>JBAJHW010000001.1:56951612-66951612 GCA_037013535.1 Intellagama lesueurii
TTGTTCTGGGTGTTGAAAAAGTTTCTCAGGGGCCACATTATCCCCATCCCCGTGATTCACATCATAGAATAACGCGGCCAGAATGCTACTGGGGAAAAAGGGCAATTGCATAAGGAATTTCCTTTAACTTTGGTGGTGTATCTGTCACATAACTGGTCACACTGTGGTTGCAAAATATATCACACAACCAGATGGACGACCAATCACTCAAGGAACACCACACCAATGGTGGGGCGGGGGAAGGCAACCATATTTCCACATAGGCTTCTCCCAACAGGATTCTTGCTTGAATCATTTTCTCGATGGGGTCGCTGATATCAAGATATTGTTCCCAAAGATTTGTGGACTATGGGTGAACATACCTGGAGGAAAAGAGCTGAGATATTCCTTCATTAAGCCTTGTACTTTTTCACAATAGAGCTGAATCAGGCAGTTGTGAAACTCTGAACCAGCCTCTTCCCAGACATGGATGATGTGTTCCTATGAAAACATATTGGCATCCAGTGTACAAACACAAATTTTAAAAGACTTGCACTTTCCATTAACATTTTAATGTGTATCTGCCAAGAATTTAAAAAGTTATTTACCTCTAAATTTAACTACTGCTGTGTTACTGGTTGATGGTTTAAAATATATAGCTATAATTCTTTCATATTCATAAGTCGATCAGACAGAGCTAGACATTTATTATATAAGAAATGTTACTACTACATTAAGGTCTTACCAAGTAGGGAATAGCCAAATTTTTAAAGTTCTCTATTAAAAAGTTGAGAACCTTTCTTCGTGGAAGGGATTCCACCTCAGGAAGATCTTCTGTAAATATCTGACAGACAAAAAGTTGAAGTCACAAGGTTATGTTTTGCCATTTTACACACATTTTTCTGAAGGAAGTCAAATTTTTCATTTCATAAACTCATAAATGATATGCAATGGCTACAAATACAGGAAGCTTATACCAAGTCTGACCATTCATCTATCTAGCTCAGTACTGCTGACGCTGACTGGCAGGGTTACGGGGAAAATTCTTTCCCAGCCCTAACTGGAGACACAAGAGTCTAAAATGCAAAGTATGTGCTCTACCATTGAAACAGGATCTCTCTTCTTCAGCTTTACGAAGCTGGAAGCACAATATACAAACACAAATATACACATGTATATCCATGTCCATAAAATACTAGAGATATAAAAGACTATTCCTATTTCTATAAGTCTCTCTCTCTCACACACAAACACACAGCTATTTAACTCCCATATACCTATTTCACAGAGGCACAAAAAGCATAATATTCACCTATATTCAGCATAGCAATACTAAGCACTGTCATCTAAAAAAACAAAAACAAAGAATGGCCATCTAATGTCACTCTCTCTTAGAATTATTAACGTCTGCTTCTCTTTGAATCACAAGACCGTTATACCCAACATAATCCTGCAATTTCTATTAGTGTACTTTGAATTTGTTACGAAGAAAGGCTCTCTATAAGATGAAATGCACTTTGCACGTACTGCTATATTTTATCCAAACATACCTGTAACCTGCCAAGCCAAGATTTCCCTAGCCATCCTTGAGGGCCATTACAATAGATGATATGAAGCATCTTACTCTGAGGGCAGTTTAAGCCATCTGTGTGAGAGGCTGTACATGTATATCTAGGAACAGCTGCTGTTTGTAGTAATTTAAACTGGTCTCTGGGTGGCACTGTAACATGTAAAGCAGTCTCAATTTATTTACTTTTAAGATACCTTCAGGAATGTGAACTAATCAAGCCAAATATTAGAATAACCTACCTAGTATCATTTGCTTTACTTAGAATGGACAGTGGATAGACCCTAATCCTCCCCTCCTCTATATTTTCAAATGTGACCAAGTGTGCTTACTTTCAATCCATCTTCAGGGAAGTCTCTGAGCACCCAAACAGAATAGGAAAATATTAAATTCAAGTTCTCAGTGCCTAGAATAAGAAACAAAGTAATTTAAAGAAACACATTGGAAAAGTATCCACAAGAGCAGAGATAGTCAGACATATCCAATGTTCCCTCTAAGTTTCTGGAGTGCTGAGCAAGGGCTCCACACCCTGCATGCAGGGTTCCAGCCGCAACCAGAAGCAAATGGGCGGAAACACTGGCTCGTCTGCGCACACCCGAGGCAGCACTGTGCACCTGCATGGCTTAGAGGGAATGCTGGATATCTCCTTTCCCAAAAAGGATGCACAGTCCTCACATCACAACCTTTGGTTGGGATCTGCTCCACAAAATGCTAAGATATGCTTCACCCACCACCACTTTCTAGGGTACAAGTCAAAGTGCTGGCTTCCAGTTAGGGCTGTTAAAACTGTCTCGGTCCAACTTGTTTTTGCAAAAGTGTCTTCTTCAATAAGACCATCACACCCTTTTCAAGTCATTTTTGGGGACAGTTACAAGTGGCTAACTATACAGGACAGACCATCACTGTTACAACAGTATGGTTTCTGAAGGTGTTTCAAGGTTTGCCAGGCTTAGCTACTTCTTCCAGAAGAGATCAAGAAGAGATGAATATGTATTTGATTTAAAAGCTTTTGAACCAAATTAACCACTGTCCATTGTTTTCATATTCTTATGTAGCCTAATTTCTTATTTTAAGAAAGCAATTAACCTGTTGCAGGTTGTATTCTTTTAGTTTTGTTTCCTGGGTCCCAGTAAACCTTTTGCTCAGTCAGAAGGCTGAATGTGAAATTTAAATGTTGAAGCCATGTTCAACTATACTCACCCAAATGTTGTAAATACTGCACCGTCCTCTCATGCCCCTTCAAAGGTGAGTTAGCTTTTTTTGACTGATCCACTAGCACCTGCAAGGCTTCAGCAAAATAAAAGAAAGCTCTCTAAAAATGATCCTTTAAATTAAACAATTTAATTACTCATGATGAATGTGCTTTAGGCAATATAAAAACATGAAGTTAACACCATCACAAGACAGCTGCATTCAGTTTTCCTGTGTACACATGTGTGCATGAATATCCCCACCTTTTAAGGACCAAGACCAATATACATCAAAGAAGCTGCACAATGAACACACTCTGTGCCCTTTTTTCACATGGCTGAGAGTCTACAACATATTAGCATATGTTTTTATAGTATGTGCTTCTTTCACAATCAATCCTCTCTTTCATTTTGCCCTGCTACAAAGGCTTCATTTATTTAGCGTTCTTCCTGCATTTAAGCCCCTGATTCGGAACTGACTAGGGCTCAAAAAGTGTTCTTGCGACCACAAGGGGCATGGGTGCAATTTCAATAAGGTGCTCTTTTATTTAAAAAACAACAACCTCAAAGCATTTTTGTAAGAAAATCTGGGCAAGCGTGCCATCCTCCAATGTCCAGATATGGGCAAGTGTGGCCCACGGATATCTAGAGATCACTCACCACTGATCTACAAATCATATATTACACACTGATTGCTTCCTCCCATCTCAAAGCTCTTACCTTTTTCATGAAGACCTTTCTTCTCATATAGTATAATCAGCTCACTGTATTTGTGAGCTTTCTTGAGCACATGTTCACTTTCCTCAATATGGCAGTGATTGTTCTCGAGTCGCAACAGTGGTGCCACTAGGGCTACATTAGTCTGCCAATAAGGAGGAACAATTTCAGGGAACCTGGAACCATTTATGACCGTACATCTCCTGCCTTCAAGGTTTTGATCAGGAAAAGAAAGATATTTACTCAATTTTTAAAAAAATTAATCATTTAAAATAAAAGGATATTTGCTACTCTCTTTATTTCTAATATTGTGGGTGGGGATTGGGTTCAGGCTGTCTGACCATACTATAAAGTTTTGGGTTTTTTTTAAAAACTGCATCAACATTCACCATCAGAATGATGCTATTAGAGCAGTTCAGTTCCCCCCTACTCAAAGCCCAAGAAGTTACAGTATTTCTATCTTTTGGTCCTTAATAAACACAGTTTATTGGCCACAGTTCCTGTCCCTGAAAGTCTAAATGTCTGATCAGAAACAGAGATCTGAAAGACAGAAGGTGCAGAAAACTCACATGGAGGTAGCATTTCAAGAGGGTGGTGTCAATGATCTGCAGTAACTTCTTTTTGGATTTGATGGTGGGGGTTCCCTCCATGAGCGGAGAAGTGCTGGACTGGTGGTCGGAGTCGTTCAGCTTCTTCACTAGTTGACTTCTTTTCTGCAGAAATTAAGAGTAAGTGTAAAGGGAATGAAGATGTATCATACTTTGCCTGCACGGGCCCAGAGAAAAATATGAACTGGCAAGGCACATTGGTTCAGAGCAGTTACATTTGCAATTGATTTTGTTAGCCTAGTGCAGTGATGGCAAACCTATGGCACGTGTGCCCCAGGTGGCACGCGAAGCCCTTTCTTATGGCACGCGAGGTATTGGCCCACCTACCCTCCCTTGTGAAGCCAAACCTTATCAGCCGGCTGCAGCCGGGATTCCCCCTTCCGCTGCCACTTCCTGGTCCTCTGGGTCTGTCCCTATGATTCCCCCTTCCGCTGCCACTTCCTGGTCCTCTGGGTCCGTCACTATGATTCCCCCTTAAACTTCCTGTTCCTGGTCCTCTGGGTCCGTCCCTATGATTCCCCCTGAAACCGACACTTCCGGTTCCGGACTTCCGGGCGGCACGACAGCCACTGGTTTCTCCCCCCCCCCCCCTCATTTTGGGCACGCGAGCCCAAAAAGGTTTGCCTCCACTGGCCTAGTGTGACAGAATGCGCTTCTCTCATTCTTCTCTTTTCCCTATTGTCTAGATCAGTGATGGCGAACCTATGGCACGCATGCCACAGCTGGCACACAGAGCCCTCTCTGTGGGCACACGAGCCATAAGTCACCATAGAGAAATACTTACCCGCCCTCCGATCCTGGATTTTGGCACTCCCCTCTGCTGCTGCAGTAGTCCAGCAGAGGGGTTGTGATTGGGTTCTTTGTCTGCTATAGGCGGGTCTTTCTTTTCGGCGGGAAATATAGACGGAGACGAAGATAACGGTATTGACAGAGATTCTTTATTCTTTTTACTTTCTTGAACATCAACATAAAACGGATCTAAACCACTTAACTCGGATAATAACTTGTAACTTTTAACATTCGTTATGTCCTTCTTCTTTATTGCTTTCCCTCCCTCTTCACCCCACATGGATTTTGCTCGGTTCTGTTCCATGTTGGAAAACTCAGGACTGGACATGTCGTCCCGCAGCAGGGATGCTTCACGTAGTTCCCCTCCAGATATGGTAGGTAGTTGGCGGTACCAATATGAGTTATTTTCTTCCCTGTATTCTGAGGACGTGGCACCGCTACCATACTCCATCCCGGTTTCTCTTTTATCTTGTCCTTCTCTACTAGGCTTGGGGGGTCCGGTAATAATCCTCCCCCTGTTCTAAGATTAGGGAACTCCCGTACCAATTCAACTGTCCTATACCTTAGTGATTCTTTCGTCTCCGTCTGCGTACTCTTCTCTTCCCTTTCATTTCTCCTTTCCTCTCTCCCTACTCCTCCTCCTCCCTCCTCTTTTATATCATCCCATCTCATTAAATCTAGCTCCTCCCTTTTTCTAGTTTGCCTGTCTTCTGCTAAGAATATCTCTACGGCCCTACTCCTCCCCATTCCTTCATCTTCTATCTTGATCAACTCTCCTACTGCACAACCAGCTATCATCTCTTGTCTGCACTCCTCGGAGGACGGCACACTATGCTGCTCTCCTTCACAGAGGTGCAATGGCGACCAATGGGGTCTAGCCCAATGGGGGATTGGAGGACCGGTAAGTATTTCTTTGTTAATACCGACCCTAGGAAAAAAAACCACAAGCATTTAACCCTTGCAGTGCAGGAGCAGTTGTTTTTTCTAAACTAAAACCTCACCATTCGGGTTTTAATTGCAGTATTGGCACTTTGAAAAAAATAAGTTGATTTTGTGTTGCAGTTTGGGCACTCGGGCTCAAAAAGGTTCACCATCACTGGTCTAGATACTTTTGATTCCCGTCCTTCCTCTGCTTTTTTTTGAACATATAGATTGAAGGTCACTGGATAATGCAAATTTTAACAGTGCCATAGGAACAACAAACAACAGCTAAAAACAAAGAGCTGAACTAGGAAATGAGACAGTGAGACCATCATGGGAGGATATATCCTTTTTAGCTTGGAGGTTACTTTGACATGTTCATGCAATCACAGTTCACTCCTTCAAATATTCCATTTAAAATGCTAGACAAGACTATTACTGTAGAAAGTGACCACCTACCCTTATTGTTAACTCTATCACTCTCAAATATGATACATCTTCCCCCTGAGCCACACATAGATTACAATGTCCTATCCGTACGTTATAAACGTTTAATCTGGACAGACAAAGTAAATGATAATTTTTCCAATTTCTTAAATTCCTCGTTTGCTGAGAACTTAAGAAATTTAATAGTGACACCCATGGAATCTACTATGGCCTCGGTTGTCTTAAACTATAACTCGCTGGTTCTAAAAATGCACTCTGTTCTAACCCCAAAACAACCTCACTTTCGTAGACAATCAGATAAGCTCACCCCTAAGTGGTTTGACAAGGAATGCTTATTAAAGAAAAATCAACTCAGAGATATTTACAAGCAGTACAGGAAGAAGAATCTAGCAGTTCTTCCTCAGGAGTATTATGTAGCTAAAAATCAATACAAAACTTTGATTGTCCAGAAAAAGAAAAAAATCAACTCAGAAACAGTGGAATGTTCTGTTAGACTCTGTACTGAACAAAGATTCCAAACTATTTTGGGCCTTGGTGTCTGGGGCACTATCTGCCTGCTGAGGAACAGCTCACTGTAGCATTCCACCATATATATGGGAAAGGCATTTTACTCAGCTATTCGAGGAGGCCAAACCTATCTAAACGGTCAACATTTCATGGCCAGATTTAAACAAACTGCCATATTGGGATCCAGTCACTGAAAAGGAAATAAGGTCATTAATTGCCTGTCTAAAATCTGGGAAGGCACCAGGTCCGGATTTACTTAAACGACAGACTTAGCTCATGGATTGAGTTGGAAAACATTTTAGGGCACAAACAGGCTGGCTTCCAAAAGAACCGCTCCACCTTTGACCACTGTATAGTTTTAAACCATCTTGCAGAGAAGTATATGGGCCCCCATGGAAAAGGCCTGTTTGCAGCTTTTATAAACTTCAAGTCTGCCTTTGATTCAATTCCAAGAGGAAATTTATGGGAAAAAAATTATTTTTCCTCGATTGACAAAAGGCTTTTATATCTTATCAGAAGTCTCTATCAGCAGTCCACAATTAGGGTAAGATGTGGAATGGATGGAAATCTGTCAAACCCCATTCAGGTGGAGAGGGGGGTTCGCCAAGGCTGCATATTGGCGCCCACACTATTCAACTTGTATCTTAACGACCTTTCCAAAAGTTGTTTAGCTCCTGAATATCACTCCCCGAAATTGGCTAAAATCAATGTACCCCTGCTACTATACGCAGACGATGCGGTTCTCATGTCACTCTCGGAAATTGTCCTTAAACGAATCATGCGTGCCTTTTTGAGCTATTGCAGGAAAAATTTACTAACAATCAATTTTGACAAAACCAAAATAATGGTCTTCTCTAGACATAGTAAAACCAAAGATTGGGTTATCAAGGACCAACGGATAGAACAGGTCAAAAAATTCAAATATCTGGGAATTACCTTTTCACACTCCCTCTCCTGGTCCTACCACAGACAAACAGCAGTACAGGTGGCCAATAACACAAGTAAACTACTTAGACGATTTCACTATGTTCAGGGTGGGGAGTTGATACCTACGGCCCTAGAGATAGCCAAGCATAAAATCCTTGCGTAGTTGTTGTATGGTATCGCTGTTTGGATTAAGGGTTTTAACCCCTCCATTGAAAGCGTTTTATCAAATACGTTGCGATCCTTATTTGCCATGCCAAGATGCGCCTGTTCAGCTGGTCTGCGGCTCGAAGCTGGTATGCCCTCAGTAGAATGTCAAGCGTGGCTACATGCATTTCGTTATTGGTTAAAGGTGGTCTATGCCCCAATAACCTGTGGCTACCTATATTATTTGCTGAAAGATGTCTTTGCCAGCTCATGGCATAAGGGATTTACAGAAAAACTACATCTCTTAGGCTTCTCTATGGATTTCCTACTGAGACAGCCTCAAGGTAGCATTAAACCAATACTTATACAACGTATCAAAGATATAGACCTTCAATACTCTCTAGCTTGTGCAGACAGGACTTGTTCACCACTGTGTTTTGGCCTAAATTTTAACTTCCCCAAGCCAGCTAACTACTTATATCAAATTACAGCACCGAGATATCGCTCTGCCTTTTCAAGGGCTAGGTTTAATTGCTTTCCCTCAGCCCTTTCAAAAGGGCGTTTTAATAACATCCCATATGGTGAAAGGATTTGTCCCTGTGGGAAAGAAATTATTGAGACCTTGGTGCACATCATTTTAGAATGTAGCCTATATAGGATCAAACGCATTCGATATCTTGGTTCACTCATGACTAAATGTATTGGTCTACCTCCCACAAGCTATTTGAAATTTCTGTTGTCTGGAGAGAATCAAATAATTACACAGTTAGTGGCTAAGTTTTTATTTTCAGCTATAAGAACATGCAAAATGCTATAGCAAGATTCTATATTATATTATGTATTTATTTTATCTATTTTACCTTTGTATGAACGGGTCTATGACCGCACAATAAAACTTACTTACCCTGTTTCCCCGAAAATAAGACCTAACCTGAAAATAAGCCCTAGTATGATTTTTCAGGATGCTCGGAATATAAGACCTACCCCAAAAATAAGCCCCAGTTAAGTGAAACTCCACCACTGTGCAGCAACCAGAAGAAGATAACATGACTGTATTTATTTATTTATTTATTTATTTGATTTGATTTATATCCCGCCCATCTGGTATATTCTACCACTCTGGGCGGCTAATTTGAATAAATGTAGATTGTTGTACATGAAAAAAATAAAACATCCCCTGAAAATAAGGCCTAATGCGTTTTTGGAGCAAAAATTAATATAAGACCCTGTCTTATTTTCGGGGAAACTGTGTCTCCCCATATGAGTCTTCCTGGCCCTTAAAATCTTCAAAGGAGGCACTTCTCTCAGTCCAATTGCCATTGGATGGGGACATGAGACAGGGCCTTCTCTACATCTCTCCCCAGATTATGGAATGTTCTCTCTTGGAAGGCTAGGTGGCCCCCTCCCTTTTACCTTTCCACCAACAATTGAAGACATTTCTCTTCAGGCAAGCTTCTAATAACTATGACTATGTCCCTAGATGCTGGGTTTTTGTTGTTGCTGTTGTTTAAGTTTATTTTTAAAGTTTTAGATGCTTTTCATTAATTAGTGGATTTTAATTATTATTGTAGTTTAATTGCTTTTTGATCTGTAATTTATTAGGCTTTTAGTATTACTTTTCTAGCACTGTGAACCGCCTTGGGTCCCCTCACCAGGAGAAAGGCACTCTACAACTGATAATAAATAAAATAAAGTAAAATAAAGATGTAAAGGCTTGAAAAATGGGAGCCCTCATCCCAAAAGGGGAGGGGGTGGTCTCTAATTTTTTTGTTTCTTTCTCTCCAAGCCTTCACTCCTGTAGGTAACAGCTGATGAACTCCAGACTTTTAAGAACTTTTAAGAACCAATTCCAGGAAGTGCTGTCATTAAAATATTTGCATGACCAACACAAGCAATTCAAGTGCTAACTGCTTACCTGGGTTAGGTAATCTATAAGTGCCAGGTGTGCTTTCTCAAGCTCTGCTGGGGACAAAACTGGAACTGGATTAGGATACTGGAGCTGCCTCTTGTAATCACTGGGCAATAGTTCAGGATAGAGACCCATCACATGAGTAGGATCTAATGAAAATTTAAAAAAAACATAGTGAAGTCATAGTCTTTCAAAACACTGCACAGTGTGTTCAAATTTGAAACTGAGGCTATTCTGAAATGCAAGTTTTTCATGTTCATAGCCATTACCTCTTACTAATATTTGATGTGTTTTGCAAATACAGTGGTGCCTCGCTAGACGATGTTAATCCGTTCCACGAGGATCGCTGTCTAGCGAAAACATCATCTAGCGAAGCACATTTTCCCATTGGAATGCATTGAAATCGCTTCAATGCGTTCCAAGGGAAAACGCAGTCGTCTTGCGAAATTTCCCATAGGGAAACCTCGTCTAGCGAGTGAGGGTCCCCATAGGAATGCACTGACAGCTGCACTGACAGCTTTTCACCACTAGTCGGCGCACTCCTATGGGGAAACCTCATCGTCTAGCGAAAATCGCCATAGGGAAACATCGTTTTGCGAAGCGCAGTAGCGCTCGCAAAAAGGCATCGTCTAGCGATTTCCTCGTCCTGCGAGGCAATCGTCTAGCGAGGCACCACTGTAACTGTTATACTTAGAAATAATTTGACTTTCCACCTACATCGAAAACAGAAACAGTTCAAGCCAACAATGAGTGCACATGCTTTGATTATCATTCCTTCCCTACCATACATCATATATGAATTAAAGAATGAGACACAACCAAAATGATTTCAATAACAAAGCAGGAAAAATATACCAGCCAGGATCCCACTGGTGATTTATTCTAACATTAAGAATAACTATGTAAAATCATGGCAACAAACTGCCACTAATTAACAAGTTGCCCATCACATTCCCAGTCACATGCCTATCACAAAACTTGGCTTATGAGCAAAACACAAGCAGCAACTCCTGAATTATCAATTTGCCGCTGTGATTTATACAATTGCACTTATGATTCTGCCCATGTCTCACTGCCCATTAAGCTCTACAGAAGGCCAACCAGAGAACTACACCTCTCAGAAAGACCTAAGGCTGCCAGGAAGAACCAGGGTGGTTTCCTTTTTAAACAGGAAGCAAGACCTAAGACAGAAAGCAAGACCTGAGGTAGGTCTTGGAAGAAGTGAATAAAATGTAGGTATCTGTCTGTGGGCTGTAACTCCCAGAACTCAACCTGAGGAATTCTTTGATAATTCTGGAAGCTGGAGTAAAAACAAACAAACCAACAAACCCAAACCTGATCACACATCCTTAGTTGTAATGCAGAATGCACACATCAAAGAGGCTATTTCTTGCTACGCAGAAGTATTTCTAGAAGCATTCCACATGGGACATAATAAAATAAAATAAATCCTACTTGCTCAAAATTTGTTTTCCTTCACCCTGATTAATGACAACAGTCGATGGCTGCACAAATCCACCACAAGTAGGTAGCATATATTCACTTCAAGTTCATGAACAATTAAAAGCCCTTGATTTGATTTGATTTTTTCAAATCAGGCTGCTTTACAATTTAGCATCAGATTTGGGAGATTACAATAAGCTCCTGCAACCAGCTCCTTTCAAGTGCTGGATACACAACTAATTTACCTGTCCCAAGTTTGGCAAAGACTTGCATGGACTCATCAAAACGCTTTTGACAAAAAAGGTTGAAGGCATAGAGGTTCTTAATATGATGAATCTGTTGTCGCTTTTCACTGTCAGAGTCATCCTTCATATCCTTAAAAGAATAAAAAGAAGCAAAATACTGGAAAAACAGAAGCCAGCGTCCTGTCAGGTTTATCACATGCAAAACAGCAACCATGCAAGCAGTGTTCACCACTTTGTCATCTGCCCTGGTCATGCACTGGTTTTGCAACTGATCAGCTGACCAGGCACACAACAGACACCCTGGAAAATGGCCAAACTGTTGGCACAACTGCTGTTCCATGTGTGGTAAATCTAACAGGGCACTGGTCAACACTCTTAAAATACTATACGTTCAGAGTTTAATAAAACAGTTCAAAGAAGTAAGTCTCTTGAAAATGTTGTTCAGAAATAGGGAAAAATGTATTATCGCACTAACACAAAAAAAGGAAGGGGTTTTACAGGAAGACAACATTTTAGTTCGTTTTAGGGCAACTACAGGATCAATTGACATCTGAGTAGTACATACCCTTTCCCCAAAATTTTTAAAAGATTTTTATAAATTGCTTTAAATGTCCCTTTCTGTCCTCTTGGGGCATGGAAACAATTATGCCACCGCTGAGGCCATCAGCAACCCCACTCTGCCACACACACACACACACACACACACACACACACACACGCACACACGTACGTGTGTGTGTGTGTGTGTGTGTGTGTGTGTGTGTGTGTGTGTGTGTGTGTGTGTGTGTGTGTAAAGTAAGGTTCCTTGTTTGGGGGCGGGGAGGAGTTAAAGAAAAATAATTGTTGGACTGCATGAGTCAGTGCATTTCTCCAACATCCATGAGTGAGCACATGTGTCCTCCCAGACCTCTGGAAGTCGCCCACCTCTGCAATAATGGTATAAATTAAGACTTTTTACATGTTGTCTTTATTGCTTCACAAAGGTTGCTAAGAATTCTCCATCTAATAATAATCATGAGCCATTGGGTCAATTCTAACTTATGGCAACCCTTTTCAGTTTTTTCCAGGTAAAGGGAACTCAGAAGTGGTTTACCATTCCCTTCTTCTGGGGGGCAACCTGAGACTCTGCAGCTTGTCCAAGGCCACACAGGCTGGCTCTTTTCCCTGGAGGCACAGTGGGGAATCAAACTCCCAACCTCTGGCTGCGCAGCCAGATACTTAAAGCACTGAGTTATCAAGCCAGCCATCTAGCTACTATTTATGGCAATATGAAACCTATATACGTCAGAATATTACAACTTGAGAGCTTTAAATCTAGAAAATGGGGAACTGATAGCACTGTCTCAAAACAAAAAGCATTAATTTTATTTATTTGTTTATTTATTTGTTTGTTTGTTTGTTTGTTTATTTATTTATTTATTAGATTTGTATCCCGCCCATCTAGACTACGTCTACTCTGGGCGGCTTACAGCAAAACATAAAAAACAACATATAAACAATTAAAACGACAATTTAAATCAATAATATTAATAGCATTCAAGATGGAAAAGCAAAATGGGAGTTAGGATAGAAAAGAAAATCAAGTAATCAACTCCTTTGTTCTATCAAATATTTAGACTACTATTGTGAAGTATTTAAAGATTACTCAGTTATCTGGAACAAGTCATGTGCTCTTGCTGTAGCTCTCCTTTTACAAGAAAGATTTAGACTTGAACAGGATCAGGAAGATACATAAAAAATACAGTGAAGAACCAGGAATATTAGAAGTAGGGTCAAAATATCTAAAAACAAATGTCAGATGTTTAGTGAATGACTGCTGGCTTTTGGCATTATTTGACACCTAAGTGCTCAGTTTCCAAACAAAGGAAGCCCTAAAACTAGTTAGGTTCAGCATTGAGCAGAGGGTGGTTTACAAAAGTAAACACCAACACAAACTAAACATGGCTCCACTTACTGCCAACTGCAGAGCCAATTCAAATTGCTTGTCTTGGAGAAGCTGTTGGATCTGGGTTGCGATGGAAACCGGAATAAGACGCCAAACAAAATGATTGCTGGCCACATAAACAATATTTGTACTGTTAAAAAGAAAAAGACCAGTTATCAACATATCACAAGAAACTGGATTGATTATTCTCCCCTCCTTTACTCCACAATTTTAAATGCTAAGAATTCATTATGGACAGGTACACCCCATGTTAAAGCCTGCAAAGACAAGACTGAAGAACAGATGTTCATTAAATTTTTCATACCCTCCTGAAGTAATGAAGCGTGGTCTTTGTAGCTCAACACTCTGCACCAGGAGACGGGGCTCAAAAGTACGAATTTCTACATATCTTGGCAGTACCGCCACAATATAAGGAGGCTGATATTCTGTTTTGGGAACAAAATATTAAACAATAGAATATAGCTCCAGATAAATGCTCTCAAAATCTACTGTCAAAAATAGTGATTTTTTTTCATGAAATTACATGAACATTTGTTAATTTTTTTATATATCATTGAGATTTTCAACTCTGCATTCAAAGTACGTCCCAGAAATAGAAATATGTCCACTCTAAGTACAGAAAAAGAAAATGCACAAAAGCAGAAAGCTGATATCAAATATATTTAAAATAAAAATGAGTAAGATGGCTCCTTCATACTACTTGTTACACTGAGCAATGTGCTATCATTTCTGACCTGTTTAACTGGCTTACTCACATAAAATTCCTAAGAAAGAGGAGAGCTATTGTTGGCTTAAATGAAGATAAAAAGCTACTAGTTCTTACCCATAGCTATTGGGATATCAGTCCAATTCAAGGCACATTTCTGCGTACAGGTCCCTTCTTCATTTAACACAACAGTCAGATCATCTTGGCCTACGGCAACTTTGCCACCTCCCAAAGGGGCTACCAGTGGCTCAAGCTGCTTTCCTGTAGGGAAAAGTTCTTTGATGGATCCTTTCCCATCCACCTGCAAGTAGTATAAATAGAACTGTCACTTCATACAAAAGAACTACAAAAGAGACCACTGGTAATGGCGCGGCTAAAAAATATTGTAAACAAATAAATAAGACTGGCTAAGAACATTTCAAAAATCCGCCAAGGTTATATCATTAGAAACTGTTGATGCAAAAGCAAACATGCTTTCTCAAATACACACACACCAACATAACTTTCTTTTTCATTCATTTCAGAAGCACCAGATAGTTTTCACCCAATAACAGGGAACATCAAGACCATTTAGAACAGCCAATTTCAAGTCTTCTACAGTACATGCTGAGGTACACAGGAATATTAGAAGTAGGGTCACTGACATAGGTGTGAAACTGCCTGTATAACTAACTTACACTGAGCCCATTATAGTCAATTTACAAAGACAGTTTCCATTTCTACTGATTCCTCTGGAGGAAAAGATCAATGTTATTTTTTTTCTGGCTTAATATAAATAAGATGTGTGCAATATGTGGCTCCCAGAGCCCCCAGAATGGGGGGAAAGGATTTTGGCCTCAAAAGACCAATTTCTGCTCATGGAGCCTCCAGGAGTAGAAGATCTTACCTTACGGACCCATACTCCTAAAAATCAAACTGGAAGTGCCTATCAAGACATTTCCTGTCTGTTTGTTAGCTTGAATTATTGTTTCCAACCACTTCTGGGCCTAGTGCCACTCAGAAGGATTTGGCCCCCAAGTCCACTGAGATTGCCATCCCTGGTCTAAAATATCTCTTACCCTTATTAGATAATAGTCCCTCTTGAAACCCACACAAATTGAATCTTCACACCATGCCATTGATTTCGGAACATCAGGAACACTCAAGTCTCCCTGGAAAGCAAAAAAAGAAAGTTATGCAACTGGGCTACGTTTACCCCTAATACTTAACATAGGAATTTGAACGCTTTTTCTACACAGTTTGCTACTTAGCTGCCTAAAAAGAATGCTTCAGTTGATCACTCTTGTAAATTAGGAGGTAAGATAATAATTTTTTAAAAAGCAAAGCTTATATACCACCCACAGCATTTAAAGCACTTTCTGGGCAGTTTTCAATTTAATTGTGCAGGCTACATACTCCCCTGCCCCCAGCAAGCTCGGTACTCAATTTATTAGTAGTAGTATTATTAGTATTATTATTAGTAGTAGTAGTTTTATTTATATGCCGCATTTCTCCCAACAAGGACCCAATTTACTCAATAGGAAGAATGGAAAGCTGAGTGAACTTTAAGCCAGCTACTTGGGATTGAACCCAGGTCATGAAGAGTTTCAGCTACAGTACTGCAGTTTAACCACTGCACCATGAGGCTTGCAACTCAAGGAATGCGGTTCTTCTAAACTCTGTACAGAGCTACATGTAGATTACTGACCCTGTTCCAAAGGGCCATCAAGTTCAACTACTCAGTTACCTTCCTGAACCTAACTCTATATCCATTGCTTAACATCAGCTTGAAATCCAGCATAAGAGAGTAGCAAAATTTGGCTTCCCAAATGCAACCACCACAGCAACCAAAAAGTGTGGTACATACTGGAAAGCTCTCCAAAATGAGTTGTTTAGACCTTAATTATTAATATGTTTGATAAGTTACATTGCTTCACCTTTAGCTTTGTTTCCTTTGTTTATGAATTACCAAGAATAAATCCAGAAAAGAAGCTAAGAGCTGAATTGGCTTAGGGAGCAAAGGAACTGTAATCATGTTTGCTTGTTTGTGTGAGGGGTACCCCTTGCACCCCCAATATGATCTACTCCCCCTCCAGTAAAAGAAATACAATTTTTCTTCTTTTAACTCAACTGTTTTATTCTTAGTTCCATGACTTTCAACAGTCACCTCTTCAGGGTCTGCAAATCTTTCAAACACCGTTTCTCGCTGAACTTCTCAACTGGGTGTAACAGGCAAACCATTAACGGACATTGATGAGAAATCCCATATCCCTGCTGTTCCCCATTTCATCCTGCTCTGAGGCAAATGCGCTCTCTCTCTTTCTCTCTCTCCAAACAACTCACACAACTCTGTGTGTGTGTTTTTTCTTTCCATTCTCTTTCCCCACAGTACGATGTCTTATGGGGAGGTTGTTGCAACCATTCCTTTTCTGCCTCTCTCTTGGTAATATAAAACCTGATCCATTCCCTGGTAAACAGATCCTGTTTCATCACCCACTTATAATCTTCCTTCCCTCCCTCTTCCCTAACCATATAACTGTTTGTTTCTTGTTTCTCTCCTTCCTTCCTTCCTTCTCTCTGTGAAGTCCTCCTCCTTTCTAGCTCTCCCGTTACATTCTAGCTATGCCTATCCTGTCAGTTCTCTTTTCCCCACCTTTTCTTCCTTTCCCAACTTCTCCAATTCTATGGTGAGAGTGTTCACAGAAAGTTCCCTTTCATTAGACTCATGTGATTCCGTTGCTGCCTCTCTTGCTCAGTGGGAAGACGGTGCACTGAAAAGGAGATCCTCTCCCCTGTCCACTTTCTCACCATTTGTTTGTTTCCTTATTAGTGCAGTGCACGATTCTGGGAAGTTAACAGCATAATAAAATCAAAACAGATCATAACAAAAGACAGCAATTAAAATGTAAAATAAACAAATGAACAGAATTAAATCAACATAGACAGGGCAGCCTTTCCATATTAAAAGCAACAGGGCACAACGCAAAGAAAAATTCAGGCAAGGCTGCATTCAAAGGGCTTCCTGAAGAGCAGCATGTTCAGCAACCTCTTAAAAGTGGGGAAGGAGAGGGACAGGCACAGCCTGACTAGGAGCTGCTGCAACTGCCAAAAAGATTCAACTTCTTGTTGATGATTTTCTAACCTTCTTCGAGGTAGCCACTGCCTGGGAGGATCTGAAGGTGCAGATGGATAATCTTGGGGGAAGATGCTCCAACAAGTAATGGGGTCCCAAACCATTTTTGTGGTTGGAGACAGGAGTCCTGTTGTCTGCGTCACCTCTTATGCAAACTCAATGAACAGTAAGTTACAAAGGAAGGGAGGGAGGATCTAAATATATATTTGGTACAGTACCAACACACCTGCAGCTCATAGAAGTCTCTGTCCTTCCAATAATACAGTTGTAACTTCTTTCGTACTGCCACACACATCCGTAGAACCTCTTCCCCTGTTTCAGAGTGCTGTAAAAATAAAATGTAGAAAAATGTAAGCTTTGTTTTGAAGTATCCACTTTTCATCTATTACAAAAATGTTTTCATTTTAATTTCACACACCTCTGACAGCAGGGTCATGCATGCTGCTCCATGAATCCCCTTCATTCCTCCTACAAGTGGAGGTTGCAAAACAAACTACAGACCATCCTTTTGTGGTTTTTCTATTGTGATATCCCATCTAGGGACTGTCACTTGGGTCGTTTTATTGGAAGAAAGGCAGGATAGATGGACGGACAGACAGAAGCAAATAGGAAACATTCACCAGCACATTTGTTCAATCATGATAAATCAGCATTTTTAAGAACCTCAATCCTCAGTTTGAAAGACATGCATATGTCTTCTTGAATTTACCTTCAGGTCACAGGTGAAGAGAGTTGCACCTTTCGCCTTGGGAACTGTTGTTATCTGTTGAAACGTCAACAGATCATGAACGTAAATGTTGTTTTCTATTTGGGACAAGATACACAAATTACTGCTTGAGTTGTAGTACATGTCATTTAGTTGAAATTCTTCTATGCTACTCATAAAAATTTCCTGAATTCAACTGAATAGTTATTTCACTTACCTAATAAACTGACCAAAATTTTAAACTGGGACACAACATGGATCTACCAAAAACAAAAACATCCTGTAAGTAAATTAACACCAAAGTTTTGTTAGAAATAAAATTTACATACCAAAAAGGGACTCAGAATAGGGCTGATTTATATGCAGGCTGCTATTTCCCAAACAAAGTTAACTTGCACCTATAGCTGTTTAATGTCTAACAACAGCAGCCCTGTAGCACATTGTAGCTTAGGTAGACAACAGAGCATGGTCGAAACTGAATGACTCCCCCAATCACTCTCTTGAGAACTCTATTTTCCATATAGTTTTCAGAGGAAAACAGTACTATTTCATTTGAGTAATCACAGTTTGTTTGTATGTTCTTATGAACCCAAGTAAACTATCTAATCTTGGAATCTAACCTTGGAACTGCAGAACTGGAAGGGACTCTATGGATCATCGAGTCCAGCCCCTACCTAAGAGGCAAAGTAGGAAAACTCTGGCTCTGCAGCCAGAGACCTAAACCACTGAGCTATCCAGCAGCTGGACTATGATTATCAGGAACAAACTCTGACAAAAAGTTGTTAAAGTTGGCTTGTTTTCCCTCACCAAAATTATAATTAATCAGAATCAATATAATAAATTAATCATCAGAATTATAATTAACGTTCAGGGTAAAGATAATAAAGAAAACCGCAGTCAGTCCAGATATTTGTTTAGATTCTAGCCTGCAATGCAGGGGGAAGAGAAAAAAGAACTATGATGTTTATTTTAAAATAAACATTCCATGGCAAAAAAGAACAGCACTAGAATGGTAAGCTGTATGAAAGGCAGTTATTCAAAATAAGATGTCTCACACTCCAAGTCTCCTATCTTCATGTGTGCAGATTTAAATTAGCTGTTAGTTAACAGGCTTTGTAGATTAGAGAAACTGTTTCCACACAAGTGCCATCTTTTATATTAGCTAGCTTCTGATTCCATATGCAGCTTCTTCTGCCTTTGGCAGAAACCTGTTAAGCAGTTTTGGGAGCTAATCCTAGCTGAAAAGCATGAATATATATAATTAAATACACCTTCAAGAAAGAACAACTTTTCTGTTGCCTCTGAATTTTGGGCAGCGATCCCAGACACATTTACTAGAAAGCAAGCCCCCCTGCATTAATGTTTGCTGCAATCAATACCAATATTTAAAAAAATCTCAATTGTACAAATACTTCCACTCTCACTCAAACCCCTTTAAAATGAAGATTAAACTTCAGGTAAAAAAATTTAATTTTAAAGAATTATCTTATTTGGGTCCATAGACGTCATACCCACCTGCTGAATCTTCTTAGAGAAGTTCTTGTTTGATTTTTCTAGAGTAACTTCAAACCTGTTGCAACCTAACAAAACAGGAAAGGAACTCCTTAAAACCACAGATGCTTTACAAGGTACCTCTTTCACCAACCTCTCTTTCATCAGCTAGGGCAAAATTTCCCACCAAGTGTTGTGATCAATTTAAAGGAGCTGCAAGTCTCACAGATCCTCCTGGAGACTGCAAAAAGCCTGAATAACTGCCCACTGCAGAATACCCAATTACCCCAACAGTAAACCAGGAGTTGCAATCTAAAGGGATTTAACAAAAGACATCAAAAATCTACCCTAGAAAAAGACAAGCCCCCAATACCACTTATCTAGATAAGAAGCTAACAAACCAGATCTCTATAAAATACTGCAAGTGGGGAAAGATTTTTTTAAAAATGGCCACAAAGGTTTAAAGGAGGTTTATGGATACAAACTTACAGCCACTTTCTGATGACGCAACTTCTCCTGATGTTGATGCACAAAGGGGGAGAAATTTACCAAGTGAGACAAAAGCAAATCAAAGCTAGTATGATTTGACTGCCTAAGGCGACTGAGAATGAATTCAGCATAAAAACATCTCCTTGTAAAGCTAGAGCACTGACACACAAAAAGAAAGGAGCTTCTCTGAGGCAGAAACAGGTGTTTCCCAGAGGAGGAATAAGGAGCTTACCCTCCAGGTCAATATTTGTAGCCTTCCGGAGGAAAAAAGTTAGAATGTCAACTCCCAATCTATGGCCCATATGCACTCCTCCACTAGTTGCATTTAGTTTAAAAATCACAGCTACTAAATTCCACCAGTGTAATGCCTAATTCCATGTTACTTCATTTGCTAACACTTATTCTGTGATATTCTGACTTCTCCCATTCCTCACTGCATTCCCTTGTATCTCCTATCCTTCAGATCTGAGACAGGCAAACTGTAACCTTCTGGATCTTCTTGGACTACTACTTCATCTCTGTCCATTAAAGGGCCCCATCTTGCTCCCACTTCCCAAGGAGAAACTGTAACTACAGAGACTTGTGAAAGCAATTGACACTGTAGACTTGGGGGTGCACGCATAAAACTATTTTAGATTGCATTAACAACAGAGAGGAAGTCTCCTTGAAGATTTTGTCTGCTTCAAAAATGAGGATATAATTGTCTTAATATGCATAAAATAAGTTTTTGAGCAACAATTGCTATTAATGGTGTAACCAGACTTTTTACTTTTTCTCTTCTGAGCCATCCCAAAATATATTTTACAGGTTGGTTTCTGCTCACAGGAATAGGCCTGTATCTGATAATGATGTTCCTTCACATCTTATACCTGATTTTAAAATACAGCAAAGCTCTATAAACCAATCAGAATGCAAAAGAGGCTCATGCAGCAAAAGAAGCATACAGCTACTTGGGACTGTTAAAGCAGAAACCATTTCTAGTAGATACCTAACTTCCATGAAGACTAACCATGTGCTTCCTGCTTACATTGCTCACATAGTGATAGGGGAAAGATTTCCATGACATTTCTCACTTTCTCTGCAACCTATACTTGAACCCACAAGCAAATTTAAACATGTTTATGAGTAATCTGGCCTCTCTCACCACATTACTCATAAACATTTCAAACCCACTTATAAGGTCAAACATAGGCTGGAGAAAAAAATATGACATGTCATAGAAATCCTCCCTCTAGTGATCACTAAATGACATTGTGATCATTTCAGTGATAGAAAGTAGATAGGTGGCTAAGGCAGTCTTTTTGAGTTTGTAAAACTAGACCTCAAATGATTCCTGAATTTATTTCCAGGAGATCAATCACTGAACAAAAAAAGTTAATTTGCAAAATTCAGGAAATGAGAGGAGCTCTTTCTGTGACACTCATATGGTTTATTTCATTACTTAAGGATGTTTCTCTTCCCATTTCTGACATGGTTTTGACCTTAGTTTTCTGAGATACTCAGGGCCAAATTAGGCATGAGAACAGTCCTGCAACTGGTACCTACAATAGTGGAGTGTATATTTTAATATAAATAGCTGCTGGAAGAAGCAATCCAGATTAGGTCCCTGGACAGCGGGAAAGGGAAGAAGAGGATTTATTATTATTATTTATTATTTATTGCATTTATATCCCGCACCATCTGGCAACCAGGCCACTCTGGGCGGCTAACAACAAGATAAACAGTACAATATCAAAATAGGATAAAAAATAAAATAATACATACATTCAACAAATATAATAACCAGCAGGATAAATTAAAACAAATTAAATTAAATTATGCTCCATCACTACCCACAGTCTCAATATGGATCTCTGCCCCAGAGCTACTATTTACTGGCACTGGTCAATTTTAATTTTAATTAATTAAAAACTTCCTGTTCCCCCATTTCTGGGCTCTCTTTTGCCCTGGGGAAGCCTTTGGCAGTCTCAGGACTTGGGAGGAGAAGCCTTTATCTCCAAAAATCACCACTAGGTTGCTCTGTTGAGCTTGGGTTACTAAGCCACAGAAGACCTACTCCTTAGAGCAGGGGTCCCCAACCCCTGGTCCGCGGCCCAGTACCGGGCCGTGGCCTTGGCAGGACCGGGCCGCGGAGACAGATCTCCTGCTTCCTGCACGCACTCCCCCCACATGCCCACCTGCACACACAGCTTGCCTACCTGCACGCACTGGTGCCCCGCCCACCCGCACATGTGCGCAGGCACAGCCCACCTGCACATGGGTGAGCGCATACTCTGCCCACCCGCGAGTGCACCCCCGCCCACCCACAAGCACCCCAAACAACCACGCATGCACGTGCCCACGCTCTGCCCACCCACAAGCGCGCCCCGCCCCCGCAAGTGCGGGGGCTGCCCTCCCATGCATGGACCCCACCCCCTCAACCTGTCCGTGGCTTGGAAAAGGTTGGGGACCACTGCCTTAGGGCACTAAAATACAAAAGCATGGCAAAATCCTTACAGACCCACCAGTTTCCTTTCGAATTCTGTAAAGGAGGAGGTGTCCTTGTTTTGTCCCAACGAGCAGCCATTCCTCTGCAAAAAGAGCAAGGATTTTATCAGCCCCAATATGATCCTATTAGTATTTCTATTCAAGCCTAATTTATATGGCTGTCTCATTTCATAGTGAAAAGTTCTATAAAATAAACAAAATTCACTCAGGACTCCTACTGATTTAAACTTGATTTTTTTCTACTTTATCTGTTTGAACAAATTTCTATAAATACATTACACAACGGCCCAAATCCTGTTCCTCAGCATAAAAGAAATCATAACATCCAGTCCACATCTCCTCTGTAAACAAACCATCCTTGCTGTTATTCTTGGGGGCACACAGGCATACTGGCTTAGCTCTTGATTAAACAATATATTTGGCAAGTTTGGGGTGCACACAATAATTACACAATGTGACAAACATGCATAAACCACAGATCACAAAAGGAAGTCTCTAATCATCAGTGATTCACTATTGGTAATACTATTCCCAGGATTTCAGCCAAAATTAGTTATTAGTCAATTTAGGACATTGGAAAATCATATGCAGTTGTAAACAACAAAACAGGCATGCATGACATTACGGTACATGACAACAGGCACCACTGTCATCTCTCCCTCATTTTCTCTCTCCTCAAACTCCATTGCTGCAAATTACACAGCCAAATCCTGTGTCAGTCTAAAACAGTAGAAATCTGAATCAATGAAATGTGCAGAAGTGTGGACTTACCAATTTCCCAGGTATTCAATGGCTGAATCTCTATCCCATAAGTTATTCTGTGTAAGGCTGATGTCATTAGCTGCAGCACTTATTAGAAACAAAGAATTTCCAAATTCTCTTGCCGCTCCCTTAAGGTTTCAAAGGACCCATGCAATCCCTTTTATCATGAGGAAGTCTTGGGGGGGGGGGGGCACAGGATGCAGGGGAGTCTTTAATTTCCAAAAATCACTGCCCTGGGATGACTTGACCACAGGCCACAATTTTTGGAAATTAAAAACTTCCCCCTGCCTTATGTCCCCCCAACAGCTTCCCCATAATGAAGGAGATTCAATGGGAGTCTTGTGACCTCTGGGGAAAAATAGATTTTTAAAAGATTTCTGGAACACTGCTGTGGCTAATGACATAATCAGCCTTATGACCATAGCCACACAAATGGGATTTATGTGTCTGCTCCAGTTGGAACTAACAATAGGATTCAGGCCCATCACTGCTTGATTGTCTTGGATAAAACTCATGTTACTTTTTTTGGACTGTAACTGCTGCCAATTGCAAGAATGAAAAATACCTGACTCCTAAGAAGTTTACCTTCCCCACCCGCAAGGAATAAGAACATTCTATCAAATAATTAAATTAATATTTTAATGCCTATGAGAACATAAAGCAGTATACCACTTTAACAAGTCAGTATGTCTCAGCCTTCCAAAGGTCTGTGACTGGAAAATGCAGTCATCTTGGTCAGGAAGAACAAGCTCATCAGGGTTATAAATTATAGTATTCCGAAAGCCATGACTGATATGGAAAGCTACATGTTTTTGACAATGCATCAACTTTGAAAACTCACATTATTGTAATTTTTCCTATTTTGAAGAGGCATGTGGGGTGGGGAGGGGGAATAATTTTGATTATATAGTCTACAGATTGAAAAAAAAGACTAGGAAGGAAGATTATTTGACATTATTATGTTTTGGGGAAGTAACAATCTATTCAATTATTCAGATAGACACAGGCAAAATATTCAGTGAAAAATTCAAGTATATTTGTACACTAGCTATACAATGTATTGTCTTGCAGCAGCATCACATCTAATTTCTAGCAACCTTAATAGCGTTTTCAAGGTATGTGAGAGATTTATCTTGGCCAATGGCACTACCCAGAAAGTTTCCACCGCCAAGCATGGACCTGAATCTAAAACTTGCATCTTACTTCATCACTCTACATTACACTGGCTCTCACCTACACCAACAATAAATTAATTATATTGTGTCCCTAAGTACCTCAGAGGCAAACAGACTGCTTCCCCTGTTGTCATCTCAGACAGAGCTCCATGTCTTCATTCCAGGGGAAACAGAGCTTTTACGCAGCACGTGAAATGCATTCCCATTCGCACACAATAAGTGTTTCTGCAGCTTTACCCAACTGTAGTTCCCAGAGGCATAAAGTGTGCTGCTAACGTAGTAACAACTTCTACGTCAATAAAGAGGACAAGGACAGCTACTTTTACAACCAAGAAGTGTAACCCACAGGTTACACTTCAGGTAGGTTAAACTCACTTCTTATGCACTCCACTAGAAAGCATGAGACTACAGTATTTAGAGCTGAATGATCTTCCTTTTTATACTGCATTTCCATCTGAAGGTTTGCTGTAATAAGGTCCCCATCATATACCAGATCATCTGTATTCCTTTTCCTTGTCCCCAAACTGAAACGATGGAAGGGATGCCACAAGCAAACAGCCCATAACTTCACACATTGGTGAGTCTTACTGGTAACACCAACTAGAGCAGACCTGTTAAATCAATAGAGTATACATAAGTTTTGACTCATCCTTCAAAAATTGATTCAATGGGTCTCCTCTAGTTGGTGCTAACAATAAGAGGCCTTTATTTCTTGATGCTTATATCATATAATGTAAGGTGAACATAAGTAGGAAGCAAAGATTAAGAGGCACCAGTCCAGATTTCCCAATTTACTCCTGTTACACCACCGGTCATCACCCAAAAGAAATAAAGGGGGAGATTTTCTTCCCCTGGACGCACGCAGGCCTATGGATCAAACTGAGGCATTCTGCAACCCAACTCATCAGTCGCTGTGAGGCAGCACAGAACCAGGGGCGGGGGATAGATAGATAGGCAGGCAGGCAGGCGCCAAAAGTTAGCTCCACAAAAGGGTGTCATCCTTCGGATGTGGCTCGAAGGCGCAGCCACGGAGCGCAGCAAGGCAGGGTCCCAACTGCACCGCCGGAGAACGAAGCAGCTGCCCGCTCCTTGCACTCACCCCAGGCAGCCAGGCAGTCGATCTGCAGCGGCAGTTTCTCCAGGATCGGCACCGGCTCGAAGGCGTCGTGCATGATGACGGCGGGCGGGCGGGCAGGCTATCTGGTCGCTCCCTCCCGACAAGGCCGCGGCCTACACGGGGAAGGGGGGGCGCCTCACCTGAGGCGCCCTCCAAGAGTCAACCTAGGATCTCCAGCAGCAGCAGCAGCGGGGAGTCCCTCGGAGCCCAGCCCAGGCCTACCGCTTCGTTTCCGGCTCTCTCTTCACTTCCGCAGCCAAGCTCCACCTCCGGGAGCCTCCCTGGAGCCCGGCTTGCTTATTTGTCGTCGAAACGGTGCTCGTGACGGGTGTCGTGTTTCGGGCTGAGAGGACGCTTTCCACCTTCCCCACCCCCACGGCGACCCTCGGGCGCTGCTTTTCTTCCCTGGCACGGTGTTGGGGGCCCGGGATCTTCAAAAACGACAGGCGTAGGGGGCGTTTGGGGGGGAGAACAAGGGACCTCCGTTGTCTCTCAGCAATAGAGAAGATACACTGGAATTCAAGTTTGCGCGGGATGGGAGTTTGGTGGCTTGGAGTAAAAGGCCAAACGGGACACTCTTTTATGGTTGTTGTTAGCCATGTGCCGTCCAGCAGCTTTGAACTCATGGCGACCGGATGAATTCACGACCTCCAAAAGGCTTCTGTCATTCAAAGCCTGCCCAGGGCTCGACAAACTCAAAGCCGTGGCTTGCGTCATTGAGCCATGCCCTGTCAGGTTGGTTTAGAAGGGCCATTTAGCTGCCTTGACAAGCGCCACAAATTGGTGTAGTAATTGTCATTTTTGGTGCCTGTCGGATGGCACGCCACCGCCTTGGGAGGCAATGAGCGTGTTCTTGATTCCTCCTACTTGCTTCCGACTTACGGCGAGAGTGATCTCCAAAATGGCCTGTCATCAACAGCCCTCCTCAACTCTTGCAAACTCAAACCTGTTTAGAAGTGTCAATCCATCATCTGTGGTCTTCCTCTTTTCCTGCTGCCTTCAACTTTTCCTAGCAATATCTAGAGAATCTACTAATGATGTGCTGGATGTACAACAGCTTCAGATTTTTTATTTTTGCATCCAAAGATAGAGGTAGGCTACATGGGAGTTTATCCTGCTGTTCCCCCCCCCCCCCATGGAACAGAATCACTCTAAAAATTGTCACCTGCACCATGTTCTTCTTATAACAGCCTGTCCACGATGGGAAATTTGGTGCCATCCAGTCCCCGTTTAAAAGGTTCTTAAGTGCAATTTGTTTTAATTCTCACTTGTGCAAGCATTCTGTCCACATTGGAGGTCATGCAATGGGTCCTTTTCTCCCATGCAGCAGATTCATGCAAAGCAAGGTTTACCTGGTTTATTCATAAGCAAGGAAACAGCAGCCATGGGGAGAACATTGGGATGAAGATTGGGGAGAAGGAGAGAGGTAAAACACCCCTCCCTTTTCCTAAACTGGGGCTCTGCTACCTTGTGAGGCAGATCTCAAGGAGTCAACATAGCCCCCTTCCCTGCCATTTCTCTCAGACCTCATTCAGGGGGCTGGGGTGACTTTAATAATACTAAAAAATTTAGAACTGCAGAACTGGAAGAGACCCGGCTTTCCTTTTTGTTTGTTAAAAGAGTAAGTGGCATATTGAAATGGCAATGCATCAACCTGGCATGGTATTAGAATTTCACTGCATCAGTTAGGGAAATACTAAAAATAAAAGATGAAAATAGATATGGTTTCTTTTAATTCCTCTACCCACCTAACACCTCACATGGTTGTCTCCTCAGTTTACACCATACCCAGAGTGTTTTGTTGAAAGTACCCATCCCTGAAGGCTAAACAAGCTGAATCATGCCAATGCTCTATAGCTGTGTCAGAGCTCTTAAAGGGGAAGGATGGATTGTTGTAAGTAGAAACACAAGCAGACATACTTTCCCCCCCATGTTAAACAGTGCCATCAGGGTTCCATAAACCAAAAATGTGTGCGAGTGGCTCAATGAAGTGTCAAAAGGCTCTTAGAGCATTCCAGCCCAACTCTAATGGGGACCAGTTTGTCCCAGTCTGGTCTAGGGTTGGCCCCTACTGTTTGGAACTATTAGGATTGGTCCAAATAAACACAGTTTTCTTGCTGTGTGATTAACAAGGTCACTCCAGTGTGGAGTTGGGGTGGTGTTGTTCTTTCTACATGTCAGTGGTGATGTGTAGAGGTGGGAGTTGTCTGGCCATGATTGCGGATGGCACCCTCTTGTCCTATTTTGAAGTGAAAAAAGAAATGTTTGTTTTTATTTTTTTTTAAAAAAACTTTCCCACTATTGTGCTGCATCAAGTATAGGGCTGAAGATGATCTCCTGGCTGTATGGCTTCACCTTTACACACATTTATTGCCTGCCAGTTTTACAAAGTTGACATTGCTCAACATCTGTCAGTGAAGACCACATAATGGCCCCTTTAACCTCAGACTTTTCACTCTGACTGGCAATGTTGTTGTTGTTTTGACTTCCATACCACCCCATAGCCTAAAGCACTCTGAGTGGTTTACATGTCTTTCCAAATATCTACAGATATCAGAGCTTGAGGGGCCTTAGGTCTTTACAAGCATAAAAATTGATCAAGAGGTTATTCTTTCATTCAAAAGAGATGCCCATAATGCCATGTGAGTTGTTACTGAATTTTAATATCCACATTAAGCCCTTTCGTTTTACCTGATGCTTTTGATTATGCTTTGGAAATGCCATATTTATGTTTTGAATATTAAAGCTGCCATAAGTTTTATAAAGGCAAGATTTAAATTTTAAAATAAAATAATAAAGTATTTATATTTCAACAATATGATGAATCAGTTATGATGGCAGAAGGAAAAAAGGGCAAAATTGCTGTGTTGGGTAAAATAAAATGTAATGGCCAAAATCCTGTTGCTTAACCTAATAAATTGCAGTAGAGTATGCCCACTGAATCAAAGGGGATTTGGTGAGTCAAATCCTCCATATGTTTCACTGATTCAGTGGGCCTGCTCTAATGTAATTTAGTACGCTAAGCAACAAGATTTTGGCTGATGACTTTTACTGTAGAGAAACACATATATAGAAAACTAACAGGAGCTGCTCTTATACTTGATGTTATACATCACACTTGCACTCTCAGCACTTTTCCCTTGCTTTCCCTTATTCATTCCAACTCAATTTTTCTGACTACTGACAACTAAAGTACAAAGTCCACTTTTTCTATAACTTCACTTACCATCAAAATATGAGAAACTGCAAGTCAAACGTGGCCAAAAAGACACAATAACAAGACTCAATTCAACTGCTTTTTTAAAAAAAAGAATTTTTATATATAACATAAATCTGCAACCCAGACAGAATCAAATGAAGTGCCTGTAAGTTATAGGGAAACCTGTTACCAATCACTTATATATAATAAGTACAGCTCAAACAAATCTGTGAACCAGAATTCAAACAGTAGCAAATTTTATCATGAAATTTTACATGAAATCCTAATCCAGGTAAAATTCATTCTTTCAGTGATAAAACCCAAATTGTGGCACAAGATTTGAGACAATTTCATCTCTTATTAAAAGACACCTGGAACAGAAACATACCAGCACACATATTTGCATAAATTATTGCAGCAGAATATTTGTCATTAGGACAGACACTTAATTTGCACTTTTCACAGGACTTCTATTACCTTCCCAGCAATAGGCTCAATCTTCTGGTGAGTTTCCTCTACAAAATCCCATTAGGTACATCAGTCTTCAAATAAATGTAATGATACAAGTATGCAGTTGAAAGTGATGGATGAGGAAGAGCCACATGTGATCTCTGAATGAGATACTTAGGGCCAGGTCTGAAAGAGCCCTTGTCAAAGTGCACACCTGTAAGCCTCCTCATATACAGGTGAGCTTATGCTACAGTGATGGGACTTATGAGATGCCATTTAAAATTCCCAGTGTCCTGAAGCAATGCTACATTAGGAAGACTTAAAAAGGGTAAGTCCAGTAGTATCCTGAATGTGGCTTTCAAGGTACTATTGGACTCCAAACTCCCATAATTCTTAGCAAATTTGAGTAATGGTGATGAATGATGAGAGTGACAACCCAAAGGCATCTCAAGGATCATACATGGCACACCAGTCTTCAAAGGTGGCTCTCGGACTCAGGGCAAGGATCAGTGGCAATAAATCGTGCCAAAGCAATGGAAACCTAACAGGGGCCCATCAATGCCAGCTTCTGGCACCAGCCCTGTTCAAAGGAAAAGCAGCAATTTGTGATCACATCTATGGGCAGAACATATGTACCTCTGAGTACAATCTAAAAACAGGCAACATCTTTATTAAGAACAACTGTACATTCACAACATATGCAAGCCTTCTGAAAAACTCAAAAGAATGCATATTTTGTGGATTAATAAAGTTAATCTAAGTAACATTATAATCCATTTAGGAATCGACATTGCCTCTTTAAAAAAAAACTAGAACAGTTATTTTTAAGAAGAATTTATATAGTGACATGCAGAAGCTATGCATAACTGAGCAGTGGCAGGATGGTATTCCAGAGCCCAGGAGCATCATTCTACCACTAGTTAGTTCTCGGTGGCTTCAGCATGCCATTATATGCATTCATCTTTAATGTTCTAATCTTATATGCAGCAGTTTAGAGCAAACTAGCAGAACTTGTGGCCAAATCCAGCATACTCAGGTCTTGATAACCAGTTTGCTGCCTATCTTGACCTACAAAAGCAAAAAGGTTTGTCAGGCATTTGGCCACCTACAATACATGGCTGATCAGCAGGGCTTGTTTTGGCGGTTGAAATTTTTATCAGCCTGATTCAAAGATCTGTTACATGGTAGATGAGTCTAGCAAAAGGAGTTTCAAAAAACAATATTAAGAACATAAGATAAAATATAGGCCTGGGTGTTATTATAGCTCTGACATGAATAGTTTACTGGGCATGCTCACCTCCCATTGCCAGCAATGAGATACACAACAAACATAGACTTATGCTATCATTGCTTCCGAGTATGTAAAACCTAAAATAGACAAATTTTCCTGCACACTGGAGTGAATAAAATTGCACTTGGTTTTGCCAAAACTTGGGGAATCATCAGTTTTCCCAAATACTTTCTCATATTAGTTGTTAGCCATAAGAAAGAGCTCTTCCTGTACAGCTCTCTCCTTTCCCTAAGCCAACCATCTTCTAGCAATAGGAAGAAAAGCCACTGCATCTACGAGAAATGAAGGCACTGATCCTGATCTACAAATTCTTGCACATAGCAGCAAGCAGTGTGCAAGGCTCTTTCACACAGTGGATTCTGTCTGCTCTGACAGTGCCATTTCTCCACTGAGAAGTGGAAGGTACTGGGATTCATTCCCCCATGCACAACCCCAGATACGCATGGATTCTTGGAAATGGTATACAGGACAAATCTTGCTTCTGCTCTGAGTGAATCATCCAGACTGGTTAGGGGAAATTACTCCTAATTCTCCCCCCCCCCCACACACCCTTACCCCCTTGTAGTTAAAACAGATGGGATTTAGCTGTAATATTGAATTAATAGTTTCTCAGGCAGTTGTAAAACCAGTTTTAGTTTGACTTTAACATTTAAAAATAAACAATGTGCTGTAATAACAGGCATTTCCATTGTTTAAAAACACACCTTCAGCAACAATGCAAATCCAAATGGCTCGTAGGTTTACCAACAAGCGTCAAATCCCTTCCATAGTGACTCAAGTAAAAGGCTCTCCCTCTGTGAACAGTGTACGGTTCCAAAGATCATGGAACACATCAGAAGGATGCAGCACTGGAACATTCCAAAGGAGAGAGAAGTTCCTTTTCTCCAGGAGCAGGAAACCTTGTTCTGCAATGTTACCTTTCTTCATTCCATTTTGGATCTTTCAAAATGTGTGATCATTCTTTCCTGTAAGATTGGCACACAAATTACAACAAAAGCTGATATCTCCTCTCCTGAAAAATGTTACATTATTTTAATATAAGATACCCATAATTAAAAGTATACAAACATTAAAGAAATGGTACTTTTTAAACAACTAGCTGTAGCTAAATGTTGATGTTTATTTTCAGCATGAAAAAATAAGCACACAGTGAGTTTTACCATTCATTTGCTGAAACTTTCTTCTGAATATACTCTGGAGTACATGTTAAAATCAACATGCCCTAAAGACTGGTTGAAAGTTAAATGTTTTTCAGGGTTTGGGAGCTATCACATCTGAGCACATATGGGCTTGTCCTATCTACCATATAAAGAGAATGGATGAAAGTCCTACTGCAATGATTTACACACTAAAAAATGAACCATGTGTGCGAATTGTGACCATATGAGCCTGCCTCTGGTCAGAGACAGAAGCAAACGGGAAATAAAAGGAATTCGATAGAATACCACATTTGTTTATTTACGAGTTTAGGACACATATTGTTGCGCTCAGAATTACCTTACTGGAGAACACGTGTATCATTTACTTCAGAGACAGGAAAAGTTAAGACTACAGCTCCAGAACAGCATAATGAGGTTGTCAATACAACCCTTTGACCTAAATAACCCTCAGTATTTCTTTTTTGCTTGTGTTAACTAGCCAATATTTCTTTAATTCTTAGCTCATGACTTCTCTGTCATGTCACAGGACTTGGGTTGTTGCTTTAGGCTTATTTACTGACCTCATCAGAATCCAGAAGCGCTGGGAGAGCTCTGTATGGGGAGGCAAAGAGAGAAAGAACAACACACAGTATTGACAAGAAGGATTAAGACTGACTGCTATCCCTAGAGAGCTTGTGTGAAGAGCCATATATAACTACGTGTTTTTCTTTCCAATATAGAGCACAATATAAGTATGTACAACTAGAGAAAAACTGTGTATACGTCTTTAACAGAACAACACACAAAATTAGCAATCATCTCTGTGAGCCAGACAGACCTGCAAGTTCTACCACAGGTTATAGCACAAAGTAACACATAGGCACATACGGGAATTGGTATCTGGCAGACCACAGGCAGAATGCAGACCTGGTCCACACCTATTCTAGAATGTAACTAGCAACGTCCCTTATGTCTTACAAATAACAATAATTTTCATCTGTTGCTTCCAATATATTATATCTAAATAAACTAAACTACATGTACTTACACATCAGTCACTGAAGAAGGAACATTCTCTTCTACCCATTTCAAATCATCTTCCTGCTTGACATGTTTTTAAAAAAAACATGTAATTAGTGGATGGTTGTTCTATTTGTAAAAAGTATCACATTGTTTTTTCTATAAACATTTTGCCATTAATTATAATATACCAAAAGAATAAAATATTAAACCATTGTATAAACTTTTTTCCTGCAAGACACCTCATTAATGCGACATCCTCTTCCTCTGTGTGCTCTATGTGTGCAAATGTATGGTGGAAGGATATACATATTATCTTACATTGGCCAGTATCCTGTTTGTGCTGGTGTAAAAGAAAGGTGTGCTGGCACAACAAGGGATTGTGCCATGTAACTGAGCAGTCAGTCGCACAGCCCCAGCACAACCAACTGCACAATGTGCCCACAGAAGTACTTCAGGGCCTGTATGCCTGCCTCAGCCGTTGCACAGTTACCACGGGTGCAACCTCAGGTTGTGCATGTGTAGATGAGCACGACGATTTTGGCCATTTAAAATTTTACAAATGATATGCAGAATTAATTAAGTCAGTGTAGATGAAAAGCTTAAACTTCCTTTTGGGGTACTTTAAATAAATATGTAATGTCCAAAATACTTCGTTCCAACAATACTTGCCAGACAATTTCCAATTTAAAGAAAAATATTACATCTTCTTACTGCTTCAACTCTAATACATTTAGCTAATTCAGTAATAAATAATTATTTGTATATTTTTATTTCCCCTTCTACCAAGGTAGACATGAACAGCATGTTCCAAGATTTGACATACCATTTTCTTAGGTCTAGCAGACCATGTATACAATTGTTTCAAGATAATTACACTGGTGAATCATCAGTATGGCTTAATTAAAATAACAATGGGTCTAAAGTTGGTGGTTCTCAAACCTTGGGTCCCCAGATGTTCTTGGGCTATAACTCCCAGAAATCCTGACCAGCACACCTAGTGGTGAAGGCTTCTGGGAGTTTTCGTTCAAGAACATCTGGAGACCCAAGGTTAAGAATCCCTGTCCTAAGTCATGAATTATCTTTTCTGTTAAGCCTCTTATTTCCCCCCCAACACATATTAACCTGATCAGTTTTCTTCTTTTTAACATTTTCAACAATTGGCATCAACTGCTTTCTCTCCCTCTCTTTCTTATGTATTTTCTTAGAACTATCTAAACATCATCTTACAACAATTTTTTTCACAGAAGCCCACCAGCTTTTCCAATAGTAGCTACATGAAAAACTTACTGCTTTGTTGGCTTTAGGATTTCCATTTGATTCTTGTTTTGAACTTCTCATTTTCATCCCCTCTGTGTTGGATACAAAGAACAAGGAAGGTTGATATTCACTGTGAGGGAATTCACTTTGTCTAGTGGAAGGAGCACATCCTACAGATCAGGTTTCCCCTCTTACTCAACGTTTACAGGCAAGAACAGCCGACCAATCAGGGATGACCATGATTCCCCTTATTAGGGAAGAGACAACCCTTGCTCAGTCAGTTCTTTTCTTCAGGTGCAGATAGACACAGGTACCAAAAATAAGAAAGGAGAACAGTCAAAGGATACACAGATGGTGCATAGGCATCCCGGTGCCAGTCCAAAAGTCACCTCAGGGTAGGGAAGATGTCCTCTTTCCATTACACAAAATGCTTGTGGACTTACCAAAGCTTTTTAAATTCTAAGGTGGGCTGCTAATTCAATTCTTCAAAAAACCTTCAGTTATAAATGTGGGATACTGTGCTTCCTGTATCCATGATTCAAAATGCCAAGAAATGGCTCCATAATGCTGCACAATATTGTGCCTGTGTTGTCAGGAGGAAAAACAATGCCAAGTTTTACATAATCAAGGGCAGCAGTCTAGATGGTCTATATCAGTGGTCCCCAACCTTGGGCCTCCAGATGTTCTTGGACTACAACTCCCAGAAGCCTTCAGCAGCACCTCTGCTGGCCAGGATTGAAGTCCAAGAACATCTGGAGGCCCAAGGTTGAGGACCACTGGTCTATAGGATACCATTTTATGCTCACTACCATTCACAAAGTGACACCACAGAAGGGAAATTCCCAGAAGCTGACTCCTTTTTTCATCAATTAACCACTTGTCATCCAAACACAAAGCAATTGTCAGAGCTGTTTTTCAATGTGTTGAGATTCCTCTGATACTCAGCATCTCCCTGGCTGCTGTATTCTTGTACCACCTAAACCCCTGAGTAGATGGTGTGTGCTCCTGTGCACCATAAAAAAGGAAAGCTCTTTGATCCATGGCCTGGTCTGAATTATGGGGGCAGAGGCAATATTTCCGGAGGGAGGTGTCCCTCAATAGACCTGGGCTGTCCCTTGGCCTTAGCCATGGTCTGAGTCCATGAGGGCAGCTAGGTAAGGATGAAAGGCCAAGCAGAAGAATGCAGCAGAATTGTATGGAAGCTGAATAAGATTCCCCCCCCACCCCTTTTCCTTGTTTTCTTCTTCAAAACAAAGTAGGCTAGAAACTAAAAGCTACAGTGGCAAGGAAGAGCTCCAAGAAGCACTCTATGAGAAACAACGGCAAGAACAAGAACTGACCAAGCAAAAATTGCCTTCTTTCTATAAGGGAAGCCATGGAGATACCTGATTGGTCATATGTTCCTGCCTGTAGAAGCGAATAGGAGGGCAATTCCATCTGTAGGATGTTCTTCTCCAGTACACAAAGAAAAGCTCTTTCAACTACACCACCAGAATGGTAATAGTTAGAAAGTATCAATATTTTAACTGGAATATATAGGAGGCAACCTTCAATATTTTATCTTTGTGTCATACTCATAACAGGATAAAGAAATGAAGATGGCTTATGGGAAGATGAGGTACTAAAACTGAAGATACATTCCTTGGGGAGGCAGCTCTGAGGAAAGGAATAGGACAATAGAGGTAGATCACTGCTGTTGATCTACCAGATTTTTACCACAGGGTTGCTTTTCTAGACCTGATTCTACTTGGGTCTCATTTTGATCTGCTTAAATGATAGCTTCCATACACAGCACTTATTGCTTCTGGCCATAAAAGCCATCTATGATAAAGAGAGAAAATGTAGGCCTAGCAATATAAATGGACAAAGGGAATCTTCACCAGGCTTACATAGAGCTCTCATGAGAATGTACATGAGTGCCTTCTTTGAGGGGCACACAAACATAATTATTTTTATGCTTAGAAAATGCACTGGCATTGCTTTTAAAGCACTATTTTTAAAGCACTAATTAAATTGGTGCTTTTTCTCCTATTTGATGGGGAAAATAGCAAGGCTGAGGTTAATACATTAATTTTACTACATTATATCCAAGCTCTGTAAATAAGATAAACAGGTAGAAAGCAATTGGTTAAGAGATAGAAAGGAGTACAAATTTTGCCTGTTTTACTTCCATCTCTATCAAAAACGCCTTTCTGAACAAACCTGACAAATGTCCTTGCTATCCAGAAAAAAGTCAAATTTTACAAGTTTCCTTAGCAGAAGCTACACTTTGGAAGAACAAACGCTGCAATTATAAAGCAGAAAGGTCTTCTACTTACCAAAGCTTTCTTTCAACATTGGCTCCTTCTGTTCATCATCATCCTCTTCCTCAGACAATGGTGAAAAGGCAAATCTTTGTGAAAGACAATATAGAGTAACAAATGTCTACTCCACCAAACCAATATATGCTTTTCATAAGTCTCTTGCAACCTAGTAAAGGTAAAGGTTCCCCTTGACAATTTGTCCAGTCGTGTTCGACTCTAGGGGGCGGTGCTCATCCCCGTTTCCAAGCCGTAGAGCCAGCGTTTGTCCGAAGACAATCTTCCGTGGTCACATGGCCAGTGCGACTTAGACACGGAACGCTGTTACCTTCCCACCAAGGTGGTCCCTATTTATCTACTCGCATTTTGCATGCTTTCGAACCGCTAGGTTGGCGGGAGCTGGGACAAGCGACGGGCGCTCACTCCGTCGCGTGGATTCGATCTTACAGCTGAAGATCTATAGACCTTTACAGCACAGAGGCTTCTGCGGTTTAACCCACAGCGCCACCACGTCCCTTCTTGCAACCTATTCTTCATTAAATACAAACATAGGTGGCCCACAGTCCCAACAGGAAGTGCCTCACCCATACATTTTGGGATGAACTGTTCCCTGCTCATGCCACACATTGCTCTGCCTATAAGAGTAGTCAAAGAATCTAAATCCAAATGAGAAGTTCCTGGATATAAGAAATAAGCAGGTGCTTTGAGTTGAGTGCTCTGCATGGCATGTCTGTGCTTTCTGAATAAAGACAATGAGTGCTATACCTCTGATTGTTGGCAGATGGTCTCCAAAGAATCATGATGACAAAAAGAATCATTGAAAACAAAAGCCGCCAAATGGCATCATCTACCCACAGCTCCTGCCAGTCCTGTTAAAATAAAAGTGAAACACATTAAGCAAGAATCAAAAAGAAAATTGCCAGCATTTTCAACAAGCAGAAAGGGAAATAATTTAAGTATTTATATATTTTTCATAAGTTTTTTTTCCAAAAAAGGTAGAAAACTCATACTTACTGACTGACAATCTACCAGCCTGAATTTCAGAGTTGTCCAGATGACAAAGACAACAGATGCTAAATATTTAAAACACACACAGTAAAATATTAGCAAATCACTCTGAAATGCAGAATTCATCCTTAAGATATTTCACATTATTCAATTTTAAATAATCTATAAACATGAGTTATACCATGCAGCAATGGGCATTATTCGGCTAGTGGTAATCAATTTGCAATTTTTTAAATCATGTAGTAAAATAACTTCTGATGACTTGGTCATCCATTTAAAATAAAAGCACCGAGGAATAAACATTATTTTACAGTAACTATTCTCCTCTTGCAAATTCATATTTAGTTTGCCAGATTTTTTTAAGGTGAAAATAAATTTATTTCATATGGGAAGTATAAAACAAGAAAGCTGGGTCCATAACAAAGTGGTAGCAGCTTTTGTTTCTTTGTTTTCAAGTGACTCTCTCCACCTCTTTATTTCTGTTCTACACTTTCTATTCAGTTTATCAGCACTGCACTAAAAACAAGGTAAACTACAATGTAGAAGTGCACCTTGACAGCATGACACCTGATACAGTAGCTTTCTTAAAGAAATTCTCACCTCAAAATCAGCCTTAAAAGGTTTAAGGAAGCTCACCTGCTATTGCCAAGATGAGAGTGTTGGTGAAGTGTCGGTAGAGAGAAAGTTTCACAACATTCCTTCTAAGTTTTAACATCTTCATTATCTGAGTCAAGCTGATAAATATGTACGATAAGTCAAGAAAAGTAATCAAATGTAACAACAGGCATGGCCAAAGTTAGCAAGGATATTGAGTTTCAGTATATACAGATACTAAAATTCCATGCAAACATTTTAGTACTAGCCCCAAAAGAATGGCAGCCCATTAAAAGTAATAAAGTACTCGTGGAAATCAGGGTGACAATTTCCTAGTGTCCCTTAGCTCTGCTTCAAACACCACATACCCTCAGCACTAACTTAAATATTATGACCCTCACAGAAAGGACATCCAAAGAGCATTTCTGTGTGGCAGTCCTTCAAAAGCTATTTCACTTGAAAGCAGTAGATACTTCATCCCACATGAAAATGCAATAATGATACAGAGACCCTCTATGCAATTGAGATTCCATGTGGTGATGTGTGCAAACTGCTATCACATGAACACAATTTTCAATCTCTTCCATATTTATGGTGCATGTAATATGCAGGCAGGAAGAGTGTTAAAACAGGCAGAGTACACAAATCTTCCTACTTCAGTAAGGCAGACTAAAGATCCATGTGTCGCTGGCACCAATGATATCACTACACTGAGGAACAAGATGATTTCCAGAATTGATTCCACCAGATTTGTGACTCCATCTGATTTGTCAATTGAAATGAAAATGTTCAGATTTCACAGTGCTCTCAGGTTCACACACTTCCAGTGCATTTATTCATTCCAATTAATTAAATAGGGCTTATTCCTTAGTAAGTGTAGTTAGGATCACAGCGTGAAAGAATTATGTTTGTGAAAGGAAATGGGCAGAATCAGAGTCTGGCACAGCATCTGCAGGAAGAGAATATACCACCCACCATGAAAACCCATCGCTGAAGAAATTAGCATTCCACCCAGTATGCCAGTGAAGAAGGATATCCACCAACACAGGGCAGTATCTAGGAAAGCCAGTGGAATAAAAGCCAAGGAGGCAAGATCATTCTGTGCCTAGAGAGACAAAGAGAAAAAGGCATTGAGATCAAGGCAGACTGGAGGCAAGATATCAGGCCAGCAGTGCAATCCTACGCATAGCTTCTATGGAGTTTCATGGAATTTATACTCCAGAAAGGGATGTTCAGGATTGCAGCCTCAAGTGTGCACTTGTCAGTTACTACATTGCTTTCAAAAGACAACTAGTGTAGGACACCAAGTAGATATATTTTTCTTCACAAGAGTGACACAAGACTTTTGTATTAAAGCCAATCAAAAATCTTTTGCGGAAAAGCTGATTACCAGTCAGTATACCTGTCTATCATTCAGATTTACAATATTCAGAATCAGGGTGGATAAAAATCAATGATTTTTTAAAATCAGATTAATTTAAATCAATTCAAATACATAAATCCATTTTTAAATATTTAAATTGTTTTTTAAATCGTGATTTAAATCTATCTGGTTTACATCAAATCCGCCCCGATACAGATGTTTTCTACATTACAGTTGGGGAACATGCAGTCCTAGAAATGTTGTTGGAACTCCAACTCCACAATCGTCATTGCAAGTGCAGCCAATGATGGAAGTTACTGTGCAAAAACATCTGAAGGGCCTCATGATCCTGTCCTGTTCAAAAGAAAAAATGGACCCTCAAGATTCAGTCTCTGTTGGTGGCCAAGACTGCTGTTCAACCACTCTGTCCAATGAGAAAACTACTGGTCCATTAATAATCATGTATGACCAAAAAATTAGATGGAACAGGGAAAGACCTGTGTGAAGCAGGAGCAAGCCTGAACTTGGGCAGGGGGGTCCTTAGCCTCTTGCAAGAGCAATCTGTCCCTCACTCAGCAGCCCATAGTGCAGGGAAAGAGAGAGGAAGAGAGAACGTGGGTAGCAGAGAGAAAGAGAAATTTAAAAAAGGAGGGGGTAGCTCCATCCACCACCAAATTCCGAGCAAATTCGTGTACATTCAGGTACAGAGTAAAGGAAGAAGAGTGCAACTATTTGGAGCAAACAGGGACACATTTGATAGAAACAAAACACTTCTCATGCCGCTTATTTCTGGCTCTGATGAAGAGCCAGATGAAGCTCAAATGAAGAGAAAAGCATTGGGAAGGGGAGGATTTGAGGAGCAAATAGGCCACAAGTGCAGAGCAGCAGCATTCCCCATCTACTCAAATGCATTGTTTACTCTTAAAGCCAGATTTAATGTCCAGTATTCTCTTCCTACATGACTGAAACAAATTTATGCTGATACATACAGATGTATCACAGCCATGTCTTGTTTGGCCTTATGTATCTTCCTAATGTATTTCTAGACCCTCTTGTGGATGGATTTCAGTAGGGTGGATTTCAGTGGACAAGGTTATTTATTTAAAATATGTCTACCCTAGAGATGGCCATGAAGCCCAAAACAAACCAGGAAATTCATGAAAAATCATGGGCTGTCTTTAAAAAAAAAGCCCCAGCAATCCGATTCGTGGTTTGTCAGTATCTGGAAATTCATAGATCGTCAACCTTGACAAACCACAAACCAAGACAAACCACCATTTTAGAGAGTCTACCCCGCATCTGAATAGTAGTCCTCAAGGGATGTAGAACAACTATTCTATATTGCCTAGAGCTATACATTTGTTATTTCACTCAATCTGATCCTTTCTGGAGCTTTCATTCAAATGTTTTAAATATTTCATTTTATTTTAACTTTATTTTAATTGAAACAAAAATAATGGCCAGAATGCTGCAAGTGTTCATGTAATGTTGTAACATGTCACAGTTAATTGCCACTAAATGACGGGAGTCCCAGGGCACATCTCAGTCATGTACTTTATCCTCACATATCTAGTCACACAACTGAAATATGCCCCAGCACTCTGTCAATTATCTACAATCACCTACAATAAAGTTACGCAAACACCAATAGGATTCTAGGCAATATCCCATCTGAAACACACAGTTTATTTACCTTTACCTAAAATTTTATTATTTATGTATTTAATATAATTTGTAGGCTGCCTTTCTCCAAATGCTTATCAATCATTTCTTATCAAACCACCATCAAGCATCCAAACTTCTTTCCAGTCCTCAACCCATTACTAGAAATATTCCTAGTGCAGTCTAATAGTTCCTGAAGAGATTTTTATGGGTGTCTTTCATGTGGCATGGCATGGTGTCATCAAATGACAGCACTATATTACAAACTAGTAAGTAGTCTGCTGCTAAATTAGAATTCCACTGTAGATTATCCCAGACGGTCAGATTATATTGAGCAGGGCTGGCCCAACAGTTTGCAGCCTGAGGCAGAGTAAAAAGTTGTTCAGTTTATGGTCTGAATAGGCTCATTAGATGGACAAAGGAGGGGGGGGGGTGTTTGAGGGAAAATCCCACCTCTGCAGTCCTTTTCCACCCATTGTCATGGGTCGTTAACAGTGGTCTTTCTGGTGTGTGCGGTCCTAATCTTTCAGGGGACAGATGAAAGGGCAGCATAATAAATAAGAGACAGATTGTATCTAAGGCCTCCACCCCTGTTGAGTGAGGGATTTTCTATATGCACATGTATGGCCTCCCTGACCCCTCTCTCAAACCACCTATCTTCTCGGTCCAAAATGAGTACATCTTGGTCATCAAATGAGTGTCTTTTGTCCTTCAAATGAAGGAAGACTGCTGATTGTGGTCCTGAGCTGTTGCCCCTCCTGTGCTGGGCCATTCTCTTGTTTAGGGGCTGTTTGGTTTCTCCAATGTGGGGCTCTGAACACCCCTCTTTGCATTGGACGGCATATACTATATTGCTCCTGTTGTGTTTTGGTGTCTGGTCTTTTGGGTGGACGAGTCTCTGCCTTAGTGCGTTTGTGGGTTTGAAGTGCACAGGTATGTGGTGTTTACCAAAAATCCTTTTGAGCTTTTCAGACACACCCGCCATGTAAGGAATGACCAGTTTCTTCCATCGGCTCTGGGTCTCAGACTGTTCCATTGTCCTGCTGGGTTGGGACATTCCCTTGTTAAAGGCCCATTTTGGATATCCACAGGCCTTAAGGGCTGTCTTCAGGTGTCCATCTTCCTTCTTTTCTTGGCTTCTGTATTTATTTATTTAACTTATATATCGGCCATCTAGAACGTGTCTACTCTGGGCAGTTTACACAAAATATAAAAAATAAACTACGAAGGTATAAATGAACTAAAGATACAACCCAAATTAACAGCAGAATCCAAGATGGAAAAAGAAAAGAAAAAAAGAAAAAAAGGCTAGGAAGGCCTGTCTGTATAGTCATGTCTTCAGATTGGTCTTAAAGACCCTCAGCAAGGGGGCCAAGCGGATCTCTGCAGGTAAATTGTTCCAGAGAAGAGGTGGGGATGTTCCTTGCTCTGTGGTTTAGTGTTCTGATGACCCCTAGTTTGTGTTGCAATGGGGAATGAGAGTCAAACAACAGGCATTGACCAGTGTGTGTATGTTTTCTGTAAATTTCTATTCCTAAGCTGCTGTTGGATCCTATGATGACTGCACAGTCCAGGAAAGCCAGCCGGTTGTCTCTGGTGTCTTCGTTTGTTAACTTGATACAGTGGTGCCTCAACTTACAAACGTCCCTACTTACGACCATTTCGAGTTACGACCAGCTCCGGACGCAAAATTTTGCTTCTACTTACGACCGGAGCTTCCACTTACGAACAGAAAAAGGCAGGGGAAAAAGGCGGGAAATTCAAATTTCTAACTGTAGGTGGCGACGAGGCTGCTTCTTTGTAGCTCTTTTGCCCCAGCAGTTAGAGAGCATGCGTCGGAGGAGGCTTGGGACTGCCTCGCTTCTGCTTCGGAGTGAGCATGTGTGTGTGTGTGTGTGTTTGCAGGGAGGCTTCGGGCTGCCTGGTAAGGTAAGGTGCTGTTTTCTGCTTTTTAAAAACTGTTCTGGGTGTTTTTGCAGTGTGGTTTTGAGCTGGGGGGGGTATGTTTCTGTGCTGTGATGGGTCTTGGGGGGGTTTGTTTGTTTTTTGGGTTTTCCCCCCCATTTCCGATGGGTCTTGGGGTTTTTTGTTGCTTTTTGGGGTGTTTTTCCCCATTTCCGATGGGTCTTGGGGGTTTGTTTGTTTGTTGGCTTTTTTCCCCCATTTCCGATGGGTCTTGGGGGGTTTGTTTGTTTTTTGGCTTTTCCCCCCGATTTCTGATGGGTCTTGGGGGGTTTGTTTGCTTTTGGGGGGGTTCCCCATTTCCGATGGGTCCTGCATGCTTCCCTTGTTTTTTCCTTTGTTTTCTTTGCATTTCCGACCTGCCCCCTTTCTCTGTGCATTTCCGATCTGCTCCGTTTGTTTTCTATGCATTTCCAATGGGTCTTGCACGCTTGATTGCTTTTCTTTTTTTTTCCACCTTTGGCCAGAAGGGATTAATCGCGTTTCCAATGAGTCTTGCAGTGATTTATATATTTTTTTTGGTGATTTTTTTTCTTCGGCCGGAACGGATTAATTGCATTTCAATGCATTCCTATGGGAAATGGTGCTTCGACTTACGACCATTTCGAGTTACGTCCATCTTCTGGAACGGATTATGGTCGTGTTGAGGCACCACTGTATTTGGGTCCACTGCGTTTATGTGTTCTGTGAAGGCCTGTACTTCTTGAATCTTGATCTTCACCCAGGTGTTGTCCACATACCTGAACCAACAGGTGGGAGTCGTGCTCTGGAAGGTGTTTAGTGCCTTCTAATGTAATATGTCAATCATATATATTTTTTAAAAATTAACCAGGGCTGGCCCAATATATATATATTTTAAAAATTACTTTGCCCCACCGGTTAGAAATCTTATTAAACCACTTCACAGTGTTGCTCACTTATTAAGCCATTTCACAATATTGGAAAATTTACACTCGAGCAATCTAGGTAACTGCACATCAAGAAAACAGTAGGCTCCAATCCTAGACCAAACCTAGATAGATTGGTCCACAATAGGGTCAGTTTAGAATGCTCTAACTACAATGTTGTGTAGTTGACATTGCAGCAGGGGGCTACAGACTACCATAAACTTCTGTGTAGTCAACCTCTAGGTTGCAACCATGGTAGCTTCACTTCAGTCAATGGAATTTATAGAGGAGTTGATTCAAAATCCCCACTGATTCAACAGACCCACTCTAGTCTGACTTACTACACTAAGCAACAGGGTTTCAGTCACTGTCTTACAAGGAAAATTTAAATGACACCCATCGTAAACAACAATGTTCACAGCAGTCACAAATAAGCAGTCTCAAGTCCTGTTGAAATCAGTTTAAGTATATTTGTGAGAACTACATCCAGCTTAAATTTTCCTAGAAGACGCCAGTTCTTAATGCTCATAATATGGGCAAACCACAAGGTGGCTATGCAATATTGAGCCCTAAAAACAAGCCATAAAATCCTTGGTTTAAAGCAGTGGTTCTTAACCTTTGTTACTCAGGTGTTTTTGAACTGCAACTCCCAGAAACCCCAGCCAGCACAGCTGGTGGTGAAGGCTTCTGGGAGTTGCAGTCCAAAAACACCTGAGTAACAAAGGTTAAGAACCACTGGTTTAAAGTAATTATCTGTAAATTGACTAGCTAATCACTCTCTCCTCGGGTATAGATACAAACATACACAAAAAAAATTGCACCAAAAATCTCTGGATGTATATTGCTAAATTAGGATCATGCTATTCAGCTTTTGAAAGGATATCCAATAAATAATACACGAGTCAATGATAGATAGCCCGACATTAGCTACCAAAGCTGTAACACCATGGAAAGACTGAAAAGTATCAGAAAGAGAGTAAGTTTTATAACACACTCATGACAAAAAAAATTAAATGAACAGGAATCAACAAAAACCAATGGCCACTATGCAGCTAGTCTCAAAAATAAGAACAAGTGATGAAGATTGTTCAAAAGCTAGCCAAACTCAAGCACTTTTTCACAGACTTGTGCATGATTTACCAAAGGCCCAGACTTTTCAAAATGCAGCTCCAGAGCCATGTTTAAACTATTCAATATTTCCATGCTTTCAAAATTATTTCTAGTGGCACATAAGTTATTTACAGAAATCTAGCATTTTTACTAGAGAGCCAGTATGGTGTAGTAGATGGGTGACAACTCAATACACTTAGGTTCAAGTTTCTGCTTGGCCATGGAAAATCACTGAGGTGTGTCACCAGTGAAACCACTTTTTAAATATTTCATGTATCTTGAAAATAAGTTGGATATAACTTGACAGCACATAACACAACAGCATTTTTAAAACATTGACCATCATCCTATTGCATTTTTATACACACTGGAGAGGAAACACAGGAGCTGCCACAGTGAATTACAGCCAATTTATGCAGTCTCAGTATTTGTCTGGCTTGTAAGAACATAAAAAGAGCCCTGCTGGATCAAACCAAGGGCCCATCTAGTCCAGCTTCCTTTATCTCACAGTGGCCCTACCAGATGTCTCTGGGAGCACACGAGACAACTAGATACCTGTCTCCTGATACCACTCCCTGCCTCTGGAGTTTTCAGGTACAATCATTTTAAGCTTGGAGATTACACATCCCCATCATGACTTGTAACCTGTGATAGACTTTCCCTCCAGGAATCTGTCCAATACCCTTTTAAAGGTATCTAGGCCAGATGCCGTCACCACATCCTGTGGCAAGGAGTTCCACAGACTAACAACACACTGGGTAAAGAAATATTTTCTTTTGTCTGTTCTCACTCTCCCAACACTCAGTTGGAGTGGATGTCCCCTGGTTCTGGTATTGTGTGAGAGGGAAAAGAGCTTCCCTCTATCCACTTTATCCATCCCTTGCATAATTTTATACATCTCAATCATGTCCCCCCTCGGGCGCCTTTTCTCTAGAGTCTAGAGAAGAGAGTCTAGACTAAATAGCCCCAAATGTTGTAGCCTTTGAGGTGCCCCAGCCCAGTCATCATTTTAGTCGCTCTCTTTTGCACCTTTTCCAGTTCCACTATGTCTTTTTCGAGGTGCTGCAACCAGAACTGTATGCAATACTCCAGGTGCGACCTTACCAGCATTATAATGTTGGCTTTTTTATTTTCAATCCCCTTTTAAATGATACCTAGCATGGAACTGGCCTTCTTCACTGCCACTGCATGCTAGGCTGACACTTTCATTGAGCTATCCACCAGCACACCAAGATCTCTTTCCTGATCTGTCATGGACAGCTCAGGACCCATCAGCTGATAAATAAAGTTTTGATTTTTTGCCCCAATGTGCATTACTTTACATTATCTTATATTGAAACGCATTTGCCATTTTGCCGCCCATTCTCCCAGTTTAGAGATCCTTCTGGAGCTCTTCACAATCCCTTCTGGTCTTCACCACCCGGAAAAGTTTTGTGTCATCTGCAAACTTGGCCACCTCACTGCTTATCCCTGTCTCCAGGTCATTTATGAACAGGCTGAAAAGCACCAGTCCTAGGACAGATCCCTGGGGGACACCACTTTTCACCTCTCTCCATTGTGAAAATTGCCCATTGACACCTACTCTCTGTTTCCTGGTTCTCAACCAATTCTCAATCCATAAGAGGACCTGCCCTCTTATCCCCTGACTGTGGAGTTTTATCAGCAGCCTTTGGTGAAGGAATGCATCAAATGCTTTCTGAAAATCCAGATAGACAATATCCACTGGTTCACCTGCATCCACATGCCTGTTGACCTTTTCAAAGAATTCTAAAAGGTTTGTGAGGCAAGACTTACCATTACAGAAGCCATGCTGATTTTCCCTCAGCAAGGCTTGTTCTTCTATGTGTTTTAAGATTTTATCTTGGATGAAGCTTTCCACCATCTTCCTTGGAACAGACATTAGGCTAACCGGCCTGTAGCTTTCCGGGTCCCCCCTCCTTCCCTTTTTAAAGATTGGCGTGACATGTGCTATCCTCCAGTCCTCTGGCACTGTGGCCATTTTAAGGGACAAGTTGTATATTTTAGTTAAGAGATCAGCAACTTCATTCCTCAGTTCCTTAATAACCCTTGGGTGGATGCCATCTGAGCCTGGTGACTTATTGATCTTCAATTTATCAATTAGGTCTAAAACATCCTCTCTTTTAACCTGTATCTGATTTAATTCACTAGTCAGGAGGGGCCGTTCAGGCAGCGGAGTCTGCCCAAGGTCTTCTGTCGTGAAGAATGATGTGAAGAATGCATTTAATTTCTCTGCAATCTCCAAGTCCCCCCTTTACTTTAGCTTCCTCACCACCTGGAAGGCCAGCCGCTTCTCTGGCAGGTTTCCTGCTTCTAACGTATTTAAAGAAGCTTTTATTATTCCTCTTTATATTGCTGGCCATACTTTCCCCAAAGTCTTTCTTTGCCTTCTGTATCATCATCTTACATTTCTTTTGCCAGAGTTTGTGTTCCTTTTTATTTTTCTCATTTGGGAAGGATTTCCATTTACAGAAGGACCCCTCCTTGCCCTTTAAAGCCTCTCTAACTCCGCTTGTTAACCATGCCGGCACCCTCTTGGACTTAGTTGAGCCCTTCTTTCGTTGCGGTATACATTTCCACTGGGCCTCCAGGCTCCATGCACTCTGGAGAGATTGGGTTCTTTTTACCTTCCCTTTCAACTTCTTTATACAGTGGTGCCTCGCTAGACGATTGCCTCGCAGGACAAGGAAATCGCTAGACGATGGCTTTTTGCGATCGCTAATGCGATCGCAAAACGATGGTCTCCTATGGGGGATTTTAGCTAGACGACGAGGTTTCCCCATTGGAATGCACCGACTAGTGGTCAAAAGCTGTCAGTGCATTCCAACGGGGACCCGCGCTCGCTAGACGAGGTTTCCCTATGGACGATCTTCGCAAGACGACGACTTTTCCCTTGGAATGCATTGAAGAGATTTCAATGCATTCCAATGGGGAAACGCGCTTCGCTAGACGATGTTTTCGCAAGACAGTGATTTCCGCGGAACGGATTAACATCGTCTAGCGAGGCACCACTGTAACTAGTTTCCTCATCTGAGGGAAGTTTGCCCTTCGGAAATCAAGGGTTTTTGTGTCAGATTTGCTTGACACTCTTCCCCCCAACATGCATGGTGAGATTGCAGCATGGTCACGATTCCCTAGCGACTCAGTTACATTCACATCCCTAACCAGGTCCTAAGTACCACACAATATTAAATCCAGAGTCACCTGTCCTCTGGTGGGCTCCATGACAAGTTGCTCCAAGGCACAATCATTTAGCATGTCAAGAAACCCGGTCTCTCTTTCTTGACCCGAACACACATTGAGCCAGTCGATGTGAGGACAACTGAAGTCCCCCATGATTACAATCCTGTCCCTCTTGGTCACCTCCCTGATTTGTCTCCTAATTTCAAGGTCCCCCTCAAGTTTTCCACAGTGATTCTATGATGGAGTCAGACCTGCCATCCATCTCCATTCTACCCCTTCTTTGCCATAGATGGCCACCCCACCTCCAACACGCCCCTCCCTATCGCTTCTATAGAGTTTATAGCCTGGGAATGCGGTATCCCACTGGTTCTCCGAATTCTACCAGGTTTCCATTATGGCAACTATATCAATGTTATCCCTAGCCACTAAATGTTCCAGCTCTCCCATCTTTGCTCGGATGCTTCGGGCATTTGCACAAAAGCACCTGCATACGGGGTCCCCCAAGAAGGGCTGCTTGTTTGTTTCTTTTTTTCCACAGCTTCTCATTCCAATGGACCAACTATCAATCCCATCATGTTCCCTGTCCTAATTCCTACACTGTCATCACTTTGTGGTTCTCTGCCCTCTCCACCCTCATTCCACAGGGATGAGGAGTCCCAAACCAGACACTGCTCAGCTCCTATCAGCTTTCCCCTGGGATTCAGTTTAAAAGCTGCTCTGCCACTTTTTTAATGTTATGCTCCAGCAGTCTGGTACTGTGTTCATTCAAGTGAAGCCTCTTGTACAGGCCCGGCTTGTCCCAAAACGTTCCCCAGTGCCTAATGAAGCTAAACCGCTTCCTCTCACACACCAGTCTCATCCACACGTTGAGACCCCTGAGCTCTGCCTGCCTAGCTGGCCCTGCACGTGGAAGCACTTTTGAGAACGTTACCTTTGAGGTCTTGGCTTTGAGCTTCCTCCCCCAACAACCTAAATTTGGCCTCCAGGTCCTCGCAGATACATTTCCCCACATCATTGGTGCAGACATGCACCAGCACTGCCACCTCGTCCCCAGCACTCTCTACCAGCCTATCTGGACGAGACGTGATGTCCGCAACCTTTGCACCAGGCAGGCAAGTCACCATGCGGTCCTCTCAACCATCACAGACCCCTCGCTCAATGTTCCTGACAATCGAATCGCCCACTACCAGAAGCCCCCGTCCCCACGAGGAGTATCCTCAGTGCAACTGGATATGGGCCTATCACCTGTAGAAGGGGTCCCTCTAGGAGATGTGCAGATTGGGGTCCTCCAGCCCGGAGACTTTCAATCCCAGCAGCTGAGGAGCTGTGTCTTCTTACCCTGCACTTTGTTGCACTGCGGCACTTCCCTGCAGAAGGCGCTCGAGGCTTTTATGCTCTTTCCTAGCTCCTCCCCTTGCCCTTCTGGCTGGATTGCAAAGGGCTGAAGAGGCCTGCAAGGGCTTGTTCTACAAGGTCAGGAGGACAATGGAGCCCTGATTAGGGCCTGTAGCACTTTGTTAATCACATTTGCAACTCCTAAAGGGTTAGCTGAGGTAATTCTCTGGGAAACTGAAGCCTACAGCCTTGACCTCTTAATTCCAACTGATCTTTGGACTGGTCTGTTTTTAAACTTGTGTTTATACCCCAAGCTGGTCCCCGCTCAATTTTAAATTTACTGACTTTAGTTTTAGAACTTTGGCAAAGTTTAAATCTAGTTTAAAGTTTAAATCTAGGTTTTAAGTTTCAGTCTAGTTTAAGGTTTAGGAACTAAAGTATGTTTTCCCTCTTCTTTTATCCTGCTTTTGTTGTACTAGGGATCCTGCTCTTGAGGAGACTCTGTTCCTACTCAGAGTAGACCTGCTTAGGACTGAGCTGTAATTCTCTACAAGAACAGCTCCCTGTCCACTTCCTGACTTGCTCCCTTTCTAATATTTCTTATCTCTATCTGTCTTGAGCCCTGTGTCCTACTTACTGTCCCTTTAAAAACCCCTCTCAGGTTAGTTTGAGCCCCACCTTTAAGGTAAGGCCTATCTTTAAGGAATACTTAACGTAAAACTGAAGGTTACATTAGATTTAGAATAGACAATGAAGACACTTACCCTCTTGCACAGCCCCTTCTTTCTCCCTCCTTTTCCTCATGCAAATACTCCTTTCTCTCTCCTTTAATTCGCACAGCTGCTAAACTTGCTGTGTCTTCTTACCCTGCACTTTGTTGCACTACAGCACTTTGCTGCAGGAAGTACTCGTGCTCGAGTGCCTCCTGTGCCCAGCACCTCATCAATTCTCCACATAGACTTCTACAATTCCTCTTCCACACATGTAAAAATGCAGTAGGATTCTGGTCAATATAAACATGTTATTTCAGGCTTCTGCAAAAATCACAAAGACCTGCTAAAATCCCCACTGAAAGAATGTATTTTTTTTCTCTAAATCTACTTCATGTGGAGCTCCTCCACCACCACTACACGTAACACAAGACATGCATCTGCGGTACCTACATGTCCATAGCTGCTTAACTGGTTCTATTAGAGGAAGTATCATCCTTCTGCCTGTGGAGTTGCACAACGTCTAATGCAGTTATACATTACATAACAACAACAAAAAGAACACAAGCCCAATTAAACAAGGATGGAAATGTCTGTGATCTTCTTTTGAGAGTGGGTGTACCTGTGTGCACAGGCATATGTGCAGAAACATCCAGACTAAGGAAGTAACAGGTGTTCTTCTACCAAACAAGAGTCAAGATTGATATGTATAACATTTTAAACAGAGAAGGACTTTTTGGGTTACAATTCTCAAAATTCTGGAATGCGTAGCCCGAAAAAGTTAACTTTTTCCATCTCTAGTTTTAAAACATATTAGGTTCAAAAGGAAAAACAGCTTCTCTTTAAACATGTCTTAGTGGAAAGCATATAGGTCAAAGGCACAGTAAAAGCTTGTTGAGCAAAATCTGAAATGTCCTTTGCTGCCTATTGTATAATGTTGCCTTGCAGCATCAACTTATATACATTTTTTTTTAAATCCAGTAAGTGATTACAAACCCCTGTGACTCTCAGGACACCTTCCATGCCAGAAAATAGTAAATAGAGGGATCCAGCAACAACTACTTTGTGAAGAGTGACTCCAAGGCGAGGTCTGTAATGGAAATAAAAGGAAAAATTTAAGTCAAGCCTTAACCTCTTGGATGAGATAAATAACATTAATTAAGACTCTCTAACAAACTACTTGCCTGTGTTAAAAAGGTTTACTTCAGTTCTCTGGGTGCAGCTATGAGCTGTGTTAGTTGCATGTCTTTCTTATTATGCTAGTTTTGGAGATGTTCAAGTGAGGCTGCTCAACTTACGGTGTGCTGAATCCAAGAAGCATCTAAGACAGACTCCCTCGTTAAGTTCACACTTCTTCTATGTTTTCAACCTTCTACTTTCTGTTCATCCTCTTAAGGATACAGTTTTCAGTCTTGGAACCCCAGATCCAAGAGCAGACTTCAACTACTGGAAGTCTCAACTAACATGGCCAACATTCAGGGATACAGTGGTGCCTCGCTAGACGATTGCCTCGCAGGACGAGGAATTAGCTAGACGATGGCTTTTTGCGATTGCTAATGCGCTTCGCAAAACGATGGTGTCCTATGGGCGATTTTCGCTAGACGACGAGTTTTCCCCATTGGAATGCATTGACTAGCGGTCAATAGCTGTCAGTGCATTCCAACGGGGACCCGCGCTCGCTAGACGAGGTTTCCCTATGGACGATCTTCGCAAGACGACGACTTTTCCGTTGGAACGCATTGAAGAGATTTCAATGCATTCCAATGGGGAAACGCGCTTCGCTAGACGATGTTTTCGCAAGACAGCGATCTTCGCGGAACGGATTAACATCGTCTAGCGAGGCACCACTGTACTGGGAGAAGTACGCTAACAACAACTAGAGTCTTGATTTTGGGAACCACTGTTCAAAGGGACAGAGAGAAAAGGTTCAATGTAGAGAAGACACAGTGAGTAGGAGGCAGAAGAGCACCCCAGATATGACATGAAAGTATCTTTTCCTACCAGAGAGGATGAAACTTCTGTCTCAATCCCATCATCCCTAGTCAGAAAAAAAGACTGTAATTTCATACTAGAGGAGAGGCTCATCCTTACTACAGCCCACCTGATACCCCCTCTCTCCTTCACAAGATAAGGACGAGTACGGGGGTTTGAATCCTGCTTCCCCATGCCAGTGGAAGATATCAGGCAGGTGGGAGGATGAAAGGAAAGAAGGGAGTCTTTGTTGTTGGGGAGGGGGTTAGTGAGGCAGAAGAGCAGCAGAAAAACCAGGAACAGTTCACCAAAAGAGGGAAGAAACAGGGGGGAAATAAAGAATAAGGAGGAGTAAGGTGGGGGGGAAGGCAGCAGTAAGGCCAACCAGAGCTGTGCAGGCCTACCAAATAAAACAAAACAAAAAATTATCCCAGGGTCACATGTTTCCTATCTTCTGATGTGGTGGAATAAACCCAGTATGGTGGAGTCCTCCTCTGCATCACCTAGATAATGGCATAGATAGAGGCGGTGGCAGGCAGAACATAGCTGGCATGGTGACTTCAGGCCAGCTATGTTCAGAGTAAAACCTCTGGGAGAACTGAATGTTTGCCTCCTGTGCTTCAGATACAGACAATTTTCAGGAGACATGTTCGAGTGCTTTCTCAGCACTAACTACTCACTTGACTATGCCATATCCCAAGCTCACAATAATGACAAGAATTCGAGCAAGTGAACGTTTCAGTGCTGAAAGGAGCTCAGCCAGTATCAGTGCCCCTTGGACTGTGGAAAAATAAACAAACAAAAAACAGGACAGCTGGGTTATTAATCATGTCTACAATCCAAAGCATGCATGACGTTGCAACAGATACTACAATATAAGCTAGAATCCTATTAGTTCCACCTGACAGAGTAAGTCAGACTGTGTAAATCTGAGCAGTTTGCTGTTGCACACTGTCACTGCTCAGATTTATGCTAAGTTATACTGGCGTAAATATGCAACAGGATTCCAGACAAAGGCATTTATTTATGAGAATCCAGACTTTTGGTAAGAGATGTATCTGTACAATTATAAAACCTTCGAGCATATGTACTAAGAAGCAAGTTCCACCAATCTAAATGAGATTTATTTTGAAGTAAACATGCTTAAACTTATCTCAGGTAAACATCTAGTCAAGGCTGATGAGAAGAAAGCAAAATTATTCAGGAGTCTTCAAGGTGAATATTTTAGCTGCCTCCAGCAAGTAAAAACATTTTCTCTAGAAGCTAATTGTAAATATTGCTTATACACAATGACAGAGATGGAGAAATTTTGCATGTTTCTTCTCTCCAATAAAGAAGAGTATTAAAACTGTGCATACCACTGTATTCATGACAGCATGTAACCCATGCTCTTTTGCTCTCAACGTATCTAGAAATGTCTTTCACACATACCAGATTCTCCTGTGTAGCGGATATTCTGGAATTCTGCATAGAAAACAGCTTTCTCCAGCATTCCCAGTAAGATAACTGCACCAATCCAGAACTGGATCCTCAGGAGGTCCCGCCAGTAGCAGGCTGACCATGCCAGCCACAGAACTCCAAACAATACGTATACAATGCACATCACCATGAAAAACTGTTACAAAAACAAAAGCAGAATGGAGCTTAAAGGACAGCTACAACTAGCATTTCTATAGCTACTTGTTTTGTGGGTTACTCCTACTACAAACAGTTTTTTACAGTTTAATTATGTAGCAGCTAAAAATCTGTTGTGAACCACCCAGATTGGCCTTAGTAGCCAAATAGGTGGTATACAAATTGAAACAAGAAAAACAACAAAAATAATCTGTCACAAGACAGAATTCTTGATCTGTCATAAGACAGAATTTTGAATACATTTTAGTATTGTAATTCTAAACCAATAAAAACAAGACTAGCACCATGCTTGGGAAAGCTCTCAGCATAATACCAATGAATGGCTCCTGCCAGTTGCACACTGCTAATGATTCCATACACCAGGTGGTGACACCAAGTCTGAATCATGGATTTTTCACTTTCATTTGGAGTGAATGTTTGCTTATTTTGTAGTTGAAATCTTCAGCATGTAAGAAAGGGCTTCAAGCCCTCTTGGATGAAACCGATGCCCTGGATGCATTTCAGTCGGGCTTCAGTCCGCGCCACAACACAGAAACGGCATTGGTCGTCCTGCTGGATGACCTACTTAGGGAGGCCGATGGGGGCAAAATGTCCTTGCTGGTCCTCCTTGATATCAGAGCCGCCTTTGATACTGTCGACCACGGTATCCTCCTGGAGAGGCTCTCTGAGTTGGGGATTGGTGGCCTTGCTCTTGCTTGGCTCCGGTCCTTCTTAAAGGGCCGTCCCCAGAGAGTCCAGCTTGGGGAGAATGTATCAGCCCCATGGTCCCCCAATTGTGGGGTTCCGCAGGGTTCGATCATCTCCCCAATGCTGTTTAACATCTACATGAGGCCGCTTGCGGGGGGGGGGGGGTCATCCGGGGATGTGGAGCTTCATGTCACCAATATGCTGATGACACCTAGCTCTACATCTCCTTTCTTCCATCTGCAGTGGATGCCCTTCCATCCCTTGAGCGCTGCCTGGAGGCCGTCCTACAATGGATGCAGTTGAATGGACTGAGGTTGAACCCAGACAAAACGGAGGTCTTGCGAGTGGGCGCCCCCGATGTCAGTGGTTTGGGGAACTCCCTCTCTTTTGGGGGGGGTAACTCTCACCACAAAGAATGCGGTCCGCATTCTGGGGGTCCATCTTGACCCAGTGCTCACCATGGAGACTCAGGTAGCATCCGTGGTTCGGTCCGCCCACTTACATCTTCGGCGGATCACCCAGCTGCGTCCCTATCTAGACGCGGGGGCGCTCACCACGTTGGTCCATGTGTTCGTAGTCTCAAGAATAGACTACTGTAATGCTCTCTACGTGGGGCTGATGCGGAAGCTTCAAATGGTCCAGAACACGGCGACCAGGCTATTCACAGGGGTGAAAAGATTCCACCATATATCCCCCACCCTGGCCGCCTTACACTGGCTACCTATTCGCTTCCGCATCGATTTCAAGGTGCTGACTATTACATACAAAGCCCTAAACGGTTTAGGCCCTCGATACTTGGCAGAGCGCCTTCTTCTGCCTAGTTCTGCCCGTATCACCCATTCCAGTCAGGCTGGGCGGCTAAGGGACCTAACACCAAGAGAGGTCCGAAGGGAAAAAACTAAAAACCGGGCCTTCTTAGCAGTGGCCCCTCGTCTCTGGAACAATTTACCTGCAGAGATCCACCTGGCCCCCTCGCTGAGGGCCTTTAAGACCAATCTGAAGACATGGGTATACAGGCAGGCCTTCCCTACAGCCATCACCTAGCCTATTTTTCTTTTTCCTATTTTTCTTTTTTATTTTTTTCCATCTTGGATTCTGCTGTTATTTTGGGTTGTATCTTTAGTTCATTTATACCTTCTTAGTTTATTTTTTATATTTTGTGTAAACCGCCCAGAGTAGACACGTTCTAGATGGGCGGTATAGAAGTTTAATAAATAGATAAATCAAGATAACCAAGTACTGCCATTTAAAATAAAGTAACTGCATTAACTCACAATCATGAGAGGATAATCTGCTAGAGAGAGGTACTCATAGGGACCCTTCACTTCCACAATCACTGTAAAAAAAAAAAAAGAACCAAAGAAGAGAGCAGGGAATTAGAACTATGCATAAGAATATTCTTTTGGGACCAGACCAAAAGATGAATTAGTTGAGCATCCTGTATCCTACAATGGCCAACAAGATGCCTCTAGAAAATGCACAAAGAAATATCCCTCTGCCTCCATTCTTCCCACAGCATGCTACTGTTCACCTTGGAAGTAGGTGTACAGCCATCATGGCGACTAGCTAGTACTTTTTTTATGATCCAGAAACCTCTCCCATTCAGCTCTATTTGATAACCCTGTACAGTGGAACCTCTACTTACGAACTTAATCCGTATTGGAATGGTGTTCTTAAGTTGAAACGTTCTTAAGTTGAAGCAAAATTTCCCATAGGAATGCATTGAAAACCGATTAATCCGTTCCGGCTGTTTTTTGTTCTTATGTAGAGGCACGTTTGTACGTTGAAGCATTAGTTCCCATAGGAACTAATGCAAAGCCGGTTAATCCGTACTCTACCACTAGGGGGAGAAATTATTTTTTTTTAACCTAAGATGACCTAAGGTTAAAAAAAGGGCAGGAAAGTTTTTTTCCCCGTTCTTATCTTGGAGCTCCGTTCTCAAGTAGAAGCAAAATTTAGCGAACGGAGCTGTTCTTAAGTTGGATTGTTCTTAAGTAGGGACGTTCTTAAGTAGAGGTTCCACGGTATTCCATTAGTAACACATAACAAGGTAAAGACTTCATTCTATCCACATTCTCATCAACATAAATGATTGCATAAGTTAAAGTCACATCCATGATTACTTGTCTTTTAATAAGCTTTATTAGCTGCAACCACTGCAGTCCCTCTTTGCAAGAAAGTAACTGCAACCCCATTTTTACTTGTTGCTAATAATTCTATACAACCAGTTCAGAAAAGTCACAAGAGTGTACAAAAATCAAATGAAACTGCTACACAAGAATATAAAATGAACAATGAATATTAAATGAACGATATAAAATGAACAACGCAAGCATATTAAAACATAAAACATAATTTTAAACAATTTAAAAGGCCCAAGTGAAAAGATGCATATTAAGTCTGCTTTTAAAAGTTGAAGGAATGAGGACCCGTCTTAAAACCAGGGTGAATTTGACTGAAAATTTAAAAATCAGATTTTTTGACAATTTAAATTTTAAAAAATGATTTTTAAAATTTAAATCATGATATAAATCAATTTGATTTTTAAAAAATCATTGATTTTTATCCACTCTACTTAAAACCAAAAACAGAATGTTCCCCCAGAAAAGAGACCCGGAGAAAGCCAAGCCATCATGCAAGTCTGACAGGCAGGCTTTGCAATGGATATCGTCAAAAGAGCTTCTCCTGCCAATCTTAACAGCCTTCAGCGATCATTTTCTTGCTCTTTTCCCTGCACCACATCTTTTGTTTTGAGATGCAGCTTGATTAAATTCCAATGTATTGTTGCCTGATTGGGACTGCAGAGATGTCCATCTAACACTTAGCAGGCCACAGAATAAGACAGGAGGACTGTGTTCAACAGAGTTTTCCTGATGTGCAGGCCTAGCCTAAGACATGTACCAGACGTACCATAAGCCAACTTTACAAGACTAAATAGAGATGTTTTGAGGAGTCTGACAGTTTTTTGGAGGACCAAAAATATATGAAATAATCTCTACGTTCACAAGAACACAAGAGAAAGACACTGGGTATTAATGCACATGTCATTAAGGAAAGAAGTCCTTTAATTCTGCACCGTTCCTATACATTTTAAGAACAGGAATATATGTTGAAATATTGTCCTCTAGAAGTATCACATTTAGAGCCTTCACATACAGATACCTCAGAATTCTTCCTGTCTTTATTTCCTAAAATACAGTTAGCCATATTTTCTGTGGTAGACAATGGAACCTGTGAAAGAGAGTTATCAAGCTGTACTGTAGTAAAGGTTATCCAAACAGTGCCAGGAATAGGGACTTTACCAAATTTCCATTCATCTACAGCAAAGCTAAGGACTCTTTGACTCTCAAGCTGTTTTGCACTACAACTCCTATAACCTCTTGCCACTAGCTATAGGGACTTCTGGAAGTTGCAGTCCAAAACACCTGAAGTGCTAAATATTTCCCATTCCTGATCTACAGGAACATGAAAACTTACGTTTATTGCTGAAATACATATCCTGTAGTGTCAATCCGGTGGTCTGCAACTGTCCTTCCTGGACATTCTAATCCAACACAAGCTTTGCTTCTTTCCCAAGTGTGGGCTGTCTCATTTCTTTCTGTGCTAATATGTATAAATAAGTCCCCACTCTTCTTGAAGTACAACAGCCAGCACTCTTGATAAGTCTGGGATTTCTCTTTGTTTTTTTCTGTCTCAAGATTGGGCTTTGAAACTCTCTTGCTCTGAATTAAATAGCAGCCCAACCAGAAAAAAATATGGAAAAGACTCCCAAGTGTGTGCATAAAGTCCTGTACTTGAATGCCGAAGGAATGGTTTAAAACAACCAAGAACTATTGTTCAATTTTTCTTCTGGAATGGAAAACACTTACCTTCCCCCAAGATTCATTCCCAAGTCCTACCACAGCAATGAGTGCTGGACTTCAACTATCATGTGGTACCTAAATACTAGTAAAATTTTAGAACAAACCATCATGCATGACTCACTGGTAAAAAGTGCCTCTTGTGAACCAGAGGAAGCTGGAACTTTCGGCAATCCATCACTTGTTTCTTTAACTTTCACACTGGCTTCCTTCAAGGATGGAAAGCTAATGTGCACAATAAAGATATAAGGCCCATCTTGCCAGGTTCTCATCACAGCATTCATTGGCTGGGGTAAGAAAAATAACATGAGTAGAAGACACAAACACACCAGCTCTATTTCTGCATCTTGCTTCCTAAGAATTCAAGAAACAGATGCTTCTCCAACAAAATAAACATTACTTTAGTGGCAAAGAAACAAGATCCCAATTGCATCCCATGCCAACACACTTTTCACACTAATCAACAGTATGTTTCGTAAACTGAACAATAATCTTGTGGAAGGCCTAATGGCCAGAATCCAGTGGCTCTACGCAACTGCACAAGGGCAACTGCACAAGTGGCAGCTATTTCCTGGGTTCTCTGTCATGCTCCCTGCACCTTCCTCTGGCTGGATAATTAATCGTGCAACTGGGCATGCCATGAAAGGCACATGAAAAGTTTTTCCATTAATGCCTTTATGTGTGTGGAAAATGTCAATAGGATTTTGCCCATTGCTTTTAGTGGCAGACAGGGAAGCACAGGCATAACCAGGAGCATACCCAGGGCAACCAACAATCAGGCAGAGGGAAAGAGAGTGACTCAGCAGAAGCCAAGGCCAAAACATAAAGACAAAAGTGGCATTTTTGTTGTACTATACATACATATGCATATATACACACACTACCTGTCTTCTACTTACAGGGGTCTCTGCTACAGTAGTAATGTTAGTTCCATTCTCTCTTCTGTCCTTTGATATCTTAAAGACAAAGACATGTTTGATCAAATCACAGATTTTTTTAAATATATATATTTTTAATGCAAACCTCCAAATACTGAAACTGAAATACCTCTTGTTTTCCATTTGAGAGGAGTTCTGGATGAACAAATTCAGTGTAGAAATTCTTACCAGGAGGAAAAAAAAAGGCAAAATTCATATTTACATACAGCAGATAGGCAGAGCATTATGTAATTTATCTAAATAGCTCACAGAGAGGCAAGCACATTTTAAACTACTAAATGCACTTACAGTACATCAGCAAAAGCACTTTTAGTAAATCAGCCATGGCTCTTAAGTGGGAGAACTAATTTCCTCAAGATGTAAATAACCTCAACAAGATTCCCTCTAAGCTGGGCACGAGTGCGGGCGGGTGTGACACCACCTTCCTCCGCACAGCTCTCTTCCTCCTCTGTGCAGCGATCGCATTTGGTTCCGGTTGCAGCAGAACCTTGCACACATGTGGGTGACAGAACTGCGTGCACACGCAGGGGTGAAGTCGTGTGAAAGAGGCGGAGCCCTGCCCAGTGGGGCTGAAAACTAGAGGGTAGGTTGAACCTCACATATCTCATTTACACTTGAGTTCTGAAATAGGCGTTTTATATGCTTTCATGTTGTAGATAAAACAATGTGAAACGGGTCTCCTTGGCATTAACTGGTGACATACTAACAAGGTCCATTATGGCAGACAAGCTGCCTTTAAAAAAAAACAGACAGTCACAGGAAAGGGTTGTGTATGTTCCTAACATTCCATTCTTTTGTGTTATTCTGAAGCACAACATTAATTCATATTCACTACAGAGAAGGATAACTAACTGGTAGCCTATATAACATTACCAGCCCTCCTTCATGCTGCTTCTGCTTGGCTCTTTCCATCCCTCTGTGCACCAGAATCAGAACATGGAATGTGCCACTTTTTATCCTGGCAGAAACCTTGCAGAAAAAAAGGTGCAAGTTCTCTTAGCCCATTGTCTGTTTGGCTGATGCCCTTCTCCTGCAAATTTCTTAAGTCAGGGTTCTTTATAGCCATGCTACTGGAAGGAAGAATAAGGTGTTATGGGCAGGAGGAAGGATCTGATCAATGTACTGTCGGGCCTTGGAAAATCTGGTCCCTTGGGCACAAGACTTTAAACCTCCCACGACCTGAAGCATGCTGCAGAATTTTGCTTGATATACAGTGGTGCCTCGCTAGACGATTGCCTCGCAGGACGAGGAAATCGCTAGACGATGCCTTTTTGTGATCGCTACCGCGCTTCGCAAAACGATGGTCTCCTATGGGGAATTTTCGCTAGACAATGAGGTTTCCCCATAGGAATGCGCCGACTAGTGGTCAAAAGCTGTCAGTGCAGCTGTCAGTGTATTCCGACGGGGACCCGCACTCGCTAGACGAGGTTTCCCTATGGGAGATTTTCGCAAGACGACTGAGTTTTCCCTTGGAACGCATTGAAGAGATTTCAATGCATTCCAATGGGAAAACGTGCTTCGCTAGACGATGTTTTCGCTAGACAGCGATCTTCGCGGAACGGATTAACATTGTCTAGCGAGGCACCACTGTACTTGAGAAAATAGTCGGTTACAAGCAAGAGGCAGAAACAGTCATAAGGTCACATGCTAAAGCTAAAGACAAAACATTAATGACAAATGCAATGGATCTAAGTAGGTCTGGGATTACTAGCAAAGTGGCATACATATATTGCCCCAAATACATGCTGTGAACATATGGAAGATGGTGTAATGTAGATAGGAACTGGCAGTAGGTCACAAAGAAAGTATAGCTCTGCAGAAAATAAAAAGTGGGGCAGAACCCATGAAATAATATGAAACAATATTGATGCATACCTAACATAAGTTAGTTATGATTACTGATATTTTTATACTACCATTCAATAAAAATTATCAGGGAACAAAAGCAATAAAAATACAAATAAAACAGATCTGAACAATCATGCAAACACAAATATTGATCATGGGGGGCACATAAATATCAATGCCATGTACTCCAATCCTACTCACAATCCCACTTGCCTCCTTTCTCACATATTTCAAACAGTTCTCTTGTAAGCAAAATGCCCCATGTTCTTTCCTTCTATTTAGCATGACTGCTCAAGCATTTCCCGTTAGCAGGGCCAGACTTGCACAGAAAAGGGATATTATAGACAATATATATAACTGCTCTCCCCCCAGAAATGTGTGGCACTTTCCAGTCTCACTTTCTCTTGTCATAAGCTCTGTCTTGGGCTCACATTTTTTGTGCAGTCCACAAAAATTACTTTTCCAAAGTCCTCCTGTGCCTATATTGTACCTGTGGTTTGAAGAGCTCAGAACAGTTGGGGAAGTAGAGTGAAGACATTGCATAGTATCCTGACCAACCCGAACGTTCTTCTGAGGTGTCCAGAAAATAAATATCTGCCTGCTCATCCTGTGAAGACACATAACATGATTTGATCCAGCTGACAAACCAATTAAAACAAAGGGGTATCAGACAAAAAGCTGAAGTAAAAGGCAAGGTTGCTTCTCAAAAGGAACACCAATCCCTGGCATTTTAAGTTAGCATGGCCAGATAGCAGTTGATACAAAAAGATCACTGTTTGCAACCCTGGAGAACTGCTGACAATGGGGACAAAATTAGCCAATGAGAAATAACAGTAGCAAGAAACTATTTGCAAATAGCAAGGATTCATTCTTTTCAGTGCATCCCCATTTTGTTCCTCCAAACCATAGAAATGCAATGCTTAGATTGTGAATAAGGAGGAAAAGAATCGTTATCAACTGAGCATAAGGCATAATGAATTTGCAGGACAGAGCAGAATATAAATAGATATCAAGGCTCTGAGCTAGGCTATGAGAGTCACCAGTGGTCTTGACACTGCTGAAGCAAAGGCTATCTGCAGTTGCCGTTATGGAGATGACTGGCAGACTGCATGACTGAAGAAGTGACAAAGTACCAATTTCTTACCCCAAAGTTGAAGACTTCATTGTAGCAATCAGAATATCTCAAGTACCAGCTGACATTGTAACCTTGAGAAGGATCACATGCAGATTCATTGCCTTCAACTAAACAAATGAGAACAGTGTGTATGAAATGCAGGAAACATCATCTTCTGCTCTTTGTATTACTATCACTAAAACATCTCATTGATCCAAGTTTTGTCAGAGATAAAGTATTTACTGCAAATGAAAAAGTAGCAACAGGAAATTAATGGAGTTAGAGAAAAAGGAAAATACTGAAATAAGCTTTTAGATATTCAACATATTGTTGAAGAAAAAATCTGGAAGGTGCTGGAATGATATACAACCCTTATTAGAGAAATATAGTTCAGGCCTTAGGGATAATTTAAATGCTGCAATTTAATTCCATTTCACTTAACAAGGGTCATCAATAAAGATGAGAAGATACAAAGTTATCATTTCCACTACAATCTATAAATTCCCAGACTTTTCCAGTAGTCTCTAAGCACTAAGTAAACATCTGGTAAATACCCACTGGCATTTTCTAACTGACCTCAAATATTATTACTCCAGTTCTCTTATATACTTTGACTTTTTTGTTTTGTGGAGACCACTCATACTGCACTTACGTCTACTGAGAAATAATTAAATCATAGGACTAAATCACTCTTCACTGGTAGTCGCAGCAAAAAATCCCTCTGATCCACTCTCTACTTTAGCCCTCTGTGCTGCCCAAAAAACAGCCCTAAGGGATTCCCAGCCCTCCAAATTTGGAACATGGAAGACTGCAGAGGTGGTGGTGTTACCCTCTGATTTAATTGGATCCCACTGTTCTGCTAGGAGAAACCTTCTGTTGGTTATTGCCCATGAGTATTAGTCCCAGTTAGGTGTATGTAGGATTGCAGTCTCAGTCTTTGCAAGCAATCTAGAAACAAAGTAACAATCTTTCAAATCTCTAATGAGTTCCAACAATCTACCAACACATAACAAACTCATCCAACAAAATTGTAGTGTTTCACTCCAATACAACAACCTGTTCCACAAAAGATCTAACATAACCTGTAACCTAAATATATCACACTGCAAGGAGACAAAGGACAAGAAAATAGATTGCCTTGCTATGTATCCAAAATCTTATTCCATGCAGTTGTACCTCAAATGTCTATTCTCATAGTATATCCGGCAAACAGACTGTAATGCTGGAAACATAACCCTAAGGACCAAATATAAAATGCTACGATTGAACTGCATGCTAAACACACACAGAGACCACAAACATACACAAAGGACATTTAAATGAATAGCGCTCTTTATGTTAAGCATAAATGACAGTACATTGTTACTTTTTTACACATATATTGCCTTCTGCTTTTTAAAAAATTCGTTCTGATAATGGCCTATTAGAACATTTGAGACAAATAATACATGTGAATTTTTTGCTCGTAACCATTTATTTTGAAGCAATAAGAAAACTATGCTGTGTTTTCCAAATAGAAAACATACAGACTTATATTCAACTAAGTTTCAGCTAAGTTTCAATTAGACCAGACCTGTTCAACCAAATGCTAATGATAAATCCACTGGGGATTATCCACTGGGGATTATCAGTTCGATTTAGGCCATATAAAATAGATGACAGGTCTGAATAAACTGAATGCTTTTATTTCCAAAGTGCACAACCGTTATAGGCAGTTCGACCAATCTATAGCAATTTGTTAAGGGGTCATAAACAGTCCACAAATATTCTCTATCCTTCCAATCAGCTGAAGTTCTTTGTGCAATTCACAATACAGAGATTAAACTAAAAAAGCTACAACACATTTAAACATGCTATAAGCAAATAAAATTGTAACAATGACAACAATAGATTATTGTGTGGTACAGAGATGTAATAGACAAAAAAATATAGACACCATTTAGTAATACTGTGCTCACAACAATCACCATTAATGTGTTCATAAAAGAAATGACATTCCAGTAATCCAAACCACCATTATCAAACTAAACTAAACATCTTGGTCCCAATCTACTTAAATAGATCAGGTTAGAATTAGTTCTTTTCCTGAAATCGAAAAGTTCCTTCCATCCACAAAAGAGACTTTGATACAGAAGAAGCTTCTGTTGAAGGAAAGGGCAAGAGACAATCACCTACTTCCTCTCCTCAACAGCCAGCGAGTTCTCCCCCCAACTTTGTGTGCACAAATGCGCATGCACACACACCTCCTCATGCACACGTTAAGATGGTCTCCTAAGCCTACGAATCAGATTTTGAGGGGACACAAGGGAATGTATTTGGAAAAAAATCACACACATCCCTTCTATCAGTACAGTATCCTATGAGCAGAAGTCCAGTGAGAAGATGCACTTGCCAGGGAACTATTTAAGATTGAAGCCTAGCATTGTAATCATATACACTTACACTGAAATCAACTTCCACTAAAATTAAAGGCCTAACTCTGAACAAACATACTAAAAGAATCTGCTTCAGATCCCACAGAATACAATGGGCTTACATTAGCTGTGATTAATGTCACTTGTTTTAATGGAAAATAGTCACACCTAACTTTAGCTGGACTGAGGATCAAGTGGTTAAAAAGGAAAAAAGCACCATGATGCCTTTCTGAAGCTACGTTAAATACAGTTCAGTGTTTTTTAACTGCTTAGATAAAGAGGGTTGGAAACTACAAAAATAATAGGACAATGATTGTAGAACAGTACAATGATATGATCTGCAGTTTTATAAATCTAAATTGTTAAGAGACTTAGCTGACACAGCTATTTCAGAAGACACTAAGATCTATAGTATTAATAAACTTACACTTTAAGAAAATTGTAGTGTTGCTGAAGAGGATGTTTCCAAAGTTAAAAAATTTCTTCCCCTATACAGGAAACAGCAAGCAAAGTGAAGAAGCAACGATATGGAAGACAAACAAATATTAATATTTAGATACTTAACAGTCATCACATAGTGTTATGCATTATATTTTTCCCATAGTTTTGACAGGATTACATATTTTTCAAAGCATAATGTAAAACTTTCCTACATTTACATTATATTTTTTCTAGACTACTGCTACAATGTAACAAAATAAAAATACGAAACCTGCAATTCTATACTCACTTTTCTGGGACTACATCCTATTTAAATCAGTGAAATGTATCTAAACATGAAAAGAAGATACAAAGCTGACTTCATATACATTTCAGTGGTCCAAAGCCTCACTTAAGTTACACCAGTCTATGAGAAAAAAGCATAACCTGCAGCAGCAGACTGCTGCTAATTAAAGATTCCAAACCAACTGCCTAACTTTAATCTCACTGTGTACAAATCAAGTGATTTCACATGCAACCCAAAACCAAAGCAAGAACTCCTTAATTAGTGGCAATCTAATTGTTGCAAAAATCCAAAACACAGTACCCTATTGGATTTTTGCATGAATCAGACTGCCACCAAGAGTTGCCACTTTGATTCCAGATCACCTACGACACCATCCAACTCAAGTGCAATGAGATTACATTTAAGAAATGCAAAATCAAATTGGGGACTCTTTAATTAGCAGCAATCTGTTGCCACAAGATAACCCATTTCCCCTGTGTTGGTACAATTTAACCAAGGGGATTGGCCAATAAATAAGTCATGTGTGAACCAATTCCGCAAAGTATCACTTATTTTAAGTCATTTTTATTATATTTTTAAAATTTATATCTTATGGTCCAAGTAGGATCCAGTGATATTTCATTTATGGCACACATATACATGCAATTCATCATTTGATGAGATAGTCAAGAAGTGCTGACAAAACATGTGAAAAAATCCAGACAAAAAAGAAAGGGGGCAGAACTGGAACGAAAATCTTTGTTGGTGAAATACGTATGCAAACTTCAGGCAACATCAAATCTCCATCAAAATTAATGTTGCAGAAAGATCAACAGGGGACTATATTATTTGAAACACATACATAGTACATCTGATATCTGGAAAACTTTACAGATGCAATACAGATGAAATTGCGCCTAATGATTACAGATATATGGTGCCAGTGTGGTAGAGTACTTTGTGTTGATCCACAAGACCTGGGTGCACATCCTCAGTGAATAATCCTGAGCAAGTCACCACACTTCATTCTAACCTACCACTCAAGGACTTCTGAGAATAAAATTGGGAGTGGGGGAGAAGAATCATGTTCATTGGAAGAATAGGATATGAATGAAATAAATATACAATTGTATGGAATCCTACAAAGGGTTTATCACCACAACAGGCGGCTTCTGTTACAACCCTCCCAATATTTATTTCCCCATGAACTTTGAATATAAAAAGCACATTTCTCAATTACATTATCAGGAGCTAGTGAAAATTATTAGCTTGAAGGCCTAGCTACCAAGCAAGTTATTGGTCTTGTTATTCAAATACATAAAGTGACACAGGAAGAGTTACTTCCAATGTTGTAGTGGTCGCTTCTGCATACAGGAGAAAAGCAGTTCCTGTGATCTTCTGTAAAAAAAAAAAAACATACGCCTACCTTAAACTGCTCACATGAGCAACTATTTGTGCAGGACAACACCTGCACTGACTCTTATTGTTGTGATAAGTGAACTGTGATAGATCAAATGATCTGTAATAAAATATAAACCATATGCTTTATTATAAAAGTAAATATTAGGACCTTTGGGGGGGCAGCTTTTAAAAAAAGAAATGGATTACAGCAAAACTTAGAAACCTCTCAACGAAGATTCCTTTTCACCAAACATTCTAATCTCAGGTAGGGGAAGATGTAACAAATGAAGTGTTGAGGATAACACACTCTGTAGTGGCTCAAGGCCTGCTTCGCCTTATTATTACCTTACACCCAGGTTGCCCAGCATGAAAAACTGGGTAAGAGCCTACACGTGGGGCCAATTAAAACTGAATAATCAAGAATCAAGATGAGGAAGTGAAGCAGAACCACGCCCGGATATGTACGCTAAGTTACTAAAGAGCTCAAAATAAAGAAGAAATTCTTCCTCACATCGGAGTGACAGCGGCCTTAAATTGCTGCACCACAACAAGGAGGAGCCACCCAGGCTCCCTTCGATGCAGAGGGAGCGACCCGGAAGCCGGGGGAAGAGAACCAGGAGCGCGCCGGAGAGACGCTCCGGATTCTGACCACTGGTCGACACGAGGCATCCCAGTGGCCGGCCGGGAGCCCACCTGAACCTGAAGGGGGATCCCCACCAAGGGCCTCCGATGCCCGCCCTCCAGGATAGACCACGCCACCCTCCCACCTCTCCCGGAGATCCGTCCCTGACCGCTCCACAGGACGGGGCGAAGGGTGGGGGGAGGACAGAGCGGCTGTCCGCCCTGCGCGCTCACCATAGGCACCGGCAGTCGCCACTTGGAGAGCTGGCCAGCCTCGGCCGGGCCAGGTGGCCACAGAAACAAGAGCTGGAGGAGGAGCAGGGCCGGTCCTAAGCGGAGCCGCCGCCGCTGCCACAGCCCTGCCCGCCGCTCTCCGCCGAGCCACGCCACCGCCATCCCGCCGCAGCAAAAGTGTCAAGCAGCGCACTCGCTCCGCAGCCCTGGCCCCGCCCCTTCCGTTTCTGAAGGGCCGCACGAACGGCCAGGGGCTCGGTGATGGGGCGCCTCCGAATTGGTCCGGGGAGATGACACGTTGACGTGGGCGGGGCGACCGCTGTCCCGCCTCCGGGATTGTGCCTTCTAACCCTCAGTTTGGAACGCCGAAGCCAATGGCGCTATGTTATTGCTGCTCTCGTGACCCGGCTCGCGGCAACACAGCCGTCAGGGGCGGAGGGCGCATCTCCCCTCTTCCCCCGCTCCCGTTACGAGCCGCCAATGTTCTGTCCGCTTCTCTTCCAAGCTGTGGGCGCTTTCCCTTTGGCCCCCCGGGGGGGGGGCGGGGGGAGGGACCGCGTTTGTTTACATTTGCAAGGCGGACGAAGCCATACCCTTCGAGTTGAGCTGCACCTGTAATAGGAGTTAGACGCGATAATTACAACCCGTCATTCGCAGAAATATCCCGGGTGGCATCATAATTTCTCCTCCACAAAGATGGGCAAAACTTCAGTATTTAAAGTGCCATATTTTTTTTATAAATCACAAGCTCATTAGCAGTTGGAGTTGATCTTCGGGACGTTGCACTAATCCAATTGCTGTGTGACGTCAAGTCGCCTCCGCCTCATGGCGACTCTCCAAAACGTCCTGTCCTGCCAGCCGCTCTGCTCAGCTCTTGTAGACGCAAGCCTGTGGAATCTTTTAGGGAGTCAGTCCATCTCATATTTGGTCTTCCTCTTTTCCTGCTGCCTTCTACCTTTCCTAGCATTATTGGTGGGGTTTCAGATAATCTCGCCTTCTCATGAGAAGGCTGCCTCCAAACTAGGACAGCCTCACTTTCAACCTATTTGCCCCCAGTGATAGTCCAGTCTTGATTTGATCTAGGATCTACCTGTTTGTCTTTCTGGCAGTCTTGGGGTATTTGCAAAGCGCTCTCTCGCCACCATAATTCAAATTAATCACTTTTTTTTTTCAGTTAGCTTCCTTAACTGTCCAGCTTTCACACCAATACATCGTGATCAAGCATGTCTTGGTCTTGGTCTCCAGTGGCACATCCCTACATTTTATGATATACTGTCTCCTAGTTCCTTCATTGCTGCCCTTCTTAGTCCCAGTCTTCTGACTTTTTGGCTGCAGGATTGATGATTCAACCAAGATATACAAAATCTCTTAACTATGTCTAACTAATCTGATTACCAAATGATATATTCAGAATTTTGGAGCTCAAGCTGTTCTGGAAAAATTGGTTCAAACTAATACCTGTTTTACATTGTACTTAATACAACAGCCTGTGAGCTTATGGAGAAAAGTACTGTACAAGTCTTGAGTTTATGTGGCAGAGATACATATGACTGCAAAATCAAGATGTTTTCTCTGACACCAGCTAGGCTTCATGTGACTGGTAGCTTGCTCCAGAAACTATGTGACACACTGTTGTGAGTGGTTCCCTGGATGTACGTACATTTCTGTCATCAATCAGTAAGCACAACCAGCTCCTCTGCATCAGGCAGGGAAACCTAGGCTTCTCCTGCTGAGAATATCTGCATTTTGATACTTAATTTTTCATCTGTCCATCTTAAAGACTGAGGATAGGTAAGTAGTTTTGTGATCTACTTTAGACTTTGTTATAATTCAGAGTTTCATACACTGTAATCAAGTTTAAAGCAGCCCATAAAATACAAGAGTGGAGTCCTGTGTATCTTTATGCGTAAGCCCTACTTATTCAGCTAAGAGCATGTTCCCAGATAAGCACAAAGGGTTGCATAATTGCCTCTGAGGACCTGGCTTCAAATACAGCAAGTTTTGTGTTGTTCCTGATGCACAATATTTCCTCATCAGTACCATTGGAACAGGTTCCAGACTCCTTACCAAGGTGATACTTTGTGGGGAAACCAAAAAGGCACAAAAAATGTGCATAGGCACAAAAATGGGGAAGCTTTTGAGACGATTATCTTATTATCAGGTGGAATGTTGAAAGTAAGTGGGGAAATGAGGAGAAGGAGAGGGAGACTCATCTGAAGTCCTCAGCTGCATGTTGTTTCAGGTTGTAGTGGAGGAAGGATGCTGCAGACAAAGAGTCTGATACAGTGATACAACAGAGCTAGGTTTCATCCAGGAAACCCATAGAGTCACTGAGAATTTGAAAGTTAGAAGTGTTAGATTGAGTGTCCCAAAAAGAACTTCAAGTAGTATACACCATGTCTGGAAACATGGGCTTCTTGATTAGTGGAGAGGCACATGATATCTATGTGCTTCTTTATGTAGTGTATAATATAATTATTTTACACCATTTGGATAAATTACCCATTTTAATATATTTGCATGCAGCTTGTTTTCTTCTGGATTTTCCACTTCTAAGGATTCTTCAGATGTGGCGTTGTTGTTGTTTAGTCGTTAAGTCATGTCCGACTCTTCGTGACCCCATGGACCAGAGCACGCCAGGCCCTCCTGTTTTCCACTGCCTCCCGGAGTTGGGTCAAATTCATGTTGGTGGCTTCGGTGACACTGTCCAGCCATCTCGTCCTCTGTCGTCCCCTTCTCCTCTTGCCCTCACACTTTCCCAACATCAGGGTCTTTTCCAGGGAGTCTTCTCTTCTCATGAGATGGCCAAAGTATTAGAGCCTCAGCTTCAGGATCTGTCCTTCCAGTGAGCACTCAGGGTTGATTTCTTTCAAAATGGATAGGTTTGTTCTCTTTGCAGTACAGGGGACTCTCAAGAGTCTCCTCCAGCACCACAATTCAAAAGCATCAATTCTTCGGCGGTCAGCCTTCTTTATGGTCCAGCTCTCACTTCCATACATCGCTACTGGAAAAACCATAGCTTTTAATATGCGGACCTTTGTCGGCAAGGTGATGTCTCTGCTTTTTAAGATGCTGTCTAGGTTTGTCATCGCTTCCCTCCCAAGAAGCAGGTGTCTTTTAATTTCGTGGCTGCTGTCACCATCTGCAGTGATCATGGAGCCCAAGAAAGTAAAATCTGTCACTGCCTCCATATCTTCCCCTTCTATTTGCCAGGAGGTGATGGGACCAGTGGCCATTATCTTAGTTTTTTTGATGTTGAGCTTCAGACCATTTTTTGCACTCTCCTCTTTCACCCTCATTAAGAGGTTCTTTAATTCCTCCTCACTTTCTGCCATCAGAGTGGTATCATCTGCATATCTGAGGTGGTTGATATTTCTTCCGGCAATCTTAATTCCCACTTCGGATTCATCCAGTACTGCCTTTCGCATGATGTATTCTGCATATAAGTTAAATAAGCAGGGAGACAATATACAGCCTTGTCGTACTCCTTTCCCAATTTTGAACCAATCAGTTATTCCATATCCAGTTCTAACTGTTGCTTCCTGTCCCACATATAGATTTCTCGGGAGATAGATAAGGTGGTCAGGCCCTCCCATTTCTTTAAGAACTTGCCATAGTTTGCTGTGGTCCACACAGTCAAAGGCTTTTGCATAGTCAATGAAGCAGAAGTAGATGTTTTTCTGGAACTCTCTGGCTTTCTCCATAATCCAGCGCATGTTAGCAATTTGGTCTCGAGTTCCTCTGCCCCTTCGAAATCCAGCTTGTATTTCTGGGAGTTCTCGGTCCACATACTGCTGAAGCCTGCCTTGGACGATTTTGAGCATAACCTTGCTAGCGTGTGAAATGAGTGCAATTGTACGGTAGTTGGAGCATTCTTTGGCACTGACCTTCTTTGGGATTGGGATGTAGACTGATCTTTTCCAATCCTCTGGTCGCTGCTGAGTTTTCCAAACTTGCTGGCATATTGAGTGTAGCACCTTAACAGCGTCATCTTTTAAGATTTTAAATAGTTCAACTGGAATGCCATCACCTCCACTGGCCTTGTCGTTAGCCATGCTTTCTAAGGCCCACCTGACTTCACTCTCTAGGATGTCTGGCTCAAGGTCACCAACCACACTATCTGGGTTGTCCAGGACATCCAAATCTTTTTGGTATAATTCCTCTGTGTATTCTTGCCACCTCTTCTTGATGTCTTCTGCTTCTGTGAGATCCCTGCCATTTTTGTCCTTTATCATGTCCATCTTTGCACAAAATGTTCCTTTAATATCTCCAATTTTCTTGAACAGATCTCTGGTTTTTCCCTTTCTATTATTTTCCTCTATTTCTTTGCACTGTTCATTTAAGAAGGCCCTCTTGTCTCTCCTTGCTATTCTTTGGAAGTCAGCATTCAATTTTCTGTAACTTTCCCTATCTCCCTTGCATTTTGTTTCCCTTCTCTTCTCTGCTATTTGTAAGGCCTCGTTGGACAGCCACTTTGCTTTCTTGCATTTCCTTTTCTTTGGGATGGTTTTTGTTGCTGCCTCCTGTACAATGTTATGAGCCTCCATCCATAGTTCTTCAGGCACTCTGTCCACCAAATCTAGTTCCTTAAATCTGTTCTTCATTTCCACTGTGTATTCATAAGGGATTTGGTTTAGATTATACCTGACTAGCCCAGTGGTTTTTCCTACTTTCTTCAGTTTAAGCTTGAATTTTGCTATAAGAAGCTGATGATCTGAGCCACAATCAGCTCCAGGTCTTGTTTTTGCTGACTGTATAGAGCTTCTCCATCTTTGGCTGCAGAGAACATTATCAATCTGATTTCGGTATTGCCCATCTGGTGATGTCCATGTGTAGAGTCGCCTCTTGTGTTGTTGGAAAAGAGTGTTTGTGATGAGCAGCTTGTTCTCTTGACAAAACTCTATTAGCCTTTGCCTTGCTTCGTTTTGAACTCCAAGGCCAAACTTACCTGTTGTTCCTTTTATCTCTTGACTCCCTACTTTAGCATTCCAATCCCCTATAATAAGAAGAACATCTTTCTTTGGTGTCAGTTCTAGATGGTGTTGTAAGTCTTCACAGAACTGGTCAATTTCAGCCTCTTCAGCATCGGTGGTTGGTGCATAAACTTGGATTACTGTGATGTTGAAAGGTCTGCCTTGGATTCGTATTGAAATCATTCTATCATTTTTGAGATTATATCCCAGTACAGCTTTTCCCACTCTTTTGTTGACTATGAGGGCTACTCTATTTCTTCTACGGGATTCTTGCCCACAGTAGTAGATATGATAATTGTCTGAATTGAATTCGCCCATTCCCATCCATTTTAGTTCACTGACGCCCAGGATGTCAATGTTTATTCTCAGATGTGGTGTACAACCATACAACTTGGTCTTCCCAGTTTTCCTCTTGATGATACTGTGAATCAGCCTTTCAAATTTTTGTGGACAATCAAATGGGGTTGATTTTATCTGGACATTTGGTACGGAGGAAGCAAATGGTGTGAAAGTGCAGAAAGCACTACCACAAGTCTAGACTTGTAATGAATCATTATTTATCCTTTCACTATTTCAGATGGCACAATAACAGTTTATGGATCTCTTTTAAAAATGTTCACCCAGTGTTGCTAACTTTGATTTAAAGTATTGTTACTTGACTTGGATGGGAGCAGAGGAGAAGTCTGTGCCAGATCAATAGGAGCTTGGGCAGAAAGGAGAGGGAGGTCAAGGATAAGTGAACAATAAATAGAACCGGACAGGATTTGGGATTTTTGGTTTTATAGACTCCAGCTCTGGATTCCTGACAAAATACAGTTTTACTTCTTAAGCCACAAAATTACTAAAGTAAGTTATGTTGATTTGCAGTATGTTGCAGCAAAACCAAGAAAGAGTCATGTGTCACCTTAAAGACATGTTTTATTTGGAACAAGCTTTGAAGGCCTGCAGTGCATTTGCTTCATGGACTGCAGCCCATGCATCTGAAGAAGTGGGTTGGAGTCCACAAAACCTTCTGCCAAAAAGCAACGAGAAAATGTTGTTAATCTTTAACAAAACTAATCACAAAACCCCTTTAGGTTTGATAAAATATTCTGTAGATTGTGAGTTAGAAATCTGACTGCAAAGCCAAGCTTTAGGAGTTCCCTACTATGCTTCCTGGGAGAAGAGCCAACCTGTGGAGCCTTGGGCAAGCTGCACCATCTCAGGCTGCCCCCAGAAGAACATAATGTAAACTACTACTGAGTATACCTAGGAAACCCTGGGAAGGGTCACCCTAAATCATAATCTATTTGGTAGTATGCAGCATATAGGGTGGCTATGAATGTTTTAAGTAAAATAAATAAAAAATAAATTAAATTATCTTACCTTTTCACTTCCTATTTTAGTAATCACTTGGATTATCAGTTTTTCATACTTGATATGTAGAAAGCTTTAGAGAGGTTAAGGAATTTCGTTAAGTAAACTAACATAAACATTGTTTAAAAATTATGATGTTTTATGATTTTGTATATAATGATGTTTTTATGATATTTGTAAGCCGCCCCGAGTAGACGTTGTCTAGGGGGGCGGGGTAAAAATCCAATAAAGTAAGTAAACATAGGATTTGGAACTAGCCTAGATTAAAAGGCAATCCATCCATGTAAAGCTTGTCATTGGGTAGGATGATCTCTCACGGAATTTTAGGGAATCGGTTTGTTTTCGGTGCTGTTTAATCACAAAGTTACAATCTCTAATGAAATTCTGTGATTAAACTGATTCAATAACAAAGTAGTGGTAGTTAGTGATACTGTCACGATAACTGGTGCACCCAGCAATCACAAATAAAAACTCAGTTTCCCAGCATGCTATGAGAGCAAGTGAAAGCAAGACTTCCTATTGGCTGAGAAAGGGTATTAGCCTGTGTTCCCTTCTCACGAACGTGCAGTGAGGGGAGTGAGGGCAGTGATTGGTGTGATCATTCAAAAATAGCTCCGTCAGAGGGGTCCATGGAATCAGACAGCCAGGAAAAGATCAGGTAAAGACGCGTGATTCTGAAATAATTATCTTTCGAACCTAGATGGAGAAGAAAAGAACGATTCATCTGTTTGCTTTCGTTTCACCGTAGATTACTTTGTTTTCTGATTAATCAAGACGAGTACTGGTAGGCAATTACAGAGCTGCTAATTCAGTATTTGGTAATGATCGGCGTGATCCCCAAAGTTACAGTGATTACCTTGAAGTATTGTGCATAAAGCCTTTACGCTAGATGTGAGAAATATAAGGCGAGGACGGTTTGCAAAAGAGAATTTTACAATTAATTACACCCAAATCTTGCTATCTTTAGCAGTGGAGTGGGATAATATATACTGTACTGGAATATGCATACCATGGAGAAAACTGTAGTGCTGCTAAGGAGCGGGGAGCAGGTAAACCACAGTCTACCATTTAGTTCTCCACTGGCCAATTTCCAGTGGAGTGAAGCAGTTATACCAGAAAGAGAAAGAAAGAAAGAAAAGTTGGGCAAAGTGAACTTTGGTCTAATCCAGTAAGCCTTTGGAAATTGTTAAGGAAGAGTGTACCTCACAGTTTCACTAACACAAGATAACATTAATTCTGTTTTACTTGCTTACAAATCCTGCTGATATACTCTTGCTTTTTAAATTGAAAACACAGAACAAGTGGACCATGAGAATTATTTTTTAAAAAGCAGATCATGTCACACTGAAGTCAGCGTTAACGACGTTTTTATTCTTCATTGCAAGAAGGAAAGAGTACTAGCAGACACATCTTCTTGGTTCCTGCTAAGATTCTCTGCAAAAAAAAAAAAAAAAAACACAACCTCCTGGAAAATAACAGTAATGGAGAGATGCATTGGTGAAAATACAGAAGAAGGAAAGGAAGCTCTGTGTGTGGGAGGAAGCATGCCTTATTCTGTATAATTTAAATCTCTTTATTTTAATCCAACCAGTATGACCCTCGATTTTATGATCTGTTCTGGAATAATGTTCAAAACACCATAGGACTACGCTTAGAACATTGTGGTCAAGCATGTTAATTGACCATCTATTTATTCTTATAAACTACTATTTTTCCTGCAGGAAAATTCTTCATGTAAAATACTATATTTTCTGCAGAAGGAGTTTATGAGGAGGGGAACCTCGGGCCCTGTTGCAAATCCAGCTCCCTGGGATTCCAGTCTAACCCTATAAGCTTCTGCCCGATGGCTGCAACTTCTTTGCTATTATATGCCATCCCTGAGGGGTTCCCAGGTTTTTATGGAGTTTTCACACATACTGTAGTTATGGGACAGTCACTTCAAGCTAATTGTACACAACATATATTTTTTTACAACAGATTAAGTGAATTTGTTAATTATAGCTAACATGTTTGTTTTCCCCTTGGAATTTTAAATTGTATTTTCTTTTATTCAGTGTTGAAGATGAGGCTGTGGACAGAAGTGAGTTTAAGACATGCAAACAAATTGCTTTCTATAGGTAAGGGATATGCATGTTTATTATGTGCCTCAAAATCATTGTGTTGATACAGTTCTTCCATCCATAATGTGGGAAGAGAGGCTGTATATATCATAACAAAACAACACAAAATAAAAATTGTGCAGATTACTCTAGTTGCAGTTACACAATTATTTGATGTCTAGTTTGAGTCTTGCTACTACTAAATGGGAAACTGATTCCCTAGAGTAGACATATTGAATCAGTGGAATTTGGGTAGGTCAGCACTTGTTTAAGTCTCTGATTTGATTAGTCTTCTTGTAGACTAACAGTTGGATTTAGCTCACTGATTGCAATCCTGTTTCAGTCCCTCTGAAGCCAATGGAATTTAAGTTGCAATTTTGAGCAAAGGTCTTTGATCTTTTTGGAGATAACTACAGAGGTAATTGGATTGTGTGAGTTCTCTCTCTCTCTCTTTCATCAGGCGTCAGAAATCTTTGTGTCCTGGGAAGCCCTTATACAGAGTCATGCTGGACACAGTGGAATTAACAAACACTGTCAAATTCCAGATTACTACTGAAGACTGTAAGGTGGGAATATATTTGGAATGTAATTGATCAAGAAAAGTTATATGCAACCTACCATACAAAAAATTATAGAGCCTAAAATGAGAGTAGCAGGAGATTATTTAACCTGTAAAGTATAGACATTGTTGTATTAAGAAGAAACTTCCTAAAATTGTTTCCCTTTTTCCGTTTCACATCTTTTTAGCAGTTGCGTCTATATTCATTTGTCGAAAATTGTTTCCCTGTTTCAGTTTCACATCTTTTTAGCAGTTGTGTCTATATTCATATTATTGTTGTTATTATATGTATGGCATGCTTAAAAAATGTAATTATAAGACTGTTAAAATCAAATAAATCCAAACCTACCATAAACACTGTTTAAAATTATTAAGTATACAAAGATCATAAACACATCAGAGTAGATTTTACTGCTATCCTAGGATTGTTGGAGATAATCTGTATTGTGGTTGTATTATTTAAGTTTTTTTTAAATCTACCTTTTTAATAGATTACATCTTAAGTAATATTTTGTATTATATTAGATATATCTTGGATAATCTTTATTCAGCTTTGAGAACTTTGCTTAACTGGGAGCAGTAGTCTTCTGACACAAGTCAGAAGCACTATATTATCATCATCATCGTAGGTTTTCCTTTCACAACTAGTTAACCATACACTGGGATCCTTTAAGAAAAGTATTCAGCAACTATTAAGTTTATTTTTTATGTTATTCTTCCAAAGTTTGCACCACTCAACTAGAGTGTGATTGCCGTCGCCGCCATGTGTTCCTTGTTATTATGTGCTGTCAAATCACTTCCAAATTATGGCAACCCTAACAGGATTTTCAAGTTATGTGAGATTTTCAATGCGTGGTTTATAATTGGTACCCCCCCTGCATGAGTTTTCATGGCTGAGCCGAGATTTGAACCTAGTTTCCCAAGTCCTAATCAGGCACTGTATCCACTACACCACACTTCTCTCTCTCGCTTAATCTCTGACACATTAATTCTCTCCTACCCTTTTTCAGCTTGCCATGATGCATTGTTTCTACACTAGTAATAACAGTAACTATGGGTAGCTAAAATATACAACTACAGTATATAAGTTCAGTGCAGTGGTGGTTTTTGGTAGTTAAGTATGTCCAACTCCCATTTTACAGCCCCTACAGCTTCCTGAAGATGAGTGGGATTACATGAGACTGCAAGAGTTTTGGGCAGAAGTTGGAAATGTTTGATTTCAGAAAAACTGCTGCAGATTACATCATCAGCCTTACACAGCACAAGTTACACTGACAGGATTCAGTACATGTTTCTCATGTACAACAAGATCTACAGTATTTTCTGTGTTTTGAGGGGGGTGCTTGTGACTGATGTTCCTATCATGCATACAGATGCACATATGAAATTATTAATTGCTCTTATTTCTAGTGATGTATTAATATGCATTGTGCCAGAATAAAACTGTGCCTCGTGGTATGAATAGGAAATAGAATCAAAGTGTAATGGGTTTTATTCAGACTTCCCATGAGGAAAATTCCACTCATGAAACATTCCAGCTCTGGGGTAAATGGCAGGATGAGGAGGAAATTTTCACCAGCTCTTCCTTCTCTGTGCAGCCCTTTGGCTTCTCGAGAAGCCGTTCTGAAGGCTGAAGACTTTTCAGGAACAGTTTGGGGGTGTGTGCCAGGGGCTTCAGGGAAAGGAGATTTGGCAAAACTACTCTCCTCATATTTCCCAGTGGGGAGCTGCTACTGCATCTTAGTCCCTTCTTTTGGTGGAAAGTCTGGCTCAAACCCAGCATGATCTGTCTGCTAAGTGCATATTTTAATTGTTACTTGTTTGTTTTTTTATTCATTACCAGGCTCCTCTTTTAGTAGAAATTTATGAGATAGAGGGCAATATTTTCAGGCTTAAAATTAATGAAATAACACCACTCAAACCAAGATACCAAGTCCCCGATGTTCTCATAAAAGAACCTGCTAGTCTCAGGTAAGCTATGGGAAGAAACACTTTGGGTGTTTATGCATCTGGTTTCTCAGTGTTATTCAAGGTTAGGGAGATTTGAGAGGGACAAATGTTATGCAAACAAATAAATAAGCAGCATAAAGGAATTACTATTACGTTCATTTATTTTCTGTGTAAACCAGTGTAAAAGCTGTGAGAGCATAGTGTAGAGGTTTTGTCAAAGAATCCTGTGGTATGTTCAAAAACTAACAACTGTGTCATAGCATGAGCCTTTTGTGGATTATAGCCCACTTTATCAGACGACAACATATCAGGTATATACGCTGCATACTTGGATGGAGGTAAAACTGTAGACAAAGGTCAGAAGGAAACAAATGCCTTAATTGAGTTAGTCCAATCATGAACAGACTCACTGAGTTGGAGCATATCTAGCTGTTACCAAGTGTGCATTGGTTCAGTGGATATACTCTGATTGCTGTAATGTAGAAAAATTAGCTTTTGGCATCTTGTGTACCTCTTCATCCTGAACAACTGTTGGAGACTTGCCATATCCTTTTAGCAACTGTAGAGCACAACTGATCCACAGGCAGAGTGCTCCATAATTGCTTGAGCAATTGCTGACTTCCATTAGCAATGAATACCCCCTTCCACGGTTGGTGTAAAAAAACAGCTGCACACTTAAGGAGCTGTTGCACATGCAGAAAAAAACAAACACAATTTGTGCCAATATATGTATTGATAGATGCTTTTTACCCATTTACATCATTAAAACTGAATTGTTGTTAACACTTGGATAGTTACTTAACTAGGGACAGATTAGTATCAGTACTTCAGATCACAGTATCCTCATGGTAAAAGTAGCAAAGAAGCTAAGACAATAAAATTCCCAAAGAGAAAAGGTATTTCATTCAAAACAAAAGTCATAATTGAAACTATACCTACAAAAGCTAAGAGCTCGCCATCTCATGTTTCTTCAACATGGGCACACTGATGTACCATGTTTGTATGTAGTCTTTACTTGACCAATCCAGTTGATCTGTGTTTGGAGGAAATATGTCTTGTATGTAATCGACTTAATCCTCAGAAAGCACAGGGATCTTTTTCTTATGAGGGGATCAAAGGGTGGAGTTTATCTTGTGCATTGACTAGGAGTAGGAGTGAAGGTACAAATGGGTATATCGGTGAGCCCACGTTTTGAGTCAGCAGGTCTCTGTGGTCTGAATTTCTTCACCCCAGCATGTATAGCTTTCACCATAACCTTTTTACTTTTTTCCTAATTTTGTTTTCTCTGTAAGGAATTCATTGGCTTTTTCAAATACAGAAACACATAGTAAAGAGTAAAGTAAGAGAAAACAGTGTTAGAAGCCAGTGTTTAAATAAACAAACCAAATAGTGAAGAGCACTGGGTTCATTGTACAAAGAAGGCCTTCTTCTCACAAACAGGTTTATCTTCTACCTGGCTCTCTTAAGGAAACAATGTCCACAAGGTAGCACACAAGTCTGTTTTTATCATAACGTGTTTGCCTTTATTTGCCTGTTAACTGTAGAAGGTATACAGGAAGGGAATAGCCAAATGCATAAAGGATTAAGCTTTGATAAAAGTGTTCATATCCATTTGGAGTAGGTATTTCTGAGATTTTTCTATCATGCATTTCCAGGATAAGACTGACTGTTTGATTTTTAAGTACAACTTTATCTCACGTTATGGACAGAAAAAGGTCTCAGAATTAGAGACGTGCAGATTTGCAGAGGGCAGGGATTATAACTCCCAGAATTTCCCCAGGGAGGTATACAGTTAAAAATGTAAATCTGCACACCTCTACCCAGAACATATGATCTATGCCAGAGAAGCACTGATTATTGCTTCTGATAGTAAGGGACACTCCTCCTTTCGTCATGTCTATAATATCATTTCACAATCTCAGCTCTCTCCGTACTCAATACCCGTCTTTCCTTCTCTTCCCTCATTGCATGCCCAGAATCTTGAGATTCTTTGAAAAACTGAACACTTAGTAAAGTTATTATCAAATAATGTGGAATCTGAACAGTTGTGTATTTGTGATGCATTTTTATTATACGAGTTACTCTGATTGCATAATATGAATTAACGTTAAGATGGTCATATGCTTAGCTACATATATTTATATGTCCCAAGATGTATCCAAGTGTGAAAAGAGTTTCATCAGCCACCTGTGGATTAAGGAAAGATACTTTTCTGGGTGAGATACCCTTCCTCAGCTAGGACTATGGGCCATCTCAGAAGGTGCTCCATGCCCCACATAACCAGGATGTAGTGATTTATATATATATCTCCTCACTTGCTTGGTTTCTTCTTGGTTATAGTGTGCAAACAAGCTTTCAGATATTTTATCTACTGCTGCTTTTTCCTGTTTGCTAGGCTAACAATATCAGAGAAGAATGCAGATGAGCTTGTGTTGGTTTGTGCCTCTGAAGACCAGCAGCTTCGCATCACAGTAGATCCTTTTGAAATGCAGCTTATTTCAAAAGAAGAAATTGTACTGAGCATCAATTCAAATGGCTTGTTGTATTTGGAGCAGCTACACCCACCACCCCAAATCAGGTGTGATAGCTTTCAGTGTTGGTTTCAGTCTAAGAGGGGATAAAACATCTCAGGCTGCAAAACTTAATGTTGTTACTCAGAAGTAAGTTCCACTGAAATTGTTGGTAAGTTAATAAATTGAAATATGCTAAGTAACTATTCTTGGGTTTGTTTTTATTAGGGAGTCTACACTGCAAAAAAAGAAAGATGGATCTGTTGATTCTCCAAAGGTAAAGCTACCTTGTATTTGTAGACACTGGCCTTGTGAATTTGTCCAGGAGATATTTCTCCCCTAATTGAGAGCTGTAGGCTACATTAAACATAGGGGTAATCGCATGGCTGACAGTTTTTGCCCTGGGACTTACTCCTGAGTTGGCATACGTAGAGCAGAGTTGTGCTTTGCAGGCTTCAAAGCTGTTGCACCGGCTTCATTCCTGAGTACACAAAGCTGTAATTTGTAATTTTCTCACATGCTTGGTGAGAAAAGGTCCAAATTGGTAAGGAACTTGCTTGCCTGTGCCCACTTTGCTTTGTTCCCATCTGCTGTGTCCTTGGCCCTGCCCTCGATCTGTACACTCATGCCCTGCTCAAATGTGACCCCTGAGATACATCCCAAATCGCGATTTGAGCACCTATGCCAGACAGGTTTCTCACCCTTGCCTGGGTTTTTCTTCAAATTCAGTCTGCCTCTGTAATAACACAGCTAGGTTTTCCAAATGTACATATAGAGGATTTTGTTGGCAATGTATGAAAAGTCAGTAAAATTGCATTTTTATTATGTTTATCCATGCAGGAAAATCAAGAAGACCTAGGTCTATGGGAAGAGAAATTTGGCAGTTTTTTAGATATCAAAGCAAATGGTAAATGTAGTCTTAAAATGTTTCTGCAATTCTAGCATATCACTTTGGCTAATTGTGACTAGTGTTTACATTTAGTTTGAGGGGTTGGTGCTAGTGATTTTGCTTTGTATATTTGGATGGGATGGCTGAGCCACTTAGTTGACCTATGATTCTTGGCTCAATTCTATTGTGGTATGATCAGGATTTATGCTACTAACAACAGCTTGTCTATGCATAGTAGAAAACAAAGACCCTCAGTGGAAATCAATTTTGAATCAGATACCAACCAGACCATATTTATATTGTGTGTTCCATTATCTCAGAGTGCTTGTTCTGTCTCACTGTTGTTCTTCCAGGTCCTAGCAGTATAGGCTTAGATTTTTCTTTGTATGGATTTGAACACACCTATGGGATACCTCAGCATGCAGAGACACTTCTTCTTAAAAACACCAGGTAATGAAATTGATACACATTGAGTGGTCACAAAAATTCCGAGGATAGTGGTGATTAGAGACCTGCAGTCCAAGATTGGCTGGTTTGATTAAAGTAATAAATGGAATTCAACCTGTTGTCACTTTCAGCTTTGTCCTCCGTTTCCTACCCTGCTTTCTGCTTCTCCAGCTTTTGTAGACACCCTGCCTATCCTTTCTTGCCTGCATCAAACAGCCTCTACTCCACCTTGGTAATGTCTAAAGATTTTCCAAGCACCATTTTCTTTTGATTCTCCTTTCCTCTACTCCTTTACCCTAAAAACTTGTGTCTCCCCCATCAGTCCATATTTTAAAAGATTTCTGCTTCTCTGCCAACTACCTGCTCTGTTCCTTTTCTTTGGTCATTCAATACAAGGACACTGTCTTCTTAATATCAACATCTTGCCAACAGCCCCTGTTCTCTTAAAACTCTATATGAAATATTCCCCATGTTCCTGTTTGTGTTTGACCTCTTTCTATCCTCCACCAATCATGTCACTGACTCAAAGCCCATCGCCTACTCTACTCCTTGATTCAAGCCATACTTCATCTACAACCCCGTTCTCATACTTTCCATGCTACCTGAATTCTCTTTTTGCTCACTTTCCTAGTCCACAGCCTCACACACAGCTTCTTTTGTCGCAGATTGTTTTCATTCATCTTCATCTTCTACCCAGAAACAGCATCCCTCGCAGAAGCTGTGTTGTTTATTTGGCCATTGACATTCTCCAGCTGTGTGATTGTGATCCAGAATTTCCTTGTTATTGCATCAGCTCAGAAACAGCAGGGGAGGGGTGTTCATAGTCCTGGTATATAAACAAAGGAGACAAGGACACCAGGACACATGTTGGTGTTAAGAATTGCTCCTGGGGACCTACAGAGGGAGGGTGCTGTTGCTCTCATGTCCTGCTTTTGGTCTGTTCACAAGCGTATGATCAGGCATTGTGTGAAAGAAGATTCTAGAACAGATAGGCCTTTGGTGTGATTGAACAGGAGTTATTCTTTTGTTGAAAATAATAAAACAGAACAGAATAGCGGCAGTCAGAATTCCACAAAACATATTTTATAAGTCAGCCTTTCTACAGGAAGGTACTCTAGCATAAAACACAGCTCAGAAATCACTCTCTTCATCCCATAGACTATTAATGTGAGCAACTACTTCTGCTGGTACTATTGGCTTTCCAAGGCAATTGTTAAATTTTTAATGTCCGTCTCTGACATTGGGACAAACCAAAATAGCACTGCTGTATCCAGTGTAAGCAAAGTCCTTTCTACAAGCACTGTGTCTGTCTTTCTGATCTAGTGATGATGACATCTACCGGCTTTATAACCTCGATGTCTTTGGATACCAGACCCACAGTAAAATGGGCATTTATGGTTCAGTGCCCTTGCTGTTAGCACACAAGCCTGACAGGACCATTGGGTTGTTTTGGCTGAATTCCTCAGAAACTCTGGTGGAGATTGGTACAAAAGCGGCTCTGGAGGTGAGCACATCCCTGCAGTCTTGCCTGTGTGTGAAAGTGGGGCTGCAGTGTATTGGGGGATTGGTAACGGGGGGGGGAGGGTACTTTTTAAAAAAATTATGGGAATTAGTTATTCTTAGAATACTGTGCTGCAAGGTCAGAAGACCAGTAGTCGTAAGATCGAATCCACGCGACGGAGTGAGCTCCTGTCGCTTGTCCCAGCTCCTGCCAACCTAGCAGTTCAAAAGCATGCAAATGCAAGTAGATAAATAGGTACCACCACGGTGGGAAGGTAACGGCGTTCCGTGTCTAGTCACGCTGGCCACGTGACCACGGAAACTGTCTTCGGACAAACACTGGCTCTATGGCTTGGAGACGGGGATGAGCACCGTGCCCTAGAGTCGGACACGACTGGACTAAATGTCAAGGGGAACTTTTACCTAGAACAGTGTAGCCAGCATGGCCAGTAGCCATACTGGCTGGGGTATTGTGGGACATGTAGTAAAAACAAACAACTGTCCCCTTCTCTCCTAGTAATTTTCTAAATGTTTACCTAAGTAACACTACAGAACATATGTTGAGCTGACATCTTCTCACCTCTTCTGATACATCTATGTTTGGTTACTAGGAGATGCTTTAAAAAGTCATGTGATATCTCTGCCGGAATGGAAAATCTTTATGCAGTTGTCTCAGTTTCTGTATTTCTGTATTCAAAGGTTTTGCCTTCCAGAACTCCAGATATTTCAAAGCAGAGAATTCTGCCTCAAACAGATGTGCGCTGGATGTCAGAAAGTGGAATAATTGACACTTTCATCCTAATGGGACCCAGTCCTCTTCATACATTTAAGCAGTATGCACAATTGACAGGTATGGTCTCATAGCAAAAATGCAACATTTAATATTTAATTCTATAGTATTCTTACTTTTTCTTAAAATGGAAAATGATAAAAAGAGAGACTTAAAACATTCAGGTGACAAATCTGACAAATATATTTAAAAAGAAAGGGCCATCTATGTACACTTAAAATACAAAAGCATTGTTACAGCAGAGTCTTGTAGATAAACTTTTTAAAAGTAGCACCTCACAGACAGGTTAATTAACTATCTACTTCAGCTTCGCTTATGTGCCTAATAGATGCAGAAGGATTTGTGTTTTTTCCCCTTTGTTCATTGTATTGCATACAATAATATAAGGTATGTGCCATTTTATACACCACTTTTATGAACTATCAAATTCAAGAAGGCATGTATTGGGTTCTCCAGTAGTCTCCCATCCAGGCACTAATCATACACAGTGCTGCAATGCTTCAGCATGGTTGCTGTGGTCTGTGCCTTCAACCCATTGCACTAGAACTAACTCCTGCTTGCAAAGCCACATAAATGATTATTGTGATCCTGAAATGCTTCCATATTTCTAATGAAATGGATTATCCCCCGAAAGCTCACATTAAAATATAATAGTTTTTAAGGTGCCACATGTTTTTGACTTGTTTTGCTTTGCTTTCTTTGGATATTGTGTGCAATCTTTTTTCCTGTCTCAAAGTTAGGAAAAGGAATAAATGTTGCCTTAATTATGAAGTTGTGATGCTAGTATTGTGCTCAACTAACTAACTAAATAACTAAATAACTAACTAAATAATACAGGGACCTGCCCTGGAGATATGTGCTAAAAGAGCAAGCAAGAGCAATGAAGGTATTGAGTACTCAATGATGGTACTGATTTTAGTTTGGAGGACTGTGTTATTTATTTCCTTGCTTCTGTCAGGTACTCAAGCCTTGCCTCCCCTCTTCTCCCTTGGCTACCACCAGTGCCGTTGGAATTATGAAGATGAGAAGGATGTAGAAATGGTAGATACAAGCTTTGATGTATCTAACATCCCATATGATGTTATATGGCTGGATATTGAGCATACAGATGGCAAGCGCTACTTCACTTGGGATAAAAAGAAATTTGGCAGTCCTGAGCGAATGCAAAAGCAAATACTTATGAAGAAAAAACGGAAGGTACGTAACGCAGATAGATTAGAGAGAGGTTTTTTTTTCCCCTCTCACAGAAGTCTATAGCCCATGTGGCTTCCCTGAAAAGCACTGAACATTCACAGTGTACATTCACAGCCAGATTTTTAAAATGAATGTTATGGCTTGAATCCAGAAACAGTTATAAGAGAAGCCTTTTATGCTGGTAAACTTCCTTTTCAAATTTTGAAACATGTTTCATTTCTGAAACAGCTTTTTCCAAGTAGACTTTCTTGAATGGCTAATTAGGGATGGCTAAAGCAGCTTCTCATTTCATTTCCAGCATTAATACAGAGAACTAGATACAATGGTATTAAAATGCATGTGTTTTATGGATAGATTTTAAAAGGGAAGTACATTAACTACTATTCCTATAGCCAGTGAGGACTAATGGAATCATAGAATTGTAGACTTGGAAGGTAATCCAAAGGCCGTGAGTCCAGTGCCCTGCCAGAGCAATTAATGCAGAGCTAAAGCATCTACCTTTCATTTAAAAACCTATGGTACATTTCTAGAGATATAAACAGTATCCTGTAGGAAATATAGAACTGCATTCTGTTGTTTGAATGTGTGGAAAAAAATAAGTTCTGTAGCACTGTATTAATCCTAGTCTTACCGTGAATTCATCCACCTTTGAATGTCCCGCTCCTACTCTTTATTACATATAAGAGAGTGCATGCTCAAAGCTGAAACCCAATTTAAAAATTAACACGAGAGGAACGTGTGGTGAAGCATGCTAAGAGATCCTTACCTCTCAGAATACAGTAGAACTTCAGTATCCACGGGATCAGTATCCATGATTTCATTTATCCTCACTCTGGAAATATTAAAAAATTTATATGAAGAAGCCCAGAAATATGTATTTCCATGATGTAATTACCATAACTGGTTTCTAGAGGGAACTAGAGAAAGTCCTCTACATAGGGTTTGGTATTATCTGCAGTTTTTAGGCATCCGCACAGGGGGCTTAAACCCAGTCCCCTGCTGGTACCGTGGCCCTACTTTATTTTGCAAGGTATCACACATTTGTAAATATCTCCATGTTAAAGTTATTCAGTGTGAGCTAATCAATCTTCAGGTGGCATTAGGCCTTTGTAAAACCCAGGTGGTTGATGAAGTGGTTGTAATTTTTTTAGGCCTTCCTCTGAAATGATTAGAAATTTGTAACTCCTAAACCTTCCTGGAGCAGATTGAACAGTACAGTCTTCACATTAGCAAGATTTAAGGTGTTGCAGTCCCAGTTGCTCAAAGGACACTATGAAGGAAGCCTCGTTCTCTCAAGGCTATGTCTCTATGGCTTTGATTATGTTGAAATATTATTAGGAAGTTCTTCTGTAAGGCTGAAGGAAAGTTTATCCACCTTACATGGACAGCCTTCCCAGGCCACTCTGATGTGTAATTACATGTAATATTTATGGAAAGATAGAATATTAAAATTACCTGCCAAAGTTGCAGTCTTTTTAAATCTAGCTTTGTATATTCAACTAAAGATACTAGTAAACTATTAATTGTATAAAGCTGATGCCTACGGTAGTATTGTTACAGTTTTTATATTGCCATTCTATGATTATCACATAGTCCCTTTATTCCTTGAATCTTTTTGTAAATATTGTATGGTCAGTAGACTAAATAAACAAATGGTTGGTTGGTTGGTTGGTTGGTACTGAATGGTCAACAAAAAAATTTATCTTACTTTTTTTCCTCTTATGTGCAGCTTGTTGTTATTCTGGACCCCCATATTAAGGTTGATCCACTGTATACCATATACTCACAGGCAAAAGAGAGAGGATATTTTGTAAAAGATCGTAAAGGTGATGATTTTGAGGGTATCTGTTGGCCAGGTAATAACCCTTCATCTTTACTGCTACAAATCTCATTAAAGAAATAAGTTAGTGTAGATTTTGTTGTTATTATAACTGATTTGTTCACCAGAAATAACATGATTTCTTGATCATCTTCTGTTCATGACCAAATTTAAATACAGTGGTGCCTCGCTAGACGATGTTAATCCGTTCCGCGGAAATCGCTGTCTTGCGAAAACATCATCTAGCGAAGCACGTTTCCCCATTGGAATGCATTGAAATCTCTTCAATGCGTTCCAAGGGAAAAGTCGTCGTCTTGCGAAGATCGTCCATAGGGAAACCTCGTCTAGCGAGCGCGGGTCCCCGTTGGAATGCACTGACAGCTATTGACTGCTAGTCAATGCATTCCAATGGGGAAACCTCGTCGTCTAGCGAAAATCGCCCATAGGAGACCATCGTTTTGCGATCGCCTTAGCGATCGCAAAAAGCCATCGTCTAGCGATTTCCTCGTCCTGTGAGGCAATCGTCTAGCGAGGCACCACTGTATAAAACTTCTTGCTAATCTTCTGTCTTCATTTGAAATTGGTGATAATAGCAGGGATTCCACCTCATGCTTCTGGCTTGTGGATTGGGCGGGACAATCCCCACTAATCGGAGATTCCCCTCCTCTTCACTCTGTCCCCTGTAAGGACAGTGAATGGAGAGCAGGAGAATCCCCAGAAGATAGGCTTTAGGAAGGAGTGTCCCTAAACCCTTTTCAGGTCGGAATGGGACCATATGTGGGCCATATTAAGCCCATGGGCCAAGGGTTTCTGTCCCCTGATTTGTAAAGTGCTATCAAGTCGGAACCAACTTATAGTGACCCTAACAGGGCTTTCAAGGTGAGATATTTAAGGAGCAGTTTTACCAGTTCCACTCCTCCAGTCAGTTTCAATGACTGAGCGGAGAACCCTGGTCTCCAGAATCCCAGTCCATGATTCTGTCCACTACACTGCACTGGGTATCTCCTGCCTTAAGCTTTAGTTAATCAGGTGTTGTTCAGCTGGACCAAAAAGACACTACTTCTACATACTTTATGCCTATATTTATGGCTAACAATGTGCTCAGATAGGCTGGATCTAGATTAGGTTAGTTGAGCTTAGTTTCCACTGAAATCCATGGGACTTAATTCATGAAGAATTTGTCTAATTGATTTCAGTATGGCCCGTGTTCAAATAATTTACTCTGCATCTAACTAAGTATCTTCAGTATTTATTCTAGGCTTATACATTTGATTATTCAGCATTGATCCAGTGTCAAAACTACATTATAGAGCGTGCATGGAGGTATAAGAAGCTGGAGAGCCAGGTGCTCTCTCCCAGAGTCTCCATTTTTGTGAATAGGTTTGCCTGCCAAGTTCCATGTGATGTTAAATTTGTTTTTACATTTAACATACACATTGTTGTTTTAATTGCAAATACCATCAGCCAGGAGAAACTGGTAATTATCAAGACGACTACGACTATGGAATGAAATTTAGCCTTTCCCTCTCCTTGCTACAGTCATGTAGAAAATCCTTTCTTGAAGCTCGTATTTGTATGTTCCTAACAGAGAGTAGAGATATAGTGGAATTCATGTGCTACTGGTTGGCTTCCCATTGGTCACTGTATGAAGCTCCTCCTCTACTTGCTTTCAGGGGAAATCATTCTCCATGTGCCAAAGCCTAAGATCTCTCTGCTGTCTACCTGTTTAACTGTATTTGCTTGCTTATTAGTAGTATTTTGTAGTACTTTATTTGGATGACAAAATAAAAAAATATTATTTGCTTTATCCTGAAAATGCAGTATTGTTCCCATATCCACAGGTCCCTCTTGTTACTTGGATTTCACCAATCCCGAAGTCCGAAACTGGTATGCAGATCAATTTGCATTCAAAACATATAAGGTTTGTGTTCTTCTATATATTTTGTGGCTGGATCCTTAAAAACAGAGGAGAGAGGCAGAGAAACTCAGCTTTTACAAAGTCAGGAGCTTATATTTGATGAGCACACATAAGAATGATCCTGAGTATAACAAGACAGATTTAAGGTGGGTTGGCTGTTGCACAATCATCTCTGCTCAGAAAGATAGAGAAACCATAAGAGACTCAAGGGAGCAACGTAGTTCACACAAGGAGGCTGGACTGCAGTCAAAGGGACTGTACCTTTTAAGCAGTTCTTCCACCTCCAGATCTTTCTACACTAAAAGTGACTTACTCAACATGTACCTCCCAATTTTGTCATTTTGAATGTCATTCTAGAATGAAAACTCTGTGTTGTGACTCGCTCTGCTTACTCGGATCCCAGGTGCAGACCAAAGAGGGAGGAAAAACACTGATGTCAATGCTATTAGTGCAGTCTGCAAAGAAGCCAGTTACTTGTAGAAATGTTGAAGTGCCACTGTCAACAAAGCCAATGCCTAAAATAGGATGAGTGGGAGAGATTGAAGTTGTATCCCTCTGGCAACCAGAAAGCTTATTAGAAGAATGGAAAGGGGAGCAGATTTCAACATTGTCTCTTCCCCGTGTAGATCCTTGTTTTTCCAAAGTATTGTGGACAATGCAGAACCCTTTTAAATTAGAAGGGGGCAGGGTCTGGGGGCTACAAGGGAATTAGCTAAAAATCCCTCCTTCTTTCCAAGGATGGAAGCCTTTTCTTGCCAAAGGACACTAATTGAATTTCACCCATTATTTATGGATGGGTAGATGCCAACCAATCATAATTCCTTCTTTCATCTCCTTAGAGCCTTTTGTTTTTAAACATATGAGAGCTGTAGTTCTGGTTGATGTATAGTTTAATTAAACCTGGATTTAATTAGTCATTTTAAAGTATCTTAAATGTTATTTCATAGGGCTCATCTGAAATCCTTTTTGCCTGGAATGACATGAATGAGCCATCAGTCTTCAAAGGGGTAGAACTCACTATGCAGAAGGATGCCATCCATCATGGCAAATGGGAGCATCGAGAGGTTCATAACCTCTATGGATTTTACCAGGTATGATAATGCAGATGGAACATTCAATTTTATTATGATTATTAATAAAAATACAGTGTTTCTGTTTTATCTTTTTACTTTGGCATACATATAGTTATTCTTACATGATAAATAATGAATAATTGTAGAATTAATAATCTCAACCAGAGTCTTATTTGTTAGTTATGGCAGAACAGTAGTTCTGGGCCTTACATGTGTGAAAATATAAGAATTGTTTTGAGAATAGTATTTTTCTTCTTAGTTACTCTGATGTCTTTCAGCAAATGGCAACTGCCGAAGGACTAATCAGACGTAGTGGAGGGCTGGAGAGGCCTTTTGTTCTCACACGTTCTTTTTTTGCTGGATCACAGAAGTATGGTATGTGTCAGAAAAGAGTTGTAGTTGCTCTTCAGCAGAGTGGATTTGATTTAGATCAAAGAACTGGGGATTGTGGGCTGAAACGCAACTCATATTGCATCCAGTATGAATAGTGAATTTCTGAATCAATCTGTAGCCTCCATGTGAGCTCTGACAAGTGAATCAAATTGCAACAAAGCTGTATCATTTCAATTCAGCTTTCCAGTGTAGTCGCACCCTTAGTAAATTTTTGATTTACCATCTTCGTCTTCATTAATGAAATTGAACATTGTAATGGATTTCCTCTAACCTGAGCAACATGACACACCTTGTTCTTTTAGTGACAACAGTGCAATGTATACCAGCACAATTCAGTAACACTACTTTTGCCTCCTTACAGAAAACAGCTCAGCAGTCATGCCAGGGATGCACAGCTAATGTATGACTGATCTATGTTATGATTTCTGTGCACCTTCAGTTACTGTAAGGACAGTATAGGGATTGGCATTCCATATCCCGTGGTCCTAAAGCTTATGCACCTAGAATGAAACCCATTGATTGCAATTAATTTTGCCATGGTACATAGGATTGCAGCCCTCCTGTGTGATCTTGCTATTTCCAGGTGCAGTGTGGACTGGAGACAACAAAGCAGAGTGGGATTACTTGAAAATCAGCATTCCAATGTTGCTGACAATCAGTATTGCCGGAATTTCTTTCTGTGGAGGTAGGGGATTGTTTGTGACTCTCATCTAACAAAGTAAATGGTATCATTTTTCTTGGGTCTTCACAAGTTTTGAGACTTCATTCTGTATTTATGTAAATATTTTAAAACATTTTATACTGCCCTTCATCCTAATCCACTATCAAACAGAAGTACAATGCTAAAACAAATTATAAACTAATTTGCAGCTTGAAACACAGTGCCTGCGGGGTGGGGCGGGGATAAATGAGGATTGGCACTGAGGATTGTGGTGTTGGTGTCCAATGGGAGTATGTTCATTTGGAGAGCTATGAGTGAGTGCATCCGTCCGTATAAAAGGTAAAAGGCTGCTTTATACCATGGCAGATCATCAGTCCATTTAAGCTCATTTTTATATGCACCGACTGAGCTCTTTCCCAGGCCTTCTTGCAACAGGCAGAGAGTGAGGAACACTCGGGAACATTTACATGGAGTGTACAGTATGTGTCGTGCTGTTAAGCTACCACTCTTCTTTTGGAAGAAGGCAATTCCAGTTTTTGGGGTGATAGATTCAGAAAATGAGTTTTCTATAGGCATAGTAAAAAGTTAACAGTGACCAGGATTCTACTGGCATTTGCATAATTTGCCATGGCTAATTGGCAAGGTGCCAGGGCATGCCTCCATCATGTGCAACTGAGATGTGCCCCTGGATCTGTTCAATTAGCCACAGGAACTTACACAAACTTTGGGTGAATACTAATAGTATTTCAGCCAATAGCTTTTTCCCCCTAAATCAGCTTCTGTTGGGACAAAGATTTGTATCCCCCCCAAAAAAAAGTACATTCTAGCTGGTGATGAGTCCAGGACATTTCCATTCTTAAGTAGTTTCTTTTAAAAACAACAACTTTTTTTCTGAATTCCAGCGGACGTGGGTGGATTTATAGGAGATCCAGAACCAGAGCTACTTGTTCGATGGTATCAGGCAGGTGCATTCCAGCCTTTCTTTAGAGGCCATGCCAATATGCACACCAAGCGTCGTGAGCCTTGGTTGTTTGGTGAAGAAAACACACGGATCATCAGAGAGGCAATCAAGGAGCGTTACACCCTTCTTCCTTACCTGTATTCCTTGTTCTACCGAGCCCATACAGCTGCTGAACCTGTCATGAGGTAAATTAGTAAATGAAAGAGAATTGTTTCTCCTTCGTATTAAAGTTTATGCTTTTAAAAGACAGGAACATTTTGGTTCTGGCTGTAGATGAAACAGCACAGTCCAAGAAGAACAGAGGACATGAAGAAATCAATAGAATATCTGACAAAATGTTGGAAAAAGATATGCACGCTTAATTGTAAAAAATGTTTTAGCTGTGTTCTGTGTAGAGACACTGGTTGATTTGCCGAAGGCAGATTTAGATATAAACATCAGGGGCTTGTAAAAGCCCACCCAAATGAAAAGGCAAGCTTTTAAAGAGTCTGCATTCTTTTCTGGCTTTGCTCAAAATTATTTTTAAAGATTCTGGGTTCGTCTCAGGCTTGAATCAAATTATTACACTATAGACATTACTGGTAACTCGTATAGCATTCTGAAGGTCTTATTTCTCCTTTTTATTAACTGTACCTTTTTGTGTTGTTCAAAACCAACCAGCTGTGGTTGATTGTAGGAATAGTCACCTCCTAGTAATCAAGGTTAAGAATAGCTCCATGTTAGGATTCTGACAACATGTTAAACTATACTCAATCTAAAAGCAAAATTTCTGGTTTTATGATAACCATGCTGGGCTGTGGTATGTTTAGGAACCCAAGGCTTGCTGAGAGTTGTCCTCATCATTTTAGTCCATGATTTAGTATAATCCATACACTCTTCAATTTGCCTTTAACCAACAGGCCCAAGACTGCTACACATAAAACAATCTAAAAATGGCTTTTAATGTTACTAGACATTTAACAATCAAGAACCCAAGTTTCATACCAACTAAGGCAGAATTCCTAATCCTGCATACATCTTTACTAATGGGGGAAAAATCTTACTGTTGTAGATTTAACAGAAAATACTTGTAGAAATCTGAAAAGTTCTCTAAACTTTCAAGGAAGGCAGAAGTATGCCAGAAGCAAAAAATGTGTTCAAGTATGATAAGTTCTTAGGGCTAAATCCCAATTTTAGTTCCAGTTAGAATGCCCTGTTGTTGAAAACAGTACAGAACAGAACTATAAGTCTCACAGATTTCACTGGGTCTGCTCTAGTTGGGACTAAGATTGGATTTAGTGCTTGCTTTTGCATCAATCAGTAGTGTCTTTGAAAATTCTCCCTTTTTGAATTAAAAGAAAAATATTTTAATATAACGAGCCTTCGTGCAATTTAAATGCCTAAAAGAGCATTTCAACACCAAGAATCAGAACCATGACATTAGCCGTGGGGCAAGAAGAAGAAAATGGATATTTGTCATCCTAAGTATTTGGTATGATTTATAAAGTGCACCTTTGTAATGGAGAACCATTTTCATATTTTACTTCCTATGTTTTTGTAGGCCTGTGTGGGTAGAATTCCCCAAGTGTCTGGAAACCTTTGGCATTGAAGATGAGTATATGCTTGGTGAGTTTAAACGTTCCACGGGCACAAATATTTTATAAATCATGGCAGTGGTATAATCTGCAGATGGTGACAGCTAAACAGAATGACAATGCACAAAAACAGGATAGCAGGGTGGCATGTATCGTGGTGATTGGGATTAATATAAAGAATTCTGATCTGTGGGACTGGAATGACATTTCAGCACTTCTCATCTTTCACAGTGCAGGTGGAAAATTGCTTCATTCTGCACTTGCTGCTTCAAATCTACTTATATAACTGACATAGTTAATTGAGTACTGGGCTTTCCATGGTAGCTGTTGGCGTGGTCTGTTGATGACTTTCCTTGGGAGACATGCCATACTTCCAAGAAAGTCTTAAGATGTCCAGTAACTGTATGAAGGTGTGGAAGTTTTTTATATGGGGGAGATAGTCCTGTATTTAGAAATTATTAATACTTTAGAATGTGCCTCTGCTAAAATATTCAAATAAGACTTCTGCAATCATTCTGGCACAGCTATTAGACACAGCACTGATAGACAGTGAAGTAAGGTTTTCCAAATGCAGCATGGAATTTATATAAGGATACAAGTATATCTGCAAGCAGGATCTGAAGGCCTTAGGAATGGACCTCAACAGATGGGAAACCTTGACATCTGAACATTCAGCCTGGAGGCAGGCGGTGCATCATGGCCTCTCCCATTTTGAAGAGACACTTGTCCAGCAGGCCGAGGCAAAGAGGCAGTCCCGAAACCAGCAAAATCAGGGAGCTGGACAGGGGACAGATTGTATTTGTCTTCAGTGTGGAAGGGATTGTCACTCTCGAAATGGCCTTCTCAGCCATACTAGACACTGTTCCAAGTCCTCTATTCAGAGCACGTTACCATAGTCTTTCGAGACTGAAGGATGCCTACCTTCATGGAATTCATAATAGAACAATTAGCTGATCATAAAATAATGATACTGTTCCATTGTACTGTCCTGTTCCATCTGTGTGTTTGTAATTCAGGAAATGCTTTGTTGGTGTATCCAGTCACTGAACCCAAAGTCACTACTGTCAATGTCTTTCTGCCTGACTCACATGAGGTACTGTTCTTTATTTTTTCTCTTATTTTTATATGCCTTTCTATATGTCTCTGGACCAAAATCAGATTACTGATTATATTCAGTATACCTGTATGATCACAAATTACACACATAGTAATAGTAATCTAATGAAAACATGTACTGCTGCTCAAGACTTCTGTGTAGCACTTGGCTGCATAGTGAAACAAAATTAGCAGGAATTAAATATAACAGGAATTAAATAGTAGAATCACAAGAACGAAGACATCTTTAGTACTATCCAAGATGATCTGTATGGTCTGATTTATGGTCATGAATGATTTCTAGGAGATCTGGAAGAGGGAGTAGCAAGTACTAAGGTGACCAATGTCTTGGCTGATGTTTGATTGGTATGTTAACCTTGGCAACCAAAACGACAGTTTCCTAGTGCCCACGCAGTCTCAGCGATTATTGTGACAACAGCACAAGCTGCTTCTGGGCTTCTGAACCCAAATGAAGATGTTGCTCTTAACTTTGAAATCCTCTTTAGTCTTGGGCCATAAATAGAAATACCTCTTACTTGTTAAAGCTGACAGCAGTGAGATAAAATCTGCTCTCTAGCAGTTCAAAGTCTTCTCTGTGAGGACTCCAAGGCCTTGAATTGAACATGAAAAAAATCAAATAAATTTATTGTCATTGTAAGTATATACATAGTATACACATACAACGAAATTCACACAGACACCCAGAGACCAGACCCACATGCACACACATGAATGGACATGGGGCTAAATCTAATTTCAGTCCCAAGGAAAAGACCCATTGAAATGAATGGGACTTGCTGGTGATAAATAATGGAAATTCCATTGGAATTTTCCTTGGAACTAAAATTGTATTTATCCCACTGTGAGATGTTTTTGCAAGGAAACGTAAAGCCTTTTTGGAACAACAAGCTTTTCATTGATTTCAGTGATCATCATGATGCATCTTTAATCTTATTTCCTTTGCTGTTTTACTGCCTTTGTGGTAATGGTTATTTATGAGCTGTTTATAGATTTGTAAATCTGTGGTTCATGACTGCTCTTTTTTGCCTACAGATCTGGTACGAATTTCGAAAATTTAGATGTCTGAAAGGTCAAGGCATGTTGAAGATCCCAGTGACATTGAACAGTGTATGTTTGTGGTTTAGTATCACTGATCTGACAATTTTTTTTAGAAACCTTCTCCTCCAATATTCACTGGTCAATCAGGACAATTCATTTTAAACTGGAAATGCATATTTATTGACGCAGCATTTGATATTCCATTAAGTTTTCAAGATCATTAAAGCTACTCAATAAAAGAATAAACTTCACATCAGGTAGAAGTGATATGGCTGTTTTACATGAGATCATTAAAGATATTAAACTGTGGTGAAGAATCTTCTGATCCCAGCAGATTCTGAATGTACAGTAGATTACAGTGTAGAGAGGAAGTGAATGTGACACTTTTTCCTAAAAATTAAAAAAAAACTCACTGAGGCTTGTACTATTAGTAAATTTTCTGTCATGATGTATAAAATAAATGTGCATTTATAAATAGACTTGCTTTCTATAACGTAAGACATTCATATAGTCATGGCTAGATAGCAGACCTGGAAAAATAGGACCTCGTTTTTAGTTGTCTAATAGCAATACCTGCACAAGAGAAGTATAAGGGAATGTGCCTGTTGTCTACCATCCTTCATTCAGATGAGATATTTTGTATTTTAAATTGTTTTGCTTGTTCGTATTTGTAGATTCCAGTATTTCAGCGTGGTGGCACTATTATACCACTAAAAACCTCTGTAGGAAAATCCACAGAATGGATGGCAGATGTTCCTTATGAACTCCGTGTTGCCTTAGATTGCAAGGTACTCTGGGTAGAATTACATTTTGTACAAACATTTTGCTCTGTTTTAAAATTTATATAGCCATTATTTACTTTTCAGTGTCACCTTCTGTTCTCTCTCTCACACCATTTCAATGTCATTCTTCTGCCCTCAGATAGATACACACACACACACACACACACACACACACACACACATCTGGCAAACAGTTTATGAAAGTTACTGTACATCTGTCTGTGTAACAAGTGACACATTTTTGTTTGTTTTCATGTTTTAAAGCTGACAAACAATGTAACAGAAAGAAAATAGATGCCCATTTGTCAAGTGATAACATGTCATGTACACATATGTAACCACTTGGGAAGTTGGTTTTCTGTAATGTCCTGTAAAATGACAAAAATGTTTTCCTACCATCCTATCTGTATTTGTAATATCCTACCATTCACACAGCATGGTAGGACAATACAGTGGTGCCTCGCAAGACGAATGCCTCGCAAGACAAAAAACTCACAAGACGAAAGGGTCTTGAGAGATTTTTGGTGCCTCGCAAGATATCAGCTGAGAGGCGGGGAGAGGGGGGGTAGCTGATCGGCGCTGGGTCTAACAGGCTTCCTGAGGCTTGCCTAGCAGGGAAAAAGCCTCTCAGACCCAGCGCCGATCAGCTGAGAGGCGGGGAGAGGGGGGCCAGGAGGGAGACTAACACAAAATGGCTGCCGGCTCCCTGCTGGTTGCTGAATCTCCGCTGTTTGGCACTCTTTTTCCGGCTGTTCTGGGGCTACAAACGCACTGTGAGGAGCTGGACTCAGTCTACTCTACCTGGTAAGTGACTTTTTGCTGACTTTTTTGGGGGGTTCTGACTTTTTTTTTCCCATAGGAACGCATTAATTAAATTTCAATGCATTCCTATGGGGAAACGCACTTCGCAAGACGAAATTTTCGCTAGACGGCATTAACCGTGGAACGGATTAATTTCGTCTTGCGAGGCACCACTGTACAAATGTTATACTAAATGGTTATATCCATACTGTGGGCAAATTACCATGTAGCAAATTGTTGCTGCTGTTATGTGACAATGAATCTCCTCCAACTTACGTTGACCCTATAAATGAGTGACTTACAAAGTGTTCTGTCTTCAAGAGCCCTGCTGAGCTCTTGTAAATTCAACGCTGTGGCTTCCTTTATGGAGTCATTCCATCTAATAGTGTGGTCATCCTTTTTCCCTGCTGCTTTCAACTTTTTATAGTGTTCTTGTCTTTTCCAGCAAGCCTTGTCTTCTCATGTAACAAATAGTTATCTATTTTCATCCACTGTCGTAATTACTAGATTACCCTATGGCATATTTGTTTCATTAACTTCTGCATTACAGTTGTGTGGTTTTATGATTATCCAGAGTTTCAGGGCAAGGGCTGCTGTGTCCCCCCCCCCCCAACACACACACACACACATTCATTCATCCTCCATATTCATTCCATCATCTCACTTGTTTAAGGATATAATCCTATACACACCTAACTTACTTTCTTCTAGCTTACTCCCTTCTGCATTCTGCCTGTAGCTCTCCACCACATGTACATTCTGGGGATTAAACCAGATGAGACAGCAGAGATGAGATACTTTGGTTTTTTTTTTTTTTAAAGTTTGCGAATGCCACTTAGTGGAGGTAGGGGTGGAGATCTTGATCTAGAAAACTTAGATGCATGACTGATTAATTTGTTAAGAATGTAAAGAGATGAAAGATCCCTTGATGAGTCTCTCACACTTTTTCATTCAACCCTGAGGCTGAGCAAAGTCAGTCATTTCTTAACTGAGAGAGGATGGCATGTAATGTGTCCGCTTGTTGTATTTTCATCTCTAGTAATTAGGCTTTGCGTGTCTTTGTATTGCTCAGAAAAGCTTTTGAAACATCTTTGACCATAAGCAGCTGATCAGCAAAAGAAATATGTTTGTATACTATGGACACCCTATCTCTTTCAAACCACTTTTAGCTCTCTTAAACCCCATTGTCTGTCTCCAGCCTGAACTTACAGATTGGTCATCAGGATTCAGAAAGTAATTTAAGCCAATTGAACATCAGCACATAGCAATTAGTCTGATTTTTCTTTGTTGTGTAAATTCTTTAGAGCTTTAATAAGCGCTTTGTATTTTGTCTGTTTTTTAGGCATCTGCAGCAGGTGAACTCTATCTGGATGATGGCCATTCATTTCAGTATCTCCATGAGAAGCAGTTCCTGCTTAGGAAGTTCATATTCCATGAGAATATCTTCTCATCTAGGTAACTGGCACTGTAAAACCCAAGGGCAGAGGAAGATAGTGTTGAGCTGAGACAGAGGTTATGAAGCTTCCTAGGCTGATATTTCAGAAGTAGGATTTTATTTTTTCTTAACTGAGCTGTAAACTACACAATCTGTGCTTCATCCCTTGCTTACAAAGTACTGGAGTTTTTACAAACAGCCTCTCGACATGCCCCTTGTGAAGCTCAGAAATAGTGCATGGAACAATTGTTTAATAAATACAGGAGAAATACAATGGCAGGTAATTGAATGCTTCAAATGACTCTTCCCGAAGCTTGTGTATTAAGAAATAGGGGGGAAGTCAAAGTGCTAATAATAGGTATGATCTTTAGGTCTGGTGATCTCTGTTTGCTGGTCCAGAAGGAGTGGAGGACGTGAATCTGGCAGTGAACTGACAATAAAGAGGAGCTCAGGGACTTACCATAGTAGAAAAAACACCAAGCAAATGCCTCCCAGCAAACCCTAATCAAGGAAAGGCTTATGTGGTCCTCTTCATTCTCCTAAGTTTTCTCATGTAGAGAGTAGTCTTGTGAGGCTTTCTGGGCACACCACAGGCAGCGCTCGAGCTTCATTTTCATTTTGAAGCTGGAACCATAGTATCCACTTACAGTCTGGACAGGGAGGCACATCACTGCACCCTTTTGGGGTTGGATGCCTGCGAAAGACTACCCTAATAAGCAGCAGTCATTTTGACCCATTCCTCAGATCACTTCTTTATCTCTTCAATCCCCAGGTGTGCAGATGAAAATGGGCAATTTCGCACCAAATGTGTAATTGAACAGATACTGATTTTGGGAATGAAAAAACAGCCTTCTTCTGTGACAGCCAGCATTCATGGTAAGAGATAGGAACTATGTTATATGTTGATACGCTGCTCTTGGCAGTACTTACAAGCAGCATCCTTTAGCGCATTTAAGGTTCTTCGACCGTTAACTGGAATTGGACTTGCACATTCCTTCCTTTCATTATGATCTCTAAAAACTGTTTTTTACCCATATGGGATGCTGATGTACAAATATAATTAAAGACAATGAAGACAATAAAAGTTCCAAATATGACCTCACATCAAGAGAAAGAAACACAATCAAGGCAAAGAAACAATACGGAATGTAGTCAGTTGACCAAGGCCTTGGAATTAAACTGGAAGCTCCACTCTCAACATAATGCATATTAGCCTTCCTAACCATATGTGGTACCATATCTCCCATCACCTCTAACCATCACTTCACCAATTTGGGGCAACAACACTATGTTATCTAGCAATGCCTTCCCCATGGTCAAAACCCTTCCCGATGGTAACTGAAAGCCCTCTATTCACAGGCTTGGTCTGTTCTGTTGCTTCCTAGATGGTGGAAGAGTGAGTAATATAACCTCTCTCATGTCCATTTTTAATTGGGGTAAATTGGTAGATAGGTTTGGGTTCCTGGTTTCTTCTTATAATTTCTTTATTCTTCTAGTGATGTGGAAGCATCCTTAAAGTATAGCTGAAATGCTAATATATGTATAAATTAAAAATTGGTCTAGATAACTATACAGAATATTTATAGCCTGGATCACAAGTATACACATTTCTCCATGTTTATGTGACCTTTTGAAGAATACTACTCTGAGGTTAAAAGTTTACTTCTGCCCATTAAGAATCTTGGCTCCTGAACTGAGTAACAATGAACCAACCTCACCATCTCTACAGCTGACAAAGTGCAGGTTCGTTGGCTTGATCCTCAGCATGCAGGTAAAATTCAAGCATGCAGAGGAGTTCTACTGGATCAGTAGAATCCTGCCTTCACCCTAACTTGTGTGAAGATTCGGGCAGGCAGTGCAGAGGAGCATTGCAGGGATGGAAGGTCAGTGTCCCCGCTGAACCCTCCCTCAGTGTGTCGTATAAGTTATTTGTGCCTTTGGTCCTCCATAGTTTTTGCCTTCCCAGGTAGCAAGTGATCTAGTTTGCTGCTTTGAGTGATCTAGGTGTGTTGCTCAGTCTGTTTCATGTACACCGCTGGTATGGTACATCTATACTTGTGCCCTCCTTATGATGGCACATAGGCTATGTCAGGGTGGCCCTTCCTGTGCACCTTGTTGTAGGCTGCACTGCTTAGCCAGAAGCACAAGAAACACCTTTGAGTTAGAGAATGCAAGTAATGTCTTTCTCTAGGTGCTCTGACAGATCTTTGCAGGAAGGTAATGTTGCAGTCTGCAGAACTCACAGAGACCCTGGTCAACTGTTGAGGGTTTTAAACAAGGCCTACAGGCCATTCCTTTAATGCATAGGGATGGGGAAACTGGATCTCATAAGCTAGCTGCACCACCAGTGTGCTTAATAGCCATGTTTCTGTGACTACTAAACTGTGTGACCAGCCTAGCTAAGAATAGAGGAGCTCATAACTGAAAGGTCCACAACAAAGTGATGAATTGGCCACAGCAATTGTGAACACAACAGCATACTGTAATCACAGTCTGCGTTAGTGGGGGGACTACTTGTACCAAGAAAATAATAGATCTTGAAGATATATGAGTCAATACAGACGTTTAACGAACGTAATGTGTTTCTTTTTAATTCTGTTAACATTTAGATGGTGAAGACAAAGCAGTGACTTTCACATATGATGCCAGGAACTCTGTGTTAACCCTTCAACAGCTCTCATTAAACATTGGCATTGACTGGGTGCTTCATATTAAATGAAATTCAGGAAAAGAATGGAAAACGAAAACAGTTCAGATAACTCTGCCCAGCCTTGTGAAACTGACCTCTGAGAAGACAAGAACTTTCACATACTAGACTTAACGTAAATTAATATTCAGAACGATCTTTATGAGTGACAACTTGCCAATAGTATTTTCCACAGATGCTCTGCTGAGGATGGCTTGCTTCCAGGATTCTGCAGCTGTGGGTTAAATGTTGCCATCCACATCTCCAAGCAGCAATCTCCAGAATTAGCCATGGATTCTTGCCTCCGCAGACTTACACTCTAGATTTTCTGCGAATCTTGGAAAACAACCACTTTCTCATCAGTGTCATTAATGTTTCAGAGAAGGAAATTAGCTAGAAGATTTTTTTACCAACGCCAACAATACAGAACAGAGACATTTTTTGCAAGATGACTTTGGACACAAGAAAGCACAGCGAGAACTGCTTTTCTCATCCATGACCAGTTTCTATAGAGAGATCTTGCTCCAGAACAACAGGAACAAAATTTTCTTAGAGGAGAGAAATGAAAGCTTATCAGTTAAACTGAGTCCACAGAATGTGTGAGCACCATGCTTCCATTAGTGGAACAAACCAAAGAAGTAATATGATTAATTAGAAATAAAGTAGGATAACCACAGAGCAGAAGGAACTCAGGGGATCATTTAAACATGAAGCAGGGTCAGACTTTGCCATCTTGAGCACTGAGCGTTTCAGTCAGCTCATATTGGAAGGGTTGACAGGTTAAGAGTGTTTTATAATACACAACTTAATTATTAACTTACCCACAAATTGGTCTTATATGCTACAAAACATGTTATTATCCATTAGCATTAGTGTTCTTTTCTGAAAAGAGTTTGTGGCTCTGTTATCGTACCGTCTCTGTTATCGTACCATCTCTTTTATGTCATCTGCAAGCATTTCTCTTACACTGAAAACTTCTTTGTAGGTTTTAATACCATTTTTAATGGGAATAAGGAACCCCTGACACTTGACCTATTTATAGATATACTCGCTGCCTCCTGGGGTTGAATGTGCATATCTTCTATATATTTTAGACAAGCGCTGCCCAATGTTTTAACACCTAGATATGAATTACCAAGCAAGCAGATCCTAAAAGATGGAGAGAAAATGTCCAGCTTGCCCAAGTGCAGTAACAAAAGCGAACAATGTTTTTTTTCCTTTCTGCCTTAACCACTTCTGGCACCACCTGCCACTGAGTGCCCTCCCTTTGCCCTCCCTTTCCGTAGCAGGAATGTTTGGCACAGCCAAGGCTTGTCACAACAAATTGCTGTCTCTGCATTTGAAGCTGCTGCGTGTAAACTGACCTAGGCAGGCCTTCTTACACAGGAATGTTAGGGATTTCTCCACTTCTTCTGTGGAACTATTTTGAGGATAGTACATGTGTGAGTCTTGAAGAACGGTCTGAGAGCACAGGGTGTCTCCAGGGTGGTGAAGCTAAGCAAGTTTGAGTCTGGTCTGCACCTTAATGTGAGACTTCTTGGCAATCTAATCTATGCCACCTGAAGTTCTATTGTGGAAAATAGGTGGGATAGATACACCTGAAATAATGAATACATATTCTGCATTTGTGTGCATGTCTCATATAGAACAAGATATGTCATCTTTTATAAAAATGAACATTAACTCTTGTGGTGAAAAACATAAGATTAGGCTGATAATGTATGTCAGATTAATGGTATAAACCTATATATGTCCTCACTTCCTTTCACAGGCATTTGGATGACCAGTGTCTGAACCTCAGTGATCCAGAAAAGTAACTGTGCTCTTGGGATGGGAGAATAGGAATATCTATATAGCAGGGCTTGGCAACTTGCCAGAAATCATGGGGTTACATATGTCCCTTAGACTTCAGAGGGTAGGATCTACTCCTGAACCTCAAACCCCAGTTGTCCTGTATCCAAGTAGCCCCATTGTACTTGATTATTCTTTCATCTTCGCTTCAAAGTGTATTCAGAAATTTCAGCTAGAGTCTTGTCCTGGTGGGAGACATTCTTCAGCATTCATCCATTTGGCAAGCTGTGTTGTTTTTGTTCTCCACAAGTTTATCCTACCCTCTTTTGGTTTAAATTTAGAGCTTGAGATATATGCAGAAAACCTTTCGTCAATTTTAGCCATAATCTAGGGCAGTGGTTCCCAACTTTGGGTAACCCAGATGTTCTTGGACTGCAATTCCCAGAAGCCTTTACCACCAGTTGTGCTGTCTGGGGTTTCTGGGAGTTGCAGTCCAAAAAACACCTGGATTACTTTAGGTTGGGAACCACTGGTCAAGAGAGTTGGTGTCCATTAAGTGGATGAGTTTAGTGCTGTATTACTTTATTTTGTTCATTATTTGCCAGCACCTCTTGACGTTTGTCTGGAGGGGCAATGCCAGCCAAATGAGCTTTTCAGTGAGGGTAGGTTTCAAGATAGCATCTTAAAAAGCAGAGACATCACCTTGCCGACAAAGGTCCGCATAGTCAAAGCTATGGTTTTTCCAGTAGTGATGTATGGAAGTGAGAGCTGGACCATAAAGAAGGCTGACCGCCAAAGAATTGATGCTTTTGAATTGTGGTGCCAGAGGAGACTCTTGAGAGTCCCCTGGACTGCAAGGAGAACAAACCTATCCATTCTTAAGGAAATCAACCCTGAGTGCTCACTGGAAGGACAGATCCTGAAGCTGAGGCTCCAATACTTTGGCCATCTCATGAGAAGAGAAGACTCCCTGGAAAAGACCCTGATGTTGGGAAAGTGTGAAGGCAAGAGGAGAAGGGGACGTCAGAGGACGAGATGGTTGGACAGTGTCATCAAAGCTACCAACATGAATTTGACCAAACTCCAGGAGGCAGTGGAAGACAGGAGGGCCTGGCGTGCTCTGGTCCATGGGGTCATGAAGAGTCGGACACGACTTAACGACTAAGCAACAACAACAAGGTCTCAAGCAGCCAGTAATAATCCTGCAGGATTCTTCAAGACCTATATCCACTTGTTTGGCATGTGCTGATTTATACCATATAGCATAGGATATTCTACTGTGGAGTAGCACAGGGATTAAGCTGGCATTCTTATTGTTTGTGGGTCTGCACCCCAATCTGATCCAATCAGTTTCCTAAGTATGTTATTTATGGCAGCAACTTTCTGTTTGGTTTTTAGACAGTATTTTTTGTAAGTCAGTGTTTGATCCAGAGTGGCATCCAAATACTTTGAGATAGAGCAATGTTCCAAAATCTTGCCTTTCCAGCTAACTTGGAGCTTCCTTTCTGCTTTTCTGTTCTTTACATGGAAGGCACAGACCTGTGTTTTTAAAGGGTTTGGTTTCAGACGGTTGTTTTTATTATTTAAGGAAAGATCCTCTAATACAGAGGTTAGCTGGTGCTTGATGGCCTCAAAGGTTTCTCTCTGGACTGTCAAGGTAAGATCATCAGCATAGGTGAAACTCTAGCAACCCACACTATAAATAAATTATAGAGGCAACAGTGATTATAGCAGTCAATACAAAGCTGCCTAGGGTTTAATAACTTGTGGCTATATAGCTCTAGTGGTACAAATGACTTGCTTTACTCCTACTATGAAATTCAGCCTAGAGCTGAGTTGAAAATCATGTGTCCTGTGAACCCCAATAGTGTTTTTGCCTGTCTTGTCCCTTTGCAGACCTTCTTTCCACCTCATTTCTGAGATCAAGGAATTTGTCCTTCTTCAGCTTAACTCATGACACATAATCAGAGCAATCATGACAAAATAAGCAAGGTAATCATTTTTATTGGACCAACCTATGAATTTTGGGGAAAAAACATGGCAACTGTTTCACAAGTGTACACATTGCTAGGATAATTAAAGTTATTCTAAAAAGTAAGGTTGTCTTCTTTTGTATTTTTGTATAGACCAAACGTCCTGTATGTTTCAAACAAGTTTGGCCGAGATTCCAAAGCAAATATTGCACAGATGTACAGTTTTGGTTTTGAGACTGATACCACAACACCAGTCTCTTATCAAACTCTCATGGTCACACAAGGCTCATGTTCTGGTTCATAAGGCTCCAGTAAAGCAGTACTGAAATGTTTAACAACAACAAAAAGGTCTCTGGGATTTCAATATAGCATTCCATCAGGTTTGTTTAAGAATAGTTTATATGACTGTTTTGCTGTAAAAAATGTATTCCAGATGAGGCTAACTGAGTGTGCAATGTGGCGAATCATACAAAGTTCATTCTTTCAATTTCCAAATGACTTGAAGTTTTCATAGCCAAAAATGTAGAAGGGAACAGCAGGTAGATGTCTTCCACAGTTTGCAGAATTTTGCCCTTGGTGGTATCATCATCATCACGATCATACTGCAGTAACTTGGATCACTTGAGTAGTCACATAGCCATGAGCTCACCCTGCTTCTTGGATTTCTCCTTTGCGAAGGTGCCAGCACATAGCTCGTGTGTGTGTCATGATAATAAACTTAATTGCTAAGAAACTTCATGGGGGGAAAACAAAATAAATGTAGGATAAGCATTTGCAATTTGATCTGATTTTTCCCCCCATTACTAATTTGAGAGTAATGGGGAAGGAGGGCATACCCTTTGATAAGAACAAGTATGATGAAAATTAAAATAATGGGATATACAAGAGGACACTGACAGCAGCCACCTGCCCTTAGGCAGCTGCTTTTGGGGGGGGGGGGGATTCTAGACAACAGCTGCTGCTCTTTCAGATGCTTCTAACGTGTTTCAAAAATTTTAAGTAGTTGAAAAGGGGACCAGTTGTATTAGCAACTTTTAAAAACATTGGGATTAGTCCATTTGTAGGATATTTCATTGCACAGCTAGGGTGTAATTCTTCAAAACACTTTGCAGCTAATCTAACTGCAAATTAATCAACAGATACCAAAACCTTAGGAGTGAATCTATGTCTGTCTCTCTCTGCAAGAATATTCAAAATGTGCATTGTTGAAATGTGCAATTGTGCAGAGGCATACCCAGGAGTAAGCTCTATTGGATTCAGTGGGCTTCAGTTTAATGTAGGCCATGTAGAGAGGACCGCATTGTTGCTGATTTTAGATCCCTCAAAACGAGAGAAAAATATGAAGGTAGCTTTTTCATAGTGTTCATTATGTCTGTGTGTTGCTTCCTAGAGTAGTACTGCAAAAGATTATGGGCCAAATATTTGTATAGGACTGCTCAAAATGATGAGAATAATTCTTTTCATTTTACAGAATAGATTTTAATGCCTATAGACAGCTGAAGAAAAATCTTGAACATATGAAAATTGGAAAGGGGTGGGAGCTAATATAAACAATCCCAACATCTCTTGTCCATGTTTCCCAAGTCTGAGATGCGCTCCACATAAACAGTTTTCAAGTCTCTGTTTATTTCCTGCACTCTCCTTTTTTTACTGTCAAGGTCTCACTAAACTCAATTAAATTATGAGAATCAATATTTAAAATATTTAAATCAGCTTTTACACCTAGGTTGGGTTGTTAAAAAGATGAGGACAGAAAGCAGCTGGGAACCAGAATCCTGATCCTCTAGGATAAGTTATTATAGCACAGAGAGTTGTCAATGTGTGCTGAGAAATGGGAGCAAGGCAAGATAAGCTTAAAAATAGGGAGATAACAGTATTTTATATCTTCATTTATATTAACCATGGATTTAAATTTAGGGAAGAGGGTAGAAACAAGCCAATTGGTTCCCCCATTCTTATTTCTTCTCATCATGCTACACTGTTCAGCAGACTTTTATAACTATGCCATCATGCTACAGATTCTGCATTAAGTTTGACATAAGTTCCTGTATGTCAAAGCTGACAATTGAGTGATGTGTAAAAAAAAAAATACATCAAGGAGAAGTGGGCATCTACCAATTGTAAACAGGCCTTTGGAAACCTTTTGTAGCACCAGAGCTGACATATGGTAAAACCTGTGAGGGAATGGAGGGAAAGAAAATACATGTTGGATGTACAGATGAAATCCCCAACTTCCTGCGTATCAAGCTTAAATAGGCTCATGGTCCCAACTTCTGTCTCTTCTCAAAGCGCTCCTTAATGTGTGAAGAGTTCCTTTCCTTTATTTGTTTTTCCAGTGTCAATGTATTCTATAATCATCTTTCTCAGTTCATGTTGCTTACACGTTTACAGCTACAAGTCTCAGCCTCCTGAGCTAACACACAGCTATTGGGGAATAATGTGCTGGTTAATTGATTGGGCAAGGTTGCCATCCCAATTTTTCCCCCTTTTCCCAGCATTATTTTATTTTCCAGTGAGTATTATGTTTTCATGATATATTCAAAGAATGACAGACTTAATTAAGTCATTTATGGCTTCTAGAAAGAGTTTAGGTAAAGGTAAAGGTTCCCCTTGACATTTAGTCCAGTCGTGTCCGACTCTAGGGCGCGGTGCTCATCCCCGTCTCCAAGCCATAGAGCCAGCGTTTGTCCAAAGACAGTTTCGGTGGTCACGTGGCCAGCGCGACTAGACATGGAACGCCATTACCTTCCCACCGTGGTTTAGGCTTGGTTTAATCTAGAATCCACTTATTGGTCTAGTAGGATCATACTTTCATTTTAAAGAACAGATTTCTCATCCGTACCAGACAGATGAAGAAAAATATTGAACACGTGAAACTTGGAAACAGACAGGGGAAGCTAATAAAAACAACCCACATTTCTCTTGTCCAGGATTCTCCAAATCTGGAGTATTCTTTTCAGAAACAGGGCTTCATGATATCTACAATACATTTCAAATGATTTCATTTTTCTCCTGTTTTCTTCATTGCCCATTTTCCACATTTACACATAGTAAACAAGAATAGTCTTGCATAGATTATTTCAGCCTTGATCTCCAACAACATATCTTTTCACTTAAGTATCTTTTCTAGTTCCTCCATAGCTGCCATTCCAAATCTCAGTGTTCTGATTTCATGGCTGTAGTTTCAATTTAGACTGATGATTGAACCAAGGTGTAGAAAATCCTGAGCCATTTCAAGTTCGTCACTGTTAACATAAAAATTATGTAATCTTTCTGTAGTTGCTATTTTTGTCTTTTTCATGCTCAGTAGTAATCCTGCTTCTGTACTTTCTTTTTTAATCTTAATGAGAAATAATTTGCTATTTTCTACCAGTAATATTATGTCATCTGTATATTTTTCTTTATGCTTTTCCCACCAGTTTTTATTCCTTCACCATCTGAAGCTAGGTTTTTCAAATAATATGTTCTGCATATAGATTGCTAGGAAGATAAAATGCACCTTTGTCAGACACCCTTACCAATGTGGAATGATTGTACTTCTATATAGTGACTGAAATCCTGTTGCTTCATGTAGTAAGTCACATTAGAGTAGGCTCATTGAATCAGTGATTTGATAAGTCAGTTCCTTCGTAAGTTCCATTGATTCAAACAGGCCTATTATAGTTACAATTTACTATGCTAAAGTGAGTCGCGACTAGAGTAAGTCGTAACAAATAAATTTACTTACCAAATTGATTCAATGGCCTACTGTAGTTACTTACCAAGCTAAGTAACATGATTTCAGCCGTTCTGGTCTAATAATAGCCTCTTATCCAGATTTTAGGTTAGGCTTCAGGACAATCAAAAGTTCTGGCACACCCACTCTGTATCAAGAAGATATTAGCCAACTATGTAGTTCTTACATTGTCTCTAGTTTACCTAACAAAGAAATGCGCTGGGCTAGAACTGGTCAATAAATTTATCGTGCCAACTTAATGTAAAGGAAAGGTTATTAAACATTTTAGCTTATCTTACATACAAAGAGGATTGTATTACTATCCTAAGAAATTTCCATCAGCTTGTAAATTCAAGTAGTTTTTACTTTTGAATGAGTAAAAAGTTGCTTACCATGAGTAAATCATTACTCCAACATGCCTAGCCCTTTCAATCCTGAAGAACTAACTCTGAGCAGGAATATTTCTCTATTCAGAGAATCATGGAGTTGGAAGGGGCCTATAAGGCCATCAAGCCCAACCCTCTGCTCGATACAGGAATCTAAATCAAAGCAGATCTGACAGGTGGTTGTCTAATTTTCTCTTGAATGCCTCCAGCATCAGAGTGCCTCCAGCGTTCCCCTTGAATGCCTCTAGTGTTCCCCTCCTCCACATTAACATTCTCCCTCAGAGTTTATTTTTAGTTTTCCCAGCTGCAACCTTTACAAAGCGTGCCATCAACAGACGCGTACACACACAGAAATTCGGAGACGAAAATTACTCAACAATTTTTCTTGTTTCCTACTGAGGATTTTAACATTGAGCAAGAACCTCAAGATGACATGCATACAACTTGGTGATGTGGTTCTCCTTAAAGTTGTTTGAAAGCTATCAGACAAAAGAGAAGACAGAGAACTGCCTGTGAAATAGTTACAGAGCAACTTCCTCTTGGCTGTCACTTCCTTCCAAGTTGCAAGTTCTTCCTTGTTTTGTTGTTACTGTCGATTTGATTAATTTGCTTAAATATCGCCTCCATGCCGTCAGCTGTCAGTGCCACTGTGGTTCAAGAAACCGGGACTGGACCAATTTCCCATAACCATGCTAGCACAACTGCTGAAACAGGTGGAGGAACAGGAGGGATTTACTCTGCTATCCTCAGCCGCAACCAGCCCATCATTGGAGTAAAGGAAAAGACTTATCATGAGCTCCATAAGAAGTGCCTGGAAAAGAAGGTTCTTTATGAGGATCCAGATTTCCCAGCTAATGACACCTCCCTCTTCTACAGTCAAAAGCTCCCTGTCAAATTTGAGTGGAAGAGGCCACCAGTGAGTAGGCTGCTAATCTCATGTAAAGGTTGATCTTGCTGAATGTTTGAAAATACAAATTAATAATCTTTCATTCCATTGCATTCCAAATAGAAAAGGATTGATATAAAAAAGGATATCCTGGAATCAACAAGATTTTAAGGAATAGGATTTGCCAGTTCTCTTCAGCTTTGAATGGTGCATGTTAGTTGGTTTTATCTGGATTCAGGGCCCAAATCTAACATCTGATTTAAATGACCAGCAGAACTACCGTATTTTGTTTATAAACACATTGTTCTTATTTAGTTGTTAATTACTGCAGGAAAAATTAAGCTTGTTCCCACAACCCTAACCCAAACCACAATCAAGGGTGATATTATTGACCTGATATGTTCTGTGTAAAAAAAAAAATCTATTGTACAGTGTCAGCATACTGATGGTGAGTAGTGTGACTCTTGCAGCAATTTGTACATCTCTCCAATTTTGTGATTTATTTCATTTTTTTTTTTAATGAACACCCCTCTGCTGCATCATCACTCCCAATACAAAAGGATTCACCAATGTCTCCCGTGGTTGGCCTACATATTTACTATGTACCCCTCCTGAGCCATGATGGTCCTTCTATTAGAGAAGTGGTATCACTCTTTTCTAATGTAGCAACACACAAAGAGTACATGTGATTAATCAAATGTGTTATTGCAAGTCGGGCCATCTGAAAGTATGGACTTTAAATACTTGCAGACAGGGCTTCTAAAATGCAATCAACATGCCTCCTTCATCCATTTTTATTGAGATTCCAGACAAATAAATTTATTTATTACGGTCGGGTGACCATCTCAATCCTCTCTAGTTGTTTAATGCCATTTTTTTTTCTTAATGCAAAAAAAATAGAGGAAAATGTTCATTAAGAAAGAAAGGACAGAAAAACAATGCCGTCCCTTGGCAGGTGTGCTTGTGCTGTGTGCTTAAAGAACAGTGGGAGGAACTGACCCTGAAAAAAATGGATGATATATTGAGGAAATCCCACCGCCGCCGCCCCCCCATTCTCTATTGTTTGCCTTATATTTCAATTTGTATCAAGCATTTTTTGTCCTGCATGGCCATGTCTTTCTCTCAAAGAGCTTTACGTTTTGGTTTTAGCAGTTTGTACACATGTGTGAATGCATTTGGTATAATGCTTCTGTCTCTCTTCATTAGCATATCCTATATAAATTACTTCCTAAAGTTGTTCTTACAACTGCTGGTCTTCTGACCTTGCAGCACAGAGGCTTCTGCGGTTTAACCCGCAGCGGTTTTTAATTACACCTGTCCTCAATTCATACGTTGAAGCTAAAGGATTTCACCGGGAGATTAAACAGTGCCATTTATGTTTGTTTTTTAATCATGCATATTTACACAATTCTAATGCAACACAATATAGTAAGTAATCCAAATCTGTAAAAAAAAATATGGGGGGATGATTGCTTATTGCTCTGTTTGGGATACTTAGGGCTGTAATTTTTGCTATTGCCTAGCATACGTCCATGTGGTGAGTAAAGGACCAGTCCCAAGTGCTTTTGGTTTACATGACTTCCATGATCCCAGAGACATTTGGGAAAAACCAAAAGGCAAGAGAATAATAACATCTCTCTCCTAAGATATCCAAATTCACACAGCACCACTGGTGCAGGTTCTGGCTTTAAAACTTCATGCCCTGTGCAAAAACAAAATAAAACCACTGCTGCACTTATCTTTCGCCTGTGCACCCCTTTTCTTAAGGATGTTGTAAGGAAAGAAGCTGGTTCTATTTTCAGCTTGTTGTGGCAACCACTGTGTCCAGTGGGAGTTTGTAATACTTCAGGGATGTAAAGAAGTGCTCAATGGTTTAAATATCTTGCTGCAAAACCAGAGGTTGGGAATCCCAGAAGAGCCAGCCTGTATGGCCCTGGGCAAGCTGCACAATCCCAGGATGTCCTGAGAAGAAGGAAATGGTAAAACATTTCTGTGTGTTCTCTACCTAGAAAACCCTGAAAAGGGTTGCCATAAATCAGAATTGACTTGATGGCACACAATTATCATTATTATTAAAGACGAGACAGTAATCACTGGAAGAAGTTTGTGCAGTTGATCCCTGACCTTTCAGAGGGTTTTTTGCATAAGTCATCAAGTCATAGAGCCCAATATGGATCGGTACATCAGACGATGCCTTTGCCACACCCAGCAGTTAATCTGGATTGACTCCTGTGCTGGCCGTATGAATGAGAAGGAACTCCAACTGGAAAGAATAGGAAGATTCTTTCTCATGTTGTAGCCAGAGCAAGAACTAATCTGGATTGTGACCAGATGGAAAAATTATGACAAAAGACAAAGAAAAGGCAGAATTGCTCAATTCCTGTTTTAGCTCAATCTTTTCCCAAACGACTGACCATGACCCTCCAGACAAATGTGAAGTGCAAGGAGAGCTAATTTTGTCCCTGTCTACAAAAAGGGCAAAAGGGAGGAACCTGGTAACTACAGATCAATCAGCCTAACATCAATCCCAGAGAAAATTCTGGAACAGATTATAAAGCGGTTGCTATGCAAACATTTAGAAAACAATGCAGTAATAACGAGAAGTCAACACAGATTTGTCAAGAGCAAATCCTGCCAGACTAACGTGATCTCATTTTTTTATTGGGTAACCTCCCTGATAAACACATGGAATGCTGTAGACATCATATATCTTGACTTCAGTAAAGATTTTGACAAAGTGCCCCATGATATTCTGATAATAAGCTAACTAGCTATGGGCTGGATAGAACAACTACTAAGTGGATACACAGTTGGCTACAGAATCATACTCAGAAGTCCCTGTACTCTTCAGCATTTTTATTAATGACCTGGATCAGGGGGTGCAGGGAATGTTAATCAATTTTGCGGATAACACAAAATTGGGTGGAATTTTACCCTGGAAGACAGAAACAAAATTCAAAATGATCTGGACAGGCTGAAAACAACAGAATTAAATTTAATAGGGATAAGTGCAAATTACTGTACCTAGGAAAAAGAAACCAAACACACAGTTACAAGATGGGGAATACCTGGCTCAGCAATACTACAAGCGACAAGAGTCTTGGAATTGTCATAGATCACAAGATGAATATGAGCCCACAGTGTGATGTGGCCACAAAAAAGGCAAATGCTATTTTAGGCTGCATTAATAGAAGTATGGGTAGTGTGGGTGGCATATAAGTTAAATAAATAAATAAATTAAATTAAATTGTCTCCAAATCCCATGAGGTACTCATTCCCCTCTATTCAGCACTGGTTAGGCCTCATCTTGGTTACTGTGTGCAGTTCTGGACACCACACTTCAAGAAGGATGCTGACAAACTGGAACAAATTCAGAGGAAGGCAACAAGGATGATCAGGGGGCTGGAAACCAAGCACTTTGAGGAAAGACTGAAAGAAATGGGCATGTTTAGCCTTGAGAAAAGAAGACTGAGGGGAAATATGATAGCACTTTTCAAAACTATCATACAGAGAAGGGGCAGGATCTCTTCTCAATAATCCCAGAATGCAAGACACACAACAATGGGCTCAAGTTACAGGAAGCCAGATTTTGTTTGACATCAGGAAAAACTTCCTAACTGTTAAAGTAGTACAGCAATGGAATCAATTACCTTGAGAGGTGGTGAGTGTTCCAACACTGGAGGCATTCAAGAGAAATTTAGACAACCACCTGGCAAATATCCTTTGATTTGTATTCCTGCATTGAGCAGGGGATTGGACTTGATGGCCTTACAGGCCCCTTCAAACTTCATGATTCTATGATTCCATGATTAAGGAGCAAAGAGATGAAAACTCCCTCTCTCCACCACACCAGGGTCATTTTGACTGGGGCCCTCACTGTTTTCTTGTAGAAAATATTTAATGCCAAAACAACATAGTTTTTTTAAAAATTAGATTATCAAATTGTAAGGCGAAACAAGCCACAATAGCAGACAATGTTAATGTTGATTATTTCAAACTACATTTTAGGATCAAAAACCTCATAAAGCAGATTAAAAGTTAAAACATACTTTAAAGTCGTTGTAAAATCCTCCCAGATATATTTCTTAAAGGATGGAAACCAGGTTCCTAGAAAGGAATTACTGGTTCCTAGAGTATATATGCAACAGAGGGACCATAGCAGTGCAGTGGAAAACCGAAGCTCAAAAAGACCATGTAAAGTCACCCTTTTAAAGGGTGAGAATTTAAAGTGAGAACATAGAGGGTTCCTGCATTAACAAAACTGATCTTAAGTCTAATTATGCACTTTAGGAACACAATTTTTGAAATGACTCTCCAATCATACAATTCACTCTTCTTCTTTGGTATATGAAAAAAAGAGAAGGACTTCTGTTGTTTTTTTTCCAGGAAGCTTTTAGTGCACACAGTTTCGTATAGTTTGTGCAAATGAACTTTTCTTTTAAAAAAAGATTAATTTTATGGACTGGTATCACCTTCATTGTAGCAAATAATACTGTAAACTCTATTAACACAGAGAGAACATTGATCATTCATGTAACTGGATCATCAAAAGGAGTGATTTTCAAAGCTGATACAAATTTAATAGACAATAAATATGAAGGCACTGGAGTTATTAGACACATGTAAGGAAAATGCTTGGGACAGGAGATTAATAAAGGCCAAAGGAGAGTCATGTGGTCAAAATCCCCAATGAAAATAAATTCATCAGAAACAAGGGAAATAATGACAAACTCATGAACAGACAGTTTATGACACTAAACTCAGTGATATCCATATAAATCTATGAATTGCTGGAGAAAATTTGGTGAGTTGGGAATGTATATACATATGTGGTGGGAGTGCCCAGTGGTTAAAAAGTTGTGGGAAGAAGTATTTGCAGAAGCTGAATGAATTACGGCTCAGACTGGATCCCCAGTACTGGCATTGCTATCCGTTTGTCAAGGAAATAATGGCTGAAATCACAACTAGAGTAGCCCTTTTGAATCTGTAGGGATTTGGTGAGTGAACCCCCATGGAGCAGTGGATAAACTGCAGTACTACAATCAAGCCTTTGCTCAAGATCTGAGTTGAATCCCGATGGGTTCAGGTAGCCAGCTCAAGGCTGAGTCAGCCCTCTGTCCTTCCAAGGTTGGTCAAATGAATTTCCAGGTTGCTGGGGGCCAAAATGTTCCTTGCATCATTATGTTGTAAACCGCCCAGAGAGTGCTGTAGCACTATGGGGACAGTATATAAGTTCAATCAATCAATCAATCAATCAATGCCATTGATTCGAATGGCCCTAGTCTAGCAAGTTACTACTGCAGTTCAGTCAATGAATGTTTACTGTACAAAGATTTCCTTACTCTTTGTTGGGTAGCTGCAAAAATAGATGTTGCCAAGAACTGGAAGAGAGAACAAGTAATCTCCATGAAACAATGGAAAACATGATTGTAGACTAGGGCACTGATAGAAAACTTTCAAACCAACTGAAAAAAACTCATCATCCTCAAGGACAAGACACATTTTATAGCATATTATCTAAATGAGTAGACTTCGGTCTAGATGGGCGGGGTATGAATTTAATAAATAAATAAAAATTGCATATGTTAATTAGAATAAAGACTCTGTCTCTCTCAATTCTCACAGGAACCTGTGGAAGAACGTACTGGGATAGACTAAATGTAGATCTCACTGTGAAATTTTGATATGACCCACTTATGTAAAATTAATGAAATCAAATGCCTTTGTAATTCAATTTCTTCCATTTGCTTTCCTCTGTTTTCCCAAGTTTATTTTGTACATTGTTCTAAAACTCACAAAAACATACTTTAGAAATATTGTGTGGATAGGACAGAACATGTACCAAATACCAACTGCATTGCTCTACAGCAAAAATAGCCCAGTATTATGTAGAAGCTCCCTTCCAATAAAATTTCCTAGTATGTCTACACATGTAACCATTGTAAACCGATTATACAGCAAAGTACAGTATTTCCAGTTTTTGGTTTTACCTGCCAGGTTTTCTAATATTTGTGAATTATATCCAATGAGAAGTTCTGACCCTAACTAAAACAACAGAACAAACAAACAAAACCCAACAAAAAACAACAATTATTTTTATTAATGCCTGATCACAACAGACATATAGTATCTCCTGTCTCAAAAGCCTATTTCTATTCTACAGGAAATTTGTGAAAATCCACGCTTTATAGTTGGTGGAGCCAACAGGACTGACATTTGTCAAGGAGAACTAGGTACAACATCTTTTCTTCTTCACTATTTTGAGTTTGTGGGGACTTACCCAATTTAATGGATCAAAGACCATTTTCTTTTTTACATAGACAATGAACTACTGTTTGCACTGGAGGACAAATAAAGTGATAGTAATAGTAACAACAACAGCAACAACAATAACAACAATAATAATGTATAGAAATGCAAATTCTCCTTTTGCCTATTTTTTTTTGTCCAGAACCCTCTTCATTTCCACTGTGCAGGCAACTGTTTCTTCGGTACGCAATTGTCCTTTCCCAATGTTTCTATGAAAGAATATTCACTACATTCTGTCATATGCAGAAGTCCTGATGTTTTTCAGTTAGAGATACTAATGGGATACTGACCTCTATTTCTTTTTAATGATTCTCACTTTTAATTTGTCCTGAACTATTTGATTTCTCTCAGGTGACTGCTGGTTCCTGGCAGCGATTGCATGTCTGACTCTGCATGAAAAATTGTTATTCAGGGTCATACCTCAAGACCAGAGCTTTGTGAAAGATTATGCTGGGATCTTTCACTTCCAGGTATGTGTTACTGGTGAGAGACAAGAAGATGTGCTCTTCCGTAGTTCAGCTATAGTAGTCTTCTCAGCCTTTCATATCTTATGCCCCACCAATCACTCTGCCCAAAAATCTGGGTTCGACCATGTCAGAAACAATTTAAAAAAAAAACAAACCCAAAACAAAACAAAAGCAAAAAAAGAGAACCACTCCACCATTTTATCTGAGAGATACATTAATATATATTTATGTTATTATATTTATTATTTACAAAAATTTAAGGACATAAACAGAAATTCTGTGTCCCATCTAGAGTACTTATGTGTCCCAGTGGCAGTAGATGTACCACTGGCTGAGAACTAAGTACCAAGTAATAATGCACAAAACAACAGTAGATAATACAGAAGTATACCAACAGGCAAAGACCAAATTCAGCTAAGGAGAAAATACTCATAAAATTCATACGGTCACATTGTACAAATCAACTCTTTGATCACAGGCCACTCCTAACAGCAACATCTAATTTTCATTTTTGTTTTGTTAAATCTTCCAGTTCTGGCGTTATGGAAGTTGGGTGGAAGTTATCATTGATGACCGTTTACCAACCTATGGCAAGCAACTGGTTTTCACCAAATCCTCCCAGCAGAATGAATTCTGGAGTGCTTTACTGGAAAAAGCCTATGCAAAGTAAATTTTCTAAACATAGTGCTCCTATTAGTCCTTGTATGCTGTCTATGGTACACATACTAAAAAGTGGTATGTTTCACAAGCCATCATGGACACATATAGTAAGAATCAGTCTGCTTTCTTTGGAGAGCAATTCAGACAGCTATGTTCCACGTATATAATGGCCAAAATGCTGTAGCATATCATAAGATAAATCCTAACTTTCAGTTTGTTCCTCCCTGGTAAACAAACCATATCTGCCATAATTCTCAGGGGCATGCACACATGCTGGCTTGGTATCCCAAGAATCATGGTGTGGACACTTTGTTTATCAGGGAGGCACTGACCAAAAGTTACAATTTGGCTTAAGCTAAGCAACAGCATTTTGGCGCTTCTATCCTCAGTTTTTATTTCCTTTACTACAAAGCACCATGGCTGCTCTGCCTCCTGGTCCAATCAAGTCTGAGGGCAGAACTATTAATTACTGACAATATGATGTTAGAAAAGGAAATTCCTTAACTGTTAAAAGTTTGTAATTGTCACAGCAGGGTTGTTGTTGTTTTTTCCATCTGAATGGGCCTGCATTCAGCTTGTGTATAATGAACATGCATTGGTCTAACAAGCTCCATCCAATGTCATGAAACAGGACTTCCCTACGCACCATCTCACATGATCCCCAGCTCTGTTCCAGTGGCTCCTCCAATTCTCTGGAGCAGATTTTGAGGATGCACAAAGACAGCATGACAGAGGAGGAATCCTTTATGCCAATGGCTCCTTTTCTACTCTTGTATGGAGAATACTAGATTTCTCTCATAGGGTGTGCACAATGTCATTTTACTCTTGTTCGATATTTAAATGAATCTCATGCAAAAATCTCAGTCTAAATAAATTTAATTTTGTTCAGATGCCTTTTATATTAGGAAGAAGTCAAAGACTGTATATATGCAAATAATGATTAACCAGAATTATTCAGGGTTTTTTTCTTGATCCCTTCCAGGGTTCATGGATCCTATGAAGCACTTAAAGGAGGCAATACCACTGAGGCCATGGAAGATTTCACAGGGGGTGTGACCGAATTCTATGAGATAAAGGATGCCCCTAAAGATATGTATAAAATCATGAAGCATGCCATCGAGAGAGGATCACTCATGGCCTGCTCCATTGAGGTACATCTGGGAGAATACTCACATAGTTCCCATAGGCATAATTAAGCCTCAGTCATCCCATCCTTTCATGGGGTTACGTTTTGCCTGTTTGCACTGCATAAGCACAAGGTTCAAACATTAAGATGGTGATCTGGCAGTGGATAGGTACTGGCAGTAACACCAGAGGTGTGCTGATTTGTGCTTTAGAATTACAACTCCCAGAATTCCCCAGGCAGCACAACTGAAAACACAAATCCACACACCTCTAATTAGTTTATATCTGTCTACCATTAAATTGAAAACACGTCTCAACATATCCCTATGGTAGGCTGATTATGGACAAAACCTTTGTTCCTCCTTCTCTGTGATTCTATGTACATATGGATTTTTTTTTTTCACAGGGTCTTCTTTTTGGTTGCACTCGTCTTTGGCACTCACACCTCAGAAAACTGTGCTTGGTGCCAACTATATTACTGTTCAAGCACTAGCTTAAAATTGTTCATTTCATTGTATCTGAGTCATTTGCTTTGTTAAATCGATACTTACCCTTGCTTAAAAATCTCTATATTTATATTATTAGTGACACTTAACATTTGTACAAAGTTGTGGCTTTTGTTGATTGTATTGTTCTGCTGAAGGTATTTCAACTTTAACAAAGAAACTAAAATATAAGTTCTTTTAAAAATGTCTTGTGAGCACAGCCATAAGAGGAAAGCTTTGGTTGGGCTTTTAGTGAGCCTAGTAACCTTAACTGGAGGCATATATTCAGGTTTCTAAATATCAAGCTATGGCTATGGAAAAAGGAATGTTTTAAGCATGTGACACATAAGGTGCACGAAATCTACTGGTGAGCAAGAAAAATAGCTAGTGTTGGCAATACGTAACCTGACTCTTTCAGATATAAAAGTGGATGGTGAATCACAGGAGGAATCATACAAGAAACAGAGATATATGAGAAATGAATAAATGGTGGCAATAGCAGTTGTGGGAAGACTTTCTGTCATATTGTGCAAGTGTATCTTTTGAAGTGCTGATATAATTTGATCAAAGCAATGGTGTCCTTTTAACATATCTCAATAGCTAGAAATAGCTGTAAAAGTGTCTCTGTTCTCTTAAAAGTAGTTTGATTCCTTTATAAGGTTGCTATGGTTTTATATTAGATAGCTTAGCAGGCAGTAAAGTATTTGAGTGGCAGGAGCCTGTTGTCATGCAAAGTGAAGAGAGATGTGTGAGAGCACCAGGTAGAGACTGTCAGGTGTGTGGGTGATTTCATTTTTAGACATTCTTCCCTGACACCTCTATAGTCATGCAGGTACTGGGGACTCAAAATCTTAGGTTAATCAAGTGTCTCAAATTGGCCATAATAATAAACCATTGTTAGTGCAGGCCAAGTTTCAAAGACCAATTTGAAACCATGGTTTCAGTTTGTTGGCTTACACAAATAGTGAACATGGTCAGGTTTAGGCATATAAGCCAGAATTAAGCTAAACAAACCCGATATAATGGAATAGAAACCATTTCAGTAACAAATAGAATGAAATTAAAGAGACACAGTTCCATTGCTTGCATGTCTTCTACCACTGTTTTACGTGATAAAAACACACATTGTTCTCTAATGTGAGCAGAAGGAAGCAAATAACAGTGTTTTTTCTGTTTTCATTGCTTATTCTTGCTATTTTTCTACTTTGTTTTTAATAGTATCTATTGTTTTTCTTTCTACTTTCTCTCTTTTTAATTCAGGACAATTCGGGATTTATTTATGGAGCTACTCCTTCAACAGACATTGGATTATTAATTTCTGAGATGTTGAAGAATGCGAATTGTGACTCTCCAAATGATTCAGCCCAAGAGACAGGGGACAGGGTAACCAAGGTTCGTAATTCTCAGGTGTACAGGTAGTAAGTTCCACTTGTTCACAGAAGTTCTACTCACTGTGACCATTTTCTGTGACTGATATAATTTTGATGTACATCTTGCAAGTATTTACAACATTAGAAAATATGACTTTTCTTGCTTAAGAGAGGCTGAGAGTATGGCATAAAATTTGTAAAAATGCCTCTAATTATGCCATAAAATGCCTTTAAAAATAACCTTTAAAGGCCAGACAAGCTTTGAAAGTAACTAGAAAATGTTACTTGTTGCACCTGAAAAGTAACATCGGTAAATAACTTTTACTACAACTTTTTGAATACCCCTCACAGTGCTCATCATCCAAAAAAATTTAAATAACTAGTTACAGATACCTGTGTTACTTGTAACTAGTTTCCCCCCAAACTCTTTTATTAACTGACTTAAAAGCAAAACTCAACTCTTCTCTGGACAACTATAACTAGCAATGTTGGTGCCTGGGGCTTCACTGCCCTGGCCATATTTATTTTGCACTGGAGCCTTCTTTCTTCTGCCCAAGGAAGAGTGGCTAGAGGTGGTATACACATGTTCAGAATAGGCAGCTTTGCACCCTTCCAGCAGCAAACACGAATGGGCAGGTTTGCAACTTTTCAGCAGTGAATTTTTGCTTCTAAATTTCAGCACCCTCAGTCACAGCCCCAGTTACCCCCATCCTGTCTACAGCTCTGCTTCTCTGCCCTGGCTTCTTCACCCAACCTTTTCCCTTTACCAGTACTTTCCCCAATGAAGGGAAAAGGCTGGGTGGAGAAGCCAGAACAGAGAAGCAGGCCTGTAAACAGGGACTTCTCTCCATTAAACAGCTTGCTATGTTTATAACTCTTTTGGAGACCTTCAGCAGCTGTCTGCACAAGCTAAACAAGCTTATCTCTTTTCCCTCTTTTCTAGATGTACCCCTCAAAGTGCTAAGTCTGTATTAGTTAAATTTTCCTCCTGCCAGATATAACTGAAAACCATTATAGCCAGCAAGGACTGTTACATTCTTCCTTGACAATAATGCAAGATCAGAAGTGATTTAATTAAAAGATCCAAAACAAAACAAAATGCCCATGTGATTCATTCATAGAGAAAAAGTTCTAAAATTGCTAATACCTTTATTGGTAGGATACCTACATTCATTTTCCTCTTTTGTGCCTGTAAAAACTGACACCAGTTCTGCTTTTTTTCTTCAGTGAGATAGAAAGCCAGAAAACTGATACATTTGGCCCAATTCCAATTTCTATACTAATTTTATCTAATAAAATTTTAACTTTTTAGTGATCCAATTAAGGTATTGCCTACCCACAATGTTGCTTAAATTGAAGTGACATTGTGTAATCAATCAATCAATCAATCAGTCAATCAATCAATCAGTCAATCTATCTATCTATCTATCTATCTATCTATCTATCTATCTATCTATCTATCTATCTATCTATCTATGCTTTCAGAGACATTCAAATAAACCAAAACTAGACTACATGCAAACCAGTCCGAAATATGAAAGGTCAAAAGGTCAAAAAAATTCTGCAAAAGGCACAACTGTTATCCTTTCTGTGTTTTCCTGTGTTTTACAGACCGTAGCTCCAATGGTGTTTGAGAGGCGCATGACTAATGGACTAGTCACAGCTCATGCCTATTCAGTTACAGGTCTGGATGAGGTAAAATAGTAGTGTTTTTCATTTATAAGTATGAGCTAGAAATATACTTTGCTGGGATATAATTGAATGCTTGTAATCCTTCTACATAATATAAGTTGTTGAACAACAAATTAACTGAACAAAAAAGTTACTAACTGGCATCAGTGAGGGACAGAAGTCTCACCAATGCACTCTTGGACAGAAAATAGTTATCCACTCATTTCAGCATCTGTTTTGGCCACATCTACAAACATCTGTACTTGTTTTACTGGAGTGTGTAAGAGAATGTGAGCTGTGCAATTTCAGACTGGCTCTTTGTTTAATTAGTTGTACGTTTTTCCTTTCCAGACCACATTTAAAGGGGAGAAGATAAAACTGGTACGGCTGAGAAATCCTTGGGGACAGGTAGAATGGAATGGAGCTTGGAGCGATCGGTGAGTGAAAAGAACATTGGGAACCTAATTCCACTTAATATGCTTTGATTGTTCTGTGGCTTGTTCAGAAAAAAAGTTGTGTTCTGTTCTGGTAGAAAAACCTAGAAGTTGATTAGCACGTGTTTTGTTTCTAAGGATGCTCCTTTAAAGACAATAATGTAACAGTTCAGTATTTGTTGAACCAAATTTCAATGCATAGATCAGAAACAGAAAATGCTATTTTCTGGTTTGTTGTTCGAGAAGTTACAAGGTACTGTACTTAGTTTAAAAAAACTATCTGTATACTGAAAAAGGATCTGCCTAACTCTTTTGCAGTTCAAATGAATGGAATGTTATTGATGGCACAGAGAAACTCCGTTTGCAGTACAGAATTGCGGAAGATGGTGAATTCTGGTAAAGACCTCCATTTGTTTGTCTGTAAAAAAAATACAATTTTTTTTTAGATATACTCTAAAACTGCATTTTTATGCACAGCCATGAACTTCTATTTAGGAGCCAACACACAAATAATTTATTTAGTGCTACTCATCCAAAGAAAAAATAGATCATTTTCATGCTTTTTCTCCAATTGTTTATAATGCTAGGATGTCCTTCCAAGATTTCCTGAGGTACTTCACAAAGCTTGAAATGTGTAATCTCACACCAGACACTTTAGAGACAGATAAGCTTCAAACTTGGACGGTTTCGGTCACTGAAGGGCGATGGGTGCGAGGCTGCACAGCAGGGGGCTGCCGTAACTATCCAGGTAAATAAAACATTAAGACTGCATTGACTGATATGTAGATTAGAATATAATATTGAAAAGAATGAAGAGAAGACTGTCTGCACAAATCAAGCAGTAGTTTAAAATTATTCATCACGCAAGTAATTGTAAAATGCTCTATGGCAATAACAGCCATCTTAGAACAGATTTTCCTTTTCCGAATCACTTAAACATGAATGGGAATGCCTTTTCAAAGATGGCACCCCACTCTTGCAGGCAGCACACACAAGTGTAATTGAAAAGCACCTTTTCTTCAACAATATTTGTCTATCCAGATTTACAGCAGAATGGTATTCACATTTAGTTCCTGAGTGGAGCTTATTCCTAGATAAGTGAACAAGGACTACAGCCTCAACTAATTGATTGATGAAATGTGAACAATTTGTTGTTGTTTAATCGTTAAGTCGTGTCCAACTCTTCATGACCCCATGGACCAGAGCACTCCAGGCCCTCCTGTCTTCCACTGCCTCCCGGAGTTTGGTCAAATTCATCTTGGTAGCTTCGATGACACTGTCCAACCATCTCGTCCTCTGTCGTCCCCTTCTCCTCTTGCCTTCACATTTTCCCAACATCAGGGTCTTTTCCAGGGAGTCTTCTCTTCTCATGAGATGGCCAAAGTATTGGAGCCTCAGCTTCAGGATCTGTCCTTCCAGTGAGCACTCAGGGTTGATTTCCTTCAGAATGGATAGGTTTGTTCTCCTTGCAGTCCAGGGGACTCTCAAGAGTCTCCTCCAGCACCACAATTCAAAAGCATCAATTCTTCGGCGGTCAGCCTTCTTTATGGTCCAGCTCTCACTTCCATACATCGCTACTGGAAAAACCAGTGAACAATTAACTGATTTTTAATTCTTTAATAGGGTGATATTTCTGTAGAATAAGCAGTTAGTACAACCAGCCCTCAAACAAACAATCAACATTACTGTAGTAAATCACATTATGTAAACAAAAAGTTGTATATTTTATGCCAATGTGTGTGTAAACTTTATGTGGAAATTGAGAGTTGAAAAGAAAGACAGGCTAGCACAGCACACTGATGAATAAACTGAACTTTCTTGATGTCAAGGCTGGACCATGGAAACCTTCTGAGCTGAGCCAGAAACCAGGAGCCAATGATGATACTTAGGACTCAAAAATAAGTTGGAAATTAAGGACAAGAAGCAAGGAGCAAGCCAAAAATCTAGATCTAATGGCAGCACAAGGATATACAGGAACACTTGAATGTTCAGAAACACTGGCCAAAATCTTTTTGCTTACCATAATTAAAAAATATTTATTTATTTAAAATATTTTTACCCCACCTTTCTCCTTAAAAATGACCCAAGGCAGCTTTCATCATTAAAAGGCTAGTAATAGGTGTAGTTAAGTTTTACACAAGAACACAATGGCCAAAATCATGTTACTTATCATAGTAAATTGCACTAGAGTAGGCCCATTAAAGCCTACTGGAGGTTTAGTCAGTCAACTCCTCTGTAAGTTCCATTGATTCAAATGGGCCTTCTTTAACTGTGACTTACTTTAGCGTAGTAAGTGACAGTTAAAGTAGGCCCATTTGAACCATTTCATTTGAACCAAGGGAATTTAGGGAGGAGTTGACTTACTCGATCCCCATTGATCGTGGGGTTCGTCAGCATTGATAGGTGGGGCTCGTCAGCCTTGGAAGGCAGCCCATCTAGGAGAAGGAAAACTCCGATTTCAAACCTCCACTGCCTTGTGGCTATATCCACTGATGGAAAAGGCTTCAGGAGTTAACCTCGAGGCAAAATCCAGAGCCGGAGTCCTGGAGACAGTTCGTGTCATTCTGGCAACTCCTGCGACATCACTGGAACCAGTTGTATTGGCTCTTGCCTTTCCATTGGACTATTTCAGCGATGTGGAGAGGGGGGATTTGCTGCTTGGGTAACAGCCTATCCTCCATATTATTTTACCCAGGCTTCGTGCTCTGGAGAGGACACTCCAGCTTCGCATACAGCGTTGAAGCAAAATCAGGGAGCTGGACAGGGGACAGATTGTATTTGTCTTCAGTGTGGAAGGGATTGTCACTCTCGAATTGGCCTTCTCAGCCACACTAGACGCTGTTCCACGTCCTCCATACAAAGCACGTTACCATAGTCTCTCGAGACTGAAGGATGCCTACACACCCTACTACAACCTACTACATTAAGCAACAGGATTTTGGCTATTGTGTTCCTTGTATAAAACTTAACTTCTTAACTTAAACTTAAGAAGAGCTTCTTATTTAAGTCTTCTTAGGTAGGAAGACTTTAGCCTTTCCTGTCCAAGAGATTCTAAATACCCATTTGTGGCTTTGTGGAATTAAAAAAATAACTTAAATTTTGCAGACATGTTTTGGACCAATCCTCAGTATCGTTTAAGACTCTTGGAAGAAGATGATGATCCAGAAGATGATGAAATTATGTGCAGTTTTCTTGTTGCACTGATGCAGAAGAACAGGAGGAAAGAACGGAGGCTGGGAGCCAATCTTCTCACAATTGGTTTTGCCATCTATGAGGTACTATAGTTCACTACTGCATTATTCCATTTGGGCACCTGACTGAGTAACTGAGGCACTCAAATTCCATTCCAATAAAATACATCTCAGCTGATGGTACCTGATAGCAGGATGCAACATTTAGTTAACATTCAGTTGGTATATTTAAACACCATTTGTAAAAGCATGAATCACTTTAGAAATATTGTTCTTTTTTTAGAATGTAAATGCACTTATCTTCCCTGCAACATTTGTAAAAGATATTACTACAGGTCATAGTACAACTGCTGCATCAAAAGATGGGTATAGTCATAATTGTAATATTTCATTTCATTTTTATCCCTCCTTTCCTCCATAGTGAGGACCCAAAGCGCGTACAAAAAATTTAACATCCACAATTCATTAAAACATATTGATTAAAAAATATAGTATTTGCCAGTTAAATACTATATTTATATAATATACTGATGGCCTTTTTACTCCCTGAAGACTGATTTTGACCAATAATACTGGCCATGCTGACTTACGATTTCTGGATGTTGTAGTCCAGGATGGAAAAAATTACTTTATTCTTAAAGCATATGGCTATGGTAGAATTTACTTAAACTCTGATCCTATTTAATCTGAGAATACATTTGTCAAAACAGTGGACATGAACTGCGGTTAATATAAATACGTAAATTAGCAATAAGCTATTCTCTGTTCATATCTTATGGCTTTCCTACCTTGTTTTTCTTTCAGGTCCCAAAAGAGGTAATGCAGAATGAAGGAAGATCTACTGATATATTTGTATAATTATTTTGAGATGCAATGCATTTTGTGCTGGTTTGTGAAGCCCTTCAGAATTTTCCAGGTTATGTTCTTTAACATGTGGAAATGTAAACCTGAATGTGGATTTGCCTGGATGCTGTGAAAGTATATTTTTCCTGTGAGTGTAGTTCCAAAGTACACATTTGGATGTACGTAGCCTATAGGCAAAGAAGTAATATCCAGCAGTAAAAATGTCACTGGAAATTAGTGGCATGAAGCACTATACTGTGGAAAAATACGTCAAGGTTTTATGTGAAAATATGGAAAATGCTACAGTAGCGTGGAAAGGGAGGTTTAATCACTCAAAACTATAAGCTGCAGGTGAGTAGGGGAGATATCATATAGGTAACAGTATCTGTTGAAACATCATCTCCCCAGCCAAATAAATATGTCTATGTATGTAAAACATCCATAAAGGAGATCTTGATCAGAGATCTTTTGACAAATAGCAGCATCTAGATGAACTTATTAGGGTCAAATTACACAAATGCTCAGCTCACATTTTGACCAATCAGAAAATTCTACCTCTAACTGCATAGCTGAATATTTTGTGTAATTTAAACTGTTCCTCTGTCATCCTAGTTAAGTAGGGCTGGATAGAAATAATAGTCTCTATTATATTCCATATAATAGTGGAATATACTTTAAAATTTTATTATAGCTTCGTTCATTATCATGTATACTGCTTGGTGTCCAAGTTTTGGCTGCCAATTGCTTGTTTGTATTAACAGATGCAAGGTGACAAGAAGCATTTACAGAAGGATTTTTTCCTCTATAATGCCTCCAAAGTAAAGTGCAAGAGTTACATAAATTTGAGAGAAGTTGCTGAACGTTTCCGGTTGCCTCCCAATGAGTACGTCATCATCCCATCCACATATGAGCCTCACCAAGAGGGCGAGTTTATCCTGAGGGTTTTCTCTGAAAAAAGAAGCCTTTCAGAGTAAGTAGAAGAGCTGTGTTTTGGATCCCAAATTTTAAAAGCAGGATTCTTACAGCTTTTGAGTATTCAGTATATTTCACATCTATTGCTATCAGCAGTTTTGTAAAAATTCAATTCTTCAAAAGACCTCTGGTTTATGAATGTGGGATATTATGCTTCTAATTATAAACAACACTAATCATAAATTCTAAATGGTATTTGTTACATTTATAGCCTATTCTATTGAAAAGCTGTCAAGAAGTTTGCAACCTAACCACTGACCATTGTTAAAACTATTCAGTTCAAGAAACCTCACATTTATGAACGTGGGATATTGTGTTTTTGTACCCACGATTCAAAAAGCCAGGAAATGGCCCAATATTGCAGCATAATATTGTACCCACGTTGCCAGCAGGAAAAAGGAAACCAAGCTTTACATAGCAAAGGGCAGCCTGAATGTTGACAACACCAATGGCAGAAGTCAAGATGGGCTACAAGATGCCCTATTCTGCTCACCACCATCCACAAAGTAACACCATGCAAGGGAAGATCCCAGAAGCTGACTCCTTTTTTCATCCGTTAACCACTTCTCGCCCAAACATAAAGCAATGGTCAGGGCTGTTTTTCAACAAGTGTGAATGGTAGTCTTGACTGCAGTTTAAACATTGTACCACAAGGTATTTATGTCTCTTTTTATTATCCGGTATCTCTCTTTAAAGACCCTGATGTTGGGAAAGTGTGAGGGCAAGAGGAGAAGGGGACGACAGAGGACGAGATGGTTGGACAGTGTCATCGAAGCAACCAACATGAATTTGACCCAACTCCGGGAGGCAGTGGAAGACGGGAGGGCCTGGCGTGCTCTGGTCCATGGGGTCACGAAGAGTTGGACACGACTTAACGACTAAACAACAACAAAATCTCTCTTTAGTTGCAAACAGTTCTTTTGAACTGCTTTGGGTGCCACAGGAATTGGTCACTACAGGCCAAGCTGTTGTCTCTAGATAGTTGGCACAATCTCTGAGGCCAGTTTTATATAAGTCTCTACTTTCCGTCTTACCTTCCTCCTGTCTTAGGTTAGAGAAATATGGCTGGGAGTGAGTGCTTTGCTTTTTATAGAGTGGTGGTTTTGAGCCTTGAGCTGCCTGATGGTCTTGGACTGCAGTCTGCACTCCCTAGTGGAACTTGATATGATACATACAGAGACTTGTGCTGCACTGTGATTCTCCCCAAGGACACAAACCGATGTTGCTCAAAAGCAAGCCTGACGTCTTTTAAAATATGTAATCATGCTGCATTTCCTAAGCCAAGTAGAGAGAACTATGTAACAGAGAAGACTTTTTCTTCTTTTCTTTCTCCCTTTCTTTAAACCTTTCAATCTTGCAGGGAAGTTGAAAACAAGATCAAAGTAGGAAATATTTCTGTGAGTACCTTTTGTTTGAAGCTGATCATGTTGGGCCTCTTGATGTTTTCTTCAAGCTATATAAAAGGGGTGTGTTCTGTCACTCTGTCTCCATTACCTGTTTCCATCCTTTATTACACTTGTAATGGTGCTGCTGTTTGTGTTTCAAAATGGCAAGAGGAGAAACATTCAAAATTGTCATATGTTCTCAAACACAATAATTGTTACAGTTGCTGTAGCTCATGCTAATCAAGGATTAACCAAAGGCATAGCCAGGAATTCAGAGTCATGGAAAGCCCACCTTGAACCTTCTTTGCCTCTCCTTATTGTATTGGTCTTTTAATTGAAATCCATGTGTATGGTGTACCTGTCTGCTTGCACCTGTCAATGTGAAGGCATGTGTGCCTGTGCCTAATGAGCCAATCTGTAAAATGTGTTATGTGGACAACATTGCCCCTTTGGCAACTACCGTTCACTGATTCATGATTTCTTGTCCACTTCTCATTCTCCCTCTAGCCAATCATCTTTGTCTCAGACAGAGCAAAGAAGAACAAGGATCAGAAAGGTGGTGAGGGCCATAACAAGGGCAAGGATAAAACATTCACAGATAAGAAAAAGGAAAGCAATGAGGTTTCTGTATCCTTCAGCATGAGGAAAGCATGTGTGTGCTGCTCTGACTAGCATGTTCAAATCACTAAGTGGCAAGCATGCCTCTTCTGACATTGGAAGAGTTATTCCCTACAGAAGAAATAATGTATAACAACAGATCATACACAAGTTGGGAACACAAGCGGGCAGGAACCATATCACTAGGTCGCTGGTCTTCCCTAACCAATTCTCATGGAGGGTTGGTTTTCAATATAATGTACTCATTAAGCATGGAAGTGTTGTCATTCCATGGCTACCAACTGTAAGAGGGTGAACAGAAAGTTTAATCATTCAGTTATGTAGGGGAGGGGCAGGTAAGCTCCAAGGGTTTGGTAATGTTTTTCCAGTCCAGCACCAGGACCCTCTGGGGGCTTGCACCAGTCCCTCCAAACTGATGATGGAAGAAGATAGCAATGTTGTGAGAAACACTGTAGGGTCATATCTCACTGTATCTCACTATTTGCCTGTGTAGTCCTTTTTCTTCCCCCATTACTGGCTTGCTATAGAAAAGGTTGGATAAGCCTTCCCCTATTGTTACCTAACAAGACTATGATCTTATAAGCTCTGTAATATTAGCATAGTTACAGTTAACACAATCCCTGTTGCCTATGGGTTGTGACAGAGAGTCAGCTTTGCATCCTTGTACCCCTCGTCTGTGGATGCTGATGCTTGCTTCTCAGCCCAGCAGACTCTAGACCAAAACAGATCCCTGACGTAGGTGGGAGCTGAATCCATATGGTGAAATGGCATCTCTCTATTTACAAAATGGAAACATGTATTTTGCCCTTTTCTATCAAATTTTGTTTTATGATTCTCTTGAGAATTTTTTTATTAAGAATGCTTTTATCTTACTTTTCTGGTTTATACCCTAGTGTTAAAATTAGAATTAAAATATGATTTGCAATGGCTTATTCAAAATGCTGAACAGACCATTCCCAGTAGCACTAGATCTGTATTGTAATTGCTTGGTTTATGCAAGCCACACCTGCTTTTTACATAGGCTACAAGCTCTTGGCACAATTGCATGCCCAGGGTCTTTGCCATTACTGTACCTTTTATTCTAATAATACCCATCTTGTTTCAAGTAATCATTTTCTGTAGGCTTCTATGCTGCCTTACTACTCTGAGATTTAAAAATTAATCATGTACAAATTAATTGATGCTGAACTAGTAACTAGTTTTGCATATTTCTCCTTAATTTTTCTTACTATAAATAAAGAAAACAATCTTTGATACGGCTTTGCAGCAACTGCAGTGTCATCCGTACAATATTGAAAAAGCTGTGCATGTTGACAAGTATGAGTGCCTTGGACTTGGTTAAATGAAGAGTGGGATCATAGATATGCAATAAAAGTGAGAATAGAGGTGGCACAGAGCAGCTTCTTTAAGATAAGTAATATAACACGCTAGAAAAATTGGCTTTCAGAATGTTCCTTGCATGGTGCTATGGATTCTCAGTTCTACTGTATGGTGTACAATGCCATACTTCAACCAAGATTACTGTAAAAAGATAACTCTACATATCAAATACTTCTGTCATTTCTTACAAATAAGGAGAAAACCACCTGGGGCTTTGTACAAGATCTAAAAGTAAGGGCAGGTAATACCTTCATTGGACCTCTAAAATATCAAGTCAAGCTTTGCGTCCTGCAGAACTTAGACGCATATTGCAAAAAGAAAGTGAACAATAAAGACCAAAATATCAGTTTAAAAACAAAAGAAAAAGAAAAAATAAAGAAAACAGAAAATTTGTAGCACCTTAAAGACTACCTGCCACAGTCCTGAAGAAGTGGACTTGTCCACGAAAGCTCATATTAAAATATAGCAGTTAGTCATTAAGTTGCCAAAAAAAAATTATCTTCTTTATTTCTTATTTATCCTTTGTTTTTGGCATGACATGCTAGCACAGACTAATATGGCTACCTCTTCTAAAATAAAGTCTATAAGATTGTACGACTTGAATCCTATTGGTGTTTCCTTAAGGTTAACCGACAGGGTATTAGAGCAGATCTCAGTTGCGCAGTTAAGCACCTGACCTGACCCGGCATGTGACTGAGAGGTGCCCCGGCACCTTGTCAATTACAAATTACACAAACCTTATGTGAACACCAATTAGAACTACATAGCTACTAATGTAAGACAAAACTGTGATAAATATGTATTTTTAGCATGCCTGTATTTCAAAGACCTGACCCAGTAGTAAACATCTTTGTTTACATGTACAAAGAGTGTGAGAATTTTCAAAGTTAGTTTCAAAATGGAGATTGGACTATAAGAGGCACAATTTCAGAGTTCAACTCTGGGGTAGATTAGAATGTGTCTCCCAGACCTACAGTACCAGACAAAAAGCTGAAGCTGCACCTCTGACTTTCATCTGCAGTACCTTTTTTTAAACTTAAAAGAAGAATCTGGCCATGTTGTTTGGCTTTTCCCCCTGCACTATCCACAATGTTGTGATACCTAGCATAATGAAGACTGGTGTGGTTTGAAAGCTAATGTTTGAGATTTTTTTAGTGGTCTAATAAAGGTGTCATTTACCCTTGCCTTGGATTGTGTACAACGACCATGTGGATTTTGTTTGTTTGTTTGTTTCTCTTTTGTAGAAGCCCCTAAATGAGACTCATTTCAATCATTTTTTTATTTTATTTGCAGCCTGCAGAAAAAGATCCTGATAAGGAGAGTGAAGAAGACAAACAGTTCAGAAATATTTTCCGCCAGATTGCTGGGGATGTGAGTGCAAAACTACTTCCTTCTTGTGTCAAATCGATGTTGGTAATACAGTGGTGCCTCGCTAGACGATGTTAATCCGTTCCGCGAAGATCGCTGTCTTGCGAAAACATCGTCTAGCGAAGCACGTTTCCCCATTGGAATGCATTGAAATCTCTTCAATGCATTCCAACGGAAAACACGTCGTCTTGCGAAGATCGTCCATAGGGAAACATCGTCTAGCGAGCGCGGGTCCCCGTTGGAATGCACTGACAGCTATTGACCGCTAGTCAATGCATTCCAATGGGGAAAACTCATCGTCTAGCGAAAATCGCCCATAGGACACCATCATTTTGCGAAGCGCATTAGCGATCGCAAAAAGCCATCGTCTAGCGAATTCCTCGTCCTGCGAGGCAATCGTCTAGCGAGGCACCACTGTATTTAAATTAATAGCGTCTTCAATGCCTTAAGCCAAATAAAGCCATAATAAGAGAATATTTGAAAGGCAATTTTGAAGGCAGCTTGCAGGCTTTGTTTTCATTTGCACTCTTCCCTCTCTTAGAACAGAATTTTATCAGAGACGGATTTTAAAAAGACTTAGATTTTCTCATGCTCAGTCGTATTATATGACTTTGTCACAGGTACAACATTTTCCACTGTGCTAGAAATTTGCATTAAAACACCTACAGCGGTACCTCGGTTTACAAACCGAAATCCATAGAAAATAATGCCCCGGTTTACGTTCTTTTTCTCCCCCCCCCCCCCCACTGTACGAAAGGTTTCCCCAGGATGCATTGCGCCTGGAGGTTTCTAGCACCGCCCCCGTTCCTAGCGCAATCCGCGTATCAGTTTATGAAATTTCCACATTACGTAACATCCCGGAGGACACATTAATTTCGTAAACCGAGGTACGCCTGTACATTTAATTTCTTTGTGAGTTTCTACATCACTGCTTTGAAAAGACACTAAACGCGGCTGGATGAGAAATGTAAGAGCCCAATTCCATTATTTTTTAAAAAAACTATTTATATTGGGTTTAGCATGTTTTAACTCAATTTAAATTTAGGTGAATACATTATACATTTGCAAGCATAGATTAATTTGACAGGGAAACCTTTTTTCTGTGCGGCAGCAAGTTTTTTTAGTCCTCCACCAGAGGTCCATTTATTTTACCTCAGATGTGGAATCGATTCATTGAAAATGATTCCAGATATGTGAATGCCCCTGTCCACACTATTTTTTTATTTTTTGAATTCCGCTATCTGATACAGCGCTATATCAGATAGCAGGAATTAAAAAACAACATTGCAGTCTGCTTGCCAAGGCTGACAACACAGCTTCTCACAGCTTCCCAGCACCACACCAAACCATGCCTGCCTGCCTGCTTACACACCGGCCTAGCCCTTCTCCCAGTTAGAGCTCAGAGTGGCAGTGGCGGCAGCAGAAGCAGTGGTGCTGCATTTCAGCAGCTGGAGTGCTGGGAAGCAGAGCTGGTCCTGCATTCCCAGGCCAAGCTGCTGCCACCTTCTCCTGGTCCTGTTACATGCCCAGTAGCTGGGGAATGGCCACATTTGTGGCAGCTCCTCCATGTGTGCACAGGCCAGATTGGGGACAGGTTAGAAGCAGTGGAAGCAAAAAGGGGATGGGAGCAGGGTGTGGAACCGTGATCCCTGTTCCACATTCCAGCTGCCAAGAATCCTCCACCCCTCAGAACATAGGAAGGGGAAAAGGGAAGCCAAGTGGGCACACAGGGACTGTTCTTGCTGGGCAAGAAGCTGTGAAGGATGGCCTTGCTGGTTCACCTCGTTCTGGAGGAGGGAAGCAGGGAGGGGGTGCTGGACTGGATTCTCTCCAACTCCATCACACCCCACCCCACGGCTGCTACTTCTTCCTCTCTGCTCTTCCCGGTTCCCAGCTGAGAATGCACACAGTTATTCAAATACCACGTGACAGTCACGTGGTATTTGAATAACTTAAATTTACAATGCTGCATATTGTGTGGTAAATGTTAAATGTAACCAAGCTCTAAGCATTGCAACTTGTGATCCCCTGAGTGACTTTACCATATGCATGCCAATTCTTCACAGGACATGGAAATCAGTGCTGATGAACTCAGGAATGTCCTCAACAATGTTCTGAAAAAACGTAAGTGTGCCTTCCCCTTTTGCTGTTTCATACACCCTCTGAACAATAACATAAGAATAAAAAAGCAGAAGAGACTGGGATTTTGCATAAACTATCACTTCATAAATCTTTATGAAGATTTATTTAAAAGAGATCACAGGTGGCAAACAATTTATGTGCATCAAATGCCTCCACCATCCTCACCAATTCAATCTGTGTTTTTCACATTGAAGCATCTGTTCAGAATATCATGCACACAAGTAGTACATGTCGTTGGGAGCTGCCTGGGAGAAAAGTGGCCTACAAATGAGACAAATAATACTAATACCGCTGCTGAGTTAATTAGCTGTTTGCACAATCATTGCATGTCTCCATGTACAAGTTAAGATTTCAGACAAGTATATCCTGCTACAGAATCAGGTCTGACATACCCAGAGATGAGCATTTATTAACATATATCAGATCTAATTTTTCACTTGTTACTAGAATTAACTACCTCATTTGCACATGAAACACTGAGCTTGTGCTAACGCACATCACTGTCATTCATCCCACATGTAGAAACACACACACCCCTTTATGGTACAATTTTTTAAACAAAGCACATATGCCTGATTTAACACCATTAATAATACAGATTAGTATTAGTAAGTGCTGCTTGGCTAAAAGTCCATGCCATTAACACTCTTATTTCCCAATTGATTTGAAAATGGTGATGAAAAGGTGTTTAGTAGCAATAATGCCAGGTTAAGCAATTTTCATTGGGCAGTCTAGTAAGCTGGTAAGTTTGTAATGCCATCCTGGGCTCTTTGCAAGTACAAGTAGCGTAAGGTAAAGATGCTGGTCAAAATCTTATTGGCAGTTTACACCTGTGTAATGGAAATTGCTGCTAATTAAGTAGGTGTTATTTGCATTCCCTAAGTTGGGCATTCGCTGAGAAATACTACCAGCACCTGGTTGACAGGCAGCCCTTTGCCACCAAAACCTAGTCAATTTCCCTTACAGAAGAATAAATCAGCCACAGAATTCCAGCCACAGTTTCAGAATTTAGAGACACATTTTCAAGTTTCAGTGAACAATGTAACATTTTAAAAATTAAAGATTAATAAGTTATTAAATCAAATTAATTTGTTTTAGATAAGGAACTGAAGACAGAAGGTTTTGCCCTGGAGTCCTGTCGCAGCATGATTGCCTTAATGGACGTATCCTTTTCGAATCACATACAGTCACTTTACATCACAACAGCATTTCTTGGCTGCATTAAGAGCCATCTCAAAGGGAATTTGCTTCTAATATTATAAATATTTACATGTTAAAAATGCACACTGTCTGCAGAATCGCCATACTAGTCCTGAAATATTATAACACCATGGCTTGTGAGATACAGTGTTACATACACCCCCTCCCCATCTTATTTGCTGGTGCTGCAGCTCAGTTTCTGCATAAATGGTTAAAGTGTGTCCTAGCTTCACTTTAATGTCTCTATCATACATTTGTAAATTCCTTTTTTTACTATATTACTACAACATTCCACATAAACACATATATTGGAAGCCCTGTTGTGGGGCATTAGCCATGTTGCTTACCATTTCATTGTTTGTTGACATGTACGGTTAAGTAAAAGTATTAAATCAGATGTTTGGTTTCTGGATGAAAAAAGTGCAGTCTTCTCAGTTGGGCATCCCTAAAATGATTTCTGGCTTCACTCTTCACATTCCAAGAAAATTTTGAACTGAACACCAACGTCACAGACAGATGGTTCGGGGAAAATAAACCTTGAGGAGTTTCGACACCTTTGGAATAAAATGAAAAGCTGGCAGGTATTCCTGAAGTTTCTTACATATGCTCTGTTACTTTTGGCTGATGAATGTCACAACAATCTGCATGTAGGATTATGAGAAACGAAGGTACAAAAAAAAGATTAAATTTAGTCGCTGAGGAGAAGGCTATTGCATCCAACAGGGATTTTTTACACTTTTCTGCAACAACAAAAATGGCAGAAAACAAAATAATGTGATTTCTCTACCCCAATGTGCGAGGAGGACTGCTGTTCTAAATTACACAGATTCTGTGGAAATGTCTCCACAAACATAATGGAAGCTAACAAAGGAGGCAAAGCTAGAAGTTTCCTTTGTGATATATCAATTTCCATGTGGTAAGGCGTTGCTTCTAGATAAATGAAACCTACCTTATGCAGAAGAGTCATGTGAAGAATTACAGCATTTCCCACCATGAATATCTGAATTCATTCTAAAAGCTTCTATGGATTTCTCAGCAGGCATCACCACTTGCCCAGAACCTGATTACGACTTCACCCAATACCTCCACTTAGTGGTGGCAGTGGTGGTTTTTATTACAGTACTTTTTTAAAATATATATATTAAGAATTTCTGTATACCATGCAAAGTATCTGGATACATACATCTGCACTCTGGCGTGTTTACAACTATTCTGTGGTTGATGCTGTCCTACCAATGAGCAAATATTAGAATAATGTGAAGAGATCTGATAACATATGAAGTGATAAAGTAGGAAAACATAACTACTAAGGACAGTATTAAAGCTCTACTAAAACAAATATTCCTCACTCTCACTCTGAAAGCATGTATGAGCTAAAGGACAGCTCCTAAAATAGTCCAGGTTTCCTTGACTTCTGCTTTGGTCTGGAGGCAAAGCTTGTAACATATTGATTGGTTCGATGTTGTTTTGCTGCCAATGGAAGTGCAATTCAATAGCATGTGCTATGAGCTATCAGACTAAAAAACATTATTTCTTATTAGCCACTGCATGGCCTGTAAACAATAGTCCATGTTAAATATGTCCTGAATAATACCAACTGCTTTAGGAAATATTTCTCCAATAGTTTATTTCTTTTTCTGCTGGTAGGGTTCCTACTATTCTCAAACCCACATCATTATTTTATTATTTTTTTTCTTCCAGAAAATTTTCAAACATTATGACACTGATAACTCAGGAACTATTAAGAGCTATGAGATGCGTAATGCAATTAAAGATGCAGGTATTGTATTGTGCTACAATGTTATTGTCCTGTCTTGCATTTGATAGATTTTCTGTGAAAAGCATATTACCTCACAAACATAAGCTAAATTTGAGAGAGACTGGAAAACAAATCCGCATCATCCAAGATGTTCCATTCTGTTCTTCTTCTCAGGGTTTCAGCTGAATAACCAGTTGTACGACATCATAATAATGCGGTATGCTGACAGAAATATGAACATTGAGTTTGACAGCTTTATCTGTTGCTTTGTGAGGCTAGAGGGAATGTTCCGTAAGTACACTTATTTAAAATATTTACATCTTCTAATCCACTCAAGAGCTCGCAGAATATAAGACTATTATATCCTGACCCCTACATAAAACTTTTGCTGGACTCTAATGCATGAAGGCAATATTGAAATTCAGGTGAACAAACTCTGTTCACCATTATTATTGGTACATGGTAGGCCTTAATGTAGCTGTAACTTACGTTAAGTCAAATCACAATTGGAAGTTGCTGAGATCAGTTTTTGAGCCATTTTCTTTTCTGGTCCAAATCCACCAGGCTGCAGCATTCTTCATATTTTCATACTATTTGAAATCAAGCTAACTTGAGTCTTCCACAACTGGTTTTGTATTATATAAAAAACTGATGATAACTTCACCCATCATAAAAAAATAAAATAACAATTAAATTGTCCTACAATTTCTATGATGTCAGTTCCAAACCAAAACAATTCACAGAACCTCCAGCTACTCTAGCTCTTATAGTACCCAGTATTATATTATCTGCTTATGTTTGCAGGAACAACATTTGCTATTAACTAGCCATTGCCTGCTATTAAAACTGCCAGAATAAGGAATTATTTATTTATTCAATTTGTGTCCCGTTCCCATTAGTGTCACAGCACTACTCTGGGTAGGTTACAACTCATAAAATAGAAAACACAAATGAAAATAGAAATATTAAAACTGATAACAATAACCCTAAAAAAAAGAAAAAAAAACCAGATGGCACCGACTAATTTCAGAGCGGAGGGGAGAGAGAGAGAAAAAGGGGAGAAGGTGTTCAGCTGGGGTCAGTGTGGAAAGCCTCCCTGAAAAGCAATGTCTTTAATTGCTTCTTAAAAGTCCACAGGGAGGGGGGCTAGGCAGAGCTCCTCCAGAAGCTGGTTCCATAAAGTTGTAGCCACCGCAAAGATATATAATATAGACTTTGTGCAATTTTGTGAATTGTCACACTCACCTAACATACTGAATGCATCAAAAAGAGAGAGAGAGAGAGAGAATTTTCCAGTGAAATCCCACTACACATATGATTCCTTCTGTTTATCCTGGATAATTTTCTAGGTACTTGTAGCAAAACAGAGGCTTCAAAAGGTTTGTTCACACAGTATGTTAAATGCCTGTTCATCTACACCACTAGTGACTTGTATGAACCATAATCTCCAACAGCTTTCAAACATGGCGGGTGTCAGGATTTCCCAAGCATTCTCAGTGGAGGTTACCATGGCTGATATTCATCAGCTTCTTGCTTCCCAGTATCCTTCAACATGGGATCTTTCCAGTGTGTTGGTTAGTGGTGCAGGCTAGGGATGATAACTGTGGCTTTCTAGCTAGCACAATGGTTACAATGGCTAGGAATCATGCGGGTTGTGGAATCCAAAGCACCTGAAGAGTGCCAGGTTGAAGAGGTTTGCATTACAGAGGCTGAAATCCTGTTTGTGATGTAAGCCAAATCATAACTTTCAGTTACGACACTCTTTGGCAAACAAAGCATTCTCACCGTGATTCTTGGGGCCCACGCCCACACACCAAGCCGGCATGTACACGCAACTCTGAAAATTGCATCAGGGACACACTGTTTTCTAGGGAGGAATGGACCAAAAGTTAAAATTTGGCTTATGGTGTGAACAAGATTTCAGTAAAAGTTTAGATAAAAACATGAATGTGAATGGGATTTGTTGCCAGCATTCGAATGACAAGTCGGGAGTATTAAAGTCATTGATGTTTCATAATACTCAGGTCTGTTGTTTGGCTTGCTGTTCAGTATGTTCAGTATATTTCCTACTGGGACTTGTTATATATATATGTCCTTTATTTTCCCTTAGGTGCATTCCATGCCTTTGATAAAGATGGAGATGGTATTATTAAACTTAATGTCTTAGAGGTAATAATTGTTTTGTGTGTTGTTCAGCATACAGTTGTACCACTCAATTGCTTCCCTTCGAAAGTAGGGGACAGAAAAATAACAGCAAGTTCTCAAACTAACTGGGTTTGGGCAGCATTTGCTCCTGAAAGCAAATAAATAAACAAGGACATCTATATTCAGGAAAGGTCATGGAGATGCTGGCTTTTCTCAGAACCTGAAATGTATAGTTACCAATCTGGAAATGGAGTAATATACAGATATTGTATATTGTCTTGCATAAGGGGAATTGTTGGATTCTGCCTAGTATCTTCATCTGACTAGTGCTTTCTCCCCCGTCCCAACATTTGAGCTACAGTAGGATAGACATATATACAGTATGTGATTCATTAACTGCATGGATAATGGCATAATAAAACATAGAAGTTAAATCAGTTATGTACTTTTCTGTAGATTTGTAACGTTTAATGCTGCATACCTATACTGTACGTAATTACACGGGAAGAGTAATTGAACTCAATGGGATTTAACTACTGAGCAAAATCTATAGGATTGTATTGTAAATGTGTCCAGGGTTATATACAAGGATGCATTTTGCTTACTCTCTCTTAATCCAGATGAGCCGTTTTATAACAACCTGCTCTACTGTGGTTATATTGGTTTTCAGGATTTAATGGATTTCCCATTCTTTTGATGCATCCTTATCAATGAATGGAGGCTCTAACTTGCTTGTGTTCATGGCTACAGAGCTGGAGAGGGAGGGTTCTGATTTAGTTAATGCAAGGCCATGTCATGTTGCAAATATGATACCATTTTATAACCTTGATGGTCCTTTTTTAAATATTGGAATGAAACTGAAGACAGTTAACAAGTAAATCCCACTATGTTTAGAGAATTGGTTCCAGTAAAAACAGATGTAAATATACACTTAAGAAATTTGTACTGAGATCCATGTTTGTTCTGCACCTTACAAAAAGTAACTTGGGCCATTTTAATTCTTCTTTTCCTCTCTTTTCAGTGGCTGCAGCTCACCATGTATGCCTGAAGGCAGGGATTCCTGTTTTCCTCTCAAAATAATACTCTGATTTTTGACACAAAGAAGCTGCCAACATTTACTATGAGAACAGGAGCCTCTCTTTTCCCTTTGACAGGAAACAAGCAACACCCATTTCTCTTTACCAGATAAGCCACTCATTCAAGATCACTTACTGATAACTGACATCAGCAATACAGCATGTTTCCCATGCCAGATTGTCGAGATGGGAAATATTCTTCTAGTGCATATTGGCCTAAGTCTAGCATTGCACCAGCACTGTCTGTTAGTTCTACAGGATGTTTTCCCCATCTCCCCTGAAGCGTTCCACACTGCCCTAAAGGTTTTGGAGATGTATGGCATGGATACTAGAGAGTAGAGTGTTTCCATCAGGAGAAAGCCTCCACTCAACCATCATCATCATCAAGTGCCATTAAGTCAATTCTGACTTCTGGCAACCCTTTTCAGGGCTTTGCAGGTAGAGAATACTCAGCCGTGGTTTACCATTTCCTTCTTCCAGGGGCGTACTGGGACTGTGCAGCTTGCCCAAGGCCACAAAGGCTGGCTCTGCCAGCAGGAAGCATAGTGGGGAATTGAACTCCCAACCTCTGACTCCACAGCCAGATACCTAAACCACTGAGCTGTCCAGCATGCTCCACTGAATCCTGGCCAATGGCAATTCTTTATACCCTTTGTGCAAACAATGCCTGTTGCTCTTTGTTTCCAAGTAGTTCATTTGCATTGTCAGATCCTTAGGATACAGGAATATTGAGCAAGTTATGACTAATAAAAATATCTTCAGGTTACCCCAAAATGGATGTATTTTATTTAAGTGAATTCAATGTACTTTCCCGAGACACACTGATATTTGAAGATAAGATTTTCTTTAAAATCTGCAGCCGTATTTATGCTGCAAGCTAGGACTATGAATCACTCATACTCAGTCTCTTGCTCTCAGAAAGAAGCCGAGGAAGAAAAATTAGTCTTTTCTCCTAACATCAGGTTTTCTCTGAGGGATATGTCCCCACCATCTCAGGAAAACTCAACGATTTTGTGGCCATTTTTTTCTGAAAGAAATGACAAGCTGCTCATGATTGCTGCAGTTCTTATGCAAAATGGCATCTTTGCTGGGCAGGATTAACCTGGAAAAGGCAGAAGAAATACCAAAGTACACAAGGCTGTTATAATTCCTATCCAGAATCGCACTTTTCCTGCACAGGAATCATCTGGATAAGATAGAAGAAACATGAAGCTGCACATGATTGTTACCATTCTTGCAAAGTGGCACCTTTCCCACATAGGAATCACTGCAAAGGGCATTAAGCTGCACAGAATTTGGCAGGATCCTGCTTAGAACAGGGGGCAAAATACCTTCATAAATTGGGCTTATGGCGCAGAAGGAAAAGCCCCTAGTTACTTTGTTTGTAACATTTCTACCCCGCCTTTCTTCTTAAGAAGAATTCAAGGCAGCTTAAAACATTTCAAAGACAATACTTAAAGCTAAAAGCAATAAGTACACAAATACTAGAAAGGATCAAATACCAGAGTAAAAGGTGGTAAAGAGAAGCAACATCAAAACACATTCAAAGCAGTAAGGCACAAGAATCTATTTAAGAGCCCCACTCAGGCAGCCAGTCACTGAGGGAAAGCTTACCTGCTTGCAGAAGGGCAATGAAGTTGGGGCCACCCTAGCCTCCTGTGGGAGGGAGTTCCAAAGTCTGGGAGCAGCAACAGAGAAGGCCCTCTCCTGTATCCCCACCAAACACACCTGTGAAGGTGGAGGGGCTGAGAGAACAGCCTCTCCTGATGATTTTAACGCCCAGGCAGGTTCATAACAACAGTGTCATCGGAGCTACCAACATGAATTTGACCCAACTCCGGGAGGCAGTGGAAGACAGGAGGGCCTGGCGTGCTCTGGTCCATGGGGTCACGAAGAGTCGGACACGGCTTAACGACTAAACAACAAAAGTCCTTGAGATAGCTTGGCATTTTGGCATTTTTGTGTCTAAAGAAAACTAACTTCGGGGTCTTGGTTCTCTTACAAGTAAAACTTTTCAAAGAAATCTGCATCTCCAAAATAAGCACATAAGTGTTGTTTTTTATATGACCTTTTCGTACAAAGGAAGACTAATGTACATGAGGGGGAAATTGTAAAAGGCTGTAATGCAGCAACTACATGTGATTGTTAGGTGTACTGTTTCTAGGTTAGAAAAAGAAAATATGTGCGGTGGTTTCAGTGTTATGTGGCCAAAATGCCTTCATACACGGACAGAAACTTCTTTTACTAGACTTGCAGAATTTAATTAACATTAAATGATCAAACATTAAATGATCCAATGATCATTAACATTAATTATCAAATACTTCTGACAGAAATACTGTTCAATTCCCCTGTTAACATGGACATTTTCCAGGCATGTAATTATTTTGGTCAGAGATCCACAATTAGGAGCAATGCCACTGAAAATATGCTCCTGTTTATGTCTGCTGTTAACTGTGATCTTTGGAATCTGACTTGAAAAGTTGGAGCAGTGAGGCTGGAGTGATAAGGGACATGTAGTAAAAATGCTGAGAAACTTAATAGTGAGAAAACAACATTTTCTGTTTGTGTCTCAACATTCAATAAGCTGGGGAGGCCTCCTCTGCTGATTGCTTGTCCTGGGCTAGGAGTGAGTGGAGATGTACACCATGCCCTCTAAAGGATTTCATCTGCCATCGTTGAGTCCCAGTGGAAGTCAGGAATCACTTTGCCCTTGTTCAACCCCTACTGCGGAAGACTGATGTACTGTACTTGATTTGGAACAAGGATGGGCATGTGATTCTGTTGCGCTATGTCCTTCTGATGGGAAAGTAACAACCACTCAAGAAATCTGGAGTGAAACCACCCCAGAGTACACAGTCTATTGCGGAACTCATTATGCCCAAGGGTTGTGATATAACATTGGAGGTAGGACTTTGTGATACTTTTAGAATAGTGGATTGCATCTTTCCCATCCTGTCACCAGGGAAGAAACCTTTGCCTTGGCCAATGTCTATAAGCACATCCAGGTGTTTTATGATATCAGATGGGAATACGTGGCTCTTCCCAAGACTGACTAGAAAATCATGTATCTGCACTATTGCAAGTTGGCCTGCCCATCTTTCTGGCACTGAGTTTCTAACTGCAACTGAATGAGAACACCAATCATATAGGAAAAAATATGTATTTTCTGCATCCTCAAGTGTACCACTAAGGCTGCTAGAAGCTTCATGAATACCTATGGAGAAGAGGTAAGGTCAAATAATAGGGCATTGTACTGATAATGTGCAGGTATGCTTCCATTATGTCCAGGGAATCTAGGAAACTGCCCTGCTGAAGAGCTTCCAGAGTGAAGAATCTCCACCCTGAATCTGTTTCCTGACATTTCTGTTTACCTTTTTCCAAGTCCTAAATTGCCTGGAGACCCTGTTGTCTTTGCCACCATGAACAATATGGAGTAACAGCTTAAGAATTTTTGAACAGATCACACTAATTCTATGAACCCCTATAGCTAGCAGCTGGGAAACAGTCAAGAGAATGTTGTGGTTTTTCCATACTCCTTGGTCTCAAAGATTGATTGTGCAAAATATTTTGAGGGGAATGTTGGCAAATTCTATCTTGTAACACCCTGACTGTACGCAGCACCAAATTGAACTCAATAGGTATCCCGTGTACCTATATGTGCTGTAGTCTCCCCACCACCGCCCCTGACACCCCTGAGGCAAATCTGCATTGGCAAGGAGAGCTGGGTTTATTTGTGAGAGTTTTGGCTTTGGCTAAGTAAATTTTGGTTTCATTTTGGTTAATTAAGCTCAAGTGTTTTATGGGTTTTTTTGTTTTTTGTTTTCTTTTGAGCAGAGGCCCAGGTCCTCTGTGTCGAAGGCATGAGGGGGACAAAGAACGTCTTCCCCCTTCTTCACTTCAGAATGTATGGGAGAAACAGAGAAAGCCTGCTTTCAGTCCCTCCCCTCATCCAACCCATGCTGGTCTTGGAGACTGTAGGACCTAGAAGGCACGGGGGGGGGGGGGGAGCCTCAGACGGTTGCCCTGCAGGGGAAAGGGGTGTATTATTAGGAGCAATTTCCCTGCCCTCTCTCACTGAAAAGGTTTCCCCTGGTTCCAAGGAGGGTCTAGAGGAGGGAATTCAGAAGGTACAGCTCATGGCTGAGAAATATAGTAAAAAGAGTAGGAATCATTGAAAAAAGATGAGGCGAGCTGAAGACAAGGTTGAAGTAAACCTATGTGAAGCAGAGGCAGAAACTGAAACTTAAAGATATCGTCTGCTACAGGAAAATAATTCCTTTTCAAAGGACATGATCCAAACCAAACTTGGGAGCAGTTTAAAGAACTGTGAAGAAGATGCTTGAACTTCACTTCTTCTTCTTCTTCTTCTTATATTTATATCCCGCCCAACTAGTCACTGACTACTCTGGGCGGCTAACAGCAAGTAAAATAAAACAATTTAAAATGTATCAGCAATATATAGCAACAATAATCAATTATTCAAGATGGAGAGAAAAGAGAAGAAATAAATCAAGAAGTGCCTGGAGGGAAGGCCTGCCTAAACAGCCAGGTTTTCAGTTGGCTTTTAAAAATACCCAGCGAAGGGGCCATGCGGATCTCAGGAGGGAGGTTATTCCAAAGACGAGCTATTTAAGCTACTTAAGGAAATATCCCTGATATCTAAAATTTGCCATGCTCGTACCACATGATGGCTAGAAATATCTGGGAACAGAACATCCCTCAAAACAAGTTCAAGTTTCATACATGAAATATTCCCTACCTGATTAACTACATTATGGCACTAGATCTAGCTAAACATTTTTAAAAATCGATTAATCACATGCTGCAGCTTTAATTAACATATCCTTTAGTTCAGAGATCCCCAACTCCCGGTCTGTGGCCAAGTGCCAGTCCGTGGCCTGAGCCGGACTGGGCTGCGGAGACAGACCTCCCCCCCCACCCCCGCACGCTCCTCCCGCCCCGCACAGCCTGTTTGCGCCTGCACGCGCCTGCACCTACGTGAGCGCTCCCCACCCCTTTGCACATGCGCACAAGTGCCCCCTGAGCGCCGTGCCGCCCTTTGCGCATGCGCACGAGGGTGCACGCCCGCACAAGCACAGGGGGGTGCCCCGCCTTCCCCAGCCGGTCCGCGGGGCTAAAAAGGTTGGGGACCGCTGCTTTAGTTCACAAGGCAGCTCCATGGTTTGCTTTGTTATGTATCCTTTGGTTCACATAGCAATGCATACTATTTAAAAATCTAAGAATTTGAAATATTCCAGTAGTAGTCTATTGACTAGATGGGCGGGATATAAATTCAATAAATAAATAAATAAATAAATAAATAAATATCCTACATACAACTGGAGAAAAATCATACTAAATCAACTGTCAGATAACTACTTCACTGCACCTTCTGCCAAAGTCAAATCAGTAAACCAATTGGTAAACCTTTAAAAATACAAAGAGATCAGAAGAATTAAAGCCACACCAGACTTCTCTTGGTATAAAGTAAATTTATTTTCTTTATTTTCTTTTTGTTTATTTAGTTCACAGCTTTGTAGTAAAAAGGAAAGACCGTCATTCGGTGCCTTTGGGTCACACATCTTTACTTATGAGAAAAAGCCATACACGTCACCCACATAAACAATGTAGGTTTAGGGGAAGCTGCCAGTAAAGCTTACTGTTTATGCATTTTATCTCAACCAGTATTTTTAGTCACATAAATCAGCTCTTGCCTGAAAGTGTACACAATCTGAGCCTTTCTTGTTACATCTACTAGCGGTAGTGTAATAGAGAAAAATGGAAAATCCATAGTTTTTGTCTGCTGGTATGCCTTGAGGAAAGTAATCCTACCTGGAGGACCAGAAAAATCTAGGAAAGTCATCATTTAGGTCAAGCTAGCTCTTGGCTGGCCACTGTCTTCACATTTATTTATTTTAAACTACATGCCACTGAATTTGTGAGTTCTCTCACACAAGAAACTTGAACTTTTTTTTGAAATAACCATAAAGCCTGAACAAATTTCACATTCTCATTCACTATTAAAATTCAATCCAGCACCCTTAAGATAGAGGTCTTGCCATCAACTTCTACTGGAACTGTGGCTTTGGTGTCTTGATCCTTCAAGCCTAAGTATTTGTCTCAAAGGACAAAGAGAAGCTGGAGTTGTCACTGATACTCAGTCACCTTTAATGGCAAAAGAAGATGCAAACAGATGAACAGCAGCAAAACTCCCTGAAATTTGATACACAAACCATTTCCCCACTGCACATCTCTTAGCACACACCAAACACTTACATTCACAAAATAAAAGAAATGGTATCAAATAAATGCCAATTGTAATGGGGAAGTATGCGCACTTCATAGACAGTCCATGACAGCTTACTCATACATTAGCCAACACATAAAACTTAACACACTTCCCACACAATTAAAGAACACACTCCACAAATCCTTCTAGCCACCTTATTTCTATCTCCTACTTTCAAGACAAAGCTTTCTCAAGACGACTTCAGCTTATTTGTGGAAAGATGCCAGAAACTGGAACCCTCATGAGCATGACAGAATGAACAGTCTTGATGCTACCATTTCACAAATCAGCAATCAAAAACATGTCCTTTGTGGCACCAAGGTTTCTGGCAGAGTCCAGAGAAACATGCTCACATCCTCTCCTAAAGAGGCAGAAGAACAGAAAGCAGAACCTCACACCAAAGGATTATTTTTAAAAAAAACATCCCTGAAATATCTAAATAAAGGAATTATGCAGCTTGAGTAGAAGTTGCATTACTGCATACTGAAATAGGTTCCCCCCCTAAAACCTTGAGACCTAAATCTTATTTCTAGTCCAAACTTATGTAGACTTATTGAATCAAATACTGAATGGTGAGTCAACACTTATGTAAATCCTACTTATTTAAGGACTTGACTATACTTTGGACTAACAACTAGATTCAGGAGTATATGAGAAAATAGGTATTTCTGAATATGTGACATGGCTCACAACAATTTTCTTCAAAGTCTCCAGTAAAAGGAAACCTAATAGAACCAACCCTTGGAGGGATATGATCACAAATTATTGGTGAATCACTCTGAAGACAAATTATCTAAGGCATCCCGAAATGGATCAAAGAAAAAAAAAAACTGTTTTCACAACCGTCTTAAACAAATGCACACACATTTACCCCTATTACAACAGCTAAGAACACGAGTAGGTAGTATGTCACATATCCTACTAGTGCTGTGAAAAATAAATACTAATACATTCCTGCAAAGGAAGTCACAACCCTCTTCCACTGAAGCCTTGAAGTAAGAACTTCGAGAGGATGCAGAATTTAAATCCAGTCACTCATTAATCCTCAAGACTATTAAATCCTCAAGACTAATACGAACACTGCACTCCACGTATTTTTCTTACAACCACTCTGGCTTGGCACTTTTGTTTCAACTAAGGATGTTTTAAAAGTAATTCAGTTTTTGAAAACACATCCACACACACACACACACCCATTGCATGCTTCATTTTTTTCTACGGACTGAACGCTCTACAACTTCTTGGTAAGGTACTGAGATGCCTCTTAAGGTGCTCACTTGGCAGTTTCTTTCAGCTTGTCTCACTATGGGAAAAGTTGCCCAAGCAGTTGGTAAAACAAAACAAAATCCAGGTGCAGTTTAAATGCTACTCTCTAGATGTGCCCCCTCTTGGAGTAAAAGAACATTACCAATTAACTGTAAAATTCTTCACACCATAGAAGGAAAGAGTAAAAGAAGGACATTGTATCTAAAGAGTTAATATGTATATTTTCCTAATTTTTCTGCCAGCAAAATATCTTAATGGCTACACAGACCCAGATTTTTAGTCACAGCAAAAAAAAGGACAATCTTTCCCAAATAACTTTTTGACAAAAGCCCAAGACCCAAGATGCAGTCAAATGGGCAAGCATTCACGACGTTTACAAGTTCTTCACGATGAGCAATAGCTTCCACCTTGCACCTAGTTGCTTGAGAACGTAGCTCTAGGTGAGCATTGCCTCCTGTTCGATTAAAACACCCTTGGCTCATTTAATACTTCCACTTCCTCAAAAATAACTTCATAGACATAGATATGTTGCAAGGTTCTCAAGTTTTCTTCATGAATAAGCCAGAAAAAGGCTGATGCAAGTAACAACAAGAACACTGGCTGAGATCTAAAACCACTGTGTGAACCTACTGGTGCACAGTGCTGCATCCAAACCTCTGAAACAGTATTGGACGTGTGCACACTATTTTCTTTTCCACACAAAATATTTCAATTCTTTGTACTATAGCTATTGTCTCAAAATTATATTTCTCAGGATGCTATATCGATGGCCTTGTAGGCCCCTTCCAACTCTATTATTCTATGATTCTACATGTCATTCTAAATGGTGGTACAACACCGACAAATGGTCCTCTCAGCTTCTGTTAGGGCTCTTTGGATGTTAGAAGTGCATGTTTTCCATCCAGCAAGAAGCATTTTCTTTTGCAGAGCAACACTCAACAGAAGATGATGGTATCTCAGAGATTGATGGCCACCAATAAGCTGGTTTAAAAGCACAGGGTTACAATGTGTCAGTTATGCAGAAGTGAGCATGCTCAATAACAGTAAAGGACTCCAAAGCTCAGCAATTTAAAATGTTACAATAGCTTAAATCTAGTACACAATTCCTCTGTAAGTTCCACTGATTCAATGGGCTTACTCTAGTTGTGACTTACTACATGATTTTAGCCAATGGGTCATAAACTCTCAGATTTATTGTTGCAATCCCCTTATTATGGCTAGACAGTGCTGGATATAAAGGTACCGATACATATGTTTAAAAGCTGAAATTGTTATCCTCACAAGTCTGCAACAAGGTGCATGATAATTAAAAACTATTTTTTAAGTAACAGTAAATTTGTTTTAGGAAACAGACGCTAGGTTGTTGGTTAGGTGAGGCAGTATTTTAGTGATTATCACCAGATTCCTGGAGAGCTAAAATGTATAAAAAGTCAACTATTAGAGTGACTTACTGTGCCGATGTAACAATAGAACTGGAGATAACTCACAGCACAAATGGAAGAACCAAACAAGACATAATCCGTTTACTCTAGTACTCCCCATTAAAATCTCGCATGACCAGAGAGATGATACAAATACGTAATGAAAGGAAATGCAGAGTTCAATGCTTAGGTGGTATTTGCTAGTGGAAGTTCTTTGTTTATTGTTGGAATTGTCTAAATCCCAAACTGTAAATTAACTGGGGCATTCTGAATACAGCATCAAAATAGATGGACAAACAGAACAGTGTATATAGGCACGAGTGTGAGTACTAAATATTCCTCTGAGTAACTAATTCTTAGACATGCACAATGTCTGCTTTTGACATGGAAAATAAAAGAAAGAATTATTGTTGTTTCTTCTAACAAATTAAAACAATGTTTTGTTTGGTCTCAGTCTGTCCATCATTCCCTTTTCTACAGAGCTGCAACTAAGATGCTGTCTCTGTAGTAAAAAAAAAAAAAAAAAGCCACATCCTTTTTTGCACTCCATATATGAATATAGGAGGAGGGAAAAGGAGAAGACAAGAGGTGACAAGGCATGGAAAAGTTCCAGTATATAAAAAAGTACTTCCCAATATGGGAGGCAAAAAATCTTCATGAGTCAATCTTGCTATCATCCTCAGCATGTTTTTCAATATGCCCCACAGCATCCTAGAGACAGAGAAAGAAAAGAAAGCTTGTTTATTGGCTGAAATCTTGTTGCGCAGATATACAAATGGTGTAACTTTAGAAGTGAATTGTTGTAAGTTAAGACATCTTCGAAGGCATTATCTGTTGTATGCTGAGTTGTGTGACTCAGTAGGCAACTGATGTCTACATAGATTTCTTAACTTATGGCAATTTGTGTCTAAATGTTACGCCATATACGTAACTGTGCAATAGAATTTCAGTCATTGTTTTTTATGTCCTCATCAAAGATTAAAACACATCTGTGGATAATATTCCATAACAGTATTTAATGTGTTTCTGGTTGTTCTGTGTTTAGGGCAACATTGTACAGATTACAAATACATTGCAGGAATTGGGACTTTTGGAGGTGAATAAAGACTCCTTCCTTTCCATCTAATATAATTAGATTAATAAATGTTATGCATTTGAACCCAGCCTACCTTTACATGTCAGCCCAAACTCATCAGTGGCTGAAAGACTGAGCTCTATACCTGTTATCACTAAGAACTTCGTAGAAGGCCTCATTGTAGTCTGAAACTGGTGATGACAGAAGGCCAAAGAATATGTGTTCTACATACATGGAGGTTTCTATTACTGGGTGTGATCCATGGATCTGCTTCCTATTGTTAGTTCCAACTGGAATAGACACCCAAAATCCATGGACTTACTCTTGAGCAACTGAACAAATGCAGTCTTACTTTTGAGCAACTGATTCAATGGGTTTACTCTAGTTGGAACTGGCAATTAGCTTTAAGCTGCAATAACTGTGCAACTGGGCCCTAATTGAAAGAATTGTTCACTCTTGCAGATGGCTTTCCATCCTGTATCCTACTGGATGAAACAGGGAAGAAGCCAGTTTTGCCAGTTCCCTCTCCCCATTCCTCATGTTCTCTTAAAACTCTCTGTAAGAAATATTTTGCAAGAGTCTGCAGTAAGAAGGATGCTACCTCCCTTTTCTTTCAATAGCAGGAACAAAATCTGGACCAAAGACACTATTAAGGCCTCTTTCAGGATCATCCACACCAGATAAAAACCATGTGAATTTGTTGGCACCAACTCAAAGAATTCAGCATGCCAGGAAAACTAAAAAAGTATGGGCTTGTAATTAGATCATGTGTACATTTTGACAATCCTTATGAATTATATTCTAGCAATTCTCTATACTTTTCTAAACAATGAGATTACAGGAAAGTCTGACAAACATTGCAACAGAACACTCAGAAGGTTTAAAACTTCAAACATGAAACCGTAATGAACTATTTTTTTGTTCTCATGACTGACTGGATTTTGTTTAGATCTGATGTTCTTTGTGAAAAGTTTTAAAGCTATCCTTTTATCTCTCCATTTCATATTTTAAAACACGCCAACCTCCAATGGTTGCACAGACCCATCTCTGTACATTGGAAAGCTATACCGTACACCCCTCCATCTATAAACATTCTTAATTATATCTGAAAAATCCCCCTTGCATCTTCTAATACTTCCTCTAATTAAACCATATCTAAACACATGGGGGTTTAGCCCTGCCCCCCTTGAGGACTCTGAACATGGCAAGATTGCTCCACACTCCCTGGCGGGCGTAAGGGAAATGTTTCGGCCAGTTTTCCTCCTTATGCATAGAATGTGTTGCATCCTGCGGCCCACAAGAAACCTACCCAGAGGCGACAGAATTACATTCTTACGTTATGCACTGGTACTTTTAATATATTTGATTATCTAATTCCCCTTCACAGTCAGTATGATTGTTACTTTCTAGTTACATTTTTCTACTTGCCTGCTTGGAACTTTTTCGGGAGGTGAAGAAAGCATCACAGTTCTTCCAGCGACACTTCAAAGTCTGAAAATTTGGATTTGTGTGATCATTTAACAAGTGCTGTTTCAGGTGGTCCATGACTCCAAATATCAGGGAGCATCCATGCCACTGTTAGGAAACATTTAAGAAAGACAGATGGAACGACAACAACAGAAAAGCTATAATAAGATACACAGTTCTCTGCCAAATGTTTCCAAGTTATCCTATTATCTTCCCATTTAACATTTCACTCCACCATGTAAAAGCAGCAAAGGGAAATCACAGTGAGCCCAATCTCATTTCTACAGCCCTACACGGCTTGGCTCCAGGCTATCTGAAGGATTGTATCACCCCACATGATTTTTAAGATCTTCCATAGAAGCCATTCTTTCAGTTCCATACCAATATATTTATAAGTAAGAGGCATAGGTCACACATAGACACTAAACATGCTCACAAGCAGACCTCAGCTATGTTACCATCAAACAACATTTTGAGTTATAATTTAGCATGCTTGTACTGGGGAGGGATGCTTAAAAAGAAGAGCATTCTAGACCTATACATGTATATCGCTAAACGAAAGTAGACACATGTACATCATTAAACAAGGCCTGGGAAGACCAGGTAGGATGAGTGGACAGTTCTTCGGGAGAGGTATGGACTGGTATTTTAACATGCTTCTATTTGATTTTGGGGTGGTTTTCTATGGTTTGTTATTCCTTAATCATGATTTTACTGTTAATACCCTTGTGTTTATCTATGAAAAGACAAAGTACAAATGTAACAGACTAGAAAACCAAAGAAACAAGACTTAATTGTGAGTAGTAAAAATGATTTGTGTTTTTTTACCCAGCAACGATAATTCTGCATCAAGTTCAGCCGTACAGCTTGAATACTACCATCATAGCAACCAGTGTAGATCTGGGGAAAAAGTGGGGGAGAGAAATGGATGAAAAAAATAATAGAAAAGGCTTCAAGCCACATCCCTGCATTATCCGTCACTCCTCTATACCATCTGTTTACAATGGTAAGGTAAGAGAAACAGAAGCTGGACACTAAACTAGGGAAAAACCTTTGCAGTTTCAATAATCTATGAATGTAAGTGTTTTAATAGTTCTTTTAAAAAATCATTCTAACCATAACGATCAGCCTGTTATTATCACTCTAAATTCCTGAACTTGTAAATGTTAAATGTGATCTCAAAAACAAAATATTTTATTGTGGTGTGGGAAGGGAAAATGTAGGCATCACATATTTATGCAATTCCTACAATGCACTGGCTGAAAAAAAAATTCAGTTGCAACTAAACTAACTGAAGCACAACTCAAACTTATATAAGTGCACAGATGACACTAGACCAAAATATTTAAGTCAGATCCTAGTGCATTCCAAGTCTAATGCTGAAAATGAGAAAAGGGCATGTGTTTGCAAAGAAGATGAACCACAACCTCTCTGTTTCCATGCCTGTGGTCTTCAATCTTTCCATGTTGAACATGGATGTATGACGGGGGCTTCTACTCCACTTACGTTTCTCTATGTGATCAGGAACAGAGAGAAACCAAGATTCCCTACTATAGAGAGACTTTTGCCTGGATCCCACTTGAATCAGTGCAAAGGCAAGCAAAGGGCGCTTTCAGACCTTTCTCCCCAACACGGGGAGATCGGGTACTGAGTGCCCAGTGATGCTTAGGATGCGGTAGGTGTGCAAGTCCAACTCTTCCTCTCTCTATGTCTCCCAAATAAGCAGGCTAAATACCTGCATGGGGGTCACAGACACACTGCACATACCGTGCTTCTGTGTTTGCACCAGGACAATCGAGGCATTCCAAGGGTATTCCTCATCCTTCTGCAAGACTCCCACAGAAAGGGGGAAACTCAGACTGTTTTCTTCTCAGTCCCCACTCTCTCTTGTTTAAAGGGTAGTGTGAGAAACATTAGGAGAGATCGCAGAGAGAGATGCTGCCAGCACAGAGTACCGGGCTCGTACTCTGACTTGGAAGCTTGTTTTATCCCCAAAACACAGCTAATGGTGCACCCCTGTGGTCCTTCTGGTGCCAGCCCCAACCGATGTGCCACCCATCTGAGAAACTTCTGATCTTTGGGTCTGGGGTTTGTTTGTTTTTTTGGCAATTAGAGAAGCAGGAAAGCCTTGACATTTCACAGTCAACAGTACCAACCCAGTGGAAGACGGTGTGTTCTTCCCACCAGAAGGAACCAAGCATGTAGTGATCTGCACAGCTCCACAGACAAAGCAAAATGTAGGTGTTATCTTCTCCAGGGTATCCACAACCACTGAAGAAGCACCCCTGGGTTGATGAAAAATGGTCTCTTACCATGCTCTTATGAATGGTCATGCACATAATCATATCCGTATGTCCTCCATAGACTTGCAGACGATCATGGGACTTGCAGTGGATAGGGGGAACAAAGGGGAAATGTCAGTCATTTTGCAAATTGAGAATCCTGCACGTATTTAAAAATTTGCCCACACAACTAAGATGCATGGTCATTAATAATAAACCTCCCATTCCAGGGAAGAGCCATGCTGCCTAATTCTGCTTCATCTTTTAAAATCCTACCTGCTTCCTACCACACAAGCTTGAACTGGACTCCCTCTGGAAAAGGAGTTGAATAATAAGAGACATTTAAGTATCTGGATCAGGGGTTCCCAACTTCTTGCCTTTCAGATCTTTTAAACATAAAAGATCTTTTATGTAGAAGCCCAGCAGTCAAAGATCCAGGAAGTTGAAGCCCAAAGTACTTGAAGGGCTAAAGCTTGAGAACCACTGAGCTAGATGACCTCACATAACCCAAACCAAAGAATAAATATACATCTGCCACAGGACAATAGTATAACTTCACTATAGCCTTAGCCAGCAGACAGAAAGCTATTCCATGAAGAACATTAGTCACTGACGTCTGTGAAACTCCCGCAGGAGTTCTTACTTCTTATAACCCAGTGTGGAATGAGAAGGATTCTGCCTTCAACATTTGAACACACAAGCATCCCTTGGACTCAAGCACAAAAGCTCAAATTCCATGCCATACAAAAGGAAAGTCCAAGATGCTGCTGTTTTTACAGCAGTTACGAGGTATCACTGAAAGCAAACAAAGTTTGAATAAGGGGTTATTTTTTTACCTGCAGCTCATAAACACGGACACATTTGTCCAAGCAAGCTGTTACCATCACTTTTCCTAGAATGTTCACAACTGTTACGGCGTGGTTGTGCCCTTTGTAAATGCGCACCAGCTCACCAGTCTGCAACAAATAAGCATAAATTAGTTGTTCCTGCACTTCCAAGGTCTCCCTAAAATGTTTTATGAAAATTCAGTGGAAACTGGGAATTCCCCCTTAAAACAAACAGGGAAGCTTATTTTAAAGGGTCTTCATGGTGTACTACCAACATTTGATGGAAAAGTGCAAATATCTCTTTGAAACAAGCATTTCCTGCCTGTTTTGACTCGGCATTTCTGGTTTGCTGATGAATTTGGGTAACCTGCCAGGGGAGCAGACCAGTGGTGGATTTGGGAGGTGGGGAGAGAGACACTTTACCACCTCTGGCACAAATACATAAGCACATTTTTTAAAAAAATTAAAGATTCTTTACAAGCGGATTGAATTTAAAGTAGATATACAAACAACAAGCACATATCTTTCTTCTACCCTGTTTCCCCAAAAATAAGACCTAACCTGAAAATAAGCCCTAGTATGATTTTTCAGGATGCTTGAAATATAAGCCCTACCCCAAAAATAAGCCCTAGTTAAGTGAAACCCCGCCCTCCACCATTGTGCAGCATTGTGCAGCAACCAGAAGATGACATGACTGTAAAATAAAACATCCCCTGAAAATAAGCCCTAATGCGTTTTTGGAGCAAAAATTAATATGAGACCCTGTCTTATTTTCGGGGAAACACGGTATTAAAACAGGGTTTTCAAGGTATGTGTGATGCTCAAAGAGTGGTTTATGATTTCTAACACTCAATCAGTTTCCATGGCTGAGCAGAGATTTGAACTCAGGGTTCCTGAATCTTAGTTTGACATACTTGTCCACTACACCACACTGGCTCGGCATCAATCTAGCATTAACTTAGCAGAGGACAAAATACGATGCTGGTAGACTCTACGGCTGCAGATATCTTATAATATCCTATCTGGAGGAACTGTAGCAATCTGCACATCCGTTCCTAATGGATCAACTTTCTGTGTATTTAGTGATCAGGAATCTGTTCTGAAACACCAAATCTAGCAGAAGAGGCTGCCCTGATAGCTCAACTTAGTACTCATTTAGAATATCTTCAGAAGTGCTTAAAGTTCTGGATTTATCACAAGTTTAATTCTATTTTAAAGTAATGCTTTCATTGGAAGTAGGAAAGCCTTAAGCATCTCCTATTTTATCGTACCAAATGCAGTGGTATCTTCTCAATTTCAAACTTGTCAGCAACTTACATGTATGTTGTGGGCATGGACAGACTGGTCACTGGAACCACTGAACACCAAGTCATTCACAACCTTGGAAAAGACAATCAAACATCCAGGTTATCCTCCACATTTCAACAGGAAATGCTGCCTTCCTTCCACCCATTCCATCTTTCACATTTAAGGGCTCCTGTGGCAATCCAACTTAATACATTCTGGTCTGCACATGCACAAAGCACTAGCAAGGCAGCTTGAACACCATTTGGGAGAAAACAATTAAGTTCTATTTCCAAACGTTTGTCCCTACTGAACAGGGTTGAGGATGATGCTGACAATGGATACAGAGATCCTACAAGGTGAAGGAGGCTTGGAAGGCAAGGTGAGGTGAGATGTCAGGAAAACAACCAAGCTGAAATTTGAGGCAGAATTAAGTGCACGGAAATAATGGAGCAGGTAGCTAGAGTTGGGTGTTGTCCACATGCAAGTAGTACTGAAAGTCATGGGAGCTAAGGAGCAAATCCAGAGACAATGCACAGAGAGAGAGAAGAGCCTAACAGAGAGAGAGAGAGAGAGAGAGAAAGCAGAGCATGGGCAGAACATCCCACATCTAACTCCTGATGTCCAGACAGGATTGGGACAGATTCCTGCTGAAAACCTTGAAGAAAGCTATTGCCATCCAATGCAGATACAGTTAGATGAACCAACATTATAAAGCATTTTCATGTGCTTAAATCCAAACAAGACCACATGCAGGGGAAGGTTTTTTTTTTTTGTTTACACAGTTTAAACAGTACTAAGAGGTGGGGAGAAAAACACAAAGAGGATGTATGTCCATCAGAAGTCATTCATTTCAAGTGACTCACCTTCATACAGAGTACAGTTTTGCTGTGACCCTCCAAGGTTCGAAGCAAGAGTCCATTTCGGGAATCTCGCACGCTGATCGTACAATCATAGGATCCCACAATCAGCAACCTCCGTGCCCCTTCCCGGGCTGTGGCAAGACAACTGATTGCCCGAGGAGTATGGCACTCAAAGGTGTCTAGTTGCTTGTTATTCTTGGGGGAGGGCAGGGGAGACACAAGAAGCCATTTTTAACTATCAACATGATTTTTCTAATTCCAACTTCATGTCAAAAAAGCATTATCCACACTGTTTTTGTTGTTGTTATTCAAGCAAATATGGTTCAAGCTACTTATATGCCAGTCCAGTTCTGACAAATTTCAAATATCCACTTAAAAAAACACGTTTTTGAAAAAGGACATCAATTTTGTTTTGAATATTTCCATCCAAGGTGCTATTATGAGTTATTCAGCATAGCTCTTCCTGCACTTCAAGAGCTATCAGTGGTAAATACAGAGTATTTAAACAGTTTACACTTAAGAAGCAGGTGAACCTTCAAGAAACTGGCTTTCCTTAAATAGGCAACTGACTCATTCCACAGAGGATATTCTGGGTAACAGCTTGCGATAATGCATGTTTGTGCCGGGATGTACCTGCCTGGTGACAAGAAGCATGAACTTCTTTCCAGAGCTTGGAAAAGTTACTTCACCTGGTGAAATTCCGGGAGTTAACATGTCAAAAAATAACTTTTCCAAGCTCTGGTTCTTTCCTTGGTCCGTGAAGCCACAAGATCTGGAGGAAAAAAGTTCAAATTAAACATTCTATTTGCCCTTTCCGATTCGCTTCCAAGCAAGCAGCTGTCCTCTGAGGATTAGCCAGCTGTACAACCCCTGTACCGGCTCTAATGGGATACACATCTTGAATACTGACCTTGATGCTGAACGTGACAACATTGCCATTTGCAAGTCCCGCAAAAAGAATCTTCCATCTACTGTGCAGGCAGAGCACACGGTCATCCAACTTAAACTGACCCACAAGTTCCCTAGTCTGTTAATAGGAAAACAATAGTTAATAATCAAATAACTGAGAATTTTGGTCAGTGAGGGTGGAAAAAAAAAGTGACAGCTAGCTTTGTTTATAAATTCAATAAACTGTGCAAGGCTCTTGCAGGCTGGGAAAGGTCCACTGTTATAACGCATGCCTACAGGCTCTCCCTGACCCTTAGAGAATAGTAAATGAATCAAATACCTAATTCTAAACAGGAATTTTCTAAAAAAAATTTAAACATTTGGGAGTTGTTGTTTTTTAGACTATCACATCTAATTCATTACAGCATATACTGTTCAAAGTCACAGTGGCTTTGTTCAGTGTTTTAAAACCCATGTGTAGTCCACAAGATAACTTGCTCCCTCCACTGTTACTTTCCTTACATGAAACTGGCCTTTGAAGAGGAAGTCGTGCTGTGTCCATGGAGGCTTTACACGTAAGACAGGACACAGGGGGGGAAAAACACGAGGTTCTGGCTTCCATCTAGAGCTTCCATGGACATGGGAGCCTCTCCTCTTCAGGCTGCGACATTTACATGAGAAAAGCAATGGCAGAACAGGGTGGGGCAGCACACTCTTTTTGTCTGGAATATATACACTTTTTAAAAAAAATTCATTTTCGATTGGGTAAGGAAAAATCATGGGGAAGGGGGTTTGGAACAGGGTACTGGGGTAAATATAAAAATACAGAATGTGATAGAGAACAATATGTATCATTATTACTTTTGCCGATATGGTTTTTTTTTTTTACTAAGCTTACTTCACAATAATCTTGCCAATTTTTTTCTAAGCCTTTAAGATCTACAATTATGTCTTATTTCTTTCTTATAATTTTAACCCATTCATGTTCTCATCTCTCATGCAATTATACAAAGGTTCCCACTTTTTTCTAGCCTCAACAATTTCCTTGTCTTTTAATACTTCAGTTAAATACCCATCTCTGCTGCTTTAAAAAAAAATTCTATTAACTCCTGTATTGTTGGGAGTCTCCTCTTTTTTCCAGTATTTGGCATATAAAATTCTTGCTGATGTCATTACATGTATGATCAAATATCTTTTTTCTCTTTCTATCAAATCTGGTATTATATTCAACAAAAACAGTTCAGGTTCATATGGATTTATAGAGGATAACATTTTTTGTAAAAACTCATGGACTAGTTTCCAAAAGCTCTTGGCTTCCCTACAAGTCCACCACATATGATAAAAACTACCTTCTTTCACTTTACATTTCCAACATTTGTTAGAGGTAATTCGATATATTTTCAATAATTTTTCAGGTGTTAGAATATATACACTTTTTCAACACCTGAAAAGGGCTAATGTTTCCTTGGCTTCTATAACCAAACTGGCCAATTGAATGCTATTCGCAGTACTGCCAGTTTAAATAGCAAGAGTAAACTAGAGGAAGTGTTCTTTAAAAATCATACCCTTTGGCCTAAGTTTTTAGAAGACCTTTATACACCAGAGCAAAACACTGTCTTAAAAGTAGCATTATGTTCCTGAAGGGCCAAATTTTTTATTCTGCCAATCTGTCTCAGTGCTACAGCTTCCAATGACAGGATGAAAATCAAAGATGCAATTCATTTTTAATTTATTTTTAATATTAACTGTTCCTGCAAAATAGAAAAAACAGCTAAACTAAAAGTGGGAATATTATTTTCTTTATGAACATGCACATCCTCAAACAGGTTTTGACACTGCATCTATAATTACCTTGATGTTATAACAATTTATAGTGTGGTCACTGGAGCCCGAATAGAGTACTGCGTTCTTCCCTGTTATCTGAGTCACCAGGAGGCAGTTCACCTTTGAGGTGTGCCCTTCAAAGATGCCGACACACTTCCTGTTCTGTGAGAGGCAGAATGAAGCATTATCAGAGTTATTTGATCATATGAAGTCAGATCACAACCTGAGACACATCCAAGCACTGTAGCCCTCTCACCTGGAATCACCTGCTTCCTGCTTGTGTGGATTTAGGGTAACCAAGATAGGGCCCCTCATAACTGTGTGCACAAACTACGCTTCCGAGATGTTTTCCCTGCCTGCATCCTTAAAAATGCAAGCTTTTGTAACATGTGGATACTGTTACATAAACCCTTGTCTTTCCAAAGTTGGACTACAAGGCATGCTCCCTAGGCTGCCCTTTATTCTCACATATAATAAAGATACACGTTACTGTTCCAGTCACTAGGAATCTCTAATGGTCCAGATGTTGTGGGACTGCAAGTCACGTGAGCCTCAGTCAACATGGTGAATGGTTAAAAATGATGGGAATTGACATCTCATAACATCTGAGGAACCAAAGTTCTGTTGTTAGCTTTAACCTATTTAGCCAGTGGCAGCATCATAACTGTCCTCTGAGAAAGAATGTTCTTATAGTATTAAAAATGAAAAAATTCTTGCCATCAACATTTTAAAGAGTGGCTGGAATCCACTGTTACATTACTCCTACTGTATGCATCAGATGGACTGCAGCAGAGAGGGCTTAATCCATTCCTTTCATGTACAATGAAAGGAATTGATTTGGGCAACTCTGATGCCCAAATCAATACTTGTGGTGGGCTGGGGAGGGTCCCATCTGGATATTACTGCTGGAAACAAGGTAAGTGGGCCTTTCTTACTAAACTCTGAAGTCCAACATTCTAGACTGCAACTCTGAAGGCAAGGACTTTTATGCTACATATCTTACAAAGCTTTCTGGGAACGCATTTTGACTAAAAGGCAGAGTATTTTTTTTAAATAAGCACATTTGTATCAGAGTTAGGAACAAGCAACCTCTTCACACCAATTTCTTCTTAAGACAGAACTGAAATGTTCTCCATGCTTCTGGCTATAGAAACTCATACTGTCCACCGAACCACATTCACTGTTTTGTTTCTCATTCACTGTTTTGTCCTCTGTCCTATGAAAGAAGCTAGGCAGTGTTCTTCATGTGCCATTGAATATTGTGCAAAACTTCTAATCATTCAATAGTAAAACACAATTCCAACTCAGAACGTGTCCTAAATTTGAGCAAAGCCTGAATTCCAATTCCAATAATCCTTTGGTCTAGTTCTGATGTGTCCTGAAGATTTTGACAGGTTTCACTTCTACTCCGGTCTAGTTATATTTATCTGCCTTTGTGTACCTCAGTGGTTTTAGTAGTTGCTTGGTACTTCCTGCAAGTTTATTTTAGAACATGGGCTTCAAAATTCAACACAGACTCTCTGCAAATCTACTTACCACTAAGTTATATGCACGGATAGTTTTGTCTGCTGAGCAGGTGTACAATAAGTTGCCAAAAATCTGAATGGCATTCACTGAGGCCAAATGTCCTTCAAAGACCCCTTCACTAGGTTCCTCATCTTCACCTGGCTCAGAAGAGACTTCTGTGAAACACAATCACCACAGCCTGTGTTTAACTAAACATCCTGTTTGCAATCTCATAAGAAATTAAAGCAAGCCAACATATCCAAGCCAAACTACCAGGTGTGGGCTAATGCAAGTTCTTCTCGCTGTACTAAAGAACAAAAGTGTAATGGTTGTCGACCCTTGACTGAAGAAATAAGGAGCTGCTCTCCTTTCACCGGCAGGCCTTCAGCAATTAATAGCCTCAAATCTCACAATTTCAGCTGATGGCCAGATTTTCTCTCTTTTTTAGGTAAACTGATATCAGTATTTTAATCAACAGATTTTCAAGTGTTTGAATTTTAGTTGTATTTTAACAAAACAATGGTTTTAATTCTATTTTAATATCTGTAACTTTATTGTGTTTTAAGTTTGTGTTGTTTTTTAAAATGTATTATAAGCTACCTTCGGTCCTAGATCTGAGAGAAAAACTGTTTATGACTAAAATAAATGAACAATGTAAAACAAGAAATAAATTGACATTCTGGATAGAAAAATGTCACAATATTAAATGAACTAGGAGAAATACTTTTTTGATTTATCAGCACATTAGGAATGCATTATGAATCCTTTATCAAGTAGTTACAAAAAAAAACACAAAGAAAGCCATGTGGTCCTTGCACAATACAAATACAAGAGCAGGCAATACCTTTATTAGACCATTAAAAAATCAAAACGGTTTGCAAACTTTCATGAGTCAAGTCCACTTCCTCAGGCCATGCACCAACATCTAGTGGAAAAATTATAAATGACAGTCCCAAAAATTCATGGCAGATAGTTATACCAGACCTTTTTCTTAGAGGTGAGTTAGAAAAAATGCAGGGTGCACTGGAAATGTGGGTTTCAAACTACACCCTAGGTAGCTGCTGGTTGGATATCAAACACATCCCGACTCCTCAAACAAAAATTCACCAGGTAAAATGCATACACCCCCAAAGATATAAGCTTTTTTTTAAAAAAAAAAAACTTGCGAGTTCTTCTTTGGCCAGAGAACAGGGAACACAAAAACCTGGAGTTCTGCATCAGTTAACATTTAGTTTACCTACTAGGCAGAGCCAATTAGAGCCAAATTAATACAATTACCTAGGAATTGGAAGTAGGTGTTTCCTTCAGTTTGCAATCCTGCTTGGCTGAAATGAAAAGTCCATGTTGCATGGGACTCTCATTTACAATTTTTCCATAAGACACTGGTGCATTGCCTGAGGAAGTGGGCTTTGACCCACAAAATCTTGCTGATCATTTGATTTTTGTGGTGGTCTAATAAAGATATTGTATGCTCCTGGATTCGCATTATATGAGGTAGTGACAGTTCCACTGCCCTACCTGAAGAGGCAAAGCAGAACCCTCTTGATACTCTCCACTGTTCCATTAGCAGCATCAAATAAACATAGCATCATCCTTCTACCCATTGTCAGATGAACTAGATCAGAAGTGGGAATCGGAGGCCCCTGAATAGTGGAGACTCCTCCATGTGCCACAAGGAAAAGCAAGAAGCAAATGGGGGAATTCCCTTTTATTTTCAAACACTGTTCACAGACAGTGCAGGATTCTTCACGGCCCTCAACCAGAACTAGATGGCTTTACCGCTAGATCTCGATAGAAATGTTGAAATACATCTGTTTACCAGTTGGTTTTAAATGGCCAAATCTACTGGGTTAAAATGGCTTGAGTTACGGTATTTTAATGCATGCATCTGGCAGTCAAACTCTTCAGATGTCTGAAGAACGTATCTAGGAAACAAAGAAGATGCTATGCTGTGATGAAATCCTGTTCAAGTTGGTGTAGTATAAAATTTCACCTGTGGAAGTGTGCTCAGACAGAGAGCTTTACAGTCAAGTGTCTAGTTCATATCATGGTTATGTAATTGACTGTGCAGGTCATGACTGTGTCGCTCATATTGTGGCTGCACAATCAGTTGTGTGATTCATACCAGGACTGTTGTGTGACATGCTTGTGGAAATGTTTTGTGAATATAATGTATACCCTACCATGATTTCCTCTACCACTTCTACTGCTTCATGTTGCACAAGCATAGCGGTGCAACAGCATTTCACCCAATTACTCCAAATAATTAGTTTTTTTCTATCTCTCCCAATGACTTCGGCTTTGTTTATTCAAACAAAAACAAAATACATAAGGATGTACCTGATGGGTTTTTTGATCCTCTTAGTGATGATATGGATGTCTGAGTCTCAGCAACACTACAAAAGAAAGTAAATGCCATTACTATTGGAAAAATCTTTAATTAATACCTACAGGGACGTAATTCTGAGATACTTTAATGAAGACCTTCTGGGAAAATTCTTTCTAATGAAAAGGAAGAGATCTGACTCCAAGACCACAGAAGTGCTTTACCATTAGAAACTGCAAAATTAAGTTTTCATTCTACATAAATTATCTGCTGAATGTGTTACAGTACAGAAGATCTCAACATAATTGCAAGCTGACTCTGTGCTTTTAACAATGAGGCAAAAGACTAACTATAACATCAAAAGAAGTTCACAAAACCCAGCATCTAGATAAATTTCCAAAATGTTCAAATGGATAGCCATGTTAGTTGGATTGTTTAAAAAGACACTTTAAAATCTCACAATGGTAATGGATGCAGAACAGTATATAAACATGGTTTTCCAGCTCACCTTCTAGCTATCCCATCCCTATAGTTTGTTCCAATCTCACTAGTAGAGCTGACTTCATCATAGCCAGACCGAGACGCCTCTTTTAAAAGCTTCTCTGAGGAGTTCAGGGCATCCCGCTTAGAAGGGCTGTCTGGCTTCTCATCCCCTGACTCTGAGGAGGTGATAGCCACCACTTCAAGAGGAGACCTGGGGACTTCCACAAATTCCAAAGATGTGTCACTTTCATTCTCGTCTTTCTTCTGTTTTCCTTCCTGGACAGCATCCTCTTGTTTCAGAGGAGTGGATGTTGTCACTTTTTCCCCTTTGGGCACCTTGATCGTCTTGACTTTCCTAAAAGGTTTTGAGTCACTGACATCCTGCTCTGTATCACTGTTCTCAGGTACCTGAGCTGCTGCTCGTAGTGCTTTCTTCTTCTTCAACTTTTTCTTTTTCTTGCTTGTTTTGCCCTCTGTGGAAACTAGAGTGGAGACTGCCATCTGCTCAGGCTGTTCCGTTGTCTGCCTGGGATCTTCACTCACATATGATTCAGGGAGGAAAGCTTGGCTTTGGAAGGAGCTACTACACTGTTCTGAGGTGGCATTGTCTGCTGGGGCTTTGTTTTCTTCTGACTTCACCGACAAGAGCACTGGTGAACCGTTAATGGAAGAATGTCCAGATAATCTGGTCTTCCCCTTATTTGGAAGAGACTTCTGAATATCTTGATCAGGTTCTTGGAACTCAATTAGCCCTGACAAGGACATGGCAGCAGTGATAAATGGGTATAGTGAAGATTGTTGGTTTGTATTCCCTGAAGAAAGAAGATGAAATATATGTGTAACTGTCAAAAAGAACAATTAGTAGTTGTGCAACCTACTTGTAGCCATACGTGACTTTCAGTCGTAAGCTACAGAACTTCCCCAATTAAATATGAGACATTGAGACAGTGACCTCAATTGGTGCTATCGACATCTTGATATCCACTGTAGTCTAGCATCGAAAGCTGGACTACGATCAGTGAGTAGTTTGATTCTTCTTTCTCCAAGAACCTGATAAATCATTTTCTCTTTATCTCATTTCTCGTCTACACCAAGGAGATCATGATGAACTAATTACTCATCTCAGGTAGGGAGCCCCCCTCCCTGCAAACACACACAATCCCCAAGCTCAATTTGATGATAATTTTTGCAGAAGATGGAGACTTTGCAATTCCTCGTAAGGCTGCCTCTGTCATTTTCATCCTCCTTTGCTTCTCTTCTAACACAGCAGTATTTGGGAAAGCATCTTGCCCACCCCCTGGGCCAGTTCTTGCTCAACTACAAATTAGAAACAGAACGGGAATAATGGTGCTGAATTTGTCTTAGAAATCTAAAAGCTGCACATATATCCATGCACATAGAGAGAGACCAAATTAATGCTTTCTACTGTGAAATAAACCAACATACCACCCGGAAACAGAAGTTCTGCTTGTGGAGAGCTCTCTTCAGGAATAGTCATGCTCTCTTCCCCATGTTTGGGAGAGGCAGGTTCTTGCTTGATCTGAATAAATGAATCAGGGACTGAGATGGCTCCAAGGCTTGGAGGGCTTTGGAATGTAGGTGGACTGTTTGCTTGGAGGCTGGCCGCCAAAGGAACAGGGGGTATCTGGGCAGCAAGAGGTGAAGCAGTTTCCAAAAGAGGAACAAGAAGACCTGGATTAGCAATCAGATTATGGGCAGGCTGAAGTTTGCTAATTCTTTTTTCACTTGAGTCACTGGCATGGAGTTGATGCAGTTGCTCAGAAGGGTCATAGCTTTCTATGGAGACAGAATAAATGCAAAACAGTCTTACATAAGCAAAGCACAAGGTACAAACTCTGCTCTGACTTCCACCCCACAAGGCCAACTGTTGTGCAGCACTCAATGGTCTTACATGAGCCCAAGTGTGACGTAAGCATTCTGTAATTCTCCTTTTCCTTTGTTTCAGCTAAATTACCATTTTGTGAAACTCATTGTGGAAGAGTTTTAGGTCTGACTCCAACTACAGTGGATGCCGTTCTGTCCCTTCAGCGCTGCTTGGAGACTGTACAGCAATGGATGCAGGAAAATGGGTTGAGGCTGAATCCGGACAAGACGGAGGTACTGAGGGTGGGTGGCCCCACCATCAGCGGTTTGGGAAACTCCCTCTCATTTGGGGGGGTGACTCTCACCGCAAAGAGTGAGGTTCGTAGCTTGGGGATACATCTGGACCCGGCGCTCACCATGGAAACCCAGGTGGCGTCAGTGGTCCGATCCGCCTATTTCCATCTTAGGCGGATTGCCCAGCTACGTCCCTGTCTTGATGTTGGGGCGCTCACCACTTTAGTGCATGCGCTTGTAATCTCGAGATTAGACCACTGTAATGCGCTCTACGTGGGGCTACCTTTGAGACTGATGTGGAAGCTTCAAATGGTGCAGAATGCGGCGGCCAGACTTATTAGTGGGGTGAGGAAACACCATCATATCTCTCCCACTCTGGCCGCATTGCATTGGCTGCCCGTACGCTTCCGCGTCGATTTCAAAGTCTTAATGATTATATATAAAGCCCTAAACAGTTTAGGACCTCGATATCTGACGGAACGCCTTCTCCCACCAAAGTCTACCCGTTTCACTCGATCTAGTCTGGAGGTGCGACTGAGGAGCCTAACGCCGAGAGAGGCCCGGAGGGAAAGGACAAGAAACCGGGCCTTCTCGGCGGTGGCTCCTCGGTTATGGAACAACTTACCTTCAGAGATCCGTATGGCCCCCTCGCTGGGCATCTTTAAAAGCCAATTAAAAACATGGCTGTTTAGGCAGGCCTTCCCTCCGGGCATTATTTGATTTATTTGATTTATTTTTGTTTTCCATCTTGAACTATTATTTACTATTTTTATTTTGGGATGTTGATATTATTTTAATTGTTTTCTTATATATGATGTACGCCGCCCAGAAGGCGGGATAGAAATATAATAAATAAATAAATAAATAAATAGTAGTCCCAACCAGAGGAGACCCACTGAATTGATGGTGTTTATACAAACACTTACTCACTATTCAGCAAAAGAATCAACAGGCATGCACTATCTACAACCTGGAGTAGGATTTAGACCTTGTCTCCAAAAGGAGCTACCTACAAAAAGAAATAATCTGAACATTTTAAAAAAATGCTATTGGGCTGATGAGTACCAAAAATGGAACTTTTTCCATGGTGGCTCTATCATTCTCTTTCCAGGAAAACATATATAGCTCCCTCAATATTGCTTTTTAGGAGAAGCCTGAGGAATTTTATTTTGTTTTGAATAGCTTTTGGATCATTCAAGGTTTATTTTAAAACATTTTTATCAGCTAGAGCTACTTTGCAGAGCTGCATATTATATATTTGATTGTTCTGGCATTTTTAATATTTATCATAAGTCACCTTGTAAAGGAAGATACCATATACCAATGGTATAAGTCAAAGACTCTGTTTTGGTTTCTTGTCAGGTCGGTGAAAAGGTTGGTGTGGACGTTGGCATTGAGTATTATTGCGAGGTTGGAACGAGGAAGTGGACTGAGGTAAGTATCTCTGTTTGTCACCAAAAGGTCTGTACAGTGGTGCCTCGCTAGACGATGTTAATCCGTTCCACGAAGATCGCTGTCTAGCGAAAACATCGTCTAGCGAAGCACGTTTTCCCATTGGAATGCATTGAAATCTCTTCAATGCGTTCCAAAGGGAAAACTCGTCGTCTTGCGAAATCTCCCATAGGGAAACATCGTCTAGCGAGTGAGGGTCCCCGTCGGAATGCACTGACAGCTGCACTGACAGCTTTTCACCACTAGTCGGCGCATTCCTATGGGGAAACCTCATCGTCTAGCGAAAATTCCCCATAGAGAGACATCGTTTTGCGAAGCGCAGTAGCGATCGCAAAAAGGCATTGTCTAGCGATTTCCTCGTCCTGCGAGGCAATCGTCTAGCGAGGCACCACTGTATTGCTAAAAAGAATATGGCCGTCGCCACTGATAGCGTTGTGGTCTATAGTAAGATTGAGTATTATAAGATCTAGCAGTTTTCCTCATCTTTTGGAGATTGTCAAGAATCTCATCCGTTTTGGTATCGAAGAGACCTACCCCATCAAACGGTAAGTCTTCAATACGCATTCAGGAATCATCAGAAATATGGGCTGAGCGAAGCCAGGCATGTCTCCTAAGAGCGACGGCAGTGACCATGTGCTTTGAAGCAGCCTCGATGACGTGTCTGGCAGTGATATGCTCTTGGCGGGCTAATGTCATGGCTTCTTGATGAAAGGCTAGGCCTCTCGCTTTGTATTCACCTGCGGCTGACTGAAGCGAAGGGAGTGCCTTGTTCCACAAGAACCTGTGGTATGCTCCCATGGCTGCCAGGTAGTTTGCAGCACGGAGGGTAAAGGAGGCGAGAGAGTATACTCTACGTCCAATAATGTCTAGTTTCCTGCCCTCTTTATTGTTTGGTGTCGCATTAGAGCAATTCTTGGCTCTATTCTGAGTCGCATCGACAATGACTGAATTAGGTGGTGGATGTTTAGAAAGGAAAGCCGTATTGTCACCATGAGTCTTACATAGATTTTCGACTCTTTCAAAATCTGTGAGACAGAGGATGGTTTAGACCAGTGTAAGACCGAGGGTGAGAGCAAGATTCCTGTCACGGGAGTGCCGTCCCTCCCGCCTACCGCCGAGAAAGAAAGTCAGACCCCGCCAGTTCCCCCACCCAGGAAGAGAAGACCACCTGGACCAGACCCGGGGAGGCTAGAGAAGGATTTGAACGAATTAACGGTCAAGGAGACCGGGACTGTGTTAGCGGGACGTAGTGGAGGCGGGACTGGTGGATATAAAAGGAGGGGAAGGAGAGTTGGAGTGGATATGGGTTGAAGACCCCTGGACGGGAAAGGTAGAAAAGCTAAGAGTCCTGAAGGAGGAGGCGGATGCCAGGAGGAGGAGAGAATTCACCCTTAAACCCTCATACTGGGGTGAGAGAGAGACCAAGGAGTGGCGAAAGAAATTAAGAGATGAGAAAGAAAAGGTTGAAAGAGAATGAAGGGAGAGATTAGAATGGAGGATGTGGAAGATGCAGCGGACGGGAACAAGGGGGGACCCTGGCAGACAGGGGAACCCTCCTGGGAGTGTGACCGGGTGGACTATCGAGACGAAGACACCATCCCCTTACTGGAGGGGGAGGAGGGATTATTATTAAACCCGGGTACTCCACCCGAATGGCCGGGACCCTGGAACGTTCAGAATGGAAACCCTTTTAAGTTTGACGAATGGAAACCCCCGGTGGACCTGTTGTCTGATGGGGAGAAAGGTTGGAATACATTTGCTGACACAGGATTTTTGTTGAACCACGCAATAAATGTTACCCCTATTTCGAAGCCGAGGAAGTCTGGTGATTTATTTGGGGCTGGCTTGGAGCCAAACATCAAACCCTCACAACCAGGTCTGCTTAATTAGCTTAAGAAGCGAAGGAATAAACCCCATTCGGAGAGGGGGTGTTTGATCCTCATTGATATCTTCATAAACCTTGTCCAACTCGGACTGGACTGGTTGTTGTACATCTAGGTCCATTGCTTTCGCGATACGCAGGAGCAGTTGGGAAAAAGATGCAAAGTCCTCTGATGGAGAAGGAGGGTTCGCATCTGCCACATCAGAGTCCGGTGTTGGGAGATTAGGTGGTGACTCAGGGGGTACAGAAGAGTCAGAAGTATCAGCATCGGAGGATCGTGAGAAAGAATGGTGGGATAGAGAGGTCTCCTCGTCTAGTGGTGCAGCTTGTAGAGATTTGGATTTGGTGGTGTCTGTTTTGAGAACAGAGGAATGAGGCGTAGATTGGCAAGTCTGGACGTTTAGAGCGATGCGGATGAGCAATATGAAGCGAGGCAGGTGGAGGGCCAGCATAGGTGATAGTAGCCTGGACTGACGGAGCAGATGCTCGAGTATGCGAGGAAGTGTCTGTTTTGTTGGTCCGAACCTTTGGAGACGACTTAGATCGCTTCGGTACCAGCGGCTGAGTAATAGGCTGTGAAGGAATGTGTTTCCTCTTGCGAGATGATTTTTTATGCTTCGGTACCAGGGATGGAGGTGGAGAGTCTTCTGTGGAAGAGGATTGTTGGTACAGAGAATAGTACTGAAGAGGTTCAGAATCCGAGTCGGAATAGTAGTAAGAGTACCGAGGTTGTTTCGGTTCCATATAAAAATCCATATCCGGATGCTTATAACGGTACCGGCGATGTCGATACCGGTGTGGTGACATCCGATAATATGTGGGTGGCTCGTACAGAGTAACCCTCTTGGGATGACGGTACCGTGTAAGGGAATCATGGGATGCAAGCAAACCCGTGGACTCCTGAGGACGCGAGGCTTCGACATCTGAAAGACCAGTCTCCAGTGTATGATGTGTCTTCCTGGTCCGCTTACGCGGAGGATGCGGATCAGGCAAGTTCGACTCTGAATCCGACTGACACACGGAGACGGAGCAACCCGAAGGGCTCGAGTGGTCATGTCAAGGAAGTACAGTAACCTCAGACGAGGTATTAGCCCACGAAGGGGACTGTGCCAGTAAGGGAGATGGCACTTGTTCAGAAGGCGGGGAAAGATAGTCGTCACCCTCGATGGAGACCGAATCAACACAAATGGTCTGTTGGTCCTGAAGAGGGCACTTTATCCTTTTGATGTTTAGAGGATTGTAAAGTAGATGACGACTTCTTAGGCTTCTTCGATTTCGACTGCTGGTCTGGTACCGAAGGAGACTTTGGTACCGGTGTCGACTTAGGGGTCGAGCCACCCGCCCTAGGTTTGGAAGGCAGTTTTGCTTTAGATTTAGACTTAACCGAGGAGGCCACTGAAGCATCCGGAGACGGTAGTTGAGCTGGAGGCGGCTGTGCGGGCTCCATAGCCGAAGTAGGGCAAAGAGATCTTTCCCACAAATAAGTTTGTAGATGCTGCTGTCTCAATTTAAGAGCTTGTTTAGTAAATTTCTTGCAAATGGAGCAAGAGGCTGGCTGATGGGATTCGCCAAGGAAAAAAGAGACAAGCGTCGTGGCCGTCAGTAAAGGGGATTTTACTAGGGCACAAAGTGCACCGTTTAAACGGTGCAGAGGAGGCCACCAACTAGCAAAAATCAAGAAAAAGGGATAAAAAGGGGGACGGGGGGGCGGCAAGGGAGGTAGAACAGGAAAAATCTCACAGAAGTCCCTATTGAACACGCTAGAGAACGGAGCTCTTCGGAGAGAAGAAACCTCAACGGTGGCAAAAAGGAACTAAGGCACTTGCCAGGATGGGCGGACCACGTGTACTGCGGGGGAAGTCCTAGCGAACAATGTTTAAGCTCTAAAAGATTCCGGAAACCTCTGCGCAAGCGCAGACTAAACCCATTAGTGTGCATTCACAGAGACCACGAAGAAGTATGTTAGTTGTGATGAACACAGGATTCTGATTTTTTTTCCAGAGATCTATAAAGGTCTATTGGAATCTTAGGAAAGGTATTCAAGAAGCAGGCTTTCCAACCTAACAGTGCTCACTGTTGTTATGCTAGTGTTTCATTCTCTTCTTCTCTATTTTTCAAGAGATTTTTTTGGATTCTATAATTTAATTTCTTGCATTTTAGTTGCAAGCTGTTGTTAGCATTTTCTTAGTGTTTTCCCTATTTTAAACACCCTGCAGAGAATTATTGTAAGTGGAATAGCTTATAAATAAATAAATTTATTTGTGAATATAGAAGTATGGATTCCAATACCTTGCAAACCCTGCAGAATCTGAATTCTCTGGCTTCTCAGAGTTCCCATTTCTACTGATATCTGAAAAACAAGAGATTGAATCATGCGTAAAACAATCCAAAACAATCTTCCAGGCTGCCAGAGATACAGCTGATGGACTCTGAAATGTGAACATACTTGCTCTTTCAGTACGAGCAGTCGCTGTACTTCCATATAAGCTGCTTGGAGAGCAGCCCGAGCCTGCATGAGGCATCCATCCACACATTGCAAGGATTTGCTCAGTTCTTCTTCTTTCAAGGAAATAGACAACAACTGGTCTACCTGAGAACGCTCTGCAAAAGAAAGTTATATGATATGACAGAGTGTCAAAATAAAGAGAAAGTCACTGCATCTGACGCATGTCTGCTTCCTAAGGTCCAACCCATTTGTTTAACTTTCCACACATTGCCTAATGCAAGCAGCCTGGCAGAAAAGATATATGAAACTATTCCCAGTGTGATCAGCTTGGCATGAATCATAAGTAATTGTCGAACAGGACTGGCCCAAGGTATTTTGTTGACTTAGATAAAGGGCAAGATGAATCTCTCCGCTTTTCCTCATAAAGAAGTCAACTGGAGTGGGAGCTGAATCTGACTCCTACACTGGTGATGGGACAGTAACCTCGGTGATGCCAGAAGAGAACAGGGTAGGTGATGAGGCACAGGACAAGCTGCACGGCACACATAGGTCAGACCTGAGCATCTCACCGCTGCTCCTTATCATTCAGTATCTGCTGCCTGAAGTAGCTGCCTCATTTTGATAATGGCATGGCTAAACCTGTAATCAACAGAATTGCACACTGGAAACAACAGCACTATACTGACAAATTTTTCACATTTTTGCCTTCACTCACCTTTCTTCCCTTTAATCTTCCTTCGCTTATTCTTTCTTTCTAGACTTGGAATTTCAGGAGAGGATCCCTCCTAGAAATTGAAATGTGGGCATTTAAAAATCAATAAAGAGCATTTCGTGTTAGCCACAGTTGTGTGCTCCATATTCTGCACGTCAGTTTATTTATTTATTTATTTATTCGACTTGTATGCCGCCCGCACTCTGTACTTCAGATGCATATGCTTGAACGCAATGCAAGAAATGAAATATTATGAAAGCAATGGCTAATTACAGTCTATGTAAATGGAGATGCAGAGGAAAGGAGTTTGATGAATCAGAAAGATTAGACAGAATGTGTACAGGTACTGTGACATCTTGGAGCCACTTTTCAGATATTGTCACACCAATCAAACGGCTACAACAGGAAGTTATTTTCTTTACCAACATTAGGGGAACTTACTCCAGTTGCTCTTCTCTTTTTTCCTGTACCCTGGCTGTCATTCTGCTCGTTGCCTGATGTGTAGCTGCTGTCTGTAGCTGCATCTAGATTGCTGAATGTTGCAAGGGCTGAAGCCACCGAGTATCTCTCTCCTGGACTCTCCAGCATGTCATGGCTTTCAAGCAACTGAGAGCTATATTCGGGGTTTCTCTGGGCTTCTCCTGTACCAAATGCTGTAGTTCTGTTAACATTTGGGGGAGTCTGTAGGCTGAGTCTTCTTCCTGAATCAGTCCTGTCAGACATGAATGGTGAGGAAGGAAGAGAAGCAGACTCTTGCTTCACATGAACCATGGCATCTGCAGGTATTGGGGATCTAGACACTGCATCCTCAGTGGTGGCAATGGGACTGACTTGCTTTTGCTCATTTTCTTTGCTCATGCTTTGGTTGCTGAAGAAACTGTAAGCAGAGGCCATCTTATCTACAGCCACACTGCTTTCGGAGAGGCTGCGTTTCCTCACAGTTCCAGGGGAGCCTATGGATATCCCTTCCCAATGGAATCCTTCAAGACTGGTCAGGTCAGTGTCCTCATCCACCTCAAGACCTTCCTGTTCATTCTGGATGAGGGGAACCATCTCTATGCCAAACCTTAAAACACAGATGGGAAACACTTAATAGCGAAAATACTATCAAATTTAACATTCATGTTTTAGCTATCCAGCTATAAATATAATTATGTTTCATCAATGGGTAGCTGGATATCATCTATGTGTATCAAATCAAGTGTGAACTCTCCCTTGAAAAGAAAAAGAATGAACAGAGGCTACTGTACTTTGGTTGTATCATAAGAAGACAAGACTGACTGGCAAAGACAATAATGGTGGGAAAAGAGGAATACCAAACATTAGAGATGAGATTTTCTGATTTATTGGAAGTAAGGTAAAGGTAAAGGTTCCCCTTGACATTTAGTCCAGTCGTGTCCGACTCTAGGGCACGGTGCTCATCCCCTTCTCCAAGCCGTAGAGCCAGCGTTTGTCCGTAGACAGTTTCCGTGGTCACGTGGCCAGCGCGACTAGACACGGAACGCCGTTACCTTCCCACCGTGGTGGTACCTATTTATCTACTCGCATTTTTGCATGCTTTTGAACTGCTAGGTTGGCAGGAGCTGGGACAAGCGACGGGAGCTCACTCCGTCGCGTGGATTCAATCTTACGACTGCTGGTCTTCTGACCTTGCAGCACAGAGGCTTCTGCGGTTTAACCTGCAGCGCCACCACGTCCCACTTTATTGGAAGTACAAATCCCATAATTCTCCATTCTGGGAGTTCTACCTGAATTATGCCTACTTTAGAGACACCTAAATATGGCTCACCTGGGAGAAAAGGTCTAAACTGGAAGGCTTTGAGGATTAGCAAAGCTTAGCTCTGCCAACCTTCCTATTCAGTAAGAAAACTCCCAGCTAGCACTGGTGGAGGAAGGGAAGCCTAGTGGAGCTAGGCCTAGCTAAGCCTCAAAGCCTTCTGGTTTAGGCCTTTTCTTCCAGGTGAGCTACACTTAGGTTCTGTAAGGGGTGTATACAAGTCAGGTAGAACTCTCAGAATGGGGAATTAGGGGATCTGTAACTGACTGGCTGGGTAGCTCAGTGAGTTAGGTATCTGGCTGCAGAACGAGAGGTTGGGAGTTTGATTTCCTGCTGTGCTTCTCAGAAGAGCCAGTCTGTGTGGCCTTGAGCCAGCTGCACAGTACCAGGGCGCCCCAGAAGAAGGGAAAGGTAAACCACCTCTGAGTACTCTCTACCTAGAAAACCCTGAAAAGGGTCTCCATGAATTTACTTGATGGCACACACAATGTTACAATGTTCGTCCAAGAATTCCAAAGATCCTATCCCTATCAAACATGGAATAAAGGAAGTGATAGCCTTTAGTTCACCTGACATGACCAAGGCTGATAATGATAGGATCTTCTGAACACCCTTGATTCTGTATCATTACCATAACTGTAAGGGACTTTATGGCACACAACACAGGTAGCTCAGCTATGTTGCTGCTCATTGCTTTGAAATCCAGAGCTGCCCTACCTTTTAGACACAAGGTTTCAGAAGACCCAACTAGATTTCTTCATCATTAAATCAGAATTTGCAAAGAACACTTTTATATGAATGAGTGTAAATGTGGTATAACACTAGATACAAATTGAGAGGCTATTAATTATTTTTGCACATAGGAGTAATCTAGTGGGTTATCTTTTGTGGAGATACACAGGAGGGCAGACAAGAGAAAAGTTATGGAGTCTGTCATCTTTAATTAATTTGAGGATATTTCTTACTCTTAAATTCCTTATCTTCCCCACATAATACTATTTTTAGGGCAAGTATCTAAATCCCTTATACAGCTTCCCCAAAAAAGGAGCACAAAATTGAATTGTTGGCTGCCTCAGGATTTTGTATTAGAAGATTACTATAAATCTATTAAATATATGAATGAATGCTTAATATATATCAAGAACTGCGTTTTAAAGTTAAGAGACTACAAACCTTGGTAAACCTTTGCCAAGTTCTTGCTTCTTCTTTGTCACTTGCTGAATGACTTGCTCCCAGTTTACATTTCGACGAGATACACTAATAATCTGCCGCAAAGTTGGCTTGAGCCCTGATTCCTTCTCAGTTTCACTCTTCCGGTGGCCGCTAACATTTCGAATGCGCCTTGCGCTGTTGAGGTTGGGTTCTGGTAGATGTGAGCCAGTTTTGCTCTTCAAACTGGTGCGCCATGTTAAGTCTCTCTGGAGAGAAGCAGGAAAGCCAAGCTTACTCAGTTCAGGAAGAAGAGGGCCTGAGGGCTGCCCTGTTGAATCTCTCTGCAGCTCCTGATTTGAATGATCTCCATAACTTTCTTCTTCAAGAGCATCATTTGATTTTCTGGTATTTTCATCCCCACCCTCTTCCAAAGATGCTTTCAATTCAATATCTCCATTTTGTCGATCACTAGATTGGAATTCCAAAGAGTCCATTTGGAATTCAGCACCATTTTTCACAGTATCTCCTGATTCTCCTACACAGTTACCTTTTCTTTCTGTAGCATGCTCTGCTTCATCCAGATCACAAGATGAACACGATTTTGACAGAGTGGTCTTGCTTCCTGTTATATCTCTGGGGCTCTCATTTTCCAATTTTGCTATTTGGGACTCACATATTTTATGTGTAGAGACCTCAGTATTCCAATCTTTATTTCCATCAGTTTGAGTACTCCTACAAGGGCTTGAGTAAGAGTTTTGGAGATAACCATTACAGTGGAGTTCTTCTTTGGTCTTTTGTAACACTTCATTTAAGCCTTTTTTATTGCCAAGCATATGTTTGATGCCTTTTGAATTGTTAGAGTTACTATACTCATTGCTCGCCTTGGATCCATGTAAGGAGGAATTGTTATTTTCTAAATTTAGTGTGTTCAGTTGATTCTGACATTCCCCCGACGATGAAGATAGAAGAAGTTGGACCTGTTTCAAAAGACTCTTTGGGCTTCTTTTTTGTGAAGGCTTTATATCTGGAATAGCCAGAAGTGGGGACTTCAGAGTTGGCATCCGGCTTCCTTTACCTTCAGCATAGTCTGGTTTTGTCTCACTGCTGTATTCTCTTGGTCCTTTACATGGTGCAGATTTGTTGGGTGTCATTTTGGAATTAGTAGCTACTGAATAATTCTCTTCTGATTTCTTCATTTTGGATTTGTTAGTTTTAGGATCTGCCCATTTTGAAGAGAGATGAGATGATGACAAGTGTGCAGAATCTGCTTTCTCTGAAGATTTAGCTACACTCTCAACAGACACTGGCTGCTGTTCTACTATTTTTGGAGAGGGATATGGAGCCCACCGATTTGTCTTTTCTCGGGGAGGGTTGTTGCACTTTCCATTGACCTTGGAGGCCTTGCTCTCTGGCTGCTCAGAAACAACGAAGTTTAATAATTGATCTGAAGGTAGCTGATCACTTGTGAAATCCAATAAACAATTAAAATCATTTTCTTTAGCTAGGCCTGTATAGGATGCAACAGAACCACTCTCCTGCCATTGCCATGAATATCTTTCTATGATGTATTTTTCTTGTATACTCTTGCTTTTTGACCACGGAGCAACCATGCTGTCAACTTGGGTACTGTAGTTTGCAGCTCTGTTTCTTCCTAAATTCCAGTCATTTGTACTTTGTTGGCCAGGCTTCCTGTTTGCTCCTGAATTTTTGGACTGCCAATTAGAAAAGCCATTATTTCCCCCAGAATTCCAGTTAGAACTTCTTCCTCTACCACCATGATGCCATCCTGATGTTCCTCCTCCAGCATTCTGATGCCAAACAGCTCCGGCATTTCCATAGTTATGATACCAATTCGGAGGTGCTCCAGAATTGTTTGGATGCCATCCAGACCATCCTCTTTGACTGGCAAGATGCTTTTTTGTATTATTTGGCTTTCTTGTAGAATGTGTAAATTTGCCTTGTCTGGGATTTAAGAAGCCTTCATTTTCCCATTTCCAGTCCCTCTGTGATGGTCCACGATGATACCTTGATGATGAATCATATATGTCTCTGTCTTGATAAGAGGTTCTGTCATCTTGCTGTCTTTGCAGTCTCCTGTCATCACTTTCAGTTTCATGGTTTGCACGGCACATTTCACCTGCCCTGTAAAGAGACAAATATTTCATCCAGGGACCAGAAAGCCTACTCCCACTCACTCCCAATAACAGTTCACTTTTAAAAATAGCTAGTAACTAAATTCTGTTTAAAATCTGTCTGAACAATGCAAATTTTTCTGCTCAATAGTCCAAGCTGGGCCCTTCAGTTACACAACTGCAAAACAAACCACCACAATCAAAGGAAGAAGCTTCAGTAAAAAATCAGCCTCCACTAATATTATTTTTCCCCACTGATCATGCAGACACTCACTCACAGCATAATTACGTGACACAGAGCTGTTAACTGAAACCAGAATTAACTAGTAACATGACAATGGCAGAGGCAGGCTCCACTGAGTCACTGAAAACCTCCCCTCAAAGCAATAGAGAGTCTTGGAAGACAAAATCTTTATGAAAAAAAAACTTATTCTAGTGCTGCTAAAGAACACTGAATTTTTTTTCTCCTTTTGGCATTATTCATCAAGGAGAAAACCCAGGAAAAGAGATTATCTCTGCTTCCCACCTACTGAATAATATATAACTACAAAAGATCTTGAGAAGTTATGATATTTTTAGAGAAATATATTCTTTAAAAAGACAGTTGAGAAAAGCAATTAGATGTCTTGAGGATACAATTTCAGCCTTCTAAGCAAGACTGGCTCTGTACAGAACACAGTTTTTTATGCCCCGCTTCCAACAAAAACAGGTTCAGTTTGCATGTGTGACATGCATAACAGAACACTTTCTAAGACTATATATCTGGAGTCTTGTGATCTGGCAATCTGCCAGCAAGTTTCCCACAAAGCAAAATTAAGATTTTGTCAGAAAAAGGAAGCACAGTAGGTTTAGCATCCCAAAGAGTAATGCTGCTTTTTAAATATGCAATGCAAGTAAGTTAGTTGAATACAAGAACTATTTTCTTTTCTGCTTGTAGGCAACAGAAGACATAAGGGTAGGAAAATTTCACACTATGGCATCCATCTTCACAACCCCTGACCATGAGTATGCTTAAGGTTTCAAATTCCATATCCCCTTTTAACTCTGACAAGACTCAAACCCTGTAGTGGTTCCATAAATGGGCTTCAACGATTACTGAATTAGTGGATGATAGCAACTTCGAAGGAGAAAAGAAAGTCACAGAGACTGATATATGTCTTCACACCATCAACCAAACTAGATTAGAAGATGGACAAAATGTCAGTAACATCACACTTTGTCAACACGTCTCTCATCAGCCAAGTCTGACGATATCAACATATTTTAAACACATCCATGAGAATCTGGACACTGGAATAGAGAAAACTAATTTCTTTCAGTTAAGTTCATTATGGTGAAAACCAAAAGAGCAACATCGATCTGGACGGCCCATTTATATCTTAAAACCTGACTGCCAGGATCCAGAGAACCAACTGTATGAATGGACGACATGTCTGCTGAAGCACCTTCTGCTCACACAGTATAGAATAACCTTCAGATCCAACCCCTAGAAGGCTATGCATTTGCAACAAACCAAAACAGATTCTTGCTCTTTAAACTGCACACAAGCAAACAGAAAATCCTAAGGCACAGAAAGCTATACAAAAAGTGGATAAAGAATTCCGTTCAAGATGCAAACACATTTCTAGATAATCATGAATTTAGAAGTGGGAAAATAGTCCAGATTCACTCAACAGAACTGTAAGGAACACAACTGAAAAAGCATCCTAGTGTCCTTTACAGGCCAAAAAAGTTGTTTTTTTTTAATGGGGGGGGATATGAGGGGTCCCGGAAATGTTGAGAGTACCTCAAAACATTGCAATATAACCTCTTTGCCTCTTAGAGGGCACAAAGGGACTTGCTGAGCCAAATGATTTCTTCAAAAGCACATTTTATAGACATTTGGGAGATGGGGACGGGAGGATTGCCAAACAGACTCCAAAGACCACATGCAGGTCAGGGTCACAAACTGCCCCCATCTGTGTTACTGGTTCAGACATAAAGGGTTATCCAGTTTTCCCATGAAAACTAGGCATGCACAACCTGAATGAAGATCAAATTTATTTCAAAAATTGTCCTTAATGCACTTATAAGAAAACAGGTATTCAAGAAAACAACAATATATTATGTATATTTGAATAGAATGATTATGCAGACTATCAATGTTCACTGTTGAATACACTAGACAATATATCTTGTCCCCTCTTTCTCTCTCTTTTGTTTTTTTAATTAAGCATCTACAAGTGCACTAATGTCATCACTGCCTAATATAGTTTCCAATCACTGCAAGTCAATGGTAAACTGCAGTTATCTGTTCTGGAAACATTACTTAAAGACTACATGCAAACAATCAACATTCTGTATGAAAAACAGTTGCTTTTACAATTCTCAGGGCTCTTCCAGCTGCATGCAGCTGTAGGACCACACTAAGGCTATTGTGTACAGACCACTCTTGGCAGCATTTCTCTGTGTTCAAAGATCACTTAAGTATTCTGTGTTGTAAGAGATTAAAGAAACATGGAAACACTCACCGGTTCTGCTCATTTCTTTGTTTGATTAACTGGATCAATTCCTTGTCAAAGTATTCTTCCTCTTCCTCCTCCTCTCCTTCCTCTGCATCGTGGGCTTCAATGTTGTCTTTGTGCAGCTGGCTTGAGATGTGCTTTGCATATGCTGACAGGCCCACTACTGTCACCTTACACACCTGGCACTCATGATTGCTGTCCCTGGGACAAGATGGAGAAGGGGGACATTCAATTCTTCCCACAGGCATGGTAAACAAGGCTGATCGTAAGTCACGTTTCCTCTGAAGGTGCAAGTCTCAGGTCAATTGTACCTTAGGTCTATGAATCTGTGCTGTACTTCTGTGTTATTAAACTTGCAGACTTATATAAACTTTCTTTTTTGCAACTGCGGTTGATTTTGATGAATTTTTGGTGGATTTCAGATTTCTTTCCAACAATCAAGAGGTAAATGTCTTGAGAATAAAAACTATCAGCTGGGATTCTTCTTGGATTGTTGTACTCGAAACCTTATCATCAGAGGAAACATAGTAGAGGAGGTGGTGGCAGAATGGAGGGCTTGCAGAGCTAGCAGAAGCTCTGAAGCACCTCCATGGTGCCAGCTGCACTGGGAAAACCCAGTGATAAGATTCGAGATATAAGCTGAGTCTCAGCTTTCTTCCAATGGACGTCAGCGGAGAGGAGGGAGAGAACTTTTCACCAGCCAATCCCAACACAGTGAAACCTAAACTGGGACAGCTGGCACACTGGCCTGGAATTCAAAGACTCCACAGCCCAGCAAATGAACGGAGGGAGTCTCTAGAGCCCAGCGCTTTGGTTCAGAAGGTACAAGTTAAGTCCACTTTCTGCTTTGCAAGGATTATCCAAAATACACACAATTATTTCAGTTGGAGGAAGCTGACAATTGTGTCAGACAAGTGGCCTTACTCCAATTTCAAAGAAGGCTGCCAAGAAGAATAAAAGCATTTTGTTCCCAGAATTGCAAATTTAGGAGTGGCATAGGATAGAGCAGAGAAACTGTAAATCTTGCAGGGCTTATACCCAGCCCCTACACAAAAGTAAAAACCAATTTATTTGCAAGACAAGTGAAGAAAAGAAACAAAATTAATGTATTTTGCAGTTACATTCTACAGCATTTTGTTATTTTAAAGAAATGCAGATTTCACTAAATGTTTCGGACTATAAATCCATTCATCGACATAGATATAAGTAGAAAGAAGACTGAGACAGTTCTTCACGGAGAGACTGATGATTCCTGCAGACAGTACTGAGACTCAAATATTTGCTCCTCTCAGTTCCACACAGGAAGATGTGAAAAATCTACATATTTAGCACTCCTGATTTTGAATATACAGGAATGATTTCTGAAAACTCTGTTCAAGACCCATGTGTGTTTGGCCAGAAATAACTCCTCCGCCCACACTGCCCCACATACAGATAACACATTCACATTTTCTGCAACTTGCTATTTCGGAATCATTACCAAGACATTTTTAAACCTTTTATCTATTAAAAGAAAAACAAACAGGCTGAAGGGATCTGTGTTACTTTAGAGTTTCATGTCATTGCATGTTTGTTATGTGGGTTTCAGCACAGCTGACAAACCACTTGGCTAAAATATTCTTTAATGAAGTGACAGAAACCACCATCTCTTGGGTCACAACCATCTTTAGCATTCTGTAAAGAATTTCCTTCAAAGGAAACGGAGGCTTAGGAATCTTCTTCCACCTCTGCAATTTTTAAAAATATGAAAGATAAGACCAAGACCAAAAAAAATTTCTTCACCCACTCATAAGACATTAGACTGACACTATTGTACATACTTCAGCAAGGGAGGCCAGCTGATTCTTAAAGAAAGCATTAGAACTCTTTAAAAGGCTTTCAAGTGAAGAAACTATGTACTTCCGGCTAACTCCTTTACAAATACAAAGACTGGGATCTAAAGAATTGTACAACTAGTTTTATGGGTCCAAAGGAGATTTGGGCATGTGCTTGACAGCTGGTTGCTGCAAGCAGCAAACTAGTTTTGAAACTGAAGGGATACTAATAATGAACTGTAGAGCTGGAAAGGGACCCAATGGATCATCAAGTCCAGCCCCTGCCCGGGAGGCACAGTGGAGAATCCAACTCCCAACCTAAAGCACTGAGATAGTGCTTTTAGATACCTAAAGCACTGAGCTATCCAACAGTTCTTCAAAAGCAGTTTGTCATATGTTATGGAGATCTTATATTCAAAGTTAAATGTGCTGCCAGAGCTATTAAGTATAACTACTCTTTGGATGCACTGACAGTAACACTTTGGATCTTAGTCAAAAATGCTAAATATGTTAGTGTATCAAAGACCTGCATTTTTCAAATGTGTGCTTTGGAACTGTTTAAATTTATTAAACTTCTACAGCAAAGGAGAAAGAGTAAAGACAGGTTATTTACAGGCGTACCTCGGTTTACGAATTTAATGTGTTCTACGGGATGTTACGTAATGCAAAAAAATCGTAAACTGAAATGCGGATTGCCATAGGAACGGGGGCGCCGCTATAAACCTCCAGGCACAATGCATCCTGGGGAAACTTTCTTCATACTCAAAAAAACAAACAAACAAAAAAACACCTAAACCGAGGCATTATTTTCAATGGATTTTGCTTCGTAAACCGAAAATTACGTTAACCCAGGCATTCATAAATCAAGGTACCACTGTACCTGAAACTGCAGTTCTCTGAGTGGTAATCTGAGAATTCATACTATTGGGTTACAAACCCAATAATAAGAGACCATGAAGAAGAACAGGTGAATATGTATGAAATTTCCAAGAGAACAACCACAGCTATTCAGTTGAAAATTTCAACAATGGAAGGTACTACACTTGTCCATATAGAGTAGAAATCTATCAACCTCACAGAGAAGATCAATGCATGTGAAGATGCGGTCTAGACTCCACACAAAAAACTTACGTCAAATTAAGCTTGTCAGTCCTTTTGATGACACAAGTCTTCTTGGTGAAATTATAAATTTACTGATTTTTAAAATCAACCATCAGGACATTTAGAATCTAGATGGGCGGGGTAAAAGCCAAATAAATAAATATGGAATAAATAAAATTTCCCTCTTCCCCCTACTCCCTCCTCCTCCCCAGCCTCACAATGAAATCTGTTGTAGCAGACATTTTAATAGACTGTTTTATGGCAACCAATATCAGAGGGCATAACATTAGCTAATGTCATCAATGGGTTAGAAGCACACATGGTGAAGAGGACAAAATATCTCCTTTCCCTCCACACATAAGATCTTAGTATAGCACAGCAAACTTCTCAGTTATCTCCATTTGCCACACGACTGCCCATATGAGAGAAGGGAACTCTGCTCTCAGGGATGTCACACAGATATCCAATAACTTCATGAGGAATCCATTGCTTCTAGATTTAGAAAGGGAGGACTCAAAGCAAGGGAAAAGGACAACCTTACAACCTTGTTTTGTGTATGCAACATCAAAAGCAGTTCACAGCTTTGAAAAGGTACTTTTTTGCACTGAGACTCCCAGAACTTCCCAGCCAGCATGACCTCCGGCAGTCCAGAAAGGGCAATGTTTTTAAGCTCTGAAGCTGCCTCACTGTAATATACCACAAAGACAAGCACAGCACAACTGGAAAAAAAAGGGAAGCAGTCACACCTGTCCCTAAATCTGAACATCAACTGGGGTGTGTGTACAATCAAATGAGAAGATGTGAGAAATCTCAATATAAAAACTAAATTAAGAATTTTCCTGATGTTGCCGTGCACACTGCATATAGCACCCAAACTGATAATAGCCTCAGCAATTTTAAAAAAAAAGTTGGTTTTCATTCTTATGTTCCAAAATGTTGTCTAAAATTAATATGGTAAAAATGAGCTGAAATAAATATGCTCAAGTTACACTGCTAAAGTTAATGTGGGTAACATTCTGGAGTCAGAGCAACCCCGCCCCAGTCAGCTGTTCAGCAATGGAACAGATGGATCTGCACTGCCAAGAACAAGGTCTGGCTGGAGTAAAGATAGTTTGAAGAGTGACAAAGGGAGAGAAAGGGAGGAGAAATAAATGCCTCTATTTTTATCACTTTTAATTTTTTATCATCTGCTTTACGAGCCTTACTGCAAAGGTAAAAGAGAATGCCTTTCTTAGATACAGTACTTAGAAGAACACTATACATGTTTTCCTCCACCTCTGAAAATTAAGCATCTGCACACACATTTACAAGCACAATTAAACAAGTCATACTGGAACTGTGTTACTTTTGTGCATCGGCAGAAATGATGGTACACTAGAAATGCTGACACCAACCCAATTTGGCAGTGGCATGAGAGTACAGTATGTAATGGGCAAAGGTGATCCCACGCTAGGATGCTTCCCACCTCTTATTCATCACATGAAATCACAAGTCCTTAACTGAAACTCTTACTCCCTCCCATCTGAAATATCAATAAGTTCACATGTAATCATCTCTGTCTCCAACAGGGGCTAGCTGGGCATCTCTAAGAAATGCCTAAATAGGTCAACATGGAGACAACTATGCTTGGAAGGGTATGATTACAGTTGCAGGTTTTATCTTTAGCTACTTGTTAACACAAATTCCTAGGACAGAATCTGAAATAATGACAAAAGTCCATCTAAGAAAGCGAGCAGAATTGCATCAATAACATCCCTGTTTCATTTGCAAACCCAGAGTTGATTACTTTGCATCTGAACTGTAAACATCTCAATTAGTACAATGTAACCGCCCACAGCAGACATGTTCTAGATGGGTGGTATATAAGTCTAATAAAATAAAATAAAATAAATGTTATAATCACAGAGTGCAGAAGAGCCAAAACACAAGCAAAATGTGCTATTTGGCAGGCTGACCATTGTGCACTGGCTGTGCAGTTATACAGAATGGCAGTGACACTCAAGCTACCTCTTGCCAGGATTGTGCAAAAGAAGGCAATGTTAAACCACTTCAGAATGTTTTATACTTTGGAAACCCTAGAATGAGATAATACAAAACAATATATAGTGCAGGAAGAGAAGATTTCCTGACCAGAAAGGAATAATCAACCATTGCAGAAGAGCACCGGGTGAGTATAAACAATTATCAACTAACTAAAGCAGTGGTCCCCAAACTTTTTGGGGCCGCGGACCGGCTGGGGGGAGCGAGCTCCATGCGTGGGGGGCGGGGGCACCCCAGCGCGAGCGCGGTGGGTGTGTCGCGCTCTCGCGCCTGCCCGCTGCGCAAGCGTGCGGGGGTGGAGATCCGTATCCGCAGCCCGGTTCCGGCAAGCCCACAGACCGGCACCGGGCTGCAGACCGGGGGTTGACAACCCCTGAAATAAAGGATACCTACTTGCTGATGTGCACAAATGCAAAGTCCAAATCTGCTTGAGGCACATGCTTGGAACACAAAATGTGGGAAATATGAATCAAGGTAAGTTTGACATCAGGGGAAAAAGAAGACATGGAACATGTACATATTGTCAATCTTGAGATGAATCAAGTAAAGTGAACTGGAAAGGACATTTTCAGTCAGATAATTTCAAAACGTTTGATTCTGGAAATGACAAACTCAGAAGAAACAGTATGGTCCTTAAAGCAAGACAAGACACAGCACAAGCAGTTAGGAGATATAATGAAAAGTATGGCCAAATGATTACGGAAAGCTATCAACATAACTATCATTCAAGTCACTGCTAACAATGAAGAAGCTGAAATTGTTCAAGGTTATCTGCATCTTGTTAAAGTTTATGTATATCTTGATTTCATCATCATTAATTAAAATGGAGACTGTAGCCAACAAATCAGAAGAAAACTGAGTCTTTAAAGGGCAGCTATGAAGAACTAGAAAGGATAATTAAATGTAAGGTTGCATCACTGGAGACCAAGGTGAATATTATCTGTAGTATGATATTGCTGATTACAGCACATGGATGTGAAAGCTGGACATTGAAAAAAGCTGAAAGAAAAAAAATTGATTCACTCAAAATGCGTTGGCAGAGTTTTACAGATGCCATGGCCTGCAAGAAAGGCAAATAAGTATGTTGTAGATAAAATCAAGCCTGAATTCTTACTAGAAGCTAAAATGACTAAACTCAGGCTACTGTCCTTTTAGACATATGATGAGAGGACAGGACAAGAAAAAACAATAATGCTGAGAAAAATGAAAGGCGCACACATCTTATGCATCATCATTTGGTCTAAAATCACACTTCCGGAGGGGGCCACTGTGACTGAATCTGTGTTGACCCTTGGGATGGCTACAGAAAATCACAGACATGGAGCTAGCCTGTTACCCTTGCTTTTAAAGGAGAATGGCATTCAAGAGTACAACTGCACTGAGGTTGTAATGGAGAAGACAGTATTACAGACATACCTCCCCTTGAGATTTTCAAGTTCCCTGTGATGAAGCATACTTCTCATGTGTTCATCCATTTCCTACAAACAGAAAAAATGGTAAGTCATAAAAAGCTAGAAACCAGAACAAAATGCATAAATGAACGATTCTCTATATGTCAGTTTTCTCCTTCCGGGACCCTATGCTATATATTCATTGAAACACTTCATTGTAGGTCTCTCATCACTTTTTGAATCTCTACGTTCCAAGAACAAGTGATGCTAATTCAAAAGAATCATCTCCTCCCATTTGAATCTTTCTGCCCATGCACAGAGGCTCATGCACCTGTCTTTCACTGTAGACAGTGGTACCATGTGAAACAGAGCCAGCAGGGACACCAAAAGAACCACCTGTAAGCAGGACCCAAGATGTGGAATTTTTTTGCCACAAGAAACTGATTTTCTCTCTACTCCCTTGTGTTTTCACTTGAACACATTTCTGTTTCAGCAAGCCTTTGGCTATTTCAGTTTGACTTTCTGCTTTTCCTGCTGAATGGTTACAGCGATGCTATATTATTAGTGTGAGCTTAGTACTCTATGTATTGATTTTTATCTGCTATAAAGCACCTTGAGTATTCTGGAATAGTGGGATATAAATCCATTGGGGTTAAAAACCATGTTAGAAGACAAAATATTCTAGAGATAATCTTCAAACATCAGCTTACCTTTTTTGAGTTGTATATGGTGTGGCATAATATACATTTTCGTTCTCGGACCATAGTGAATGTTTCCAAAAGATCTTATCCTAGCCCTAAGAGTAAGGGGGGAAAATATTCGTTAACCCTTAATTATTTTTCTAATTCTTCTACATTCTAAACATCATTTTATTTAGATTCTTCCATTTGTACTACTAGTTTAGTTTTACCATATTCATCAGACCAGCCTAACTTGTTTACACCTCTGAGGTTTCCAAGCATCAGTAACTACCATCCAAAACTTGGTTAGAAGAGGAATAAAAAAAATAAAAGCTGAAATATCATGACTAATTCCACTGGGGTAGCAGTGATTATATAGCAAACATGCAAATGCAAATAACTCAATTTCAGTGTATTCTTACCCTGCATGGTTTACTATGTTGAGATAATAACAATCTTGCATGCTTTGTAACACTGGGTATGAGTGGGAAGAAGGCTTTTAGGACCTAATGGGATTCTAACCTATTGCTAATATTATTTTTTCCCACCTCTCCTCTGTTTCTATTTGTTTACTTCACTTCCTTTTCTTTGTTAGTCTCTCCCCACCCCTGATCTCTGACCATGTGGCCAACATGGAAGGTCTGTATCACACATGGTTGAGACTCACTTCTCTTTTTCTTTTTTCTTTTTATCCTTCTGACTGTATCTATAGACAGCAACTATAAGTAAAGGCACCTTCTTTTCTACTTTAAATGCTTCAAGAGTGATTTTATACTAACAAAGTTCTAATCTGTGTGAAGAGGATTAGTGATGAGACTGGGCTGATCTCTCCATGTTTCTTACTCAGCTAACTAAAAGGAATCAACCAAATTCCAATGCATTATGCTTTTATTAAATAATGTTACTTCTTATTTCAGAAATACAAACACATAAAGATCAGATAAATCAGAGATACAACTTGACATGACTTGGGAGAGGTCTTAAGTGCTACAAAAAAAACAACCCAATTTAATATAACAATGTTTTTAAAGAATAAGTTGCAACAATTGCAAACTTTGTACATCACACCATCAAAAATTACACCAGTTTTTTCATAACCCAAAGAACCTAACTTAGGTAGATAACCATGAATCATTTGATACAGATTTTGTTTAACAATTCTAGATAGTCATACTAACAGGGCTGGCTCAGGACATTTTGCTGCTTTAGACAGAGCAACAAATGACAACTCTGCATCCACATTAGCATGAATAATACTACAGACTTGCCAAGTTACTCCAGTAGAAAAAGCAGAAGTATATTTCCCTTATCCCTAAATGTGAAAATACAACAAATTAAATAGCTAAAGATATGCTGCACATTCATGACATCCAAAATCTACCATTTGGGGCACACACCTCACTCTGTATAATGGCAAGGTCAACCCTGCATACTAACAAACATATCACTAACATCTGAAAAAAAGCCTCTGTCTTGGAATAGGCCACATGAGAATAAAGTGCTACACAGTGGCTGCACAGGGCTATCTATCACTGGAAAGCAGGATGTGGTCTTGCAATACAGTGGTTAAGAGCATTTGCAAGCTAAGAGCCGTGGGTGGTAGGTCAATTTTCACAACTTGCTGAAACATCATATGAGCATCACCATTCATTTTCTATACTATGAAAGTTAGTACAGGCACTCCTCACTTAAGGATTTACCTGTTTAACGACTTGGATTTACGACCCTTTATGACCCTTGCACATGTGTGCTCCCATTTTCACTTAACAACCTAATCATAGGAATGGAACTTGGTCGTTAAATGAGGACTGCCTGTAATACTGGTCTGATAGTATTTTGAGAGCTATTGCAATGATGGGTGAAATGTGTGGGATGTATGTATTTATAATCATTACTGTCTTCCCCCCCTGCAATGCCTTTCAGATATTTTGAAATATACTTTCCAAAATCTCTGACCTTTTGCCATGCTAGCTTGGGCTGTTGGAAACTGTAGGCCAAAACTGTAGTTTATTGGTGCTTTCCTCATTTTGTATTACAGGGAACTTCATTGGTCAAGCACAAACACTGGGAGTGGGGTTTCCTTTTCCTGACTAAATGAAATCAACTGACCCTATAAAATATAATAATCATGTGCCGTCAAGTCAATTCTGACTTATGGAGACCCTTTTCAGGGTTTTCCAGGTAGAGAATACTCAGAAGTGGTTTACCATTGACTTTCTCTAGCGGCGCCCTTGGACTGTGCAGCTTGTCCAAGGCCACACAGGCTGGCTTTACTCACAGGAGGCATAGTGGGGAATCGAACTCTCAACCTCTGCCTCCCAACCTCCTAAACCACTGAGCTACCCAGCCAGCTTGCTGACCCTATAGTCTGCTACAACAGCGGTCCCCAACCCTTTTGGGACCGCGGACCGGCTGAGCCTCTGAGGAAGGCAGGGCACCCCCTGTGCTCACGCAGGCGCGTGTGCACTCTCGGGCACATGCACGCTCTCTCTGGTGCATGCGCACGCTCTCTCGGGCGCATGCACGAAGTGGTGGGGGAGCGTGCGCATGCGCGCCAGCACCGGCATGAGTGCTCCCCCACCCCTTTGCGCATGCGCAGGAGCGCCTGCACACCCCTTCGCGCGGGTGCTTGGGCGCATGCATGAAGGGGTGGGGGAGCGCTCATGCCAGCGCTGGCACGCGTGTGTGTGCACAAACCAGCTGTGGGGAGGGGAGTGCGTGCGGGGGGCGGGAGGTCTGTCTCCGCGGCCCGGTCCGGCTCAGGCCACTTACTGGCACCGGGCCGCGGACCGGGGGTTGACGACCTCTGTGCTACAATATACAGCAGTGTGAAAAATCTTTGACCTTTTAGTTCTGTGGGCTGTAATTCCCACAATTATTTCACAATGCTAGCTGCTACTTTTTAGTATTGAACTCCAAAATATCTGCAGGGCTAATTGCACCCAACAACAGAGGACAGGATGAGAATGTGAACCTTTCAACTAGAATCTGCTTCCATTCTCCAGTTATAAAAGTAGAAATAATTAGCACTCACACAATGTACTGCCCCTTATTTTATTGATAACTTTTACAACTACAACAGGTGACAGAATGTGGTTGGAGGAAAACCATCCATTTCCCTAGCAAACATATAATCTTCGCTGTTTAAAATATCACATTTATCATCACTGTTCTCTAAAATTATGATTGTTACGTGCCGTCAAGTCGGAACTGACTTTTTGTGCCCCTAATAAGACTTTCAAAGTAAATGAGATATTTCAGGAGTTGTTTTACCAGTTCCACAGTCCCAGTGAGTTTCCATGGCTAAGCAGAGATTCAAACTGAGGCCTCTTAAGTCCTAGTCCATCACTCTACCCACTACAGCACACTGGGTATCAAATGCATGAATTAATTACAGGACATGAAAAATGCAAGCTAGATGTGTTTAACATAGGGTGTAAAAACTCTGTTGAATAGATGATAGATTATTAAGATCTGCCATTACTGAAGCATCCTTTTACTTCTAAGCATCAGCATGTGTAAATGCTTACTGACAATAATATACAGGAACTGCTGAAGAATTAAGTGACAGGAAGAAACATTCCCTAAACATAAAATACAGCTGTAGGTACTGATGCAATTCTAAGGCCTGGAGTACAGATGATGAGACTGAACAACCATCAATAAACAATCCAATGGTTCTCAGTTTTCTCTTTCTTGCATTATCACACACTACATTTACTGCATTGAAAAGAAAGTTACTGAGAAACACCTTCTATCTCAAGGAGAAAACTTGCATTTTTGAGAAAGATCCCAAAGCTACAGTAGAACCACCATGACTCCAAGAAGAAGAAATGCTGTCTGTCATCACTGCAACCAAGCAACAAAATCAGAGGCATCCCTTTAAACTTCTGAAGATTATTTTAATGCAATGCTACACATGTAAGTATGCCTAAAAGGAAATGTGCTAATCTTTATATGGACTACTGCAGATTTCCTTATGGGCTATGATCTCTCTGACTACCCCTACAGTCTATGCCAATACTGCTTTGTAGTTAATGACTTAATGCTCTTCATATGTTTAAGCTATTGATTAAAATTGGCTGGCATTTCTGGAATTCATCGGGTAGAAAGGAAGTAAAGTGCTTTAAAAGAGACAACAAGGTCACTAGAGTAAGGCTGGACTTCAGCATCAGTCAGCAAACTACACTGAAGTGACTTTTACCAGGCAGATCTAAAATTACACTTGCTCTGGAGAATCCGGGTATCAGAGTAACTATGCATGAGCGCAAGAGGAGTTCATGGCTTATATCAAGTGCCCAATCAACTGCAGCCACTCATAAGAGAGGGCTAAAAATAATGTCTGAACTCAACTGTTATTGGCTGTCACTAGGAAAGGAAAGAGCAAGCTTCTTTTTGCAAAGGGACTGCTCAGACTGCACTGAAAGAGGCAAATGGCTGCTGAATAAAGGGTCCTCAAGTTCTCACCTAGTCACCCTTTCACAACAAAGAAACAGACTGTGTATCTGTGAAAATACCACAAAACTGCACTGAGGCCAGTGAACAACTTCTTCATAAACTGAGAAAATGATAGGAAGGAACAGGGGGACATGCAAGTCTGTAACATACGGCCATGAAAGGAAGAGTAGCAGGGAGCAAAATGCTCACACACACCCTTGAGGAATGAGCCACCAGGCCTTTCCTGAGAAAAGGGGGGGGGGGTGTAATGTGACTGATGAAGCTGTCACATACTAGGAAGTAAACCTGGCCCTCACGCTCCTGATCCAATAAAGCTGAGCGTTTTGCTGTGTACTCAGACATCTCCTTTGGCAACTACCAGCTTCCCTGACCCTCCTGATTTATATCTGTTGATCAACCCAGACTCTGTGAAACTACAGTGGTACCTCGCAAGACGAATGCCTCGGGCAACGAAAAACTCGCAAGATGAAAGCATCTTGCGAGTTTTTCGGTGCCCCGCAAGACAAAGATATTTTCGTCTTGCGAGGTACGTTTTCCCATAGGAATGCACTGAAATTTAATTAATGCGTTCCTATGGGCCAAAAAACTCTGAAAAAGTCACTTACCAGGTAGGGAGCTGGGGAAGCACCATCGGAGGACTGGCAGGGGTCCCCCGCAACCGTGATCGCCGCTTTCAGAGGTCCCCCGGCAGTCCTCCGATGGTGCTGGGGAAGTCTTCAGAGGCTTCTGAAGCCGGCGATCGCAGTTGCGGGGGACCCCCGCCAGTCCTTCGATGGTGCTGGGAGGACTGGCGGGGGACCTCTGAAAGCGGCGCTGGCTCCCCGCCCCCCTCCCACCTCTCAGCTGTTCAGCGCTGGGTCTCAGAGGCTTCCCGGGGCTTGCTCAGCACGGAAAAAGGCAGGGGAAAATGGCGGGAAATTCAAAACTGGTGCTTTTCCCCTGCCTTTTTCCATGCTGGGCAAGCCCCGGGAAGGCTCTGAGATCCAGCGCCGAACAGCTGAGAGGCGGGGGGGGGGGCGGGGAGCCAGCGCCGCTTTCAGAGGTCCCCCGCCAGTTTTTCGCCCATAGGAACGAAATAATTAAATTTCAATGCATTCCTATGGGAAACCGCGCCTCGCAAGACGAAAATTTCGCAAGATGACATAAGTCGCGGAACGAATTAATTTTGTCTTGCGAGGCATCACTGTAGTGGCTTTAGAAGAGGTAGCCATGTTAGTCTGTTTAAGCATATCAGGCAAAATCCAAAGAAGCAAAACAAAACAAAGCAATACAAAATTCAAAAAACAGAAACATGTGGCACCTTAAAGGCTAACCATTATATTTTAATGTAAGTTTTCATGGACACGTCCATTTCATCAGACACTAAGAGACAGAATGAAAAATAATGAAATATATATGAAATATCAGTTTCACATTCTAAATGTTCATTGGTCTAAGCAGAAATGAGAGGTGGGGGCAGGGAGAGAGATAAGAGGCAAGGGTGGGGGGGATGAAGATGCTGTTAACCTCAAGAGGGGAAAGAAAGAATGAAAGAAGCTAGCAGAGAAATCATGTGTGTTAATGTAGGGAATATAGACAGTTTTTACCTTAGAGCCTTGTGATGAGAGATGGGCATGGTAGTAGTGAAGAAAATAACAGTGGCAATGGATAACAGAAATGTTAAATTCGGTAATGGCTTAAGAAATCTAGGCTGAAATTAAATCCATTTCTATGGGTGTCCAACATACGTATAAATTTTATTTCAGCTGTTTCCCTCTGTATTCTTGATTTGTAATGATTCTGTTCTAAAACAATGACTTTTAGATCACTTCCACAGGGTGATCTGATAGACTGAAATGGTTGGAGACAGGTTTCTGTGTATTGTGGTTTCCCCTGTCAGATTTGTAGCAATTGATCTGTTTCTGTAAAATTGTCCTGTTTGTCGTATGTAGAGTGCAGAGAGGCGTTGTTGGCAAAGGATGGCATAGACCACATTAACTGAGGAAAAAGTGAAGCTGCCATGTAACCAATGAACATTTAGAATGTGAAACTGATATTTCATAAACATTTCATTCTGTTTCTTAATATCTGACAAAGTGGACGTGTCCATGAAAGCTTACATTAAAATATAATGGTTAGTCTTTCAGGTGCCACGTTTTTGCCTTTTTTTTTCTATTGTTTTGTTACTTTGGATTTTGCTTGATATAGTAAAGTGGCATGTTTCAAAGTGAAGTGCCAGCTTACAGCACCACCTGGAGGCAGGCAAGGGTTAGAATTAGAGATGGGGGTATTCGTATTCAAATATCCTTGTGCAGCTGGAATTAACGAGGGTCCGGCCCCTGGGCCTGGACCGTCCACTCACATGTCCGCCGCCTCTGCTGGCCCCGCTCATCTTTCCAATCACTCCTGAGCACCATTCTCTTCCCAGTCGTCTAGCCATTCCTGGCAGAGGGAGGTAAGATGAGTCTTCCTGCAAGGCTGCTGAGTGGCTAGCTGAGCGGCGCTCTGGAGTGATTGGAAGGAAGAGAGGGGCCACTGCCGCCAGACGTGTGAGTGGACAGTCCAGCCCTAGGGGCCAGACCTTCTTTAACTCCATCTGCAGGGGATATTCATATTCGTATACAAATACCCCCATCTCTATCTAGAATAAATGCTGAATTGCAGTGTGCATGTGCATCATGTCTATTATTTATTAATTTATTTATTAAATTTATATACTGCTCCCTTAGTGAAATGCACTACTCTGGGTGGTTTATAGTCAGCTAAAACATAATAAAAGCAAAACAAATAAAACTACACAGAACAAGACATAGACAATAATGCCAAGGGCAATGTTCCCTATAATTTTTGGCCCTGCTGCACAGGAGCCTTGCCTTGTGCATGTGCGGCAGGGCAGGGTTTAATCTGGAACTGGAACTAAATGGGCATCAACACCAGCTGCCAGTGCACAGCCCCAATAGATGTCTGCACACATGTGTGCATGCAGCTTAAAGGGAATGTTGGCCAAGGGAAAAATTACAGAATAAAATGTAGCATGGGGCATGTAAACAAGCACAGCAGCAGAGAAACACATTACGCAGGGTTGCCAAAAGAGGCCTCTCTATAAAGCAGTCATTTCAAATGTCTTTTGAATGTTGGGAGGGAAGAAGCCAAATGCAGCTCCACCAACAGTTGATTCCACAGAGTTGGAGCCACAGCAAGGGCGGCCCTGTTTCTAGTGGATTGTTTCCTGGCCTCCCTTGAAGTGCCAACCCAGAGGATCATGGCCTGGGAGGACCTAGTGGAGAGGGTTCATGACCTTGGTAAAAGACACTCTGATAGATAACATGATCCTAAACTGTGAAGGGCTTTATAGGTCATCACCAAAACCTTGAATCTGGGATGCAACAGGTAACCAGTGCTGGTGAGCCAAGACTGGGGAAATGTGGTCAAACATGCTCACACCAGCCACCAGTCTGGCCACTGCATTCTGGACCGGCTGCAATCTCTGGGCCAGACCCAAGGGAAGCCTCATGTAGAGAGCATTGCAGTAGTTGTTAAGGGAGATGATCAGAGTCCTGAGGGATTTCTCATCCAGGAAGAAGTGGAGTTGGGCAATGCACCTCAGTTGATTAAAGACAGCTCTGGAAATGGCTGCCATCTGGGATTTCCATGACAGAGCTGGGCAATGTACCCTCTAATTTTCAGCCCTGCTGGGTGGGGTTCCGCCTCTCCCTCGCACAGCTTTGCCCCTGCGTTCATGCGCGACTCTGCCCCTCCATGCGCTGAGTTCTGTCACAACTGGAACCTAACACGATCGCTGCACAGAGAAGGGAGAGTGCTGCGCGGAGAGAAGAGGAATTGTGCACACCCACGCGCATGCCCATCTTAGCAGGAACCTTGGAGCTGGGTCCATGAGCATGCCCAGATTACAAACTTGGTCTCTGATGATAAGAAAAATGCAGTCCAGTCTAGGGGTAATCCTCCCCAACCTTTCCAAGGAGCCCCCCAGGGGCAAGATCTCTGTCTTGCCCAGGTTCACACACAAACTGTACCAATGGCTGTTATTCTTTTTTGTTCTCATTACCAACAGATATGTGAGGATACATGTTAGTTTTGCAAATTACACTACACCCACCCATTGTATCTCTCTCTCTTTCGGATCACAAATCCTACAAGGTGTGATAAAAATCCAATCTTTTACAAGTATGGAGGAAACTGCATCCTGATAGTTTCATTGTGTCATTTTGTTTTTACAACAACTACTTGCATACTTGCATTGCAATAGAGAAAGCCTACTCTTCTGTTTATATCATTGCAATATTTATATATTTTATTTATTTAAAATATTTTTTATCCTGCCTTTCTCCTTAAAAATAACCCAAAGTGGCTTACATAATTAAAAAGACAATCTCACTAGGATCACAGTTTAAGAACCCTTAGCACAGAACATATACACATATTCATTTGTTGCAGAGTTTCACTCACTTATAGTTTAAATTTCCAAAACAAAGTAGTTGCATCAGTCCATCTAAATATGCCTATGGTCTTACTTTCTTCTGTGCTACAAAGTACAATTTAGAAGTGCCTGCCTGCTATACAGAAGTTATGGAAATGATAATGGAGGAAAATTGTGTTCTTCCATCATTCCAGTTTGCAACTATTAGACTGAGCTCTAAATTCACTCTACAGCTACATACTTTTTATTACTCCTAGTATATATTTGTTCCAAACTAAGGGGAAAAAATCACTCACAAACAGCAATTCAGACTATGCTGTTAGGTACTCAACAGCTTTACAAAGTACCTATGATGGTTCTTTCGATTCATGACTACAGAGACTCACTAATAATAAGGATTTCTCCCATCCCACCCAGACGAGCCCGCACGTAACCTCGTAATCCCCAGACCAAACAACAAACACATCGACACTTAACCACAGCTTCCACACAACGCATCCACCCGCTTCTCAATACTCACAGGTCGTACCCTCCTCAGCCCGCGACAAACCACAAACCCATCGCCCCGCCAGATGGACCAGGCAGGCCCCCGCCAACGCTAATGCCGGCGGTAGTTCCGCTTCGCCCTCCCGAGACTTGCCGGAGCCGACTCAAAAGAGAACCACGCTAGAAAACGGGAAGCGTCTCCATGGATCAACCAATCAGAGAACCAAATCCTATTTTCGCCGGCATTCTGGGAATAGTAGGCAGCGCCATAGTGATAGGAAAGCACTCCTCTCCGATAGCCACCATGGCCAGACGCCTTGCATTTCGGGAATTGTAGTCCTGGGAACTGCAGCGCTACGTTTACAGTATTTCTGTGGAAGGAGTTCCCGTTCACGTCAATGGGAATTACTTCTGAGTAACACGCATGGGAACGAGTTGCATCTTACATCTCTAGTGCACACATACAGTACAATAATATACTTATCTATTCAATAATAAAGCACCGCTAAACATTTTATACACACGCATAGGAATATAATTAGTTACTGAAGCTGAAGTCCCACTACATTTACTGGGATTTGTCTCCAAGCACGCTTGCAGAGGCTTAAGATCTATCTATCTATCTATCTATCTATCTATCTATCTATCTATCTATCTATCTATCTATCTATCCTCCTGACATAGTGGAAACCACTACTCTGGACAGTCTACTATATAACATAAGCTCTATCCTCTTATCCCCAAACCACCAAAAACAAAATAATAAATAAAAATTGACCAGCTACCAATGGAGCACAACCAGATAAATATACAGACTAAAATGTAAAACGAGGTGCTGACAGAGAATGTTGTTTTCCAGTGACTGTCATACAGAGACAAAGAGAACTACTATGACAACCAATGCAAAAAAACAGAGTAGCACAACAGAAAGGGAAAAACAAATCTCTTCTTAAAAATCCAAGAAATCAAAGGGAAATTCAAGCCTAGATTAGGAATGCTGAATGACCAACAGGGAAGCACACTATCTGACCAGGAGAAAATAAAGAGAAGGTAGAAATAGTATATTAAGACCTATACAGAAGGGATAAAAGGATGACAGACTCCTTTGAAGAGGAATATTATGATGAAGAACTTGCAGTTCTTGAAAGCAAAGTGAAAGCTGTTCTGAAAGCACTAGGAAGAAATAAATCACCAGGGATAGATGGGACACCTATTGAACTATTTCAAGCCACAGAAACAATCTGTCAAAATCCTGACAATATGTCAACAAATATGAAAAACAAAACAATGGCCCACAGACTGGAAACACTCAATATACATTCCAGTTCCTAAGAAATGAGATATCAAGGAGTGCTATGTCTATTGAACCATTGTTTTAATTCCCCATGCAAGCAAAGTAATGCTCAAGGTGTTTCAACAACAGCTTTTTTACCTTATATGAGTGAGAAACACCTGATGTTCAAGCTGGGTTCTGAAAAGAGAGAGGCACTGGAGATCATATCGCAAATATCCACTGGCTACTGGAGAGCAACAAAGAATTTCAGAAGATCTGTCTAGAGAAGGCAGCACGAAAAGAGGAAGACCAAATGTGAGATGGACTGCCTTCCTAAAGGAACCCACAGGCTTGAGTTCCCAAGAGCTGGGCAAAGCATTTGAGCATAGGAGATTTTGGAGATCACTCATTTATGAGGTCGCCATAAGTTGGAGGAGACTTGACATCACACAACAACAACAGAGAATGCAGGAAATTAAGACCTAGCCAAAACCGGTTTTCCTCAGTAAAATATGCTACTGTAAATCTTCTGAAACTGTCTGAGGAGATATATCATGGCAGCAGTAAGTTAGTAGTCATTCATATATTTTCAAGACAGTTGTTGCTGTTAGTGCACAAGGGAGGCCAGAGCTGGAAATATCACAAAATCCTGCAGAAGTTAATTTGACTAGCTGCCACAGTAGAAAACAGAACATAAACGTATGGACTATGTCTAAACAGTGCTTTCTTAAATTGTGAGATGGTTTTCTGTAACTTGCTTCTAGGTTTCCTTTGATAGTGATCTCCAAGGATTTTGAATTTAAAATTAGTCTTTACAGTGGTCTACAACCACATTTCATACTTTTCCGATATCAATAAAGCTGTGTAAATATTTTGAATGAATACAGGAAGTCACAAAGTATGCAATAAGGCAGATATGCATAATATACTATATTATATTATGCTGCTATTGTTGTGCCATTGAGTTGTCTCTGATTTAAGGTGACCCTATGAATGAGTGACCTCCAGAAGGTCCTATCATTAACAGCTCTTGCAACCTCAAGCCTGTGGGTTCTTTTATGGAATCAATCCATATCTGGTCTTCCTTTTTTCCTGCTGCCTTCTACTTTCCCTAGTATTATTGTCTTTTGTAGCTAGTCTTGTCTTCCCACAATGTGTCCAGTTTGTTTTGCCATTTTTGCTTCTAGAGAGAGTTCAGGCCTGATTCAATCTGCAACCCTCCTCAAAAGATATTAAATAAGTAAAAGGAAAAAGAAATGGCATAGGAGACACTCATAGTATTTGGAAGGAGAAAAGTTCCTGGAGAGAAATTGCTAGGCATTTTGAAGAATTCAGACATGCCATGGCATTAACACACATCATGAATGCCACAGAGGCGTGTCTTGGAGAGACTTGCAGTCCCTCACATGCGAATGAACGTAAAACCAAAACTCTGCTGAACCTTACATTTGTTTATGAGAAATCAGCTTATTGTGCTTTAATTTCCAAGGGGAACATTTCAGGACATGATCTACATAGGACCTCCAACTTGTGAGAACAGTCATTCGTTACTGCTAATAAAGCGTCCCGTACATTAGCATCTTGTCGTTAGGTTCAGAGGATGATCTACACGTTTACCGGTTTAGGCAAGAATAACACAGAACCAGAAAAAAAAACCTCTTAGGATTGTCCACTTAGTTCAATGTTTCTGAGGTACAAACCAAACTTGATCATCCGTGTTTACCCTTTGAATAACTTTAAAAAAAACCAACAGGAAACGAAAAAAGGCGGGACCAAACCTTTAACGTGGACCAAGAGGTAGTGAAAGGCGGTGCCAGAGCGTGACTTCTCTTGGTTTTCACCAATAACGTTGTGAATTTCCAGAGGAAGCGACCAATAGGTTGCTCGCTTAGACGGTAGGTAGTGGAAAGGGCGGGGAGGTGGCCGGTCGGCCAAAGAGGAACTGAAGGGGGGGAAGCTCCGGGAAAGTGGACGGGGTGGGGTTCGGCTGAGGCGAGGGAAGGGAAGGGAAGGGAAGGGGTTCCCAAGACTCGGCGGTAAAAGGCCGGAGAGGAGAGCGGCGTCTTCTCCCCTCACTGCCCCTTTGCCCTGGGGTGAAGTCTGGGAAGAGGAGGAAGGCGGCTGGCTGGTTGGCTGCGCTCAAGGGTTTGGACCCTGGGAGAGGAGGACGGAGGGAAGGATACGAGCCGAGAAAGAGGCGAGTTTCCCGGCGGTGTCCTCGGGAGCTGGTGGGTCGGGGACTGTGGCCGGTGGGAGGCGCTGTTCGTGGGGACGGCTGAGATGGGAACGCCAGAGAGAACGGGTCCCCGTCCGGGGCGCCGCGTCGGAGAGAAAAAGGGGGGCCGGCGGGAACGCCTTGGCTCGTTTTTGCAGCAAAGAGGTAGAAAGTCGAGGCTGAGCCCCATAGCGAAGCCCGGGCGAAGAGGCAGGAGCAGGCCCCGGGGTTTAGGCAGATGAACCCTCAGGAGGAAGGACCAGGCAGGCAGGCAGGAAGTGGTGGCTGGAGAGGGCAGGAGGGAGCGCCGGGAGCGCCGCGCCGAAGCCCCCGCGGGCATCCTCCGGAGCCGAGCCGAGCCCCTCCGACGGGGTCTGGGATCGCTGGCCCCGGGTTTCGGGGTGCCGGGCTCTGGCCTCTTTTGCAGGGCTAGGCCCCGGCTTCCTTGGGTCTGGCTAGGTTTCCGGAGGAATGCTGCCCACTGGCTGGCTCTCTTCGGGGCTGCCCTGTCTCTCGCTCACGTCGTTTTGGATTTGTCACTTTGTGTGCAGGACGTTTTCATGAAAATACAAGACAGGATTGTGACGAGGAGTGAGGAGAGACCATTTTATGTTCTGTGGTTTTCCACTCCAGGTGTATAAACACGTTTTTAAAAAGTAATTTTGTTTTTAATAGAGTAGTTAACAGCAGAAGGTTCAGACCTGTGGAAACGTCCTGTGGCACCTACTGATGCCCATATCCGGCTTGTCCGTTTCGTTCTTGTTGGGTTTTTTTTTGCCTGCCCCCATGCAACCAAAAGGAGCAGCAGTTCTACTTGCCTACCTTAGCTTTCAAATCAGGAGTATAAACTGGGAGAATGATAGCAAATGGGCAGTTGTGGCAATGGTAGAGAGATAGATTCAGTCAGAGAGACTGGATCAAGACTTGCTAGAAGAAACCTCAAAATCTGGAGACGATTCTTGGTTCATAACTGTTACATCTTCACATTAACAAGCCCAAGATGTTTCTAGGGAACATAAAGCCGAATTTACAAGCCCTGCTATTACAGGCTGTTGCATCTGGTTTAGTGCTGGTCCATTTCTTACTGCTGAGAGAAGCCCAACATAATGGTTTTTCTTTCTCTTTTAACCTGGATCAGCTTTATCTTCATCACAGACGGTGAAGCAAGAACCGTTATGTGGATGTTTTAACAAAATTCTGAAGCACATATCAAAACCCAGTGTGAAGAATAGCTTTGGAACTACTGGATCAATTTTTCATTTGTAGATATATATCTACACTGCTTTTGCCTTCAGGTCACAAAATAAGGTGTTACAAATATCAGTATCGGTTAAACTTATCTGAAATAACAACTTCTTAAATTCATGGAAGGTCATCTTGGGGATGAAAGTTACTTAAGCATCAATTTGAAGGGTATGTCCAATGGCACTATCTGTCTTACTTGTGTGCAGTGATAAATGTTCTGAGCTTGATAGATCTTTTACTATAAAGGTGCAGACTTATGCCGATGAGACTTAACCAGCTTAACCTGTTCCGTGTGGGCTCCAGCTTTAGATACTTCGCAGACTTCCATATGCATAAACATACACCCATAACATGCAGCTGATAAATGAAAATGACATATTTTGTACTCTATTGTTGCACTACCTAACAGTGGCTGGGCCTTTATGCAAGTTCTGTACTGAGCCTTGCTTTTCTTCATCAACATCAATCTGATCACGGCATCTCAAAATAAGAGCCTCCTGATAATTTTGTTCACAGAAATTCTCTGAATGTGGTCTTTATTGTTCTGTACATTTTTTCAGTATGTTGTCACTTTGTGTTCCTCTTTATTTAATTTTAAAAATATTTTAATCTTTTTTTTCTGTTTTCAGTTTTGCTAACATCACTGAGAAAAAAATTTAATGTTAAAGTTATCATAATAATAATCTCATGACAGTTACACACGCACTGGTAACATCTCATATAGATTACTGCAATGCGCTCTACGTGGGGCTGCCTTTGAAGACGGTCCGGTGACTGCAACTGGTCCAGAATCGAGCTGCGCGGCTGGTGAGTGGTGGGGCCGCTAGGGGACATATCAAGCCGATTCTGTTTAAATTACATTGGCTACCAGTTGCTGCCCGGGTCCAATTCAAAGTGCTTGTTTTGACATATAAAGCCCTAAACGGCTTGGGCCCTGGATACCTGAAGGACCGCCTCCTTCCATATGAACCTACCCGGCAGTTAAGATCTAGCCAGGGGGCCCTTTTGAAAGAGCCGTCCCTCAAGGAGGTAAGAGGGATGGCTTGTAGACAAAGGGCCTTTTCGGCAGCTGCCCCCAGACTATGGAACGCCATCCCAATTGAGATTCGTCTGGCGCCGACGCTGATGACATTTCGGCGCCAGGTCAAAACCTTCCTGTTCCAGAAGGCTTTTAATTGAAATAATATCAGCTGTGGGTCCTGATGGCAATTTTTAGAGTATATATTTTAATTGTATTTTAATTGTTTTATCTTTTTTATTGTATTTTAATTGTTGTAAGCCGCCCAGAGACCTTTGGGTAGTGTGGGCGGCATATAAGTTAAATAAATAAATAAATAATTGTTAATAAAACACCAACACAGTTTTAAAGGACAATTTGGAGATGTTTCCACAGCCTTCCAAAAAGCAATAAGGGTGGGAACTGATTGTAATTCTGAGGGGTATGCATTTTGAAAAGAATGCTGGGAGTAATACAGAAAAAAGCTACAGTGGTGCCTCGCTAGACGATGTTAATCCGTTCCACGAAGATCGCTGTCTTGCGAAAACATCGTCTAGCGAAGCACGTTTTCCCATTGGAATGCATTGAAATCTCTTCAATGCATTCCAAGGGAAAACTCAGTCGTCTTGCGAAAATCTCCCATAGGGAAACATCGTCTAGCGAGCGCGGGTCCCCGTCGGAATGCACTGACAGCTTTTGACCACTAGTCGGTGCATTCCTATGGGGAAACCTCATCGTCTAGCGAAAATTCCCCATAGGAGACCATCGTTTTGCGAAGCGCAGTAGCGATCGCAAAAAGCCATCGTCTAGCGATTTCCTCGTCCTGCGAGGCAATCATCTAGCGAGGCACCACTGTATGTTTGTTCATCCAGGAGCTGTCTGCAAGCATCAGTATTCACAAAAGGGGTCTCTGAAAATCTTAACATCCAGATGGGTTCAGATAAATCAGTGGTTTAGGCATCTGGGTTGGGAGTTCAATTCCCCACTGTGCCTTCTTGACAGAGGCTGGACTCAATGATCCATAGGCTCTGCAGTTCTAAGATTATTATTATTATTATGAGATAGACCGTTCCCTAAATAGCCAGGCCCCAAACCTTTGGACCTTTTAAAGTTTAAAACAAATTGGATTCATATCTTAATATCAATTGCACCTGTTGGAGTCATCTCTTGATACATATTGAACCACTGGGAGCTTCTGGACACTGCTCAAAGGTTTTCTCATGCAGAGCATATTGCAGCAGTTCCTCTGTCCTTCTGTTGTACCTTCTTGCTGTTCAGTAACTTTTACTTGCATTCTTATATCCTGCTCCTTTTCTTCTACTGTCCAGTTTCTGTGTATTCTAAATATCCAGGCAAGTGCTTTTTCAGCACATGGCCCTCTTTTTCCTGAATGTACAGGTCCACATCCTTGACGCAGTGTCTTGGTCAAAAAACAATGCCATCCCATCCTCCTAAGCTTTATCTTATTCTGTACAATTGTAAACTATGCCAGGTGGTATTGGCTGTTTTCTACATGGTACGACTTAGGTCTGGAGTTCCTGTCAACTTCATATCCATGCAGTGGGAAGGCTCTTTGATCACCTAAGACAGCAATGGCGAACCTATGGCATGCGTGCCACAGCTGGCATGCAGAGCCCTCTCTGCGGGCACATGAGCCATAAGTCGCCAGATCGCTACCCCCGGCAGCCAAACCTGAGGAGGCGGCTGCAGCCGTGGTGCTAGCGCCCCGAGAGGTGGCGGGTCAGGATCCGGAGCAGCTGGCGCTGGTGGGGGTTGGGCACGATTTGATGTGAATCCAGAGTGGGGTCTGGAGGCACCTCCGTGCCTGGGATTCCCCCTTCTGCCACCACTTCCACTGCCGCCACCCGCTGCCCACTGTTGTTTTTTTTCCCAGTTTGGGCACTTGGGATCAAAAAGTTTCGCCATCACTGACCGAAGACAATTTAATGTATACATGGAGAATGTGGCAGTTTTTTCTGAAGGCAGGACCTACCATTTTAAATGCCTACCCAGAAATTGCCCAAACCTTCACATTAGTCTCTTTTCGTGAGGATAATATATTGTGGTAAGAAGGAGGCTAATATGGAAATGAATCTGTTGGTTTTAAAGGTACCACAAGACTTCTGGTTTTATTCTGCTTCTGTAGTACATATTGAAACAGACTAACACAGCTACTTCTTTGAAAACTGAAATTCATAGGTATTGTTTGTGGATTTGGCATTAAAACTATACGAAGGAACACAGCTTTGGAAAGGATAAAATCTGCCTTGGAAAAATCTCCCCCTTTTTTGAGGGGGGGTTTGATAGTGGTCTTTGTTATTTTCCCTCCAGACTTTTGCATTTGTTACAGGTCTGTGGAATTCAATTATGTCAGTTCTATAAAGTTTTTTTCAGCAACAGGTAACTTGAAGTGTTAAACAACCCAGATGATTACATAATTCTAAGATGCCTGAAAGAGCACCAATAACCCTATTGTTCCTACAGGATGTTCAGGAAGCTGATAAGAGAAGACAGGAAATCTTTCTGAGTGATGTCCTTATTTTTAAATTTTCATTTGACCAGTCAATGCAAAAAAAGATAGGGAATCACACTCAAGCTGTTCGCTGCATGGGCACTAAAGCTTTCTCTTGAAAACTGATCCTAAACTATTAACTGTATTACAAAATCTCACCGTTTTATTAGTAAATGTATTAAAAACGTAAAAATATTGTGGCACATTTAAGACTAACAGATTTATTTCCCTGTGAGCTTTTGTGGATTATATTCTGTTTCCTCACACACATACAATCCATAAAAACTCACATGGAAATAAATATGTTGGTTTTAAAAATACCACAAGACTTCTGATTTTTCTGCCTTTGTAGCACATGGTGAAACAGGCCAACACAGCTACCTTTTTGAAAACTGAAATTAGTAGATATTGTTTATAGATTTAACATTAAAGCTATATGAAGGAATAGCAATACATTGACTAGAATTAGTGATTTGATAATAAAATCCAGGTTATTTGCAAATAAAAGTCTCTAGTACCTAAGATGATTCATAAGGAGAAAAGAGAGGCAATATATATGTGGATTTGTTTTGCTCTTTAGCCTTTACATCACAGTATCTACAGGTTTAAGTTGTTAAAAATCAAGTAAAAAACTGAGTGCTATGGTGCTGAACTTACTCTTGTTGGAAACAAATTCTGTAAAGCAGTAAATAAGTGATTCATGTTCTCATTCTGTTGAAACATAGCAACAGTAGTTTATATCAGTTGAAATTGAATTTCTCTTTGTGGAATAAAAGGGGAATACCTTTTGTGTTTAAGTAATGTAAATATTAACTAATTTTAAATGGAGTTTGGAGCAGAGAGATTGTTTTTCCCGCTTCTGAGTTACTGATTACCATGTTTCCCCGAAAATAAGACAGGGTCTTATATTAATTTTTGCTCCAAAAAACACATTAGGGCTTATTTTCAGGGGATGTTTTATTTCACAGTCATGTCATCTTCTGGTTGCTGCACAATGGTGGAGGGTGGGGTTTCACATAACTAGGGCTTATTTTGGGGGTTGTTGTTGTTGTTTAGTCGTTAAGTCGTGTCCGACTCTTCGTGACCCCATGGACCAGAGCACGCCAGGCCCTCCTGTCTTCCACTCCCTCCTGGAGTTTGGTCAAATTCATGTTGGTAGCTTCGATGACACTGTCCAACCATCTTGTCCTCTGACGTCCCCTTCTCCTCTTGCCTTCACACTTTCCCATCATCAGGGTCTTTTTTTGGGGTAGGGCTTATATTACGAGCATCCTGAAAAATCATACTAGGGCTTATTTTCGGGGAAACAGGGTATATCATAATGATAGAGGAGTCAAAGAAAAGGAAAACATCTGCTCAAACAGAATAGTAAATCTTCTGTTTTGGAGTTTGCTTTGCTCTTTTTTTTTCTTTTTTTCTTTTTTGGACATTGAGAATGAATTCCTGATTTATCTCATAGTTGAAAAAATATAGAGAGGAAACTATTTTGGGAAGCTTTTTTAAAATAGTAAAGAACATCTTTAAATACAGATAAAACAAATTTCTTCCAGCAGCTAGTCTTTCCAGTTTTAGGCTTTTTGGTAAGGGAACGGAATTTTCTTCTAAGGTGTTCTGCATTTATGCCAAATCTAGAATATACTATTTTTCTATATGCCTCAAAATCTCTAGCTTGCTCCAGAGGCATCTGAGAATAAAGCTCAGCTAAATCTCCACTTATTTGTGATCTCAAAGCTATCATCCTTTCATCATCCTTAATCTCAAAGTCCCAGCACGCTCTCTCGAATGAAATCAGGAAAGATTCAGGGCAATCTCCTTTCCTATATTGGGGAAATTTCTTCAGATCGATTTTTGAGAGATTTCTCTCACTAGAGTTGTTGTTGTTGTTAGCTAATTCCAATTTTCTCATCTCTATTTGAAATTCCATTTCCCTTTGTCTGGCCTCAGCTCTCTCTCTCTAATTTCCAGTTCCTTTGCTCTTTCTTTAATTTCTAGTTCCTTTTCTCTAAGCCTGAATTCCTGTTCCAACTTCCATTTTTCAAAATCTTGGGAGCTTAGAACACCGGGTCTTTCTGAGGCACTCTCATCAGTCTCCTCCTGTTCCACTGGAGCTAGAGGGTCTCCATTTCCCTCCACTTCCTGAGGTAAACTTCCTGCCTCCTGACCCCCTTTTTGGCTACGTTTGGGTGGCATGTTTAAGTCTGAGTGAATTAGTCTTTAATGTATGTGCTGCTTTTAAAAAGGACCTGTCTTTTTGCTGTTTATTCCAGAAACTATGTTGGTCTTGCTTCACTCAGCAGCTGTCTCTGCTGCTCTCCAGCTCACAACCTTTTAGTTACCGTGTCTCTATGTCTGAGCTATTCTTGCTCTCAGACACCAAAATAATTTTATTTTCAAGACTCTGCTTTTTATGTTGTTAGCACCTCAGATCTGCTCTGACCCTGGCTTCCACTCTTATCCAACACTGCTCCCTTATCTCTCAGAGGCTTGGATTTCAAGCTAGCCCACTGGGTCTCTCAAATCCTGAGCTAAAGAAAAAAAGAATTTTTCCTTCAGAGTCGGTTACCTATCTTTAGTTCCCCCAGATCTGGGTTCAGAAGCCCCGCTACTAAGCTTTTCCACAAAAGCTCTAGCAGGTCACCCACTTCTTCACCACAGACCTCTGAATAAAAGGTACCCATGACTCCAGAAAATTCACTTTTAAACTTTGGCTTTACTGGATTATTTCGTATCCCGCCGCTGGACACCAATTGTCGCGTTTACCCCGTGGCCCCTGTTTGTTTCACCAAACAAAGAGCTCACCCGAGTATCCCAACACGCCCTTTAACACGCTGCCACCAGTTGATCTCTTTATCAACCTATATTTCCTATGAAAGACTGAGGTCCATTCAGGACTGAACTTTTAAACAGAAACAGGTTTATTGATTACAAGTTGTTTTAGGACTAGTTCTTAAGCACATTCTTAAAGTTACACAAAGCTTCAGTATTTTACTTTAACCTCTTCTATCTTAATTAATACAGGTCACACTCTGACTAATCACTCCTTAAACACTCTCTCTGCCTCAAACCCCAAACTCTTTCTCCCTTCAAAACTCTGTCTCTGACTGAACTGACTCTGACTCACCCCTCCCTTCTAGTTTCTCTGGCTCCACCTCCCGACAGCTCTCATTGGTACATGCAAATACACTGCTGAATATTCATGCCAGGGGTGATCACTACACTCCTGATATCGGTTTCTTCCTAGCATTTGCCTTTCTCAACTCAATGATTGTCCCCGGTCTGTCATAACAGCTGGCAAACTACTGAACATTTAAAGTCTCCAAAAAAGCTATGAGCCCCCATATTTTGGTAGTCTCTCCCTCTCCCCCATTTTATTACTGCCCTGTTTGTTTTCCAGTAAGTCCACCCTGTTGGTCCTCATTAAAATATCCTGCAGATCAACAGAGTTAAAGACTGACACCACCACTATTGCCGTAGGGTATCCTCTGTCCAAGAGCATAAGATGGGCATACTTGCTCCCTCAGGGAGCTATAAGGATACACTATGGCAGTACCAGCTGTCATTTGTATACTGTTTAATCCCAAACTGTATTTAAGGGACCCCACATATCTTGTTGTGTTGCTTACTCATTATTAAAATATGTAGGATAGACTTTTGTAAACATTTTAACTCAAAGAGGCCCATTCGTTGGGAATGTTTGAAAGAGTTACTCCTATTGTGAAATGCCCTCCTTTAGTTTAGCTGATCATGAAATGCTTCCCAATTTTTTTAATAAGCATTATGAGTTATCTTTTCAATCTAATCTTTACATTTTTAAAAAATGGTTTTAACATAGCCATTATGTTTTAGCATGGCTTTATTTCTAGCTTTTCTATTGCACTTTAATTTATTGATTACTGTCTGCATGGTAATGAGTATAATAAAAGAAATAATTATTTTAAAATGCTGGACACAATGTATTGTCTTGAAAAATAAAGTTGTTGATTTTTTTTGTTCTTTTCTGTCCCATTTTAAACATAAAGAGAAGGATTTGAAAATATAGTAGGACCTCTGTATCTGCGGGAGAATTGGTTCTAAGCCCCCACCATGAATGCAGAAAAACATGGATTATAGCAGATGCTATTTTAATAATGAACACTATGCATAGTGTGGTCTCTGGCTCCTTCTACTGGCCAGTTCTGGTAACTTCACCTTTAGAAATATGTATTTCTAGGATTTTTCTTTTAATATTTTCAAACTGTGGATAAGTGAACCACCAGATTCTGATCCTGCGAACTGTGCTACTGAATCTATGGATAGCTCAGTGGTTTAGGCATCTGGTTGCAGAGCCAGAGGTTGGGAGTTTGATTCCCCACTATGACTCCTTGACGGGCTGGACTTAATGATCCATAGGGTCCCTTCCAGTTCTGCAATTCTATTATTATAAAATATTTAACACTTACTTTCCATTCTATTGAAATCCAATGCTGAAATTGCAAAGCAAGTGCTTTTAATTTACTTTGTTTGGTCTGTGCTGCAATGCTTTGTACAGTCATGACCAGAAAATATTGGCACCCTCGCAATTCTGTCAGAAAATGCAACCCGTCTCTCAGAAAATTGTTGCAGTTGTTAGTACACTTGAGTTTTAACTGTTTGGTCTGGGTTTTTCCCCTTTTTAAAATGCAGATGTGTGTATGTGCACACATGCAAATGCACACACCACTATGGATGATTATCTTGTGTGGATATTTGGATTTGGTGGGAGCAAGGGAAAATTACTGGATAATTCGGGATGCTTGTAAGTGAATAAGACTGGGCAGAGTTCAGTTTTTCCTCATTCCTTAGTTTTAGCTTGTTATTGAAGCTGCTATCTAGAGACTAATTATTTTAAAGCAATTATGATAATTCCTGACAGGGACTATTTCATTATGGGTTTTCTATCTATTATCATTTTGATCATAGATTATTCTGATGTCGGAAGTTTAAAATTGGTTTTTGTGATTTCTGAAAATTGAGAGGCTTATACATATAATTGGAAATTTCTTATGTTTGTAATTGATTTTTACTGTATGAAATTTATCAGGACTCTGACATTGTAAATGATATGTTGTTGCAGGATAAATCCAATTTTTTCTTTTATATTCAAGATATTGGAAAATAAGTGTTGATCATGGCTGAGCTATCTCCAGAAGAAATTCAGCTAAGAGCAAATCAGGTTACCGATGAGGTAAATATCTCTCAAGCCAAAAATGTATCCCATATACTTATGAAGTCAAAAGTAGTTGTCACTTTAAAGAAATATATTTAGAATCGAAAATTTACTCTCAATAAATGACTCATACTGCCCAAAATTACTTTTATAATCATGAAAACGCAAGTATGTTGCTACCTGGAAAAAAACTCTGCAACTTGGTTATAGTTTGAGATATATCGTTATACAGAATTTCTTGAAATAATATGTACTGTAATGTGATATTTCTATTCTTTTAAAGATTAGCATGAATGAAGAGAATTCTCTTTTTTCTTTTAGTCTCTAGAAAGCACAAGAAGGATTCTTGGCATGGCTATTGAGGTAAGGAATAGCTCAAAACTGTGTGAGAAGAAAATGATCAAATTGTTTCAGAACTCTTCATGTGTGCAATTTGTAAAATACATATCGTTATTTTAAAGCACACAGGTGCATTTTTAAAGTCTTTGTAGAAGAGTGCTGTGATGAAAATGCATGGAAGAGTGATATTAATGTCCTGTACGCTTCTTAAATCACAACTGACAATGGACTTTGAAATTTACATAGCACCAGTGCAGAAATTGTACTAGTTGATCTGTTCTGTTTCATGTAACCATTTACTGAATGTTTTTTATGATATCAACTTTAGTGTCCAGTTTTTGCTTGTTCCGTACTTCCTATTAATATATCCTCTTCCTTACAGTCCCAAGATGCAGGAATCAAAACCATTACCATGCTAGATGAACAAGGGGGTAAGTTGTACATGTGTGGTACAGAACCATGTGATGTTTAGACTAATAGTAACATATAAATCTATCACATTTTAAAATACACTTCAAGTAGTGAGACTTCACACACAACTAATACAGTCTAGATATGCAAACAGACATTAGCCACATGCACACCAGGTATTTAAAAAAATTAACTGCTTTCCAATGTGGTGTCCCAGCTACAATAAAAAATATTTTAAATATAAATTTTGTAAGTTCCTATCTGAAGTAAAAACATCTTGTATCCTTTAAGGTTTCTGATTCTTTTATTTTATCTGAATATGTCTCTAGAACAACTAAGCCGTATAGAAGAAGGCATGGACCAAATAAACAAAGATATGAGAGAAGCTGAGAAGAACTTGACAGAACTCAACAAATGTTGTGGTTTGTGTGTCTGCCCTTGCAATAGGTCAGTTAAAACCAGATTTATAAGATAAGTTTTTCAAGAAAAATATTCAGCTCAGGAATAAACCCAGACGTTCAAAGATTGTGAATTTTTCACTTGTGTGTTTTAAGTTGTTCTGCCATGTTTTAAGACAGTGGTTCCCAACCTTTTTCAACTCACGGCCCCCTTTTATTATTACCAAGTAACTTGCGACCCCCCTGCTATGTTTGCATAAGAAGACATACTCATTGGGGTAAGTCATCCCTTCTCAGAAAGTAGGGGCTTCTTTCTCCTTCAGAGGGCCTGTTTCTTATACAGCTTTAATTTCCTGCTGTTAAAGGTCAAGGAATAAATTATTTGCTATGGGCTACAACACATACAAGGCAACCCACAACCACCACTCCCAGAAAACACTATGTGATCCCCTTACGTGTCACTGCCCACAGATTGGGAAACACTGTTTTAAGGGAAGGCTCTAAAATTTAAGGAGTACAGATTATTTCAATCTAGTTGAAATATGTTGGGGGGGAAGGAATAAAGCAACTGATGTGGATGGCTTTTTAAATTACACTTATTTGGTGTTTTGAAAATACATTGTTCTATATCCCTATCCATTGGTATTATTGGAATAACATTGGCTAGTGTGATAAAACCGTGAACCTTTTTGTCTAGCTGATTGATTAGAAGTAAAATGCCACCAGCAGGTGCTTTGAATGCTGGGAAGAGGAGAGGAGAAGGAAAGTGCTAAACAGAAAAAGAGTATTTTCCTCTTCTGCTGTCACATTCTCATTCTTTTCTTTAGGAGAGGGCTTAGCTTGCATGAAAGAATCCTTGGTAATTTCAATATTCTTACTTTATGCACATTGTAAAAGTTTGTGTGGTGTCTTCCTCAACACACTTTATCCCAAAACAGCAACCGGAACAAATATAGGAGGAGAAATTAGATGGTGGCTTTCATTTCATTTCTCAGAACCATCTGACACTTTCCCTCCTAGAATAGTGTAACCTCAACAGAAGTGACAAGTTTACAACATTCACTTTCTTCTCTCTGAGTTTGAGTTAAAATTGCTTTTTCTTGATCAAAGACATAACTCCAGCTATACTTTGAGATAGTTTGTTTTCTAACAACTGTTTATCTGTTTGCTTGTCTTACTGGTCACTCTTTTCTCATTCTCTCCTAACCACACTGATCTTTCTTGCTTAACAAAATGAAGATTTAACACAAGAGATTGGATTCAAAGCGGACTTTAGGAAAAGGTCAATCTTATGAAGCAGCCTGTACTGTTAACCAACTGTCTGAAGGTGATTTTCTAACTAGGTGCATGTTTGCATGTGTATGTTGTCTTAACATGCAAGCAGTCTTGTGACAGTCCGTAGCTGTATGGTATCTGTACAGTGTTGTTTATAAATTGTGTTTAGGTGTTTACTCTGACCTAATAAATCTGAAACTGTTGTGTTGTCTGGAATGTTGATACTGGTATTTAGTGGTAAACCTATTAGATTTTATTTCAGGAAACTGGTAAGTTGCATACAGTTAGAAAAATGTGGAGGACTATTCTGAAGTGTCACTAAAAAAATTAAATGGTAGTTTGTCAGATTTTGGTCAGGTAAATTTTGGAACTACAAAATGCAGTTTGCACTCAAGTTATTTTCTCCTATATGTACATCATTCTGTTAATTATTACATTCCATGCAACTATGTAAAATCACTAACATAGGAAATGTGAACCCTGCTGGTAGCACATTTGTCTGTACTGTAAATATCTTATCAGGAGATAGTCTACATTATTTCTTCTATTTAGAAATTGTATAGTAGGTCAATGAAAAACCTGTAGTTTTTTGCTCTAATTATGTATGACTGCTTTTCTTATAGAATGAAGAATTTTGAGACTAGCAAAGCATATAAGACAACCTGGAGTGATGGTGTAGAAAATTCAGCCGATCATGTTGTGTCTAAACAGCCAGGGCGAGTATTAGACTATCAGCAACAGACTGCAGGAGGATCAACTGGAGGATATATAACACGGTGAGATACTTAATTTACCATCTACTATTAAGTATATACAGGAATAAATAATTGTTTCGTGGAACAATAGATTTTGTATTTAAAATTATTGAAAAGAAATCTATTCTGGGAAACTCATAAGAGATAAGTCTGAAAAACATTTAATTGTATGTTTTGGGTAATAGCTTTCTATTCAGATTTTCATACCACACTTAGTAGAAGACTCTGTTGGTGAAAATTATGTTACCTGTAGGAGAAAATTAACTTGTGAGTTCTCAACATAGGATTTTCTTGACAGGATAACAAATGATGCCAGAGAAGATGAAATGGATGAAAACCTAGCCCAAGTAGGAAACATCTTGGGAAATCTGAAAAATATGGCCTTGGATATGGGTAGTGAGATTGATTCACAAAACAAACAGATAGACCGGATAAATGAGAAGGTAAGAAACAGGAATTCAACCCTTTGTGCTTTAATCTTGGTGATTCTAGTACTGAGATGGGCAACTCAACAAGTTCTTTGCACCACAATCCTAGGCTGCAGCCAGATCCTCCAGTTTAGCAACATGTCTTACCCCTTTGTCTGAAGAGTGAGCAAAACACAGCAGCCACAGCATTAGCTGGTGTACACTTTAGAGATCCTGTAACACCAGTCTTGAACCATTTGCACTGGTTGCCAGTAGCACCTTCCAAGCTTGATTCAGGGTGCTGGTTTTGATCAGTAGAGGTCTAAATGGCTTAAGGAGAGGATATGTGATAGCTGCCTGCTATGCGTACCTGCTCAGAGTTTGACATCCTCATATTGCTAGACCTCCTACCACTCTGGTGGCTGATTAAGGCAGAGCTTTTTCTGTAGCAGAATTCCAAATGTAGAACTCTCTCCCAAGGCTGATAGTCTGACAGATAGCAAAAAATGTATTGTTTTGATGGATTTTTGTTAAAATAAGCTTTTAGAGAATGTTTTCAACCTCATTTTAAAAATACTTTTAATCTTCTTCTAAAGATTGTTTTAAATCTATGGTCAATAATGTTAATCAATCGTAAATTATTTTGGAGCCCTGGTGGGCAAAAAAAAAACAATAAACAAGTGGCTTTAATAAACAATTAATGAATAACATCTTTGCACCCAAGACATGGACTTTCTCATTACATAGGTTTATTCTGGTTTTATAGCAAGCTCCTTGCTTGTGAACATTACCTGTAGAAACAGTGAAAGTAGTTCTTAGTCAGAACCTACAGTTGGAATTGCTGGAACCTGAGAGAATCTTTCCTCCTCCTTGTACTTTGAAAAAAATGGTATCTTAGTAAAAGTTGAGGGAGGCACTTCTGGGTTCTTCATTACACATTTGAGTGTTGCGTTGTAGTTTGAAAGGTGTAGAATGTATGCTTTAGATTCTTAATCCAAATACTGTGTAACTAATAATAAAGATAACTGAAGGATAAGCACATTGTCCTAAATTTGCCATTATTTATTTATTAAAAGGACCTGTTGCCCAACCCTTTATTATTAATGGTCTTTTCCAATTTTTAAAAGTAACTTGACCTTCATAGGAAGTGGGGTATAATTTCACAAATGTTCATAGTATCATACCCTGTTTCCCCGAAAATAAGACCTAACCTGAAAATAAACACTGGTATGATTTTTCAGGATGCTTGTAATATAAACCCTACCCCAAAAATAAGCCCCAGTTAAGCCCCACCCTCCACTATTGTGCAGCATTGTGCAGCAACCAGAAGAAGATGACATGACTGTAAAATAAAATATCCCCTGAAAATAAGCCCTAATACATTTTTGGAGCAAAAATTAATATAAGACCCTGTCTTATTTTCGGGGAAACACGGTAGTAATTGGAAACCTGACCTCACAGCTGGAAATCCTTGGTTCAGATCTCCATTCAGATATAAGCTGCTTATGTTGCATAAGAGTATAGCTAGTTTGTCTTGTGCGCTAGCTCCCCCTTGTGTAGGGGTTGATGGCACCAACATAGAGAGGTAGGCTACTAAGATCATGTATGTGAGGCATTTTGAATACTGAGGGTGTTACATCTTTCCTAAAAATGTAATATCACAATTTATCAAAATTCTAGGGCATTTACAAAACAGGTTGATCTGGTTTTTGTTGGACTTCTGGAAGAAGAGTATGCCAACAGAAGCGAGTAGCTCTAATAATGCCTCCCAGCTTGTTTCAGTATTCCTAACTGCAAGAAGATATGAAGAAGGAAACTGAAACCTGAGTCATTTAGACTTTTATACCCTAAAATGTGCACCTTCAGTTTTGCTGTAAATGCTCCAGGGCAGCAGTTCCCAACCTTGGGTTCTCCAGATGTTCTTGGACTATAATTCCCAGAAATCTTGGCCAGCATCCTGGTGATGGCTTCCAGGAGTTTTAATCCAAGAACATCTAGGAACCCAAGGTTGGGAACCACTGCTCTAGAGAGTATCCAAAAGTGTTGATATAACATTTTGTCACTGGTTGACTCCCATGGCTGCCTACCAGGTCATTCACAGTCCCAGGTATTTTCTCCATTCAGTGACTTGTAGGTAATATTTGCTCCATATCTGAAATGAATTTGAGGGTGCAAGAAATTCTAATGACCTACTGTGCTCAGTGCTTCTTCTTGCCTTTCCATAACGTTACACATAAACTTGTTCTCGGCCAGTTGTTGAAGAAAAGACAACACAACATGTCTTGAATGTGTTCTTTCAGTCTTCCTAGTTTACTAATTATTTTGCATTATATTCTCTATTTCAGGCTGAAACAAATAAAGACCGTATTGAACAGGCCAATGTGAAAGCCAAAAAACTTATTGAGAATTAATAATCTGCTGCCTGTTTTGTTCAACTGAAACATCAATTTCAATCCATAAGCCTCAAGCTCCAAAGAAGAGAGATAGTAGGATTCGGAAGGAAAAACAAAGCAGGGCATATCATAAAGCTTCTTTGTTGCATGTATATAAACTCAGTTTGAAAATCCAGGAAAACAACACAACAGAGCCTCAGCTTTTTAACCCCTCTTCATTCTCAGGGCTTCATTTGTGGGCTTTGCATCTTTCTATGTTATCTCCTCTTTATTCCCCTTTCTGTAATTTAATGGTAGAGGATGAGACAAATGAGCAAAAACAAAAGAGGATACACTCACTGGATTTAATTACCTCATTTCTTTTCCATGTCATTGCCACTTAATCACTATTTTAATAGTGATTAAATGGTTTTCATGAATTGTATCTAATTTAATGAAGCTGACCCTAGTCTTACATAAAATACCTGATTTCACTACCAAACCTTTCATGACAAGGTTGGGTGAGGGATATTTTATTTTCTGGTCACTGGAATCATAGCTTAGTAGCAACTGCTTTAAAGCATATGTTTCATGTACAAGAAATACATTGAAGAGGAGTGCATGTTCTAAGTCATAGCCATTCCCACTGCATCCAAGCAAGATTTGCTAAGAAACAGGTGCATTTATATTATGCTGTATTTATGAAATAAACTTACATAGGTTACACACATGGGGGTTGTTTTAGATGGTGTATTCCCTGTTTTCACCTGAATGATTGGATGTGTATTGCCAACCCTAATTTCCTTTGTTCCTTCCAGAGAGACAGGAGTTTGGAGAAAAGGGCAAGCCCATATAGCACTTGACTTCCTGTACCTCTAGGTTTTGATGAGATTGCCAGCAGAGCATCTCCAAGCTCTGGAACAAATTAATGTTTGACTTGTCTGAAATACCCTGAACTTTCAAAATCTGTATATACTTTGGACACCAGTGCATAATGTTACTGAGAAGAAATCTCAATGTTTGAATATTTTTCTGTATTCTAACAAAAAGTAAACTTCATGAAAACGACATTAAGAGTTGAGGTGACATTAAAGTAGAACTATTCTGCAATGCTGTTTCTTAAAGAAATGCAGCCTTCATTTTAGTCTGTACAGTTTATATGTAATTAACTTCTGAAAATGTACATCTGAAGAACAACAGTAAAACACTTCTGATGTTTCTAGAAATACATTTAAAATCTTGTGTTTGGTAGCCATCCAATTATAAGGCAAGTATGCAAGTGCTGAATTTCTTCAGATAACCTGCCATATTACAAACTACAATTATCTCATGTTTGGACTCAGTTGTGGACATGTTTAGAGGGTGTAGTTCTTGCTTCAGAATTCACTGTAGGACATAGCAGTCCCCCAATAAGCACAAAAATGAAAAGCATAAGTGACTGGTTGTGAACGTCTGGTTTTTGGAGAGGGGGTTAAAACAAGCTGGGCAGGCATGCGCCTTGTTCTGATGCAGTATTGTCACTCTTGGAGGCTACCAGGTGCATTAAATTATTTTGGGGTGTTTTTTTTTGGCAAATTTATTTTCTGCAAGGGGCATCAGGGTTCAGGAAGGACCTAGAAGACCACATGCTGCCCACAAGCTACACTGCCCACCTTCAGTGAAATTATATTTAGAGGCATATTGAAATGAAATAAAGCCTAAATCCCAACTGCTAGTCCTCGTTAGGCTAGACTCATTAAATCAATGCAGTTTACAATCAGCAATTGATTCAATATGTCTACTTCTGTTAGGACTAGCAATTAGATGTAGGCTAAATCCATAATAGCTTTCTCTTGACCTTAAGAAAGGCTCCATATGGTGTTGTTACAGTGTTTCTTATTGCTTTAAAAGGAAGCTTTACAATGTCTGGAGGGTCTTGATGTCCTGCAGATGAAGGAGGATGTCTTCAAATTCCTTACTGCAAGAACCCACTTAGGAGAGGCACCAGTCTAGGTTTTCAGATGAAACAGTACATCCATAATAAGTGTTGCTTCTGCTTTATCCTTTATCATCTGTACTCAATGTATTTCACAAATGTTAAAATTGTGACCTGGCTGTGATGCAGGCCTGCATTGATAAAGAGCTTGAATGTAATTCCCAGTGTGGTGTAGTGAATAAAGTGATGGACCAGGACTCTGAAGATCAGAGTTCTAATCCCCACTTGGCCATGAAAACTCACTGGGGAAGTGGAACTGGTAAAACCACTCCTTAAATAGCTCACTTACCTTGAAAGCCCTATTAGAGTCACTATGTCAGTTCAGATCTGAGGGCATAGAATGCACACAAGCTTGAACGCAGTGGAGTAGCATTGCATAGTGCCTTGCTACACACTTGCCAGCCACACTGTTGTATAGTCTTGGGCATGTAGTAAAGCAAGAAGCCCCTTGAGAAGTGTCCTCCATGGTTGCCAGTTGGCTGTGGTTTACAAACTGCAGGGCTGCTATAGTGGATGCTTCAGATTCAGCCTACTTCGATTCCATTCATTCCCCATTTTAGGATCAAGGTGTTTGATTAGAGCTTTCCTGTTGTGGTTCATTAATAAATGCATTCCCAAACATTTTCCAAGGTATGTTAAAAAAAGCTTTACTTCTAGTGAACAGTTCACCAAACAGCACAGGAGTGGTTTGTTTGCTGTTGACTATGCTTTTCTAAGTTGAATAATATTTTTATCATATATGAAAACTGATAACAGCTTGAGGATAGACAGTTTTTCCAACATTTAAATTGTTAAAAAGATATCATTTATATTCTGTTTGTATGTATGTAGCAGTGTTTTGGAGACTGCCAGTTGCTGGTGCAGTTTTCATTTTCAGGACTTGCCAGGGAGGAACTCAACTTGTACTGTCACTTTCCTGAAATGACGAGATGATACCTCATTTCCAACCTGTACACAAATCATTACTAAGCCATAAGTTCATATTGTAGTAAGAGAAAGCTCAGTCTTGCGTGTAATCTCTTGTCAACAAGGGCAGGGCTGTGTAGGGTCGAAACTGTACACATACTCTTAAATAATTGCTTTGTATGCTATACTGTATTAGGTAGTATGAAACAAATTATGCTCGAAGTAGAAAATGTTAAAAGGTGTTGCAGAAAGTGACATAACACACAATAGACCGTACCACCTGCCCAAACTATAACAGTGAATTATCTCTAAAGCTCTATTAAATCTGTTACTCTGACTTCCAATAATAAGAGATTTACCAAGCTACTGCTGTAGATGGAAGTGCTCTCAAATGCACATTTCACTAGCTTCTATGGAAACTGTGTACAACTTTCATAGTAATGTGACAAAGCACTTGAAGATGGATAGCATAATTATCTTGTCTTAGAAAATGTTTATTAAGAACATTTAACAGCTTGGTGTCACAGTGCAAACTGTACTTGGATGCTTTCTCTGTTAACTATTCTGGGCTGTATGCAAATGCCTCAGGTTTTCATCACTCTTGCTGGACTGAATAAATTAAATTTATGAATGTCTTGTCTGACTCAAAAGTATGTGTTGTTTTGAATGGTATTAAGGTAGGTTACGGTTGCATGTGATAACATCTATGGCAGACCTATAACCAGTGGTGCTAGTTGGTGCGTGGCAGGGGAAGCTATCCTGACTACACTATTTCTCGCAAAGCAGTTTCCTTTGCATAGTTGGTGAACTTGCTCTTCCAGCTCTCTTCCCTTCTGCTTATCACATGCTGGTCTCCTTTCTCCTTCTCACTAAAAGGTTTTGGTAAATGAGGCTCCTTAGTTTAAAAGACTAGCTGTGAGGCAGCAGTTGTACTTGCTGAAGCCAAGAAGCATGCTAGCGAAGAAAAGTGGTGGTGGACATGGACTTGCAAGTCAGTTCTCGACAGATGCTTTGTTTAGTTGGTCTATCACTATTGTCTCTGGCTTGCAGGACCTCAAGAGTTCTTGAATGAATAGGCCCACTGCCTATCATTTATTTTGCATGTTTTCTGATGGCTTCTTAACACTCAATCCATTACTTCCACAGAAGTAACAAAATAACTCATGGCACCTGTAAGATCCAACAGAATTATTGCAGCATAAGCTTTTGTGGACACAGCTCACTTGAGAAAATGTGCTGCTGTGTCCACAAAAGCTAATGATATAATAAATCTTAAAGATGCCATACAACATGGTCTTTTGATCTATTACAATGTAGTTAATACAGAGATGAATGCAACAGTCTTGCTAAATGTAAGCAGCTCAGTGTGGTCCATGCTGGGAAGGGAAGCCAGCTGCAAATCTTGTATCTTTTTGCCATGATGGAAGAAAGATCCAATTCCTAGACACTTCATCTTTATTTGAGAGAAGTGTTAAACAGCTGCTCTGAGAGAAACTTTGTGTGTATATTCTTATACATCTGTGGATTAGATAACATGTCCTCAGAAATTGTCAGGTGCCATATTATAAGGCAATCTCAGCCCCTCAGCAATTAATGGAAGATTAATCACATTTTTAAAAACCCACCTATAAGGAAGACCCCATAGGAAGGAGAACATGTAACTAGCTGAGTAAAGTACCTTGGTCCTTGGTTTCATACCCAATCCCTGTAGCAGTGGAACAGCTTGCCTCCCGATGTTGTGGGTGCCCCATCGCTGGAGGTTTTCAAGAAAAGATTGGACAGCCATCTGTCCGGAATGGTATGAGGTCTCCTGCCTTGGGCAGGGGGTTGGACTAGAAGACCTCCATGGTCCCTTCCAACCCTACGACGATTCTATGATTCTATTAACTTTCTACCTTGTGTTTCCAGTCATACCAGAACAAATCAATCACCTCCTTCTCAGACCTTGAAACAAAAGATTCAATACTTAGTTATTTCAAAGTCTTTAAAAAATCTAGCTTTTAGTAATACGCCTAGTTTAGAATGAACTTAATGGTTGCAATTTGTGTAGTTCAATAAACAACTCTCCTTAGTAACAGTTAAGGAGAAATACAGTGGTGCCTCGCAAGACGAAATTAATCCGTCCCACGGTTAATGCCGTCTAGCGAAAATTTCGTCTTGCGAAGCGCGTTTTCCCATAGGAATGCATTGAAATTTAGGCTTCCCGAGGCTTGCCTAGCAGGGAAAAAGCCTCTCAGACCCAGCGCCGATCAGCTGAGAGGCGGGGAGAGGGGGGGCAGGAGCGGAGACGACCACAAAATGGCTGCCAGCTCCCTGCTGGTTGCTGACTCTCCGCTGTTTGGCACTCTTTTTCTGACTGTTCTGGGCTACAAACGCACTGTGAGGAGCTGGACTCAGTCTACTCTACCTGGTAAGTGACTTTTTGGTGACTTTTTTTTTGGTTTCTGACTTTTTTCCCCCCATAGGAACGCATTAATTAAATTTCAATGCATTCCTATGGGAAACGCGCCTCGCAAGACGAAAAATATCGCAAGACAGCCCGTCTTGCGAGGCACCAAAAATCTCTCAAGACCCTTTCGTCTTGTGAGTTTTTTGTCCTGCGAGGCATTCGTCTTGCGAGGCACCACTGTATGGTTATAGAGCTAGTGTATCAATGAACTTTCTAAAGAAAGTTGAATTCCAGCAGTGTAGTTTGAAACTATGTAGGTCTTTAACTGTGGTGGAGACATAGGGATGGCTAAAAGACGCACTCTTAAAGCACACACATCCCGAAGTCACTCAGGCCTTTGCATATTGAGTATCACATTATGAAGTGTTCACTGAACATATTTACAGTGCTTGTAGGATCAGGAGACATAATAAGGAGGTTTCCTAATCACACAAGCTCTGTAAGCACATCAGATGAACTTGGTTACAGTGGCCTCCTCAAACCTTTGTCCTGAATGTGCCAAGGTCTGAGTGAGTGGCAAGGGTGCTGGTAATAGTATTCTGGGCACATGAGTTTGCACTCATTCCCATCCCCACTGCATTTAAAGTCCTACAAAGTTCCAGGCTATAATGGCTGAATATGGCTCAGATCATTTGCAAGTTTCTAGCATGACCTCTAAGAAAAATTGCAACAGCAACTAGAAACAATTCTAAGAATGACTCCCTCCACCCTTAAATTTAAGAAGTAAATACAGTAGGACCCCCACATCTGTGGGATCAATATCCATGGCTTCACTTATCCATGGTCTGAATATATTAAAAATATTAAATGAAAAACAGAAATAAGGGTTTCCATGATGTAATTATTATAACTGGCCACTAGAGGGAACCACAAACACAGCTTCCCTACTACCCACAATTTTTTGCATTCGTGGGAGGAGGGGCTTAGAACCACTCCCCCACAGATAAAATGTTTCTACTGTAATATACAAGGTTATTTTCTTTCCTTAATCCTTACAAACTGGCATTGAAAACAGCAGCAGCAACTTGCTTTTTCAGGAGAGAGGTGCTACGTTTCAGAAACAAGTATTGTATTGCTCTTGTTTACAACCACATTTTACATAGAACCTACAGCAATGTAGTTTTCCTTTTCTCCAAAGCAATTTTATTTTCTTGAATATCTTAGATATGACAGCAGTGTTTGAAGGAACAATGTGAGCTGTGCATCTCTTTATTTTTACCATTAATATTGAATGATATGAATAAATTATACATGAATTTAAGTTTGTTGCAGAGTGCCAAAAATGTAAGACTGTTGTGGATGGAGGATTTCTTTAATAAAAAATATACAAATTATTTAGTGAAGTTGCATATTTTAGGTTCTCCTGGATGCTTTGCATAAGGCAGCAATAAGGTGATCAACCTGATTAAGCAGCTGAGCTTGTTACTGCCAACAATATTCAGTGCAAAGATGACAGCTTCTCGCAACCCCAAGGACATTATGGATATTAAAATCCTGTCATATGTAATTAATTTAGCATGCTCAGGTGAACTACAGGACACTTCATCAAATGGAAGACAAAGGTGTTCACGGGATGTGCTCATGACATGTAGCTAGCATAACTATTTTTAAATGTTAGTATTAGCCCAACAGCTATTTGTGCTTCGAAATATACATGATTAAATAAAAACTTGTCAACATCTATGGAACAATTAAAGCAAAGAGATGGCTTTGCATCGTAGAGTGAATCCTGTTGCAAAACATGAGTATTCCTTGGCTGGTGTTCCCCAGACAGATGAACCAACATCTCCATACATTCAGTCTCCTTAAAATGGGACTGACAATAGGTGTAATAAAATATTCTGCAGCTCAAGTTAATTTTACAAGACTTTTCTTCAAAATCATAATGATCCCTGAAGCTGGAAAATCAAATAAGCAGAAATACTCTGCCATCTGAAAAGGTGCTGACTGGTATATCCAGGATAGCCTCACCTACGCCCAGATTTACTTTGGAGCCTTAAAGACAACATACCAGACCACTTCAAAGTCATTGGGATCACAGTTGTCTTGCTCTTACTCAAAGCTTCACATTTCCTTCTCCCAACAGTTTAGCAGCACATAGGATCCATGTATCACACCTCTTGTTGTATTCTCCTTCATGTGATAAAATACATTAGTAATCCATCAGGCAAATTTTTTCTTTGTAGCGGTAAATCTTTCCATGTACTAAAAAAAAGAAGTAGTAACAATATTAGCTGTGGTGGTGGTGTAAGGAAAATGAAATTCTGCATTTTTCGATAGGGCTCTGTATATGCTAAGAAGTTCCCTAAAAACCTTTCCTATCCAGCACAGTTCTCTGTGCTGAATTGCTCTGCATCATGGCACTAGTTCTTTGCCAGACAAACAAATAGTTTATATATGAGATGCTCTTCTGCACAAGAAGTAACAAAAACAGATTATCTTCCAGAGTCTCTTCTGACATTTACTCAAAAGATAAAATGAGAACCTCACTCTTGTTTACTTAGAGTCTATCTAGTCTACTTCCACTCATTACTTATGGTTAAAGACAACATTTCTCAGGCTGAACACTGTAATCAGACTCAAAGGCTGAAATCCTGTTTGGAGGTGTAACAAAGTTAGGCCTGCAGAATGTGCTGCATTGTTACATCCAGACAGACAGCACTGTACTATCAATTGTGCAGTTCACATTGCAATTGTTATGCAGAATGCCTGCAAGAGTGCTCTGTGGGTATTACCTCTGCCTTGCTGCAATTTTTTCTACTGCTTCTGCAGCTTTGTGTTGCACACACAGAGCTGTGCAACAAGACTTCAGCTATTGTATTACCTTTCCACTGCTATCAGATGGATGATTCATAGGTTGTCAGAAGAAGACAGCTACACTTTAGCAGAGAAGTATAAAGGAAAGAAAGGAATTTGCTTTCAATTAAAAAAAGCAACCTTTGAATCACAGTGACTTGGATCTACAGAGGGAGTTCTGATTCTAGAAAAGGGCTTCCTGCTAACTGCATCCTCTATATCCCCATCACCACTCAAAAACCAGCACACTAATCATGTGGTAGAGAGAGGAATATCAGCCCCTCACCCACCCTTGCACAATCAGAAAATCCTCTTTACATTATATTATGTCTGACTAAAACAGTTCAAAGTTGAAACTGAGATAGTTGTCAGAACCTTATATGACAGCCTATTGTGAATAATGCTTTACCCTCTTTTCTTGATTGTTTAGTGTGATTCAAAACAGCACTTTGATGTGGTTATAAGTATTTTTATAAGTGGTTATAAAAATACAACAAAACAATCTCTCATCAAACACCTAGGCAAATAAAGGAGAAGGATGCGCTAAGGGTCAGAGAGTTGGGACAGTAATCTCAGAACCATTCAAACCAATGTGTTACAGAAGACTAGCAAGTAGGAAAGTAAGCGAAGGAGTCCAGAACAAGTCACAAAAGGATCAACACTTCAATTTTACGGTGGCTGTAAAAATACCTGAACTTCTCTCCTATCAGCTGAAACTATATTTCCCAAAAGCCTACTAGTTTAACTGACAGAGAACAAACAGTTTATCCTACAAACCTTGTCGTATCCATCCAGTTCTCGGAGTTTCTTGATCTCGAAAAGATTACCCTCTACAGCAAGAAGAGATATCTGAGAATCACTGAGAATACTCTGAGGAAGAACACTTAGCTCCAAACAATTCTCTTCCAGACGCAGGACTTTGAGGCGTGGACAGTGAGCAATCTGTGGGGAGATCTGGGAAATCTATCATACAACAAAAAAGGTGTGTGGGGGGGGAGAGATTACTCTTGTCAGTGCCAAGTACATCTCATCATGCCTTCTTCATGCTGACACCCAAATTAGAAACAAAGTCTAATACAGTGGAACCTCTACTTACGAACGTCCCTAGCTATGAACGATCCAACTTACGAACCTCTCCGTTCGCAAAATTTTGCCTCTACTTGCGAACGGAGCTTCAAGATATGAACGGGGAAAAAACGCGGGGGAGGCGGGGAAAGCGCGAAATTTGAACTTTCAGTTGACCGTTGGCCAGCAAAGAGGCTGTTTGTCTGCAACATCGCTCGTCCAAGCGGTTAGAGAGTGGATAGGGAGAGAGTCTTCAGACTGCCTGGTACTGCCTGGTATTGCCTGGTCCTGTACAGTAGTACTGCCTGGTACTGTACTGTACGGACTGTATTTTTTTTGCCTTTTTTTATTTTTTATTTTTGGATTTTGGATTTTTGACTTTCTTTTTTTAAACAGAGAGACTGCCTGTTCTGGGTGAGTACACTGTATTTACTGTACTGTACAGGGTTTTTTGCAGCTTGGTGGGGGGGGGTAGGGCTAGGTGGGGGATTATGTTTCTGTGCCCTGATGGGTCTTGCAGTGTGGATTTAAAATGTGAAAAGTAGACTGTAATATTAAATTAAAATTAAATGTGAAAATTAGACTGTAATTTTAAAATGTAAAATTATTTATTTTTTCATTCTGTGGCTTCTAGGGTTTGTGTACTGTGACCTCTCTGTTGTTTTAAAATACTGTATGTGGGTTTAAAATATGACTCCAAAGTCTTTTTTTCTTTGGGGATCTGTTTGCTGTAATAATGGTTGCTGGATGTTGATGCAGGCAGGCAGGCTTTAAAATGGAGTTTAAAATGGAGTCTACTGTAGACTCAAGGCTCTCCCCCCCCCCCCCACCCATTGTCTTATCTCTCTTTCCCTCTATGCTCTCTTTTTGTGATGAGGAGTTCTGTGCTGGAATGGTTGCTGACTGTTGGTGCAAGCAGGCTTTAAAATGCAGTTTAGACTCAAGTCTCTACCCCCCCCCCCCATGCTCTCTTTTTGTGTTGAGGAGTTCTGTGCTTGAATAATGGTTGTTGATTGTTGGTGCAAGCAGGCTTTAAAATGCAGTTTAGACTCAAGTCTCTACCCCCCCTCTCTCTATGCTCTCTTTTTGTGATGAGGAGTTCTGTGCTGGAATAATGGTTGCTGGATTCTGTGGCTTCTAGGGTTTGTGTACTGTGGTGTGCTGAACAGTCATGGCTCCAAAGAAAGAACAGAGCAAAGGCAAGAAGAGTATCATCTCCATTGAAACAAAAAAGGAAATCATCAAAAAGCATGAAGATGGCATGCGTGTGACGGAACTGGCTGCTGAATACAAGATGGCGAAGTCAACCATCGGCACCATATTGAAGAGGAAAGATGTCTTGAAAGACATTGATGTGGCAAAAGGAGTCACAATCCTATCAAAGAAAAGGCCACCCCTGATGGAAGAAGTGGAAAAACTTTTACTGGTGTGGATCAACGAGAAACAGCTGGAAGGGGATAGCATCAGTGAAGCCATGATCTGTGAAAAAGCGAAGAAGCTGCACAGTGATTTAATGGAAAGAAACCCCTCCGGAAGTGCAGCGCAAGAAGAATTCAGAGCCAGCAGGGGGTGGTTTCAAAAGTTCCAAAAGAGAAGTGGCATCCACTGCGTTACAAGACATGGGGAGTCTGCAAGTTCTGACCATGATGCTGCAGAAGCCTTCAAGTTGGACTTTGCCAAATTCATCAAGGAAGAAGACTACCTCCCCCAGCAAGTCTTCAACTGCAATGAGACAGGGCTGTTCTGGAAGAAGATGCCCAGGAGAACCTACATCACCCAGGAGGAAGAGAAAATGCCGGGCCACAAACCCATGAAGGACAGATTGACCCTTTTGTTCTGTGCCAACGCCAGGATGAAACAGACAAAATTGGACAGATTTTTCACCAGGATGGAGCCTGCAGCCAAGAGACAGAGACAGGGAACTCCTGGAGAAGATGACCCAGAGGAGGGGACCTCTACCTCACAGTGATGACCATCTCACCATCCTCCAGCCAGAAGTCACTGTGATGTCCTCCAGAAGACACCAAAAGCTAAGTCACCTCTCTTTTGTTTTCAAAGGTGTTGGTGGGTGGGTGGGTGAGTTGGTTTAAAAGTTGCTTGGTTCGTGTTAAAATGTGTTTTGTTTAAAAGTTGCTGGGTTTAAAAATGTTGTTAAAATGTGTTGGTTAAAAATGTGTTTTGGACTCCAAACTCTTTCCTCCCCCCCATTGTCTTCTCTCTCTCTGTCTTCTCTCTTTTTGTGCTTAAAAGCACAAACCTTTGTCTGAGGGGTCTGTGTGCCCCAGTGATGACCTTCTTTCTTCCTTTCCTCTTTTCCCCATTGTTCCCTCCCTCCCTCCCTCCTTTCCTTCCCTTTTTTTACCTAAAAGGTGCTTGGCTTGGCTTGGCTGAAAATGTGATTTTCAAGGTGTTGTGTTTAAAAGGTGTTCCCTCCCTCCCTCCTTTCCTGCCCTTTTTTTACCTAAAAGGTGCTTGGCTTGGCTTGGTTGAAAAGGTGCTTTTCAAGGTGTTGTGTTTAAAAGGTGTTCCCTCCCTCCCTCCCTCCTTTCCTGCCCTTTTTTTACCTAGAAGGTGCTTGGCTTGGCTTGGTTGAAAAGGAGCTTTTCAAGGTGTTTTGTTTAAAAGGTGTTTGTTCCCTCCCTCCCTCCCTCCCTCCTTTCCTGCCTTTTTTTTAACCTAAGTCATCTTAGGTTAAAAGAAAAAAAAGAGAAAAAAATTCTCCCCCTAGTGGTAAAGTACGGATTAACCGGCTTTGCATTAGTTCCTATGGGAACTAATGCCTCTACTTGCGAACGGCGCCTCTAGATAAGAACGAAAAACAGCCGGAACGGATTAAATGGTTTTCAATGCATTCCTATGGGAAATTTTGCCTCTACTTACGAACGTTTCAACTAACGAACAGCATTCCAATACGGATTAAGTTCGTAAGTAGAGGTTCCACTGTATTGACCAGAGAAACTTCTATCCAGAGTTATATTGCATTTATATTGCATCTCGATTTGGAGACAGACATTTCTCTCTTCATGACTGGTGATTGTACACATGCAAACAAGCCCAAACTAAAACACAAGTGTGCAACAATGCCAGATCTCTGATAAACACGCCAAATATTTGAAATCTGACACACAAAACCGAACAATTCAAGTGGAGTTGCTAAAGAAAACCAACTACTGCCACTAGCACCACAATGAGATTTCAGAATATCAACATTCAGGTTGGCATGAAGCATAATTTTTGTGCCTTGAATTTCCATAGAATGGTCTTAGATAAAGGTAAAGGTTCCCCTTGACATTTAGTCCAGTCGTGTCCGACTCTAGGGGGCGGTGCTCATCCCCGTCTCCAAGCCGTAGAGCCAGCGTTTGTCCGAAGACAGTTTCCGTGGTCACGTGGCCAGCGCGACTAGACACGGAACGCCGTTACCTTCCCACCGTGGCGGTACCTATTTATCTACTTGCATTTACATGCTTTCGAACTGCTAGGTTGGCAGGAGCTGGGAAAAGCGACGGGAGCTCACTCCGTCGCGTGGATTCAATCTTACGACTGCTGGTCTTCTGACCTTGCAGCACAGAGGCTTCTGCGGTTTAACCCACAGCGCCACCACGTCCCTATAGAATGGTCTTAGTGATCCCCATTTTTAAGACCTCTTAAAATCTGGTAAGACAGGTTTGGTCTATATACTTGACAGAATTTGAACTAATATATCTATGTTCTGTCCAAAATCACAAGCACAAACTCAAAACTCTGGGCTTAATTCATTGGCCTAAATCCTGTTGCTTAGCAGAATAAAAAAGGCTAAAGTAGGCCCATTGAATCAATGGGGATTTGGTGAGTGAACTCCTCCATAAGTTCTATTGATTCAAATGGGTCTACTATAACTACAACTTACTATGCTAATTTAAGTCCCAGTTCGAGTAGATCCATTTCTGTCAATGGAACTTACGAAGTTCACTCACCAAATCCCCACTGATTCAATGGGCCTACTCTAGTGAAACTAAATATGCTAAGCAACAGGATTTTGACCATTACCTTGTTACTACAACTATTGTAGTTTCAGTTTGCCTAATTATATTACCATAAAGAATTTCACATTATAACAGAATAGATGGAACATTTTAGCCAAGAAAATATGTGATGTGCAAAGTATTATTATCACAGAAGTCAAATATTCTTCTCAATAAATGAAAAATTATATTGTAAAGAGAAAATACTCTAGCAGGAGTGCTTTCCACCAGGGCAAACAAAGCAATAGGAGCTTATGAAATTCTCCTTACAGTACTAATTGTGTTCCTCCTAGCCTGTATCATTTTTGCTTATTGTGCACACTTATACAACCTGTTTTCACACCTGGTTCTGGTTCAAGTTCAACTCAATGGCCTGCAACTCGCCAACTGTGTCTGGCACACTCTGGATCTGATTTCTCGATAGATCCACCACATCTAGGTGACGAAGACTGCAGAGCTGAACAGGTATAGTTCGGAGCTTGTTTCCAGAAAGGCTCAGAGTCTTTAGGGCTGCAAGTTGTCCAAAGATAGCAGGTAGGTGTGTCAGTAGGTTACCATTCAGATGCAAAGCCTCTAGTTTTTTCAGTTTGCACAGCTCTTCGGGTAATGTAGCTGTTATTATAAAGAGGAATAAATCAAACTGATCAGAAGAAAGAACAATTAATAAAATGTCAGGACTGTTTTTGTGGCATACAGCACCCCATTCTATCAGCACTCTAGATACAGGTAAATTTTCTTTTACAATTTATATAGGCAGTTAATGAATAAATGACAATCACCTGAATCAATATGCAGGTTCTACCTTCCCCTTAGAGCTTTCACAGTTTGGGAAACAAAGGAAAAGTGCGGGAGTAATTTATAGAATTTATTTGAGTACCAATCTATTTCATAAGAACCAAAAATAGGCAGCTACTTGAATAATCTGGCCTATTTTATGAACATATAACTCTGATGATGGTAATATATCTTCCCAGAGTTTTGTTAGCTCTGCAGCATTTTCTCTTTCCGGTTCTGATGTGTCACAGGTTTCCCATGCATAAGTCCTGTTATTCCTACCTCCCACCATATTTTGGAAGGAAATGATTAAAAGAACTAATGATAATTAAAGTTGTAGTAATTACATTAACTATATCTAGAAAGATGTTAGATTATTTAAAAAGTCATACTCAGTTTGTTGTGATTTAAAGTGAGGCTTTTCAACACAGAGAATTTTCCCATTAGTGGTGGTAGAGTCTCAATCTTATTGTTGGATAAATCTATTGTTCTAAGATTACTTGCAAGCTTCTGCAGATCTTCAGGAAACTAAAAAAGGAATGGAAATAGCACATGAACATTATTGCAAAAAGACAATGAATACAAAGTAAGTTTAAGTGCACAGGTAATTTAGTAAAAGGTATAGGTTATCTTTTGGACACTTATCACTTATTATGACAGAAAATTACACAACTGTAAATGAGGGGCAGAGATTAGAGGAAGAGCAATTATTCTCAGCAGACAGTTGAATTTGGAAATATCCCTATATAATGGATAAACCAGAATAACAACAAATAGAATGAAGTATTTTATGTTATGCATAAGCAAAATACAAAGTTGATATATGCAATGTGATGTATATTGCATAGATGTAGTAGTTACTGGTTCTCACTTAAAAAGCTAAATGCATCTCTCTCATGGGTGGGGAGCTACCAGGGGTCTTAAGAGGCTGTCTGCCCTTCCTCCAAATGCCCCTTGAATGATCCACTGGAGTTGCAACACCCAGGCCTCAGGCAGTCATAGAAGTGGGACAAGACGTCCCAGGCAGAAAAGAGGCAGAAGCAGGAAATAGAGCCCAGACGGAGTTGACATGCAGTTGGCAAGGATAAAGGAGGAGGAGAAAGAAGAAACCAGAACTGATTCCAGATTGACAACCAGATTGGAGGAAAAGATGTGGTTGTGCAGGAGCTAGACTTCATCTTTGTTTGGCTGGAGATGCAGACTACATGTATGTAGAAAACCCCTGGGCAAGGATCCTTGTGAAGGTTTCCATTGCTAAGGGCCAGGATGCACTCCTCACCTGCCCCCATTCTACGCAGGGGTGGTGGCAACACTCACACCCAGTTTAATCACTAAGTCTTACACATACTTAATTCTGAGCAATATCAATAACATGCTGTAGATAATTTTTAAGCACAGGACAAAATGTAGCTTATTTACCAGAACCTTCAATTGACATTTCTATGCCTGTCCCAGAAATTAGTTATGAGCTTGGGTTGCAAGATAGGGAAGCTTAAAGATGTAGTTTTTCTTCTCATGTATTGTGCTATATAAAGATTAAAATATATAATAATGAAATAGATGTTTACCTCAGAAAGTCCTTTCCCAGTTAATTGAAATACTCCAGTTTTCTGGGCTGTCTCCAAATGTGCTTTTAAGGCACTGTTACCCATCTTCCTGTTCTTGAGGCAGAAATGACAGGTGGTTGTGGCAAATGTCCAGCAGAGTCTCTCTCATTCACGCCACAACTGACAAAATGAGTTTACTTTCTATTAAGAGATAAAAGGTAGATTGCAGTTCAATGAAGAATAATCCAAATGGATTTCCCCTATTATGTACTTCATCCATCTTCTTGACTGTAAATAAAGCACTCACTATTTTGGGGTCTAATATTCAGGGCACAGTGCCAATGAATTAAATATAGTCTGGATTGTTGTGCAAAGACTGCACTCAGCATTTAATCAGAGGCAAGCCATCTATATAGAACTGCAGACAGATACAAGAGAAAAACAAAGCATTTTTTAAAAAAACACCTCAGTATTAAAAACTTTATTAGTTGGAAGCAATTTTAATCTGAAACTAATTTATTTCCAAGTAAGCATGCTTATTTGTTGCTAGGGATTAATTCATTCAGGCTTTCAGGAAAAAGCTCTGGTAAGTAGGTAGATAGGTTATATAAATATAACGAGATAGGCATGTCAGCCCATTCAAGGGCTTTATAATGTTAGAAGGCATTGTAGCTTATTGATAGCCCACCATATCTCATAGGCTCAGAAAATTCAAAATTCAGGAACAAGTCACATTCAGGAGGGTTTGCTTCCATGTGAATATTGACATGACTGAGTTGTACGTTGCCATACTATTCACACTTATCAGGGTTTAATAAGTCCCCCACTGAATTCAGTGCAGTTTAGCGAAAAAATACGTACTTCAAATTTAACTACAAGTCCATCTTCAGTGTTATAGTCACAATATTCACTTCATGTTATACTAACATACTTTCTGCATGTTGGCTTCTGATGCTGTAGTTTAGCAACTAAAACTGAGACTGTTGAATTTTAATATGATGCTTGTTTTGCTGATTTGAGTAATCAATCTTGGAATGCTGTTTTTCCACATTTCCTGCGAACTAGACTTAACTTAAAGGAGACATTTGAGTTAATGTACAGGAAAATCTTTTGGCCATCAAATACTTATACATAAGCATCACAAACACTTCTTTTTGAAGAATGATGCTCCTAAAGCAACATTAATCTGTTAAAATTATATCTGAGAGCTTCAATTGTACAACTGACAGGCAAAAGATACAAATATACATTTTGAGTTTGTGTCACACAACATCATCTGTTCTATTAGAAATTTTTAAAAAATGACAGTCACTTCACAACACATGTTCATCAATCATCCTCACAAACTGCACTAAAATAACTGGCTCCCATAGAAACAATATTCCCATCAATATGGCTTTGGTCCTCGCCATTTTAAAAGGATCAGATTAAGAAATGAATAAAGAGATGTTTTGGATGAAAAGGAGATAAGGATCCAAAACAAGGATAATGAGAGAGAGTAGCAGGAGGTATTTATATTTTTCCTTGTTTTAATCCCATCTACCTAAGGAATGCTTTAATTACTAGTGACGTCTACTCATCTAAGGGCTCCATAGTCTCGACGTGTAAAGGTTGACAGATTTTGACACTGATACTAACACTGCTGTTTTTCTCCCTATAACTATCCTTGCTTCAAGACCGTGATCTGGCTTGCATCCTCTGCTCTTGAAGCACCAGCCTCACCTGGAGCTAAGAGGGAGGAGATAAAGACGCTCTTGGCCGGGGGGAAAAAGACCCAGGGCGAAATCCAGTGGTCTCTCAACTTTCACCTCCTCAGAGGAGGGAACTGAAAAACCTTCCCTGAACTTCTAGGCAAGGCTGTTCGAAGATGGGACGGATCCCAAGATGTGGCCTCCTTCTCGCCAAACACCCTGGGGGTGGGGAAGAGCAGCACGAGTGTATTTAAAGGTGGACATTTCCGAGTCGTCTCAAGTAAGGGAGAAAGCAGCTCCTCCGCCCTCTTCATGTTGTTTATCCGCCCTGAATTCGGTGAGTATACGGCCCTGCAGCAGAAGTCAGGCTGGCTCGGAGAAGGAACCATGACACGCAATGGGACTTACTTCCAAGTATACTGGAAGTGCCCAGGGACACGTTTAAGCCCCTGGCACGGCTACTTCTGGGGAAAAATGCACGGAGTGAGAACGACCTCCCGCAGGACCTCCTTCCTCCCGGGCTAGACAGACTTCAGAAGAAGGAAGAGAAAGGGTTGGGCATCCTAAGACTGACCCAAGAGAAGGCTTATCCCCCAACTTCCACTTACCCGTAAATACACAGTCGCCACCGCCTCGCATCCTAGCAACAAGCACACGCACCACAAAGAAGCCACACGAGTTTAATCCCTCCGCAGTGGGTCATGATGCCTGGATGAAATCAGGATCCGTCTCTAGTTGGCATAATGGCGAACTCTCCACCCAGAGAAGGAGCTCGGTTCTTAACCCGGGAGGGAGAGAGCGGAGGAGAGGCGGGCGATATCGCCCCGCCGATCTGGTTCGCTTCCGCCACGACTAAAATGGCGGGCGCAATGGCTGCTCGCATCATGTCCGGAAACCTTAGTCATGCCCTAGAGACGCAAGGAGGAGTCGGCGGCGCTGAGCAAGCGGGGGCTGTGTGGCGATCGTATGCGGGTGTCGAGGGGTACTTTTCTTCGCAACAGATATCAAAGCAATCCCCTTTCTAGCCTTTTACTGTAAAGCCGAATAAGGCGACTCGCCGCTTGGTCACACTCAAGATGGCGGCGGCGCGCCTTTCAAGGAAAGGGAGCGGGGGAGTTTCCTCAGCCGCCGAGGCGCGCGCAGGGCCGTTAGGGGGGCGCCCGGAGGGAGCGCCGCTGCCATGGCTGCTCGCAACCCTTGGGATCCCGTCCAGCCCTCGGCGGCTGGACTGATGCTGGCGCGGTGCCTCTCCGCGGGAGTGCTGTCCCAGGTGAGGCGGCGGGTCGGTCGCGCTGTAACCTTCCCTAACTTCCTAAATAGGTGGTAGGAGTAGGGATGGCTGACAGCCGCTTATTTCCGAGCAGCCTGAATGGGGGAGTCAAGCTGTGGCAGGTGTTAAGGGCGCCAGAATGGAGAAGGCCCCCGGGAGCTTCTCCAGAGCACTGGAAGTCACGGTTTCGCAGGAATCCCTGCCGTTAGTGGGCCGCAGCCCCGTCTTCGTGGCCATCGTCGTCGCGCGCTTCGATTACTTAGGTGAAGGAGGGACTTTAGGATTGAGACAATGTGAGCAGAGGACAGAACAGACGGAGAGTGTGCCGTCCCCTCAGCTGTCTGAAAGGGAAAGTCAATCGCCAGAGAGGGAAAATCCAGAGAAGGGAAAAGAGAAAGAGGGATCAGTAACACGCGAAATAGAGGATTCAATGGCGCGCGAAACACAGAAAGAAATAAAAGGATTAGAAGTGAGAAGTAAGGAGGGAGAGTCGGAGGTGCGCGAGATAGAGGCAGGGATAAAGCAGTTAGGAGCGAGGGCAAAGGAGCAGAGGAGGAGGTTCGAAAGGAGGTGAACGTTTTCCTGACCACTGAGGAGAACGGGGAATCACGAGAAACAGAAAAAGTGATTGTGTGTGAGAATGAGTGGAAAGAAACGGAACCGTATGATACAAGAGTATTTAAGATACCTAAAAGTGGCCTGAATCATCACCAGTAAATCATTTTCTTCTTCTTTTCTTTATTTCCTCTTCCTCTTCTTCCTCTTTTGTAATTAAAAAGAAAGGAGAACACATGCAGTGACTTTTCCTTAAATATTTTTGTTGTACTTCATGCACACACATCTCTGATTAGATATCAGAAGACAATGCCCCATGGTGAATATTTAGAAAGCACCTAGTAATTTTGATGCAGATTCTTGTGACTGCTGGCAGAGTGTCCTTCCCCTCATGCTAGCGATAGGTCTGGGAATGGCAGCTCAAACGTTTAATTTGGAAACCAAAAGCTTTACATTCTAAATGCATATGTAATGGATTGTTCTCCCTTATTATTTGTAGGCATTCATTTCTGGAATGTACCAAAATCATGCCAAGTTATAAAGATTTTTTTAACCAAATAGCAGGACAGAATTTCCTTACAAGTGCAATGCTATTAATCCAATGAATGATGTTAAACCAGTAGCATTAATTTCAGATGGCAGTGCTATCACTAGTAGCATTAACTTCATGTTTGTGTAGGCAGGGCATAATGGCAATAATGGCAGTGCAAGAAATGCTGATCTGTTCCCTAATTCTGTGAAATTTAAAACTTTTTTTGAGAGGTCAACATTCAACGGGGCTTATATATATTTTTCAAAAGTATTGGAATTCAAACCGTAATGTCAAGGATGTATGACTGTCTTGTGAGTTTTCCATCTGCTGTGACATTTTATATTTCTGTTCTAGGATACACTGAATATATGTGGAAAGCCGTCTCCTTGTTTTGTTCGTTTCTCAGAGGTGGAACAAATTGCTGACCTCCAAGCTGAAATCAATGAGGTAAAATAAACTTTCAGCACAAGAATAGGAGTTCTACTGATAAAGGCAATTGCACAGTTTCCCTAGTTTGTACTAGAGATCATAGTGGTGAAACAGTACAGTACCAACACAATAAAATAGCAGACATTCAGTGTCATCTTTCAACCAACTTGTTTGATACGGGAATGTCAGAGCACTCCCAAGAGATAGTTGTCCAATCTGTTATTGCAGATGTCTAGCAATTAACGGCCTGCTACCCATCTCTATAATTAGAGGGATAAACTATTAAACTATTCTCCACATAAATACTTTCTTCTTAATGTTCAGTTGAATTGTAGTTTTGTGGCACAGTGGTTAAACTGCAGTACTGTAACCAAGACTCTGCTCACGACCTGAGTTGGATCCTGATGGGCTTAGGTAACTGGCTCAAGGTTGACTCAGCTTTCCATCATTCCGAGGTTGGTAAACTGAGTACCCAGCTCTTTGGGGGGGGGGGGAGGGGAGCAATGTGTAGCCTGCATAATTAATTTGTAAACTGCACAGAAATTGCTTTAAGCACTATGGGGCAGTATATAAACAGCACACTTTGTTTTTGCATTGTACCCTCCCCCACATACATTAGGTAAAGGTAAAGGTTCCCCTTGACATTTAGTCCAGTCGTGTCCGACTCTAGGGGGCGGTGCTCATCCCCGTTTCCAAGCCATAGAGCCAGCGTTTGTCCGAAGACAGTTTCCGTGGTCACATGGCCAGCGTGACTAGACACGGAACACTGTTACCTTCCCACCGTGGTGGTACCTATTTATCTACTCGCATTTTTACATGCTTTTGAACTGCTAGGTTGGCAGGAGCTGGGACAAGTGACGGGAGCTCACTCCGTCGCGTGGATTCGATCTTACGACTGCTGGTCTTCTGACCTTGCAGCACAGAGGCTTCTGCGGTTTAACCCGCAGCGCCACCACGTCCCTTGACCACATACATTAACTGAAAGCAAACCCACAAGACCTAATACCTGCCCTCTAGATTATGAGAGGAGAAAGGTATCCTCTTTTGTGCGACAGCACTCTTCAAATACCTGAAGAGGTACGTCTTCCCTCTGCTCAGTCTTCTCCAAGCTAAATAACCCAATTGCTCAATGTGTGTCTTCATAGGATTTGTTTTCTGTAACACTGGCTTGCTTTGCTGCTTTGCTGTATACCTGTTCCAGTTCATCTACTTCCTTCTTAAAATTTGTCTCGAGCCTCTTCTTCAGTTCTTTTCTTTGACAGTCTCTTCCTTCTTTTGTCCTTGCTGTAGTGTCTTCTGTGTCCTGTTCAACAATGCAAAGTGTGGAAGCTTGCTTCTTCAGTCCCTTCGCCTTCTCTTCCAATAGAACAACAAATGTACACTTGTTTGAGGTATAGCCTATGATGCTTTAAGGCAAGAAAAAGCATGCACATGCAAGTTATCTCCATAGAGCTTTCAGTGTTCAAATTCCTAGTTCTCTTTTATTCCCTAACCACTACCTAAACTGATAAAAATGGTCTTTGCTGCTACTTCCCTCATTTATTCCTAAAGATTGCCTGAATTCCTTTGATGTTCTGCTGTTTAGGAGATTTGACAAGTTGGTGGAAAAGATAAGGGGTGACAAGCAGCCTTAGCCCCAATCAGTGTGTGCTTATCTCTGGCATCTTCAGCAGAGATTATGCAGACAAGCTGCCTACAACCTCACTAGATGTCAAAAATTAAAACCTCAGGAAAAAAGGAAAGGGGGGGGGGAAGAATAAAGTGCTTATTATCAAGTTTACAAATCTTTTGAAATAAGCCTTCTATAATTCCCTAGGCTGGCCATCACTGTCTTCTCTTTGGCTTCCTAAATACCTACAGTTGTGGAAAATTTTGCATCAGAGACTTGCTGGATTATTGCACTTCATCCTTTCAACTACAGGCATCATAGCTTTGATGATTTTGTTGTTGTAGCCATTGTCACATGACTTTTGGTAATTTCATTAACTGGGAATGTAGCTTGTGTATCTACTAAATACAGAATATGAGCATGAAATATTTGCTTATATAAACACAGAAGATACTCTAGAATCCATTTGTAGAGGATTTGATAATCGTCTGGCTTAATCAGAATATCTAAAATACCTTTTCTATATTATCTTGTGCTGGAGATTTTTTGCATAGGCAAATAAGACAAAGTGACAGAGGCTGAATTATTATTAAAGGTAAAATTAGCTTCTATAAGGGGGGACAAGTAGAATTCTATTTAGAAGAGAGAAGCTCTCCTAGTCTTATTACAAAGGTAAAGTATGTAGTGGTTGTTGCAAGTATATAATTTTCCCCCTAAAGATACTTGAAGATGATCAGGTTTACTTTCTATTTTAGCAGTGATGAAGATGGCCATAAATACTTCATACATACTACACAGATACTAAATTATTTCAACCATTTATAGATTAATCTGGAGACTGAAATCCTACAGATGGAAAAAGATACAGCAGACATTACTCATCCATTCTACCTGAGTAAGTATTTTTGTTAAGGCCACCATGTAGCTTTCTAGGTCAGGAACCTCCATGGCTGTAATTAATGTGAGATATTTCCTTAAACTGAACTCTGTGAGCTAGATATTCTTCTGTAACAAAACTAATACCATCTACTTAATACGAGTTGCCTGTGTATTTGATGAGCCAATTGACCAAACCGCAACTAACAACAGTCTTTGGAAAAGGCATAAGAAATAATAAGCTCTGGAAAAGATAATAAAGCCACTGCGGCTGTGTGCGTATAACAGCCTTGTACGTATCTGTACTCCGCCAAGGCTGATATATGCATATCATTCAACAATCTTAGAACATGTTGCTTTCATTTAAAAAGCAAGTGTAAGTTATTTAAGCAGTGAACCCATCCGTACACTCAGAGGCTTATTGTTGCAGAGCCAGATTTGGTAGCAGGCATACTGCATAAATTTCAGCATATTCTAGGAGGTCCTCCAGATGTTGCCTAAACCTGCCCTGAAAAGCTGCCTAGATAAATAGTAACAATAAATTATGAATTGTGTAAAAAGGCACAAACGTCTATTATGTTTTGTGTTTACAAGTATGTGTTAATTGCTGTTACTTGTTTGTTTGTTTTTTAAAGCTCAGTATTCCTTTGAACAGTATGTAGACTCGACTAGTAGCTTTTTCTTTCTCCTACTGCTTTGTTGTCTTCTTCCGTAGGTGTCTTCTGATATGCTTTGCAGTAGTTTACAACTGAGTCTTGTGGACTGGTTGGATGCAGCACAACTTCTTTGTTTAGAGATGCTATGTACAAAGTCACTATAGTGATAACGTCCAACCTTCAGTAGAAGGAAAACAAGAAGACACACATTGATCCATATATTTTTATTGAAACTACGGATTTGCACAATATGTTACAAATAATTCAAATAATTTGTGAAATGTTTTCAGATCATCAGAATGTGTTGGATTTGCTTTCACTTCAGTCTGGGTTGAACTTTGACATATTTCATTTTTAACAAAATCTTCTATAGCACAGAAATGCCAGTCTCTCCAGGCAATGAATAGGCACCTAGAAGCAGTGCTGAAAGATAAAAGGAGTCTTAGGCAGAGGCTGGTGAAACCATTGTGTCAAGAAAGCCTGCCTATTGAAGCAGTCTTCCACAGGTAAAGAAATTACAAGCTTGCATCTTACTTTGTTTGTATATCATTGTGATCGGGTTCTTCAAAAGCTGGTGGCGGTTCCCTCATTTTGGCGGGAATAAGAGACGGAGGCGGTTTTAAAAACTGAACAGATTCCTTTTTATTCTTATCAACTTCAACCATGTCAAATGGATCGAAACAACTTAATTCTGGCAAAGTCTTATAACTTTTAACTTCTAACTCAGGAGTAAATATGTCGCTCCTCACATTGGGGCCGGGCCAAAACGCTCCCGATCGGTCATCGCCCGCAAAGGTGCACTCCTTACTGCACAAACTGTCCCGCAGCAAGGATGTCTTGCCCAATCCCCTTCCAGGGGTGGCCTGCTGAAAGAGGGCGTAGGACGTATCACCTTCCTCCCCCCATCTTGATTGCGAGGGTAGACCACCACAGTCCATTCTAGGGGTTTGATCCTCTGATTTCCTAGTTTAGGAATATTCGGGTCAGGAAGTAACCCACCTCCCGTCTTTAGGTTGGGGAACTCCCGCGTCAGTTCTCCAACCTTGTCAGTAGTGCCTCCTTCATCCTCAGTTTCGACAGCACAATCCCTCGTACCCTTGACTGGCCCGTCTGTTACCACCTTGAATTCCCGCGCTTCCTCCTCCTCCTTTATAATCTCCTCCCAAACTATCAAATCTTGCTCCTCCCCTTTATCTTCGGCCAGACACACCTCCAACGTTCTTTCCCTCCTTCCTTCACTCCCCTCTATCTCTACAAGCACGCCTTCTACACATTCGCATGCCTCTTCCGGTACATTTTCTCTCGGGGACGGCACACTAGCCTCCTGTCCTTCACAATCATGTATCCCCATCTCATCTCAGATCAGAAATAAAACCAATGACAACATGATCCTATTAAATATCAACTGAAGTTTAGCGCATTTAAATTGTTTTTAAATTTAAATCCTGCTACTACACAGCAAAAAGGAGGTCCATAGTCAACCCCCAACCAAATACCGTATTTTTCTGTTTATAAGACGACCCAATGTATAAGACGACCCCCCTTTTCTAACCTCCAAATTAGAAAATTAGAACATTTGCATGATTCAGGATCCATGGTCCTGAAGCCCTTTCATGGCTGCTATAGGATCAAAGGGGTGCAATCCTGCCTCCCTTTCATGGCTGCGTTACCCACTTCCTAAGCCCCGTGGGGCTTAGGAAATGGGTAACGCAGCCGTGAAAGGGCGGCATGCTATCACCCCTTTGATCCTGAAGCCCTTTCTTGGCTGCTTCAGGATCAAAGGGGTGCGATCCTGCTGCCCTTTCACGGCTGTGTTACCCACTTCCTAAGCCCTGCGGGGCTTAGGAAATGGGTAACGCAGCCATGAAAGGGCGGCACGCTCGCACCCCTTTGATCCTGAAGCCCTTTTATGGCTGCTTCAGGATCAAAGGGATGCAAGCGTGCCGCCCTTTCGCGGCTGCTTTACCCTGTGGCTTCGCAAAAGGCAGGGAAAGCAGCTGCCTTCCGTGTATAAAACGACCCTCAATTTTTTGTCAAATTGTTTAAGTAAAAAAGTGTCGTTTTATACACGGAAAAATATGGTACACTCCTAAGAAAACATTTCTATAGCTTTCAGAAGCCTAGGAATTTTGTGGCTGAATGTGTATGTATTTCATAACCTCCAGAAAGCTCTTGTTCAGAGCTTGAGTCAGAAGATTTTCCAAATGAAAGTGTTCCCCTTCCTCTCACTCTCCTAACAAGTAGGCTGCATATGTTGTACTAAATAAATGGTTTTCATATGTTTATATATATAATTCTAACGTTGTTGAGAAATACAGTCCTTATGAATGAAATTTGAAACATTTTATTTGTTCGTTTGTTTATTTATTTGATTTCTATACCGCCCATCTGGCAGCCAAGGCCATTCTGGGTGGTTTACAACACCTAAACAGTAACAATAATAGAATCACAAAACATAACATCAATAAATTATAAAAGTGCAAAAACAGAAATACCATAAAATACAACAGGAGACATAATAAAATGCAATAAAATAAATAACATGAAGACATGGTGGTAGATTAGATATCCATGTACCTCCGTTATACCTTCCCTAACTACATACTGGACCACAGTGCTTTCTATAGGGAAACCTTATAAACCTTTAGAAACAGTTTAGAAGGTTTGAATTATTCCAAATGTTAAGCAGATTCCCAGTTGTTGGGTTTTTTTTTTTTTAAATGAAGGGGAGTTGTGATAAATTTAGAGGTGGGATATTCATATTCGTAGACGAATACCCTGAACCCAGATGGCCAGGATCCCCAGTCCTGCCTCCCCAAACCAACCCATCCACTTATGGGTTGCTGCGCAACGTGCACAGCCAGTGTCCTGTTCATTGCACCAATGACTACTCAGAGGCTGAGCAGGAAGACTCGTCATCCCACCCCCTTGCTGGAGTAGCCAGAAGAGCAGGAAGGCAGAGCAGCACCAGCCGGGCTTCATCCGAAATTGGCACAATGAGCAGGACGCCGGCCACGCATGCTGTGCAGCAACACGTAAGCAGACGAGTAGGTTCGGGGAGGCAGGACTGGAGATGCCTGCCACCTGGGTCCAAGGTATTCGTATTCGTATACTAATACAAGTATCCATCTCTAGTGATACCACAGCTTCAGTTGCCAGTACTAGTCAGATTTACCCTTGCTCCTGAGAAAAGCCACAGCTTTATTTTCAGCATGGGAGGAGGGCAACTACCTAATCACTACATATATACTAAGTACATTCATTTCATATTCTCCTTACTTCCTTTTGGTCAAAGGTAAGTTGTATGAAAGTGCAGTCTGGCACATGAGGAAATAACTTTGTTTTTGCAGAAGTATGCAATTGAATCTTTTGTTCCAAATTAAGAAGGGTTATTATTATTAGGAGTGTAGATTTAAGGAATGAGAAATAGTTGGCATAAAAAGAAACAAGGAAGTTGTTGTATTCTCGAAGGCTTTCACGGCTGGGATCTGATGGTTGTTGTAGGTTTTTCGGGCTGTTTGTCCATGTTCTCTAGAGAAAGTTTCTCTCATAGAGAAAGTTGTTCTCTATGAAGGATAGCCCTTCAGATGATATAGGACAGCAACTTGATCAATCTAACACCATTGGCTGTGCCTCCTGAGACTTTTAGTTCAGAAACATCTAGAACACTTTAACATTATTTAACAGAAATCTCAAATGATTTGAGGAGCAAGGATCAGCTGCAATGCTCAATTGATGATAGATTTTTCATAGGGAATAATCCCTGTTTTCAGCTCTGTAGAATCAGGAGAAGTCTCTGTAGAATCAGAATACAATCCATTTCTGTACCAGAGTTCTGATACCTGGGATATAGGATTTTGATATGTTGTAATAACCCAAGAAGGTGGTAATAAAAAATGGCAGAAGAGATTTCCAGCCTATTTCTGGTATACAAAAACCATAAGTGAGAATTCTATTCTGTCCTGGTGTCTGTTTGATATGTTAGTGGTAAACTGCTGTGGAGTGGGGACGTGAAGCCAATGTGAGGAAAACTGAGAATGAGATGTTTTTCTCCGCAAATGTGCTTAACAGAATGTTGTTTTCTACTTGTCATTTTTTGTGAGACATCTCATACCGATGTTTCTCTGAACTGTTTTGACTACTTATTTGTTTCCAGATGCATTTCTAAATTGCTGTTACAGAACTTTAAAGCCCTGGGACTGGGCTATCTGAAGAACTGCCTAAGTTAATATGACTTGTGATTTTTTATGATTTTTAAAAACTGCTTTTATAGTGCTTTAATTTTGTTACTGCTGTTTTACTTATTTACATTTTACTGTTTTCAGTAAACTCTTGCATGTCTTCTGTATATTGCACTGCTCTGACACAAATTTTTAAAAACCATATTACTCATTCATGTTTTTATAATTGTGTTAATGTCTTTTATTAATACAAGGGTTGGATGCCCCTTATATACATTTGGTGTAAAAATGAAATAAAGCAATTACATTTCTGCCCTTTTGCTTTTATACATATTTGTTCTTCTGGCATAGAAATGGAATGCCTAGGGTTGATTCTACCATATGTTACATTCTACAGAACTGTCACTAGTTATCTACAATTTGAAAATGTATATGTCTAGTTTCTTTACATAATTTTTTTAATAGTGAAGATTTGAAAATAGAGGCTGAAGATTCTTAAACTGCAGAATTTTTAATCATTTGTTCTACCCTTGTGCATCTTCCAGGTATGTAGTAGAATTGTTGACAATGGCAGTAGCTTTTATTGAAAAGCTGGAAACCCATCTGACCACAGTAAGAAGCATTCCTCAGATACCTCTTACTGTAAAAAACATGGTGAGTAACCATTTCACTAATAATCAAGCATGATCTACAACTGGCATGGAGTAGTGCATAAGAGAATCATCCTACCACCAAGAATCACCCAGAACTCACTGATTTTTTAAATTAAACATAGTCAAGCCTGACTAGTGCTTGGATGGGAGATTACCAGGGAATGCTAAGGATCTCCAGGCAGGCTGGGAAAGAATTTCACCTGAAATCTTGGATAATTGTTTCCAGTCCAGGTAGATAATACTGGATTAGCTCCCTGTATTCATTTGTGCTGAAAGTCTGCTACTCAAATCTCAGCTCAGTTATGGGCTTGCTGACTAGTCTTAGAAAAGCTTTTTATCACTTAGCATCAGAATAACGGCCTTTACCCTGAGATACTGACTGAAATCCTGTTGCCATACATTAGGCTTTGATGTCATCAGCAGTAATGATTTTTAATTTGTTTTTATGTTTTAGAAATTTAACATTTCAAATTTCTCTCCTGAGAGTCCCAAGGTTCCCTTATAATCGCTTTCATTACTGGGAAGGTTTTAGGGACCATGGAATGGGAATGGGAAGTCTTAAATTATTGAAATTTACTGCTGCCAGTAAATTCATTCTGCCAGCAGCAATTTTCAGTAACTGAAGGCTTCCCCTGTTTGTCTTGCTGCCCCAAACAGCTTCCTGATTATGAAAGTTATTACATGGGAGCCTCAGAACATGTGGGGGAGAAATTGTAAGTGTTTAATTTCCAAATAAATGCTGCCGATAATATTATGAGTTTTATATGGCATAACTTGCATAGCAGTGTTTCAGCTAGTGCATGCAAAGTATTTTAGAAAATTTCAGTATTACTGCGTTTTAATCTGATGTTTTCCCTGGAATATGAGAGATGCACTGTATATTTATGTAATTTTTCCGTAGTAAATCAGTCCTGCGTTTCCCCTTGCTCTGAAGATCTGGGAAATCCTTAGAAGCAGGGTTTTTTTATCAAGTGCAAGGGACTGGTGAAGAAAGTTCTAGTTCTGCTGGCATTGTATATCAAAGGGCACCATTAGATCTTAGCCTTACTGATTTGCTACGTGTTGTTGAAGCCTTAGAAAAACTGTTGAAAATGTTCATTTTCATACTATTTTCCAGGACAGTGCACTAGCAAAGATAGACCTGTTGGTATCAGAGACAGAAGAGCTGGCGGAACAAATACTGCAGTGGAGAGAGAAACAAAAAGGAATCTTCATTGACCATTCACAACTAACTCTTGAATCAGATTCCTGGTTCAGAAGTATACGATAGCACACTGTTTGCTCTTCCCTGGTTCTCAGCCTGATTAGTAGTTATGTATGATTGATACAATATGTGTTTTATTCTTGTTCTCAAAGTTACAACCACTTGTGTGTGTCTTCAGAAATAAAAATTTTGGACATGTAACTGGAGTTATGATAAATTACTTGGGGGAACTGATGGCTAACTTGAGGTCCTTGAGGAAAGTTTCAATGAGCAATGCCACGACTACCTTAACTTTATGTATCCTGTATTTATAGAAAGTGAATAAAGTAAATATAAAAAGCTATATTTCCACTGCTTGTGCTTTGTGAACATAGGTAATTTAATGGATAATATAGATATAAATAAGGTCCATCTGGAAATAAGATTCGCATCTCTCTTCTTCCTTAATAAGAACTATCGGGCTGCAAAGTAGCAGCTATGTAGATCACTGCTTCTCTGCTCATATCCGATCTTTGAAGCCATTTCCGACATTCCCAAAACTTGGTCTGTATTTTGGTTTAGAAAAAAACGTGTGTAACAGAAGCACAAGATTGCAGAACGGAAATTGCCCATAAATGTATGATATGGAACTCTGATTTTCAAGAGTTCTACTTTTGGCAGAGAGCCTCCACAAACAACGAACATGACTCTGATAGTTTGCTACTGTGATTTATGCTGTTGCACTTATACTGGTGTATACAAGGAGTTGTTAATATTTGTACTTAGGGGAGTTGCAACATTTATTCCCTGTATTTGTGCTAGAACAACTGCAACCTGGTGCCTTCTATATGGGTTGGACTAACACTCCCAGCATCTACAGCTAAGCTAGCTAAGATTGATGATTGTTAATACTGTGTTTTCCCGAAAATAAGACAGGGTCTTATATTAATTTTTGCTCCAAAAAAAGGCATTAGGGCTTATTTTCAGGGGATTTTTTTTTTCATGTACAACAATCTACATTTATTCAAATACAGTAATGTCATCTTCTGGTTGCTGCACAATGCTGCACAATGGTGGAGGGCGGGGTTTCACTTAACTGGAGCTTATTTTTGGGGTAGGGCTCACGAGCATCCTGAAAAATCATACTAGGGCTTATTTTCAGGTTAGGGCTTATTTTCGGGGAAACGGTATAGTTAAAGACATCCTGAGATCTGCAAATTGGAGAAAGATGCACTGGGCAGTAGTTCCCAACCTTGGGTAATCCAGGTATTCTTGGATTGCAATTCCTAGACGCCTTCACCATCAACGCTGCTGGATGCAGTTTCTGGGAGTTTAATTCCAAGCACTCCTGAGAACCACCGCACTTGGAGAAACTTAAATACAACTAGTTTGTAATCTTTTCTATGTTAATATCATTTAAGTGTTAGTTACCTTTAGAAAGGAAACTTGGTAATGTTTTATACCATCTGGAAAAAAAGGAAAACCAAAGTAACTGATTTCATTATATGTAGTGACAATATAATGACCAGCAGCTACATACAAATAATGCTGATCTCTGATAGTTTTAAAATATTGTGGTTTGTCACTAGGGGGCATGACACCTACATCTTAACTGTATCTGTACTGACTGACATGTTACATTGTTATGACTTCTGATGTGCCAGTATGACTGATACTTGAAGACTATAATAGCTGCACAGAATGTCTATTTAATTAATTTCTAATAATCCTCTGCTAATAGTAACTGATACCATCTGCAAGCATGTGCAATGTCTATTTATCACTTTATTCTACTCATGGTATAACTTTGAACAAGAAATAAAAAACTACTGATGCTATGAGAATTAACACTAAAAGTTTTTCCCCTATGAGAAGTATTATGACATAGTATGGAATGTAAATGATTAGTGGTAATTATGAGTAACACAAATAAGAGTTCTTTGGAATGCATGTAGCCAAGTACATGGGTGCTTATGAGTGCTTCTGGAGTAGGTGATATATTCTGTTCTTGGGCGCATATCGTTCAGAAACAGCCTCCTAATTTTAGGAAAGGTAACACTGTCAATACTAAAATCAGACCCTGACTCTTGTCTCCTAAGGAACTTAGAAAGATATTTTCATCAATTGCTTGAAGGCCTTAAAATCATCTCCCTCAGATGTGTGGTGTTCCCCTTCCCTTATTGACTTTCCATTTACCTGATGTGCTGTTGTGTTCCTCTTGTTTATTTTTTGTTCTTTTATTAAATACCAGAACACAAACTTAGTCTTTTGGTTAGGCATCTTCTAACAGAAAGTGGGTTGAGCAGATACATTTGCTCTCTATTTCCTGCAGGCCACAGTCCATTTGTTTTCACCCAAAATCTTAGCTAGTCCAAGCCATTTTACTGTCTGGGCCAGATGTTAGATTTGTTCTATGCAGCACCTCAGTGCTACAGACTAGCTTAAGGCATGGTGGCATCTCCCAACAGCTTGTTCTAACTTATAAAGACCTAAATGGCTTGAGCCCAAGTTATGTCAAGGATCACATCTCCCTTTTTGAGCTTGCTCAAGTATTAAGATAATCAGGAGAGGCATTTCTCTTGGTCCTAACCACCTTCACAGGTGCACTTGTTGGGTACATGGGAAAGGACCATTTCTGTTGCTGCTCCCAGACTTTGGAACTCCCTCCCACAAAAGGCTAGCCTAGCCCCATCTTTGCTGTCCTTCAGCAAGCAGGCAAAGACCTTTCTCTTCAGGCAAGCTTTCCCTGAGTGACTGGCTGCCTGAGTGGGGTTTTAAATGGATGTTTGTACCTTATTGCTTTGAATGTGTTTTGGTGTTGCTTCTGTTTTTTTTTTAAGTATGTTATTTGTTTGATCCTTTTTGTATTTGCATACTTACTGTTGTTAGTTTTAAATACTGTATTTTAATGATATAAGCTGCCCTGGGTCCTTTTTAAGGAGAAAGGTGGGGCAAAAATGTTTTAAGTAATAAACTTCCAGCCACTTCTCACCATTTGCTATCTGAGGTAATGTGGATGGGCAAAGGGAGACAACTGAATGGATCTAAGGCGGTAAAGGATATGGCCCCATGCCCTTCACAAGAAGCTTTAAATCAGGCCTGAGCTCACAAAGACAAGGGCTGCAAGCAGGTTGATGGTGTGATGGGCTAGGAACTACATATACAGCAATAAGCTGGAGATTTCCAGTCTGGCTTGGTGCCTTTTGGCTATTCCTTGCTGGGATTCTGTCGAGGAACCCTGGACTAAAAACGTTGGTCTGATTCAACAAAGCAATTGCGCCTATTCAGTAACACTGGACAGAGCAGAGAATCTGGGTTCTCCTTAAATTGAAACAAAATCTGGACTTTCCTAAATTCATAGTTTAAAAAAAAACCACGACTATTCAAAACGGAAAAGCACTACTCCACAATATAGCATTATAACATTTTTTGGTGGACTTTGTAAAGCGGGTTTCTTGAGTCCAATAGAAGAAAGCTGTCGTTTTAAGCAAGCTCGGGATGAAAAGCCTCTAAGAAGTGGAAACAGGCCGCAGAACAGCGAACAGTTGAAACCGTCCCAGCGAACAGCGGCTGGCGAGGCGGGAGGGGGAAAGGCTGAGGAAAACGCGAGGCCGCCAGCCCCACAAGCAGCCCCTCCCCATTTCCTCTCGTCTTCCCAGGCGGGCAGGCCCTTCCCTCCGGAGCCGCCGCGCGGGGCGGGGTTGGGCCGGGCCGTGTTCCCCTGCGGAGCCCGGGGGCAGCCGAAGCCAGGCTCTGGAGCAGCTGCAGCGGTTGCAGGAGCCCTGCAAATGTGATGCGGAGCCGGGGCTCCGGCGGCTGCGTTGGTGGCGTCGTCTTTTCCCGGGACTCGGGCGGGACATGGCGAACGTCAAAGTTGCTGTGCGGGTCCGGCCTCTCAGCAAAAGGTGGGCCGGAGGTTCTGGGGAATGAGGGGAGACTTCGGGTGGGCAGAGATACTCCTGGGCGTGCACAAAGGACGAAACTGCCCCTGCAGCGTGCACGCGCCCTCTCGCTCTCGTTCAGACGGCACAGAGGAATGCGCGTTGAGGACTAGAGTGCGTGTGTGGCCGTGGCGGGTGTCTTGTGTATCCCCCCCCCCAAAAAAAACCCCATATACGTATGAATAACTGGAGGGGCCGGCTGGACATGTGCTGGCCGCGGTGCTGGCTGAACTGTGGGGAGACCCGAAGAGCTGAAACGCTGGCCTGTGAGGTGGGCGGTCGGGGAAGAAAAGAAAAACGGAGCCCTCTTCGCTTGCTCGAAGTATGTAAGGCGCAAGAGGGAGAGAGAATAGCAACGTGTGAAAACAAAACGGGGTGGGGCTACGTACAGTCCCGAGTGTGTGACAGGTTGCGGTGATTGAGCAGGGCGTTAAAAGTGGTACCTCGCCGGGATAGTCTTTGTGTTCAGATAGAAGGAAAGTCGATGGAAGGATGCTGTTTGAACAGTGTTCTGACAGTATGGGATACTTTAACCAACGTGCCACCACGTTTGTCTTCTTTCTCTCTCTCTCTCTCTCTCTCTTCCCCCCCCCCCCCCCCCACCTATAATGCTCTCTTATTCCACGAGCTGTTAAGAGTCCAAGCAGAACTCTAAAAGGGCAGCTTGCGTTTGGACCAGGGAAGGAGCCTCACCCCCACCCACCCCAATTTTAGGATTGGTTGGCCCTCCTGGTCTGGAGGAGGAGAAGCCACCTATTGCTTCTTTGTTTTATAGGATAAAGTTATCTTCCTTCAAGACAGCACTTTTGTTAAGGTTTTACTTTTCTCTTGCAAGATCATTGAACAATTTCCTCTCTGGAAAAAATTTTTTTTCCAGCTATATCTGTTATTTTGTATGATGTAGTTACCCAAGTGCATTGATATCTATTGGAATTTGGAGTGACACTCCAAATGAAGTAGGCTCTGGTCAGTAAAAGTCTGTGCCATAACAGTCTTTAAAGTGTAATGAAGTTACTATGTGCGCTTTATTTTTTTATCTTGCACATCCTGTCACAGTTCCTGAGGGGGTCAGTTGGTATGAATAGAATCCCATAAGAGAGATCCATGTAGCAACTTCTCTTTTTTGTCTAAATGGGGGACGGATGTAGGGACTGTTAAATACTGGACATGAATGTTGGTGGATGGGAGATTTTAGAAAGCTGTGTGGGTTGTGTCTGCTTCAGTGTTTGTGAATATAAGAGCTCTTTCTGACTGTAGTACAGTGTGTATGCATGTGAAAAAAGACTCATGTCCTCTGTGAAGGGTTACATGTGTGTCCGTTTAACTGAAATGATGTGCCTTCATCAAAGTGACCTCTGGAATGTTGCCCAACATATGCTTTCTATTGGCTTGTTCCAAAGATAAAAACTAATTGAGACATAATACAGGATATAGCAAACACGCCATTTTGTAGAAGGACAAAATAACTATAAATCAATTTGCATGCATGCCACATGGGCAATATTTTCGTATGTTTTGAGACTTTTTAAAAGGGGAGCCCTCCACGTTAGTACTGGTGGCAGTAGAAGTGCACAAAAATATTTTTCAGAGTTTGCTACAGAGCTTGGAACTTTTTTTTAAAAAGGAATTTTTACTCTTACTTTGTCACAACCAGATTCATCTACACCACTATTGTTGCTCCATTCAAGTTATTTATGTTCTTACTGGTTCTCTCTAGAAGACAATCGTGGTATTCTCCCTATGAACACTTAATACAAAGGACTAAACAAACTAATGTTTTGCTTTCCATTTAGAACTGATAAGAGAGGAATAAATGTGGAAAAAATGTGGAAAAAAGTTTCTAAAAGTGCCTTAAAATGCCCTTTAAAACTGATTTTGGAATGTAACTTGAAAGCCTTCCTTATTACACCCAAATTTGTATCTGCTTGTTGTGTTACTTTTAAAATGTATTTGTTATCCGAAAAATAAATAGTTACAGGCAATGTCACTTGTAACTAGTTGCTTCCAAATTCTGGTTTCCTGCCTTGTCCATTAGTGCAGATGAGAGTGGTGCATGTGGGCTGTTCAGCTGTTGTGATGCATTGGAACAGATTGGCTGGCTCACTGGGGTACTGGACAGATGCCTGCTACTAGAAGGCAGCTGTCTACTTTTTTTTATTTCAGCCTTTTTCTTCTCTATGTTTTTACATTGGGAATAGACCCAAACACAAAGAAAGTTGAAAAGAAGAGCTTGTTGCATTGTTAAATGTATTTTTGCATTTAAGTTGTGTGTTTCAAAATTGCACATAGCATCAAGTACGGGAAGGAATAATTGAGACTGTAGTGATGTTGGATGGAGAATTTACCCTTCCTTTAATGCTGGGATGGAACCTCCACATATTGAGCTACAATTTCTAGCAGTCATAGCAAGCTTGTCCAATGGAGGCATTATTAGAATTGTAGTTCATCAACATCTGGAGAGTCCAAAGAAGCCCCTAGGTTGTGGTCCTGAGGAAGATTCCTCAACATTAAACAGCCCTAAGTGTAATGTGACATCAATGTTTTGTTAATAAAAATAATGCTTTACATAAGAAAATGTTAATTCCATTCCTTTCCTGTTAGTATTGAAAAACAAGTATTTATATATTGCCAATATATTATAAATTATATTTAGGGAATGTTCTCCACATATAACTTTCAAATTGTCCCATACATTTTGAATAAGATTTTCCATTCCTGGTTAGTTGAAAGAGATGTGAAAATTAGTAATAATAGGCATGAACTTTAGTTTCCCTGGGATAGAAACTGTAGTGCTGGTACACTGCTGGTAGTAGCTAAACAAAAACAGTTCTGAAGTGTAATGAAATGGCAATACTGGGTATAGTTGTCACTTGTAGCTATGTAGTAAAAAAGATTGCTTCCTGAAATGGCTTTTCTTTTTAAAAAGTGCCAGACAGCTACATATATTATGTGGAATTGTGCTCCAGGTTATGGTTAGTCTCAAGCTTTGGGTAGTTACATGAAGTACAGTATTTGGGTTTGTGTGTATGTGTATCTTCATCATACTTTAAAAATGTAAGATTATTTAAGTACGTTTTGGGGAAAAACTCAAATGTTTATAAAGCTATTTTACATTACTTATTTTAGGGCAGTTATTTTTCTTTCTGGAAAGCACTGATCTATTTAAGGTTGCCACAAGTATTTTGTGCTCCCCACAATACTTCAAATTTTCAGTGTACAGGACTGGTTGGTATGGAACCAATTGAACTATTTTTCTCTTTTAACATGATGCTCCTCGTAGTATTTTTAAATTGATCACTGGGTGATCAATTTTGGTCTCCAAAAGATTGTAGCTAATAAATTACTATTATTATGACCAAACTATCATACAGTAGTGCACAGAAATATATGGAATAAGACCATTGAATTTGCACTTTCAGATACTTTTTTTCTGAATGGACAAATTAAAAACATGATTAACTCTCTTCCACTGAAACCTATGGAATGTAAACATACTGAATCTTTGTTGTATCACACCCTTAATGATTAATACAAAGCATTTGTGGTATTTAATGCAGACAAGTATTCCATCTTTGTTATAACATTTTGTTTTGTTTTCTTGTATTATTTCCAGAGAGAATGCAGAGGGAAGAAGTTTAATTGTAGAAGTTGAAGACAGAGTGGCAAAAGTCAGAAACATAAAGGTACATTTTATCTTTATTTTATTTATGTGACAACCTGGTGCCTTTAGAAAATAAATTGTGACAGTAACAGAGTGGCTTGTAGAATAGGTGTAGTGTTGTATAGCGGAGATAACTATAGTAGGGTCAAACTAGAAATTTCTACGAGAAGTGCTTCCTTGAGTTGTAAAAGTTAAGTTAGTGCTTGAGTAATACTTTTTCTTTTCATAAATTTCACTTTAGGGGGCTCATAAGAGTTATAAAGTGGAATTAATGGGAGTAAATACAATACAAGTGCTGATTGTACTAGTGCAGTGGTCCCAACCTTTTTTGAGTTGTGACCCCTTTTTATAATAGCCTATAGCCAAATAACCTGCAATCCCCCCATTATGTTTGCATAAAAAGACGTTTTTAATGGCGTAAAGTCATCCCTTCTCAGAAAGTAGAGACTTCTTTCTCTCCCCAAGGGGCCTGCTTCTCGTACATACACATACACATTAACTTTAATATTCTGCTCTGAAAGGTCAAGGAAGAAAATATTTACCAAGGGCTACAACACATATAAGGCAACCCGTGACCGCCTCCCCCCTGAAAGCACTTTGTGGCCCCCTTGGGAGTCACAACCCACAGGTTGGGAAACACTGTAGTAGTGCCACGTTCTCATGTGTCTTTTTCAACATGGAGGTGGTTTTACAGTATTTTGAGAGATCTTTAGTTTCTTCTGGTAAAAACTGTGAGTACAAGAGTGCTTCTCTTAATCTTGGCATTAAAACTGAACCTGTGCTGGTGGCAGCAGAGTTGGTATAATGCAAGATACTAAGAGGGTTTTAGTTCTCTCACTAGTTATTGGAACTTATCAACAAGTGGAAAAAAACAAGCATATTAGTTAGTTTATTTTCTTTTACATTTTTTAAAATCTGTTCTGTGGAAAATGTGTTGGAAGATGATGGTCACTCTTTCATATTCCAGAAGCAAGCTTAAAAATAAAACAGGAAGGAAATGCAGGGAAGGGAACTAAATTGGCAGTCTTTGTGTTCCTTATAGAACTTGAATAAACCTCTGTGGACCTTCAAAACAATGTAAAATTAACCTTTTTCTAGCTGTGCTGCTGTTACTGCATCTCCCTGCATTTCAGCTGTGTGCCTTTTTTCTTTCAAGACCATAATAGATTGCTAATAACTGTAAGATAAGCACAGTGTCATTTTGTGTCTTCTTTATTTCTCCTCTGCCCTCTCTGTAAATAACAGTCCAATATGATTTATGCAAATTTCTGTGAAACTTGACAAAAACGTGTACTGGACAGAGCAACAGTTGACATCCGGATGGGGGACTGGCTATGAGAGACTGTACATCCTTTCCTTTTTGAGATTCTTGGAGGCTTCTTTTATAGGGCATGGGAAACAGAGCTGGATTTTTTCCCCCTAGACATTGGGACTCCTGAATGCTACTGTACTCCCTTAGTTAAATAGTAAAGTAGGGCCAAAACTGGTTTCTGTTGCCAATGTATTTTACTAGTCAGAAGGCAGATAAGTGAATTCTAAAGCTCCTGTGATTACTGTGGGAATTCTACTAGACAGATGCTTTCTATTTCCTGTATAGTGTTTTTTCATGTCTATGTGTCAGCCTGATTACTTTTAGGTGACTTGCTTAAGATAATTAGTATTTTACATATGCTATGAGGAAGTTTGGCAGTGATAAAAAAAACTAGATAAGTGGTTTCCTCCTCCTTTTAAATTCTTCCTGGAAATGGTCTAATTCTTGGACCTATTTGTGAGGGTTCGATTTGTGCTTTAGCCTCATTACCAAAAAAACTAGGAGACGGTTTTATCTCAAAATTCAAACTGGGATTTATTACATCCTTTAACTGTAAATCATTGATTAATGGTTCAGTTCTTAACTTCTCCTGTGACATCAACGGACGTCTCAGGGGTATCCACGATTCTTGCTCAAAAGGGTTCAAAGACTTGGTTTCCCAAGGTCCCGGTAGGAAGGGGTCTGGAGACAACAGACGTTGGTCCTCATCTTGATCTTCTAATAACGGTAGGGTCTCCTCCCCTCCATCTCGGATCCAAAACAGCTCCTTCTCTCGTCCCAGGGAACCCCACGGTCCTGGTGGCACAATCTCCTCCTCACTTCCTCCGCTCGCCATTGCCGTCTTTCCTCGGCCTCTCTGGCCACCAGTTCCCTTTCTTCCTTTAACCTTCTTCTCCACTCCCTGGCCTCGGACTCTCCCCAATACGAGGGTCGTTGTGGCAGACCCCTCCTTCTTCTATAATCTGCCTCTTCTCGAGGCACCTTTACTTTTTCCCATTGTCTCGTCCAGGGATCCTCTACCCAAATTAGCTCCCAGCCTCCTGGTATGTTGTCCCTCTCTCCCCTTTTTATATCCCCCATTCCCGCCTCAATCACGGGCCTCCCCTTTTCTTCCTTTCCCGCCAATTCTCCTTCAGTCTGAGTGGCTACTGACAAACCCCGGAAGTTCTCTTCCAGTTCCCGGGTATCTATTCCCTGGTGTACCCTCTCTTGTAGAGCTGGCAGCGGAGTGGTCTGCACTTCTCGGGAAACCTTAGGGATGGACGGCACTCCGATGAGAGCCTCTATACTCTCATCACGCCTCTCACATACCCCCCCATCCAAGAGGGCCGTCCTCTCTTCCTCGCTTCTGGCCCATGGTCCCTGCCGAGAAAAATAATCGACATTAGCATGCTCGGTTCCTTTTCTATATTGGACCGTGAAAGCAAAGGGTTGTAATGCCAAATACCACCGGGTAAGCCGAGGATTGGTTTCCTTCATTCTACACAGCCACTGCAGAGGGGCATGATCAGTTATTAAGGTGAATGGGGCCCCTTGAAGATAATATCTTAGGGCGTGAGTAGCCCATTTGATCGCCAGCGCCTCTTTTTCAATCACTGCATATTTTTGTTCCCTTGGTGTGAGCTTTCGACTAAGATATAATACTGGGTATTCCACCCCCTCTCTTACTTGGGACAATACTGCACCAAGGCCTTTCTCAGACGCGTCGGTGAACAGAGAAAAGGGATAATTGAAATCCGGGGCGAATCTAATGGGCAACTCACATATAATAGTTTTCAGTGTTTCAAAAGCTTCTTCTTGTTTTTCTCCCCAAATTACCCATCGGCTAGCTCTTTTACGGGTCAAGTCTGTTAACGGGGCTGCAATACTTGAAAATCTCGGTATAAACTGCCTATAGTATCCTACCAATCCTAGGAACTGCTGGACTTCCTTCTTTGTCTTTGGGCGGTACCATTGAGATATTTTTGTCACTTTTTCTTCCTGAGGTTGTATTTCTCCCTGTCCTACCTTAAAACCCAGATAGTCTACTTTAGGCAGGGCTATTTTGCATTTTTTGGGATTTACGGTCAAACCTGCTTTTCTTAACTCAGTTAGTACCCGCCGCAGATGGCTTAAGTGTTGTTCCCAGGTGCGGCTATATATTATTATGTCATCAATATAGGCGGCCGCACAGTCTTGAACTGGCTCTAACACTTTGTCCATCAGACGTTGAAAAGTTGCCGCGGCCCCGTGCAACCCAAAAGGCATTTTTACAAATTGATACAAACCCTTTGGGGTACAGAAGGCTGTTTTTTCACGATCTTGGGGTCTTACTGGTATCTGCCAATAACCCTTAGTCAGATCGATGGAACTCAGGTAAGTAGCACTCCCTAAATGGTCTAACAAATCACCCACCTTGGGCATGGGGTACGCATCGAACTTAGACACAGCATTGACTTTCCTAAAATCTATACAGAAGCGCATGGACCCGTCGGGTTTGGGAACCATCACGGGGAAGCTTCGCCAGGGACCTTTGGCGGGTTCAATCACCCCCAGTTGTAGCATCTCCTCCACCTCAGCTTCGATGACCCCTGCTAGTTGTTTGGGCCAGGTCCTCCCGGACGAGCGTACTATCACTCCTGGTTGGGTGTCAATAACATGTTCTACCAAACGGGTGCACCCTGGAGTCTTAGAAAATACTTCTGGGAATTCCTTTTCTATCTGTAGGATTTGTCCCCTTTGATTTTGATCCACCTGTTCATCTATCACTAATGTACTATCTGTTGTTATTTCGGTACTCTCTGGCCCTAGCTCTTCCTCTACTTCTGATCCATATAGACATTCTCTGTCTATCCACCTTTTTAATAAGTTTACATGTAGTACCTGTTTTTTCCTTTTCCTATCCGGAGTCTCTATCTCATAGTCTACTTCGCTAACTTTTCTTACTACCTTATAGGGTCCGTGCCACTTGGCGAAGAGTTTGGATGAGACTGTGGGTAGCAATACTAACACTTTTTGATCTGCCTCAAATTCTCTGGGCTTCACCCTTTTATCGTATCCTGTCTTCTGCCTAACCTGTGCTTGGCCCAGGTTGTCTTTAGCCAACTCCCAGGCCACCATTAAACTGTTTCTCATGTCTACTATTTGTTGTAATGCATTCTGGGAGTGGTCTTCTCCTTCTTCCCACTTTTCCCTTATCAAGTCTAGCACCCCTCTTGGGTGTCTCCCATATAGTAATTCGAATGGTGAGAAACCTGTGGAAGATTGGGGGGCCTCTCTCACTGCAAACATTAAGGGTGCCAAGAAGGTGTTCCACAGCTTGGGTTTTTCTAGTACTAATTTTCTCAGCATCCCCTTTAGCGTTCGGTTGAACCTTTCCACCAGGCCATTGGCTTGAGGGTGATAAATAGAGGTTTTCATGGGCTTCACCCCTAACAATTCCCACATTTGTTTGAAGGTCAAACTCATAAAATTAGAGCCTTGATCTGTCAATACCTCCCGGGGAAACCCTACTCGCGAGAACACCCCTAACAGCTCTCTGGCCAAGACCTTGGCCGACGTGGTCCTTAGGGGAATAGCTTCCGGGTACCGGGTAGCATAATCAATGATGACCAGGATGTATTGGTGTCCACCCGCAGATTTGGTTAGCGGGCCTACGATGTCCATGGCAATCCTATCAAAAGGTCTATCCACTAAGGGCATGGGTATCAGCTCCCCTCCCGGTCCCGTCTTGGGTTGGGTCAACTGGCATTCCGGGCAAGATTGGCAGTATTCTTCCACCATTTTGGCCATTTTTGGCCAGACGAATCTTTGACGGATTCTGGCCAACGTCTTTTGTGTGGCTAAATGTCCCGCCAGAGGCACGTCGTGTGCTAGATGCATGATCCAACCTCGAAGCCGGTTGGGTACCACCAATTGAGTCTCTTCACCAAACTTGGTCTTGGTCACCCTGTACATCAGACCCTGTCTAATCTCAAAGTTCGATTCTCCGTCCCTGGTGGTTCCCTCGGGAACCGCTTGCAATCTGTAGTCCTCTAAGCTCATGTCGTCTTGTTGCCAGTTCCTTAACTGGTCCCTGGACAGGTTCACCATTTCGGATTCCCAAGTGCCCTCCTCTAACTCTCCATTATACGCTTCGGCCACTGTATACGTTAATTCCTCTACACCTGGCCAATCTCTACCTAGTAGCATGTCCCTTCCTAGGCCCGGCACTATTCCTATGTCCAATTCTCTCTTTTGATTTCCTATCTCAATTACGGCCCTCGCCGTTTCATATTCCTTAGCATCTCCATGCACGCATTTAATAAGCATGGGTTCGGGTAATCGTTCCCCTTGTAGCACTTTCACCAGGGTCTTGCTGCACCCTGTGTCGATAAGGGCCCTCTTCCATTGTCCATTTACCTTGGCTTTTACCGCCCACCCCGGGTGGTCTTCGTCACCCACCTTGGCTGTTAGGGCGTAGATGTCTGTCCATGCACACTCCTCTGCTGGGCAAAACTTTTTTATGTGTCCGAATTGCCCGCATCCGAAGCATGCCACCATCCGGTCTTTATTGTTGTTCCACGTTGCGGGTTGTTTATTCGTTGCCGGGTCCGCCGTTGTCAGGGGTCTTGGCACTCTCGTTCCTGCCGGGTTCACAAAGTCTACACGGTCTGGTCGGGTCTTCTTAAAACTTTGAGACATCGGGCCGCGCGCCGTCGCATGTACTGTTGTCTCCGCCATCTTTTCTCTACTCCTCGGTCTTTCTAACTGCGTCACCGGTTTATATTGCCACGGGTCTTCCGCCTCGAGGAAGTCTTCCAGCAAGGTTACAGCGCCCTCTAGGTTGGCGGGTTTGTTCTTCACCACCCAGTTTCGTGGTCCCGTCCCTAACGTAGATATCAGTTGCTCCATTAGAATTAACTCTAATACTTGCTCGCCGGATTTCCCTTTTGGTTGTATCCATCTAGTGGCGTTAACTCGCATCTTTTGCGCTAGTGTTCTCGGGTGTAACCCGGGTTTCAATTTTAGTTCTCTGAATCGCCGCCGGTACGCTTCTTCATTTAAATTCAAAGTGTTGAGAATGGCCGTTTTCACCGTTTTGTAATCGCTTGCGACCGACGGGTCGAGTGTGTCCACTATTTCTTGTGGCAGTCCCGTCAGATACGGCGTGATGATCAGGGCCCACTGGTCCTGCGGCCATTGCGCCGACGTCGCCACCCGTTCAAACGTATTAAGGAACGCGGCCGGGTCATCTTGTGGTCCCATCTTTTGCAATTTGATAGGTGGTCTTGTCGCTATCGGCAGCGTGGGACTTTGGTGGTCGGACTTGCCATCTGGTCGGATGTGTGTATTCTTTAGCTGTTCTATTATTAATCGTTGTTGCTCGGCCAGCTGCTTAATGAGGGTTTCTTGGCCTTCCGTTATTTTTTTAATCCACTCTTCTGTCTCTCCGTCTGGGGTATGAGGCTCTCTACGTTGGGCGCCAATATGTGAGGGTTCGATTTGTGCTTTAGCCTCATTACCAAAAAAACTAGGAGACGGTTTTATCTCAAAATTCAAACTGGGATTTATTACATCCTTTAACTGTAAATCATTGATTAATGGTTCAGTTCTTAACTTCTCCTGTGACATCAACGGACGTCTCAGGGGTATCCACGATTCTTGCTCAAAAGGGTTCAAAGACTTGGTTTCCCAAGGTCCCGGTAGGAAGGGGTCTGGAGACAACAGACGTTGGTCCTCATCTTGATCTTCTAATAACGGTAGGGTCTCCTCCCCTCCATCTCGGATCCAAAACAGCTCCTTCTCTCGTCCCAGGGAACCCCACGGTCCTGGTGGCACAATCTCCTCCTCACTTCCTCCGCTCGCCATTGCCGTCTTTCCTCGGCCTCTCTGGCCACCAGTTCCCTTTCTTCCTTTAACCTTCTTCTCCACTCCCTGGCCTCGGACTCTCCCCAATACGAGGGTCGTTGTGGCAGACCCCTCCTTCTTCTATAATCTGCCTCTTCTCGAGGCACCTTTACTTTTTCCCATTGTCTCGTCCAGGGATCCTCTACCCAAATTAGCTCCCAGCCTCCTGGTATGTTGTCCCTCTCTCCCCTTTTTATATCCCCCATTCCCGCCTCAATCACGGGCCTCCCCTTTTCTTCCTTTCCCGCCAATTCTCCTTCAGTCTGAGTGGCTACTGACAAACCCCGGAAGTTCTCTTCCAGTTCCCGGGTATCTATTCCCTGGTGTACCCTCTCTTGTAGAGCTGGCAGCGGAGTGGTCTGCACTTCTCGGGAAACCTTAGGGATGGACGGCACTCCGATGAGAGCCTCTATACTCTCATCACGCCTCTCACACTATTCTAGTGTTCATTGGGATTTGGGAAATTCAGGACACTAGTTGTTGTATTCTTTACTGTAGGTTGTGAGGTGGAAAGTAAACTGCTTAGATAAAATACAATTTTTCTTTTCGTATATAACACCTTGCAAATTATTGTCCAAAGGAGATTCCTTCACATATTGGACTGATGGCAACCACGTATCCATAAAAATGAAAACAGTGTCTGACATAATTGAACATAGATAAACACAGTCATACAGTTTTCTATCCTGGAACAGTGCAGGAACATTTATTTTCCATGAGAAATGCGTATATTTACAAACAGTCATTGGGATTTTAGTTTGATTTCTTTTTTCAGCATTTAATGGAGTTTTGTAGCACTCATACTTTTGGTACAAAACTTTTATTTCCCTGTCCATATGTACATGATATCCCTGCTCATAAAGACCACAAGCCTGTTAGTCCACTACAGTGACCATCCAGAAAGATGGAAGCATGACACGAAGGCAGTGCCAGTATCTTTCAGAGGCATCTTGGATGTAGGATAGAGACATCATGACTAGCATTACTTTCCATGATTTTTTTTGTTTATTTTTCCCAATATGTCTTAGTTGGTTGCCATCATTATATCTTGTGTGGTGAATCCTTTGCCTGAAGGTCTCATGGAATGCCTTTTCTTGTGAAGAAGCTGCGGGGGTCCATGGGACAAGTCATCAGTCTTACATGGTGTAAATTACAGAACAGGATTTCAGCCACTGTGACAAGAATCTGTTGTCTGTTACAAAATTTCATGAAGCAAGAAAACAAACATAGTCCTGTTGATCTGTATGTAATGTCCAAAATCAGTGATAGGTTATAGCTTAACTGAATTGCTAAAATATCATGCAGACATGCCCTTTTGAGTCCTGCAGGGCTCTTCTCTAAGCTAGGCATTGCAGAGCCTACCCTGCTCTAAGCTCTGTACTACCTACCATACACCCTACCCTAAGAATTATCTTTTATTTTGCTTTGGGAAATAAACATCACAAATGGCCATTGAAGACAAGATTCTGAATCAGAGTTCTCAGTCAAAAATAATCTATCACTGTATGCTGAGTTAAATGAAGCTTGCTTCTGAATTACTGTGTCATATAAACCTCATTTTTATAAATAATCCTTTTGGATTAACTGATCAACAGACCAGTTTAAATACTATCAGCAGGCAAAAGAAACATCAGCTCATGTTAGTTTATCATGGCTAATATATTCTTATTGATTTATTACCCCATAGATAAAGTGTTTTTGAAGGGAACAATGATGTGGAAGTGAGTTGAATGGGAATTCTCAAGCTGCTTACTTTAGAAAGCAATCATATAGAAAATAAGATTGCTTTTGATGTATACATTTACACTTACCACTTACATGTTTTGCCTGCCATTTAAGATATTTCCCATTTGTACTGGCTAATGTCAGGTGGGATGTTATATGGCGTGAATATGCTAATTTAAAGAGTCCCCCCCCCCCAATTTTGAGGTATTGGTATGTGTGACTTCATCTCATTTCAGGCGAGTCATGTGCACCTCAAAAATAGGAATGCTGTAGACATAGTATATCATGACTTCAGCAAAATTTTTGACAAAGTGCCCCATGATATCCTGATTAGCAAGCTAACTAGGTGTGGGCTGGATAGATCAAGTGTCAGGTTGATACACAATTGGCTACAGAATCGTACTCAGAGGGTGGTGATTAATGGGTCCTTCTCTAACTGGGAGGAGGTAACAAGTTGGGTATACCGAGACTCAGTCCTGGGCCCAGTGCTCTTCAATATTTTTATTAATGACCTGGATGAGGGAGTGCAGGGAATGCTTGTCAAATTTGCAGATGATACCAAATTGGGTGGAATAGCTAATACCCTAGAAGACAGAAACAAAATTCAAAATGACCTTGATAGGATGGAGTACTGGGCCGAAAGCAACAGAATGAAATTCAACAGAGATAAGTGCAAAGTACTGCACCTCGGAAAAAGAAAACAATTGCACAGTTACAAGATGGGGGATACCTGGCTCAGCAAAACTACGAGCGAGAAGGATCTTGGAATTGTCATAGATCACAAGCTAAATATGAGCCAACAGTGTGATGTGGCTACAAAAAAGGCAAATGCTATTTTAGGCTGCATTAATAGAAGTATAGTTTCCAAATCCCGCAAGGTGCTAGTCCCCCTGTATTCAGCACTGGTTAGGCCTCACCTTGAGTATTGTGTCCAGTTCTGGACACCACACTTCAAGAAGGAATTGGAACAAGTTCAGAGGAAGGCGACAAAGATGATCAGGGGGCCGGAAACCAAGCCTTATGAGGAAAGGCTGAAAGAACTGGGCATGTTTAGCCTTGAGAAAAGAAGACTGAGGGGTGATATGATAGCACTTTTCAAATATTTGAAAGCTAGATTTCGTTTGAATATCAGGAAAAACTTCCTAACTGTTAGAGCAGTACGACAGTGGAACCAGTTACCTCAGGAGTTGGTGAGTGCTCCAACACTGGAGGCATTAAAAAAAAAACTTAAGATAATCACCTGGCAGATATGCTTTGATTGTATTCCTGCATTGAGCAGGGGGTTGGACTTCATGGCCTTGTAGGCCCCTTCCAACTTCACTTTTCTATGATTCTATAAAAAGATACTGGGCAGTTAGCCTTAAGCATTGCCCAGCACTATCCAGAGTGGTTCAGACCAGGAAAGATTATCCATGTTGCCCTCATCTTATATCGCCTAATGAAGCTTTTATACCTTATTTTATTTTTAGAAGAATCTTCCTGTGAGTTGACACCTATCAGTTCATTAGTTGTATCAGTTGCTGGCAGGATAGGTTAAAAAGTGAGGAAGCCCTCTTCTGCTGCTCTTCAACAGCTTTTTGCAGGCTCAGACTCAGGAGTCTTATGTGGCACTAGCAGACTGTATGATGTGTTTTTTTTAATGGTCTATAAAGGTATCACCTACTCTTGCATTTGTACTGCTGTAGGACAGAATGAAATAATTGGCTCAGGTATCAGATTCTAGATTTGGAACTGCAATGCGATGAATGAGAGAAAAATGATCATACAGTACCATGTTGAACTTTCCACCAGTAGACATGCTGTGAGGCATAATTGCTTTGGAATATGAAATGCTTAATAATAATAACTTTATCCTATCAAGTTGATTCTAACTTATGGTGACCCTTTCCAGGGTGTTCAAGGTATAAAGTACTTAGAAGTAGTTAACTATTCCCTTCTTCTGGGGTGCTCTGGGATTATGTAGCTTTCCCAAGGCCACACAGAGTGACATTTTCTTCTACAAGGCACAGCAGAGTATTGAATTCCTGATCCCCAGCTTCACAGCCAGGTGGTCTGACTGATGGAGCTTGCCTGGGGATACTATGCTCCATTTAATTTCTCTTCTCCAGAACCCTGACCTGAAGTTCTACCAAAGGATAGAGTCCTGTTATTTTCTGTGCTTTGTCAGTGGATGACAGGGACCCAATAGCTCCCCTAACCATAAGTTTGTGTTAGAAGACAAAACAGTTAAGCTTTAGTTTTGAAGCTTGAACACAAGATAAACACAACTAGGTTGATTGATTATCAAATATACAGTTTCTGTTACAATGTACCTCTTTTATTTATTTATTTATTTATTTATTTATTTATTTATTTATTTATTTATTTATTTATTTATATACCGCTCATCTAGTCAACTGCTACTCTGGGGGTGTACAACAAAAATATGAAACATAAATTATATAATTCCTCCAGACACTAAACAGTAACCTTGGTGGCCAACATTTCCTCTAAGCTGTGTGGCTGTATGGCTGTGCAGTGCTGTATTGATGCAGCGCACCCACAGTTAGCGTTATCGCTCATTTGGTTCCGATTGCAGACGGAACTTTATGCAGGCAGGGCGGAGTTTCCACTCAGTGCTGGTGGAAAATTAGAGGTAACATTGCTGGTGGCATTAACCATTAAAAACCAAAACTTCAGTATTCCTCCCCTCCTTTATCCACTGTCCCAACTACATGGGGAGAACCTCCCCAAAAGCTTATTTAAACAGCTCAGTTTTTAAGAGCTTTTTAAATATGCAAAGGGAGGGAGTCAGCCCTACATCTTCTAACCTTTGCCTAATCTCCCAACCATTGCCCTCACCATTACACCAAACCACTCAAGTCCCCGTTCTCTCTCTCTGCCTCCCAGTCCTTCTCCTAACCCTCAACAAAAGCAGATCTTCTTCGCTTTCCTTAATGGCCACTGCTTTTTAACCCTCTTCCACAGTATTCTGAGGGCAGGGATAGGCTGAGCCCAAGGGAGGATGGACACCAATGCTGTCCTTCACAAAGTATATCATTGGGCTTCTTAAAACGATTTTGAACTGAAAGTGTTAATGTGCTTTCACTGAAAAGTATTGTTTCTCCTGGTTTGAAGTGACTTACTAATTTTGTGAACAGTGCTGGAGGCTTATTCATGTGTGCAAATTGCCACTTTATGTGACAGTCAGTAAGTAATAAAATGCATATACAGTATGAACCAATCACTGCCTATCTAATGGCAGTTCATTTAGTTAATGAAATGTGGCACTGTTACTTTAATTATGTAGTAATTGAATAATAGGATTTGAGGGGGGATTGGTTCACTGCAATAATCAGGACACACTTTTTTTAGTGGTACTTGTGCTCTTTTCATATATATTCTTTCTTTTTATTTAAGCTTAATAATTTGACTCAATAATTTTTATTATTATAAAAGCATAGCTAACCAGTTCTAGAGAAATCCTTGCCGATACAATTAACATTTATTATACACATTTACTTTCTTTCAACTCAGGTAGACAACAGGTATGAAAATCTTTGGGACACAAGGGAGAAAACTGTGGAATTTGGATTTGATTACTGCTATTGGTCGGTTGATCCTGAGGATCCCAAATATGCATCTCAGGAGGTGGTAAGTAATGGTAGCTTCTTCTCTCCACAACCCCCCAATAATTAATTTTTTTCCCCTTAGAACCAAAAACTGTTTTATTTAATCAGTAGCACTCTTATTTAGCAGTGTCTAATTCCAATTGTCTGTTCTTTTTATATGACATGTGTTACTGATTTAAATGAATAATATCACCTTATAGTCTACCACAAACGTTTGTAATGATGGCCAAACATCCAGATACTTTGTAGCAGTCTTGCAAATAGGTATTTAAAAATAATAGTTAATTTGCATGCAATTATGAGACATACGATAGCCAGAGCAGTGGATATGGCAAGATGTTAACCTGGGGAAAAAAGTTGTTTATGCAGGTAGATATTGTTATCTACAATAAATATGTAGATATTTATGTAGATATTGTTATCTACAAGAAATAGTTTAATGTTATATGGATTTTCCTACAGTTTGTTGCTGAGGTCAGTGTGAACTGCCTCGTGGCACAGTGGTTAAACTGCTGTACTGCAGCCAAAACTGTGCTCACGGCCCGGGGTTCAATCCCAGGTAGCCGGCTCAAGGTTGACTCAGCCTTCTATCCTTCCGAGGTCAGTAATGAGTACCCAGCTCGCGGGGGGGGGGGGGGGGGCAATGTGTAGCCTGCATAATTAACTTATAAACCGCCCAGAGAGTGCTTGAAGCACTATGGGGCGGTATATAAGCAGCACACTTTATAGAAGCATCACGCTTTGCAGTGTGCCTCTCGCCACACCAGTTTCATGTTAATATATTTTTAGACTGGGGTAGGTGACAGAGTATGGACTTCTCCCTCATTGTTTAGCCTTGTTATCTAGTCAGTGCAGCAGAATAGCCATATGCTTCCCTAATAGGTATCTGAAGGAATTTCTTTTTGCCTTGTCAGGGATGTGCTTTTTCTTCCTTACCATTTTTCTCCTTGAGATTTACTTGGAGCTTGAATATATTCTGCCAAATATACCTATGTACTTTGATATTCATGTGATAATTGAAAGGATTTGTTTTTTTAGTTGAGGAACTTTCACTAGTACAGTTTGATAAGACTTAAGAGTGTAGGAGGAGCAGAAAATTCTTGTTCTGTGAATTGCTTGCAAGCTAATATCCTAGAATTTTCTGAATGTAGAGATGAATGGCTTCAGCTAATGCTTATAGTACACATGTATTCTGTTCATTTATATAGTGATTATAAAAAATTTGGAATGGGTAGGAACAATTTTAGGGATGCATATATACTTCATGTTATAAAAATATTCTTTGGCAACTTAACACAAAGTGGACATAGACACCATTTATAAAATGATACGTATGCTGTTCCATTTTTTTCATATATGATTAAAAATGTGCTATTGTTTTATAAAGAATGCATACAAATATATAGAAATGACACATTATTTACATGCTGGTATCTTTGTTTAAGGCTTTTTATTAATTGAAACAAGGGCTAATATTGTGGATAAACAGAGCATGCCATTGAGTCTTATAGTGTGTTATATTAAAAGGACAGTGAGTTCAAACATGTTACTACTTACATGTTGTTGTTTAGTCGTTAAGTTGTGTCCGACTCTTCGTGACCCCATGGACCAGAGCATGCCAGGCCCTCCTGTCTTCCACTGCCTCCTGGAGTTTGGTCAAATTCATGTTCGTAGCTTCGATTACACTGTCCAACCATCTCGTCCTCTGTCGTCCCCTTCTCCTCTTGCCTTCACACTTTTCCAACTTCAGGGTCTTTTCCAGGGAATCTTCTCTTCTCATGAGATGGCCAAAGTATTGGAGCCTCAGCTTCAGGATCTGTCCTTCCAGTGAGCACTCAGGGTTGATTTCCTTCAGAATGGATAGGTTTGATCTCCTTGCAGTCCAGGGGACTCTCAAGAGTTTCCTCCAGCACCACAATTCAAAAGCATCAATTCTTCGGCGGTCAGCCTTCTTTATGGTCCAGCTCTCACTTCCATACATGACTACTGGAAAAACCATAGCTTTGACTATGCGGACCTTTGTCGGCAAGGTGATGTCTCTGCTTTTTAAGATGCTGTCTAGGTTTCTCATCGCTTTCCTCCCAAGAAGCAGGCGTCTTTTAATTTCGTGGCTGCTATCTGCAGTGATCATGGAGCCCAAGAAAGTAAAATCTGTCACTGCCTCCATATCTTCCCCTTCTATTTGCCAGGAGGTGATGGGACCAGTGGCCATGATCTTAGTTTTTTTGATGTTGAGCCTCAGACCATTTTTGCGCTCTCCTCTTTCACCCTCATTAAGAGGTTCTTTAATTCCTCCTCACTTTCTGCCATCAGAGTGGTATCATCTGCATATCGGAGGTTGTTGATATTTCTTCCGGCAATCTTAATTCCGGTTTGGGATGCCTCCAGTCCAGCCTTTCGCATGATGTATTCTGCATATAAATTAAATAAGCAGGGAGACAATATACAGCCTTGTCATACTCCTTTCCCAATTTTGAACCAATCAGTTGTTCCATAGCCAGTTCTATCTGTTGCTTCCTGTCCCACATATAGATTTCTGAGGAGATAGATAAGGTGGTCAGGCACTCCCATTTCTTTAAGAACTTGCCATAGTTTGCTGTGGTCCACACAGTCAAAGGCTTTTTCATAATCAATGAAGCAGAAGTAGATGTTTTTCTGGAACTCTCTGGCTTTCTCCATAATCCAGCGCATGTTAGTGTCATGAGTTCAGCCAAAGATCCGGAACCTGAGGGGTTAACTACAGCTGAGGAGAATGCTGAGCGATTAGAAGCACAGACAACTGAATCACCACCAGATTCTCCTCCCCCAGTAGCCAGGGTGAGGGCTAGACTTCGGCAAAGACTTATGACGCAAAGGTCAGAGGATCGCCTGAATGCTGCCTGCAAAAACATCAGGTCAGCTAGTCCTGAGTTTTAACAGGATGAAAGGCTTCCAGGAGTTCAATGACTGTTTTGCTATATAATCAGCTCCCAGATGGCTGGGAAGCTCGTGGAAGCAACAAGTCAATACTCTGGCTCGCATCCATGCTCCTGACTACCTTGAACCTTGTTCTCTGGACCCTTGGCTTTGGACTCTGACCCCGGACTACGTTGTGTGATTTGGCTTTGGACCCTGACCTCGGATTACGGTTTGTGATTTGGCTTTGGTATTTTGGTATCGGCTCTGCATCCTCTGAACTTCTGATATTGGACTGGCTTATCAGACTTTGCTGTTGAAACCCCCGGGAACGTGACAGATTGCTTCCACCCCCACACTCTCTCCACAAGATGGAGGCAAGCGAAGGCTCTGGTCAGCTGAATGCTGTGCTCACTCAGGTGCAGTTACTTACACAAATGGTGGCACAGCTTCAGCAGCAACAACTGCAATCTCAGGCTGACGCTGACACCCAGGTCAAGTGTCCTGTGCTTCCTCCAGAAAAGTTTGGAGGAAAGGTGGAGGAGTTTCAAGCATTCCTGGCACAGTGTAAACTGTATATTGAGCTGCGTGCCAGAGACTTTCCCACGGACAAAACCAAGGTATGCTTCATAGTCAGCCTTCTCAAGGGACAGGCAGCTAAATGGGCTACTCCTCTACTCCTTGCTCCTTCACCCCAGTTAACCAATTACTAGGGTTTTTTGGACCATATTTCAGCAGCTTTTGCTAATCCCTTGCAAGCTGCTACTGCCAATAGGAAAATTCGGACCCTGAAACAGGGTAAGGGTTCAGTTTTTCAGTATTCCACTGAGTTCAGACTCTTGGCTCAAGACTTGCTCTGGAATGAGGCAGCTCTCATGGACCAATATATGGAGGGGTTGGCTGATGGGATCCTAGATGAGCTGGCACATGTAGATCGACCCAATACGCTGCAAGAACTAATCACTCTATGCCTTCGCATTGATGGCCGCCTGGAGAGCCGACGCCTAGCACAGGGCGGTTCCCGTCCCTCGCAGCCACCCCCGACGCCCACCAACACTAGACAAGAGGATTCTGAGCCCATGCAGTTAGGGGCTGCTCGGCCACGCCTCACCCCTGAGGAAAAAACACGACGACGCTCCCAGAATCTCTGCCTGTACTGTGGGGGAGCAGGACACTTTGCTTCCGGCTGCTTGGTTAAGCGGCGTAACCCCGGCTCCACGCTACCAGTGTCAGTAAAAGATTTGCCCCATGTCTGAGTGTACCCCCAGACGTGGGGCACTTAGCTGGGTCCCCTGAACCCTATGTTAACATTCCGGGTCCATTCCTCGTACCAGTAAAACTTTGCTTGCCGGATGGACGCTGGCTGTTTATTTACGCCATGGTCGATTCTGGAGCCGACCGCTGTTTTATTGACACGGCCTTTGTGAAACAGCACCGGATCCCCATACAGGATAGAGACCCCGACCCTAGTTGAGTCCATAGACGGGCATCTCCTCCGCTCTGGCCCAGTGACCCAGGAAACCCATCCGATCATTCTCCAGGTCCAACACCATCAGGAGCAACTACAATTCAATGTTGCACGCATGCCCCGTTTCCCGCTCATTCTGGGACTTTCCTGACTCCGAACACATAACCCCCTAATGGACTGGGCACAAGGGGAGTTGCGTTTAAGGGACCCGTGTCCGCATCTGGGTCCACCGGCTACCTTGGCTGCAGCAGGGTCAACAGATAGTCCCATGATACCCTTGGAATACAAGGACTTTGCTGATGTCTTTGAGGAGAAGGGGGCTGACCAGCTACCCCCGCACCGACCCTACGATTGTGCTATCAATTTGGTGCCTGGGGCACCCCTTCCTGTGGCGCGGATCTACCCTATGTCTGAACCAGAACTCACGGCCTTGCGGGCCTTTCTTGATAAAAACCTGGAACGGGGATTCATCCGGCCGTCCACGTCACCCCTGTCTGCACCCGTTATCTTTGTTAAGAAGAAGGGCGGAGAGCTCCGCCCCTGCAATGATTACCGGGCCCTGAATAAAATAACCATTCGGGAACGTTACCCCCTGCCGTTGATCGGCGAGCTCCTGGATCGCCTTAAGGGGGCACGTATTTATACCAAGTTGGACCTCCGTGGCGCCTATAATTTGGTGCGAATCCGTGCTGGCGACGAGTGGAAGACGGCTTTCGGAACTTGTTATGGCCAGCATGAATACCTGGTCATGCCTTTCGGTCTAACCAACGCTCCGGCTGTGTTCCAGCGGTTCATGAACGTCATCTTTCGGGACCTGCTTGATCGCTTTGTGATCATCTATCTGGATGACATTTTGATTTACTCCCAAGACCCCGCTCGGCACACGGAACACGTTCGTCAGGTCTGACAACGATTACAAGACCACCGACTCTACGCCAAGCTGGAGAAGTGTGACTTCAACTTGCAGGAAGTCGAGTTCCTAGGTCACATTGTATCTCCCCGAGGGATCCAGATGGACCCAAAGAAAATAAAGTCGGTTCTGATCTGGCAGAAGCCCCGGAACCGTAAGGATGTGCAGCGGTTTCTTGGCTTCGCGAACTATTACCGCCAGTTCATATCAGCCTACGCGGACATAACCACGCCGCTGACCCGCCTCCTCCGGCACAAAGAGCCGTTTCTTTGGACTCCGGAGACAGACCATGCTTTCACCACACTAAAAACCCGCTTTACCACCAAGCCAATTCTGCGCTATCAGGACCCCCAACTACCATTTACTGTGGAGACGGATGCCTCCAGTGTCGCTCTGGGTGCAGTGCTGTCCCAGCGGGAGGACCCCTCACAGCCACTGCAGCCCTGCGCTTTCTACTCCCGGCAGTTCACACCCCCAGAACGCAACTACACCATCTGGGAGCGGGAACTCTTGACCATCAAAACCGCTTTCGAGGTCTGGAGGCATTACTTTGAAGGGGCCTGTCACCCTGTCCAAGTTTTGACGGACCACCAGAATCTGGAACACTTGCAGACAGCCCGACACCTTAATCAACGCCAGATCCGGTGGTGTCTCTTCTTCTCCTGGTTTGACTTCCGCATTACCTACATCCCGCATACTCAGAATCGGAAAGCCGATGCCTTGTCCCGCAAACCGGAATACGCTGTTCCAACCTCTGAAGAGTCTCCGACTACACCTATCCTATCCCCTTCAGTTTTCGCAGCCACTACAACTCGCTTGTCCCTGGCTGAAGAAATTTGGACCACCCAAGCTCAAGATCCCTAGGCCAAGCAACGCTTGCAGGAACTCCAAAAGGGCCCTGCCGGAGACTTTACTAACCACCAGGGTCTCCTATTACACCGTGGATGCCTGTATGTTCCTCCAGGGCCCCTCCGAACCAACATGCTCTATCTGACCCATGATTCCCCTCCTGCAGGACACTTTGGTCGGTACAAAACTCTGCACTTACTCACACGGGAATTCTGGTGGCCCCGGGTTCGTGCTGACGTCGCCCGTTACGTTGATTCCTGCGAGGTTTGTCGTCAAGCCAAGGACGTACCAGCCAAACCTCCAGGGCTGCTACAACCATTACCCGTACCAGCCGGCCCTTGGGACACAGTATCTCTAGACTTCATCACGGATCTCCCACGATCACAAGGGTATACCTGTGTTCTGGTAATAGTGGACCTGTTCACCAAGATGGCCCATTTTGTCCCATGTTCCAAGCCTCCCACAGCTCCTGAAACAGCCCAGCTCTATCTTCACCATGTTTTCTGTCTATACGGGCTCCCGACACACTTAATTTCCGATCGTGGTTCCCAATTCACCTCCCGGTTCTGGCAAGCCTTACACACCAGTTTGGGTACCCAAGTGCACTTGTCGTCGGCGCATCATCCCCAAACAGATGGACAGACTGAGCGTACTAACGCCACTCTTGAGCAATATCTCCGTTGCTATACCTGCTATCAGCAAGATGATTGAGCTACCCTGCTACCCCTGGCTGAATTCGCCTACAATAACGCCATACACTCATCCACAAAACAGACCCCATTTGCAGCCACCTATGGGTACCACCCTCGTTTTTTCCCAGCTGTCCTGCTGTCAACCGTAGTTCCTGCTGCTGATGCTCACATACACGAGTTGCAGGCTCTCCAAGACCTACTCCGAGAGCAGCTTCAGCAAGCTAAGGATGCCTATAAGACAGCGGCCGACAGAAAACGGCAAGAAGGGCCACCTCTGAAACCAGGGGACCAGGTCTGGCTTTCCACCCGTTATCTCCACCGACCTGGCCGGTCCTGCAAGTTGGACCCTCGGTTTATAGGACCTTATTTAATCACGGACCAAATCAACCCCGTTGCTTTTCGGTTACAACTCCCAGCCACTCTCCGTATTCACCCAGTTTTCCATTGGTCCCTCCTTGTTCCTGTTGCAGCACCAGACCCTGCCCGACCTCCACCCCTGGCTCCACCTCCTCCCGTTTTGGTCGATGGCGAGGAGGAATACGAGGTCCATCAGATCCTGGACTTCCAAATCCACCGGGGAGGCCTTCAGTACTTCGTAGATTGGGAGGGTTACGGCCCTGAGGATCGATCATGGGAACCCGCCAGTAACTTATACCCCCCCCCCCCGACCTTGTACAGCAGTTCCATGTCACCTATCCTGATCGACCCGGCCCATCTGAAGGGGGGAGCCCTACGGAGGGGGATAGTGTCATGAGTTCAGCCGAAGATCCAGAACCTGAGGGGTTAACTACAGCTGAGGAGAATGCTGAGCGATTAGAAGCACAGACAGCTGAATCGCCACCAGATTCTCCTCCCCCAGTAGCCAGGGTGAGGGCTAGACTTCGGCAAAGACTTATGACGCAAAGGTCAGAGGATCGCCTGAATGCTGCCTGCAAAAACATCAGGTCAGCTAGTCCTGAGTTTTAACAGGATGAAAGGCTTCCAGGAGTTCAATGACTGTTTTGCTATATAATCAGCTCCCAGACGGCTGGGAAGCTTGTGGAAGCAACAAGTCAATACTCTGGCTCGCATCCACGCTCCTGACTACCTTGAACCTTGTTCTCTGGACCCTTGGCTTTGGACTCTGACCCCGGACTACGTTGTGTGATTTGGCTTTGGACCCTGACCTCGGATTATGGTTTGTGATTTGGCTTTGGCATTTTGGTATCGGCTCTGCATCCTCTGAACTTCTGATATTGGGCTGGCTTATCGGACTTTGCTGTTGAAACCCCCGGGAACGTGACAGTTAGCAATTTGGTCTCTAGTTCCTCTGCCCCTTCGAAATCCAGCTTGTACTTCTGGGAGTTCTCTGATACTTTACTATCAATATGTACTGCTTACATACTGATAGTAAAACAGAGTTTGTAGTAGAATACTAAATTGAATGAATTAATTTAATTTATTGCAGTCAAAGACCAGCACCTAACAAATAGTACAGTACAAAACAAAACAGAATGTGCAACGTACATTATGCCAATCATTGCACCCACATGGTATAAAAATTTATGTCACAAGTATCCAAAACAGAAGGAAAAAGTCACTGTATTATCAGAGAACCGCAGCAGGCTATGGCGGCTGAACAAAATTTGGCCACTTTATTAGTAATATGAAGGACCTAATCAGAAAGAAACAATGCAGTAGAACATTAAAGAGTGCCCATGGACAAATGTTTTGTTGTACTTAACTGTGACATGTCCCTATGGATGGACGTAACAGAAATTAACAAAGCCTGTGTTGGCCATTAGCGCATAGTAGGGATGATTAATGAAACTTTCCTCAAATGCATCTCAATTCACTAAGAAAGCTAAACATTTCCACTGTCAAAAACTGGCTCATGTTTCTGTTGAACCATTGTAGCTGAATGAAATTTGATCATATGCTAGTGGTGCTATTGTGAGACTAATCCCCAGGAAGGCAGGACCCATTGCTCCTGAGCCATGAGTGTTTACTACATCAATCTTGCCTGTTGATTGAGGAAAAGCTCTAATCATCTGGGAATAAATAGAGGAGGGAAAAGCCCAGAAAAGTATCTAGGATGATGGGAAGGAGAGGAGTGAAAAGCAGCCCTAGAAAAAGAGAAGGGAAATGTAGAAGAGGAGATAAAATGAGGGTATAAGGCCAGAAGAGAGGCAGAGAAAGAGAGGGATGGAACTGGTGAAGGGAAGGTCTGGAAAGACATGGCAGCAGAACAGGTGACTGAAGCCAACTTGATGGATATGAGTGCTGCAGGAAAGTAAACCCATAGAAGAGTGAGAGGGAGGTAGTCAAGGAAGATCTGTGGACTGGGGAACCAGTCTTGTATAGAATCTGCAAGATAGAGGCTGAAAGGATAAGGTCAGTTCAACTCCCTTGTAAGACCTCTTATTAGGGAGAATGAGAGAGAAGGGAGAGAAAAGATTGGGTGCAGGAAGCTAATTCCTGAGAGAAGAGTGGAGGAGAAACAGTATTCTGGCCCAAGACAGAGGAGCAGGGTGGCTAAACTCAACATATCCTGGGAAGTTTCACAAGGAAGAGGGGGGAGTTGACCACCAGGAATCCAGTGGGATTGTATAAGCCATCTCTGTTGTGGTACCCCCTGTCTGGCATATATGCAGTCAGTTATGTAAGAAGACACTCTGGGTCAGAACAACTCTTAATATAATCAGTTGATAGTGTTAAAGGTTCAAAGAGATGTTTAATCAAAACTGTTGTTTCGCATACTACTGACTCCCATATCATGGAGGTGAATATGGGTGAGGGAGACCTTGTGAACATGGTGGTTGGAGGGAATCACAACTATTTATAATGCTTATAAGGAGAATTGTACTATATTTAAAAAGTCTTAAGATTGCATACTCTTCAGTGATCACTAAAACCCACTGAATCTTGATAGCTTTGTTAATTTTAGGTTGTCCTTTTAACATACCATATTATTCAGTCATAGTTCTGTATGAGATGAGAATGAGCTGCATCCGTCACATCATTCACTCCATGGAGGGCTGTAGGGGATAGGGATGTACCCATCATCCAGAATGGTGTTCCACCCACTTCTAGGGCAGTGGTTCTGAAATTGTGTGTCTTTAGGGAATCCTTTCCATTTTAGTCCATCGAATTCTAGCATGTTCTCAGGCATACATTCTGTGAGGCCTTGGGCAGGACACACTGCTGAGAATGCAACCAAGATCACATTCACTTGTTCACTATGTATTGCAAGGATCTTGTATTGCAGTAGTATCACATATCCATAGAGTAATCTGAACACCATATGCTGATATTGGCATTGGAAGTCATCACAGTGAATGTTTATAAAGCAGCCCTTTCTTGGTGCAAGAGAAATTTCTTTTTCTCTGGACTTCAACAATGGAAAATATATGCATGTGAAAGTTATTATTAGAAGCTATTTTGTCTGTATCTTTTCTTGGCTGTTCTCCACTCTTGATCTAAAATTCAGTGTTACGTACCTTCTTTCTGGATTTTTTTTTATAAAAGGTACTTTTGAGTAGCCACTTCCTATAAAGAATATAGAAAGCTGTGAAGGAGATCAGGAGGCAAGTGAGCCGTCCTCACCATCAAGACTACCCAAGGAGGAGAAAGACTTCCTCCTCCAAGGCGGAGAAAGAACTATGACTGAATAATATGGTATGTTAAAAGGACAACCTAAAATTAACAAAGCTATCAAGATTCAGTGGGTTTTAGTGATCACTGAAGAGTATGCAATCTTAAGACTTTTTAAATATAGTACAATTCTCCTTATAAGCATTATAAATAGTTGTGATTCCCTCCAACCACCATGTTCACAAGGTCTCCCTCACCCATATTCACCTCCATGATATGGGAGTCAGTAGTATGCGAAACAACAGTTTTGATTAAACATCTCTTTGAACCTTTAACACTATCAACTTATTATATTAAGAGTTGTTCTGACCCAGAGTGTCTTCTTACATAACTGACTGCATATATGCCAGACAGGGGGGTACCACAACAGAGAGAGATACGGGAGGGATAACAGGGATGTTAGTTGAGGAAAAGAAGAACATAGGGGTTTGTTTAGTGGAGGAGGGAGAAGGAAAGAAAGGGAAGGAGCTAAGACTCTCAATGTGGGAGGAAGATATAAAAGAGGAGGGAGGAAGAAGATTTAGTAGTAGATTGGAAAAAGAGAGCGAAGAGAATAAAGAATCCACTAAAGTAGATCAAAGAGAACAAAAGTATGAGCAAGCGCGGGATTTACTGAAAGACTTCCCAAACCTTAAAGTAGGAGGTTTACTGCCTGACCCAGAGACTCCAAAAGAAGGAGAGACGGTCTATGAGACGCTGGAATGGACAGTGATAGTGTTCCCGCGGGGGCAAGGTCGTGGGAAAAGGGTGATACGTCCCGGTCCGGTCTACAACTCTCTGCCGAAAGAAGGAGACTGGGCGCGTCACCCGTGCTGTGGGACGGTTTGTGCGATGAGGAGCGCACCCCTGCGCAAGATCACTGACCGCGAACGATTCGGCCCTGCACCGCAGTGAGTGGAACGCCTATAGAAGAAAAGTCTACATGGACTAGTTATGACCAGTTGCCGGATTTGTCTTGTTTCGACCCTGTTGGTTTAATAATTGATACGCCAAGAGTTAATAAAGTTGAAGACGAAAACAGTTTAAATCAGTCTCAGTCTCTTCTTCCCGCCAAAAAGGGGGAACTGTCAGTACTTTCAAAATAACCCAATCACAAAGCACTGTATTCCTGTGGTCCCATACCATTTACTTATTATTTCTACAGTTCATATTGTGAAGATCATCTATTTGACAGACCATAGAATTTTAACATACTACATAACTGTCATAGTGTCAATTACACTACTTTTGATAGTAAGGGGAGGTGGGAGAAATGTTAGTGATCATTTTAGCCCTATAAAGGAATGAATGTAAAAGCAAACAAATTGCTTTTATTTCTCTTACTGGGAGGGACTGGACTCTGTAGATGTTTTAGAACTCCAGACTTGGCTAGATGGGACTCCAATGTGGTAGTGAGTGTACTTATAAATGTAATAATTAAAATGTAAACCTTTTTCATCATGCATCTACTCAGTCTATATTTATATTTTTGTATTCTTGTATGTTTACAGACTTCTGAGGTGCCACCATTTGTGCATCTGTATCTATCTGGTACTGTACTTTAATACCATCAGTGCCATTGTATTTATGTCTTCTGTAATATTGGAACCTTTATTGTGTGTCGGGAATCTGCATGCTCTGTACAACAACTGAGAACTGAAGGGAAACAGTGTGGCTGGGAGAATTTTATGTACATTCTGAAATCAGTATAATTTCTTAATTAAATAGTAATTAAAAGTGTTAAATGTTTATGCTGATAATCTGAATGTTCAAATCATGCTGTCTCTTTGTTCAGAACAAATGCATAGTAGAGAGTATCCTTACTCCATCTGTTTATGAAATCATATTGTGTGCATATGCCCGTGACATTTTTCCTTTATGAGGCTTTGTTAGAACTTTTTATACCCCAGGGACAGAAATGGATATTGTTGAAGCCAGACGTGTAGTGAGTCACTACACAGGAGATTAAAAAACAGATTTGTATAAACATTGATGAAAGATAGCTTGCAGTTAAAGTTCTTTGCTCTTTAAAATACTTTTCGAAAACTAAAATGTTTACCTTCTGAAACCCTGTTCAAATTGAGGAAGAGATTAAAAAATAAAAGAGAACTAAAACTGAAAGATGTCTTCAAACAAAGTGGTAATCAGCGATTAAGTGTTTGAGGAGGACAATTAAAATGTTTTGATAGTAAGGTATTTGAAGTAAGAAACCAAAAGATGAACTGGTTTGGTGCTCGTTATTCAAAAATAATTAATTATCTTGATATAAATATTATTAGACAATGTGATGTCATTATTTGTATATAATTATAAGCTAATCATTAGTGATTTTTAAAAAACAAGAAAAATTCACGATTTTTCCTGAAATTGTAATTTAAAATTGGTAGAGATTACAGGTGAGTTTATTAGAAATATAAAGAAGTATGTCAGTACTTCTGTAGGAAATTAGGAACCCACAGAGCAGGGGATGAAACAAGTAGTAAAGACCAAAATCAAGTTTACCTTCCTAAACTGGAAGGCTTTGAGGCCTAGCTAGGCCTAGCTCAACCTAGTTTTGTGTTCAGAAAGAAAGCTCCCAGCTACCACCAGGACAGGGACAAGAAAATTTGGTGGCACTAGGCCTAACTAGGCCTCAAAGCATTCTAGTTCAGGCCTTTCTCCCAGGTAAGCCACATTCAGCTGCTTGTAGGGTGTCTGTCTGTCAAGTAAATTTCTAAGAATAGATACTTAAGGAATTTGTAGTAAAAAAAAAAATTAAAAATCTCACCCATATTTACTACTCTAAAGAACACAAAATTGTAACAGCGCCGTTCAAGTTATATATCATGAATTTACAGTTCCCCATAAGAATTCTTTTAAGGAGAAAGGCGGGGTAAAAATATTTTAAAGAAAAAAAGGAAGAAATAATAGAAAGGCTTATCTGATATAATTAAACAAACATTTTCCATTTTAGATACTAATGGTGAGGCCATACATCCTTTCTTATAGTTTTAGCTGACTTGTATTCCTTGGCAGAAACTGTACCGATATTGGGGGGGAAAAGTGTGTATAATTATTTAAAAAAAACACCAGCAAATTTATCTATTAAATACATTCACTGGGAAGAGTTTAAAGACTTGGTTGTGGGTGTAAATGGCATTTTCTCATGAAATACTTACAAAGAAGTAAGCCTTAAAATGTTGTAATTGTTTCCCTCGTCTTCTTGAGAGAGAGAAACGAAAAAGAGCATGCTGTAAGAAAAGGGTTTTTGTGTAATAATTGGATCACTATATAATGGACTGCAGTAAGGGGAGGGAAATCTCCATTAACATTGTAGTAATGTTACATTTCTTCTGCCAGCAACACAGCTGCTGCATTCAACAGGCATATAAATGGCTTGGATTTTACATGAATAAGGTCACTTTTTTGGCATAGTTTTATTTCCCCTCCAGAATTCTTCACTTGGAACCAGTGGTGTACAGAACGAATCTGGCATTAAGAGATGTGCAGTAAGGAAGGAAAAAAAATCACTCCTGAACAAAATTAAATTTGCTTCTTAATTCTATCTCTATTTTTTTTTTAAAATTTAAAGTTGTTAATGTAGCTTCTCTTTGCTTTCAAGCTATGAACCACAAATTACATTACCTGCACATTAATTTTAGTTACAGATGGAGGGCTAACAAACAGTTGATTTGACAACATGTTGTGATTATAAATAAGGAAATATATAATGGTCTAAAACTGATTGTGCTCTGTCACTGGTCTATATGGAAATCTAGTTACTGGAAAAGCTGTTGAGAATGTGTTGGTGAAACTTACATGAACAATGCAGTATCTGTAAAAGAATGAAAGGTCAGTTAAGATGGAGAAAATATTGCACAGGACTTAGAGGAATTCTGTGACTGTGGTCCAACTTGGAAGTATGGGGGGGGGGGGAAACTAACAGGCTACCTGAAAGACTATGTCTCCCCATATGAGCCTTCTTGGTGTGAGACAGGGGGTGAGAGCAGTAACCCTCTCGCCAGAGTGCCATCCCTCCCCCACACTGTCGAGAAAGAAATACAGACCCTACCCACTTCATCCCCCAAGAGAACAGAAAAGCGGGGGGACAGATGTACACAAGATTTAGAGAGAGAAATAATGAAGGTTAACGGTTGAAGGAACTCGGGGGGTATGGCGGGAACAGAACGGAAGGAGAGGGTGGAGATAGAGGCGGGAGCAGCGGATATAAAAAGGAGGGAGGAACAGTTGCCTCCAGACTGGGAATGGATCTGGATGGAGGATCCCTGGACGGGAGCTTGGGAAAAGCTAAGGGTACCGAAAGAAGAGGCTGATTACAGGAGAAGGAGAGAGATTCCCCCTAAACTGTCATATTGGGGAGAAGCAGAAGCCAGGGAGTGGAGACGAAGGCTGAGGGAGGAAAAGGAGAAGGTAGAGAGAGGTTGGAATAGAGAGTGAGAGAAACGCGGAAGAAGGACTACCGGGAGGACCCTGGAAGACCCCCACACCCGTTGGATGCTCCGTGTGGGTGGACAACCGGGACAAGGACACCGTGCCCCTGCTGGAAGTTGAAGCAGGACCAGCGGTAGACCTGAAGTCGTCTATAGACTGGCCGGGTCCATGGAACGTGGGTGAAAAGAACCCGTTCCCAGATGAAGAATGGAAGCCCCTGACTGACCTGTTGTCGGAAGGAGAAAGATGTTGGGATAACTTTGTTGACACTGGTTATTTGTTAAACACTCCAATAAACCTTACTCCTGTTCCTAAAGTGCAGAAATTTCCTGATTTATTTGAACAAAGAAAGGAGTCAAAAATCAAACCCTCACACTTGGCATTTAAGATTGTCAGAGGAGGCCCACCTCTCAGTCCCATTGCCAGTGCAGTCATGGGTGATGAGAACACGAGAGAGGGCCTTCTCTGTGGCAGCTCCCAGATTATGGAATGCTCTCCCTTGGGTGATCAGGGTGCCCTCCTTCACCTTTTATCTTTCCAGCGAAAGACCCATATTTTCAGAGAGGCTCTTAACAATAATGGTTTTGTCCCTGAATGCCTTCTTAAAATTAAGATAGTTTTTAATATTTACTTGATTTTAATTATTCAATTTTATTTTAATTAGCATATAGTTTAATTGTTTCTTAATGTTTAACTTATTCTGTTTTTAATTCTTTCTGAATTCTTTTACACAGCAACACCAGGTGGTAATATATCTTTGTTTTCCATTGCTCTGATTTGCTCCAATGCATGATCTGCTCATGTGGACCCTAATACCAAGTTATTCCTTGCTGAACTGCACAGTTTGTAGGTATTTGTCATTAATGACATGTCCTTATGGGTTTTTGCTGCTCAGTCTCCATCTCTGTACTGTGATCTGTTCAGCTTTTTTTTTTCTTGAGATATCAGCTGTTCTTCCTTCAACACTTTGCCCCCCAATGTAGTAGTAAAGATATGAGATGTAGTGATTTGTTTTAAATTAAGGGCCACAACTTTATTAAACAATATGAACCACCCCTGCAGCAGGGCCTCTTGCAGTGCAGAGCATAAAGCAGGAGCAGAGGTCCTCCTTAATCACCTCTCCTGCCCATAAAGGCTGAGTTGTCCACAATTCTGATGCCACACTATTCCTACAACAGTGCACCAACTGGCTAATTACCAAGCTAATTCTTGAATCTAATTCTGCTGTAAGCCCCTGAAGGTCCCCACCCTGTGCATAGTGAGAGGGTTATTTAGCTACAAAATTCAATACTCTGCCAAAACTTTCATCAAAAAGTACCTGTGAGAACTCACCACTACCCCCCAAATCCCTGCATTACATGCCACCATTGACAGCTAGCTAACGTTTAGCTTACAGCACCCACCAGGTTATTCAAAATGGCCTTGAGGTCTCTCTGCAGAGCTGGAGGGAAAATTTATTTTTCACATGATGTCAGATGAATCCCATTACCTCTAAACAATTCTGGGCATTCATAGCAAATGTCCAGGTGAAATATGCGACCCCCAAACCACCCTCTGTGGCCTTCCTAATCTCCCTGTTGATCTCCTGGTAGATGTTGTCAAAACTGTGATAACCATAGTGCTTAAACCAGCCTCCATCCTAAACAGCTGGAATTCCAACCATGCCTTGCCATAACTCTTCCTGGTACTAGCAGCAAGCAACAGGATTGTGGCCCTGTCAGCTTCTCTCCTCCAGGCTGCCACAGTTTCTCTGAGAAACTGTCTGGAAAGAGGTGGCTGGCTTCTGAGGCATGCTGTCTGTTCCATCTTTCAACAGCAATCATTGGAAAGAAACTCCACATGATGTACTGAACAGAATCTCCAGTAATGTAAAACTCAGTACAATGAACGAATCTAACATAAAGATTGTAATTATTTATAACTGCACGAGCAGTTGTGTATAACTCCACCATGAAGTAATATATAACAAATAACATAACAAACCATAAAGTATTGCATACAAATCAATATATACTCCTACATTCTCCACATTAAGAATCCATGGTGTACATAGTGTATTCTTATATCAGGAGTCTTCAAGACTTTAGAAATAATCTTTGGAAGCCCTGATGATCGAGAACCCGGATCAGCACCACTTTAGTAGTAGTAGGATTCCTAAATGTGGATGTCTCAGTTTCCTTTCCAGGGGTTCCAGAGATTATTTCTAAAGGCTTGAAGATTTGATAAAAGACCACAAATTGAACAAAGTGGTATAACAGAAATAAGAAGCTCAGAGATAGTTGAGATTGCCAATTTGAGACTGCTTATTCCAATAATTATCATGTCATGGACATTTGATATAAGAATACCTATGTGCACCTAAGCAACTTGATTTTCGCCAGTGTAAATTTTTTACAACTGGAGAGATGGTTGGCAACCTGTTACCTTGAAAAACGGAGTAACAGCTGTGGCCTGGCATAAAAGCGACATCCTTCCAACTATTATTCATGGTAGTATATTCTAGACATTAATCATGATTGCCTGGTAAAACGTGGACGGGAGTCCTCAACTGAGTTATAATGCAATGTTGTTCTAAATAAATATGTTTAATATTGTGCTGTGAATACAATAATAAATACTATGAGCATAACTTCTGTGCTCACTTAATGAGAGTGAAATCCAGTGAAGTTCAGTGGTGCATGCTTCTGACTCATCAGGTGTAGGACTGCATAAATTAGATATTTCTACAAATCCAATATTTATTTGGATGTAAATGTGTTGCACTTGCTATACCCTGCAAGGGCTTCAGTATTCCCTTGGATGGATGTGACAGCTTTCTTGTTTGCACACATCCAAAATGTTTCCTTATCTCGTAGAACTGAAAGGTTGCAAGGTGTCCCATGAGTCATCTAGTCTAACTTCCATAAATGTAAGATATATTTGTAACAACTGGAGAGGTTGGTTGGTGGGAATCTACTAAATGTGGAAAATGGGGGTAACAACATTGGTCAGATTGTAAATCTGATAATTTCATCTTTTTGTCCACTCGCTTTTAATGGTTATTAAGTTGCCTGCCTGTTCAAACATCTGAAGATTGCAGCTCCATATTTTGGGGAATATTATTTTTTAAAAAATCACAATTTTATTAAAAATTTACCATGTACACTTTGCTATTAACAGATCACTCTTATCATGATTATAATTCTTATAACAATTCCAGAACCCACAGCCTCATGTTTTTTGTGCAGAATATCTCTAGCCATCTCTGGACTCTTTTCAGGTTCTCCAGGAAAAGAAGGCTGCTGTTCTTCCTGTTTTACTCTCCAAAAGCCATCATACAACTAAATATTATGCTGACATGCTTTTCCTCTTCTGTATACAGACAGAGCTTTAAATATATTTTCCCTTGTTGCTGTTCCTTTTAATTCCAGCATTTTTAAGTGTTTTCTTAATACTAGTTTCCTGAGTTTTATTTATGTTGTATTTCACAATGATGTCATCTTTTAATTGGAGATAATGCTACTGTGATAAGAAGGTCCAAGTCACCTTCTGATGTGATTTTTAGTTCCTGGGTTTGTTTTTTATTTAAGTTAATTCCATTCATTTGCTGATTATTAAACTTATTTTATACTAAAGGCTATGGTATAATTGACTGTGATGAGTGCAGCATAGATTTTCTGTTGGACAGCACTGCAGTTGTATGCTAAGTTAGTTGTGGCAATAACCGTTTTGATTTTTTTCTCTCTCTTGGACTTCCAGCCAAACTATTTTCATTGTATAATTGTAACATCTTACCGAAATGGTCATTTACTTGTGTTTAAACCAACCATTCTCAACGGGGCCCTGGCACATTTGAAGGGGGCCACAGATTCATCTGTTCGTATTGCATCATTGTTTGCAATGGGTTTCCTCATTTGACAGGGGCCCCTGGAACCTGAGAAGAGCTCCTAAAAGGGACATGGCCAAAAAAATAAAGATTGAGAATGGCTGGTTTAAACTATAAACTTTAGTACTGTTCCTTATTTAATATGTAAAATAAAGAAAATAAAAAACATCATTTAGAATCTACAGACAGAGATTGTTCCGAAATGACCTTCTAATATCTAATTTATCTTTCTGAATCTCTTTAACTAGGCTGTGGCTTCTTCTACACTTGAAATGTATAAATGGAAATATAGATTGTACATATGATTAGATGCTACCAGTGTTTGAAAGAACAGCTATAAATTCTGAAATAACTGTACAACATGCGGTATTTAAGATATTCTGCGAGCTATTCTCCTTCCTGTGTTCTCATACATTTCCCATTTTCATATGCCTGCTATTTCTGGCTGTAGATTCAGAGGCTCTGTTTGGCTTTAGCTTTTGCATAGTACAATGTACTTATTGTTTTGCATCCTACTATGTATAGTTTGTACACATTTATTCACTAGTTACAATAGATCATTTTCTGTTGTTGCATGCTACGGAACAAGATTGAGTATATGAAAATAAAGGCAAAAAAGACTGTTTAATTCCAAAAAAACACTCTATAGAAGTGAGAGCTGTACGGTCACTGGAAGTGCCCTACTACTGCAGTTTAATCTTACAACAGTTTAAACATCTGATAAACCTAACCTTTTGGAAGTAGGTCAGCCTCAAGAAGCTAATTTTGTTTAAGGATTTGGTTTACTTTATCAGAAAACTTCAAACAGGAATTTTCACACTTTGAAAGTGCCTGATAGGGTACTCCACTGACCAGTGTAAGTCAAAGCGACAGTGACCAGGAAATTAATTTGGAATTATGAAGTCTTCCCTTATGGGGTCAGAAAGTTTTTCAAACTATATGCAAAAACAAGGAGCAGAACCAAGAAAATTTTATTTCTTTTATTTCTTTTATTTTTATTTAACTTATATGCCGCCCATACTACCCAAAGGTCTCTGGGCGGCTTACAGCAATTTAACTACAGTAAAAAAGATAAAACAATTAAAATACAATTAAAATATATACTCTAAAAGTTGCCATCAGGACCCACAGTTGATATTATTTCAATTAAAATAACAAAGATACTGGCTCAGTTCCTTCACTGTGGGTGGGTGGGTGGGTGTTGGGGACAGGGAGATGGAACTATACTCCAAGAAAACTCTAATCATAGATCTCAAGAGGTATTGAAACAACTAGTTCTTCAAAGGGAATGAGATAGGGATGCTTCCGATGTTTCCTGGCTGACAAGAATGTCAGGATGGATTTGCAGTGCAGGAGAGTTTGGGGTGAGGTTCTTGGCTCCATCTAGGAACGTGAATCATGCTTGTAGTTGCATCCTTCCTCCCAGAGCTTGAATTTTTTTTCTTATTTCAGTACTACTACAATGCCCCATTCAGTGTGGTCAGTGCCCACGGGAGTATTATCACTAAACAATTTTTTTCCTAACTCTGCTTCATCTCCATCTTATTGAAAAGGATAGTATTAACTTCAGAGGGTCCAAATCTGGGGGGGGGGGGGGGGGGGAGGAATACTTTTTTGAAGTACTTCCCAGAATTTCTTATCCAGCATAGCCACAAAGTAAGTATCATTTCCAAGAGAAGGACAGAGCTAATGTAGCTTCAACTTCAATTCCTCTCAGGTAGTCTTCCTTTCAGTAGAATGCCATCTTAATTTTTGTTGTTGGTGGTGATGGCAGTTGAGATGTAATTGTTTACTTGCTCTTTGATGTGTTGAAGAGATGAGCACGATTGCTTTAATTTAGTTTGGGGTGAAGATGTTGAAAAGATTAGGATGATTGCCTTAATCAATTTTGGGAGCTAACATGGTCAATAGCCATGCAAATATAAACTTAATCAGATTCATTGTCAGTAAATAAATGGATGGATGGATGGATGGATCAATCAGTCAATCAATCAGTCAAAACCAGCTTCTAATTTAGAAAGAAAATTAAAACAAGCTTCTTTGTATAACCTGTATTTCTATATTACGTAACAACATCATTAATATGACTGAGGAGTTAATTTTGTGAATTTAATAGTTCCAGAGGAAGCTTTCCTCTTGTGCTTATAGCAGCAGGAAGGCAGTGCTGGTAATGTTCATTGGAACCATGATAGTGAAAAGGTTATATGTGCCTTCACAGGGTGTAGCAGTCTCAAAGGAACAGCCCTACTCTCCACACTTGCTGTTTACGTGTTTTGATGCACAGTTAGTCTGAATGCAAAACTAGAATATTTGGAAACAAAGTTAAACTTTATTGCTTTAGGAATCTTCATTCTGTGACAGTGAATTATCTTTATATCAAAGGAGGTATGGTAAGCAGAAGGTGCCTCTTATTTTAATTCTGTATGCAATTCGAAAATGAAAATCATGCCCGCTGTGGTGGGTTACCCTCCTCCTTTGACTAGGTTATTTGTCTCTCTTAATACCATGTTTCCCCGAAAATAAGACCTAACCTGAAAATAAGCCCTAGTATGATTTTTCAGGATGCTTGTAATATAAGCCCTACCCCAAAAATAAGCCCCAGTTAAGCGAAACCCCACCCTCCACCATTGTGCAGCATTGTGCAGCAACCAGAAGATGACATGACTGTAAAATAAAACATCCCCTGAAAATAAGCCCTAATGCATTTTTGGAGCAAAAATTAATATAAGACCCTGTCTTATTTTGGGGAAAACATGGTAGGAGTGTGAGCACACAATCGTGTAGAAACCCATTGCCCAAAGCACATCTGGTTCATATTCAACCAAATTAAGTCAAAGTGTTTTTTGTAAGATCCAGAGTAGTTTTGTGTGTTTTATGGGATATGAATCAAGCTGTGTGTGTTATTTGGCACTTCTTAATAATAATAAATATGCAACGTCAAATTGATTCTGATTTGTGCCAGCCGTCTTAGGGTTTTCTAGGTACAAAATACTCAAAAGTAGCTCATTATTTATTTCTTCTGGTAGCACTTTGAAACAGTGTGGATTGCCCCAGGTCACACAAGTGGCAGAGAATGTAACCCCACCACCTACATATTAGATTATCTTGGCTGGCCTTTCACCCAGGAAGCACAATGAGGATTCAGATTCACAGCCTCAGGTGCTCTGACCCACTGAGTCATATCAACACTGTCAGCTCTTATTAGAAAGAATTAATATCAATAGGCAGACTTCTACAAAGTCTGTATCAAACTTATTAGGAAATCCAGTAGGTGGTGCAAGTTAAAAAATTAGCTGAGATAATACTTTGGGTGTCTCATTTATATTATTTAAAAATATTACATTACCATGTGCACAATTATTGCATGTGTCTTTGTGGTAGCAGAAAGCATTTCTGCTTACATATGGTGGATGGTCAGATTTTTGCTGATTCCCTCTTAGCCACAGCTTATGAAATTTGGGGGAAGCATGTGGTGTGGTCCTTTGTGTTGCTGTAACTAGAGAGAGACAGTGAAAATCATGTGTCTTGCTTTGCACAAGCAGACGTCCCTTTTACAAAGCTACCATAAAAATTATCCATGCTTTTAAGATACAGACACCCCTTTTCAGGGATGGGGACAAACTGTAGGACTGGCTGTCAAGTTGGACTTAAGTTGTACTGGTGATTCGACTAGGCCTCAACTCGGGTTTTTTTTCTTCCAGTGACTCAAACTTGACTTTCAACTTGGTACCCCCACCCCCTCCCTTTTTTCTGGGGAAAAACTTTACTTTTTAAAACCTGGAAACCAAGGTTATTTTTTTCTGTATTAGCTCTCTGTTTTCTAATAATAGGTCAACCAGAAATTCTGCAATAGGAAAGCCAAGATATTATTTCAGATTTTCAGAGCCCCATTTTAACCACACAGCCAGTGGGGATTTCTAGGTAGATTTATCTGTTGGAAAGCAGCCTTTTATTCTTCCCCACTATTTCCTGTTCAATTGAGGAAAGAAGCGAAGAGCTGAGGATTGGCTAGGATTCCTTGTAGTGTAGCCAGTCATCTATTTACAGGAGAGAGAGAAAATGCTCCAATGACCGCAGACTCACTCTTTCTTCATCATCATGAATAGTGTAATGTTGCTTAAATAAACCTAGTGTCATAGTAGAAGTTTCTTGTTCAATTAATGAGCATAATGGGGTTCCCTGTGTTCTGGTGGTTGCTTTCTTTACACATAGAAAGACTTCAACTGAGGTTAATTTGGTATTCCTCATGAGAGTTCACGTGCAAAAAAGACCCTGTATCACTTAAACAAAGCTATTATATTAATCCTTCCTTCCTGTACCAGTCTTTTACTTTTTTAAACAGAAAGGAACCCGTTTCCTGCACCCTTTCCTATGAAGAGTCCAAAGACTTTTTTTGCCATTGACCTTTACTATTTTGATAGCAAGGATAGATTCTTGTACATAGCATTGTTGGTAGTAATGATTCAATACTAGTCAGCAGTTTTATTTATTTATTTTATTTACAGAATTAAATATATACTGCTCATAAACTTATTCTCCAAGCTGTTGGAAATGTATAGAGCTTTTGAAGACTGCACATACTTAAAGATGCATTACAATTAAGGTTTGAAATGTATAAGCAGTGGACTTGTTTTGTAAATAACTGGTAGACCCAATGTAGTATAGTGGATAGAGTGATGGACTGAGACCTGGGTTCAAACCACCCACCACCAGCTATGGAAACTCACTGAACTGGTAAGACTACTTCTTAAATACCTCGCTTAGCTTGAAAGCCCTGTTAGGGTCACTATAAGTTGGTTCTGTCTTGATGGTGCATAACAATAACAACCACAATGGGGTAAACTATATTTGTTTGTGATATGTAATTATTTAATATGTACTTTAATTTTAGTTTGGTTTTTTCATTGGACGTATGAGGTAATAAAAAGGGTATTTTCTTAAAAATGTATGCAATTGTTTTTGTATGTGGACACCTGCAAGCAGTCTCCCATGCACACAATTTCCAGAGGGTAGCCATGATTGTCTGTTGTAGCAGAAACAACAAAAAGTCCTGTGGGTTTATTTATTTATTACAATACATGCTTTTGCGAAGCTATATTTATTACAATATATGCTTTTGCCAGCTTCGCATACAGCGTCGAAACAACACGGGAAGTAGCAGTAACCGGTTATAAGTCTTTGCTCGATTGGCGTAGAGCATGACGCCACGGGCTACTTCCGACGGTGGGAGAGGTCATTGCACCTCACTAGGTAGCTACCGCCCGCCTTAAGCTGGGCAGTCTGTAGGTGATCACGGAGCAAAAGGAAAACTAATGATGGGGGTGATCACAGAACAATAGGAAGGCAATTGCAAAGAAGTCGACAAGCAGATGTCCGAGCCAGCGGAGCCTAAAGGCAACGCCTTGAGAACTCTTTTATTAACTTAGCAAGGGTTACATCGTATGTTGTGAGAATTCAGATAGGATACTGGTTACCTAATCGCCACTAGGATTGGCCGGAGAAAGTCTTTGAATCTATGCCCTAACTCTAAGGGAAAAGGGCAGAATGAGTGGGTTACCCCGCCCGCTGGCAGCTGCTGCTTCTCTGCCAGGAGAGTTTGCTCTAACTGAAACAGGAATGCAGCTAACGACCTTGGGCAGGAGCTTCCCACAGCAGTCCCTAGCCAGTAAGGTGCTACCTCGCCACGGTCTGTTAACCTCACGGGGTGTGTGGGGTTTAGGGTGGAAGCCGACAAGCAGATCGATAAACCTGCACCATGCAACAATCATAAGAAAACTTCTGCCCTAAAATTGGGCACCTGGAATGTTCGGACAATGACCCCTGGCTTTTCTGACAACCTGCAGGAAATAGACGACGTGCGCAAGACAGCTGTCGACATGGAACTGAGTAGACTGCAGATGGACATTGTTGCCCTGCAAGAGACGAGATTGCCAGACATGGGATCTGTCAAAGAAAAAAAACTTCTCATTCTTCTGGCAGGGAAAACCATTGAATGAGACCAGGGAACATGGTGTTGGCTTTGCGGTCAGAAATACTCTGCTGAGATCCATTGTTCCACCTACTGTGGGGAGTGAAAGAATCCTGTCTCTGCAGCTCCACTCATCAGCGGAACCGGTCACCCTCATCAGTGCATATGCACCAACACTGTTGTCTACAGCAGAAGTCAAAGACAAATTCTATGACGATCTGGCAGCTAGCTACTATTAAAAAAAATCCCCGAGAGAGAGCCACTGTTCATTCTTGGAGACTTTAACGCTAGAGTTGGTGCTGATCACAATTCTTGGCCCACTTGTCTAGGCCGTTTTGGCATTGGGAAGATGAACGAAAATGGCCAACGCTTGCTGGAGTTTTGCTGTTATTATGGTCTTTGTGTCAGCAACACGTTCTTTAATATGAAGCTTCAACACAGAGTTTCCTGGAGACATCCAAGATCGAAGCATTGGCGTCAGCTCGATTTGATCCTCACTAGACGTTCTAGCCTTCCTAGTATTATGATCACACACAGTTATCAGGGTGCTGATTGCGATACTGATCACTCCCTGGTGTGTAGTAGAGTAAAACTGCGAACAAAGAGATTGTATCACACGAAAAAGGAAGGAAGACCATGTATTGACATCAGCAAGACTCGCGATCAAAGAAAAGTGGAGGAATTTGCCCAAGCTCTCGAGGAAACCCTTCCAGGCCCGGCTGATGCAAATGCACCTGAACGATGGGAACATTTCAAGAACGCTGTTTATAACACCGCCTTGTCCACATTTGGCAAGAGGACCAAAAAGACGGCGGACTGGTTCAAAGCCCATTCGGAGGAGTTGATGCCAGCCATCGAGGATAAGAGGAGAGCTCTAGCAGCATACAAAGCCTGTCCTAGTGAGTACAACTTGCAGGCTCTTCGACTTGCTCGTAGCAAAGTCCAACAGGCTGCCAGGAGATGTTCCAACGATTATTGGCTTCAGCTCTGCTCTCAGATACAGATAGCAGTGGACACAGGTAACATCAAGGGAATGTATGACGGTATCAAGCAGGCTTTAGGTCCAATACAGAAGAAATCTGCTCCCTTGAAGTCTGCTACAGGTGTGATCATCCAGGACCGAGCACAGCAGATGGAATGCTGGAACTACTCTGAGCTATATTCCAGAGAGAATGTAGTAACCGAAGAGGCATTAAATAACATTGAGTGCCTGCCTGTCTTGGAAGAGTTGGACAGCGAACCAACTTTAGCAGAAATAAAAGCGGCCTTGGATTCCCTCGCCTTCAGCAAGGCACCTGGAAAGGATAACAGCCCTGCTGAATTGCTGTAAAGAGATCATCACCAACGAGCTGTATGAAATCTTTTGTCTTTGCTGGAGGGAAGGTGGAGTACCACGGGACATGAAGGATGCAAACATTGTCACATTGTGCAAGAACAAAGGAGACAGGGGCGACTGCAATAACTACTGTGGCATCTCTCTTCTTAGCGTTGTAGGGAAGTTGCTTGCCCATGTTGTGCTGAAGAGACTCCAGGTGCTTGCAGACAGAATATATCCAGAATCACAGTGTGGATTTTGAGCTAATAGATCCACCACTGACATGGTATTCTCCCTCCGACAGTTGCAGGAGAAATGTAGGGAACAACAACAGCCACTCTTAGTGGCCTTCATAGATCTCACAAAGGCCTTTGATTTGGTTAGCAGGGACGGCCTTTTTAAAATCCTTCCCAAGATTGGATGTCCACCTCGACTCCTTAACATCATCAGGTCCTTTCATGAGGAAATGAAGGGCACTGTAGTTTTTGATGGCTCAACATCAGATCCCTTTGACATCCGAAGCGGAGTGAAACAGGGCTGTGTCCTCGCACCGACCCTGTTTGGGATATTTTTTGCTGTCATGCTGAAGCACGCCTTTGGAACTGCAACAGAAGGTGTCTATCTCCGGACTAGATCAGATGGAAAGCTCTTTAATCTCTCTAGATTGAGAGCGAAGACCAAAGTCCATCTGAAATGCATACCGGACTTCCTCTTTGCCGATGATGCAGCTGTTGTTGCCCACTCTGCTGAAGACCTTCAACAACTCATGAATCGTTTTAGTAAGGCCTGCCAAGACTTTGGATTAACAATCAGCCTGAAGAAAACACAAGTCATGGGCCAGGGCGTGGACTCACCTCCCTCTATTACCATCTCTACACAAGAACTGGAGGTTGTTCATGACTTTGTGTACCTTGGCTCAACGATCTCTGACACTCTCTCCCTAGATGTCGAGCTGGATAAACGCATTGGCAAAGCAGCTACCATGTTCTCTAGACTCACAAAGAGAGTATGGCTTAATAAGAAGCTGACGGCATATACCAAGATCCAGGTCTATAGAGCCTATGTCCTGAGCACACTCCTGTACTGCAGTGAGTCCTGGACCCTTTGTGCACGGCAGGAGAGGAAGCTGAACACGTTCCATATGCGTTGTCTCTGACGCATTTTTGGTATCACCTGACTGGACAAAGTTCCAAACAGAGTAGTCCTAGAACGAGCTGGAATTTTTAGCATGTATACATTACTGAAACAGCGACGTCTACGTTGGCTTGGCCATGTCGTGAGAATGGCTGATGGTCAGATTCCAAAAGATCTCCTGTATGGAGAATTAGTGCAGGGAAAGTGCCCCAGAGGGAGACCGCAGCTGCAATACAAGGGTATCTGAAGGCCTTAGGAATGGACCTCAACAGATGGGAAACCTTGATATCTGAGCGTTCAGCCTGGAGGCAGGCGGTGCATCATGGCCTCTCCCAATTTGAAGAGACACTTGTCCAGCAGGTCGAGGCAAAGAGGCAGTCCCGAAAGCAGCAAAATCAGGGAGCTGGACAGGGGACAGATTGTATTTGTCTTCAGTGTGGAAGGGATTGTCACTCACGAATTGGCCTTCTCAGCCACACTAGACGCTGTTCCAAATCCTCCATACAGAGCACATTACCATAGTCTCTCGAGACTGAAGGAGCCTAATCTAAAAATATGCTTTTATAGATTGCTGCCCCCATCTTATGTAGCTGATTAATTAATCTTGTGTTTTCATGGTTTTTCTCCAACTAATCCTACTAATCCTTGTTCTTTGAATATTACTTAGAAACAGCACAAAGGCTCCCAGAGATGGAACAGAGTTTGTTATACAAATATTGCAGTGGTTGCTTAACTACCATTTGCATTGTGTTCTCTGCAATGAAATCAGTTAAGACACTTGTGGTGCTTATCACCCTTGCAGTGTTTATCGATAATAAATTACAGTGTGTGAGAATGAATAAGTATGGGTTCATCTCAGAAGAAGGGTCTCCAAAGTAACCAATATGTCAAAGACTCCAACAGTGCTTCCATCCTTTGTACCCAGAACCCTACTACTGCTTCTGAGTCAGATGACCTATTTCTAGAATCCCCAGAAGTTCAGGAGGGTGCCCCACTGCTTCCATATCATATCTATGTGCAATAGGAATGTCTCCCATCCACTCTGGCATAACTGCTCTCAGAATAAAGGAAAGCCCCTTTAAGTTCACTCAATTTCCCTCTCATGGAGGGAGCCTGAGATACCCACCTGCGCACAGTTGTTCAAGCTTGTAGTTGGTTCCAGACTATTCCTAGAACAAGACTCTCCGTCTGCTGATTTGCTTTGCATCCAACTTCTCCTCATAGTTTCAGAGTAAACTGTGCTTGGTAAACTTAATCTTAGAAAGACACATTATGCCACAGACTAGTTACTTCTGATGAATCTGTGTTGATACTGCTATTGCTGATAGTATTTAATATTGGGAATGTTTTGAGCCCTAAACATTAGCTAGAATAAAGCACAAATAATGGAAGTGTTGAGAAGGCCAGTTCCTTTACGGTTTCAAAAAAGTTAAATATTGCATTTGATATTTATTTTATATCGCACTCTGGGCATTTTTTAAAAAATGTTGGGCATGGTCCAACATGGAAAAGTGTAGCATAAGCTAGTCTAAATATTATTTTTAAAGCAGAATTGCTGTTAAAATTGGAACAGATTGTACATTGCCACTGAAACATCTCAAACAAATGCTAAAGAGGTAGGCATCAGCTTGTAGCAAGACACAAATATACTTTGACAAATAGTGAGATCCAAGTGAGACTCATAGCTGAAGGTTGTTTATATGTTTCATTGATTTTTCTCTAACTGTAATAATTTTGAGTGGAATTTAAGTATCTAAGTGCCAAAAGCCTTTCTTTTTTTTTTTAAGCAGTTTTTTGCAACCTTAACATTGCTGGAATGTTGTTCCTTTTTTTTTTTAGAAGACACCAGTAACATAAGTAAAAGCAGATGTTGAAAGAGTTCTACAAAGCAACCTCTAAGATTATGCCAGACCCAAATGAGATTTCGACCACTTTGTTTTTCTACAGAAAACCTCAAGGGCAAAAGGTTGCCTTTGATTTTATTTTATAAATCAAGTACATGTATGAGATTACAAGGGATAAAGCTTTTTAAACTTCTCATTATAGTATAGGGGAGTATTTCAGTCTAAAATGAGATTCCGGAGGGATCAAGATGATTTTTTCCCATTCAGCTGTGTAGCTTGTAGTTTGTTTCACATCAGCTTTAATACAGTGCATCTATACCCTAAAATTAAAGTTTTTTAAAAATATTTTATTTTTAAATATTTTAAAATATTTAAAAATATTTTATTTAAAAATAAAAGGTTCCTAACATTAAAGGAACCTTTTGTGCAAAGATGGACATGATAAAGGACAAAAATGGCAGGGACCTCACAGAAGCAGAAGACATCAAAAAGAGGTGGCAAGAATACACAGAGGAATTATACCAGAAAGATCTGGATGTCCCGGACAACCCAGATAGTGTGATTGCTGACCTTGAGCCAGACATCCTGGAGAGTGAAGTCAAGTGGGCCTTAGAAAGCATGGCTAACAACAAGGCCAGTGGAGGTGATGGCATTCCAGTTGAACTATTTAAAATCTTAAAAGATGACGCTGTTAAGGTGCTACACTCAATATGCCAGCAAGTTCGGAAAACTTAGCAGTGGCCAGAGGATTGGAAAAGATCAATCTACATCCCAATCCCAAAGAAGGGCAGTGCCAAAGAATGCTCCAACTACCGTACAATTGCACTCATTTCACACGCTAGCAAGGTTATGCTCAAAATCCTCCAAGGTAGGCTTCAGCAGTATGTGGACCGAGAACTCCCATAAGTACAAGCTGGATTTCGAAGGGGCAGAGGAACTAGAGACCAAATTGCTAACATGCGCTGGATTATGGAGAAAGCCAGAGAGTTCCAGAAAAACATCTACTTCTGCTTCATTGACTACGCAAAAGCCTTTGACTGTGTCGATCACAACAAACTATGGCAAGTTCTTAAAGAAATGGGAGTGCCTGACCACCTTATCTATCTCCTGAGAAATCAATATGTGGGACAGGAAGCAACAGTTAGAACTGGATATGGAACAACTGATTGGTTCAAAATTGGGAAAGGAGTACGACAAGGCTGTATATTGTCTCCCTGCTTATTTAACTTATATGCAGAATACATCATGCGAAAGGCAGGACTGGAGGAATCCCAAGCCGGAATTAAGATTGCCGGAAGAAATATCAACAACCTCCGATATGCAGATGATACCACTCTGATGACAGAAAGTGAGGAGGAATTAAAGAACCTCTTAATGAGGGTGAAAGAGGAGAGCGCAAAAAATGGTCTGAAGCTCAACATCAAAAAAACGAAGATCATGGTCACTGGTCCCATCACGTCCTGGCAAATAGAAGGGGAAGATATGGAGGCAGTGACAAATTTTACTTTCTTGGGCTCCATGATCACTGCAGATGGTGACAGCAGCCACGAAATTAAAAGACTCCTGCTTCTTGGGAGGAAAGCGATGACAAACCTAGACAGCATCTTAAAAAGCAGAGACATCACCTTGCCGACAAAGGTCCGCATAGTCAAAGCTATGGTTTTTCCAGTAGCGATGTATGGAAGTGAGAGCTGGACCATAAAGAAGGCTGACCGCTGAAGAATTGATGCTTTTGAATTGTGGTGCTGGAGGAGACCCTTGAGAGTCCCCTGGACTGCAAAGAGAACAAACCTATCCATTTTGAAGGAAATCAACCCTGAGTGCTCACTGGAAGGACAGATCCTGAAGCTGAGGCTCCAATACTTTGGCCAACTCATGAGAAGAGAAGACTCCCTGGAAAAGACTCTGATGTTGGGAAAGTGTGAAAGCAAAAGGAGAAGGGGACGATAGAGGACGAGATGGTTTGACAGTGTCACTGAAGCTACCAACATGAATTTGACCCAACTCGGGGAGGCAGTGGAAGACAGGAGGGCCTGGCGTGCTCTGGTCCATGGGGTCACGAAGAGTCGGACACGACTTAACGACTAAACAACAACAACAACATACCCTAAAATCTGTAACTCTGAGTTCAGTAATGTAATGCAGAAATATTTTGAATGTGCCTTACAAAATGGTAATTCCTGGAAGATACATGGCAAAACGTACCTTTCTAGAAGACTCTCACTCCATTACTTTCTTTAAAGCTAACTTGTTTTTTATACTCTTCAGAGAAAACCTGTTTTTTGATTGTTTCTATGATCTTTCATTGCCCTCCAAACATTTCCCTTCGGGGCACATGAAACTGCAACAATGTATTTGCTTTGGAACAGTCTTGGGGGTAAGCCTGTTGCACATATGCTCTATTTATAAGATATTATTATTATTATTATTTATTTAACTTATATGCCGCCCACACTACCCAGAGGTCTCTGGGCGGCTTACAACATTTAAAATACAATAAAAAGACAAAACAATTAAAATGCAATTAAAATATATACTCTAAAAAATTGCCATCGGACCCACAGCTGATATCATTTCAATTAAAAGCCTTCTGGAACAGGAAGGTTTTGACCTGGCGCCGAAATGTCATCAGCGTCGGCGCCAGACGAATCTCAGTCGGGAGGGCATTCCATAGTCTGGGGGCAGCTGCCGAAAAGGCCCTTTGTCTACAAGCCATCCCTCTTACCTCCTTGAGGGACGGCTCTTTCAAAAGGGCCCCCTGGCTAGATCTTAACTGCCGGGTAGGTTCATATGGAAGGAGGCGGTCCTTCAGGTATCCAGGGCCCAAGCCGTTTAGGGCTTTATATGTCAAAACAAGCACTTTGAATTGGGCCCGGGCAGCAACTGGTAGCCAATGTAACTTAAATAGAATCGGCTTGATATGGTCCCTAGCGGCCCCACCACTCACCAGCCGCGCAGCTCGATTCTGGACCAGTTGCAGTCGCCGGACCGTCTTCAAAGGCAGCCCCACGTAGAGCGCATTGCAGTAATCTATGCGAGATGTTACCAGTGTGTGTGTAACTGTCATGAGACTCCGCTCGTCCAGGTAGGGCCGTAGCTGGTATAATTTTCGCAGCTGAAGTAAGGCGCCTCTGGCCACCGAGTCCACCTGGGCTTCCAGTGTTAGACTGGGGTCCAGGAGCACCCCCAAGCTGCGGACCCTGTCCCTTAGGGGGAGTGTAGCCCCATTCAGGGCAGGGAAATGGCCCTCCAGCCTGTCCGGTGAAGCACCCACTAACAGCACTTCCGTCTTGTCTGGATTGAGTTTCAATTTATTAACCCTCATCCAGTCCATTATCAGGTCCAGACACGAGTTCAGCACAGAAACCGCCTCACCTGGATTGGTGGAAAACGAGAGGTAGAGCTGAGTATCGTCAGCATATTGCTGACTCCTCAGCCCAAACCTCCTGATGACCTCTCCCAGCGGTTTCATGTAGATGTTAAACAGCATGGGGGACAGTATTGAGCCCTGAGATAGTCACTGTTTTACCTTTTTAAAAGGCCCTTTTTGAGGATAATTGTTTCAGCCCCTGTAGCCAGGAGTCTTTCCAAATTAAAAAAGGGGGCAGATTCAATCATTCTCTTTCAAGATAAGCAAGATTGCTCTTTTCAGTTTATTTGATTTGTTTCAAATCTGGGGATATTTAAAGTTGCTTGTTTCTGCATGGGGAAACAGTTTTACTTTAAAAAATATTGAAAAACATTCATCCAAACTTCCTCAAATTTGGCACAGAGCAAGAGCAGACTGTCTGCTACATCTGTGCCAGCATTGGTGCTGATCCAAAGTCCCATTTCAAAGTCACAATTTTTTGTTTGGGCTGCCCCCAGTTTTAGAATTGCCTTATAGAATGTTGATTTGTTCTGCCAGCACAATAACACCACTGCAGTCCATGATTTGCTATTGATAACCTATGGTTATGACCATGAAATCTGGTATTTGTAGGAAATAGTTGCAGCAACAGTGTAGTGAATAGCAGGCAACTAGTGGGAGGGAAATTAAACAGATAAATAATAGAGCTGTGCATGGATCTCCCAGTTTGGTTCAGGTGCTGCTTTGGCTCCCCTGAAATGGACCTGATCTGACATGGAACTGCCTGGTTTCCCTCTCCTAGATTCAAACTCATTGTGGTATTCAGCTTCACTTCCAGGGGGCACACAAATGGGTGTAACTTTGGGGCAATTTGCCATGAAATTTAGTAGCATGGTAGACATCAAAGATAGGATTTACTATGCTAGATTGCAAACACAGAGATTTTCAGGTCTGTGTCAGGTCTGCCACTTAAAAATGTTCTTGTTTTTACTTTTTTTATTTCTTCCCCCCATTTTTAATCTGCAGCTACTTGCTGCCCAGCATAGGAATGTGTATCCTTTGTGTTGAAATTTAGGTCTGAAAAGGAAGAAGAGGTACTGGTTATTCAGCTATTAGAAAGGAGGAGCTCATAGTGCAGCAACATACTGTGTCCTGCACTTTCCTCTCTTACTGTGGAAACTATTTACTAGCCAGTGCCCTAAGTCTCAAGCAACCTTGCAGTCATATCTTTCAAGACATGCAGGACGTATGTTTTTCAAAAGGATTTGCTAATCTGGATTTGTACTTTTGGAATAATCATAAATAACCACACCGGTACTGGAGTGGTGGGTTTGTGAACAAGGTATGTTTGTTTGTTATTGTGCAAAAACCTGATTCCCCTTGAGCAAGAGTGTTTGGCTGAAGGGAAAAGAGAGTTCTAGGCTGTAGAGGACTGGGGAAAACTGGTACAAATCTGTAGCATTTGCTTACTCAGTGGTTAAGCCAAATGTGGCGAAATGCGGTGTGGAATAAAATATAAATCCAAAGTGACCTCAGTCAGAGGTCAGAGACTCACAGGATCCTGTGATTGAAGAGTGCAGGAGATGTCCTTGGTCTTGACAGGGGTCAAGTTGCCAGTCTCCTTTTCTATTTTAATTATGTGGTGACTCCTCAGTATCTTCCTTAGAATATTGTTATTGTCAGTTTCCCTTTCTCTACTTTTCAGCACATATTTTTATTTTGAAAAGGTTAGTTTATATCCTTAAAGCACTGAATTCTACTCCAGCCATTCTCAATGAGGGGGCATATGGCCTCCTGGCACATTTGAAGGGGGCCACAGACCAGAAACAATTCTTCACACATCACCTTATGAGGTTTGTTATGCAACTGGTTCGGCCTGTGTTTATTTCGCATTGTGTTTATGTCCATGGCAAAAAAAAGGTTGAGAATGGATAGTCTGATGCAGGTTGGTCCCAATCTGCAGTGGAACCAAGTCAGGGCTACTCACTTTGATTTGGGGCATCCTCAAGTCAACACAAATTCTCCCAATATAACTTGGAATTTAACATTCATTTAAAGTTGGTAAATACGGCTAATAAATCCGTAGACAGGGACTCTGCAGGTTACCTATCATTAAAGAGGTAATTTCGTAACTGCTTAAAGTATCAGAGTGTGCAGCAGGAGCTTTTCTCACCTCATATTAATTGAAAATTAGCTTGCTCTATTTTGTGATTGATCCTTGGGACTTAAGCACAAGATTCTTTTGAAGTCTGTTTTCTTAGACCCAAATGTGCTTGAGGCACATCTCTCCAATACTAACATGCTCAAATCATGGGCTATCTATGACATATTTTCCATTCCAAAGTTACAACACATTTGATATGCAGATTTCTTTCTCCAGTCTATTCCACTTTCACTTTGGAAACTAGCCTTTGTGAGAGAAAGACGTGCAAATGGAATCTTGTCTCCACAATGACTACCAGCCTATACCTCTGCATGGAAGTCAGTTTTAGGGACTTCTGCAACAAGTTCTGTGTTCTTGTTTTGTTTTGTTTTCCTCTGTTATCCTGACTAGACTTCCTGAGACAGGAAATGGAAGTTTTAGAGGTGATGGACTTTACTGTTATGCAGTGAAATTGCAGGGCAACACTTTTAACCAGTGTTCCTCTTGAAACTCCATTTCTGCTTTCACAAAAAGAGTGGGCTAGAATGCCTCCAGGCTGTATGCTGTATGCATGGTTTCTGGCAGCTCCCTAAAGAAACATAGAAGCTGGGTGCACTCTCCTACTGGTCTGACAAAATGAGAAATACCACAAATGCAGCAGGTGCAGCATCCTGGTGAAAACCTAGTATTTTTCTGCACCTGCTCTGTCATGGCAGTGTGGAGCTGTGCCTGATCACTGTATAAGCCACCGCATAACTGCCAAGTGCCTGAGCCAAAGCGTAAATAAGCCCAGATTTTATTCTTTGGAAGGTAAGTGTGGTGAGTGGTTCTTCTAATGTGAATTAATCAGTTCTCTGAACTACAGTTCACATTATTCACTAGCTAAAGTGTTACTTTTTAAAAAATAAGTGAAATGGTAATGCAGGAGTTTTTCATTCACTGACAGGTTGTTATTAGGAAGTATAGAGGTTGTCTTGGTTTAAATCTTTCCCCTCTGATATTCCTTCTTAAGGTGTAATTTGATATTGTGTGCCATGTAATTTTATGTGATACTACCCCAATCTTAGCCAAAAGACTGAGGAGTCAATTTCTATGATGTATTGTAATACAAACCCACTAGATAAAATGGTATTTTTCTTTTGTGAACTATTCTTTTTCATGTAATTATATTCCGCCTTTAAATATATGAAGACTATTAATGTACCCTGGTCTAGAAATCTTAATCTATATATTCATTCATATCTTCCATATGTTGAATTACATTTTTCCTTGGTTTCTCATTTCTTTTCCTATAAGCTGCTCCAAAAGATTTTTCGATAGCTTCAGTCTTTCTGTACCAGAACACTTCATCCCCAAGCTGGTTACAACTTCTTTATTTGTGATCAGTCCAGAATGAAGTAGCCATTGCAGACTTAAAACCTCACATAATCTTTTCAGCAGTAATTGGAGCATAGCATTCACTTTGAGAATCATCATCAATATAATAAAATTGTTATACCTTCCCATATCACCCCAGGTTTGAGAAAAGATCCTGTTTATGGTACAACTCAAAAGCATTGTGAAAAGTAGACCTATTTTCACAAGCCAGAAATGCTTGGAGTTAGACTTAATTAGTAAATATAATTTCTTTGTCTTTCTTTTTTTCATTACAGGTTTTCCAGGATCTTGGTACTTCAGTATTATCTGGTGCTTTTAAAGGATACAATATTTGTCTTTTTGCATATGGACAGACTGGTTCAGGAAAAACATACACTATGATGGGAACACCAGTGAGTTATGTTGTACTTCATATTTGTTTTCTTTAAATTTCCTTTATGTGTAATGAGACAGATTTAAAACAATGCATATTTCATGTTACCGTTTTGATCTAATTGCTTACACAATTATACGTATATTAGAAATGAGCATATAAGTAGAAAAGTAAATGTCACAGAATCCCTATTAATATGATTTCAGTTATATTATTTAATGTCACCTAGAGTTCTTGTTGCTAGAGCAGGACTCTTTTCATAATCCATCCCTATCTAGTTTCTGCCTATTCTTTTACTGCTTTTTGTTCTCAAGTTGGATACCAGTCCTTTGCTGTCAGGCACACACCTTCCTACCTCTCCTTCCCTTCATAGCAAGAGGAAAACTGACATTGCTGAAACTGAAGTAGCTGGTTGCATAGTTGCTACTGCCAGTTACCTAAAGCAATTTTGTCTCCATATCCATTGCTCTGGTATTTTTCTGTGCTGTTTGCAGATGTAGCATGTTGTATGCATGCTAGTAACTTCCAAGCTCAAACTGTAGCCAATCATAATAATCTTTCTTTTACTTTTCTAGACTTCAATTGGATTAACACCTCGAATATGTGAGGTATGTTATCAAACCAAATACTTATAATTTATCTTATTTACATTTCCTTAGGGCTTTTCTCCTTCCAGAATGCAAGCAAGCAAATAAAAATAATGTTTGATTTCTATAGGGTCTGTTTTCAAGGGAAGATGACTATTCAAAACAGTCGGCATCATGCAGAGTGGAAGTCAGGTAGATCTGTCTTTCTATTGTCATGAAGCTCTATCAATTATACCACTTCTGGTCACCCCCCTCCATTCCTGAGGAGGCAGGTATTATGCTCTATGCATAACATCCAGATCAAATAAGCTGAAATCACATTGTTCCCAAAATATAAGTGTAATATTGACCCTGTGGTTCAGAATTTTTTAGACACTGGATTTAAGAGAAATGGGCCCTTAGCAAATGTTAGCAATGGAATATTAGCTATGATATCCAGGTGGCCTGGAGTCAGGGCAGGTTCACCTGATGGTCAGACAGGATGGTGCAATGTTGTTCCCTCACTCTGTAGGGCATCTGCTTGATGGGAAGTGCATCCTGACTGGCCCAGAATTATTGTATCATTACTTCTTTTCAGTTTCCTCGAAATCTATAATGAGCGGGTCCGTGATTTGTTAAGGCAGTCAGACCATAAGAAGCCATATACACTTCGTGTCCGTGAGCATCCTGTGATTGGTCCCTATGTGCAAGGTTAGTAATTTATACTAAGACTCTAGATTGATATTATGTGCACATTCAGACTTTCTCTCCTCCCATCGGGGAGAAAAGATGATACTTAAAATTGAATCCCAGGATTATGATGTGATTTTTATTATGATTGAACAGGTATGAGAGTGGGAAATGTAACAACTATAAATGGTTGAGCTTCCAAAAGCTTCCTCCAGATTAACTCGAAATTTGTTCCTCTCCTCCCATCACCAGATTGGAAGTGCTTAATTAATTGTTTTGAACCAGACTAGAATTCCACCCTGGAACCTTCTCCCTGATCCCCGAAGTACCCCTGTCTCTATTTGTTCTTGTAGGGAAGGGGGGTGGGGACACCAAATGTGACAGTATTTGGAAGGGTAAAAGCCAACATGGGTACAGCTAGCTTTTATTTTTCATCTGCAAAGTAGTTGTTTCTTACCTTAACATGAACTAGTAGAACTATTTATCCCTATAGAACAGGAAAAATATGCAGAGATGTTAGGATGAGCCATGGGCTTAGACTTTAGATACCCATCTTCAATTGTGCCCTGTTCCCTATCCCAGAAGTTAGATCCTGAAGGGACATTTAAAAACTGCAAACACTGCAGGAATAAAATCAGGATTGGAGACAACCATCCACACTCTTTTTTGACCCTCACAGTGCTCCCTATCTCAATACAAAGTAATTAATTGAAATAGCTCTGTTAATCCGCCTTGGAGAAGGGGGGAAGAATGCAACAGGAACAAAATGACTTGCATAGGAGAAGTGCACTCTCCACTGTTCAGCAGCAGGAATCATGATTGTCCAGTTCTGGTTTTTCCCCTCGAAAGAGTTCCTTCCTGCAACTCAGCTCCAATGAATACAGTTGCTTTATGCTATTAGTTTACATAGGGGCAGGATGGGGAACACAGTGGGAGTTCCTTTCCTGATTGCTGGAATTTAGAGCACTTGGAAACATTTGGGCTTGGGAGGGTCATGTTCAGTTTAGATTCCAAGTTGTCAAACCTTCTGGACAGAAATATGAGCCAGGTTTAGATTAATTCTCATGCCATCGCCATTTGGCATACTGCTAGAGTGAAATTTAACTGAGTGAAATTTGATTTAATAGGCGTATTGACTGAAAGCCAGCAACATAACATACACTACATTCGGCTGATGACATCAGGTTGTCATATCTTTTTGTGTCCCATCTATACCTTGTCATTTATTTCTTCCAAGTGCTTTGAATGTAGCTTTCACTTAACTTTTTAAAGTTGCAGATTCTTCATGAAATGGTTCCTCTTTGAAGGAATTTGTCATTCTACAATTCCTTCTGTATGGTTCTTTGGTATATTATGTCCATGTTTTCTTCCTTTTATCCTGATCAGATGATGTTAATCATTTAGCATCCCTAATCTTGGTTTAGAACTCTCTCTGATGCAAATCCTGATGTGTAGTTACACAAGTGGAAGGAAAATGTATTACTAGCAGAAGCATAAATATTTTGGCACTATGCCTGTTTTAATGTTCTTCTTCTGCTTTACCACAATTTTTAAAACCAATAGTCCATCTATTATAAACTCCTGATCTTGTTTGTGGGGAGAATAGATTGTCTCCATCTTCTGCTTCCAATTACGTAGTCTTCTTTAATTTCTGTTTTGGTTATTGGGCAGCATGTGTGAGTACAATTCAGTACCTGAATCATGTATTTGCAATAAACAAATTGTTGGCTTAACAGAATTCTACGAGTTGCCTTCTTCATAGGCTCTAGTACCTATATAGTCTTTCTTAGTCTGTGCTACCTACACTTTTATGTGATACTGTTTTCAACAATAAATGGAATAAAGGTTTACAAGTTGTGGAAAATTTATCACCATTAATGAAATTGCACATTCAATGGAACATCATGATAGTTTTTCCAAGATTGTAATAGAGCTAGAGATATTTATTATGAGCATTCTGGCCTTTCTAAAAACAGGAGTAATGCTTCTTCTTATTATAAATTAAGCCCTAGTTTTGAATGTGAAGATAGTGGATGGACAGTCTGCTGAACTAATAAATTTCTTCTGGCTGTCCAGGATTTTTATCATAAATACCAAGTGGGTTTAATACAGTTCTGTTAGAAGAAACAAATTGTTATGTTCCATGATAGCTGCATTTTGTTTTGTGATGGAAATGTGTACATAGGCTTGCTTTTGGCAAATGAGACAAGTAATAATAAACATTACTTTATTACACTTATTATAATAAATTCTCAAGAGTTGTGGTGCCTATTAATAGTGTTTCCTGGTGGCATTAATGATCATAGAGGGTGGTCTGTTGTTCCCTTCTTCCCAAAAAGGATATGAACAGCAGCATAACAGGGACACTGGAGGAAGATGGCACCTGTCCAAGTCTGGGGGAATACTGCTTGGGCACTCCATATAAGGCTGCTGTTGCTTAACATCTTTGTCTTTTGGTAGACCCTTAGGTTCCCGCAAAGCTCTGATGCTCTTCCGCTGCTAATGATGAAATGCTCCAGTTCAGATTTCTAGAACAGCTTGGCTGGATGCCTGAAAAATGAAATACAGTCTTTGTTTAACAATGTCATGTGACAGACATAAGCGTTGTGAGACAACACAAATCGAATTGATTTTATACTGGTGATTATATTTGGTTGAGTTACTAGTCAGATGGTAGTTTGCTACTATACATGCCAAGTAGACTTTAAAAGCTTTGAAAAGTAGAAGTATGCATCAAATATTTCATATTTTCTTCAGGTGTTTATTTACTTCTGTAGTTAGATGAAGAATGTATATTTCTGCATATATTTTCTAGTCCAGCTTCATGCAGTGTAGTAAATTTAAAAAAAAAGAAACACCATGCCCTACATGGGTTTTAACAAAAGTTCAGCTTAGTAACATGTAGTTTTACCCAAATGTGAGCTTTGCTGAATTTAATTAGCTTTACAGCATGGAATAGTGGATTATGCATGCAGAGACCTAAGAGTTAACATGGCTTTGTGGTTTAACCAGTCAGCTCGCTCAAATTGATAACATGCGGGAACTCTGTAGCATGTATCAAGTTCCCTTGCCTGTAGTGATCCTGAAGAGGAGACCTATTTGTGCACACACAAAAAGTACCTTTGGAGCTACCCCAGTTCTTGAAGTGGATTGACTTGCATCAAATCACAGATTGCAGGCATTCTCTATATTCAAGATACATCACAAGGCTTTACAATGCTTGGTTTTTTAAAATCAGGACAGTCTGTCCCCCTTTTGGGGGGCAGAACTAATAAAACTGAATTGTGAATTACATTTGGTCCACAGTTCTCCACAGTAAAATTTGATGATATGATAAAAATAGTTTGATTTTTGAAACACATGTCAGAAGTCTGCCAGTTTTTTATGACTAACAAAAAAAAGCAGACATACACACACAATAGTTGAGGACACTTGTAAGAAAAACATGTGATATGATATCATCATGTTGCTGATTCCCATACCCTGCTCCACTTCATTAGAGCTACATGTAAGGGTAAGGAAGTGCAGAACTTTATGAGAACTGTAACATTTTGTTTTAATAGAAATTAGGGAAGATAAAGCATAAGGAGACATGAGCAGTTATGGAATGGATTTTCATAATTTAACACGTACCCCAAGAAGTATTTTCATTTGGTCTATTCTTACTTCAGAAGCACTGAATTTTCCAGTTACAAATCTAATGTTTTCTTTAAAAAAAAAAAAAAAAACAACCCAAAACAATGCTAAACTCTTCAGATAGTTTTCAAACTATATCTATTCATCACAAATTTTTCTGAGGTCTTGGTCATTTAAATACCTTGAAACCCTTTCAGTGCTTCTTATTGAAATAGTTTCAGAATTCTTGTACAGATGGTTCAGCTGTTAAGGAACCAACTTCTTTTAAAAGTCAGGAAATGAGGCAATTCAAGACATATTTAGCTCCAAAAGATTCTTGAGATCCCTCTGTGATTGTTAAACATAGCTATTCTTATCTGAAACAACAAAATTGTCCCCTGGCAGCTTGGTGATTGGGTGCCCATTGCCACCAGACAAAGGTTCTCTTTAGCTGTTGTAGATCTAAAAAATAGCCATTAGTCTCTCTTCAAAATGTTTCTTTAATTAATTTTTCAGAACATTTAATATAGTGACTAAAAATAATTGTGTGCTGTCAAGTCAATTCTAACTTATGGGGACCCTTATTTCAGGGTTTTATTGGTAGAGACTACCCAGAAGTGTTTTACTATTCCCTTCTTGGAATGCTGCTAGCCCAAGGTCACAAGCTGGATTCCAAAGAGGAAGAGGAACTGGAGATCATATGGCAAATTTCTGCTTGTTACTGGAGCACACCAAAGAATTTCAGATCCGTAAAGCCTTTGACTGTAGATCATGAGAAATGATGGCTTGTTCTGAAGAAATGGCTGTGCCTCAGTACTTGATTGTCCTGATGTGAAACTTGTGTTGTGGACAAGAAGCTACCATTAGGACAGAATATGGAGAGACAGAATGTGTTCCTGTAGGCAAAGGTGTCAGACAAAGATACGTTTTATCCCGTTATCTATTGAGTCTGTATGCAGAACATCTACAGAAGGCCAGACTATTTATTTTATTTATTTATTTATTTATTACATTTATACCCCGCCCATCTAGTCAATCGACTACTCTGGGCGGCTTCCAACATATATCACAACAATTTAAAATATAGCAAGATTTTAAACATCAATAAACAAGTTGTTCAAGATGGAAAAATAAGGAAAAAAGAGGGGGGGGGAATCAAGTGTTGACTGGAGGGAAGGCCTGCCTAAACATCCAAGTTTTCAGTTGGTTTTTAAAGATGCCCAGCGAAGGGGCCGCACGGATCTCCGGAGGAAGGTTATTCCAGAGGTGAGGAGCTACCGCCGAGAAGGCCCGGTTTCTTGTTTTTTCCTTCCGGGCCTCCCTCGGCGTCACCTCAACCTCACCTCCTGACTCGATCGGGTGATACGGGTAGATTTTGGTGGGAGTAGGCGTTCCGCCAAGTACCGAGGCCCTAAACCGTTTAGGGCTTTATACGTAAGCATTAAAACTTTGAAGTCAACGCGGAACCGAATGGGCAGCCACTGCAAAGTGGCCAGAGTGGGAGAGATATGATGATATTTTCTCACTCCACTAAGGAGTCTGGCAGCCGCATTCTGCACCATTTGGAGTTTCCGCATCAGCCTCAAAGGTAGCCCCACGTAGAGCGCATTACAGTGGTCTAATCTCGAGATTACAAGCGCATGTACCAAGGTGGTGAGCGCCCCAACATCAAGATAGGGACGCAGCTGGGCTATCCGCCGAAGATGAAAAAAGGCGGTACGGACCACCGACGCCACCTGGGTTTCCATGGTGAGCGCCGGGTCCAGATGGATCCCCAAACTGCGAACCTCACTCTTCGCGGTAAGAGTCACCACCCCAAATGAGAGAGAGTTTCCCAAACCGCTGATGATGGGGGCGCCCACCCTCAGGACCTCCTTCTTGTCCGGGTTCAGCCTCAGCCCATTTTCCTGCATCCATTGCAGCACAGACTCCAAGCAGCGCTGAAGGGACAGAACGGCATCCACTGCAGTTGGAGAAAAGGAGATGTAGAGCTGAGTGTCATCAGCGTACTGATGGCACGACGCCCCACACCCCCTGATGACCCCACCCAGCGGCCTCATGTAGATATTAAACAGCATTGGGGAGATGATCGAACCCTGCGGAACCCCACAATTGAGGCTCCATGGGGCCGATACCCTCTCCCCAAGCTGTACTCTCTGAGGACGGTCCCCAAGGAAGGATCGGAGCCAGGCAAACGCCTGGCCACCAATTCCCAACTCGGAGAGCCTCCTCAGGAGGATACCGTGGTTGACGGTATCAAAGGCCGCCGAGATATTGAGGAGGACCAACAGAGATGTTTTACCCCTGTCAGCCTCCCTCAATAGGTCATCATACAGGGCGACCAATGCCGTTTCTGTACCATGGCACGGCCTGAAACCCGACTGGAATGGATCCAGGGCATTGGTTTCATCCAAATGAGCCTGAAGCTGATCGGCCACCACCCTCTCCACCACTTTGCTGATGAAAGAAACATTGGCGACGGGCCTATAATTGCCAATTTCGTCCGCCGCCAAACTAGGTTTCTTCCTTATGACTAGATTCAGATGAAGGAGGAATAAAGATTGATGGGAGAAACATCAAAAATTTAAGATATGCAGATGACAACGTCTTACTGGCAGAAAGCAGCAATGATGTGAAACAACTTCTGATGAAACTGAAAGAAGACAGTGCCAAAGCAAGAGTGTAGTTGAACATTAAGACAACAAAAATCATGACTACAAAAGAACTACACAACTTGAATGCTGACAGTGAAGAAATTGAAATAGTTCAAGATTTTGTACATAGAGATTTTGAAATAGTTAGAGATTTTTGATCATCAGTCCAAATGGAGAGTGCAGTAAAAAAATCAGAAGACAGACATGGAAGGGCGGCAGTGAAGGAACTAGAAAAGATCAAGTGTAAGGATGTATCACTGTAGACCAAGACCCAGATCATCCAGACTCTCATATTTCTGATCACCATGTATGGGTGTGAGAGCTGGACAATAAAGAAAGCTAACAGGAAATAATTGATTCATTTGAAATGTGGTGCTGGAGGAGAGCTTTGCAGATACCCTGGACTGCCAGAAAGACAAACAAGTGGGTCCTAGATCAAATCCAGCCTGAACTATCTATGAAGGCAAAAAAGTTGAAACTGAGTCTGTCCTATATCATGAAAAAGCAAAATTGTCTGAAAAAAACAATAATGCTGGGAAAGGGGGAAAGCAGCAGGAAAAGAGGAAGAATACTATATGGCTTGACTCCCTAAAGGAAGCCGCAAGTTTGAGTTTGCAGGAGCTGAGCAGGGCTGTTGAGGACAGGACAGTTGCTTACTTACAGGGTCGCTGTAAGTTGGAGGCAACTTGACGCCACATAACAACGGCAGCACAGTGACTATCGTCATTTCCTATACCCGTGTATTCCATGAGTTAATCATGCTTTCTGTTATCCATGTTATTCATAATTGCTCTAATGTTTCAGTGATGTCATTTGTTTTCTAAGTTGAAAAAAACCACAAACGCTTAATCTTTTTCTCTAATAAATTTAAAGAAGTAGTCAGCTGGTAGTGAATGGAAATATGAATGACTTTGTATTCCTTCAAGGTTGTGTAGAAGAAGAGAAAAGAATGAGCAGATGTGAGGGTTCAACTTTAGGCTCTTTCTTTCGTTCAAATAAATCTGGAGATTTTTGTAATTTAGAAACAGGTGTGATGTTTATTGGTGTGTTCAACAAATAACCGGTGTCAACAAAATTGTTCCAACGCTTTTCTCCTTCTGACAACGGGTCAGTCAGGGGCTTCCATTCTTCATCTAGGAACGGGTTCCCTTCACCCGAGTTCCATGGACCCGGCCAGTCTACCGATAAGTTCGGGTTCACCGTCTGTCGTGCTTCACTTTCCAACAGGGGCACGGTGTCGTCGTCCCGGCCATCCACCCACACGGAGCATCCGACGGGTGTGTGGGTCGTCCAGGGTCCCCCCTGTATCCCTTCCTCCTTATTTCGCTCACCCTCCATTCCAGCCTCTGTCTCTTTTCTCTCTCTACTCTCTCTTTCTCCTCTCTTAGTTTTCTCCTCCACTCTCTGGCTTCTGCTTCTCCCCAGTAAGAGTGTCTCGGAGGGATCTCTCTCCTTTTCCTGTAGTTCGCCCCCTCCTTAGGGACCCTCAATCTTTCCCATGCTCTGATCCATGGGTCCTCCATCCAGACCCACTCCCAACCTGGTGGTAACTGTTCCTCCCTCCTTTTTATATCTGTCGCTCCCGCCTCTATCTCCGCCCTCTTCTTCCGCTCTACTCCTGCCGTTTTTTCCCTGAGTTCTTTCAACCGTTAACTTTTGTAATTCTCCCTCTATTTCCGGTGTATCTGTCCCTCGCTGTTCTGTTCTCTTGGGAGGTGAGACAGGCAAGGTCTGTATCTCTTTCTCGGCTGTCAGGGGGAGGGACGGCACTCCAGCGAGAGGGCTACCACTCTCGCCCCCTGTCTCACAGCAGATCACCACAGTTAGTATATTCCTGAAAATTTTACTGCTATATCTGCATTGATCTCTTTGAATTCCTGTTAACCTCTGGCACTCAAAGATCTCACTCTAAGTGCACTCCCTGAATTCTAAAAAAGCTCAAATGACTTGTATTTCTACATTCAGTGTTTCTGCTGCAACCTCCAAAATGGCCTTTAGTAGCAACTGACTTTTGGACATTAGATACAGAAAACATAGCCAGTGAGTCAGTATCAGTGCAGTATTTAATTGCTAAGCATTTTACATTAACTGTGATTGAAGAAATTGCATCTCTGCATTATGCTGCTCTCTGGTGGGGCTGCAGAGGCAAAGTAGTTACCCCAATTCTGCAATGCAGCATCCATTATTCTTACAAGTGTTTTCAAGCTCATAAAATGTTTGTCTGCTTAAGAGTTCTCTCTCTTTTTCTCTTGTACTAGTTTTTATTGATTCATGTACCCCTGCTCAACAAAGAAGTGATAACCATGTGTCTCAGAAAGACAATAATGGTTTACATTATCATCACATCAGATATTGTGCTGTTCATTGTGCAGAACAAACAACATAGGTCAGGATCCAAAGAGGTCAACATGAAACAAGGATGCCTTCCAGCTTTTCTATCCTCTTTTCCAACTGCAGCCTTTCCAGGCCACTGAAAAGCTGCTCCTGAAAAACAGGGAGCCCTGTGAAGTGAGATTCGATGCTGCTGAAAGAGATGTGACAATAATGGAAAATTGCCAACACCCTCTTTCCCTCCACAAGTGTGCATGCAGTAATGTTTTCCAACAACAATGTTGTCAACTTTTCCCCTTTGTTTTAAAATCTCTAGGGCTATCTCAGCATATTGTTACAGACTACAAACAAGTAGTTGGACTTCTAGAAGAAGGAATAGCAAATAGGTATCTTGCCTCAGTCTTTCTCCAACCCCCCCCCCCCCAAATCCATGTTAGTTCCTTGTTTGTATTGATTTCATCTATTTCATATATTTTGAGATGTGATTGGCATTTTCCACTTCTCCAAATCCAGGCAGCCTAACTCCCATGTTATGCTAATTATTATACAGTCTTCTTTATATGATGTACATATTCGAATATATGCAATTTAATAGGGGTTTACTATTACGCATGTTAAGCATATTAATTATTGCATTCTTTTTCTACCATTGGGCTGCAGCGTATGATTGTTCATATGTGCTTTCATCTCTGGATGGAAAAGTAGATCTAGAGATTTTCATGGAGTGCAATAGCAGTGACCCTGACCCCAATCTTTGGACTATGGTCTGATAACGCAATCCTTTGGTGGGGGGTTATTTTGTTCTGTTCTGTATTTTTCCATGTTAATCTTGCCTCATGTGAAATGAAATATTCACTCTAATTTTTACTATATGTAGAATTACAGCAGCTACCCACATTCATGATGCCAGCAGCAGATCCCATGCTATCTTCACTATCCAGTATACTCAAGTGAGTCCCATTTTCCATTCAAGCATTTTTGAAACCCATAATAAGGATGTTTATTGGCTTTAATTTGAGCTATGAAACTACTTGTCCACTCATAAGACTAGTTTATTTCACTGGGATTTTATGATACACATATAGTCCCTGATCATGGCCTGAAAAAAGGGTCAATAAGTGGGACAGTCAGCTTCCCTTTCTCTCTCTCTGCCTCTGCCTTCATTTCTTCCTTCCTTCCTCTCTTTTTTGCTTCCTTAATCTCCCCCATCTCTTCCCCTCCCTTCCTTTATACTCAGTGGGCTGCGAGAAAAGTGACAATTTTGCTGTTCTCAAAGACCATAGATGTATCTGATGGGGATCATTGCTCTTCCGCCCATTCGAATATGCTCCATAGCACCTGTCAGGGTTCAGTGTGCATGTAAAGTCCATGCTGTTTTGTAAACCACTTAGGAGGTCCTGGAACCCCCCCCCCCCCCCACACACACACACAAATGATAGACATGTATGAATAACTTAGTTTTATTTGAATTATTATGATACCCGAATTCATTCTCCTTCAGGCTATACTAGAGGACAATCTGCCCTCTGAAATTGCAAGCAAGATCAACTTAGTGGACCTTGCAGGCAGGTAATACTTTGCTTCTTGTAATAGTACCATATAAACCAGTTGTTTCTAAACTCTTAAATTGTCTCTAAGAAACAGTTTCCACTGTAACTTGTTTCCTCGGCTGGTGTTGCACTCAGTTCTGCACCTTGTTTGAAGGCACACATTCAGACAAGGCAGGGCCAATGAACTTACATAATACCTTCAGAAAATAATCCTTTCCATTGCAGATATAATGGAAAGGACATTCAGTAGCTGCATGTAACTTGTCTTTCAAGGAAGCTTTGACAGAAGAGCCCGTTTATACTGAGATGGGCAAGTTCCAGAGGACTGGGGGCTCTTTTTCAGATTGGCCGACAACCCTAGTACCAGAATCTCAGCAGAAAAAGGGCATGACCAAAGAGACTAATTTGTATATTTAATTTTGAATGTTAATAATAAATAATACACATGGTAAATAGTAATCAAAATTTTATTTTTAGTTTATTACTTTTTTAAAAAATAAAAAAATAATTCCATTTCCTAATTAATTAGAAGCTAATAAACAAAAGTTGTAATTATTAAAAATGTCAGTGCATAACAGCCAAAATCTGATTAGTTACACTTGCCAGTGTAATATAATTGGGGTAAATCTCAGCAGCAAATTGCTGCTAGAGCAAATGCTTATATGCTGACTAATCAACTTGTGGCAATTTGGCACTGAGCTTTATACTGATTGTGCTACACCAGCATAAATGTGTAACAGGATTTTGGTGTGTCTGTGTCAGACTAATGCTGTGCACTATTGGGGTGGTATATAAATATCAGAGATCGATAGACAGAGAGACAGACAGATAGATGCATATTGTTTGTTTTGTTGTTGTTGTTTATTCGTTAAGTCGTGTCTGACTCTTCGTGACCCCATGGACCAGAGCACGCCAGGCCCTCCTGTCTTCCACTGCCTCCCGGAGTTTGGTCAAACTCATGTTGGTAGCTTCGGTGACACTGTCCAACCATCTCGTCCTCTGTCGTCCCCTTCTCCTCTTGCCTTCACACTTTCCCAACATCAGGGTCTTTTCCAGGGAGTCTTCTCTTCTCATGAGATGGCCAAAGTATTGGAGCCTCAGTTTCAGGATCTGTCCTTCCAGTGAGCACCCAGGGTTGATTTCCTTCAGAATGGATAGGTTTGTTCTCTTTGCAGTCCAGGGGACTCTCAAGAGTCTCCTCCAGCAACACAATTCAAAAGCATCAATTCTTCAGCGGTCAGCCTTCTTTATGGTCCAGCTCTCACTTCCATACATCGCTACTGGAAAAACCATAGCTTTGACTATGCGGACCTTTGTCGGCAATGTGATGTCTCTGCTTTTTAAGATGTTGTCTAGGTTTGTCATCGCTTTCCTCCCAAGAAGCAGGAGTCTTTTAATTTCGTGGCTGCTGTCACCATCTGCAGTGATTGTGGAGCCCAAGAAAGTAAAATCTGTCACTGCCTCCATATCTTCCCCTTCTATTTGCCACGAGGTGATGGGACCAGTGGCCATGATCTTAGTTTTTTTGATGTTGAGCTTCAGACCATTTTTGGCACTCTCCTCTTTCACCCTCATTAAGAGGTTCTTTAATTCTTCCTTACTTTCTGCCATCAGAGTGGTATCATCTGCATATCTGAGGTTGTTGATATTTCTTCCGGCAATCTTAATTCCGTTTTGGGATTCATCCAGTCCAGCCTTTTGCATGATGTATTCTGCATATAAGTTAAAGAAGCAGGGAGACAATATACAGCCTTGTCGTACTCCTTTCCCAATTTTGAACCAATCAGTTGTTCCATATCCAGTTCTAACTGTTGCTTCCTGTCCCACATATAGATTTCTCAGGAGGTAGATAAGGTGGTCAGGCACTCCCATTTCTTTAAGAACTTGCCATAGTTTGCTGTGGTCCACACAGTCAAAGGCTTTTGCGTAGTCAACGAAGCAGAAGTAGATGTTTTTCTGGAACTCTCTGGCTTTCTCCATAATCCAGCGCATGTTAGCAATTTGGTCTCTAGTTCCTCTGCCCCTTCGAAATCCAGCTTGTACTTCTGGGAGTTCTCGGTCCACATACTGCTGAAGCCTACCTTGTAGGATTTTGAGCATAACCTTGCTAGCGTGTGAAATGAGTGCAATTGTACGGTAGTTGGAGCATTTTTTGGCACTGCCCTTCTTTGGGATTGGGATGTAGACTGATCTTTTCCAATCCTCTGGCCACTCTGTTCTTCAGGCACTCTGTCCACCAAATCTAGTTCCTTAAATCTGTTCTTCACTTCCACTGTGTATTCATAAGGGATTTGGTTTAGATTATACCTGAGTAGCCCATTGGTTTTTCCTACTTTCTTCAGTTTAAGCTTGAATTTTGCTATAAGAAGCTGATGATCAGAGCCACAATCAGCTCCAGGTCTTGTTTTTGCTGACTGTATAGACCTTCTCCATCTTTGGCTGCAGAGAATATAATCAATCTGATTTCGGTATTGCTCATCTGGTGATGTCCATGTGTAGAATCGCCTCTTGTGTTGTTGGAAAAGAGTGTTTGTGACGAGCAGCTTGTTCTCTTGACAGAACTCTATTAGCCTTTGCCCTGCTTTGTTTTGAACTCCAAGGCCAAACTTACCTGTTGTTCCTTTTATCCCTTGACTCCCTACTTTAGCATTCCAATCCCCTATAACGAGAATAACATCTTTATTTGGTGTCAGTTCTAGAAGGTGTTGTAAATCTTCATAGAATTGGTCAATTTCAGCCTCTCCAGCATCGGTGGTTGGTGCATATACTTGGATGACTGTGATGTTGAAAGGTCTGCCTTGGATTCGTATTGAAATCATTCTATCATTTTTGAGATTGTATCCCAGTACAGCTTTTCCCACTCTTTTGTTGACTATGAGGGCTACTCCATTTCTTCTACGGGATTCTTGCCCACAATAGTAGATATGGTAATCGTCTGAATTGAATTCGCCCATTCCTGTCCATTTCAGTTCACTGACACCCAGGATGTCAATGTTTATTCTTGCCATCTCCTGTTTGACCACATCCACCTTACCAAGGTTCATAGATCTTACATTCCAGGTTCCTATGCAGTATTCTTCTTTGCAGCATCGGACTTTCCTTTCACTTCCAGGTGCATCCGCAGCTGAGCGTCCTTTCGGCTTTGGCCCAACCACTTCATTAGCTCTGGAGCTACTTGTACTTGTCCTCCGCTCTTCCTCAGTAGCACGTTGGACGCCTTCCGACCTGAGGGGCTCATCTTCCAGCGTCATATCTTTTAGCCTTTTATTTCTGTTCATGGAGTTTTCTTGGCAAAGATACTGGAGTGGCTTGCCAGTTCCTGCTCCAGGTGGATCGCGTTTAGTCAGAACTCTCCACTATGACCTGTCCGTCTTGGGTGTCCCTGCACGGCATAGCCCATAGCTTCTCTGAATTACTCAAGCCCCTTCACCACGACAAGGCAGCAATCCATGAAGGGGATGTTTACTAACAATCAATTCATTAATTAATCCCCAAGGTTGATTTTTTAATGGCCAGGATCCTGTTGGTTAGCTATGTTGGCTTAAGTGCAGTGACATAAATAGCAGCAGGAAATTATCACTAGTAGACAAGTTGCTGCTTGTGCACCAACCCTTGCAAATGGCATGCAGTAAAGGGTACAAGCAGTGACTTAACTAGTGACAGTTTACTGCGGCAATTTACACTATTGCTCTTACACCAGCATAACTAACTAGTAGGATTCTGGCCACTATATTTTTAAAATTCTCAAAACTTGATTTGCTTTGCCAATGTGATAGTGTCAGGAAATTTGAACTATTTGATTCTCTGATATCCAGATAGACCTTATCAGTGAGATTAGAAGAGAGGAAACAAACAAACTGGACCCAAAAGATTAGAAGTTCCTTATTTTAGCCATATAACTGGATTTTGGAAGTGGTGTAGTCTGGCTAGAATTTGAATATTTTGAGAGCTAGTTAGTTTTTTCTTTTTCTGTTTCTGTTTTATTTTTATACTGATGGCTTTTAAATGTTACTTCCCTTCAAGTTGCATTTCTGCCTCTCTCTCTTTGTTTCTTTCAGTGAAAGAGCTGATCCCAGTTACTGTAAAGATCGGATCACAGAAGGTGCCAATATTAATAAATCACTTGTTACGCTTGGAATTGTCATCTCTACCTTAGGTATGAAATAATGTAGCTGGATATACTGTCTTCAGTTTTACTGTAAAACATACCAGGTGTCAATCATAGTGCTTCTTTCTATTCAAACTTTGCGAAGTAAATTGATGATGGCACATACATAAAAGATATTTCAGTAATTTTAAAGGGAAGCAACTGATGCATAGCAGAGGATAACCAGTGACACATGGTGTATGAGAATATTGATGTAATGTACATTTGAAAAAGAGAAGTGTAAGTAGTGAGATCATCATGTGTAGGATGAGAAATTCCCTTTGATGCTGGGAAAGCGCTAGGACTCTTCCAGATTCGCAAAATAACATACATTTATTTGTTTATTTAATTACTTACATGCTTCAACTTGCCTCTGACATATGGTCACCTCCTCTTGACTACTTACTGACTTTTTTAAATAAGGGAAAACTATAGGGCAGCATACTTTTGTGCAGGGAAAAAAAGAGCACAAAGCCAGCGAAGGTAGCTGACGTGACACCAAACAGCAGTGGCTAATTCGAAGAACAGGGAATTGCCTCAGATCGACTAAAAATATTGCCAGATAGGTGCTTTTGCATAGGAACTATAAAACATGGGGAGGCAATTGTCTATCAAAGAATGTTTAAACACTGAAGAAAGATGAGGTGGGTGAGGGACTTGCTCTATTTTTTTTTTACAGTCACATTCCTAGTGTTACTGACACAGCTGGCATTCCACTCAATTGCATGTGTGCAGTGGTGGCACTAGCTGGTAGAAAGATGACTTTCACTCAGTGACAAATACTAGGATTTTGGTTTTGAACAGATGCAGTATCGCAGTGTCTTGGTTTTGGGGTCTGTTTAAAAAAAAAGTTCCAAAATCAAGGGGAAAATCCACTTTCAAAATCAATTTACCAATTATAGAGCAATTTGACAGACATGTGGTAAAAGAATACAAGTGTGTACCTTCTGGGTACTGTAGTCCCCCAAGAGCCCTGATTGCAGAGGGTCATAAAGAATCCTGGACACCCGTTGGCTTCTTTCTTCAAGCAGAAGACTGAAGGCTAGGAGATTAACAGGGGTTTTTATGGATTTGCCTCTCCTCTTACTGGAATGTGCACTGAGCTAACAGGGTCAAATGGGAAACAATATCCAACCCCCCCCACTTGAACAGGAAAAAAAGGGTGAAGGGAGAACAAGAGCTGAGTGATGACCTTCCGTTTTCTGCAGGCCAACGTGCATAGCAGAGGATAACTGATAAGATAAGCTGCAGTCAGAGGAATAGCACATATGGTTTTGTACAAGTCAGCATGGCTGCATGTGGTAATGTTCTGTCATCATGGTTCACAATTAAATGGTGACATGGTAGTCATGAATTAGTTCATAAGCTATGTTTTTACTTGTCAATTAACCATCTAGTGACAGAGGTTCTACCTACAGCCAAGGTCTGTGTATCTCCTGGAACTAGTGAGCAATGTACATTTATTGTATACATCAGAAACTTATTCTTGCTCCCTTCTTAGCACAAAACTCTCAGATGTTCAGCAGCTGCCAGAGTATAAATAGCATAGCCAGTGAAGTGGACAGCAACCATACAGATAATCACTGTGGAGCCCATAGCAACAGCCATCGGCGTCAAGCTTACATTCCCTACCGTGACTCTGTTCTCACTTGGCTTCTGAAGGATAGTCTGGGCGGCAATTCAAAGACCATCATGATTGCAAGTAAGTTCAGGATTCTGATTTTTTTCATGTTGTGTTGCATTGAAGAATACCACATTAGGATATTAAGTAATATATTTTGAACCTTTGGAAGTTTGGTGCTTAATTTCAAATAAAAGCTGTCTTTTGATATCATATAGAGTAAAAAAATTTAATAATGGAAAATTTCTTTAATCACTTTGTAATGTGAGTCCACCCACATTGTGGAGTGTGGGTCTGGACTAATACATTGCTGTTGAAAGCACAGTAAACTGAAAAAACTCTAGAGGCCTTGTGAGTTTTCCAGAGTTGGTTCTTACAGAGAGATAGCTCTGATTACACTTTTTGTCAATATTGTTTCACATCAGACACAAAAAACTTTAGTTAGTTGAGCTTTCACATATGCTGGACATGAACTGAAACCCTGCCCTCACCTAAAAAACAGTAGCCTCTGACAGGGAGCCAGTAAGGTACTGGTAGGAATGCTCTGGAGACAAGCAGGTTCATGTTGACATCTGGTTGCTGGCAAAAGCTGAGGATAAATAAAACAAAAAGCTGGCTGGATAGCTCCATGTTTTATGTATCTGTCTGCAGAACCAGGGGGTGGGAATGCAAGCTGCATAGTCTCAGGGTGCCCCCAGAAGAAGAGAATGGTAAACCAGAGTACTCTCTGCCTGGAAAACCATCACCATAAGTTAGAATTGACTGGATGGTACAAAATATTATTATTATTTTACAATATTATTATACAATATTATTATACAAAATATGCTTAGATGCTTTAGAAGAGTGTCTGCCTATCATTGTTAAGCACTTCTATTTCCCTCAGTTAGATGCCTTTCATTTGGTGTGCTTTTAGTGATTACTGGAGGGTAAAAATGGGATATATATTTTCATATGATTGAAACTGCAGTGTGCTTTCTTTCAATGTGACACCTATTCAACATTTTAAATCTCTTTAAAGATCTCCCTTTTTTCCACTGGTAGCTATATCTCCTGCAAACTCCTGTTACAATGAGACCATGAGCACCTTGCGATATGCCTCAAATGCCAAAAACATTATTAACAAACCCAGAATAAATGAGGTGAGATATCTTGCTGTTGTTTTATGCTTTCTTAATAAGCATTTTCTCCATATATCAGTTAAAGCAGTCTGCCACTTGAAAAAATCCTTCAAAATATATTGAATATACTAAGCAGCAATCCTAAACTCAATTGCCACAGACTAGGCACACTGAACTCAGTAGGACTTAACTTCTGGGTAGATAAAAACAAGAGTTCGCTGAAAAACTTTTAAAGGGCCAAGCATTGTTTGTTGCTACTTTGGCAATTTTAGATCTGTTTCCTTTTAATCAGCATTTTATCATGTATTGATTTACTACTTCTAGATTTCTACTAGACGTTTCTTTCTTTCTTTCTTTCTTTCTTTCTTTCTTTCTTTCTTTCTTTCTTTCTTTCTTTCTTTCTTTCTTTCTTTCTTTCTTTCTTTCTCCCACTTTTCTCCTTAAAAAGAACCGAAGACAAAATTTAAAGTTAAAACATTAGGTATACACTTGAAAAGATCAGACAAATGCCACACTAAAAACAGTAAAGAAAAGCAACATTAAAAACACATTCAAAGCAATAAGGCACAACAATCCATTTAAAAACCCCACCCAGGCAACCAGTCACTAAGAGAAAGCTTGCTGAAGAGAAAGAGCTTTGTCTGCCTGCGGAAGGACAGCAAAGATATGGCCAACCTGACATGTGTAATCAGTATACACTTTATAGATTAGAATCAGGCCTTTGATTATGTGGATCATAAAATGCTGTGGATCATTTTAAAAGAAATTGATGTGCCGCAACATTTAATTGTCCTGAAGTCTAACCTATACTGTGGACAAGAGGCTACTGTTAACACAGAGAAACAGAATGGTTTCCAGTCGGCAAAGGTATCAGACAAGAGTATATTTTATCTCCCTGTTTGATCTTTTTATGTGCATAACATATATGAAAAACTGGATTAGATTTGGATGAAGGGAGAGTGGAAGTTGGTAGAATAAACATAAATAATATAAGATATATGGATGATGCCATATGGCAATGGTTCCCAATCTTGGATAACGCATGTGTTCTTGGATTGCAACTTCCATAAACCCCAGCCAGCACAGCTAGTGTTGAAGGCTTCTGGGAATTGCAGTCCCAAGAACTCCTGGGTTACCTAAGGTTGGGAAACACTGCCATATGGCAAAAACCAGCAATGACTTGTATTGATTACTGATGAAGGCAAAAGAAGAAAGTGGAAAAGCAGAATTACAGTTGAACATTAAGCAGATAAAAATTACTACTTAAGAATTGAATTAATATTGACAATTAGTAAACTGAAATTGTTAAATGTCTATATGTATTCACACATAGTAACATCATGGTTTGAATTTTAACAGCAAGATAAGTAATTCTGATGACATATCTTTTACAGCAGGCAGTGTACAAACATATTAAAATCAAGCATGAAAAAATTTATTCCCATGCCCACCCTCAAATTGTTATTAGAACATAAATGTGTGGAATAGTAATGTCAGGAAGCATCCAGTACATTTCTTCTTGAAGTCTGTCTTTCATACTGTTACATGCCTGATTTTTAACAGAATATTTTCCTCTGTTTCAGGATGCAAATGTAAAGCTGATTAGAGAATTACGAGAAGAAATAGATAGATTGAAGGCTATGCTGATGAGCTTTGAACTGGTGTGTATAAGCATTTATTTAAATTATCTACCATTCATTAGATCTGTATATATATATCTTCTTTTATGATACCTCATCTTCTCAGAATGGAGGAAGTTGCTTTTTACCTCATTGGATTATTTGTCTTTTCAGCCTGTTTCTGACTACTATAACTGGCATCAGGTGTCCAGAGTCTCAGGCGATTTGTGCAATTGATAGTTGTAGGACTAGTTCTATTTTTACATTTTATGTGTTTGCTGGTTTTGCTCATTGAGTTGGAGGAAGTGGTTATGAAGCTGGGGGCTAGGAGTTCAAATCCTCACTGTGCCTCCCATGAGACGGGACAGCCAAAATCACATGCCAGGATCAGTGTCTAGGTGGCTGATGAGGGTTACATGCTGTGCCACTTGTGTGCCCTTGGGCAAGATGAATAGCCCTAGAGCACCACCAGAAGGAAAGAATGGTAAACCATTTTTACTTTTTGTGTAGAAAACCATGGGAGAGTGTAAGGATGATGACAGCAGCACAGGCACCCCTGTTGTCCGACTGTCTTGCCTCCGTAAGCCCTCAGTAGATCAGGGGGATGGCGACGTGATGGGACTGTCACCAGGGCAGTATGCACAGAAGGAACCCAGGCACAGAAGCAGGGACCCCAGAAGGAGTTCTGAGCAGAAAGCCCGGGCAAGGAAGAACAATCTCTCAAGGAGAGTAGGGGAAGAGGGCCCTTGGGGGTTGGGGAATATAAAGAAATCATTGGAGGCAGAGACTCTGATGCCACCAGGAGACGAGAGGGAGAAAGTAAAAGCAAGGGGTCCAAACTAGGGACCTGCTCCTTGACATTCTGGTAGAGGAGGTTGAGGAAGAAGGGACATGGGGGATGCCTTGGAGGACCTTCATGGCTTACAGGCTGAGGAAGACACTCACACCCCGAAGAACCCGAGCAATCAGGGGAATGGGGCTACCTTTACAAAAGAGGTTCTTTGGACTGGGGTATTGGTCCAGCTGCGGGTGCCCAAAGGAGAAGCAGAGAATTACCTCAACACCTGACCTCCTCCTCAGCTCATTATTGGAGAGAATGAAAGTATAAGGGGGAGCGACAGTGTCTCCAGGAGCCGACCATGACCCAGCTTCAACACTGGCAGAGATAATGCCAGCAGGAGCACCAGTGCCAGTTCTCTGAGAGGAGAGAAGGGAAAGAGACTGCCATCATTGCCCTCAGTGCAGGCATATTGATCCACCTTGTTGTGGGCCTCACAGTTTGGGCCAGAATAGGGTGCCGCAGTAGGAAGGAGCAAACTGACAACCCTCTCAGTGAAATTAACTGGAGTGTTACAGGACTTGGCCTCTGAGTTGAGGGAAATGAAGGGAACTATCCTGAAGGAATCAATTTGCCATTAGTTTATATTCCCTATCCCAGTTGTAATAAAATCTATTTGTATTGAATCACCTGTGGTTTCATCTTTGGATCTGTGGATGGGGGAAGGAGCCCCTTGTGGAACTAGCTAGGGCCAGCAGAGCTCACAGAGGGTCACCTTAAGCTAGAGTTGAGTTGACAGTGCATAATTATGCTATACTTCATTAACAATATTTCAGTCAATGACACCTTGGTTCAGATGAACGGCCTATAGAAACGGGGATCTGGAATGATTTTGTAGTCCGTGTGACAAAGTGCTGCTGAGTCGTATTACACAAAGAGTTTTAGAGAACTGCATGAAAAACATGTGGTCTACTTGTCAAGTCTTGGGAGAGAAGATCTAGTCCATCTTGTGTTCATACATTTCAGGAAAGAAAAACCAGTTATAATTTTTTTCGCCCTCCCTTGTCCATTAATTCATCGGTAGATAATGGACAGTCACATACATAGTATCATTCTGATGTTACCTTTCATGTTTCCTTAACCTCACCTTCCTAAAATGTGGTCACTTGTCTTCATTCTGAATGTGGAACATTACAGAGATCTGTCATTTTTCCCCCCTCAGAGGAATTCTAGTCCTTCATGGAGTGACGACAAAGAAGGAAATCTAACAGAACTAGTTCTTCAGAATGAAGTTAAGGTGTGTATGCTCATAATTAATCCCAGCACCTGTAGAGTGGGGGTTTATAAACCTTTGCTTTCTATCACAGCATGCCACATACATTCTTCCAAAAAGCCTGTTCTAAAGTTCCCCACATAGAGTGTCCCCCTGAACACAGCTGCATGTAGAATCCACTGTAAGGCACCCAGATCTCAAACTGAAGCTTATAGAAACAAGGAGCAGGTGTCTCACTACTCCCACCACTGTGGCAAATGAAGTATATGACTCTCCTGTACCCAGCTGCATTGCACCACTAGAAATGGCTGAGAATAATAATGCAGCTGCTCAGCTCGGTAGGCAGCCCAGTAGGGATCAGGTGACACAAGGGGCCAAGAGCTCCCATAATGTTGTTAGCTCCCCCTTAGCCCCCTGATTTGAGTAATGCTTTGCTCTGGACATATTTCCCAGTCCAGCACTTTCTGCCAATTTTAGCACTGTGGAATCAATAGTTTACTTCCAGGTATGACCCTAACTGACAGACATTATTTCTGTGCACATTTTATGGTTTTGCATTTCCTTGTGGTAAAAGAGAAGGAGGAGGATTGGTGGCATTTCCTTACACTGTTTTAATAGGCACTGTTTTTCCCCTTCATTTACCATTTCCAAAGATTGAGCAGCTGACCAAAGACTGGACGGACAAGTGGATTAATAGGAAAGCCATCATGGAAGAATACAGTGTGGATATTAACAAGAAAAAAGCTGGAGTGGTGATAGACTCCAGTTTACCTCATTTAATGGCCATGGATGATGATATCCTTAGTACTGGAGTTGTACTTTATCATCTCAGGGTGAGATAGGATCCATGTATATATTTTTCCTTTCAGATGTTAATAACGATAATTATGTTGAATAACGAGAAACGGTTCGATCTGCTGTGCTTGCTTATTATGTGCACAAGTGTCTTGAAATGATGGGAAATTTTTAAATTGTGAAATTAGAGAAATTCATTGCACTTTTCTTTGAAAAAAAATGAACTCAGCATTGAGTGAATCTGAAATATATTATAATTCATCAGCATAAAATAAAATATGTTACTCCTAAATTTTAAATTATAGTCTTAACAGCGGAAATGCTTAGTAAGTCACAGCTACAGCAAGCCTGTTAAATCAGTGTGGATTTGGTGAGTCAGCAACTCTGTAAGGTCCATTAATTCAGTGGACCCACTCTAGTTCAGGGACCCAGTGTGGTGTACAGACTAGGACCCAGGAGACCTGAGTTCAATGGAAACTAACTGCAGACATGGAACTGGTAAAGCCACTCCCTAAATATCCCACTTACCTTATTGGGGTCATTATGAGCCAGTTCCAACTTGATGGCACATAACAATAAACTCTAGTTCTAGTTCTTAGTACGGGATTTCCTCTGTTACTGTGTTCCAGCCATATATATGCTCATTTTTCAATGTCTGGACACTTTAATACATTATTATACACCCCTTTAGTACACAGTGAGGTTTGTTTTATACTGTTATCATATTTCTACCTTATACACAGGCTGAAATACTATTGCTGGAGAGTTTATACTATTTTAAAAAGTACTCTGAAATGTAAATACTTCAGCAATTATGCTGAATGAAAAAGCCAAGAAGCAGAATTTTGTTTGAAATTTTGTTTTTAAACTTCCTGCTGCACACTTTGATAATAGTACTATGTACGCTATGTATTATCTACAAATATGTGATAGTGTTCTCTTTCATAAACCAGTAGCTGTTCATGGTCAGGCACATGGACAGGATGATAAAGATATTTAAAAGGCACTAATTTTCTTTTGAAATATGGTAGTTTATTTTAACAGAAAAATAATATATACCAAAAGAAAAAATGGTGTCCAGGATACTTCTAGCATGTTGCTGCCACAGTTTTGATGGAATTTATACTGGTTAATTTAATTTAATTATATGTCTTCACAAAATATGTTGAAAGTAAGAATGTCTCCCTTTGCATTAATCCTACCAGTTGTCCCACTGAATGCAGCATCATATTCTGGTAAATAAACATGCAAGTTTATTAAAGATCTAGACCATTCCCTAGATATTCTTGGACCAAAACTCCTAGAAGTCTTCACCACTGGCTGTACTGGTTAAGATTTCTGGGAGTTGTAGTCCAAGAACATATGGAGACCCTAGGTTGGGGATTACTGATCTATACATAGGTACCTGGAGAAAAACGCTGGAGGATACTCTCACCTGTAGATAACTGAAATACTTGTGTAAGCCAGAGTGGGAAATCATAATTAATCAAAAAAATGCAACAATACTAATAGAACTTCCTGTGCCATTTAATAATGATTATTTTTATTTTAAGAGATTCAAGAATATAGGTTTAGTCTCTTTCTCCTTGATCTATGGATCTAAACTTGTATTTCAACTTCCTCGCATAATAATATCAACACTATAACAAAAGCTTGCAGGTTTTGTGTGCCATTTTCAGTAGAGCCAGCAGGTCTCTTTGAAATTTTCATTAAGGAGTCCAGTTCAGGAAGTGTGTGCAATATGTGTTTTAATACCTCTTGTTCCCTTCCCTTCTCTTTCCTTTTTCTATACTACCACTATTTAAACTAACCTATGATTATCATCTCATTTCAGCCAGCAATAAATATCTGTTATTTCAGATTATGCCTGTAGATAGTTTATTCTGTTGTGGTATTTCTTAAACAGTAGTGAAAATTCAAGAATGTTGATATTAGCTTTTCTTTTATTAGAATTTTTTTCATCATACGTTGTGGCATATACAGACTTAATATAGTTTCTATTATTTGGGGCCAATGCAAGGTAATGTATTTGCCCAGATAAAATCCATTTCCCTAAGTGTCCCATGGATACAGAAAATTGACCTTTTTCCAAAATGCTTATTCTGTTTTTTGGTAGAAAAAAGTAGAAGATATGGCGTGGTATATAAGCTCTGACAAGTTATAAACAATGTATTAGCGAAACATTGAAAATTTCTAATTTTCATAACACCTGAAAAATGCTGAGGAAACCTTTATACAAGAGGAAGCCTTGTGAACATGCTCAACAGCAGGTTTCTCATTAAGCTCTCTTGTCTATTTCATTTAAACTGCACTAACAACTTTGTAATTCTGTCTTTGCTTCTAGATGCTGCCTTTTCTTTTCTTTATGCTTTGCCTTCTTTAGGTTCATGTCTATAACCTTCACCTGAAGAGTAAGAAGGTAAAATTATGTTTTGCTTTTACATGGTCACAGTGCTGCCTTGGTGTCTTGAATTAATGCTGAAGGAAGAAAAGCAGGCTTCAAGACATGTTGTATGGCAGGTGCATTTGATTCTTCATTGTATCAGTGGTCTGCCTCGTGAGGATTACCCATTTTCCCCAAAAATAAGACCTAACCTGAAAATAAGCCCTAGTAAGATTTTTCAGGATGCTCGTAATATAAGCCCTACCCCAAAAATAAGCCCCTATTAAGTGAAACCCCACCCTCCACCATTGTGCAGCAGCCAGAAGAAGATGACATGACTGTATTTGAATAAATGTAGATTGTTGTACATGAAAAAAATAAAACATCCCCTGAAAATAAGCCCTAATGCGTTTTTTGGAGCAAAAATTAATATAAGACCCTGTCTTATTTTCAGGGAAATAGGGTATGAATGGCAGTAGTGCTGTGGAAGCAGGATTTATAGAATTTCTCTTGTGATCCACAAAATTTCTTTAGGAGAAAATATGATTAAAAATTTTTCTCAGAAAAGTTTACATCTTTAGTGGCATTAGGTGTATGTCCTTTGAATCCAATTTCATTTTCTTCATTAATTTGCAAGCTTAATTGAGGTCCCATGCCACTGGGTACAATTAGACCTTGTGCCTGCCCTCATTTATTTTGTTTATTTATTTAAAATATTTTAACCCCACCTTTCTCCTAAAAAAGCACCCAAGGTGGCTTACTTCATTAAAAACACAATACTTAAAAGCTGAAAACAGCAAATTGTTCAAATATTAAAGAATAATTAATAACATTATGTTAAAATATTAGTTAAAAGCATTACAAAAAAACAGATTTGGAAGCGACAAATATAAGCCATCCCATTTATTGTCTCCTAGACAGTCAGTCACTAAGGAAAGTCTTCCTGAAGAGAAAAGGAAGACCTAATTGGTCAAAACCAGCACTTTGAATTGTGCAGATTGGCAGCCAGGAGAGCTACTGTAACAGGGGTGGTTATGTCATCCTTGTAACCAGCCCCAGTTAACAATCTGGCTGCAGCATTTTGGACCCACTGAAGTTTCCAAAGGCAGCCCCATGTAGAGCATGTTACAGTAATCGAGCCAGAATTTAACTAATGCGTGTGCCACTGTGGCCAGGCCAGACCTTTCCAGGAATAGGAGCTGCTGGTGCACTGGTTTTGATTTTGCAAAGGCACTCCTGGCCACCTCTGAAACTTGGGTGTCCAGGCTCTGAGACGAATCCAGGAAAAACCCCAAGATATGCATCTGTGTTTTCAGAGGGAGTGTAACCCCATCCAGCACAGGCTTCATCCCTATTCCTTGATCTGCCTTTTGACTGACCAGGAGCACCTCTGTCTTGTCTGGATTAAGTTTCAGTTTCAGTTTCAGTTTATTCACCCTCATCCAGTCCATTACTGTCATCAGGCACTGATCTACAGCTGAAATAGCTCCTTTGGGTTTTGATGGAAATGAAAGTGTTGTGTGTAATTTCCATAAAGGTGACAGAGAACCCCCAAACTCCGGACAACCTCTTCCAGATGTTAAATAGCATTGCGGACAAAACAACCCTGAGGGATCCCACAGGTCAATGGCCAGGGGTGTCAAACAAGAGTTCCCCAGCACTACCTTCTGAGTTCTCTGCCAGATTACATGCAGTATGAACATGTGCACTGTTCTCTGTCTCTCAGTTAAGGATAATTGCGTCCGTTGGCAGGTGAAGGCAGCCCAATATTTTTTTGCATACCCAGGTGTTCCCAGTTTTTTTAAAAATCCCCTCTGGTTTGTGGGTGGCTTACTGATTGTCAGAGAACCATTTCCTGTGTTGTAGGGAATGACAACCTTCTAATAGTAATAACATTCAGTTGGGATACTGCCAATGAAAGCAGAAAAACCAATCCAGACCAGACCCCTTCCTCTTTTAATGCAATTAATCCTTTTCCCATTATGGGTTTTTGTGCAAATCTAATTCAATATAGCAATAAAATACACATGAACAAGTTCAGCCCTACCAGAACAAAATGCAAGGTGGATGTCCACCACCCATGCCATATACCAAAACCCATTGGACTGGCAGTCTTCAGCTTGTGATGAAATACCATCCTCCATCTGACAATGTAAAAATAATTTAAACAATTAAACAATCCTTAATTGTTTCTAGGAACAATTCTTAATGGGCACAGGGCTGGCTGTGTGATACATACAGCTCTTTCCTCCAAGAGATGGGAATAGCCAGGGCTCAGAAGGAATGGGCCGGGAAAGGGGCTGTTACTCGTATCACTGTTGACTACTCTAGTGTCTCTTGCTTAATGTCCTCCTTAATGGTAGGGTCAGCCTTGCTTTTACTCACTCATCATTGTTGCACTTAAACTGTGTTTTTTCATACTGCCTTTTCTTAATTCTTGTACCTGCAGGAGTATTTTTATTTTTTTCATTATTTTTAAACCTGTACTTTGTTGTAGACATGAATTATTTCTTCCTTTGATTTGGAAATTAGATGTCTCTGCTTCATTTACTTCTGTGCAAATAACTGAAGATGAAAGCAATCCAGTTTGCTATTTAGCATTGTTTCTTTATACTTTTTCAAAAGCCCATGTAGAATATTTGTATACAGATTAATACATCAATGAAAAATCACCTTACATGCCAAATTATTATTATTATTTTGAGTTGAAATGCCTGAGGTGAAAATATAGGTACTGTATCATATATGGCACTAGTCTAGTAATATTAAACTTGCAGTGTGGAGCAGGATGTAATTTTGGAACCTTGTAGTTCATTATATTCAAAGTCTGTGTCTGTCTTTGGGGGGCGGAAATTCCATATTGCCTTCTACTGTATTGTTAGAAGCATCTTTCATGTTTATTCAGATAGTGAATACATATTGGAAAGTGAAGTGTTTCAATAGAATATTGGAATATTTTCTGCTTTCTTATATAATATTTAGCATTACATTCCAGCTCAGAGCAAGCCAAAATGCACCTGAAATCAAATGCTGGGATATAAGAAATCTTTTTAAACATGAATTTTGGTAGCAGGACACTTGTCGTTGCAGCTTAAAGAAAGCGCTTTTCATTGTCCAAGCTTGTAGAAAGGAAACTTCTCTCTCCTCCAGACCAATTGAAAACTGGCAATGAGTGAATTCTAGGGTATTTTCTGATCAAACTGGAATTCCAGTGTATTAAGGTGAAGGTTACCAGCAGGGTTAAATTTAAAACTGAAGATATGTCCTGTATTTCCTGAACATTCTAAGAATCATATTCCAGCCCCTGCCCATGACCAGAAACTGACTACCAGAATATGTTGCTTATGTTGCTTGCTATCATAGTTCAACAAAAAATGGCATGGATCAATTTTGACCCAATATATTACATTGTCTTGGACCAAAACATAAATCAAAGGCAAAATGAAGTAGATTTGTTGGGGGTTTGCTTATTTATTTGTTTGTTTAAAAACTAAAAACCACAAACTTCACAAGTTGTTGAAACCGAGGTACAATGTTGACCACTCTTCTGGTGATAATACAGTAAAGTGACTGTATATCTAGTTTTCTATGAATTCTGCTGCAAAACATGACTCTGGGAGGCTAACATGTCCTATCTGAATGGTTGAGGGTTAATTATGTAGTCTGTAAGAATTATTTTTCCTGATTAAAGACATCGGACATATTTGCACTGGGAAATGTAAACAGTGATAATGGTGGAAATTGGTTGAAATACATACTACCTAGAATTACTCCTTCCACAATAAATTATTTGATTAAGATCTTTTGCTTTGAGTAAATAACTAATGACTACAGAATTGCCCTGGCACCACGAGAATTCTCAAAAACTAAAGATAAAATTTGCACACAGATTTCTCTCACATGTGTGTAAAGCATGTGAATATGTACCATAGCTTTTTTAAAAATAACTTCATTTACTGTAGTTGTTTCAATATTGTAGGAAGGAGCAACCAAAATTGGAAGAAGTGATTCAAACCAGGAACAGGATATAGGTAAGACTTACAAGAAAGAAGAGAAAAAACAGCAAGATCCTGTAGAGAAACTGTGAAAAGTGGAACAATCTTATGTTCTCTGCCATCTTAGAAAAGCCAACATTAATCAGAAGCCTATGTTTATATTTCCCTCATAAGATTTTGAAAGTGATTTTTTTCCTGATGTTTTTGTGAAATGTCAATTAAGTCTGTCCAGTGCCATAACTTTATGCTTATAACAGATAGAAAGCTCTGGTGTGCTCTATTTTAATTTAAAAACTTTGATTTTCATTTTATTTTATTTTGATTTGCAAGCTGCTTTGTGGAATATTTTTTGTGAGTTTTAAAAGTATATTAGTGTCAAGGCTTGGCAGCAATTTGAGATCAACAAGAGCCAGGAATTAGGACCCAAACAGTAGTCAGGACTGCAAAGCAAACCAGCTAACAAGTTCAAGAATCAAGTCAAAACTCAGGACTGAAGAATAATTAAGTACATAAAGACCTTCTTGCTGGAATTCAGGAAGACTTTGTAGCTTAAGTGAAGCTCAATAAAAAGCCCTTTTATATTTCTTCCGGTACATGAAGATTCAGCAACCTGGGCCATTGTGTACATTCAGTAATAAGATAGGGGCTGAAGGCATTTTCAGTCACCTGTTCTGTTAATGTTGATTGATTAATAGGAATGAGGATATTTTCTTTTACTTATTTTTAGTTTGATTCTTTGGTTTGTTTATATCATGTAATCTGTCCCAAGTAGTGATCTCACTAGGTTGGGCAGGATCTATAAGCTTTATACATAAATACATTTTAAAAAATACTTCCTGTGGTTCAGTCCATGGGGACTTGCATGTATTCAGAGGCCCTGACAAGTAGACATAACTTTCTAGGATAGTAGATCAGCATCTTAGGAGGTGGCCTTGTTAAAGCTGGCAAGTACAATATATGCACTATACTCCAGAGAGTTAGTTTGATGTAGTGCTGAACTGAACTCTCATGCTCCCCTCAGCATTTGGGGATGTGTGGAAACAGTAAGTTTCCCCAAACTCTTAACTGTCTTTTGGGGCTTGGGGAGTATTATTACATTGTAAGGGAGGGAGGCCTTACTATTTCAAAGGAGATGGCCACCCAAGAGTGGTGGTGGTGTTTTCTGAGCAGCCCAAGTGTACAAAATGCAGCAATGTGATCACTTTCAAAATTCAGTAATGCGACCAATATTCCCAGCATGATATAGCGCTGTTCCCAGCAAATGGTTGTCTGCATTGACCAAAAGAGGTAGGCATATTTTTATATCAACAGTTAGTTCCTGGGATTAATCCTATTTTGTGATCTGGCATCAGTTTCATTCCCATTGTTTATTAAAACAGCTTTCAAAGTAGGCAGTTTATAGCATTTTTACCATAGTACAGTTACAGCTGCACAAGTGCCTTCAGAATTATTTTTTAAAAAACCAGCTTATTAAACTGGGTGTATTCAGGAAGAAAATTTAAATGCTGTGTAGCAAAGTCTTCAAAAGTATCTCTATGATGCCTGCATTACTAGCTGCATAATAGGGACTTGTCACCTTATACTGTGTGGGAATCGCATAAATTGTTATAAAATTTGTACAAATTAATACTAAATAATAAGAATGAATTATAAATATTTGTCTTTATTAATATTTGTATTTGAGAGTACAGTTTTGTGCCAATTTTAAAAATTAGAGGAATTAGGCTTTCAATGGTCAATAGGTTTTGGGAAAATTAAATATGGAGCTTGATTGGGAAATATAGACTGTGTAAAATGCAGGAAGTTGGAATTCAAAATGTATTATACTGCCCAGATATGGAAGTTACTCGAAGGGGAGCATTTTCCAAGTCAAGCTATCTTGGCAGGTAGCTGAGTCGACCTATAGCTATCTGGACAAGTCAACATAGCTTACCCACGGGAAAGCCAAAGTTAGGCGTAAAAATTGTTTTCTTTAAGGAACATGGAAGTGTATAAAACGGAGATTTCCATCATGTTGAGAAGGACATCTCCAAAACACACAGCCACCTGGTTTTCACAAACAGGGGAGATGTCTCTGCTGGGAAAATATTGGATGAGAAATATCTAATGCAATGTGACTTATTTGCAAATAACAATTGTACTGCAATAGAGCTTCTTTTTAAATGACTGAATGAGAGTTATCTAAGAAAATAGCTTTTTACTATAGACAATTTATTTGCTTTGTATTTTGAATCACTGAGCTTCACCTATATGATGCCTAAACAGAAGCTCTACTTTTAATAGAACCAAAGTTTCTTTTCTAACATAGAAGTATTATTTACGCATATGAACTAGAAAAATATGTAATAGAAGGCTGTGATTTTTAAATTATGTACTCATGTAATTTTTATATATATTCCAAGTATACAGTGGTGCCTCGCAAGACGAATTTAATTCGTTCCGCGAGTAGCGCTGTCTTGCGAAAAAATCGTCTTGCGAAAAGCAGTTTCCCATAGGAATGCATTGCAATGCATTCCTATGGGAACCTCGCAAGACGAAAAAATTTCATTCTTCTTGCGAGGCATCGATCTTGGGGAAAAAAAAATCGTCTTGCGAAGCATGGCCATAGAAGAAGCCGTCTTGCGAGGCACCATAGCGATCGCAAAAACCAATCGTCTTGCAGGTTTTTCGTCCCGCGAGGCGTTCGTCTTGCGAGGCACCACTGTATTTTATATTTTTGGATTTTCTTTTAAAGAAGAAAAGGATTCATTTTTGAGCTTTTAAAGACAAAATTATTGCAAGGTATTCAGATTATTGCAAGGTATCCAGGAATGAAGATTTGAAACAAACAAGGTACCATATCTTCTGAGACCATAAATAAATTCCTTGTCAGATGTGCAGAGGATACAAATCTATGGGTCATCCATAAAGAGCCTGTTGATCGGCAGCTTTATAGGAGACATTCAGATTTTCCTCTGTGGAAACTGACACAATGACGGTCAATAATTAAGGAAAAAGGAAAAAAGAAATCAATACATTTTGCAGTTTTGCAGGGTGAGTGGATTAAAAGGGACCATTGTGTTGTGGAGAACCAGCATGGGATTGTGACCCTACAGCCTCTTCAGGGAGCACATTGTGTTGTGAACGGTCATGAAGTCACAGTTCCAATCCGTCTGTCACAAGGTAACTTCTATATTTTTGCTTTTACAGAATTGCTATCCTCAGCCACAACTGTTACTGTGTTTCCCCGAAAATAAGACAGAGTCTTATATTAATTTTTGCTCCAAAAAACACATTAGGGCTTATTTTCAGGGGATGTTTTTTTTTTTCATGTACAACAATCTACATTTATGCAAATACAGTCATGTCATCTTCTTCTGGTTGCTGCACAATGGTGGAGGGCGGGGTTTCACTGAACTGGGGCTTATTCTTGGGGTAGGGCTTATATTACGAGCATCCTGAAAAATCATACTAGGGCTTATTTTCAGGGTAGGTCTTATTTTCAGGGAAACAGGGTAGGTATGGTAAAACTGGGAATGGTATTCCCAAGGAGATCCTTTTGATTTCATCAAGACTTAGTTTTGTCCTTTTGAACCAATTACTGCAAATCTTTTATTGTTACAGTGATCTATGAGTGCAGTAATTACTACATTCGTGTTACTGAAAGGAAAATTAGGTTGAGAAATAACTTTTCTTACCTAAGACCATCTTCCAAATGAAGTGCTGAACTGGAACTTGTACTGGTCCATAATGAAAACTGTTTTCTTCTATGTTGTACTGGTTTTATATTTTATTTATTTATTTATTTATTTTACTTCTACCCCGCCCATCTAGACCAAAGGTCTACTCTGGGTGGCATTTTATACTTTGCTCATAAAAAATAATATAATTGGAAATCTCTGTATTTTGAGTATAGTATTAAGTGAAGTCGATTGATGCTTTGAAGCTGTGGTTTAAAGACAAATAGTAATAAGGTAGGCAAAAAAACCACATAATATTCTTGAACTTTTGGATTCATCTTGACTCATTTCAATTAACTTCCAAGATGAAAGCTAAAATGGAAAAAGAAATGTGTTCACTGCTAAAGTGATATGATTTATTAATAGCATCTGGGTGTCCTTTTTATTAGTATTTGTATCATTGTGTTTTATAAGGCAATGTATAGTAGGGGATGGCAATGCTGAACAGCTCTTTGGAAGTCTCACATACTTTGTAGACACTGTTAGAGCCATCATAAGACAGAATGGACTTGGCAACACAACACACACGTGTATCAAATTTAGAGAGTACTTTAATTCCTTCATGGATATAGATCAGCTGTTTTTGCAACACTGTGTTTAATTCTAGATGTATCTGTAGAAAAAAAGACATTGTATGGCCCTTTGTGCAGTTCATGCAGGAATGTGAAGAAAACAATCAAAATGGTCATGAGATTTGGATGCCTTCCATCTGAGGAAAAGGCTAAAGTGTTTCGGTTTTTTTGTAAATGAAAAAATGGAAAGGAAACATTATGAAGTTTATAAAATAATACATGCTGTATAGAGAGTGATTAGAATTATTATTATTATTTTTTTGCTAAAAGATCTAGTAAAGGCAAAAGGAAGTACATCCTCATACAATGCCTTACAGATTGACTTGTTTTCTCTGAACGGTCACTTGCCGTATCAGATGCATCTGATGAAATGTGCTGTTGTTCACAGATGATTATGCCAGATAAAACTTACCACAAAATATTGTTGGTTTTATTGCAATAGACTAAGAGAGTTACTTTCCCCAATTCATATAACATGTAATTAATTTATGGAATTCACTGCACTGGATGTGGTGATAGGTCAAGATCCAACAGTACACTTTGGCATCCAGTGTCATTAGAATTAGAATTCTCTTTCTGCAACTCTAGTGGGGCCAAAAAACGTGCTCCAGTAGGTTCTCCAGCCCTACAGATCATGACTTTGGGGTTAACATGAGGTTGCAGGGGTGGGGAGTAGGGGAGAGTTGCCAGTATGGGGAGAAGCAGTGGGTTCCAGAATAAGTGCAGCTTTGAATTCTGTCTACAGGGGCCATTGGCTTAGGTGGCATTAAAATAATTTGTAGTGGATGTCTAACAGTTGTGAGAGACATATGATACTGAACTAGATCCTCCATGTTTAGAGGCAAAATGTGCCTTGACAAGAAGGGAAATGGTTGCCTTCAAATCCTACTTGTTGGTTTCCTGGATGCAAACCTTTGTTTTTCTTTATTCTTTTTTTCTTGTAACGTTTCCTTTTTAAGAGGAGCTCATGTAATGCCAAATTTAGATGTAAAATGCCTCTTATTTACAAGGATACCTGTAGAATTTTAAAACTATAACAATGAAATCATGCTAACAGAGACCTGTGGTATTTTACAAGTTTAGTGTTATATTCAAAAATACTGTTTTTGCAATAGAATGTGCAATGAATATTTATAAGAAGCCAAATATTTGCAGAACAGTTTAAATAACTGCCTTTTTCTCATTTAGCTGTTTTTACTTCTTCTTTTTTTCTTTTAGGAGCTTTTATTATTTTGGGCCAGACTCACAAATTTAGGTTTAACCATCCCGCTGAGGCTGCCATTTTAAGACAAAGACGATCAGTAAGTTAGAGTGTGTTATCTTTTTTTTTCTTTTGTTCCTTCATTGCTTACTAATGCTTACATACTAATTGCTTATATTACTCTTTTGTAGAAATAAAAATAGGGGAAAAACTTTTTTCATTGCTATATTGTTCTGAAGCATGACAAAAAAGAGAATGCTGGAGACTTGCTGTTGTATAGAGTAGCTCTTCATTCCAACAGCCATGATTTCCTTCAAGATAACCTGGTCATGAGGGGGCTTGGAATACTGTTTTACAGTGGTTTTGATCCTTCTGAGCTAATCAGTTTCAGTATGTGGTACTATGGAATGCCTGTTCTGTTCCCTGTATCTTTTCCTATAGGGCTCCTCAGGGTTCTAGCTTCTATAAGAAACTGCTAGGAAAGTTTATCCAGGGATTTAAGCCTTCGGTATCACCAATAAATAAATGACGTCTTCTCACTCAATTTCTCCTTTACATCAGAATCTAATTCTGAACTAATTCATGGAGTCAGCAATGAATGGATAAGGGCAACAAAACTGACATTTAATCCTGGCAAGATAGGGACATTCCTGGTCACTAGAATGCCTTATCCCAAAACAGGGATTCAACCTCTGTTGAATCAGTGTTGGGAAATTTCAGTGTATCCAAAATACAATGGTTAGATTGCTGACTTGAACACTATTGGGAGCACATTAATTCCACTGTCAAAGCAAGAACAGCCAAAGAAACGCACAGCAAAATATCACATTTGTTGTGGTTCTCATGGAATGTAGCTCACTCCCCTGGAAAGCCGGTTGAACATAGCCTGATTAGAGCTCTGAGGTAAAGCTAAACTTTGCTGTTATGGCTTATTTTTAAACATTGTATAGTCCCAACTTTTGTTCACTATCTGTTGTATTTAACATTTCACTGTGGTGTTTTGTGCTTTACATTTAGCTATTGTATTCTAAATGGTTGTACTAGTTTGACTATTGACTTGATAATACTTTGAATGTGTTTTTGGTGCTGCTTTTTAATCTGTTTTTTTAGTGTGCCATTTGTTTTATCCTTTTTAGTATTTGTATACTTACTGTTTTTAGGTCTAAATATTGTCTTTTAATGATGTAAGCCATCTTGGGTTTTTTTTTAGAGAGGAAGGAAGGGTCAGAATACTTTAAATAAATAAATAAATAAATACACTCTCCAATGACAAAGATATAAATAATATAATTAATGGACTGTAGTGGGCAGCAGACAGCTTGGTGATGGCATGCTGATGGGTACTATGCCACCCACACATCTAGTCTTACAGCTTCAACATAGAAACACGGACAAAATCTGAATGTGGTGTGTGTGAAAAGAACACTGTGTTACAGGATGTTCTTCAGCAAATACTGAAATAACACTGGAGTTTGCAGAAAGTAATAGTTTTCCTGTGCCTTCATGTTCCTTTCTTTGGTAGCTGCACATAACTTGTTCCTAGCAGATTTCATTTGGGACCAGTGGGAAAATCCTGAACGTAATATGATAAATCTTGACCTGCCTATATCTAGACATCATTAATGAAATTGCTGTGTATGCAATGTTTGTCATTGGTCTGCCATTAATATAGTACAGTGGTGCCTCGCTAGACGATTGCCTCGCAGGACGAGGAATTCGCTAGACGATGGCTTTTTGCGATCGCTAATGCGCTTCGCAAAACGATGGTGTCCTATGGGCGATTTTCGCTAGACAACGAGTTTTCCCCATTGGAATGCATTGACTAGCGGTCAATAGCTGTCAGTGCATTCCAATGGGGACCCGCACTCGCTAGACGATGTTTCCCTATGGACGATCTTTGCAAGATGACGAGTTTTCCGTTGGAACGCATTGAAGAGATTTCAATGCATTCCAATGGGGAAACGCGCTTCGCTAGACGATGTTTTCGCAAGACAGCGATCTTCGCGGAACGGATTAACATCGTCTAGCGAGGCACCACTGTACTCTTTAGTACTCTGATTAACAGCAGATTTATTATAAGGCTGTCTAGGACATTAAGATGGCATGTAAGACTTATGTTTCGGCTATACAGACTTTAAGCTCTTTAGAACAGGAGCTATACTGTATAGTAAAGATTAGCAAAAGTAAAGAAAGCCATTTTACTCCTGTTTTTTTTTTTAAAATCTTCCTTGCCATCATTTCTTCTTCTTTTTTAATAGATCAACGAGACCTGTTCTGTAGTGAGTTGTAAGTCTCTTGAATGGCTAGATTTGGATGGAGGCCTCTCTTCCCTTTCTTACTTTTACCCAGCTGAAACAGAAAGGTAATTTAATAAATATATGACTGAGCAAAATGTTATTTATCTGCATCTGTGTTTTTTTTCCCTTTTTCCAAAACAGCTGGTCTTGTGTACTCCTCATTCTAGATCCAAACCTACTACCCATAATTAGTATATCTGGCTAATTTTTCATATGAACATCAGTAAATTATTTTGTAGAACAAGGACATTGTCTGTTTCCTACATACTACTAGGTCAGATTTTTGTTTACCCTTTCTTCAGAAGATAAATAAAAATAAATAGTAAATAAAATTGTTTTATGCTAATGTCAAAACATGCATATTATGTAAGTGATCTTCTTATGTATTAAATTAAAATATGGCAGTTAGTTAAAAGTAACCATAGCTACCTGACTCCACTGCCATTACAGGACTGTTTTGATGTCATTCTAAACACCAAGAATAGAAATCAGAATAAAAGAGAGTAACTTTGGTAAATATTCTATAAATCTTCAGATTATGTTAGTGTAAACATTTATTAAATAAATGAAATATCAATGTAATAATGAAAAATAAAAATTATGTATCTCCTTCTTGATGCAGGTCATCTGATAGGAAAGTGGATTATTTCTCTATTGGAACAGTAATCTGTTTAATCAGTTGACTCTGGGGGGATAGTGCCTCTTATTTATCTTGTCCACATCAGTTGGTTGACAGGCAAGGAGGGAGAAATAGAACTCTTGAGAGATTGCTTTATTATGTCTGACTTTAGAAATGGATTGATGATACATTATTTTCAACATTGTCATCATCAAACAAGAAAATATTAAAATAGAACAACCAGGTCTATTCTTATTTTTTGCCTCTCTTTACCACTTATCAGAAGGAGAGCTCTTTTCTTCTGCATTACTATGATCTAACAGTCTAGTTTCTAACTTTCTAACTGGGATCTCACCAGTTTGCCTGCCGAGGAATTGGTAAATTTCTCACCAGTTTGCCTGCCAAGGAATTCGTAAATACCTACTGTCATCCATTCCAGGTTGTTTGAAACCCAACCCTTTTGGTACCCAGAAACTGGGACAGTATTCCAGGTGAGATTTGACCAAGCCACAGATGAAAAGCATCACTCAAAACTCTCTTTAAAAAGAGCTTTAAGAGAAGCATTGCTAGTTGAAGCTATTTTTTGCATTCAGAAATGTGTTGGGTTATATTCCATGTCTGATCCTGTGCAGCTGCCGTAGTCATCTGCTGTTGTGTATTACACTGAGGTTATGGTGTGGTATTGAGAACAGTCTCCTGATTGGATAGATGTACTAGAGAGGAGATGTGTTGGAGGAAAATGCAAATCAGTGGATGGTCTTGTTAACTTAGACTGTTGACTGTTTTAAATACCAGCCTTCAGTGCAAGGATACCTTCAGCCTCATTAGTAGTTATTTTTATCCTTATTTCTCTTGTTCAAATCTGAAAACTAAATAAATAAAACATACCTAATACATAATATCCCAGTAAGAAGAAATACATTTTCTCATGTAGCTCAAAGTTTTTTGTTTTTGTTATTTTTAAACGAAGTATACTGTGCTTTTAAGGGATAGCTTCATCTCTTTTGCTGGAGTTTTATTTTCTGAGCCTCAGTGTATGATTGCAGCAAAGGACTCATCTTCCTTACAACCTCTTGCTGCCATAGCTACTGAAAACTGCATTATGCAGTAGAAGCCACTAGATTCTGCATCAGCCTTAGAGGTGTTTTGGTAAGAGAGGAAGGAGTTACACAATATGATTCCAGGAAGCTGATAACAAAACAGCCTAGAGAAAATGTGATTTTGCAGAAGGCTGATTTTGTCTTCTAACTACAAAGGTAATGGGGGGGGGGGGGGGAGGAGGAGAAGATGAAACATAATGCAGTTGTTTTTATAATTCTGGAACTGTTCCTAATATTTTTTTTGTTTCATTTGGTTTAAGGTCAATGATATTTAAAAAAAATTATCATGCTATCTGCTGTGTCTTAATACTACTGTTGTCATAATGCCATTAATAATCATTATATCAAGTGAGATGTATTATTGTATTCCACAAAAGCTGTTTTCTCTTCTGATTCAATTTTTTTTTCAGTTAGGCTTTATATATCTCATTCTGAGAGAAAGGTCAGGTCTACAGAAGCAGAACTGATTTTTAATCTGTCTTTCCAAGGGTAAAGTCATTTTATTTTCCAGTAATGCTGCATTAGCTGTTTGAATTTGGAAGGAAGGACATCTGAGAAGTTATTTTATGTTTTGAATGGTATTCCTTGATAACTAAAATACAGTGATTTAAGCATATCTGCAACACACTGAAGTTGTACCGGTAATGGATGACAGTGTTTCTGTGCACTAGTGAAACAGCTGTTTGTGAGAAAAATTGGATGTAGAGGCCTGCTTTTATAATGTGAGTTAATTTTTTAAAAAATTTATCTTGACATTCCTCTTTGCATGGAGTGTTTGGGATGGGGAAAATAGCTATTGTAGCATCTGATTTCTACTACTGTACTGCTATTTCTCCTTAATGTTACTTTGTCATTGGTTATCTATAGGCCTAGCAAGTTATATATCATAGAATCATAACTGATTATAGATTGAGAGATCTAAATTGAGGGCTTGTTATTTTCAAGTTCTCTAGTTTGATTACAGTACGTGAGCCTCATTACTTACTAGCTTATTGCAGCACTCTCTGTGCTCTGAATATTAAAAATAAGCTTTTTTATTTTGTGGTTGAATACTTGAATCTGCTGAAACAAATAAGTATCATTAGAAAAAGCAGAAGCATTAAATCAATGGTTTTACACTTTAAAGGAAAATCTGACAGAAACCTTAGTATTTCCTTGTTATATGGAAGTATGAGGTAGCAAAAGCTATAGATCTCTGCCGTATTGTGATGAGTGCTGTTACAGTTTATGAAGAACTATTTTTTCAAGGCCTGACAAATGAACACTTCATAAAGCTCAGTGTCTTGTCTTTTGTGGGGGCCATTAGCAAATGCTTTGGTGACCATGAGTAAGACTGTTAAGCAGCAGCTCACTTTGTTCAATGGCAGTTTCTGTGTTCAAATGTTTTGGTCTGCTTGAGATATACTGATCAGCCACAACATTAAAACCACCTGCCTAATATGGTGTAGGTTCCCTTGTGCTGGCAAAACAGCTCTGTTGTGTCGGGCTCCACAAGACCTCTTTATATTTCCTGTGGTATCTGGCGCCAAAACATTAGCAGTAGACCCTTTAAGTCCTGCAGGTTGCAAGATGAGGCCTCCATGGATCGGATTTGTTGTTTCACCACATCCCATAGATGCTTAATCAGATTGAGACCTGGGGAATTTGGAGGCCAAGACAACACCTTGAACTCTTTCTCATGTTCCTCAAACCATTCCTGAACAATTTTTGCAGTGTGGCAGGATGCTTTATCCTGCTGAAAGAGGCCACTGCCATCAGGGAACACCATTGCCATAAAGGGGTGTACATGGTCTGCAACAATCTCTAGGTAGGTGGTACATGTCAAAGTAACATCTGCATGAATGCCAGGACACAAGGTTTCCCAGCAGACCATTGCCCAGAGCATAACAGTGCCTCCACTAGCCCGCCTTCTTCCCATACTGCATCCTATTACCATCTCTTCCCCAGGTAAACAATGCACATGCACCCAGCTATCAACCTGTTCTAAAAGAAAACGTGATTCATCAGACCAGGCAACCTTCTTCTATTGCTCCATGGTCCAATTGTGATGCTCACTTCTCCATTGTAGGCAGTTTCAGCGGTGGAAAGGGGTCATCATGGGTACTCTGACTGGTCTGTGACTACATAGCCCTATACACAGCAGACTGTGATGCACTGTGTGTTCTGACACCTTTCTGTCATGGCCAGCATATCTGTTTTTCAGCATTTTGAGCTACATTAGGTCTTATGTGTGATTGGACCAGACTGGCTAGCCTTCACTCCCCACATGCATCAATGAGCCTTGAGCACCTGCAAACCTGATGCCAATTCACCATCTGTCCTTCCTTTTGGTAGGTACTAACAACTGCATACTGGGGAAAACCCCACAAGACTTGCCATTTTGGAGATGCTCTGATCCAGTCGTCCAGCCATCACTATTTGGCTCTTGTCAGAGTCATTCAGATCTTTTCACATGCCCATATTTCCTGCTTCCAACACATGAAATTCAAAACCTGACTGTTCTCTTGCTTCCTGATATACCCCGCCCCTACACAGGTGCCATTGTAATGATATAATCAATGCCATTCACTTCACCTGTCAGTGGTTTTAATGTTGTGGCTGATCAGTGTAGTTTCCCATGTAAGAGCTATTAAACGATGTGTTCTCCCTGAACTAATTTAATTGCTTTTTAAACATGATTTTCCTCTTTAAATATTTTTAAACATCTAATTCTTATGGGTTTTTTGTTGACAGGGTAGAGGGAGCTGTTCTGGTCAATTTACAGTGGTAAAGATATACAACAAAGCCTGGGGACTAAGCTTTTCTTCTTAATTTATGAGGAGGCATCTGAATGTAGAAAGCACTGAAGTAAAATTTCATCAGGACATAAGGTTATTTGTTAGTCTGCTTGGTTACTATAAGTTTTGTAGCCTTCAGCAAATTTAGGAACTGGAACTGTTGCACAGAAGACGAGAGTAGTTTTCACAAGTTCCATCAAGGCAGTCCTTTAATCAGATGCTCTAGATAATATAGAAAATAAACATAAGCAGGATACTGAGAATATTCTGCCCAGGGGACCTGGTATCTCCACTGGCTATTTTTACGATTCCTGGATATCAGTCCAGATTCTGACACATAAAGCCATTTGTTCTGGAAGGGAGGACTAGGTGGGAACATCCTTCTATTTACAATGCTTTCCCCAGGATATTAATGGATTTCTGTTGAAACAGAAATCACCACATGGGAAACCTCACTTGAACACTTCTATCTGCCTAGCTGGGAAGTCCTAAGTTCTTCAGTTCAGTTCGGGAAGCAGGGAATGAACACTTTGGATGTTCTTGTCTCAAAGCCCAGGAAACAACTTTTAAGAAAACTTGTTAAAAATCCTTAGAACACTAGGTGTAGTTTAGCAACTGTACTGTTTGGCACTTGGGAAATGTGTAAGACAATACAACAAAATATTCATAGAATCATAGAATAATGGAGTTGGAAGAAGTCTATAAGGCCATGGAGTCCAAGCCCTTGTTGAGTGCAGAAATTCAAATCAAAATACGTCTGACAGATGGTTGTCTAATTTTGTCTTGAATGCCTTCAGCACTAGTGTACTTGAGGTATTTAGTTCCATTGTCATACTGCTCTGACAGTTAGGATTTCCTAATATTCATTTGAAATCTGGCTTCCTGTAACTTGAGCCCAATATTACATGTTCTATACTCTGGTATGATTGAGAACAGTTTCTGCCTGTCTTCTGTATGATAGTCTTTCAAATATTTTAAAAGTAATATCATATTTCCCCTCAGTTTTTTTTTTCTCTTCTCAGGTAGACAAGGTTATTTATTGGGGAAGAGGGGGGAACAGGAGGAACAAGGTGAGGCAACAATCACACACAATAGAATTCCAAATAAAAATGATTAATCTAACTTATCTAGATACATTTTACTTCAGTAGGCATTTGGTTTTCAGTGCCTGTGTAGAATTCATTAGATGTGATAGTCTGAATGAATGCATCTGGAAAACCCAGACAGAGAGCAGAGACACATATTTGGGCAAATCTGATGAAAGCCAGTTTGTTTGTTTGTTTGTTCGTTTGTTCAACTTCTATACCACCCATCTGGCTATCAAGACCATTCTGAGCGGTTCACAACATGATAAAAGACACTAAACATAATAGCTATATGAAAAACCAAACTTAAACATATCAGTCCACATACACAAAAAAATCAAAATAACTGTTAGTGGACTTCATCCAGCAGTGTGATGCTTCTCATGTCTGTGCTCTAACTAGCAAGTCAGACAATTGTTTGATGGCCAAACACATGTTCTTAATGACTCTAAAATTAACTTCTCCAAACAGCTTGGCTGGATCCATTCTGGTTGCCTAATGTAAAAAAGAGCTTAGTGTACATTCGTCATGTTCCATTGTTCCAAATCTGGGTGGCCTGATTTGCATATTGTACAGATCAGGCCTACTTATAAATTTGCATAATATGCTAATTAATGCAGCTTTTTCGTATTATAGAGATGAAGAACATCAATTGTTGCACTGTCTTTCGACCAGTATGTTTTAGCCTTGGATTTATTTAAACACTGATCACTGATCTGAGGGAACCAGTATAATGTAGTAATTCAGAGTGTTGGATTGATGTCCTTTGGGTCCGTCAGTACTTCTCAGACAAACCTACTTTGCAGGATTCTTTTAAGAATGAAATGAGGAAAGTAGAACCGTATAAAACAGTCATGCATGCTATTGGCACATACAGATAAATAATGACATTCTAATATGCACACTGTGCATCTTGTAATATTCTTATTAAATGCTGGTAAGTTTTTTTAAATTGTTTGTTTTGTTTTGTTTTGTGGCATCAGTTATTGCTGATGGCAAAAAATCCTTGAAGATCGATGAGAATAACACAGGAATCGCTCAGGAGTAATACACTATAACAAGAAAATATTGTAGCTTAATTTTATTCACTATACTTGACTTTTCGTAGGTACACTTGCCAATCCAGTGAGTTTGTATCTCGGCTATACTATATTGGGAAAGAGATTCATAGAGTTGGGATACATTTTAAGGAAATAATGTAATGCAAAAAATAATGTAGAAACCCTAAGTCAGAACAGTCACTCACCATGGTGACTGGGAGATTTTGGGAGATACAGGCTAAGAAAATAATTCTGCCAATCTCTGCTTTCTAATGACTAAAGATATGTCCATTTCCTATGCACATTTTCTGTGGTGTAAGACTCATGTAGCAGGATAGCGCAGTGAGTTAAAGTACCTGGCTTTGGAGAGGGATTGGGAGTTTGATTCCCTGTTGTGCCTCCTGGGAAGAGAGCCAGCCTGGGTAGCTTTGGACAAGCTGCACAGTCCCAGAACACCTTCTTCAGAAGAGAATGGGTAAAACTTGATACCTAGAAAACCCTGGAAAAGGTTATTATAAGTCTGAATTGACTTGATAGCACATAATTATTGTGATCCAGCACAGAGTAACAACTAGGAGACATGGAGTCAAATCTCTGTTCATAGAAACTCACTGGGGGTGAAAGTGAGTTTTTCCTTAAATATCTCATATACCTTGAAAACAGTATTAGGGTCACCATAAAATGCATGCAGCTTGACAGTACATAACTGTATGTACACATAACACACAGCAGACTCATCCAGTAGGATGTCTAGTGAGTAAGCAGTTAAAAGAGCCATATTAAGGCATATGTGTAGAATTACTCCCTACTCATTGTATAAAACTTATTTCACAGCAGCCGTGCAGTCAATAACAGCAACAACAACAATAATGAATAGAAAGTTTTATTAAATAGTACTCCTCCCCCCCCTTTTTTTTGTTTTTGTTTTGTTTTGGTCAACCGTATGCTTCCTCAAAGCAGTATCTAGCTAAGCTCTCAGCTAATGTTGGAAGGTAATGTTTTAGTGCTGGAAGGAACTGGAAGGGTAATTGAAGTCTAACTCTCTTTCAAAGCAGAAAATAGAGTAAGATGCATAATGCTACAGCTTTGAAAAGTTAATTTTTTGGACTACAGCCAGCATTCATCCATATGGATTGATTCTTTGTACTATTTGCATATAAACAGTTCAGGCACTTTTGCAAACAGATTTCAGGTGTTAGCTGAAGGATATGTTCTCCAGATTATAACCAGAGAAAACTGAAGATGTCTTAACTCATTTTCTGATCATCACACAGAAAGGCTTGTTTCTCACAATTGTTGAAATCCTGTTCACAAAGCTGTGCCACATAAGACTGTTGATGTCATTAGCCCTGGTGATATTTTGGAAATTAAAAAAAAATCCAGTCCCCCCAAGGTTTGCTACCACTGATAAATTCATCCTGAGAGTAGTGATTTATGAAAATTAAAGATTTACCCCCATCCTGTAGCCCCCAATAGTTTCTCTACAGCAAGGATTCCATTGGATTCTCAGGACCCTCAAGAGGGGAATTGGAAATAGTTTACTTCTGGAAAATTGGTGATGCTGATGATGTCATAAGCCTTAAGCAATGCAGCTCTGTGAACAGGATGTCAGCCTCAGGAAAAATCAGGTCAGAGCACTGATTACAGTTCTTCCATCATATCTCTAGTTTTATAAGGGCTAGAGTCTTAACTTTAAAAAAAGGGGGGATCAGAAAACAATTGCTAGGTTCTGTTGTTCTTGATCCTTGCAACCCTTTTGTCACTTGAAAATGTTCTGTATTGATTGCTGATTGTTTACTAGTCTGAATTTGAAGCACAGGTCTTAGGGTCTATAGAAGAGATCCTCTTGAGATCACCACTGCCCACAAAGACCCATTTGTTGGACATGTGGGAAAGGGTCTTCTCCACTATTTATTTATTATTTATTTATTGCTCCCACATGGTAGAATGCACTCCTTCCAGTAGTATGCTGACTCCTACTCTTTTGTCCTTTGGAAAAGGTTTTAACTTTCTTTAACTAAGCCTTCTAAAATTATTTTTAGTATTCTTTTTCTGTTGTACCACTTTAATAATGTGTGTGCGTGTGCGTGCATGTGTTTTAGGGGAAAGGCAGTTTAAAAATAATACTGAAATAACACTTTGGTTTAGGTTTCTGGTGGATATGAGTGTATTTTATAAATTTATAAAGCACTAATGCTGTCAGGCGGAAAAAAACAGTTTCAGACCAGCTCATCAGAACAAATGTTCTGGTATGAGAATACACTAATCTACATGCAGTGAAAGAAGGCAGATGAATGGTAACATTTTGATGCTTCACATGAAAATCTTCTAGACATTGAGTGCTTTTAAAAATCCTCAGGTTTTTTTCTTCAAAAAAGAACAAATAACACATGCTATTCTTAGCTTTTTCCCCAAGAACAAACAGGAGGACAAATCAGTTGGTTTTTATAAATAATTGTAAATCTTTGTAATGGAAATATGTAGTGAAAGTGGTATCTTCTCTTTTCAGGTTTGTTTAAATTTACAAAGAAAGAACTTAAGCATTTTTTGTTTAGAATTAACTTCAATGGAGCTAGAGAATATATTACAAAATTGTTTAAGTTGAATATAGGTGGCTGGGGCAGAAAAGACTCTTTCACTATAGGTATACTGGTATTAAAATTATTTTTTATTTGATGCCTTCAGTGAGAATTCCCACCTTACTGTGACATCACAAACATATGCAGATCTACACATACACATAACACAGTATCCTTTCTCTTAGCCGTCCTCTTTGCTATCTTCACTAGTAGCTGAATTCTTTGTCTGACTTAAAGGAATACATGCTAGCCTACAAATATGTTACCTTCCTTATTTACATTTCTTGTCAAATTTTTTGGCAGTGAGCGGAGACATGCTGTTTCTGAAGAATGCCAGCCAAAGTTTAAAAAAGAGGAGGTTCTCCAGAGAAGGGAGATCCAGCAACAACAATTGTATGTTGAAGAATTACAGCAACAGATCTTGGATGGTGAGATTAGAGCTGAGCAAGAACTAGAACATGATCAGGCAGTAATCAATCAGCAGATCAGAGAAAGTGAGTTTTTCCCCTCTCTTCCCTTACTGTTACTTTCCAGAGACAGATTGGCATGTTGATCTAACTTATGTCATATTTAAGAGGTCCCTTAGCACTATTTTAACAAGTATATTGTTCTGAAAGGGTTTTTTTTAGCCTTAGGGGGTTGTTTTGATTTGTTTGATATTCTTGTATTTAGAGCCATGATATTCAAAAACTCTGAGATGGCACTTACTTACTTTGTACATAAATCTGTCACTGTTTTTCATTCTTATTTTTACAACCAATTTTGTTAATATACTGTTTTCTCATTTCCACTCTTGATCCTTTCTTTTGCCTGTCATTTTCTTATTATCCTTAAAATAATGCTAGTAGTAGTCGCTTGTTTTCATTAACTCACCTTCAATAGTTTTGCTATGTTGTTTTTAATATATGCTCTTGAACTCCTAACTACTAGATTCAGCTACTTCTTGCTTTTAGATTTAGATCTGGATGCGGAACTAGGCAAAGATCCAGTGGCATACTTCAGTATCCAATGCCAGTAGAACTGGAACGTTCTTTCCATTTCCCTCTTATTACAGCCCTTTATGGTACCTTAAACTTGCTCCAGAAGGTTTTCTTAACCCTCTGGAATAGTTTTTTAAGGTTTATGGAGAACTTTATGGAGGACTAAGGGGGAATGGCTGAATCTGAGGGAAGCAGTGGAATCCAACAGAAGTATGCTGTTGGATCCTGGCCTGGTACTAATGGCTGTGTGAGATACTAGTCTAATACCTGCCAAGGCAATAGCTGTGATTCTGGATGATAGAACTCTGTCAAAGGATATTGTAGAACACCCTACAGGCAGAGTGCTGTATGTTCTGAAATTACTCAAAGGCTGACTACAAAGGTCCCACTGTTTGGTCCACTGCAGAAACAGGCCAGTTCGCTCTTAAAGATGGCAATCAGACAGTGTCTTTATTGGAGTGAACCAGTCCACTCCCAGAGCTTTCCTATTCATACCTTTTTGAGCCCTTGCCAGTAACTTCTAATTTTTTTGGTATGGGTTGGATCACTTTGGATTGGATTGGTTCCAGCATGCGTGATCACTGGAACCAATCCAAGACAAGTCTTCCGGTTTGAACTTGCCAAAATCGTACTGTGGCTTAATAAATTAGCCATTCCAGGATATTGGTAAATGGATCACTTCCTCTGCTGCTCACAAAGGGTCAGGGGAAAATTTTTAAAGACCATGTAATAGACCATTTCTAATGTGCTGCATCAGTTATTATAAGCCGCCCAGAGACCTTTGGGTAGTGTGGGCGGCATATAAGTTAAATAAATAAATACTAAAAAAAAATTACAAAATATTTCCTTTGCCTCATCTTAAAGGGCAAGTCAGGAAGCTGCCTACAGTCAAATCCATGAGAGTAACTTTGGTTACAGGCAGTTTCTCAACCAGTCCTTTAAGAGAAGATAAAGTTGGGAATGCAGGAGTGATTTCTGTATGAACAGGAGGGCTTGATTAGATCGCTCTAATCAACCATGACCATTCCAAAGTGTCCCACACAAGTTGACTCCCTGACATTAATGACTTCTGTGATATTGGTACTGTGCGGAGGGAGGCGGAGTTGCACACACACACACCTTAGAGGGAACTTTGCTTGGAGTGTGTGGTATTTTTTAAGGATTTTGTGGACTATTCATAGGTTCCATAGTGCAGGTTGCCTCCAACAGCTCCACCACAATATGGTGCGTAAACAAACAGGGAAGTACCAGGTTATGGTAGCTGATAAATTCAACGGTGTGACTCTGGCACTGGTATCTTCCACAACATCTTCCTTCTTACAGTGCATGTGTTAGGGCCCCTTGCTGGGCCCAGTTTATAGAGATGAACTCAAATGGGAACTCCGTCACAATTTTCTTGGTGAGGTATTCTTCAGATGGGGTCAATCACATATTGACACATTTGGTTTTAGGACCAGCAAGCTCATGTAAATGTCACTTTTATTGATTTGGGAGGGGGGCACAAGTCCTTCTCCAACAGTGTTGCAGTTTTAGATTAATCCCGTATTTGATTCATCGCTGATTTCAGACAACAGTTGAAAAGTTCAAGAGGGCTTCTTTATTAAAGATTTGCACAATTAAGAAGAGTATGACAAAATTCTAGATGACTGGAGGGATATCTGCCAGGGACAGACATTCTTGCTTTTAGTACAGCCTATGGATGCTCCACCCTTATTCAGTACTCAAAGGATTTTGAAACTGAAGGAAACATCAACTATTGGAGTTGATTATTCTCTTCTAATAGATTGTTTGTGTTATCAGTAGATTAGGAATGTAATAAAACAGATAAATCTTCTTGATTTCCCTGCTTTGTTTTGACTATTCCTAGATCAGCAGTGGCTCATTGATGAAAAGAAACGTCTGGCTGCCCAGCAACAGCAAGAATCTGCTGTTCAGACAGAAATCAAATTATATGCAGAAACAGGGGTTCAGAATATTTTGGAATCAGAGACTGGCCCTTCCCTGACTGAACAGAACAAGAAAAAATTGGTACAGCTAGAGCTTTTACGAAAATACTCTTTAAAGAAAGCAGAAAGACATTTGAGTCGGAAGAAGGTTAAACTGCATTTGGAAAGGATTGTGAAGAAGCAAAAACTGCTAGAGGCCAAGAAAAACCTGGAACAACTAGAAGCTACTTGCTGGATCAACGAGGATAATGTAAAACTTGCGCCCTTTCTGAACCAAGAAATCATAGCACCCTCTTGGGACTACGGATGTTCACAGCCAGGATCAGCTTCAGGCTCCTTAAAGTGCAGACAAAACACCTGTTTAAACATACAGCCGCCACATTGCAGGTAGATATTCTGGACAGTATTTCTCAAGCAATATCCTGGTCTAACTAACATAACTTTAACATTAACTTTCATTAAGTTTAATCAGTACATACAGTCATGGCCAAAAATATTGGCACCCTTGCAATTCTGTCAGAAAATGCAACCCTTCTCTCAGAAAAACGGCTTGGACCCTGGATACCTGAAGGACCGCCTCCTTCCATACGAACCTACCCGGCAACTGAGATCTAGCCAGAAGGCCCTCCTGAAAGAGCCGTCCCGCAGTGAGGTGAGAGGGATGGCCTGTAGGCGGAGGGCCTTTTCGGCAGCTGCCCCCGGTCTTTGGAATGCCCTCCCAAATGACATCTGACTGCCGCCAATATTACTGACATTTCGGCGCCAGGTTAAAACCTTCCTGTTCCGGAAGTTTTTTAATTGAAAGTTTTAATTTTAATTGATAGAGTCATGGATCTAGATGGTTTTTGTTTTTATTTTTGCTTTTGTAGATGTAACCGTATTGGTTTTTCGTGTGTCTGTTTTTAACTGAACTGTTTTAATTGATGTTGGAAGCCGCCCGGAGACTCTTGCAGAGTGCGGGCGGCATACAAGTCGAATAAATAAATAAATAAATAAAATTGTTGCAGTTGCAAATGTTTTGGTAGTCACATGTTCATTTCTTTGGTTTGTGTTGGAACAACACAAAAAAACAGAGAAGAAAATCAAGTCCGATACAATTCCACACAGAAACCCAAAAAATGCACTGGCCAAAATTATTGGCACCCTTAACTTAATATTTGGTAGCACCCCCTTTGGAAAAAATAACTGAAATCAATCGCTTCCTGTAACCATGAATGAGTTTCTTACACCTATCTACTGGAATTTTGGACCACTCTTCTTTTGCAAACTGCTCCAGGGCCTTCAGATTTGAAGGATGCCTTCTCCCAACTGCTGTTTTGAGATTTCTCCACAGATGTTCTATGGGATTCAGATCTGGACTCATTGCTGGCCATTTCAGAACTCTCCAGCGCTTTGTTTGTAACCATTTCTGAGTGCTTTTTGATTTTTTTTCCCCAAGTCATTGTCCTGCTGGAAGACCCATGACCTCTGGTGCAGACGCAGCTTTCTGACACTGGGCACTACGTTACGCCCCAAAATTCTTTGGTAATCATCAGATTTCATGATACCGTTCACACAGTCAAGGCATCCTGTGCCAGAAGCAGCAAAGCAATGCCAAAACATCTTTGAACCTCCACCATGTTTGACTGTAGGGACTGTGTTCTTTTCTTGAATGCCTCATTTTTTTTCTGTAAACAGTGTCATGATGTCCTTGACCAAAAAGCTTGACTTTTGTCTCATCTGTCCACAGTATGTTCTCCCAGAAGGATTGTGGTTTTGTCACATAAGTTTTGGCATACTCCAGTCTTGCTTTTTTATGCCTTTGTGTCAGCAGTGGTGTCCTCCTGGGTCTCCTACCATAGCGTCTCTTTTCATTCAGATGGTGACGGATAGTGTGAGCTGACACTGTTGTACCCTGTGCCTGCAGATCAGCTTGAATTTGTTTGGAAGTTAATCTGGGTTCTGTATCCACCATTCTAACAACCCTTCGTTGTAATTTTTCAGTAATTTTGCTCTTCCGTCCACATCCAGGGATGTTAGCTACAGTGCCATGGGCTGTAAACCTCTTGATGATATTGCGCACAGTGGACACAGGAACATTAAGATCTCTGGAGATGGACTTGAAGCCTTGAGATTGTCGATGTTGTTCCACAATTTTTTCTCTCAAATCTACAGACAACTCTTTACACTTCATTCTTTTCTCCATGCTCAGTGTCACACACAACACAAAGGTTGAATCAACTTTTCTCCATCTTAACTGGTAGCAAGTGTGATTACTATATTGCCCACACCTCTTACTTGCGACAGGTGTGTCTAAATACAAATTAAAGGAGCATCACATGCTTGAAAAGCAATTATTTCTTATAATTTAGACAGGGTGCCATTAATTTTGGCCAGTGCATTTTTGGGTTTCTGTGTGGGATTTTATCAGATTTGACTTTTCTTCTCTTTTTTTGTGTTGTTCCAGTGCAAACCAAAGAAATGAACATGTGAGTACCACAACATTTGCAACTGCAACAATTTTCTGAGAGAAGGGTTGCATTTTCTGACAGAATTGCAATGGTGCCAATATTTTTGGCCCTGACTGTATACTAATTAACATTTTATCTGGTTACTAATACTTCTTATACACCCTAAAATTGATGTTTCCTTCCCTACCAGTTACGTATGTTTTCTAAAAAAAAACTTTTAGCTTGTTCAGAACCAAGCTCTCATTTAATATTATGAGTTACTTAGAAGATACTAAGTAGTCTGCAGTAAGAAAGCATTGTATCCACATCATACAAGGTTACATAATGCCAGAGGAACAGAAGAGATTAAAAGAGAGAGAAGGCTTTTCATTTGGCATCTGAATATATAATAGGTACCAGCTTAGGGGTACCAGCTTAGGCAAGGAGGCTCTGGCTGGGTCACGTTAAAATTGGCAGCCACGAATACTTGGTACAGTATTTAGGCTAACAGGCTAACGTGTCCTCCTAGTGGCACCAAGGAGTGGTGGCTGCACTGAAGATGTAGATGCCGAAGGGGTGGCTGTGACTATGTGAGGGTTGTGTGAGTGGCTAGTATGAATATATGTGGGAAGGAATACCTTCTCGGGGAAGAATGTCATGCCACCACCTTAAGTCCCTTCCCTGGGAGAAAAGCAGAATAAAGTTAATTTAAAAATAACTAAGCAGAAACCTAAAGGTTGTTCTAGGTTTTTCAGGCTGTCTGGCCGTGTTCTTGAGGTTTTTCTTCCTAACGTTTCGCCAGTCTCTGTGGCCGGCATCTTCAGAGGACAGGAGTCAGAACTCTGTCTGTGCTCTGGTGCAGTTTGTGGGATAGTTGACTATTTATAGCTGTAGGATCAGCTTTTTGTCCTTTTCAGGAGATTGGGTGATTATGGTGATCAGCGTGTTTTTTGTTGTGGGTGTATTGTTGTGATAAGGGGGAGAGATGATCTGTCACTGTGATTGATGGGTGTCGTAAACTGGTCTTTTGTGTGCAGTGATCACTGGTCCTTGTGGCTGAGTAGAGTTCGTTGACCTTTTGCAGGCTGTGTTTTTCAGTACTGGGAGTCAGGCTTTGTTGTGTTTTAGACTTTCTTCTTTTTTGTTGAAGCTCTGCTGGTGTTTGTGGATTTCAATGGCTTCCCTGTGTAGTCTAACATAATGATTGCTGGTGTTGTCCAGTACTTCTGTCTTTTGAAATAGAATTTCATGTCCAGCTTCTTTCAGGGCATGTTCAGCTACTGCCGATTTTTCCAGTTGTTTTAGTCTGCAGTGTCTCTCATGTTCTTTGATTCTGGTGTGGATGCTGTGTTTTGTGGTTCCAATATATACCTGGCCACAACTGCAAGGTATCCGGTATACTCCTGCAGTGGTGAGAGGGTCCCTTTTGTTCTTTGCTGGCCGTAACATTTGTTGTATTTTTGTGATGGGCCTGAATACTGTTTGTAGGTTGTGTTTTTTCAAAAGTTTCCCCATGCGGTCCGTGACCCCTTTGATGTATGGCAGAAATACGTTATTTGTGGGTGGCTGTTTTTCCTCTTCAGTTTGGTGTTGTTTTCTTGGTTTGATGGCTCTTGTGATTTCATTCTTGGAATAGCCATTTGCCTGTAGGGCCCAATTTAGATGGTTGAGTTCGGTTCTGAGAAATTGAGCTTCACAGTTCCGATTTGCCCACGACAAAAAAGAGGCATAATCAAAACACTGGTAGACTGACATGCTATCCACTGTGCCACACTAGTTCTTTGATCTTAAATTAACTCATGACATATTAAGATTGGTGGTCAGCCAGTTCCTCCAGTAGGCTTTGATATTTTTATTTATTTTATTTATTTATTAAATTTATACGCCGCCCATCTAGACACATGTCTACTCTGGGCAGCTAACAATAAAAATGGAATAAAAACAGTATAATAAAATAAAAAGCAACAATAATAATATAATTCAAGATGGGGAAAAAATAAAAATAATCAAGTGGTGACAGGAGGGAAAGCCTGCTTAAAGAGCCAGGTCTTAAGTTGGCTCTTAAAAACACCCAGCGAGGGAGCCAGACAGATCTCTGAGGGGAGACTGTTCCAAAGGCGAGGGGCCACTGCCGAGAAGGCCCGGTTTCTTGTTCTTTCTCTCCGGGCCTCCCTCGGCGTTAGGCCCCTCAACCGCCCTTCCTGGCTAAAATGAGTGATTTGGGTAGATCTAGGTGGGAAGAGGCGTTCCGCTAGATATCAAGGTCCTAAACCGTTTAGGGCTTTATATGTCATCATTAACACTTTGAAATCAATGCGGAAACGAACGGGCAGCCAATGCAAGGCAGCCAGAGTGGGGGAAATATGCTGATATTTTCTCGTCCCACTGAGGAGTCTGACCGCCACATTCTGCACCATTTGAAGCTTCCGCATCAATCTCAAAGGTAGCCCCACGTAGAGTTCATTGCAGTAGTCTAATCTTGAGATTACAAGCGCATGGACCAAAGTGGTGAGCGCCCCAACATCAAGATAGGGACGCAGCTGGGCAATCCACCACAGATGGAAATAGGCGGAGTGGACCACTGACGCCACCTGGGTTTCCATAGTGAGCGCCGGATCCAGATGGACCCCCAAGCTGCAAACCTCACTCTTCGCAGTGAGAGTCACTCCCCCAAAAGAGAGGGAGTTTCCCAACCCACCAATGGAGGGGCCACCCACCCTCAGGACCACCGACTTGTCCGGGTTCAGCCTCAGTCCATTCTCCTGCATCCATTGCAGTACAGCCTCCAGGCAGCGCTGAAGGGACGGAACGGCATCCACTGTGGTTGGAGAAAAGGAGATGTAGAGCTGGGTGTCATCAGCGTACTGATGGCACGAAGCCCCACACCCCCTGATGACCCCACCCAGCGGCCTCATATAGATATTAAACAGCATTGGGGAGATAATCGAGCCCTGCGGAACTCCACAATTGAGGCTCCACGGGGCTGAAACACTCTCCCCAAGCTGTACTCTCTGAGGATGGTCCTCCAAGAAGGATCGGAGCCAGGCAAGCGCCAGACCACCGATTCCCAGGTCGGAGAGCCTCCCCAGGAGGATACCGTGGTCGACGGTATCAAAGGCGGCTGAGATATCGAGGAGGACCAACAAGGACATTTTGCCCCTGTCAGCCTCCCTCAGCAGGTCATCAAACAGGGCGACCAATGCCGTTTCCGTACCGTGGCATGGCCTGAAGCCCGACTGGAATGGATCCAGGGCATTGGTTTCATCCAAAAGAGCCTGGAGCTGGTCAGCCACCACCCTCTCTACCACTTTGCTAAGGAAAGAAACATTGGGAACGGGCCTATAATTGCCAATGTTGTCCGTCGCCAAACTTGGTTTCTTCCTTATGGGCCTAATGAGTGTCTCCTTGAGGGCAAGGGGAACCTTGCCCTCCTGGAGAGACCCATTAATTATTGCTGTGGCCCATTCAGTTGTTGTAGGCCTGGCTGCTTTGATTAGCCAGGCCGGGCAAGGGTCAAGGGAGGAGGTGGTGGCACGACAGCGGTCAAGCGCTTTGTCCACCATATCTGGCATCACAGGCTGAAAGAGATCAAGTCTCACCGGGCAAGGCGGAGCGCTGGACATCTCTGCTCGATCGACTGTATTCAAAAAGAGAGAGAGCTCCCGGCGGATGGCCTCCACTTTAGATTTAAAAAATGCTGCAAATTGGTCAGGTGAAATACTAGTAGGAGGCCCATCACTTAGACCAATTCTGGATAGATCGCGAACTATATGGAAAAGTTCCGCCTGCTGATTTGAAGCTTCGCTTATCCGGACAGCGAAGTGAGCTCGACTAGCAGCCCTCACCTTAGTAAGGTAGTGGTTAGTCGGGATCCTGACAGCTTTCCGATTATAATCCGTCGGGTTCCGTCTCTAATTGCACTCTAGCCTTCTCCTGTTTTGCTTCATAGCTCGCAGCTCCTGGTTAAACCAGGGCACTGGCTGAGCTCTGCGACGGAGAGGACATTTAGGAGCGATCGTGTCAACAGCCCTGGTGGCGGCAGCAAGCCAGCCATCAACCAGAGCCTCAACAGGAGCGCCAGTCAGATCAGCCGGAATCCCTCTCATGGAATCCTGGAATCCTATAGGATCCAGTAGCCTCTAAGGCTTTCTAGAGATTTGAAAGATTAGGATGATAATTGAGCTAGTTCCTTTGTTAAGTAGGTAATAAATTGGTTGCTAAGTCATTTAAGTGATGGAAAGAGTTACTCTACTTGGTTGACTTGCATGCTTATTCCTTCAAGTTTTATCCTTGAGTCTGGCCCCCTGTACCTGTCACTCAGTGCAAAAAAAGTCAAGAGACAATAACACACCCCACTGGAGGTGCTTCTAAAAAACTATTGTGTTTTTAAAATCAGTATGCAAACAAAACCGAATGACAGGCAGAAGCATGCTGATTTGCAACTTGTGAAGCTATGAAAGCTGTTAGAGGACAACCATCTGTTCTATTTCTATTGTAGCAAATATAATTTTGAAAGCAATGTTTTAATAATTTTTTAAAATATTTTAATGAATAGAATATGCAAGGTTGATTGATTTCTATGGCTGTTTCTGTTTTTACAGGTTTTCCCCAGAGAGAGATTCCTCTCAGTTATCTACCTCAGAACACAGCTACAAATTCTCTAAAGTCAATCCACCAAGGAGATCAGTGTCTGTAGAATATTTTACCAGAACACTTGAAGACCTTTGTAAAAGAGGCAACATTCACGATGAGAGAGATGGTTCCTTCCCAATCCAAAGGCAGCTAATAAAAAATCAGAAAATTTATTTGAGAAATAAAGGAATAGAGATAACAAATAGAAGCAATACCGAAGTTTTTTCTTATATTTGTAAAAATAACCAAACCATGGAAAAATCCAGTAACAGACCAAGGCAAACCAGATTAAAAGCCCCGGTTTTGAAGTCGTCTGACCATTTTAAAAGAAAGTATGAATCTGAAGCAGTGAAACAGGTGGCTAAAATAAAGACCCTGGAAGACTCAAACCAGCATGCAGAGAAGCACTCAGAAAAGAGTGAAGCTCAGGAAGCTGGTAGAAAGATTAGAACGGAGAAAAGAAAAAAAACCCCAAGTTCCCTTCCAGGAAATTCCATCAAGGAACTGAAAAAATCAGCAGTATGTGGTAAATCACCAGTACAACATCTGGGCCAAAAAGCAAAGAACCTGAAAAGTGTTTTAGCAAACAGTCAGTCAGTGGAACAGCAGCAACACCTGAAAACAGCATCCTCAACAAGAAGCTTTATCAATATAAACAACCATGCACCACTATGTTATGGTGAAAAAAGGTGGCACAGTGCTGAGGCATTGAGTGTTGGAATCTCAAAAACAGCTCCTGGTCTGCTGAGAACCTGGCAAGAAGATGAAGACATGGAGTTTTCTGATACTGACAGTAATTATTCTGTGGACTCTCTTTCATGTGATAATGCTAAAGTCCTCACAGAGCCACTGAATCTTGAGGAGGAGTCAGCTGAAATTGACACTGCCAACCTTGAAGACTCTGAAAGTGATGACAGCCAGATGTCCCAAGATTCTCTTGCAGAAAAAGTAAACAAAACTGAATGCCAAAATATACAGTATTTTCCTGAGGTCCATCAAGAACCTGTTAAATTTTGTAAAGACAGTAATTATCAGCCTCTTTCACTGACAGGAAACACATCTCTTTCAAACAGTAATCTGACTGTGAATGAGAGAAGTTTTTCTCTGGATAGTCTAGGTGATGCAGATGAAGCATCAGGAGAAGATCTTGCAGAGGAATCAAAATTCCAATCATGTGATGAAGTGCCTGCTGAGGTTTTCTGGAAATTGCAAAATTTAAAATCAGAGTCTGTAAACAGCAACAAACATCACAATCCTGAGATCATTAATGAAACAGCGAAAATAACTGATCACTTGACCCTGAATTCCAGTTCTTTTTACCTGGATACTAGTGCACAGTCCAGTTTCAGTAATATTCAGGATCAGTCAGTAGAAAAGGTTGAAATTGATATTTGTGAACAAGAAGGCTCACTTGATGAAAGATCACACTCTACAGGTGAAAATGTTCCAGTCTCGCCAGAAGCTTGGTTGTCCTATGACTCTAAAATTGGAGAGAGCAGCCCGATAATGGCAATGTGTTCTTCTCAAGATCATAGAGAGTTTCAGATTGCACAGCTACATTCTGTCAAGTCAAACTGCTGGATGAAGAAAGATGATCTCAGACAGTCAGCTGCTGAAATGTCATTTTTCTCCTGCTCTAAAACACCACACCAGCCTTCTTGTGAGCCAAGGAAGATTGAAATGCTACTTTCATCTGGAGAACCATCATTATCTTTACCAGAAACAAGGAAGCAACTTGAGATTGAAAGTGCAGGAGCTACATCATCATTATCTCTTTCTAGATTTCCTACAAAATATAGTTACTGTGAAGTTGCATCTTCTCTTAAGTCTGTTTGTCAGCAACCTGATGATTTGTCTGAGGGTGGATCTACTGATGTATCTGCACAAATATCTAGTTGTTTGAAAGAACATGCTGGGACTGATAGTTCATCTCAAGTGTCAGAAAAGCTTAACCTTTCTGCTTCTTCAGTTTATTCTGAGATTTCTAAGGATCAAGATCTAGAAAACAGCTTCATTTCCAGGACAAATACTTCAGGAGAGAAGTGTGTTCTTGCTGGCTTTGAAGAATGCCTCTTCAGGACTATTGAAAAAGCAGATGCCGATTCTGATAGTAGCACAAGAGACTCAAAACTTATTGAATTAAACACCGCTGGTAAATCCATTGGCACATTACCAGTTAACTCCCCTGACTTGACTTCACTTGATTTTTCAACAGAAGAAAAATATCGAGCCTCTAAATATTTGTTTTCAAAAGAGAAAATAAGTTTATTTGATGATGAAAGTTACTATCTGTGTGACACACTAAGCAAGCATGCAGATTCTGCTACTAATGTTGGGGAGAAATATTTTCTAAGAAATGGTAGAAGTAACTTTGATGTGATGCAGAAAACAAGATGCCAACAGGTGCCTGTGGAAGAAATTGCTACAGAAAGTAAATCGTTTCAAACTAAGTCAACAGCTTTTCTCTGCAGCAGTCAGTCTGCTCTTCCACTACATATGTCTGAGACTGACAGTGTTGGTGTACAGGGAAATAGAGATGTCTTAACAGAATCTGCATTAGAGGTTCCTTCATTTAGAGAGGCAGAAGAAGAACGGGGACAAAATAAAGAATGGCATTCAGCAAATAATCTTGAATTTCAAACTAAAACCATACTTTGTGATTCTCGTTTGGGTTTAGGTGTTGGCTTTTCTGGAAGCAAGTTGAGCCAAAAAATCTCATTAGGTTTTGATGCTGAAAGTATGGTTAAGAAGAGCAGTGAAGGGAAACATTATAACATGACCTCTTTTTCCTGCAAAGGAACACCTTCACTCACTGGTAGGGACTCAGTGACTGACAAATCAGTGCATTCTAATACGGACATAAAGGAGAAAAAAGATTCATCGGATTGGCCTTATGAAACTGATGATAAATTCACTTCACAACCAAACTCAAATGTTCGTTATCGTGACTCGGTTAGACTGGGAAAATGTGCTGAAAAATCTATTTCTGAAGAGAATAAGGGTGAACATAAAGAAAAGTCAATAAACTCTGAAGAACTTGCTAAATTAATAAAAAGTGTCAATAAGCTGGAGTGTGACATTTTAGAAATGAAACATAAACAGAATAAATGTTTACAGAATTATCTTGCAGTTGAATCGCAAAGTTTAACAGAAGAGAACAGTAGAAATTCCGGAAGCTGCAGTGTGATTCAGTCGCCAAGCAATGATCGTGACAAGTGTTGCAAGAAGCTGCCTGAAACAGTAGTATATGAAGAAACAGGTAAAGAGGAAATCTTTTTGATTGAGAATAGCAAAGAAGAAACAAATGTATCAAAACTAGCAATTGGGCTTGCTACTAATATTTCAGTAACTGCTATAAGTAACAATAAAATTGAAGGAAACACAGGTGAAGATGATGGTTCTGTTGGCACAGAAGCAAGCCCTAACAGCACTGTACCAGCTATATGTTCCAGCTCATCTATTTTAATTAAAAATACAATAGACTTACTTGACAGAAGTGCAGAACATGTACAGGTTGACAGAACTATGGAAAACATCCTGTGCTCCGAATTAACAGTGACTGCAATAACCACAGAAAGTAGACAAGAAAATGTTTTAAACTGTAATGAAAAAGATAAAAATAATTCTACCAACAATGAAACCTCGGTATTAGAAAGCTTGATAATGTACCCTAAGATGGTTGAAGAAGAAAAAGCTGATGGGGGCAAAGAACAAAATGATGCAGCAGAAACTGAGGTGCACACTGATGGAAATGTTGCGTTACTGCCAGATAATCCATCTCATGGTTTTATGAACTGTGATACTGACAACAATAGAACAAATCTAGATAGTACTGAAAGAACAAAAACAGACATCAATATTTCTAAACTAGAAGAACAAAATGATGTGCGTCAATTACTCGAAGTGTGTCTTGATGCTAATGAAACACATGAAGAGAAAAGATCAGCAAATCTTTGGAGGCATATGGGTGTTTTGAATGAAGCAGTGAAAAACGATAGTAACAATGGTGATTCAGATAATAGCAGAGCTGCGGCTGGACAGTATGAGAGTATTGAAGAGTTCAAACCCATCAGCAGTGTTGAGACTGCTAATGTATCTAAATCTCTTTCTACAGATTATTCTACTAATAGTATTTCAGAGCACAGTGATCTACACTTTGCTGAGAAAAGACTAGTTCACTGCATACCTGAGGGAAGAGAAATAATACACCCAACAGCCCCAGTACAATTGGGTGTAAATGAGGTACCAGGCAAAAATACTGATGAACAAAACACATATACTTGTAAGACAGAAAATGTTAGGGAACATTTGGAAGAAAATAGTGGAAATCCAGAAGTACTAGAAAACAGAGATAGTAGCTGGTCACACAGTGACACCCTGTTAAGTGAAGTATCAAAAGAAATGCAATGCATACCTCACATTTTTTCAAGGAATAATACTGGTATTGTTGGTGATTCAGTACCTGTTAACCAAACAGATCCATCAGAAATAATAAATGAAAAGTGTGGGTTGTCTTCTGTGGCCATTATAAGCTTTTCCCATCAGCCTGCAAATAGTTCTTTTTTGCCTTCAGTAAATACAAATCGAGAAAGTTTGATGGGTGATCCTTCTATACCAAGCAGTATTGCAGTGTCATTGAGTAATAGTACTACCGCTGAAGAAGAACTTCAGTACCGTGAAACACAAATGGATTGTAGCATGCAGGCTGGAATGCAGTGTCCCACTAACAACAGAGGATTAAGTGATCCAATTTTTGATACCGTCATGCAAAATAAATTTTCTCCAGATCAGCTGCAGCAAGATCACGAGGTGAAGATAGATCCAGTATTCAGTAGATCTTTTAACTACAGTGCATCTGAGCAAATTCATATTAAGGATGAAAAATGTTCAAAACCATGTGTTGCAGAATATCACGAATCACTAGCTTTTTCTTCTGCCAATGTCATGCAAAGGAAAGCAAAATCTTTCAACAGTACAGATTATGATTTGGGACAGGCTCATAGAGAATATGACAGAAGAGAACATAAAAACTCAGAAGAATGTTTAAATTCATTCAACATACATCAGAAAGAATATGCTATATCATTCTCACCACCAGCAGCTTTGTTATCAGAGAGTTCTTCCCAAGAGTATTTTAATAGCATTGTTAATCAGAAAGAGTTAAATTCTTTTGTGCAATGTAATCAGACATATAAATGTCCAGATACTGAATACATTGAGACAGAATACAAAACAAACAGTGGGACATTTACTAAAGAGTTGGGATGCCAGAAAGAAACTACTGATATCCTTGTACATAAACCTTTTGATGATCTCAGTGTAGGACATTCAGTTGATTCTGGGGCAGTGCCTGAGGATGGAGTAAATGTTTTAGGACATGTTGCTGAAGCTCTGTGGGAAAATTTTCATCGTGATGAAGACATTGCTTCAAGGTGCAACATAAATTCTTACAGTTCTGAATCTTCTGCTGCTTACTTGAACAGTTCAGCTCTGCATCCAAATTTTTTATTAGAATGCAATGTAGACAAGTGTACATATTTTGACAAAAGTGAATATTTGGACTCTGAAGGAGTTGATGTTATCGTATCAACAGCAGAGGGCAATTTTACCAGTCTGCATAACCTAGAAAAGTATGTGTCGTCACAATCTGAGAATGCTATAAACAGGATAGAAATCCGTTTCCAAGAAGGAAATGTGCTTACTAACCAAGGTTTAAAACAAACAAGCTGTGATGAAGCAACACCACCTCCTTTATGCCATGCAGAAGGTTTTTCCACTTGTACTGTATTTAAAAATGCAGGTAACCTTGACCCCCCAGAATCGCCACCTTCAGTGTATAAGCCTATTGCTGACTCACAGCAGGAGATATTTTTGGCTTCTCCTTTGTCGGCGTCATTTCAGGTACAAGAAAATCCATCCATCTGTCACCAGGCTTTTCCAAATATTTCTTCCTCATCTTTCGAAACTTCTCCTATTTCTACCATGAGTCACAGCAAAAATGAAAGTCATGCTGCTTTATATGCTTCTACCTCAAGCTGTTCAGTCTTGGCTACCAGCCAGGTGCAGGAAAGTAACGGTGGTGGTTCTGAGATGCATAATCAGCAATTGTGTGCATCAGAAACAAGTTCACTTTCTTTTGCAAAAGAAAATAGATGTTTCCCACTCTCTGAAACAGAGTCTAATTCTCATTTAGATTGCAGTGGCACAGATATGTGTACATCTGAGATCTATCACAAGGCAAACACTTGTCCAGAACCCAGAGATACAGGTCCCCTGCAAAAAGGTTGTTCAGAAGACTATGGTAAAATTTTGTATCCCACTTCGAATTCAGGACTTGATTTACAAGGAGATGAAAGTACAACACAATTGAGTGGCAAGGTTGCTATAGTAGGTATCCCTACTGCAAACAGAGATGATAATCATATAATTACATGTGAAGTGATGGACAAAAATGATTTTTTTTCTTCAGAACAGCTAAATATTCCATTAATAAATGACAGAACATCTTTCACATCAGGGAGCAGGTGTTCAACTAGTCAAGAAAACTCTGCAAAAGAGGTGCTTAGGAATGAAAGCAACATTTTTATTTCACAGAATACAAACAGAAGCAAAGATGATGGGCGGCGGCCAGGTTTACAGAGTCATAGTTTATCAGCACCAACTCTTGTTGTAATGTGTAATTCTGAATGTGGTTCAGAATCTTCTAAACTAGACTTTGTTGGTCATAATGCCTCTAAGTCATTAGAAGAATTAAATATGAGTGTTGAGCCCCCATCTCCAACTGAAAATGACCTGCACAGAATTGAAAGCTTATCAAAAGCAAAGGCAGACAGTGTTGTGCCTCTTAAATATAGATCCAGATTTCAAAAGAAAGCCAGTCAAGCCCAGACATCTAATCAGTGTGATAAAATAAAGTGTAGGGAAGTATCGCAAGATGATTGTCCTTCAGATACCTCCCCTGTTCATTATCCAGTAGCTGTTGCCCAAATTATTGGCAGTTGTCTAGATACAGAAACAGAGAGGTGCATAAATAATGTTACTTCAATGCATGGATACAACATGGGCAGAAATGAAGAAGTGAGCTATCAGATGGAAGTAACCAATCAGCTTCTTCAAGACAATAAAGATGCAATGCACTTTATTTCAAGTGATATCAACCCTTATGTTCACCCATGGCAACAAGATGAACGCTGCAAAATTGGTTGGAAACAGTATGTTTTTGGAAGTGCAAGCAATGTCTGTAGTAACGCACCTCCACTGAGTTTAGATAATCAAACAGTCGTGAGATGTTCCAGTGTGGATAATGACTTGAATTCTCAAAACTCCCCTTTCCATTCTCACCTCAGTTCTTATGCCAATGCAAGAATATTGTCCAGCACCATAAGCAGCACAGATGATCTCCAAGGATGGGATGTTGCAAGAGAAGGTTTTGAATCTATACATTCAGATGAAAGCGGCAAGCATTATAGTAATGTATCTCATGATGAACTTGAATCTAAACCAGAAAACGTCAATTCCAGTTGTGAAAATATCCTTCCAGATATGGGGTGCTCTCAACAGTCTGAAAACACATCCATGCAAGTTGATGAAATTGTTTTACTTTATCCTTCTGGGTCAGATACATCATCCAATAAACAACAGAGGGCACTCACTTGTGAACAGGAAACACAAACAGATGCTCCAGCAAAACATAAAAGACAGAAGAGGCACCGCAGAAGCTACACAGATATATCTGCAAGAAAGTCTGAGGTGAGCAAGAGTTCATTTCAACAGCCTTCTTCTTGGTCAAGTGTGCAAAATCTTTCCCTGCACCTTTCACAATTGCTTCACAACACTTCTGAGTTACTAGGAAATCTGTCCTTACAGACTGTTAAAGATAATGAACAAACTTGCCACGAAGCTGCTGAAGAAAGCGTTAAAGCCACCATGTCCAATAGCTCTACCCAAACAACAGAAGACATCGGCATTCAGACAGAGATTTTAGGACACCCTCAGAGTAAGATCAAGGAAAGCCAAATCAGTACCAGTGTGGAAGGTGAACTGATGAAGCCTCAGAAGGTAAATGTCATTGTGAAGCTAGTACACCCAGATACTGGAACTCTGACTAAAGAGACAATGGCGGAAAGCAAAAGACAGATCCTGCACAGTGTGCCTGACATAAGAAGCCATGAGGCTGATATTCAAGAAGATTCCTATGGGTCTCATCCTACCTTAAACAAAAACTCCAGCTCATCATCTGAAGTGCCAAAAATACAACTAAATACTCCACCAGAACTTGGTTTAAGCAATCCCAAAATTTCTTCTGTTGTTTCATCTTCAGTTGGTTCTAGGCCTGGGTCTTCAACCACTGTAAACAGTCCTGCCTCTACCTTCTGCCTGTCTTCAGCATACTACCCTCAAGATAAGCAACCTGTTCCTAAAATTAGCATTGCAGAAACCAGGGAACTATCCTCTAAAAATAGGTTGCTAGTTGACCGAGCCTCTTCCCCAATTTTGACACTTTGTGCCAGTAAAGTCAGCCAGCAGTCTAGATTAGACAAATCTCTTTGTTCTTTCAAAGGATCTGCTGGACAACTGAAAGATAATAGTAATTCAGAAAACAATTTTAGAAAAAGGGGATCAGGTCCATGGTTTGACTTGAATTCTTGGGAACAACGGGTAGATACTTCTTCACAAGTGGAGGTAGACAGTGAGTCTATAACATCTAGAGAGAATAAAGAAGCATGCAAGATGGCTACAAATAGGATGGATGAGAATATGACCAAAGAGCTTTCGGGAATAGCTGCTTTGAATCAAAAACAAAAATTTACTATTGACACTCATACTGCAATTCACACCAAAAGACTCTATCATTCAAGCAGCACTTTAGAACTTTCTAGCCATGGGGAATATTTACTTGAGGATCACAGTGATGGCATTCCTGTTGAATGTTCCTTTCATCAGATGCAAGACACGAGAAGAGCAAGAAACTTTTCTGGAGGAATGAAATATGATAGCAGTATAAGAAACTGTGATTATTTACCAGCTAAAAGGCAGTGTCAGAAATCTTTAAATGAGTCCAGTACACCATCGTTAGAATCTAATGAGACTCCAGAATGTGCACTTGATTCGTTTTCTCTTCGGTGTCACCCTACTTGGAGAACTCAAAACTCTTGTCCTTTTCCAGTGTCTGAAATCAGTAATACGCATGATAATGCTGATGCTGACACTGATACACAGTCCAAAACTGAAAGTGAGTGTAATACTGAAATTCTACTGAAGGAAAATACCTCCTTCATGAAGAAGACACACAGACTTCGAAGTTACAGCCTTCGTGACCTGCCCCTGCACAATAAATTCAGCAACTGGTGTGGTGTGAAGGGAGATCCTCACTCTTCTTTAGGTGGTGTGACTCGAAGTGCTAGTGATATCCATAGCCACTCAGAAAGGAAGGCCAGTGGCACAAGAGCTACTGAAACAGAGGAGAGAAACCTGCTTAGTGAAAGGAGAGCCAGAGAGATTGAGAGACTGCGAAGAGAGCGTGCCCAGGTTATGTCTGGCATACATTTAGATATGAATCAGCATCCTTTGACTGTGGAACTCACTGAAGCAAAGCTAACTTATGGAATTGGGGAAACGGATGCACAGTTGAGGATTCTTCAGAGTGGAGCTACCGAGGATTTGACATCAGTGCCCATAAAACAGCAACTCTATGAAAGGTGAATGACTTCATATGTTCTCATAGTAGAGGACTGGCTGGCAGTAATGGGGCTCTTTAAGCAGACAGTTCTACTAATGGAGAGATATAACACAAAACTACATTTTTCAGGAGTATTCTTGTATCTCCTTATAATGAGAATTTTTCCTTGAATAATGATAAACAATGTAAATAAACCTCCCACTTTGAAAGAAGTAATTCACTGCCCTGCAGTGCAGATGCCTGATTATTTAAGAGATGTTAAATAATCCTAGCTGTGTTAATTATGACTCCTAAAGTTTCTTAACCCCATGAAACCTCTGGCAAAATTCTGTAGTAGTTTTACAAGTTTTTGTAACACAACCCAAGCTGTAAAACTGACAGAATTAATCAAGGTTTCTAGTTAACATTCCAAGATGTAATGTTCTTTTAAAACTCAAGTTTATACCATTTTTAAACTAGTTTGCTAGGGTTTTGTGCCACAAATCTCAAGCTGGTTGTCCCAGCTTCGGATAAAGCATTTATTATACATAGTGCCATGGTAGCAATGAAAATACTTTATACTGACAAAATCTTAGCAGGTAAGGTTATAATTGCATTTTGAAGTCTAAAATGGGGCAGTAGACTAGGTTCTCCCATCTTTCATAGGCTGTCAGAGGAATGGCCAATTGGATTCTTGGCCAAAGTGCTGGGTGAAACTTTCTGCTGGTTGGACCCAGCTTTGTTCCCCCACCCACTTCCCTGATGGGTGAAGACCAAGACCCTCTGTGGGTCACATCCCATTTTCTGCAGTAATCTCAGACATATGATGAGAACAAACCCTTTTTTTCTTATGGTGGAACTTAATTCTGAATAGTGATTCCTAGTGTCTCTAATTTCTAGTTCTAGTATCTAGAAATTCTTCCTCTCCAGTTACTTTAACAATTTAAATAGTGCCGATTTTTGTATGAGTTGTGAACTCTGCTTCTCATCTTCATTATAGACACAGGAAGTCAATTGAAATACTGAGAAAACAGAGAGAGGAAAGGCTTCAGTGTTTCAGAAGAAGTCGAAGTCTCAGTCCACAAAAGCATATTTTGCAAACACTGGACGCAAATCAAAGAGATGTCGATTTCCCTAGCCGACGTCGTGAATATCTACAGCAATTGAGACGAGATGTGGTGGAGAATACAAGGTAGGAACTGTCAGAGCCATTTGGAAGCACTAGAATTGCACTAAAAAGGTATTATCACCCACCCACCATGTGATCGCCTTCACCAAATGGAAAAGGAGGAGGCAGAAAGAGGCTGCAACTAATGCAGCCAGAGATTGGACCATTCCATTTTATTTGAGCTCATTTCACATTCCTTTAGCTTTGGAAAACATTCAGGCATAATACTGGGAAGCAACAGCACAGAAATGGAAGACAGACAAGTAGCAATAACATAAAGCATAGCAAAGCAGGAAAAGTGGAATTGACCTGGAATTCATCTCCTGTAAATAGACTTGAAGGTGGCTGTTAGCTGTTATGGGAAGTGTGTTTTGTAAGGCAAAACTAAAAGAAAAGCTTCAAACAGCATTTAAGAAAAGAAAAAGAGAGAAATATGGGAAAATATATTCTTCTGATTACTCAGTGTGATGTACTATTAGTTCAAACAGAGACAAGCTAAAACTCAGGAGACCTGGGTTTGAACCCATGTGCAGCCATGGACACTCGGTGGGTGGGTGGAAGTAGAACTGGTAAAACCACATCTTAAATATCTCACTTACATTGAAAGACCCGGTTGCTGTAAAAGTTGAGTCCAGCTGGCCAGCACACAACAGACACACATTCTTATCTTAAGTTTCTGCCTAAATGCTATAAAACAGCTTTTAGTCTACTGTTCACCATTCTTAAAAAGCAGAACGGCATCATGTTACTCATTTATTTATTTTTAGAGTGCAAGAACCCAAAATGAGAATCCAGCATCCTTCAGAGATTGAGATACTACTTAGAGATTATCAGAAGGCACGCGAGGAAACCAAAACTGAAATTGCACGAGCCAGGGACAAGCTTCGAGAACGAGCTGAGCAAGAAAAGAGGCGTATTCGAGAGCAAATACTGTCTCAATTGCAGAAGGCAAGTTTTTCATTATCACAGATGCTTATCAACATCTGTTAATTTAGGACTGCATCTTATAACTTGCACTTGTTTTTAAGACATATAATGCAGCATCTTTGAGAAACCTAAGCAGGTTTGGCTTGGCCAGTGCTGAGATGAAAGTGTGTCCTTGGATTTCATGAAAAGAAGGTAAAACACAGAACTATTATTTTTTACACAGAGAGAGAGAGAGAAAGAGAGAGAGAAAGTTTTAACTCACAGAAGGCCTTCCCCAAGTTCGGAGCTAGAGATAGACATATAGCAGTCTTTTTCATATTGGGTATGATTAGCAAAACCCTCATTACTACAGTTGGTAGGGACACATATTGCAGGGCTTCAGGCTCATGTCAGGCTCAAAGGGTGATGGCGATGGGACCGTGCATGTAAGCTCTACCCTCCACCAGCCCACCTTGCCTCGAAGCCCTGCAGACCAACACATGTTCAGCACAAACATCTTCACAGGTGTTGAACTGTGTCCTCCTTCATAGGGTTGCTGAGAATGGGAACCCTGTAAGCGGCTTCTCTGTAATGCATTTATGACACTTATACAAATCTTCACAGTGGTCAGGATGTTCCAGTGGAAACAGCAATGGGAACCATCATCCCCAGATAAATTGCAAGCTGATTAAAATAAAATAAAAAAGTTGGGTGAAAAATTTTTAATGTTTCACTTCTATGTTCTTTGGATAAAGGAGGAAGCTAAGCTGAAGACCCTTGTAAGCACAAGCACTTTATGTACAGATTCCACCCTCAGTCTGTCTTCAGGACCAACATCTGGATACAACAGTAGTAGCACGGCCACTTATGCTGCTAATATACTTGGAAAACAGGAAGACCAGGTAAAAAATAGAACATGGTAAGAGAAGGCTTTTAAACAATCTGAGTCTGCTGTTTGGATTTTATTCTTTTGTTTTGAATGGGTCCTAGGACTGCAATAAACTCTGATTGCCTCACTAGGGTACTTCATTTGCTTCTAAGAAGAGAGAGGCATCCTTTTTATAAAATAAATGTTTGTGTGACCCTGTGGTTTACTGCACGGTGCTGCCCCTTAAAATCCAAACAGACCTCGCTTACGACGTTTCTTTGAGAAAAAACATACCCAGTGCACCTCATAATTACATTCATCAAGAATGTGGAGTATGTATAGGAAAAGAAAGGATGTGTTTGCTTTGGAAATTCTGCAAGCAACACCCGCTCCATGCAGATGTTTGCCTGTTCCCATATAGGCTAAATCGCAGGCTGGGACCTCAGCAATGCCTGAACGCTGCACCCGCCCCCTCCAGGTGTTGCTGCACTGCTTGTCTAGACAGGCCTTTAGCCTCTAATGGGCTGTTGAGGAAGGGTCTTTGTATTGGGACGGTTTGAACTTCTTGCCCTTTTTTGTGCTTTCAGATGGCGGTTGCATGCTTTTAATAAGCTTATTTTTAATGCAATGATTTATCTGTATTTTAGTATTACCATTTGCTGTCCTTATAGCTATATCAGTTCTAATTCACATTATGTGAATGTTATGTTTGCTGCACTGGGAGAAGGGCGGAATATAAATAAATAAAATTTCTCATGTGATTATTATCATTCACATATGAAGCGCCTTACTAAATACATTTTTTTCCTATCAACCAGACTTCCTCTGAACACACAGAACACTCAAGGGATGGTGCCAGAGGTCGCTCAGTTATCAGAAATCATCAACTTTATATTCTTGAGCCATTGCCAAAGGGTTCTTCAAGTGGTGAGAGTTGAATAAATCTATTTATAAAGAGTGCCAATTCAAACATGTGCTGAATGACTCGTGTTTTTTAAAGAGGGAAAGCAAACTGTCTATATGTTTTATGCATTTATAATTTGATTAAAAAATTGAAAGTAAGCCTAAGTCATTACTATACTGTTTAGAAAAGGGGCTGTTTCATATAATTCAGGCAAATACAGGTCCTTTTTTAAACCATATATTGACCAATGTTTCTGTAATGTTTGAAAGGGAAATATGTATTTCTCTGCATTTTTAAATGCTCTCATCTTTACTTCAAGTATTACAGAAAGGATGACGGTGACACACTATAAAAATTAATGAAAGGTAATAATATCATTGTTAAAACAGGATGGAAGACAGTGGCTGCACATAGCAAAACACTAGATTAAATAATGTACTGCTATCGTAGATTCCCTTGTGATAATGGGCTGACACACTCAGCTCGGTTCAGAACCAAGCAGACAAATAGGAGCCTTGCTGTAAAGCTCTCCGTTCCCTACCAATTTTCAGGAGTCCTTGCAATGCTGTGCATATGCATTCTTTTCCTGGATGCCGTTGTGTTCTCCGTTGCCACTTGAGAAGTGTAGGCAAAGGTAATTCACCACAAAAGGCCCAGGCCATGAGTGAGGCTCCCCTAGCTCAACAGTAAACAGGCAAAGGAAACAACCAAGCAGTTGTGGATAACCTCAAACGTCTTGATTCCTCTGGATCCAGGGTGTCCTATACACTGCAATATTCAAAAGCTATATTAAAGTAATAACTTTTAGAAGTACAGGCGTACCTCGGTTTATGAAATTAATGCGTCCTCCGGGACGTTATGTAATGCGGATATTTCGTAAACCGAAACGCGGATTGCGCTAGGAATGGGGGCGGTGCTAGAAACCTCCAGGCGCAGTGCGTCCTGGGGATACCCTTTCGTACAGTGGGGGGGGGGGGGGGAAGGAAAAAAACGTAAACCGGGGCATTATTTTCTATGGATTTTGGTTCGTAAACTGAAAATTACGTAAACTGAGGCGTTCGTAAACCGAGGTACCACTCTAGTGTGAACAGTGGTCACTTCCAGGGAGTGCCTAGTATGAATAATAATAATAGTCCGTAGTTAAATTGTAAGCAGAAAAAATGTTTTGGGCAGGAGCACACTCCGCCTCAGAATACGTCTGGTCTTTTAGATCTGGGAATACAGTAGAACCCCCATATCCACGGGTATTGGTTCCAAGTCATGGGTAATAGTGAACACTATATGTATAGCATAGTAGAAGGAAAAAATATTTTCACATGCATTACTAGCACTGGCTACTAGAGGGCTCCAGAGACCATGCTATGTATTCTTTACTAACAAGTATTCATAGCACAGTCTTTGGCTTCCTCTAGTGGCTGGTTCAGGTAATACATGTGAAAATAGTTTTTTCTAAAAAAATTCTTTTAATATTTTTAATATTTTCAGGCCATGGATAAGTGAATCAGTGGATACTGATCCTGTGGATAAGGGGGTCCTACTGCATATGTATTGTGGAAATGGTGCTTTCGAACATCAGTGTGTCCTGTGGCAGATGAATATGCCAAGTGGACTGTTGATCTGATTAATGGACATTCATCCTGCATCTGTCAAAGGCACCATTCTGTTGCTCCTCCTACTCTTGCTACACTCCACGGTGTAAACAGAAGGGATTTTTCCAAACTTACCTGAGGAGGTACAGGATAAGTATAAGCTCCATTGCCACCTGTGGGGGGCAATCTCAGCTTTGCACAAAGGCAAACTGGATATCGTGGAGGACCACCTGTGGAGTGTTACATCTGCCCACAGAGCAAGAGGATTTTGGCCTGAGAATCATCCAGATTGAATCTAGAGCTCAAGTCTGGGAACCGTACAGATTCCTTGTTTGTCTCTTTCAGAATTCTTTCCTATGAGCTCTTCTTCTGTGGAGAGGAGCAGTATGCTCTCACCACTTGCTTCCAGCCATGAGTATTCTCATAGCCTAAACGTTTCATCTAGCACCTTTCCAGCCTCTCCTGTAAAAGGATATGAGGATCTGTCCAAACACGTCTTGGCTAATGCTACTGCCGAGGTGAGTAGACACCTGCAAGGACTGTTAAGCTTCGTCACCTCCTGGGTTTCTGTATTTGCTATTCAGCCTTCCTTTACACAGTTGCTGAGCCACACTTTATGCTTGACATTTTTCTTATAGGGTGGCATCCTGTCTCTGTGTTTGAGAAGATGTTCACTCTGCAACTTCTACTCACAAATATAATAAAATAGGGACATGCATGCTTTGCACACGACTGCATACTTGTAGGGGTTGTAAAGAAAGAAAAAGAAAAAGCTGGACACCTCCAAAAAGCTGGTTTAATGCCATGCTCACTGCTGAAGATCCCAGGGTACCATGCTGGATATGAAATACCATTCCAGTGCGGGCCAGTTTTCTAAGAGAACAAAATGGGCACCTTTTCCTTGTAGAATTGCTGCCTGTTCTTTCATAAAGAAATCAGGGGTAAAAATATGGCACAGTATACAATATTTTATACTAATTCCACTGACCTATCTGTTATTGGTTCCTATTGGTTATTTACACCAGTGTAAGTAAATGGCATAGATTGCAATGGCAGATTACCACTAGTTGCCAGTTGTGCCCCTCACTGTGCTCTAACTCACATGATGAGGGATACAAGTAACAGCTTGTTAACTAGCAGCATTTCACTGCAGTTTACGTCAGGGCCCTTATCCTGCAGTAATTAACCTATCTTCTACTCTGGGTGAAATGTTATGCTTACAAAATTGAAGTTTATATATCTGCAAGAGCTGCATTTTGCTTTGTTCAGACATTGATATAGTGTGACTTTCACATTCCAAGGATGGGTTCTGGTATAGAAACCACTGTGCCAACTGTAGAATACATGATGTGTGACTAAAACTGCACCCAACACAATTTTGGCCTGCTGAGTGTCATAACATTCTAATACTACAGGAGCTCTAAGGAGAGCAGTGGTGTGTATATAGCTCGGGGCAAGCTGCACAGTCCCAGGGTGTCCCAAGAAGGAGGGAATGGTAAACCACTTCTGAGTATTCTCTACCTAGAAAGCCCTGAAAAGGGTGGCCAGAAATCAGAATTTTCTTTAATGGCAGATGATTATCTTTCTGGTGGAAGATATGTTTACCATGTACTTTGTTCCATTTAAAAAAAATATGTGGGCCATTCCCAATATATTGTGGCTAGATAAACATGAAAGATCCAGTGGCAATTTCTCTCCCCACATCTTATGCTGCACCAATTCCTCCTGAGATGATGGGAATAAATTCTTAATATTTCTTTTTTGGCCAGAATTAGGGTACTTGTCTTATAGACACTCAGTCCCAGAAGGCACAATTCTTCTTACATTACATTATTCAGGGCTGGAAGGGAGGCAGGGGCAGGTCTGGGGGTCACAGAAGTGGGCCTTGTGGGTCTGACTCTCATCTTGAATTAAATGAAGGCTTCCTTAATGTTTTTCAGAAGAGAGGGTTAACATTTCCTTACCAGGCTGAGCAGTTAAGTCCCTGAATTCAGGCAGACCTGAATTAAAGATGGCTTTGTAGCATTCTCAACAGTGCTTTATACTATACATTATTTCTGTTGTTTCTAACTTTTATTTGTAAGACATTTCATTTTTTAAAAACAAAAAGTCATTAAGAAGTGTAAATGTTGTTGTTGGCCTTTGCATTGCTTCAAAGGTGATGGCAATGTGTTCGAATGACCTGAAGAACCTTTACAGTGGCTGGGCAACAGCTGGGTGGAAGTAAGTTTTTGCCAAACATTCCTTTAAGGTTTACTTAGGAGCCCATTTATTCTTCATGAAAGCTCACTTCCATGTTGTTTTTCTCAATTATAGATACCAGTGTGTGGAGAAAGATGTTTTAGTTTATTATAAAGCCTTCTCATCATCTGCAACCAAGCATGGATTCCTGGGGGCAGGAGTGATTGATAGACCTCTTCCCACCATCTTGTGTCTGCTCAAGGATCCTAGTAAAAGACACCTGTATGACAAAACCATTACCACAGCACAAGTGCACAAGAAAATAACCAGTGATATTGAGTTGGGTAAATATGAATTTAACTACATAATTGAACTTGGTTCATAGCTGTCACTAGATTGATCTTTTTCCTGTTGTTGCTTATTTCTAATTAGGAGCTCTGTTTGAAAAAACTCAAAATTATAGCAGGGAATCTAGGTTAGTAAGATGCTACTGATCCAAAATTGTCACATATCCTGCATCTTGAAATGAAATTTGTTGAATGTTGTCTACTAACAACACCTATTATAATTAAATTCTCTTGGGAAAGCATCTGGAAAACATTGTGGATTGTTGTATGAATAGGGGTCCCAAGTTAAAATCAAGATTTTATAACCACTGTTTTTTTTTGGGGGGGGGTTTCAGTTGCTGTGAGTGGTATAGCACTGCCAGACGTTTTATGAAGGAACTGCACTGAGCCCCACAATTTAGTCATCAGACACATGGTGTTTCTAGGTTGTTAATAGGTATATGTTTAAAGAAACGAAAGTATGGAATGTATTCTCGAACCATCAAAAGTATGGAATCATTTGCAAAAAATAGATAAAGTTACCTTCTCAGTTTATTTCATATAATTGAATTTGTCTCAGTCTTGTTTTAATGTATTCCCCTTTTTTGTTATTGTTTATAGAGCGGCTCTGGGTGAGAGCCGTACAAAGTGCTGCGAGTAGGTATACATTGCTGCAGAGAAGCAGCCTGTGGGATGGATGTTTAATCCCATACTCCATCCATTATCTCCTGCTCCTGAAAAAACTCCAGCCAAGTTTATATTTGCTGCATCATGGTGACAAACAATTGGAGGGAGCAAACTTAATGTGAAAGAAAGGGGGGGGAATCAGAAGGGAGTTTTACTTACATATAAATATTTGTTAACTAAAGATCAAACTATGAAAGATAAACAAGATCTAGAGAAACTGAGTCCTGTGACAGATTGGTGGTCAATGCTGAAACTAGAATCAAGATATAAAAAGGACAAAAATATGGGCTTTTTGAGGGGAAAGTTCAGGTGGATGAATTATGGATTTATACGAAAGAGAAAATAATAAAAAAATGTACACATACCTATTAGAGTATGATCTAGAAGGACGAGAGGGTGAAGGAGACAATGGTAAAATGGGCACAAAACTTTGGCTATAATATTGATATTGATGTGGAAAGATAACTATAAAATGATTAAACCAGTTAATCTTAGAGAAAACATCCTTAAAATGTTTCACAGATGGCATTTTACTCCGGTAAAATTGCCAAAAATGTCAGAAGGGATCAATAATGTTTGTTGGAAATGTACAAAAATCCAGGGACTGATTATCATGTATGGTGATCATGTGAAAAAGCAAAAAAAAATTGGTTACAGGTTTGGGAAATGTCACAAGAAATCGTTTAGCAAAAACTAAGTTTTAAACCTGAAATTTTATTATTGAATATAATGCCAGAAATTATTGATAAGAAAATAAAATATTGTCTACTGTATATATTTACTGCAGCTAGGTTACTCTTGGCCCAAAAATTGAAGAATGGAGAAACACCAACAATGGATGAGCTATTAAAGAAGCTAATGGATATTGCAGAACTAGATATGCTTTCAGGAGCACTACGGGATCAACCGAGATACTTTGTAAAGGAAAGCTGGAAGCTGATATATAATTGGGCCCAGAAAAAGACAGGAACTTAGGGGAAGAAATAGTTTATGGCGAATCAGTGCTCACTAGAATCCTTTGATGATATTTGGATGTCTAGACGATGGCGAAATTTCTGATCTATATGTGTAGTATGGATGTTTAGTTTTGATGTTTTGTTGTTATTTAGTGTTATTTCTGTTTGATTTTAGTTTCCGGTTCTGTATGTTTGTATGTATCAAATAAAAACACTATTTAAAAATGTGAAATAAAGGGGGGAGGTACAAAGGAGGTTTCTGCAACTTACGTCATAGCCTCAGAGCTGTTAATTTTTCAGATCTAGATGCGCCTCCGTACATCCATTTCAGCCCGCTTATTGCTGTGATTTTTGCTCGGTTGGACAAGCCGTATAAATGAGTGTAGAAATTGTCATAACAACTTGTACTCTTTGGATTTAATTACAGTATATGTTGTGAGTGATGCTTCCTTGTGTTACCAAAAGCAACCAAGAGACTTCTGCTGCATCTCTGTAGAAGCCAGAAAGGTAAGTACATCAGTGTTCTCCATATATCCCCAGCCAGTACAAAATGCAAAACTAATTTAAAATGTTGTTCTAATTTAGTGGTGGTCTTTTTATATAACACTTCTGAATTATGAGATCTCTTGACTCCATAATCATTTGAATAGATGGAAACAAATCTGTTTATTTCTATTTATTCAGTTCAGACAAATTAGTAGTCAGACATTTTTTTTTCATATTGAAACTTATTGATCTCTGTGTTTATCTAGCAGCCAGTCTGAGGTCTAAAAGTAGAATAAAAGATGGAGAAACAGTTTAAAAAGGGGGGAAATCTACACTTGTTGCTACTGGACTGTCCTCACATTAATCTTCACTGTACTTTCATATATGCAGGAGAATGTGTGCATCCTAGCTATTCAATCTGTTTATGAAGAGTCAATGCCTCGTCCTTGCAAAGAAATGGTACGAGGGGAGATCTTGCCCAGTGCCTGGATACTAGAACCTGACACCGTGAATGGAAGAGACATTACTAAAGTCGTTTACATGATACAGGTAAATGGCTATGCAAGACAGAAACAGTATTTATGGTATGTCTGCTCATTATAGCAAGTTGTGCAAGTAGAGCATATATAGAAAGTATGCTTTAGCCAAAGAGAATTTTATACAATCCTTGATTTATAGAAATACATTAATACACCTGATTTCCCAGCATGGTTCCATACAGATGCATTGGGCTACAACCTCCATAATTCCCAGCTAGTATGCATATTGGTCATGCTGAGTGGGGGGTGATAGAGATTAGAAAGCACCAGTTTTGGTGTGCACATGTGCATATACATAATAAAATACACTTTTATTAAAATACATATATAAAGTTGTTCCATTTTTATATGGTTGAACATAATATGGAAGAGCTCAGAAGCCAGGAAACTGCATTTTTGCATCTGGTTGGAAGCCTAGTGTCAGTGTGTAGAATAGCCAGGCAATTTCTGGAGCATTGAGGAGCCAGTACGTCTTTTATTTATGTATTTTTAAAGTTTAGGGTTTGCCACTTGTTTTACAAATACTAATTTGTCTCAGAAGAAAAGATACAATGGGTGTGTACAAGCAAAGGGACACCACCGTCTTTCTCACGATTACTGAAGCTTAAGCACCTTCCACTGAAACTGACCCTAAGGTTTTATGGCCTCCCCTAACATTCATATGTTACAAGGGATGGCTGCAGAAGAACGTCCACATACACGAATACGTAGTGTAAAACATAATACTAATTACATTGAATACTCCCAATATAATCGAGAGGGTGTCTTGGGGAACACCATTCCAGGACTTTCTGTACAACAGGAGCAGTGAGAACTGCATGGCAAAACAGTGGGTGGATCCTCTTTGCTCTAGCAAATGACTGAGTGGATGACAAGGATTTCAAAGAAGTGCAGTATGCAAGAAGTCAGAGCGGGAGGAATAAAATTAAGTAAAGGTTGGCAACTTTTTTCACCCAACAGGACTCCCACTTGAACTTCTCGATAGCTCAGTAGTTTAGGTATCTAGCCACAGAGCCAGAAGTTGGGAGTGATTCCGCACTGTGCCTCCTTGACCAGAGCTGGACTCAATGATCCATAGGGTCCTTTCTAGCTCTGGAGTTCTAAGGTGATGATGATGATTTACTCTAGCAGTTTCCATGGGAACATGTTTTTTGCAAGATGGTTTACATTGCTAATGAAAAGTTTAAAGGTTCGTTTTTGGTGACAGACTTTTTTTGTGCAAGTCTAACAAATTGCAAGTTTAACCTATGTGGTAATAAAACAAGTAGCAGAGAACACAGTTAGTATACATTTGCAAGTATGCTAATCCAAATCTATAGGATATTGCACTTTATGTTAGGGCGGCATGTGTGCATGCACACATTCATAACACACATCACAATTAAGATATGGTACTCAATTACAATCTAGGAATAGGTGATATGAGATTGGGGGGAAATTTGCCATGTTTTGATGTTTCCACTCACCCTGGAGCCATTTATACCCTCCCCTTTAAAAAAAATGTGTGAGATACCATGGGGCACATTGAAGGTCTCAGTGTGAAGGAAAAAAACTAGAAGTCTGAGTTGTGGGAGTCATGCATGTAGCTCTCCAACATGAGAGATGGGTAGGTATAGCCCCAGACTGCTGGAATGTGCCCACTAGGGATGGGATTTTCTGGACTACAAGTATCATAATTCTTTATTCTGGGAGCTCTACCTACTTTTTGTTGTTGTTGTTTAGTCGTTAAGTCGTGTCCGACTCTTTGTGACCCCATGGACCAGAGCACGCCAGGCCCTCCTGTCTTCCACTGCCTCCCGGAGTTTAGTCAAATTCATGTTGGTAGCTTCGATGACACCGTCCAACCATCTCGTCCTCTGTCGTCCCCTTCTCCTCTTGCCTTCACACTTTCCCAACATCAGGGTCTTTTCCAGGGAGTCTTCTCTTCTCATGAGATGGCCAAAGTATTGGAGCCTCAGCTTCAGGATCTGTCCTTCCATCAACTCAGGGTTGATTTCCTTTAGAATGGATAGGTTTACTTTACAGACACCTAAATATGATGGATCTGAGAGCAAACCTTGAATTGGAAGGCTCTGAGGCTTAGGCTAGGCATAGCTCTGTGCAAACTTACTGCTCAAAAAGAAACCTCCCAGCTAACACGGGGGGGGGGGGGGGGGCAAGAACACCCAGTACAGACTTTCCTCTTGTGCATGTCCATGCTTTATCTGTGGATATCAGTGGGGAAGCAGCACAACCGTTCCCTTGTAATTCTGTTAAGGTCCCCTTCAGTTGGTCAGATTTCTTCCTGCCTGACACAAACCAGCTCTTTGAGTCAGTATTTCCCATGTGGCTAGGGAGGAGGATGCAACTGAGCCTGCTCTTCCAGTGACATTTAAAATTACCTAACAGGACTGACACAGTTCTCTTTCCTTGATTTAGGTAGACCTTGGTGCCCCAGCCATTCCTGCAAACCTTCTCAGCTCTTTTGTCAAGCGACAACCTTTGGTGATTGCTCGGCTTGCTCACCTTCTGGCTAGTTAGGTACACGTAGGACGTGATTCACAAACACGTCTTTCGGCACCAACATGTAACTACCAGCAGTGCCAGAACTGGTTTTCTAAACAGCTTGAGCACGGGGTGGGCGGGGGAGAGAAGAAGTCCTAAAAAGGTTCCCTGGACAGCACTGCTGCAACTATACATCACCTGTTTTGGACCTGGTAATCAGAGAACAAATGCTGATTAAGGATATGCCCATTGGCAGAATTGCCCTGTATCATCCTTCAGAGAAAGGCAATTTCTACAGAAACGGTGGCCAAGCACTGAAAGGCAAAAGCCTGCTTACAAGCTCTTGCAACTTCCTTTAGACAGACCACAGAAAAACTGTTGGTGCCACAAAATTAAAAACAACACCTTGAACGTCATGACACATTTTTTCAGGAGTACTTCATTGCTGAAGCAAAACTACTGCAGTTCTCATTGCAGAGTGTACACTTATTATTACAATGAATTCTTCATTCGGAAGCACTGTTTCAGTGAAGTTGGCTCTTGCTGCTAGCTGGACAACTTTTAAACTTGTCAAAGTAAAGTTAAGGGTGTGCTAACGTCTAAGCCTTTAACAGGAGCTGTTGGAGTGATCACGCTTGTGAATACGTGAATACGTGCATGCCTTGAGCCAAAAACAAGAATTGAGATATTCTACAAAATCACTGCATCACAAGCCTAACCAAACTGGCAGCTGTAAAGCCAGGGCGGTCACACTCGTTTACTGCATAATATCCATTACTCTGTGAATTCTGCAGAGGGGACTTTTACCACACCATCAAATGCAACAACTCAGTTCAGAACTCCCCTCGCTGTACAGCAGGAAGAGAACTGATCATGAAAAGGCACTTAAAGCAAGGTAAATCAACTTGTGGCTTTATTTTGCCAGGCTGAAATTGGTAGAAAGTTCATTAAGTGTTGCTCCTAACTAGTCCTTCACCACAACCCAACTGCATTTTGGGTAATTCTGCTGTCTGACGTGTTGTAACATTTGATTATATCAAACAAACTGCATTATATGCTTCATACAATTCCTATGATTCTTGCCATAGTAAAGGGGATTAACAGTCCCCCCTCCCCAATACTATAAACTAGTGTCTAGCAGCTGGTCTTACTTATTGTGAAGTGTGGACTATTCAGTTCACATTGTTTCTAAAAATACGCAGGTAGTACAACACTGTTATCGCTGACCTCTACTGCATCATTTTCTGCCAGCTTGCTTTGGTTAATTAGAAGCCTGCTTTTTTTTAGCGTAATATCTTACTACAGTGTTTAATTGGAGTTAGTAACTGCTCCAATCTATTTAATCTATTTGCAACATGCAGGGTGATCAACAGAAAGAATACCTGATCACAGGTTCCTTCTTTGTCCTTTGCTGCACTATTCCTGCTGCAGGTAACGCAGTAAATATGATCATAAGCTGTAATGTAGCTGTGATTTCACACAGTGGAAGTGAAGCAATGGAGGAAGTTACACACCTGTTGGCAGATATTGTGCGAGTATGATACAACAGTAGAGATGAGCAAGAACTGCCAGTTTGTTTATTGGCCAAGCAGGTGTTCGGTGCTTCCCAACCCCGCCTCCTCCGACGGGCATCCACTCGAAGGCAGCGCCAAAACCGTGTTTGGCTGATAAACAAACCAGCATGAACTGCCGAAGCGATGGTTCGTTCCCATCTCTATAGAACAGTGCTTCATAATTGCTATAGAGTGATCTGGCAACTCACAACTGGCTCTAAATGGCTGTGCATGGGCACCATAATGTTCCCGTAACTTCCCCTTGCTACTACAATGATATACGATGCAGCATACGATGAAGAGAGATTCCCATCTCCTCATGAGCTGGTGAAAGTGCCTTCTTGGACTGAGCTACCGGCGTCCTGCTCTCCCCGACCCTTTAAACCCACTTTAAAACTCCAGTAATTCACAGAGCTGCTTGTTACAGAAAGTATTTAGCTCATGGCAGAACAAGTGAAACTGTTCTCCAGTGCACATTTACTTCAGAGTAGTTTTATTAAATTCTCTTGGGTTCACTTTTGAGTACATATGGCTAGAACTCGGCTGCTAAACCAGCTGTTAAGTATATATCTACTTTGGGGAAAAAATTAAGCACAGAAACTCCCTTTGGTGACAAACAAACACAGTTTGGTAAGATATTCCAAGCGACTGAACTGTAGACCTACAGAAGGACATTGTGCAGCATCTAGAACCTTAGCTTTGTCGTCATGTGGAATTTTTACCAGGGAGGGGCAGGATGAGATTCTGCAAATTATCCCAGTAGCAGCAATCATGTAATTAAAATAGAACGTAGCAACCAATTTTGGGAGATATTTCAAATGATCACTGGCTCCATTAGTTTATGTTTTTACTTTTGAGACATGGCACTCTGTTAATGAACCAAACGACTTTTGCAGGAACAACATCTAAGATGGACTCTACTCTTAACACAGATGGTGCCTATTGAAGGATAATGTCTTATTGTACAGTGCATCAGATGTTTATTTTTATAGTTGCATACAACTGTTTTTCTATGTTTACAAATTAAGTTATTTATATAAGCTTATTTTGAGATGGTTTTATACGCTGAAGCTAATTATTATTTTTAAAGGTATTCAATTAATGTATGCTTTTTAGAAATAATTGATACTTCGAAAGTACTATTTATATAATAAATGTTTTCTTTTGCACCTATAACCCTATGGTACCTGTGAATGCCTTGAATGGCAAGAAGAGCTTAAACTGGGGCAAAACAATGTTCTGTGAAACCTTTTATTGAATGTGGGAAAATACACGTTTACTGTACCATGCCTTTAGCCCATGTCTGCTTTTAACCAAGATTGCTATTTTCATATCCTCACAATAAATAATTTTTATACTGACAGGAATGGCTGAAATCTGCATTATTTTCTTGTCCATTTGACTAGTTATATACTGACTTGTGCTGTTAAAAATTCTGCTCCCACTCCCCTAGTCGCTAAGAATGAATCTTGGTGACCATCCTTCTCTACTCACAGATATACTGTGCCCCTAGAGGTAGCAAAATGTAGGTATTGCAAGGCAAGAAACACCTGTGGAGATTTTTTTTGGTCATCTTTGCAAAAAATGAACCATGGAACTATTCTAACAGCTGAATGTACATGAAACAGTCTCCCTTTAGGAAATGTTAATTTCACCAAAAAACCTTGCATGATCATGATTCATTGGATCAGAACCATTATAATATACCAGCAAAGAGATCTTAAAGTCTCTTTCGTGACGTTTGTTTTAACACACACGTTTGCCAAAGACTTTTTGGGATATCTTTCTGCCTTTTGTAATGGTAAGTTTACAAGGTTCTAAAACCACAGCTGGGGGAAAGCATGTCCTAGTAAAATAGGGAGACAATATCCCCCCCAAAACTAGTTTCAGGCTCTGCAGTTCTTCAGCACATTCTTCCACATTTATGATAAAATGTCTAAATGGCAAATATGTGTCAGATAATAATTAAATGGTGCTACCACTTAATACTGTTTTCCTAATAGAAGTAAAACTTCCCTCATCATTAGAAAATAGAAAAAGCAACTTTCAGTAAAGGGCAAGCCATCCCTTTTTAAAATGTCTGAAACCAACACTTGATATTTGACCAATGATTGCATTTTAAGACATAGTTCCACTTTTTAAAAGGAGATCATCTGTGAATGATCAAACATGAGCTCTTGATCAGTGTTAAATACCAGTCTCTCACTAGAGATTTCCCCTCAAGGCCACATGTGAACTGTTATGGAACAAAAGAATTCTCTTTAATGAGAATCCTTCAACTCCTGGGAGTCTTACTCTAGCTGGTTTATTATTATTTTTTACACATCTGTGTAGATTCCAGTCCGTCTTGTGTCTTCCAGCTTTTCTGTTTTCAAACAGAAGCACATCTGCTCCTCCAGTTCCTATTAAGGTTCTTAAAACACATGGACACCACTTGTAGAGGGCAAGACAGAGCTCCAATGTTAACGCCCAAGTGCAACCACAAACAGGGCATTCATGTACAATTTCAGCAACTTTTCAGCACGGTGCTTCTACTAACTTTGTGCTGTCACTGTCCCTCTAGACTGACCCACCAATTCACAGGCCCGAGTCTTTGGTTCTGCTATGTAGTCCTCAGAAATGAATAGTCTTAGCAAAGATTCTAGTTCCTTGGAGAACTCCTATAAAACAAAAAGAAAAATCCATAGCAAAAGCTTAGCATCTCTTGGAATGTATTTCTGGTTAACAGACAATGCTTTACAGGCTGTAAGAGTTAAAAAGCTGCCCATAAGTGTTAATTATTGCCTCTGCTACTTTACATTTATTGGCTGAAATCCTGGTTGCACTGCTATGCCACGTAAGACTGATAACATCATCAGCTGCAGATTTTTTTTTTTCAAAAATAAAAAAAATTCCAACCCTACCCCATCCCCCATGAAGTTCCCAAGACTCTGGAGTAGAGATGGGGGTATTTGTATTCGTATATGAATACCCTCGCACAGGTGGACATAACGAGGGTCCAGCCCCATGGGTCTGGACGGTCCACTCACTGATCCACTGTGGGCGCAGGCACCGCAGAGCCTTCCAATGGCTCCGGAGATCACGTTCGGTGAGCCACTCTTTGGCCTAGCAGAGAGGCTTGTCGTCCCGCCTCCTGCCAGGAGCGGCGAGCCAAACGTGATCTCCAGAGCCATTGGAAGGCTCTGTGGTGCCCACGCCCACAGCGGATCGGTGAGTGGACCGTCCAGCCCCATGAAGCTGGACCCTCGTTATGTCCACCTGTGCGGGGGTATTCGTATTCAAATACCCCCATCTCTACTCCTGAGTAATCCCCTTTCGTCATGGAGAAGCCATTGGCAGCCATAGGATTGGGGGGGGGGGGGAGTCTTTAATTTCTGAAAATCACCCATCAGTAGGATGATCTTTAAGAAGAAAATAAGGATACAAAATCAACCCACATGTACTTAAATAGTAAACTGGACTGAAATACTTACTGAAGGCCATGGGAGTTCCTGGAGGCTGTACAAACAGTTTTGTATCTCCTTTTCTGCCATTAAGCCATGCTCAACGAGACCATGAAGCAGGAAGAGGAACAAATCCCACTGCAAAGGAAAAAAAAGCATCAAGGGGCCTTCAAAGATCTGGAAACCCAAGCCCTCCGAGGAACAGCTGAGAGAGGGGGTGGGGTGGGGGGAGCCTGAGAAGCAATAGGATAGTCGTCTTCAAATATCTGAATGGCTGTCACATGGAAGAGGGGGCAAATTTGTTTACTGTAGTTCCAGAGGGTAAGACCTGAAATGAGGAATTCAAATTATGAGAAAAGATATTTCACCTAAACATGAAGAAAAACTTGACAGTTCTGTTTGACAGTGGAATGGACTGCCAAAGAGGGTGGGGAACTCTCCTTCACCAGAGAGTTTTAAACTGAGGTGAGAGGGCCCTGTGTGAGAAATGCTTTAGATGTGGGTCCTTGCTTTGGTAGAGGCTTAAGGGATTTGATGACCTTTAGGATACTGTCCAGCTTTACAATCCTCCTATGACTCTAGTTAGATACATTATTACTTAGGGCTGGCATGCTCCAAAAGTGTGGGGACCAATTTTCAGCTCCCAAAACCCAGTATGGTAGCTGCAATCACCCTACAGGCACCATAACTACCACCCCTATCACGCTCGTGGGGGGGGGGGAGGGAAGAGGAGATCTGTGTCTGCGGCCCGGTCCTGCCGAGGCCACGGACTGGGGGTTGGGGACCCCTGCTCTACAACTTCCTGGCCAATATACGTGGAGGGCACCAGCTTGAGAAAGGCTACCTTGTAACTCCCCTCCCATCAAAATCAGGTGATGTGTATTCCTGACGAAACTTTAATTTCAAAAGCTGGAGTGGCCCTTGAAAATGCTTGAGGAAAATCAGTGTTTTCTTAGCCAAGGAGATGGGTATAGGTAGTGTAGGCAACAAAAAGATTCACAAACACAGTTTATGAGAAACCAGGTATGAAACTGGGCCACAAGTCTCTACAAGCATATACTCTTTTATTTCCAGTTTCTTGCACATCACTATTTGGCAGTTCATTCTTTTCCTGTTTACTTGCCCACTGAAAGCTGAAGCCAAGCATCCCTCATGTCATCTGCAGAACTTGTTCCAACTCTTTGTAAAAGTTTGGAAAAAACCTCACCTTGTGCTGTTTGTTATCTGCAAGGCAGGCAGCATTCTTCCTACTGAAGATGAGCTGAAACGGCACAGGTGCCTGGAAGTCTTCTTTCCAGATGGAGAGCAAGGATTTCAAAAGGCTAGAAATGAGGTGGTTTTTTGCTTGCTGTGGCTCCTGCTTCTTTGGGGCCCAAGAGTTAAGTCCCTGGATAGGAATACGATCTGAAACTAAAATAAGATAAGATTATGTTAGAATTCCCTGTACAGATCCTTCCTGATCACAGGAAAGATGATATCTTGAAGATGTCAGCACTTTCCATATGCTTCCTAGGATTTTAAACAGAGAAACAGGAAGGACAGGAGGTGAAATATTCCCTGGCTCCTAACTACAGAGTGGAAAAAAATTACAAACTTCATCTATGTGGAAAATGGAGTCCTATTCCAGTATAAACCGAGAAAGGTAAAAAGGTGCATGGGGAGGCAGTTTTTGGAAAAGTATAGAAGGATGGATGGTGTACGAAAAAGCAGAGGGTGAGTTTTACTTGCTCTACATTCTAGGGTCATCCAATGAGTCAGAACAGTGAGAGACTCTGCAGAAGTAAACGGAAGGACCTCTTCTTTGTGCCCACAAGATGTGGTGCTGACCACCAACCTGCATGGCTCTAGCAGAGAATTAGACATATTCATGGAAGATACTACTATCCAATGGCTACTAGTCAGGGTGACAATAGGTGAATGAAAAGCTTGGCAGCAACAATCCTACTTCACTGACTAGAGCAACCACAATGCACACTGTATGCCAACCACGATGGAATAAATTGATCCAAATAACGCTTCTAAAAAGAACTGGATACTAATCCAGTAACAGTGGATGAGAAGTAAGAGGAACACTCCATGTGGATGCTCTACAAATGCTAACCAGTATTATGCTAGAAATACTTGTTGAAACATCTCTGCCACAACATAGCTACCGGTCCCACCTGCTCCTTGCAGTCTCTGATGTTAAAAAATGGTGACACCAAAGGAGGCCAAAAGAGCGAACAGCAGGAACACTGCTTTCTTAGTCGTGGGCCCTTCTTGGAATAAGCTTGTTCAGGCACCACCCCTCTCAGTATTTAGAAAATTAATAAAAATTATAGAAAGCTGTCTTTTATTAGTTTTTAATCATGGTCCAGAGATGTTCAAATTTGTTTAACTCTGTTTAAATGCAAGTTTATTTAACTAGTGACAGGGTTTTTATTGTAATTTATTGTATATAGTAATTTTGCACTGTCTGGTTGCAATGATGACTTGATGTGCTGTGAACCGCCCAGAGTATGTTTACACTAATGGGGCAGTATAGAAGTAGAAATAATAAATGATAAATAAATAGAAATAGGTGCCAGCTGTGTGGCTTTTCCAATGAATGGGCTGCAGTACTTTTGTAAGCATTTGTAACTTCACATGAAAAGATTGGTCTTCATTACTTCTGCTTAATGTAGTCCTGAGGTCTTTTTCCCTAGGAAGCCATTGGTAAATGAAACAAACAGTAAACCCAAATGTCTGAGACATCTTTCTCTCTGTAAGCCTGCTTTTATTGTTGAATGGGTTGAACATATAAAAGTGAAGCCCTGAACGCAATAAAGTTTGGAGTGAATCAAGTTTGAGGGGTCATCCAAGCACGGTTTAGTGGCCACAGTCTCACTGCAGAATTCAAGAAACCCAATAATGCTTGCTTGGGTAACCTTGGGTCAGTCACTATCTTTCAGTTTAATCTAGTTCATGGGTTCATGATGAGAACAGAAAAAAAGGGACACACAAAATTCCATGCATGGCCTTGTATTTTGTTGAAGAAAGATAGAACGGTAGTAAAACAAGTAGCTTTCTGATCACATTACAGCTAATGTTATGGAACAAGCATGTGTTTTATCTCCTGAACTGGAGTTGAACAGTTCACATTGATAGGTACAAAAGATTTAGTTCTGCAAATGAGGACTCTAATTCAATTAATCTTAGGGCTAGTTCAATCCCCATCTCCAATGGAGAGTAAGCTCTGTGTCAACAAAGGAAACATACAACTCGGCATTTAATTACTACTATATAAACCTGCCCTGAGGGTACAATATGGGCCATGCTGTTGCAGATAGCTATTTCTTTAAAATGAGGGATCTAAACAAGAGGGAAGAGAAGAGGAATACTAATAAGAAGCATTACAACTCCTACCGAGAAGGGAAGCCATCTCTACAGAGCACTTCGCCAGCTGTTGCTCTGATGTTGGACATATGAACTGAAAAACAGAAATCTGAAAGTGAATCCTCCCAGAACACTTCCATAATTAAGATCTATGCTTATTCAGTATTTGTGTGTTGTGCCAACTAAGACAAGCAGTCTCTCACAAACTCCTAACACCCAAGAAAGTGTTTATTTTAGCTTTCCACATAGTGTTAACTGCTCTTTAGATACATTAAGTAGACTGGCCTCTTCCTTGCCCCATTCTCTCTTCTGAGTTATGGGGCATTACCACCCTACGTGAACCTCTGCTCAGTGGCCAGGGAGGTGCCCAACATCAATCATGGGTACTCCTAATCAAACAGCTACAGCTTTGGAGAACACCCATTTTGAGCTGTGTGCCTTAATTCAGCTTTATCAAAGCAAGGCACTGGCTAGATTTCTGCTGCTGATTTTGGCTTGCATATGGGAAAATGGTCTTGGTGGCAAACTGTCACTCATGATCAGGGCTTGAAAAATGCACTCGTCCACTCATCTGTGACGAGTGAAAAATGCTGCTGGACGAGTCACAGCTCCCTCCCTGCCTGCCTCCTTCCCCTCGGCCTGTCTCTCTCTCTCTTTCTAATCCTGCAGTCCTCCCCCCCTCCCATTGCAAAAGGAAAACTGCCCTCTTCTCGCGAGAAGAGAGTTCGAGCGGCACATAGAGATATAGCTCTGCAGGAGAATGTAGAGTAGTCCCATGCTGGAGAATATGGAGATTCCCTGCTCCCAATTTCAACCCAACTAGGACACATCCTGGGGTGGGAGGGAACCGTGGGTCCTTAAGAGGCCGGGCGCTTTTGCTTTCAGTTTTATTTTTGCCAGAGACGTTCTAAAGAAAGACATTCAAAATACAAGCTTCATGACCCCCCAGGCACACAGGTAATAAAGCAACCCAAGTCTGAGGGTATAAATCAGTGATTCCCAATCCCAATAAGTTGCAAGGCTATAGTCCGGTCATGCTGCCTGGTGAAATTTTTGACTGACTGGTGAGACATTCTAAAAATTTTCAAGCCCTACTCATGATCAAATGCTGGTTGCACTCCTCGGTGTGTGCCCAGTTGGCAATAGGATTCTGGGCACCCTACAGAGTGCCAACAAGGGAACCTAAGGGAGCTTAGATTTTTTTCCCCTAGCTTACAGAGGATTGAGTCAGGCAAAGCAGTGTTGCTGGATCCAGATTTGATTTCTTGTTTCACTGTGTCACTCACTATTTTCCTCCCCTACCATTTTATCCTTACTTGAATTCAAGGTTCTTTGTTGGACTACTGGAAGTAAATGACTTCCTAATGACTCCTTCTGGGATCACATGGTTCCCTTCCCTTCACCGAGACCATGAAGAATCAGTTATTCAATGAGGTGGAGGAAGCCAGGGGGAGGTATAGGCTGAGTGCTGGCAAAGGAAGACCTAAGATTTTGGCTGACCATCTACCTATTCCTTACTTTCCTGACAGCCTGAGGAACCCAGTTTAGGGGATTTTTTTGGAGAAGATGGTGGCAGAAAATGTAAGAGCAAGAGGCAAACAACATCTGTGTGCAGGGATGGCCTGGACTGCAGCCCCTGCTTGTGGTAACTGCTGCAATTCTAACACACATGGGCCTTTCCTGCTGCTCATTCACAGTGTTTTAAAACAATACGCTGTAACTCACACACACACGTTAGTTACTTTACACCCAAGAACCATGAGCCAGCTTGGACTGACTGGAAAATGAGAAGCCTAGAACAAAATACGTACATTACACCTTTCATCCTAAAAGGACTCTCTCTCTCTCCCAGTCTCTCTTTCTTGTGTGCGCACACAGACATGCTAGTCAAACGTACCTTTCTGCATCGAAGTGTTTGGCTCAGCCTTTCCAACAAACTTTCCAGATCAGCAAACTGGATTTCTTCATCTTCATCCCTTGGGCCCACAGCAATACAGAGGACATCCTGGGCACAATAGCATTTGTGACTCATAAAAATGCACACACACTGTATAGAATCCAAGAGAACTCTCCTACACAAAATTTCATAGCTGAGCCTGTAAAAAAGCATGGCTATCCACAATATCTTTCTGCATTATACCCCCTCCACATCACCTGTATTGGAGAAAGTGGTCTCAGGGTAGGAAAATATGCAGTAAAATCAAACATAAAGTGAGATGAAGCCAAAAAAACAAAACAAAAAACAGTTGTGTGATTAATCTGTAGACATAAAGTTCTGGTTTAGCTAATATCCTTGAAAAATCACCATAAAGTTATAAATATGGAAAGCTTTTGAGTGCTCCAGGATTCTTCAACAGGACAGAGATGGCGTATATCTCTAAAACTGCTCAAACACTGGGCCAGATGAGACACCCATGACTTGAAACAAGACAGCCAACAAGGTCAGATGGAGTTCAGCAGGTTGCACATGAGACCAAGGTATCAAGTATCTCAATTTACAGCCTCTCTTCTCTCTACAAACAAAAACTTGGCTTGCATCCCTGTAATTCCGCCCATTGCCTTAAGGCAAAGCTCACAGGCTTCTCTGTAAGCTAAGAGCAGAAGAAAGTAGACAGATGCAGCAGTTGTTACATCAGTAAAACAGATCAGTTTTAGATAACACACCGGTTGAGAGGAAAGTGGCTTTGTCTTGAGAAGGAATTACTGATGGAAAGAGAATTTAAGATGTGAGGAGCAGGTACATACCTTGATTTCATTGATGATCTGGGAGGGGAATGCAGCCTGGTGGCAGCAGTCTGGGAGACAGCCCTTTGTCCTCTGTACAGCATCAGTGTTACTGGGCAAGGAGATCACTTGACCTTTCAACATGCGGCTGAATGTGGCCTTTACCTCCCTCTTAATCAAGGCTGTAAGGATGAAACAGTGTATTTATTCCTTCTTATGTTATATAAATGGAGGCATGGAAACCCATTGTGAATATGGAGGCATCTCTGCTTTTTCTCCTGACTCCAAGGATTTATACAGCATGAGACCCTAGACAGATGTTGGATCCAACACAGAGATGATGCAGATCATGTCCAGGCGACTAGTCATATAAACTGAGATCCCACAGTGAGTAAGACAGGATGGCCAAAGTTCACCCTAAAACACCAGCTCAATTATTATTCTAATTTATTTATCATACTTATGCCTTACCTTTCTTTACAGAAATTAAAGGTAGTTCACATCAGAAGGACTATCTATACAATCAAATAATAATTAAACCAAACAGAGCAAGCACATCAAGAAAAAAATAGTTCAAACAGGAGGATTAAAACATAATTTTAAAACCATAAAAATCATCACTAAGGGAGAAACATAGCTGCTCCAGTCAAAGGCCTTCTGAAGTTGCTGTTTGGGGGCTTTCCATCACTGACTGCCATAGTTAGGAGCCTGTTGTGATTCCTACAAAGATAACCACATGCTTACACAGAGGTGATCAATGGCTTTCCTAGAGGCAGTTCACCAATACCTGCAATTACTTCAGGAGCTTCTTTTTAAAAAAAATGCCTTGTTGTAGTTGTAGTCACTCTAAAAAGCCCCATTCTGCGTTCTACCACTGAGTGAGGCACCGGCCAGTGACAGCAGTCTAGTTGTAGAACTCTCCTCTAAGGAAAGTTCAACTAGACCCCTTTTTAATGGCTTTTAGATAAGTAGTGAAGCCACATCAGCTTTGCCAAGGTTTTGGTAGCTTTCACATGATTACTGACCCTTCAATTTTGATCATTTTTTTAAAGGTGCAGGCTTACAATTCATCATCAGTGCCCTACCAAGTGCTGAAAAGAGAGAAATACTTAATAAAATAAATGAAACGTCCAATGCCTACGATGCTCTGCAGGTTGGTGCTGAGTGAACCATCTGAACCCTTGCTCTGAACCCTGAATAACCTCCCTGGGCCTGAACTACTGGTGGTTTAAACCAAAAGTGCAAAACAAGTGGTCCTCTGGATGACGATGGACTGCAACTCCCATCATCCCTGGCATAGCCATTACTGATGATAGCAGCAGTGTTGCAATGTTGAGATTAGGGGTGGACAGCATATCCCCCTCTCCATGCAGACAAACCACCAACTAAAAGGTTATTGTAGGACAAAGGTTTGGGGAAAGTACCGTATTTTTCCGTGTATAAGACGACCCGATGTATAAGACAACCCCCACTTTTCTAAGCCCAAATTAGAAAATTTGATCACTTCTTTCCCCCTCCACTTCCTAAGCCCCGCAGAAGCAGGATCAAAGGGCTGCGGAAGTGGAGGGGGAAAGCAGCGATCTTAGGAAGTTGAGGGCGAAACCAGTGATGAAAGGGCTGCAGGATCGCAGCCCTTTGATCCTGCAGCCCTTTCATGGCTGCTTTCCCCCTCCACTTCCTAAACCCTGCAGGGCTTAGGAAGTGGAGGGGGAAAGCAGCCATGAAAGGGCTGCAGGATCAAAGGGCTGCGATCCTGCAGCCCTTTGATCCCTTTCCTCCTTACTTCCGTGTATAAGACGACCCTCAATTTTTAGTCTGAAGATTTTAGATAAAAGTATAGTCTTATACATGGAAAAATATGGGACATTATTGTTTCCATTAATCCCTTTGGGATCCACCTCAAAAGACAGCTCTATCTGGTTCCCAGTGCTAAAAGTAGCAGCATGCAGAAATCCTTCCACATTTTGTACAATAAGGGAGTTCTATTCCTGCAGACTTCCAGAGAAATAGGTTTTTGCTTTTCGGTGGTTGAAAGCATCCATTTCCAAACCCATCCTAACAGCCCAAAACAAAAAATCAAAACCGGAAGTGTCTGTCCAGGCACTAGCAAATTTGGATACGTCAATTTCTGACTATTCCCAAGTCCCCTGCAGACCATAATGGATGCTGAGGATGCATATTCAGCCACCAGGCCCACCAAAGTTGCCCATCACCTGATCTAGACAGTAACACATTCCCTAACCTTAGTTTACACCAAACCTTACATTCAGGAACTCCAATTCAAATCTACAGAAGCCTTTCCTCCAACAAGCAGATCAGCTTACCTGTGATATTGGTGGAGAGCCAAGCACAGGCCTTCTCAGTAGCTAGTCCAACTGCAATATTTGCTGCACAGTTTAAAACCTTGGAAGAAAGAACAGGAGAGATATATAGTTATTTCCACTGGCACACATCACATGGCAAATTGACAGAACAATTCCAAAACATCATTAAAACCTGCAGCAAAGACGAGAAACGAAATGTTGTTCTTGAGGGAAATTAAGTCCGTTAATTGGTTTTGGTCTCTCTCAACCTTTTGGTTCTTGGAAGTTGATACTATTCTACGAGAACAACTGAGGACAAATGAAGGCTTCTTTGAGATCTTCTTCCAAGTGCTGTTAAAATACTAGTTTGTAGAGGTACAATGAGAAACACTGCTGAGAGTGGGATAAGCCCGATATACCATTAGTGATCACAGTTGGAGTTTCTTCCATTTCAGCCCTCTGCAGTGTCCCAAAGCCAATTTCATGGGTGCCTGAAGGGTTACAGTGAGAAGGGGAGGGGGGGGGGTCACCTTCCTTTCACCACTGTTGGGTCCTCCTGTTCTACTCCCTGAACACTACTCCCAGATAACTGCCCAAAGTCCAACCAAAGAGTCTATTTTTAGTTGGGAAAAAATGGCAGGTGAACATTATTTGGCACTGAGAACTATTAATGTTTTTTCTTAACATAACTGACTGAATGAGGATGTTGAGATTTTAAGAACATCTTTGCATTTTCAGCTGGTTGAGCATTTCAGGAAAAAGGTCCAATTACTACAAACTAGCACAAGATTCAGATTAGGTGTCTGGCTTCCACCAATTTTTAAGTCACCACTAGAGATAGGCTGAACAGGTGTTGGCATTTCACAGCCCCAGTCCCTCCAGCAGGCACCCACTCAGGAGGTAGTGCCTGGAGGAGGCAGGGCAGGGAAGCCAGACCTTTGCCTCCGAGTGGGCGCCCACTGGAGGAGGTGGGGCTTTAAAGCACCAAACACCTGTTTGGCCAATAAATGAACTGGCATGAACCACAAAACCAATGGTTTGTGCTCCTCTCTAGTCACCACTGTCAAGAATACACTCTCTAGTGTAGATAAGCTTGAAAACAAACAGGAAAAAGGAGAAGTCCCAAAATATACATACTGCTGCAGACGTCTCTTCTGGCAGCAGGATTTTCACAGCCTCAGGCCCCTTCTTCCTACAAAATCTATAAATATACATAGGAAGCAACTTAAAAACCATCAATTAAAATGTTATTGCAGGACAAAGGTTTGGGAAAGTGCATTATTAGTGTCTCTATGGATTCCTGTGTGATCCATCCCAAAAGGCAGGTCTCTATTTTCTATTGCTAAAAGATGTAATGTACAAAAATTCTTTCAAATTCTGTGCACTCTACATGAAACAGCTAGACCAGAAATGAGAGAGAAACTAAAAGAAGCTGTTAACCTACTAGTAGTTATAAATGATCCAGCCATACGCTTTATGTCATCTCAAATATTACAGCCCAGGCTGGCCACATAACAGACTAGGACAGTTAAGAAATACTTATATCACATAGCTGTTTCTCCTTACTCTTTGCCTTGAATAAGAGCTTGTGCCCCTTCTTCATATAGCTGGGAGCACACCTCATCTAGCAATCTGTCATTATGAGCATCTTCTGCCTTCATATTATCCAGCAATATGACCTCAGCTCTCTTCACCAGCTCTGCTACCAGGGTTGCTCTGTAAAATCCCAAGATTCAAAGAGTTAAGGAAACAAAACCAAAACGTATTGTCATGATCCCACGTGGCCCCTGATTGTTTCACCAAACTAAGAGCTCACGCTACGTGTCTTTCAGCTGCCAGCAGTTGATGACATCAACATTGTTTATTATTAATAATAGAAGTCCAGGCAAGGTGTCATTTTTAAAAGAACCAAATAGCAATTGTTTATTGTTACAGATGATGATAGCAATGTTGTCAACTCTTAACAAACATCCTCCTTCGTCCACTCTCCACCACCACTCTCCCACCCAAACTCCCAAAACTCTTCAACTCTCTCTAAATTCTCAATCTCCCTAATTAAAACTCCCCCTCCTCCTGCTGAGTCTCTTATATCTCGTGACTCCGCCCCTCCAGCACTCCCATTGGTCTATGCAGATATCACATTAATATTCATGACCTGGGCGGACGCCACATGTATCATTAGGATCTAATTATAGTTGGTATTTACTTCATGGTTTCAGTTTGGTTTGTAACTGCGGTTCACAAGAAACTCAAGAGTTTCATAGTCAGATGTCATGGGTACGCTTAAAACTTTCAGATTTTTTTTTAGACTGCAACAGGTAGTTTTTTTGAGAAGCATCCATTATAGAGCCTAATGGTCAGAGAGTCTACCTATCCCATTAATTTTTTGGCTGTAGCTCCCAGAATTCTGGTTAGGGGAATTCTTGGTGAACTCTGGGAGCCACAGTCAAAAAATCAATGAGGCGGATATTCTCTCTGCCCAGTAGGCTCTACAAAGAATGGCTCTCAATAAACTACTCATTCCATAATCCTTTGCAGCTCCCATGGAGCTTTGCAATGCCCAGCTATATCCTTCTTCTTCAGGGACAATGATGGCTCAGGAGGCTCAAATGTGAGTAATGTGAGTAATAAAAACAGCTTTATGAACTTTTGATTTCTTGGCTGCAGCTCCTGTAATTCCGGCTAGAGGGATTACTGATTAATTCCGAGAGCTGCATTCCAAAAAAATCCAGAGGTTCCATGTCTGGTCATGGGAAATGACAGTTTAATGTATCCATTTGCTCTAAAGCTGGGTCCATGGGGCAAGAGAATAGGATGTAAAAAAAGGCATCCTATTCTCTTAAAAAAAAACAGTCGGTGTAGAATTATTATATTGAAAACAGGCCAAAGAAAGCAGCATGATTATCTATCTCTCTGGGGCCTTTCTTCATTTAACATATTTATAATCCCACTGTGCAGCAAGATTTGGATATGAGTTAGAAGGATTTTTAATTACAACAGAGCAAACTGAAACAAAAGTTGCAAACCACCACCAAAAGCGAACTGTAGAAACAAAACATGAGCATTAAATAGCATGAAAATAACATATAAAGAATTAAAATGTCTGGGAAAATAAAAAGGTGGCCAGGTGCCAAAATGATCTCAAGGCAATTACAACCTTCCCTATCTGTGTGACCCCACTGAGTAGACCTTTTCCCCAGCAGCCAACTGCTGGATCCCAGGATGTAAAAACAAGCAAAAACATTACCATACATGGACAAACCATCTGAAATCAATTCACACTCTTATTATCAGTTCTACTGAACTGGCATTCTATGTTACAGAATTTTCATTGGAATGTGAATATTTGTGGATGGCTTCTCCAACTAAAAAGGGAGCATAAGACTAGACAGAAGAGATATATCTGATAAATCCACAGACCTGGCCACCACTACAGTTAAAAACTGTTATGTTATTGCAATCACCCAAAGGGGAAGATGTGCCAACTTCCATCAAGAGGGGACTTAAAATTCTCCTCACTAGACAATGCATGTATCCCAACAAGAAGTTAAGAGACACCCTCTCCCGCTCTTACTTGATGTGCTTGACGCAATTGGATCCTATTCTTTCTGCCACAAATTCTACCGTCCTCCGCAGAGATGGGGGCTGATTGTGGAAGAAGGCGTGCTCCAGCTCTGTCTATTTAAAAAGAGAAGAATCTTGAAGAAATCAGAATATTTCATTTGACTCCCCCCGCCCCAAGTAATTTATAAAGTATTCCTGAGCATTGTGGATTTTTAACTGAAATTGTACTGTTGTTGTTTTTAATTGAAACGGGATATTCCACAAGTGCTTTCCAAAATGTCTCCTTTCTCCACACTAAGCCCCTTAGGCAGGTGACAAGTGAAAAGAAGCCGTCTCTCCACAGGTAAACTGTGAACCTCCCCTGAGAACAAGTGCTGAGCTAGATAATCCAGCTCTTGACAAGGCTTTCCTTCCTCTTCAATACAGCTGGCAGGGTTTTGACACAAAAATGACAAGCCTCTTACCTGCAGTTTCTGCTGAGCGATGGAAGCCTTTGAGGCCAAGGCCTCTGCAGCCGTTGGCGTTATTTTTCTAATGTAGCCACCATTTTTTCCTCCACTTCCCAGCACAAAAGATGATAGCAGTTTCCTCAGCTCACCTGAAGCAAATTGTTATGGGGGTTAAAATCCGGCATGCACAGGCATGGCATGAGGCAGGAAACTGCAGAGAAGTGTTTCAGATTAAGCACATTTCATACCAGGAAGTTTTCTGGAGTCCAAATAGGCCTCTTCATTAAAAGTGCCAGGAAAGGTACAAGATTATATTTATGCTTGTAGAGAAGCAATAGGTCAGCTTTGGGCTAGTAAGCTTCTCCTTTCCTGTCCTTTAATTCCACATCACCTGAAAATCTGCTCTTGAGGTCTTTCTAGCCCTCTGGAGTAGATTTTTAAGGTGTTGAGTTCTGAAAAATGGAAAAAAACCAAACCCAAACATACAAGTATGCCCACCATCCCTTATTCTTCAACTGCCCTGATTCCTGTTAGGCTTTCCATATAAATGAAATCATCTGGAAGACTACTGAGTATGTATCAGATTCTATGGATTTAACAAACATAATTGGCTTCAACAACTTAATTCCAGATGACGTGTCTTCTAGGAGCGTTTCCACAGTTTGCAGTTGTAGCACAGGGACATCTGTTAACACAAACTCCATTTCACCCACTCCCATTTTTCAAGATATTGTAATTATCACCAGAAGCATAAATCACTCAGGATATCAATCAAGGATCAGTACTAGTGTGACAGAAAAGTCAGAATACCAAGCAATAGCGAATACCCTCCAATCCATATGTTGAGAACACAGCCAGGCTCCTTGGCATGGCTACAGGTAGTGGCAATTTAAATTCTGGTCAGGCAATTTATTCTTTTTCCTAGAGTTTTCCTCCATAGCTTAATAAAGGAGTGAATTCAGATTTTCCAAGGAGCATGTTTCTGACACAAATATACTTTGTTAAGTGACTCACCAAGATATGGGCAACAGGTATAAAGCAACTGCTGGTCCACCAAAGGCACAGAATCCTAAGAAAGAGGGGAAAGGGAACAGATTTTTACTTCTATTAGAAGCTCTGGATGGCACACAAAACCCTGCAGAGAGCATTTCAGCTGCAGGTGTTTTAGCTTAGATATATGCCCCAGACAACTGGCAACCAAACAGCTGCTCAAAGGCGCACCATCATGTGCTCATCAACACAACATTACCAGAGCTTGAACTGTTGTTCCAGAGTCTGTTGTCACTTCTGATGTCACTTCACCAGTGAAGAATAAGTTCTCTGGGACAGTAGGCACCTGGAATACAAGCCCTGAACATATAATTCCACGCATTGGGTAGAGAAAGGAAAACATACTGCCTTCCTTATCAGTGTGGATGAGTACTCACGTATGGCATATACTTTGAACATTTTGGTAAGTACTTATATGAATATAAAGTTATGCACAGAAAGGACAAACGAGTGCCATATAAATATATATATATACTGTTTTCTAACTGTGTGTTAGAAACACTAGCCCATACTTGAAAAAGCCATCCTAAAACAGCTAGGATCAGTAGCTTATTCAGGAAACACATCCCTTTTTCTTCAGAAAGAAGCAGACATCTGCAAGAGAACAGAGAAAAACATTATGTATTCTCGAAGGCTTTCACAGCTGGGATCCAATGTTTGTTGTAGGTTTTTTTGGGCTGTCTGGCCGTGTTCTGGAGGTTTTCTTCCTAACGTTTCACCAGTCTCTGTGGCCGGCATCTTCAGAGGACAGGAGTTAGAACTCTGTCTGTGTTCTGGTGTAGTATGTGGGATAGTTGAGTATTTGTAGCTGTGGGATCAGCTTTTTGTCCTTTTCAGGAGATTGGGTGATTATGGTGATCAGTGTGTTTTTTGTTATGGGTGTATTGTTGTGATAAGGGGGGAGATGATCTGTCACTGTGATGGGTGTCGTTAGCTGGTCTTTTGTGTGCAGTGATCACTGGTCCTTGTGGCTGGGTAGAGTTTGTTGACCTTTTTGCAGGCTGTCTTAGACAACGAACTCTACCCAGCCACAAGGACCGGTGATCACTGCACACAAAAGACTAGCTAACGACACCCATCAATCACAGTGACAGATCATCTCCCCCTTATCACAACAATACACCCATAACAAAAAACACCCTGATCACCCAATCTCCTGAAAAGGACAAAAAGCTGATCCCACAGCTACAAATACTCAACTATCCCACATACTACACCAGAACACAGACAGAGTTCTAACTCCTGTCCTCTGAAGATGCCGGCTACAGAGACTGGCGAAATGTTAGGAAGAAAAACCTCCAGAACACGGCCAAACAGCCTGAATACCTACAACAACCATAAGAACATTATGCTTCACAGGTTTTATTAGTTTTGCCTACTAGCCATACCTTCCTCTTCTCATGCTTTCTTAAAATAAATTATTTAATCTTAGAACTGCAGAACTGAAAGAGCTATGGATCATCAAGTCCAGCCCCTGTCAGGGACGTACAGTGGGGAACTGAACTACCAACCTCTGGCTCCACAGCCAGATACTTAAAACCACTGAGCTATCCAGCAATTCTTTCCTTTATATCTTAAAAACCCATGGCTCATCTTACAATACCATCAGCATTAATGAACACAACTAAACATCTGTTGTTTGGGGGATCATTGCACCATTCTTAGAGAAGGACTTGAAAATATATACTATATGTAGTGGGAACTGCTGCTGAAACCATTGATGGGGGTTAATTAATTGTTGAGGGTTTTTATTTGGAAGACTGAAATAAAACATGCAGTGTTACATGGTTATACCACAAAAATGATAATTAAAAAAAAAGAAAATAATAATATGCTTATTAACCCAAAACCATTTTTAGCTGAAGGTTTCTTCTATTGTGAGAACTATACTTTCAACTCAATGCTACAAGCTATCATAATCTAGTGGGCAACCTACAGCCTTAGGGCACTTAAGGTCCTTGCCCTAATTTCATGTGACTGTCCCACATTTTCTGCAAGTGAGCAGTTCAGACCCCTATTCCTTCCCTAGCAGCCCACTGGACAGGCGGACAGAAAGAGGGGGAAAGCTAGCAAGGAGTGCCAGAAAGATAAAGAAGAGGGCACCAATCCACTTCTGGCTTGGGTCTTGCCAACTGCTGGTTATAGCTCCATCCATCACCAACATGTGAGTCCCAACAGAATACTCATGAAAGAACACAGCCTTGCCTGTTAGATAGACACTATCTGGCCAACAGTAATACCAAACCTCTAGCAGTTCTGCAGATACACACACTGTTAATGGCAGAAAGGCTTTACCCATAGACCAACAATGTACCCTGCAAGAGTTTAGCTCCATGCTGCAAATCTCTAACAAGAACCATGTAACCAAGAACTCTTCCTGGAGTCTTACCTATACAGCTGCATGAGGAGTGTAAATATCTTCCCATAGTAGTCCAGAAAGGGGGCAATATAATCCATGAGAGAAAGGAACTCTACAATCCAAGGAACAGTCAGCACAGTGCATCGTTTCTGAATGGATTGCCTCAGCAGTTTCAGTACATCCAGCACAGGGTGGATCTTAAGAGAAAACAACATTGGAAAAATGTTCACTACATGCTCAAAGGCTCACTTCTTCAGCTTAATTTTGTCATTATTTAAATGTCACAAAAAGGGGGGGGAGGGGGCTCTTCATTTCATGACAAACATCAACACTTTCACTACCACCACCACCAGTTATCAACCAGGACCTAAATCCAAATATTAGTTCCAACCAGAGTAGGTTTGCTCAATGAGTAAGACTTAACATTTGTCTTGATCTATGAAAGTCCCACTGATTTAATAGCTCAACTTTAGTCAGGACTAATGATTGGACGTACGTCTAGAAATGGCATTTTAAAATTATAATTTCCTCTTCAGGACATTTACTGGGATGGACAACAATCAGAATACTGTCATTCAGATTATGAACTGTCAAGCAGCTGCAAAGGAAGGACTCACACCCCACCACTGCCCTTCCTATTAGTACTTTCCTCTTCTGTGTTCTCCTTGCCCACCAATGGGAAAACTCTTTTCTTGGCTGAACTCCACCCTACAATGCCAACAACTATGACATTATTTAAGGCACAGTTAAGTGTTCTGTGTATGTCTTTGCATTTTTGTGGATTTTTACTGGGGACATCAATTTTAGCCAAAAATAAAGGTGGTTTTAGCTTATTAATCACAGCAACAACATCTGATTTCATTTACTCAGGAGTAAAATCTCAACAGGGTTCTGGCCTGCTCAAGTTCAATGTTTTTAAATCAGACATATGGTCACAGCTCATATTTTCTATTTGGTTTGTATACTGACTGACCAAACACACAGCATGAAGGCAGCAAGTGCAGTTTAGCAATAAGAGTTCAGGGCTTAGAGGTGGTAAGAAAAGTTTAAATCCATGAAAGGTCTTGAATAAAGTAAACAATGTCACAAGGAGAACAATTCCAAAATATAATAGGCCCTATTGAACAAGTCAGTAATGTATCATGGTTTTCTTTCACATGTCATGGTCAGTGTGGCACGACAATAAGTTTTGGATCAGAGTTGGAGAGACTTGCATTCAAAGATTCAAAAACGGTAAGCTCTCCCCTCTAATGTGCTATAAAGTCAATTCCAACTCATGGTGAACCTTCCCAGAGTTAGTACTCCAAAGCAATTTACCATTCCCCTCTTCTGAGGGTGGTCTAGGATTGTACAGCTTGCCCAAGGTTACACAAGCAGGCTCTTCTCTCAGGAGGCACAGTGGGGATTTGAACTCCCAACTTCTGGTTCTTAACTAGGTACCCAATTCGCTGAGCTTTCAAGCCACCTTGGGTAGTCTTAGCACAGTCAATATCTTTCAGCCTAAAATACCTCACAGTGTTGCTGTGACAATAAAAACGAAGATAGGATTCATGTGCACTGCCTTGAAGTCCACAGGGGAAAGAAGAAACATAAATGCCAAAGCCAAAAAAGAAAATTAAAAAATTGCACAAATCAGAAAGGAACCTTTGTGCATATGCGAAAGCTTCTGGTACGAAGATTCTGACAAATAAATGAAAGAATGCTATTTCCCTAGTAAGACAGTATAGTTAAGCAAGTAACTGAATGAGTAACTGAATGTTAGAATCTGTCCTTTGTGTTGTCCCTGTAAAATAAGGGCAGTTCTAACATTCAGCTGCTCTTTCAGTTCCTTGCTTAACATAGTAGAAGCATCAAAGGTGAGTTCACTAGTCCACTAGACAGTTTTAAAGTATGCAGTTGGGCAGTTCAATGTGCAGTTGGAGAAACAGAGAAAAATTAGACAGGTTATGTGCTTCTGTTTATTAAAATCTCAAACAACAGGGGCAACATTCCCTTTAAGCTGTGCAGATGCGCAGTGCTGCATCGAGCGTGCGCAGCCAAGCCAGTGTTTCCACCCATTTGCTTCTGGTTGTAGCCGTAGCCCCTGTGCAACACTCTGGAAAATTAGAGGAAACGCTGAACAGGGGGTATCATATAACATAATGTAAGAGTCAGGAAGTGCTTAGCTTCCATACTTAAGCTGCCCAAACCATAATAAAATAATTTATGCTTTTTGGCTAGAATCTCCCCTTCTTCACTGCTCTCAGTTCTGAAAGACTGCCAGTCCTACTCACGGATGTGTCGCAGACACTAAAGCAACCGCTCAGTCTGAAGATGCATGATGGGCTTTTTGTGGCAAGGTATTTGTGCATTTATAAAATCTGCTTTTAAAAAACACTGCCATGAGACTGAATAGGTGAGAACCGTTTTCCTGTGCCTTGGAGCATGGAAAGATGCATGTCTTCGATAATGAACCAGTATAAGTATTTCTGTCAAAGTTTGGACAAGTTACTTTTGCACACATTTCCTAGAACCCCATTAGTCATGCTGGCTGAAGTATTCTGGGACATGGTGAAAACAGTAACTTTTCTAAGCTCTGATTTCTTGTCAAGGAAACCCGGCTGCCAAACGCACTTGGTTCCTTAAGGCCACTGCAGACTCCAGGAGATCCCCGGTTACAGGCTCTGATGTGCGATAAGGCAGGAAGACAAGGAATCCGAAAAATTTTGCCAGAAGTCGGAGGCTCATGAGGACTGCAGAAAAATGCTTTTTTTCATCCTGAAACAGGAAGTGAAGCCAGGCATATGTTACCATCACATAGAGAATATCGGAAACAGTAATAACATTTGTATAGTATTTTCTAGTGTTCTAACTTCACGTGCACTATCTCTGCAAAAGCCTAAATCCTGTTGCGTAATGAAAGCAAATTTGTAAATTTCAGTCCATTCCTTTCTGATAAATAAAGAGCCCCTGTCCCAATTCTTGTCGGAGTGGATGCGTACACTCCCAAGAATTTTGGCAGGGGCTCTTTATTTACTGGTGAGAAATAGACAAAAACATAGAAATTTACTTATGTTACACAACAGGATTTTGGTCAATGTATTATTACATATTTTAACAATGACCTTGTAAGAGGGGCTGTTATAATTGTCCATATTGCAAAAGGGGAGTCACTTGCCTAAGACCACCCAAGTTAAGGTAAAGATAAGTTAAGATAAATAGCTAGAGATGGGGGTATTCGTATACGAATGCCCCCACACAGGTGGACATAACGAGGGTCCAGCCCCCTGGGGCCAGACTGTCCACTCACCTGTCCACTGCTGAAGCCGGCTCCGCACTCCCTTCCAATTGCTCCAGAGCTCGCGATCGACTAGCCACTCGTAAGCCTGGCAGGGAGGCTCGTCTTCCCTCCTTCTGCCAGGAGTGGCTAGTCGATCGTGAGCTCTGGAGCAACTGGAAGGGAGCACGGAGCTGGCTGCAGCAGTGGATGGGTGAGCGGACAGTCTGGACCCAGAGGGCTGGACCCTCATTATGTCCACCTGTACGGGGGTATTCATATTCGTATACGAATACCCCCATCTCTATAAATAGCTAAAGATGAAATTCAAACTGTGGGTCCCACCATGCAGATCATCCCTCAGCCCCATGCGACAAAAGGAGACACAAACATTCCAGGACCAGAGTAGGCCCAGTGGGGATTTGGTGAACCAAAACGTATGTAAGCTCCATTAATTCAATGGGCTTGCCCTTTAGTTGAAGCTAGATTTCAGCCTGTATATTGTAGAAATCTTTGTTGAAAAAAACTTGAACATCTCTTTGCTTGCATAGCAAAATAAGGCAATGGTCCCACAGTTACTGCACTCTATGGCATCCCCTTCCTTTTCTATAGGAATGTATGTTCATCATTATCTGCCTGTGGGTCATTGTTTTGTTTTCTGCAATGCAGTATAAAGGCAAACATGATATCCTAATGGTGTTCACATAAGATTTGCATAACTTACTGTGGCTAACTGAAGACACAATGGGAAGCATCTCAGTTGTTCAGTCAGGCACATGGCCAGGCACATGGCTAAGCCATGCCCCAGCATCTCTCTATTAGTTATACAAACCTTACAGAAACACCAGTAGGATTCTAGTCTTTGCTTTGTATAATTTTGGTCTAGAAATTAGGTTTCCTTAGAATTAGAGATATTTTCAAAAATGAAGAATTAGAATTGCAGGCACCCTCTCCAAGGAGCCAACTGAACATTTTTTGTGAACATATTTTTAGGACTGTTGCTTCCATTGTGTTGCAAAATACCTGTTCACCCATTGCATCTCTGTCACTGGGTTCATGTTCCACTAAGGCAAGGCCATCCAGCTCAAGTATCTGCAGACACAGGCTGTCCATCAGGTGCTGGTTAAACTGATAGCTTTCAAAAAACAACAACACAAAAAACCCATAATGAGGAGCAGGAGAAGGAGAGACTTTTATAAGACCTTAGCTTCAGCTAAGAGTGTAAATTGAAGCTCTACAATGCTTTTTGAAATGGTTAATCCAATGCAAGCTCATATTTAAAATTAGTGGCATACGTCAAACTGTTATACATTAGCACTGCTGCAGACACTCTGGAATGTTCTCTCTAGAAAGGCCTAATGGGCATCTAGGCTAATGGCACTCATGGCCACCACTGAAACCTATGCATCTAAGCTCAAGGTTGAGCTTGGCAAACATAACTGAAGCGGCAAAATAAACGGCACTCCATTTTTTTTCTTTGTTATTGTCTTGTTCACATAATATAAGCATCATTGTTTACTTCCACAAAACTCAATGAACTTGCTTCTGCTGTCTTATTTGTTCTCTCTGTATCAAAAACAAATCAATTGTTTTGCTTTTGTTCCCAGCTGCAGTTTTTCAATAATGTTTTCACTTTTAAGGCACCTCTCCGAGGCACAATTTTAAAGGACTTTTCAAAGTTTTAGGGCAACACCTTTGCACCTCATTCAAATTATATTTTTTTTCCTCCCACAAATTCCTAATAAAAATCTGGAATTAACACTAGAAGCACAACCAAACTGCAAACTTAACTTTTTAGGGGTAGTATAACATTATCCAGCACAGGCTGAATCCCTATCTGCCTCTCAGATGACCAGGAGCACCTCTGTCTTCTCGGGATTAAATTTCAGTCAGTTAGCCCTCATCCAGTCCATTACTGACAGCAAGCACTGGTCTAAGCACATAATAGGTCCTCCTTTGGAATCAGGTGGGAAGGAGATACAGGGTTGAGTGAGCATGATGGCAATGAAGTCAAAACTTTGGACAACCTTCCCCAGCAGTTTCATGTAGTGTTGAATAGCATGGGGGACAGAACTTAACCTTGGGGGATGGATGTCAATTTGATGCAAAGATATTTTTTTTAAATTTCCCCAAGCCCTTAGTTTCTGCAAGGTCTCACTTTTTCATCTTTACATCCTCCTACTCTGAACCCGTAAAGTTCCTGCATTTTTATTAGTGTTGTAAGCAACTCTGAAAATTTCAAGGATGAGAGATAAATTGTTGTAACATCTTGAGTGCAGATCACATTTAATTAAAAGTGCTAAAAGCCAGCTAATTCCTGAGAACAACTCAATATAGGGACTGGGCTGAGATGTTTATGTTCAGGTTGCAGACACTGAAAGGAAGAGTTTACTGTTTCTCCTGATGAAAATGCACTTAATGTATTTAGCTTTAAAAAAAACCCCACCTCTGCTTCTGCTTGTAAATTAAAAGTTCAGCACAGTACTGCCTCTTTGCTACAGCTATCACAAAACCCAGACAAGAAACTTTACAGCCTAGCTATGTATCAGTGTCTATACAGACATTTTTAAAGCAGACGTTTCTAGCCTTAACAGCCATGACGTTCAAACTGAAGAATAAAAAAGCAAGCAAAAATAATAAAAGAGGAGAATGCTCTGTTTTAGATGAAAGCAAGGGGGAAAGGTTGGAGCAGGGAACCCTGACAGAAAGATCTCTTATTTTCAGATGATCAGAGAACTTAACCACTGCTGATGTTTCTTCAACCACAATTTTTAGGTTGATCAAACATTGACACACTATGTTAGTCCTTTCACCCACAATCATGTCATACATTATAGTTGTTTGGTTACAGTCAGACCGAACTAGCTAGAAGGGCAACCTAGACCTTGAAAGTTGGAGGGAGGCATAAAACATGGAATAGCTTTCCTATCCTTAGCTGGCATGTCTCATCCCAGCGCATACCTCCATCTGCCCAAGATCACCCTAAAGGGAGCAGCCTGCTCCCTTCCTTCCACCTCCAGGAGTCCACACATCACATATACATATTAATGGCAAGGTTACCAACTGCAGTACAACCAAGTTAAGAAATCTGAATAGAAATCAGCCATTTAACAACATTTTGCAGTACAGTGTGAAAGACCGACAAAATGAACTCTCCAAAAAATACTGTATTGGCTTAAAACAGCTTCTGTGCTTAACAGAGATGGCAACCAGAAATGCTTAGGTCTTCTCAACAGACAGAATAGTTAACACAGCAGTATCTGGCTAAATAACTCACACGGGAGTTCTGAAGGGGGGCTTTAATCTCCTCAGCCCACACTCTGATGCTACTTCCCAAACCTCTAACTCTCATCTAAGTTGTGAGATGCAAGTCTTCTGTGAACTGCCAGAAAGGGGTGCCTCCAGCCCCACGTCTCCCTGAAATGGTGATACAAAGAGGTGACCCCTTTTGGTGCTGTTGGGGTCACCCCACCAACAGCTAGTTCTGTTTTACATACTTGTTGTTCCATGGAGATAATGGGATGGCAGAACCACCTGGCCCTAACTGACAGATAATTTTTTCGCTAGATCACAGCAAACCATTTCAGTGCAGCTCAGCAGTCTGCACAAAAGTAGAGGCAACATGTCTCCCACCAATATCATTCTCCCTACATTCACTCACCGCCCTTCAACCTACCTTAAGTTGTATTTATTTAATTTATTTGTAGGCCACCTTTCTCCCAGTGAGAAGGCCCAAGGCAGTTCACAATGTTAAAACAAGTAGTACCAAAAACATAATTTTTTTAGATTAGGCATCCTTCAATCTCAAGAGACTACAGTAAAAAACATAATTAAAGAGCAATAAAACTACAGTAATAATTAAAAATCTATTAAATAATTAAAACATTTAGAACTTTAAAAGCAAACTTTTAAAAAAGCAAAAGACCAGCATCCAGGGGTGCAATTTTAGGAATATTAAGGAGATTCATCTACATTGTGTGTGGTTTTGCAGAATAATCTCAAAAAAATAAAAAAATAAAAATAAAAAAAATAAACAAACCACAAAACCAACTCACACATATTCTTCCAGTACTAAACACAAATCTCCTTTGATCAGCACAATGCAATTTCACCTTGCCTTTTCCCAGTTTGGGAAAACCTCTGGTATTTGGGAATACATTCTGGTAATTAAAGCAACAAAGCATATTTAGAAACTGCTGAAAACAAAGAAATGCATCTTGTACAAACCCACATTAAGGCCTTCATCTAAGACCCCCCCCCCCTCCACCATGTCCCTGCCAATGCACAAGACCAAACTCAGTGCCGTGGCAAAAAGGCCTTCAACAACAGCCAACACTTGCTCAAATAGAGCCAACAGGGAAGCACAAACTGCCAGCTCACCTTCCTGCACTGAGGATGAAGTCCCTGAAGAACTGCTGGCATCCAGGGAAGGAAGGAGGTGGGCAGGGCCCTTTGATGCTCTGAGGAACGAGGAATCTCTCTTGCAGCCTCTTCAGTCGGCTCAGATTCCCTGACCCCAACATGTTAAGGACATCCTGGTCTGGGGTGTCTCCCCAGCCTGTGCCACCCCCAACGGGGCCTTTACACATCTTTGGAATAGTGAGGGGAAAGTGAGATAGAAAAGGCATAAGACTTTTCTCAAGTATCACCAAATTCACAACTGCACTCAATACTACTCTTATCACAGGGGCCTTTTAGCTTATACTTTCTTTACAAAGTCCAAGCACAGCCTTTAATGGCTTGCAATCAACAGGGAGAGTTTGTATATGAAAGTTCATCAGTCTGAGTGCTGACTTTCATCTTTGAAACAATAAGCACTGAATATATCTATGCCTGGACCTGTATGGACACCACTTCAAAACTGTGGCTGAAATCTTCTTGCATAAAGTTATCATCCAGTGACAGGAATATTTAATTCAAATTAATGGAAAGCTTCCCGTCTCCTCCTTTCATGTCCCAAAGTTCCCAGCGGCACTTTTTTAGGTATTAAAGGCTCTCCCTTCTCTCCATCCTGAAGCTCCCAAAAGCTTTCCAAGGGCGAAAGGAAGCCCTAGGGAGCTAGAAATGTGAAAGAGGAGATAGGAAGCTTCCAAATAGTTGGAATGAAATATTCCCATTGCCAGATGATGGGTCTCCTGGATTAAAAGACATGATTTTATGTAAAAGGATTTCAGGGAAAGTTTTCTTTCTAGAGAAATGACCTCTAGCAGATTTGCTGCTTCTTAGTAAAAACTAAGATTCTCAAAGAAAACCCTGGTTATAAGGCCTCAGTCTGATTTCAAGGATATGCTGCAAATTTGGATTCACATCTCATGCCACTCATTTTTAAAAATCAGTGATGATGATTTCAGTGATTTTCAAGTGCATAAAGTAGCATATGATAGTCCAATAAAAAAGGAACAACTAAAGTCCACAAACTAATTGCAGCACATATTATTAATAGTGATGCATAGACTATTTTCCCCACGACACAACAATTCACTGGAAATAATATACTACATAGTTTCAAATGGTTCAGTTAAGTATTATTATGAGAACTGGAGTGATAAGAATCACAAACTGAGACCATTTCCCAATTCCCAAGAACTGGGACCACACAGAACAGACCTGCCAAGCACTGTAATACAGGATCATGCCCTATGCACAAGAACTCTAGCTGTAAAAGCAGAGGGCACATTTTCTTTACAGAGATCCTGACCTGTGTAGATGGCAACAATTGCACAAGCCACGCGATCACACATTACCAGGCTGCCTGGACTTCCCACTAAGTGGAAATTGCATAGGATAGTGACCCAAACTAACTAACTAACTAACTAACTAACTAAAAAAACTCCACACACAACTGAAATCTTACAGAATTCATTTTATCAAGGAGAAAGCAGACTACAACAGACAGCCTAAAATATGAGGTACACTTTTTTCAAATGTGGTTGGAACCACAAAACCACAAAAGTTTTTAAAAAAACAACCCTAGTCCAGTAGCAAAAAAGCTCTTTAATGATTTAATGATTTGTGAGTAGACTGCATATTAAGAGGCTTGTTGTTTGTTTAGTCGTTAAGTCGTGTCTGACTCTTCGTGACCCCATGGACCAGAGCATGCCAGGCCCTCCTGTCTTCCACTGCCTCCCGGAGTTGGGTCAAATTCATGTTGGTAGCTTCGGTGACACTGTCCAACCATCTCATCCTCTGTCGTCCCCTTCTCCTCTTTCCTTCACACTTTCCCAACATCAGGGTCTTTTCCTGATGAATTTAAGAGGCTAGTCATCCCACAAAAAGCATGCAAATACCCATATGAAGTAACTTAATGAGCACTGTGGCAGTCTGCCATACAACAAAAATAATAAAAAAGATAAGCAGCCCCCACAGCTCAAACTACAAACTGCTGAGTGGACATAACTTTTACAAATTAGAAATAACATTTTCCCCTTTTGCCTGTGTGTAAAATGCTAATTGCAAAAACTAGATTACAAATTATTTATGCATATTATTTTACAAGATTTCTCCTCTGCTTCCCAATATTATTAAATATGAACTGGGAAAAGAACCATATTACTATTATTTCCAGTAAGTTCCTGTGTCTTGGGGAAAACAGTTATTAGTGTAGCTCAGCAAGATACTTTGCTTATTGGGGAAAAAATTCTTTACCTGAAGCAGCTGTTTCTGAAAGAGCCGGGCAAAGTGGCTATAGGTAGAAGCTGCTGAAAGATGAGCCATCATCACCCTGCAAAACAAAGGGGGGGGGGATACTCTTAGTTCTACAAGTAAATAAAGAGAAAGTCAGAAACCAACATTTAATATCCATGTTTTTTTTTTAGAATTATGAAATACATATATATTTAATATGTGAACTGAAAGATTTCTCCAAATCTCTCCAAAATATAATTTACTCTAATCTACAAACAGGCTGCCAGCCTTTAATAGAACAGACTGAATTCCCATATGAGTGCACCAACAACACTACTTCCTGTAGAATTAAATGCTTGTTGTCCTCAAACCATGGATAAAACCAAACAGTGGTTGCTCAGCAGTAGAAGAGGCCCTACTGGTAGAATGGATTTCTTCTCCTAGTCACAACACTCTCTGAAATCTGCCTCAGAGGTTTGACTGAGGTGAGGGAAGTCCATGGCACAAGGCATCAGATGTTGCTCCATGAAACCTGAGGTAGGTGTGGTTTGGATGCAACCTTCCCTTCACAGTGGAATTGAGAGAAGATATCAGATTCAAGTGCCTCCTTGTCCCTTCCCATTTAGGATCTTTCTCTTCTTCTACTACCATCACCAGTTCATAGAACCATAGAATAATGGAGCTGGAAGGGGCACTTAAGGCCAACCCTCTGTTCAATGTAAGTATCCAAGTCAAACTGTTGGAGCGCTCACCACCTCCCTTTTCTTAATTTTTTTTAAAGGCTGTGAACATCTTACAGATAATGCACAGCTGTCAATATCCAAATCCAGACATACTGTGTTTTTAAAAACACAGCTTCTGCCCCCAATTCAGAGCCACGGTCCAAGGGAAAAGCAGTGTAGTTTGCCTGCGGAAGGGAGGTGGGGCAGGGTGGGCAACACGCAGCTTCCTAGAAACTGCTGGACTGCAAATCCCAGCATTCCTTGTGCTGAAATATTGAGAGCTGTAGCCCAACAACATCTGCATTGTGACCACCTCAATCTATGGGATCTCCCTGCTTGGGTGGTCCCTCCCACGTTTGTGAGAGCAGCAGGGTTAGGGAGCAACAATGCAAGCATGACAAAATGTTATTTCTAATTTGTAAAAGTTATGTCCACTCAGCAGTTTGTAGTTTGAGCTGTGGGGGCTGCTTATCTTTTTTATTATTTTTGTTGTATGGCAGACTTGGCGGAACGCCTGCTCCCACCGAGATCTACCCGGATCACCCGCGCGAGTCAGGAGGTGAGGTTGAGGAGCCTGACGCCGAGGGAGGCCCGAAGGGAAAAGACACGAAACCGGGCCTTCTCGGCGGTGGCTCCTTGCCTCTGGAATGGCCTCCCACCGGAGATCCGCGAGGCCCCCACGCTGGGTACATTTAAAAGCCAATTAAAAACATGGCTGTACATCCAGGCCTTCCCTCCTGTCAGCACCTGACTCTTTTTTCTTTCTTGCTATTCATTTTTATTTATAGTTTTTGCACTATTTTGTTATTGATTATGTTATAATATTTTTATGTCATTTTAATGTATATATGTTTGTTGGAAGACGCCCAGAGTGGTAGAATATACCAGATGGGCGGGATATAAATCAAATAAATAATAATAATAATAATAATAATAATAATAATAATAATAATAATAATAATAATAATAATAATAATAATAATAATAATAATAATAATAATAATAATAATAATCTGCTTCTAACTACCCTGAGAGTGATGGAAAAAGGAAAGGACTGAGTTGGGTTCCACAAGGGCATGGAAGATAGAAAACTATCTCACTAAAACATTCATTGCCACTCACGCTCTTTTCAAGGGGAAATCTATCTTGTCTTTCAACACCAAAAGTACTCCATGACGTGATCAAAAACATTTATAGCCCATCATTTTGCCTGACAACCAGACTCAAAGGCAACAGAGAACAAATGATAATATATTTATAATGTTATACAACAAGACTCTATTACGTAGGAGGCACTACGTTCTGCCAGAGTCCCACCCAGTTCTGCCAGAGTCACTCGTTCCAGCCAGGCTGGGCGGCTGAGGGGCCTAACGCCGAGGGAGGTCCAGAAGGAAAGAACGAGGAACCGGGCCTTCTCGGCAGTGGCCCCTCGCCTCTGGAACAACTTGCCCATGGAGAGCCGCCTGGCTCCCTCTCTGGGTGTCTTCAGGAGTAAACTTAAGACCTGGTTATTTGGGCAGGCTTTCCCTCCTGCCGTATCTTAAATTCTATATTTTCGCCATCTTGGATTTATGTATATGTTTATTGGTCTGTTTTTAAATTTGTAATGCCGCCCAGAGTAGACCTTTGGTCTAGATGGGCGGGGTAGAAATCTAATTAATTAATTAATTAATTAATTAATTAATTAATTAATTAACTAATAAACTAATTAATTAAATAGTAGTAAGTGACTGATGGAAGCCCTGGACTTAATTTACACAGAGCAAAACACTCAGCCTCTAGAATGGAAGCTTATGAAACAACTGTCACTCTTAGACTATTTTCCCATCATCACCCTTGTTTTCAAGGCAGTAAACAAATCCTTCTCAAGCCCCAAATATATTAATATATATTAATGCTCAACTATTTGCTTAGTGCACAGGAACTACTGAAAATCAAATGAAGTTCTGCACTTGTCTGCTATACTTTGATAAGGCAACTGTGGCAATGGTCTTAGGACCAACCACAAGTCAGTTTTGTAACATATCCCAATGTATCACTCTGTCCCATTCTTAATATGGAGGCCACTAACATTTAAGCAGTTAAATGTTAAATGTCACAATCCATGATCTAAATGCAATCCTCTTGAAGAAACTCCTTGGATCCGACTAGGAAGCAATAATAAAGCACTGCAACCTGTGTGGCACCACACAAATTAAGCACTACTCTTAAAACTGTTATCTAACTGCTGCATAGTGAAAGCTATGGTTTTTCCAGTAGTCATGTATGGAAGTGAGAGCTGGACCATAAAGAAGGCTGCCCACCGAAGAATTGATGCTTTCGAATTGTGGTGCTGGAGGAGACTCTTGAGAGTCCCCTGGACTGCAAGGAGAACAAACCTATCCATTCTAAAGGAAATCAACCCTGAGTGCTCACTGGAAGGACAGATCCTGAAGATGAGGCTCCAATACTTTGGCCATCTCATGAGAAGAGAAGACTCCCTGGAAAAGACCCTGATGTTGGGAAAGTGTGAAGGCAAGAGGAGAAGGGGACGACAGAGGATGAGATGGTTGGACAGTGTCATTGAAGCTACCAACATGAATTTGATCAAACTCCGGGAGGCAGTGGAAGACAGGAGGGCCTGGAGTGCTCTGGTCCATGGGGTCACAAAGAGTCAGACACGACTTAACGACTAAACAACGACAACAAAAACTGCTACACTAACGATTATTACCTGATCCTGTCTCCCAGACACTTCTCAAAATCCCAGCAAGGTTTTTCACTGTTATCTTCCCATTCACGCAGTAACTCATAGAAAATATCTCTGTTCAAAAAGAGAGACAGGTTTGCTTCAAAATCTGAAACCAGAATAGGATGATGCACCACCAACTCATATAAATGGCGACATGGAATTCTGCTTATGTATAGACACCAACATTTCACTAGTTTCTACAAGAATTTTACTTATTTTTACAAGAATTACCATTCCACAACCTACAACTGACAAATATTTTGCAGGTTACAAGAGTCTAAGAGAATTCAAGCCTGCACAAATGCACTTCCACCATGATCTTACACATGGTTATTCTGGAATAAATCCAGTGAGGTTCAATGGCACTTACTCCCAGGAAAGGACTTAAGGCTTATCTTGTTATGTTAAATATGCTTACATGGACAGAAGCATCAATGAAAAAAATTCAGCTAACGTTTGAACTAGATAACGTTACGTGTGGAAAAGCAGAGTGACCTACTGTGATACAAAGAGTAGGAGGACAGGAAAAGAGGTCCACAAGAGAAGGAAAAAAACTGTAACTTTGACTCCTTCCGGCCTTAGCAGATTACCGTATTTTTCCGTGTATAAGATGACCCAATGTATAAGAGGACCCCCACTTTTCCAACCCCAAATAAGAAAATTTGATCGCTGCTTTCCCCCTCCACTTCCTAAGACCTGCGAAAGCAGGATCAAAGGGCTGAGGAAGTGGAGGGGGAAAGCAGCGATGAAAGGGCTGCAGGATTGCAGCCCTTTGATCCTCCAGCCCTTTCATTGCTGCTTTACCCCTCCACTTCCTAAGCCGGGACTTAGGAAGTGCAGGGGTAAAGCAGCCATTACCATCAATTACCAGCAACTATTTCTCTCAAGATGTAATTTATGCAGTGGTGAACAAAGCCAGGGGATTGGACGCTCTTCCCTTGTCCTCTAATCTTGCTTTACACAGCTAGGAATGTCTAGTTCTGTACAGTCACCATGAGCCACTGCAGTATCATAGGCAGAGTGCTGAACTGGGACTCAGAAACCTGGCTTCAAATTCCTGCTCAGCCATGAACATTCATTGGGGAGAGCAATGGTAGACCACTCCTTGAACATCTCCCACACCTCTGAATAGTGTTGCCATATGCTGAAAGTGATTTGATGGCATATAAGAACAAGAATTTAACCATTAAATATTGTGTACACTCCTGAACACAAGGAAGCTCTCTACCCACACCCCCTATCTAGTCCTGTTGCATCATGTTCCACTAGCAGAGGAGACCTTCCTTGTGCGCTACAACCCTGGAAAATTGGTCTTCTGCTTCATGCGCACAACTGACACAGGTAATGGAAGCTCTCCCTTTTCAGACTATGCACAGGAGAGCAGTGGAGGTGACAGCAGAAGAGAGTGGGGCTCCCTTTTCTCATGTGGTGAGTGTACACAGCATTCAACAACTGCAAAGAACTTATATCTAAACATATAGAACAGATTATCTTGGCAACTGCACTTCAATCATCAGCAACACTTTTAGCAAACTAAAGTAACTGTTACAATATTCAACTGTAAGAAACAATATTTACCTTTGCTTCTTAAATATGTGAAATGCCTTATCACTGGAAAAATTAGATCGATTGTCAGTTTCGGGCTGGAAGGAAACTGACTGCACGCATGAAGGTAGCAAGAGGGAAATCTGTTCAGCATACAAAATAATGCATAAGCATAATGCAATTATTCTGACAGAAGTAAATGTATACACAAACAAAACCAGAGGACAGAGTTACAAGACATTTTTCTTCTGCACTCTTATGCCAGCTGCTAGACCTGAACAATCAGCTACACTTAATGCAATAACACCTACTGACTGGCTGGTCCCGTTATGTCAACTTTTTCTAACCCATAAACTGCTGGTCAGCCTCACTATTTAACATGATGAGTTTTTGAATCCATTCATAAAAGATACAGTATACTTTCCCTCTCCAGTTAATGACAGCTATCATTCATCTTGTGCATGTGCTACAATGATGTCAAAAAATTAATCTTAATTTCTATTAGATCTAGAATAAATGCTGAAGACATGATAAACTGTGGTAAATCATTTTAATTCCCAACCACTGAGTGAACCATAATTTTATATAGTCCTTCCAACGTTTGCAGCATTTACCTTTGCTGTGCTACTTTCATAGGCAATCATAAGTCTTTCATGGAGGACAGGAGAAAAAGCTGCAATCCTCTCATTCTCAGCCAAAAGCTTCAGTGTCCCTTTTTCTAGATGAGATACAATTCTGCCAAGAACACAGCAACAAGGAAGAAGAACACTATTATAAAAACTGAAAGATCAAACCATGCTGCATTCTTGGGCTCTCCAGTCCCCCGCTAATAAAGCACCAGCCTATACAGATATAGAAGGTGACTTGTTAACCCAGTGTGTTAGGTTTCTGGCTGCAGAGTCTGAGGCTGGGAGTTTGATTCCCCACTGTGTCTTCTGTGAAGTAGAGCCAGCCTGTGTGGCCTTGGGCAAGCTGAACAGTCCCAGGGCGCCTGCAGAAAAAGGTAACGGTAAACTACTTCTGAGTATTCTCTACCTGGAAAACCCTGAAAAGAGTTTTCATCATCATCATCATCATTTACAGACAAATAAGAGGAAAATTTCTGATTTCTTTTACTGGATGGCACTCTAAGCAAAAAATTCAACTCCAAAAACAATGGCATACACCATTCTACATTAATAAAAGAGTTTGTCAACTGGAACAATCTGTTGATTAGTAGACAACAGAACCTAGGTTTTGAAGCACTGAATTAACAATGTACTGCAGTGGTCCCCAACCTTTTCCGAACCGCGGACCGGTTGCAGGGTTGGGGTCCGTGCGTGGGGGGGCAGGGTGTGCATGTGCGGATGGCGCAGGGTGCGCTCGCGGGGGCGGGGTGCGCTCACACGCATGCACAGATGGCGTGGGGCAGTCTCGCGGGGGGCGGGCCACCTGTGCCAGCGGGATTCGTTTTTGTAGACAAACATGAATCCCCCATCTCTAGTTTTAACTTAAAAAAAATCATTGCAACAGATAAAACTCCTTACTTCTAGTGGCCAATTTAAAAACAAAAACAAAACAAAACAAAAAAGGGTAGTATGGGAAACTCAGGGATCTTACAAATCCTCAAACATGACCAAATTGCACACACACCACAGGGCATAAACAGATTTTTTGAATAAAACCAGTTCTACAATTGGTTTAAAAGTGTATCATGTACACTTTTGATTACCCCCATCAACAAATTCACTTACACAAAATGATGATCTAACACCTGAACAGCAAAGTAAACACAGTTGTGTATACTGCAAAAATACTGCCTCTCTACTGCATCTGTGAACAAAATAATGTTTATTGTAGTTAACACAGTTAAAAAGTAAGACAAACAGAAAGATATAGATAAACCCTGTTGGGGAAAACCTGACCTTCTCTGTAGAAACTACGTATCACAGAATACATGCAAATCAGCCACTGGACAGCAAAAAAACTAAAGGATCTCCAATCCCATCTCTGTTATTTTGGTTCAAATATCTAAGAAAATGCCAATCATCATATAGGTTAAATCAGTTTACTAAAATGTTTTGGGTAACAATGATGAAATCCTGTTGTTCAACTTTACACTGCATAATCCTTACATGGCATGGAGTTGCGCAACAGGATTTCAGCCACTGCAATACGGAAACAGAGTATCATAGAGAATTGCAGTAAGTAGACATAAGTTGCTCTTGTCAAGCGGATGTTATTTCTTATTTAACACTTAAATTTCATTTGGACTTTCTGGGTGGTCCAAGTTTAAATGAAGAGCTGTGCGATATTCCCCTCATAACAATAAACTAACCAGATATGTCAGGTTCATTTGTTGAAAACTTAATGAAATGAAAATTTCTGGCATCATGGTGAAATATAGTTTAAAAGTTCCAGATTAGAGATGGGGGTATTCGTATTTGAATACGAATATCCCCCCACAGGTGGAAATAATGAGGGCCCGGCCCCATGGCGCCGGACTGTCCACTCACCATTTCACTGCTGATGCAAGCTCGATGGAGCCTTCCTATCGTGCTGTTGTCCGCAATAGATCAGCCACTCCTGGCAGGAGGTGGGATGACAAGCCTCTCTGCCAGGTCGCAGAGTGGCTAATCCATTGCAGACAACGGCGTGATAGGAAGGCTCTGTTGAGCTCGCGTCAGCGGCGGAATGGTGAGTGGACAGCCCAGCCCCATGGGGTCAAACCCTCGTTATTTCCACCTGTGGGGGGATATTCATATTCGTATACGAATACCCCCATCTCTATTCCAGATGTATAGTATTCTGTAAGGATACCAAAATGAAATTTTGATTTATAAGTGTTTTAAAAATTGCCACTAAGTTTCTAAGGGCCCTGCTCAAACCATGGCTAAGAAAGCAGCCTCTCTGTATCTGTTTTAGAATATCTAGAAAGCCATAGTCAACCAAAGCATCTCAATATGTCAAAACTAGGATATGTTTAATGACTTCCGAACAAGGCAATAAATACCAAGTAAAGTTTTAAAACTGGCTTCTGAATCCAGGCTTATTTGGAAGCTGTTAAGCGTGTCTGCCTTGTTTGGATACCAATGGAAATTATGGTTAACTATACCTTCCTGACTTATTTCTTCACTCACAAATGCACAAACTGGTGCACACTCTAGTTTATTAAACTAGAATTCAGTCACTCAAATGAAGCCACATGTTACTAGTCACTGCTTTATCTTATATAAAAATGGAGGGGTGATCTATTGTACCTGAAGGGCAAGCTTTTAAAATTCATCCAGCTTTGTTTATCTTCTGTTACAGTCTATATCATATACTAAAAACAAAGGTCCATATCTAACACAACTTCTGACCTTTATACTCTTCAGTAACACCCAGGTTACTCCCCTCATCTTCCACAGAAGAAGTTCCCTTGGCTGTTAGCAGTTGCAATACAAAGAAAAACTCCAGAAAGATATTTGGCACCAGGTTTTCTGCAAAGATAGCAAAGAAACACAATGAATCATTCAAAAATATATTTGATTTGTTTATTTGTAAAAATTCTAAATCTGTCCTAAATTCAGAATCCTTATTACCTGCAAGTAATAAATTATATAAAATAGATTTTTAAAGGCAAATATTTTTAACTTAAAGAGTTAACTAAGATGTTTTGCTTCATCTGGAGATCAGCACAGACACTGCATGTCTTTTTTAAAAAGAAAGACGACTTATTTATCTATTTCCTTTCTTTATCTTCAACACACCAAGGCTGACTGCTAAGAATCGCATAAGAAAGGAACTACCTATATGTCTCTCAACCATAGTTCATATTGTTCCCTGAAAGCAACCTTTCCAGAAATTTGCAAAGAACAATCTCTTCTTCTAGAAGCCCAATGGGCACAGTGGAAAAAGGGAGAACAGAGAAAATGAGGCAGCAGGAAGAGAGAAAAATGAAACCCCAGAATCTGGATTCTGTTGGCACAGCATGCTGAATTCCTGTTATTGTTCAAGAACCTAGTCTACTTTTTTTTTCCTTCAGGTTTTATGAGGAGGGTTGCATGAATAGTTGAACATTTTTGTTTTTCCAAGGCATTTTGTTTGAGGTCATTTATATCAGTTACTATTCTTAGCATCATCTCTGATCAATATGACCTTAAAATATATACTGTCATCTCTTTTCATCTTTTACCTGATATGCAAAGTGAGTAAAGCTGAGCCAGCTGTTGCAGCTGTTTCCTGCAAGAAACTTTGTTGACATCTGCAGAGGTTACCAACTGGCTTTCTGTCAGGAGACTCCCATTCAATCCAATAGGAGATTTAGCAGATGAACCAGAATCTGAAGATAATCCTGCCAGGGCAGATGTCTGATGCAATAATTTGGACCTGTAATTCAAACTAAGAGCTGAATACAAAATAGGAATGGCAACACAAAAAAACTCCATAAGACCCTCTATTTCTCCATACTGATCAATGGTTATCTTTCAAATATATATTAAGCAAACAAGGAACAGTTTCTTTGAAGAAACAACACATTTAAAGGTGCCCTTTAAAACAATTTTCTATTGTACTTGTAGTATGTTACAGCTAGATCAATATGACTGAACAAACTGTAATACTGACACAGGTATTTAACACAGTTATTTTCAGGGTCAAGGACACTCAAAGTAGGTCACTTTTGCTGGTGATACCAAAAAAAGCCTTTTGGCTTTAAGGTGTGGCTTCGAAATTGTAGATTGTTTCAGTGGACTCCCTCTCTCTCTCTCTCTCACACACACACACACACACACAGAGAGACAGAGAGAGAGAGAGAGAGAGAGAGAATTCAAAATTATTCACATTTTGAGTTCAGGTTTACCCCAAATCCCCTAAGAAACATTCAGGTCTGCTTCTACAAAGCAACAACTCAAACAACAATCCAGCAGCATTGATAGATCCTTCCAGCCCCTGAACACCTCATCCTCAAATTTTGTAAAGTACCGTTCTTTCTTCAACATCTCTCTTTCTTCCTGAAGGCTTCCAGGAGAGGAAATCAGGTTGACTTCCTGAGAGGAATCAAGGCCCTCAGGACTGGTTCCAGACTGAAAGTGAAGAGTGTGAGATTTGCCAACAGGTGTGGAAGTGAAACACATCTTGGGCTTGGAGAGGGTTCGCTCAGTACTCACTGGAGTAGGATTGATTCTTCTTGATGGTTTGGTTTTGCTGAAATGAAAAATAAAACCAGACTGAGGGAAAGAAACCCCAATAGCCAGTTATCCTTCTACACTTATGCATTCTGGACACCATCTGAACACACTTACTACTGCAATGAGAAAAAAAGACAAGGACAAGTTGAAATATAGAACATACAGACTTACTAAGAAATATTTCTGCTAATCGTCCAATGAAGCTCAAGATTATACAAGTCACCCTCTGAACGAACCTTCTCTAGCTACTGTCTGACAAAACACACTGTCACAAAATCTGATTCGAGAATAAGCATAAATCAAGCAGTTCTCACTTGGAGCAAAGCTTAAGAGCTTGAAGGTTAAGGAGGGGAACAGAATGCCATTTAAACATGCTTGCAGTTGGGAGTGGATGAAGCTGATAGGCAAGCAGGAGACCAGAAGGGAGAAGGCACATTTCAGACCTTAGCACCATAGTAGAAGTTTGGCAGGGGGAAGGTGGCATATCTTACTAGTCAGCTCCATCTCCATCCCTAGGGAGCCTATGAAATGGGCTCAGATTTCAATCACAGATTTTAGTTATTTTACTTTCCCCTTCACTTGTTGACATTTAATTGGAGTCACAGGTACCCGTCTTCTACTGGCTTATACTACTGGTCCATCTAGCTTATATTTTATATTATATAAAAATATAAGAAATAAATAAATAAATAAATAAATAAATAAATAAATAAATATTGTTGACACTGACTGGCAGCCTCTCTCTAGGATTTCATAAAAGAATCTTCCAATCCCTACCTAGAGATGTTGAGATTGAACTACAGATCTTCCCAGTACAAAATGAATACTCTGCTATTGAGTTATGGCTGTACCTTCCACCAAGCTACAAAACTACTCTTAGATTTGAACTACAAAGACTACTAAGACATCTTCCCATTGAGACTTACTTTGTCACCCCAGCAGCACTCATAGGTGGAAACTCCTCCAAGTCATTTAGATTAAGCTGATCAGGTGGTGAAATGGAAAAGACAGAAGTTGCTTCATTCTGTTTCTTCTGTCTGGATGACTCCACTGAGGGACTACCACACTTCACTTCGTCATTCATGCTTCTTCCCAGATCTTGGGCCAATGGCTGGCCAGAACCACATGCCGAACTGTTACCTTTTCTTCTGACTCGCCTCACTGGGGCAGCCACAAAATAACTTCCCAGACTTGTTTTCTGAGCAGATCGTCTTTCATTGCGAGAAAAACTGGGGCTTGAACTGCAATTTGGGCTGGTGCTATTATCCACATTTAGGAAGTCACTACAAGAACTCAAAAAACTTGACCCATTTAAGATAAAAGATCCACGTGATTCAACGGTATTTGGGGTACAGACATTGGAGGGCGATGTATCACAAAAAAGCCGCCCTCGACTGTTGCCAAATCCCACTGTACTAGAAGTCCTCCTTTGAGATCCTGCCCTTTGATTCTGAGAGCTAGCAGCACTCCCAAGAAGCTTGGCACTTGGTGTTTTAGCAGGAGTAGATGGTCCATTGGTCAATATCCTACGGGTCTGTTCCCTCAAGTAATTGAGCAAAAAAGGCACAAAGTCTTTTTGAAACGAAGTAAGGAGAGCGAACTTGGGGTGGGTCTGGCCTTCCTGTAAAAAAAAAAAAAGAGAGGAGAAAAACAAAATAGGCATTGTCCTTTTTTAAATCTAGCGGTATATACATGAGCTCTGTTCCATTTCTTTTTACAATGAGGCTACTCAAGGCAGCCAGTTATAAACATGCATAGCAAAATGCGCAAAGTGTGGCTCAGAGCTGAATACAAGACGCCAGCATCTTTTTTAAGGCCCCTGAGCCTGTTGAATCTCCCTCCCCACGGCCTGGACAAAATGGGGGTGGAAAAAAGCCATCTTCTGTTCCCAGTGCAAAACAAACAGTCAAATTAGAAACAAAATTCTACAAACCAGAAATACATTTCTCACATTTTTAGGCCTGTTGTGGCCCATGCTGGATCTTGAGGCCTGCTATGGCTTTGGCCCACATACCCTCAACAGTTGGCTATCCTGATCTACGGCAAAATAAGTGAATTTGAAATGAGAGTCTAATTAAAGTTATCTAACACCAATAAGCAAGCATTCATAGCTATTTATTAAAACACCAAACCTTACTTTCTCTCACCTGACTAAGTGCACTTAACCACCTCAGGGGTATAGCAACAATAAATTGCTTGGATGAAAACCGTGATACACAAAAACACTTTAATATTACAATACAGCATAATAAGTGTCCATTTTAACTGGGGGAGACAAGGAAATACGGCAAGTTACTTCCCCTCTCCCCACAATATGAGTGGTCAAAAGCAGTCATTGTGCTTTATTCAAACCTGGTGCATTTTGAAAATTTTGGACCACGCATGCAACTTTGATGAAAGGACAAAATCCTACACTCCTATGCAAGTGAACTAACATACACTGAAACTGTACATATACCTGAATGAATTTATTCCCCCCAAAAGTGAAGTTTAAGAAAAGTAGAAGAGTACAAGTTCTGCTCTAGCAGTGGCCCAGCCCTAACATGAAGAACTTGTCTGAGGCAAACATTTTTCTAGATAAAGTATTTTCCAGAATTATTATATTGAATGTGGTGCAATGGTTACAAAAATGGATTTAGATCTACCAGGTTCAAGTCCACATTTAAACATGAAATTCCCTCAGTGACCTTGGTCTATTTACTTCCTAAAGTTGAGAGAAGGAGAAGCATGTGTGCTGCCTTGAGGTCACTGGAGGAAAGACAGATCCAACAAATAATTAAACAAAGGCATTACTGCATAAAAATTCAGATATGAGTCAGTATCCTAGCATACCATGGAGGCACCAATCTTTCCAACCATCAACCTTTCCTCTTCTGCATTAGGGAAGTTGTACATTGTTTGTATAGCAATTGTAGAACACTCTGTGTGTGCGTGTGCACGTGTGTGCACGTGCATGTGCACTTGTGTGTGTAAATCTGTTTGCATGGGAAAAACTAGTGTCATATTTGCACAGTGAAGCATTCTGACCAATCAGAAAGTGTCTGGCATTAACCAGACAGATATATAAAGCAGATATGTGCCATGTTTCCCTGAAAATAAGACAGGGTCTTAAATTAATTTTTGCTCCAAAAACGCATTAGGGCTTATTTTCAGGTGATGTTTTATTCTTTTCATGTACAACAGTCTACATTTATTCAAATTACAGTCAAGCCATCTTCTTCTGGTTGCTGCACAATGGTGGAGGGCAGGGTTTATGTTTATATTATGAGCATCCTGAAAAACCATACTAGGGCTTATTTTCAGGTTAGGTCTTATTTTCAGGGAAACAGGGCAGTAGGATTTAGTTGTCTCAGATAGGGCCATAACATGTGATAGGGACAAATACGTGACTGATACTAGTTGACAGGGCCAGGTAGGGCTAAATGTACAATAGTTTTAGGATGTGAGAGTTAGTTGTTTATTAGGGAAACCAGATCTGCCAAGTTTTGATGATGATATAATAACATAACTAAAACAAGTACATATATAGCAAATACCAATATGTCTAAGCACTATGAGTCTTATTGCATTCTACATACAATTTAAACAGTAAATGTTATTTAATGTTTTTAACAATGACCAAGTGATTATTTACTATCAACTGCTGGCAAAAAAGCACATAAGGAAGAATAACAAGTCTTCCTCTGGAAGTGGTTTTTTTATCAATACTGCTGTGTGCAGACTCTGTTAGTTACATTTTATATATTATTTATTATAGACCAGATCAACATACATGATGAGCACATGTACAGAAGTTTTACATTTTTCTTCACTGCTACAGACGTTATTATAAGGTTACTGTAATCCTCTGCAAATAAGAACCTATGGGCAAAAGGCTGTCAAGAGATATAATTTTTTAAAAAAGAAAAGAAACAGAATTCAACCTTTTCAATTGAAGACTGTGAACAAAAGAATACTAGTAACTAATCAACATGGCACCTGACTTCTGCTAATTCCTCTTTTCCTGAGCAGCTCCCTATGCCACCCCAAAATCTGCTCCAGAAAAGTGGCCAATAATCTAGAATAGTTTTCCTGTTTCCTGATAGAAGAATTCAGCTCAAAGAATGCTCCTGGCAACAGAAAAGAAATGAGATCCAACCCACTGATTCAGTTTCCCCCAAACAAGCCCAAGGACTGTGTCTCTTTGCTTCATATAAATAGTTCAAACTAAACACAGTCCAAATACATGATTGTGGATTCTGATCTGTGCAATCACCTGTATTCAGCATTGCTTCCCAGAAGTCTGGTGTAGTGCTTAAAAAACCAGCAACAGAGGAGGTTAGCATCTACACACAACTTAAATTTATGTCATAGAAACTACAGTAATGACTTTCAGCATGATTCTAAGCTTCTTTACCCAATAGACATATTGAATTCAGTAGGATGTATTCTCTAAAATGTATATGTAGAAACTTAAGTCTAAGGTGGCACATCTCAGTAAAAGAAAATCATAAGCAAGGCACATATATTGCCCTCTAGTGTTCCTTAGCAACATTATTTCAGGAGCAAAACAACAACCAAAGTACTGTACACTAGCCTAGTTTGGCACTACTGTACCTGCTGAAACAAAAAAATAATCTTCATAATATCTGCCAGGCTTATAGTATACATGAATATATAAGGAGCCTGACACAAACCCAACCAACTTTTGAAATGACAACATTCCAATTGGCTCTTGAGATAAATCACCAACCAAAATCACAGACCCTCTTTGGGCCAAGAGGCACCAGTGTGTTAATACATATCCTTTCATTTTCATCACAAGAGGATTCCCATGACCTCTGTAAAGGGCCTTCCCACTTTAAAGGCCAACCTGTACACATACATCTTTTCAACTCGCTTGGATGACTCCTCTCTCTCTGCTTAACTTATGAAGTAAACAGCTCTTTTTAAAGACATCCCGCTGCATATGTTTTCATAGCTGAAAAAAATAAGTACTGTATGGCAACAGCAGAGAAATGGGAAAAGAACTTAGTGTTAAGCCAAGAACATGTTCTGGTTCCACCAGGGCTGGCCCTATCCTTAGGTACAAGTGCTGCACTTTTACTGCCAAGGAAGGTGAAGAAGCACTCGTGGGATATTTTGCCTCAAGCATCAAAACAATGTGGCTAATTATCCTGTACTGTATAGGGCTCCCTCTCAGGCAGCGCTTCAGGCCAAGCAAAACCTAAAAGGTTTCGATGAAACAAATTAAATACAAATGTAACCTCATGCAAATCCGCCAAAACTGGTTCGTAAGGCAGAAGGCGTCATCGAACACGCAGCAAAACCTGCATCTGCTGATTCGGGAAGAGGTTAGGGTTTGTATTCTGAGAATCGTCAAGCGCTAAGAATCGGCCCCTTAGGTGGAAACTTGCTTCCGCCAACTCCGCACCCCCGGCAGGATTGAATCCAGGGCGCGGAAGAAGGCAGGGCTTTCAAATGCCAAGAGACCCGCCACGGAGAGAGAAAGAGGGACTCGAATCCTGAAATGCCAATCCTTCACGTGTCCCCAAAAGCCCGCGCCGTCCAGACCTAAAGAGCTGCCACTTTCCCCGGGAATTCACGGAGCAGCCCGCCGGGACCGGGAGGAGGGGCGCGCAGTGACACTTTCTCCTGCCTCGCCCGCCTCCCGGTCCGAGACGAGGGCTTTGACGGGTAGGAGCGACTTCCAACGTCCCGCCCGAAAAGAAAACTCGCATTTTCCACACACACACACACACACACAGATATACTCTTGCCATTGGCGCGTCTTTTACCTCCGCGGGGCAGGAGCTCTGGCTTGCTTTCAGCCACCGCACCACAGCGAGGGCGGCCACCTCGTCCCGCAGCAGCAGCTCCAAAACCGCCGCCATCCACACCGCCGAGGACCTGCCCTCGCGCCGGCAGCCGCCCCGGCAGGCGCGCAAAAAAAGGAGAAAAAATTAAAAAAAGAGAGAAAAGAGAGAATGCGCCACTCTCGCGGGGGGTCCCGCAGCAGACCTGGGGCTTGAGACAGACAGGGAGGGAGGGAGGGAGGGAAAAGGAGGCGGGCTCTAATTCCCGTCTAACTCCTGGGGCAGAGCGCAGCACGTGGGAAGCGGGAGGGAGGGCCGAGCGGCGCAGACGGAGAGAACGCCGGACGTGGTTGGAGGAGGAGAGTGAGGGCGCGGGCCCCGCCCCCCAGGAAGGCGGGGTTAGAACCCATGGGGCCAAGAAGAACCGCGCGCGCCGCGCTTTGGGCAAAAGCCACGACGAGGCGACGCTAGAACGCTCGGTCTCCGGAAAAGGGGCGGGGTTTAGAACACTCTGGCTCGTAGCGGAGTGGAGACCGCTTCCCGGCAAGGATTCCCATTGGGAGGCCGAAGCGCTTGGGCGGGAGGTGATTGGCGTAGGCTAGAGCAGGGTGGGCTCAAAGGGAGAGCCGCGGTGGAAGCAGTTCCTCCTCCCTCCCTCCCTTCCCCATGTCAACAAGCGGGGCGCCTGCGCCGGCGGTTTGCGCGTCTTTTCCTCTCATGCGCGGTATTTGCTTCCCGAGCAGGGCCCGGGGTTTGGCCTAGAGCCGTTGGGGGCAGCGGCGGCTCAGCGAGCGGACGGAGCCTTCCGGCTCTCCGGCCGCCGGACTGGCGCCCCGTTGGACGTTCAGGATGGCGGAAGATTCGCCCAAGCGGCGCAAGGCCAATTTTAACGAGGCGGAGACGGAGGTGCTGATCGAGCAGGTGCTGAAGCACGAGCAGGTGCTCTTCGCGGCCGGGCCGGGCCGAGCCTCCCCGGGCCAGAAGCGCAAAGTCTGGGAACTGATCCGGCACAAGGTGAACCCGGTGGCCGCCTGTCCCCGCGAGGTGGAAGACCTCAAGAAGCGCTGGCGGGACCTGAAGCGCCGCGACCGGAGCAAGCTCTGCCGCCTCACCCAAGGCCCCGGCGGGCCCCTCCCTCACCCGGCGTCGCTCGCCCTCCTGATGGCCAACGGCGAGGAGATCTCGCCGCCGGACCACCTCCGATCCTACGCCTCGGGGCTGCCGGCTGCCAACGAGGCTTTGCCCATCGTGGGAGGAATAGACACGCTGGATTTGCCCGGAGCCTCTTCTGTGCCAGAGATCGGTGAGTTAGCGAAAACAGGCAGAGCCCCCCCCCGCCCCGCCCCAAGTCCTCTCCTGCCCCTTTCCTCTCGCAGGAGGACGGATCCCCCTTGCTGTGGGGCTTCTTTGGGCGCCCTTCGCCCTATAGAATCGTGGTCAGACCAGGCGAGAGAAACCGCTCCTTTCCTTCTCCGGGCAGATCACTCTGTGGCTTGTCCTCCCTCCTCTTCAGAGAACTAGGGTTTTTCGTGTACTTCCTTTCCCACAGTTCTTTTACACGGGTATTCTTAGGGTTCAGGTTCTGACTGGGTCAGCGACAGATCCCCAGAGACTGGGCTTAGGCTGCGAGGCGGGTCATAGGCTGGCTTTGGGTCCGCGAGTTTTGGAGCGGAGCCCTTCTACTGATGGAACGATTTCACAAGTGGCGGCAAAAAGGTCACTTCTCCTGAAACCGGGTCCCGTGTAAAGCAAACCAGGCCATCGGTCCGTCCAGTTGGGATTCGAGTGACCGGCAGCATCTCTCTTCAGTGTTGAAGATCGGAGACTTTCGCACACGGACCTCCGAGATGCTGAGGACTGAACCTGCGATCTTAGTGTGCAAAGCATGTGCTCCAGCGCTCAGTTACTTTTTCCACATTTTACCGGGAAGGTGGGAGGATAAATGTGGGAAATAAGACAGTTGCAATTCAGCCCACCACAGCAGAAGCAAAGTATCCATTTTACCTCAAAAGGTCTTGAAACTGAAAAAGGGGTATAGGTATGTGAAACATCAAGATGTCCGGAATAAGTAGTGTTTTATTGTGGGAACATTGTAAAAAGTACTAGCATGCTTACTAGTTTGTCAGTTGCTTGAGATTTGGATAGCTGTTTGCCCTGTACAAACTATAGGGTGCTTTCTACACCATATAGGCAAGATTTATTCTGTAAAAGAAAAAAAAAAACTTTTTCACACCTTTAATGTTGCCTCATCCCTCAACCAATTGTCCTACTGCTATCATATGTCATCTAAGTATTTTTTAACTAAAAGCTGTTCAGTTATTTATAGTAGGTAGAAAATTGCCATTCATTATTACAAAGCCAAGCCATGATGCAAACTATTTCTTTCATAAAGTTTTGGATCATCAAGACATGACCCTCATAAACAGTTTGCAACATCATAATTACCACCATTATTATTAACTTAGTTTCTGCCCTATCTTTCCACTAAAAAACAGTGCAACCACAAAATCAACTTAGTCTAAAAGAGTTAAACCCATCAAAAATACTGAACCATTTTGTAAGGCAGTTCTAAAAGTCTTCACACACTTTCTAATTGTAGCAAGAGTAGGAATTGCATCTCCTAAGGGATCAGAACTGTAGAGGCACAGGAACATACATTTCAGAATCCCCTCAACCTGACTCAACATATACTAATAATGTAAACTTCAAGATAAAAATGTTAATGTAAAATATGCTTGTTTCTGATCTTTTGCTGTGTGCATAGAGGTAGAGAGAAGGACATTTGAAACTGCCTTCTCTACTCTTTAGGGACGTGGTGGCGCTGCGGGTTAAACTGCAGAAGCCTCTGTGCTGCAGGGTCGGACGACCAGCAGTCGTAAGATCGAATCCACGCAACTGAGTGAGCTCAGGTCGCTTGTCCCAGCTCCTGCCCACCTAGCAGTTCGAAAGCATGCAAATGTGAGTAGATAAATAGGTACCACCTCGGTGGGAAGGTAACGGCGTTCCGTGTCTAGTCACGCTGGCCATGTGACCACGGAAACTGTCTTCAGCAAATGCTGGCTCTACGGCTTGAAAACGGGGATGAGCACCGCGCCCTAGAGTCGGACACGACTGGACCAAATGTCAAGGGGAACCTTTACCTTTACCTTACGTCTCTACTCTTTACTTGATGAGAATTTTCCATGTTTTTGCTGTCCTTTTATTTATGGGTTTTGTTTACGATGAATTTTTTCAGGTTCATTCTGTAGCTTTAAAACAATTTTAAAGATTCTCCCTCACCCAAGCTTTCAACTTAAGGTTTTGTTCTCATTACATATAGAAGCGATGAAAACTCAGTGAAACTTTGTTGAGACTGATGAGAAATTTAGGCAGCACCTTATGTGCCTCTGATACCAGCCTAGTAGACAGCAGTTGAATTCAAGTTGTGAAAATGTATGTCTTCTTTTCCCTTCGTTAGGTTTTACAGATGACCCTGGCCCATCCCACCAACCATGCGCGGAGAAGATCAGTCTAAAGGAAGAAATAGTGGTGAAGGTAGTGGAGCCAGAGGAGAGCTCAGAGGACATGGCTGTCGTTCCTCCTAGCCAAGAACAGCTACCCTTTTTGGGGTTACAGAATGGAGGTCCTTGTGGAAAAGTAAAAGCCAAAACAAAAACTCAGCCCCAAACAGACCCTAGTGAAATTACAGAAGAAGATCTATTGCAGATCCAGCAAAACCAGCTGCACGCTATCCAGTCTGGCTTTGATAGTATCAACCATAATCTTCGGCTGCTGCAGCAAGGAATGCAAGATCTCAACAATAGCCTCAGTGTCATGGCGCATACATTAGTGACAATCAAAAATGTCTATGTGAAGAACAATGCTGGCCCTACCACCTTTGCTAATGTCACTACTCAGACCACATCAGGATACCTCAGCCCTGGGTCCCCGCTGGTTGAGGACCGGGTTAGAGTACCAGTTGCTGGAAGTAGTAGCAGAAGCAGCAGCTGCAGCTCCAGCTCTCTATCACAAGAGCCAGGTCCTTCAGAATTTCCAAGGCCGCCCCACAGACCTATTAAGAAGGAACATCCAAATGGGTGCTATTACTTTTGTTTCGCAGATGTGTAAGACTTCAATTAAAATAAAACTACTGTAGCTTTTGAGATGGGGCTGGTTTGTACCCTGCTCTGGTAACATATCATGACAGAACAGATATATCTGGCTGCCCTCCTATAATGCTAAATTTATAAGATCTCCCCTCTCCTCACACACGCGCAAGACTGCAGATGCCTTGCATTGTGGGAGGTGTAACACAACAAACCACTCTGAAACCAATGTTGAAGTACAGGATAGACACAAATAAACGCAACCTTTAGAAACCAGTCTTATTTATGTTTGTATGGAAGGAAATCCCACTGCCATCCAGATGGGGTTCACCCAAAAGCAATAGTGCACTGGATTGAAGTTCTGATAGTTATACAACAGCTTCTGGAATTGGCAATTGCCTCTTACATGGTGCCTCCCCTGCTGTCTCTCTTGTTGGAAAGACAAAAGAAATTTGATCCATCTTTATATGCCTGGTATTGATTTGATCTTTTAAAACAAAGCAGTATGAAAAGATAGCAGAAACTTTATTTAGTGTCTTGTGCAGGATCTGTTATTCAGGCTGTTTTATTTTTGTAGCAATCCAAATTGAAGATTTGTAAGAAATTGAGTACTTGATTGTGCATTGTTTTTTAAAAAAAGGAAAAAAGCTGCCTATTGCTAATTCTGTTACAGAGCATGTGAAGTTTATCTGCTGTAGAGCTGGGAGTGAACCAGGGTATTGAGGTGCAAGCCAAGAGCTTGTATGTTTTCCTCTTTGTTGTTGCTCATACCCAGGTCCTCTGTCTTCCCTGGAGGGGGGAAAACTGCTCAGAGCATCTAGTAGTTGGGAGGCTGCGTTTTACTGCATAATTAAAGAATATTTGCCCTCTGAAAATGTGATGAGTACTCCTGTGTTCTTGAGAAAGACGACTGTACAACTCATCTCACTGCAAGGGTATGAGTGACACATCCTGGAGAAACATTTTTGTTCCCTAATTTGGATGTAATGCTAAACCATGATGGGCAACCGGCCTCCAGATCTTGTTGGACTGCAGCTCCCTTCAGTTGTAATCAGCATAGCCAATAGTGAGGGGTTATGGTAGTTATAGTCCAACAACATATGCAGGCCACACTCCTGTGGTAAACTAATTTCTTTCAGTCTTCCCCCACCTTCTGTCATTCCTAGCCAATGCCTGTGCTGGCTGGGAGTTGTAGATTAAAACATGGATGGTTCTGTATTAGGGAAGGCTATTCCAGTGGGAATAAGCAACAGATACACTGTCATTAGGAGGCATTACGGTGTAATGGATGAAGTGATGGACTAGGGCTTTGGAGACCTGAGTTCAAACCCTGATTGACCATAGAAACTCACTGGGGGGATTGTAGTGGTAAAGCAACTCCTTAAGTATCCCGCATGTCTTGAAAGTCCTGTTAGGGTTTCCATAAGTTAGATGCAACTTATGAGCGCATGACACCACTGTCCTCACCTCTTTTGGTGCAGCTGCAAGTTGTAAAACATCCATTGGCTTCTTTCAATAAACTTTAGTGTTTCCACTTTGCACAGAAAGAACTATTGTTAGTTTAAAATTAGGAAGTGGCTGTTTCATTCATGGGTGCGTGAGAGAATGAAAAATGGATTAGAAGTGTGTAAACCTGAAAGTCACATAGAAAGTAATAGAGAAGTGCTTAGCATTGAGAGTGATATAGACCACCATTTACTACATTTGTTCTGGAAACACTGAAAAGGGACATGGCATAGCAATTGTTTTTCATATCAAAATAAAAACCCTTACTAGACTAGTCATTTGTGTGCAATCTGACATACGTATGACTAGGAAAGTGTCACTTTTTAAAAAATTACTAATGACATACACAGGTCATTGAAAGCACAAGATTATTTTTACTGCCATTGTAGATACATGGACAGCCCAGCTTGGGCATAAACAGCATGTGGCTTTCTAAATGTTATTGAACTGGAACACTCATCAGCCCTAGCCATTAGTGATAAATGATAGGTGCAGTCCCACCAGTTATGTGCCTCAAGTTGCTCAGCTGTGGTGAAGAACTATTAGTGAATCTCTGAAAATACATGCCCAGTTTGAATTAGGAGCTGCCTCCCTGCTGGCTACTGGTTTGGGGAGAGGTTTTTGTGTTCTACAAGCTACGCTGTGTGGAACATTAAGTGAGCTAGGAGAGATTTCAGCAACAGATGTATAAACATCAGCTTTAGAAAAGATACACCATTCACAGCTTACTAAAGTAGAGGCTGAGCCATTTTTAAGTGGTAGCCTTTGTGAAATCCATGATACAAGTCAGGAAATAGTGTAAGTACAAAACAGATGATAGAGGCTTTCTGCATGAAGGTGTTTCCAGCTTAGTGGCAGAATGCCTCCGAAGTATTTCAAATGCAGGTAAAAGACTCATTGCCCTCTTACTCCTTTTATTCTCGGAAGTCCATTTAGCATTTTGTCTTTCAGCGTCAATATTAAACGTCACTGATGATGTCAGACTTCTAATGGCATATACAAATACTTTATATTAGTGATACGGGAAATTACCTCATTTCAAGTGGTAGTTTGAATTGCTTAGTGGTGGTGTTGAATGCTTTACAAAACAACAGAAAACAGATTTATAAAACTACAATGCAGTGTGAACCAGAATTAACCTTTTACCAGGTTCCACATCTGAGAATAGCGATGAACTAGAAAGTCATTGGATTGCTTTCAGATGTCAGTCTTTCTTCATGGCATGCAGCACAGCTCACAATGTTGACCAACACACACTGTTGATTTGGAACAACTGATCATAATATATTTTTCTGCTTTTAGTCTCTAGTTCAGTTGTACATATCACTCTGCTTTATAAAGTGCAGTTTTATTTTGAACTATCATAAGCATTCTGTGGTGTACAAAGGCAAATGAAAGTTACTGAATAATAACCACAAAACTACCACATTAATGTCCTGTTAAGACACTGGGCTGAGTTGTTGCTTGAAGCTCTCAAGGGACAGGATACGCAAGTATGAAAATTGCACATTTAAGGTAATAACCCCAGAAGTTATTGGTTAGATCCCCAACCAATGAAATTAATGTTCAAAACCTATTTGTATAGATAGGGAAGTTTCCCTTAATGTGCAAAGTGGTGAGTCTCAATGCATACATTTCCCATAGCCCCAAGTTCTTATCCTCCAAATTGCTTTTTCAGTGCTGTTTTAGATATGATGGAGTCCCTCACTTGCTAATTTTCCCCACCACTTGCTTGCCACTCGTTAATAGGTAGTCCCAAATATTTAACAAAGGCAAATGTGATAAATTCTCTTCAATGAGGCTCCATTGTTCTAAATTGAATCTTTAAAAAAAAAATCTTTGCCAGGGCACTTAGTATGGTGGAAAGAGAAGGCCAAGAACACTATAGAAATCCCCACCATCGAACACCGTAAAAACACATATTCAGCCAGTATTTCGCCCAATTTATTTGCAAATAAGAGACCCAAATCTGCACTCCCTCTTTCTACTTCTCCTCATGCCATGGGATGAAGTGAAATGAGCCAGGGAAGTCTACTTTTACCTTTAATGTGAGATTTCTCTAACACAAGAGTTTATGTGTCAGCATGTGAAACAGTACTGGTTCATTATCAATAGCTGACTTAAATATAACACATTTAGCATTTTAAATGCAGCCAACTAAAAAGGAAGCTAGAGATGGTAGCTGGCAATAATAACCTATTGTTAAAAAAATCTGCTGCTCCCAATAAGCCAAAGTGTCTTTGTGCCCAACAGATGCTTTTGATTGATTCGTATCTGAACATAGATTTGTAATCCACTTACAATCTCCACTGCTTGGAACTTAGTGGATGTTTTCTGAATACAATCTAGACATAGTAGTAATTACTTGAATGCAATAGCAGGAAATAAAGCAAGCAGAAAAATGTACATCTTTATTTCACCACTGTAGAAAAGTTTATTAAAATGCTGTATTATTAGTCATCAACATTTCAAAACTGATCATTGACAGATCAGCACTGCAGTTTTTCAGCATCCATTTTCTAGGAAACAGATTTTGTTACTTTTCATCGTTTAAATTGAATTACAGTATTTCCAGAACTATTTTTGGTAGAATTCAAATACAGAATAAACTGACAAATCTAGCCAAAATAATTGTTTGCATGCTGAATGATTTTTATTTAGAACCAGTTTATAAAAATAAAATACAAAATAATTTGGAAAACAGAACTTAAAACATTTACAAAGCCTTGATATGATACAAATGGGGTAAAATAAATAACTACACCTTTATGTACAAATTACCATTACAAATACACTGCCAATACCTTCTGTTCTTGAATGACTTAGCAAAAATTATAAATACACATCTAATTGGATTTTGGGAAACAAGAAGAGGAAAAGAAAAGGACTGGAATACTTGACAATGCTAAGTAACCTCTCCAGAATAACTTCTTGCCTAAATTCATCACTGTAACATTATCCTTGAGATGCTGGCCAGGATCTTGTTTGTGGATTTATATTGACATAAGTGTAATTGGGTAAATTATAACAGCAAATTGTCACTAATTAACAAATTGCCATTCACATTCCTTGTCATGTGCCAATTCACATGACTGGCACATCATGAGGCATGTGTCCACTTGTTAATTAGCAGCAATTCACATAAATGGGTTACATTTAAACCAGCATAAATCACTAGTACGTAGGATTCTTGTCACTAAACATTTTCTGAATAAATAATGTATGTGGCTGTCTCCTAGCTTTGAACTATTTCACTTTTATTAAGAGATTTCAAATAAGTAACAGCCTGCTGCTTCAATGTTCACTCTTGGTTTTGAAGACTTTATTTCTTTCCTTTTTTTAGGTTCTAGTTGTAATAAGAGAGAAAGAGAAAAGCAAATACGAAACAAGATCAGGCACTAATACTTCATCAAGAAAGCAGATGGGAGATAACCTTTAGAAACTCACACTGTGATCATTGAGGAACAGCATGCAACTGAGCCTGAAGGCCTACCCAGACACACACTACTGCTCTTCTAGAGCAAAGGGTAAAGAATGTCTGGTTCTCCTGATGTTGTCATCATCCCTCAATATTACTTAGTTAAGTATTAGCCAAGACAGCTAAAACATCTCTTGATCCACAGATTTAAGAAGACTTGACTGTTATTTCGCATCCTAGAGAGAAATGGAAACTGCCTTATGGCCTTCTAGCATACAAACTTGTTGACAGAGTGAGATGAGATACACTCATCCTCAAGGAGTTCAACATGGATCAGTTCCTGCTGGAGTTTGTCTGTGCTGCCACCTGCAGTCTTGTTTTTGGATGGACAAAGATGATCTACATTTATTCTTGGGCACAAAAACTACTTCCTCAGAGTAACAGTGTTTATAATAAGCAGAAGAAAGTCACCTTACACTGCCACCACAAGACACACATTTTCATATTTTGAGAGAGAAATATTTGCAAATACACACCTATTTTCTTGTTAGGCCCATTGTTTTAGTCCATTTGCAAGTAATAATTTGTAGGGCTGGAAGACCCTATGGAATAAGCAAAGTAAGGGGAACTGAGTCCTGAAGGACGGAAAAATGACAAAGGATTTCAGGCCAATTTTTTCACCGTCAGTTGCATTCTGAGAACCACCCCCCTTGGAATATTCCTGGCAGTAGCATAAAACTGGACAAAACCCAGTTTGTAACACCAAAGTAAAAATCTTGTTGAAGACCCCAGATACTGATGTTTCTAAATCCATGTAGGCTGCCAGCAGAATCTTTTTCTTTAATGAACCCTTCTTCCCAACCCTGCTCAGATGTTTTGCTGCCATCTCTAGCATTAATGAAAGACAGATCCTGAACCATCATCCAAACTCTAGAACCCACTGAACTGTACGAAAATTCTATACAGATGGGAAGGGGTAGAAGGAACACCACAGCTCCAAAGTCTTTCTTCATATCATGTCACAGTGCTTTCTAAAGGAAAACATACCTTTATGACCAATTATTGCAGAAGGAAAAAGTCAATTTCTTTGAGTAACCTACAAGAAAGCTGAGTTGAGCTTATAAAAAGCAAGCTGCTAGTCTAAAACTGCATTAAGTTAAATTGAAGTATTTTCTAGCACTAGAGTTTTGGCCATTATTACTGTTAATAAATACTTAGTTACTATAGAGAGAACAGAGACTAAAACTACTTAAAAGAATAAAGTTGTGGTGCAATTACGAAATTAAAAAAAACCAAGACCAACACACAATACACTTAAATATATAGATATATATACACACACAGCCTGCTGTGATTATATAAATGCAGATGGCATAGGCAACAGATTTGCCTACAGTCTTATAATCTGAGGGTTTTACCATTCAGTTTTGTTCAATTTTTTTTCAAAAAACTGTTCTTGTGGGATTCTCGAGAAACTGGAAGGTTAAAATTTAAAGAAAGCTGTGTTATACACATATTCCTGCTTATATGTACATTTATCAGTCAAAGGGTCACTAAGACACATGCATAACAATAAATTATGACGTACGTGGTTTAAGGCCTGTGCCCACTGATCCTCACCAACCTGTTTTACTGACAAAATTAGCTGGTGAGAAGAGTAGGCGATACAAGCAAGAAACAAAAGCACAAATTCCCCTTCTTTATATCTTTGTCCTTCAAGACAAAAGAAGGGACTCAGGCACTATTCTAAAAGTTCAAAGAGTTCTGGGCAGTTCTCAAAACAGTGAAGAGATTAGTCGATCAATTAGCTATTACACCCCAATCCTGTAAAAGGTGGGCAATGAGGCATGAGCATTGTGCTGGATCCACCAATCGTTTCCCCAGCTTAAATGGAACAAGAATGTGGGATATAACTGTATCTGACCAATAAGACACTAGATGTTATGACACAAAGAGGTAGCAATAGGATCAATTCGTTGTGCAGGACTGATCTACGTCATCTAGGTGGGAAGAAGTGAGCCTCCCTTAGCATGAAATGCAAAAGGATCATGACTAAAGGGGATGGCACGGCTGCAGTTTAATTTGGGAACAGCAGTATCTTGGTGGCTCAAGATAACAAAATGCTCATCACTGAATTTCATCTTAATATACTGGAAGAGATCTGTTCCACACCTTGCATTGCTAAACCTATAGAAGTAACAAGATACATATTTCTCTTAGCTATGAAACCAAGTGCTTACAACTATGATGTTTATCTCCTTTAGAAGGTTCAACTTGAGTTAATAAAATAATAATTTAGGAACATTAAAGAAACAAATTTCAAAATGCAGGCACAGCCATTCTTTCACACTCTTAAAGGATTTAAATAAATATAATTGGAATATATTTAGTTGTCCTCATGTTATTAAGATTATTGTTAGATTGTTGTTCTTTGTTTTCTGGAAATAACTTTCTACCTGTTTTCTAGGAAGATTATTACTGTAGACAAGTCACATATTGTCTTATATGTATATACAGGGAGGAGCTGAATTGGATCTGCTGGAAAACTCTACACTTCCAGATTAATTAAAAGGAAAAAAGAGATTGCTAGAATTATAGCAGATCTTCAAATATTGGTAGTCCCTTTTCACTGCATTTGATTTTTAAAACTATATTCAAAATAGGAGTGAACAAGAAATAACTTTTCAGACTTTTGCACACACTTATATTGGACTGTTAAACTAAAATCAGAAGTACTCTGAATTTAAAAGAATACATTTAGAGCTCCTTATTTTCTTGTTAAGGAACGGAAAATCTCAAAAGTATCTCTCTTGCTATATAGCACATGACCATTTTGCAAACACAAAACCTATGTTGTTATCTTGAAAATGTGCAGCAGAAACATAGCTTCCAGCCGCTTACCTTTTCCATACATCACAGCTACAACATAATGCAAGGGTTTCTGATGGCGTCAATATTCCTCCAGCTATCCTAGAAAAGTGTGTTGTTTGCCTGCATTAAATCTCTAATTGTGTGACTTAACATTAATTCATTTTTTTTCAAAGTGTGAACTACACACCATAATGTAGCAGCTCCAAAATAACACATGTAAAACTGTGCAAAAAGTGCTATAAAGAACAGTTTGGCAAGGATCAATCTCTGATTCTCATCCAAGCTTTCAGAACGATGTAGTCCCCCCCCAACCCAAAGTAGTAAAATCAATTTTCAGCACAGTGGCAAAAGTTCTGAGCATCTGTACAACAAGTATCTATTATTATCCTTTACAATTGTATTTAAGGTAGCATTCCCCATAGAAATGAAGAAGAGATTTGAAGAAAGATGGAGAAAACTCTCATTGGCTAAGTATTCCCATTTATGGGGAAGTGCTTGCAGCATGTACAGAAAGAATTGTGCAACTATTCCTTGTCCTGGCTCAAGCTGAGAAGTTAATTAGTCTTATTTATTCTTATTCAACCCTAACAATGTATATTAGTTTTGCCTTGCCTTTGATTTACATTTTTAAATTAAGAGTCACTCTTCAAGACAAAACAGAACAATAAATTCTTATTAATTCCATGAAGTAATAAGTGCAATTTCATTACTATGGCCAGTATCCTGTCCCAACATTTACATGAGCAGATTTCCAACTGCAGAAGCTGCTCTGGCAATCCAACAATATGCCAGTCACGCAACACTCACAGGCTTGACCATGTGACCTGGTCAGATTACAGTGTCAGCTTCTGCAGTTGGAGTTCCGTGCACCTAAATACTGAACAGGATACTGGCTTATGTAGCTAAATCTGTTTTACCTCAAGGTTATTACACAATACCTTTTTGGTTCTGGAAGCAGTATACATTACAAAGAAACCATCATAAGAGATGAAGAAATAAAACCACTGATTAAGAAAGAGAAATTAAAAGTTCTGTAGTGGTCCACTATGCTAACTTAAAGCTTCAGTTAGTAAACAACTGGCTCTCCTCTCATCACTACAGCACTTTTTATCAGGTTTTTCATACCGTGACACTCCAGAAAACCATTTGTCCAGTTGCAACAAGAAAACACACTGAAATCAACCTGTGCTTGCAACAATTACCATTTAGCCTATGTCTATTAGCATTAGAAAAACATGGGAAAAATACAAATGTATTTCAACGGAAAATAGCTTTGAGTATTACTTTCAGAATATATATACCTTATGTAACAGAAATGTTTAACTATTTTTCTACAACATTCTATTTAAGTTAATGCATAGGATAGATACTGTTTTGTCCCTGACAGCAAAGCATGAACATCAATCTTTGGGATATGCATCTCCCTACATGCAAGGGGAACTGTTCTTACCACACTGATGTTCTGGACATGTTTATGAATGGCTCTTCTAGAAACACCATGTCCTTCGTTGTAGTGTAAGATATAAAAATTGCAGATACTGCAAACAGTCTTTTAAATGTCAGAAGGAAAGAGGGGAAGCTATTTATTGGCTCTTAGAAACCAAACAAACTGATTCAATTAATTGCCTTAAGGAACCATAAGCATGGAGAATCCATACAGCTTTATAGCATCAATGCGAATTACCCCAAGGTCATATACTTCTTCCACACATCTTGTTTAACTAGAATTGCTTCGCCACACAATAAATTATTCCCTGGAAGGACTTCTGTGCCTTCTCAGAAGGGGACAGATCAAATAGAATTGAAAGCACACTAATGGGATAACTTGTTTAGTTGGCTGTACCTATGTAAATCTGATATTTGGAGGCCAAAATGCTTGGATCATAGCCCAAGAGGACAGAGTTCTCAGCGAAACTGGAGAAGTGACAGTGCTGGGGGACAGTGGTGAAAAGACAAGAACAGAGAGGAAATCTAGGCTTGTTTGTATCATATTGACTTGTTTATCATGACTCAGTGTGCATCACCATGAGGCACAATTAAACATGAAAGCCTCTCATGATGGGATGCAGAGATGTTGGGGACAAAACAGAGAGAAAAAACCAGGAATATGCATTGTACTTGGCCATCACATGAACAATTCCTCCGAGTCTTTCCATTTCATCCAAAAATTCAAAAGCAAAGTGGCAAAGCTGATACCAAACACTGAATTGCTGAACCATCACCAACTTTTCAGTCCTGAACTGAGGCAAGAAGACTTTCAGCTTTATGCATGCCAGGAAATGGAAGCAGCAAGGCCAAGGATATTAAATTCAGGCACACAACTGAAAGACTACTGCATTGTCTGTGGCCCATAATGTTACAAATGGAAATAAGAAAAGTAGGGAAGTATAGAGAAGCATATATATGTATTTATAAATATTTATAATATATAATTTACCAGGAGAACATGCAACTATTGATATAGCACCTATTATACAGTATAATACAACAGAATAGGTCTTTTGAATCATACAATTTCTCAAGTAACATCAGGTATGTTCTGCCCATTGCATTCCTCTGTAATGTTTGAAACCTGAATGAGGCCATGGTTCAACACTGCTACATTACTTATGGGAAACAATATACACATTAAGAGTAAAAAAATTCCAACACATTCTGACAGAACAAGAGAAATTCAGTGCAGCTTTGATGCAGCATTAGAAATGTGTTAGCTCAAAGAGAAAATATTCCCTTTTCCATCCAAATATACTATTTTGGCAGCAAATGAGATTAAATAAATAAAAGTTAAATAAAAAAAGTATTTATGCTGGCTAGAGGCATATGACTATAGCAAGCAGATCAGTATGTGCCAAGGTATTCAGTATTCATGTTTAATATCTTCCCTAACAGGTACTAATTCAGAAAGCTGGTTTCATTTTAAAAGATTCCTATGTTTTACTTTTCTAATCCACTAATGATTTCTGAACACAGCAATGAAGTCATTCCTTTGTCAGATAATTAAGGAAAGTATAGGGAAACTTTAGAAGCTACTGACTTTATAGAGAATAACAGTTCTAAAAGTGGAAGACAATCTCAAAACATTAATTTTCTCTGTGCTGCTTCCCACATTTCAACATTCCTATTTAGACCACTAGTGGGTAACCATATGTGAACATGTAATAAACATGTGTTTCAATGTAAGTCTAGGGTCACTGAAATGGGAATAACACCTTTGTGATCAGTAGGTTTTACTGCCAAGTATTCTCTCCCAAATTCTAAAAAATATAAAGGGATTGCTGATTTTCTCTGACATAGTACAAAGACTTCTGCTGTAAGAAGGTTAAAGCTTTATCTTCCTTCTAAAGTGAAATTAAATTAAATTAAATTAAATTAGCACTGAATTGTGTGTGTGTAAAGATTCTGACTGTTCCTTCAATGAGGTTACATTGGAGGGGAACAGTGCATGTAAGGTTCAATGGGCTAAACACCCCCAAGAGGTACATTCTGGACACCTTTAAAAATGGTTCTCCTTTGTACCCTGAGAAGCTATTGTATTAACAAAGGCTGAAATGACAAGGATCTTCTAATGTTTACAGTCTCCTGTTTTCCTTCTCTAATTCAGCTTGTGAGAATTTCCAGATCCTTCATTTATTATATGATGGAAATTTGAAGGAAAATGCCCTGGCTCCAGAAATTATCATATGGATAAGTGATGAAGTTGTCCAGTGATAGGATCTAAAGACCAATTTAGAAGAATGCTCAGGACCTGCAAATTAAGGGTATATAAAAATTCTTTTTCTGAAACTCTTAAAGTTTTGTTTGTTATCCTATGAACATCTACCTAAATGTTAAATGACACTGGCTTCCATTAATTTATTTGACTTTCTATATATAAAGATGCAGCCCATATTAAATATACAGTGGTAAAAAAGAGGAATTTTGTTTTGTTGTTAATGGAAGGAGGTTAGCCAGGAAGAAGCATGGGTGGTGAGCAACTTTAAATCAAGGTGTGATGCCAGTACTGAAAGAGAATATTAAAGGAATCTTCTTGTTCCAAATAATGCCTTCTTATAAAAAATCTACAAACACACAGCTGAGTAACTGAATAGTATTTTCAGATGTTATGGTGTCATGGTAAAAGTTAAGATTTTTACTTTTAAGAGAAATTTAGGATTTTTTAAATTATTAAACAAAACCAAAAACAAAATCTTACTAAAAAGCACCCACTTCTGAGACTGTATTTGTTCTGAATGTTTCACATATCTCAGGTTTTCTGATGGTCCATCCCTGCTCTCCAGCCAACCTGATCTGCTTGCTGCCTGCTTTTAGGCAATGCCTGAACACTCTTTCACAAAGTAGGCATTTTAAACCATTTATCTTAGAGCTGTTTCTCTTTGAAAGTCAGTATCAGCACTGATTTTTGTAGACTTTCTTTTTTAAATACACAGTACACAGACACAACATGCATCAGATTACAGAGAAGGCTTTGACATCTGACAAGACTCAGATCCTATCTGCTAAGTTTACTGGCTGATTTGCTTTTTGCTGTGGGAGATTTAATGTTAGAAGAGTGGTGGCAAGAGCCAGTAGATCCTTTCAGACCATTTTTGTTAGACTTGTTATAGCAGTGCTCTTGTTGGCAAGACCTCCTGGAAGATGAAGAACCTGAAAGACTGGGAGGTGATTTACTCCTTCCAAGATGTGGGGATGAACTTCTCTGGTCATGGTGCTGCCGTCCACTCCGGGATGGGGAAGAACTGGCAGTACGGGGCAAAGAAGAGCTCCTAGGGGAGGCACTAGGACTGCGTCTGGGGATGACAGGGCTTTTGGGTGGTGTTTTGGGGCTATGTGGGGATCCCGGACTCTTAGACTGAGAAGAGCTCCGTGGTTTCTGAGATCCATTCTGAAGGATTTGAGCCAGACGAGAGATCAGGTCAGAATCAGAGCTGCTACTTCCTAGCACTTTGTACCTGCGTAACCTTGAAAAGAAAGAGAAAAGTGGTTACTTCCATTTTTTTTTCCAAATGTCATGACAGCTTGTAGAATTTGTCATCGTTTATATTATTTATTGCTGGCTCAACTTAAAATGCTGTTGTTAAAGCCTTAAAAGGCATAAGACCAAAGTACCCCAATAACGTCACTCTCCCTTATGAACCTACACTAAAATCATCACCAAAAACTCTTAAAGGATAAGAAACTTCATTCATTCATTCATTCGATTTTTATACTGCCCATCTAACCCAGTGGTTACTATGGGCAGTTAACATGAATAATAAGAACATAACAAAAGTGTTATAAGCATGTACCGCACAGGTGGAAATGAGCTCCATTGCACCATCTTCAATTCTCTGAAAAGCCACTGGCCAATAACCTACTTGGGAAAATTGTGAGCATAGGAGCAATCTTGCTGCTGTTTTGCCTTCTGAGTTGCCATGCATCACATGACCAAGCATAGAACTATGTGCTCAACCGTTAACTTACAAGAACCATAGAATAATGGAGCTGGAAGGGACCTATAAGGCCATCGAGTCCACCCCCTGCTCAATGCAGGAATCCAAATTAAAGTATATCTGATAAAGAGTTGACTAACTTCATCTTGAATGAAGATATGATGTGATATTTTGTACTAAAATAATTGAGGGTGTGTGTGTAGAAAATGCAATCTTGGAAATATATGTTGTAATTTTAAAATGAGGTTTGAACCGCAGTTTATTAGAAGTAGCTGCAAAACAATCAGCCAGTTCTTCAGCCAAGTCTGAAAGCAAGGTCACTGTACATAAACACTGCCTTGCAAAGGAATTTCATTCATGGTTGACAGTACAGCTTGTATGTTTTTTAAAAAGATTGAATTGAAAATATATTGAAATTAGTAAAACGTTCTAAAACGTTAATATGACAGATAGGTGGCATTTGCAAGTCCTATAACTTGCACTTTCTGCAGCTATTATACTCTTGATTTTACAGTACCTTGGTATACCAGATCCTTAATTTTACACTCTTTCCTCCAGGTTTTGCAAATTTTAATCACAACAATAATGCTTATTTTTATAGTGGCAGCTTGCCAGATTTTGAGTTTCAAGCTCTTGTAGTTACAGAAGGTGCAAGAACAATAAAAATTCCTATTAAAAAAATTCTGGTGCATCAGACCCCTGTAACTTACAGGCCCTGGAAAAGAGATTGTTGACAGACTGGGGGAAGGTGTGCACATCTGAGGAATATAAACGTAGGAAGGTATAGCCACAGCAACATTTAAGTCATCAACACAAGAAGGCAACATAACATGCCACAACACGCACACACTGGATACCAACAATCGTGTAGCAGCAAAAACAATGGCAGCAGATGAGTACAACATGGATTTTCCTCCATAGATTGAAACCACCATGGAAATAAGACAGGGTCTTATATTAATTTTTGCTCCAAAAAACGCGTTAGGGCTTATTTTCAGGGGTTGTTTTATTTTTTTCATATACAACAATCTACATTTATTCAAATACAGTCATGTCATTTTCTTCTGGTTGCTGCACAATGGTGGAGGGCGGGGTTTCACTTAACTAGGGCTTATTTTTGGGGTAGGGCTTATATTACAAACATCCTGAAAAATCCTACTAGGGCTTATTTTCAGGTTAGGTCTTATTTTCGGGGAAACTGTAGGCTGGCTGGATGAGCATGTAACTTTTGTCTGTGTCTAGTAAGCTTAAAGGCTAAAAAATGAACTTTATATATTCTTAATTTTAACAACTTTTATATTTTTAGAGATACATTTCATGCTTTTCCAATGTGGCTTTTTAAGTTATAAGCTTCTACATTTTTTGAATATATGCTCCTGCAATTTTGAAACATAATTACAACATTATTGAAGTTCTGCTTACAATTTAAATTTTGTTTTTAAATTTACTTTTGTTTGCAGCTTCTCATAGTTGTAAGAACTTGGACGTAATCACGCCTGCAAGCCACAAGTATGGATCTGTGTTAAGCATTTGTGCTTACAGTTTTTTCATAGTTGTAAACTTCTGGGTGTTTTCAATATTTGAAGTATTCTGGGGCTTACGGAACATAGAAGCAATGTAGATAATAAAGCTAGTAGAATTAGACAAGCTGATATTGCCTGGAATCATTGCAATAATGAAAAGAGACCTTGATATCCAGAGGTAATTGGATATGATTGATATAATTTGAAATGATTAGCTTGTTTCATTCTCGAATTAACCCTTAAGTGAAATTAATACCAGTTGTGACAAACACAGGCTTCTGATTTTTCCCTAGAAGTCTACAAAGTTCTGTAGGGCTCTTGGTGAAATGTTCAGGCATTAGAACCCCTGACCTGACAGAGGGAAGGATTTGCAATTTGTATGATACTATAGAGAAGTTTTTCTAAGACACTCAAATGCATTTCAAAAACATACTTATTCTTTCTTACCTGGCTTCTACTCCAGGCCTTGTTGGTGGTCTTCCTGGTGGTGGCCGAGGAAAAAACTGAGCTGCGTTTGAATTGCCAATATGATCTGTGGTAGTCCAAGATACAGGTCTTGGAATTTTGCTTTTCCGAGATTGAGAACTGTTCGGTAACAAAAAACTCTCTTCTACTTGGCTGTGTAAATGAGTGTCCAATGTCAGTTTCGAAATGGAGGACAACACATCTTCGGAAAGTGGCATGGGACCACTAACTACTTTTTCCTTCAATGACTTGTCAGAGGCACTTGAGAGGTCACCAAGGAAAGATCTGAGTTGTCTCTTTTCTACCAGGAGTCTAACCAAGTCTGTTTGATGGGCTTTTTTAAGAAACAGTTTCTCCTTTGCTGAAACATGAGAAGACTCTGATGAGGAATCTATCTCTTGTGCTAAAACTGGAATGCGACTCTGTCTAGCTACAAATGGTGACCTAACTAACTCCTTCTTGGACTGAATAGAACTTTCATTTTCTGAAACAGAGTGGAACAGTTCGCCATTTCTTTGATCTTTTTGTTCCTCTTTTGCTTCTTGATGCAAAAATGAGGCAAAGTTTTCCTTTTGACATTGCAGTTCTTCAGCATGATCAATATCCCCATCATCATGGAAACCATTTTCTTGCACCTGTACTTGATTTTCTAGCTTCTGAGCAAATGGGTCAGTACTTCTTGATAAAGAAACATCTGATGTTTCAGCTACCGACTGCTTCAATAACTCCTGTTTTGCATCTTGATTTGGCAATGAGCAGGACATCAATGGCTTCAGTTCTTCTGGTTCTGTAAGTGCCTGAGGCTCATCCAACACAACCTCTGCATTTCCTTGGTCAGTTAAGCACAGTCCTTTAGTCTGTGTTTCAATGGCATCTTCACAACCCATGGAAAGCTGTTTGTCTTCTTCAAAGAGATCTGTAAGTTCTCTCTCTCCTTGCCTTTTTATGTATTGTTCCAGAAGGTCTGCTTGGCCATGATCTCGGATTCCAACACCTTCTCCAACACACCCCTCCTTATCCAGTGCTTCTAGATTTTGGTCTAACTTGAGAACAAGATCTGTTCTACTACCACTAGGAGTTAATACATCATTTGCCACCAAAGAACTAGCATGGTTCTCCTTAGGAGAGGGAAGTTCAATGTTATGTTCCAGAAGGTGAGGATCCCGATCCTTTTTGTCTAGTTGCTGACCATAATGAAAACTCTCAGAAGCAGACTGTGTAGATGCCATTGATGGTCTTGGTATTGTAACCTACATGGGGAGAAAAAGGAGGGGGGAATTATGATTTTACAAATTTGATTATTTTTAGCTTTGAAATCACCACATTCTCTTACAGTATTGTCAAATTATCTTCTCAGGTTTAAAATGGCAGTTAACAGTTAAATTGCTTGCATGGGATTAGACAACAGCACTCCATCCAAGCACGTTTGAAATGTGCCAAAATTCCCTGAACACACTGGAAGATAACTAACGACAATTTAAGTTCAGGTAATTAGTTGGGGTTGACCTGGCAATACAACAGTGTGGGTGAATATAATACAGACTGAGCCTGTCTCATCATAAATCTGCTCAAAACAACTGTTAAAACTCTTGCTCTGCCTTCGTCCATTTCAAGGTCTCCACCACTATCTTTGTTCTGGATGATCCTCTTGACTCAATCTGTGTACATGATACTCCTCCTACCCATTGTGATACTCATTCACCATTTCCATAGGAAGATCCTCTTCACAGCTTTTCCCCTGCACATTTTTCCTGACTGACCACCTCACATCCCTTATCTTTTGTTACCAGGTACAAACACATAACATTCATTTCTTTCCCACAATTTAACCTGTGCATCCAACCATCTAATATTTACCAGAATGCCTTTTTTATACCCACTGTCCTGAAGATGGAACTATTTATTTCTCTTTGCACTATTGTCAATGACAGCCATCCATTTTGTTGACAAGAAATCTTACCCTATCCTGACTTTTCTATTTCATTTGCTCCCATGTTAGTTCTGCCAGCAAATCATGTAATATTCTCCTGAAACACTTCTAAAAAATAATCCAGCCACTTATCTCAGCCCATCTACCTAAAACATTGCTTTATGCTGTAGTCATCTCCTGTGTTTCTACTGCAGGTTTCTTCTTCCTTCCTGTCCCTTATCAACACTAAGTTCCTTCATCCAAGGTTCTGTTATACGAACCTTCAGTTCGTTCATTATTCAGTTGACACGGAACCTTCTTTAAATCCATTCACTGGCTTCCCATGTCCTTCTGGATCTGTACAAACTTTCTCTGTGTGTTTTTTTTTTTTTTAATTTGTGCTCCACCCTTGTCTTTTTGCGTTTCTCTTCTCTTACATCCCTCCATGGCAGTGACTCTTGAAGACTGAAAACCTCAGTCATCTTGACATCCTTGAAATAGTTCCACTTTCCCCCTCTGCTCAGTTCATACCAAGAACAATTTATCAATACATCTATATGATTGCAGTGCCATCTCTTCTTTCAGAACCCACCACAAAAATAATTTCTTTCTTAACGTCTTTAGGTGTCAACATTTAATACCTTATTAGTTGTCATTGCCAACTGAAATAATGCTTAAATAGGGGCAAATGCATTTATTTACATTTATGTTAATTTTACCCCCAGCCTCCACCTGCTGTTTAGGGCCAATCTTGTACAACATAATTTTATGTATGTTAACTCAGATGTGAAGCCCGGTGGAACTTACTTTGGCACACATAATATTGCCATGCTAGTTTGTAAAGAACCATGTATGTTGATGGTGTCAAGCAAATAGAATTATTGCAAAAATGGCTATTCCAGACAGTATTCTGTAAGTAAAGCATAAAATAAAATAAAAAATCCCTGCAAAATCACCTACATGTTCTTATGAAATACATGGCTGCTAAGTAATGTGAGAGGATTGTCAATAAAAACTATTTTATAAAATTGTGTAAAGTTTGCATAACTTGCCACTCATAATTTGTAAGGTACTGGGACATGCTCACACGCCTAGTCATGCACCTGAATGTGCAGTCAAGATGTGCCCTGACAATTCATCAATTAGTCACAGCAAGTTATGCAAGCCTTATCCAAAATACCAATAGGATACCAGCCACTGTGTGATCATAAGGAACAAACATGATTCTGATTAGTGCTTCTAAAATGAGAAAAAAGGGTTCCCATAAGAATCAAAATCAGATCAAAATTATGTTACCCTAATCAACATGTGGCAGCAGTCTTATCAATCCCAGTTTAACAAGGTCATTGTAAGTGACATAATGAGAGGTATTGGACTGTAGATTCTAGAGATCCTGGATATAGTTTTCACTGAGCCTTGAAAGTTACTGGACATCCCTAGGCCAGTTACTTTCTCCCAAACTAAGAAGCCACCTTACCGGGGGGGGGGGATGGCAGAAAAATCATGTAAACCTACAATGTACCCTCTAATCTTCAGCGCTGTTGGGCGGGGCTCTGCCTCTCTTGCTCATGACTCCACGCGCCCCCCCATGCACAGGGTTCTGTCACGTCCAGAACCAAAAGGACTGAAAACAATCACTGTGTGGAGGAGAAGGAAAGCTGCGTGGAGGGAGGTGGAGTCACAGGCACATGCCTTAGAAGGAACTTTGTACACCACCTTGAATTGTTGCAGAAAGATGGATGATAATGTAGCTAATAACTAATAAATAAAATAAATAGATAACAGTAATGAAAGTAACACAAAACTAAAAAAGCAAAGTCTTCTTGGGAAACTAAAGAAACTAGAGAAAATAATTTAAAACTTTAAAAAGCAAAAGCTGACAGTTTAGTCCTCCTGTGAAACAAAAATCAAGAGCCTTTTGTTTCTTCTCTAACATTAGCAAACATTTTACTAGGTAACCAATTCCAATGAATGTGCTGATGCTCTGATGAAGCACAGGAATGGGACAAAAGGCCCTCCTTCTATCTCATGCTACATCTGCATCTTCGGAAAAACACACTCTTTCTCTTGCCCCTCCAATTTCACTACCACCTGCTAAGCTACACCCTCATATCTGGAGCTCAAAGAACGTGGAAAAAGGTTTGAAAGGCAGCATATGCCTGATAAACCATGTCAAATGTCCATGAATAGTAATGTCCAATGCAACCATTCTCAACAGGGGCCATATGGCCCCCGGGGACCCAGTACATTTCAATGGAGCCACAGACTAGAGACAGTTCTTCACACACCGCCTTATAAGGTTTGTTATGCAACTTATAAAATCCTAATTCAGCCTATATGTCTTTCATTTTGTGTTTATGGCTGTGACCAAAAAAAAGATTGAGAATGGCTGGTCTAGTGTGACAATAGTTGGTCTTGCTACAAAATACTTTCAATTCTGAAGTTTTCATATCATAGCAGAAAATAAAAAGGACCAAACATTGCTCTTACCTCAGTGTTTCAAGGTTAGAAACACTAGACCAACACAGGTGACATTCTCTATATTTTAATTGGTAGAAGTCTATTTAAATCAGGGTGGAAACCCCATTTTTTCTACTAAGCCTTATACCCCACTGATGAGTAATGCACACAACTGGTAGTGGGTGAGACTATTCTTCTATGATTTGTCATCAGGCCACTAGGAAAGAAATAGGTTTCCTTTTTTTTTTTTTTAAAGTCTCAGTTTAGCTCTGGACTTTTGAAATTAAGCTGATAGCTAGAGCCTGCCCTAAAATGGTACACTGGGCATTAATCATGAAGATCCATTCTGTTAAGTGCACAGAAGGAATCCACTTGACCAGGTGGAAGTAAAAAAAATTAAGGAATCTTTGTGATTATGGTCTGAAGCACCAATCTGTCAAATGCCATCTCTGTGGACTGGTATTTATCAATCTTCTAATGATGAAGAAATGTAAATGGAGTGTTCCAGATGGTTGCTCTACAGATTTCTTGCAGGACAGCAAGGTTGTGGATAAGACCATTGTCAGGCAGAATCACAGAATCATAGAACAAAGGAGTTGGAAGGGGCCTATAAGGCCATTGAACCCAACCTCCTGCTTAATGCAGGAATCCAAATTAAAGTATATCTGACAGATCAATATCTAATTTTCTCTTGAATGCCTCCAGCATTGGAGTGCTCACCACCTTCCAAGGTAATTGGTTCCACTGTTGTACAGCTCTAGCAGTCAGGACTAGAGATGGGGGTATTCATATACGAATATCCCTGCACAGCTGGACTGAACGACGGTCCGGCCCCTGGGGCCAGACCGTCCACTCACGCATCCTGCTGTGGCACTGATCCCGCTCATCCTTCCAATCATGCCCGGAGTGCCACTCTCTTCCTGCTCACCTGGCCACTCTAGGCAGGGGGAGGTAGGGCGAGTCTCCCTGCACGGCTGCTGAGTGGCCAGCCGAGCGGGAAGAGAGCAGCACTCCGGGTGCAATTGAAAGGACAAGCGGGATCAGCGCTGCAGCAGGACACGTGAGTGGATGGTCTGGCCCTAGGGACCATACCCTTGTTAAGTCCAGCTACACGGGGATATTCATATTCGTATACAAATACGAATACTCCCATCTCTAGTCAGGACATTTTTCCTGATATTCAACCAAAAACTGGCTTCCTGTAACCTAAGCCCATTATTATGTTATTACTGCACTCTAGGATGACTGAGAACAGATCCTTCCCCTCCTATGTATGCAACCTAAAATAACATTTGCCTTTTTTGTAGCCACATCAAATTTTTGGCTCATATTCCACTTGTGATCCACATTAATTCCAAAATCTTTCTTGCTTGTAGTATTCTAGGAGGCATCCTTCAGTCTCAAGAGACTATGGTAACGTGCTCTGAATAGAGGTCTTGGAACAGCGTCTAGTGTCGCTGAGAAGACCAATTCGAGAGTGACAATCCCTTCCACACTGAAGACAAATACAATCTGTCCCCCGTCCAGCTCCCTGATTTTGCTGCTTTCGGGACTGCCTCTTTGCCTTGGCCTGCTGAACAAGTGTCTCTTCAAATTGGGAGAGGCCATGCTGCACCGCCTGCCTCCAGGCTGAAAGCTCAGATGTCAAGGATTCCCATCTGTTGAGGTCCATTCCTAAGGCCTTCAGATCCCGCTTGAAGATATCCTTGTATCGCAGCTGTGGTCTCCCTCTGAGGCGCTTTCCCTGCACTATTTCTCCATAGGTTTGGAATCTTTTCAGGAGAAAAAGGAGATCTTTTGGAATCTGACCATCAGCCATTCTCACGACATGCCCGAGCCAACGTAGACGTCACTGTTTCAGTAATGTATACATGCTAACAATTCCAGCTCATTCCACAACTACTCTATTTGGAACTTTGTCCTGCCAGGTGATACCAAAAATGCGTCGGAGACAACGCATATGGAATGTGTTCAACTTCCTCTCCTGCCGTGCACAAAGGGTCCAGGACTCACTGCAGTACAGGAGTGTACTCAGGACACAAGCTCTATAGACATGTAGTATTACTGAGTAGTATTCTAGTATTACTGAGTCAAGAACCCCCATCTTGTAACTGTGTTTTTTTTCCCCTAGGTGTAGAACTCTGCACTTATCCCCATTAAAATGAATTCTGTTGTTTTCAGCCCAGTGCTTGAGCTTATCAAGATCTTTTTGAATTTTGTCTTCCAGAGTGTTAGCTATTCCACCCAATTTTGTGTCATCCACTAATCTGATAAGCATTCACTGCACCCTCTCATCCAAGTTATTAATAAAAATATTGAAAAACACTGTGGTATTCCACTTTTACCTCCTCTCAGTTTGAGGAACCACTGATACGCACTCCGAGAAAGATTCTATAAGCAATTGTGTAGCCACCTGACAGTTCTTCTACCCAATCTGCACCTAGTAAACTTGCTAACATGGGCCCCTTGAGCTGTGAGACCTTGAGGCTGAGTAAGCTTCAATGTGTCATAAGCCAAATTTGTAGAAGTGCTTACCCATCTGTCCAAGGTTTGTTTCAAAATCCTTTTACAAGAAAGGAGGTGGGAATTAAATTAAAAGGGTGTTTGAATGCCTGAACTCTTTGGTGTGAGAAACTACATTTTCAATACTCTTCAGATGTCCAAATTATGCCAGGCCTTTTCCAGCAGATGTCTAGGGTTAGGGCAGAAAGAGATTAAAATTAAATCTTGAAAAACATGTTTTTGTACTGCCAATGCAGGCAACTCTGATACTTCTCACAGAAGTGATAACCAACAGGAAGGACATCTTATAGGAGAGAAAGAGAGGAATTAGACAAATTATAGCGGCACTGCTTGACATTTGAGGGTGTTGGGATAAGAGTCCCTTATCCAATCCATCTTACAGGAAGGAAAACAGGACAGGGAGAGAACCTGAAATGAAGTTGATGCTCTTGGCCTTAAACCACCTACTGAACACTTTACAAGTTGATTTGCATATTCAGGCAGTCAATTTTCACCCAGAGGCTAGGAGAGTAAAAAGTCGGAATAGTCTATGGAATTTAAGATTCTACATTCAGTTTCCAGACAGCTAGGTGGAGCTAAGCTTGATCAAGATAACAAATGGGCCCTGCATTAACATGTCCCCAAAAGGTGAGAGAAACCAGAGGGGAAACATGGCTAGTCTTATTTTATTACTCTTAATTTGTAAGACACACTGGCCAAAATCCTGTTGAGAACCTATATGAGTGTAACTCGATGTTATGCCCATAAGAGCTGCAATAGCACCAAGATGGATGGAAGTGCTGTCCATGAAGCACTTCCACTGGCACATTGCATAACTGGTTACAAATGAACAGCATAATTAATTGAACAATCTGCACTATGCTTGGCAAAGTTATACCTGTATAACTTTATGTTACATGGCAATGGACAGGATTCTAGCCACTATTTCTATCCTAATGATGATGATGATGATGATGAGGTCCAGGAAGGTATGAGGTCTCCTGCCTTGGGCGGGGGGTTGGACTAGAAGACATGCAAGGTCCCTTCCAACCCTACGATGATTCTATGATTTCACACATTTAGTTCTGTTTTTCCCCCATTAAACTAAGCATACTCCCCTGCCTTGAAAACTTCTCTCTTGCTCTACACAGCACAATGTTTTGTCTTTTAAGAAAATGAAACTGCATTCTAGGGAACAAAATATTAAATACACAATGCTGCTTTGGTTTGAAATACATGAAATTTTAAAGTATTTCTTATATATCCTGTCTTTCTTCAAAAGAATTCAAGACAAACATCTGTCTACACATTGGGCAGACTCAGACTTACTCCAAGTAAGGAAGGTGACTGCATTATGGATCATCAGATCATGAAGGTCAGAATCCTCTTGAGGAAATACATAGTGCAAGGTCAATCAGACAAGGTTTCCTCATTCCACAGGATATGCTTTACGCGCCTGATTGCACACCAGTTAATTAAATCAAACATGCAAGCTATCACACAAAAGACAGCACATCAGAGGAGAGAATCACCGTGTGGCGGCCCTTGCATGCCCATTTCTGGCACAATAGGATTTTGGTTGAAATCTCCCACCTCACAGGCAATAGAGCACTTTTAAACATTATTGTCATTTCACCATGAAAAAGAACGAAGAGTATCCAAATATGAATAAGAAAAGCTTCCAGCTGCTGCAGGAAAAAAAAGTATTTACTAAATATTTTTGAAACATTAAGTGTCATTTTATCTACAGTTATTGAGCATTTCAAACCAGTAAAGAAACAGAATTACCCACACCACTATCTTGTGAGGAAGAGATGGAAGGAGGGAAGAAATCAAGTATATTTATGGACTATGTAATCAGATACATCCATAATGCTATTGTATGTAAAGCAAAATAGAAGCTACAGGGAAATGTCCTTCAGACATGATAATATTTATGATAGGATGGACTGAGATGAAAGGAAAATCCACACTGTTTAATAGTCATTGCAAACAGAAGTTCCTTTATAGTTGCTACCAATTATCAAGACTACTTTTGATCAATTTTGAATGTCTTCCTCAGAAAGAAAGATAGCTTAAATATTTGCCCCAGTTCTGAAAAACCAGCAAAATAAAACTGGACTCCTATTTCATTATTCCTTGCTGGAGTATTCTAGTGACTGGCCTGGCTTGAACACTCTATACTATGTTCTCAATTATTTACTGAATCCTCCATATTTGTTCTTAATACTAGTTTTTTCTTACTATTAACTGTGGTGTCTTGGAATACATATTAGCTTTTTGTTTGTTATAGAAATAATGGACAGTTTTTTTATCCATACCACACTACAAAGTCTCTCTCCCTTGCTCAAACATAAACACATCTTAGTATATTCAGTAATAAAAGTTCAAATCAGTTATGATTCCTGATTTTTATTTACTAACGACATTCTCTAAGACCAAAACTTCACATTTTTCATTAACAGTTTCTTTTAAATAATTACTTTTATGTTCTTCTTGGTAAATCTGCTTACTCATTCTACCTCTTCTATCAGTATTTCAGTAATATATTTGCCTATAATTTACACCATTTAAGCCTCCTCTCCTGAGAGGAATGTTTTCCAGCCTTACCTCCTCAAAGATATATTCAGATTTAACAAGAATGTATATCTAAATAATGCAAAGTAGCTGGGAGCCCAAACCTTTGCAACTGACTGACATAGTGCAGATGCTTTGATGGAAATGAAGATGTATTCACCTGCTGGACTTGTGCTTTTGAGATGCGAATGACAGGAGGAAACTTGTTTCCACCAGGAATGACAGGAAGTTGCCTACGAGCAGCTGAACAAGAAGAGGAAGATTGGCTCTCTGCCGAATGACTCCTTGGGAAGCCAGCCTCTTTCTTAGGCTCCAGACAGGTGGTGAAGTGGGCAATAGGGCTCAGGGTACGGAAGATGGGACTTGAAACTCTTGGGATGGAGAAATGCAGCATGTGAAGTGAGCTGAGCTGTGAGGACAACATGGCAGGGAAAAGAGAAGATGTTTCAAATATATAATAGGAACACTTTGTTTTGGTCCAACTATGTAAGTATATAGTTTTATCCTTTGCTTCTTACAGTAATGTTATTGCAAATAATAAATACTAGGAGTTTAGAATATCTGTATTTTAAAAATCCCCACATCGCTACATAACTACACCTCTTCAACATAGCAGTCTTACCCTATGTACCATTCAATCTCTTTGAAAGTCACCGCTTGCAAAAACATTTACTAGCTGAAATCTTTTTGCTCTAGCACAGTTAAGTTGCAACTACAGTAAAAGGCGAAAGATTTATGCGATCTGAAGAGAAACCAGAGTTGAAATATATGATGAAATATACTTGCTTGGATCCAGACCTTGCCTTCTGCAAATAGAAGCGCTCCTTCCATTTGTGAAAGGCATCTGATCCAGAAGTAGAGCATTTTTACCGGTGAATGTACCAGTCCCTATCTCCTGCCCTCATACCTCTCCACAAGTGTGTTCTGGAGGGTTTGATGATCCTCCTGAACAGCACAGGAAGTGGCAAAAATTGCCTCCTTTTGTCCCATCCACTGAATTTAAACAAACAAACAAACAAAAAAGGGTTGGTGGTGAGTACATTTGATTTCCTTGTTTCCTCAGAAAATCCAGCAAACACTTCCAATTCCAGTAATATCCACTGTCAAAAATGAAATAAAAATAAAAAGAGTGTTTGCAGAAAAGTATCATGCAAGGCAAGACTGCACACCAATGCCCTTTTATTTAACAAGGTCCCTAGCATAGATTGTTGTTGTTGTTTAGTCGTTAAGTCGTGTCCGACTCTTCGTGACCCCATGGACCAGAGCACGCCAGGCCTATGACATACACCAATTCCTCTAAAAATGGTTAAGGGAGACATCACGATGTGTCTGTAGTAGTCACTACCTGTAACAACACTATAATCCTTCGTTTTCATTATTTTAAGGACAAAACAACAGACTACAATGTATGATACATTTCCTTTCCAAAAGTTAGGTTTAATCACTATTTTTTAACTAGTGCAGCATGTAAATAGGACAAGAAATAGAAATCATACAGGGCTTAGGAATAGCTGTGTCCATGGCAATTAAAAGAGAGACCCATGTTGTAAGGAAAAGTATGTGACCAAGAGTCAAATGATCAGAGGGGGGAAAAAAGAATGAAAAATAGAACAGTGGGCTGAGAAGGATGGGGGTTGGTCAAAGTCAGGGAGGGTCTTGATTCCATTTGTATAGTTGAGTTATAGTCTTTTTAACACTTCCAAATACTTTTTGTTATTTGGCTCTAATAATAAAAATAGAAATAATGTCAAGTTAAATTATATACACCAACCAGTTAACTCGTCAGATCTTCTACATTTCCAATGAAGTCTTCATAACCAAACAAACCACCTACACTTGGGTTAAAGGACCATATAACGATCATGCAAAAACTAGTGAATACTGCTTAGACAATATAACAGCAAGATGAAATACTATATTCTTCTTAAAGAACTACATTAACTACATTAACTATGATTGCAAATGGGATAATAATTTCTACACAATATTTTGATTACGTTTCAGAAGTTATGCTTTTGGTTAATGACTTCTCATTATATACACCCTTCATACAAAAGAAATATGCTACAACTATCAGTTGTTCACTTACTGGAGTAAGAGCCCCCTCTGCCTGAGCCTCCATTAGGCTTGTAGGTGTGACAGCAAGAAGATGGCCAGAAGTTCCAACTGGGAGTTCTACTTGATCTGCATACTGTTCAGAAGCTGCAATACCACAGCATTCACCTAGTTCCAAAGCTGTTCCCATGGCTGTACTCTTGGTATGAGCTGTAAGCTTAGCCTCTTGTGGGGACTCCTCCAAGACCTGAAGCACTTCAGGTTCTTCATCAGAAGGGCTTTCCAGTAGTTTTATGCCCAGGAACTCCATTAGTCCTAAAATCCTGCAAGTCTCGTTCCTTATCCACAATCACCCATTCTTTGGAGTCAACCTCCTGCTGGCAGGAGCTCAAATTGACAGCCACATATCCATTGCTAACACCACCATCACCCTGTTCTGGAGAACCACCAGAAATAGGCTTGGAAACCTCAGGTAGGTATTCTTCATCATAATGCCAAACATGTTCATGACAGGAAGAAACTGCAGGCTTGAGTGTCTTCTGAAAAGCCACAACAGCAGATTCCTTTCCAGTATTAAGTTCTCTTTTCTTTCTCCATGCTTGGGAATATTGAGAGAAATTAGTGATGTATGATACAGCCAATTACCTCTAAGGTTGAGAATAACAACATGCCCTCTAATGTAAACAAATTGACAAGTAACCTATTTTTTAAATGATTCAGAATCACTTCATCTATATTTCCAGAAGATGTGCAATTAACTTTTCAGAACCAAAACTCTCAAATTATAATATGAAAAACAGGGGTCATCACTTCCTCTACTCCAGGGGTCCCCAACCGCCGGTCCGTGGCCCAGTGCCGGTCCGTGGCCATGGCAGGACTGGGCCGTGGAGACAGATCTCCCGCCCCCTCGCACTCCCCCCCCGCACGCACGGCCCGTCACCTGCGAGCGCGCTCCACCCCTCCGTGAGCGCGCCCCGCCCACCCCGCGAGCACGGGGGGTGTCCCCCCGCGAACGGACCCCACCCACCCCAACCGGGTCCATGACTCAGAAAAAGTTGGGGGACCACTGCTCTACTCAATCCTTGAATTACCTTCCCAACATCTTCCAGGTAATTCAAGCAGCATGAGTAATAGTGAAGCATGCACCAGGAGAACTGTTCAATTGTAAATGATTCACTATAAACCAAGCAACTGCAAAAAAAGCTCAGTATAAAATAAGTCCTTGCATACCAGATTTCCAGAAATTTATCTGTATCTGGCTTTGACTCCAAGGTCAGACGTTTCTCCAGTTCAAAGCTGTGGATTGATCGCAACTTCGGACCAGGAGGGATATCCCGATCTGGCTGTGTGGTCTCTGAGCGAACTCTAATAGGAGAGCCAAGGCTTGGTGCATTAAGAATGCCATTAACTGGTCCATGGGCTGTTTTCCTCTTCTGTAGCAGCCTATGATAAAGATATCACAAGAGATCTGTTAAACATTAGGTAAATAAAGACAGAAAGCAAATATGTAATTTATGCCATCCCAGCTTTCCTTTTTATAGCACTTCAATGCAAGGTAGTTCAGTTCTTGTAATTTGCTAAACTCGCTAAACAAAGCCTTCTACCCCAACTACCATCTGCTGCTAACATATTTTCAGTAAATATGATTTTGAAATTATTGTTTATTTCTTTTTATGTGAGATTCATATTGACTATTTAAAAGGATTAGATAAGGTTTCTTGTATATTCACATCTCAAAAATACTAGCTGACATTGGAAGCTCCCTTATGTTGAGTTAGAACATTAATTCAACTAGCTCAGCGTAGCATTGCTTGCAAAAAAGAACAAATAAGCCACACTCTCTCTTTCTCTGATATACAAGAAGTGCACTAGAAAGATGTGCTCCCACTTTTAGACTAATCACAATTTCTCGTAATGTCATAATAATATAAAAAGTTATGCTACATCAGTCTAACAGCCTGTTTAGTTTGGCAATTTATTCATGAACTGGCCAACAATCAGCCTTTAGGAAGTGCGTTGCAGGATACAAGCATAATAGCACCTTCTCACTTACGTTCCTCAGTAACTGGCATTCAAAGGTATACTGCTTTGATACAGGAGGTAATACATAGCAACAATAATTAGTAGTCACTGATAGCCTTAACCTCCATCATAAAAATGGTGAATTCTGGTTAACTATAGTTTGACAGCATGTCAGGATCACAAACTGCTATGGTTAAAACAAAAAAATCATAATTTCATGTACACACAGATAAAATACCTTTAATAATAATCATGTGTCATCAAGTCAATTCTACCTTATGGCGACTCTTTTCACGGTTTTCTAGGTAGAGAGTACTCAGAAGTGGTTACCATTCCCTTCTTGTGGTGCCACCCTGGGATTGTGCAGTTTGCCCAAGGCCACACAGGCTGGCTCTTCTCCCAGGATGCACAGAGAGGAATTGAACTCCCAACCACTGACTCTGTAGTCAGATACCTAATTCACTAAGCTATCCAGTAGCCACTCAAAAATAGATTTGAGGAGGTCCTAGAAAGGTGGCAAGCAGAGGAGTTTTTCTCTCCATACACAAAGAACATTGTGTCACTCCATTAAACTACTTACTGTAAACTTACATTCCAGATAAGCAAAGGCAGCAAAATAACTATACCACTTGAATAGGATATGCCAGCATTCATTATGTTAAATGGCTTTTAAGAAACACTTCAAGAAATACAGGAGGAATTATATCAAAACTCTATCAAAACTTAAAAATAAAACCTCAGTGTTCCGAAACAAAGCCATTACTAGAGACACAGTATTTGTCTGTTTATACAATTTCTTACTTATTCCTTTTTCAGGAGCACGTAACTAGCTATTGCTGCTGCAAAAAGTTTTTCTATTTGATCCAGTTCAGATAAATCTTATATTGTAGAAGTAACAAATAATTGTCTAGTACTTACTTTATGAACACCCAGTTTTATTCTGTTTCTATTTGCATCCATTTCCTCCCATACATCCTTTTCCTGAGCACGATGTCCAGGAGACTCGGGTAATTTTTCTGGAGAAATTCCAATAGGGATACCATTCTCACCATCACTGAGTTGTTCATCTGGAAATACTTCATCTGTATTCTCTCGCAGCAAATCTCCTGGAATTGGTGTGGCATTGGCAATTCTATAAAGAAATGAAAAAATAATGAAAACTGACGAGAGCATTGAAAGTATTACTACAATGTTTAATCAAATCAATCAATGATACAACTTTGAAACTCTGTGTGTGTGTCTGTGTGTGTGTGGGTATGGATGTGGGTGTGTTCTGTGCCGTCAAGTTGGAACTGTCTTACAGAGACCCTAATAGGGCTTTTAAGGTAAATGAAATAATTCTCCATGATTACTGGTTAAGCCAACATTCAGCTAGTCATCACCACCTCTTGTCAATTAATGCATGCCATTTTTCTCATCTGCTTATAAAACAGGATAGGAGAAGGAGTTATGACATAGGCACAAAGATCCCAGTCTCCTCCTAACAAGCAATAGGGAGTTGGTTTGCAAAGGAAAATTGACAGTCCATGCCACCATCAAGTCAAGACATCATATTGGGAATTTCCAAGAAGGATATAAGTCTGCCATTTCACAGCTTTTCTTGACAATAGGTCCACAAAAACTAGCTAGACATTCTTATGATAATGTCCTACCTCAGAACTACAGATTTTATACATATGCAAATTTTTGCAAATCAAATGATCAACAAATTGAGATTTCTTTAATCAGATGACAGTCCTAGTTGAAAGTAGAGACAATGTCAGTGTGTATCTATAAATATAAAAGAAGCTGCTCCAATGCTGAGGAATAATCTAATCTAATCTAATCTTAGAACTGCAGGATTGGGAGGGACCCTGTGGATCCTTGAGTCCGGCCCCTGTCAAAGAGGCACAGCGGGGGGACTGAACTCCCATTCTCTGGCTCCATAGCCAGATACCTAAATCACTGAGCTATCCAGCAGTTCCTTGTGATTGTGTGTGTTTTGTGCAAACTGACTTATAGCGACCCTAATAGTGCTTTCAAGGGAAGTGAGATATTTAAGGAGTGGTTTTACCAGTTCCACTCCCCCAGTCAGTTTCCATGGCTGAGCAGGGATTAGAACCATGTTCTCCAGAGTCTTAGTCCATCACTCTATTCACTATACAGTGGTGCCTCGACTTACGAATGTCCCGACATACGACCATTTCGAGTTGCGACCAGCTCTGGCCGCAAAATTTTGCTTCGACTTGTGGCCAGAGCTTCAAGTTGCAAACAAAAGAGGCAGGGAAAAAAGGCGGGGAATTCAAATTAGAGGGCTAACCGTTGGTCGGCGAAGAGCTTCTTTGTAGCTCTTTCACCCCAACGGTTAGTGTGCGCACGTTTGCAGAGGCTTCGGACTGCCTGGTGCTGCTTTCTGCTTCTGGGTGAGTACATTTACAAGGTTTGGCAGGGTTTTGCAGTGTGGGTTTGGGTTTTGGGGGGGGGGTATGTTTCTGTGCTGTGATGTTTTTTGTTTTGTTTTTTGGTGTGTGTTTTTCCCCAGCCCCATAGCGTTTCGATGGGGCTGGCTGTGTGTGTGGGGGGTGTTTGATTTTTTCCCCCCAGCCCCATGGCATTCCGATGGGGCTGGCTGTGTGCGTAGGGTTTTTTTGTGTGTGTTTTTTTCCCAGCCCCATCGCGTTCCGATGGAGCTGGCTTGGGGGGGGGGTTGATTTTTTTCCCCAGCCCCATCACGTTCCGATGGAGCTGGCTGTGTGGGGCGGGGGGGGGGGTGTTTTTGATTTTTTTTCCCCAGCCCCATGGCGTTCCGATGGGGCTGGCTGTGTGTGGGTTTTTTTTTTTCCCCCCAGCCCCATCGCGTCTCGATGGAGCTGACTGTGGGGTGGTGGTATGTTTTTGATTTTTTTCCCCCACCCCATCGCCTTCTGATGGAGCTTGCTGTGTGTGTGTGTGTGTGGGGGGGGGGTGTTTTTTGACTTTTTTTCCTAGCCTTCCGTTGGGGCTTGGGAGTGGTTTTTTTTTTTTTTTTTTTTTTTTTTTTTGGTGATTATTTTTTTCGGCCGGAACAGATTAATGGGGTTTCAAAGCATTCCTATGGGAAATGGTGCTTCGACTTATGACCATTTCGAGTTATGCCCATCTTCTGGAATAGATTATGGTCTTAAGTCGAGGCACCACTGTATCACACTAGGAGTATAAGGTACAGATTACAGAAGTATAATTCCAGTTTTCTGTTTATCTCCCAAATGTGCATTACATAAAACTCTTTTTAATGTTTTATCATCCAATACGGAAGAGCTGTCAGCTGGAGATGGATGGATTAGAGTAACTGAGTAACACTCTAAGCCTGAAAAGACTTCCCACTACAATTATATGCTTCAACAAAATTTAAAAGAAAACAGCTTTGCAATATGAAAGGTTTGGTCAGGGTAGAGGCACAAAATTATGTACAGTATTGCCTCTCCTCACTCAAGCAGGACTTCCTTAATCATGGTTGAGTCATTACACACCAATATACTATTCTAAATCCTCTCCTAACTCAGAACTTTTCACCCGAGACAGAAGATGGAGAAGAGCACATGATCCCTGGTAAGTTCCCAGTTCCATAACCAAAGTTATGTAACAAGGAATCTTCTCATTTTCATTAGCCTTAATGAATACAAGCATCTCACATTAAAATAGTTCAAAAGTGTTGACATTCTGAGTACCTCTAAATATATTATCTGTGTCCTTCCCTTGCCACTGAACAATCACAGTCAGATTCCACATCTGGAATTAGTCAGCAAGCCTTTCAAAATAGGGGATGCTTTTGCATTGAAGGTAGGCATTATAATCTGCTCTATAAACTGCTTGTCAAATACCTTGAAGATCTGAGCCTGAGACTATCTAATGAACAACCATAGGGCAGCTCAAGAATGGGGCTTTCTTTAAGAAGTGGTGTGCAGCACTGGCCTTTTAGAACAGAAAGCATATGAACCAGCAGGACTGTAAAACACTAAGCCTTCTACTGGCTGTACCTTCAAGCTCCAGCTTCTTTTAGCTGACATCAGTGACTCATGGACCCTGAACATGACACACTCCCTCAGTTCTAGACTAAAGTACAACTGTCCAATATTGCCAGTCCTATCAGCACATACAAACACAGTAGCCACTGTCTCTACATGTTGTTTTATCTTCTTGCATATTCGTCAGCCTCAATACAACATTGAGGACCAAGATTAGAAGACTGCTATCTTGCCACCATCCTAAATATTACTTGATTAAATAGTACAGTAGAAAATATTACAGTAGAAAAATGTAGATTACAAATAACAGAGGAGGTTTGTAGCCTGCAAACAACACGACTGGGGAAAGAATTACAGACATGGAGGTTCAAATCTTCTATCTTCAAACAATGCATTTTGGAGCATGGTGATGTTAAAGGAGCCCACAAAAAATCTGGGCCATTTTCCAAAAAGATAATGGAACAGCCATACAGCAGGTGGTGCTATATAAACACCATTCCTCTTTTAACTATTGATGCTCTAGATTTGGAAGAGTGATACCAGCATCACTACAGGTCACAAGGTTAAAAGTCACTGCCGTCAATGTTTCTTTCCAAAATGAGAACTCAGCAATCTGCTTTTCTTTACAATATTACAATCAATCATATTACATGATCAATATCACCTGGAATGAGAATTTTGTATACATTCCTATATAGAACTGACAAATCTGTTCATAGCAGATGTACATGAAGAGGGGAAAAAAACCACATAGCAGAAATGCTGGCTATTGATAGAAGAGGAAACATTTTTCTCAGTAAAGCTGGAATGTTTTTTTGTCAGCATCTAGTTATGAAAAGAACATGCCTGGCTTTCTCATCATTGCTATACTATCATGGGCAAAACAGCATGCACCACTTTTCTCCCTGCCACAGAATTAAAATAACAGAAACCTACTCTTTAGATCAGCAAGCAGCATCCTTAGGAGAAAAACTGCATAACTAGTATAAATAACTTCAAATGCTGTATTAGCTGATGTTGAATGAAATAGTACAAAATACCCTATGGCAGCTGGGGTCAAACGAGTGTGCAGTTGAGGAGTAGTTGAAGTTGTTGTGGTAGTTAGAGAACCATCAGCTCCACTCTTTTCCCAGTCAAAGAGATCACTCTCAGTCACCCCAAAAGTCTTCATGCTGTTGTCAAAGATGGACATAAGAAGCTATAAAAACAAAGAAAAGGGTTGATAGACTATTTTTAATGAGCTAGATAGAGATATTTAATCCTCTAAATTTTTTCTGTTACAAAAATCTGCTTTGAGGTCCTCTGAAAGCAGACTTAAATGCAAGGTCCAAATATTGTATTTCTTACTGTACAGAACTAAATATTACCAGTAGTCACACTTATAAATAAAATACAGCTGCACCTTAGACTTTGGAAATAAAAGTTTATCAGAAGCCGGTGGGCATAGTGCGATCCATGGGCCAAACGTGCCAGCAGCCCCTCTTTGTGTTTTTCAGTGCACCCTAGAAAATAGGTTTCTTTTTCCCAAAACCTTGTGGTTTTCTGCCAATATTCAACAACAAACTACTCAATCCAAACAGAAACCTTAATAAGGTTACCTGCAAGCATTTTCAATAGTGTTAATTTTAAGAGGAAACCTTCAACAGCCCTTCTATTTCTAGGTGTTTCCCCACACATCTCCTCCTTAAATCCCAATTGTTTGTTATAGAGAGGATTAAGCCTGTTGTTATTTAAATCCTTACATGTTAAGTACTGTTTAAGAAAGTTTATTCTGGAGGAATACTAACCAGGGGGAACAACAGAGTTGTGCTTACCTGGTGCCAGTGATACTTTATTAAAGTAAGCATGAATAAATACTTAAAGGTACAGGTTAGTGAATGAACTCTATTTATTCATTTATTACTTAATGAATTAGCTAAAGAAGTGAATTTGATTTTCTCATAAGGAATACTATTTTACAACCCAAAAGTAAGTTTTAAATTTGAAATATCTTTTGCTTACTGACAAAAATCCTGTTGCAAAACTTATGATTGCAGAAGGGCATTGAAGTCACCAGAAGGGAGCAATTTTCAGTAATTACAAACATCCTACTTCTGTTCTGCAGCTTTTCTAATATCTGTGTAACCCCCCTTTCATTGTGTGGAAGCTGCAGGAGTTATGAGATTAAAGGAGGAGATCTTTCATTACAAAAAATCACTGCTGCTGGATGATGTTATTGGCAGTGGAGATTCATATTGTTTTTACATCTTCCCTGCCATAGCTCCTATGGCTTCTGTGGAATGAAAGGGATTACACTGGGCTTGGAAAAGCTAAGGGACAAAAGTAGGAAGTTCTTGTAGGCATCTGTGGCGATCGCCCACGTCACACATGCCATTCATATTCATGAGCTGATTTGCATGAACCTATGAGAGGACTGGAGAGGAGGAGTCAGCAGTTACATGAGGCTTGGCGGGAGAAGGAGGAGTCAGATAGAGATTGGGATGAGAGGCAGATAGAGATAGATAGATATAGATAAGGGCTGGTTAGTCAGAGAGAGAGAGAGAACAGATACTGAGATAGATAGGATAATCAGAGAGATAGAGCTGATTAGGAAAATATGTAGAGAAGGTGGTAATGATATTCCAAGAGAAAAGAAGTATGTACTGAGAGAACTGTTGATGAATTGCTTATGTATAATGTGTATCCGAGAAACTTCTGTTATTATTCAATCTGCTTCACTACAATAAATAAATTCTGTTTCTGTTCACAAGTCAAGTGTTCGGACAAACGTCATTTATATTGTGGATTGAGGTAATCCACTGGTGGCAGCGAGAAGAAAACGCGACGTGAGCCTTTGTGAGGGAAAGACAAGCAGGGGCCACAAGGGCAAATGCCACAGCATCCTTCAGTCTCGAGAGACTGTGGTAACGTGCTCTGAATAGAGGTCTTGGAACAGCATCTAGTGTGGCTGAGGAGGCCAATTCGAGAGTGACAATCCCTTCCACACTGAAGACAAATACAATCTGTCCCCTTATCTTCCTTTAGCACACCTAAAACTCTCCTGGGCTCCAGGGTTAGAACTGAATCTCCTAGCACTTGGAAGTTCTTAATTACTGAAAATCACCCTGTACGAGTAATGATACCCACAGGCATTAAGGTATGCAACAGGATTTCCGGTGGTCTAATAGTAGTGTGCCTATGTCTGAGGGCTGGAAAACCATGTACATGATAACATTAATTTTACTGCAAGAATTTTGATGAATAATGTAAAATGTTCAAATTATGGTATGAGAAAACTCTTATTTACTAGTTCTACATATATTACATAAGTATATTAAACTCCTACATTACATAGATAGTTGCATATATTTATTTGTTCTTTATTGATCTACACTGTTGTTGCAAATTGTGATAATTCAAAAATACTGTAACTTACTTTTAAAAATGAAATAAAGAAAAAAGGAACAAAAAATGAGCTACTTAACCATTTTTACCACATTCCATTCTACTTCAACCACATCCCCTTGGGTGTATGTCTGGCCCCCTAGCCTGCCTATCTAGAAAACAATCACTTGCCCCCTTCCAAAGTTGCTTACTCGTGAATTTGATACAAATGCAAGAGTAGGTGATATCTTTATAGACCACTAATAATACCTTTCTGCTAGCTTTTTTGGAACAGGACTGTCCATTTTGTCAGTGTAAAGAAGAGTCCCAAAAGTTCATGGCACAAAACACTAAGTGTTTTTCTTAGATGTACGTTAAGAAAGATGCAGGCTGCACTGGAGTTTTTGCTTTAAAGTTACAGTTGAGAAAGCTGTGGATTTGTTATCATACCCAGTTCTTCAAACAAAGAAGTTCAGGCCTATGTACACATGTTTCTGTTTCGCTTTCCTTTGAAACTACAGGTTTCTGTTTGGCTGGAGAATAGGGTGACATAGAAAACCCAGGAGTCAAAGAGATAAATCAGCCTAATTAACATCATGTTACCACTGGGTGAGAAACATTTTTTAACAGTATTGTTTTACTATCCCTGGACGAGACAATCTCTATGACAGAAATAGCGCCTTCTATCCCCCACCACTGACTGAGCAGCGGTGAATTTGGAGAGAGGAAAGCTGGCAAAAAGCCTAGAATCAATGACCTTGAACACTTTATGGCTGTTTGGAATTCCCTTTCTTTTTGAGGAGGGAACTGAACTACAGATAAATTAACCCCAGAAAGCCCCAATTCAGCCAAAGTGGAACTTCTAAACTGTATCCTGGGTTCTGAACTTGACTGGACTTTGAGCCTTTAGGCAGGGAAAACTCTCTACGTCTGAGACTGGACTCAAGCTTAACCCTAAAGATGATCAATCCATTAAAGTAGATCTATGGAAGCAAGTATTGATGGAACTGGACTGATTACTTTAAGCATCTGGACAACTTTCACTTGGAATACAATTATTTGACATCTGGGACATAATGTCACAACAAGGACAATTTTGGGATGAAACAAAATCTATCCTTCAAGAAATTTTAGAAACAGTGAGATCCCACAACGAAGAGGGAAAATTATTCATGAAGCAGTTGAAGAAAAACTATAGTCAACAGGAGACAGGGAATAATGAACAAGGAAATGAGAGGGTGGTGGATGATGATCAAAAGAGGGGCTGGAGGAAACTAGAGGAGAAAACCTAGGAGACTTAATTCTAACCCTGGAGCCGAGGAGAGTTTTAGGTGTGCTAAGAGAAGATAAGGGGAGAGAATCAGCAGATCTAATTAAAAAGAGCCTGGAAGATCTATTGGAGAATTTTTAGAGAGACAGAAACAAGAATTGGGAAAAGACAAATAAGAGGAGTTACTTAGAAAGATGAAAAAGGAAAAAGATATTAAGGTGGCCTTCAACGTTGAAAGCATCTATATACCTAAGTTCTGGAATTGTAAGGGGGCATATCCTATATATTAGAAAAGGGAATTAAACTGAAATAAGGGATCACTAATCAGGGTAAAGGCATAACACGGTGGTTCTTAAGGTAAATTGAAGCTAGATATAAGGATGAAGTAAAACAAATAGTACTTAATGAACATACATTAGATATGATATTGATGTGATAGAAAATGTGGAGATAGAAATGGCTAAACAATTATATAAAGAAAATCTGTATAAAATGCTTTAGATAACATATATTATGTGTTAGGAACCTATTCAGTTATTACTGGTATAAAATACAAAGTTCGTCGGTTAAATCACCTCAAAATTATATAAATTTGGAACCGGAATTACTTTTATTAGGTATGTTATTAGAGGATTTTGAGAACACTGTATACTATGAGAGCAATATTATGATAGTAGCCAATATTGTATACTAAAATACACACATGAATGGTTTAAACATTTAAAAAATGTATAGATTTTGAAGAGACAACTAACCAAGACGCAAAAAAAAAAGTTATAAGCAACCCATCTAACACAATGTTAACAAGCACAAATTGACTGTGGATAGATTGAAAAACTAATAAAATGTTAAAAAAAGAAAAAGAAAACCCAGGAATCCTCCATCTGGGAATAGAGGTGAAAATTTAGTAAACCTTTATAGTGGTCTATAAGGGTATCGCCTACTCTTGCATTATGTAATGACCACAGAGCTCTCTTTTATTTCATGGATTTGAGGCTTCCTAGTCTGCTATGAGGGGACAAGAAAAGTGGGTTCATATAAGCCAGAGGAATCTCTTGATGATGGCAAGGATTTAAGTTGATATTGTAGATATTTTAGCAGACATTCTATATCTGATTGGATTTCCCACCTCTAAGATGTTATTTATTTCAGATATGCTATAATTGAGCTATATTCTTCAGAGGACAGATGGTACAGAAATCTAAGGAAATCCATTGGACTGCATCCAGAGTTTTTATTCAGTTGATAGCAACATTTTAAGTTCAGTGTAACTCCAAACATTCCAAGTGGCAGAAAGGAGTAAAATAATTCCTGCTGACTCCACTGATCTTGTGCAGTCCCCAAGACAATTTCTGCCACTTTTCCAGAGTCCTCCAAATTGCAGACCAATTTTTCAGGGAATAGGCTCCAAGGACAGCTGAAAAGTTAGTTAATATGATCTCCTTCCCAGTTTAGCCAGGAGAAATGTTCAGTTGAATTAAAACTTCCCACTGGTAGAAATACCCCTTTCATTTACTGGTGGCTTTTGCTGGATCCAGTCCATAAGCCTGGCTAGTCCCTGAGCTGCTGTTCAACTGAGGTGGGGAAGCAAGCACTATTATGCCAACAGCTTACTCAATCTGCTATAATTTAGGCCTTTCCCTCTGATAATAACATTTTCAAGAACACATCATTCATTCAATTCATTTATAACCTGCATATCTCCCAAACACAGGGAACCAAGGCAGCTGAAAATATACTATGCAGAAGGACAAGGAAGGGGCCAGCTTGGCCTCTTATAAAAGGGATTTCCATAGCCTAGGAGAAATCACCACAAAGGTCCCCTCCTGCCTCTTTCACCAGTTGTACCTATGAAGATGACATGACAGAGAAAGGCTTCCTCTGAAGATTTTAAAACTCAGGCTCACACTGGAAGATGCAGTCTTTCAGACAGCATGGACCTAAAGTCCATGGCATTGAACTGTGCCTAGAAACTGACTTTGAACTGTACCTGGAAATGGGTGTGTAGCCAGTGAAGCTACTGTAACAACGAATTTCTGTTTTCCATGCAACCACTTCCACACAGTAGTCTAGCTGAAACAATCTAACGACAGCATTTTGGGAACTGCTGAAGTTTCCAAAGGCAACTCTGTACAGAGCACGGTGCAATAAATATATGGGCATAGAAACAGAATCACAAAAACACAGAATAATGAAGTTGGAAGGGGCCTTTGAGATCACTGAGTCCAACCCCCTGCTCAATGCAGGAATCTAAGTCAAAGTATATCTTTTGATGTCTGACAAACTTTCTCTTGAATGCCTCCGCCATTGGAACGCTCAACACCTCCCAAGATAGTTCAACTGTCCTACTGCTTTTAAGAGTTACGCAGTTCGTTTTTTTTAATATTCAACCGAAATCTGTCTTCCTGTAACTTGAGCCCATCATGACATGGCCTGCAATTTGGAAGGATTGAGAAGAGATCCTGCCCCTCCTTTGCAAGACAATCTTTCAAGTATTTAAGAATGCTATCATACCTCCCTTCAGTCTTCTTTTCTCAAAGCTAAGCGTGTCCATTTTTTTCAGACTTTCCTCACAGGACTACATTTCCAGTCCTGATCATGTTTGTTGCCTTCTTCTGAACCTGTTCCAGTTGGTCAGCATCTTTCTTAAAACTGCAGTGTCCAGAACAGGAAACAGTACTCAAGATGAGGCCTAACCAGTGCCAAATAGAGGGGGACTAGTACTTCACATGATTTGGAGACTATACTTCTATTAATGCAACCTTAACTAGCATTGGCCTTTTTTGCAGCCACATTGCACTGCTGGCTCATATTCAGATTGAGATCTCGCATGTAGTATTGCTGAGCCAAGTATCCCCCAGCTGTGTGTTTGGGTTTTTCCCCCTAGGTGTAGAATTTCACACCTGTCCCTGTTCAATTTCCCTGAAGATGTGAACTTTTTCAAAGTAATAAGCTATTCTGTGACTATTTGTTTATCAATCTCCGGATGCAATCCTGTCTCGTCTATTTGTACTTCACTTTTGCCGGAAGAAACATAGGCCCTCCTTTGGGAGAAAACTGAGCAAAACCAAGAAATGAATACTTGTGCCTTTTCTTTGTCATCTGTCATAATTCTTTCCATCCCCATTGAGTAGATGACCCACTTTTTTTCTGCCTTTTCCTACTCATGTACCTGAAGAATGCTTTTTTTATGCTTTTAGGATCTTTTGCTAACCGCAGCTCATTCTCAGGTTTTACCTTCTTAATGCCATTCCTAGAATTCTTTGCTACCTGTCTGCTCCTCCTTCGTGGCCTGGCTTTCCTTCCCCTTCTAATATATGTTCTTCTTTTATGTCCACTATGAGCTTTTTGTGAAGCCAAATTGGTCTTTTTTGATGTCTTCCTTTTTTTTTCCTTGTTGGATTTTTTTGCAGCTGTGTCTTCAGAATTATTATTTTTTTAGAAACTCTCACCCCTCTCATATTCCTTTTCTTGTTAGAATCTCCTGCCATGGGATCTTACTTATCATCTTTCACTGTGGCCACACTAGACACATAAAGAACAGGTATACCTGGCATTCGCACATCAGTGTACTTTTACATGTTTGCTCAGTATGAACAGACACTGAGAAGTAACATGACGTAAACATGTGAAAGCTTATTAGTAATATTGGAAGAAGTTAAGCTTTTTGATCTGATCACCTTAGCAACAATAGGAACCATACTCTTTTAATGAGGATTTGCTACAATTCATTGTAGAATATTACTAATACTACTAGTTGTAGTTAATTTAATATTAGGGCTTATTGTTATTTTAGCTGCATCTATTTTTCATTAATCTTTTGAGCTGCCTTGATCTTGCACTGGAAAAAGGCAGGATGTAAAATTATTAAAGATAAAATAAAATAATTAGTATTAATTCTTTAAAAAAAACCTGTAAAATTGATACAAGTAAAGAATATTTTTCAATTCCAGTAATAGAATCATTTCAAGACACATTCTATGATAGGCAAACAATATAGCCCTTTTCATTACAAACTGAATGTTCTACATATTTTGTTATATTTGAGGAGTAATCATAATCCATAGTAGCGTTTCAGACACATCTTTATTGCACTTTGGCAGCCTTGAGTTTTAGCAGGCAGAGCGGGTGATAAAATTAACAGGGTATGCACATGCACAAAGAAATGCAATGACAAAAATGAGGAACTAGAGGATTTTATCTAATCAATTTTAAATCAATGCCTTGCATTTTTTTTCAAAACAGGAACAGGATAGTATCCTGTCTGATACATTCATTTATCTACTACAGAATTATATTTCTGATGGAAAAATGGTTCTTTGCAGACAACACCGGAAATTGCTGTGTCAAATATTGAACCATGTGCACTGCATTAACCTCAAAGATATCAAGTTGCTGAAAGAATAAAATAAGAGGTGAACAGAGAAACAAAATAATAATATTTTTTTAAAAAATTATTTTCAGCTGCTGTCATTTTTTACTTCAGCAGTATCATAATTAGGATGGCATAGATTTGTTTCAGCATCTTCTAACAGAAATACAAATACAAATACAAACCAAAAGTAGAAAATAATGATAATGTAAACTACTAACATTTATTCTTGACTGGGAGAGACATCTGAATGCTTACATCATGCATTCATGACTAAGTAGCACCAAAATATGTTAGAATATCACATGCAATTATTTCTACAACCTGTGGAATTATATGTAACCTGTTGTGGAATTAAATGTATTTCATGTCTCTGATTAAAACAATATTAAAACTAGAAACTAATAAACTGATCTCGAAACATTTTTAGAAAACACATACATAAAAATGCTGAAACATAACACTATTTACTTATGTAAATAAATAATGACAGATGCTCATGGTCAGTTGAAAGACATTTGTTGCTTTTAACTTTTTTTAGTGTTGCTTTTATCTACTAGTTTTAATATTATATTTTTTAATTCCTTTAAATATTGTAATAATTTATTGTTTTTAGCTTTTAATATTGCTTCTTTTCAATACTGTAAACTTCCTTGGGCCTTTTTAGAAGAAAAGTCAGATATAAATATTTTAAATAAATAAATAGAAATAAACTCTGTAATACAACACTACCAAACCTGCTAGAAACTCAAAAAGCCTTAAAGGTGCAAGCATATGTAGTCAATGGCAAAATCCTGTTGTATAGCTTCAGTAGCATAACAAGAGACTGACATCACCAGCAGGTAGCTACTGATTCAAGAGTTTCTACTTTGATTATATGTTGTGTGCAACTTTGCCTCATTGCATGTGAGTTGTGTGAAACTCAAAATTGAAGCTATGTCAGCAGAGTTCCATAACTAGATACTGGCCAACATGCAAATTAGAAGAAAAGATTTACAATACATAAAATAAAAATCATACCTGATAATCAGGTTTGGTAAAATAATCTAAAGTAGAAATATGATCTAGAAAGGTGTTGAATTCTTGAGGAAGATGTTTCAGCATCAGCCGGTGGTCATACCTCTCCTTTATGGAGCCTACTTGCTCCTAAAAGAGGAAAAATAAAGTATTTACCACACTTCTAAATTGAGGATAAATATTATTTTACAAAAACGAGAAACTAGGTCCCAAGATCTGACTTTCTAACTCTTTCACAGAGATAAGTATACAGAGCTCTGAGTTAAACACCTACGTTCCGCAGCAAGACAATGTAGGCCAGTGAAGCATAATAAAACAGATACTCTTGTGTACCTATCTCTCCTGTTAAGTGAAACCATCTGAATAAGACCCATATTAAATAGAATGGAACTTCTGCCAAAAATTACATCTTCAAATCCAGCTTAATACTTTCTAACAGCAAACATGGATCTCTAGCTGACCAGACACAATAGACTTTATCTAACACTCTGATCATATTTACCAAAGCAGTTTCCATAAGTGCAAATGGGAGGGGATAATCCTGCAGCTCACCAGGTGCCCTAACACACACAAAAACCTACTCCATAGGGTTAAAAAAACTATCAGGGCATTTTCCCCCCTATGGAGAGGATTGTGAGGGGGGAGACACCAAGATTACTGACACTGCTACAATCACTGCATTTGATTTAGGCCAGAAGAGAAACAAAACTTCTTTGCAAAAAAACCCACTATTTTGATCATGTCACAGATAGGTTTTACTGTATGTGTCATGTAAAGGAGTTGATTTAAAAATTTAATACAGTAAAATGGCATTGTTTTCTAACCACTATTATATACTAAAAAGAATTGCATGAGTAATTCAGAGTAATTTTCCTTTAGCATCATGCCCCCTTGGACTGTCAGTTCCTCTCAATTGCCAGATTTCTCAACAAACCTTGTCTTTAATTTTCCTCCAGGGCAGTTGTCCAACCACAAACTCCACTAACATGTAAAAAAGAGACCAGAGATCATCATGACGTCCCATTTCCTATAGAAAAAAAGTGGAAGCTATATGTTATTATGCAATGAATCCAAAGCCAGTTTTAACATATTACGTTCTTACATTCTTCATTTTAAAGAGGTGGCTCCAAGCTATCTTTTATTCTGATTGCATTATATTACTATAAACCCACTTTTAATCAATTACAAGTACTTACACTGAGCAACAAAATCCTCCATATTCATTTTGGATTTTTAACTGTATTTCTTGGGTTACTTTCTTTATACTGACTGCGATGAATTCAGTTTTCTTAACATTCCTATTTATACCATGATTATTATTTCTTAATAATTTTATTTAGTAACCTCTGAAAGCCACCTAAACTGTCAGCTAGTAATTATAATTTTAGATTAATCTTAGAACTGCAGAGCTAGAAGGGGCCCTATGGATCAAGTACAGCCCCTGTCAGGGAGGCTCAGTGGGGAATTGAACTCCCAATCTCTGGCTCCGCAACTAGATACCTTACCTAAACCACTGAGCTATCCAGCAGTTCATAGTACAGTACCATATACATTCTGAATGTTGTTGAGACTCTTCTACTGACAACAATGCTGTCATTTGAATCAGCAAAGGTTTCCCTACAGGTGTTCTCCAAGTCCAAACAGAAAAGCAGTGGTTAGAGTATATATCCTTGTCGAATTCCTCTTTGTACCTCTATGCCCTCTGTTATCTGACCATTAACTTTCACTGCAGTTTTTTTTTTGTCAATGCAGGTTGTAAATTACATAAATATATCTTGATCCAAGACATTTGTTTATCAGCAACTTCATCAATTTGTCACTTAATTTTTTTCAAAGGCTTTCTCATAGGCAATAAAGCAAGTTATAACTTGTTAGTCACAATCAGATATCAGTGGGCCTACTTTAGGTAGAACCGATTCAGCCTTTACAATTTATGATGTATGAATCTGGCACATCAACAGTTCATGTATAATCCTTCAATACAACTAGAAATATTTCACTATATGCACAGATATATAATATTCATAATTCTTCCAGTTTCTCCTATGCTAGTATCATGTGATTAAATAACTATGTCCATCACTAAAACAAATTTCAATTATTGTATTATCCTTTGCGAGAATACTCATTTTGATTAAAGTAACAGAAACAGTGATTTCATTTTGCCATTATTTATAAATTTCAAACTATAATATTTCCACTTATAAAGTAATTATAAAGAAAAGGCAGAAAGTTACAACTAACACATCACCTACATTTTTTCCATTTTTAACATTCAGATTACTAATGTAAATACTAATACTCACTCTGTTCCTATGAGCATTGACTGAAGCATACCGCACTGTCCCTCTGAAACCAGCAACAGCTCGAGGCTATCAACCCAGGACAGGAAAAAATATGACAGAAGGATGTAACACATGATATGCCAATATCATTTTCAGTAATATATAAAAAACGTAACACAAAGTATAGTGTAGGTCATCTACTTTGAAGTCTTCTACTACTGAAGCACAGGTCTGTTTAACCTTCTGTGTTATTACTGCAGCATGTTTGTAGAATAAATGTAATTTAAATGGCTACAGAAAGAAACCAGAGTGTCATGTTATTCTCTAGCTTAAAAACAATTTCTTTATTTCTATTATACACTAGTAGATTACCAATACCCAATAAGCCATTTTGTCATCACAGCATTTTGAAACATTTATTTACTAGCACCTTAATACTGGCAAAATATAATGAGAATATAATGTCTCCCTTCTAACATGAAGAATACCAGACCATTTAAAATTAGCCTTTGGGAAATATATTTATTACTTTCATGTTTTAGAGGAAATATTTTGGTTTACTTTTTATAAATCCAATTTGAATTGGAAAAAGAAGTCACAAAGTACTAATCTTTATAGAGTATTTGCATTGCATCCCAACAGCCTTGGTGAAGTTGATGAACAGGGTCAAATATTGCCTTTGGAAGTAATGTTTCCTGTAAGTATTGAGTCTATCACATTAAAATCTCTAAATTCTGTTAAGCACTTACATATTAGACTTCTGTAAGGTGAACTACTAAGAGTTGTATCTCACGATGGGTTGTAGTATCATTCATTTTTCAAAGGAATGCTTCCTTGGATAACAAAGAAGCCCTGTATACTCATGTTTAATATTCACCAATAATTTTATGGATACATGACCTGCTGGCAAACTTTGCCTAGTCTGATTTGCTTCAAATAGTCTCTCTTATCATCCACTAACACTGTGGCAGTGATATTCCTACCATCTAGCTGCAAAGACTGCTTTTGCTGTTTCAGGCTACTATGTCTCTTTAAGTACAGTTTTTTAAAAAAGAAATCTGACTGCTAGTAATACAGCTTCTATCATTTTTCTTGATAAATCACTTGTCCTACATCTTTTGCACAACATAAAATATTGCTTCATGCCATCTTGGTGAATAATGATCTGCAGATGTTCAAAACTAATACCTAAAGAATTACATAGGCTGAAATCCCATTGCTACATCTTATACTACATAAGATTCATGACATCATAAAGTGCAATAATTTTTAAGAAATAGAACATTTCTGATACCCCTCCTAGAAGGGCCAGTGACTTCATTTCACCATGGGGAAGCCACTGAGGACAGTGGGAGGGGGGAAAGAGAGTCTAATTTATAAAAATCACCACCAGTGGTAAAGTCAACTCTTGTGTTCCAGTAGAATAATCATAAAACATGGATTTTGTGATGTTGAGTGCATTCTTCAACAGATTGGAGAAAGAAGTTAAAGAAAGAACCATGAGGACACAAAGAAATGGGATTCTCTCTCATTACACAGGAATGTTAAAAAAACATCAGTAACTCGCAGTTTGCACACATCAAGGGGAAAATTGAACAACAAATGTGGCTTCTACTCTGACATATAATTGGCCTAGAATAAAGGTCAGCTAGAGTCAAGAATCCTTAAAATCAATCATGGATATATTTCACCTCATCCAGAAGGCTTTCACAAGCTGGGATCATACTGATTTCTGCATAACTTTCTCTGCAAACACATTGTACATCATATACATCACATAGTTTTTCCTTAAAATTATTCTCAAATACCGTATTTTTCCGTCTATAAGATGCTACTTTTTCCTAAAATCATTACTCTAAAAATTGAGGGGCGTCTTTTACACGGAAGTAAGCTGAGATAGCTGAAGAGAGAACAAAACGGCATGTACCTTGCCTCTCTAAACAGTCTTGCTTCAGCTATGAGGCTTAGTTTCCTACAGTCAGGAGACTTAGCTACCTCCAATCACGAGCCTTATGGTACTGATGTCAGCTGATCCTGAACAAACCAATTGGAATACACCTCCTTGGAGGTGGAGCCTGTAGGCTTAAGATTCAACAGAGACAAAATGTCCAACGTTCTGAACTCGGAGGCTGAATCCTCAAGCTAAGTTTTCTTAATTTTTGGGTTAGAAAATTGGGGGGGGGGGGCGTCTTATAAATGGGGGCGTGTTATAAATGGAAAAATACGGTATAATACATAAATACACTGATCAGCCACAGCATTAGAACCACTGACAGGTGAAGTGAATAGTATTGATTATATCGTTACAGTAGCACCTGTCAAGGGGTGGGATATATTAGGCAGCAAGTGAACAGTCAGTTCTTGAATTGCATATGTTGGAAGCAGGAAATATGGGCAAGTGAAAAGGTCTGAGTGACTCTGACAAGGGCCAAATAGTGATGGTTAGATGACTGAGTCGGAGCATCTCCAAAATGGCAAAACTTGTGGGAATCCCCTGTATGAAGTTGTTAGTGCCTACCAAAAGTATTGCAAAGAAGGACAACCAGTGAACTGGCATCAGGGTTGCGAGCACCCAAGGCTTACTGATGTATGTGGGGAGCGAAGGTAAGCCCATCTAGTTCAATCAAACAGAAAAGCTACTGTAGTTCAAATTGCTGAAAAACTTAATGCTGGCCATAATAGATAGGTGTCAGAATACAGTGCATCGCAGTTTGCTGCTTATGGGGCTGCATAGCCACAGACTGATCAGAGTGCCCATGATGACCCCTGTCCACCACTGAAAACGCCTACAATGGGGATATGAGTGTCAGAACAATGGAGTATGGAGAAATGGAAGAATGTTGCCTGGTCTGATGAATCACGTTTTCTTTTAGATCAGGTGGATGGCCAGGTGCATGTGTGTTGTTTACCACAGGAAGAGATGGCAGCAGGATGCTCTATGGGAAGAAGGCAGGCCAGCGGAGGCAATGTTATGCTCTGGGCAATGTTCTGCTGGGAAACCTTGGGTCCTGACATTCATGGGAATGTTACCTTGACACCACCTACCTAGAGACTGTTGCAGACCACATACATCCCTTCATGCCAATGGTGTTCCCTGGTGGCAGTGGCCTCTTTCAGCAGGATAATGCACCCTGCCACACTGCAAAAATTGTTCCCAAATGATTTGAGGAACATGACAAAGAATTCATGGTGTTGCCCTGGCCTCCAAATTCCCCAGATCTCAATCCGATTAAACATCTATGGGATATGCTGGAACACCAAACCCAATCTATGGAGGCCCCACCTCGCAACTTGCAGGACTTAAAGGATCTAATCTCTTGGTGCCTGATACCACAGGACACGTTCAGAGGAGTCTTGTGGAGTCCTCAATGCATCAGAGCTGCTTTGGTAGAACAAGGGGGAACTACACAATATTAGACAGGTGGTTTTAAAGTTGTGGCTGATCAGTGTAAGTGGATTGATGAAGCCCAAACATATTGTGTGATGCATCAAAAGCATTATACTTTATACAATTTCTATTACTAAAAAGACTAATTTGTGTATGTCTTTATTATAAAATGTATCAGGAACAGTCTAATTTTGTCAATGAACATCAGAGCCTCAGCTTTTAGCTGTTTTCCAGTTGGCTAGAACAGCTGATGCAACAAAACATTCAACATTGCTCAAGGTTACAGAGAATGTCAATAGCTCAGGATAAAATTAGAAAATAACTACATCCAACCTTCTTTACAGAAGCCACTAGGGTCACATAAGTCTCTTAGTTTCTAACAGAATGCAGCATATATGGATTACACAGTTCTGTCCTGCAATCATTTTAAGAGGTCACTCAAATTTAAAATTATGTATAAAAAGTTTCATTAGATTTGCTCACTGGTCTGACATCTCCACATGAATTTGTAAACTGACGTGCCAAGCCAAAATCCAGCATGTAACATTTCCTCCAGGTGCTTGGAAAACGCCCCATAGCAAAGTTGGACTAGAAAAAGAAGAAAATATAGGTTTACAGTATGCTGACTACTTGCTACAATTTCTACTTTCATTTGATATTCTTGTTTTAAAATGACTGAGACAAAGCCAAAAAACATAATCTCTGCTAAATATTGTATGATCAAAGGTGGCAAAAGTCCTTTATTACTACCGCATTGTCCTTCTGGTATCGTAGATATCTGCGCCCTTCTGCACTCAACAAATACAAGCAGGAAAAACTGCAGTTTGCTTACAATAAGATAAGGAAACAAATGACACAGATTATGCAATTCCTTCTGCATAACAGAATAAATAGAATAAATCAATAAAAGCTGCAAAGCACCAGAATTTCTGTCAAATCAATACTACCATCAAGGGTAGTATGTTAATTAAAAGAATCATTGACGAACAAGCCCTTTGATATAAACACAGCGGGAATTTTGTCCCACTCACTTCTTGTGAATGACCACTGCTCATATGTACATGGAAAAGGCAGCAATTTACATATGACTATATCCTTCATATCTGACACAATATGTATGTATCTAGTGCCAATCCATAATAGAACTCATTCAAAATATCATAAACTGAGTTGCTTTAAAGCTGCATTCCAGAACGAAAGCGTCAGGTCTAATATTAAATTGTGCAAACATTCTTGTGGTTGAATATAGTACATGTTGTAAGAAATATGCAAGACATTTCTATGAACTTATTGTTTAGATACACCTATATATATTATGCACCCAAATTCTACAGATTAGAATTTGGTTGTTCTCCTTGCCCAAAATTCTAATCCTACAGTTAATATTAAGGGGGAAGGAGCGGCCAGGAGTATCTTCATTTACCTTCAGCTGATTTGCCAGTTGCAATACTATTTGGAAAAAAATTACAGATGCAGATTGAACTACTCCAATTCTCTTTCTGGGGAGCAAACCTTTGAAGACATCTCCATCCTTTAAAGATAGTTCTGAAACTTCAATTAGTTCACAGCACAGATGCCAGGATATGAAAAAAGTAAGGCAATCAAATCACTTTATAGTTTTCTTACATCAGCTGCCCATGTGTTTCCATGCTCAAATTAAGGCACTGGTTTTGACCATCATGCTCTAATTGGCCTAGGACCTAGTTACCTAAAGCACTGTTTCGATCTACATGAACTTACTTTCTTAAAATTAAGAACTTTATTCCAGGCCCTACTCTTTGGTCTTTTATCAAATCCAACATCCTTGGCAAGTGCAGAGAAAGAGCCCATTTCACTTTTTTTTTTAAACAATTAAACATTTCCTTCCACCCTGCACCCACCCCCAGGTCCCCAGCAATGAATGGGATTATTCAGGACCAGTGGGGGCCTCAGGATAGCAGGAAGAAATGTTTAATTTCCAAATGAAATCACATCATGTATGCTAAAAATAGGACTTCCTCAGTGCTAATATAGTACAAATGCTCTATTTCTTTAACTGTAAATAAAACAAGACTGACAATACAATCTTATTGAAATTTACTCAGAAATAAATTCTATTGTGCTAAGTGATGCTTACTCCCTAGCAAGTGTGTTTCGGACTGCAACTTGAATACTTCAAAGAAACTAAGCCAGTAGTGTTTCATTACAAGTTAGGGAAGATGGAAGAGCTTAATAAATTTTCAGCAAATGGCATGCTCATCTCTGATTTTCCTAAAATTGCTTTTAAAAGCCGAAGCATGTATAATTGCCATATAAAACCATTACAGTTGAGTTCTGAAGTTAACCAAAGTAGATTAAATGATCTAGGATTAGCTCTTACATTATGCACTGCCATATTAGCTTGTTTTCAGTCACTTTTCAAAGTTTTCAGATCATCTAATAAGATATACTCTAAAGGGCGCTATCATAAGTTCAATTCAAATTCATGAAAAAACTTACTGGTTTAATATCTCTATGTAAAAATCCCACAGAATGAATGCTTTCAATGGACTCCAGAATTTGTTTGCCAAGTCGCAATGTGGTACTAATAGTGAAGGTTCCCCGTGTTTGACTTCGACGTAGATCTGCCAAGTTCCGACCCTAAAAAAAATTTCAAGTAATATTTTCAGTGAAGTTGTGTGCATCCTTTAAGTCACATATCCAAGTTATAGTGACCCAAGTAGGATTTTCAAGGTAAGGAAAATATTTAAGGAATGATTTTACCAGTGGCACCTAACCAGTGAGTTTGCATGGCCAAAGGTTGATAACTCAGCTCTCCTCAGACTCAGTCTGTCACTCTATGTACTACAATCTAATCCTCCCCAGACAAAAGTGGTAACACCTGCTCCTTATGACTTACTCTGCATCATTTAATCCACATTAAGAGTATTTTCCTTAGAAAATCAATCAAGAACAGCATCCAAAAAAAAAGGGCAAAAATGTTGTGGCACCTTTTTCTTTTGTTTTTGCCTGATATGGTAGCACAGACTAACACAGCTACCTCTTCTAAGGCATCAAAAGTGAAACTAAATATCCAAAGATATATTAGAACTTATTGAGAAGAAATGTTTTAAAAATATTTAGAGCAAGTACCTTGACAGATCTAATTTTTAACCAAAATCTACAATAGTAATGGCATGTTCTCCTCCAGTTCCCTACACATCCTGTTTTGTGAAGTGAAAACAGTAGTGACTGGAGAGGGAACTTTCAGTTCTGACAAGTCTGATGTCATTCCAGCAATTGTGAAAATTCTCCTCAATTGCAAAGGCAGACAAAATCAGTTACTGAAATTTAATTTAACTGACTATTCTATAGCCACACAGACTATATGATGCAGGTGTGCATCTTTTATTTGCCAATATTTTAAATTAACTACACTTGATCTTAGCTAAAAAGCCAAGAAGCCTTAGTTTTCTTTTGTTCTTAGCATAAATAATTGCAGAAAAATATGCTAATTCTTATCAATGAAGTGTAACTCAGAATCTGACTAGAAACTGCACATGTTCTACAATGCTACTAGATGTTGTACTTATTTAAAAGGTAGATTTGAAAAACTGCCTTCATATCTCAAAACTTATAAATATATATTTATTCCCAAGTACACAGAAACTAAGCATGTTATATTTCACAGCACCAGCAAAAAGGAAGACCATTAGCCAGGATCAAATGTTCTTCTTCCAGGTTCTATCCCACAGAGAAGCTCTCTTGCTTGCTCTCACTCTCTCTCTCTTTTTTTCCTGATGGTTGTATTAGGACAGAGGCAGGAAGGAGCTATCTGTAGCCTTTAGCACTGCATACCAGAGACTGTCAGAAGTGATCTTATTCCACTAGTAATTATAATCATTTTGTGCACAAAAAGATACAGTAAAGCAGAGAAACCAAGTTTCTAGGATTCAGATGCAGAGCCTTAACTGACATCTAGAAACTCTCAAAAGTAGTAGTTTGTTTAGTTAGTCTCAGCAAAGGTATAATGGAAAAGGCAAAATATTGTAGCTCTCTTAAAGGCTATAGATTTATTTCAATGTGAGTTTCCGTGGATCAAAATCCAGTTCTTCAAACACAAAGAGTGCAAAATACATGTCCTCATATCTCTTCTATGGTACAATAAATAAACATTTCTTCCCTGACAGAATCTGATCTCTGTCCCATAAATTCTTTTTATCTTTTCTGTGACAATCAAGTCTGTCTATCTAGCTTATTACATTGGATAGGATCTGCTAATTAAAGCTTGATTTCTATATTAATGAACAACTGCCACTTTGTCTATTACTTATATCCTCACCTGGATGTGAATCTCACCACCATGGAATAAATACAGGGGGCATATATTTGCACTTCTTGTGTCTGAAGAAGTGGATTTTTGATCCATGAAAGCTCACTCTTAATTTGCTAGTCCTTAAAATCCTATAATATTTTTGCCTTTTTTCTTTTCTTTTTCCCTTTTACCTTTACCAGCATCTAGAAACTCTAAATCTAAAAATGACTAGGTTTCTGAAACAAAACAGATTTTCATTTCCTTTTTATTACAGTTTACCAGTAATCTTGAAAAATGTAAACAGATCCTAACTTTTCAAATAATTGTTCTCATAAACAAAGGTTGATATAATGTTGGTGAAACTATTATTTTCACAAAGAGCAACAATAGCAGGAGCAAGTGTTGCTCTCAGTACATAATTCTCAATAACATTCCTATGGAATAACATGACAGATGCGTGAAACAAACACTTAAGACCATACTGTCAGTCCACCAAATTAACAGAAGATGCCATTATGATGTTAGTGCTTGAGAACAGCAGGCAATTTTTCTGCATTTCCTCTCACATTTTGTGTCATAAGAATTTTTCCTGAAAAAGTGGGAAAGATATTGCTACACCATGTGACTCATTTTCTACCTTTCCCCCATACTTCTCTAGATTTTAACCTAGTTGCATCCTAGAACAACAAATCAATTTTTCTTACTTAAGGGAAGCACTTTGTCCAAGACACATTCTGCTGTCTTTTACTTCTCCAAGCCTTTCAACATTTTGTCTAAATAATTCAGTGTTCACCTTCTGCTTTACATTATTTCCAAATAAAACACATCACATTTTAGTATTCTAGTCTATAGTACTTATTTAACTTCATGAACATCAATAAAATTCAAGAGATTATAAATGGAATGGAAGATATAGAACAAAATATACATCAATTCACATATGTGGTTCCCCCCCCCCTAAATTTTAAATGTAACATTCAATGGAAAAAATATCATTAGATAAACTGATTGATGGGAGACTGGAGGTTTAAAAATGTATCTGTGGAAGTATTAGAATGTTAAAATGTATCTAATGAAACATTACCTTTTCCTATTTTAGTAGAACAGTGGTTTCTTGAAATGATACAAGTTGCACAAGACAATAAACAGGTAAGCATGGACAACAAAGTTAATTAGTGTAACAAACTCACTTGCAACTGCATGACCACATAATTAAATCTGTCATTCCTTCCACAGCCAACAAATTTACAGACATGATCTTTTCCTGTGGGTGAAAAGATTACATATTTAATTTTGTCTTTTAAAAAAAAATCATAGGTTTTAGTCAGAGCTTGGAAGTAACCAGCTACAAATTATTAATTGCTTGTAGTTAATCCCTTTTCACCAATAACGACCTGAAACTACATTACATTCTCATCATAATGACTTAATAAACAACAACTTTGCTCCTTTTGGAGTGTGACCTTCTACATTACTTTCATCATTATGGGAAATGGACATAATAAATTTTGGAACAGAAATATCACCTATTCTGACCAGTGTTGTGCGTTACAGTCTGCTGTGAGTGTTAAAGCAACAATAAGGTGGCCAGGAGGACAAGATATTTTTGACACAGACCTTTTGGTCCTTACATTCATATTTTACACCAGGGAATGGGCAATTTCCAGAAATCTGGAGGCTGCAAAAACACATTGCAGAACTACAGAACACCACACACCGTTGAGGTCCACACCAGTACTTCATGACCACCAAGATCCTCTGTAAATGTGTTTCAATTTTTTTACAAAATATTAACAAACCCTCCTCATACCTTCTAGAAGGTGTAAGAGCAAATACATTAGGTTTGACACCAATCCTAAACTGTTTTATACGTAGGAATTTTCAAAATTGTATCTGACTTTCTGTTTTGAAACAGTCCCCTCCTGGGCCTAAAACAGCTTGGGAGCCAAAGACCTGGTGAAAAAGAAGCAGGAAAATAAATAGCTACTTAGTCACAGTTTTTAAAACTGTGACTAAGAAAGTAACTGGGGGTGGAGGCTTGGACTGGAATTTTTCAAACTCTGATTCAGATCAAAACAAGCACAGATTAAAGGGTATTTCCCCTCATTACTGAAAAGCTCTTTCTGAGAGTTGGAGAGTGCTCTTCAGAATGGAGTGGGCTGTGGCAATAAGGCCAAGGAGAAGGGGCATCAAAACCAGACAGAGGTTCCTGCTCAATGTACCAATAAACATTAAACAACCCCCTCTGCTTTGCATGAAACACACTATGAAAGAGTGAAATTGTTCAGCTGTTTTGCATTTGGTTCTTGATTTTTCAATGATTGCTTTCTGTTTAGAACCTAGACTATCACTCTTAATAACAGAGTTTTGTCAGAACAAAAATGTGTGGCATGTTTTCCAAAATATAGCAGTGTGCCATTAAGACTTCTTAACACCAGCATTTGCAGTACACTTTAATGGTGAAGCACACAAAAGTGTGCGCACACATTTCCATTGTATTTGACTTCACACGTTCAATGTAATAAAGACATCCAAGGTCACAACTGCCTTGGGAAGCATTTTAAATTGGAGCAATAATTTTCTGACCAGTTCAAGAATCAGTTTTAAATTAGATTTTTATTAAAGTTGAAACATCATGAAATGTGCAGCCTCAATTATACTGCTTTCTATTATGACATAACTTAGAAATTTACTTACAGTGCCTATTTAGCCATATATTATATCTACATTAGTGCAGTTTGCTTCACTATAATTTACTTCAAAAGCAAAGAAAAACATTATGTTATAAAAACTCAGTATTTGACCAACAAAGTAAAAACAACTAACACTGTTCTTTAGAATGTGAATGTCATCAAAGATAGGCAAGCATTTCTAATCCATTTTACGTTGGAAACTAAATGAGCCAACTGCATGTTTGAGGCTTAATCCTGCTTTTCTAAAAATAATTCAGCTCCAAACAGCCACATTATGAGAAGGGCAAAACATATAGACAATACTGAAGACCATTCTAACCAAAAGATCCCAGCTCATTCTTTTGAAATATAATACAGTAAAAGGTAATACTGGGAGCATCTTAGGCTGTTTCTCAATTCCCTCCATGTTATTTATTAACGTTTCTGCTATCAAGATAAAAGGGTTTGCTTGTTCCTAAAAAGAAATAATGCCATTCTACAGTTACATCCTTCAGACATCTTCTAGGCTTATTGCAGAATATTTCAACATGCAGCATTTCCACCAGCAAGGAATTGTAAATATGTAAAAACATTCAATAATACTATCCACCCATGCATCCACTCACCCATTTCCTCTCTTCTCAGTATGATATAGTCAAAAGGAGAATTATAGTACTACCGCATGCTTTTTCCAGATATATAGGTTAACTTTTAGCAAAGTTCTACACCAGTGGTTCCCAACCTTGGGTTCCCAGATGTTAATGGACTAAAACTCCCAGAAACCTTCACCACTATCTGTGCTGGCCAGGATTTCTGAGAGTAGTAGTCCAAGAACATCTGGGGACTCAGGGTTGGAAAACCCTGTTCTACACCAAAAAAGAAAGTTTCCCAGCTCTTATTTATTTTAAATCATTCTTATGCTGCACTAGTATCTACCCTCAGGCTACAAAGCTAGTTGCTAACTGCATCCACATGTGAACTCTACCAGCATGATTATAGTTCCAGCAATGCCATACACAACATCAAAAACTCCTATACTTGTTCATCTGCTAATGCAATCTACATTGGGCAAGCATGACACTCTCGGTGCAAGAGAAACAGACCATTTTAAAACACTTCAGCCTTGTAGGACACTCTGGGTGAAATCTTATTGTTTGGCATAGTAAGTCACAACTATCCATTCATTCATTCATTCATTCATTCATTCATTCATTCAAATAGATTAGGCATACTAAATCAGTGAGGATTTAGTGAGTGAATTCCTCTGTAAATTCCATTGATGCAATGGGCCTAATCTATTTGTAATTTACTATGCTAAGCAAAAGGATTTCAGCCTGTTACATATTCTGAGTAACAGTTGCAGAGAAAAGAGTTTACAGAAACAGATTAGCGAAACAAAGAGAGACGCGATTGAAGTGGGTCATATTTACAGAGTCCAATGTATATCAAAAGGATTAACAAAGACCAAGAATACGTTGGTTTCATCCACAGTCCTGAGTATAACTACAGCCTATCTTTTTCTGCCCTAATTTGCCTCAGCACAACTTCCTGGAACCACCTCTATCCTCACTTCAAAGTTTAACAGCCTACAACTGGTATTGACTGACAAGCTATGCATGATAACAAGTTATCTATGTAATCAGTGCTTCGAATATTCATTACTGGTATTAATGGTGCCATGGTCATTTTGAAAGTTCATTACCAATGTAACTATCAGCCCTTCTCCCCCATCTCACTTTTTCACATCCCTCTACCATGTATTCTGTGTATACAAACCCGTGCCTTAGTTACTATGCCCCACATCTCTGAGGAAGTGGACTATAAACCTGAAAACTCATCCTAAAATAAATCTGTTAGTCTTTAAAGTGCCACAATACATTTGTTTTAATTTTTGTTATACAAGCTGAAAGAGACTAACACAGCTACTTTCTAGAAAACAATAATGCTAAGCAGTTATCATGCCTCAGCTCTGAACCTAGCTAGCTTCTCATAGTAAGCAAAATCCAGAGTGCCAGAAATCTCTTGTTCCTTCATTCTGAGTCCCATTCACAGGGGTAGAATTTATGGCTCATGAACACTGAATACACAACAAAAGTGTAAGCAGGAGCCATAAACCAGCTCTCACAATATGAACTTGAATCATGGGCTTAATCTTTGTAGCACAGATGTTGTCACACTGTTGCCATCTGAATCAATGGGAATGGTAAACAAAGAGTTCCAAGCTAAATGGCTCTGAAATACCAAATATATGAAGACACATTGCAAGACATGAACTCTAAGGGGAATATAAGTCCCTTAGTTCCACTTTAACAGAATAGAAAACAGTGTCATTTTCCTCTTGTGACTAGAATGGGGACTGAAGCCACAGGCTTTGGTAAGCATGGAGGCGCCTCTGAGCACCGAGGCAACCATAGAGTGCTTTGTGAAGGGAAGGATTCCTGCCACTTTCTAGAAGAGATGTAGTGATGGTTAGTGACCTCTTGCTGATGGAGAAAGAGGCTACAGTTTGCAGACCTCACAGGTTATCTTTCTGGTGTAAAGATCCACGACATAATACAGAGCTTGCCAAAACTCATTAAGTTCATTGAGCGTTATCCATTCCTTCTGATCCACATGGTAACAAAAGACATTGACAGATACAGCATTTAACTTATTGCAACTATGAGTGACTATGAGGTTCTTAGGTGGATGGTAAAGGACTTTAGGGCATAGGTAATTTTTTCATCTGGTCCATGGGGTCACGAAGAGTCGGACACGACTTAACGACTAAACAACAACAACAACAAAATTTTCATCACTCATTCTTGCTGAAGTTCACAGCCTAGAAAGAGGCATAAGAATACTATTATTGAACAATTCGCTATGCAGATGATGCCATTCAAAAAGGTTTGATGATTTGAACCAGGGTCTCTGCTTCCATGAAGAAGGACTCCTGGCAAGAAATGAGTTGCACCATACAAGAGTTGGAAAGAATGTGTGTTAGCAGCTTGCAAACCTGGTTAGTAGGGCTTTAAACTGAATTCTGCCAGGGAGGGACAGGGGTGAAAAATGTCAGTGATTCACTAGAAACTGGGACAATGGTACAGAAACCCAACAATTAATTGGGGAAAAACAATTAGCTGGAGGGAATTAAACATAATTTAAAATATCTGTATACCATTACATTGAGCAGGGGAAACAAATAAGATGTGCTAACTCTTTAACACAGAAAGGAAAATTTGATTTAATAGGCATTCTCAAAACCTGGTGGGATATGACTCATAACTAGAATGTAATAACTGAAGATTATAACATTAAAAATGTTATAATTAAGGATCACCTAACTACCCTGAACAGGAAGGGAGGAGGAAGAGTATTATATATAAAAGATGTGTCCATATGTGAGGAAATCATAGCTTGGAGGATGTGGAGAGTACTTGGTTAAAAATTAGAGGGAAACAACAGTGACATTTTATTTATTTTTATTTATTATTAGATTTCTATCCCGCCCTTCTAGACAAGAGTCTACTCAGGGCGGCTCACAATATATTGTGCAGACATCACTAAGGGGGTCTACTACAGACCTCCAAATGAGACAAGACACTTGGAAGATGATCTCCTAGATCATGTAACAAAACATTTGAAGAGAAAAAATGCAGAAGTAACAGGATACTTTAACTACCTTTATATTTATTGGAAGTCTAACTCTACCAAGAATGTCAGGTCCTACAAATTCCTCACTTACCTTGCTGACAAAAGGTGGAAGCAGCAGCAAGAGTATTGACTATCTTGGATTTGGTCCTCACCAGCTGGGAAGAATTCATCAACGAGGTAAAATGAGTAGGAACCTTGAGTGGGAATCCTTCTTAGGATTCATTATACTCAGGAAAGGGAACATCCATGTAAATATAATGCTAAATTTAAGAAAGTTGATTTTAATAAGATTAAGGTAATATTGGGTAAAAACCCATGACCAGCAACAAAGAGATGAGAGTTCATGATGTAGGGGAGATTGTTAAAGGTAATATATTGAAAGCCCAATCACAGATAATTCCCATGTGAAAGAAAAATGGGGGCATTTAAACAAACTAGGGTGGCTCCAGAAATTTTTTTCCCGATGAACTGAGATTTAAAAGAAGCATACATAGGAGAATGAAAGATGGGCTAATCACCAAGGAAGAGCACAAACAAGCAGAAAATTTTTGCAGCAAAAAGATCAGCTTGCAACAGGTTAAAAATAACAAACTGAGGGTTTTCAGCTATGCCAGGAGAAAGAAGAAAAACAAATAAATGGTATTCTGTTGAATGGAGAAGATGGAGGAGTGCTAACAGGTGACAGACAAAAGTTGAAACTGCTCAGCACCCACTTTGCCTCCAACCTCTCCCAAAAGGAAAACAACACTCAACCTTGTTTGTGAAGATTCTCAGTCATCCAGGTGAGGTTATTTGGAAGTTGGGTCATGGGAACTGGTTGAAACGTTTCACTACTCATCCAAGTAGCTTCTTCTTTCTGGAGGATATATCAGGAATCTCCTACCAACTCTCCTCAGACTCAAGAAGCTACTTGGATGAGTAGTGAAATGTTTCAACCTAACAAGAAAGAAGTACAGTTGCCATAACTCAACTTCCAGATAACATTCCACCTTATAAAAGCAGATACAATGAGGGGGCTACAGCCCAAGGTAAATATAGGTAAGAATGTGGAATAGGATCACCTAACTATTTTTTAAAAATGCAAGTCTCCAGGACCATATTGAAGTGTACTGCTAGGACTGCACTACAAGGCAATTAATTAGGTACCCAAGGAGTTGATCGGAGAAGGCTTTTCTTCCCTCTTAATCCCTTTTCTTCCCTCTCAGTTTTCATTCTGAATTAAAGCTGAGATACAGGTGACAAGAAATATGATGAAACCTCAGTATAAGAGGCTTGACTTCTGACTAGAATACTTGCTTCACCATTCTATGTTAAAGTCAAGCATCTATTTATTGAAGTTTCATTGTTCTTGCCACTTGAATCTCATCTTTCAGATTTTAAAATGAATCTTGATTATTGGAGGAAGAGACACCGTTTATTTATTTTAATTATTTAAAACATTTTACTTCACCTTTCTCCTTAAAAAGGACCCAAGGTAGCTTACACCATTAAAAGACAATATGTAAAGCAAAAAGCAGCCAATATTTAAAGCTAAAAACAGTAAGTATACAAATAATAGAAAGGGTCAAATAAATATCACACTAAAAAACGTTAAACAAAAGCAACACCAAAGACACATTAAAAACAGTAAGGCACAACAATCCATTTAAAAAGCCCACTCAGGCAGTCAGTCACTCAGGAAAAGTCACAAGTCAGTCACAAATCCGCCATCACTTTTACAACACACACTAGCTTTGCAGGCATTCTGCCCATCTTCCTTTTGAAGTAGGGAAGTATATACTATTTTTTTATTCACAATACTGCTCTGCTCCTGGTGGCCCCTGGTAGGTTTTCCATTACCAGCTGGAATGTACATCAGCTACCACTAACAAAGTCCACATCGTTAAACTCTGATAAGTTTAAGTGAAGAATTACTTTAACTTGCTTCTTCATTGTTTTCTTGTTTTAGAGGTCAATTTTCCTAAAGAACAAAGAAATAATGTGCTGGGAATTAAATCTCAGCTAAAGCTAAAAATAATCTTGTCCTCATGACAAGTCTATTTTACAGTATTCACACAGTTCTACATGGTAATGGAAAAAGAAACTTGAAAGGAATTTGTAACTAAAGATACTCGCTTGAGAATATTCTACCATGACCAAAGTGAAGAGAAGGGGGGGAAAGGATATTCACTGAATCAGAAGGACAGTGAGGAGAACCAATCCACAAGGTCAAAAGATCATCAAAACTCTGTTGGGATATGCTTGAGTAGTATCTTGTCAAATTAGAGTTCATTCATTCCCTGGAGGCTGTTCTCAGTTCTACTTCATTTGTGATTCCTGGAATGATGTCTGAGGCTGAACTCTGGGGCATTGTTTTGTATTCTTCTAAAGGGGAAGATGATTCTCAGAAGAGACCTTAAGACCTCATGTTCACAATTATTTTTTCTTCAGAAAAGCTTACATCATCTTTTGTCACAGATGAAAGTGGGTTAACAAGGTAAACTGAATATGAGCTTCCATGTGATCCAATAAGAACAACTAAGGGTTTGGAACTGCACTTATAATTTAACATTTTAAACACCTCTTTAGAAGTCCTGCTGTGGTGGCAACAAATGCACAGCAATCAATCATCATCAACATATGTGCTGCTTTCATCAGAACCTGTCAAACATTCAGTCTCACAACAGATACTATTATCGTGCATACAAACTTAAAATGCAAACTATATAGTCAAATAACTCATAATGCAATCAATCTTCCTGTTACTCTTCCACCAGAGTTTGGATCTCATCATAGCTATTCTGACTTAGATGCAGCAACTCTAAACACTGATATTGTATTGCATCCAAACCAATCTCCAAGGTGCTACAGCCAGTAAGTTCTTCTTCCTCAACTTCTTTTTCCATTAATTTCATTTTGAATTATCAACTGTAGTAATTGGTACTTCTCACTCCTCATTATATATCCGAAGTATTCCAGCTTTCTGAATTTTATATACAGTGGTGCCTTGAGTTGCAAACTTAATTTGTTCCGGGATGATTGTTGTAACTCAAGTTGGTTGTAACTCAAAGCACCATTTCCCATAGGAATACACTGAAACATGATTAATCCGTTCCGGCCGTTTTTAAAGGTTAAAAAAAGGGCAGGAAAGGAGGGAGGGAGGGAACAGTGGGGAAAAGAAGAAAGAAAGAAGGTCATCACTGGGTTACACAGACCCCTCAGACAAAGTTTTGTGCTTTTAGGCAGAAAAAGAGAGAGGATAGAGAGAGAGAAGACAATGGGGGGGGGGGGGGGAGAGTTTGGAGTAAAAAAAAAAAAACACATTCCAGCAGGGACTAAAAATAGGGACTAATGCAAAAGCGGTTAATCCGTCCACTAGGGGGAGACTTTTTAAAAAAAAACCTAAAATGACCTCTAAGGTTAAAAAACGGGCAGGAAAGGAGGGAGGGAGGGAGGGAACAAAGGGGAAAAGAGGCCTTTTTCCCGGTTGTATCTCAAAGCGCCGGTTGCAAGTCAAAGCAAAATGTTGCGACCTGAGCTGGTTTTAACTCGAATTGGTTGCAAGTCAAGACGGTTGTAAATCGAGGCACCACTGTATTGTATGATTTCTTGATCTTCGTTATTCACCTTGGTAGTTCTTCACTGATCATCCTCTCAATCCAGGAAATTCTGATAAATCCACATTTCAAATACATTCATTTTTTTAAAATTACAGCCTGTATTAAAAACACAAACTCTACACCATATAGTAGAGCTGGGAATTGTACACATGAACATACTTGAGGTCAGTTCTAAATTTCTGTTCCATATTACATTCTCCATCTAAAAGAAAACTATGTTAGATCACTCTATTATTACTGTTACTGTATACCTATTGTCCTGCTATTCATTCAACCAAATTCCAAGATATATTTGTCAACACACTTCACACTTTAATTTTGGAACTTTACACTTCTTGGCCACTTGCTTTTTACTAAAAACTATGAATCTGATTTTCTTCATTTTAAAAAACATTCATTACTTACTTTGAATTTACTGAGTAAGCACTGAGAATTATTTAAATTCTCTGCTAGTAATACGATGTAATCTGCCTGTATGATATTGTAGTTAATCTCTCTTTTTGACACTGACACCATCATTTGAATCAGCAACTAGTTCTCTAAAGATATCTTGAGAGTACAAACTGAAAAGCAGTGACAATAGCGTACATCCTTGTTACACTGCACTTCATATCTCTATGCCTTCTGTCACTTGATTTTCAGCATTCACTGCCACTTTTTCTTGCCAATTATACAACTGTCTCCTGAATTGAGATCTTTGGCCATCAACACCTTCTTGTATTCATCGCAGCACAAAATGGTCACTTTGGGTGTGATCAGGCAGTGTGAAAAGCATGTGTCCAATTGCACAGGAAAGGGCTGCTTTGCAGAGAGCAATCTTCCTTAAATTGATTCTTCTATTTATTGGGCAGTCACTCCAGCCCAGCCCAAAAAAGTAGTTGGCACAGATGGAGGATAGGCTGGAGCACAATTCCCTATATGCAGCGTACCCTCTAATTTTCAGTCCCACTCCACCCCTCTCTCACGCGATTTCGCCCCTGTGCGCGCGCATCTCCACCTCCCCACTCGCTGGGTTCCATCATGACCAGAACCTAACGTTATCGCTGCGCGGAGCAGGAAGACAGCTGCATGCATGGAAGCAGAGATGTGTGCGAGCACCCAGCTTAGCAGGAACCTTGCCTATATGTCCTGCAGTCACTGGGAAATAGATTGCACCTTACCTCTTCACAAATGGCCCAAAATATGATCCATTTCCCCACAAGATCACACTGTTAGCAGCTGAAACACAAATACAGGCTACACTAACGATATTACATTACAGATCAACTACAGTGCAGAAACAATTACATTATTAGTAGGACCATAGAAGGAGTTGAAACTGAAACATGAAATGTGGAAACTGAGGCTGTTCAACTTTAGGCACATCACAAGAAAGTTCAGTACCATCCCCAGCATAACAAAGACCCTCTAGACCTGTCCAGCACAATAGGAAAAAGGTAAAGAAGCAGCTAGGTATTGGCTGCCTGGCACACAGAAACACTCAATCACAAAAGCAACGAACACCAAAAACAACATGAGAAAAGTCCCTACACAGCCCATTGGAACACTGGCACGGTCACACAGTCCACACCCCTGGCTCACACATTCTCAAAGAAGCAAACAAAACAGTCCAATAAACCCACAAAAATAAACAGCTTTAATAGAATATGCAGCAAGTTAACCAAACAACTTTAAAAAAGGAATTAAACAAAAAACGCACACATATATACACAAATTGGGGGGGGGGGGGGCGGAATAGCAAAATAAGGGACATACACAGCTCCCTCTCTCACAACCAAGAACAGCGAACAAGCAAATAAAGGCAAAAGTTTATACGTAATTAATTGCAATCAAAGCTCCCAAAGCAAAACTATTAGTATATGGAGAGACATATAACTCCATCACCCGATACCTTCTTTTTTCTTTTCTGAGTCATTCATGGAGCAGCAGGCAGCAGGAAAAATAATCAAAATAAATATGGGAGGAATTCCCCAAAACTCAAGGAAAAAAGGCAAAGAAGGAAAGGATTCAAGAAGGAGGAAGGTAGAGGGCAGCAATCCAAGATGGGAGGGGCACCAGAATCTTAGCAGACAGTAATCCCACCCACAAGGAACAATGAAGCAAAGAGCACTGCTCACCTGGATTCCAGGCCCTTCTGCAGCTTCAAAATTCCCATTCTACCTGGATGTTATGATTGGCTGCTGCTAGCCCTTGCACCAAAGGTATTTCATAAAAAAATTATCAAGCCATTTGACAACGGGTGAAAGAAGGCTCCATGAAAGTCAGGAATAAAAAAGAACATTAAAAACCCAAAACGTTCATAAACAAAACGTTTCATAAACAAAAATCATCTGTCTTTAAGAGACTCTCTTCCAGCAATTGACGGAAAATCACAAATTACACAATTTCTTGTTAATAAAAATGAGTAAATCAGTTTTGGTTTTGCTCCCCACATGTACAGCATTTCTAATTCATACACAATAAAAATTCTATATATACCCCACTCCCCAAGAAAGGAAATGTCAAGGACTGCAGTAACTATGAGATTATTGCATTAACTTCCCATGCAAGCAAAGTGATGATCAAAGTGTTGCAACAAAAACTTTTACCTATATGGAACCTATTACCTATATGACTGTACGATTATGAGAAGCTACGGATTGTTCTGAAAAAATTGGGCATGTCTCAGCACTTGATTGATCTGATGTGTACTATGGTCAAGAAGATACTGTTAGCACAAAATACGGAGAGACAGAATAGTTTTCCTATAGGCATAGGTGTCAGACAAGGGTGCATTTTATCTCCATCTGTTCAATCTATATACAGAACTTACTGTATCATACAGAAAACTGGATTAGATTAAAATGGACAAGTGAAAATTACTCTAAGATATGCAGATGACACCATCTTACTGGCAGAAAGTAGCAGTTACTTGAAAAGACTTCTGATGAAAGGGAAAGAAGAAAGTGAAAAGCAAATCTGCACTTGAACATTAAAATGACTACAAAATAACTCTATAACTTTAATGTTGACAATGAAGAAATTGAAACTATTAAAGGTTTTGTATACTTTGGTTCAGCCATCAAACCAGAGACATCAGCCAAGAAGAAGACTGAGACTCAGAATGGCAGCTGTAAAAGAACTACAGAGGATCATAAAGTGTAAAGATTTGTCACTGAAGACAAAGCCCAAGTCCAATTACTATGTATAGATGTGAAAGCTGGATTGTGAAGAAAGGTGACAGAGAACGAAGGAGTCATTTGAAATACAATGCTGGAGAAGTTTTCAGATATCCTGTACTGTCAGAAAGACGAACAAGTGAGTCCTGAACTGACTCAAGCTTAAACTTTCTCTGGAAGCAAAAATGATGAAACAGGCTGTCATACATCATGAGAAGACAAAACATGGTGGAAAAGTCAGCAATGCTGGGGAAAGTTGAAGGCAGCATGAAAAGATGAAGACAGAATATAAGATGGTGTGGCTCCATAAAAGAAGCCACAGCCTTGAGTTTACAAGAGCCAAGCTAGGGTGTTGAAGAAAGGACATTTTTAGGTCCCTCATTCATAGGGTCACCAGTAAAAACAACAACACTTCTTTGGGGCCTTCATTAAAGAACAGGCCTCCCGGTCTCACACACTCCATCAAATGAGTCTAGAAAGTAAATACTGGAGAAATGGGAGGGTCAAGGCTTCCAATGGAGCTAGGGAAGCACCTCCTAGAGTCAGCTTCTATCATTCTCGCTTAGTCCCAGCTTGCAAAGTGTATATAGGAAATATGATGAGAGAAAGGGGGGGATAACAATGCTTGAGCTAGCATGCAAGCATTTAGAACAAGACAGTAAGCTAGAAGGCAAGCATTTAGAATAGGTCTGGTCTTTCCAGAATGTGCATGATCTCTCAAAATATGCCTGAACGTTCCTAAAAATTATTTGAAAAACTCGGAACAATTGAATATTCTGTTTATCTAGCTCTAAAAACCTCACATATGAAAAAATATCCTAAAGAAATGAATGCTTTTATATATTTAGGTAACCATGTTAGTCTGCACTAGCATTTCAGGCCCAAAACAAAGTAAAAAATAAAAAGTAAATAAGACAAAACATTGTGACACCTTAAAGACTAACTGCTATATTTTGACGTGAGTTTTCATGGACAAGTCCACTTCCTCAGATATAAGAATGGGTCTACATGGCAAATATTTTATATTTACACATGGCCTCAAAATAACGAGACTATTTCCTGGGTACAAGCTGTTGATAGTGCAGCATTTCACATCTGGCAATAAACTTTAAGACAGCTGTTGATAATCAGTTCCCCTCCCAGGAAGCACTGTTCTGTAAACAATGACAATGATTGGTGGCTACATTAATCCCAGGCTATAGATAACAAGCACAAAAAACAGGGTAATGAGTACCTCTAATCACTATCATTCCCAACCTTTAGCCTGCCTCAAAGTATCTACTCAGCTCAATGTTCCATGCTTTGCAATACAATTTCCATTCCAATAATATCAGTGTTCTTAATGCCAAACCCTCGAATTATTACAGGTTTTCCCCAAGCCTACAACATATGATGATGCACAGAATAATATATGCAATGTAACATTATGAAAAATGAGACCTGTTAATATCCTGTTCTCCATTTATCTACAATGAATCTACCATAAAGGATAATTGCCAGGGATGTGTAACCCTATAGCAATAAGTTCGAGTATCTCTCGAAAGAGCACCTGCTTTCTTTGAATTGCAGCTTGAAGAATCATCTCAACTTAAATACTTATTAATATCAAAGTATTACAGCTTTCCTGTCTTATACTCATTGCAAGCCTTAATTGTAAGTAAACCCCTACTCAACTCAGTGGGGCTTAGACATGCACAGTACCAAGAAATCTTGTCTGTTCATACTAATCAATATAGCACAGCCTGACAGTCTGAATCTTTTTCACTGTTGTTATTTCAGCCATGAACAGAAATTAATGGGAGAATCTAATCTCTCTCATTAGGAATACATGCCTGATGTGTAACAGTCCACAATACAAGGATCATTCATCTACTTTACCTTGCAGTTTTTTCAACACAGCTACTTCCATTTTCAGAACTTGCTTTGGTTGCTGAGCTGACTCAACTTTCAGTGCAACATTTTCTCGTGTAAGCAAGTCCATGGCATCGTAAATTTCTCCAAATCCTCCACCTCCTATCTTTTTCACCTGAATTAAATAAAAAATTAGTTATAAAACTACAGTGCTTCTGAATTAACTAGTTTATACTCTTGACTATTATCCAGATACCAAACCAGGAAGTGTTACAGTTACCTACTTAACAGAAAGGTAATTTTTTAATCTATTACTACCTGTAATGGAAGAAAGAAGTTAGCTGAGACAACTGATTATGTCAGCATAAACTTTAAAGAGTTTATATTGCCCTCAATATGTGCGCAATGCATTCTGATATCTATGAAACCAGATGGATGCATGAATAAGATTTCTAGCAGTTAGAAGTTGGCTGCCAGAATTCTGAATAGTCTTTTTCCCATTCCCGATGACTCATAAAACTAGAATACTAATAATAGTAGAAAACATATGATATAGGCTGTGTTCCCACTCAATTAAAATAAATCATATCCAACCATTCATATACATTGTAGTCCATTAGATACACATATGAACAAATACTGTAAGTATAATGGGGGTGGGGGGTGGAGAAAGGTATCTCCTATACTTTTAGTTACACATGCACACAACATAGCAGGCACATCTCAAGAGCATCTGCACAGGTACAAAAGACCATGAAGAAGAAATGTGGAATATCCTCTCTAAACTGCTGCCTGCCACTTATGAAAGCATATCATAACTGCCCAATCCAACCTAATCAATAGTACATAAAACATTCAACAGGTTTTAGATGTATTCATCTAATTAACCATTTAAATTTCAAAGCTCTAAATGTACAGAAAAATATGAACATTTAGATAAAAATTTGGCAATTGTTATAGGCCACAGAGCTAAGCTTCTTTTTTAGATGACAATGTTATCATCACCATGTAGGGCAAAATGTTCACATCTCTATAAAGAACCTACAAACATAGTTATACACAAAACATTCCCAGAGTGAAACTCAGAGGTCAGAGAGTCACCGTAGATGAAAGAAGGCAGCATCATATTGGCAGGGTGCAGGTATTGTGCAATTGTTCCCTTCTATTCCAACAAAGGTACTAATTTTCCTATGGCAGCTCTTAGGTACACCAGAGTGCCGCTATCTGGGTGGCATATGCATTTATAGCAAATGGCCACAACCCTCAAAATCTATCAGTTATTGGAAAAGAAACAGGATAACTCCTCTGTTTCCCCCACAGCTTAACACACACAATTCTTTTTCTCACACAGAATGTTAATCTCTAACAATGGTCACTTTCCAGTTACTTACATATGTCTAATAGCATCCTTTGCTGCCCACCTGCAGTTCAAAATTTAGAACATATCCGAAGACCTGGCATCAGGACCAATAAAAGCTGAAGACTTTTCAAGTGGCACCCATTATATATGACTGTGGCCATATCAGTGTCAACCTCAAAGTATAGACCCCTGCTGCTCCCAACATAATGCCCTTGAGCATTACACAATATTACACACTGTCTTTGTGTAATATTGTGACCAGCTGTTAAAAGACTCTCCACATCATAACAGTGCCAGAAGGAATCTGACATAGCACAAACCAGACAACCTGCGGTTTCTTGCAAAAAGTATTTTAAAAGGTAATATCATATCCCATGCCATGGGTTTCTCAATGTAGCTCTTTTATAGATGTATAGGAGCATCACAAAGAAGCAAAATCCAGTTTCTCAATCTCTCAGAAAACACTCCACAGGATCAGTTTTCCTGGGATAACTCCCTTGTGCATATCTTAGGGAAAGAACAAATCTATGCCAAGTTGTCTTGTAAGAGGAATGTGCTTCTCTTATGGAGGGTACCTCTATGCAATTTTCTGCAATCTCACTCACCCCTATGATAAAGAACGTACACCATGTCAAGTGGGTTGCATGACACACTCCTTTGTTTTTCCAGCCTCTCATCATCCTTCAAATGCCCTCTACTTAATTAGATGAGGGGATCTACAGAAACTCAAAAGACTGTTAACTAGAAGGACAATATTATCAGTGGAAAAGATGCACTTCCTTCTCCATAAGCTTCTCAATAGGAACAATCATAAAAGCCCTCCCACTCCAGTTCTCAGAGAAGATGCAGAGAACTCCTACGTTTCACTTTGGCAAGCTACCAACATATCTCACAATGCATTATCACTGTAAGTAATAAACAAATGAGCCACAAATCCTAATTATCTCAGAAGGTCCTAAGCAAATCCATGAGACCAAAAGAGCATCTTATACAAAATTGTAATCTATCTCTGAGAAATTCTCATTAGAAAAGTATCTGTATACTGAATTGAGTCATTTTCTTGGACTTGATCAATGTTTCAGATATGTCATTATCCATTATCCAAATGTGGCCAACTAACCTGGATTTTTATCTGCAAAGCTTATCAAGCTTATCAAGAGAATTATTTAAAAGCAGGTGATAACAAACACATTTCGCCAATTCTACACTATGTTCTCCTATTTACTATCAACAGCCTGCTGCCTGTAGATATGTCCTTTCTCTTAGGTTACTTGAGGTTTTGTATTTTGGCTTATTTGTGCTTGATAGAGTAAATGTGAATTCATATACAAGCTAAATAGGACCATCGTATTCATATACGAATACAAATGCCCTAACTGGCTTGAGTCCAAGTTATCTCAAAGACCACCCTACCCTGCTTGCTGCTCTTCCACAAGCAAACAAAGACCCCTCTCTTCAGGCAGGCTCCCGTTTAGTGATTGGTTGTCTACGAGGGGGTTCTTAAAATGGGACTGTTATGTTTCTGTTGCTTTTAATGTGTTTTTAGTACTGTTTTATCTACTAGTTTTAATATTGTATTCATTTAATTCTTTCAATACTGTAATACTTTTTAATACTCTAATAATTTATTGTTCTCAGCTTTGAATATTGTTAATTTTTTAACACCATAAGCTACTCTGGTCTTTTTTTGGAGACAGACTGGTATGAATATTTTAAATGACTAAATAAATAAGGTGGAAAAAAGACTAAATAATATTTAATGTACTCACCACTTTCCATCTTTCTTTGACCAGTACTCCCACACCAAGGATATCTGGCTGTTCGCCTCCTCCACTCATTGCAGTCTCCTGGAATAGTACAGCTGCTATGCAAAGCCTGTATTACTAGCGACCATCCAGCTCCCAGAGGTGGCTTCCATTTAAACAGAGGCTATAGAAACAAACAGCATTATGTAAAATCTTGCTAACTAAAACACAGGCAAAACAGAGTCTTCCTACTCTATTCTAAGTGAGCCATTTTTCAGCTTCACAAATTTAAACTGAAAGAAAGAAAACAAGAACATTTCAATATAAATAAGTATCAAGAACCAAAATCTTGATATGCTCCATTACAAATGTGAGGTCAATTTACCACTTTTTTGTGCTTTAAAGTATTTTATCAGGTATTCCTGAAACAAAAGTTTATGTAATAGATAACAGAGCTCTCATGCCACTTTTTCAAGATTTACTTATGTTTGTCAAAAACAGATTAACACTTTCACATATACCATGTCAGTCATTCTTATACCAACCCTACAGGTTAATCCATTGCTATCTCTGTATCACAGTTCAAAACTCACTGAGGAAACAGTGGCTAGCCCAAGGCAAAAGAGGATGGGGCAAAATATACCTTCTTAGCACAAGAAATACAAGGTAAATAAAAGGGAAAGCCTCATAAAATTCAGTTTTCTAAAAAATTAAACACGATTTGATAAACAATCTACAGTTCAAAGGCAGCAATTTACAAACCTAGAGGCTCACTAATCATGTCAAATGTCCATGTGTAAATGCATAGCGTAAGGATGGCTTGTGGTCTGAGCAGGGCAGATCTCTCGCTCCAAAATGTGGGGACAAGGTATACCTACCACTTGTTTAGACCACAGGCTACATATGGCAGAACCATTCTTCCACAGATTTTACTTCAAGAACATTAGAGTACTGCCTAGGATTTCTGACTTGTTCCAATAAGTCAGGTATATTTTATACTTGATGTGTCTCCTACATCAGCATTGGGAGTAAAGATACTTGTGCTGATCAAGGGCATTTGTTCTTTGCACTTGTATAAACTCCACATAAATTGCAAATATTTTGCTAAGTGTGCATAAACTAGAAGCCTATTGTAAGCTGTCAGGCATCTGCACTATCTTCCCAACCAATATACTGTATACCCCTACAGAAAAGCATCTTGCATTAGAATAGCTGTAATAGCACAAGGAAGATTCTAGGCAGATGGATACTGAATTGTCAAACACTTGTAAAATGTATTGTTAACTGATGCATCAGTAGTGGTGAGTGTACCAACACTAGAGGCATTCAAGAGAAATTCAGACAACCACCTGGCAGATATCTTTTGATTGGTATTCCTGCATTGAGCAGGGAGTTGGACTCGATGGCCTTATAGGCCCCTTCCAACTTCATGAATCTATGATGCTATGAAACCACAACTTGTAGTCTCTGGTTAAAGTCGATCTCAAGTATGAATTCACTGGAATGCCTGTTATATTATTCCAGTACAAATATGACCCAAAAATGGTTTGTCACTGTATGAGCAGACCAATCTTAGCTTTATGCCATGCTTTTTCCTGCTTCTAGAATTTAAAAACTTCTCATTACAGTTTCAATAAACCAGACATTCCCATTTCACCCGAATATGGTTTTTTTAAATAAGAATATGCTAGTATAAAACCACAATTAATGGAAAAATCAAGATGTGGTCCCTTCAGTCTTGTTCATGAAAAATTAGTTTCATGGTTTATGAGCACCTGTGGCCACAGATTTGCTCCTGGATGACAGGCAGGAGCTGTGGCCAGGCCTGCCTTACCCAGTCCTGCCAGCAGCACCTATTTCTGGGGGCCAGGGTTTTGGCCATGGTTAGACATCCACTCAAGACTAGATTCCTGCTCTATCCTCTGTATAGAGCTACCTTGAAAAATGTCTAGGAAATGTACTTGGTTGGATATACTGCAAGATTTTGAGAAAATGTTTTTTGGAGAATGTGATTTCTCTTTTACACTAACTTTTGCTTTATTTTCAAGGCAAAATTAAGAGTTGATTATACATTTATACCACTACATGGCTTGGGATACCTAAAGGATTACATGCCTATGCACCTAAAGGAGTGTATCTCTATGTATACTTGTCAAGTCAGATAAACTGGAGAGGGCCTCTTGTGGATCCCGCTGCTATTTGAGGTGTAATGGATGAGAACATGGAGAAGGCTCTGACTGTGGCCATGCCAAGGCTTTGGGAAGGGAACCAGGGATAGTCTTCTGACCCCCTCAATAATTATATATCTTCATCAACTTAAGATTTTTTGTTCTGCCAGGCTTTTGATCTGAGAGATGAACAATGCAGTTGTTATACTAACTGATTTGTTGCTAATTTTGTTATTATCATTAATTTTTTTAATGGTGTGTTTCTATATGTCAGATTCGGGAAATGTTACTTTTTTTACACTACACCCAAACCAGGATCCCCCAGTTAATACAGCCATTTACCAAACTCTGAGACAGAGAGAAAGAGAGTATGCTTCTGAAAACAGAAATGTTGAATATAAATGCTTTAAATAAAGGATAAATGAATAAATAAGTGTTAAATTACCAAACTAGTAGATACATACTAGAATGAAAAAAGTGAAAAATCAGAACCATTTGAGTTCTCTACTGTGACATTTGAGTTCTCTATTGTGGACAACCTACCAGAGGCTTTTGCTGAAAGGAAAGGAAAGAAGATGTCTTGCACCATAATATACAGGCCAGAATCATACTGGAGAAAAACACACATGCAATAACAACAATGCAAACAGTTCTCCTCTTTAGTGGGCTGTTCTTAACTAACAGACAGCCCTCCAAAGCATTATTTACTGTTGTATCTCTGTTTTTTTTCAAACAGGATTTTGGCTACAGTAAAAATTCATTTTTACCTATTAGACTTTTTTACTTGGATACTGTACATAAAACAAATTTGTGCATGCATGTTTTGGTACACATAAATGTCACATGTGAGTGCAGTGCTGGAGACACAATAATGACCCTATTACACTCTAGGTCCAATGTGGCCTTGGTCCCCCCTATGGCTAGAAATGCTCAATGGAAGAGCACCTATATGGAGACATCTTGCCTCTGTCAATCATCTTCACTATGCACTCAGTAGCACGTCAGTCTATAAATAATGACACTTGTTACCTGTTAATATCTCTGTCTCTTTCCTCACACAATCAGACACTTATCCAACAGACATAAGGGTAAATATGCAAACCAGAAATAAGACCTGGAGCAGTAGAAAAAAGACAGCAGTCCTTTTGTAGTTGTCTCCTTTTTCTTTTCAGAACTCTCCTGCCTTTGGAGGGCAAGACAGACGTGTGTTATAGGTTGAGTTCCAACAAGATCGGCACATTCCACTATTGTGTCATGCAGGATTCAAATATGACATCTGGAAAGCCAGAGAAGGCTCATTCAAAACTGATCTTATATTCTACTTCTACTGCCCTGCCTTTTCCATCAAAACCCCTGCTGCTTGAAAAACCCCAGAAGACAAGGTTCTCCTCATATGCACTACCATATCCTTTCTAGTAGAGATCTCAAAAACCCGTTTCATGTTTTCCTCAGCACTTGCTCTTCCTTTAGTAATCCACATTCAATCTTTTCATTATGTCCATGAATCCTTTCAAAAATCTTGTTTCTGTCACTGATTCCTTAAACTGTATGGGCAGACAGTTTTCCATTGCAGCAAAACTGAAAACCTTCTCCTAAGAGGGGAGGAAATTCATAGGACACAATCAACAATCCTGCCTCCAAAAGAAGAATCCTTGAACATCTGTCAACCCAGGAAAGCAGTGTCTGAGAGACAGTGATTGTTGCCATTTGCTTTGCCCTGTGGAACCCTACCTGTGGACCTCTCATGGACCTCCAGCTCATAGCAGAACGAGGGTCTTGCTGTAAGTGTTCCAGAGGTAGGTTGCAGGGAATAGGGTAGTTAGGCTTCTCCAGTCCAACAGTCCCTTAGGTTTCTCAGAGTATAACTGACAGTCTACCTGTGTCCTGATTTGTCATTTTTATACAATCTGATGTCTGGAAAAATTTAAAACTTTCTTTATTGATGGAAAGCTATTGTGAGTCTCACTATACACAACACACAATAAAAATATTTTAAATATGTTTATATTCCTAGAAGTGAATCTTGAAGAAAAGTTGCCAATATACCACACACAGAACGTTGGTTACTAACAGCACCGTTTAAAATTGTAATAAAGAAATACTTTTATATTGGTTTATTTTGACAAATGTGAAATTTGTGTTAATTATTTTACAATGAACAGTATTTCCACACTTGCTTTGCTTTGGAGTCACTGTCTAAGGCTCTTGCTTGCTCGTAAATATGAGACAAAATAAAATCATTATTTTTATTTACTGAAGTCACACACAGAAAATAAAGCAAAATTGCCAAGAGTCTCAATAATAATTTTTTTCATCTTGGACGACTTTGCTTGACCTCTACAGAGAGGAGTGTGAAAGAGCTGCAGATACTATTTATAGCCATGATTTCAAATGTCAGTAGTACCCAGTGCACTTACACCCAAACTAAATATCCTATCAACCACTACGGTAGATATTTGTATATATAATTCTCCCAGTATTCTTAGTATTCAATAGCAACTGGAGAATGAAGATATCCCACAGTTTTACATAAGAGAGAAGAACAACAAGCTTAAAGCAAGAGCCTGTAATGTTTCTGTGAGATATATCATTTGAATCTATTAGGAAAGAGGCTGCAGTACTTGCCTATATGCATAATGAACAATTCATTATTTGCCAGCTAACTCAAACATTTGTTTACATATAGTGTGTGCTAAAAATACACAAGAGAATCTCAAAACTATGAAAGGTATGTGTAAGGTCTTACATATGACCAAACAAATCTCTCATGTTTCTTTCTCTGAGCACCACAGGTCCCATGCTGCACCGAAATGGTTTTTCAAAACTTACCCATCAAACAGTTTTCTATCAAGCACAGGAAGCTGTTGTTTAAGAAACACAAGTGCAAAGCACCTTTGGGGCACATGCAACTAGCTACATAGTTCTTTCAATTCTACCATTTTATCTGACACTAATATTTAGGCATCAACACCTTCATACTGTTCCTATCACTACAACTATTTGCCATTTTATTTGCCAACTATTTGCCATTTGTTTTCCAAGTTACACTAGCACATCACATAGCGCAAGTGGATACATGTGTGTACCCTATCCCGTTTGCTAATAAGTATACTTATGTTAAATTATTTTCCATTGTCCAATAATGTAATTAAATCACATGAACCCGGTGCAAATATTCATGTGTCTGAATAGAGCCAAGACTCAGTTCTTTCCACAACCCAAGAAGCTAGATTGTCAGGCTTCAATCCAGAACTGCTCTTCCACAAATGGCAAGACTTCTCCTGTTCACAGAACGGCTGGCTGAGGATGAAGAGTGGGTTTTTTTGCTGATTCATTCATTCCTCTGTACCCTCCTGCACTACTCCAGAGGATCCCTAAACTTTCTGCAACAGATTCTGGGGACAGAGGAGGAACTAGTGAAAACTTCTGCCTCCCCCAGGAATGTTCCACACTTCAGCAGTAACAGCATTCTATGACATGCTATGACATTTCAGGATCCACGCTACAGGATAGCATTTAAAAGAAAAGTACTAAAATCCAGCGTGTTAATTTTTTGCTTAGATCAATATAAGAGCACTAGCAGAACATTTAACAATAAGCCTAAGATTTCCAAACAATAAGCCTAAGATCAACGGAATCATGCCCAATATTATCACATAAGACACAAGCAATATACATAATGTTCTTGATCAAGAGTCAAATATTACTCAATACAAAAAATTGTTATAATTTAAAGGGAAATTCTTCATCAATCCCTCAAGCTAACTATAAGAAGAACAATATTCTTATATTTTCAAGATGTTCTGGATTAAGTCTCTCCATCAAAAAATGAAATAATAAATCAGTAGCCCTCATAGTCAACAAAAGAGTGGGAAAAGCTGTACTGGGATACAATCTCAAAAATGATAGAATGATTTCAATACGAATCCAAGGCAGACCTTTCAACATCACAGTAATCCAAGTTTATGCACTAACCACCCATGCTGAAGAGGCTGAAATTGACCATTTCTATGAAAACATACAACACCTTCTACAACTGACACCAAAGAAAGGTGTTCTTGTCATTATAGGGGACTGGAATGCTAAAGTAGGAAGTCAAGAGATAAAAGGAACAACAGGTAAGTTTGGCCTTGGAGTTCAAAACGAAGCAGGGCAAAGGCTAATAGAGTTTTGTCAAGAGAACAAGCTGGTCATCACAAACACTCTTTTCCAACAACACAAGGGGCGACTCTACACATGGACATCACCAGATGGGCAATACCGAAATCAGATTGATTATGTTCTCTGCAGCCAAAGATGGAGAAGCTCTATACAGTCAGCAAAAACAAGACCCGGAGCTGATTGTGGCTCTGATCATCAGCTTCTTATAGCAAAATTCAAGCTTAAACTGAAGAAAGTAGGAAAAACCACTGGGCTAGTCAGGTATAATCTAAACCAAATCCCTTATGAATACACAGTGGAAGTGAAGAACAGATTTAAGGAACTCGATTTGGTGGACAGAGTGCCTGAAGAACTATGGATGGAGGCTCCTAACATTGTACAGGAGGCAGCAACAAAAACCATCCCAAAGAAAAGGAAATGCAAGAAAGCAAAGTGGCTGTCCAACGAGGCTTTACAAATAGCAGAGAAGGAAAACAAAATGCAAGGGAGATAGAGAAAGTTGCAGAACATTGAATGCTGACTTCCAAAGAATAGCAAGGAGAGACAAGAGGGCCTTCTTAAATGAACAGTGCAAAGATATAGAGGAAAATAATAAAAAGGGAAAAACGAGAGATCTGTTCAAGAAAATTGGAGCCATTAAAGGAACATATTGTGCAAAGATGGACATGATAAAGGACAAAAATGGTAGGGACCTCACAGAAGCAGAAGACATCAAGAAGAGGTGGCAAGAATACACAGAGGAATTATACCAGAAAGATTTGGATGTCCCGGACATGCTGACCTTGAGCCAGACATCCTGGAGAGTGAGTGCACTCATTTCACACGCTAGTAAGGTTATGCTCAAAATCCTACAAGGTAGGCTTCAGCAGTATGTGGACCGAGAACTCCCAGAAGTACAAGCTGGATTTCGAAGGGGCAGAGGAACTAGAGACCAAATTGCTAACATGCACTGGATTATGGAGAAAGCCAGAGAGTTCCAGAAAAACATCTACTTCTGCTTCATTGACTACGCAAAAGCCTTTTACTGTGTAGACCACAGCAAACTATGGCAAGTTCTTAAAGAAATGGGAGTGCCTGACCACCTTATCTATCTCCTGAGAAATCTATATGTGGAACAGGAAGCAACAGTTAGAACTGGATATGGAACAATTGATTGGTTCAAAATTGGGAAAGGAGTACAACAAGGCTGTATATTGTCTCCCTGCTTATTCAACTTATATGCAGAATACATCATGCGAAAGGCTGGACTAGATGAATCCCAAACTGGAATTAAGATTGCCAGAAGAAATATCAACAACCTCAGATATGCAGATGATACCACTCCGATGGCAGAAAGTGAGGAGGAATTAAAGAACCTCTTAATGAGGGTGAAAGAGGAGAGTGCAAAAAATGGTCTAAAGCTCAACATCAAAAAAAACCAAGATCATGGCCACTGGTCCCATCACCTCCTGGCAAATAGAAGGGGAAGATATGGAGGCAGTGACAGATTTTACTTTTTTGGGCTCCATGATCACTGCAGATGGTAACGGCAGCCATGAAATTAAAAGACGCCTGCTTCTTGGGAGGAAAGTGATGACAAACCTAGACAGCATCTTAAAAAGCAGAGACATCACCTTGCCGACAAAGGTCCACATAGTCAAAGATATGGTTTTTCCAGTAGTGATGTATGGAAGCGAGAGCTGGACCATAAAGAGGGCTGACTGCTGAAGAACTGATGCTTTTGAATTGTGGTGCTGGAGGAGACTCTTGAGAGTCCCCTGGACTGCAAAGAGAACAAACCTATCCATTTTGAAGGAAATCAACCCTGAGTGCTCACTGGAAGGACAGATCCTGAAGCTGAGGCTCCAATACTTTGGCCATCTCATGAGAAGAGAAGACTCCCTGGAAAAGACCCTGATGTTGGGAAAGTGTGAGGGCAAGAGGAGAAGGGGACGACAGAGGACGAGATGGTTGGACAGTGTCATCAAAGCTACCAACATGAATTTGACCAAACTCCGGGAGACAGTGGAAGACAGGAGGGCCTGGCGTGCTCTGGTCCATGGGGTCACGAAGAGTCAGACACGACTTAAAGACTAAACAACAACAACGAGGAGGCAACAGCAGTGGTGGGGCAAGCTCATGGCAGTAGTACGGGCACAAGGGGAAAAGTAGGGTGAAGGTTCGGAGATGGGAGGTAACTGCCTTTTTTCCTGCCTTTTTCCTCAGCTGGGGCTCTGCTGAAGCTACACTTACTTGTGGGGGTGGAGCCCATGGAGTTGACATAGACCCCTTCCCCGCCTTTTCTCATGGCCATCATTCAGACAGTTGCAGTGGCTTTTTTTGGAAGGGTGTGTGAAATAAAGTGGCATATTACTGAAAGTGCAATGCATGGTATAAGAATTATGCTGTGTCAGTTAAGCAAATATTTAAAAATAGAAGACAAAAATAGAGGAGGGGGTGTCTCCTTTTAATGTCACAGTCCGCCTATTACATCACAAGGCTGCCACCTCTGATAACACAACCTACAGTTTCATTTGGGTGTGAATGAACCATCAGCACAGGCTACATAACAAGATAATTAGGATCACACTGAATTGAACCAAAAAGAATACATGCCCTAGTACTGTGCCACAAAGGTGCATGACAGCTCTTAAAGAAGCAGGATGGATGGATCTAAGTAGAAACATGTGTGGACACTGTCATTCGGTCTGAACTAAACTATACCAACAGCAATCCATATACTGATCTTTATGTCAGTCTAGACAGGCCCTCAGTCTCACAAATGTTAAAAACCAGGGTTTTTTTAAACCCTGAAAGAAGCCCCCCGTGTGAGTCTACCTCCCTTTGCGCAGCTCTCTTCCTCCTCCATGCAGCAATCGTGTTTGGTTCCGGTCACAACAGAACCTTGTGTGTGGAGGGGGTGGAGGCATGTGAGCACACAGGGAAAAAGTCGCGTGCAAGAGAGGCGGAGCCCTCCCAGCTGGGCTGAAAATTAGAGGGTACGTTGCCCTGAAAATATGTAAATACAGCCACAAAAATGTAATTGTAGCCACCCACAACATTTACGTTCACAAGAGAGCCTTCTTTATTTGGGGACTTAAATTATTGGCTGCTCATGCGCCAACATAGCTTACAAATTAAATATCTGAACAAGTTTGTCCAACATGGCACAGAATATTCTGCATCAGCACCAGTCTCTTCTTTATAGAACCTGGGCAATTCATGAATAGCCACAACCCCTGACTATTGCAATGTATACAAGTGATGAAGCCATACAAGCAAAGGTTAAGTGCTGTTTGGCTTCACTTCTGTAGTGTTAACAAAGCCCCTCTTCACGTACACATAAAATTCTTATCATAGCCACCCTAGGAATACTCAGTAACACATTTAAGAAACCATGTTCCAGAATATTTCAGATTTGTTCTAATGGGTTTACCTGAAGGACCTCCATATATATGGGTGGCTGGTGTGTGTGTGTGTGTGTGTGCATGCGTGCGTGTGTGTGCGTGTGAACACATACGCTTTATCTTTGATATTTTAAAGTTATTCTTTTGTTGGTTTTATTTACTTTGTGGATAATTATTCTGCTTTGATACTTTTCCTCATTTTAATATTTACAATCTTTAAATTTTACGGTAACCATCCAGGAAACATCAGATTTTACAGTAAACAAATACTATAAATAAAATATATACTAGACTTCAGTGAATGACTGATTCTTCAAATACAGCCCCAATGCATATAGTTATACAAGACAATGATAGCAAAGTCAACAAATGTTCGAAATATTCTCATTCTCCTCTTCTGAGGACCTTTAATGCCATAGATGTTTGTTGCTGTTGTTTTGAGTAACATGTCCTCTCAAATAAAGAATTTCTTAATTTCATTTTCCATAATTTGGATTGTTCTATAAAATCCTATAAACGGGGAGTTCGTTAAATGGATCCTACTTGTGAATAAATGTCAAGACCATACTAAGGTGAAAAAATGTGAAATTGGTCATATCCAATCTTATCCATTCACAATAAAACTGCACCTATTAATGGAACACATTCCCCATTCCCACTGCAGCCACTTGCATGCCCTGCACATGTCTTCTGGACAGCTGTGGGCCTCCTTAGAGTATATGGTACTCATGATCATGCTGGGGATGAAGAATTCTATTGTGACAGCAGAAGCCTGCTCAAATAATGCTAAATTTCACTCTCTCTTGATTTATGTTATTATGAATCAGTATTAATATAATTTTTATTTAAAAATGTGTGACAATAACCAAGCTTCAGCTTCCCACCAACTGATTTTCAACTTTCACTAAGGAAAGCAGAGTTAAAACATTGCCTACAGAGTAAGGATTTGTAAAAACCTATACTGAAGGCAGTGCAGCAATACACAACTGGTGGATTCAAACTGTCTCTGACAAGCTAAAACCAAGTCACTGAGGGATTCATTGTTCACTATAAGCCACACCCCTCAAATCAGTAAGGCTATGACCTTATATACCTATTCATCAGATCATCTTCAGCTACAAGACACCCTTCGCACTCTATCAAATAAGTTTTAAAAAATCAACTCAATCTGCACGTAATATTCTTAAAACGATTTGTCTGACGCATCTAAGAAGGTCTGAAACAGAAAATCTTCCTCTTGTAAACATAAATTTTATCCACATTGCTAAACCTACTCCTATTGGTTGGTGCTATGATACACATCGTTGCAGATGGGAATTACTAATCACTGTCCTCCTGATTTGTTGAAGAATGTCAAAAAGCAACGTTTAAAAATACTTTTAAAGAAACAGCCATCTAAGAGATCCTCTCTATTCCCATTGTAGGCATCTGGTCATATTAAAGCTCCCTGGCATAGGACCAGACCTGTCTCTTTTTAAAGCAAGTCTATGTATCTGTATTCATATCTTCATGCAAATGCTGATAGCAGCAGCAATGTTTAGCCACAGACTCCATCTGTCTCCCTGATAGAGCATATTTGTATGAATAAAAGAAGTGTAGAAGCATCAACATTAACAGATTTACAAGTCAAGCAGCTTAATATCCCAGCCCTCCTAGGTTCCCACCAACGAATGCAAAAGCTGAATCAGTCAGTCCAGTGACCTTAGATAAAATAGGTAAACAGATCTTACAGACACACATCGCAAAATAAAAATAATATTTTTATAGCAACATCTACTGCTCATAAACTGCTGTAGCATCGCAATTTCATCGGTACAAGTCACCCAACTTCCACGATCCGATGGAAGATGGTATTTGATCATTATCAAATACACAGGAGCAGGAACAGCGACCACTGCAAGACCAACACAGCCGCCGGACAGGAAGACGATCGAAATAAAAGGGCTCGCCAGCCCTGCTCCTGTGCCAGGCGCGAAGCTTTATTGTTGCAGCATCCCCGCCCCCTTCTATCCTTGCAAGTAAAACCCGAATGGTAACCCGGGGAATGAGATTATGAGCGGCTACTAACAATCACCGTGAAGGTTACCCTGCTAGCCTCCGATTCCAGAAGCCGCGGTGGTGTCGCCACTCGCCACCCCCCTCTACCATTGCTCCCTCCCTCTCCGATCGACAGACGCATCCCGATGATGCTCCCGCCCCAGAAGGATGGCGACTAGGCAAGAAGGGCCCCGTCAACCCCAAGGGTGGCCGAAGCATCCTCAGCGACCCTTGCGCCGCCGTCCCCCTCACCGCAGGCGAAACGGCCTTTCCCCCCATTCCGGCTCTTTCGGGGTCTTTATACCCGGGGGAGAGGACAAGGCTCCTCTGTCTCTCTCTCTCCCCCCCCCACACACACAGACAAAAACGATAAACCCCATGAAAGGCCTGCCCACTCAGCCCCAGCCTGTCGCCCAAGTCTCCCGACCCTGAGAAGGGGGGGGGGGGTTCTCACCTGGAACGCGGTCGGCGCCCCTTCCTCCTCCTCCTCCTCCTCCCCCCCCTCTCCAAAAGGGGCCGACGTCGGGCTGGCTCTTTTCTCTCGGGCTCCTCCGAAGGGTGAAGGATAGAGAACAGGAGGAAGAGGAGGAGAGAAAATATTATCGCGGCGCCCTCCGGTTTCTCCCGGCAAAGCCGGGCAGCCGGTTTCTGTCCATGGCTGGCGAGTCAGCGGTGTTGGCGGCCGCGGCCGCCGTAGTCGTCGCTGCCGTCTCTATGGTGACTGCGGGGCCGGGCCGGACTCGGCGGAGCCTCGAGCAGGAAGCCTGGAAAGAGCGCAAGCCGGCGGGCGGGGCGGCTGACGGGGAGGGAAAGGACGAGACGGCGCCGCCGCTCAGTCCGTCCGTCCGTCCGTCCGTCCGTGAGGGTCTCCGCTTCCTCAGAGGGGCACTCGCGGACCGGCCAGCCCTCGGCTCCGTCCCTGCAGGGTTAACCGCCTCCCTGCCGTGGCCGCCGCCGCCGCCGCCGACCTCGTTGCCTCAGCTGCAGTCCCCGCAGGACGCACCGCCTCCCCCCCTCCCCAACCAGCCCCCTTTGCCCTCCATCGCAGCGCCCGCTTTTTAGCTAGTCCCCCAGTTCCCTCATCAGTGGCCGCCCACCCTGCCGAGACAATGAAACGCGATTGGGTCGCCTGTGAGCGACCGATTCGGAGATTGGAGGACAGTGTCTTCTATCATTCCGGCGGGCTGCCGTATCTTAGAAACGCCGTTGTCCCCACGTTGACTTACGAGGCAAACTCCGCAAATTAATCCGTACTGCGCTGATCTGCAAAGCATTCTGGGAATTGTGGTTTTTCTCCGCCGCTGCCGGATGAGGCTTTAAGGATTTCCCCACGGGTGGGTTGCTGCGTCAAGGGGCATGACCGATTGATGTTCCGGTTGGCTTCCACCTCGAGATTCTCCGCGCATTGACTCTTAAAATCGAAACATTTTATTTTACGTTGGCAAAAGTGTCCTGTATTTTCTGTTTTGTTGCCAATGCACTCTGCGGATTAAGGCCGCTGAAGGATTGAGTTTGGAAATGTAGTAAAGAAAAACAACTGCTTTCAGAGGGATCTTTCGTAAAAAGTGTCAAAACTGCTGCGGGAATCCAGACCCGGCTGATCGTTGGGTCGAGCTTATTGTTTCGTTTTGTTAATTTAAATGGTAGGTGTGTGGTTAAAAATGAAATTGGTCCATCTTTCTCCGTAGTAACGCCGGGGCAAAATTATCTGTGAAAATACAACGCAGTAGCCCTGCCTTTTGTTTCAAAAATACATTTCTAAGTAGAAAAAATGGCTTCTTAATAAAAAGAGCCATAGCGTATCAAAGAGAACATTACACTGTACAGATATGTACATGCTAGCACAGACTATTAGGGCTACCTCTTCTAAAACTGTATAGATAGACTGTATTGTAAACATCAGATGCATGTTTATAAACTGAAAGCTTTTTAGGGTAGAAAAATTATTCAAAACATGCAGTTGCCATAATTGGATTTGAACCAAACCACATGAAAAAGCAAACCAAATAGCAAGTGATATGCCCATCTGATCACCCTCTTGTACAGAGAGAAATCACAGTGCATAAGGAGACAGAAGTACTGCTAAACATTAATTACCAGTTTACCAATGAGGAAAATGTGACTCAATAACCATGTTAAAGTAAAATCAAAGTTAACCCCATGATGTTCTATAATTAGTATGTCCTACCAAAAAAACTACTGTATTGGGTAGGTAATCTATCATATGCTAAATGCTATTATAAAAGGAAAGCAGCATGTGTGATGGGGCAGGTTTGATATCCTAAAATATTAGAGTTTTCATGTAGAATTAAGCTGTCTTAAACCAAGAGGTGGCAGCAAGCAAGTGGTGGTGGTGGAACTTGCACGTGGCAGCAAGTAACTGCCTTCTTCACCCTGACTGAGCTGCCATCTCTACCCTCACATACCCACAGCCAGTCATCTGAGGAGCTGCTTCAGCTTGCCTAATGGTAGGATAGGCAGCTTACCTCCTTGTAGGCAAACTGCAAAATCTAGTGGCTTTCAAAGTGATTCCTACCAGCCTAGAAATTCTCTCATGTAAGTGTAGGAATTTTAAAACAGTAAAACATAGACATTATTTGTATGTTCACAATGTATTACTACTTGCACATGAAGATCCAGAATATTAGTAGGTTTTAAATATAAAATTTTAAATATTTTTACATGAAATGAGCTACATGCTATAGGGATCATGCTATAGGATTTGCTAAGGATAAAATAGGTACACTTGTGCAGGGTGTTATGTATACCAGGGTCTGCTATAGTTCAACATTCGTGTAAATCTCTTAAAATACATTCATTGTCCCTTTACTGATGCATGTGCTACATTTAGGACAATAATGTAGGAAGCATCCATTGTTGTACTGGTGTGCAGCATCAGATGAGAGAAAGGCATCATCATTATCTTCACCATGTCCTTTCACCATTTTACAGAATCTGTGTCATAAATGCAACTGAGGATCTGACCATTTTTTCCAGGCAGAATTGCAGTGCATTATACTACTTTGTTGCTATAATGCACTGAACAGTGGAACACCTTGAGAGAATTGTCTCATTCCGCAGTACTTCCTGTAAAACTATATCTTGCATACTCTGCTTTGGAAGAGTATTCTGAGGTCAAATAGCTTTGTTTGTTATTCTGGAGGTCAGCAAACAGTCTAAGGACAGGCTGTCTCAAATCATAGATTGTAATTAGGAAGAAGCATAGTGCAGGTCCAGATTTTTCAAAGAGGTAGCTATTATCAACAAAAGAAGAAAAAGTCCCACAGCACTTTAAAGCCTCACAAGTTTATTATAACCTGAGTTTTTGTGGACCATTGCCTGTTTTATCAGATGCATCCAATTTCATCTCATGGCTTAGATTTGGTGTGGGAATTTTCTCACATTCTTAACAACTAAAGGGGAAAAAAATCCAGAGTGCCAGATAAATGAACAGAAAATATGCATAAAATGGCTAGGCTTTGGATGAAGAAGCATATCTACCACCTGGTCCCATTCTGGATTGCACTGACTGAAAATAATGAATGCTAAAAACGATTTTTGTTTATTGCAAAAACATTCTCAAAATGTCCTGAAGACCAGAATAACATTGCCAGAATTAGCATACAGGCCCCTGGATTTATTGTTTTGATTAACAAGCACTTTGTGACTGCAGATATAATCTGAAGTTATATCTACTGAATAATTAAAGGAAGACCTTTTTCATTATATATCCCTAATGCTTTTTAGATTTATTTACAAGTCAAATGGGAGATAGCACAGAGCTGAAAATATGGCAGTTCACTAGGTGTTTTTTTTATCCTATGTAATAACAACTTCCAGTTGACACAAAATATTATCTGAATTGTATGACCCCCTCCTTCACTTCTACCCCCACTATAAACCATTGTTTGCTATATAATTCAATAGCAGTTGTGAATTTTAGGCATAAGATAAATTGTTCTGACTATCACCTCTGTTAGATAGGTATGAAGAGCCTGTGAAGAGCAAAGTCAGGGGTTTTTCATGATATACATTGGGAAGTGAGAAAGTGGCAAAGGAGAAAATGAGAAGGGGAAGATGATGTAATTATAGAGATGTGAGATAGTGAAAAAGAAAAGGTGTCACAGCTGATAACAAAACAAATCTTGCCACCAATTCTAGAATTTCATCCAGTGCATAGCTATTTGAGAATAAAACCCACATTAGAATAGGTTCAACTGCAGTATATCATGTTTTAGTAAGATCTAAAACATGATAAACATGTGTTACATGTATGTATGTTACAAGTCATCCTGGATCCTAGAGGGGAGAAAGATAGGATCAAAATTACAGAAAATAAATCTGTCTTTCATGTAGTATTGCTTAGTATTGTCTACATTCATCTTGCAGTGGTTCACAAGGGTTTCAGATCAGAACCTAGTCCCAACCCTTTCTGGATGTGCAAGGACCGGAATCTAGTAAATTTTATGAGAAAAAAAATATGTATTTTACCATTGAGCAACATCCCTTTACTCAAAAAGGAGTTTATTTACAAATTAAAGGTGCAGCCCTCACTAGCCAAATGGCTCAGGGCTGGCTGACTTGACCCAGTAAGACAGCAGAGGTTGTGCTGAATTCAAGCCCCTTCCTGGCTAGGGATGTTGAAAATTAGGAGTAGCCTGGCTTTCTAGTGGCGTAGTGCTCTGTGTCTAGGCTGACAGGGATTTGAATATAGCACTCCTCTCTTGCTGCTCCCCTTCTCCATCCCTTTTTTTAGCTCCTCTGCAGGCTGATCTCACCCAGAAAACCTAGTTATGCTGCGAGATCTGCAATCAGCAGTGCAGGGGAGGTTGTACAAATACACTTCTCCCTTGAACAACACTGGGGTTAGGGGCGCCAGTCCTCCGTGTAGCTCAAAATCCATGTATAAGTCTTATGTCCCCCAAAACTTAACTACAAAGCATAAACAGTTGATTCACACACACACACAACCCTCCCCCAAACTGTGTGAGCCTCTAGGCATGCCCCAGCATCCTTTCCCACCCCCATATGGAGTCACCATGACAGGAGAGGGGGTCAGCCAGGCCGCTGCCATCAGGCCACCACACTGCCGACAACAGGACTCAAGGTAAGCCCGAGACCCACCTTTCTCCAGAAATTTCTAGGAGATGAATAGCAGCACAATATTTATTGAATGTTTATTTATTTATTTAAATGTTTGTTTTTTTAAAGTGTATAATCTAAACCGTGCTGCTCAGATCCATGCAGTTTAACAGAGAAGTGTATTATATTCTCTTGGTTCTGTGGGGTTATATTCTAGATGAGTAATGCAAACTGAATAAACTTTGCAAAGATTTAAATTTTAAATGAAATCACAAAATCCTATAAACTCACCCCAAATTGGATGCTACAAAATAATTCACAGGCCCATGGGTTCCATGACACTCTAGGTGCCGGAGCAGGAGTCACGTGCAGAAAATAAAGTTCCCGAGAAGTCTCTCAAATCCAAATGACTCAGGATCTAAATCTCATACAGCTCCACCTTTCAAAGTCTTTGTCTTGTACAAGGATCCAAGTCTCGGAGAAAGTAGTTCCAGAGACAAAACCTTCATAGCTGTAAAACAAAAGGATGGGTACACATACAAGCTACCTCTACAAGATGTTTTCCTTCCTTTGTCCCTCTTGCACACATGTATTGACATTCTGTTACTAAATCCAGGTGAGAAGGTCCTAATTCCTAATACAAGAGCATAGCACTGCTTTTCTCATTCATGTCTTTTCAACCACAGCTCCTTCTGAAGAGCAGGTATGCCTGCAGAGCAGGCACTTGGCCCATTCAAAATCTACTACAGCTGGCTGATCTTTGAGTTTGGATCGCAATATAACATCATTAAGACTGGGTTGCAAGAATGGTTCTGCATTGTGTCAGCTTCTTCAGGTCCTGTCCCTAAGTCCCACCGCCAAAAACAAACTAAATGTCAATCCACTACTGGTCCACTAAATTCATCCTGTGCTCTGCCTGCATAAACTGGGTAAGAAAGCAGTAAGTGAGCACATATCACATGAGTGATGAAAATCCTTCCCTGGCTTCCAGCCCTTGTTGGAACATTAAATCAACCTCTACACCTCAAAAACACCTGTTCCTATATCAACCACATTGTATACTGAGGTCATCTTTTTTCAGTGCCAGTGTGAGGTTTACACCAGCTCCCGCCATCTTTTTTACTAGATTCTTCTTTTTTATCAACAGGCAAGGACTCAACTTTTGGTTTAAAAGATTTATTTGAAATAATAGGTAACATTTCTTTTTCTCCTTTAACAAAACTCAAGTCCAATGCATCATTTTTAGCGTTCCATAAGTCTCCTTCCACATTCTTGTTCTCTTTAATTGTAGGTTCAACCAAACAACTAACTAACAACATATCACTAACTAGAGGAGTAGAAAGGTTATTCACAAGCTTATATGCACTTAATGGTAAAACACTCATCCCACATTGGATCCCATACTTTCTTCCTGGTATCTTTCCAGGCTTTGGGCGGGAACTGAGTTATTCCACAACTGCTCCCAGGGGAGTTGAGACATCTTCTAACTTTCCTGTTGTTTGCTTCTCTTTGAAATCTTTCTCTTTCCTGCCTCCCTTCCATCCGTCTCTCCCCAGTACGGAGGTTTACAAACTTGTCTTTCCCTCAATTCTCTTTCATCCACTTCCCTAGGTACTTTTTGTGTTGTTGTTTAGTCGTTAAGTCGTGTCCGACTCTTCGTGAGGTAATTTTAAGGATACCCATTTCCCTGTCCAGGGATCTTCTTTGACAATCTCTACCAACTCAACTTTTCCTTTCTCTTCCTCCTTCTCAGCCCAGCCAGCACTCATCTACCTCACACCTCAGTTCTTCACCTCCCTTTATACCTCCCTCATTTCCTGCCAAAACAGCGCTCTCTATTGGCTGTTCCTTTTCCAGGTTTTCCACTTCCATTCTGTTTAAAAAGACACTTCAGGGATTTTTTCCCCATCTCATCCATTAACAGTTCCTTTTCCTCTTGTGAAGTGGACGGCCCGCCCTCAGTCTTTACTTCTTTCTTACAGCCATCCAAATATGTTTTTATTTTACCTGGCTTTGACATTTTATTTTAACATATTAAAATTTTGTCTGTAGTCTATGTCTTACTTATATTAGACCTTGTTTTTGTAAGCCACTCTGGAAACTCAGCTGAATGGTGATTTTTTAAAAAATAAGTGCAATTAAATCAAAACATTGCATTTTGCTAATACAGAAAATCCCTGCACAGATTTGTACCCATGCTTAAATACAGTATAACCCTGTCCATAGTAACATTTACATCCCATTGGGAATGTTTTCTTAATTAATGTTTGAAAGAGAGAAACCCCCCATGTACATTAGCTGAAGACTAATAAATGCCTCAAGTGGCCAAAGAGGGCATGTAAACCAATAATATAGGCCTTGATGTGTATTAATGTTGTGTCATGTATCTCCAGACTGAAAAGGAAAAAGAAGCTCTGCAGATGGGTGTGCCACAGGGAGAAAACAAGAGAGTGGTGCCATTAATTATGCTAAGCTTTAAAATCTCTTCCATTAAATGTTGGTACTGTTTTTCAGAGATACTGCTTAGAAGAGGCAAACCACTGCTACTTTTTACTAGCAAGAAGGGGAATGTAGTGGGAAAGAAGGACAATGTGGCTCTTGGTTTAAATTCTGCTATTAATAATTTAAGGCATTTATTTTACGGATTGAGTAAATAGCTTTATCCCCTTTTATCTGTGTTTGTGTCTTACAGGGCAAGCCAATGGAAGGCAAACAAAAATCAAGGGCCACAACGAAGATTCCTGGAAGAAATAACAGCAGGACTTGAGACCTATCAGATGTTACTTGCTAGAAAGAACTATCAAGCTGCTTAACATGACAATTCTCTACAAGAAGAAAGGAAAATAGTGATCTAAGCTGTAGCATAAATTATCTGAATGCAATCTTTGTTCAGCATGCTTCTAGAAAAAAATGGGCAACACTGTGTCATTTATTTCGTGATTTAAAATATTTTTATTCCACTCCTATTTAAAAAAAATAATTTTTTTAGCAGGTTAAGTAAAGGTAAAGGTTCCCCTTGACATTTAGTCCAGTCGTGTCCGACTCTAGGGGGCGGTGCTCATCCCCGTTTCCAAGCCATAGAGCCAGCGTTTGTCCCTAGACAGTTTCCGTGGTCACGTGGCCAGCACGACTAGACACAGAACGCCATTACCTTCCCACCGAGGTGGTACCTATTTATCTACTCGCATTTCTACATGCTTTTGAACTGCTAGGTTGGCAGGAGCTGGGACAAGCGACGGGAACTCACTCCATTGCGTGGATTCGATCTTACGACTGCTGGTCTTCCGACCTTGCAGCACAGAGGCTTCTGCGGTTTAACCCGTAGCACCACCACATCCCTTTTTAGCAAGTTACATATTACATATTTATTTATTTATTTATTTATTACATTTATAGCCCGCCCATCTAGTCATATAGACTACTCTGGGCGGCTAACAACATATCATATAACAATTTAAAATCATAACAATATATTACTAAGTAAACAATGGTCCGAGGTGGAAGAAAGGAACAAGATAACGAAAATTCATACGGTGGGTGGAGGGAAGGCTTGCTTAAACAGCCAGGTTTTCAATTGGCATTTAAAGATACCCAGTGAAGGGGCCGTGCGAATCTCAGGAGGGAGGCTGTTCCAAAGACGAGGAGCCACTGCCGAGAAGGCCCGGTTTCTTGTTTTTTCTTTCCAGGCCTCCCTCGGCGTTAGGCTCCTCAGCCTCACCTCCTGGCTAGATCGGGTGATACGGGTAGATCTAGGTGGGAGAAGGCGTTCCGTCAGGTAACGAGGCCCTAAACCGTTTAGGGCTTTATACGTAAGCATTAAGACTTTGAAATCTACGCGGAACCGGACAGGCAGCCAATGCAAGGTGGCAAGAGTGGGGGTAATATATTGATATTTTCTTACCCCAGTAAGAAGTCTGGCCGCCGCATTCTGCACCATCTGGAGTTTCCGCATCGATCTCAGAGGCAGCCCCACGTAGAGAGCATTGCAGTGGTCTAATCTCGAGATTACGAGTGCATAGACCAAAGTGGTGAGCGACCCAACATCTAGATAGGGACGCAGCTGGGCTATCCGTCAGAGATGGAAATAAGCGGTGCGGACCACTGACGCTACCTGGGATTCCATGGCAAGCGCCTGGTCCAGATAGACCCCCAAGCTGCGCACCTCACTCTTCACGGTGAGAGTCACCCCCCCAAAAGAGAGGGAGTTTCCCAAACCGCTGATGGTAGGCCCACCCACCCTCAGGACCTCCGTCTTGTCCGGGTTCAGCCTCAGCCCATTTTCCTGCATCCATTGCAATACAGACCCCAGGCAGCGCTGCAGGGACAGAACGGCATCCACTGTAGTTGGCAAAAAGGAGATGTAGAGCTGCGTGTCGGCATATTGATGGTACGATGCTCCACACCCCCTGATAACCTCACCCAGCGGCCTCATATAGATGTTACATATAATTAATTAATGGTGCAATCAAGGCCATGTAGACTTGTGGTGAAACTTCCAGTGTGCTGCTTTGGGGCCGTACAGTTTGCCTAAACTGTACAGGTGGCAAAGCACAGAAACTCATAAGTCACACTTGTTCTGGGTGATCTCAGCTGGTTTCTCTCCAGGGAGACACAGTGGGGGTTCAAACGTACAGCTCCTGACTCTGCAGCCAAGTCCTCTAACCCACTGAGCTGTACCAGCTCCCACATAATGCATGCAATGGACTTATGACACATAGATTGCACAGTTACAATTTACAGACAACTTAAAAATTGAAGATTTTTTCTGGCCACAACCGAAGACATGATACAAAAAAATTAAAAGGTTGAGGAGAAAGAAGAGGCAAGTTTGTAGGGCTGTTGGGATAGCCCCTCTTCTTACTACATCTTTCTCTGGTGCAGCTTGATGTAAACGCCTGTTGTAGTGACAGCTGCAGGAAGAACCTGGTGAAGCTGGCCTTTCAGCAGGACTGAAGGAATGGCCCCACATTTCTAATTTCCCTCTCCTGCAGCCAGCTTTTAATGTATGCATCATGGGGTCAGCTGTTACTTTCTCTATGTAGTAAGCAGAGCATGTTTTATATGGGATTCTCCTCTGGAAACAATGTCTAAATAGGTTATTCTTTTGCAGCCTTTGAACGACGTTCAACCTAAATAGTCTAAACTGGTTTTGGATAATGGGTCTGGAAGACCCCTTGTCCATGGTGATCCACAGAGACATGCCATATCACTGCAGAAGTAATTTATTCATGTTAGGACTTTTGGTTCCATGTTCCATGTTGTGGTATCCAAGTTCTATCCCTCCCTTTCTAAGGAAATCTATGTAAGCTTGACATTGAATTGCTTTTGGAGGCAGATGAAAACTTGATAATTAAAATAAGCATTTGTGGTTTAATGTTCTGGCATTAATTATGATTTCTTAGGTTTTATATTATAATATAGACTTTATTTGCTTTTTATTATACACTTAACATGACATATGTTGGAGAGTTTTGAATTTCTGGTACAATTTTCTTTTTCCTACCCAGTAGGAGTGCAGAGATCCTTGGAGGAGAATAGCTCCAAGGTCCCCAGAGCCCACCCCTTTCTCATTAACTGGCACTTAGAGTCTCAATAACTCACTCTGAGACATTTTAATAGAAAGAATAAAGTAAATTTCACTTGCATTAAATTATAAACTTGTATATGCTGTGTTCTTTACTGCACACGTACTAGCAACCAACCAAACAAATCAACAGCAATAAACAACTACAAAAGAGAGGAATAGAACACTCAGCAGAGAGGTGGGGATCTCTGAATTTCAAAAGCTGGAAGGAACAGTTGGTTAGTGCTGGATAAATAGATCATTTATCCCAGCCCAGAAAAGTCTATGCCAGTCACTCAAACTACAGAAAATGTGTGAGGCTATAAATAAAACACCAACAATGTATTGTGCCATACACTTGTACTATGCATTTTGTTAGTTATTTATAGTTTTCTTTTTCCAAAACCAAATATGTAGACCAACTAGAATTATATTGATCGTCCCAAACAGAGTGGACCCATTGAATAAGTGGGATTTATGTATGTAGGTGTTCATTATTTAATAGTTTTATTCTAGTCGAGACTAACAAGAGAATTCTGGCCAGATTGTTTAGAAATAAAGAAATATGGCAACCCTTCACTGTAATAGAAAGTGGCTCTTCAGGGTCTTGCTCTTTCTTTTAATTTTAAAATGTGAAAGATCATCAAGTGTAAGGATGTGTCACTGGAGACCAAGACGAAGATCATCCATATTTTGGATCACCATGTAAGGATGTGAAAGCTGGACAGTTAAAGCTGACCAGGAAAAAGCGATTCGAAATGTGTACAGGAGAGCTTTGTGGATACCCTGGACTATCAGAAATATGAAAAAGTGGGCCCTAGATGAAATCAAGTCTGAACTACAGGTGTACCTCGGTTTACGAAACTAATGCATCCTCCGGGACGTTACGTAATGCGGAAATTTCGTAAACCAAAACACAGATTGCGCTAGGAACGGGGGTGGCGCTAGAAACCTCCAGGCGCAATGCGTCCTGGGGAAACCCCTTCGTACAGCGGAGGGGGGGGGAGGAAAAAACATAAACCGGGGCATTGTTTTCTATGGATTTTGGTTCGTAAACCGAAAATTACGTAAACCAAGGCGTTCGTAAACCGAGGTACCGCTGTATCTCTGGAGGCAAAAATGTTGAAACCAGGGCTGTCCTACTTTGGGCACATCATGAGAAGGCAAGGTTCTCTGTAAAAGACAATAATGCTGACAATAACGGGAAAGGTGGAAGGCAGCAGGAAAAGTGAAAGGCCAAATACAAGATGGATTGACTCCTTTTAAAAAACCACAGGCTTGGGTCTACAAGAGCTGAGCAGGGCTGTTGAGGACATTTTGGAGAGCACTCATTCATAAGTTGGAGGTGACCTGATGGTACATAACAACAACAAAGCTTATTCGCTGCTGCTGCATACTATAAATTTTATTTTTATTATAATTTGTTCATTATTGTTTAAATTTTAAGTTCCTTTTATAAACTGATACTGAATCTTATTACAATCTTTACTCTTTTATACTATAAGCCAATTTAGTAAGCCTGTATCTTGAAAGGCAGCTCCGAAATATATTAAATATATAAATTTAAAGTAATAAGGGCCAATCAGAAGTGGAAAACTGCATGATGTACTTTTAAGTGCATCAAAGAACATTTCAACATTAAAGAAAATTTCTCTTCTAAATCAGATGCAACTCATAAAAACAGACACAGCTAGTGTGATAAAATAATTAGCAGGCCATGTATCCTCCTTTCCACCAATAAAAATGTAATATCAAAGCAAACAACTAACAGCCAAATTATTCTCCTTTTAGGATAGAAAACAGTACTGAATAAAGGAGATACAGTTGGGATTAATACAATATATTACTGAGACTGGTTGTTTTCTTTGCCATCCCAGACTAACAATTGGGGGACATATTGGACGGCCAGTTGAAAGATCATATGTTTCTATGTGGATAACTTTTCAGCATCAGGATTAATATGCAATCTGTGTATAGGTTATCAGGTAGCTTCCCTGCAGGCATTTTGTGCCATTCAGATCAACCAGCAACTGGGGGAGGTTGGTCCTCTCAGTGTGGGCTGGACTGCAACTCCCATCAGCCCATGCCGGCTTAGTCAGCGGTGTGCTATGATGGGAACTGGAATCCCCCAAACATCTGGAGGCCTCCATATTCCCCATCTGTGAATTCACCTGTTTCACAAATCCCTAGACTAGTAGGATGTTGGTAAGTACTTAAACTCCATGATCACTGCAGATGGTGACAGCAGCCACGAAATTAAAAGATGCCTGCTTCTTGGGAGGAAAGCGATGACAAACCTAGACAGCATGCTTAAAAAGCAGAGACATCACCTTGCTGACAAAGGTCTGCATAGTCAAAGCTATGGTTTTTCCAGTAGCGATGTATGGAAGCGAGAGATGGACCATAAAGAAGGCTGACCGCCGAAGAATTGATGCTTTTGAATTGTGGTGCTGGAGGAGACTCTTGAGAGTCCCCTGGACTGCAAAGAGAACAAACCTATCCATTTTGAAGGAAATCAACCCTGAGTGCTCACTGGAAGGACAGATCCTGAAGCTGAGGCTCCAATACTTTGGCCATCTCATGAGAAGAGAAGACTCCCTGGAAAAGACCCTGATGTTGGGAAAGTGTGAAGGCAAGAGGAGAAGGGGACGACAGAGGACGAGATGGTTGGACAGTGTCATCGAAGCTACCAACATGAATTTGACCCAACTCCAGGAGGCAGTGGAAGACAGGAGGGCCTGGCGTGCTCTGGCCCATGGGGTCACGAAGAGTTGGACACGACTTAACGACTAAACAACAACAACAAAGTACTTAAACTAGATGTGGAAAGTTCTGAAAGGAACAAAAATACAAGCAGGAAGCAAAGTAGAGTTGGGGAAGGTCTAGGGAGGAAAGGTGGAGAAAAAAGCAAGGAAATGCAGAACAGAAGACAGAGCTGGGACAGAGGGGTGCCTAGGCAGAAGATGAGAGGCAAGTAAGATAAGACAAATGGCTGGGCTACCAGTAGAGGGATGCTGGAGCCTAATGAAAGGTTAGTAAATTTAACCCTGATTTAGACATACATGCCAATACTACCATCTACCGTTCTCTGACTTTCACTGCAGGCAAGAATTGGAATCAGTAAAACAGGATCATACCCATTATGCACCAGCATAAGATATTGGTACATCATGTGAAGTATTGCAGTATTACTTTTGGTACCCCTGCAGGTTCCCAACATATCTCCATCTTCCCAATGAGCTCAGCTGGCACTGAGGCATAAAATAAGATTATTCAACATGTGTGCCCCTCCTTCGATCCTACAGACCTTCCCTTCTCTCTGACTGAGAGACAAGCTGGAGACATAATCAGTTTTGTTTGTCCAAAAAGTAACCTTTCAAAGCTGTGCCTGAGAGTCTCACTCTAGTGGACTGCTGCCCTGGATTGCTGCCTGCGAGTAATGAGTACAGTTACAATCAGAGTTTGGGCTTTTTTTTTTTTAAAGACTTCAGCTCCCAGAATCCCCCAGATCACTGTTTGAGGGATTCTGGGAAGTGCAGTAAAAAAACACACAAAAGTTCCAAGCTCTGCAGTTGAACGTTAAGAAGACAAAAATCATGACTACAGAAGAAATACACAGCTTTAGTGTTGAAAATCGTTAGAGATTTTGTATACCTTGGTTCAATCATCAATCCAAATGGAGATTGCAGCCAAGAAATCATAAGAAGACTGAGGCTAGGAAGAGCAGCAATGAAGGAACTAGAAAAGATCATTGAGTGTAACGATGTATCACTGGAGAGTAAGACCAAGATCATCCACATTCTTGTATTCCCAATCACCATGTATGGATGTGAAACCTGAACAGCTAAGAAAGCTGACAGGGGAAAAAAATTTGATAGAAATGTGGTAGCAGCAAGAAAAAAGGAAGACTAAATACAAGATGAATTAACTCCCTAAAGGAACCATTGGCTGAGCAGGACTGGCGAGGAAAGGACATTTTGGAAATTGCTCATTCATACAGTAGGTCTATTCTAGTTGGAGGTGACTCGATACCACATAACAACAACATGTCATAACAACAATTCCTGCAAATTTGTTCCAGAACATACGGATTTCTCCTAGGTAGTCGCGGTGGAGGCCTGGCCTCTTTCTCAAGATCAGCCTGTCATATTTCCTCACTGCTTGCAAGCTCTGCTCCCGCTACTGATGGCTTCCCACTGAGAATACTCCCACCATTAGATGAGGCAAGCCAGAGGAAGAATCAAGCAAAGTGTCACCTTTCAGCCAGTCTGCAAATGGATCCCAAAGGAAACATTATACTCTTTTTTTAACCCCGCTTTGTCTCTTGTTTTCTGCTTGCATCATCTAGATTTATTTTGTGATTATAATTTGAATTGGCAGTTTTAGGATGGCAGAGTGGTAATATGACATCTACATAGTAGGGCAGAACATGCCTATCAACACATTTTTTTCCTTCTTAGAGACCGTCTGAGGTTGCTTAGAGGACAAACTGTAAATCTAGGACAAATGAGACTGGTATCAAAGTGTTGCATCATATCATCATCTTCTGACAGAGTAATCCTATTCATTGGAAGTAATCCATACCTTCCATTTGTCCTGCCCAAAGTTGTCGTTTTTTTTTAATTTTTCCACCAGCATGAAACCCTCTTTGGCTACTCAGAAGGTCCTCACAGTGTTGTTATTTAAAGATTTGTTAGTACTTCTGCAAAGATAAGTGTTTCCCCAAGAACGTTGATTTCTTTCTCCTGTTTCTCAATGGTTTCATTTTGGCTCCATTTCTATAGGCACTTGCCACCTGAATTTTCTATCAGAAGGTGTGATTACAGACACCAAAATAACAAAACAGAATAGGAACAAGATGCTTACTGTCCACAGAGCACTCCCATGACAAGATCATTAAGTCAATCTAGAATTATCAGTCTAAAATTGTCTAATTCTACTACTGATTACCTAACTTCAAATGACGGTACATGATCCTTTTTTTTTGGTCCAAACTCTTAACCATAGTTTATGGTTCAGAGGAAACATAAACTAGGTTACTCTGAGATGTTTGTGTTGCATTAAGTACACTCCCAGAGAAGGAAATAAAAGGTGTGTTCACACTTCAATTGAGATACGATAATCAGAAATGGGTTCTGTTGGTTTCCTAGTGTATCAGAAATAATGAGTTGTTCAGAACAATCCACATAGGTTAACACTAGGTAAATCTGCATTTTGCTGCATTGGGAAAAACAAAAAGCTACCTTCTGATTTTCTGCTTTATTAGATTGTTGTTCTGTACTGAATCACGCTCCTGTAACTTTTAATTAATTCAAGGTGGGTTTTTTCAAGATCAGCTTTAATGTAGAAGTCAGAGATCAATTAATTAAGAGGAAAGAACTCTGGTAAAGATTGTACCTTTTCCTTGTAAAAGCTGGTGAAAGTAGATGCCCCCAGAGCAGTCATTTCACAGGGTTTCCAAATTACATATGTTTAAGTGGCATGTTTTTCAGGATTTAACTTGAAGACTTAAGGCTCCTGCACTAAATCTCTTAGCTAAGATTAGGGATGTGGCAGGGATTAGTAACAGCCGCCACACAGGAGACATTTTCTCTCTCCAACTGAAAGCCAGCCCTTCCTGAAGTTTGGGTTTCACACTCGCCTCTTTTTGGCTACATTTCACCAACTAAGCGCCAGTCCTGAGGAGATGCCCGCTGTTCCAAAACAGGTTAGTCACTTTATTCATTATAAACTGTTCACAATGTTTTAGAAATATTTCTCTCTATCCTTACTAAACCTAAGCTGTATCTTACCTGTGGTTGGGTTTTTGGTTTTTTTGCTTCTGAAGTAATCTTGTTACTTTTTCGCCTGTTGATAATTCGAATTTTGTTCAGTAACAAGAAATTGGTCAGAATATGATGTAACACAGGGAATGTCACAACATGGTGCCATTTGTGCCATTTGTGAAGTGTGCATTTAACAACACAATCCAGTTTTTTTTTTGTTCAAAGATAGGTCCCACAGAGTTCAATGGGCTTGAGATCCTTGTAGGTTTATATAAGATTGTAGCCTAAAGTGATACCTCAAGGATGTCAAGAAAAACTCCACACTGGTTGCACCTTTTCTTTTTTTCTTTTTAAATTGTAGAGGACAGTTTTTCTGAAGAGATAACAGAAAGAAAATTGTGTCCACAGCAATATAATGATATATATTATAATAATCTTATAACTGCAGAACTGGAAGAGATCCTATGGATCATTGAGTCCAACCCCCCATCAAGGAGGTGTAGTGGGGAATCAAACTAACAACCTCTGGCTACAACCAGAGGCCTAAGCCACTGAGCTATAAATTATGGTTATGAATGCGGCAGAGCAGTTTGAACAAAGTGTTGACTCTTCAGTCAATAAGTAGAAAAGTTCTGTAGTTACTATATGTTTACTAACAATACATGCAGTACAGTTGTATCTATACTTGTTTAGAAAAAATCCCCCACCCTGTTCAGTGGAGCTTACTCCTAGGTAGGATGTGTGTATAGTATTGCATTTGTCAAAGATGGTATCATATGAAGATACAGCCCTAAATGGTTCCAACTAGAGTAAAACTCACTGAATCAATGGGAAATGAATAAACCAGTAGTCATGTAAATTTAATTGATTCAATGGCCCTACACTGGTTTAGACTAATATTGGATGTAGGCCACCATGTGCAACAGAAGCCAAAGCAAGGTTGTTTTGTTTTTTAGTCACACTTCAAATGCGACTTAAATGTTTATAAACATGTTTATGTTTATAAACATTTAAGAGTTTATAATTGCGATGCAACAAGAGACTGTATTAGCAATGCAGCTTTATCTGGGATGATTATGATAGCTAAATTTAGGAATAAAATTCTTTAAAGACCTATTAATAACAGTGAGCTAGCAGTACTTAATCCTATCTCATGCAGCACGTATTTCTAGTGTGCATAAACCCCATTTGAGGAGGGGGGGTCTTTGTCACTTAATTGTGGCAAGCAAACTTTGACTAGGAAATGACTACAGTAACATGGATTTCATGTCAGACTTACAAAATATACAATAGCATAAGCCACTTATAATACTGTACCACATCCCCAAGCTGAGGATTACACAGTATCAGTCATTCAAGCCAATTGTTTCTAAGGGATAACATTATTAATATGCAAATAAAGAGATTTCCAAAAATATAATCTCTGTGATCTGTGAAGAATTTCAAAAAATATTTGATGTAGAGGCATAAGAGAATAATATGCATATCCAGTGGAGGAAATTGTGTCATGAGACATTGTGTGGGCAAACTTATTCACTTTTTCTGTGGGTGCTTTGAGGCTGGCTTTTACTATACAAGTGCACTGCCTCCTTCATTAATCTTAGAGGGTGGGTGCTTCCAGATGACATGTTCTTCCACTGGAGCCATCCCATGTTTCTGCACCACTTCTGTTCTTGATCCGAACAATGACAACCATCTGTCAAATTTCACTGCAACTGAGATCAGGCTCAAAGTGAGGTTGAATCTCAGCCACTCTCTTCACATCTTCTGCAGTTCATCTGGTGGTGCTAGTGGTGGTGGTGGTGGTAGCAGAGAGGTGTGAATTCATTCCACACATCTAGAACACTGGAAGTACAGCACCTCAGATCTGGATTTGTAGTTTTCTAGGTTGCCTAGGTTCTTGGGTGTTAGGTGCCTGCTGTGAAAATTCAGGGTCTCTGGGACTAAGACTTGTATCAAAAGATTCAAAATTACAGTGAGTAATTAAAGCCTCACAAGAAAAATAATGCTCCTGCAAGGCCTTGTTGCCACCAGGAAATGCTAGATAAGGCCTTCAGTTCTTTCTCAGTAATATGTATACATGTATAGCTTAAGAGCAAAACAAAATGAACATACAAAATCTTGGGTGGTCGTGTACTCAGAAAGGTATTTCTTCTTCCCCAGTATCAGCCATCAGTATCACTATTACCAATGAATGACACTATCTCTAAATAAAACTACTAACTAATTCCCACACAGACAATTGCAGACATTATTTGCCATTCATCAATATAAAAGTAAAGTAGTTACACAAAGCTATTATCCCATTCTGTTATTTTTATTGAGCATTCTTCTCAGTTTCAAACACACTAGAATTTCTGAAAAGGATACATTATTTTTACTAATTTTCTTCACCAAATTAAGTTCCATTTATGTGGGGTATACATCCAAATCTCTTGAGCCTCTCTTCTGTTCAGAAGTTAACAAACATTTTTTATTATTCTCATTTGCTATTCATGCTTTTTGCTATTATAAAAGACACAAAATGTTTATTTTATTTATTTATTTATTTATTAGATTTATACCCCGCCCATCTAGACCGAAGTCTACTCTGGGCGGCTAACAATAAAAAAAGAAATAAAAACAATATAATAAAGTAAAAAACAACAATAGTAATGTCGCACAAGATGGGGAAAAGAAAGAAAGAAAAAATTTCAAGTGATGACAGGAGGGAAAGCCTGCCTAAAGAGCCAAGTCTTAAGTTTGCTCTTAAAAACACCCAGCGAGGGAGCCAGACAGATCCCTGGGGGCAGACTGTTCCAAAGGCGAGGGGCCACTGCCAAGAAGGCCCGGTTTCTTGTTCTTTCTCTCCGGGCCTCCCTCAGCGTTAGGCCCCTCAGCCGCCCATTCTGGCTAGAACGAGTGGTTCGGGTAGATCTAGGTGGGAGGAGGCGTTCCGCTAGATATCGAGGTCCTAAACTGTTTAGGGCTTTATATGTCATCATTAACACTTTGAAATCAATGCGGAAATGAACGGGCAGCCAATGCAAGGCAGCCAGAGTGGGGGAAATATGCTGATATTTTCTCGTCCCACTGAGGAGTCTGGCCGCCGCATTCTGCACCATTTGAAGCTTCCACATCAATCTCAAAGGTAGCCCCACGTAGAGTGCATTGCAGTAGTCTAATCTTGAGATCACAAGCGCATGGACCAAAGTGGTGAGCGCTCCAACATCAAGATAGGGACGCAGCTGGGCAATCCGCCACAGATGGAAATAGGCAGAGTGGACCACTGACGCCACCTGGGTTTCCATGGTGAGCGCCGGATCCAGATGGACCCCCAAGCTGCAAACCTCACTCTTCGCAGTGAGAGTCACTCCCCCAAAAGAGAGGGAGTTTCCCAAACCACCAATGGAGGGGCCAACCACCCTCAGGACCTCCGTCTTGTCCGGGTTCAGCCTCAGTCCATTCTCCTGCATCCATTGCAGTACAGCCTCCAGGCAACGCTGAAGGGACGGAACGGCATCCACTGTGGTTGGAGAAAAGGAGATGTAGAGCTGGGTGTCATCAGCGTACTGATGGCACGAAGCCCCACACCCCCTGATGACCCCACCCAGCGGCCTCATGTAGATATTAAACAGCATTGGGGAGATAATCGAGCCCTGCGGAACCCCACAATTGAGGCTCCACGGGGCCGAAACACTCTCCCCAAGCTGTACTCTCTGAGGACGATCCTCCAAGAAGGATCGGAGCCAGGCAAGCGCCAGACCACCGATTCCCAGCTCAGAGAGCCTCCCCAGGAGGATACCGTGGTCGACGGTATCGAAGGCGGCTGAGATATCGAGGAGGACCAACAAAGACATTTTGCCCCTGTCAGCCTCCCTCAGCAGGTCATCAAACAGGGCGACCAATGCCGTTTCCATACCGTGGCGCAGCCTGAAGCCCGACTGGAATGGATCCAGGGCATTGGTTTCATCTAAAAGAGCCTGGAGCTGGTCAGCCACCACCCTCTCTACCACTTTGCTAAGGAAAGGAACATTGGCAACGGGCCTATAATTGCCAATGTTGTCCACCACCAAACTTGGTTTCTTCCTTATGGGCCTAATGAGTGTCTCCTTGAGAGAGACCCATTGGAGAGACCCATTAATTATTGCCATGGACCATTCAGTTGTTGTAGGCCTGGCTGCTTTGATTAGCCAGGCCGGGCAAGGGTCAAGGGAGGAGGTGGTGGCATAACAGCGGTCAAGCGCTTTGTCCACCATATCTGGCGTCACAGGCTGAAAGAGATCGAGTCTCATTGGGCAAGGCGGAGCGCTGGATGTCTCTGCTCAATCTACTGTGTTGAAAAAAGGAGAGAGCTTCCGGCGGATGGCCTCCACTTTAGATTTTAAAAATGCTGCAAATTGGTCAGGTGAAATACTAGTAGGAGGCCCATCACTTAGACCAATTCCGGATAGATCGCGAACTATATGGAAAAGTTCCGCCTACTGATTTGAAGCTTCGCTTATCCGGACAGCGAAGTGAGCTCGACTAGCAGCCCTCACCTTAGTAAGGTAGTGGTTAGTCCTGATCCTGACAGCTTTCCGATTATAATCCGTCGGGTTCTGTATCCAAATGCACTCTAGCCTTCTCCTGTTTTGCTTCATAGCTCGCAGCTCCTGGTTAAACCAGGGTGCTGGCTGACCTCTGCAACGGAGAGGACGTTTAGGAGCGATCGTGTCAACAGCCCTGGTGGCGGCAGCAAGCCAGCCATCAACCAGAGCCTCAACAGGAGCACCAATCATATCAGCCGGAATCCCTCATGGAATCCTGGAATCCTATAGGATCCAGTAGCCTTCGAGGGCGGACCATTAAAATAGGTCTTTGGGAACTGACACAAGGTCAGTTACCATCAGACCACACTCACTCCGCTCAGTGGAGAACACCAGGTCTAGCGTGTGACCACCCACATGGGTGGGGCCGTTAACATGTTGGGACATGTCCAAGGAAGCCATGGTTTCCAAGAACAAAAGAGCCGGACTAGAAACCTCTGCCTCCGCATGGATATTGAAATCACCCAAGACCAAAAGCCTCGGAGACTCCAACAGTGCCGCGGAGACAAAGTCCGCCAGGTCCGGTAAGGAAATGGCTGGGTCGTGGGGAGCGCGGTAACCCAGCAAGATCCCAATACCATCCCTGGCCCCAATATACACGTGGAGAGCCTCCAGACCTGGCTTCACCACCGTAGAGCGCCTAAAAACCTCCGGAGTGTTTCTATAAACAATGGCTACTCCCCCTCCGTGCCCCTCCAGTCTACCCTGGTGCTGGACTGCATAACCGGGAGGACAGGCAAGAGTCAAGGGAACACCCCCTTCCCCGCCCATCCATGTTTCGGTTATGCATGCCAGGTCTGCATCCTCCTCCAGAATAAGGTCTTGGATAATCTGGGATTTGTTGGATACAGACCTGGCATTCAACAGCACCAGATTTAGAGTGGAGGGACGGCTGATCTGACTACCTCGAGACTGGCGGTTGGTCACAGTGCCAGAACAGTGAACAGCCTTCGAACATCTGTTCACCGTTCTTCTGAAATGAGTAGGAACTGTGCCATCGCCATATTTTATTTTCTGCCATGCGTTTCACTGAATGGCAGAAAATAAAATAAAAACATTTAGTGACAAGGAGCTGCAGTCCCCAGAAGCTTATCCCAAATAAACATATTTGTCTTTAACATGTTTTAAAGTGCTACAGGATTCTTTGTTGTTTCTGCTGTAGTAGACTGACGCTGTTACTCCTTTGGAAATATAAAAAGAATGGACAGAATCTATTGGGGTTAAGCGTAATTGCATAAACTGTAGTAGTGAATTGTTGCCAATTGACAAGTAGCCCTTTGCATTCTTGGTTGCACACCAGTCACAAGGATAGTTTCGTGTTACAACAGGATAAATCAGATGCAGAAACAGAATGGGAGACAGCTGTCTCGACAGAGGTTTGTGTGAAGAGGATCTAGAGGTCTTGGTAAATCATGAACAACATATCAGTCAACACTGTGATGGGGCAGGCGGGGAAACGCTAATGTAATTCTAGGCTTCGTAAGTAAAAGAGTGTGGCATCCAATAAAAGCTAATTAATACTACCATTCTTTGTCTTCATTTAGAAGTCTTCTGAAGTATTGTGCTCAGTTTTGGGGTCCTCCTTAATATTTAAAATCATATTTACCAAAAAATTAAAGAAAAATGATATAATTATGATTAATACAGATACCTTTGCCATCAGAGTCCCTTCAACACTGAACTGATTTTAGTGCTGTTAGGTGCTTCTGAGATCGTTGGATTTTCAGGAATATGTTTTTTGTTTTCGACAAAACTGCGTGAATTGGCATTTGGAATAGACAGCATACCTTTTATCCAATGACTGCCGGCTTCTAGCACGTCTCAAATTGCACAAATCCTTTACTTTCTCTAGAAGACAATTTAATCAATATATTATAAATGCGCCTCTCCACAAAATCCTACTCTGCTGCATTATTGTGACATGGAGATGGTTTTTGGTCCTCGGGGGCTATGACAGTCGAATGCCACTTCTGGCAGATTCTACCAAGCTACTAAGTCTTCAAGGATTAAACTAGACAATGCAGTTAGTTTGTTATTAAAACCGACTTCTTTTAAGAGGTACAAGCTTTTCATTTATGTAAGTTTTCCTGATTTTGTGTGTTGCACATTGGTTCCTTATTAGTTTGTGACTGGCCATTGGGAGGTAAACATGGGCTTAATATACAAGTATAATTTTCCAAGCATAGAGCTATGACAGGACTGCACCATTTTTAAAAAATTCCAAGTCCTAGAATTCTCCAAGAATTCCCCAAGCAGAATTCTGGGAGTTCCAGCCCACAGACCCACACCGACAAATACCTGCATTTCTCTCACCTGCACCAGGCCTTGCTGCTCGTCTCAGGCTTTGCTTCCTGTTAAAAAAAAAAGAAGGTACTGCAATGCTTCAGAACTAATCTGTAAAGTAATGCATGATGTATAAATGATTTTACAATAAATTCAGCACTTCAGTCTTATTCTCTCCTGTTTTAGATATGTTATTCCAATAAGAAATAAAAGAATTCATTTTGTTGTTAAAGGTAGGCACATTTTGCCCATTCTGCACTATATAATTTCATTTACCTTACTAATAATTAGTACTATTCCTTATACTTCTTATTCAGTGTAAAAGTCCTATACGAAAGTGAGTGGCTTGTCCTTGTATAGCAGAAGTAATAGTTTGGTGGTGCAGCTGGAATACAGGGAACCATCTACCTGCCTATGATTATGCTTTGTAAAATGTTACTTCCCTGTTTAATTCTGGGAAGTTACCAAATAAGCATGAGCTGCATTTTTTTCCATCATGAAACTGAGGAGGAAGAAACTAGTTTTGTAGGCATTATTGCTGCTCCTTGACAAAGGATCTCTAAGTACTATTTCCATGAAGATCCCAATGAAGTTTGACTCAATCTGTGTGTCAATGAACGAGACAGGTTTTTCCCAGGGTCTCCTAGGGTCAAACTATAGATTACAAAGTGTATATGATTAAAAGAAGACATTCTTTAAGTCTTGAAAGCATCTGGAGCTTTTCGTACCTTCTGCAGTTTGTAGATTATCTTGTCGTTTTGTGATAGATCTTCAGGAGGTAAACACAGACCTTGTCTGCAGTTCTTGTTTCTAAGATGTAAAGGTTTACTAGAATTACATCTCTGAAATGCCAACATTGGTCTCTGCTTTGCTTTGCAAGGCTCTTAGCAAAGGTCCACATTTCTGTTCTTTTCATCACAATGGTATGAATCCATAGCCCTCCTTCCAAACTCTCAACTGATCACAAAAGAAAGTAAATGAATGTGTGAAGTATGAGATGTGTGAAAAGTTCTGGCTGATAATAAGACATTTTCAGTACTTGAGCAATTCATTCTTCCAGTGACAGGTTGTCTGTCAACAATACTTTGGTCCAGAAGCACCACCTTTCTTATATGACCTAGTATATATGCATTGTGGTTGAGTATACTTGTAAAGCAGTGGTTCTCAACCATCAATACAACTGCCATCAGTGGGACAGAGAAGTAGCCTAGGTGAGACGCATGGTTTTCATGACAATTAGTAAAAGTCCACTCTGCTTCAGTCTCTGTGTCTTCCTGCACGTGTGATGGGTTGTCTCCCGCTGACCCAGTTTGCCACAGATGATCCACTGGTGACCTTTTTGCATGCTAGTAGTAATGTTGCGTGCTTGGTGTTTCTCCTAATCCCTCCTTTCCCCCTGCTCACCAGTGAGCGTCCTTAAAGCACCACTTGCTGAAAAGGATTATCCGTTATGCTTTTGCCCCGCCCCACTTGCCCATTCTGTTACTTGTAATAAGTAAAGGTCCATAAACAAATACATGTCAGTCTGAGGAAAAGTGGGAGTTTTAATTCTGTCACGGTGGTGGCAAGATTTCTTGACACAATGATTGGTGGGCTGTCAGATTAAAAAAAAAAGATTGATGACCCCCAATTCAGTCATGCTGTGATCTGGAATTACTGACATACCTACAGGGAAGAAGTAAACCCCAGCCCCTTCCCTCGTGTCTTTACTCATGTGAGTGGCAAGTATCTGAAGAGAAGGGCCCTGTTGACATGTAGGTTTTACATGCAAGGAAGAATCCAGTATCAGCGAGTTCTTGCTCCCATGGAGAGCCTGAGTATGAACAGGAACTCCTCTTCAGACTTATCACTGTTCACATAAACAAAGCAACAAGGCAGGGGTGGGGCTAGCTATTCTCCTGTAACCATGTTGATGATTCTGGCTAAAAGGACCATTGAATAGGGCAGCAGGATAAGCTAAGAATTTTACTAATATTAAACTGTCATTTTGTGAATACCATCAGACTGAAAAAGTAGTGTGAAAGGCACTAAACGGTATGCTTGCCTCTGGCATTTATGTTTTCCTCCAGTGATTTCTGATGTGAATCATTGGGCACAAGTGAGAGAAAACTATCCACCTTTCTTTGCAAATGGCTTGAAAGAAGCAGCCATTTTACTCTCAGGTGCTTTCATTATTTAACATTTGTAATTCACAACCTCTGTTTGAAGCCAAAGGGAGCTGCAGTTTTAGAGCAGCTAAAATATCCATAGACATAGTTCAAGAGTTAAGTACTAAATTACAGACTTGTTTGGGTCACATCTGTATAATTTCTAGTGATATAGTGCAGCCAGGGCATACAGGATCAATGGATGAATAAGAGACAGGCATATGGATTTCCCAGAAACAATATGTTGTTTGAAGCTACAGCAGTTGAGAAGCAAATTATCATGGGCAATTAAGACATTAGCTTTATTCTCAGGTCAGACTAGAGGATACACTTAGCTCAGGTTTTGCAAAATTACTCTCTCCTGTGCTGAAATACAGCCTTGTCATAGCAAGTGATGTTCCTCATTTAGCATGATGCATTTTCTGATTTGTCATCGAAGCGACCAACATGAATTTGACCAAACTCTGGGAGGCAGTGGAAGACAGGAGGGCCTGGCATGCTCTGGTCCATGGGGTCACGAAGAGTCGGACACGACTTAACAACTAAACAACAACAACATTTTCTGATTGGTCATGGGAAAGTAAATAGAGGCTTGATTTACCAGGCCAATTGCTGAGGTGCATGTCTCTGGGATGCATGGAAGTGAGAGCTGGACCATAAGGAAGGCTGACCGCCAAAGAATTGATGCTTTTGAATTGTGGTGCTGGAGGAGACTCTTGAGAGTCCCCTGGACTGCAAGGAGATCAAACCTATCCGTTCTGAAGGAAATCAACCCTGAGTGCTCACTGGAAGGACAGATCCTGAAGCTGAGGCTCCAATACTTTGGCCATCTTGGAGAATACTTCTTGGAGAAGAGAAGACTCCCTGGAAAAGACCCTGATGTTGGGAAAGTGTGAGGGCAAGAGGAGAAGGGGACGACAGAGGACGAGATGGTTGGACAGTGTCATCGAAGCTACCAACATGAATTTGACCCAACTCCGGGAGGCAGTGGAAGACAGGAGGGCCTGGCGTGCTCTGGTCCATGGGGTCACAAAGAGTCGGACACTACTTAACGACTAAACAACAACAACATGTCTCTGGGGAAATCATGTTGTGGGAGAGGAAATGGTTAATAGGAAGCTTACATTCCTTTCAATTTCTTGTTTGACCCTTTGACAACATGGTAGGGTTGCAGCTCCATATTGCACCTCTAAAAACGCCGCGTAGGACTAGGGAGGTGAAGAGTGACATATTTGCTGACATATCCCAAGACCCGTTAGTTCATGCTAGCCTGGGCAGAAAGTACAGGTTTCCAGAGAATTTTTGCATTTACAGTTTGAATCACCACCCTGACACCAATGGGAGGGGGAAGAATGAACTGTACCAGGTTCAGCTGGTAGAGCAGTGGGACCAAGAATTCGCCCAGCTGGAGGAATGGAGCAATTTTGGATTAAGGTAATCCAAAACTGGCTCTTCTTCATCTCTGTGATGCCCCTTGAATGCTCCATCGGGTGACTTTCCTCTGGTGTGGGTAAAGCAGGGACCTTTGCAGTGGCACTAATCTTTGCTGATGGAGACCAAAAACTTTGGCATCCTCTGCTCAAGCCATCAACAACAGTATGGGTTAGGAGGATTACTTTCCTTTTTTCCCTGCATGTTCTTACTAAGTGCATCTGATTGCCAATAATGTTGCAGAATCCCATTTGCTTTACAGATTTATTTATAATTGTACACAGGTTGAACATGACATGAGGGTTCGTATCATTAACACTCTTAACATATTTCTGCTCTCCCACCAGACATCTAGGGAAACTCACAAAAGAGAGCAAATATAAATTACGCCTTCTTGGGCCTACACAACTCCCAACGAAGCTCATCCACAACATGTTCCCAGCTACCGTCTGTCTGCTGCCAGATGTGTTACCTCAGGGCACCCATAGTGACTGCTCTATTAGGAGCTGGAATGGAGTTTGGAGCCCTACCAAAACAAGACTGCCCTCAGTGCATGAGGAACAGAAGGGTGCTAGATCTGTACCCTCCATTATTATTCCCTGTGTGCGGAAAGTGACAAGAAGACTCTTTCCTGCACAGGCAGCTTCTTCATGCAGTTGAGAACCGTGCTTTTTCATGGTCCTTCCCTGAGTGTACATAGACCCTCTACGTGTAAAAGTCTGTTCTCTCTGTGCACAGAATGCAAAGAATTAGAAGACGAGGCTAGCTCCCTCTTGCTCTTCACACATTAAGATTAGCCTTTTAAAAAAAAGTCTTAATAGACTTTGAATCTCTTTTCAGCCAGAGGCATTGAGCTATAAAGAACCTGATGTCATCGTTGTCTCTTCTTCTTCTTCTTTTCTGTCACATATAATCCCCATTTACAGTCCTAAACTTTCTGCACCCTTGTTAGTCAGTGGTGGGAATGGGCTGACTGAGCTTGCAAACCTGTGCATTATTAACTGACCTGGAAATAAGCTTCACTGAGCTCAGTACTTGCAAATAATATGTGCAATCAACTGGCAGCTCTAAAGCAACTTCCCAAGAGAAGAGTTGCGACTGAGATGAGAATTGAATAGTTCTTGCAGGTGTTAAGAGGCTATGCAGGAGGTTAGGATGCATGTTATATAAATATACAGGGAAGAAGGCATTAATCTCTCTCTCTCTCTCTCTCTCTCTCAGGCTTTTCCTGTATGGCTCTGGGCACACTCTGATAATCTGATTAGGAGATTTTCTTTGACAACACTTCTTTTCCTAATGCTGTAGTGACCATGGCTGTCCTTAAAGTGAAATTCACCAAAACAAAGAGGGACAAGTTGGCTCAAATATTATGGATCCTCAACTGGATTTCAGTGGTGTCTGGTGCAATTTTGTTCAGCTTGGGACTCTTCTTGAAAATAGAAATCAGAAAGCGTAGCGAAATGATGGCCAAAGGAGATATTAACTCAGTCCCCAACATGCTCATCTCAGTTGGGGTTGTAGCCTGTATCATCAACTTTCTTGGAGGCAAAATCTGCTACGACTGCACAGACATGAATAAATATAACCGATGGAAACTGGTTATGCTCCCATACATTGTATGCACATTTTGTTTCACCTTCTGCATCTTAGTGGGTGCTGTTATGTGTTATACCATGAGAAATGAGCTGGAGGAATCACTGTATCTGGGGTTGAGAGATGCTATTAAATTCTACAAGGACACAGATATCCCTGGAAGATGCTTTATGAAGAAAACAATAGATGCGTTGCAGATCAAGTTCCATTGCTGTGGAAACAATGGTTTCAGAGACTGGTTTGAAATTCAGTGGATATCTGTTCGCTATTTGGATATGGCTTCAAAGGATGTTCTAGAGTAAGTATTCATGTGATAGATTACTTGAATCTGTTCTCTCACAGAAGGAGTCTGGGTTGACCAAGTGGCACAACCAAGAGAGACCTCCATGGGGCACAATTCTCCATTCCATCCCGATCTGTTTGCACTCTGCAAGTCAAAATGGTTTGATATAGGTTGTAAAAGAGGCTAATAGTAGGAGCTGTTCAACAGTGGAACACAATGGATGTGTGCAGCCTGCATGGACTCAGAATGTTATAACCAGGGCAGGTGCAGGCCACACAACTTCTGCAATTGCCCTGTCTCACACTGGTGAGTGATTAGAGGAAACAATGTTTTCAGATAGCCTTTGAAAACTCAAGTGTGTCCTTGGAGAGAGTAGTTATGGGAAGTCTTCAAACACTTGATAGAGCTAGGTATATTTAGCTTAGAAAAGGGAACACTCAGGAGAGCCATGGTTGATGTCTTCAAGTATCTGAAGTGTTCTTAAGTCAGAAGGTAGGCCAGATCTCACCTGTCTTACACCAGAGGGCAGCACTGTCTTGAGTGGGTGGCAATTAGAGAGAACCAGATTTTTTTCAAACACTCAGGTAAGCCTCTTAAGTATACAGGCTATTTTATGGTTTACAAACTCTGTTAGGAAGTGGTGGGATCTACTTTGCTGAGAAGCTTTCTACTTGGAATATTATAGTTGCATCCAACATTGCAGATTCTTTACAAAGACAAGGGTTGGATTACATAATCTCCAGATTCCCTTTGAATTTGAAAACAAGGCTGTAGTAATGAGAAGACAAGACTCACTGGAAAGGACAATAATGCTAGGAAAAGTTGAAGGCACAAGGGAAAGAGGAATACCTATTACGGCTTGAGTGACTCAGTAAAGGAAACCATGGCCTTTAGTTTATGAAACTTGAGCAGAATCATTCATGATTGGACCTTTTGGAGGTCACCAATTCGTAGGGTTGCCATAATTCAGAAATAACTTGGCAGCACATAAAAATAATAAATCCTTAACATTGTTTATTTGGAAGTACATGGGGAGTCTGAAATAAAGTGGGAGTGAACATGAAAGCTACTGTAGTATTTTGGACAGAGTGTCAGCCTAGAACTCAAGGCTTTTGGGTTCACATCACTGCTTAGTCATGGGAGCTTCCTGGGTGTGTGTGATTATGTCAAATCACTCCTTGAACATCTCACCCACCTTGAAAACCCTGTTAGAGTTGCCATAAGTTGAAGGTGCCTTGAGAGCAAATAAAAAACAAAGCATGATGGGAACACTTAGGAGAAGGCTAGTATAGAATGGTGGCTAAGTAGGGAGCTGTGAACCAGCAAATTCTTTGTTTGAAACTCAGATTTGCATTTCATTTACTAAACCTCATTTTCTAAAAAGTGCTTATATTCTCCAAACTTCAACTCGGTGTGCAATGTAGACATGACAATACCAACCTACCTTACCAGGCTGATACACAGATTACTAGGATAATATAGAAGAAGTACATTGAAAGGTGGAATAATATTATAGGAAATGGCTTTAAAGGCTAACAACAGATTACCATTTTGAGAACAGAGGTAAGGTGCATGAAAAGTTGTCCATCAGTTATGGTCCCAGTAGCAAGGTGGGAAGCAGAGTGTGACTGTTAAAAATAGGACCATGGACAAACATATTGCTGCAGTAAGAATGCCCACAACTTAATTGATTACATTTAAAGAGCCTTGGCATAGCACAGAGCAGCCGATCGAGGAATCGGCTGACCCAGGTGTCAACCAATGAAGCATCCAAATCCTGGAATGACAAGATAGCAGATCTATATAGCCAGAAGTCTCTGCCAGATATTCCCTCTGCCACCTGGGAGTATGGGAGGCACCACCGCACCCAAGCTGAGCATGTGTCTGAGGACTTTAATCTGAAGACCCCTTTAAGAGGTGCTTGTAATTTCGAGGGGAAACAATCATGCAGGCTACTCCCTCCCCCCCCCCCCCCCGCCAGCAGTGCCCCAAATGTCCAGAAATAAGAAAGGAATAACAGGTTAGAAGAATGTATAAAAGCAGTGCCTCCTGTAATATCATCCTCATAAGGTACCTTATACCACTAGCCCCAGAACAAAGGCGACGAAGATATAGAAGTTCTGGTCATGAAAGGTGTCAACAGCACAGTGAGGGAACAGTTTGAGCAACCTATGGAGATGGGAGAACATCCACAATGAACACCTGGACAGCAGATTTAGCAGACACAGACATCACCTGCTCATAGTTTTCCCTTACTCAGGTGAAACACATTGCAATTATGCTCAAATTACAAGAATCATGCCCATTTAGCACATGCAATTTGAAGCAAAAGAGTACCCTCTTTGGTCCTCATTTTTGGTCCTTCCAATAGATTGGACCCAAGCTGTTTAGGGCTTTATAGGGGAGAACCAGCACTTTGAATTGTGCCCAGAAACAGATCAACAGCCAGTGGAGGTGCTGTAACAGGGATGTTATGTGATCCCTGTGACCAGTTCCAGTCAGCAATTGGGCTGCTGCATTTTGGACCTGCTGACAGGTCCAAAACACTTTCCAGACACTTTCCAGAGGCAGCCCCACATAGAGCGTGTTACAGTAATCCAGCTGGGAAGTAACTAGGGCATATGTCACCATGGCCAGATCAGACCTCTCCAGGAATGGGTGCAGCTACCGCACTAGTTTTAAATGCAAGAAGGCACTCTTGACCACTGCTGAAACCTGGGCATCCAGGCTCAGAGACAAATCCAGGAGTACCTCCAAGCCATGCACCTGGGTTTTCAGAGGGTGTGTAACCCCATCCAGTACAGGCTGCATCCCTGTTCCTTGATCTGCCATTTGACTGACCAGGAGCACGTCTGGATTAAGTTTCAGTTTATTTACCCTCATCCAGTACATTAGTAGAATTGAATATTGGGATATTGGCAGGGGAAAAAAAGACCAGTGTGAAGAATACTGGAGAAGAAGAGAGAATGCTTGTGTTTGTGTGTATGTGTGTAACAAACAAGTTTGTCAGGATTAGACACGCTTGCTAGTTAGAAATAAAGTGCATATCAATTTAATGCTCTATAAATAATTTTGTTGTTTGACACACCACCTTAATAAGTATCCTTGAAAAAAATTATCTATAGAGTTCAGAAATGCTCCACAAAAAAATAATTATTAGACTTTTGCAAAAAGTATACAGGTTACTTCAGCAGTATAAGAGTGGCTGATACCTTTCATTGGACCACTAAATAATTAAACAAATAACAAGCTTTTGTGGAGACAATCCCACTTCCTTAAGCTCCAGTGCAACATGGACAGTGCAAAAAGAAAAAAATAAAAGAAAAAGAAAAAATGTAGAAACATCAGGAACATCATAAAATTGTGTAATGTTGTAGTGAGTGAACATTCAGTATAGAACAAAACAATCTCAAAAGGGATATTTAAGATACTTCATTTTCCTCCCCTGTGCCAAAATCTAAATAGCAAATAAATATAGCTAGATAGTTTGATTAATAGCTCTTACCTCCTAAAGCAACGGATAGGCAAATTAATTAAGGAACAAAATTTGCTTGCAGAGTTTGAGTACAGAGCAAATATTTTCCTTGACAACAAATCTCCAGGAATGCTGAAGTCTACATAAAACTAGTCTTAATCCTTGAGTCTTCTGAAAAGCAGTGTAAGTGATTATAAGGTATAGATAGTATCTCATGTGAACCTCCAGGACTCCCAACATTAATCCCACTCCCAAATTGTTCCTAAAGAAATGGTTTTATTTAATTGAAAACACACTCTTGAATCCCCTCATGGCCAATTTTTTTTTAAGTTAGGGTGTGTGGGGAGCCCCAATGGGACTGGAGCCTCCTCAAAACAGGGGGGAAATACCCCCCCACTGCCAAAAGGGCTCAAGAGGCCTTTGTTAGGAAAAATAAAACAAAAACAAACCCAAACAATTTTTTTAAGCGTTGTGCTGGGGTCCCAAGAGGTGGTGGGATCTGCATATGCCCTGCATGAGGAATGTTTCCATTCCTGTATTACAGCCATAAGATTTAGAGACAGAACATTGCCTGCCTTAGCAGCTGCTTGCCATCTCATACAGACATCCAGCACACATGCCATGAAAATGCTTTGCTTTGTTGATTGAGATGCCGTAAACCTTTGGCAGTTTTCATAAGCTAATAGAAGGATATATATTAGCAAGGAAAATATATAGGGACACAAATGAATCATGCCTGAGTAAAATAAGAAACTATTATGAAAGAAAAAGTGTATATAATTATTAAATTGCTTTGATTATATAAAATTTCACTATAGCAAGTGTAGCTCATAGAAAGGCTGAAGAAAAGAGAAGGGGTAGATATGTTGCTTCATTTGTACTGTTTGTATTTTCTTGATAGCACATAATTAAATTTAAAAGAGAGATGAAACTGTATATTGTATTCTCTTTTACCTGTGATTTTGTACCACTCCTCTCCTGGCTGCGGGAACAGGATTTGAAGGGATCCCTTCAACAGACAAGCTCCAGGTTTACTTACAAGCAGAAAAGTTTATTGAGTAGTTTACACAGGCAACCAATAGCTGGAGTGCATAACCACATGGCTCAAAAGTCAGTCCAAAAAGTCTGAACTAACATTAGGCAGAGCAAACCAATATTTATACAGTTTTGCTCTTTACCCCAATAAGTTGCAGCTGGGTAATGCATTGTTAAACCATTACAAACATGTGAACCCCTTCCTGCTCAGCATCCCACTGTGAAAAGCTCAGGTATGCATAAACAAGCTTGTTAGCATTATTTGATAAGCACAACTGTTGGCTCTGGCTCCCTTTGTGTCCCAAAACAATTACACAGCTTGACTGTCCTTTGTTTTCATCTCCAAACCATGAGACCAACCAAGCAAAATGGAAGACAGACGATTCCTCCAAATGCTGGACCCACCAGATTTATACTACATGAGAGGTGGCATCAATCTGGAACATGCGTGTTGGCTTTTCTCGCTTATCTTTACCTTTTTTACATTTTCAAATTGTTGAAAGATTTCACCAGGTCAAGCATCCTCACTGCAGCCACGGAGCATGGAGCATGAAGGGGTTATGATAAGTCTGCCAAGCTCCCAGTCCCCCAGGAAGGCAGCAGGATCTAAGAGAGTACCATGGGAATATTACATATCATTAGAATCTCTCTTGTTTCCTCCCTAATTTTCTTTGTGTTTTTCCCACCCCTTCTCTTCCACGTATACCTATAGTTTGCTCTATCTATTAGGTATGTGCAAGCTGGCTGGATAGCTCAGTGGTTTAGGTATGTGGCTATGGAGCCAGAGGTTGGGAGTTCCATTCCCTACTGTGCCTTCTTTGAGTAGGGCCAGACTGTGTGGCCTTGGGCAAGCTGCAGTCCCAGTAGATGCCCCCAGAAGAAGGGAATGATAAACCACTTGTGAATATTTTCTACCTGAAAAGGGTCGCTGTAAGTCAGAATTGACTTGATGGCACAAGATTATTATTTTTATTAGGTATGTGCACAGCTAATTGTCACATCTGCTCACCTACCCAAAACTTGGTGTGTGTGCACAAGAGTGAGTGAAAGCAAATGCTGCAGAACTACACCAAAAGGACTTCATGGCAGAGATTATGTGGAATTGCTCAGCAAACAGTCTTCTTCCAATGACTTCCTTGCCTCCTCAATTCTTTGGTCATTCCCCTGCCCCCTCTTTAAAATGAATCTTTTGAATGCAGCCAGGAGAGTTGTTTTTAAAAAGGATGAGCTTCCGTTTGAGAAGGGAAGCATAACAAAGTGGCACAGAATAAACCAAAGTATTAGGTAGCAAAAGAGAGATGTGGGAATTCATCCAAAAAAACCAAAACACAACACATCTGTATGTACTGCAATAATGGAAATGCTGATAAGGTCTGTACCTGACAGAAATTTGAGGATCAGAAATGCCCCAGAGTCCAGGTCATTTGCATTATTCTGTTTGTTGTTTAATCGTTAAGTCGTGTCCGACTCTTCGTGACCCCATGGACCAGAGCACGCCAGGCCCTCCTGTCTTCCACTGCCTCCCGGAGTTTGGTCAAAATTATTCTGTTTACCACTACATATCTGCAGTGAGGAACCACCATAAGGCAACTCCTCCATGGCGTTTTATCCTCCTATTGTCTCAACGTTTCAGAGCCTTATTTGAATTATAGTGGTCTACAGGAGCTATGTTCTGTTTTTTTTGTTTTTTGCAGTAAACAGTCTTGTGTCATCTAAAGAAAATATTGACTATCACTTTTGACAGACATAAACATTATTTTAAATGTATTTTAAGTGATAGAACGTAATTGTTGGCTGTGTTAATATAGTTGAAGAAGTAAACCAGCTTAATTTCCTTTTAAAAAGAAAATAAATTACTACTATTATTTTTTTAACACACATGATTTGTTTCTTCTGAACTTTCTTCCCAGAAACACTCTTGTGAATTAGGTACATTTGCTAGTCTCTGTCTGAGGCATTTGCATTACATGCAGTTGCAATGGAAGAGGAGGAGTGACCTTACAGATTAATCTTCTCTTTGCCCCTCCACTGCCTAAGCTTTGTGAGGGACTTTCTGGAAAGGGAGCCTTCTAGATGTAGAGGCAGACTCACTACCCAACCTATGGGTCTACATTGCATGAATGTACACTAAGGGTCCCTGGTTCTTACCTTTCCCTATAACATATGGATGTGACACAGCAGGGGAAGTGTACAGGGCCCCCTCTGTCCATCTTAAGGTTGTAATTTTGTAAGGGGTGAAGGCCAGAAAAGGATTACTAGACCAAGTGCACTTGGGAGGACCCAGGCTGGGGAAGGTTGGTCTAGAAACTGTAGCCTATTAGGAGATGAGAAATTTGGACTGTGGGAAGCACTTGATTTGTCTTTCTGATTCCTTGATTGATTAGTGAATTACATCAGTTAAAGATAAACATTTTACAATTGTGTCTGTGTTCATAGTGTTTTTTTGAAAGCATTTTTACTCTCTAAATTTCCCAACCTCTGAGAAGGTCCCTAGTTCAATTCCTGGGACCTGCAGCTAAGGCTGGGAAAATCCCTTGCTTGAAGAACAATTCCCAGTCCATACCAACAAGACAGGTCAAGATGGATCAATGCTTGACTCAGTTTCTTGTGTTTATGTATATTGTGGTCTGAGTTCATTTGGTGGAATCTCTGTGGTCTGATGTGCTAAAAAGCGTGTGCAGAGAGGTAACCTGCTTCTAAATTAGGAGGAAGGTGTGGAACTGCAGTGCTTTGGCTGCTCACAACTAGAAATGGTCCATTTCAATAAAAAAACAACAGTATCAAAAGGAGGTAAATACCAGCCCTCACAAATGCTCCCTGCATTTTACAAGAATGCTTATTTTGAGAAAATAGATTCAAAATTCTCTTAATATAATTGTGAAACTGTCTGCTTCCCTCTCACTGTTGCCCATTTCCCCCATCTTGTTGCAGTCGCCTAAAGAGCAACGTTGACGGGAAGTTCCTGGTGGATGGAGTCCCCTTCAGCTGTTGCAATCCCAGCTCACCCAGACCCTGTATCCAGTACCAGCTCACAAACAATTCTGCTCACTACAACTATGACTTCCTGACAGAAGAGCTTAATATCTGGATGAAAGGATGCAGAGAGGTCCTCCTGGATTATTACACTGATATCATGAGATCCATTGGCATCACCGTACTCATCATCTGGTTGTTTGAGGTAAACTGCAGTAAAAAAAAATTGTTTTTACTCTACAGAGGTTCTTCATTCCTAACTGTATGATCTGTCAGAAGAGAGCCGTGGTTTTTCCCATTGGCCAGAATCTTCCCAGATGTGCAACTGATATCTTTGCTGAATAAATCTAGCCTCCTCCAGATGAATTCATACTTTAAACATGAAAACACGCACCAAGTTTTTATTACCAGTTACAGAATGAAATGTGCAATGAAGGGTGAAATATAGTTTGTCAATTAGTCATATTCCATTCCATCATATATGAAAATAAATTAGAGCCTGGATATCAAACATGAGCATCTCTCTGGTATACCAGAAAGTTGTAGCACTGGCCAATTATTCTTCCTGTGGGACTGCACGAATGTAGCAACTGACAAGCCTGCTTTGCTAGAATTACTGCCTGAGCAGCCAAATTCAGTGAGATACTGTGGTTAAGTTTGGGTATTTGCATATTGCAGAGGGATAGGGACCACCATGCATAAGGTACAGAGGCCATGTGTCATCTCTTTCTTCCAATTTCTGATGGTTCGTCATGTCTCTCATCAAAAGGAAGATGTGTGATTTTGAGCACCTTTGAGTTATAAATTATCCTTGCCTTCTCCATTAAAGTGAAAGTGAAGGTGACTGCAGTTTCCTTCCAAATGCTCTTCTTTTCAATTGTACTCCTGGCTCACAGTTGGTCAAAGGTGGAATCTCTTGTAGTGTGCCATTTGTGTGAGTTGGGGTGTGACAAGGGATACAAGTGACAACTTATTAACAAGTGTCAGTTATCCACAGCGATTTATGTTATTGAATTTACACTGGCAAAACTGATGAATAGAATGCTGACCTTTAAATTGAGCGGGGGTGGTCATGGCTAGGAGATTTTTAATATATTAAGGTTATAATTAACAAGTAATGACTAATGAATGACAAATACTTAGATATTAATTCATTTTAAAAAGTAACAACATGGTAACTTGTAAAAGCAGCTTTCCAAGTTCTGCCTTGAAGTGTGTGTGATGGTTTTTGAGGAACAGCTTTTGAGCATGTGCTTAAGCGGGGGGGGGGGGGTGTGTGAGAAGAGGTTTTTGCAAGGTTTCTGACTTACATCCTGACGACCTGAAGAAGTGAGGGAAATGAAGGCATTGGTTGCAAAGCCTTAATTGATAACAGCATTTCAAAGGAGTTTGTTCAAAACCTTTTTCCTCTAAGATGCTCTTTTGCAATAAACTACACAAGTGGAGGATGACGCGATGGAATTATGAGCACTCCCTTCCAGTGGAATGAGAGCATGCTGTCTTTTTGAATAGCCACCTGCATCAATTATTCCAGATACTTTGAAAGAAGAAAAATGGAACAGATTGTTCTTTGAAAAAAGGAGATATCACATATTAATAGCATGCCACTCCTTGTTTCATCATCTTCTTTAATGTAGGACAAATGACTAATTAAAGCTGCTTAAGCCTGATGGTGCTGCCAACTAGTAATGGTAACCTTCTGAGTCTAGGGCATCCAAAAATACCTGCCGATTTAACCCTCTTGTTGTGAAATTATATCAACCTAGGGACAGTTGTAAGAAAAGAGTACATGTTTATTGCAAACAGCCTGGACACAGTTTTAGTTACAAAAAATATCTTTTTCTTCTTCTGCTTGACAGCTGAGCCTGAAAGATAGAGCTCTGAAATCATCAATACCTTCCTGTGAGCAACTATGGTTCTATACCCATTTGCCTGGGAATAAACCCAACTGAACTTGATGGGACTTATAAGTAGACATGAATAGGATTGCACTTTAAATGCTTAAATAGATTCTAGTGCACATAATCAGGAATTGTCTTCAGAAAGATGGGACCTGAGCAAGATTTCTGTTGTGTGGAAGCAGAATGCATAGTGTGCACGCACGCACATTACAGATAATCTGCTCATAAAAGAGGGAATTCCTGAAGCGCTGATGATGTGCAATTTTCACAGTCAGAGCTTTTCTCCCATCCTGTACCTGGCAAATTAGCTGATTTTGTTTTGTGATTGATGTTCATGACATGAAGTCATCATTGTTTACAATAAAAAATAATTGATTTGTAGTAATCATAAATCATGTTTTGGCTCCCCCCTTTTTTCTGTATATCTTTCTCTAGGTATCTGTGCTTACTGGGGTCCGTTACCTTCAAACGGCAATGAGAAATGTCCTTCTCCTGGGCGACCCACAGTCTGACTCAGATGGCTGGTTACTTGAGAACAGCTTTGTAGAAACTGCCAAGTATAACTTCAATATCATAAAAAACCTTGGGAAAGCTAATCAGATATCTACAGTTTCAGGAATGAATGATCCTAATATGGATGTGCAAATGGTAAACCATGGTCCAGAGAACGTTCCAACAAAATGTATCCCTACAGCTTGAATGGATGCAGCACTGAAGACTTTTAATATGGTTTGGCACCACAACCACTACTGTGCATTTAAGCTGATTTTTTTTTCACCCATGAGAATAAAATCAGTATCTCTGGCATGAAATTGGTAAACCACATCCTGATAACAGGACCTAAATATGGGGATGTTTGACACAAAATAGAACTTCAATTTGATATTCAGAATTTCTGTATCGCCAACATTAATCTTCACAGCTCTGTCCTCATCTCTGTAATGTGTGCGTTGATAGTATGACATTTACATTACTTCCGCCATGCATTTTTTAACCATTCCTTCCCCCACCTCCCAATATTGATGAAATGTAAATATCAAGAGGATGAAAGAACTGATAAAAGAAATGCAGTAGGCATCAGGGCGCTTCAGGTATTATATGGCTATGAAACGTTAATCACTCAGCCTAGTTGTGGGTCAAGCAAGTTCACCCTCTTTTTGCTGATACCATATTTGCCTAGAACAGAGTTCTGTGAAACTCACAAGTTAACAATTTGCATTCCTAACACTAAAAACTTATTGTTGTATCCCCTCAACAGACTTCACGCATCTCACTTTAATGAAAATATCTTTACCTGTTTAATTGTCGTAAGGCCTGAATGTTATTCAGGCAATATTTTGTTGTGGTAGGTCTCCCAGAACAGGAAAATCTTTTAAGGCAATTGCAGTTTTGAATATAAAGCAAAGGCTCTCTTGTAAAAGTGCTAAAATTATCAGATGAATGCAGGTTGGCAGTAAGGCCCAGATCAACACATACGATGGTCTTTCAAATGGAATTCACACCCTAGCAGAACTGGTTTACTCACTGCAACCTTAAGCAATTCATTGATCAAGAATGAGCTTTTGAAAGAATAAACTTCAGTCTGTTGCAATTTTTAAGTGACTCTGGAAAGAATAGATTATCAAGCCTTTTTCTAGTGTAAGGCAGTGAGAGATAGTAAAAGGAAATCCTGTGAAAATAAATTAAAATACGCTGGACCTTAACATGCAGGATGTATTATACAGTGTACTGAACTATGTATAACAAGCAGCCTGTAGCAACCTTTCAGAATAAATAAATAATAATAAAATAAAATTCCATGCCTTTATAGAAACGTTTCAGCATTGTTTATTTTGACTAGAGGGGAAGAATCACTCCCAAGTCACCATTTTGTTGTGCTTGTATGTATTGCCCTAGACATGTGTAGATTAAATTTTGAGGAGGATGTGAAAGCACTGAGGTAATATAACTGTTTCACTTTGTGAAAAGGTTTGAACCAGCAGCTAAAAGGTGGCAACTTCACTTTGGAGGCCTTTAAGCAGTGGGTGTATGGTCATTTGTCAGTCATGCTTTAGATATGAATTACCTGCATTGGTAGAATACACTCAGTGACCATTGAAATCTATGCTTTTTTGACTCTTAACTGCCCCCTTCCCCAACTCCCTAACCTGAAAAACAAGCCACAGAATGTCTGGAGTCAGGAGGCAATGCATCTTTGGGTCAAATCATCAGTTGAAGAGGTGAGTGAGTGCCACCTCCACTCCTTCCAGGACGAACGAAAGATGCCACGAGAATAGTATATCTGGATATATTTTGAGGAAATTGTTTATCAGTTCAAGTGACTTCTGAAAACAGGGCAACCATAATTTCAGTGATGCTGGTGAGCTTATGCTGGGCTTATGCTCATGCAAGAGGCCTTCCCCTCCTCTCTACACCATTGTCCCTCTGCAGAGTCCATTCTGTCCTCCCACCCGATGGGTACAGTTAGAAACAACTCAATGGCTGAAATCCTCTTCTTGTGAGTTCCACAGCATGACTAATGATGTCATCAGCTAAGGTAGGGTTTGTTCGTTTGTTTTTTGAAATTAAACATTTCCTATTTTCCATCCCTTGTAGGTGCTATGTAGTCCCCTTTCATCCAGGGGAATCCATGGGAGCTACCCATCTTCTGGCTCCCACAGATCCTGAGTAATCTCTTTCATTGTTGGGAGCCTGTGAGGGCGGCAGGATGAGAGGGGGAAGTTTTAATTATCAAAAATCAATGCTGCCTGTCAAGGCATTCCTCTGGCAATGATTTTCAGTAATTAAAGGTTTTTCCTCCCATCCTACAGCCTTCATGGGTTCCCAACAATTAAAGGGATTAATCAGGACCTCTGGGGACCAGAGAATGGGAAGAGAAAATATTTCATTTAAAAAACAATCCTTGGCTATTGACTTCATGAACTTTATCTCATGGAACGTACACAAACAGGATTTCAGCCAATATTTGCTCATACTTGGCAAGTGCCAAAAAGCCTGTGGAATACACACCAATATAATATTTCTTGCATTATATAAAGATCATTGCTTATCACATGTCTAGTCTTATGTTCAACTATGAAAAGATAATTTCTGCTGTTTTTGAAGATATTTGATCTAAATCAACACCAGTTTCTACATTTCAGGACCTGTATTGCTTATGTAAGTATTTTGTGTGTGTGTATCAGTATTCCTTATCTAGACACACATTAACTTTTCCTCCACAAACCCAGTTTGTTCCAGCAATGCTAAATGGAGACTTACAGAGATCTTACTGCATTTTTTCATTACATCAGATGTGCAGGAGAAACAATAAAGGCCCAAACCAGCTGCCCCTCTTTGTTCCTCTCTTTTGTTAATGAAGGAGGAAGTAGTTGGAAATTTATTTATTTATTAATTAAGATGTTAGACTGCCTGATTTAGTGAAAAACTCAGGGCGGTTTACATAATTAAGTAAAACATACAAACTAAAACAATAAAAGAATGCATAGATAATAACACAAACAAAAACAAAAACAGGAAGGCGACCGAGGATCGCCACCTGGTGGCTTAGGTGAACATAACATAATAACAAAATGTCCAGTAATGTAATAAAATAATCAATAACTGCAATAGAATATGGGTCTCAGAAATTATGGACAGCAACGTCTAAGTTAGAGATGAGCAAAGCCCTCCCCCTCTGGATAGAGTTTGACTACAATTGTGATCAGCCTTTGCCAGCATATCTTAACAAGCAATGTTCAGAAGAGATGGGTGATAGATTCCAAAATGCTGCAGGGGATGGGTTTCCACACACCCACCCCCATAAGCTGTTTGCATTTTGCTCAGATCACTTGAAGAAAACTTGCTTGATATGAACAACAAACATGCTATGGAATTTGGGGGCTTTATCTTGGTACACAGCCTTATGAATTATCTTTGAAAGCCATCTATCTACTTGATTTCTTTAGTGGTCCAATAAAGGTATCACCTACTCCTTCATTTGTATTTTGTTGGGAGTTGTGGTCCAACAGCATCTGGAGGGACGCATTTGCTAATCCCTAGTTAGACCAACTTTGCTGGTCCAGATTTGTTGGACTCCAGCCTCATCATGCTCAGGTATGCTAGAAAGAGGATGCTATAGCCTATCACTGATGAAGGGCAGTAGTTTGGACAAAGTCAGTCTACACCATCTTGGATCATTTTGTGTTCCTATAAACATCATGACCAACAAACTTCCTTCTTGCAGCAGCCATGGTTATTTTTCACCAGGGTTTAAAATGACAACTAGCCTATCCTTACAAATGTGTCAGAAGTAAACAAATAATGCAATTTAGGAATTAAGCTACATGATGCAGAGTAGATGGGCATTCTAAAAAAAAAAGGTTTGTGAGTATTGAAGAAATATGGATCTTTGAGTAATGTGTGTTTTACCAGTACAGAAAATGGGGACAGATAAAATAAGTTTCGTATTTCAGAGCAAACATTCTAACTCAGGAAGTAATTTTTATGATGACACATGGAAAAAAGACCACTTCTCTCCCATGTATGTGAATATTTCCTGATAAGTGCTCAACTACAAAATGTACCATTACAGATCGGTAACCAACCATTGTTCCAAGTAACTCATGTGCCACACAGTGAGTGAAACAGGGACTATAATTCAAGATCAATTTCTTCTAAGAAGAGTATATACATTTGGAATCTCTTTAAAAAGATAATTATTTATCTGTTAAGTATTCCTAAGTATGCATTTCTGTTTTGCAAATATAAACAGACATACTTGGGCCATCACATTCTTATATTTAAAAACATCCAAGATCACCCAAGCCATCCCTTCTCAGGAAAAACTTCCTAACTGTTAGAGCAGTACGACAGTGGAACCAATGACCTTGAGAGGTGGCGAGTGCTCCAGCACTGGAGACATTAAAGAGGAACTTGGATATCTGGCAGATATCCTTTGATTTGTATTCCTGCATTGAGCAGGGGGTTGGACTTGATAGCCTCATAGGTCCCTTCCAACTTCACTATTTAATTATTCTCTTTCTGCGTTATAAAGATCCCTTCTACACTGGAAAACTATTTCCCAGAGTTTGAGAGTATGACTACTGCAAGAAACAGTTTCAAGGAAAAGAAACTGAAGTAACTGCACAATCCTTGTTCTAATTCTCGTTAATTTGAGAAAAGATGGCATTAACAAGGCAAATCTCTAAGCTGCAATATCTGCTCATATACAGAAATAAATACGCTTTGCTGCAGATTTCTGATTGTTTACCTTCAATGCATAAGCCAATCAAAATAGCAAGAGCAATTAATTTCCACCCCACATGCCATACATAGGATCTAATTATATTCCAATAAACTACAATCCTTGCAAGTTTCAATAAGGAGAAATATTCTTTGTTCCGTTAAAGTAACCAATTAAAGTAACTGGTTCATTTTGTAACATAATGTTATCAAAGACATCTAGAATGTATATCAGAATTCACACAATATTCACACTTAAGCTTAACTTGATTAATTCACAGTAAGACCAAACCTAAGGAAAAGATTGCTGATCTCACACTTATTACTAGGAGAGTGTTTATCTGACTGGGCTTTGACCACCTGGATACTCCCCACAGCACCAACATAAATTAGAGGGTTCATAAATGCCCCGGAGCAGGAGTTGCTAAGGTCCAGAAAAAGTGTTATCTTCTGCCATCGTTGAACAGGTTTTGAACGATTTTTGTGAAAGAGTTAACAAACATATTTCTGGTACTAAATTTGAGATCAGTCTTATATAAGGTTTGCCTGAATCACTGGTTCAATGAAAGGAGGTAACTGGTTCAGTGAAAGGAGGTCTAGTACATAGAAGCACTGCATCTATGTATTATAGGCCTAGATCGGCTTAGATCCTGTCAAACACAAACAGGAATCCAGTTAAAGAAACGTATTCAAAAGAAGTATCAATAGAAATGAGGCATTGTAAGAACTAAGGATTCAACATTCACACTAGGAGAATAGACCACATACAAGAGAGCTCCTTCTCTGGCACTATGAAACCCAAAGAAACAGGCTGAGCTTCTGGTGACTAATTTAGGTTGAATAGTGACTCTTCCATGGAAACCTCCAGAGTGTTCCTATCACTTTCCCCATCTTTCTTTTTTTAAACCACAGAAAATCCATTAAGAAAGGAGAAATAGAATAACTGCAGAAATGTCTTTCAACTGATAGCACTAGAAGCCTCTCATCTGGAAGCATCTGTTGTGTCAATGGTCCAAGAATACCAAATTATGAAAACATAATCACCAACACAAAACCTGTTTCTTTAGGATTAAATTATAATAAGCCATAAAAATAGAAAAGGGGCAGCCAGCCAGATGCTGGGTCTATTTGCATGGAATATTGAGTAGGGATTGTGGAAAACCTTTGCTTACTGTGAACAAGCTGCATGCTGGTACATACAGCCAACTCACATCCACTTTCCCTTCTCCCATTAGATGGCTGGGTAAACTAATCAGACATGGAAAGCTTACTGTATCATCCAAACCTAAGATGCTGAACACCTGGTAGTTTCAAGCCAAGGTTGTAAATCAAGGTTTGTTCTTGATTTAGGGATCCTAGTTTATAAGTGGAATAGATTCAGATATCAGAGTAAGCATTCAATTTCTGATTGGCTTACTACCTTCTTACACCAAAGGAATTAAGGATAATATCTGTCCGTGTGCAAGAGCATGTAGCTATTGACAAGAAGTCAGGATTTTGATTTGCTGTTCTGTGTGAATATGCAGGATGTGGATTTTAGTTTACACTTTTAAATTTTAAAATTATTATGTAATTTGGAGATTACTAGTCTGCTGAATAGATCATAGGTATTTAGGCATGAGAATGTTTATACACTGGGTGGGAGGTGGAACTAAAAAAAAATAGACTATATTAAAACCATTTAAGTTATACCAAATAAGTAGCAGTTTTCTACTTAGAAAGTGTATGGCAAAGGCACAAAAAATGAGGGGACGTTTTAATTATGGCAAAGTTCAGTATTGTGACAAAAGGTGACAACAGTCACCTGACTGAATATACTGACCAGTAATCAGATCTCTCTCCACTTTTCTTATTAGATTATTTCCATAATATTGGTATGAAAGTATGGAATTCTGAAATGAAAACCAACAACTCTGAGAAGTTATTTTATTTCTTTTTTAAATATACATAAAGGTATTTTAAAAGGACAAGAACGTTATACAAGGCTCAAATTTACATTTTTGCAATTAAAGGATCCCAATATATGCATGTATGTAAATAAAACCCAATTAATTTTCTTTATAATTCAAATCAGTGGCATTAGCACTGTGTGTTCACTAAATGTAGATTATATTCACAGTGAACCAAGCTGCATAGTAATTAAAGAAAAAAATTAAACGATAATTCATTTTCATCTGTGAATGAACTTCGAACTCATTTGCTGGGAAAGTCATGTAAGAATAGAAGCCAATCTTCCTTCTTTTGAATCTTAATTTTCCAGAAACAGGGTAGTCTGGGTAGAAGCATCCAATCCAGCTGCATACTGCATACAAGTATCTGCTGTCTACAGGATTCTTTTGGCCTAATCAAACAGTTGGATGGTACATTATGGCAGCCTATCTCAGCAACTGAGACAGCAAAAAGAGAAACAGCTAGATTTGTAATGGATGTACATAACCAGAAGTTGAAATTCAACCCACTAATTATTAAGCAAGGGGAGCAAGCTCAATTCATTTTTCTCATTTCTCCTCCCCAATGAGCCAGCTGTTGAACTGTTTAATGGCTATGTATGCTCAGCCCTTGCTGCTGGGTGACTAAACTGCTGAAGATAGCAGAATATGTTGCAACTTTCATAGGCAACTAGATTCCAAGCTAATCTTAGAGAGTACAAACTATCAAACTGAAATATGTGGGTTCCACGTATTTCAATTGAAGATAAATGACAATATGCTTAATCATTTAATTGAAACAAATGGAATACGTGAGAGCTCAGTGGATGATACCCAATGTTTTCAATACCTACTCTATTATTTAACTGTTCAAGGATGAAAGTGGCCCTCATCTTCCTCTTCACTACTCTCTTTCTGGAACCATAACAAGATGCTGTATTAAAAACCCTGCTATATCACTATTTTTATCTAGAAGAATTGATTACTCCGTTTTTGGAACCACACACAGCAGAACAACAGTACAGGTTGCCCAAAGCAGTGTGACGTACTCAGGCCTTAGAAGAGAAGTAATACTGTGGCAGGACAAATCCAAGTATGATATCCCCAGTAAAATCCAAACTATGTCAGCATGAGCAAATGGATGTTTAATTAAACCATTAAGAAACCCACACTGAAGGATGAACACTGGCTAATTGCTGCTTAGCATATCAGTGTCACTGGAACACGGTTTGCTAACTTCAGCACATGACTTCTTAATAGCTCTTTTTAATAGACAGTCTAAACTTGTGTTAGAAGTTACAGTTCAGTTTCAGAAGAATCTACCAATTTTGAAAATATAGAAAAACATTCAGGAAAACAGCAAATCTTTGGGGCAATATTGACTGACAGGCACTGAAGGCCATTTGCACTGCACAGGAAATTTTAAATGGGTAAATAAGTAAACATTTTAAATGGTATTATCTAAATAATAAAACATTAACATTCTAACGCATCCTACCCTATAAACAGTTGATAATGTCTGCTCAGTGCACTGACACAGATAATGAATTTAAGTGTGAAATTATGTGTTCTTATTTTGTCAGGTGGAGACTGATTTAAAAATAAGAATATATCCATTTATATTCTCTTACACAAACCTATACAACATTTATCTTCCTTCTTAAAACCTGAAACATATGCAAGAGAAGCAAGGAGGCGAGAACATGCGAATTTAAAAACTTCATCAGCATGGTTTAAGTTTTAGAAAAAAAGGAGAATTATTTGGAAGGTGCTAGTTACCAAAAAGTATATTATGAGAGGTTTTCTTCTCTTATCACAAGCTCCCTCTGACATAATAGCTATAATCAACATGTAAGGAAAGGCGCTTCAAACATTTCAGTGCCACTTTTTATGGATGGCTAATGTCAAATGTCATGAACCGTTGAAAACAATGGGCAAAATCCAGTTACATGATTCTGCACCCTGTACAACTTGGATTAGGTACTGGAAACACGTGGTTTACACTGATTAAAAGCTTCCTATTCCTTAGGCTTGTAGGAAGGGGCTTAAAAGTTGAAAACCACTGTGGGATTGATATTGGTGGTCCCAATCCCAGCAGTGATGATCTGGCAACAATTTTTGGAAGTCACTTCCATTCCACCCTGAGGCTCCCAAAGGGTAGAAGGGAGCTGGAGAGAGCCTTGAAACCGAAAACAGGAAAAAGGAAGCTTTTAATTGTGCAAATTAAACATCTGTGGTGCCCAATCCAAGTTAAGACAAGCACAAAATTATGCAACAGGATTTTGTCCAAAGTGTTGTATCCAAAGATGTTGGACAACCACGTAGTTACAGAAAGGTCCACAGAAGCAAAACTCAACTTAAAAAAATAAATCTGAACATATATTTCCTTAAACTCTATCATAAATTAGTTGCTCTAATTTCTTTTAGCCTCTAGATGGTATTTAGGCACTAGAAAGCAGATGCACACTTAGATGGTTTTACTGCAGTCTGTGGCCTACAGTGGTCCATAGTAAGAAAGGTATCTCTTGCTGCAGATGATGTCTGACTCCCACAGCCACGGCACAGTAGTGGATAGTCAAATGCTTGGGTTTCACTGATCCGAGAGACATCAAGTATTCAAAGGGAGAAAAGAACTACATTGTACAAGATAACTACCTGGCTATGTAAACAGCAGAGCTCTGACTTTTTGACAGATCAAAGCCGAGTGGATATTTTTGTGTTGGGTTAAGGAGCGTAATTCCCTTCTCCAAGTATTACCATTACATCCAAAAATCTTCCACAATGCAGCCTACCTAATGCAGTTCTCACTTGCAATGTTTTATCATAAAGACTGTTGCTCTTACAAAACACATTGCATATGGCTCTGTCTAAGTGTAAATCACAGATCCAGTCAGCAGCAGTCTATGGCATAGAAGCTACAGGAGGAAAGAGATATATGGCAGAGTAAGGAGAGACCAACTAAGGCCAAGTGTAAGTCCTGGCTCTTTTATCCAGATGCATTAGAGCCATTTATTGGGCCACTTGCCCAGTCTGAACTGCTGCTGATACACAGACAATGAAATATTCTCTCTTTTTATATTTTTATAAGACTTTATCTAAGCATGACGGAAAGCAGTTTCGAACATCAAAACTGGTTATACGGATTCAGGTGGAAAAACCAAAGTCAACAAGATGTCAACTGATTGTACCATGTCTGCTAAATCCAGCCATTTCTGGTCCTAATTGTTCAATAATAACCTTTGGTTGTGTGTATTTCTTACAAATCTGAATGGCTAGGTTTTAATAGAGACAGTTGGACCAATCGTTTTCCCATAAAGAGAGAATATTATTAATTCTTGTATGACTTTCTAAGAGATTTAATCATGGCTCTATGATGGTTAGAGCAGGTGCCAACTGAATCCAAAAAAGATCTGATTAGTTTCTTGGCTTCGGGCGATCTCTTCTATGATGCAGTGCTGCTGCCACAGCAAGTGGAGCTTCCGGTACCGTTCATGACATAAATGCAGAGGATTGCCTCGTCTTCAAAGAAAAGAAAAGAAAAAAACACACACGTCAGGTTTAAGAAATCTGATAAGCACTTTTAAAACTTCATTTACTCTGACTGTTATTTAAGAAGATGCATGTGAAAAAAAATATTGGCTATTATGAGTTCATAGTCGCAGTTAACTAAAACTGAATTTTTAAATGACAGTGTGGTCAGTAATACATCTCACCAAAGACCTTTTGCTAGCAGCAAAAGCCTCAGTTGTATTACATCCAAACAACAAATGACTGGTACTGTTCTAGGAAATGAAGGCTTCTGTTTGGAATGGGTAATAGCAGTCAGAAGGATTCTAAAATATAGTTTAAGAAATGTAAGATAAAGGGATTTACCAGATCAAGGAGGCATCAAACACAAAGTCCTAACTAATGCTAAGTGTTCTCTAGAAAAATGTAGACAACAACAATATGAAGTTTCTTAGAACATAAAAAGCAGAATATCCACTTACGACAGGTTTGGGTCAGTTTCTCCATATTCATCTAGATATGGTGCAGGATAGAAAGAGCCTCTGGTTTTTCCTCCTATCAAGACAACTTTGCATTCCTTGATTCTGAAGGAGAAAACAGCTAGGTTAAAGAAATTCCATAGCCTGCACTGATCTGCAAGTAGTCTCACTATACATACCACTTGTAAGATTATGCAACTACACTGGTTTGGAACCAGAGAAAAGTTTCCAGAAAAGGGCAAGCAGGAGGTGCTGACATACCCATCCACTTGTCACCTCTTTTCAATGACCCAAGACAGAAGGTGTGTCCATCTGGTTTTCAAGAATCGGCCCTACAAGTCCCCGTACCATGGCTCACCCTATTCAGCAAAGTCTCCTTAACTTTAAGAGAGGTTATCCGTGGGGCTGCTTTGGGAAAGACAGATACAGCAGTTTTTCTGCCTCCCACCTTCCACAGGCCTTCCTCTGGATCCATTGCATTACAGAGCAAGCACTGCCCACAACTATTTTCAGCATCCTTTATATGTGGACTTAGGGGAAGGAGGAGCAACCTGCTCCACCATTTCTACATCCTTTGTGTGAACAAAAGGTATTGTGTCACTATTGGTAGACTAAGGCTAATTTGGACATGCCACTGTGGTGAACTGGAAATTTGCTGGATAAGATACGTTTACCTATTATTTTATAGATATAGTTTTAGAAGAGGTAGCTGTGTTAGTCTGTGCTAGCTTTTTCTTTTGTTTTGGCCTGACACATTATTTTATGGATATCATATCCCCAGCTTAGTGGGAGCCATGAACATAGAAATAAACATTGCATCACATCCTGTACTTACAAAACTACTGTTCTAAGGACAGATTACTTTACCAAGGTGATAACAGGCTTACCAGGTCAGAGAGGGAGTTTGTGCCAACTAAGCACATAACGGTATTCCTCCATACTGTTTTCCATTCTTCCCTGCCAAGGTCATTGTAGGGAGGCTATAGTATAAAAACCCTGGGGGGTTGCCTAGGTGCTGGTAACCCTCTGCCACTCATCTGCCAGTGCCACACCTCAAAGGACCATGCCAAGTGGACTGGGGTGACTCCCCAGGATGTGAGGCTGTCTGAATGTTTCCTTTCATTGTGTTGTATCATGCTGTATCAATGTCAGCCATCTATAGCCTTCTAAGGTACCAGTGGCTTTCTGTCTTCATCCAGACTCAAAGAAAAGAGCCTCAATTGGGTTCTAGCTGGTCCAAAAGTGCAATTTAGCACAGGCAATGAGAGAACATCTACCCTTAATGACCAGCTCAGTAGCTAACCCTAAGCTGCAGAATGACAAATTAAAAGGAAACAGAGTAAAGCCTCAGTCCAGTCAACAATTAAGCATTTTATTGTTTCTATTATGGTAATTTGATTCTTAATATAACAAAATTCCCCAAGTATCATTGGTCCTACTAATTAAAAAGGATCATAAGACAAAGCAAAATGAATGTTTATCCTTTTGGATCCATGTTCCATTAGTAAACAAGAAGAAAAGTCTGCATGACATTTGGCATATCACATTCTTATTCTTCCCATTAATTTTTTTCCTTTAGTAAATCAGCTTCATAGAATAGCTTGCCACCTACTTGAGAAAGATGCATACTCCAGCACCACAATGGATGGCATGTGACGTACAGGCTCCCAGCTCCTCCCCATTCACAAGCTCTTGACAACAGGGGTTTTCAGAACAAAGGATAGCCCCACAGAACAGACACAAGGCAGGGTGCTTGGGTTCATCATCAGAGGACCGAGGACATCTGAAATCGCAATGTTAACAGCTAATTACTCCAATTAGTTATACAAAATTCAGTTTTATAAATAATAAAAGAGGTGAAAAAAGGTAAAAATGTTCTTCCCTGAGAAAGCTTCCAGTTCTCACCTGAACTGAGAGGCTTGATTCAAAAGGCAGCTGTAGTCATCTGGAAGTTTTATCAATTTATTTCTTTTCCTTGGGTAGCTGGATAATTCAGGGGGAAAATGTAACTACATTCTAAATATAATTTACACAACAAAGCAACAACTACAGACGTATTTTTCTGCTGAACAACTTGCAGTTTGATTTGTACACACAGATGATTCAAAGACAAGTTAATTGTGTCCAGAGTAGGAGCTTTCCAGTGATAGATATTAGAAACGTATTTACAGGGAAGGAATTAGTCATCAATTGAAAAATTAGTAAAACTTAGCAACTTTTAATTTATAGTTAATGGGCAGAATCCTGTTGGTATTTACAGGGGAATTGTGTAACTTCCTAAGGGCAAAAACAGATTACTTACCTGTGACTGTGGTTTTTCCAGTGTCTTGCAGGTGTTTTGGCATACTTGGAATAACAATCAGAATCAACAGGTAACTTGGATGAGTATAACTTTTGAGACCCGTAGATGTTATGATTGAGTGTTTAGTCTTTATTGATACTGTTTGCAGATGGTGTGAGGATGTTTTAAAAGTAGGGTGTGTTGCTGCTCCTTGAGTTTCTGTGGAAAGACTAGACTAGAGCCTGATGTAGTGACTGTTGAGAAGAAGAGTTTCTGTTCAGGATCTATACTGAGATCCAGATGCGTTCTTGGTTGGTTTAGAATGCTTTGGCATCAATACTGGCACTGAACCCGGGGCTTGAGATTGACATAGTGAGGCAGACTGTCTAATCCATTTTTGGTAATTGAGTTACCTACAAGGATCTCCATCAAGACTGAGACTGGAACTGGTTCCGTTTGTTTTTAACTACAGACTGGCCTGATGAAGTGGAAGAAGTAGGAGAGAACGCAAAAGCAGGAGTTCTCTGTGTCTTGATGCCAAAGTCATTGACATCAAGTTCTGTGGGTGGTCTTCTGCAGGTGGAATATCCTGAGTCATCTTAGACTTTTACAAGATCCTTGTAAGTGACCTTGAAACTGAGTATTTGAGATCGCAGTGAGCTGGAGATTTGGAAGCTGGTCTTAGTTGCTTCCTTCTAAACAATGTTGATTCCCAAGGTCTACACTCTACCAGGTTTGGTGTGGAACGTCCATATGGGTGCACTGGTGAACCTGGCATCAGACTCTCATATCAACAGGAAGGCACTGTAAGATAATAGAGCATTCCATGAAAAGAAGTTGGAAGCCTCTCCCTGGACTGCCTAAGTAATTATGCACAGGTGGATGAAAGTGCCAGCCAGGTCCTGGATAGTGCTGGAACAAAGGATATAAAAATATGGAGGTGCACAGGCAGATACTACTTCTTCAGCCTCCTTCAGATGATGAGTCTTAAACTGACTTTTGTGATAAGTAATTTCTCATGGACGAGAGAGGTAGATGCATAAGATGAAGCACTGGAATGCTGACTGCCATGAGCAAAATGACCTGATTCTCACACTGGGCGAACTCAGAGAGGACAAGGTTTACTGCACACTAATTGGGCATATTTGCTTCAATCTGGGAAGTGTGAAAAACTGGGGGGAAAGGATAGGGAGCAGGCAACCTCTTCTTCAGAAACCAATCTCAAGCATACAAGCTCATCCTGATCTTTCCCATTGGGTTCAGGGGTGGAGGGGAGATGAAGCCACGGCAGGTTGATCTGGCAACTTTGATGATGGTACAGGTTTGTCATTTGGTGGCCTGGATTTAGGTTTTGGTCTGTTTTTTTTTTTTTTTTGTAGTCATGGATTCAGAGTCTGTTATTTTTCTGCATTTCTTCAACACTGAGGGATTGTCTGAGACTGACACAGCTTTAGAAGCAAATGGCAGTGGAAGGTGAGTCTTGGAGGTAGTTGGTATAGTCCCAGTTTCAATCGTTAGTGTATCTTTAGATCTTTGCTTATCAGGAGTCTGGTTGTTCACTTCACTTATGGCCCTCTCCATGACTGCTTGTTTAGATATGGTTTTACACACCAACGGTGATGGAGTGCATGAAGGAGAGCGACAGGTTACCCACCTGTAATTGTAGTTCTTCGAGTGGACCTCTGTGATTCACACCCTGGGTGATCCGCGCCTGCGCAGAGCCTCATTGGAAAGTTCTAGAGCTTCTGCGGTAGCAAAAAAACACATTAGAATAAGGCCCCTCCCCCCTCGTATAAGTACCTTGGTGCCAAGGCTCCCCTTTCAGTTGTGTCAACTGCCGCTATATTAAGCAGAATGGCGTGACAGTGGGGAGGACGGGCGGGATGTGTGAATCACAGAGGTCCACTCAAAGAACTACAATTACAGGTGGGTAACCTGTCGTTCTTCTTCGTGGCCTCTGTGAATCACACCCTGGGTGACTAAAAAGCTGTCTTACCCGGAAGCAGGGTGTCACGCCAAGGTAGAGGCTAGAACAGCACGTCCAAAGGCCGCATCAGACTTCTGCCGGAGATCAAGTCTATAATGCCGGATGAAAGTGGACGGCTGTGCCCAGGTGGCAGAGGCGCAAACGTCTGGAAGAGGTACACCACGTAGGAATGCTGTAGAGGCTGCCACTGCTCTGGTGGAGTGAGGGCAAATCACCTTCGAGACTGGTTTCCATGCCAGCTGGTACGCGAGGTGAATGGTTGAAGTGACCCATCTAGATATGGTTTGAGACGTCACCTGACGACCTTTAGTAGGTGGTTGGTGACTTATGAAAAGGCGAGGTGAGAGCCTGAAAGGTTGGGTGCACTGGATGTAAAAGGCAAGGGCTCGCCTAATGTCCAGAGTATGGAGGATCTTTTATAGAGTTGAGGACGGTGACGGGAAGAAGGAAGGAAGGATAAATGGCTGAGAGAGATGGAATTGAGATACGACTTTGGGGAGGAAAGAAATATCCATGGATAGTTTCACCTTGTCCGGAAAAAACTGTAAATAAGGATAGTCATAACGTAAGGCTGCTAAATCACTAGCTCGTCGAGCTGAAGTGATAGCGACGAGGAAAACTGTTTTAAAGGTAAGTAGTCGTAAATCAGTTAAAGCTAAAGGTTCGAAAGGAGCTTTAGTAATTTGTTGTAGTACCAGTGTTAATGAGCATTGCAGGGAAGGCAGACGCGTATCTGGGTACATATGAGATAGACCTTTAAGAAAATGCTTCAATGTTGGATGCTTGAAGAAATCAGCTGCTGGAGAGTTAGGAGGCTGATAAGAAACTATGGCGGAGAGGTAAACTCTCAAGGAAGAGAGGAAAAGGCCGCTAGACTTGAGATGAAGCAAAAAACATAGAACAGTAGCAAGTGATGGGTTGATAGAAGGCAATGAGGAAGCTTCGGTGAAAGATTTGAATTTGTTCCATTTATACAGGTAAGCCTTTGTAGTGGAAGGTTTTTTCGCTTGACGGAGAACGTCCATTAGCGAGGCGGAATCCTCCACACTGCCAGGTGCAGAACAGGTAAGTCTGGGTGGAGTACTTGGGCATTGTTCTGCATGAGGCAGGCGAGGGAAGTGGTGAATGTCTGATGAGAGATTGTGAAGGACTGGAAACCAGGGTTGTCTCGGCCACCAAGGGGCTATAATGATGGCATCGGGTTTGTCTTGCTGTAGGTGAATGACAACCTTGTGGAGGAGCGGGAACGGCGGAAAAAGGTAAGTGAGGGTCTTGGGCCATTGGCTGACGAATGCATCTCCTTGGGAGTGCTTGCCAATGCCGGCTCGGGAGCAGTACCGTTTGCACTTCTGATTCACACGGGAGGCGAAGAGATCGAGAGCTGGTTTGCCCCATCGCTCGCAAAGACAGAGAAAAACTGATTGGTCTAACTCCCACTCATGAGCTTGAGAATTTGTGAGGCTGAGTAGATCTGCCAGGTCGTTGTCATGGCCGGCAATGTGTAAAGCCGTGAGGCAGATATGATGTGCTAGGCACCACTCCCAGAGGTTGACCGCTAAATAGAGGAGACTTGGAGAGTGGGTGCTGCCTTGTTTCAGAATGTAGTACATTGCTGTGGTGTTGTCGGTGGCAATTTGTACCATCTTGTCAACGAGGAGATTCCTGAAAGCTTTGCAAGCTTTTATAACCGCCAATAGCTCCAATTCGTTTATGTGGAGCAATTTTTCTCTAGAAGACCACTTGGCGTGGATTTTGAGGGATTTGCAGTGAGCTCCCCAACCTGTGAGGCTGGCGTCGGTGGTGACCTGTATTTGTGGTCGTGGTTGTCGGAACGGTCGCCCGGATAGGTTGGGAGGAAAACGCCACCATTGAAATTGGGAGGCGAGTTCTGGAGTGACCCTTAAAAGAGTGTGAGGAGGGTCTGTCAGCAGGTCGAAGAGGGCGAGAAACCAAGATTGAAGAGATCTCATTTTGAGACGTACATGCTGCACTACTGAAGTCATAGAGGCCATGGTGCCTAGTACACATTGTACAGTTAAGGTGGGTACCATAGCATGAGGGGTGAAAACTCGAAGTAAGGTGATAAAACTTTCTCTTTTGTCAGGAGGGAGAAAGGTGCAAGCTTGTGTGGAGTCTATGTGTGCGCCTATATAGTGAATAATCCTTGTAGGTTTTCAAGTTGATTTTTGTTCGTTGACAGCAAGACCGAGATCGCGAAGGAGGGTAAGGGTGAAGTGAGTGTCTCGTTGGACCTTGCGACGGGAGTGAGATACGAGGAGCCAATCGTCGATATATGGAAATATGAGAATTTTTTGAAGTCTGAGGTAAGTGGCTACTGGTGCCATGCACTTGGTGAACACTCTTGGAGCTGTTGCAAGACCAAAAGGAAGCCTTTTGAATTGGTAGGCTTGTGATCCTAGTTGAAATTGAAGGAATTTCCTGTGTGAAGGGTGTATGGAAATATGGAAGTACGCGTCTTTGAGATCTATGACAGTGAACCAGACGTTCTTGGGGAGTAAAGGGAGAACTGATTCGAGGGTAACCATACGGAATTTTGTGGTAGTGATGTATTTGTTTAACTCTCGTAGGTCTAAGATTGGGCAAAGACCTCCGTCCTTTTTGGGCACGGTGAAATAGCAAGAGAAAACCCCTTTGTTGTGTTGTGATACGGGTTGTATGGCATCTTTGAGGAGTAAATTTCTTATTTCTTCTTGTAGGGTTTGAGATGGTGGAGTGATGACGTGTGTTGCCGGAGGAAGTTGGAAAAAATGGATGCGGTAGCCGTCTCGGATGATGGGACAGTACCCAGGCATCTGTAGTGATGGATTCCCAGACAGGTAGGTGTTTCCAGAGGGCAGGATGGGTGGAGTGGTGTGCGATCTCGGTCATGGGAGCGTCAAACGTGATGTTTGGGTTTGCGGTCATTTTGCCTAGTAATGGGCTGTTGGGGTTTATTTCTTTGATTTTTGAAGTAGGGTGTATAAGATGTTTGTCTTGGAGGGTCACGTTGGAATTTCTGATAGGAGTTGTATGGTCGTCTCCATTGATTCTGTTGGGGGCGTTGTTGGTAAGATGGATAAACTCCCCAGCGCCTAGCTGCTGATCTTTTCTTTTGTACGTTTTCCAAAATATCATCAGTTTCAGCATTAAAGAGGCCTGCCCCATCAAATGGAAGGTCTTCGATACGTGTGCGGGCATCCTCAGCCAGGCCAGGTGTCCTTAGCCAAGAGAAACGTCGTAGGGCTACTGAAGTGGCCATGGACTTTGCTGTGGCATCTATCGTGTGCCTAGCAGAAAGCATCTGTTGCTTGGCAACAGAAAGGCCTTCTTGTTGGAAGGTTTGGGCGAGTACCTTTTTATCTTCTGGTAAAGATTCGACAAAGGTTGACATATTGTCCCAGAGGAAACATAGATATGCACCCATAGCACCCTGACAGTTAGCGACACGCATGGTGAACGCTGCTGATGAATGAAGCCATCTTCCCATTGAATCGATCCTTCTACTGTCTTTATTTGGTGGTATGAGGGTTTGTCGATGTCGAGATCCGGATTGTGAGGCTTCGACAAAAATAGAGTTTCGAGCTGGCTGTTTTTGAAGAAATAAAGCTCCAGGGTCATGGACTCTGTAGAGGTTATCAATTCATTTAGACATGGTATGGGAAGAGGCTGGTTTTGTCCAGGATTGTTGAGCGGTGCTAAGCAGAGATGGCAGCATTGAGATATGTACTGGAGTAGTTGTATCTTTAGAAATTGGGTCGTATAGATGATCAGCCGGTTCTGTCGAAGGGCGGTGGATTTGGAGATCAAGAGACTTAGCCATACGGATCATAAGTTGGGCGAAAGTTTGGAAGTCTTCCGCCGGTGATGGTGGATCGGCATTGACAAGATCGGATTCCGGTAAGGTAAGTAATACTGACAGTGTTTGAGGTCTGGATCTGTGATCAGAATATTCGGGGTCACGTCGGGAGTCGACGGATTGTCGATCGACTTCGGTGTCGACAGGTTGAATGTCATAGTATTGACGTTTGTGACCCGATGTCGATGGAGGCAGCATGTCCATGGGCATTTGTCGGTGTCAAGGATTTTCGATATCGAGAGATGTAATCCGAGTGTCCATGGACATTGTTTGATATGGCTGAACATCGGTGTCGAACTCTGGGTCATAGTGATGTCGAGTTCGATGGCTTGGTTCTATCGGCTGACGGAGATCATGCGTCGGCAGAGGGACAGAATGAGTGTCCATGGACCAGGATGGATATCGAGGATCATCGATATCAGAGCCTGTGTCTCGGTGATGTCGAAACGGAGGTTGTTGACAAGTTGGCAAAGCAGTGGAGTATACAGACGCTGGAAATGCCGAGCGAGAGGAATGGTTTCCCTCGTCTGGGTTAGCAGGAAAATAGTGGGATGCTGGAGCTGTAAAAGCCTCACATGTAGAAGAATGTTGCTCAACCGTTCTGGGTCTTTTAGGCGCCAGGTACGGAGCAGGTTGAAGTCCATGTGGGTCATAGTGATATGGCCGTTTCGACACCGATGGCTGTTGAGATTGAGGCCCGCTGTGGGAAGGTACGACCGAACTAGATAGAGCAACTGGCTGATTGGTGGTTGCGGTTTGTCCAGTTGAGCACTGGTTGGGGCAAATGGGAACCCGGTGAGAGTGCTGAACGTGGGTCTGAGCCACGCGTGATGGAATAGACGGCTCCAGGGACTGTTGGGGCCGATGTCTCTGAGGAGGTCGTGGTGGACAATCAGATGTCACCGAATAAGGTATGGTCTCCAGTAGTTGTTCGGAGTCGACCCTGTCGGGTGAAGCAACTACGGAAGGGTTGCTTGAAAGAACAGAGTGTTGAGGACTGGGAGGAGAAGATGTTAGCCGAACGACTCTGTCATCCCATTCGGGTGATTGAGATCAGGGTTGATGAGAGGGGATTCCGTCATCGTCAGAAGGCGAGCCAATAAAGATTGATTCGCAAGTTTGTTGAGGCTGCTGAGAAATGACTACAGACTTAGATTTATGTTGTTTGGGTCTTTTAGGCAGAGAAGGCTCCGGAACCGAAGAGGCTTCGGTGGACATTTGACGTTTAGCGGAGGGCTTCGATATCAAAGATTTCGGTATCGAGCGCTTCGGCTTATGGGTTTTGGAAGTTTTAGACAAAGTGGACGGAGCGTCGGAGTGGGATGGTGTGGTCGATGGACGTTGTTTTGAGGCTTCGGAAAGAGCCTTTTCCATCGCTTTGGTTTGAAAGGTGGCCTTACAAGGAGGTTGGGCCATTTTAGTTGGTTGAAGGAACTATTCCCAAAGACGGAATTTTAACCTCGAGAGGCGAGAACGGAGAACTCCGCGCTTGAAGTTTTTACAATGCTGGCAGGGGGACGTTTGGTGTGTCTCTCCCAAGCAAAAAAGACACTTGGCGTGGCCGTCGGAGAGTGGTATTTTGTTATCACAGACCACGCAGTGTTTAAACGGGCCCAAAGGGAGAAAAAACAATTTGGAGGGAAAAAAACGATTATTTGGGGGGGGGTGCTCTGGCCAGAGGCCGAGCGAGGTAAAAAAGAAAAAAATATCTCTGAGATAATAAATTTGATCTACTCTTTCTCTTTTACTCACAGAAGCAGAACTATGAGGCTCTCAATGCGGCGGTTGAAAGAAACTGAAAGGGGAGCCTTGGCGCCAAGGTACTTATACGAGGGGGGAGAGGCCTATTCTAATGTGTTTTTTGCTACCGCAGAAGCTCTAGAACTTTCCGATGAGGCTCCGTGCAGGCACGGATCACCCAGGGTGTGATTCACAGAGGCCACAAGGAAGAACCAACTGCCCATAGGGACTTCTCCCAAAGAGGAAGCATAAGTCTAGATTGACATTTTTTATGACAACCTTGGTAAAATTATGGCAGTGAAGGCAGGTTTGGTGTCTCTCACTGAAGCAGTAAAGACAACTGGAATGGCCATCAGTGAGGAGAATTTTATTTAAGCACCCACACACTTCCTGAAAGGCCCTTTGGGACCATAAAATGGTAGGAAGGCCTTGAAGGGAGAAAAAGATGCAAGCAAAACGTGTGGAAAATAAGTAAAAATACTTTTTCTGATTTTCTTTTTCTTTTTTTGGACTCATAGAAGAGGAATTCAAGTAAATACTGGTGGATAAGAGGGAAAAAGTAAGTAGAAATTGAGAGTTGAAGCTCTATCCAAAGGTTCAATGAAGTTCACTCAGAGGTACAACTGCTAGGCTCAAGGATAATGTGGGGGAGGCTATCCTAATGGTCTTTTTTGCCTTACACAGCAGCTCTGGAAGGTTCCAATAAAGTTTTGTGCAGGTGCAGAAACACCCACATGTATGAATTCACAGAAACCACAAAGAAGAACTACACTTAACTGACAAGGTGCTGAGCCCCCATCAGTTGCATGCCTGGTCATGTGCCCACTCAAACAACTGGCCCATGCCCCGTCACCTCAGCAATTGGCTACAGCAAGTTACACAATCTTTCCACAAACATCAATAGGATTCATCCCATTCTAGACATACTTGCAACTAGCTCCATGTACCACAGGCCCAACAGAAACAATGCAGGAAATCTAGGAACAGATCTCTCAACAGTTTTGCATTTACTTTCAAACACCTGGGGAGATTCTCAAACGTGACCAGAATTCTGGCCACTGAAAGAAAGTACGTTTAACATTCTATGCATGAACAAATATGTCAGGAAAGGTGTTCCAGAATCGTAAGAGTAAAACTAACCTTACTGCACTACTTTTCCCATTCAGAAAGCTGAGCACAGCAGGATCTGCACACCATCTATGGACAAAATCCTCAGTCAGAACAACAACATGCATTGTTAATTAACCCCATATCCCAAAATTAGATTGGTATTTTTCCTTCTTAGTTATAATAACTTCTTGTTGTAACAAGTGGGTAGCTACTGTTCAGATGTACACGTGGCAAAATTGCAGCAGACATAGGGCAAGAATCTCCGCAGATGGGTAGTCCCATCCCCACATTGTAGGCAAGTTCTTATTTAAAAGAAAACAATTCAGTTACTCAGGTGCCTCAGGAATTTTTCCTTTGAGGTGAATTCCCTTATATCAGCTCTCTAAAGCCCTTTACTCTTAAGCACAACAGAAGTCTCTAGAATCCCACGCTGTACGAATGTACTTTTAAATAGTCATGCCACTTCCCCAACCATAAACAGTACCTATGGAGCAAGGGCTCTACAGTAGCCCAGTATTCTTGGAAAAGCAAGAAGAGATTGGTGGGTAGAGACAAATAGTCACAAAGTGCCTTGAATTGACCATCGTCTGAAACTGCAAAGAAAGAAAATATTTGGTATATTACTAGTTATAGGTCTTACATCTCCTAGCACTATGAACTAAAAAGATACCACACAGCTATTCAACCTTTTCTGTCAATAGACTTTTTGAGATAAGTAAAAAGATGAAAAGTAGCAGTGGAGGATTACAAATACAATACAACATCACTGCAAATTCTCTGCCTGATTGTATGGCTTAAAACCTTGCCTGAAAGCACTCTGCCATTAATTTTTTTTTTCTATTAAAAACTGCATTCTATGCAGATTTGAAAAGTAACAGGATACCAACTAAGCAGGTGTGAAATATGGGGCAAGGATACTGGGAATAACATAGTCAGGATGGGAGTCCACTGTACTACTTTGGGAAGAAAGTAATGAAAATGTACATGAAATTTAGACTGAAATGGTCAGTCAGTTCATTTTCTTCACGATCCAAAGTACTTGTAACTCTAAAACACCCTAGCTAAAAGCCTCTTTCTCATGTCAAAGAAGATAACAGGAGAAAGATGTATTTCAGGTAGAAAGATGTGTGAACCATTACTTAAGATTTACCCATGCCAATCAACTTTGTAGTGTGTAACATTCTGAATTTACGTCTGTTCTGAAACAGCAGGTTTATATGGAAGTGGTGGACCTGGATTATAAAAAGGGCAAGGATCATTAAGCGTTGTGGCTAATGTAACCATTCAACAAGGATTCTGATGTAATTTGAACATTTCTTCTCCCCTTTTTACAGTGCTCACATCATACAAAAGACACAGAAGTCAAACCAGAGATAACACTACAGTTTATTTGCTACTGTAATGAAAAATATGGATCTGAATCTACTCATTAGTTCCAACTAAAGTAGACCCACTGATTTCATAGAATTTTTGCGCTACAAGTCAGCAATGGGCCTATTCTAACTAAGACTAGCAATTATATTAGTGCCATGGATACTAAAAAAACGACTGGAAGAGGCATCTACATTTTAAGAGTAGAGGAAGAAGAATTTGGAACAAAAAAAGCTATTAGCAGAAAATTAGGAATTTTATGAAGAGAAGAGTATGACATTAAAGAAACTTGTGGCAAGCATTTTCTAAGCAACCTTTGATTTGATTCTGCTTTGGCATGTTGATCCTGCTTTCATGAATCCTGACATGTTACCAAACACTGCTACTTACCCAATGAGAGTTCTTCAGGTGGAGGCACTCCTAGCAAATAATGGAAAAACAGAGCAGCGCAACGGAGGTAAGGTGTAATGCCTTTCTTAATGCAATCCCACAGATACCAGCCTGGAACTCCTTGGCTATAACAACTGCAACACAGATTAAATACATGGATGTCATGCCTTTGAACTCACAAGTTTTATAAACATGATGCAAATCCTTGGCTAATCAAAAATAAATGGTAAGAGGGTGGCAGAAAGCTTGTTTACCTAAAACAGGGAGGACAGTTTTTGCAACCTCCAACACTGCAGATGCTCTCCACCAAAAATGCAACCCAGCAAAAAATGGCATATCACTGCTGGTGCAATTCACCTTTTAAATATGTTGCAGGGGCACATGTACCCTTCACCAGTAAAACACACATTTTTTTCAAAACCAGAAGAGGATGTTTCCCATTTTTGGTGGTCTGTGCAGCCCCTCAGATGATCCCAGGGCAGAAAATTCTTGGTCTCTCAAGGTTGCCCACCTCTGTTCTGAAAATAAATGCTTCTTCTTTAGCAGCTTAGAAATATACACTTGGGAATTTTTCTGGGAAGCCAAATAAATTAATGCAATAAATAGGAGAGACAGCTTGGGAACACAACGTGATAAGCAGAGCCCTATGATTGTTCCCTCTGGACAGAAAAAAAAATTGCTTCATGCCCTCCCAATGCTCAAATGGGGATAGGGGAGGTTCAGGGCCCATAGTGAAATCTGCATCCTCCCACATTTGTCTAACCCAAGTTTATCCAAATAACGGCTGCTCATTTAGCCTTCAGAAAAGAGTAGCTAAAGAGCTTAAGCACACAGAAATTGTCCCTCGGTGTTCTTCCATAATTAAAGCACTGTTCCCCCTCCCACTTTATGCTGCCAACAAAATTGCACACAAATCTGTGGCAATAATAATCCATTCATTCAACTGAGCAATTTATTTATTGGCTTAGCAGTGGCAGTTGTTAAGAAATAACCCTTGCTAGCAGATTAGGTCTGCAATCCTATACATATTTACCTAAGAGCAGTTTGTTTGTTTATTTATTTATTTATTTAACTTATATGCCGCCCACACTACCCAAAGGTCTCTGGGCGGCTTACAACAATTAAAATACAATAAAGAAGATAAAACAATTAAAATACAATTAAAATATATACTCTAAAAATTCTAAAAGTTATGGATAGTGGCAGCCTAGGACTCTGGAGAACAGGGTTCAAATCCCCACTCAGCCATGGAAGCTCACTGGGGGAGTGGAACTGGCAAAACTGCTCCTTAAATACCTCACTTACCTTGAAAGCCCTGTTAGGGTCGCTATAAGTTGGTTCCTACCTGACAGCACAGAACACACAAACGCACAGTCCCACTGAACTCAGTCAGGCATGCTTCTCAGTAGATCCATATAGGACTGCACTGTGAAACACTGTACAGGCTATATTTCTGAGTGTGAAGGTAGTTTTTAAAAGAAGAGGTCAAGGCTGTTATAAGTACCTTATACACTGTATTACAACCTTGCCAGCCTCAGGATTACTACTAGTTCTCTCCCCTTCTTTCCCTGGAATGTGAAACATCAATACAATGGCCAAAATCCTGTTGCTTAGTGTAGTAAATTGCACTAGAGTAGACCCAATAAATCAATGGATTTGGTGAGCCAATTCCTTCATAAGTTCCATTGATTCAAATGGGCCTACTCTGAGACTAATCAATATGGAGGAGCTGACTCACCAAATCCTCACTGATTCAATGGGCCTACTCTAATGCAATTTACCTTGCTAGGCAACAGGATTTGGGCCAATATATTCTTTATCTCTCAATCCGTGTTGCTAAGAAGCTACTTACCCATTTGTGTATCTGCAAATTTCTTTACAAAAAGACTCTGCAGCTTGTGCTTCCTCACTATTGTTCTGTAACTGAGTGGAGGGGCACGCTGTGCAAAAATAGATTAAAATGAAAACAAACATTTTATCTACCTTATTTTAAGCAATAACATACAGAAGAACATCTGTCCAATAATTTATACAATTTTCACATATTTCATGTTCATAAATATCCACTCTACCTGCATCTTCACTACCTCTATCTACAGGATGTAAAAAGAAGTAATATTCCCAGGCCATGCCTACATCCAGGCAAATACAGAGGTTAAAGAAGACATATCTTTTTTAGCCACCAATTTGATAATATTCTTTGGGCAAATAAGCTGATGCAATTGATCAGAGCAGGGATGAGCAAGATCTGAGAGTTCGGGGCCAAGTTCAAGCCACCAGCCCTCAATGTGAGCTGCACCAGGCCTTGAAATACCAGAAAATGCACTCCACACCCCCCAAAAAATCAAAATGATGGTCCAGATGGGCACACCAAGTTTCTCTTGGAAGGATGGAACATTCCCTTTGCAGGCTAAGGAAGAGAACAATTACAGCTCTTGGAGACTTTTTTTTTTTTTTTTTGGAGATGCAACAGGCCTTTTTTGGATAAAAATCTGGGTAGTGTTTGGAACTTCAGCAGTTCTGGCGTAGTATACGGCCACCAGTTGCCAACACTGGATTGATTCTTTTGTTGGCTGAATACTGATACACCTTATTGAGGTGTCTATGGGCTACAAGAAACAAGAGGCAACCATTCAACCAAATGGTTAGGCTGTGGTATGGAGAGAAGTCACGGCTAATCACTGTAATGTTTTTGTAATTTCTGTGCAAGGGTAAAAGAATACTCTTGGTAGAACCCGCCTCTTGTGCATCAACTTTTCCCCACTTAGACATCTGTAATATCAGTGCTCTACTTTACAAATATATGTAGCCATTTTTGTTAAATGGAAAGCATCACAGTTTCCTGCCAGAACATTTAAAAGTGACTAATCATATTGCCCTGGAATGGTAAAAAAAAAAAAAAAAAGGTATATCTACCTGTTGTTGTAGTGAGAATAATTTGTGTTATGTGTGCCATAGTAACCAAATAGAAGAGGTAGAGATTATTACAGGCAGAACTAATAGATGAAGGTTGCAAGTCCACAGTTTCCTCCCAATACAAAGATGGAAAGGATAACACAGCAGCAACCTACAGAGGAAACAAGAAACTGTTCACACTGGAAGGCAGGAGACACGAACAATCAACATACAATGCTGAAATAACATTTCCAGATTTCATTCAGGATCCTACTAAGACTCTGCTGAGAAGAAAGGCTCACCAGCACGGTGATGCTGGATTATGCCACTTTCATGGATGTTAGCGTTGCACAAGCAGTGCTTCCCACTGAAAAAAACTGATTTATTCTTAATGTGGGAATAAGAGATAGATAGAGTGATGGACTAGAACTCTGGAGAAAGGAACACTGGTACTGACCATGAGATGTTCATTTTATGTAACAGAAGGAGGACATCCTCAAGAGTTGGGCTGTCCCTCCTACTCACTTCCACAGGCAGAACTGATTACCCAATCAGGTGGCAGTAGGACTCCCTTAAGAGGGAGGGACCAACTTTGGCTGAACCAGTCTTTGTCTCCAGCCACCAGAAAAAAGGAGTAATATAAACAATACAGTACAGTCAAGAAATAACAGGCATGGCAGGTGACCCTCCAAGGACCAGGTCATAATAACCCAAGGGAGGGGGAGGATGTCCTCTTTCTGCTACATAAAATGAGCTTCTCATGGTGAGCACCAATGTTCCTTTTTCCTGTAGTAGAGAAGGACATCCTCAAGAGATGGGATTTACCAAAGCCTAATGTCCTAGGGTGGGACCAAGAAGAACTTCACCTACCCTCTACAAGTAGAAAAACCATTCAAATTGGACTTTGGAGAGGTCCATCACCTGCTGAAGGACTCTTCTCCCAATGCCACCTCAGCTGAGGTAAGCAGTTCATGTGGTAATGCCTGGCAAAGGAAGGGTGCACTTGAACCAGAACTCTGATAGCACAAAGGCTATTGGCCACCTAAACAGGGATGGTTTAGAAAATCCTGTTTTCCCATGGTGGAAATTGGAAGCACACAAAAAAGACATTGATATGCTGAAGTGTCTAGATTGTCTGAGCATTTGTTTTGTGTATGTGTCCTCCTTACATCTATTTATGCCAAATCTTTTCAAGAGGCCTGAAGGGATGAAGAGGTGAGCTGAAGACAAGGTTGAGGCAGGCCTGTGAGAAGCGCAGGCAGAAACAAACTGGTTCAGCCAGGGTTGGTCCCTCCCTCTTAAGGGAGTCCTTCTGCCACCTGATTGGCTAATCAGTTCTGCCTGTGAAAGCAAGTAGGAGGGACAACTCATCTCGAGGATGTCCTCCTCTTCTACAGGAAAACAGGGTTCAAATCCTCAGTTGGCCATGGAAATTCACTGGAGGAGTGGAGTTGATAAAAACCACTCCTTAATTTTGTCTCATTTACCTTGAAAGCCCTATCAGGGTCACTATAAGTCGGTTCCGACTTGATGGCACAGAACGCACACATCCTTGTGCAAGTGGTGTAAATTCCAAATCACTCACATCTACAGTCCACTGCAAAAGTGGCATGACTGAATATGATGCCAGTCTATTACATTACTAAGGAATCTTTAAGCAAAAAGCACAAGGAATGTGTTTTTGACTGCAGTTCCTGTGGTTCACAGGGAAAAGCAAGATAAAAAATAATAGTTACAGCATTTGTTGCAGTTCAACACCTTAGATTTAATTTTAGGAATAAATATAAGTCAAGTCCAAGGTAAGCCAAAAGTATCTCAACATATTCCCCACAAATGGCTACCAAAAGAAGGTGTTACAGACTTCACCCCAGAGTGTGTGAACCATGGGACTAATATGCATACAGAGTAAGTCTCAATACATACCAAAACATGGAACAGATCTACATCTAGAATGGATGGTGTGTTTTCCACCTTTAAACTGGGTAAAAGAACTATAAAAGCAAAACACAGATATAAAAAAACTGATTGCTTTCAGTAAAGCTAAAATTGATAATGAAGGAAGAGCTTACAGTATTAATGAATGTAGGATTTTACCTTTCCCATCATGCACCCTTTATGCCTTCCCCTCTAAATTATTTGACTATGTGAGAAAAGGTATTTTTTCAAAAATGTTTAAAATTCTTCCCAAAATGTGTTATAAAAAACAATTACCTCCTAGAAGACTCACAAGATGATGCTGAATCAGGCTTTGTGTTAATGTAATCCTTTGGGCAGCTGCAAACTGTACCAGTGACTTAAGACCACTGTGCTAGAGGGTGAACAAAAGCAAGAGAAAAGTTTAATCAGGAGGATTGTACTTGTCTCTGTTTTCTTTTTTAAAAATAATCTTCTAATGGCTGGGGATAAAAGAACCTGGCAGCAAGCTCTATGGTATTTCCTACTACATTTATAGTAAGCGAGGGGTAAAGAATTTAACTGAAGAAGACAGCAACTGAATTGTTAAGTCTGGCTTAGTTAAAAGCATAAATATAAACAGAAAATATGCAGGTAATAAGACATTGGCATACACATGAGGCAGAAGTGGGTTGCAAATACACCTAGGCTTCAAAAATGTGTCTTATTAAAGGGAGCATTCATTGAGACAGCTGATGGCTGAGATACTTTAGGTCCACATTTTTGCTGTGAACGTGAAGCTGTCACACAGCCTTGAATCAGAACCAATGTTGGGTACCTTGGAGCAGTCTAACCTTGTCTGAACTCCTGCTTAGCGCCAGATCTACAATGCAGGATACAAGTACAGCATCCTAAACAGACACCCACCCAGTCTCTGCTCAAATACCTCCAGTATTCGGAAGCATCTTATGGGAATAGGTAATAACTTAACAAAAGACATAAATAAAATGCAGTGACTGCCAGGTTCCCAGACCAGCATCTTGTAGACTTAATTTATTGTTTCTTGATATTCTTGATACTGTATCTATGACTGAAGTCAGAATCTAATGCAGAAAGCAACCCCTTGCATCTTGTCCATAGGGCTTATCAGAAACTACAATCTCTCAGACACCTGTCTGCATTGCAAAATGGCTTTCAGACTGTCACCCACAGTCACAATACTTACTCTTGTCTCTATTATATTGCATACATTAACTTTCTATTTTTCAGATACAATATGACTTTACACGAAAACACTATAGATAACGTAACAGAAACGTCTCTCCAAATGTAGCATTAGTAGTAATGGCAGTCATGTAATAGGAATCACTACATTTTGTATCATCCATACCTGTCTATTTTGCAGGCAACCAAATAAGGCCTTGCCCTCATCTTCTAGAAGATTTTCTTAAAAGAAAATAAAGAAAAATTGTAGCAATCTATGCATAGGATTCTTTGAATTTCAGTTTCATTAACCTTTTTTCATCTTGATGTGAAACCATATTGATTTATTCAGAATTCATCAATAGGACAAAACTGGGCTTTTTATGTGATGCCAATACTGTTATATTGCTGGGTATCATCCAATACAGTAAAGAGAACCCTCGCTCAGATGCTAATACAGTGGTGCCTTGACTTACGAACGCCCCGACGTACGAATGTTTTGACTTACGAACAGCTCCGTTCGCAAAATTTTGCTTTGACTTGCGAACGGCGCTTTGACTTACGAACAAAAAAACGCGGGGAAAGCGGGAAATGGACTTTGGACTGCCTGGTACTGTAATTTTAAAATGTAAAAATTGGTTTTAAAGGTGCTTGGTTTGGTTTAAAGCTGCTTGGTTTTAAAGGTGTTCCCTCCCTCCTTTCCTGCCCTTTTTTTTAACCTAAGTCATCTTATGTTACTGAAAAAGAGGTAACTAATAACTAACTAGAGCTCAATGCTGTCATTCAATATTTGTATAAAATGTATACAGCACATGTCAATTATTCAATTAACTTTCAGACTGAGAGTAGCAAAAGAAGCACATTATCGCCTAAGAGCTGGTGTGCCCCAGAGTGAGACCATGGTTCTAAATGCTCTTTGATTATGAACTCACTGACTGGCCTGAAGTTAACTCACTAACTCTTGCTTTCTCCATCCTCTTCTCTCTTTCTCAATATAAGTACCATCATCTGCAGTAGAAGGACAGCACTGATCTGTCCTTCAGGATTACTAAAATGAACATATGTGGAGCAATTTGAACACTGGAAAAACACAATATAAACAATGAAGCACTATTGCTTCAAAATAAATGATGGGTACTTCTAGGCAATGTCCATCAGAATGAACCTTGATATATTCAATAAGGCTCACTTCAACATAACAGAAAATTAATTACCATAGATGTACAGTGGTGCCTCGACTTACGAACTTAATCTGTTCCAGAAGATGGTTGTAACTCGAAGCACCATTTCCCATAGGAATGCATTGAAACACGATTAATCCGTTCCGGCCGGGGGGAAAAAATAACCAAAAAAAAATAAAAACAAAAACACTGCAAGACCCATCGGAAACGCGATTAATCCGTTCCGGCCAAAGGAAAAAAAAACCCAAAAAGCAAACAAACCCTGCAAGACCCATCAGAAATGCAAAAAAAGAAAACCAAAAAGCAAACAAACCCTGCAAGACCCATCGGAAACGCAACCCCCCCCCAAAAAAACAAAGACTGCAAGACTCATCACAGCACAGAAACATAACCCCCCCAGCCCAAAACCACGCTGCAAAACCCACCCAGAACAGGCAGTTTTTAAAAAGCAGAAAGCAGCACCTTACCAGGCAGTCCGAAGCCTCCTCCGAACGCACACTCTCTAACCGCTGGGGCGAAAGAGCTACAAAGAAGCAGCCTCTTTGCCACCAACGGTTAGCAGTTTGAATTCCTCGCCTTTTTCCCTGCCTTTTTTCCGATCGTAACTCAAAGCAAAATTTTGCGGCCAGAGCTGGTCGTAACTCGAATTGGTCGTAAGTCAGGACGTTCATAAGTTGAGGCACCACTGTAGATGTATTATGCCTTTTTAGCAATGCTGTTCAAAGATATTTCTGGCTCCCTTATCACTTTCATGCACAACTAAAAATCTATGTAAACTGAAGGTGGCAATCTGAAGTGGAGTCTTTAAATGATAAGATCTAATTTTTACACCATCTGGGAACACAGTATATTTTGCAGAACACAGATCTGACATCAGTGCTGGAGTAAAATTTAGAATTATGAGCTACTAGGAATACAGTCTTAACTAGTCAGCATGACTGAGGACTGAAGAGCTGAAGCTGTGGAAAACTGAAACCTCTCCCAGCCTCGTGGTCCTGAAATTTACTTAGGATTACCTTCCCCTTTGTCTAACTTTGTGTTAGGACAGTGCCCATGTCACTGGGCTGAAGGAGGTGTGGATGTGGCATTCATCACTCTGCCCCTTCTTTACCCCTATTTTGGCACTTGTGCTAACAGACCTAGGGCAGCCAAGCAGTTATCTAAGATGTCTGAGATCTGCCTGCAGAAAAAGGTTCAGCAAATAATGGCATTTCTGCTAGCAAAAGAGGCTTATTCCAAACTCCCTACAAATAGGGATATTTTGGCCTTGCAGAAGTTTCAAAAATTTCTGGAGGTACACAGCTGCTTTGTTCTGGCTAATATAATAAATGGCTATCACATTAAAAAGCTAGCATTCTACCTCTGCCTTACCTAAACACTGAATAGTAAAAGCACATGTGCTCCAAGTCATTGCAGGAACATGTGGATCAGTTTCATTGGGAGCAACTTTTAATCCAATTCTGTAAATTGCAGAGGCAAAGCAAACCACCATATCCTTGATACTTTCTGAGTATTTCACTCTGTGGAGAGAGTCAGCAGAACAGATTCTCAACCAGTGGCGACAAATGGAGTTTTAAGAAATAGATTCTAAGAATATCCATACAATCATGTTTACTTTTGTCACTTGTCATCCTTGGTAACAGACTTAAAATCCTAGGAACATGTCAACCTGAAATGTGCTTTAGATATCTGCCCACTCTTAAGATCTCTGCATTCTGAAGATAAAATTATAAAGATGATTCCAACTATATCCCTAAGACAAAAATGATCAATAATTAGAAATAACTCAGTCAAAGGCTCTCTTTTTTGCCATTTCTGTTTGACAAATGTCCTCAGAGATAATGATCAAAATGGGCCTTATAAATGAGCTTTAGCACGGATTTTTTTAAAATGCGTTCTGTTTATAGAATCAGAGTAAAAATGATACACCAGAAAATTACTATAAAAGGAATACAAGTGTGATAGGACACACATCTTTAGCATGTAAACACAATAGAGTTTAAACTCCCTTTAAACACATGAGAACTTTTCAGCTCAAAAGATGGCCATATCATCTAAATCAAAATCCTCATTTTTAATATCACAGAAGAAACAATACCCAATATGCACTTTCTTGATTGATCTAAAAGAATGAGAAAAGTGATACTTACAGTGGCTGAACTCCAAAACTAAGAATAGAATGAAAATCAGAAGAGGCATCTTCCATCTCTCTATCAAGTAAAGATGGAGCAATGTATTTTCCCTCTTTCAAATAAAGAAATGTGCAAGTCAATCTCACATAGTTCAATTAACAGAAATAAAATTATTTATTTTATTGTTATAGCAAACCAATTTCATTAGATAGGCAGGGCTCTCCACATTTTGGACTACAACTCACACTGCCATTTTTCATTAGCCACAGAGGCTGGGGATTCTGGGAATCATTGTCCAAAACATCTGGAGTACCAAAGATTTGCCAACCCTGGACCAGAGTATAATAATTCCTATGTAGCAATTTATCCTAGGAACTCAGGGATCAAATGTAATATATAGCTGACCACATCAATATACACATAGAGAAATATTTGAATACTAAATTTCAGCTAAAGCATCAAATGCAGGAAAACACAGCACAAATTCTTAAAATGTACTGAGAAGTCAATCTAGCATAAGAGAAAAGAGGTTACCATAAAAAATAAGCACATCAGAAACACATGCCAAAAAATAAGATAATAGAAAAAAGGGAGAGACATGAAGCCTCCAACAGACTTCCGTACAATAATCAATAAGCACAAGAAATAGCATCATAACCCATGAACTCTGTATGAGAGGTCTAATTTCTTCTTTTTGCAGCTCTTTACTCTTTGAGAGTCCTAAGTTCTACTTTGAGAAGAACTTTAAAAGATACAGTACTTGAATTATCTGTAATTAAATTAAGACAGTTACAATGGAGTATCCTACAAAACTGTACTTGAAATAAATAACAGGATGCCTAAGAGTGAAATCAAACATTGCATCTCCCTAAATTTTTAATCAAAAGCTCCTCCTAGATTTTGAGGACATGTTGGAAGGTGATGGGGCAGAGAGAACCACTCCTTCCCTGCTCTGAAGATGGAAGCAATTCCATCATCAGACATAATTGGATACTAACCCAAGTTTTAAGATATTCCAGCTTCTTAAACTTCCTCTAAAATTAAAAGTTCTGGATGAAAAGTACCAACCTTCAGTATTTTTCTTGTTGTAGCCAGATAGTCGGGCCATAAGAATCTCTATCCACTTGGGGAGAGACAGAAGCTGAGCGACCACCAATGCATCCTCACTGGCAACAGAAAAAGATAATGACAGTTTTCACAAGCATATCCAAAATTCTAATCCCTATACCCCAGTATTTAAAATGCTCACGGCTTATATAAGAAATCATTCCATTATATAATGATAAATAATTTTATTATATAATAAAAAGTTTAAACAGGCATTTTTTGCCTTTGCCCAGTTAAAACTAGTGTGCCAGCTGCACCCATTCCTTGAGATGGCCGATCTGTCCACGGTAATACACACACACAAAAAGAAGTCTGATCTGTCCATGGTAACACACACACACACATATCTATCTATCTATCTATCTATCTATCTATCTATCTATCTATCTATCTATCTATAGATAGATATAGATATAAAGCAAAGCATGCTGCTTATATACCGCCCCATAGCACTTAAAGCACTCTCTGGGCAGCTGGGTACTCATTTTACCGACCTCGGAAGGATAGAAGGCAGAGTCAAACTTGAGCCGGCTAACTGGGATTGAACCCAGGTTGTGAGCACAGTTTTGGCTGCAGTACAGCAGTTTAACCACTGCGCCACTGCCCTTGTTACATGTCAACTGGATTACTGTAACATGCTCTATGTGGGGCTGCCTTTGGAAAGTGTTCAGAAACTCCAGAGGGTCCAAAATGCAGCAGCCGGATTGCTGACTGGGGATGGTTGCAGAGATCATGCGACTCCCGTTACAGCAGCTACACTGACTGCCAATCCATTTCGGGGCACAATTCAAAGTGCTGGTTTTAACCTATAAAGCCCTAAATGGCTTGGATCCAAGCTATCTAAAAGACTGCATCTCCCTCTATGAGCCTGCCTGGGCATTAAGATCATCAGGGGAGGCCTTCTCTGTCGCTGCTCCCAGACTCTGGAACTCCCTCCCACAGGAAACAAGGCTGGCCCCATCATTGATATCCTTCCGGAAGCAGGCAAATACCTTTATCTTCAGGCAGGCTTTCCCTTAATAACTGGTGGACCAAGAGGGGTTTTTAAATGGATTGTTGTGCTGTTGTTTTAAATGTGTTTTAGTATAGATTTTATTACTGTTTTTAATGTAATGCTTGTTTAATTCTTTTTTAAATATTTGTATACCTACTGTTTTTAGCTTTTAAAAATTGTCTTTTTAATTACGTATGTCGCCTTGGGTTCTTTTTTAGGAGAAAGGTGGGATAAATATATTTTAAATAAATATATAAAATTTTTGCAAATTTGTCAATTTTTATATATAAAAGCATAAAATATGGTTTTTCTTCATAGCAGAAAAGGATCTTCAAACAGGCACTAGCATAAAATATTTGTATATAAGTTGAAAAGAATTATATAATTTTCTGTTTAAATATTACATGGGGAAAATCAAATGTTTTATCATACCTGTTTATTTTTTGTGTTTCCAAAGGAATGATTGGTATCACAGTATTGCAGAGGGATTTACAAAGAGGACAGAGGTACTCTCCATTGTCCAAGTCAAAAACTTGTTCAACATGATGACGCTGCCGAGCGTTTAGCTGAATGGCTTCAAAGTATCTGTAATAGTCCAACAGACAACCAAGAGGAAGGCTTATAATGCAACAAGCAAAAACAGAGTTGTGATAAGCATTTAGTCCTCTTCTACACCAAAATATTTTGTCATTATGTACTCGGCTTATGTTCTAACTCTGCACACAAGCAAAAGATGAAAGGAATATCTGGGACCATTCAGAGCAAAAACTTGTATCTTTTTCAAGATATTTCGGAAGATCAGTGAAAGCAGTATGTAATGAAAACATTTAGGATACACTATAGACCCCAACAGCTGATTAAAGGTTCCCCCTCCTTGTCCCAAGACCCCCAAAGCCTTTTCCAGGGCAACACAATTATGCCCACTGTAGTACTGAGAATTCTATTCTCTTCAGCAGCACCTAAAGAAGATCTCTGAATATGCTTGGTTAACTGCCAAGCTTACAGCGAGAGGTGCCTCCATCTTGACTCCTTGCTCACACAAAGATATACTGTGTCACCATTCAAATACAAGTGTTATAGTTCATTAGATACTTCCGTTTTGCTGTAAAGGGGGTAAAGTGTGGATACTCCCCAAGATTAATAGTGCATTCAGAATTTAGCCTGGAATGTAATGCTTGAGATACAGGTTCTACAGGTATGGTTCTGTGGCTGACACTCCCAGAATTCTGCTCTGGAGAATTCTAGGAGAATGCTGGGAGTTGCAGTCTCAAAAGCACACACAAATGGCACAGACTTAAAGCAGTCATGCAAGTCAAACATTATCCAAAGGCAAGATTTCTCACATATATATACAGCACTTGAAACAGAAACTTTAGACTGTATATTTGGTAAATTATATTATATAATTGGAATATTTCAATAATGTTTTATAACTTACTAGCTAGAATCCTATCGGTGTTCTATAAGGCTTCTGTAGTTTGTTGTGGCTAATTTCAGCTATTTAGCAAAATTGCCAGGGTGTATCTCAAGCACACATATAATTGGTCGACCAAGATGTGCTCTTACACTTTGTCAATTAGTTGCAGCAAGTTGCATACACCATACGTGAATACCAACAGGATTCCAACAATTATTTACTTCAGTATGCTCTAAATGAGTAGGAGGGAGACTGCCTGCATTTTTGCCTTGCAGTTCTTTAAGTATACACATACTCTATTCCAACATATTTTCTTTCACTGAGATACTTGATGCTACTTGGCCTGTGGCACTCCTTTGCTTTTGAACAGGACTCAGAGATGCACCATTAAGCAGAGACTGGTATAAAAGGCATAACAGTATATCAGAATTAAAGACTTCTGAATTCTGGGATTGAGTCTGAGAATGGAGTAGTACTCATTTTTCTTAAAAATCCACCTATAACTATCCCAATGCTTCTTAATTTCCAGTGTATAATTCAGGGCAGAAGCGTCACTTTGATGTTGCTACTGTGAAACATTTAGGAATCAGAAATCCTTTGGAGATCTGCTAGTAGATCCCAATCAACTTTCCACTTAATGTCTCGGGAAGAGACAGCTTGAAAAGTGACTGTACAAAAACAAATAAAGTTTATTAAACATAACTGCTTACTTTTGCCAGCAGGCAGCATGCATTACATGACCGCAACTGCCAGTATGAGTTCCACATGACAAGTCAGGATCCATGAAAAGAGGATCAATCTTATCTATTGAGGAAAGAGTAGAAATAATTATTGCACCGTTGTGAACTTAAAATTTTGCCCCCTCCCCATCTAATAAAATTGGAGATCCAGTTTTCTTAGATAAGTATTTTCAGAAAACCCAAAATAGTTCCCACTCTTATTTATGATTCTTCATAAGTTAAGAAATGGCCTATTGCACAAAACGTCTATGCTAAGGTTCAGGTCTGGCTTTCTTTTCAAGTTGGAGGTAGCAACAGGGCTCATCAACTGGCAGCCTTTAAACAATAAATGGTATTAAATTCATTTGCATTATAATTTCAAAGAAAAAAGCAAAGTAGAGATTTTCCTCTTATGTTTTACATTACAGTGGTATCATAAAAGAAGAGAGAACTTTGCTCATAAATTTTATTTTAGAGAATAAAATTTAAAATATTGTTGAGATAACAATATTTTGCAGTTTCTCTTAGCTGTATCAGCAAACTTCAAAAAGTTTTCCTCTACTATGAAAGACTTTCCTTGTTCCCTGTAGCCCCCATGCCCTGATCAATCTGCTACAGAGAACTGTGGGAAAGGTACTGAAAAATGCACAGGTAGCTGTTGAGGGCAACTGCTGAAAGTCACAGTCCTCCTGATTCCCCTTATGGAAACCTTCCACTGGTTGAGGAAAATCAGTTGGATATCACCTTATGGATTTCCTATTAGATGGCTTAAAAAACTGTTGTGGAATATTTTAAAAAATGCAGTACTGTAACTTGATCTAGCAGAGCTCCAAATAAGATTTAAACAATATCGGCATCTATGCAAACAGGTGGCTTAGAAAGAGAAGGTGCATACCTCCCGAAAGTTCAAGCATTTTCCCCCTGTGTTGGGTTAAGGCAGTGGATATCTGGACACAGGCAGATAAAACCATGGCAGCACTCTCTAGTCTCACTTCTTGTTCTTCCTGGCATAAGATACATGTCAACACTTCTTTTTCTGAAACAGTTGGGCCTCTTTTGGGCCCCAAGGCAATTCTGGTATAATCTATAGTTGGTGGGCTGAGATAAAGACATAAAAAGACTCTATCAGAGTCTATCAGAGCTCCAATCAACAGATATTATCAGAAAAGCAATCAATATTATTACTTGCAATTTATATTTACATAAAATCAAAAAAACTTTTAAAACCTCTATGGGAATAGCAATAATGCCCAAATGAACCACCACCAAAGCTGAGATTGAAAATAGCAGATTTCCAGTAACTGGGCAAAATATTTATACATTTACGATATAGTCCCACTCTGATGTCTGAGGAAGTGGACCTGTCCACGAAAGCTAACATTAAAATATAGCAGTTAGTCTTTAAGGTGCCACAACATTCTGGTTTTCTTTATTTTTCTTCTGTTTCTGGCCTGACATGCTAGCACAGACTAACACAGCTACCTCTTCTAAAACTACTGGGGGGAGAAAGAACATCTGACAAGGCAAAATGCTGACAATCATGCTTCACATTTCAGCATGGTCACTGCCTTTAAGCATGGCAGATTCTGCAATACATCCAAAGTTTATATGCTTCCCCCTTCCCCACTGTAACTCGTACTACCATATCTGTATTGGTTTTCATCCTTTAAAACATCAATTTCTTTCCCATGTTTTCCTCTGGATACAGAATGTGTAAAAAGTCATTATGTGCCATCAAGTCAATACTGACTTATGGTGACCTTTTTCAGGGTTTTCCAGGTAGAGAATATTCAGGAGTGGTTTACCATTCCCTTCTTCTGGGCGTACCCTGGGACTATGCAGCTTCTCAAAGATACACAGGCTGGCTCTACTCACAAGGAAGCACAGTGGGGAATCAAATTCCCAACCTCTGGCTCCGCAGCATAAGCCACTGAGTTATAATGTGTGAAGCAGTAACTGAACCGATGCTGTCCAAATGAAAAAGACATGAATGCTTTCACATCAAATTAGCTGCTGAACAGCCAAAAGAGAAGAAGTGTAAATCCTCAGCAAGTCCTATTGATTACTGTAGACTTGCAAAATTAAGGAAGTTACAGGAACCACAAATACTGGGAAATTTCTAATTGTGTAATTCTATTAGATCAAATTCCTCCTTCCAGCTGCAATCTTCCACCATCTACATAGGGAACCTGCCAGAACAAATTTGGGGTACATGTAACACCGTAGAAGAGAAAAAGGAAACACAAAACTGTCCTGTATGAGTGTATGCCCATTTACGTTCTGCTGTATTTAAGTTCTGAGTTCCATGCTTGCAATGCTCCACATTTACCAATTTGTTGAATAGTTTGTCAAATGTATCATATTCGTCAGGTTCAGGGATGGTAGTCTAGGTCCACAGCTACCAATACACCTGTCCGCTCAATGGCTGTTTTAATAATTTTGCTTTGTTTGGTACTGCCAAAAGTTAATTTAAACTAGCTTGATAAAATATGGCCAACAGCAGTCTCTAAAAATTTACATACAAACTGAGGAAGAATTGACATCAGCAGATGGGGCCATTTCCTAGGTACTCTTTCACGCCATATGCTAACAGCACTGTACTACTTCGAAGAGCACCAAACCAGTAACTCACATTTTGAAACAAAGTTCTGGACTGACTATCTGACCTTCAAATTCTTGAGTTTATAGAGACAAGGCCAGTATGTTTGATAGCATTACATGCTCATATAGCTTAGGTCCCTGTTTTACCTCTGGATTCAGTTCCTTCCCCCTCTTTTAGTTTTCAGCTGCTTGCTAATCTCTTTGTACATACTATATTATTTACAATAAGTTTCATAGAGACAAAAATCATCACATATATTGAATTTAACTCTGTTCCTACCTCTCCTCTTCCATAACATCTCTTCCCTGTGTTTCTTGTGTACTTTCATATAAAAGCTTATGCGTTTCAATGAAATTCTTCTGCAAAGCAGACATCTGGGCCATGATCTTCTGACGATGCAGCCTGGCTGCTTCTGCCTTTCTCTTCCTCTCAGCCTTCTCCTTGTCCTGAATTCTTTGCATCTTATTTAGTAGCAGAAAAAAAAAGCCAACTCTTTATTAATGGAAAGGACAACAGAAGTACTTCAAGAAACACTACATTTTAATAAGAGTGAGAGTATAATGGATTAACACTAGTGCCGCCACTGCAAATTGAAAAAAAGTATTGATTCATATTGCTCCCTCTCCAAATCCCAACACGTTCCACAAATACTAACCCATAAGCAATTGGCACCCATTCAGAAGCAAAGTCAAAGACAACTGCTCAGGCAAATGCACAGATGGGGTACAAAGATTTGCTGTCCTGGCCCCAAATGAAAATTTTTCTAAGCAGTATTAATGATAGAGCTTAGGCCAGTAAAGCACAAACATCAATATGCAGCCTCTTTAGCATAAAATGATGGGCTATGTGCCCACTGTTCCTTGGAAGAGGAAAGAAACAGAGATTTCAGGGCAAGAGAGTTTACAGTGCCATGCACTTCAGAGGGTAGTTATATCTGTTAGCACCTACTTTCCCATAGAGGACCTGCCCTTACATACAGAGGTTCCAGAAGGAACTGCTGGGAAGGTATACAGTGGAAGAACAAATGGAATGATGCAGAGGCTATTTTTCAATTATGGTAAGTCCCCATGTGTACAGTATGCTGTTTCAAAGTTCTACTGCATATACATGTCCGCTTAATCCTATCAGCATAACTTTGAGCGGTGAACTGCCGTAAATTGAAAAGTCACAATATACATTTTCCATTGCACACAGAGTCACATGACTGTGTGTGATCAGAAATACCTACCCTGACTTCCTAATTTGTAGAAATTGGCTGCTGAAAGTTAGGTAGATGGAGTTATGCTGGTAGAAATAACTAACAGAATTCTGGTCGTTCTTATTTAAACAGTGCATTTATGTGCTTAGAGCTGTGGACTTGGCATTTAAAATTCAAAAGAAAAACAACTAATTTTTCTTGGGTATGTATTATTATTCTTTCTATTGCGAAGTTACCTCATTGGCTTTCGTAGATTCTGGTGCAGCCGCAGCAGCTGCTGTGAGAAGGCAAGACTTTTCTCTTAGACGTTTTATTGTTTCAAACATCTGGGAACAGAGATTTAATGGTTAAAACACTGATTGCTTTACAGGTGATATTTCCAATTTACTTTGCATGATGGCATCTCTTTGAGGATATTAACTTGGGTCTGAAGTATGCTGAACTAGAAATAGCACCAATTGTTCAGTCTTACATTCACTATTTCTTGTCACAACTCTTATTCTGTACCTGGAATGCAGTACCATCATGCACTTTTCTCTACTTAGCCAGGCTTAGAGAAACTATTTGCAATAACAGTGTGTCCTTACAAAGCCACTCAGTGTCCAAAAGGCACACATTTTGTTAATCACTGAGACGATGATAAAAATAACATATTTTTAATGAACAAAAGATGGAAAAAATATATCCAAGCTAAGAGTAGTCTATCGCTGAAACAAGGCATGAAACCCACTGCCTTAACTTATCCACCTGCATTTGTTTGGAATAATATTTTGTCATACATAACTGTGTACAGTAAAGAAACATTAGTTTGTTTCATGTACTCTGTCAAAAAAAAGTCACTCAAATGTACAATTTTAGTAATAAATGCTGCATATCTCATTTAAACAGAGGTTAAGACACTATCTGAGCCCCTTAAAAGACATATCTGAAAATCTTGAAATCCCTTATAGTCAGTTCTATTATGTGACCAGCCCATCATACATTTCCTATGCTTTCTTCTTTTGTTTTTGTCAATATTCATTAATGCAACTGATGAGCTTTCTGGCAAGCAACACACACTATTATAAAGTACTGATAGGTCTTGACCCATCAATTGCAAATCAGTAACCTAAATGCAAGCAGAAAGATTAACAGAGAAAGTGCTATTAGCTCTCAACAGACTTTTAGTCCAGGATTAATTATTAAGAAGAATCTCAATGGATCAGAAGGAGGACCCATTTAATCCACCAAGCTGCCTTCCCTAAATTTAAATGCCTTATAAACGTTTAAAGAACTGTTCATTATTTTGACTAATCCTCTTTTAAAATAATCTTAGACTATAATAATCTTCAGAAATTGGAGCAGTGAATCCCACAAGTTAATTTTGTATTATGGAAGAAGTAGGGAACCCAAATTTTATTATTATGGGAAAGAAAGAACTTCTTTTGTACTCTCCATACATATAAATATTATCAGTACATACTGAAAACACCACACTTTTGCATTCTTGTTTCTAAGATAAAAAAAACAAAGATCCTGCTGAGGTTGTCAACCCCACAGTAAGTGATTACAGTAATCATGGCTACCTAACATCTGGTCTGACCTGTTCTGTTCTGCTAAAAATATTGCTACAATCTAAACTTCATCTAAGACTTTTTTTTTTACAGTAGTTAGTTTACCTTTTAGCTTTTGCCTAATTGCATACTTTGCAGCCCCTTCACGGATTGCTGCCTTGTCGTGGCGAAAGGGCTTGAGTAATTCAGAGAAGCTATGGGCTATGCCGTGCAGGGACACCCAAGACAGACAGGTCATAGTGGAGAGTTCTGACTAAACGCGATCCACCTGGAGCAGGAACTGGCAAGCCACTCCACTATCTTTGCCAAGAAAACTCCATGGACAGAAACAAAAGGCTAAAAGATATGATGCTGGAAGATGAGCCCCTCAGGTCGGAAGGCGTCCAACATGCCACTGAGGAAGAGCGGAGGACAAGTACAAGTAGCTCCAGAGCTAATGAAGTGGTTGGGCCAAAGCCGAAAGGACGCTCAGCTTAGGATGTGCCTGGAAGTGAAAGGAAAGTATGATGCTGCAAAGAAAAATACTGCATAGGAACCTGGAATGTAAGATCTATGAACCTTGGTAAGCTGGATGTGGTCAAACATGAGATGGCAAGAATAAACATTGACATCCTGGGCGTCAGTGAACTAAAATGGACGGGAATGGGTGAATTCAATTCAGACGATTACCATATCTACTACTGTGGGCAAGAATCCTGTAGAAGAAATGGAGTAGCCCTCATAGTCAACAAAAGAGTGGGAAAAGCTGTACTGGGATACAATCTCAAAACTGATAGAATGATTTCAATATGAATCCAAGGCAGACCTTTCAACATCACAGTAATCCAAGTTTATGCACCAACTACCCATGCTGAAGAGGCTGAAATTGACCAATTCTATGAAGACTTACAACACCTTCTAGAACTGACACCAAAGAAAGATGTTCTTCTCATTATAGGGGATTGGAATGCTAAAGTAGGGAGTCAAGAGATAAAAGGAAAAAAAGGTAAGTTTGGCCTTGGAGTTCAAAACGAAGCACGGCAAAGGCTAATAGAGTTTTGTCAAGAGAACAAGCTGGTCATCACAAACACTCTTTTCCAGCAACACAAGAGGCGACTCTACACATGGACATCACCAGATGGGCAATACCGAAATCAGATTGATTATATTCTCTGCAGCCAAAGATGGAGCAGCTCTATACAGTCAGCAAAAACAAGACCTGAAGCTGATTGTGGCTCTGATCATCAGCTTCTTATAGCATAACTCAAGCTTAAACTGAAGAAAGTAGGAAAAACCACTGGGCTAGTCAGGTATAATCTAAACCAAATCCCTTATGAATACACAGTGGAAGTGAAGAACAGATTTAAGGAACTAGATTTGGTGGACAGAGTGCCTGAAGAACTATGGATGGAGGCTTGTAACATTGTACAGGAGGCAGCAACAAAAGCCATCCCAAAGAAAAGGAAATGCAAGAAAGCAAAGTGGCTATCCAACGAGGCCTTACAAATAGCAGAGAAGAGAAGGGAAACAAAATGCAAGGGAGATAGGGAAAGTTACAGAAAATTGAATGCTGACTTCCAAAGAATAGCAAGGAGAGACAAGAGGGCCTTCTTAAATGAACAGTGCAAAGATATAGAGGAAAATAATAGAAAGGGAAAAACTAGAGATTTGTTCAAGAAAATTGGAGATATTAAAGGAACATTAATATGGAACAACTGATTGGTTCAAAATTGGGAAAGGAGTACAACAAGGCTGTATATTGTCTCCCTGCTTATTTAACTTATATGCAGAATACATCATGCGAAAGGCTGGACTGGAGGAATCGCAAGCCGGAATTAAGATTGCCGGAAGAAATATCAACAACCTCAGATATGCAGATGATACCACTCTGATGGCAGAAAGTGAGGAGGAATTAAAGAACCTCTTAATGAGGGTGAAAAAGGAGAGCGCAAAAAATGGTCTGAAGCTCAACATCAAAAAAACTAAGATCATGGCCACTGGTCCCATCACCTCCTGGCAAATAGAAGGGGAAGATATGGAGGCAGTGACACATTTTACTTTCTTGGGCTCCATGATCACTGCAGATGGTGACAGCAGCCACAAAATTAAAAGACGCCTGTTTCTTGGGAGGAAAGCGATGACAAACCTAGACAGCATCTTAAAAAGCAGAGACATCACCTTGCCGACAAAGGTCCACATAGTCAAAACTATGGTTTTTCCTGTAGCGATGTATGGAAGTGAGAGCTGGACCATAAAGAAGGCTGACCGCCGAAGAATTGATGCTTTTGAATTGTGGTGCTGGAGGAGACTCTTGAGAGTCCCCTGGACTGCAAGGAGATCAAACCTATCCATTTTGAAGGAAATCAACCCTGAGTGCTCACTGGAAGGACAGATCCTGAAGCTGAGGCTCCAATACTTTGCCCATCTCATGAGAAGAGAAGACTCCATGGAAAAGACCCTGATGTTGGGAAAGTGTGAGGGCAAGAGGAGAAGGGGACGACAGAGGACGAGATGGTTGGACAGTGTCATCGAAGCTACCAACATGAATTTGACCAAACTCCGGGAGGCAGTGGAAGACAGGAGGGCCTGGCCGTGCTCTGGTCCATGGGGTCACGAAGAGTCGGACACGACTTAATGACTAAACAACAACAACAATACTTTGCAGGCTTGCAGTTGTGATCATGATCATTTAACAAGTCTCTGGGGCCCACTACCAGCACACAGAACTGCCTGAAATGCACTACCAACTTCAAAGTTAAGAGGATTTGGAGATTAAGGCCAGTGTGTAACTAAGTCATTTATTATAAAATTTGAGCATTAAGTACCAGCAAGGAATTCTACAGTTAAATTTCACTAATAAAATGAAATTGTTCCAACTAATAAGCTGCCAAATTAAAAGTAATGGTCACATGTAATTGACTATTTAGTGGAGAGGGGGAGAGTCTTGGAAACAGAAATGAGGAAGGCCAAGGACAGGGAGAGTAAGATGCGAAGGGGTTTGGCAACAGACATTGTTGGGTTTGTTGGCCAATTAAAGAGGAAAAAGAAAAGCAAGAAGGAAAAAGAGATAAGAAGGAATGACAAACATTCTTCTTCTTTCTTTTCTTTTTCTCCTTGTGAACAGGCTGGGACATACTAACACAGTTCTTTCCAAAGAAGTAGCTGGGTTGTGTGTACGTATTAAAGGAGACAACCTGCTTACTTTCCTGAAACCTCAGCTAATAATAGCAAAAGGTGGATGTGTTTCCCAGAAAAGAGTATACAAAGGAAGGGTTACCTTTCCTGTCTGTGCAGGTGGAGGTAATGAGGTGAGTCTTCAGCAACATGAAGTGCAACAGAGAAAAGGGCAAGTATATACAAGAGTTTTGAATGTGGTGCTGGAGGAGACTCTTGAGAGTCCCCTGGACTGCAAGGAGATCAAACCTATCCATTCTGAAGGAAATCAACCCTGAGTGCTCACTGGAAGGACAGATCCTGAAGCTGAGGCTCCAATACTTTGGCCATCTCATGAGAAGAGAAGACTCCCTGGAAAAGACCCTGATGTTGGGAAAGTGTGAGGGCAGGAGGAGAAGGGGACGACAGAGGACGAGATGGTTGGACAGTGTCATCGAAGCTGCCAACATGAATTTGACCAAACTCCGGGAGGCAGTGGAAGACAGGAGGGCCTGGCGTGCTCTGGTCCATGGGGTCACAAAGAGTCGGACACGACTTAACGACTAAACAACAACATATACAAGAGTCTTTTGTAGGGAAAAATTAAGGCTTTTTTGAGTCAAATCATTGCTAATGAGTTGACTGAATGCTGCTTATTCATCTGTTTATTAAATGTAAATTAATTTTTATGCTAACAAATGGCATTCAAGGCAAGTAAAAATGGTTAAAAATTCCAATTAACATATAAAAACAATAAAGGCCATAAATTACAATCCATCCATAAGAAGAAAAAAAATTACCTAACCAGTCAAAACCCCTTGTCAACAACCTAGCCTAGACGATGAAGCCTATCTAAAGGAGGCTGTAAGCCTGATATGTCTCTGTGGGAGACTAGAGAAGGAACTAGTTTAGCTTGTTTTGCAGGGAGTTGCAGATATTGGGAGCATCCACTGAGAAAGATTTGGTTTTCTCCATGTATTCTCTGAAGGACCTGGGGCTTATCACAAGGGAGAATTGAATCTTTCAACAGCCTGGTCCCATATAGCAGGGGTCCCTAACCCCCTGTCCACAGCCTTGGCAGAAGACAGGGCCGCGGAGACAGATCTCCCACCCCTCGTGCGCACTCCCCCCATGCACGCCCACACGCATGCATGGCCCACCCACCCACGCACGCCAGCGCACACCATTCGAGCATGAACGTGAGTGCCCCCTGCAAGCACCCCCCCCGCGCACAGACCCTGCCCCCCCAACTGGGCTGTGGTTCAGAAAAGTTTGGGGACCACTGCCATATAGTACACAGCTGTACTAGTCACAGTCAATGCCTAGAAACAGGCTAGGAGAAAGAGAAGCTCTTGTAAATCACAGCGTCTCTGTAACTGGCCCAGGTGAGCAGAATGGCTGTAACATTCTGGATCAGTGGGAATTGTAAAATTCCTACCACAGCATTAGATTATTCTTCCACTTCCCATCTGAAATGTTTGTTCTAGAAGATTCTAGAACACTCTGCAAAGATGCAGAAAATCTGATGTGTGCAAATGATAGATAACACAAAGAAGATTTTTTAAAATCCACTGTCAAATAATGCACTTTGTAAGTCTTCTAGAGGCAGGCAATTCAGGCATAATTTTGATTTTGCAGCCAATAACCAGGGAGAGCAAAGGGTCAGGCCATTAAGTCTGCGGAACAATAGCTGCATGCTCTCTAAACCATATACACAATTGTGCCAGGCCTGGTGTTTGTACTTTCCCAATCTAGGATAAAGTCCCCAGGCCCAGGTAACTAAATAAAAAATGAAAAGTATTAGGGAGTTTGGGAGCAGATATCAAATACAGGCACACCATAAAAACATTATGATTTTATTTTCAGCACCACTCATAAAAGCCTTTTCTACCAACACACTGGAAGCAAAGTCAACATTTTCAGTAACCTGTCCATCATTACTTCATTTTTCCCCTGACAGTCCTAACTAGTTTATACCCCTACAGTTTATATGTGAAAATAAGAATAGTCCCAAAATATATCTGCATAGGCTATTCTAGGAAGAGATTGTATGTATGAAGAGCATTCTGTAGAATAATTTGAGAAGATTATTTAAATGGTTCAAGACTAGGTTTAAAGATCTGGAGTTTTGGACTGCTTACTCTTGCTTACCTGTAGAACCCAGCTTATCATGTCTTTCTGTGATGCCAACTGTTGAATGCCTTTCAATTTTTCCAAAATCATTAATATGTTCATTGCATTCAAAGCAGAGCTTCCCATTCCTTTACGAACACATACAGGAATTAAAAAGAAAAGAAACAGGCACACAGTTTATAAGACAGCAGCATTTTTTTCTTGTACTCATTGCTATAATTTTAAGTAAGGACAGAAATCTTATGCCCTCCAGATTCTCTGGACCACAACTCCCACAATCTCCTACGGATGGCAATGCTGGCTGGGACTTCTGAGAGCTTCTCTGCCTCCAAAATATCATTAAGGATGGAAGTTTCCCACCAGCACAACTTTAAGTATTAGATACGAGCATGCTTTAACATCACAAAACTGTCTTCTATCACTGCTAACCCTCCAATGGAATGTTAATGCTGCAGATTGATGGCCACAAGCTACAAAACTGACTCTGGCTCTATGTCTCATGATTTCTCATGAGATAGAACACAATTAGAGATGGGGGTATTCGTATACGAATACCCCCGCACAGGTGGCGTTAACGAGGGTCCAGCCCCATGGGGCTGGACAGTCCACTCACCGATCCGATGTGGACGCGGACGGCATGATTCTACCAATGGCTCCGCAGCGCGCGATCCGCTCGCCACTCTTCGACCTTGCAGCGAGACTTGTCCTCCTGCCAGGACTAGCAAGCGGATCGCGCACTGCAGAGCCACTCGTAGAATCGCGCTGTCCACGTCCGCAGCGGATCAGTGAGTGGACCATCCGGCCCCATGGGGCTGGACCCTCATTAACGCCACCTGTGCGGGGATATTCATATTCATATACGAATACCCCCATCTCTAAACACAATCCAAATGCATGTTTATGAAACCAGCTCTATTACAGGATGCAGTGACAACAGCAAGCAACTTGGTCATAGATATAAAAGGGGTGCAAAAGAATGATTTCATTGTCTGGAGAGGCCATTTTGTAGTTGAAGTTATTTTTAAACAGATCTGATGACCAAAATAAAAATTTATCATAGAACTCAATGGGGGAATTGAACAGTTTAATGTAGACTGGATTGAACGCTAATACATTCCCTGCTCTAGCCCCCGAAAAGACAGCATCAAAGGGAGGAGCTTCTGCTCTTTCTTCTTAACTCAGTCCTTATTTAGTGTGAAACACTTGAAAACCAAAATCTAATGCACCTTCCAAAGCAAATGTTTCTCATTGCAGGTTGGAAGAGGTTGGGAAACTATGTCCAGAAATCAACAGTGAAAGTTTGAAATAAATGGAATCAGCCAAGTAGATTAATTATTTGGAGCAATGGGCAGATAAGTTTGTTTAACTTTTATTCTAATTTAAACTGTGCAGAGTTTAGAGTCGAGAAAATAGAAAAATAATGGATTGTATTCTTCTGCTTTTTCATGTCAAGGTATCACTCTAGTGAGCTAATTTAAAGTTAAATGTCAACTTAACATGAATAACTGCTAAAAATCTGGCCTCTCCAATTGTAACTTGCCTTACAATAATCTTTCAATGCATCTCCCGCTAGATCCTGCAGGTTAGCTCTGAACAGTTTAATAATAAGCCCACAGCGTTATCAGATACCCACTACCAGTTGAGGAGTGTGCTGAAACTCAGTATATAACCATGTAGTGTTCTCTAGTCCTTCTATCTCCATTGCACACTTTGCACATAAACAGTACCATAAGATAATGCTTCCATTCATACAAATACGACAAGCAAGAAGGCTACAGCGTAAGAACATAACTTGTAACAGTCCTGCAATACAGACTACTGTTAATATGTGAAGCCAAGGGTGAAGCTGGCAAGGCTTGCATTCCTAGTCAAATTCTCATACTGCTCAGGTTGCAGCAAAGGTCTGGCTATTTATATTGCCTCCTCAGATCTCCAGTCAGGCCAAAAGAAAGCACGCCAACATATTCAAAATCCCCATATTTCAATGACCTGCATGCAATTTTACATATTTAATATATGTAATATTTAATTATAAACAAACATACCTAAATATTAGAGATGAACACAAACCACCAGTTTGGTGCTTCCTAGCCCCATCTCCTCCAGTGGGCGCTCACTCAGAGGCAGTGGCCCGGCTTCCCTGCCCCACCTCTTCCAGGCACTACCTCTGAGTGGGTGCCCACCAGAGTAGGCAGGGCTGGGAAGCGCCAAACACCTTTTTGTCCAAAGGATGAACCAGCACAAACTGCTGAACCAGCGTTGTGCCCATCTCTAATAAATACACATTTATTACTGGTATTAACTTTTCTTTATGGATATCATGGATTGCCAGAAAGACAAAAAAACGGGTTGCAGATCAAATCAAACCTGAATTCTCTCCAGAAGCCAAAACAACTAAACCAGAGCTATTACACTTTTGATATATGACAAAATTCAATGGAAAAACAATAATGCTAGAAAAAGTGGAAGGCAGTAGGAAAAGAGGAAGAGATGGAGTGACTCAATTCAAGAAGCCATGGCTTTTAGATTACACATCTTGAGGAGGGCTATTAACACTAGGATGTTTTGAAGGTAATTTATTCACTGGGTTGCCATGCAACTTCACAGCAAATAACAACAATACATTTATTCCATATGTATACACGAACACACATTTTGCATATGGTGTAAGATTCAGCTTAAGAGCAGGGACTCTTGTCTTTGATGCTAAGTTGTTTTTTTCAACCACACTGGTTCAGGTAATGCACATACAGCAGGAATACACTGCAACATTTCGTTGTGGGCTACTGTTTACCTTCATTTGTCTTCCATTTAAAAACTACTCCCCTGTTATAACAGTGTTACATTTTGTCCCTATATAGATATAACTTTAACATTTTCCTTCAGAAGGACATTGAACATGAAATTTCTTTTGACAACATACTTACTTGATGCTTTGTGGTAGAAGTCAAATGTCACTTCTTCTTCTGGAACCTTCTCTAACTGCTGTTTCTCTTCCAGTAACCCTAAAGCAAGGAGGTGAAGAACCTATAGAGAAGCAAACAAATACCAGACATTGCCTCATATGTGCTTATCACTTAGGCTGCTATAGTGAAGGACTCTCTGATTAGCAGGATAAGCACATCTTTCCATGTTGGCTATGGCAAGCATTTAAGAACAAGAAGAATATCATTCATGACAGAGTAGTGGTGATTTAAATCAGATTGATATAAATTGCTATTTAAAAAGCCTTGATTTAATCATGTGTTCCTCCTCTCCCTTGCAAAGTACATTCTTGCTTGTTTTAACCTTAATGTATTTTTCTCACAACCTCCTTGCCCAGACTGACTCCACACCCAACAATTATCTATTCACTGATGATTGCAGAGTCTGAAGGTATGAAGTTTCAGAGAGGGGGGGGAAGGTAAAGGCTTGACTTTGTCTACACAATGTTGCAGAGGGACATTAGGGTAGCTTCTGTAAAGGAATCAGCACCACTCAAAAATATATTGTCCTGATGTCCACATGTGAATGCACCACTGTTTATGACCACAGAAGTATTATTAAGCTATGTAGTATTAATACAGTCTGATCTGTACTTAGTAACTTTGAGCTGAGCAGTAACACATATTTACTATTTTAACACATAAAAGCACATAGACACTTGGAAGCTAAATGCTAGGATGGGTACATATTATCTTATATTTTAACTATAAACGAACCTAAAATGGGATAATCCTTCAAGGTACTGAAAACATAATCACTGCAACTCCTGCTTTCTCCCCCCCCCCCCCCGGGTTGACAAACTTACCATCTGGATCATAGCTTCTGTCCACAAGTGACTCTCCAACACTAGTGCTCTTTGCAAAACTGTTCTAAGAATATGCATCATGATATCAGAGTTCAGAACTTTCACCACATTTTTGAAAGCAGCACTGAATTCAGGAGGTGGAGGAGGTGGTAATGCTGAAAGCAATACATACATATCAGCATCTTAGTAATTTCTTGGCCATTTTATGATTCAACAAAGATAGAGAAAACAAATATTCACATTCAGTTGTCCGCCTCTGATGCAGCTTGGCACACAACAGAGATGACATTGCCATCAGTGGTGAGTGGATTAAAAGCAAATTGCCACTGATTAAAGGTGATTTCAGGGTGATTTCAGGGTGCATGCAACTTGTACATAATTCAACAAAGTCATTGGTGCCCCCCAAATCCCCCAAGGAAGCTTTTAAATAGCAGTAACTGGCTGCTGCTGTCATCACCACTGCATGTGTGGAGCTATGCAAACAGGTTTTCAGCCATCAAGTGATATACAGGTGGTGTGAAGTGGATCTTAACTTAGTGCAACATCATTACAGGAAATAAAGTTCAATTACATACACTTCCCCTTGCAAAGTGTTCTAACAGAACTCAGAACTAACTGGAGCAGACACGTGAACATATGACGCTGCCTTTGACTGAGTCATATCTCTGATTCTTCCAGCCCAGTATTGCTCATTCTTACTGGTGATACCTCACCAAGGTCTCACCTGACCTGTTATTTGGAGACATTTTCACAGGTGATGCCTGGGACTTTTTATGTGCATAGTTGGTACTCTGCCATGGAAACATTGGTTCTTCATAACACATTGGCTCAGAAGAAAGTATTATATCTGTATTATATTGGATAAACCAACTACAGAATAACAGTATCTTCTGAAACATATTGGTATAATTGAACAGATGGAACATTATATTTTAGTGTTTAAAATGTTGTAACATAAGTAAATCGGGATCTCAATATAATCCTAATCTTAGATAAATTTACTAGCATTTTCTTTATACGCCATTACCTGTCACCTTCTCCAAAAAAAAAAAAAAAAAAAAACAGCTATGCTGAGGTAATTTCTATGGGAAATACAATTTTTGCAGAGTAAAACTTTTGTCTGGGAAAAAAAGACAAGGATCAGACTGTGATATAAACCCTTAGCACTTAATATCAAATATTACAGTGAAGCTAAGAAGATGATAAAAATGTTCACAGTGCCAAAATGTAGTTTCAATAATGATTCTGAAGAACTTAAAAATCATGAAAAGAGTAGATTTACATTGGCAAACACAACTGAATATAAAGCAGAAGTAGTATGGATTTACACCAGATACAAGGAAGAATGCGAAACCCGTACTCATGTAGTCAGAAGAAAAGCCTTGATGGGTGACTGAGGAATTTCGACAGATTAATGTAAGAGAAGAAGCGATAGTAATAGGTGACAGAAACACTGTCAGAATTCTAATTGCAACCTTTCAGTTGCTGGCAGATAGGAGCAAAAAGAACTATTGCAATAATCTTTGCAAAGAAATAGAAGAGAAGAACAAAACGGAAAAACATATTTTCCGTATGATCTAGGAAATCAAAGGAAAATTAAAATATAAAGGGTGCTGAAAGATCAATAAAGGAATACATTATCTGATCAGGATAAAATAAATAATATATTGGAACAACATACTGAAATATTACACAGCATGTTGCCTCAAAAAAGGAATATTTTGATGAAACACCTGCAATTCTATAAAGTGAAGCGAAAGCTACTCTCAAAGTAACTGGAAGAAACAAGGCACCAGTAGATGGGATATCAGCTATTTCAAGCTCTACAGACTGAATATATACAAATCGCAGTAATAATATGCCAACATATATGGAAAGCAGAACAATGACCTACAGATTGGAAATGTTCCATATATATATTCCACTGCCAAAGAAAGGAGACATTGAAGATTGCTGTAACTATAGAACCACTGCATTAATTTCCCATGTAAGCAAAGTGATGGTGAAGATAAGGATTTTTACTATACTGTACTGTATTTGAAACGATAAATGAAGAAGATGAAAGAATATGTACAAAAGTAGGACTACAGCTGAACATTAAGACAGAAATAATAACATATGAATTACAGAACTTTAGTGACAGTGAAGAAATCAAAATTCCTGACAGATATTTAGCAATTAAAGTTATTAAAGATTTTCTGTATCTCACACATCAAACACCACAGATTCACTGAGGGTCACCTTCTTATTTTCCATGGGCTCTTACATCTCAATTCACTTCCCTGCCTCTGTTCCACACAGAGCTTTTAAATGGGAAACAGGGAATTCCACCAGAATTACAGGTTGTGTGTCTCTGAGGGTTTATGGGAGCAATACAAGAATCCACATATTCCTCATATAATTTTACACTGAGGAAGAGATTAATAGGAACACATAAATGCCTATTCACAAGACTGCAACACAAGGAGTTGAATTACCCATAAAAGCAGTAATAGATGTTGACTATGAACATTCTCTGAACTTTCTCAAAGTTTTAGTTACTATGACATCACACTTTAGACACCAGTTTGTATTTATCCCTCTCTCACAACCACACCCATACACACTTCTCTCATACACACTTCTCTCACTCTAGCCCCATCTAACATCCTTCATGACCTTATTAAAAACCAACAATCTAATCCACCTTCACAGCCTTCCAAGGACTGTGACTGGCTGAGGCAATAAGAAGATGGACACTAAAGCTGCCCATCACAGTTCAGTTCAATTGTAAATTCAAATGGAGACTGCAGCCCAGAAATCAAAAGACTGAGATTCAGAAGGGCAAGTATGAAGAAACTAGAGAAGACCCTCAAATATAAGATTATATTGCTCGAGATAAAAGCCAAAGTCATCAATAGTATGGTATTTCAGATTAATATGAAAAGATGGGAAAGCCAGAAATGAAGAGAGCTGACAGGAAAAAAATAACCTAACTCATTCAAAGTGTGGCATTGGAGAAGAGCTTTATGGATGTCATGGAGTGTCAGAAAGAAATGAATTCCAGCCTGAATTATCTCTACAAGTTAAACTGAGGCTGTTGTACACATCATGAGAAAACAGGACACACTAGAAAAGACAGCAACATTAGGAAATGTTGAAGACAATAGGAGAGGAAAAGGACCAAACATGAGATGACCTGACTCATTAAAGGAAGCTATGGCCTTGAATTGACAAGACCTGAGCAGGATTATTCACGACAGGACCTTTCAGAGGTCATTAGCTTGTAAGGTAAGCATTAATCAGAAGCTACTTGATGACACATAACAAAAAGACTTAAGAGGATCAAGTAATGACTTGGAACAGATTCATACAATGAAACTTAAGAAACAAGATGAACTTAAATAGACTGGATCCATGTTTGTGACAGTCTTCACATTTTTATGGGATATGAAGAAAGGGTGTGGGAGGAATCCTAAGCCACTCCCTCTTACAGTAGCACACTGTGTGTAGATGTTCTTCACCAGGGTTAGTCTTAGAGCACAATGCTAATATGGCAGCACCTATGGAAGCAATTAGGTCAAAATGAAGATGTGTCTTAATCATGGCACAAATGACAAGTTCTACGCAGGATTTAATTACTGGGTGCATCAACAAAAGAGCATTTAGACCTGGCATCAAACATAATAAGCAAACAAAATGGATTTTATTGTTCACCCTAATGTTTTACCTTCATCTCTATTTTCTTGCACTCTTCTCTTCTTTTCCATGTGTTCAGCCTGTAAGAAGAGTAAACTAATTTACTCTCAGAATATCAACAATAAGAGGAAGGTTTTGACATCATGTTGGTTTCACAATAGACCATTGGGTAAAAGAACTCTGCAACTAGCAATTGTATCCAAGTAGGTGATAAGTGGCTCCTGCTATTCAACTAGATCACTTATGCTCAAAAATCTCGCTTAATTAATTTTTAATGCACATTTCCTGAGAGGTACAAACATTACTTCATTTCACACTAATTTTAATCCATCTTGTCCTTAGACATAAACCCTGATATGCATCTAATGTGTTTGTTTAGGATGGCCTTCTCCAGTCTGACAACTTCTGGGTGCAATTAGTCTGAACTTCCATAATCTGCTGACAACTTGGTCAATGGCCTTTCTGGGTAGGGATGAAAGAGCTTTCAGTAAAAGTTATCTAAAAGGAATCAGGTGGGGAAAACTGGTTTAGAATTTATTAGAAATAAATAATATTCTGGCTATATTCCAGCTCAGTCTTTCACTCCACATGTTTTCTTTCCTTACCTTGCTGTGCTGAGTCTTGGTATAATGGTAGAAGAATACATTGTACTCTTTGAGGCACTCTTCCTTCAGTTCATAAACACCGTGGCCTGATACCCCTGGTTTTCTTTATTTAAAGAAAACAAGTTATTGCCAAATCACATGGGACTGATTGCTTATAATAAAATAATCCAGTAAGCCACTTATGTTCATTTATTTATATTTATTTATTTGTTCAATTTATATTTATTGAATTTGTATCCCAATCCCATTAGTGTCACAGCACTACTCTGGGCGGGTTACAACACATATAATAGAAAAGCAGTAAGTAAAACAAAAATAATATTTCTGGTATATGTAAGAATGTAACACTCCTTCTGGGTCAGAGCATCAATTAAAAACAGAAAAGAATTAGACCTAAATATCTCTTACAATCATGCCTTTTGTATGGTTGGGAATGGGAGACTGGATAATACAGTACATTTATAATGATATATTAGTTGCAATGATTGGAATTCTGAAAAAAAGGAAAGGCAGGAATATTTTATATTAACAATGTTCATCAGTGGATTTGAGAAGTGTTTAGGAAGCCTCAAAACTTGTGGTCAGTGGGTTTTGCATTCAGAAATAGTCTTTATGGGGGGGAAAGCCCAAGAGAAGTATAAAAAGAAAATCAGGAAACACAAACAAAAAGCTGGTAAACCAACGGCAGCTCAGTTGAAAGGCAAACAGTGACATAACAAGATAAATGAAGTAGAGAAAGGTGGTGTGATAGTAACCCAGATTAATAAGACAGCCAGCTTGTTTAAGAATTATTATAAAGATTTACATAAGTCTAAAAATGCCAGTTAGACTAAATCAGCTAAAATCCCAATTATATTTAAATCCAGTGGAAACCTACAAAATTGTAATCATAAGCATTATCGAATCAAGCCTTTAAAATATAGTCTAAGATCCTGATTGATCACCAATTAATATATTTCAAGGTTATAAATATCAAGCAATTACACTGCAACATTTTTGCTATCTATTTTGATCTTGTCCACTACTAAGAAAATGTTGGATTTCTTTCTTGGGGAAAAGTGGATACATGGTGGCTTTTGTTTTGCCAATTGATCGATTAATAGTACTACGTTGCTACAAAATAGGATTAGTGGAATCAGAAGAGACAAGATTAAATATATAGTTATTAACAGTGGCACAAATGTTTTATTGCTAATAAGTGGGAAACCTTTTTCTCTCCAACAAAAAGAGAACAGATATACAAGACCTGGAACATAGCATACAGATAAAGTTGACTATAAAGTTGACTAAATTCATCAGGCTTGAGGAAGACAGTAAGAAGAGTGCTTTATTGGAAAGTGGTATTTATTCATATATTGATGGAAGGACAAAGCCCAAAAAGAAATTAACCTATATAAGTTTGAGCACAATGTGATGGGTATTGAAATGTCAGAAGGGAAAACAAAGGGGGGGGGGCAGGAAGCAGAGTGGTAGGTGAAGGAGGCTTGGAAAGAGGAAAATTTGACTGCTGCTACCTCTCTGGAAATAGCCGTTTTCCACACTCCATCTCTGTACTCTTATTTTTCCATATTAAAAGTGTACACTATTAGTTTAAAAAGAACAAACACTTACTTAAAAACAGCTACTTTGTGGATGACCCTCTCCAAACCAGTCTCATTGTTTTCCTGTTAAAAACATTCAAAATGCTAAGGTACTAAAACAAAACATGCCACAAAATAGCAAGTTAAAAGTATATCAGATTGTTTAATTATAAGACAGAAGCATTGCTTCTTTCCCTAAAAGTTTCTTCTTGTTTGTGTGGCAAGGATAATAAGAATGTGCTAATATTCTCCTATTTGCTCAGAAGGCAGAGATCACATTACAATTTTTTTGGTACTTTTGTCTCCCAGTGTAAGCTTCCTTCAGTTCTATACCACGGATAAATTTATTATATACAGCCCAATAGTCCTCTGGAACAAACAGGCCAGGGAAACAGAAGGGGAGTGACTGGTGTCCATGCTGTATGCCGCAGAGTTCTCCATAAAAAAAAATTATAGGAAAAATAGCCACTGAAAACTGTCAAGAAAAAAAAAAGGTGTTCAAGTAAATAAAATAAAATAAAGACTAAAGACAAGACTAATACAGAGAAAATACTTATATGGCAAAACTGGGCCAAGTAGTAGTTCCTTCACTTGAGAGAGGAAATTTAATGTCTGCCTCCTGAGAAAGGCACAGAAAAATCAGAAGGAGCTTATTCTGGAAAATGAAAAGTATTTTTTAAAGAACAGTTGCATCACCATTTTACAGAACAACCACATCCATGTCCTGAGCCAACTAGAGAGTAAAAGCATATACTTAATATACTTGTTCACCAGAAAGGAACAAACATGTATTTCAGTATGTAGATAAACAAGTAATCATTGATTACTATTTTTTTACAGATGCAGCAATGTTTCCAGAATCAGTATATTGCAAGGTTATGAAAAATGGTGAGACAATTCCATATTTGCACATTGACTGGTGCAAATAGGCTAGTACGTAAAAGCAAATAAATAGCACAATGAAGTTTTATATTCAATTGATTAAGACTTCGTGTTGTGAAATTTGATCCAAAATGATATGGTCTACGCACACCTCAGCCACAGCTGTGTACAGAGAACCACTGTAAGGTTACAGTGTGATGTATAGGTGGAGCCAGATTCAGCACACAGTTAGCACAGAACAGTCACTTGATCAGGGCTTGCAAGTTTAAAATGTTTATTAATAGGGAGAAATAAGAAAGAAATCACTCACATCCTTGGGCAAAGATTTAGCAATAGCACTGTGAGCCATTGGCTCTATGCAGAGAAGGTGGATAATTTCTCGCATAGTAACATCATCTTTTGTCACATTACTAACACCTGGTATGTATCTTTCTCCTGAAAAGAAGAAAAGAGTGGTGACAACAAACTCTCACAAAGCAGGTGTTTTTCCTACATTCAAGAAATCATACTACAATATTGATAGCTTAACTAGACCAACAATTCTCCAAAAAATAACATAGAAAGATGAAAGAGGTGGTTGCAGATGGTTTAGGACTTTTGTCATCATGAACACACAAGGAAACTAAGAGTGCCAATTTTGCTCACTTTATAATTAATTATACTAAAATGCTAATGCCTATGCCCTCTCTTACACATTGGTGGATTTCTGACAGATTCTCTCTTTCATCCTACTTCTTATGGTCCCATGATGGATTCTGCTTCCATTATAATGAACTTCCATTAACTTCAGGAGGAAGGGAGGGGGAGAGAGAGAGATGCCTGTCCTTCCTGTTGGAGAAAATAACGATCCTGCCTGTAATCTAACATTGGGTTTCAGTGGAAAGAGGCTTCACAGTCTAATGTAATTATACCCTGCCACTAACCTATTAGCAAAGTCTTTCTTCCAGAGCTTGGGGCAAGCCCTTGCCCCTTCTTCCTGTTTGTTTGCTTCCGTTCCTTTGTTTACTCTTCTTTCTCTCTGGCTTTAGACCAGAGCAGACATGTGAATTCCCTGCTTCTGACCTCTGGTCATATTGCCAGGATGAAGTCACAATTTTTCCTTTCCTCTATATTTCTTACTGTTAACTGATGATCACAACTGTAAGTAAAGATACTTTTTCTACTTCAGACACTTTTAGAGTGATTTTTATATACAAACAGCTAGTCACTGTGAGAACAAGGGGGGCTGGGTGGAGGTTGGGGCATTTAGCTATTCTACTTCATGTGCTGCAGCTGGTTTCTGTACTTTGTTCTCCCCTGTGCTGCAGCAGGTTTCTCTATTGTTTGAATTAAACAAAAATTCCTCTAATACTTCCATCAAGAAACTAGAAAATAGGGGATCATGGTTTCAGTTGTCCTTTTGAAACACAAGCCTCATAGTTTGTACCTGGAATGAGCAGGTCAAGAAAATGCCCATTAACTGGGAGGCCATGCCATCTGTGTCTTATCTCTGTGAGAGAAGAATCTTCAAGACCAGAGTTCAGTCCTTGGTACTGAGCTAATTAGTAGAGAATGGTTTCAGCTGAAGAGAAGAGGGGGGGAGAGAAATTACTCTTGAGAAGCTACTCTTTTCTATTGAGAAGGTTCGGGACGATTTGATACCTGATTGGAGCATCTCCTCAAAGAGTCTATAGAGGGGAATGACGGGTATAAAATTGAGAGGGAAGTTACTTAGTTTTGACCTAGTATCTCTAAGGATACCACTATGCTCTTTCTGCTGCCTGACCTATATGTGTATGCTGAAGTTCTGTCATTATGTAAGCATTAGATTAAAAATAGCTAGCTTCCTTATTTTCTTATGAGAACTGTTCTGGAAGTGTTCTCATGGCTTTTTGACTGTTTTTATAACTTTTTAAACTGTTTCGAAATTTTACTCTTTTTGACATTTTCGTTCATCACCTTTAGTAAAATATAAACTTTTATAGCAGCTTGGTTATTTTGGGAATAAGAGGGTGTTGGTACTAAACAGAGACTTTGCCTCAATCACCTACTGGACACCTGTGTATTTTTGTGGGTATTCCTACCTTGCAGAGTTGGCATAAAGGTCAGAAGCACTTAATCTTTTAAGATTCTGGTCACTGCCTGGAACACTGAACCGTCAGAGTAACTGAACATGTTGGGGAAGGCACCAGGCAGGAAGATTTTCCCCAGCCATCAGCACATCTGGTGCCCCTGGAACTTAACTCACCCCAGGAAAGCCTGTGCAGTATGGATAAGTGGCTACTGTGAGAGCCTTCCTGACTCAGCACAATCTTGATAACTTCCAATATTTATTTATTTTGTTAAGCTATATTTGGAAGCCACAGCATAGAATAAACATTAAAATAATTATCTGAAAGTATTGGTGCTTCATACCCTATCTTACCCAGTTTTTTAAAAATAAAATGACATCCAAGAAATAGAAACAATAATATTACACTACGTGCAATACAGCAGATGCAACTTCTGCCTTTCATTGAAAAATGGCACATTTAGTTCCCCATGCACAGCAATCGTCTATGCCACTGCCAGTCTCAATCACCTTGAGAAGTCCTCATTCATTCAAACGTATTACTGCAAAGTACTGCAATGCTCCCCCGTACCATCAACAGCTAGTGGGAAAACGATGACTCTTTAATAATTATGCCATAATTGGGCCAGCCAATGAGACACTTGATAGGTCATTCTATGGAGATACACATTTACATGCTCCAAACAGTTGACAGTAGTGCCACAAACAGATATATTGGAGATATAGCTTTCCAGTTGCTGCAGTAAAAGAAAATATGGAGCTGCACAGTAATTTGGACAGCTGCAATGTGTGGCTCATAATCAATCTAAACATATTTGGAATATGTAGGCAAACTAAGCCACAGTGGTTTCCAATATCATGTTTTCCAGCATTTATGTTTAAGTATGATAACAGCTTTGCACAAATAGCAAAACCATCACCCCTTCAAATTGCAGGTGTAAAGAAATATAATGAGGGAAATTCCTATGAAATGTGCTTTCAGTAGCAAGACTGGTTACAAACTGCTGCAAGAAAGAAAGAAACTAATTTGGGAGATGTTTTGTAAACCTGGAAATATGGTAAAGAAAAAAGAGCATTGATTTTTCCTAAAGTTACTTTTTTCCTCACCTACAATGTAGATAAGAACTTGAAGCATCTCTTCTATTAAAGTGCTGCACTGCTTATTCAAATCCTGTGAAGAACAAACAAATCAAGTTCTTGGATGTAGTTTTGTTAAAATATATGTGAAAAATGGTAGTCTGAGGTTAACTGAGCCCCTTCAAAGTACATGAAGCCAATCAAAAGTTAGTGTTTGTGAATGAAACAAGTCTGCAAACCAGCATCTATGGAGACATCTGGGGAAAAAGTCTTGGCCATTTCATGTTAGTATTTGCGAGTGGCAAAACACAAGCTATTTATGACTCAGAAACTGATCTAAAAACTGCCAGATACTTAAAGCATAATAATGTATTCTGTACATTTTCAGCAAAATATTGACTGAATTTCTGTTGCTTAGCATAGATTTTGCACTAGTGTAGGCCCATTGAATCAGTGGGCATTTGGTAAGTCACCTCTTCCATAATTTCCATTGATTCAATTGGGCCTACTCTAGTGCAACTTACTATGCACTAAGCAACAAGATTTCAGCCATTATAATTGATCTGAAATAGATATATTCATGAAGTTCCTACACATCTCAGTTTTTAACCATGGATATTGTGACCAGCCCCAACCTAGGCTTGTCAATTTTTAAAATAGTTTTCCATTAAAAAGTTTGACATCAACCATTAACCATACCAGACCCAGTGGTTAAAGAATGAAAAATGATATTCTCTTTATTACAAAGTAACATCAACTTGGGAACAGGTCTAAGCTTCAGTTCTTCTTCAGTTACAAACCAACAGCCCAACAATACACCCTCTCTCTTCAGTTACACTTTCCTTCTCTTTTCTTCCAGCCTTCCAGTCCCCTCCTACTTCAGGCTCCAGGATAGGCTGGCCACATGCCAATCACCTTGCTTCCCTATTAACAGGCAGATTGGACAGAGTTCCCATCACAGGTATGAACAGGACAGGTTTGTTTACCTGGTCTTTGGTTGGCACAATCTTTTTGAAGGCATCGATCAGCTCATACCGTTGGAGTACCAGCAAGAGGAAACAGTTTGGATCCATATATGCTGCCCCAATCTACCAGACACATGCATTAAATAGCATTAAAGAATATAAGTGATATACAAAGCACAATTATATGACAAAAGAAATTCAGAACATGCTCACCTGAAGAAGGATTATATCCTTATCATACATTTCTTCTCTGCATTTAACATCCTGATAATAAAACATCTGGGAGGCAAAAAATCCAAATTAAGTATTATTATTCCTTTTTTAACTATCTTAGCAAATATTTAGTATCTGTCTTTGCAATGCACACACATATAAAAAAGGTTCATTTCTAAATACATCAAATTCTTAGACTTCACATGCACCTTTGCTTGCAACCATGCACACTATTTGCCATCTGTTGCACACACTGCCCTTAGAACTCTATGTGTTAACAAAGTATTTTCCCATGCTCATATCTAATACCTATACAGAGAGCTATGCAATAGAAAGTACTTCATTCAGTTATAAAATTATTCATACATTTCTAATTATTAAAAGGTAGCTAAGAATGCTAGTTTGCATCTCCTTCTTTGATTGGCATTTTTACTTCAATTCTGTACCACTATTATCAGAAAACAAGAAACAAACCACAACATTTAGCCATTCAAAGCATTTTCAACCTGGTCTTCAGCCAAAAACAGTTTTCAGAGCAGTGCACAAAGATCAATAATGAGACAGTCCCTGCCCTCAAGCTTAGATAATTTATATCATTAAAATATTATAATTTAAGACATAATGTGATATGTAAAGAATCTGAAAAGGGAGAAGGCAAGAAAGGAAACTCATATTAATTCTGCACAGCTCCAACCATGACAACAAATGTCTCCGTGGTAGTGTGGAACATACTTGGCTGATCAGAGATAACCCATTCCTTCTCCACATTTCTGCAGCAACTTGAGCAGCCAATGCTAGGCAACGCAAGGGATATTCAACTAATGTCTGCACTTGGAATTCTTCCTAGAAGGGAAAAAGAAAAAAATAACATTTAACTTAGGACAACTGAAACTTTGCACAATGAAATTACTACAGATAATCACAGAAAATACTTTTCTGCCATCAGAAAAGAGAAGTACAACAATAGGCTGGAGACAATTTCTATTTATTTTACACTGCACCATTACATTACATAGGCATCCTTCAGTCTCGAGAGACTATGGTAACGTGCTCTGTATGGAGGACTTCGACGCTGTATGCGAAGCTGGAGTGTCCTCTCCAGAGCATGAAGCCTGGGTAAAATAATATGGAGGATAGGCTGTTACCCAAGCAGCATATCCCCCCTCTCCACATCACTGAAATAGTCCAATGGAAAGGCAAGAGCCAATACAACTGGTTCCAGCGATGTTGCAGGAGTTGCCAGAATGACACGAACTGCCTCTGGGACTCCGGCTCCGGATTTTGCCTCGAGGTTAACTCCTGAAGCCTTTTCCATCAGTGGATATAGTCACAAGGCAGTGGAGGTTTGGAATCGGAGTTTTCCTTCTCCTAGATGGGCTGCCTTCACAGGCTAATGAGCCCCACCTACCCGGGCTGCTCCCTCACCGCATGGATGATGGCGGCGGCGCCTCCTTCTCCTCACGGCATGGGGGTTTGAGATCAGAGTTTTCCTTCTCCTAGATGGGCTGCCTTCCCAGGCTGACGAGCCCCACCTACCTACACTGCACCACCATCTTTATTATCACACTAACTAGTTTCATAATCAGTGTTTGACCATGGTCAGCAAATCAACCATATGATACACATCCTTCCTATCTGAGGAAAAGGAAGATGTGACATTGAATAGCGATAGGAAACATGTATTGAATACAAGGCAGGGATCAGTAGCTGACAACGTTCCCTCTAATGTTCAGCCCTCACAAATGACTCCACTCCCTCACACGGGGTTCACTCATGACTGAAATGAAAGGGGTTGGAAACATACTGTGCGTGTGTGGAGGAGGAGGAAAGCTTTATGGAGGGGGTGAAGTTGCACACACTCATGCAACCGCACACCTTAGAGGGAACCTTGGTAGCTGAAGATAGTTACTCTCACCGCCTCCAAACCTCAAGGAGTTATATGATTAAGTCACTTGCAACTCACTTTCCATGACTGACTGGAAGTAAACTTTGGCCATAACTAAACAAACATTAGAAAAATAACATTTTCTTTTTAAAAACCATTTTATAGACTACTCAAAAATGGGAGATAACATGCTAGCAATGTTAGTCTGAAACATTTTGCCCAAATGGTACCCAAACATCCTCCTACAGGCACCAATTCTTGGTTTGATGTATCCTGCCCTCATGCTGATGTTCTGAACTGCATGGCAGAACGAACACTGCATCCTACGTTTAGCCCTAAGGCAGTGATGGCGAACCTATGGCACGTGTGCCACAGCTGGCACACAGAGCCCTCTCTGTGGGCACATGAGCAATAAGTTGCCATAGAGAAATACTTACCTGTCCTCCGATCCCAGATTTTGGCACTCCCCTCTGCTAGTGCAGTGGTCCAGCAGAGGGGTGCAATGGCGACCATTACTGGTCTAACCCAGTGGAGGATTGGAGGACTGGTAAGTATTTCTTTGTTAATACCGCCCATAGGAAAAAACAACAGCAAGCATTTAACCCTTGCAGTGCAGGAGCAGTTGTTTTTTCTAAACTAAAACCTCAGCATTCAGGTTTTAATTGCAGTACAGTGGTGCCTCGCTAGACGATTGCCTCGCAGGACGAGGAAATCGCTAGACGATGCCTTTTTGCGATCGCTACTGCGCTTCGCAAAACGATTGTCTCCTATGGGGAATTTTCGCTAGACGATGAGGTTTCCCCATAGGAATGCGCCGACTAGTGGTAAAAAGCTGTCAGTGCAGCTGTCAGTGCATTCCGACGGGGACCCGCACTCGCTAGACGATGTTTCCCTATGGGAGATTTTCACAAGACGACTGCGTTTTCCCTTGGAACGCATTGAAGAGATTTCAATGCATTCCAATGGGAAAACGTGCTTCGCTAGACGATGTTTTCGCTAGACAGCGATCTTCGCGGAACGGATTAACATCGTCTAGCGAGGCACCACTGTATTGGCACTTTGAAACAAATAAGTTGATTTTGTGTTGCAGTTTGGGCACTCGGGCTCAAAAAGGTTCACCATCACTGGAGGGCAACTCAGGTGTCTCCTATGATCAATGCTTATAAGAAATCTCTCTTAATAGAGTGTTGGTCTATGCCATTCCGGAGGGATGTCTTGATAGGTTTTTTTATAGGGTTCTTGAAAAGAATACTGAACTAAGCAAACCATGGTGTAATGAAGCAAGGCACTCACGCTCTTAAGCAAAATAACACATATAGAACATTTAATAAAAATTACAGTTCTGTCTTGGAGAGATCCTGAGTATGCACTCTTACTTTGTGAATTTGAAACTTATATGATAAACCAGAACATTATAAAGGGAAACACAGAACATACAGGATTAAAATCAGCCCATCTTTCCTTTTCCCTTTAGAGCAGCACTCTAACTCAGTATTAGGAGTTAAATCCACAAGAGTTGGAGGTAAAAAAAAGTATATACTGAGATTCAAAGATACTGAACAACTAAAATTAAATATCAGTTGCTCTGATCTTGAGAATAAGGGCTGAAGAATTTCAGTGTAAAAGAATGTGAGACCCGAGGCGAGAGGGTAGAGGCTCTCGCCGGAGTGTCGTCCTCCCTCAAAAAGGAACAAGAGGCACAAACAGACCCGCCTGCACCACCCGTCGAGACTAAACAGAGGGGAGTTGATACCCTGGAATTAGAGCGGGAACTGTCAAGGATGACAGTGGCCACTCAGACGGGGAGTGAGTTGGCGGGAAGAGAAGAAAGAGGGAGGTCCGTCGTGGAGGCGGGAATGGGAGATATAAAAGGGGAGGTAGACGTAATACCAGGAGGTTGGGAAATGATATGGGTAGAGGACCCGTGGACTGGAAAATGGGAGAAGGTATGGGTCCCTAGGGAAGAAGCTGATTATAGGCGGAGAAGAGGGCTGCCACAGCGTCCTTCCTACTGGGGTGAGTCGGAAGCCAGAGAGTGGCGCAGAGGGCTCAGGGAGGAAAAGGAGGCGGTGGAAAGAGAAGAAAAGGAACGTTGGTTATGGAGTATAGAGGAAGCCCAGAGGAGGGGATACCTGATGAACCATGGATCCCTCTACGAGGAGAGGAAGACTCTTATGGGTCGGAGGGGGGAGATGAAGAGACCACCCCGTTATTAGAGCCAGAAACAGAGGCTGTAGAGGTGGAAAGCAGTAACCCATTTTTGAAGGGACCTTGGAACGACTCGGACTGTAACCCCTTTAATAAAGACTTTTGGATGCCCTCGCTGGACCCGTTGGTGACGAGAACAAATGCAGAAGTTGAGTTTGAGCATACGGACTTGTTGTTACATATTCCAATAAAACATAGTTATGATTTTCCAACACGAGTGTCCCCAGTGTCTCTGTTGAAACCAGAGGAGGTGAAGTTTGAACCCTCACAAAGAAGACATATTTGCTATTTTTCTATCTTCAGAGAACTTCAGCGACAATTCTCTCTCCCTCCAAAAAAAAAAAGTGGAGAGAAAGAAGCACACAAAAACCTAGGTAACTTCCCTGCATGTCCCTTCCCAGTTGTAAATGCTATCTGCACATGGCTAACAGCCATTTGTAACCAAGGTCTGTAACTAAAGGCACAAGTCCTGTTTAATAATAATTGTGTGCCATCATATCAATTCTGACTTATAGCAACCCTTTTCAGGGCTTTCTAGGTAGAGAATACTCAGAAGTGGTTTACTATTCCCTTCTTCTTGGGGCATCTTGAGACTGTGCAGCTTGCCTAAGTCCACACAGGATGGTTCTACTCACAGGAGGCAGAGTGGAAAAATCAAACTCCCAACTGCTGGCTCCGCTACAGATGCCTAACTCACTAAGCTATCCAGCCAGCAGACATTCTGTTTATGTCACTCCAAATATCTAGTGCCCAATTTGAATCTGGGCTTATAAGAGCTCTGACTCCAGCCTTTTGTTTTCAATTTTAAACAAACAAACAAACAAACAAACAAACAGTATTATTCAATAAACTTTTGCAAGAAGCTGGAATGTTTATGCACAGGCTCCTAGAAATTCAGTGTCTATCCACAGAAAATCCACTATGGACAAGTCTAAAATTCAAGGTAAACTTCCAGATTCTATATGCTTTTAACATTTTTGTCCACAGGGTTTACACAGATGAGGCACCCTTGTAGTCAGTTAGTAAATGAAGATAATCAGGCAAATGCATATCATGTGTGGGAGTGATCCATCTAAACATGCACTTGACAGGTTTGCCAGAATCAATCCACAATCAGCATGAACAGTCATCTGGCAACAAACGGCCAAACATTTAAAAATTAAAAAACGATGTCCTCTAAACTCAAGAGAAAACAGACACAATCTTTTTGACTAATAGCTTGTTATGTACAGCAATGAACAACTGTTCACAATAGTATCTGCACCTGAAAACAAATGATCTGTTTAATTAGGCTCATATTGCTATTCCTCTTTTCCTTTCCTATATGAAAGATGGCATACCTCTTCTCATTTTATCCTCACCTACAACCCTGAAAGGTAGGTGGGTCCATTCAAGGAGAAAGGCAACATAAAAATATTTTAAATAAATAAATAGTTTAGGGTTAGGGATAGTGACTGTCTTAAGGTAGGGTAGAACTATGACTGGGAAGGGATATGTAGGAGATCTGTACCATATTGATACTCATACTGACTGAACCTCAAGATACTACCCTGTTTCCCCAAAAATAAGACCTAACCTGAAAAAAACCCTAGTATGATTTTTCAGGATGCTCGTAATATAAGCCCTACCCCAAAAATAAGTCCCAGTGAAGTGAAACCCCGCCCTCCACCATTGTGCAGCAACCAGAAGAAAATGACATGACTATATTTGAATAAATGTAGATTTGTTGTACATGAAAAAAATAAAACATCCCCTGAAAATAAGCCCTAATGCGTTTTTTGGAGCAAAAATTAATATAAGACCCTATCTTATTTTCGGGGAAAGACGGTATTTGCAGCCAATAGAGATACTTACAGATGTGAGAAATTCCTGGAATCTGGAGATTAGTCCAGTTCTGCTCAATTGTATATGCAGACCTAAGAAATGCAAATTTAGATTATCCAAAGGTAATATTTCAAGAAGCCACTTGCATAATCTCCTCTCATTTCAACATTACCTATTTGCAATCCTAACTTTTAGATTTCTATACTCTGAACTGTGGTGATTTAAATCAAAGACAACAATGAGTACTATATCACCTGAAAGATTTGACAAGTACTATTGGCACAACCTTTTGTGGACTGTAGCCTGCTTCTTTAGATACAAGCTGGATTATGTATCCATCTACATATATAAATTCACATATCCTATTTGTGTATTCAAATAGATTACATTTCCATTTAGTTATGTTAATGTGAGAGGCAAGTCTTTTTCAATCAATAATGAAGAATTTGGAGCATTTGGAATTTTTAAGGGAAACTGAAGGTGTGGAAGAATGACATAAGGTTATTAGGTTATAAGGTTATTAACCACAAAATACTTGGTTAATCTGGAAAATTCAGCGCCACAAGATGCTGTGATTGCTGTTCACTAGGATAGTTTTTCAAATGTGATTAAACAAATTCATGGAAGATAGATCTGATTGCACATAAAACCATGTAAATAGATCATATGGGTTCAGAAATCTTGATATTCAGAAATGGGGAACAATTTAAAAGGAAAACAGATTTCTCAGAAATTGCAAGCAAATAAACACTCACCAGCTAGCATTCTGGACAATGGCAGGTGTATGCTAACAGGATCTGCAGACACCTTAAAGCGCTTACTTTTCAAAGTATGGCCACACATATTAATCACTCTCTTATCCCATGAATAGTTACTTGCACTACATCTCATTACTGCTGTATAGCATTCCTTGTAAGCTGTTACCAACAGTTCTTCCTAGAACAGACAACATTTTTGTAACTGTTGTTAATTTATTAATTGCACCAGTGTATTTCATTGCAATTTATCTGAAATAATTTCCATTTTTAATATGGTTAATTCATTTTTACTGGATGTAAAAGAGTTGATATTTAACTGTTATAGCAAGATAAATATTAATTGCTAAGAGATGTAAATAGAAGCTATCCTATATGTATTGCTCTATTGAATCTAAATAAGAAACCCTGACATTTCTACTGTTAGGTGCGAAGTTTTCAAGTCACATCTTCAAGAATTCTGGTCAAACAAATATTTAGCACATGTGAGCATCTCTGTAACAATTTGCTTTCCAGATACCCTTTTGATAATTAGTTTTCAAAATTAGATCTGCTATTTCAGATTCAAATCCTTATGATTTACCAATGCAGAATCTGTCAAGAAGTAATTTTTCTGCCTTCTTTAGCAGACTTTAACATCATTAAGAGGAATGATAATATGCAGCAGACACTTAAATGTTAGAAATATTTGTAAGCAACTGATTCATCTGGACAACAAAGATTCAGATCACCAGCTAAACCCAACTTTTAAAGTAATCAGCATTATTTACTTTTCCATCACAAAACCCTGTTGCATAGTTAAATCAGTAGAAGGGGAAAGGTGTAACTTTCAGCAGTAAATTGTCACTATTTAACAAGTCTCTGTTTGGATTACTGGTCACACATCAAGCTACTCGACTGACACACAATGAGGAACCCAAGCAGGGGATAGTTAATTAGTGGCAATTTGCCTCTGCGAGTGATGCCATTTTCCTTCTGCCAACATAACTCTGCAACAAGAATTTGGTCTATATAGTATTCCATATTCACAGCTTCACAATAAAGTAGGGTGCTGATCACATGTGGTTTCAGAAGAATAAACAACTCAATCTGACCATAACAGTATTCAGTTACATTAACTCTCAGGAATTGACAGAGATAGTATCTGAGGAGCTTGCTCAAAAGGTATGTCCAATGTTTTTGATCACTTCACAATTGAATTTTCCTCTGCTAAATAATTTTGCAATTTTATTAGAATAGCTTACATCACAGGCACACCAGTCCTGGAACATTAAGAGGATATTCTTCAACTGCATTTGGATGCCAATGGCTGCTTCCCAGTCAGGATCCACCTCAATATGCTGACCAATTTGTCTCGTTATTTCTTCCATCCCCTAAAACAATATGACCCACATAGCTGAACTGAGTGAGGCTTATCCAAAGAGATGTTAAAGTCATAAAGTGAAGAGGGAACACATGTAGCCTTCCAGGACCATTTTTGCAGCCCCGTCTCACACCCCCAAGTTTTTTTAAAAAGTACACTGCCCCCAAAAGTCCCCTGGAGCCATCTAGGGGGCATGGGGGCAATTTTGCCAGGTTTTGACGGGCCCTAACATCCACAAGCCCTCCCCACACCACAAATCTTTGTTTTAAATATTTTGGCCACAAGAAGGCACCAAGGGGCTTTTTCAGTTAAAGAAAAACTTTTTTAGTTACAAAAACATGATCAACCTTTTCAAAAAGTAACTTACATAATTTTTTGAAATATTAAATTATGCAAATTAGCCTCCTTGGCCACATCTTTCCATTTAGCTCCATCGCCTTAGGTTTATGACTCTTGAGTTGCCAGCAAATCTGAAAAATGTCTGAGATTGCCCACCCCTTCCACAAACTAAACCAAATACCCATGGAAAGAAGCTTTAATTGCATCTAGGCAACATAGTGTTCACAGTTAGATATTAACTGTGCATTTTAAATGCAACTCAAATCATATTATCGGATTGTATACCTGGGAAATCCAAAGCTTTATTGAATAGCACAAATTTTTGACCACCAGAGAAAAACATTTGCTTCAAAATATTTTATGAAAAAATGTAAAGCTCATACTGTTACAAAATACTAATATATAGCAGTACACGCAGCACTGAGGACACCAGGATAATTTGTCATCCCCTCAGTTATCGTAGGAATGCAACATAAGTTTCTTTTTAAGAGTAAATAAAATGAAGAGAGAGATAACATACCTGCATGCAAGTAAGAATCTTCAAGAAAGACCGAAACCCTTCCAAAAACTGTTTTCGTAGTTTGTCTGTCCACACAGTAGGCTTACTGATTAAAATATATCTGTTGTTTTATAAAAAGGGCATTTTACAATTAAAAAAAACTTTTCTTTCAAAATATAGTTGTATAAGAGGTAGCCATGTTAGTCTGTGCAAGCATTACAGTAAAAAAAAAGAAAAAGAAAATTAAAGAAGAAATAAAAAAGAAAAAAACGTGGCACCTTAAAGACTAACTGTTATATTTTAGTGTGAGTTTTTGTGGATAAAATTCACTTCCTCAGATATAAGAGAGATAAAATGGCAAATATTTATACATGGCAACAAAATACAAAGATTGTGGTAGGTTGGTAAAAAAAGCATGGGGTATTTAACAGTGAGGTGATAATTTGTTTGATATTCAGATCTATTGTGTTGAAACTTGTGCTGTAAAAGGTGTAAGAGCTGTGTCATAGAATAACAATGGTAGAAACAACATGAATGATAATTATACTAAGAAGACTGGCTTTTTAAAGTTGTTAATGATCTATAAGATCCCTGATTTTTTATAGCAGGTTTTGTAAGCAACCACAATGGTGAGTTAATCGCTTCAGGCAATAGACCACAAGAACAACATCGTAATGAGTTAAGACTCTATGGTTACCTTTGAAGTTTTTTAAGGTGGATCTGCTAATGAAGAAAATATATCTGGGAAATACAGCAGGGTACAACTATTGTAGTGTTTATACTTGGCAGTGCACTAAGAAGCCTTGACTTATATAAAGTCCTTTGAGATGGCTGGCCAGCATGTGTATATATTTTATTTCAGCTGTCTCTGGATTCTTGTCTTGCAATCTGATCCCGATGAAGGTATGCACTATGTTATACCTGGGGTAACTGGATTCATTATGGATATTATACCAAAATGTTATTGTTTATACAATTGTCATATTTTGTTTTACATACATATGTAATGTAAATGTTTAGTAGTGGGATTTATTTTTTGTTATTCCTTTGTTTTAAAAATAAATAATAATTAAAAATAATATTGTAGTATATCCACAATATTAGTCAAATGAAAGAGGTATTTTATTTAAGTATTAACTCACCCAGGTAATTTTAACATATAGATATAACTTTATATATATATAAATATTTTTGATAAATGAACAAGCAGTCTATAGCAAACAGGTATGCCTGCTGAAGCATTTACTGTTGTCCATAAGTAGGAACACTTACTGAAGATCAATTATGATTACTGGCACTCGGCCCAGTTTCTCCTGACTGTAACCCTGGAAATTGAACTTGCCATTTTTATCCATGTTTTTAGGAAGTTCGTCAAGTAGTGTCTCTGTTATGACAGTGATTACATTTTGCTCTTCAATGAGGTGGCGGGCCTGAAAAGGAACATACCTTTTAAAAAATAACATATCTTTTAATTCCTGAAATACCCCAAACCCTCACTCTGCTCTATTACCTGTTTTATTTAAAAGGTTATGCTTTTAGGCATAAAAGTGCCCAAAATTATATTGCCACAGCATAAGAGCTACTGTAGGCATTAGAATGTATTTGTTTCTTATAAGCAGAAATACATAAATACATAAACATTATACTAGCTGTCCAGTTTTTTGTTTTCATTTTTTTTCTCTGTGTTTTCATTATGTGCCATCAATTCTGTGATTCTTCTGGAAGTGAAGGATTGGCCAGCTGTACACTATGGCCCAGGGGAGGCCCAAGTGTACTTGCAGTGCATTCCACACTTCAAGGAGGCATCTTTTATGCCCCCTTCACTTACAGAAGCCTTGCACTGCAAACTTGCTGATGAACAAAATGATTCAATGGCCCTTTTAGGACCAACAAATGACAATAATTTATAACATTTTAATTTGTTTATAATGTTTACCTATATTTCATATATGTCCATAATTTTAAATTGTGCAACACTCTGATATGAATAAAGAAAAAAATCAATTCTGTGGCTGTTATATATCTGCAACATTCATTTCCTAATCATTTGGTAAAGTCTTTGTAGAGCTTTCTCAGTCAAATTACTACATAGTGGGCAGCCAACATTTTATACGTAACAGAAAAAAAGTTCTTGGAAAGACTGAAAGACTCTGCACCGTCCTCGTGCTTTCACAGACACTGAGGTTTTTCCTCTTCAGAAAGTCATTACCATGTGAGGAAAATGACAACAGTGCTCTCATCCTTGCATGTTCATCTAAATAGAAATTCTGGGCCATCAAGTCAACTCTGATATGTGCTGAGTGCCAACCCTTTAAGGACTTCTGGGTATAAAGTATTCAAAAGAGATTTACCCATCTTTCTCTCCTGTGGCACTCTAAGCCATGAAGTTTTCTCAAGAATGCACATCTGGCAGATGCATAACCCCGTCAGCCACACAAACTCTAGGTGATCTCATTTGGTCGCTTTTTCAGGAGGCACAGTGGGGACTAGAACTAGCTTCGCAGCTTATGCTCAAGAATTATGCCAGTGTCTTTTGTTGTTGTTTAGTCATTAAGTCGTGTCTGACTCTTCGTGACCCCATGGACCAGAGCATGCCAGGCCCTCCTGTCTTCCACTGCCTCCCGGACTTTGGTCAAATTCATGTTGGTCGCTGTTGGTCTTATCTACTTTTAAAACAAATGGCCAGGAATTCTATTAGCAGAATCAAAGCAACTGTGGGGTGGGGATTCCTTGAAATGTTTAAGTCACCCACAGACTTTTTAACAGTAACTGTTAAAACAGTACTGCCAAAACAGTAAGAAATACATACTTGCATAATCTGCTGTACATACCAGCGTCCGGACAGTGAACATCTGAACTGAAAACGCTGTCACAGAAATTTGTCTGTCATGATCATCACTGATATATTCTCTCTGTAGTGTTTTATAATACTGTAAAGACAAGAAAGGTGATTAACTAAGTGGTATATGATACCAGAGATTTGTATTATAAGGGAGGAAAAAATTGGCATTCACTTTCTCAGAGCCATGTATAATTTTATTAATCGCTCTTCTCTATCGCTTAGCTATTTTTCTGAAGTAAAAAGCCCCATATTTTGCAATAATCTTTTTTTTTCAGGAAAGGTGCTACAGCCCCCTGATCATTGTTGTCTTTTCTTACACATTTCTAGTACCACAGTACTCTTTTGAAAAAGTGGAAATCAGAATTTTACACAATACTACAGGTAGAACTTGTACAGGGGCAATAATACAAAGGCAATCATATTTTTAGCTTGCTCTTCTTAACATGAGATTTAACCTTCACCAGTTCTACAATTTCGATAAACTTTTCTAGTAACAACTTCCAAAAGGATAGATAAGTTTTTTGGAGACTATAATCTAATAAAGTAAGTAAGTAAGTAAACTATTTCATCAGCTGCAAAGGCATCTGATGAAGCTAATGTTAAAAACCTAATGCAATATTAAATTTGTCAATCTTTAAGGTGCCGTAGTATTCCATTATCTTTTCTGAACCATGCACCATGACCAACATCTCTTTTTATGATAAAACTGATAACTTCAAAAGGGGGGAGGGGGAAACAGTGAAGTTTATTTAGTGATAAGTCATACATGAAATTTAATGAACATATCACATAGATTTATTAAAAAGCTGGGGAGGAATGGGATTCATATAAATTAGTGATTCAAAAAAAATTAAAGGAAAGGCTAATCCTAGATCCACCTAAATGTCCTGACTTAAAAGGTAACCTGGGCAGAACTACGAATGCATGACACCTTTTGAATACAGTGCAAAACAGAATTAGATCAAATTATGAAAATGAAAGGACACGAAATAAATGATAAAAATGTTACAACTGCCAACAAAGTACTACTTTTTAAAAAGTTTTCGCAGAAGTTTTCACAGAACCTGTGCTAGTCTGTACAAGCATATCAGACAAAAACCCCAACAAAACAAATGACAAAAACATTGTGGCATGTTAAAGACTAATAACTATTATAAAGTTCACGTTAAAATATATACTAGTTAGTCCTTAAGGTGCCACAATGTTTGTGTCTCTTGTTTCCTTTTGTTTTTGTTACTTTAATCTGGTATACTTTATCTGAGGTTCACCACACCACTCTGATGAACATATGATGATTAAAACATCAGCACCATTATTTTATTTTAACCAAAGCAGATCTAATAGCCTTCAGAAGTTGAACATTTTGAGAGGCCAATTGATCAATTAAGTAACAATTTTTCAAAACTCTGAAAAAAAGATCTTGTTAATCTGACTTGAAAGACAAAATGAGAGGTGATCTTAAATGCCTTACCTTAACAAATTCCATTGCAAAAAGTTTTTTGTATTCCATTTCCATGAAAAAACTGCTAAAAATTAATTCATGTATGATCTTCCTTGCTCCTGGTTTGGGGAGGGGGGGAATTCAGAAGTTTAATGCTTGCCCAAAACAAGAACTCCTTTGTTTTAAAGAGAAAAATCAAGAGTAAACAACAAATGAAATTATAAGAAATATCAAATGCCTGGTTAATACTAGATGCTTTCAAAATGCAATTCTTGCATAAATAATGGGGGGGGGAAAGTAAAACTAAACACAAGCTGCAAGTATGGTCGATTGTGGCAATCTTTTGTTGGATGTTTTTCAAAGATTAAAGCAAGAAGCTGCCAAGTCATTTTCTAATATTGCATTACCTCCTAACTGGAACAGCTTTAATGCACCAAAACTGACACTGTAAGCTTCGTGAATGAATGACTGCAATATGGCAGAGTGGGAAACAAAGCAGATAGAAGATGGCAGACTCTTAGATTGACTTATTGTTAGAAAAGGAATAATCTTCTACTTTCCACTAATGAAGACTTACGTATTGGTTCCTCCTCACTTTTCTTTTTTGCCACTCTATCACATCTATTACAACTTAATAAAACACCTTCTGAATGAGAAGGGTCTAATCAGTATTTTGTTTCCCATGTGGTTTAAGAAAGAATCCAAGTAGATCATTAATACTAAAGCCTGGTTCTGCTATTATTCCTTATCAACCAGTATTTCAGCACAGACTGCCCTTCACAATATAAAAGTGCCATATATTCATCATACCTAATAAGCCTTGACAGGCTTTTCTTATTCTGCAAAATGTTTATTCAAATAAATTAGCTATAGTGCTATTTTGGCAACTAAACTAATCTAGATGTCACAATAGTGAAGCAGTATGGGCTGGTACTTCCATACCAACAGCAACAAGCACTACCATTACTCAGCACTATGCAGAATTAGAACTCAGTGGTGGTGTAAGGAAAGCATGAGTAATTCACTTCATCAATATTTTAAAGGCACAAAAGTTTTGTGAAAGTTCCCCACACACAGAGAAAATGTCACTCAATAACTTTGCTATGGTACTGTCATAGGAATTTCTCTTAAATCCATGTACCAAATACAGCTCCCTAGAGGCCTAAATGTAAACCTCCCACAAACTACATTCCTTTAAAAAAAAACTGACTCCAAAAGTCCCATTGTTCCATCTGGGGTTCTGTGAGAACATTTACGGCACACTTTCAGGAGCAACTCCCCAGCACCGCTGGGGGGGGGGGGGGGGGATGAAAGCCACAAAAATTGTCAATGTTTTTCCTACAACAGAGGGCAAGGGGGTGTTTCCAGTTTTTTTAAAAAAAAATTTTTTGTAAGAAACCATTGGGAGGTGGAAGTAGAGGTTCCAGAAGTGTTGCAACTCTCCAAACACTAGGGGTGGGCATTTGTGGCCACAGTACTTCTAGAGATTGCCCAACCCTGTCTTGATATTGACACTTAACACTTGAAACAATAAGCTGAATTGCTGACATTTGTCAATGAAAGGTCAAAAAGCTTGAGTGATTCAACTCACCTTTATAAAGTCTGGCATCCCAAAGCATTAATGTGCTTATAAGACAAGGTTTCTCTGAATCAGTTTCTTCTTTTAGACATACTTGACAGAAGATCTGACGAAAATCACCTTAGACAAAAGCACATGATTTGAAGGCGAGCATTACTGGATAGTGGATGTAAAATGGCACATCATTTTGACAAAGGATTTTAGCCAATAAGCCTTCAAACATAAGCTCTCTGTTAAAGGAATTTGCTTATATCCACACTAAACGAGCTTGACTTCAGCACCTGCATGTTCATTTCTGTCCATTTACCAATAATCAATGCCAGAGAAAACATTTCCACTGGAATCAATGTGTCAGTATAGCAAAATAACTGTTATACTGTATATTAGAGATGTGATTTCAAACCAGGTCTGAATGAAAAATGCCAGGCTTAATAAAAAGTCAGGGATGAAACTTCTTTACGTAATTCACACTTAAGTGATCAAATTGATGGCTCTTGGGACTCTTCCAGACACAGCACCTATTCCATTTTCATTTGCCTATTCTGCTGCTTGGTGATAGATTATAGGGTTTACTTGTGCCCTGCTAATGGTACAGCATTAAGGAGCTTCAACGTTATCACCATCATCACTGTGGACTTGGAGATCTCTGTAGATTGTGACTGTGTTCCAGGACTTCACAACAAGCCAGCACTAAACTCATATCTGCTGGTGTCTAGCAAACTTTTGTGTGCTTACTCTTCTGTTGCTTCCTGGTCCTGATGCTGCAGTAGCACTTCAATGCCTTGGAAGTGCCAAAGCACTGTACTTTCCCAATGGCACAATTCAGCACAAAAATATACTAAGTGTTTAGAAAGGATAAGGTAATAAGGGAACTCATGAAGAAACCAAACAAAGTAAACCAAAACAAGAGGAGCACAATTTAGACACTGAGGAAAATTCAACTTAGATCAGTGCAGAACACAGTCCTTCAGGCAGAACCTTCTAAGACACTCTGAGAGCCAGTGTGGTGTAGGAGATAATCAGTCTAGGATTTAGGAGATCCAGGTTCAAATTCCTGCTTAGCCCTAAAAACGCACTAGGCAGTGACATGGGTTAAAACCATTCCTTAAATATCTCACATACCTTGGAAACCCTAAGAAGGTCATTTTAAAAAAAGTACCCTCTAAGGAGAAAAAGCAGTTGTGGGATCCCAATCCAGAACAAGATTCTGACCCAAACTAATGACAGAGCTGCTGATGCTACCGAAGAGGTTTTATGACTATATTCAGATCTATTCTGTTGAAACTTGTGCTGTAAAGGGTGTAAGAGCTCTGTCATAGAACAACAATGGTAGAAACAACATGAATGATAATTGTACTAAGAAAACTGGCTTTTAAAAGGTGTTAATGATCTATCTAACGGCGTTCTGTGTCTAGTCGCGCTGGCCACGTGACCACAGAAACTGTATTCGGACAAAACGCTGGCTCTATGGCTTGGAAATGGGGATGAGCACCGCGCCCTAGAGTCGGACACGACTGGACTAAATGTCAAGGGGAACCTTTACCTTTACCTTAATGATCTATAAGATCCACCTTCAGGGACAGAGTTGTTGCTGCTTTCCATAGAGCCTGATCACTCTCTGTCTTTTAGAGAACAAGAGGGCAGGCAGCAGAAATGAGGGATGCAGGACAGGTTGCAGGAGACTTCAGGCCACCACTGGTGTTCCAGCAACCACATGTGCTACACAAAGATTTTAGCCACTTACTCGAATAGCTCATAAGTTTGTTTAACCAGGAACCAAGACGCAAAGCAAATTTCTGGTGAGCCATAATATCAGCATGAAGAACCTTCACATTAAGGGGACCTTGGGAAACATTGCTTGAATGTTTCTAGAAGATAAAAACAGTCAATATTTGAATGAAAGGATATTATGCAGTTCTTCCATCTTTCCAGTCTTTTCTTTTTCTTATTTGCTACCACTACATGCTTAATTCAAACCTATTAAAATTCAAGGCAATTTCAATCTAACAATTGAGGTATATCAATCAAATATTTAAAAAAGGTAAACTCCAAACTGAGTGATGTTTTTTCAAGTATCAGCATTTTTATCAAATAATGGAATAATTACACAGCATTATCTTTACGTCTTTTAGATATTTCAGCAAGTTACCTTGATCTCTTCTTTTGCCTCCTGACAAGCAACACAGGGCCCTTTCTTAACTGCCTTTCGACCCTGTATAATTTAGAAAAAGGTAATATTCTTAAATCAATTATGCCAGAACTTTGTGTGATTGCTGTATATGAGTAAAGGCAGCACTGAAGTAGAAAACAGTTATGAAGGCTTTAAATGCCAAGACAAATTAAACTGGTACACACAGTCAATTTTTTTTAAATTTACAGTACGAGTTTGAATTAGTCTTTCGTAGTAACACACACATGCGTACAACAATAGGACTGGGTTTTTCAACTAAAAAAGGACCACCTTGCAAAATACTAACTCTTACTACAGACATTATTCAATTCTATTTCTATCCAAATACACAAAATTAAAATGAGCATTTCAATAATTTATAACTACAACCTATTTCTTTCAATTCCAACAAAAGGCTTTGCAACCAAAAGCACTGAACTAACACAGTATTTGAGTGTGTTGTCAATAAAGCCATTAAAAAGTTATGGGAAAACTTAAAAAGAAAACCAATGTAACAGTTTCCGATAGCACTGTCAATGTCTTCCACATTACAATTTATTCCTTTGACCCAGCCCAGTTAATAAAAGTATTCTCTTGCTATGTTAACTTGTGCCTAAATCTATTTAGTTTAGGATCTATGGATTCCTATCATGCTACTACACAGAACCCTTTTCTTTTGGTGATATTTCAATTTATTTCATAAGCTGCCCTGTGGTGGCTTTGAAGTAGAGAATAGACAGGGAAACAGGAGACCTGGATAAAGAAGAAGTGGTTGCCAAAGTGAAAAAGAGAGCTCTATTGTGCTGCCACTGGCCTGTAAAGATTACTTCTCAAATAATCATTGCCTAAACATACAAATTTTGTCCAGGAGGTCATCAGCAAGAAAGATCTATACATTTCATATCATTACCTTGAAACATGGGTCACAATACTAAGTGTAACAGGAAATGTTACAGGAATCTTCTGCTAAGTAATTATTATTATTAGTTTTATTAAGTAATATAATAGGAGCACTGAAATCATACTCCACCACTGGGCAATGTGGTGGAATACAGATGTGTGGGAAGTTGTGGTGCCCTGTTTTGAATTCCCCACTGTTTATACGAGAGGAACCAGCCTGTGGAGCCTTGGCAAGCTGCACAATCCCAGGATGCCCCCCAGAAGAAGGGAATGGCAAACCACTTCCAAGTACTCTCTACCTAGAAAACCCTGAAAAGGGTCACCATAAGTCAGAATTGAGCTGACAGCACACATTATTATTACTAACCTCTTTATCTATAGCAGTAGTATATAATTGGGCCTCTCCAAGCTCACATCCAAGAGTTCTTTGTAGAGTATAGATAACATGGTCATAAGAGTGATGCTCATCATTAAAAAGGACACAGTAGTATTTGTCTATTTTCTCCCTGTTGAGAAGAAACCAAGATACCAAAGAGAACACTGAAATAATGCTTAGTATAAACGCTGACAAAAAACTTGATAGAAGTTTCCAAAAAAAAATGTGTGTGTGGGGAGAATTTATTTATTTATTTATTAGATTTTTATCCCACCCATCTAGACCAAGGGTCTACTCTGGGCAGTTTACAAATTTAAAAACAATAAAACCAAAAACCAAATTTATTTATTTGAAATTGCAGGAACAGGGTTGCCAATGAAATTTTATTTTTCATTTCCCTGACTTTCCCTGACCAACATTTGTCAGTTTCCCTGACCACCATTCAAATATAACCACAAGTTAAAAAATGAATAGGCCTTGTTTCATTAATGCAAGTCTTAATGAAATGTTCCACTCTACAATTACACAAGTCTCAACTGCAAAAATATTTGTCAGAGATTTAATATCAGTTTCTTTCAACATTAACTGCAGCAACATCTGTTTTGCAATTGCACCAAAATACAAACTTCAATTCAAGTAAACTCTGAATGCTAACAAATGACATAACATTTTTGTTATTGTTTTAAAGGTACACTAAAAATTATATAAGTGCTCTATCTAAAATGGTTTCTCTGAAGCCACATTACAAAACTTGTAGTTTTGAAACTGCAGTAATAATGAAGTTAGAAATTAGAATACAAGTAATCTGTTTTTAAAGAATAAAGATTTAAGATATAAAACTATCACCTCTACAGTTCTCTTTTTATTTTGTAACTTTTACAGAGTCGCCCGGAGTGGCCTGACTGCCAGATGGTACGGGGTATAAATCGAATAAATAATAATTTAGTTTCTCATCAATTGTTTCTTCTTCCATTTTGGCTTCTTCTCTTAGTCTTTTTTTTTTAAAGCATTTTCAATATATTTAATTTGTCCCTTAAGTTTCTTCTTTTCTTCTGAATTTCTTCTTGTTGCTTATGGTATTTGGCCTCCAAGTGCTCTGTGTAGTATGCATGAGCATGCCTGACTGACTGCAACAGATTCATATCAATTACAACAGATGCAAGTCCTCCACAGTTCAAGACAGCATGGTAAATCTGACGTTGACAGACAACAGTTTCTTCAAGAACAGCCCCTATTCTGATGATTCCAAGATTTGGCTTGTATAAAATGATAGTAGGATGTAATGCTGATAGGCCACGCACCATCTTGAACTTCAAAGAACTTCTCTCAATCAGCTTTTCAACAGCTACTACCATGTTTTGACACTCTAGGCAAAACTCGGCCACTTGACATTCACTCGGTTTCATTTCTTTGAACAGCTTTTTTGCTACAAAGCCAATGTCAACCTTGCTTCTCGTCAAGCAAGTTCTCAGATAATTTCATGTCAATTGTTAACAACTGGGAACCAGAAGACATGTTTTGCAGCTTTTCTGATTTTATGTAACGACTCATAAGCTTCTTGATTAACTTACAAAGTTCTTCATATAAAAAAGGTGCCAATGGTTTTTGGTTTTGAAACCTTTGCAGAGACGGCTCACAATCTCCAGCAATTGTTTTCATGAAAGCCATTTTGCACTTCATGAGCGGATCTTGCAGTGCAGCTTTTATACAAATTGCAGTTTTACTGTGGGGGAGTTTTGCTTCTTCCACATACTTCTTGATGTTGTCAAAGCTCTATCAAGGCACTTAACATTCTCCAACCACCTAGTGGAGTAATACTTCAGGGGAAATAGTGCGCTTCCAGTCATAGCAGTGTATGATGCCCTCCTAGCTGGGGAATCTTTGAACAGCTCATACATGTTGTGCAAGACTGAATTCAGGTCCCATTTCACTGCTTGCAATCCTGTTTTAAAATACCCATGTACAACATGAAGGGTACAAGTTCCAAAGTCAATCAATTCTTTTCCTTCTCCTTTACAGTCAAGGTTGCTTTTAATTTCTTCTTTTAGTTTTCTAGGAAAAAGATGACTTACATTTGGCCCATCCATAGATACTTGTAATAATTTTGCAACTGATAAAGAAGACATGCCTTCTTGAAACTTCTGAAGAAGGCCTTCAGCAGTAGCAGTCTGAAGAAAAACCGTGTGGAAGCTTTATGACAGTAATCATCCCAAAAACAAACCACGAAATCCATCTGTCCCTTTTGAACCACCTTATTCAAAGCTTAATCAAAACAGATAACAAATGTTTAACATTGTTTCAGCAAAAGATCAGAGAAATATGGTGCCAAACCAAAAGCAACAACATACAGTGCTTTTGTTTTTCCAAGATGAAACTGTTGAGCTATCTGGCTATCTGACAACATTCGCTTGAATAACTCACCAACATTGTTACAAGAGTTAAATGACATCTCCTTCATCACCAGTTGCAAAGCCCACAGGCACTCTGCTGCCCTAACACAGTCCTTAATAACATAGTCAGCCATACTAGTTTGTGTGGTGGGAAATTCTTTGCCATTTTCAACACTGTGATCATGTTTTCCAGTTTTCCCAGTCTCTTCCTGTCTCTTCACCCTCTCTGGTTTTACTATCTGAACTTGTACTTGGCTTTGAACCTAAACATATTGCAATGGACTGTTGACTTGATTAAATTTTCAGGTTCTTCTGATGTAATGGTCCTTGTGCATGAGACTCCACAGCTCTAATTCCCATATTACTTAGTTCAAAGGCTTTGTAACACACTTTACAATAACCTTTGCATTTGTCTTCATTCCATGGTGATAGCCATGGAACCAAGTCAGGATGAAATTTGAAATCCAGCCACTGCATGTTAAAAACTGTCCTCTTAGAAGCCATCTTCAAAATGTGGTTTCAGATACAGCCGTAACACAGAACCACCTGCCTGACACCAAGATCTTAGCAGATTTGTTTTCGGGCAAGTAGGAACTTTCCAAAGCTGAGAAAGTTTCACTTTCACTATCTGGTTCCAGAAAGTGTAATGAGCAGATGAGCAGCAAGAAAGGAGGTGGAGTTTAAATGCTTACAGATCAATTCTGCAATCTAGAGAAGCAGACAACCCTCATTTGCAACCTTTATGCATGGGAGAAGTCAGGGAAGAGGGTGAGAGAGCTGGTACTCTAAACTCCAGCAGGAACAAGCAATCACATTTGAAAAATTTACTTTGCATGGTGCAGAGTAGAAAGTGCTACTTGACTGTGAAATCCAAAAGCAGAAAAATTCATTTGCAACTCTGCTGGGTTTAGCAGGAGACAAAACATCCATTCCATACACAAGCATGACCCAAAAACATGCTTAACTTTATACGTAAGTTAAATACAGTACTAGCAGGTAGGGATGAAAATAGTTAGATGTTTAAAGTTTGTATCTTGCTAAATGTTTAAACTAGCCTTGCTTTGCAAATGCTACAGGCAGACCTTGGAAATCATGCAGGGACAGAGCTCAACAAACATATTAGGCTGGTTGCTGGGGGTGGAGCTGAGAAAGGGCATCATTAATTTTTACTTGTATTCTGCTACTTCTCTATTCCAGTTACCACAAGAACAGATCATGCTCTTGCAGCAGCAGGTCAAAAATCCACTGCTTGAAAATATATTTTAATCACAATTTCCCTGACTTTCCCTGACTTCAGACCAATTTCCCTGACCAATTTCCACTTCCCTGACTTTCCCTGACTTCCCAGAAAGTGGCAACCCTGATGCAATGCACTATCAACATATGATTCATGGAAAATGAATGAGCTCATTTAAATTTCAATAGCCTGTGACACAAATATTTATTATTTAAATAAAACTGAGTATGATGGCTTCTCTTTCTTTGGTGTACTGGGGATCTAATGTCAGTTCCAAATAGAACACCCCCCACTGAAATGAGTGGCACTTGCTAGTCACAGGTAATTTAAGTTCCACTGAATTCAATGGATAAATTCTAGTTGTTATGAACACTGGATTTAGCCTTAAATTGCTTCCCTCTGTTCAGAGACATACATCTGGAGGTCTTTCTCCAAGCAAATTAACCCCAAGATCAGACTGTGCAATTGAGTCAACCATGAACTCCTCTGTATACTGAAATATTCTAGGGTCAAATGTGAAGCCATCTGTCCAACAGCTAAAGCTCAGCTGAAATTGGGTCATCCAACAGAACAATGATCCCAAGCACACTAACAGAATGGCTGAAAAAAATAAAAGAATCAAGGTGTTGCAATGGCCCAGTCAAAGTCCAGGTCTCAACCTGATTGGAATGCTGTTGCGGGTGCTTAAGACAGCTGTTCATAAACAAATACCCACAAACCTCAATGAACTGAAGCAACATTGTAAAGAAGAGTGGGCCAAAATCCCTCCAGAACAATGTGAGAGACTGATAAATTCATACAGAAAACAATTACCTCACATTATTGCTGCTAAAGGTGGTTCTACAAGCTATTGAATCATAAGGTGTACTTAGTTTTTCCACACATGGCATCTCCAGTTTAGCTTTATTTTTGGAAAATAAATAATGACACGGTGTAATATGTCACGTGTTGTTGTTCATCTGAGGTTGTGTTGTTGTTTAGTCGTTAAGTCGTGTCCGACTCTTTGTGATCCCATGGACCAGAGCACGCCAGGCCCTCCTGTCTTCCACTGCCTCCCGGAGTTGGGTCAAATTCATCTTGGTAGCTTCGATGACACTGTCCAACCATCTCGTCCTCTGTCAACCCCTTCTCCTCTTGCCTTCACACTTTCCCAACATCAGGGTCTTTTCCAGGGAGTCTTCTCTTCTCATGAGATGGCCAAAGTATTGGAGCCTCAGCTTCAGGATCTGTCCTTCCAGTGAGCACTCAGGGTTGATTTCCAAGTGCTCACTGGAAGGACAGATCTGAGGTTGTATTTACCTAATTTTCAGACCTACTAAGGACCAGCTGATTTTTATGTCCTGATACATAAACTATAGAATTCAAACAGAATGTACTTCCTCTTTCACATGACTGTATTTAAATAACCTGGTAACCTTACAAGGTTTTTATTTGGTTTGGTTTGATTTGATAAATTCAATTTACATCTCTTTACTGACCCAGACTGTACCATGTGTAAATCCTGTAAATCATGAAACTGTATACTTCTCACTCATTGATTCAATGTGGCTTTCCCAGATATCAATGACTTTGCCCCATTATATTGGAGCATTTCACAATTTCCAATTATTATTTTCTAAAGCTTCATCATTACCGGTTAGTGAGAAATGAAGGGAAAACACAAACACATCACATACCTAGTCATAAGCTCTGGAGGCAGCTCCTTCTCTTCTTCCCAAACAGTCATATCTACAATATATTTTACCACTGCAGGAAAGATTTTTCTTGCTTGTGCTATTAGCTCTTCATTTAATTGGCATTCTAGGTTCTATGGAAAGCAATAAAATTATACTAAACACAAATAAGGATACATACTATATAGAAATAAAGTATTAACAGCATTATGTATAACTTCATAACTCATATGGAAAAGAAAAAACATTCCATTATTCATCCACTCAATACAGAGGATAGAATATATGCTTTGTCATTACCACCCAAACAGATGTATGCAATAAAAGCCCAAGCTAGCTGATATGGTCTCAGAGGTCTTGCTGAAAAATCCTGCAATGGTTGTTCTAGGAATGCGAGGATCTGCACTGAGACCTTCTTTGGGGAACCTGCTTAGATGTTCATACCTGCAAAGATAATCATGGTACTGTCTCAGTATGTCATCAGCCTGACACACTCTGGGACTCATTCTTGATCTGGTACTTAAGATAGAATTCTGGTTTACTATTCATACACTTCCTACAGAAGTGTCTAGATTCCTGTCTACTCAAATTCTGTGTGATACATTTCCGCTGAGGCAGCCTGATGATCTGGAGGAATCTGACCAATCTCCTGTGTTCTTGGTCTTGCTCGTTTTAGCTACCCTGTTTCCCCAAAAATAAGACCTAACCTGAAAATAAGCCCTAGTATGATTTTTCAGGATGCTTGCAATATAAGCACTACCCCAAAAATAAGCCCCAATTAAGTGAAACCCCACCCTCCACCATTGTGCAGCAACCAGAAGAAGATGATATGACTGTAAAATAAAACATCCCCTGAAAATAAGCCCTAATGCATTTTTTGGAGCAAAAATTAATATAAGACCCTGTCTCATTTTGGGGGAAACATGGTATTAAGAGGAAGTCAGAAGGGACTGGGTAGAACCAGGAGTTAATTACTGCCTCTTTACAAGAGAAAAAGGTTCTAATTGCCTTGGAGGAGACAGCTGTGATTGAGGCTACTCTTTAAGAAATCTTTGGACTCGGGAAACTACTACTGCTCAACTCCTAATATCTTCCTATTGATGAAAATACTTCAATAGGTGGCAATGGTGCTCCAACTGCAGACGTTTTTACTAGAGAAAATGCATAAGCTGTCTTAAGGACCATCAGAAGGCTCCCCCTCTCCAATCGACGCAAGCTGCAGACCCCAAGTCAGAGGCAAGGATGCCAGCCCTTGATTGTCAGAAGCTCTGTTTTTCAAAGCTCTGCTGGGTTGGTCTGTCTTGCCAGTTGAGAGACAATGAAATGGGTATTTTCTGGAGAGGACTGTTTGGAAGGGAGAGAATGGCTGAGATGATTGTTTGCCAGGAAGCTGAATGGAAATGGGCTCAAGGTAGATGGAGAGGCTGCTTGGAAGCTGAAGATGAGGACAGTTAAAGTTATGACTGGGCAACACCTGGACTTCAGAGACTTTTACCTGGTGTGTAATATCTGGATCTGTTCACCCTTGTTAACCTGGTGAATACTGAACGCTTGAAGACTGCCATGAACAACATCAGTCACCATTTCCCACCCTGCCTCCCAGAGTGGCTCAGCTTTTGGACTTGCCTTTTTAGTGCAATTATGGCTACATCTTCTTAAACCCTTTATTTGGAATAGTTGCCTCACACTTAGGTTTTCTTTTGTTTAGTATACTTTGCTGTATGTACCCATTTGTAATTTCACTTTATTGTACATTTCTGGTTAGTTCCTACCTTTGTTTTGTTAGCGGTTTTAAGCCTTAGTGTATAAATTTAGTTGTTAGTAGTTTAGCTTAGGGACCTTTTTCTTCAGTTTAGGAACTAAGTGTAGTGAGAATTCTCTCTTTTCTCTCTCTCTCTCTCTCTTTTGCTTCCCCCCCTTTTTTCTGCCCCCCCCTTTTTTTCTTGGGGTGGAATTAAGGCCTAGTGATTGCAAATCAGCCTGGAGAGTTGATCATGTGGGGGCACAATGGAATATCGGTGGTGACAGGGAGGGGGAGATACGGTGCCGGAGGGAACGTTGGCTGTTTCAGGAGATCCCGAGTTCGGCACTTGGTCCCAATCCTGGGCTCTATCCATTGCCTTCCGCTTGCTAACATACCGTTCATGGGGAAACTGATTGAGAGATTTATGCTGGCCCGCTGTCTGCCATCCTATGTCCCAGACTGGTGATTTTATGCAGGGGGGAAGGAGGGTTTTGTTTGTTTTCTTTTAATATGTTTTATATGGTTTTAATATTTTTAGCTGTATGTTTTATATATTTTGTAAGCCGGCTGGAGTAGTGGCATGCTCACTAAATGGCCAGGGTATACATTTAAATATATAAATAAAATAAATAAATCTCCCTTTATGAGCCTGCTCAAGTGTTAAGATAATCAGGAGGCACCTTCCTCTCGGTCATGCGACCTTCACAGGTGTGTTTGGTGAAGATGTGGGAGGGGCCTTTGTCTGTTGCTGCTCCTAGACTTTGGAACTCCCTCCATAGGAGGCTACACTGGCCCCATTTTTACTATCCTTCTGCAAGCAGATGAAGACCTTTCTCTGAAGGCAAACTTTTCCTGAGTGAAAGGCTGGTGAATGGGTTTTTTAAAATGAATTGTTGTACCTTACTGCATTGAATGTGTTTTGATGTTGCTTATGTTTTTCGGTATTGTATTCATTGAGCCTCGTGATGCAGTGGTTAAACTGCTGTACTGCAGCTAAAACAGTGCTCACGACCCGGGGTTCAATCCCAGGTAGCCGGCTCAAGGTTGACTCAGGCTTCTATCCTTCCGAGGTCGGTAAAATGAGTACCTAGCTCGTCGGGGGGGGGGCAATGTGTAGCCTGCATAATTAACTTGTAAACCGCCCAGAGAGTGCTTGAAGCGCTATGGGGCGGTATATAAGCAGCACGCTTTGCTTTTGCTTTTAGTATTGTATACTCTTTGTTACTAACTTAAATACCGTCTTTTAATTGTTGTAAGATAACTTGGGTCCTTTTAAAAGAGAAAGGCAGGTTAAAATTCTTTAAATAAATAAAATAAAAAAATAATAATCTACATCTGCATCAAACTAGATTCTGGCCTGCATTAAGCACTAGAATGTCTGTGGTTTGCCTGGTGGATGACCTCTATTGTGTCACAAGAAAGAGAGAAAGGATGGTCCTGTTGATTCCTTTTCTCTCAACAGCTTTTGATATTGCTGACTGCTGGATTTTGCTGGATGTTCATTTCACAGGACAGGTGATATGGAGGTTCAGCTCTCACTACAGGGTCAGTTTCAGAAACTACAATTGAGATGTTTCTGTTAAATCCATGGCACTTTTTTTTTGATCTTACAAGGTAGTATCTTACGCTAGAGGCTTTTTAATTTCCACAAGAAAGTGGAAAGCTGGATGATGTCTGAAGATTCAGACATCTATATGCTGATGTCACTCAGTTGTACTTGTACATGAGTCAGCTGACACTGTGTAGGTAATGAAACAGTGTTTAGATTCAAAGATGAGGTACACGTAAGCCAAGAAACTGAAGCTGACTCTTGACTTGACAGAAACATCAAATTCTCATGGGTGGGAGATGGTATACAATTGGTTCTACACAAGACCGCACTTGTCCTGGAAGAGGAGGGACATAGGCTGTTGTACATAGTACAACTTTGTCACCTGAGGTCCAGGCGTCTTCTGTACAATACACTATATTTTACCATCTGGGGTTGAACCACCAGCTATATTGGTCTTGGAAGAAACAGTGGCCACAATGATCCACACTCTGGTAGCTTCCCAACTAGATTACTATAACGTGCTGCGTGTAGGACTACCCTTGATGATGACACAGAAGCTTCACTTTGTGCATTTGGCTGCAGGAATTCCAATAGGCTAGATGGTGCTGGTGCTTGCCTTTAAAGCACTAAACAGCTTGGGATCAAATTATTTGAAGGAAAATCTTTTCCACATCAATATGTCTGTATCATTAGCATTTTAAGGAAACTCTTCTCTCTATAACCTTAGTAAGGGATATATTGTATATTATGATGAGTGTCTTTTCTGTAGTGATGCCTGATTGTGGCATTCTCCCTTCACAGAGTCATGTATTGATTTATGAAATGCTTTCAGTGGCAGGCTAAAATATTTTTATTCACACAGGCACTGTGAGGTCAAGACTCCTTTATTATTTTAGCAGTCTCTCAATGGTTTTAAGACAATGGCTTAATTTTACTATATATTATGTCTTGGATTTCAAACTTGCTATGTTTGATTTTCTGTTAATTACACCCAGTGTGGCATAGTGGATAGATTGACAGACTAGGACTCAGGAGACGTGGGTTCTAATCTCAGCTCTGTCAGGGAAATTTACTGGGAGGTGGAATTGGTAAAACCACTCCTCAAATATCTCACTTACCTCCAAAGTCCTATTAGGGTTGCTGTAAGTCAGTTCTGACTTGACAGCACACAACATTTATTACACGTATATTACCTCTCCTGCATTGCCCACTGCTCGAGGCTCATGAATTGCACACAGTGGTCCAGTCTTCCATGCCTCTGTATCTCCACAATCACAAAATCCTCCTCCAGTGGAAGTATGCATCTGAAATAAGTAAAGACCATCTAATACAACATCAGACTCTTTTTTGACATAATGCTTAAAGCAGTTTAAGCTATAGGGTACGGAAACAATATAATTCAAACCACTTCAAGCTATTATTTTATACAGAGTTACCTGTATATAAATTGATTAAATAAAATCAATAAAATAAACAAGCCAGAATCAGAAGCTAAGAGCCCACTGTCCCAGACAATATTGGAATGTCAAACACTCAGCAATCTAACATAGGGAAACATTGTCCTTTATATAAAATCCAGCATATTTGATGTCAGGTTCTCTAAAAGCAAAGGCTTCAAAGTTTGTGGAAAAATTATTTTGAAATTTTAGAATGGCCTTACCCTTCTGAACTTGAATTTTTGTTGACATCTTTATTTCTAAAGATGGGTTCCTATTTGCAAATAGGTTAGTAATAACCTTTATTTCTTTAAAAAAATATTTTCCCTAAGCACACTACCTGAAAAGGTACTACTTTGAAGGACATATTTTCTTACCTTATAACGATGATTTTTGTGAACACTGTTCTGGAAACAATCCATGCAAAGTACACAAGTTGGATCAATTGCACACTCTCTGCAACAAAGAAAAATTGGTGCTGTTGCATAGAAATCGATGCTTCTAAACCCCACCAAGGTCTCATGTCTCAGCTGCATAACTAGAAATTGTTAAGCTTAGGCACCATGGCACTCAACAATAAATGAAAATTCCTGGCTTGTCCTAACATGCAGTGAATAAAAAGGTGTGCTAACGTAGGAAGATAATTTGCTTATGCTTTGGTTTTCCATACAGTGAATGGATAGAACAAATCTCAATGCATGAGATCATTACAGGCAAACATAAAAACTGTAATTTGTTCTAAGCAAAGATAATTAACAACCTAGAATATCACATTTTGGTTTGATCCACCGTTTGTTCACTTTAACAAACTCTGACAAACTCCACAATTGCCAACTTAACAAACTCCACAATTGCCAACTTCAGACGCAATATGAAATTAAAGTTTGTTCATAATGAAGTTGGTTAACTTTCACTCTCCGCTTCTTACCAGGGCTAACTAGGACTCATCCTCACTCATCTAGAAGATGGCACAGATCAGATCTAAACAAAATCTGGCCTTCCAGGCACTGGACTGAAATTCTTTTTATCCCTTACCACCAACTATGCTCAATAGAACTGATGGGAACTGCAGTCTGCTAACTTTGGCACAGTTGCCCATCCAAATTCAGTCACCATTTGCGGTGGAACCAACGTTTCTTCCCAAATCTCTCTTCAAAAATCTCTCTTAATGTATATGTAAAGTCAATAAAATCCATCCCTTATGTTAAACAGGTACCTATGAAACCACTTGTGACTCATGATCATGTCCTCCAAGGTTACTGACTGCTTAGTTTGAGTTTCCCTCTCTGGAAGCCTACCAGAAAACCTGTATTTGTGAAAGAAACATCCTTCATCTTCATATTCTTACAAGGAGTCCAGATTCAGACTATGCCCAAAAGGCCCAGAAACATCTTTCCCTTGAAAGCTACTTTAATGAGTTACTCCCAGATTAATGCTTTCCTTGCTCACTTTATCTTAAAAGCGAGTGACCATTTCTGAACTTTTCCCTGCACTGTCCTTTTACAACTTTAACTAAACTGGAAAGTGGATTTGATTTCACATTGCTGCCTAGCCTAGCAGTTGGTTTCACACATATGCTGGCTCCATCAACCTGCTTTTAAAGAGGCCAAAGAGGCCCCTGGGAAATAAGTCCATCCTCCTGCAAAAATGGGTAGCCCATTTTTTCATCAATTCCAGATGTAAGAGTTACTAAGGACAAATCCAGTGCTATCTTTGAGGGACACATATCTTCCAGAGTTGGAAGTACATACACACTGGTTAGTCACACTATTTTACAGCAGCTGTGAACAGTAGTTAAAACTAATACAACTCAAAGGCTTTCTTTTTTAAAAAAATTAGAAGGCCTGTACAACTGCTTTCCATTTTACTTTGAACTAAAAGCCAATTATCTCTCCCCATAACCCATTACTCCACCAAACCCTTAAATGGTCCTCATCTTAACGACGGCATCAGAAAAAACAGACATAATTTATATTATGTATATGGATCAAACGATGAAGTGCACACTGCTATGTCACACTGCAGAAGAAACAGTCAAGGATAAGAATGCTACTAGTACTCACCTGCAGGAATATGTTGTCTCTCCACCTTTAAACACCTTCCCACAGAGTTGAGGAGTGCTACTTTGTCTTAGCTTCTCTAGACAGATATCTGGATCTTCCCCAAATAGATACCATTCCAGAGGGTAAAGTATGCTCATCTGAGCCATTTCTTCCTCCTTCTCAGTCATGGGATCCATTTCATCAGAATATATGTCTGGAACAACTTTTGCCAAATGTTGAAGAAAGGCAGCATAAAAGTCCAGCTTGTCATCCCACCACTGCAGGAAATGGGAGAGTATAGTATAGACATTTAGAAGAAAAAAGAAAAAAACATAAGAATTTCAACAACTAACATTTCGCATATGATAAAATTATATTTTTATCCAAAATACAAAAGAAATTGTAGTTTAGAAATGTATAATTTTGGAACGAAGTCCAGAAGGGTATCCACTGCAGCAATATCTGACCTCAGACCATCATAGTTCTCAGTTACAGATTATAGGTCACTCAATATGATCTGTATAGTGATAGCAGCACATACATATTGCTAGAAGACATAGTGCTTGACATAACATTTATGCCATAAAGCAGGGAACTCCAAACTTTTGACTGTGAGGGCCGCACCAGATATTTTCATCATTTTTGAGGGCCGAAAGGAACAGGAATGTGCGTGTACATACAACCGCACGCATGCACCCCCCCCCGCCTGCACACACACCAGCCCGTACCCCCCCGCCTGCCCGCACACACACACACGCACCTGCCTCCTGCCCTCGCCCGCATGCATGCACACCCCTGCATGAGCACGGGCTGAAGGGAATGGGCCACGTAAAACGGCAAGGCAGGCCGGATGTGGTCCGCGGGCCGTAGTTTGGAGATCCCTGCCGTAAAGTGTCACTTACACAACTGCTGCATGGTTGTTGCACAGTTCAAGTTTGGGATACTTCTAAAGCACTAGAGACTTTGCTTAATTTGGCCTTCTCTCCTTATCCCTTTATTGGATGAAAGAAATATATCTTTGCTTGGAACACAGACACACACACAGAGGAAGAGAAGCCTGATCAGCCAGCCACTCATGAAACGCAAAGCATAACAATAGTTCTGTTAGATATTTACGCAACTAGTTGAGAAGACATGGCTTTTATCCATCATAGCAACCGTTGATACTGAAGCTTGCACAGAGCTCATTGTCAAAATTTTATAAGTAAACAGGAATTCTTTCTGATCTAGCAAAACCTTCTCCAAACCCATCCTCCAAAATGGAAATTTCTAAGAGAGCCGTAACTGACCAAGATGCCAGAGTAAGTGTGTGGGTTTAATGAATTTCTGGATTTGTGCTTCATTTCATTTCGCTTCTATCCAAGGCTGCTTCTTCTACAATGTGGTTGCTTAACAAACAATGATTACATCAAATTAAATATCTGGAGCAAGGCAGAAATTAACTCATCTCAATAACATAATCATCACCTTTTCTTGTTAAGGGTCTATAACAAATATTGCCTTCCCAAAACCTAGTTTCTCATTTGGCAACCTATACTATTCCACCTATTGATTCCTTTCCATCTGTCAACCTTTAAATCACAGATTTGTTCCTTTCCAGAAATCAGAAACACCAATAAGATTTTTACTTGGCAGCAAAAGGAATCTCAGTAAACTGCTCCTTTGGTATTAAATAATCCATGCCCACACTTCACATTCTTCAAACTATGTGAATGCATCACAAAATGCAGCTAAGATATCACATCCCTCAGGGAAACATTAAATATAATGATACAAACTGTGACCATAGTAGGTCTGCATCCTCTATCATATATGGTGAAAAACAATGTGACAACATCCAGAAAAGAGAATAAAAACACATAACTGTAACTATCTTCCCTAGGAAGAAACATGAAACTGTCTGGACATGCTGGTTTAGCAGGGAAATAAGACTATGTCTGTAACTCTATAAGAACTCACCTTGGTGAAAAGCCACTGAACACTTGCTTCTCAATAGCTATGCATAGGACTTACTTAGATTTATGCTGCTATAAAAAGAAAATGCATCATAAAAGATAGCTGTAATAATAATAAATAATAATTACCTCCTCTTCTTAACAAAGCCCTCTGAAACCAGATTGTCTGTTCTTACTAAGAGCCTGTCCAGACTGGGGAAGCTGGAGCAGTCTGGTTCACGCTTAAAAGATTCTTATCTTTTGTTGTTGTTTAGTCGTTAAGTCGTGTCCGACTCTTCATGACCCCATGGACCAGAGCACGCCAGGCCCTCCTGTCTTCCACTGCCTCCTGGAGTTGGGTCAAATTCATGCTGGTAGCTTCGATGACACTGTCCAACCATCTCGTCCTCTGTCGTCCCCTTCTCCTCTTGCCCTCACACTTTCCCAACGTTGGGGCTTTTCCAGGGAGTCTTCTCTTCTCATGAGATGGCCAAAGTATTCGAGCCTCAGCTTCAGGATCTGTCCTTCCAGTGAGCACTCAGGGTTGATTTCCTTCAGAATGGATAGGTTTGATCTCCTTGCAGTCCAGGGGACTCTAAAGAGCCTCCTCCAGCACCACAGTTCAAAAGCATCAATTCTTCGGCGGTCAGCCTTCTTTATGGTCCAGCTCTCACTTCCATACATCGCTACTGGAAAAACCATAGCTTTGACTATGCGGACTTTTGTCGGCAAGGTGATGTCTCTGCTTTTTAAGATGCTGTCTAGGTTTCTCATTGCTTTCCTCCCAAGAAGCAGGCGTCTTTTAATTTCGTGGCTGCTGTCACCATCTGCAGTGATCATGGAGCCGAAGAAAGTCAAATCTGTCACTGCCTCCATATCTTCCCCTTCTATTTGCCAGGAGGTGATGGGACCCGTGGCCATGATCTTCGTTTTTTTGATGTTGAGCTTCAGACCATTTTTGGCACTCTCCTCTTTCACCCTCATTAAGAGGTTCTTTAATTCCTCCTCACTTTCTGCCATCATTCTTATCTTTAGCACAATCTATTTTATTCTTCTCCTGTGGGAAAGGTCCAGACAGGTCTCTGGATCACACCAATCTGTCCTTTCAATTAATGACACTCCCCTTCCTGCCCGCTTCCCTGCCTTTTCCCACAGCCATCATTCAGCAGGTCACAGCAACTTCTTTTTCTTAGTTAAATAAAGTAACTGACAGAGCAAAACATCAGAGCGTCTAGCTAGCATGGTACACATAATACCACCAATGTATCTTGTTTACTGCTCTTATTTTAAAGGAGGAAAGGGTGCTTTTCTCTTTTTTTAATGAAAGGATAGAGAGGGATTAAATTCATAAAGAGTCTGAGTTCAGGAGAAGAAAGGAAGGCAAAATCCACCCTTCTCCATTATGCAACAACCAGGCCAGCAGAAACTTGAAAAATGTCAGAAAATCATCCATAGAGATAGAAAGATCTAAAATGCCCATCAATTCTGGTCTCTCACCATGATACAAAAGCAAAGCATCGTGATTTCAATGTGGGTGATCAAGTGTTGGTCCTCAGTCTGGTGAAGCAATAGTTGGCTCCAAACAATGTGAGAAGGTCCTCTTGTGAAGAAAAAAATGTAAATGCTGCTTAACTGAACGATTTAGAACTGGACTTAAGCCAAAAGTTTATCATGGCAATGGCTTAAAACCATATGTGACCAGAGATGAAGTGACTCCTACATGGATTGCTTGAAAGGAAAATGAGTAACGGGTGAGAGGTGGAACATAGTGATCCCATTATGGAATCATAATGACGTGAATTATAATGTACTTTGCAAAATTACATCAAATTTAAAAATTCTGATGCTCTCTACTCTTAGATTGTTAAGTATCTTTCAATGTAATTTTTTCATAGAAATGCTTTGGATAAATGTAGTAGTATGAAGCTTTAAATGTTTAGTTGTAATGGATTGCATTGACCTGAAGAAGTTTTCGTGTGTGTTAGAAGCATGGTAGTTTTATGTGTAACCATGTTGGATAAAAATCAATTTTTTAAAAACCAAATTGATTTAAATCACAATTTAAATTAAAACAATTTATTTCTAAAATTTAAATTGCCAAAAAAAATCCGTTTTTTAATTTAAATCGATTTAAATCAATTTAAATCAAATCCATCCTGTGCGTAAACAGGATGGATTTGATCTAGAGTGTGCAGTATGCTTTGCCTTGTGTTTTGTGGGGTAGGGGGAATCAACAGGAAAAAAAGGCAAAACAGGGAAGTGGGAAAAATTATTGCTAGCCAACTGTGTGCATGTGTGTGTGTAGAATTGGGTGTGGACACTGGACTTCCTTACTGTGGAAAAAGAAGAAAATACACTCTTTATACAGTAATATCACCAGTGTATCTTGTTTGTCTAAAATAGTGTTGTGTCAATATGAAAATATATTTAAAATAGTTAAAACTGTAGAGTAGGTAAAAATACGGGGGTGGGGTGTGTGTCTCTATTGTCCTTTTCAATGTCACAATCCACCAAATACATCACAGAGTTCACTTGAGTAATGCTGCCCTAAGCAATATTTTGGTGTGGATTAACCTTCCGCAAGGGCTACACAACAGGATAATTAGGAGCATGGCAAATCATGCAAAACAAAAACAAAAACAAAAAGCCACCACAAACAAAACGATACAGAAACTTTAGCACTGTGCCAGAAAAAAGCAAAACAGCTCTAAAAGGGGACAGGACGAAGCGCTCAAGTCAAAACCCTGAGATGTATAAAATTTCAAGTTGCCTAAGGCAGTGGTTCCCTACCTTGGGTCCCCAGATGTTCTTGGACTAAAACTCCCAGAAGCCTTCACTACTAGCTGTACTGGCCAGAATTTCTGGGAGTTGTAAAAAAAACCTCCTAGACAACTCCATGGATTAGGTATCTGGCCGCAGAGCCAGAGGCTAGAAGTTCAATTCCCTGTTTTGCCTCTTTGACATGGGTTGATTTTGATTATCCATAGGGTCTCTTCCAGTTCTGCAGTTCTAAGATTATCATAAGATTATAAAATTAGTCCAAAAGCATCTGGGGATCCAAGTTTGGGAACCACTGTCCCAGGGCAAAGGAAACACCTGCACCTTTTAAAATAAAGATGTAGCCACTGAAATTGACTAAGAATGACAATTGTGTTAGACCACCTAAAAAGAAATTGAATCCTGATAAATCACAGAGTTCATGTCTTCCCACTTCTTAGGCCAGAGCTGCTAGTACATAAAGAAAACTGGTAGACTGAGCTGAGATTAAATTTAATCTCCATGTTGTCCTGACCAAGGCTCATCTCTCTCATCACTCAAGTAAGAATGGATGTATTTCTGTTTCTCTCCCTTCTTCTATTCCAAACTTTTCTAACTGCCTCTTCACCTCTCCCACTGTCCCCACTTCTCAGACAACTGGTCTCCCCCTATTGGGACACTTCCTGCCTTTCTAAATGGTCCAGACCCATCTTCCTTCACCCTGTCTGTCGGGTTTCACCTCTTCTCTCCCAAGGAAGTTGTGACATTTCACACCTTCCAGGGCTTCCCCTTCTGAACAGGTAAGGGTTTCTCCCGCCTCTCAATGGGGAAAGATGGCACTCGAGCCAGTACGGTATCAGGCCGGCCAGTCTCCTCACAATGCTACTTAATAAAATATAAATCCATTAGCTTTTTAAATTGCTAAATAAACTTCTGAGCAAATGGCACTTCCATGCTCCAAACATCAAGCACCAAGACAAAACAAGGGAGAAAGGGATCCCGTTATGCTTGTTTGTTGATTTCCCAGAGGCATCTAGCTGCACAGGCTGGATCCTTGAACTGATAAAACAAGTCAGTTCCTATGTTCTCATGATCTATCATCAAGAGAAAAGTGCTATTTATCCTCTCCTGCATAAAATTCTACAGGCTCTATTATACCTCTCCACTGCTTTTTTGCAGAAAGATAAATTTAAGTTACAAAAGCAATTACACATATACTATATGTAGAAATGCAGAGGGGTTTGCAGAAAGATAAATTTAAGTTACAAAAGCAATTACACATATACTGTATGTAGAAATGCAGAGGGGTTTGCAGAAAGATAAATTTAAGTTACAAAAGCAATTACACATATACCGTATGTAGAAATGCAGAGGGCTTGTACTTAAAACAAGGTAAAATATTTAAAGGCTACAACATTAAAAGTTAATTACTTGTGAACAAGTCAATTCCAACTTATTGTTACCCTTTCCAGCATCTTCTAAGTATAGATTTCTCAAAAGCAGTTTACCATTTCCTTAAAGCAATGTTCATAATTAAAGCACTTAAGCCATATATTAGTTCTAATATTACTGAACTGCTGGACAGCTTAACGGTTTAGGCATCTGGCTATGGAGTCAGAGGTTGGGAGTTCGATTCCACACTGTGCCTCCTTGACAACGACTCAATAATCCATAGGGTCCCTTTCAGCTTGGCAGTTCTAAGATTATTATTATAACATAAATCAGAACTGCAAATATCATGAAACTGTAAAATTGTTATATTTAAAGTCTGCACTCCCTTTAAATATTTATTTATTTAAAATATTCTTTACCCCATCTTTCTCCTTGAAAAGGACCCAAGGCAGAACGCAACAGTGGAAGACAATATTTAAAGTAGAAAACAATGAGTATACAACAATGGTTAACATCATTAAAAGACAATATTTAAAGCTAAGAACAAAGAGTAAAGAGGCATCTTACATCATTAAAAGGCAATATTAAAGCTAAGAATAGTAAGTATGCAATTAAAAAAAAGAAAAACCATGGCCACTCTAAGAGAAAATACAAAAATGGAAAACAGAAATAGTACCAGAAATCCAGACAAAGCAATAATGCTAACAATCCATCTAAAAAAGCACACACAGGTAGCTATTTACTATGGGAAGGCTTGCCTGAACAGAAAGGTCTTTGCTTGCTTGTGGAAGGACAGCAAAGATGGGGCCAGCGTGGCCTCCTGCAGGAGGGAGTTCTAGAGTCTGGGAGCAATGACGAGAAGGCTCTCTCCTCTGACCCCATCAGATGCACGTGTGAAGGTGGTGAGACCAAGAGGAAGGCCTTTCCAGATTATCTTAACACCCAAACTGGCTCATAATGGGAGATACAGTCTTTGAGATAGCTTGGACCCAGGCCATTCACAGCTTTATAGGTTTAAATCAGCACTTTGAATTGTGCCCGGAAACAGATCAGCAGCCAGTGGAGCTGCTGTAACAGGGGGCTATGTGATCCCTGACAGTTCCAGTCTGTAATCTGGCTGCTGCATTTTGGACCCGCTGAAGTTTCCTGACACTTTCCATCGACAGCCCCACATAGAGCGTGTTACAGTAATTAAGCCGGGAAGTAACTAGGGCATATGTCACATTGGCCAGATTAGATCTCTCAAGAAATGGACATACCTGGTACACCAGTTTTAACTGTGCAAATGCACTCCTGGCTACCATTGAGACCTGGGAATCAAGGCTCAGGGACTAATCTAGGAGCACCCCAAGCTGAGCACCTGTGTGAGGGAGTGTAACCCCATTCAGCACAGGCTGCATCCCTATTTCTTGATCTGCCTTTCGACTGACCAGGAACATCTCTGTCTTGTCTGGATTAAGTTTCAATTTATTCACTCTCATTCAGTCCATTACTGATACCAAACACTGTTCTAGAACCAAGGCAGCTTCCTTGGATTTAGATGGCAGGGAGAGGTAGAGTTGGGTGTCGGGTCAATCATATATTAACTTGGATGAATTTAGAAAGGGATTAGATAAATTCATAGAAGGACAGGGGCATCAATCCCTTCTAGTCAAGGCTGCTATCACCTTCAGTATCAGAGAAAATATGCCTTTGCAAATCAGTTTCTGGGGAAGACAAGAGGAAGGTGTAGTTGTAAACATGATTTCCTACCGCTATTTAGTTGGTCACTGTGTCAAAAGCAGCTGTTGAACTCTTAGCCAGCATGATTCTTCTTCTGTACTTAATGCTTACATATCTCAGAAAGCAGCCTCATAGAAACAGAATCACTAAATAGCAGGCTAGATTTGGCTGTTGAGGGTTTTAAAACTGTCTTGCAAATGCATCTGGAAATGTTACTAGACCACCTGCAGATACACATTATATTAGCCTTGTGTAGAACATCAAAGGCTGAAAGAGAAAGGAACAACCTCCTCTTCTTATTTAGAAAACAAGGGCCTGCTAACAATTCCATCTCCTACATCTACGCCAAATTAACATCCTGCCATCTTCACTGAATTATCAGACATGTCAAACAGTGTAAACTGCCCCTGAAAGAAGAAAATAAAACTCTAAAATTACGCAGAAAGTAAATGAAAAGAGGATCCATTACCTTGAATTTTAAGTGCTTTTAAAATAAACTAGCAGTCTATTATACAATATATAAAGCCTGTTCGTACCTGCTTCAAAACATACCTTTTGTTTCTCACAAATGGTTTAATGCTTATGCATAAAGAAAAGATTAAAAAACTGAAAAAATATAATGAAATTCATCAAAATCATTTCACAACATTTTTTTAAATAAGGATTTTTTAAAAATCTACATTTCCCAATAAACACCACTACATCAAATCCCATGGGGTATTGCAAAACAAAGATAGTACAGGACTTGAAACTATGTAAGTCTGTACAGAATCCTTTCAATTTGCCGTGCTGTCTTCAGTACTTATAAGACTATGAACATGCATAATTTTGCTACACATGCAGCCCCATAATTGCACAGATGCTGTAAAAATCTCCTTACAACTTAGCAAGACGATACAGGCAAACAAGATATCAGAGAATTAGAATTTGGTTCAGGGCAGCCTGACCATCTACAGTGCTCATTCTTCTCTGTTTCCACTTTCTAAATTCATTATAGTATTCTTAAAATTTTAAGCTAGTCTCTTCTCTCTGAAAAGTCTCCTTCCTTGATATTAGATGGCTCCTCTCCTTATACTCCATAGAAATCTCACAAGTCTTTTGAATCTTTGATTTTCCACTAATTCTTTAAATTTTCTCCTTGTTCATTTAGCATTGTTCTTTCAACATTAATTATCATTTTTATCCTTATGTCCACCCAAATCTAAGGCTACCAACATTTCCATCAAACTAAATACCTTGTTTTAACTACTCCCAATTTTCCTACTTAAAAACTAAGACAGTTTAAAGTATTTACACTTTTTATTTTTATACTTTTTCATCAGCACATGCCACACTGTTGTGAACTACAATTTGTTCATTTTCAGTTACATGGTATATGACAGGGGTCTCCAAACTTTTCAGTATGAGGGCCACATCATATATTTTACACATTTTTGAGGGCCGAATGGAAAAAAAGTTTTATAATGAATGAATAAGTTTTATTTGGATCAACAAACTTGTATGTGTATGCTACAATATTAATGGGAATGATGGAACTGCTTGTTTAATTTCAAAATATTGCCAAACTGAGGTTTCAAGCTTGAGGAGCCAATTAGAATGAACTGAAGATGCTCATCAGATAAACTTGCTCGATAGATGGAATTGACATACTTCATTCTTGAAAAGGTTGTAAACATAGTATGTTGTATCAAAAACTGACAGAAATCTGCCAGCAAATTGCTTCAAATTTGGAAACTGCTCAGGCTGCAAAGATTTATAAAACTGGATCAGATTTCCTTCTTTATACATGTCTTTCAGCTTGTCATCTGACTGGAGATCAATAATTTCCATTTGAAACCGACTTTGGACTTTTTCAGCATTGCAGTCAAAAGGATTTTGAAACAGCCTTATTTCATCTGTTTTTCCATCAAGATAAGAAAATCAAAAACTTTGATTTCTTTAAACTAAACAGACCCAAGAAAGAATTAAGGTGATCATCATGATGACAACAACTGTCATAAGTGGCTGATTTCCTTTTCTGACATTCAAATCTCTGCGATTTTGCAAACCCCTCTTAGTCTGTAAAGGTCTGGGTTCCTCATTTTTTGGCTTCACTCTTGGGTCCACCCTGTAAATCCGAGATACTGAGCATGAAGAAGGGTATTTCTAAGAATCCTCACAAGGTGAGACCTTCACATTCTTCCCGCCAGGAAGGGCGGACAGAGGAGCCGCAGAGGCACTCGGGCTTATCCAGACATGACACGCAGGGAGGTGGGAAGACGGACCCGCGCAAAGAGAGCCAAACCCCACCTGGGAGGGAGAGACCTCGCGCCTGCCCCAGCCGCTGCCCTGGCCCCAGGCAAGACACCGACCCCTCAGAGCAGCGTCTCTCAAAAGGGTGCCTGTCACTCGCTTGCGCGCTGGCAGCCTGAGCAGGGGCAGGCCTCTCGGCGCCCACCAGCAGGTCTCACATGACAGCCACCGCCGAAAGCCTCCAATATGTCTCCCTGCAAGGCGCTGCCACCACCTGCAGCTTCCCTCTCCTGAGGAGCCACCGCCTTTTCCACCCCCACAGGCGACCCCAGCACCGCCAATGTACTCACCAATCAAGTCCCAGCAGCAGGAGCCACCATCGTTGTCAGCCTCACCGTTACCAGGCCCCTTTCACCCACTCCGCCCCCTTTCTTTCATCGCCACCACGCACACGGACACCCCTCTCTTGCCAGGCCACATTTCTCACAAGAACTCAGCCCCCTCACTGCCTCTTCCTCTGCCAATCATCTCACGGTGGCCATGAAAGTGCAGCGATCATAGTGATGGGAGAGGCAGCTGGCTGATTAAACACCAAAGTACCATAGAGAGGAAAGTAGGTGGTTTTAGAAAGGTTGCCCCATGCAGGACTGGGCTGGATAAAAAGGCAAGGCAGACTTGATGTGGCCCGCGGACCATAGTTTGGAAACCCCTGGATTTTATTGTGATTTTATCCAGCAATAGATATCTAGAGTTGTGGATGTTTTAATAAATGCCGACAATGTTAATGCATGAAGTATATTTAGTCCTCACCATCTAATTACATCAAAATCTTAACAATATTCAGACTTCTAGATAATACAATATTACCTCTGTTGTCACCTTCAGACCCGTTTCTCAGAGACCCAGTCATTAGTTTATCTGCTCTCTATGTCCACAGCATTTTAAGACATCTCCCTTCAGAGGAAATGCCATTTTATTCACTTTTTCCTTTCCCATGTGTGCACCTTGTTTAATAGCCACCTTAGTTCTCAGATTGTGGAGAAAGGTGGCATATAAATGAACTGAATAAACAAATAAATACAAGAGCTACTCTTATGTGCAGTTTGTCTTTGAATGTCAAAAATGAAGTAGGAACATGCATAGTTGCCCACTGATATAACTGTCACTACTTCTAAAATATATGCAATCAAAGCCACAATCATTTCCAACTTACTGTTCACATGTATCTAGAATTAAAAAGCAATATATACATGTGTGTTTCTTATCTGGCACAATACACATATGAGCAAACCTCTACCATGCATTCAAACTGTCTCATTTTGACAAAATTAAAGGGAAAATGGAAAAAGAGAGAAAGGCAAAACTCTCTCAAAATTCCTGTCAAGTGGATTATATGAGCTATCACAATAAAAAAAAATGAAAGCCTCCCACAACAGTGGTTCCCAACCTTGGGTAACCCAGGTGTTCTTGGACTGCAATTCTCAGGAGTCTTCATCACCAGCTGTACTGGCTGGGATTTCTGGGAGCTACAACCCAAGAACACCTGGGTTACCCAAGGTTGGGACAAGATGCATGATATTTGCTTTAGTCATTCGTGAAGCTCATCTTGCCAGCCAGAAAGCAAGAATGATGCTTTCTGGACAGAATCCTACTGGTGTTCACATAAAGTTTTGTGATGTGCTGTAGCTAGCTGACAAGCAGTCAGGGCACATCTCAATCTTGTGCCTGCTCATGTGCCCAAGATGCACCTAGCAGCTGAACAACGGCAAATTAAATAAACCTTATGCAAACACCAATAGGATTCTGGCCAACAAAACACTGGTTCTTTCAACTAAGTCACATACCACCTACTACAGAACGTAGCAGTAGCCTAGGTGGGATGCAAAGTTTTCGTAAGCTTACTGTGAATAATAAAAATGAAAACGTACACATTATCTTTCTGTTTCGCTATTTTGTAGCAGTTAAACTTACACTCAATACAGTAGTAGCACTAAAGTTTTCAAGTACTAGTAGATTTAGATTTGTTTGTGTTCACTCCCACCATTATCACTACAACCTATGTTTTTAAAACTCACAATAAAGGATAAACATAACAAACAGAATGCCTATAAATATATACTCTTCATAGAAAGAAATATAGTCTCCACAGAAAGAGTGGCTATTTTGTTTTAATCACAGCGGGTTCCAAGTCTTTGATAGAATTATTGGTGTGACATAAGATATGGAAAGGTTAAGAAGTACTGACAGTGGTGTGATCTTTATTTTGTTTTTTTACTTAAAATCCAAGAATTCGCCAGACAAAATTCTGAGAGTTTCAGCCCACAAACATCTACAGACATGTACATTTTGCTCACCTGGAGAAAGGCCTACCTCAGAGATTGCACAGTTTTTTCCAGTCTTGCTTCCTGAGAGCTGTAGTCTTCCTGCCCATTAGGCTCTCTATAGGGTACCTCCCAAAAAACTACAACTTTCAGGAAGCAAGGCTGGAGAAAGCCACATAGCCTTTGAGGCAGGCCCTTCTCTAGATGAGTAATGTGTAGATGTTTGTAGATGTGTGCTTGTGAGCTGAAACCTCCACCTGTGGAATTCTTGTAGAATGCTAGGAACTGGAGTAAAAAAACAACTAAAAGTGCACACCCCAACCAAGTACTGATAGAAAATACAGCTTGTTTCGCTTAAACAGAAACTAACAGATTCTGAACCTGAAATTTCCTCAGTTATCTAATTATATTCTGCTAAGCAAACAATGCACAAACACAAAAAGTAATTACCCAGATAGCTTCTCTTTACGCCTCCACCCTTCTTTACTACTCCAAGCTCCTAGTCCTGATATTTGACCCTTACCAACTAATCTCTCCTTATAGTACCACTCTGCACAAGTTTAACTACCAGCCAACTTTCACTTCTCCTTTCCATTCCTTTATATCTACAGCTTCCAACAACTCTAATATACTAAAGAACTCATGTAAATAGCTTTTAAACGTTTAACAAAAATCTTCCAAAAAAAAAAATGCACTCACAACACAGGAAACACATTAACTGCACAGTCCTAACACATTTAACAACTGCACTGCCCAAGAAATTTAAGATGTAGTCAATGCCTTTAAGATTGTGGCTAAGAACCAACCCACTAAGGGGCAGGCAGAAAATATTTTTGTTGTTCTTTGGGCTTCAGGGAACACTCATTTGGTTATTTTAGTCTCTGTAAAACTCTGCATTTATTCTACGAATTAAAAAAAAACTGGCAGCATTGGTAGAGGTCTTACAATTTTTATTCAAGCTTTGAGAAAATATCACTCCTAGCAGAAGAAAGCTTTTCCAAGGCCACTCGGAAAACTACTTCATTGTTACTGTTATGCTTCAAATGCAGCCTTAGAATCAAGCGCATTCCAAATGTATTAGGTTTATGTAGGAATGCTTATATTTAACAGAACAGCTCCCCGTGAAACCATACCCCTTTGTTCCAGCACCCACACAATTAGGGAAACAGTTTACACCCCCCCCCAAAGTCCCCATTTTTGCCAGACATCGAAAGGGGGGCTTGACAGCCTACTCTTTGTATTATTCACGGCGCAGGTGTCCACTCCCATTTGACAGAGCCACAGGGATTAACCATTTGCGGGACAGCAAAACCTGCAGGAAAAGACCCCTTTCAGGCAGGCAAGCAAACTGCGCAGTTAACAGCCGTAGAGTGTGGCCTCCGTGGGGCATTCACACCTTCAAAGTACGCAACCCCCTTTGCCTACAACAGACCTTCTAGGGGGCTCCCCCCGTGCAGCACATCAGCTGCAAACCTTTTAGGGCTGTCTCGTTAGCCCGGGAAGACGAGCCGGCACCACAGCTAGCGGCCGCCACACGGGAACCCCGCCCGCCCGTAATCCCACGGGGAGAGGAGACCCACGGGGGAGCGGAATCTCACCCGGGCCAACTCCGTGGGCTTCGTGGGGGGGGCGGCGGCGGCCCCCGCTGCAGCCATCCCGCCGGCGCTATCGCCTCCGTCCGCCATCTTAGTAGCACTGACACTCGTCCAGCTCAGCCTCAGCCCCGCCACAGGCCGACCGGAAACCAGAGGTAGAGAAAGGAGGGAGGGAGAGGGGGGAGAACGATTTAAGTAACGAGGGGGTGGGACACCACTTAGCTCAGCGCCGCATCCTCGGCGAAGCTTTCCCTCAGCCCAATTGAGCATGCGCAGATCCCTCACGCATGCTCAAGAGAAGACCTTCTGAAACCTGCCTTGTCGCTTTTGGAGGCAAGGTCTTGAACTGGCGGGATGCCGGGCAGCGCGGCTTAACGGAGGGCTGGGGGTTAACGTGATATTTCATTGGGAATCTATCCAGAAGGGTATACGCTAATAGCTAGATAAGCTGCTGGGGAAAGTTGCAGATACCGCGGAGGTGTTATGGTTTTACTTCTGGATAAACCATGGGTATGTAGAGTAGGGTGTACTGTATAATTGCTGCATTATGATAGTGTTTTGATTTGCGAAAGCCTCCCAATTTCCTTGTCACCTAAGGTCAGCAACCCTGTAGGACGTGATTATTCTTATACGCTAAATCGCTTCCGACCTATGACGACCCTATGAAGTAGTACTCCCCCCCCCAAAGGTCCTGCCATTAACTGGCCTGCTCAGATCTTAGGACACTACTCCCTTTATTGAGTTAGGCCATCTCATATTCAACCTTACTCTCCTCCCGCTTTCAGCTTTTTCCAGCATTATTGTCTTTTCTGGTGACTATTGCCTTCCCGTTAAGATGGGTTATTTTGAGAGAAGCAGGGCCTGTATATTTACTGTTGATCTCCAGTGTGGTGTAGTGGATAGAGAGACTGACTAGAAATCAGAATACAGTATGTGGGTTTGAACGCCTGTTTGGCCATGGAAACTCACTGAAGGTAGGGTGGCAGTGGCACTGGTAAAACCACTCCTTAAATATCTCACTTACCCTGAAAGCCCTATTAGGATCTCTATAAGTCAGTTCCAGCTTGGTGGCACGTGACACATGATTATTAGAATCCACTATATAACAGCCAGTTATATACTTAATTGTAAACTTATATATTTGTGTCATATTGCAAAACATATCCAGCAGTTGGAGTTGCCAGATTTATCAAGTACTGCAGTCCTCAAGCCACTTAAAAAGTAACCATCACTGAATTCAATGGGACTGATGGCTGAGTTATGAGAAAGTTGTAGTTAGTATTTTGTCTACCAAGCAGCTCAAGAAGCCACTGCTTTCTAGAGCAATCTCCCACCAACTTCTAGATTACAACTCCCATGAGCTTCAGACAGTATAATTAATAGCTCAGAATAATGGAGGTTACACTTCAAAGTATCTGGAAAGTATTGGGTTGAGGAAGGCTGTTCTAGAGAAGCAAATGAATGAGTGGGGCTTGTGATTCCTCCCCTGACTCACAACAACTCCTCAAACTGCTGTAATTCACAAATGTTGCAAAAAGGAGTTTGTGAGAGGACCTGAAAGACAGAGTATTCAAATTAAAAGCAGTATTTTCTTTTTAAAATTGTGTATTTTGGATACTTGCAAAAATTGCAAGTCATTTTAAAAAATACAGTCTAGTAAGAAGGGGTGAAAATAGTATGAAAGTGTCAACACAGCCATCAAAACCAGATTAGTCAGGCAGCTTTGAATTGTGATGAAAAACTCTATATTCTTATGCCTCCACTTGTCATGGTTTGCTACCATAGCAGATCCCTCTAAGTGTTGCAGAAATTAACAGTTCAAACACCTTGGTAGGCCAATTCCAATTACTTACAAGGTGGGAGAAAGAGGAATGCCCACTATGAAAGGACTTATTATTATTTATTCTGCGGAATGAAGAAGTACAGGTGGGTCTTGGAGTTTACAGATGTGCACTAGCCTTTATATACCCTACTTAATATGATAGCACTTTTCAAATATTTGAAAGGCTGTCATACAGAGATGGGGCAAGATCTGTTCTCAATCATCCCACACACAACAATGGGCTCAAGTTAAAGGAAGCCAGATTTCGGTTGAATAGCAGAAAAAACTTCCTAACTGTTAGAGCAGTACGACAGTGAAACCAGATACCTTGGGAGTTGGTGAGTGCTCCAACATTGGAGGCATTAAAAAAAAAAAACTTAAGATAATCACCTGGCAGATATGCTTTGATTGTATTCCTGCATTGAGCAGGGGGTTGGACTAGATGGCCTTGTAGGCTCCTTCCAGCTTCATTTTTCTATTATTCTACTTCTCATGTATCACTGGCCTTATCTGCATTCCTCATCTGGCTGGTACAGCTGACTTCTGCTCTCTTTATTATGTTTAGGCTTCTCTTTGTTGTCTCATCTCTAACCTCTCCCATGTCACCCTTTCAATTCTTTGAACAACACATTCCTTATGCGAATGAAGGTCAGGGCTTTCTTAATATCTTAGCATGGTGAGCTAATACAAAATGGTACTACTGATACTAAGCATGACTAGGCTTAATAATTCTTTATTGAAAATAAATTCTTTAATATAAGTAATGTTCTACTCCAGTTGCCATGGAACCAGGAACAGCTCTTATTGATGTAGAGGCAGACTGCATGGGAAGAAAAGCCCCATGAAAGAGACCTTAATGCCAAAACGTGGGAATGTAGTAGAGCTTCCTGTCATGTTTCATCAAGAAAGATCAAGTAACGGTGATTGTAGCAGGGTTTTCAAGATATGGGAGATGTTTAAAGAATGGTTTTATCAGTGTTCCTCCCCATGGGTTTCTGGGGCTGAGCAGGAATTTGAATCCAGGTCTCCGGAGGGCGGGGAGATTTGTGGTCTCCCCGCCCTCAGACTACAGATCCCGGTAATCCACACCAGGGAAGGATGTCAGTTAAAATGATTCCAAACGTGTTAAGGGCCGAGAGACCCAGCCCGGCTCTCCTCTGTGGCTAAGGCGAGGCTCGCCAGGATAACGGGAGCCGCCGGAGGCTCGGCGCGTGCCACCTGCTGGATGAGCTAAGCCCTTCTGTTCCCACGAGCACGAATGGGAAAATCACCTCCGCCTACACATACGGGGAAGGGCGGCCTTCAGGAAGCGTTCCCGAGATCACGAAAGGCAGCCCATCCCTTTCTAGCGGCAGACGCGGAAACGAAGAGCAAGTCGATGTGGGCTTGACTCGCGACACGAACCGGCGGCGGCGGCGGCGGCGGCGGCTGTGGAGGTGGTCGCTGAGGGCGCGTGGGTGAGCGACCACGCGGGCGAAAATGTTGAGGGTGGCCGCCGGCCTGCTTGCGGCCGCTGTGGTCGCTCTCGTGGTGGACCGGTACAGCCCTTCGGGGCCGCAGCTCCCGGGGGTTCGAGCGCACTCCTTCGCCCCCGAACCGGCGCCCGGCGCTGAGGCTGACAACCTCTTCTGGATCGTTCAGGCGAGTGGAGGCCGGGGGGGAGGGGGAGGGGGAACCACCGCCACCTTTTGGATTAAATACATAAGGCAGATCTATGACTTCAGCTCTTATGTCTGTGTGTGATCTTGACTGCAAATTAGATAAGGGTCCAAGATGATGGTTTCCCTAGTCGGGGGTGCATTGACCCAGTGGAGGCGGGCTAGCTCTCGCTGTGGAAATAACTGATGACTGGCAGGTAAGTCTGATAATTGAGATTAGGAAATCCTCTTGATAGGTTAATGATTTAGGTCCAGCGTACCCTGACTTTGTTGCAGCAGGTGTAGAGAGATGGTACCCTACCAGTGTAAGAGCTTTGGATGTCTGTCTGTCTGTCTGTCTGTCTGTCTCTAGGAGCTGCAGTCCAAAAAAAGCAATGGTTTTTTTGCACCACAAGTTGTGTTATGTATTAAACAGTCTGTGGATGTTTCACAGCATGTTTTAGTCCTGCAATGAATCTACGTCTGGTGTATTGTAGTGACTGAGTTTCTTGGAAATAAAAATGTAGAAATATACGGTGTTGCTAATTCCCGGATTTACATACACTGTTTCCTAGCTGGTTTCACATGTGACACATAAAAGTTCTGCTTATGGAATGAAGCAATAAGAATTGCAAGCCTTGTTCTCATTAGACAATATTTGTTTTGTAAAAAAGGTCGTTTGTGACTGATTGCCTAACAACTCAAGCTTCTGCAGATTGGAAGTAACTGCTACTGGGTTCAGTGGAATTTACTCCCAGATATTTTTTTTACAAGCTAGAATTACAAATTAAATATGCTATTTAGGGTTTTTTTTTAAATTATCCTTCTCTTTTTATGTTTCATTTTAGGTATCAGATATACACATTAGTACATTTCTTGACCCTGAAAGAGCTTCCGATTTTGAAAAGTTCTGTGTGGAAACAATTCCTATAATTCAACCTACTCTTACTTTAGTGACAGGTAAGATATTTCTGTTCTTTCCATTCCTCACTCCAGTTCCTTTGTAGAGTGCTTTATACTGCTTGAGGCCTGAGCCAGAGAGAACATGAATATTGGTCAATAGATCTGGATGTGTGCTATGTAAATTGTTTGATCTGTATTTTGAATGGGCCATAATATATGATTGAGGTTAGGATATGAAATAAAAAGTTGAAGCCTTGTCACCATGGGTTCTGTACTAACTTTCTTTAATACAGAAATGGATCCAGGAGTGTTAGAACTGAATTCCACTATCTGTAATAATTCCGTCATTCTTGTTATTCCTCAGCTTTAACTGTCATATCTTTCTCCAGTCTTGTGTGTACTAACTCCTCTCCCCTCCCACAAACTTTGTCTCATGCTTTAAAATCTGGGTGGCCTTGTGACAGGTGTTCAGCCTTCCAAAGTACTATGGGTGACAACCAGAGGGCTTTCCTCATTGTACTGGGTCTGCTGAAAAATCTTTTGAAGTAAGATTTCCTGTTTCCTTCTATGTGTTTAGGAGTCTGACCTCAACCTTCTTAGGAAGGGTTTCATTGCCTAATAGTTTTATGGCTTCTGTTTTTCATCTTATTTATTAGTATTTCCTTGATTATATTTATTACCCCCACCCTTATACGTGCTGTGGGCTATAGTCTTTCTAGCCACAGCCACCTTAATGTGTGCCCTGTGCCAGTTGGGGGCCTCCAGTTTCTGTTGGTATTAGACTGTGACATTAGGATATGGTTGGGATATTGCTGAGCCGAGAAACAGAAGCCAAGTAATACTGCAGACACGTCTGCCTTTGCCTTATATCTTAGATACCTTTTTCTGTCTCATAGAACTCAGTGCAAACAACTTAAGTTGGTATCCAACTGACCTGGATAAAGTGGTTAGCTGTAGACTAATGAACTGGCTGCCGAGTCAAAGGCTGGGAGCTGAAATCTTCACTGTTCCTCCTGGGAGGAGCAAGCTGAGGTCATCAAGAGCATATTTTAAATGTTTTGTTTTTAACCTTGTTTTGTAATCTTAATAACAGGTTTAATTGTTTTTAAAATATATTTATATGGTATTTTAAAACTGTGCGTGTTTTATAGTTTTGCCTGTTGTGAGCCTCCTTGGGTCCCCAATAGGGAGAAAGGCAGCATATAAATTATATATATGTCCTGCCAGCCTTGGGTAAGCTGCAGTCCCAGAATGCCACAGGAGGGAGGTACTAGCCAACTTCTTTAGAGTATTGTATATCTAGGAACCCCTAGGATGGTAACCACAAATCATGAACAACTTGACAGCACATAATTAATAAGCTGCATATCCCCTATAAATCCTCCCTGTACATCTGTAAATTCCAGTCCTATGATCTGTTTTCATAATGCACTGAAGTGGAAGAAAAAAATGGAAGCCAGATATTGACTTTATATATATTTGTTATAACAGTTAAGTCTAGTGCAGCAGCTATTAGGATCTGTACTCAAATGGTGTATAATCTAGTTTTTTATTAGGTTGCATTCCTTTACTGTGCAATTTTTACATATTTTATGTAGAATGTCTTCTGTGGCTCTTTTCTTATTGCAAGGTGACCTGACTGATTCCAAGACAAAGGATAAACTTGGTTCTGATCAGTTTGAGGCAGAATGGCAAACTTACCAAACAGTCCTAAAAAGGTCTAAGGTCATGGAGAAAACTAAATGGATAGACATTAAAGGGAATCATGGTAAGAGGAAGATAAAACTTCAAAGTTGTGATTTCCATTTGTTCACTATTACTAGAGGATGGTAGACTCCCATATACACTTCCCATAGCCCCATTACAGAGTATCTAGACTGATCAAGTATATTTACTTCAACTGTAATTGATGTTGGAAACTAATCTTGAATGAAAAGTGAATGAAATGTTGGGTTTAATTTAATTTGTTAGTGTTTTCACCCACTTTTCATTCAAGATTGGCTCTCAAGATGGTGTACAGAAGAGAGACATTGTCCATTCATTATTTAATTATAGATAATGGAGTCAACTTGGTGTGTATTACCAAGGGCTGGATGAACAAGCTAGGTGGGGTTAATCCTCCAGCCTGAGCAGGTGCAGCATCAAGTACTCAAGTGGGCAGAGAGATCAATCAGATTAGCCTTGCCTTGCTTCTCCATCCAGCCTTTGGACCTACACACCAGGCTGACTCCCTTATCTATAATAAAATCATGAATAGCAAGGTCTCACTCTGAGCTAGACTGGTGTAATACAGAAGGGTTGCCTCGTGGTAAACATGGTGCAAAAACTAGTGGGTTTTTGTACAGAGCAGGAAAGACCAGAGAGGAGAGGAGAGTATAAATGTGTGTATCCCTGTCTTCCACAATGAACATTCCTCCCTCCTTTGTTATATCTCCCTCTATCCACAGAAACACCTTAATAGAAGCACCTCACCCAAGCCCCTGGTGACATCATTCTGACACCACATCAACAAACATGTACTTCACAACCCTAATAGTCTGAAAATAGTGTGTTAACACCAAGCAAACTCTCAAAGAATGAAATAGACTAACCCTCATCCCTTCAGCACCCCTTAAAGGCTTCTAGGCAGAGGGATGAGTAGGGTAGGCAGAAAGCTCAGCCCTTGGTCCTCCCTGAAGCAATTCATTTTTACCTATAAGAGCTGCTTCAGTCAGGTCCCAGGCAGGGAAGAGCAAAGCCAGTGGAAAGCCATCCTTGGATGGTTGTGGTGATGGTGACAGTTGCTACTAACAATAATATTGTAATGTTGGTAGTATTAGTATCAGTATCACCTACTATCATTAGTAGTAGCAGAAGCAGCAGAACAAGTATCATCTTAATTATTACTATTTTTCTAAAGTCATGTCTGAGCATTTGCTTTATAGAGTAAATCTTTCTGCCTAGATCAAATTGAAAGAAGTGTTGGCCTTGCTTCTTCTTCATGTTCATATTACACAGCATCTGTTTTAACTTAACTACCTTGCTCTCCATTTTTAGCTTGGTCTTGAATTTGAAATGTTGTTTGTCATTTTCATTGCAGATACATTCAACATCCCAAACCTGCAGAGTGTCCAGAATTACTACAGGTAAGTACATACACCATCCTGAATTCAGAGATCCAGAAGATTCGATTGTGCGGTGGACAGAAATATTCACCTATCTCTATTAGGAAAAAGTGATTTTATTGAAGTAGTATATGAAATAAGCATTTAGAATGTAGTTATTCATCTTCATATCTTCCACTTGCTGGTATTGCTTTTCTCTTCTTCTTGCTGTGGTTGCTGCTGTGATTTATTTGCAGCTCTACTTCTTGTCTTAGCTTTTTAAATTTAAGAGAGGGAGTATCAACTAATTACCTTGTGTTAGACCAGGTAGTGTTGAGCTGAAGACAAATGCAATTCCATTTTCCCTTCTTTTAGGCTTATAGGAATGTTAGTAGCAAAGGTATCTATTTAATTGCTTTTCACACTTCTTCTTATTCCAAACTCTCCTGATTACAAATTCTTGTCTTTTTTGGCAGGAAATATTCTGCTTGGCAGAAGGATGGCTCCTTTCATTATATCCATACCACGCCTTTTGGCAGGTATTCCTTTATCTGTGTGGATGCAACTCTCAGCCCAGGCCTCAAAAGACCCTACAATTTTTTTGGAATATTAAACAAGGTAATCAGCAGAAAAAAGTCCTTTCACTCAAAGTGTTAGTTCAGCTGCTTGTGCAAACCAGTAAAGTCTTGCAGCTGTGTTTTCTGAGTCAGTTACATCTAATCTAATGTGTTTAGAATATTCAGGATAATTGATGAACAATTTCTCTCATGATACTGTCTGTTGTGGATTTGATTTCTCTTTAATTTTCATCCCTTGAGATCTATAACATACCCCTTACATCTTCATTTTTGTGAGTACATTCCACTCCCCATGTGGTAAGAAAAGGACAAGAAGCAGCACTGACAAAGTGGGGGTATTACAAACTGAAGAGGATGGGATCTGAAGCCCCACTAAATTTCTTTGAATGACGCAGGGTATTTGCAAAGTGAGACCCACATTTGGGAATACCTGAAGACTCTACCTACATATTACTTTAATAGAAACCTGTGTTGATAATCTCAGAGCTTTGATGACAAAATACATATCCATGTTCTTTTGGATCTGATACTGTTCTTTTTTTTTTTTTAATTTGAAATGTATTTTGAAATGCTTCATATTGTTTTTGTTTTCTTGCACAATCTTACATTTAAATAATGTTACAATTTTATATAAGCAATATGTCAGAGAAACTGAGTTCTGTGGGGAGTACAAGTCATGGAATCTACATGGCTACTGATCTCCTTAGGATCACCTTTCATTACTATATTACACCTTTTTCTCATGATGGAATTCAGGGTGGTGTAAAAGATCCTGTGATAGCATTTAAACACTCAGCCCTGCTCTAGTGGCCCATTGTGAGTCCTAGTAGCTGCCCCCCTCCTGGGGGCCCAGCAGCTGAGGAGTCCCCAAGCAATAGTTTTGTGAGTTCCAGCTTGGTTTTGTCACTCACAGGAGCTTTTGTTGAAGGCACAGATTCAGCCCCAAACTGCCCTTCCCCCTGCATTCCCAGCAGGTTGAGTTTCCAGCACTAACCCCCCTGGGCACAATCCAGCCAACTGAGGTCCCACTTAACTTCACTGCTCCCCCTGAAAGTTCAGGTCCAGAGATGCGGGTGGGAAGTATGAGTCTCAATTAGAGATGGGGGTATTTGTATATGAATACGAATACCCCGATCTCTAGTCTCAATCCTGCAAGCAGTCTTTTTAGGGAGAGTTGGTAAAAGCAAGGCATGGGGACCAGGCTACATGGCGCTGCTCCTCCTGTGCCTGTTGCCAATTGTGTCTCCAGCACTGAAGCTGGGTTGGAGTAGGCTCTGCGGCTCTTGTTGGACGACAAGGACACCAAGGCTTGGGGAGGGTGCTGGATAAGCTGGGGACTGTGTTGCCCGGTCCTCAGGTCCCAAATGGGCTGGGTCAGAGGACGTGGCTCCACTTTTCCTCCTCTCGTTTGCACCTCTGCTGATGGGGTCTCAGTGCTCAACTGCCTTGCCTGATGACCCTGTGCCCTGCAACTCCAGCCCTCTCATGTCCTCCAGCTGTCTTGCATCAAGTGGTGGACCTTCCTCCATCTGTGGTGCATCCCCACTGGCTAAGAGCTCTCCCCTAGGCTTGTGGGGCAGGTGACCCCTCACACCCATGCACTGTGATACACACAGATAGAGCTTCTGTAAGATTAGGTTTACAGGAGACAACATGCTTAAGGTGCAGATATGCAACAGATAATATTTGTGCTTTTGAAAATGACTATTAAGCTATTAGAGTTTGTTCAACTCCTTCCACTTTTTACCTTGAGCCTGTCCTTTATCTGAACATTTTTTAAAAATCTGTCTTGTGGTCTCTTCTGTCTCATTCCCCAAGGGCTTCCTGACGTTTCAGCAAGGAATTTAAGTTAAGATGGTGGCTTCTGATGTTCTTGATAGCATTCATTTTTGGAGTGCCATAGCAATAACTTCCAAAATCTTTTAATGTTAGACTGGGGTTTGAAACTAATCTTTCACTTTCTTTCCAGATAGGATTTTAAAGGAGGTCTGTTAAATCCCTAAAGCAAATTTGGTCCTGTCAAATAATAATGTGCAAGGGTTAAATCTTGGTAGCTAACATGCTATTAAAGCTTCTGCAATTGTTTTTTAATTTCAGAGGAAAATGCAAGAGTTGTCTTCATTGGCTATGGAAAGTCGTGAGAGTAACCACACCATCTGGTTTGGTCATTATCCCACTTCAGCAATCATCTCTACATCGCCAGGAATACGAATGGCAATGCGGTAATATCTCCCCCCGCCGCCCCCCCTTTGGGGTGAATATATTAGTTGATCACTTGCTGTTTTTAAAAAGTACCAAGACATACGTTTTTGCTTTTTAACCAGTTTTGTTAACTGACCATCACCCATTATTTATTTCTTCAAAATCAATAATGATGATATTTTCTTTAGCTCCGCAACAGCTTATTTATGTGGGCACTTCCATACGCTGGGTGGTCTGATGCCAGTCCTACATACTCGTCACCATCATGGCACTTTAGAGCTAGAGCTGGCAGACTGGAAGGATAATAGGAAGTAAGTAAATCACCAGTGCAAAATTGTGCTAATGCTAATTGTGACCTTTGGCTATTTACAGGAGAATTTTTAGAACTATGTGAAGTCAACATGAGCATCAGTTTGTACAGTGAAGATTGGTTATCTGACTGTGTCAAAAGAACAGTGTGCATACAGAGTGGCTTATGTGACTTATGGCTCTCTATGAGTGGCTTATGTGACTTATGGCTCTCTATGAGTGACTTATGGCTCTCTATGAGACTGGTTCCATGGGGATACTTCTGAAAGAGAAGGATACAGGATTTTAGGTTTGTGTGTGTCAACCAAGTCAACACCAGTTATTGTAATGATGAATATTGTTCTCATATACCTAAAAGATCTATCATCTTCCAGTTATCTTCAAAAGCTCACATTAAAATATAGCAGTTAGTCTTTAAGGTACCACTGTGTTTTTTTCTTCATTATTTATTTTTCTTTTGTTTTTGCCTGGTAGGCTTCTTGTGGTTTGCGTCACTCCTCCTTAGACACTAGAGCATGTTGCAGACAGGCAAAAGAGCTCTTAAGATCACAGTAAATAGCTTAATGAAAACATGTGGCAATTATGAAAAAGGCAAATATACTAAGGAAACAGAGATCAAATTTTACTGTCTAGAAATACTGGCATGAGTCAGTTAAAGACATAAGACTTAAATATGACTAGGGGAATTGAAAAATACAACTGTGTGGATAATGTAGATTAGGTAACATTAGATTAGATAATGTAGGTTAGATTTCTATCATTTGGAGTGTTGTTAATTGAAAATATATTGTTTTAATTGTTTAATATCAGGTACCGGCTTCTTGCTTTTGATCATGATCTCTTCAGCTTCACTGACGTGACATTCAGTGAATGGCCTATAGTTCTTATCACCAATCCCAAACCATTTCTTTATAGTAGCTCTGCTCATGAACCACTACAAAGAATTCTTCATTCTACACATATCAGGTCGGTATTTCAAGCCTTTTAAAATTTATTTAAGATGTTCTGTTGTGCAGATATGACTGAATGTTTGCTCACATGCTGACCTTCACATGGTGCCTTTGAATTTCAATGTATTATAAAAGTAATTTACTGTGATAGACAGGAAACATATATTTGTTCTTTAACCAATCTATTGGTAAATTTGTTAAATATTTATTAGGCTCATCTTTTTAATTCTAAGCTAACTTTATAGAGAAACATCAAATTCAAAGTTTACCGTATTTTCCACAAAGTCTTTGGCCCTCTCATTTATTTATCTGTGTCTTTATCTATACATCTATTTATTTAATTTTTATGCTGCCTTTTTTGCAGGTGAAAGGACCTGAGGTGGTTCAAAATTATTTTTAAAAAGCCAACTAAAAACACAATGGTTGAAATCCTATTGCATTTGGCATAGTGTAAAGTTGGCTGCCCCCTGTTAGGCCAGGCTTAGGCCCCTCTTCCCTTTCTTTTTGGCAACAATTGAAAACATATTTGTTCCAGCAGGCTTTTAATATTTAATATCTAATTTTAACATAGCTTGTTGCCCTGTGCTTGCTGCCAGTATATCCTTTTTCATGTGTTCTTTTAATGCTTTTATAATTTTACATCTGTTTTACATGAGGATTTTCATCTTTCCATGTTCAGTCATTTTTAATGCTTCTTTTATGTTGTCTCCATCCCTGTTTCTTTTGATGATCAGTGGGCTGCCTTGAGTGCCATTGCTGGGAGAAAGGCAACACAGAAGTGCAGTAAATAAATAAAAACAAAGTTGCACCTGCAGACGTTCTTGGGGAGTTACACCTAGGCAGTCCACCCTGCATGCCAGATTGCACAACTGAATGCACCTTGCAACTAGTTATGCAACTGTGCCTACAGAACGGCTTGTTGGCTATGACTTCCACCTTGGCATGAATTTGGGCAACCTGGAGTTATGCAACAGGATTCCAGCCATTAAGTTCTTACATTCAAAATTTAAACATAGAAATATGAATGCAATTAGTTTTAAATAGTGAAACATACCTTTAAATCATATTAAAACATAGTTGCAAATTTGTACAGTCTTACATGAGCTAAAATAGTATGATATTAAGAGTAATAGAGATCTCATCTTAACAAGCTTACAATATTTATTTATTTATTTATTTATTTCCTTTACCTAGAATTTTGGCTTTCTCTCCTTCTCTTATCACGTCTGTGAAGGTCACTATTGATGGTGTTCATCTAGGAGATGCTGTTCACGTGTCTGGACCACTCTATGTACTGAAATGGTCTCCCCAAAACTACAGCAGAGGGTTTCATCAGATAGAAGTGATAGTTCAGGTGAGCTGTCTATAACTCAAAAATGTATTTAGAAGCTAGAAGAGCTGGCCAATACTTACTCATCCCTGATTACATAGTAAGTGAGTTTGGACAGATTGGTTTTTCTCATCCGGTCTAAAAGAGGAGCAATAAGGATACCACATGGATTTGCTCTGAAAGTGGATGAGGGAGAGAATGTGACGTTATTTGATGTGTACATGATGACATGCACACATGCATGCACATGCATGTGCACACAGAGCTTCTTTTCCAGTATTTTGGTCCCTTTTTAACATCTTGGCATGGGGCTTCATAGATAGGAGCAGGCTTAAGTCTAATGACTGGAATCACCAAAAGCAGGAGCTATATTTAGCTCTCGCCTCAACAGTATCTTTGAGTCAGGGGAAGAGCAAGGCCTGGATAACTCTGGGCAACATACCACTGTTATGACCTCTCATGACTTTGTCAAGCAGTGGCACAGCTGCTGAGAGCAGCAGAGGGGACGGACAGTAGTTATGGAAACCTTCTCGGTGCTACTTGGCACTGAGGGAATGAGTGATGAAAACCTGTGGCAATAGTTGTCACTGCCAAGGACAGTGGGGGTCACCACTGAGAGAAACCAGAATTCTTTTAATCACTTCATGGTACTAAAAATCCAAGAGCTACACTGTCTGGCTGAAGCGGACACTACCTAATGTCACCCAGACGGCATCTCAACCCCAGTGCAGTGCCACAGAGTGGGGCAGAGCTCAAAGGCCTTCTGGGTGAAATGAGATGGTGGTAGCTTCAGCCAGATAGTGTTCCTCTTGCGATCATACCATAAAAAATAATAAAATAAATGAAGCCTTAAAAATGCTGGGGACTCAGCATTTGTCTACTGGTGCTTAGGGCTAATACTTGACCTGCTTCACTTGTACTCCGGTACCTTCTCCCACACGAGTGCTTGAAATCAGTGGGGACAGTGTTTCAATGAGGGCATAGCATACACTCCACATGAGGTGGCCAGGGCCTCACTGACTAGGATCCCAAGTTTCTTGCAACATGCAAAGCTGCCCTCTGAACATATTTTTGCCATCATGGTGGTAGGTATTTTATGAATCATGATTATAGTCACTTTCCTATACCTGTTTCTCTGCTAAAGTTATTAATGCTGTCTTTTGCCAACAATGTTCATCTGCACTCTACATGGGACAGTCTCTACACAAAAGCATTAATGGACACAAATCAGATACCTGGAATGGGAAACCACAGAACCCCGTTTCACATCATTTTAATTTACCAGGACATTCTACACACAATCAAAAAATGACCATTCTGGGGAAAAAATGACAGAACAAGAATCCAGAGAGAGGCAGCTGAGGTAAAATATATACACGTTAGACACCCATCTCAATGAACTCAATATAAGCCAAAGCTTTTTAAGGCACCATAAAATACAAACATTACAATAACTGTACTGTATTGTATCTCCCAGATATATATTTTCCTCTTCAACAGATTCACCTAAAAAACTTCAAAGGTAAACCAGAGAGTCTTAACTCATTGCCATGTTGCTCTTGTGGTCATTCATTGCCTGGGGTAATTCAAGCATCATTGTGAGTTGTGAATTACCCCAGACAACCTCTTGTAAAGAAAAGGTTATTAGCAACTGTAAAAGGCCAGCCTCCTCAGTATTATTAACATGGTATTCTACCATTGTTATTCATGACACAGGTTCTTACATCCTTTACAGCAGAAGCTTCAATGGGATATGCCTGTATATCAAGAAGCTATCACCCCACTCTTTTCAACCTACCAACCATAATCTCTGTATTTTGATGCCACGTATAAATATTTGCCATGCTATGTTTTGCTCTTATTATTTTTGATTAAGTGGACTTGTTCATGAAAGCTCACGTTAAAATATAACGGCTACTCTTTAGGGCACCAGCACATTTTTGTCTTTTATTTGTTCTTTTATTTTAATATTTTTGCAATTTTTGTTTTTACCTGTGATGCTTGCACAGACTATCACGGCTACTTCTTTGATAGATAGATAGATACATTTGCTATCATAGTCTTACTTCTTTGTGTTCCCTTCTTTAGGACACTAATGGAAAAAGCACTACTCAGCGTCATACGTTTGCTATGGAAGAAAACCTCTCACTCAAATTTAATCTTTTTGCATCTTGGCTGCTGCTTACCGACCACTATATATGGGTAAGTACTCTTGGAAAAAGAGTACTCCTGGAAAAGGAGTATCTCTATAGACTTGCTTCTAAGGATGATGTGTTTTTACACATTTATCTGAAGATTCAGCTTTGTGTCCTAAAGTTCACCTGTCAAACTGTAACTTAAATTGGATATCCAAACATTTGTTGCAGCACTTCAGAAAGGGAATTATACTTTTACTTTACTTGGCTTTTACTATTTTTCTAATATAAATAAAGTACATGAAAATGTCCAAAATGATTTCTAGAATAATAAATGGAGTTCATATTACAATCTGGGGCTTGCTTTCCAATACAGAATCTTCCAAGATTTGAGAGAGAGAGAGAGAGAGAGAGAGAGAGAGAGGGTCAGAGCAGCAGCTTGCCTGTTTGATGTGCAGTAAAAATAAAGCCACTGGAGTTGCCCTCCCCAGCAGATATCTGGGTGCAGAGCCAGAGGTTGGGAGTTAAATTCCCCACTGTGCCTCCTGGAAAAAGAGCCAGCTTGTGTGGTCTGGGGCAAGCTGCACTGTCCCAGGGTGCCCTCAGAAGAAGGGAATGGTGAGCCACTTCTGAGTACTATATAGCTAGAAAACCCTGGAAAGGGTCACCATGAGTCAGAATTGACTTGACAGCACACCATTATTTTAATCTTCAGGAATCAAAAAAAGATGCTGGAAGTGGTTTGTTCTGGCACTATATTGATTTTGCTATTTGGAATAGTAGGTATAACAGATTTTACTTAATTGCTTGCATTTTTTTTCTTTTTTAGGTTCGAGCAGTGTTTGTAGTGCTAATTATACTTCAAACTGCCTTGCTGATTCTTTTTCGATACCGAAGAAAACCTAAGTTCAATAGTAAGAGTACTTTTTTCTGAAAAACAACTTTGCCTTTTTCCCCTCCAACTTTGTTTTCTTGTTCCTTACATGAATCCTTGAAATGAAGCAGGTCTTCAAATTGGTACATCAATGTGTATCCCTTAGATGTTAAGCTGTCGGCTAAGGTTGATCAGTGGGGGTGGGAAACGGTTGCTTTGCAGTTGCAGAGGAAGAGGGAGGCTAAAGCCTCCTCACACATACAATCCCCGTGAGCACTGCTGCCGTGGGGATCAATATGGGGAAAGAAAACTTCAGTGCCCTTCTGGTGACTTCAAGGATATCCTTGGTTTTGCATGTCTCCTAACAGCGTAGAAGCAGCTGCTCCTAAGCTGCTGGAGAGGGAGGTGATCAAGGTCTTCCAGTTACTGCTGGTAAAATGGTGATCAGGATATTGTTTTTAGAATTACTGGAGGAGCCACTAGTGGTGGAAGTGAAGCAGACTTGGGCAGCACCTTATCCTCACATTATGTTTTTTTCTGCCAGCAATGGTACCATCACAATTTTTTAACACCAGCAGCTAGCACATTGCTTAACAAGGCATGAGGGCAAGTATACAGCCTGTGAAAGTGGTGTTGGAGAAAGTAGGATTTAACTATTTAAAATCGAGCATTTGCTTAAGTGTCACTGATGCATATTTTGCATCGCAAACATTATTGTCAAATACTTCAGGAAGATGTGAGACATTTGGTTTTATAGCTTGAGTAGAATTTGGCCTTCTTTTACTAAGACATTCCTTGCACTAACTGTTGTTCACTTCAGTAAATGGATTTGCTTTTCATTGTAAATGGTGCTATGGCATTTATCCCTTTGTGAAAAGGTGCTTGATGCATGTTTTAAACAGTTGTAAGCAACTCTGTGAAATGATTTTTCTGTTTTAGAACCTCTGGGCACATCCATGCGGATCTCTTTTTCTCTCCATGTCTTGAGTAAAACAGACTTATTCTATTACTCTTTCTTGGTGCTGAGTTTGTACACTCTTTTAGGTAAGAAGAAAGTAGCATTCAAAATCTCTAAAGTCTTTGTGTTTAATTAGAAATTTTTGTATAGGACTAAAACCTTTTAAAATACCAATCGTAAATTTGCAAAAGTTAAACTTAAACTTAAGGTGAGCCAAAAGCACATATACAGTACCAAAGTGTGTTTGTTTATAGTTTAGAACTGAATTATAGTGATCAACTTAGGGGTTCACTTTGCAGGCACTGAAGATACTTCTTGGTAATGTATATTTTGGTAAGATACAGATTTTTCTAATAATTGTTACACAGGATATCTATGTGATGCTGCTGAAAGGCATAAGCCAGGCTTTGTACTCTTATGAAAGTCCCAGCATTGCACAGAACAGAGATCTGGCTGATGGCTGAGTTCATGTTCACTTGTAAACTAAATATTGTGCACGTCTTAACCCGTATTACTGTGTTCTCTTGTCACTGTTTATCACATATATTATACTACTAATTAGCAAAGTGCTAGTAGTTCCTTCTCAACAGAAGGAAGATACTGAGGCTGTGAGTGACTTGTCTTGTGAGTCCATAACAAAGTTTAGGCTTGTTCTAGGCCTTGGATCACAGCAGTTCTAAGAAAACATCTGTTTGAAAATATCTTAAGCAAGAACCCTATTTTGTGTTCATATAAGAGTTACATAATTTGCTGTGGCTTGCTAACCTTGTGCCTATTCAGTGCCTGATTGTGCAAGTGAGATACACCCCAGCATCTTGTCAGTTAGCTGCAATTAGTTGTAGTTACTCAGGCCATACATGAATACCTGTATGATTCCAGCCTTCGTTTAATCTATTCAGAATACTTACTCCCCCTTTTTCTTATACAGTGCAGGAATACTAGCAAAAGAATAATTACATAATACAGTAATATTAAGATTCGGTTTTTCTGCTACAGGATCTGGTGTATAGAATCTTACACAGTGGTTGAAATCCTGTTGCGCTGTTATGTGAAAGGTGTAACATTTGGAGATGCATTGCCTTAAGGTGAGAAATCTCCATAGACATTATCTGTCTATCAGCATGCAACAGATAATTTCTACAAAGATTTCTTAACTTGAGGCAGAGCAACAGGATTTCAGCCAGTGTTTGATTACTGCTTCTCAGATGGGATTATTATAGGAGTATCTTACCCGTTCACTGTTTTTTTTGTTTTTTGTTTTTGTTACACTGGCTGTTACTTGATGTTTGAAAGTGATACTGTACTTGGGAAAGTGAATTGTTTTTCTTTTTTGTTTGACCACATTCAGGGCTAGTTGAGGCCAACCTGTTTGTAATCAAGTTCAGTATCATAACGTTTCTTCCCTACAGGGCCCTGGTTTATTGGTGAGATTGTGGATGGTTATATAGGCCTCTGCTTTTCCTTTGGGATAGTTGTTGATGGTCATTTCTTTGAAGGCAGCATAACCTTTCTAATTGGAATTACACAGGTAAAGTTATTGGTGAAATACTTGACAAATAATGTATAGTGTGACCGTTTTAAAAACCGTTTTAAAATGTCATTTAAAACATTAAAAAATGATAGAAAATGTATCAATGGTGGTAATCAAATATGTTGATGGTATATCAATGTGATATGTGTTAAACAATACACCCTGTAGACTGTTGGAGTTTGTATATTTCCTTCAGAACAAGTCCAATTTTCCATGTAATCCCTAATTCCATTGCATAGTCCTGTCTTTTGATAAATCATCCATCTAGCCTTTTGGATAGATGAGCCCCCAGGACAGCTTACAAAATGTTCTATTAAATATATTGTGGCTGTTGCACTTTGCCCTTGTCAATGTTTCTGAACAGAAGTTGTAAATAAGGCATGGAGGGGTGGAGAACGACCAGCAGAAACACCCCAATAAGGAAATGTCATCAAAAGACACCCACCCACAAAGTGCATGGATCAGTAAGCATCAGCGCAGTTCTGGGATCCAAAACAGCAGATTCTGTACTGGAGCAAAGCAGAACAAAAATATACCACTAATCAGGGTGATGTAAAGAAACCCCAGAAAGCAAGGTTTCTTGTCCTCCTTTGACTCTGTTGACTCTAGTTCCAGGATTGCATCTTGTGGACACTAGGATACAGTACTGGTATCAGGGATGCAAGAAAGTTAGCTCAGTGTGGATGGGCCCTAAATTGTCAAATTCAGTTGCAAGCCACTCTCTCTGCTGCCCCATCTGCAACATTCTGAGTCTAATCAACAAGATAAACAATGCCCAGAATAAAATACGTTTGGCAGCACTTTGAAATCATGGTCTATGGACAACTAAACATTCTAAATTTTACAGTAGACAGGAGCATTTTCTTGTAGCTACTCAATTTTCTTGCCCTTCCAGTTTTTCTGCAAGTCACTCATGACTGGCTGTCTAGGAGGCAATAAATGAGATGGTTCATATTTTGTTGCTTCTAAATCTCTTTTCAGTAATGCTTTTACCTAACATTTTGAATGTAATGTTATTAATTCTTTTAAAATATTTGAATAATGTACTGTTTTTAGCTTTTAATATTGTGTTTTTAATAAGGTAAGCTGCCTTGGGTCTTTATTTTATTTTATTTTTTAGGAAAAGGACAGTGTAAAAATATTTTGAATGAATGAATAAATTAGACTTTTCTATGGAACCTAGATCTGCTAGAACAGATCCCTGTTTATGGATTCACATGGGTAGTGCCCAGAACCATTTCATATATGTCTGTAACTTTGCACATTCTAACTCATATTCAAGGAAGCAGGAATCTAATGCAGCTTTTTCATTTTTTTGGCAGGTGGTGTTTTTTAACCTACCATTGATGGCGTATATATGTTGGTGCCTGTTTCTGCGTTGCCAAGGCCATTCCTTTGGCTCCCATCTACGTCATGTTGGATTGCGTTGGGCTGTTCCAATCCACGTGTTCATTGCACTCCTAGTTTTTTGGCAGGTCTTTTCCTGCTATTTCCTGCTAAAGACATACGGAACTCTGGCTTTTGTCCTCTCTCCACTGAGAACCTGGACTGTGGCCCTAACCCTTTTTCTGATGTACAGAACCTGGAAACTTCAGTCTTCTACACTGAGAACCTTTATTTTGGAAATGAAAAACTCCGAAAGTTCTTAGTCTTCAGACAACTGAAGTACCTTTTTATTTAAAGATGGTAAAACTGTGAACTACAGGATGATATGCCTAATACCTCTGTGGCCTGAACTACTGAAAGAGGAAGCACAGAGCTGTCCTGAAATTACTTCTGTAGTGCTGAATAACAAGGCATTTAGCAAGACAAAACTATAAAAGGACCAAGAGTGCTTGCCTCAGAAGCTGCTTCCTTGTTACGTTCATGAATGGAAATTTGTTTGGAGTCGCTGTCATCTTAATGCTAAACAAGTGCAATATTGTAATGGATTGTAACTGCTTCTCCTTTTCAGTGTTTACATGTGGTGTGCCACACCTAAATTAGGAAACACATATTACTTGGACAGTGGTAACTAAGATGCATCCCCTCCCTCCCAAACCCACACATACTTCACTATCCTATTTTGCTTTAGGAACTACCCTGGTTTTTTAAACTGGTTACTACTTAGCTTTTACTTTTTAAATGAATGTGTAGCCGTCCATTCAACTAATTGGTTTCCAGGGCTGTTCCTGATAAAACAAAATGAAAGAGATAATAGCACCCCCAGCGACTAAATCAAAATGCCTAGGGAAACAAAGATCTTCACTTGTGGTGCTGAAAAGATGGTAAAATAAGTGCTTAGCGAGCCTCTCAAGATAGAATATAGTTGTGTAAAGTACATGCCACTGCTGAAAAAATGTGACCCTCCATTTACAACCCATCTTTCTTCAGATGACAGATCAAGCAAGACCATCACTCCATGAATATTATTATTTCAGGTGAGTAGAATCTTGGCCACTTGTTTCTACAGTTCATGAGGAAACCAGCAGTTGCTCATGAAGCTTGGTATACAGTCATGTAAAAAAGAAAATACACCACCTTAGAATTCAATGTTTTTACATATCAGGACATAATAGAAATCATTTGGTCCTTAGCAGATCTGAAAATTAAGAAAATACAACCTCAGATGAACAACAACACGTGACATATTACACGGTATCATGATTTATTTAACAAGAATAAAGCCAAACTGGAGAAGCCAAATGTGACAAACTAAGTACACCTTTTGATTCAATAGCTTGTAGAACCACCTTTAGCAGCAATAACTTGAAGTAACAGTTTTCTGTAAGACTTTCTCAGTCTTCACATCGTTGTGGAGGAATTTTGGCCCACTCTTCTTTACAACATTGCTTCAGTGCAATGAGGTTTGTGAGCATGTGTTTATGCATAGCTCTCGTAAGATCCTGCCACAGCATTTCAATCGGGTTGAGGTCTTGACTAGGCCATTGCAACACCTTTGATTCTTTTCTTTTTCAGCCATTCTGTGTCAGATTTGCTGGTGTGCTTGGGATCATTGTCCTGTTGCATGACCCAGTTTCAGCCAAGCTGTAGCTGTCGAACAGATGGCCTCACATTTGACCCTAGAATGGTATACAGAGGAATACATTGTCGATTTAATGACTGCAAAGTGCCCAGGTCCTGTGGCTGCAAACAACCCTAAATTGTCACCTTTCCTCCACTGTGCTTGACAGTTGGTATGAAGTGTTTGTGCTGATACACTGTGTCTAGTTTTTGCCAAACGTGGTGCTGTGGTCTCATCTGTCTAAAGGACATTGTTCCAGAAGTCTTGTGGTTTGTCCAGATGCAACTTTGCAAATCTAAGCTGTGCTGCCATGTTCTTTTTAGAGAGAAGAGGCTTTCTCCTGGCAACCCTTTCAACCAAACCATCCTTGTTGGGTCTTTTTCTAATTGTACTGTCATGAATGTTAAAATTTAACATGCTAACTGAGGCCTCTAGAGTCTGAAATGTAACTATTGGGTTTTTTGTGATTTCTCTGAGCTTTGCATGGTCTGTCCTTGGGGTGAATTTGCTTGGATGTCCATTCCTGGGAAGATTGGCAACTGTCTTGAATGTTTTCCACTTCTAAATAATCTTCCTCACTGTAAAATGATGGACTTTAAATTGTTTGGAAATGGCCTTATATTCCTTCCCAGATAGATGGGCAGCAACAATTGCTTCTCTATTATCATTGCTGATGTGTTTCTTCCTTAGCATTGTGTGAACAGACCGGCAAATTGCTAAACACTTTTTATAGAGGTGGTCACACTTGCTGATGATCAGTTATTCAAGGGCATTTTGTTAGCAGCACCTGGCTGCTACCTAGCCTCTTAATTCTTATGGAAGCAGTAAGAGTGTACTTAGTTTTTCACACATGGCTTCTCCATTTTGGATTTATTTTTGTTAAATAAATCATGACACAGTGTAATATGTTATGTGTTATTGTTCATCTGAGGTTGTATTTACCTAATTTTGAGACCTGCTAAGGACCAGATGATTTTTATTATGTCCTGATATGTAAAATCATTGAATTCAAAGGTGGTGTACCTTTTTCACATGATTATATCTGTGTATCCTTTTACAATATACAATATGTCCATTGATACATGTCCTGTAATTTCAAACAAACCATAGAACCTAAGGTGAATTAAACAAAACTAAAATTGCAAGTATTGCCTTCTTTTTAAACTTCTGTACAAACTTTATTTTAAATGTCTGTATTTTGAAACTGGGAACTCAGCTACATGAATTGTAGTAGTGTAGAAATGTCCATAGTTTGGCCATTAATCTGTTGCAGCAAAAAAAAGTCTTGTGGCACCTTACAAACAAATTAATTTTATTTGTTATAGGACTTCATGGACTTTAACCCACTTCTTCAGATAAGGAAATGGACTAAAGTTCATAAAAGTAAAGCCAAATAAAATTTGTTAGTTTTTAAGGTGTTTTTTATAATGTAATTTGCTCACAGAGTAGCCTATTCCTTTCTAAATATATTATCTTTCTTGCTCAATAGTCTAAATACTGCACCAGTGAGAACAGGAGTATAACGAACTGAAGGAACCAGGAAGTACACTATGTCACAAAAATAAGGCCAGGCAACCTAGTTACGTTAAGTATTAAGTATTAGGGAAATAATCACTAAAATGTCACATTTTTTCAATACTAAACTAAGCTATACTACAACAGTTGACAGTTATACTGTGTTAAGGACAGTATAACAGTATCATATATTGGTTGGAAATAAGGTTAATAAAGTAATTTCCTGCATTAAGACAAGGGTGTAGGAACATATACATAAAGGAGGCTTAAGGAGGACTGGGAATCAAAGCTGGACTTCCTTTATGACAATGGTAAAGAGGAAGCCTAATGAAGATGCTGGTGTAGAAATCTTTTGTTTTCAGTATAAAGAATGTAAGTCAGCCAGTATCTTCCACAAGCTTTATATATTGAAATGCAAGACGAAAAAGTTCAACTTCTGATTGCTTAATGTAAGTACCTTTACAAAGGAGGAAGTCATGCCAGACCTGTGCAAATAAAAAAAAATACTTTGCAGGTGACACTTGGGAAACAATACAAAGGCTTCTTTTACTTGGAAACAAGAATTATCTGTTTTCCAATATTTCCCCCGGTCATCATAGACTGGAAAGCAGCTACAAGAGAAGAAAAAGAAAAAGTAGGATGTTATGCCACTTTTGTTAGAACAAAAGACTTCTTAATAGACAAATATTTTATTTTTGCTACTAAAATTGTATAATGCTTATAAAAGATCTGTGATGTAACTGTTGGAACTTAACTATTTTCATTAGATTAAAGGGCTATTTCCTTTATGTTTTACAAAAAAAGGAGCAAAGGATACAAAAGACAGCCAAATAAAATGTCCCCAAAGAAATAACCCTTAGTCTTTCGTTATAAAAAGTACTTGACAGAATCCTACTGCCAAAGGATATTTCGATAAGGGAAATTGTCCAGGTCTTGACGGTAAATTGACCGGACACACACCTAGGAACACAATCAGCACTTTCTTATTGAATAATGATTTGCTTCTAAGAAAATAAAAAGGCTGCATGGTCCCCGAACAATAAATGCAAGGGCAAGTGATACCTTCATTTGGCCACTAAAAAAATCAAGCAAAAAGCAGATAGCAAGCTTTCAATTATAATTCATCTTCCTCAGGCTATATACCAAGTTTTGTGCGTACTTCAGAAAACACTATATTGGAGTCCCAGAGCTTCATAGCCATTGTTCAGGTCAGGTTAGCATCTTAAGATGAGTTCCTAAGACAATTTCCCTTATACAAGTGTAAATTAGCAATAGGATTCTGGCCAATAATTCATAGTAAAGAAAATCAGGTTAGGTAGAAGATGGATATTCTACTCTATAGACAGCAGCTTCCCCCAGCAAACCTGCACTTTGCTCACTTGCCTACATGAAAGCTACGTGTTCTGTTTGTTGAGCTGTGTTCTCTTCTTGTCATATTTGAAAACGGATACAGGTCAGAAACAATTATCTTACCTCCAATATTTTCCAATCCTTCCACCACTGTTTCTTTAACCTTTTAAGAATCACAAAGGGGGGTAGCATGTTAAATTTCTTCTATTTTGTTTCCTAAAAGCAACATTTTCAATACACAGGAGAATGAAATATCAAATGAAATTTTATCTTAAACTTATTCATTCACTGGATGAAATAGTTACGTTGCCTAATCAGATGATTTTAAAAAATGGGCTCTGTGCTCACTGCAGACAGGATAAAATGATATTACACTGTTATCAGGATGAAAGAGGATATATTTATAAAAGGAACATCATCTAATTTCTGTAACAAATAAGCAATTACTTTCAGAATGGTGTCATACCTTCAATTTTCCTTCTCTAATCCACTGACAAAGCTGCATAGTGCTGGCTGCATATTTATCCGTGTAGTTAAGAACTAGAAATCTTTCTCTGTAAAAGATTGAATAGGCATCAGCATCAGTCTGCACACTACCAAGGCAGTGTCTAAGAAATTAAAGAAAAATAGTAGCACCATAAAATATAAAAGTCAAAAACAGTATAACTTTAAAATATATTATTACAGCCACTAAAAAATATCTAATGATATCCACAATTTAGGAATGACACAATAGAAACCATTTCTATTAGTACATGGTGAATAAACCTCTGTGAGGGACATCCTGGGAACCCTGAAAATCTTTATAATCATTATGAACCAGAGGAAAGTGGTCCCTCAGGACAGCCAGATTAACCAACCTGATTAACCAACCATACTCAATGCAACATCCTTTACCTACTCAGAATTAAGTGCCATTGAGTTCGGAGCGTGTCCCTTATTCTCAAGTAAGGCCATGTAGGAAACGGGAAGTACAAGACCATCACTTTCATAATGACTTGAAGCAAGAGTGCAGTATGTTTACCTTATGCAGACAGAAGGAACTGCACAAGCAGGTGAAAGCTTTAGTATAAAGGATCAAGGCATGCTGATTCCAGTGGTCAAAGATTAATTTTAAAAATTGGTTGTTGATGCATCTGAAGCTATATAAAGCATGCTGCTTATATACCACCCCATAGTGCTTAAAGTACTCTCTGGGTGGTTTACAATTTAATTATGCAGGTGACACATTCCTCCCCCACCTCCCCACAGGTTGGGTACTCAGTTTAACAACCCCGGAGGCATGGAAGGCTGAGTCACCCTTGAGCTGGCTACCTGGGATTGAACCTGGGTCGTCAGTAGAATTTTGGCTGGAGTACTACAGTTTAACCACTGTGCCATGTGGGGACCATGTGCATGGAGGGCCCATACAAGAATAAGCATATGACTATATGGAATAGCCAAGCAGGACTTTAACTTAAGTGTGCATTTTTGCAACTCAAGAAAACCTACAAGAATTTGCATTCATCTAAATATCAACTGTTGCTTGTGGCTCCCATCCTTCTCCTCCTCACTAGCCATTCAAGAGGATAGGATAGTCTGTCCTACTGTTGAAAGAGATGAATGTACTTTCCTGCCCCTCACTTGAATTGTCTTCTTCTATTATATTCCGACTTCATATTTTAGCTTCCTGCTCAGTCATTACTTACATGTATTCAATACCACTGGGCAGAAGTTTAGTCTTCTGCACACTTACAAATGAAGTGCCAACTGAATATCTAATTACTTTTCAATCTGCACTTCCATATACCAGGACTAAGCATGGGGGGGGGGGGTCACCTTTTTTGGACTACAACTACCAGAATCCCCCAAGCAGCAAAGGCAAGTTTTCCTGGGTTATGCCTGAAGTTAGAATGTGATGCCTTAAGTGCTGGGAGTGTTACACCCATCCACTCACAAATGCATGCGTGTCTGTCCATGTAATGCAAACACTTGGCACATTTCCCTCAAAGTGTATGGACATTTTTCTTCCCAGCTCATTTTCTACAAAGCAACTTCCTTGCTTTTTAGTTATGTGTATAATCTATCTCTGAAAAACTGCAGTATACCCTTGTTTTGAAACGAATACTTAGGTGGCCTTGTTCCATCGAGATGCTGAATCCCAAGATCCATGTGAGTCTTGCCTTACAACAGGAATGGGCGAAACGCAACCCTCCAGATATTGGACTGCAACTCCCAGCAGTCCTCATCGTTGGCTAGGCTGACTAAGCTAAGACTGATGGAGGCTGTAGTCCAACAATATTTGGAGGTTGCATTTTGCCCATCTCTGTCACTGAGGAAAAATGGCACTAAAAATACATCCTGTAGACCAGACCTGGGCAAAGTGCGGCCCACGGGCCGTATCCGCTCCTGTCCAGCCCGCCGCCAGTTGCTTATCTTTAACATACCGCAAAAAAACTCTTTAGTATTTGTGAAGATTAACAAGTTTAAAATAAAAACAATCATAACATCACTGTTTCATTTTATGTTTAAGTAAAGTTGGTTCGGCCCCCGAACATAGTTCAGATTTTTCATGTGGTCCCCTATAGAAATTAATTGCCCACCCCTGCTGTAGACTGTAATATTTATATTTAGGTGGTGGCTAGTCTCTTAAGGAGAAATACCTAGTGATGTTTCTTGCTTTCTGTATTTCTTCAATTGCAGGAGGCAAAGGAGGAGGATAAGGTACATCCTTATTGTACTGGGAGATCTGCCCACATAAAATGATATGGCTATTTGGGTTCATCTGTTGGAGATAAAACAGAGTGAAAGATGCTACTTTTCTCTTGCTCAGAAAAATAAGTCTTGTTCGTGCAGACAATGGTGTAATTATTTTAAAATAATTTAAAAACAACAACAACCAAGATGCACATGAAAGTATGATTGTAAAGCTTAGCACTGGTGGTGGTACAGAACATGAACTAAATTGTCTTCTGAGAAGCAGGTGTGGATCAAAGTTGCTTCTATCAACTCCCAGTAAAGGCCTCCGTTACATTACACATTGAGATTTGGGTTGCATCAAACCTGGCCCAGTAGGGCTCAAAGTAGGGAGAGGACTGATGTGGACTATAATCTAAAGGCTACAATCTGCAAATGTACTTGAGAATTGGCTGTTTTTTGTGATAATGGGTGGGGGGGGTGAGTAATGAAATTACTGATCAATAATGTGTTGCACTTGGGGAAATAACAGTTAAGTAACATAACTTTTTAGAAGTAACTGTTCCAAAATCTCTTTGAGAGTAAGAGTTATTGAATAATTTATTTTACTTCTGAGTAAACAAACATGAAATAAATTGGTCTACAACAAATATGTATTTGAAGAAGATTCTACTGGTTTTTCCCCCCATAACAGACTGATCCTATGTGCATTTACACTATGCCCTGGACTAGCTTTCAACATGTTAAAAACTTAAGGATGCAATCTTCTCTAACCAATCTTATTATAATTTTGCCAATGGATGAGTGAAGACTGAAATCCACACATGCTTTGTTTAGTCTATTAACCAGAATGAGATTTACCTCTGAGTAAATATACTTCAGACCAAACAGTAAGGCTACAAATCTTAGTTCAGTGGTACCTGCCCAGTTTTACCCTGGCAATCTTGCAGTTCTTGCCCCATTGCAATGAGGAACAGAGAACAATGTACTATGCCATGTATGAAACAACATTAACAACACTTTATACAGCTGTTGACGTTGGAGTAACAACCAAAGGGCCCTAGAATGGATGCAATCTATTTCGCAGACAGATGTGTCTGCCGTAAGAAGTCTTTTCAGTGAAGAGCCCCAATCGGCTTTCAAAGGTGGGATTCCCCAAAACACTGTATGAGAAGCCTTGTTATAGAATGTGAAATGGCAAATGGTTAGCCATGCCAACTAAGAGAACAGTCCAAAGGAACAGTGTGTGTTTATTACATGTTATGAAACAGAGCTGAAGAACATTCAGTTCATCTGCCTCACATTCTGTTACAACAACCATAAATCTATCCTTTTCATCCATATGAAGAAGGAAAAGAGCAGGGAAGAGGGAGAAAAATTAACATAATCTCCTCCTCCAATCACTGGTGAGCTTGCTGCCAGGCTAGGCTCCTGCCCAAACACTGAAATAATCTTCTATCAGGGAAAATATGTCACATGAATGCTTCAAATTATTTCAAGGTACTTCTACAGGTGGCACTTCACTCAGAGAAGAATGCTAGGATATTCAGTTTGCAAGAGCTGAGCAGGATACTTTGGAGATCTCTCCATCTTGAGGTTGTCATAAGTCAGAGGTGACTTGACAGCAAGAGTTTCAAAGCCAATGCCACCATTTTGACTTTTTGAGTTCAGAAATTAACTGAGAGCTATCATTACTCTCCCAAAATACAAGGTTTATTTTTATTTTGAATCCTAGAATATCTGCAGCCTGGGGAATTCTGGCAGTTGTAATCTCAAAATAGTATTTCCCTCTTCTACGGTCCTTTGAGCACAGGTAGAATGCGCTCTGAATTCGGCCTTCATTCAGGGGTGCATAAGACTGGCAAATAAGAGTGCAGCACCTAACTTCCACCTAATTAAACAATGAATACATTTTAAGAAAACTTCATAATTGAAAAGACTGAAAGGAATATTCATGAAGCAGAAGGGAAAGGCCTTGCTGCAGTTTTATCACTTTTGTACTACAACCCTCTCCATATTTATTGAGAGGTAAGACTTGCTGCGTTCAGTGGAACGTATTCAGAGGTACTTGTGCACAGGATTGCAGCTATATTTTTTTTTAAATATGGCTGGAGGAACTGTTCAGGAAGGACTATCCAACTGCTGAAGAACAAAATATAAACGATGACAAGATGTCTTTTACCTCTCATTGCTAGTACTAAAATATTATATTTTAAATGTTCAGAAAAGCATCACATCTCTTCTGGGGTGGGGTGGGGGAAACACATTATTTAGAGAAGATGCAAGGACCGTGACCAAAAAATCCAGGAAACAAATTGGTGCACATCTATCATACAGATTAGCAGTGGGACATAAAAGCCCCAAGAACTCTTCAAAAAGTTACTGCTAGGCTCTAGTTTCCAACTAATGTGGCAGACCCTGCTTGGATGCCAGTCAGACACAGCCATATGTGCATGTACAAAGTTCCAGGGAGGGTCTGGATCCTTCAGCAAGTGGACCCTTCTTCTCACCAGCAGCCAAGGGATAGTTGGGCTGAGTGCCTTTTCACAAAGTATTTCTGTTGCTCTGTACTGGATTAGAGGGCAGTTATTCTGCTACACCATTTGAGAAGAACTGCACCTGCACTATGTGTCCAACTCTTTTATTATACATAAGTAAGCTCCCCTTCACGGATTGCTGCCTTGTTGTGGCGAAGGGGCTTGAGTAATTCAGAGAAGCTATGGGCTATGCCGTGCAGGGACACCCAAGACGGACAGGTCATAGTGGAGAGTTCTGACTAAATGTGATCCACCTGGAGCAGGAACTGGCAAGCCACTCCAGTATCTTTGCCAAGAAAACGCCATGGACAGAAACAAAAGGCTAAAAGATATGACGCTGGAAGATGAGCCCCTCAGGTCGGAAGGCGTCCAACATGCTACTGAGGAAGAGTGGAGGACAAGGACAAGTAGCTCCAGAGCTAATGAAGTGGTTGCGCCAAAGCCGAAAGGACGCTCAACTGCGGACGTGCCTGGAAGTGAAAGGAAAGTCCGATGCTGCAAAGAAAAATACTGCATAGGAATCTGGAATGTAAGATCTATGAACCTTGGTAAGCTGAATGTGGTCAAACAGGAGATGGCAAGAATAAACATTGACATCCTGGGCGTCAGTGAACTAAAATGGACGGGAATGGGCGAATTCAATTCAGATGATTATCATATCTACCTTCTAGAACTGACATCAAAGAAAGATGTTCTTGTCATTATAGGGGACTGGAATGCTAAAGCAGGGAGTCAAGAGATAAAAGGAACAACAGGTAAGTTTGGCCTTGGAGTTCAAAACGAAGCAGGGCAAAGACTAATAGAGTTTTGTCAAGAGAACAAGCTGGTCATCACAAACACTCTTTTCCAACAACACAAGAGGAGACTCTACACATGGACATCACCAGATAGGCAATACCGAAATCAGATTGATTATGTTCTCTGCAGCCAAAGATGGAGAAGCTCTATACAGTCGGCAAAAATAAGACCTGGAGCTGATTGTGGCTCTGATCATCAGCTTCTTATAGCAAAATTCAAGCTTAAACTGAAGAAAGTAGGAAAAACCACTGGGCTAGTCAGGTATAATCTAAACCAAATCCCTTATGAATACACAGTGGAATTGAAGAACAGATTTAAGGAACTAGATTTGGTGGACAGAGTGCCTGAAGAACTATGGATGGAGGCTCGTAACATTGTACAGGAGGCAGCAACAAAAACCATCCCAAAGAAAAGGAAATGCAAGAAAGCAAAGTGGCTGTCCAACGAGGCCTTACAAATAGCAGAGAAGAGAAGGGAAACAAAATGCAAGGGAGATAGGGAAAGTTACAGAAAATGGAATGCAGACTTCCAAAGAATAGCAAGGAGCGACAAGAGGGCCTTCTTAATGAACAGTGCAAAGATATAGAGGAAAATAACAGAAAGGGAAAAACCAGAGATCTGTTCAAGAAAATTGGAGATATTAAAGGAACATTTTGTGCAAAGATGGACATGATAAAGGACAAAAATGGTAGGGACCTAACAGAAGCAGAAGACATCAAGAAGAGGTGGCAAGAATACACAGAGGAATTATACCAGAAAGATCTGGATGTCCCGGACAACCCAGATAGTGTGATTGCTGACCTGGAGCCAGACATCCTGGAGAGTAAAGTCAAGTGGGCCTTAGAAAGCATGGCTAACAACAAGGCCAGTGGAGGTGATGGCATTCCAGTTGAACTATTTAAAATCTTACAAGATGACACTGTTAAGGTGCTACACTCAATATGCCAGCAAGTTTGGAAAACTCAGCAGTGGCCAGAGGATTGGAAAAGATCAGTCTACATCCCAATCCCAAAGAAGGGCAGTGCCAAAGAATTCTCCAACTACCGTACAATTGCACTCATTTCACACGCTAGCAAGGTTATGCTCAAAATCCTACAAGGTAGGTTTCAGCAGTATGTGGACTGAGAACTCCCAGAAATACAAGCTGGATTTCGAAGGGGCAGAGGAACTAGAGACCAAATTGCTAACATGCGCTGGATTAGGGAGAAAGCCAGAGAGTTCCAGAAAAACATCTACTTCTGCTTCATTGACTACGCAAAAGCCTTTGACTGTGTGGACCACAGCAAACTATGGCAAGTTCTTAAAGAAATGGGAGTGCCTGACCACCTTATCTATCTCCTGAGAAATCTATATGTGGGACAGGAAGCAACAGTAAGAACTGGATATGGAACAACTGATTGCTTCAAAATTGGGAAAGGAGTACGACAAGGCTGTATATTGGCTCCCTGCTTATTTAACTTATATGCAGAATACATCATGCGAAAGGCAGGACTGGATGAATCCCAAACCGGAATTAAGATTGCCAGAAGAAATATCAACAACCTCAGATATGCAGATGATACCACTCCGATGGCAGAAAGTGAGGAGGAATTAAAGAACCTCTTAATGAGGGTGAAAGAGGAGAGCGCAAAAAATGGTCTGAAGCTCAACATCAAAAAAACTAAGATCATGGCCACTGGTCCCATCACCTCCTGGCAAATAGAAGGGGAAGATATGGAGGCAGTGACAGATTTGACTTTCTTGGGCTCCATGATCACTGCAGATGGTGACAGCAGCCACAACAGCAGTCTGCTTCTTGGGAGGAAAGCGATGACAAACCTAGACAGCATCTTAAAAAGCAGAGTCATCACCTTGCCGACAAAGGTCCGCATAGTCAAAGCTATCGTTTTTCCAGTAGTGATGCATGGAAGTGAGAGCTGGACCATAAAGAAGGCTGACCGCCGAAGAATTGATGCTTTTGAATTGTGGTGCTGGAGGAGACTCTTGAGAGTCCCCTGGACTGCAAGGAGAACAAACCTATCCATTCTAAAGGAAATCAACCCTGAGTGCTCACTGGAAGGACAGATCCTGAAGCTGAGGCTCCAATACTTTGGCCATCTCATGAGAAGAGTAGACTCCCTGGAAAAGACCCTGATGTTGGGAAAGTGTGAGGGCAAGAGGAGAAGGGGACAACAGAGGACGAGATGGTTGGACAGTGTCACCGAAGCTACCAACATGAATTTGACCAAACTCTGGGAGGGCCTGGCGTGCTCTGGTCCATGGGGTCACGAAGAGTCCGACACGACTTAACGACTAAACAACAACAACAAAAGCTGCTGCTGTTTTGTGAACAGGAAGGTACACCTGCATGTGCTGAGAGGCATTTGTAGTGGATCTTGCAGGCTTTTAAAAGTTAAGTTCAATTATTTAGGCCTGACAGCTTGACAGTTTCACCAATTTGTGAGAAGCTGAAGTCACATTTGTGGAAACAAAAAAGATACTCACCTGACCTATTACCGCATCACTGATGTCACCACCAACATTGTCAAAATATATGTCCACTCCGGTTGGGCAAAGTTCACGCAGCCGTAGCGCCACATTCTCTTTCTTATAGTTGATAGCAGCATCAAATCTCATTTCTGAGACCAAAATAGTGCACTTTTCATCTGTGCCACAAACACCAACAACTTTGGAACAGCCTTCCAGCAAACCAATCTTTAGAATCATAAAAACATCATATGTGGTCAGTGTTTAGCACCATTCAATAACTTGTCTTACTGGTATTAAAGAAAAATCTCATTCTCCCTCACAGCTTTTTAAAACCCTTTGCCCTTGCATTCCTAACCCACTCCCCACCCACAAATACAGCTGTTACCTGCAGTGGAGGAGGGAATCCACAGTCACTAAGGAAATTTCATCCTACTGCATCCTAATAGCAGGCACAGTGAATGATTCCAATCAGGACCACGGTGGGGGGAGGGGGAAAGTAACTCACCCACCCATATACAAACATATTGCCCACACCCATAATGGCCATTTCTCAAAATTCCCTGCATTTCCATGAGCATTTTGCCTTGCCGTTATATGTCACTCAGCAAGATGGATTTAAACCAGTGTCCTTAATAACACTCACCCAGCACATCACAGCAAGTGTCCAACAGGCTTCTGACAAGTGTGACATGCCATAGATATCCTCGAAACCATGGGGTGGGCAGGGGAAAGGAATTACCCCATACCTCCCAAGCCCTGTGCTTCCAACATTCAAAGGAAGCTTGGGGATGTCTTCTGGTTTCCCACTTGCTGGGTGCTCAGAGCAGACGACATGGTCCTAGCAACCATTAGTTTTTGCATCAGCTCTTATGTGAGAAGGGGGACAAGGAAGTTAGCACCCCTGTCAGATTGTCACAGAACCACCAGAGATAATAACCCCCCAGCTCCCCTGCAGAGATGGGAGAGGTCCCAATTGGATTTGATTCCCCAGAAAGACCAGACAGCCCAGGAATGCCTGAAACCTGAGAAGAGATGAGAGGAGGAGCCGGAGGAGGAGAAAGAGATAAAAGGAGAGGAAAAGACATTAGAAGGAGAGATCTGATGGCACACCATGGAAAGAGTCTTGCTTAGGAGAGGTGGCAAGTATTGTAGAGCCTAACCATTCTGAGGAGTGGGAGTTGATCGTAAAAGGAGATCTGTGGACTGGGGAGGTAATCCCTCACGGTTCCCTGGGAGGAAGCTGAGTGACAAAAAGCGACAAAAGCCTTCACCAAAACCATCCTATTGGGGAGTGAGGGAGAGACAGGAGTGTCAACATTGAGCATGGGAACAAGGACCGGGTGCTGCTTCTTGTTCTGTGGAGGGTCTATGGAACCCCCTCCGTGAGAGTGGCACCCTGACACCTCCTTCCCAGGGAGTAAAGAGGGAAGCAAAGATAAAGTGGGATGTCAAGCAGGGTGGGTGATGGGCCATACACCCCTGCTGTAATACTCCTTGCTCAGCCAGACATAATCCTCAATCCTGGTGAGCCAAAGAATATCTGACTGGGGGAACATTGGGAAATTAGATTGGAAAGAGTGGACTGTTGAGGATGGTTGTGTTAAACCAATAAGCCAACCCTTGCAAGTTATTGTTGAAAAGTTCCCTTCCAAGTCAATAAACGCCATTGATTTGAAGAACGTTTTATCTCCAATTTTTTTTCTATAAAGGGAAGAAAACCACCCCGGGGGAATCAGCAGGGATCACACCGTAGAGCTTGACAGGATATGGGGATCTTTGGGTATAAAACCAGAAATGATGTCAGTGGCATGTTGGGGAAATAAAGGAGATAACTATCGGTTGCACGTCCTAAACCTCAGGCTCATTTTTTGCCTGTAACTCCAGCAGTACAATTTACTTATTTGTTTGTTTAAAATATCTTTACCCCGCCTTTCTCCTTAAAAGCTTTATTTTTTTTAATTTTATTTTTTTAATTTCCAAAACAAATACAATAATACAAAATACTTACTAATACAATCTAAAACACACTGCACCCCCATACCCACGGGACCCTTTGGAGCAATACTTTTATTACGAACCTCCTTTCCAAAATTGTATTGATTGTTGCTTAGAGGCTTTCCCCTTTCCTTTCACTAATACAAATTCAATAAATCTACCCCAAATAGCATAAAAATATTTAAACTTATTTCCCCTCTTTTCATCTTAAGTTCAGTAGTCAATTTATCATTTAACACAATGTCCCATACTTCATTATACCAATCTTCTAATTTAATATCATTTTTATCTTTCCAGAATCTAGCCATTAATATTCTAGCACTTGTCATAAAATTAGAAATCAATTACTTTGAGCAATAATCAAGTTCTATCTTATCAAAAATTGACAGCAAAGCAATTTTAGAATTAAGTTCGATATCTTTTCCAAATATATCACATTTCCTTAAAAATCAATTTCCAAAATTTCTGAATTAATTTACACTCCCACCACATATGATAATATGTGCCAATTTCTTCATCACATTTCCAACAGGCCTTAGAATAGCCTGAATTTATTATGTTCAATTTCACCAGAGTCATGTACCACCTTAAACTAATTTTTAAAAAAATTTCCTTTATTCTTACCGACATTAATCATAAACTCTCATCTTCCAAATTTTTGTCCAATCCTGTTTTAATTTCTGTCTTTAAATCATGTTCCCAAATTGATTTCAAACCTTCTATTTCAGTCTCTTTTTCCTCTTATTCCAAAATTAGGTTATAAATTCTACTTACTACTCCCTTCCTCAAAGCATCTTTCTGCATGTCTTCATGTGATGATAGAAATTGTTCATACTTAGTACATTCTCTACATTTGCCATTAGTCTTCAACCATTCTTTTGTCCAGCTATCTAATTGGATATAATTATACCATGATAGTTTATTAGTTTGAAGTTTAACTATAATCTGATCCTTCGATCTCATTTTAATCATCCAATCCTTCAATCTGGCAACTTTTTTATCCTTAAACAAATCAGCTAAACCCTTCAAGTTTGCTGGGAAATTTTCTATTTCGGTCTCTAATTTTAGTGGTGAAGTAAAGGGACAGAACTTCTTTTTATTTCTGTTCCAGACATTTAACATGTTTCTTTAAAAAGGGTTGTTCACCTGATTTATTGTATTTCTTTTTACTACATTAAACAAATATTTTTCAATATTCCCATTTATTTCTGAGAATTCCATATCCCACCAAATTAACCTTCCTTTGTTATATATAATATCTCCAATAAATCTTAGTTGATTAGCGATATAATAATTTTTTATATTAGGAATACCTAAACCTCCATTTTTTTGAGCATTATACCAATATCTTTTATTTATTCTTGATTTTTTACCTTGATTACAAAACCCATTAATTAATCCCTGCCAATACTTAAAATCTTCTTCTTCTAATTGTATTGGGAGCATCCTGAATAAAAAAAGTAATTTTTGGTAATATTTTCATTTTGATCATAGCGATTCTCCCAAACCACGGTAGTTTCAATTTAGAATACTCCTGCAATTAATCTTTAATATCACTTTTTAATTTGTTAAAATTTTGCTTCTTTAATTTTTGAGTCACTTTACTATATTTATACCTAAATATTTAATATAATTACACATTTTAAAACCATATTTATTTACAAACTTTTCTTGTTCATATTTATTGTAATTAAACATCATTTGCCAGTTAATAGTTAATCCTGTTATTTCCCCAAATTTTTCTAAATGATTTTTAATTTTATCCATACTTTCTAATGGGTTTTTAATAGTTAATAATGAATCATCAGCAAATAAATTAATCTTACTTGTATCATTTTCACCTAATCCTTTAATTAATTCATCATTTCTTATTGCATTAGCTAACAGTTCTATAATCATACAAAACAATATTGGTGAAAGTGGACAGCCTTGTCTTGTACCTCGGCCTAGAAAAATCCACTCTGTTAAACCATTATTAACTTCTGAAGTATTATATGAATATAATTGATCTATAACCCCAATAAATCTTCTACCAAATCCCCAACCCTTTATAAGCAGTTTTAATGTTGGCCATTCCACACAATCAAAGGCCTTAAATATGTCTAGTGATAAAACAGTTGCCTTTGTTTTTTCCTTTTCTACCTCATATATAATGTTCAAAACTAGCCTAGTTAAATTATCCATTTGTCTTCCCTTTATAAAGCCACATTGATCCTCTTTAATATAATTTGCTATAAATCTATTTAATCTATTTGCTAATATAGCAGTAAAAACCTTAACATCTTGATTTATTAGAGATATAGGTCTATAAGATCCCAGATCTGTTAGATCCTTGTTGGGTGTTGGAATAAGAATCGTTAATGAGTGTTTCCAAGAAGGTGGCATTGTCTCTCCTTCCAATATTTTATTATAAAACATTTTAGCTTAGGTATCAAAATGGAACTAAGATGTTTATAATATTCTGGACCCAATCCATCAGGGCCTAGTGTTTTACCATTTCTCAGTTTATTAATGACTTCAGCAGCTTACATTATTAAAAAACAATGTTAAAGCTAACAACAGCAAGTGTACAAATACTAAAAAGGATCAAACAATTCACATACAAAAATCAAAAGCAACACCAAACACATGCACAGCAGTAAGATGCAACAATCCATTTAAAACCTCACTTAGGTCGCCAGCCACTCAGAGAAAGCCTGCCTCAAGAGGGAGGTCTTTGCCTACTTATGGAAGGACAGCAACAATGGGGTCAGCTGTGAAGGTGGTGGGACTGAGAGGAAGGCCTGTCTTGATGATCTTAACACCTGAGTAGGCTCATAAAGGGAGATGTGGTCCCTGAGAGAGCTTGGGCCCAAGCCGTTTATAGGGCTTTATAGGTTACAAGAGGGGTGCTGTTGTGTCTGGGGTAATATGAGAATTCTGGGACCACTAAGGAGGAGTCCCTGTTGCAACTCTTCCCTGCATTGGCACGGCCCCCATTGCTCAAAGGCAGACCTTGGCACAGAAAGCAGTTCTGGCATAGGCTACTTCGACACAGTCCAAAGCATCTTATACTCACCCCAGTGGTATAGAAGGTGGTTGGCTTTGAGTGGCCGCTAAGGTTACAAGAATTCCAGATTGCAGATATAGAGTCATTGATTGTTTTACCTGCAGAAGCTCAAATGGCTCATGTCAGAAGGCAAGCCTAAAATGCAAAGGCTAGTCTTAAAGCCGCTTACCTGCCCTGCCAATGAGCCACAGGCACCAGCAGCTCCACTGACAACCAGGGTCTGGCTAGCACCGGGATGCACATGTCCTTTCTCTCGTATTCCTAGCAGAGCAGTCAGCCCAGTCAAGCCAGCTGCACCCAGGAAGTAGGAAAGATGACTGTCAACAAGCTGTGGATCAATCTGAAGACAGACACATGGTGTACAAAACAGCTGCACAGAGTTTGAACAAGCTCATTTTCTAGACCACAGTTCTCAGTAGACATGTGCACTTTGAATACCAAGCACAGCAACCCAGGTGCCACAGTGGTGCATTCCTGCCCCTTAGAACCAGTCTGTTCCACTCACCAGGCCCCACACAGTGTGGGCGTCCATCAGCATCATCGTCGTGCTAATCGCAGAAGCAGTCCCACCAGCACTTCCGTGACTCTCCCCACAGTCGATTAATCCAATGAGGAGGCAGGAAGACAAGTCTCCCCACTCAGCTGCTGGGTGGTCGGCTGTCGGGAGGGGCAGGGAAGCCCCGACAGGACTACTTCCACAATTGACGTGATGTTGATGCTGATTGACATGCATGAGTGGACCAGGCTGGTTCTAGGGGGCAGGAATGGACCACCATGGCACCTGTGGTGCCGTGCTTCGTACTCATATCTAGGGGAAGTGCTCATGTCTAGTTCCCAGTAAAGCTCCAGTCAAAATAACTACTGGCCACAGTGACTGAGGAATTCTAGAAATCACAGTTTGGAAAAAAGAAAAAAAAAGGAAAAAAATAAACTTGGCCAACATCTGTGTCACCCCAGGCAGGATGTCCTCAGATTCTTCGCCTGCTCAATACCTTTTATATACCATCAAGCAGATTCATGCACTGTGGAACGTTTAATGTCTACTAAACAGTCTCTTGTTTCAGCCTTCCCTTGTTACCACTATTTTGTCTTCAAAAGATCCAATTTCTCATTTTTGAAAGCCTACATTAATAGTTCTCTTCGAATTGATAAGCATTTATTATCAGAAACAGGGCCAGTCCAAAACGTATGGCCACTTGAGGCGAAGAAGAAAACAGTGTTCCCCTGCCTCCCAACTAAAGAGACACAACACCCAACAAAAACAAAACTCATTTAAAACAAACCCATTTAACACCTCCTCTCTATCCTTAACCATAATATATTAATAATAAACAACCTCCTGCCTTTTCCTGACATTGCAAATTTGCTGCCTGACGTAGCTGCTGCCTCATTGTGGAGAATAACTGGTTTGCAGATATCTCTGAGGTGGCGACAGTGAACATGCAGTCCTCCAGACAATGCTGGATTGCAACTCACAGTTGGCTATGCTTGCTAGGCATAATCGAGTTTATCAGTCAAAAACACTTGGAGGGCTACAGTGGCCCACCGCTGGCGTACACAATGCTGACTTAAATGGAACAATGGTCTGACTTGGAATAAAACAGCTTCCTATCTTATTATAAACCATCTATGTCCCTGTCCCCCACTCTGGTGTGACATGCGACAATTAATGGAGACTTTCTGTTCATATAAAACAGTGCTACCTTCTCAAGTTGCTTTCCATCCAAAATGGCCTTTGTCTGCCAGGGCCAGTTAAAGGAAGTGACAAAATCTCCTTCCACAAAACGCTCATCTTTGCTTTCTTCCACAGAACCAACACCTCCACCATCAGTTACTTCTGACAACTTCCATGCTTGAAGGTAGTCAGAACCAGTATTTTCATTCATACGACATCTCTGAAAAATATCATTTTGTAGTGAGAAAGAGAACAATGTATAGCTATTCTAAAGATCTGCCAATGGCAGGTCTCTCTTTCAGAAATGTTTGTTACTCATTTCTCCTCACAATAATCATACTTTAATTATTTTTTCTCAACAACATTGTGTATACATGACTACCTTCTTGCCCATGCATATTTTATTACAGCACTGAAAACATCCCTACTCTTGCCATAACTTTGAGTTTCATAGGATAGTTCACATTCAGAAGGGGCTGCTGAGATTACCAGATCCCAGGACCACAGGTCTTCATCAACAGCGACCACCTAGGTCAAACATCCAGGGTCTTAGATCATTGCCAAAAACAACTGCCAAGGCATCTGCCGAAGCTCTGAGTCAATTATCTAATTGATGTGGACTTGGTTCTGTTTGCACTGAGAACTACCATTGGCGAACTATACTTCAGGAGCTCTGCAGATGTTTGTTGCAAGCTTGCAGCTCTTACCATATAGGGGTCCACAGAGAGATACAGCGTACGAACTCTGACTTGACCCTCGGCAATTTCATCTGGGAGGGTAGCCTCCTCCACACGGAAGTTTTCTGCAACTGGCACGCCATTGACACCTACAATGAGTAAGACGACAGGTTTAACTGCAAAATGGTTTCTCTCTCAGCCCAAGATTACAGTAGCTGCATCAGGATTTTCCATCAGCTAACACTAAAGCTCAGATGACTCAAACCAGAACAGAAGCTGAAGTCGTGCAAAAGTACAGAGTTTCTTCACCATCTCCTTTCAGGAAGTTATTTATCCTGGATCTGATCCCATCCCACTCCTATTCAGTTCCTCTTTATGCTTCATTTCCTGGCTCCTCCCACTCCCTAGCCTGCTCTTTGAGCTCAGCACCATCCTCACCCATCCTGTTGCTAGGCCTGAAGGGCAGTTTCTCCTTGCAATCTTTTGCTTACTTGAGTCACCTCCCTCTTTGATACTGACACAAAAAAGCTGCCATTTACTCACTCTGAACTGGGGTTGAGAGTCTGCCTGAATTCCTCAGTACAGGGCCACGGGTTCAAGATTCCATATAGGAATATTTACACTCTACATTAAACTTTCCATTTGGATTTTTAATTCCATTAAAACCTTCCCTTAACTCCAGAAATGTGTCACTCTATTCAGTGGGCCTTAGCTACACACTCAAACATATGCATAGACCTCTGCCATCTTAGTTCCCCCAGAATGTCTATAGGCCCCAAAGTACTTGAGGAGAGAAAACACAGCAGCTATAATCACTCAGCGTGCACATCTCCTCCCAGTGCTGAGCCCTTGGGATTTTTTTTTAAATCACAGTAAAGGTGTGTTAGCATCAACCCTCCCCTCCAGGCTCTGGTTTACAGGTGAGATTACAGTTTTCATTTATCCAACTACACTGGTGCCAGGTCTGACAAATGTCTAAATGTGTTGATTTTCAAAATACTCCTGGGGGAAAAAAAAGAGGACATCACAAGTAAATGGAATTAGGATTTGGGCTTGAAAATTCTTTAAAGTTATCACACAATACCATCAGCAATATGAATTGCTTTGGGAGGGCTGCAAGTAAGAAAGAGCAAAAAAAATGTTTCGAATAAATATGAATAAAACAAATGTAGATAGTTGGGAAAAGGTAAAGATCAGCATTAGAGCACAGCTGTCCAGATTCTTTATAAATGTGACAGGAAAAATAAATTAACAACTGGTCTGAGGGAAGCACATACATAGTCATCTTAAGAGTTCATACTTCAACATTAAGAACTAGTTCTTGAAGCTTTTATGTTTTATAAACCACCCAGAGTAGTGGCTTGCCACTATATGGAAAGTAAATAACAAAACACAACACATAACTCCATTGCTATGAATCACAAACTGAACTCCAGATCACACAACTTGCAACATATACCCCTGCTTTTGATGGTATCCTTATATCACAGATTATACCACTATAACCAGGGCTACTGTTGCTTACATATTTTTGCTCTTATAGAAACAGGCTGGAAATTTCACCAATGCATCTGGTATAAGAGGTTATCTGTTTTATATGTGATGCTAAAGATCCACATAAAATGTTTCACTGCAAATCTTTTAGCATTAGAGTTGAAGGCTCTCTGCAGAAAACTTGCTCCTTGGTATATTTTCCCTTCTTATCTGTTATGCCGAAACACCAAACTCATTGCTGTTCTCTGACAAGTAGAAACATACCAGGGCGTGAATTCAGCACCACTCTTTGTATAATCATCAGCCCTCCAGCAGAAATCCTGCCCAGGTTGAAATCAGTTTTCCTATAGAGCAGAAAATATTCAACATGAGCAAGGTTACAAGCTTTTTGTTTTAGGGTAATAATTAAGTGCAATGAGAGGATCTCAATATAAGAAGTCAAATGGGGGGGGGGGGAATTAAGTGTTTGTCATGATCTGAAAGTTGCAACACACTGAAAAGCTGTAGGTGACGAAACTACATATAGCTAAAAAAAATCATAAATTTTATGTAACAAATCTAGCAAATCAGCTTTTTCTTTTCTTTTTTGCACAGCCTAGTATTTGCAAGTATGTTGATTGTAAACAAGTTAGCAGACACAGAAGGTGAAGAACAGATTGGAAAAGCACAGAGTGTCGAAGAAAAAAGGATAACAGCTACAAGTGTTAAAATATGTAAGAACCACGTGAATGAAAAAAAAGGCTTGTTAAAAATAACTCCAATCTAAGTACCAGCACTTAGGTAAGAAGCAAAGGCTCAGTTGCCTCCGTGTTGAAAAGCATCTGCAATCTGCCCCTTCTATTACACAGCTGGAATAGATTAATTGCCATAAACCAGCACTTCAGCCTTTACCAACCTACTACACTCCAGATGAGCTACAATGCTGAGGAAAGCTATCCTCTATACAAAGCTTTCTGCTATCTGTTTTGTGGTGGCCATGTTAGGGACAAGATTAGCTGGGGAAAGAACTTCAAGCATAAATACCATAAATCCCTTTTAACATAACTCACAAAGAAATAAAATTGGTGCACCTCTCCTATAGACTCTTATGATCAAGAATAATTTCATTAAACTCACTGTATAATTTGCAAGCTAATCTGCTCTTGTTGTGCAGTGCTGGGGATTTTTGTTCTAGAGAATCTTGTTACAAACAAAACCTAGTTCTCTCAAACTTTCTGACATTTTGGTTATCTTTTTATATATATTTGATGATCAGGAGACAATGGTCTAGGTCTGCCATTCTCAACGGAGGCCGTATGGCCCTCTGGGGGGCCCTGATACATTTGAAGGGGGCCACAGACTGGAAACAATTTTTCACATACCACCTTATACAATTCTAATTTGGTCTGAATTTCTTTGATATTACGTTTATGACTGTGGCAAAAAATAATAGTTGATAATAGCTGGTCTAGGTCTTCAGTTTTGAAGTAAACAATCATCACATGTTGTCAAGACAATTCTGACTTACAGTGACCCTTTCTAGGGGTTTGGAAGGTATTATATAGACCAGTGGTTCCCAACCTTGGGCCTCCAGATGTTCTTGGACTTCAACTCCCAGAAATCCTGGTCAGCAGAGGTGGTGGTGAAGGCTTCTGGGAGTTGTAGTCCAAGAACATCTGGAAGCCCAAGGTTGGGGACCACTGAATAGACTATGGACAAGTGATTTACCAGTCCCTTCCTCTAGGGGCACTCTGGGACAGTGTACCTGTCCAAGGCCACACAGGCTGAACACTCCCCCAGGAGGCACAGCAGGGCATCAAACTCCCAACTCCTGGCTCAGCAGTTAGATACTCCTTTTCACTGAGCCACCACCCAGCTCTTCAGTTTTTAAGAAAGATAAATTCGATATACCTATAAGGCTGCACAACATGCACCTCCTTCCAAATGTTTACAATACCAACCTCTAGTATTCCAGTCACCTCTAACAGAGCAGAGATGTCTGGAAAGCCACTCTCTAGCACATTAGTAACGAAGCATTTAGACCATCCAACCACTGAAAGCAATATGTTGTTACATAAGGAACAGGCATTCACCTTCAGATTACGAAAGTTCTATTTGTGCAGCAACAGGATGCCAAAATTAGAGCTGCACCATATGCATGCTAGCCATTACATCAAGTACATAACATAAATTACAGTTGTCATAAATGTGCCTTAAGAAGAAATGCACAGGATGAATGATCGTGGTACTGAACACATTATGATAGAACACCATGATAATCTGACTTGTCACTTTTTGAGTGGTACTAACATAAAATTATGACACTTTCTGTAGAAGAGCTGCATGATGCTTCCATGTGTTTGTTTAAGCTATCATTTTGATGAATTGAATGGCCAGTCATTACTTTCAACCAAGGTGAGCTGTACAAGAGAATTCAATGCATCCCAAATAAGACTTTTAATGCAATATGTGTATAGGATGAACGTGAGTGTATCAGAAAAGGTGTTCGTTCGTTCGTTCTTTCTTTCTTTCTTTCTTTCTTTCTTTCTTTCTTTCTTTCTTTCTTTCTTTCTTTCTTTGGAAGATTCACAGCCTACCCTTTGTGGTAAATTCTATCAAGGGGACATATCACATAACAAAACAACAAAAGCAATTACAAAATCAGAAGTTATACTTTAAAACAGACATTGCATAATACACACAATAGTTCCAGTGGAGCCCTAACCGAAATACAGGCCAAGAGAGTTTAAGGCTTGCTTGAAGACCTGTAACAATGGGACCTCGAGACTGTCAGCTGACACAGAGGTCCCCAAACAAAAGGGAAATACGTATTTAGAAGCCTTATCAGTAGCCTAGTTGCACTTGCAAGAAGGGCCTCCAATACAGTACTGGTCTTGAGAGTATAGATTGGTTTTAAAGATGGATCCAAACAGTTTACAGCAAAGGGGGGGAGGCCAATCATAGCTCCCCAGTGACAGCTAGTGACTGTTGGGTCTCATTCCTACATAGGAAGGAGCAGCCAAAGGTGGGAAGTCAGGATTGACTCAGTCTGCTGCTGCTTCTCTCTTCTCCATCCCCACCTCTCTTTTCTCACAAACTCACACTGAGTGCAATGAGGCTGGGAGTTGAACAGGAAGAAAACACAGGCACCTCTGGCTGCCCTCATGGACAAGCTTCCACTGCAACCTGCCAAATATTGCTGGAATATTATCAACATTACTCTTACATTTAACTCCCCCTTTCCAGTTCGGCATAGAATAGCCCTCAAGGTGGCTTCTAAAGTATTCTCGAAGGCTTTCACAGAAACTGGTGGCCAGCCGCAGACACTGGCGAAATATTAGGAAGAAAAACCTCCAGAACATGGCCAAACAGCCTGAAAAACCTACAGCAACCAGTGGCTTCCAAACATTGAAAGAATGAAAACGGATAAAATCATAATTATCTAAAAAAAATCACAACATCATATAACCAATCCAACTGTACAACTACCATCTGCACAGTTAATAATGAGAGGTGATAGGATTTAAGAGACCAACATCATCTGGAAGACAGCAAGTTGCCTAGTTTGCAATTTTAAAATCCAATAGCAGAAGCTTATATCATGCCCGGAAGTGAATAAGTCTATAGAGCATAGGCACACATGATTCAACCACGAAGCACATGCCAATTCATAAAGACCACATTTTGTATAAACAAAAGTCCCAAAGGCCAGGCTTCTTCAAACTTCACACCTGACCTTCATAAGAATGTAATTACATTCTCAATTAATATGCCAAACCAAGTGAGCGGGAAAGAACCAAGGCATAAAAAAGATTTCCAAGAAAATGCAACCTATACTTTGGTTCTAGAGAAAACTTTCCATCCACCTTCAGAGGATTTATGGGATCATAAGCAGGTATGACGTTGGCTGTTCTGCTACCCATGCCACTGTGTACATCTAGGCTCTGGTGAGTTACACTGCAGGGCCAAAGAAGGGGTCAATAAGCCTTGAGGCAACGTATTTCTGCTGGACCAACCTCCACAGTTCAAAGCCTGGAAAAGTTCCTTTTTTGGACTACAAGTCCCAGGTTCCCACCCAGCCAGCATGATAATTTCAGAGACATTCTGGGAGACACAATCCCAACAAGTAACTTCTCAAAGCCCTTCCCCGCTTGCCTTCATCCCCTCCAGACGCTCTTTCCCCGTTTATTGTTTAAAGCAGATTTTCGTAATAATACCAGGGACGTCCCATCCAGCCTTGTAATCCACTTTCCAGGTTTTTCTTATGTATAAAAACTGGGCTCCCATATTGCAACATTCGTCTTTGCCTTCTTTAGATTGCCGGACGTTTCCCCCCACCCTCCCGGCTGCCCACGGACCCACGCAGGCTGCTCGCAAATTGTGCTTCCCCCCCCCCCAAAGTGGGGGCAGCCGTACAAGGGGCAGCCAAAACCATCGGGGATTTTATGTCACCTCTTCTCCCCACGCCCCATTTCTGTTCTTTTCAGTGGCTGCACCACTGGAGAAAGTTTAGCCAAAGAAGCTCTTCTGACTTATGCGTCTTCGTGACAGATAAAAAGCTTCACCGGTGGAATTTCCACCCATCACTCACCTAGATGGGTAATACAGTTCTTGCCACCTGAAACCCTGCTTTTTGAGGCGGGGAAACGGATCAGAGTCTGGCACGCCTTGCCTCGAATGCGTTTCTTACCCCACTCACGTCGGCGGACTAGGAAAGGCCCTTTTCATCCGCTGTAATGGAAATTTGCTGATTACCTGACCAATACTCGCCCAGGCCCGAGTCTTTCGCGTCCTTGGAGCTTTGGGTCGTGAGCGAGTCCGTAAGTCAAAAGTTTGCTCAAGAGGACTCCCTTCAGCATGTGCTAAAGCGGCCTCTTAAAAGGGCAACTCGAGAAGAAGTGGGGCCACTTTAAAGGGTAACGTAAAGTAGAAGTCCCCGTGTATGTTGTGTTCCGTCAAATCAGAACCAATTTGTAGCGCCCTTAAACATACTTTCCAGTAAGTGAAATTAAAGAATTTCATTACCAGTACCGCGCCCGTCCTATGAGCTTCCATTGACGAGTGACGAGTCGAACCCAGGTCTCCTCAGTCCTAGGTCGCAACTCTATACACTTAATCTACCCAGTTTAAAATATGTAACCTCCGAAGTAAGCCCCATATTGGAGGACCACTTTCAGGAAGTGAGCACACCTACAATTGCGGACTTTCATTCCTTTAAAACAGTGACATTATTATTGTTGTTGTTGAAAAACACCAGGCACAGTCAATCAAAACTATAAAAATATTGACTCGTATTATATAACAAATACAAGTTCTAACCAAAAACCTAAGTATCTGTTAAATATCGGCGCAGTATGTATGCTGTTCCTAATATTGCCGTTTTTTGTAGTTCTGATGGTGTGATTTCTGAGATCTGCAACTGCTTATAATACTGTGTGAGTTGTTGTTGTTATAGCTGCATATCTTGGCACCCCTTGGTGAAAATAATCCCTGTGGGATTTGTACTCATCCATTTAACTAGGTGAAGAAGGAAGACAAGGAAAAATCCACTCTTTTTGTTTCCTGATGTGTAAAATGCCTTCTGTACATTGAGGCTGTCCTACTTTGGGCACATCATGAGAAGCCAAGATTCTCTGAAAAAGACAATAATGCTGGGAAAGGTGGAAGGCAGTAGGAAAGGAGGAAGACCAAATACGAGATTGACTGACTCCCTAAAGAAACCACAGACTTGAGTTTACAAGAGCTGAGCAGGGCTGTTGAGGACAGGACATGTTGAAAATCTCTCATTCATAGGGTCGCCATAAGTCAGAGGCAACTTGACACCACATAACAACAACATGCTCAGTGGCATTCTTTTTTATTTAGTGACTGACTACTCCTTTTGGCATCAGAAGAGATTCCAAGGCTGAAACAGGTTGGTGTGAATTAAACTAAGTCTTGAGCTTTAGTTGTACGAACTGCAGTAAAAGAAGAGTGAATGTGTTCATTAGTTCAAAAGTATAAATTATAATAATTATGCATTTTAAATAATCTAAACACTTATTTAAGGCATCACCTGCATTGACTGGTCCTTATCCAATCTTCCATTAATCAAACTCATAGGCATATCATTCCTCAACATATTGTTTCCAATACTGACTAACAGAAAGGTCATAATTGGATTGGATCAGTATCTTTTAGGCCTGCCAAACTAAGTTGCTTTTTGCTACAACTCCCAGAATCCCCTATTGGCCAAGCTGACTGGGGGATTCTGGGTGCTATTGAGTACCAAGCAGCAGGGAATGGTAATGAAAACCAGAAACCCTTTTTTGTAGTTTTTTATCTTTACAATGGATTTGGACTAGACATCTCTTCAAAGAACAGGCGTTCTCAAATAGGAGGACTGTCTTCCATCAAGTGGGAGCCACCACTGCCTACTTTCAGGCTGACTGTGATCAGCACCAGTAAAAACATAGAAAAGGCCTTCACACCAGTTGCTTTTGCCACCGACTATAAAATGCATTGTAAATTTCATAATTTATCTATGTAATTTTCTTTCCCAAATTTGTAGAAATCATACAATCAAAGAATCATAGAATAATTGAGTTAGAAGGGCCCTATGAGGCCATCTAGTCCAACTCCCTGCTCAGTACAAGAATCCAAATGTCTAGGGTGCTTCATTTTCACTTTAAAGAATGCTACTTTCACAGGTTCAAGGACAGCAAAATTCATAGCAGGTCTTAAAAGCCTCCCCTGGAATATCAAAAACAGGCTACAGTTACCATGGGAAAGACTTCTTGGCATCATTTGTTTTTATATATTTTTAGAATACTTTATTCCCATTCTCCCCATGTGAGTGGCAATTGTCAGCTCATGCCAAACACATTGTGTGAAATGTTTACCATAAATGAGAAGTTGTCATTTTATGTTCCACAGCATAGCTAACATTGTAGTCCTTTAGGAATGAATTCCACTGCAGTATTTACTCCTGAATTATGATGAATAAAAGTGTGTGCAGTTATCAAATTTTGAGATTTTGCTTGTTTTTAATTGTTCAGGCTGGAGCTGCCAAGACATTTTGGTGCCTGAGCTGAGCAGTGAATGCCCTCTCTCACTGTTAAGGCAAATATTATCACAGGCCAATCGATTTATTTTGGCACTCAGGGAAAAAATCCTACAAGCACTTATCCACATTCCCAGTGGACTAAAAAAAAAGGAAGAAGGAGAAGAAGAAGAAAAGGAAAGGGGGAAAAAAACCTCTAAACACAGTAAACTAAGATTTCGAAGAAGTAGCCATGTTAGTCTGTGCAAGCGTATCAGACAGAAAAAGAGAGACCAAAAAACCCCTAAAGACTGCTATATTTTAATGCAAGCTTTCATCAATCAAGTCCACTTCCTCAGACATAAGACAGAGACTATATGACTGTCATATTTATATGTGTAGAGGTCTGATCTGGCCATGATGATACATGACTTAGTTACATCCTGGGTGGATTACTATAATATGCTCTACATAGGGCAGCTTCTGGAATGTGTTTGGAAACTACAGAGGATACAAAACACAGCAGCCAGATTGCTAACTGGGGCAGGTCACAGGGATCACATAACCCCTCTGTAATGTTGACTCTACTGGTTACCAATCCTTTTCCAGGCACAATTCAAAACACTGGTTATAACCTATAAAACCTTAAATGGCCTGGATCCAAGCTATCTCAAGGACTACCTCTCCCTTTATGAGCCCAGGTGTTAAGTTCATCAGGAGAGGCCTTCCTTTTGGTCCCACCACCTTCACAAGTGGTTTGGTGGGGACACAGGAGAGATAACCTTCTCTGTCACTGCCCCCAGACATTGGAACTCCTTCCCACTGAAGGCCAGGCTGGCCCCATCTTTGCTGTCCTTCTGCAAGCAGGCAAAGACCTTTCTCTTCAAGCAAGCTTTCACTTAATGATTGGCTGCCTGAGTAGGGTTCTTAAATGGATTGTTGTACCTTATTGCTTTGAATGTGTTTTGATGTTGCTTTTGTTCATCATCAGTGTGGCATTTATTTGATCCATTTTATACTAATTGTTTTTAGCTTTAAATACTTTCCTAACTTACATCTAAGATAAATGCCTGGCAAAATCCCTCTCCACAAACTTTTGGGACTCTTAAGTTCTTTGCACTCACAACAAGACACTAGTGCAAGCCTGATGAAGTGGGCATCCTGATCCATGAAAGCTAGCAACTATATGATTCTTTAGTGGTCTGTAAAGGTATCACCTACTCCTGCATTTGTATTGTGTATTGACTCTCTTATTTCAACAGAACAATACATTAAATAACTATTGGCTCTCCTTTCTTGACACCCAAAGTCTCCAGCCTGAGTAGGATGCCTCACTATGTCTAATGGCAGGGCTGGCCCTGGTTCAGATAATTCATTTGCTTGATAGGCAGGAGAGGGGGCAGCCCCACAAACACAGCTATCATGTGCCTTCAGAAGGTTTCTTTCTCTGGGTTAAAAGACCATGAAGTGAGGCACATATGGATGGGCAAAGTGTTATGTTTCAGAAAGCGCTACTACTGTACAGAATTGTACTTAGTTCTCTGTATTACCTTTGTCTTCCTTTTCAGACAGACATACTTCACTTTTTAATCCTCTGTGAAAAGACACTGCACCCTTTCCCTGGTTTAGGTATGAGGTTACATGAGGTAGCAACATAGTACAATAAGATACTTTGTCTACTGAACAAATCGTAACTTCTCCAACACAGTACTCAATGTTTCCAGAAACTGTTTGTGTTTGCTAGATGGTTCTTGTTTATTCAGAAAAGGGGAGATATTACCTGAGGAAGAGGTTGCAAGTGTAATTAATGTTATTACTGTTCATTTGACACAATCACGGTCTGGCAAATGCACCAACATTGCAGATCATAGCAACAGAATGGCCAGCCTGGCAACAACAGCTGCTGCAGCAATTAAATTGGGGGGGGGGGGGGAGGAATCAGACATAGGGTTGGGGGGGAAATGTAAGAAATAGAGAGACTATCAGTAAAGGAGCTATATAAGAATCCACACTGCTAACATGATTTACAGTAATAATGTATTACATTGCGTTCTACATGTTAAATCATAGTTATGTACAATCGTTATAGAAATGCTGTGATTATTTTCACCAAGGTTCTTCATGCAGATGCATGTTCCTATACCATTTATGGAACTGGGATTTTCCACACAAGATAATATTAAGCTAGTGATGCCCAGCCTTGGGTCCTCAGATGTTCTTGGACTAAAACTCCCAGAAGCCTTCACCACTAGCTGTGCTGGCCAGGATTTCTGGGAGTTGTCGTCCAATAACATCTGGGGACCCAAGGTTGGGGACCACTGGATTAAGCAATATTTTTTAACCAGCATTTGATACACTATCTCACCTCCCATCAGAAGGTGCCACAGTTTATACTCCAATAGCAGCTGCAACCGTGAGGGGTGAAATTTCAGTTGCTATCAGCTCCTTTTTTTGTCATTCATGTATTTTCTACTGACAGTTTTCATGCACACTTTGCCTTGTGGTGTATGAGTGAAGTGGAGGCACTGGTCAGTCTCTCAGGCAAATCTTTGTTTTAAAAGTGCATCTAACAGTTATGCAGTTATGAAATACAGGATCAATGTAAGTGGTGGTGAAACAAATAAAGCAAGCAATGCATGGAATCAGTAACACATGTGGACCAATAAACCAACAAGATGGTGGTTCTGTGGGTAAATAGGTAGGTAACCTATTCAACATGTTCTAGCTGGGGCTGCATTCCTTATTTTTGCTTCATCCCTGGAGGCCACATGGCCTCTACGGCATGGCTATTTTGGGACAGAAACAGCCTGGCTACAATTCTCCATGCTCTAGTAACACCTGTTACTGACTACAGTCATGTATTGTGTATGGGGTTGCCACTGAATACTGTTCAAAACTTTCAGATAATTCAAAATAATACCGACAGGCTGTTGTTTGGGTCTAGTTAATGATCTAGTTAGTGAAGGTAACAGTTTATAGTTTGTTTCTAAACACAATTCAAAGTGCTGGTGCTAGGAACTCCCCTCACGTTAGACAGTGAATGGAAAGGAGCATCATACCCAGAGGGCTGCCCATATCTCTGCTGGCTGCCACTCAGCCAACCACTACCTCACTCTGAGAATGTCTGAAAGCAAGACATTCAGATTTGCAGGTTCTCTGGAGCAGCTGACCACCTGAAGCCTCACTTTGATCAAGTAACTGGATAAGGCTTTGCCCAGCATTGTGAGTGAGGTGGGACATCTTTTCCACAGTTCCTTGTTCTGAGGAGGAAGGGCTACCTGAGAGGGAGCAGCTGACTACACAGGCTTTTAGCCTACTGTTTGGTCTGCTGCAGGGATGGCTTGTTTGCTCCTAAATATGTGGATCAGATGACATATTTGCTGGAGAAAATCAGCCCACCCTCAAAGTAGTCCTACCTGCACCTTTCTGGGCCCTGTTAGGGGCTTCTACTTTTTTGGTGTGGGTACATTCACCCTCTTTTGGTTGATTTCCAGTGTGTCTGATCACTGGAAACAAACCAAAAGCAAGTCTTCCTCTCAGTTGCCTATATTGTGAAGTGGTTTAAGAAGAGAGCTACTTTAGGATATTGGCAAATTAAACATTTTGTCAACTCTATGGAGGGTCTGAGGAAGTGAATTTTTAAAAGTATATTAGGGCAGTGCATATGTGCTGCATCACTTAAAAAAATTAAAGCTAGATGAAAGCAGAAGGAAGCAGAAGAGGGCAATAAGGGAGATTTTTTTTGTTTGCCTTTCTCCACTGGAACAGAAAATGAAACAAAAAGTATCCTCATTGCCTCCCCCTGCTTTCGGGAGGAAGTTTCCCATTTAGTTTTTTTTTAAAAAAAGTTATGCAGCACCATGCTTTGTCCTAATACACTTAAAAAAATAATTACTTCCTCAGCCTCTCCATAGAGTGAAGGAAGTGTTTAATTTGCCGGTATCCTGAAGTGAGTCTCTTCTTGAGCCACTTCACAATATTGGCAAATTGACAGTGGGCCAAATAGGGTCACTTGAGGTCTATATACCATTTGAATGTGAGGATCACACCAAATGGTGTATCAGGCCTCCTAGCTCCATCCAGCCCATTCCAAAACAGGTGTGTAGACAAGCCCTGAGGCACTGAGAGGGAAACTATGGTGGCTGCAGAAGGGAGGCTGCGGCAGCAGTGGGAGAGGTGCAGAACACCTAGTGGCCTCCCATCTTAGATGGCAGGACATCTTCTGATTCTTTTAGTTGGTGGTTACTTCTAAAGTCCTGTATGTACAGGAAGGATTGTCTTTTCCTATGCCAGCCTGTCATGGACTGAACATATATTTGAAGTCTCTGCTCCAAGAATCTCCAACATCTGAGGTAAGTCTGGTAGCAACCAGAGAACCTTCTCCCTTCTGGCAACCCATTTGTGAACACAACCATCTTCCGGACTCAAATATATAGGTTTCCAGCCCGATGAAGACTTAGAGCAGTAGTTCTCAAACTTGGGTCCCCAGATGTTATTGGACTGCAACTCCCAAAAACCCTGGCCAGCACAGCAAGTGGTGAAGGCTTCTGGGAATTGTAGTCCAAGAACATCTGGGGACCCCAGTTTGAGAACCACTGGACTGGAGTAGGTCCAAAGCTAGCATTTTCAACATTTGTTTATTGTTAAAGGTCTAATAAAGGTATCACCTGCTCTTGCTCTTGTAGTGCATAAAGGACCACATGGCTTTGCTTCTTTTTTCATGTTTTTTTAAAGTGTACTTTTTCTTTTTTAAAGAAATGCATTTGTACATTTGTACTTCTTCGTCTTGCTTTCAAGCCAGAAGCACAGCTGAAGGTTTCCAACAGCCCACTTTGTTGTTGTTGTTGCATGTTGTGTTAAAATTTGTCACTCTGTCACAGCCAACACAATGTTAATCCTAGAAGCACTATGTAAAAGGTGTCTACATTAATTCCCAAATCCTTTAATTGTACATGGGGTGAGTCAAGGGTATGTTTGAGCATGCCCAGTCCACATTGGCACAGATGGGAACTAAACCACCCCTGTAACATGAACTCTGAAAGGAAGATGGAGCAAACACATTCTAGTTTCCCCCATACCTGAAATAAGCAAGACAGTAAAAATATTATGTTATGTGGCAAATTTAATACAGCTTCTTCCCACAGTCATTGGCATCTTGGACTACTCTGAACAGCTCTCTGGCACTTTTACAGCTTCCTGAGTTTCTCACAAAACACAATCACAGCATTCTTTCTTTGTTTATGAATTAGGATTTCCAGCCCAAAAACAACAGTTTCCTGCAGAGATTTACAGTAAAAAGTACTCAGCAATAAGTCACAAACATAGAATCTGGTTATCTCCAGAGCACTAGGCAAATATAAGCCCATTTCAAACATGGCATTTCCAGCATCAACCCAATCCCCATCCATTTATGGGGATTTTGAAGGGGGGAAGGCAAAACACCCATGTAGCCCTGCAAACATTATCTAAATTATTTTATTCCTTCATAGCAATGTTCTAAAACACCAAGTCCACAATTCAAATTTCAGGTGTTGGCGGAGGTCTCCTCAATCCAGATTTGCTACTAGGTGCCAGAGTAGCCCTGTTCTGGTACCACACAGAGCTGGTTTATCAGCTACAATGGCTCCTGCACAAGTCTATTCCAAGCACAGTGATCTAGGCGGCTCTACTCACCTGCTAGTTATGGAATAGGCAATACGGTGCTCATGAGCACCATTACACCCATGGAAATCTTCCTGACATCCTGAAGTCCCCTGCTGACATCTGTTACTTAAAAATAATTTAAAAATTCCCCACCCCATACCCCACAGTAGATAGAAATACTTCAAAGCAAAGAACTGACCCCCCCCCACCTCCCTGTTATTCTTATTCCTCTAAATGCTTTGCAGCCCCTCAAGGATGCATAGACGTTCTTAAGAAGGCATGGTGTCCAGCAGTTCAAGACCAACACTTGGCATCAAAATGAGCTCGGACACTTGGGGGTGAACCAAAGGAGAGAGAGATCCAGTTGCCACAGTTTAGGAAGATGGGAGGGGAGGTCGACCACATGGAATGGAATGAGGAACTGGAGAGACGTCCTGATTGGCCAGACAAGGGGAGAATGAGGTTGAAAAGTGTGGGGAGGCTTGCAAAATAAAACTGTGTGGGTGGAAGAAATTGGGAAGATGTGTGTATATATGTTTGGGCTGTGCCATGCAAGTAAATGTGTGTAAGACTACATGGGCTTTTTAAGCATGCTGTTTGGTCTGCTGCATGAAAGATCAGTCCACTCTTAAAGACAGCAATCAGATTATGTTTTTGTTGGGAGTAGACCAGCCCACCTTCAGAGTGGTCCTATCCATTCCTTTTGAAGCCTCTGTAAGGGGCATCTAGTTTTTTGATGCATGTAGGATTGCTCTGGTTTGGATTGGTTCTGGCTTGTGGCTCCAAAGCAAGCTTTCTAGTTTGAATTTGCTAATATTGTTAAGTGGCTTAATATGCAAACCACTTCAGGATATTGGCAAATTAATCACTTCCTCAGCAGGGGAAGTGAAGCATATTTTTACTGTATAATGGACTATCGCTGATGTGCTGCATCATTTTTTAAAAAATATTTTCTTGACCTCACCTTAGGTTGTGGCTTTAGCTGCAGGCAGTTTCTCAACCAGCCCTTTAAGAGAAGGCAAAGAAAATATTTTTAATTTTTTTTAGAACTGATGCAGCAAATCAGTGATAGTCCATATAAAGTTAAAAAAAATAACTTCCCTTGCCCCTCTACCAAGGAACAGAGGAAGTGATTAGTGTGCTAACAATCTGAAGTGGCTCACTCATTAAGTCACTTAGCTAGATCAGCAGGACTAATTTCTATGTGAACTGCCCTGCTTGTTTATATGGCTCCAACTAAGCCCAACTGTTCTAAAGCAGCCTACACTAGCTCAGTCCCTGCCACTAGTATAGCCACACTCTTATGCAATTTGAGTGATCCTAAAAGAAATTTTAAAACTGTTAGTACAAAAAAATGGGTTTGTGGTTTTGGGTTCAATACCACCACTGCTATGTGCTTAGTATCTTCAGCAATGTACTATTCTTTCAGCCTCATCAGTTCACCTTTCTGTGAAATGGGCATTTTGTTAACAATTGAACTTTAAGCATCTTTTGATTTGGCACAATTCCATGGCAGGCAATTTCAAATAGATCCACTGGCCCTCAAAGTTTGGAAACTCCTGCATGTGGTACATGCTATGCTTTGCATCACAGCACATAGAATTAATAGCTTCAAAAATGGTTTGGAAGCTTCATTTAGCATAGAATGTAAGCCACAGAAGTTTTCACAGGCACTGTTTACTTTGCTTACATTATGCCTATCTAAAACAATATTCTTTGGTTATCTGTTTGCTTCTAAACCCAGTTTAAAATTCTGGTACTTATATTTGTCTAAAGGCTGAAAAAGACTAGGACTCTAATGCCTGAAGCAACTTTTGCACCCTTTGCAACCTGCCGGCAACTTAAGATAATCTGTCAAAGCCCTTGTCTATGTGTCTCTCCTATCAATGACTGGGAGGACAGACAAATGTGATACAATGGCCACTTCATATGTATTTTAAATAATTACACACACATATATATACCCAGAAATAAACTCTCCAAGAATATAAAAATTTAGAGCTCTGTTCTCTGTAAAAGATCAGATGATAATTGCAATGGGTTTAAAGGCAATAATTCCACTTCAGCTATCCTGCTAGGCAGTTTAAATCCCCCTGCCCTGATCAGTTATTTTAGATGTCTTATATTGCTAACACTTGCAATCAAATGACAGTTTAGGCTGCCAGATGTCCTTACTTCAAGAAATGTTCCATACATTATTGAGCTTCTCTTACTCAACAGTGTCATATCTGCTCAAAATATAATGGATATCATATTATTCCATCTTTATTTTTATTAATATTTCACCATGTAACATTCATACAGGAAGATAGATTACAGAGTATTTCTGGTGTTCTGCAGCTGTATTCTCCAAGCTTCAGAACAATGTATTTGTATCCATAATTTTTCCAGAAATAAATTAGTGGATGCCATTTATTTCAAAACATAGATCTTTGATATACATTAATCCTACATTATCTAGAATCCCCATGACTTCAACGTAACATCCATTCAGCTGACTCTTACTGATGTATTCCTCTTTCGACAATATAACAAAACAATTTTTAAAATGCTACAAGTGTAGGTGTAATTAATTAATTGTCTTCACAAATTACATTATCTGTAATATCACCAGTGGTAATATCTTAGAGAGGTCTGACAAAGGAGATCTAGTTATGATGCTTAAAAATACCCACCAACATCTACCTTGGCACAGTGATCCATAATATACTCAAATAGCCACTCTTCTAATATCACAGCTCTCAACAGGAACCTGGGCCTGCTCCTATCATCTTCTTAAACCTTAAGAGTTTAAAGAGTTACAGTCAACACAGGACTTTGACCTGAGCTTCTCCTGATCTTAAACAAACCAGTTCTATAGGCAGGACCAGAAATGCTCTTCAGACTCTTCAAATTCCTTTTCCCATTGCTCAACATACTTACCTTCTTTCTGTTTGGCAGAACAATCCTGTACTTTAGTTACCCTGGGGGAAGGTACTAAGGTCATGCATGACTACTATGCTGGTAGAACAGTTGCCACATTCTCTATCAAGAGGTCTCAGTAGCTGCTAGTCAGCACCTACACATGGAAGGACCCAATTAACTTGGTTCAGTGCATTGCTCTACCTCACAACACACAAAGCAATCCCACCAGTATATCCTAGGTTACCAGCTCCTGTGGTACTGGCAGCAACAATCACACAAATGCCAGGTACACATAACAATTCAAGTCTTCCTGTGCTGCCCATGATGGCTGTTTAGAGCACAGCACACTAAACCATGGAGGGAAAACCCATATGACACAGCAGATAAACAGGTCTCTGGGCAGGAAATCTGCAGAAGTACTCACAACTCTCCTTTGGACAATGAATCAAGAATCTCTCAGGGAAAGAGTGATTATTTTTTCCAAGCAGCCAATGGGCAGGGCCAGGAATGCAGTCCTGGAACACTTCCTGTTTGAACTACAGCTCCCAGGGTGCTTGTGCTGCCTCAGAGATTCTGGGAGTTGTCAAAACAGCCAAACCTTTTCCGAGCTCTGGCCAAGCTATGCAACAGCAGCATTTGCCAGTCATTCACTGCACTAAGGTATGAGACTGGAAAGTGGGAGACGGGAGTTTAAATCCCATCAAGGGGGAGGGGGGAGCATGCCCTCCACTCTCTTTTTGCATGCCTACACCCCAAAAAACCTCTGTTACATCAGAAGCAAAAGTAAACAACTTAACCCATATTACAGGCTCCATGGAGCCACAGCAGCAGACACACAATCAGACAGTTCCATTGGGCATTTCATTTCTCTACCTCAGCCTCCGCCCCCTGTCATATTGATGTTTGGAGCAACTGTTGAATTTTACTCATTTGTCTTTGGATCTAAATTATTTACTTGTACCTTGGAAATTAAAGCAGCCAATGGAAAATAATTTTGCAAGTCTTTGTAATGACTAATATTGCAGTACTGGCAAGACAAACAGCCAGTTTATTATTCAATGTACTGAAGACCTCATAACATCTGAAAGTGTGACATATATATCTACACTGTACAGGACACACATTTTGATATTTAGTCATCTTACCTTGAAGCATAAATATATAGAGAGATGACTTCACATTGTTATATATTTCACTGATATTTGTCAGTATATTTTGCTAACTTCTATTTCCTTTTTGTTTTTCTCATAATTGTTTTTCTTCTTTGATCAATAAAAAAATAAATAGGAAAAACATATCCAGTCAGTTACTTTAGGGTGAAGCTTTGGTTTTGCATGTTGGAGAATCTTGGGGTCAAATTCTGGGTAGAACTCTGCCCTGTATGAAGGGACTTCTACACTCAGGCAGAGCTAAGCCATACATCCACCAGCCCTTTTGGTCCACGTCTCGCTCAGTAGCCCAGGTGGCAAGTCTGTCCTCTGTTATTTTGACCATACATACAGGATTATTATTAAATGTATATACGTATTTAATTTTTACCCTGCCTTTCTCCCTGTACTATTCCAGCAGCAGGCATCACTGCCCTTCTCCCTTACCAGATATGACGGCAGCAGCCAGCCATAGCTGTGTATCTCATAGTACAAGCTCACAATGGGGTGGGTGGGTGTGCCTCCCCTTGAGCTGCCCTTGACACAAGGTGAGCAGGCAATGAGGAAGACTTGAGACCCAGGGGCTAAAATCCCATCTTGAGGCCAGGTGAAGACCGATAATCCTAGCTGGTGGGGAAAGGACCTTCTTTCAACCTGTCCCTGGCCATGTGCCAAAGCAAAGTCACAGTGTTTGGAATGGAGGACTTCCTGAAAGGGGAAGATGTGTGGGGTTGTCAACTGGTCACCACAGGAAGTCTCCCATGCATTTGGAGAAGGGCTCAACCAGATGACGTGATGTTCCTGACAGCACTAATTCTCAGGTAGAAATGCCCTTGTCTGCTCCCAAAATGGCTCATAGAAATGCCACTGGCAGAAATGTATGAGCAAGTAGTTTGTTGATTGAACAGGATGGGTGCCTTATTCCCAGAATAGGGTTGGATGGACACTTCCTTCTCCACTTGGGTCACAATATGCCTATGAGCACACATCCACAGAGTTTAGCACAAGTATTAATGGAGTCACTGGGTAGAAATCACCACCATCACATAGCAGAGCTGGGCTCCACTGGTGGAGAGGGATGTCCGCATCATTCCCAGCTTTTTGGATGGATATCCAGTGGGGTTAGGATTGCTCCATAATTTTGCAACCCTAACCTGCTACAACCAGACAACTCCTGTGTGTTCAACTGAACAAGCATCCCAGTACGAGGGAGTGCTGCAGCCAGGGCATCATCGTAAATACAAGTATCACTATTATATTTATGTATGGAATGCGTGACCATTTATTTGTGAACCCAGGATTTCTGTTCTATCTAATCTCTAGTTAGAACCAAGTACTTCGCCCAGACGAGTCAAAAAGACCCAATGAAATCCCATTCCTGGGGGCAAAATATAGATTTGGGGATCACTTCAGAGCAGCACCTGCAGAGTTTTAAAGGCATGTTTGGAGCATGTTCAGTCTGTACTCTGAACATGCTCCACACTAGATTCAGATGAAGGAGGAGTGAAAATTGCTGGAAGAAACATCAGTTCAAGACATGCAGATGACACCATCTTGCTGTCAGAAAGCAGCAATGACTTGAAATGACCTTTAGGGAAAGTAAAAGAAGAAAGTGATAAAGCAGGACTGCAGTGAACATGAAGACAACAAAAATCATGACCGCAGAAGAACTACACAACTTTAACGCTGACAATGAAGAAATTGAAATAGAGATTTTGTATACCTCAGTTTTCAGATGGAAAGCTCTTTAATCTCTCCAGATTGAGAGCGAAGACCAAAGTCCAGCTGAAATGCATGCAGGACTTCCTCTTCGCCGATGACACAGCTGTTGTCGCCCATTCTGCTGAAGAGCTCCAACAACTCATGAATCGTTTTAGTAAGGCCTGCCAAGACTTTGGATTAACAATCAGCCTGAAGAAAACACAAGTCATGGGCCAGGGCGTGGACTCACCTCCCTCTATTACCATCTCCACACAAGAATTGGAGGTTGTTCATGACTTCGTGTACCTTGGCTCAACAATCTCTGACACCCTCTCCCTAGATGTTGAGCTGGATAAACGCATTGGCAAAGCAGCTACCATGTTCTCTAGACTCACAAAGAGAGTATGGCTTAATAAGAAGCTGATGGCATATACCAAGATCCAGGTCTATAGAGCCTGTGTTCTGAGTACACTCCTGTACTGCAGTGAGTCCTGGACCCTTCGTGCATGGTAGGAGAGGAAGCTGAACACGTTCCATATGCATCGTCTCCGACGCATTTTTGGTATCACCTGGCAGGACAAAGTTCCAAATAGAGTAGTCCTAGAACAAGCTGGAATTGTTAGCATGTATACATTACTGAAACAGTGACGTCTACATTGGCTTGGGCATGTCGTGAGAATGGCTGATGGTCAGATTCCAAAAGATCTCCTGTATGGAGAAATAGTGCAGGGAAAGTGCCCCAGAGGGAGACCACAGCTGCGATACAAGGATATCTGCAAGCGGGATCTGAAGGCCTTAGGAATGGACCTCAACAGATGGGAAACCTTGACATCTGAGCGTTCATCCTGGAGGCAGGTGGTGCATCATGGCCTCTCCCAATTTGAAGAGACACTTGTCCAGCAGGCCAAGGCGAAGAGGCAGTCCCAAAACCAGCAAAATCAGGGAGCTGGACAGGGGACTACTGACAGATTGTATTTGTCTTCAGTGTGGAAGGGATTGTCACTCTCGAATTGGCCTTCTCAGCCACACTAGACGTTGTTCCAAGACCTCTATTCAGAGCACGTTACCACAGTCTCTCGAGACTGAAGGATGCCTACTACAGTATACAGTATACAGTTCTATCACCAATTCGGATGGAGACTGTAGCCTCAAAATAAGATTCAGACTCAGAAGGGCAGCAATAAAAGAATTAGGAAAGACCATCAAGTGTAAGGATGTTTTGAAAATGTTTCAAAAACATTTGAAATGTGGTGCTGAAGGAGAGCTTTGCGGATACCCTGGACTGCCAGAAAGACAAGCAAGTGGGTCCTAGATCATATCAAGCCTGAACTATCTCTGGAGGCAAAACTGTTGAAACTGAAGCTGCCCTACTTTGGGCTCATCATTCTCTGGAAAAGACAATAATGCTGGGAAAGGGTTGAAGTCAGCAGGAAAAGAGGAAGACCAAATACGAGATGGATTGACTCCCTAGAGGAGTTTGCAAGAGGCTGAGTTTGCAAGAGCTGAGCAGGGCAGTTGAAGGCAGGACGTTTTGGAGACCCTTCTTTCATGGGGTCGCCATAAGGGAGATGGCGACTTGACGGGCCCAGACCAACATCGGGGCTGCCGGACGCGGAGCAGAAGCTACCGGGAGCTCGAAAGAGGCGGGGCGGGGGTTTCGGAGAGCCTGTTTTCGGCACCCACCGCGCTTCGCTTTGCCCTTCGAGGAAGTGACGCCTTCCCAGAATCCTACCGAAAAGTTGGCGCTTCTTCGGCTTGTGTTGGTGGCGGGGCTTCGTGGCTCCCAGGCTGCGGCGCTGGGCAGAGGTGAGCAAGACTAGGCAGCGCTCGCTTGGTCGGGAAGGGAGAGGAGAGGGAAGGAGAAGGGGCGGGGGGGGGACGTGGAGGTTGCGCTCCTGCCCTTTCCTTCCCCGAGAGGGCAGTGGCTGCTCTTCCCAGAGTTGCAGCCCCCCCTCCCCCTCCCCCTCCCCCTCCCCCGTCCACGCGGCGAGAGGGCTCGACCGGCAAGTCCCTCAGTAGGCTGGGCTGCCCTGAGGTAAACAGGGCTCGGGGCGCTTGTCTCTTTTCTTTTGAAACCGGGCGGCTTCTTGGAGTTGCGGAGCGGAGGAGAGGGCAGGCCAAAGGTCTGCGTTGCTTGGGCGAAAGTGACAGCAGGCACCGGCGGCGCCCCAACCGCGGGGAGGTTGCGGAGGGGAAGGGAAGGGGAAGGGAAGGGAAGGGGGCGCCGAGGGCGAAGTTCCGCTGCCGGCGCGCCAGAGCCCCCGCGACGCCAGAGGACGGGTTGGCCTTCCGGCTCCAGCGCGCCCCGTCGGGTGGCGGCGTCGGGGTCGGCTTCCCTTCTGGACCCGCAGGAGCGTTGCACGAGGGTCCCTCGGACTCGGTTTTGTCCGAGGCGGCGCCCGGGCGAGGGAATAAAGCAGACGTTGTTACAGCCTTGTGGGTTGTGTGTTTTATTTTATACTTGTCCCCCCCCCACACACACCCACACACCCACACCCCATTGCTGCTGCTGCCGCCCGGGCTGGTTTACGCTTCCTCTAGAAACAAAGAGCGCTTTTGAACGGTCCCTGGGCTGTCTGGACTGACATTTGCATGGGAAGGGAGTCGGAGGGGCTGTTCCAAATATGGGACGAGCTGGGAGGAGAGAGAGAGAGAGAGAGAGAGACAGAAGGAGCCCCGCCTGCTGCTGTCTTGCAACAAATAACGAAGCCGTCTTTTTAGTTAGTTACTCAGCAGGGATCAGACGTCTCCTTGGGGATTTAAACTGGCTTCCCCCACGCCTCGACGCCGGGGACAGGCGGTTTTGTTCTTCTTCTTCTAAACAAACTAATACACACAAAACCCCCACTTCCAGATAAAAGCTTGTTGCACGGCCTCTGCTATTCGGTGCTGTGCGTGATTCTCGGTGTTGTAATCAGGACGAGTTTTCTGGCACTTGATCCACTGTAAGCTGGCCAAACACCCACTTGCATATGTGGCTGCTGTGCTTTACATAATACTCAGTCACAAACCTTCCAACAAGCCTCAGTCTGCGGCGATTAATTTGTTGTTTATGACAACCTAGGAAATCGCATATGGCGTGTCTTTCCCCTCCCCCCCCCCTGCTCTGAATTCTTGCGTTGCTTTTTAAAAATTGTTGCTGGTATCAAAGAAGAACCTTCATTTTAGATGAGAGTTTATTAAGGTGCAGGCAGTTCAGACGTGCCGTGCAGAAAAGGAAAGAAAGAAAAGGCAGCAAGATTTAGCCTTTAAAAACAAATACGCAGACCATTGGCCACTGGGCATTCTGAGTGACAAGCTGCAGGATATGTTTGGATCCCAGGACAGTTTTCTCCAAAGTCCCGTAAATATCATGGGAGATTACTTCCAAGTTCCTATGATTGGATTGCTCCCTAAAAAGCAAAGGGAGGGCCTCCTACAGTATTTGAGCAATGCATTACTACTGCTAATATGACATAGAACACATGGGGGGGGGGGGAACCTAGTTGAAGTGGATTTTGTATTCAGCCTCTGATTTGTAGATCAGTTGAAGAACCAATTAATCAGTAACCTTTGTATATGAAAATTTTTTGTGTGTTGGTGCCTATTTAAAGCTGAAACTATTCAGTAATTTTACCTTCTCTGGAAATGTGTTGTCTGGAATTAAGCAACAGTTCTGTCATGTGAAAAAATTATGAAGATCTTAAAAGGTTCAAGTACAGTTGATCTCTGTCTTCTTGCCTTGTGAGGTAATTACCTAAGTATATGCTGAACCCTCTTCTACTCTGGGGAGGGAGAGAAGAAATATGTGTTTTTGCACAGAAAATGGAGAATCTGCTCCAAATGGAGGTGCGAAGTTGCTGTTGGACCTGAAGTGTGTGATTGTCCTTGGATTCTTCCCAGTATGAGGTAGAAGATGTGCTTTTCGGGTTGTATTTTCAGTAACAAAAAAAAAGGAGTAGAGAAGGGAGAGGATAGTGCATAAATCTTGGATGCCTACAAAAAGCTCCTGCCTTTTTTCCACAAATGCTCTGGAAGAAAATCTAAAATCTCGGGAAGATTGGAGACCAAAGTACATGGATCTCTCAAAGTGATTGCGTAGCATAAATGAAAATCTGTTTTTTTTCCCCATTTGGGAGTAAAATCGGAACACTATTTGATTCGTTGCAGTGTGGGTGGGGGAAGGGTGGATGGTAGTAACTTCACATGCCTTCATACCATAGTCTTTGCTTGTGTTTGCCCTTACTGTCTATGACTGCAAGATTCAGACACATTCATATGTCTAGTAATAGGATGGGTGTGGGTCTGACAGTTGGATTGCTCCTGATCCTAAGGACAATCTCTTTTTGTTGCCTCATTTGGGTGGTGCACTTTCAAGGCCAGCCATCTTGCACTCATTTCAGTGTAAGATCTGTGGTGCACCTTTTTGCTGTAGAATACTGACTAAGAGGGAGCTGTCACACCCAGTATCACATCCAGTGGCACAAGCTCATGGCTTCATCTTAGACAAACAGTCACTCTCTCCGCTTCTTATTGGCAAGGCTGGGATAATCTTCCAGGGTTGTAAAAAATGATTGAAATTTTATATATGAATTGTTTTGGACATTTGAAACATGCTATGTACATGTTTCGTGTAATAATAAATAAATAACCTTAGTACTGCAGAGCTGGAAGGGACCTTATGGATCATCGAGTCCAGCCCGTCAGGGAGGCACAGCGCAGAATCGAACTCCCAACCTCTGGCTCCGTCACCAGAGACCTAAACCACTGAGCTATCCAGCAGTTCATGGCAGCCGTCATGAATGATGGGTGCATGAAGATAGACAGACTTAAGCACACAAAAATCCATGGCTTTAAATGCTGTGAGTTATGGCAGTATTTGGGCGTTAAGGTGTTTTGCTGAGAAGGCTTCTGCCTGCCATATCATCACCATCTGTTCAAATTAATCTGTAGTATTGTGGCTTTTTGTGTCTCCATTTTGTGCTGCACATTTTATTAGCTGTGACAATAAGTGACTGTGCAAGTTACCAGCTGTCTAGAAAACTCCTCCCTCAGCCTTCTTATGTGCTTTAAAAAGACAGCCCATGAAGCCTTTAGTGGCATAAACAGTATTATTTACCATTATCTCCAGATCAAACCGCTTTTAAAGGGCAGCTACAGAGGCCAGTTCAACAGGTGGTGATCCTACCATGTTGAGACAGTTGTGCAGCAACCGGTTGGCTTGTACCTGCCCTGAAGGAGATGGGTTGGGGGTGGTTTCAGTCAGTTTTTGGCTTCTCCATATTGGTAGCAAAGGGTTTTAAAGCATGGAGGATAAGGGTCACGACAAACAAAAGCTTTAAAGCATAGGGGCCAGCAGGGCTGGAAACTCAGGCTAAATTGCTGGCTTTGAAGAAAATTTTGTTCTGCTCTGCTGGTAGGGAGGAGGAGGTCATTATCTTCATCCAGGGTTTATTTTGTCCCATGAATTCACAGAAGGCATGAAAGAAGTTTCTGTTGGGAAAATGGGATCAGAAGAAGATGTCAAAATCCTTAGTGGTATCCAGTTAACCTTACTTAGTGAGGTAACTTTTGCAAGTACAACAGAAAGGCTCATTCCTCCTTTCCTTGCAGTCCCCTTTGCACACTCAGAAGATTGGTAGCTCCTCCAGATCAGAATTTGGGGGCGTTATAAAGGCCTGAAGGGAGGAGGAAGGTCCCGTTGCATAAGTAGCTGTTGGCTCATGCAACACTGGATTTCGCCCGATATCAGTAGCAGCATATTATTGTCTAAGTGTTTGTGGAGAGTGGTTATTATGATCCCTGCCTTAAGATTTTCCAGAGTTGCCCAGAGCCCCTAGATTTTGGTACCTTGGACAATTTCTGTTGTGCTGATTTGTGGTGGAAGGAGCAATGTGGGATTCCAAAAGGGAAAAGGTGTCAGAATTGCAAGTGTGTTGGCCGGTAGCGGAATAAAATCATTTGTGGGATTCTAGGAACAGAACTGCTGCACATTTTAATAGTGCTTGGCTAATGAGCTGGCACACAGCTGCTGGACATCTCAGTGACACTCAGCTGGTGATCTATACTTGGCATTGTTCTGTAAGCAGTGTTAAATGTAGCATATATAGGAAAAATATAACATTGTTAGCCCCTAAACAAACAAATAAAACTAAAGACACCTATCATTTTCTATAGTGCAGGAGTAGGCAATTTGTCACCTTCCAGGTTTTTTCAACCTACATCTTCCATGAGTCCCAGCTAGCCTAACCAATTGTCAAGATTGCTTGGGAGTTGCAAGTCCAGCATCCATTAGAAAGGCCACAAAATCTTCCCTCTACAGCAGTGGCTCCCAACCTTGGGTAACCCATGTGTTCTTGGACTGCAATTCTCAGAAGCCTTCACCACCAGCTGTGCTGGCTGGGGTTTCTGGGATTTGCAGTCCAAGAACACCTGGGTTGCTCAAGGTTAGGAACCACTGCTTTATAGTGTTTGCAGAGATAATTTGCATCACTACTGAGTAATTATGGCCAGCTAGCCTCTCCCCTTATCTGGTGTTACTGGGCAGGCCCACCTGTCAGAGGGTGCAGATTTCCCCGCAATCTTAAATCCAGCTGTGTTAATCACTGCTTGAGCAACATCTCCCTGTGCCAGGATTCCTGGGCTGCAAATTCTGCCAAGCTTTGTAAACTAGTTAGGGAGAACAGTATTTGCTGAGTAATGTAGTTCAGCTTTCGGAGCACCCCTCCCTGCCCAGGAGTCAGATTTTAGTCACAGTTATTGCATTGCAGTTAGATTTTAGGGTTTACATTCAGCTCATATAATTCCAGTATTTCCTCTAATTTCATATACATGGAAAAAACATGAAAACTTTTTTTCTTTCAAAGATAGCAAATATGTTGGACATCTGAAAATAGCCATCTGGCAAATTATTTATGTTTGTCTCAAACCTTCCATTAAAAACAACAAGCAAACCAAAATTAATGTATATATGAGTACTAAATTCAACCAAATTTAACTCAAAATACTTTTGTCCAGGAAGATGTGTATATTGAGTTTATTGTTATATTAATAGATTTGAATGAAAGGTTAATATACTAGCTTACATACCGTAATAAAATAAAGCAAAATATAGGAAATTTTCTAACAGGAAACATCAAACAAACATCTCCCAGCCCTAGGAAAGGCAGGGTATGAGAACAAGGAATTTCCATAACTTGCAACTGAACTTCTTGGATATATCATGCAATATTACCTTTCCAGAGATGTAACTCTTTTAGTTTCATACAGCAAAAACCAATCCCCTTGAAGATACAAGATATTCATTGTGGCATGTGTACTTCAGACCCTTCAAAAGCTTATGCCATGATTTTAAAATCTTTTAGTTGGTACAGAATTCTATTGTTTTTGTATATTCTGTTGTATTTGAGTGTTGATAGGCTGGTAGACTCTGGAGACATCTACCATGGCATATACTAACACATATTGCTTCTGATAAATTGGAAGACTTTCCTGTCCAAGAAGCTAGAATGATAGCAATCTCCTTGAATTGGTTTATGGGCTGTAATTCAGATAAGGTTTCTGAGGGACAGTAGCAGCATTCATTCCGCTTAACTAATGCAGAAGAGTTTTTGTGAAAATAACACAGAAAGAGTCTCTCAGCTCTTTATACCAAGGGTGGGTTACAAGTACAATAAAACCTCTCATTGCAGGATAAATAATTTTTTCAGCCTTATAGAAAAGAGACATGACTTGATGGGAGATAATTATTTTTAAAGTTTTGATTATTTTTTTTCATTAGAAGGCACTTTAGCTGGCTGTTGTTCTTAGCAAAGATATAATATGTGTTTTTCTGCTTGCCAACAGCCTTTTCATACCAGCTGTGGATTTTTTTTCTTGCTTAATATTCTTTCAAATGGTCCCCTCACATAGTTTTCCAGATGTATGTTTAGTACTATCAACCATTATACCTCTGCTCAAAATTATAGCCCCCTCCCCCCAGTTGCTTTTCATATATAGGCTCTATTGTTGCATGCATGTGGCCAATATGTCCTATTTTTACAGAAGACAATCCTTGTTCAATAAAGATAAATATTAAGTAGCCACTACTTTTCTTATCTATGTTGAGATCAAAGCAAAAAGAAAGAGCAATTAATGAAAAACTGAGGAGGTAACATGAATCTGGCAGGAGCTAATGTGGGTGTAAATTAATGCTGTCTGGAAGAGGAGGTGTGAGTATATTCTAAATAAGTTTCAGAAGAAAACAGAAAGTAAAGCTACATATCTCACTGTTCTGCTGTTCATCAACAGGTCAGGTTTAAGAGTTGATATTCAGCTCACTTACTGCATATACATGATCCAGGCTCTTCAGCAGGTTGGTTAAACATATACAGTGCTCTGATGTGTAATTGCAATACTGTATGGGACTTGCAGACAGGTTAATTGTTCTAGCATCTGGATAGTTTCAGAAATCATGGGTTTTACTGTGACACAAATTTCCTGGAATATACAAGCACAGAACTGGTTGCCTTGTTGCATGTGCAGACTAAGACTGTTCAGGCAGCTTAAGGCTCTCATTCTTAAACAATTCTATTTGTTCAACAAGTGAACCTTTTACTGTTATTGTGGTCTGGACTGGTTTGAACATCTATGGATCATCTTTTAGAAGCAAGCTGTAGCTGAGTGCTTTGCATGCAGAAGGTTGTAGTTTCAATCCACAGCATCTCCACATAGGGTTACAGCAGAATCTTGCCTGAAGCTCTGGGGAACTGCTGTAAATCAGTGTCAACAGTACTGGGCTACACAGATTAACTGACCATGTTATTGATCTACAAAATCTTTTAATCTCTTTTTCATGGGACATTAATGCAGTGATCCTATACTGCAGTCTTTGATGTTTTGTTTATTTGGGGCCAGAATGTACATTGACTATTTCCTATCTGTTTTGATTTCCGTATTTGTCGACACATACTTGTTAGGATTTTGATAGATTCAGTCTTTGTAGTTGGAAATATAGGTTTACTGGCATGCCCTCTACTGTTGGTGATTCGTGCTTTAAAAGTAGCTTTAACTTCATTTTCTAAAACTGCAATTTGTTTGTCACAGGAATTTTCTTCAAAATAATCTCTCATCTTTACATCTCTCGTATATAATTGTTGATTATATTATTTATATATTTTTTTATTTTACCCTGATCTTACCCTTTCACTGTTGATCTTTCAATGTCCCTTATCTTTAAAGGAAAATTTAATTTTCCTTTAATTTATTGGATGGTATGAAAGAAATACCCTTCTTTTCTATTTTGTTGTTCTCATCCATTTCTTTGCAATTATTATTATAATAGTTCTTTTTGTCTATGTATGATGTTCCTAAAAAGTTCAATTTGGGGTTCTGATCTTATTTCTGTTACTTTTTACTGTTGCTTTCCCCCTTGTCATTCACAATTTTAAGAGTTTAATCTTTCAAACATCTAGGCCAGCGATGGCTAACCTATGGCACACATGCCACAACTAGCACGCAGAGTCCATTCTGCGGGCACATGAGCCATAAGTTGCCAGATCGCTATTCCCCCCCCCCCCCGCAACCAAACCTCAGGAGGCGGCCTCAGCCACGGTGCTGGCGCTTCGACAGGCGGCAGCCCAGGATCTGGAGCAGCTGGCACTGGCAGTGGATCCGGAGTGGGGTCTCGAGGCACCTCCATGCCCGGAATTCCCCCTTCCGCCGCCACTTCTGGTTCCACCACTGCCACTTCCGGTTCCGCCACAGCCATGGCCCGCTGTTGTTGTTTTTTCCCCAGTTTGGGCACTTGGGCCCAAAAAAGGTTCACCACCACTGATCTAGGCTATTATTTTCTTTTGACTACAGAAATAGTCTTTTTGCATTCTTCACTTGAATATATATCTGGTTTCAATTCACAATTCTTCTAGCTCATAGACAGTTGAATTTAGCAATGCAAATTTGTTTTAACCATGGTCTTTACATTCTTCAGGAATATTACTGGAATTTTATTTTGACATTGATTGTTTTAATGTTAATCTTCAGCTTTAATCTGATTTTTATATTGACCTACACTCCAGTCTCCTTTTGTTCTTTACAGAGAAGGTGCAGAAAGAGTAGATCTTCTCTGTCTTCTGCTTGTCTGTTTGATTTCTGTAATTCTCACTCAATGAATTCTCTATGTACAATTATCTTTCAAGTTCTAAAAGCATGTATTTGTAATAAACAAATTGTTGGTGTCCTGGAATTCAGTGACACATGCTTCTGCTTCATTTCTCACTCCAACGTCATACTCTCCCAACAAATTCTGTTTATTTTCTACTTTTGCTCCAATATCCTATGAGTAATAAATTTTCTCCTGGAAACTGCATCTGAGTTTTTGTTTTGGAAATTAAATTAAATCTCAACTTGCTTAAAGTTTTCAATTTCTTCTTGAGCTGCTGTAATTTAAGCCCAGACTTATGTTTATGTTCATAGGCTATCACTGAAGTCAAGCTTGTATTATAGCCCCAAACTACTTGTTCTGTATCACCCCTTGCTATTATAGCCACCCAATTTATCTTGAGTTGTTTATTTTTAAAGTAAAATATCCTATTCCAGACCACTTCAGTGTGTACTCTGCAATATAATATCCAAGCACTTTTGAGTTTACTTTGATTCATATTTCTCGTCTTCATTATCCAGTTATATGTGTGCGGCATAGAATTTTCTTTCTCCCTTTGTACACATTAGCACTTGCTTTAATGCAGCTGCTTCATCAGCACCCAGCACTATTCATGCTTATCTTGTACTCTTATCTTGTATGCCTTCCAAACCCAAACTCAAGTTAAAGGAAGCCAGATTTTGGTTGAATATCAGGAAAAACGTCCTAACTGTTAGAGCAGTACGACAGTGGAACCAGTTACCTCGGGAGTTGGTGAGTGCTCCAACACTGGAGGCATTCAAGAAAAACTTAGATAATCACCTGGCAGATATGCTTTGATTGTATTCCTGCATTGACCAGGGGGTTGGACTTGATGGCGTTGTAGGCCCCTTCCAACTTCACTTTTCTATGATTCTGTGATAACCAGGGAGAACGGGTTTTGAAACAATAGAGGTTGTAAGCCTCTCCACCGTACATACAGATTTGGAGCTGAGTATGTTTAGTTGAAAATAAAACAAAAAATAAAACAGATCTTATTTTGCATGCCATATATTTACAACATTATATAGTTTTAGCCCAGAGGCACTTAAATTTCACCTCTCCCATTGATCTAAGTTTGCAGGGAACAAAGGTCATGAGTGAGCAGACATTTCCTCTACATGCCACGAACCCAAACCTTTTCAGCAAAACATTGACTTTGAACTGCGCCTAGAAATTACCTGGAAGTCAATGAAGTTCTCACAGCAATACTGTAGTTCCTTATCTGTAATGAGCTAACCACTGAATGGTCATGTTTCTAAGCAGTTGACTGTGGAATGGTTTTCTGGTTTGATTTTCGGTTTGCAAAATCCAGAATGATGGGCTGCCTATACTGTACAGTTTTATCCTCAGTTGTTTGGCAGTGGCAGATTATCATGTTAAAAAATCTGTTTCTGGCAGAAAAGCTGAATAAGCTTTTCAGTCTTGCCTGTGTAAGCGTGGTTTTGGAAATTCCAAACTAGCATTACCACTGAAAAAGCTTTATGCAAGCTAAAAGGAAATAAATATAAAGTCCTAACTAAGAATATGTTTAAAATGTATTTGGATTGGGTGCTTCCCATTACTGCTTTTCTTTTGGAAGCAAAGAATAGTGGATAGTGTGGAGCAGGGGTTCTCAAATTTATGTTATATCTCACCAATCATTGCAGCGAAGAACCAAAGACCAAACATGGTACGAACAAAAATCTAACTTTTTCTGATAAGCACATTTACTTATTTGTAGTCATTCTCTTTTGATGATGAAATTATTGATCGTTTATGGTAAGTCTTAAGGAAGTCAACATTGTAAAGTAAAAATAAACAAAAATAAGTAGTTCCACTAGCAGATGAAAATTGTAGTGATATTGTTGGGTATAAATTTCACTGCGACAGTGCCTGTAACACATAAAGATAAATAACCAACGGAATGTCGCAGTTGACATAAGATATAGGGACTATGGGACAGTGCCATCTCAGCAATGGGTGAAAACCTGTATCTCAGCTAGACCTGCTTCTCCATCCTCCTGAGAACCAACCTCTGGTGTGGAAGATGGAGCTAGCTAGGCCTAGTCTCTGGCCCCATGCCATTCACAAGGAGGGTGGCCACATACATGAAATAGGGGCAAGGGAACAGGGTTCTTCTATCTTCAATGGTTGTTTAAAAGGAAATTTCAACAGCTGCAAATAGTAATGCAAACTGCTAAGGCTGCTGAAACATATTCTTTCTCACAACTACTAAAAGCACAACAGCCTCATGTCCTTCATTTCATACAGCGACTTGGAAGGAGAGTGCAGCTGGGTGAAGAGAGAAGGCGGCTGCACTTTCTATGACCCGCCCTATGAGCTGTACTACCCAGGAGGTGCAACAGGGGAAGCAGCAGGCAGGGGAAGCTGCTCATGCATTGTGGGCCCAATCCTTCAGAGAGGGTTAGTGCAAGCAAGGAGGAGGTAGTTAGGAGCAGTTCTTGCTTCCTTTAGCTTCCCTTCTGCTCTCTACCACCTCCAGCAGTAGAAAAAAAATTGAACTACAGCAGCTTCTGGCTGAGGATTCCCTCTTCCTTGAAGGGTTAAGAAAAGAGATGAGAGATTGCTATTTTACTTTATGGTTGCTTCTCCTCACCCAGTCAGTTTCATTTCCTTCAAAGTACAAGCAGCACTGTTAAGCACCTTTCTTCTTCTTCTCCAGATATGTGTTTATCTTCATTTTAGTTAGGTCCTAGGACAGGGGTGGTGGACCTTTAGTGTGCCAGATTTTTTGTACTACAACAACCAGAATCTCCAGCCTGTGTTGTCAATGATAAAAGGTTGTGGGCGTTGCAGTCCAAAACATCTGAAGTGCTGAAGTTTTGCCACCCCTGCCCTAGGAGATGTGCTGTGCCATGAGAGAGAAAGGGGTGGGTGGGGAGCCATTCGAGGAAAAGGAAGGAAGGAAGGAAGGAAGGAAGGAAGGAAGGAAATCACCTCAGTGGAAAGAGGGGCTTACTTGTTTTTAAACAAAACAAGGGAAAACCATCATATGGTACTGAAACCAGTAAGGGTTTGGCAACAGAGTTAAAAACATACAAAGTGTTTCAGTATGGAGCTTGTTCAGGAATGCAAAATGGTTCCTAGTAAAACATCATCCCTTCATGATAGTAAAACTAATCTTGTGCATCTTTAAATTCTGAACTGCAATGCTTTGGGGATTCTACTCTTTTGAGACATCAGGTTTTATGTCCTCTTTCCTTTTTTTCTTGTTTGGAATTATACCCGCCTCCACTCTTTCAGTGCTTAAGTCTCTCCTCACTTAACCTTTCTCTGCTCCAAGGGGCTTTCCCTTGAGAGGGGCCAGCCCCTTCTGACCTTACAAAACATGTTACGAGATTGCGAGCTGGCCAGGGTCAGTAGGCAGATACTTCCGGTTCCGCTCTTCCTACCAATTTCTCCACTCTTATATTCCCGTGCTCCTCTTAGTAAAAATAAAAACAATGTTAAAGTTATAAGCATTTGCTTGTCACATATCATTAGTCTCTAATTAGTAACTGTAGGAGTAGTCTATGCTAGCAGCTCTTTCCTGAAGCCACTGAGCAGCTTATGCAGTATGGTGATTTAGACACCGATCTGCTTAGCTTTAACCGTGTCAGAGGATCACCTGTTCTCTAGGCCCCAGTTTTCATGATGAAATGGAGGAGGAAGAGCAGGATTGGAAATATACGTTTCTCTGGGGAACGTGTATATTATATGACATAATTTATTTGGACAATGCTCTCCTTTTGAAAGCTTTCTGAATAACTCTGTACTATCAGAGTCATTTTCCAGTTGCATGTTTGTTGCTTATACTGTACAGAAGGGATCTGAAAGTCTAGTAATATGATTAGGTAGACAATGTACCAGTTTGGGGAAGCTAATATATTGACAGGACATAGTGACATACTCAGAAGTGATCTTTAAAGTATAAATTTCAGTGAAACTTTCTCAAACTTGGCTTATTGAAGATTTTGGCAAATGAGACATCACTCTTTCATAAATGTTACTTTAGACAAAAGATGTTAAAAGATCATGTGGCTCAGGAAATTGATTGGATCCACAAAAGGTCATCTTGAAACAATTCTGTTAGTCTTAATAGTGCTATAATATTTTGTTATTGTTTTGTTGACTCTGTGCTACATTGATTGCTCTACAGTCTACAAAATTATTGCTACTTGAATTGGCTTGTAAGCCCCATCTACGTAGGACTGTGGTAGACTCTGTTTTTAAAATAGGGCAACTTAAGAATTCTCCATCTTGTTGTTTGATCCATACTTACAGTTTTCCTAGAAGCAAAATAAAGCAATACCATGGAATAAAAATAAGAAACAAAATAAAAATTTGTATTCTTGAAGTATTTGTAGCTGATCCCACAGTTACAAATACTCAACAATCCCACACACTACACCAGAACACAGACAGAATTCTAGCTCCTGTCCTCTGAAGATGCCGGGCACAGAGACTGGCGAAACGTTAGGAAGAAAAACCTCCAGAACACAGCCAAACAGCCCGAAAAACCTACAACAACCATCGGATCCCGGCCGTGAAAGCCTTCGAGAATACAAAATAAAAATTTTCATCAAAATCTAGTGCAACCAGTGTAGAACATTAGCACTCACACTTAAATCTGTTCATACCCAAGGCCCTGTGAAATAGCAGTATTTTGACCTGGTGCTTAATAACCAGCCAACAACATAAAGTGAAATTAAGGAGTTTCATAGTTTCAGTGCCACCACCGAAAAAGCCCTGTGCTCTCTCTCATGTAACTATCCACTGCAAGACAGTGCATGAAAATGAAGGTGGGTCTTTAAAGATTATCTTAGTGCACAGAGGCAGATTCATCTAATAAATTTAAGAGTATCCTTTGTTTGAAATACTGAGGTGTTTTTAGAGAACCACTGATAGAATAAAGACACTGGATTCATATTTGTGTGTTTGCTATAGCTGTTAGCAGTTAGGTGAGAATTCTTGTTTTTATGTCTCTGTATATTTTGTGTGTTTCTGCATCTGATGGTAGGGAGAAACTGTGCAATGGCTTTAAGCTAAACATAGTTTTAATATCAGCTTTCTTAAGAAGCTGTCTTTTCTTATATCCAAACAATTTATTTTCCCATTCTCATAGTGAAAATTGCGAGATCAGCACACACTCCATCAAAACTGTCTGAAAACTTATTTTAAATGGCATTGACTCCTCTTTGGCTCTGATATCTGTGGTCAGTATTGTTTATCCACAGCGGGAAAACATTTAGTTGTTAAGCCTGCTTTTCTTTTTATATTTGAAAGAAGAGAAAAATAACCTGAAATTAAAGATACAGTTTTCTTGTAAAGGACTTAATGTTTGATTTAGAGTAATTAACATAGAAGTACTGTCTGTACTTTCTTGAGCCCTTTTCTGTAGATCTTGTTTGCATGTGTTCAGACTTGATTTCTGCATGAGTGAAAGAAGGGGAAAATACTTACTCATAAAATAATCCTCATAGGCTCTTGTATGAGCAATACTGTAAATTATGATAGATCTGCAAACATAGTTTTCTATTAGCAAGTAATTGTTAACGTTTTTTTTTTCCTGAAAGCATGTTATTTTTTGACACTCAGATTAATGTAGAAATAGGGGGTTTAGGTTTTTTTGTAAGGCGTGCAGCTCATTTGTCTCATTTTATTTGCTGGAAGGTTTGATTGTAAACAGTGGCTTTGATCCAAGAAAAGTCTCAGATACAATTGCCTGTCACTGCAATTTGAAAGGTTTTGCCAGGTTCACTTTATATTTTTACATTGTGATTGTGCGGGGTGTGTATGTGTATGTGTGTGTGTGTGTGTGTGAGAGAGAGAGAGAGAGAGAGAGCAAGGACACCATGTGTATTAAAAGAACTATAGGGTACACACAGCACATGCTTTCCTTGTCTAATGTCATGGCCAGGGTCTTATATCACCCACTATACGTTATCTAGTTACAGAGCTGGGAAACTCCTCTGCCTGCAGAATTGACTGCCAGAGAAGACAGTACTGGGTTGAACAGACCTTTGGTGTGCTGACTTTAAGTCTTTTGTGGTCTTCTGCAATTATTTCTTTTTATGAGTATACCTGTAATCTACAGAGGTGCTGTTAATTTACAGGGCAAGAAGTGTAAACTCAGGTTCTCTAAAGTTATGGCTTAACTAAGGTGTGTTAATGAAAGGGATTGTGGGCATGCACTCTTCGTGCTCAACAACTTTGTAGCCATGTTCCCTCTGTTGCAGCAGATGCAGCTGGGAGTCTTGCGACAACTTCTCTGACAGCCAACACATTTCTGTGCCATGAACTTTAGAGGACTACAGTCCGTCAGATGCATTAAAGTCATCCTCGATTGAAAAGTGTCTATATATGTGGATGAGTGGAATATATTGGCAAGATGTGCAAAAAAAGACAGTTTCAGACAACTAATATGAAAAGTGCTTTGCTGGATCCCATCAAACTCCACCTCACCCTGTATTATCTGCAAGAATCCAAGCAAGCGCCAGGCAATCCAGTAGTAATTGTCCTGGAACCTACTGGTAGATAATCGTATGTTCTTGGTCTGAGACTTCCTTATTCATTTACTGATTATAAACTCCCAAGTGCAGCCTTTTCTGAACTTTCCTAACTTGTGTTTATGCTGGCTCCCTAATACTGAATTTTCCAGTGCACGATTTGCTTAAACGAGCTCTAGAGACCTCCTGACTACATGCAGTCAAATCGCTGAGGGTTAATGTTTGGCACTTCCCCCTACAAGGAATGTGGCAAATGCAGCTGTAAGATGGTACATGAGGCCACTCCTGCCCAGCTGTTCTCAGGTTGTCGTTGCTGGCCGGGATGGTGGTGGTGGTGGTTTCTGGCCTTCCCTGAACCAGCAGGCGAGAGCTGTGAGACCCTTCCCTTCCCTTCCCCTCCTTGCGGGTAGCGCCTTATCTTCTTGTTGCACTCTTTCTGCAGTGCACGTAGTAAAAGCCGTCTGTTGCAGGAGCTCCGGTGCCGTCTTAGATGCAAATTGAGAGTGGGGAAGGGAGGGAGAAATGCAGATTGCTTCCTGAGAGCTGGCGAGAGGAAGACGGTGTTACGATGGGGAACTGAAAGCTTGCGAATGCCGTGGTTATCAATAGCTGCCTTTCATGCACTCTCAGACAGGAGCTGATGCTGTTGCACAAGAACAGCCGATGAGTCATGCCAAAGCAGCAGCTAGGAGAGGCCTGGTTCTCTTATCCAGGGCTTTTTTCCCCCCCTTTCCTTTTACTCTGGCCCGCTGGTGCGTCTTGCGTCCTATATTTTGTGAACTCCCGTCTACCCGGCCGCAGTTGTTCGAGTCGGTGGGTAACGTGAAAAACAACAACAACGGGGGCCGAGCCATCCTATGCACGCCACATCAGAAGCAGGTCGCGTTGAGTTCCGTGTGATTCCACACACCCCTTAAAAGTGCACAAGGTTTGCAGCCTTAAAACTGTAGCGGCCCTCCCGGAGCTTCCCGGGACGTCGGTGCTAATCGAAGAGGCTGTCGTTTGTTTCTGTGTGTTCGCGCGCGCAGGCCTGCACAAGGCAGATAAACCCGATCCTGTGTGCATGGATCAGGAGGATGGATGCCCCTGCAGTCCGGGACAGGCACACTTCTTAGGCTGACCCAAGACGAAATTACGGGGCCCGCGCTTGCCTAGGATCAGGTTCCGGACTGGGCGTTTCGGGGGTGCCGGTGGGGGTGGTCGCATCGGGTGCTGCAAAACCCCTCCAGGATTTGTGCTGCCTGTCAGCTTTGGGAACGTAATTTGATGGGCAGCCAATTTGACTCCCTCCCGGGTTTTTTTCCCCCCGCTCCCTTCTCACCACCGTCGAGTTACTGAAGATTTTTTACATTTCTGATCAGCGTTGGTTTGTAGCCCAACGCGTCTCGGGCACACGCATGATTTCCCGGCGAAGCCTCGAAAAGCGAGAGGCCGAGGCAAAAGTCTCTCCAAGCGCCGGGTGAAAGTAAGTCAGCCCTATTCCTGGCAAACCACTGTTTCCAGTAACGTGATCGCGCTCTTCCCCCTGACCTTGCGAGCCTGATCGCGAGGTTGCTAATACGTGCCAGAGCAACTGGGCTGTCCCGCCAGCCAAACACTTGGGAGGGACGGGCGAGCTCCAGGCTCTCCCACCCACCCAGAGCGTGGAGCTCCACGGGATGGTTATTAAAGAGGAGGAGGGGGGGGGGGAGACTTTCTTCTCCTAATAAGGCAACAGGAAACGGGCGGGACTTCGGCCTGCTGTCGGGTGGGGGAGCCTGAGCAGGAGGCGGTTGTGCTGATGAAGTGGAAGAGCTGGTTTTCCTTCTGTTGCAGAGCCTATGTGCGTATGTGTTTTTCTCCTTCTGCAGGAGGCTGCTCCAAATTTCCTTGCCGGGAGTTGTGCAATCTCTCCGCTCGCAGGGGGGAAAAAAAGCGCGCGCGGGGGGGGGGAGAAGAGCCAGCTTCCGCCGCTGTCGCTGCTGCTGTTGCAATTGCAGTAGTTGGTGGCAGCCTTCGTAGCTGGGGGTTTGCTCGCTCTCTTTCTCCCTCCCACTCCCACTCCTCCTCCTGTTTCCCAAAGTGTGATCTCAAATCTGTGACTCAGAGACTTGCAATCCTGAGACGGCAGCGTGTGGTTGGCGGAGAGAGGAGCGAGACTCGGTCTCCGGAGGTCTTGATCCGGCGAGGCAGGTACCCTGCAGGGCTTGCTTTGGGGCGGAGGAAGGGAACGGCGGCGCGAGGTCCGGGCACGACTGCACGAGACGGCGGGCTTTTGCAAAGAAACTTCCTGCCGTCGCCCCGGGGGAGAGCGCCTGTGGAGAGCGGAGTAGTGGGGGGGGGGGTCGCCTTGCCTGCGCAACCCCCCTCCCCCCCCGTGGGAGACCTAAGGGGAAGTGAAGCCGAGCGGAGCCATGGGGACTCGCCTGGCTTTCCTGTGGGGCGTGGGAACGAGGAGGAGGTAAGTGGAGCCTCGGCAGCGCTTGCAGAGCCCAGCGGGCCTCGGCGGGTGTGTGTGTTTTCTCTGGGTGTTTTCCCGGTGCGACACAAGCAGCAGCTGCGGAGGGAGGAAGAGAGGGCGGCAGCCGCGCCGGTTGCAGCCCTGAGAGGCTTGGCGAGGCAGGAGGGCTCGGCGAGAGAGCAGCGAGGACGGGCGAACTTTTTTTGCGGGCTTTCCTGCGCCTGCAGGTTGCCGCCCGCGTTGCGCGGCTCTTATTTGTGCAGCTACGCAGGTCCGACTCTGCTCGGGGGGGGGGCGGCCGCGGGAAGGAGGCAAGGCTTGCCTTCCCCCTCACTGGCGGCCCACGGGCTGAGCCGGCCGATTAAAACCCTCCTTCCCCTCCCCCCCCCCGGCTTTGGCCGCGAGTGGGGGCGGGAGGGGAAACCCAGGAAGAGGGAACTCGTTCATTCCATCGGGACCTCAAAGGCACGTTTTCTGAAACACGTCCCGAGTTTAAGCCCCTTGCTTTCTCCCCTCTCCCGCCCGGCGTGCATATAAATCACTTTAATCCTGTGATCGTTCAGTCGGAGAAATAAGAGAGGGGGGGGGGGTCGTGGGATTTCTAACCTGTGGCTTGTGTCAGAGAGGAGGCACAGGCCAGGCAACACTTCCTGGTTTTGAGTGGCCCACCCCCGCGCGGTTTGCCTTGTCCGCCCAGGTTAGGAGATGATTTTAATCCGAGGAGACAAGCCTTTCTTTTTAACTCTCGGCGTCTTGCAGCTCCTGGTACAGATTTTCCTGTATTCTGAAGAACACCATCGGGCGCTTTATTCCACGTTTGTTTGTGGGCTGCCATGCCTTATTCACTAGACTTGAGTGGAGCCAGAAAAGTCCCTCTTCTTCATCTTCTGATAGCTCCGCCCTAAACCTTAAAGTTGTGTTTGTGCATGTACTTCTTCTGCCTCCGTATTTCTAGAGGGTAGGTGCTTTGTATGAGAGGTGGAAGGGGTTATTCCTTTAAAAACAAACAAAACAAAACCCCTATCGTCGTTGGGTTGCTTTAGTCACTACGTCCTCAGCGCACCTGTAGAATGGTTTCTGTCTTTAACTTTTCCGGCAAGTGTGTGGATCCGGTTGCGTTTAAGAGGTTTCAAGAGAACCAGAACGGGGTTTGAGAAAAGGATCGAGGTGCTGCTTAGATTTCTGAGCTGCCACCCCCGCCCCCAAATTGTGATCTCGTCTTGTTCCAGCTAGCTGTTGGATTGCAGAAGTAGCAGTAATGTTGAAAGATATGTGTAATCACAGCCACAGTGACTGGCCAAGGGTGTATGGCATAGCTGTGCCCGGTGACATCACTCAAGTTGTTCTGGTTCATGTGGAAAATCGATGGGAGCTTTGCTATTAACTGGAGGGCCTAATTGGTTCTTGTACCTGACACTCTGGTATCAGAGAAATGTACCTGTGCCTTGGCTCTGAGACAGGCAGCTTCCAGCCAAATCTGTTTCGTGGTAGATCAGAGAGAGCGAAGGCAAAGTCAGATGATGCTGTTTTACTGGCAAGATAGGTATTCATCCTCTGCGCTCCAACAGTGTGTACATTGTTGCAGACCTTACTTACTTTCTGATAGATACAATCACATTCCAAGATTCTCTTTCCTCCTTTTTTTTCCCTTCCATTATTTTTTCTTTAGGGAGGGAGGAATTTTTAAATTAATGAGTGGCCAAATGTATTATCTCTGCAGTTTTTATGGCTGGATAACTTGCTTCTGCCTGATACTGAGTTTGAAATCACTCATTGCATTTAATTGGTTCTGCACCACTGTTAATAAAGAGCAGACAAAGGGATATATGGAAACTGCATGTTATTTGTCTTCCTGTAGAACTTATTGAGAAGTTGATAGCAATGTTGAATTTGAACTTGTGAGGTGGGCCTTGTACAAAAATGCCAGAATGTTGTGTCTTATACCATTTCTGCTAAAGTGAGACCAAATCTAACCACACCTCCACATCTGTTGAGCTGCATCTCCCATCAATCCAGCCAACACGATTAGGGATTATGGGAGTTGTAGTCAAAACAACTTGGAAGGTCCTGGTCCCTTAATCATAAAAACAGTGGTTATTTTTTATTATTCCACAGAGCCTTCTGTCACACTGAATAACATAGAATAAGCTTCTTTTGAAGAAATCCTGATCTTGCTCTTGCAACCTGTAGCCTCAGAGGGAAGGTTGAGAAATAGACACGCTGAGTTGCTGGTGACCTGGTCGGAGAAGGTTTTAGAGTTACTATGTGAGATCTTGAGTTCTGCTTTGAAGATATGCCTTCCTTTCTTAAGAGTATGATCTGATGAAATGAATTATTGGAACTTTGATGGGCAGTATGAGTTGTGTTGTAGCATACAAACGTCTTTAAAAACTATTTCATATTCTGCACTCCTTCCTTAATTGAATTAAAAATATTTCCAGGCTAATATTATTAGTCTGGGCAGAGGAGCAGTAGAACCAAGAGCTGTTTGTTCCATAATACTTGCAGTTCAATCTTACACACATACAGATTTCAGCAAGGCTTACTCCCAGGTCATTGGATTGCAGTAGTAATGACTTTGTATCTTTCTCTTTGGTGTTGATCCTTTTGCTGGGAATGAGGAAGAGAATAATGGAAGCCTTCATAACTGTCATTGCATAGAGAAGGAATAGAGTTATTGCAAACTACACAGGTTTCAGGCATCTTGTTACTAAAGAATGAACTTAATGACAGCCTGTCTTGCTGTGTGGGTGGTTGATAAGAGTCTCGAAAGATGGAAGAGTACAGCTGTATGTGTCCCAGTGATGTGCTTTGGCAGCAACTGGGAGAACCAGCCTATAGCATGTGTGTTTTAAAGTACTGAACCATGAAGATGATATTTTGAGTGGAAAAAACAGTGGGGTGTTAGTGTGCATAAATCTGAAGTCCCTGGGCTGGTTTCTAGTGCAAAAACCATGACTTGCCTTTCCGTCCAAACTCAGGGCTTCCCTTGAGTTCTGGGTGATTTGTGGTATTTATCTGTTTATGCTGCTTTAATCCAGTACGGTGGTCATCTCTTACCTGTTCATCTTTGTGTTGATGTACATCCCTACCCATGCCACTCAGAGGGCTGTGTACCTCACTTCAGGAAGCTGTGACTTACTGCTGTGTCAACCTATTATTTGCATAATTCTAATGCTCCCCACGAAGTGTGTTTTTTAAGTCATGGATTTTAATTGTTTTTGTTGTTGTCATTCTTGCATTTCCTGACAAAGACACTGTATTGATTCATCATTGCAGCAATGGAAGCTTATATGGGTTTCTAACTCAGTAAAATTCTTGGGGCATAAACAAAAAGTACAGGTGATGCAGCCCACCTGTTTCTTGCACTGTGAAGCTTGGAGATGAAGGAGTGTGGATTGAAATGAATGGATTTGTGTACTCGTGCAAAGGTGATAGAGATTACAGTACTTACTTGAAGACAAAGACATGTCCGAGTGCAGCGTGTTAATTGTGTAGGTTTGTAGGTGAAGTGTCTAGAATATTGCAGAAGGAAAACTGTTAATTAATGGACCAGACAGTATGTTTATCTGTTGATAAAGGGTTAAAATATAATTTTAGACTTAAAAAAATAAGTGGTTACCTCACCTTCAGTTTTGGGATAAAGGTGGGGGTAGGAATAAATTTAATAAACAAATACAAATAAAGAAAAATATTTTCCTGATGTTGTATTTTGGAAGTTCTATAAAAGTTCTCTAGAAGGACTGCTTGGAGAATTCCATCTGAACTGGCCAGAAATACAGAACTAAATTTGTCCTGGGTGGGAATTGCTTCCTCAGTCAGTTCACATTTCTGTATGCCACAGTAATGAGACATTTGTCTAATTATTTTTGAAATATAGGGTTGGGAATACATTAACATCACAAATAAGCCCATAGGAGTGAGGTAAAGTAACACTGTTGAACCTAAACTTGATTGGGGTTGTCATATATGAGCAGTTGAGCTGTAATTTGTATTGATAGTTTAAATGTTCTTTAAAAATCTTGAATTTTACCTAACATGCTATATTTTGAATAGGCGTTCAAGGGAGAATAAAGATTAAATGTGAGTACTTTTCAGATTTCTGTGGTGTTGAGAGTTTATGATTTCAAGCACAAGGTAAAAAACCATATCCCTTTATACCAACTTGTGTAGTTTCTCACATGGCTGGAATATTCACCTTCTGCTAACAGGTAAACCTTGTAGGTTTTTTGTTTTGTTTGCTTCTGTTTTTATAAAAGGCTGGATAAACTGTAGAGGAATTGATATATAAAGTTTACAAAACTGATGTTGTCTTTTCATGCTTTTTAACACTGTTCGTAAACATGTAATGTAAAATAGAAAGAATTACATAGCTAACTGGAAAGTCTTTTCGACTTCATATCCTTCAAGTAGGGAAAATCATTTTTATCTTATATAATCCAGCTGTGCTACCACTTCATTATATAACAGTGTTTGCTTCCCATCAACTGATTCCTTCCAATGTTATGAAGGTAGAAATTATTTTTATAGTATCCAAAATACATAGAGGGTAGGACATAAATCATGACTACTGAAGAATTAGACAACTTTAATGTTGACAATTAAGAAATTAAAATTGTTAAAGATGTGTACCTTGGTTCAGTCATCAAATTGAGACAATAGTCAAGAAATCAGAAAAAGCTGAGACTCGGCAATAAAGAAATTAGAAAATGTCATCAAATGTAAAGATGTTTAATTGGAGACCGAGACCAAGGTCATCCATACTCTTGTATTCCCAATTACTATGTACAGGTGTGAAAGCTGAACAGTGAAGAAAGCTGATAGGAAGGAAATTGATTAGTTTGAAATATCATGCTGGAGAAGAGCTTTGCCGATAACTTGAACTGCCAGAAAGACAAACAAGGGGGTCCTAGATAAAATCAATCCTGAACTATCTCTGGTGTCAAAAATGATGTAACTGAGGCTGTCATACTTTGGGCACATCATGAGGAGACAAGATTCACTGGAAAAGACTCTAATTCTGGGAAAAGTTGAAGGCAGCAGGAAAAGAGGAAGATCAAATATGAGGTGGATTGACTCCATCAAGGAAGTCACAGCCTTGGGTTTGCAACAGCTAAGCAGGGCTGTTGAGGACAGGACATTTTGGAGATCATTCATTGATAGGGTCACCATAAGTCGGAAGCAACTGGATGGCACCTATCAACAACAGCAACCTCTGCATGTGGTTTGCAGCATAGTTTTTAATGCAACTGTTTTCATGAAGTTCTGGAAAGGCATGCTACTGTGTTGCAGCAGAAACATTGGCTGCAGGCTACTAGATTTCTTGTGGCATGAAGTTTAGTAAGTTAGAGTCTGGAGTGTCAGATATGCTGTGGTAGGAATGTATTGTGGTTTGTATGCATGCATTCATGCATGGAGACACTGTACGGAAAACTAAGCAATGAGATCACAACAAAATGAAATGTGAAATTTAGTGTGCAGGTTGAATTGCCTTTATGCAAAACAGTCAGCAACCATTCAGAAGGCAGTGTTGATGCCCAGACTGATGTGAAATGTTATCCCACTACACATGTTAATTAGACTTCGGTCTAGATGGGTGGGGTATAAATTTAATAAATAAATAAATAAATAAATTAAATTAGCTTACCGATGTTTGGTTGTTAGAGCATTTTAAACTTTCAATTGCATTTTACACACACACTCCTCTACTGATACAAGATAAAACTTACTATAAATAATGAAATGGACTATTGTCCAAAACTTGGATGCCATAAAAATTTATTGGTATCAAAGATGCCAAAAGACTTGCAACATGATATATGAGAATTCAGGCCTGTTCTCTCCCTTTAGAACTGTTTTCTGTTAGAAAGAAGTGGAAATTAATAGTGCTTAATTTTTGCAGTACAGTATAATACCAGTTATGTTCTTTAGTGGGGTGTCTTGTCCATTTGTGATGAGCCAAAAAACTAAATCTCTGGTAGTCAACCGCCTGAATACAAGTAAATTGATGCAGGAGGAATGGAAAGAAATAGAATCAATAACAGAAGCAACTGGGAGTTGTTAATAAGCTTATTTTTCAGCTCCTACATTTGTAGGATGAGTTTGCCCCTTTTGCTAGGAATGTTTCTTTCTGAGCCACTGTGGCAAGAAGCCTTGTTTTCTTCCACTGTTATATTTCATACATTTGTCATTACACCATACTAATCTTTGTGCTACAGAAATCTGTTTATCATTAATGAGATACACACCCAGCCTTTCTTCTGGCTGAGCTCAAAGTGGCTTTCTCACTACTTTCAAAGTTCTTTCTCACTACTTTAGAGTTAGTGAAGGAATTAGAAAAAGACATCAAGTGAGATAAGATGACTGATCCTTGGTTACCTGGTGAGTTTGATGGCTCAGTGAGGACTTGAGCCTGGCTATCTCAACTCCCAGTCCAGCACTAACCACTACCCCATACTAGCTATCAGTAGTGCAAGATTCCAGTCCCCGGTATGTTAGGTGATAATAGTTATGTGCTGTCAAGTTGACTCCAACTTACAGTGAACTTCAGGGTTATCCAAGTATAGAGTACTCAGAAGTGGTTAACTGTCCTCTATACTTTGTGTCTGAATATGATGCAAGGCTTCATGCAGTTTTAAAAAGAGTGCATTGGCTGGGAGGCTTACCAGCTACTGATGGTATTGGGGTTGGGGCTTGTCATGTGGCAAAACTGGAGCCACCTCTGAAGCTGAAACAGCATCACTGCCTGGCCAATGCCGTGAAGGCTTCCATGCAACCTTGGCACTGGCCACTTGACAGTATTGTTTTGGCTGGGATGGGGTGACTCTCCCCCCCCCCCCCCTTATGGCAAGTGGGCAAGGCTGTCCCAACTCCAGCGCTGTCAGTAGTAGCTGGACACCTCCAAGCACTGGGCAGCCTACGAGTGGGGGACAGCCCCACATCCAGCTTTAATGTAAAGGTTCGCATGCATGAATCAGACAGTTTCATGCTATTTGGAGAGAACCTGCAGTAAAAAATCTTATTGTGGGTTATATGAAATGTATAGTTCTTGCCCAAGATTCTACAGCCAGTGCATTTTTCTCCTTCCTTCTGTAGGATTGTTTGAAACAGTCCTGAACAGCTTATATTTAATTAGAATATTAGATACTTTTGTGCTGGGTAAAGAATATGAATAACCATACTAGAAGTGTCAGCTGAGCTGAAATTCAGGTGATGAAAACCCTGTATAGTTTTGAGCCTTGTGGCACAGTGGTGAAACTGCAGTATTGCAGCCAAGAGTCTGCTCACAACCTGAGCTCAATCCTGATGGACTCAGTTAGTTAACTCAGCTTTCCATCCTTCTGAGATTGGTAAATTGACTACCAAGCTTTTGGGGGGGGGGGGGGGAATGTGTAACCTGCATAATTAAATTGTAAATAGCCCAGAGAGTTATTTAAGTGCCATGGGGTGGTATATAAGCAGCACACTTTGCTTTTGGTTTTGTTTTGTTTCCCGAGGCTGAAATTGTTTACCTAGGAATAAATCCCATTGGACTCAGTTGGAGTTCTTTTTGAGGTATATACATAGACATGTTGCAATGTAAGACTCCAAAGTGTCTCCTGTAACACACACTAGTGCTTGCTTTATATCACATTAGAACCATATCCATCTGCCTCAGTGTTGTCTACACTGTTGGGCAGTGGCTTTTTAGGGGACAGGTGGGCAACTGCAGCCTCCCAGATATTATTGAACTGCAGCTCCAAACATCTGTCACTGCTGGCTTTATTGCCTAAGGTTGCAGGGAATGGAAGGCCAAGAGCACCAGGGGTTCTACTATTTTCCTTTCCTACTTGGAGATGCCAGGCTCTCCACCACTGAATTATATCCCTTCTCCAAGACAATTCTAATCCGTGTGTGCTCTTTTCACCTTTTGGTCTTACTTTATTACCGTAGTGGTATGTGTGTGTGTGTGAGAGAGAGAGAGATGGGAGAACGCCCTGTGCAAATAGTGAATCTGCTTAGCCTTCAAATTCTAATCTCTCAGTGTGCAAGCTTCAGCTTGCCCTGTTTCTCACCCTTGGCCCAGATACTGAATTTGCACTACAGTGGAAAGTACAAAGGGGAGCAAAGATGACCTTTGGCATGCGGGTACTCTCACCGAGTTTCTGCAAAGTTACATTTTTCATGCAATAGCATGAAACATTTAAAACATAAACAGTCATTTTTAGCTTCCTCTGTTCAGCTCATTTGTGTCAGTTTATTTTGCTCTTGCAGTGTTGTTGGAGCAGCTCTAGGAATACTAGTACAGGGAGAACTTCTGGCCAGCTCTGTGTTATTTCCAAGACCGACTGCAGTTCCTGCATGGCTGGCATAAACACGGTTTTCTGTTGCTAGCAACTACCTTCTTGGCAGCTGCAAAGAAAAGAGCCTAAAATAGCCTAGTTAACAGCTCTGTTAATCGTTAGCAACTAACTTGTTTCCAGAAGGAAGGAATGTGTACATTTGTGTCAAAATTGTAGATTACTGTCTCTTGATCCTACTTATCCATACACGAGGCAGCTCTAATTGCAGTGTTTCTCATAACAATAAGTAATACTCATGGCTCACTGTAGCATGTCACATTTGTCTGTGATTTCTGTAATATCAAGCAGTGAGACAAAACAAATGCCACAGATCTACTTTTGCTGAAGTGAAATCTGCTGTGTTGCTTCCCTATTTTCTAGAGAAACTCCCATTTTCTAGAAGGCCCCTGCTCATCTCCCTAGTTTGGACATCTGCAATTTCCTTTCACAAATGACTGCTGTTTTCTTTCTTCTGTATGCCTTCTAATGAAAGTTCTCTGCAGCAACTGATTTAAGAAACCTTAAGTTTGCATATTCATGTGGTCTTTTCAGAAATCATTTTAGTCATTAAACTGAGCAATAAGATGTTTTTCAGTCTTTTTTTAAATCACAGTCGTTCTCTAATATCTTTCTAACTTCGCCAAATATTCCTATCAATTTTTATATTAAATAGTCCGAGAGTTCTGTTTCCCTCTTAATCCCCTCCCTCCAGTAATATCTTCTACAGTTTCTGCAGTGTTGTTCTTGATTACTTCCAAGTCCTGATTCTGAGAGTGACTTTATAGGGATGCACAATGATATGCCTTCATTTAATTACTGTGTCCAGCAAAAGAAAGAAAGAAACCAAGAGCCAGAACCCATTAAAAAAAGCAGAACTAACAATTTTACTGGGTTGGTGAGCAGTTGTTACACGAAGAGGGTGTGGGATAAGAGACAATAAATTGCAGTGACATATCTGTTTAAAAGCAGAGAGCCCTTCTGTATGACATTTGGCTGAAAGCCACCTTCTGAGTCACATTTGTTCCTACTTTGACCTGCAATGCCAGACTAATGTTCTTCTCTCTAACATATCAGTTGCTAGAACATATTGAAGAAGTTGAAAGGAATGACAACAGTGCTATTCAAGTGAAAATGAAGAAACTGTAAGCTCATATATTTTTGTCCAGGTGAAACTGCTGGTTTTAATTTTTTTTTTTTAAAGCTTTAACGGTTGAATAGCTAAGGAACAGACTAAACTATGTTATATAGTATTTTAATACTTCTGTCATTCATGCAGAACGTAATATTCAGATATGAGCTAAGCAATGGTTCCCAACTTTGGTTAACCCAGGTGTTCTTGGACTACAATTCCCAGAAACCTTCACCACTAGCTGTGCTGGCTGGGGTTTCTGGGAGTTGCAGTCCAGGAACATCTGAGTTACCCATGGTTGGGAAGCACTGAGCTAAAGGATTATAAAACAAAAACAGAGTCAGATGCCGCTCCAAAAATGGTGCACTTTTTAGGCCATAGATAAGACACCTTCAGTAAGGAACATACTACTTGGGCCTCGTCCGAAGACCTCAAGGCATGGACTAGATACGGGAAGAGACACTAATTTTGGCCCCAGGAAGTTTTAGACTTTGAAGTACCAATATCTTTGAATTGAGATTAGAAGAAAATACTCAAACAATGCAGTTACTTCAAAAGAGCAGCAATAACATTTGCTGAGCTGAACCAGTTTTGCTTGGCTGAATCAGTTAGAATTTTGGTAGCTACATTTTATGTTAGTTGAAGCTTCTATATTGTCTTCATGGGTATCTGCAAATATAATGTATCACAGTAGTCCAGCTGGAAGGATCTGTGTGGCCAGGAAAGTCTATTGGAAAAACTATAGTTGGTGAACTAGCCAAAGCTAGAAGAAAAGGTGTCTTGCCACTTAGGTCATCTCAAGTGTCCACGTAAAATCAAGCAACAACCTAGACTGCACATTAAGGGATAATGCAGTCTTAATCCAGAAGAGGCCAAACATCAGTATTCTTGAATCCAAGAATCACCTACTCACACGGGTTCTGTCTTGTTAGGATTCCACCTGGCTTCTGTGAATGAGTCTTCGCTCATTCCATTGGTGAATCCTACCAAGGATTTGGTCTGTACTGCCTGTGGAAAGACACTTTTAAATGTACGAATGCATGAGCAGGTGATACATTTGTTAGACTACTAACAAATCAAACTATCTGTGAGCTCTTGTGCATCAAAGTCCATTTCCTTGGGCCATGCACCAATGTCTTGTGGATAGTGCAGAAAAATTACAGAGATGAGAGTCCTGAAAATTTATGGCAGATGGTTGTGCCAGGCTTGTTTTTTAGAGGTGAGTTAGAAAAAACACAGGCTGTTTTGAAGGTAAGGTTTTTGGTCTACAACTCACAACAGTTGTTGATTGGATATCACACCCCAGCTGAAGAAGAACACTTCTGAATTTCTGTTTGGCCAAGGAAGAGGGCAACACAACCCAGAGACCTCCAGGAAATTGGGGTTAAAATCTAGTTTACCCACTAGGCGGGTCCAAATTAAAGCCAAATTGATAATATTATCTGGTGGTTGGAAGTAGGTGTTTCCTTCAGTTTGATGGACTTTGTTAACTGCTGTTAGAAAAGCAAACAGACAAACAAACAGACTCTTTCATTATTAGATATAATACTCTCTCCTAGTTTTTCTGTTCTTCCCTTTGTGCTTACAGAATATTTGGGGGGGGGGGTCATTTTATAGGAGATGTTTTCTCTTCCTCACTTAAACCTCCAATGTGGAAGAATGCTGTGCTGCTGTCATTTCCCGCTTTGGGAAGCAGTAGGCGGTGAGTGGGAGGAAAAGGGCTGGTTGCAGCAGGCAGCCTGCAGGAATTTTAATCATGCTTACTATTTGCAAGGCTTGAATCGGTGGAATTTCATTAACTAGACTGATGCGACTGTGTGGTTGGAGGCCAGCTTGTGGGCACGTTCTGCCAAGTGTTAGTTGACCCATGTGTACATCTGCACATTTACTCTTTAACTCATGTCCATAGCTCTCAGCAGTATCTGTCACTGTTGATGGCAGTTTCCTGATGAGGATGAACTTCTACAAGACAAGGACAACCAACGACTCACTCGTGACCTTTCCCAAGGCTATCCTGTTATTGCCAGTTTGATCTCCCAGTGAAAAAGCAGATCGTTTCTGTATTAATAGTATTTCAGGCAGCAAGCAACAAAGAAAAGTTGTCACAAGGTTCAAAGGTCTTTTAGTTTGGCTTGACTTCCTTTCTTGTTTTGCTTATAATTTCATACAGATGCTCTTCATGTGTGCTACTGTAAAGGCAGTTAAAGAAGAAAGTGCAAAAGCAGAGTTAAAGATGAACATCGTAATGACTTCTATAGAATGACATAACTATATGTTGACAGTGAAGAAATCAATATTGTTGCAAAGATTTTCAATACATTGGCTCAGTCATCAATCAAAATGGAGACTGCAACCAAGAGATCAGAAGAAGCCTGAGACAGGAATTAGAAAAGATCCTTAAAATAATATGTCATTTAAGATCATACTGTGGGATTCCTGTTTACTGTGTATGGAAGTGAAAGCTGGGCAGTGATGATAGCTGACAGAAAAAAGATGTATGCCAAACTTGAGATGGATTGATTTGATAAAGGAAGTTGCAGCGTTTGTTCGGGAGACCTTAGCAATGCTGTTAATTATTTTTAAAAAATTAAAAATTGTTAGGTAAAGGTAAAGGTTCTCCTTGACATTTAGTCCAGTCATGTCCGACTAGGGCGCGGTGCTCATCCCCGTTTCCAAGCCGTAGAGCCAGCGTTTGTCCGAAGACAGTTTCCGTGGTCACGTGGCCAGCGCGACTAGACACAGAACGCCGTTACCTTCCCACCAAGGTGGTACCTATTTATCTACTCACATTTTTACATGCTTTCGAACTGCTAGGTTGGCAGGAGCTGGGACAAGCGACGGGAGCTCACTCCGTCGCGTGGATTCGATCTTGCGACTGCTGGTCTTCTGACTTTGCAGCACAGAGGCTTCTGCGGTTTAACCCACAGCGCCACCACATCCCCTTAAAAATTGTTAATTCACACTAATCTTCAATCCACAGCTACCTCAGCTGTAACTTTAAAACAGCTCAAATGCAGCCTGCATCTTTCCTGACTTAGATCTGGTGAAATCCATCTTGCCATGAACTTTTGGACTTCACACTGGTATACACCTGACAAAGTGGTCCTGATCCACAAAAGGTTACAGATTGTATGATGATTTTTTAAAAAGATACTTATAAAGGCATTGCCTACTCTTGCATTTGTATTATGAACTGTTAGGGTTTATCTTGTTCTTAATGTTATATGACATCAAGTCAGAACCAACTTATATTGACCCTAATAGGACATTCAAGGTAGGTAAGATATTTAAGGAGTGGTTTTACCAGTTCCACACCCCCAGTGAATGTCCATGCTGTGACTGGTAGTAGCTTTACAACATCGGTATTCAGATGTAACACTAAATATTGGTTTGATGTTGCATGAATGAGCTGGGATGAATTCTCCTTCCTCCTCCCATTCTGTCAAATGAGGAAACTAAGACAGGGAATTCCATTCCCTTGCAACGTTTCCATTGCTTTCCATTGCATGCATTTTCCTAGTTCAGTCAGATGCCTGGGGATGGTGGCTTAAATTAGCTAAATCAAAGAAGCTAGCATCAGGAACCACAGTTCAAAGTTGGCTTGTTTTAAAACATGTGCTCAGGTTGACTTGTGAAGTATTGAAGGAAGATATAAAGTGGAGATCTTGTCATTTTATTGATCATGATAAGCTGCACAGGTGTTCCAGCTGTTCTACTTGCTGTAGTCCACTGATAGGTCTCTTAATGCATATACTTAGAATTTCATTGTCTCCGACACATTTTTGGTGTCACCTGGCAGGACAAAGTTCCACATAGAGTAGTCCTAGAATGAGCTGGAATTTTTAGCATATATACATTACTGAAACAGCGATGTCTACGTTGGCTTGGGCATGTCGTGAGAATGGCTGATGGTCGGATTCCAAAAGATCTCCTGTATGGAGAATTAGTGCAGGGAAAGCGCCCCAGAGGGAGACCACAGCTGCGATACAAGGATATCTGCAAGCGGGATCTGAAGGCCTTAGGAATGGACCTCAACAGATGGGAAACCTTGACATCTGAGCGTTCAGCCTGGAGGCAGGCGGTGCATCATGGCTTCTCGCATTTTGAAGAGACACTTGTCCAGCAGGCCGAGGCAAAGAGGCAGTCCCGAAACCAGCAAAATCAGGGAGCTGGACAGGGGACAAATTGTATTTGTCTTCAGTGTGGAAGGGATTGTCACTCTCGAATTGGCCTTCTCAGCCACACTAGACGCTGTTCCAAGTCCTCTATTCAGAGCACGTTACCATAGTCTCTCGACTGAAGGATGCCTAAAAAAAAGAATTTATAGTATTTTGATATAAACTCATTATATTTTATTAATAATATTTCCCACTTTATCTTTTTCTTCATTAACTTGTATGGATGCATTGACTTGGTTGCTGCTTTCTGTATTTTGAGAGGGCCAACACATTGATTATTGTGATTGTTTTGAAACTTGCCATAGTTTGTCATTGTAACTGGTTAGAGAATAAAAAAATGCAGAGTAGGAGTAAGTGCATAATTGTCGCATGGAGTAGTGTAAACTGTGGTTTTACAAAGTTTTTTACTGGATCTTTTAAACTTTGTCATATATAGTTTGTAGGTAAGGGCTTCTAGGGAAATGACCCAGGTTTACTGGTGATATCGGATGCTTTAGGATGGTAGAAGAAAAGAGACAAGAGCTCTAAAAGGATTGCTTAAGATTGAGTGAATGGACATTAAAAGGGCAAACTTGGTTAAATGTAATTAAGTGTAAAGTGTAAAGTCACTGAGGCGAAAAATCCACAGGGACCATGCTGGGTAGGGATGCCAGGTTGATATAATTTAAGACTTTTTAGTGTAGGAAACAATGTGAGTGGGGAAGATATGATAAAGATGTGTAAAATGTTGGTACAAAGAGAGAGGATAGAATGAAGCCCCCAGCCATCCACTTCCTGCTTAATACTAGAATCTGGAGTTGTCCAGGGATACCAAAGAGGGGAAATTGAGGATATAATGAAATACTGCTTCAAACAGTGGCCAAAATCCTCTTGCAGTGGTGTTGCATAAATGGCATAACCTTTGGATGCAAATTGCAACAAGTTAAGAAATCACCATAGACCTCATCGGTTGCATATTAAATTGTATGACTCCATGAGCAGCTGATATTGTCTACAGTGTTTTCTTAACTTGGGGCAATTTGTCTCTAAAAGTTATGCCATTTGCGTAGCTATACAAAAGGATTTTGGTCAATGCATCGTCAAACTGTAGAATTTCCTTTTGCAAAAGGTAGGAAGGACTAGAGAAGATTAAAGAAATTTAGGGAGGATGATATTATTAATGCCTACTAGTCGAGATGGCTAGAGACACCCCCCCCCCCCCCCCCGGTATCAAGACAGTATTCCTCTACATATGAATTTCTGGGGAATGTGAGTAGGAGCTGCTGTTGTATTCAAGCTGTTGTGCTTCTATCCTCCTTGGAGGCTTCCCATGGGCAGCTTGTTGGCCTTTGCAAGAACTGAATGCTGGATTGGGCAAACCTTTGGCCTGACGCAGCACAGCTTTTCTCCTGTTCTTAACCACAGTGTGTTGATATGAATGAAACAACAAACCATAAGCGAGCAAAAGCTTTCAGCTCTTTCACTGACAGTGTTGAAGGTGCCAGAGTATCATTTGGAGTGCATCCAAACTAGGGAAAATGCTTCAGGGAAAGTTCTTGCTTCATAAGGTCATTTGAACTGGAGATGTTGATGATTGAACAGCAAACCTGTTGCATGCAAAGGATGAGCTCTACTACAAAAGTATCATCTCTCCCAAGCAATATACTGTGCGGTGTTGGGTACAGTCACTTGACAAGCAGTTCCTGGAATTCTGTTCACAAGTCAGTGTATTGCATGAGGTCTTGTTACCATAGGTGTGGGAGCCTTACACTGGCAACAATAAGATTATGCCTAATTAGGAAGTCTGAAATGCAATGGTTTTTATCCCCAACAAAGTTGAAGGGTCTAATTTGCAAATGGCAGGCTTCATCCAGGTATCTAATTGGACGTTGGCAAAGGCATAAATGTTAGTTTTGAGATTACATGTAAAACTGTGAACATCTGAAAAGTGGAAATGGCTAAATAGTGTAATTTCTGAGACTGATGTCAGTAGGGAGAGTAGAATCTGTTGGAAGAAGTCACTTTCATAGGGTGTATCCTGTCTCCTTTGGAATGGGTGGCAGAGCAAATTGCTCAGGTTGAAATAAAGCTAGTATTTTATCTAAATACTGGTGGTTATTTTTTTAAAGAAACAAAATCAGTTGTGAAGTTAGTGGGATCAAGCCATTTATTGCCATCTTGCAAATAATCCGCAAAAGCTGCTAACTCTAATATACTCCTTATTAAAGTGTCATACCACATGTTTCTGTGCAAGTCATTTGTTTCAGCCAGTGAGGTGGTGGTGGTAATTCTCTTTTAGCTAATGAATGGTTCAATGCCTTGGGATCAAGGTTTCCTCTAAGGTGCACGGCTGCGCAAGAGTGTGTGATTCCACCCGCTCCGCGCAGCTTTCTTCCTCCTCCATGCACTCACAGGGAGTGTTTCCAGCCCCTTTGGTTCCAGTTGTGATGGCACGGGGTGGGGGGCAAAGTCGTGTGTGAGAGGGGTGGAGCCCTGCCCAGCAGGGCTGAAAATTAGAGGGAAGGCTGCTTGGGATGGTTCTCGCATTGCTAAAAGTGACCAGTTAAGTGGCTGTTTTCATACTTTATAGATTATATTTGGTGTAGTTGTCGATATGTTGGACTAGGAGATTGGGAGACCAGGGTTCAAGTCCTTAACTGTGCTGTGAAGCTCACTGTGTGCCCTTGGACCATTCACTTGGCCAGACCTTCCTCAGGTTGGCTAATTTCTCAACCAAACCTACAACAGGGGCTGTAGTAACATAAAAATGGAGAGTGGGCACATTGGTCTTCAGAAGAAGTGTGTTGTATAAATGTAATAAAGAAACATTTCTTTTGCTTTGCATATTAGTCCAACTATTTCAAATGCTATCATGTTCTTCTTTGGAGATGAAAGTTAGATTACTTGAAGAAATGATAGTCATTCACTGCCGTCATTGGGAAGAGCATTTTGTTCCAAGTTTTAAATGTTGAAATATTATGTAGTGGTGTAAATTAAGTTATTCTACTTTTATCTTGCTGTTTTTTTAATGAAGTGTTCTTTCATAGAATCATAGAATAATTGAGTTGTAAGGGGCCTATAAGGCCATTGAATCCAACCCCCTGCTAAGTGCAGGAATTCAAATCAAAGTAGATCTGACAGATGGTTGTCTGAATTTCTCTTCAATGCCTGCAGCATTGGAGTGCTCACCACCTCCCAAGGTAATTGGTTCCATTGCCGTACTTCTCTAACAGTTAAGAAGTTTTTCCTGATCTTCAGTTGCAATCTGTCTTCCTGTAACTTGAGCCCATTATTATGTGCCTTGCAGTCTGGGATGATAGAGAAAGATCCTTCACTCTGTATCTTTCAAGTATTTGAAAAATGCTATCATATCTCCCCCCAGTCTTCTTTTCTTAAGGCTAAACATGCCTAGTTCTTTCAGTCTTTCCTCATAGGGCTTGAGTTCTAGTCCCCTGATCATCCTTTGCCTTCCTCTGAACTTGCACCAGTTTGTTGGCATCCTTCTTAAATTGCAGTGTCCAGAACTGTATACAGTACTCAAGATAAGGCCTAACCAATGTTTTCAGTAACTTTTGGATTTTTTGTGCATAGAAGCAGTGTAGATGAATACAGCCTGTAGAATTAGGATACTCTATTTAGACTAGCTGTATAAAACCAGTTCACAGCTGCAGTCATCTGTACACTTTACATGGGCTTATACTGGTGCTTATTAACTATGATTTCACTGTATTAAGGCTACAATTCCGTACCTGGGAGCAAGCTTATTTGACTTGAGGGGGATCTCTTATTGAGCATGCATTGGACTAAGGGTCTGTATAACAAGATGCTGTTTGTGATTCCAAATATAAGTGTAATAACAGATGAAATTGAAGAGAAGGCAGAACTGCAGGAGGCTGAACAGATGGATAGGTGAATGAGGTGTAATGTTACTAGATGGAGGCCATAAACCTGACTTTTGAAGTAGAACACATATGCAGGCTAAACAGAAAATCATATCTGAGAGGGAGGGCTTTGGCAAAGGTTCTTTTTTAGAACACTTTTCAGCGTCTTTAGGGAAGTGTTGTGTACACATTAATAGGGAAGGAATGCTGTTGAAATGGTAAACCTGAAGAGATACTAGCAACTAGGATGACTTAATTGTTTTTATTATGTTCCTTATTTGCTGCAGTTTGATGAAATTATGCAAGAGCCTGCTATGTATTTTTATTTCAAGTGGGAGATAAGTAGTAGTACTTGATCAGATAACCTGAGAGGACAATGAAGACCATGTCAAAAAAAAGAGCTTCTGCTTCAGGCATGCTGGAATCTAGCCAGTGCAGCTTCTGCTAAAGTAGGATCGTTCTGTTCTCGTTATGTGGCTCATGTTCACTGTTGATCCTTCAGCTAAGGCAGAGCTCTGAAAAGTCACTACAGCTTCCAGAATCCCTCAGCCAAGATGCCTGGTGGTCATTCTGACCTTGGGATTCCAGGATTTGTAGTTGGAAAAATTCATTTTCCAAGTTCTGAGTTAAAGTTAGTTGCAATGCCAAGGATTACAGTGTTTCTGATAAGTTAGACCTATCTAACTATATGCTGCTTCTGAGTACATGTTAATGCAGTGCTTTTCTTCAGTGCTCAGAATATTGAATCTTCATTATTTCAGTAAATCCTTATGGAACCCAGTATAGTTTGCTGGTACATTCCCCGTTTTGGGGATTAAGATGGAATGGTAACAGTTTGCCAGACTCCACTCAGTGTATATCTCATTCTTCTGAATTGCTGAGGATGGACTGCTGCTTCTCCTCCACCTTAGTCCTGCAGAGAATTTACGAGGTACGTTAACCTGAAGCAGCATCTTCTTCCACATGGCCTGTATTGTTTGCTGAGATTGTCCAGACAGGTACTGCTATGTATCTCCCATGCAAAGTGTAACACAAAGCAGAGTTTTTATCAGTAATGGTCCATATGTTATGGAGCTGTTTCCCCAATCAAGTCCATCAAAAACCTTCACTTCTTTTGCTGGAAGAGAAGTTTTCAGGGTAAGGACATACGTGTTTTTGGAGTACAATTCCCAGAATTCCCTAGGCAGCACAGTCATATTTATAAATAGAAATCACCAAGGGCTTTAGAAGCGTAGTGCTCCTTATTGTAGCATAGCTGCTGAGAGCCACTATGGACTAGTAGATACAAATGTGGGAATATGAATGTGAGTTTACTGTTTAAGTTTATTGCATGAGAAAAGACTTTGTTCTCCACTTTTGAAGCTTGGCTGCCATTCTTTCTAGATTAGTTATGTAGGCTTGTGTGTAGGCAGTCTAGGCATTCCCACAGAGAGATTTTCACTCTGGGCATCAGGCCTCCATGCCTATAATGCCAACTGCTGTGAAAATGCCCCTCCATTTGAAAAGGTTGACAACTAAATGAACCAATGCACACATTAAAATTTTGAAAATGACATTTCAATTAGAATGGCCTCAAGTTGCACTGACAGTTTGGAGGACTGTGATATGTTTTATATGGAGAAAATGGGAACAAAACCATATTATATGTAGGAGAGGTATAACTGGATCTCATGAGGTTTCTTCTTTGAAATAGAGATAAGGTGAGAACCAGCGTGGGTAAAGACTGTTGTGCCAGGGAAGGGATTGAAGTCTTCCATTTGTGCCACTTCCCCAGCGTTTTTACCTCCCCGACGTCCTATCCAGTTATGTACCACTGTGGCATATACATATTTTACATGAGTGAAAGGAAGCACAGTACTGGGAAATTCAATTTTGAACCACTTGCATCTCTACTTGAGACCTGCATTGGAACAGTTCTGTGAAAGGGACTGTTTTTCAGCTGGGGAAATGGGAAGGACTTATAATGTCTCCAGATTGAGCCACCCAGCAAGAGTTGAACGGCAGACCACAAGAAAACAATTTGCTTGAGTCTCACAGCCTCTATGGGTGCTTTATGTTTGGAGGAAGCAGTTGTATTAATTTGAGATCAACAAATTCACCTTGTGCAGATAATTTTTCTTGAATATGCAATAGTGCTAATTTATTGTGTAAATTGTTATGTACAGTATATGTTTTGGTATTTGGGACTGTATACATGCAGTTAGAAAAATGGTAAATAAACAAATTGACCTCCATCCATGTACATGTTCGGACATCAGGATCAGAAAGGTTTTGTTTTATTTTTAAGCTGTGCCTTACCATATGTGACCAAGTGTATTGGAAAACATTGCTTGATCAGCTAAACAAATGAAGGACTCTCTGTTCCTGGTTTGTTTGGCATGACATCCAAAAAGGAACTTCTAACAAGCCATAGTGATAAACCCTGATTTTTTTACTGCAGCCTGTTGGGAAAGAGGCAAGGTTGACTTCCCCGTTTAGGCATCACATTGAAAAAACTACAGATAGGGAGTTCCTTGTGTCTTTACTAGCTTTCTGTGGCAAGAAGAACCATGTAGGAGCAATTAAGCAGCATTCGCCATGGCACTTGGGAATTGGGTGGCAATTTTACATGTCAGTTTATTTTGCAGAGTGGCTGCAGCTTTGTTAAAAATATGTAACACACTGTGCTGTTGTTAAATGTGCAGTATTTCCTACTTTTTGTAATGCCACAAAAAAATCAGGTTGCCAGTAACTGATGGATAAAGAGAGAACTTCCTAAAAAGTTCTGTCATGTTTGCACCAGTAGAGTTCTTTTTAGGTTCTGTGGGAGACAAATTGTTTTGCTGTTGGCCTTTTTCCTATTTATTTTTTATAAACTTAAGTAGGCTGTGTATCAGTTGCACTTTTTAAGGCAGATTTTTTCCATTCCTTGGAGTCTCTTGTTTCTCTCTTGGAGATATTCTGGAGCCATCCAGAGGGGAGTGGAAAAATGAGCTGAGAGCATTTTACATGTGGTGAAGGAACGCCCTAGCTTTGTAATGCTGGACTGCAGGATTCCAAAGCTAGCAGTCGGAGTGGAGGGGGAGTGAGTATAAGTGGATGAGGAAGTGAGTCATTAAAAATGGCAGGCTTATGACCCACGTGCAAGGAAGTACAGTTGGCTTAGAAGGTGGAAATTCAAGAAAACCCCCTGTGCTTGCCTAATCTCCCTCACTTTCATTTCCCTTCTTCTTTTTAGGTGCCTGAAATTTGACAGGCAGAAATAGGGTTATTTCTTTTTTGAAGTTTGTGGTGAAATACACTGATTGCACTCACTTTTAAGAGACCTTGTTGGAGGGGAATGCAGGCTAAATGATATACACAGGGTCTGATTGATAACCAATCCATTCTTCCCTCCTCTATTTGTTTGCCTTTGCATAGGGATATTTTCTAAACACTGTCTCATCTGTATATCAGAAAATTACAGTTTGGAAATGAGATAGTTGGGTGATGCTGAAGTTTCTTCATGTGGTTCTGAACATGGTGAAAACATACCAAATTCGTATTGTTCTAGCAGGTCATCACTGAGTTGTCATTGGCATTTATCTTAGTTAATCTAAAATGTGTATGAAGTATTTGGGTGTCAATGTTTACTATGGCATAGTGATAATTTGTAAGATATGGAATAGATTATTCCATCATATTATGGAAATATAACACACCAGACATCAGAATTTGCTGCCAATAAAAACCAAACTTAGAGTTTCTTAGTCTAACTTGCCTGTTTGCAGCACAATCTGTGTATTTATGCTACAGTGGAAGTAGTGAGGGAAAACATCCTGGTGGTTGTGAAGCTGCTTCTGTGATGAACTAATATCTTTTCTTTCCAGTTCCAACAACAATTTATTGCATGCCCCTTCCATATTTCCTTCCTCTTCTCCTCTCCCTGCCTTTGGTTTTACAGTCTGCTTTGCACTAGGGATATATTAAGGGACTTGACAGGCAAAGCCATGGCCTCAACTCCCAGAGCCTCCCAATCCCTGTTTGTGTGTATGTGTTGCATGACATATGATACACTCATTTTCTTTATTTCAAAGCTGGCAGAAGGGAGATGGTTTTGATAATTCATTATAATACAGTGTAGTTAATTGCAAAGTATAGGCATACATTGTCTGTTTTCCCAAGAAATCCCCAAATTCTTTGCAAGACTGAAGCATAGTGTCCCACCCTCCCTTTACCGCAGCATCATTGGTTTAATATACTTCTTACCTCCTAAATGGGAAGAATTGATTTGTCTCTGAGTGCACTACCTGTCATCTTGCATGTTGAATTGCCACTACAGTACTCCATAACATTACAGTCCATGAAATAAGTTCAGTTTATTTTTTTACTGATTAAAGAGCCCTTCGTTCAGAATAGCCTTCTCTAGGGACCAGTTTCCAAAAGTTCTTGTACGCTGAAGTAGAATGTAAAGTATGAAGAACTATTTTTGTGGTACATGCAGCTCTCCATTGCTGGATATGGTATTGTTTCAGGGAACATACAAGCATTTTGAGCCTTATTCAGCTCATGACTTATTTTCCTTGGCATTGTGCAGCCAAATTATTTATTATTTATTAGTTGCATTTTTATCCCACCCGTCTAGTGACAGAGCACTACTGCCAATGCTAAGGTACTTTGGTCTTTGTTGCTTTATCTGTTCAGTGCTAAAAGCCTGCTTTGGGTCTTGTGTCATGCAGTTCCCTGAAGAAAGGGTGAATTATTCGCTTAGGAGGTCCAAAGCCTGGATAGCTAATCTCTGAGAAATTCCTCAACAGGAATGATAGCTTTTAATCACCAACTGTAGTGTAGTGGATAGAGTGATGGACTAGGGCTCTGGAGAACAGGGTTTGAATCCACATTTGGCTGTGGAAACTCATGGGGAGTAAAACCACTCCTTAAATATCTCACTTACCTTGAAAGCCTACCCTTAACACCTAAACAACGCAAAGCCCTTACTCTGGCCCGCTTCAATGCACTTCCATCAGCAGTCCAGGAAGGGAAGTATAACAACACCCCCTACACTCAGCGTATATACCCCTGTAACTCTGGTGAGATCGAAACCATCTCCCATGTGTTACTTCATTGTGCTTTTTATTCTGGCATTTGAGAAGTCCTCGTTAACCCTTACATAAGGGAATTTCCTGGACGATCAGAGGCACATTATGCACTGCGAAAATTCAGATATTTTGACAAAAGTAGCTAAATTCTGTGCTGCTGCAATCAAAATCCGTGAAGGAAAGGTGCCACCCAAAGCGCAGCTATAGTATCTGTAAATTGGTGTATACAAGTAGAGGCCTTAATGATCATACGGGCTCTATGGGCTTCTAATTGATAATTCTGTCATTCTATGCAAGCTACAGTAGCCCATAGACAAGGCCTATGATAGGGAGGGAGGAGATATCTAATAAGATGTATGAATGTAGTTATATATATGTATATAGATGTTTTTAGTGCTTTTAGATTGATTTTATGTTTCCTAATTTAAATAATGTTGCTTACTTTTGCTGGTCAATGACCGTAATAAAACATTTATCATTATTATTACCTTGAAAGCCCTATCAGGCTCACCATAAGTCAGTTGTCATATACCAGTGGCTCCTTCATTTCTTGATATGACCTAAGCAACAGTACTTTGTTGTGTAACTTATTACGGCCTTCCTAAAAGGGGGGTAAACATCTCTCTGTTAACATTGCCTGTACCCAGTAGTGGGTGACCACATAGCTTGTTATAATAATACTCATTGCTGTCCCATCCCATTGGGGATGCCCCAAAATTTGGAGCAAAAAAGTCCCAAGAAAGGATTACTTAGTCCTGAAAAAGGAACAGGTTAAAATCTATTAATTTCATAGCCAGAAAACTACTAATGAGTTTCCCAATTGTTCCATAATTTGCAAAAGAACAACTGTTATTCCTTTGTTACACTCAAAACAAACATATTATGGGTAATTTCATGACTTATGGTGTAGTATTTTCTAAGATCATGATGTCATAATCCAAATTTTTAGAAAGGAAAACTTTGAACTGGATAATAGTGGTTGTAATTTACAGGTTGTAGCACATCTGTGCATTTTCCTTGTTTTAGCAACGTATTCTTCATTGCTTAATCACATCCCATGGTATTTTGAAATTTACATAGGATGTGATAAAACATTAGGATTTGAGAGTGCTGATTCAAAATAGCAATTTATGCACACGCCGGACTAACCAAAGTGCTCTCACAACCTTTTTCAGACACAACGTTTCATATAAACTCTGCTCCAGTAAAATTCCTGTTGTGAGTGTAACATGGGATATTTTCTGGTACCTTTATCCTAGCATTGACAACTTCTCATGACTTGTCAGGAAAAGAATTCTCATGGTCTAGAATAAACTTCTTATTTGAAAAATTAATGAATACTGCGATGATTAGCAACAGAATCTACAGGAGTGCCTTTGGCAGTGGGAAAAGAGCCCTTGACCTGTGTCCCAATTTACTGGTGATGGCAGTTTTCAGCAAGACTCACCCCCCCACATCCGGTCCTGAGGCCCCCCCGCAAAGGCTTCCTGATACTAAAGGGATCCCTAATATTGCCAGCCTGTGTGGCCATGGGGAAGGAGGGATTGGCCAACCACTTCAGAGTATTCTCTACCTGGAAAACCCTGAAAAGGGTCACCGTAAGTCAGAATTGACTTGAATGGCACATTGTTGTTGTTTTTGTATTGAGCCTCAGAACCTTGTGGGGGAATTGAAAACTTTTAATAATGATAAAAGGCTGTTACTGACGATGTCATCAGTCTTACGTGTGCAGAGCTGTGACAACAGGGTTTTAACCAGTGTTTACATCTAGTGTGCCTCTGTATGCAATGATTTATTCTAATCATACTGACTCCTAAGCTGTCCTTTTGGATCACTGTCATGTCTACTTTTCAAAGACCTCTGATGGAAGGTCTGCCTCTGGTTCTTCAGTCATCTGGGTGAATGTTAAAGATACATTCTGATGTTTAATGTCAGATCCAGATATCATCACCTTGGCAAATCGAACCATGTTATTTAAGAAAGTGTCAAGAAAAGTCAGGTGCATTGTAGTAGAGAGCAAGTTAAGTTGGGCTGTCTCTAACTGAGCAATGCACTCTCCGGAGTCTTTGGAGAAGAGTGCATTTTGGTCGCAGTCACAGTGGTGGAATCTTTGCAGATAGTACTTCCAGTGAAAATGTTTCTCTGCTCCAGAGACGTTCATTGTGTTTCGGTGCTGTTGGGATGGCTAAGGATACATGAGCAGACCAAAGATGTCAGGTGTTAAAACATTTTTATTGTGCTTTAATTTGTCAAGCTTGTAAATGTTTCTCATATAGTGTCTTCTAGGCTAATGAAAGGACTGTGCAGTTCTTTAACACAGAAGTCTTGGGTGGGTGTGTTGTTAAGTCAATTGTGAATTATAGTGACTGCACCAGGATTTCTAGGTATGAAGAATTCAGAAGATGTTTACTGGTCTCAAATATTTAAGAGCATATTTAAGATAAAAGAGTGGAGAGGGACACCAGAGTAGAAGAAAAATGTTATAGGAGGAATTGAATGTTGTTACAGAGTATTGTCATAAAAGTGGAAAGCTGGCTAAAATGTGTAGGGCATTTTGCATCAAGTATAAATAATTGCCTAATAGACAAACTAAGGGAAGGGAGTAGGTCTGGCAGGGAAAGAAGGAGGTGGCGGTAAATAGGCAGACATACCATGTGACTGGGGGGGGGGGAGATGATGTTGATCCCAGCTGTCACTGATCTAACCTTTTCAAGCTGTACATAATAGTTTCTGGTTGACATTTTGTGATTAATTCTCTGTCATTTTTATTTCAGGTGCTGAGCCTAAATGGACAAATTCCTTGTGAATTACAAAGTATAAAGAGGGCAGCCTAGCAAACAGAGTTTTGTATCTCCGGGTGGATTATACTGGACAGGGCATAGCGTCTCTGGCTATCTTTAAAATCTGTCCTTCACTTTCTGCTTTAGCACAAGCAATGGATTTGCTATTAGTCTGAATTTTTCCACCCAAGAGAGAGTGAACCATGAGTCTGCAGGCTCAGCAGAAGGCTGCAAACAAGAGGACTGGGAAGCGGGCTGCAATTCTGGGTGGGCAAGCTGGCCTGCCAAAAGAAACCCAACAGCAGCAGCAGCAGCAGCAGCAGCTCAAAGAAGGGCAGTACTACGGCCATGTGGGGAATGTGCCTTCTTCACAAGCCATGGAACTTTCCAAGTTGGGTGTATTCAGTGGAATCCCTAGTAATGCAACTTTGTTGAACTCTGTTTATCAAGACAGAGGAGAGGCAAGGATGACCCCTCAGCAGCTGGCTACCGTTGCCAAGTGGCAAAACTCTTTGATGGGGAATCCATTGTCTGAGCAGAGCGAGCCTGGTTGGCAGCAGCCACCTCAGCCAGGCGGATGGAATCATGGGATGGTTTATGGAGGAGGCAGCCAGAAAGGGGGGCACCCCAATGCCAGCATCCCAGCTTTCTACAGCCACCCAGACGCCTTGAAAAGAAGCAGGGAGAAAGGTGTGGTGGTATCACAGCTAGACTTGTATGGAGATGCTGGCCAGCAGATGATGTCTCAGAAAGCTCAGCTGGAACAGCAAGCACTGGCCCGACAGCAAGCTCAAATTAATTCTTTTCAGCAAATGCAGAAGCATCATCAGCAGCAGAATCAGACTCTCCCTTTGCAGCCTTTCCAGCTTGCCTTTGGCCACCAGGGCCAGAAGCAAGGACTTCCAGAGTTGTTGCATGTCTTTCAGCATGCTCCGACTTCTTCCAGCCAAGCCTTCACCACCCAGCAGAAGCAACAAGCTCTTCCACAGTTGCAGCTGTTTGAAAACTTCTATCCACAACAACAGCAGCAACAACACCATCAGCAGCAGGCTTCAGCACAAGCCTTTGGTCTTCAGCAACCCATCTCTGTAGCACAGCCACATGTGGCAGCACCACCACAACCTCCCCAGCATCATATGGTTCCCCATCAGTTCCACTCAGTCTCGGAAAGGAATCAGGAGCTGTTGAAGGCCCTCACAGAACAGAACTCGCAGACTGTCCTACCCCAGGCCCAGATCTCCCTCCCAAGGAGGTCACGGAGACTCTCAAAGGAAGGCGTTTTGCCAACCTCTTCTTCAGAAGATGCACCAGCATCTAAGCCAGCTGAGGAGTATCCTGGCACTGTGTTGCCACATCACTGGCAGCCGCAACAGCATCCAGAAATCCAGTTTCCACATCAGTCTGAAATGTTCAGTCACCACAAGGATGGTTATTCACATCTGAGGAGAGCAGAGCTGGAGCGTGGGGAGATCCCAGCTGGAGGTCAGCCAACCCAACCTGAAATGGAGAAAGTGGACTCATATGAGAATGCCAGAGAACTAGGAAAGCAGGAAGTTGTAAATGAGGGCCTGGTCCAGAGAGCTAATGAGTTTGGTGGTGTTAGAGGTGGTGTCATCCAGAGCACGCGGAGGAGACGGCGTGTTTCTCAAGAAGCCAACTTGCTCACCCTGGCTCAGAAGGCTGTGGAGCTGGCTTCTCTTCAGAATGTCCGAGTAAGTCGTGTTTCTTGCCTGTTGCATCTTCTCTTACTTAATGAAGCATCTAAAAAAAATTAGCAGTCATTCCTGATCTTTCATTTATTTCTCCAGGTAGAAAATGTTATTCTTGCAAGAACTTGTTATTGTCAGCAAGTTGCTCTCGTCTATTACACAGATGACTATATGTAAAAAGTGATGAGAAACAAGTTTGACTTTGCTCTATTTATATTTTAATTGTTTGATTATACTCTGTCTTTCTCCCAAGTCTGAGACTCAAGGTAGCCCGCAAACAGGGTACAGACTATACAGATTATTTTTGTGTGTTATTACACAAAAATATATGATATTTTAAATGTTACAGATTTTATTGGAACACACTTGGATTAAAAACAGTTTGAAAGAACAGAGAAGCCATAGTCAAAAGGCCTTTCATCAGCAGCCAGGCAGTTGCTAAAGATCCGTGTGAATAAAAAAGCATCTTTGTGTGCTGGCACAAGGACAACAGGGAGCGGGGTGGGAGCACAGCCTCCACATTCTAAGAGTAACCACCGAAAAAGTACAGTTGTCTACTGTGTTTTGCTTTGGAGATGTTGACTTCTGGTGAATCACGGGGACTAAATAGGTGGTGCCTGTGAAAACATAGTTGGCCACATCGCCTCACAAGACCTTCCACACTGAACATAGCTGAACTATTAGAAGAAGAAAAATTGCTTTCTCTTTCACACACTTAGTCTTTTTCCCAAGGCTAGCTGCTCCATATCATTCCATGAAATGGATTTGGCCATTGAGTGACTAGAATAAATCGATGTGAGAGAAATCTTTCTCTCTCTCTCTCTCTCTCTCTGGGTCATTTCAGAATTTGGTTTTTTGAAATTGCTGTATTTTTAGAAAGGGAAAGAAAGCAGGTTTATGTCTTGCAAGACAAGAAAGCTGAAAACGTATTAGGAGCACAGTTAATACATTTGTAACCAGAGTGAGATTAGGTGAGATGCTTAACAGTCACATGGCAGTCTGGTAACTTGAGTGTGCAATGATTAATGATCTCCATTCATGACCATGTCACTGTGACTTAGAGGTATAGATTAGTATGAAACTGGGAAGAAGGAAAGAGATACATAAGTAGTCTGCTGGTAAGACTGGTGTATAGTATACAGTACTAGGTTGGAACAGGAATTGATTGATGCATTTATTTGTTATATTTATGTTATACCTTTCCACCAGTGAATTCAAGGGATACAAATGACCCTTCACCACCATACCTTATCTTCACAATGATTCCAGGAGGTAGGTCAGGCTAATAGAAATGGACTCACTTAAAGTTATCCAGTGAATTTCATGGCTAAGTGGGCATTTCTAACTGGATCTCACAAGTCCCAGTACAGAAGTCTAGCTCCTATGTGATGCTGGTCCTCACTCAGGTGTGAAATTGAATAAACAGCCTTGGGGCAAATATAGCTGTCCCTCGGCCTACCTTCAGCCTTGCTGTGAAGATAAATTGGAATTACATTTATGGATGCTACTAAAATAAAAATGGCAGACATTTATCTGTTGATGGTGGATGGATCTAGAAGGGTAGCGTTTTACCAATTCCAGCAATGTATCTCTGTAGAAACCAGTCCGCCTCACCAGAGGCCCAAGTGGTCTTAGTGACTTAGAGTATCTTAACTTTGGCTTGTACATTAGCTGTATTCTTCCCTGGATAAGAGTAGTTTGGTTGAGGGGATCCATTATTTATGCTATATTCATTTGCTATTTGCTGCTTAGTTTTCTTCTGATTTGTTCAAGAAGGCAGTATGCAAACAAAAAGTAGAATATAAGAATACTTTGGCCACAATCTGGTTGTACAACTCCATGTGCATAATGCTGATGATGTCATTAGCAGCAGCAAATTACCACTGATTAAAAGCTTCCTTTGGTGATTTCAGGGTGCATGTGACATTGTTGCATAGATGTGAGTCACATGCATCCTGTACTCATCTTTAATCGGTGGCGATTTGCTGCTGGCGATGACGTCATCACCATTTCACACCTTGAGCTGCAAAATAGGATTTATGCCAGTGTATGATTACCGTTCTGAGGAAAACAGTTATTAAAAGACAGATTGATTTTTTTTAAAAGTCTTCAGCCTTTTTGAAGTGATGGAGCTGCATAAATGTAGGGACACACCTAAGAAAGATGAGCCCTGAGTACTCACTAGTCTGCCATTTGTTAAGGATGGGCATGAAACCAGGGCTCCAGATAACCGATTGCAACACAGTGGTTGTCATTCTGGTAACTTCCAGGTTGGATTAAAGTAATGCCTTTTGTATGACTTTGCTCTTTAGCTAGTACAGAATTCAGCTGTTACAATTCTGTCATGTTAATCTTGATGGAGCCAAGTTAATCAGTTCTGAAGGAACTACAACAGCTTCTTGTATAATCGCAAACTGCTTTAAAGATGCTGGCACTTACTGTTAAAACCCTAAATTACTCAGGGGACCAAATAGCTGACAGAGTCCTTGCAAGTTAGGCTGGTAGGGGAAGATTGTCAGAGATGGTCTTTGTGTTTTATCTTCAAAATACAGGCATTATGCATTAATAGAGGAGAGGGCCTTCTGTTAGCTACTTAACACCTCTCGATGTTATTGCATTCTTACTTAATGTTTTGTGTTGATTTTAGTTACACTGGATATTTCAGAATTTTATAAGTATAATTCTTGATTCTAAAATCTACTTGTTGGATGAAGGTATTTATACTTCAAATAATAATAATTAAAAATACAGTATGTGTGTGTGAGAGAGAGAAAGAGATGAAATGCAATGATTAGAGGTGCACAATTTCCAGAAATGCTAATACCTTGGGAAAATTTTTTTTTCTAGGGGTGTGGGATAACTTTTGAGAAAAGTATATAATATTACATATATAATTCTGAAGAAGGTTGCCATAAGTCAGACTTGACTTGATGGCACATAATTATTATTACACTTCTCCCTTCAACAATGCTGGGATTAGAGCTCTGGACCCCTGTGTAGTTCAAAATCCGTGTGTAACTCTTATGCCCCTGAAAACATAACTACAAAGCAATCGTTGTTGATTCGCACAAACACACAAAAATACATATATATAGAACATGCGAGTTTACTGTATTAATGGTACAGCATGTCCCACAAGCCTCCACGGGCACCACATGGAGCTGCCGTGCTAGGAGAGGGGCTAGTCGGGCTGCCGCTGTCGGACTGGGGGCTGCCTCAACAACAACAACAGGGGCCTCGGTAAGTCCGAGACCCACCGTTCTCAGGCCACTTCCTGGGGATGAATAGCAACACAATATTTACGGAATAGTTATTTATTTATTGAAATATATACTTATTGGAATAGTTGATTGATTGATTGATTGATTGATTGATTGATTGATTGATTGATTGATTGATTGACTGACTGGAAAAATCCCTGTATAACCAAAACCGTGCTGCTCAAACCCTTGCAATTTAAGGGAGAAGTGTATTAATATATATTCTTTCTGCCTTTTACAGATTTTCTGTTATGTATTGCCAGTATCATGTTTGGTATATAAGCACTTTAAGCATAGGGGTTTTTTTTTTGAACAATAACTGAAAATTTACTAGTTGAATTTGCTTTAAAATATTTTGATATTTTTGGTTTCACGTGGAAATTAGAAACTTTTAAGCTGCAATAAACCTAATATTAATTTTGCCAGTATAAGAAAAATCAGATAGAGGTTAAAGTTTGACACAGAAGAAATAGTCAAGACTTTACTAAGCCAGGTGTGCTATTGTATTCCAAAGTGTGATCCTGAAAACAGTCATTTTCAGATGAAGAGCTAAGGAAAAAAAGTAGAACCTCCCTAGGACTCATTGCCAACTGAAAATTTGTCTCACTTTCATTTCAGTCTCATTTTCTGAGTTACTGCTTAGTAGCAATTTCTGTTCTTCTGATCCTTCATTTAATGCATATCTAAAAATGGAAGATTTCCCTAGATAGTGCAAAGGTTCTTTATAGTCAGTTTATTTCTCTAGTTAATGTATTTCTACGCATAGACAGGTTTCTGTCACATGCTGCAGTAGATGAAAGAAACTAAAACAGGCAAGAAATAAGATGAATCAGAGGCTGTGTTGGCCAGTGGTCTCACATTGCAGGAAGCATGTGTGCGGCAGAAATCCCAAGTGGACTCTTGGACCACATATGCCAAGATTATCTCTGTTTTGTACCTTTTGATGGTTCTGTTCCAACATCAAGCTCTAAGTCTTCTCAGATGTTATTTTGAAGGAGTAAAGACTTCGTAGAAAGATACAAACAGCTTACCTTAAATATTTATTCATCATTTAATAAAATATTTTATAATCCAAAAATGTTCCAAAAAGGCTTTGGAAAAGCTGGCAAAATGCCACTTCCACATTTTATTGAGACTTCGTTTTTCTAGCTATGATAATAGAAACCCATAAGAATGGAAGAAAGAGAGTGGAGGCAAATAGAACTGCAGCTTGGAGTCAAAACGCTGTCAAGTGTTCCTTGATAATGTTTTATGGCATTTGTCTGTCTTCCAAAAGACTAAGAATTTCAGGAATTCAAATACCTAAAGAGTGGCAATCTATGAGTGGTCCTCTGTACTGGCAATTAAAAGCTGCACTGAAGGCCAAAAATCAGATGATAGAGAGATATGGAGAGTACAACAATGATGTTTGCTCCCACCACAGCTTTTCCATTTGTACTTCAAGAATGTTTCTTGAGAAGCACTCCGTGATTCAAATGATGATATCAACACCCAATATATAGATGCCACAACATTACAGACTGAAAATTTAGGTAGTCTACAGATGTTACTCAGTAAAATCAGGGAAGTAAATAATTAAGATAGTCTAAAAATGAATGTCAGAAAAACCAAATTCATGGTACGTAATCAGTAAAAAAATTAAGCAGCCCAAGAAAAGCAGTTAAAGATCCAACGAAAAGTGGGTAGCAGTTTGGCAAATGCAAGTACCTTGGAATTTGGTTGAATGTATCATCAAATCATGAACTCATAGCCATACAATTACTAGAGATGGCCTGGAGTAACTTCCTTCATATGAAGAATGTAATATGCAACAGAGACAAATTTGACTTTGAGAATGTATATTGCATGATGCAGTGTATTCTCAATTCTGCTGTTTGGCATGGAATTTTGAATTTTAACACAGGCAACTAACTGTAACAAAGATAGTACTAGAAGTGTAAAGTTTCCTGGGTGGAGAGGATGATCAATGAAAAAATATTAAAGCTAATAAATTATAGAACACTTAAAATGTGGAACGAATGCTTTCGTCACTGAGAAACGAAAAGTGCAAATTTTTTTACAGTGGATCGTTTAACATAAAATAAATAGGAAAAGAAGTGCAGGAAGGAGAAAGATGTCTGGGGTTGAAAACCTGGAAGGTGGGTTTGGATACATCAGAGTGACATTGTCTAGTTCTGTGAAGAGGAGTGTGATGACATCCAGTCTGATAGGACAGAAATAAGAAGAAAAAGGAGTGGCACAGGGAACTGCTGGGTAGCTCAGTGGTTTAGGCATTTGGCTGCAGAGTCAGGTTGGGAGTAGAGATGGGGGTATTCGTATATATGAATATCCCCGCACAGGTGGCGTTAACGAGGGTCCAGCCCCATGGGGACGGACGGTCCACTCACTGATCCACCACGGACGCAGATGGCACGATTCTACCAATGGCTCCGCAGCGCGCGATCCGCTCACCACTCTTCAACCTTGCAGCGAGTCTTGTCCTCCCGCCTCCTGCCAGGAGTGGCAAGCGGATCGCATGCTGCGGAGCCATTGGTAGAATCACGCCGTCCACGTCTGTGGTGGATCGGTGAGTGGACCCTCGTTAACACCACCTGTGTGGGGATATGCGTATACGGATACCCCCATCTCTAGTTGGGAGTTCAATTCCCCACTGTGCGTCCTTGACAGGGGCTAGACTCGATGCTGCATAGGGCCCCTTCCAGCTCTGCAGCTCTAAGATGATGATGATTCAAAAATACCAGACACGGTCAATTAAAATTATAAAAACATTGACTGGTATTATATGACAGATACAAGTTTTAACCCAAACCCTAAGTATCTGTTAAATATCAGTGCAATATGTATGCTGCTTCTAATATTGCCATTTTCTGATGTTGTTATTTCTGAGATCTGCAACTACCTTACAATACTGTGTGAATTTTTAAAAATTTGTTCCCAAAGCTCTGATGACCGTGGTAGCCACTGATGTGTGTTTCATCCACGAGTGAGATGTTTCAATTGCCAGATCTCTGCATTTTGTTAGTATTTCCAATTCTTTATTTTCAACTCTGGCATCCCCTGGAATTTTTTTGCATAATGACCAGTGTAGTAATTTTGCCACTCTCATGTCTAACTTTGTAATCTGTTTGTGCAACCTTTGGACATTCACAGATGAGGTGCAACACAGTTTCATCTTTTTCTTGGCAGAGTCAGCATTTGCTGTTATCATTAATTCCTTGGATCTTAGCTTTCGTCACGTTGGTTTGGAGTGTTTGTTCTTGTGCAGCAAAAATCAAGCCTTTGGTTTCTTTCTTAAGGGTCCCCAGTTTTAGCCATGCCCACGTTGAATTATGATCGTGCTTTCCATCAATATTTTTCAGATGTTGTCCATGTAGTGATTTATTTTTCCAACTGTTTAGTTTATTTTCAAGTTGTTTCTTATATTGAGCCTTTGTTTCTGTTGTTTTCTCCATTTTCACTGCCTTAAATAATTTTTCTCTACTTGTACTAATATAATCAATCACTTCTTTTTAACTCCGCTACTACCTACTGTATTTGCAGTACTCCACGGCCTCCAATTTTTTGTCATAAATATAATCTGTCCATATCACTTTTTGGATGTAGTGCATGATGCATGTTGGTTAGTTTCCATGTTTTTTTTGATCCAGTTCTTCTAATTCATTTTGGATCCAGTCTATTATTCCAGCTGGGTATCTAATTACTGGAACTGCCCATGTGTTTTTGGCTTTGATTGTATTCCCACCATTTAATTTTGATTTTAAGATTTTCCGCAGTCTTTTGATATATTCCCTTTCTGTCAGTTCTATAACTTTTGTGTGCAGGATATTATCTGCTTCTGTTATTCAAAGGTATTTATAATTTTCATCATTTGAGAGTGATTTTATAATATTGCCATTTTTAAACTCTATTCCATCTAGTTTTTGGAACTTGCCACGTTGTATAGACGGAGTTGCACATTTGTCAATTCCAAATTTCATTTGAATATCTTCACTAAATATTCGCACTGTGTTTAGCAGTGATTCTATCTCCGTGGGACTTTTTGCATAGAGTTTTAGGTCATCCATGTATAACAGATGATTGATTTTTCCTGATTTTTCTGAAATATGGTAGCCCAATTTAAAATGATTTCCATGGGGATTAGTGAGATGTTAAACAGCAGTGGCGACAAAGAATCCCCTTGAAATATTCCTCTTTTGATGCTGACTTCCCCAGTTTCTTCACCATAGACCACAAGGACAGTTTCCCATTTTTCCATGTTTTCCTTGAGGAACGTTTACTAATCCCAGAAGTTTTTAGGCAGGTGTTAATCCAGCTACGTGACAATGAGTCAAAGACCTTTTTATAGTATATCCAGGTCATGTTAAGATTTGTTTTTCATCTTTTTGCATTCTTCAGTATCATTTTATTAATAAGCAGCTGATCTTTCATGCCTCTTGACTTTTTAAAGTTCCCTTTCTGTTCAGTTGGGTACAGGGAGTTTGCAATTAAATAATTATATATCGATCTTGCAAGTACTGCTGTGAGGAGCTTGAACATTGTTGGAAGGCATGTAATTGGTCGATAATTTACTGGGTTCATTGCCCTTTTGATTATCTTTTATTATCAAGAAATGTGCGGCCTGTTGTCATCCAATCTTCTGTTGTAGAATTTTGAAGTAAGTGATTAAATTGCACTGCTATATGTTGATGGAGACTTGTTAAATGCTTTAACCAAAATCCGTGCAGCTCATCTGGACCAGATGCACTCCAGTTTTTCATGGCCTTTACTTGCCTCTTAATCATTTTTGTTGTTATTGCAATATCATCCATATGTTTTCCTTGAGTTTCTTTAATCCATGAGGCGTTTTTGATATGTTTGGTTGGGCTTTCCTTTACAAAATTTTACAGCATCATTTTTACATGGCCCTAATTTCTTTTGCTCTGCATTTTCTCCTAGTGATTTATTGAATTGTTGGTAATTTTGAAATTACGTGTTTTCTCTATATTGTTTCAAGCGTTCATCATATCTTTCAATTCCATTAAGTCTCTTCTTTGTTCCTTTAGTTGAACAGAGCCTTCCAACTAGGCAACCTATATCCATCATCCTTTCTCCGACCAGTTTGCATGATCCCAGTATGTAGGCTATATAATTGGCTGCAAGTGTGGGGAAACGCACAGTATTTTTAACTAGGCTGCTTGCCATATCTCTTACTTTATAGTCATTCCTTTTTGTGACAAAGGGATCCCTCATGCAGAACTGCATGGGATGCAGTGAATCCTATATGAAGATTTAACATGAAGTGGGGAATGCAGTCTAGTCCATGGGCCAGAACCTTGTTGGGATTGTGCAGCATTTATGGGCAGTCATGCAAGCAATTGTGTCTCTGCACATAGCTGTCTGTCATGCTCCCCACATCCTTGCAGGCAGGAAAATGATTGTTTGCCCAGCGAATCAGAGAACTGCTTTCACAGTTTCCCTTGTGTCTGTGGTTATCTTCAACAGCATTTTCTCAATAGTATGTTGAGCCCATGTAACAGATTGTTTGATGTGGTTTGATTACGGTATGCTTATATTACTAGTACGTCACCTTGGAAAGATTGGCGTCTTAGAAGCAGAATATAAATAATCACTAAAAGTACATACCCAAGAGTTGTGAAGAAAGGTTAGTATCCATGTTGTTAGAAGCAAGCATCCTCAACTGCAGTAGTAAGTTTGTAAATTATTGTCTCTGGTAACTTCTTTTGATTTTGTAGTGGCCTACTGGCCAAATATAATTATCGTTATAGACTGAAAAAAAGTTCTATTTTGGGTGTACTTCCTTCTTGTTCAGAGGAGATGTCACCACTAGAGATGGGGGTATTTGTATACGAATACGAATATCCCCGCACAGGTGGCGTTAACGAGGGTCCAGCCCCATGGGGCCGGACGTTCCACTCACTGAACTGCTGTGGACGCGGATGGCGCGATTCTACAAATGGCTCCGCAGCGCGTGATCCACTTGCCACTCTTCAACCTTGCAGCGAGGCTTGTCGTCCCGCCTCCTGCCAGGAGTGGCGAGGGGATTGTGCGCTGTGGAGCCATTCGTAGAATTGCACCGTCCGCGTCGGATCGATGAATGGACCGTCCGGCCCCATGGGGCTGGACCCTCGTTAACGCCACTTGTGCGGGGATATTCATATTCGTTTACAAACATGAATACCCCCATTTCTAGTCACCACCTTTGAATCTTATTTTCTACCCAGCCCTTTCCACACATCATCTGTAAATATGGTTCAGGTGTCTTAACATGTGGTGTGTTCTTTTGTTTAAAGGAGCCAGAAGCCTCAGAAGAAAAGAACAAGAGTGAAGCAGCAGCAACTGCACCAAGGAGTGTTGTAGAATTTGCCAGTTCTTCACCCGCCCCCAAAAGAGCTCGGGAGGACAGCACCCTTATGCCTCTTATCATTCCTGTCTCTGTGCCGGTGAGAAGGCTAGACTCTCAAGATGTTGGGAGGGGAAAGAGTGAGGATGGAAAGCAGCAGCAGCAGCAGCAATTCATGGGGAATGACTGCAGCATTTCTGAAAGCAAGCCTTCTGTTATAGTCACCCGGAGGAGATCCAATCGCAATTTAAATGCAGATGGGTCTGCGCAGGTAGGCCAGTGATGTTGGGAACTCTGGGTGTGAATGTAGGGTGTGGATGAATCCTCCAAGTTTTGTAAAGTCAGTTCTCTTGTGTGTTTCTCAGTGGTTCTCTGTACCTTGACTCTCTCTGTGTAGTAGCTGTGGCGTGATCCAGTGTCTGTCCCATATTCACTTAACATACTACATGGCTGTTCTGTTTTGCAAGCTATTTAAAAGTTGAGGTTTCGCTGGGAATGGCAGGGTAAATTACTTAGTAGCCTAATAAAATAGCCATTCTTAGCAGCTGTGTGGTGGAGCTTGCCATGGTTAATACTTTGGGGGCAGCCTCATTGGCACTCTGTCTGCAGTGTTCTGAATCCATGTCCTGTTTTTGTGGTCTTACAGTTTTGAAATGGATTTTAACTCCAGATACTGAGTTTTCTATTATTTGGTGGCTAATTTGCAAGACACAATGGCTTTGCCCATTCCTGGTATTAAAGTGGAAAGATATGCTAGTTAAAGGAGCATGAAGCAACCCTGCAACCTGTTCTATAACCTAGTAATTGGCACACAGGTTGGGGCTAACACACCCTGTAGTCTTTGGGAGACATTCAGACATGCTTTGTACCCGGGTCTGTAACATTATCTGAGCATTTCCAGATCTCTGGTTTTTTAGAAAAAGAAATCCCATGAAAAGGGGGAGAAGACAAATGGTTTGAAGAACACAGCACCATAATTGTGTGTCTATTAACTCAAAGCCCCTACAGCAATCATCCTTCCACAATCACATAATCATTCAGTCCTAATAGTGTAATAATTGTTCAGTAACATTTAGTGAATGTAGCTGAGAGGAAAAGAGAGGGAATATTTCAGCATGTAACAAGTCTTTCTCTTCACCCTGTAATTCCACAAAATGGGTGATGGAGCACCCGCAACGGAGTAGGCAATCCTGGGCGGGGGACCTCAGGCTGAGCCCTTTTTAGCACCACAATGATGGATGTCTCTTTCCACAACTTTAACCCTATAAATGCCAAATGGGATATGAAGGATCTGTTGTGGTTTTGCTCTGCCCTGGGGGGGAAGGGCAACCCTTTACTCTGCCCTGTAGTCATTTTAAAGTTGCACAGATACCCCTGATTTCAGTCTAGTTTTGCACATTTGTCCAAAGATAGTTCATACCCCTAAAAAGTACCATATCTCATATTAAAATGGCATAGCTCCTTAGTAACAATTGGATATGTTGAATTTTTTGTATGAAATAAACGTGAAACACTAGTGAAACACATGAAGAAGATAAAGATGGTGGTGGTGGTGGTAGTAGTAGTAGTGTGTCAGCAAGCCAATTCTGACGTATGGTGATCCTATTCTAAGATAGAACACTCAAAAGTGGTTTGCCATTTCCTTCTTCTAGGGGTACCCTGGGACTGTGCAGGTTGCCCAAGGCCACACAGGCTGGCTCTTCTCCCAGAAGGCATGGTGGGATATCTGACTCACTGAACCATCCAGCCAACTCAAGCACTGACAGTGACATTAAAAACCATGAAAATGTTTTTTAAAATTCTAATTTAGAAGATGGATCTCGAAACTGTTCTTAAACACTGGAAGAATGGGGATCAGATGTAATGTCTGAATGTATTCCTGAGTGTGGGAACTATGCAGGAGAAAATGTTTTTCATATATTTCTGACAAGCACATCTCCCTTCCCCTGGAGTAGAGGAATTGAGGTCTGTAAATGGTTGAGACTGTCTTAAATAACACTTTCTTTCTTTCTTTCTTTCTTTCTTTCTTTCTTTCTTTCTCTCTCTCTCTCTCTCTCTCTCTTTCTTTTATTTTCTTTCTTTCTGTAGCATGAAGGCACTGCTTCAAAAGAAGAAATGGAAGGCTTTGCACGGAAACCAAAGCAGCGGCCGAGACCAGAGCCTCTCTTCATACCACCAAAGGCTGGCACCTTCATTGCTCCACCAGTCTATTCCAATATCACTCCATACCAGAGTCATTTGCGTTCACCTGTCCGTTTGGCAGATCACCCTTCGGATAGGAACTTTGAGCTCCCTCCTTACACTCCTCCTCCAATACTGAGCCCTGTGAGAGAGGGTTCAGGACTGTATTTCAATGCTATCTTGTCTGCTAGTGGTAACACCGTTCCACCTCCCATAACACCTAAAAGTGCGCACAGGACTTTACTCAGATCAAGTAAGTTTTTATGTCTTCATCTAAGACTGGATTATACAAACATTAAGGCTGGAAGAAAACATGAATGATAGTTGTAGGTGATGCTCATAATCTGTTCTTTCCATTTAGGTTTGGGTACTTCAAGTGTGAGCAGCATTGGCAGGGCCAGTCACCAGCTTTCTGCTGGCAGGACTTTGTAGTGGGTGCCCAGAGCATCCAGACTGCCCCCCCAAAAACCAGAAAAATAAAACCAGAAGTGGATAGAAATCTAGTCTGAAAAATGTGTGTCATTTTGATGTGGGAGGGGATTATTTAGAAGTGAATCACTACTCCTGGAGCCTTCTAGGAGCTGCCACTTGCCCTTATTTTTTCAGGGAAAGGAGGGGATGGAGGCTGCAAAAACATCTTGGGGAGCACATGTGGCCAAAGGTTGCACTTTCCCCACCCCTGAGGCATGCATGCACTCTGACCTTATCATGATAGCTTCCCAAGTTAGAAACCAGTGATAGAATCATCTAGATTGGTTGCCCTTAAGTGCTAGGAAAATTGTGTGATGATGCGATAGTTGTACAATATTTTTTAGCTAGCCAGATACTGCTTTGAATAAAAATACTAATAATTAGTATGGCGTTCATAAGCCTTTTAATAGACAATGTGACCATGAATTCATGATGTCCCTTTGTTTTGCAGACAGTGCAGAAGTCACTCCTCCTGTTCTTTCAGTAATGGGAGAGTGCACCCCTGTCAGCATTGAACCGTAAGTGTTCAGAGGAAATAGTGTAACCATCTACTTTTAATACTGGAGCATCCTTTCCTCTTCATGGTAGTTAGAGAGTATATTATTCATTTATACCATCTATTTATGCTATTTATATGGTACCTTTATCCCCTTAGGAAGACCCAAAGTAGGTCACAACGAGTGAAACTATACAATAATCACAGATTTTTGCAATGCCATAAAAATTATACTTCAAATACTTAAACATTTATCAGTATTAAAAGCACAATTAAAAATAATTTTAAAAACATTTTAATAACTTGTACAAATTTCTGAATTCAATAAACACAGCTTTCCTGAGCAAACACCCCTTGCCCCCCATTACTTAAAAGCCTGCCTGGAGAGGGAAGGTCTTTGCCTGAAGACAAAAGGACAAGAGGGAGGGAGCCAACCTGGCTTCACAGAGCAGACTTTCACTAAGGATGAACTAAGCAATCCCTAAAATGTGTTGGGTTTTCCTTTGAAGAGATGGGAGTGAATTGTACCAGTTGCTCTTCCTGGTATTGACACCCACATACCTATCTTTCTTAGCTTAGAAATCTGAGTCTAAAGTATTGTTTGAAAGAGGCAAGATGAAAATAGAATCTCAAACCTTGATTATGCAGTGAGAGTTCACAGATTTTACCATAGAGAAACATTTTAGATGTGTTAATCTCATCAGACTTTGACCTATGATTTTATACAAGCAACGTATTGGTTTTCATAATGGCTATTGGTCTCTAGAGCTCTCTTTCACATCATACTCACTGTTTTCATTACTTTGGAGATGCTTTATGGGTGCTCTTGGACCACCCACAAATGATGCATGCTCAAATAAACAGTGGCTTCTTTACATATGACCCGAGACAAGGTGTATAAACTACCTGAAAAAAACTATTCTTTTTTCAGCAGTGTCTTTCTCATCAAAGTCTTCTTTCTATGTATTTTGTTTGATCTTAGTTTAAGGACTCTCTCGCCAACATCCTCTTCAGTGTCTATGTGTAGAGCTCCGGCTGCAGAAACAGCAGCCACGGTGCAAACAGGTTACACAATTAATCACACAATCATGCATGAGCAGTACCTCGTCAGGTTGCTATGACAGCTTTCGCAGTTGGAGCACCATGCATGTAAATATTGAACAGGATGCTGTTGTTATGTGCTGTCAAGTCACTTCTGAATAACAACAACCCTATGAATTAATAACCCCCCAAAGGTCCTGTTGTCAACAGACCCCTCAGTTTTTGCAGACGCAAGGCTGTGGCTTGGTTTGTCCACCTCTTACTTGGTTGTCTTCTTTTTCCTGGTGCCTTCAGCTTTTCTCAGCATTGTTATCTTTTCTATTGAGTCTTCTCTTCTCATGAATCTATTTATTCGATTCATGCTCCCAAGCCACATATAGAGATATGAGGCCTATGCTAGTCGTTATTGATCACTTTTCGCATCTAATTTGCATTGTAAATGGAAATGCAGAGTCTGTCCTGCACTGTTGTGCAAAAGTAAGCAGACTTCAGGGTTTGTCCAGCTGTATTCTTCCAGTCCACCTCTGTGCTTCCTCTGGCAGCAGTGCTGGACTGAAGTCAAGTGGAGCAGATCAGAGTAATGGCTTTATAGAAACAATTTATTGGCCTCTGTTGTCCAGTTGTACACATTTGTTTTAATGGGAATGGAGAGGAAGGGAGTATTCTATTTTTAGGTGAGGTTTCACGTAACGAGTCTCCATGTGCAACAGGAGTGTATTTTTAAATATCAGGTGTAGAGAATGTTTAACAATATTGATGTAAAGGTACCATAAAAGATGCTGCTTTCTTTTGTGATTCATGACATGATTTAGTTCCAGAACATTAGAATCTGCTATCTCAGAATAATTAAATTTAGGGTTATTCTGGGAAAATAATGGAACACATCCTACTGGGGAGTTATTCCCTCATAAGTGTGCTTAGGATTTTAGCTCCTCTAATGCTCACAAAATTGCCAATTAAGTTTTCTGGAAATTGCTCCTTATTTATGTGGAGAAGGCTAAAGCATTGAAGCCCTTGCTTTCCCCCAGTAAGAGTTCAGAAGCTGCCTTGAAAACTCAAATCCAGAAGCTTCACACATCGGCACCTCCCAAAAGGGGGGGGGGGAGGCCCCTTTAGTAAGAGTTGGAGCCAGTTTTGCTAGGACTCGGTTCCCAGAACCTGTTGTGGGCTGAATCCCCTTGATTGCTGCCACACTGCTGACATTTAGCATCAGATCAGAAACAGCTATTACAACAAATTGGGGATGCTATTTTAAGCCATGGTTTCCCTGGTTTGTCATCACATTTCAGAGGTAAATTGCAAAATATCCTTTAAGGAAAGCATTATTTTTATGCCTTTTAACTCATTCGCTGCCTAAATGTTTAGATGTGATCTGCTGCTGAAGTTCATCGGCAGTTTTGGGGGAAGCCTTAGAGGTAACAAAAGTAGTCAAACGGGAAGACAGTTGTCATATTTAGTTCTCATGCACTGTCACATGGACATAAACAGACATGCAGTTGTGCTCTCTGTGGGTGGCTTCGAAATCCTACTGCTCCATTCTTAGCCTCCTGGTTTCTAGCTAGCACATGGTGGATGGCCGTATTCAAAAATTTGTATTTTGGGAATGCGTCTTTTAGTGGTAATTTCAACAAATGACATAGGAATAGAAATAAATTTTTGGGGGGCTGTTGCCACTCTTGCAGCTCTAATGTACTTCAAAGAAGCAGATGGTTGATCTAGGCAAACTGGCAGCTCATAGATGCCGCGAGGCAAGTCCCTTCTGAAAGATTCATTTCTTTTTATAGACGGATCAATGTGGGGTCCAGGTTTCAAGCAGAAATCCCACCTCTTAGAGATCGATCTCTGGCAGCCTCTGACAAGGCCAAGGAGTTGCTGGTCTGGCAGCCGTGGGATGAACTTGAAACTAATGCATCTACCCTGGAGAATGGTAAGGATGTGAAAACATGAATTCCCCTAAGAAGTTTTTCAAATTTGATATGTGGTCAGTGGATCCTTTGATTGCTCATTCACTGGCAAGGTTAATACTGACCAGATATGGAGGAAGTTCAGAACTTGGGAACTATGAGTGAAATCCTGTTGTGCAAGCAAGTAGGATGGTGTCAACAGCCCACAATGGTAATATTTAATTTAACATACTTTAATATAAAGCTACCTTTCCCCCCCCCTTTTTTTTTTTTTCAGGTTCTGAGGCCCTCTAGGGCTCCCTTTTGCCTTGGGGAAGCCTTCAGGAGCCATGGGATGAGGGCATTAATAGCCAGAAATAGCAGCCAGATCAGCAGTAGGTGTCCCAATTTCACCTGTGGCAAGTTTTACATATTAAAGGTTCTGTCCCCTCCCCTCCCTCAGCATCCAAAGACTTCCTCAAGTTGAAAGCCAGGCTCAGAATCTGAAGGGGAAGTAGGAAGCTATTAGATCAATTTAGTTGTAGTCTGATGACATCATCCTTCTTGCATGGCATAAAGGTACCATCAGGAGTATGGCTGAAGGCTTGGCAAGCAGAAGGCTTAGAAGGAGACCCTGGGCCTTCAGGAGACAAGGACTGGGTAGATGCTCAAGAAGATTAGTCTGACAATTATTGGGCTGAAGAGTCCCCAGAAGAGATGGTTCTAGGTGACTAGAACTACATTTGCAAGGAGGATCTCTGATGGAGCTGGGTGGGATCTGGGTCCACTTTAAGGTACCCAAAGAGGAGGTCTCCAATACAGGTATAAATTGCCCCTGCAACCTTCTTGTTGGGTAGAGAAAAGAAAAGAAGGGACAGAGGAAGGAAGGTGATTCCACTCTCCCTTGAATAGATGCTTGGCAGAGAATAAGACCTTAAGAAATTAGGAGCCCTGAGATGCAAGAGGGAGAGTGCCATTATACCTGCCCTCAGTGTGAGCATACCACCCCTCAATCAGGGGAACAGCCTTGAGGGAGAAGAGCCTCACCAGATGAACTGAACCTGTGGATTGACTGGAGAGTTCAGTGAAAGGAACGGTGTCCCCTCAAGGCACTGGAGTCCTCCCAGTGAATGAAACCAGGGAGTGGCAGACTAATGGACAGAGGGTAGATCTAATGTTGAAAACTGGGACTGCTGATTTTTCATAGAATAATTTGTTGCCTTTTCCCCCAGTCCATGTTTCAGTAAACCCTATTGAATTTTATTCACCGTCTCTTGGTTGTGTGGATTCAGAGATGGCAGGTGGGAACCCAGCCGAGGCCGCTGGTGCCATCGGGCTCCCATCCCTTCTGGCACAGTGTTCTTAGGCAAAGTCTGTTTTTCTATATCACGCTGATCAAGATATGGCTGCTAGCCTTGGCTGTTGAATACTCTTCCTCCCTGCTGCTTAGCACTCAGACACTTAATATGGAAAATGACTTGAAACAAATGCATCTGCCCTGGCAAAATTGTGTCAAATAGTGAAACAGTTAAACTCCATATCTTTCTGCATGTCTTTCCTGCCCCCTGCCATGGAGGTGGGACAGACTCCAACAGCAGAATGATTTGACTGGGAACGATTAAGCAGTGGTGACGGTTCATTTTCCCAGGAACTCCATGATCAAGATTAAGAAAACAGGAGGTTCTAAACATTTTGTATAAACTGTTGTTTTGGTTCTTTCACCCTCCCTTCCCTCCACCTTGCCCAACCTTGTCTTGGACATCTGTTTGTTGTGATGGAACAGTGGAGAACCTGGTAGCTGCTGCTTGCTCAAGTATATTTCCTGGAGGCGGTACCAACCAAGAGCTGGCATTTCACTGCTTACATGAAGCAAAAGGAAACATGTTGGTAAGTCTCCAACAGTCCTTGATGCATTTAATGAGACCTGGCAAGAAGCTTGTTGGTATTAACTCTGCTATAGAGTAACAATACCTACCAGCTTGTGTCACTTGCAGGCTTTCACTTTGTCGCATAGGAGGTTCTCCCAGAACACCCCCTTTCTAATAAACATCAGATCTTTTTTGTGTAGTCAGTGTGGTGTAATGGCTGGAATGTTGGCCTGGCCTTGGAAAATCTAGGCTTTAATCTCCACTAGGTCTTGAAATTCACTGAGTGACTTTAGGCCACCTGCTGTCAGTCTGATGTAGTTTATGAGCTGTTATGAGGGTGATGTGAGGAGAAGAGAGTTGTGATACATGCCTTAGTTACATCTTGGCTGGATTACTGTAATGCCTACTATGTGGGGCTGCCTTTGGAAGGTGTTTGGAAATTTCAGCAGGTCGCAAACGCTGTGGCCAGATTTCTAACTGGGGCTGGTTACAGGGATCACATAACCCCCCCTGTTACAGCAACTCCACCAGCTGCCAATCTGTTTCTGGACACAATTCAAAGTGCTAGTTTTAACATATAAAGCCCTAAGTGACTTGGGTCCAAGTTATTTCAAAGACCACTTCTCCCTTCATGAGCCTGCCTGGATGTTAAGATCATCAGGGGAGGCCTTTCTCTCAGTCCCAACACACTCACAGGTACATTTGGTGGGAATATGGGAGAGGGCCTTCTCTGTTGTTGTTCCCAGACTTTGGAACTCCTTCTCATGGGAGGCCAGCCTGGCCCTGTCTTTGCTGTCTTTCCGCAAACAGGCAAAGACCTTTCTGTTCATGCAAGCTTTCCCTTAGTGACTGGCTGTCTGTGAGAGGTTTTTAAAAATGGGATGGTTTATATTTTTATAGATTTGTGTTTTTGTTGCTTTTAAATCTGTTTTAGTAATGCTTTCATCTAATACTTTAAATAAACTGTTTCTTTAATTATTTTTAAGTATTTGAATAATTTACTGTTTTTAGCTTTCAGTATTGTCCTTTTAGATTATGGAAGCTGTCTTGGGTCCTTTTTTTAGTAGAAAGGTGGGGTTAAAATATTTAACTAAATTAATTAATTAAAAATAAAAAAATATGGGATAGAAATGCATAAGCTGCTGTAATTCTTGTTCTCACCTGGTAGAAACTTAATTTTAAATTATTTGCCTGTTATGAGTATAATACAACTGCTTCTTTAGTAATTATACAAAAATAAAGTGTATACAGGCCTTCGTCAAATGTTTTCAGAGAACAAGTAATTCCCAGAAGGCTAATTTCATTGTATCTTCCAACTGCATTCTGCTTGAGTTCTAGTGATACCAGTTGATTTCCTAAAAGATTTAGAATTGCTTTGCCCTTTATTTATTTGTTGGCTTTGAATTATTGTTTACTTGAATGAACTGAATTATTAAACATGGGTGTTAACTAGCACTGTGAACAATTGTTAATTAAGATGGAATCCCTGAGTGGAAATTCTTATTTAATTGGGCACGCGCTGATGTGAACCATTATCAAATGAGTTAATATTACCATGTAGGAGGAGAAAATTAATTAATTATGGCCCAGATAGCTTCACTTGTAGGTGCAAAGAAGGACTGAAGCTGGAAAGGCTGGGGGGAAAGAGTCGAAATGTAGTCTTTTGGGTTAAGTTAGTGGAGTAGAGAAACATGACAAAAATAAGGTTGGGCCCAAGAAAGTTTATGCAAAGTGTATTTATTAGCCATTAAGATGCTGTGGGGTTCCTTCTTCTTATACCATTTTCTTTGTGCCAGCAATTTCACAGGTTTAGCTAAAAGGACTGAATCTTGTTTGCTCTGAACCTTATTGTGTGTGTGTTTGTGTGTGTTTGTGTGTGCCCCTCCCAGGCTGCTCTGACCAAAATGTTGCTGAAGAAGTCCGTGCGCCCTCCAAAGCACCCCCTGGCAGACTATCACTACACAGGTAGGCTGGCAACAAGGTAGTGGGCATGACGGCTGCTCTTGCCTTCCTTTTTGGCTGTGCTCCTTAATTGGGTGGGCAGAAGTGGGTTTCTACCCACCATCTCAGCCTGAGAGATACTTAAATATTTTGGAAGTGTGCCTTTATGCTCATGTGTTGGTAGCAATTCTGCTGTAACTGTCCTATTTTGTTCTGCATGCCTGCTGAGATGGGGGCAAACACCAATTCCATGCGTTTTTCCTCCTCTCACTGCACTTAGATTTGTGCTGTGTAATTGAGGGGATCCATGTGTATTTTGAGCATGGGCTTTCTCTTGACCCAGGATATTCAACATCTTGGCTAAAATCCTGTTGCGCAGCTCCATGTGTGCACAGTGGTGATGATGTCATCAGCAGTAGAAAATTACTACTGATTAAAGGCTTCCTCTGGGGATCCCGGGGTGCATGTGGCTTTGCCGCATTGTATATGAGTCACATGCACCTGAAAATCACATTTAAGGAACAGCAATTTAATTTACAGTGATTTGCCACTGCTGATGATCTCATTCCTGTTTTACATCTGGAGCTGTGCAGCTGGTTTTCAGAAATTATGTCTAAAGGATCAGAGAGAGAATTAACCTATTGATTAGTTAATTTATTGATTGGAACCTTCAATAGACCCTCCTGTTGGTGTAATGCAGAGGAGACTGAAAAAGGAAGGAGGAACAGGCAAGTCACTTCCCCTCCTGCCAACATTAGTCCTAGGAACTTTGTATCTTTGCCCAGGTGCTTTTTGTACATTCAAAGCTACAAGAAGGAATCGTGGCAAGCCTGATACTTGTCTCCCTGTGGAAGAGAAGGGTGATGGTAGCATCTTGTCCAGCTCAATCATGCCACAGTTCTCAACCACTGCTGTTCTAGGTGTTCAGGACTTCAGCTCCCCTAATCTCTGACAATTGAGCATGTGATTGTGGCTCCTGGGAGTTGGAAGTCTAAAACATCTGGAGGACTAAAGGTTGAGAACAACTGCCTTGGTGGACGTTTGCACAGCAGGGTGATCAAAAACCAGTATGATATGTGAAGATACTAAAAATAGACAGTGTTACCAAGCAATGTTTCAATTAATCCATTGCTGCTTTGTCCATGATACTTCTTCCCTGTGGAACCAAAATGCATCTGGATTCTGGAGTATCTATGACAACTTGTACTTAGCACATGGCTTACTTCAATAAGGTCTGATTTTAGAAATGATACTAAAAATACCCTTTTGTATGTCATGTGACATTTGTAGAAACTTGTGAGTTTGATGAATCTAGACATTCTATAAAAGAAGCAGAGTCCTTTGTAAAATGCAAATGAATTACTGTGTAGGTATTATTTGCTTCTTCTTGATCAGAGGAAAGATGCATTTGGGATCACATGTACCTTTATCTTGCTGCACTTGAGGGCAAATTGATGCATTATCAGGTTTATCTATAGCCAAGAACTTCCTGTGTTAAAAATAGGATCAAAATATTTTGTGAGCTAAACATGGCTTTGGGGATATGGAAAATTATTGAGCTTTTTCCTAAGAACATCTCCTGTTTCAGTTAACTACAAGAGCGAAGAATACATTCCACTGAGGTTGTGAATACAGTGTAGGGGGAAAGTGTGCTGATTCAAACACAGTTGGAAGTCCTCCTTTTGAACAGTTGGCCCTTATATTATAGCAAAAAGTACGTTCGGAATGTCTCTCGGTTTCTGATATGGAATTGTGGGCTGCTTTCTGACAAAAACATATCTGAAGGCTCTCTGAGATTTGAGCAGAATCAAGTATGTTCCACCAAGGATCTGAAAATTCTAGACAGAATGGAAGCAAAATAATATCAAATCAGATATAAAATCTGCTCTTCTTGTATTGTGGGGTACAATGATTCTAGTCAATTCAGATATCCCTTCATTGGAAGAAATTTGATTTTCTCTTGAATGGGGTCACCTGCTGCCAGTCAGAGCAAATTGCTTCTCCTTTCTATCATGGTTTATTGAAAAACATGAGATTTTTTTCTCCTACTATATGACATAGAGACAGAAAGAGGTAACCCAATAATATAAATAAAAAGATAAGTTGGGACAATTAATCTCTGACATATTTACATCAGGAATGGAGTGGGTAAAACACACCACCCTATTAATGGCAAATGTCTGAAGTTATTTTTCACAGCTTCACGGGTGACAATGTCAACGGATGTATAGTTTTTAGCACCCTTGACCATTTAAATGTTATCTTACAAGTGTTAGTTTTGTTAAAAAAAAAAAAAAGGAAAAAGAAGCTTAGTGAGCAGGAGGCGGTTGAGCCAAGAGTCAGAAGTTCATTTCTTCACTATGTCTTGTAAGAGAAGAGCCAGCCTGTATGGCCTTGGACAAGCTGCAGGATCCCAAAGCACCCTCAAAAGGAAGGAATGGTGAGCTGCTTCTGAGTACTATATTGCTAGAAAACCCTGGAAATGGGGGCCATAAGTTGAAATCAGTTTGACAGCACATAATTATTTTTATTTTAGAAATTCAGAGGCAGCAGTATATACTTCCTTTACACAGTTTTAAGGGGAAAGAGGTACAACAGACGTAAGCAAGCAAAAGTGTTTCACCCCACCTCTATCCATGAGAAAACCAGATGTAATACAAGAAGGATAACATCAAGTACAGTTCAGAGAAAATACCAGATGTTTGTTACTCCCTTAGTAACAAAACATTTCAATTTTTAGGAAGAATAAAAAGAAATGTAATGGAGTTGTGGCTCATCTTTCTTTTCAGGGTCTGATAGATGGAGTGTACTTGAAAAGAAGCTCTTCAATAAGGGAATTGCCATCTACAAGAAAGACTTCTTCTTGGTTCAGAAACTTGTAAGTTGTTAATTGTTTGTAGCATGCATTTCAAAAGAGTTGATCTACAATTCCAGGACTCATACATATATTGCTGACTAATTGACTTTAGGGTTACTGCCTGCTGGAGTGGAGCACTTTCACTACATACTATTGCAGTGTTAAATTGAAGTGTAGTTTTAGTGTCTTAGATTAAACAATTCTATCCTAGTTTTTTAGGATCACATATTTTAAATCTGCTTTTTGGGTAGATGCCCATTCTCTCTTCCTTTTGTGAAGGGGTGAAAAATCACCAGCTCTTCAACTCATATAGGAAGAGTCTGCACAGAGTGTCAGGTAAGTAGTGCAGTGGAGAAAATGTCATTTTACTGTGGTGTCTGGCATGGCATAATAAAGTCACAACATAATTTACCTGTGACAAGAGAATTTAGCTTTTCTGGAGGTGCCTCTAGTCTTAACAGAGATGAAGTGGTCCTTGGAAGTGGAATCTGCTGTTAACTGACCTTGTTCTTAGTTTGTCTTTACATGTCACATGGCAAAGACTGGTGATAAGGAAGTAGCCGAGGGAATCCTCTTGGGAGATTGTTTGAATCCTAGCTGCTTGTACTCCTCTTTTATTTCTTCACTACCACCACCCTGGGGGGGGGGGGGGACCTGAAAAAATTGTACTGTTTTCTTGTTGAGAGTTTCCCCCATTATTAGCTTCTTGAGCCCACTGGAGTGGATCAGAATTAAAAGCAACATTATAAAGTGCTTTTTGTATAGTTACTTAAGTTGTGGCTCATCTTGATCAAAGAATGCACCAAACTGCAATCACAGTCCTGGAAACTGCATTGCCATGTAGGGCTGAAGGAGCCACCAAAATCATCTCCTCTGGTTCCTATACAGCAGTGGTTCCCTCTTCCTGTTCCATATGACAAGCTGTTCTTGAAACCCAAGAGCAGTGTAAGTGACATTGTGCCAGGTAGGCCTTCAATCTGTGAATCAGATGCAGCCTCTAAGGTGCCCCATTTGGCTGCAGGCTTCTTCTGTGGTTACTTTTAAATTGAGATAAGAGGCTGGTTAAACGCTGGCGTGCTGTTGTGTATGCAGTTGAACTGTGCTTTGGGTTCTTGCCTGGTAAATGTCCAAAATGATAAAAATGGCAAGAGGTAAGAATCTGGTCCTTCCCAGTTTTTGGCCCCAACCCAGTATCTTCCACCCTACCTGGTGCAGCCCCCCAACCCTCCTGAACTGGAATGCAGCTTCCAGGCTGAAAATGGTTCCCCACTCCTGGTGTGGGCCATCAGAGTCCTACAGGATAGCCTTGAGAAGAGTTCTCATGATTGTGGTCTGTATTTTTCCCCCTTGCATGTGAGTTTACTGTGCAGACAGGAATGTAATTGATTTCTCTTTCCTTCTCCTATTTTTCTTCTTCCTCTCTGTCCCCTTCCCTGTATTCCAGATTAAAACCAAGACTGTGGCTCAGTGTGTGGAGTTCTATTATACATACAAAAAGCAAGTCAAGATAGGACGGAATGGGACCTTAATTTTTGGGGATGTTGATGCAACTGGTGAAAGAGCTGTGAAAGATGAAACTGAAGTAGACATAAAGGTAACATCCTGGAGGCTCACTTTGCTAATAAAAACATTTATGTTGGATAAGGCTAAAACTGCACAAAAGGCAGTAGAACCTGAAGTCAGAAGTGGCCATTTTTGTTTAACAGAGTAACAATTGATGAAAATTGGAAAGTTATAATTTGTGAACATAAGTTGTTGAAGCAGTGCTCACCTGGCCCCATTGGGCTCATACAGATACTTCTAATATCTTGAATTAAAACCATACAAGACAACATGCATATACTAATTTGTGTTCCTTTTCTTATCCTTATAAAGAGCTCTCATAGGCTTACACGGACTCTTCCTCCCAGAACATACAATGAAGATTATGAAAATACTGATGATGAAGATGAAGCATATGTAGAGAATGAACTGGTTATAAAAGAGGAAGTGGTGGAAGGGGATGAGTTGCATGGCAAGAGCAGCATCACGACACTTCCCAAACGCTCACAGGCTCTAAGCATTGAGGACCAGGTAAGTGTTAGGTGTTTCATGGTCTGTAATTTATGCTTCGAGAGCTTTCTGCCCAATTACTTTTGGGATTACGTTGGGTAGCTTGATGGAAATATTTCCCCAGATTGTGGCTTCTGTAAAAATGACATATTTCATGATGGGCATAATGAGAAAAGGAACTGAAAATAGAACCACCAGTATCATCCTGCCCCTTTACAAATCTGTGGTGTGACCACACTTGGAATATTGTGTACTGTTTAGCCTAGAGTGCTGAAAATGGATACAGTAGACCAGAAAAGGTCCAGGAAAGAGCAAACCATAGGATCAAGATGTCCCTTGTGAGAAATGATTGTAGAATTTGGTGTATTAAAACGGTGGGTAAAGGGAGATGTGGTGGATTATGCATTTGGTTGGAGAAAATGGACAGGAACTCTCACTCTCTCTCAAAGGAGTAGAACACAGGACCATCCACTGAAGCTGAGCAAAGGTAGATTCAGAATAGTCAAGAATAGAGTACATAACAAAACTGGGGAATTTGCTATCACACAATGGCTGAACACCTGATGCTTAATGTTGTAAGCTGCAACTTGAGTAGGCCCATTGAATCAGTGGTGATTTGGTGAGTTAACTCTTCCATAAGCGCCATTGATTCAAATGGGCCTACTCTAGTTCTGACTTACTATGCTAACATAAGTTGCAATTGGGGTGGGGTCATTTGAATGGATGGAACTTGTGGAGGAGTTCACTCTCCAAATTGCACTGATTCAGTGGGCATACCCTCCTGTGATTGGATAGGGTGGTAGTACTTCTCTCACATCCTACTGGTGGGCTTCTCCTCAGAATATTTGGTTGGTCACTGTGTGAACAGAATGTTGGACTGGGCAGGCCTTGGCCTGGTCCAGCAAGGCTCTTAGATTTTTGTAACTGCCTCAGCATAATGCCTGGAAATATTACACCAGCATGACTCTGTATTATGCTGGGATGAACTGGATTCTGGTCAGTGTGGAAGAATTACAGGAGGAGAGAGCCTCTGGATTGGGGTTCCTGTGTTTTAAAACTCCAGAGGTCAAAATTAGCTTCATGGTGTGTGACCAGAAGTGAATAAAGGAAGGCAGCAGGAGTATTTATTTATTTTATTTCTTTAAAATATTTTTACTTTGCCTTTCTCCTTAAAAGGACCCAAGGCAGTTTACATCATTAAAAAGATAATATTTAAAAGCTGAAAACAGTAAGTGTACAGATATTTAAAAAGAATTAAACAGTATTATATTAAAAATGGTAGATAAAATCAATACTAAAAACACATTTAAAAGCAACAAAGCACAACAATTCTCTCTCAGACAGCCAGTCACGAAGGGAAAGCTTGCATGAAGAGAAAGGCCTTTGCCTGCCTGTAGAAGGACAGCAAAGGTGGGGCCAGTCTGGCCTCCTGTGGGAATGAATTCCAAAGTCTGGGTGCAGCAACAGAGGAAGTCCCCATGTCCCCACCAAATGCACCTGTGAAGGTGGTGGAACCAAGACAAGGGCCTCCTCTAATGATCTTGACACCTGAGCTGACTCATAATGGGAGATATGGTCTTTGAGATAGCTTGGACCCAGGCCATTTAGGGCATTGTAGGTTAAAACAAGCACTTTGAATTGTCCCTGGAAACAGATGAGCAGTGAGTGGAGCTGCTGTAACAGGGGAGTTATATGTTCCCTGCAACCAACTCCAGTTAACAATCTGGATGCAGCATTTTGCATCTGGTGGCGTTTCAGAACACTTTCCAAAGGCAGCCCCATGTAGAGCTCATTACAGTAATCCAGCAGAGATATATCACCATGACCAGATCAGACCTCTCAAGAAATGGGTGCAACAGTGTACTATTGTATGTTTCTCCAAGGCCTTCAAAAACCACTCCAGCTCAAGCTTCAACTGTTTTCAAAACAAGCACCACATGGAGCTCATAATAACAATCTAGCTTTAAACTTAACTTACCTATGATATTTTAAGCATCCCACATAGCCATATGCTAAATACATACTCAATTCAGATTTTCTAACTTAAAAGCTACATATTTGACTCCCACATTTTAGTACATGGCTGGACAACTTTGGTGCCTCAAAAGACCAATTTTTCACCCACCTCAGGCCACACTGCCAGTCACAATTATCATGCCTTCAGAATCCAACAGCAAATTGATCCTTCAGATTTTGGCATGTAACTGAGAAAACCCAGTTTAAAGCAACATTTTTTCTTGCTTTAAGTGAGATTTTTGCAATTAGCGACAAAATTCAGCGACACAGTTCACCAGTGGAATTGAGTGGTGCAATTTCGAGGGATATCTTGGCGGCAGAAAAATGGCCAAAGGGGATGCGTTTTGTCCCTCTGTGCTCTTCGAGTCTGTTAATGTTTCATTTTGCATACTTTTGATATTAGAATTTTTGTTGTTGTTGATGATGAATCCACATGTTCAACATGTGATGAATCCACATCAATGTTGTGATGGTTGTTTCCTCTTCTGAAGGCTGTCTGTCACCCTCTGGAGAGGCGCCAGGAGCTTGGCCCTCCAAAAGAGGCAGAAGCCCGAGGCAGAGCCTCAAAGAGGACAAAGGAGACACCCATTAAATATCGGAAGACTTCTCCACCGGCACAGAAGCAGAGAAGAAAGCCAAAACCCAAGCAAGAAACTGCTAACAAAGCCCAGAACCAAGAAGAGGAATTTCCATGTAAAAAGTGTGGCAGGTAAGAGGGGGAGGACTCTCTTTTAATTAACCGTACGTGTTCCTTCTGCACAGTGAATGTGGTATTGAGAAAGCGTTTGTCTTCACCCCTTTTTTCTTTTACATAACTGTGTTAATAGCTCAAGCAGTTACCTTCTCCCAGTTGTAAAATAGCTGCCTAGAGTAACAGACAGATATTCCTTAGTTTTTCTATTCATCATGCTGCAAATTTTCTGTGTCCCATCTCAGAAGTTGTCTACATTTTACTGATAGAAATTGAATGATTCCTGTAAAGGTGGAAATACGTTTCAGGGACATCTTGAACAAGTATTTCAATAAAATTTTGATTTAATTATTTTTACAGTAGCTGCAGATACCAGTTTGTCATCATCATTATCAATTTTAATCTGTATGCTGCTTTTCCATGCTGGAAGTGGCTTTAAAAAAAACCCACCATACAGTGTTGTGGTAATGTATCCCTACAAGAAAAGCAACCAAAGCATTTTATCAGTGTTGACATTATAACACTGTGGCCAGCATCCCATAACTTATATATGTCAGGATAAGTGTAATGGCATAAATCTCACTGGTGGATTGCTGCTAGTTTAAAGGGGCAGTGTTTGCATTTCGTGTGACTGCTGCACAATGAAGAATACAAGTGGTGACTTGTTAACTAGCGCAATACACTACTGAGATTTATGCCATTGCGCTTATGCTGGCATATATAAGTGATGGGATTCTGCCCAGCGACACTTTCTCTACAAATAGATGGTATCACTTTGATTAACGTTATTTAGCTTGAGGCAAGTATGCCGATCAGTGTATTTCTACAGTGCTCATAAATTTGTTGAATTCAGGACTAAAGAAATAGGCTTATTGTTAAACAGGGCTTCAGTTTGCATATAACTGTGTGTCTTGTCCAGTCAGCTCGAGTGAAACTGGGAAGGTTTGTGGCCTGGAGGGATCATTAAGTGACAGACATAACATCTCTGCCAAACTCAGCCTAAAACCCAGTAAACAGTGAGTTTCACTAGGTGTATTAAATGGTGAAATGAGAAAAATGAAATCTCTGTCCGGCATGTTTATATGTAGGGATAGTGACACTTAAGATGGTGAAAACAGAATTTTCTGTCACTGGTCAAAATTCTTTGCTGTTTGTACTGCATTCCTTTTCCTTGAAGAGACTGAAAAAGAAGCGCAGGCTCAATAGCTTTCTGACTTCTTCGTTTCTGCAGTTGTTTTCAAAGGAACTGTATGAATGACCTTGAAAAGTCTGTCAGGGAAAAATAATAATAAAACAAGGAAGACAAAAACAGGGTGGCACCTTAAAGACTAACTGCTATATTTTGTGAGCTTTTGTGGACAAGTCCACTTCCTCAGTCCACCATCCCAGGGACCGGCAGTATCTCCAGGGCCAGTTTTATGCTTCTCCTCCCAAGTTTTCTCTGCCCCCTTCATTGCATTTCCTACCACCAGAAGCCCCTGAGGTTTGCAGTTTGCCTAATAAACAGGATTTCATCCAGGGCCTGTTTGAGGTTCTAAAAGCCCTTTTTAGAAAAAAGGAAGTCACTTCTTGTTTCTAAGAAAAAGAAACAAAAGATTTTTAAGGCTTAAACCAGGCCCCAGGGGGGACAAAATTCTGTTTGTATGGCAAATTAGTTTCCTGTATGAAGCTTCTTGGAGTACAGTTTCTGATTTTGGCTGGGAGGGAATTAGAGGTGGACCACATGCCGCCCACAGGCTGCACTTCACCACCACCTCTGCATTAGATCGCTGGTGGGATCCAGAGAGCCAGCTAAAGTGAATTTAGCTATGCCCAGTGGGGTTTTCTTGTTTGTTTGTTTTGAATGGTTGGTACTATAACATAATTGGCTTCTTGTGTTATGGACGTGTTTTGCTGCAGAATCTTCTACAAGGTGAAAAGCCGCAGTGCTCACATGAAGAGCCACGCTGAACAGGAGAAGAAGGCAGCTGCCCTGAAGCAGCGAGAAAGGGAAGAGGCGGCGGCGGCGGCAGCAGCAGCGGCAGCTCGGAGACAGGCTCAGCATGAGGAAAGCAGTGGCAGCGGAAGCACCAGTGGGGGCAGCAGTAGCAGTAGCTCTGATGAAGATGGAGAGGTCTAGTCAAGGCCTGTGGTTGAAGCTGGAATCTCAGACCCTGAGGGCACGTTTCTCTTGTCTGCCTGTGGTGTAAGAGTCTCCAGCCCTCTTAGCTTCCCTCTTCTTCTCTTGCCTTGCTAGCACAGACTGAGTTGAACTGATGGATTTTAAAAGAAGAAGTATGATTTTGAAATTTATATTTTTTCAAAGAAAGCCAAGATTTTATTAATCTTTTTATTTATAAATAGGTGTTTCCATACTTAACTCTGGAACAGAATTCAGTTTTCCTTCAGTTCAAGCCACCTTGCCCTGTGTTTGCCAGGAATTGTGATAATAAGCCTTAGGGCCTTGGCATCCACATCAGAGAGAGAGAGAAAGATCTGTTCAAGCATCCTCAATAGACACAAGTGACTTCAACAGTTTTCATATGTAATTTCAAGAATCCAGGCTGTTTACTGTGGATACTTCCTCCTCCCATCTCCACATTTTTTGGTAAGACAACATTTGTGGATAGCCTTGGTTTGTTTAGATAGGGTTACAGCCAATATATGTTTTTCCTCCACCCCGCCATAAGAGCATTTATTTTCACAGCAGGTAGGTGTCCATGAAAGTCTGGTAGTCAATCAGTGAGCAATTTCCCTGGGAAGAACAACTATTTTAAATACCTGTTTTTCAGACACTGGCAATTGCTTAGCTAGCATTAATTCAGTCTCAGAACCAGACCTTCATTTTTCATGTTTTTGTACATATTATACTGTTGGGAACACCTGTTCTTGGTGAGACTTGAGTTATTGGTGCCCATAACTCAGTGGTAAAACAATGATTTTGCTTGTACAAGGGCTCAAGTTCTATTTCTGGTGTCTTCAGCTCAGTGGATTGTGAGTCAGTGGATTTGGGGTGATAACACTTCTGTCCAAGACCATGGAGAGCTGCTACCACCAATCAGCATTGAATGGGTGAGATGGACTAGTAGTCTGACCCTGTAACATAGCTACATATTCATTTGTCACTGCTGCTGAAATAGGTGTGCCAAGAAGGTGGTGGTGAAGATTGACTTTGGATTCTCCCCATGAAGCCTCACTGCACTGTAATTGGATCTGTTGTTAGTTATTTTCCTTTTTCAGCCTGTCCAGTCATCTTTAAATATTCCACAGAAGAATAGCCAGACACCTTAGGATTAAACTTCAAATCCTATTATTTTCCTTTTATATATAAATGCCCAAAACTGCCTCAGAAAACTCAGGATAATTTGATTGAAATTTTATTCATTCATTTGTAAATGTAACTGGTGGGCTGTGGTTTCTAGCATAAAGAGAGCCTTGATTGACAATATGTACAGTGGGCAACATGCAGATATGAGCTGTCAAAAATCAAGGATGCCAAATGTTTGTTGTAGGTTTTTCGGGCTGTTTGGCTGTGTTCTGAGGGTTTTTTCTTCTTAACGTCTCACCAGTCTCTGTGGCTGGCATCTTCAGAGGACAGGAGTCAGAACTCTGTGCCAGAGCCGAAGAATTGAATGCTTTTGAATTGTGGTGCTGGATGAGACTCTTGAGAGTCCCCTGGACTGCAAGGAGATCAAACCTATCCATTCTGAAGGAAATCAACCCTGAGTGCTCACTGGAAGGACAGATCCTGAAGCTGAGGCTCCAATACTTTGGCCATCTCATTAGAAGGGAAGACTGTGCTAGATAGAGCACAGACGGAGTTCTGACTCCTGTCCTCTGAAGATGCCAGCCACAGAGACTGGTGAGACGTTAGGAAGAAAAACCCTCAGAACACGGCCAAACAGCCTGAAAAACCTACAACAACCATCGAATCCCTGCCGTGAAAGCCTTCGAGAATACTGTACATTGATACCAAATGTATTAAGGAAGAACAGATACATCAGATTCGGTGCCCATATTGCTAAATGTACTCAGGGTTTCCTAACACAAATGTGCATTAGTACTTCAAATTTGTGTACCGTTCATAAGTAACTGCAGATGGGACTGAAACTCTTATCAGCAGTAGCCGAAGTAGTCAGTGACAATGTATGAATAACAACTTGGAGGGCCATGCACTCCCTGTGTCTAAGGCAGAGCTTGGAATTAGCTACCAGTGACATAGCTGCAACTAGTTATTTCTGGAGTAAGAATGTGACTGGAAGCTACAAAGTTATGTTTTGGGTATTATTAATAATACCTAAGTGTAACAAATTAAAGCTTATTTATTTTCAAATAAACTGAGGGTAATTTTAAGACATTCCTGTTGACAGGAATTTTTTAAAGTGTTATTCTGTTCTCTTATCAGTCCTAAGTGGCAAAAGAAGTATTCTTTCATTCTAGGGATTTTTTAGGGGGGAGGGGAGGAATATCTCCAAGGTGCAATATCAAAATGGTCCATTAGAGGGAATCAGAGAGTATTTCCCATTGTTTTTCTGCCTGAGGGTAACAAACACACTATTTATGCCCAGCACAACAAATTACTTACCTGATTGGAGCAACAGTAATGGGTTGCATAGAAAAAAAGTGACACAAGTTATTTCTAAAATGTAATGTTTCAAGCTCTGGTCTACAGGATGCTGAAGATGGCCTGTAGCTTATGAGGGGAGAATATTATTATTTTCCAAGATACCTTCTTTCCTGGGAGATAGGATTCTGGATAAAATTTCCTGAATTTGCAAATATAGAACTGCCAGATATGAAAATACATATACATTTATTTGCATATTTCAATGATAAAATTCAAAATGACTTTAAATGTTTTGTTATTAAATACAAATTCATGGACTAGAATAATGAAGGATGATATATAGAATCTGTATATATTTTAAAGTTCCTGCTCCCCGCCTAAAACAATTAAGGATGTGAATTCTTAAGAGATTTCTATACAGAATGCACTATATTCTGCATTTGGTACTAATATGAATTATCGTGAGATTGTGTCCCAGCAGTCTAAGAAACAACATGCCTGTGAATACATGCAAAACACAAATGTGTAGATGAGAATGGAGGAGAGGAGTTGCTTGGTTCAGACCAGAATGTGGGAGGGAAAAAGTTTTTTGCACTAGCCTCCGTGTGCTGCTTTCTAGAATAATGGTGAATGCCTCTGCCCCATATCTGTTTATTACTCTGGTCAGTAAAATTGCTTTTAACTTTAAACTTTTACTCTGTTCATTGGTGTTTTTTCCCCATTACAGTAAGACCACAGTAGATGAGAAAATTATGCCCACAGTATTTTACTTCCCTGCTTGCACCTGGCATTTTCATATTAGTCATCTGTAGGATGAAAAGCCTCTTCCGTTTAATGAGCAGTATATAACCTTTTTCTTCCTGGTTCTTGGAGACCATTTTTACTCACTGCAAGCAACCTACAAGCCTTGATTAGAATTTTAATACAAAATTTAGATTAATAAGCGTGGTTACAGAATGACCCCCTTTCTTGCTGAAATCAGAAAATTTTGAAGCACATCTACAGAAACATTCTAGATGCAACGTAATTTACCATTATTTCCCAGTAAATTGCAGCTGAGCTGCATATTCCATGTTCATACTGAACACACTTTTATTTGGTGTTTTGCAAGGTGGGTAGTGAAGCTAGAAAAAGGGGAGCTGAAATAGCAAATTTATTGATTTTCTGTGGCTTTGCATATTGACAAGTATTCCAGCTACACACACAGACTGAATTTACAGGATTGTCTTCTGGCTACATTACATTCACAGTATGTCATTTTTGCCAATAATCATTTCATTTGTAATATAATATCAGAGAAATTCAGGTATATCAAGTTGATGGAGTTCAGTGGGACATACTGCCAAATGAGTGTGTGAGGGAATTACAGCTTTAGATTGCAGTTCTCAACTCATTTCTAGGGAGTAAATTCTGGGCTCAGTTCAGCTTCTGTGTAGACATACTTAAGGTAGTATTGCACATCCAGTTAAACATTAGGAGCAAGTTAAAAAATTCCTGTAGTCCTTGGGAAAGCTTAATTTGGCTGGTGTCAATTAGGGTTCTCTTTGCTGTGTTCGGCTTTCTTTCGTTGGTTAATTTGCTTAACCAACAAAATCATCGGTGTACAGATCTCTACATTTCCAATCTTGTTTTGATGAGTAACCCATTTCACTTCCTCCTTTGTTTTGAGAGTGCTGGTCAAGTGCCTCTGAAAAATGAATTTTCTAAAGCTTTTTTGCTGCTATCAAAAATATTTGTATCTCACAACACTTTCCCATGCACTTCTTTCCTGTAGTGCATGTTCATGCAACCCATCTCCTAGAGTACCTTCCGAACAGATCAGTGCTTGGGGAGGAGATGGAAACAGCACAAATGCCTCTGCTTTTCTAAAACAGTGATCTGAAACTCTCTTCTTGGGTTCAGCTGTTTATTTAGTCCCATGTGTATGCTCTTGTGCAAGAGCTGAAATTCTGCAGGCACAAGGACTGTGCAACTTCCATTCATTTCTGAGTACTGTTTGGGAAGCCTGCCCAAGCTGTTGTGTTAGAAGTGACTGTTGTGAGGCTGGCTGTGGTCTCTGACACAGGGCCACAACCTTAATCTCCAGCTGCTTACATTTTCCGCTCCTCCTCCCTGGAATATGGGATTTAAATCAACAGCTGAACCTATAAAGATCTCCAGCTGCTTATGTTCAGAAAGAGGTGAATATATGGTTGTAAATGTCTTTGTATGTTGGATGTTGTTGATAATTTTTGCAAGTTTTGTGGTTGTTCCAAAATGCAGATTTGCTATAAACTGGCTTCTCTTGAATCCGTGTTAAATTTGTAATGCTGAAGGTTTTTGGTGTACTGTACAGAACCAGTCAGTCTCCTTGTAATTATTTGTATAAATGCTTTTATTAAAGTATAGAGCTTTTATTTTAACAAAATAAGCAAAAACTGCCTCTGTGTATTTGCTGCACCTTTAAAAAAGACTGTTACATATTAAAATATTGTACATATGAAAGTATTATATACCTCTTGTGTACAGACACGATGAACAAGACAATTTATTTTTGTGCTTTTTTTTACAGAATATTAATACACTAAAAAGTCTTGCTGATGTGATTTAATGTACTCATGTAACTTATTTACTTCTGGATGTTCCATTGTATCATTTTAAACCTTTTTATTAAATAAGGTTTAAAAGCAATTTTCGAAAGAAGGTGTTTTATGCTTTGAGCTAAGAGGGTGGTAAAATCTTTATGATCTGTGTGCTGCAGAAAGAGTTTCATTGCTTATCTAGTAGCAGGCATAATCCTTGTATGTGATCAGTGCCTGAGAGGAGATCTAACAAGGATGACTCATATATGTAAGCATACTTAAGAACTGCCTACTGGATTGATTATTATTATACAGGAAAAAGGTTGTAGGGCAGGATGAAAAACATGGATCAGACATTCTTTGTGACCTGCAGTGGTCCTCCTGGGTCTGCTTCCCAAATCTGCGTCCATCAAACAAATGGCACAGTGAGTTTTCTCACCACTGATCACATCTCCAGCACAGCAGTTAATGTGTTGTCAATGGTAATTGCATCAGCTTTCATTTTTGTGTGTACATACACTGTTTATGGGGATCTGTAGACCTGGAAATTTTTTAAATTCAATCATCTCAGTAGTGTATCATAAAATTTCTGGTTGTACAACTATCTTAGCCTGAGAAGTCCTTTCCTTGCTCATTGAGTTTGGTGGCTATCCTGTAAAAAAAAAAAAAGAGAGAGAGAGAAGACTGACCGCCATAGACTACAGTTCTTGAGAGTGGTGTCCAGGTCCAGTGACTCCTACAGGGCATGGCCGTCCCAGTAGACAACCCCGAATAATTGCTCCTTCACTTGAAACAAGCTGGTTTGTATTTCCAAAAAAGGAGAATGTAATGAGTGAAGAAAGCCTACAGGAATACTAAAGTATGTACATAGCTCTGATGAGGAACTAGGTTTGAAGCATTTGCTCACAGTAATCTTAACACTGTAACTGAAATAGAATTGCGGATTTATAAGATTTTTTGAATTACTGTTGAATAATTCTGCTTTGGAAGGTCTTTTTAAGGACAGCATAGCCTGTTTCTTGCTATAGAAGTATACTGCCAGGCACACTTGTATTCTGTGTTGAAAATTACTTCGCAGATGTATGAACAGAGCTGGTCATTTTTTGTGTAGAGGCCCTGCACAGCTCTACAGGTAGCTGTTGCCATTGTTAAAGTTTTGCTTTCTGTTAAACTGTCCTTCCATTTCTTTTAATCTAGAGGTGCCTTTCATAGGTACTTTGTTTACATTGTGCTTATTGTCTGTTCATAATAGGTGGCTACGGTCTGTTTAAAATCAACAAATAAGTTCACAGGCCAACGTGATTCACTAAAGCACTCTGTAGCTTTATTACTCTTGCTGGGATGGTGATAATGATGAATCAATTAAACTAAGGATCAGGTTAACTGGCTGCAGCAGAGTTACAAATCTAGCATGAAAAATCAAGCTCATAAATGTCTTTACCTGGGGTTGAAAATAAAATATGGCTGGTTCCAGGTGAACCTCTAGCAAGGGATGCTTTCCCCCTCTCACTGTCAGCTTTAGTTTACTAGGACAGGTAGGTCCCTCCTTAGCTCCATGTAGGAAGAGTGGGATACAAAAATACATATAAGTTGTACAGAGCAAACGGCCTGCTGCTGTACAATCAAAATCAGTGTGACCTATAAAAAGTCTTACTTTCTTGGTTCATGGTCAAAATAGTAATCATAGGTACACTTCCTCAAGGGCAGGACGTCATATTTTAATCTGTCTTGGAGCCTCTATAGAGGAGAAATGTGGTCTATAAACATTTAAAATAAATACATAAGTGAACATGCTGGGGTGCCGTCTGAACATCTAATTGTCAGAAACTGAATGGGTTATACGATTAATTCCTACACGTTGACTCCTACGAAGTTTGTGTAGGACTGCTTATAGTCTTAAGTGTAGGTTTAAGTGTAAGTTAAAGTTAAGATATAGCTTGTAAACTTAACTCAGTTGTGTCCTTGGTAGCTACAGAACAAGGATTGGTCTTAACATACCATTTAATACATCCGTTTATTTAAAAGGGTGCTGGGGGGATGTGGATATGAAAGAGCAAGTAGAGTTCTGAGACCCGGGACTATTGTCCAGCTAGGCAAAACAATCAATTTTGAGCTACAGAAACTAAGCTACTAGACAGGCACTGCTGCAGCTCAGTGAGATGTGCAGCACATGAAACGCCAGTTAGCAGGCATTGGGGTTTGCTATTGACTGTTGCAACTGCCAGGATACTAGCTGAGTGGGAAACCTTAAGCTCCTCTTAAGTCTGACACATAAATATGTATAATTAATAAAGGACTATGTACATAAAATTTCTCATTACAAACACTTGCATCAAAAAGCGCCCCTTCCAGAATAAGAATATTTATGCACTGCCAATATATTCCATTTATTGGCTCTAGTTTACATCACAAGTTAATGTAAGCTATAAGACAACTTAAAAACCCTACCTGCAGCACATAATATATGTACCGTATTTTTCCGTGTATACAACCCCCCCAATGTATAAGATGATCCCCTAATTTTGACCCTTGCTGAAGGAGCAGTTAATGGGCAACTGCTCCTCCGCCTCCATCTTCTGCTGCTGCTGCCTCTGCCGCCCTATCACCTCCTCCACTGCAACTGCCGGGGCTCACCTCCAGCTCACGTCCTCACCGCCTTGTTCCCTGCCCGAAGGGAGCGCTGGAGGAAGCGATGCGGCGGCAGCAATGGGCAGCAGCAAGAGGCGCCCGAGCCTGCTGCTGCCTCTGCCACTGGAGGGGACAAGGCAGCGAGGTGAGCCACCTCCAGCAGTCGCACTGGAGGAGGCAATTGGGCAGTGGCGGCAGCAGCAAGAGGCGCCCAAGCGCGCGCGAGTGCTCCTTTGCCTCCATCTCCACCTCCTCCTCCTGCTGCTGCCTCTGCCACTGGAGGGGACAAGGTAGTGACGTGAGCTCTGGAGGAGGCAATTGGGCGGCGGCGGCGGCAGCCAATGGGCAGCAGCAAGAGGTACCCCGAGCACGTGCGAGTGCTCCTCTGCCTCCTTCCGTGTATAAAATGACCCTCAATTTCCCCCTTAGTCATTTTAGGAAAAAGTGTCATTTTATACACGGAAAAATACGGTAATTGTGGATTACATATAGTATGGATGGGATCCGGTAGGAAGTTGTCTTACAATGAATGAAACCATTGGTCCATCTAGCCCAGAATTGTTGACTGACTGTAACTATCTACTTTTTTTCAGCCCTTTCTGGAATAAAATGTGGGACCTTCTGCATGCAAGACATGTGACTTAGTCGGTCCCTTTCCTCTGCCACCTATTCATAGCACCTCCAACAATGATCCCTTCAGGCATCACCACATAAGATAAATGACCATATTATTTACTTTTTCCCAACTGAACTCCCTACAGATATTTTGCATGAGAGTGACCATCAACTCTACTCAGCTTTCCAACCATAGATGTGGCAAGACTGCAAGTAGCAACCCTACCACAAGGTTTTATACAAATACACAGGGCAGCACACGAAGTCCCTTGCTCTTTTGGCAATCACTGTCAGTTTGCAGAATTTGTGCCTTTGTCATGACATCATTTAAAATATTTTTACCCCACCTTTCTCCTTAGAAAAGGACCTAAGGCGGTTTACAGCATTTAAAGAGTATATTTAAGAACAAAGCAATGAGTATACAAAGGTAGCGTGTATCATTAAAAGGCAATATTTAAAGCTTAAAAACACTAAGTACAGAAATATTTAAAAAGAACAAAATACCTCTTAGAAATGGGTAACACAAGCAGTACTAAAAACAATAAAAGCAGTGATGCATAACAATCCATCTAAAAAGCTCACACTCTGGTAGCCAGTCATTGAGGGAAAGCTTGCCTGAAGAGAAGGGTCTGAACTCGCTTGCAGAAGGACAACAAAGATGGGGCCAGCCCAGCTTCCTGTGGGAGGGAGTTCCAAAGTCTGGGAGCAGCGACAGAGAAGGCCCTCTCCTGTGCACCCACCAAACACACCTGTGAAGGTGGAGGGACTGAGAGAAAGACCTCTCCTGATGATCTTAACACCTGATCCGGCTCATAATGGGAGATACGGTCTTTGAAATAGCTTGGACCCAGGCCATTTAGGGCTTCATAGGTTATAACCAGCACTTTGAATTTTGCCTGGAAATGGATTAACAACCAATGGAGCTGTTGTAACATGAGGGTTATGTGATCCCTGTAACCCACTCCAGTTAGCAGTCTGGCTGCCATGGTTTGGACCCACTGAGGTTTCCTGACACTTTCAACAGGTAGCTCCCACATAGAACACATTACAATCCACCCAGGATGCACTTAGAGCATGTGTCACCATGGCTAGATCAGAACTCTCAAGAAATGGTTACAGCTGGCACACTAGTTTTAATTGTGGAAATGCATTCCTGGCCCTCTAGGCTCAGAGATTAATCCAAGAGTACCCCGAAGCTGTGCACCTGTGCTTTCAGAGAGAGTATAACCCCATCTAGTACAGGTTGCATCCCTATACCTTGATCTGCCTTTCAACTGACTGTCTTGTCTGGTTTAAGTTTCAGTTTAATCCTCATCCAGTCCATTACTGATACTAGACACTGATCTAGAGCTGAAACAGCTTCGCCGTATTTAGATGGCAAGGAGAGATAGAGCTGGGTGCAAGGTTCCTTCTAAGACGCGTGACTGCACGTGCAACTCTGCCCCCCCCCCCCTCCATGCAGCTTTCTTCCTCCTCCATGCAGCCCCTTTGATTCTGGGTGCAATGGAATCCCCTGCGTGTGCGTGGGGGTGGGTGGGTGGAGTCACGCATGCATGTAGGGGAGAAGTTGCACGTGAGAGCGGCAGAGTCCTGCCCAGAGGGGCTGAAAATTAGAGAGTACGTTGGTTGGGTGTCATCCACATACTGGTGACACCAAACCACAAAACTCCAGACCATTTCTCCTAGCTGTTTCATGTAGATGTTAAATAACACAGGAGACAAAACATTAGCAGCTATGAGATACACTTCACGACAATACAAATAAGACAGCTGGCTTCCTCAGCAGAACATCCATCTTGATTCACAAGAGGTCCTGCCACTGGTATTTCATCATCTCACCCAGCTACTAGGCTGCATACATATCCATGCCTTTGCATTCTGGGTCAATCATACATTGTCAGTACTGCTGCAGGGTGGACAGAAGTTGTCAGTCCTTGGGGTGGTGCCTTTCTCCTGTGTTTATCCAACACAAAAAGTCATAGCAGCTGTAACAGCTATTGGCCACTATTTTGCCAAGGCTGACAAATTATTTTGGCTTTGCAGAATGTGAATATATCACCAGAGAAAACAGAGACACAAAAACTTGTTAAAGAGACCATAAAGCAGAAAACATAAACAGTGGCAAAATGATAACAAAACCAGACATCAAAAGATAGCAAGACGGGACATCAAAGCATAAGCTAGAGCTATCCAGCTTGGGCACTTCTCATCATCCCGACTTTTCACCAGAATATCTGGAGTAAACAATTTGTACTTTCCCAATTTGCACTAGGCTGGTTTCCAGCATTCTGCATACCTATCTGTGTAAGATTGTTATGGAAGCAGTCCATTCTGTCAGAGGTTTGCTGAGTTTGCAGGTGTTCAAGGGAACAAGTCAAAATACAAAAGATTTGCTTTCTTATGACTTTGCTTCCTCAGCAAAAGCAATAGAGATTTCCATGAAAAATGTATCGGATGTGTTTGTACTGAAGCAAATTGGTTTGGTAGCAAATTGCTAGTATATAGGAAGCGTGCCAGCTGATAGTGGAAAAATAAACTAATGAGAGAAATGTAATTATAGGGAATATAATTATAAGGAAGGAAGAGACAAAAATACACACATTCTATGCCAAGAAGCAGGCATGAGACACAGCAACACAGAGAAAACATAAATTTTCCTTTATAGATGCAACCTGGCAAATGGCAATGGCTTAGGTGAGAAAACCTCATATTTTCCATGTTTGTTTGGTTATGGTTAAAGTCCAAGATATATTCTATTTTTATATATTTTTAGTTTTAAGAACTTTAATATTTTAAGAAATATACACTCTACTTTTTGATTGCACCTTTTTGAGGCTACAAGCCCTGCATTTTTAGAATATAATTAAAACACTATTTTTGCTTGTTTTTATTGTATCTTTTATGCTTCTGCAATTTTGGATTGAAATTTGACTTGAGTATTTGCCTGCAACTTGTGTTGTTTTACTGTATTTTTAAGCATTTGTGCCTACAGTTTTTCATAGCTATAAGGCCGATTTCTGAGTAACTGAAATTTACCTGTAACTTCTCAAAAAGTTAATTTTTTCCAATAACTTTTGGATATTGTGATTAGAAGCAATGTAGATGAATACAGCCTGTAGAAATAAGCAAGCAGATATTGCCTGGAATCATTCCAACAAGGAAACTGTTTTTACCTTAATACCTGGATGAACTTTGATATGATTGAAGGGGTTATCTGATTTCACACTGGAATGAACCCTTTCAGGGATAAATTCCAGCTGTGACAAACTACCACAAACTCAAACTACCAAAGAGTATTATGAAATTCCAACATGATCACTCTTTTGGAATGTTGGCCTTTTAAAATAATTATAAAATTATAGTTCATAATTACAGAACTATACACCTGTAGGATTAGCCTTGGATACATTCTGACTTGGAATATATCCCATTTATCTGGGTTTAATACTAAAATTGAGGACACTGAATCAATCTGGCTTGTGTGGTAGAAGTTCAAACCTCTTTCAACAACATTTGACACATTTGTATTTGTTTAGAAAATTAGAGGCTGGGTCAGAATATTAGAGGGTGACTTTTTCCCCTGGGCAATACAATCATCCCTCCGCCCACCTAAAACCTTTGTGAATCAAGCATAGGGACTACATCAGAATGTGAAAATCAGAGGCATTTGGCAAAGATCAAAGAAGATAATGACAAGTACTGAGCCAAGGTCTGGTATTTACAATGATTTTAGCAACATTCTGGACTGAATCCTTTTTTGTACTGCTGTTTTGACCTCATGTTATTACTAAACAATTTACTAGTATACATGACAGCCACACCCCGCCTTTGTATAAAACATTTATTACTTTCTTGGACAAAGTGTCACATAATAACATTTAAAAACAGATCTAAGTAACTTCACAATAAAATTTGACAATATGGTCATGCTACAAAACTATATAGTATATATACAGTATATATTTCAAAATATGATCACCCTGCTAGGTGCTTAAAAATTGCTCCCGACCTTGAAGTTTGTTTCAGAAGCATAGTCTTCTGGTGGAGCCAGAGTTGTCCACAAATGACAGCTGCCCAGTTTAAATGCCCTTTGATAACTTCATATAAATTAGTATGTACAATAGCTACTTGCAGCCTGTTAGACTGGAAAGCAAGTAAAGCCTTTATTGTTAGTATGTTTTAAGTTTAGTAAACTTCTATTCAAGAAGACTAAAATCAGTCATACTAGGTACCAAGAGGGAAGCAGGATTCAACATGGGTGGGTTTCTTTTTCATCCACAATTAACACAATAAGCTAAATAATCAGAAGGGACATAACAAGACATGATAGCTTAAGCTTAGACTAACTGACTATCAATCCCTTTCTTTAAGCAACCACACAGCAACTGCTAATCATTCAGTTTCCAAAAATATCCAGTGCATAATTTTAAAGTGCAACTTCAACATGCCATTTATTTTGGCAATTGTACTTCTGATTTGTTCAAAAGAATGGCACCTTTTTCTTCCAGATGCCTGTAAAAGAAAGTTTTTATAAATATATGACCTTTTCTGACCTTTAAAGATTATTCATTTGGAATCATTTGACAGCAACACCACATCAAACTGGAAAGAATTTTAAACACTATGTACTCTGTATGTTTACTCCATCACTCACTCAAATAATATAGAACAAAGACATGCTAGATTACGTGCTTGAGAAATATGGGGATCCATATTTTCCTGTGATGTGTGGAACAGCCATAAAGAAGCTAAGACACATATGGGGAAGAGATGAGCCATAAAATGACATTGGTACAGTGCTTTACATGTACCAGCTCCAGGCATGCTTCTAACAGTTTTCCTTATACAGGATCACAGAATCAAAGAACTGTAGCCTTGGAAAAGATTCACCTAATCCAACTCCCTGTTGATACAGGCTATTTCAACGTATGCTTTGCAAATTTCAAAACAAAACAGTACTCGGCTCAGTAGCAAACTTTCACTGCACTTTGCATCTTTACAAGGAGATACAACTTAACCCAAATTCCACCTGTTAATGTTCACTTTCTTGTTTAAGGCAGCTAAATTGGAAGGTTTACCATTGATAATTTTTTATTATTATACCTCCACAGGAGAAAGTTTGGTTCAAAATGAAAGCCAAAAATCTGCACTGCTTATGAACAAAAGGGAAAAATGCTTTCATAATGAGAGCTACTACTGATATTTATTTGCATTTGCAGATGTTGTGGCAGTATCTCCTGCATAAAATACTCCATTTACTGCTTTAAAATCTTTCCCAAAATGTCTTCATTCAAAGGACAAAAACTCTTGATCACCAGCCCTCTTTAACCTATTCTCACTTTTTAATTTTGTTATATGTTGAATTAGCAGCATTGCACATGTGTGCCTATCTGCCCTGCTGTTTTCTGACAAGTTTTCTTTAGTAACAAATAGCCCTGGCAGAGTCCTTTTAAATGCCTTCTTCCCTGCATCTTTTCCAACACAATGCAGCACATTTATGGGTGTGTATATGTGTATATGGATACAACAGTTCAATTCAGCAGGACTTAAGAATTAAAACATTTAAGTACATAGTTCTGAAAGAAGAAAGCAAAATATTTTAGTACCAGAGGAAATCTGAATTCAAATGAAACTGGAGTTTGCCTCTATAGCCTCTAATACTATTGTTATACAACCACATTTTTATTTAATATTACAAAAATAAATTTATGTCTCACAGATATTTTAATGTAGTTCACAATTCTTTGATCCACATGACAATATTGCCCAATGGAGATTGGGAAAAAAATCAATTTTCTGTCCACTGTTTTAACCATGACAATGCTTTAAGGCAAAAAAGGGCAATTTCTCCCTTCAAAATCACATAAAATAATGTGATCTATACTGGAATTACTATTTTATCTTCATATTAAGTCCCCTGGTTGTCTCTAAATCCCTTATATTAAAATAGGCAGTCACAGAAATAAATCAACAGGCCAGATGTAGACAGCTGGGTAGCAAGGCCATCATTTCTCTGAACAATTGTTGCTTCAGATCAAGCAACAATATGTTGGTGGACTAAGAAGTAATTCTTCACTTTGTAAACTAATCTCTTGGAAGAAACACCAGCTGTCAGTTGCAGTTTAAGAATGTGCTACTTTGAAAAACACTTGGCACCAAGACTGAAAGAAACTCACTTTGCTAATTAAAGAGCAAATCCATTTGTTACTCATCTGTGCTGCTCTTATCCCACCAAGCACTACACCCACATAGGGTCAGATTAAAGCATGCTAAGACCCAAAGCAATGTCATCTTTAAGAGGTTCCGTAGCATGACCAAAATGTGTGCATTATGGAAGACTTGAAATTTAGTATATTTATGATGTTTTGGTGTTTTTTTAAGAACTGGGGACCGATCAAAACCTAAGTTTTCTTAGCTTATATGTAAATATAGTAGTGACGCCATATAAGCAGATTTTTATAAGACTGTTATCTTGTGACTATTTTGTTTTTAATATGTTTTACAGAGGAGATTAAAAGAAATCCACATATCTCCATGAGAACACAACTAATGATCCTACTGACTTTATCAGAAGTGTAAACTCCCCTTGCCCAAATGTGTTGTAACTCACTTGCTGAATATCCTGGTGCACAACTGACAAATAATACAGCAATAACTCTGAGTTCCCAAAATAAAGGAAGCATGCAGAGCTGCAAAATCCAGATTTTAGAATATTTCGGTTTCTAGCTCCTAGATTACCATGTTCCTTATATTGCTAAATCAAATTAGCCACAGTGCAAGCATCAAAGTATTCTTGCCTTGAAAATACCTTAATAAAAGTTGCTAGCCCACCTATTTTATTAACCTCCACATTCTATCACACATTTGGGGGATACACATGTGACCTGAAAGGGAAAATAAACAAAAGGCTAATTTACAAATGTTATTTTGTCATGTTGGTGGAGGGCACTTCTAATTGCCCTCCAGGTGACTTGGCATGTGGTCTTTTCCAAGTCTGCAAAACTCCTTCTCACATCCTAATCCAAAAAAAAAAAAGGCTGCATTAACGCCAAGACATTATACATAAACAGCCTCTCTGTGCTAAAACATCCATTAATTCACCAGCCTCTCCTGACAAGCAGAATCACAGTATTGATGGCTAATCTACCAAGAAGAGAAGTAGCAGGCAAAAAAGTTATTACAACAATAAACAAGCAAGTTCCACTGTGTCCAAAGATTCCCTAGTAAGCAGGACTGCAGCCTAACGGAATATCTAAACAAAAAGTCACCTTCGTAGTAAAATAATGCCAAGCATTAAGCCTGGTTGGTGAACATATTTTTCTCAAAAATAACTTATCCATTCACAGCATTTGTAGAAATAATTAGCATGATAGATAAATATATGCTATGGAAGTAAATATCTTATATTTCTTGAAAAATCAAATGGTATGTGGCATACACATGCTGCTAATAAGATAAATTAATCCTAAAATTTATTTTCTTACTTCAAATGTAGTTAAATTTCTTTATTTAATTTACATTTAGGCTCCTGTAATGATAAAAAACTGCCACAATCTTTAAGGAAATTAATACCACAGTAGTAAAAACAATCTCACTATAGCATTAATCAAACTCTACTGTCAAAACAGATTAGTCTTTGAAGGAATAAGCCATAAACTAGAGAGGAATTGTCTTCTGAAGGATGATGAACTGCAGATATCCTATCTGAATAAAAGAAGGAAAGGAATAATTGTCTAATGTCTAGTAAACAGATTTGGGGCATTTTGATAAAGGACTATGTGAGTATCCAGATGCTATACAACTCCTATATACTATCACCTTAGAGCTAAAGTATAAGGAATCTTGGGCAACAGCTTAGAAACTGGAAATGTCAAAATGAGGCATATGGCCAGTTGCAGCTCAGCCCATGTCTACTCTGACGTAAGCCCCATCATAACCAACGGGACTTGCCATGAAAAAAGCATACACCGGATTGCAATACAAACCATTTTGCATTTATACTTCTACACCACATGTTAACAACAAATGGATTGTTCAACCAATATCATTAAGAAAGAAAAACTGGAGCAGGGAAAAACTTAATTGTTGGAAGCCATAGCAAGTTGTCTTCAGTAAATAGCAACACTTTGTTTCCACCCTATTTCATGTTTAAGAATTATTTTAAATAATTCTTAAATAAGGTTCAGTGGTACAAACAAAAGATATACAGAAGCAGAAGGTGAGGGGTTTGGGAAAGAGTTTATGGCCTTTTAATTTCATCTAAAAAGAAATAGCACATGAGCAGAAAAAGCCTCATTTCCTTTCCCCTTCTTTCCTTCCTGCAGCTTCTTCAGCTGCCATTTACCAAGGATCAAGCCTGAAACTGAAACTTTTCAAGGAAGCTGCAAGGTTTAGGTCTCCTAAGACAGCTGCTGCCCCTACTTAGATTACTGAAATTCCAGAGTGATGAAAGAGCTTTGCCATTCAGTAACAGCTATATCAGCAGTACAAATCTTTGTTCAGACTGACACTCTTGTTTCTTAAAACAAAGTATGCAAAGGAAATCTCAAACAGCATAGTAAAACAAGCTCCAAGAAACAGATTCCTTTGTTTAATACTGTATAACTAAGTAGGAAGGGGCTCTCAGAATGTTAAAAGTTTGAGATTCCAATGCTGCTTTATATGGTATATTCCCAGGCCTTCTGCTATATGTTGATCCATACCATGAGCTTCCTTTCTTTATAGGCAAAACTAACACCAGTGACTATATACCTACAATTAGCAATGCAAATGAGAGGAGAATGCAGAGACAGTGTGAAGGACATTTAAGCACACAAAATTTCAATGTTTTTCTTCAGAAAGGAGATACTTAAAAATGATATATACAGTCTTAATACAAAATGTTATTTCATTGTCCCCACTTTTTAAATGATTAAAAAATATCTGCAAAACAAATGCTTTAAGCAAATTTGCTGATAAACAGGAACACTGAGCATAAGGAACAGTTGTTTTCAAATCAATATGTCTTTATAAAAAACACCTATTAAATAAAAAAGTAAACATCCATATTCAAAAGCAAAACATTAGGACAGATGCTTCACATAATTGGCCTCCACAGTTTTGGTAAAGAACTCTTTGGATGAGAAAGGAGAATATGGAGATGAGTCAGTAAAAAGTGTTGTCCAAGTTTTTCTTCAAAGACATGTTTATACAGGAGATTCACCTTGTGTGTAGTCCAGGAGATACATCAATAATTTAATGAAAAGAAGCAATAGTTCTACTAGTTTTCTCCTTCTTCACCTTCTTCCTGCTTAATAACTGGAATGCCTAAAAAGGAGAGTGAGTTTTTTAAAATAAACAAGTTGTCAGAACGAAATATTACAACACTTTAAAACTAACAATCCTACAGCCCAGTCCAGAGTGAATAACTTGCCAGCAAGCAAATAAATTGACTGATTGGAAAAAAGGAAATGTAAGGACAATACGATTATTTGTGGCAATGTCTAAACAGTCAGTCTCTGCTGAATATTTACAGTAGATAATTTGAGTTATATAGCAAAATACGTATTTTAAACTGTAACTCCAAGTAAACATGTAGAGAACCAAGTCTACTTTTTAAAAATGTCATGAACCTCAATATACTGAAATTCAGAACAGAGAAGCATTCTACCGTGTTTCCCCGAAAATAAGACAGGGTCTTATATTAATTTTTGCTCCAAAAAACACATTAGGGCTTATTTTCAGGGGATGTTTTATTTTACAGTCATGTCATCTTCTGGTTGCCGCACAATGCTGCACAATGGTGGAGGGCGGGGTTTCACTTAACTAGGGCTTATTTTTGGGGTAGGGCTTATATTACAAGCATCCTGAAAAATCATACTAGGGCTTATTTTCAGGTTAGGTCTTATTTTCGGGGAAACAGGGTACTGCACACTCAAATTAACTTTTTATGAGAAAGTGACAAGTAAACACTCTGTCTATCTCATCCACTAAATGCTACCCAGCGCTTACTCAGCTCTCACCATCAAGTTTCCTCAGTTTCGGCACTCGCTTGGTTGCTTCCTCAACCCAGGCACTCTGAGAATCAGCAGAATATTTCTCTTCCAGTGGATTGCCTACAAATACCAGATCCTCTAGTAATGGCAGCTCTGCCAACCTCACAAACTCTGCTACAGTTAAAGAGAGATACAGTCATGAATTAAGGACCAAAAAAAAAAAAACACAACCCCTACGTTAGAGGTGTATGAAGGCTCTTCAAGACTAGACAAGCTGCCAGCAAATACTGAATGAACCATACTCCTTCTGGAATATCTTACTCCCCTAATCCTGGACTCATAACTATTATGCCAGCATATTACACATAATTCAGAAATCAACGTTAGCATTGGAGGATTATTTTCATGCCCAGGAAGGCAGTGGTACATCTATTACGGACAGGAGTGCTACTGGAACTAACTTTATCACTGGAGATGCAAATAGCATTCATGGCACAGCAAGCCTGTCACTAAGAGAACATAGTTTAAAAATTGCTTTTTTTCCAGACAGAAACAGGACAACACAGTTCTCACTATTCTGGTAACTTCCCTTTTGGAGTAATGCAATGTATGACATGTATGGATTTCTTTGAAGACTGCTAAAAAGCTTCACTTAATCCAAAACAGAACTAGTGTACAAACTGGGACCAACAGCAACAGATCTTCCCAGGCTTCATACAATTTTATTGAATTTTGTCTGAGCCCAATTCAAAATGTTGGAGCTTAACTTATAAAGCCCAAATAAGGCTGTCTTCTCCCATGCAAATGTGCCTATAAGCCAAGGTCATTCTTGAGCTCTCTCCTTTGGCTGCCAAAGAGAGTTTCTGTCTGTGGAAGGCTCTCTGCTGGAACATTACCTAGAATATATTTCCATGTCTTTTCAGTGTCAGGCAAAATCCTTTCTATTTTCTATTTTTGTTTTTAAACCCTTGATTTCATTCAGTTGCACTCCTGTAATTCCTCTTGTAATTTTGTTTACTGTCTTCATCAACATATGATATAAAAATCATTTCATATGATTTCTTAGGAACATTGGAAGCATCAGTGCTCAAGGACAGGGGTATACCCTGGTCAAAATGCATACATTGTATAGCTTCCTGCACTAATCCAAGTTACTTGATGTGAACTCAGTGAATAACACCATGGTATTTCAAATGAGAAATGACTTCTTTGGCTTACCCCAGTCTTTCACCAGATTATTGGACATGTATAGAATCTTCAGCTTCTTCATAACATGAAGCCCTTTCAATTTTTCAATAAGGTTGTACGAAATCCACAGCTCCTCTAAAGTATCTCCAACTGCTTCCTAAAAGACCATAATGCTTCAGAAAAATATGGTTTACACTCTCCTATGCTGTACTATTACCTATTACCTCCTATTACCATGCAAATCATTCCTGAACCCATGAACAACGAAACAAAAGTAAGACATGATGCTTAATAATTTGCACTACATAAGCAGTGGACATTGTAGTGGGATTACATACCAGGCCATTCAGATTCTTTATGTTGTTTCTCCCCAATGACAAAATCCGCAGGTTTTCTGCAACAAAAACATAGTGATTTTCTAATTTTCTACACTACTGATAATTTACATAACATGGAAACCTTTGTATTATTTATATTGATCTGGTGGTGTGAAAGAGAAAAGGATGTAGTCAAGGCAGAGGGCAGAAACAGGTGGCCCCTCAGTGAGCAAATGTTGCTTAAAACTGAGAATCCCACAAAATTTCTTTAACTCTTTAAAGAGCTGGTAATCTACAAGCACTAGACATGCACTGACATGACACACACAACATCCGCCTTATACTTCAGCACAGTAATAGAAGCAGTCAATTCACCATATAGGTGTAGGGCACAAAAGGCATGGTTACCATGTGGTTATTTCTACTGCTTCCCAAACAGCCCCCTAGAGAGAACCATACTTTCCAGCAAGAAATGCAATGGACAGGTATGGGCTGAATACACTGAAAAACGTAACTGAACAAAAGAGTTCTCTTCTCACTGTTATCAGAAAAAAATACTAAGTCAATGTTTAAATAATGAATGCTACAATAATGATGTATTTTGCAAAAAGAACTGAAAAGAACAGCACACAAGTACAACACAAGCTTGAAAAATCCTTATCTACAAGTCTGGAATATTCATACACAATCCCAAGTGACATGGGGAATGCCCTCTGTATTACAATATGTAGGAATTGGGCTGAAGATTTACTACCCTGATAAACAGAGAGTGTGACATGTTGTAGATGACATCACCACATCAATAGGCAAGTTTAACTATTCAAGATTATATTAAAACACTTGCATATTTCATTTTCAAGTAGTCTTGATGTCACTACTTGTCAATAAATGCAAAATTAAGGCTTATTCACATATTTAGGAGCTTTCTAACCATGTGTGAGACAGAGGGCGAGAGGGATACCCCACTCACTGGAGAGCCATTGCTCCTCAACAACAAAACCAAGGAAGTGGACCCCAAACCCGCACCAGAACCTACAGTGAAACCTCAGCAAGAGACAGAGATAGAGGATCTGACAGAAGACATACAGAAAGTGATGATAGGGGAGGTTCAGGGAGAAAAGGCGGGAAGAGAGAGGAAAAAGAGGGTGGAGTTTGAAGCAGGGACGGGGGAGATAGAGAGGAAAGAAGAACAGTTACCGCCTGTTTGGGAATGGGTGTGGATGCAGGATCCATGGACTGGATTGTGGGAGAGATTAAGAGTGCCCAAAGAGGAGGCAGATTATAGGAGGAGAGCGGAGATTCCACCTAGACCTTCTTATTGGGGAGAAGCCGAGGCGAGAGAGTGGAGGAGGAGACAGAGAGGAAAAGGAACGAGTTGAGAGAGAAAGGAGAGAAAGATTGGAATGGAGGGTAAGGGAGATGAAGAGAAGGAGTTACAGGGAGGATCCTGGGAGAGCCGAGACCCTGATGGACGGATCCTGTGGGATGACGACCTGGACGAGGAGACCGTGCCCCTGCTGGAAGGCCCGACAAGGTAGACCGTAAAAGACTGGGTCCCCACTGATCTACCGGGACCATGGGACAATAGTTATGGAAACCCGTTCCTCTTTGACGAATGGAAACCCCTTCCGGACCCGTTGGCAGAAGGAGAAAAGATTCATAATCATGTTCCAGACACTTGTTTATTGTTAAATGCACCAATAAATATTTCACCTGTTTTGAAGCAGCAAAAATCTACTGATTTCTTTGAACTAAATATGGAGCCAAAAGTCGAACCCTCACACCATGTAATATGGTATACATGGGATATGCAGGTACAATTATTATCTGCTGCATATAGACTGAGATGGCAACTTATAAAACAGGGTAAGTGGATGGCACATAAGTCTGAGTTCTGCTCTTGAGATTACCATTCATAGATGGAACAGGAAAGAATAGTGTCAGAACAGGCACAATAACGAGACATATTAAAAAACAGAAAATACACACATCACTTACTTAGCCCATTCAAGTTGGCAATTTTTTCAATGCAGTTTGTAGATAGAGACAGCTTTCTTAAAATGAAAAAAAAATGTTAATAGAAACACTAAAATTACTAAACCAGTTTCTCCTTATAGTCAACACTTTCTCAGAATACTACATCTATAGTTTTGTGTAAATCCTTCATTGATTTCCTGCATGACTCCACCCGCCTGTTGATTTTTGCTACATGCTAAGTTTCCAGTGTTAAGTCACAAAACTGCTGCTGAACTGCTGCATTACAAATTCAAATCCTTGACAAGTCCTTGCATGAGGAAAAATCATGGCTTGCTTGAGATCAGTCTGTACAATAAAATCAGTCAAATGCTTGTTTTGCCACACAATGAATGTCCACTGAATGCCTAGTTTACCATTTATGCAGGGCCTTTTCTCTACCACATCATTACTCACCTGTGTAAGCTTGTATCTAATTTGTGGCATCATCTATTTTTGTCTTTATATTTATTTTTTATTTATTTATTTATTGAATTTATACCCCGCCCATTTATATGTACTTTTATGGTCAGTGGCATCTCACCCAGGCTATAAATAATTTGACTGAGCTGAGGAGAGAACAGGAGCAGAAATCTGATGGTAGACATCACTGGAAATCAGAGGAATTTGAGAAGTCTATAGGTTGTCATTGGCTGGATACAAAAAGCATTTTATTTCACTATGTATATATTGACTTGCATGATGGAAAAATATATATATTCCTGCAGGACTAAGATAGGTTTCTGTAGAACATGGAACTAGTAACAATTTTCCCAAGCCATTCTCAGAAGTAAAGGAAAGGGGTTGAAAGGAGTAGAAATGTACATTTTTATTCTTTCTTATTACTGGCAACTGCATACCATGGTCCAGTTTTCTTTAAAATGCATTTTCTTTTGTGGTGTTATATGTTTGGCTATGAAATACACTCGAATGTGGCTACCATCCTAAAACAACAGAGATTTGTTGGTAAGTTAACAGTTTTTGTCAATTATCTATCTGGGTTGTAATTTAGTATACTACCCTCCTTTTGTGCATCTCACAAATGGGAAACATTATCCAGAAAAGTATCCTTAGATTGCCTTCAGTCTTCCTCACTAGAGAGGTTATTCTAAGCTCTTTTTAACAGTGTAGAAGAGAACTAATGTATTTGAGACATGAACAGAATATACCAAATATATCAAACATTTAGCCAACACATCAGAATTAGATATAGTTTGTTGCTCTTAAAGATGATTGAGACTAATGAAAAAGGCAAAAGTAACTGGTGTGTGATCCTGAGATTATACCAAACTGATTAATATGGCTCTTAGTTTTATTTGGGTGTCGTGCCAGAGAGGAGAGCCTTTTTTAATGTCAACAACAGAAAAAATAAAGGGGAATCTGCCATGGATTGCAAGCCAGTAGGTCTGAAACCCAGCAATAGGCAGGACCACACTTCTAAGAATAAAAGACAGATACACTAGATTATCCCCAAAGTCTTTCTATCCCAGCATTCTGCTCCCACAATGGCCCTCAGAATGCCTAAAGGAAACCTACAAGCAAGACACAAACATATCAGCACTGTCACCACATGAGTTTTCCAGCAACTGGTATTCAGAGGTATATTCCATCTGATATGCCTGGAGAGCAATGGTGACCTTTCCCTCTAATGAATCTATTTAATCTCCTTCTAATACTATCCAAGTCTGTGGCTTTCACTACTTCTAGTGCAAGCAAATTCCATAGTCTTAGCATTCACTGTATGATGTGCTTCCTGTTGTCTCTCTTTTCTGACACATCATTCTTTCTTTCTCTGTCTCTTACTCCCCTACAGTGAGAATACCAACTGAGAAAGAAACATCACTCTTGCCAGAGGCTGAACTGACTACCTGAGGAAGCCTTCTGAAAATGTAATTAATATAGCTGTGGTTTGGCTTAATATCTAAATTAAGTCTATGTCAACCTGAGTAATTGTGTAGTTGAAAAGAAAGAGCTAATGAAAAAAACTATGTGCTGGAACAAAGCAGTATGAAGCCATGCACAGAGTTACTTGAGTAAAGAGGAAAGCCACTTTGAATAAGAAAGGAAGCCACAGAACTGAAGCACAGTAGGCAGAAGTAACCTCAGGTGGATCTCTCCCCTCCCTTCGCCTTTAATATCTGGAACATACTCGCAGTTAACAAGTGTTGAAAGAGATGCATCCATCTTCTCTATAGGGGGGATCTGGGCATAAAGTTTCACTTCTTTGGCTTCAGATGGCTTTTGACCATTTTTTTCTTCCTAAGGAAAAATGAGAAAGAGAGAAAAAGAGGACACCCTCTTCCATCTGTAGTTAGGAATATGTAATCCAGTATAAAGGAGAAAGAATAATTGTGTTAACATACTTGCTATCATGGCTACTTGGCTTCACAAAAACCTGGACATGAGCTACAACTAATGTAACCTGAGACTTACTGCACAGAATCAAAGAACACTGTGTTTTTTAAAAAGGCTGGAACTCAGTTTTACAAATAATCAGTGACAAACTTGCAACAGTGAATTGGGGGGGGGGGAACCACAGAATTGTTACTGTATACAATAACAACTGTTATTGACTGGAGTTGGGAACAATTACTTTTTTGGACTGCCACTCTTAGAATATCCCAGCTAATTATTTTGAAAGATGTCATGCAAAGAATGAACTTTTTCAGTCTCTGAGATATCCAGCTCAAGAATAAGCTGGATCTTGGCAGACTCCTTGCACAACTCTGTAACAAACTGCAGTTCAAACTAGACTGAAAAGCTTACTGGCCATATGCAACTGTGATTTTTTTTTCTTGTACCTACATTCTGAAATACTCACTTCCATTAATGTAAAAATATAATACTAGGTCAGGCCAGTGGTACATACAACTTTGTATCCTGTTTCTGAGAGTATGAAGTCCTTTTGTAACATGAATTGGAAATGGAGAAGACTCTAGTGAAGTACTCTATCCCCAGATAGTTATTAATAGTTACCAGCAGTTTGATATCAGGAAAAACTAAAATATGTGAATGAATTGCCTTAATATGGTAAGTAACTGCTCAAAATACAGTGCATGAACTTATGTCATATTTTTCAAATAGTGGTTAAAATAACTATAAGTCAGCCCATTCACAGTTTATAATGAATACAGTGGTGCCTCGACTTACGAACTTAATTGGTTCTGGAACTCCGGTCGTAACTCGAAATGGTCGTAAGTCGAAGCACCATTTCCGGCCGAAGAAAAAAAATCACCCCCAAAAAAACCCAAACAAAACACTGCAAGACCCATCGGAAACGCGATTAATCCGTTCCAGCCGGGGGGGGGGGGGGGGGAGAAAAGCAAACAAACTATGCAAGACCCTTTGGAAATGCAAAAAAAGCAAAGCAGAAAGCAAACAAATCATGCAAGACCCATCGGAAATGCAAAAAAAGCAAAGCAGAAAGCAAACAAACCGTGCAAGACCCATTGGAAATGCAAAAAAGCAAAGCAGAAAGCTAACAAACCATGCAAGACCCTTCGGAAATGCAAAAAAAGCAAAGCAAAAAGCAAACAAACCCCGCAAGACCCATCGGAAATGGGGGAAAAAACCCCCAAAAAGCAAACAAACCCCATAAGACCCATCGGAAATGGGGGGGAAAAACCCAAAAAGCAAACAAACCCCCCAAGACCCATCGGAAATGGGGGAAAAAAACCCAAAAAGCAAACAAACCTCACAAGACAATGGGGAAAAAAAACCAAAAAACAAACAAACCCTGCAAGACCCATCACAGCATAGAAACATAATCCCACCACCCAGCCCAAAACCACGCTGCAAAACCCACCCAGAACAGTTTTTAAAAAGCAGAAAGCAGCACCTTACCTTACCAGGCAGTCCGAAGCCTCCTCCGATTGCACTCACTCTAACAAGAGCTACAAAGAAGCAGCCTCTTCACCTACCAACGGTTAGCAATTTGAATTCCCCGCCTTTTCCCCCTGCCTTTTTCTGTTCGTAAATGGAAGCTCTGGCCGCAAGTCGAAGCAAAATTTTGCGGTCGGAGCTGGTCGTAACTCAAAATGGTCCTATGTCAGGACGTTCATAAGTCGAGGCACCACTGTATATGCTAAACTAGACCAGCAAGAAAGCCTTCCAAAATGTAAAACACTTCTACCTTAATTCAGAAGAGGGAAAGAAAAGCAAAACTTGCAAATCAAACTAATTTACATCTGCAATATTAGAACATTTTCTTTAAGCAGGGTGGTTGTATACGTCCTCTCTTCGTCCTCTTAAAGAAGCTATGGACTCCCTTCACAATTAGACTAAAAGGCTAATTATGTAAGAAAGGTAAGACAGCTGGCAAAAATTCTGTCAAATACTTAAGTAACAGACTGACACAAACACATTTTTCTTAATTACATCAGTCTTCACACTGGCTCCTCCATGCACTTTGTATTATCCACAAGCTTCTCTAATCCCTGCTTTTAAAGTCTCTTTGCCACTGGCTAAAGCTCATTCCTCTTCTATCTTCCTTTTGCTTACTCCTCAGCACAAGTTCCTATCCTGCAGCAGGGGCAGGCAACTACACCCTCCCGATATCTTTGACCTGCAACTTCTATCAGGCCCACCCAGTAAAAGATTATGTGAACCCGGTTCAGTAACATCTGGAGCACCACAAATTGCCCACCTATATCCTAACGGCATCCCTCCTCTCCTTCTTTAAACTGTATTATAATGTGCCAACATCTCTGCTCATATATTTCAAACTACTTCCATCTCCTCCTTTATACCTGGTTCTGTAACAAAGCTCACCCAATCTCTCCCTCAGTCATCCCCACTACTCATCATTCTGCCCCTTCTATGTCTTGCCTAAGGTAGATTCTAAGCCCTCTAAAACAGTGGTCCCCAAACTTGGGCCTCCATATGTTCTTGGACCACAACTCCCAGAAGCCACCACCTCTGCTGGCCAGGATTTCTGGGAGTTGAAGTCCAAGAACATCTGGAGGCCCAAGGTTGGGGACAACTGCCCTAAAACAATGACAGAATACTGCTAATGACAGAACATTTTTCAGCAGAGTATTGATAATCTGTAAATGCTAACTAGATTTAGCAAGTTGTCTTATGTAGCAGCTCAAACACCAAACTCTGACATACTAGAAATATAGAAGTTTTATTTTATAAATATATTTCTGTTATGTATTTTTTTCCTCCTCTTTTTTTGTAAGGCAGGAAAAAGCTTGACAAAAAGTTTTAAGACAATCCATGTGACTACATGAACTAAACCAATTTTCTGCTTACCCATTTGGCTAGTGCTTCCTTGATAGTTGTTGCTTTTGCCTAATAAATCAAAGAAATGAAAGTACATTTTAATTGATTAATCAGCTAGAACATTTTCTGTAAAAACATCACTCAATTATGTTTAAATGCTTTTACATACTATAAATACATCTCTTTTAAGCAAAGAGTCAGTTTGACAAACAATTTGTGGTCACATTCAAAAATAAGCTTACATTCAATGTTAAGACATACGTTTTCTACAAATCTAGAAATATGAGATATTGTATTACACTTTACAGTAAAAATGGAGGATTTGGTTTTAAAAGGTACAACATCAAGTTCAACAGTGTGCAGACATGCTTGGTTTTTTGCACTGCACTGCCAGTGGATGCAAAGTCTTGGTAATTTTATACTGATATTTCAGAGAGTGATCCTAACCCACAGATCTGCTGTTTGCAATACCCAGCAGATATTATGGAGCCACAAAATACATGCTGTTTTACCCTCCATCCTATTGAGGACTGCTTTGCTCAATATGAAGTGGAGAAGGAAAAGCCATATTTAAGTATGCCACCAGTTTGGGTACATGTAGTAAAGAAACAGTGTTAACCATGCAGCTTGTCTGACTGTAGTTTCTTAAAGAACTACATTTGAGAGAGGAAGTCTCCATTGTAACATATTGCTAACTAATTAAAATCTGCAACTCCAGTTTTTGTTCAGTGCTCAGCAAAATAAGCACTCAAGCAAATCTCAGGATATTAAACGGGAGAATAAAGGTAGACAATGTGAGTTCCAAAATAAAAATAAAAAGGAAAAGGAAAAAGTCATGTGGACTGTGCGTGCAAATTGACCACTAAATAATTACGTATAGCCATAAGCTAGCTTTCAGCCCTGTACAAGTCTTCTTCAGGCTGAACACAATGGAGCTCATACAGAAAAAAAACATTAAATTCCAAAAATCATGGCTAGATGCATGGGCCACCCTCCTTGATTAGAAGATATTGGCTGAAATTCAGTATCGGAACTTCCACCACATAAGATTGATGATGTCATTAGCCATAGCACCTTTTCAGAAATTAAAATTTTCCACACACAGTCCAGAGGTTCTTTGGAGCCTTTTCATCCCAGGGAAGCCATTGGGGGCTGCAGAATGGGAGGGAGAGCCTTTATGAAAATCAACACCAGGATGCTTTTACTGATGGCAGTGATTTTCAGAAATTTAAGATTTCACTCCAGTCATGCAGATCCCAACAGCCTGACCAGCATGAAAAGGATCCAGGGAAGCCTTGGGACCTTTGAGGGAATAGGATCCAAAATTTTCAATTCCCAAAAAAACACTACAGATGATGAAGTCATCAGCTTTACATGGCACAACTTTTAGCAACAGGATTTCAGCCATTATATTAACATTACAACCCAATTAGATACTATGCTGTAAAGCACGAAACCTGTCCAGTCCCTAATGGCTACAGAAATGGACTTGTCCCATGACCACACACCTACATACTCATGCCAGAAGATCCATGCATTAAAGGGACTTAAGGAACCTTCAAAGTGTAATTGGGAAAGAGCTCTAACACTTGCTTGCCTGGGGGTAGGCTTAGGTGTATTGCTAACTTACTGGCACAGAAGTTAAAACTCATGATAGTTTCAGGCTTTTTATCATGCTTTACTGCCCGAATATGTATCTGTCGTAAGAAGTTTCTACAGTAAAATGAAAATTGGGTACAAGGTAGAAAAGGCAAGCATGAGCCACAAAACATAATGTCCTTGAGTTTTATCACATGCACACATCTTAAGTCAAAGTATCTAAACAGCCAATTCAGTCAAGTACACTAACACACATTCAGTATTTATGCCAATGTTCTAAATATTTACCATTCTCCTGAAAGTGTCTTCTTACACCTGGATTACTTGTGGATGTTGAATATTTTGCACTGGCTATTAAATGCTCTCTTCATATAAATATCTTTCCTGGGGGAAGAAAATGTATTAAGACTAAGATTATCTCAGGCTTCAAGCATCATTAAATTGATCCTGTGGGGTGGGGGGGGGGGGAGGTTTCACTGTTATCTAATGGCAAAGGTGGGGAGCCTTCAAGTTTACAAGACTTATGCTTTTTAAAAAACAGAACCCTAACAGCCAGCTGTTGTTGTTACATGCTGTCAAGTTGCCCTTGGCTTATGGCAACCTTGTGAATAAGCAATCTCCAGAATGTCCTGTCCTCAAGAGCCTTGCTCAGCTTTTGGAAAGACAAGGAGTAGGAGAAGTGGTACTGAGGTCAGCAAAGGAGGGGTTTATGGCAAAAATTTAAAATTCAAGGTTGCTTGTTCTTCCTTGTGTTGCTTCACTATTTGAACAAACTTTTCTTTTAAATAAAAATACCCCCTTTTTGTTCACAGCATCTCTCTTGGTACATTCCTAGTATTTGGAGACCACACTTCATACCTATAACTAAGTGAACTTTAATTCATTCAATGTCACATTCAGTACAAGTCTCTAAGGTACCACTGCATTTCTCAATCACCCTCTGAACAATCCTCCACAGGAGATCAGCACTAAGAAGATAAGAATATAACAGGAGCCTTGCTGGATCAGACTAAGGGGTTTAATCCAGTACTCCAGTACTCAAAGGGCAACCAATTGCTTATGGTCCTGCCGCCTCTACTACTATCTTCATGCTGCAAAAGTTGACTACGATTTTCATGCTGCAGGTAAGGGACTGAGGCTGGCTTGCCTCAAGTCACACAGCTGAAGAGAAACCTGAACTAGAGGTCTACTAGCTCACAGAGAGAAAATGACAGTCTCAAGAGGAAATGAAAACAGAGGAGAAATCATTCGACACGTCCCTTGCTTCGGTCTGCCATCCACGCGGGAACAGCCACGGCACGCACACACACACACACACACACACACACACACACACACACCCTCCTGCGAACTTTGTAAGGCGCTCCTTCCTGAAGCCCTCCGGGCTCCGGCAATGCCTCGGCGCCACTCGCCAGCTCCACGCAAGCCCACTCCGCGCCCACAGGGCCCCGCTCCTCCCTAACCCACGCCGGGCGGTACCCCTGCTCCTAAAGGCCAAGACGGCTCCTCCGTCGCCCAGAGCAGAGCTCCCTCCTGCCCGCCCTCGCAGCCCGTTTTCTCCCCCCCACTCCCGCCCCGCTCTTTCCCTCGCCGTCACGTCGCCCTCCCCCCCCCCCCACCCCCTGCCCTTCCCTGCCGCCACCAAGCGCTTCCCCGCACCTGGCGGGACCTCCAGCCACAGCCCGCCGCCGTCCTCTAGCCGCCCCGCCAGCTCTCTCTAGAGGCTTTCCCCCCTCCCACCAAGTCGACTCCCTCAGACGTGTTTATCTTCGGCCCGTCCCCTCAGGCCTCTCGTCCTTTTCCTCGCAGCCTTCCAGCGGACTCACCATTATGATGATTCTTGTTGCTATCGTCTAGCGCTCTGGTTGCTATGGCATGCTAAGCCCGCGCGCATGCTCACTTGAGGGCATGGAGGGCTGAGGAAAAAGTGACGTCACCAGCTGGGGCATAGAGTTGTTTTTCTATACCTTTAAGTCGGAACCGATTTATAGCGACCCTAATAGGGCTTTCAAGGTGGTTCTACCAGTTCCACGCCCCAGTGAGTTTCCATGGCTCAGCCGGGATTCGAACCGAATCCTCCTGAGTCCCAGTCCGTCACTCTTCCCCTTACACCACAGTATATATACAGATTGCAGAGAAGCATGTGAAAATAGATAGGCTTCTGTCCCCGGAAATCTTGTCTTCACCATAGACACAGAACAAGAAATAGGTCATAGCGACATACGCCCCCTAGCTTCCAGTAATATATTCAATCCTTCAAAAAGCCTCCAGATCATGAAAGTGGGATATCGTGCTTCCGCACCCAGGATTCAAAAAGCCAGGAAATGGCCCAGTACTGCTGCACAATATCATGCCAGTATTGCCAGCACAAAACAGGATGCCAAGCTTTACATAGCAATGGGCAGCCTGAATGTTGACATGTTGACAACACCAATGACAGCAGTCAAGATGGTCTACAGGATGCCCTCTCCTACTTACTACTGTTGACACTTGTTGAAGAACAACCCTAACGATTGCTTTGTGTTTGGGTGAGAAGTGGTGAACTGATGAAAAAAGGGATGGGATTTTCCCTTGTGTGGTGTCACTTTGTAAATGGTAGTGGTGCTGGGGGACTCTTGTTCAACACCTTGACCATTAGCCTGTGGAGTCTCAGGGTTCCCTGATTTCCCATAGTATTTCATATATACATGAAAAACCTGAAAGAGGCTGTCCAGAATTTTGTGGTCTGGTACGACCCAACTCCATCTGCTTTTTAAGATCTTCCAGGAGGTCCTTCTCTCAGGCCACACTATGTGATCACCCAGACTCCCACCTACCCCTGCCAATTTCACCCTTGAATCAACTTCACTCCCTTAGACAGTTTAAATTCTACTTGTAAAAATAACCTTACAGTCATCTATTTTTTTATTTGCCTAATGGGATGTTGAATACTGATAATGCACAATATATTGGTGCTTGGCAGGGCCCCAATAATTCAGGATGTAATGTAGAAAATGCAGTTGATCGTGAAGATAAAAATTATGATTACAGAAGAACACAACTTTAATGTTCACAATGAAGAAATTTAAATGGATTTTCTGAAAAGAACAAGGAAAAGGCTGTGTGGTCCCCAAGATTACACAAATGTAAGAGCAGGTGATACCTTTTACTGGACCACTGAATAATCAGCCAGTGTATTATAGTGGAGAGTGACTGACTAGGACAGTTCTCTAGAGGACAACAGGGTTCAAATCCCCGCTCAACCACATAAACTCAGTGAGGGAGTGGAATTGGTAAAAGCACTCCTTAAATATCTTACCTATAAAGGTCTCTCTATATAATCAGTTCCAACTTGATGGCACAGAACAACAACAATCAAACAAGCTTTTGTGGAGAAAGCCCCACTTCCTCAAGCTCCATCCAGCACAGCCCCTTCAGTGCAAATCAATAATGTAGAAAAGAGTTCAAAATTGCTGTTACATATTGGGAGAGGTGAATCCAATCTTCTTGGGGTTGTGTTCTCTGGCATCCTTGCAGAATGGCCTGCTCTTAAGAACAAAAAGCTGCAAATTACTGTGATGGTCACACACACACCTTGCCTACTTTGAAACATGGAGTTTCTTTTTTGGCTGTGGCGGCGGCAAAGGAAAGGTCAGCACAAAGACTTAGCAACCTCCAGCACGAGGCTGTTCACAAGTTAGAGACTTTGTATACCTTGGTTCAGCCATCAATCGGACTGGAGAGTGCAGCCAAGAAATCAGAAGAAGCCTGAGACTCAGTAAGGGCAGCAGTGAAAGAACTGGAAAAGATCATCAAGTGTAAGGAAGTGTCAGTGGAGAACAATATAATCCACACTCTTGTATTTCCAATCACTAAGTATGGGTCTATTCAATAGACAATTATTTTTGGAAAACCCCCAACCATTTTCTGTACTTTCTCAATTGTTTGTAAAACCACAAAATTACAATTCATCTGAAGGTTAAATTCTATTTCCTATTGCTTGAATTGGGATAAGAGATTTAAAATAACAAGAACTATAATAAATGCGTTCATTAGTCCACCACTGCCAAGATATCTGGGCTGTTATTAACAACTTACATGGATAGCTTGAAATAATAATACAATTGTCATTTTCTGTACTCTCTGTATTTCATTTCAACATGACCTCCGTTTACTCTCCCTACCACCATTATTCAGGATAGTATTTCATACATCTGACAATGTACCTCAAGAATTTACATCACAATTCATATTTTAGTCTTTAAGATGCCTCTACTTTTGTTTTTCAGAAACAAGATATTATTCCTGTGCTGAAGACTAGGGAAAGACTGTGCTCCACTTTCTGGGATAGTTTGAAACTGACTTATGACAAGCACTGTAATGCAATCCCAATGCAGTAAAGTAGCAACAATAAAGTTGAGAAATGTTGGGTTTTATTAATTGATGGAATCCGCAAGATCATAAACCCATTCTTTTTCCTCTCTTTAAATTCTGTCCACTATTTCATATATCATGTAATTTTTAATGAACCATATACTATGATTGCTTGTGTTGTTCAATCTATGGCCTAAAGTCATTTGCTACTTTTAACTTAAGTAGAAACACTAAATCAATTATTGAATGGTAAATCAATGCTTGGGTGGTGCAGCAGTTAACCTGCAGTACTGCAGTGAAGCCTCTGCTCAGGATGTGAGTTCGATTCCAACTGGTTCAGGTAGTTGGCTCAAGGTTGACTCTGCCTTCCATCCTTCCGAGGTCATATGTGAAATGAGTACCCAGCTCGCTGGGGGACAAAATGTTCCTTGCATAATTATGTTGTAAACTGTCCAGAGAATGTGCTAGCACCATGGGGCAGTATGTAAAAGTTGAAACAACAACAACAATAACTGGATTTAGGCTTATATTTCATACTTCCCTCCTTAGTAAATAAATAAATTGGAGTGAAAACCAATCCAAACAGATTTGGAAGAAGATCCCTGAGTAATAAAAAAGCAAATCTCTGAGTAATGCTTGAACAGTTTAGCAGTAACAATTTTCAAAGCACATTAGCCAAAACATGGCTGAAATACTCTTTTTGCTCAAACACTGTTAATGAAAAAAAACATTTGTATCACATTTACAACACTAATTGAAAAATATTCCAAACTGTTGTTTCCAAACTGGGTGAAAATGGCACACACACGCACACACACTGAATCCAAAACCAGAACCCAAACTTTGGTATATTAAGAACTCAAGAACATGGTTCATTTAATTTATATATCTGGAGACATAGTTAAGTAGAATCATTTATAATCTCTTCCTAATGCTAATCAACAAAGTGCCAGGAGAGAAGAAAAACAGCCCTGATGTATTGCTGGAAGTGCCACTCTTTGATTGCTTCAACATGCAACAGTTGCTGTGTGCATGTTTTAATTTATCCTCTTTTCATACCACACACTCAGTTGTTAAATCCAATTAGGTTTCAGGTTTCTTCCCTTTCCCTCCCCTGTAAAAAAGTAGAACGTAAAGTCAGGTCTGCCTATATTGCTGGAATCTGGTCAAGAGGCCAAGCTTGTAGGCCAGAGAAATGGCTTGGCAGAGGTGAAGTACTCTGACAATCCTTGCTAAAGGTAGGAATCACTGTTGGCTTAAAACAGGTAATCAAAGGACAAAAGTGCCATGGCAAGAAATAATACTAATGGTGGTACCAACATTTAAATATACCTCATATAAGAAAAATACCCACTAGGTGACAGATTTTCCAGATCAAGGGACTAAATGATAACAGATCTAAACACATTACTTCTAGATATACAAACAATGGGGAGGGTTTTTCCTATGAGGGCCACTGATGCATAGCAACATTCAACAAGGGCTGCAAGAGATCATCAATGGGATCTCAGCCAAAGAATGGAGAGAGTTCACAGCGCGGTGTAACTCTTGTTCTGCTATTCCAACCCCTTCTCTATTTCTCTTGTATGTATGTCCACAGACATGAAAAACAGAAATAAAGCAATTCTCAATAGGGTAGCCTGAAGACAAGTCCTGCCATGTCTGGAGAGTTAGATTTTGCTGGGGGCTACATGTGGCCCACAGACTGCAAGTTCACCACACCAATGTTAGAGAAATGGCATCCTGTTACTTGGGACTAAAATTATTTTTGAAACAAGACAGATTTAGCCCCATTGCACATATTGGCATCTGCCTTACTGGCACTTAGCATATTAAATTATACTACTCACTAGCCTAATTTTTACGTTATTTCTGTTATATCTTTCACCAGATATAACAGAAGAGAATACTGTTCTTCATAACCATAGTGAATCATGGCATCATTGTTTTCACTTTAAAAACCAGGTCAGCATGTTTGTGACTCTAATCTTTTTCTGTTACTTTGGCTTAAACAGCCCTCTGCCTCTTTCTTCAAGCAGTGGTATTAGCTGTGTATTTATATGCACATATAATTTTTAGATAGCATAAAACTTTGATATTCTGAGTTTTCTGGTCTCAAAATAGTAGAGACCTATAAACAGTGCTGAAAACAAGCTAGTTATTTATGCTTTTGTTGGTATAATTGGATTCTACCTTGAATATTTTAGGAGCTGGCTGGGTTGTACAGCTATATACTAACATGAAAAGGCCCACTGTTCAACAACCTTCACCAATTTCCATACTGGGAAATATGCATTCATGTATATTTTCATCATTAGATGTTACATCTCAGTACTCCACATTAATTTTTTTTAATCGGTTTGTGGCCATTCCACCCTAGGCAGTTAGTGCCATCTTCTCTCATCATGTACTTTGATTATCCTACAACCAGACTATGAACATTTTGGCGCCTCCATTTTTCCTTCTTAGTACCTTGAATCACCTTTTAGTAGCCTTCAGAACCTTTTGTATCATCTTCTCCCAGCATTCAACTATTGGGCTGCTCTTCTTATCTCAAGTGAAAGTGGAGAAACTCAAGAATCTTTCCCCAAGAATGTTCTTGGGCGTGGGCATGAGCTTTGCTTTCTCCACCAGCCAAAATAGGCACTCCTAGAATACGGTCTAAAGTCACTGGACAAACAGGAGAAAATGATGGATTAATGTGATGGCCTGCTCCAGCGTAGCTCAAGAGTTTAAAGTTGTCCTTCCCATGCTGACGTAGGCAGTCAATGGCTATCTCAGCATACAAAGAACTCTTCCAATGGCGATCATCCTCTCCTACCACAAAAAGGAAGTGGCCTTCTGCTTTTTCTACAGGAATGCGAGAGCATGAGTTGGCTGGGTCCACTGGATCATCCAGAGCTTCGTACATATCAAATACACCACTTTCAGAAATCCTAATCCTGCTCATGTTAAAGCAAAGTCCAGGCAGAGTCATTTTGCCATAATGAAGGGCGCTAGCCGTGATGGAGCTGCAACCAGAAATACAAACGGCAGCCACCACATCTGGCAGGAAGGTCATCATTGACAGTGCCAGTTCTGCTCCTTTCCCAGTTCCTACAACACCAATTCCTGGCCCATTAATCTTCAGGAAACACCAAAAGTGCATAGAAGAGAAGAGAAAAAGACAACATATTAGCAAACATGTTATGTGGATCATCTATGATACAAACACTTGTTCAATCATTAATGACAGACAGACAGACAGAAACCTTTATTGGCATACTGTACAAATTAAAACACACTAAAATACAGCTAAAATGTTCAACGGTTAACAAGTGGCAGGGAACAGCCAAATGCATATTAGGGCTCGGCATTCTGCGATTAATGTTATCTTCATACACTGAATACAAACAGGTATCAAAATTATAATATTCTTTCCAATTTAATAAATGGTATCGTATTAGACATGAATGCAGAGGCTAGCCTAATATGCATAACTTTACATTAAGGCTGTCTGTTTTTATCATTAATTTAAGAATGCATAATCTATTTTCTCGCATGTCCACAGCTTTCCATCCTGCTCCAAAGCATATCCCAGTAACAAATTATGTAATTTAGAATGTAATAGTTGTAGTTGAGATTCAACCTTGCAATTCCTTCCACTGGGTTGCTCAGGATCTGAAAACTGTAACTGGTGTTTCCTTGAAGGCTAAAGTCTTGATTTTCTCAAATCATCCTACATTGTCTAGATTTTCTGACCTGTAAGAGAAAATGCCCCAGATTGCATTTTGTGACTGTCCTCTGTTTTAAGAGATGGGCCATAAATTCCAAATTGCTACCTGAAGAAGAGCTTGGAACCAACATACATGCTGCAGCTGTTTCCATCTAAGAAGCTTGTCTGGCCTCTACACCATCAGCCATGTGAATTTGGGACATTAAAAACAGCACACAAGAACTTGATGCATAGCCTCGAAGAAGATGATTTATCATCAAAAGCTTGCTATTTGTTTTTTGTTTTATATTCTTAATGGTCAATTAAAGGTATCACCTACTACTGCATCTGTATTATTTCCACGACGATGTGGCCTTATCCTGATTTTTTATGTGTACATATGTTTTTCTCACCACATTTACCTTTGGGTGGCGCAGTAAAAACCTGGCAGCCTCTTCAAAGTACTCAAGGTGGAAATCCTCCATGACCTTGGGAAGATCCTCAAAATTAAAATACGGCAAGGAAAGAGCAGCGAAGCCATGAGTAGCCAGAAGGCCGGACCGGAATTCAATCAACCCACCTTCGTCACCAAACATATCTATGACTCCTGGAAAGGGGCCATTCCCTAATAAAAGCACAGCAAATAATGTTGGGACCAAACATCAAATGAAAATATAGTGAAGCAACACTTCAGCTGTTTGGGAGGAGAAGCATTATTCTTATTGAAACAACTACAAGAAATTTTCACAAGGTCATTATTAGATTACCAAAGTATAGAACATTGCTTCAATATACGAAAAAAGAGATAAAATTCTTTTTATGAGTGCAAAAGCTATCCTATGCATGTCTATTCAGAAGTACTGTAAGTTCAATTCAGTTCAGCAGGTCTTACTCCTTGGAAAGTATTATAGTGCTGCTGTCTAATATAAATTTTCCATTGTTTAACTTAAGCATTCAAATTTATTATTGTTGTTATTATTATGAATTACATTTATACCCTGCTTACATTTATACCACTATAAGATAGTGCTCAAGGCAGCTACAAACGTTTTAGGAGAATAAAAACAGATAAAAGAACATTTAGTCAGAAAGTAATAAAATAGTTATAAAACCATTAAAATTAAGCAGAATGCATTAAAAACTATTAAATAAAAATAAAATAATTTTACTTCTCTAAGTATAAGCATTACCTCTTCTTTCTGTGCTAATAAGATTTCACATTTTGGAAATGTGCCACGAGTTAAGTTCGTTCAAAGTACAAGCCAGCGCCGCTTGACAATCATTTAGGACCCCCTGTGCTTGGGAGTGGTTTTATCTCTAGCCAGGCCTGTCCAAGACGAAAGTACCCCATCAGCCCCCACACTCATTAGGGGCGTTCTGCGTTTGTTGCTTGTCTGCCTGGGCTTTCGGACAAAGAATTCCTACTAAAGGTGTCCAGAAGGATTTTACCAAGGGTGGCCGAGTGAGAAGCCTGCATCAGTTGCTGGCTTTTCTCTGAAAAGGAACGAGATGGAAGAAACGATGGGAAAACACGGGAGGGCTGTAACTTGCAGGAGACACCCTGAAGCTTGCATGAAGGGCGAGGCAGGGCAGTGGGGATGCAGAAGCACCCTGGCGGTTGTCAGGACCAGAGGAAAGAGGCCATGCTCGGGACTGGCCCCCCCTCCACTCCCTCAAAAGCCAAAGCCGCCGCCCCCCCCCCCCCCCGCTCACCTGGAGGGAGAAACAAGCTGCCTCTCACCACTCCTTCCTTCAGCCGAATCTTGCGCACGTCCGGGCGGGTGAACCACCTTTCGACGCTCGTTTGGCCCAGCACGTGCCCGGGGATGGCGTCGGGCGGGCTGTAGCCCCGGTGCACCGACAGCGCCACCTTCATCGGCGCCTTGACGCTCCGCGGCTCCAGCCTTTGGTAGGGCTTCTCCATGGCCGCAGGGGCGAGGCTCCAGAGGAGCCCCATAGGCTCGCACCCCGCGTAGTCCCCTCCTCTCGAGGCCTCTCTGGAGACGTCGACCTCGCCCGCCGTGTCCGCCTGGTAGTGGGCACAAGCCTCGAAGAGGCTGCCCTGCTCGTTCGCCACCAGCGCCCGGAGGGTCACTTCCTGCAAGGGGCTGAGCCCCGACACCCGAATCCTAGCGGGTTGATCCGCTAAGCCTACCGCAGGGGTGACCAACACCGTCGCCGCCGCCCTCCCTCCGCTGCAGCGCCTGAGGGAAGGGCGACTCAAGAGGCGCGCCGGACCGAAGCCCCCGGGTCTCCCGGAGACCGCGCGCCACATGGTGGGCGCCCCCAATCGCATCCCTTCGACGCGTGGTAGCCCCTTAGCGCCCGTCCTGAAGCTGAAGCGAAGTAAGGACGACCAATCGAGCGCTTCTGCTTGGTGTGAAGGCGCAGAAAGACAACATGGATCGATCACGGAGAACAGGATGCCTTACAGGCAGGGCAACGGCTTAAGATGGATTCCACCCTACTGTAATTCGAAGCCGCCACGATGCGCCAGAAACTGGGCCCTTGCAGAGGCGCCTGGAAGTTCTCAAGAGCCCACCTCCTCGGATGCATGTCTCCTTTGACATTTGCGTCGCTTTTCCTAACGTTATTTATTGTTCAGTTGTAGATTTCGGAGATTTTTCTCGTAGGCAACTTTGTTTTGTTTGTTCTTCCTGCAGACCCAAGACACTTGGCTGCTTGAGGGAATGACAAGATCCCCCTCCTCTCTCCGCTTGGCATTCCAAGTGCATTTATTCCGTTTTATCTAGCAAATATGTCACTTTTGGATTGGCAGTCCCACTAGTAGCACACTAAAATTCTTAGGAAATTGACTTGTCCAGGAAAGCTCACATTAATATAGCAATTAGTCTTTAAGATATCACAATAGGTTTTTTGTCTTTATTTTTATGTTGTCTTGTCTGATACATTAAATGTCACTGACTTTGAGCAGCCATCAAAGCACTGGTTGCTGTCCTGTAGTGTAGAAGGAAGGTAACTTCCTTCTGAAAACAATGTCTGTCTTAAAAAGCACAGTTCCTACAACTGAAGCACTTCAAAAACTGTGGAGAAAGAACAGAAAAACATGGGAGGGGGGCTTAGCAGAAGGGAAGCCAGGCACACCGTTTTACACAGAACTGTTTTACAAGTAAGATCAAGACTTTAAGCAGTGTTAAGAGGTAGTCTTTTCATTTATGTTAGACATGTTTTCAGACCTTTTGTTAAAAATCAAAATGGAACAAAGGTATATACTGTATGTACAGCATTATAAACCAGCTGGTGCAGACTGTTACATCATAGCTTCTCAGAAGAACTGAAAGGTATCACATCTGCTTTCTCCCCGTGGAACATGTCCAAGAAAGATGAGTATACTTGGAGTGTGATCACTCCGGGAAATAGATTGCATTTTGGATCCCTAGTGGAGTGGTCCAGTGCGACCTATTCCCTAATCACAAAATGTATGGGGAACTGTGCTCCAGCCTGACCCCGATCCATGGCCAAGCAGAACTCTTTTGGTCCAGCTATAGGGCTACTGCATTTTAAAGCTAGGCTGGCACAATTTTCCAATAAAGATTCCCACCACCTGATAGAACCTTTAGTTTAAAAAGCATGCAAGTCTAATAGAAGCAGAAGCTTAGATTGTTAATTCATGGTCTGGTCCTGGCAAGGAAGAATCACATCTGATCCTGAAATGTAGGACCTCTGAAGTAACAGATCTACTCCTGCTTCATGGTTGGAATAGATTTTGCTGGCTAGAACAGCTAAATTTCATGAATCAGAGTGGAATTTCCCCAACCCTAACCCCAACCCCAACCCCAGAGTTAGAAAATAGGCACTCCCAATCTTCCAGTTTACACCAATGGTTGTAGTTCTTGCTGAGGTCATTGTTTTTGCAACAGCACATGATAATGCAAAAATCAGAGGCAGTATCAAAATATTTCAAGTCACAGAAAGGTGGATACTTTTTCTTCTTTCCAAGAAAAGGAAGAAAGACTTGGAGGGAAAGATGGCATGCTCGCATTCTCTGAATCTTTATATCAATGCCACCTAATATATTCACAGGTATCAAAAATAAGGCTGTGACTACATGATCAAATACTACAAGATTTGGTCTGCTTATAAAACTGGTGAATTTGAAGTATTTTTTACTGACCACATGACACAAAAGGCTGATTTGAATCAGTCCAGGCCTTTTTTCCTCTGCTGCTGGGGAGCTTCTACTTTTTCAAGGTGGAATGGTTCAAATGGGCTTATTTATTATGTGTTCTTGTAAAGATAGGTAGCGTATCTGTAAGCCTTACTCTCCCCCTCTTTTCACCTGACATTCCTCCATGTCTGCCATGTCTACCACCACTCCCTTCTTCCCCCAAACAGGCATTGGATACTTGAGTTGAGAGATCAAGCAGTGTATCAGTTCTGAAAGATATTTTCAAAACGTCCACACTAAGTTTGGCAATAATTCACTTTAAACAGCCAGGTTTGGATGGCAAGAGCTTCTGGGTAGGAAAGCTGTAATGCGAATATTAATCTACTAGCCATCAAACTAAAAATATATATTTAAAAATCCAGTACAAAATATCATTTTTTAAAGAGTGCTCTCAACATTTTTCAGAGTTGTTGCAAAAGACAACTGATTCCCAAAGGAGATGAGCAGTGAGACTCCACTGTCAGGAGCTAAGATAGGAAACTGCCAGTGATACCAGTGGGACACAAGGTGAGAAGCAAGAGAGGTTAGACTAGTGATGGTGAACCTATGGCATGTGTGCCACAGCTGGCATGCAGAGCCCTCTGTGGGTACGTGAGCCATAAGTTGCATGGGGCCTGAAGGGCAGGTCTCAAGGCAGACCTGCGCCTGCGTTGGGCTTCCTGCGTCTCTTGCCAGGAGGGCCTTTCCTCCAGCCCCAGCTTCCCCCTGGCGGGGGTGGGGGCGTGCCACTCTTGGAGACTGGGAGGCATTTCATCCCCGCGCCGGGCAGGGTTTGGGCCTGATGTCACAGGAAGCAAGGAGGGCTCCCCTTTGGAGCTGCCAAGTGCTGCCCAGCGGACGCGACTGCCAAGGCTTCTGCACAGCGGAGTGGAGCTGAGTGAGGCCTCACTTCGCCTCGGGCCAGTGTGTTCTTCTTATGCCTGCTGCCAGGATTGGGCCCCGCTCCAGGGATCCCTGGGCAGAGTCTAAATGTTCCCATTGCTTGCCGCCCTCCCACCACTGCCCTCCTTTTCCCCTGGGGCAGCTGGAGAATTCCATCCCAACCAAGGAAGCACCCGCGCAATCCACTGGGGTGTGCGAGAAAGCTGATCCAGAGTTGCCTCCAGGATGCAATCCCTTTCGACATATACCTCGCATGCTGGTGGCAAAATCCTTCCCAGGCATGCCCCGAGTTTCACGCCAGGCATCTGGACACCTCATGGAGTTTTGATTTGGTTTAGCTTGTTTCAAGTCCTCCTTGTATGAGACAAAGTGCTCCACCTAAAAGATTTCAGTTTGTTGTTCAACTGAGCTGTACAGTTCATAGGTCTCATTAAAGGTGGAAAAAGTTCTGAAATTATTTATCTTTGTCTCATTTTTTTACATCACAGACACTTGACATTTTAACAGGGGTGTGTAAACTTTTTATATCCACTGTATAAGTTATATAATAGTATAAAAAACCCTAAAACCTCAGTATTCAGGTTTAATTGCACTGTTGGCACTTTAAAATAAATAAGTTGGTTTTGTGTTGCAGTTTGGGCACTTGGGCTCAAAAAGGTTCGCCATCACTGGATTAGATACTCCCATGCTGTGCCTCATCAGTGATAATATGAACTATAAAGATACGCTCATCAAAGCTATGGAAGGCACTGATACAATTGAACGCACCACACAGTTTTGATACAAAATAGTGCAAAACATACTATCACCAAAAAAGCAAACAATATACATTCCTGAACAAAAAGGCAGAACTGAAAAGGCATTCAAAAAGGCCACCTGTAATCAGTAAAAGTAAGAAAGTCATGTGGACATCTGAGAAAACAAAGATACCATCCATGTAGGAAACAGTCCTTACAGTGGGACAAATACCAGTGCAGAGCAGTCCTTTGTCTCATACAAGGAAGACTATCAACTTTGTGTAATTTTCACTATAGAGAATACTTCTACAGAACAAAAGGGTTAGGCACAATATTTAAGGAATATTTAGGTGTATGTTTTACAAAGCAGAATGTCAAGGATTGACTGGTGCCTTCAATCAACTCCTGACATTCTGCCTTGCAAAACATATACCTAACCCCTATCTTTTAAAACACATCTCATAGTTAATACATTCACAGCTTGTTCTTTCTTTCACCTGGTTCACCACTGAGATGTTTGTGGAAGAAGGCTTGGATCTGCTGCCAAGCATCTACCTGGGCTGCTGCATGAGCCCTGGGCTCCCCTCCCCACATCACTGGCATGCCCACCAGAAGGTGCATTGAAGCTGGGCACATTGGCAAATATGGTGGTTCAATGTAATGTCCTGCTCCAGGATAGCAAATGATCTCAGGTTTTTCTCTTCCATGAGCCTGCAAATATTTGGAGGCTTCAGCAGCCAATAATTCACTTTTCCAGTTATGATCATCCTTGCCCACAATGAAAAGAAAGTGTCCCTCTGCTTTCTCCAGGGGAATAAGGCTGGGGTGGCCTGGATGCTCAAACGGGTTGTCCAGGACATCAATGATGTCAGCAATCCCAGTCTTCTTGTCTATTTTTACTCGTTTCACATCAAAGCCAAGAGGTGGAATGGCAATGTCTTTGTAGCGCAATGTTGCACCTACATTGGCCAAGGAGCCATTAATTGAGACTGTCACAGTGATACCCTTTAAAAAAGAAGCCATGGAAAAACAGAGATCAACGGCTTTGGAATGTCCAAGCAGTCCAATCCCTGGACCCTTAACCTGAAAAGGAGCAAGGAAAGAGAGAGAGAAAGGAAAATCAGAGTCATATTGTAACAGGCACCCAGGAACGTCTTGTATGTGCACCATAGGGCAATGACCTTTGTCACTCATCTCTAGTTAGGCGAGAAATCTAAGAGGAAAAATATTTTTCACTTCTGGCCAATTGGCTTTTGTCATACTGCTGGCCCAAGTCTTCCTTGCTTTCTCAATCTAGCATTCCTTCAAGTGCTAGAAATGAGAAGACATCTCTTACTGTAGTCTTCACCATTTTGTTATTTTTTCTACTTCATTAACTTAGCACAAAGAATGGCATTCAGAGTATCAGAGCAATACCAGCTACCATGTGACTATGATAGCTCACTCCTGAATCAATTACTTGAAACACTCAAAATAAAAATATTACAGATTATATCTATTGCTTTTCTATCACAAGCCATTATGATTTCTGTTTTGTGGCTTACTTGGATAGGACATATAAGGCACACCATAACTAACCTAACAAGGACATGGCAACCCCCCCCCACATCGAATACCAGGTGGGCATCATGTCCCTCTAATTCAGGAATATTCCTTCTTGAGAGTTGTTCCTCAAGTGTGGAAATTCCTCCTTTGTGAAATAATTGCCACAGTCTGCAGTAACATTGTCTGAAAGCACTGCAACATATTCTGGACCCCACTGGCTTTAGTAACTAAGATGAAGATGGTTTTATTCTGTGGTGCTTCATCTGAGGTCTATATCTGGGACAGTTTTAATAGCTTTGTAACAGATAAAAAAACATCATACACTTACAGACAACATAAGTGAAATAAACATCATTACTACATTTGCTCATTTCTAATGTATTAATTTAAAGGCCAGAATCTCATTGGTATTTTAATAAAGATTGTGTCACTTGCTGCACCTAATTGCAACTAATCAATGAAGTTCTGGGACACAGCGTGGTTGGGCTGTGTGTGTGTGACTAGGCACATAATCAAGATGTACCCCAGCACCTCATTAATTAGCCACAATTACCTATGGCAGGTTATGCAAATCTTATGGGAACACTAATAGGATTCTGGTCAAAATATTGATTTATTGCTTCTCAACTCATGAGGAACCCCAAAACAAGGCACACCTAGAGAAAGATTAAAGCGTATTGTTAAAAAACATTAAAATCAGAATTTTAAAAAAAGCAAATCCACCTCTCTAAAAGTTGGCTTTAGAACCACTTGTATACACCAAAGGCCAGAGAAAAAAATATAGTTTTGTTAGTCTGCCAAAAACTCAAAAGGGATGGAGTAAACCTGACTTATTTTGGAACTGAGTTCTACAATCAAGGTACACCTGGAGAGAAAGCATTGTTCTTATGTACTAATCCATCTAGCTCCCTATGGCAAGGTGACATGCAACAGGGCCTCTGCTGAAGATCTTAAAAGGATGGGCAGGCGCTTGTGACAGGAAGTGGCCTTTCAGATATCCTTGACAAGAAAGTGAGCAGAACTGCCTAATCTTATACAGGTATAAGTCCTCTCAGCTTAAAAGAGCACACTCTTAAGTAATTACAGCCCTAGGATACCATCCACCCTCTACATCCTTGATAAAAGCCCACACTGAATTCATGAAACTTGCCTCTCCAGCTGTCAAGTACAGCCAACGCAGAAAAACCACTTGTTATTTTTGTGAAAGCCATCCATACATGACCCTACCTTGGGATGTTTCAGCATATAATGTACAGCTTCTTCAAAGTACTCCAGATGGAATTCCTTCATTTCCTTAGGAAGATCTTCATATTTGTAATAGGCCAATGCTAACATGGCAAAGCCGTAACCAGATAGCAGAGATGCTCGATATTCAGGGAGGCCTCCTCCAGTTCCATAAAGATCAATGATTCCAGGAAAGGGGCCGTCGCCTGTAAAAAATGTAAAGAAATTGTACTGTTTTTATTTAGAGGGCTTTAAAGCCGCCATTCAGAGCCTGTATGGTGCAATGAATACAGGGCTGGACTAGGACTTAAGCAACTTGGGTTCAAATCCCCCCTCAGCTGTGGAAACTTACTGGGGAGGTGGCAATGGAAATATCTCACATACCTTGAAACCCCTACTGGAGTCATTATAAGTTGGATGAGACTTGATGGTACAAAACAACAGAATCCATCATGTTGAGTAAAAGCATGTCATGACATGTGAGAAAACACTTAAGGATAACCAATTCTGAACTGACAGTAAAGCTGTCTTGTCTGTTCATAATATCTCCAAAGTAGAAAATAGAAGATAAAAAAATCACATCATAGGTGTCAGCTGCATTGTTGCTAACTAAACTATCTTAAGGGTACAAGCCTTGCCATACAGTTCAAAGGACAACATATGAGAATGTCCAGTCCATTCATCAGACACAGGGAGGCAAGTAACTCAGATCCATGTATTCATTGCTGTCTGCCTGCAACTCAGAAAGTTGTCCTGTTTTTGTCCTCCAGTGATGCTCAGAGGGTGATCACCTGTTGGGGCCAGACGAGCCCCTCCATCGAGACAGCTCATCAAGGGGGCTCTGCAGAGCAAGGGAAAATGGTTGCCAGCTTTCATGATGAGGGTGTTAAAAATGGGACATTCTGTGGCGGCAAAGCTACAGGTGGCCCAGCCTCAAATCACTGCAGTTTCCATGCATTTGAAGAAGCCGGCTCAGGCCCGTCAAACGTTATACAAGATCCTTCAAGTCATGTAAAGCTTTCATGTATTTATTTGCAATATTCCAAAGCTGGGCCCAAGGTATGCGTGGATCTCATTTCCCCCATGTTATCCTCACAATAATCCTGTGAAGCAGGTCTGACTAAGGGAGAGTGCCTCACCTAGTGAGTTTCATAATCTGGTGGCAGCTAGAAGCCACATCTTCCAAGAGCTAGGCCAAGGCGTTCCACTATTACACCACACAGGCTCGCACGGCTGGCTTACAACCAACCAACCGCCCACTCAGTCGCCCCTTCAGAAAGCCGTCCGGCTACCCCAGGAAATAGGCGACACGTGCCGGGCGGGGGGCGGCAAGGATCCCCAAACACACGAGCAGCGTCTGACTTTTCATAAAAGGCGGAGTTCGGGCTTTGGAGCCGGAGCCCAGCACTCACCGGGGGGCAGGAAAAGTGTGGCCCGGACTCTCCCCTCCCGGACCGGGATCCTCCTGACGCCCTCGGCCAGGAAGCCCCGCTCGTGGACGCCCTTGGCCAGGAGCGAAGCAGATCGGGGCTCGCCGTGACCGTCCAGCACTTCCACCTCCAGCGAGAAAGGGCGCTGCACGTCGCGCTTCACCAGGCGCCTCAAGGGCTTCCGCGGCGCCAGCGACCACAGCAGGCCCATCGGTTCCAGGCCGGAGAAGCTGCCGCCGCCCTCCAGCGCCGGCGAGCGGCTCAGGTCCAGGCGCCCCTCGTCGTCCGCCCGGTAGAAGGCCCGCGACTCGAAGACTTCCCGGGCCTCATCCTCCAGCGACGCTCGGAGGGTGACCGCCTGCTGGGGCCGCAGCGCCTCCACCGAGATGGCCAGGGGCTTGTCGAAGAGGCTCCGGAGAGCCGGGGAAAAACTGACGCGAGGTGGTGCCATGCTGCGGGCGGAGAAGGCGACCCTCCGAGGCCTCTGCCCCGCGTGCCCCGCAAGGCTGGAGGCGGCGCTGCTGCCACGGAGAAGGGGCCTCGCTCGCAAGCCGCTGCCCAGCGCCGAGCCTACGAGCCCGTGCGCGGACAGGCCCATGACCGGTTGGTGGCCCGAGGCTCGGGACGAGACTGCGGCGGCGGCGGCGGCGGCGGCCTTGGCTCCGCCTCTCTCCGTTCCCGGCCCGTTTAATGAGTAAGCAAAGGGGGCTGAGGAGAACCAGGGGCCGGCACGGACGGGCGAGGCGGGGTTGAGGTTGGGAATGTTCAGGGTCGGATCTGCTGTAGACCGAATGAAGCAGAAGCCTCGGGGTCCCCTTTTGTCCGTCCACATTGCTTAATTTTGGGTCTACTCTACTGTATGAGAAGGTTTCTTCGTTAAAAACAACAACAGTATTAATGACATAGAATATGATTCAATACAAAATAATAGTCAAAATAAAAACATGACAGTCGTTACCCAGACCTTGTTGCTGGTTGTGAAGGGGCCTCCATAACAGTTCAGGCTTCACAGCCCCAAAATTTAGTTTGCCACTGGGCGTTTTTGTTCTGTGTCATCAAGTCACAACTGACTTATGGAGACCCTGTGAATGAGAGATCTCAAAAATGCCCTGTCCTGAACAAGCCCTGCTCAGGTCTTGTACACTCAAGCCTATGGCTCCTTTAGGGAGTCAATCCATCTCATATTGGGCCCTCCACTTTTCCTGCTGCCTTCAACCGTTCCCAGCATTATTGTCTTTTCCAGAGAACCTTGGCTTCTCATGTGCCCAAAGCAGGACAGCCCTAGTTTCAACATTTGTGTCTGCTGACATAGTTCAGGCTTGATTTGATCTTGGACCCACTTGTTTGTCTTTCTGGAATTTCCAGGTTATCTGCAAAGCTCTCCTCCAGGGAATTGTTGCTGGATGGATTTGTAGTGTGATTGAGAGAGAAATGCATACTTCCTAAGAACTACCAGTCTCAAGAACTACAGGTTTTAGAGTACAGTGGCTACTGCTGTGCATTTTGTTTAATGGTCAGAAGACCCACCACACATTAGGAAGGGAGCAGAGATGGAGTATGTTTGATTTAGTACTTTTGATAAGGAAGCAGGCAGGAGGGAGAACCAGAGATGGGGCAGTAACTGCTCTAATGGATGAGCCACATCTGCTTATGATAGTCAGGAAAATGGATAAAGCACCAGAATAATTAGGGGAATTTGATCTCAGGGCAAGGGGAGCCCATGCTGCTGCTAAGATTTCAGAGTTCCAAGATATATGTGGGAAAATACCCAATTTATGTACACATCTCATCCTGCATATCTAGCTAGATGGGGAGATAGTATATGAGATTGCAATGAAAAGGGTGAGAAAAATAAGACTTTAAAATTAATTGGCTGATTTATAAAATACTTTGTAAGAAACTAGTTATGTCAGTCCATTAGAATCAACACTCAAAACATCAATAAGATGCTAATAACATAAGCCACATATCAGCAAACTTTGCAAATCGCTTTTCATTCATTCATTCATTTTCTGCTTCACCTTTCAACCTGTACAGAGGCTCAAGGTGGCTTATAAATTATTTAAAAGTACAAATAAGTACTGTACAAAAGAATTACAAATATTAAAAATCTACTGTTAAAAAAATTAAACATATTATTACAAAGTACTAAATCAAGTCCCATTAAAACAAGTTTTAAAAGGCACTGAACAATATAAAAGAACACACACACCCCTTAGAATCCCTTCTTAGGCAGCAATTTATACTTTAAAAGGCTGTCTGCAGAAGGAGAGCAAGGAGCCTGCCAGCCTGATCTCCTATGGAAGGGGGTTACTGAGCCTGGGAGTAGCCAACAAAGAAGCCCACTCCCAAGCATGGTGGGACTGAAAGAAAGACCTTCCTCAAAGATCTTAAAACCTGGGAATGTGGGGGTGCCATTCCCAAGGTTGCTAAGCCACATGGGTGTTGTAGTGAGAGAAAACTCTCCTAGCAACATGTGGCTGCTTCTGAGGGGAGGAGCTGCCACCATTCTTCCTCTTTCTCATTATCATAGAGAACCTGCCATAGAGGCCTTTCCTTAGGCCAATCAGAGGGCTTGATTAATTGCCTTTCCCCAGACCAATCCTAATAACATGATGTAACCATTGTCCTATCTGAACCCTGTCTACTATCTGTAATGCTGTCATTACCTGTGACCTTGTAATGTTAATAAAAGGACAGTCTCCTGGGGGCAGGGCAGAAGAAGACTTCTCATTCTGCTTCCTTGATGAGTCGCCCACCAGGAGTACTGCTGGCAGACATCCATCTGTGTGTGTGGCTGACTTCATTAACGTCTATTGCTAAGAGACTCTTTGCTATCCTATTATCTGGTGATCACCACAAAGCCCATCAGCCTGCTCATTGCCTGAATCCAACATGGGGAGACTGATATGGAGGTATATGGTTACTCAAATAGGGTGGTTGGTTATTTTTAAAATAGAAAAAAGAGTTGGTATGTACTAGAGATATCAAGAAAAGATTCTGTTTGGTCTATAGTGTAATTTCAGAAATATAAAAAACAAAATTTCAGAAATAAAATATTAACTCTTCTTTCATGACTCATTCTTTATATCAGGGGTCTCAAACTCAATTTACCTGGGGGCCGCTGGAGGCAGAGTCTGGCTGAGGCTGGGCCGCATCAGATTTTCCGCCAAGCAGAGCAAGAGCCTGAGGAAGCCGCCCAGGAGTTTCCTTAGCCCGGCTGGGGCTCCGAGGAGGAGGAGGGGCGCGTGAGCCCTTGTTGCCGGCCACGACCCCCTCCGGCTCCTTCTTCACTACCACCACCACCAGCAGCAGCAGGACGAAGAAGCGGAGAAGGGAGGGAGCGCCAGCGACCGCCTAGCGGGGGGGGGGAGGAGGGCACAACATAAAATTTAAAAAAAAACCCTCACAGAACTCGCCTTGCCAAAGGAGAAAAGCCCCCACTGGTACCCACGAAATTAAACAGAACGGGGCAGGCCCCCCCAGAGGTGCACGCGTGCACACACACACACACACACACGGAGGTCCGGCAACCTTCCTCTGAGGGCCCCCCCTCAAAAAAAGGTGCACTCAGCAGCAGCAGCTACCCCCACCACGACAGAGGAGCAAACTTTGCGAGGTGAACCCAGGCAGCCTCCAGAGCCGAGGCGGCTGAAGCACGACGAAGAGGAGGAGGAGGAGGAGGAGGAGGAAGCACCGCCGGGCACTGAGGCGGCCACTGGCCAGGCTGGTGCTGGGGGTGCCGAGAGAGAAAGAGAGCCAGAGAGCCACTTCCCTGGAAGAGGCGGCGGCGGCAGCAGCTGCTGTTGGCGGCTTGGAGGCGCTCTTCGAGGACGGGCCGGGAGTGAGCTCCGCTCTCAGGCATCGCTCCGCGGCGGCTCGGGCACTCGGGGAAAAGGGCCGGCGGCGCGCCTCGCTCGCTGGCTCTCCCCCGAGACAGCGCATCTTGCACCCTCCATCCGGAACTGCAGCCTGCCAGCCCGCAGACAGGCGGGCTGGCTGGCAGGCTGCAGTTCCGGATGGAGGGTGCAAGAGACGCTGTCTTGGGAGAGAGCCGGTGAGCGAGGCGAGGCTTTTTTTTTACTCTTGACAGCAGAGGACGCGTGGGCGCTTCAGGGGGGCAGGCAAGGCGGGGGCCACAAACTATCATCCGGCGGGCCGCAAATGGCCCGCAGGCCGCGTGTTTGAGACCCCTGCTTTATATGTATGTGATGGGATCACATGTCCATGGGAGTGGGGCTGTGTCACAATTCTTGTTGGGCCTCTAAACTAGATGCAAGAGTTCTATATACACAAGAGGCCAAAATACACATGTAAAAATGCACAAAACACCTCCCATCAGCCAAGTAAATCATGTCAAGCCACAAGCATCCTTTGTTTAGGTCAAGCCTGGCCATCATCCAATATGCTCCTCCTGAAATATTGGCCATCCCTGTTGACTGAACCAATCTAACCTCAAACTTTTGTTCCATCCCGTTTTTTTATTTATATTTTTTTTAATTTTTTTTATATTATATAACTATAACATAAACAAAAACATATAACATACGAACTAAAATACAATTTAACTGTGTTCCCCACCACCATATGCGGGACCTCTTGCCATAATCTTCCTCTTCCTTATTCTTCTTCTTCTTCTTCTTCTTCTTCTTCTTCTTCTTCTTCTATTGTCCTCTTCTCCAAAACTGCATTGATTCTTGATTTGGAGCTTTCCCTTTTCCTCTTATTAGTACATATTCCAAAAATCTACCCCATATATCATAAAAGTTATTTTTTTTCAACTCTCCTTTCTTAACCTTTAAGTTACAAGTTAATTTATCATTTATTGCTATATTCCATATTTCTTTATACCATTCTTCAATTTGCAATTCGACTTTTGATTTCCATTGCCTAGCTATAATCAATCTAGCTGCTGTTAATAAATTGGTTATCAATTCTTTAGTCATTTTGTCATATTCCACATTCTCATATATTGATAACAAAGCAATCTCAGCATTAAATTCTATATCTTTTTCACATATGTAGCTTAATTCTTTAAAAATTTGTTTCCAAAATCTTTGCACTTTTTCACATTCCCACCACATATGAAAGTATGTACCAATTTCCTTCCCACATTTCCAACAGACATTCGGATGATTGGCATTAATTTTATTTAATTTTGACGGTGTTAAATACCGTCTTAAACTAAGTTTAAAAATTTTTTCCCTTATTCTTACTGACATAAATCTTAACACCCTCATTTTCCATATCATCCTCCATTCTTCTTCATTTATTCTTTTTCCAATATCTTGCTCCCACACTATTTTTAATCCTTCTTTCTCACTTTCCTCTTCCTCTAAATTAAGAAGAAGTAAGTAAATTTTACTCACAGTACCTTTCACTGAGTCAGTCATCCGAATGTCCTCATATGACAATAAAAATTGTTCATACTTTGTATATTCTCTACCTTTATTATATTTATTTACCCATTCATTAGTCCATCGTTCTAATTGTATATAATTCAACCATGAAATGCTCCTATTCTGAAGAGTTTGTTTCATTTGATCTGTCGATCTCATTTTATACAACCAATCTTTCAATCTAATCACTTTCTTTTCTTTAAATAGATCCACATACACTTTCATATTGGTAGGAAAAATTTCTATTTCTGTCACTAATCCAAGTGGGGAGTATGATGAACATAAATTCTTTTTACACTTATACCATATATTTAACAATGTCTTTAAAAATAGGTTATTAATTTCACTTATTTTATCTTTCTTAACTATACCGAATAAATATTTTTCTATATCTGCCTGTAATTCTGATGATTCCATTTCCCACCAAATTAGCCTTTCTGGATTATATATAATTTCCCCAATAAACCTCAATTGGTTAGCCAAATAATAATTTTTTATATTTGGTAAACCTATACCACCTTTTTGTTGTTGTTTTATACCAATACTTTTTATTTATTCTAGATCTCTTCCCTTCATTACAGTACTTATTAATTATTCCTTGCCAAAATTTCAAATCATCCTTTGTTAACTGTATTGGTAACATTCTAAATAAGAAATTAATTTTTGGTAAGATTTTCATTTTTATCAATGCAATCCTTCCAAACCAAGATAGCTTAAAATTACTGTATTCCCCATCCCGTTTTTTTAGACACCCGTCTAAGCCTCCCCCCTGCAATACATATGCAAAGTTTTCCTCACAAGCGTTGTCTGAGATAACTTTTACCTCACAAAAAGCTTTAGCGCTAAAGATTAGTGAGCCACTGACTTCACAACTTTTTTCTCACTATTCACTATTCCCTTTTCATTTTTCCTTTATTCCTCACGAAGAATATTCAGCTTTTGAGTTCAACTATCTTTTGGATTCCAAAATATATATTCTTGGATCTCAAAAAAAGAAATCCTTCCCAGCTCATGCCCTGATACTTTAGTATCCCACATCTGCCACCACTTTTTGTGTTATTCCAGCTGATGGAGGCACAGACCTTTCCACTAATTTTTACACTAGCTGAGTCACTTGCTCCTTAGGCTGTCACAGGCACCACTCAGGCACCTTTTCATATCTTCTAAATATTCAATTCATCAAAAAAAGCTCCATTTTATGAATGTGGGATATTGTGTGTCTGTATCCTTGATTCAAAACACCAGGAAATGGGCTTATGCTGCTGCACAATTGTGTGCCCACAGGAAAAAGGATGCCAAGCTTTTCATAGCAAAGGGCAGCCTGAATATTTTTACATAGAAGGAAGAATAAGAATGGAACATAATTGTCTTCTTAATAATTTGTTTTCAGTATATAGCTAACATGCATTCATTGACTGAAATGAAGTTCCTTAATATAAGAAAATCTGTAAATTTAAGCCTGTTTACAAAAGGCAAATAAAAAATCCCTGCAGTAATTTTGGGGGGTGTTCAAGCACGCACCGTGCCAATGTATGTGGATGCCCCCAAAAATCAGCGGCAGCAGTAAGATAGTCTGTAGTAGTGGTTCCCAACCTTGGGTAACCTGGGCATTCTTGGACTGCAACTCCAAGAAACCCTAGCCAGCACAGCTAGTAGTGAAGGCTTCTGGGAGTTGCAGTCCAAGAACACCTGGGTTACCTTTGGTCTATAGCAGGGGTCTCCAAACTTTTTAACGTGAGGGCCACATCATATATTTTCCAAATTTTCAAGGGCCAAAGGAACACACGTGTGCTTGTGTACACGGGGGCTGAAGGGAATGGACTTGAGCCTGCGACGTTCACCAGGCTGGATAAAAAGGCAAGGCTGGCCAGATGTGGCCCGTGGGCCATAGTTTGGAGACCCCTGGTCTATAAGATACCTTCTTCTGGTCACTATCATTCACAAAGTCACACAAAGCAAGGGAAACTTTAAGAAGCTGACTCCTTTTTCCATTCGTTAACCACTTCTCACCCAAACACAAAGCAATTGTCAGGGTTGCTTTTCAACAGGTTTTGAACAGGGGACTGGAAACAAAGCCCTATAAGGTAAGATTGAAAGAACTGGGCATGTTTAGCCTTGAGAAAAAAAAGACTTGAGGGGAGATATTAAAACACTTTTCAAATACTTGAAAGGTATTTAGAGGAGGTGCAGGAGCTGTTCTTGATCATCCCAGAGTGCAGGACACGTAACAATGGACTCAAGCTACAGAAATCCAGATTTGGTCTGAATATCGGACAAAACGTCTTAACTGTTAGAACAGTGTGACAATGAAACCAATTACCTCGGGAGGTGATAAGCACTTAAATGCTGGAGGCATTCAAGATAAAATTGGACAACCATCTGTCAGATCTGCTCTGACTTGGATTCCTGCTTTGAGCAGGGGTTGGACTCTGGCCTTACAGTCCCCTTCCACCTCAATGTTCTATGATTCTGTGAATGCTAGTGCTGATCCAATGCCTATTTTTCAAAATTATAATGTTTTCTTTGGGCTGCCTCCATTTTTAGAATTGCCTTATAGAATGTCAACTCTCATTCAATGATAACCTAAAATCCTAGTGGTAAAGCATAGCTTTACTTGACATGGGTGCATTTTCCTTTGTTAGTAGTCTGCATTCCCTGTTCTTAGTTCCATATAAAACAAATAATGAGGAGAGAGCTGTTCAAATAATAAAACACGATTTTAATTTAGAGGCCAGAGGTTATAGATATGAAGAAAAAGGTGGGGCCTTGGATATAAGTGTTAAAGGTTAAAATAACAGTAAGATCTAAATATATTTCTTCAGTATTTAAAGTTCAAAATAATTATATTACAGATTTTCAGTTTTCCTTACACCCACACTATTATAGTCAGACTTCTCTTCATAAACTGTACCAGATTACTAACCTCTGTTCGAACTTTCTGATATCTCTTGACAGTCATATCTCAACTTTTCTGCTGTCTCTCTCTACACAATAAAAACTTTTCTACTGCCTCTGTGTAGACAGTCAAACCTTAATTTAACTTTCACTAGACCACACTCTCCTAGCACTCCATCATGCCAGCCAATCACCATTTAGCTACTCAGCCACCAGTCAGTACAGCATTCCGCCTACATCCATCCAGGATGCTGGCATTCAAATGTTATACACAAACATAAGTAATCCTGCATAACTTTAAACACACAGTGGAATTCAAGTGGGTGGAATTGCTGCATGCACACCCCATGTTTCCTTTTAAGTCAAGTACGTTGGAGTGTCCATCAGACTCTCAAATACAATATTTCTGTTATGGACTCTGCTAGACACTATTTGCTTTCTAAAGAAACTTACCTGTGACAAGTTACTTTTCTTTATAGGCAATGAGGTGTAATAAAGTTTGAATGAAGCTCCTTTATTGGTATATTGAGCAATTATGTCTAGTTACTGTTAAAGTTACTTTTTAAGAGCATTTTAGGCATTTTAAGAAGCATATTGATAGGATTTTTCAACTGTTATGCTATTATCAATCGGGGGGAGGAGGGGGTTGGTACGTTTTCAAGGAAGTAGCTGTATTAGTTTGTTTCAACATGTAGAACAAAACCAAAACAAAAGCACTGAGGGATTAACACAGTTTTACAGTCAACCCTCGACTTACGAACGGCCCTAGTTACGAACATTTCGACTTACGAACCGCTCTGATAGAAAAATATTGACTCGACTTGCGAACTTAGATTCGAGTTACGAACCGGAAAAAAACCCTTTTTTTTTAACCTAAGTCATCTTAGGTTAAAAGGGAAAAAAATTAAAAAATTCTGCCCCTAGTGGTAGGAACGGATTAACCGGCTTTGCATTAGTTCCTATGGGAACTAATGATTCGAGTTACAAACCGCCCCTCGACCTAAGAACTAAAAACAGCCAGAACGGATTAATTGGTTTTCAATGCATTCCTATGGGAAATGCTGATTCGACTTACAAACTTTTCGACTTACAAACTTCCTTCCGGAACGGATTAAGTTTGTAAGTCGAGGGTTGACTGTATTTGAATGTGAGCCTGTCTGGGGAAGGTTACTGTAAGTTTTTAATTTTTATTTGAATTGCTGGATGGCTCAGTGGTATTTATTTGATTTATATACTGCCCCATTAGTGTAACCACTACTCTGGGTAATTTACAGGTTAAAACGTAAAACCCCACATAACAAAATACATTCAGCAATATGGTGATTTACAAGTGTAGGTCTAAAATGTATACAAAAAAGAGCAAGAAAAGAAAAAAAATTAAAGTGTTAAAGTAACAAAATATTACTATTTACCCTCAATATGGATGGGAGGTGACAGTATGAGCTAAAATTTCAGAGTGAGAAATCAATTATCTTCCATTTCTTTCAACAATATTTGACTACAGTTAACTACTGTATTTTAAATATTCTTTTGTCAGCAAACAAATTAGCTTTCATAAACTAATAGAGCTGTGGAAAATGTATCTGACTGGAATAAAATTAGAACTGAAGGCCTTCAGTTTATATGTAATATCCATACATTTCTGCCAGATAGACATTAAGGTACTAGAAGACTTTGTTGGTTTTAATTTATTGGGCACTGAAGTACAGTTTCAGGCAAGATGGCATCTCCATTTAATTATCTCCTTCCATGGAGGAGGGGGAAAAGGTAGAGAAATAGAAACATAATCCTTCCATTCACAAATCTATTCCTGGATTTTCCCATTTCCAGTGTTTTATCATTTTAGCAGTACTGTATAGCTTAATATGGGGAAGAGTCATTTTATTGACATGTTTAAATCACTGGGAGACTATAGTCCTTTCTGATTTACTGCAAATACCATAGGTGTCTAGAAGATCTTCCACATCTACTTTCTACCTATTCCTGTTCATGTCCAATGTTTCTTGCTATAGAGATTCTGATGACTGAATGAGTCAGAATTTTTGTGGCATCATAGTTAGAGAATTCTCCTTCAAGAACCCCATTCAGTTTTGGAGGAGTCTCTTAAGGACATGGACAATAGGCTTTTGTAGACTAAAGACATTGCATGTTTTATTATGCCTTTTATTTTATTTTGGAGCACTTTTTATACCACTTTAGATATAAAAATCCCAAAGCTGATAACAATTAGAAAAAAAATTTTTTTAACACAAATAACATTCCAAACCACTATTACTCCTGCAAACTGGACCAGTGCTCGTGTGAGGAAGAGAGGAGTGATTATAACTCCTGCCACATCCTCAGTTTCTTCAGAGGCATTTTTCTCACATCCACTCCTCATCTCTGCTGTAACTGTTCCTCATTTAAAGGTAGAGGGCTTTTTACACATAGAAGTTGAAATAACAAATGCATATTGTAAGTGGTCATAGTGCTAGTAATTAATAAAGAATATTGTAGGGTTATTTTTTCTTCTCTCTTTGGTGTACATCACATCTAGTAATGCCTACCTGATATATTCAGCCTTAATTAATCAGGAGATCACCTAACTTGAACACTGTAATTAAAAAATTTGTGCTCTCTCAAGATTATTCAGTTACACTTGTTATTTTGCTACGTTTTCCTCCAAATGCAGAGGTAAAGAATTGATGTAACAAAAAACTTAACTACGGAATGGCCAAAGGCAACTTAACTAGGGAACTCTATTTAAAACCGACAAATCAAATCTGACAGAATGTGTACATCATGTTGTCTGTAGCCAGGCAACAATTGTAAACAGTTAAAGGAGAAATCTTTCAGGAGCCAAGTTGTAACATATGAGTGACTGAAGCTGGCCTCTTGTTTGTCCAAAGAGTCCAGGTCTGTGAAATGACCATTCCAAAAGGTAAATACAAAACTTTGTAACATTTAGAAATAGTAAGAAAAAAATTGAATGTGGAAAAAAATATTTGATCTGGGAAGAAACAGAACTCTTAATTATTGCTTAACAGCAGAAGCAAATCTTCAGGTTGCAGCCTAACATTGTCATAATATTTAACAACACTAAATAATTTGAAATATATACTGAAGAGAGGAATTGTAGGAACAGAAATATATCTGGACAGGAACAAAATAAACTTGAATGGTCAGTAGCAGAAAAGGAATCATTCATTTCAGCACAATATGTGTTGCACGTATGAAATTATAACAGAAAAGTGAATGCACTGGTTATAAAGATAAATGAAATCCTACTTACCATCTTCTACTCTATGCCCACTCTGTGTTTATTGTGAGAGTTTATAGAACCATTCTGTTGGTGGTTCTTGGAAATAATTTTAATAGAACTTGTCTCCAGTTAGGTGTGCTTTAAGACTGAAGAACTACAGATCCAGTACAGGCAAGAACATTTGTAGGGTGCACTGTAGAGTAGATCAGGAAAACCTTTGTCCTCCAGAAGTGACCCTACACTGGTGTGTACCCTGTCTCTGTCCCAGTGTTTGTTTATCCTGCATTGACTCTATGTGATTCACTTTGCAGTCTTCACATGAGAGTTAGAGCTGAAAATCTGCAGTATTATTTCACCTTATGTATGGTGGTTGTGTGTCAAGGTATGTCACTTTCTGTTTTGTTTCTGTATTGTTTTAGATTGTAGCAGCTTGAGGTTGTCCTGCCTTTTGTTTAAAAAACACATCATGGGTAGAGATGGGCACAAACCGCTAGTTCGGCCATTGGCCCAATAGGTGGAGGAAGTGGGCCTCAGAACCTCAGGACATCTGTTGGGCCAACAGCTGAACTGGCAAAAAAATACACCAGACTGGCTGTTCATGCCCATCTCTAATCATGGCATACAAGTCTCACCAAGGCTTGCTCCACTGGAAGCCCTTCCTGGCCGTACTCCTTCACACATAAACCAGGCCATCTCAGCCATGGGAAAAGGAAATCATTGCTGGCAATGTGGTCATGGTTCCATGATATATATATGAATATTTGCATCTGTGCTGGATAATTTATATTAAAAAATAATGGGTTGGAGAACTGAGGTGACATTACGAAGAAGAGTAATGGAATGGATAACAGCAGCACACGAATAGGAAGAAAAATGAGCAGGTGGGTTTCCAAGTGGAAATGTGGGAGTGGGGGTAGCAATCGTCATAATACAACAGCAAGAAAGGAGGAAATACCCTAATGGATGCAGACATCCTTAGCCAAACTAGACAATTCACATCACTGTGGTCACAGAACTGAACCTGCAGTAAATAATCAGAAGTGGGTATGCTATAGCTGTGGAGTGAGAAGCAGTGTCCTCCAAGGTCATGACAGAGTTGCATTCTCATGTGAAATGAACAAAGTGAAATCGGAGGGGCAACAGGGTTCCCCCACCCCCTGCACTGGTATAGGTCCAGCCTGAAAGGTCAAGAGTTCAGCTCCCAGACACTCCATCCAGAAAGGTGGGTAACAAGAGACCATGAGGAGGGGGGGGCGTCCAAATCATCTGGAAGGCCAAAGGTTACCCAATCATGGATAAGAGTTACAGTACAGGCTACTGAAGGAGCAGTACCTTAGGGATGCACGTCCTGCCAATTTAATTCTAGTTTCAACTACTGTACAGACAATACCATAACCCCCTTCTGAAATATTTATTATTATTTCTTTAAAGCCTTTATCACTTTTCTGCCCACCAGGGCTCCCAAGGTGATATAAAATGAAACGGATAAAAACATTCAGTTAAAACAGGTTTAAAATCATTTTAAAAGCCTATTTAAAAAAACAGTGTAATACAGTTTTTGTTACCTGCTGGAAACTCAGCAAGGGTCGAGCCAGCCATGGGAGAAATTCCATGCTAAAACATACCTTAACAGCAAGAAGTAGCAAAACAATGACACATTCATGATAATTTTCCCAGCAGTGTCTTTCTTCTTATGAAGAGTCAGAAAGTATGAGTCATAAATGAGCAACACATTGCAGGATAAGATTTTGCCCTCTTGTTGCTCTAGTCCAGTGCTTCCCAGCCTTGGGTCCCCAGATGTTCTTGGGCTACAATTCCCAGAAATTCTGCCCGGAACAGCTAGTGGTGAAGGCTTCTGGGAGTTTTAGTCCAAGAACACCTGGGGACCCAAGGTTGGGAACCATTGCTAGTCCCTTATTACCCATCTACCCTCCCTGAATGGGTCATCCATACCTAGATGTCGGCTTTCTGCATGACAAACTGTTTTGGGACAAGGATGCTTTTTGTTTCTGTGTTAAATCTTACATTCACTGTCTTCAACATTGATGCAGTTCACTTCTATTTTCTTTTTGTGGTTTAGGAAAAGTTCAGTTGGATCCTCAGAGACCAGTGACACAAATGTTCCTTTGCAATATCATTCTGATATTCTTTTTGTTTTATTGAAAGTGAGCCACCAGGGAGGAGCCTCTCTAATCTCAAGAAGATGGATTTACCCCCTTTTTTCAAGAGCAAAAATCCCTTTCCCCTTGAAGGCAGCCTGAAGGTTAGAGCTGATAGAAAGAGCCTGCCATCTCACAAAGCCATGGTGTCTGCAATGAAGGCAAGAATGCCTTTGATCTACCAAAGACAGGTTTGCCACACCGAGTGGTACTATGCACACTACCAGAAGCAATGTCTGAAGAATGTAGCTGAAACTCTTCACTTTACCAAAGATGTTATTACAAACCAGCCATCTGCTCTGTCTTATAAGGAATATGATTCCAGGATTCTATATGATGTTTCCAGTATCATTCATAAGCCAAAAAGTGAAGACACTATTGTTAAAAAACAAAGGCAACCAAGAAGGCTGAAACCATTGAAAAGACAGCCTCACCTGGTCAACTTAGATGTTGCTCCTGCCAAACAAACCACTACAAATTTTCCTGTCTTCTTGGAAGAGTGCATCGACAAAGCAGAGGTAGAAAGTACACTTTCAGAAAAACACCTAATGGTACCTATTCCCTCACCTTCCCCTCCTCCTCCTTGTGAGCCTCCATACACACAGACATTCCTGACTGAACCTCAGGAAATGTTAGGTGATGTGATGACCAAAAACTGGTCAAAAGCAACATTCCAGGGCAATCCAATCCATGAGCCAGAACATGAGGACTTGGGCTGGGAAGAGAGACTGTTGACAAAGTTAAGCAGGGCTACAGCTCAGTGGATTGTAAATAATCAGCCGTCCTGGGGAGGATGGGTTCAGGGTAAGCTACGAGACTTCAAGAGACAAAAATATGACTGGAATAGCATCAGATATGTCCTTCCTCTTGAAGAAGATGTGGAGCTGCTGGATGAAATTGTGGCAGAAGAAGCTGACACAGATGGCCGGGTTACAAGACATAAGGGGAAGAAGAGAGAGACACCTCTCCCTGCCTATTATGGGTAAGATAAATTGCTGTTTGACTGAAACAGCATGTTGTATTACATGCTGGCACTAATTTCATTTCTAGGAAATAAGTCCCATTAAATCTTACGGAATTTATTTCTGTTGCATGGGATCATAAAACTTGGCTTAGTAATGCACACTTTATAGTGTGCATTACCATCCCTTTCATATTCTTTTTTAATTGGTGAGATGATGGGACAAAGCTTAACCTTCTCTAATGCCTTTTAGAATGGCTGTTGTGTGAGTACTTAGCTGAGTAAGATGATGATGATACTGTTTCCCTGAATCATACATTGAAACTTCTGACTTCTTTGTGATTGCCTTTTTTCCCTTACAGGTTTCAGATCCAAGTCTCAACATGGAGGCTATCTAAGATTCACAGCCTGGCTGGCAATCCTATTCAGAAATGTATTCATAAGATGCTAAGAACAGTCCTGTGAGCTCAAACAAAAGGCTACTGATTCTGGATGTAGCATATAGCTATCATGATTAATAGCCACCGATAGCTATATTATTGATTAATATTTTTAACTCCCTTTTAACACTGCCCAAGTTGACAATCATCCCTACCTCTTGTGGAAGCAAAGTCCCCAGTTTAACTCTCTACTAAGAAGTACTTCCTTTTTATCTACCCCAAATCTCCCACCTTTCAACTTCATTTTGATCTTGGCAGAAGTTCAGTTATTCAATTTGCAATATGATGATGGCACTGATCAAGGCAATATCATCCTTTGGGATAGGGAGAGGGGAAATTATCTGCAGAAACAGTATGAAAACTAATTTAGAGAGTAAAGAAAGAGCAAAGTGGGTCATAAGGCAGCCGAGTCTGTCCTGAGTGCAAAGGAGTTCAGGATGGAGTCCTTGATCTAGGGAGGTTTGAAATGAACGGATGGTGTCTGTTCCTTGTCCCACAACACAATTTGGGATATAGGGGGAGTCCTGAGTAGGAGGCAGGGTTACCAGAATGTTCTCACTGCCTCTTTAGATTGCCCTCAAGTGTACAGTGTAGGAAGGACTAAAGTTAAGTATTTTTATATTAATCATTACAATAGCTAAGTGCAGCAGGTTAGTATGGTGGACTTAAGGCTATAAATTAGGAGTAATAACTCAAGATACTTAGGATAAGGTGAACAAAATTAGTTCAGGATAATAGAGTATAAAACATCAGGGTACAAAAACCTCCAGAGCTTCTTCCTTGTATGCAAGTATTCTGATGGCCATGAGGAAAACAGAGAGGCCTGGCTATCCTTCATAAACAAAACACAACTAAGAACTAAACTTACTTCTATGAAACAATTCACAAAGCCAAAATGCCCAGTTTACAAAATCAGGATGCTCCATCCCATCCTGCACCCTATTTTTCTCTCTGTCTCTCACAGATATATACTGTGGGAAATGGGGCATTGCTGCATTTTTTCAACAATCTATTGAGCCACAGGCTGTGTCTGGTGAGCTGCATTCATCTTGATAAGTTGCCCAGCGCTCTTAGTGTTCTCTTCTCACTTTCTACTGTAAACCATATCTCAACTGGCAGCATCCTTCCCATCTCCCAGGGCACCATATTTCCACCCAGGAGTGTTATGCGCAGATGACCTAACTGCTAATAACGAAACAGCAGAAACAATATCAAAGAGGAGTCTCAAACTGGCACCTCCTGTTAAACGCCGTGGACGACTGAACTCTCGGGTTGGGAAGCATTCATACATCACTCAGAACGTCTTTGAACAAGAGCTCTATTTTGGTGGGTCTAACTGAAATGTCTTTTTGTTTAGCCATATATAGGGATGGGTTATCTAGGCATTGTTTGGTTCCAGGTTTAGCCAGCACAAAAGTCAACTACAGTGAATTAAATATTATGTACTGAAAGGCATGGCAATTTCGTAAGAGCTGAAGATGCTAATAAAATCACACCTTAATGCATTTATAAAAGGCTTCACATACTGTAGTTCTTCTGCTCTTCAGTCCTATGTTGTTCCATGTGATGTTCTTAAAACATCTACAGAGCAAGGTGGAGGAATAGGGGAAATTGTTTGGAGTGAAGTCACATACCAGTGCCAGAACACATACTTTGCATGCAGAAGGCTGCAAATTCAGTCCCTTCTTTGAACAAGTACCTAGTCTTTCCAGCCCCTCAGATCTTCAGAGGAGTCTCTTCTCTTGGTCCTGTTGCCATCATAGCATGTTTCATGCTGATGCAAGGCTGTGGCTACTCCCAAGTTGTGAAATGCTCTCCCTTGGGAGGCCAACCTAACTTCCTCCTTTTTATTCTTTCAGTAACAGGTAAAAGACCTGCCTCTGTAGGGAGGATATTAAGAAATATGCTTGAGTCCTTCTAGGAAGCTGGGCATATGTTATTTTTAAGTGTGTTCTTAAAGTTCTTAAATGTTTAGATAATCTTTAAAATTATTATTACACATTTAATTGTTTTTAACTTGGTAAGTTATTGGGATTTCAGCCTAACTTCTTTTAATTATTGTTAACTACGTTGAGTTTCCTCAACAGGAGAAAGGTGGCCTAGAAATGAAACAAATGAATAAATTTTCCAAGTCGGTCTAGAGAAAAACCTGCCTGTAACCCTACAGAGCTGTTTCTGATGTGTTGACCATACAGGATTAAGAGGACTAAAGGCCTAATTCCATGTATGGCAGCTTCCTGTGTTTGCAATTATTTTATGTATTGTTCATTTCTATTTCTTCTAATCCTTCCCTAAAGAGTTTAGTAAACTTGTGAAGCAAGTGACACTGAGAGACAGTGATAATCCAAGGTCACCAGCAGCTTTGTGATTTGAACCCAAGACAGCCTTGACTAATATCAAACCACTACATTGGACTGGCTCTCATATAGACAAATGTATACTGAAAAGTCTTTGTGCCTGTTGGTACCTGAGTGATACAGCACTAGGGCTGGTGCCTCAGTTAAGTGTATGTCGAGATGTAGTCAGGTAATGGGGCCAGTATGCATTGTTGTATATAATTACAATGTGTTAATAGTCATACTTTGGAGAATACACAGTAATAGCCACAATCCTATGGGTGTTCTCATAAGATTAGCATAATTTGATACTATTTGATTGTTTTTAGTTTACTTTTATTGTGAGCCGCCCAGAGTAGACGTTGTCTAAATGGGCGGGGTACAAATTAATTAAATAAATAAATAATTTTCCAAGGCTAACTGCAGCTAATTAAGGAGATACTGGCTCAGAAACAGGTATATGACCAGGCATCCTATAAAGAAACATTCTGGCTCTTAGTCAGTTACCTGCAATTAGCTGTAGTGAGTTATGCAAACCTTATGCAAACATCAATAGGATTCTGGACATTAAATAATATGGAGCAAAAACTTTTCAATGTACCCTCGTACTGAAGTGCCACTGAATCTCCACCTCATTTTCTCTATGTAATTAGGTTCAGCCAGCATTGTCCATCAAGAGACAAAGAAGGATCGTTTAATTATGGATAATCATGATGAATTTTACAAGCACCTCGAACAATGCTATCCAAGAGCTCCTGAACTCTGGAGCTTCAGACCACCTAAAAAGAGACGTAAGGAGAGGATTATGTACTAACAAGACAATTTAATTTTGCAGAATTTCACAGCAAGTAATATTAATGTTGGCATTTTGATCTGGAACATATTAACTTGGAAGTAGGTGCCACAACTTATTTGTAAGCAAGCATGGTTAGAATCACAGAACAAGGATTTTCTGACTTCCAACTTGTTGAAGAAAATCTTGTAACCAAATATGCACAAACACACTCAACAACTACAACAACATTGACTGGTATTATATAACAGATACAAATTTTTTTCCTTGTTAAAATTTATTAACACCAGTCAATGCTTTTATAATTTTGAGTGACTGTGCCTGGTGTTTTTGAATAATATTAATAATATAATCTTAGAACTGCAGGACTGGAAGGGACCCTATGGGTCACTGAATCCAGCCCTTGTCAAGGAGGCACAGTGGGAATCGAACTCTCAATCTCTGGCTCCACAGCAAGGGGCCTAAACTGAATTGTAATCTTATTTTAATAATTTCAGTAGTTCTATTAAATTCTACAGGAAATAGGAGCCTTAGTGCTGTGTAGTGTCATCAGTGCATGCTGTTACACACTATCTGAACATATAAGAACAAATTTGTATCAGTTCGTATTTCTCAGAACTGCTAAATTGATCTATGTACCATGACAGATCTCCCTACATGCTTTCTTTATCCAGAGAGAGACACTACCTGGCCTCATCAGAAGGGGGCATTTTGAGATAGGTGACTTACACACTGCACAGGCGGAGTCACATTAATCACTGCAGACCATTGTTTCTCTATGGGCAACTATCCTTCTCCCCAGTTACTGTCCTACTTTTCTGCAGCAATAGTTTTTTGTAGGAATTCCTGTTCTTCACAAAGGGCAATTATTTCTTCTGCCCTCCATTTCCCGCATGAGGTGGTCAAGATGGAAAAAAGGCTCAGCCATTATTTAATTATTTCCACAGCTGTTAATAGGCTTAACTGGCAATTAATGGCCAGAATTTATTGTTTTTCTTTATCTGTCAGAATCATTTCTCTGATTTTTCTGAAATAACAGCCAGAATCTGCTTGCTGTTTGCATAACTTGAAACAGCTCATTACAGTTAATTGATGTGGTGCCAGGACACATTTCAATTGCACAGTGAGGTGCCCTGGCACCTTGTCAATTAGCCACAATCAGCTGCAGCAAGTTATGAAGACCTTATGCAAACACCGGTAGGGGTTCAGCCAGGTTATTAACCGCTGAGCCAATAGCTGCCCTACTGTCATTATACATTTTAATAAATATAAATATCCAGCTTGTTTCTCCCTTCAATCCTTAATTTCTAGGCAGAGCTTTAAAATACATTTTAGCTGAAACTTCAGCCCTATTCAGGTGTTGTGCGAGCAGCATTTCCTAATATTAAGATAAGTAGATAAAATAAACAGACAAGGAGGGTAGTGCTCTAGGCCCATCCCCTTTCCTCACATGCAAAATGACTGTGCATGGATTTGAAATATTCCAGATAGTGTTAAAAGCTTTCACAGGCAGAGGGGCCCTTCTTCACTACATCATTTTTTAATGTGCTAGAGCACTCCTTGTGGGTGTATTTTACCTCCATTTCCTAACATCGGAACAGGACCACAGTATTTATACATTGTATTCTGAATCTCATTAATATCCACATTCATTGAGTCCCCACTCATAAATTTGCTAATAATGTTAACACCATTAAAATGGCATTACTGTTCATCTAGAAATTCTTTTATCAGATTGTGCTGGATAAGACATGTGAGAATATACTGCAAGCAAATTTACTCTTAGTCTCAGTATTCATTCATGTCTGGTTTTGGTGTGTAAAATGGATTGCTGTTAATCTGTTTCCTTTAAAATTCTATTGGGCAAGTTCAAAGAGTGCAGAAGGGAGCCATCCACTGGGCAGCACTTCCCACTATAATAGAACATTTTTCCCAACTGGGAGAAGCACAACCCCTTGTACCATCTGGGAGAAAAAGAGATCTGTGCATGAAACCTGAAGAAGATGTGAATGAGGATACTCATATCCGCAGGACAATGCTGGAACAATGGAAGATTGCTTGGAAATTTGGTGAGTTTTCTGTCCCTCTTTAACCTGTCCATAGTCCTTTCTAATCAATGCCAGATTTCCTATTAATTTCCACTGGTTTTGCCAGTAATAGCTGAGAGACATGACAAACTGCTTTAGGTGGGCTGTGTGAAAAAAGATAGCAATATCGTGTATTTGCCAGGAATACTATTCACCTCTGCATTCTTTATATTGTTTTTTGCTGCTCAACATTCAGATCCTCGGTGGCAGTCTGCAACTATAGAAGGCTTAATCAGAGATCTTACAGATGTGCATGTTCAAAATCGGATCAATGCTATATTGACCTGTGCATCTGCTGTGATTGAGCGGCCCCGAGTTGTCCAAGCTCCAAGTCAGGACTCAGGTGTGACCATCCTTTACTATTGTTTCGGTTATGTTTCACTAGTATTGCAAGTAAATAGTATGGAACAAATGTAAGACAAGAAATTAAAGGACTCAGGTATATATTGGTATAACAGGTTGCAATACTACACATACTTAAATGGTGGGAAGGGTCATATACATAAGTGAACACCTACAGGATTGTACTGTTGGATTTTAACCCAATCTGTTATATCAGAAACATAGAAACAGGATCTCAACATGACTGGATATCTGAATATACTGAGTGCTGTTGCTGCATCGGTGTCACTTTATTTAGTGAGACAAACAAACAGGCTAGATCTAGTATATCTTGGCAACTGCTCAGTTTTGAGGACTTGCAACCTCAAGTTCTTGAAAGACATATAGGAGCTGAATCTGAGATTCTTCCATGTTAAAGGCATATTTTACTACTGAACGAAAACCCTTGTTGATAAATTATACAAATACTCTATTTGGGAGAAGCATTCTAAAGTTACATAAGAGCTTGTAAATTATCTGTTCAAAATTGTTTAATTAATTTTACCTTTGAGTACTTCTCTCACTGATGGGATGATACTCTTGATATGAAATAGGTGTTGATAGTTCAAGGCTAGAATGTATGTTTGGAACTGGAAATGCAGATTTTATTTTAGAGTCTGACAGATTTTCTTCAGGCCTCTAGTCAAGGTACAGAATCTTTCTTTTTCTAGTGTTTCTCAATAGCTGCAGTTTTTCCTATTATAGCCCTTCGTTTTCCCATGTATATATTTGAGACACCTTCTGAAATCAAGATGTACGGCTTCATGTTTCCACATAAAGTCTTTCCAGAAAATGATTACTCAGTGAATTAAACAACATCATATCACAATTTTAATTTCTGCATCAGCAGCAAAAAACATATATTCAATTTGTCTTTTTCCCTCCTCAGTAATTGGAATGGAAGCTGATACAAAGGGTGTAAAAATTGAGGATTTACCAAAGAGCATATGGTGTTTGCTTAAAAATACTCTGCATGACGAGGATGCACATGTGAGAATGGCAGCTGCTGTGTGCTTCTATGCCATAGGAGAATGGCATGAAGAGGCACATGCCATCATGAACAATGCTCTGATAAATGGTTTGTATAGTAGCTTTTTTCTTTCATTCATATAACCATATTTTAGGGGACTGTCAGTCTCTAAAACCATGATAATGTTTTTTTCCAACAAAGAATTAATAGAAATAGGCTAGATAAGGGTCTTAATCCAGTTGCAGTTACTCAGAAGCCTAACAAAAAACAGTGGGGTTGGTTAATCTTATTTTGTGAGTTTAATCAGGGATTAGCTGTTTTAGGTCTTAATTTAAAGTCAAAACATAGTATCTTTATGTGATAATGTATTATATTTATGCTGTCTCTATATAACCTTTTCAACTATTCTGTTGTGTTTATTGGTATCTTTTTTTGTTAACACACACACAAAAAAGAACTGATTTAAATTAAACACGTGATCTGTATAAAACTAACATGCAATGGACTTTGTGAAAACGTCTTTATCATGCCATATCTTGCTGCATAACCAATGGTGCAGAGGATCCTGCATTTGTAGGATCAAACACTGGATTGTTTTAATTAGCTGGGATGGTGGCATCATCTGCCAACTCTCACACTGTTTCCTCTGACCTTAATTGTAGTCCTTACAGTAGGTTGGATGGGGGTATGAATTTTCTCAGCAAAAATATATTGTTCTGAGCTATCCTTTTTGTAATGTAAAATATTTTGTTGTCGCTTGACCTCAAATAAGTAATCTAGACTCCTAAGCTTTACAAAAGACCCATGCTGCTGGAGGTGAAAACTGTTAAATGTGTTTTTTGATATGGATCTCTGTATCTGCCGGTGTCTGGAGACTCTCTTTGGGGAGGACTAGTCGTAACTATCCTTTTGTTTTCTGTAACTTTTCTTCACTATTAGGTAATGCAGCAGACAGCTGGGCAGCAGCTCACGCCCTGGCCCTGGAGGGCATGACTAGTTTACAAGTAGTAAAAAGGATTCTATGTCAGATTTTTGATCAAAAAGATGCTACCACAGAAGATCAGGCTTGTCTTTTATTGTCTCGACTCAGCAAACATACAGTAAGTCTCAAGGCGCAGGAGGAAAACCACAGTGGGAATGGATGATCCTACCCTAATGATCCTTGCTGTCTCAAGCTAGCCTGCCCTTGCTCAATACAACTGTCAAATACTATTTGTACCACAAGAAATGTATGTGGCATAAAAGAAAGGTACAGGATTTCTTCTGCCACTCTGGTTGGCTTGAGGCAATGTGTTAAGGTCCTGTGTCTGTGCACTGAATATCAGCCTAATCATCTACCTTGTGCGGTTGTGCTACTCCTATTAGATATATCTGTGACAATTCTCAGTCATCCAAGTGACTTCCAGTTATCTGGAAGTTGAGTCATGGCAACTGGACTTCTTTCTTATTAGGCTGAAACATTTCGCTACTCATCCAAGTACAGTAGCTTCTTCAGTCTGAGGAGAGTTGGTAGGAGATCCCTGATATATCCTCCTCCACGGTTGGTTTCATTTCCCCCTGGTCTGAAATCCCTCACTCAACAGGGGTGGAGGCCTTAGATACAATCTGTTTCCTATTTATCATACTGCCCTTTCATCCGTCCTCAGAAAGATTAGGACTACACACACCAGAAAGACCACTGTTAATTACCATTAACGACCTGTGACAATGGGTGGAGAAGGACTGCAGATTTTCACTCATCCCCAGTCCTTTGTCCTTCGAATGAGCCTATTCTACCTCCATGATGGAGGAGGATATATCAGGGGTCTCCTACCAACTCTCCTCAGACTGAAGAAGCTACTTGGATGAGTAGCAAAACGTTTCAACCTAATAAGAAAGAAGTCCAGTTGCCATGACTCAACTTGCAGACTCCTATTAGATAATTCATACACCACCACTACCCATCTTCCAACACTCACTTCGAGCATGCTCACATGAGGGATTTTCTTTTTCATTCAGAGCTATTCCTCTACCTGGGTCCTATTTGGAAATACTCCCATCCATTATTTTATCTCATATTCTCTTCTTCCTTAGAATGCACTCATTTTGCTTGGAGTCAAGGATATAACTTTGGTAAAGTGAAGCTATAATTGTGCAGCTCTGTTCTCTAGGCTTCTATAACACAGGAGCCCCAGAGAAAGATAGATAGAGAGGGATCAGATACTGATACGTAGCACCCAATTTGTATTTGTTGTCCAATGCCGTCAAGTTGCTTCTGACCTACGATGACCATGTGAATTAATGACATCCAAAAAGTCTTTAAGAATTTTGATAGATTCAGTCTCTGTAGCTCAAAATAAGTCTGTTGGTATCTCATGAACTTCTGATTATTTATTTCTTCCAATGCCTTTGCAGCTTTCACTTCACTTTATAAAACTGCAGGCCCTTATTAGTAATCAAAGAATTCTTCTTTGAAGGAATCTTGCCATCCTTGAATCTCTTCAATATGGTTCTTCAGTATATTATTTCCATCTTCTCTTTCTTTTATCCCACTCAGATTAGCTTTCCTTATCCCTAATCAAGGTTTAAATTTCCCTTTAATTCCTTGAATCTTATGGAAGACATTTCTTTTTTCTTTTTGTTCTATTTTAATTCTTTGCAATGAATATTATAATACTTCTTTTTTTTACCCTACTTTAAAGCCACTGAAATTCTAAAACATTTAGAATTCTGACCCTACTTCTGTCACTTTTACTTTTGTTTCTCATAAATTGGTAACAAATTTAAGAGTTTCCTCAGTCATCTATCGATTTTTCTTTTCTTTTGACTACAGTCTTTCTGCATGGTTTCCTGATGATGTCTGTTCTCTGTCTAAAGTTCTTCTGCTTCACTGTCAGTTGGGTTTAGTAACACAAATCTGTGTTCTTTAGAATGTTATTTAACATCATGGGCCTGACCCCCAAAACATGAGAATGGGGAGGAATTTTTGAATCCTGCAGACCCTCAATCACTGGCAGCCTAGGACACTAGATTCCTGGGAAAAAGCAGCTCGTACCTAAGCACAAAGTAAATATCATGAGAATGCTATAGGATAAAGGCATGAGCCCAGTTAGAAACTCACGGGTGAAATGCTTGGCTGCAGGGAAAGAGAATAGAGCTTCTCCACCTTCTGCTTCTAATTAGATAATCTGTTTAATTTTTGTATTGGCCATCCAGTGACAATGAAACATAATTGTCTATTAAGCTGCCTGAAGCATGTATTTGCAAAAACCAAATTATTACGTTATTACGTTGAAAATTTCTGTGAATTGCTGTCCTGCTTAGTTTCCAGGCCAAATTCTTTAAAAATGCTTGTTTCTGCTTTATTTTCTTCTTTTTTGTTCTAGTCACCTGTTCTAGTCATCTGTGATTATCAGCAAATCCTGTTCTGATGTGTGATAAGTTTCCTCTTGGACATGTGCATAAAAGCTTTTGCTTTCTTCTTTGCCATCTGTAGTTGAAGCACAGAGTTTATGATAATCATATTGATAGACTTTCCATTATAGCCCCTAACAGCTTGTACTATGTCTCTCCTCACTACTGGAGCCACACTATTTCTTCTGTGTTGGTAGCTTCCAAAATAAACCATTTTGCAATAATCTGTCCTACTCCAGTCCACTTAAGTTTGCTCACCTAAAATATTACAGTATTTAAATGTTTCATTTCTAGTTTTACCATTTCAAGTTTGGCTTGATTTATATTTCTCAGATTCCATGCTCCATTTATATGTGTTGTACAGCATGCACATCTGCTAAATGCCCTAAAACAGTTCCACATACAAGGAATGTGGACTAACTGCCGTGGCTGAAATCCTGTGCCATACGTTATGCTGCATAAGGTTAATGACATCAGCAGACTCAGTAATTTTTTAGAAATAAAAATGTTAAGATCTCCCCTGCTGGAAGATCCCAAGGCTTCCATGGGATCCCCTTCATTGTGCGGAAGCTATTTGAGGCCACTGGATGAGGGGAAGTCTTTAATTTCTGAAAATTGCAGCCACTGGGATGAGTAGTGCCACCAGTAATGTTCAGAAATTAAAGGCTTCCCCTTTCCCACAACTCCCAACAACTTCCTCATGATGAAAGGAGTCTCGTGTGAGTCTTGGGATATTTTATTTTTGAAGGATCACTATGGTTGATCATTAGCCTTATGCAGTGTGACTTATGGAACAGGATTTCAGTCAATATGTAGCTGTCTTTTCAACTCTTTTATTACAGTTAAACCCTTACTACCCAGCAAAAATTATGTAGCTCTGGAAGAGGCAAATCTTCCTTACCTATCATGTGAAAGTCATAATTATGAAAACTTTGCATAGCATTTTTCTGTCCAGGAGGTGCTTTATAATATTTATTTTGTGGATGCCTTCTCAGTGTGAGAGACAGACAGTAGTTTCTTGCAAAAAAAAGAAGAAGCTATTTTAAATAAAACCTAATGGAAACTGAAATCCAGATGCTTTTCTGAGTGGTGACACCTCCTTTGCTGTAACTTTTTGTGAGTTCCATTATCTTCTTATGCAATTTTACACCATTTATTGCCTTAATCTTTCCAGAGCTTGGTTCATTGTTTACTGGCATCTGAACTGAACAGCTATCAATGGAAACATCGGGTTTTGGCTTGTAAAACATTATCTCGTATTCCTGGGAGTGTCAGCCAGGTATGTTTTCTCTCCTAAAGCCAACATGGAAGATAATATTGCTGGGACTGTCTTCCTGATATGACTGAAGTCTTCATTCTTAGGCTGTTGAAGTGAAATAAATTCCATACGACATTTTATTTTTAGAGAGTTTAGGCTATGGCTCACTTAACACGATCTGCTTTTTTTCTCAGTGGGCACGTAGTAAGATTGTATTGTTAGCCACCAAAACAACTGTTTAATTTAAAAGGCAACTCAGTGGCACTTATATTAATATAATTAGACAAAACATTTAGCCTTGGTCTTCAGATACGTTTAACATAAAGATGTTCAGACAAGACATTTTTTTCCATTTTCTCCCATTCCTGCAGCCAGTTGTTCTCCCTGCAAAAGCTTTTGAACAAGCTGAGTCACCCTCCTTCAGGAGGGTCCTGATCCTTCCAGATAAGCTTGTTGGGGGGCTTGCAGATGGCTATAGTACATGGGGGAATAATATATAAGACATTCCTTTCCACAAAAGCTCTGTATTTATCTGGGGAGCCAAGCTTATATTCCATACACTCACTGGGCAGTGGAAAAGTACAAGCTATACTTTTTATAGTTGGCAGAAAGCCCCAGCCTTATACCCCCTGCCCACTAATTTCTCTAGTAGGACTTTATGAGGATAGTGGGGTGTGTGTGGCCTCTTTTGCTCTCCTTCTCTTCCCCACGAGGCAGACACAGGGAGGTATTGACAACAGGAAGAACTGTATAATTTTGGAATGGTATTTGTTGAATCGATTAATCCATGCAACCTGATGTTAACTTTAGTCCCGGCATCAGCTAAGCTCTTGTTCTTCCCTACAGGATCTCAAGAACAAAATTGTCCAGCTGATGTGGACAGACTGGAAGTTTGATGTACGCCAGGCTGCTGCCAAGGCTTTGGGCCATTTGGAACTTGGGAAGGAGGTTCATGATCAGCTTAGGTGAGAGAGCTACACAACATGGTAGCCATCCAAATCTCTACCAAACTATATGTGATGCTTATTCAGGTTGCAGATGTCCTTTATACTGAAAACTAGCTGCCTCCTTAACATCTCAGCATTTAAAACAATGGGATGTGTGGAAACCCTTGTGTTTGCAAGAAACTCTCCTTCACTTTCTTTGATTTAGCATGGGATGGTAAAAGTAGGATTATATATCATAAAAGTTGTAATGATTTGGAGTGCACAACAGCAATGGCTTGATTCTTATATACATTCAATTAAGAGAATGGGAGCTTCTTCATCGTGGCCTCTGTGAATGCACACATATGGGGGTATTGTCCGCGCTTGCGCTGACGATCTCGGAAGATTCTAGAGCTAAAAGTAACAATTTTATGGGATGATCTCCCATGAGGCAATGCTCCTCCCACTCACCCTTCCCCTCAGTTCCTTTTTTCCGCCGTGCGGTTCAGTTCTACGGAAGAAAGAGAGCAATTATCTGGCCTTTTGTGCTGTTAAATACGACTGCTAAATCCTATTATTACTTCGCTTAGCAATCTACAACCTTTCGTTTGATCTCCCGTGAGTTTTTCTTCTTTTGTCGATTGTTTTTCCCTACCTCTGGATCTTTTCAATTTTTTCCCGCCCTTTATGGCCTCTTCGGCCCTTTTTAAGCGCTGTGTCGGCTGTAATAGTAAAATTCCATCCTCCGACGGTCACGACAAGTGCTTATTTTGTTTGGGCGAAAAACACCAAACCCAATCTTGCGCGGCTTGTAGAAACTTTACTAAGCCTGCGCTAAAACACAGACTCCAACGATTAAGATCTCACCTTTGGGAGGCAGCCATGAACCCTGCTACCGTGGCTCCTAGTGAAGCTCCAAGAGTAGACTCAGTCCCGCCTAGATCTTCTGCGACGACGGGACACTCTACTCCTTCACCCCGCTCCAAAGCGGGCTCCGACACCTCCCGGGCTTCTAAATCTAAAGCCCCCAAGGAACAGCCTAAAAAGAAAAAGGAGAAACCTGTTACCAAGCCTAAGAAAACCAAATCTGTTCTCTTGGAGACACCCGGAGAGCGCCCACACTCTCCTATATTTGAAGAATCTTCCATGGAAGCGCCTGTGTCTGTGGTGGAAAGGGATGAGGTGCTTATTCCCTCAGCACAAGCTCCAGCTTTGCCTGGTAGCTTTTCTCCCTCCACTGGCCATGTTGGGACTGAGCCACCATCCAGTCCGGCCACTGCCCACTCCAGCCCGACTTCAGGGCGGGCCTATGACACCGAGCCGTCGGAACCTGAAACTCCTCCTCCATCTCCAAAGAAACGTACTGGGAAAAGGAAACATGTCGAACCGGCAGCCCCACTGCCTCAGTTTGCTCCCTATTATCAATTCCCGTTCTTCCCAGCCTACCAACAACTTGCCTTTCAACAACTTGGCATGGAGAACCTTTTTCCCTTTACTAATCAATTCCAAATGGAAGCCTATCAGGGATTCCCGCAACCGAATCCGGCGAAAAGATCTCGCGGCAAATCCCCACAGCATTGTCCTCAGATCCCGTTGACAATGATGTCTCAACCTACGGAACCACTCTCGACATCGACATCCATCTCGACGTCGAGGAAACGACACTCCCAGTCTTCGACTGCACCTCCATCGAAGCAATCTAAACATTCCTCTAAGGCTCACCATGTCACAACGGCTTCGACATCGAGACCTGCGCTACCCAGACCTTCCCAGGTTGCTGTCCCTTCAGATGAGGAATCGTCATCTGATTCGCCAACCTCAGATCACGACACTGATGCGGAATCATCTCCGGAATCGCCAGCGAATATCCCTACTCCCGATTCCGAGCCTACTGATATGCGACCGTCCTCTCCGTCAAAAGACTTCACTTCATACTCCAATTTAATTTCTCGTATGGCCTCTGCACTCAAGCTAAAGGTAGAGGAACCTCCTTCCCCTGAACCAGATACCATATTTGATGACATCCATACAGAGAAGTCGCAACCCCTTAGCCTAGCATACATCTCTGCCCTCAAACAAATCATCAAAGACGCCTGGGACACACCTCCCACTAATCTGAAAATGTCCAGACGCACTGACAACATGTACAGGACCCATGACCCGGACATGGAGTTCCTGATGAAACATCCAATTCCTAACTCCATAATCGTCGAGTCCAACTTACATAAATCCAAGGGTAAACCTTCGACTTCTCCAACTAATAAGGAGGGAAGGAAACTTGATGTCATAGCCAGGAGAATTTACTCCTTGCAGTCCTTCCTCCTTAGAACGGCTAACTATCAGGCAGCGATGGGTGCCTACCAGCGGCACCTGTGGGCGAAGATCCTACCCACTCTGGAATCTGCACCCGAATCTATCAAAACGAGCCTCATGCATGCCTATACCGAAGCTACATCTCTAGCGAAACAACAAAAAATAGTGGCTCGACATGCTGCCGAGGCTGCTTCTAAATCCCTGGCATCGTCTATAGCCATCCGTAGACACGCTTGGCTCAGGTCTACATCCCTTAACGACGATGCCAAACATCGGATAGAAGAACTCCCTTTTGATGGCATTGGACTTTTTCATCAAAAGACGGATGATACCATGGAAAGTCTCCACAAGATGCGCAAGACTGCCAAAACTTACATGAACCAATCCTCCTTTCGTCCCTACAAACCGAATTACAGATCCTCCTCATATTATCCACAAACCTTCCAACCATTTCGGAAGTACCAGTCCTACAGGCCCTTTGGTCAACAACAATCTGACAGACCATTCTCGACACCGGGACCGTCGACCCCGAACCCCCGTGGTCACAACCAGCAGCAGCAACGTCAACCTCAGACAAAGCCACAAGGGAAGGGTAACGGCTACCGACGATATTGATGCCCCTACCCATTTCCCAAGGACCGCGGATACCTTTAATTTCCCGCGATTGCAACCATTTCTCCCATTCTGGGAGCATATTACAAGTGACAAGTGGGTCCTTAATATTGTTTCTTCAGGTTACCGTATCGAGTTTCAATCTCTCCCTCACTTGGGCAATCTCAAATTTACTCCTTATTCAGACACCCTTCAGGAAGAAATTTACTCTCTGTTAAACAGGAGAGCAATTACATCGGTTCCAATTGGTGATTCCCCTTATGGATTCTATTCCAAATACTTCACGGTGCCGAAAAAGGACGGCGGTCTCCGTCCCATTCTCGATCTCAGAGACCTCAATACCTATATTCGACCTCGAAAATTTCGAATGATCACTCTTGACACCGTTATTCCCCTTCTTTCACAGGGAGACTGGTTCATCCTCATCGACCTCAAGGACGCATACTTTCATATATCCATCCACCCGTCTCACCACAAGTACCTCCGCTTTCACTTCAACGGTTCGGTTTACCAATTCTGCTCCCTCCCGTTTGGGCTATCTACAGCCCCAAGGACATTTACAAAGTGCATGGCTCCAGTTGCGGCTTTCCTTCGTCTTCAAGGTATTCATATTTACCCTTACATCGACGACTGGCTCATCGTAGCACACTCCCGCGTCGACGCCATAAAAGCCGCCCACACCACTCTGCATACTCTCCAAAACCTCGGTCTCCAAGTCAACCATTCCAAATCACATCTGGAACCGTCCCAAACTGCTACCTTCATCGGAGCCCTACTCGATTCCAGACACGCCAGGGCATTCATCCCGCAGGAAAGAATCACGAAACTAAAAAATGCCATACATTCGTTTCGACCTCAAGCCTCGATCACGGCTCGGCACGCCCAGCATCTCCTGGGACTCATGGCTTCGACGACCTCAGTCATCCAACATGCAAGACTCAAACTCAGACCCCTTCAAGCGTGGTTTCTGGCACAATTCGATCATCAAACAGACAGCCAGTCAAAACGATTGAGAGTAACACCAGAACTCTCTCATCAACTCACCTGGTGGCTCTCACCAAGCAATCTTCTTGTCGGTCGTCCATTCCGGCCTCTTCAACCCACGGTGCAGATCACGACAGACGCCAGCCCGTGGGGATGGGGTGCTCATTGCCTGCAATACAAAATTCACGGACTCTGGACGAGATCGGAATCGACACTGCACATAAATCACTTAGAACTCATGGCGATCATAAAAGCCTTCCACGCCTTCCTTCCAATTATTCGAGACCGTGTAGTCCAACTGGCAACAGACAACACCACTGCCCTATTCTATGTCAACAAGCAAGGGGGCACCCACTCCCCCTCCCTCCTCTGCCTTTCACTCAACCTCTGGGAATGGTGCTACGAGCACCATGTCTTTCCGATAGCAGTGCATATTTCCACGGAGGAAAACTACCTAGCCGACCATCTGAGTCGCCTCACATCGAGATCACACGAGTGGTCCCTTCAAATCTCTGTCTTCCATCTCCTCTGCCACAGATGGGGAACACCGGACCTAGATGTCTTTGCTTCGAAATCGAACGCAAAATGTGCGACTTATTGCGCTCGAGCTGGGGCCGATGCCAATTCCATCGAGGATGCTTTCATGGTCAACTGGTCGAACACACTACTTTACCTCTTTCCCCCGATTCCACTCATACAACGAACCGTAATCAGGATCCAACAGTTCCATGCGGACGCTATATTGATAGCCCCCTGGTGGCCGAGACAGCCGTGGTTCCCTTACCTCCGATCGATCTCGACAGACACGTTCCGGCTACCGCTCATTCCGGACCTTCTCACTTTGAACGACGGGATGGTCTACCACCCAGACCTCTCGTCCCTTCACTTAACGGCCTGGAGGATAACCCCGACCTTCAAGAGATTATAGATAAGGCTCGAAAACCCTCTACTAGACTCCTCTATGAAAATAAATGGAGATCTTTCCTTAAATACACGAAGGACAATAACTTACCTGCCGTACGTGTTTCAGTCAAAACTCTTCTTACTTACCTGCTCCATCTTTTCAATTTTGGATTATCGATCTCCACTCTCAAAGTTTATATTGCAGCGATTGTTGCACACCAACCTGATGACTCTTCTTCTGCAAGGCTCTTTTCTCATCCCGCAGTAAAGACGTTTCTCAAGGGGCTCAATAACACCCGCCCCCCACCCCAACGTATTACCCCTCAATGGTCATTACAAATCGTTCTGAATGCTCTCATGCGTCCTCCCTTTGAACCTATGGCCACGTCCGACCTCAAATTACTTACCTTGAAAACAGCCTTCCTGGTTGCTATCACTTCGGCCAAGAGAGCCAGTGAGCTCGCTGCTCTCCGGTCCGATCCTCCGTTCATTCAGTTCCATCCTGACAAGGTGACTCTTTATTTTGATGTGTCCTTCCTTCCGAAGGTGGTCACAGAGTTCCATAGGAATCAGCCTATCATTCTGCCTTCCTTTTTCAAGTCACCATCATCTCCTTTGGAACACATGCTCCACACAGTGGACGTTCGGCGCTCTTTGGCGTTCTATCTGGACAGAACTAAGAGCTTCAGGACCACTAACCGGTTATTTGTCTGTTTCTATGGGCACAATAAGGGAAGCCCAGCATCTTCCCAATCTATTTCCAGATGGATTGTGCAAGCTATATCCCTTGCTTACCAACTTTCAGGGAAGTCACTGCCTGATCAGCTAAAGGGACATTCCACCAGAGCACTCTCCACGTCACTAGCCTACCAACGTGGCACAGACATCCCAGATATCTGCCGTGCTGCAACTTGGTCCACTCCGTCGACCTTTGTCAAGCACTACCGGCTAGATGTCAGAGCACGCACTGATGCTGGTTTTGGCAGAGCTGTCTTAGCTTCATTCCTACCGTGACGTCCCACCTGCCGGTAAGTGAAGCTTGCGAGTCACCCATATGTGTGCATTCACAGAGGCCACGATGAAGAAAGAAAGGTTACTTACCTGTAACCATAGTTCTTTGAGTGGTCCTCTGTGAATTCACACTACCCGCCCATCCTCCCCTCTGTCCGTCACGGTACCTTATTATTTATATAACTTTTGCCCGGCGGACATATTTTAGGAACTGAGGGGAAGGGTGAGTGGGAGGAGCATTGCCTCATGGGAGATCATCCCATAAAATTGTTACTTTTAGCTCTAGAATCTTCCGAGATCGTCAGCGCAAGCGCGGACAATACCCCCATATGTGTGAATTCACAGAGGACCACTCGAAGAACTATGGTTACAGGTAAGTAACCTTTCTTTTTTTGCCTCCCCCCCCCCCTTTCCTGTAACCTTCAGGAAAAGATTTCCTGTATGTATATCCAGGAAATCTTTTCCTGAAGGTTACAGGATCCTCTGGAGGGGACAGAGTGGCAGGCGGAAGCTGTAGCAAAAAGGAAGAATTGTTGGAAATCAGTAAACACCTCCCCCGTTTGTGGTACTGGGAGTGCCTTTCTCTTGCACAAGACTTGCTTTGATCAAAGCTCATGGCTTTAGCCATACCTACTGTGCATATCTTTTCAAAACATGTTCAGTTGACACATATGAAGACCTTACTATTTCACTTGGAGGGTTTTGCTGGTCAGAAAGGCAATAGGCATCTGCTTTAAATATAAAATAAATACTGCTGATTCTATTATGCTGACTCAGTGCTAATGACTGACCTTTGAACTTCAAATAATTAGCTCAGCCTCCAAGTCTGAATAACTTCTGTCTTGCATATACAAACCAAGTCCAGCTATTGTTCATTGGAACATAATTGTGTTTTCAGGGAGTGGCTGAAGAGAGGAGATTGCCGGATGAGAGTAGAAGCTCTTTCATTGATAGGCTGGCTGCAGCTCATGACAGCCAGGCTGCTCCCTGGCTTTCTCCAGTGTTTCTCTAATGACTTTGTAGCAGTCCGAAAAGAAGCCTGCTGTGCAGCTGGCGCACTTAGGATTAAAGAAGAGACGGTGAGTGGTGAAATGCCTGACAAAGGCCCTGAATGCAGAGAGAAGGATAATATGTATTCTGAATGCAGAGGTGGCTACAGATCTGTGAACAGAACTAGCCCTGTGAATGCATGTCTACTGACAGCTGTCAAATTGTTCTATTTTTTTTAATTTGTTTCCTTTTTAGGTACTTAAATGCCTTTTTAAGATAATGCAGACTGACCCCCTCTGGAAGATCAAGGCTCTAGCCATCAGAGGTATTGTACTGGCCTAATCTCTGGTGTTTCCTATTTAGGTGTAGACACAACCTGTAAATAGTTTTAAACTTTCAGTTTAAGATGTTCAAAATGTTGCAAAAACGTCATGAAGATTTTAATTGTCTGGATTGATATGGCTTCATCTGCACAATTAATTCCAAGATAATAAATTGTTATGTGTTGTCAAATTGCATCCAACTTACAGTATGGTGACCCTAACAAGATATTCAAGTGAGATATAAGGAGTGGTTTTTACCATTGCTATCCCCAGTGAGTTTCCATGGGCAAGAGGGGACGACCCCAGTCTCATTATCCTAATCTGTCGCTCCATCCACTATATCACACTGGCTCTCAAAAATATTACAAACATTTAGATAATAAAATATATTCTGAGACTAAGATTGGTGCCAATCCTCTTTACTAATTAACCACCATTTAAGACTGGGACTATCTTCTATAATACAAAACTGTTTAAGTACCTCTCAGTAGAAAGAGGAGCATCAGGAAAAGATGATGATCAGTTTGAGCAGAAGGCAATCACATAAGTACTCTCCCTCCTCCAGCAGGCTTCCTTTTGTGTATTCAGTCTCACACTGATGGCAAAACTGGCTTCATGATAGGAGGCCTGCTAGAATAGGGGAGATGCTTATGTGATTACCTTCCAGTCTAAACTGAGTACTGCCCCACATGTTTAGCCACACTGGCTTTTTAATGGCTAATGCTGACTTGTAATTTAATGTAGGAAGCTGCAGGATACTGACTCGCATAGCTAGCCATTTAGCTTAGTGTTGTCTACACCAGGGATGGGAAACCACAGGCTAGAGTTGCTAGGAGGTGTAGTCCAACATCTGGAGGGCTGGACTTTGCCTGCCCCTAACCTGCGACGATTTCTAGTCGTTCCCTCCAAGGTTTCAGACATGAGTCTTCTTTCCTAGTGCTAGCTGAAGATAGCAGAGATTGAATGTGGGACTTTCTGCACACAAGCATGTGCAGAGCTGCAGTCCCTCTTCCAAGGCATGTTTACCTGAGAACGTCCTGTATATTAAGGGTAAATCATATTACATCCTTAGTATTTATTTACTATTGGCTGGATTCAGACTCAGCCATACTTAATAATAATAATGTGCTGTTAAGTCAATTCTGACTTATGGCAACCCTTCTCAGAGTTTTCCAGATATAGAGTACACAGAAGTGGTTTACCATTTCCTTCTTCTGAGGGCGCCCTGGGACTGTGCAGCTTGCCCAAGGCCACACAGGCTGGCTCTACTCACAGGAGACACAGTGGGGAATCAAACTCCCAACCTTTGGCTCCGCAGCCAGATACTTAAACCACTGAGCTATCCAGCCAGCTGAGCCATACTTAGACCTTTTGAAATCCATAGGGCTCAGTTGTTGTTGTTGTTTAGTTGTTCAGTTGTGTCCGACTCTTCGTGACCCCATGGACCAGAGCAGGCCAGGCCCTCCTGTCTTCCACTGCCTCCCGGAGTTGGGTCAAATTCATGTTGGTCGCATCGATGACACTGTCCAACCATCTCGTCTTCTGTCATCCCCTTCTCCTCTTGGCTTCACTCTTTCCCAACATCAGGGTCTTTTCCAGGGTGTCTTCTCTTCTCATGAGATGGCCAAAGTATTGGAGCCTCAGCTTCAGGATCTGTCCTTCCAGTGAGCACTCAGGGTTGATTTCCTTCAAAATGGAAAGGTTTGTTCTCCTTGCAGTCCAGGGGACTCTCAAGAGTCTCCTCCAGCACCACAATTCAAAAGCATCAATTCTTCGGCGGTCAGCCTTCTTTATGGTCCAGCTCTCACTTCCATACATCGCTACTGGAAAAACCATAGCTTTGACTATGCGGACCTTTGTCGGCAAGGTGATGTCTCTGCTTTTTAAGATGCTGTCTAGGTTTGTCATCGCTTTCCTCCCAAGAAGCAGGCGTCTTTTAATTTCCTGGCTGCTGTCACCATCTGCAGTGATCACGGAGCCCAGGAAAGTAAAATCTGTCACTACCTCCATATCTTCCCCTTCTATTTGCCAGGAGGTGATGGGACCAGTGGCCATGATCTTAGTTTTTTGATGTTGAGCTTCAGACCATTTTTTGCACTCTCCTCTTTCACCCTCATTAAGAGGTTCTTTAATTTCTCCTCACTTTCTGCCATCAGAATGGTATCATCTGCATATCTGAGGTTGTTGATATTTCTTCCGGCAATCTTAATTCCGGTTTGGGATTCATCCAGTCCTGCCTTTCGCATGGCTCAGTTAGTCATAACTAATTTTATCCCTATTGCCTTCAGTGGGTCTAGTCAATTCATGCCTAAGTCTGCATCTGTATTTGCATCTTACATTTGAGATAACTGTCACCCCCAAAGCATTTCAGCCTACAAGCTGAAAGGACAAATGTATAAGGAAAGGGACCTGGAGGAAAAAGAACAAGCAGGGAGATCAGGGGTGTCCCCCCCCTTTTTTTTTTTTTAAACACAGCTATAAACTGGTCTTGGTCTCTGTGGCAGAACAGCAGGATACAAATACTTTTAGTAGACAAATAAATTAACCCAAATGCTTACCATTTGTATAGCATCTCAAATATTCACAGTCTTCATATATATTGCCGAGGAAGGTACAGAAAGGGTTTGCATGATAGGGAAGTATTGTCGTCCTTTATACTACAGATGGGTGTCTTACACTCTCACTTTGGGTCAAACCAATGAAGAGTATTCTGGCAACGTAAAAACTAACACCTCATATAGTACGAGCACTGGTTTATAAAAGCTCTAATCACATAAAACTAATCAATCTGTTAGCCTTAAAGTCGCTACAGGACTTTTCATTGCTTTTGTAGCAACACAAGATATGGCTATCTCTTTAGAAATAGACTAAGGCCATTTTGTAAGTCAAAGTCTGAGGTGATTGCAACATTCTTAGGAGGCAAAGAAAAGGCTCTTAATGTGCAAGTTAAAAAATGCTGATAAAAGCTCAGGAACATCAATGTTTGTTTTTTTGTCATAATGCAGCTTCAGCGGAGAGCTTTTCTAAGGGAACACAGTTATTGAGAGAAAATTATACTTCCTTTCTGTGCCTGCTGTGATTCTAAAAATCACCAGCATCACAGGAGCAGCATTTTACATTTTCAAAGTATATGCAAGTTAAGTATAAATACATATTTAGTGTCAAATCTAGTTTGGCTCTTAGCAGCTAACAGTTACACCAACTATCACACTTATTCTATTAACAGGTAATTATCACCTTTTCCTGCCTCAGCAACCTCTCTTTACTGTTAAATCAAAACTGTTTTGGAGCCTCACACTCCACTAGGGTAAACATTCCACTTTTCAATTTATTAGTATATACAGGCTGGCACAATAGACAACTTCAGTTGCTTAAAGATGTTCACTGTGAGCAAGGTGAGCAATACTACTTGGATCTGTAAAAGATAAACTGAACATCATTAATTTTGTGCTTCAAGGGACAAAGGACTGCTAGGACAATGTTGGAAAATAACCATTCCTTTTTTGCTCCCTTCCACTTCAGTGAAAGCTGTGGTTCCATTTCAAAATGCAGAATATAAAACTAGAGGTATGCAGCAGTCCATTCATCTGCCAGGCAGATAGATGGACAAATCTGCTGGGTCTCAGTGTATCATTTTCCTGGTATGAAATAAAATCTGTTTCTTTTTCTGGCAGCTCTTGGTCAGATAGGTGAGGCAAGCCCCTACCTGAAAGAACTTCTGCTCTGGGCGCTTCATTATGAAGAAGATCCTGGAGTACGAAGGGAAGCTTGCCGAAGTATCATCACCCTCAAGATGCAGGATGAAACCGTTCGGGCAGTATTACTGGAAAGAATGATACTGGAACCAAATGAACTAGTCAAAGAGTAAGTCATTGGTTTTCTTGAAAAAGAAACATTTCTGTGTCTAGAAAAAAATAGGAAAAAATTATCCTAGGACTCCTGGGTGGGTGTGCAAAGCATTTTTGTTTAGTACAGTTGCATCTGCTAAGAAATTCTTAGGGTTTTATTTATTAATCTGTTGCAGGGTAAAAAAGGTCTTGCGGCATCTTAAAGATGAACAAGTTTTATTTGGCACAAGCTTTTAAGGACCGCAGACCATCTGCCTTAAGCTTCAGGCAAACATAGACAGTGCTTGACATCCCATTGATTTCATTTGACCATCCCTTATATGTTGCGGGGGAGGGAGGAAGTTTTGGCCTGCTGGCTATACACATCCATTGCCACATAGGAGACAAGTGAGAGGAGAATGTACACATGAGAGGTTCCAGGGACAGTCATTCCCTCCCCCAGCCCAGCATGAAGTAATTCTACACAAATACTGCAAGTACATGCTTGGCAGCTTCTCACATTTATGAGACAAAAGTCCTGCTGAGATCAAAAGGCTTCTGTCCAGGTAAATGAATTGCAACCGAAATTGAAGAGGTTTCAGAGGGAAGCAGGAGACTACACAACTTGCATGTGAACTTTGTTTTAACAAAGTTTTCCATTATAGTTGAGCCCTGATCTGACTCTGGCTAGTTAAGTGCAGTGCATGGCGTGTTAAAATGGTGTATTTTACTTACTAAAATGCTCCTGCTTCAATACTCACAATGTCTATACAGTATATAGTATGTTTTAAAAAAACAATGATCACACTTTGAAGAGTAAGTTTAGAATTGGATCTTTGGCTCTCAGATCACTTAGATCAGTGGCAGTGAACCTTTTTGGGCCCGAGTGCCCAAACTGGGGAAAAAAAACACAAAAACCTGCGGGTGGTGGGCCACGGTGGCGGAACCGGACAAGGCAGTGGCGGAACCGGACGTGGTGGTGGAAGGGGGAATCCCGGGCACGGAGGTGTCTTGAGACCCCACTCCGGATCCGCTGACAGCGCCAGCGGCTCCGGATCCTGGCCCGCTGCCCTGTCGAAGCACCAGCACCGCGGCTGCAGCTGCCTCCTGAGGTTTGGCTGCGGGGGGGGAGGGGAGTAGCGATCCGGCGACTTATGGCTCATGTGCCCACAGAAAGGGCTCTGTGTGCCAGCTGTGGCACGCATGCCATAGGTTCGCCATCACTGACTTAGATGATCTCAGACTTCCACAGAAATTACTAAAACCAATAGTCTAAGATCTGCCTCATCTTTTCCTGACCTCTCCACATAGTTTCACACTTTGCTCAAAACCATCAAAATCTTAAGTCAGCTAGATTCCAACCAGTATCAGTTACAGTAAGGACACACTAGGGGCCTTTGTCAGCCTGTCAGGAACCAGCCTTGCTCTGGGTCTGCTAGGCCAATATTCATCCCTTTCTGCAGAGTGACCAAAGGCTGAAGGACACCTGTCATCCACCCATTATGTGACATGTGACACTGAAAGAATTTGGACACTTGGGGAAGCGTGAAGGAAAATGGAAACTAAAGCCTGCTTCTCCTGAATCTAAAAGTCTAAAGCTAAACGTCACATAATTTCTGTGGGCAGGAGGAACACACTGCTCTCCTGAACCTATTAAAAGGCCACACCTCTTAACCAAATTGCAATGATATGATTAAAATATAATAAAAAGCCAGTATTTGCCTATCAAACAAAATGTTTGAGGAGTGCACACTTATTTATAAGCTGATCAGTGCTTCTGAGGCCACCAATAATCTTGTAAGCATTAATTACCTGCAAACTCTGTTTTAATGTGAACATTGTTCCTTTTTAGCACCTTACCTGAATAAGAATACAATGTGCATGTATTAAGCCAAATAAGCATAGGGCTAAGTTCAATATTAATGTTCATTCAAGCAACAGGGATTCCCCTCCCTCCCAGATCCATCTGCGCACTAGGTTTAGGTTTAGTGGGCCATCTGGAATATATTGAGGGGGCACATGGAAGACTTGGGAACTTCATAGTATTGTAGCTTGATTTTTGATGGTGAAAGGACACCACTGGATACAGCCTACAGACTGAGAAGCTAGACAATTAGGAACTAGCCAATTCATTTCTCAACCAAATTTTCATTTTGAGATTTCTGCAGCTACACACAACCAACATGCCCTCTATTCCTTCCAATTCAGGGAAGTGAATCGTGCTATAATCACTTTCAAGTTTCAGCAGGAAGAGAAACATGAAATGATCCAGAAGATCAAGGACAAGGTAAAAATAAAAAAAGCACTATCAGAAGATTACATTAAACTTTTTGTAGAGTTAGAAAGCACATTTTGAAAGATACTTTAAAAATACCTCTTTGGACCACAATCCGGCCCTTCACGTTTGTGTAATTTTGGAATATTCAAAGCAATACGGAATCATTATCTATAAGTTGTATACCTCTTTAGAATGGGCTATAGAATTATGCAGGAGCAATTGGATGCAGTCTGGATAGGATTAGAGGGGCATATTCCAGTGTGTCAGAGCATCTATGAAGTCAAAGAATGAATTTAATTTACAAACATAGATATGACAGAGTTAGTACTGGGGAAGGAATATCTGGGCTAGAAAACAAATTATTTTCTGTGTGCCATTTACTGCTTTCATTTATGTGCAGGAGAGCTAATTCAAGCCTCTCAAATACATGGCACCAGTATGGAAGAACTACACTTGGATGTATATCCTCGTTGCCTAGCAACAGCAAGCAGATGGTTCTGTTGCTCTACCATTCCAGGATGGCTGCTTTCATAGTTTCAGCTCTGGCTTCATATCCCAAGATAACAGAGAACAAGAACTTTACTGATGAGTTGAATCTTGACAGGTTAATGCAATATTCTCCAGCTGGTGCCCCCAGGTATGTTGGATCTGCAACTCCCAGAATCCTTCTAACATTTTGGAAGCTGCAGTTCAACATAACTTGGAGGGCAACAGGTTAGGAAATGCTTTAATCGTCTCAACCCTCAGTTGCTAAACTCATACGTTTCTTAATGTTCCATATACTACTCTTCTATCAACTTTTAATTTCAGGTGCTATGCTTTTAATGAGCACCTGAAACAATCAAGTTGAATGCATCCTTGAATGATTTATTGTTTTGAAAGATGAAGTTCAAAACATTTAGCAGCCCATTCCTCAGAAACATATTCCTCCTCTCTTCATCCCCGTGTTTACAGAATGAAAGGATGCTTTGGGATGTGTGGTCAAATAAAATTAAGATCCAGTGTATAGAATAGTTAGAGTCTAGTGATAAATAGTACCTTTAAAAAAATTCTCATGCAGATTGCCTCATTAAGCCAAAAACACTTGGTGATTGAGAAAGTGCTGAAACTTCAAGAGGTAACAAGGAACACATGGCAAGAAGCCCATCGCATCTATCGTGAGAAGGGAGACATCTTCGCATACAGAGAGATTCGAGATATCTTCCTTGCTATCGTTCAAACTACTTTCACTGGTAATTTGGGAAGGAAGGAAAAGGGGAGTTGGTGTTATTTTAGGGTTCCTCAAGGCGTATTTTAAGCCAGTGTTCAATCTCATGGAATACAGAATGTGAGTGTATTAAAGGAGCTTGTTTGGAAATCCCTTTCCTTTGAAGGGAAGTACTCTGCTGAAGATTTTTTTTTAAAAGGCTGTGTCTCTGTGATATGTAAGATCATCAGTTTCCAAGAATGGAACGAGGCTTTTTTTTAACCTAATCAGACTGGTATCTAGTATCCATAACTTAATACGTCTATGGTTGTCTCTATGAGTCTGGTGCACTATTTCAATTTCTATTCATATAATTTTTGAGAGACACCCAGTTCATAATTCCTTGAGTATCTATTATTTCATCATTGCAGATAGCCCCTCTGACAATGCAGATCACAATTACTTAACACCAACAAAATTTATCATTGCTATTGCTGATTTGCTACCAGTCTTCTGATGATAAACCTCTCTTTACTTAGCTAGGCTGGTCCTTAGATGGCAGACCCGCCAACTGCCACCAGGATCATATTCAAAGCCTTAGCAGAATACTGTAGCCTGCCAGGCCTTCTGCTCTGGGAAACAGGTTATCTCCACAGCACAATGTGGCAGTGGAATAAGACTTTGTGGGAGATGTTAGTAATATTATAGTTAAACATGGAATTGTTATCATTTTTGCTAAAGAGAAAGATGTAGTCTACCATTTCTACTTCTGGCAAGCCTTACAGAACTAGAGATTTTAGGCATTTTATTTTGGGAGGCTGTTCAAAATGAAATACTGTACTATAAATATTTAATATATAGCACTACCTTCTTTCATAACTAGACTAAAATATATATTTCTTTGTGTATTTAGATGAAACTCGCTGTCCCAGCAGGGCATTCTCAAAGCTTTGGATGGGTGTTTTAAATTTACTAGTAAGTACAAGACACCGGCATTTTTATTCAAAAATATATTTATTTGAATGACGTCTTATAGAGATGATAGAGGTTTCTTAGTAATCAACAATCCCTTCTCAAACAGAACAGTGGCCAAAGCAATCTTATCATCCAACGTAGCACAAGGAAGGGCTTTCACACTGATAAAATTTGGGTAAGAAGACAGCAAAAATTCAATACCATCTGCATATTCAGACTCTATTTCACAGTACTTGGGCTCCTCCTTGTGGTACACTCTTGAATTTTCTGTCGTATAATACAGCAACAGGCTGTCTCCTTCATTGCACAATCTGATAATGCCATACCGAAGCAGACGTACCTGTGTCTTTCCCTTGATCTGAACATCAACATTCTGAATGTTTCCATTCTCCCAACGTGCTGGATGTCCATACACACTCAATGCTTTTTCGCTCTCATTCAGAACTGGAGGGAGGCAATCATGAAGAAAAGCCTTGGTTTTTTGATCCACTGCAGCATCAACTGGTGCGTAATCCACCAGTTTAGTTATTAAAGTATTGATCTTTTGTATAAAGGCAGCACGGCGAGGATCAACATGATCCGAGTTTAAGACTCCCATGTACTCTAAGTAGTCTACAGGCAGACCTTGGCGATACTCCACATCTTCTTCAACAGCTATCTGTAATGCTGCAGGGAGGAGCTTTTCCAACAGGTCTCCCCAGGAATTTCGCTGGTATGAGGAAACCGTTATATGGAGTGAATGTGCATCTGGAAGGCAGTCCCCTTGATGGATAAAACCACGGGGGAAATACAGGAGGTCCCCTGTTTCTAATATAGTCTCTACAATGGGCTCTCCGATCTCTGTCTGGCTAAAGTTGTTGCTGGAGAACTGAGGCAATACTTCAGCCTCTCTCCTAGGGCTGTAAACCCGCCAGTGCTTCTTTCCTTCCAACTGGATTACAAAAGCTTCAATGTCATCATAATGAGGTGCAAAGCCCTGGGTACCAGGGGGAGTCAAGTAGGTGTTGGCACCAGCCATGCTGCCAAACTGCTCCTGTAGGATGGCGAGGAACTGCCAAACGGTGGAAGAAAAGGCTTGGGGGTTTAGCAGCCTGAGTGAACAACCATGCTTGTAGAAGTCCCACACCACTGCCGGCAGTGCCCTGCCCACTGGGTTGTGCGTCTCTCTTTTCCCATCTGCATAGCTGGTCACATCCAAGTTGACACCGAACTGGACATCATTGTCACGCAGAATGGCATCAAACTCAGCGGTGGAGAAGAGGTCCTGGTAATAATTCGGGTTGTGCCTGTGGATCAGGAGGGGCTTTTTCTCCCAGTATTGATCAAAGAAGCACTGCGGGGAAATCGGACTAAGGAGCCACTCGAAAAGCTTGGCGGCCCGCTGCCGGCTGTGCTGGATGCTCCCCAGGTCCCGGAGGAGGCGCCGGAGCGAGCTGCCCGAGGAAGGACACCGCGGGAAGAGCGTCTGGCTGTCTCCGAGGGATGGGGATGATGATGATGGTGACGCCGCCGCCACGTCGGGCTGTTCGTTTGTCCGGCCACGCTCGCGTTTCCTCGGCCTAGTCATCTTCCGGGTCTCCGGAGACGCCCTACAGTTGGCTTTCAAGCTCACCCTTCGTTTCTTTGCAAGTCTCTCCCTCGCAGCCGGGGAAGCATCGGTGACTCCATCCCGCTTCCCCCTGGCGGTCTCCGGGACTGGATGGGGGTCTGCAGGCTGCTCTCGACTGGCGGCCTTTGGAATAGAACGGGGATCGCCCTGCTGTTCCCCACTGGCGGTCCCCGGTGTAGCCAGCCTGTCCCCCGCTGCTTCCTGCTTAATAATGGGTCGTCTCTTGTTCCCCCGCCGCTTCAAGGAGACGAACACGCCGGGCGTGGGCAGAGAGGGCCGCTCCCGCTGCTGGAGGGCAGAGCGATAGACCGCAAGGGCAGAAACACGTGCGCCCTCCGCCGCCATGCCAGTCAAGCCACAGGCGAGAGTTGGCCTCGGCCGGTGAGAGCGTGCAAGCACCAGCTTCCGGTCTGGGAGGGCTCTTTAATGACTGTTCTTCCGGTCTGGGCCGGCCGCCTGCATTCCAGGCCCCGCCCACGGATTATGGCTCTCCAACAGTCACGTGGCACGGCTTCGGCGTGGACTGGAGTCACGCATTGTTCCCGTTCTCGCCGGCGCTCTTTCTGGATCCGCTCCCTTCCCTGTCGGGCTTCCAAGAAAACGCTCGATGGCGCCTTCCCGTCTTTATTGGAAATTAAAGCGCTAGGGTTTCTTTGTACATGTTTTCCACCCACCCACCCACCCCCCGGCATTTATGTGTACGGCCAGGCAGGTTGCGAGAGCTTTAACCCTAGGCATCTTTATCTCAGAATAATTATTTAGAAGTCTTGATTTCTGACTCAAGGTGCACAGCTGAGGGTGTGAGCTTATACTACCCTACAGCGCACGTTTTGCACGCCTCAAAAGTGAATGCTGTTGAACTCAGCATGACTTGCTTATGAGTAAACATCCGTAGGGAAGCAGACTGCAATCCTAAACTATTTCTGTCAACACAGTTAAGCTGGATTTAAGGCTGAGCAGTTCCACCAGGATACTTTGTCTTATGCACAAATCCTCACCATTTATTTTACAGGCAGATTTGAAAAGGGTAATGGCAGTATTACTAACCTGCTTAATAAATAATAAGGATTAATGTTATTTAAAATATATCCAACAGACTGCTGGTTTTAAGGAATGCAGATAGTTTTACATAATTTTTGTTGCCAGGTAGAATGGAAGGCTTCTAATTCTAAGTCCTGTGGCATCTTTAGCAAATCAACTTAAATGCATTAATAATAGTGTGAAGGGGAAAATATTTCTTGATCTAGAGTCATTTATATTACGACGCGCGCCCCCCAATCTTTCCTGCACAAAGTAAGCTCAGAGTTTAAGGGGACTTATTTCTGGCATGTGGCAGACACAGGCTTCAGTAGGAATGGTGTTTATCCCCAAATTGCTTAAGGAAGTGTCAAGTTAGTGTCAGCATGATTTAGTTGCATGTATTTACTGAGACATCCTGTTATGTTTGGTGGGGTTTTACTCCTAGAGAAGTGAGCACAGGATTGCCACCTAAATCACCTACTCCAGCAAACTATACCTCACTGTAATTATGCTTACATAAATATAAATTCTCTTATTAATGTAGTTGGTGCGCCAATTATCAAGACTGAAATCTGAAATGCACATCTAAATCCTTAAGTGGACATATCTAGGGTTTGCTCCACAACCTTTGTATTTTGGTAATTTAGGAATAATCCAGAGGTTGGAAATGTTACTTTTTGGGCTGCAGTTTCCATAATGGTCATGCTGACTGGGCAATTCTGGGAGCTGTAGTTCAAAAAGGTAATTTTTACAAGCTGTGGAGAACTGAGCCTCAAGTAACAGTCTGATATAATTTCAATGTGATTGCCCGAATTATCTTTAAACAGGCACAACTTTACTATTCATAATAATGTGACAATTTTGACAATTTGTCATTTGAAGTTTCAACATGAATCGACCAGCTGTAGAAATAACTAATAGATAAGAAACAACACTTGAATATTATTCACACACAATCTATATGCACAAATTACACACAAATTAGTTGCTGGGAGGGGTTTGCATCAAAAACAGAGAAAGGTATAATTTGCTCAAGGATTTATTGGTTGGTTTTATATACCACCACATTAGTACAAGCACTACAATATTTATTTCTTTATTTCTGCTATTTATATTTTATTTATATAGGATTATTTGTGAAGAGATACAGGAGCATAGCCTGTGTATGATTTCATTTTTGTCTGATCATATATTGCTTTAATATTTTAATCTTGCATTTCAGCCTTGGCTGGGAATCCCACCAAACCCATGGACACAAAGAGCTTTCTTAGAAGCAATGGAAGTATACAATGCTGAGAGGATGAATCTGCCAAGAAGCCCAAAACACCCACAGAGAAACAGAAAGAATCCAGCGTCCTCAAGGAGAGTGAGGAAACGCTGGCCAGTATCTATTTTTGTGCCATGACTGACTACTTTGTTTACTTAGCTGACCCTTTAACTGTGGGAAAGAAGATACAAATATTCTGACTAGTCTTCTAAGGTTGTGTACATGCAGTACCTTCTCAGAGGCCTGGAGAAAGAATCATAAAGCTATCCTTGCTTGTAGTATACTTGCCAATTTGTATGTGTCCCCCATGTTGTGCAGGTATGTGAGACACTGTGCTTCAAGCTATATAATGGGAGAGCAGAAAAAATATGCAAAACACATCCCATTGTAGCAATGGTGATAATACTTCTGCAATTGATGTGCATCTGTCATGGGCGCCTGCATTCATCTCTGGATTTTGCCACTATTTGCTGGTGTCGGGGAAAAAACCATTTCTTCTGAGAGATGTTACACCAGGACATGGTGTGTGTGGTTTTACTTGATAAAAAGAATATGATACATTCGTTTTCTCTATACCATTCAGGAGAATGGTAAAGCTTCTGGCTGGTTTTTCCCAATGACATGATGTATACTCTCTTAATAATATGTGGAGTAACATGCTTAAAGAATTTCCACATTAGCATACTTCTGACAAAATATATGTTTGTTTTTCTCTTGCACATATAAACACTGCTGTTACAGCTGTAACAAATTTGTTCTGCCTGCTCTCCTTTGCTGCTGGAGATTAGAGATCAGTTTTACATTGAAAGATGTGTCCTTTTTGTTGTATAGCACAGGCACACTAAAAATTGTAAGTAAAAAGCTGACACTATTGTAGTTAGCATGGCATTCTTATTTTTCAACCAAAAAAAGGGGGGAAAGCCATGAGGTTCTTGTACACAATCCAAAGGCAAGGGTAGGTGAGACCTTTACTAGACCACAAAACAATCTCAAGCATACGTTGTGTGTTGTCAAAAGCTAATGTTTGTGCGGTTTTAGTGGTCTAATATAGTTATCATCCATCCTTGCCTTTGGATTTTCATTTTTATTACATGACAAATTTTGCATAGTAATGTAACCTCTTAATGAGGGTGAAAGAGGAGAGCACCAAAAATGGTCTGAAGCTCAACATCAAAAAAACTAAGATCATGGCCACTGGTCCCATCACCTCCTGGCAAATAGAAGGGGAAGATATGGAGGCAGTGACAAATTTTACTTTCTTGGGCTCCATGATCACTGCAGATGGTGACAGCAGCCACGAAATTAAAAGATGCCTGCTTCTTGGGAGGAAAGCGATGACAAACCTCGACAGCATCTTAAAAAGCAGAGACATCACCTTGCCGACAAAGGTCCGCATAGTCAAGCTATGGTATTTCCAGTAGCGATGTATGGAAGTGAGAGCTGGACGATAAAGAAGGCTGACCGCCGAAGAATTGATGCTGTTGAATTGTGCTGGAGGAGACTCTTGAGAGTCCCCTGGACTGCAAGGAGAACAAACCTATCCGTTCTGAAGGAAATCAACCCTGAGTGCTCACTGGAAGGACAGATCCTGAAGCTGAGGCTCCAATACTTTGGCCATCTCATGAGAAGAGAAGACTCCCTGGAAAAGGCCCTGATGTTGGGAAAGTGTGAGGGCAAGAGGAGAAGGGGACGACAGAGGACGAGATGGTTGGACGGTGTCATCAAAGCTACCAACATGAATTTGACCCAACTCCGGGAGGCAGTGGAAGACAGGAGGGCCTGGCGTACTCTGGTCCATGGGGTCACGAAGAGTCAGACACTACTTAACAACAACAACAAATGCATTTAGGGCTTAAAAAAAGACTGTGACAAATTTGAACAGTGTGTTGTAACATCACACTCATTGTCATGCAACCTTGCAATATAATAGCCATTGCCACTGGAGGTGCCTCCATAGCTGCCACTGAAGTCTGATAACTACAGCAACTCTGGTACTGGAGGGCGACAGAGCATCCTCCTGTACTATATATAAGAGATAACAGAGCACACTATCTCATAGCATTATGACTTAAAAAACAAGGCCAAAGAGCACCTGTTAGATGCCTTACTGCTTGTTGTAGTGGCAGCAGTTTTGGTGGTACAGTTTGTTTAGCAATCAATATGGTGGTGGAGTGGGCATAAAACATCCAGCTGTGTGCAATCTATAGGGTGCACATTTCCTACCCCTCCTCTGTGCGAGTCCAGTTACAGGTTTAATAAGTATGAAATATTTAGACTCAGATTATTTTTATGACCTATTTTAGCCTGGAAAACAGGACATTTTAATAGAAACAATGGCTGAAAGTTGTAACTAAAATAGGCCCACTGACTCAATGGAATTTACAGAGGAGTTGACTCACCAAATCCCCACTGATTCAGTAGATCTACTCTAGTTGTGTGTTAGTACTGGGTTTTAGGTGTTTTTATCCATTATGGACACTTCCTTGGATCATCATATTCAGAATTATATTTTATGCATATAATTTTGGCTCTAAACTGTAGCTATCTGTGAGGAAAGCTAAGAGTAACCTTGTGCACACTTAGTTTTGCCTAATTTATTTAAATTGGTTTTAGGCTTAACTATAATCACTATATATATAGTGTGCGCACGCACGCAGGCACATGCACACACACACACACACACACACACACACAGAGTCATGGCCAAAAATATTGGCACCCTTGCAATTCTGTCAGAAAATGCAACCTTTCTCTCAGAAAATTGTTGCAGTTGCAAATGTTTTGGTACTCACATGTTCATTTCTTTGGTTTGCGTTTCAACAAACCAAAAAAACAGAGAAGAAAAGTCAAATCTGATACAATCCCACACAGAAACCCAAAAATACACTGGCCAAAATTATCGGCACCCTTAACTTAATATTTGGTAGCACCCCCTTTGGAAAAAAATAACTGAAACCAATCGCTTCCTGTAACCATGAATTAGTTTCTTACACCTCTGTACTGGAATTTTGGACCACTCTTCTTTGGCAAACTGCTCCAGGGCCTTCAGATTTGAAGGATGCCTTCTCCCAACTGCTGTTTTGAGATCTCTCCACAGGTGTTCTATGGGATTCAGATCTGGACTCATTGCTGGCCATTTCAGAACTCTCCAGCGCTTTGTTTGTAACCATTTCTGAGTGCTTTTTGAAGTGTGTTTCGGGTCATTGTCCTGGTGGAAGACCCATGACCTCTGGTAGAGACGCAGCTTTCTGACACTGGCCACTACGTTGCGCCCCAAAATTCTTTGGTAATCATCAGATTTCATGATACTGTTCACACAGTCAAGGCATCCAGTGCCAGAAGCAGCAAAGCAACCCCAAAACATCTTTGAACCTCCACCATGTTTGACTGTAGGGGCTGTGTTCTTTTCTTTGAATGCCTCATTTCTTTTTCTGTAAAAAGTGTCATGATGTCCTTTACCAAAAAGCTCGACTTTTATCGCATCTGTCCAGAGTACATTCTCCCAGAAGGATTGTGGTTTTGTCACATAAGTTTTGGCATACTCCAGTCTTGCTTTTTTATGCCTTTGTGTCAGCAGTGGTGTCCTCCTGGGTCTCCTACCATAGCATCCCTTTTCATTCAGATGGCAATGGATAGTGTGAGCTGACACTGTTGTACCCTGTGTCTGCAGATCAGCTTGAATTTGTTTGGAAGTTAATCTGGGTTCTGTATTCACCATTCGAACAACCCTTTGTTGTAATTTTTCAGTAATTTTGCTCTTCCGTCCATGTCCAGGGAGGTTAGCTACAGTGCCATGGGCTGTAAACCTCTTGATGATATTGCGCACAGTGGACACAGGAACAGTTTAGAGCCAAAATTATATGCATAAAATATAATAAATCCCATTATGGCCAAATATGAGAAATACATAGTTTGATGCTGAGTAAAATTTGAACTCTGCAATAATGCAATCAATGCACAACCAGGACTGAGTCAGCAAAAAAAAAAAAAAAAAAAATTCTGGAGAGAGCAAGGTCCTACTGAGAATCTGGATTTTTAATTTCCTTTATTTATTTGCATATTATACTTCGTACTTTCATGGCACTGAACAGATACCACCAACTATATTATAATGTTGTAGTGCCCATGTGAAGAATGGTGAGGTCTAGTGTGGTATACAGCGATATTTCTCTTTGTTCTCAACGCTTAATATGCTGTGACATACCTAAGTGACTGCTGAACACTGACAAGACATTAGAGGTTACCAGAGATTACTTGGGGAAGACTTCATATTCTGGAAGCTGGCTGAAACTGTTCTTAGCTGGCCAAATTACCAAGTTGTTGGTGTGAAGTTCAAAGAGTGATAAGGCATACCTACATAGGTCAGACAGTCTTAGCAGATGCTATACTTTGATGTACAATTCTGTAATTTAATTATATTTAGTTTGGAAATCGGTTTGCTCATTAATGAGCTGCTTTGTTATCATTTTGTCAATTAGGGAAATCCAGGAAGTTGGCCATGCAGAGATGTGTTAATGAACAGGTACGCTGCCCATAAAGGTATATGAGGGGCCATTACTGAGCTCTCAGTGTAGACCACACTCTGGAGAAATGCTATGCAACAACTGATTCCCAGGAGTCAACTGCGGCCATTCTTCAGCAACTCCTTTTCTGCCTATGCTAGCTTTCAGTTTTCTCTTAAGAAATTATTAGATTTTTAAAATACAGATTTGTTTAAATCCTAGAAACAAACAAACAAAACGATACACATGGGTAGATGTGGATTATCCAGTTGTGTGTTTTTTAAAAAGATTGCATGATAAGATTTCGTTGAATTAGCTAAAATGAAATATTCAAACATGGAACTACTTTGCTAGCATCAGTAGCACACATAGGACACATCTGCACTGGCAGAATAGCTCGCTATTTGGATCACTTTTGGTCCTGGTTTGGTTTATGACATCTGCACACGTTTTGACTTGGAGTGATCCATCCCACCCCTTTTTAGAGATATTCCATTCCTTTTTGGTACAGCAGTAGGGCTACAGTTTTTTGGCATGATCAGAGCACTCCTAATTAGCCCGTTCTGTAGACTATGCATGTGGTTAGTTTGCACTACAATAAAGCTGTGGGTAGTGTTATTGGAGAACACCCCCCCTTGTTCATAACCTATTCTACCATTTTAAATGTTTTAATACAAAGTAAAGTTTGTTGCTTATATAGTTTTATATTGATGCAGCATTGTTCTCGATAAATGCAATACATCAGTGGTATTATGTGTATCATGCCAGGTAGATGTATTGCTGTTTCACTATGTCACTTTATTTAACAAAAAAAGGAGAGTTGCTGTGACCTGCTGAATGATGGCCATGGGAAAGGCGGGGAAGGAGCCTATTCAGACCCCACCCACCCCAAATTCATTAACAGATGACAGCATCTCTCCCTCTCCCCAATTATTTTTGGCTTAGTGGTTGCTTGGGGATGGAGGAGATATGTGGAAAGTAAATAAAAACAACTTCTGGGAAAACTAACTGGACTGGAGACTGCTTTCCTCAACCACACACACTGACACCCTCACCCTCACCCTCCTAAAGAATTAAGTGCCTGCCTTTGGGTCACCTGCTCAGGCTTTTAGAGCCTGCCACTGGAGCCACTGCTGCTTCCGAGAGGAAGGGAGAGAGGAACTGAACAACCAACTCCACGAGTTCTGCCTCCACAAGGCAGCACAGCCCCAGCAGAGCCCCATCTGAGGAAAACAGCAGGAAAAGGGGAGGTTACCTCCCTTCCATCTTCCCATCCTTCACCCCAACATTTTCCCCTTATGCTTGTATCACTGGTACCATCACCATGAGTTTGCTTTGCTGCCACTGTTGCCTCCTTGCTCATGAGTAAACCAGTTAAACCTTACAAGTAAGCTGGTGATCCAAAGACCTCTCTGGACTCTTTTCACGGGAGAAAAAAAAGTGATCAGTGTGAATGGAAGAATCACTTAAGTGACAGTTAAAAAGATTTATTGCACTAAAGATCAGAACTTTTTAAATGGGAATCAGACCACTCCAACTAATTGCACTAAATAACACGGGCAAGACAAAGACAGAAGAATCAGGAATTATCTAGTGTTGGCATTATTTAGGATTGAGGCATAAGTATACTTCATAGCTTAACTATAGAGATGGGCATTAAATGAACCATGAACCAAAAGATCTAATGGACTAGGCTAGTTTGTGGTTCATTTCACGAAACAAAACAAAATGCCAAACTTTTTCCCTTCGTCGAAAGGCAGTGCCCCCCCCACCCCTTTCCCACTGCCCCAATCGCCTCCATCTACCCGCTCCTGCCACCTCCACCTCCATTGCCACAGGTGCCATACTCTGAAGTAGCGGGCTTGGCTGCCCTGCCAGGAGCCTGCCACTGCCTCTGAGCATGTGCCTGGTGCCCAGCTGTTAGGAGGGCACATGTGCAGGAGCAGTGCCCGGCTGCCCTGCCAGGAGCCTGCAGCTACAGTGGCAGGAGCAGGCAGGGCTGTCCCTCCCAGACACAAACTGGAAAACTGAATTGTGAACTGGTTTGTTTTTCTGGGGACCCATGGTGGTTTGTGGTTCATGGTTAGCCACAACCCATCACAAACCACCAGTTTTCCCATTTGTGCCCATTTCTACTTAACTAACATCTCAGAACGTTCTATTATTTTGAATTTGTTTTCTCCCTAGCCATTAGATCTGGAGAAAGAACTTTGCCCTCAGCCATTAGAAATGACTACAGGCCTCTGTTTAAAACATGTGTCTTAAATATCACACTGTATATCATTCTGTCTTTAGATGGGGAGAGACATCGTCGTATATATTTGTCATGCCAAAAGACTTAACAAAGGCAACAAGAAGTGCAATTTGATTCAGTAACAGAAGTTCACGTTCTTATGAGTGACTGGCAGATAGCAGTATGAAGTTAAAACAAATTTGTAAAGTCTTAAAATCAGTGCTTTGCACTGTCACAATTCTCGCCTTTTGATTTTTATTACTCCCTTCTTTGTTCTTACAAGAATCATCAAGAGAAGGTGTGTATGTATGTGTTTAACAAGATGGTTAGGGCACCATGACATGAACTAAGCAGCAGAGCTAAGTGATTGTTAAAAATTGTTCATAACTCTATGGAAACGTAAAGTATTTTGAAACAGTTAATCTACTGTGTACATAGTAATCAGAAGATGCATGCAGAAATCATGCAGCAGTAATCTAAGGTCTGCAAGAAATTAGTCTAATACAGTGACAGGAGAATAGAAAGTAGTACTAAATGCTCATTCGTATGTCAGACAGAAGCAGGACTGTGGCATGTTTCTGAGAAAACATCATTCCCTCATGTCAAACAGTGTCAGTTGTTTAATTCTGACTCATAGACTGGTTAAGTTAGGGTCTGAGTCAATCTGAAATATGCAGTCCAATCTCAGGCAGAGTTAGAAGTGCTTAAGCCCATTGGTTTTAATCAGCTTGGTGCACCTAACTCTGGACAGGATCAGCCTGTATATTGGCTTAAACCTAGGTACTCCAACTTACCCCATTTGTGCCTTATCTTGTATTCTGGGCATCTGTTCTGATTACTTTCCTGGAAGCCTTTAGTTAGCAAACCACAGGATGGAAGTAACAAAACAGAAACAGGAACTCCATGTAGAATAATCACAGCTTTGATAGCCAAGTGTGCTGTAAATCAGAGAAGATAAGCAGTGGCATCTTAAGTGGATAAGTTGTTTCACTGCTTGTTATAACACTGTTGAAGACACCATTGTAAAAATGGCTTACCACTAGATGGTAGTGTGATGTAGAACAATGTTTCCCTTACCTTTGTGTCCAGATTTTTCAAATAATCCTTTAATAGAGGACTGGATATTTTGTTTGGAACAGGAAGAGGAAAACGGTCTGCTTACATTAGGAGGATGGGCCTGGAAAATGACATCATTCTTCCTGCTTATCTCTCTTACACTAATAAACAGAAGCACTCTTTATATTTTTTTTAGGCATCCTTCAGTCTCAAGAGACTATGGTAACGTGCTCTGTATGGAGGACTTGGAACAGCGTCTAGTGTGGCTGAGAAGGCCAGTTCGAGAGTGACAATTCCTTCCACACTGAAGACAAATACAATCTTTCCCAGTCCAGCTCCCTGATTTTGCTGGTTTCGGGACTGCCTCTTTGCCTCGGCCTGCTGGACAAGGGTCTCTTCAAATTGGGAGAGGCCATGATGCACCGCCTGCCTCCAGGCTGAACGCTCAGATGTCAAGGTTTCCCATCTGTTGAGGTCCATTCCTAAGGCCTTCAGATCCCGCTTGCAGATATCCTTGTATCGCAGCTGTGGTCTCCCTCTGGGGCGATTTCCCTGCACTAATTCTCCATACAGGAGATCTTTTGGAATCCGACCATCAGCCATTCTCACGACATGCCTGAGCCAACGTAGATGTCGCTGTTTCAGTAATGTATACATGCTAAAAATTCCAGCTCGTTCTAGGACTACTCTATTTGGAACTTTGTCCTGCCAGTTGATACCAAAAATGCGTCGGAGACAACACATATGGAACGTGTTCAGCTTCCTCTCCTGCCATGCACGAAGGGTCCAGGACTCACTGCAGTACAGGAGTGTGCTCAGGACATAGGCTCTATAGACCTGGATCTTGGTATATGCCGTCAGCTTCTTATTAAGCCATACTCTCTTTGTGAGTCTAGAGAACATGGTAGCTGCTTTGCCAATGCGTTTATCCAGCTTGACATCTAGGGAGAGAGTGTCAGAGATCGTTGAGCCAAGGTACACAAAGTCATGAACAACCTCCAATTCTTGTGTGGAGATGGTAATAGAGGGAGGTGAGCCCACGCCCTGGCCCATGACTTGTGTTTTCTTCAGGCTGATTGTTAATCCAAAGTCTTGGCAGGCCTTGCTAAAGCGATTCATGAGTTGTTGGAGGTCTTCAGCAGAATGGGCGACAACAGCTGTGTCATCGACGAAGAGGAAGTCCTGCATGCATTTCAGCTGGACTTTGGTCTTCGCTCTCAATCTAGAGAGATTAAAGAGCTTTCCATCTGATCTTGGATGTCTCCAACTCTTTATAAAAGCTAGTGTATTTCAGCAGTAGCTGTCCATATAGCTTTAAAATGCTAGGAAGATGAATCTCACATCTAACCTTGGGGATATATAGTTTAAATTATGCTGAATTATTACTTCAAAGACCTCAAAAAACCAGACTTCTGAACATATGTGAGTATGTCGCTTTCATTTGTATGTATCTGTGTACATGTGAATGCACAAGTAAATAAGTGAATGTACAGTGGTGCCTCGCTAGACGATGTTAATCCGTTCCGCGAAGATCGCTGTCTTGCGAAAACATCGTCTAGCGAAGCACGTTTTCCCATTGGAATGCATTGAAATCTCTTCAATGCGTTCCAAGGGAAAAGTCGTCGTCTTGCGAAGATCTCCCATAGGGAAACCTCGTCTAGCGAGTGCGGGTCCCCGTTGGAATGCACTGACAGCTTTTGACCACTAGTCGGTGCATTCCAATGGGGAAACCTCGTCGTCTAGCGAAAATTCCCCATAGGAGACCATCGTTTTGCGAAGCACAGTAGCGATCGCAAAAAGCCATCGTCTAGTGATTTCCTCGTCCTGCGAGGCACCACTGTAGATCCACCAACTATACAGTTTAGGCCCCTACTACTGGCTACACAGAAGGACGAACAGTATGCCAATCTATGGTCAGTCAAGAAGCGAAAAGAAAATTCGGGGGCAGGGGGACAGAGGAGATATAAGTTCTACATAAACACCACAGTACAGGGAATTAAAAACTCTTTCTCAACAAGAATTCACAAAAGTATGTTTCACTTTTGCGGGGAAGTTTTAAAAATGGGGGAAATCTTGGACATTTCTTCTTCCATAGAATATAACAGTGTCCTGAGACAGAGTAGGTCTGCAGAAGTTTGGACCGAAACATGGGAAAGTAACATTTTTTGCTTTGAATTGCTCAAGTCCCCCAGCCTGTCCAGAAACATCATTTTCACAAGCTTAGGTTTTGATGTAGATCAAGTTTTTAAACTGGTCCTTGTAGGATAGTGGCCTTCCTATCAAAAGCATGGACACGTCACCATCTGAATTGTGACATGCAGGTGCTCTGTGATACCCACTACGTAGGACCTACTATTTTCAGTGAGGATAGAGAGGACTTATTGCTGCCTAAAGAATGATGCTGAGACACGATGGATACTAGAATGACCTGCCAAGCAAAAGAAATTATTTCTAAGTGTCAGGGTTGAAATGTTGGAAATATGTTTCCTACCTAGTACTGCAGAAAACACTCAATGTCACTTAGACTCTTTGACCAGCCCTCATACAGTTTACGTGTTACCTAGTATGCCTCAGCATAAGCCAGTGTGGTGTAAGGGTTCAAGTGCCAGACTAATGGACTTAAGAAATCTGGGTTCAAATTGGCCATAGAAGTCTCTGGGTGGCCTTGGGTCAGTTATAGTCTCTCTGCCTGATTGACTCTGCAGGGTTGTTGTGAGGATCTAATGGTGACGAGGTAAGTCGTATAGGCTGCCTTGAACTCACTGGAAGAAAGCAGGGATAAAAAGGCAACAAACCAAAAATAAAAACATGGCTTGATACCAGGGTTTAAAGCTGCATATTGAGAGGACCTGACATATAAAAGTAAAACAAATGTCCCTGAAGAACACAAGATAATGTCATTCCATGTGGATCTTTCTCTTATACAGTATTCTGACTACCACTTGATGCTAGTGGCCTAAAATAATTTTGTACAGCCCAGAATGGTTTCATGATAATTGGTGCAAGGAAGAGGCGACTATGTCCTCTCAAAGTCTGCAAGGTCAAAGGCAGCAGGAAATTGGAATCTTCTTCCTCGCAGCTTCTTTTTTGTATCAGACTGCATTGGTGACTAAGTACAAGATCAGTAGCATAATCCAATGCCATCTATATTTATCTATTTTTTTCTATATTTGATTTATTTAAAGAACCAGTTATTTAGCTTGGGACTAGTCCTGGTGTTCCCACCCTATATGCCGTTGTGTGCTCAGGCAACCCCTCCCAGCAGTGACATACTGATCCTGCCTGGGGAGAAAGTTGTTTGATTCTCTCTCTTCAGGACTATGCCTCTCTAGCCATCTCTTTGTATCATGTGAGAAGTGCTCTCTCCAACCTCCTTCTAAAATTGTGGGAGTTAATTGCAGCATGGCTGAGCTGCAGTGGTAAGATTTTTGCTGTCTGCAGTACAGCCAAGTAGGGAGTGGCAGGCTTGGCTGGTTTTCTATTTCTGCTTTCTAAGTTCAGCTTGCAGTTAGCAGAAGAAACACAAAACAGAGCTTCCCATTTCAGTTAGAAAGAGGATATGATATTCCAAACAATGTATGGATCAGCCTTAGTTTTCACTTGTAAGGCTGCCCTCCACTGGATTTTTGCAGAGCTTGAAAGCTCATATATTTCATTACAGCTCCCAGAATCAGCCATGATGACTAGAGGATTGTGGGAGTTGTAGTTTTAAAAAAGGCAATGTATCCAGTCTCTGGACTCTTGCCAGGAAGAAGACTCATGGAGCCTTAGGGTCACACTCTTTTTCGAGTTCCAAAAGTCTTCCTACATCAAGAATGAACTGCCATTACAGAAGAAGATAAGTAGTAATTTCTGTTATTCCACAAAGATGTCCACGGCATTTGCTGTCTGGAGATTTCTGCAGCTTGGATGCTTTTTGGCTTTGAGCTGGTGTTCACAGATTTTCCATAAACCATCGTCAACAGATCCAGTGCCAGTGTTTGAATGAGGCAGAATGAGGGTGGGGGTGTAATTAAAACCACATACTCTGACCCCTTCCACAGTTCATCATGTGCCACATGCCAAGCTCTATCTCTGCCAGGCATTGTCCAAAGTATTTGTGTAGAAAACATTTTTCCATTATGAAAAAGTAAGAAGATGTTTCATTAAGGAAATTAACATTACATTTACAACACAAGGCAATGTTCCAATTTTAAGTATGTCTACATTTTCTGCACTGGCATGTTAATAGGAGAGCTAAGTCAATGCTCTAAAAGGGACGTGGTGGCGCTGCGGGTTAAACCGTAGAAGCCTCTGTGCTGTAAGGTCAGAAGACCAGCAGTCGTAAGATCGAATTCATGCGACAGAGTGAGCTCCCGTTGCTTGTCCCAGCTCCTGCCAACCTAGCAGTTCAAAAGCATGTAAAAATGCGAGTAGATAAATAGGTACCACCACGGTGGGAAGGTAACGGCGTTCCGTGTCTAGTCGCGCTGGCCACGTGACCATGGAAACTGTCTACGGACAAACGCTGGCTCTACGGCTTGGAAAACGGGGATGAGCACCGTCCCCTAGAGTCGGATACGACTGGACTAAATGTCAAGGGGAACCTTTACCTTTACCTAAGTCAATGCTCTAATGAGCTGGTGGAAAAAAAGCTAAAGTAATAACTTGCCTCTCCCTTGTTTTCAATGTGCTTATCAGAAGTGAAGTCTAGAAAAGGAAACAACCCTTAGTGTTGGGCTCATCCAATACAGAATCTTTAAGCAACATCAAGGGAAGAATGATGCTCAATGGGTTATTATTTTGGCTGAACAAACTCTCCGTGACCAGTTATATCACTGCAACAGTTCATCTTCACACCATAACAAAATATCTTGCCTACAGCTGAACCCTATCCTATTGTCAACCCTTAGCGCCAGAAGGGACTTTTCAGGAATGTGTTTATGTCTTTCATGTTTCCATTCTGGACAATCATAAAGCAAAGCAGCTGGCCAAGACTTGTGAATTTTTCTGCAGCAGCAGATCTATGATTTAAATTGTTTGTTTTTTTAATCTGGTAGTGATATCTAATTTCTCATGAATGTCTCCAGTGTTGGAGTACTCACCACCTATCAAGGTAATTGGGTCAATTTTGTACTGATCTAACAGTTAGGAATTTTTTCCTGATATTCAACTGAAATGTGGCTTCCTGTAACTTGAACTCATTATTACATGTCCTGTACTCTGGGATGATTGAGAACAGATCCTGTCTCTCCTCTGTATGACAATATTTCAGTTATTTGAAGAATGCTATGATATCTCTCCTTGGTCATTTTCTCAAGGCTAAACATGCCCAGTCCTTTCAGTCTTTCCTCAAAGGGCTTGGCTTCCAGTCCTCTGGCCATCTTTGTGGCCCTCCTCTGAACTTGTTCCAGTTTGTCTACAACCTTTCTTAAAGTGCAGTGTCCAGAACTGGACACAGCACTCAAAATGATTAGGCCTAACCAGTGCCTAATAACCTTTGGGTTAGAATACTTTTTTCATTGCTTTTAGCATCTCTTGCTAACCTCAGTTCATTCTTGGTATTCCTGTATTTCTATGAAGGAATATGTATTTTTGACAAATAGTGTGACTCCACCTCTCTTTCTATTATTTCTGTTCTTTTTGAACAATTTATATCCTTAAATTGTTATATTCTAGTCATAGGAATCATCCCATCAAATTTCAGTTATCACTATCAAGTTGTGTCTATCACTCTGAACTAAGATTTCCAGTTCTTCTTGTTTGTTTCCCATACTTCCGGCATTTGTGTATAGGCACTGGAGATTGTGTGATTTGTGGCCTGCTTTCCTTTGTACATTTTTATGAAGACTGTTATTAGAGCTACTTGTTCTGTTATTTTTATTGTGCATTAGCCTTTATCTGTCTTTACCTCTGCGTTTGTGTCTCCCTCCCCCTTCCAATTCAGTTTAAAGTCCTCCTCATGAAGTCCTTCATGCTATGGCCAAACACATTCTACCCAGTCCATGTGAGGTGCAACCCATCACTTTCCAGCAGTCCGTATTCCAGGAAGTGAAGCCTGTCACCTCAGAATCCAAATCCCTCACATTGGCACCACCTTCGTAGCCAGTTGTTCACTCGGAATATTTCCCTTTCCCTTTCTATTCCACTTCTGAGTACTGGAAGGATTATCTGGGCCCCAAAGTTCTTGAGTCTCCTTCTCAGAGTTTCAAAGTCTGATGAGATTTTTTTCATAGTTCCTTTTGGCTGTTTAATTTGTCCCCATATGGATATTTATAGATTCTAAGACAGATATGGCCACTGAAGGCATTTGGACAAGAAAGACAATCTCGGTAAGGTTGTTGTTATGTGCCATCAAGTTGCTTCTGACTTAATCCTGTGAATTACTGACCTCCAAAAAGTCTTATTATCAACAACCCTGCTCAGCTATTGCAAACAAAAGGCCATGTCTTCCTTTATTGAGTCAATCTGTCTCTTATTTGGGCTTTCTTTTTACTGTTGCCTTAAACTTTTCCCACCATTATTATCTTTTCCAATGATTCTTGTATTTTCATAATGTGCCCAAAATATGATAGCCTGTGTTCAGTCATTATTTGCTTCCAGGAAAAGTCCTAGTTTGATTTGATCTAGAACCCACTTATTTGTCTTTCTGGTGGTCCAGGGTACCTTCAAAGCTCACCTCCAACACCACATTTCAAATTAATAATTTTTTTCCTGTCAGCTTTCTCTGTTGCCTGACTTCACCTTCATACATAGTAACTGGGAATACCAGATGCACCCATTCATAGGGTCACCCTAAATCTGAGGTGACTTAATGGTACAATAGCAAGAGCAAAGAGGCAAATAATTTGAGTGCTGATTAATATATTATAGATATTAATGCAATGGTGCTTATGAAGACTACATTACTATTGGTGCCCATTTTGCTCTTCTCTATAATTTAGAGCAGATACTGCACTGAATCTGCATAAATTTTATAAAGACTAACTGGGAAGGAACCAAAACTCACTACAGAGTTGTGTAGACCTACAAACCTACAGGCCTTCCAAAAAATACACCTTCAAGGAAATGAGCATTACACTTTCAACTCATGGCAATGTTCTCATTTTAAGTATATCGTATCTACATATTCTGCACTGCTGTATAATCTTATTATTGGGAGATGTAAGAGGAGTCTCTTAGCCTAGAAACCCAAAGACTATACAATAGTGCAGCTGAAGGCTCTGAGACTGTGCTGTATAGCTGTGCAGCAATGTATTTTGAGGTATAGGTGATAATCACAACAGCTTCTACAGCCATGCCCCAAGGCTAAAATTGCAAGTAACTCTGAATTATCTTGATCTGAGACAATAAAACACATCAAGAAATCTAGCCATTTTAATTTCCACCAGCAACAGGTCTTAAATGCCCATTCAAACCAAACTACACCCTAAAATACTTTGCATTACAATAGAGATAGCTTAAAATAATACACTGTTGCTAGAAAAATCCACTCCCTTCCCCAAGGGAACAGAGAAGGCTGAGTGGGCAGCAGGTCACATTATTCTTCCTGCTAATAAAGTAACTCCTGGCATTCTGGCCCTATAAACTCTGATTCTACCAACTCCTGGTTGTCTAAACAGGGGAAGCCTCAGACTGCCAGCTATTATACAACTGGAAGCTTTCACTGACATTTTTCTTAACCCATCAATTGATAAAGTTGCTGAATAGAATAATAAAACTTCAACTGTTTAACAATAAAGACGTTGGAAGTACTGTATAGAGTTTCTATAAGTCTTATTTTCCCCTCTATTTTGCACTGATTACCCATGTTTAGTTTAGTAACTAAAGAACCAAGTAAAATCCCAATTAGAATTTAGCACAATGTTTCTCAGATCTTATGCACAAGTAAGCAACATTGCTGAAGGCCACACATATTTTATAAACAAAGATCTAAAAGCACAGCTTTCGGGAAAGGAAATCAGCTTTGCCTTGAATGCAGTTCACTTAAAAATATATATATATATATATTGTTCACTTCCCATTGCAAATGCTAAAACTAAAGTATCAGAATTTAGAATACATTTCCAGCTTTAATGGGGTTTAAAGGCAAAACACTGCACTACTGGGAGTAGCTGCTGTCTCATTTCAGAACTGATATTTCTTCCAACATCTGTCAGACGAAGTTAGGCTCACTTGATGTCCTTACACAAGAACAGTGTCCAATAAGGAAGAAGAACACTCATGTGAGTAGAAAGATAAATAATGTTAAATATAAACCCTGGTCTTCTTTAGAAGAAACAGAGCAGCTTACAACTCAAAGTAAAATAATGTTCTATTGACAAAATACAATTACAAATTGACAAAATATAATTACAAATATCATTACAAATATTGCAAAATAGCAGCAAGAAAAATCCACCAAGAGAAAAATCATATCACAAAAATTTAGAACAGCAACAGATTGGGAGAATAACCCCATCTGAATGAGCAGTGGGGGGGGGGGGGGAAGAGCCATTCACATAGATTTTCCTTTCATGCCAAAGCTGTCCCTGACAAGCATGATCTTTAACATCTAAAAACTGACAGCATTGGTGTTAGATGAAGAGGCATTTGACAACACTGATGCCATGAAGAGAATCCTCTGTTTAAAGATATCTTCTGTCTTGTTCAAGTCTGGTTCAAAGACAAAGAAACATAAGAAGAGAAATCTGGAGGCTTGTTGTTCACAATAGTTAGGTTCCAGGCAGCATACTGGCCACCAGTTGTACCTGTTTACACTCCCTCTTCACCACAAAGAGACATGTTCTATTTCCCTTCAAATTACAGTGATTATTTATGAATTGGCATTTATACAGGTGTATTAAAACATAACGCAGTTCACACAAATACGTGTCCTCCTTTTTTGCTATACATTTCTTATGTTGGTTGATGTGTACATGGCTACACTACCTATTATATCACTGTTGGTAAAGCAATGTGGAACAGAACCTCAGATAATGAGCAAGAAGAACCATATTGGGAGGATGCTGTTTCAGCTAACTAAGCCTCAAACCAGTTAGGGCTCTCTGAGCGAAAAAGTAAGACTTGGAAATTAATAGGAAGCTAGTGTATTATGGGTGGTGGTGGTACTATCCTTGCAAATAAGTATTTGTATGCTAACGAGAAAATGCCTGTATTTGCATTCAGATGCCATAAACTCTAGTATTTCCAGTGTGCATAATATGCACCTTTTCAAAATATCAGCAAGCTACTACTAGGAAAAGCATCACAGTTGCTATTGACTTTTTCCTTTCTTCCCCTTCCTCATTCCTTTCCTATTAGAGGCTGGGCATACTCATGGCTATTTTGATTTTGAGTGTGGCTACTCTAAACAGGGATGTTGTGCTGCATCCAGTCCCCAAAGTTCCTACCTACCTTTTAGCAGTTATTTTACCTTGAATGATCAGCGGTAACAATCTGTGTTCTCTGTTTCTTGTTACAAGATAGAAGTATTAGAGCTTTCCACATTTTATATGTTTAATTATTGTGGAATGGTCTCTCACCCAAAATCTGCTTGGCTCCTTCATTGAGAACTTTTAAGCAATCACTAAAAGCATGGTTATTCAGACAGGCCTTCCTGGACTCTATTATACCTTGATACTATAGCGCTTAAACAACCAGATATTCGCTAACGTTCAACCCTCCACCATGCTTTCCTTATTTTATTTTAATGTTTTACTGATATTATTTTCATCCGTTTGTACTGTATTGGTTATTCTGTATTATTGTCCTGTTACTGTATCATTTTGCCTTTATATTTTTGTTTATTGTACTGTGTAAACCGCCCAGAGTGGCCTGGGTTGACAGATGGTCAGTATAGAAATTAAATAAATAAATAATAATATTCTTGGTTTTTATTTCTTCTCTTCAGTGCTTCTTTGTCATCCACTCTCTCAATCCAATAAATTCTTTGCAGCCTGTGATTATTTATTTATTTTTAGTAGCCAAAGTTTAAAGTCCGTTAGTTCATGCTGTACAGTACAGTAGAGCCAAGAGTATATTGTATAACAAAGTGCACATTTTCAAAATCAATTTTTGTTGTATATTACCTTTTTAATTCTATTTAATTCTTTTTAATTCCATCTCCATTCTGATCTTTATTGCACAGTTATGCTCTACTGTTCTTTCATCCAAATTCTAAGATAATTGTATTTGACAACATGCTCCACATTTTCATTTTATGTCTTTAACTGTGTTTATTGGACTGCTTGCTTTTTACTACTTATTGTTAACTTGGTTCTCTTAACACTCATTTTTAGATCTTGCTCATTACTTAAGTAACATTTAATAACTTTGGCAGACTGTCTGTCAGGTAGTTATACTGTGTCTCTGCATATCAGATTATGTTGATAAGCTCTCTGTTAGCAAAACTGCTGTCATTTTAGTCAGCTGGTGCTTTTCCACAGTTGTTTTTGGAGGACAAATTGAAAAGCAGTGGCTAGAGTGGACACCTGTGTTGTATTCCTCTTTGTAGCTGTATATCACCTGATCCTCAACTTTCACTATAGCTTGCTAGCATGGCTTGCCGATAATGGTGTGGGGTGTTTTTTTGGTACACTGATATTCTGGGATGCATAGTGCGGATTTTAATTCCCAACTCTACAGCCAGAAACCTAACTCACTAAGCTATCTAGCATAACTCAGAATTGACTTGATGGTAGACGAAATATATTAATTTACAGGATGTCTTTTAGTACTGTATACAAAATATGTGGAATACTGAATGAGAACATATGAGGCAGCAAAAGCTCAAAATGTTATAATTTGTAAATCCGTAGAAGCAGGATAGAGAGACACTTCTTGTTTGAAACCACTAGAACTGAATCCTGATTTATCACTTCCTTTTAAACATTTTCCCACCTTCTTAGCAGCTTGAATCATGCCCTGTCTCTTTTGCTGTGCTGCCAAAAGCAACAGCCTATTATGAATGCAGCACATTTCAAAGCTTGTTCTTGTAGACCTCCATAACAAGAAGGCTTTGACAAGCCTCTCTATTCAGCCCAATGGCCTCCAGTATATGAGCAATGTAAGGACACTAGACAGGATTGTGAAATCTGCTCTCCATTGTGGCTGTGGTAGCATCCACTGATAGGGAGCAAGACTAAGAGCTTGTTTGAAAGACTGTTTATCAAGAGCTCCCTGCCAAACCTTCCCCACCCCCCACCCCTATCAGTATGAATGCATTCACTCAATCAATGAAGCATCCCTTATCTGAGATCTTGGCTTACCTCCAGCTGCATCTCTCCCTCTCAATCTCTCTCTCTCTCCAGGATTTTTTCATTCTGTTTGTTTGTGATCCTTATCATGTACACAGGGTTCCACCGAGAAAATGAGCTTTAACTAAATTTGGCCAGTCTAATTGAAATAGATTACTAACATCACCAGTTCATTAAAAAAAAAGCACAGTGCAGTGTGCATATGAGATACGGTATATTCAAGCTGAGAAAGAAACTTGGAAAAACTTGTACAAATATACAAGGGATGGGGTTGAAGCTCAAACCATATTTAAATGCTATGCTTATATATGTATAACATGATACCCAGTCAAGCTGCCAGGTGTTATTTTCAGGGGAGTCCTGCACGTGATTTCCCCCCGCAGTTACATATATTAGGGCATATTTGATGCTCACTAAACACGACATCCAAGAAGTGCTCACTTGGTGATACTGTAAAGATACTATCAGCAGTGTTTCAATAGCCAGTGACTAAACACAAAGCTTCAAGGTTCAGGACTCCAGGCTTTTTACTGGAAGAGAGAGAGAGAGAGAGAGAGAGAGAGAGAGAGAGAGAGAGAGAGATGTGCAAGTAGAAATTCAGATAATAAAATGGAGAGAAATTGGATGAAGTCATTGCACTATAGAGTTAGCATGTACAAGCACAACAGAACCAGTGTGCACAAACGCAGCTGCTGGTCTGATCTTGTACTGAGAACAAGGGCATTAGCAACCAAATGTGCATAAACTATGTTATTGATAATCTCGGGCCAGTTCTGTCCTATTGACAATATACTAGGTCTGGTAAGGTTGCCTCCAACAGAAGAGAAGCTACTGCAGTTTGAAGTTGCCTTATATTTGGTGAGAGAAGCGGTCTGACTATTTCAGTGCTGTCTGTATTGATGGATGGCAGCTCTCTAGGGCTTTACACAGAAGCTATTTCTCATTGTCATTACCAGAGAACATTTAGCTGGAAAAGCTAGGGGGTGAACCTGGAACCGGTCCATGCAAAGGATATATTATACGATTGAGCAATGGCATCTAACCAAGTTTTTAAAGCTACAAATCTCTACTCCATCTCAGTGAAGGGAATTTCAGGCTAATGTATGTGCGTGTATTCGAGGCTGCAGTTCTGTACTCACCTACTAAGGTGTAATTCAATAGTTCAGATTCTAAGTAGATGCACATAAGATTGCAATGTAAGGGATTTACGTCCTTGATATCCTGCTCTTTAATAAATTCTTAGGACAGCTTGGAAGAAATTAAAATTCCAATGAAATACATTGAGATGAGAACATTGCAACATCACAATATGAAACAGGATTATTAAAACTGATCAGTAGACAAAAAAGCAAACACTAAAGAGCATGAATGCAATGTCACTGAACCAAAACACCTGGGAAAATAATCTTGGGCATCAAAATGACATAGAGGGAGGTACCAGGTAAGCCTTCCTAGGCAGTTCTTTTGCAGTGTCACCCATGAGCATTTTCTCTTCTGCAGTAGCCACTCGTTGCACTTGTGATAGTGGGAGCGCTAAAAGAAAAGCTAACTGCGGATCTTGGCATTGAAAGAGAAACAATAGGAGACAAGCAATCTTTCAGGTGAATTTATCGCAGTCTGTGAATTAACCTTGGTTTTATTCATTTGTTTATTTTGTTAATATTTCAGCTTCTACTCAGTGCCAGACTCACAGCAGTTCACAACATCAATTAAAGTACACTGCTAAAAACACACTGGCCAAACTCCTCTTGCATATTTACACATGTGGTGTAATTTTAATGAGGTAAATTTCCCCAATTTAAGGAATCGCTAGCTTTTAAAGTACAGATTTAAAAAAGGTTTTTTAATCATTTTTAAACTTGATTTTTAAAATCAGTATAACTAGTTTTAGAAGATGCAGCTGTGTTAGTCTGTGCTAGCATATCAGGCAAAAGCAAAATAAAAAATAAAGACGACGAAAACACTGTGGCACCTTAAAGGCTAACTGCCATAGTTTAATGTGAGCTTTCGTGGACAAGATACACTTCTTCAGACACAAGAGTAGGACTACATGGCAAATATTTATGTTGTGTTAAGCCATGAGAGTTAAAGTTTGAATGCTCATGCGGTAGAACGTACTCATCCAAGAATTTATCCACATAATCAGGCCTCAAAAACCGGAACTCATCTATTAATAGTGAACCAGGTCGTGCTCTAATAATCTCTATGTCTTGTTGTTATGTGCCATCAAGTCACCTCTGATTTATGGCAATCCTATGAAAGAGTGATCTCCAAAATGTCCTGTCTTCAACAGCCCTGCTTAGCTCTTGCAAACTCAAGCTTGTGGTTCCTTTAAGGAGTCCGTCCATCTCATATTTGGTCTTCCTCTTTTCCTGCTGCCTTCCCTCTTTCCCAGCATTACTGTGTTTTCCAGAGAATCCTGCCTTCTCATGATGTGGCTGAACTAGGACAGCCTCAGTTTCAAAATTTTTATATCCAGATATACCTCAGGCTTGATTTGATCTGATGTAAACCAACAGTGGTGTTCCAACTGTGACTATAATGGAAAATTAATTTTAACTTCTATGATTAAGCATGTGATAGCACAGTTTCCAGAGTAAATTAAAGTCCACAGATGGATCATGAAATACTACAAAGAGCTTTGCTGGAGGACGTAAGAATGGCAGGGAAGAATAAGTCCTTTGCAATTTTGATAGCCAACAAGTAACTCCATAATGAGCTCTAACCAATGCTGAACTCATAACCTACATTGGTAGGCAGGCATAATATTATGTTAGGACTAAACCAATGCTACAAGATATATCAGTGTTAAAGAGTTCAATTTCAGTTGTAGGATTTTTTTTTAATTGGTGGAAATCTTCTGACTAAAACTTTTTCAACAGTCTTCGACTACCACAAGATTTGGAAGTTAACTGAGGTGGCTTTCTTTTTGTCCTCTGTCAGGCAACCTGCCTCTGCAAATTCACTCCCACTTCCTTTCTCCCCAAATTTCAAACAAATTTATACTGGAAAATTTGATATTTAAAAGATAATTAAATTATTAGGTGATATGATTTACATATCTGAGATAATATATTTTAGAAAATGAAATAAGTTGCTGCTTATACTGCTGGATTTATTGGACTCATTTAATTTATATAGCAATTAGCTTCATTTGTGATGATAACATACTACAGCTACTATGAAAAGCTGAGGTCATTTCATTATGCAAGATAGTGTCTCTTCTGTTGGATGGGAAGTTTAAAGCTCAGTGCCTTATCTGAATCTCTCTGTCAGCAAAAACATAATCCAAGTTAGCTTTCAACAAACAGAATAATTAATTCCTTAACTAAGCTAAACAATACCAAGTAAGATCTAGGCTTATTTTTGAAGGGAAATTTAGAAATAAAATAAAATCATACACATGTAAAAATGAGTGCGGAAGCACTCATGTTATCTTGATGTAATGGAAATAGTTCACTATAGAGTTGAGCATACTGAAGAAGGGAAAGGAAGCTCATTTCTGAACTGGAAAACATCAAAATTTATGGCCAATATAGAAACAGTAGTCTGAGTTAAGTGTTAACTCTGCTAGTAGTGGGATATATTTCAGGTGAAATAAGAAAGGGATTACAACTAGTCTGTTATTTAATTGGTATAATTTTAAAAAATCCTGATAGTGAGAGAATAAGAAGGAACTCTTTACAAGTTCAGAAGCTCTTCTGTAGCACACCTTTAAATGCCACTGAACCATTCTGATTCCTCAAACTATTTCTGGGATCCACCGGGGAATCAATGGCTGAAATCCTATTGTGCAGTTGCAGAAATAGCATAACTTTTAGACACAAATTGCTGTAAGGTAAGAAATCTCTATAGACATTATCTGTTGCATATTGAGTCATGGAACTTTGCATGCAACAATGTCTACAGAGCTTTCTTAAGTTACAGCAATTCACTTCTAAAAGTTATGCAATCTCTGTAATTGTGCAACAGGATTTTAGCCGCTAAATAAAAGACAGAAGACAAAGAAATGAGATTATAAGGAGAGGGAGATGGAAAAAAAGGAAAAAAGGAGGGGCTTTGGTGGGGAGCACAGCAAACAAGTTTTTAAAAAATGAATGTAACTGTTTCCTTCTTTTCAAAGCCCAACAAACAGATTGGGGGAAGGGATGAAGAAGAGTAAAAAAGATGGATTTTTTTCTACTTTTTTCCTGCTAAGGCTGTTTTGTAGTCGCCATAAAAAGCAATTTGACATCACCTTATCTATTAAAAATTGGCTGCCTCCTTTAAATTTTGGGGCTCACTTAACAGACAACTAAGCTGTTAATCGATTGTGGTTGTAGGTTTTTCTCTGAAGATGCCAGCCACAGAGACTGGCGAAACGTTAGGAAGAAAAACCTCCAGAACATGGCCAAACAGCCCGAAAAACCTACAACCACCATCAGATCCTACTGGATATGCATAGCATTGCACTATGAGATGCAATCTGTTCCCTCTCATACCTGTATTTCAGTACAAATCTTCTTCATAGCTACTCTTCTATTATTTTCATTCCCCATCAAAATTTCTGCACAAACATAATACAACTCTTTTGCATATCACTATGGTCTATCGTAGTATACTTTAAAATGGCTATGACAGCACACTTGCATGGCACCTGCACACTCCTGTGTGTGTAAAGGTCTTTGGATGGAATGCTTGATGCATAAATAGCTCTAAGCCAAACACTGTATTGCAGAAACATTCTGAAGATTTGCAGTTCATGCCTGGCCCAGGGCTAGTTATGCATATGAAACATTCCAGCAAAAAGACTTGTATTTGTACTTTTTGTATCATGCTGCCAGTTATAATGTTAAAAGTGACACTGACTTTTATGGCACTAAATCCAGTTGATCTATACAAGGTTCCCCCATTTAGAAGCAACTCCTGCAATTGGTCATAACGCTTCTGGGAAATATTTAAAGATAAAAAAGATAGATTATGTAGAACCGCAGTGGGGAACCTTTGGCATTCCAGATGGCTTGGGCCATCATTGGCACTCCCTTATCATTGGCAGTACAGGCTGGCAATTCTGGGAGTTGTAGTACAAAACATTGGAGTGCCAAAGGTTCATCGCCCATGATCTAGAAGTATATGAAGGAGCAATAGAAACCAACCAAAAGACAACATTTGTATTAGCAGCTGCCTTTCTATTAGCATAATATAACTATTAGTCTGTATCAGGCATGCACAACTTGTGATTCTCAGTTGTTTGCCACGTGGCTCCTGACGCTAGCAACACTCTGCCCACATTTCCTTGCAGCTCAGTAGATCATATGGGCTGTAGGAAAAGCCAAAATACTGATCCATAACTCCCTGGACTACTGTTTTTTCACTGCTAGTAAGGGCAATGAAACAGCTACCTCAGTGGTGAACCCTGGGAGAAGGAAAATGCTTCCTCCCAAACAATCCCTAGATTCTGTGGTACATTCAGAACTCCACATCCCAACATATTGAGGTGGATATATGTAAAGGAATGAAGAGTGTGGACATATGCATGAGATTGTGTGTATTGCCAATGGTCCCAGATGGCACCAGCTACACTCTTAACACTGAAAATATTGTGTGCACAAACCTATGTAGACCAAGATTGTTTCTACTAGACGCTATGCAGAGAATAGGAATCTCACAAGCAGAGAGTAGAGGTAATGTTTGCCTCTTTTATCTACAGATAAGAGACAAAATATTTGAATAATATCACATAATCCTGTCTCTGCCTCTCCTTTTCATTTATGCTTATCTTTTCTTCAAAGAACCACCCAAAATTCGTAGTTGTCAGTCATTAACATACAGTACAGTGGTGCCTCGCAAGACGAACGCCTTGCGGGACGAAAAACCCTCAAGACGAATGGTTTTTGCGATCGCTATGGTGCCTTGCAAGACGGCTTCTTCTATGGCCATGCTTCGCAAGACAATTTTTTTTTTCAAGACCGATGCCTCACAAGACGAAAAAATTTCATTCGTCTTGCGAGGTTCCCATAGGAATGCATTGCAATGCATTCCTATGGGAAACTGCTTTTCGCAAGACGATTTTTTCGCAAGACAGCGCTACTCGCGGAACGAATTACATTCGTCTTGCGAGGCACCACTGTGTTATGGGGGAGTGGGTGGAAGCTTTCAGGGTTTTTTTTAAACAAACCATCAGCATTGCCTAACAAGGGCTCTTTGTTTCCTCTCTTTCCCCCTCCACAGGGGAGTGGGAGGAAGCTTTCAGTTTCCCAAGATTGTGAAGGGGCTTAAGCAAAGTAACACTTTGGTTTGATCCCAGTGGTCACACGTGCTAAAAGTGAATCAAAATAGAGAGATTTTACCGCCCCCCCAAAAAAGAGTAGCCCCTGACCAGGACGCAAAAAAAGTGTAGGTAAGCATCGATCAGGGATGGGCTGGCTCACCATGCCTACATGTGCATCATGAGAAAAGGAACAAACCAGCTTGTCCCAAACCAGAGCAAACCACAGGACAGATTCCTGCCAGCTTGCACCCTGAGTCAAGTTCAATAATTTGCATTGAACTTGATCATGTTACCAAAAAGTTGAGTGCAAATTTATAACTTTATGACAAATGTCCCGCCAGTGCCAAATTGCCGAAATCTGTCTTCTAATAATGGAAGGAAAGAAAGATTATTATCAGTATAATTTACATCAATTAATTGTAAATTTCAAAATATAAATGAATGCTGTATTAGTGTCCTGTTGCTTCTCAAAAAAGGTACTCTTCTACACCACCATGACAAAAAAATAGATTCAATTAATGTAAGAAATAAAAATTATACAAGTTATTTTGCACATGATATTCTGAGGGGAAAAGGTCACAAAGTGGACAGAATTATGTCCAAAGACAAATGCATGTGAGCAGATCAGATTTACACATGTTGAGGCCCAAAGTGATGTCAAGTTTAGAAGGACCCATAGCATTACCAGAAATATATCATTTAAATAAACATTTTTATTTCTAATTTGTTTATTATTTAAAGCCTCACATAATCCAAAGTCTTAACACTTAAGTTCATTTGTTGTTACATGCTGTCAAGTTGCCTCTGACTTATGTTGAACCTGTGAATAAGAGATCTCAATTCATCACTTAGTTTACACATAAATCCAGTTCACGTAATTTTAAAGGAAATCACAAGTATAAAAATTGGAGTGTTTTAAACCATAAAAGCAGTTCATCCCAGCTGCAAAAAGTGAAACTTGAGCCAGTTGTTAGAAATGTTCCATACATAAAGTTTTCCACCTCGGGACAAAATGCTATATTTCTCTCAAGAGTACAGGTGTGGGATACCTTTCTAATTCTGTGATTCTAGGGAAATCGATCATGGGTGTAGCCTGTTTCATATATCTACAGTTATTGACAGGGTTACTCCCAGGTCAGGTGCGTCACCCTGCTCTTTGAACTGTGTCGCTCCCTATTGTGCAACCAAACCAAGAAGAAGCTAGTAATTTATATTGGGACCTGTACGAGAAGGCGGAGACATCTTCATTGATGGCATCTCCTTCGACCTATCGTAGCGACCGCTTCTTCAGCTTGAACCAATAAACAAAAAGATAAGGAAAAGAAAGGGGCGGAAAAGCCACAGTGTAAATCAAATTGCTGTGAAAACTGAAAGGCGGAGCGAGATCTTGACAGGCGTAAAGTTTCACCAATAACCGGGAGAAAGCCCTTCCGAGGTAACCAATGCGTTATGAATCTCGAAGAGGGGAAGAAAAGGGTAGGGAAGGAGGTGGGAGTTGTTGGCAGGGAGAGGGAGTTGGTGCGGCTTGGTGGCTGAGGAGGAGCTGAAGGGAGGAGGCTGCGGGTAGCAGGTGAGAGCGAGCGAGCGGCCGGCTGGCTGGCTGGCTGGCTGACTGGCTGGGCCCCGGAAAGTGCCTGGGGTGGGGCTTGGCTGAGGGAAGGGTCGCTCGAAGACCCGGGGCGAGGTTTCCCCCCCCCTCCCCGCCGGGCGGGGGGAGCGGAACAACCCGTGGCAAAAGGCCCCATCTTCGAGGTGTGGGGCCGGAGAGGAGGGCGAAGGCTTCCTTGCCTCAGAAGCGGTGTGGGTGAGTCGGGAAAGGGGGAAGGCGGAAGGTGGCTGCGCTCGAAGGGCTTTGGGCGTCTGGTCGGGGGAAGGGGAAGGGGAAGGGAAGAAGGGAGGAAGAGAGGGAGGGAGGAAGAGAGGGAGGGAGGGAGTTAGCAATCAAGCGAGCTCGTCGCCCTGAAGTGCGGTATCTTTTTCTGGGGCAGGTCGCGTTGCTGAGGGCGAAGCTGGGGCTGTTCGTGGGGAGGGGAACACGGGTGGGCGGGTGAGAGCTGAGCACCCTGTGGGGCTGAGGGGGGGGGTGTCGGGGAAAGGGGCTGGGAAGGAGGGCGGCCCGCGGCCCCTGGTGTTGCTGAGAAATAGGTGGCAAAGGGGTTAAACGGGAGGCTGAGCCCCAGAATGAACCCTGGACGAGGAAGCAGCGAGCGGCCCAAGGAATGCAGGCAGATGAGGAGCCCTGCAGAAAGAAGGGCGGGCGGGCAGGCGGGCAGGCAGGAAGTGGTGGCTGGAGAAGGCAGGAGGGAGCGCCGAAGCCCCCGCGGGCATCCTCCGGAGCCGAGCCGAGCCCCTCCGACGGGGTCTGGGATCGCTGGCCCCGGGTTTCGGGGTGCCGGGCTCTGGCCTCTTTTGCAGGGCTAGGCCCCGGCTTCCTTGGGTCTGGCTAGGTTTCCGGAGGAATGCTGCCCACTGGCTGGCTCTCTTCGGGGCTGCCCCGTCTCTCGCTCACGGTGTTTCCACCCCTGCTTGTTTGACTCCTTTTGCTGAACCCTGTGTTACTCTCTGGCACCCAGGAAGGTTTGAAGAGAGGTGGAGAAGGACGGATGCACTAATTGAGGGAAGTGCTATCCTTTATCTCTTAGTCCTGCTAGGTTTTGTATGAAGGAGGTTTTATGTGTGGTGGTACTGAATAATCAAGGCCAAACTTTAGAAATATTTCCTATGAAGTAGCTGTTGATTTTGGCATTGTGATTTCTTTTTCCTTTAAAGCAGGCTATCATGAAGCTTTCTGTAGTCTGATAAGTAGCCATAAAAACAAGTGAACAGCACCCCTGCAACTCAGCTCTTAAATTCACAGCAGTAGGTAACTGAGCTGTAGTATATTGGATTTTGTATCTAATATTTTCTGTGTCATTAAATAACAAGATGTTGAGGACTCTTTAGAGAGCTACTAAAAGAACTGGAAATTCAGTTTTCTCTATTAAGAGAACTGAATAAACTAACGGTCTAGCATATCTGTGAGTACTCACTGTAAAAGTATGTATCTTCTTGCCTTGCAGTAGCTGTCATCCAGAACTTCTTAGTCCTCAAGATTTATGTAACCTGGTCATTAACGTTTTATAAAGCTGTAAAAGACCTTTCAGTATTTTTTTTCCTGTTTAAGATGTAGGTTGTTTTGCCTTAAGTCTTTCCTTTACCCCTTCAGTCCTCCAGCTCTAGTTTAATGCATTTACAGAGATTTGCTATCTGCTGGTAATAAGCTGTTTGTCTTACACGTTTTGTGGTCTGCAGACTGTGTATATGACATCTTCAGCACAGAAGGCTGTTAGGAAGTGGAGTGCATATAGCTGAATCACAGTAGTATTTATTTCTGGTTACTATCTGCCACAAAAGTGTACATGTTAAGCATATTTTTGGCTTCTCTGATCTTGACATGTTGTATAGTTGAAGATAGTCAAGTTAGGTCTTTTAAGGCTGTCTGCTGTTAAATGTTTGACATAGGAAAAGGCACTGATCTGTACCAGGTTTCTGTTGGATTGTTAAATAGTTTTTCCATTCTTTCATTTTTTGGCTGTTCTTTGTGGAAACACTAAATTATGTCACAATCATGTGAACAAAATATGAACTTGTCTGATCTTCAAGTCAGTTGGCCATATTTGTTTCATCACACTATTAAACTTATTCAGTTATCAGCTGAAAACTGTTTGTTTGTTTGTTTGTTTTTTTCATTCAGTTTGTACCTCGCTCCCCTTAGTGTCAAGGCACTACTCTGGGTGGGTTACAACACATGTAATAGAAAACAAAAATAAAAATAGAAACATTAAAACCCGCAGCAATAACCCTAAAAACAGATGACACTGACTAATCATATAAACCCAGAGTGGATGGAGGAAAAGGGGGGGAATGTGGTCCACTCGGGTCAGTGTGGAAAGCCTCCCTGAAAAGCAGCATATTTAATTGCTTCCTAAATGTCAGCAGGGAGGGGATTGGATGGAGCTCCTCTGGAAGCTGGTTGCATAAAATTGGAGCCACCGTAAAGAAGGTTCTACCTCTTGTAGAGGATTTATGGGGCTCCCTTGGGGTCACCACCCGGAGGAGCCTCGACTGCAATGATATTGTGGGTCGGGCAGATGACATTAAGGAAAGACACGCTGACTAGTAACATGGGCCCAAACCGTGGAGGGCTTTGTATGTGAGTGTCAGAACCTTGAAACTGATCCGGGACACCATGAGCAACCAGTGAAGGTGAGCCAGAACCGGAGTGATGTGGTCAAATTTACTTGCACCCACCGCCAGTCTGACTGTCGCATTCTGGACCCACTGAGGTCTCCAGATAAGGCTCAAGGGAAATATTTTATTGGGAAGGGAGGGTATTAAACAACAACAAAGGTCACATGTGATGCATAACGAACATTTTCTTTCACTAGAAGGATTGCACTTAGCTCTAACACATGTCCTTTCTTCATAGAAAATACAATACCATTTCTATTGTGATGTGGAACAGTTCTCTATCTTCTTATTTATTGAAACCAAAATCCCCTTGATAAATTGATATGTATTCCTACATATATTTTAGTACCTCTGCCATGCATTGGTACAAACCCCATAGATACTTAGTAATGTAATATTATTTAATTAAACTTGAAATTAAAAAAAATCTCAAACCCTTGTTAAATTATATAATGGTTGTAGGATTGTTTAGTCTAGCCTGGAAAGAAGTTCATAGATGTTACTTATTGACAGAATGTTTTCTTAGCCTGCCTGTCCACATTTGCTTTATTTATTTGTGACCTCAAAGAAGGAGGCAACCAGACTGCCTCATTTCCTTGAGGCTCCTCTTTCCTACCACATATGATCAAGTAAGTGCCTGTTTTCAAGCCTTGGTTAATCCAAGAAGTGGCATACAGCAGTCACCAATGAATGAAATGCTTGGTGCCATGGGTATATGAAAATGAACATCTTGCAGTATCTCTTGGGTAAGGTAGCCAATTTCCTTAGTCTAGTGCTCTCTTGGCTAAAGAAGTCCAATTTTGCCAGATGGTGTGATGATCACTTTGTACATTCTGTACAAGCCTTTCTTACAGAATGTCAGAAGTAGAATAATTCTGTCTCTTAGCTCTAGGATCCAAATAAATATTTAGAACAATGGTGCACAATCTTTGAGATTCTGGGGCCATTTATATACCCCCACGACCCTTTCAGGGGGTGGACTTAAGTCCTCAATGCAAAATTGTAATTGTAAAAACTACTGATTCTTGTGGAAAAACCTACATATTTTCTGCTAGAGCAAGGTTTCATGGGAACACATTTTACTCTAGAGGAGGGGTTGCTGCTTCTGGAGGCTTCCAAGAGCAACAATGCTCATTTTTAAAATTTTGCCCAATTTTAGGGGTGGAGGAATCTGTGGGCTGTAAAAAGCATTTTGGAAACTGCATGTGGCCCACAACCTGCATGATTCTCACATCTGATATAAAATATTCTATGTGAAATTTTTAATTACATCCAGAGCTGCACTGGGAAAATGTTTTTGGCTCTAAATTAGACTGCAATTGGTTGTAATTTCCAGACCCATAAAATATATTCCAGCAATCCAAGTATTTATTGGCAAATGTGCTTTAGATTTGGATAAGAGACTAAATTATTTCCGGATAGCACAGTATTTCTTGGAAGAAGAGCATTATGACTCTGGATGAAAATTGTCTCAAAGTTTAGCCTTTTGATGACTGATCTCTTCTGTTTCATACACTTGGGAAGACCTCAAAATACTTGGTCTGGCTTCCAAATATTTATAGACCTCAATCCCGATCCCAGTCATTTGACCATTGGCAATGCTGGCTGGGACAGACAGGAGTTGTACTCCAGAACATCTGGAAATCATCTTGGGGAAGAGTGCAAAAGGCAATAATATTGTAACAGGATAGTGATGAACTGGATTACAAGTTCTGCTAGAATTCTCATGTTATGTGTTACTGTAGGTTTAGTGGTCAGTAGTACTACTAAGGTCCTGCCCCGGTGCTAGCTGGCAGTTTTCTTTCTGAGCAAGATGCTTAGGTGAAGCTTCACCAAGCTAAACCTTAAAGCCTTCCAGTTTAAAGTTGTTTTACCCACTGGTTCTCTTTACAGGTTTGGGCAGTTAAGTCATCTATAGTTGCTGTCATCTTCATTCTTCTCCAGACCTTGTCTCCAGACTTACGTTGAGGGTAGAGCCAGACCCAAAAGCATTAGAGATCAAAAGAAGTATGGTGGTATTAGTGGTGGAAGCTGCCTCATCCAGTTCTATCCCTTCCTCTTTAAAAATTTAAAAAGTCACTCAGCATGTTAAAGAAAAGCATTGAGTTAGGCAATTTTAGGCTGCTTGTCCTCGTCATACATGCTTCTGAGTTCCATCCAGGGAGATTGATAGGCATGAAATATGGATGCAGCTAATTTTTGGCCATTCTCAAGCTGCATGAAAGATGTCTTTCTTCCCTATAAATATACTCATAGTATACAGCACATCCCCCTGGGCTTGTCAGACACCTGGAAATTGTGTGTGGGTGACAGGAGGAGTCCATTTCTCCTGTTAATGTCCATGATCAGGAGCTAACACAGCCTGAATATGGATGCTAATAGTCCTAACCCTCCTGAGCTGTGGAGTTTGGTTTGGAAGTCACAGAGAGTCAGAGTTTTGGCTTGGGGAGGCATGGAGGCTATGACTGTTGTTTGGAGAGGATTTGGATTCCAGAATGGTGTGGATACAGAGGATAAAAAGGCAGGAACACAAAGTGCCAAATGCTGAAGGGTAAGAGCTGGAAGAACATTATGGTAGAAGACAATAGAAATGGTAGGGAGATCCAGATGCAACAGTTTTAATCCTTAAAAGCTGTACTCATTCTTTATGTTAATTTCAACAGTAATAGTACAAGTGAAATTCACAGTGTTAACTGAAATAACTGGTTTGGGATTACCAGACTGCTGGAACGTTAGGAGAACAACAAAACTCTGTGCCCGGGATTATGTATTTCTAAATCCCCAAAGGCTGAATTTACTACATATTCTTCATAAGAAAAAATTACCAAAACTAAAAATCTCATTCATCACATTAGGTATTTGGAGGTCATATAGGGCAGTAAACAGAAAATTGCTAAAGGAGTGTTCTAAATACACAAATATTAGAAACACATCTAAGAGCTAATGCTTCCTTTCTGACTAGGTTTTGGCATCTGAGGCTTAAAATTTAAATTATGTTCTTCCCCACCTTTCAGGAGAATAGTATTCCTATACCATTTGTTTTGTAAAAAATGCCACCAGGCTGGTGCAGAAGAACCAAAGCCCACTAATAAAACCAGTCAAACAATACAATAAAACAAAATACACTAAAAATAATTTAAAGTGCTGTGTTAAAGGGGTGTCTCTCAACACCTTTCCTAAAATCAAAAACATTGAAGTCAATTGTGATTCTAAAGGAAGTGCAAATCAGTTTGAGATTAATGCAGGATAAAGTTTTTTCCTGTGTGCCTGAAGAATGGGCTTGATCCCTAGGAGGTTCTTTCCTGTAGATCTTAATATGTAGACAGTTTCACAGTTGGTCAGATAGTTAATTAGACAAATCTGAAAATGTTTAGTAGTTTAAAGGTTAAACTTAAAACCTATATCTTGAATTGACTCCAGAAAATAATTGGCAACCAGTGCAGATCTTTCAATATTGGTATAATATGATTTTGGTACTGTGTATTGGTTAGCAATCTAGCTGCCATCTTTCTCACCAATTGAAGTTTTTACAAACTTCCTAGTAGACCTGAAGCTCATTATAGTAATGAATGATGCAGAATGGCTGGATATCTTAGTGAGTTGAATATCTGGCTCCAGACTCAGAGGTTGGGAATTGATTTCACTCTGTGCCTCTGAGGATCCAGCCACCAAAAGGTGGGACTGGTAAACCACTTCTGAGAAGTGGTCAATGTAAATTGGAATCAGCCTAATGCTGTACAATTATTATAATTGCAGTGTAGAATGTATTGCAGTAGTTTAAGAGTGGATTAGATGTCTGTGGACTCAGTAAATGGTGTAAACATATTTCTTGCCACCACTACCACCTGAAGATCTGGGACACGGTAGGATGAAAGAACATGTGGAAATTATGCACCTAATATTCAGAGTACAGCCCCTTCCGGAGCAGGTTGAATCATGCTCCTGAGTCAGGCTTTCTTATGACCCTCTTGTCTGGATTTAACCTCTGACTGCTCACCCTCATGCAGTATAATATTGAACAATTTTCAAGTTTGATACAGTTCATCATTCAAGATAGTATACAAAATGTACATTAAGAACCACATCATTATAATAAAAGAAGGCATATGCAGTAGAATGAAATCAACCAGTTAAAATGTCTGGATAACCAAAGCATTCTGAGCTGGCACTGAAACAATTATGCCATCTACCCCAGTCACGGCTGTATTTGAAGTGTGTTTCACAGCCTTGGGTTTAGATTTTTGTGCCATGGCAATGTTTTGTATATGTTGGGTCTGTGATTTTCTCTTCTGTGCTGCCCAAGGGAACCAATATAGTTTTAATTTGATGATGGTTGTGGGGAGGCATACAGTGTAAAATCATGTGAGTTTATGGTGATGTTTTTAAGTGCTAGATCCAAATTTTACTTTTTTCTTTTTCGATACAGTTTCCCTAGTCTCTTGCATTAATTTAGGTTGTGTTTTTTTTTCCTGTGCAATGATTATTTTTGTATCCACTTTATGTTTGGCTACATTATCCAACAGCATTTGATTTGTGGTGGTGCTTATGGTATTTTCTCAGAAGTCCATAAATGCCCATGGATCCAACTGTTGTGCTAATCCTAATCTTGTTTAATTTATCTTCTCCAACAAATAAGGTGTGACAGAAAAGCTGCTCAAACTGTAGCAAGACTTGTAACAGTGCTGTGATTAAAAGTGGTTAGCAGTTGCACTGGAGTTGTAGCAGACCAATTTTGCATGTCCTTGATTATTGATGTTTTTATATACCACTGATAATTACTGTATTTGATAACTACTGTAACCAAGTAACAGCATTTGATCATACACGCAGGACTAGAATGAACTCTTACACGTAGCTAGTCAGATGGTTTGCCAGTACTTTTGACAGCAGCAAATGTGTGGGGAGGATTGATTTTTTACTTACACATTTTCTGTAGTTAGTTTAGCAACTGAGAGAGTCAATGGTATTCCTGTTTTGGGGAGCTGGGACAGTAAACAGGCTAATAATAATATTCACATAGATGATTACTAATTTCTAGACAAATTATTCTCTAGATGTACTCAAAGGAGGATACCCAGTGTGGTGTAGTGGATAGTGACGGACTAGGACCCTGGAGAACAGAGTTTGAATTCCTTCTCAGCCATGGAAACTCACTGGAGTGGAATTGGTCAAATCCTTCCTTAAATATTCCACTAACCTTGAAAGCCCAATTAGGGTTGCTATAAGTCGATTCTGACTTGACAGCACAAAGCAACTCAAAGGAGGGTAACCACTTGCAAGAATATTCTGCTTACTTTTAAATTATTGCAGGGAGATTTTACCCCCATATGAGTTAGCCGATGTTATGCAGTAATGCCACATAAAAGGTTCAAGACCATGATAACAAATTATGGTAGGTAGTTAAATAGCACTCTTGTTGTGCACTTGCACAAGACATAGAGCATAAGCTCAGTGTCTGTACTTGGTGCACAGCATCATGAATGGATAACATCTTTGTGTAAAGCACGACTGGGGATCTTTAATCTTGCAAAAGTTGCTGGATTAAAACTCCCAATTAGCTGTAGCCAATATGGCTGTTGACTGAACACCAATGGTTTATTCCTTTGGTCATGCTTACTTCATTAAAAATTCATAGGTATGCATAGGTTGAAAAAGATTTAGGACCATATAGTAGTGAATTAGGGCTTCCCAATTCTGTGTCAAATGACACACCCAGAAATAGTTCCTGAAATTTAAAACTTGTTTTTAGTCATTGGACTTAATTGATTTAAGTAAGCTGTTGTGTTAGCTTTAGGCAATATTAGTTTGATTTAGTGTTGAAGTGATCATACATGCATCAAGTTTAGTTAATTATTGAATATAGAAGGCGCGTGTTGTACAAAGAGCAGCTGACTGGGAATATAAAAGTAGAGGTCCTGTTTTGATTTTTAAAAATTTAAGTTTGTACGTACAGTCATGTAGTGCATGTTTATTCTCCCAGATAGTTTTCTTACTGAAGAGCAGCGGGGCTGGGGTGGGATTGCTTAATACTTGATTTTTATTTGGAACATTCAAAATCCCCCTCAACCCAGCTTGTTTTCTCCCCACTGAGAAGAAATCTCCACAACAGGGAACATAGTTTTGGAAGAATTAGGAAAAAGCTGTGTAGTCCTTAAGATTGTACAAATATAAGTGGAAGATACTTTTTGTTCAATCACTAAAAATCAAACAAATCACAAGCTTTCATGGAGAAGATTCCACTTCGTCAGTCTAAGCACCACTACTTCATAGATAGTGCAGAAAAATTGTAGATAAAGAGTCCAAAAAAGTTGATGTTAGATGTTTGTGCTAAGTCTGTTTGGAGAGGTGATTTCAGACTCCAGTTGCAAATGTCATCTGAAGGGTGTGGTCTCAAGCACCATCCCTTGCAACATGGCTGGAATTTTACATCCTGCTCTTAAGACCGAAAGGATTACAAATTACTCTGTTATTGCCCCACATACCCCAATTGCCTCGTATTGAGGGACAATGGTTGTTTTTTGTTGTGGGGCTGGGGAAAAAGCAACACTGAGAAATAGCAGCCTCTAGCACAAAACTGGACTTATATTTTGTTTTATTCACCAGATAGAGGAAGCCAGTTAAAGTCAAATTAGTATTTTACCTGGTGGGCATAAGCAAATGTTTCTTCAGTTTGTAATCACCTCTGGCTGATGTCAAGAGTCCTTATGGCTCGTGTTGAGAGTCTACCTTGTCTTGTAGGTGGTGCTGTGAACAGTATCTTACATAGCCCAGAAAGAATTAGAAAAAGGCTGTGTGATCTCTAAGATTACACAAATGTAAGAATGAGTGATACTTTTTATTGGACCACTAGTTTTGGAAGTGACTTTGACCAGAAAAACTCCCAAGACAGACAAGTGTTACCCCCCTCGTTACTATTGCTTTCTGTATTTTATGAAATACAAATTCTCAGCGGTAAGAAGTGTGTGGCTGTATATAATAAATAGTTAAGACCACAATAGCAAGCTTCTAATGCATAACTAATTACACTTGCAAACGGAAGAAACTGATGTTCTATTTTTCTCCCAGCTAAAGTGTGATGGGGGAGGTGAGAAACAAACTCCAGACAAGCCCAGCAAAGTTTTCTGTTTTTTTTCAGGATCTAGCAGTTTAACAGTTAAAAGTACATCAACTTGTGCTACTCTGCAAATACTGTAGGTTCCATGCAAATGACACTTATTGAATCAAGGTTTGAGCAAATGTAATAAAAATATTAAACACTACTTTATGATATGCATTGGCTCTTAGAAAAATATTGTTTTGTGTAGTTCTTTATTATATTGAATTCTATTATGTACAGCAAATGATAAAAATGTGTCATTACATATGACTTTTCTGTTTTTATCTGTATCATGAGACTATCTTTGTACTCAGCTGTATACAGCTGTGAACTAAAGACTTCCGGAGAAATGTTATTGATTTGGGTTCTTGATGTGTTCTTGTTGGAAAGACTTCAGCTAATATCTGTTGAAACCTACTAAATCATACTGTCTTTCTGGTAGTGGTGATTTTTTGGGGTAATTGAAGACTTAATGCTTCCATCTCATTGCCACCAGTGAAAGGGATTACATGGGAACTGTGAGTGCCTTGAACCCAGAAGTAGGAAATATTTGATTTCCAAAAGATTGTCCCAGATGATGATGTTATCGGCCTTACATGGCATAACTTACACAAACAAATTTCAGCCAGTGACTTGTTCACCATTTCTGGCACACAACAGGAATGCAGTTGGCAGCTTGTTAATTAGCAGAAATTTCTTGCTGTGATTTACATGATTACTCTTGTACTGATGAAGATCCACAGTAGTATTCTGATACTGTAGCATATTGTTGTTTTTCTTTCTGTGTTATGTTACAACCCAAAGCTTAGACTTCTTAGATTGAAATAGCTGACTAGCGGAAATGAAATACATTTCGTGTAGTCTAAATGTTATGTTAATAGCAATTAAAATCTAAGTACTTCATTGTATGGTTGGACAGTGTCATCGAAGCTACCAACATGAATTTGACCAAACTCCGGGAGGCAGTAGAAGACAGGAGGGCCTGGCGTGCTCTGGTCCATGGGGTCACGAAGAGTCAGACACGACTTAATGACTAAACAACAACAACTTCATTGTAAAACTTTGAAGATGTGGTAACTTGATACTATACCACCCCATTTTACCACATGCTGTTTTGCACACAAAGCTTGGGGACAGTTGAAGCCAGGCTTTGAAATGCCTGGCTTCTAATGTGCTACTAGTAAATATCTGTTTGATTATAAGCCATCATACATTTAACAAATATGAAGTAGAATCCAAAAGAAATACTTCTATAACCTGAGAGTTTTCTATAGTATATAAAAATGTTTCCTAGAAACAATAATTTGGAAAAAAGCAGCTACAGTTTTTGAAATGAGTCAGTTTGGTCAGTATCCATTAACTATGTGTGATTAGTAAAGTTTCTACCTGGACAGTAGACCAGTTCAACTCAGTGATACTTACTTCTGGGTATTATAGGATGGCACTAGAAGTGATGGAATGCTAGAGCATATGAATGGTGTGGAGAATGAATCCAGACTTTGAACACTTGGGATCACTTGTGAAAACTGATTGGCAGTTATAGAAGACAAGCTAGAGGAGGTGATTTTTGTACAGTGTATAATCAGGAAGTTATTATTTCATCCTGTGATAATGGCTACTAACCTGGTGGAGCTTTTCCTTAATTTGGAAGTGACTGGATGGCCATATGGTTATATCGAGTAAGCTGATAATGCATTCTTTTTGAGGTTGATCACCTTTTAAATACCTGTCAAAAGAAATTGTGTCTAGTATATAAATAATAATTATCGTAAATTTAAAGTTTCATTAAACATTTCTCAGCATGGACCAGTGTTGTGTATGATGAATGACTCATGTGGCATGCATTGTCTTCACATTAGCCTGTCAGCTGTCTTCAGAGAACCTAAAGTGACAACATAAAAGAACTCATGGAAGTATGTTGTGATGTGCTGTTATCTTGCTGGGACATTTAACTTGATGAAATGACTTGAGCTATGGCTGAAAAATAATGGGAAGTGCACATTTCATTTTTAACATTGTCTGTTACCATGTGTGCAAATTAATTCTCTCTACATTTAATAAAGGAAGGAAATAAAATGTATGTACAATTCAAATCCATTTCCTTTGCCACTAAGTTCCTAAGAGCTCCAGTAGTTGTTAATGCACCCACCTATGTATTTGCTTTGCCAAAAGATTTAACTGTACTAAATCTGTATAACCTTCATCACAACTTGAATCATTGTACAAGCAGGCAGGATATCTTCTTAATATGTGAAAAAATATTACGTTATACTGGAAATGATGCAAGTAATCATTGAAAAAAGTTCCCCTGGAGTTCTCACATTCCAATTTTAAAGAAATTGTTATCCGCAGTGTAACAGTGGGTCAGAAGGCCTATTGTTAGGTTAGGAAAATTGATACCTTTGCTCAGATACATTAATAGCAATGCTTTGAAAAGATACCTAGTTTAAGTTTACCATTAATATAAAACAAGTAGGGTAGTGCAATTGGGATTATAAAAAATGGTATTGAGTGATGAAATTTAGTGCCAGTCTCTCTGCCATCAAATGGATCTGAAAGCTGGAGTTGTGGTTTCTTGGTGTAATAAAAGTATCAAAGAGAAACACACTGATATTTTAAAACAGAGTGTGAAAAGCTCAGTTCATGAATACAGTGCAGTTTCAAAGTTAATACATAAACTGCTCATATTGAATCTAAACTTTTGTCCATTTTGTCCAGGGTTGCCAGCCTGCCAGAGTTTTTTAAGATTGGCTTGTGTGAACAGCAGATTAAGTTTCCTGCAGTGTTTACTTGCATCATTTCCACTGTATGATATCTGAACATTGACTATTAAAAATCTACTGTCTGCTTGTTTTAGGATTTACTAATCAGTAGATTCCTGCCAACCTAGCAGTTCGAAAGCATGCCAAAGGGTCTTGCAGAGTATGTTTGCTTTTTGCTTTGCTTTTTTTGCATTTCCGAAGGGTCTTGCATGGTTTGTTTGCTTTTCTTTTCTTTTTCTTTGGCTGGAATGGATTAATCACGTTTCCGATGGGTCTTGCAGTGTTTTTTTTGTGTGTGTTTTTTTTGGTGATTTTTTTCTTCGGCCGGAACGGATTAATTGCATTTCAGTGCATTCCTATGGGAAATGGTGCTTCGACTTACGACCATTTTGAGTTATGACCGGAGTTCCAGAACCAATTAAGTTTGTAAGTCGAGGCACCACTGTATCTGTTTCAGCAAAAAAAAAAAAAAAAAAAAAAAGGATTGTGGCACCTGTAAGACTATCAAGTTCATTTCAGCATGAGATTTCATCAGTTACAATCCACTTCTTTAGATGCACAGGTTACAGTGTCAAGGCCATGCGTGTGTATACAGTATATGTAGTATGGATTTGGGAATAAGTCGAAATAGATTGGGAACGATAAAATGACCATTACGTATTAAGGCTTGGTAATGAAGTTCCAGAGGGCTTGAAAAGTATGAATTTTATTTTATTTTATTTATTACTTCTTTCATTTATATACTGCCCTATTAGTACGAGGCACTATTCTGGGTGCCTAACAGACAATAAAATTTAACAACAATAACAGAGAAAACAAACACGAAAATCATAGAATAAAGAACAAATCAGTAGAAACTTATGAGGAGTTGACTCACCAAATCCCCACTGATTTACTGTGCTAAGCAACAAGCAATGCCTGATAAAAACTTCGGATGAGGAAGGGTACATCAAGACTCATATAGTTAGGGGAATACATTTCTTGCTGTGCAGCTCTTTCTTTCTCTGAAGCAGTGGTTCTGAACCAGCTGTGGTATTCTGGGGAGGCATATCAGAATTTCAAAGAGAGCATGTATATTTTGGGGGGGGAAATTACTTCATAATAAAACTTTTAAAATTGGAAATTAGGAGGAAACCCAATTATACCTATTGATTTCTTAGTACATATCTTATTGTATCATCATCTGATGTGCAGTAGTGCAACTGTTACCTTTTAAAAATATTTCTTTATCTCTGATTTATATTGGAGTGTGGAAGGTGACACTGTCACTTCCCTTAAATGTGCCACTCCACTAGTGCTAGAAAATTCTATCCAAATGTTTTCTACATTTGCAAATGTTTTCATTTATTTTTGAATACCATGATATTGTATATTTCAAATGAAATTATTGGAATAGATAGGTTTAATGGTTGGCATGAGATTTTTAGGGTTATAAAAAAGAGCTGAAAAAGTTCCAGAAACTCTGATCGCAGGAACTAGCAGAAACAAAATAAGAAAGTATTTGGGAACTCAATTTTTTCCCTTAAGTTCACAAAGTTACAGTTTTGCCTGAGTGTAGCTGCAATATTCATTGTACAACAACATCCTTGTACGTAGAGTGAAGTAGACAGGCAAATGCTGCCGTAGGTGAAGTGAGAAGATTTTCTAGTGAGAGAAACATTGTACAAGCACATCCTTTACAGGAATGTATCTAGGTTTGCTTGTCTTCTGTTAGCTAGGCTGTGGTTGAAATCTTATTGCTTAACATGCAAGTTTCACTAGAGTGGGCCCATTGCATCAGTGGTGATTTGTTGAGTCAGCTCCTCATAAGATTGTATTGATTCAAATGTGCTTACTCTAGTTGTAATGTACATTAATTCCATTTGAATCAACAGAACGTACAGAGGGAAAAATCCCCACTGGTTCAATTGGTCTTTTCGAGTGTGACTTACAATGCTAAGCAATAGGTTTTCAGGTTTGAGTCTTCAGTTTACTGTTCAGAATCTTGTTTTTCATCATTCTGAACATGTGTATGTGATTCTTTTGCATGCAGAATTCTTTCTTAAAGAGTTAGGGACATATTTTACTTTCCCTGATGAATGTAGGGCAGGCCTGGACAGTTTGTTGCTCTACAGATACTGTTGAATTGTGGGCCCTTTCATCATTGCCCATGCTGATTGGGACAAATGGAGACTGATGTCTAGAGAGACACAAGTTGCCCACCCTGGTGCAGAGAATAAAATAGTAAATTTTATTTAGTTAGGTTAAATTCTAGTACATGTAAGTATGGAGAAAGGAAGAATGTGTTGTAGAAAGGGACAAATTAGTGAATTACTGCAGAGAAACACTTGACTGCTAGTGTTTGTTTGAATTTTGTCTGGAATTATTGCTCTTCCTGGCATAGGTCAGTCACACAAACATGTTGGAAGCAGCTAACCAGGAATAACTAGAACTTTGCCCATTGGACTGTTTATCTTTTACATTCTTGTCAGCTTATTCTTGACTTCCAAAGTTCACACAAGCTTGAGGAAGTAGTGCAGAGCAGGAGAGGGAAGGTATGTTATCCTTCAAACGTATGTAATAGTAGATAACTGAAATTGTATGTTTCTAGAAGGAAGTGAGTATAGCAAGTCAGAGGCCCAAAAGGATATTTTGAAAATGTCTTGATAAGATTACGCAAATGATCTGTGTAATTTTTTCAGACACAGGTTTGCTCCTTAATACAAATAAGAACAAAGTTCCTATCCTTTGAAGGTGCTGGGGAGTTGAAGAAACATTTTCTTGGTTCTTCTCTTTCCTAATTTTACAATCTTATGGTTTATCCAAATACTATGATACATACATTTTTCTCTCCCCATTTCCAAAATCTAAATGAAAGGCGCATATGGCAATGTCTTTCTGAAACATGTATCATCTAGCAGCATATTTGAGGAGAAACTGGTGGCACAGTGGTTAAGATTGTAAATCCACAAAGGATTAGCCTGTGAAATACAGATTATAGTGTATTACAAGTGAAAATCTGTATAAAATATCCAGATAATTCAAGAATGTACCAAGTCTTGCCAGTAAAGGCAAAATATCCACTCTCGTTCTCCTCTGTTTATTGTGGATTTGTATATTTGAATATCATGTTGCTTTTTAAAAACCCAGTAGCTTACTACAGAGCAGAGATGAAAGGTGAAAACATTTTAAAATTTTGTTTATTTTTAAAAATATTTTTACCCCTCCTTTCTCCTTAGAAGGGACACAAGATGGCTTACATCATTAAAAGACAGTATGTAAAACCAGCAACAGTGAATATACAATACTGAAAATATCAAACAAATATCTCACTAAAAATGGTAAATCAAAGCAATAGTATAATAGACTGTGGATATATACTGGATTTGAGGAGAAGATATATTGTTTGAATTGTCTCTTCTGGAATTAATATCTTCACTGAATTACAGGAGAAAAAACATTTAATTGGCAGACTTATCAGTCAATATAAATTAGTTGAGGATACTATAGCTTTCTCTTATAATAGCATTTAACTATTGGACCTTTTGTTTTGATGTCCATAGTGAAATTCATTCTATATCTCTGTGCTAATGCTAGCTTCTTACATGTATGGTCACTCAGATTGTTTTAAAGTCTGGGCCTGCTTAATGAATGTAGTTCATTGGATTATGCATTTGATGTTCCACAATCCCTCAATTATATCTCTGTCACTCAGAGGGTTTAAAAATTGTACATTTTAAGTTTGGTTATACTCATTACAATGAGTGTTTATTTGTAGGCGATACCACTGATAGCCAACTGTAGTCAGTGGTGGAGAAAATGCTTTTGACACATACTCAAAATGGCTGCTCTTTGTGAAAAACTCTGCAAAGCAGAGTTTTGATAATGAAATGCAGGATAGAAACTTCTGATATGAATCTTAGTTCAACTTCAAGCTCTGACTTTAAGCCAGTGTTAAGCTAAACGTCTCACAGCAGTTGGATTCTAGTCAACTACAATGATGCATAGTTGGGTATAGTACTTTCTGTTTCAGCCTATATCACACAAACAAAAGTACTGTGGCATCAAAAGGGTTATTTCAGTTAGAGCTTTCATGCATTTCAGTCCACTTCTTTAAATAGATGTAGTACAGTATTTAGCCACATGTTTATACGTAGAGTGCATATGGTTGTGGCGTGGGATTTGGGATCAAGTGAAGAAGAGTGCTGGTACATGCAATGAAGTTTGAAAGTCTTTACTACATAAATATCCTGGCAAAATGTTGAATGATTAACTATGTGGCAGTTATCTAGAGGGTATCATAGCGGCTGTCTCAAAGTGCAAGTAATTTTGCTGTCAGAAATCATTATTTTTCCTGATTCAGCTCCTAAGGCCCGGGTTTTGCCAAAGAAAATAACATTGTCCGTATATAAGATGGTAGTCTTAGGGATACCACAATAGTTTATTTTTGTGTGTGATGCAAGCTGAGTATGTGTGCATTTAATGAGGGTTATAACTGGAAAGTATGTATGGGTCTGTATTCTCCTCCACAAGAATAAAATTTCAGCATTTTTCAGAATACTGTCTTAGTAGGCTCCTGCCACATTCACAGACATCTTTATCCATGGGAATTTTGGGGGGGGTTGTATTACAAATCACATAATTCTCCATTTTGAGAGTTCCATCCGACAGACCAATGCCTACAAATTCTGGAAAAACTTTTCAGTAAGGCTCACTTAAAGAAAAGGCTTAGCTGGGACTTTTTTTGACATCTAGCATAGACCTAGCTTCCCGTGGAGAAAGACAGCTGCTTTACTGCTATCTGAGAATTTATTTATATATTTGTTTGTTTGTTTGTTTGTTCAACTTACATGTTGCCCATTTGGCCAGCAGCCACTGTGGGTTGTTTATAACATAAAAATAACACAAACAAAATCATATAATACAACTCAATTATAAAATAAAATATAGCAATATATTTTATAAGCCGTATATACTCGAGTATATAAGCCGTATATACTCGAGTATAAGCTGAGTTTTTCAGCACAATTTTTTTGCTGAAAAAGCACCCCCCTCGGCTTATACTTGAGTCAGTGTCAAAATTACATGTTCTCCCCTGCAGTGCGGGTGTTCTCCGGACTCCCCCGCTCATCTATGGGTGCCTGCAGCCTCTGTGGGTGGTCCGATGACCCTGGTTAAGTACACTGCATTTTTCAGACTCCGCAGGCAGACACCGTGCTGGGAGGATAATAGCAGTCTAACCATGCTGGGAGGATAATAGCAGTCTATGTCCAAATGACAATGAGACATCCCCCCTTTGGAGCGCAAGCTCCGCCCTCCAATCTTCCCCTCAGTTCCTTTTTTTCCGCCGCGTTGGGAAGACGTATAGGAACACATGGAGCTAACAGCGAGTATTCTCTTCTATTATCTTCTATTTTACCCTCAATACATCCTGCGCAGGCGCAGAAAACCCCAACAACCATACCGATACCAAAAAACATCATACCGAAGGCAAGCATACTATCAACATCATCCATATCAGTACCTCGGCTTATACTCAAGTCAATAAGTTTTCCCAGTTTTTTTGTGGTAAAATTGGGTGCCTTGGCTTATATTCGGGTCGGCTTATACTCAAGTATATACGTTATCTTCTAAAATGCCTAAATATAAAATACATTCTAAAATACCTAAAGATTTAAAGTGACAATAATCAATAACATTATTGACTTTTGGAGTTCAGTTCAGTGAATTTTCTTTTGAAACAAGAAATTAGGGTGGACATAGGCCTTGAAGTCTTCCCACGTGAGCCACATTTAGGTGTCATAGGTGTGGATTTGTTGGAACTCCTAGAATGGAGAATTATGAGATTTCTGGTCCAGAAAATCTGAAAATCTCATGCTTAATATTCCGTCTCTCATTTTGCCTCCTCTTTCTGCTAGTGTCGTATAGAACAAACGTTTTGAAGTTCAAGCTCATAGTTAACATGGTACAGTATGTGTGGTTAAAGGGAAACAATATGGGTTCTTCACCAGTTGGTTTTCGGCATGTGGGATTGGACTGTTATCCTCCCCAGGCATTTGACTGGATTACTGATTACTAGCCTGGTGTCAAAGAAGGAACCCAGTGAAGGATCATGGCAGGTTTTTGCTCCCAGTCAGCACCAAGGATTCTCTTCCAGTGTGTTTTATCAGAAAGAAGTTAATAGTTGCAAAGTAGCTGAAGTGTCTCTTAGCCAGCAAGTGATATTGAATCTTGTGTGCCTTCCAAAATTTAACTTTAGTTCAGCAGCATTCTTCCTGTTCTGTGTGTGGTCCTTTGTTTTGAAAATATATCAAGCACTTTAAAGTCTTTGGCTGGTCTTTTTCCTGGAGAAACAAGGCAGAGTCAAGTGGTCAGATGTTCAAGATCATAATGCCATTAAGAGCTCTGTCCTGCTGTGACACATTCAAAAGTTGCAGATTTTATACTGGTTTTATAAACCAGGAAGACCCTCTGTTTCCTGGACTCATGATTGTGCAGTTGGGAGTTAGAGAGCTTCAGTGTCCACATCTCATTTTGCATCGTGAGTGTCATGATATAATAACCCCATTGGGAAGTGATAGATACAAGTTTGATCATACCAGAGCATCTGCAGCTCACTTCAGTTTACTCTTGAACAGTGACTTGACAAGGTGCCAGGATGCATTTCAGTTGTGTGCCTGGTCATATGCCCAGTTGTGCAATTGAGATGTGCCCTGACACCTCAACAGTTAGCTGCAATTAGACACTGAAAGTTACATGAATCTAATGCAAACACCAATAATATTCTGACCAATACCACAGTTCCTGAAAGGGGAAACCCTGCCTTTTGGGAATACAGCAGAAGGGCTCCCCCCCCCCCTTGTATTTACCGATACAGTATTTGTGGCTGAAAGGAGACAACAGCAACTTGGACAAAGCATTGTGCAGGTTATTTAGTATAGATGATGACAGCAATGCTGTCCCTGTGTTTTTAAGAGTCTGTGGTTTGAAGATGTGACGCAAATTTTATTTGCAGACACGAGCTACTAATACTGCAGGAAAATCTGGCTATTAATAAAAATACTATAAAGAATATAGGAAATGTTTTGGCAAGCTATTAACATCTTTGCTGAGGGAAACACATTTTCCTTAGATGACCTACATTTTACAATTAAGATGTTTGTACTCTTTAGTGTCAAGAATGTTCATATATAGTTAGATGGGTAGAAATGATACAGTCTCTCACCAGAAGGTCTTAATTATGGGTTGGAAAGTTTTGTGTGTGGTGGCTTAACATGAGTAGTATAGATACCAGGTCCCATTGCATGTACAAGTATGGAAAGGCATGGTCAAGATGCCTGTGAGCTTGCTTAAGATACAGATCCTGAGGAGAGAGGATCTGCACTTAGGGAAAAATACATAAACAGAATGTTTGTAAGACAGCAAAAGCAAAGTATCATATATAAATATTCTCATTTGTATATTCCTTAAAGAATTGTTTTGCATAACAGTTTTTTAACTGTGGCATCAAAAACAAAACAAAACAGCTGTTTGGTGTGACGAGGCATAAACACAAATAAGAAACAATAGTGTCATAGGGACTTGACCATCTTATTCCTCCCCTGTCACTCCAAAGTATTTCTACATAATAGTTCCAGTCCAGTAGTAGGGGCTTGCTGAGTTAATTCCTGTAACTTACCCAGATCCCAGTAAGAATATACTAACAAATATGGGAGACAAAACCATGGCCCACATACTGGAAACATTAAATTTATATCTTAGTCCCAAAGAAATGAGGAACTAAAGATTTCAGTGATTGTAGGATGACTACATTTGTTTCCTGTGCAAGAAAAGTGATGCTCAAGTTTTGGCAACAAAGACTTTCACCATATGTGGATAAGTTTCAGTTTCTGCAGCCTGATGATGTGGACAGGACCCTTGGAGAGGTGAAGGCTACTACTTGCCTTGCCCTTCCTGGCTTATAAAAGTTGCCAGAGGGGGACTGGCTGAGTGGGTGAGAAGGCTGGTGAATGCCTTCTTGCAGCAGGGTAGGATCTCAGCATGCTTAAAGGTGGTAGCAGTAAGACCATTAATGAAAAAGACCTCCTTGGACCCCTATGGTATTGGATAATTATTGACCAGTCTCTAATATCCCATTCTTGAGCAAGGTACTAGGGTGGGTTGTAGCTTCTCAGCTCCAGAGGTTCCTCAATAAGGTGGTTTATCTAGATCCATTTCAATCTGGCTTCAGGCCTGCTTATGGGACAGAGACTGCTTTGGTCGCCTTGGTAGATGAGCTGCATTGGGAACTGGACAGTGGGAGTGTGTCCCTGTTGGCCACCAGTATGTGGATGACACTCAACTCTATCTTTCCATCTAAATCAGCTGTTTTGGTTCTAGATCAGTGTCTGGTATAAGTATTGGACTGGATTAGGGCGAATAAACTGAAACTTAGTCCAGACAAGACAGAGGTGCTCCTGGTCAGTCGAAAGGTAGATCAAGGAATAGGGATGCAGTCTGTACTGGATGGGGTTACATTCCCTCTGAAAACACAGGTGCATAGAATCTGCCAGGGGGAGGGCAGCTGATCTGGGTCAGCTGGGGGAGGATGAATGAGGACGGTGGAGAGCAGGTAATGGAGGCAGGGAAAAGGTGGGAACCGGCTGAGTCCTTCTTCTCCTGTGTGCATTGGAGCTCTGCATGTCTCCCCTAGGAATCACCTCCCCAGAGTTGCCACCAACATACCGTATAATTTTCAGCCCCGCTGGGCGGGGCTATGCCTCTCTCCCAGCTTTGCCCCTGTGCGCGCACGTGACTCCACCCCCTGCACACTGGGTTCCGTTGCGACTGGAACCTAATGCGATCGCTGCGCAGAGAAGGAAGAGAGCTGCGTAGAGGGAAGCAGAGTCGTGCGCACGTGCCCAGCTTAGCGGGAACCTTGGTTGCCACCCTCACTGCCCCTTTTGACCTGATATCTGGTTCCCGGTGTGATCTCAGCCATATATGCAGAAGCCAGGTTTGGAGTGCCCACGCCTCTCACCTTGCATTGGCTGAGTGTGTGAACCAGGCCATGCCCAGGAGAGCTTGAGAGAGAGGGAAGGGACAAGGAGGACACCTTCCCCTGCCGGGCCTAGCAGGGAGTTTTTCCCCACCTCCCATCTAGTCCAGACATTCTGAAAACCTGGCCTGGATCCAAGTAGTGGGGCTGTAGTATTGTGAGAGTTTACCAGTTAAATGAAACTGTGGATATTGATCCAGCGGATACAGGGGTTCTACCATAATACTTCTTTAATTTTTAAAAAATATTTGTACATTTACTGTTTTTAGCTTTTAAATATTGTGTTTTTAATTATGTAAGCCGCCTTGAATTCTTTTAAGGAGACTGTCAGGGTAAAAATATTTTAAATAAATAAATAAAAATAAATAGTCACTGAAGAGGACAATAATGATAGGAGAAGTGGAAGGCAGTAGGGAAAGTGGAACATGAGATGGATTTGCGTATTAAATCCATTGCTATTAGGTTACAACCTGAACAGGGCTATTAATAATAAGACCATGTTCTTCTTATTATGTGCTGTCAAGTTCCTTCCAACTTATGGCAGATCATTTGGAGGTCTTTACCAAAAAGTTAGAAGCAACTTGACTGTGCATAACAAGATACAGAAAAACAAATGTTTGCAATAGCATGAGTTATTAGGATATAAAAAGGGGACAGTGGACTGTTACAGAAGCAGAGGTTAGCAGGAAGTTAGCTGGGGGGGGGGGCTGGACAGGCTTTTAGGAGAAACTGTGCAGTTTTATCATGTGAACTGTTTGTGTGGCTTGCTTAGATCAAAGGTGTGTTTTTAATGTTCACTTTTGAAAAGTAGTGTTGGTTGTACCTCCAGAGAAGGAATAGGGTACATATGGCCCGCCCAATGTTCCTGAGTTGCAGCTTCCATCATCATTTTCTCTTTGGCCATATAAGCTATGGTTGTTGAGATATGTATCTAGCACTATCTTGAAAGATGTATGTTTCTTCCCCTGCACCCTCTCCTGGTAAGTGTGCCTGAAGTGATAGCTGGACTGGATATACAGTGAGTGAGGAGATGAACAGAGAGAGGACCAAATTGTCAAGTAAAATGAAGCAGATGAAGAATATCTGTTAAACTGTGTGCAAATGTCTCTTACAAGTTTCACTTTTGAGCTGTGTTTCTTTCAAGTTTCTGTAGTAGATGGGCAGCATGGATGAAACACCAAAACAAACCAGGATTCATTCAGTATACAGATGGTTGTTGTAGGTTTTTCGGGCTGTCTGGCCGTGTTCTTGAGGTTTTTCTTCCTAACGTTTCGCCAGTCTCTGTGGCTGGCATCTTCAGAGGATAGGAATCAGAACTCTGTCTGTGCTCTGGTGCAGTTTGTGGGATAGTTGAGTGTAGGCTGAAAGTTGCAAACTGTGCTTTATGATCGTTGTTTACTAACTCAAAATAATCTATTGTAACGAGTTTGATTGAGTTCTGGTGGACTAATCTAAACTGTGATTTAATATTACTTTTGAATTGAGGTGGAGAATGAAGTTGTATAAGAATAAGAGAGTGCCATATGGTACAACTAATTTGTTATTTTGCTGCAACTGATACAACTACCTTGCTAATATTAGAACTCTTAGATGTAGAGATGTGAGATGTGGTAGCCAACAGGGTGGGTGAAGCTTAATGTGACTGTATAAACTAAGAAATCTGTAATATGTAATTCAGGCAAAGATTATCTTGACTGTCAGCGAACAATTTTTTTAAAAAATTCCTAGATTAATTGGAAGGTGTTCTGTGGCAAGAGATTTTACAGCCAGCAGAATAAGGTGTGCTGCATTTCTAGCTAAGGCATGGCCTTGATTCGAGTAACTTCTGACTCTGTTCTGTACAAGTAAGAAATTTTAAACACAGAACTATAGTGTTGGCCTTAAAAATGAATCCTTTTCTTTATACACTGTTTAACAGTGTTTGTTAAGTAATTATGTGTAAGCTCTATCAGATATTGTGCAGAACTTTGTCTTGTCAGATTGTTCAGTTGGGTTGAGTGTTGAGAATCTTTGCTTAGTACTGAGTATTTGAGGAACAAACTTTGGTTTCAAATTCTGTCTCCCTGACCTGTTTCCTGCTTCATATTGGTACTAAATTTCTGTCAACCCCAACCATTGAAGTTGAGAGTTGAGAGATGTGGAGTTCGAAACACATGGAAGAGCACAAAGTGGGAAGGCTCTCTAGCTGAATAATTGTTATTTCTTTTAATGAAACGTAACACTCTGCTTTTAAAGTGTTCTGGATGAACATACTGTAAGTTACATGTGCGTTATATGCTGTCAAGTCACTTCCAATTTATTGCAACCCTAATAGAATTTTCAAGATACATGGTTTCGCCGTTGCCATCCCCCAGTGAGCTTCCATGGCTGAATTATGATTTGACTTCGAGTCTCCTTTGTCTAACATCTTATCCACTGCATTACATTAGCTGAACATTTAAGCTGGCAATATATTGGTGTGGCTGACTCAAGCAATTTTGTTCATCCAGTTTGGGGATTTTTACACTTGTCTCTGTTGTGACTTAAGTTTCAGAATGGAGGCCAGAGACAAGATCATCATAATTTGTTTGCAGCATCATCAGGATTTAGTGACAGTTCATTAATTCAATATATTAAACACCATGTAAATAGGTAGCTCTTAAAAGTCTATCAGAACATCTTGTTTAATAAAATATTGCATAATCTAAAATACTGGACTATTCATTAATAATAAAACAAAACAAAAATTCAGTGTTAGTAGCAATTCAATATCAAACCATCAGTTGAAAAGTTGCAAAAAAATACAAAGCAAAATATAACATAAGCATTTGAAAAGTATTCATTAATGATTTGTTTTGAAAACACTTAGTAAATCTTAACATTTAGAATCATTCTATTAGTTCATCAAAGAATCATCTGTTAGTAATCAGTATTGCACCACTGTTAAAAAAAATAAGTTAATAGCTTAGTTAATGATGCCCAAATAAAATAAATACAGGAAAAAAACTGAGTTATCCTTAGCAACAGCCTGCAAACATGCCTGGTTAAATCACATTAACTCCAAAGCAAAACCAACAGATTTCCAAATAAAATTCCTCATTCTGAAACAAGGGAACTCAGTTTTGTAAGAATGCTAATCTGTTATTGTGATGACCACAGAATAATTCAGCCCAGCTCATACTGCTCTCAGCAATGGGCCACATTCTGCACAAGAAAACAGAGGGCACCCTGGTGAGTCTGAAGACATGGCACAAAGGGATTATATTTGTTGTCCTATTCATTGGTGATGTGCTATCTTTAGTAGCCCTCAAAGTATAGCTACCACTAAAATTATGTCCCTAAGCAGTTGGATGTTGCAAGTTCAAATAGGGTGGGGCCTTTTTGCTGAATCCACAGGTCTTTGAAGATGATGTCTTCATCTTCAGAATTCATAAGTCATCTAGGTTGCTGGAAACTAAATCCATTCCAATTACAGAACCACACCAGCCAGTCTATTTGAATTGCACTTTATGAAATGGTTAGAAGAGGGAGAGGACAGTGTTTGACTTGTCTCCCTAGATAAACCAAAACCCATCTTTAGGAACAGAATATGCCCTGGCATGGTGATGTGGCCAGAATCGAGTAATATTAAACCTTTTTCTATATCTCAAAGAGGTTGTAAAGTAAGATGTTTGCCCTTTTTTTGGTGTAATTTTCAGCTTTAAATTCAAATGTTTGTTTTTATCCAATAAAAGCAGTATCAAAGCTCAGGTTTATTCCTTCGTGAGAGGACTCTGTTGTGTTTTAAAATATGAAATTAAAAATAAGTAGCTGTCCTTTTAGACCCTATTGGCTATATGTTTTGGATTTTAAAGATTTGTGACCTAGAGCTATAGGAGTCCAATAGTACAACGTTTGCATATCGTGTGTGTGTGTGTGTGTGTGTGTGTGTGTGTGTGTGTGTGTGTGTAAAAATGCAGAAAGAGTGGAGTGGATGATAAGTTTTTTCCCATGTTTCCTTTCCAACAATCTACTTCTAATTAGCTAGCTAGCTAACTCAGAATGACAACATTGGACTTAAAAAAAATCTAGCTTAGCAGTATGTTAACAGCACTAATCCAGAAATAAGCAAAATTTGAATCATGGCATCACCACCAGTTCCAAATTCCCACCTAGCCCTGCTCTAAAACTTCAGTAACTCATCTTGCATTCATTGTTCCATTTGCCAACCATAATTGAATTGAAAAACAAAACAAAATAGTGCAACATTCTGTGTGGGATGTTCAAAATGCTGAGATTTGATGGTGTGAAGGCTGGAGAACTGGGTTGTGAAGGTAGATAAAATGGAGCAAGGAGAAGATTAGGATGAAGAATAGAAAAAGTAGCTTAAAGGAAGGAACAGGGTGTTGACAATGGAGATCAAAGGGTGGAGAAAGATAGAGCAAGGACTGAAGTATGGAGGAGGCAGAACAGCCCTGAAACAGAGGAGGGAAGATAGGATGACTGGTGAAAGGTGGTGTTCTGTCTTTCTCTGCTCCTTTTACTATAAGCTCCTGTGGATATCTTTCCATGTGTGTCTTTTGGGGAATGGGCTGTTGGGGATAATAACTGGGATTCCTTCCAGTCCTTACTCCCACTCAGCACTAAGAGGGGGCAGAGCCCAGGAATGTACAAGACCATCAGATGGATCCTGCTCCAGTGTGTGAGCCACTATGCATCAGTCTTTCTATATACTCTTACCTAAGAGTATGGTTCACGAGTAGACTTACTTCTGAATAGACACCAGACTGCACAGCAAAGCTATGTTTTTGTCTTTGTGATTAATGTGCTTGGAAACTGAGTTAAATGGCTATTTGAGACTCATTCACACTTAGAGTGTAAGAAACTCATGAGAAGCCTAAAACACTTACACTGGATGTTTCCAAGTCAAGGCAGAATTTAACTTTCAAGCCAGAATGAAAACAAATTTGAAAAATCCAAAGTATTCCCAAGTGTTCCTGGTGAAAATCCTATTGATTATGCTTGCTGACAGTTAGCGTAATTCTTAATGGCAAATTATTGTTTAGTTAGCATAAACATTTATTGTTGGAATGCAGCCAAAAGTTCCAGCAGGACTTGTTAATAAGCAGTGAGAAGCCCCGGTGAGTTATGTTGTTAGCCTTCTGTTGGCAAAACTAAGCAACAGCATTTTGACCATTGAATATTTACACACACAGGAGAAGAACCTTGGAATTTGCTGAAGCATATTCAGGACATGTGATCAGACATGCATGCAGTCAGTGTACAAGGACGAGCTCATCAATTAGTCACAGCAAATTCTGTGATTGTTCTTATGTATGAATAGTATCCAAAAAGATTCTGCCCTCTTTCTGTGTGTGTGTGTGACGTTGCTGTTTCAGTAATGTATACATGCTAAAAATACCAGCTCGTTCTAGGACTACTCTATTTGGAACTTTGTCCTGCCAGGTGATACCAAAAATGTGTCGGAGACAACGCATATGGAACGTGTTCAGCTTCCTCTCCTGCCGTGCATGAAGGGTCCAGGACTCACTGCAGTACAGGAGTGTGCTCAGGACACAGGCTCTATAGACCTGGATCTTGGTATATGCCGTCAGCTTCTTATTAAGCCATACTCTCTTTGTGAGTCTAGAGAACATGGTAGCTGCTTTGCCAATGCATTTATCCAGCTCGACATCTAGGGAGAGAGTGTCAGAGATGGTTGCGCCAAGGTACACAAAGTCATGAACAACCTCCAATCCTTGTGTGGAGATGGTAATAGAGGGAGGTGAGCCCACGCCCTGGCCCATGACTTGTGTTTTCTTCAGGCTGATTGTTAATCCAAAGTCTTGGCAGGCCTTGCTAAAGCGATTCATGAGTTGTTGGAGGTCTTCAGCAGAGTGGGCAAGAACAGCTCCATCATCGGCAAAGAGGAAGTCCTGCATGCATTTCAGCTGGACTTTGGTCTTCACTCTCAATCTGGAGAGATTAAAGAGCTTTCCATCTGATCTAGTCCAGAGATAGACACCTTCTGTTGCAGTTCCAAAGGCGTGCTTCAGCATGACAGCAAAAAAGATCCCAAACAGGGTCGGCGCGAGGACACAGCCCTGTTTCACTCTGCTTCGGATGTCAAAGGGATCTGATGTTGAGCCATCAAAAACTACAGTGCCCTTCATTTCCTCATGAAAGGACCTGATGATGTTAAGGAGTCGAGGTGGACATCCAATCTTGGGAAGTATTTTAAAAAGGGCATCCTTGCTAACCAAATCAAAGGCCTTTGTAAGGTCTATGAAGGCCACAAAGAGTGGCTGTTGTTGTTCCCTACATTTCTCCTGCAGCTGTCTGAGGGAGAATACCATGTCAGTGGTGGATCTATTAGCTCAAAATCCACACTGTGATTCTGGATAGACTCTGTCTGCAAGCACCTAGAGTCTCTTCAGCACAACGCGGGCAAGCAGCTTCCCTACAACACTGAGAAGAGAGATGCCACGGTAGTTATTGCAGTCGCCCCTGTCTCCTTTGTTCTTATACAATGTGACAATGTTTGCATCCTTCATGTCCTGTGGTACTCCGCCTTCCCTCCAGCAAAGACAAAAGATTTCATACAGCTAGAGAGTCCCCACATATTCACAGTGGGCCTAGTCTGCTTGTAACTTACTATGTTGAGTAACAGGACTTCAGCCATTGTTTGGAAATGTATTTTGTCTGAGGGAGATTTCTAAGGCAAAATCTCTCACTTTTAAGGTCATAATCTTATTTCTGTTTTTCATGTTTTTCATTTACCGTATGTTTTGTTAATAAGTTTTTCTCAAACTAAAAGTCAATTACATTTTGAGATTTTTAGAAATAAATTAGCCTAGGAATCAAAACAGTGTGAAGATTCTGATATCTGAGGTAAAGGTTATTCTTGAAAACAGGTACTGTACATTCACATTTTTACTTATAAATAAGCTGGTACATGTCCCTACAGAAAATAACTGATAGTTTTGAAAACTTTTTGAATTTAATTTTCGGTTGGAACCACAGCTATGTAGTTCAGGCAAAACAAACATGCCAGAAATGAAGTCCTGGGTCATTAATTATTGTTTGGATCATAAACAGATCACTTTTAGTGGCATGGAACATAGTGTGATTTGGGCGAAGATAAGAGTCTACAGGGATGTGGTGGCGCTGCAGGTTAAACCGCAGAAGCCTCTGTGCTGCAGGGTCAGAAGACCAGCAGTCGTAAGATCGAATCCACGCGACAGAGTGAGCTCCCGTCGCTTGTCCCAGCTCCTGCCAACCTAGCAGTTCGAAAGCATGCAAATGCAACTAGATAAATAGGTACCACCTCGGTGGGAAGGTAACGGCGTTCCGTGTCTAGTCACGCTGGCCACGTGACCACGGAAACTGTCTACAGACAAACGCTGGCTCTACAGCTTGGAAACAGGGATGAGCACCGCCCCCTAGAGTCGGACACGACTGGACTAAATGTCAAGGGGAACCTTTACCTTTACCTAAGAGTCTACAGGAAAATCCCTAACTGCTTTTCTCATATTCTTCTGCTGCTTCTACTTTAGATGGGTGGACCTGGCAGATGCTGCTCAGAAGGTTGTTGGCAGCCTCTGTCAACCTGTGACAGTTCTGCTGTGATACCTGGCTAGGAGGGCAGTATGTACAAGTGTGCTCCCTGTAGAAACTTTTCAGTTCTTTCTTTTCTGGCCAAATAGGCAGCTGTGGAACTCTGGTGATGTGGGTAAGGAGTAGAACAGTTTTTCGCCTGAAGTGGGTGTTTCAACTGGTTTGTGATAGATCTGTCTCTGTTTAATAACCTTAATTTCTTTGAATCCTAAGAGGAAGGAAGTGGAGTGAATGTTTGGAATTCTAAATTTCTCATTGCTACAGGTGTTCATGTATCTAAATCAGCTTCATTTGCATCTTTTTGCAGACTTTTCAGCAAGAGCATTTTGCTTTTTTAAGTTCTCCAATCTATGAAGCCAATTTAATGCATACTACTTATTTGCTGCCTGTCTTATGGAGTAGTTATGGACTTCTCAGGAGAATTAAATGTCTTTTTAAACACCTCATTTGTGGTCAGGAAACGGCAGCATGTAATTCATTTGTTTTAAAGTCTTAAATATTTATATAAAGCAAATACATCCTTGGCACTGTCTGCTTTCAGAAATTCAGGCTCTATGCTCCTTTTTGCCCCTCCCTGTCTCCTCTGTATTTTAGTATTTAAAATCTTTCATAAATGGGCATGATCCAAAGCCTCACTTATGTAGAGGCTCCCACTTCCATTTTCCTAAACTGGTTTTTAAATACATAAACCTAGACAACACATATGGTGACATTCCATCTGAATATATCTGAATGATTATTTCATTTTGTTACGTTTCAGTCCTGCCAGATGTAGATGTATACCTGTGTCTTTTTGTATGCTGATTCCTTGTGGTGGTTTGCTGCCCTGGGAGTATCATATGGTGGTGCTGTTGCATGGTTGATGGATGTATTTTCATTTGTTTTTGCTAGTAATAAGCTTCTAGCTACTTGGAGAACTGATCACCTTGTCTTTCAGTCTTTGTGCCTCCTAAGAATGGTAGTATTGTGTCTACTCCAGGTGGTTTTTGATGGTATTCATTATTTAGATTAATTCTAGTATGCCTTCTGGACTGGGTCTAGGACAGAAATAGTTACATCAGTGGTACTTATATCAGGAAATAAATGAGTGTGTCCAATTCTGTTGGTTTCCCTAGACCTGTTAGTGACTTCTGAAATCATTGTTCATCTGGACCATTTCTTTGCTTTTGAACTTGGAAGCATAGAGTTGCAGTAGTTGGAGTCCTTTCTGAGAGGATGGACATATCAGGTGCTGCTTTCATCTCCCTCCCTTTGTCCATTGACATTTGGGATATTTCAAGAGTCCTATCTGCTTGTTATCTAGGCATGTAGTGGCCACATATTTTGAGGAGAGTGTGCCATCCCCACCCCTCCTTCATAACTTTAAGTGCATGAAAACAACTACCCAAAGAGGAAGAGATTGCTCTATCCAGCAGTCTCTTAAGTGTCCACGTCTGGCTATTAGGGGTGTGGGTGGCAATTTTGCCTTGTTTTGAGGAGCCTAAAGAGATCTCTTCCAGAAGAACCAATAAATCAAAGGGAAATTCAGGTTAGGAATGCTGAATGACCAACAGGGGTGCATACTGTCTGGCCAGAATAAAATAAAGAGAAGGTAGAAACAGTATACCAAAGACATTATACAGAAGGGACAAAAGAATGACAGACCCCTTTGGAGGAAGACTATGATGAAGAACCTGCAGTTCTAGAAAGTGAAGTGAAAACTACTCTGAAAGCACTAGGAAGAAATAAATCACCATAGGTAGATAGAATATCGATAAAACTATTTCAGGCCACAGAGACTGAATCCCTCAAAATCCTAACAAGAATATGGCAGCAAGTATGGAAAACAAAACAATGGCCCACAGACTAGAAACATGCAATATACATTCCAGTCATTAGGAAAGGAGATACCAAGGATTGCAGTAACTATATGACCATTGCTTTAATTTCTCATTCAAACAAAGTGATGCTCATGGTGTTGCAATGAAGGCTTTTACCTTATATGGAGCGAGAAACACCTGATGTTTAAGCTGGATTTCGAAAAGGAAGAGGCACTTGAGATTGTATTGCAAATATCCGCTGGCTGCTGGAGAGCACCAAAGACTATAGGGTGTTCTGAAAGGAATAGGTGTGCCTCAGCACTTGACTGCCCTGATGTATAAATGGTAGATTGAAGAAATACATTACAAATTAAAAGAATTAAATCCATACTTCATACTAACAATGTTTATTTAAGATTGAAATGGTTGAAAACCTTAAACGTGCCATCTTCCATGTCTGTCTTACATTCTTCTCTCTGTTGCTATATACCTGGACAGGTTCTTAGTTTGCACTAAGGATCTATGAATAAATTCCTATTAATAGAAGGTGGGCTGCTTCTGAGAGTAATGGAAGGGAAAAGGAGGAGTGCAGTGCCTCTAACTACTAGAATTTTATTCTATAGCCTTTGATTTTGGAGGTACTATCAAGCAGTACAATGCACTTTTCACACTTCTCAATTTATGCTGCTGCTTTTATGTATGATCCTCAGTGGTCATGACCCTGAAGTTGACCATCCCAGAAAATAACAAATAAATTCTAGTTTTCTGTACATTTATCTGTCCTTTGGTATTTTCTATGTAATAGTCTTTTGACGTTTTAGTGTTCACATTCTAGTAAACTTTTACTAGAAGGACAAAAAGTAGGGACCCAGTGTGATGTCCAAAGGGAGAGCATTACATAACCTGGGAGCTGCCACAGAGAAGGCCCTCTTTTGTGCCCCTATCAAACATTGCTGTGCTGGCAATGAGAGCAAGAGAAGGGTCTCCTCTGATTATCTTAAACTCTGAGAAAGCTCAAATGGGGAGATATGGTCCTTCAGGTAGCCTGGGCCCAAGTTGCATAGGGCTTTGTAAGTTATGACAAGCACTTTGAATTGGACCCGGAAATGGACTCATAGCCAGTGCAATTAATTGTTGTAGCAGGGGTATTATATGCTTCCTATAACTGGCCCCAGTCAGTAGTCTGGCTGTTGCATTTTGAACCAGTTGAAGTTTCTGAACTATCTTCAAAGGCAGCCCCACATAGAGCGTGTTACTGTAATCCAAGCAAGATGTAACTAAGGCATGCATCACTGTAGCCAAATCAGACACCTCAAGGAATGAGTGCAGCTGGTGCACCATTTTTAACTGCAAAATCACTCCTAGCCACTGCTAAAACCTGGGCATCCAGGCTCAGGGATGATTATGATCTACAATCTACAGACAGGCTCTGTTTGTGCTATGGCCTGTAGTTTTCTGTTTGAGAGGAAATAGAAAATGCACAGCCTTCTGTTTAACACCTAAATGGATCATAAGTGATCATATTCTAGAATGATCTCCCTTCTGCAAGATATTAGGTATTAACACAGGTAATTATTGATAATGTGCTTTTTAAAATCCTGGCTTTCCCTCAACTATGAACAATTTGAAATATTCTCATATGTTGAATGATGTGAAGGATTAATACCTTGTAATTATTGTGACTAAGGTGGGGTTTGCATGAGCCACGTTCGAATGGTGTCAGCAGGAGAAACTTGGGTTTATGGAGCTGAGGGAAGATGAAGTTGAAGTAGTTTGTCTGGGTCAATGGGACCTCTAGCACTATCATTCTGTAGAGGTAGCCTTTGAAAATATTTCTGAGCATTCCCAGAAAGAAGTGGAATTTGCTAACTGATGGGAAATGCAATAAGATTCCTCTACATATTAAATTCCAGACAGTGTGCATGCAATAAACATCATGGTGTGGTTATAAAATGCACAGCCTTCAATTATTGGCAGTAGTACAGCTTTCCTTTATTTAGAAATGTGAACTTATAAGTATAACCTTATGTGTCTCAGATGTGTTTGATGTGTGTCTTAGAATAATCTTCTGTAAAACATCATAAAACATTTCAGATAAATTGAACATATGTAGCTTGGGCAATACTTCTAAAAAGGCAACCTGATGTAGAGGTGTGAAAATGTTGCTTTAAAAAGCTGAAGTTGCTCAGCATGTGTTGCACTTAACGCCTTCTATCTTGGATTTGTCGCAGATCATCCATTGTCTTAGAATAAGTCCTTAAAACAGGGATGGGAAGCCTTAGATCCAGGGACCAAATCCAGTTTTCTGGAGTTTCCAGTAAGGCTCTATGGGCTTCACTCAGTAGAAAACTGGTAGAAGATACATCAGTAATTTAAGATGACACTGTCTTACTGGCAGAAAGCAGCAATGACCTGAAACAACTTTTAGTGAAAGTGAAAAGAGAAAGTGCCAAAGCAGGACTGCAGTTGAACATGAAGAAGACAAAAGTCATGGCTATGGAAGAACTACATAACTTTAATGTTTGACAATAAAGAAATAGAAATTGTTAAAGATCTTGTATATCTTGGTTCAATCATCAGTCCAAATGAGACTGCAGCCAAGAAATAAGACTGAGTTTTGGAAGGGCAGCAATGAAGGAATTAGAAAAGATCATCAAGTGTAAGGATCTGTCAGTGGAGACCAAGACCAAGATCACTTAAACCATTGTATTCCTGATCACTATGTATGGGTTTGAAAGCTGGACAGTGAAGAAAGCTGACAGGAAAAAAAAATATTTGTTTGAAATATGGTGCTGGAGGAGAGCTTTGTAGATGCTCTCGACTGCCAGAAAGACAAGCAAGTGGGTCCTAGATCAGATCAGTACTGAACTATTTCTGGAGGCAAAAATGATGAAACTGAGTCTGTCCTACTATGGGTACATCATGAGAAGGTGAGATTTGAAAAGCCAATAATGCTGGAAAAATTGAGAGCAGCAGAAAAAGAAGAAAAGCAAATATGAGATGGATTGACTGCCTAAAGGAAGGCACAGGTTTGAGCTGAGCAGGGCTGTTGAGGACAGGACATTTTGGAGATCGGTCAATTCATAAGGTCACCGTAAGTCGGAGGCAATTTAATAGCATGTAACAACAAAGAAGGGACGTGGTGGCGCTGCGGGTTAAACCGCAGAAGCCGGAGACGTCACTTCCGCTAGAATGGCAATGTACGGCTGAATTTTCATCTCTTCACCCTGGAATCTAAAAAGGATGATAAATGTCCTTCTCCCTGCCTGAAATGTGAGTAAATAGCGATTAAACTTCTGATGAAAGCTTTAGGCAAAGATAGAAACACTTTTTGAAGTGTAAACATGCTGTTATCTATCTGAAGAAAGTACTTTCGTTTTTGCCTGAGAAGACGGAGGCTGCTAGAGAGGCAGAAAACGGCCTGTTAAACACGGCTTGACTCCTTGAGCTATAAATCTTTGCTTAGCTTGGTCTATACATGCGAAAAGGCAGAGATAAAATCAGGAGCTGGGTTCGTGGACAACCCCATAAACCATCAGATAATAGTGTCGAGCGTATCGCCCGTTTAAAAAGGCTGGAAGAGGGGGAGCCCCTCCTTCCTGAAATCAACATGGAAAAAAAAGTTTCAGAGCTTGCCTCTTCCGTGAAAGGAATGGAAGGACAACTTGGACAGGTACTCTCTAAAATGGACATTTTAATAAGAGGGAACCAACAGATGGGACAAGATATACAAAAACTGCAGGGAGAATTGACAGATATTAAGACAAGTTTAGGCAAAACAGAAGGCAGGTTACAACAGCTGGAAGATTTCCAGAGCGTGGCATCAAAACGGCACCAAGTGATTGATGACCTTCAGAAAAAGGTTATCTATTTAGAAGATAATTCAAGACGTAATAATATCAAAATAATGAATTTTGAACATGAGAAAGAAAAGGATTTGAGGGGGGAAGTGATGGACTGGATTAATTCTGTTATGAAATCCCAACATGTGGCTGAGGAAGATATTGAGAGAGTACATTTTGTGGGGAACCCAAAGAAAACCAGAAGACCCATAATACTAAGATTTTTTAACTATATGAAGAAAGAACAGTTTCTTAGGGTCATTAAAGAAAAGCCTGAATTGCTAGTTTATAGATCAAATTCAGTTCAGATCTATCAGGATGTAAGCCCCGAAACCAGCCAGTGGAGAAGAACAATGAAGCCCATCACTTCAATTTTAATTAAGAACGGCAAGAGATACAACTGGGGCCACCCTGTCTTTTTGAAAATATGGAAGGATGGAACCCTACATAAAATCTACTCCTTTGAAGATGGGAAGGATTTGATGAAAGCCTGGGGACTTTGGCAAGAAGATGAGAGTGAAGGGACAAGCAAGCAAGTAGCTTTGTAAAGACTGGTAGTCCGAAAGAGAAGATTTTTTGAGAGAAGATACTTTAATTGGAAGAGATTACTGGGCGTTACTGGATGTCGGAAGAATTTTTTTTTTTTTTCTTTCTCCTTTACCCTCCCTTTTTTTCCTTTTTTTCTTTTTTCTTTTTGATTTTTGATTTTTCTTTTTGTAATGAGGGTTGGGATTTTTTTTTTCTTTTTTTGTTCTGCTTATTTTATTATAATATTAAAAAAAATTTTATAATATTAATAAGATCTTTTTAAAAATTTTTTAATTTTTTTTAAATTTTTTTTCTTTTTCATATTTTTTTTTCTTTTCTTTTCCTTTTTTATTTTTATTTTTTTTTTTCTCATTGTTGTTTTGGATTACCTGATTAGACTTGGGTGGTAGAAAGAAGAAGAGATGTTAAAAGTTAGGAGGGAAGGCATTTGAGTATATATATAGATAAAAATATGAGGTGGGGTGAAATTGGGATGAGGGTTTGGCTGGGGTCCGGACTGGTGGGGGTGACGTCTCCCCCCCTCCCAGAGCTCGCGCCGAACATTAGTGAGACGTGGGGAAACGGGAGGGAGGAAAATAATTTATATGTAGGTAAGAAGGATAGGGATAGGAAACTAGAGGTTGGTGAATTTATTTTTTTTAGTTGTTTTTGTTTTTGTTTTTGTTATGTGAGATGCACAAAGGGACCGCATAAGAGGCAGAGAAAGGAACGGATATGGGGAAAAACATAAGGGTAGCGACTTTAAATGTGAAAGGCCTAGGGTCTGTGTTAAAGAGAAGGAGGATAGAATTATTATTAAAGAAAAGTAAAGTTGACATCTATTTACAAGAGACACATCAACTAAAGGATGGAGTCAATGAATTGAAATTACAAAACATCCATATATATGAAAAAGCATTTGGGACCTCTAAATCTAGAGGGGTAGCAATATTAATATCTAAACATTGTGAATTTGTGATGAAAGAAGTAATAAAAGATAGTAATGGTAGATATTTGATAATTCAAGGTCAAATGGGGGAGGAAGATTATACATTAGTAAATGTGTATGCACCAAACATGAATCAAGGAGAATTTTATAGAACTGTGATTGAAGAAATGGAAAAGGTTAGGAAAGGATATGTGATTATGGCAGGAGATTTTAATATGGTTCTGGATAAGGTGAAAGATAAATCCACATGTAAAAAAGATGAGTTGAATAAAAGAGGTACCCTCCTGAGTAAGATATTAAACACTACGGATTTGAAAGATATATGGAGAGAATTAAAGGGAGATGAAAGAAGGTTTACATATTATTCTTCTGTACATAATAGTTATTCTAGAATAGATTTTATGTTTATTTCACAAAACTTAATTTCAAAAGTAGTAGATACAAATATTAATGTGATAAAAATAACAGATCATGCGTTGATGGTGTTAGAGATGAAAGTTAAGAAGGACTATAGAGAAGCTAGAAGATGGAGAATGGACTCCAATATTTTTCAACATACAGAGGTTGTGGATAAAGTTAAGAAAGAATGGTTGGAAATATGGTCATTTAATGAAGCAGGTGGGAATAAAATAGGAGTGTTATGGGACACTATGAAAGCAGTCATGAGAGGAATCGCCATAAGAGAATCCTGTAGATTAAAAAAATTGAGAGAAGAAAATATAAATAGAATTGTAGAATCATTAAAGGATTTAGAAAGCAAATATTTTATGGATAGAGATAACAAAAAATTAATTGAGATCCAAGCTAAAAGAAAGGAATTAGAAGGTATAGAGCTAGAAAAGGTCCAGAGAGACTTGATATACGCTAGGAGGAATTTTTTCGAATACAGTAATAAAAATTCAAAACTTTTAGCTAGATTAGTTCAAACTAAAAGAGCAAAAAATATAATTGGAGTGATTAAAGACAAAACGGGAAAGAATTGTAGCTTAATGAAAGAAAAACTAAAGATAATACATGAATTCTATCAAAATTTGTATAAAGGTAATAGTGTATCGAAAGAAGATATAGAAAATTATATTAAAGAAAATGTTAAGAGTAAATTATCAGAGAATGATAAAAAGGATTTAGATAAAGAGATAAAAGAGGAAGAGATTATAGAGATTATTAATAAATTAAAAAATGGTAAAACTCCAGGTTTTGACGGTTTAGGATCAGAATATTATAAAACTTTTAAACCAATATTGATCCCTAAGTTAAAAGTGCTCTATAATGAAATATTGGAAGGAGAGAGAATACCAGATTCTTGGAAACATTCATTAATAACTCTTATCCCAAAGCCTAATAAAGACTTAACAGACCCAAGTTCATATAGACCCATTTCACTATTAAATCAAGATGCAAAGATTTTTACTGCAATACTTGCGAATAGAATTAATAAATTTATTATAAAATATATTAAAGAGGATCAGAATGGTTTTTTAAAGGGTAGACAAATGGAGAATTTGACTAGGAGGGTATTGAATATTTTATACAATATAGAAAAAGACAAATTGAAGGCAGGTATTTTATCATTAGATATATTTAAGGCATTTGATTGCGTGGAATGGCCAACATTAAAGATTTTGTTAAAAGGTTGGGGTTTTGGAAAGAAATTTAGGGGGATAATAGATCAACTATATCTGGGGAATACCTCTGTAGTAATAGTTAATGATGGGATTACAGAACAAATAGCTTTAGGCCGAGGCACTAGACAAGGTTGCCCTCTTTCTCCAGTTCTGTTTTGTTTGATTATTGAAATGTTGGCAAATGTAATAAGGAATGATGATTTAATCGAAGGTATGGGGAAAAAGAATAAAATAAAGATTAATTTATTTGCTGATGATTCCTTGTTGACAGTGAAAAATCCGTTAGAATGCGTAGATAAAATTAGAACTCATTTAGAAAAATTTGGAAGAATAACTGGATTATGTGTGAATTGGCAAAAATCTGAATTAATGTTATTTAATCATAATAGAGTAGAACAAGAAAGGTGTGTTGAAAAATATGATTTCAGATTATGCAAATCAATTAAATATTTAGGAATAGATCTAGCAAAAAATATTCAAAAAATAAAGGAATATAATTATAATAAACTAAAGGAAGTGATTAAAAACAAATTACAGGAATATAGTAACTTTAAGCTATCTTGGTTTGGAAGGATTGCATTGATAAAAATGAAAATCTTACCAAAAATTAATTTTTTATTTAGAATGCTACCAATACAGTTAACAGAGGATGATTTGAAATTTTGGCAAGGAATAATTAATAAATACTGTAATGAAGGGAAGAGATCTAGAATAAATAAAAAGTATTGGTATAGAACAAAGCAAAAAGGTGGTATAGGTTTACCAAATATAAAAAATTATTATTTGGCTAACCAATTGAGGTTTATTGGGGAAATTATATATAATCCAGAAAGGCTAATTTGGTGGGAGATGGAATCATCAGAATTACAGGCAGATATAGAAACATATTTATTTGGTATAATTAAGAAAGATAAAATAAGGGAAATTAACAATCCATTTTTAAAGACATTGTTAAATATATGGTATAAGTGCAAAAAGAATTTATGTTCATCATATTCCCCACTTGGATTAGTGACAGAAATAGAAAATTTTCCTACCAATATGAAAGTATATGTGGATCTATTTAAAGAAAAGAAAGTGATTAGATTGAAAGATTGGTTGTATAAAATGAGATCGATAGATCAAATGAAACAAACTCTTCAGAATAGGAGCATTTCATGGTTGAATTATATACAATTAGAAAGATGGACTAATGAATGGGTAAATAAATATAATAAAGGTAGAGAATATACAAAATACGAACAATTGTTATTGTCATATGAGGACATTCGGATGACTGACTCAGTGAAAGGTACTGTGAGCAAAATTTACTTACTTCTTCTTAATTTAGAGGAAGAGGAAAGTGAGAAAGAAGGATTAAAAATAGTGTGGGAGCAAGATATTGGGAAAAGAATAAATGAAGAAGAATGGAGGATGATATGGAAAATGAGGGTGTTAAGATTTATGTCAGTAAGAATAAAGGAAAATTTTTTTAAACTTAGTTTAAGATGGTATTTAACACCGTCAAAATTAAATAAAATTAATGCCAATCATCCGAATGTCTGTTGGAAATGTGAGAAGGAAATTGGTACATACTTTCATATGTGGTGGGAATGTGAAAAAGTGCAAAGATTTTGGAAACAAATTTTTAAAGAATTAAGCTACATATGTGAAAAAGATATAGAATTTAATGCTGAGATTGCTTTGTTATCAATATTTGAGAATGTGGAATATGACAAAATGACTAAAGAATTGATAACCAACTTATTAACAGCAGCTAGATTGATTATAGCTAGGCAATGGAAATCAAAAGTCGAATTGCAAATTGAAGAATGGTATAAAGAAATATGGAATATAGCAATAAATGATAAATTAACTTGTAACTTAAAGGTTAAGAAAGGAGAGTTGAAAAAAAATAACTTTTATGATATATGGGGGAGATTTTTGGAATATGTATTAATAAGAGGAAAAGGGAAAGCTCCAAATCAAGAATCAATGCAGTTTTGGAGAAGAGGACAATAGAAGAAGAGGAAGAAGAAGAAGAAGAAGAAGGAAGAGGAAGATTATGGCAAGAGGTCCCGCATATGGTGGTGGGGAACACAGTTAAATTGTATTTTAGTTTGTATGTTATATGTTTTTGTTTAAATTTAAAATAAAGGGAAAAAAAAAATTTTCAAAAAAAAAAAAAAAAAAAAAATAAACCGCAGAAGCCTCTGTGCTGCAGGGTCGGAAGACCAGCAGTCGTAAGATCGAATCCACACAATGGAGTGAGCTCCCGTCGCTTGTCCCAGCTCCTGCCAACCTAGCAGTTCGAAAGCATGCAAATGCAAGTAGATAAATAGGTACCACCTCGGTGGGAAGGTAACGGTGTTCCGTGTCTAGTCGCGCTGGCCACGTGACCACGGAAACTGTCTTCGGACAAATGCTGGCTCTACGGCTTGGAAACGGGGATGAGCACCGCCCCCTAGAGTTGGACACGACTGGACTAAATGTCAAGGGGAACCTTTACCTTTACCTTAACAACAAAGAAGATGTGATCTCTGTTGAGACTCTTAGAGATGCACTGCAGCTTTTTTATATAGCCAATTTCTTCTTTCTCACTTTCAAGTCTTCCTTTTTTCTATGGTTGTTATGTGCCATCAAGTTGGAAATGACTTATAGTGACCCTAATAGGACTTTCTAGGTAAGTGAGACATTTAAGGAGTGGCTTTACCAGTTCTGCACCCCCAGTGAGTTTCCATGGCTGAGTAGGGATTAGAGCCCAGGCCTTCCTAGTCCTAAACTTTCACTGTCCCCACTATACGACACTGGATATCTCTTTTTCTACAGTAGCTCAAAATAAAAATCAAGCAGCTGAAGAAATGCAGTTAGAGGTCCAAAATGGCAATGTGGATTGTGTTGGCAAATAATATACCTTGGAATTTGGTTGAATGAATGGTGGTGCCACAGAATATAAGAATAGAGGTGCAAGAACATAGAAATTCCTATTATAAATTTATCCTCCGTACCTCAGACCCCTATAACTTTCATGCCCTAGAAAAAAGAATGCTTACAGTTTGAAGAGGAATTAAAACATCTGAAAGAACTGTACATGTAGGAAGATAGGAGACACACATGCATTCAACACATCACAACATCACAACATGCTACACACACTGGATACTAACAACAAAGGTGTAGCAAAAACTGGCAGCATATGAGGACAACATGGATTTTCCTCCATAGATTAGAACTGGCTTGGTTGGGTGATAATTAGGAAAAAATCTGTTTTATAATATGCTTAAAGACTAAAAGTTACTTAAAGTTATACTGAATTTTTACTTTAAATGATGTATTTTAGAGATGTATTTTCTGCTTTTGGATTGTGCCTTTTTAGGCTATTAGCTCTGGCAGTTTTAGAATGCAATTTAAACATTATTTTTGGTATTTTTTAATTGTACTTTTCATGCTCCTGTATTTTGGGTTGAATTCTGACTTAAGTGTGTACTTCCAACTTAAGTTTAGTTTTCATATATTCTTAAAGAATTTAGGCCTACAGTTTTTCATAGCTGTAAGAATTTGGATGTTTTCAACTACTTTGAAGTATTTTTGTGCATGTGGAACACCTAATCAATATAGATAAATAAAGCTTGAAGAGTTAGGCAAGTTGATGTTGTCTGGAAGTATTGCAACAATGAAAAGACTGATACCTTGATACCCAGATGAATATTGATTTGCTTGGAAGTAGTTTTCTGATTTCATTCTGGAATTAACCCTTAACTGGGATAAATGCCAGCTGTGATGAACATAGGCTTCTGATCTTTCCCTCGAGGTCTGTACATTTCTATAGGACTCTTAAGGAGACATTCAGGTGTCATACTCTTTGACCTGACAGTGGTAGTATTTGTTTGTGACAATACAACGTCCTTGGTGGTGGAAGCCTGAACATGTGTACCATAACCTGAAATTTTATGAGATTCTGGTACTGTACAGGGTGGGAAAAAAATCAATGATTTAAAAAAATTGAAAATTTGATTTTTTAAAAAAAATCATTTATTTTTATCCTCCCTGCAATGATTGATCTGCTATGCTCTAGTACTGTAGTGGAATGATCATGTAGCAGTATTTCCCAGCCTCAGGTCTTCAGATATTCTTGGACAACAACTCTCAGAAATCCACAGCTAGTGGTGAAGGTTTCTGGGAGTTTTAGTTCAAGAACACTGGAGACCTAAGATTAGGAGGAACCACTGATGTAGTGTATATGTGCAAGGAAACTATTTATGGTCATTGTATTCAATTGTTGATAAAATGTAACTCACTTGTGATTCTTCTTCCTGTCATCTAACAATAGATACACCTGCCTTTCCAGTGGACATTTAACTTATCTCCCTTAGTTGGGTAACATGACTGTAAAATTACACTTCAGTTGTTTCAGAAATGCAGTGCCTGTATCTTTGTTATGCAGGTTATCTGGTGTTGTATACATTCTTCTTGGATAACAAGTTGTGACACATGCTACTGATAATTAGAAACTGGTGGAAAAAACTGCTCTTCTTCTACCCCCTCTGAAGGTTTTAGTCTGAGCTGTTCAGCAAGCATGTTAATAGTTTCCAGTAGTCTGGTCTCTGGGTAACAGTGTCTTGGCAGCTTTTGGGAGATGGTAAATTTGCTTCACAGTTTGTTCACCTTGGAATATACCTGAACTCAACAGATGAATTGCTTATGCCTTGGCTTGTTTAATGTCTTCTGTTAAAATGATAGATTTTGAGGGAAATTTCATAGTTTCAGTTGCAACAGCAATAGTCACTGTGAGGTTGAAAGCACTTTCAGCTGCCTCTTAGTCCACTTACTGTAACCAGATAATGTAAAACATTCCAGGTAACAACTGAATATCTACATATGGGTCAACATATCTGTGCAATATGGTAATATCCTGGGTAATTAATACTGTCACTCCTAAACACTTTTCACCTGGTAAAGCAAGGTCACCTCTCTGGTTTAATGGGAAGCAAGAGGGTATTGAAAGGTCATGGCTAGGCCTCTCTTGCAGGACAGCATAGAGCAAATCTGACCATACACTGCTTAGAAACCACCTGAGGATCTATACCATGGCAGTGAGACTGAGAAGGAAGCTTAATATGCTACCATTGTTGTATTTACACAGAAGAGGGTAACAATGCTTCCCCCCACACACTGACTGCAGACAGTTACGTTTCTAGACAAAATTGCTTGGATTCACTTTGGCTTGGCCTTAAATGTTGGAGTGTATCAAGTTGATGTAACTTCAACAACTGCTAGTCCTATTGTGTGGAATTCTCTTTAGCTTGCAGATGTCAAGGATGTGGTGGGGTGTTGAGTATAGAAGGCTACCACATGTTTACTCAGCCCTTGCCCTTTCAAGCTGATCAAATCTGTTAAAGTGGAATTGCTGTCATGTTTTAAGGGAAGTAATTCTTTATGGGATGAGAATGTCCTTTCCAGTTTAAATTAATTCTTTTATTAAAGAAACCTATGTTTGATCCTGAAGTTTTGACCAAATGTAGACTGGTCTTGAATTTACAAGTAACACCTCAACTCCATACACTTCTGGATGACACTAATTGTCTGGACCTGCTTCATTCAAACTTTTGACTAAGATATGAGACTAAGTCTGGTTTGATCACCTTGATAGATTACCTACACCTGTGATTGGATTGGCTGGGGAATTATGGTCCTTTTAGTTCTCCTGAATCTCCAAGTGACTTTTGATATCAACTGTAGTATCCTTTTGGATCACATAACTGAGTTTGGCATATTGCAGTAGTTCTTGTCCTTCATGTCAGTGATACCCAGAACATGCTATTATGCAATAGCTATAGTCCACCATATGGACTTTGGTGTTGCATAGGTTTCCGTCCTGTTTCCCTGTGTTGTTTAATAACTTTGTGAAGTCATTGGAAGAGACAATTCAGAGCTATGGAACGAGGAGCTACCAGTATGCTCCGTTTGTTCCCCTTGTCAACTAATTCAAGGTTGATAACCTTGAATTTTGTCTTAAGTTTGATAGTGAGCTAAATTAAAGTAAACAGCCTCAAATTAAACCATGGAAAAATGAAAGTGATGCTGGTTAGTAGAAACTCTAGTTTAGGGACTACATCAAAACTATTCTGGAAGAGATTGTGCTTTCCCTGAAGAATTAAGTTCATACTCTAGACTCTAGAGTCTAGAGGGTAGTCATCGACCTTGTGCTATCTCTGCATTAATGACTGGGAACAATGGAAGGGAGTGATTTAGCATGGCACTATTTAGTGTAGCAGCTGTGATCTTTCCCAAATTCACCAGATTAAGCAACTCGTCTGTGTTAGTTACTATCTTGCGGCAATGTTCTTTGTGTGTGGCTACCTATGAAAGTTCACACTGAAACAGAGTGGATAAAAATCAACAATGTTTTAAAATCTGTAATACTGACAGGAGACTTTAACGCCAGAATTGGTTAAAATGATGAAGTCCTTTACCATCATTTTGGTGAACACGCTCCTGAAATGGAGATGGGACATCTGATCCCTGTTAGACAGTCCAAAGATCAGATTTGTAACTATTCTGGTCTATGTCTTTTACGGATGATAAATAGTTTGGATTTAGTGCTATTAAATGGAGGAGTGGAAGGGGATAGATCTGGGGAATATACCTTCCTGGGAGGGTGTGGTGCTTCAGTTATTGATTACTCTATCATTTCCTATGACCTGTTAAATCTGGTACTCAGTTTCGAAGTTGGTACACGCACAGAGAGTGATCATTTCCCCCTGATTACAATACTATCTGGTCAGAGCCAGAATGTTCATGCAGATTACGAACCGCAACTCAGTACAGAGGCAGAAATTGGAGTATCTTGGGTGAGATGGTCAGCCAAGGCAGAGTATGTTACAACTGCATTCCTGCATTCGGAAAGCTGTCTCAGAGTGCGGGAGTCCCTTTTGAAAACAAGTTCTCCTGGAAAGGCTCTTAAACTATATCAAGAAATAGTCACAGCACTACGAGGATGTTTGATTCATAAAAAATCCATAAGACAGGATGCCCCTTTTTGTAGAACCCATAGATCCAAACCATGGTTCGATCAGGAATGTCTGGAAATGAAGTATCTACTATTAGAAACTTATAAGAGATATAGGGAATCAAACCTGCCATCCCTACCACCTGATTGGTTTCAGTTAAAGAAAAAATATAAAAAGCTAATCAAGGACAAAAATAATTTGGCATTGAGGATGAGTTGGCAGAAATTAATTGTAGCATCAAGGTCACATGACTCTGTTACTTTCTGGGAAATAGTCTCGAGAGGGTTAGATGGTCAAGCAGGTGCAGCAAATTCATACATACCTGTTAAGACCTGGGAACTATATTTTACTGGTCTATATGCTGCAAAACAATCCGGACATTTGACTCCACAAACCGCTTCCTGTGATCTCCCTGACTGGCCCCCAATTTCAGTCTCTGAAACTACCAGACTTATTGCTAAGCTTAAAGTAGGCAAAGCACCCGGGAGTGATAACATCCCTCCTGAGATTCTTAAAGCCAATATTAATTGGTGGGCCCCAGTATTAGCAACACTATTTACATGCATTGACCAGCTTGCATGTACACCAGAGGACTGGGGACTTGCTATTATTATTCCAATTTATAAAAAAGGGAAAAGAGCTGACCCTGCAAATTATAGGCCAATCAGTTTGCTAAGTGTTATCAGTAAACTGTATGCCAACCATCTTCTTGAGAAATTACATAGTTGGATGGAAGAGGAAAATCTTCTAGATGATGAGCAAGCAGGATTCAGATCAGGACGCTCTACAGGAGATCATGGTATAGTTTTACAACATCTGGTGAATAAATATTCATTTAAGACCAAAGGAGCACTATATACAGCCTTTATTGATTTCAAGTCCACATTTGATATGATCCCACGAGACAGGCTTTGGCGGAAGTTGGAGACAACCAACATTGATAGGCGGCTGCTGCTCCTGATTCGCTGCCTCTATGCAAAAACCAGGTTGAAGGTGAGATGTAACAGGGCAGGTCACCTCACCAAGGCCATCCCCACATATGCTGGCGTCAAACAAGGCTGTGTATTGGCTCCCACTTTGTTCAACATCTATATTAACTCCTTGGTTAAGAATTTATCTGGAACCAACTTTCATCCCCCCAATCTAGCAGATAGACCCCTATCTACTCTTTTATATGCAGATGATGTTGTACTTCTCTCATTAACCTGTGTTGGCTTACGGCGGTTATTAAGAGGCCTGGGCAACTATTGTAAAACTGAGGAGTTAGTAATTAATTATGATAAATCAAAAGTCTTAGTGTTTACCAGGAAACAGATCACACATAAATGGCAAATAAATGACCCTCCAATTGAGCAAGTCAAATTTTATAAATATCTGGGTGTGATCTTTCAGTCCTCAGGATCTTGGAAGGCTCAATTATCCAATGCTATTGCAAATGCTCAGAGAAGTATTAAGTCACTCATACATTTTTTCTTTGCAAAAGGAGGTCAGCATATACCATCAGCCATACAGGTCTTCAATGCCAAGGTGTTAGCACATATGTTATATGGTGCACAATGGTGTAGATACAGAAATTTTACTGCAATGGAGTCCACTCAAATGAAATTTCTGAGAACTATTCTTGGACTCCCGAGTTGTGTGCCAAATGTACTTTTACGACTAGAAACAGGCCAGATGTTGATAGAGTCTCGGGCATGGATACTTAAGCTGAATTTTTGGTTAAAAATGTTCTTCACCCCTGTGGGGTTGGCTCCCTTAGTGCTAACTGATAAGTTTCAGTCCAGATGGGAAAGATCTATGGATGAGAAATTAAATAATTTGGGCCTCTCGAGAAGTGCTATTTTGTTAATGGGCTATACAAAAGCAAAACAGGAACTACACCAGCGCATCACAGACAATGAGCTGCAACACCATGTCAGCATAGCTACGGCCCATCCTGGCTTTAGAGATTATGGTCAGGCATTTCTACCTGCAAGCTATTTGAATATTCTGACCCTTCCAAAATATAGAAAAGCTTTTACATTAGCAAAGTTTAATGTACTTCCTTCAGTTCTGCTGGAAGGCAGATACAAGAACATTCCCTATGAAGAGCGCTTATGTCCTTGTGAGGCTGGTGTGGTGGAGACGGTTGGCCATGTTCTGTTGTATTGCTCCTTTTACACTGGCTTCCGTGACACTTTTATTCATCCAATTTTGCAAAGCATCCCTGGAAGAGATGATGAGTACTATACATGTTATCTGCTGGCAGACCAGTATCCATCAGTAACGATTAAAGTGGCCAGTTTCTGTGCAGCAGCACTAGTCTGCAGGCGAGAAATGGTGCCTTAATCTTCTAGATATATACATGTATGTATGCATATATGAATATGTATGCATTGGGGGTGGGGTTATGCTCCTAACAATTATTTATGGAATTTGTTTCCCTAAGAGTCTGCCGCACATAATGTATATTATAGTTGTATTGATTCTGTTTATTCTTATGCAGTTGTTCTGTGTTATTCACATCTGATCTGTTGATCGTACAAATAAAATTACCTCAATGTTTTAAAATCAAATTGATTGAAATCATAATTGAAATCATGATTAAAAGTTATATAGATTTTTTTAATTTAAATTGTAAAAAAAATTAAATACACCCAACATTAAAATAAACACTTTAGTCCTAAAAATTCACAATGATATTTTTGTTTGTATGTTGCCAAACATAGCTACCCTCTGAAATCTACCCTTGAAGAGTGTCTAGAAGTTTCAGTCGGTACAGAATGTGGCAGCTGGGCTAATGGCTGGAGCACAGTTTCAAGATCATATTGCTCAGATATTGGAAGACCTGCATCTGATTGTCAGTTGCTTTCCAGGTCTAATTCATTGCATTGTTTTCAACTTTTAAAGGTATAAATAATTTAGGGACTGGTGATCTAATGGACTGTCTTATTATGAACCAGTCTGGTTACTAGGATATCTGGAAAATGTCCTCTTGAATATCTGATCACCTGTGAAGCCTGCCATAGATGTCTTTTTTTGCTTCCTTGCTTCTAGATTGTGGAACATACAGTTCTCCATACTGCAATCAATCCCAAGTTTCACTGCTTTTAGAAGGGTTGTCAAGACACATCTTTTCAATCTTCCTTTTGTAATTGTTCTGACAGCTTGACCGCTGTCGTGCCACCACCTCCTCCCTTGACCCTTGCCCGGCCTGGCTAATCAAAGCAGCCAGGCCTATAACAACCGAATGGGCCACTGCAATAATTAATGGGTCTCTCCAGGAGGGCAAGGTTCCCCTTGCCCTCAAGGAGACACTCATTAGGCCCATTAGGAAGAAACCAAGTTTGGCGGCGGACGACATTGACAATTATAGGCCCTTCGCCAATGTTTCTTTCCTTAGCAAAGTGGTCGAGAGGGTGGTGGCTGACCAGCTTCAGGCCCTTCTGGATGAAACCAACTCCCTGGATCCATTTCAGTCGGGCTTCAGGCCGTGCCACGGTACGGAAATGTCATTGGTCGCCCTGTTTGATGACCTGCTGAGGGAGGCTGACAGGGGCAAAATGTCTCTGTTGGTCCTTCTTGATATCTCAGCCGCCTTCGATACTGTCGACCATGGTATCCTCCTGGGGAGGCTCTCCGAGCTGGGAATCGGTGGTCTGGCACTAGCCTGGCTCCGATCCTTCTTGGAGGACTGTCCCCAGAGAGTACAGCTTGGAGAGAGTGTATCGGCTCTGTGGACTCTTAATTGTGGGGTTCTGCAGGGCTCGATTATCTCCCCAGTGCTGTTTAATATCTACATGAAGCCGCTGGGTCAGGTCATCAGGGGGTGTGGAGCTTTGTGTCATCAGTACGCTGATGACACCCAGCTCTACATCTCCTTTTCTCCAACAACAGTGGATGCTGTTTAGTCCCTTCAGCACTGTCTCAAGGCTGTATTAAAATAGATGTAGGTGAATGGTCTGAGACTGAACCCAGACAAGACGGAGGTCCTGAGGGTGGGTGGCCCCGATGTCAGCGGTTTGGGGAATTCCGTCTCTTTTGGGGGGGGTGACTTTCACCACGAAGAATTCGGTTCGCAGTCTGGGGGGTCTGTCTTGACCCGGCGCTTACCATGGAGACCCAGGTAGCGTCAGTGGTCCGTACCGCCTATTTCCATCTTCAGCAGATTACCCAGCTGCGTTCCTATCTTGATGTGGGGGCCCTCAGCACTCTGGTCCATGCGCTTGTCTCAAGATTAGACTACTGTAATGCGCTCTACATGGGGCTACCTTTGAGATTGATGTGGAAGCTTCAAATGGTGCAGAACGCGGTGGCCAGACTTCTTACTAGGGTGAGAAAACATCAACATATCTCCCCTACTCTGGCTGCCCTGCATTGGCTGCCTGTTCGTTTCCGCATTGATTTCAAAGTACTAATGATGACATATAAAGCCCTAAATGGTTTAGGACCTCAATATCTGGCGGAACGCCTCCTCCCACCTAGATCTACCCGAATCATTTGCTTTAGTCAAGATGGGCAGCTGAGGGGCCTAACACCGAGGGAGGCCTGAAGAGAAAGAACAAGAAAGCGGGCCTTCTGGGCAGTGGCCCCTCGCCTCTGGAACAATCTACCCCCAGAAATTTGTCTGGCTCCCTCGCTGGGTGTTTTTAACAGCCAACTGAAGACCTGGCTCTTTAGGCATGACTTCCTTCCTGTCAATGCCTAATTTATTTGTTATTTTCAATTGTATTAATGTTGTCGTTTTATTTTTTATTATTCTTGAGTGTTGTTAGCCGCCCAGAGTAGAATTCGGTCTAGATGGGTGGGATATTAAATAAATAAATAAATAAATAAATAAATAAATAAATAAATAAATAAATATTTTACTCGTTTTTACTCATTAAACCTTTAGTGATGCCTCTTGGCTACCATGAGCACTATTTTTTTGAAAAACAATATAATATATAATAAGTAAATTTTTTAATAAATTATTATTTTAAATTAACTAGAATAAGTGTTTTGTTAAAATGAATTTACTTTAAAGAATGGTATAGCATTTCTATCTAAAGATTAGTGAGAAACCTGCTTATTATAAATGTGCTGTAATTTCATTTGCTGTTTCAACAAAGTTTCAAATTAAAGTTGAATCCATAGGTTATTATATAATTAATTTTTCTTAGCTATATTATTTTATTTGAATGATTTAATAGTTAAGTAGATCAAGCTAATGGATGTAGAGAAACTGCTGTTAAGAATGAATAAAGCAAAAGAATGTTAATATAGCTAGTGTAATTATTAAATGGCAGAGCAATTCTTAGGGAACTGACTATGTTGAAATTTCAGAGTTGTTTTGGGATACTTGGTCTTCAAGCTTAACAGTTCTCAATGCTAGATGGTTCTTAAGAATTTTGGAAAGCAGTTGTATTTTATCACATACATTGATGCAGGGAAGAGTGTAGGAGGTCAACCACTTTGACTGTTTTTTGAACATGACACAACTTCACAAGTTATGTAGTCTCTGAACTAGCAAAAGCATACCTATAGGATAACTTCTTAAAACAAAACAAAACAAAAAACAGAAGGAGAGAAATGTGGGGAAGGAAAAGGTGCTTAAGTAGAAAGAAAAATTTTACATTTAAAATACAGGAAAAAACCAAACTAAGCAATTGCAGGCCACTGGAATTTTGGAACAGTTATAGATATTAAGAACAAACTATAAAATGTTACATGTAGAAAAATTATAACTTTTATTCAGAGTGTGAAGTGAAATTATTTCGACATGGAAATAAACCACCTGTTCTCAATGCATGGGGAGGAGCTATCCAGGAATAGGTTAAATCCTTTCTTCGCAAGCCTTGGCAAAAGGAGTGAATTTAAAAGAACTCAACAATCATGCTCCACAAGCTCTTCCCAGTGTTCTTCTACCTTTGTCCAAAACAGACCTCATTTTTTGCTTTCTCCTCTTTCTGGCCTTTTGTAATGCTCCTTTCTTTCAAAATTCTCATTTTCTCTTTAAAAAGAGGAAGAAGAAGTCGTCACCTTTCCCTCCCTTCCTCTTCCCATATACCTCTGAGCCTTGTTGTTTTGCTAACTTTCTGCCTTGATGGGTAAATCTGGCAAGGTGTCCTCTAAATTCTCATCCACTAGGCATGTCCGCGTAACACCTAACCCCAGCTCTCTTGGGCCATGGCTATTAGGTGCTTCATTCTCTGGATCATCACACTGTTCCAGTGGTACTGCCTCCCAAGGTTTTGTGTGGTTTGGAGTTGCCCACTGCCATTCGACGAGTTCAGATAAAGGTGAAAACGTTCGTTTAATCCCAGTAGATAAAGCAGAGGCATCAGAAGAACAAATTGATTCAGACTCTTGTGGAGAGGAGTCTTATGCCTCAGACTTGTCCCCGAAGCTTTTCTGCATAGGTGGCAAAGAAGGGATTGAAGCCACATCTTGTGCTTGTTTCTTCACCCAGATCTGTCTGGCTCCGACTAGCCATGTGGAAATTGAGAGGAACTGATTCTAGAACCTAGAGTGCTCTGAAAAATTAACATCTACTCTTCTGGGTCTGTGCAGACCCTCCATGTTGAAGATACCTGAAGCTACTTAGAAGGTGTTTCTCCAGTGGTTTACTAGGAAGCATGGTTCCCACTCTACAGCAAGCATTGCATACTTACTGGCTACTTACTGGCCACAGGATGACATGGATTCGGGTCTCTGCCCCAGTACACTGTGCAGAGAGACATCATCCCTCTCTCCTTTTAAACAAGAGAAGGTAGAAAACCACTGTCTGCTCGCTGACAGCTGAAGAAGTTTCTCTGAGTGTTATCCATAATTTAACCATCTGTTATATACAGATTTCCTTTATGAAGACGCCAAGTGGTTCTCAAGTCTTTCACTAACCTATCCTTTGCACCCTTACATTCTGTCTCTCTTTGAATCTTCTCCTCAAGATAGCATTCCTCTTTGCTATTAGTTGTGCTTCTTTACTCTTGACATAGTAACATTCCATATTGACCCTTCTTCATTTCTAAATCTAACACAGGTCTCATGAGATTCTGCTTGCTTCCTTCTGTCTCGCCCAAGTCATCCTTTGGAAGAGGAGGGGCACAGGCGTGATGTTAGAAGGGCAGTCAAAAGAACTGCATTCTTCAGGAAATGTAGCTCTTTCTTCATCTCCTTCCTTCTCACCTTTCTGAGTAAAAAAGATTCCCCCCTTCCTTTTTTGCCAAATGGATTAAGGCTTGCATATTTCTAGCATGTGAAGTCTCTCATGTCCCTAAGCCTGATCATATGTAGATCCTCCTCTGGAAGAGTTTTGCAGAACAGCTACTTGGACTCACTCTTCCACATTCATAAGACACTGTAAGATTGACAAATATCCTTCAGCAGCAGCTGCCTTTAGCAGACATATCCTTCAACAAGTAGTTTCTGATTGAAGAGGCAGCTACGTCCCTACCTGTAGACCAAGAACCTGCTTGGATATATCTCATTCCTGGATGGCTCCTTCTCACAAACCAAAAGTGGAGCATTGCCTTACCAGTGTCCTAATCTGTTTGCTAGATCACTGAAAGAAAACAGGTTGAACCGTTAATTCCATTAATAAAATATGAAGATGAAATAGCTCAAAGTTCACAAGAAATTACAGGATTCCATCGGGATTCTATCAAGAATTATACACCACACCAAATCCAGTAGTAGAATTAATAGACTTCTCTCAAAAATTGCAATCCCTGAAGTTTCTGTTGAAGACCTGAGAGTGTTAGAAGCTCCAATAACAGAAAATGAAATTAGGAAAATAATACAGAACCTAAAACAGAATAAATCAGGAAGACCAGGTGAATTTACCAGTGATTGTTTTTGCTGACATTCTCTGAAAGACTCACACCAATATAGAAATAATGACAAATGTTGCTTAACAAAACAAACAGCACCCCCCCCCCCAAAAAAAAAACAACCCAACCCTTGCTGGTGAGCTTCATTGGTTCCCAATATCATCTACCTTTCAATATGACTCTACAAGAGCTATGGCTTTGCTGGCAGCTTTTGTCAGAGGTGTCTCCTTAATGGATATCTGCTATACAGCAACATTCCAGGTTTTAGCCATCCACATATGTGGGTCCCTGTAGACTAGATGTATGGCCAGACTGGAAACTTTGCTTGATCTTTGATTCATGCTTGAGAGTTTCTCAGCTCCTATAATTGAGCTAACTAGTCATCCATATTTATGAGTCACAGATACCACAAAGCAGAACAGGTTACTTACACGCAACTGTGGCTCTTTGAATGGTCATCTATGAAATCACGCAAACCATTCTTCCTCTCCTCTTTATATCCTGCTTCTCTATTGGTGGCACATATGGTACTGAGGGAGTATTTACTGAGGTGCATGTTTAGACATGTACATTAGAGGGAGTGAGATTCCTACAATAAACTACGTAGCTCTAGAATGCTCGGATTTGGCTCTGAGCAGATGCAAAACCCATATGTGAATTCACAAATGATGACAGTGACAGTAAGCAACCTGTTCTTGTAATTACTGTTATGTTTGGTTTGTGAAAATATTAACATTCTTTAGATTGAAATCAGGGATTGCATACCCATGAGAATTGCAAATCTAGATACCAATTTATGAATTGACTGATTTTGAGTTTGGATTATATATGTTCCTGATTTATTTGTAATACACTAGACTAAGTATTATGATTTACAGTACCCCAAAGTATTTATAACAAGTTTGGAGTCTTATTTTTCTAAATTTAATACATAAGGATAGAACATAGAGTTTTTAAAAAATACTTTAGTAGCGTTATTTGACTCTTCTTGTCTGGTCCTTTTTTATTTGTTTGTTTGCAATTATAGTGAGACCTACAAACTTTTATAAAGTTCACTGGATTCCTATTTCTGTCCAGATTTTATTTTGAAGGTAAATGGTAGGTTTGAATACCCTGTTTTCCCGAAAATAAGACCTAACCTGAAAATAAGCCCTAGTATGATTTTTCAGGATGCTCATAATATAAGCACTACCCCAAAAATAAGCCCCAGTTAAGAGAAACCCCACCCTCCACCATTGTGCAGCAACCAGAGGAAGATGACATGACTATATTTGAATATATGTAGATTGTTGTACATGAAAAAAATCCCCTGAAAATAACTCCTAATGCGTTTTTGGAGCAAAAATTAATATAGGACCCTGTCTTATTTTCGGGGAAACACGGTATACAGAACTTGGCAATGGGCATGAAAACTTTAATTTCTGTTATAATTCCTCCACTGGCACAGGGAATGTATGATATTTGAACAGGAGTAGACTTTTGCAGAAACACAATGCCTTTACATTGTAATAAACCGTGGGGAAAAAGTTTGGTATGAGAAAATGGATGTTTTGTCTTTGAAATTTGTATGGCAGTGATGAGTCACTCTGTCTGAAATCAAGCTGTTTTCATTTAATTGCTAATAGTTTTTGTGAAAATCTGAGAGTACTGTTACATATCATTGCAGATAGAACTTGCACATCCTTCTGTATCTAAATCTGAATGAGTTTATTGAAAATCAAACAAGAAACAACTTGGATTATTTATTTACAACTACTTCCTTCCTTGGTTCATTAAGGGTGTAAGAGTATCATGCATGGTAAAGGCAGCTTCTTTCTACAGTGTTATATTAATAACTGGAAATGATACTAAATTAGGATTTTGCAAATATAAAACAATACATATTACAATTTCTAAATGAGAATTGCTACAGAAAAGACCAGTGTTTAGTTTATATCAAAACCATACTCCCCAACTGTTTAATCTTAGCCTTTACCCAGTTTCACAAAGGGTATGCTTTCCGTTTCTAGGCTGCTTGGATATTAAAGAAGCCATGGCCAAGTGTGGTCCTTTAGATGGCATTGGACTACAGCTGTGAGTGTTCCTCACCGCTGGTTGTGTTCACTATGGCTGTTGGGAGCTGCATTCTGACAACATCTGAAGGGCCACGTTGTGTTCACTCTGTATAAAAGAATGTGGTCAGCAAGGCTTGTTACAGGTCAATAAACAGTGGTAAGCTATGATTTGTCTTTATGGGTTATGCCATTATTTAGCCATCCAAAGCTTATAGCAGTATTAGGGAGGAGAAGGTTCACAACCCTGAATATCTAATTCTCTATCCAGCAGTTCTATCGTCTTTTGACATCTGGAGATAAAAGCCAGGCTAGAAGATTGATGAGTAATAATCTAAACATGTGAAATAGTTGATAAATAATAATTTAAATGTGTGAAACAATTGTTCATATAGCATAAAAGCTGTAGTTTTTTTAGTCATAGGCTACGTATCACAATAATTAAACCTGGTCCAGAATCACATGTTACTACCCCCTTTTTTCTTTTGAGGTCTTGTTTGAACTCAGACAATAGTAAAGGAAACATTTTTTCATGGGTTCATCTATTCAAATGACTCTTTTCCAAGCATATGTAATACTGTTATATGAAAATATCATATTTTTTCCTCAGAAGTGAGACAATTGATCAACGAGACAGAGAATTAGAACTTCAGGTTGTAAACACTGCTTTCTTCCCCATTTATCTGTAAGCTTTTGGCTAGGTAATGGGTGCCTGAGCAAGCTTTTTACTGTAGTGAAGGAGTGTCATTGTTCGATTAATTGTTTGCCCAAGATCTTTAGTACAGTAGAGGAAAACAGCACTTGCTTTAAAAAACCCTTTTCCTCTTTTATAGGATAAGAGAACTGAGCAATGAATAAATTACGGCAGAGCTTTAGGAGAAAGAAAGACGTCTATGTCCCTGAAGCCAGTAGGCCGCACCAGTGGCAGACAGATGAAGAAGGGGTCCGGACTGGGAAATGCAGCTTCCCAGTTAAGGTAAATTTATCTTCTGTTTCCAGAATGATAATGGAGTTCTAAATTCTCTGTGCAATAACTTGGAAGGACTAAAGTTTCTTTGTCTGAAACAAGTTGTGTTATCTACTTATCTATACTTTTTCTTTGGTTCTATTAGCATGCAAGAAATGACCTCTAGGACTGGGTATTCATGAGGACAACTTCAGCAGGTCCCATTTTCTAGTCAAGGCAGCCAGAAAAAAATTAAAAAACGTTGAAATCTAGCCAATTAATGGCAATACATTTAATCAAAAGGTCTTTAATTGATTAATTAAACTAAAAAAGCATTGTACTCTGTTATCAGAAATGTAAAAGGCTTTTGCATGTTATTCCAGCTAGTTAGAATCACAATGTTAATTTTAGAAAGTTGCTAGCTGAAGCAAAACATGTGATTCACAGTTAGAATAGTGTTAAAATGCTTGTTCTTTGTATTTAATCTTGCCCTTCATTGGGAAAGTGAATTATTAGTGTTGTTTGATACCTTGAAATACTAACCAGGAAACAAGAATAACTTTTGGAATGAGTTGTGATGAAGGATTATACATGAAAACCAAACAGGCAATGAAATATCTCCCATAGGAATGTACAGACCACATCCTACATGCATACCGTATTCTCAGACTGTGAGAAACAGCAAAAAATAGCGGAATTACTTTATACAGTGGTGCCTCGACTTACGACCGTCCCTACTTACGACTATTTCAAGTTACAACCAGTGAAAGGCAGGGGAAAAAGGCGGGAAATTCAAACCGTTGGTGGCGAAGAGGCTGCTTCTTTGTAGCTCTTTCGCCCCAAAGGTTAGGGAAAGGGATGCAGCAGCGGGGGGAGGTGGTGGCGGGGGTGTTACCGCACCTGATGGTGGGATCCTGGGCCTCGGCGCGGGGGCGGAGGGCCCCCCGATCCTGGCTCCTGGAGGAAGGGTCCTCCCACGCCGCCTCCGCCTCCTTCCTGGCGGGGAAGTGCCGCGAGAGGCTCTGCCAAGCCCGGCCGGGAGGACCCTTCCTCCAGGAGCTGGGATTGGGGGGCCCTCCACCCCCGCTCCGAGGCCGAGGCCTGGGACCCAGCAGCAGCGGTCCCGCGGAGGGCGGCGAGAAAAGGCAGGGGAAAAAGGCGGCAAATTTAAACCGTTGGTGGCAAAGAGGCTGCTTGCCAGGGCGGCCATGTTGGGCCTCGGCGCTCCTCGCCGCCCTCCGCGGGCCGATGCCGCTGCTGCTGCTGCCCGACACTGCCTCCCGCTCCAGAACCGGCATCGGCGGCTGCTCGCCAGGGACTCAGCAGCAGCAGCGGCATCGGCCCGCGGAGGGCGGCGAGGAGTGCCAAGGACCGACGCGGCCACCCCGGCGAGCAGCCGCCGGTGCCGGAGCTGGAGGCGTCGTTGGGCAGCAGCAGCAGCAGCGGCATCGGCCCGCGGAAGCCATCGGAGGAAGCTTGGGACTGCCTGGTAAGGTAAGGTGCCGGTTTTTGGTTTTTAAAAACTGTTCTGGGTGGGTTTTGCAGGGCTGGGGGGGGGGTTATGTTTCTGTGGTGTGTTGTTGTTTGTTTTTTGGTGATTTTTTTTTTTTGCAGTCCCAGCGTGGGGCTTGCTCTGTTTATTTTTATTTTATTTTGGGGGGGTATTTTTTTTTTGGCCGGAACGGATTAATCGCGTTCCCATGCATTCCTATGGGAATGCATGCTTCGACTTAACGACCATTTCGACTTACGTTCCATCTTCTGGAACGGATTATGGTCGTAAGTCGAGGCACCACTGTACTTAATGCTGGTCCATCTGTGGAGGAAAAGGCCCTTAACATTCATTTCATAGCAAAATTCAGTATTAAAGCCAGAATTTTACTGTTGTCAAATTTTACTGTTGTTACTGTTACTTACAAGAGAGTAAGTCATCTAATTAAATGATGTTCATAGTCTTCTGTTGTATGTGTTTGAATTACTTCAAATAGAAGTAGATAGAAGTAGATAGCAAATGAATGGAGGTTAAAGAAACCAAGGTGTTGCAACAAAGGCTTTTACCTTATATGAAATAAGAAATGCTTGATTTTCAAGCTGGATTCCAAGGAGGAAGAAGAACTTGAGACCATATTGCAAATGTTTGCTGGCTACTGGAGCACATGAAGGAATTTCAGAAGATCAGTCTGTGCTTTATAGACTATAGCAAAGCCTTTGACAAAAATCTAAGCTATGCAGATGACACTATCTTACTGGCAGAAAGCAGCAATGACTTGAAACACTTTTAGTGAAAGTGAAAGAAGAAAGTGCTAAAGCAGGACTGCAGTTAAACATGAAGAAGACAAAAATCATGACTAAAGGCGCACTAAACTACTTTAATGTTGAGAATGAAGAAATTGAAATTCTTAAAGATTTTGAGTATGTTGGTTCAATTACCAATCCAAATGGAGACTGCAGCCAAGAAATCAGAAGATTGAGACTCAGAAGGGCGGCAGTGAAGGAAGTAAAAAAGAGCATCATGTGTAAGGATGTGTCACTGGAGACCAAGACCATCCACGCTATTTTATTTCTGATCACCATGTATGGGTGTGAAAACTGAACAATGAAGAAAGTTGACAGGAAGAAAATGGATTCATTTGCAGATGGAAGAGAGCGTTGTGGAAACCCTGTATTGCCAGAAAGGCAAAGAAGTGAGTCCTAGATCAAATCAATCCTGAACTATCTCTGGAGGCAAAAATGATGAAACTGAGGCTGTTCTACTTTGGGCACATCACAATAAGGCATGATTCCCTGGAAAAGCCAATAATGCTGGGGAAGGTGAGAGGCAGCAGGATAAGAAGAAGACCAAATATGAGATGGATTGACTTCCTAAAGGAAACTCAGACTTAAATGTAAAAGAGCTGAGCAGGGCTTTTGCTTCCTTTGTAGCCTGGCTTTCCTTCCACTTCCTATGTGTGTCCTTTTTTTGTTTACAGGTCCTCTTTGAGCTTTTGGTGAAGCCATATTGGTCTTTTTTGTTGCCTTCTGTTACAATAAATCATGAGTATTCTTGTGTTTGTTCCTGGTTGTTCAGTTTAAAGTAGGACTTTCTGACTTTGGTTATTGTGATCATTGTCACTATGACTGTATTTCAGTCTCCCTCTGTACCAGATTTTCCTTTTTTGCATAGACTTACCCTGCCTTTCTCCTCGAAAGGACCCAAGACTTTGGTGAAAAAGATAGCTTATGTGCACCGTTTTTGTTTTGTGCCAAATACTTCTCTTACTGTTCTAAGTAACAGTAAAAGAATTCTAAGTAAAAGAATTCTGTATATTCACTTAATGGTTGAGAACCCTCATTTTCAAAGACACTGCTGCTTAGAGAATTGAAAAGGCTGTTTGTTTTGCTGATCCTTTTGTAAGCTCTCTAAATCTAGTAAGGCCAAATAGATTATTGCAATTTGAAATGTAACAGACTGTTTGCTTCCATCCATTACCGAACATTTTGATGATTACCACTATAAAGGAAGTTTCTTTGGTCTGCCTTGAGAACTCAGTTTGAGTATACCCTTACTGTAAAAAACGGGAGAAAAGAGAGAATATAGTTGCAAGTTAACACTTCTTCATAAATGAAAGCTTTGTCATGAATATGTCCGACTTGGGACGTAGCATTTTTGGTGTGGGTGGAAAGACAGGCAGTGAGACAATTCTAAGACCTTTTATCTAGCTTTTGCGAGCTTAGGGTACCCTGAAAGACGGGACTATAGTAGTATGTTGAAGTTTCTGATATCAGTGGTTTTGTGTTTCCAAATATTGTGCTTTATTTAGAGCCCAGTGAACTAAAAATAACACTTGACTTTGGCTTTTGTAATGACTACATCTTTCTAGCTCAATTTTTCAGGTAGTAGTATGAACTAACCTGTCTTAAGAACTGTATGGATCGAAATAGGTGCATTGGCCATTTCATGTCTATTTATTTTAAAAAGCCTGTGGTGCTGAGCCAGTCTGTTGTGTGAAGAGGGGAGCTGCTGTGTGAAAAACTGATTCAATAATCTTGATGATTCCTCGATGATTCCCATCAGTACAATACGGAATGGCTATTAAGATTAATGTGTAACATTTTGCTATAGCCATTTGTTGTCACAAGATGTGCATGGCTCAGTATAGCATGTGGAAGGTCTGCAGTCTACAGCAGAAATAGGCAAACTTTTTTCTGTTGGGGACTGCATTTCCTTGAGTCTGGGAGGCAGTGGCTGCATGCTAGCAGTGGGCAGGATTGTTTTTCTCTGTCCTTCGCCCCTTCCCTGACACATACTTCAGCCAAACAGAGACAGAAGCAGAGATCAAATAATATAGAGAACTCACATTGTATTTAGTCAGCCGTAGTTAAATATGCCAGACACCACCCAGTACATTGAAATAAAGCAGGAAGCACCAACCAGGACTGTCTCACTCAGCCTAGCTGACCAGTCTTCCCACAAGTTGACTTTAGGCAGCATCATGTCTGGGAGGTCTGGATATACAGGAGTGTCCAAGGTACAGTAATCTTTATGCTAGCCAAAATCTGTTCCATAAATTATGCTTCCACAAGGATGATGATGGCAGAGATTTTGAGTAATTAAAAGAGTTCCTACTTCTGTCCCATGTCCAACTTGTGTGTAATTAGTCTTCTTGTGTTACAAGCTCTGCAAGCCTTGTGACAGAAGTAGTAATCTTTGATTACTAGAAATCTGCTTGAAATCTCCTGATGTGATCTTCACCCTTATGCAGGTATAATTTACAGAACAGGATTTGGCCTCTGTCTTTGTTCTCTAACAGCTTTGGCTAGTTTCTGATGAGAGATTTCCATCAGAGCTCTTCCTGACCTGAAGTTCTGTGGCCTTCCCCTGCCCCTTCTCTGATGTAGTCCTTTAGCCTTGCACAAAAGTCTCATGCTTAGCTTAAAATACACAGTGATCAATGTTACCTGGATCATTGAGCAAGTTCCCCACATCTTTTGGATTCATTTTGTTTCTGCTTTATGGAGCTGTTCTTTTCGTTGTTATGTGTAACTATTTCAAATACAAAACAGTATAAATTCAGGTTTGAGACCCAGACATTGCCTGATGGTCTGTAGTCACTATGTACGGAACACATAAAAATCTTGAACTATTTGACTAAATACGACATGTATGGAACTGCTATACGTATTTCAGTTTGTCTAATCGGACTTCTTTTCTCTTTTAGTATCTTGGACATGTAGAAGTGGATGAATCTAGAGGAATGCATATATGTGAAGATGCTGTGAAAAGACTGAAAGCTGTACGTATACTTACTACATATTATCAATATACAGCTTTTTCCTATTTTAGTGTAGGTATGTTTTTTTCCCTTCAAAAAATATTTTCCTTAAAGTACCATGTGTGGTTACTGAGACATGCCAGTATGAATGGAAAGAGAATTGGAACAATGATCAACACTAAAAGACATTTGTTTGTTGTTGCTACCTTTAAGAAGTCTTTCTCTAACATTTGCTAGTCATTCTTTATTTGTTTTTTGTTTTTGTTTTTTTTAGAACATGTCAGTTTTCCCCCCAACTAAATGTTGATCAGGACTACTGTATTCCAGATATGTGTATGTTAGTCTTAAACTGGGTGTCAAAATGATTAGTTGATACCAGCTTCTTGGTGTTTGTCTCCTGAATAAGGAAGGTGAATGAATGAGAAGGGTGCAAATAACTTACCTTGAAAGCTTATGAAGTATATATTTCTGAGTAACTGGAAAAACACTTAAGATCTTCTAACTGGAGCGTTGTGACTTTTGAGACCTGAGAGCAGCACAGAATCAGAACTGGTAGTAGCAATCTAATTGTTAAAACCTCATGGCTTTTAAATGTTAAATTCTCCTGCATATAAGCACTGTGGCTTCTAACAGAAACCCTTTGTTTTCTTCTCTCAGTCACACACACACATGAGGATTACAGATTAGCCTTTCTCGAGAGCTTCTGAATAAACTAGTACTCTGATTAGATGTCATCTCCAATTTCTCGTTGGTTGTTGTCGTGATGACTTAACAAGATGTTGGTTATGCTCCCATCATTTCTGGCATGATAATCCAAATGCATCATAGTAGAAGTCACAAGCTTGATAATAAAAGTGATGCCTTCCATAATCTTTTGGCCAGCACTTCCAAAATAGTTAAATGAGTGCTTTCTGCAGCTAAATATGGACCTATTGATGTTGATGCATATTCATGTTTTTTCTTTACAAAGGTATTCAGTCATTTCAGACCATTTTTCCAGCTTAATGAAAGGAGTATTCTCATTAAGAATTTTGAAATTCACGGTAGTAGTTCTTTTGTTAATCCAGTACAGTACTTGTATGCAATTTTGTAGAGTGAATTTCTGTTTTCACAGGGCTGCTGCTTATCTTCCAATTCAGTAGAACAAATTTTTCTCAAAACAAGCCATAATGTCATTTACAAGCTGTTGATTCTAGATGTATTTATTTAGGTGTAGCAGCCTGATGTTGTCAAAACAGACTGATGTGTGTGATAAACTATTAAATGGCTGAACCTTGGTCACCTCCTTTTTTTCTGTTCTATACTACTATAGAAGTTCTATCATCCTTTTTTGACTGTATATTTGGGGCTGCTCTGTATTTCAGATCTATATTTTTAAAAATCTGTGAAGCAGCTCTACCTTCCCCTCAGAATATAAAACAGTTCTTTTTTTCCTTTTTAGGGGGTCTTTGTCTTTTCCTTTAAATATGGACACAAATATATCTGAGTTCACTAGAATAGGGATGGGTGTGAAAAGTTGAGTTTACACCCATTTGTTGCCATCTGCTGCCTGAATGTGGCATAGTTTTCATTTGATTTATTCTTAACTGTACTTTAAATAGCCTGAATTGACATTTTAGAATACTGCAAGTACTAATCAGCCCAGGAATAGAAGTTTGTCTGTTAGATGTGTTATTAATTCAACTGTAACATCTTGTATTGTGCTGAATACTTAAATTCTAATCCATATTGTACCCTTTTGGAATGAAGGGCATGCTAGAGTGTTCAGGAACAGGTAAAAGTAATGGGGGTTAACTCCCAAATAATACAATGGCATGTCTTGCAAATGCTATCATGAGAGTTAGAAGCCTGACTTGTAAGGGAGAGGCTACATGTGAAAGAGAATTTCTCACAATTAAATAGTAAAATGTAGCTGTGGCCCTATAACTACAGAGCTGTAAAAATCCAGACATTTGTCTCCCAATTGAAAGCTGTTGGGAGACTAAAATGAAGCTTGCAGCTTCAGATCTCTTTTGAAGATGATCTTGATTATTTGAGCTCAGTATATATTTGAAGAAATTCCTTTCATGTGGCTAGGTTTTTCTTTCATACTTCGAAGACATAACCTCTGGTGAGTGAACAGCTTGACCACATGGTATGGATGTAATCTCAAATGCTAGTGCACCATTAGATTTTAAAATGAGAATTTTATGGAATTTGAAACTTGTTTGAGAGCAGTAATGCACAACTTTGCACAGACATTTAAAAGTGTAGTTTCTTTCTTGATAAAGAGGAATATATACATGTTCATTGGTAAACTGTGTTGGAGCATGCTTGTTGCTATATTGTCTCCATTCTCTCTCATTTGGTTCAGATTGCCTTAAAAATTTGTCTCTTTAGTGTGTCATATTTTTTGTTTGCAAATATGATACATTTGTTAATATATGTTCTTGTTTTAGCAGGTAAAAGAAATATAACTTAATTGTGTTTTAAATATGAGTGATGTTTCTGAATATTAACTTCCATAGCTACCCTAAAATCCATTTTGCATGTTCTATAACATTAATGCTTTCTCTGAAACATCTGATTTTTTTCTATATTAACACCTTCTGAAAATTAAACTAACGCTGTCACCTAAACAAGGTCAATTTTCACCAACCTTGTGAACTCTCATGTGTCTTCTACAGACTGATTATATTGATATTTAATGCTTAACTTGGCAGTGGTAATATCCAGTTTTTTTTCCTTGTATAGCCTTGTGATTGATTAAGTTTTCAGCAGATATTAAGTTATATTGTATTCAACTATGCTATAGTAAGCTATCTTGAAAACAGGTTTAATAAACTAAGACAGTAATATCTGTTAGATGTTTCACCACACTTGCCATGTGTGCAAATTGCTGCCATATGGCAGAGAAAATGACTGTAGAAGCCCACCGTTGAATCTAGAATGACATAAACCCTTAAGAATCAGAGAGCACCATAGATGTGTGGCAGATATCAGGCAATATATGTAAAACAGCTGCTCCTTGGAGGCTGCTTTGACTGCTGCCACCACGTGAAAAGACATTTATGTACAATAATTCCACACATGCTTGAATGACTTAAACCACCATAAATGTCTTGTTATGTGGATGTTTGTGATGGTGTGAAGAAAGGAATTACATGTGGTGACCAAAGCATGTGAACAGCTTGCTACATGATAGTCAGTGCAAGAGCAATTTAGAATCTGACTTGTCCCAGCCCCTAATAGTGAACATGATCAGGAAAATAATCTGGTCTCTTGCTTGTTTCTGAAAAATTGGATATTAAAGCTGCTGCACTTAATTGAAGTGAAAATGTGCAGCACTTCCAGTTTGTTTATGCCTTAATCAGACTCAAATCAGAATATCTTTCAAACGTTTTGTAAGAGAACATCAAGAAGAAAAGTTTTAAATGGTGTCAAAAGTGTTATTGACAAGTTACTGAATAGTTTTCATGGAGAGAAAAAAGGCAAGAAAATTCATTTTCTGGTTTTATTTGTTTGTTGTTCTTTTTCCAAAATCTAATGTATCTCTTCAGTGAAAAAAATCTGGATTTGAAAACAAAATAAATCCTGGGCATAAAACAGCCTACATTTTCTGCTAAGTCGGCTTTAAAAGTATCTTTGGAAAATAAAAGTGGAGGGTATATGACTGGAAATACCTTTTTAAAAGTTTTATTTTTAAAGGGCAGGGTGGAAAAGAAGCACCCTCCTGTTTGTTTTCTTTAGATTTCATGCTATTTTAGCTATCTTTCTTATATCTTAAAGTTTCCAGAGGCATTAAATTTATCAGATGTGTAAATTTTATGCCATTCTAATCAATTTAGAATGCCTCCCTGTCTGCTGCCAAGTTTGGCTAGTAATCCCACTAAAAGCTAAGGGGACAAACAAAACAAAATAAACATTTGCATGAAATTGGATTTGATTTTTCTTTTCCTCTTTCCACCAATTTCAGAGCTTTAGTCTTTCTTAATAAAAGACCATGTGATGCCTTTTATTTGCATTTCTGTGGGACTTTTCCCATCTGACTATCACAACCTCTGTGGACAACTCTACATTACCCACTTTCCTTCCAATCCCTATATTTTTGTATGTATATGTTGGTTTGAAACCCTGGGACACTTTAAGCTACCTACAGTAATAGCATCCGACTTGTCCCCCCTGTTCCTCCAGGAAAGGAAGTTCTTCAAAGGCTTCTTTGGAAAAGTAAGTTTAATGCCTTGTTGTGTTTGCGCTTTAAGGAGTTACATCCCTAGTATAGCATTGCCTAGTGTCAGAATGTCTGACAAAATTGATTTTTGGCTTCAGCTGACTCTGTGAGTTGCAAAAAAGTACTCTCCTCACCCCATATCGAAGATTCTCTCATTATTACAGATAGCTAGATTGACACTAAAGGCTGTTATAACAGAAGAATATAGAGCTACATTATCCTGCTGCTAAATGCTCATATTGAAAATTCATGATATAGTTATGTGCCTTTGGAAGAAAGCATATTTAACACTACTGATAAATACCTTCAACTTGCTAGAAGTATTAAATTTACACTTCTATTAAACTGAATAACAAAACATCCAAAAGATGAAGGAAACAGTTTATATACTCTTACATTGTAGATATGGGAGGAATCTGAACATCCGATCTGTTCTTCATTGCAACAATTTCATACTGAAATATCAAATCAACACTATTTAAAATCACACATCACCAGTTTTACTGGTATATACATTTTTCATAGAATCACAGAGTTGGAAGAAACCACAGGGGCCATTGAGTCCAACCCCATGCCATGCAGGAACTCCATCAAAGCACTCCTGACAGATGGCCATCCAGCCTCTGCTTAAAAACCTCCAAAGAAGGAGAATCCACCACACTCCGAGGCAGCCTATTCCACTGCCGACCAGCTCTGACTGTCAGGAAGTTCTTCCTGAGATTCAGGTGGAATCTCTTTTCCTGTAGTTTGAAACCATTGCTCCTTGTCCTAGTGTCTGGAGCTGTAGAAAACAAACCTGTCCTTTATTCAACATGACATCCCTTCAAATATTTAAACATGGCTATCATGTCCCCTCTTAACCTTCTTTTTGTAAGGCTAAACATTCCCAGCTCCCTAGGCCGCTGCTCATAGGACATGGCTTCCAGACCTTTGACCATTTTGGTCGCCCTCCTCTGGACACGTTCCAGGTTGTCAACATCCTTCTTGAATTGAGGGGCCCAGAACTGGACACAATACTCCAGGTGAGGTCTGACCAAAGCAGAATAGAGTGGTACTATCACTTCCCTTGATCTAGACACTATACTCCTATTGATGCAACCAAGAATTGCATTGGCTTTCTTGGCAGCCGCATCACACTGCTGACTCATGTTCAGTTTGTGGTCTACCAAGACTCCTAGATCCCTTTCACAGGTACTGTTGTCTAGCCAGGTGTCTTCCATCCTATATCTGTGCAGTTCATTTTTTCTACCTAGGTGTAGGACCTTACAGTTCTCCCTGTTGAAATTCATTTTGTTAGTTTTGGCCCAGGACTCTAATCTGTCAAGGTCATTTTGAATTTTAATCCTGTCCTCTGTGGAATTAGCAACCCCTCCCAATTTGGTATCATCTGCAAATTTAATCAGTATACTCTCTATTCTTTCATCCAAGTCATTGATAAAGATGTTGAATAGCACAGGGCCCAGAACAGAACCCTGAGGCACCCCACTAGTTACCTCTCTCCAGGATGAAGAGAAGCCATTGGTGAGCACTCTTTGGGTTCGGTCAGTCAACCAATTACAAATCCACCGAACAGTAGCACTGTCTAGCCCACATTTTACTAGCTTCCTTGCAAGAATATCATGGGGAAATTTGTCAAAGGCCTTACTGAAATCAAGATATGCTACATCCAGGCGTTCCTTTCATCTATCAAGCCTGTAACTCTATCAAAAAAAGAGATCAGATTAGTCTGGCATGACTTGTTTTTGAGAAACCCGTGTTGACTTTTAGTGATGACAGCATTGCTTTCTAAGTAATAACAAACTAAATTACAAATGCCACAGATAGAGAACAGGATCAGCAGAAATGTACAATTTCAAAATATTTATAACAATAGATTTAGTAATACCCTGTTTCCCCGAAAATAAGATCTAACCTGAAAATAAGCCCTAGTATGATTTTTAAGGATGCTCGTAATATAAGCCCTACCCCAAAAATAAGCCCCAGTTAAGTGAAACCCCGCCTCCACCATTGTGCAGCAACCAGAAGAAGATGACATGACTGTATTTGAATAAATGTAGATTGTTATACATGAAAAAAATAAAACATCCCCTGAAAATAACCCCTAATGCGTTTTTGGAGCAAAAATTAATATAAGGCCCTGTCTTATTTTCGGGGAAACACAGTATTTAATAAAACCATAGGCAAACAAATTAGGGTACATGTTACAAAGGAAAACATGAAAACTTCCTGGATCACTTCCTTTCTTTTCTCAGACAGTGATGATGAGTTAGGTCTCACATGACTTTTTTGGGAACTGTGGTAGCTTCAATCCGCATCAGTAGTGACATGTTGCCTGCTTACTTTAGTAAGAAAGACTGGTCAAAAGTACTACATTTTTCCTTCTTTAAAAAGCAGTGTTAGATGTGTGAATGGCTCCAGACAGTGAGAGCACAAAGTGTTCAAAGAAGTAAAATTTTAAAGCTGTAAGTTTTATAAAATGATGTTTGAAATGTATGAATGCCCCTGCATTTCGGTGCTATACCTAGGAAATACTAAACCACTAATGAAATAAACCACAGATTTGCACTATATCTCACAGTATCATTCTCTATATATTTTGTTGGAGGTGGCTCTCATTGTATCCAGGAGGACTTGTCTCAGTATAAATATGCACAGGATTGCAGCCAGGAAAAAAAATTGGATAGAAATGGGAAGATCGAGTTGTGTTCCTTCTGATTAGTGATGCCACTCACTATTCGTAATTGTAATGGCTGCATAATGTAATTGAAAAGCTGTTTCTCTCATAGCCATTGGTACTTAGCCATGTGATACAGTAGGATCCCCATATTTGCAGGATTGGTACCTGTAGTTTCACTCATCCATGGCTTGCTGTACCCCTACATATAATATACAAGGGTATGCCCTTGTGTCCTTTGTCCTGTCCCCTTGTGTGTTGTATATAGGGTTCCTCTGTATCTGTGGTTTTAGGCATTCACAGTAGATAGGGGTTCTACTCAGCTCATTGAATGACTTGGGAGCAGTCACTGTATCTCAGCCTAAAGTCAATTTACAAGGCTATTATCAGGGTAAACTGAGAACATGGAGAAATGTATGTACTACTTTGATCTCTTTGGAGAAAAATTAGGATATGAATTTAAGAAGTCATTGTTCCAGAAGCACAACCTTGATGATGAATATCTGGAAAGGATCTTGACATGAAAAGAAACTGTGTAAAGAACTTTAAGAAAATATGACATACTGGGTTGAATTCAATTTGTTGTAAATTAGATTGAAGTTATTTATGTGTCTTGAAATTTCATGGCACGTATTGTTATTGTACTGGGATGGAATAAAGGCCATCTTGTTTCATGTTATAAAAAAAATTACTATACAGAAAATAGAATAAACAAAGTTAGCAGCTATTTGAGATGTAGACTGTCTCTTTACTATGCCCTGAACAAGAGGGCCTTTGTGCTTGGATAGCCATAGCTATGTAAGAAATTGGCATATCCTCTTATTCATAGTAGCCACTTTTTAAAATAGTAAAATAGTAAATATATTTTGAGCCTTGAGGAATCTGTGAAGCAAGATATGAAAGTTGTCATAAAGCACAGTTTTTATCTAGTGATATAAGGGAGGAAACACTTGTGCAAACTTTCAGAAATTGTAAAACAGTATTCAGCCCCTTGTGAAGTTTTTTTTTTTACCTTATGTGGAGCTTGTTGTGGATATCATTCTCACACTGGAACACTTTGGTGCATTTGATATTAAACTAGCAAATACTAGTCATAGACCTTCCTTTTCAGGCAGGCTTTTAAGCAATGATGGTGGTCTCAGGAATGCTATATTTATTTCATTGAGATATTTTAAAATGTTTTTTATAATTGTTTTTAATTGTGGTTTTAATTTTAATAAATGTCCAGTTGTTTTTAGTAAATTTTAGTAGCATTTTAAAATTTGTGATTATTGTATTGTTTTAATTGTTGAGCTGCCTTGGTCTGCTATGGGGAGAAAGGGATGGATGGATGGATGGATGGATGGATGGATGGATGGATGGATGGATGGATGGATGGATGGATGTTTGAAATTTTGGGCTTACAAATAGTAAATGTTAAATTTAGTAAGACAGCAGGTTTCTGAAAGCAGTTTAACAAGTGCAAAACTCACTTCTGGAAACAATTGCAATTTAAATCTATAAACTCTATCAATTTTCTCCGCTTTGCATACGTGTTCAGATGTGGAAAGCAGCACATGGAAGGAATTAGGCAGTATAGATGACATGCTTTTAACTAGAGACTGCCGGAAAACTTGGGGAGGAGGTCATATTTTTCCCTAAGAGCTAAGTTGGGGAAGAGGAGGCATATATGCTCCTCTCTAACCGTGAAGGATTTTTGAGTAGGAGAAAATATATTGTAGGCACAATTTCTAAGTCATTGGGGTGGTGTGAATTGTGAATTAAGTACTCACCATACTGGAGGATAGAGACAATAGAGGACAAGAAGAGGTGTAATGAGTAGAGATGGGGAGGGAAGCCTGACAGAAGCAATCCCCCACCCCTGCTATCCTTGCAAAGACAGCAGGGGTGGGGGATCGCTTGGGTCCCACTTTCTATGCACTCATAGGAAAATGGGGGAAGTGGATTAAAGCGATCCCCCACCCCTGCTGTCTTTGCAAAGAAAGTGGGGAGAATTCCTTTGGTCAGGCTTCCCCTATCTATGTGACAGATGCATAGAAAGACAGGGGAAGCCTGACCAAAGCGATCCCCCAGTCTTTGTAAACAGGGGGTGGGTTTCCCTTCGGGCAGGCTTTAGCAAGCTGCTGGAAGGGAAAACTCATCTCTGCTTATGCCCCTGAGAAACAGCTGATCCGCGGGGGCATAAACAGATAGGGATAGACAAAGGGACGAATGTAAATGGGTTATAGTTGTTGCTTTGTATTCGTCAGGGTCTGGACCTCAAGAATATGAAGCAACGAATATCTGACGAATCAGTGATATTCGTTGAATATCATGATTCGTTTTTATATCTGTCCCCATGTCTGGTAATGAGTGAGACAGTGTTTTGGTTTCCTTTTCTTGCCACTGGCCCACTACCCTCACAATCTCTTGTAAGTTTATTTCAAGTCATTGAAATAAACTTAACATCTGCAAATCTTAGTATTAGGATATGACAATGGTCCAGTTGGGACCATGTGAAAGACATCAATTATTACCCATTCAGTATTACCTAGACTGGGAATCAGGATTGGAAGAAGTACCACCCCCTTCCTCATTCACTTTTCAGATGTAACTGGAAAGGATTTGTAAAGTTTATTTCAAAATAAAAATAAGAAATTAAAAGGATATTGCAAAAATAGTAGAACAGTTCCAAAGTCAAACCAATGTTGATACAAGTGTACAGGATATAAAATAGTGTCACTGAAAAATAAGAAATTCTAACGCTACTCTATCTTTACTGTTACTTAAGCACTTTTCTCAGTTTCTTCAGACTAATAACAGCCAATCCTTAATAGCCCTTAATCCACTTTGATTACTCTGTAGGACAAAGACATCCTGGCCCAAAGCTTTTTGACAATAAGCAGTCTCCCTAACTTGCAGCCCTAATCTGCATAACCTCAGGCCGTGAGGCACACTAACTTCCTAACTCACAGGCACAGCCATTTGTTAGGTACTTTTATACAGATGAGCAAGAAATAAAGAAAAGACAGACTTCATTTTTAATAATATTTTTATTAATTTTAATAACAGAAAGTAAAAACAAAAATCACATTACATTAGATATTACAAGCATAATGAAAACAAAATAAACAATAACAGTTTGGCATAATAGTCATAGTAGATCTATTTTCTGTAACTAGAATATAGTGCACTATGTTTTAGCAAAAGACATTCAGGTAATAAACCCTTGGCCTTTGGAAAGTTTTATATCTGAAGCTATTTGAAATGGCTTGTTGCAGGAGCACAGGAGATAAAGAAGTGAGAAGCCAACTGCTTCCAGGGCTGAAAATTAATTTCCCCAGGTTCTGCCAGGTCTACATAGAAAGTCCAGATGTATTTCAGATTTTTATATGTTCCAAGGTTCTTTAATTTCTCGACTTGGGACAATATTACATTAACAACTTACACTTACCCTGGTCCTTAGGCTCTAACCCTAAACAATTAGAACGTTAAGGCAACATCATACATTAGGGTAATGCAGTGATTCTGTTACATGAGGGCTAGGCTGTATGTCAGGATGATGGGAAGATGAAACAAGACCATTTGTTACTTGAAAGTTGCAACAAAAGCTACTTGTGGTGTAACTCCTTATGCGTTAGCCTTTACTGGCAGTTTATTTGGTGTTTAAACAAGTGAAGAATTTGAGCTTGAATTCTTTGCCTTTATCTGAGTTTATTAACATACTTGATTCATCCTGTTTTCCCCCCTTCCTTTTGCATTGTGTTCTGAAAGACTGGCTTCTACTTGACTCTCTGGAGGTTTTGTTTTTTGGTCTGAATATTTGGCTTTGGGCACTCCTACTGAAGTTGGATTATCATCTGCACACTGACTTTTGTGCTTCTTGGAAAAGAGGAAGTGAAAATGCGGCCTGATTGACAACACAACAGTAATATTGTTTCTCCTTTTTTTTTTTCTCATGCAAGAGTGGAAAGAAGGCAGTTAAAGCAGTCTTGTGGGTTTCAGCAGATGGACTCAGAGTGGTTGATGAAAAAACAAAGGTTAGTCACTGCTGCTTTTGGAAACATCAGTGATTAAATTGCATATGGCATGGCGTCATTTACACTGCTTCTCCAGGGTATTAGCCACATATATGCTGAGTCAAGTCATCAGAGATGCCTTTTACATGTAGTTCTGTTTCAAATTTTCATTTTACTTTGGCTGTTTATATCTTCAGGTATTAAAAGTGAAAAAACTGTGTGCCTTTAATTCCTTCTGTCTCATGAGTGACAGAAGAGTAATTATGTGGAAAATAACAAGGGAGAGGCAAAACTTTGACCTTGATACTTATGTTGTCCTTCTTAGAAGACACTGAGAGAATAAATTTCATATAAAAATATATGTTACTGTTCACTGTGTCTTCTGTGAATTGCATGAGAAATATAAGAAAAATTACGACTAAGGCTCTTAGAAGCCGAATAATTATCAGTCATGGTTTCCACCTCAATCTCTAAAGAACTATCAGATTTATACAAGTGGAACATAAAATGTGATAATTCAAATATCTCCTCTGTATACTGATTCTTGTCCCAAAGATGTATGCTTCTAGAATGGCGTGTGTCCTTTTAGCTGAGTATTGAAATGAGCCTGGAAGGATTACGTCTCTGTTGTAGTGTCATGCTTTGTATCTGCCACTTCATGAGAAAGAAAAGAGAAAGTCTATAGAATGCTTTACTCTGCAGTGAGTAATTTGACACAGGATTAGACTGCAATGGGACTGTTACAAACACTGCAGATATTACAGTTGCATCTTTCTTCTGCCTTTTACCCAGTGTCAGTAAAGACATGTTAGTGATGATAGTTAATAAAGCATAGTGTAAAGAGGTAAGACAGGGAAAAGGGAATTAGTTCCCACCTACCAACCTTTTCAATACCTCATTTAATGATGGATGGTGATCTTGTTCGACCATCCACTTCATAGCCAAATTAATAAGTGCATATTTTGCAAGTGCATTTTATATCGAGTTCTAACCAAAGAATGTGGTGTCCTTTGAATGCACACATTGACCAGTATAAATTCCAGGAATGATGATTATGATGGTAATGATGATTACATCTTTGTTTCATTCTTGTACTTCTGGTATGCTTGTATGGCATTTCCACAAACAACCCTTCTAAGACTCCTAATATCATGTAGTTGACATAGTTTGAAAATGCTTTAAAACATCTCAGAGATGCTTGAGAGAGTCAGGTGCTTCCTAATAAATACCATGGATTTAATATTGATGTATTCTTGTTGGTATTCCAAAATGGTTAAGTTAACTATATAGTCTTTGACTGTAATCCATCCACTCATGTGTGAAGCCAGTGGTAATATTTTCCCTTGATGGTTGATCATTTTAGTAGACTACATCAAACACTGCACTTCCATGTGATATCCGCTAATCCAGAGGATACGCTTGCACAGATTTCAAACTATACATTTTAAAGAGGCTCTTCCACTTACATGCATTTATATTTAGAGAACCGAAGGCAGGATTCAGTCAATTGATGGAATCCTTGTTAGCATCTTCTACTTTCTGCTCCTCCGTCTATGAAATGGCTAACAAATGTGTGTTTGAATTGAAACACAAAAACTGGTATTAAGATGATAAGAACAAGGGAACCTTAAAGCAATCTGTTGTTGTGTTCCTGTTCCTGTGATGATTTATACTTATATTGTCTCCATCATTTTTTTCTCTAGGACCTTATAGTTGATCAGACAATAGAGAAGGTTTCTTTCTGTGCTCCAGATAGGAATTTTGACAGAGCATTTTCTTATATCTGTCGAGATGGCACTACACGACGCTGGATATGTCATTGTTTTATGGCTGTAAAGGACACGGTGAGCTTCTTTTTAGGACTGCAGAAAGCAAGATGTTTTGTCCAGAGGGTTTTGTATGTCAGCAGGGAAGAAACTTGCATTCTAAAGGAGTTTTTTGGGTAGATGTTATATGAACTCTATTTGAGTGTTTTGTCTAGAGAAATCTGGCCTTCTTGTGGTAATATTTTCATTAAGTGTAGTTCGTTTACAAAGCTTAAATGTTTCAGACTGGAAACACTGAAGTGCTACAATTAACATCACTGCTCTATGTATCCTGATACAAACGAGAAACCCAACTGTAATAGCCTGAATAATTCTTTTAATACATTTCTGACAGCATCAGTATTTTAGAATGAGCTACCTGACCATCTCAGTACTCATTAGCTAAAAAAATCTGTATAGTCAGTTAGACTTTCTTTCTCTTCAAATGGTAAATAGTATGTTTTATGACTTTTGTGGTAGTTCCTCTGAATATTCTTGATGATATTGCCACAAATGTTTGTATTGAGTGCCAGCAATCATTTTGGCAGGGTTTAGAAATACGGTTCTGTTCCTGTTCTAATTGACACAATATCTTTCCAGGGAGAAAGGTTGAGTCATGCAGTTGGCTGTGCATTTGCAGCTTGCCTGGAGCGAAAGCAAAAGAGAGAGAAAGAGTGTGGAGTGACTGCTACCTTTGATGCCAGTAGAACCACATTCACAAGAGAGGGATCTTTCAGGGTTACTACAGCAACTGAACAAGCAGAAAGAGAGGAAGTCATGAGACAGACACAAGACACTAAAGGTAATAGAACAGTAGCCTACTCATTTGGCAGATAGACTGCTTTGTTGTGAATTGAGCACTTTCTCAAGGAACCATTTCACTTGCAAAATAACACACAGAGCACAGTTATTTTGCCCTTGTTCATGTGCTGTATTAAATATCACCGTGATGAAGCCTAGTGCCAGATAAATCCATTATGGCACAACTTTCTTGCATGCTTTGTATCTCAAAGTATTGCACCACTGTAGAACTAGCTCTGGCATTTTAAAATCGTTAATATCAACATTGTTATTTCTCTTTACAGTCATTCTTCTGTCTATTCAGGATTCTGTCTGTTTTGGGCAAAGCTGGAGACAGATCTCAGTAACAGTCAGGCTTTGTTTAAAAAAGAAATAGGATCAACTAATGCTCCTTTATCTCAGAATGTTAGATGTAGTCTGGTACATGCAGCACCTAGCAGTGACTAATTTAGTCTTGAAACTCCATCTTGAGAATGATTCTAAAATACAGACTTCATGGCTACAATATCTGGCTTACTGTTCGTTGTATGCCTCCCCCCAGGGCCAGTTACTGCTTTTTGTATTATCTAGTCTAATTAAGAGTTATAGGGAGTTTGAAGCCTTGTTCACTCTTTTATAATATTTTGTTTGGTTTGAGCAACGCACAGATGTTGGAATTCTTTTCACATGGACCAGAACAGCTGTCTGCCAGTTGTGCATAAGAATCATGTAGACCTAGAGCTGGAGAATAAGGTGATGATTTGAAAATCAGTGTTCAAAATAATAAAGCAAATTAGAATAAGACATGAACATACAGCTTTATGTTTTTGAACATCATGATGTTTTGAACCTAAAACATTATCAGGGCTCTCACATTACTTCAAAACAAAAAGTTAAAACTAGTGTTTGCAGATGCTATGTATTTGTTTGCAGGAAAAATGAGTATCTATGTAAGTTGCCATATTTTTGAATATGATTATGTATGCATTAGCATGATTTATCCAATACTGTCTTCAGATATTGTGGTCTAGTCTTGAGGAATTGTTAATCTTGAAGAAATAGTAACAATCTCTCTAATTTGTTAAGAATGGAATACATAGACCCCAAAATAATATTTAGGCCTCACTCTTCTTTTAGCAAAGTACATAGTCTAAGCCCATGCCAAATTAATTTCTGTAGTTAGCTATCTAGTACTTAAATACACATTTACAAAACAGCTTTTTAAAAATTAATTTTCAATTTGGATAGGATTAATCACTTTTATGGTTATAATTACAGTTCATTGTATCGCCATATTGCTTTTGAATGCATTTGTTGTTGTTGTGGGATACTGTAAGATTTAATCATGTGTAAACTGCCTGGTGTAGTGCTTGCACTGATGGGGCAGTGTATAAATCGAAAGCAAGCAAGCAAGCAGGATACACTTGCACAAAAGGAATGACAGGGGCAGATTGCCATTACTTAAAGACTTACATGTTTCAGTTTGGGGTGTATATAACTTTGTCTCATTGTGCACCTGGGTTTTGGCTATTGGATTTGTGACTTTTAGCTTAATTTTTGTATGAAGTGTTGAAGGCCATATAATTTGTGTCACGGGAAGGGACAAATGGCTAAACAGCATTACTCCTTCCCCCAGCAGTTATCTAAAAAGGGATCAGGCGAGTGTTCTGGTTTGGTTTTTCTCAAACTCAGTACCACATAAAGTTGTGAGATGGTTTTAGAGCACCAAAATGAACATTTCACAGGCATACTAATGTTTGCCCTGCCAGAAAAACGCCTTACCTGATATGATTAACTGATTCTTTTCTCTCACAGTTGAAACAGATGTGAAAACAGTTGCTTCAAGTGTTGTACCTGGCAATACAGCCCCATCCCCAAGTTCCCCAACCTCTCCTTCTGCTGATGCTCTTGCCTTGGTTGACAAAGAATCAAATAATCCTCATGCCATCCCACGAAGACATGCTCCTATAGAGCAACTTGCCAGGCAAGGCTCCTTCAGAGGTTTCCCTGCTCTTAGCCAGAAGATGTCCCCATTTAAACGCCAGCTCTCTCTGCGAATTAATGAGTTGCCTTCAACAGTGCAGAGGAAGACTGACTTCCCCATGAAAAACTCCGGTAAGACCCAATTTCCTTCCTTTTTAAGTGTTGTGCAGTTGCTATGCTGTGATCACTCAGTTTGTACATTAGAGAAAGTCTGCTGCAGCAGAAATAATGTTGATCTGATTATCTCCCCTTTGCTCCTTCCATGTCTCCTCTTATCTCTTAATCTTACTTATTTAAAACATTTATCTACCACCCAACTGGCAAAGCCCAAAAGGAGATAACAGCAAAAGCAATCAATAAAATCATAGGATTTACAGTAAAGACAAATAAATGGGCAGAAATGGCTTCTAAATGTTAAAGGATAAGAATATGAGAGCCAGAGATAAAACTATAAAGTCAAGTGCTGAATGCCTTGCAGAAGAGGAAGACTTTTGCCTACCATCTGAATGCTACTAAGGAAGGTGCCAGGTGGATTTGTCTCAGAAGAGCCTTCTATAAGTTGCGGGGGGGGGGGGGAATACTGAGAAGGCTCTTTCTCTGGAAATCATCCATTGTCCGATTGTAAGTGGGGGTTTCCCACCAACACTCTGAAGCAGGCCTGTAAACTGATTGGTAAGCATAGCTGAGGCAGGAGATTATGAGTGCATGGGGGCAAATGCAACTCCACATCCAGTCCAGATGCAGTCAAAGCTGTAGCCAAAGCTCATAAAAGGCATTGTTTGCTACTGAGGCCATTTGGGATTCAAGTGGCAAATTGGATATATAAGCATTTCTAGACTGTGGATGTGCCTCCTTCCTGAGTAGTGGAACCCCATCTAGAGCTGGATGAGCACCACTTAGCCAAGCAGATGAACCACCTACTGACATCATTTCTGTCTTGTCTGGACTGAGTCTCTGCCCACATCCAGCCCATTACAGAACTCAAGCACTGATTCAGGATAAGCTGTGCCTACCTCTACGTGGTATAAAGAAAGAGATAACATTTGCATACTGATGGCACCTCACTACATTCCTCTAGATATCTTCCCTGAGAAGTTTCATGAGGATTTTAAAAAGCCAAGGAGATAGAACAGAGATATGAGGTGCACCACAGTGGAGTTTCCAGAGAGAATAACAACAGTTCTTGGTCTGTTGATCATTGAAATAAGAGTAGAGCCACTGTAATACAGTGACTCCAGCTCTCAGTTCAGCCTTCACAGAAGGAATGCCATGATTGATGGTATCAGAAGGCTCTGAGAGGTCCAGGAGCACCAAGAAGAGCATAATGTCCCCATCTCTTTCCTGGCAGAGGTTTTTCTATAGGGAAACCAAGAGTTTCCACAACAAAACCAGGTGAAAGACCTAATTTAAAATGGATCTATATCTAACCCATGTGGTGTAGTGGATAGTGATGGATTAGGACTCAGGTAGTCTGAGTTCAAATTCCTGCTCAGCCATGGAAACTCACTGAGGAGTGGCACTGGCAGACTATTCCTTACGTATCTCACATACCTTCAAAACCCTATTAGGGTCTTTATAAGATGCAGCTTGACAGCACATAATAACAACAGCACAGTCAGTGTCATATTGATATACCTAGAATAGATCAGCAGTCACTCACTTAATTGCCTTGTCCAAAAAAGGAAGATTGGCCACTTGTCTAAAACTACGAAAGTCTTCAGAACGCAGCCTTGGCTTCTTCTGAAGTGGCCAAGCTACAGCCTTTTTAAAGGTGGGTGCCCATCTCTCAGGGAAACATTAATTATTTCCTAGATTCAAGACATCAGAACAGATCAACTAGCTATAATAAGTCAAATAGTCAAACTAGATAGGTTGACGTACTGGAAGTGGACACCTTTATCCCTTGTGAAACTTGACTATGAAGGACTAATTCTGTAGTTGACTTTGCATCATCATATGTTGCTATTTTGGTCTTAAATAAGCCTTTCTCTATATATTGTTTCTGTAGGCAGAAATCCTGTTAGTATAAGGCCACACAGCTCTGATTTCATCAGCTGTGGCCAGGCTGCAGCTTCCCATACCACCTGCCTGGTTCTGGGGATCATCTTCACCCCAGGAAACCTTTAGAAACCACAAAAAGCAGTAGGTAATAATTTAAAGCCAAAAAATTGTAGCTGCCGGGCCCAGCTGTGGGACCAGGAGTGATAGTAGCAATTTTCCAACTTTAAATTGTTTCCTATTCCATTCTGTAGCTCCTGAAGGCCACCTAGAATGAAGAGAATTCCTAGAGATCCCCTGAACCTTGGAGGTTCTTGGTTTTTACCTGTCTCTCTTACATCTTTGTGAATTAATTTTTGGGATAGCTGAGGTAGTTTTGCATAAAAACAGTTGCAGAAGTGCAGAGATGAGATGAACTATGTTAGGGTACCTGCATATCTGTGCAGTTTGCGTTCTTTCTTTCAGTTCCTGAAGTCGAAGGAGAGGTGGATAGCATTAGTTCCCTATGCTCCCAGATTACAAATGCATTTAGCACACCATCGGAGGACCCTTTCTCCTCTGCCCCTATGACAAAACCAGTCACTGCAGTTGCACCACAGTCTCCTGCTTTCCAAGGTATGTCCTCTCTAAATCTGGATGTATTTGCCATGCTTGTCACTTGTGCAATGCTGCTTTCCTTTTGTGTCACTGTGTTAATGTCTCAGATTGCCTTGCAACTGCTTTGTTTCCATTTGAGGTTATTCAATTTTAACTCATTTATATGCTTGTAGTTGCTGTGTTAACTTCTGAAAAGATGAAAACCCAAGCTTAACTACTTAACCATGCACGCATATTAAGGACCATTTTGTAGAAGTACAAGGCAAATTTTTCGTACATTGATAGAATGCTAGTGCATTCAGGTTCTTGAGTCTTCTCTGCCTTTTTTAAAATGGGATACTGGCCTTTGAGTTGAAGCAAAATGGGTTCTCAGACTTAATATTAAGTCACATACTTTGTGTATTTAGTTTCTTATAAATGAAAAGGAACTTCAATATTTTGATAACTCTCAGCAAAATAACTTGAGGCCTGATTTTTCAGATGCGTAGTATTCTCCATGGATTTTGATTAAAAGGTAAAATTTGATCATAATGTTAGATTTAGGAATATGATTCCAAAGTCATTGTAGCACCTCCCAGTTCAAGCCATACTCTCCATTAAATGTGTATGGAGCACAAACTTCACATCCTTCGGCTTTTACTGGGAACATGAATACAGTGTAATTCTGGCTTTGATTTTCCAATCATAGGAAGTGGTGTAACTGTCTTAGTTTGGTCAAAGAAAACTGAGTTACATTTGTGTGTAAAAGATGTTACATTCTGCTAAAATGCTAGAGGAAAATCACCCCATTCTCTTACAAAAGTCATCATTGTAAAACACTGAGCGAATCAAAGGTGCTGTGGAAAATGTCTGTAGATTAGTATTGAAATAGTAAGCAAGTTGTTTTGTGTGTTGCATGTTGGCACAAACCATGCATTTAACTTCCCAGTCACCTGCATGCCTTGCATGAATTAACAGCATTGATGTTGTCTGCTCCCATTTTAGTTAATGGCACTGCCTCTGCCTTCAATGTGCTTGCTGCTAAACCAGCTCAAACTACTGTAGCACCCACAGCAATACCAGTTCGTGAAACCAATCCTTGGGCTCATGCCCCTGCTGCTCCAGCTGCTGCTAAAACTGGAGCTGTAGCTGCTCTTTCTGGTAAGACTGGACACAGATCCTGTGTGTTGGTTTTAGAGGGTTGAAACTTGTGGTGCTGGTTCAATCTACTAAGCATTCTGTAACATTCTTTTTTTAAAAAAATATGTAAATGCTGTGACAAGACAATAGAATAAATTACAAGAGAATCCAGTTATAGGACGTTTTAGTGACTTGTACATGCACATTTCTAAAATCTATATACTGTTTAGAGAGACACTTCTACCTATTCATTGAATTCATGCAATACAGATTAGTACTTCTTGCTGAGTTTGGCCAATATATGCAATTGTGTGTTTGGTCCAGGGGGTTTCGGGCACATGTATGTGGATGTTTTAACATATACATATCCCTTTTCATGATACACTGGAAAGCACTCGTATGTATGCCACAGTTCTGTTTGTCCTGAGTCCAGATCTCCTGACTGGGTAACAGGCTCAGATGTCTATGCCCAGTAGCATAGATAGCTGTTCCCTTAAGTTCCCACAACATTACAAAGAACTATGGAAGAACCCTTTATTTCACACTGTGCTTTGAGCAGCAAAAATCTCTGGTAGCCAAACATCAGTACATTATGACACCTTGCACACATTAGAGGATTGCTGTGGCTGTTTTGGAGCATCCAGCAGCAGTTTGAGACTTTGTGATGCTTCTGCCTGCTCCAAACATAGTACAACTCCTCTTTCCTCTGCAGTCTCCATCTGCCAAGGACTAAGGCAAAGGAGGAGGGCTAGTGGTGGGTATATGTTAAGGCCTGGCTACTGAGTCAAACCAAATTAATATCCCCATATGGTGCCACATAATCTGAATAGCTGTCTGAGATGCTCTTATGAAGAGCAGCATTATACATAGCATACCTCTGGCCAGATATGCTTCTTGCTGTGTTCAGCATCCACTTTCTAAGATTTGAAGTGAAATGCCTTTCACAACCCTACCTAAGGGACTATAATCAGTAGGGAGGAATTAAAATTGGGATTTTAATTGGAAACTTCTGTGCTGTACTAGTGGACTTTGGTTTTGTTTGGGAGAAAAGATCCACCAGCTTCATTCCAAACAGCAGATTTTTGCTTAAGTATGAGGATGTTGAGGAAGCAGGATAGTAATATGCTATTTCAGATGCAAAGAACAAAGAAGCAGTAGGGAAAACATTAGATAAGTGAGATGATGGGGATGAGACAGGGTCTAGAAGAAAATGCATTAAATTGAAATGAAAAGTGAATAGAAGTAAACTAAAATGTTAAGTATTGAATATTACAGAACAATTAGAGAGAGGTTAACAGACTGAATTGCGTAGAAAGAGTAAGAAAAGAGTAGAACTGAAAGAGGGAAGGAATGAAAACAACAAGCTGTCAGTAAGTACAGTTTCAAACTAGTTTTTATTCATTTATTTATTTGCAAATTGTGAGTTTTGTGTGGTTGAACACATGGGAATGCTGCAGATGACAGATATAATCAATGCTGTGATCTGGTAATTCAACAGTGCACATGACTGGTTTCCAATTCCAAACTGCAACCTGTGTATTTCCCATTGCCTGAGAAGGTTATCCGATATACCCTGTTTCCCCGAAAATAAGACCTAACCTGAAAATAAGCCCTAGTCTGATTTTCCAGGATGCTTGTAATATAAGCCCTACCCCAAAAATAAGCCCCAGTTAAGCGAAACCCCACCCTCCACCATTGTGCAGCATTGTGCAGCAACCAGAAGATGACATGACTGTAAAATAAAACATCCCCTGAAAATAAGCCCTAATGCATTTTTGGAGCAAAAATTAATATAAGACCCTGTCTTATTTTCGGGGAAACACGGTACTGACATGCCTGTAGTCTAGTTGCCACATCTTTACTGAGCTTTTAGAATGAAGAGCTATTTTTTAGAAAAGTTCATGTAGCATCTTCTCTTCCACTTACAATGTGTAGTTCCATTTCAAAAACTTTTATTTAGGCATGATGTTGGTCAATATTTATTTTTGCTTTTATTCAGTTAAACAGATCTTCTCTAATTAACTGCAGTAATGGAATATTTATCTTAACTCCTTATCCAGAACTGACAATCCTCACCCAGTTATGTTTAAGCTGTTTTAGGGATTCTGCTGGATCCCTTATCAGAGCAGCAATTAGAAACAGGGTAAAGAGTACAGCTTTCTGAGATTTTACTCTGATTTCTCTTCACAGGTACTGAATGGAATGCTAACTCAGGAGCTGCCTCACCAAATCTGTTCCAAGCAAACCATAGGCGCACTCCTTCAGAGGCAGACCGTTGGCTGGAAGAGGTGTCCAAAACTGTCCGGTCGCAGCAGCCACAACCACAACCTCCAGCTGCCCAGCCACTCCTCCAACCTCCTCCGGCTGCAGTTTCTCAGGCAGCGCCAACTTTTCCCGTCAATACCTTCATCACACCTCAACCAGTGCCTGTTGGTGTTGTACAACCCATGCAGCCTGCATTTCTCCCAGCTCAGCAATATGCTGTAGCAAACGGCATGCCCTACTCGGCTCCCAGTGTGCCGGTGGTTGGAATTACCCCTTCCCAGATGGTAGCTAATGTCTTTGGCACTGCAGGTCACACTCAAGTATCCCACTCTCCACAGTCACCTAGTCTTATAAAGCAACAGACATTCCCTCAGTATGAAACTAACAGTGCTACTGCCAGCCCTTTCTTTAAACCTCCTGCCCAACAGCTCAATGGCTCGGCTGCTTTCAATGGTGTGGACAGTGCCAAATGGCCCACGGAGGACAAGCAAGTATTGCCACCTGTACCTGGCCAACAGGTTGATCCGTTTGAAGCACAGTGGGCTGCACTGGAGAGCAAATCAAAGCAGCGCACCAACCCATCCCCAACTAATCCTTTTTCAAGCGAATTACAGAAGACTTTTGAGATTGAACTTTAAGCAGTCCTCTGGCTTGTACTTAGTCTGTATGTCTGTGTGTTGGGAGTGGATGTATGGAGAAACAAGGCAGAGGGGACTTACAGGCAGCGCTCTCAGTGCTGATGTCCCAAGGGAATTGGAGTGAGCATGCAGAGAGGGAACAATCATGGGGGGGAGGGGAGAGATTCCCAGACCCAGAGCAATAGGGAAATAATCTAGGAAATGTAACCTGTACCACCTGCCTTCTTTCTTGGGAACTTGAGTGGCAAAGGAAACTTCAAAAGGGCTGAAGATGGGAAGTTAGCCCTGAAGCCCTTTTTCCACAAGAACTTCAGAAGACTTCATAAGACAATGAAAATGATGTAACTATCTTTATAGTGTATCTGTATTTCCTGTGAATGACCTATTCCCCTGTGAGGAAGAACGAAGTAATGGGGATAGTGGCACAGTTGCAAATGGGCTGAAGGGAAAATGTGAGAGCTGCTCAACATATGTTGTCCATGGAAAAGGATGAGCTTCCATTTTGAGTAATACAATGATTATTATATATAAAATAAAGCCAAAATCTTTATTTTTATGCATTTTAGATTATTTTAAATAGTTCTAGATATTAAAAGCTGACTGAGTTGTAAGTAATCTTGCCAAAGTTATAAAAGGGGGCTGGATGTAAAATTGTACATAAGATTGATTTATTACTGATTCTGATGGTCAGTAACATGGGAGTAGGGTGGGGAGCAGAGTTCTTAGTTTGTTCTTGTATGTTCATTGTAAGTAGCATACTGCAACAACAATCATGAATCATGACCAATAAAAAGAATCACTGTAGAGTAGTTTTCAAGCAGTATTGTCTTGGTTTGAAAACATTTGGTAAATTCTTTCTTTATTAAAAAGAGATCAACCTAGATGTAAGAGTATACATAGGTTCTTTCATGTACCACTGCAATTTTCTTTGTCTTAAATCTCTTTTAACAATACTGTGACAAATGTAATCAAATCTACAATCAGATCTATTTCCAAACCCATTTTATGTGCATTAAATAGATTTCAGATTTTTTAAAAGCCTTTCTCCTCATTGTTCTATGTGAAAGCTTGTAGCTAGACTGCAGCTGTTCCATGTTCTTCCTCTGATAAACCATGAAATCCATCTCATTTTTAATTTTACTCTTAAAACCTGGCCTTACAAGCAAATGTAAGTTATATATTTGTACTGATGATTTATAATCTGCTTTAACAGAAATAAATGTTGGTAGTAGTTGTGGCTTTCTCAGAAGGCATCCTTGTCCTTTTCCTGATTTCTGCTCTTCTTTGAACTTAGATTCATCTAGCACATGTTTGATAAATCTGTTGTAGAACATATGCTCCTATTTGCATTTTGTAAGATGAATGTTGCTTAAAAGCAAGAATTCAGACCTTTAGAAGTTGTTTGCCCTTATTAACATTTTTGAGTGCTGTGAATGATCTTTCTAAAACCCTTTTCAGATGTTCAATAAAAAGGTTAGATTCCTAACTTGTGGGTAGAGGAAACAGGTTAGCCCTATCTCTGAAGCATCAACATGTTTGGAAACCCTGAAAAATCAGGACTTCTGATCATGTGGAAGTGTTGAATGGGACTGTTGGCAATATCTAAGACTGAGGGAAGATATGATAGCACTTTTCAAATACTTGAAAGATTGTCATACAGAGGAAGGGCAGGTTCTGTTCTTGATCATCCATCCCAGAATGCAGCAGACGTAATAATGGGCTCAAGTTACAAGAAACCAGATTTTGGCTGAATATCAGGAAAAACTTCCAAAGTGTTAGAGCAGAACAACATTGGAACCAATTACCTCAGGAGATAGATAGTGTTCCCCAGAGGCATTCAAGACAAAGTTGGACAATCATTTGTCAGATCTACTTTGATTTGGATTCCTGCACCGAGCAGGGGGCTGGACTGAATGGTGTTATAGGCCCTTTCCAACTCAATGATTCTATGATTCTGTCTAAGGGCATACCTGCACTGGCAGATGCAGGAGGGATTACCCCTTTCTGCATATTCTAAACACTTGCTCCAGAGTTCTGGGAAACTTGCTGGAATAGATTTCAGCACTGTAGAAGCTATGGGGGAAGAAGAGGGATAGCCTCAATGCTGCCATTATGGTGTTTTGTATTTAGCACAAGATGATACTGTTTGAGGTACCTAAACATTAGCTGGGCTGTTGTGCTGTATTTTTTTTAAACAGGAGCAATTTATAAAGTGTACTCCAGTAGTAGTTCTGATGTCACTATCATTGGATATTTGGATAATGCTGAGAACAGAGGCCAGTTATGAAATTGGTGGTAGGGTGTGGATATCAGTAAACTTTACTTTCATTTTTTTCTATGGCTGATTAAACAGCTTTATAATTTTGCAGTGTGTACTGGGTTTCAACTGGGCTTGCCTTCAAGAGAGATTTTAAAATCACAGAATTGCATGGTAATGTATTTTATAGATGTGTACACTCATGGATGCTGATTCTATTTACATGTTCAGTATATCATAAAAAAGCTCCTTGTGTAACCCTTATTGTACTAAACACTGTTTCAATTACAGCCTTAAATGATAAAAAACATCTCAGCATAGTTTTCTAACTAGTTACTATATTTGGTTGTTATATAGTTGATACAATTTATGTCTTGTCTAAACATAAGAGATAGGTATTGGTATACTTGTAATCTGGGAGGGCTCAAGTTTCTCTCTTATGTTTGAGTAGTTGATTTTATGAACCTTTCCACACTACACAGTTGTCCTCCATCAGAGTAAGAGTGTATGCCCCTTACGTTTTAAATGTGGGAACTGGCTTTCTCACTGGAATACTTTGTGTAAAAGGCAGCTGTTTCTGCATGGATGTAATTAATTACAGTAGGTCACATATTAATTCAGTGACCTTAGAACTCTGCTCTGTAGTGTGCAATACAAATCAATATAATACAAATACATGGAAGGGCCTGTATAGGCGCTTGTGTTTGTCATGAAAGTTTAAGGCAATACTTGGTGGAAAATTTTCAGGTAACCTGTTGGGGGGCTGTCCCAATTCATCATGATGACATGTGTCTAAACCAAGTAGGGCTGCTTCCTTCCCTTCCCTTGTAGTTCAGCCCAACATCAGACTGCAGGAGGAATCTTTAACCTAGGAGCCTTTTATGTAGTTGCCATGGCAGCCATAACCTGAAGATTTATTAGTGGCCTGTTGCATTGTGCTGCCCTTCTTTGCAGACTGTTGAGTAACAAAACTACTAGACTGATAGGAAGGGCTCTGTGAAAGTCAGCAAACAGAACTCTTGTGTTATGAATCTTGGCTTTATCATTAGTGGTGTCTGTAGTAGTGGGTTGGAAACTATGGTAACAGTTTGTTCAGTTATAAAACTTCACCCAGAAAGCAGGAGGTTTAGAAGCTATTTCTTCTGTCCTTATAAGATTAAGAATTGCATTTCTCCCATTCCTTACACAGTTTTTGAATCCCCCTCATCCACAAAGTGTGTGGTATTTTCTTTCCTTCTGCACTTGATTTGGAATTTATGTTGCGTCCTGACACCATCACTAAAATGTGTTTATAATATATCAGTTAAATTGCCAGCTTTGCATTCTTTTTATGAACATGTTTGCCATTGATAGGCATCTTTAGGTGCTACAGTATTAAGCATGTCTGACAAAGATTAACCTGAGGATAAACAGAGTCTGCCATAATTCTGAAGCCTCAGCTTAGTAGCCACAAGTAGGGAATCCTCACACAGTGGTGTTCATGTATTTGCAGAATCTTGGAAGTTATGCAGTCATTCCTGTTTTTTTCTTTAGGAGACTTCTACAACAGTTGAAAGCATGTCTATGTGGAGTAAGACCCAGTGTTTAGTTGTGTTTACTTGCATTAAGATGGCCATAAAATTGTAGCCTTCCTAAGAGTATCTGAAGTGCAAGTCGCTACCTAAATTCCTGTGCTGTTTTCTCCTTAGCAACTTATTAAACCCACCACAGTTACAACTAATTCTCCCTACGTTAACCACTGTGCTGCTAAGACTGTTTCATTAGTAGTAGTCTGCTTCTGTTATAGGACAAATTCATTTGTCTGTCTGTAACTCTTGAAAGCTAACTAGCTCTGAGGGGATGTAGGACGCGTGGAATAACCATATAGGAAAAGACTGGAGGTCAGTATGTCAGTTTTCAGATAAATGTGGTCAACAGGTCCCCCCCCCCCTTGTAAAAGGCAATGGTCTGGCTCAATTTATGTTTGTGTTTATTTTAAAGTTGAGTATAACCATCACTGTAGACATTTTTGGCCTACTTTTGACACTTGCTCATATCGCTGTTTCCGTACATGTTGGCAGGTCAGCTGGCTGTTAGGAAAAAGTCAGATGTTTTTGGTTGCGAAATGTTACAGAAACTTGGAAAGGTAGAGAACTGAGTAATGCCATCTGTTCTCTCTGCTGTCATACTGACTGTCCAGTGTATGCTCCTGAGTAAATAAATCTTTGCTTCCTTAGAAGTCACCATTCTGGGCAATAGACTTCTTTCTTCTTAAGCAGCATTACATGGAGGGGAAGGCAGAGGGTCAGCCGTGGTGGCGTAAACAGCTAGCACAGCAGAAACTAGAGTAATACTCATTCCCACAGAGCTGGGCCTGTAGAATCAGGTCACAGTTGGCAAGATGCGGTTGGTCAACACATTCCCTGCCTGGGTCTCTAGGGAGAGTTGCAGATACTGGAGGAGGAGAAAGAGGAAGATAGAAGTGAGAAAGAACACAGCTGGCAAACAGGCTTCCTTTTACAAAGAGCTGAGATTATTTCCTGGAAATAAGCATTGTGCATTTATGGAATGGAGCAGATTCTGTGTGTTCCACCAAGTGCACCACATACAGTCTGCGTCATTCTATAAGCCGGTGAAGATGTATTTTGTGTGAAACATATGGCTTTAAAGATATCCAAGTACAGAAATGGGAAAGCAGAAGTAAGGTTTGAGGGAATAAATATGATCTTCAGTTATAAACCATTTCCAGATTAGTGGTTCTCAACATTTGGGGCTCCAGATGATTTGGATGTGAATCCCAAAATCCTTAGCCACTGGCCTTGCTGGCTAGGGCTTCTGAACTTTACTAAACATATGGAGGGCCAAACACTGACCACTGTGGCCTTAGATGGTGTTCAAGTCTAAATTACAGGACAGTTGCTATTCTCTTTAAGATCAATTACAGCTTAAACAGCCTCTCTTAGAGTGAGATTAGCTCTGTTAATTTAAAAGCTTTATTTTTTAATAACTAAAATTATATTAAGGCTGAACTCCTATACTCATACTCCTATGCTGAACTCAGACATAAGTTTCAGGAATAAAAATTGCTTAGATTCCACTAGTTTTGAATTTGACTTTTCCACACTTCATCTTTGTAGCAGCAAATCTTGACTGATTTTAAAAGCAAGGGCTGCGGTTCTTGGGCAGAAAGACACAGAGCACACCCACCTTCTGGCCTCTTCCTGATAACCTTGAAATCTGTACTGGCACTGACAGAATTATTGCCAGTGTAAGCATTGCAGGTGTAGGACCCTTCATCACTGATCTGCACGTTGTTTAGAAGCAGAGTTCCATCTTGAGACATCTGGACGTGATGGCCATCTGCTCTCACAGGGACCCCATTCCTGAGCAGAAATATGTTTCTTTATTATCCTGTTCTTAAAAACTGTCTCATCTCATGCACTGCTTACCTAGCAGAAGGAATGGAAACTTATAACACCACACACACGCGCAAACACTCACAGAGAGCCTTCTAAACAACACATTCTCATGAGTTAGTTAGGATTAAACAATGAAAATTATTCAGCCTGCTCTTATGGTTACTAGTTTTTAGATGGTGACTGCCTACTGCTTCACTGGTATTGAAAAGTAAACACTTCCTCATGTTTTTTCCTTTACCTTGACCATCTGATGTTCACATTGGTGCCTGTCACAACACAGTGAAGCCGAGCATTTTCACCCTCCAACACAGAAAGGCTGGGCAGCAGGCCAGTGATTCTCAACTCTCCTGAGGAGGAAAAGGGCATTGTCAGTCCCAGGAAAATTCTGCCCAGGGTGCCGGAACGATGCTGTGAATACAGAGCACTGACTTTTTAGCAACCCAACTGTTGCTTGTATGAACTTGGCCTCTCTAGCTGGACACTAGCCTCCTGTAAAGTGTGGGAAACAAATCTCGACATTACTTTCCACAATAGGAGCCTTTGTCCAGAGAACGTAATGATGTAACTATCAACCTATAGTTAAGTTCCTCTCTTTTCATGGCTTTCCTCGAGCAGCAAGCATAAAAAACTTACGTCTTGGCAAGAAAAATTCCCACAGCTCGTTTGGTCACAGAAGTAGTTCTTAAGTCACACTGTTCTCTTGCTCCAAGGAGAACATAATTATTAGAGATTTAAACCAATTTGAAATTGGCTTAGCTACCATCCCCTAGGGATGTGGTGGCGCTGTGGGTTAAACCGCAGAAGCCTCTGTGCTGCAGGGTCAGAAGACCAGCAGTCGTAAGATCGAATCCACGCGACGGAGTGAGCTCCCGTCGCTTGTCCCAGCTCCTGCCAACCTAGCAGTCCGAAAGCATGCAAATGCAAGTAGATAAATAGGGACCACCTCGGTGGGAAGGTAACGGCGTTCCGTGTCTAGTCGCGCTGGCCACGTGACCACGGAAACTGTCTACGGACAAACGCTGGCTCTATGGCTTGGAAACGGGGATGAGCACCGCCCCCTAGAGTCGGACACGACTGGATTAAATGTCAAGGGGAACCTTTACCTTACCATCCCCAATCTACATTTTACATACTTTCATGCTGGCAGAGCTATACTTTCTGGATGATCGTAAACTGGGGGGAGGGCAATTTCCAGAGTCCAGGAGCCACACATGCACATCCCTGGAGCTGGATGAGCTCCGTCTCCCAAAGTTTTTCTCACAAAGCTCATTTTGAGGGTTTTTACTGAAAAAGACAGCTTTGTACTCCCTTATGTGTCTGAAAGGCCCCAAAGGTGCTGGTGGCTACTAGAAAACATGGCAGAGTTGCCTCTGGTGCAAGAGTACTTTTTAAGCCCCAATGTTTTTCCAAAAATGTTTGGACAGTAGTATGGGTGCTGGTGGTGGGAGGGTCACAAGTTGCCTATCCTTGCTCCAGTTAGCTAAGTAAGGCTTGTTGCTTTGTACTGACATGCTAATATACTGATATTTAGTAGTCATGTTGGTGGCTTCAAATGTTCTGCTGATGAAGCTGATCACAGAAGCAGCCATTCACACCTATGGCTGCTTGAGACAGAACAATACAGGGCCAGCTGTGTTTGTGTGAGTGGTTCATTTTGGATCATTTGGCAAATGCATCCAGTAGTTAGCATTGACATGATGCTTCATTTAAAGAATATAAGTTACATGCCATTGATTTTGACTTACGATGACCCTTTCCAGGGCTTCTTAGTACTAGAGTACTCAGAAGTGGTTTACCATTCCCTTCTTTTGGGGGAGGGTGTTGGGACTACGCAGCTTGCCCATAGCTACACAGGCTAGCTCTTTTCCTAAAAGGCACAGAGGGGAATTAAACTCCTTAATACTGTGAGAACTGGTGCTCTTCCTTTATCTTCTTCATTCTAGCAGCCCCTTAATTTCAAAACAATGCTTCCCTTCCAGCTTCTTTAGTACCTCTAGGTCTGATCTGGACCCTCCTTTGATCCTCATCCCGACCATTGGAAGCAATACATGTGAAGAAGCCAGCATCTTCAGCTGCAAGACGACTGATCACCAGGGCACCGTCGGACTGCTGCCTATGTCTGGGAACCAAAAGAAAAAAAAAGTGAACTTTAAGAGAAGAGATTAAAGGCACTTACAGGTCTTGGAGAAATGTAGATAAAGATTGGTTTAAGGGCTAATGTGTGCTTTCTTGTAAATCATAGTGTAATGAATGACTAAGAATTGTTAGACCTAGCCACACTCCTACAGACCCACATTGGACAAACCTCATCCTACATCAAAGACTGAGGACATTTCATAAGCAAGATCAGCACCCTAAAACTCAACCCTGGGGACAGACTGATCAGCTTTGACGTAGTATCCCTATTCACCAAGGTACCGATAAAGGACACTCTGACACTCCTCCAGCAGATCTTTCCAGAAGACATCAAGGCCCTTTTCCAACACTGCCTAACGGCCAGCTACTTTCAGTGGGATAACGAGTTCTATGAACAGACAGATGGAGTGGCCATGGGGAGCCCCCTCAGCCCGGTTATAGCAAACTTCTACATGGAACATTTCGAAAAACAGGCCCTGGCTTCGGCACCACACAGTCTGGTTTCGATACGTGGATGACACCTTCGCAATTTGGAACCACGGTGAAGAAAAACTGGAAGAATTTCTAAACTATCTCAACAGCATCCACCAAAATATACAATTCACCATGGAAAAAGAAATAGAGGGCCAACTCCCTTTCTTAGATGTCATGGTCATAGGCAAAACTGACCTGTTGGGACACAAGGTCTACAGAAAACCCACCCACACAGACTGGTACCTACACAAAAACTCCAACCACCACCCACGACAAAAAAGAGGCTTAATCAAAACACTGGTAGATCGTGCAAATCCAAACCGTGAAGCTCAATTTCTCAGCACCGAACACAACCATCTGAATTGGGCCCTACAGGCAAATGGCTATTCCAAGAATGAAATCACAAGAGCCATCAAACCAAGAAAACAACACCAAACTGAAGAGGAGAAACAGCCACCCACAAATAAAGTATTTCTGCCATACATCAAAGGGGACATGGACCGCATGGGGAAACTTTTGAAAAAACACAACCTACAAACAGTATTCAGGCTCACCACAAAAATACAACAAATGTTATGGTCAGCAAAGGACAAAAGGGACCCCCTCACCACTGCAGGAGTATACTGGATACCTTGCAGTTGTGGCCAGGTATATATTGGAACCACAAAACACAGCATTCACACCAGAATCAAAGAACATGAGAGACACTGCAGCCTAAACCAACCGGAAAAATCGGCAGTAGCTGAACATGCCCAAAAACAAGCTGGACATGAAATTCTATTTCAAAATACTGAAGCACTGGACAACACCAGCAATCATTATGTTAGACTGCACAGGGAAGCCATTGAAATCCACAAACACCAGCAGAGCTTCAACAAAAAAGAAGAAAGTTTAAAACTCAACAAAGCCTGGCTCCCAGCACTGAAAAATACAGCCTGCAAAAGGTCAACGAACTCTACCCAGCCACAAGGACCAGTGATCACTGCACACAAAAGACCAGCTAACGACACCCATCAATCACAGTGACAGATCATCTCTCCCCTTATCACAACAATACACCCACAACAAAAACACGCTGATCACCATAATCACCCGATCTCCTGAAAAGGACAAAAGCTGATCCCACAGCTATAAATACTCAACTATCCAACAAACTGCACCAGAGCACAGACAGAGTTCTGACTCCTGTCCTCTGAAGATGCCGGCCACAGAGACTGGCAAAACGTTAGGAAGAAAAATCTTAAGAACACAGCCAAACAGCCCGGAAAACCCACAACAACCATTGTTAGAGCCATTTGTTAATGATCAAACAGCAGATTTTGTCACATCATTGTAGTTAATTTGATAGATTAGCTGAATCAGAATCGACTGGTCACCATACATGTGGGCAGGTGAAGCATGCCTGTGTCAAAGGGATTGCTGCCTGCCCACCCAGTTTCTATGCCATTATGGTAATATTTGGGGTCTCTCTGAAATCGAAATTTGGGACAGGCAAAGGACTGCCATACAGTGTCTCCCCCCGCCCCGCCCCCCCGACCTCAGAAGCGGTGGTTTCAGAGTCACACTGTACTGCTTCCTCTTACCTTCTTCACTAGTATGGTTTTCTGGCCAAATAAAAAACAAAAACAAAGCCATGTGTACTCTTGTTACGTAATTTAGCAAGGGAAGAAACATGTAGAAGCAGAAATGATGTAAATATTTGGACTGAAGGAAGGAAAAGGACAGGTAATGAAAGGTGCTGTAGCTCAGTGGTGGAGCATATGCTTTGTGTGCCAAAAGCCCTGTTTAATCCCCAACAGAAGATGGCATGATTGTGTTTCAGACTAGAACGCAGAGATTTCCCCAGATAGCATGGCAGTGACCAAGGTTTCTGGGGAATTCTTGGAGTTGTAGTTCAAAAACGCAAATGTCCACATAGCTTCAGCCAAGGCTGGGGTAGAACACTGCCGGGAACTATGGCTGCCAGTCAGAGTGAACAGTACTAAGTGAGATGGGCTAAGGCAGTTTCCTGTGTTCCTATGCCCTGCGATGATGAGAGAGACAAAACGGTGATTAACAAAAATGGGATATGCTGAGAGACCTGTGGTGGTATGGGGTGAGAGCGGCTATATACTGCAGGTGGAAAACAGCATGTAGCTGGGAAATGGGGTTGCAAAGAGATCTGTGGGTCAGGAAACTGAGAGGTAATTGAGAAAAGGTAGTGCTGAAGTATATATAGGAGTGGAAAATGAGGAGGTAAGGAGAAATTAAGATTCAGACTTGTGGATAAGGCAAGAAAGAAAGGGGACAACAGGGCACATGCTGCAAGGTACAGAGAAAGAATTGGGGGTGGGGGAGAAACCATTTAAAATCTCCCCTTAGTAATATTGTAATTTGTCCCTATTTTTGGTAAAAAAAACTGTTGACAAGACTGGAGTTGTGCACCCCTAGTTTTGCAAGTAAAATATAGATGAGTACCAGCTTCTTAGCTTGCTGGATAGCTTAGTGAGTTAGATATCTGGCTATGGAGTCAGTAGTTGGGAGTTAAATTTCTCACTGTGTCCCCTGGGAAAAGAGCCAGCCTAGGTGGCCTTGGGCAAGATGTACAGTCCCAGATGAAGGGAATGGTAAACCACTTCTAAGTACTCTCTACCTGGAAAACCCTGAAATGTTTTGCCAGAAGTCAGAATTGACTTGACAGCATACAATTATCATTAATAATTATCAGATTCTTGATATCAAGTGTGGTGTGGATAGAGTGACTGGCTAGGTTTGAAGCTCTGGTTGGTCATGGAAACCCAATGGGGTGGGGTGACATTGGTGAAACCACTCCTTAACTATCTCCCCTTGAAAACCCTACTAGGGTTGCTATAAGTCAGTTCCAACCTGATGGCACCTAATTCGCATGCCAGCTTCTTATTTGCAACTTACCTGGGAGAGGAGAGGGGCTGGCCATCTTTCTGCCACTCAATGGTTAGAGAAGGTGAAGCCTCCACACGGCAGGGCAGTCGAACTCGCTCCCCAATGTTGGCATCGATAACCGAAGGGTCATTCTTATGCATTTTTAACCTACCAAGTAGATAGATCAGATATCAAAAAGAGGACCAGAATTCTAGTTCTGCCTGTTAAGTTTGTGTGATACAATTGAAATGTTTCCTGTGTATTTTCCTCCAAGGAGCACCTGTGCAATACCTCCTGCTAGATATGCACTGGCATCTCATCTTCATCCCAGCATAAGTGGGTGGCTGCAGAGGCTTCACTTCAGCCTGTGTGCTGCTCTTCTCTTAACATTTTACAAAGTGCAAATACTTATATAAACACATCTTTCCTAAGTGTTCCTTTGGCTGCAGGCCTAAAGGGTGCCTCTAGCCACAGCAGTCATAGGGAACACAATGTTCTCTTGCATGGTGTCTTTGTAGCTTGCCTGGCTCTTTCTACAAATGGCTGGAGAATTTCAATAAAATATGGCTTATCTTTTAGCTATCTTGGAGGCCAGACAAGGTAGAGGACTAGGCTGACTCATACAAGCCAACTGTAAAGAACTTTAAAGCTTACCAGACATTACTGAGGGGGCCAACAGAAGGTGTGACCAGACAGGGAAACAGCTTGTATTTTGGACTGTGTGTGTCACAGTCCAGTGTGAGCTATTTCCTGGTGATCCCATGGCATGTGGGCAGTAGTGCTCTAGCCCAACCCCAATTCATGCCCAAGCTGGACTTTTTTGGTTGCAGGACTACAGTGATTTCTGGATGAACAGAAAGGACATTTAAAGAGAGATTGTTGTCATTGACCCAAACGGCTCCGCCTGGTCCTGACTGCTGCAGCAGGTAGCTAGCTGAAACACTTCACTTAGAGTCCTGCTCTAGGACAACCACTATCAGGAAAAGCATTTGAGAAGCCGGAGGTCAGTAAAGAAAGGTCTTCTTTTTTAATGCTGTCACCATTTCCCATTGCAATACTTCTCAGTCCTCAATGGTGTGTGGCAGGAGATACACAGTTTGCCTTTAGAGGAGGATATGGAACGAGGGAAGCACTATTCTGTCTATGTCTACTTAGGTAGAGGTGCTGTGACATGGTGGATACTAGACATGGGATATTCATATCCTTGGGGATAGGAATATGAATATTGGCACCACAGATGCCTGGGAAAACTGGATCCTCCACACCGAACCGGCAGGTCCACTTACTGCTTGCCATGTGGCACGCACAGCTAGCGTCATTCTCATCACACCAATCCAGGAAGCAGGTCAGTCGGCACTTTCCCACCTCCCCGAGTAGCTGACCGCTCAACAGCTGAGTGGGGAAACTCATCATCCCATCTCCTCGCTGGAGTGATCAGCTGCATGGGGAGGGGGGAAACGCTGGCCAGGCGGCTTCCTAAACTCGCGCAATGAGAATGACGTTGGTTGTGCATGCCGCACGGTGAGTGGTAAGTGAACCTGCTGGTTTGGGGGAGGGGTCCGGTTTTCCCAGGCACCTGTGGTACTGATATTCATATTCATCCAGGGACACGAATATGAATATCCCATGTCTAGTGGATACATATGCCTGATTTACTGACAAAGTCAATACTCCGAAGTTGATGGAGTTGTTGGCAAACAAAACCCATTACCTAAAATTCATTCAAGTCTTAAATTAATGGTCTTGCTTCAAGAGACTCGTGTCATTGGCAAATGTACTGGCACCAAAAAAGTGTAGTGTAAGTGGAAAATGAGATAACTACAGACGTAGAAATATGAGGAGTACAGTATGGGGATGTGCACTCTCCCCACTTTTTCAATGTGCATACCAAGAACAACTTTAGAGAATGATTTGCTAATTGAAATGACACTTACTGTCATGGGAGGTGAGAGCTAATCAACAGAATCTGATATGCAGACAGTACAATATAACTAGCTGACAATTTATATGGTCCGCAAAAGTTACTCAATAAAGTAGGCTATTATGAATACGGTCTAGAAGTGAAAGCTATGAAAACAAAGTTCATAGTAATCTCTAAAAAGCAAGCAGCCTGAGAAAAGTAGTTAAAGATTCAAAATGTGTAGAGCATGCGAGAAAAAATGTAGAGCATGCCAGCAAATAAAAATACCTTAGAATTTCGTTGGATGAGCAGTATAATCATTGCCACACAATAAAAGTCAGAAGAGAGATGTCCCTGAGCGGCAGCAGCGGAAGTGGCAGTGGAAGTGGCAGCGGAAGCGGGAATCCCGGACATGGAGGTGCCTCCAGACCCCACTCCGGATCTGCCTCCAGTCGTGCCTAACCCTGCCACTGCCTATAGCTCGGCCGGCCCACCGCCACCAGCGCCAGCTGCTCTGGATCCTGGCCCGCCACCTGTCGGGGTGCTAGCACTGCGGCTGCAGCCGCCTCCTCAGGTTTGGCTTCTGGGTGTAGCGATCCAGTGACTTATGGCTCGCGCGTCCACCGAGAGGGCTCTGCGTGCCAGCTGTGGCACATGTGCCATAGGTTCGCCATTGCTGCTCTAGTAGTAGAGGAGCAAAAAGGAAAACAACATAGTAGAATTCTAATGAACTGAGTGCCCAGTGAGATGGAGCACTGGGCTGTGGAGTTGGATTCCCCACTGTGCCTTGTAGGAGAGGAGCCAGCCTGTGTGGTCTTGGACACAGTGTATAGTCTCAGAGTACTCCAGAAGAAGGGACTGGTAAACCAATTCCGAGTACTATATATACCTAGGAAACTCTGGAAAGGATTGCTATAAGTCAAAATCATCTTAACAGCATGCATTTATATCTACAGCAGTGGTTCCCAACCTTCGTTACCTCAGGTATTCTTGGACTGCTACTCCCAGAAACCCCCACCAGCACAGCTGGTGGTGAAGGCTTCTGGGAACTGCAGTCCAAGAACACCTGGGTTACCCAAGGTTGGGAACCACTCATCTACAGTGCAAAGTTATGGCAGTCTGATGCTATTTTAACTGCCATGGCTCTTTCCTATGGAATTCTCGGATCTGTAGTCTGATGAGGTACTTAGAACTATCTACTAGAGAACTCTTGTGCGAAGGTTCATGGGAATCCCTTAGAGCAGTGGTTCCCAACCTTGGGTCCCCTAGATGTTCTTGAACAAAATCTCCCAAAAGCCTTCACCAAGAGCTGGACTGGCTATGATTCGCTCTGTTCTGCATAGGCCTTCATTTGTGGTGGATGACAATGATGGGGGATGCAGTTTAGCACATTTAGCATCAGGCTGAAGGAGATCTTGTTTTCAGGGGCTTCTTTAAACACTTTTCTTGAGACAAGATGCTGTACCGTCCTATACATGGGTCAGTTTCCAAATAAATTCCCTTACTGGTTCATAAAGCTGAAGGGCCACCAGCCTGCTTTGCAATCTTATAGAGACTATGAGCAGATCGTGGTGGCTTACCTATCTGTCAAAGGCTGCCTGCTGCTATCTCCTGTACCAACGCCTCTGTGCTGGTGATTCTGGCTGTGTGAAAGATGATGTCTCCTTGTTCCTTGTGCAACAGCAGAGGCAGAGATATCTAGAAAGAGAGAGAGAGAGAAATCAGAATTGCCCCTTAGCTTGTGAGAATATATATATTATTAAACTAGGTAATGTTGCTCACTGACCATGAAATGCAAGTGAAATGGTCATGGAATGACCATGAAATGCAGGTGACCTGCACTTTGATGCTTAGCCTTTGTAAAGCATAGGCACAGCTAATCTGCAGTGGCAGCTAGTTGGACTGTGACTCGGAAGCCTGCCAAACTTCACTGCAGCATAAGAGCAGACCACCTCCTGGCAGAGTAGGAAGAAAGGCAAAGGGCAGCATAAACGTTCAAATCCTATAACGGAGAATGGAGAGAGCAAGGAATTGAGACAGACTGGGAGACTTAGCCAGGAACATGGCTGCGGGGGGGGGGGGGGGGAATGATATGACACCTTTATAGAAATCATGCTTCTAATAGTACACCTGAAACTCTCTATAGGTAAGTATAAACATACTGACCACTGAAGAGCTGTGAGGCTGAAATCTTTATTATGTGTAAATGAGATGGGCCACAGGAAGGACTAGGGTCAAGGACAAGGGCTGGCTCACCAAAGCCCCACAGGTCTGCTCCTGGCAGTCTGCTTTTTCACTCATTGTTGGCTTTGGACCAGATAATAATAGTGGTATGTGAAGGGCTAGTAGGTGCCAAGGTATTCTTCATCATTGACTCACTGCCTTAAACCAGAAGTTGGCCTTAAGTTGGCCCTGGCCATAACTCTGTGGCATAGCACCTGCATCTCCAGATGCTACTCTAAAAGAATTAAAACCTCGGAGAGCCTGTCCAAGTCAATAAAAATAACATGTGAGCTAATTGAATTAAGAGTCTGATATTACTCTAAGGCACGTTCCTATTTTCCTAAATTGCTGATGTCCTTCACCAAGGTTGATAGCAGTTCAGTGAATGTGATAAGGAGTTTACAAGATACCTCCAGGAAGAATGGAACTAAGTTTACTTAATTTCATTTCACCTATTGAAAACCTCCCTGGGCTGCCCTCACCAACCCAGACTACACTCACCAGCTCCATTCCTCCCTCCAGATAACATGGTAGGCAATCCTGCCTGGGGTGTAGCTCTGCCTGAAGTGAGCAAAGCCCAGCGCCTTTGTCCTTCAATCTGACTTCCAGTCCTGTGGCTTATGCTTTCCAGCATAAGGGACTGAAAGGGCCATTATGCTGTGTTTTACCCAAAGTCCATCTCCACCACCATCACCCATAAGGCAGAGTGTGGCTGTACCCTGACACAGGCACCAGCCCCATTCTGAATAGCTGTGGTTGAGGTATCTGGCTGTGGAGCAAGAGGTTGGGAGTTAGATTTCCCACTTTCCAGTTCTGCTGCTCTAAAGTTATTATTCCTGTTCTAGAAATAGAAAAGGACAGCTCTTGTCTTTTCCTGAGCTGGTGACATTTGGTAGGTGGAGAGTGAGCTGGCTTGCTTAGAAAACAGAGTGTGTGGGGGGAGAGGGGAGGGAGTAAAGGTGAGCTTCCTCTAGAGCACGGGTGGGCTACCTCCAGGGATTTTACGCCACACACACCTTTCTCTGGAGAGTTGATCCCACTACCCCTCCTTCCCCCAACATTTTTCTTAAAACTATTTTAAATGAAAACATTCTACTTGTGTCCTCTATTGGCATAAGAATGGGGAGATCAGAGGTATAACACACAACAGAGAACATAAGGACATAAGAAGAGCCCTGCTGGATCAGGCCAAGGGCCCATCTAGTCCAGCTTCCTGTATCTCACAGTGGCCCCACCAGAGAAGAAAGGGCTAGCCATTGTCAGTGTTATCCGATTTTTTTTTCTTCTGACTAGAACTGATGAGTGGACAGAGGATAGAGCTCACACCAGAAGTACTGGGGTGCGGCACGACCTTGTACTATGCTTGCACTATGAGGTATCAGAATTAGACCTCAAATATCCAACAATAGCAGCCAGGTGCTAAAGAGAGATACATCTAGAATTAAAGAACAGGATACCTATGAGCATGTTCTAAAGAATTCTAGGTATTTTCCTGCATGAGACATGAACTAGTATGGCTCCACTCCTAGTTACCCCAGCAGTCTTCATTTCAGCAGCTTACTTAAAGTGGAAAAGTCAATGTTGTTAGTTTTAAGCAATTGGATGCAGAAACTGCTGGTAATCTTCTGCAAACCATATAGCGATCTACTAGTAGATCCTGACTGACTTCTTCAAGTCATCCCCAGCCTACATATTATAAATTATAATTTATAATTATAAATATTGTAAATTATACATTACAAGTTGGCTTTTATTTATTTATTTATTTATTTATTAAATTTATATGCCGCCCATCTAGACATTGTCTACTCTGGGCGGCGCACAACAGACAATATAAAACAATTGATACATAATAACAATTTTACAACGATTTAACTTAATGCCTGATTTCACTGACAAAAATCATTAAGTAAAATCAGGTGACCTGAAAAATAAAATAAAAGAATTAATAACCTTTGATCTTTAACTCAATCTGTCTGCGTTCAGTCCTCCCATTTGAAATTATGCACATGTAAGTCCCAGCATCCTCTGCTCTGAGCTGGCTGATCACCAAGGAACTGTCAGATTGGTAGGTGTGCCTGCAAGGGGAGGGGGAAGTAGAGCATTGTTACGTATCAGGTCTTAGCTACAAGCAAGAAATGTGAAGTCAGCCTCAATTACATGTTAACAGCACTTTATCAATCAGCCACTGCTTAAAAGTGAGTAAGAGAAATGTGATAAATGGCTGATCAGGACTTCTAACAGGTAAGAGACCCAGGCAAGTGAAGGAAGTGACAGACTTGGTCATGCATGGAAATCTTGTTAAATTTCATAACATATATACAGGTCAAAGGATTATGCTTTTCTTAGTGCTGAATTGTGTTGTGATTTATGTGATATCAACAAATTGTATGGATTAAGAGCAAACTTGATACTCATTGTGGTGTAGTGGATAAAGTGATGGACTACTACTCAGGAGGCCTGAGTTTGAATCACTGCTCAGGGCACAATATGCTGCTAGATAGTTGGAAAAGGGGTCAGGAGGAAGCTGGGTGGAAAGAAAAAGAAAGGGATATAGTAGTTGAAAACCTGAGCAGGAATACTTAATGCAGCAACATTTTGTTGCAGGGTCCCATTTCTGATCAACATCAAACTAACACTCTCCAAAATCCTATTAGTACATCCTCTGGTGTAACACAGTCAGTATAAATCTCAGTGGCAAACTGCCACAAATAAAGAAGTCAGCATCAGCATTTGCTACCTGTTACAACAGGGTAGAGAACAGGATTCCAGCTATTATTTTTAACAACTGAAGAATTGTAATATGTTGGAATTAAGTCAATGTCCCACTATTCTCCCCAAGCCTAACTGGTGGTGGAACTTAACAGGGCAAGTCCCAGGGTAGATTCAGGAGCTAGGTTCACCTGTCGGATGACATGGGTCGCCCATCTTTCTGCCATTCCACTCTGGAGAAATAGGAACTGCCTCCCTTGCAGAGCAGACGAATGCTTTGTCCCAAGCTGGCCTCCACAGCGGAAGACTCGGATCCATCCAAGACAATTCTGAAAGACACACAGCAACTTTCTGAAGGCTTTTTGGGTTGGCTTAAAAGGCAGAGCTACAGATTAAGACAGGAAAAAATTCTAATACTTGTCAACATACTTCTGCAAGGACAGGGTCTTAAGTACCTACTGTGTCATTTTACTTCATCCTATGAATCTTAGTCAGGTTTCTGTAATGTTAAATTCAGGATCAAAGTACAGTTTAAGATATTTCCCCTTCTTACAACTGTTGTGCATCCGGGCATATAAAACTTTCACAGATGGGTGCCCAAGACATTAAACAAGCAAGCAAAACAGAGCTGTCTCCTAACCGACCCATTAAAAAACAAAAGCAACATAATTTGCCAAATGCAGATTGGAGGCAAGCGCCTATCAAAATAATACTTTTCTCTTAAAGGTGCACCACCTCTTGGTGTGGAATCAGCTTTTTGTCTCCTGAAGTCCTTGCGATAGCTAGGAAGAAGCAGCAGGAGACATATTTGGGACAGACAATGGGAAATTAATAGGATTTACTTACTTATTTATTTGATTTATAAACTGCTCATTTAGCCAATTGCTACTCTGCTGTACAACAAAAATATAAAACATAAATTATATAATTGCTACAGACACTACAGCAGCACAAATAAAAAAACAGCAAGATTGGCAGCAATACCCGTAAGGGGCATACACTACAGTATTCCTCTCTTCCTTTATCCACTGTCCCAGCTATTTGGGGAGAACCTCCTCAAAAACTTCTCTGAACAGCTCAGTCCTTAAGAGCTTTTAAAATTTATGAAGGGAAGGCACCTGCAAAACCTCCTGTGGGAGAACATTCTACGAAGAAGGTGCCACTGCAAAGAAAGCCCAACTTCTGATTACCATTTTCCAGGCTTCACTAGGTGTCAACATCCACAGGTGTGAGGCAGGTGAAGACCATGTCAGACACGCAGCTGAACTTGGCAGAAGACATTCAGACATGTACCGAGGTCCCAAACTGTTTAGGGCTTGTATGTTAGAACCAAAACCTTAAACCTGACATGGAAGCGGATTGGAAACCAGAGCAGATGGACTAGAGTTGGGGTGACGTGGTTGAAATTCCTCAACTCAGCAACCAATCTGGTTGCCGCATTCTGGACCTCCTGAAGCTTCCATACCAGCTTCAAGAGAAGCCCCACATAGAGTGCATTACAGCAGTCAATTCTATGACTACTGTAATAAGATAAGAAGGTAAGAGTTGCACCAGCTGCATACCAGGCCCCCAACTTTATTAACCTACAGTATGTATCTGTAAGAATTAAGACTGATCTTAAGCAATCATATCTAGATGAGGCATCAGAGCAAGCTCTCATATCTAAAAGCTCCTCTTCAAGATGTTCAGGAGCTGGCTTCTTCCAGAAAATTTACTTTGGATGCTCAAATGCCAGAAAAAGGATCTGAAGTTGCTCTCAGCTTTAGAAGACCAGAACTGTGTGGCATCAGAAGTTGGACCAAGGCTTCCTGCACAGGACTTGGGAGAAACACAGCTGACCATAAGCTTGCTCTTATACACTTCTTTAACCTTGAGAAGGTGGTAGGAATGCTGATTTACAAAGAGCAATGCTCTTCAGAATAATAGAGAATTTTGTGGTACTAGCAACTGCACATGCTTTCATGTTCTGCAGCCCACTTCATCAGATGCACTTCCTAAAGTTTATACCAATTAAAAATTGGTAGGTTGACATTCCAGGTAAAAGGAAAGTCATGTTAAATGTACCTTCTGCTCTAGCATGCTCCCTGTTGCATGACTGATCTCACAACCAGTACAAGAACAGGCACGTGACAAGGAGATTGCTGGAACAGGGGCACACGGGTGCAATTCTCTTCCATTCCTCATTTAGGTAACAGAATACTAACCTTAGCCTTTGAAATGATAGAATACTCTGTTGTTCTTGCTGCAACAGATTAACATGACTAACCCCATGAAAACCCATCTGGAATGGTAAAGTGCTAGTAGTGGGTAGCTGACATCTGGGAGTGGCAATATGCTATAACAGAGTTCCACTGAAATGCTATATGAAATAGCATCCTGGGTAACTACCAAAATGTTCACACACAGCAGAAAGCAGGGTGCAGTTTTGCTTTGCATGAAACTATGCTAGTAGGAAAAAGATTACCTGTTCAGAGAATGTTGGATGGAGGAGGCTGGTGGAGCTTGGTGCTCATATCTATTCACGGTGGACCTGTCTGTTCCAGATTCCCTCCCCCACTCCTCATGCGCATGGTGAACTGTCTGACCATTGACAGTCAGTCGCCTTTCAGAGTGTCCGAAGGTGAGAGTTTCCCCCAAACCATGCAAATGGCTTGCTGGATCCTTCCTTCTATCTCCATCTGCTGTTGAGTGATGAGAAGCCTGCTGTTGGTTCTCTGGCAGGCCAGTCCCTTGCTCGGGCAAAGCATCTATAACCATAGTCCTTCCCCAGCCTCTCTCGTTGTGATGTAGCACTGAGTGACTTTCTGAGCCTGCCTGAGCTGGGGAAACCTCAGCATGCAGAGCTGCTCCTCCTCCTCCTCCATGACTGTGACCAGTGGATCCTCTCGCAAATTGCTGAGAACTGGTGTGGATGTCAGGAACAGTGCCATAGTAGTGATGCCTCTCATCACGTCTTCCTTTTGCTTCATGGCACATTTTCATGCACTCCTCTTCAGAGGCAAAGTTGTTCTTATTGCCATGGCAGCCTCCATACCAGAATCGGTTGCATTTTCCGACGTCACTTATGAAGTACCAGCGAGTCGTCCAGTCTGAACAGGGGCCATGGGCACTGGGCAGCAGACAGTTGATAGGGTACGCTATCAGAAAATAGCGGAAGAAAAGTAGTCACAGACCAAGTGGGTGCACAAATGTTCTGCTCACATTCAATAAATCATACGCCATGTCCAGAGAGCCAGCCTGTGTAGCCTTGGGCAAGCTGCAAAGTGCTAGAGCGCCACCACAAGAAGGGACTGAAAAGCTATTTCTCGGTACATTATACCTAGAAAACCCTGGCAAAGGTTGCAATACATTGGACCTGATGTGACAGCATACAATAGCAGTAGCAGCAACAGCAGCAATAGTAGTCATTACGTCAAAAAGCTGGAAGAGTGAAGGTGGCTTTCAAACCTTCCCACGGATTAAGAGCAAAAGTGTTTCCCATTCCGTTGGCAGAGGAACATGATGGCCATGTCCTCCCTCTGATATTTCTATGCTCTCTCACCATTAAGAAAATTCACCACCCTGTCTTGTTATTAATTTTGCCACCACAATACCAGGGATGTTGGAAGGCTGGGATGTAAGCAGTCACTGGAGACACGGTCGGTTGAGGCTGGTTTTGAGGAATCCACTTGTGGCTCCCTGCCTGGAGATCCACGAAAGCCTGCTGCTAACCCTAGTTTGTAGGAGGGAGGGTTGAGGCAAGGAGTCATCTAAAGGAGTTGTCTCCATTACCAAGTAAAACTGATTTGGCTGAAATGACTCTGCTGTGAGGAACCCTGAGAAATGAATCTGCTCAGCAACCTCTCAAAATCACAACTCTTAAGGTTCCTTGGAGAGAGCTGGCTGTAGATGTGCTCTGTGAGGGAAAGAGAGGCAAGGGCGTGTCTGGATAATTATGTTGCCCTGAGGGTAGGAACACTTCCCCTCTTCCATAAAATCTCTAAAGTGCAATTAAACACAGTCTTCTAGTGTGCACTTAGAATGACCCTCTCAACGAATGTTTCGTATTGGAACTTGCTTGGACAATGGCATTGCTTTGGCATGCCATCACTGCATGTCAAAGTGCCATGGCAACTTACAGACGAGCAAAAGAGCTCCCTTCCTGTCTGTGTATTAACAGGGCAGCCATGCTCTTCTCCCTCTACGGCTAGCATGAAGCAGAGCTGCTGTGTTAAGTATTGGGTAGACTCAGCTCACACACCAGCTGAACTCCAATCATTATTTTCAGAGCTCCAAGAAGCAGAAGGTGTATTTCTGACATTTCTCCTTCAGAGTCTATCTTTTTCGGACAGAACCGAGAGCTGCCAATTACACCACATGTTGGTTTCATGTTAATTCTCGATTTTTACAGTTCTGTGGAAGTAGCAGTTCTGCGGAGGGTAAGGGAACGGATGAAAGAGATACCAGAAATCTATTTGCCAGAATTCTTTGAAGAAAGCCAGCATACTTAAATTTTTATCAAGCAGCTTTGTACTGCAGGTATACTCTTAGATACAGGGTTCAGGGCTCTAGATTATCTCAGTACTAAATGGCACCATCCATAAAAATAAAAGCAGACCCTGTGTTTAGAGGGTACTGGTGGGGTGAGTACCTCTCAGCTGAGCCCATGCCCATCCAGAAGCCAGTTGAAAGCAAGCCACTGGGCTAAACAATGCAGCTTTCAAAGGAAGGCATAGTGCCAGGTGGCTTCAAAGCCGCAGTCCTTATGGTCCCTGCCCCTGTCCAAGCCGCTTTTGATCTCCCCTTTCTGGGAAACTGCACTTAGCAGTCATGAATTCTTCAGGGTGGCCGAGCAGGAATTAGCCAGAACAAAAATGCATTAGTGATTTCTCTCCATCATGAGCAATGAATGCAGATGCCTTACAGTACCAAAGTAAAAGAACATACAAGGTTCCTCAGTTTCAGCAGTGTCCCCCCGGAATTTCTTACAAAGCCAACAGAATTCAAAGACTGGAATCTTCACAGTATATTCCAAAACTACTTCCAAATCTGTCACAAGGTTTTAAAAATCAAACCGTAGATTCCCACACAAAACTGTTTAAAAGCATGTCATCTGCTTTTCTCCTTTTTAACAGAAAGCAGTGGATGAATCCACCTTTCAAAACCAAATGATCACTTACGTTGGCTGGGTCTGTTGAGGCATCCTTCCCCATTAGGCCCTGATGCAGAAGCAATGTTGTCATAGCAACAACCATACATAGAACTCCGGCACTCCTCCGTTGGCCTCTGCTGGGACAGACCTCGGCTTGCCTTGGACAAATCCAGATGTTATCAAGATAATATCATGTTAAAGAGCACATATAGTTGAACCACTCCCAGAAACAATTTGCAACTGTATTTCATTTTCCTTTACTGAATATGATACCAATCAGGAAAATTAAACAGATATAATTTAGCGCAAGAGATGAGAGCAGCCCTTTAAGCACATAACAGGGCAACTTCAAAGGACAATGAAGTGACAAAGTATAGCTGCCCATCAGGAATTATAAGTGATGAAATATGGACTTGTTTTTACAAATTCATAAATGTCAAGGAGGAAAAACAAGTAAAAACACGTGCCATTTTTCTTGCAACTTGTACTACTGACTCCTTCTCAAGGAGGAGCTAAAAGAAATCACCTGCCCACACTGGCCAAAATCTTTTTGCTTAAGCATAATAAATTGCACTAGAGTCCATTGATTCAAATGGCCCTACTCTAATTGAGATGGACTGGGCTAAGCAACAGGATTTTGGCCACTCTTTTTGCTTGCCAAACACTCTGCCCACCTAAGGGCAAATTGGATCTTTCTCTAGAGAGCAAGATTCCAGGGTCTGAGCAATCAGCTGCTCGGAAGGCTCCCACCAACTCCATTTTCAAAACATCCCCTTTCAGTATCCTTGGGCACTGAGTCCACATGCTTTGGCAAGGTTGAAGGAAATCTGTCAGAGCTGGGAGGAGGTGCAGCCAACACTATCCTCAGCTGAGAGGCTCCTGCTCCTCTTATGCTTAGCAAAACAGCTGGCACAGGAGTAAAAACCTGGTTGCCAGAGTCAGCTGCAGTTTACAAAGTGCCCATTGCCATACATGGAAGAAGGAGGCCAGGAGGAAGAGAGGACCTGGGGTCTCAGGCTAAACATACAGCGCGGCTGCCTGTCAAGGGGACCCAAAGGCTTGGGATCCTCAGATGAAGGGACAGTTGGATGCTACAGTTCTCTGGGCAATGGCATATGACTGATATAATAGAATGGTGGAAACCTATCACCTTGCAAACTATGTTTGTCATCCATTCTTTTGTGGTTTCTGCTTGATTCCTGTAGTCCATGGATTACCTTGCAGGTCTAAATCTTTTGCAATATCTACTAAGCTATCTACTGAAATACAAACCTGATGTTCAGCACAGGGTTTACTGGAATATTAGGGATTACATGATTAAGGACTGGACTAGGAATTACTTAGTTCAGATCTTGCCTCTGCAACGCTCCCACTAGCTGGCCTTTAAAATATAACAGGCATGCTTCACAGCCATTATTTGTAAGAAGACACTTTTCTTTCTTGATCTCTGGGAGGAGTAAATGGCCCTATGTTTAGCTGGCTACAGAAGGTGAGATACTGAACATGTCATCGAGCATATTTTTGGTGCAACATGAATATTTAGTAATTAAAGTCACACCGTTAAGAACATCTGGCTGAGATGTTCCCTACACATACCGTTGGAGAAGCTGCAGCAGGTTCATTTCTGTTTACATAAACGTCACTGTAGTATTGTGCACATCCTTCTTTATTTGGCCCCTGTGAAGCCGATATCCCATCAGGGCAGCATCCGTACCTGCACACAGAAACAACAGTAGAAACCAGTCCTAGTGTGACCTGCTCGAGCCTAACCAGCAGATTGGCTATGCGAGTGTATGTGTTATTCAATGAACTTGCCCTACCTGCTCTGATGACAACTCTCCAAAGGGCAGCCTTGCCCAAAAGGACCTGCCGCTGAAGTGCGACCATCTGAACAACAACCGTGACGACTTTGGTGGCAGTTGTGAACATCAGCCCCAACATTTCCATGTGTGTTGAAGTGGTGAGACACAGAGGAGCTTGAATGGGTTTCCCACCGCAAGGGCAAAAAATTGGAGCTATGATCTTCATTGGACTGGTGATGTGTGGAGGCAGCTTGGATTATTCTCTCATTTCTAGAAACTGGAAAACACAGCATTTTCTGGAATGGAGAATATCTTCTCCTTCAGAGCTAGAGTTCTGCTCAGTCATAGGGTTAGAATAATTAAAGATCTCTTTGTGGGATTTCAAACATATATAGATCCAACAAAGAGATCTCAGATTTCAAACAAACAAACAAATATTTATAACATATAAATTAGGATGCCTTCTTCCTTTACCCCAGTACATTCTTGCTTACCAGAAGTGATTCACCTCTAGTTTTCACCTGGAGACCAGCTTCCAGAGACAAATATAAAACTTACTGCTTGGTCTAGCAATCAAGAAGTTGGATATAACAGATAAGTCCTTCCATCCTTCCCCATGAGAGGTATAGTCTGTACAAAGGCCTACTGTATAGACTCTACTGTTGTTATAAAACACTCCTGTAAAACTTTGTACAGCTATCCTAAAGGAAGACCGCTCTCAATAAATATTAGAAAAAGAAAGGACAGTGGTTCCAAACCTGTGGTGCCATGATCAGGATTGTAGCGGGTCCATACAGCCTGATGATCGATGTCATAGCCTGTGGCGTCTTGCATACTGGGAACCTCTGAAATGAAATTAATTTTCCTAGCTTAGAAAATGGCAAACTTTGTCATCAGCTGAGAGTAATGGCAATCAATGTAGCTCTATTTCAGGCAATGTGGTGAGGTAGACAGAATTGTTCTAAGTTACCTTACGTGCAAAAATCATTTCTTCTCCCATTGAAATCAGTTCAGCCTCAGTTTTTAGTTTTATTAAGTTGGTGGCAAGTGGGCCCCCTAATCAGTAAAACTCTCTGGTGAGTTTTTACTTTCTGAATATGTGGAAGTAAATTCTACCATAAGTCCACTGGAAAATATCAGCACTACAGATCTTGATGCCCAGGACAAGGGATGGTTTTATAAGACAGAACCATGTTAGTCTGTGCTGGCATATCAGGCCAAAAATAAAGAATAAAGAAGATGAAAATGTTGTGGCACCTTAAAGACTAAGTGCTATATTTTAATGTGAGCTTTTGTGGGCATGTCCACTTCCTCAGACATAAGAGTGGGACTACATGGCAAATAGTTATACATTTGTACATGACCCAAGGGATTGCTTTCTGCTAGTAGGCAAGAACCTAAACTGATAAATAAGTTGAAAGATAACTAAGCTTGTTTTATTTTAGAAATCAAGAAGTGTGGGATATATTATTGTTGGGTCTGCTTGACTTGATTTTGGAGAGGAAATTTTAGAATAATGGCAAGTACATCCAATCAGCCTCTGTTCTGTATTGCTTTGTATTAGAGATGGGGGTATTCGTATACAAATACGAATACCCCTGCACAGCTGGACTTAACGAGAGTCTGGCCCCTGGGGCCAGACCGTCCACTCATGCGTCTGCTGGCGGCCCTGCTCATCCTTCCAATTGCTCCCAGAGCCCTGGGACTAGCCCTTCCCACTTGGCTAGTCACTCCAGGCAGGGGGAGGGAGGACGAGTCTCCCTGCAAGGCTGCCGAGTAGCCAGCCGAGCGGGAAGAGAGTGGCACTCTGGAGCGGTTGGAAGAATGAGTGGGGCCACCACCACAGGAGGCGTGAGTGGACAGTCTGGCCCCAGGGGCCGGACCCTTGTTAAATCCAGCTGTGTGGGAATATTCAAATACAAATATGAATACCCCCATCTCTACTTTGTATCAATCTGTAATACGTAAAGTTAGATAGATTTTTGGAATCTACACATGGAATATGGAATCACGATCAGCACAGATGACTTGAAGGGCTTGGATGCCTCAGTACTGGCACAGAAGATAATTAAGATTCCGAATTCTGCATAATTCCCCCCCCCCCCGGCAGCATTCTTCATAATAATAAGCAGCACAGCTAATGAACATTAAGTATTCTAACATGGAGATGGGACTGAATTACCATTCCAGACCAGGTTATAGATTTTTGGGGACACAGCTGGAATTTCAGGGTTTGTTTTATAGTATGTGTGGAAGTCCCTGCTGCATATTTACGACACCTCTATGACTCCAACATTGGGCAGATAGCGGCCAATAAACGGTTGGACAAATTAACTTTTTAGACTACAATTTCCAGGATTGCCCACCTAATAGTCTATAGTATCAGTTGTATCAGTAGATTCTTGGACTCTTCTACATCCTGTTTAACACCTGATAATGTTATTTAACTTGGTGTATGCTTAATCTAGGGACATGGTGGCGCTGCGGGTTAAACCGCAAAGCCTCTGGGCTGCAAGGTTGAAAGATCAGCAGTTCGAATACACGCGACGGAGTGAGCTCCCGTCGCTTGTCCCAGCTCCTGCCAACCTAGCAGTTCGAAAGCATGTAAATGCGGGTAGATAAATAGGTACCACCACGGTGGGAAGGTAACGGCGTTCCGTGTCTAGTCGCACCGGCCACGTGCCCACGGAAACTGTCTTCGGACAAATGCTGGCTCTACGGCTTGGAAACGGGGATGAGCACCACACCCTAGAGTCGGACACGACTGGACAATTTGTCAAGGCGAACCTTTACCTTTTTACATATGCTTAATCTAGTGTTGCATCCATTTTTTTTCCACATTACTGTAATCATATGAATGGCATTTGTCTTCATGTAAGCATTTCTGCAAGTGTCAGGAATGCCTTTGGAAAGTGTTCAGAAACTTCAGGAGGTCCAAAATGCTGCAGCCTGATTGCTAACTGAGGGTGGTTACAAGGATCACACAATCTGTCTATTACAGCAGCCCCAATAACTGCCAGTCTGTTTCTGGGCACACTTCAAAGTGCTAGTCTTATCCTATAAATCCCTAAACAATGTGGGTCCAAACCTTCTCAAAGACCACTTCGTGAGCCTGCCTGGATGTTAAGATCATCAGGAGAGGCCTTTCTTTCCACTCTCACAGGTGTGTTTGGTGAGGACATGAGAGCGGGCCTTCTCTGTTGCTCTTCCTAAACTCTGGAACTACCTCCCATGGGAGGCCCAGCTGCCTTCTGTTGTCTTCCCACAAACAAGTGAAGACCTTTCTCTTCAGGAAGGCTCCTTCTTAGCGACTGACTGTCTAAGAGGGGTTCTTAAAACTGCACTGCTTTTTATTGTTATTTTAAATGTGTTTTACTACTGCTTTTATCTTCTAATTTTAATATTATATGTCTTTAATTCTTTTAAAAATAATTATAAGAGTTTATTGTTTTAGCTTCTAATACTGTTTCTTTTCATACTGTAAGCTGCCCTGGATCCCTTTAAGGTGAAAGGTAGCATATAAATATTGAAAATAAAATAATTAATACATAGATATCAGAAAAGTTTTATTTAAACTGTCAAGAAGGGAGTCACACCCTGGTGCTCATGTTGCATGCACATGGGCACTGCCGTCCATCCCAACAGCCCAGAATATCTTAGCAGACTATTTTTCAAAGGAACTAATAAACAACAGAGGAATACGACTTCCCCACCACCACACCACTTCTCACTTACGCTGCGGCAGATGACAGGGCTGGGTATTGCAGGTTCCCAGCATGGTTGGTACCTGTGGCTGGATGGCCTGGCAGATCTCGTGATTGTAGAATTTGGAATCACCATCAGCACAGATGACTTGGCGGGTTCGGATGCCTGAGTCACAGCTTTTGGAGCACTTGAACACAAGGGACAAGCCATGTTAATAGTGAGCTGTAATTAATTTTTTCTGAGACACTTAACATGCCCCTCCTCCTTTTTTATGGTGTTAAAAACAAAAAAAAATCAGACAATGAGCAAAGAGATGTAAGTCTGCTGTAACTATGCCTTCTGGTAAATTGTCAGGTAGCAAACCGATAGAGGCTGGATGTAGTAAAGAAACATGGTAGGGAGGTGTAAACACTGAATGGGCTCCAAGTAAGCATAGTGAGGGCCACGTGATAGCAGTGATGAGACTATCCCCACTAGCTCCTGACATCCCGCTTTCCCCACTTCTCAGTCTCTGTCACACATACACACATTCACTCAAATGCAGAAGGCTTCACCTTCCCTTCTGTGTCAACACCTTGAAGTGTGACTCCTTGAGGCTCTGTCTCAGTTTGGAATTGGCTTGGCCCACACACTGACTTTCCTCATCATAGAAAGAGGTGAGTATAATGATGAAGCTCATAATTCAGTGACATTCCCTTAACATTAAGGAACTGGTGATTAGCCTTAAAGACATTTTGATGGACAGTTGACAAAATGTCTACCCGCTGTTGCTCGTGAAGACCTTGAACGTTCTTTAGAGTCTTCTATATTACTCATTATTCCCTTAGCTTGTTTTTCAGCCTCCAAACATAACAGTGAGAAGTGAATCAAGGGTTCTGAGGCCCTGCCTCAAAGAATGGCCCCTCAAGATTCTAGTTCGGATAAAAAGATGGCAGGGATGGTTTCATAAGCGGGAAATTCCAAAGAACAGCAGCCTCATGAACTGGAGAGCCTTGAGGTCAGGATTGGGCCCAAAGGGCCAAAGCTTCCTCATTGTTTTGTCCAGAATAAAAGGATGAAATTAATAATAATTACTATGTGAACAGAACTAATATATAAGCTCAGACAAAGAAGAAAATGTATCAGCGATTCTCCTTAGAGACCATTTTGCCACCAGAGCCAGGGAATAATGCTGTTTAGATTCAACACATTAATATGAAAATTGCTACATTTGCAGTAAACAGGAGGAAGTATCTAATCATTTTTAAAACAACATTTCAAAAACATCTTTAAAATGTTAAAATTGTTACTTCAAAATGTTATTCTTTAAATACGTGGGTTGCTATACTCTACCATTAAATTCATTACACGTGTGTTTACAGGAGGACTAACCAACTGAATAACTAATAAATTTTTGAAAGGAACAACACTCACTTTGTATCTAAGCTCGCACAGCAATACACTCTTTATAATTTCATTTCCAGAGAAAGTTATTATGTAACCAGATTTGATCACCACTCCTTCCTGTAAGTCCATCCAACAAGGCTACTAGTTAAAACACCTGTGTAACCCCCTTGCACGACCTCTCCCTCTTACGTGGAAGGACCAGCTTCTAATGCTTGTTCTGCCATTGCAGAAGACAGACAAAAGTGCATTGGTGTAAACAGGTTGTGCTAAAAAATCTGGAAGAGGGAGGAGGAAAGAAGCAAGGAGCACTGGACAAGAGATAAAGAAATTAATGGCACACTAAGCAGGACTCACCAATCCCCAGTTTCCAATATGCCAGCCAATCTCCTGTATACAGTTCTCTCCAGTGCAGGGCTGGGTCTGTGGAGGTTTCGGTCCTGACAAGCAGGCAATATCGAGAGTCTGAGAGCCTGACTCGGTCCTGCAGCTTACCACCCGGGTCTGAACACCCTCCCCACAGCTAGCTGAGCACTGTTAAAAAAAAAAAAAAAAAGGAGCTGGTCAGTTGAAGAAATGCACCTCTTCACTCCTCGTTTTTACTTCTTCTTCACATGCACTTCTTCTTCACATTTCACCATTGAAATAGATATTTCTACTTTAAAGTTTTCTACACCTTATCAATACCCTCTTGTGCCCATTAAAAACACTTCACTCTGCAAGAGAAGTGAGAGGAATATTGCTGCAGCATTTAATGTCTTTTGCACGAGAAGAGCAATCAAGGAGTCTGGCTTTGTTTCAGAGCGTGTTGCTGGTTCTGACCATCCACCCCGGGTCCCACAGCCAATGTGGGCACATGTTGTACATTTCAATGGTAGGGAAAAGGGAACATCTGATGGACAGAGAAGGCAAATTAAGTCTATACATATACATTAGCAGGGAGTTTATCTCAAAGGTAGGACATGGAAATAGTAGGTTGTTGGGTTTTCCTCTCCTTCTCAAGCCAACAAGGTAACTGGTGCTACATTGCCTGAGGGGTACACTCCCTGGGGTGTGGTTAAAGAGCAAAGATCAACCTAGGAATAGCCTTAGGCAAGCTGCATGGTGCCTGAGCGCCTCCAGAAGAAGGGAATGGTAAATCACTTCTGAGCACTGTATATCTAGAAAACCTTGAAAAGTGTAGCCCGAAATCAGAATCTCCTTTAAAACAAATAACATCAAAATAAATATTAAAGTAAGTGTGTACATTGAATCTACAAAGTAAAATACTTACCTCAGACCATGGCTCTGTGATCCATGTTGCACACTGCCGCATGTTGCAAGGCTGTGTGCTACGTGGCTTCTCTGTTAAGGATGCACACTCAGCATCATCAATAGCACCCTGAGAACCATGTCCATGGTAGGAGACACAGTAAACGGAGCGGGTCTGAGTGCCTCCCCCACAGGTGGCTGAACAAGCGCCCCAGTCCCCGGTTTTCCAGCTGAAAGTACAAAAACAACACATCTCAAGAAACCAAGGAGCCGGTCCCAGTAGCCAGAAAGTCTCCAGAAATCAGAGATGGGAAGGTTTGCTTTTTTTGGATTACAACTCCCAGAATTCCATGGGAAATGGAAAGTTTTTGTCCAAGAAAGAAACCTTTCCCTTCCCTGCCAGGAAGTAAAGCAAGCTTAATGTTTACAGTTAGGACACTGTTGTGGCTGTGTTTGTTTTGCATATTTATCAATCATAGCACCTGGCCCAGTCTTTTTGCCCACAAATCACACACATTTGTTATGAAGTTCAGAAAACAGAATTGTCTGTATTGAAATAACTAAATTCAAAACAGTGTCTCAGCTGATAACGAAGAGTCTACAAAGGCTTTTAAAATGGTGTGACTGCCAATTTTAAGATGATACTGCTAGAGAGAAATGGTATGGACACTTTTAGACTGAATGATCAGAGGAGGTATCAAAGCTGAAAGCAGTTAAGAACAGAAGAAATATTTCCCAGAGAAAGAGTGGAGTATCTTTGTTTTTAAGGGGTTAAAATGTCACTTCGAACAATGTTGCATGCATAGGTTGTTGGGAAAAAGCAATGTCACAGCAGAGCTTGGAACATTATTTCTTGAAAAGAATTTGTGCTCTCCATCACTAGGGGGAGGATTTCTAAACATATAATTTTTTTCTGCAATCTATATTTGAGCTTATGGGTAGGTTTGAACATGGTTATGAGTAACCTGGTGAAAAAGGTCAGATTACTCATAAACATGTTTGAACTTGCTTATGGGTTCAAATGTACAGTAGGTTACAGAGAAAATGTGAAATGTCCCCTACTCATCACTTTTGGCAGCTAGATTGCCATTACAAACCCTCAAGTAATTTGTCAGGTTTTGCGTTATTAACCAACTGCTTTAACAGCCACTCACAAAAATACAGGGAAGTGCAGTCATATCTGTTCTAGTGGTCAATTCTAATATTGTACCTTGCAAATATTTTTTTAAAATTACATAACACAAAATCAAATGATACTTCACTTGCCATTTAGGCTTGGTGAAAGAATGGTATTAAAAATCTTATTGAAATTTCTTTAAATTAATTTGAAAGTAATTTTGAAAATAACTCTAAAATGTTACTCATTATACTGAAAAGTAACTTTGTAACTAATTGTTACATTACTTTAGTTATAATTATATACTACTTGATACATAGCCCATTACCTTAAAAAACTGCATTGTTTGAAATGAATTGCTTCCTAGTTTTGGTTCCTAAACCAAGGTAATTCCCAAATTCTAAACAATGAGAATCCTTACTGTGTCACCTGTCTATGTTATTTTGATATTAGGCACTTCTGCTGACATATTAAACTTTCGGATCTTCACAGGAAAATCTGAAAGGCCTCAGTCTTTTTCTTCCATCAGTAAGAAGGCAGCTGGAGAGCCATTATTTTTATAAAATTGAAAAATATCCGCAGGGCAAAATAAATAAGCACTTCCTCCCTTTTTGGCTTCTCAACTAAATTCTGCCCATACATTTCAGGTGAACAGAGGGCAGGTCAAGAAATTACTCCCATATTTTCCAATACATCGTCTTTCAGTTTAGCAGTTAGCAATATGACTCGAGCAAAGTTTGCTCTAACTAGATTTGACACCCTTGAAATAATATGCTTTTTATTCCATGCTGATTCCCTTTAGTCTTTTAACCTTTGAGGAAAACTTTCCCCCTCAAACATGGTTACAGTGTCTATATTCATAAAGAACAAATAGACCTTTAATCAGGATTCCGGACAGTCATTTTATTTGCACTAAGAAGTCTCAAACTGAAATTAAATGGTATAGATAGCCAGTGATTAAAAGAGGAAATTCCTTAAGTGCTGAGAATGTCTGATTATCACAGCAGAAGCTTGTTACATTCTCCTGTTTGCATAGCAAATTAACTTGCTTTATCTGTGATTGGTCTTCAGACTCCAACATGGGCCTCATTGGCAAACATGGCTGCTCAGTCATGAAGATTTGCTGCAGTCACATCTCTGGAATACTAATAGGATTTCCAGCCTCTAACAATATTATGTTTTTTTTCCTGCTCTTGGACCATTTGCTTATTTAAGCAATGAAGTCCAACAGAAACAACATGAACAGTCTCAACAATCTTGGATGGAAGAAACATTAATGAAGACAGGGTTAGTCTAAAGTCTAGAATCCTGCGGTCCAGAGATCCTTGAACTTACACCCTCATAGAACAGCAAATAATTGGAACAGTAACAAAACAGACCTGGCACCAGCATCTCTGCTGGTATTAAATGCTGGGGCCACCATGACTGCTCTTCTTTAAGGTGGAGGGAGGGGCAGATGAGCATGTGCATAGTTACAGATGTTCGTTTTATTCCTTTTAATTTAAAAAAATGTATTCCCCCTTTTTACAACAAAATGCTGTTTATTTATTTGGGGAGCAGATACAAACTTCATTTCATTCTTGTCATCGTGATGGTTGTGTATGCTTTGGGTTTAAAATGCAAACCCTTAACTGTTCAGCGTATTTCTTTTTTAAAAAACACAGAGCTGCTAAACAGTTTTGTTACTGTTGTTTTGCTATAATATATCAAGAATGTAAAGCATGTAAAGGCTTTAGGTGGGAGGTTGTGCACTTCATGTCTTTAGATACGTCTCTTCATGCCGCTTGTAAGACCATTGAATCCATGGTCTAAAATCACTGAGCTGCACTACTGGGAAAAAAACCCATTGGGATGCTGTATAAGAGTGCCCTTGAGATTAGAAGACAGCTTTCCAGAGGAAATCCTTTGCTTAAAATAATTTTATTTGCAGGAGACCAACATAGCCATCTCCCTTGTCCCAGTTGTGCAAGGAAAAAAGACTGGGAACTAGCCAAGCTGGCTGAAAGTTTAACCTGGCCATAGATTATGAAAAGAAATCTTCCTGCTGCAATCGTGCTGCAAATGTATCCATGTCTGATTTTATGTTGCTAAGGATGGCATTTAGTGACTCGAAATAAACCATCAAATCTGTGAGCAGCACAGAATGAAGTTAAAGCAACCTTTTCTCACCCTTTTTAACATATAGTTCTTTCCAGCAGTGAGAGACAGCCAGAATCACACACAGAGACACAAACATTCACACACACACACACACACACACACACACACACAGAGAGAGAGAGAGAGAGAGAGAGAGAGAGAGAGAACATGGTCTTACACAGAATTTACATTTTTAAATTTTTTTGCTCTGATCTGATCTATAAATATAACACGTTCTACTGAATTTTGTGTAAGACCTCCATAGAAAAACCAGATATATTTTTGGCACTCCATCCCTTCTGGTTCTACAGCACTTTAGCGACCTGCTGGATTGAACCACAGGCCCAACAGTCCACCATCTCACAGTAAACGTTCGATACCATCTGGACACTCACAAGACAAGCTTGAAGGAAACAGCTACCTTCCCATTCTTCCCTGTTAGCTGGTATTCAACGGTACACCTTCTCTGAATCGGGATGTTGCATATGTCCTCCATGGCTAAAAGTCATTGATAAATTTCGCTTGCATCCGTTATAATTTGCTCAATCGGTGGTTCTCAGTCTCAGGTAAACAGCTATTGGACTGCTACTCCCAGAAACCCTGGCCAGCATAGCTAATGGTGAAGACTTCAGGGAACTGCTGTGTAAGAACACCTGGGTTTACCCAAGGTTGGGAAGCATTAGTATAAACCCATTTGTAAAGCTGTTGTCACTGCTATCTGTTGTCACATTCTGCAACAGTGAATTCTACAGATTAATTGTGCATCGTGAGAAGCATGGTGTTGGGAGTAACTATAACGTCCAGTCACTTGCACCAAGTTTGTAAAATTACTATTCTGCAGTACAAGTTCTAGAGGTCCACCAGCCAGCAAGACAGCCAAGAAAAGTATATTTTTTTCCAAGTTCTGCATTTGTGTTAGTAATCCCTCGGTTTTGGAAGCATGTCTGATATGTTACTGAATATGAACATACAAAACCAGTGGTTTCAAAGAAAGAAGGAGCGAAAGAATGCAGTGGTGTGTGTGGTATCTTAAGGTTTTCATCTTTTTCTCTCTCTGGTCCACACAGCAGACAAAAAAGAAAGAAAAATCCTAAATAAAAAGCACTGCCCCCAAGCTCCATGTCTGAAGCACCTCTCACCCTCCACCATCATTTAGCAAGAAAAGCCAACAGCCTCTAAGCAATAGATCTGCCTATCACCAGTAGGAAAGACTTAAAGGACTCACTAAACAACCCAAGACAGTGGCGTTCAAATCATGCTCCTGGGAATCCATGCTGCGCTCCTCAGAATCTTCTTCAGGGGCTTATTTATGAGTCCATATGGAAAAGCAGACTGACAGCTAGTCTAGTATTGGATCATTACTTATGCAAGGGGCAGTCACAAGACGCCTTGCGGGGATCCAGAGTGGGCAATAGGGATGCTCCATAGCAATGGTCAGCGCAACATATGAGCGGGGGGGGGGGGAAGGGACCCTGGAACCTCTGCATGATGGAGGATTTTGTCAACAGACAAATTTGAGTGCAAAAGGAAACATGGAAGACCACTGTTGCCAAGTGGAAAGAAGGGAAAGAAGAGCTGGACAGGACGGCAGCCGTCACTTTCTCCTGGTTACCTCTTTGTTTGCAAGCTCCATGCTCTGCTGCGGCTCCATGCTCCCGGCAGATAGAGGTAAGAGATCCTTTATACACAGAACAGAGATTTTAAAGCCTATAATGAATACATAGACATCTGGTGTCTGCTTGTTGCAGGGCAGCTGTAGAAATGGCCTTTCAGGGCCAGGCTACATGTGACTGGGAGATGCATTAATGGATTGCTGATGTGTTGTTGCTTTTTAACCCTCTGAATTGGGAGCGGAAATGGCAGTTGGCCTTTCCTCCCTGACTAATTTTCTTCAGCATTGCTACCCACTTCCCCCTCCAGACCAAGAAACCCTACACCTCCCTTACTGTGCCTGTTTATTTTCTTGTCCACAACAAACAGACTTTTTGAATGGCAGGGAGCAACATTTTGATCACAGTTGCAGTGTCTATGAAGAGGGAAACCTCCCCCTGCCCCTCTATACTAGAGCTCCAGTATTCAAACTGCATGTTCCCACCGTTGCCTTCAGCGAGGACAGATGCTGAAAAGGATTTCATGCATTGGCTTCTAAATCAGAATTGCACTGGGGGCCACGATTATGCAGAGTGTCTCTATCAGCGTAGCCACAAGGCGATCCTTTAATCATAGAACCGTAGAGCTGGAAGGTACCCCAAGGGGCATCTGGATTCACCCCTGCTAATGCAGTAGAATCCCCTTCACAGCATACTGAAAATGGCCATTAGATCTGATACTTTCCCGTATGGAAACGTTCCAAGGCTCAGCTCTCCCTCTGCAAGGGTCTGAATGTAAGAGATGCCGTTCAGAGACCTGAAATGTGACTTTCACATCTATGCATATTATGAGACATGATTTATTTTATTCTTCACAAAATTCCAGCCCCAGTATACAGGAAGCCATTCCATATGTACAAAAATGCCCAGGGTCTAATAAAAATAACCCACCTGGATGAATAACAACATTTCCTGGATGAAATTTAAATTTATTCTGTACACAGGCACTTGTTGCTGCTCCTTGTATTCACTGCAGTGTGTCAGCATGACCTCCTCCCCCCACTTAGCCAGGAGGTCTGTATTCCTTCTAAGTAAAGCTCTTGTTTCATCTGCCGCCACAGCTACTACAGACATCTGTAATAATTTTCCTGATCCAAGAAATCTCATTTATAACTACCTGGTATGTGTATGTGTGTGTTAGGAATCAGTGTCTCGTCATGTATACTTTCTATAAGAGCAGTAATTGCTGAAAGTAAGATGCTGCCAAGTGAGTTCAGACTTCGCAGCTTCTTAAATCTCAAGTTACTTCAGAAATCAGATTTTTTTTAAAAAAAAAGCCAAATCAAACCTTACCGTTTTGTTTGGGGGCAAGGCTGAATGCTGCATGTTCGATTATTTTCTGGTTGTGGTTTATCTCTGCACATGTAATCTGGATATTCTTCATTGTCAATAGTACAAAAGACCAGACGTGACTGATAACCTATAGGAGGAAAAAACAAAAAAAAAATGCAGGCTGATTAACACCACCAAGCCATAGTAAATGCTAAAATGCAGCAAGATTAGATGACATCATATTTCTAGAGCCAGAGAGAATTCCAATGCCTCCATTCCACTCACGGAACAAAACTAGATGGAAGGACAAGAACTTCTGTGTAGGCTTTGTAAGAGACATGTTCCCTTGTAAGATATATGACTCTGAAATAAGATAAATGGCTTAGTACTGACTGTAACTGAGACCATGGGCCTCACTTCATTGTCCAGCTTTCATGTTGCATACAGTAATCAGTAATATTATAGTATCTAGATGATCTTGGCCATGGTCTCCAGTGGCAGATCTTTCTTCTAAAGCAAATGTTATTTCTTAAAAGTGTTTTGTTTATGCAAGACAGGGTGCTATTGCTGCTGCTTAGCCAGACAGGATCAGTTTCAGCATCTATAATTGGGTTACATCTCACTTGGTTTACAGATCAGCACCATCTCCATCCCAATCAGTGTTGATATTGGTACTGTGTTCTTTTTATTTGCTGTTTACAGATACGCTGTAAGCAGGATCATTTGGGTTAGGATGTTTTCAGATGGATGAGGTGTCCATCGGAAAGCCAATCAAAAGACATTATCCAGCTATTCCATTTCTCTCCCTCTCATAACAGATCATGTATGCAAAAAAAAAGGTGTAAGAAAAAAATTGAAAGATTGCAAAGAGAAGATGTCTTAAACTCTTCTCACCCTTGGTGAAATTCCATGATTCCACATATACACAAATCCTCATCCTAAAGAAAAACGCTTAGTCCGTTGGGCAGATAGGGAGATGGGGCAAAGGGGTAACTGTGTTCCTCTGTTGCAGCAAAATCAACAAAGAGTCTAGTGGTAACCTAGAGACGAACACATTTTATTTGGCAGAAATGTTGTGGCCTAAACCACGGTTTCCCCAGATGCATGGTGTGTAGACTCTGTAGACATTTAGACTCAGAATTTTTTTGGCCTGCTGTAAGGAAGTCTTCATAAAGAACCAAATGTTATGGAACAAAATGTAAATTACCACATGCTAACGGGACATCCACCAACAGAAGTAATTTTGTAGGGGTGGCTTATACACCATTCAAGACAGGAAAGAACTGGTCCTAAAATCATGCTAGAGGTCAGCTGCACAAGCTAACATGTGACAAGTGCAACCATGGGGCAACACAGTACAATGAGCTGTGGCACAGCAACTTTCCTACCCAGTACCGCTGCTTTGGTGCAAATCTTCCATGTCCTAAAGCTCTTCTGAAACAATTTTTGCATGGGAAAATTCTGTTAAAAGCAACTGTTCACAGCATTAAAATGTTTTAGACAAATTAAACCATCAAGTGCTAGCATTCCATGCCAAATTCTTACCTCCACCGCACTCAGTACTGCATTCACTCCAAGAACCGTAGCCCCATCTGTATCCCAAGCTCTGCCTTTGGAGCGGAAGGTAGTATTCATAATGGACTCCTTGGTTGGGCTCCTGGCTGATGAGCTGAAAAGGGAAGAGGCATCACAGGTGTAGTGGCAGTCATTTTCCTCCTGGCATTTGGCCCAGGGCACACCAATGGCAGATAAGAAGGAAAACATGGAGTACACCACTTCTGACTCCATTTGTGACACCATATAACAGCAAATGATTCTCTACAGAACAACAAAAACAAACTCTCTCATGTACCTAGAAACCTAGGTGACAGGGATAAAATGTCTACTGTGTGGTTTTCCTTGATCCACTAGTTTGGTGCATGCAAAGTAATTTTGGGGGGTTTGGAGCATTCATCCTCTTTTGACAGAAATGGTATAGTCCAATAAGTTTTCCTGCCTTCTCTACGATTTGCGTGCCTAGGCCTGATTTTCAGATCCTTGCCAAAAGTTTACTCCCTTCCTATCTACAGCTCATCTCCAGTTTATTTCTGGGAGCGGTTTCATGTTCTTCCTGTCTCTCATAGGCCATCGTTCAAATGCACTTCCCTCAGTGAAGAACATTAACTGTTTTCTTTCTGGAGAAGAGGGTGACTTATGCCATGTCAAGCAACAAGCAATAATTTTAAACTGATTTTAATACACAGGAATACTTCACCATTTGTCAGCTGTGTATGAATCGGAGTAACATCCGTGCCAGTTCCGGATTCCCTTCTCTTCTATTGTATGTTCGGTCAAGAAATGATTTTTCCCACCTTCCACCTCATTAGCAGTACTCTACATTTGGCCCCTGCAGCACCCAAGGGTTCCATGAATAATCCTGAGCAGTGCTTCTGTGTGATTTGGAGTGGGGATGTCAAAGAATTTGGTAAATGGGCCCTGGTGCTCACCTCAATAATCAATGGCTCTGTAGTGGGACCCCTGGCATGCAGAAGTTCAGGGGCAAGATCGCCCTCTGATCCCCGATCGTAATGCACAATGGTGCTAGCAATATTCAAGGCCCGACTAAACTCGATCGTCCAGTGTCCATTCAGGTAATAGGTTCCTCGGACATTCTTGATGGCTGCAGAGGGCAAGTGGGGGAAAAAAACCAGAGGGTAGGGGAAAAAAAAGCTATATAGGTACTTTATACACCCCATATTTTGGGCCATTATAGGCAGGAACTGTGAAGTTTAAGCCCATTTACACAAGACAGCACCAAAACAGTAAGGAAACCGGATTTACGTACCCAGGAAGTTCCTGGTTGGTGTTTCTTCCCTAATGCGGATACTTGTGGCCCCCATGGGAATGATGAAGATTTGATTGTAGCCTAAAGAAGGAGAGCCAAGTCAGCCACAATAAATTTAACTTACTAAGGCAGATGGTAATAGCAAAGGAAGATAGGGTAAGTCACCCCTGAGTGCACAGAAGGCACTTCTCTGAATAATAGCAGCTACATAGGAAAAGATATAAATCCTGCTGTAACTACTCCACTGATTCTGGATTGGCTGCATCCAAATTCATATCACCTATAAAGCAACTCATCCATGTAATGAATAAAATATGGCCTAAGGCAGTGGCACCAAGCTTCATTAGTGATACGTAAGCTTTGGTTATCAGCTCTGGCTTTGAGTGGCTTAAAGAGCACAGTCAAATCTCTCTATTGTCCCTAGTCCAAGCACTTCTGCCATCTCACTGAACCACTGTGGGGAAGAATCACCCATTTGTACCTTTAGGGAGGTTGGGCACATCAAAGAGGCCTTTCACTTCAAAACAAGCTCTGCCATCCCCACCACACTGCAGGCACTTGTCTTCCTCTTTAGAAGAATCCAGCATGTTATCACAGCCCACGGCCTGTAAAACAGCAGAGTGAGCCAAAGGCAAATTATGATGCAAAAGAGAAGGCAGGTGATATTTCCACACCTAACACTACTTATATTGACCCTCCCATGTCACCCTAGACACAGCGGATCTTGTCTGATTTCAGGAGGCAGTGAGGGTTGGATCTGGACAGAACTTGGATGGGAGACACATGGGGAATACCAGGGGTCTCTAGAGAGATTTAGGCTCTCGCTTGAAGCCCTGGAAAGCTACTGCTGGTTGTAGCCGACAACACTGAGGTCCAAGGACCAAGGTCTCACTCACTATAAGGCAGTGTCCTAAAGACAAAGAGTTCAGGGGTAAACCAGAGACAGACAATAGCTTTGTAAAACAAGGGAAATGGTTTGAAAAAGGTGGTGTATCTTCCCACACAGAACCCCGCTATCCTGGCCACACTGGCAAGGATGCCTGTGGTCCAAGAAGTGACTTTCCCCATAATCTGTCAAGAGAAATTATTTTTTGTTGCCTCTGGTCACACAGGATTTCAAGGTAAAAAAAAAAAGGAAGGAAAAAGAAGAAGAGAAACTTGCAAAATCTGAGGTAAAACTCAGATGAATGTACAAACGAACAGGAACCCCTCCTTCAAACCACATTCAGGGCTGTATTAACCCATAGCCAGGCCCCTAGGCCTTCAGGGACATCAATCTTTCACCCCACTACAGCTTGACAGCATGACCCTGGTATGGTAGGTACTAGATTGCAGTACATACCCCTATATCCGTTTTGAGGGTCTTCATTGGAGCCCTAGGGCGCCTCAGGGGAAGAAAAAGATGAGCCTCAGTCACTTCAGGACCCCTCGGCTTCAGCCTTGTCAGCCTTCTCAATAAGATGGCCCTGACCACATTTATTGTTATGTGATTTCAAGTCACTTCTGACTCACGGTGACCCTAATAGGGTTTTCGAAGCTAAATCACATACATATATGTATGTAGAAATGGTTTACCATTTCCTTCTTCTTGGGGCATCTTGGGATTCTGCAGCTTGTCCAAGGCCACGCAGGCTGGTTCTTCCCTCAAGAGGCATAGTGGGGAATCAAACTCCCAGCTTCTGGCTCCACATGCAGAGCGATCCAGCCCGCCAGCTCCCCCAGTAACAGGGGTTGTGTTCCTTCATTCCTCCTTTCATTCTTGTCTTTGTGTACACTCTAGTGGCCATGGCTGCAAGTGCACTTAACTGAAAGCCCAATTAGAGCCAAGACAGGATTTCATTGTTTTGGAATTCAGAACCTTTGTCTACTCCCAGAGGAGGGTGGTGGAGGGAGGGAAACCTTGGTTTTCCTTCTTTTATGTTATTAAAAGCTGGGTGTAACAAAGGCCATCCTCACTGGGAGTTGAAAACCCAGGAGAATTACATAATATTGGTGGCCATCACCAGAACTGACATTTTCCTGTTTCAGTGCTTTGGCCCTTCCTGTGAATGGAGCTCCAAGGGTACCCGCTACACTCGGTGGCCCTCCAAAAAAAGCAGCTCCTGTATTCTGCCTCTAGTATGCACCCAAAACCCAGAAATTAAAATAAGTGTGCTGGTCTTAAGAAGTAATATACATCAGAGAAGCAGATCTGCAGGAAATATATACAAAGAAAAGAACCAGTAGTATATAGTTGATAGCATATTCGATAAAAATGATGGAGACCTGAGTTCAAATCCCTGCCTAACAAAGGATGATGCTGGGCAAACTACTGTCTCTCAGCTATGCTACCATAAGCTGTTTCCAGGGTTGGGAAGAGGGGAGGGACAGGAAGCAAGGTTTAAATGCAGAACGTGGAAGTGCTACATTTTCATACTACAACTACAATAGGCCAGGCTGATTAGGGGATTCATGGAGTTGTAGTCCAAAGAAATAACTTAAAATTTCTGATCCAATGGGCTAAAAAAAGAGAAGTTAAGCAAACAATAGGAAACTGTTTGTTTTTGAGAATGAGACAAAGTGAAAGAAATACGTACTTGACACACTCCCTCCACGCAGATGTCACGTTTCCCTGGTTCACAGGGTGTCCCATCAGCCACAGCTGCTTTGTGCCTGTAGTAGAAGTTCTCCCCCTTTGGGATGCAATTTAGTTCGCATTTATTGGGTGCTATGAGCAAGGTTAAAAAGCAAAGCATTACTTCATATGCTCAGGTTGGTACTACGTATTTCATTTGAGTATGACATTCCAGAAGAACAGGCTTTTATTAAAAGTCCCATATTTAAGAGCATTTGTTAACAAGGAAATGTTTTACCATACTAGGAATGTAAAGCATGGTAATATAATATTTAGCAGAGCTTAGAAAAGTTACTTTCTTTGAATATGTTTCCCAGAATATTGCAGACTCCAGGGCCAGCAGTTCGGCTAGATACAAAATTAGGAAGGCTGTAAAAATATTAATGTTAGTTGTTTTTCTATCTGATCATACCCTAACAGTGAGAAAGTGGAAAGTTTCCTGCGATTTGATTCACAGCCTGCATTATGTTTGAAATCGCAGTCAGTGTTCATGCAGGGGCTGTAGATTGATTTGGGAGTTCACCGTTCATACTGGCTGTGATGTGATTCTCATTCCATTCCACAGCCACCCCTTTCCTTCCTTCCTCTGGTCCCACCTCTGCTGATCTGATGAGGAACTGATGGGGGCATAAATATGAGATATAACAATGGCCTAGCAATAAGGTGATAGGGTGATCTAGCACTAATCTCATATATGTAATAAATGGTTAAAAAAACTCTGGAGGATGATTGGGGGAGAGAAAAGAATGTGGGGGCATGTCCTCCAGTCTTGAACATCATGCCCCAACTGCCGACACCACCAAGACACTAGCTACAGACACATCCCACCCCCTGTCTTTACAAGAACGTATCACAACAAACCACATGAGGACAAGCCCATTTGAATTGTTTCAGTTTGAAAAAGTAGAAGCCCCTCAGTGGCAGAGAGAAAAAAAAGCCACTTTAGGAGCAAAAAGGGCTGGGCCAATTCAAATCAGCCTTAGCATCATGGAACCAGTAAAAACTACTTCAATTTCACCCATTTTGTAAATGGAGCAATCCCCACAGTATTTGACCATGTACTTGCAGTCTCAGTCGCAACTAGAATAGGCCCACTGAAACAATGGGATTTACAGAAGAGTCGACTCACTAAATCCCCACTGATTCACTGGACCTACTCCATCTGTGACTTACCCTGCTAAGCAACAGGATTTCAACCAATGTTTTGTCCTGTTTTGTGTGCCTGTGTTTAGATTCTCCAAATTAAGCCTCTTATGTGTTATCTGTGCACAAGTATTAACATCTATATACAGTTGTTAAATTGACCAAGGAATTATTACAGTCACATTTCAACCCTCTTATACATCTTATGCTTTCTACTCAAAAAGCCTCATAGGTCTTCCATCCATCATTATTACCACAGACCTGAATGACTGTGGACTAGGAAGTGAAGAAATGTCTGCTCTGGAATGTAGAGTGATGAACTTTTCAGGAGCGGAATGCATTGTCAACACAAGCATTGTCAACACAAGCAATGTGAATTAGCTGGACAAGTGGCAAGGAAGTGTGAACAAGGCCAGATGTTAAATATAATCTCAAATGGTATTGAGATTGACTTCAGAGGAAGACCTACAAACAGTTCATGGTCTTAATGGCTTTTGTGTTGCCAAGCTGACAGATCCTGCAAAATCTTTTCCTACAACCCCTGCAAAATCTGATTGAAATAAAACCAGTTTGCTTTTTCTCAAAATTTGTGGTGTCACTTAAACAGAAGAATACTTGAGTAAGTGTAAAACTATCTATTACCTCCATAATAAGGGAGCCATTTGTATCGCTTTCCCTGGAATTCTATTCCATCAAATTCAGCACATTGTTCTGCTCGAAAATCTCTGGTCCCCCCAGGGCAGTTCTAGGAAGAAGAACAAAGAAGTCTGTTATTTGAAACAAGTTCTCACATGTAAAAAGATGAGCAACACAATTTGAACAATTCTTTTGAGCGTGGTTTTCTGTAGCCTGCCTAGCTTATGGGAAATAGCTCAGGATCTGCTTCTTGTATGTTTGCTCATTTCCAACAAATCTTTGGCTTTCTTTCTTTCTTTTTCTTTCTTTCTTACATTTGTATACCTCCTGACTTAGTGTTGTGCACTACTCGGGGTGTTTAACAATGAACATAAACAATATATCCTCCTCTCAATTCCCAACAATATGATTAAGACAAGCACAACCACACTAAAATATTAAGGTCAAAAATATTAATAAAAACAACTAATGAAAGTAGTAGAACAAGGTAAAACAGAATCGCATGGTCACCTCAGAGAAGGATGTCACAAAACTTTTCCATGAACAATTCAGTCTTCAACAGCCTTTTGAAAGTAATCAAGGATGGGGCATGAAGATCCTCAGGGGAGAGCCTATTCCATAATGATGGGGCCACTGCTGAGACGACTCAATGTCTAATGTATCATCAGCATGTAGAGGTAGCTAGAGGTAGTGCAGTGTAATAAGCAGATTGATGGACCAGAGACAGGTGTCTGGGTTCAAACACCTAGTCAGCCACGAGCTCATTGGGCAACTATGGGCCAGTGGTCCCCTAGTACCCTTGGCCTTAAAAAAACTGTGAAAACTATTAAAAACTCTATTATCTTTCTGTCAGGGTTCTTGAATGAGCTTCTGATTCTTATATCCATCTTCACATCTTCTATTTTACTCCATTTATCACATTCTTTCCTGGGTTTAGAAAAGTTACTTTTTGGAATGCAGCTCCACAGTCATCCAGCTAGCATGACCACTGGTCATACCAGCTGAGGGAATTTGATGCTGTAGACTTGAAAAGTAAATTTCCAAGCTCTGTTTTTTTAAAGTGCTATATTGGTTGCTCTTTGAATAGCAAGGGAGAGGTCTTATGTTTTTGGTAATCATCAGAAAATGCAATATATTTTAAAGAGTCTATATTACACGTTTCTAAACTTGTTCACATAGTCATGGAGGGTCTGTTCAAATACTCCATCTTCCCCTACCTACACATAACCTCTACGTATAGTGATTCTGTCAATGTTTCTTGATCACCTTTCACCTTCATTCGTTCACTCAATGCATAAGCGAATCAGAAGTTGAAATGAGTTAAAGAAATATTATCCAGGAAGAAATGATTGTTCACATGATCTGTGATTACACAGGACAGTTCAGGAAGAAATGTGAAGACATTTACTCTCTGGTTACAGGAGTTATAAGGACTATGGTTGTACAAAACTTATTCAGTAAAATATAAAATCCTATAAGCATGTTAACTGCAGAAAAATGAATTACATATTGATCACACCTCTATATTTCATGTTTGCTAATGTTAATTAATTCTGGAAACTTTCATACTCGTGCATATTCATGGCTATATTCACAACTGCTAACACAGAACATAATCCTTCCTGTCACCTACAACAGTGGTCCCCAACCTTGGGCCTCCAGATGTTCTTAGACTGCAACTCCCAGAAGCCTTCACCACCACCTCTGCTGGCCAGGATTTCTGGAAGTTGAAGTCCAAGAACATCTGGAGGCCCAAGGTTGGGGACCTCTGACGTACAAGCATACATTGACAAGGTGAGAACAGTGTCTTTTTTTACCTTTCATCTGTAACTAAATTTGTTTATATGTCCGAATCATTCCCAAATGTTAATTTTTAAATAGTCTTTAAGTCATTTATTTATGTTATTTATTTGGTTTGTTTATAGACAGCCCTTCCCCTGAAAAAGGGACCCAAGGCAGCTTAAAATATTAAAAAGAATAGAATTAAATACAAAATAAGTTTAACATAAAAACAATTAAACTATAACGTAGTTCAAATACAATTGAGTAAGTAAAAACAAGTAAACACCAAAAACTATCTTAACTAAAAAAAACGCATTCAGGGACTCAATCATGATTGTTAAAAGCTTGCCTGAAAAGATGGGTAATTTCAAAGACAATACACCAGGTGAAGGTAATTACTGGTGAAATGAGTTGTTCAGTGAAAGCTGAAAATCAAGATGATGATGAGCAGGTGGCAGATGTGGCCACTGAAAATGATTCAGTTCTTCAAGGGAGAGAAAGAGAACTCATCATCGTTAAGTTTACCTGGATATTGCATGAGCGATAGCTTCGGGTTGGTCCTATGCAACTGGATCCACCATCTGTCCTGAAAGACAGACCAACAGTCAGCAACAGCTTGTAAAAATATTATAAATGCAAGAATTATATTATTTAATTATTGTTTTTCACTTCCTAACAAAGCACTAGCAGTCACTGAAGTGTTTTCTGTAAGTGGCAGTTGGTTTAAGGATCAGTTTTCTTGTGGGGAACAAAACCCCATTTGGATAATAACATTCCCAGGTCAACAAACCATTATAAACAATGAGCTGTGGTGTGATTTCTTCCTCTCAAATAGCCAGCTTCAGAAGAAAACTGGTTTGATAAACCAGTTTCCTATTGTAGCTGAACCAAAGAACTGTGTTTTTCTTGCAGGCAGTGCTTCCCTTGTAGAAAACCTGGGCTTTCCTAGTCCACATACAGAATATTTTGTGCATGGCTGGTGCAGTTACGTCTGGTGGGACTGTTATCACTGTGTAGATTCACACCCTATTCAGATATTCCTGATCTGTATCATGTGAACACACAAGGACCAGGAGCACACTAGCTCTGTTCCCTTTGTTGTAATTTCCATTACTGAGTGGAGGATGACATTCTGAAGATTACAGGCTCCTGCCATCCACTCCATTAGAATATCGGTGTCCAAAACAACATAAGCAGCCTCCAGAGATAGAGAAGGCTTTCCTATTCCCAAGGCTTCAGGGGTTCCGTATGCAGGGGGCCATGGAAATGTAGCCACTTTTTTTAGTTGTGGAGGAGCATGGTTGGTCTCTGGGAATGATGGGAGTGGTAGTCCAGCACATTCGGAGGGCACCAGATTGAAAAGATTGCAATGGGAAATCTCTCCAGAGCTATGTTAACTAAATCATAATAAGAATGCAGAAGAAGGTGACACTTTTACTAGATCACTAAAAAACCCAAATAATCAGTGCAAGCTTTCATGAATTAAAATTCACTTCTTCAGGCACACACCAGTATCTTGTGAACAGTGCAGAAAAATTATAAATGAATGTCCCAGAAATTCATGTCAGACGTTTGCCAGGTATCTTCTTAAGGTGAGTTTAAAGCTGGTTACAATCAGGCTTTGGGGATTCAGACAGAGATAGCCTGTCACTCTGTGTAAAACTAACTTCCCCCCGCAACAAAGCTGTGACAGAGCACACATAACTATTTTTTCTTGCAATCAAAATGCCCAAGGAACAAAAAAGAGGAGGGTGGGTGGGAGATTATCTGGAACCGCATGGTGGCAAAAGGTGGGCATATCCCCATTTAAAACCCCACAGATGGTCCACATTTGAATCCTCCAATCCAGACCATCTGTGAGAGGAGATGGATGCCCCTGGCCCATTTGATTGGTTGTCGGGGCAGCTGCCCCATGATCCTCCAAGCCACAGTGCTGCCTCCTGGGAAGGAGACAGCCAACCCCCAAACGGCAGTTGCTACATCGCCCTTGCCCACAGCCCCACCTGGACAACAAATACAGCCTCCTGGTAAGTCGGGGGCTGTTACTCCTCAGTTGTAGTTCAGGCTGATTGATGTAAAGAGTCCATGTGGTCTCCTCAGCAGTGATGAGGGGAGGCTTTTCCTAGTGTCTCCAACATTTCAAAAAAACATGGCTCCCTTGGTGTTTTTCAAAATCATAATGGACTGTTTTTAATTTTTTATTATTATTATGGGAGGTTTTGGCTTTTGATTGTAGCTATGCAAATATAAAACTAAGAAAACACTTCTTTTGAAATTATCTGGGAGGCACTATAAATATCAAATCTACATATAAGACACCACTTCTAGTAATTCTGAACAATCAGAGGCGAAACTGTGACATGGCTTCAGGGAAAACAAGAACAATTTCTTGAAAACAGTTTCAAGGCAGATTGTAATAGTATTAGCTGTCTAGCCTTGTTTATACAACAAGACCAACCTGTTTCATCCAGAACGTGGTATCGAATGGGTGCAGCTCGACCTGCCCTAGCAGGCGCAGGCATTTCTACTGCCACATGTAACATTTTGTCCTTCTCAAGCCTTGCAAAATTACACCATGCTAATAACATCCTTGTGGTGTCTATAATTCCTGTGAATGGAAAAGTACTGGGATTTCAGTCTCAGAAGTTAAAATCAGGAGTCTGGCCCATAGCTTGAAATGTTAGGTTTGAAAAATTGTTAAACTTTAGAAATGGGACATTAACTTCTTGATGTCAATGTCTAAAATTGCAAACATTTAATCTGTGTTTAAAGCATTTAATTTATTAAATTGGCACTATCTATGCATGAACTTCAACATTAGTCTGATAGACTCTGCAGAGGGCACTTGTTACTCACACTCCCCCTTCCAAAAAGGAAGAATATCTATACCTCCCTTTAGAAAATAGATAGTGTAACCTTGGGAATAAAAATGAAATTGCAACACTCAGAAAGCTTTGTTAAAACAGTTAACCATTTCCATTACTTCTCTAGGCTTCTGCAAATGGTAGATTAACACCATCAAGAGAGTCTAAGCCTTATTAAAATATATTCACTGAGCTGCTGGCCTATTGGATCCTATTGAGGGAGTAGCAGTCCTATTCTGCTCACACCCAGATCAATTCAACTGCAGTGCCTCACAAACTGACCAAAAACAAACAAGGGTTTTCAACCTCTTGAGGCTAAGGTTTGAAAAATCATGTTCTTAAAGCAAGATCATAACCCAGCAGCCTCACTGCAAGGTGAAGTTGGGATGTTTTTTGTGGCTCCTCACCGAAAGGTCTCTGTTCACAGAGCCTTAGTTAAAGTGTCCATTCTATCAATGCCTGCAAATCTGACTGTTGAAATGAGACACAAAATGAAATCATTGACTAATGAATGTGAGAGGGGAAAAGCTACCAAGGATTGGCTCTTTTTCCTACTGTTGGGCTGTATTGGTGAGCTGTCAAGCAGAAACAGCTGCATTGCTATATTTTGAATACATTTCTTTCTGATATTCCTCAGTTGGCTACTAATGGAAAAGAGCACATCGTGTTATGCTAAAGTGTGATGAAAGTAGCCATATTTATAGGCCAATGGTTCCAAACGCTGGGGCTCCTGATGATGTTAGATGATAATTCCCAGAAGGCCGGAGAAATAGCGTAGGCTATTGGCAGTGTTAATTAAGATTTCTGGATATTATAGTCCAAAGGCCAAGCTTGGGCTACCTAATATAAATGCATGTTTAAAGGGAATTGCAGACTCTTTTTCCTTTGGGGAGTGATAATCTGGACTGACACAAGCCTCTCTAAAAAGAAGCATATAACTAAACTTTATTCCTCTTAATGTTACTTTTAAAAGTGTTATTTTTAAAGAATAGATTTTTGAGAGCCTATTCACAGCGATGGACCAAAAAAGTAACGAATTTAATGTTGACGCAGTTTTAAACACACTGGCTGAAACCCTGTTGCTAAGCATAATAGGCCCCTCGAATCATTGGAACTAGAGATGGGCATGAATTAAAAAATTAATCACCAAATTCATTCAAAATTGCTGATTTGTTGATTCATATTTGTATGAATCAATGCCCCCAATGAATATGAATCAATGAATGTTTAGCAATTTTTGATTTGTCAATTTGTTTGTCTATAAAACACTCCCCCAGGCACCTAGAGACATCAAAATTGCAGAAAAGCTTCCCGTGACACTCCTCTACAATCCCTTCATGTTTGGTGAAGACTGGGTTTCAGATGTCCATGTTATAAACCCACAAAGAGGGCCCCTGAGAAAGATCCCCCCCAGGCACCTAGAATCATCAAAATCACAGAGAAGCTTCTGCTGACTCTCCTCTATAATCCCTCCAAGTTTGGTGACAATTGAGTTCCCCCAAGCCAACTGCTAAAGGGCACTTTTATGGGGGACCCACTTTGTGGGTGTATAACTTGGATGTCTGAAACCCAATCTTCCCCAAACATGGAGGGATTGTAGAGGAGAGTCAGGGGAAGCTTCCCTGTGATTTTGGTGTCTCTAGGTGCTTGGGGGCAATTTTATATGGTTTTTAAGTAAAAAATGAATTGACAAATCAATTTGTCGATTCATCAGAAAAAAAATCATAAATTTCTAATTCATAATTTGTTGACCTTAATTAAGCATGAATCAAAATGAATCACCATTTTTCTCATTTGTACCCATCTCTAATTGGAACATATGGAGTGGTTGACTCACCAAATCCCCATTGATTCATTGCGCCACTTCTTATACAAAGCAATGAGATTTCAGCCAGTTTCTCCTGGTTCTGGTTCAGAATCAGCCATCTTTTAAAAATGTCTTTATTTTTAAAAAGCAAAAAGAATAATTGAATGTAGTTTGTATGTTAATTTTACATCATGTCAAACTACATCTCCTTTTTCCCAACATCAGTGGATGCTGTTTCGTCCCTTCAGCGCTGCCTGGAGTGCAATGGATGCAGGAGAATGGGCTGAGGCTGAACCCGGACAAGACGGAGGTCCTGAGGGTGGCTGGCCCCTCCATCGGTGGTTTGGGAAACTCCCTCTCTTTTGGGGGAGTGACTCTCACCATGACGAGTGAGGTTTGCAGCTTGGGGGTCCATCTGGATCCGGCTCTTACCATGGAAACCCAGGTAGCGTCCTATTTCCATCTCAGGCAGATTGCTTTGCTGTGTCCCTATCTTGATGTTGGGTCGCTCACCACTCCATGCGCTTGTAGTCTCGAGATTAGACTACTGTAATGCGCTCTACATGGGGCTACCTTTGAGGTTGATGTGGAAGCTTCAAATGGTGCAGAATGTGGCAGCCAGACTTCTCACCGGGGTGAGAAAACATCAACATATCTCCCCCACTCTGGCTGCCCTGGATTGGCTGCCCGTTCATTTCCGCATTGATTTCAGTGTTAATGATGACATATAAAGCCCTAAATGGTTTAGGACTTCGATATCTAGCTGAACTCCTCCTCCCACCTAGATCTACCCAAATCACTTGTTCTAGCCAGGACGGGTGGCTGAGGGGCCTAACACCGAGGGAGGCCCAGAGAGAAAGAACAAGAAACTGGGCCTTCTCGGCAGTGGCCCCTCGCCACTGGAATAGTCTGCCCGCAGAGATCTGCCTGGCTCCCTCGCTGGGTGTTTTTAAGAGCAAACTAAAGACCTGACTCTTTAGGCAGGCTTTCCCTCCTGTCATCACTTTCCCATTTTGAATTATATTGTCACTGTTGTTAATTATATTGCTTTTGCTTTTATGTCTTATTGTTAGCCGCCCAGAGTAGACTTCGGTCTAGATGGGTGGGGTATAAATCAAATAAATAAATAAATAAATATTAACAATTAACAGTTTGGCTGCCCCAAATTAAAACAGTTAAGCCTTTCAAAATAGCAAAAGCACAAAAAAGGAGACCAGATAGACATTATGATCTGGATCCTGAGTCAACTGTCACATTGGTCTCCACTGATGAAAATTCCATCTACACATTTTTGAAGCACAAACCTGTTTCTTAGGGTCCTTGCTGCCCTAAATTTTTCTTTTTTAAAAATAATAATTCATAAGTGATATATTGCTATTTTTCTGTCTCTTCCAACTGTTAGTCAATGCACAACCTGGTGGTATATGTCAGCTGCAGCCCTTCCTTCTTTTTTTTAATGTTCACTTCCCAATTCCTTTCTCCACTTTCTTTTTTTCTTTTCCTCTTTTCCTTCTCTCCTTCTCCCCTTTTCCTTTCCCTCCTTTACTCACTCAACCCCTTTTCTTTATTTCCCTGCATATCACTCCCTCTCAGTTCTTGGCTTTCATTTTCCTTTTCCTTTTTGAACAGCATCTGGAGGAGGAAGCAGATTTTAAAAGATTTTCCAAGTATTGTGAAGAACAGAGTTAAAAAGAGAGAGAGAGAGAGAGGCGTTAATGCCACTTTCTTTCTTCCCTCAAACAATTCCAAGCAGGAAGCATCTCTTTCTCTGCTCAAGCCCTCTTTCCCCCTTCCTTCCTTACACTCACAAGGAGGGGGAGGCTGTCTCCTTCTAAGCAACGTATTTGTGTTGTTTTTGTGGCTGCTGCTCTTGCTGCTACAAGACATTTATCGATATCGCTTTAAAAAAATTTTTTAGATGGGTACAAACACAGTGACCATAAAGTACAAAGTAAATAAATCAACAGCAATGTTCACACACACAGAAACGATAAAGATTGAGGTGATACATGATCGGTACATTTTAAAACAAACCTGTCGTTGTGGTGGGAAAAACCCAATTGGCTGGCCACATGAATTGATCTTACCCATGCGTCAGGTGAACAGAAATTTATAGAATGATTTAAACCAAAGCAGAATTGAGATTACTGAGGTTCTTTTGTTATATGTGATTGAGCCCTTGGAATTTTACTTTTTTGCCCCAGAAAAAAAGGAGCGGGTTGTAAGAGAGGAGTGAATGGGTACAGACAAAGCCTTAGAGTTTGTATTTAGACACACCTAATACAGAACTTTCAAGTTGTAAAAATGTTTTATGAGATTAGCTAATTGTATGATCCTTAAAACAACCATGTAAAGTAGATCAGTGTTATAACCTAATTTCTACCCTGTGTTCACATATGGGGAAACTGAACCTGAAATTGTACGTTACTGAAGGTATCTTGTGATTTTGTAGCAGAGGTGAGATTCTACTCAGGAATTTTCTCATACATGGCCATGTGTTTGGCAAGCTACTCAGTCTCTTCACCACCACCAAACTACATAAATTTGCAACTGAGGTGAAGATACTTGTACAATCAACCACAAATCAGAAATATAAGAGTGTGGATGACTTTATTATATTATTGATAACAAATATATAAATATAATAAACACTGATTTGTGAATGTTGTGATTTTACATGCATTTAGTTCACACAGTCTTTTTTGTAATGTATTTTTCTCTGACCACCCTACTTACAATTCTCCTCTAGCTACATCTACTTGTATAAATATGCCTGCCCACTTGGAAAAACACTTTTGAAATGGACTGTGGCCTATAAAAACTTGTGCTCTTAAATATATATATATTAATTATCACAATAGCACAAGAATCTTTGCTGTTTTCCCTTTGGAGAGCACATGGTAGCCGATGTCAAGTATAGTTCTGACTGTCAAGTAAAATTGTGATTCAGGCAGGGAGGAACTGTAGGCAAATGAAAAGTCCTTACCTTTGTGAATAGCAACGCCGGTGCCGCAGGCTGACGCCCCCACCGCAGCTCCGGCTGCATTCACCCCATTCTCCCCAGCTTCCCCAGGAATCATTTTGCCTCTTTGCTTTAGGAGCCTGTGAGAACAATTCAGTGAGATGTAGCTGTTGAGAGGGCCAACATTTCAGAGTCTAAAAGCCATATAGGGAAATTGCAATAGGGTAGAGAGAGACATAAGACACCTCTTCCTAACTAGTGTCACACACCCCCAGCACCCAGGGTGGGGAAACAGCCACCCCAGTATCCTCACAATCATCCTTCTCCTTGGGAAAGACAACTCTGATGTGACCTTAGAGCAGAGACACACTACAGATAATGCCTTTTGTTTATTTCTTTCAGACGCATCTCAAAATCACAACCCACAATTTGGCCACTTTAATTGGTGAGAGGTTAAATTTCTGCCCTGAGACCCTCTAGGAGTTCCACAGACCACCAAAAATGTCTCCCCAGTGCAAAAGACAAAACAGGAAATGGCTAGAAATACACAAAGTTTGTGACCTGTCTAAAAAACAGTCACCCGATTCTAGTAATTCAATGGGCTGCTGAACCAAAAAGTCCTAATCTTCAGATATGTTATAGCACAGATGTACTGCAGACAGAAAATTTGGTGAAAATGTTGAATGGCATCCAGGAGAATGAGAAGAACCTGAGTTTCCAGTGCAACTTATACATAAACAATATAAATTACAAATAGAATGTAAACAGCATATTTAAAAACTAATCCCTACATTACAATATTTGTGAGAATGGATGCATCTTTGGCTGGTGCTAATACGATAACAATATTGGGTGAACCTCTCTGGGGAGTAAATATGACAAATACTGTAGGAATCATGGCCACTCTCCGATGGTCACCAGCTTTTATCTTAGAAGGCAGGAGACATGGAGCGATACCAGGACCAGTTCTGAAAACCGGAAGTTAAAGGATCTCAAGCAGATTCTTCTAACCTGGTATCCGGCAGCACCTTGACCACAACTTGTTAAAAAAATTAAAATAAAGGCCTATTGTTACTTTTCTTTTCCTGTTTCTCTTCACAATGACTGAAAATATTGACAGAGAATGACAATATATCAGCAGTACTAAGAGCATTATGGATTCCACTTCCAAGCCAACTGGAATTTATAATGAAAGTGTGGATGCTGTAGCAAAATTTTGCAGTGTGGACTGCTCCTGCCCTTGCTTCCAGCCAGCCAGTCATGTTCTTTTTCCAGGATATTTTATTCCATTTCTTCATATGTTCTTCCTCTAAAACAGCGATCCCCAACCTTTTTTGGTCTGCGGACCAGCTGGGGAAGGCGGGGCACTCCCTGCGCTCACGCGCATGCGTGAACAAGTGCACGTGCTCTCTCGCACAAGCGCGTGCCCCCCGTGCGCATGCGCAAATGGCGGCGCGGCGCTTCTCTGGGCGTGCTTGCACTTGTGCGCATGCGCAGATGGCAACGCGGCGCTCGCACGGGCGTGCTGGAGCGCACGCGGGGCTGTGTGGGGGTGAGTGCATGCGGGGTGGGTGGGGTGGGAGGTCTGTCTCGGCAGCCCGGTCCAGCTCAGGCCACGGACCGGCACCGGGCCACGGACTGGGGGTTGGGGACCTCTGCTCTAAAACACACTCCATGTTCTGTGCCAACTGAACATACACAGTCCTCACTGGGCTCTTTTGTATCTGGCAGAATTCATGTATTTGAGCAGGATGCTTGGTTTAAAATTTTTGAATCTGGCTGCTGAAGTATCACAAGTGACTCTGTGCCTTGCTCTGTTTAGTGGATATAGCAATATAGTTCCAAAAGAAAATGTGGTTTCAGAGGCCAGTTCTGGCAATGTTAAAAACAAACAAAAACAAAAAATATCCTATTCTTTGTTTAATTAATGTTAATTTAAACTAGTCAGTACTGGTCTTTTAACATTTTCACAGCAGAAGCAAAGAGATAAAATGTTAAATGCACACATACAAGGACAAGATGCCTTATTTGTTTTTATTGATGAACAAGGAAAATGTCGCAGCCTTTTTCAGTGTTTGTCTCCTGAGGTGATGGGAGTTTTATAATATGACCAACCCTGAAAATTACAGCGTGGAGGTTTTTATTCTACTATCACAGCATGTATGTGAAGACTGTAAATCCTGTTTCCCCTTCAAGGATAAGAAGAAATTACCAAGAAGCTGCTGAATTAACTGATTTGTAATGACAGCTTTTCCCCTTGCTCACCCTACTCAATCTACCTTAAAAGTCGATGCAAAGACACCTATTTAGTCCCAATAATTTCTAGAGTTTTGGCTGGTGCTTTTGACCCTCCACCCCCATCAGACTATATTGGAGCAACGTTTATTAGGAAATGATCTCATGAGTCTTGCCAAGAAGGAGATGTTAACTGGATTCTAACCAGCAACTGCATACAATAACCTTGGTAGATCCTTCTCAGAAAAAGTAACAACACTACTACAATTAGTATTACTGTGGCTTAACAAACCAAGTAATCCAATTACTAGGGCCACTTTTGTTCTAGTACAAATTGTGTTGCTGGCAAATAAGATTATGAGAGATAATGGATTATGAAATATTGTTAAGAGATCCATGGAAAAAAATGGAAGGGAAAATGTGTCAATGTTGATGCATGACAATTACCTTAGGTTTGGTTCCCTTCTACTCTTAATTCTAAGGACATTTACTTCTAGGACTAATTTAATTGCATTTCACCTACCAATAAAGGCCAAGACAGATGAAGTACTTATGATGTGAAGATAAATAACATCATGCTCTTTGTATGAATTAAATCATTGCCCTTGCTTTTGTAATATGAAGAGCAACCCACAGGAAAGCCAGAACACCCTTGGGATGAAGGATGGAAGCAACAAGAAGAACAATAAGAAGAGCCATGGACTGGACCAAAGGCCTGGTAGTTCCACTCTCTGTTCACACAGTGGCCAACCAGAGGCATATAGGAAGTCAGCTAACAAGACACGAGGGCAATGCCACGTTCTTCCCTGTGTTCCCGAGTGACTCTGTTCAGAGGCATTCTGCCTCTAATACAGTAGGTAATAATTTCATAGCCTTATCTGTTAACCTATATCGAAAATAGGAAAATCACGAGCCAGTGGCCCCCAGCATCCTCTGAAACAGATCCCTTTTCATATTTCCAGAGAGGGGGCTTCCCCCCCCTCAAATTGGAAGTGACCTCCAGTTGCTTCTGGGTTTCAAAATGTATCCCCCAGGCCTAAAACAGACCAGGGGTGGGGGAGGCTAGCAAAATTGCTTTCCATACTCCCAGAGAATGAAGGGGTCTTCTTGTGTAAAAAAGAAAAAACAAAAACAAAAAAGAAATCGATCAAATCAATCAGAGGGATTGGTTGTGGGAGGTTGATGCCTTCTAATGTCTAGCTGAGGTATGTGTAAGTCCTGGATCTTCAGAAGTTGTTGGCCCCTGGCCTCTAAGAAAAGTGGTGTTTGGGATCATCAGCTGTCTTCGATGAAGAGATAGGCTTATTATAAAGGCAATGCTAGACACTATATGACACTAGGTCTTAACATACAAAACTATATATTATGAGGGAAATATAGGATTCTCAGGAGATCTCCAATCTGGCTAGATTTACAACCATGTTATACATTATAGGTAGTCCTCATTAGAAATGAAAAATCCATGATTGGTCCAAGTTAAAGTACTCCTTCATGACTAAGCAATCATGTTTCCAAATAAAACTTATGTTTACATCAGTGGACCAGTCAAAAATCAAAGCTAATTTGTAAACTACAAGGAGGTGTAAAATCTTACTGCTGTAAGCTATAGTTTGGCTGTCAGGACACACTACTTAGCTTTGCCAAAATTACTGTATCATCTTCTTTCAGACCATGTTGTGGGTCAACAAGAGACTTACCAGTTTAAAAAACAAACAAACAAAACTGACAACCTATGAAGAGATTTTATGATCAGTGAAACTGTATCAGCCAGACCTTACCTCATGATACACAAATGCGGATCACACTCACTATCATGAATTTAAAACAAATTAGTGATAAGGCCTCAAAGCACTCAGTCAATGAAGAAATAGGTCATTTCCAAAATGACTGATTCTTTGCCTCAGTGAGATAGCTTGTTTGCAAAAAGCTTTGAAGGTGAATAAGTATCTCTAACATATACAATAACCCTACGTGTTATCAAGGAAATGCACTTGTACAAAACAGGAACCTCATGGACAAAGGAAGGTAAACAAAATAGTGACAGCAGAATATGAAAACAGAGGATATTTCAGGAATATAGAGTACTACATTAAATAGCAGTATTATTAATCTTCAGATGTCAGCTATGGAAAAGTCAGTGCTTTGAAAGCAGAAGTAATCAGACAATCAGAGAATAATTGAGTTGGAAGGGGCCTATAAGGCAATCAAGTTCAACCCCTGCTCAGTGCAAGAATCCAAATCAAAGCAGATCTGACAGATGGTTGTCCAATTTTCTCTTGAATGCCTCCAGCGTTGGAGTGCTCACCATCTCCTGAAGTAATTGGTTCTATTGTCATACTGCTCTATTAGTTTTTACCCAATCAAAAAATTAGATAACATTAGTCTGACAGGATTTGTTCTTGACAAATCCACCTTGCTTTCTAGTTATTACTGCATTGTTTTTATGGTGCTTGCAGAGCCATTTTATAATCTGCTCTAGAATTTTCCCTGAGGTTGTCAGGCTGATTGGTCTGTAGTTCCCTGTTTCCTTCTTTTTTGCCCTTTTTGAAGACAGGGACAATGTTAACCCTCCTTTGGTCATCTGGCAATTCACCCACCCTCCATGATTTCAAGAAAACAAAGGCAGTGGTTCTGATATCTTTCAGCCAATTCCATCAATATCTTTGGAATGTAGTTCATCTAGTGATTACTACTTATGGTCAGTTTCTGGATGGTTATCATGACTGGTAGTCATTAACAGCCTTATCCTCCATTAATTTGTAGATTTGGCTGATGCCTGTGTTTCTTTATCCTGTTCTGGTTCTGAAAACAGCCACTTACAAGAACATTTCAATACTTACTGCTGGTGTGGAAGAAGGCATCACCACAAGCATAAAGAGAAGGAACAGAAATTCCATTGTGTCCTGTAAAGAAGGGAGAAGAAATCTAGTCACAATGGAAGTTAAGACCACAGGGGCTGAAACCACTTTTATTCAAAACATATTTAACACTGCCAGTTCTAGGATAGGGACTGGAATTGGGCAAGATAGTATTTTTAAGATCTCGTGCTAAGTGGATCCACCACTTCCTCCTTCTCACTATTGTCAGCGCCCTTTCATTTGACTTCTTCCTCTGGGCTCAAGTAGAAAGAGAGGTGCTGCTGCTTCTCTTTACTCCTCTGGATGCTTGTTTGTTTTGAAAGGTCAGGTGATACAGCAGTGACAGCAAGACAGGTAATCTAGGCTGGGGGAGGTGGTGTCAGTGGACCTCCTGCTGCATTATGGGCATTAGCAAGCAATTGGAGCAACAGATGACCAATGGTGAGCAGTGCCTGGCATGACAGACAGAGCTGGGGCAATGCTGAGTATTCACATAAATTGAGAGAGAAGCAGGCATGCACATATGATGATGATGATGATGCATTTCTCCCAACAAGGGACCCAAAGCGGCTCACAACATTAAAATTCACACAATTAAAAACACAATAAGTTAAATATTAAAAGACAGATTAAACAATATATGATTTAAAATTAAATTAAAAGATTAAAACATCAAAACATGGAAAAGATTAAAATTATCTGCTAAAATAGGCTGTTGTTCAGACAATGTCTCCTCCCTACTGCATTGATTCATTTTAAAATTTAGAGGAGGGGCAGAAAAATATAAACTAAATTAGAAATGTTCCTACCTACTGCTTCCATGTTCTCCCTCTCTTTACATGGTGTAAAGAGCCTGGGAATGAATTCCGGTAGGATTCTGGCCCTCTGCCTCTGCTAAGGAGGCAGGCAAGGGTGGGCTGGCTAAGGGTGGTCTGAGCCCTCGATGTGGAAACATCCATTTTCTCTTAATGGACTAGCCACAACTGGCAAGGGCCCTGAAATGTCAATTCCAGTACCAGGCCTAGTTTTACTCCATATATGAATAAAATGTTTCTAAGGCATTTTACAAGCAAGGGACGTGGTGGTGCTGCGGGTTAAACCGCTGAAGCCTCTGTGCTGCAAGGTCAGAAGACCTGCAGTCGTAAGATCGAATCCACACGACGGAGTGAGCCCCCGTCACTTGTCCCAGCTCCCGCCAACCTAGCGGTTCAAAAGCATGCAAAATGCAAAAATGCAAGTAGATAAATAGGTACCACCTCGGTTGGAAGGTAAACGGCGTTCCGTGTCTAGTCACGCTGGCCACGTGACCACGGAGGATTGTCTGTGGACAAACGCTAGCTCTATGGGTTGGAAACGGAGATGAGCACTGCCGCCTAGAGTCGGACACGACTGGACAAATTGTCAAGGGGAACCTTTAAAAAAAAAAAGGCATTTTACAGTGACAGACAATGTGGTGTAATGGATAGTGGTCCATCTAGGATTCGAAAAAGAATACATGCAAAATTCAGGGGTCATTTGCATGTTTGAGAGATGGAACAGATTGCTGGAGAGGGAAAGACTAGAACTAGCTGCTAGTTACCTCTTAGAAGAACAAAACAACTAACTGGTGGAAATATTAGAGTGAAACAGACCAGTGAGCAGACTAAACCAGTGAGCACTGGAACAAAAAAATTGTCACAAACTTTTGCCAACGAAACGAATCAAGGTAGCTGTGAGGGTTTCACAGCTTTAGTGTGTATTGTGCTTCTCATGTTAATTTCTACCAATTCAGAAATGCAAATGTCCAAGTATATAAGCTAACTAATTAACAGTTAAATACATTACATTCAAAGGAGTGTCTTTGGCAACTCATACTCTTTATAACACATAGATGGTGGTGTATCGAAAGATACTGAACCAAAAATAGCAGTGTTTATAATTAGCAGTGTTTATATTATGTGCAAACACATATGATTAGGATTATTTTTTAAAAATTCATTAGCAGGTGAGAGATTTAAGCACTCCTTAACTTTATGCTGTTGCTCAATTCTAAATACTTCTCTCCAGAGATAGCTTTTTCCTTAAAATTTCAGGGACAGGGTTCAGTCATGTTGACCTACTTGCTTTTTGTTTAGTAAATTGTCCCATTTTCCTTGTATTGTTTAGCTGTTGTATTTTTATATGCACCTTCTGTTCATTTGGACTAAGCCTGACTGAAGAGCTGGGCTTTGAAAAAGAGAGAAGGAAAGAAACTGAAATAAACGGACCTGTTGCAGAACCTCCAAATGTTAAGAGGTGGCTCATTTCTCAGAGGTAATTTCTTTAACCTTTTCAGAGTTACTAGAGTCAGGCTTCTCAAGCCTTCAGGAAAACAGACAGAATCTTCTTATGCCAAATTAGGGTCAAATTAGATTATATATTTAATCATAGACTCATGATGGTGGTGATAGGAGTTCATAGGCACTTCAACAAAGGATGAAAAATGTTTCTGTGTCATAACATCCTTTTCCTAACCTATATATCTTGCATTTAGTGTTCTGAGTTTTGTGATTAGTAACTGGAAGGTAAACATGGTTTTAATTTATAAGCGTGATCTGTGTAAGAAAATCTCACGGTGACAGGAAAATTATCTCAACATCTAGTCCAAGCCTTTTGAAGTACTACCCTCTTTTAAAAATTATGAGGGGAGGGTCCTCCTTTGCACTGTACTGTGTCCCAACCGGACGTGAGGTCTTGGTAAGGCATCCTCTATAGCATAAGGCCCAAGTTTTGCTTCTCAACCACACCCCAAAAGAGCTTCTAAAGCTCTTTTGGGGTGTGGCATTTTAAAGAAAGAGCAGAACTATTCTCCCCAGAATGGTGGCATGTGTTTATGGATCCCCACTATGTCTTTTAAGCATTGTTTTTTTTTTTTTGGCATAAAATAAATACTAGTGTAGGGAGAAGACAGGACATGCTGTTTCTTGTTGTCCGATCCCAATGTGAAACACCTTCCTTTGAGAAAGCAATGTTTCAAGCTCTAGGTAACTTAGAGTACAGAGAGCACATTTTCAACGTAGGTCTTTGAGACATGATGAGCAGTCTTGCTATGCAGTGGAAGAAACAGGTAATTATATGATCCAACTTTAGAAATGAAAAGACATCAACAATCCATGGGACTCGTTTGTCTGTAGCCAGGTCTTATTCTCCCTCAACCATGAGAGTGTAGTATTCAGAGCATTTGGCCTAAGTCATGGAGATTGGGGTTCAAGTCTCCAGCCATTCTATGGCCAAAATCCTGTTGTAGTAAGTTGCAGTAGAGTAGGCCCATTGAATACATGAGGATTTGGTGAGTCACCTCCTCTATAAATTCCATTGAATCAAATAGGCCTACTCTAACTGTGACTTACTTTGGCATACTCTTGCCTAGTTTACTATATTAAACAACAGGATGTTGGACTACAAATACTTTCTATCTCTATCCTACATCATAAGATTGTTATGAGGATAACAATGAGAGTGGACTCATTACCTGGTGCTCCTTGGAGGAAGAGTGAAAAACAAACAAACAAACAAACAAACAAATACAGTAAACAAACATTCAATAAATACTGTGCCCTGGCCACACAGAACCCCATGAGTTCAACACTGAAGGCGACCAAGTGGTTTACCTGATCCCAAACACATTGTTAATTCAACCTATAGATCAGGGTGTCAAAAGGACCTTCAAGGCGCATTACACACGGTACTGTATGGAAAAGATTGAGAATTCTATGGAAGAGAACCCTGATAGAGAGAACTGATGTGTGTTTGTGAATCACTTTGTTAGTTTTCCCACTTCTTTATTTTCGACTCTGGCATCCCCTGAAATTGCAATGTCAATTATTCAGATATTTCTTCGTTCTATTACTACTATGTCTGGTGTGTTATGTTCAAGGTGTCTATCAGTTTGGATCCGGAAATACCACAGAATCTTGACGTCGTCACTTTCTGACCCCTTCTCTACCTGATGTTCCCACGGGTTTTTGGAGGCTGGCAAGTTATATTTTTCGCATAATGACCAGTGCACGAATTTTGCCACTCTATCATGTCTAATTTTGTAATCTGTTTGTGCGATCTTTGGATATTCACTGATGAAGTGTGACACAGTTTCATCTTTTTCTTAGCAGAGTCAACATTTGCTGTTAGCACTAATTCCTTGAATCTCAGCTTTCATCACATTAGTTTAGAGCGCTTGTTCTTGTGCAGCAAAAATCAAGCCTTCGGTTTCTTTCTTAAGGGTCCCCAATTTTAGCCATGTCCACGATGAATTATTAGTATGCTTTCCATCATTATTTCTCAGATGTTGTCCATGTAGTGGTTTATTTTTCCAGCTTTTAAATTTATTTTCAAATTGTTCTTTCTTATATTGAGACTTTGTTTCTGTTGTTTTCAAAATATTCTCCATTTTCACCACCTTCATTATTTTTTCTCTGCTTGTACCGATATAATCATTTAGGCTTCTTTTTTCCTCTTCTACTGCCTGCTGTATTTGCAGTAATCTGCAGCCTCCTATTTTTTGTGGTAAATATAATCTGTCCACATCACTTTGTGGATGTAATGCATGATGCATACTCATTAGTTTCTGTATTTTTCAATCCAATTCTTCTAATTCATTTTGGGTCCAATCTATTATTCCAGCTGGGTATCTAATTACTGGAACTGCCCATGTGTTTTTGGCTTTGATTGTATTTCCACCATTTAATTTTGATTTCAAGATTTTCCTCAGTCTTTTGATATATTCCCTTTCTGTCAGTTCTTTAACTTTTGTGCAGGATGTTATCTGCTTCTTGATAGTGATTTTATAATATTGCCATTTTTAAACTTTATTCCATCTAGTTTTTGGATTTTGCCACGGTGTACAGACAGAGCTGCACATTTGTCAATTCCAAATTTCATTTCGATATCTTCACTAAATATTCGCACTGTATTTAGCAGTGATTCTATTTCTGTGGAACATTTTGCATATAGTTTTAGGTCATCCATGTATAACAGACATATAGTTTTAGGTCATGAAATTGCTGGGAGTGGACCAAAACTGAGCCTTGCCACTGCCAAAGCTGCCAAAGCAACTTCTGCTGTCAGTTTCCAGTATAGTGAAGTAGTTTAATAAGTGAGCCACTTCAGGATATAGGCAAATTGAACACTTTCCCTGTTTTCCTGCAGAGAGGGAGGGGAAGTGAAATTTATTATTACTTATTATATTTTTGCCTCTGATGGACCACTGCTGATGCACTGAATCATTTAGATTAAATTTAAATATATATATTTGCTTTGCCTCGTGTGAAGTGCTGATCAAAATCAGGTAGAAGTTGCAGGCAGTTTCTCAATTGGCATTATACACAATGCAGAGAAAATATTTTTAACATTTAATCTGGGTGATTCAGCACATCAGCTATCATCTAGCAGAGGCATCATCATCATCATTTCCCCTGTCCCTCTGCAGATATTTGCTGATATCCTGAAGTAGCTCATTTATTAAGTCACTTCACAATACCGGAAGCCTGACTAAGTAGAGATGCCAGAAGTTCAAATGCCATTTAGATGCAAGGATCACACCAAATGGCATATTGCTCCTGCCCCCGACCTCAAGTGACCCTATTCAAACTGCACCAGGCCGCTTCAAAAGGGCCAGTGTAGTTGCAGCCTGAGACTGGAACAAGCCCTTGAAATGTCACACGAATGGAGCCTTCTGATGTCACAGAAGCAGAACAGGCAAAGATTGGGAGTACGGTGAGAGCTGTTTTGGGCAAGTTGACTGTGGAAAGTAACATGAAGAAAGTCATGGTAAAGAGGGCCAGTATCTGAATGGAAGCAGACTTACTGGGTGATACAGCAACACAGAGCTAGGTTGGGTGGGTGGGGACCATTTTCTTTGTGGCTGGCCAGGTGGCAACATGTGCCCAGCAGTTAATATTCCTGCTAGGACATGGCCTTTGTGGTCATATCATAGCACACATGGCACATGGACAGTTTTCCAGGCCCTGTGCTGTTTCTGCTAGGGCTAGTTCAATAGGAATGCTCACAACTAAGTTGTAGTGCTGGTTATCCATTTTCTGCCTTGGTCCAAATGACACAGTGGGCCCAAGAACTGTTACATGGCTCTCTTCCCAGTCCGCTCCACTTGTTCCTTGCTTTTTATTGTACTAAAAAGGATCAAATACCACACTAAAAATGGTAAACAAAAGCAAAACCAAAAACACAACCCATTTAAAAACCCCATTCAGGCAGCCAGTCACTAAGGAAAAACTGGCCTGAAAAGAAAGGTCTTCACCTGCTTGTGGAAGGACAGCAAAGATGAAGCCAGCTTGGCTTCCTGTGGGAGGGAGTTCCAAACTCTTGCAGCAGCAACAATATTAAAGCAGAAGAGGCTAGGCTAATCCTATGGAGAACAAAAACAACACACCTTGTTGAGTGGATGAATGCTGAAGAGTGTCCCCCACCAAGAGAAGACTCTAGCTGGTCCATCCGGAAGTCACTTAATAGACTTTGAAGTGAAGAAAGAACATCCAAAAATTAATGAAGTAAAATGGGGCTACTTAGATACAGGATAAATTTTCTGTGACTGTGGAAAAATTCAATTGATGCTGCACTTATGTGCATGTAATGTTTGCCCCACCACGTGTACAAAAGAATATCTCGTACATAACCAAGATAGCACTATTGACGTAATCTGCTTCTGGTCAAAAATAGTCTAATTATCTTAACCTCTAGGAATGAACACACACACACACACACACACACACACACACACACACGCATGCACACACACGCACGCACACACACACACACACACACACACATTGCCTGCTTAAAACAAGATCTTGTTTAGCTGTGGGGAAAGACAACACAAAGACACAGCAGTTTGTCTTTGCAAGGGGAATGATACTTCTAAAGAAAACTAGAAGTCCACCTATTAAGCTTGCAAGCCCAGGCACCCCTCCTTCTGTGGCTAAAACACATAGTTTGAGGAATAGGCATGTGTGTAATCTCTGTTGGCGCTGCAGTCAGATCTCAAAGGAAGCATGGGAGGGACTGGCGGCTGTGCATTAGAACAGAATTGTGTAAATGGGGAACAAATTCTGTTTGTTCTGCAAAGAATCATGATTACACTTTGGCAACAGCATAACTCAGCCAAAGATTAATTTCTTTTAGAAGAGCCTTTAGATATAAACTATTAAAAACTCTGTAGAGATTTTCTGCATATGATCATTCATATCTGCATGGAAAATAATCCTGTTGCACCATTTAGCAATTGGTATATATGAATGAATTTACATAAAGGAAGAGAAGTTAAATGGGAACTGCCATTTATATTTTTTAAGAAACCTATGATAAAATCAAACTGGTACACTCCTATAGTTCTCCTGATAAAATTATTCTAACTTTTTATAATGTTCACAGTCTGTTTTGCCTTTTGATGCTCTCAGTTGCCTTCTTACTATTTATTTATTTATTTATTTTAATATGCTACCTTTCTCCAGGGATGTCGGCAAGTCTTTGGGTCCAAGTCCCAAGTCCGAGTCTTTGGTACAAAGTCCCAAGTCTGAGTCCCTATTAAAAACAAGCTCTGTTCCCCAGGAAAAAAAGGAGGGGTGGGTGGGTTCTGAGTTGTGAGTCCAGTCTGAGCCACTGGAAACCCCTCCCCCTGAAGTCAAGTCAAGAGTTGATTTAAGTCCGACTTGACAGTCCTGCGGCTTGAGTCCCTATCCCTGCCTTTCTCCCAATGGAGCTCATATTAATTAAGAACATTTTGGTTCTTTTATTTGTGTAATTGATTTCTGTGAAGCCTTTCTAGCTTTCATATGTTTTATTTGCTACACATGCATGCAATGTGCTGGAATATAATTTAGCCACACATTGTGATTATGCGTTCATGAATAATTTTTTTAAAAATCCTTTGTTATTTTTAAAATGTGTGTGTGTGTTTTGTGCTGTCAAGTCGGAACTGACTTATAGCGACCCTAAAAGAACTTTCAAGGTGAGATATTTAAGGAGTGGTTTTACCAATTTCCATGGCCAAGTGGGGATTTGAACCCTGTTTTCCAGAGCCCTAGTCTGTCACTCTATCCATTATACCACACTGGGAATCATTTAAAAATGTGCACCCTGTGATTCCAATAGCTGACTTTCAAGGTAGTTTGCAAATAAATATGTAATAATTTATATATATCAATTATATCCCATGCTTCCTCATTGGACCCCAGTGTGGCTTACAATTCATGTTAAAAATACAGTTAAAACAACAAATTGGTAGTATATAAAATGATAAATAGGCTAAAACTACAACAAAAAATGAACTCTTTCTGACTGAGGTCAGAAAGGTGAGTGAGGCCTTCATGAAGTGATATTTAAAAGCACTCCAATAACCCTGGAAATGTGGCTCCCCAGTGATGGCTTTCTTTTCACTAAACAGCACTGTTGTCTTTCCTTTAGCTTAGCCTGCTATCCTTCATCCATCCCATTAGTAAATTTAATCCTTAAAAAAAAGTTTACAGATGTGGGATATTATTTCTGTGTCCATAGTTCAAAACTCCAGGAAGTGATCAAACATTGCCTTACAATATGGTGCCTGCATTGCCAGCAGGAAAAAAAAGGATGCTAAGCTTTACATAGCAAAGGCCAGCCTGACATTTGGCAAAACCAACATCAAGCAGTCAAGATGATACAAAGGATCCCCTCATGTGCTCACTACCATTTACAAATATATAACAAGCAGAAGAAGAAGAAGAAAGAAAAGAAAAAAGTCCCAGAACTTGACTCTTTTTTACTAGTCCTCACCCAAACACAAAGCAATTGTCATGATTGGTTTTGGACACATTCTCTAGGTATTTATCGCTTCCGGGTCTCTATAACATTCCCCCGCCCCTCTCTGTGGCTCCTCTCTCTCTGCCCACCCCCATCCCTGTGGCTCTACTATCTCAGTGTGTATGTTTTCAATGACACTTATTCCTGTGGTTTGGCTGAAGTCCTAAACGACAGGGCAGATCAACTTCAAATAAAGAAAAACTTGTGAGAGGAGCACTTTCTTTTCAGGAAGCAGTGGTAAGCATCTGAAATATAACCACAGAGTTGGCTACGTGCTGCAAAAATTGGTAGCAAAATAAGTTTAAGGGGTAGATAACCCTTTTTCTCTCTCTCAGAACAACAATTAGACCTTTAAAGCACTCGTCCAAACTTCCCCCAACTGGGCACAGAGCAAGTCCATACAGTCTACTACCACTCTGCTAAATATTATCCCAATTCAAGAATGAGTGAAAAAGTTACAAAATGTGTACTTCAGAGCGCTGATCAATAATAGCTTACAGAAAGGTGTATTGACTGGTGCTCAGTGTTAGAGGTGCGCCCCATGTCCTCTGAATCACCTCTTGACATCCTAATTTGCAAAGATCGCCAGTTGTTTCCTTTAGTGAGAAGGAGGAGGAATAGGGCTGCCTGTCATCAGCAAAACTGGTGACATCTTACTGCAAAGCTCTATGTGACCTCTCCTGGTGGTTTTATGTAGAAATGAAACAATGGGGACACCACAAGCCAAAGACTGGACTTACGTAGGAAGGACAAGTTTTCTGGTTGGCAAGAGACTACATGTAAGGAGTTACACAGTTCAGCAAAACTCCTTGTGCAGACAGTGGAGCAAAAAGTCTCTGTCAGCACATCGATGAGGACGAGCATCTGCTGATGGGACAAGAAAGACACATTTATATGTAACTGGTGATACAAACAGAAGGAGGACATAGTCCTTGAGGAAGTGATAAAAAACTTTGTATGAGGGGTAAGTGTTGCATAAGAGCTCCGTATAATCCAAGTCACAAGATACGTTGCTGACCTTTTGTGAGTGAATTGATTAGGACACACACACACATTGTTATGTTGAACTTTCTATATTGGTTTGCTGGCACTTCTGGGTTGATTTGCTAAAATCATTCCATTGTATGGAGGTACACAGGATTTCAGGAGGGCACAGGGTGCGGCCTCTGTTCCTGTATATTGGCTTCACTGAAAATAGAATAAAAGGAACATCTAGCTACTTCTCAGTACCAGCTGTCTGACACCATTCTGTCACGTTCAGACAAAATGACATGTAGATACTGAACCAATTACCTCGAGAGGTGGTGAGCACTCCAACGTTGGAGGCATTTCAAGAGAAATCCAGACAACCATCTGGCAGATATCCTTTGATTTGTATTCCTGCATTTAGCAGGCAGTTGGACTCGATGGCCTTATAGGCCCCTTCCAACGTCATGGTTCTATGAAGTAAGACTTTCTGAATCAGTTGATTCTGAGATGGTGCACTGCTTCCATTAGTTAAGCCTTCACCTCGGTGACCAGAAAATACACAGGTCTTGCTTCCACCTCAGAGGAACTGTCTGTCTGTCCATCCCCCTTTATCAAAGGGGCCAAATGTGAGCTCCTGTTGCTCCCTGAGGATTTCTTTTATTACCTCCAAAGCTGCCATCCTCCAACTGACTGTGCACTACAGCTTCACACATCCAGAGCCAGTGTGATGAGGGCTGAAGGCCAAAATAGCTCGAGGCCAGCAAGGTTGGGGCAGGCCACCTTATACTTCCCTGCAAGGGAAGCTGTGTGTCAGCAGATCTATTTTGCTACTAGAAAGCTTAATGGGAATTTTTTGTTGAATAAAACAGAGTTGCTTGCTTTCTGTGGTCTGGGTTCTGCTGTCCTCAGCTCTATGGTCTGTTTCATCCTTAAGCTGATGTGTGTCACTGCATATAACACATGGGTGGATTTCTTGGAAATGTTTCTTCATGTCCCCTTTGAATTGCCCAGGCTGTGATCAGCATTCTTCCATACATTTTAATAACACTTTTAAGAAGCTATGCTCATAGTGTTGGAGCACTTTAAAAAAAATTGTTAGCTGCATAATAATAAATAAATGAAAAATCGGTTCAGTTTTTTGAAAACAACATCTCTCTCTCTCTCTCTCTTAATTAGAAAAGGAGATTAAAGAGAATAGGGTTATGGGGTGACATTCTAAATTTTAGAAAGCCTTACTGCCAGATTTGAGATCCTGAGACCAGAAAAATCTGTGCCACTAGTAATATGAATTACAGGTAGTGAATTCTTGTGAGGGTTTACCTACATGTTATAATTTAAAATAGTTTGAATAGAAATCAAGGCTTTCTCTTTGAGAACTAAATGCAAGTGCAGTCCACCACCACCACCCCAGCCCCCATCTGGAACAGGACCACAACAGAGGTGTAGGAGCAGTTTAACTCTTCTCTACTTACTGCAGTCCTGGAACCACTACCACCACCACTTTAGTCAAAAAGCTGCATTTGGCACTAAATTACTAATACTTGCCATGCAGGATATGCATTTATTTTTTCAGGATTGCACTGGAGAATGTAAAAAGTTATACTTCTGCTCCCTGTGTGCTCTAGTCCTGATCTAGATAGGCAGTAGTGCTCATTGGGTGGGGACATTTCCTCTTGATCTGGAATTAAAGACACCCTCCAGTGTGGCATTTAAAGTACTGTCTAATTATCCCTTGTGCACTCCTTAAAGTTGCTGTTTAAGAAATGCAGTATCTATCTATGCTAAGTTCTTTAGTTGTGTGTGTGTGTTCTGTGCTGTCAAGTTTGAACCGACTTATAGCATATATCTCCATGCAAAGGAAGAGCTACACCTATTGAATTTCTTCTAATTCAGCATAGAAAACCTTTCTAACTCAGTTTTAGGGCATTTTGGTAAAAATCCCCCAAACTAGCCACTTACTTTATGCACAACAAGGCTATTCAAGCAGATGTCTGATTCTGCAAACTTCTCTCCAAGCCAAACTATTCCCTTCCCACTCCCAGTATTTCATAAGATCTTGACGACATTAGATCAAACAAGTATTTGAAAAAGCTCAGGATAATCTGTGGAATTGCTTACACAAAACGATTTTTAGCTTGTAGCAGCATGATATTTTCATCAGTCCATGCCAACGATCATGGTTTGTGCCAGTTGTTCTGTATGATGTCATCCACTGCTCCCTGTCTTGAGCAGAGCCGAGCCTGTTTAGCTGCTTTAAAGCACTTAAATGTAGCTGCACGATTTTGTATGACTTTGATTTAAAAAAAAAAAAGATAATGTTGCTTTTTCCAAAGACTGGGGGATACACACAGAAGTAAGAGGTGAAAAGAGGTAAGTCATTGTAGAACGAAACCAGCTGACCCAGTGGCACAGTTGTTTCAAAATGTGGACCTTTCTTTGACATGCAAATGGAATCTCCTTTATTATTCTCCCACATATGCAAACTCCATTAGATAAACACAAAAACACATACATTATACATACATACATACATTATCACATATGCAGATGATTAAAATCCAGAGGACACTAATAACACCTCTACTCCACTCTAAATGTCATTGTAAATATTGGATTACATTTGAATAATTGGGCGCGGAGTTAACATTAATTGCTAGGTTTCAACATTTTTATCAAGTTTTTAACTTTTATCAAGTTGATTGAGCGCCAAAGCAAAACACTATGTGGGCAATGAGAGGGGAGCCAAGGGAAAGAGCCCAGGTGTCTGTAATCCAAAGTTAAGACTTACCTGTGATGTGTGTAAGCAGACAACAGCCAGGAGGCAGGGATGGCACCTTGGAGCACCACTCAAATCTCCAAAACCGAATCCTCAAGTCTCCTAGTTCAGTCAGTGGCTCTGACAACCTCCTCTTTCTCCTCGGGCTTCTGTTTGGTTACTAATCCTTACTACACAGGAAAAGGAGAGTTAGATTTCATTTAACCCCTTCTGCCACAAAAGTTCCACCACAGCTTTCCTGTACTGCTATCAAAAGATCCATGTACAGAAAGAAGGACCAGGTTTCAAATGATTTCCACCTCTTTCACTTGAGTGACTTGTTTTTTAAAAGTACGCTCTGTTGTTGCACAAGTTGTTGACAGGGTGGAGCATTTCTCAACTAAAGTTTTATTTTAGCCACAGGCAGTACATCAAAAGACAAGAAAAGTAAGCAGACTGAACAGTCAATAATTGCTGGCATTGTTTCTTTTTCCTATTAAACTCCCCGAGTCTAAATAACCAGACTTTAAAATCACATTTCCTTTGCATCCAAAAAACAAGCCCACACTGAAGTTCACTTTTGAACTCTCGCCTCCTGCTCTTTGATGTTGGGAATGTAAACAGGACCAAAACCTGTCCAGGGAGAGGCTAGACCCATCTGTGCAGTGGGGTGGTTCAAATTCTAGGGCTGAATTTATCATAGAAGTCTGGAGAAAAGGCAGAGACAGGTCTTAAGCAGCCAGATACCAATCTGAGGAATTTGTCCCTATTTTAATCCATATCTCCCAGTAAGAATGCCTGAGAAAAGCCAACTTTTACAGTGGACTTTCCACACACAAAAAGCTAATGGAACGTATTAGCTTGAGGGATGTTTGCTAGTAGACGAACTTGTTGCTCAGATGGCTTATTTGATTGGAAAAGAGCCTATTTCTTCCCTTGTTTGTATATCTTTCTTTGCAATGTTCCATATAAAGAATACAGTTAACAAAAATAGTTCTTTGGGCAGCAGACAAGCATATGGGGAAAAGAGCAGGTTGGATTCAGTGAACTCTTCTGTAAATGGAAGCTTTTGAGGCAATGAAATGTTTCAGCAGTCTGCACAGGAGAACAGGGATCTTTTGCAGATTCCCTGGCCTTTTGCAATCCCCATAACCTCCCAGAAAAGTGTTTTAGAGGGTTGAGAATATTGTGGGGGGAGGGATAATCACCCCTCTGTTTCCACTAGCAAGAGCGTTATGAGCAGAATTCTGCATTTCTGCTGGCAGCACTGGACAATACGAGTCCAGTGTATTTGCACAGACTGGTGATATCAAACTTAGTGCTGCTTGTCTTGCATATGAAAGGCAAGGATACCCTGTGTTTTTTTTAAAAAAAGATGAAACCACATTTTTGTGGTTTGTGGATACTTTGCATCTACCTCTGGCTTGCAAATGCCATGCCACCACTGGTAGTCATGCTCATGTTATGCCTGAATGTTGCTACACCCAGGATGGGAACATATTATTGCTTTCCAAATGTTTTTACTTACAATTCTCCTCAGCTTCATCCAGCACAGCTAATGCTGTGGAACTGTGAGATACCCAGTGTGGTGTAGTGGACGGAGTGACCGACTATGACTCAGGAAGTCTGGATTCTAATCCCTGCCCATAGAAACTTACTGGAAGTGTAGAAATGGTAAAACCACACCTTAAATATCTCACTTACCTTGAAAGTCCTATTAGGGTTGCTGTAAATCAGTTCCAACTTGATGGCACATAACAACCGACAAGGCATTGTGAGAGTCATCAGTCAAAAAATCTGGAGAGACAGAAGTTCATCCTGAGTTTTGTTCTGAGAATCAGAGAATCTTTTATTTGGACATGCCTAAGATTCTGTGTATTTAGTCTGCTATTTGTATAGGAGGAGCAGGTGGTGACACTGAAAAGTCCAAGTACAAAATGAGATAAAGTGAATAATTTAAAATGATGTCAAAGTCCTTTATGTATATTTTGAGATATATAGATATAGATAGATGGGGTTGCAACTGCCTGGCACCAAGCTATGTTATGAGATCTCGTTAATGTATAAGGATCTTAGAGTTGCATACAAAATATTAACAAGGAAATAAATCCCAGGGATTCTTAAAGAAAACACTCCAGGTGCCTCACATTTTCAATTCAGCTTCTTCTTAGGCACCCTTCAGTCTCGAAAGACCATGGTAACGCGCTCTGTATGAGTGTCCTCTCCAGAGCACGAAGCCTGGGTAGAATAATATGGAGGATAGGCTGTTACCCAAGCAGCAATTCCCTGCTCTCCACGTCACTGAAATAGTCCAATGGAAAGGCAAGAGCCAATACAACTGGTTCCAGTGACGTCGCAGGAGTTGGCAGAACAACACGAACTGCCTCCGGGACTCCGGCTCCGGATTTTGCCTCGAGGTTTACTCCTGAAGCCTTTTCCATCAGTGGATATAGCCACAAGGCAGTGGAGGTTTGAAATCGGAGTTTTCCTTCTCCTAGATGGGCTGCCTTCCAAGGCTGACGAGCCCCACCTACCTGGGTGGGGTAGCTACTCTATACATATATCTAATACTGAGGTATTACAGAGTAACAATACTCCGTAATCTTGATTACAATAATAGTGCAATTGTAATTCCACTAGATTAATTGGTTTAGCCCAGTAGGTGCGGAATCTTAAATGAAAGATCTGTGCTTGAAAAGTGTTGGCTTAGAGAGAGAAGGAGAGTTGGGGAGGAAGGGAACTGCTGTTTTTCACAGAGCAAGAATTAATTACTTTCATTAAGGTAATGCCATTACAAATTATGTGTGAAAGCAGAGGGATGGAAGGGCAAATTTGCAATGGCAATTACATGTCATTTCTGTATTTTTATGATTCCAGAGTTTTAGAACTTTACTTATGGAAACTATTGGTCTTTTGTGTCTTGAACTGTACAAAAGGAACAGTAGGTTGTGAGACCAATTACTTGATTGCTGGAGTCAAGAAAATTTGTGGAACATCTGCAAGAAATGCCTGCACTGCTGCCTTGTGGATGTGTGGGATTCAAGGGGCGAAGTACCTGATTTGGGCTACTTTTATATTGTCATTGCTTTTGAAAATGCAAAACCTTGTAAAGTTAATTGTATTTGCCAGGCCTGTAGACAGTCTTGTAGAACCCATGAGATGGGCATCCTGCCAAAACTTGTTCTCTCCATATGTTCTTTCTTAAGTTTCCTTTTGATTGTGGTTTCTTAGAGATACTGACTTATTAAGCTATTTGAGAAGTTTGGGAGATGAGAGATGTAACTACTCTAGGTGGAATCTAAATAACAGCTGTGCCTAGTTATATTTTAGGCAATACTTAGAGAGAGCATCCTGCTGAGCTGGGTATTTCTCCCTTGAGATGCAAGCCTTTAATGACAATTGACAAGAAATGTCAGCACAAATACAAAACATTGAACTTCTTAAGATATTTCAACAAAGGTTTTGTTGCTCTGTCTTATCTTGTTTCCAGATGGGCTAGGATGACAGGAAAGGTTATTCTTGTGGGGTATTTTGATCCAGCCTTGGTTTATTCTGCATCAGGAACCAGGTTTGATGTGTCTCGACAGGTCATCAAAGTATAGTCCTCAAAGAATAGGATATGATGGAGTGGGTGGATGTGTAAGGACATGTGAAGAAATCTTAAGGGTATGAGAAATTTTGCTTCTTCCATGCCTCTTCTTCATCTAGGTTCAGGGATCATATCTACAATAGATTTGGGACTTGTTTTTCTTCAGGCTTTCTGGAAAAAAAGGAAGTATGTAGGATGTGGTCAAGTACATGCCATTCTTAAAGCCTAGAGCAGATTGTTTCCTGGATGGACATTGTTTTCATGGTGTCCCTTAGTTCCACCACACATTTAAGAGAACATAAGATGTTCTCCATATCATCCCAGTGCAATTCTTCCCCATCAAAGAAGAGAGAGTGATTGTGTGAATGGCACACTGTGTGTAATCTATGAGGATCTCGATGTGGAACAACAACATCACACACTTTTAGCTATATAATGAGGAGCCCATAGAGTTCCTACCCACCAAGTGTGGACAAGCTCTGGGGTCTGTGGACCAATTTTCACACACACACAACCTGAGAACTGTATCAGACTACATTTCCCATAACAAAACCAGAAGTGGCCAAATGTTCACTTCTATTTTTGGCTTAAGTGAAATAGGGAAGCTCCAGCTTGTTCTAAAGCAGTGGTCGGGGAACAGGGATAATTTACCCCAAATGGGGTAAAAGTGAAAATCCTGGGGGTAATGAGCAGAGCGCTACCCCCCATCCACCCCACCCCCTGCAGCCAAACCTCAAATTGTAAGCCACCTCTTCCTGTTACTTCCTTGCTTGGGCAGGGCACTTGTAAATCCTCCATTCTTTCAGAGATCGGAGATAAGCCTGCTTGATTGGTTACAGCTGAAGAATAGCCCCAGGCATTCAATCAATCCGTGGCTTGTGAATGACTGCTTCCGCCCAAGCAGGAGGAGGGAAAGGCTTCAGTTAACGAGGGGAACGAAGGTGCGAGAGATCGACGGCTTCATCAAGCTTGTTTAAATGTATGTAGATTGTAGAAAATGGATGGAGGGTGTGTGTGTGTGAGAGAGAGACTGACTCAAAACTATGAAAAAAGCAACAGGCAAGCAAAACAGAAGGCTTGAATTAAGGCGGGGAAAAAAGGGTGGCTTTTTAAGATGCTGTCTAGGTTTGTCATCGCTTTCCTCCCAAGAAGCAGGTGTCTTTGAATTTCGTGGCTGCTGTCACCCTCTGCAGTGATCATGGAGCCCAAGAAAGTAAAATCATTCCAGCTTGAAAAAAGTAGAAGCTTCCAGTCGCAGAGAAAAAGAGTTGTTTGGGGAGCAAAAAGGGCTTGCAATTATGTCAGTGCTTCTCAGCTTCTTCAGCTCATTCCCTTGCAATTATGCCACCAGTGAATGTGAGTGGGGAAAGGTTTCTAAGCTGCTGTCTCCCTTTACTCACAGGCTGTGCCTGGTCCTGCAGGGCACAATTCATTGGTCCATTGCCACAACAATGGTGAGTGAGAATTAGAGGCAGCAGTAGCTGCTCTTTTCCAGCCTTTTTCAATCATGTGGGCAAATGGAGGAAGAAGCAGCAAGCCTTGACTATAGGGTGGTAAGACAGAATCAAACAATACATGTGCACAGATGTGGCAGCACTTGTAGGGGCAAAACAAGAATGTGTTGGAAGGGGGCTCTTTATAAAACAAATTGACCAAATATAAACATAAAACATCCATGGGATCTATGTTACAATCTCTGTGTTGAGTAAATATTTATATTCTGGAAACCTACCTTGTAGGATTTTGAGCATAACCTTGCTAGCGTGTGAAATGAGTGCAATTGTACGGTAGTTGGAGCATTCTTTGGCACTGCCCTTCTTTGGGATTGGGATGTAGACTAATCTTTTCCAATCCTCTGGCCACTGCTGAGTTTTCCATTGATGATGATAAAAAAAATAGCGCACTGGTCCTTTGATATTGGGCTGTGGCACCAGGGTGGGTGACATGACCTTTAGCCTGGTTTGTTCGTTTTTGCACACCACACACAGAATGATTAAAGTGGTAGGAAACCGCCCCCCAAACTGCATTGGCTGTCTCTAGCAAGCATGTCATTGCTAGCACCACTCTGGCAGCCATTGATGATGATTAAATCCTCTGCAAGCTAGCAAAAATTTAATGCAACTTGTTAGGCATGTTGGACACCTTACTACTCCCTACACCACCCCATGGCTGGAGTGCAATGTGTTCCAGCAAAAATAGTGCACATTTTTATTAAATTTGGTGCATCCTGCTAGTTCGGTACATAGCCTGGCAGCCATTGATACTGATGATATATCCTGCTAGTTCGGTACACAGCCTATTTTGAATATTTTGAATTCAAATAATGTATGATTTCCTTCCTTTCAAATCAAGGGGGTAATGTCGGCGTATATAATTTTTTGGGGGGTAAAAGGTAAAAAAGTTCCCTGACCCCTGTTCTAAAGTGAAATGTCGATCCTAGAGGCTCCAACAGTATAAATCCTTTTTTTCCAAAATATTTATTTTTGGTGGGTGGGTGGGTAGAACGGTCCAGAGGGTGCACAGACAGATGACAGGAGTTTAATTCAGGCAATGGGCAATATGATGCACAATCCTATTTATGATAGTGTTGATTATTGATTATAAGTTTTTGAACCAGTGCTGAGATGACTTGGAAACACTCACAAAGTCTGGAATCTGACCATCACAGATATGAAGGCCAATAATGTCAGAGTTCAAACTACACTGTTGCAATAAACTGAGGAAAGTGTGGTTGCTGCAGGTTAGCTGCAAATGGCAAACACCCAAGTCATAGCATTCCCTCTCAGCTCCAAATGTTTTCATCTGAGATATTGATACATCTGGTGAGAAATACTGCAATGTGGGTAGGGTCTTGTCAGGGTGTGATGTCACATGACATAGTCATGAATCTCCAGATATGCAATTTTAAATACAGGTTAAAATAAAGGAATTGGTCCTCTGCATGTGTGAATGGAGGTGCAAAGGAGAATAAAATTGAAGACACAACATCAGGGATGGACATATTGGGTGGTCAAGGAAGGAGCAAGGGAGTGGCAAATGTGGGGTGAGGAAGGAGTAGGCAGACTGCTGGTAGGGTACCAGAGGCAGCCCTCAACTCCCAAAACTGTGGTATAGTCATAAAAAATGGAGCAGAAAATAACCAAATTGGGTGATGTTTTGAACCACTGCCTGGCTTGGTGTTGTGTGCAAGGGTCGAGATTGGTGCACATTCGAATCGGGTCTTTCTACAGAGTGTAGTTTTAGCCTTGATCACTGTTGTTAGTGCCATCGTCCGTGTCCTGTCCTTGATCCTAAAACAGCTTGCTTTTTCCTCCTTTATCTCCACCTTAGTAGGCAAGTCTTACATTATCACTCAACAACTAGATGACGTTCATTTAAAACCATCTGAGAAGAACTTTTGTCATTTACATGTGAAATACAAGTGCAATATATCAAATATAAATGCTTCTGCCTCTCCAGGGTCCTTTAAAAAAATTGATATATAGGCTAATAACGTTTGCTTTATAAATCTTCTGTTGACCCCAATTAACTTTAAAAGAGAATTACATTCTTCGTTCCTGGTATAATCTGATAAAAGTCTCTCATAGTAGGGTTGAAAAAGGCATGTCCGTGACTCCTCGCGTATACAAGAAAGTATTTTTCTATAGAAATAAATCGTATACTTGCTGCATTTTAAAGGTGCACCTAAGAAGGTGATCTGTTCATTGCTGATGTTGTTCATCCACTCTGAAACAAGAGATTCAAAAATAGTACAGTAGGACCCCAGTATCCAGGGGGCATCCATTCCACTATGTACCACAGATGCCTGAAACTGTGAGTAATGTTGTTGTTGTTTAGTCGTTAAGTTGTGTCCGACTCTTCGTGACCCCATGGACCAGAGCATGCCAGGCCCTCCTGTCTTCCACTGCCTCCCGGAGTTTAGTCAAATTCATGTTGGTAGCTTCGATGACACTGTCCAACCATCTCGTCCTCTGTCGTCCCCTTCTCCTCTTGCCCTCACACTTTCCCAACATCAGGGTCTTTTCCAGGGAGTCTTCTCTTCTCATGAGATGGCCAAAGTATTGGAGCCTCAGCTTCAGGATCTGTCCTTCCAGTGAGCACTCAGGGTTGATTTCCTTCAGAATGGATAGGTTTGTTCTCCTTGCAGTCCAGGGGACTCTCAAGAGTCTCCTCCAGCACCACAATTCAAAAGCATCAATTCTTCGGCGGTCAGCCTTCTTTATGGTCCAGCTCTCACTTCCATACATCGCTACTGGAAAAACCATAGCTTTGACTATGTGGACCTTTGTCGGCAAGGTGATGTCTCTGCTTTTTAAGATGCTGTCTAGGTTTGTGAGTAATAGCAAACCATAAATACAACATACAAGATGTTGGCCAAAGACCACAAGGGGGCAGGATAAAGGCCACAAGGCCTCCTTATATGTTGTATATAGGCCTGCAGTGATCTGTGAATAACTGTAACCGCAGATAACAATCCTGCGAATATGGGGGTCTTACTGTACTGTGATTTTAGAAAGTATTAACTTAAACATGTTTGCAATACAGGCTGATGATAAAGAGAGTCAGCTGTTTTTTTAAGTGTTTCCAGAGACTGAAGATTAAATTGTTCTAATGCAACTACAATCTAGGTATGAAAGAGACTTAAAAATACATGATTTCTGTAAAGAACAGACAATGCTTGACCAAATACTTTTAACGTCAGATGATAAATTAATTGGGAAAATATATAAATTTCTCTTAAATTGGAAAATGGCTGATGAACAAGTCAAAGAAACAATGGTGTTGTTGTTGTTTAGTCGTTTAGTCGTGTCCGACTCTTCGTGACCCCATGGACCAGAGCACGCCAGGCCCTCCTGTCTTCCACTTTGGATACAATATTGATCTTGGAAAATGGCAAAAGCTGTGGACTAGAAACTATAAAATGACAATGGCATCATCTTATAAAGAGAACTTATATAAAATGTTCTATAGATAGCATTTACCGCCTGATAGACTAGCTAAAATGGTTTCTAATCGGTCAAGTAAATGCTGGAAATGTCATAAAAAAACTGGAACGTACTATCACCTTTGGTGGACATGTGATAAAGCAAAAAGGTTTTGGGTAAAAATACATATATGGCTTGTTAAAATAATCAAAAAACATGTAGATTTTAAGCCAGAATTCTTTCTATTAGGTATAATACCAGAAAATGTTGATAAGCAAAATGTATATTTAATACTGCATATTTTAACAGCCGCGAGGATTATATTTGCACAACACTGGAAGAATGAAGAAGCACCTCCAGATGAAGAAGTAATAAAAAAGATACTGGACTGCGCAGAAATGGACAGACTGACATTAAAAATCAAAGGGAAGGAAGATTCAGAATACTATCAAACTTGGAATCTGTTTTATCAATGGCTAGAAGCACGCTGTATAGACTAAGGACTTAATATGTATTGAAGCTGTATTAACAAATGATTATAAGCGGAACCCAGGGGACACGATGTTAAACAAGCACGGATAGACTTTATAAATAATAATAATAATAATAAAACTTTGAATAATAATAAAAAAGATTAAATTGTTCTGCCTTTCTTGCTCCTAGCAATCCTACGGTTACTCCAGGGGAAACCTAGAATTGGAAAACCTAGCATCACCAGTTAGAGAGTAGAGATAGCAGCCTGTGGTGCTCTGGATGGCATTGGAGTGGACTGCAGCTCCCCTCACTCCTAGCAAACATAGTCAAGACTCAATAGTGAGGGATGATGAGAGTTGTAGTCCAGCACAATCTGGGCCACATATACCTCGTCTCTGCACCACACCCTATTTATATGTACGTGTCCATGTCCATTCTGTTTCAAGATATTATGTTGTGTGTCCCACAGCCCAAAACTGACTTTCAGTAAACATTTTGTCTGGTTAAAAGACTCGGTGATTTCTAATTTTTTGCCTCTTTGATTAGCCTAAAACAGATTAGATTATTTTCCTAAAACGAATATGAGAGTTTTTCTTAAGGCCACAATGGCTACTTTTATCCCTTTTAGGTGAATGCTGGAATCATGTCATTACAACTGAAATGAATTTATTTTATTTATTATGTTTTGTTACGTGCTGATTATTAATATGTTTCACTGTGGTTTGTCATTGTTGTTGTAATATGATATCCTGGCTGTTTGTGCACCGCCCAGAGAGTGCCTGCTCATTATGGGACAGGATAAAAATATAATAAATAAATAAATAAACCAAGCTATGTTGCTGTTGAAGCATTTTAGGCACAGCCTTTGTAAAGAACAAGACTCTCCCCTCTGATATGCTACTGCTCTGCAAGCTGCCTGCTTGATCTCTTGAGTAAAAGACAATAACAAAAGCAGGTGGGCTGAATCCATTTGAGAGAAGGCTGGCATTGTGCCTTATTCACATGACAATTTGAATGATGTCTTCCCTTTTTTACCCTCCTGCATTTTCCCCATCAGTTGTGAATTCCGTCAAAAACAAACAAACAAAACAGATCATTGGCATCTGTATATGGAGGAGAGTATTTGTTGCTGGATGCACTAGGTCACCCTGGTACCACTCGTACACATGCATCCCCTATTGCTTCTTGATGTCTCACTCCCAACACAGATTGCTATTTCCTTTTGCCAGTCCTCTTCCACCATCTCCCTGCCTACTTCCATCCTTCTTTTAATTGCCACCATTAGTAACATGTGAAAGGATGTGAGAAGAAGGACCCTGAGGAGGCCCTCCCTGGAGGTGTGCCGTGCCCTCCAATATCAGGAAATGACAAAGACATGAAATCATCCACCGGATTGAAAGACGTTGTCAAAGACACGGAAGGGTTGTGACTTTTTGATTCCTGACTCCGGGCAGAGCATAGCTGACCAATAAAGCTAAAGGCAGATCCAGGGAGCTTGCGACCAGAGGTTGTGACCAGGAGAGCAAACAGGGAGCAAAACTCTACTACAAAGGCCCTCTGTTCCCCACACAGATTTTATCACCACCACCCTTGCCTTGTTGAAATTGTGCCTCTAGATGTTCTTCCATTCTTTTCCTGTTCAGGCTAACAAGCAAACAGGACAGAGCAACAGTGCCTATTGTTGATAGATAGTGAGACAACTGAAGCAGTGTAATGAAACTGAGCTGTAACCTAAAGGCAGATAAACAGGGAGTGAGGACAGGATAGATAGACAGAGGGCAAGAAACAGACGGAGCAAGGTGTGTATTGCCAATCACCTGACAGGACCAATTTGTTCAACATGAACAACAGATAGCCTTGCTGTGCCTTAAAGACTAGCACATTTTGTTGGCATAAGCTACAAAAATCCCTTTGAATAATTGGTCTAAGGTCTATGAAAGCTTAAGCCAATCAAACCTGTTGGGACTTTAAAGTGCCACAAAATCTTTCTTGCTATTGCTATGACAGACTAACAGAGCTACCCCTCCTCCGCCCCCAAATTCTGAATCAACAAGGTTTTGTTGGGACACAGGAAGGTCCTGCCATTAGGCAGAGCAAGACAGCTGCCCCAGGCAGCAGATTTTGAGGGGTGGCAGCAAGGAGTTGAAGGAGAGAACTTTGTACCACTCCTGAAGCTAAACTGCTACTTTCATGTCTGGTGAAATGTAATACGACACATGGACAAATATTTTGCTTTAGCCCATTCCCTGTTATGTCCGTTTTCTTCTTTTTGGGAGTGTTCTTTTTCTAGGGATGGTTTAGAAAACGTGAATTCCCCCAGCTAGTCTCAAATGGCACAGTCTATTTGGTTGCCTCCAGAACACTACCAGCCTTAGAGCTTGGTTACATTACACATTTACCTCACAATATGCAGTGTTCTAAATGAAATCAATTCAAAATCACATGACAGCCAGATATTTGAATTGCTGTTTGTATTGTTTCTGTCCGTCAGCTGTCTGGCATGGCCTCAGGAAGCCACGAGAAGCCCCAGCGCCAAATTCCCCCAGCTGGGATCTCTGCAATTGGTCTCACAACGGACTAGCTGCTGGCAAGAAGCTAGCTTCAAGTGGCAGCCGGGCCATCCTTCAACTGATCTGGATGCTGCAGGGAGCACAACTGAAGCCTAAGCTGAAGAAGCTGGTGTCAGCAAGCAGACTGCTATGTTTTTATTTATTTATTTATTTATTTAAATTTGCTTTGGGGTATAGCACTGTACCAAATAGCAGGATTTTTTTAAAAAAATGCAGACAGAAGCATTCACATATGTGGAATTGATTTAATACATCCGTGTTAAAATAAACAGACCTCTGGCAGAAGAGTAAAAAAACCTCACTGCCGTTCAAAATAACACTATTCTCTGTCAAATAAATCCACGCTTGCACATACCTCATGTAAACACCAAAAATTGAATCAATCTAAAACATGTCAAGCCTGCTTAACTTTTCTTTGCCTTTTGAAAATGTCACATTGGCTGAAATCCAGTAGCATAAATAATACAGCATAAGGCTAATGACATCATTACCTGTGACAGTTCTTTGGAAATTAAACATTTCTGATTCCCTCATATTGAAGGTCATGGAGCCCTTTTGCTGTGGGGAAGCCAATTGGGGCCAAGTGATAGTAGAGAGAAACTGAAGAGAAACAGGGTGTAATGTCAGTACTCCAGGACAAGAGGGGAGAGAGCCCAAGGGTGGGCACGGGGCTGGAGAGACCATGGAAAGAGAGAGATGAGATAACAGACGTGACAGGATAGTTAGAACAGGAATAGAGAACCACGGGATTGGTTGATGAGAGGAGGTGGGAAAAGAAAGGAGACTATAAAGGAGCAAGAGATGGCTGAGGTGGGGGGAAGCTGAGACAAGAAAGAGAAGGTACTCCCTCTGGGTTGGGAGTGGATATAGATAGAAGATCCTTGGACAAAGAGGAGGCTGAGAAAAGGAGAAAGGGGACAGGGAGAGAGTGGACCGATGGTGACTGACTTGGTATCGGTCCCCTTGTCATGGTCGGACCACCACCTAATAAAATGTAACCTCTCAGTGGCACTCCCCCCCATGGGGAGCAGGGATCCATTAAGATGGTCCGCCCCCACAGGATATTGGATTCTATAGGTTTCCAAAATGCAATGCGGGGGATACCAGCTGATCTTGTTGGTGCTCCTGTTGAAGCTCTGGTGGATGAATGGTATACAGCAGCCACCAGGGCGGCTGACAGGATCGCTCTGAAATGCCCTCTCCACTCTCAACCCCGGCCAGCTGCCTGGTACCAACAGCTGTGGGGGATGAAGAGTAATAGGAGGAGGCTAGAGAGCATTTGGCGATGGGCCCCGATGGTAGCTAACTTAAATGCCGCTAAAATCGTGTCAAATATTTATTTAGCCAAGGTAAAGGTAAAGGTTCCCCTTGACATTTAGTCCAGTCGTGTCCGACTCTAGGGGGCGGTGCTCATCCCCGTTTCCAAGCCATAGAGCCAGCGTTTGTCCATAGACAGTTTCCATGGTCACGTGGCCAGCGCGACTAGACACAGAACGCCGTTACCTTCCCACCGAAGTGGTACCTATTTATTTACTTGCATTTGCATGCTTTCGAACTGCTAGGTTGGCAGGATTATTTAGCCAAAGTGAAGGCTATAAGAAAATCCTACTTCGCTCACCGGGTAAGTAAAGCTCAGGACCATCAAGTGGAACTATTCCGCATTGTACGCAATTTATCCGGAATTGGTCACAGTGACAGGCCTCCCAGTAGCATCTCCTGCGACCAATTGGCAGCCTTCTTTAAACAAAAAGTGGAGGCCATCTGCCGGGACCTAGATATCTCCTCTTTATCAGTGGATTGAGCCGAGACGTCCAGCGCATCGCCTTGCCCGGGAATTTTAACACAATTTCAGCCTGTGACATCAGTTGAGGTATTGGCAAGCTTGTGGAGAGAGTGGTGGCCAACCAGCTTCAGGCTCTCCTGGAGGAGACCAATGCCCTTGATCCGTTCCAGTCCGGGTTCAGGCTGCGTCATGGCACAGAGATGGCATTGGGCACCCTGCAAGATGACCTCTTGAGGGAGGCCGACAGGGGCAAAACATCCTTGTTGGTCCTCCTCGACCTCTCAGCGGCCTTTGATACCGTTGACCACGGTATCCTCCTGGGGATGCTCTCAGGGTTGGGGATCAGTGGTCAGACCTTGGCCTGGCTCCTGTCCTTCCTGGAGGACTGTCCTCAGAGAGTTCAGCTTGGGGAGATGTTGTCCGCTCTGTGGACTCTCAATTGTGGAGTCCTGCAGGGGTCAATCATCTCCCCAATGCTATTTAATATCTATATCAGGCCACTGGGGGAGGTCATCAGGAGTTTTGGAGCTTTGTGTCACCATACACGGATGACACGCAACTCTATCTCTCCTTCCACCCTTCTGCAGTGGATGCTGTCCCGTCTCTTGAGCGCTGCCTGGATGCGGTGCTGGGATGGATGAGGAACAACAGACTGAGGCTGAACCCAGACAAGATGGAAATCCTGCGGGTGGGGGCCCCTAGTGTCTGTGGTCTGGGTGCTTCCCTATCTTTTGGGGGGGGGGACACTCTTTCCATGAAGGATGAGGTTCGTAGCTTGGGCATGCTTTTGGACCCATTGCTATCAATGACATCTCAGATAGTGTCTGTGGTCCAATCCGCTTATTTCCACCTAAAGTGGATCGCCCAGCATCCCTACCTTGATACCAGGTCCCTCACCATGCTAGTCCATGCGCTGGTAGCCTCGAGATTAGACTACTGTAATGCCCTGTATGTGGGGCTGCCCTTGGGACTGCTACGGAGACTGCAACAGGTCCAGAATGCGGTGGTCAGACTTCTGAGTAGGGTTAGAAAATGCCAACATATCTCCCCCACCCTGACTGCCTTACACTGGCTACCTGTTCACTTCTGTACCAGTTTCAAGGTGATGTTACTAACCTATAAGGCCCTAAACAGTTTGGGACCTTGATATCTGGCTGAGCGCCTCCTTCCAGTCAGGTCTGCCCATCTCATAAGATCGTCGCAGGCAGGGCGGCTGAGAGTTCTGGCCCGGAAAACAACCACTAGAAATCGGGCCTTCTCGGCGGTAGCGCCACAACTATGGAACTCTTTTCCACCTGAAGTCCGCCTGGCTCCTTCACTGGGCACATTCAAAAAGCTACTAAAAACCTGGCTACAGTGGTGCCTCGCTAGACGATGTTAATCCGTTCCACGAGGATCGCTGTCTAGCGAAAACATCGTCTAGCGAAGCACGTTTTCCCATTGGAATGCATTGAAATCGCTTCAATGTGTTCCAAGGGAAAATGCAGTCGTCTAGCGAAAATTTCCCATAGGGAAACCTCGTCTAGCGAGTGCGGGTCCCCATAGGAATGCACTGACAGCTGCACTGACAGCTTTTCACCACTAGTCGGCGCACTCCTATGGGGAAACCTCATCGTCTAGCGAAAATCGCCATAGGGAAACATCGTTTTGCGAAGCGCAGTAGCGATCGCAAAAAGGCATCGTCTAGCGATTTCCTCGTCCTGCGAGGCAATCGTCTAGCGAGGCACCACTGTATTTAGACAGGCCTTCCCTGAATAAACTACACTCTGATACAATAGTGTCCAATAATATAACTTCTATCATACTGCCATGCTCCATGTTTTTATTTTTATTTTCTACGCTTTTAATTGTATTCATTGTATTATAATTTTATCCTCACTTCACTTTATGATTTTTGATTTTCACCCCTATGTATTAATTTGCTATTTTGTTGTTTTTTGTTATTTGTTGTAAACTGCCCAGAGTGGCCTTGGCTGCCAGATGGGCGGTAAATCAATCAATCAATCAATCAATCAATCAATCAATCAATCAATCAATCAATCAATCAGAGCCAATGCTAAGGGAACCTGAGCATATGGACAGAGAAGAACCATGAGACTTTGAGTCACAAAACCCATTTATTGTTCATGATAGAAACCCTTTTGGTACCCTGTTGGGTGCCAAGAAGTTGTCGAAACTAAAAGTTGATGTTGCCAGCTTTTTGGATGTTCTCAAAATGAACACTGAAAGTTTGAACACAAAACCTGAGTGTGCTGTGATTGACCCTGAGTGACAGAGTTGCCTGCCCCAAAAAAGAACCCTCACACATGGAAACATAGTAAAATTGGAGTTGGAGTTGTTGGAGTTCTTTCTATTTTATATTGATTTTTGTCTCTCTTTTCTTGTCTGTGCAGAGATGATCTAGTCAGCTGTAGACCTAGCAATTACAGTATATCACATTTCATAAATATTTTAGTATATCTTTTCATGTGACAACACTGAAGAAATGACACTTGGCTACAATGTAAAGCAGTGAGTATACAGCTTGTATAACAGTGTAAATGTGCTGTCCCCTCCAAATAACGCAACACACAGCCATTAATGTTTAAACCGCTGGCAACAAAAGTGAGTACACCCCTAAGTGACAATGTCCAAATTGGGCACAAAGGGTCAATATTTTGTGTGGCCACCATTATTTTCCAGCACTGCCTTAACCCTCTTGGGCATAGAGTTCACCAGAGCTTCACAGGTTGCCACTGGAGTCCCTCTTCCACTCCCCCATGACGACATCACAGGGCTGGTGGATGTTAGAGACCTTGCGCACCTCCACCTTCCATTTCAGGATGCCCCACAGATGCTCAATAGGGTTTAGGTCTGGAGACATGCTTGGCCAGTCCATCATCTTTACCCTCAGCTTCTTTAGCAAGGCAGTGGTTGTTTTGGAGGTGTGTTTGGGGTCGTTATCATGTTGGAATACTGCCCTGTGGCCCAGTCTCCGAAGGGAGGAGACCATGCTGTGCTTCAGTATGTCACAGTACATGTTGGCATTCATGGTTCCCTCAATGAACTTTAGCTCCCCAGTGCCGGCAGCACTCAGGCAGCCCCAGACCATGACACTCCCACCACCATACTTGACTGTAGGCACGACACACTTGTCTTTGTACTCCTCACGTAGCTGCCGCCACACACGCTTGACACCATCTGAACCAAATAAGTTTATCTTGGTCTCACCGGACCACAGGACATGGTTCCAGAAATCCATGTCCTTAGTGTGCTTGTCTGCAGCAAACTGTATGTGGGCTTTCTTGTGCATCATCTTTCGAAGAGGCTTCCTTCTGGGATGACAGCCCTGGAGACCAATTTGATGCAGTGTGCGGCGTATGGTCTGAGCACTGATGGGCTGACCCCCCACCCCTTCAACCTCTGCAGCAATGCTGGCAGCACTCATACGTCTATTTCCCAAAGCCAACCTCTGGATATGACACTGAGCACGGGCACTCAACTTCTTTGGTCAACCATGGTGAGGCCTGTTCTGAGTGGAACCTGTCCTGTTAAACTGCTGTATGGCCTTGGCCACTGTGGTGCAGCTCAGTTTCAGGGTTTTGGCAATCTTCTTATAGCCTAGGCCAGTGACGGCGAACCTTTTTGGGCCCGAGTGCCCAAACTGAAAAAAAAAACACCAAAAAACCCACCAGGCGGTGGTGGTGGCAGGACCGGAAGTGGCGGCAGAAGGGGGAATCCCGGGCACAGAGGTGCCTCGAGACCCCACTCCAGATCTGCCGCCAGCACCAGCTGCTCCGGATCCTGGCCCGCCGCCTGTTGGGGTGCCAGCACCGCTGCTGCAACCACCTCCTCAGGTTTGGCTGCGGGGGGGGGGGAGTAGCGATCCGGCTACTTATGGCTTGCGTGCCTGCAGAGAGGGCTCCGTGTGCCAGCTGTGGCACGTGTGCCATAGGTTTGCCATTGCTGGCCTAGGCTATCTTTATGTAGATCAACAATTCATTTTTTCAGATCCTCAGATAGTTCATTACCATGAGGTGCCAATGTGGATCTTCCAGTGACCAGTCTGAGAGAGTGAGAGCGATAGCACCTGCTCCCCCTTCACACCTGAGACTTGTGACACTAACGGGTCTCAAGACACCAGAGAGGGAAAACGGCTACTTGGGTCCAATTTGGACATTGTCACTTAGGGGTGCACTCACTTTTGTTACCAGCGCTTTAGACATTAATGGCTGTGTGTTGCGTTATTTTGAGGGGACAGCACATTTACACTGTTATACAAGCTGTATACTCACTGCTTTACATTGTAGCCAAGTGTCATTTCTTCAGTGTTGTCACATGAAAAGATATACTAAAGTATTTATGAAATGTGAGGGGGTGTACTCACTTCTGTGATATACTGTATTTATTTTCACATACGAGAAACAGATACCATCATAGAAAGAGGAAGATAGCAAGAGACTTAAATGTTTTGCTGTGTAAACATCATGACATTCCCAGATCAGCTGGCTGAGGATATGAGGCTACCTTAATGGTAGGTCTACACCTATCAGCAAATCAAATTTGGAATTTTGTACAAAGGGCTTCATTAGTTACATTTTTGGTAAAAGATGTCAAAAGTTTAATTTAGTGTAGATGAAAATGTGTGCAACACATATTTAATTTATTAAGTTAAGCATCAAGTTGAGATTAGAGTAAGGCTATAAGTATTCAGGAGTGATTTTAAAAACAATAATTATTAATACTCTGTTTCTACAATTAAAAGAGGGAAGCAGCTGAGATAATATGTATATCCATGACAGGCACCCATATAATGGACTGAATATAGGTTTCTTCATTACCAAATGTAATGCTTCTGCTGTTATCTACTGCTACTGTCATTTTCTTCATAACTGCCAAGCCCATCTCCCATTACGAGGCTCAAAGGTAAAAACTGTCAATATTCCCTACATAAATACATGTGATTCCTCTGCCATCTTCTTTCACTTTTATATATATGTACTTTTATACATCCTTCCCCCTGCTCTTGAATACCTACCCCAACCACAGCCCTTCTCTCTCTTCTCTGTCCTCCCTAATACTTCCACAGTGGCTAATGAATAAAATCAAAATGAAACAATAAAATAATAAAGAGATTGTATGAAATCACCAGGATCCTTCACACAGGAGAGCTAGGTGTTTGTAGCAAGGGGGTAAAGTCCAGGCGGAACCGGAGAATCTCCTTTTGTTATTTCCTGTATTTCAAGCAATGTATTGTATCTTCATTTCTTAAGATATATGATGTAGGCAGCTGAGAGCAACTGAGTAATGTGCTTTGATTTAATGATTTGATTGTTGAATTTATGAAGCAAGGCTTGCCTTAGCTAAAATTTGTTTCCTGGTACGAAGCAAAGGGAATCCCAGTCCAGGCATTTCAATGAGCAAGCATTGCAAAAAGAACATACAGACAGTCTGGCAGGGGAAAGTATTGCAGGAGAGGGACTCCGATATGTAAATAAACCCAAATGGTGGAGGGGCAGCTCTGCTATACACATCCAGGAGATAAACCTCACATCTGAATGAGAAGGAAGCTCTTCAGGGTTGAATGAGGTATCAAAGGATTAAGGGTCAGATCAAAAGCTGAGCCATGTCAGACCTTATGACTGAAAGATTAACACACCAAAACATCAAAGGTAACTTTGAGGTTAAGGGTAGAAGGAGGGTTGGAATTAGAAGTTAGAAACCAGAAGAGTTAGAAGCAAGAGGAAGACCAGTCAGGAGGGAGAATGGACAGAAGAAGAGATTAGGGAGCAGAGACTGTAGGAGCCTGGGGACTAGAGGCAAGCCAGCACAGGGAAAGAATGTAAAGTGTCTTCCTAGCCCTCACGAAGGTTAAGATTTATTTGTTTTAACGTGTGCATTTTCATGCCAATGTCCAAAAGCCTGTTTCTTGCTTTTGTAACTGTTTCTTGATTTTGCAGCTTCCTTATTCCTGGCATTCAGCCTAATTTGATATTTTTATCTGTTTTCATTCTCTTTTTTTTAATATTCTTTTCCAAAAACTTTTAAAAGACCTTTGGTCTAGAGATTATATTAGAGGAACCCAGATTCTGAATCTTGTGCCTAATCATTCAACCAAGACTACCATGTAGGTTCTGAGAACATGCTAAGAGTAATTTCTGTGCACATGGAGTTCAATCAGAAGGGGGATGGTTGTAAGGTTTAATATTGTTCTTCTTGGGATACAAAGATCTAGGAGTCATCCTTTTGTGGCATGGTGACCGTGAAAATAACTCGTTTTTTTTAAAATTGTAAACCCCTCTCTAAAGGGGTGAAAGTCACCATCTCTGTTTGCTTCTTGGGTATTCCCTCACCTTAAAGGAAAGTGCAGAGATGAGAAGGGTCCATGAAAAGGGCTCAGGGACGTGGTTTCTTCACAGATAGGCCCTGATCACATGAGGAAAATGGTCCCCACTTCTAACAATACTTTCCATACCTCTGTTGTACTGAATCTAGATCATGTGGTATATATAGATCATGTGGTATTTGTCTTCAGTGTGGAAGGGATTGTCACATATTGACCTTCTCAGCCACACTAGGCGCTGTTCCGAGACCTCTATTCAGCGCACGTTACCATAGTCTCTCGAGACTGAAGGATGCCTACAGGTATATATACCAGGGCTAACGTTCTCATTTGTTTTAATGTTACTGATTCATTTCTTCCTATTTGAAACGTTATGGCTGCCTACGCTGCGGAACGGATTTATTTTCTGTCTTGTCTTCTGGGGCCGTGCAGCCTCTTACTTTATATTTTTGTAAAGTAAAAAATATAAAGCCCCTAACACATGCCTGCCTCCCTCCTCCTGCTGGCAAAAGCCAGGTGTGCCCACTATCAAGCCCCATGGGGCAGGTGCACTTCTTCAAGGTGGCACCTTGCTCTTGGCCGCTCTCCTTTTTCTGTTTCCCTCCCTCCACCGGCCAAGGCCGGGCATACCTACCACTGCCCCTGTGCCAAACCCCGCAAGGTTGGCACGCTTCTTCGAGGCAGTGCCTTGGTCCTGGGCCCTCTCCCTTCTCTGTTTTCCCTGGTGGGATTGATATTCACATATGCAATACTGGTAAGAGATGTTCCGATATGTCATCAGAACAAAATAATACAACCCTCCGGGCCAGGGGGAAATAAACTGCAGTTTCATTGCTGGCTGGGTAAATGATTTGATAATGGCCGTGCATCATCTGACTGGAAATTTATGCAATGATCTAACAACGGTATAAGTAGGGAACATTTTCCTCATGTGATCAGGGACTCAGTTACCTTAGTTACTAAGCAAACTGGCTGCATGGGAACCAGGGGCAATCCTCTTTATTACAGTTCATAGTAGAACTGTCCATTACAACCTGCTTTCCAATATTACCTTGAAAGAAGATCCTTTGTAATAAACTCAAATTTATCTCTTAGTAGATGTTTATAAGTTAGGACTTCATTACTGAAATACGTTGTGCTGGTCAAACTCTTCAAAATTAGCAGCTGGTAAAATGTTTTCCCTCCAGCCACACTGTTACTTCAAATGTGTGTTGAGCAATCACGTTTGCAAGTGAAGCCTGTGTTTACCTCCCAGTGACCATTTACAAAACAAACATAAACTAATTTGCAACACAGGCAAAGAAAGCTCATGCTAAAATAAATAGATAGTTTTTATATCTGTACAGAACTTTGTTTCTAATGATGTGCTAGCTGTATCATCTAGCTTAACAGATCAGTGTAATTTTATTGTTAGGGGGTAACGCCTGTGCTGTAAGGTACAGAGGGATCTAATAGATTTTTGTATTATTGATAGAAAATTGGCAGCAGTTTCTGACTTGCAGTTGTCTCCAATAGGAATATAGATATTTGCACCCTAAATTAGGGTGTTAAGAAAAGGCTGTGGAGTGCAACTCAGAAATAAATATGTGTGGAAAGGTTTGGTTCTGTCTAACTTTGGTACTAGTACTGATCACAAATTTCTGGGCTGAGTGATCAGGTGCTTAAAGGCACTCTGGTTATCTTTAATTTTTAGAATATAGTACACAATCTGCTTGAAACAGTTGTTTTGCACCTAGGTTGGGTTGCAGGATAAATCCCACAAAGTGGATGTCAGTCCATCCTGGGCCTGTTGAATTTTTTCTGGGGGTTTACTTTTGAGTAGATATGTACTGGATTAGACAACCTCTGTAGAGTAAATACATTCTTCCTCCTACCCCTTCCTCCACAGTGCTATCTTCAAAACTGTCCAATTGTCTGTTAAAAAAAATGTTTTTTTTTGTTTTCTTCCGATTTTAAAAATGAATCTAATGGTTCTAAAAATAGACTATTCACTTCATTTTAAAGCAACTAAGTGCTTTACAAAGATAAAAGAAATAACATTCTTACCCACAGATTTATAGTTTGCTAGGTGATCTCTCTGTTCCTTTAAGAGAATTGTAGGAGATAATTGTGAAAATGTAAAACTAGTTTTCCCTCTTGGAGTCCAGTAGTTTTGGTCTCAAGGTATTCATTGTGCTAATCATTTTAATAAAAGTAGTGTTTACAGAAGACTTGACTATGCTGTGATTTATCTATCTACTACATGCATAAACAAGAGACAAACTACAGAGGCAGTACTTAAGCAATACCAAGAGAAAAGGTGGCGCTGCACTGGAACAGAAACCCTTGCCTGTTGGAGTTATGGATTGAACTGGAACATAAAGTGAATCTGGCAGCTACACAGCTAATCCGATTTAAAGCGATTAACACCTTGGCCCTACTGGGGGTTACCTAAATCAATTATAGTGAATACAGCAACAAAATGTATACATATATTGAGAAGCAAAGTGGAAAGACAAAGCTGCCTCTACATTTACAATAGTAAAAATTAATAGACAAAATTTCATTTCACATGTCTGGGTTCCAACCAGCTGCAGTCTGCTTGGGATACAATTCAGTGGGTCATTATTCTGCTGTTTGCTTCTTCTTTTTAAAAAGATGGTTCAGTACATCAGAGTGCTGAATTTGGACATACAGTCAACCCTCGACTTACGAACTTAATCCGTTCCAGAAGGACGTTCGTAAGTCGAAAAGTTCGTAAGTCGAATCAGCATTTCCCATAGGAATGCATTGAAAACCAATTAATCCGTTCCGGCTGTTTTTGGTTCTTAGGTTGAGGGGCGGTTTGTAAGTCGAACCATTAGTTCCCATAGGAACTAATGCAAAGCCGGTTAATCCGTTCCTACCACTAGGGGCAGAATTTTTTTTTTCCCTTTTAACCTAAGATGACTTTTTTTCATCTAAGGCGTTGTTTTTTTCCGGTTCGTAACTCGAAGCAAAGTTCGCAAGTCGAGGCAATATTTTTCTATCAGAGCGGTTCGTAAGTCAAAATGTTCGTAACTAGGGCCGTTCGTAAGTCGAGGGTTGACTGTAATAGCCACAGGTACAAATCATTGCTAATCATTTCTTCAGTTTAGTGGGTGGCTGCTAGTGTTGAGGGTCCAAATTCTCTTGTGATTTCACATGCCTGCAACAGGAATCATGTCAAGTGCTTTGGTGAATTGTACCTAACTGATTAAATGCTTGGTGTGCAATTGGAAGTGTGACTGTGTGTGAGAGACCAACACCCCCCCCAACACCCAGTCAGTTAGCCATTGCAACTTAGATGATTCCTCTTGCACGCACATTAAATTACAACAGGATTTTGCTCAATATCATTAGATGTTAAATGTGCAGGGCTTATTTTCAATGTACAGCCAGGAGGGGTGGTTATTAATAGGATCAGAACAGGCATGAAAAGGGAATTTAAGCCTTTTGTCCCCTGCTGTGGCCCCTTGGCATTTCTCTTCAAAGCAAATGCCAACTTGAGAAGGTGCATCTTGCTTAGGTGGCAGAGAGAGAACAAAAGAAAATAGCATGTGTGATCTGACACACATACCTTGCTGCCAGCGTGCAGCCTGAGGTTTCCAGCCATTTGTTCTGAGGAAACAACTCTAAAGATAAACATGGTTTCCACCCTCTGCCAGAAAACTCTAGAATGCATTACATACACTATTATTGTTATACAGAGTTGCAAAGGCAGTCTCTAGCTACCACCACCAGGACAGAGAAACACCAGTTTTCTCATACAAAGAAATCTAAATGGCTAAGTAGCATCAGTATGGTCCCCGGACCCTTCAACTGAAGCAACTCTACCAGCCATCTCAACCACAACCACCATCTGGGCTGTTTTCCTGCCATAATGTCCCAGTATTAATTCTCAACTCGATCGTGGTACTGTTGGCATGTTATTTACCACAACTGTTAAAACTGAACTTCATTTTATGAGGTCCAGCTTTATTCTCTCTGAAACAGGCAAAACTCATTCAGATTCCCTCAGACTGAGTTCGTCGTCCCTATGAGAAAGATTCTATATATCCACTTCTGCTTGGAAATTGGTCTATTATGTGGCAATCTAAAGAAGCCAACTGTCACCTTTAGATTATATATAGTATATTATATATTTTTAAAAAGTAAGACTAGATATTATATATTTTTTAAATGTTTTACTATTTCCCCCATCCCCATCCCTCTACTCCTGTCAGCCTCTGGAGCCTTTTGTGCTGCAGCTCAAGACAACATTTACATCTTTAAAAATCTGTATTTTTTTTACATTTGAGGACTCCATGCATTTTCAAGGTAATAAAAATACATCAATGGTCAAAGGTGGCTACAGAAATAATCTGGCAGAGGCAAAGTTTATTAATGTTATCCATGGATTGTTGACTTGACTATATTTTATACACATGTGAATTTTTAGAAATACCAACTTTGGGATTCCGGGATGGAAGGGAGCAAGCATCTTCCTTACCCCCCACTCCACCCAATGGACACACGCAGCAAAGGCAGAGAGTAGAAGATGTCAGAGTTAATTAAGTTGATTTTCAAATACAAATCATACTCAAACTCACACGTTGCCCTTCTGACCCTGCAAATTGCTTTCTGCTGCATAAATGTCAAAACAGTTCTTAACTTCCAGTTTTTCCATTGCTCAGGGTAGAGTCTCCTTCCCTTGCTGTTCAGCTGAAGAATTACTTGGACAATTTGACACCCATGACTATGCTCTGGAAGTATCTTCTATGATACTCTCCCCTTTCCTGCCCACTCCTCAACCTGCCAGATTGGCCATTTAGAAGACATTGACCTGGTCCATTGCAAGTGGACAAGTGAAAAAAAAAAACCCAGAGCAGACTGATGTTCAGGAATGCAGATTGCTAAAAGTGTATTTACCCTCAACAAAACCAGTTTGACATTTTCAATATTTGTAAAGCTGAATAGGAAAAAAGACCTATTTACAAGAAAAGCTTTTTTTCCCTTTTAAAACAATACATTATGGAAATAATTCTCCAGATATAGTACGTATTTTCCTTTTCCTTTTCTTTACACTATTTTTCTACTAATTTCGGAACCCTTCGGACACCATTAATGATGGTAAAATACAGTTCAAAGTTAAATTGTGCTAAAACATCAGTAATTTAGCTCTACTAGCAAGTTATTTTTTAAATACTATTGCAAAATTATATTTAGACTGACATCCAATACCATTCTTCCTATCTTTGGCCTGACATGGCCTTGGCAGTGAATGGATGTGATCTTGAAGATGCTGTGACACCCCTTCCTGCATGTCACTCTCAGCCAGGTAGTCAGGCTCTTAAAATACATTAAGATGAATCCTGATCGTAGCATAGCCTCATCACATAGAAACAACAACAAACTGCATCAAGAATAACAGCAGACTGTGAGGGAAAAGTGCACTTTTTATCTTTGAAGTCCCATAAGTGCAGAATCATCTTCTGAAGGTTCCTCTTCTCACCATGTTGTCTCTGAAGCATGCTCTAAGTCTGGGTTGTTTTGTTTTTGTTTTTATATCCATTGGGAAATCCAGTCTAAGAATATAAAGGCTTCTCTCAAGTGTTGAAATTTAGAGAAATCACTCAACACTGACAGGTTTCTGTTGTGCACCTATGAAACTGCACTTTTCTTGCCTTAATATCCATCCAAGGAAGAAAAATTCACCCGAAGAGCTGGCTACTGCTGGTTTAGGGATTCCAGTTTATCATTTTCTTTACGATGGTCCAATCATGCCATAGTTTCTCAACACACACATTCGCACACACTGCTCTTGCTGCTCTGTCACAGCTGTCGGCTCAGTTTTTGTGCTTGCCTTTCTTTGGCCTCAAAGGCGACTTTGGTATCCTGCAACTGGGCAATTGCCTCTTTAGCTTCTTTCAGGTCCTGGCAAATGTACTCATATTTTTGAGTCAGTTCCTTGTTTTCACGGCGCAGTTCCTGGACCACCTGATTGACCTCTTCTGTCTGTTTGGTGCAGTGGATTTTCAGCTGCTCCACTTCAGACAACATAATTTCCATGTTTTTGACAAGGGCTTCCAGTTTCTCCCGGGACATGTTGTCTGGACTGTTCCCGTTGATTCTCCCTAGCCCAAATCCAAAGGGGATTAAAAAAGCCACCTTGAGTGATGTTAAAAACAAGAAGCTTGCAGTTGTTACTCTTACAGCCTTCTCTCCACGCTCTGTCCTCTGTCCTCCTTTTCCCCTTTAGCATCTCCAAACCGTCTCTAATCTTCTTTGCTAGGATTATCTACTTATTTGTACTGCAGTGCAGAACTCTATGGAAGAGCTGAAAATTAAGGGGTAACATATGTTTTAACTCAGTAGCAAAAGATATAAAAATGTATGTTAAAAATATTACTGCCACCCATTAGATGTAACCATCTACTAACTGAGCATCTTAGAATGGTAGAGAATAATACCAGCCAGCCAACATTGAGTACTTTCATTGTTCCTTTGATTTCACCTTGAGGGAGGTGAGCATTATGGGCACAGGCCTACCTATGTTTGCTGAGAAGTAAGACACACTCTGTTCTTTAGGTCTTACCTGAGATGGGAAAAGTTACAAATTTTTGCCTATCTCTCTAAGGATGCCATGGCCAGAGTTGTCCTCAAGAATGAATGTTTGGGGGTGGGGGCTTAGCCTATTAAGTAGTAGGTGAACAGCTCACCCGTGGTCTTATAAAACCCTGGAAGATAAAACTCTGGAAGAGTTTAACCACTGAGCCTCATGGCGCAGTGGTTAAACTGCTGCACTGCAGCCAAAACTGTGCTCACGACCTGGGATTCAATCCCAGGTAGCCGGCTCAAGGTTGACTCAACCTTCTATCCTTCCGAGGATAAATGAGTATCGAGATCGTGGCGGGGGGGGGGGGGATGTGTAGCCTGCATAATTAACTTGTACACCGCCCAGAGAGTGCTTTAAGTGCAATGGGGCTGTATATAAGCAGCACACTTTGCTCTGCTTTGTTTTTAGACATACTTTGTGGCTGTTCTCTGTCTGGATTTAGTTTTGGAGGCCAGGTGGAAGATATTTGACATATTTTGGGCTTTCACATCATTGTCCAGACTTCGGCAGCAGACCATGAGGGCACTTGATCTTTGCTTTCTAGAGGAGGAATATAACTGCAGAGTTTTTAAAAGATAAACATCTTGCTTATACTAGGCAATGTATTCTTGGGGAGAGACCACAACACGTTTAGAACCGCACATTAAAAACAAATCCAAAAGCATGATTGGTGCTTTCCGAACTAGCTCTAAATGCTTGTTCACACAGTTGTACATATCCAGTTTTCCCAGAATATATTTGTGCTTCGGCAAGTTTCCACAGGCTAAGAGGTTCTACAGCTGTGTAAAACAAAAACAAACAAAATAAAATGAAAGCTGGGGGTGGTGGAGCATCCATTTGAGTTTGTTTTACTTTCATTTGCATGCGGGTGGGAAATTGAAAATCACTTTAGTGATTACAATGAAGTATGCCAATAGAACAGAGTTTTGTTCGGATGATGCAAACTTTAATGGAAAGCCCTCCCCCACCGCTCAATGATGAGAATAGTTATTTTTTCAGCTGCCGCTCCCAAATTGCTCCTGCCAGTATACTGCTGGTGAGGCTTGCTAAGGGAACTGAAATCCCAAAAAGTAACCCTCTCCATATTTAGAAGTCAAGGCTGAATTTTAGTTACATGAGCAAAACTCCCACGAAATAAATACACTCAGGCTTCCATTAGGAATCAACGTCCTCCGTATCAGCACTGGAGCGACAATATGTCTGGTGTGGATGCCGTTGTTGATGTTCTTCTCTCATATTAATGAGCACTACACATTTGCTATTGTGCAAGAATGTGTACCCTGTTTCCCCGAAAATAAGATCTAACCTGAAAATAAGCTCTAGTATGATTTTTCAGGATGCTCGTAATATAAACCCTACCCCAAAAATAAGCCCTAGTTAAGTGAAACCCCACCCTCCACCATTGTGCAGCAACCAGAAGAAGATGACATGACTGTAATTGAATAAATGTAGATTGCTGTACATGAAAAAAATAAGACATCCCCTGAAAATAAGCCCTAATGCGTTTTTGGAGCAAAAATTAATATAAGACCCTGTCTTATTTTCGGGGAAACACGGTATGTACTGTAACTTGGTTGGTTGAGAGGACCATTTTGCAACTTTGCTGTTTTGAAGTTGGCAACATCTAGATAATTAATTTTTACTGTTGACATTAAAATGTATGCCAGTTTCCTGCTGAGTTTGCATCTCAAACTCCTTCTCCTGTTCTCTTCCTTACTGTTTTTCTAGCAATACCAGCTGGAGCCACCTGCTTCTCTCCCATCCACATTCCTGCGTTGCTGTCTGTTTAAGACATGTAAGAAGCAATGTGTTCTGCTAATTTTCCTACATAGTAAATGGAAGAAGTCCCTCCCCCTGCAAACCCCCCCCCACTTTTCTAAGCTTTGCCTTTGCTAAAGATATTATCAAGGAGTTTGTATGTAATGTGAAACTGTAGTTTGAGGTACCTTGAGTAGAGTCACAGAGATTCCCAAGGTATTTAGAAGTATGCTCACCTAAAAATACAATCAACTGTGTCCAAAAATACTTTACTTTCAAGAGAAAAAGCTCTGGGCTCTTTGAGGGAAGATAATAGGGTAGAAATGTAAAAATAAACAGACATATGAATTAAAATTATTAAAATCAATAAACAGAAAGAGTTTAATCAGACTTGGTTAGCAGATGTTTTTAAAAGCTCTAAATCACAAAACAGAAATCACTTTCAGATTTCACAATTTCAAGAGCTAGCTCAGGATGATGCAAGGTAGCTTTCATAAACGTGGTTCCTTCTGTATTTGTTGGGTTACAGCCAATGTCCATGGTGGCTAGGGATGATGGAATTTGTAGCCCATAACATGTCTGAAAATCAGTTTGGGGGAGCTGAAATAGATGCAAGTTATTTACAGCATTCAAAGTGTGTTTGAATGTGTCCGTGGCATGAAAACCAATTTGCTCATCTTTAGTTTGATTATGAGAGAGAAGATGGTTCATCTGAAAAACAGGTGACTCCTGTCCCTATATCCTACTATTGCTGCCTCACCTGTCATGGAAGAGATCTGGGAACATACTGTTCTTTAGGTTCTAGCTTCAGCTGAGATCTTAGAGTCATAAGAAGTATTATGATCCTTTCAAAAAGAGATGTAATGTTACATCCAGACATCTTTGATAGGTGGTTTACCAGACAACCTGAACATCTTTAACCATCATAGTGCTATGAGCATTTTGCCCTCCTATGATTTTGGCAGCTAAGCAGGAGTGGGCCTGGTTAATACTTGGAGAGGAGCCCACCGGGCAATACCAGGGTGTCTAGGCAGGGCAAGGAAGTATGTCTGCCTGAAATCTGGGACAATCCCTGCTGATCAGAGTTGACAATACCAGGCTAGATAGACCAATGATCTGACTGTGTATCAGGAAACTTCCTGTGTTTGTAGGTGACTCAAATAAATTGATGGAAAACAGGTTATTTCTTAATTACCGGCTTTAGCTTTTATGGTCCTGTGGCAAAGCTCAAGCATCTAATTGTATTTGGAAGATTTTTTTTTCTGCTTGTAATGATCACTTAATGCAGTGGTTCCCAATCTTGGGTAACCCAGGTATTCTTGGATTGCAATTCCCATAAGTCTCCACCACCAGCTGTGCTGGCCAGGGTTTTAGGGCCTTGCAGTCCAAAAACACTTGGGTTACCCAAGGTTGGGAACCATTGACTAAGAAGAATCTTGGAAGTGCAGGATTGGGTGGATCAGGTGAATGGAGTTTACAGCACTTCCAGTATTACATGGGGAGGGCATAAGGGCTACTGAGTATGGTTTTTTTCCCTTTTAATCTTTGTATTCTACAAAATTAGAGCATGCTCTTTGAACTGAAGCTGTCATGACACAAATAGAAAACTTGTTTACTGTGTATATGTATTAAGTGGGATGACTCAAGTGAATGGTCTAGAGGGTGGATGAACCCACTATGTACCCTGACTATAACTCTGGAAAGAAGGTCTGCTTGCCTGCTTTCCTTCTTGGGTGACTCTGGCTTTGGTGTTTGAAGCTAGAAAAATGGGTAGGGAAGGCTGAGGAAAGGGGAGGAGATTGCAATGAAAATATACATCCTTGATGAACCTTGTAGAATTGCTTCTCCTGGCTCCAACCCCAGGCCTCGTGGGACACAAACAGCTATTGATAAGAACAAGTTGGACATGTGGCATCCTTCTGAAACAGCAGCTCTTGACAGGTGAGGGCTTCCGTTATTATGACAGAGTGATGGTACTACCTAATCAGATCATGAGCACAGAAGGAATTTGATTAGATTTTTAAAGCTGATATGGCATCAAACACAGTGTTCAGTTTTGATTCAAGCTGGTTTGCATTTGTCTTCCATGTTGGGGGCAAGTCTTTGGTTGCCATATAAAGTTTTTCTAACTTGTCAAATGACAAAACGAGTGAAGTCCTGTCTACCAAGGAGGAAAGAGATTGGTGGAGTGGGGAGAGATTTAATGCAGTCCATACGAGAACTGTTAAACAGTTATTAGCTACCCTGTTTCCCCAAAAATAAGACCTAACCTGAAAATAAGCCCTAGTATGATTTTTTCAGGATGTTCGTAAAATAAGCTCTAGTTAAGTGAAACCCCGCCTTCCACCATTGTGCAGCAACCAGAAGATGACATAACTGTATTTTAATAAATGTAGATTGTTGTACATGGAAAAAATAAAACCTCCCCTGAAAATAAGCCCTAAGGAGTTTTTTGGAGCACAAATTAATATAAGACCCTGTCTTATTTTCAGGGAAACACAGTACAGTTACAGTGCCTAGAAGTCTAATAGTTATCAAGTATTTTTTTAAAAAATATCTCTTTACTTTCTTCAAAAGGAACTAAAATGTTATCTTTTCTTTACTTCTTTTTAAAATGTTGAAATGCTATAAACTACCAGCCGGTGGTAATGTATGTGCTTTTGTAGTGAGGCCACACCTTTGAAAGAAACTTAAACGTAATTAAAACTGTTGTAGTTGCATAGCAAGGAGATGAAGATTCTCATCATATTGCAATCATAATGTAACTTAGTTACATTACTGATTGCAATATGAATCATAATGTAATTCAGTTACCTTAGTTACCTTAGTTATTGTTAAAAAAGAACTAATTATAGGAAAGTCATTAGTTATAACATGTCACTTTCAACCTCAAAAGAGGAGAAAATGATTGTCATGAGGGATGTGAAAATGCCATCTAGTCCAATTTGTATCAAAATAGTTGCCCTACAAATCAAGATGAACCTGCCTCAAGCTGATTTAGAGATGGTGTGAACGAATTTGTTTTCAGGTTTCTGCAGATATTTTTATGCATTTAAATTTTCTGGATTTGAATTAAAAAAATTTGGAGATGTGGGCAATAAAGGGCTGCGATCTGGAATGTGGGTTGCTATATTTTGTGAACATGGAGAACCTTTGTTTTTAGGCAGCTTCCTTCCTTTGTTCTATCTCTCCAGTAGCCATGATTGGGGCAAATGTGTTTTGGGGTATGGAAGATGTTCCCTTAGCATCCCCAGTCAGCAGCCTGACTTATCCAAGTCATTCACTAGCCCAGTGCAGAGTGCTATGTGTTTGGTATCCATTCACTTTGGAATGTACACAGGTACCCACAGGTAAGGAAGGAAGAGGTTTTTCAACATGAAGGTCAGTAGCAGATGTTTAAAATAGAAAGTCAGTAAAAATTATTGTGGTATACATGGGAGGTGGGATGGAATAGTCCTTAGCTCTGTTTTGACCTATCCAATCTAAGCCCATACAAGAGAGTCAACTATTTATCCCACATTCACGCACGCACACGCACACACACACAAAATCCTAATTGCAATGGAAACACACTGTAGCTATCTAAAAGAGAAAACAAGAATATTCTAGAATGTGGCCCATCTAAGAAGAGATGTACCATCTTCTCCTTGCCATGCCTGTAATGCATACCGCTTGCTCACTTGGGTGGCTGAGGAATAAATAAAATCCAATGAGGATGATCTGAAACTTCCTTGGGGCTCTGGAACTGGAGTTTTTAGGAAAGGTTTCATTGGGGCTTCAGCTGTCAATCAGCTTCTACTTCAGCATTCCCTTCTTTTGCTACAGCAACTAGAACCAAGTATTTTTGTTCAAATTTCAGCAGTTTTAGCCCTAGAACACTGGAGCAAATTTAAGTGTTTTGTAGGGATTCATCCAAAGCATGACTGTGAGCTTCTTGATCCATACTGTTTATTTTCTGGTAATATATCCTTATCCCAGCTTACCCTTGTTTGGACACTTTCCCCCCAAAGCCAATGGGTTCCTTTTTAAGGAGAAAGGTGGGTTAAAATAGTTTAAATAAAGTAAATAGTTTATCCCTGATGTTGGGAAAGTGTGAAGGCAAGAGGAGAAGGGGACGACAGAGGACGAGATGGTTGGACAGTGTCATCGAAGCTACCAACATGAATTTGACCCAACTCCGGGAGGCAGTGGAAGACAGGAGGGCCTGGCGTGCTCTGGTCCATGGGGTCACGAAGAGTCGGACACGACTTAACGACTAAACAACAACAACAACAACAAATAGTTTATCACATGGCTGGGAGACACTGGACAGAATACTGAATTCTGACACGGGAAGCCCAAGATTATTTTTATATTTACAAGACTTATTTCTTACACTTATTTCTCTTTCCATTACAACACTTATTTCTCTTTCCCTTACAATTCTGTACAGACAAGCTCTTCTGAGACTGTAACAGCTTGGTCCTAACAAGGCCACCTGTTCCCCCCCCCTCTATGATGTGAAATAGTAATCAAGCATAAAAATTGTATCCAATGTTATTTCTCCTGAAATGAAAGGAAGACTATTTAAGGAATGACTTCTCAGTTCCCTGATCACCACCATGTCCTTTCTCCTTGAACATTCTTTGCAAAACAGGAAGCCTTTGATGCACATGGCCTGGCTAGCTGGCTAGACAACGCTGTCCCTATGATTAACACCTTCTAGCTGATCTTCGTACATGCTAAAAATGTATATATTACTGAAACAGCGATGTCTACGTTGGCTTGGCATTTCGTGAGAATGGCTGATGGTTGGATTCCAAAAGATCTCCTGTATGGAGAATTAGTGCAGGGAAAGCGCCCCAGAGGGAGACCAGAGTTGCGATACAAGGATATCTGCAAGCGAGATCTGAAGGCCTTAGGAATGGACCTCAACAGATGGGAAACCTTGACATCTGAGCGTTCAGCCTGGAGGCAGGCGGTGCATCATGGCCTCTCCCATTTTGAAGAGACACTTGTTCAGTAGGCTGAGGCAAAGAGGCAGTCCCGAAACCAGCAAAATCAGGGAGCTGGACAGGGGACAGATTGTATTTGTCTTCAGTGTGGGATTGTCACTCTCGAATTGGCTTTCTCAGCCACACTAGACGCTGTTCCAAGACCTCTATTCAGAGCACGTTACCATAGTCTCTCGAGACTGAATTATGCCTACACCGAGCTGATCTTCTCAGCCTACTAGGCAAGAAAGGAAAGTTCCCCTGCTAATATGTTTGATAGCTCTCTGGGAATCAGGGAGGCAGACCTCTTCCTGGTCCTCTGACAAAACCTACTAAATGGGATGTACTTTCCTTTACTCCTCAGTAAGGATGTAAATGCTCTCTTGCGAGTGTTTTAGTGCCTTTTTCTTTTTTGCATTATGGCACAATTCATGGAAAATTAGCAGAATTGTATTTTCGTGCAGAGAACTGAATTTTGTATTTTTAAAATAAAAAACACAAAATTGTCCACAAACCCCACAGATTTGTTGTGAATTTTTTTGCTGATAGAAAAAGGGTTGATCTTTTGGCTCACGTGTAGGAGTGAAAAATCTTATAGCGATCACGTGTTTTCTCAATGGGCTCAATGCATCAAAATATTCTTTTTCTCGAGAACAAGAAAATGTTCATGTGTTCATTACACCAGTATGCCCTCAGGTCAAATTAGGTGGTCTCCCCTATGAATTATTAACCTATTTTCTCTCTAATAACAGGATTTCCTTGGAGAGGCATGTTTAGCAATCAGGCTTGCAGGTGAAGTCTGTGCTTACCTTCCAGTGACCAAACTCTAAATGAAGCAAATTTAATCCAAGAGTCGCTGGTAAGGAAAAGCATGTGCTGTGACAAATGTATTTCATTTCTGAGTATACCTAATAGGAGGTATCGTCTTCTTTGCTTCTTATATCAGTCAGGTCAAGTCAATGCACCCTGGCACTCTGTCAGCTTGCTCCACTTTTCCATGTCATCGTCAAACAATATTTAGAATGTATTTCCCAGTTGCTCAAGGATGCTGCAGTTGTGAACCATACACTTTGAGTACTCAGAGTGAGTTAGAAGTGAAAGTATTCTGTTATTTTTCTAGTGTCTCTACACTGTTTTCCCTTCCTATATTTCCAGGGAGTAGACATCATAGTCTGCTGTAGAAAAAAAAGAACAGACTTACTTACTTACTTACTTACTTACTTACTTATATCCCGCCCATTTAGACCAAAGTCTACTCTGGGCGGCTAACAACAATATTAATATAAAATAAAACAACAATCTTAATACACTAGAGGATGGCAAAATAAGTTAGGTATCGACAGGAGGGAAGGCCTGTCTGAAGAGCCAGGTCTTAAGTTGGCTCTTAAAAACGCCCAGCGAGGGAGCCAAACAAATTTCTGGGGGGAAATTGTTCCAGAGCCGATGGGCCACTGCCGAGAAGGCCTGCTTTCTTGTTCTTTCTCTTCGGGCCTCCCTTGGCGTTAGGCCCCTCAGCTGCCCGTCCTGGCTAGAGCGAGTGGTATGGGTAGATCTAGGTGGGAGAAGGCGTTCTGCTAGATATTGAGGTCCTAAACCGTTTAGGGCTTTATATGTCATCATTAATACTTTGAAATCAATGTGGAAACGAACAGGTAGCCAATGCAAGGTCGCCAGAATGGGGGAGATATGTTGATGTTTTCTCACCCCAGTAAGAAGTCTGGCCGCCACGTTCTGCACCATTTGAAGCTTCCGCATCAATCTCAAAGGTAGCCCCACATAGAGCGCATTACAGTAGTCTAATCTCGAGACTACAAGCGCATGGACCAGAGTGGTGAGGGCCCCGACATCAAGATAGGGATGCAGCTGGGCGATCCGCCAAAGATGGAAGTAGGCGGTGCAGACCACTGACGCTACCTGGGTTTCCATGGTAAGCGCCGGATCAAGATGTACCCCCAAGCTGCGTCTTCGTGGTGAGAGTCACCCCCCCAAAAGTGAGGGAGTTTCCCAAACCACCAATGTGTGGGCCACCCACCCTCAGGACCTCTGTCTTGTCCGGGTTCAGCCTCAGACCATTCGCCTGCATCCATTCCAGTACGGCATCCAGACAGTGCTGAAGGGACGGAACGGCATCCACTGTTGTAGGAAAAAAGGAGATGTAGAGCTGGGCTGATGTGATGACACGAAAAGAGGTTACCTACCTGTAACTCTGGTTCTTCGAGTAGTCCTCTGTGAATTCACACTAATGGGTTAATCTGCGCCTGAGCAGAGCAGCCTCCGGAAACTTCCACAGCTTTAAGCACTTAGTGCTGGGACCTCCCCTACACCTGGCTATATAACTCCACCCCCAGCCCAGTGCTGCAGTTCTTAAAGAACCGACCGCCGCTGCCCAACATGCCATGGCACACGTGACGGACAGCGGGGAGGAGGGCGGGACGTGTGAATTCACAGAGGACTACTCGAAGAACCAGAGTTACAGGTAGGTAACCTCTTTTCTCCTTCGTGTCCTCTGTGAATACACACTAATGGGTGACTGGCAAGCTGACCAACCAGGAGGAGGGACGTCACGAAAGTGCAGATCCAGGACAGCTCGCCCTACTGCAGCCTGAGCATTCAGCCGGACTACCAGGCGGTAGGGCGAGATCAAGGGAGACGGCGTGGCACATGTGGCAGCGCAGCAGACATCTGCGACGTCCACGTGATAGAGAAAGGCCATTGAGGATGCCACAGCTCCAGTAGAGTGAGCTCTCACTGATTTTGGAAGAAGAGTCTCTGCCAAATCATAAGGAAGGCGGATGGACTGGACCATCCAGCTAGACGTGGTCTGAGAGGAAGCCGGTACTCCAAAGGAGAGCCAGCAAAGGTGACAGACGTTGTGAGACAGAGCACGCTTCACGTCTAGAGCGTGCAGAGCTGTTTCAAGCAATGAAGATGGTGTGGGAAAGAGACCAGGAAGGACAGCTGGCTGGTTGAAATGGAAGGCAGAAAATACCTTAGGCAAGAAGGTAAGGCCTGGCCGTAAGGATGCTTTGCAGAAAAGGAGGACCGGCTCTTAGTGTAGCCGGCCCTGCAAGCTAAGGATAGTGCCAGGAGCAAGGCAGCCTGGAGGGTTGCCAAAGAATTAACTGGAAAGACCACTGAGGTGTCAGTGGTCTATAGGCACGGCGCATATTCTCCGGGCCACGGAGAAATAGCGTGCAGGTAGAACGGGCCAGTCCCAGGCAAACAAGTGAAGGAGAAACCGAAGGAGTGCGTCCAGAGACATTGGCCTAGTAGGCCAATGTTGTCGTGATGCAAAGGGACAGAATGCCTACCCATGAAAGGAGTAGGTCAAGGTGGTAAAAGGTGTGCAAGCATGATGGAGCACGTCCATTACTGTCGGGGAAGACTCCAAGCCGACAGGTAGGGGAACCCGAGGTCCGGATGAAACCTCCGACCCCTGTCCCGAGGCAGTAGGTGAGGGACCAGGTGCAGTGTGATGTATTCTGCAGGTCCCGGGAGCAGGATCGAGAACCATGGCTAGCGAGGCGACCAAGCCTGACAGTCGCACACTCATGGTGGACTTGAACAACAGGCCTTTGAAGAAGGGGAAAAGGTTGAATCTGTAAAGGAGGCCCCATGACCAATAGGTCAGGAAGGCATCCCCTAGGGAGGCGCGGCCAACACCGGCTCGGGAGCCGAACATGGCACACTTCTTGTCCATTCAAGATGCGAAAGCATCCATGCCTGGAGTCCCCCACCAGCGACAGAGGCAACGAAAGATGGTATCGTCGAGAGCCCGCTCGTGAGAGCAGGACTGGTCTGCCGAGATGGAGTGCCATGGACGTGTTCTCGCCTGCCAAATGTACAGCCACTCGATAAATGTGGCGAGCATAACACCATCTCGAAAGGTAGATGGTGTGAAAAAGAAGGCGTAACGAGTGAGTGCCGCCCTGCTTGTTTATATAATAAACTGCAGTGGCATTGCCTAATGCGACCTGGACCACCCGACCCCGGAGCAGGGACTCAGAGGCCTAAAATGCATTGGTGAGTGCCAGGAGCTCCAGCACAATGATATGCAGGCTGGCTACTACCATGAACCAGCGGCGAAGGGCCACGTGGTGGCGTGGACAAGCCCCCCGCAGTGTGGCGGGCTGGTATCCAACAGTGACCGAACCAACTGGGTCAAGAGACCAGAGGGTCCCCCTGTCCGTAGGGTGTGGGGGCAGGGGGGTTCCACCCATCCAGTTGAGCAGCGTGTTCCGGAGTCACCTGGAGCAACATGGATGGACGGTCGCAAGATATCTGAAAGAGTGAGAGAAACCAGGCTTAAAGGGACCGCATCCTCGTTCGAGCAAGCTGTCCCACATCTGCAGTAGATGTCATCAGCTCCAGGAGTTGCTGGACCTGTAGGGTAGGGAACCAAGCGCCTGAATAAAAAGGGAGCATAACAAATTATGCATTGTCACAGACTTGATGGCAGAGGAAAAAGCCTGCTTCAAGAGAGCATCCAAAGTCACATTAACACAGTTTACACAGTGTGTAGGTGGTAACGTCAACTTCACTACGTTGACCTATAGTCCTAACGCTGACGAAAGGGACAGTGCCAAGGACGTATGCTTACCAGCCTGTGAATTGGACCCCGCGACCGGGAGCCAGGTATCCAACCATGGGTAAACAGTGATTCCCTCAAGTGAAACCCTGAGAAAGCGATGACGGTCTAACCAGATGCCCGCATGAAAGGGAGCATCTTACGAAAAACCAACCCCCTGGACGTAACCAGTGAATAACAGAGTCCAAGGAAGCCATATGGAAACTATGCAGAGTAATAAAAGAATTCAGGCTTCCAACCCCAAGGACGGGCCACAGGCCTCCATCCTTTTTTTTTTGTTTTTTTTTTTTTTTTTGGGGGGGGGTGGGGTGGGGTTAGGGGTGGAGGCGGCCATAACACGGCCTGTGACAGGGGCACATCGAATTCAGTGGCATAGCTGGGAAGACAAGGAGTCAAACGGACTAACTGGTCAATGACAGAGAAGTAAAGAGACCGCTCAGTCTTGCGGTCCTGCCTGCAATCCTGCCGGTCAGGGCACTGCCTGCCCACATGTCTAGGGGCGGCGGCTGGTAACTTTGGGGTTGAGGCCATAGACATTCCCGTGATGCCCTAGGCTGATAGGACCATCGTCAGGCTCTTGCGGTTGTTACGCCGCAAATAACTGTGCCGCCGGCTAAAGCTTGAGCAGGTTATCAAGAATAACCAACGGCAGGTCCCGACGCATCAGTTGTTTAGATGCTGGCTTAAAGGCGTAACGAGCAGCAGTGCGCTCGTGAGGCACCAGCAACAGTGCCTCCTAATGACGTGGGAGGCGTGAACTGTAAAGGTGCACAGGAGCTACCTGCAGAATGGGCAGCACCAAACTCCATAAGTGGTGAAGATAAGCCCCCATGGCAGAGGAGTAAGTGGCTACATGGCGGCCAAAGAACTCCTCATCTGTTAATAGGAAAGGAGGGTGACCCTTTGTGACAACTGAGAGGGGTGTAGGAAGATTGGTTGGGAAAACTTCCTCCCCCTGTGACTCCCAATCTTGAATAAGGTAAGCCCTTCTGACGAACAAGGGAGAAGACTTCCCTAGCACGAGCCCGACCAAGCTCAGGCTCAACACAGTTGCCAGAACGGAGAAGCCGAAAGGGTTAACAGCAGGTTCGGTTGAACCTGCGAACACTGTGCTGCCGGAGCCGAGTTCGAGGGAGCACTACACCAGTGAAGCGTATGTGGAGGCGTACAGCACTCCATAGCCCGTGGCTCAGAACGATGCCAGGCGGAGCGGGATGGTGGCGGTGGTAGAGAGCTCATAGCTCCTATACTGGATAAAGGGACTGGTCCTACACAACTTGTCAGCGTGAGAGGACCTACCTGAGGAAAATTTACCCACCAGCGGCAGGGTTCTAGGGTGGACTCCTGTGAGTCCTTTACCTATGAGCCTATACTGGCCCCGGCAGCTGAGGCAGGGCCGCAGGCTACTGCGTAAACCAGCCCATTGATAAAGAGGGCTGTTTTGTGCCAAATTATCAGCCACCAAATAGGTGCTACCCCAGCCAGGGATATCACCGACTAGCAGGGCTAGCGGTGGGAGTTGCAGCCCCCCCCCCTTTTCAGAGGCAAAGCTAGGGCTGTTAATGTTGCCAGAAAGCTCTTGCCTTGGCACCTAACTGATTTTGGAAATAGCAGCTGCGTGAACAAGCCCCTTGATAAATGAGGGCTGTTTCATGCCAAACCACCCAAGGGTGTTAACCCAGTCAGGCATATCACTGACACGTAGGGCTAGCTGCGGGAGCTGAAGGGGCCCATACCATCCCCCAAGGCTTACCGCATGTCGCCGGAACATCTACAGCCTCGGCGTGCAGCTCTATCCGGAATCGGCAGCAGCATGAACGCGCCCACGAAGGAGGGCTGTCGTGCGCCAATCACACGCAGAGGCTTTGCCCCATGTCAGGAGAATCACTGACAGGTGGGGGAGGCGACCGGCGCTGCAGGAGGCCCTTTCCTCTTCAAGGGCAGGGCTCCAGATGCCCAACTCACTGCAGGTTAACAGCTGTATGAACGAGCCCCTTGAAACAAGAGGGCTGTTCCGCGCCAACCTCCGAAGAGGCTGTACCCCACTGACAAGCGGGGAGCAGGAGCTACGGAGGCCCTTTCTTCTTCCAAGGGCAATCCTAGGCTGTGCAGAAGCCCAGCTCACTGCGAAACAGCTGTAAGAACGAGCCCCTTGAAACAAGAGGGCTGTTCCATGCCAAACTCCGGAGAGGCTCTTCCCCTGTCAGGAGAATCACTGACATGCGGGGAAGGTGACCAGCGCTGCAGGAGGCCCTTTCTTCTCCAAGGGACAGGGCGACAGAGCCCTAACTCGCTGCGGGGTCAACAGCTGTATGAACGAGCCCCTTGAAACAAGAGGGCTGTTCCTGCGCCAACCTCCAAAGAGGCTGTACCCCACTGACGAGTGGGGAGCAGGAGCTACGGAGGCCCTTTCTTCTTCCAAGGGCAATCCTAGGCTGTGCAGAAGCCCAGCTCACTGCGAAACAGCTGTAAGAACGAGCCCCTTGAAACAAGAGGGCTGTTCTATGCCAAACTCCGGAGAGGCTGTACCTCAGTCAGGAGAATCATTGACAGGCGGGGCAAAGCTCAGAAGCCATCCTCTTCAAACCTGCTAGGAAGAGGAAATTGCAAACAGACAGAAAACTGTTGCTCTTAAGCCTGGGGGTAATTTTATAAAGAAGGTAAAAGAGACCTTATGTCTTTAAGAGAAAAGCCCTGAGGGCTGCAAAGCCGGCTTTGTAAAGGCTTTGTAAAGTTTTACAAGGAACAGCTAATGCCGGCTAATACCTTATCCCCAGGCAAAAAAATCAACTTGTTACAGAAGAAAGAACAAAGGGAGGTCAAAGAAAGGAACAGAATCATTTCTACTTGCGAAGTTCCAATGCGAAGTTCCAAACGAAGCTGCTGCTACAGCGAAGCTGCTGCTACAGCGGCGGTCAAAAAAAGAACTGCAGCACTGGGCTGGGGGTGGAGTTATATAGCCAGGTGTAGGGGAGGTCCCAGCACTAAGTGCTTAAAGCTGTGGAAGTTTCCGGAGGCTGCTCTGCTCAGGCGCAGATTAACCCATTAGTGTGTATTCACAGAGGACACGAAGGAGAAGCCCCACACCCCCTGATGACCTGACCCAGCGGCCTCATGTAGATATTAAACAGCATTGGGGAGATAATCGAGCCCTGCGGAACCCCACAATTGAGATTCCATGGAGCCGATACACTGTCCCCAAGCTGTACTCTCTGGGGACGGTCCTCCAAGAAGGATCGGAGCCAGGCTGACACCAGACCACCGATTCCCAGCTCGTAGAGCCTCCCCAGGAGGATACCGTGGTTGACGGTATTGAAGGCGGCTGAGATATCGAGAAGGACCAACAGAGACATTTTGCCCCTGTCGGCCTCCCTCAGGAGGTCATCAAACAGGGCGACCAGTGCTGTTTCCATACCGTGGCGTGGCCTGAAGCCAGACTGAAATGGATCGAGGGCGTTGGTTTCATCCAGAAGGGCCTGCAGCTGGTCAGCCACCACCCTCTCTACCACTTTACTAAGGAAAGATACATTGGCGACGGGCCTATAATTGCCAATATCGTCCGCCGCCAAATTTGGTTTCTTCCTAATGGGCCTAATGAGTGTCTCCTTGAGGGCAAGGGGAACCTTGCCCTCCTGGAGAGACTCATTAATTATTGCAGTGGCCCATTCGGTTGTTATAGGCCTGGCTGCTTTGATTAGCCAGGCCGGGCAAGGGTCAAGTGAGGAGGTGGTGGCACGACAGCGGTCTTGTGCCACCTTAAAGACGAACAGGTTTTATTTGGCATAAGCTTTCCTAGTCTGCAGCCCACACCTTCAGAGGCATAGAGCGAGTGCAGTTGAGTAGGCAGAGAGAGCTGAAGAAGCACATATTTAAGACCATGCTCAGGTGGGAGAATGTCACAGGAATAGACATGCAAAAAGTACAAACATTGATTATTATATTAACAGCCACTGCCGCACCATCCTCTTGTAGGCAGGCTGGTGGCAGAAATTTGCAGGAGCAAATTCTTGCTAATTAACAAGTCACTGCTTGGATTTCTCTATGAACATCAAGCCACCTGACTGGCACACATTGTGAGTAGTCCAAGGGGAGATTCATTAATTTGTGGCAATTTTCCATTGCAAGTTACGTTATTTTTCTTCTCCTGGTGTAGCTTCTCAGAAGGACGTTGCCTTTGTTTGACCAGATGTCACTCGGTGGTGACAAGGACGTCCTCCTGTAGATAAGCAGATTCATAAATTAAAGCCTTTGTCCAATCCAATTATGACAGAGAACGTTTTTTTTTTAAATATAGGCAAATTCTGTGGGTTTGGTGGAAGGGTTTTAATTTAAAAAGGAAAAGGAAAAAGGAAGCAGACATTTCAAAATTACACACAATGAAAATTGCCAAAAGAATGGTCTTTAAACAAACAAAAGTTAGAGGGTGATGCTGACATTTCTGAACCTGAGTTGATTAACACATCCTAGATCAAAAGCCTTTGTCAAGCCACAAGTGACAGAGTAAGCATCTTGATGGATTTTTGTTCAGCTGATTCCTGTTTGAACCTTTCTTGGAACTTTGTTCCAGCTTGGCCACTTTGCATTCAGTGACAGCGTTGGTTGGGAGAGAGACATGTTTCCTCTACTGGTTTGCAAACACATCAGATATGTGTTCATTTATTCCTTTGCACAGAGACTCGCCTGCTTCTGTTCTATAAAATGCAACCAGCCATTGTTTGTAAATGATGGGGTATACAGAGTGGAAGATGAGTAGATGTATGCATCCTGTGATGTTGTAAATAACATTACTGGGCCCTCTAACAGGTGCCTGTAAAAGTGGTAATAATTCCAGAAGAGACATTAGGGTCACGGTTGGCAAATGGGGCTGACATAGAGTCTGTTTCTCATATCTGTGTCTCTGATGGGTCTTGCTGATGGTCTGTTAATTTCAAGCTGGGCAGTTATGTGTAAACGAGACTGATCTGCCCCCAAAAGCCTGTGAGAGATGTGCCATTGACCCAGTCAGGACAGAACGTAGATCTGAGTAATTTTAGCTGGAACTACAGGTGGCCTCTTGCTATGTCTTGGTTTGTCCTTTAAAATATTATTTCTGGACACTAGTAGAGCCCTGCTGATCTGTCCCCAACGCCCTGCTGGATGGGTTTTGTTTGAGAAATATTTGATTTAAATCCTCAAGTAGAAAGTCTGTGGGCATGACTACGTTGGCAATATACATGTTTTGCATTGGAGCTGGCATGATTAAAATCAAAGTATTTACTGGCAACTACACGATGTAAAGTTAAGTGTGAGAAAGCCTGGTCTTTTCCCATGGGGAATCATTTGTTTTTGTTGAACTGGCAGAGAGTTTTATTTTTGGCACTGATTCAGTTGGCATAACTTTTCTGTGTTTTCTAGCATGTGCAACTGCCTATCCCAATGTAAAAAGGCAGCCATGTGGGTGTCTAAGATAATGTGACAGTGGGGTGCAGTATTACAGCTGGATATTTCCTCTCAACTAGCAACAGTTGTCTTCCCTCCACAACAATTTTTATTTTTATTATGCTTGTCAAATTTAATTTTGTATCAAATAAGCGCTATGCCACTTCTGGAAAAAAAAAAAAGAGAGAATGAAAGGAAAGAGTGGGGAAGAAGGCAGTATTAATAGGCTGTGTTTCCATGAAAATTGAACCTATTGGGAAGTGCAGAAAGGACCAGAACTCTTTGTCTACAGTGATTTTTAAAAAAGAGAAAAACCCAAAAGCAGTGAGTGGAGAGAAAACACAAATGTTTTCTTTAACTTCTCTGAAAATGCATGGCATCAGCAAAGGATTCTCTTGTCATGTAGCCCACCTGCTCTTTCACTTCCCTTAGCAACAGCAGCAGCACCAAGAATTGTCAGGAGAGCACCTTGCATCCCTGAAGAAGCCACAGACAGGAAGCATGTGGGCTACCCTTCAAATCTGAAAGGGCTGAGCTGCAGTGGTTGCTTGCTACCTTGTATCAAAGATACACTCCTCTTTTTCTCTTTATTTCCACAAAAGTATTTTATATGCACTGATTGTTTGAACTGAACCGTTCCGTGCGAGATGGCACAGTAGAAAATCCAACCTGACCAAAGATGTTTTGTGCAGATGGGTAATGAATAAAAGTATTAATTTTTACAGTTTAAAATTGGACTTTTGGTAACCAGGTGTTGAGATGCAGCTGCTCTGAAGCTGCAAGAGACAGCAATAAAGTCTGGGATCTGTGGCATCTATCAAGTCCTTATATCTGGCAATATTAATCGAATTGGTGCCTTGGGCACAATCAGCTCATGCTGCATCACTTCTTGCTTTTCAGCTTCTCACGCAACCTGCCCCTGATGACATGATTCCAAAGTGGATCATCAACAGCAGCTTCATCAGGAAGTGGGATTAAAAGGGTTTACTGCTCCCATGGCAACAGCCAAGTTCTGCCCTTAAAATAGTTGAAGAACTGTAGCTGACGACTCTGAGCTGACGTACGAGTCACCAAAAGGCTTCAACAGCAGTGACCTAATATATTGTAGTTCATGTCAAACAAGGCACCGTGTATGCTTCATTTTGACCTTTTCTGCCATTGTCTTGATTTAAGTTCTATAATTCCATATTTTTGGAATCAAATGGAAAATAGGAAGCCAGCGGGTGGGGAGCTTGTGTGGGGAAATATACACTCCCTGGAACTTTAATCTGTTACATCTCTATAGTGTTTTTAATTTCTGTTGTTTGGTTTGGTTAATTGCTTGTTTTATTGGTGTGTGGGAGGTTTTCCTTTTTTCCAAAAATATGAGTTTGCTGCCTTTACTGTGTGTCTTTTTAAGAATGAAATGGCAAGTTACAAATCTCCTTTGTAAAGTTCTTGACACATACAGAGGGAGAGAAAGGAGGAGAGAGATTGTGGAAAAAAGGAAGGAATAATTTAAAAACTGTGTGTCTAACACATTAGTGGCGTAGACTCACTACAACTTGTACAGGTTTTGAGAATATAGTGGTTTCTAAGTTGCTGAGTGTCTCACCCTTTTATGGAGACAGCAACCATTGTGCAAGATTAGATCGATATATTTGGCTGTCTGAAGCACCCCCAACCACCCAAGTCAAGAAGCATCATGACAAAGCCAGGCACACTAGCACATGAGGGAGAACATTCCACAAGCACCTCTACTCTTCCTTTGATATAAAAAGACAATAATAAACTGCTAAAAAATTACTGCCTTTTTATGATTGGGGTATTGAGGCTGTTCATCTTCAGACTTGTCACCCCATGTAGGAAGGTATCAAAAAGGACTCCAGAAGCCAGCAAAGCAAGAACACCTCTCTCTTCACATGAGGATTCTCTTATATTTTAATGGAAGAATACAGAGCCCTCTTCCAGTGGCCTGTTATTCTAACAACCTGAAATACTGAGCTTTGAATAAGTATTTGCATATATGGTGATGGTAGAAGAATCCAGATTCCTGTTTGGTTTCAGGTCTGAATAAGAGCTGCTCTCAGGGCCACCAAACTCCATGCCCAACTTCCTTGTTTAAGGCCAAAAATGCCCAGATATGGAGTGCAGGATTAAAGAATCCACTTCTGTTTGCAACTTTGTGGACACCTTATTTAGCTATTTAGCAGTGGGAAAAATGCTGGAGGTCATACCAACAGAATGTGTACATCATCAAGCAAAATAGTGCAGGAGCTACCAATGTGGCTACACTGGCTTCCTTTGCCTAATCCATCATTTAAATTTAACTCCAGCATTAACACTCTAAAGATCCATTTCCGGGCACAGCCTGGACCGGGCTGCTGATCCATATCTGGGCACAATTCAAAGTGCTGGTCTTAACTTATAAAGCCCTACATGGCTTCGGTCCAAGCTATCTAAAAGACCGTTATCTCCCTCTATGAGCCCGTCTGGGCTTTAAGATCATCAGGGGAGGCCTTTCTCTCCGTCCCGCCACCCTCACAGGTGCGATTGGTGGGGACATAGGAGAGGGCCTTCTCTGTTGCTGCTCCCAGACTCTGGAACTCCCTCCCACAGGAGGCCAGTCTGGTACCATCATTGCTGTCCTTCCACAAGCAAAGACCTTTCTCTTCAGGCAGGCCTAACCTTAATGACTGATGGTCTGAGGGGTTTTTAAATGGATTGTTGTGCTCTTTTGTTTTAAATGTGTTTTAGTGTTGATTTTATTACTGTAATACTTGTTTAATTCTTCAACAAATATTTTATACCTAGTTTTTAGCTTTTAAATATTGTGTTTTTAGTGATGTAAGCCACTTTGAGTTCTTTTTAAGGAGAAATGCAGAATGAAAATATTTTAAATAAATAAACAAAGATTGTCTGGTAGCTCTGGGCTTCCCACTGACCAAGGAGCTTGCATGCCAGACAAGATGGATACAAAAACAGAGTTCACTGTGTGGAATGATTGTGTCTAAAATAGAAGGCCAAAACTTTCTAATTTTCCAGCTCCCAGCAAGTCTATGATCTACCCCCAAAAGAAATCAAAAACCACTGTATCACTGGAGGACACCCTTTATTCTCTTTGCAACTTCCCTGGGTCTTTGCATGCAAAAACAACATGCAGACAGTAAGAGCCAGTGTTGCCACCTATGTTTGCTTTCAGCATCTTGCCTGATGAAAAAATACTACTATTCTATAAAGTTTGCACTTTGGGGCTTTTTTGTTTGTTTGACCTAATCAAAGTATCATCTGCATTTTGGTCTTGGAAGATAGGTCATCTCAAATTATGTTATTCAATACTTTTGTGCTGATCAACACCTGTGCAAGAGGGACTAATTTATTCCAGTCTCAAACCACTCAACACATAGCATGCACCTGTATGAAGAACAGATCACTTTCCCCATATTTGCCACTCTGATATTGTAAACATATATTTTTTATTTCAAAACTGCTTGTACAGTATTTTTGCTCCCTGAATGACCTATATAAATTTTGTCATAATAAGGCTATTTGTGTTGTAGAATATCAGTTGCTTTCTAGTATTTTTATATAGCATTTTCCATTCCTTAATTGCTTCTCCTGTGATTTCAAAATAATTATTTTTGACAGGGTATCTAAATAAATCTGAAAAGAAGCTTTTGGAATTTTTTTTTTAAAAAGTAGTAGTTTGAGAAATGTGTCCTCTGAGACATGGACTGTTAAACTTATCTCTGCAATCAGATTGTTAATTGTGTGCACTATGAAGCTTTATGCTATACCTACAGATTGATTGCATTCTGATAAGGACTGAACCATGAAACTTTTCAGGAGTCGTGTTTCTTAATTTCATGCAACAGCTTCCTGTCTGCAAACCACAGCAAGATAGCACAGCACTGCAACTGTTAGAGCAGTATGACAGTGGAACCAGTTACCTCGGGAGTTGGTGAGTGCCCCAACACTGGGGGCATTCAAGAAAAACTTAATCACCTGGCAGATGTGCTTTGATTTTATTCCTGCGTTGAGCAGGGGGTTGGACTTGATGGCCTTGTAGGCCCCTTCCAACTTCACTTTTCTATGATTATTTTATGCAACAGTTTCTAAGCCTGCATGCAGGAGGCACAACCCCCATGGGCTACATCTGGTCCCATCCCTGCTGCAACACACACATATTCAAATGCAAGAGTAGGCAATACCTTTACAGACCACTAAAAAATAAATCATACAATCTGCTAGCTTTCGTGGATCAGGGCTGTCCACTTTATCAGGCTTGTAAAGAACTTTAAAGTCCGAAAGTTCATGGGAAAGATGGATTTTACAAGACAACTTATTCTTAGATGTAAGTCTGGAAAGGTGTAGGTTGCATTAGAGTAGTTGTTTTAAAGTTACAGCTGAGGTAGCTATGGATTGGATATCATAATCCAGTTCGTCAAACAAAGAGGCGCAGACCTGTGCACACATCTTCCCGTCTGGCAGAATTAAAAATGTGAGCCCTGCAAAGGCACTTAGAAAGCTTATGTATTAAGATCATCAGGGAAGGCCTTTCTCCCAGTCCCAACGAGTGTGCTTGGTTAGGACATGGGAGAGAGAACCTTCTCTGTCGCTGCTCCCAGACTTTGGAACTCCCTCCCACAAAAGGCTAGCCTAGCCCCATCTTTGCTGTCCTTCCACACGCCTTTTCTATTCAGGTCGGCTTTCCCTTGAGGTTGGCTCTCTGGGAAGGTTTTTTTAATGGAGTGTTGTGCCTTGTTGCTTTGCATCTGTTGTTGGTATTGATTTTGTTTACCATTTTTAGTGTGGTATTTGAGTCACTTTAATATTTGTATACTCACTGTTTTTAGCTTTTAAATATTGTATTTTAACAATGTAAACTGCCTTGGGTCCTTTTTAAGGAGAAAGGTGGGATAGAAATATTTAAAATAAATAAATAAATAACAAACGGGGAGTGACGTGCAGGAGGAATTGGGGAAAATAAATAGACGAGAAGAAGCAGAAGTTACCCAACTGTCCACAAAACATAAATTTCAGATTGGAAGTTCCTCAGAAGGAATTCAATTATAGAATGAATTCCATAATTCTATAGGAATTTAATGGTCATAGGTAACAATATTAAGTTTAAAACCAGGTGAAATGTGAATATTATACAAGGTGTAACCATAGTACTAGTCTAATAATGAGCAGAATTTTGTTTTACCTTTGTCTACATTTTGGGTGTTTTCCTAAATTAATTCATTTTCCAGTCAAGAGATAAAAACAAACATATCAGTTAAAAGTGACCTCTGGGCAAACAAGCCAAACATCTTATTGAGGAAGGTCAACAGTGTGTCCACAATTTTCCATATCTGTTGGCCTCAATTTATTCTAACCAAATGAATTACTCCTACCTTACTTGCATTGAACCATCTGGACTTTAGTAACATTCTTCTTCGTTACTACAAAGATACCAGAGTAATACATTACTGTGTATATATATAGTTTTTGGATGAGGTCCACTTGTTGTTGTTTTGACCTCGTTGAGGATTTATGTACAGTTCTGCAACTGTTTCGCATAAATCACGAGAGACACACTCATAAGATTCATGCATTATTTATTTTTAATAATTTGATAAATACAGGGAAAATTGCAATAACCTATCAAAATTATATTTTAATTGAAAAGGAGTTTTAAAAAAGCTTATTCACATTTACTTCAGATTATGTACAAACCAGTGTCTGAAAAAAACAAAATAAAATGCTTGAGTCAAAATCCATTTCTATTCTATTTCCAGTATTCCCATTGGCAGATAAATACTGTGAGACAAGATTCATACCTATAGATCCAAGTACTGTACATTTCTTGATAATGGTCTTCGTACATAGCTGCCAAAATAATTTACCAGTAAAGCTTTTCTATAGCTCTTAACACCCACTTCCAATGAACTCCAAATTTGCTTCTAATACACTCCTCTAATATTAGTCTAACTGCATCAGAGATGTGTTGTGTATAATGAGAAAATCTAAGATCTTGTGAACCAAAGACATGCTTTATAATTTAAGAAAGATTCAGCTATTTCAGCTTACTACAGCCCTTAATGGTTTGGTAGTCACCTGGGTGGAATAGATTGCATTAGCTCAGTATCTTAAGTATCACTGGAATTCAGACATGTCTCTTCTGAAAATATCAGTATTCTGACTAGTACAGATATAGAACACAACTTCCTCCATCTTTGTTCTCAGTCTGTCTGCAATAAATTGCAATAAGGAGAGAAAAATACATTTCCATAATATTCCTGTAATGCCTAATATGACATTTCAAATTTCTAAAAATTTCAGCAGTCCATAACCATTTGTGCAAAGCTGAAAATGAGAGAGCTTATCAGAATGGACAACATAACTACTGAAGAAGCAACCAATTCTGTCAAGTCTGTTTAACAACAAAATGTGCGAATATTTAGCCAATGACACTATAGGAGTGTTGCCATTCAAAGGGTACTGAAATCTAATACATATATTCAAGAGGATTTGAATAAATTAATCATCTGGTTTTTCTCCTAAAACAATTCCAATAGTTAAACTAGTTTCCAGGAGGAAGATTAGACTAATACAGTTTTTGTGCCGAAATTCTGATTCTGACTACCACCCTCCAACCTCTTTCATTTGAGTCTTGAATGGTATTGCTGTGGTTAAATCTGGTCTAGCAGTTTACAAGATACAAAATGGTGCACTTATGTTTCAGACTAGTCCTCATCTTTTACTTCTTAGATGTATAAGATCCAAATTGAGTGCTAGGTTTACTTCATCTAAATCTTGTTGTGTTCAAAGCATTAGTCAAAAACAACTGATCTTCTAACTTGATGGCCAAATAAAGCAGAGAAATTTGAATAGTTTTGTTCTAGAAAAATCTTCCTTGTAATCCTGTGTACTTCAGACTTCAGGTAGGGCCACATGACAAAACCGAAGGCCTAAGACGCTTGTTACAATAACTTTAAGAAAGTGGAAGACCAGTACAGTGAATTTATTTTAAACAAGTTTCTAAAGACACCCTCAATTCATGGAAAGGCTTCTGTTTGCTTCTGGGACAATTTCTCCAGATAGCATATCACATTTTAAATGATGTGTACTGCTAATAACTCAGGGAACTAGGTCGTGGCTCTAAAGTATAAACTACAAACAGTAGTACGAGGCTTTGGCAATGATATTCTAGAGTCTTTTTATTGACTTTTCCCCTTCCCAAGATGAATGCTCAAGTGAGATATAATGACATTACAAATAAAACAACAACATCCAAAGGTTCAACCTAGATCCCTTTCCTTAACTACTAACTGGAAACAAAAACCTACTATTTACACCAATAGCTCACAACGTCTCAGACTGACAGACACAACAGGTTTTTCATTTTATTAATGCTTATCCAAAGAGAACTCAATAGGTAACTGTCAGTCATTCAGTGGTACAGGATTAGTTAGGCAAGTATATTTTATTTTAATAAAAATGTTCTAATTTCTAGATTCTAGCTTGGGGCAGGTGTCATTCAAGGCAGTCAAGGAACAGCAACACAGCCAATAGAGTCTTATATGATGTGTGTAGGGTTGGAGGCCTTTTACTGATATAACAGACACTCCCATAGGAGTTTTTCTGGAATGTTTCCCAATGGAAAATATACTTTTTAAACGTTCATTAAGAATGGGATATTATAACATTTCTTTCTGAAATGATCCTGCAAGCAAGAACCTGGTATTTTGGTTATCAACCATGCCTAAAAATCCATATTGATATAATATTTTTTATCTGTATGTTTTCAAGAGGAATGCTCCACAGCAGTCCTGTGGGAATAAATTTTACATGGCCTTCAGCCTTACAAAATAGTTCTTTTTTTTGTCTTATGATACAAGATACACTATTTTACATAATGGCTCAAAGAAATGCCAAAAATTATATGAGAACAAAAGACGAATTTAAACAATCACCACTTGGAAAAAGAAAAAGAAATGAAAGAAATATTTTTGGTTGGAGTATATCTTACAAGCCGAAATCCTATCATTTTGTTTCACATCTGGCAGGCAAATGGCCTCAGTTGCTTCTAGCTGGCAGTTAATGAGCTGCTGCTGGGATCCTCAATGCCACACATGTCCATTGGCTTAAGTGTACTCTTGAGAACCCCAACGGAGACTCATTAATTGCTCAACAGAAGGCACTGAAAGATACTCTGTCTACGTTCAACAGGATTTCAGCCACTACGCTGCAACTTTAAGTGTCTAATCATATTTGAATACATTATAGACAATATAATTCCAAAATAATATTTTGCAAATTTTGGAGGAAAGAACTGAAATTTGGAAATTGTTTATATAATAAGTGAAAATCTATTGAAATCAAGGGTCCCAACTTTGATCTTATGACTACTTGCTGCAAATTGAATCCAAGAAATATTGGCAGCAGAATCAGGAAGTATGCGTCCTGTGCTGAAGAATTCTAGAAATTTATTGTGCCAGTAGGACATTAATTTTTCAGATTTAACATAAAGCACATATAATAATTTGCAGGATTTTCTTTTTAGATAATACAAAATCTTCTAATTCACAAGCCAGTTGTTGCTCTCCTGGTAACCCACAGTGCAATCAGGATGGGAAATCCTGAAAATTGATGTTCTGGAGCCAGGCTGACTCTTCAGCCATTCAGATCACTTAGTTTGATTTACCCTTCCACTTTCCTTTAACTTCTCCCTTCACACTCTTGAACAGCAGGATGGAGGTGCAGTCAGTCTGCTGAGCAGTTATGTTGCTGGTGAAAGCACAGGTATCTTTTATACATACGGTCCTTTTGAAGATGTATGTCTGATTGCTGAGGAGTCCTGTAACTCATTTGTTAAAAGATTATTTTTATAGACAAGAATCCATTAGTGCCCAGCACAGTGGCTGTTTTAAGAAGTGGAAGGGAAATCATTTCCCCCTCCTGTATTTGCTACAGTTGATACAAATGTTCAGAGGTGGTCAACTCAGCAGTGTGCTAGATATAAAACTGATGGGATGCTAACTGGTCCATAAAAGGTTGCACCAAGTTATCTGTGGCAAAATAGAAAACAAGCCCGAAGGTTATAGAGATTGGAAGAGCTGGTAAGGCCTTCTTAAAAATGGCAAGCAACAAGAGGGTAAGGCACAGGCCCTAGGGGAAAAATGGGAGACAAACAGGTAAATAGAAATTAGATGGTAGAACTCTTAACACAAACTATTACAGGTTATGCTTTGCTGCTTCCGTGAAAAACGACTTGAATTGTATGGAGTCCCATTATATGCTAATCCTCAACAGGACTGATCACTTTATCCTGTGGATTCATTAACTGGGACAATCTGATGTGGACAAACTGCCATTAGACATTTTCTGTAAACAGATGCTGTACACAAATTATGTGCTGAACTTTTATCACTGCCACCTCTAGGGCTGTTCTCAAATGGAAAGTGGTGAGATTACCAGGATAGTGATATGTGGTAAAGATGCAAAAAACCTCATAGCTTCATCTGGCTAGGAAAAGGTTTCCCCTCCATCCCTTCCCTGTAAGGAAGTATCTGATAATGGAGGAAGCCTGGTGAGGAGACAGCATTGTCAGCTAACCTGTAAAGCCTGAGAAGGGGCAAACAGGAAAACCTCTTCTCACCAAGCAGATAGAAACTGCCTGCCCATGGTCATACACAGACTGATATCAAGACACTAGCTAGATGCATTGGTATTTTCATCAGATAAACTAATCTCTTCAGAACAGCTGGGGAAAGCAAGAGACTCAAAGGTGTCAGGCAGTGGTGGAATCATGAAAGGGTCTAATCTGCTCAGAATAATTTCAGTCTCTTCTTTTGAGTTTATGGCTCTCATTTAAAATTAACCAGCATTAGATTCAAGCAATGGGTTTTTGCTAATGAGTGCTGAGACACCAATATTATTGGTAAGCAAAAGGGAACAACAATGTCCGTTTCTACTCTCTTCAACTGTACTGTACGTTTTGGCAATTGAAGAACAGGGCAGGATCTCTGCATTTTCTTCCCTTCTTATTTACTGCAATAATTTTACTCCTGTTTTGAAAGAGTAGGAGACGGGTAGAAATAATGGGTACATTATTTCCTGGTGGACACAGTAGACACTTTATTTTTTTGCATGAGAGGATTTGGCAGACACATCTTTTCCTGACTGCCAAGCTATACGACATCTAGTTTCCTGACATTAAAATAACCTAGTTGTCCACTCTGTATTTATTTTTTAATATTTTAAATTTTTACCTTATTACAATGTATTAAATAACACTGGATATCTGAATATGTTGATCAGATTTCTGCTGCTACTCTGCAATTCTTTCCATTCAGTGTCATATTGAGGATACCCCACCCCCCCGGACATGTTAATGGCTATGGATCGACTTTCAAAACAGAGGTTTGGATAAGTAAGAAAAGGCATATTTCTTGAAAACAGTTGTCTGAAGCACTGCTCTATCATGAAGCAAAAAAAAGTGTGCTGCTTATATACCGCCCCATAGCACTCAAAACACTCTTTGGGCGGTTTACAATTTAATTATGCAGGCTACACATTGCCCCCGCCCCCAGCAAGCTCAGTACTCAATTTACTGACCTCAGAAGAATGGAAAGCTGAGTTAACCTTGAGCTGGCTACCTGGGATTGAACCCAGGTTGTGAGCAGAGTTTTGGCCGCAGTACTGTAGTTTAACCATGAGAGGATTTTAGATGAGGATAATAAATCCCAATGATTTTTTTTCTCAATTACTTCCTCTAGGAAGCCCCTTTTGGACACTTCTGACAGTATAAAGGAGCCTGACCAATTCAGTTGTTTGGTATTTTACAATGAACCATTGTAAGACTGTTTCCTGCAACAACTAGGCACACAAATTAATTCTGTATTTCATAACTCTAACACAACCATGTGTTTTCTGTAAAGTGGGAAAGAAGCACTTTCCTAATATATTAATACCACCATTCAGTCAATATCAGATTGTGTATACTTACTACAGGTGGAGTTGAGTGCTTCATCCCCATTCCCCCCCCATTTCCAGTTTCATCAGTTTCCAGACATAGAGATTGACAAGTTTGAAGAGGAAAGCCTCCACAATCCATGGGGGCTTTCCATGTTAGTTGGAACCAGAGTGTGCCCCTCACTCCATAGAAAATAGACACAATTTGCTGACAACTGAGAATATCAGAACAACACGGGGCATGTATGGCATTACACCTCGTCCACTGATTTTTAAGGGAGAAGAAGAAAGAGCACATATATGACATGAATGAAAAAGCTGATGACTGCAGAAAGAACCTATATGAGATAATGATGATACTGAAGCGATAAAACAGATTGTAAAAAAGAAAAGAAGAAGCGTGGAATAGTGTTCCAAGGTCAGGTCTCTAGAATTCCATGATTCACTAGCAATCATTTTGCTTTGACACTAAGCAATACAGTAGGAAATTACTATTAGTACTCAGTTATTATACTCACAATTAGAATGGCTACAAAGCAGGCTAAAGTTGTGTTCCAGTCTCCACTGGCTGTTGCTGATGCTTTGCCAACTAGAACACTGTAAAAAATGAAGTCTCCTAAGCCAAGCTTAACACCCCCTGCAAAAGAAAAAGAGGACAAAAGATGTTTACTTGTTCCATTGCTCAACCATGAAATTAAAGCTACCATCTGCAATAATTTAAGTTAGTTGTGACCCAAGGATCAAATGGAGCACTCACAAGGACCTGACTTTTCTGCTGTCAATTCCAAAGTGTCTCTCTATATTACATCATTGTTCTAACATTTTGATTTTTTGTATCAAACATATGTGATTGAACAAACCTGAGAAAACACATCAAAGTTCCAGGATTTCAACTAGGTTAAGTTAGTAAAGAATCAAAAATAGTATCTGGTAAATAAGCCAAGATATGAGTGGACAAGCACTCTGAGGAAGTTGGGGGGGGGGGGGGAATGCGCTTTGCCCAGGGAATGGGAAAGTGTGCAGAAAAGGCAGGAGAGGGGAATGTGCGAGGGTGCAGTGCCGAACTGGGCTGAACCGCCAAACTGCAGCTTGTGCTCATCTCTACCTGATTTGTTTGCTCATGTCAATAACGGAGGAACAAAGGATGCAAAAAGTAAGCAAAAGTCTCAATCATTTTGTCTTTTAAAGCTGAGGTATGACTATCTAGCAACTGATTGGGAAAACTGGACAGGGAATTACTTGGGAGAGTTTCAAAATCCTGTGACAGCTACTGTATAACTATGTAGAGCAGTAGATTACAGTCTCTATATGGCAAGTTTCCCACACCTCTCATCAGCAGAGAGGACAGTAGCACTGGCCATGTAGTCAACTGCTACAGGTTAACTGTATCCCACTGCACAATATAATTTTAAGCTGCCACCCATATTTCCTCATAATTTCTGTATCTTGTGAGTATTGTGATCAAGTGTATAATGTATTCTCGAAGGCTTTCATGGCCGGGATCTGATGGTTGTTGGTCTGTGCACAGACAGAGTTCTGACTCCTGTCCATTGAAGATGCCGGCCACAGAGACTGGCGAAACGTTAGGAAGAACAACTTTCAGAACACTGCCAAAGAGCCCAAAAAACCCACAACAACCAAGTGTATAATGTTGGTAAATCCAATGGAATCAGTATGTAAATCATTTTCAGTGTGAGCCTTACTTGTTTATAACCTTCCACCTGAAAAACAACTTTTTGCCTAGAGGGCAGATTATTGCTTAGAGTTTGCTGTTTTGGCTTAAAATAATAGTTTCGCTCCATACAAAGCCACACCCAGTGCCCCCATGTCTCCTACCAAACTCTCAGTAATTTTTTTAAAGGATTTATTTCTAATTATGGTGCATCGTTACAATTACACCTATGTTTATGGTTCAGTGTATAAACTGTTATCTTCAGTAACATGACAATCATCACCTTGGCAGACTTTCAGAAATATAACATTCAATTAACAGAAAACAAGAGGGCATCTGTACTTTCATTAAATAAGACTCAAACAGTGCCTTAAAATTTTTGAAGTCTTTAAGTTAAAATGATGGCTTTGCTTCTCTTAATATCACACATGGTTGTTACCGATGAGACATCTACCAGTTACCTTCAATAATCCCTGATGCTTCATTTCTTTATTTTACGGAGACATATCTCCCGCCCCCACGCATGCACTCTCCCCACCTACCCCACCCGCACGCACGGCCTGCCACCTGCACGCATGGGTGCCCCGCCCACCCGAGAGCGCGCCCCACTCCTCTGCGTGCACCCCACCCCTTCGCATATGCGCGCGAGTGCGTACCGCCCCTCTGCGCGGACATGCAACGCCCCTCCGCAAGTGCGCTCCGTCCCTCTGCGCATGTGCACTCTGCCCCTCCACGTATGTGTGTGAGCACGCCCCACCCCCCCAACCGGTCCGCGACTCAGAAAAGGTTGGGGACCACTGCACTATACCACACTTCTATCACCGCTTCCTTTGTAGTCTTGAAGCTAGCAATGGCCAAAGCATCTATGTTTCATTCTCACAGTGGCAACTATGTAGATTTTTTTAGCAAGATACAAATGTAGCACTGTCTAATTTCTGAGTACTAGAAAATAATCATATGAAAAGTATGTTGCATTGAATGAAAGGCTGCAAGTAGATAAACAGGTATTTCACTTGGAAAATGGTAACTAATGCAAGAGACCTATATAATATGTTTGCTGGATCTGAAGGTAATGCATGTTTATTTGCAATTGTTACTTACTCTCCTCTGGGTCCTCACTTGCTAGGGAATTGGTAGGGAGTGTTTGAACAGCAGCTCGTGTTTCAGGGGTTGATTCCAGAGGCCCTATCCTATTATCGCGTTGCTGTTCCCATTCTTGATTGAAACCTCCATCATCAGCCTCAGCACCTGCATTTTGGTTCTGATTTGCTGTGACTGAAAGAGCACAGAAACTTGGAACATACTGATATAACAAGATTAAATGACAGTGATTCCAACAATGCATAATTTAATCAATACTGGATGGATGAGGAAACAAAATATGTTTCCCTGAGCTATGAGAAAATCCAGGTATGTTATAGTTGGAAAACATACTGCTGGTGGGTATCTGAAAATTATCCTAAGTATGTTTTAAGACACATTTACTCATGATAAATGATTTGGCCTTTTTGCATTTTTGTATTTCAGAACATAAGGAAATATAACCTAAATGAAAAGCGTTCACACAGACTTTGTCCGCAAGTCAGTTCACAGGAGAAGACCATTGGGATGGAGACAAAAAAGCGCTTCCCTGGCAAACAGAGCTCAAGGGCAATTCACCATGGACGGCTGATGGCCGAATGAAGAGAGAAAAAACCAACTGCTAGCTGGCTGTGGTGCATCAGATCTTTTGCCATGGCCTCACAGATCAAGAAAGGAAAAAGATGGTATGGGCCCAACACCTCACAAAGGCTGGGTTCTCTGAACATGTGTCAGTCATCCCAGTCCTTTGTGACAGTCACAGCTGAAGAGTATAAAAATACAGAAGATCATCCTTCCTCCTCCACCTGTTTCACTTTATAATCAATGAATGAATACAGTAAAGGGGTTGACTTCTTTGTGGCGTTTCAGCTGTCTTTACATTGCAGTTTAAGTTTCTGGGTCTCATTAAAATAACAAAAGTGACTGCATCACTTGCTATTTATGCTGATGTGGCTTTTAAAGTAAGGAGAGGTACCATTCAATATTTTTTGCTGATGTCTGCAGGAGATACTGGGCAGCAGAAAAAGGGACATGAGCATCACAAGGCCAGTGAAGCCTCATAAAAATAAAGAGCATGGGTCATTCTTGACTACAGTAGAGTTACATCCTGTTCTAAGAGAAACAATCTTTTGGAATTTATATTAGTTTGTTTAAATTGGTGTCTCCATCAAATATGTTCCTTTGTCATTTTCAAATTATAACAAAAATAGAACACATTTTATTCTAATACTTGATTAGCAAAATGCTTTTTTACAAGCTTTGGAGAGTTAATCTGATGCTGCTCATAAAAAGGCTTTGCAAAGCTGTTTGAGAAAAAGAGAAAGCAAAACAAGCATAAATAAACCTCACCTTGTTTATCGTAAGTGGAACTTTTGTTATCTCTCTTTTGGGCTTCAGGATCTCCCTCAGCCATGTTCACTAGCCATATCATTGTTGCTATTGGAAAAATAAGAGACTCTCTGGTTAACTGCTACTTGAAATGAATCATTAAAAATCAAATAACAAATTGGTAATATTTTGATTTTTTATCAGTCGAAATACGCAGTATGCATATGGAAAATTTACAGTGTGAATTAATAGAAGGAAATCCAGTCTACTGACAAGGCATATGCTAACCCAAATAGACAGGTTTACATGTTCTACTTCTACCTCAGTCATAACATTATTCATTCCACAATATCTGCATTCAATGCCCAATTGGTTACCTTGCCCAATTGGATCAGTTAGTACACACTGTGTCTCAGAAAGTTACACAGAGGTCAAGAGGTATAAAGTCTCCTGAATTGCTTTGTTTAATGTACATTTTAAAGTGGTGAATATCTTTAGAAGTGCTGTACAATGTGCAAGTGTTGTCTACCCAGTACACATGCACACAGAAAAGCTAAGATAGGAAACTTCGTGCTCTTCACATGTTCTGGATTACATCCCCCATAAGCCCCAAGTACAATGCCCAATGATAAGAATAAAGGTAAAGGTTCCCCTTGACAAATTGTCCAGTCGTGTCCGACTCTAGGGCGCGGTGCTCATCCCCGTTTCCAAGCCGTAGAGCCAGCATTTGTCCGTAGACAGTTTCCATGGTCACGTGGCCAGAGCAACTAGACATGGAACACAGTTACCTTCCCACCGTGGTGGTACCTATTTATCTACTCGCATTTTTACATGCTTTCGAACTGCTAGGTTGGTAGGAGCTGGGACAAGTGACGGGAGCTCACTCTGTCGCGCGGATTTGAACTGCTGATCTTTCGACCTTGCAGCCCAGAGGCTTTGCGGTTTAACCCACAGCGCAGACATGTAAAATTTGTAGCCATGGGGAAAACCATTTCCACCCCTTTCTTTTCTAAAACAAAATCAAAAACAATTTTAAAAGAAAAAACTGAAATATATATGCTATTTATTTTCATATACAATCTAACCTTATTTTACTGCTTTAGCAATATAAAATGCTTCGTTAGTAACTTAGCCTTATAAGTAAAATATAAAAGCTTTCGTTTTGTGCATGTGAAATAGTAAATATATCATATTCTAAAGAAAGAGTTGCACTCTTTGCACAGGAATTCACAAACAATGAGAAAAACTTTAAAATCATTCCACTCATCCTGGAGAGGAAAAATAATTCATCAGAAGGGTTTTTCTAGGCTCCCCAAAATTTTCAATTTTGATATAGAAAATAGTAAATGAATGAAAATTTGTTCCTAGGGCTGGGGGGAACCAAGCAAAAACAAACAAACAAGTTCCCTTAGTAACACAAACACCCCAAGATGTATTCTTCTTCCCCTGGTCTTAACATCTGGGAGCAGGGACCAAGTCATTTGGAAGGTAACAAGTTGTCTATCCTTTGAGGAATGTGGCAGTAACAAAACCAAACTTCTGCTACCGCCCTGACCAAATTAAACCCTTTTCTCTCCTTCCATTTATTCTCTCCTTCCATTTACATTTGAGATGGCAGAAAATGTTCTTTTTATCTTGGGATATCTTATATAATACATGTTTCTGAGCAAGCAAAGACCTGAGGAGAGGAAACATGACACACAGCTGCACATGTAGCACTGCATACTTCAACAAAAAATCAAATCATTAATTTCCCTCCCTTCAGGAACAGGCATCAGATTACAAATCACAACTCTGTGCACTCACATGAGTAAATGAGTGCTGGGAACAAAGTCTCATTTCTTTCTTGAGCAGTTTCAACGAGCATACGAAGAGGCCCTTTGGGGCACAATACAGCAATCAGATCTGCAAGATATAAATTGGAGTTACAACAAACAAACCGGAAATATCTGCTCTTCTCCGGAAAAACTGGTATCGAATATATTACCTATTCTTAAGCCCATAAATTAGCATCAGATATTGGAAACCTTGCTCTTTTTTTTTGGACTTGAACTCCTCAAATCCTGTAGTCAGCATGGCTGCTGGGCAGGTCTGGGAGTTGTAGCCCCAAAAAATAACTTTTCTAAATTCTGTAAATTACATTGCTGGGTAAAGCTCATGTAACAACGTTTTGAACACAAGTTAGTTCTTCTGAAGGATCAAGATGACTAAAACTTGGTGTATTCTGTGTCAGTCACATAGATAAAAGATTAAATGCAACAGTAAAATGTATTGGATTCAATGCAATTAACAGGAACACATATACATTACAAAGGCTAAAAGACGTAATTAAGGAGTTAGCCACAGTAGCTAAACAGAACCTCCAGATTCAGAAGCACTATCACTCTTACTAGTTCTGAAATCAGTGTCCCTGTGCTAAGAGGACTAGAGTCCAAACAGAATGCCTTAAGAAACAAAAGGGAAGGGTATGCATGGCTTAAAGCTGCAGAAAGAATATGTCACTATTCAGGCCAAAACACTACTCGAGATCATTTGGTTTGTGGCCAATCTCATTCACAAAAAGTTCTTAGGAAGCCAACCTGATTCCTACACCACAAGAAGTGTACATACACATTCCAATCAAGTGGTAAGATTGACTGTATCATTCTCTTCTACTCAGCTGAAACATGTACAAGCAAGTGGTTTCCATAGTGCTGAGTTTCTGAGACTTACTCCACTTTATATTTCTCAAAATGTCAGGTTTCAATAAGGCATGTGTATGTGCGGGGATTTTAAAAGCAATGACACTGCTGTAATAAATGATTTACTGAGCTGGGTACCTATTCCCAGATTGGCACAAGTGAATTTTCTCATGTCCACCTTGGAATGTGAGAGCTACTGGGATTTTTTTAAAAAAATAAAAGAATCAGAAAACCTCCTCTTCTGCTTGTCTAAAGAAAAGGCACAAAGGAACCTATAAGTCAAATACAGGCCATTCAAATGCCTAATTCTCTCACTAGAATGAGTTGATCTAAAGTACTGAAAAAGGCTGGATTACATCCAGACCAGACTGTCTTGATAAAACAGGTCACTTCAATGAAAGTTAATCAGAAAAACAAGCCTTTCTCTAGCACTTAAACAGAGATTGATCATATTTGGAATAGGATTGCAGAACTGTTTTCTTCTCCATTTTGCAGAATCAAAGAAGGTTCCTTCCACCAAATCCAGTCTAAATTAGTCATGCTTTAGTTTCAATGAAATCAAAGGTTAGGTTAGTCTTGATTAAGGTCCTATAGACTGCCAACAGATTAAAATGAATGAACTTGAATTCAAGTTCAAGCCTACCATTTACATTATTTTTATTTATTTATTTATTTATTTATTTATTTATTTATTTATTTATTACATTTATAGCCCGCCCATCTAGTCATATAGACTACTCTGGGCGGGTAACAACATATCATGTAACAATTTAACAATTTAAAATCATAACAATATATTACTAAATAAACAATGATCCAAGATGAGAGAAAACACAAAATAACAAAAATTCAGACGGTGGGTGGAGGGAAGGCTTGCTTAAACAGCCAGGTTTTCAGTTGGCATTTAAAGATGCCCAGCGACGGGGCCATGCGAATCTCAGGAGGGAGGCTGTTCCAAAGACGAGGAGCCACTGCCGAGAAGGCCCGGTTTCTTGTTTTTTCCTTCCGGGCCTCCCTCGGCGTTAGGCTCCTCAGCCTCACCTCCTGGCTAGATCGGGTGATACGGGTAGATCTAGGTGGGAGAAGGCGTTCCGTCAGGTAACGAGGTCCTAAACCGTTTAGGGCTTTATACGTAAGCATTAAAACTTTGAAATCTACGCAGAACCGAACGGGCAGCCAATGCAAGGCGGCCAGAGTGGGAGTAATATGTTGATGTTTCCTTACCCCACTGAGAAGTCTGGCTGCCGCATTCTGCACCATCTCGAGTTTCTGCATAGATCTCAAAGGCAGCCCCACGTAGAGAGCATTACAGTAGTCTAATCTCGAGATTACGAGCACATGGACCAAAGTGGTGAGCGACCCAGCATCTAGATAGGGACGCAGCTGGGCTATCCGCCAGAGATGGAAATAAGCGGTGCAGACCACTGACGCTACCTGGGATTCCATGGCAAGCGCCTGGTCCAGATAGACCCCCAAGCTGCGCACCTCACTCTTCGTGGTGAGAATCACCCCCCCAAAAGAGAGGGAGTTTCCCAAACCGCTGATGGTAGGCCCCCCGACCCTCAGGACCTCTGTCTTGTCCGGGTTCAGCCTCAGCCCATTTTCCTGCATCCATTGCAATACAGACCCCAGGCAGCGCTGCAGGGACAGAACGGCATTCACTGTAGTTGGCAAAAAGGAGATGTAGAGCTGCGTGTCATCGGCATATTGATGGCACGATGCTCCACACCCCCTGATAACCTCGCCCAGCGGCCTCATATAGATGTTAAACAGCATTGGAGAGATGGTCGAACCCTGCAGAACCCCACAATTGAGGCTCCACGGGGCCGACTCATGCTCCCCAAGCTGAACTCTCTGAGGACGGTCCCCCAGGAAGGACCGGAGCCAGGCCAACGCCTGACCACCGATTCCCAACTCGGAGACCCTCCTCAGGAGGATACCGTGGTCGACGGTATCAAAGGCGGCTGAGATATCGAGGAGGACCAACAAAGAAGTTTTTCCCCTGTCGGCCTCCCTCAAGAGGTCATCTAACAGGGCGACCAATGCCGCTTCTGTACCATGGCGCGGCCTGAAGCCAAATAATATACCAACATTTTGTATATTATGGTATACAAAACAGAATAGAACAAATACAAAGAAGTAATTATGTTCTTCATCTTTCTTTTCTCCTTCCCAAGCTTTGCTCCTGTCACTTGATGTATTTACAGCAAAACTTATCCATTTGAACCGTGTGGGAAATCATACAAGTGGCAGCAGGATATATCAGTCAACAAAAAATACTTTCCTTTTTTCTTTTAATTGCAAAAATTTAGCAAAGGCTTCTACTGGACTCCAACCACTTCCAAAAATGGAAAGAGACCTTCTGTTTGCAGAAGGCAACTCAGTTCAATCCAGTATGCACTCCAATGGAAAGAAATGAAGAGTAGTGAACAAGGATAGCAGAGATGGGGATGATCACTACCAAAAGGCTGAATATCCACAGCCTGTAGTGTAGACCATTTCCTAGTGGAGTGGACGAGAGATACAAAACTTCAGCATTAGCAAATTTGGAACACAAACAGAAAGGCTGACAGTGCAGGGGCAGCAACCATCTATGGCATCCTCTTGCCAGTATTAATAATGCTGATCCAGGAAATTCTTGTCTAATCCACCCTGTGATATTGGTGTCAAATAGATTGGTGTCAAATAGATAGGGTGTGGTCCAAATATTTTGACCACAGTTTCCCAGTACAGCAAACTCTACCCATACTGAATGGCTATGTCAAACACCATACAGAGCAGCCAGCAGGCCAGTTCTTACTCTCAAGGATTAGGATCCAGGAATTATGAGATAGCCTCCATATGTGTTGTAATTCTTTTAGTCTCTCTGCAGGAAGGGTCTCTATCAACTCTAAAAAGTCATTAATAAGGGTATCTGAAAACAGTGCAAGTGACTCTGGCTGGAAGGAAAAATTATTAGGTCCTATGTCTATGTAGATGTTTTGTTGGCATACATTCTTTTGGATCCAAGTCAAAATTAACAGTGCTATGCAATATTCTGCATGCCCTACTAGATTCTGATAGTAAGCTTTGCCCACAGTGGATTAAGCAGGGTGTCGAAAAAGAAAGTGCAAGCAAATTTAGTAAATAGTTCAGGGCTTCTTTAGAAGGAAATATCCAAGAAAACTCCACAGATCCGCCCCCCTTCAGACTATGGACAAATGACTGCATGAGCCCTCACCATTGTGAAGATAACCCCTTGATTAAGTGTGCAGCAACCAGAATTACATATCACTTTAGAACGTTCTGTAATCTCATGATTTTAAAGAACACTTCAGTGACCTCTATGGATACCAGAACCTGCTTAACCGACTGACTTAACCAGTGAAGCCCAACAGGTTACCAAAAACATGCTTCACAAATAATGGCAGTTTTGCATTTCAATGTGGCCTCTGGGGATTGAATCTGTTCCTATCCTTGCTCCACCCTGTACTGGTAGTCTACAAAGCATGTGAGCACCTGGGCATTCTTCAGGCTTGGCCCACAACAGAAACAAACATTACTTTGGCAATATGTACATAAAGTCTGTAATCTCAATTTTATTCTGTTTTAAATGTGACCTGGCCATCTCCAATCCAGGGTGATATAATTTTGTTATATCTGGACACCTGCCTGTATTACTCAAACAAATGTCATCATTCTAATATATACATGTCCCCATAAACATTAATTATGAACACCTTAAATTCATTATCTTTTAAAGAAAATATACTCTCGCCTCCTCCCCCACACCCCCACAAGTCATAGGCAGATGGAAGTGTACAGGTCCATATGACTTAACAACTCCTCTCAGATTCAGTACAGATGTTAGCAACAGCTGTGTGGATTTCCTGATAAAGAATTCTTATCACAGAACTTTCCAATTACTGTGCTCTTATGAAATGAGATATCTGCATTTTTCTGTGAAACCTTTACTTCTCACATCTTATGCAAAAGAATAAAGAGGTTTTATAAGGGAATTCGAACAATCTCAACAAGCAGAATTGGAGAAGAAAACATGGCATATTCACACGTTTCTTTTACAGTATTTCAAAAAATATCCAGGCTCCCTGTTCCCACTGGAAAAAACCAAGAATATATTTATCTATGATTTCGTTAGGATTAGCATTAGCCAAAACCTAATAAGATGTTCAATAATTATGAGCAGCATAACAAAATGAGAGCAAAGCTTTCCTTTACCTCATGTTCTTAATTACTACAGGGGTGGGGACAGCAGTGAATAAAGAAAAAATTCTTTACTGGAAAAACTGGATTGTAGTCATTCATTCTAAGTGTGCACTCTACTATAATAAACTATGCTTTAGTCATTGCAAATCTAGATGCACTAAAAATGTTTACATCAGTTCTCATCACAATGAAAGTTGGGAGGCTTGTTGAATCTTTTTTTCTTTTTAAAAGACTGAGGGTAAGTTATCATAAGAAAAGCTTTGCTGTATCAGACCAAAGGTCCATGGAGTACAGCTGCAGTTGCTAACGAGATGCCTCAAGGAAGTCCAAAAGCAGCACACAAGAACAACTACCCAGCCCCGCCATAGTTTCAAAAACTATTCAGAGGCATGATGCCCCCAAAGACAGAATATAGTTGTCATGATGAGTAGCTATTAGAGATGGGGATGAAGTGCCAAAATGGTGCTTCGTCTTGGTTTGTGGGTCGTCAGGCTACGCTCCTCTTCCTATGCCCCTCTGGGGATAAGAAGACAAGTGTAGCCTGATCTAAGCGATCCCCCACCCCCGCTGTCTTTGCAAAGACAGCGGGGGTGGGGGATCGCTTGGGTCCCCCTTCCCTCCTCTTCCTATGCCCCTCCGGGGATAGGAAGACGAGCGTAGCCTGATCTAAGCGATCCCCCATCTCTGCTGACTTTGAAAAGACAGCAGGGAGAATTCTTTTGGTCAAGCTTCCCCTGTGTATGCCACAGGGGCATAGAAAGATAGGGGAAGCCTGAGCAAAGCGATCCCCCCATTTTTTAAACATGTGGGTGGGATTCCCTTCGGGCAGGCTTTAGCAAGCCGCCTGAAGGGAAAAAGCCCTCTCTGTTTATGCCCCCAAGGAACAGCTGATCCGCGGGGGCATAAGCAGATAGGGATAGATGAAGAGACGAATATAAAAGGATTATTTTCTTTGCTTCGTATCTGTCGGGGTCTCTGGACCCCAAGAATACAAAGCAACAAATATCTGATGAATCAGGGATATTTGTTGAATATCCCGATTCGTTTTTATATTCGTCCCCATGTCTAGTAGCTATCTATCTGTGTGTCTACCTATCTACCTACTGTGTGCTGCCTTTCTCCTGCAGTGGGATGCAAAGTGGCTCACAAATCATAAAAAAAAGAGAAAAAAACTCAAAACAACACATAAACAGCAATTTGAAAACTGTTAAACAAGGAATAATTAAAATTGTCATACAAAAACAAATTAAGAAACATAAAACATTTAAAACATATTTTAAATGATATGTTGGCTGCAAACGTACAGCAACTAGCTATGTTAAAGAGAGATATTAAATACCAGAAGCCTGTTGGAATAAAAATGTTTTCAGCTGAAAAGGGAGAAAGGTGGCCTATAAAGAAAAGAAATAAGGGAGAGGAGAGAGGGCAGTCTAACCTCATGGGGGAAGGCATTTCATAACCTAGGGGCAACCACTGAGAACGCCTGCTGTTTGGTCCCTGTCAAACATACCTGTAAAAGTGATGGGACTGAGAATAAGGGCCTCCCTGGATAATCCTAAAACCCAAGAAGGTTTATATGGGGAGATATGGTCTGTCACATAGCCTGGATCCAAGCCGCATAAGGCTTTATAGGTCACAACAAGCACTTTGAATTAGGCTTAGAAATGAACCAGCAGCCAGTGGAGCTATTGTAACCGGGCAGTTATGTGATTCCTGTAACCAGCTTCAGTTAACAATCTGGCAGTTTTTGATCAGTTTCCAAAGACAGTTCCAGATTAGGGGTATCACAGCTATAACTAGCACATATGTCACTATAGCCAGACCTGAAACCTCTAGGAATGAGTGCAGTTAGCATACTAGTTTTAACTGTGCAAATAGTCTCCTGACCACCTCTGAGACCTAGGCATTTAGGCTCAGGGACGAGATCAGGAGTCCACCCCAAATGGCAATCCTGTGTTTTCAGGTGGAATGTAATTCCATCCATCACAGACTGCAATCCCATTCTCTGATTTGTTTTTCAACTGACAAGGAGCACATCTGTTTCATCTGGATTAAACTTCAGTTTATTCACTCTTATCCAGTCCATTACTGACACCAGATATTGATTTAGAATCAAAGCACCTTCCTTGGAATTAGACAGAAAGGAGAGATAGAGTTGGATGTCATTTGCATACTGTAACTAAGGCATGAGTTACTATAGCCAAACTGAATTTTTCAACAAAGGGGCACAGCTGGCACACTAGCTTTAACATCACAAACAAGCTCACGGCCACCTCCAAAACCTCAGCTTCGAGGCTCAGAGAATGAAGAAACATGAAATAAACTGTTGTTTCCAGGAAATATTTGGCTTGAAATACTTACCATACACTGAAATTACTGCCAAGATGAGCCACGCAGTCCATTCAGGAAGGTATTTGATAAATACCAAGGCCATCAGAGCACTTATCATAATAAGATAGGCCTGCTGAAGCCGGAGAGGACCCTTCCAATGAATGCAGATCATTCCTACTACACCAAAATTCCAGATCATGAGTGCAAGTGTAATGTAGTCCATAGCAACATTATAGGTTTTAAACACCTCCCTATGAAACACACGAAAGATAAGAGAAAAATCAATTAATGGAAGGAAAAAAATTAGAAAAACCTAATACGTAATATTTTTTAAACAGTAAAGTATTGGATGACAAAGCCCAGGACTTTCTTTTTCTTTCAGTCCTAGCTTAAATCAATACTTTATAAAAATGAATCACATTACATGGAGTATTTGGTTCAAGCTTCACTTCAATTTCCCACAGGAAAACTCAAATGGCTCTCTTCTACAGTGTAAGAGGTTCTGTTTATGTGAAAACTGCCGCTTCAGCTTCAGAACAGGAACCAGAGCCAGTTAGATGTTTTTGCTTCCAGATAGAACGAACGCAAAGCCACTTGCTATCATCAGAGGAAAGAGCCATATGAGTTTTCCGGTGGGATAGAGAGGGGAGTCAGATACACTTAGGACCTACGCATGCCATTCTGCGACCTGCCTAGCTCCTTGCACCAACAAGGAGCTTAAGGAAACACAATCCCTGCTTTTAGGTGAAGATGGCTTCCTCTGATTGTTTTGCCTTACACAAGATGGTATAAAAACTGCTATGGCAGAAATCTCTGCTAGTTCCATCAGAAAAGGAATGGCTTTAAACATATATTTTCTGGGTAAATTTTAATGTTTGAAGTATTGATTTTTAAGGAATAGTCTAGTATTTCTAGACTATTCCTTAAAAATCAATACAGTGGAACCTCTACTTACGAACGTCCCTACCTACGAACATTTCAACTTACGAACAGCTCCGTCCGCAAAATTTTGCTTCTACTTGCGAACGGAGCTTCCACTTACGAACGGAAAAAGGCAGGGGAAAAAGGCGGGAAATTCAAACTTGGTGGCAAAGAGGCTGCTACTTTGTAGCTCTTTCGCCCCAACGGTTAGAGCAGGGGGTCAGGGAACTTTTTTACTTCTGCCGAGCAAGAGGAGGAAGGAGAGGCGGGGCGGCTCCGGATCGCCGCTGGGCGCGGGAAGCCGGTGCGCTCCCTGGCCATCCCTGGCGCGGGTCTACTCGTGAGTAAGGGCCCCCTCTGCCATGGCTGGCCCCGCCGCCGCGGCTGCCCTACGGGTGCTGGTGCTTTGGAAGCCCTGGAAGCCTCCGCAGAGGCGGCTGGAGCCCTGGCCCGGTAGCGGCGGTGGAGGCCAGGCCCTGCAGCGGGGGTTGGAGTCCGGGAGGCCTCCTGGCAGCGGCGGTCGCGGCGGTGGAGGTGCTGCTTTTTCCTTTTAAAAAAGTTGTTCTGGGTGGGTTTTGGAGGGTAGGTTTGGGCTGGGGGGGGGTTACGTTTCTGTGTTTTGTTTTTTGGTGGTTTTGTTTGTTTGTTTGTTTGTTTGTTTGTTTTTTTGCAGTCCCAGCGTGGGACTTGCTCCAATGTTTATTTTTGGATTTTTTATTTATTTATTTATTTATTTTTGCAGTCCCAGCGTGGGACTTGCTCTGTTTATTTTCATTTTATTTTATTTTTGGTATTTTTTTCTTCGGCCGGAACGGATTAATCGGTTTTCAATGCATTCCTATGGGAAATTTTGCTTCTACTTACGAACGTTTCAACTAACGAACACCATTCCAATACGGATTAAGTTCGTAAGTAGAGGTTCCACTGTACTTCAAACATGAAAATTTACCCAGAAAATATATGTTTAAAGCCCATTATTCATATATTTTCTGGGTAAAGTCTAATATTTCTTGTTCTACAAAGCAAAGCAAAGCATCAAGTTCTAGGTCTTGCTGTCAAGTGTAGTGTCACAACTTGCCACACCATCTATCCTCACTGGGAACAACAAATCTATACCATATTCTGTCTTCCTGAAACCCATGGAGCTATGTATTTTCCGAAAGCAGTACAATACAGGTATGCTACTGTCTCTCTCATACATAAATACAAATCCATGCATTATAGCTATGATCTAAAGATACTTAATTACTGAAGTCTCATAGTTCCATCAGCAGAGAACTATAAGAAAAAATATGCTAAGGCTCAGTTCTAAGAAAAGAACTGACACAAAATTTATGAATTTATGCACCACTCTTCCTGCAAAGTGTGTGCACTCCTTTAGGCATTACAATGGCCAGAATCCACCTGAATATTTACCACAGTGTTAAATGCAATGGTTTAACTTAGAATGGCAAATAGCTGCTAGTGAGTCCCCAAATGAATTCTGAGTCATGTGCCATTAACTTAAGAGTTATACCATGGCACTTACAGTAGTGTAGATATTCAACTGGATTCTCACAGGTGTGTATGGAATGTCACATATACATTGCCCACATACATTGCAGTATCTTTTATCCCTGGTGTATTTAGAAATTTGCTCTTTTTACAAGGGGTGTAGACTTCAGAATCCAAGAATGGCAGGTGGGTCTTACTACATCTGTCTTTTTAACAAGTCTAAAACACAAGACTTCTGTAAACTTACCCTAAATATATGAAAGAAAAAAAGAAAAGCAAGAAGAGAGAAGAAACGATAAGCCATCCATGGATCACCTGAAACATAAGCACATCAGTATGGATTACTTCAGATTTGATATTAAAATAGCTATTATTTTTAAAAAATAACTCTCTTAAAAGAGTTTAGATAGACAGGTTACTTACCTGTAACCATGGTTCTTCAAGTGGACCTCTGTGAATTCACACAATAGGGTTTTGACAGTGCCTGCGCTGGCCTCTCGGAATCTTCTAGAGCTTTTTTATAGAAAAGTAACAAAGTTAGCATTGCCCCTACCGCGCATGCTCCACCGCCTCAGCCCTCAGTTCCATTTATCCGCCACAAGAGCCTGAGCTCATAAAAACATAGTCAGTGACGGATAGTGGGGAGGCCGGGCCGGATGTGTGAATTCACAGAGGTCCACTTGAAGAACCATGGTTACAGGTAAGTAACCTGTCTTTCTTCATCGTGGCCTCTGTGAATGCACACAATAGGGTGACTAGCAAGCTCGCTTACCGGAAGGAGGGCCGTCACTGTAGAATAGAAGTCAGCACTGCTCTCCCGAAACTTGTCTCTTTCTTAGCCTGAAGGTCCAGTCTGTAATGTGTCACAAATGTGGACACATTAGACCAAGTGGCAGCTCTGCATATGTTTGGCACATCAACTCCACGCAGCAAGGCCGTAGATGTTGCAACAGCTCTAGTGGAGTGTGCCTTGAGACCTTCAGGAGGAGCTTTGCCTTGTAGTTCATAGGCCAGTGAAATAGTCGAGACAAGACATCTGGAGAGAGTTGAAGAAGAAGTTGGAGAGCCTTTGTGTTGACCATGGAAGCATGTAAATAGTCTTGGCGCCACACGGAAGTCCTTGGTGCGTGACACATAGTATGCCAAAGCTCTCCTAACATCTAATGAGTGGAGCATGCGTTCAACATCTGAGGTCGGATTAGGAAATAGAGTAGGCAACATAAGAGGTTGATTAACGTGGAAATCAGAGACAACTTTAGGTAAAAAGGAGATGTCTGGGTACAATATCACTTTATCTGTGAAAAATTGTAGATAAGGGGGATCAGATCGGAGAGCAGCCAGTTCGCTTGCTCTTCTTGCTGAAGTAATGGCCACCAAAAACAGAGTCTTGAATGATAGTAGACGAATGTCACAGGAAGCCATCGGTTCAAATGGGTGGCGTGTAAGCGCATTCAAAACAACCTGAAGCGACCATTGTGGTACAGGAGGTTTGATGGGTGGCCGAATATTTGACAGACCCTTTAGAAAGGATTTGAGGGTAGGGTGGGAGAACAAACGTGCGGAGTCTGAATCAGAAGGTTGAAATGAAACAATAGCCGATATGTAAACCCTAAGGGTGGATAAGGCCAAACCAGAGTCAAAGAGATAACGCAAATATTGAAGTAAGGTAGATAGAGAAACCGGGGAAGGTTGGAGACTTTTTGATTCTACAAATCTCAGAAAGTTACTCCACTTGTACCTGTAAAGGAGGTTAGTAGATGGCTTCCTAGCCTTTTCTAGGACCTCTTTTATCAATGGGTGATCCTCCAAGCTGTCAGATGCAGTGATTCGAGATCTGGGTGTAGGATGTTGCCTGCATCTTGAGTGAGAAGATGCGGGAGGTGTGGTAACTTGACAACATCTACTGCCATTGTCTTGAGGGTGGAGAACCAAGGCTGACGAGGCCACCACGGTGCAATGAAGATTGCATCTGATCTCATCTGACGAGCTCTGACCAGAGTTTTCTGGACGAGCGGAACTGGTGGAAAAAGGTATAGGAGGCCGGACCTCCAAGGGATCATAAAGGCATCCCCGAGTGAGTCCTTGCCCCTTCCCGCACGAGAGGCATACATGTTGCACTTTCTGTTGGCTTGAGTCGCGAACATGTCTATCATGGGATATCCCCAGCGGTTGCAAAGTGAGAGGAAGATCTCGTTGTCCAACTTCCACTCGTGGGTTTGTCCTGTCAGGTGGCTCAGCTTGTCCGCCAACTGGTTGTCCGTTGTCGAGACATGAAGGGCCACTGGAAATATCTGATGTTGATAGCACCACTCCCAGAGATGTATTGAGAGGAATAGAAGGGACATGGAGCGCGTTCCCCCCTGTTTGTTGATATAGTACATGGTCGTGGTGTTGTCTGTTATCACTTGTACACCACGACCCTGTATCAGGGGGAGGAAGGCCTTGAAGGCCTTTATGACTGCTAGAATTTCCAGATGATTGATGTGTAGATCCGTCTCTTTCTGAGACCACACTGCATGTATTCGATGAAGTCCGCAATGTGCACCCCACCCTGTGGGACTCGCATCCGTTGTGACTTGAATTGTGAGTTGCAGGGGGCGAAAAGGTCGACCGACGAGAAGGTGTGGCTGAAAAGTCCACCATCTCAGCTGTTTCGCAAGCTCTGGCGTGACCCGTAGATGCTTTCTCGGATTGTCCTGAAGGGGATCGAAGAGAGATAGGAACCACGCCTGAAGAGAACGCATCTTCAGACGTGCGTGCGCCAACGCTGATGTCGTAGAGGCCATGAGGCCGAGCAGATGTTGTGCATGCCTGGCCGTGACACGTGCGTGTGGTTGAAACTTGTGAACAGCTTTGTCGATTTTCTTTATGCGTTCTGTTGGCAGAAATATCCGAGCCTTTACAGAGTTCAGCCTTGCTCCTATGTAGTCGACCACCTGTCATGGCATGAGGTGGGACTTTTTGAGGTTGACAGAGAGACCGAGGGTTCTCAGAGTGTGGAGCACAAACTTGGTGTCTCGAAGTGCTCTTCTTCTTGACGGGGATACCACCAGTCAGTCGTCTATGTAAGGGTAGATTTGTATCCCGTGGAGACGAATGTAAGCTGCTACTGGGGCCATACACTTCGTGAACGTGCGTGGGGCTGTGGACAGTCCGAATGGGAGAGCATGGAATTGATAAATGGTGTTCTGAAATATGAACCGAAGGTACTTCCTGTGACCTGGGTGAATGGTAATGTGAAAGTAAGCATCTTTCAGATCTATTACAATAAACCAATCTTTTCTCCTTAACAGGTGAATGATGGATTCGAGCGTGACCATGCGGAAGCGACGTGGATGAAGGTAGGTGTTCAGCGTTCTTATGTCCAGAATGGGTCTGATTCCTCCATCCTTTTTTGGTATTGCAAAATAGCGTGAATAAAAGCCCTTTGCTATGTCTTGTATGGGCACTTGTTGTATGGCTTGTTTTCGCAGAAGAGTGAGAATCTCTTCTTCTAGAACTGGATCGAAGGATGTAAGTTTGACCTGTCCTAGAGGAGGAAATTCTGTAAATTCCAGACGGTAGCCGAAGTGAATAATGCTTAAGACCCAAGAGTCTTTTGTGATGTTTAACCAGTTGTGAAAGAATGGTGATAGGCGAGTTGCATGATCGTTTTGTAATGGCCTTATGTGGAAGTCAAAGGTACTGTTTTGACTTCTTTGCCTGTGGTTTGTAGAACTGACGGCGTTGTGTGGTTTGCGTTCGAAAATTGGGTGTAGAAGATGAAGCCTGGGAAGATCTGGCTTGGTTCTGGTTTTTGAAGGAGCGGTATGATTGGGAAGCTGACTGTTGGTATTGTTGTTGTGGGTACTGTTTACGCCATTGGAATTTATTGTACTTAGGTTGTTGCTGGATTGTGTATGATTTGGCCGTCTTCTTGATTTTGTGTAGGTTTTCTAGGTTATCGTCGGTTTTTTCATTAAAGATGCCGTTAGCATCAAAGGGTAGATTTTCTATCCGTGTTTTAGCATCTTCAACAATGTTTGATGATCTTAGCCATGCGTGTCGTCTTAGAGCAATGGCAGATGTGAGAGTTTTTGACGCTGCATCCGCCACATGGCGTGAGGCCAATCTCTGGTGTTTTGAGACTGTGAGGGCTTCTGCGTGAGTGTTGAGGAGACGTTGTCTGCTTTCCTCAGGAGCTGCTTGAAGAGCTGGGAGTATTCTCGACCACAGCTGTCTTTGGTATGCACCCATTGCAGCTAGGTAATTCGTAACCCGAAGTAAAAATGTTGTTAAGGAGTAAATTTTTCTCCCTAAGACGTCCAGTTTTCTGCCTTCTCTATTGGTAGGTGTGACATGAGAACTTCCAGACGATTTAGATGAGCTAGATTCCACTATTAAAGAGTTTGGAATTGGGTGCTTCGTAAGGAACTTGGTATCATCTCCATGAATACGGTACAGATTCTCTGTCCTTCTAGCTATAGGTGTAGATATAGCTGGTTGAGACCATGATTCTTTGATGAGTTCCATTAAGGCTGGAATGAATGCCAAGCTTAAGGGAGGGGTTCTTTCTTGGCTGATATCCCCAAATATTAGGTCTTCAGAGGGAGGAGGAGGTTGTTCAGTGTGCATCTTTAGGGTCTTGGCCATCCGAGAAATCATCTGGACGTAAGAGGAGAAATCCTCTGAGGGTGACGATGGGTGAGGATCACCCGCATCCGACCCCAATGCACCTCCATCGACAGGTGTCTCCCCTGATGCTTCGGACAACATGTCATCTTCCTGATCCGAGACGTCCAAAGAAATTACCTCCTCCTGATCTGAAGTGGAAGGTAAGTGAGGTCTCTTTGAAGGCTGTCGAGTAACCTCTGGTCTCGAAGATCGAGGTGTGTGACCAGTCCTAGAACCTTTCGACGCCGGCTGTGTGGAGGCAGTCTTAGTCTTCTCGGCTTGTTGAGAAGATCTATGTTTGTCGACGTCGAGACGTTGTCGACGTCGACGTCTAGGTGGCGATGAAGAGGAAGACGAAGAGGACGACGCGTATACATATCTGACCCTCTTCTTTTTCTTATGATAGTCTTCCGAGGTCGAGGAAAATTCCGAGTCCGATTCGTCGTATCGACGTCGACGATGGAACTTCCTTCGATCCACCTCGACATATTCAGATTCGATGTATATGGATTTATGTCGGCGTCGAGACGACTTCGGAACAACCACCACCTCACGTCGAGAGGATCGGTGTCGGACCGGGGAAACATGTTTAGTTTTAGTAGTCTTTTTACGGGGTGGAGAGTCGGGTCTCGATGAAACCGACGCCGACGACGGAGCCGGTGAAGCCCGCCCGGTAAAAACAGGGCTGTCATGGGCAATAGCTGAGCCAGCAAGGGTATCTACCAGCTGGCTAGCGGTGGGAGACCGATCTCCTTCGACTGTACCCGAATCAAAATGTCGAGATGGTAGAGAGGCTGCCGCCTCCGACATAGATTCCCGGTCTCGGGACGAGTCCTCCAGGATAGTAGAAGGTAACGACGCCGAGACAGAAGGAACGGTTGAACGATGGTCTTTTGTCTTTTCTTTATCTTTAGGCTTCTTCTGTTTTGGCTCTTTGGAGGAGCTCGAAGGTGCCTTCGATGTAGAGGTATGTGTCTTTTTAGTCGCTTTTTTAACTGGTTTGTCGACAGATTTTGATGTCGATAATGGAGGTGTAGAGGCAATCCGTACTTCCGATCTAGGAGTGGAAGAGGGTGCTGAAGCCGTTTCCATTTCCGACGGTTTCGACGCCGAGAGCGTCTTGTCCCAGAGAAAGAGTTTTAAACGTTGCTGCCGAGCTTTTAGAGCTGCCTTGGTGAATTTTTTACAATGTCTGCACGACTGCGGCCAGTGAAATTCGCCTAAACAAAAGAGGCATAGATCGTGGCCGTCCGAGAATGGCAGCTTACGGGAGCAGGACGTACAGCGACTGAAGGGTCCAGAGGGGGACATAAAGTAGTAAATAGGACTTACAAGAGCAGATATGGAAGTCCGGGTGATTATATAAAGAATTAAGCGGGAATGGGCCCCAAAGGAGCCGCTGCCGGTAGCGGAAAAAAAGAGCGGGAAAGTCCGCGATTCAAAAACAAAACCTTATCCAAGACGGTAGTAGAGAGAATGGTCAGTCAGTCCGTGGTCCGGGGCAACAGAGTAAGAGTAGTCAAGGAAAGTCCGCGTCAATCCGTGTAAAGAAATTTTTATTTTAATAGAAACTGGAGCTCTAGTATCGAGAGGTTCCGAAGCCAAAGGCGGTAAAATGGAACTGAGGGCTGAGGCGGTGGAGCATGCGCGGTAGGGGCAATGCTAACTTTGTTACTTTTCTATAAAAAAGCTCTAGAAGATTCCGAGAGGCCAGCGCAGGCGCTGTCAAAACCCTATTGTGTGCATTCACAGAGGCCACGATGAAGAACCAGTCTTTTCCTGGAAATCCAAGTGGCTGCAATCTTTTGGAAAAAACACTGGCATTTTGGGCCTGCCTCTTCTGCTGCAGCCTTTTATACTGCTAACAAACTGCTCCTGAGAGTTGTGTAATGTTCTAGCATGCATATCAGGATGGGCATGTATATGTGGAGAGCTGGCAACTCCTCTGACCAAGCATGATGTGCTTTCTGCTTGTGTATGAGATTCTTTGGATCTTAGTCATTATTATTTGACTATGATACTTCACTTCACAGGAATAAATTGAATAGATTCAAGAGCACTATTGCATATTGCCTGCCTGACATTTCAGAAGGAAAAATATTGTTAAAAGAGAGATATGTCCTCTACCCAAAGCATTTATGGAAAACAGGATTCAGGAAACTCAGTGATGCAGATACATACAGTCCTGACTTAAAAGTTTTATTAAAACTTTGACTTAAGCTCTTATAGTGCTCAGTGGCATTATGAATTTTATATTATTAAAGTTTGAAATAATTTATTTTATTTATTTTATTTGACTTATATACCGCCCATCTAGAACATGTCTACTCTGGGCGGTTTACACAAAATACAAAACCCAAAGATACAAATATAATAAATTAAAACATAAATGCATTAAAAAATGAAGGCCCAATTTTACTACAAGAGTCCAAGCTGGGGGAAAAGGAAAAAGAAGAGGTAAAGCTAAGTAATGGCTGTTGGGAAGGCCTGCTTGTAAAGCCAGGTCTTTAGTTTGCTCTTGAAGGCCCTCAGCAAGGGGGCCAGGCGGATTTCTGTTGGTTAGTTGTTCCAATAATGATGGTAAATATTAACCACTGATGAATGAACGAATTTCATCAGCATTTATTCATGGATCTAGAATCCAGGAATCTTACATGTGCATTTACATATTATACATGAACTACGAATGCTTCTTCCATATCAGTTAATAAAAAGTATAATTTGGCAAAGTTTAAGACATGTGAATGGCTCAAAATACAAAATAAATTCAAATAAAAGTCTTAGCACATTTGATCTAGTAATATTTTGAATAAAATGTAATGAAACTCATTCTTCAAATGTAAGATGGATACTGAAATGACTCAACTCCTTGATGGGATAAACTACTGTTGGTTAAAAAATCAACATCTGAAACATAGCATATTAATCTCTCATTGCTAGAAGTACCCAAATTTAGCTAATTAATTTATAAGCAAAGAAAGTAATGAATGTGTGTCATTATAAATCAAAATGATTTCACAGGTAAGACTGGGTATTTTTAATCTGCTTTCTGGAAAGCATGATTAACTTTCTCTCTCACACACACACACTGACATTCATATAAACAGAAAATAGAGCAGTGCCAAGTGTTATCTTTGTGTGCTCTTATGGACAATAACTCATTCAGCTAGATGAATACTAAGAAGTTACTGAACAGGTTTATACATAACCAGCTAAAGTGAAATTGTTTTCCAACACAACTATAGTATATCTGTGTTTTTCATAATATATTTCTCACACAGAAAATAATTAGTTCATGCATGTCAAGGCAGGTCTAAAGAGTGCAGGTCTCAAGAAAATATTCTCATATCTCACTTAACAACTGCATCCATACTAATTAATTTGTTGCCATGCAAACTATTTTGCCTGCTAAAACTTGACTGCAACACATAAAAGAATCAAGAGATGTATACTAGCAACAATAGCAAGCAGTCTTGTGGCATTTTAAAGACAGTTTTACTTGGTATACGTTTTCAGGTACAGTAGCCCTCCCCCTTCAGATGCATCTGAATAGGCTCCAGTCCAGAGAAGCTAATGACGAATGAAACTTGCTTGTCTTTAAGGTATCACAAGATTCCTTGGTTTTGCTCCAACAAATTAACAGAGCTACCTCTGCCCTTGGCTACTACTACTGGCAGAAAAAATAATTCACAAGTATTAATACAAGACAACATGACAGAATAAAGATATTTCAAACAAAACAAAAAAAGCTGAAAGCAAAAGGTTGTTGTGACTTCTTTTATGACTGAAACAGTGTCATAGTCTGAATGCAGCTTAATCAGTATTTCTTGTTACCAATGCTAGGTAACCAGGGCATTATTTCACAAAGTATTTTAAGCGGTGGGTGCCCTATTTACCCAGTATTTACCTAGAAAGCTATCATTTGGGGTCAGAGGGTTATCATGCATGAACTACTCCTGTAGATTTCAGATGGGAACATAGACCAAAAGACCACCTGTTTAAAAAATAAAAAAGACAACCATCTCACAGCTGAGAGGCCAGATAAAGTCAGTTTCATTTTTGATTCTTATTAATTTTACTATTTCATGGACTGTATCACACTAAACTATAGCAGAGTAGAGCATTACCACAGCTTCAAATTAAATTGAAAACTAACGTTCATTTCTGGACATAGTGGCCATGGACAGGTACACAAAGATCAAAGAAAACACATTCCATTGCAAAGTATATTCTTGTGAAACTGTATACTCAGTTTACAGACAAAAGCAGTGAAGAACTAGTGCTATGAGCAATTAAAAATGCAACTCGTTAGCATTTTACCTGATACGTTCACAAACATTTTTATAGTCAAATTCAGCTTTTAAAAAGGAATTTTAGTTTAACCACATATTTACTTTGCTGTCAAAAACAGTCTGCTGCACTAAGTTACAGTTATAGAAATCTGTGACTCCAAGATTGGCCATTCATGATACTCCTTTTTCCATAATGAAACATCTGAAAGGGTGACACAGTTGCTGTAATAATTATATACTGCTCTTTCAAAGCTGGACATTACATTAGGCACAGTGTTAACAATTGCTTTGGTTCTCTATACACTGGAAAAAAAAAACAATACTTTCCAAATAAGATATTAGAAATAATGGGGTAAATGTATTTGAGATTTCAATATTTTCCTAGCTAGCAGATGAGAGATCATGGTTCAGTAAACTTGGGCTCACCTTATAGCATCTGTACTTATAAAGCACAACCAGGAGTATGGTCATAACAATGATGACACTGATCATGATGGCTGCATTCAGAACAGAATTCAGAGCTCTTTGTCCAACTGTTTCTGTATCTTCTGTGAATGGTGTGTAGATACTAAAGTTTAGAACAGAGAAATATAAAACAGGAAATTGGTGTCATATAGATCTGCTGACACATTTTCTGAACATTAAGTGAATCATAGAATCATAGAAAAGTGAAGTTGGAAGGGGCCTATAAGGCCATCAAGTCCAACAATCAAAGCATATCTGCCAGGTGATTATCTAAGTTTTTCTTGAATGCCCAGTGCTGGAGCATTCACCAACTCCCAAGGAAACTGGTTCCACTGTCGTACTGCTCTAACAGTTAGGAAGTTTTTACTGATATTCAACCGAAATGTGGCTTCCTTTAACTTGAGCCCATTGTTGCGTGCCCTGCACTCTGGGATGATTGAGAACAGATCTTGCCCCTCCTCTGTATGACAGCCTTTCAAATATTTGAAAAATATCACCCTTCAGCCTTCTCTACTCAAGGCTAAACATGCCCAATTCTTTCAGCCTTTTCTCATAAGGCTTGGTTTCCAGCCCCCTGATCATCTTTGTCGCCCTCCTCTGAACTTGTTCCAATTCCTTTTTGAAGTGTGGTGTCCAGAACTGGACACAATACTCAAGGTGAGGCCTAACCAGTGCTGAATAGAAGGGGACCAGCACCTCGCGAGATTTGGAAACTATACTTCTATTAATGCAGCCTAAAACAGCATTTCCCTTTTTTGTAGCCACATCACACTGCTGGCTCATATTTAGCTTGTGATCTATGACAATTCCAAGATCCTTCTCGCTCGTAGTTTTGCTGAGCCAGGTATCCCCCATCTTGTAACTGTGCAATTGGTTTCTTTTTCCGAGGTACAGTACTTTGCACTTATCCCTGTTGAATTTCATTCTGTTGCTTTCAGCCCAGTGCTCCATCCTATCAAGGTCATTTTGAATTTTGTTTCTGTCTTCTAGGACGGTGGTCCCCAACATTTTCCAAACCGCGAACTGGTTGGGTGGGCGGGGTTCGTGCGCAGGGCACCCATGTGCGTGCATGCACGGGTGGGCAGAGCACCCGTGTGTGCATGCGCAGGTGGACGGGGCATCCATGTGCACATGCGTGGGTGGGCGGGGCACCCATGCATGCATGTGCAGGTGGGTGGGGCACACGTGCATGCATGTGGGGCGTGTGTGCGTGGGGGGCATGCGTGCATTGGGGCAGGAGATCTGTTTCCGCGGCCCGGTCCTGCCAAGGCCACGACCCAGTACCAGGCCACGGACCGGGAGTTTTGGACCCCAGTTCTAGGGTATTAGCTATTCTGCCCAATTTGGTATCATCTGCAAATTTGACAAGCATTCGCTGCACTCCCTCATCCAAGCCATTAATAAAAATATTGAAGAGCACCAGGCCCACGACTGAGCCTTGGGGTACCCCACTTGTTACCTCCTCCCTGTTAGAGATGGACCCATTCATCATCACCCTCTGAATACAATTCTGTAGCCAATTTTGTATCCACCTGACATGATCTCTCCAGCCCACACCTAGTTAGCTTGCTAATCAGGATATTATGGGGCACTTTTTCAAAAGCTTTGCTGAAGTCAAGATATACTATGTCTACAGCATTCCCTCTGTCTATCAGGGAGGTGACCTGATCAAAAAATGAGATCAAATTTGTTTGGCAGGATTTGTTCTTGACAAATTCTTGTTGGCTTCTAGTTATTACTGCATTGTTTTCTAGGTGCTTGCACAATGACCGCTTTACGATCTGTTCCAGAATTTTGCCTGGGATTGATGTCAGGCTGACTGGCCTGTAGTTCCCAGGCTCCTCTTTTTTTGCCCTTTTTGAAGATAGGGACAACACTGGCCTTCCTCCAATCCTCTGGCACCTCACCAATTTCCCATGATTTCAAGAAAATAATGGATAGCGGTTTCTGAGAGTTCTTCAGCCAGTTCCTTCAGTACTCATCCAGCCCTGGAGATTTGAACTCATTCAAGGTGGTAAGGTATTCCTTGACTGTTTGTTTATCTATCTCCAGCTGCAATCCTGTCCCCCCCCCCCCCTTTCCCACTTCCACTTTCTTTGGAAGTTCATAGCCTGTGTTATGGGAAAAGACTGAACTAAAATAGGAATTGAGCACCTCTGCCTGTTCTTTGTCCTGTTATCATTTTTCTATCTCCATTGCGGAGCTGTGCCACTATGTCTTTTGTTTGTCTTTTGCTACTCACATACGGAACACCTTCTCCCACCAAAGTCTACCCGTTTCAATCGATCTAGTCTAGAGGTGCGACTGAGGAGCCTAACGCCGAGAGAGGCCCGGAGGGAAAGGACAAGAAACCGGGCCTTCTCGGCGGTGGCTCCTCGGTTACGGAACAACTTACCTTCAGAGATCCGTATGGCCCCCTCGCTGGGCGTCTTTAAAAGCCAATTAAAAACATGGCTGTTTAGGCAGGCCTTCCCTCAGGGCATTATTTGATTTATTTTTGTTTTCCATCTTGAACGATTATTTATTTTTATTTTGGGATGTTGATGTTATTTTAACTGTTTTTGTTATGTATGATGTACGCCGCCCAGAGTAGTCAAAATGACTAGATGGGCGGGATAGAAGTATAATAAATAAATAAATAAATAAATACCTGAAGAATGCTTTTTTATTGCTTTTAGTATCTCTAGCTAACCTCAGCTCATTCTCAGTTTTTGCCCTCCTAATCCCTGCATTTCCTTGCTCCTTGTCTGTACTCATCCTTGGTGGCCTGGCCTTCTTTCCATTTCCTGTACATGTCTTTTTTGGTTTTTAGGTCCTCCCTGAGCTTTTTGTGAAGCCACACTGGCCTTTTTTTGCCGCCTCTCACCATTTTTCTTGCTGGAATTGTTTGTAGTTGTGCCTTCAGAATTTCTTTTTTTAGAAGCTCCCACCCTTCTTGGACTCCTTTTCTTGTTAGGATCTCCTGCCATGGGACCTTACTTATCCTTGTTCTGAGATTATTAAAACTGGCTTTTTTAAAATCCAGCAGACGTGTGTGGCTACACTCTGCTTTTGTTTCATTTGAAATCAAGAATTCTAGAAGGACATAGTCACTCTCACCTAGAGTTCCCCTTACTGCCACTTCCCCCACCAAGTCATCTCTGTTGGTCAGAATCAAGTCAAGGATAGCAAATCCTCTAGTTTCTTTCTCCACTTTTTGTAGGAGAAAATTATCAGCCACACAAGTCAGGAATTTCTTGGAAGGGCCATACTTAGCAGAATTTGCCTCCCAACATATATCAACTGATACATTTTCTGAAAGTTAAGTGAATCCACTACCATTTTAAAACACAGTACATACTTTAAGACTTAATTCTAAACAGCACCTTTATGTATACACCATCTAGTGGCTACCAAATGAATTACATCATTCAATGCTGAGATTACAACTACAGTGGTACCTCGGTTTACGAATTTAATGCATTCTCCGGGACTTTTGTATTGCGAAAAATTTGCAAACTGAAACGCGGTTTCCCATAGAAACGCATGCACGGGGGCGGCGCTATAAACCTCCCAGGAGCAATGCATCCTGGGGAAACTTGCTTTGTATTGCGAAAAATTTTTTATAAACCGAGGCATTATTTTCAATGGATTTTCATTCGTAAACCGAAAATTACATTAACCGAGGCGTTCGTAAACCGAGGTACCACTGTACAGGCAAACACAGAAAATATGAGCAAGTCAAGCAAACGTACTGTGCTCTGCATTCAAAATTAAAACTCCAAAAGACTGCAACTTTGGTAATGGGGGTTCATCCACTGTGAGATTTTAATAAGACTATACTCAGAAATGTTTCTTCTTTAAGTAAATGTAATAAAAAGTTACATTTTTGGAGTACAATAATTTTGGTTCTAAAATTAATTGTACATTTTTAAAATTCAAGACAGTAAGAACTATGATTTTTTGTAAGATTTACATGGGATAATAAAGCATGAAATCCAGTAAATACTCCTTTTCTGACACCTTGCTCATTACAGTAGGCTGGGTGGTGCTTTCCCCTTCTCCACACATCTCTCAACCTGCTACAGATGGCTGGGGAACCTCAGAAGCAGATTTGGGAGGGTATGGAGGGCAAGAAGAAAAAGAGAATAATCTTCTCTGGTATGCTGACAGAAACTTTGTCTTGGCACAGGGACATGCTGGATTTCAACCAATGCCTAATCTACATCCCAACAATTTTTCAGAAACACTTCTGAGTAGCATTAGAGACTTCAAGCTCTGCTTTGCTTCAAAGAACATCACTGAAGTTTTCAAGAGAGTATTGCTGGTTGTATTATTTAAAGCAGTATATACTTTAGAGATGAATAAATAGAGGCAAGCAATTCAAAGTGGAGAAGAAGCATGGACGTAAAGGATGCTGAATTCCTCTCTTCCAAAATGCCTCTACCCACTTTTTTTTTCACTGTTCAGGTCTCTGAGCCTAGCCAGACAAAAAGGTAACTAGAGGAAAGAGATAATTAAGAGAATGCACAAACAAGAGTCAAAAGCTCTTTCTTGTCCATTCTGGCTCTGTAATAAATTGCCTTCACACACTTGTTTGGCTATGACTGATGTTCTAAATACAAGTCTACCGCCATCATCGCTAGACCTACAAAGAACAGCACAGCAGCAGAAAAGGACACTACAGCTAAAGGCAATAAATAGTAGTGAGGGAAAATGTAATACATACAGCTGTCCATCCTTGCGCGTATAGAAGCTGACAGACTTGATAGTTGCAACAACGACCACCATGCAAAGTGTGACAGGCACAAAGAGCATAATCACATGCTTTGCCCCATATTTCAGTGTTAGCTCCTCCTCATCGTCATCATCTTGTTCCACCACTTGCCGAGTGCTGTGCTGTGGCTGCCCATTAGATGCTGAATCAGGATTATCATGGCGTCTCCGATCACTGGTCTCCTGACGTCGTCTTTCAACATTGTCGTTCTATAAATATATTTTTAAAATTCCACCCCGTAAGTACCTTCAGGGCAGATCATGATTCTCTGTTGTAAACTTCTGATATTATGCAGTTCTAAAGTTTAGTTGGTTGTGGGCTTGAACACTAATTGAATGGAAAACAACCAGGGGTCCCACACAGAAGGACACAGGGAGAATAAAATATATATTACAAAGGGTACTGCATGAAATAAAGTGGCAATGCAGCATGAAGATCTAAAGACAAACACAGCATTTTGAACCACAACCACAGTAAGATTAAAAAAAGGATAATTAATGACAACAATCATGCTATAAAATTTAGTAACAGAAAGAGTATCTGTGTACTTATGAATGAACTGAAAAGGTACACTGTAGCAAGTACAGTCAGCATTGGAACTGGTAACTGCAGTAATAATACATATATTAACTGCTTGTATGTGTCTGATTTGTCTATCATTTCCATGAATAAATGCCAAATTAAAATCTGAAAAGCTATACAGTTTGTCTACAATATTATGATTCAATGCAGTTATCCACAAATGGAGAAAAAACGAGTCTGCCCCTGGGAGAAAAGTTTGGATAAGTTTGTCAAATGCTTTAGGATCCATATGCTTCTTACTAATAGACAAATGGACTTAAATCAAGGATGTAGGAAGCTCTCCTCCACCTCCTATCAGACAAGCAAGCAGCACTACAGCAGAATCCAAAACCTATAAGCTAACTGTCTCTTCAATGATGATTTGCAAAATGCACCACTGTAAGTTGAACCCTATTTTTCCATTAAGATTTTTGTTAAAATAGGGGGTTAGTTTTTTTTAGCATTGTCATGCCCTACAAATGAAACCTCTGTTATCGTCTCCCTTCTCTCACATCTCCTCTTTCTGCCTTGCTCTTCCTGACTTCTACTGTGCCTTCTCTTCCCTGCACCACCTTCTCTCTCTAGCTTGCTTGCTGGGAATTGCCTTCTGAGTTCTTCTGTCTTCTCACATCTCCACTCTACTTCCAACCTCTAGCTTCCTTGTTAGGCACTCCCCACTGACCTTCACTATCTTTTCACTTCTTTGTCCTTCCTCATTCTTTTGTTTACTGGTCTGCTTGCTTGGTGCTCTTTTCTGGCTTCTACTGTCTCCTCTCTTCCTTCTCCAAGCTCCACTCTATTGCTGTTGTGCTTAGTGATGTACAGTGCTGGTCACAGTGGTCATAAAAGTGAGTTTGGAATGATGGGGAGGTATTAGCTCATATTGGAAAGGCTGTAAAAGCAGAGGGTTGTAATAAAAGCTGTTGTAAGTCACGGTTTCCCCTGTATTTAGTGAACCAGCAGTCAGTCTCTCTTCTACTATACCACCCTTTCTGCTTTGAAGAGCTTCATGGCATGAAGTAAATGAACTGTTTCATATATTCAGCATCTCAGTCAAACATCTCCCCCTTTTTATTGATAGGAATGTTTTTGGGTTGGGGTTCAAATTATTCCTGAACAAAATTTGAATTGTGGGAATACTCTGCTTTCCACGTTCTGTCTGTGCTATTTCCTTACTGCTGTACTGTTTTCTCTTCTTCTCAATACATCATATTTTAACTCAGTCACAAAGCTGATCACAACCAATCTGGAATTCTGAGCTGAACAGGTTAACATCATGATGTCTATAGCCTATATAGTCAGATTTGACTACATGCTGATATCATTAAGGGTAACTAAGACATCTGAATTTTTACAGACAAGCAGATGGGTGTCTATGAGAACAGCAAGGTGGAATAATTTCCACCTCATTCTGAATTTGTCTATTAATTAAATATTAATTATTATACAGGCAGTTGCACTGTGTTGTAGTAGCATGTGCTATGTACGCAAATTATGCTAACATACAATAAATACAATCCCTCCCCTGACAAAAATTCCTGCAATCATTCTCCAACAAACGTTTTCCCTAGTATCTTAAGCAAATTAAATTAATTAATCTTACTAGACTGGGAAACTTATGATGTTGCCAAAATACATAAGTAGACTATCTCACTTTTCACTCAGCACTGTGTAAAAGTAGTGCAAACTGGAAGACATCCCTTTGGATGCCAATAGTAAGTGCTAGTCTCTTGAGAAAAACAGTAAGAATATTTACAAAACAGGTTAGATTTTTATTTCTTTCATGAACATGGGTGAGATACATATTTTAATGAGATATGTTTTCAACACTGTTTGTGTAGCCCAGTTTGATGAGTAAGTTGTTCAACAAGAACTGTTCCTATAGTTTTTGGTAACCCCTAAAGCAGATGGATCCCAAGTACTTAAAATGAGTAATGGATAACAGGTTGGACTTTAGCCTCTCCATCCTTCTTAATGCTAACATATTTACTTGTACCCACTATCCTTGCCTATTCACTTGCCCTTTGGAAGGGGCAAGCATACAATTCCAATTCGGCTGACCTACATAAACAATTACAGCACATCCATAAAATACATGCAGCAGTACATCAAATTTTGGCAGGGCAAAACAGTGAGGACCTCATGCCAAAATTTCAAAGTGCTATGACCATGAGCTAAGTTATCAGTGGCAACCTCAAAACATATGAAGCATTAGCTTGTACACAGAAGTGTTCCAAAAATTAATACATTACACGGACAAAATAATTCACAATATGATGGCGAACACTCAATTAATACAATTCTCTGGAAATTAGCAAAATCTGTAGGGTTGGAGGAGAAAGCATAGGTCACAGAAACTGAGTGGAATATAAGCCTTCAATTTCCTGAGAATTACTGTGGAATAGAGATGGTTATGAACCATGGTGGTTCATATCAGTTTAGCAGACAGCCAAACAGGTGTTCCAGTTTGGCGCCCTGCCCCTCTGGCGGGCACCCACTCGGAAGCAACATCATGGCCTCCAGTCCCACCTCCTCTGGGTGTTGCCTTTGAATCGGCGGCTGCCAGAGGGGGTGGAGTGCCGAACCACAGAACACCTGTTCAGCCATCTGTTGAACCGGCATGAACCACTGAACTGGTGGTTTGTGCCCATCTCTACTGAGGAATCATTGTAGTGTAGAGACTGGCAACTATGCTCCTCCAGATGTTTTTGGCTTGCAAGCCCATGATTCTTAGCCAACAAACACAGTGAGAGAATATGGCAGTTAGAGTTGAAAAACACCAAGAGGGCCACATCTGTCCACCTCTAATGTAAGGTTGGGTTTTGTTTCTGCAAAGTGATTCTACATTTCTTGTTCTGGGGAGAAACAGAAGCATTACCATCTGTTAAATGTCAATTAATTTCTATTTAAAGAAATTATGAAAATATTTGTTGACATATTCAAACAAATTTATCCCAAGCATATTCTACACAAGGATAGCCTAATGTTTATATTAACTGTATAATTTATGTTTATTTTTGTTGTACACCGCCCAGAGTAGCAATTTGCTAGACAGGTGGTACATAGATCAAATAAATAGATAAATAAATAAATGTAAACTTTTAAAAGCAGAAACACATTATTATGGGCACAATAATACAAAGACCTAAATGAATGTTTAGACTGCTTCCTAGTAGAGCTGATTTTCAAGTATGAGCAAGAATGCTTATGCAGGAGTACTTTTAAAAACGTGACATTATTATTCTGTCACAGATAAACAGAGGAGGACAAAATGGGAACAAAAGAATCACTCAACAAAAGAAACTATGCTCCAGACTCTAGCTCAGAAAGGCCAAAGAGAAAGTAAGTAGAACACCAATACCTGGAATGATGTATCTGAACAAAGGTGCAATTGACATGACAAGTAACTGTGTCACTTTTTTTTTTTTTGCACTTTGTTCTGTTACGCACAAAACATAAATCCCTACCTGATTAGCATTAAACAGATCACAGGTCAGAGATGCCACCTGTAGCAGAAGCAAAGGAACAGATTCCTCAATTCCATAAGTGGTTAGAAGTCTTGAAAAAAAGTTTGAACTAAACCTTTGTACTGCAGGTCTGGGGGCAAGAATGAACCTGGTAACTTCAAGTTGATGACTAACAGCAGCCTTGTCAGCTGCCAAATATAGGGGTAATATCAAACTCAAAGCAACGGTCCTAAAGGCCTAGAACAGGGACAGGACAACCTCCTGGGAATGTGGCGATTCCTCTTCACCCAACCGGAGATGCAGAAGACAGCAGTAGGACAGCAGGATGTCTTGTGCAAGGTTCTGAAAATGTTGTCACACTATGGACCTCAGGTCTTCTATGACCCCTCAATCCCTTGTGATCACTAAGAATCCCATTTATGGTCAGCTTGGGCTCTCATGGGAAGCCAGTGTAGTAAGTAAACACTTGTGCATTGTGGTGCACAATGAAATAGCCACATGAAAACTGTTGAACTCCTCCTGATTCTGGTATCTCCCCTGCCGTTTACTTTTTATTTTCCAGTACATAAAAGCTATTCTAGGATAGAGTCGATATTTGTATCTAACAATTTGCTTTTTTAAAGTGATTAAAACTGATGTAGTAGAGCTAGCCTGTGTGGCCCTGGGCAAGCTGCACAGATTCAGGGCGTTCCTTGAAGAAGAAAATGGTAAAACACTTCTTAGTACCTTAGTACCTAGAAAACCCTGAAAAAGGTAGTCATAAGTCAGAACTGACCTGACGGCATGCAATTATCATTAGGCATTTTAAAGGTGCTTTGTTGAATATGGATATCAAAATAAGATATGATTATAGAGAAGGTAAAAGATGGAGATAGATACAAGTATTTTTCAGCATAAAATATAATAGAGAAAGTGGAGAAAGAAATGATGGAAGTATGGGGAATTAATGACAGAGAAGGTGGCAGTAAGAGTTTAGTATGGGAAACAATGAAATTTACTGTGGGAGGCTTACATATTAAGGAATCATATAATAAAAAAACATATGAAAAAGTTTGAAGAAATAAGAATGTTGGAGGTGAATTATATAAAAGACAGAAACAAAAACATTGGAATTACAGGACGTTGGTGGGTATCTTGAACATATCGTTTTTAAACAAGATAATAAGAGTATGGTTTTAAAAAAATTGAAACCTCTTCTCTTAAAAATACGTTACAAATTTAGAATAAGTATAGAAAAACATTCACCTCATTAATTTCTCCATTATATCCAGTAGTAGAGTTAGAAAAATTTCCAAAAATTTGAAAGAGAGTTTGGAAAATTTATTTAAAAAGAAACAAGTTATTAGATTAAAAGATTGGTTGGAAAAGATGAGTAACAGGGAGCAAATAATAGCACTATTAGGATATCTTGGCTTAAGTTTAAAAAAATGAACAAAAGAATGGGTAAAAAGAACTGGTAAATGTAGGGATCTTACAAGATTTGAAGAAATTATAGTACAGAAGGGAAATGTAGATGAAAATAAGATAATAAAAGGGATAACAAGTAGAATTTATGAGATATTAATAGAACCAGAGTACCAATAAGATGTTCATAAAGCATTATGGGAATTTGATTTGGGAGAAGAAGTAAGTATCGAGGTGTGGAAAAATATTAAAGTACATGTCTATAAATATAAAGGATTTTTTTTATAAATTAGTTTGGAGAGGGTATTTAACTGAGGAAACTGAATTATATGGATACTAAATATTCTATTTTATGTTGGAAAGGATTTCAGAAAGTAGATAGTTATTTCCAAATGTAGCAGAATGTGAGAATTTATTGAAATTTTGGAGGCTGGTCTTCAAAGAAATAAATGAAATATTAAAGTTAAATATAGAGGTTTGTTCTAGGATATGATCGATGCAGTTGGACAATGAAAGAACTAATTTCAAACTTACTAACAGCAGTAAGATTAATGGCAGCAAGAAATAAGAAAGTTAAGCATGATTTTCAACTAGAGGCATGGTATAAAGAAGTTTGGAATATAGCTGTTTATGATAAATTAATGTATAATATGAAAATTAAGAATAAGTTGTTACATAAGGATATATTTATTGATATATGGGGAGGCTGTATTGAGTTTGTGTTTTAAAAAAGGGAAGGGTTGCATGCCTTCACAAAAATCAATGCAGTTTTGGAAAGGGAACAGAGCCCATAAAGAAAGAAAATTGGTTATGTCCACATATGGTCTCAGTGGAGAGGTGAACTTTTGTATTACTGTGTGGTTTTGTGTTTTTATGTTTTAAGGATTTTTGGAGTAGTTGCACTATAATTTATTTTGCATTAAAAAAAATTAAAGACAATTGCTGAACTCTTTCTAATCATGCCTGCCACTGTGATCATTTTTTTGTGTAGTAGAAGTTCACCTTTAATGTGAGAAAGTGCTTACTATCTTTCAAGACACAAGAGATGTGTAGGGACTTGTTCAGAAAATCAAAATGAGAATTTGGTGAGCTGAAGAACCTTTATTTTTAGTACTGCAGGACTAGCCACATAGCTTAGCATGTTTGATGCATGGCTGTGGAGTTAAAGGTTGGGAGTCTGATTCCTCACTAGCCTCCCAGGAGAAAAAAACAGCCTATTTGGCCTCGGGCAAACTGCACAGTCCTAGAACACCCCTATAGAAGGGAAGTGTAATTTACTTTTGAGTACTCTATATCTAGAAAACTCTAGAAAAGGGTTGCCATACGTTGACATTGACTTGACGGTAAGTCATTATTACTAATATCCACAGGAGACAAAAATTCTAAAAGATGATCAAGGCATTGAATATCCCTCCCTGCCCAAAAATACCTTCACCAATGGCCTGCTGTCTTAGCTGACACATAATGAGAAAAATAAGATTTCTATGAGAAAGCTTGATTCTGTACACATCTGTCATCAACTAAGTTATATGTATATCACACTCAGAGCTATGTTAATGCATTTGTTTTGACAAAAAAACAAAGAACAAAAAGAAAAATAACAGCAACAACTTTTGGGAAAAGATGTTTCTATTTAAGACTTTGTCCTGTCATCATCATCATCATCATCATGTGCCATCAACTCAATTCCAAATTATGATGACCCTTTTAAGGGTTTTCTAGATAGAGAATACTCAGAAATGGTTTAATATTCTTTTATTTTGGGCTGTGCAGCTTATCCATGATCACACAGGTTGGCTCTTCTTGTAGGAGGCACAGTGGGGAATCGAAATACTGTTTATAACACTGACTCAAAAAATGTTAGAAGGTCTCTTTATTTCCCCTCATTACACAGCACATGGTATATTATTATAAACAGCCATTTTTTTGTAGATATACCCTGTTTCCCCAAAAATATGAACTAACCTGAAAATAAGCTAGTATGATTTTTCAGGATGCTCGTAATATAAGCCCTACCCCAAAAATAAGCCCTAGTTAAATGAAACCCCGCCCTCCAGCATTGTGCAGCATTGTGCAGCAACCAGAAGAAGATGACATGACTATATTTGAATAAATGTAGATTTTTGTACATAAAAAAAATAAAACATCCCCTGAAAATAAGCCCTAATGTGTGTTTTGGAGCAAAAATTAATATAAGACCCTGTCTTATTTTCAGGGAAACACGGTAGTGCAACACTGCCAACTGTTAGAAGAACAGTACTTTCCCCAAGTAATGAAATCATAGCATTACTGGTAAAGCCAGAAGGAAAAGCCTGAAAAGAATCAAATTTAGCAGGAAAGACTGGGAACCAGTCCACAAAGACAAGGTCCAATGAAAAAAAGAACAGTTTGCTAGCAGCTGACAGACTGTTCCGTGAACAGCTATAGTTAAATAGTGACCTTAGCACTTAGCATTCAAATGACAGCGGAACTGTCATGAAATTCCCATATAATTTGCCAGGAAAAGTGTGATCTTTGGGAACATACTCCTACCACAACAATTCACAAGGTGTTCAACTTTGTCAGAGATATGAGAAAAGGAATCTGATGGTGACTTCTGCCTCATACATAATGAAAACACATTGCTTTATTACCGTCAATAAAGCTGAGTAAGCTAAATGAGCAATTTATGTATCTTTGGATGTGTGGTGCTGGCTTATCTTGGCTTCCTAGATAGCTGTGGAACACTGGCATGCACCCAGGCCTCTTAGTTGCTTACAGAGAGAAGTAGACTCCATTACACTACATTATCTGTCATATTTAAACAAAATTTTTTGTTGTTTAGTCGTTAAGTCGTGTCCGACTCTTCGTGACCCCATGGACCAGAGCACGCCAGGCCCTCCTGTCTTCCACTGCCTCCCGGAGTTTGGTCAAATTCATGTTGGTAGCTTCGATGACACTGTCCAACAAAAATTAGCCTCATCCAAAATAAGTTCTCTTAGATCTTATCTAGCTCAATATATATTTTTAAATTAAATTTTAAAAAAATATGTTAGAGAATATTTAGTCACTCTACGCTGTCTTCAATGCATATTAGCCTTTCTTTTGGTATAATTCTGTAATCCAACCCCCCTCAAAAGTTAGCCCACAGAATTCTATGTGACATTTAAAAAATACGACAGACCACTCATGATTTCTTCGTCTTCATTACGTTCGATAAGGAGGAAGATGGACCCAAGTGGTCAAAAGAGACAAGGAACCACATGGGAATATAATAGCTACATGATTATATGGACAGTAATTTACAAGAAAATTTGTTTCATTATTGCACTATAACCTTCTCAAATTTGACCATACAGCACAAATGAAAAGAGCTGACAAAAACTCTGGTGTACAGTGTACAGTTATGCTATAACTGCAGTCAGGGGAAACACAGCGAGAATAAAAAGGGAGAGGGTAAAAACTTTTCATGTAAAGTTTAATCTCACTAGTGTTAGCATAGTGTACAAATTTTGGAAGCAAGCTTCAAAAGATTGCAGATCAAAGAGGAATATTCATACATATTTCACACTTTCTGACATCATAAGTCTTACACAGCATAACTTCTGGCAAAGGGATTCCAGCCACGATTTGCTATGTTTATTGCAGTGCTTCCCAACCTTGGGTCCCAAGATGTTCTTGGACTACAACTCCCATAAATCCTGACTAGCACTGCTAGTGGTGAAGGCTTCTGGGAGTTTTACTCCCAGAACATCCAGGGACACAAAGCTAAGAACCACTAGTTTACAGCCTGCCTTTTAAGGCAGTATGCCCCCTTCACCATTTTATCTTCATAACAACCTTAAAAGGTAGGATAGATAACCCAGTGGATTCCTATTGAATGGGGAATCTCAACCCTGACTTTCCTCAACTCTTACTGACAGTTTTCCCACAATATACACTAGCTCTCTGTGGTTGCTTTCATCCCTTTCAAGACACCATAATTTGCTTAACACACATAACGGACTTTTAAACAATTCTTCAGTAGCATTCTGCATCATGACTACCCATACGTAATCTACTCAGTGTAATAGTTGATAGTCTGGCAGTTAAAAAAAAAAGTTTCTTACGTACAGTATTGGTCAGATGGTTGTCAGCAGACGTCTCTCTCAGTTGCCCATGCTGGATCTGTGATAAGTGTGCAGATAGTTCTGCCATTGGGACCTTTTACTTCACAAATGCTCCTTCTTCTTGAGATATCAGAACTGTAAATGTTTTCAAAAAGAGAAATGTTCTGAAATCCTGCACCATCTTACATTGAGTTAAAATTAAGAACCTCCTTAGCCATCAGCTTTCTAGACCAGAGTTAGAAAAAATAACTCCATGCAGGCCTAATGTTACCTGACTATTTAAGACTTTGTCCTGTTATTAAGTGCTTCAGTGGTGGACTCATCTGCTTCCACTCACTTGGACAAGCATTCTCTCTCATCAAGTCTGGAGACACAAAAATTTTGTATGACAGATGTATGGATATTAAAGTCACACAATATCAGCAAACTAATTTCTAAGCATGGTAGTGAACACCATTTTGATGCTAAGTTATTAGCTTTAACATCGATCAGATAACTAAATGCAAGACTAGGAAAGAGAGTGGTGGCTGTCTAAGAAAATCATGTAAGTGCACTATTTCAGCCAGTGGTGGGCAAAGTACAGTGGTGCCTCGCTAGACGATGTTAATCCGTTCCGCGAAAATCGCTGTCTTGCGAAAATATCGTCTAGCGAAGCACGTTTCCCCATTGGAATGCATTGAAATCTCTTCAATGCGTTCCAACGGAAAAGTCGTCGTCTTGCGAAGATCGTCCATAGGGAAACATCGTCTAGCGAGTGCGGGTCCCCGTTGGAATGCACTGACAGCTATTGACCGCTAGTCAATGCATTCCAATGGGGAAAACTCGTCATCTAGCGAAAATCGCCCATAGGGAAACATCGTTTTGCGAAGCGCATTAGCGATCGCAAAAAGCCATCGTCTAGCAAATTCCTCGTCCTGCGAGGCAATCGTCTAGCGAGGCACCACTGTACACTCCTCCTCCTTCCTGCCCCCAAACATAAATTATGACTGTTGGAAACCTTCAGAAGTTACCATTCACTTTTTAAATACCCTGGGGCGGGGGATACCATTTAACTCCAAAGGACCAATTTTTTCAAAATGTCTAGTGGACTTTAACCACTTCTGGGAGTACTGTGCTTACTTGCAGTTTTGCTAATCCATGCAGCTCACTGAGAGTCCTGGAGAGCAGAAAATGAACCCTTAGACTGGTTTTTGTATGCCTATCCCTAATTAACACAACTGCCATGGATAACTAGTAGCTGATCAGTATCATGGTGTTTAGTATGGTATTTGTTTTATCCTTTTTAGTATTTGTATACTCACTATTCTTAGCTTTAATATTGTGTTTTAATGATGTAAGTCACCTTGGATCCTCTTAAGGAGAAAGGTGGGGTAAAAATATTTTAAATAAAATAAATAAATAATGCTTGTACCAGGCCACTGTGGATAGGACTACACTGCAGTTTACCCAACGGTTTGTGCCAGAGTTGGCATGGTTAAATTCAACATATTTTCCATCAACTACAGGATGTACAACTCACTGCAATTAAGTCCTGTCTTTTTTCATGAGCGTCTGTTACTTTTTGTTCAGCTGGCAGGAGCTAGGGGTTTGTTTTTTTAAAAAGAGATTTCTCTTGTATCGTTTTATTTCAGTTTCTGGCATGTGTGATCACCTATACTGCTTCAAAGGGGCAGAGGCAGGTGTGTCCTAGGGTGAGCTTGATATCAGGGCATCTTTAAAAAAACTTTTAGCATGTGACCTCGTTTTCAAGTGTAGTGCCATGTCAAATAAACACTAGTTTCACAACTTGTTACATCAATTCAAAGCTATGTCACCTGCCAATTAAAAAAAAAAACATAGCAGGAAGAGGGCAGTGTAAGTGTCAGAGGACAGTAGGAAATCTGTGACACTGGTGAGAATTGTAACAATTTGAGGTGCTGTGTGGAATCTGGTCCAAATAATAATTAAATAATTAAATACTGCATGTGAGTAACAAGTTAACTGCCTTAAGAAATTTCAAATCAACCCATATTAATCAGGGATACTTCTGAAAAGTGAACAATGGCAGGACACCTCAAATCATTACTATTCTCACCAGTGCTACTGGTCACCCACTCTCCTTTGTCATTAACACTGCCCTCTTCCCTGCTTCTGTTTTTTTTTTAAATGGCAAGTGACATAGCTCTGAACTGATGTAACCACCTTGCTGTCTGCACTCTTCAGGTTCTTCAACCACTCAATGTGGCATGCTAGAATGTATGAAAGTTATTACATAGATAAGAACGCCTCCTCAGTAGGGTTAGAATGGAAGTCTTAAACCCGGATACTTTAAACCAAGCAAGCAAGTAAGCCTGACATAGAATATCTGTTATATTATATCACTCATATATCTTACCTAAAACATAAAACATCAATTCAAATCACTCTTACTGTTACTACTATTTACTAGCATGTATTATGTGCTATTTAGAATATATATTAATACAGTCTACAAATAATATCAAGACAGAAGTAGGACTAGGGACAAAACAATAATCTAAAATGGACAAGTATGTAGAAGGCATGGAAACAGCAAGTCCAAAGACAGGAGAGGTGGAAGTTGAGACAATATTGCCTAAGTTAAAGTTCTGCTGATGTACCAGGTTTTAAAGAAAAGAATTTGATGGATATAATCAAAATGGTGTAATGAACTATGAAGAAAAGACTGTTACTGAGATAGGGAGGCATACTGAAAAAGATGAAAACATAACTCACAAGTTCCAAATAACTTACAAGTCATAGCAATCTACAAAGAAGAAACAGAACTGAAGAGCAGTATTAAAACAAGCAGATTCAAATGCAAACTACAAGACAGTCATTCAGCAGAACTATATGTATCTGCATAATAAAATTTTACATTGAAATATGAACAATAAAACTGAAATATTGAAGAATGGAACTTTTTTTAAAAATTCTGAGACTAATGTAATTGATACAGAACAGGAAATAAACCAATCAAATTAGTTTTCATCAAAACTGTATTATGAACAAAACACAGTTTACAAAGCCTGAAAGGAAAATGATGGTTTCTTAAACTTCCAAGTAGGCATTGCGAGAACATGGAAAATTGACGTTCTGGATAATATCTCTCAGAATCTTTCAGTCTGAATGACTGCTGCCCATGCATTCTTGAGGATTTTGGGCACTGAAGCCCAAAAGAGTCACTTTTTCAAGAACTGTGCATTGTCCATGGACCAGATTACTTAAGCTTAGACAAATGCAGTTATGCAATTAAGAGCTTTGTGGTGCTCAAATTAGTTGAACCCAGCCACCTGGGTCCCTTTATGCTCCACTGGGATACAAACCTAAGCTGTTAAAAGAACCCATGTGAGATCAAGTATAGACGCAGAAGAATAACAAAGAAGATGGCAACTAATGAATGAAGAGAAAAAGAGAAAAACGAATCTTCTCCTTATCAGACTTAGAGATTTTACTCATCTCTCATCTACCTTGAAAAGGACAATATCAATATAGTGCTGAGATGACAAAAGATTTCATATAGGTAATTTGAAACAGATTTCAAATTGATATAAAAGATCATTGCAAAGCTCACTGGCAGAAATACTTCCTTATCATTATGAGCAGATGTTCTGACAAGATTTTGATAATGCAATCAGGAGTGACACTTCTGTTTCTGCCATGGTGACAATATCAGTAAGCTGTCTGATGCAGCCAGTATCCTTTTTCCTCTTATTCACAAGCCTTGTCGAGCTCCACCCAAAGAGTGTCCACAATAAAGAATTTCACAGGACTAAGACAGCTGACTATTGTTTTGCTCTTCACCCAAAACTGCTGAGAATTTTAACATCCCCTCTATTGTGATTTCATTCCATGTGACACAAACACAGATGGAATGGTCCTAACTCTCTTGTGAAGTAACATTAACAATCACAGAGAAACAAAAACAAGCAACAATAGTATTGATGTTTTACTTATTTAAGTTTCTGTTCTTTCCCATGCAGCAAACAATGTTTGAAAAATAGCAACATATAAGAAAATAAACTTATATTAAGAGAGAAAAGTATAGGAAGATACTTCATATATATTTGCAGCCTTTTGAATCTCTTAGAAAGAAAAATGAGTAGCATCCCATTAAAAAGTACGTTATAATGCTATGCACATTAATTTGGTAGTAGCCCACTCTCAATTAACCCAATAGACCCACCACACTATTTATATAAAAAAAAAGTAATGTGTAAAATCTGGCATTTGAACATTGTCTTCACTGATAAGGGAGTATACTTACACAAAGTTGTAAAACACAAAAGGAGAAGTAAATGCCAGCTAGTAATAACAGTTATCCATCCCCCATCCTTTTTTTTTTTTTTGATGTTATTTTGTTGTTAGACTCAGGATCACCAGTTATCATTACAACATCATAATTACAACATCATATCGTGACTAAAGTGGCAGAATGAATACAGTGCAAGTATAATGAGAAATACAGTATACTAGAGAATTCAGAGGAGTGGTCTACAAGATTTCATATTCATGTTTCAAATATTCATTTTGAAGAGTTCTTTTTTTTACATCAGATAAATATGAAGAAATCAGGTCTATTTCTATGCGTATTCTTTTTAGCAGACCAATGCTTTACAACACAAGACTAGGCAGATGAATGCTTAATCATGATTAAGCAATCAAGAGCTGAAACTGAACTAAATGCTTCCTCTTTCTTGGAACATATTTGTCTTGCAGAATCTAACTATGCTTAACCTCACTACCTGTAGCAGTTTACAGCTAACAAAGGCTCCTGTTTAATACATAATTTAAAAAAAAAACATTTCAAGACTACAGTTAACCATTGTGGTGACAAGGAAATTAATCAGGTAAAAACTAATGTGGCTATGTTCTTCTTAGCCATTCTTCAACTGCTTAGTGGCCAGTCAATTCCTGGGCAGTCTAGAAAGTTAGAATAATATGCCTAATAATTTCTTTGAAATGAGATAGTAGAAGCCATTGAAGGAGGAACTGAAGGTTGAAGTGAACTTTTCCCTTCTGTTTATTTCCTAAGCAGCACCCCTCAGGCTAACAGAGATATTTTTTTCTTTCCTTTTGGCCTCTCAACTATCAACACACAGATAAAATTACTAACAAATCTTTCTTAAGGGGATTGTTTAACACAAGAGTTGGTCAACAGTATAAGATCCCTAGAAAGGAAAATGAGTACGTATTTAACTTTATACCAGGTTATAATAATGACACTATCAGATGATGGTCAGAATTGTACTGTTCACAAAAGATTTGTGCAATTTGTGATGTTTATCTGTGGTTAACTGAGAAGGTGCTGGGATGTATCTTGTTTTTGAAATTAGGCATGTGACTGAGATATACCTTGGCACCTTGCCAATTAGCCATAATTAGCTGTGGCAAGTTACAAAAACTTTAACTGAACACCAATAGAATTCTGGCCAATGTCTTATTCACATTGTATTTTCTACCCAACAATGTCAACCAGATTACAGCACTACAATGTCAATCAGCTCAACCAGCATGGCCAGTGTTCACAGATTATGGAGACTGTAAACTGGAGGGCATAAGACTGCCTGCCACTGGTCTACTGAATATAGCTCAATATAGTTCTGAAAACATTGTTTCTTCCAAACCACCTATGCGTATTAGAACCCACATTCCATAAATGATAGATATGTAAATAGCATAGTATCCTACCCTTATAGTCATATACGAATTTATTTACCTTATTTTCACTGGATTTTAAAATAAATTTTGAATAAAATCTGGAAGAGTAGAAAAGGGATTCTGTTGGTTACCATCCACCCTGCTGCTCAATAGTCTCCATACCTGTGCTAGCCAAGCTAGTGTCAGGGGTTTTGCTGGATTTGCCACTGCCTGTTGTGCTTAGAACTTCAATGTCCTTGGCCAAGATGACTTTGTTAGAAGTGGCTCACAACTCCATGTCCTCCATGACAACTATGAGTATATCCCATACAGTATCCAGCCCACCCATGCCAGATTTAATCTGGTTTTCTGTACTGGGGGAGGTCATGGTGATATGGGTGTAGAAGAACTTTCTTCACTTCTGTTTTCATGGGCAGAACATTACTAGGTCAGATTTAGATTCACTGAAATCAGAACCTCCGCCTCGCTTGGGGACCTTTTAAGATGGTCCACCCCAGGAGGCTGATGGATCCAAATTGCTATTTAATATCAACATGAAAATGCTGGGAAATGTTGTCTGGAGTTTTGGGGTTCAGTGTTATCAGTGTGCAGATGACACCCAACTCTATTTCTCCTTTCTGTCTAATCCCAAGGAAACTGCTTCACTTCTAAATCAGTATCTGTTGTCAGTAATGGACTGGTTGAGGGTGAATAAACTGCACCTTAATCCAGATAAAACAGATGTGTTCCTGTTCAGTCAAAGAGTGGGTCAGGGAATGGGGCTTCAACCTCTGCTAGACAAGGTTATACTTCCCCTGAAAAAACTGGTATGCAACTTGGGTGTGCTCCTGGATTTGTCCCTTAGCCTGAATGTCCAGGTCTCAGCAGTGGTCAGGAATGCATTTGCACAATTAAAACTACTGTACCACCTTCCCCCTTCCTAGAACTGGCTGATCTGGCCACAGTGACACATGCCTTAGTTATATCCCAAACAACTTGCATTCAAGCTGCCTGAAAGACTGCATGTCCCTTTATGAGCCTGACTGGGTTTTAAAATCATCAGGGGAGGCCTTTCTCTCTGTCCACAGGCTCACAGGTGTGTCTGGTGAGGATATGAGAAAGGGCCTTCTCGGTTATTGCTCTCAAGCAGTGGAAGTCCCTCCCATGGGAGGCCAGGCTGGACACCTCTTTTATTTAGCAAGCAAAGACCTTTCTCTTTAGGCAGGATTTTTCTAGTAACTGGCCACCTAATATGGGATTCTTAAAAACAGGGCTTCCTTTTCATTTACAGTTTTAATATTGTTTTAATATTGTAAGGCACCTTAGATTCTCTTGAGGAGAAAGGAAGTGTATAAATATTTTAAACAAACAAAGAAATAAATTACACTATGACCCAGGGCAAGGATACCATTTACAGTATTTATAAACAACAGCAAAATCCCTCTCCTATTAGACTATGTGCTGGTATAACTCAATGGGCTGGAGCACTTGGGCACTGAGCCACTGTCTGGGAGTCTGAATCCCCACCGTGCCTCACAAGACAGGGACAAGCTGAGATCATCCAGTCTGTGTGTGGCTGACAAGATTACATGCCCTGCCATTTGTGAGATCTTGGGCAAACTGCATAGCCCCAGAATGACACCACTGACAAACCATGTATGAGTGTGTTATATGTAGTAAATTCTGGAAAGGCTGTTGTAAATTGGAACTGATGTGACGACACACAATTAAAAATTATTAGATTGCACCTCCAAACTATTTCAAAATCCACACAGAAAAGCAAAACAATTATAAAACTGAACCACATGGCTATTGCCTTCAGACCAATCTGTAGCATCCTTAAGCAGCAAAAAGTCAGCATTACTTCATCCCATTAACAATCTCCTTTAGATTTCCAAAGAATATGCCACAAAAACAAAGCAAAAACAAAGAAAACTACCACATTTATTACGGCATTAGCTTTCACTATCATACTTCACTTCAAGAGATACCTGGAGTGCCAATCTGAACTGATTTGTGTATCTGTATGCACACTCACACCCGTGTATCACTATGACTGTATATACTGATATAGACAGACAGACACAATGTAGGAAGAACACATGTATGTATTTTGACATCTGCCAACTCAAGATATTGATCTATTTGCTGAGACAAGCTCTGATCCAAAAAAATTTGTACCACAATAAATTTGTTAGTCTTTAAGTGCCACAAGAATTTCTTCAGTTTAAAGCCTCCTTCAACAGCTCAAGTGGAAAGTGAAAAAGAATTAGATAATATTCTTCAAGGAAGCACTTCAAATTGTCTTCTTTACTCTGATCTAAGCCAGAAAGAAATCTTCTCTGTGGACACAAAGCACCTGAATAACCTTCTGAAAAGTACTCTGACACTGGCATAATGTTGGACTCAAAGAAAATACATCTATTTCATTTGCAAACCAATAGAATCAGCCTTTCAACAGACAAATTTGTTGTGGTGGTTCTGTGCCTTCTTACAGAGACCCTAACGGGACTTTCAAGGTAAATGAGAGATTGAAGGAGTGGTTTTGCTACTTCCACACCTCCAGTGAGTTTCCAGGGCTGAGCAGGGATTCGAGCCCCAGTTTCTAGAGCCGTAGTCCATCACTCGATCCACTACACCCCACGGGGCATCTGCAAACAGATCCCCCATAACTACATTCCCCTGGCAAGACGAGATCAGCTTCAGAAACCGATTTCCTGCCTTTTGTACTACTGTCAAAACCGTCCAGTATTTCTATGGGGAACAAAGGTCGCAGTCCCCCATCCCCCAGCCTCCCTTTACCAATTGAATCAAATTGATTCTGGCTTCAACACCCCCATCCCAGCCCTGACTGCAAGGGAGCGGTTAAAGAGTACAGCCCTCTTGTATCTTAGGTCATAAAAGAGGCGTGATCCCCTTGGAGAGCGCTGCTGGACCTTAGGCGGGGGAAGGGGAAACAGCCATGATCCCAAAGGTGGGTCATGGGGGCACAAGGGCGAGACAAAGAGGGCCAGGGCTGCTGGTAGGAGGAGGGGAAGGCGGGTCAGCAGAGGAGGATGGAAACACTCGCACCAGGAGGTGGGTTGGAGAAGTAACAGGAGGAGTCCCGAACGACTACTACGGCCCTTCCCTAAGAGAGAGGCCTTTTCTCCCTCACGCTTCCCATCCCTCTCTGCCAAGGCCACGGCTTACCTGCCCCCTCAGAACCGGTCCCACCAGTTTGTTTCCCTTCCGACCCGCTTGCAGGACACAGTCCCCCAAACCTTCCTTCCCTGCCCCCCCCTTGACACTTCCGGCCCAGGCTCCGCCCCCTCTCCTAGAGTCAGCACCTGGACTCCGCCTACTCCCGCCCTCCTTCGCTCGGTCGTCAGGGTGTGGGCCTGCCCTGACGGGCTGCGGCTGTCCATCAAGGGGACGCGGGGGGCCTGCCTTTCACCTCGGGGACAAACAACAGCTGCAGCCGGCGGAGGGAGAGACGTTGGCGCGCACGCGCCGCGCGACGGGTCCGGTGGGGAGGGGAGGGGAGGGGAGGGGTCTTTTGCTGCGCCAAAACCACCTCAGTCTGAACCGCCCGTTCGAGGCACGTTGGCCAGTCAGGAGCTGGGCGTTGTTACCGAGCCTGTTTTGGGGAAAGGAGGAGGCGGTTGGTTCCTCTGCGATCAGCAGATATTTTCTAGCATACACCCTGTGCATTTAAAAAATGAAGATCGTATGCATTGCAGCCCGCTCTTATATATGGATATTTATCGGGAGTAAATCCGACTACGTTCAGCGGATGTTACTCTTCAGTAAGTGTACATAAGGAATTTTCCAAAGAAAACTATATAAATGCAGAAGCAGGCGATAGTATTAGACCCCTGGAAAAATCAAGATTCCAAGCTTTCGATTGTAACATAGCCCATTTTCCTCAGGCAGTTTCAAGTTTGAAGAGCCTTCAAATTATGTGTGATTTAGTACCCACTATTGTGGTACTTGCACTTGTCAGCCTATAGCATGAGCATGGAGACATGTGGCTCTCTAAATGTTGCTGCATTACTGTTCCTGCTGTCTCTTACCATTGCCTGGGGATGATGGGCACTGGAGATCAGCACATGGAAGTGTAAGAGGGGAGCAAGTGCCAAAGAAAAAGTAGTGCTTTGTAAGGAAGATTCAACATTCCTTAGAGATAAGCTGCTCTGCGCATGAGGAACTAACTGCTTTGCTGAGATGTGAGAAATTGTAACCAATGCACATAGTCCTCAAGGACCAATGAACTGCTGCATACTTTTGTTTCCTTTTTAGAACTGTATAAAAACTTTAACCCTGTTGATCTCGGGGTCCCCCACCCTGCTGGGCACCCAAGTGCGCACTTGTCTTATCTGAATAAACCTGTTGCCCTTTCCTCCAAGAAACTGTCCACTTATTATTATTGCTTGGGCCTTAGCTTAATAGAATTAGCTGAGACACCAAGCTCTGGGAGTAACAGAGGGGCACAGGTTCCCCACCTCTGGTCTAGAGAATAAACTACATTTTTCCTGTAAAGTGTACATGGTTTTCTCTGCTAGGCTTCGCACAGCACACAATTGGTATACAGTTGTTTTGATGCAGGAACTAATTTAAAACCATGCTAACTCTAACAATACTGCATGCTAGTATTTTTCCCTTGTGAACAAGCTGGGTGGCTTTAATTATCCTCATCTACAAGAGCTTGTGCATTTTTAGAGCACAGCCCTGAAAACCATATATTTGGATGGTCTTCCAAGCATAAAATGGACATAATTAAAAGCTTATTTGTGCCATAGACATTAGTGTCGGCCTGGGATTTACTTTGTGCCACTACTGAAGTGACCCCCAAAGTAAATTTTTGCAAGTCACCTTTTTGTAAACCCAGAACCATACTCTAAACTAATAAGCCATGGGACTCAGAAGTCACAGCTAAACTTCAAGCTGATTAAATTGCAGGAACAAGAAAGAGGCTGATATGCAACTCCATTTTGGGGGGAAAAACAAACCTTTACTGGCTTCCAGTTATTTATAGATGCAGGTGGAAGTGCTTGTTCTCATCTTCAAAAACATTTGTTGTTTATTGCAAAACATACAAACACAAAACCAAACTGTTCAATCATAAGAGTTTGGCTTTTTAAATAAGTTCTGTTTAAGTACATGGACTGTTAATGTTTCAGTTACCTACTCAGGTCAAGGATGCACTGAATATGCATGGAAGAGGTTCTTACAAGTCAGATCATTGATTTCTCTGTTTCACCAACGCATGGCAGTCTCTCTTCAGTGTTAAGTAGTATTTTCACCAGTGAAGCTGGGACTTTCTGCATCCAAAGCATGTGCTTTGTCAATACTATGGGTATTTCCCCATTTTATATGGAATAACTATTTCGCAGTAGAAACAAAACACGTTATCCATTGTTTAAGAGACTGTCACAACTATGTAAATCACAATGAAATATATCTGCATAGCAGAATTATATAAACATATAAAATAATCACTAATTTTTCAAATGCCTAACCCCCACTTCTCCATTCTTCTGTTCTTTCATTAATGACTGCCAAAATTTCCACTTGCGCTGCAGACAAGTAGCCTGGTAGGAACAGACATCAGGATTAGATGTAAACTGCCTTGGGTCCTTTTTTAGGAGAAAGGCAAGGGAAAATGCTATAAATAAAAATGGAAATTTACATTAAAAACAGTTTCTTGAATAGTAACTTTTACATCCTGATTGTCCTACATGGTGTGTAGCAAGGTTACCTTATCTAAGCTTGGTGATGCTCTGGCTACAACACTGTAAGAATGATACAGCTGGACCAGTAATAAAATGCATACTGTGATAGACTGCAATCTGTATCTGCCAGCCATACCCACTGTTTTGGAGATGAGATAGAAGAGGTAATACAAACCTCAAGACAGAACCATCAAGTCCAGATCAAATATATACATTTTTAATATCTGAAATATTTACATGGTGGAACCTTTATATGATCCCATTTGTTAAGAACAGTTTTTTCCAGATGTCCTCTTATAATGCAAGAATTCAGTAATTCAGGGTCACAGTTACGCCTTCTAAATAGGTCAGCCTGTATTTTTACAGGGAAAGAGCTATTAGAAGAGCAGTATAAAAAAATCAGAGACAACTGTTACTTCCTGGATGGTGTTCATCCTGCAGTCAAGAAGACCCATTGCATACAGTCTTTCTACTTGTGGATGAGTTTTTTTAAAAATGCAGTTTATAGTACATAGTAGTATTGTTATTTATACCACATTGGCATAAGTATAAACCCCATATAGTGTAAAGGATTAGGAAATATCACCTTCTATCAATCCAACTTACAGTTTACAGTACGAAAAAATAAAGTCACAGCTGACTTGATGGCTTACATAAAAACAATTTCTCCATCATCTGAGATGTTTTAACATTGTAAACTGTTGTGCTCATTAAATCTTTAAACCTTTTCTTTCCACAAATATGCCAAACCGGCTTATGAAATTTTCCAAAAAAAAAAAAAAAAAAGTGGGATTGACTAGATTCAAATGAATGTGTGTACTTGTTAACCTGGTTTTTTTTTTAAAAGCAACTAAGTATGTATGAACTCAACAGAAGGGCTAATGTAATGAACAGGGAACCAATGGCTTTACAAGAATGTCCAAGCTAATACAAGTTCACCATATATTCTACAGGCTCATCTAGAAATATTACAAAATCCAACAGTGGAATGCGTTCATATCCATGCAGATGAAAACTGTGTGCCAGCATAATGACTCCCATCCATCTTTAAAGTTTTAAAGTTTATTCTAATTTTTAAAAATGGAGAGGAAAGAAGAGGTCAATGCACTTGTACAAAACCCAATTATTCTGGTATCCAGTAAGTGCAGATGTTTTCTAATATGGGTCTTTTTTCTATTTACAAGGATGAGTTTGAGAAGATGAAGATCAGAGACTGTATACAGCAGCTGCAGTTTATAAACCATACCTGTAACTGTACCCCAGTGAGTGAAAAACAACCAGTGCAGAATTCAGGTAATTACAATCGGGGAAGCTGAGACGTGGGGAAAGGGATCTTGGTGAAACAGAAGATGAAAAAAAATTTCACATTTTCTACATTTAAAAAGTACAGGTCTCACAAATGTCTCTGGAGATATCAAAGTTCTTCAGTAATGTGAAACAAAAATTGAAATGGAGACCTAAAAAAATATTCCTTATTTCACCAGACCGATCTTTTTGGCTTCCGTTTCATATATTAATAATCTCCACATTTTGACTATAAAAACTTCTGCTTCTTCATCAAGCACCTGTAGCAAAAAAGGAGAAAGACTTTCAATTTTAGGGCATCATTAACTGGAGAAAACAAACTACATCTCTCTTTGGATGCATTTGGTGAAGCAAGTTTTATTTTATTTATTTTTTTATTAGACTTCTACCCCGCCCATCTAGACCAAAGGTTGAATGTATGTTGAAAATTCCAAGATCACATAAGAAATTTTATTCTGCCTTTACTTACCATAGCAACATCATCCAGGATGCTCTGTGGTGAACTATGAGCCATAACCTGAAAGAGATATACAAAAGTTGAGAATATAGCACTTTGATGATTCTGAAACTGCAGTCCAGCAAGATTTAGAAATATTATTCATGTAAAAGTAAATTATGAGCTAACAAAATGTTTAAATCCTTCAAAAGTACAATTACTGATTTTTATTTCAAACTTTCCTAAGAACTAGATTGCAAATAAAACCATATTAAATTATTTTGAGCATCTGATGTTCTTTTATTCCCCCCCCCCCCCCAATCTTTTTTATGTGATTCTTAACAGGCATTACAAAGTTTCTTTTAACTGGTTGAATTAGGCTATGCAAGTAGGAGGACAGAGCAGGTATTTGTACCTTACCACCCTACTCTACTCTAAATAATACCTTCGCACTGTTTGGTGTCATTGTTGGAGCAAGGTACAATCCCATAAACAACTCACCCATTAAAGATGCATGTCTAACATCAGCCTTTGGACCACATACCATCTGTCTTAAAACAACAGCATGCACAGGCATGTATGTACACACAAACCAAAAATGATAAATAATTGTGTACAAATGATAAGCAAAAGGAAGTACTGACAATCATTTCCTGTATGTAAGGACTGTGAAGTAAAAAGCCAAGATTGGGGGGGGGGGGGGAGGGAAGTGTATAAAATCAACCTTTGAGCAAACAAAGTCAACTAGTGTGGCTTCTTCTTCACCAATATATTCTATTATTTTCTTGTTGATCCATGGTCTAATGCGACGCTCCATTAGTGTCTATAACAGAAAGGAGAATCATTTTAAGGTTGTTACCATCTTTCGGTACAGTATCTACAGCACACATTGTTTTCATATTAGGACCGACTAGCAGAAGTAACCCAGCACTACAACTTAAAACTACAACTGAAAGAAAGAAAGAAAGAAAGAAAGAAAAAAGAAAAGAAAGAAAGAAAGAAGGAAAAAGATTAATTCAGGCTTTAATTGATGGAGAGCACATCTGAAAATGACTGCAGCTGAGATTCTAAAAATAGCTGGAGAAAGTTCAACTTATGTCACTTGTATTTACTTCTGAATTAATCATATGATTGCACTGAAATGTTGCCTTTCTTTCTTGTCAGTAAGTGGTAACTTAAGTAAACTAAATTTTCTCACATTCCTTAAGTTTCTTTTAAAAAACACATTCAGATTATTTTACAAATAAAAATTCACTTGATTGCTTACTTTCCCTAAGACATGACACTCAAGAACCAAAGGGGTATAATTATATGACCGTTAGTGGATTGTATGCTTGCTCATATGTCTCTGTGATGGATGGCCATTGGTTTAAAAACCTGACGTACAGAGGTTTTACAATCCTCTTTGTATTTGTGGGGAGAATGTGTAAACTGCCCATTACTGCTAAAATCAAGTTTTTAGCAAAGGGAAAACATCCTTTCATTTGCAGAAGAAAGACTTAGGATCAGCAATGTGTAATAACACAGTACAGTAAAGAGAATAAATAAGGGATTATTGAGATTCTTTTGGTTGTGCACAGAAACAAGGGTAAAATTATAGAGCCTGTATCATCTCTTTAACCACAGAGATTGGACTATATACAGGTTACATCTGCATGTACAAGTCACAAGTCTAATATGGAGACAATCAAGACAGACCATAAATGTAATGATATCAACCTAATTGTTTGCGGTTTCTGGCAGTTTTCAGCAAATGTCATCATTTACAGTCTAAGTCAATGAATGCAGTATGTTCAATTAAGCCACAAATGGTATATACATTTGACTGAGATCTGACAAACAATTACACTACATCTTCTGTGACCACACTGAAGATTTTGTAAAATTTTACACTCACTGAATCCACAATAGACCAGTCAAGAGGGTAAGCAAACAACTCTGGTTTAGCTGTGGGAATTTTCTCAATTAGACTCTTAATGTGCTTGCGCTTCTCTTCAGTATTGACGCTGCCTTTGGAGGAGCCTTTGTCTTCATCACCATAATCCAGAGGAACCAGCTTCCTTTTTCGGGGCATGTCATCACTGTCTTCGTCTTCAAATTTATTGAAAACACTGTCTACAGTGAGTTTCTTTCTTTTTACAGCATTAGGTTGGTTGGGACTATTGCAGGCACCTATAATATAAAGGAAAATTCTCATTTGATGATATTTCAATATCAGCTGTTCTAGAGATTTTACCAGCTTCATGGTAAAACTTGCACAATTAAAATCAAGAGGAAAGAGCAACTGAGAGGTTGAAATGCCACTTCCAGATCAGAGGAGCCAGTCAGTTTTATCTTATTCTGACCCAGTTTCACTGTTCCCAAAAGCAACAATAATAATTCATAGGATCTGAAGGAGGAGGAAAAGCATAATTTCATAAAAGTTAACTGTGGTATCATTTAACAGCACCTTCCTATCTTTTTCATCTCAAAAGGAAAGCAAAACAAAAGAAACTGCTATATGTAAACAAAAAACAGAAACAAAACAACTTGCCTAGTTTAAGACTTAGTCCTATTTTTGGTCTATATTCCTCAGGTTGCTGCTGATCAGGGGAGTTTTCATGTGGGATAATGATGCCACAGGGCGATTCATCCCCAGGAGTGTTGGGTGTTGCATTGCCACTTGCTGATGAAACAGATGGAGCAGAACTAATGGGTCGCAGTGTTGGTTTAAGGCAGGGCTTTTGCTCTGGTTCTTCCTCTTCTTCTTCAGGTTCCTCTCTTTTCTCTTCTTTTTCTTGCTTTTCTTCCTCCTCCTCTTCAGATTCTGGCTCCTGCTTGTTTTGTGGCTGTCGACGTCTTTCAGCCTCTTGTTCCATCTATAAAACAAGGGGGAAAGTGAATCACATTAAGTAAATAATAGCATCACCATCATGGTCTTTATGTACTGTTTTTTAAAAAATGCCAATTCGTTATTAGAGATGGAGGTATTCGTATTTGTATATGAATACCCCCCCACAGATGGAGATAACGAGAGTCTGGCCCCCTGAGGCCAGAACGTCCACTCACCGTTCCGCTGCTGCTGCAGGCTCCGCGCTCCCCTTCCTATCGCTCCAGAGCTCGCGGTGGATTAGCCACTCCTGGCAGGAGGTGGGATGACGAGCCTCTCTGCCAGGTCGAAGAGTGGCTAATCCACCGTGAGCTCCAGAGCGATAGGAAGGGAGCGCGGAGCCCGCAGCAGCAGCATAATGGTGAGTGGACAGTGTGGCCTCAGGGGTCTGGACTCTCGCTATCTCCACCTGTGGGGGGTATTCATATACAAATATGAATACCCGCATCTTTAATAACAAATTTGCCAGAAAACAAGTTTCTTACCCTTTGCAACTCTGCATCTGGATCTGGGTGTCCTTCTGCAAGAAGACGTTGCCTAATTTCTTCCAGTTCCTCCTTTTCTCTTTTTCTATCCCGTTCATCTGCTTCTATTTCTTTCTCTCTGTCTCGCAATCGCTTCTGCAAAGCGCTACCCCCTGTATCATAAGATTGACAAACATTCATGAAGAAACAAATGATAAGAACAGCATAACCACTCTACTCAGAATCTGACTAGTTTCATTCCTCCACTGGAAAGGAAAAATCTGTTTTGAATACGAAAGCATTATCTGCTTTTTGGCAAGACCTGATCCATGGAAAGAACAGAAATTTTTAAAATTAGGAAAACAAAACATTCTGAATTGCTTCTAGCTTTAAATATATAAATACATCTCCTGATTCCACTGATTAGTAGTTATTTGAGTATGTTCAGTATTTTTCCAATACAGTGGTGCTTCGCTAGACGATTGCCTCGCAGGACGAGGAATTCGCTAGACGATGGCTTTTTGCGATCGCTAATGCGCTTCGCAAAACGATGTTTCTCTATGGGAGATTTTCGCTAGACGACGACTTTTCCCCATTGGAATGCATTGACTAGCGGTCAATAGCTGTCAGTGCATTCCAACGGGGACCCGCGCTCGCTAGACGATGTTTCTCTATGGGCGATCTTCGCAAGACGACGACTTTTCCGTTGGAACGCATTGAAGAGATTTCAATGCATTCCAATGGGGAAACGTGATTCGCTAGACGATGTTTTCGCAAGACAGCGATTTTCGCGGAACGGATTAACATCGTCTAGCGAGGCACCACTGTATATCTGAACTGTACTGGATGGTTACAGGGGGAGGATCTTTTCTGCAATGATACTTTCTTGACTTTGAAGGACTCTCCCTGATAGGCCTGGCTGAGCTCCATATTCTGATGTATTTCAAGTGGCAGGCAAATTCTTTTAATTGTATCAGGGGTTATAGTTTTTAATTTTTTTTACCTGTTCTAGTGAACTGTTGCCTTTATAAAACTGTTTCTAGCAAAAGTTAGGGTATTATTTTGTAGTGTGTATAGTATTAAAAGCTACCCTAAACCTACATTTGAAAGACAGGTTTATAAACTGAATTCTAAAAACTATAAAACTATTTTTCTCAAGTACATGGCAGAAAAGTAGTATCCTAGAAAGCTGGCAGTGAGTTGGAGTACCTTGCTGTGGAGCCAGGCAGGGGTCAGGAATTCAATTTCCCACTGTACCTTCCAGAAGAGCCAGCCTGTGTAGCCTTGGTCAAGGTGTACAGTCCCAGAGCATTGCCACAGAAGAAGGGACTGGTGAACAATTTCCGAGTTCTTTATACTAAGAAAACCCTGGCAAGTGTTGCCATAAGTTGGAATCAACTTGATGGCACATGATGATGATTATGATTAACACAAATGTCCTTTTTATCACAGCTGTAAGAAATATAATGAAGCTAATTAATATGATGGTGTGGTGTGAATATTGTGGTGTGGTGTGAATATTGTGGTGTGGTGCTGGACGGGACTCTTGAGAGTCCCCTGGACTGCAAAGAGAACAAACCTATCCATTTTGAAGGATATTAACCCTGAGTGCTCACTGGAAGGACAGATCCTGAAGTTGAGACTCCAATACTTTGGTCATCTCATGAGAAGAGAAGACTCCCTGGAAAAGACCCTGATGTTGGGAAAGTGTGAAGGCAAGAGGAGAAGGGGACGACAGAGGACAAGATGGTTGGACAGTGTCACTGAAGCTACCAACATGAATTTGACCAAACTCCGGGAGGCAGTGAAAGACAGGAGGGCCTGGCGTGCTCTGGTCCATGGGGTCATGAAGAGTCGGACACGACTTAACGACTAAACAACAACAATTAATATGAACTGATTTACTGCCATGCATGCTAAACATACCTGTAGTATTTTGGATCATCTCTGTCATCATCATAATCTTCTAAAAACTCTTTTAGACGTTTTGCTTCTTTTGCCTATAAAAGTTCAACACATTTAGTATTGCCTTAATAATCTATTTCTAACAGAATTCTTGCCATTCATAACCCATGCACAGGAATAAACAATATGCTTTTCTCTGCCAGAAAGCTTTTCAAGTAGCACTTTACATTGTAACGGGTAAATAAATGCTGTATTTTTCCCACCTGTACCACCTCTCATTCTGAAAACAATGACCTGATATTTATTAAATGCAGAACCACCTACCTTAAATACCTGAATAATCTATGTATTGTACATTTTGGGTCATTTTTATTAATGCTGATATCCCTATGACCATTTGCTACTACATAAACAAGGAAACAGAAGCAACAATAAGTTTTATTTCTAATTTTCTTTGAAATCAAATTCGTAAGTATTTTCTCCTTTACAAAGAACAAGGAAAAACTGTGTATATACCCATTACAATTAATGCAGAATTGGCTGAAGGCCCAACTCCCTTTTGGGGCAGATAAGCACACTTTTACAAATCTGTGGGTGGTTGCCAAGTGAAAAGTGAAGATATGTGCCCCCAAACAGTGAGAGATGAACCATCTTACAGAGTGACAAGATATAGTAGTTAGCCTTGTACTTGTTTTCCTCTCCTAGGAAGTAGAACATTCACAAGCATTTCAGTCTTAGATTACTTCAAACAGCCACAAGGAATATCAGACCTCCCTACTGACGATCTTGCACACTGATTTTTCCACCTTTACTGCTGGTATATTTGCCATTTACCCTATATTCTCCTGATACCACTGAGTGACCTATTTATGTTATTACTCCGTGGGCCTGTGCTGGCAGGGAAAGTCATACTCTTGATAACTGCCTTTAGTTGTGGCTTGAGAGCAACCTACTTTGACATAAACAGTTAAATATATGGGCATTTTTAAACCTTAGAATAAAATACTAAACATTTTATTGAAAAACACATGCTACCAAGTTTAAATGAGATAGAGCTGTCAATGTGCTCAGGACTGCATTCTTCCTATCTAGGTTCTAAGGTCTATTAACATTAATTCCTCTCATTTATGGCAGCATTCCATGGACTTCTGAATTATCACATGTGGGTGCAGACCAACTGAGCTTTTTGCCTAGGCAACCACTACAGTTTATAAGAGGGGACTGCTCCATACAGCCAGGAATACTAAAAAGCTAATGTGTTTACCCAAAGACAGTCTGTTAGAGAGGTTATATTAAAACACTTACATAAAGGTGGGCAACTTGAGTAGACTGTTCATCCTGCCTCCAAGCCAGCAAAGGACTACTACTGAATGTCAATGGTAACAAAAAAGTTGCATTTTTACTTTAATGAAAGGTGCATGAGGAGCATACTTGCTTTATCTTAAAGCAGCACCATATGTCCAGAAGTATGAATCAACTTTAAACCAAGGTGCACTGCTTCCTATTTTAAAGTGGGAATGCATCAAAAACAGATTTTGAGGGCAATACTATCACATTGCCAACGTGCAGAGGTGAGCTGGCAAAAAGCAATCTCACTCATGTGTTACCCACCTGATTTACACTGAGTAATATAAATTACAAATGCTGGCAGTTATCCTGATCCATTAGGAAAAATTGAAGCAGAACAGTAATACAACATCTTAGGCCTTTTTTTTTAAAAAATCACAGTATGGTAACTAGCTTTGAGTTTTACCCAATTCTTCTGAAAGTTGTCAGATACGCAGTATAATCAGTTCTGAACCTCTTTGCAGATTTGAAAATAAAGAGGTTAGCAGTTTATGATTTCTACAGCTCACTGGAACCTACAGGTCCCTTGTAAGGTGGACAGCAGAGGTATAAAATATGCAAGTTTCTAGTTGCAAAGCTAAACATTTAAATGCAGAATACCAATAAAATGAACAACTGATTTTTAACTTTTCACTTTACAACGTAAACAACTGTGATGCTATAGAGTTGGCAGGCATTTTTCAATGTAGAATACTTTCTTTTCCTTTCCCAGATATGTGGGTTGCTGCTGTACACTTCCTAAACAGCTCTTGCAGGCCTCTATATGCCTGCTTCTAATCAAGCAAAGCTTTAAACCCCCAAAAAATCATTTGAAAAAATGTTCAGGTATTTTGGTTGACATTATAGTTTAGACTGACATACAGCATGTATATTTTCAAGGAGGTAGCCATGTTAGTCCACTTCAGCAAAAAAATACAACCAAGAATCAACATGCAAGTTTTATTTTGCATATGCTTTTTTGGACTACAGTCCACTTCAAACACACAGTGTAGCTGCAGTAGCAAACGAAAGCTACATACCATACAGCTTAAGAAATGAGATGCTGTCACAAAAACTTATGCCAAATAAAATTTATTAGTCTTAAAAGTGCCACTGGACTTTTCATTATAAGCAAGCAAGACAATTATCTTGTATGGAACTACAGAGACTTTACCATTCAAAGCATCCCCTAAAAGTAGAGATGAGTATGAATCGCTGAACTGGCAGTTCATGCCCCTCCTCCTCCAACGGGCCTCCACTCAGTGGCAGCGCACAGGCTACCCTGCCCTGCCTCCTCCAAATGCTGCCTCTGAGAGGGCGCCTGTTGGAGGAGGTGCAACTGGGAAGTGTTGAACATCTGTTCAGCCAAAGGATGATGCAGGACGAAGTGCTGGTTCGGCAGTTCGTGCTCATCTCTACATAAAAGCAATGGAAACTAATGAACCTCTTACCATTTCCCTTCGTCTTTCTTCTTCCCTTTCAGCTTCTTTTTCATATTCTCTAGCTTTCTTTCGCTCTCTGATCTCCCAGTTTTTCAGACGCTGGAAGAAAACAGTTTATTTAATTCACTATTCATTGAAGAACAGTTCCATACATAATTTGAAAATGGGAAAAGCACCCACTTTTAATTTAAATCCTGTAATTGTCAGTCTAGAATGCTATTCCTACAGAAGAAAACTCTGTAAAATGCTCTGAATTCTGTTGTCCAGTATTACTATTATTAGAATATAGATAACACGTGCAGAAAATACATATGCATACATGAATTAGGTCACACGTACAGAGTTGGATCTTAACAAGTATAACCAGAATTCCACTCAGAGAAGGAAATCTTTCCTCTGGAAAAGGGGCAGCCCTCCCCCAAAAGCTTCTCCTCAGAAAGCATGAGACATGGTGGTGGTGGGGGGCTGCAATGCAGTGCAGTGCTTTGCCTCTGGAGGAAGAACAGGTAGAAGTTACAGATCCCACTCCCAACTTCCTCCCAAAGAGTATATGTCCCACATTCACAAGGGTTTTTTTTGGATCCAAACCCATAGAACAGAAGAGACTTCCCCAGATACCTCTTGATAAGCTGCTTCCTTTTCACGTAGCTTCCTTTCAAGTTTGCGTCGCTCATATGCATCTTCTTCATCTTCTTCTCTATCCCTTTTTTTGTCCTTTTCTCGTTCCCGTTCTCGTTCTCGTTCCCTTTCCCGCTCCCTTTCTCTCTCTCGCTCCCGTTCCCTCTCTCGCTCCCGTTCCCGTTCTCTTTCTCTGTCTCTGCTTTTCTCTCTGGTAAACAACAGAATGACAAGTGGTTAACACCTGCAACATCAACCTTTAACACTCAGGATAATAAAATTTAGGTCTTATAGTTAAAGTAACATTTGATTTGAGATTTTAAAAAACTGATTCACAGCACACTGTAAACAAGCAAACTTCAAATACTTGTTACATGTTTCAAGTATCAGATGATTACTGGCCAGTCTGTAATATCCCATTCTTGGGCAAGGTGCTGGAGCAGGTTCCTGGATAATACGGATTATCTAGATCCATTTCAATCTGGCTTCAGGCCTGGTTATGGGACAGAGACTGCTTTGGTCGCCTTGGTGGATGACCTACGCTGGGAAGTGGACAGGGTGTGTGTCCCTGTTGGTTCTGCTGGACCTCTTAGCAGCTTTCAGTACCATCAACCATGGTATCCTTCTAGGCCATATCCCTTGGATGGTACCTGCAGGCACTATTTTACAGTGGCTTTGGTCCTTCCTGGAGGGGAGAACTCAGCGGGTGGTCCTGGGGGGCTCCTGTTTGACACTCTGGCCATTGTGGTGTCCCTCAGAGATCTTTTTTGTCCCCTATGCTATTTAACATCTACGAGAAACCACTGGGAGAGGCTGTCCAGAGTTTTGGGATTCGATGTCACCAGTATGCGGATGACACTCAACTCTTCTCTCTCCTTTCCATCTACATCCAAGGAAGCTGTTTCAGTTCTAAATCAGTGTCTGGTCTCAAGTAATGGACTGGATGAGGGCGAATTAACTGAAACTTAATCCAAACAAGACAGAGGTGCTCCTGGTCAGTCAAAAAGGAATCAAGATCATGGAATAAGGTTGCAGCCTGTGCTGGATGAGGTTATACTCCCTCTGAAAACAAAGGTGCACAGCTTGGGGTTGCTCCTGGATTCATCTGAGCCTGGATGCCCAGGTTTTGGCAGTGGCCAGGAGTGCCTTTGAACAGTTAAAACTAGTGCACTAGCAGTACTCGTTTCACATGATCTCTGTAACTGCAGCTGGTTGCAGAGATCATGTGAACCCATTGTACAGAAGCTCCACTGGCTGCCAATCCATTTCCGGGCACAATTCAAAGTGCTGGTTTTAACCTATAAAGCCAGAAATGATTTGGGTCCAAATGATCTAAAAGACTGTCTCTCTCTCTCTGAGCCTGCCTGGGCTTTAAGATAATTAAGTGAGGTTTTTCTCTCAGTCCCACCACCCTCACAAGGTGTGCTTGGTGGGGCCACGGCAGAAGGCATTCTCTGTCACTGCTCCCAGACTCTGAAACTCCCTCCCACAGGAAGCTAGGCTGGCCCCATCTTTGTTGTTCTTCCACATGCAGGCAAAAACCTCTCTCTTCAAGCAGGTTTTCCCTTAATAACTGGTGGTCTGAAAGGGATTTCTAAATGGATTGTTGTGCTCTGTTGTTTTAAATGTGTTTTCATATTGATTTTATTACCAATTTTAATACAATACTTATTTAATTCTTTTTTAACATTTGTATACCTACTGGTTTTAGCTTTTAAATATTTTCTCTTTTTTATGTAAGCCACCCTGGTGTTTTTTTTAAGGAGAAAGATGGGATAAAAATATTTTAAATAAATATATAAGTTGACACTGCTCGTGCATAGTCATTAGGCAAATAACTGTTATCAATGCCATAATGAAACTGTTGACCTTCTGCTACCATGAGCCTCTATAGTGAGGTTTTGGCTTTAACGATTGCCAGCCGAGCTTTAAGAACAGGCCTGAGGGACAATGCATTACTTTGCTTACAAAATCATATTACTTAACACACAGCAAGATTTCTTGCACACTGGCCTTTTGAAACATGACTCATATTAAAGAATTAGTTCCTTAGAAAGGAAACATTAGCAAGGCTATTAATAAGCATCTATAAGAAGGTATTAATTTACCTAGATCTACTCCGATCTTTATTGCGGTCTGAGCTTCTTTCACGGTCTCTGTCGCGATCTCTTTCTCTGTCGCGATCTCTATCTTTAGTACGGTCTCGATCTCTATCCCGCTCTCTTTCACGCTCCCGTTCCTTCTCCTTCTCTCGTTCACGCTCTCTCTCCCTTTCTCTTTCCCGCTCTCTTCTCTCTCTTTCTCGTTCCCGTTCCCTTTCTCTTTCACGCCGTTCTTTTTCAATTTCTTGTCTCTCTTTCTCCTTTTTGCCTTTTTCCTCCTCCAATTTCTGGAAACCAGGAGGTTTTTCAAAGTTAGTTATTAGCTATACTCAAAAGCCCCGCCCCACCACTATGCACAACACCCAATGCTGGTAGTGAACATGTCAAAATCTCCAATAATTTAACACTCATTAAAAACTTGCTTTCAGCTCATAAGAATGAAAACAAAGTTCTGCAATCATAAGGTCAAATTTGATATGTTTAACACAAACCAGCAATCTCCAGCCTTTGACAGGCACTGCTTATCTCATATAAATACATATATACTTATAATTACATTTACATTGCCAGTAACAGTTCACAGAAGAATACCCACCCGCCTAAAAAACAGAAAAGAGCTCAAACAATTTAGATGTATTTTTACTTTAATCCTGCAAAAGTAGGCAGGAGGGAGCTAGAGATGGGGATGAAGTAATATCCAACTGCACGATGGAGTAGGTGATTGGAATCATTTGGAACAGTACATCTTTCCAATCACAGTATTTTGACTATTTTGCATTCACTGTGAATCTATGCAAATATTATCTAAATTCCAGATAATGGGATCCACAAGAAAGAAAAGGTTGGAAATCATGGAGACATTGAAAGGTTATAGAATACGTATTTTGAATTTCTGTAGAAGTGCACTTTTTATTGAAAAATACATGCCTATTATCAGAACTCCCATGAAGAAAATAGAAAAATTAAAATTTCACTAAAATGATAGATAAATCCATCCTTGGAAGCAATCGGTGTGTGTTAACTTACAGATGCTGTGTTAGGACATGGACCGCCAACACTGGATTAACCTTGCCTACAAGCTATATTTCTGGGAGGAAGAGCAAGTACATGGTTCACAAGTAAACCAAAAAATAAAATAAAATAAAATAAAAAACATAAGCCAAATATCAGCCTGATGGATGCCAGCATATTATTGGCATGATTCTTCCATATGCAAGTGTTTGCCTGCAAAAGTTCCACATAGGACATAACAAAGCACTTTTCTCACTCTTCCTCTCCTTGATGCATGCATGCAATCAGCACCTCAGGCCACAACAGGTAACAGAAGGCCAGTTTATATCTTTCATATCCCTATCCAGCTCACCTTCATCAGGTGGAGAAGGAACATAATCAGCTTGCATTCTTAGAATAAGTGGGAAAAGTGGATGAGGATATGACAGGAATGCCAAGCTTTCCGTTTCCAGTAATGGCCTAGTTCACTGTCCGTTTGTACACCCATGTATCAAGGGGAGGGAAAAGTGCTCTACTATTCCTGATGAAGTGAAGCAACACTTCCAGGAAGGATCATATCTCAACAGGGTGAGGGACAAGAAAGAAAATTCACCCAAGTTAACACCATGTTTACGCTACTGAATAAATTATAAACTGGAAAGAAGTGTACATGTATTTCTCTCTTTCAACAAAGAATTGAAGACAACTTTAAAACAATCTTACCTGACAGATAGTCTTCTGATGGGCACTCATGGACCAGAGAACCAAAACAAAGTCACAGTAATAAAAATAACAAACGAGAGATCAATATATCCAGCCACCATGCTAAATGGTTCCAAAAATGAAATATAGGCAGGATGGTGTTAGATACATTGACTCACGGAAGAATGGTAGAAAACAGCCATTATGTGGGGGGAAAGGTGAAAGTGTACAAGATGTGGGGGAATTGGCAACCTAATTTCTAAGTGAAGTGCTCTCATACAGCATAATTTCATCTAATATGGCATATTAGTATACGCTATCCCAAATTTCAAAAGCAGAACTTACCTCAAATTTCATATACATTTATAGAAATGCTTATATGCTTAAGTGGTTGATACTTACAGATTATTTTAGTTGTTCAAATAAAAATGTCTGTGGCTAAATTCCTGAGTTTCCCCTACATTGTCTTTTGTAGTACAAGTCATAATCAAAATTTGCCTTGACTTTGGCTCTTAAGAAACGCTTAATACGAAAGCTTTTAAGAAGCCAAAAAATAAATCCAGTCATTTCATACATAAATATTAAGCAACAGGCTGCTTCCATGTAGTAGGAAATGAAATAGAAAAATGAAATGGGGGAAGGATGAAATTATGTTTAAAAATTAAAGAAAGAAGACAGAAAAACTATAAAATCTTACCTTAGGTTCTCTTCAGACTCATCTGTGCTGTAAATGGACGCCCCCTGCAATGCTGACACCCTGACAGTCTGATTATTTTTTCAAAAATTCTAACCAAAAAACATGCAAAGGTTCACTGTGCTCACAAGCCAGCCCCTTTTAAACACACCCAAAATATGAATAGGCCCCTTTACATTAAAATTTATTTCATATCTTTTAAAAAGTAAATTCAAAATACTCCAAAATAAGATAAATCAAGGGCAATAAAATGCCCAACTGCTTCTGAAAGAGAGAAGCATATTTTGCGTGTTTTTTTTAACCATATGATTTCTCCTTGTATTTTAATTAACTCCTTTGGGGCTTGGAAATAAAGAGTACATTTCACCACTGGACAGTTTCACACTTTTAGAATAATTATCCTCAGGTTCTCATTCCCAAGTAATAATATTTTGCACTGCCAGCAATGAACATCCATATGTTGCTTTAAACTTAGATATGCAAACAGGCATGACCCTGTGACCAGAGTATGTTACCATTCTGTACCTTCAAACCATTACATCAATATAAGCACCCATTTCAGGGATGAACACTTTGCTGGCATGGAGTACTCCAGCCTTCTAGGGCAGTTGTAATTTCATTCGGAGCTAAACATCAAAATACAATACATGCATAGCTTATACTTCACCACCCTTGCACCGCCCTTCCCAACCAGAACACATTAATACATTTCATATTATAGAAACTTCTATATGTGGGAACCCTGAGGTAAGATTTGCCGTGCAAACATACGTCCAAGCCAGTTACCCCTTTGCATATTTTTCTGAGGGGGCATCCATAAATAATAAAGAAAACAGAAGCTCATACTTACATCCTATTCCATGTTATTTCCAAGCTGTGTGTTTCATCTTGCATTAGTCACCATATGATCTCTATCATAATGGTGGGGGTCAATGAATAGATTAGCTTTATGGGAATTTACAGTTCTTCCATGCATCTAAAATTTGGTCAAGTCTCATAACCTGTAGCCTAATTTATTTTACCCCCTTCTCCACTCAAGAGCTACTAAATTAAATTGTAAGTTTAAATTAAGCAATAGAGCTCAGTAAAATAGTGAATTTGAATTTGAAACAGCTGCCTGAATTTTGTGGGAATCAGTGTGTTTCACACACAGCAGCCTGGTCTAATTGGTCTTATAAAAATGGTATTTGCCTCTTTGGATTATTTTAAAGAAAAGGTGAATAAAAGAGTGATTTTTAATATAAGTATACTTCTGTATCAGAGAGAAAACCATGATATATTAGAAAATAAAAAATGATCCAAGTACAAAGTATTAGACCACTTAACTGGAAATTTGTTCTTGTTGCTATTTTAGATATGCACTATGCCTACTGTAAAAATGATTAAGTGGTATGGTTGTGCACTTGTAAGTTTTCTAATGGGCAAGAAAAGGGAAACTGGACTTTTTAAAAACCTAATTTAGTGTAAGTTGTAAAAACAAGTTTATTACCATGTGTGTATCTCTGAATTTACTGATCTCTCGGGATATCAGGTCCCTTTTATCTTCTTCCATTTCTATAGCATTTATATCCTCCTGTAAGAAAGAAGGGGGAGGGGGAGAAGAACAGAAGATAAAATATTAAAATCCATCTTTATAGGAACAGGAGAACTAAAAGAAAATCTGAAGGTTAGATGTTTTGAACCAGTCTCGCAAGAGGCCTTCTGCAGTACCAAGCCTCACAATCTGATGTTAAATGAATGAAAAAAAAAATCAGATGGACACGAGTCACAAATCTGGTAACTAGCAGTAAACATAGTCATTGTCAAAACCTACAATGTAAACGAACCTTGGTGATGAGTGGATAAGGTATCAGTGGGGCCACTGGAAATCTGCTGAAAATCTGCGGAAAAATCCACGGAGATTTTTTGTTTTTAAAAATAGTTTGCACACTACTCTGAAAAAAAAACAATGTTCTGTATGTTTGTAGAATAAGCAATATTATATTGCTGTGACCTTTGGTCTGACTCAACAAAATTACCGAAGAACCTCGCTAATTCTCCTTTTACTGATCTACTTCTCAGCAAAGGTTTAGTGGGTGCCACCTCACCCTGGAATATCTCCATTTATAATTGCAATATATTGGCATACTAAGAAATCTTCCAAGCTAAACTATGCTTGTGGCCAGTGCCTTTTGCGGTATTTTAAACCTAGTTTTGTTTTTACTCGCTAATTCGCAAAATTGAATAATCTCAAAGGGGGGGTTCCCAACAGTTACTGCAAATTAGCGAGGTTCCCCACATATGAAATCAAGAGTCAGATTTCATTTGCCATTTCCCCCAACATTCTCAAGTTTCCCACATGATCCCTTATCTTTTCAGACAAACAGAATAGGTAAGGGAACCAGCTGTGATTATAAGCATTGACAAAGTGGACAAACAATGCCTCAAAACCCACTTTTCATGGGCACCCACCCCAATTTCTTTTTCTCCCCAAGCATGCACAGTGCTTATTGAGTCCCACATCCTAAGAAAAAAAAAGGTGATATCACACTCATGTCCCACCTGCATCCCTAGAAAACAATTTCCACCTCCACAAGGGATGAAAAAGGATGTTTAACATAGTTCTTTTCCCCCCAACAGTTCACACAATTTAAAGTTTATCATGCCCCACAGCTATGCTCCTGATCACCCTAAGCTACTGATAAAGCAAGAAGTTCAATAAACAGTATCTGTAAAATGGCTTGTAAAGAATAACTTTCTCAGCACCACTGCAAGATTTTGGATTGTACACATAATCACAATCCATACATAACATGGATGAAATTTAGGTAATAATTTGCAGAGCTACAGTTCAAGATTTCTTCCTCAGGGTACTTGGAGACCAAAACGGGGGCAGGCGGACTGCATATTCAATCCCTGAATGAGTAATGATTATTTCCTGTAATGCTTTTCAAATATTTCATTGGCAGCTATAGCTAATTATCTTTCTACCTCCTACCAGGAAAGTAGAGAAGAGAAAATAAAGCATTGTACTAAAACAAACTCCACCTTTGAAATCTAGCTGTGACGGGATTGGCAGATGTTACAGCAAACCACTGAAAGTCATGATGTGCCTTCAAAGTCTTAGTAGGTGTTATAGGACCTTATCCTCTCTCTTTTGACAGGAAAGAAATATTTAGCTCAATTATTAGTAAGGTCATCTACAAAAGGTAGATTATAGGAACTTGTGCCAAATGTGACATTTCAAAAAATGGAAATAAAATGGTCCAACAACCAAATAGCACAATAGGACTCCCATATCCACCAGGGATCGGTTCCAAGCCCCCCTCCATGTTGAAAACCGTGGATAAAAACAAATGCTATACATTGCATAGTCTCTAGATCCTTCTAGTGGCCAGTTCTGATAACTACATTGTGAAAACATGTTTCTGGGATTTTTCTTTTTATATTTTTAATATTTTCAGATTGTGGATAAGTGAAATAGCGGATACCGATCCCGTGGATACAGGAGTCCTACTGTAACAAACATTTTTATAACAGCATGGCATTCATCCCTTGAGGATAAAGACCTTATTTATATGTACAAACATCATTAAAACCAGGACAATCAAGTTCAAGGTGCTAGCAATTAGCTGAAGTGTGGCTGTTACATGACTGCAACACCTTACTTAGTGACCTGGGTCTTTTAAAGAATCAGACAATACAGGCAAGACCCCTATATTTGGAGTCTCAAAAATAATGTGCAGTTACTGCAATACAAATATTTTAGAAGGGATAAAAAACTGAATCAAACCTGCAACTCCAAGTAGTCTAGGCACTGCAACCCTTGTGTATACACACCTACAACATCCATAGGGTTTGACATCTAGAACTCACTCAATTTTAGTATGAAACATGAAAACTAAATTCAAGGTTGATTTATGTTCTCATCAGATGCTTTGATCTAAAGTACTGTCACAAGGTTTGGCTCTTATGTAAGGAGAGATGAAGTAAATCGGTTTGTGTCCAAAATCAAAACACATACGTCCTCCTTCTTTTCCTTTCTCCTCCTCCTGGGATGAGAGTCAGACTCTTGGGAGGGGGCATTGAGCTCGCTGGAATATTCCCGTATTAGCACTTCAATGGCCCCTTTTATTAGCTGGTCTCTTCTCTTTGCTTCTTCATCAAGGGCTTCTTCATCATCAGGTGTAGATTCTGGCCTGGAGTTCTAAGAAACAACACAAATCTTGAAGTCAAGCACATCAGACAAAGTAGAACTATGTCCAAAATGTTTACTTTATATTTACTAGGTAACTGTGTTACATGTAGTGAGACCTTAGGAAGCATTGAGTACAATATGTTTATGACGAGGCCTTAATTATATGTTTGCTCTATTATTATAAGAGTAAAGAACAGGAAATAGAGCAAAGAGGTAGTGGACACAGAATAGATGCAATTGTAGAGCAGAAGAGCTCATTTAGGACTCAAAAAGTTTGTTAGAAATTCAAACACGGAAAGCCTATACACACTCCTCCCCAAAAAAGGACAGGGTAGTTACAGAAGCATTTTACTTATATTAATTACTCGAAGTGCACAAAGGTACCAAACAATTAAAAAAACCACCCTAAATCAATATATGAGCCACAGGGTTAGAACAGAAATTTTTGTACAGTGTGTATCAGGGATCTACCAGTTGGAAGCACACAACATCAGGTGCCGCTTGCTCTCATGGACAGGAAATGCCAAGAACTTTGAGAGGAGTTGCCTGTTGGTACTTTTGCCACATGGCTAACACATAAATCTCAAGCCTTCCTCTCAATTTTGAAACTGGGAAGGTGCTTGGGATAACTGTGCATCTGCCAGGCAATCCCACTGACCTCTGGAGCTTTGAAATTAGGAGGAAGAATAGCACCAGAAGTACTACACTGGCCATAGTTCCTGTGGTGTGGTCCAATCTGTTATTTCAAGAGGCTATACTCTGACAAAATACATCTTGTTTCTAGCCATAATTTACATAACAATACTGTCAAATGGATTCATTGTTTTTCAGTTAATGAAAGCAGAAAAAATTTACACTTTTCAAAATTCACCCATAAATCATGGAAAATTATATTTAATACTGTATAACCAAGCTAAATAGTTCAATGAGGTAGAAAGGATGTGTGGCTGTTTTGCATAAGGCTACCTTATGGATTACAACACGCATTACCAAGCTCATACAAAAACGCCTGGAACAAAAAAACAAAAAGGAAAAACAAAAAAGATTTCTGCACATGGCTTAAGAATATGTACCAGTACATGTGAATAACTTGCTGTTATATACATCTAATTCACCCATCTGTGAATTTTCACATATTATGCTTACATACAAATATTGAATTTCAAATTTCAAAGAGCTTTCCATGTAAGATTTTGTAACATGAAACCAAAACATCTATCTAGTATCATGTGTTATTTACATCTTATCCAACTCTTAGTACCTTTTAGAGTAAACCCACTGGATTAATGGACTCTGGATAAGTGGATTTAGGTCTCTAGAACATTTTAGTGTACTTTTTCTATCAATTCACGGTGATTTCCAATAATATCATCACAACCACCACAAAATCAAATATGGTAAATATTTCCTGGTTCCTTCTCAGCCAGCAAGTTAGGTAACTGGTGTTCTTATTTAAAGATGATGATAACTCAAGTTGAGTCTCAGCCCGAAGTCTTGCTACACTCTGAATTATTATAAAATGCATTTTAAAAATAATTTCATGCTATCAGATATTCCTCACTGCAATTCAAAGGTATTCCCACTCCTTTAAAAATAACCTGTAGTGGTGAAGGTAGGCTAATTGATTATGTATTTTCTTCTCAATTCTTGACTTTTAACTGTTGCTACATTTTAAACCATTTATTTAAAAAACAAAAAGGAGTCTCACCTGAGAATCCAGGATAGGTGTCCAGTCAAATGCCAGGTGGAGCAACAGAATGGGGAAAGGGAAAGAGACTTATTGACAGCAGTAACTAAGAAGCAGGGGCAGAAGGAGGAGGGAAAGGATTTCAGCTGGAACAGAAGCTGCCAAATCAAGGAGGAACAGCCTGCAAAGACCTAGAAGGTGGCGGCGACTAGGTGACAGTACAAGAATTAAGGAAAGCAGAGGTGCTAGTCATGGATGGGAGTGGACTAAATCCAGACATCTGTCTGCTTTACTTTCTCCATATTTTAAAAATAAAACTACATTTTATACTTTGTATCAACATGAAGGCCCTCAAATCCTCGCTAGATTTTTAGAGCACTCCATCCGTGCATGGCAGCAAGGAATAACTACACCTCTGTAAATAACAAGGTAAAGGTAAATTGAGTTTTCTTCCCTATTCTACAATTCATAAGAAATTCTAAAATATTCTTTCTTTACATTGTTCCTAAAGATTTAAAAAGGCTAACTGCTGAACTCTGAATAGTTAACACAGCAGTAACTAAACTGAGCCGAATCTGGACCCATTAAAATATATCCTTCAACTAGTATGTCAAGCAAAGAAATATTCACAAGAGATAAAATATTTATTCAATTCTTGTCAACTGCTGAACAAGTTCTTTTGGCATCATCTGGAAAAACAGTTGTCATCTGAATCCTTTTGTTAAAATCTTTCAGTCACCAGATTATTTCTGTTCTTCCAGAAGGGCGGATTATTGCTCCAATACTGTCTGAGGTACAGATGGGACAAACCTTTAATCAGATTCCTGGAAACACTAATGTAGAGTCAAGTCATCTTTCAGACTATGCAAGACTGCTTACATTAGTCTGAGGAAAAAAAGTATGCTCAGCAGTGTTCCAAGACCATATATTTTTCACATGTTCTTTGTACAGCATTTCTTCCCCTTTTGTCTCTAGTCAGTTAGAAACTGTGAAGAGGAATCATCAATGAAAATTCCTATACAACTGAACTTAAGTCTCATACTCCTTTGAAGCTACACCGAAATAAATATTCCCAAATGTCCCCCTTTGGGTTTTCTTACCAAATGTATTTTAAATCTAAACTATTGAAGCTTAAACATTTTTAAATAAACTGATTTATCAATTATTGCAATTAATAGACATATTAATACGTAACTTGGGAACTTATTTGCAAAATTGATACAATGCATCTGTATGAGCTGGCATGATTTCTTGATTGATCTGCTGTGCATGCATCCTCCTAGGACGATTATCTGCCTTGTGATTTCCCCAGTTATAGTACATCTATTTTATTTATTCAATTTATATATTTTTTCTGTTTAAAAAATACCCACCACTTCTTCTACATGCTTTTGTCTCTGATCTTATCTAAAAAAGGAGAGAAATCATATGGAATACATTGTAATCAATATACAGATGACACTAAACTTTATTTGTCCTTTCCACCTGAATCAGGTGTTCAAGTGCTGGACCAATGCCTGTCCATGAACTTGGACAAACTCAGGTGCCATGGATAAAGTATTTAAAGAACCAGTTACCAGGTAGACAAACTGTTCTGGATGGAGTATGATTCCCCAAAGAGAGTAAGTATATCTTTTTAGAACACTTCTTGATTCTTGTCACTGAAAGCCCAGGTGTGTTCAGTGCCAGGAAGTGCTTATGTCCAGCTCTGGCTGGTTCACTGGCTGCAGCCATTCCCAGATCAAGGTAGCCTCAGAAATTCATGCTCTAATAACCTTCTGCTGGAGTATTACAATGCACTTTAAATGAGGCTATCCTTAAAAACAGTCCAAATGCTGCAATTACTGCAGAATGCTGTGCCAGGCCATTACCTTATGTGGCAAGGAAGAGGCATTCCCCTCTATTTTAAGAATGTTACACTTGTTTCTGCTATGGCACTCAGCCCTAAATCAAGGTACTAGCATTGATTTATAAAACCCTATGCAACTTAAAACATCCAGGTACTTAAAGGAATAGCCCCTGCCCCATACACCCCAATTCATGTGTTAAAATCTTCTGGGGAGGCTCTGGTGATGCAAGCAAAGCCAAAATCATCCTGTACTTTTGTTGTTAACAATGTTCTTATTATGAGTTTTATTATGATAGTTGTTTAATGCTTTTTAAGTATTATAATAATTTATTATTTGGGTTTTAACTTTGTTTCTTTTAAATGCTGTAAGCTGCCTTGGATCCTGAGAGAAAGGCAGCATATAAATATTCTGAATAAAGAAAGAAAGCCAACGCCCTCAGTTGCTGATCTTCCACTTACATTCCTCTCTAGAGAAACCTGGCAACAAACTCCTGTATAAGATGCAGTGTATTACACATTAGAGAACTGTGAAAGCTATACTGAAAGTCCTGACTAGAAGCGAGTGACAAAGGAATAGCATTGTACTTTTGTACTGAAAAGTAGTACAGTTGATGAAAGCAGAATAAAGAACCAACAAACCAATACCAAAATGAAGTGCATTTAATACTAATTCAATTGTTTAATAATTCAAGTTTTGCTTCCTTGTTTAAGGCAAGGACTTTAAAACTAAGCCTTTAGCATAAATATACAGAAAATACTTACCCCATTGGAAGCCCTTTTCTTTGCCTTCCATTCATCCAGCTGAGCCTTTGTCTTGGCATCAACTTTCACAAGTAGTTTCTTTTCTCCAATCTGGAGATCATGCAGTAATCTGAGTGCACGTAATGTAGATTCTGGTTCTTTATATTCACAAAACCCAAAGGCTAGAAATGAAGCATTGAGATTTTTTACAATGAAATGTAAAATCATGGGTGAAATTCAATTGTCAGGCATGATTAGAGCAAACCTGCTGAATAAATGGAACATGTTAACACTTATGTGTTGTGGTTTTGTGCTGTCTAGTTGGAACCAATTTATAGTGACCCTAATAGAACTTTCAAGGTAAGCGAGATATTTAAGATACGGTTTTACAAGTTCCTCATTCCCAGTGAGTTTCCATGGCTGAGGGGGGAGGTATTCAAATCCAGGTTTTCTGAGTCCTAATCTGTCACTCTATCCCCTATACCAGACCAGGTATCCAACATTTATGTAGCTGCTATTAGTTCAATTAGTCTACTTTAGATGGGACTAACAAATACTTTCAGTCCTATGTATGTACATTACTGCTCACATAAATAGGTTATTTACTTGTAAACTATTTTGTCAGTCTATTTTATTATTATACAATGTATGCAGTCATACACCAGTTAAATGTCTAGATTGTTTGGAAAAACTATGGCACATACCTATAAACCCAAACAACTGCAACTAAGAGCATACAGAATGTATCCACTTTGTGATGTTCACTTTCCACTGAGCTCCTCTTGCAACTATTATTTTAAGAACCCAGGGTTGCTGCAATATAACTGGCTACTTAAAACAGGAAAGGTGAGCACTCCTTAATTTTATCACATCTGGTGGTAGCAGGGCAAACAAGTGCAGTCAATAATATGAATTTCTGTGTTGCTGGTTGGCTAGAACAACCAGATCAAACCTTGAAACTGTATTGCTTACACCCAGGACTGGAAAATGGCAGCCCTCTTGATGCTAAAACTGACACTAGCTATAGTGGCGGCTGCTTATGTGAACCATCACCCAGCAGCATCTAGAGGGCCAAATATTTCCTATTCTGCATTAGCCTCTTTATTACTGATATAAGTACTTCAGTATCTTTTACATGGATCCCTTTGAATTAAGAAAAGCACTTACCTTGAAGTTTTCCAGATGCTCCTTGAACTCTTTTCCAACTCAATACCAAGCCACATTTCTGCAAAATATTGTTTTAAAAAATGCTTAGGTAATGAATGAATATGCATCAGTTAGAAATAGTCAAAGGAAATTGCCTTCACACTTGAAAGCTCTTTCAGAAGATTTAGTGTTGAGAAATATATTTCAAATCAAAATTTAAATTTTTGCAGCTCTGCTATTCATCTACCCACTCCTTCCAAACTTTCTCCAAGATTGCTCCTTCTTTAAAAACAAAAAACAAAAATACACTCCATGGACATAAAAAAACATATCTTAAAGCCTGTGCTCTTTTAACTGGGACTTTTAAAAATTAAGTTTTTAAAGAGTCAGAATTTCTCACATCTGAGGGAAGGACAATTTCTCCCCCACAAAACATCAACGGTTTCAAAAACAGTAACAATAAAGTACAGAATTAGTATCACAATGAAATTATTAAAGCTTAGTCACAAAGATTTAATACACAGAGTGCAAAACAAAAAACAATAGTCACTTTACTCTTGACCTAGGCTCTATCATCTCTTAATAGAGTGGATAACTAAACATTTTTTTAAAAAATAGAAAGAAACCATTTTTTAAAAAAAGAATTAATTTATGGTAAGCACTTTCTTTAAAGAATAAAAATAGCTCTGTTTTAACTTAAATATGCATTCAATACAAATATCAGAATATGCATGTATAATTTAATCATAGTCATCTATCTATATGAAGGACTGAGTCACAGTATGAATCTATAAAAGAAACTTCTGATATTAAGCATGATAAAATAGCATAAAAGAGCATATCTGACAAAAAAAGGAAGACAAAAACATCGTGGAACCTTAAAAACTAGTTATATTTTAATGTGAGCTTTTGAGTATCAGGTCCATTTCCTCAGACTTGATCCACAAAAGTTCACATTAAAATATAACAATTAGTCCTTACAGTGCCACAATGAAGGTCTTTTTTTATTTTTGTCTAATGTGCTTGCACAAATGAACATAAATAATTAAGATAAAAGATCATGTTATAACCTTTTTTGTGGACAAAACGTTTTTAAAGACTATATATACAAGCACAAGTGAGCCTAGCAGCTCAAAACTCTGTACTGCTTGTACACAGGATACTAAGCCATAGGTCAACATTACACCTGAAGTGCCCCAATATTTATGTGATCATGTGGATTTAGGATTCCATACAGATGATTCTGGATAACTCTCCAGCTATGTGATTTCTACAATGAGTTTGGTTCTTAAAGTATAACCATGTGTGATTTGACTACTCAAACAGAATGGCCATTTACTTTCCACCCTATTGAGTAAAAAAAATATTTTACCAAAGAATTATTTGCCTTTGCTCATGAAAAGCTGATAACACACATAGCAACTGCAGCCTCATCTCAGCACATAATCTGCCTGTAACACAGGCCTCCTCTAATGCATCAGATTACTGTATGCATTCTATATAGAACTGCCCTTCAAGGTTCTATGCAAAACAATAGCCCTATTCAATTGTGCTTTAAAAATGTGTAGAGCCCAAATATGCTGATGAAAACATGCTAGCTCTACCTTCTCTGTTATTTAATTAAGCAGTGCTAAAATGCTTGAATTAAGACACTGCAAAAAAAAAGTTTTGAAATGGTAGTTTCACTTACAGCAAGAAGCTGTCGTATAAGCATGTCTGATGCCTTTTCAGATATGTTGCCTACAAACACAGTGGTTGTAGGACCACTGTTCTCATCATTTTCCTTGTTCTTTAGAGCTGGATGGTCCTTTCTGACTCCCATATGCTTCCCAACCATTGACACTGTAGTTGGGACCAATACCTGAAAAGGAAAGATAACATTAGTGAGAAAACAGATTTTTAGGATAACATATTAAGTAAAATGAAAAAACTATACAAGTAGCTCACTATCAGTAAGACAGACTTACAAACAGTAAAAAAAACTTAAATGAAGTAAGATGTTCAAGACCCCAATTTTTCAACATGCAGTAGATAAATAAGATATGTTCTGAATGCTTTTAAGGATCTTGTTATATTTTTCTGTTTTATCAGATTTCTCTAAAAAAGAAATTTCATGCAGCCCTCCTTGATGAAAAAGTCATAAATTGCAACTTAAATGCTTTAACACAAAATACATGCAGGAAATAAAATGCAAATCAAGAAACTTATATTTAAATGTTATTATTTTGACACTTTGCAATTTTACATACATTGTTTTAAAATTCAAAATATTTTCAAATTCCACCTTGAGACAAAATGTATTCCCTAAGATTGGAAGATCTTCAGGAATTAAAGTGAGCACTGTATAAACTTGTAGATGTCTACTACAAATTTAAATAAGTTCCTGCATGTAAAGGTTTGCATATTGGAAGTCAACCTCCAGAAAACATGCATCTCCTTTCTCTTGTGCAAAATTCAACGTCATTATCCATGGTGGGTCTTTAATAATTTCTTATCACTGCATCTCTGTAACAATATTAACCAGGTTTCTCAATTCAACCAAGATTTGCAAATGGTGGTTATAATTGTGAACCCTGGACAGCATTACTCATACAGTCAAGATCAGTGTAGAGATTGAGAAAACAGAATAAAAACCAAGAATAGAAAGAAAGCAGGTATTTCTTCCAGAGCAGGCTCCTGCCATCCTGTTTCCAAACTATGACTTGCACAGTGCCCATGCTACATCTGCAGTACAGAGGAGAGGAACACAATTAAGTTTTTTAAAATTTGCTGGCTTTTTATGTTTGAAACTGTTGCCAATTACTGTTTTACTGAATGTTTATTATATTTTACTGTTATTTTGTGAATAAGCTTGAATATTTCCATATAAACAACTTCATAGTCAGTAGTGCCATACGCTATACTTACAGTTGGTGCAGGAGCCATAATGCCCATTGGCACAGGAATCATTGGTGTCCCTATGAAAAGTCATATTAATAATTTTCAGGAAAAAGATTGACCACTAATTTGTATTTTTGAGAAAAGGAGACACTAAGCAGGTAAGATGGGAAAACTATACCAACAGATGTGCTATAAAGCAGAGGTCGTCAACCCCCGGTCCACGACCCGGTGCCGGTCCGTGGCCTGAGCCAGACCGGGCCGCGGAGACAGACCTCCGCCCCCCCACGCACTCCCCTCCCCACAGCTGCTTTGCGCCCGCGCGCCAGCATAAGCACTCCCCCACCCCTTCACGCATGCGCCCATGCAAAGGGGTGGACGGGTGCACGCGGGCGTGCATGCGCTCCTGAGCATGTGTGAAGGGGGTGGGGGAGCGCTCACGCCAGTGCTGTCGGGCGCGCGCGCTCCCCCACCGCTTTGCGCATGCGCCCAAGAGCGCATGCGCCCGCGCGAGTGGGGGTACCCCCGCCTTCTTCAGAGGCTCAGCCGGTCTGCGGTCCCAAAAACGTTGGGGACCGCTGCTATAAAGGAGTGAATGCAGAGAATCTACATTGTATCTTGTCTAAAATAAAGTTGTAGACTTAATTGTAGGAACTCTATCTCAGGATAGAAGAGTTACAATTTGCTATGCTAGCTTACTGCATGCTGACATGAGAAGTAGTAAGGGGAAATGTCAGTGACTTCCCATCAATATTACTCTGCACCACAGAGAGGCAGAACATGATTATTCTGTCTGATTCCAAGCATAGTTCTTTTCTGTAGTGCACTGTGTTACACCACTGCTCAATCCCAACACTTCAAGAGCACATTTCCTTATTAACATGTGTTACAATTAAAACAAATTTAACTTGAACTATGATTTTTTAAATTATTATTATCAGTATAGCCAAAGTGAACCTGATGCGACAGACATCCCATATAGCTTACCAGGAGGTACAGGTGGAGGAAAACCTGGAAATTGTGGGGGTGGAATTCCAGGTGGAAGTGTTGGGATACCCATAGGAGGGCGATTCAAGTGAGGTGGAAAAGACATTTTTAGTAATAACCTAGAAAAAGAACAAGCTCAATTTCAACTTCAATTGTTCTGTTTGTTTCCATCTGTACATATGCTGCCCCCCAATAGATGCTCTGTTTTTAAGACAGCTACTATACTGTTTAACCCAACATTTTGTTTTTCTGTTGTTTTTAGCTTACTTCTAGGAACCAATTAAACCCACTAAACAATAGACATTCCTCACTTAATCTTTTCAGAAAAACATAAGCCTAATAAGCACCAAGCAAAAGCCACTATTGACAGGGCTGAAACTTTTATCGGATTTATCTGCAAAGCTGAGTTAGATGATGGGTTGATCTCAACAATTACAACTAGTCTTGGGAAATGAGATTCAGGAGGGTCTGTCCTTTGTGTATAAATGAAGACTTCTACAAAGGGCATAGATTACAAGGATGTGAGGACAGAGATATGCCTCAATCACTGGCTTTTAGGCCTCCAAAAAAATCAAAACCAAAGATGAGAATTATATTTGCCAAAATGTGAAAGTTGGGATCAAAACAACTGAGACTACAGGTTCTACAGCACATCAGCAGTTATATCTATGTATGTTATTGGATGATGCGCATATGTGGAACAATAAAGATATTTTGTAAATGAGAATTCAGTGGTGATCTTTTAAATAAGCTAGAATCACCTTTGCATATGTTGCAAGAAGTAGATATATTTATGAATTCATTTACAATGTATTTTATATGTACATATTAAAAACACACATTACATTCTTACAACTGATCACTTCAAAACTACTCAAAACCAATGAGTTTTGCTTTATAGTCCCCTAGCTTGCTTCTCCTTCTAGTGAGAAAGTATTCTATTCCTCTTCTAGAGGAGGGGAAGGCAGAGTCCTGAAGTTGTATTTACATCTCTTGGTGGCTTCCAGGCCAGCAAGGATTTCTGACTCTGAAGTATGTAAGGAGAGCAACAATAAAACAGTTTCCTCCCACTCTAAATTGTACTGTGAAAATGGAAAAAAAAAAAAAAGCCTGGGGCAATAAAGTAGTGGATGGACTGTTACCTTCTTTCCATTCTGGGACTCAAAACAAATCCTTGGACTGGAAGTCTTTAAGTGTATGTCCTTTTACTGGGCTACAGTAGGTGGGTTTAGGGTCCTAGTGAAAAATAGAATACACCTAATGGCCAGAATCCTATTTATTTGGTACGTCAGAGTTAAGTGCAATGGTGTAAACTGCAGCAGTGAATTGCTGTTTGTTAATGAATTGCCACTTACTGTATATCCTTCATGCTTCTGGCATGTCATGAATAGTACAACCAATGACTTGTTAACTACTGGCAATTCACCATTGCAACTTACCAATAGGATTCTGGCTTGCGAGCCTGAATCTGCTGAAGAACACATACTTTCAGTATACACATACTTATCACAGATGTAGCAGGAATAAAACTACAACAACATGTAGCCCCCACAGCCATTTTTGCACCCTTGGAACCTTCATTCCCCCCCCAAAAAAATTTCAAGATGATTTTAACATTTTTTTTACTCAAGAAGTCAGCTTCTGCTTCTTAGGGGTAATGGGACAAGTTTTACCAGGAACTGAGTGGTACCCAAGCATCCCAGGAGCTTCCCTACTTACAACTTGCCAATTTTTTAAAAAAATTTACCACTAGAAGATGAAAGGGGACTGTTTCAGTTAAAAAAATTGGTTTTAGTTAAATCGATTTTCAGGGACCAACCACTGCATCAACCTTTACAGTGCATAATCCCTGCATCAGAATAACAATAACAACAGAACTGAATACAGAGATTAGTATTTTTGTTCATGCCCTTCATCCTTTATACGTGCCCCTTGGGAGTCCACCCCTTAGGCTTCTGACAAATCTGACTCTCAGGCTCATTGAGATAACCTCTCCCAGACTGCAATGTAGTGCTAGAAACTACTCCTTTAATTGTATGGGACAGAATCCCAAGTATCTCTCTTTGAATGAAAGGACACTGATCCAACAAAGGCTCTACATTGGGACCCCACAATTTTCATCAATGGAGCTTCTTAAATGCAAAGATCCTGCTCGATTCAACTCAGGAATAATGTACTGGTCACAACTGAATCATTGCCTGACTTATTCTCTGTGGAACTGGGAAGAGAGCAATTGCCCTTCGATAATTAAGCTCCACAAAACCTCAAAATCTGTATCAGATAGCTAGATAAACCCCTGGAGCAGTTTTTCCCCCAATGGCACAGGGGCTCCAGGGGAAGAGGAAGGATGAATCTCACACTAAGGGAAGTTCTGCTGGCATAACGTTGCATTTACACCAAAGATAACAAGCAAAACATCTTTTAAAATATTACAAAGAAAATGCAGACAAGCTGGGATTTTTTTTTCCAGCACCTCAGAGAGCCGTATAGCAGACACATCTAATTACTTGAAAGGAAGAACTGTTGTTTTTGTTTTTCTTTTCAAAATACCTGGGTAGGCACTAAACACAGAAGCTTCTGAAGGAATAAGTGCACAAATCAAGACATTATCTGTACATTAACTCAGACAAAAACTTATTTTAATGAACATTTCAAATTTTGTTGCCTGGATTTCAGATGGCTGTGTAGATTATGTTTTTCCACGGGAACAGGAAACCACATGTACATATTTCTGTTATACTATACACACCAATATATTTTCAGTGAAGTCACAAAGTTTAGCCAATAAACATTGCAACTGATTAGAACTGTGCTGATTCTGGTGAGCACATTTTAAAATATTAACTTTTTAAAGCCCTTATTAAAACTGTATACAATGGATACCATTTGAGAAAAGCCTTATTTCAAAAGGCTTTAAGGATGCCTTTTGAGACATTTAAACACATAGAAGGATGCCTTCTCCTTACAAAAGTTTTATATCTGTATATAATTTATGAAGACTTAATTAATGCTTCTAAAACAATCATGGCTTCTTTAACAATATACAGACCCTTAAATTTTACAAACTGTGAAAGATCAATAGCACTGAGTGGTTTATTCTTAGGAATCTCCTCCTACAATGACAAGCAGTAAGCACTCCTAAGTGGACTGTGGGTGTGAGAGAAACTGTACAGGATGAGGTTGTTTCCCCAAGCAAGGGTGAGGTTTGTAGGCTGGGGATTTTGATAAATCCAGTCTTTATCCTGGCCACCCAAGGGAAACAGAACCAGAAAAAGCTCCAAGAGCTTCTGAGACTTCCTTTGAAATTCTGCTGATCCAAGATTTTTAGCAGCAAGATTTTTAGCAGCTGATTGGCATTAGTTTTGAAAAAAAGACCACTGGATTCCCATGTATTTCCAAGTACAAGTTAAACTACTAAAGTTCTTCATTAACTATCATTTTCTTATTGACAAACCTGGCAAGAGTCTGAGATTATTAGACAGGACCTTTCTTCAGCTTCTCCCATCAGGCTCCTAGAGACCTGGAAAATGGCCTTTTCTTTGGAAGACTCCTCTCTGCGAAAATTCTTACTGGATCAACGTGGCCGATGCTCACTTATGACTTTTCAAGCCATCTAAAAATTGGTTTATTCACATTGTCATTTTAGCCCAGTATGTGGTGTTCTAGTGCTGGAATTTCACACACATAATCTAAGAGTAAACACCAATCAAGTTCAATGGGACTTCTGAGATGTATATAGACTTCACTATAAATTTGGGATTCATCATTTCAGTGAATCTATCTTTTAGAATGAGCCTGTTCATACAGTGTAAAAAGAAAAATGTGGAAATGAAATAATTTCCTCAAAACCTGTACACAGGTTAATTTAAAAAGCCACAAATACAATAGGACAGCAAAAACTTTTAAGGTGCATCAAAGCTTGGTGGATATTATGATCCCAGAATATTTCCTATTTCTCACTTGTTGAAATTATAATTCTCAAAACTATACAGATTTTAGGACATCCAAGTAAGTTAAAATTCAGAGAGCCACATCACATAAATAACACATTCCTACCAGTAAACCTGTAATATTAAGTACAACTTACAGATCAGTCAGTATCCTGCAGTATTTATGTATGTGGCGCTCCTACTGTGGAGGTTGCTGTGTTGATCTGATGTGATACATGACCAGGCACAAGATAACCAAAAGTGACTAGTATATCATCAGAATGACACAATATCTTCCACTATTAAGAGTTCTGCATGCATAAATACTGAACAAAGTTCTAGCCAATGTCTGCAAAACTGGTGGTGCAGAGAACAAAATTCAAAATAAAAATGTTACTTTAATATGCCATTAAAGTGTTCTCTCCATTCCATTATATATTTTGCTTCCACAAAATACCAGTCAGGCAATCTTCTCCAAATCCTTTTCATGATGTACCAGATGGTGAGAACTTTTATTACCTTCAGTCAGCACAGCTAATATTTAATACATTCAATATACCAAACTAGGGAAAACAGTTAACATGTAATCTGTTTGCATTAGAATGCATGTTAACAGATGGCACTCTGATTTGAGCAACAAAGCAAAAATAACAGACTCTAAATGCAATTCAATTAGATTTTAAAAATTAAGGAGACAATTTGTGTAATAACCTCTGAAAACAAAGACAGAGAGCTTTCTTTTGTATGGAGTTGATACACAATGAAATAAACACTTGATATACTTATAATGTGAATTTACTGTGAATTCTCTAGAGATACTTCAGGGTTCACACTGGCTCTCCCAGTCTTAGGCTTCAAGTCAAGTCCATGCAAAGTTGCACCAGAATTCCATTTCAAGTAACCGTTTTTATGTTTTTAAATATATTTCTATTTTAATGGAGACTGTCCACTGAAAATGTGCTGATCCATCACCATATGGCTCTATTTTTCACTGAAAAACAATAAACTGCTACTTAAAACATAGTTAAGTTGAACCACAACCAGTGTGTGTATATGACGTACTGTTTCCACAAAACCATATTATTTTAATGCACTCACTTATTGTAAGGTACTCACTTTTGATTCTGCAGTTTAAGAAATGTCTGAGTAAAAAAAAACCCAATGAACAATACTTAGGAATGCTCAAGAAAAAGTATGGCTTTCTTATCAAAGCACAGGCATACAAAACCTCATTTAAAATTCATACATACCTACCACAAACGTTATTTATTCCAAGGCGATAATTCGCCTGCAGTGCTTTATCAGCGAGGAACTATTCGCACGTGCAGATCACTTCTTGATGCTGCCCCTATCAAGCACTAAACAGGTTTATCATCAGCAAAGTCTTGCGTGCAAGTCCTCAAGGAGCGGAAAGGGTACCTGCAGCCGTACCTACCAGCTCTCAGCAGGCCTGCTCGCAGGCCGAGTGAAGAGAGAGAAAGGCCTTCCCCTCAAGGAATTTCTAAAATGCTCCAACACTGTTAGCAACCCCACATCCTCCCGCTCGCCCAGAAAGTATAAGATTTTTAAACTAAAAGAAAGGGGCGCTCCCGTTGTCCCCCCCCGCCCCCGCCCCCGCCCCCGCCAGTGGCACACACGACGCCCATTTCCTTCCTCCAAGGAAGGCGAGGGGAGACCACCATTAACCCGCCCCCACCCCCTGCTTTGGTGGCGCCCAGACCTTCAGGTGCCCCATGTTGGCGGCCCCCACAGACACTTCCATCGCTTCCCCTTTATATTTTCCTCCTCCTTTTCAAGAAGAGGACTGGCGTCCCAGAGGTTCCCACCACTTACCGTAAGCACCGGCCAGGGAGCAGAGGCCTATCTCACTCGACGACGCCTCTGAGCCCGGCAAAGGCAAGTAGGCCGCGAACGCACCGCGCAGAGCCCCAGCCGCCGTCGCGCTACGCTGCAGGTCATGTGAGTGAGCGACGTCAGACGTGCCCCTCCCCCGAATGTCTGGCGTCGACAAACCGCCCTGCGTCGGGCCCGGCTGACCATAGAGACATAGAAAGAACGTCGCGTCTTCAGAGAAAGAGGTTGAAAAGGAGGGGAACGTCCTTAGTTTTGTGCGTTTGCGCAAGTCAGTGGCGGGCTAGCTTTGCGCCCAGCCTCCGCCTTAACTGTAAGACGCCGGTTGGACCGCGAGTAGAAATGCGGAGTTGGAAAGTTTAATTTAAGCCGATAGAAGGGAAAAATCAGGGCATGGCGTCGCTTTCTTCTTGTGTATTCCACGGAGTAACCGAGTCGTATCAGATCTATCTGCACGTCCCTTTTGATGCTGTTTCAATCTGCAGTCACTCCTGTTTTTCTGTCACTCCGGCCATTTTAGGCCGCTATTTTGGTCTCTCCCCCCACCCCGCAACTCTCGTCTTTGTTTTCAGTTGTGTATTACGATACATGAAATTCGGAGCGAAAGGAAAAGGTGTGTGTTGCGCGATGTCAACATCCGAAGCCTCTTAATCCACATTTGTCTGATTTGTGTATCCGGGTTTAAGTCTCTTGCAGGAAAACCAAAGAGCCTTGTTGATCTTTTAAGACTGCCAGTTTTTATTTGGCAAGAGAGTTTGTGGACATTTTTTTAAATTAGATGTTCCATGATTCTGAAGAAGTGGGCTATGACCAGGAAAGCTCCCGGCGCATGAAACGGTTTAGTCTCAAAGGTGCCACAAGGCATCAGTTTATTTTCCGAAAAATAAATATTTCGATTAGAAATAAAAGCTGAGTTAAGCATAGGGCTTCCTGTTTCCCTCTTTATTTATTTATTTTTGGACGTGGAGGGGCACAGTTCTCAGTAACAGCTATACTAAGGTCCTGGATTTCATAAGAGTACATTATCCTGTATTAGGTGACTATCTTCACTGGGGATTTTTACTCCCAGTTAAAGGGGGAAATTATGTCAATTTATTTATTTAAAATATGTATACCCGATATTTCTCAAGAGCAAAGAGGAAGGCACACATCTCCAAACAAGTAGTAAATTTGTTTTGCCTGCCACTGTAATATAGTATTAACATAGAGTTATATCTTAAAGTGATGAAAAGATGTCATGTTTCTGTTGGTGGTCAATACCCCACATGATATTTTAGGATGAACCATAATCATAAAGTCAACCGTTAGGTTGTTTGACTCTTCTCTGAGAACAGCCCCTGAAGTGTCTTCGTTTTTGTTTACATCTGTTCCTTCATACATGGCATTCAATAATGAAGGAAGAAATCGAAAGAGAGGCTACCAATATAATAAATGATTTATAAATGAAACTGTTGGTATCATAGTGCTTTTACATAATATAATAGTGGTATAGCCAAATACTGTGTAAAAGGAAGTAAAAGACTTCTGACTGATGTAGAAAAAAAAACCAGAAATGATCAGCTGGTTGGAGCAAATCTCTTGTGTGGACAAGGCAGGGACTGTTTGGACATATTGGCTGATATCCTATTGTTTAGCATAGTAAGTTGCACTAGAGTAGGTCCATTGAATCTGGGGATTTGGTGAGTCAACTCCTAAATTCTTCTGATTCAAATGGGCCCATTCTAGTTGCAGCTTACTTCGCTAAAGTAAGTCACAAGCAAAGCAGGCCTATTTGAATTAACAGAATGTATGGAGGAAGTTTGACACCTTAGCCTGTGGCAAACCATTTTGTTTCATCATATTCTGTCCTAACAATACCTTCTTGTCCAGAATGTAGGTTATGCTCAAGAAGTCAAATTTGAAGCACACGATTTCTTTTTAGAATTAATCCATAGCTTTTCATGATTTTCACAGTCAGACTAATCCACAAAGCACAAACTCGTTTTCTTTAAAAACTGTGGAACGCTCTAGTAGCAATATATATTTGCAGTCTCTCTAGTGCCTTATTTTCTGAATCCAGCATAAACATTGGACTTTTCTTGCTTTGTACATGATAAAAATCTTTTCAGCATCACTTTGCTTACATGGAAAATTAACACAATGGTTTCATAGTTACTGCAATTGTTAGTGTCTCCTTTTTTTGAATTTCAAATGTGTATTGAATCACATTTTGAATTTAAAATGTGTATTGAATGTTGGCCTGTCTGTTGGCTATTGTTTCATTTTCCATATTTGTTAGTACAGTCTTATTAGGATTTTGATAGATTCAGTATCTATAACTTGGAATGGTTCTGTTGCCATCCCATTTATCCCTGATGATTTATTTCTGCCAGTTGCTTTGAGAGCAGCTTTCGCTTCATTTTCCAAAGTAACAGATTCTTCAAACTACTTTTCTTCAAAGGAATCTGTCATTCTTGCATTTCTTCTGTACAGTTCTTAAGAATACTGTTTTTATCTTTTTATTTTACCTTGATTTGATATGGTATTCCCCAACTGAACTTTTAGCATTTCTAATTTTGTTTTAATTTCCCTTTAGTTTCTTTATTCCAATGGCAGAAATCTATTAGAATAGCCACAATCCTACACACATCCTTCAGAGCAAGCCTCATTGAATTAAAAAGTTTAAAATTATAAATAAGCATGCATATCATTACACTATAAAAATATGTACAGTGAACCTGAATCTTTTGCTTAAATAGCAAATCAGGTATTAATCTGGCCCCAAAAAATTGACTTAAGCAATTCATACTGTAGAGGCTTAAACAGGTACTGGCTGGTGAAGGAGTGTAAGGAAGTTATAGAGGCTTAAATAGTTACTGGCTGCTGATGGGGGTGCAAGAAATACATAATGCATGAGAAGAGCTTAATATATTTGAATGTATAGGAAAAGTGATTGTAATTAATAAGCCTATTTGCCATATGAAGTGGAGGCAAATCATCAGTATGACAAAATACATTCAGTTTCTAGAATCTAGAAAGAAAATATTGTGCCTTTATACTAAAATAACATAGTTTGTAATGTGTTATAAAGTATTCAAGGTGTATATAATGTGCCAAAGACTGCTAATATCAGTTGTTATTTTTGTTTGTCTGCTCTGAAATGTTATGACTTGAACTTATAGTCATGTTCTTATTGTCTCCTTCCAGATTAGTTAATAACTAATTGTGAATGTTATTTGTAAAGATGAGACTGAAATTAAGTTGCAACACAATAGCAACATGAGTTGAAACATTAAGCAACTTGTTATTTGAACAGCAAACTAATGTGGTTGTTCTTCCTGATCATCAAGTTTTAATGCCAAACAATGTAACCAAAACGAATTAGAACTTACCTTAATTATTTAATTTGTAGAGGTAGGGATTAAAACCTCTTTGTAAAGTAGAGGAAAACTTGCTTACTTATAGGAAAGAACACTGATAATAACAAAGAACAACACTGGGTGTACTAATGAGCCTAGGCTGCAATCCAGATGACAGTTCTGCATGATTTGAGTCCTAGGATGTTTCCAAACTGAAGACTCCTACAAGTGCTGCCATTCCAAAAGAATTGTGCAGCTATTCTGGCTTTTCCGTCTTGGCTTCTATTTTCTGGTAAAGAAAAATATAAAAGCAGCAATGAAGGATTTTCCTGGGCTCATGTCCTTATGCTAGGAGAGAGGTAGCTGCTTAGCCACTGTGAATAGCACGCTGGTCAAGATAAGCCCTTGTTCTGATCTTCATGCATGTGCAACCAAACATAAAGATGTTTCTACACAGTGCACAGCACCTTAAACGCTGGACATCAGCTGATGAACAGTCTTCTTTAAGGCTGCCAGTGTTCTATGTGATAGTCGTGCCTGTGGCAGCCAATGCTCTAGCCCTTGAAGTGTGTTTAGAGCATATGTTGCTGGCGTTATATGTGTTATTGGTACATATCTCTATAGTTGGGATCTTAGTAAAAAAAAATAGGATGATCTTGATACTGGTACCTACTTAAAAGCTCCAACTTAAAAGTTGCTTACAGAGCATTTTTGTGCTGAGGGAAAGCTATATCAACTGCATGAAAAAAAGAGAAGACAGGCAGTGTGATAGATGTTATGTGGAAGAGCTGAAATAGAACACTGTCACTACCTAAAAACCCCAGCAAATTTGCAGTGCAATCCTCACCACAGTTACATCATCCTTACCAGGACAGTTGATCAGTTGACAGTTTCAGGGAAGGAAGTTTTGTTATGATCAGTGTTAAAGTTTTTAAAGGTTTTATTTGTGCTTAAATCATTTTTTAAAAACTAGCGGACAGACATGGAAGGAGGTAAAGAATAGAATAACACCAATAATGGCTACATAATAAAACTTGAAGTTTAGGGGAAGGAATCTAGATATAAACTTCAGTGAAGGATGGCCAAATGTCGAGGTAAGTTATCAAATGCAATTGCCAGCTGTGTGACACACATCTAAATGCTGAAAGAATTACAAAGTTCTCAGTCCATCAGTTAACAGAGAATGGGCCTTTATTTTTATAATGTTGCAGTATCAATCAGCTACCATAAGGGCATAAAGAATTCATTTCCATTGACCATTGGTTAATTTGGTTAGATGGTTAGTTTCCCAAAATAATGACATCTTAAAAATTCAAAAATTGCTTCAATACAAATGTAATATGCATAGTACCTTTCCCCCAGAAAGAAGCTATGACTGACTGTAACCAAAGATAAGCTTAAGAGATACACCAAGTGCATTACATCACCAATAATAAACAGATTTACTCAACCCTTTGCTGAATATTATTTTGGTGTCCAGTATACATGAAACAGAATAAACTGCAACTTTAGATATATAGATATAGTGTGTATAGAAACCAAAGGCACTATCTACTGATAAACAAAAAAAGAAGTTAAAGTTCTTTATGACACTCTCCCACAACCTTGTATCCCATACTTACTGACCAGCAGTGCATTTAGATACTTCTATATCAATTTTGCAGGCTTCTTTTTCTGAACTGATTCAATAAGTATGTCCAGAAGTGGGGAAGATACTTAGGCACTCAAACATGCATGGGAGAGGTCAGTTAATGCTGCAAATGAGGATATTGGCATTTAGATAATTTGATAAATTGTGTTTAGCCCTCAGCCTCAAATATGGGAAAATTTTACATCTTGGACAATCAGTTGGTCTGAAGTAAAAAAAAAAAATCTGTAAATCCATATCATCCACAAGAAATGCTTCTTCCCAATTTTCAATTCCAGATTGTCCTATGAGGTTAATTTAGCATATGAAAATGGATCAAATTGTAGTTGTCATGGTATGATACATTAGATATCTGTAACTGCAAAAACTAGGAGGAGTAAAACATACTGCAACATGTTTAGATGCCAACCTTCTCCATTTTAGAAAGAGGCCAAAAAGCAGAAGATACTGAAACAACCCAGGATGGACATTTCAAGAAGGTGAAAACATATGATTAACAGATGTTAACAAGAAAACCTGGGTGGTGATGTAAACTTAGATTAGGGAGGTAAATCCCAAGGGCAAAATGGATCCCTAGGGAGCCTCGGAGTCTAAAATGGCTGTAGAGAAAGCTTTTAGTGTAAATTATAGGCTTCAATTTCTTGATTTGGGTTATGCCTGGTGCAAAGTTATACAATAAGTTTTTGTCCTCTCTTTGGAAGCTTGTTTGAAGATTACTGCAAATTGGAAGGAAATTGTAATTTAATCTTATATACATGGTGAAATAGAATTTGGCATGTTGCCCTAATGGAAAAATTAATGCACCTGATTAGCTCAATCAAATAACGGCATAGTCAAAATCATGGCACCAGACCTCCCACCAGTCCCGTGGCCCCAATGGCTTCCCAACAATGAAAGACATTCCACAGGGGCCTTGGGGTCTTTGGGTGGGAGGTTGGAAATATTTTCTTTCTGAAAAATCACTGTGGCTGATATCATCAGCCTTAAGCAGTGTACCTTATGGAATGGGATTTCAGTGATTATATATTAGTACTTCCCGAAGTTTTGGATATAGGTATAACCAGTAGGTTTGTTTCTTGATATAACTCTGAGCATATTTTCCTTTCCATCTCCAAAGATATCAAAGTCTGTGTGTACACACACACACACGGGCTTATCCTTTATGTAAATGTATTTATCATAATCTTAGAACTGCAGAGCTGGAAGGGGCCCTTTGAATCATCATGTCCAACCCTTATCAAGGAGGCACAGTGGGGAATCGAACTTTTAAGCTCTGGCTCTGCTGCCAGATACTTGAACCACTAAGGTATCCAGCATTTAATATCTTGCATTCTGATCTAGAGCAAAGTTGTAATGCATTGTTTACCACACACCTTCTGTAAAGCAGCTGAAACAACACATTACAAGGATTATTTGCTTGCTAATAGCCTGGCTGACATTTGGCATTCCATCAATAGGCATATAACAAAAATAAATATCAGCATTCCTGCATGGAGAGGAGGATAGGTCCCTATAACATTGGCCAGGTCAGGAGAGCATGGGTGCTGAGACCTGTTGCGACTGCCTAGCTGGCTGCTTTCACTGCTGTTGCAGAACTTTTTCCTGCTTTGCACTGTCTCTATGCAGGACGAGGCCCTTCCTAAGCTGTGAGTAACCTGTTTTGTAGCCTCCAATCTTCATCTGTTCTATTCTTGACTCGTACCACCTATTTAGCAGAGAAGTAGATAAAAAAGGAGGTGCTGCATGGGCGAGATATTTGGAGGTGTCACTGGTAGGGTACACAAAGATGAGGGTCAGTCAACCTGTTTAAGAGAGGAGAGGAGGAACAGGCTAAATGTATTTGTCCATTGCCAGCCTGATGTTGTTGCTGGGGTCCTTGCCTGCTGGGGAGGGATGTGTTTTCAGAAGAAGTGACCACTGCAGCCATAGAAGGTGGCAGAAGATACAGAGGAGGGAGGCACCAGTGCTATAGTGGGAGGTAGAACTGAATACTGAACTCAGTAGGAAAAGTAGGTGCTTTCTATCCTCTGCCCCCCAAAGGTGTTAACTACAAAATTTGAGTACATCTCTCTTACAAAGTTATCATACATCTCCTGGCAGTGAATGGGTAGGACTCTCTTTTGTCTGACTTGGATCTTCCACCATTCAGATCAGTCAGATGACTCTTCATTTTAGCGAGCAACTTCCAGGATTAAGGCCAGTGGCAACTCTGGTTATTGGGCCAGAAAGAAAACAGGACAGGGGGTGACAGGTAGAGCAAAGGGCCAAAATTTTGTGAGCAACCTTAGGTCCCCTATGGGGAGAAAGGTGGCATATAAATAATTTAAATGAATAAAAATAAAATAACTGATGCATACATACTCACAAACCATAAGCAAGTATCCATACATACACACAACAGGAAAGGAACCGTGGCAGGGCCCTGCTCTGATAAGGAAGTCAAAGGATTGGGATAGCTGAGCGTAGCCTGAGTCTGACCTGGGGCCACATCCCTTTTGCCCTAATGGACCAGCCTTCTCTGGTTAGGGCCTAAATGCAGCTAAGGTAGACCTCCTGAATGAACAGCAGGTCAAGATTTGTTTAAGTCCCATTGATTCAAAGGGGCTGGTCTAGGTAAAGTGGCAACCGGATTTAGGCTTAGGTGAGTGCTGGTTCTGCTCTGTCTTGTTTTGCAACTCAGTATTCTTTCTAGAACGGCTTCAGCATAACAAAGCCTAGCAAAATGAATGTAAAATGTCAAAGGCAAGAAACACATTTCATTGAGATTGGGGAGATGGGCAAAAAGCAGCATATGGGAGCACAGAGAAATAGGTAATAGCCAGATGCCAGAGTACCCCTAAACAGTGCAAGGAAATAGTGGGGTGGGGGTAGGGAGGCAGAGGAAAATCAGATATATGTTTGATTTTAATACTGACAATAGTTAAAATTGCCTATTTCCCAACAGGAGGGGGAAATAGTGACAAAAGTAGTTGGTAGGCCTGGGCCTGTCCTGAAATTAACCCCTGACTTTTTGGCATCTTTATTTTGAAGCATGATTATCAGGGGTGTATTTTCCCTACATGGAAGTACATGTGCAGTGAGATAAATGTCACACTTCTGTTTGCAGAGCCTCTGTGTCAGCCAAATTTAACTGAAGGGCTCCAAGCAAAGTTATGTAAAAGCCCTGGTATTTGAACAGATATGTGTAATAATCTTTTGGATAATCTGTCAAAGACATGGATGCTAGGAAACTGGTTGAGAGACCTTGAACGATTCTCCAAATGGTGGAATCCCAAAGCTTTCTGTTTAATTCATAGTCCAAAAGACACAAAAATAATAAAACCATGAATTCAACATGTTGCTGACAGTTGCACAGAGTAAGGCTGAAAAGAATCCCATATTTTCTTTTTCGCAAACCAGAAGAAAACAACCCTTTGGGACAAAGCTTATAAGGATTCGGTGTTAGTTGATGCCCCCCGCCCTCCCCCCGGTACCAGTGTTTGCTCCTTCCTTCCCGGTCAAACTATACGCGGGGGGGGGGGGGGGAGAGACAGACTTTTTGTCTACAGAAAACATAGACGATAAGCAGTAATGCTCGATAAAGGTTAGGAATCGTCTCTTTGCGAGTGTGACACCCTCGGCAAACATCTCCTTTCATCCGTCCGTATTTCCATAATTCATCACAGCACGCTTCGCTTCCTTCGGTGCCTCAGTTTCCGCTACTGCGGCTTGCAGTGTTTCAAGAGCTCTGTCACTTCTCAAACTACATCTCCCAGCATGCTGTCCAACTCCTCTTCAGTGCTTCCTGTTGCGTCTCTAGGGACCTGTAGTCCTCTCGCCATTGTGAATGCGCCAAAGGATCAAGGCTGGAGCACTACAGTTCCCACAAGGCACTCGTCCACCGCTTTCCTTTTCCCCACCGAGCCGGTCACCTTCCTGCCTGAGGAGGGGGGGGGGAAGAATAACCCTGAAGTTCCCTGCGATCAGCTGATTAACACAACAAGGGGAGCAGGAAGAGAAGAGCCTGGGACTGGTCCGCCTGCCTCCCGCGGGGTACCCGGGCTTCATGGTGGGGCTCAGACGTTACGGGATTGAACCCCTGTTCCTGCGGGGAAAAGGAAGGATTCACCCCTTCCTTCCGCCCCGTGATCCTTGCGGCTGAGAGGAGGAGACTGTGATCTGATTACTTAGTCACCGAGACTTGCAGGGAGGAAGAGGAGGAGGAAGGTGCCTGCTGTTTTGTAAACAATAGATCGAGCTCTTTGGGGGTGGGGGGGCTGCTTTGTTCCGAGGCATGGTTTGTCCTCTTGTTTATTTCCATTTCTCTCCCCTGCCTCGCATAGTTTTGTTTATGGGAAGATTTACTACTTCCTAAGAAATCGTCTTGAGTGATATTTTCGTTTTGTGGCTTAAAGCAACGTAAGCAAGTAACCCGTTAAGTATTTATTTATTTTTTTGCTTAGATTATATTGACATGCAGATATTTATTATGTTTTTAAGTTGAGTCACAAGTTACAGTAAAGTTGGCCTGTTTTTGATATTTCAGTGGTCGAATAAAGGTAAATGCCCACTGTCTTTGGAAGTTACAGGAAGAAGCATTCTTACTGTAACTCCTGGCCACTGCCCATGCTACTTTTAAACGGTTCCTTGAAAGAATTTTATGTTGTTGTTTTGATTTAAGGTAAGTGATATGTCAGCACAGTAAACAAATGGCTATCAGTTTGTAGAACTGAAAAACATGTGATTTGACATGATATGCGCTGATCAGATTTGTTTATACATTTTATTGTTATAAAGACTGTGGTTCTATGAATGTTTAGGTATCACATCCTGCATTTGTATAGTTCTATGAATGTGTACTGGAGTAAGTGCTGTTGATCATGTACAAAAGGATGCTTATAAGTATTTAAAATAAGCTGGACTTACTTTTCAGTAAATAAGCATACAGTGATGCCACATACAAATTACTTTGGAAAGGCTTCTCTGACTAGTTTGTGTGAGGTTCTCAAAATAGGTTTTCAGGCATATTTGCTGCTAGAATAGACATATGTGAAATGTCTTGTAGAATAAACAAGAAATTTGCATTTTGAGGAAGGAGTCAAATATGGGAAAAAATCAAAATATTTTCTAAATTTATCTATATTCTTTCTAGAATTTTATATACTTACTAATGTTTTTTTCCTTTATTTCACATCTCTTTTAGGTGTATCAGGGAAACAATTTGGTTTACATTTTGGGAACATATCTGATCATTTTTCTTACATATATCAAAGTTCATTGGGATTTTCTCCTCAGGATTCCTTTGAGCCTGTGTTTAATTGTGGAAAGCTTACATTTCTTACAAGGACAGAAATTGCATTTTGCATATAATGAAATCATTTTAATTGTGGGGTAGTGAAAATTAAGACTGATCATACATTAAGAGAAGCACCAACCTTTGCAAAGTTTCCTCCACATCAAGATAATTACAGTTTTTAGATCTTTGGAAAACCAATGTACATATCTGTTAAAAAACAGAGTTTTATAAAGTTCATGGTAAGTTGCAAACATGAGTGCCCAGCCTCCAACAGCAGATAAGGGACTGAATACAACCCTCTTGTGCCAAGAAAGCTATGCTTGCAGTGGGACAGATGAAGCAACCTTTGAGTGTGATGAGTGTGGAAGCCTGCAGTGCCAGCGATGTGAAGAGGAGCTGCACAGACAGGAAAGGCTACGAAATCATGAACGGACCCGAATTAAAGCTGGTCATGTCCCTTACTGTGACACCTGCAAGCCTCCCAGTGGGAATATCATGCAAAACCACATTGGAAGTTCCAGGCAGAGGGCAGCAGTAAGGTGCCAAGCATGCAAAATTAACCTGTGTATAGAGTGTCAGAAGAGGACTCATGCTGGTGGAAACAAGAGGAAGCACCCCATCACCGTTTACCATGGTGGAAAACCTCATGAGCAGGAAGAGGAGGAGGGGATGGATGAGGAAACCAAGAGGAAAAAGATGACTGAAAATGTTGTGAGCTTCCTGTTGGTGGATGAAACAGAGGAGATCCAGGTAAGAACTGTTAGGAGTTTTGAAAGGCACAGAGTGGACAGGTTTAATGGGCAACTTTGTGGTAGGCCAATCTGATTGGCTTGGTTTGAGTCAACCCTGTCTTGGAATGAATTTGGACAGTTGTGACCATCCAGGTGTTGGCTGCAACTCACATTGGCTCAAGCCAGCATAGCCAGTGGCAAAATATGATGGCAGATGTAATCCCATAATGTCTAGAGAGCCACCAGTTGCCCATTCCTAGTCTTGGGGAAAGTAAAGCCAGTGATGAATATAAGGCTGTCCTTAAGGCCTTTTCTTCAGCATGAGCACCTATGAACACTTTCCTCTTGATCTGGCAAAGCACACAGTAAGTAATTATGAATGTTACAGCCTCGACTCAGACTTTACAGAAACATACAGTTGGCTGGGGCTGGTTGGAATTGCAGTCAAACAACATCTGGAGGGGTGTACTTTTTCTACACCTCCATCATGGTAAATGTATTATGACTCCTCTGGCTATCCCTCTCTGCTGTGGTATAACAGTGAACAAGTTTTGAACCTGACTGCTAGGAGAACCAAGACTTTAACATTTAGGTTCCAAGTCCGTAAGTAGCTTTTATTGAATTAAAACTGTGCACATACCGCCTATGTTAGTGAAAATTGACTCTGTGGTTCTGGATCCTGTAGATGGAAAAGAACACATGACTCCGTGTTTTGTTGGACACTGCTTTTAAGCCTTTGGTCTGAATCTTCAGTAACAGTGAAACAATGCTGTTTTTCTTCCCTGCCTGTTTCATATAACTCTTCAGACAGAGTGTGCTGCTTTATGCATCTCAGAGAATCATAGCAGTTAATCATCAAACTTAATGATGTTACTAGTCTGTTTTATCTAGTGGGAGTTAGCTGATGCACTTGGCATGAGGAAGGGCAAAAAGCCTGAGGCCAAGCAGGGAAGTTTTAGAAGGCAGCTTTCTTAGGTTCCCAAGGGGAAAAAATGATCAAAAGCAGCCTCTTTTCACTCATAAGCCTTTCAAATTCAGAATGGTTACCATCGTCAGAGTGTTTGCACTGGTGTTTTAAGTGAAACACAAGGAGATTAACCTAGCAAGTAAAGATGTTGATTGAAGAAAACAGGATTTATTGGTCACCAGATGGATTCTTCTGCTTTCCCTTTATTCTCAGGAAAAAAAAATCTCACGCATTGGTTGCTTACTTTTCTAAATTTCTGGAATGAAGGGCCATAGCCTAGCAGTCAATTCCAACTTCATCTTCAGGTAGGGATGGGAAAGTTTATTCTGTGAGCCATGGAGAGCAGCTACCCGTGCATACTAAATTTGATGGATTGCTAGTCTGGCTTGTTCTGAAGATTGTCCTGTACCTTGTAAGACAGAGATCTACTGTAAATCCCACACAGAAAGCATTCCACTTACAGACAGGAGTAACCTTTTAAATAAGATTGATTGGGAGGAAGACGAAACTAAATTATTTCTTTCTCCACTTTCTAAATGGTCTAATGCAACAGTGTAGATAGTTATTTTCAGCCGTTAACACCTTGGCTCTGGAAAGTCTGTTGGACTTTCCTGTCTTTCTGTTATTTGATATATCTGTTTACTTGGTTCATTGCTTGGACTCATAAGGAAAAAAATAGTAATGTGTCTTGAAGTCAATTCTAATTCATGGTTACCCTTTTCAGATTTTTCCAGGTAGAGAGGACTCAGAAGTGATTTACCATTCCTTCCTTCTGGGGCACCCTGAGATTGTGCAGCTTGCCCAAGGCCACACAGGTTGGCTCTACTCACAAGGAAGCACAGTGGGGAATCAAATTCCCAACCTCTGGCTCTGTAGCCAGATAGCTAAACCACTGAGCTATCCAGTCAGCTATAAGGAAGAAAATCAGAAAGCATAAAGTAGCACTTTTCTGAAGCAATTTGAGATGAAAAGTACAATCCTGTGCAAATGTATTTAGAAGTGAATGTATTCATAGGATTGCAGCCTCAGTTTCCTGTGCAGCTTTTGACAGCCTCCTATCAGTTACGGTGATTTTTAGAAAACAAAAGCTGTTTTCTTAGGCCACAAATGTCAAATGTATTGATTTTGACACTAGTCAGTACAAAGAGCTCCACCCAGTGGCTCGATTGTGAGGCACACAGTTGCCAACATTGCTTTCTAATTATCCAGCTGTCTGTCATAGCTTTAGCACATCTGTTACTTGTTCTTCTTTCAAATAAACATAGCTGTGGCAGTGTAAGCGGATCTTTAGCAATTAAGTCAATTAAGGCTGTCAGTTTACAACTGGAGAGTCTGCATGTCTAACAGCTTCACACCATCAAAGGAAAATTCAGATGCGGCTCCTAGAATTTATCCTGATTTAAAATAGTATACATTATGGAGAATTTTCTACCTCTCTTTTTTTTAAGGCTGCAAGATACTTACAGACTTGTTGGGCAAAATGTTCCTTTTCTGTCAACTGCTTGTCAAGAACAAGCTCCACCTGCTAAACTGTGCTTGCAAATACTGTAGTTTAATGCCAAAAAAACCCCATGGTGGCAATATTTATTTCATACATGCTTTAAGGCAAAACTCTAATTTCATAGCTCCTTGTTAAAGTGTAAGTCAAGTTGCCACGGCAAAAGGACAAAGAAACACATGACACCAATTCTTCTGTGATACCTCACCTGGACATACTGAATGAAGTAGGTGGTTTTAATTCCTGCATGCATTGGCTTAGTCATATAGAAATACTACATGCAATTGAGTGTTGGGAGAGTGAGAACAGACAAAAGAAAATATTTATTGACCCAGCGTGTTGTTAGTCTGTGGAACTCCTTGTCACAGGATGTGGTGATGGCCTCTGGCCTAGATGCCTTTAAAAGGGGATTGGACAGATTCCTGGAGGAAAAGTCCATCGCAGGTTACAAGCCATGATGGGGATGTATAATCTCCAGGCTTAAAAGGAAGGTACCTCAAAATGCCAGATGGAGGGGAGGGGTATCAGGAGACAGGTATCTAGTTGTCTCTTGTGCTCCCAGAGACATCTGGTGGGGCCACTGTAAGATACAGGAAGCTGGGCTAGATGGGCCCTTGGCCTGATCCAGCAGGGCTCTTCTTATGTTCTTAATGACTGAAATTCTGTCTCTGAATGTTGCACTGTGTAAGGCCAGTGGCAACAACAGTGGGGTTGATTTTTTTTAGCATTAAAAAATGTCCTACTTTTATCCCATGGTACCCATGACTCCTGTGTAATTCCTTTTATCATCAGGAATCCATGAGGCTTCAGTTTAGGAGGAGGAAGTCTTTAACGAAGGTTACCACTGTCAGAATGATTTTACTACCAGACACAATTTTTGGTAATTAAGGACTTCCTCCCCCTACTCCCTTAGCCCCCACGGGTTCCTGATAAAAAAAAATGCACAGGCACATTGGTGCCTTGGGACGGAAGTTGGAAATATCCAAAAAGTCATCCTGGCTGATGATATCATCAGTCTTATCCAGTGTAACTTACATGAACAGGATTTCAACAATTGTAAGTAACCCTACAATCAATAACAAAATATGTTATGGGGCAAAAGGTGCAGTCCTAGCCTCTCTGGAAGTTCAGCTGAGGGGCTGTAGAAAGCCAAAAAATGGCCTGTTCTGCTGGCAGAGATGTAAGTATGTTAGTCGGGAAGTATGGTAGTAAGATAACCTCCCAACCCCCAACATCCTGACAGAAAAACTACTAACACGGATGTGTCTCTCGCAGTGTTTTGCCAGTGGACAAAGGGAAAACGGTGTTTAGGGGAGACACGAATACAAAATGTCCAGAACCCTTTCATTTTTCCACCATGCCCATAAGGACTGATGCAATCTTATACTAGTGCTGGGGCAAGTGTAATTAGTTTTTTGTTATTACAACTGATAGGAAGGAAGAAAAAAAAAACTGCTCCCCCCCCCCCCCCCGGTGCTGCTCTGTTCACAGCAGAATGGCACAGAATGGCTGTAGTGCTTGTTCTGCTAGTACATCTCCCTGCTCTTGCTGTCCAATAAATGATTGGCAGGATTTCTCTGACAGTTATTTGGAGCATTTCTCATTACATGTAAGATGACTCTAACATTTGGCACCTCTGATGTCCAACTGTAATAAAAGAATGACTGAGTCATAAAAGTTAGGAATATCAAAATAAAGTCAAAACCAAGAAATACATTATTTTTGTCCTCTGTTGCTAAGGTGTGGACTTCTTGGGCTGCCTGTGTGGGTTTGCACTCTTGGCATCAGTGCCAGGAAGAGACGTTGCATTTCTTGGCGTAAGGTTATTTTTCGAGGTCCAACTGAGAGCCTTCAAAATTGTGTGCCTTATGTCCTTAACGCTGGGGTGAAGTTAATGGCATTGCAAGTCTTCATAATTTGGAAAGCAAGTCTAGTCAGAAAAATAGGTAACTTTTTATCTAGCTGCAAAATATCTGGAGCTTTTTCACTGCTTAGATACTTACAAAGGGAGTGATTCTACAGGATTAACTCTTTAGAAGTGTATAGATGAAAAGGCATGTGGTATTCATTGGTGTTCTGTCTACAGAAGTGTGATTTACCTTTAATGTGTATGGGTCTGAACTTTGCTATGGCCTTTTGACAACATTTTCTGATTATTGGTTTATCCTGGATTGATATCTGAACAGAAGGAGGCTGAATCTACCTCCCAAAGTACTGCGATTCATTAGTAGGAAATTATGTAGCTAATGAGGTTGGATCTGCATAGGCAGGAGAATGAAATGGCAGGAGTAGACTTTACTACCACTTAAGAGGATTGTTCTTCTGAATGCTTCCCAATGTTAAGAAAAAATGTTCACTGCTAATAGAGTATGTAGTACTGGGAAAAGTGATTTTAGCAGTTTTTTTAAAGCTAGGCTTATGCTTAGAAGGGTCAAACAGTAAAATGTGACCTGACACTAGCAGTCTGAAATGATGCAATTCTTTCTGTTACTAAATGTGTCCACCACCTAACTGTGTTGTACATACAGACATTTTGCTGACAGCATAGCAGTTTCAGCCAGAAGTGGACTCACTGTAAAGCATACCATTTGAGCTATGATCAAGGGATTATTATAGTAGTAGTAGTAGTAATAGTAATAGTAATAGTAATAGTTGTATTGTTGTTGTTGTTGTTATAATATTCTTATGTGCCATCAAGTTTATTCTAGATAGACAGTACAGTACTCAGATGTGATTTACCATTCCCTTATTTTGAGGGTTCTGTGGGACTGTGGAGCTTGCCCAGGGTTACATAGACTGACTTTTCTGCAGGAAGGCACAGTGGAGAATTGAACTCCCAGCTTCTGACTCCACAGCCAGATAACCTAATTCACAATGCTGTCTAGCACTAATATTGTTTTATAAGAGTTAAAGTGGGATATACATTGTGTTCTTTGTCAAAAATAAATACCTTTCTGAAGTTGGATGCGCTAATTGAGGTCTGTGTATTGTTGTTTAATCACTAGCTGATTGCATTTCAAAGTTATTGGGAGGCGAATTGATACCAGACAATTTAAAAAAAAATCTTATTAAGTGATTGTGCTTATGTGTCATCATTTCTACAATGTCCTCGCTATATTGGGCAGGGAGGCTTGTAGTGGAGCCATGCTCGTAGTCCTCTGAATGAGCAGTGAACACTCCATGCAACTGAGGTTTTAAAGGTGGCTTGGTCACATTGAAGGTTCTATTCATAGTCAAGTAAACATGAACAGAGCACTCTGTGCAAGGGACTGGTCAGAGGCTAAATGTGTATCTGGATGTTTCCCAGCACTTTATAACTAGCTGGATACAATTCAGAATAGTAGCACAAGCTATGTCAGAATGAATAACTTGTTCCTCTTCAAATGTTGTTAGACTACAACTCTTATCAGCCCCAGCCAGTATAAGCAGTGGTGAGGAATTATGGGCCAAAATATTGGACCACACATATCTGAGAAATCTCTCTTTTTACTGTCTTTGTGATGAGCTGAGAATGATTTCTTGACAGTAATGCTTTTGAGTACAAATAACAACAATATATAAGAAGGGGTGTTCTGAAAAGGTCCTTCACAGTTGTGTATCTCCCTTCCCCTGTGGTTTTGGCAGACTCTGAGCATTATAAGCTAGCCTGGGTTATAAATCAGGTCTCTGCAGTATTGACCTTTGTGGTTTGTACAGTTTCTCACGCAGTCTTCCTTTTCTTGTGTTGGAAGGTGGCAAATGAAGAAGAATTTATCAGAAAGTTGGACTGCAAGCCTGACCAGCATGTCAAGGTGGTGTCCATTTTTGGGAACACTGGTGATGGCAAATCGCATACCCTTAACCACACTTTCTTCTATGGCCGTGAAGTCTTTAAAACCTCTCCAGCCCAGGAGTCGTGTACAGTAGGGGTTTGGGCAGCTTATGATCCTGTCCACAAAATGGTGGTGATTGACACAGAGGGTCTTCTTGGGGCTACTGTAAACCTGAGTCAGAGGACCCGACTGCTTCTGAAAGTCTTGGCCATTTCTGACTTGATAATCTATCGCACCCATGCTGACAGACTTCACAATGATCTCTTCAAATTTCTTGGAGATGCTTCGGAGGCTTACTTAAAGCACTTCACCAAAGAGCTGAAGGCAACCACAGCCCGTTGTGGTCTGGATGTCCCATTATCCACTTTGGGTCCTGGAGTCATTATCTTCCATGAGACTGTGTACACACAGTTGCTGGGTGCTGGTGAGTAGATAGAAATTAGCTGGATAGCAGTTGTTACAATGTTGATTTGGATAAGAGTTGGGAGTCAAGCACTACCTGAAGGGTCACAGGTTCCCTATCTCGGTTATAGCGTAATATCCAGAATTCAACATCATCACTTATAAGATCTGGGTTTTGAATCCTAATTTACCTCACTTTTGATAAAACAAAGCAAGAGTGGACAACTTCAAGAGGTCAAGAGGTTATGTACCCCCAGCTCCATACCTTGGAGAGCCACACTCTTCCTGCTTCCAATAGCCTCCTCCCATTAAATACATGTTTTTAAATGAAAAAGAAAGGGTTCTTACAAATTCTGGAGGGCACGGAAAGATCAGTTTCACCACATCCAACTCCCTCTCTGCCATTGGTTTAAGCCCAGGAGGTTCCTCCCCCCCCCCCCAAAGTGATCGGGAGTCCTATCTGGGTTTAAAAAGCCCCTGTGGCCTGAAATGGCATGGGGCAAATCCACTGCTCCCTACTGCCTGGATGGCACGAGGAGGCTTTTTGATATATATTATTTTTTATTTTTTTGGAGGGGGATATGGAGACGGGGGAAGCAGGAGGCGACACTTGGCCTCCTGGGGGGATTTCATGTGGCTCAGGGAGGTAGAAAGTAGAGGAAGTGTGGAAGCGGTTAGGGTCTGTGCAGTGGTATGTAACTTATTAATCTGATTTGGGAGCAACAGTCTTTGCCAGAACAAGGTCCTGTTTGGCAATTTTTAACGGGAAGTAATTCTGTCATTTTGAGATTATAATGGGACATACCTCTGGCCTCTCTATTTACTACTATAAAATAAATGCCCATGTCAGAGTAAATGAAACAAACAAGCACGTAAAGAAGATGGTAAGTTGTGTTACATACATTTCTATACAAAACTGCCCAGTTTCCTCTTCACCCTGACAGCTGTTCTGAAAGCAGCGATGTCCTAGCTCTTTTCAGATACCTTATCAGATACCCTTGGCTGGTATAAGAGTAAGTGTGGCAGCTACATTAATATATACCTTAACTGGCTTCTCAGTAAGGGCTTTAACGTTTGGTTGGGCAGCTTTGTCAGGACCAGGAGCCCATTTTATGCCCCCAGGACCTTCCAGGGGCCACATTGATTGCTAAAAATGCCCCAAAGTGCAACAAACAAACAAACAAAACCAGACATTCCCCTGAAGTTTGTAAAAGTGGTATTTTGAGTTTTAAAGGCTGCCACCTTGGGCAAACTGCACAGTCCCAGAGTGGCACTAGAAGGAGAGACTGATGAACAACTCCTGAGTACCTTGTGCCTAGAAAGCCCTGGGAAGGATGGCCATGTGTCAGAATGGGCTGAAGATTTGTTACTAAATTGTAAGCAGTAGGGGGACTGTGGGGCTTCCAGGAGCTGCAGTTCAACATTTTTGCCCCTAAAAACAGTTCCAGGGCTACACTCTCTGCGCTTCTGTTTAAACCAAAAGATATTAGCAGGAAAACCCATGTTTGAAACTGAAAGAACAATATCCCAGCCCTTCCATTTTAGCAATACAGTAGGTAATGTGCTGGTAGGTACATTAATGTCTTCCCTTCCAGGCTCTCTCCCTCACTCATTCACTCACTCACTACAAATAGAAAATCCACATGACTTTCTTTGTGGTTGCTGGGTGCCCTTGCCGGCCCTCATGATATAGATGCAATAAAATGGTGTGATACACTGCTATAGGGGAGCATATTGCTATAAAAACTTGTATCACCATTTCATAGAATCATAGAAAAGTGAAGTTGGAAGGGGCCTACAAGGCCATCAAGTCCAACCCCCTGCTCAATGCAGGAATACAATCAAAGCATATCTGCCAGGTGATTATCTTATGTTTTTCTTGAATGCCTCCAGTGTTGGAGCACTCACCAACTCCCAAGGTAACTGGTTCCACTGTCGTACTGCTCTAACAGTTAGGAAGTTTTTCCTTATATTCAACTGAAATCTGGCTTCCTTTAACTTGAGCCCATTGTTGTGTGTCCTGCACTCTGGGACGATCGAGAACAGATCCTGCCCCTCCTCTGTATGACAGCCTTTCAAATATTTGAAAAGTGCTATCGTATCTCCCCTCAGTCTTCTTTTCTCAAGGCTAAACATTCCCAATTCTTTCAGCCTTTCCTCATAAGGCTTGGTTTCCAGCCTCCTGAGCATCCATTTGATGCTATGAAATGTAGTGACAACTGCCTTAGATGGCTTTGTGTGAGTTTTCATGGATTACAGTGTTTATTTCAGTGTGAACTTTCGTGACGACACTCACGAGCCGGTTTCAGAATGCTTCAACTTCCCAGGATACCTCTGTTACAGATGTGTTACAGAATTGTTGTGGAGAAAAGGAATTATAAATGAAATTATGAGAGAGAGAGAGATGAAGTGGGTTATATTTACAGATTCCAACATAAATCAAAAGGATTAAGTAAAAATATAGGATTTATAGCACTTTATGGCCAGAATCCTATAGCATGAAGTGGAAATTATGTAGCTTGTATGATCATTCCAAATGTCTGTCATACACTAGGTTGCTCACTTCATGGTGCATTCAGTTGCACCACCAGAGGCTAGAAAACTGCAAAAACCACTTCTGCAATTCTGCTTACACATGCAGTATTTCACATTTGAATTTTCGCCAATGTACATTAATACTCTAGATTCATCCACAGTCTTGGGTACAGCTAAAATCCTGAACAGCAAAGCTAGTGGTGAAGGCCTCTAGGACTTTTTGTCCAGGTAGAGGTAAAGAAAAATCATCTCTTCCCTTCATTGCTTCTGCACTTTAACAGTGTAATCCTGTGCATGTTTACCTCCCCAAAAGTGTGCTTCTTATATACCATCCCATAACACTTAAAACACTCTCTGGGCAGTTTACAATTTCATTACACAATGCTGCCCCTCTCCCCAGCGAGTTGGGTATTCAATTTACTGCCTTCAGAAGGATGGAAGGCTGAGTCAACCTTGAACTGGCTACCAGAGCCTGTTTTGACCAAACTCAGGTCACGAGCAGAGTCTTGCCTGCAGTACTGCAGTTTAACCACTGAGCCATGAGATTTTTCTCCAGTGTTATGAAGGTCTTTGCCTCTGCAGATCTTGTAAGACTTTGGTGCTAGCTAGTTCCTGCCCACCTAGTTAATAGTAAGAGGTGATGAGTGTACTAGTTTGTCAGCACATACAGGGCTGAAAATTCTTCATCTACTGAGCACAATAATACTTATTCCCAAAGGAGTGTGTATAAGACCAAAGCCTAAATCACACTTTGCTCCCATGATCTTGGCAATAACTCACCTTCAGACTCATGAATCTGCCCATGTCACATCTCATTAGCCCCTGAAAAAGGGATGAAACTAAAGACTTCCCTGTCACATCTACATAGTCAAGGGGCATCTTTGGCTGTTTTCTGACTACATTCCTGTTCACATTTTAAAACGGCAATTTTCAAAACATAATACTGAACTATAACTTAATCTCAAGGTCCTCAGGATCCATGTTCAGCGTAAGTTCATCTGCTTCAGCTCTAACTCATTTAAGCTGCTTGCAAAAAAATTTTTTTTTTGGTCAAAATGCACAAAAAAAGTTTGCACTTTCAGAGATGGAGATGGGGGGCTTGATCTTGTCTACACAAAGTTGCAGAGGGGAATTAGCCATACAAGGAAGGAATCAGTATCACTCAGGGAAATGATCAAAAATGTTTCTGGAGATTTTAATAAGGCTTCTAAGGAATTTCTAATAGTATGCTAAGTTGAAAGGGAAAAAAACACCCCTTCAGAATAACTTAAGAAAGAATTGGCAAATAGATCTGTTAATTCTCATCTCCATATGTTGTCACTAATAAACGTGCATCTGTAGAGACAAACTCCATTTGAGAACTGCAGAAATTTCTGATAGTATGTTTTCTGTTCCATAATGAGATCTTTGAGCTGTAGCATATTTTTATGCTAATATCACATAATGCTTTTTTTAAAAAAAGCAGAAAGCATTTTAACAATGAAATCAAATCTGATTTAAGTGAAAAAGATCTGATTAAAATTTTAAATTCCTTTTCTAAAAATCACTGATTTTTATCCACTTGGGGAAGAATGGTGTGTTTTTAGCAGCGGCTGTAAAATGTACCTGTTTCGAATGTTTAGATAATCCTTCTGAGGTGCCTGAGAAGCTAATCCAGGATCGGTTCCGGAAACTCGGTCTCTTCCCTGAAGCTTTCAGCTCAATCCATTACAAAGGAATAAGGACCCAGAACCCCCCAACAGATTTCTCTGGACTCAGGCGTGCTGTGGAACAGCAACTGGAAAATAATACTACACGTTCTCCCCGGCCTCCTGGAGTTATCTACAAAGCACTCAAAGTAAGTTTAGGATCATGACTTACTGTTGTAGCGAAGGAGACCAGATGCCGTGGCTGCATCAAGACACTTTAGGCCAACAGTGGTGGCAGGGGGAGGCTGTTCTTTTCCAAGGCCCCAGTGGCCTCCCCTGGTTCTCCAGCAGTTGCCTTCAGCCTCTGGGCCTTGAGGTATTTGGGATTTAGTCACCAGGAGCCCCAGCCAGCATGAGATTTTAGGAGATGAAGTACAAAACATTGGGTTGGACCAAAGGTTGGGATCTCCTGCTCTTGGGCATGGATCGACAACCTGGTGCTCTCCAGAGACTTCAGGTGACATTGGCTGTGCCCCCCCCCCTCGGGGATGATGGAGGGCACCGATATTGGGAGGGCATCAGGTGACAGAAGGCTTTTTTTCAAATTGCAAAGTCCTCCAGTTTGCCTTGGTGGTGAAGTGAGGTAATTCTCACATACATAGAGATACAGAGTACCAGATATCTCAAAGATAGGGAGGGCCTGTGCTTACTAATATAGTAAGTGAGTCATAGCATATGTTACAAGATAGATGCCAGGTTCATCCCAGGAATCTGAGCTGAAGTATAGGCTGGAGCTATCCCGTTCCATTTATGGGAACTGAAGTGGCAATTAAATCTTACTTCAGTATCCGTGACAAGGTAGCATCTTCTACCATGTCTGAGGGATGTGGACTAGCTTATGGGACACAGGGAACAGGCTGTGTGAAACACATAGCTCTTAATTGCAACAGAGATCTGTGCCTGGAGAGCTCAGGAGAAATATCCAGCGTGATGTTGATTCTGCCCCCTGCACCTGCTGCCTGGGGCAGTCACCTCAGTTTGCCTAATAGTAGGACCAGCCCTGATAGGTACTCATCTGTTTCACGCTTAGCTAGCCAAGAGGTGGTGGTGGGGCGGCGGCAAGCTGACAACTTGTACTAATGTCTGAGTTTAGTTGATGACTGTTCTCCTTGTCCAGTTTCTATAGTCTTGAAAAAAAAAAAGTTAGAAGAAACTTTTGACTGGGTGTGTGCAGAGCTTTCTCAGGCCAAGTCTTAAGTCTTTTCTTTCTGCACCATCAAAACTAGTTTTTTTAAATAGCTTCTGTAATACAAATACTTGCCCTCTGGGTTCTAGTAATGATAGCTCATGGTCTGTAAATGCACCAGCAAGACAGTAATATATTGTTGCTGAGGTAACTGAGAGTTAAGACGTGGTCTCCAGGCAACAACCTATTCTCTGATTTGCTTTGACTTCCCTCAGTTTTCTTAAATGAAGAGATGGCTTTTTGTCTGGCGATAGCAAAACATGACATCTTGAGTGTGGACAGCACAGCTCTCCAGGGGACATCGTAAGAATACTGGTAGCTGCTGGAGAAGATGTGTGATAAGGCCCCTGAATTTCAAAATGAGGAAACATTTTGGAGGAGAAACATTCTTTAACTTCTTCCTCATAATCTTCTGCCGTGTTGTCCTTTGTGTTCACATTTAATCCTGGTATCACTAACTGCTACCAATACTGTCTTGTTGTGCATGTTTACTCAGAAGTAAATATCACTGAATTTAATGGTGCTTATTTCCAGATAAATGTGCACAGGATTTCAACTGAACATATCCATCCTGCAATCCTTTCTACTCCAGACCATAATTAACACAAGTTTTTATGAAATCACCTTTATGTATCAAGGTTATATTATGCTGTTAACTTCACTCTGTTTATTCATAGCATATCTATTTATGGATGACAGTCTGTGAAATATGCACATTTTAATCACAGGAGAAATGGTGATTTGTCAGAAAAAGAGGAAGGTCCCTGCTGGAATCCTAAGTGATCAAGCCGTTTCCTTCTTGGATTTCTTCTCCAAGAAGAGATATTATGGCTTTGATAACTACATGGCAGGAACTGAGTTATAAAGGACTCCTTTTCCAAATGGAAAAGGCGCCCCCACCCCAATAGTCCTTACAGTTTCCTGGTGCTGTTTTTGCAATTTTGCAGTCTCTACATTCAGTCTTCTCTTACCTCCCACACCCACCCTAGAACTTGGTTACAACTTTTATTCACTCAGACCATTTCAGGAAATTTATGTTTTAACTAAAATTCAGGCTGTCAGCGTTTTAGTGTGTTTTTGTAATCTCAGCTGCTCACTGTTTCCATGTGTCTCTGTGAGAAATGAAGTTCAAAGCCATATTCTTGACTGTTTTTAACTGTTTCATCTTGTATCTTATTTTGCTCTTTGCTCTGTAAAACTATCCAGAAAATGTTTGTTGATCTATACAGTGAACAAATGATGACGATGACTATTGTGATGGTGATAAAATAAAAATTAACTCAGGAAACGTTTTCCACGTGGGTGGTCATAAAAACCACCTAAAATTCGGGAAGTGGATTCTAGCAATATGTAGCAATAAGCCACATAATATTTGACTGTATTTTTTGAAGCGGTCTGTGCCCCTCTTGAAATCCTGATATGCCGGTTAGGATTGCATGTCCCACTGATAGAGAATCACTGACTGATGCCGATGGAACTGTTGGTTTAATGTCCTTCAGTTCTATGTTCATTGTTGGGTTTTTTTCCCCCTCACTGTTCTGTAGGCACTGAGTGATCGGTTCTGTGGTGAGATCCCAGATGACCAAATGGCTCACAGTTCCTTCTTCCCAGATGAGTATTTCACCTGTTCCTCTGTTTGTCTCAGCTGTGGGTAAGTGAATGAGAAGCCCTTTCTTTGAATTAAGTCTGAAGGTACCTTATTACTTATTACTTTTCTTTATGCATTTGTTTGCATTTATACTTTGCCTTTTCTACTACTGATTAGTGCTTGAAGTGGCTTGCAATAATCATAAAACAAAAACAAGTGAAAACAAAGGCTAGCTATAGAATTGTTAAAATCAAACAAAATCAAACATGCAAGTCTGGTTAAAATTAACACACAAACAGTTAAAATCTGCTCAGTAAATTGAAGAATATTATGAACTAATTTCAAATATAAATTCTTGCTCGTAAAAGCAGCGAGAGTGGAAAAAGACTACAACTCTCATATGGCATACATCCCATAGTTTGTTTTGGAGCCACGGAGGAGAAAGCTTTATTTCAGATTTCTCTCAAATTGGTCTCTGCAGCTGTTGAAAATTTCAAGATAACCTTTTGAAATTTATTTATTTATTTATTTATTCATTCATTCATTCATACATACCCCACCTTTTTCCTTAAAAGGACCCAGGATTACTTACGTCATTAAAAGACAGTATTAAAGCTAAGAACAGTGAGTATAGAAATACTAAAAAGGATCAAACAAATACCATATGAAAAAACATAAGCCACACCAAAACACATTCAAAACAGTAGGGTACCACAATTCATTAAAAAACCCCACTCAGGCAGCCAGTCACTCAGGGAAAGCTTGCCTGAAGAGAAAGGTCTTCTCCTGCTAAGATGGCTGGACTTTAGATAGGCAGGCCCCATGCCATTTATTGCTGTGTTGGTTAAAACCAATGCTGTGAATAGACCTGGAGAGCAGCTTTCAATCAGTTAAGGTATTTCAGTTGTTTATGGTTGTAAGAGCTTGAGACCATGCACCGTTTAGCCGCCTATCTGCTACATGCTGTAGCAATTGAACATCCTGGACCTCCTCAAGGGCAGTGCATTGAAGCAGTCTCGAAGTGCAATATAACTAACACCTCATGAAATGAAAGTTTGCGCAAAAAGCACTCTGCACTTTTTTGCTCAACTCTAGTGGGAACTCAATTTAATTTAGCCTGTGTGAAAACACAATCACCATCAGTTGATATTATATTGAGGTGTCTCTTGCTGGCAGGCAGGTTGCCCCCGCCTCCACATTACCATTTCTTTGCTATGTTTTGAAACTCCAGGTCTGGGTGTAAGAACAGCATGAACCATGCAAAAGAAGGGGTGCCTCATGAAGCTAAGAACCGCTGTAGATATACCCATCAATATGATAACAGAGTTTTTACCTGCAAGGTGAGTGGAGCAAGTGAACTAGAGTCTCTGACACTGCAAATGGAGAAAAACTGACCTACTAAGCTGATGGTTCATGTGTTGTGACCTGTCAGGTGCTTGACAGCCAGTGTGGGGGAAAGTGCTGGATTGTTATCATGTTGTCAGCTTAACCAGGCCTTATTATTTGTAAAGATAATTGGAGCGGTTAATGTTGCAGAGTTTTGAATTTCTGGTAAAATTCCCTTCTGTTACACAGCAAAAATACAGAAATTCACAGATGCGAATAGCTATAAATTCCCCAGATAATCCATCGTTTTCTCATTAACATGCATTTATAGTCTCTGAGACATTTGTAGGAGAAAGAATAAAATCATATTTCATTACAGTGGTGCCTCGCTAGACGATTGCCTCGCAGGACGAGGAAATCGCTAGACGATGCCTTTTTGCGAGCGCTACTGCGCTTCGCAAAACGATGTTTCCCTATGGCGATTTTCGCTAGACGATGAGGTTTCCCCATAGGAGTGCGCCGACTAGTGGTCAAAAGCTGTCAGTGCAGCTGTCAGTGCATTCCTATGGGGACCCTCACTCGCTAGACGATGTTTCCCTATGGGAAATTTCGCAAGACGACTGTGTTTTCCCTTGGAACGCATTGAAGCGATTTCAATGCATTCCAATGGGAAAACGTGCTTCGCTAGACGATGTTTTCGCTAGACAGCGATCCTCGTGGAACGGATTAACATCGTCTAGCGAGGCACCACTGTACTTACAGTTGTGAACAGATCAACAGCAAACTAACAGACTGACTACTTCTGACAAACTAAAGAGAAGGAAAAGGAACACCCAGGAGAGAGGCCGGGCTCTCTTTGAATTTGGAGGTGGGAGGGAACGATGGATTAGTGATGGATAGGTTGACAGTTTCCCCAGTCCCAAGAAGGTCCTTCCAGTCACTCAAATCAAAGGCAGCATGCAAGGTTGTAAAAACTGCCAACAGTTAATGTGTGAATGAATGTTATGTAGAGCGGCAACTATCACTTCAGAGCAGAAATAACACACCTCTTCTAATGCTCCTCTCCTCTCTGTCTTCTTATCCCACTTGGTGTCAAATCTTCCTCCTAGATGAAATTGAAATACTTAAAATATCAATGTCTGGAGCGATGACAGTGTGTTTGTGGCGGGGGTTGGATAGGATAGGCAAAAGGCTATGTTTTTAAAAATAGATGTTGGCCTTTTGGGAGTCTTAGGAACAAAAGGGGAGCAGGACAGGAGGCGAAATAAATTTGTCTTCCCACTCCTCTTTGTAGGTGTTAGAGAACTCACCTATGTTTTGCAGTCCCAGGCAAAAGAAACAGAAACCCGGCCCCAGGTATTTGCTCTGGAGAGTCAGAGTCACTTTGGTTTTCCCAGGCCTCTTGTGTGATTTTTAACACACTAGTAAATAACACTTACTACTTAGTTTTTACTGCTTCCTTTTGAAGAAAAATATATTAAATTTCTTTAAAAAAAACAGGCTTCATGTGAGTGCAAGGCTTTGGGGTTGGAGGAGAAATCTTTTCAAGAGTTCTCTCCCATTCTAGGCCTGTTACGAACGGGGAAATGAAGTCCGGGTGGTGCCCAAAACATCTGCTTCCACCGATTCTCCTTGGATGGGTCTTGCCAAGTATGCTTGGTCAGGGTGAGTACTGGAACCTCCCTTCCTTCCCTTCCTATTCGTAGCTCTTGTTTCTGTTGCTGGGAGTGACCAGATCTTTTTTTTTTTTGCCTCCATGAATGCAGCTATGTGATTGAGTGCCCCAATTGTGGCGTTGTGTACCGTAGCCGGCAATACTGGTTTGGCAACCAAGATCCTGTGGACACTGTTGTGAGGACAGAAATTGTGCATGTCTGGCCAGGAGTAAGTCTGCTGCATGAATTGGCTTCTTTTTCTTTTAATCTGAAAGGGAACGATCAGGTTACCAGGATGCTTGTTCCTTGGTGTCCAGTGACCCCACTCTCAAGAGCTACAGGAGAGACAAAGAGAGAAGCTTTGCATGTCTGGTTATTTGAAATGAATGTCAGTACCACCCTGCTATGGTGTTTGAGACCTAGTTTGGAACTGCATCAGATAGCTGCTGCCCAGCATCAATAGCACATGGAAGTAGAGGTCTTCAGATTAGTGTTTTGAGAAATAGTTCCTTGGGAATTCTGGGAGTTGTCATCCAAAAACACAAGTCTGCCCACTTCTGAAAAATCAGGCACTGTGCCCTGGCTCTCGGTTTCTCTTAAGAGTAAATCCATGTGCTTAGGCTGTGGACTTCAAAGCAGAGAGTGAGGAGGGGGGGACCCTTCATCATTTTTCTGGAAGCTTGGGTGATCCATGCTGGCTGGAGGAATTCTGGGAGTTAGACCAGCAAATGCTTCTGAGCATTACTTGAACTCCTCCGGAGGAAATGGCATGTGATTCTGAAGTGTCACCATCAGTTAGGGCAGGCTTCCTTTCTCCGAGTGTGTTTGCTTGCACTTCTTAGCTCTCCCCATTCACTGAATAAAAGTCTGGGTCCATGATAGCTTTTGATAGAAGGCAGAGTGTCAGCAGCAGGCAGGTCTGTTGAGATGTCTATTGCATCAAAATTTCTCTCTCTCTCTCTCTCTTTTGCAGACGGATTGCAGCCTGAAGGACAATAATAATGCTGCCCAACGCCTTATAGATGGAATGAATTTCATGGCACAGTCGGTGTCTGAACTGAGCTTGGGGCCCACGAAAGCAGTGACGTCCTGGCTGACGGATCAGATTGCCCCTGCTTATTGGAAACCTAATTCTCAGATTCTGGTATTTAGCAGCTCCCATGCTTTCATGCTAACAAGTATCCCCTCTTCCTTTGTCCTTTTCTCCTCCTCTAAAGAGATGGCCATAACGGTTCATTATTTGATGGAATGCATCTTTTATATTCTTACGGACTGATAACTTCCACTGTTGTCTGGGTTGTACATATTCATTCCCCAGGGGAGAGTCCAAAAGCCCTCTGAGAGAGACAGCAACCTTACGTACAGTGTTCACTCTCCTTCTCCCCACCTCTGGGCAAGAAAGGAGTGTGTGTGAGGCAACAGCCTCCATAGTAAACTGGGGAGGGAGGACGTAACAGCCCCATGACAGAGAGATGCTTTAAACTAGAAATGGAATATGAGATTATTTCTCTTCCTTCCCCTCCATGAAGAATGTGAGAAACTGCTATACGTGCCCTCTCTGGGGCTAAATTCTCAGTCATTTTTAGATTCCTTTCTGGAAAAGGAGGGGAAAATAGTCTCTACTTTTGCCTCCAGATCAGAGTTGTGGTTTCTACCATCTCCCTCTCTGTCTCTCATCCACTAGGGGAAAAAAAGGAAAAACAAAGAGAGTACATAATTCATGACAGCTGTTTCTTTCTCAAGGTAGCACCGCTGACTTGCTTCTTTTGCTTTCTGTTTTTGAGAGCTTGGAAATAATGCATTAGAGTTAATGTGTTGAAATGGTTAACTTTTGCATTAAATAGGAGGGTGCTGCTCCATCCAAGCTTCAGAAAATAACCTTTTAACAGTGAGGCCACAAACACCTTAGTAATGTGGTTAGCTTAGCCAGTTTCACCCTGCTTCGTTATGTTGTCTAAGCTAAAAAGAAAAGAATTCAGTGGTGGTTTGTTTGATTTTCCCCTCTTGTTTAGAATTGCAAGAAGTGTGGTATATCTTTCAAGGATAATGACACCAAACACCACTGTCGGGCTTGTGGAGAAGGTTTCTGTGATGGCTGCTCCTCCAAGACCCGTCCTGTCCCTGAACGTGGCTGGGGGCCTACGCCTGTGCGAGTGTGTGACAGTTGCTATGACAACAGGGGCCTTCAGTTAGGTAATCCCATCCTGGCTACATTAGGTGTGTGATTCATGGGGGGATTATCTTTTGTTGTTATTATAGAGTCATGTTGTGATTATCGCTATTTTCTGTGATTTCAGACTGTGGCCAGGATTAATGGACTGTTCAAGTCCTTTGATCATCTCTCTTGTTCTGTTTCATTTAAAAGCCCTCAAGGGAGCCCTTGCATTGGATTGGGACTGTGGTGCAGCAGGGAGGGAGTCACCACCTAGCCTATTTTCTTCCTCCGTATTCATTCCCCCAAACTGTCTCTCCCAAGAGTGAAATGACCCAAATGGGAACTTACCTGTAGAAGGAACTTTTTAAAAGGCAGAAAGTCTGACCATGAATTTGCAACATCTCTTATGGTTCAGCCGTTCACCTTTGTGTCTCGCTGTGATTTTTAAGCTGCAGCCAGAGGAAACACCATGTAGCAAAAGCCAGGCATATGAGAAACATTTATTACCAAATTAGTTTCCAAACTTGTTGATAGAGAATATGAATGTTCTTTCTTCAAAAAATTATTCAACATAGAAATTAATATTCAGATTGAATTTACTTGAAGAAATCCATTTTATTCTATAGTAAAATGGATTTCTTCAGTAGCCGTAGGAAAAACTCTGTTCAAATTAAATGGTAATAGGAAAGCATATGGTGTATACTTTCTCATTGTTCTCACCCTTTAACTCAGGTGTGGGGAACCTTGCGCCTTCCATATGGTTTACTACAATTTCCACAATCCCTCTCCCTTGGCTGGGACTGATAGGAGTTGTAGGTGAAAATTTTGGCTCACCTTTTTTCAACCTGGCACCCTTTTAGGAAGCTGTAGCTTCCAACTCAGTGAGTTAGGTATTTGGCTGTGCAGCCAGGAGTTGGGAGTTCAATTCCCCATTGTGCTTGTGTACCCTTGCTCAAGCTGTACAGTCCCAGAGCCCCCCTAGAAGAAGGGAATGGGAAACCGCTTCTGAATATTCTCTACATTCCTAACATAGAAAACCGTGGATGGGAGTCACCATAAGTTGGAATCAACTTGACAGCACACAATTATTACAATTAGCTTCTCCAATCTCACAACAAGTTTCCCCAGGAGTCAGGGATTATGAGACTTGTAGTCTAACTCAGACATTGGCACTAGTATATTACCATCAGTTATTATTAAAGTTGGACATTTTCTAACATAATTGAGCAATATAATAGTTTTTTACTTCATTTGCTTTTTAAAATCAGTGTTTTTCCAATGATAAGCTAGTCAGGTTAGATATAGTGGACAGCAGGAAAAGAAAGCTGTCCCCGGGTTACAAGGTCATCATTAAATTACATAAGAACCCTGTTTCTTCTCCCACTCAGAGATCTGTGTTGTCCAACCTGATTAAGAGTCTTAAAGAAAGCTTTAAAAAGAGTTAGGGTAAGGAGAGATTGCAGGAAGGGGGAAAGGAAAACAAGGACAGTGTTTCTGGTTGTGTGGAGAAGAAATGGGATCTTCAAAAACTTCTTGCAGTGTTCTCTCCAGAGCAAAACACAGGGGCAGAGGGATGGGATGAGTGAAGTTATGGATGAGATTTTTCATCTTCCTTCTGGTAAGGCTTCTGCTGTATTATATGTAATATACATTTAGATAGCAATTTAAATGCATTTGTTTCAGTGTAAATGCAATTTAGTTATTGGTTTTCAGCTTATTAACAATTTAACATGTGACAGTTTTGCCACTAACTTTATACTCTCTGGACCCACCCATCTGGAGGGGACCACATTGGGGAAGGCAGCTCTAGCTGCTCAGTTCATAGCAATGCCTTCACCAGAGATGCACCGTGGTAACACTGTCATTGCATGTGCATACTGTGGAATGGTGGGGCAAATGTCAGGGCCCTCCAGGAATTAAAATGTCATTCCTCACTAACCTCCATTGCTTATATTTTGAAAACATAAAGAAACCTGGTGCCTTTGGGCTGCAATTTCCAACCTTCCTCTTGTCATGTTGGGTGAGGCTGATGAGATTGTCGGTCAAAGCATGTGGATGGTCAAAGGTTCCCCACCCTGTCATAAACAATAATGTGGCATGCGTTCTTTGGATTGTGCACAGATGTACAGATTTTTCTGCTGTTAAGATGTTTTCTGATCCCTCACCCACAGCAATTTGCACTCTTGTAATGACCAATCCAATTCATCTCCATATGATTTTAGTGGCGGTGGGGTCTAAAACACACAGGTCATGACATTTCATTTATTCCAATATTTTGGTCAGGCTCTTTTTTGAACATTAAGAACAGTTCTGAGAGGGAAATGGCTTTGTAATCAACACAAAGGCCAACCAGACTGCTTTGTGTAGCACAAAACTCTGCACCTGATTACTTTCTGAGATTTCTTGGCCTTTTCATTTATCCCATCCCCCCCCCCCCCCCCCCGGTTGTTAATCTCATCTGTTACTGGCTTGAAAAGCTGAACATGTACACAGGAGATGTCACTTGCAGAATAGTGAAACACAACTGAATTGTAACACACATACATGCATGCATACAGACATGCCTGTCAGAAGATTACCCCTGATGTGCACCAGGTCCTTTCGATGGTAGTTTAATGTCTTGAAAATAAGGGCTAAGAAGAAAGGTGTGCAGTAAATCATCTGCTCATTTCATAATGGATTCTGCTCACAAATGCAAACGGTGAACTAGCTATGTTGACATCATAACCTTGGTGAAGATATTACTGTGGGAAGTCTTGGCATCTACCTTCAGAGTAACAGATCATAGATTTCAGCCATCAGGAACCCATGTACACTCAGCAGAGGAAGAGAGAAGCATTCTAGCTCCAGCCACTTCATCTCCCGTTTCATTGCTTTTCTGCACATCAGTCTGGAAAATCAGTGGAGAAAGCCCATACAGGTAGCAGAAGCTCTCCCTCTCCAGGCTCATAGCCCTCTATGTACATGAGGGTGCCAAATTCTGGAGTTAGAAACAGAGGGGATGGAGTTGGAGCACTCCCTACTCCCCATGGTGAGTATACATGGATCCCTAATGCCTGAATAGGACTCATGCCTAATAGGACTAACTCAGGTATGGCCGATGTTTGGCCCATTATCTCTCACCATTAGCTATGTAGGGCTAGGGCTGATAGGAGTTACAGTCCACCAGCATCTGTAAGAGCAGCAGTAAATCCATCCCTGTATGAAGCACTGCTAGAGCTGGCTAACGATCCTGTTGGGGTATCTGTTTATTTCCAAGTAGGATGACTGTGAATTAAGCTGCATTCGCATTTTTTGTCCTAAGACCTAACCTGTTTTTTAGATGTGCCTGAGGCTCCGACAGATGAGGAAGGTGGGACCGTGATAGCCAGGAAAGTTGGTGAAGCGGTACAGAACACTCTTGGGGCTGTTGTGACTGCCATTGACATCCCATTAGGTAAACGTTGGTGACTGCATCTAGAAAATATTTTAGCTTTTCGGCTCAAAGGGTAGATATAGAGTTGGGATTAGTGGAAAAAGCAGCTACAGTGTTCTGTGAGGCATTTGATGTCTCTTCATGGCTGTAGTTGGTGAATCGGGTTACGTGTGCATTGGAACGATTTCTTCCCTGGTGCTATTGTGTGTGGCAGGGCTGATTCTTTCCCTCCCAATGCCTGACTCTCTGGGGCATGGTAGCTGGATGAAAGAGACTACATAATAAGCGTTACTTAACATAATTGTGGCCTGTGCAACTAGTGAGTCCTGCGGAACACATCACAACAGAGACAGCTTGGTTGCAGATGCAGATTTTTTCCCAGTGTTTTTCCCCCACCAATGATAACATGGCAGTTTCCCTGATTGTTTGGATCTTTCCTGGACATATTGGGCAGTTTGCTTTGTAGTGCTTACTCTTATCCTTGGTCTATGAGGAAATAGATCAAAGAAAAGTGAGGCAGTATGTTCGTCCCATCTAACAGCATGTTTTATGGTTTCTGGAACAGTAAATGGTGTGGTGTAGTGGACAGAGTTTTGGACTAGGGCTCAGGAGACATGGGTTCAAATCTCTGCTTCGCCATGGAAATTCACTGGGAGTTGACACTGATAATACCACTCCATTTGTTAAATATTTTACATGCCTTGAAAACCCTATTAGGATGCCATTAATCAGGTGTGACTCTACTACACATAACAACTCCAAAGTGCATTAAACTTGAGGGTTTGCCAACTGACTTCTAGTACAAAGGGTGAGATATATTCTGCCTCAGGAGGCAGGAAGTGTTGGTCTCTTTTAAGCTTTCATGCGGAGGTCTGTTATGGTGAAATAGTTGAAGATACAATGCTAGCATGAGAAGCCTTGGAATATATTGTATCTTCCTGGCCCCCAACGCTGACTCACACGTCAGATGAAATCTTGATGACATAACCATGCCTGTGGAAGGCTGATAATGTCATCAGCAGAAGGTGATTTTTGGAAATTAGACACTTTCTACTTGGAATCCTGCAGCTTTCACATGGTGAAAGGGACTACCTAGGAGCTGGAAGACTAAGTAGGAGGGGTTTAATTTCTGAAATTCACTGCTGATTATGACATTGCCAGCCTTCCACAGACATAGTTACACTAGCAGGATTTCAGCCTTCAGGTTGTATCCTTAAGAGACAAGCAAGGGAAATGATGAGCTTGGGTTCCAAGGAAACAAATGGTTCACAAAGCCTTTAGTGAAGAGATTACTTGAATAATTTTGTAGTATGGGATGGTCAACTTCCTTTAGGATGCTCCTTGAAAAATGTATAAGGTGGGTGGGATGGGGTGGTTTAGGCACTGCTTGTTTTTGCTGCTGTTGGACAGAAATCACATTGTTTGTTTCTTATGTTTTGCAGGTCTTGTGAAGGATGCTGCCAGGCCTGCCTACTGGGTTCCTGACCATGAAATCTTACATTGTCATAATTGCCGGAAGGAATTCAATGTTAAGTTGTCAAAGCACCACTGTCGTGCCTGCGGCCAAGGTTTTTGTGATGAGTGTTCCCATGAGCGCAGAGCTGTCCCTTCCCGTGGTTGGGATCATCCTGTCAGAGTCTGCTTTAACTGCAATAAAAAACCTGGTGATCTTTAACACTATCCATCTTTTCTGGGTCAGCCGTAACACCTTAGCTTCTCAGGGTTAGACAACAAAAGAAAAGAAACGCATTGCCGTTTTAACCTTTCGTAGTCCGAGTGCATGCTCCTGATCCCTGGTCCCTGTTTCACATATGAATTGCCATCGGATTGCTGAACAGCAAGCAACCAAGACTTGACTTCAAGTGGATTTTGAACATTGGGATTGGAGCATATGGAGAAGTTTGAGTGAAATGGAGAATCTAAAATCTGCTGCATTATCTACCCATTAAAACTACGTCTCTATATCTACATAATTCAGTGTGCTAAGAATGCAATTGGCTAATGAAGCATTAATAATTAACAGTCAAAAGGAGAAAAATTGAATGGAGCTGCTTTTGAAGTGGGATGGGTGAAACACACCTCCTGTTGAGTGCCTTGGGATTATTTCGTGTAGTTTGATGGTTTGCAGCACCATCGTTTTGCAAAGGCTTGGATGCTAGGGTGTGCTGCTTAAAAAAATTATTTGTAGTCCCTGCTTTTGATCTGGGAGTGCCAGGCTTTTCTGTCTGGCCCCTTGCAACATCATGAACCATATTTATTTGATCCCAGTCTGTTTTTGTTCTGTTTGTAGGGCCTTAGCTAGAGCGAAAGTGTTTTCCCAGGCCTGAAAGCAGCCTGAGAAACTAGGGGGAGTGCCCGGTCTTTGTTTGGAATTGTGCTGTGCAAGTCCTGATTAGAGTGGTGCTGCTGTGGGAAAAGATGATAATTTGAGTGGGTAGGAAGTGGTCTTGGAAAGACCCTGCAGCAAACACAGTTTTAGGGGGAAATCGAATCAAGTGACACGAAACCAAAAGCTAGTCTGCTATCAGCTATTGTAGCTTCACTTTGAGTTGTTGAGTCTTGCTCTACTTGTTCATGTTTCTACATGTTTTTTTTCCCTGTGGTGGATTGTCATTTCTCTACCAGAAACCTCCATTCAAAGAGCAGTAGTAAGTACTAGGCAAACTCCCATACCATACTGTGTAGTGTTTGCTTAGCATCTTAGTTACTAGTTGTCTGTACATTGACAAATATAGACCCTGTAGAGGTGTTTGTGTGAACCACCCTAAAAACGCTCAAACAAACCAAACTGGAAAACAACCATGTTCTTTTTAAGAGAAGATGACACAGGGACATTTTACTTTCCAAAAAGCCCTGCACCGAACCACTTTGAGGCAACGATCAAACCACTGGATGAAATTATAGCATTAAACTTCCTGTGGCTCTCGGCTTCCGTGGCAGATGAAGAGGCCCTCAGAAGTGGAACTGGATTGCAGAATGAATCCCTCCTTTCAACTCCAGTGAGTATGGCACATTCCGGTGGTGGTGATTTGCCTGCACTCATAACAGCTGGGAGTTTGGCATGCTATCCTGACACATTAACTATATCCTTCCACACCTGACTGAAACCCTCTTCTAGGACTTTACTATTAAAATGCTATAATTGATGACTCCTCTTGGAACAAGTGTGCTGACTTCTGTGTACCTTCTGGATCATGCCCTCTCACTGGAAGGAAGACACCGTTTTCTGGCTTGCATGCCAAAACTGAACTGGATTATGTAGTAAATTTCCTGCTATCTGAACTCTAAGGGAATTAAGATGTATTTTGTAATCAGAAATGGATAATTTGTTTTTGGATAGAAAGTGTAGGGTAAAAGTCTTGTAGAGATTTTTCAGCCTAGGTACCGCACTTTGAAGTGTTTTTCTTTTTGACTGTGGTGGAAAATACAAATGGAACCTGTTTGTAGCCCATGTGTGTTCCCCACCCCCCATGCATGTAATTATTCTACTCCTGTTATTGCACATACAGAAACCATTCCTGACATTCCTTGTATAAAATCTCCACTCTTAAGCTTCTGCTTCACTGAGTTATCTGTGTTTTCTTTTAATTAGCCGCAGGTCTACAGGTTTCTTTGAAATAGGAATACATTTTTTACAGTAAGTGTTACAGGTGGCTCGGTGCATCTGAGAGAAGAAACAGTCTGTTAGCTACTAAAACATTAGCACCTCTGTCACCTGCTAAAATCACTTATTAGCTGTTATTGATAAGGGCTGCTTTCCTCAGAAAGGAGATTTAACTATATTGACTCTGGAGTTGTAAAATGCTCTGGTTCTTTTAAGTAGAAATGGTACAGCATTATGATGTGTGGGAGAGGTTGAACATGTACATAGGAATTTAGGAAGCTTTTGGATGAGTCAGACCAGTGGTCTATCTAGCCTAATACTGTTAACCCTTTGAGTGGCAGCAGCTCTCCAGAGTTTCAGGAAAGATCCTTTCCTAGCCCTACCTGGAGAACCTTAGTAGTCTTCTATCTGAACACTAACTAGGACTGACACTGCTTAGTTTCCAGCATTAGACAAGAGTAGTGTGTTTGTGGCTGGAATTCCCATGGCCCTCTCATACTGATTATTAGTGGTGCAGAGAATGGAAAAGCTAATTCCTGCAATTACAGCTTTCGGAATCGCAAACTTATCCAGAATTTCTAGTGCAAATACCAGAGGAGACCATGAGTCTCAAAGTCAGCTGGGAGCTGAGTTGATAAGGCTGACTAGTTAAGTTTAGGATGAAAAAATATTCAATGACTCTCTTACAGTTTTCAGACTACTACAGGTTATTTAGGTATTACTCTGAAAACTTCATTTGATAAACTAATCTTAACGCTTCCTTTTCAATTTTCAGTTTCATGTCATTTTGTTGAAATAAACATCTGCAAAAGAACAAATATACTTTGCTAGGACTTGATAGAATCTGCACAAGCCACATGACTTTGGCAATACTAATGGGAAGAACAAAGTATGCCTTTCACCCTGGGTGAAACTCTGGTTTATCCTAGAACGGTCCTGATGGTGCTTCCAGAACCAAGATAATGCTGGCAGGGGCGCATTCACTTACTTCAGAAATCACACTAAATGACTAAGATTTTAAAAAATACAAAAAATCATTATTTACACCCCAAATCTGTCAATATTCAGGACCATAACCTCCTATACAAACAACTAGTTATCGAAATGCATGCATAACACCTTAGATGATTATATTTACAGGTCTACACAGATTTTGGCATCTGGAAGACAGTGTTTCAAACTGCTGGGCTTTTACGTGGATTTTCTGAGGTGTAAAACACTATTAACCACTTCTGTTTTCCAAAATAAACGAATACTAGTAAGCTTCTGGCCAGAGTGTTGTATGTTGCTGCGGCCTTATCTGATGGGTGCTGAGAGACATGTTGGCATTGCCTATTATTTGTTTCTGCTTCCCCTTTATTTTGACTTGTGAGTTCTAAGTCGGAAGGGGAGACATGACTTGATACTTGTTTAGTACATTTCAAGAATTAGTGTGATATTCTACTATCCAAAGAAGCCAGGCAACGCCCTTTAGGGGTTGACCAAGACAATTTTGCCATATTCTAGGGGTCCCCCACATGCCTCAAATAATTTTGGAAATAAAAGAGAAAAATTGGCCACTAGATGTTGTGAGGATGTTTTCAGTTTAAAAAAATGTTTTGAGGTTGAGCAGGGCACAGGACAAACTTGGTTCACAGCCATCTAAGGTTCACATCCAGGTATATGCGGTCGTCATACTTCTGGAGGCTGCCTACTCTTACATTAGAGAGTTAGAATATAGGCTTACACAAAAATAGTTTCATTTTATTTTGAATCATTTAAATAATTTCTCATCTTGTGATTTCCCTTGTCACTGTTCCTAGGAGAAAGACAAGGTATTTTTACACACACCTCTCAGACTTTTTCATCTCCATGAGGACTACAGTCCATTGAACCTTAAAAATTGGGATTATTTAAGGAATTATCCCAGCCAAAGTCAGATGTATACACTTCAGGTCAACTATAAGGGGACACAGCTAAAGCAACTTTGAGAGAAAATATTTCACTTTAAGGGAAAGGGCATGTTTTTTTAACAAGTGTATAAGCACACATATAAAAATAAATTATACATCCAATGACATTAAAAGTGATGATGTTCATAGTTTAAAAAAATACAAGTTATGATTTCTGAAAAATTAGTTCTTTTGCTTCACAACAGAATACAATGTCCATTCTGCCACTTTCAACAGTATGAAGGGGACATTTTCCTAAAATAATAAATAAGAAAAAAATCAGCCCATGAAGACTTGCCATGACCTTAGTTGCACTCTTTCATCGTCTGTTTACAAAAATGGGTCAACTGTATTGGTCAGATGAGTACAGCCAAGGAAATGAGAGCAACTAACAAAAGAAGCCAAAAACACAAGATTTATATGGTAAATATAAATCTTTCTGAGTTATCTGCTCTGAAAGTCCTTAGGAGAACCTATTGGTTCCAGAAATAGCTGTGGCTTGCCATTAAAGAGCATATAGGAAGAAGTATTCTCCTGTTGCCAAATAGCCAAGTTTCATTTCAATCGCAGTTCTTATTTACAGGATATGAGAAATGTAATTGGCACCAAACCACTAAAGTCCCCACAGATCACTCTTCAAATGCAGTCCCACATAGAGGATATTGCAGTAATCCAGATGGGAAGTACTAAAGCACACATGTCATTGTGTCACGATCAGATGTGACTAAGAGGATGCTGACCCTCTGTCAATTGGATGCTGCAAGTTACACAACCCCTCCACAAATTCTGTCAAAATGTTCAAATTTATTGCTTTCATCTTCTTAAAATTTCATTTGTTGTTTATTTTTATTAATTTATTGTTATTGTTCATTAATATAACCACAATATCATGGAAAAGTTACTCAATGAATATATTCAAAACCATGCTTTCCCTCTGGAATCTTCATCTTCTTTAACTTTAACCCATAAGAGCCTCACATCATATTCTGTTCAAAGACTTCTTGAAAAATGAAGATTATGTCTAGGGCAATTTTTCACACCATTCAGTTTGTCTTTTAAAACCTGGCAGCTTTTTTCAGCCTCTGAACATGAGGCTCAGTACTTATCTCAAAGCCCCAAGTGTGCTTTGCTGATATTTCCAATTACTTGAGTCGCTGTGATGTTCAAATGTTCTATAACTTGGACTGGGAACAGTAATGCGGACATATCACCTCTTTATTTTAAGCTCCCTACAAGGAAGGTAATAGGAATCTTCTGTCTCTGTTCAGGTACTGGCAGCAGTCTCTTTCACAGCTGCCCTTTTCTTCCTTGCTCATTTCAGAAGCACAAAGCTCCATCTTGGAATGCGTTTTCATCTGATACCTTGGAATTCTGGCTGGGTAAGCTCCAGTGACTCAAAATAATTAAGATTTAACCTCCACTGGTCACTGTTCAAAAAAAGTCATATCCTCTTTAACTTACAAATTTCATCATGGAGTCTCTCCGCATAATTAACTATGTTACAAGTAGAACAATGGCTTCAAAACCACTACAACACCTGCTTAATTTTAATGAAGGAAGATTATTTCAGTCCTTTATACTGGGAGTGGTGAAAAATCAAGATTTCTGTTTGGGTTGTAACTGTTTGAAACAAGAAGTAGCAGCTAAATAAAGCTTTCAAGTCATTTTAATGTGGGTTTTTAAAAATGAAAAGATGCTATCTTCTGGATTTGATAATCAAAAGCTTTTCAAGAATATTAAAAATAAAATTAAAAATATCTATTTTTGCTTTAGAAATCAGTATACCTTGGTAAGCCCACCCTGCCCATCTAGTAAAGGTTAACCAAATACAATAATGGCAATGTCTAGTTTTCTCTGACCTGAGCTTTCCTTCACATAATTTGATTTTTTAAAACAAACTTCTTGGCACCTTTAATACTAACAAGTTTTATACAGCATAAGCTTTCATAGTCTACAGATCATTTTATTCTACATCTCATGTTTTTATATTTCAGGGGGACCAATTGGAGGAAAAGGACTTTGTAATAGGGAGAAACCCACCACGCATTTACATAGAAGTACTTGGCGTGGAGAAGAAGCCATGTTCAATTCATGGGTAGCATCTTCTTGTAGGTCCTTGAAAGACTCCTGTCTGAAACAGGAAAGCCACTACTAGTCAGCATAAACCCTGTGACAGAGGAATCAGGGGACTGACTCCATATAAAACAGTTTTCCAAGTTCCTTATCATTTAGTTTCAAATAACCATTTTTACTTGTACACTTTGTATGCTATGTATATTTTATAAAGCAGTTAAATGTAAAAGAGCCCCACACCAACTCTTTAATAGCCTTGCTGTTTTTACAGCTACAGGCTAATACAGCTACCATCTACCCTCTTCTAGTTGTGATAGAAGTGAAGCCCCCACCTCCAAGGGGGGAAAAAACACATGAAAAACCTTAGCCTTTCCATTCTCTTCCCAAGCACTCCACCCACAAAGTAGAAAATTAGGATTATAAAATATTTTATTGCAGAATAATAAGATTTAAGGCAAAATATTCATAAACTGCTAGCTATTCTTCAGTCCCCACAAATGATTTCTAAGCAGACCTAGTGCTTGATGCAGAGAAGTAAATTTTAAATGTTACAGTACCTAGACCATTTCCAGGCATTTGGTTCAGGATTACCCTTGAAGATGCTGCTCTGCATCTCCTTCCTGCAACAATATGCCAGGACTTTTGCATGACATAACTGCTGACACCTTTGGCCTCTTGCCTACTTTCAGATTCCTCCATCTTCTGTGACATCTGTAATACTTGGAAATACATTTAGCGAAAAAACAAACTGACATGATAAAGCAGACAAGCTAGTTTCCTTCTTGATAACCCTTCAGCGTGTAAGCTATCCAGGAAGATGTAAAAATGAAGGATCCGAAGCATAGGACTAGTGTTATGGAGAACAGTTCAGTGAGACTTATCAGATAGTTTTATGAAATAAATTTAGCATGCAGTGAATCTTGACTTTTGCCCTCCTTTTTTCTCAGCCCTGAAAATGAGTGCTGTGTTTACTTGACAGTGCAAAGGAAATCAGAATATATGCTTTGTTTGTTTTACTATAATATTGATGGTTTCCTTTGTTTTCACTTTTAACCTTTAATTTATAAAAAAGCAAATGTGGTGCTTATGTACTACCCCATAGTGCTTAAAGCACTCTCTGGGTGGTTTACAATTTAATTATGCAGGCTACGCATTGCCCCTCCCCCAGTAAGTTGGGTACTCAAATTTACCGACCTTGGAAGAATGGAAGGGATGAGTGAACCTCAAACCGGCTGCCTGGGATTGAACCTTGGTAGTGAGCAGAATTTTGGCTGCAGTACTGCAATTTAACCACTGTGCCACAAGGCTCCTTAAAATAAAGTGGCAAGAACAGACATCAGATTAAGAGTGCAGTTGGCTGTAACTTTGTTTGTAATATGAAAAGCATAAAAGTAAATTCTATTAATGTATGAGTAGTCATTTGCTAAAGTCACAGAGTAGGCCTATTTGAATCAATGGAACATATGGAAGAGTTCCACTACAGTTTTCTTCTGCTAGGCATGTCCTCTAAGCGATCCCAGGGAAAAACTGAGATAGCAAATAGATAGTGTGGAGGCTGCAGAAAGTATATCACAGAATACAGGAATACTGGAATTTTTTACTTATGGGATTCAATATCTGACACTGATCGTATACAGAAAAAAAAGAGAAAGAATTAAGAGCACTTGGAAAAAGTAAAACAACTTATTTTTTACTTTATTGTAAGAACTGAATATTTTGCTTTTTAGATTTTCTAGAATCCTTTTCTAGAAAATTCTGTAGCAAAAAAGAAAAAAAATATGATCCCAAAATGATTATGAAGCTCCAGAACGTTGAATGCTGAGAATGACAGTATATGTCAAAACAACAGAACTGTAAAGATATCTGACATTTTTATTCTCAAGCACTTAGACAAGCAGCATGGCCTGTGTCTTTAGTATGCACACAATATGGATCGTCTGTCTTGTACGAGAAATAATAAAGATCCTGTTTGACTGCCATAAGCAGACCAGGGACCCCTCGGGCACCTCCAAGCTGTGATGAGAAAACAACACTTGGGATAGAGTCCATGGAAGATGGATATGGAGAAGGGATAGTCCGGACTAAACGGCCATCTTGGAGATTCCAAATCCGGGTATAGCAATCTTGGCCCACTATGGAGAAAAAAACGGTACACATCAAGATCAAATTTCTAATACTTTGAAGAAGTATTTTTCTTAGAACAAAACCTTCACCCATTTTCCTTTTCAATGCTACAGATTGTCAGATTCCAGCAACAGCCTGTTAAACAGAGTGAAGTGGTTGCCTTGGGCTGAGGGATCTCTAGACCGAATGGTATGTTCCACATGCTCTGCCCTCTAGGCTGCTGCATCAGCTATGGTGAAGGATGGTACCTGTTGCCTATATGGAAATGAAAGTCAACTGTCAGCATGGCTGGTTTTCAACATAATGTAAAGGGGGCAGGAAGTGGCAGAGCTTTGTCTTGTATTTCAGGCAGCAAAATGTTTGGGACCAGCCCTGAGGGCTAAGAGGACTGAGACAATTGTGGATGAATGGAAATAATGTACAATAACATCAGCTGCAGGACAGAAATCTCAGTTAAGTGCACAGAGCAAATACAAACTCTGAAAGTATATATGAAGGAAAGCAGAACAGAATTTTCGGAGGGGAGGGGATTTTTCTAAAAATCTGGATCAGGATCTTAAACATATCTGGCAAGAGTTTGCCACATTATTCCTACTGACCACATAGTTTTGTCACAATTCAGGTATACGAGTAGGTATCATTATTTTTGATTTACAGGTTAAAAGAAAACATGAACAACCAAGTAATAGATTAGAATAAAGTGTGCACAGTTGAGGCTGCCTCCTTCACATTCCTTGTACGAATAGAGCAGACAGCATTTGGCCTCTTCTTGGGCCAACTCCATTTTGCACACAATCGTGTGTCATACCTGCTGTAAGAAGACCTTCTTCCTCACTGATGTGCAAAGGAAGAACAGCATGTTCATTGTGATGACCTCTATATTCTTTCACACACTTTTGTTTTCTCAGGTCCCAAAGTTTTATCTGCAGATGGACATTGTAACACATACATTTAAGTAGAAATTTTAAAAACCTTGGCATGTGAAAGTAAAACAGTAATGCTACATGGAACCTTTGTACAGAAAAACCCCAGTCTCTACCTGTCCTTCCATGTCTGCAGCCATGAGGTAGTTCTCATCCTTCAGAAGGTTAACAGATGTGACTGCTGAATGATGGAAGAGACGGATGGCTTTCCAACCTTGCCCTTTATGGCTGCGCAGACGGACATCAATGCTGAAAACCTCCCCCGAACGGCACCCATTATACAGCACTGGAGTCTAGAAAAGATAAAGAACAAATGGGTTCCTAAATAACTTATAGCCATCTCATAAGTCAGTCTTACATATCTAATACGTCCTTATTAGATTTATTCCCAACCCATGGTGTACATGGGTAATTTCTCCACCTCATTTTTCTAATCAGCCATATGAAGAATGTTTGAAGAAAATAAGGAGATTTCATTCGAAGCCAGATTTTATGTAAGTCCAGCTCTCTATTTACATCACAATACACCTTTACCTGTATCTCCCAAGATCTTTTAAGAATATTTCTGCAGAAAAAGTGATTTCATGAGAAAGTGTATTTTCTATTGATAAAACATTTGCCACTGAAGAACACTTGTCAGCTGTTGAGCAAGGGGCAGCAGCAGAAACAAACCCCGAAGCTTGATGGTATTATGACATTGTAAGACGATCTGGGAAACAGTCTGCGGTGGGAAAGGGGAAGTAGCCACTGTTGAGAATTTTGGTTAAACGTGTATTCTCAGAACATTAGCAGAGTAAGGAGATATTAATTTGCATAGACACTATGACACTGAGAGTGTAAAATATCAACTTAGTCTATTAACATATATACAGAGAATAGACATTCATCTGGCAGCTAACATGACATGATACAACACATAGCATAGGAAAAGGTGATCTGACTTACAGCAGATAAAATGTCCCCTTTACACATGACTTATGTACAGTTCTGGGACCAATCAGAAAATACATAACTTCATTTTCAGTTACACAAAGTTTCATCATGTACCACAGCTGTACAACATTAAGTCTCAAACCTTGATATCAACACCTGAATACAATCTATACATAACTCAGGTAAAATCAGCCATTTTACTTTCAACTATACAACATTTATATTTAATACATATTCATATCAAAATCTCAACACCCCTCCTTAAATTAATTGTTGTATAGACCAAGTTTATTGTATAGATAAACATGCTTCTGCATAGTCAATGGCTTTGTGAAAATGTCTGCAATATTATTGTCACTTGGACAATACTGTAAATCTATCATTCTGATCCACAGCACTCTTTACATTGCAATACTTTATGCAAATGTGCTTGCTTCTACTCTTCATTTGACCCTCAGTTGCCAACTGAATGCAAGTGGTGCTGTCACTATGCACTGTGACAGGTAAATCAATTTGCATGTTTACATCGTTAAGTAACTGCACAAACCATGTGACTTCTCCACATAAATCACTCAATGATGCAAACTCAGCTTCCACTGTGCTAGTTGCAACTAAACCTTGCTTTCTAGATTTCCAGCCTATTAAAGCCTCTCCTAGACTTATAGCCATTCCAGAAACTGACTTTCTATCAATTTCACACGAACCCCAATCTGAATCTGCATAACACTCTAATTTCAGATTGTTAGATGCATTTAACTTTAATTTACAATCTATGGTTCCCTTTAAATATCTCAGCACTCTTTTCACACCATTCCAGTGCTTTTGCAAGGGTCTTGCAGCACTCTGACTTACAATGTTTACTGTTGCTGCAATATCAGGTCTAGTCTAGGATGATAAATAAAGTAGAGATCCTATTCTAGACTGATACAACTCTTTGTCTAAGAGTTCCTCACTTTCATGTTCCTTATGAAAATTTGTTAGCATGGGTGTTTTTACAGGATTACAATTTTCCATTCCATTTCTTTCAGCAAATTTTTTATCTTGTTACTTTGACTTAACAAGAAATTTCCTTCACTATCTTGTTCTATTTCTACACCAAGATAGTTTTTAATTTCACCCAAATGCTTCAATTTAAACTCTTTTCCAATCTTAGACATGAACCATTTTACGTATGATTCATCTGGAACCATTAAACACAAGTCATCAACACAAATTAACAACATTAATTGTACACCATTGTGTTTTTTAACATATAGACATGGATCAGCCAGGCTCTTTTTAAAACCCAATTGTTCTACTTTCTCATTCAAACAAAAGTTCCAATATGAGCACTTTGTTTCAGCCCATACAAAGACTTATGTAACTTTAGTACAAGTCTTGAGTCTTTTAATTCAAACCCTGGTATTTGCCTCATAAAGATCTGTTCCTGAAGATCTGCATGCAAATAAGCTGTGGTAATGTCTAGTCACCATGGCAAGTCACTTTAGGGAGCCAGTTAACTAACTATAATATTTAAAGTAGCACCTGCATGACAACTGTATTTACTCTTTCAGTTCTTTCCTGTTGTATATTTATCAACACTAGCTATCATGAATCACAGCTAGCACTATGTGAAAACATTTCTAGGAGTTTGTTATCTCATAAAAAAGCTTCTCCTACCTGGGTAGCAAACTGTTGCGCTAGGACATCACTGCTGGTACCAAACGTTTGCCGATGACCAGTCACTGCATTGGTCACAAGGACTCGTCGGCTTAAACCTATGGTGAACAAAATAGAAATGCCAGTTGGAGAACAGAGCTCCACAATGCAAAAGGAAAGTTATCTCCTCTCACCTGTGCTAAAGCAGTTATCAGCCTGAGGATTCAAACACCAGGCACAGGACCAGGCTGTGGAGATCTTGAAGCTACACAACATTCCAGGTTGGTCACCTAAAACAGTAAAGGAAGAAATGTGAAATGATAAACCAGACCAGATTTATTCCCTAAATATACTGCATACCATTCTTTCCTTATTTACACACTAACAGCTTAAGACTATTTAAATGCACTGGAATAGGCAGTGTGGTGTAATGGATACAGTGACAGACTAGGACTCAGAGAGACCTGGTTTCAAATCTCTGCTTAACCATGGATAGTCACTGAGTGGTTGAACTAGTAAAACTACTCCCTAAATATCTCACTTTCCTTGGAAGCTCTATTAGGGTCACTATAAGTTGATTCTCACTTGATGGCACATAACAGACAATGTGGTTCAATTGATTTTAGTAGTGTGGATTTAGAGTGAAGGAATCATGGAGAATAGCGACATGACCCATTTCAAAGTATGTTTTTTAACATATCTTTCAGCAACAAAAATTTAACAATATGGCTGAATTACATGCTTCAGACAATTAAATGGACCAAGGAAGAGGACAGGTACAAGCTCTGATCATGTTTCATAAGCCATATCCCAGCAGTCAAGGTAGATTTTAGATTTTAAGAGCAGAGGAGGAGGGCATTTAATTTAATATCTGGAAAACATTTGTTATTTATACCTCACCCCTACATTCTGCAATATTTTTTCATAGTTATGAAAGTAGCTGCCTTGATTTTCTTTGAACCTTTGCTTCATACACAGCTGGACCACATATTTATCCCACCTTAGTCTTAAAACAACCTTTATAAAATAATTCAAGATCACAGATTGCTATATTTTTACACATAATTGAAGGAGGACCTCAAACTCATTCACTAGGGGGGAAAAAACCACAATCTTGTAATGTCTAGAGATAAAATTCACTGTCAAATCTCAGTTCTCTTTAGATGAAAGGCAGGATTAGTATTTATTCCCATGACATTTACAGAAAGTCATTAGAGGAGCTGGAAAATTGATACCCACATATAGAGTATCTGTCTGCATAATCCTCTGTCAACAGACATGCAGTACCTGTATTAGAGTTGCTGAATAAGGAGGCAGGGAGCAAGCTGGCACAGCCCAGAGTTTCTGCAACACCCATAAGGCACAGCTTGATGGAGGTAGTTAAGGATACTAAGGAGGCAGCACTAACAGTTGTCACAGGAGCAAAATGTGCCACTTTACATCAACCTGAGAGGCAGATCTTCCTTCCTGCTATAATAGCACTAATAAATATTTCACTAAAAACAGTTGCTTTAAGACAGTCTCAAAATGAGCAAAACACATTATAAAACAAGCCTCACAGGGCTTCTTTAAAATGATTAGGTCTATTCTTTTCACTGAAGTCATTTTTTCCAGTCTCTGATAGCTATTGGTATGAATGCTAAATGCATAAGAAAATTGTTATGAAGGAGTAAGAGATATTTCTCCTACTTTCACAATACAAGGGGGGGGGGGGGGGAAGCTACAAAGACCAGAATTAATGCTCTTCATTATAAGTTAGCACCTACATAGTATAGAAAACTAATCTTCTAGAGCTGTACAGGAAAGGAGTTAATGGCCATATTTAAAACTGTTGTCCAGTACTGGGCAAGATTTTAGAGACATCTGTGAACACTTGAAACTTTGTGCCAGAGATATAATCAAGACCTTAAGAATTACTCGGAGTTCTTTGTCATGTTACACTCATGAGGTACTAGTTTTCACCAGTCTCTTTATCTTTAAAATCACTTCAAGGCTTTACGCAAACTTTGCTTTCAATTTGCTATATGTCACACGGTTTGCAATGCGATGCCAGATCTTCCCCTTGTCTCTGTTACAATCTTGAACAGAACTTCATTTTAATAGAAAGGATATAAAACATGAGAATCCGGATGACTCAGTGAAGCCCAACACACTGAATTTACCTTAAGACAACATAAAAACACAACAGGTAAAGGCTACTGGAAGAGTAGTGGATGAATGCAATCAAATCTACAGAAATATGCTAATGTGGAAAATGCTATGAAAACCAAGAAAATAGGAATCAGCATGTGATAATATTTCAGACTGAATACAATTAGATAATTAGGCAATTAGACAGATAATTACAATTAGATAAACACTACTACATCAGTTTAAGAATGAGTATGTCCTAATTAGTCTCTGACAGACAATTTCTCATATTATACAGCCCCTCAAAGACAACTGACATTTGTCTCAATTTCCATCCACTGATTTGTTTTAAAGGAAGACGCCTATATTATGTACTTCCCAACATCTCATTTTGGAACAGAAGACTTGCAAAGCAAATGACTGTCTGAAACAATGCAGTATCTCAGATAGAATTCACAGTTTAAACTGCATGCCAGAATACTGGAATCAACAGTAACTTATTGCCTGTGAGTATAGAGGGGCCTTAGTGTCCCCATACCTAATTACAAATAAGGTTAAAAATGTGTAACATATAGCGGACATACAGAAGAGCAAGTGCTGCCAGAGGAATACTGCAGTACAAGACAGGACAGCATTAATAATGTTCTGACTTTCTAGTGAGGCATCCCATTGAAACTACTTAACTGCTATACTTATAGAAGGGCCAGACAAACTGACAGTTTGTAACAACTACAGTGGTACCTCGACTTGAGAACATCCCTACATAAGAACGATTCGAGTTAAGAACGGCTCTGTTCGCAAAAAGTTGCTTCGACTTGAGAACGGAGCCTCGACTTAAGAACCAAAAAGAAGAAGAAAAAAACCTTTCCTGCCCTTTTTTTGACCTACGTTCACCTTAGGTCAAAAGAAGAATTTTTTTAAAAAAAATCACCCCCTAGTGGTAGATACGGATTAACCGGCTTTGCATTAGTTCCTATGGGAACTAATGCTTCGACTTAAGAACAGCACCTCGACTTAAGAACGAAAAACAGCAGATACGGATTAAATGGTTTTCAATGCATTCCTATGGGAAATGGTGCTTCGACTTAAGAACGTTTCGACTTAAGAACGCAGTCCCAATACGGATTAAGATCTTAAGTCGAGGTACCACTGTATTGAGCAGCAGCAATCTGACCAAATTCCCTCCATCCTTCCTCCGGTGTAATGTCTTACCTTCAAAAATAACCCTAAGGCAGCTTTTGCAACACTATAAACAATAATTTAAAATAGAATAAAAACTTACAAAACTAAAACACTAACAATAAAACAGCATCAAAACTAACACAGACGAAACCAATGTTTAAAATGCCAAGACAAATAGTTTTCATCAGGTACTACAATGACAACAAAGAAGGCAAGCCAACAAGCCACTCTAGGATGATGCTAAAGTGCAATGCCACTACCAAAAAGGCCTGACCTCGTTTCAGCACTGGGGACACAAAAAGAAGGGCCTCTGTCAATAATCTCTGTTGACACATACAAGCCAGCGTAGGCAATATCTCAGATAGCCTGAAGCTATGAAGGGCATCATCACTTTGAATTGTGTTTGGAAACAGAATGGAAGCCAGTGCTGTGGCTTAAGTCAAGGAGAATTCTAGTCGGCAGCCATGCAATGGTATTTTGAATCAACTGAAGTTTCTGAACCGTATTCAAGGACAGTTCCACAAACAATAATGCACTACAACAGCCTCACCTGGAGGTTGCTGCAACGTGTATAACTCAGGCACATGAACCCAAACTGGAGGAAAGCACCATGTATCATGTGTACTGCCAGATGCCAAAGTTGATTCCCCCAGCTCGAAGTGTAATCCCATCCAGAATCCCACCACCTGCCAAAGACCTATTGGTCACCAGGAAATAAGAAGCTCTTGCATGTCAAGATTAATAATTCATAAGCCATTTAGCCAGTTTCAAACCCCTGTCCTATTTCACATACTGGACATCTCTCCTCTATAAGAACAGAACTTTCCTATCAGGAGCAGTTACTGAAAGAAATCATTGTTAACACAATGGATTATATTTTCCCCACTGCTCCCTTTTTACACCACAAAACCATTTAGACAACGAGATTTATTGTTGGATTTAAAATTACAAGGAATGATATGAACATTATTAAGAAAACTTTCAACTGTAATTAAAAGAATTAGTCAGTTCTAACCTTGAATGAAAGATAGAACAATACCTTGCGGTTAGTGAAGTAGAGGTTGTCGTACATCTCCACAGTCAGAGAATCCTTCCCCAAGCCACTGAGGTTGACAATACCATATTTACATCCTCCATGCTCTACATCATTCACAGTGAATATTCTTTCATATGCCGTGTCTGCCTGTAAAAAGCAGAATGTGACTTTCTACAAGATGTTGTAAGGTACGTTTTTTTCTGTCTGCATGTGTGTATAACTAGCTGTACAGCTCAATTAATTAGGTATCTGGCTGTGGAGCCAGAAGCTGGGAGTTTGATTCCCCAAAAGAGCCAGGCTGTGTGGCCTTGGGCAAACTGCATAGTCCCAGGATGCTCCCAGAAAAAGGGAATGTTAAACCACTTCTGAGTACTCTCTATTAAAACACCCCTGAAAAGGGTTACCATAAGTCAGAACTGACTTGATGGCAAACAATTATTATTATTATAATAGGCAGCCCATCTGCAAGGCACCAACAATGAACACTTCATACTCTCAAAATGCATCAGTTTCTACAGATTAACTAAGTGCTTCTCCAACAACACAGGTCTAGCTAGCACTTACCATTCTTTAAAAAAAAATCACAGGGTCATATAAGGAAATATTAATGGACTTATCTTAAAGAAATAATTCTTACTGCTATTCTGATATAAAATTAAATAGCTATTCCAGCATAAAGAAAAGGCTATCAACATACTGCAATCAGTTTAAAATTGTTGCTCCCTGAAACAGAGGAATCTGGGCTCTTGATTTCTAATTTCCTTCTCTGCATGCAGTTCACCTTTAACTCATGGATCAACCTACAAATAGAAGAGGACAATAAAATATAACTATCAAATTACTATTTAATGTAATCATAGGCAAAATATATATAAAACAGATGCTTGTTAACACGCAGCTATTTTAGATATTTTTTATTTATTTTCAAACTCCCAAATCTGTTAATTCCACTGTAAGTTTTAATAAGAGAAAAAGGAGAATTCACTACGGAGCAGAGCAAAGAAAGCATGCTGTTTATATACCGCCCCATGGTGCTTAAAGCACTCTCTAGGTGGTGTACAAATTAATCATGCAGGCTACACATTGCCCACCCCCCATGAGATGGGTACTCATTTTACCAACCTTGGAATAAGAGAAGGCTGAGTCAACCTTGAGCTAGCTACCTGGGATTGAACCCAGGTTGTGAGCACAGTTTTGGCCGCAGTACAGCATTTTAACCACTGTTCCACAAGGCTCCCTCCTATAAGAGAGCACTGCCTATAAGATCAATAACAATGGTTCAAATCCCGTTGGCAAAAATATGCTTGTGGAAAACTGATAGCATAAAAAGCTTGGATAGATTTTCAGTACAGTGGTGCCTCGCTAGACGATTGCCTCGCAGGACGAGGAAATTGCTAGACGATGCCTTTTTGCGATCGCTACTGCGTTTCGCAAAACGATGGTCTCCTATGGGGAATTTTCGCTAGACGATGAGGTTTCCCCATAGGAATGCGCCGACTAGTGGTCAAAAGCTGTCAGTGCAGCTGTCAGTGCATTCCTATGGGGACCCGCGCTCGCTAGACAATGTTTCCCTATGGGAGATTTTCGCAAGACGACTGCGTTTTCCCTTGGAACGCATTGAAGAGATTTCAATGCATTCCAATGGGAAAACGTGCTTCGCTAGACGATGTTTTCGCAAGACAGCGATCTTCGTGGAACGGATTAACATTGTCTAGCGAGGCACCACTGTAATTAGAGACTCCCAACTTCTCTCCAAGGTGGATTTGATTTAAATCATATTGATTAATCAGTTCATACTGATTTAAATCACAATTTAAATCAAAAGAATTGGATTTTTGGAAGATTTAAACTTTAAAAATCAATATTTTTATTTAAATCATTATTGAAATCATTTTTTTTTTTAACAAAATCACTGATTTTTATCCCTCTGCTTCTCTTCCACAGCCCATACAACTTGCAAACAATACATTTCATGATGTGGAAGCCATGGGATGAAAGTCTGTCAAAAATCGCAATTGCTGAAAATTGCTACTGCTTAAACATAATGAGTAGGGACGTGGTGGCGCTGTGGGTTAAACCGCAGAAGCCTCTGTGCTGCAAGGTCAGAAGACCAGCAGTCGTAAGATCGAATCCATGCGACGGAGTGAGCTCCCGTCGCTTGTCCCAGTTCCTGCCAACCTAGCAGTTCGAAAGCATGCAAATGCAAGTAGATAAATAGGTACCACCATGGTGGGAAGGTAACGGCGTTCCGCGTCTTGTCGCGCTGGCCACATGACCACGGAAACTGTCTACGGACAAAACGCTGGGTCTACGGCTTGGAAACGGGGATGAGCACCGCGCCCTAGAGTCGGACATGACTGGACTAAATGTCAAGGGGAACCTTTACCTAAACATAATGAAATGAGATCACCAGCAGGAGAAGATTTTCAATAATTAAAGACTTCCCCCTTCTGTTCCACAGCTCCCATGGTTTCCACATGATGAAACTGATTATTCACAAATTGGACAATCTACAGAAGAGAATAAGGAAGGCTCTTCTTGCTGGTGATTTTGGTAAACCTTCTACACATGTATAATGCCAATAGGAATCCAGCCAATGCAGCAAAATAGTAATAGCAATAATCAGATGGTTTAGCAAAAGTTAAATTAAATCTAACAGAAGACCATTCAGCACAGACTTGTTTAGAAAAATAACTTGAGTTGAAGAAAGGTCACAATTTGATCAAGAAACATTTTAGTACCTACATCTCCCATCAATTTGAGTAAAAGAAATTTCAGGATGAGTTTGACTATCAATCAAAAAACTACAAATGTATTTGTCATGTACTGCAGAATCACAAGTCAATAAACCTGTAACAAACAAGTCCATTCACAGAACTGATATATGTATGGCTACAAACTCAGATTACAGAGAACATTAAAGTATAAGAACTCTGTAAGAAAAAAGGTTTTAAATAATCTTACCTGCAATAATTGATAGAGCTAAAGAAACCTAACTTCCTCTTACATAAAATGATGGAAGAGTTCAGCCCAGTCCTGGATGTTTTCTATTTAAAATGGCAAAAGAATATATTTATGTACTTTGTGTTCCCACTGTTTTTTCACATCGGTTATTGTTCCTACATGTGGTATGTAAGAGTGTGTTTACACACAATTACATTTGTGTTTTGTTTAACTAAAATTGTAAGCAAAGATTTCTGTTTAAGAATTAAAGCTTGAACAATAAAATATTTGCTTCTCAGGAAAAAAAAAGAAATTTCGACAGAAATGACACTGGAGATCACAATCCCATTCAGAACTAGGTAGACTTAAACTCACCAGGTGTAAAGGGTTTTTAACTCTGTTCTGGTTTGTAAGTACTACCTATTTCCCTGAAAATAAGCCCTAGCATGATTTTTCAGGATGCTCGTAATATAAACCCTACCCCAAAAATAAGCCCTTGTTAAGTGAAACTGCGCCCTCCACCATTGTGCAGCAACCAGAAGATGACATGACTGTATTTGAATAAATGTAGATTGTTGTACATGAAAAAAAAAAATCAAACATCCCCTGAAAATAAGCCCTAATGCGTTTTTTGGAGCAAAAATTAATATAAGACCCTGTCTTATTTTCAGGGAAACACGGTATATAAAATTTAAGAAAGAAATTAAATCCAACTCCTTACTTTCATACATTTCTTTTCCTCTTCTAGGAGTCTCAGTCTTTGATGTTCCATTTCTTTGTGCTGAATGCTTTCCTTGGTGAGAGGGTTGCAGTTGTTATGTCCAGGAAGTAAGCGAAAATAACGATTCTTTTCAGGATCATAATAAAACCCTGGTAATTCTTAGAAAGAAATTAAATAGATAAATGCCTCAGATGGATATTTGTTTTATGTTCTTCATAATCTATGTGGCATAACAGAAGACAATCAATGATACAATTGCAGACAGATGATTTCCATAAGAACAAAAGACTCTGGGAACCATGTTTAAACCAAGGAAGCTGCTGCTGCTGCTTTTGCTACAAACTAGCACAAATTACTCCGCCTCAAGGAAGAATTCAGACATCACTTCCAATGAAATTGAAACTTCACACACATAAATGCAGTTCAATTAGTGCAAAAGGGAAAACATGGTTATTGTAAACACTAAAGATGATAATTCTAACTTCATACACATGATGATTACCCCCATCAAATTGCTCAAAAAAGACTTTATGCAGGTTCCATAAAGACCACAGTATAAGCACTTAATTTATAGCTTTATTTCCTAAAATGATAATCAGGAGAAACAAGAGCAGTTTTCAACCTAACCAGATAAGTTACTTCCCGTGTGAGTTATTTGAAGAGACTCAGATTCTAGAAACAAATTAAATTTAGAAATAGAATTATCTGCCAATCATGTAACAATCACACTTGTGTTAATCTAGCATTCTTGTTCTTAAGATAGAAACCTCCGCTGCTAAAGTTGGTTACAGGTCTAGCATCACAGAGTCTAAAGACATATGTCCAATGAACATGGTGTGATGGGAACAATACTATTTTATGTTTTTTGTTTCGTATATGAGTAAATATTTGGTTACGGGGCAGCAGTCTCACCCATCAATTTACTATATGAACATGAAAGTGACAGCAGGTTAAAATATTTCTCAGCCACAAGTACACAGACCCATTGAGAAACTGATTGAAAACATAGAAGTCTCAAATTCATGAAAGGAGTAGACACTTCCTCAGGAGCTTCCTTACCAGGCACTGGAGAGTTCTGGTGTATATTAGATGTAGAGGGGGATTCGGCTTGGCTCATACCTGGGTTCTGTGAAGTCTGGATTTCTACTTGCTCATATCTATATAAATGGCATATGTAAGGAAGTTAATATAGTACTAGATAAATTCAATAATGGAACATGGACAAAACACAGACTTAAGAATCATTATGAAATGTTAAGAGTGACTGAAGAAGTAAAAGGACTTCAATAAATGCCATTACTGTACTTCAGCACCATAAAGCCTCCTCAGACCCAAAGGTACAGAATTCCTGGTGACTGACCATCCTCTAAGGAGCTTCTGGGAGTGGAAGTTAAACTGCAGTGGCTCAAATACATGAGCTATGCTTTTATTCGGTATTGCAATACCTAGTAATCTGTCTCAAGAAGAACTCAAGGAATCTAGATCATTTTGTCAGACTATTTCCCTATGCCAGGACTAGAGAAGGGGGCTTCGTATTTGTATATGAAGCCCCCCAGCACAGGTGGCCGCCCTGATTATCTCCCACCTCCAGACCCCGCTGTCATGGTTTAGGTTATTAAGGCTAAAATGTAATTTCTGAATGGGATTTGTAGTCATGGAACTGTGTAGAAGGAATCCATATTGGTCTGTGTTAGCATAACTAGAAGCTTTGAGAATCTTTTTTCTCTTAGAGCTAGTTGGAATTTTCCATGAAGCAAGCTTGGCCAGAGACGATAAAGGTCAAGACACAACATCAGGAAGATGGTCAACAACACCTGCACATCCCATGGGAAACGGAGGTGGAGTGTGAAGAGACAGCCCTTCATCCTGATTGGGTTACGTCAGAGGAGAGTGAAGAAGAAGGGTGGTCCCAGCATGGAACAAAAATGGAAGACTGAGATAGAGAGAAAACTTTTTTAACCTTTTGATTCTTGATTTGGATTTTAGGATGGACTTTTGAGTTCCAATTGCTATTTTGTTAGTATTATGCTAGAATGTAGTTCAGTGTAAGGATAGAGAAAGGGGGGCTATGCCTTGCCTGCCTTTCAAGCTATTTTTAGAGTTTTTTATTTTATTTTTGTAGCTGGAATTTGCTAAAGTTCTAACTGCTTTGATTTATGAAAATGTACTTGAATGCTATGCTTTGCAACAAACTGAATATCTCTAAATACTCTATTTTTCTAATAAAACAATAATTCTAAAAGCTGATGTTTGGTCTCTTGAACAGCAAACCTGCAAAATTACTTTTTAGGCCACAGATGTGCTACTTGAGTCCATTTGTTCTTCTCTCTGGTAATTGCTAATTCGAACGGACTTGGGAAAAGGAGTAAGTGGTGCTACCTGGCTGGGTACCGGACTCAGCTCAGCTGATTAAGGAGTACACTTGCCCCTGGAACCTCTCTGTTCAAGCTGCAGGAATCTCTTAGGAGACCTGTGAGTTGACACCCGCCAGACCACTTACCATGCAGCGTGCGTCGCCGGCGTCATCATGCTAATCGCAGCAGTAGCCTGGCTGCCACAGCCCTTCCTCCCTGCTCACCCAGCCATTCTGGCAAGGGGACAGGAGGGCGAGTCTCCCTGCTCAGCCATGGAGTGGCTGGGTGAGTAGCGAGGCAGGGCTGCGGCAGCTGGGCGACTGCCGTGATTGGTGCGATGTGCAGTAAGTGGTCCAGCAGGGTCTGGGGGTGGGAGATAATGAGGGAGGCTACCTGTGTGGGGGGCTTCATATTCATATGTGAATATGAAACCCCCATCTCTAGCCAGCACCCATATCACAGTACTTATCTACACTTTTCCTTAAACTGCAAGAAGAGGGCTGGTGGCTTTTGAAGGATGTCCCTCATTAAGACACTCAGCATTAATTAGGAAAAAACATGGTTCCCAGAGTCTTTCAATGCTGCTATCCAGGATGGTCCAATGTAAGCCATTTTTTGACTGAGCTGGTTAAATTGAGGAAAGCTTCTATCAGGTGCCGTAGTAGAAAGGGACGGATAATGGATTTGGCTTGGTAGCAAAATAATACCAGGAACCTGTTTTCTGAATCTTCCTTTTTTTGGGACTCCACATGATCAATGGTAATAACAAAAGCAAACAAGATATTCCAAGTATGGAAATATCCAGCAATTTAGCAAAGACGTCATCAACAGTACTTATTCCAGCTTTAGAATGTCAGTTTATGAAGTATGGTGGAGGTCCTGCTTTCAATGTATATATCTGGGACACAGTCAACGTTCCCTCTAATATTCAGCCCCGCTGGGCGGGGCTCTCCCCTTGCACACATGACTTTGCCCCTGCGGGGTTCTGCCGTGACCGGAACCAAAGGGGCTGAAAACGATTGCTGTCAGTGTGTGGAGGAAGAGGAAGGCTGCACAAAGGGAAGCAGAGTAGCAGCCACATACCTTAGAGGGAACCTTGTACACAGTTGTTTAATTTAAATATCTGTTTTTAAACACTGTGAAAACTGTCACAAGTACTTACCTTTCTGTATAGTTCCAGTGGTGCTGTGCTCTATACGGGTGGGGATTGTAGATCTGACTGTGGCTGTTTCGCACATGATTTTCTCTTCCTCGCTTACCGTTTCTCTTCATTTCGGTAATTTAAAACAGGACTAAGTTGTGCTGCACATTGCCACTTTCATAAGTTCACTTAAACTTTATTTTGAATTTATATTCCTTAAAGAACAATCACACAGTACTGCTTGAAAAAAATCTGAAATTAAAAATTATTTTATTAGCTTCTTTTTCCACACGGTACTTTGTTTCAATTTAAAAGACACCAGAATTCCACATGGTTAGCAGAAGTAAACAAAGCTATTTTGATGGAAGCCAGATTATTTCATGGAAAGGAAAGGTATAATAAATAGCTGGGTTATATAGAGTCCCCCTAAAAGATAGGGGATAGATACCATTGCTCTTCAGGATAAAAATAGCAAATATGGAGAGGTTGGTAACATTTCAATAGATGAATAATGCTAAAAAACATAGTGTAACCTAGTGTGTGCTTTTTAGCATTATTCATCTATTGAAATGTTACCAACCTCTCCATATTTGCTATTTTTATCCTGAAGAGCAATGGTATCTATCCCCTATCTTCTAGGGGGACTCTATATAACCTAGCTATTTAAAAAACATAGTGTAACCTAGTGTAGGCATTCCAGTTGAACTATTTAAAATCTTAAAAGATGATGCTGTTAAGGTGCTACACTCAATATGCCAGCAACTTTGGAAAACTCAGCAGTGGCCAGAGGATTGGAAAAGATCAGTCTACATCCCAATCCCAAAGAAGGGAAGTGCCAAAGAATTCTCCAACTACCGTACAATTGCACTCATTTCACACGCTAGCAAGGTTATGCTCAAAATCCTCCAAGGCGGGCTTCAGCAGTATGTGGACTGAGAACTCCCAGAAGTACAAGCTGGATTTCAAAGGCACAGAGGAACTAGAGACCAAATTGCTAACATGTGCTAGATTATGGAGAAAGCCAGAGAGTTCCAGAAAAACATCTACTTCTGCTTCATTGACTACGCAATAGCCTTTGACCACAACAAACTATGGCAAGTTCTTAAAGAAATGGGAGTGCCTGACCACCTTATCTATCTCCTGAGAAATCTATATGTGGGACAGGAAGCAACAGTTAGAACTGGATATGGAACAACTGATTGGTTCAAAATTGGGAAAGGAGTATGACAAGGCTGTATATTGTCTCCCTGCTTATTTAACTTATATGCAGAATACATCATGCGAAAGGCCGGACTGGAGGAATCCCAAACCGGAATTAAGATTGCCGGAAGAAATATCAACAACCTCAGATATGCAGATGATACCACTCTGATGGCAGAAAGTGAGGAGGAATAAAAGAACCACTTAATGAGGGTGAAAGAGGAGAGCGCCAAAAATGGTCTGAAGCTCAACATCAAAAAAACTAAGATCATGGCCACTGGTCCCATCACCTCCTGGCAAATAGAAGGGGAAGATATGGAGGCAGTGACAGATTTGACTTTCTTGGGCTCCATGATCACTGCAGATGGTGACAGCAGCCACGAAATTAAAAGACGCCTGCTTCTTGGGAGGAAAGCGATGACAAACCTAGACAGCATCTTAAAAAGCAGAGACATCACCTTGCCGATAAAGGTCCGCATAGTCAAAACTATGGTTTTTCCAGTAGAGATGTATGAAAGTGAGAGCTGGACCACAAAGAAGGCTGACCGCCAAAGAATTGATGCATTTGAACTGTGGTGCTGGAGGAGGCTCTTGAGAGTCCCCTGGACTGCAAAGAGAACAAACCTATCCATTTTGAAGGAAATCAACCCTGAGTGCTCACTGGAAGGACAGATCCTGAAGCTGAGGCTCCAATACTTTGGCCATCTCATGAGAAGAGAAGACTCCCTGGAAAAGACCCTGATGTTGGGAAAGTGTGAGGGCAAGAGGAGAAGAGGACGACAGAGGACGAGATGGTTGGACAGTGTCATCGAAGCTACCAACATGAATTTGACCAAACTCCGGGAGGCAGTGGAAGACAGGAGGGCCTGGCGTGCTCTGGTCCATGGGGTCACGAAGAGTCGGACACGACTTAACAACAACCACCTAGTGTAACTATTTAAAGAAAAATTAATCTTAATTAAATTCAGAGAAGTGAGAAAGGCAGCATCTCTTTTCTAAGAGAAATGTAACATTTCTTTGCAATACTGACAATATTTACTCAGGTAAATCTGTGGAGCCAGAGTTTGGGAGTTCGATTTCCCACTGTGCCTCCTTGACAGGAACTGGACTTGATTATCCACAGGGTGCCTTCCAGCTCTGCAGTTGTATGATTATTATTATTATCATCATCAAATATTCTTGATTATTACTTTAATTATCTTATAAACCTCTGAGCACAATATGAGGATATATATTTAAATAAAAATGTTGTTTGCAGTTGGAAATACATGAGTGACATTATAAAGCCAAGGGGGATAGAGATGCCATCAGTTGAAAACAATTGCATTACCTGAAAAATGGACAGCTTGTGGCCCAGGTGGAGACCTATTGAATATGTTGAAATTGGTTCCAATATGCACAGTTATAAGATGGGGGATACTTGGCTCAGCAATACTAAGAGTGAGATGCATCTTGGAATTGCTGTAGATCAAAAGCTGAATATAAGCCAACAGTGCAAAGTGGCTGCAAAAAAGACCAATGCTAGTTGAGAGTGCATTAACAGAACTATAGTCTCCAAATCCCGTGAAGTACTAGCACTCCTCTATTCGGCATTGGTTTAGCCTCATCTTGAGTACTGTGTCCAGTTCTGGACACCACACTTTAAGAAGGATGCCGACAAACTGGACCAAGTTCAGCAGAGGTCAGCAAAGGTGATCAAAGAGCTGGAAACCAAGCCTATTGTGGAAAGACTGAAAGAACTGGGCATATTTAACCTTGAGAAATAAAGACTGAGGGGAGATACGATAGTATTTGTCAAATGCTTTGAAGATTATCAGACAGAGGAGGGGTAGGATCCGTTCTCAATCATATTTATTTATATTTATTTATTTGATTTTTATACCGCCCATCTGGCTACCAAGGCCACTCTGGACGGTTTTAAAATATCAACATTATAAGCAGTAATACAGAAATAATCAATAACAACTTAAAACAAAATAATAAAGGCACGGTGAAGGGTTGAATGTAGTTATTAAAAGCACCACTGTATCAGGATGTTCTAGAGTCCGGAAAGGCCTGTCTAAATAACCATGTTTTTTAATAATCTTTTGAAAGTTCCCAGTGAAGGGGTCAGGCAAATTTCAGGTGGGACACTATTCCAAAGTTGCAGAGTGACTACCAAGAAGGCCTGATTTCTGGTCATCGCTTTCCTGGCCTCCCTCAGGGTCAGGACTCTCAATCGCCTGGCTTGAGAAGATCTTACAGGATGGGCAGATCTAGTCGGAATGAGGCATTTGACCAAATATCAAGGCCCTAAATGGTTTAGGGTTATAGGTTAACACTTATAGGTTAACACCATCACCTTGAAGCTGGCACAGAAACAGACAGGTAACCAGTGCAGGGCGGCCAGGATGGGGGAAATATGTTGATGTCTCCTTATGCCACTTAATAATCTGGCTACTGAGTTCTGGACCTTCTGAAGTCTCTGTAACAGCCCCAAGGGCAGCCCCATGTAGAGAGCATTACAATAGTCTGTGTAGGCATCCTTCAGTCCCGAGAGACTATGGTAACGTGCTCTGTATGGAGGACTTGGAACAGCGTCTAGTGTGGCTGAGAAGGCCGATTCAAGAGTGACAATCCCTTCCACACTGAAGACAAATACAATCTGTCCCCTGTCCAGCTCCCTGATTTTGCTGGTTTCGGGACTGCCTCTTCGCCTCGGCCTGCTGGACAAGGGTCTCTTCAAATTGGGAGAGGCCGTGATGCACCGCCTGCCTCCAGGCTGAACACTCAGATGTCAAGGTTTCCCATCTGTTGAGGTCCATTCCTAAGGCCTTCAGATCCCGCTTGCAGATATCCTTGTATCACAGCTGTGGTCTCCCTCTGGGGCGATTTCCCTGCACTAATTCTCCATACAGGACATCTTTTGGAATCCGACCATCACCAATTCTCACGACATGCCCGAGCCAATGTAGACGTCGCTGTTTCAGTAATGTATACTTGCTAAAAATTCCAGCTCGTTCTAGGACTACTCTATTTGGAACTTTGTACTGCCAGGTGATACCAAAAATGTGTCGGAGACAACGCATATGGAAGGTGTTCAGCTTCCTCTCCTGCCATGCACAAAGGGTCCAGGACTCACTGCAGTACAGGAGTGTGCTCAGGACACAGGCTCTATAGACCTGGATCTTGGTATATGACGTCAGCTTCTTATTAAGCCATACTCTCTTTGTGAGTCTAGAGAACATGGTAGCTGCTTTGCCAATGCGTTTATCCAGCTCGACATCTAGGGAGAGAGTGTCAGAGATTGTTGAGCCAAGGTACACAAAGTCATGAACAACCTCCAATTCTTGCGTGGAGATGGTAATCTCGAGACTACCAGTGCATGAACCAGCATGGTGAGGGACCCAGTGTCAAGGTAGGGACACAACTGGGCAATCCACCTTAGATGGAAATGGGAGAGGACCACATACGCTATCTGAGATTCCACTGATAGCGATGGGTCCAAGAGTACACCCGAACTGAACCTCATTCTCCACAGAAAGAGTGCCCACCCAAAAGAGAGGGTAAGCACCCAGACCGCAAACACAAGGGGCACCCACCTGCAGGATTGGGTTCAGCCTGAGTCTATTATCCCTCATCCACTGCAGAAGGATGGAAGGAGAGATAGAGTTGGGTGTCATCCACATATTGGTGACACAAAGCTCCAAAACTCCTGATGACCTCCCCCGACGGCCTCGTATAGATATTAAATAGCACTGGGGAGATGATTGACCCCTGCGGGACTCCACAACTGAGAGTCCAGGGAGCGGACAGCATCTCCCCAAGCTGTACTCTCTGAGGGCGGTCCTCCAGGAAGGACCGGAGTCAGGCCAAGGCCAGGCCCCTGATCCCCAACCCCGACAGCCTCCCCAGGAGGATACCATGGTTGACAATATCAAAGGCTGCTGACAGGTCGAGGAGGACCAACAAGGATGTTTTGCTCTTATTGGCCTCCCTCAAAAGGTCATCTTGCAGGGCAATCAATGCCATCTCTGTACCATGATGTAGCCTGAACCTGGACTGGAATGGATCGAGGGCATTCTGTCCCAGAATGCAGGATACATAATAATGGGTTCAAGTTATAGGAAGTCAGATTTAGGCTATCAGGAAAAACATCTCAACTGTTAGAGCAGCACAATGATGGAACCAATTACCTCAGGAGGTGGTGAGTGCTCCAAAGCTAGAGGCATTCAAGAGAAAATTGGACAACCATCTGTCAGATCTAGTTTCATTTGGATTTCTTCATTGAACAGGGGGTTGAACTCAATGGCCTTACAGGTCCCTTCCAACTCAATTATTCTATAATTCTACAGTATGTCTATGGGAAGTGATAAGGTTCCATATATTTCTGCTAAATGAGCTAAATTCAGCACCAAACATGCATCCAAGATAAAACTAAGATGCATGAAAATGCATTTTACACTAAGAAATTTACTTAATTTCTATAACTATATTGATATCCTTTATCTTTTCTCTAAAGTATAGAAATTTACATCCTGAAGTCCAACTATCTTCCATCATGGAATATCAATTGACATCCAAAATCCTGATCTGGAAATCTACTGTGAAGATAAGAATTTGGTCTATGTACGTATACCAGATTTCTGACCAGTGAACTGTGTGTCAAATACAGGCCTTGTGGAGAATACACAGAGAAAAATGAACCCACAATGAGTTTGCAGCCTCTCTGTTTGAAAATAAAGAATATGGCTATTGATGACTTTGAGAGCTTTGTGAATACCACAGAGCACCAGAAATACAAATATAATGGGAGCTAGATGATATGAAACCTACACACTTCTTGGAAGTTAACATGATTGAACTGAGACCATTGTACCTGGGATAATATGACAAGGCAAGTTCCTAGAAGATAATGCTAAGAAATGCTAGACAGTAGGAAAGGAGAAAGACCTACCATGTGATATATTGACTCAATAAAGGAAGCCATAGACTTTAGTTTGTGCATTTTCCCAAGGAACTTGAATTCGCCTCCTCACATGAATTCTGTATGAAAGATTAGCTGGAAAGGTAGTGATCAGCTCAAGGGTCTGCAGGGAAATTCATGCCAGATATCCCCTGGCTTGTCTCTCTGTCACTTCCACCGGAAACACACATTGGCTCCTTCAGACCTCAAAAAAAGCCCAGAAGGTGTGGCCCTTCAGATATTGTTCCTACTGCCACAGTTCTTAGTAACCTAGGCCCACAGCCAGGGAAGACAGTCTAACAAGAACTGAAGGGCCCACGTGCCTACTTTTTGGGGACTTCCTGTAAAACAGAGGGAGGCAATTAACGATTCTACATATACTATATTGTAAAATTACATCTCTCACCATCCCACATAACCGGCTCTGCTAGGCTGATAAGCCTTGACAATCCAACAACATCCGGAGGACCTCAAGTTGCACACCCTAAAGTGAAAAGAATGAGGAAAAAAAGATGCCTGCTAGATTGCAGATTTCCTTCCTCTGATGGCTTGCGAGTCAGTAAATATGTCATTATTTTTATAAAAAGAGAGAAAAGAAAAGAAAGGAGGGCCTTGTGGCCCTTCTACGCAACCCAACAGCAAAGACGCATGCTACCTATTGTAACAACCGCCATATGGCTACAAAGTCAATTATAGCGAGCCTTTTTCAGGGTGCCGCTTGCCCAAGGCCACGCAGGGCTGGTTCTAACTCGCAGGAGGCACAGTGCGGGATCGAACTCACAACCACAGCCAGATGCCAGACTCACGGAGCTCTCCAGCCATATTACCTATTACTTGACCAAAAGAAATCACAAACATAAGCTAGGTCGTCCTCAAGGGGAGCACTGCGCAACCCAGCCCACCGGCCTCCTCCTGCTTTTATTTCCCTCAGAAAACCCCCAAAGAAACTGAGGCAAAAGGCACCTCCTAGCCTTCTCCTCCCCCCCCTTCCCCCCCTTCTCTTCGCGGGCGAAAGCATTACCTCTCTAAGGCTTCGCTGGGCAACCTCTGGAGAAAAAGAAAGCGGAGAAGCCTCTCCACCACACGGAAGCCTTCGGCCACTTCAAACCACCCCTACCTCCAACTTCCGCCTTTTCCGCCTCTCTGATTGGTGCCCACAAGCAGCAACCGCCTCATCTCACGTTTCCACCCAAGGAAGTTTTGTAATTGGTCAGCGTAGATGCCTATCACGTGCCGCGTTGTGTCGTTCGCCGCGGTAACAGAAGCGTCAGGCTCTCCCCAATGCATCCCTCCCTCCTCCCCCACCTTGAACTCGGAGTTCTTTAGGCACGTGGCTCTGTTTTGCCGACAAGGCTATAAATGGAAGGGGCGGGGTCACTTAAATTGTTTGTGGGGCGGGGCTGCGTGCAAGAGCACGTGATTGTCCATCCAGAAGGAGGCGGGGCGAGGGTTCGAGGAGGGCTGCCTGGTTGGAAACGTGACAAATAGTAGAAGTGGGCGCGCCTCCTAAAAAAAGCCTGGAAAAGGCCAGATATAGAAAAAGATAGTAGCTGAGTGTGGGAGGTTGTGATTGGTTCTTGTATTGGCGGGAATAAGAATTTGAACGTGGAAGAACTGGGATCGACAGTAATTTTTTATATCAGGAAAACCCAAAAAAACCCAAGACAAAAACATGTGGCATCTTAAAGACTAACGATTATATTTTAATGTAAGCTTTCATGGACACGTCCACTTCGTCAGACATGAAGAAACAATTAAATGAGATGAAACGTAATTTTTTATGTTTCTGTAAAATATGCTTACATATTGAGCAGAGGCAAGGTTGCCTCAACAATGAATGGCTTTCCCAGAAAAATAAGGTCTCTGTTGCAGTGGGGCTTTTTACTCAGGGCTATTCACAGATCTGATGACCAAAATCCTCTTGTGTATATATAGTAACTATGTCAGTGTAAGTGCTAGTGGGGCAACTTCTGGATGTGAACTGCATCAAGAAGCCATGGTTTTCCATGGGTCATATCGCTCCAGATGGCAATAGGTTTCTTAACTTGAGACAATTTAGTTTGAAACAATAACTGTAGCTGTTAGCATTATGCTGGTGTAACAACGCAAGAGGATTTTAGTCAATCAGTATGAAATTTATTTAAATTCCAGGAGGTAACCTGCAAATTACGTGAACAAAAATGAAGACACAACAAACACCAAATCAAAAGAAAATTAAATCAAAATGCAATACAGAACAGTTTGGATTAAAGTGGCAGATGAAATTTGCTATTACATTGCAGAAAAATTAGTTATAGAGCAAGAACAACAAAAGTAGTGAAACCTGAGCTTCACACACAAAAAAATAATGAAATAAAAGGAGAATGAAAGGAAATTTATTTAGAGTTGGTTTCTAAATTGAAGTTTATTCAGAATAGTCCCCACACCACAAATTAGCCAAGGAAGGAGCCTGCTATTTGTAAAAATCATGAGGAAAAGTTCTGATGAGAGAAGTTTAGAATCTCCTGAAACAAGTAAAAGATTATTCAGAGCTGTCTGGTGTCTGAAAGAAGCAACACTGCAAAACCTAACATGCTGTAGAATTACTGGAAACAACACTGAATGAGTCTGGAAAAAAAGTTGACTTTTACTTTATTGGTTGTATGTGGAAGGGAGAGACAGCGATAAAACTTAGATTAGTCCAGTTAACATTACGGAGGAGGCAAAAGACAAACTAAGAACAAACAAATAAACAAAATGCTAATAAATAAAAATTAAATGAGGAAAGAGAAGAATACGAATACTTCTCTGAGGTTCAGTTGCTTTTTCATCTTCTTTTCTTGCAGGTTGGACCTTCTTGTGGTTATTGTGACCTTGGATACAGCAGCCCTAAACAATAGATGCTGTGTTGTATTCAAGCCAGACTCCCAATATTTTTCAGCCAAGAGGTTCTCCTCCCCCCTGCACTTCCCCACCCATTGAATGATTAGTTGTAATAATTCATACTTTTCATTTTATGATCAAAAATTTCCAATTCTCCACATTTTTCTTATTCTTTCTTGATCGCTATATATTGTCAGCACAGGCTGCTGTTCCTAAGAATTATCTCTTAAATCAAGATATTTGTTTACCAACAACTCCATAAATGTACATGTGGGACTTTTTGTCAAAGGCTTTTCATGGTCAATAAACATGCTTAGCCACATTGATGTCACAACACCTCTTCCCAAGTACTTATATGCAAAATTGTGCTCCCCTGGTTCAAGAACCTCCTCTGAATCCAAATTGTTTATCTCCTGTGTCTTCTTGTAACGTCTTGTAAGTTTCATGTTGTATTATTTTATTTTATTTACTTACTTGTTCGATTTCTATAACCTATACCATCCATCTGGCTACAAAGCCACTCTGGGCAGTTTATACCCAATGAGACAATAACACATAAAATATAAAACATAACCAAACAAATCAGAACATAAATACAATATTCAATTACCAACATAACATAATTATAAAAAGTCAAACACAAAATCAAAATAACAAACATATAGAGTAAATAAAATCAACAAACAAATAACAATTTGAAAGGCAAGATGGAATGATGTAAACACTGGAACGTGCAGCTGCATTATTCAGATGTAAATTCTGGGAAGACCTGCCTAAAGAGCCATGTCTTCAAGGATCATTTAAAAGTTCCCAGTGAAGGGGCCAGGAGGATTTCAAGCAGGAGATCGTTCCAGAGATGGGAGATTTTTTAAAGGAAATGACTCATTAAGCTTGACCTCAAAAATGTCCTGCCCTCAACAGCCTTCCTTAGCTTGTCTAAACTTAAGGCTGTGGTTTTCTTTATGGAGTCAATCCATCTTGTATTTTCTCTTCCTCTTTTCCTGCTGCCTTCATCTTTTCCCAGTATCATTGTCTTTTCCAGAGAATCTTGCCTTCTCAATTATGTGCCCAAAGTAGGACAGACTCAGTTTAATCATTTTTGTCTTCAGGCTTGATTTGATCTAGGGTCCATCTGTTTGTCTTTCTGTTGGACCAGGGTGTCTGCAAAGGTCTCCTCCAGCACAATTTTTCAAATGAATCTATTTTTCTCCAGTCAGTTTTCTTCTTTGTTCAGTCTCCATACCCGTACCTACTGACTGAGAACACAGTAGTGTGGATGATTTTCACCTTGGTCTCTAGTAGCATAACCTTACTCTTCTTGATCTTTTCTAATTCCTTATTTGCTGCCCTTCCAAGCTTCAGCCTTCTGGTTTCTTGGCTGCAGTCTCCACTTGGATTGATGACTGAGCCAAGGTATACAAAATCTTTAACAATTTCAGTTTTTAAATTTTCAACATTAAACATGTATTTGCAATAAACAGAAATCTATGAGTCTTTCTCCTGCTTTGTTTCTGACCCTAGACCAAATTATCCAACAACATTTGGTTCTGCTTTGTTTCCTATTTATGCATTCCAGTCACCTATGATTATAAGCACATGAGTATAGACTACGATTATAAGCATGTATGATCGATTATAAGCATGTATGAATACATGGGTAAAAGCTTTCAATTTTATCTTCTTCAGCATCTGTAGCTGGAGCATAGACTTGAATGATGGTTATGTTGATGGATTTTCCCAGAAGTCTAACTGATACTATTTGGTCAGCTTTTGCGTTATAGCCCCTAACTGCCTGTACTACATCTTACCTCAGTATTAGAGCCACTCAATTTTTTATGAGTTTGTTCCTGCATTCTTATTGTTCTATTTTATCTCATAAGTAAAATACAGTCCTGTATCATCAGATGACAAGTCAGAAGGAAATGTACATTTTTTTTAATTTACAGTGGTAAATAAAAAACATTTATTTACCACTCAATCTTCCTTCTGTCTTGAGGCACATAACCTAGGGTCATGTCAGAGTGCAGTTTAGCCATAGAACCATTGAAGCATCCAGCATTATAGCTTTTCAATATCAAGACATTGTATTATAGTTTAACTGACATTCACCATTTATGTTCCCCCCCCTTCATTTATAGTCCAGATGTCCAGGCTGAGAAGAAAAATATCTGCATTTCTTTTCAAGCAGTCATACTGTTTATGAACCAAACCAAAGATTTCTTCCATTCCATAGCTTTGCAGGCAAGTTATTTTGACATGTGAAGAGATATCCGTCAAACACTCCTCTCCCTAACAATAGTTACAGTATATGCCTTCAAATCAATTCCAACTTCTGCCGATTCAGAGTTTTCTAGGTATTGAGTATTCAGAAGTGTTTTATTGTTTATCCTTGGGAGGACACCCTGGGACTGTGCAGCTTGCCCAAAGATACACAAGCTGGCTCTTTATAGGCATTTAAAACACCATAGTAACAAATTAAATGGATACCTAGTGTGGTGTAGTGTATACAGTGACAGATTGGGACTCAGGGGGCCTGGTTCACCCATGGAAGCTCACTGGGGGAGTGGAACTGGTAAAACCAATCCTTAAATATCTTTCTTACCTCAAAAGCTCTGTTAGGGTCACAATAAGTCAGTTCCTACTTGACGCCACATAACAACAAACAACAAATTAAATAACTAATAATTTGCTGCCTGAAGCAGCAGGCCCATACTTCTGAAGTGTAGATTAGCTGAAGAAGTGTTACCTTCTAGATTTAGCTGAACCCTTAGTTATCACCCAAGGCCCTGCTCAAGATGCTTGCGCCAAATGAGGTGAAGTGGGGGACAGAGGTTCAGAGCCATAGAGTCATAGAGAGTCATAAAGTTGGAAGAGACCACTGAGGCCATCCAGTCCAACCCCCCGCCATGCGGGAACACCCATCAAAGTACTCCCAACAGATGGCCATCCAGCCTCTGCTTAAAAACCTCCAAAGAAGGAGACTCCACCACCCTTCGAGGCAGCCTATTCCACTGCCGGACAGCTCTGACCATCAGGAAGCTCTTCCTAATGTTCAGATGGAATCTCTTTTCCTGTAGTTTGAAACCATTGCTCCGTGTCCTAGTCTCTGGAGCCCTGGAAAACAAACCTGTCCCCTCTTCAACATGACATCCTTTCAAATATTTAAACATGGCTATCATGTCCCCTCTCAACCTTCTTTTTGTAAGGCTAAACATTCCCAACTCCCTAAGCCGCTCCTCATAGGACATGGCTTCCAGACCTTTAACCATTTTAGTCGCCCTCCTCTGGACACGTTCCAGGTTGTTAACATCCTTTTTGAATTGAGGTGCCCAGAACTGGACACAATACTCCAGGGTGAGGTCTGACCAAAGCAGAATAGAGTGGTACTATCACCTTATTGGTGTTGATTACTTACCTGTAGAATTTTCTCCTCAGAAAGGTTCCCCAGCCCTTTATGTTACAGTATTTTTGTGTCAGCTTAAGACCTGTGGTTAGTTTTTCCCCAAACATTTAAAGAAATTTATCTTGCTGGTGGTTTTATTTTGGTTTCATATGCTGTGTTGCTTTTGTTCTTTGCAACTGGTTTTATCTTTGTTATGTGTTGTCTCTGGTCATTTGTTTGTGTGTTTTTGAAATATTGTATAGTTAATGTCTTACATGTTTTTAATCATTCAATGTATTTTAATCAGTTTTATAGATTGATTTTTATGTATATTCTATTGTGTTTTTAATACTGTTCATTACTGTGAGCCGCCTTGAGTCCCCTGATTGGGAGAAAGGCAGCCTATAAATAAGATAAATAAAAAGGTCGTGCAGAAGTGCAGTAACCATTAGTCAACATCCAATGAGATCTTCTTCCTGCATTTTTGTGATTACCTTAATACATTATAATCATTCCAGCCAGCAGAGAGCAGCGTTGCCTTAGCACAAACACAGCTGCCTTTCTTTTTTTTTAAAAAAAGGCTCTCACATTGTTTTTACGAGTTAAAGTGAATCTCACTGTAAAACTGTATATATTGGGATAATCTAAAAATTCATTTAGAATCTGAATTTTACTTTTAGATCTGAAGAGTTCTGATTTTATCTCCCCCCCCACCTCTTTTCCTTCAAATTTTCCTTATTTTTCTTTTCTGATATAGCATAAATTATGAGACTATTTTATTCTATACCAAAAAGAATACAGCCATGTAGTCCATGTGCAAAACTGACTCTGTAACTCCCCAGGTGAAATTTGATACTGCCCCCACACCTCAGGCTATTATTTAAGTTCTCAGTTTCCACCTTAGAATTTTTGTTGAACTAAAGATCCCATAGTCTCAACATCTAACCAAGAAGATTTGGGAACTCAAATCCTCCCCATTCCTGCTAAGATCTCCAATGCCCAGTCATAGAATACAGTAATAGGATCATGAAGTTGGAAGGGCCTATAAGGCCATCGAGTCCAACCCCCTGCTCAATGCTATAAAACAAATCAAAGGATATCTGCCAGGTGGTTGTCTAAATTTCCCTTGAATGCCTCCAGTGTTGTAGCACTCACTACCTCTTGAGGTAATTGGTTCCATTGCCGTACTGCTCCAACAGTTAGGAGGTTTTTCCTGATATTCAACTGAAATCTGGCTTCCTGTAACTTGAGCTCATTGTTGTGTGTCCTGCACTCTGGGTTGATTGAGAACAAATCTTGCCCCTCCTCTGTATGGCAGCCTTTCAAATATTTGAAAAGTGTTATCATATCATCCCTCTGTCTTCTTTTCTCAAGGCTAAACATGCCCAGTTCTTTCAGTCTTTCCTCATAGGGCTTGGTTTCCAGGCCCCTAATCATCCTTGTCGCCCTCCTCTGAACTTGTTCTAATTTGTCAGCATCCTTCCTGAAGTGCAGTGTCCGGACTGGACACAGTACTCAAGATGAGGCTTAACCAGTGCCAAATAGAGAGGAGCAAGTACCTTACGGGATTTGGAGACTATACTTCTACTAATGCAGTCTAAAATAGCATTTGCCTTTTTTTTAGCCTGTTGGCTCATTTTCAGCTTGTGATCTACGACAATTGTGATCTATGACAATTCCAAGATCCTTCTCACTCATAGTATTGCTGAGCCAGGTATTCCCCATCTTGTAACTGTGTTTTTGGTTTCTTTTTCTTAGGTGCAGTACTTTGCATTTATCCCTGTTGAATTTCATTATTTTGTTTTCAGTCCAGTGCTCAAGCACTGATGATGGGTCCTGCAGGACTCAAAACCTTGCCTGTTTGTGGTATTTTTAGTGTTGTTCATTACTGTTCTTAGGTAGTTATATATATTTCATCCTGCATCCTATAAAGTTAGACTCCTAAACCAAATGAGTTTGTTAAGAACAGGTCATGCCAAACAAATCTTATTGCTTTCTTTGATAAAGTGACTAAATTAGTGGACCAAGGAAACACAGTGCATATAGTATCCTTAGACCTCAACAAGGCATTTGATAAGGTAGACCACAACCTACTTCTGCGTAAGATAGAACAAAGTGGGATAGACAGCGCAACTACCAGATGGATTTTCAGCTGGCTGACCAACTGCACTCAATGTGTGGTCCTCAATGGAGCCACATCTGCGTGGAGGGAAGTGTGCAGTGGGGTCCCTCAAGGTTCTGTCTTGGGCCCAGTGCTCTTCAACATCTTCATAAATGACCTGGATGAGGGGATTGAAGGAGCACTCATCGAATTTTCTGATGACACAAAGCTGGGGGGAATTGATAATACTTTGGTCCTGCACTTAGGCAGGAGAAACCAGATGCACAGGTGCGGGATAGGTGGTACTGTACCTGGCTCGACAGTAGTACCTGTGAGAGGGATTTAGGTGTCCGGTGGACCACCGCCTAAGGATGAGTCAGCAGTGTGCTGCAGCTGCCAAGAAAGCCAACACAGTCCTAGTCTGCATCAACAGGGGGACAGCATCAATATCATGGGAAGTGATAGTACCACTCTATACAGCGCTGGTGAGGCTGCACTTGGAGTGCTGTGTCCAGTTCTGGTCACCACAATGCAAAAATGAATTTAAATGTCTGCAGTTCCACATAGAATGAGATGACCCTGGTCATGTCATCTATAATTTACAGTTCATGTTATTATCTGCAGGTATTTTTGTCCTTCCCATATTGGACTGAGATCCTGGTTAGGTGTGGATGAAATGGTTACCAGTTGCAGATAGCACAACAAGTTCTGTGAACAGAGGGTTGAAACTAGTTACTTGGGAATAAATTCCATTGATTACCATGGGACTTTCTACTGCATAAGAATGGGCTGCATTTCTCCATTGCCTAACTATAATCACAGTTTGACCACAGTAGAATTGACAGTGTCTGTCACAGTATGGTAAAGGGGAGGACATAGTTTGGAAGACAGGAAGTTCAGTTCACTGATTTTGTTTTCTGTATATCTTCACACCATCAGTATGGAGCCTGTGCTTCCATTCTTGTACTTTGATTCCCACCATGTACACGTGTTCATCTCCCCCTTTGCTAGTACAGATGGATCTTCAGTGTAAAATGTTGCAGTATATCCATATGTTCCTGTTCAGTGTTCCAAATCATCAGACATGGCCGTTTCCAGGATACATACTGTAAGCTGTAAGGGGATCATGAAAAACAATTCACTTTCTCCACGGATTTCTATTTTTCTTGTCCAGCTGGTGCTCAACATTGCATTGAGCATGTAAATTGTGCAGTAGGGGGAAGTGGTTGAACATTTCTTGCAGTTGTTTTGTTTCTCTGTAGTTCCAATTGGCTCAGTTTCTGTTGGTACAGCAGCACTGGTGTTGGTGTTTGCGGAGAATATAGTTCAAATACATAAACATGATGAAGATAATGATAATTTTGATACCCTGCCCTTCCTCTTTACAGCTCAGGACAGATATGCCATATTGATAAAAGTTTTAATTTTCTTTTTAAACACACAATTCAAGATGCTGCTACTTTTGGCATCCCATGTATAATTAACCTGGTAGACAGCAGCACTTAATTTTTTTTAGCATAAATCAAATGTTTGAAGTGTTATCCACTGAACTTGACCACCAAACAAATGCTCCTATAGCAAAGCAGACATTGACGTCACAATCATGCCCCCTACCACTCAAGTTCCACGCAAACAGTCCAATTCTCTATCCAGCTGGTTCACCAGATGAGAAATCCACAGATTGGAGCAGAAATTCTGTCGACTGGAGGGTTTTTTTTTCCACAGGCAGTAGCAGCCCCCACAGCTCCAAAAAGGCAGCCAACACTTATTATCAATTCCAAGCTCTCCAGAGGCCAGATTGAAACCAGTTCTTCATTTGCATGTCTATCCACATCTGGATACAATTCTTCTCAAGCAGATGTCATCTCTGGAGAGACTGTCTTCCGAAAGGGGAGTCTGGAGTTAGCCAATAACAGGAAAAGAGCCAACTAACTGATTCCTAGTAAAGCCCTCAAGTACACATGGTGATAAACTTAATGCTGTTTTTATGGATGACAGTAAATCATATGGAACAAACCCACTCAGGGATGTGCCTTAAGCTACTCATGGGCCTTGTCTCTAGTCTTGCATATTCTCAATTTTGAATTGCCAATCAATATGTGTCTTCCTCCCCAAGCATCCTATAAAAACTAGTTTTTACTGAATTTATGAATATCACATCCAAGTAAAGTTACACTGTTTCTTCTGGACTTTAATATTGGTATTACCTCATATTATAATACTTGATGGTAAATCTTTGCTTTTATTTAAGCAGTGAGGATGCCTGATAGTAAGAAGATCATTGTGTTTGAAATATGGTGTTGGAGGAAATCTTTGCAGATACCCTGGACTGCCAGAAAGACAGACAAGTGGATTCCAGATCAAATCAAGCCTGAACACTCTAGAGGCAAAGATAATGAAGCTGAGGCTGTCATACTGGTACATTGTAAGAAGACAAGACTTGCTGGAAAAGACAATAATGCAGGAAAAGAGGAAGACCAAATATAAGGTGGACTGATTTGATAAAAGAAGCCATAGCCATGAGTTTGCAAGACTTGAGCTGGAGTGTTAATGACAGGACTTTTGAAGGTCACTAATTTATAGAGTTGTCATATGTTGGAGGTGACTTGACAGCACATAACAGCAACATTTAAGCAATGAATGGAACTCTCTGATCGACTTTATTCCCCCATTGCATCCTGTAGCAATTCCACTCATTTAGATACTGTATGTTTAAAGTCATATAGAATGTCAAGCTTGTATATAAAAAGTTTTGGGTGCCTGGGTTGTGAATGGTCCTCAGCAGAGCACTGGGATGACTTTCAGTTGAGTAGTTGAATGTTGGTTGGCTGGTACAATTGAAATGTTTTAGGGGTGTGGTCTGTGGGTCTAGTTAGAGCTAAGCTGAAGTACTGTATGACTGTCTAGAGAGAAACATCAGAAGAAAAAATTTAAGATATGACTGTGTGTCGTTCGCCCAGGTCATGATTATTCATATGCTATTTGCATAGACCAATGGGAGTGCTGGAGGGGCGGAGTCACGAGGTATAAGAGACTCAGCAGGAGGAGGAGGAGTTGAGATGGGCACAAATAGGGTTTTGAGATGGAGAATTAGAGGGTTAGTTAGAAAGTTGAGAGAGAGTTTTGGAGTTTGGGCGGGAGAGTGGTGTTTGAGGGTGGATAAAGAAGAATGTTTGTTTAAGAGTTAACAACATTGCTTGTTCTGTCAACACCTGTATCAATAAACAATTTCTATTTGGTTCTTTTAAAATGACATATGGTCTGGACATCTATTATTAATAATAGGTATTATTGATGAAATCAATGATACGTAGCTGAGGGGCACGTATCGTGAGCTCTTTGGTTGGTGAAACGATCAGGGGCCACGTGGAATCGTGACAGACTGTTTCGGTAGATGGATCAGAAAAGTTAGAGCAGAGAGCTGAAAGGAGTTAGAGAACTGTTTGAGAGTGGTAGCCTTTGGTAGAGTTTGTGAAGATAAGTCTGTCTCCGGTGCTTAGAGTGCATGTTTAAGAAAGACTGAGAGTCTGTAATATAATTTGAACTTTAAATGCTAAAAAAATACATTTAGATCTTACTGTTGTTTTAACCTTGATTGCTCACATCCAAAAGTATCTTTCCCTTCATACATATTACCTATGGCCCTTAAATAAAAATGCTGTTTTATGGTTTAAAGCAACCTCTCCCCATTATTTGTTTTATTTGTAACCAAGAATAAGGAACTGAGACTACCAACCAACAAAAATACATGTCACATGAAGCTATGCTTTATCAATAGGAACACAGAGTTTTGTTGAGATTATGAAAATTCTTTTACAGAACACCTGAATGATCCAAGACACCATCTTGGGGCAAATGAGACTCTGGCTGGAACAGTATAAAAGGAACAACCCCAAAATACTTGGTAGAGGATTTGGGGGATGGTTGTTCTTGCAGTGGAATGCCTTCCCTGAGGGCACTAAGGAATGGGGTCTATGAATTTTGGTGTGAAAATGTGCGTGAGTGGTTCCTGTGGCTGCCTGAGGAATGTGTGACTCAGCTAGTGTGAAAATTAGCGGAAAGATCAGTGCTTCCTTGGTCTGGAATGTTGCACATCCCATCTCCCAATACTGAAAGTCATCTGTGACAAAGGCAAAATATGCAGATTGAAGATTCCTTACTGGACATTTTATTTGAATCACTAACTAACTTGTACATGTAGTTCCTTTCTGAGAAGATTGGTTGGTTGAATGCGTTTCTTAAAATACTTATAGACCACTGCAAAACACAATACAATATCAAGCAACAGCACATCCTGAGAACATAATATAGAAGAAATGTAAAGGAAATTTATCACATAGGAAGCTTGAGTCTTTAAAATGTGCAATGTCATCATGTAAAATTATAGACAACATAAATAAAATCTACAAATAACTGTTCACTATAACCCAAGTGATTCCCAGTGTGGTGTAGTGGATAGAGTGACAGACTGGGACTCTGGAGAACAGAGTTTGAATCCCCACTTGGCCATGGAAGCTCACTGGGGAGCATGGCACTGGTAAAACCACTCCTTTAATAACTCAGTTACCTTGAAAGTCCTGTTAGAGTCACTATAAGTTGGTTCCGACTTGATGGCACAGAACACACATAACCCAAGTATGTCATCCATTTGCAGGATGCTGCAGAAGTTTAATATAAATAATAAAAATAAATAACAGATATTGACTTTACAGCAAATAAAATATAAGTACTGTACTCAGTTTACTTTTGACAGCGAGCATAATGCATGGCTCATATCATAAAAGGGCTTTCACAGGACTTGCTTGGGTCTTTGCTGCGAGTGCAAAGTGGGTACACTACAGGAGACCTTGATATCAGTATCTTTGACCAGAATTTTCTGCACCAGGCCGTTGGCCAATGTTGTCCAATTCTGGGATGGAAACCTCGGTGAAAAAGATGAAATGAGAAGGATAACAAAGAAGGTCCTCTCGCTGACCTGTTCCACATAGGCATTCCCTCTGAGCCCTAGGGATCCTTACATATCTGCCACTCAAACATGCTGACAGTGTGGCCTAAAAATATTATAATACATGATGGTAATTCTGTTGAGTGAATGCTTTCCTTATCTGTGGAAAAGTCATTGTTCCCAGATAACTGTGTCTGGAACAATTTTCCCTAATCAAGCTGTGCCAGCTAGAAAATTGGCTAGATGCATATGTTTGGACATAGCAAATGTGATTGGTACATTTGCTATGACCAAACGTACGCTCCTTTGATTTTTTTGTTCCTAGCTCCAGGCTGATCAATATGCTGGGTGTAAGCGCAGTTTCTGCTGTTCTTGTGGCAAAATCCTGAGCCCTTCCTGCCCCCTGCAACCTGGTAATTGCTTGAGCCAGGAGAATTTGGAAAGGCACCCATTCTCTAGTTGGTTTGTTTTCATCCAGAAGTGTAGTATGCACAATCCAGGTGAGGCTGATACTGAAGGTGAAAGTACTTCAAACCTTAACATAGTTGCCAGTATTCTGGAAGTAGGGTTATAGATCTGCTTAGAAATTTGTTCTGTATAGTCACCAGCTGTCAGGTTGACCAGACCTTATTTCAGCCTCATATAAAAGCTGCCCTAATATTTTGAATGTACAGTATATCACAGAAGTGAGTACACCCCTCACATTTCATAAATATTTTAGTATATCTTTTCATGTGACAACACTGAAGAAATGACACTTGGCTACAATGTAAAGCAGTGAGTATACAGCTTGTATAACAGTGTAAATGTGCTGTCCCCTCAAAATAACGCAACACACAGCCATTCATGTCTAAACCGCTGGCAACAAAAGTGAGTGCACCCCTAAGTGACAATGTCCAAATTGGGCCCAAGTAGCCTTTTCCCCTCCCTGGTGTCATGAGACCCGTTAGTGTCACAAGTCTCAGGTGTGAAGGGGGAGCAGGTGTTATCTCTCTCACTCTCTCAGACTGGTCACTGGAAGTTCCACATGGCTTATATCTGAGTATCCAGGTATAAGCATTTGCCTTGTTGCAATAATTCCCAACAATTTCATTGCTATAAGCTTAATTTATCTACATTGCTTCTATGTTCCATGTGCAAAAAAAAAATACTTCACAATTGTTGTGGCATCCAAAAGTCTTATGTAAAAACCTTAGGAACATGTGTTTGAAAATATATGAAAACTGAACATAAATTTGCTGGCCATACTTAAGTCAAAAATATAGGAGCATCTCTTTTAGAGTAAAAAACAATAATGAAAGCATTTCAGGTTACATTACAAAAATGCATAAAAAGCAAATTTCTGTTGAGAAAGCATATGTCAGAGGGGCAAGTAACACCAGGGTCCTCAGAAGTAAGAGTGCTGATTAGAAACAGAAGAGCTCAAGAGAAGGAATCTTCTCAAGAACAAAAGTCTCTGAGATTTAGTCCAAATGCCTGCCGCTGATTTAGAGGGGCTTTTGGTTAATAAAACCTTCAGTTTCCACCTTTTCAGCTCAAGCCGTTACATAGGTCCTGTGTCTGGACTAAATCCATTTGTCTGGTAAACCTTGCCTGTTCCTTGTTCCTCTTTCCTTGTTGATCTCCACCATGAATGACTTTGACTATGTTATTGATTCTGTCTTTGAACCAAAGGCAGAATCAATTTTCCACAGACTTATTTTCCACAATATTAAAACTAGGGACTGAGAGCTGATTGTTTACAGCTAATTGGAATTCCTGTAGAAAGACCACAATCGTTAAAAAAAATCATACAAAACCCATCATCCTGTGCCTTGGAAAAATGCCATGGAATATAACATCATCCTGTTATATTCCATGGCATTTTTCAAAAGTATATTTTCCTGGGGGTCTACTTACTCTTTGCTGGAGTGTGCTGTACTCCTATCTTTCTGAGGATTCCTATTCCACCTTTCATTTGCCCCTTCTTTTGTTGTTGTTATGTGCTGTCAAGTTGCTTCCAATTTATGGTAATCCTATGAATGTGAAATCTCCAAAATGTCCTGTCCTCAGCAGCCCTGCTTAGCTCTTGTAGACTCAAGCCTGTGGCTTCCTTTAGGGAATTAGTTTATCTCATATTTGGTCTTCCTCTTTTCTTGCTCCCTTCCAACTTTTCCCAGCATCATTGTCTTTTCCAGAGAATCTTGCCTTCTCATGATGTGCCCAAAGTAGGACAGCCTCAGTTTCAACATTTTTATCTCAAGAGATAGTTCAGGCTTGATCTAGGAGCCATGTGTTTGTCTTTCTGGCAATCCAGGAAATCTGCAAAGCTCTCCTCCAGCACCACATTTCAAATGAATCAATTTTTTTCTGTCAGCTTTCTTAACTTTGCAGCTTTCATATGCATACATGGTAATCAGAAATACAAGAGTATGGATGATTTTGGTCTTGATCTTCAGTGACACATCTTTACACTTTATTATCTTTTCTAATTCCTTCATTGCTGCCCTTCTGAGTCTGAATCTTCTGATTTCTTGGCTGCAGTCTCCATTTGGATTGATGATTGAACCAAGGTATACAAAATCTCTATTTCAGTTTCTTATTGTCATTGTTAAAGTTGTGTAGTTCTTTTGTAGTCATGATTTTTGTCATCTTAATGTTCAATTGCAGTCTTGTTTTGGCACTTCCTTCTTTCACTTTCCCTAGCAGTCATTTCTAGTCGTTGCTGCTTTCTGCCAGTAAGATTATGTCATCTGCATATCTTAAATTGTATGTTTCTTCCATCAGTTTATCTGGTCTGTTGATCATAATAAAAGGAATTTAATTCCATTAGTTTTCACTCCTCCTTCATATGAATCTAGTCTGGCTTTCCATATTTATTTATTTATTTATTTATTTATTTATTATATTTCTATCCCGCCCATCTAGTCATTTCTACTACTCTGGGCGGCGTACATCATATATAACAAAACAATTAAAATAATATCAACATCCCAAAATAAAAATAATAAATAATCGTTCAAGATGGAGAACAAAAATAAATCAAATAAATCAAATAATGCCCGGAGGGAAGGCCTGCCTAAACAGCCATGTTTTTAATTGGCTTTTAAAGACACCCAGCGAGGGGGCCATACGGATCTCTGAAGGTAAGTTGTTCCATAACTGAGGAGCCACCGCCGAGAAGGCCCGGTTTCTTGTCCTTTCCCTCCGGGCCTCTCTCGGCGTTAGGCTCCTCAGTCGCACCTCCAGACTAGATCGAGTGAAACGGGTAGACTTTGGTGGGAGAAGGCGTTCCATCAGATATCGAGGTCCTAAACCGTTTAGGGCTTTGTATGTAATCATTAAGACTTTGAAATCGACGCGGAAGCGTACGGGCAGCCAATGCAATGCGGCCAGAGTGGGAGAGATATGATGGTGTTTCCTCACCCCACTAATAAGTCTGGCCGCCGCATTCTGCACCATTTGACGCTTCCGCATCAGTCTCAAAGGTAGCCCCACGTAGAGCGCATTACAGTGGTCTAATCTCGAGATTACAAGCGCATGCACTAAAGTGGTGAGCGCCCCAACATCAAGATAGGGACGCAGCTGGGCAATCCGCCTAAGATGGAAATAGGCGGATCGGACCACTGACGCCACCTGGGTTTCCATGGTGAGCGCCGGGTCCAGATGTATCCCCAAGCTACGAACCTCACTCTTCGCGGTGAGAGTCACCCCCCCAAATGAGAGGGAGTTTCCCAAACCGCTGATGGTGGGGCCACCCACCCTCAGTACCTCCGTCTTGTCCGGGTTCAGCCTGAACCCATTTTCCTGCATCCATTGCTGTACAGTCTCCAAGCAGCGCTGAAGGGACAGAACGGCATCCACTGTAGTTGGAGAAAAGGAGATGTAGAGCTGTGTGTCATCAGCATACTGATGGCACGATGCTCCACATCCCCTGATGACCCCACCCAGCGGCCTCATATAGATATTAAACAGCATTGGAGAGATTATCAAGCCCTGCGGAACCCCACAATTGAGGCTCCACGGGGCCGAAACCCACTCCCCAATCTGTACTCTCTGAGGACGGTCCTCCAAGAAGGATTGGAGCCAAGCAAACGCCAGGCCACCAATTCCCAACTCGGAGAGCCTCCTCAGGAGGATACCATGGTCGACGGTATCAAAGGCAGCTGAGATATCAAGGAGGACCAACAGGGACGTTTTTCCCCTGTCGGCCTCCCTCAATAGGTCATCATACAGGGCGACCAATGCCGTTTCTGTACCATGGAAAATAGGTCATCATACATTTCCTTTCTTAGGCACTGGAATGTATATTGAGCATTTCCAGTCTATGGGCCACTGTTTTGTTTTGTTTTGTCTCTCTTTTTCTCCTGCCCAGATAGTGTGTTTCCCTGTTGGTCATTCAACATTCCTAATCTTCAATTTCCTTTTGATTTCTTAGATTTTCTGGAAGAGATACCTTGTTTTTCCCCTTTTATTGTTTTCCTCTATTTCTTTGCACTGGTTGTTATAGTAGTTCTCTTTCTCTCAATGTGATAGAAAATGAAAAACTGTGTTCAGGGTTCTGATCCTACTTCTGTCATCTTTTACTTTTGCTTCTCTGCCCCTTCTGATGGTCCTAAATTCCTTTCCTGGGTTCGTGCTGGGTGACAGTAGTAGCCAAGGTGGTCATAGTCTTCAGGCTCAAATGTATATGCTAGTTCCCAATTGAGGGTTAACTTCACTGTGGATCTATATTATCTTTTCCCCAAAGGCATATAATTTAGTAAAGTAGAGCATGATCTTCCATGCCATCTTTCCAAATTCACATCCCTCTGCAGATTTGTGAGTACAGCACCTCTCCTTCCTCTCCTCATACTTAATCTCTCTTTAGGACATGGTGAAGTCCTTTTTATCTGTGGTTTTTTAGAGGGGGTGGTATTACACAGGCCCAATTCCAGAGCGAGGTTAAATATGTTTTTGTCCTTGAATTGTTCCTGCAGTGTGGCAACAAGGGTAGGATCATCAAGACCTAATTCTGTGTTTCCAGTGAGACTGGATGTATAACAGTTCCACAGCTTTCTGTTTTAATGTGACTCCAGTCAGCTGGCAAAGGGATTTTAGTAGGGTATCTGTCCCAATTAGTGATTCATTACCAGTCCTAAATTCCCAGTTATGTATTCTTAGTATGGCCTTGGGGGGAGGGTAAGAGGAATCTGAAGCAAGATCCCTTGCCCCTTGTGACAGCTTATGAGTCTTATTAGGGGGAGAGTCTTAATAGCCTTCTGTTGCCTATTATGGCATCGTATGGTATAGAATTATAGGGCATTCTTTTCCCTTATTTATTGTGGGTTCTGGATCCTTGCCAATTCTCATTAGAGTGTCATTTCCCTGCATCTTATTGAATGTGCCATCGGTATTTCCACATTCATTCATTTGAGATGGAACTTTGACAGAACAGGAAAGTCATCATTATTGGGGAATTAACTCTTGCCAGAGGTTTTGCCCTATCTCACCTTTCCCCCAGCTTCTATGGTTGTCTGCAATAAAAGATAATTTATTTATTTAAAATATTTTTACTCCACCTTTCTCCATAAAAGGACTCAAAGTGACTTGTATCACTAAAAGAGAGAGATAAAAACAATACATTATTCAAATATTTAAAAAGAATTAAATACGTATACACTATATTAAAAATGTTAAATAAAAGCATTATTAAAACTGATTAAAGGAACAAAATACTAATCATCTAGATTTTAAAGCTCTACTTAGCCAGTCACTATGGGAAGGCCTGCTTGAAGAGAAAGGTTCTTCACCTCCTTGTGGAAGGACAGGAAAGATGAGACCAGCCTGGCCTCCAATGGAAGTTCCAGAGCCTCGTTGCAGTGACAGAGAAGGCCCTCTGCCGTGTCCCTCACCAAACGCACCTGTGAAGGTGGCAGGACCAAGAGAAAGGCTTCCCTTGATGATCTTAACACTGGGCAGGCTCATAAAGGGAGATACAGTCTTTAGGATAGCTTGGACCCAAGCCATTTAGGGCTTTCTAGGTTGAAACCAGCACTCTGAATTGTGCCCATAGGCAAATGGCTACTATTGTGCTTACATAAATTCAAGCAATGGCAACCGCATGTTTATTTGGATAGATAACTGTAGCTTCTGTGCTTAAAAAAATCTTTCCAAGTAAGTAAGCATCAAAGGAAGAGCAAATCTGGATTTGCAATACATCTTTTCAGTTTAAATCACACAAAATCACACCTATACAATAGGGGGCAGGGGGAGTGGAGGGAGAGTGTTAGTTCACTATGTATGCGTGCAATTGATTCTGTGTGTGTATGTGTGTACACACCTGGATATGAAACACAGAATTGCTGTACTAGTGTAAACATTCTACTTAGTTTAGCTATTTTCTCTCAGATTCCCTCAACTGAAGCTAGAATATTCAATCAAATAAAATTAAGATTTCAGTGTGTGTGTGTGTGTGTGTATACTTCAGAATCTTTTCCTCCCTTTGATAGGGGTTGTCTGATTTTGGGGTACACACATAAACCCATTCTTTTTCTGTAATTGACATGTTTAATTCTGCAGTCTCCCTGTGCCTTAATTTGATACCTCATTACTCTCCCTAGAGCATTATAAGTGGCCTAAAAGATTATCTTGAAGAGCTAGTTTATACATGCAAATCAGTACATAAATAGCTTTATTCTCTTAAGAAACATTCTGCCTTGGTGTGACAAACTGAAAGTATTTTCAGGCAATACAGTTATTTCCTCCATTATCGTTACCTTGTCCTAGACATATTTATTCAGAAATTAGTCCTATTGTGTTTATAAGAAATGGTTTGGGGATAGAGATCTCCTGTGAACCCTATGGTACTTTCGGTCCAAGGTAATTATAGAAAGTTCTGAGATCTGCCGTGTATTCTAGCGAGACCTTTTATGTTATATTTTGCCAAAGCCATAACTATGGCAGGGTGATCAGGTTTTTTACCCAGGGCTCTGAAATGGAGAGGGCTCAACAGTTTGCTGTGAGAATGGCATGAACTAGCCACTCCTCTCTGGACAGAAGGAAACACAAAACAGAACGTTTTTTGCAGATACGGTATTGGCTGCCCTGCTTTCAGAACCAGCCATGTTCCTCCCAGTTCCTCTGTTCTCTCCTTACATATGCCAATCTCACATGATCCAAGCTGTCCAAAAGGACCGTGAAGCCCCAGCTGCCAAAACTGCTAGGTATGGCTCTGAATACTGTACTTTTAAAGCAAAATATGTCTTCAGAATAGGGGTGTATTCTTTTATATTTTTAGACTGTAAACCCCAGAATTCCCAGGAATTCCCAAGGCATCATTCTGGGAAGTGCAGCTAAGAAGCACAATTTTGCAGATCAGCTTTCCGATCCTTTAACTTCATCACTGCTTTCTCCAGCCCATGCCTACTTTAAAAAAATTAGGAAGTTGCCATGGTGATACCTGGTAGTCATAGGCCTTCTTGGGGGCTGTAGTTCTTTGGGAGGTGTCCTCTATGGAGCCTAATAGGCAGCAAGACTATGACCTCCAGCATCCTCTATGCCAGGTCAGCCAAATGATGGCAGAGGTGGCTGACTGACTAGTTGTCTGTGCATAAATGTTTGCTAGGCATTCAGTGCTATCAAGGCTGGGTAATCAAATGAGTGATTACCAGGGTGTATACAATACATATTTGTAAATACTACATAAGGCATGTGTACAAATAATTACTGCGCTATGTATTTGCAGTAGCTAAAGGAGTAGAAAACTACTGCTCAGTACTCTCTGTCTAGAAAACTCTGAGATGGGTCACAATAACTGAGAATCTGAGGCTGAGTTAGGCCTAGCTTTGCTCAAGCTTCCTATTCCTGTCCTAGCACTAGCTGGGATCTTCCTTTTTGAACATGAAGCTAAGTGGAGCTAGGCCTAGCTCAGCCTTCCAGTTGAGGACTTTCTTCCAGGTGAGCCACATTTAGGTATCTATAAAGTGCATGGGTGGAACTCCCAGAACGGAGAATTATGGGGTTTGTAGTCCAAGAAATCAGAAAATCCCATCCCTAATCTGCAACTTGTCACTCTGTCCATTGATCACCACCCCATTTTACTGCTGCTTCTGGGAATGAAACCACTAAGGATCTGCGTGGAAAAATCCAGTCTGAAATCTTCCAGTAACTAACTTGTTTAACTAGCATAACAAGCAGTTATACCATCTTGCTGTTTATTCAGTGGTCTAAAAGTATGTCATAGTCACACCAATATATATATAAACCTATCAGGCACTATAGATTTTTCAGCAAAAGCATCTGCAATTCCAAAGCTCTATAAAGCAATTGAAAACCTTTTAAAAACTTCTAAAAGACTGGGGCTTCCAAGACAAAGGAGGAAGTAAAATCTAAGTATAGTTGAGTGTAGAATTTACATATCAATGAGTGGTTATTTAGAAAGGAGAGAACAAGAAGTTTAAGCCTATCTAGCTGTATGGTTGTTTGTACCCCTGTGAAATAGTTCTCAGGCAAGCTTTCCTGGGGAATGCATTTTCCATAAGGGACTCTTTACCTCACTTGATGAGGGTATCAGCAGTGATGATCAGCAGTGGGTTGGGTAGTTTACATGGGAGGTATGATTGTTCAGGTAAAACTGAGCACATCAAATTGGTTCCGGAAATGGACTTGTAGGAATATTAAATAATGGAATAATAGGATCAAGTCATCCAGTCCTTGTTAATAATCATGACTGTTGGACAAATCATTGTTTATGGACCGCTTTCGCAGTGTAGTGGAAATCTGGAAGTGCAGGTGCTAATCATGACCGTCTCCATAAATAGTACTCCTGAAAAGGAGAGCCTGAAAATGCAGGCAGCTGGATTAATCTCTTATCAACAAATGAAGAGGAGGTATTTTGCTTATTATTATTACCGATCTTTATTACCTAGTTTTTATTACAACAGGGACAGCTTGCTCTCGGGAAAATTCATTTCTCTCCCAAAAACCATGAGAATTGCAGTTAAGCTCAGAGGGCACAAGGAACTCTGAGGAGTAATGATGGCTGTTACAGCCTCTGCTACTCAGAATGTCACAGGTCTTTGGCCTGGTAAGGACTGGCTTCGCTGCACCACAGCACTTTGAAAGACAGCCTGTGGGACAAGGCTGAATATCAGCCCGAACATACAGTTTGCTTTGCAACCCCTCCCCCCAGCTCTTCATCTGACACCAACATGGTAGCAATATCATAATCTCTACAAAACTGGGAGTTTATTTATCCATTTAAAATATCTTTACCCCACTTTTCTCCTTAAAAGGACCCAGCTGCTTAAAAGGGTGTTGGGTAGTGACCTCACTAGCAAATGTGTTCAGGCACATTACTCCATAGGAAAAAATTAGTAGAACATGTTTGCCTTCATAGCAAATTGCTCAGAATATCGATGGTTGCAGACGTTTCCCTCTTTCCCAAAACTACCACTTTCCCTTTGAAAATGCCACAGTGTGTTACTCCCAGGGCTGGCCTTGTCATGACCTGAGTGAGGGGATCACCTCAGGTAGGAGAGCTCTGGGGTGGCAGTACAACTGCTGCTGGAGACCCCTTGCATCATCACGTCCATAGCGTGACTGCTTCTTGGGGGAAAGGGTTTGTCAGGGCCAAAGCATTTGGGGACAGGCGGGTTCTCCAAATCACCTGCACTGCAGCAAAGGCAATGGTTTTTTTTTTGGGGGGGGGAATCCCTGACACAGTACCCCAACCTTGAGGACCCCTTCAGAGGCATTTGCAATAAACCAGAGAAACTGAAGTTGTTGGAGGTTAGCTGCAAACAGGTGTGACTCTGCTCATAACACACACCTAAATTACAGCACTTTTATCCTCCCCCCCCCCTCAATCTGGTGTGCACACTGTTGCATGGGCGTGTCAGGGGCTTGATGCGATGTCACATGATGGCAACATCATGCCCTGCTCCTGCCTCATCTTTTTAATTTTATTTTTATTTTAAAAAGCTGCTTATGCACACACATCTTCAGATGTGTAGTTTTAATTACAGGTTTAGGGAAAAAGAATCACACATGGAAGGACAAGAGAAAAAAACAACAATCGAGGACATGAGGACAGTTCAGGGAGAAGCAAGGGGGCTGGTGAATGTGGGAGGAGAGGAATGGGCAGGCAGACAACTGGCAGGGGGGGAAACGGCCGGCCTTCTATTGTCCAAAACTGCAGTGCATCAGTGAAAACTGGAGCAGAAAGGAATCGAATCTGGTGCCACTTTGAACCACAGTAAGGCTTGGCCTTGTGTGCTAAGACAGGAGTCACTGTGAATTTGATCTGTTTTTTTCTGGAGCTTGTAGTTTTGGCCAAAGTTTAAATCGCCGCCCCAGAAGTGGCAGCCCTAGAGGCAGGATGGAGAAGGAGGTCTCCTCCACCACTAAACTCTGGCCTCGTGTGAGTGTCGCTGTGTAAGGGGCAGAGAGTGCAGGGCAGCCTTTCTCACCCTCTTTTGGGCATTAGAGTTTGTACGGGTCCTGGTTGCCCTGGATGCGGAACGTACATAGGAAGTGTTCAGCCCAATAATTGCATGGGAAAAGTTAGTAGCACATGTTTGTCTTGATAATGTTGATGGGTCTCAACTGTGGCACGTTTCTAAAGAGGGGACAGACAGGGAAAAATGACAGGGCAGAATTCCCCCCAAATCCTGATCTTTTTTACCCTGAGGTTTTGGATTTTTTGGCTATATTGTTACTCACTGCAGCTTCCTTTCCCAAATATCAAGCTAATTAACTTTACCTGGGAAAAGCACTTCTCATGTAAAAATGACATCGATAAAATATAATCAGCCTTGAGGCAATGTTTGATAACAAGAGGGCAGGAACTTCTTTGCATGCCTGTGTGTCTGTATACATATGGCATTGCCGAAAATACAGATATGAGTATTTGCTCAGTGTTGCTCCTGTTAAAATTTAACTTTACCACACCTTTGTATGGTGCAGAACTATGGGTATTGGGAGATAACTGGTATTCAAAGTGAAACAGAAGAATTTTGGCATACCAGCCTTTTTAAAAAGTTTCCTTTTTCAAGATATTTTCACTTTCAAACAAACAACCAAATACACAGTGTGGCTTTCTAAATGTCACTAAACCACTGGGATTTGGCAGCCTAATTGTACTGTACCCCATATTTACAGCTTTCAGATTTTTCCGGAAATTATGTTTTAATCTTTGCTAAGACTGTAAAGACCATGCTTCTGTCTTAGTAAAGATGATAACAAATACTGAAAGCACAGATGGATTCATGCTATTGATGCCATGACTACTACTGTGTTGGGGGGGGGGCATCTCTCTTAGCAACAATACCAACCTAGGGTTACTGATATTATTTTACTGATATTCATAGATAATAAAATATTAGATATAGGTAGAGAAATCAGGCCAAAGTGTCTGAGCAACACCCAGTGATAAAATTCTGTATGCTTGAGCAGAAGTTATACCCATGTTGCAATGCATGAATTTGGCATTAGAATGTCACTGGATATCTTTCTTTATATATATATATATTAATTTATTCTATTTCTAACCATCTGACCATTTGTATCTTAAATGTTTATCTTTCAATGGCCAATCACCAAAAAAGAAGGGCACACTGACTGTAAGATACTTTGGTGAATAAATTGATCACAAGCTATGAGAAACAGACCCATCATTTACCACTTGGCAAAAGAAGAACCTTAGATGTATCCTCTAGTTTGATCTCTAGTGGAAAAACAGTGTTATTGTGTTAATTATTTTCTGGCTCTTTCAGTTGAATAAACAGGCATTACACTTAAATTATAAGAACTGAAAACAGTTTCAAATTGTCCAGTTAAAATGCAGCTTAGTGAATAAATTTGGGTCAGTGAGCCTCATCTCGAAATACATAAGGACAAAGCTTCAGCATATGTTGAAATCTGTAGTAGCAGAGCTGTATCTGTGCTGTGATTCTAGGGGACCTTGAAAATGATCGAAAAGTAGTAGTAGATTACAGAACCCAGCTTCCTGATAATCCCAGGGTGTTTATTTAACATAGTACATTTCTAGCCCCTACAGTCATGTCTGAAAGTACAATATGTTAAAATCAGAGAGCCATATTTACTGATTCTAAATCAGGCTTCAGTATTTTGCACCTTGCCTTATCTAGCAAAACTTGTAAAAGTTATACAAAATAAGAGAAATAATGCAAAAGTGTCCAATCTGGATGATGTATGCAGGTTTAGACTGTATTTTATTTCTGTGGGGTGCTTGATCCCTCCTCCTCCTGCACACACATTTTCTGATTACAGGCTACTGAGGAGGCTGAGCAATTAGCATATGTCACATAACATAATGGCCGGCACGCACTGTGGTATGTGCAGAGATGCAGGACATTATATATCAGGAGTGGTGAGTTACAGCAATATCCAAGCACATGGCTTGTTGCCAGCACAACTCTGTGCTGTAAAGTTGTCCTGCTGGGACCTATTATATGTGGTGAGCTGATGCATAACAAGAACCTTGCTGAACTGGGGGACAGGGTCTTGTGAACTGGAGTTAAGTTCTGTAAATATACTGTTACAATTTAAAAAAACAACTTGCATATAAAAGCCCTTCAGGTTACTGGAAGCCATATCATGTAAGGTGAATTGACATATTTTGAGATGTTTCCATAGAATTATGGAGGTTTGTAAACATAAGAAACCAATATGGATCAGTTGAAATTCTGGGGATCCCTTTATATTTATTACTTGTGAGAAACCATACCTCAGAGTTGAAAACTCTATACCTGCCAATGCTTTGTCTTTAAATATGTATTAATTCACTGTATTTCATATTTCAAAATATGTTTCTTATTTTTGTATGCTCTTCTAACTACATGTAAGGAGCCTCGTGGCGCAGTGGTTAAACTGCTGTATTGCAGGCAAAACTGTGCTCACGACCCGGGGTCCAATCCCAGGTAACCGGTTCCAGTTTGACTCAGCCTTCTATCCTTCCGAGGTCAGTAAAATGAGTACTCAGCTCACTGGGGGGTGGGGGGCAATGTGTAGTCCGCATAATTAACTTGTAAACTGCCCAGAGAGTGCTTTAAGTGCTATGGGGCGGTATATAAGCAGCACACTTTACTTTGTTTTGTTTTTTAAGATGTTTTCGATTTAAGTTTGAAAAGAAACAGGTGAGAGCTCCAACAAAACATTAGGGAGCTGCTCCTGTTCAGGGTGCCAGGCAGCCACGCCCATGATACTATAAGCAAGCCTACTCTAACTTGGTAGCCTCCAGATAAGTTGCATCACAGGTCCGATCACTTCCAGACTTTGCGTAATTTTAGTCAAAACATTATCATCATAGCAGCAGCTTGCCGGATACTGGGTTACAAGCTTCTGGAGTTGCAAAGACTGTAGGGACAATGGAATTTACTATTGAAACATTTTCCGCCCCCAGGATCACCAGGCCCTGGAGAAAGGATTGTTTACAGTTTGAAGAGAAAGGAAAACAACTAAAATAATTATAAATATAGGGAGATCACACACAAATTCAACACAACACTGCAGTGCTTCATGCTATGGCATCCACATCAGATATCAACAACAATCATGTAGCAGTGCAGCAGGCGGCTTCATTTCCAGAAGCTAGCAACAACAATCAACATGGATATTCCTTCATAAATTTGAACTGGTTTGGCTGGGTGGGCATTTAGAATGATGTTGTTTGTGTTCTTAATATGCTTAAAGGCTAGATAATATACTCTACTTAGATTTTTAATTTTAACAACGTTGATGTTTTTAGATATGTATTCAGTGCTTTTCGGCTATGCCTTTTTAGACTACCTTACATTCTAAAAGCTTTTGCATTTTTAGAATGTAAGTTATTATAATTCTGAAATATGATTACCGTGTTTCCCCGAAAATAAGACAGGGTCTTATATTAATTTTTTCTCCAAAAAAACGCATTAGGGCTTATTTTCAGGGGATGTTTTATTTTTTTCATGTACAACAATCTACATTTATTCACATACAGTCATGTCATCTTCTGGTTGCTGCACAATGGTGGAGGACAGGGTTTCACTTAACTGGGGCTTATTTTTGGGGTAGGGCTTATACTACAAGCATCCTGAAAAATCATACTAGGGCTTATTTTCAGGTTAGGTCTTATTTTCGGGGAAACAGGGTAGACTTAACCCTTAATTGGGATAAATGCCTGCTGTGGTGAATGCAGGCTTCTGATCTTTCCTTAGAGGTCTATAATGTTCTGCAGGACTCTTGGGAGGATGCTCAGGTGTCAGAATCCCTGAGCTGACAGTCCTGTATTGCTTATGTAGAAAGGGGCAAGCCAACATTTATCTACAAGATTAGCAAAAGAATGCTGAGTATTCAACAGGACAATGGCAAACTGAACAAGAAGGCCAGAAAGTGGTGTTATACATAGCCCATGAGGGGGAAGACAGAAATTCTTAACTAATGTGAGTGTCTGAGTATCACAACAAGAGCGGGATTATGCAAATTAGTTTGATTTGTTTGGTGATTGATTTTAGGAAGTAAGCATGTGATTCCTTGGAAGCCTGATTGAACAAATATAGGCTGGTATCCTCTTGGTGAGATCCACTGAAACAGCAAGTATTATTTCACCAATTTTGGCAGATTGCCCCCCAATTAAAGAGTTCCTTCTTCAGTGTTGGGTTTTGTGTGACTCTGCCTCACTGTGCACAAGTCATGCTCGACCCAAAATAATAATAATAAAAAAGAATGATTAATTGCAGCCATTGCTGGTGATGTCGTTCCTCCTATGTTAGATCTCAGAGGATACTGGCCAATGAAAGGCCAGCTCTGTAACCTCCCTGCAACATTAAAGTGCTTTCAGCTATGATTACAGGCTAAATCTAATACCTGTTATCAGCTGTGGGAGCAATGCTATTTTGTAGCTATGCAACTTCTTTGCCAAGGGGGCTTGCAAAGTAGAAGGAATGGGGGAGTGAATTGAATGCTTAACCAGAGGTGTAGTGGTAAATCTGGAAGCAGAGATGCTCATCACAAGTCTCCATAGTCAGCACCTTCATAAGCAGACTCCAAAAATGCAGATAGCAGAATTAACCTGTATCAAATAATGAGGAACAAGGGTTTTATTTGTAAAACTAATGGCTCTTAAGTGACCATTCAAGACCAAACTGCCTCCAAATACTTTTCATTAGAACAGAGGCAGCTTGCAGCAATATCCTGTTCCTGGAAAAATCTTTTCCTCCCCTACCTATTGTGAGGATTGTAGCTAAGCTCAGAGGAAACAGGGAAACTTGGGGTATCTGCGGGTCCCTGCCACTCAGAATGTCCTAGAACAGGGGTCCCCAACTCCTGGTCCGCGGGCCGGTGCCGGTCCATGGCCATGGCAGGACCGGGCCGCAGAGACAGATCTCCCCCCCCCGCACACACTCCCCCATGCACCCCACATGCACGAAAGGCCCGCCCACCCACGAGCACACCCCGCCCATCCACGCATGTGCATGAGCGCCCCCCGCCCATTCGCGAGCGTGTCCACCCATCCACGAGCGTGCCCCGCCCACTTGCAAGCGCGGGGGAGTGCCCCACGTCCCCGCGCACGGACCCCACCCCCCCAACCGGTCTGCGGTTCAGAAAAGGTTGGGGACCACTGTCCTAGAAGATCTTTGATATTGTGCATTTTGGCTCCACTACACCACTGGGCTTAACCCTTCCCCTGTCCATCAAATCTTTTCTAAAATGCCAGCTTCCTGGTTGTTTTTATTATTCCAGTCGAGATCTCATAGGCATAAAATTTGAACTCAGTGTGAATAAAAGTAGCTGGGGGAGGGAGGTGTTTCAAGGGGAAAGTGGCTGGAAAGGAAAGGGTTCAGTTCATGTGCAGCAAGGCAGCCGGGCTGGACCTTACTGCACCAATGTTATTGTCCCACAGGTCTGCACGGAGTTGTTGTCTGTTCTGTAATCTGGGCTGCAGCCAAGGTTCTTTTGAATATAATATGCTTACACTGGGATTTGGAATTGAAGTGGAATTCCCATGTTCCATAAGTGCAAGCAGCCACTGAGCGAGGGAAACAGCTGCACGTCTTTGGCACTGTTCTTTGCATGCTATCTCTTGGTGTACAACCTCCTGGTACTCTGGAAAAGCAGAATCCATTTCAGGCAGTGGGTGTTTATTTACCCAGGGAAAGCATTTGGTTTTGGATTGTTCCAAAAGTATAAATAGAGCAAAGTATCTGTGGCATGTCCAGCACAGGCTTGCCTTTCACCTGCAGAAGAAAATGTGTCACATTTAAACTGTAGGGTAAAATACAGAATCCGGTTTGTTATTCTAGCTGATGATTTTTCACTCTTGAGTGCTACAAGTTCTGACTTCACATTGTAGCCCTGAAAAAGAGGACATAAAATGGCTGCCTTGCTTTTGACACATTTCTTGAACTTTGAACAGGTTTTGTAGGTCACATGTGTCACCCCAACAAAATTGACTTATTTTCTGTTCTCTTTCATGAGCACTCTGCTATAAAATTGCTTTATATTTTTGTTAGAATTACCTAAATTATATCTTGCTAAAGCAGCATCAAAATCCATGTGAAAAACTTTAGAAGGCAATATTGGAAGATGTTTCCTAACACAAGGTTTCCCTTGGCGGTTCTTCAGTTTTAGAGTGCTTTGTTTCTCAAAGGACACTAGACGGGGTCTTTCTCCACATTGACAAGGGAAGGGAAGGGACGAATGGGGAGGAATGTTACAAGGAAGTGATGCAGCAGTAATCTCTTGGGGGACAGAATACCGATACATTGCTTAGCATTTGAAGGGAACAAGCACAGTGGCTATGCGATGCCCAGAGTGCCAAAAACACAAGTGGGTGCAAAGACAGACATTCCACCAAATCAAATGTCTTAAAAATATCTAATGAAATTATACCTGTCTTAACCTTTTGTTTTGAAAATCCATTTATTGCAAGAACTGCCTAGAGTCTAATATGGATTCTGCTTGGGATCCTTACAAAGCATGTTCCAGGGTCAGCAGCAAAAATAGTACTGAGCCCTGCAGCAGATGTCCTATCAAACCAATCCGTCACTGAGAATTTCATAATGATTGTTGACAAGTCCTTTACAGCACTTTTCATACCAAGACAGAGAGTGATCTAATAGGACAAAACACCAATAACTCAGAGCAGCCCAAATACCAGTTTCCCTATCAGATGATTTCCTTTATCTCAGCAGAGCACAGTCATTGTTGAAGAATTAACATCTTAGAAATAGGTATTTGCTTTCAGCCTGTAGGATAGGAGGCAAAATTCATGTTTCCCCCCCCCCCTGCATCCTGTCTGTAAAATGCGAGTAAAGGTTTGAAGGATTTTAGAGCAATTGATATTGGCTGGATACTCAGTTGGGCACCTAGCTGAGGAGCCATAAGTTGGGAATTCAACTCATTGCTGTGCCTCCTATCAAAAGTACCAGCCGGTTTAGCCTTGGGCAAGCTGCACAGTCCCAGGACACCCCAAGAAGAAGGGAATGGTAAACCACTCCTGAGTACTCTATACCTAGAAAAACCTGGATAGGGTTGTCATAAGTCAGAACTGACTTGGTGGGATGCTATTATTGTTGTTGTCGTCGTCGTCATCATCATCATAATATTATGGAAGATGTAGGAGATTCATAGCTAGTTAGGCATCTGCTTGAAATGCAGAACAGATTGTGGAACAGAGATACGTTATGTAAATGGATATAATTTCTAATACAGGTTTTACATTTATGATTTGCATTACAAATTGATGGAAGAACCACACACCCCAATGTGGGGGGGAAACTGTCAATTTTATTTTACATCTATAAGGCCTAAAATGCCCTTCGCCAACTTGTTGCCCTCCAGAGGTGTGTGGAACTACCATTATCCTAGACAGAATGGCCATTGGGTTATGCTGGCAGAGATGGTGGAAACTGGAACACAGCATATCCAGAGGACATCAGGCTGGAAAAACTGACCTACAACAGTCAGGGCTTTATAGGTAAAAGCATAAGTATTTTGCAGAGCCCGGAAGAAACTAGTTTAAAGTAAAACCTGTAACTAATGATTTTTGGGGTACTTCTGGGGTAAAAATTGTGCAACTAAATTGTGTTTGAAAAGTAATATAGTGAGTAGTAACAAGTTTTAGATGCACATTATCAGGAATATTTTGATTTTATAACATTCACTTCTCAGTCTGGAATGGCAAAGGAAGCACTGATTTACTTCATAGAGTCATAGAATAATGGAGTTGGAAGGGGCCTATAAGGCCATTGAGTCAAATCTCCTGCTTCATGCAGGAATCCAGATCAAAGCAGATCTGACAGACGTTTGTCCAATTTTCTCTTGAATGCCTCCAACATTGGAGCGCTCACCACCTCCTGAGGTAATTGGTTGCATTGTTGTACTGTTCTAAGAGTTAGGATTTTTTTTCCTGATATTTAACCGAAATCTGGCTTCCTGTATCTTGAGCCCATTATTATGTGTCCTGCACTCTGGGATGGTCAATAACAGATTCTTTCCCTCCTCTGCATTACAATTTTAAAAGTATTTGAAAAGTACTATCATGTCTTCCATCAGTCTTCTTTTCTCAAGGCTAAATATGCCCAATTCTTTTAGTCTTTCCTCATAAGGCTTGGTTTCCAGTTCCCTGATTATCCTTGTCACCCTCCTCTGAATTCATTCCAGTTTGTTGGCATCCTTCTTAAAATGTGATGTCCAGAACTGGACACAGTAATCCAGATGAGGCCAAACCAGAGCGGAACGGGTACTTCACAGGAATTGGAGACCATACTTCTGTTAGTGCATCCTGAAATAGCATTTACCTTTTTTGTAGCCACATCACATGGTTGGCTCATATTCAGCTTGTGATCTACAACAATTCCAAGAAAATTATCAGCAACACAAGCCAGGAATTTCTTGGAAGGTGCATAATTGCAGAATTTGCCTCTCAACAGATATCAGGATAATTGAAATCACCTCATTACTACTACATTGTGTCTCTCAAATTCTTGCAATTTGTTTTTCAAAAAATTCATCTCCAATTTCTCCTTGATTGTGCGGTCTGTAGTGGATTCCAACTACCAGATTCCTTTTGTTTTTTGCTCCACTTATATTAATCCAGATGCTCTTGAATCATCATCATCATCATCTTAGAACTGCAGAGCTGGAGACCTATGGATTATCAAGTCCAGCCCCTCTCAAGGAGGTATAGTAAGGAATCAAGCTCCCAACTGAGCTATCAAGCAGATGTTGAAGGGACAACCAAGCTTGTCCTCCTGTATTTTTGTGCAGGAATATGTATTTTTGGCATATAGTGTGACACCATTTCCCTTTCTATTCTTTCTGTTCTTTTTGAACGATTTATATCCATTAATTGCTGTATTCCAGACATGGGAGTTGAAACCAAGTTTCAATTATCCCTATCAAGTCATATTTACTCTCCGGAATTAAGATTTCCAGTTCTTGTTTGTTTCCCATACTTCTGGCATTCATGTATAGGCACCGGACATTGTGTGATTTGTGGCCATCTTTCCAACATACATTTTTATGAAGTCTATTATTGGGCCCCATTAGAGATGCTTGCTCTGTTATGTACATTATTATACATAAGCCTTCATCTATCTTTACCTCTGAGCCTGCATTTCTCTGTTGCTTCCAATTCAATTTAAAGCCCTCCTGATGACGTTCTTAATGTTGGGGACAAACACATTATTTCCAGTCCTTGTGAGGTGCAACCTGTCACTTGCCAGCAGTCCGTCTTCCAAGAAGCATAGTGTGATATGATTTCTTTGCAGTTCCTCTTGTCTGTGTCATTTCTTCCCATGTGGATGAGAAGAAAGGGATATGCATCTGTGGGTTTTGTGAGGAATGGTAATCCTTCCATCACATTCCTAATACATCCTCCAGGGAGACACCATACCTGGCAGGTCCACGGTTCCCAGTATATTTCAATGTCAATCCCATGCAGTAGGGAGTCTCCTACTACAACAACTCTTCTCTTCTTTTTGTAGGGTGTAGTTTTCAGTGACTCTGCTTGTTTGAGCTTCAGCCTCTCTCATGCCCCCCGCCTCGGGGTCTCCTGTATGTCTTCCTCTGCATGCTGTCTGCCAGACTCCTCTTCAAAAATGTGAAAATGGTTTTGCAGTTCCACTGATGAAGAGTGCTTTCTCCTTCCTTTGCTCCTAATTATTACTCTTTTCCATAGTGCTTTCTCCACTATGTTTGTTTTCTCCTCAGAAGTCTCCTCCTCTTTTTTGTCTTGCTGTTCTTCTACCTCCAGTGCTTTTCTTGACTGCTGCTGCTCTAGAGTTCTGTCTATGTATGCATCATCTTTATAGTCTTAAGTGTGGCCAATCGCTGCTCCAGTTCTCTCACTTTCTCTTCACACAATGCAACAAACAGTTTGTACTTTCTGCATGTGTATGATGTGTTGTTCTCAGGCAAGAAGACAAACATTGCACACATTTAGCAGGTCGCCACCACTGAAGTGTCTCTTCCCTCCATGATCCCTGTTATCTTTCTCTTTTTTTCTGTTTGTCTTTCTTTTATTATGTCTGCCTTGAAAGATGCTGGTAAACTCCACTAATACAGAACCACGTCCAGAAACCAAAATATTGGTAGAAGTCTCCCCTGCCAAACTCCTTGTCGAACTCCTGTTGGCTCTCCCTGTTCACTTGTTCTGGTCGCTCGCTCCCTGGCATCTGTCTCAGATTTATTATTCTGCTGTGCTCTGTTTGGAGTCAGCAAACAGAAAGATATATTTATCTTGCATTGTGTAAGTATTTTCAAAGTACAATATCAGAAATGGCCTCTAGAAGAACTGAAGAGTCATTCCTGGTGTTTTTCTGATTTATCAGTAACTGTCAGTGCAGCACAGTAATAACATAAAACACAACTATCATGGAAACACTCTCAGACGTAACTCTCTTCCTTTGCTTAATTCTTAGAAACATGAAACTTAACTTATTACATTTCAGTTTATCCTTGAAAATGAGATCCATTCAGAGTACTGGAATTTAAAACGTTAAACAGAACTGGGGCACCTGTGGACCATTGTTGGACCATTAGTTTCTCTTATCTCTCTCCATTGGCTGTGCTGACTGGGGCTTATGGGAACTGGAGTCCAGCCACATCTGGAAGACCACAATTTCCCCAACTGCTGATGTACATTGCAATTAAAATCTGTTTCAGGCTGAGTATGCCCCATGGCCTTGGGATATTTGGCACACATGGCTGGATGGGAAATGAATGGAATCCATTTTGAAACAAAATTTCAGCTCATTGTGAGGAATATGGCTGCTGCAGTTGTACCAGTTGCAGATTGCAGATCTTCCTAAGTCATCCTGAAAAACGGAGGTGGCTTCACTTGTTTCTGCAAGATGGATTTGGCAGTGTGGAGGAGGGCAGGGCATCACCATGTTACTGTCTTCTGCTATACGTTGATTGATCTTCCGGTAGAAATGAAAAGAAGGGAAGAGCTGACAAGCGACAGTACATGGAGGCTGCCTGTACAGCTGGAGGTTTTCTGTACAGCATGAGATACATAAAATTTATCATGATTCCCCATCAGTGACAAAACATCTTTAACATTGTGTTGTTTCCTTTTCAGGCTTTCTTAGGAGAGCAACAACCACATTGGAAGTGATATTTAATGGATCATGGCCACACAATGCTTTACAACATGAAATAAAATTGCTTTCATGTGAAAATGGCCATCATGCTGCTTTGAAGTGTTTGGAGCCTGTTTCCTTATGGATCTTCAGGCCGCCATCTTCTTCCCTCAGAAAATTTTTCTGTGATCACAAGGTTAAAGCAACAAGGTTAAAGCAAAGGTAACAGCTTCTCCACTGTGGAGAACAGCTTTTTGTCTCCCAGTGGAGCTGCACCTGGCCTCCTCCCGCCCCAGATTTAAGGGCTGTTGAAGCCGCTTCTCTTTTGGAAAGCTTTTAAAGTAGCCTTTTCTAATCTCTTACGCCCCTGTTCCGCCATCTAAACTCTTAGTGCCATCTGAGCTCACACTGAGCTTTTGATGTTTTAAGCCATTTTGTGGTTTTATTTATCTTACTTCTTTTATGTAAACCCACCCAGAATAGTGGTGTGCACTAATGGGGTGGTATATAAGTATCAGAAATAAATAAATAATAAATGTGGCCAAACAATACACAGCAGTCATAGGTTAGTCAGCTCCTTTTCAGGCTATGGTGTCATGTGTTCAACTCTGGCTATAGTCAAACATTCTCCTTTGAGCTTTTGACTTAATTAGTCACTGGAACCAACTGAGACAATCACTTTTGGGTTGCTTTTTTTTTTAAAGCAATTCATACCCTCTCTCAAGCAAATGTTTCTGCAGCAGGGAAATCAGATTTTCATAGTGTTCAAAATACAGTATACCATTGCCAGAAAAACATAACACCCTGCCCCACACCCCTTGGTTGCAAGTTTTTCAGCTGTACCACTCCTCTGCGAAGCATGCCAGCAAGGGGCAATGGATGATGTGCCATACAGGCTGACATCCTTCGTCCCAGCAATGCTGCTGGCCTGTCTATTTTTGGAGGAATAAACAGGACATTTTAAAAATAAAAATGATTTCAGTATCAAAATACTAGGCTGAGCACCACTTCAGCATAATGCTGAAGGGCATGGGTGTCTGTCAGGGCCATATTAACCCATGGCTGGGTCTCAAGGCATTATGAATAATATGGCCTTGGTGTGTGTGTGGGGGGGGGGACAAGGGAGGGCTCCCTCCCTAGAATCCTAAACAAAATATTTCTTAAATTTACACAGATAAAAACTAAAGCCAGGTCAGCAATCCATAGGTATAATCAATAGATATCAACTCCACCCCCAGTTATTTCTGTGGATGCCCTTGCTGAAGAGTTGGTGTGCATGCATGATGGCTCCTACACAGTGATGCCATATTCTTGAAATCCATGTTTTCTGGTCTTGTATGGGCCATGTGATTCCCCCTAACAAGTGCAAAACTAGCCATTGTTTTCACATGCAAAAAAAAAACCAATTCCTTCTTCCCATCCACTGTGTATGAGTTACACACTGCATGATCATTCATTCTGGGCCATTGTAGAAAAGCTCAAATGCAGTTCCACTGATCGTCTGCTTAAGATTGTCCCAGTCAATTTCACCGTTCCTCTTGAATTGTATGAGATTAGCAGAAGTGGCTAGAATTAGATATGGAGAAAATGAAGTGAAAAGGCTCCACATACTTCTTCCGATTGTACACTTATCAGGCTTCTGACATTGCATCAGAGCTGTAGCAGTGAGGCTGACATAAATCCCATCACTCTGTAGAAGTAATCATGTGTACACAGACATGGAAAGGGGGACATTCTTGTAATGGAGAATGTTAAAATCCTTTACTTTTGTTGGGAACATTATATAGGAAGAGTGTGGGTTAGTCACTTACATCTTTCCATGATTAATAAAAATAAAAGCTATAGGACTCCCTCTTCTTCACAGCCCTGAAAAACAGTAATTGTGTTTAGCAAAGCATTATGTGTAGCACGTTTTTAATACAAGACAATATTCACTTCAGCACAAACAATTCCTGTACCACTTATTATGACCTTACTTGTGTTCTGTGGATAATTTTATTAGCTCTTGATTGAGAAATGTGAACTGAAATAGAGTGGTTTGACAGAATAATAAATGAGATAATGTGTTTCAAAGTTTTGTTTTGTTTTCATTTTCTCTAATTTTCTATCTGCTATTCATGGTGAAGTTTACAACTCTCAGTTTAGCTGACTGATCAGATGGTCTGAATACAGGAACACAGCCCTTTTCTTAGACTGTTAAGGCTTTGCTATAAAATGTGGACATAAAGTGGGCAAACTGGTTTTCAAAATGCAGGACCATGCATACTAGAAACACACTTCTGTGGGTAAAAGATGGGAAGCAATGGATATGCAAGGAAACATATTTGCCAAGAACATGCCAGATTGCTTGTGTATACACACACACACACACACACAATGGAGTGGATGTACAGAGAAGCTGCTATGTTTAAGAACATGTTACATAAACACTCACATACACACACGCATACAGACACATCCTTTACTTCTGTAGAAATGGGTAGCATTTCTGCTGTGGTTTGAGATAATTTATTATGTTTTCCACTATGGGATTTCCCCTCCCAAAAAAGAGTAAACTGAGGGTGTGGCTACACAGTGAGAGAAATGCAAATTCACTCACCCTGAACTCGCACTGGGGAATTTGGGTTTCCTTGAGTTTGTTCACATTAAGTGGCCATACAGAGATGAGGAATTGGCTAAATAGCCTTTGTTGCAGCTTGTTAATATAGCTCTCCTATAGCCCTGCAGTAGGTGTGGTTACAGGAGAACCACCTTAGTAAGTTGCAAACAAGGGTCAGGTAGCATTTTCCTCTTTCTTTCGTTCGTTTGTTCTTTTGTTCGTTCGTTCGTTCGTTCTTTCTTTCTTTCTTTCCTTGATGCCATAGCACAACATCACCAGCCCAAAGCTGCTTTAAAATAAGAAAGAAATGGCATTATTTGCAAAGATATTTGCCTCCCCCAGTTGTCATGCCATCACACTAACTTTTATGTACACACTTTTATGCATCGGTTCAAGCAATCACATGATCTGAACCGGTGTGAATGGATCTGCTGTGGAAGAAAGAAGCCCCAACAGAAAAAGAAAAAACTATGTGTTTGGGACAGGGAGACTCTGGGCTGATTCACATTTGCTTTTGCATCATGAGGTCAATAAAATAAAAAAGTGAATCAGACAATCCCAATCTCATAGCATTTCCTGTATTTGTTATCTATGTATTCACAGGCTGACCCTTACATAGAGGCACTATCATTGACTGAGCTGTAGGGGAAGGGATACCTGTATGGAGTAGTGTGGACAACTGTAGTATGAATTGTTGGGACCCTCGCCTGGGAAAAAGAGAAGGCTTTAATGTTTTGCTTCCTCTTGTAATCCAATTCCTTAAATTAGCAGTGTGAAAAATCTCTCAGTGGAGCAAACAGGAGCTTTTCCCCCTCATAAAAATTGCAGGGGTGGGCTTGCTGATCTGGATTGGAACCACAATGGTGGGGCAGCCAAGGGTTATCTCTAGTTCCACATACAATGGCTTGAATTTTGAAGGATGCCTGACAAAGATGTTCACCACAAATTGCTGGGTAAACTTGGCAGTCATGGGATAAAATGATAGTTTTTCTTCTGGATTGGCAACGAGTTAAAGAACAGAAAGCAGAAGATACTGTAGGAATGAATTGAAATTTTTCAGAAGTTAATAGTTTTACTTTAGATTTTATTTGTATGTGCACTTACATACAGGCTGCCATTGGGGACATAACTTATATATCATAATATATAGAATCCAGTGGGGACTAGTGGTATTTGATATGGCAATACACACTGAGCAAACATGCAGGTGAAACCAAATAATTGAGGATGATGGAAACGGAGGCACTCTGCAATGAGCTCCAGAAGGGGCTGAATGAACAGGCAGCAAGACTGCAAATGCCTTTTAATATAAGTGTCAAATGATGCACTCTGGGGCAAATGATCCTGATTCCGATGTACCCTGGTGGGTTGTGCGTCAGATTGGCTGTCATTACAAGGAAATTGAACATGGGGTCATGGAAATGCCAATTCATTATGTGTAGAATTGTCAAATGACTCTGTATTAACACAGCACCGTCTTCTAGTCATTTACCTCGCAACAGCTGGGAACTGAGTGAATATGGTGGGAGGAGGGGGGTGTCATCAAATGCCAGTTCTCAGACAGCTCCACTGAGTTCCCATCTCTTTCTGCCCACATTTCAGATATCCCTTTAGACACCCTAAGTGGTTCATGCCTATGGTACCTAAAGGAACATTAAGATAGTTCTTGGAGGCCCTGTTCCATATCCCTGTATTGTAGAGCTGAGAAATTTGTAGCTTTCCAGATGTTGGACTGCAGTTCCCATCATACCTGCCCACTGACCATATGAGTTGGTGATTATGGCAGTTGGAGTTCAACAGCATTGGAAGTCCAGGCATGACTTGTACCTGCGCTGGTTCAGGTATGGTGGGATATTACCCAGGACAGAGCGTTTTCTAGAACTCTGTCCAGGGAACTTCTGTCCTTTGCTGTGGGCATTCTGGTGTCCCGCAGAAGTCATGTTGTTTAGTGGGTAGCTGCAGCCTCTTATTTTTGTAGGCGTTTTCTTACTTTGGCAGCTGTATTTTCAGCTGCATTCAGAATGCTCCCCTGCTTAACTGACTATTTTCTTAAATTTTTCAAGTGTTGTATGTCATATTTTTGCATAAAATATTATGCTGCCATTATAACATGAGGGTGTTTTTAGTTACCTGGAAGGGCTGTTGGGATAAATATATGTTGTAGTTAAAAATTTGAGAAACCCAAGGATGCCCACGATTTGTTAATGAGTTGTTAAGCCTGTGGCAGCTGGCATAATTGTACAAAGTGAGTGAAACTGTCTGAGTGAGACTCAGAAGAGAGTATGCAGGGGAAATTGTGAACTCACCAAGATGAAATTTCATGTTATTTTATTGGCATTGGGAAGCAAAAAAAACTTTTTGCCATTACATTTTAAATTGGGGTGGAGAGTTAAAAGTATGTTTTCTTTTGGCAGCTATTTTAGAAAAGGGACTGAAAAATAGAAGTACTTATAGTAAAACCAGAACTTGGATACTTTACTTTTTTTGGGCTACAATGCTATATTTCCCCTAACAGGATGGTGGCTACACTGGCTGAAGAATTCTGCTCACAGTGCCTTTGTTTTAAAATATTTGTGGTATGACTACATTTAGAAGACTGTTTTACATCTGCAGACGTAACCTCCTTTTATCCATGGAATGCTCTTGACCCACAGAAGTGATCCTGCAGGATAAAATAGGAGAGATCACTTTTGTTGATGCCTTTTCCCCCACCTCAGTCCCCAGGGTGACCCCTTCAGAGCAAATTTTCAGAAGGCACAAGGGAAGGGTCAGGAGGATGGGGAATTTGGGAAGCTGGAAAAGACCCCTTCCCCCACCTTCAACCAAAGATATTCTGGTTCTTCTTCGTGGTCTCTGTGAATGCACACTAGTGGGTTAATCTGTGCCTGCGCAGAGCAGCCTTGGAATCTTCTAGAGCTCAAGCACATAATTAGTTTCGTACCTAAGGTAGCCACCTATTTTCACCTAAACCAGACGATAGTTCTACCGACCATTTTCCCTCCTCCAACATCACATCTGGAATGGTCCCTGCACTCCCTGGATGTCAAGAGGGCACTTTCCTATTATGTCTCCCGCTCTGCGTCTTTCCACGCATCAAATCGCCTGTTTGTCCCCTTCCAAGGTCGCTTAAAGCAGGGGTCCCCAACCCCCCGTCCGCGGTCCAGTGCCGGTCCGTGGCCATGGCAGGACCAGGCTGTGGAAACAGATCTCTCACCCCCCGCACTCCCCCCCGCACACATGGCCCACCACCCGCATGCACAGGTGCCCCTCCCCTCTGTGAGCGCGTTCCTCCCTTCGGTGAGCACCCCCGCCCATTCGCACATGCACATGAGTGTGCTCCGCCCCTCTGTGACTGCGCCCCACCCCTTCACGGGACTTGACCTGGTGGACATCTGTAGAGCAGCTACGTGGGCCACGCCATCCACCTTTGCGGCCCACTTTCGCTTGGATGTCCATGCCAAAGCAGAGGCTGCTGTGGGTCGGGCCGTCCTGGCATCTGTACTCTCGTGACGTCCCTCCACCTGGCAAGTCAGCTTGCTAGTCACCCATTAGTGTGCATTCACAGAGACCACGAAGAAGAAAAAGAGGTTACTTACCTGTAACTCTGGTTCTTCGAGTGGTCATCTGTGAATTCACACTTCCCGCCCTTCCTCCCCGCTGTCCGTCACATGTGCCTTGTTGTATGCTGTGCAGCAGCAGACAGTTCCACAGAACTGAGGCACTTGGTGCTGGGGCGGGGTTATGGGTAGCATGTGGGAGGTCCCGGCACCATGTGCTTGAGCTCTAGAAGATTCTGAGGCTTCTCTGCACAGGCACAGATTAATCTTTAAAAATCAACTTTAAAAATCAACTAAAAACATGGATGTTTATACAGGCCTTCCCTCCAGTCAATACCTGATCTTTTTATCTTTTCTATTTATCTTTATTTTTTGTTTTATAATTGTTATGGAAATTGTTTATGTAATAATTTTGTGATTTTATCTGTTGTTTTATGTTGTTTGGAAGCCGCCTAGAGTGGTCGCAAGACCAGATAGGCGGGGTATAAATGAAATAAAATAAAATAAATAAATAAATCCATTAGTGTGAATTCACAGATGACCACTCGAAGAACCAGAGTTACAGATAAGTAACCTCTTTTTCCTACTCTGTGTGCATGGTTCTGAGCATACAGTTCAAAGCAAATGCCAGTGAGTTAGAAAAGGTGCAGAAAAGCAAAAGCAAAGTGATCAAGCGGTTTTGAATACCTTCCTACAAGTAAAACCTAAAATGTTGAGGGCTTTTACGTTCAGGTATCAGGCAAAAACAAAAGAAAAATTAAAAAGACAAAAACATTGTGGCACCTTAAAGACTAATGGCTATACCTTAATGTGGGCTTTCGTGGACAAATCCACTTCCTCAGGTATAAGGTAACATTTGTGGGTTGTACCACTACCCTGAACACAAATGGTTTTGTCTCATTTTGGAAGCTAAGCAGGGTTGCACCCAGTTAGGATGGGAGACCATAATGAGAATACAGGGGAGAGGCTGCAATTTAGTAGCCAATATCACATACCTTGTATCTGGAAAGTCACAGGTTCAATTCCCTGTATCTCCAGATAGGGCTAAGGGAGAATCCAGTCCTGGAGAGCTGCTGCCTGTCAGAGCTGGCATAAAGCAGCTTCAGGTTTAAGGTCTGTCTTATTATAAAGCCGCTTCGGGTTTACAAAATGTATGAACTTTGGCCACTTTATGTAATTAACAAATTGCAAGTCCAGACCACATAATTAAGCTATGGAATTCACTCCAGAGGTGTGGAAATGATGGGCACTACTCCAGATATGTGGGGGGAGGTAGGGGAGGAAAACATGGGGACAGAAGTCCAGAGCCTTGCCCATCAGAGAGAGCAGGAGGGCCTCCAAATGCTGTATATTTACCAAATGTGATTTTATCGCACATTAAAGTAAGAGAGGTAAGACATATTCTCATCTAAAAAAGTCTCACCCTAGAAAACCACAAAGTCCAGAGCGGGGTTTGAAAATAAGTTATTACAAAGTCAGCAAGCCATATTTGACTCACAAGCTTTCAAAGAAGAGAGATATTTAGAGTGGTTTTACCAGTGACCCTCAGCCCTTGAGTTTCCATGGCCAAGCAGGGATTTGAACACAGGTCTCCTGAGACCTTGTTTGACATTCTGCCACCTAAACCACACTGTCTATCTTTGAAAAGAACTAGGTACAAATAATTTGTTTCTTGTGATGGCAGCCCAAGATCCAAGCAGGACAAGCACCTCGCTGAAATGGTGGGAAGATCTGCACCACTGCCTTACACTGCAGTCCTAAGTCAAAGACATGACAGCTGCAGTAGGTTTGGGATGAGCAGGACCCCCTTATACAAGGAAAACCCTCTTCTGCCAGCTGATCTCAGAGCTCTCCCAGCAGACGGATCTCCCAGCATAACTGCTGTGCTCCATATGTTCATGCACGAGAAGCCGGCAAAAAAGGAGGCAGCGAATGGGCAGAGTGAGGGAGGAGCTCAATTATGCCAGATCCAAACCTCCTCCAACCCAGGGACACAGCCATGGAGCCAGCACACAAGGTGAGAGTATGTGAAGTAATTTCCAACATTTTTTAACTTAAGAGAGAGGTTTGAACTCTCTCTCTCTCTGGAGCTCAATGCAGCTCCAGCTGGCCTAATGTCAGCTTAGCTGGCCCCGTAGCCATTTTGGCTAGTTATGATTACACTGACTGATGGCTTTAAGAGGGCTGAGTCATATTCATAGAGAATAGGTCTATCCAGTGGCTGTTAGCCATGCAATTGAAGGAAACAATGTGGGGGCAGAGGAGTTTTGGTCTTGAAGCTCTGTGTCTAAGCATCCCAAAGATTGGCTATTGCATCAATCAGGATGCTTGATTTGGGGTCTGTCCCAACAGTAGGCAGGGTGAGATGACTCTCCCAGAGGACAGATTCTGATAAATGGTAAGAAATTGCTACTTTTTAAATTTCTTGTGATTGTATTTTTACTATAACAAACAGGGAGAGGCACACATCAATTCTTCTGCCTCAAGTGCCAAAATAATTTGATTTGCCTAGGGTGCTTTGATTCTAGAATGTGTGCCCCACATATGAGGGCCAGGCCAAGGAGTTCTGTCTGGGGCTAGTGCTTCCACACTTGGGATCTGATCCAGAAAGACACTTCTTGTATTGTGCTCTCAAATGGAATTGGTGATTATTTTTGCTCATTTTCTCACGACTGTGCTTAGTTCCCTGATAGTTAAATATGTGCCTGCCTGATCATTGAAATGAACTATTCACATTTCTAGCAGTTTGGGTTCCAATTAACAACTTGTATATATCCTGCATTATGCACATCATGAGCCATATTAACCCACAAGTTTAAAAACAACAGAGAAACAAATCAAACAAATCAAAAGACTTCAGAGGCTAGCCAGCATTCTTTTTGGCCAACCTGAGACACCAGGCTTTAAAACAATAGCATGTGTTTTATCCTTTCTTTTCTTTTTTTAAAAAAAGACATTTGAAATTGTTACAGCTTCTTTCAGAAGCTCTAGTCAGAAAACTGCCTTTGCATCTGACTAGAGATGTGGGCTACCAGAAGCTTTGACAGGTGTCAGTTATTTGAAGGAAAGCTCCCATACGTCTGAATACCAGAGGTCCATAGAAGATAATTCAGAGTCGCTTATCTCCAGGGAGCATTCCTGGGCTTTATAGCTTACCTTATATGTGAAATTTTTATCTGGTGCCCCTTTGATTCTTCATCTGCTCAAAGGGCTGGGCCAACTCCAGGCTCTCTTTATATTAGCTGACAAACAACAACCCCCCTCACCACCAAGGGCTGTTGCAGCAGCTAAGCAGACATGCTTGAATTGCAAGGTGCAACATTAGAATTGACATCCTTGTACTGTGGTTTTCATAGATATTTGGTACCCAATCTAAGGTATCTATACTCTGGTCTGTGCACATTGCTTTATCCATGGAGCAACAACTCCTGGTATCACATCTACAGCACAGATTATTTCATGGCATCTTTCTTGACTAAATATATCTAGACCCTAAAGAACTGCTTGATGCATTCCCTAAGAACACATCTTATTAGAAACAAAATTAAATCGTAGAAAAGATTCTCATTGTTTTAAAAATAAAGACAGATAAATCTTCTTGGTTTTTTTTAAAGGATCTAATTTATTTCAAGGACAGCAGTGTGTCATGCAACTAAAGCAAGCAAAAGACAGAGTCTAGTGATACTGTATATATCAACCGTTCACAACTTGAGACCAACCAAAGGGAACACTGCCCACTAGCCTCGCCCTGTGGCCTGCAGTGGGTTTGATAAAACTCCTGTTTTCCTCTTCATGAAGAAAAAGGCAGTGATAATAAACCATCATGTGCTAAACCATCATGTGCCGTCAAGTAAATTCTGACTTATGCCAACCCCTTTTGAGGGTTTTTCAGGTAGCAGAAGTGGTTTACTATTTCTGTCTTCTGACACACCCTGGGACTGTGCAGCTTGCTCATGACTACACAGGCTGACTCTTCTCCTGGGAGGCACAGTGGGGCATCAAACTCCCAACCTCTGCCTCCTCAGCCAAATACCTAAACCACTGAGCTATCCACACAGTTTCTACTTGCCATATTGAAAACACCTGAAAAGATCGTCTGTTGTAGGTGGGCTGCATGTGGCCTGGGGTATTACTGGGTTCTTCAGGCTTCATACAGGGAGGATTCATTTAATAAAAGCCAATTTATTTGTACTTATTTTTGACTCTCATTTTTTGATTCCATAATCATGGTCCTAGAAAGAGCAAAATGTATTCGAGGGTTTGAAAACTCCAGGTCTCCATGGTGGCAAAGCTATGTATGTAGATTGCTATGAACATAGCAGCTGTATTGAATTTAACTAAAGGGCTATTTAGTTCAGCGTGCCAACATATAACCTAGGGTCACCAACAGGTAGATATTGAGGGCCATAGTCCTCTTTGTATGAAGACAGAGGTATGTTGCCATTATTATGTTTCTAGAGGTCTTATATAGCCATCATTGACATAGCTGATACTAATATGATTGCTTTTGTCTAATTTTCCTTTAAATTTATCAAAATTGCCACTAATTTATGATTGTCACCAATCATAATGGTTGAAATCCTATTGTTTAGTGTAGTGAGTTACAAATAGAGTAGGCCATTGAATTATCCTGATATCTGTTGGGGTGCAAATTCTGCCAAATATGGCCCTTCCAAGAAATTCCTGTCTTGTGTTGCTGATAACTTTTTTCCTAGAAAAAGTGAAGGAAGAAACTAGAGGACTGGTTATGTTGTACTTGATTCTAACCAATAGAGATGACTTGGTTCTTGATTTCAAAGGGGAAAAAAAAAACAGAATGTAGCCACACATGTACACTGGATTTTAGGAAAGTCAATTTCAATAAACTCAGAACAGCGATAAGTAAGTTCTCACAGCAGGAGACGCTAACAAAAAAAAGGAGTCAAAGATGGGTGGAAATTTCTTTAAAATTCTAAAGACACAACTACAAACAATTCCAAGAAGAAGAAGAAAAAAGGTGGAAGACAGCAAAATAATAATAATAATAATAATAATAATAATAATAATAATAATAATAATAATAATAATAATAATAATAATAATAATAATAATAAGAAGAAGAAGAAGAAGAAGAAGAAGAAGAAGAAGAAGAAGAAGAAGCTATTGTGGCTTCACAACAAACTCAGAAGGGACCTGAAAGCAAAAAAGGGACACATATAGGAAGTGGAAGAAAGGCTAAGCCACAAAAGAAGAATACAGACAGATAGCAAAGAATTGTAGGAATGGTGTTAGGAAGGCAAAAGCTGAAAATGAAATGAGGTAGCAAAAAAGACACTAAAAGCAACAAAAAAAGCATTCTTCAGGTACGTGCATAGCAAAGAAGAAAAGAAATAGTGGCTCAATTACTCGTTGAGTATGAAAAAATGAGAACAGACAGCAAAGAAAAGGCAGAAGTTCAGTCTTTTCCCAAAAGACAGTCTATGACCATCCAGGCCAATGTGAAGTACAAACAGAGGGAACAGGATTGCAGCTTGAGATAGATAAACAAATAGTCAATGACTACCTTATTACTTTGAATGCGTTTGGATTTCCATGGACCAATGAACTGCATCCAAGAGTATTGAACAAACTGACTGAAGAACTCTCAGAGCCACTGTCTAGTATTTTCGTGAAATCATGGAGGATGGGTGAAGTGCCAGATGAAGAGAGCTAATGTTTTCCCTATCTTCAAAAAAAGTAGGAACCTGGGAACTACAGACCAGTTAGCCTGACATCAATCTCAGGGAAAATTCTGGAGCAGATTATAAACGCTGCAAACAGCTTGAAAATAATGCAGTAATCACTGGAAGCCAACACAGATTTGTCAGGAACAAATCCTGACAGACTAATCTTATCTCATTTTTTGATCTAGAAACCTCTCTGGTAGACTGTGGGAATGCTGTAGATGTAGTATATCTTTACTTCAGAAAAGCGTTTGACAAAGTGCTCTATGATATTCTGATTAAGAAGCTAAAGGTGTGGGCTGGATAAAACAGGTGTCCGGTGGATACATAGTTGGTTATAGAATTATACTCAGAGGCTTCTTCTCAAACTGGAAGGAGGTAATAAATGGGGTACCACAAGGCTCAGTCCTGGGCCCAGTGCTCTTCAACACGTTTATTAATGACTTGGATGAGTCAGTAATAAAAATGCTGATCAAATTTGTGATTGCTTGTCAGGCAATGCTTATCAAAATTGTGATTGAAACAAAATTGGGTGGAATAGCTGATACACCCTGGAAGACAGAAACAAAATTCAAAAAGATCTTGATAGGCTCAAGCACTGGCCTGAAGACAACAGAATGAAATTTAAAAGTGATTAGTGCAAAGTTCTACACCTAGGGGGGGAAAAACGCAAATTCCTGGTCACAAGATGGGGGGATACTTGGCTCAGTTATGCAGTGTTGTTACGGGGCAGTGGTTCCCAGCCTTTGGCAACCCGGGTGTTCTTGGACTGCAGTTCCCAGGAGCCTTTGCCACTAGTTGTGCTGGCCAGGATTTCTGGGAGCTGCAGTTCAAGAACACCCGGGTTACACAAGGTTGCAAACCACTGTTATGGGAAAATAATATATATGGGAGCTCAAGATCTCCTTGCTGTTATTGAGAACAACTTTTGAATCCTGTGGCAAAGAAGAACCTGGGTACTGTTAATTAAGAGTATTCAAAGAGGTTATGCTAGCCTGTTTCAGCATGTATAGCAGAAGCAAAAACAAACAGATTTATTTCAGTTTGAGGATTCTAATCCATTTGCTCCCAGGCATAACAACACGCTCCATGTGTCTGAGGAAGTGGAATGTAATTCATGAAAGCCACACCACAGCTCCTGGGTTTTTGTTATACATGTTAGCTAATGGTACTGCTTGGTTCAGGTAGCACCCTTAATCGAAACTGGCTCCAGACTCCAGGCAGTTTACAAGGTAAAGAAGACAGACAAATACATAAAACCATAAAAAGATGAGGCAGCGTATAAATACTGTGTATAAAATATTTGTTCTGAACGCTCAGAGCATTTTAGCATATTGTGAATGTGTTTTAATTATTATTGTGCTGATGTTTGTTGCATTTAGTAAGCCACTTCAAGTGATTCTTTTCACTTGAGGGGAAACAGATATAAATTTATTGAATAAACAGTACATTATATAAGTATAATGTTTGCTTATTTCAGTACTTCTATTTGACCTCTCTATGCTCAGCTAAGTTCAAAGTAAAAAAAAAAATGACATTAAAATAAGGTAAGATATCATCTTAATTAAATAGCAGTGTAAGACACATCAGCAAGCTACAGCAAAGTAATTCTTACAACAGCCCTGTGATGCCGGCCAGCATTATCATCTGCGCTGTTGACGGAGGGGAGGAAGCTAAGGTTTGCTTGGGGCCACCTGGCACATTTATGACTGTGTGGAGATTTGAACTTTGGACTTGCTGACTCCTAGCACTCAAGCTCTGACCTGCTATGCTGTTCTAGGGATATAAAAAAATCAGAGGTGGACTCATCTGAAATAGTTGTAAGGTAGTTTCCAATTAACAGAGCACGTAAGACAAGATTTGTTGGCATCAAATTTACACTGACCTGTAATTCCCTTTGAAAATCATGAAGTGTGTGTATGTGTGTGCATGTATGTGTGTGTTTCAAATGCACAAATGGTTTGTGTGTTTTCCAAATGCATGCTAAGTTTTAGATCATGCTTTGGCAGGACAGAGAAAGAAGAAGGAAGAGGAGGAGAAACAGTATTACAGGGTAGACAAGCTCCTCTGACATCATGAATAACTTTTATAATTCATTTAAAATATCTTCAATCCTCACCTGTCTTTTGGGATTCTACTCTGTTCCGGGGGGGGGGGGGGGAGGTTAGAATTCTGGTTACCTTTATTACAAGATCACCATATAGAATAGCACTGGGACTGTCCCAAGCCATTGTTTACAATGCAGTCAATTCCATACATGTCTATTCAGAAGTAATCCCATGGGACTCACTTCTATGGAAGTGGCAATAGGGTGGCAGCCTCCGTCTCCTAAAGCTTCTGCCATGGTCCCCTCCCTTCTATTCAATCTAGAAGGCTAATTGCACAATTACACATTCCCATTTAGCAATCCTTGTGTGTGTTCTGTGCCATCAAGAACCGATTTATAGTGACCCTAATAGCGCTTTCAAGGTAAGTGAGATATTTAAGGCGTGGTTTGACCAGTTCCACTCCCCCAGTTGGTTTCCATGGCTGAGCAGGGATTTGAACCCTGTTCTCCAGACTCCTGGTCTGTCACTCTATCCACTACACCAAACTGGGAATCCACTGCAATCCTTACTTGTGTTCCTTCCATTTTCCCTTCTAATTGTCATCTAGACACCCACAGGTGTTTATTCACACAAAGGTGCAAAATACAACAAAGACCAAGCATGCAGTGTTTGTCTTTCAGGAAAAGATGGGAGGTCTGGTTTATGGGACATGAGTCCATGCTTGCTGAGCAGGATTTTGAAGCTGAGAAAGTTGCCCTTCTCCAGACCCAGCATCACTCTGTGCAGTAACAGGAAGCTACGCCACACTTACACTTGCTCCCATATGGTGGCAATGCAGGCCACATGCCTTCTGTCCACTTCCACTTGTGTTTTGCAGTAGAAGCATGTCCACTATCAGGGTCTCTTTCACTCGGAGCCTAGCCAGACTTTGTAACTCTCTACATGGAATAGAAACTGCAGCAGAATGGAAACCAGTCCTCTGAGCATAGCAAAACTGAAACAGAATCTTACAGCACTGAAAGATGAGCACGTTTTGTTTGGCATACATTTTCATGGCCTGTGGTCTGCTTTGTCAAGTGCACAGAGTGTTTCTGTTAACAGACATTTATACTGGAGGAGTTTATTTATTTTATTTATTTTATTTTATTTATTATTAGATTTTTACCCCGCCCCCCTAGACAAAGTCTACTCGGGGCGGCTTACATACATAATAAAAACATAATAACATTAAAACATCATAACATTTAAAAACAGCATAATTTTAACATTTATATTAAATTAAATCAGTACCAAGATGATAAGAGTAAAAATCAGTTATTGACTGGAGGGAAGGCCTGCCTGAAAAACCAGGTTTTCAAATGAGTTTTAAAAGCGCCCAGCGAGGGTGCCAGACGAATTTCAGTAGGGAGGCTGTTCCATAGCCGAGGGGCCACTGCCGAGAAGGCCCGGTTTCTTGTTCTTTCTTTCCGGGCCTCTCTCGGCGTTAGGCCCCTCAGCCGTCCCTGCTGGCTATTCCGGGTGGTTCGGGTAGATCTAGGTGGGAGAAGACGATCTGCCAAGTATCGAGGTCCCAAACCGTTTAGGGCTTTATACGTCATCATTAACACTTTGAAGTCAATGCGGAAACGAATGGGCAGCCAATGCAAGGCAGCCAGAGTGGGAGAGATATGCTGATATTTCCTCACCCCACTAAGGAGCCTGGCTGCCGCATTCTGCACCATTTGAAGTTTCCGCATCAATCTCAAAGGCAGCCCCACGTAGAGCGCATTACAATGGTCTAATCTCGAGATTACGAGCGCATGGACAAGAGTAGTGAGGGCCTCCCCATCTAGATATGGTCGCAGCTGGGCAATCCGCCATAGATGGAAATAGGCGGAACGGGCCACGGACGCCACCTGGGTTTCCATGGTAAGCGCCGGGTCCAGATGTATCCCCAAGCTGCGAACCTCACTCTTTGCGGTAAGGGTCGTCCCCCCAAAAGAGAGGGAGTCGCCCAAACCGCCGATGGAGGGACCTCCCACCCTCAAGACCTCCGTCTTGTCCGGGTTCAGCCTCAACCCATTCAACTGCATCCATTGCAGTACAGCCTCCAGGCAGCGCTGAAGGGACAGAACGGCATCCACTGAGGTAGATGAAAAGGAGATGTAGAGCTGCGTGTCATCAGCATACTGTCATCAGTTTATGAAAGCTGATTGAAATGTAAAAGGTGATCCTTATATACAATACCTTTACTGGTCCATTAAAAAGCAGAGAAGCTTGGCTGTGATTTTTGGCACTTTTGTGTTTCTTCTGCACTGCCCACAGCTCTGTGGTGTCCAGCCTGGCGGAGACCCATGCGGGTCAAAAGCTAGCTTACAGTGTGTCCGTGATTCTTTTAGTATTCTCATAAAGGTATCATCTCCCCTTAACAATCCTTGGGAGATGACAAGTACAAATCTTAATGGTAGGTGTTAAGGGTCATTCAATGGTCATCTGTGGGTAGCAAGTATAGATAAGCAGATTAGCACATGTAAGGAGGAGAAATGTCTTTGCCTAAGCCCAAGGTAAGATGCAACCTAAAAATAGGCTCATCAGTCCAGGACTGATATGGGTGGGGTGGAGGGAATAAGTCTCAAGGATTCTCAGGTTTAGGGAGGCCAGCACTAACCATTCAACCATACTGCCCTGATGTGGGTGAATCCAGAAGGACCAAATGTGCTGATGACTACAGGAATCTACCTGCCATCTCAATACCTTAGTCTGACCTGACTAAGCAGGGCTACTGAGGAGTTCCCAAACATTCACAAGGTTAAGCAATTTGACTTATACTAACCCCGCAAGGTAGAAATAAAAAAAATTAAAAGCGAACAACTGTATGAAGAAATTTTATGTTTTATTAAAGATGGTGAAAATGTCAAAAAGATAGAAAAAAATTCAAAACACTTTTAGTAGTTGCAAAGAAAGTAAACGATGCTTTGGAACAAATAGTCAATTAAAAGCTTGAGGCAGGAGCAATAAAGATCAAACAAACAAGAAAATAAGAAAGGTAGCTAAATTATTCTAGCTCTTACACTCTAGTGTAGCTTCAGCATAGTATCAGAACATACAGAAGAGACTCAGAACATTCCTTCCAGTAGGACAGCAAACGAGCATTGTGTCTCCTAAGAGATAACTAAAGTACCTTCTGACCTATTTTTATATCTAAAGCTTCTACTTCTGGACTCTTCCAATCAGGTGTTGAGTTTCCACAAACATTCACAAAGGCAAGAGAAATTTCTGCCCCCTCCCCTCACTGAACTGAAACTCATCTTCCCAATTAGCTGAGTACCAAAGAATGAGCCAGCCTGGTCTTGAAGGGCACTCTCACATGGATAAGCAGCAGGGGTTCCTCTCTTCCAGTTACTGGTGAGCATTTCCCCCCCCTTCTCTCAGCCATCTCATTCAAGCCACTGAAGCCTGAATTTTCCAAAAGAGAACCAGAATCCATGATCCTTCAGTTTTCCAGTTTCTTGATGCAAATATTTTAGATAGAAAAAAACCCAAACAGTTTCCATACGGTATACAAAAAATGGTTGATGAAGTAGAAAGCTCACTCTGCTGAATGTTCATATTTATTTGTTTGTTTGTTTGTTTATTGTACCACCCATCTGGCTGAGGGTCACTCTGAGTGGTTTACAACAAACATAAGCAATATACATCTACTTTGGCTTGGGCATGTCATGAGAATGGCTGATGGTCGGATTCCACAAGATCTCCTGTATGGAGAATTAGTGCAGGGAAATCGCCCCAGAGGGAGACCACAGCTGCGATACAAGGAGATCTGCAAGCGGGATCTGAAGGCCTTAGGAATGGACCTCAACAGATGGGAAACCTTGACATCTGAGCGTTCAGCCTGGAGGCAGGCGGTGCATCACGGCCTCTCCCAATTTGAAGAGACTCTTGTCCAGCAGGCCGAGGCAAAGAGGCAGTCCCGAAAGCAGCAAAATCAGGGAGCTGGACAGGGGACAGATTGTATTTGTCTTCAGTGTGGAAGGGATTGTCACTCTCGAATTGGCCTTCTCAGCCACACTAGACGCTGTTCCAAGTCCTCCATACAGAGCACGTTACCATAGTCTCTCGAGACTGAAGGATGCCTAATCTAAGCAATATAATTAAAATACAATTTAACAGAACAGAAAATAAAAATAATAAAATACAGAAGAACAATACAATCAAAAGCATCAAAATAAATTTGCACAAAACATTAAAATATTTTAAATGGCGATCTTGATCAAATTAGGCTAATTAAGCTCAGCTGACTCTGGAGGTATAACATTTTGGAATGCCTGCTGAAATAACAAGGGTTTTTAATTACTTTTTAAAAATCGCATTGCCGGAAGGAGTTCATTCCACAGCCGAGGAGCCACCACCAAGAAGGCCTGGTTTCCTGTCTTCCCCCTCTGGGCTGCTTCTCTCGGGGTTAGCATCCTCAGCTGGCCTGCTTGAGATGTTCATGTAGGGCGGGCATTGCAGCAACAACCTACAAAGTGGCAAATAGACAACGAGGGCCCCTCTGCTGATCCATGAGTTACAAACAAAATCCACAGGTGGGGAACAAAAATGACACAAAAGCGCGTACAAGCTTTCCAGCTGACCACGATCCTTTTGCCCTTTTCACCTGCAGTGGTTCCCAGCCTTGAGTAACCCAGGTATTCTTGGACTGTAACTCCCAGAAACCCTGGCCAGCGGGTGGCAAAGGCTTATGGGATTTACAGTCCAAGAACATCTGGGTGAGCCAGGGTTGGGAACCACTGGTTTAAGGCAGGAGGCTCAGCTACAGACTTCATAGCCACAACATGGGGCCTGGTTCTTCTCACTGTTCTTTCCCTTTCCTCTTTTCCCTCCTTTCATTTTTCACACCACCCGCCCAGTGTGCAGTTCTAGGGCACTTCGAAGCTTGCACACTCATTGAAAAGGGCATAACTGCCAGAAGTGGGCAAAGGGGGCGGGACAGACCAAGAGCAACCTGCTCTCTGAGCTCAATGGAGAAGAGCCCCCCCCCCCTTTCCACCCACAGGGCCCTCCCTGGCTCTGAGGACTGCAGGGCAGTCTGGGAGTACAAGGGAGGCTGCGTGCCGGGTATATTTTTGTCTTCCTACAGAGAAGGAAGGCTGGGAGGCTCAGGTAGCAGGGAGGCTCTCACCCCGGCCTGCGTGCATTACCTGAGGGAGCCACCTCACTCTGGGCTGTCGCCTGGATGGGCGCTCATGCCCCTCCCGTCCGACCAGAAGGACGCCCCCTTCTGCTCCGCCAGGCTTAGTGCCAGCCACGCTTGCACAGGATGGCGGTCCAGCAGTGTGATCCTCTGTCGTCTACTCAGATTTCAGTCTCATTGAATTTAACGGGACTTACTCCCAAGTAAGTGGTGCGCAGGATTACAGCGTAGGTGTGCTCTGTCTAAAAAAATAATAATCACGTAGGTGTGTGTGTGTAGCCGCAGTAGACACGACTCACATAATTAGCTACAGGTAAAGTCAGACGTCTTTAGAGTTTGGTGCCTTTCCCAGCAACGGGGCCACGTCTCCGCTCCTTCTCCTCGCCGTGAGAACAGCCCTGTCTCTAACGAGTTCCTCGGCGACCGAGGAACACTTCGAGGTGTTTTTGAAAAATGAAGTGTAGGCAACCGTCCTTCCCTTTCCCTTTCTCATGTCGAGAGATGGCAGAGGTCAGGTCTCGACACGCTAAACCAGACGATCTCTTCCAAAAACTTGCTTTGAGTGAAACAGACAGCCGGTCGTTTTTGGCCACCGTGCATTATGTAACGAGTGCACTGGCTTGCAGAAGCTGGAAGACTGACAGGGAGAGAAATTCCTCGCGTAGGGGGAAGGGTGCTCCTGTTGCCCTGAAGTCACTACGATTACCAGCCCTTCCAAGAAACCTAAAGGGGAAAGTGGCTGCGGATCCAAGGGTGGTGGAGGAAAATAAAACGGAGGCAGTCATTAAAAGAACGAAAAAGCAACTCATTTAGTTATTTATTTATTTCTAATGAAATGCCATGAACCCAAGCCTTGCATAGGGCAAAGCCTGAGGGTTTTGTCCATTCCGGGAACGAAAAGAGCCAGAGCGATCGAAACAGACAATGAACCGAGTGCGTTTTACGGTACGTACCGTAGGTCGCTTTGCTTCCTTCCAACGAAGGAGAAAGTGGACCCAAACTACTCTAAAAAGTCTTTTAACTTCTCATTAACTCCTTTCCCCTAATTTAGAGCGCCGATTGCCCCTTTATCGTGTAGCTGCCCCTTTAAGACCTGCTCTCTTAACAGTTGCACAGAAAGGGAGTGACCTCTGGGCTTTGACAGCTCCCCTAATAACTAGCAGAACCTTGGCTCCTCCTGCGGATTTTGATTGGACGGCGGGCCGGTATCCTCTCTCCCGATTGGTCGTCCGCTTCCCCTGAGCGAACCTTTAGAACTCCGAGACACAATATTCTGTTACATTGTAGCAAAATGGCGACTGTCATTCACAACCCCCTGAAAGCGTAAGTAGGAATCAAAAATGTACATATTCCGCGTGGTTTAAATATGAAAAAGGGCGCCTTTCCGATGCATGATGCCAGGTGGAATCTGGTGTCTCCAGACTCCCAGTGGATCTACCTTCCTTGCCTCTTTTATTTCCGATCTCCTGCTCATATTTATGTGTGTGTGCGTGCAACACACACAAGTCTCTCTCCGCTCGGAAATTAATAAGAAGAAATTATGGTATTTGCGTTCTGCTTAATTGATCAACGCTGCTGAAAAGCAACCAAAGTTCGGTGTTTTTAAGAAGGAAAGCGTCGGCGCTGCTTGCAGCTCCCGAGGCTGCTTCTTGGCGCTTGGAAACGCCAAGATTTTGACGGATCCCGGAGGGGGTGCTTGCTTGCACTTGACAAAGTCCTGCGCGCGGTGTCCGGGTTGGCGTCGGCGTCGGCGGCGCCGTGTCCGGCGGAGGGAGAGATCGACCGGGGGGAAGGGAGGGCAAGCCGTCGCCTCGGCTGACGGGCGCTTCGGCAAGCAAAGGCTCGGGATCGCAATCTGGGAGTTTTCTGGTGGAACCCCTCCGGTAGTTGGGCATGATCCGAAGCTGGGGGAAGGAAGCGGGAGCTCGTTTCTTCGGCGTTGGGCTGGTTCATGTTGTTGGCCGAAGGGGGCAGCCCGGATCTTTTCATGGCAGGACAGATTGGTCATTACACTTGTGTGCGTGTGTGTGTGTGTGTGAGAGAGAGACAGAGAGACAGATTAGCTTCGACTACATGAACGACTCTGGTTCGGAGACGGTTGCTTTTAATAAAGCGCAGGAAGTCCGGCGATCTCTTTTGCAAACCGTTGGCTTTTTTCTCCTCCAAAAGTAGGGATGCAAAGCCAGCGGTGCCCGAAAATGCCGGGTTGCCTCTCCCACCCCTCCACCCCGATTCTGGGTGCATCCGCCGGTGAGGGACGGAAGGCTGCAGGGGTGTCACTGGAGGGCCGGATCCGGCTGTGCTTCAGAAGTCACTGAAGCCGCCCCGACGACGCAGGTGGAGCAGGGCTTCTGCAGGCAGTCACAGGCTCGCGTCAGGGAGACTGCCTAACCCTGAGGATTAAAGGCGGGCAGGTTGTCTTCCGTTGGATACCCCTATAGACACCTATACTTGCCCCTTGGGGGGTCTGCAACCCAGCCAGCTAATCCTTCAGAGGCAATAGGGGGAGTGGGATCGGGCAGGCTGTGTGGCGAGGGCTGCTCGTCGTTCGTCAATCCCTCCCTCCCCCCCCCCCCGGCCACCCTTTGAAGCCTTACTTTTGCGCCGAAGGGGGCGGTGCGCAGGGGGAGCGCAGAAGGGCTGAACCGGGAAACCCGGCGCTAGCGGCTCCTTTGGGATGTCTTCCCTGTAGCCTCCTTGCCTTCCTCGAACCCGGAGGATGTTCCAGAGGCTGCCGTTCCTCGGACAGGGATCCTAGGCTGGGAATCAGCGGGGATCCTTCTCCGCCTTCCGAGCGGAGCTGCCAAAACAGGACAGAGAGGGTGTCCCGGGGATATCCGCGGGTGTGACTGGATCCGGCAACGAACTCGAGAAAAAAAAAGAGACGCCTTCCCTCGGGGGAACGGATCGGAAGGGTGTAACCCAGACGTCAGGTTTATTTTAATAACTGCCCTCACCGCCGCCACCCTCTTTTCTCTTTCTGAAATCAAATCCTTGTCTAACCAGCAGCGTTTAGTGAATTCCAAACCGTGGCCACGGCGATGTTGAGGCTCTTAGTCAATCCATTAATTAGCCAAAGCCTTCCTCTGTGTTTGGGGTGGAGGAGCTGCTCAGACCTCGGGAAGGTGCGGATTGCTCTGCGACTCCTTAACCCGCCGGCGCTCCCGAGCTCGGGGCGGTGCACGTGAATGGGCAGCGGGGCCCCGGGTTGTCCTGCGAGGGAGGCGCGTGTCGTGGCTGGACGTAGGGTGGCCCTCGGGGAAGGGAGGGCAAGGCGGCTGCGCCCTCGAGAGTGGCGTAGACGGCGCCGGGGGTGGGTGGGTGGGTGGGGGGATCAGCAGGTGTCGCTTGTCCTTCGGCTGCGAAAGGGGCCGGTGTGCCCTGCCCGCCTTCTCAGGAGGCCACCGGAGGCAAGGGCGGGGCGGGGGGGGGGCTTTGAAGCCAAGGCTCCTCGCTTCCGGCCCGAACCCAGGTTGCGATAAAACGGGTGTAGGGGAAGGGGAGGGGCAGAAGAGAGCTGGGCGGCGGCGACACCTGACACGCTACCAAGTTTGCGTTGACACGAGCCTTGGCGGAGCGCAGCCCAAGCCTGAAGGTCCTGTGTAAGCTTCGAGGTGCCACAAGACTCTTGTGTTACCTTGGCCCCGACCGACCACGGCGGCGCCCCGCCTGGAAATCATTACGAGGAAAGACTGGAGAGGTTTTTTTGGGGGGGGGGGTGCGTCCTTACACGTCCCAGCCCGCCTTTTCCCACGGCGTGCCAGGATCGCTGTTCAGTCCTGCAAATGAGCGTTCGCCGGCCGGCCAGGTTCCTGTTTTCAACACAGGATCCCAACACGGGCGCAAGCCTATCCTCTTGTTCCCCTTGCAGTTGCGCCAATCCGCTGGATGCGCGGCCCGATCCTGCGCGCGCCTTTACGCAGAAGTCAGTGGCGCTGCCTTGGGAAGGCTTTCCTTGTCCCCGCCGAGTCCAGATCGGAGAGAACGAGAGGGACTCGCCGCCGCCGCCGCCGCCGCCCCGAACGAACTTTTCTCCTCATCTCTCCGGAGTCCCGAGAACCGCCTTGGTGGAAGTTTCTTTGGGGGGGGGGGGGGAAGTCACTTCCGCTCGGCGTCCAGGCCGGCTTTCTCGGAGGAAGAGCAGCCTCTTCGGAGGGAGCTTGGGGGCAGGGAGGGGGAGGCGAGGCGTGGAGCGGGACGGGGAGGGCGGGGGGGGGGGGAGTCCGGAGTCGATCCTTGCCTCCCTCGGGGGTGCAAAGGAAGCGCGTGCCGCCTTGAAGTTGCGGGTGCGCGCAGGCACGGGCGCGCCGAGGGGGCCGAGAAAAAAAGATGAGAGCGGAGCGGAGTGGGAGGCTGTTCGCTCCCACCCCCCTCGCAGCATGATTAAATTTATTTGCACCGGGCCCATTAGGCATCAATCATTTCCTCCATCTCCCCACGACCAATCCGGAGCCCTTTAGCTGCCGGGAGCTTCATTCATCTTGTGGCCCGGGAGTTCTTCCCCTTGAAATCTTGGAGGAACAGGACCGGGCTTTTAATATAATTAGCTCTCTCTTCTCTCCCCCTCCCTCCCTCCCTCCCTCCCTCCCTCCCTCGCAAACACCCCCCCTCCCTCGGAGGGGGAGATGAGACAATAGACATCAAACCTCCCAAAGATGCTTTGTTAGTAACGCTGTGGTGGAGAAAAGGAGGGACGGTGGGTGCTGGCCCCGCTGCCCATTCCCAACTTGTGACTGTGTGTGTGTGTGTTTGTGTGTGTATTTCCAAGAGCACTTATTTCGTCTGCAAAGTTGCTGATCAGGAAAGCAAGGCCGATATATATCAAGAGATCTAACGAGGGCAATACCAGTTAGGACCCATAATGAGTGTTATGGGCGGGAGGGGAGGGGAGGGGAGGGGGGGAGGTAGCGCGCCGTGTTTTCAGCCCCATGTGTCCTTCCTGACAATGAAAGGGAGCCGAGTGACATTTGCATTTCCTCTGCCTGCATTTTGATCGTGTCTTAAAAGAAAATAAGTACCCACCAGCCGCAGCCTCCCACCCCCCACCCCCTACCCCCCGCTGCCTGCGCAGAAACCGGCCGCACAAAGGTCGCCTTCCTCTGAGCCCGGGGATCGCGGTCCTTTGCATCCTTAGACCTCGCTAAAGGCGCGCCCGGGGCGGGGGGCGGGAAGGGGGGGGTCGTGAAACTCTTTGTGTTCTCGGCCCCTTCCTTCGGCGGTGCGACAGAACCCTTTCGACTTGCCCTGTGTACGATCGGGCGCAGCTCTGTTAATTAATTGCGTGGGGGATACCTCATTTCCCATTCCCACCGGCTGCTCGGAAGAAATGCTTTGAAGTACCCCACGAGGAGGCGGCGGGGTTCATTTTCCGGGGATCGCCTCCACTGCTCCCCCAACTGTACACCCCACCCCACCCCGGCAACGGTGCTGCCTCTTTTACTTCGCTGGATTGGGGGGGGAGGAGGATTGGGGAGGGGGCCCCCGAGGTCTCCGGTATCCTTCCCCTTCATCTCTTCTGGGATTCAGCAACCACGGGGCTGGCCCTCGTATTGTTTCGGGACGGAACCCCTTGATGGCGAACCTGGAGTTCACAGCAGCAGAAGTGGAGAGTGGAGGCTGAGACGTTGAGATCAGGAACCCGGCTGAGGAACGGGAGCAAGCCGGCGGGGCGGGCGGGCAAAATGCCCACCCTCGAAATAGCCAGCCCACAAATAGGAACCGGGACGTGTCGTGTAGACTTGGCGTTTATCTGGGGACGGTTGCAGGATGTGACCCGGTTGCACCATGTCCCCTTCCCCTTTAACCAAACTCAGTCTTCTCACCCGATCTTTTCTTTTTTCTCTTTTCTGGAGCTGCCTTTGATCGGAAAGGAAGACTGTCAGGACAGCACTTGCGGCGGGGCAGGATAAACCGCCCCCCCCCCATAGATCCACCCATTGTCTGTATCTGGCATGCTTTGGGTGTGTCCCTTCCCCCACTCTCTTCTGTTTATTTTTCTTTGTGTTTCCGGTGTGCCTTCCAGTCCATTCCAAGATATGTGGAAGAGCTGAGAGGAGGTTCTACCAGCGTCACTCACCCCCAGTGAGTTTCCCTGGCTGATCAGGGACCTGAACCCACGTCTCCTGAGCCCTAGTCCAGCACTCCATCTACTACACTACACTGGCCGGGGCAGCTGCTTTACTGTTGTCTTGTGCTATTTGACCATCCTTAGACAAATATTTGAATCAGAAGTGGGAAACCTTTGGCCCTCATGGTATTTTGGACATCTGCTCCCCAAAGCTCCAGCCAGGACTGACAATGCTCAAGGACTAGGGGAGTTGCTTTCTAAAACATCTGGAGGAACAAAAGTCAGATTTCAGCCCTGATTGAAACCTTGCTTCTCCCATCAGGATCTTTTGATCCTGGAGTGTTTCCTCTTCTGTGTCGCTTTAAAGATGTGGGTCCTTTCCTCCAACCCCCCCAAATAATTTCTCTCCCCACTCCTACTCTCCTCCACTGTTATCCATATGTTTTTTCCCATCAGCCTGGTGACCCTCCGTGACCTCAGGCAGTGGTGTAGCTGTAAATGTTGAAATGCATCCTCTCAGCCTCTGTAGTTATCCCACCAAGGAACGTTAAAAAATGCAGGCAGTGGTGCCAAGGCATCTCAATAAACTAGTTCTAGCCACATTCAGCTCTACCAGGAGCAGGTATTTTGTAAAGCTAATGAAACTCACTGCCTATTTAATGGCAAGACACTCAATAATACTTTGTTCTACAGAGTTTGCTTGCAACAGTATCATCTTTGTGAGGAAGCCCATTTTATTTTCAGCTTTATTGAGGATGGCAGCAAAATGCAGAAGGAAGCCTAGGGGAGGGGAGGGTGGCAGGTGATGCCATCATCCCTGCTAGTTCAACATCAGAATGCTAGTGTGGATTTATTCTTGTGTTAGTGCAATGGTGTAAATCATGATGGCACACTGCTGATAATTGATGAGTCGCTGCTCACATTATTTGTTGTGGACCAAATGACACAACTGGCACATGACTAGGAATGGAGTGGCAACTTGTAAATTAGTGGCATATTCCTACTGCAATGGATGCCATTTCATGTAGTGAGTGGTGTAAAGCTACAAGAGGCTTCTTGATAGAAACTCACAGCATTTGGACTCTGGAAGCATGGGCTGCACCACAGATTGCTGGTGTTTCCTCACCTAGAGAGGGTGCACACCAAAGAAATAGGTAAAGGTAAAGGTTCCCCTTGACATTTAGTCCAGTCGTGTCCGACTCTAGGGAGCGGTGCTCATCCCCGTTTCCAAGCTGTAGAGTCAGCGTTTGTCCAAAGACAGTTTCCGTGGTCACGTGGCCAGTACGACTAGACACGGAACGCCGTTACCTTCCCACCATGGTGGTACCTATTTATCTACTTGCATTTTTACGTGCTTTCGAACTGCTAGGTTGGCAGGAGCTGGGACAAGCGACAGGAGCTCACTCCATCGCGTGGATTCGATCTTACGACTGCTGGTCTTCCGACCTTGCAGCACAGAGGCTTCTGCGGTTTAACCTGCAGCACCACCATGTCCCATACCAAAGAAATGCCATGACAGAAATACCGTCCATTTGTTTCTACACTACTGAAGATTTGCAGAGGTAGTCATGGTAGCTGTGGCATCTTAAAGACTAACACATTTATTTCACTTCATAAGTTGCAGTCCACAACATTTAGATCACAGATTTATGAACATGCTTGTGTGAGTGGAGAATGCTCGTGAAAGGGAATGCAGACACAGGTATGGGACTTTGAAAGTGGCAATAGCTTTATTTACACAGGTAAATGTGTAATTTACCCGTGTAAGGGTTTATCACATAAAAATCCTAACAATAGGTAGAATATTTTGCTAGTATAAATTATCTGTCCATTGGCAGACAATGGTTAGGCTACTGTTGTATTTGAAATGCTGATGCAATGACTTTTGCTTTCAAGAAACTGTGTGGAAGACAGAGTTTTGCCAAATAAAACAATATTTTGGTGATGCCCAAGACTGTAGGGAAAACTGGCTTTTTGGTATATGAAGCATTCTGAAAAGCTCTGATCTTTGCCTTACCCTCAAGATGCATACTGGCTAGAGATGTGGGGATGAAGTGCCAAAATGGCTTCGTCTTGGTTCGTGAGTCGTCAACCTTGAGAAGGGTGTTGTTTGTGTCTCCATATCTGTGTTATGGGGCCTGGTCATTGTTTAACATTGCAGGACTGTCCGTAAACAAGCACTAGTGTGCCATCTAAAGCTTGGGACTGGGGAGTATTATTGGTGATAGATCATACACGTCAGTGCTGGAAGCTGTTGATACCCAATGGTCTTCTGCCATTTTCCTCTTCTGAGTCTGTATTTTGGCAGTTTGTTCCTAGGTACCAGTCTTGCTCTGTCAATTTGTTTTCTCAACTCGCTGAGTAGGTATTGTAGTTTAAGAAGTGCCTGCTATAAATTTATGAGTCTTGTGGATCTGGGCAGCTGTGGTTGTATCTCACAGCACAACTGTAGACAACAGATTTTGTGGAGTGTTCTGGATGGAAGCTAGAGGCATGTAAGTGTGACATTCTGTCCATTTGTAATACACTGTGGTGCTTTTATGCCCATTGTGCAGTTATACAGTGGTGGCCAGAAAAGGTATTTGTCATGTAGAGTGCTGTAAGCCCAAGTTGATAGTAAGGCGGACTTCACTATGACCCATTTATAACATGAATGGTTATCTCTTTTTACTCATTTTTGTATTTCTTCTCTAAATAGTAAGTCACCATTCTAGGCTCTTGGAACATGTTCAGTCCTCATTTGGCTATTTTGTGAATCTTAGAGATTTTTCTGTACATAGTTTTGTACTCTTGTAAACCTTGTGGTTCCCCTCATCTTCCTGATTACACCCCCGCCCCTTTTGTGCATGGATGGTAACATTTTTGTTGCATTTAGAAAACGGAGATTGTATGTGTATATGTACATGCTGCTGGCTGGATAGCTGAATGAGTTGAATACTTGGCTGCAGAGCCAGAGATCAGGAGTTCGATTTCTCTCTGGGCCTCTTGGAAGAACAGCCACCCTATGTGGCCTTGGGCAAGCTGCACAATCCCAAGGTACCCCCAAAAGAAAGAACTGGTAAACCACTTCTGAGTACTCTTTATACCTAGGAAACACTGAAAAGAGTCACCATAAGTTGAATTTGACTTGATGGCACATTATATTATTGAATATTAATTATATATCTGTATGGCACCTGTAAAACACTGATAGAGTGTGGTATGCTTCTGTTGTCAGTATATATTCCATTCCAGGTCCCTTTTTTTCTTCTGGGCCACCTCAATCAGTGAACATCCCTGCCCACTGAGCATGCCGTCCTCAAAAGGCTGGAGGGTTGTTTTTTTTTGGGGGGGGGGGGAACCTGGCAGCAGGTACCTATCTCATGTGTGCTGATGGTTCTATTTGGGCTATATTGAGACTGGTACATGGAGAACTTAGAATGGTGTTAGCCTTCATTAGGATGATGTGTATGGTTGCCAGAGGTGGGGGAGGGCAGCCACTCTTTCCAGCCCCCCCCCCCCCCCCCGAATTTCCATGGGTTTGCATCCAGCAGGGGCATGAACTGGAGTGGCAAGCACATAAGAGAATCTCGCATTGCTTCCTACCTCATGTCTCCTTACACTTCAACACAGCCTCTCTTGATGTCAGGTGAGGGAAGCCATCACCTTAGGTTGGCAGGCTGGGAAGTGGCAGCAAGGTATTTGAGGACATACCCTACCATCTGCTGGGAGTCCCCTTAAGCTAGCTACCTGCTTTCTGGCACCCTGGATAAGTCTGATCCATCTTCTGCATAGGAGGGAGAGTCATGGGTCCAGGTGGTCAGCTTTGTTGTTTGGAATGGAGGTGGGGACTGCAACCTTGTTCTTTGCCTCAGGCAGCAAACAGTCTTGGGCTAGCCTTGCATGCATGTGCCTATCAAGGGGGGGGGGGGAAGAGAGAGAGGAAGTGATGGATTTTTCTTGTACAACTGTTTGCTCCACTTGTGGTAACACTGGATCCAAACCTCTGTCTTTGCATGTGCATGTGTATGTGAACACACATTCATACACATGTATCCAAATGTATAACACCTGAAGATTACAGCTCATGGAGCTGGCAGTATGGGCAATAAACATGTAAAAGTCTCTGCTCTAATGCATCTCTTAGTCTTTCAGTTGTCCCCAGATTCCCTTTTATGCTGATGAAATTGGCAGCCATTACACCAACAGTGGCCTTCCAGACGTCATTGAACTGTAACTCGGATCAGCTCTTGCCAGCATCCCCAGTGATGAGGGATGATGGGGGCTGTGGCTTATCAACATCTGGGAGGCTATAGTTTCCTACCCCTGTCTTTCCCAGATCCTACCCTCTTCACGTGTCTAGTAAAACACCTGAAACAAATGAAAAAGATGAATACTGCCATTGTTAATAAGTCTGGGAACAAAGAGTGACAAATGAATGTGTGTGCATACAGATTGGAAAAGGATGCAGCGTAAGGGTGGGAGGGAGAATGAGTGAACCGTGGGGACCCTTGCATAGAGGGGGCTACCACATGTCTGAAGCAACCACTGGGAGTGTCACTGGTTATAAAGGGGCCACAAGACTCTTTAGCTCTGAACATGTCATGATTTTAATTTGAGCTCCGATGAGGTACAGACAAAGACGATATATACGTTTAAAAATGTTTAATAGCTTGTTCATCCACACAAAATGTTTGATGTCTGGTTTAAAGAGGCAAGTCTGGCACTGCGTGTTCCTCTGGGCAGAACTTAACTGTGCAAAAGGCAGCGTCCTGAGGCTTAACTCTGTGGGGTAAGTCGCCAGCGGAGTTGCAGTGGGTTGGTAGGGGAGAGGAAGGCATTGTCTTTGATTATTGTTGTCGCTACAAAGTGGGACCACAACTCTGGAATTCTCTTACAGCTCCTGGAATTCTCAGAGCTGCAGAAGTTCAAAAGAGTAACTTTTCCAAGCTCTGACCCAGACTCTTGGACTAAAGCAGCTCTGCTGTGTCAGCAATTATGCAGACCATAATTGCTGCTGCAAATATGGCACAGAGTCAAGAGCAGTTACTCAGGGCACCGGCATGGGAAAGATGTAGGGCTGCCACCTATTGTTTATTTATTTACATATTTGACAGGCCCCTTTTGTCTCTAAATGCTGCAGGACAGCTTGAAATGCAATCACTAAAACTTTTATTACTCTCTTTGAGTAGGGTTGGTTTCTGCTCTTGGATTTCCGTCTATCAAACACCTCTTAAATCTGCAGAAGCCAGTGTATATCAGGCAGTCCTAGGAAGATGGGGTGTAGCATGGCGGGTGAGAGTGACTAATTTTTCCATCATGATGAAAGTGGCAACACACAACTGTGCCAACATGACACGACTGGCATATTTCTAAAAAGACAGGGACCGTCTTCTTCTTTTTGCCCTGGAAACAGTTCTGGAAGCCTTTCTGGTTTGCCAAGTGGGGCAGCACTTGGAAAAACGCTCAGAATGCCCTAGGCCTTTCTTACTCCAACCCTTGTGGAGCCTGAAGGTCGAGGGTGTTAAGCCTTAAAAAATAATCATAGAATAAGTGAGTTGGAAGGGGCCTATAAGCCCATCAAGTCCAACCCCTGCTCAATGCAGGGATCCAAGTCAAAGCAGATCTGACAGATGGTTGTCCAATTTTCCCTTGAATGCCTCCAACATTGGAGTGCTCACCGTCTCCTAAGGTAATTAGTTCCATTGTCATACTGCTCTAACGGCCACAAAAGCTTCATCTCAGGACAGGATGCCGCTCCAGCTAATCAGTTCAAGTCACTTATTGCGTTGTTGTGACAACTGTCTGCAAAAAGGATCAGCTTTAATGGCAAGAAAATACATTTTTGACAGCTTTGTTTCTTTATTTTTGTGAAGAGAAAGTGATTGGAACCACATAGTATGAGGGAATTTGCTGGCTTAAAATGACTTCCCTCCCCCCCCCCCCCGCAAAAAAATTATGCATGAAATAGATGAATAAGCATTAAGTAACCAGTGGGACCTGTAATGGAGTGTTGCAGTGTGGCATTTTCTTGCTCAGTGTGTCAGCAGGGTTTCCCCAGAAACCAACTACAATTTACATGAACATTGGCCAGAATCCTCCTGAGGATTTAGCGTAATTGTATATATTGTGGCCCCCTTCATGGATTGCTGCCCTGTCGTGGTGAAGGGGCTTGAGTAATTCAGAGAAACTATGGACTATGCCATGCAGGGACACCCAAGACGGACAGGTCATAGTGGAGAGTTCTGACTAAAAGCGATCCACCTGGAGCAGGAACTGGCAAGCCACTCCAGTATCTTTGCCAAGAAAACTCAATGGACAGAAACAAAAGGCTAAAAGATATGACGCCAGAAGATGAGCCCCTCAGGTCGGAAGGCGTCCAACATGCTACTGAGGAAGAGCAGAGGACAAGGACAAGTAGCTCCAGAGCTAATGAAGTGGTTGGGCCAAAGCTGAAAGGACGCTCAGCTGCGGACGCGCCTGGAAGTGAAAGGAAAGTCCGATGCTGCAAAGAAAAATACTGCATAGGAACCTGGAATGTAAGATCGATGAAAAACAGGAGATGGCAAGAATAAACATTGGCATCCTGGGCGTCAGTGAACTAAAATGGACGGGAATGGGCGAATTCAATTCAGACGAGTATCATATCTACTATTGTGGGCAAGAATCCCGTAGAAGAAATGAAGTAGCCCTCATAGTCAAAAAAAGAGTGGGAAAAGCTGTACTGGGATACAATCTCAAAAATGAGAGAATGATTTCAATATGAATCCAAGGCAGACCTTGCAACATGACAGTAATCCAAAGTTTATGCACCAACCACCAATGCTGAAGAGGCTGAAATTGACCAATTCTATGAAGACTTACAACACCTTCTAGAACTGACACCAAAGAAAGACGTTCTTGTCATTATAGGGGACTGGAATGCTAAAGTAGGGAGTCAAGAGATAAAAGGAACAACAGGTAAGTTTGGCCTTGGAGTTCAAAACGAAGCAGGGCAAAGGCTAATCGAGTTTTGTCAAGAGAACAAGCTGGTCATCACAAACACTCTTTTCCAACAACACAAGAGGCGACTCTACACATGGACATCACCAGATTTGCAATACTGAAATCAGACTGATTATATTCTCTGCAGCCAAAGATGGAGAAGCTCTATACAGTCAGCAAAAACAAGACCTGGAGCTGATTGTGGCTCTGATCATCAGCTTCTTATAGCAAAATTCAAGCTTAAACTGAAGAAAGTAGGAAACACCACTGGGCTAGTCAGGTATAATCTAAACCAAATCCCTTATGAATACACAGTGGAAGTGAAGAACAGATTTAAGGAACTAGATTTGGTGGACAGAGTGCCTGAAGAACTATGGATGGAGGCTCGTAACATTGTACAGGAGGCAGCAACAAAAACCATCCCAAAGAAAAGGAAATGCAAGAAAGCAAAGTGGCTGTCCAACGAGGCCTTAGTAATAGCAGAGAAGAGAAGGGAAACAAAATGGAAGGGAGATAGGGAAAGTTACAGAAAATTGAACGCAGACTTCCAAAGAATAGCAAGGAGAGACAAGAGGGCCTTCTTAAATGAACAGTGCAAAGAAACAGAGGAAAAGAATAGAAAGGGAAAAACCAGAGATCTCTTCAAGAAAATTGGAGATGTTAAAGGAACATTTTGTGCAAAGATGGATACGATAAAGGACAAAAATGGTAGGGACCTAACAGAAGCAGAAGACATCAGGAAGAATACACAGAGGAATTATACCAGAAAGATCTGGATGCCCCGGAAAACCCAGATAGTGTGGTTGCTGACCTTGAGCCAGACATCCTGGAGAGTGAAGTCAAGTGGGCCTTAGAAAGCATGGCTAACAACAAAGCCAGTGGAGGTGATGGCATTCCAGCTGAACTACTTAAAATCTTAAAAGATGACACTGTTAAGGTGCTACACTCAATATGCCAGCAAGTTTGGAAAACTCAGCAGTGGCCAGAGGACTGGAAAAGATCAGTCTACATGCCAATCCCAAAGAAGGGCAGTGCCAAATAATGCTGCAACTACCGTACAATTGCACTCATTTCACACGCTAGCAAGGTTATGCTCAAACTCCTACAAGGTAGGCTTCAGCAGTATGTGGACCGAGAACTCCCAGAAGTACAAGCTGGATTTCGAAGTGGCAGAGGAACTAGAGACCAAATTGCTAACATACGCTGGAGAAAGCCAGAGAATTCCAGAAAAACATCTACTTCTGCTTCATTGACTACAAAAAGGCCTTTGACTGTGTGGACCACAGCAAACTATGGCAAGTTCTTAAAGAAATGGGAGTGCCTGACCACCTTATCTATCTCCTGAGAAATCTATATGTGGGACAGGAAGCAACAGTTAGAACTGGATATGGAACAACTGATTGGTTCAAAATTTGGAAAGGAGTAAGACAAGGCTGTATATTGTCCCCCTGCTTATTTAACTTATATGCAGAATACATCATGCGAAAGGCCGGACTGGATGAATCCCAAGCCGGAATTAAGATTGCCGGAAGAAATATCAACAACCTCAGATATGCAGATGATACCACTCTGATGGCAGAAAGTGAGGAGGAATTAAAGAACCTCTTAATGAGGGTGAAAGAGGAGAGCGCCAAAAATGGTCTGAAGCTCAACATCAAAAAACCTAAGATCATGGCCACTGGTCCCATCACCTCCTGGCAAATAGAAGGGGAAGATATGGAGGCAGTGACAGATTTTACTTTCTTGGGCTCCATGATCACTGCAGATGGTGACAGCAGCCACAAAATTAAAAAATGCCTGCTTCTTGGGAGGAAAGCGATGACAAACCTCGACAACATCTTAAAAAGCAGAGACATCACCTTGCCGACAAAGGTCCGCATAGTCAAAGCTATGGTTTTTCCAGTAGTGTTGTATGGAAGTGAGAGCTGGACCATAAAGAAGGCTGACCGCCGAAGAATTGATGCTTTTGAATTGTGGTGCTGGAGGAGACTCTTGAGAGTCCCCTGGACTGCAAGGAGATCAAACCTATCCATTCTGAAGGAAATCAACCGTGAGTGCTCACTGGAAGGACAGATCCTGAAGCTGAGGCTTCAATACTTTGGCCATCTCATGAGAAGAGAAGACTCCCTGGAAAAGACCCTGATGTTGGGAAAGTGTGAAGGCAAGAGGAGAAGGGGACGACAGAGGACGAGATGGCTGGACAGTATCATCGAAGCTACCAACATGAATTTGACCCAACTCCGGGAGGCAGTGGAAGACAGGAGGGCCTGGCGTGCTCTGGTCCATGGGGTCACGAAGAGTCGGACACGACTTAACGACTAAACAACAACAATATATTGTGGCATCAAATTGCTGCTAAGTAACTAATTGGTGCCTTTATTCCTGGTTGTGTACCGGTGGGTGTCACTCGTACACAACCAGCAATGTGATTGGCAACTTGTTAATTAGTGCAAATTCACTACAATGATTTACAGAATTCCACTTACACCAATGTAAATCCCCAGCAGGATTTTGGCCAATGTGATTTTTAAAATTAAATTTAATCCCATGCGTGTGCAGATGAGGATTATTTACAAATGTGGTGCCAACCAAGCCAATGGGAACCCTCTCCCCCCCCCCCCCCGTCATGTGTAGGGTCTTTACAGCTGGTAGGGAAGGCTTCAGTCTCTGCACCCTTCACAGTGTGGTGTCAATTGTCACAGTTGCTCCCCCATTGCAGCAGGTTTTAATTAATTAAAAAAGGTAAAGTGATTATTAATGCATATATCTACACAGAGAGAGCTTTTTTGCTGCAGTGAGAGCTTGGAAAACTAACTTTTTTGAAATATTTCTTAGATATTAAGTGCCAATAACGTCTGTGGCTCTGTGGTTGAAAAACACCATAGAAAAGCTGCCCAGTTATGACTGTTTCGCAGCCCAAACCACAATAATCCACAAAATGCCACTATCTTTGTAGTTTTGGCCTCCTGGAAAAGAGGTCAAAGATTTCTTTAAATAGTGCAGTGCAGGGGAATCATTTGGAGGTGTGAGAGGAGGACTGCTAGGATCTGTGAAGATGGAATAGCCTTGTGGAGCTTGGGAAATGGTAGGTTACCATGTTTTATTTGGTTGCATGAGTGCGTTTGGCATGGTCAGTTGCTGTAGTGGTTTTGCAAGTTGTCTTATTGGCCTTCAAGACTTTTACTGGTGGATGAAGCCGGCGCCATAAAGTTTTCACTTTTCAAAAAGAGGGGAGAAGTCTTGAAGCTGCTTAAAAAAACGAAACAGATTGGTACCTATTTTCCGCAGTTCCAATAGTAAGATTTCATGGGCATAACATACAAGGATATTCAAAGCACTGAATCTATGTGTATACATTTTATAGTAATGACATTTATTTGGGAAATATGTGGTAAATGATTTTAATCTGGAGGATGTTTGAATAGGGTATTTGTTTAAATACATTATGACATTATAAGTACAAGTACAGGCAATTTGTTTTTCTGGACTACAGCTCCCAGAATTCTCTAGGCTACCTAGGGAATTCTGGGAGTTGTAGTCTAAAAACACAAATATGCACACCTCTGATGATAACTTATTGTTTTAAGCTGCACTTTTAAAACCATTCTGTAAGATTCATTACCATTAAGAGAAGGGCAGGATGGGGTGGGGGAGTAAATGAAAAGAGGAAGGTTTGTGAATGGTGGGTGGGTTAAAAACCAGGAGGGAAGGGAGGAGAGAGGGAAGCACAAGGGAGGGAAAGTATTAGATCTTGCCTTGTGCTTTTAAATACTTTAAAATACTTTAAAATACTTTTAAAATACTTTAAAAAACTTTTGCCCCATAGCACAAAAATAAGAACTATAACTAAAATTAGAATTGGAAAGCACTGGAGAAAATGCAAAGGCCTGAGTGGTAAAAGAAGGTGGGAAGGGAAGAAAGAGTGAAATACATGGGGGGAGCATGGAGAAGATAGTCAAAGGAGGACAGCAATCTGTCTTGGGAGTGAAATATCAGGAAGCACTTCCAGACATATGTGGCCAGGTGGTACTAGGATGACCCAGAACATCCAGCAACAGATATCCACATGTGTGGATACTATTACCATAGTGATCTTTTCAAGTCTGCAACACAAAATATCGGAACAACCCAGAACAACCACAGAACAACTGGGGGGCAACACCATGATGGAGGAACCTTTTAAACAGCAACTTGACATGAAGAAGTCTACTGATCATTGTGCTTCCTAGTCATGGTGAACAATTCATCTGTAAAAATGCTGAGGACAGAGCAGTCCTGTGTGATCTATTTTCTAGCACTCACAGGATATACTGGAAATTACGCTCCAGCCTGACACCCCCAAGCTGGACCTTTTCAGTCCAGCCATAAGGCTACAATTTGTGGGGGCCAAACTGGAGCAATTCCCCAACAGATAGAAGTTCCACTTTAAGGAATATAGCTCTCTGGAAAGCAATCATGTCCAGTGCAATTGGACACGTACCATTCCCGCCATCTGATGACACATTGAAACATTTCCGTGTCATATTCTGTGGCTCAGTTGCTAGGTCTAACATGATGGAAATGAGGCAGGTTAATGAATGCTATGGAATAAAAGTGATTTTGAACGGACAAGGCTGAAAATAAAGGGAAGGAAAGTTTGCTGATCTAATCGTGGTATGTGTGGGTCAACAAAGTCTTTAAATCAAAATCATTTGTGATGTTTCTTTCCAACCAGAAAATCATCATTGTCATCACCATAAATTAATTAATTTATTTATCGTTTGAAATCTCCCAAGTGGTGTACAAAGAATTTAAAAGTCACAATTTCTTCTTTGATGATATAGTTAACTTATGCTGCAACTACATGGTCAAACACCACAGGATTTGCTCCAGTTATAAAATAGATGAAATTTTTTTTAACACAATGCAAAGGCCAATTCAGATCAGTCTGGCTCTTTTAGCTCCCAATGTGGAGTTTTTTTTTCTGCTTCTTGAATGGACTTTTCCTTGTGTGATCAGTTATTTCCTTCTGCGAAAGGATGGGGGGGGGAGGTGACTATGGGCAATTTTGTACTGATGTAGGCAGTTGGGGCATAATGTTTAGGGACACCAGCCTCCGCAATCTGTCCCCTGACTGTCTCTAAAATTGTTTTTTTTAAATAAATGACTCCAGTACTGATTCATTGTATTGATATACTAGTTTAGCGCTATATCACCCAGAAAAAAATTATTGTAAAATAGAAACAACTCAAATGAAATAAAGAAGATTACATATGTGTCTGTGGTATGTGTGTTTCTGTGTACATTACGAGGAATTTTGGGAAGCTGCTGCCTTTTCCCTAATGTGCAACCCTTTAAAAACAAAGCAGCTTGGAAACTCATGGAAAGGGGGATTGGAACTGGTGAAACCATTCCTTAAATATCTCACTTAGGGTACAACCTGACAGCTGAATTGCCCCTGGCTAGATTGTGCTAAACAGGATCACACTGAGCAGCGATATGTCATTTGGGGTGATCCTTGCATCCACATGGGTGGTTTGGGGGCAAGAGACTACATTGCACCTCAGGCAACAACCCTATTTGGCCCTTCTTTCCTTTGAAACGAAAGGAAAACAAAACAAAACAAAAGACCCCCCTCCTTTATCCTTCTCTATAGAGAACCAGAAGGAAGCTTTCAATTTTTTAAAAATTGTTTCATTGTGGCATAGTGCTTAATTGGCTCGCCAAGCTACCAATTGAGTGCTGCCTTACAAGGGTTTAACAACAAAATACCTTTGTATAGTCTTTCTCCCCCTCTATGGAGGAGCAGAAGGAAGGTTTCAATTTGCCAAGTTTGAGAAGTGGCTGAAACAAAGTGAAAGCTTAAGCCATCCACTTTGGTTCAATCCCAGTGATCGCGCATACTGGAACCAAACTAAAACAGAGCAATTCTACTTGCACACACACACAAAAAGTAGCTAATGACGGGGCACTAAATTTTTCAGACTGGTATGAATCAGGGATAGGCTGGTTTGCAATTGCCCATACATTGTGTGGTGACTGGAAAAGGCAGTGAGCCAGCTAGTCCCTAAACTGAACCAAACCAGGGGACAAATCCTCATCTGACTGCACTCTTACTTCAAAAGCTTGATTAGAATTTGTTACAAGTGATGGCTCATGAGACAAATTGCTTCAGTCCAAACTCCTGTTAAAAGGGCAGTTCGAAGTAAGTCAGAGATTGTCTCAAAAAATAAGGAGCTGCGATGTTGTGACTCGGTCAAGGTAGAGCACAGTGAGTAGAGCACGGAGCCCTGCCTCTTAGTTCCAAGGACAATGTTTCTGGCAGTGGCTGATGTCGACCCTCTCTCTTTGTCAGTCAACTAGCCTAGCATTGTTTATGTTGTGTTAAACTCTTTTAAAAAATAAACTTTAACTCTTTTGAGTTTTAATTGCTGAGTCTGTTTAGTCAGGGGAGTTATTGGATTTCAGCCAGGCACCAACAGAGCGTAGAAAACACATAACCCTATTCTTGGCCAGGAATCCTTTCCTTTCCGAGCTTGGAGTGGGTTCTGGAGAAGAGAATTAAACTGGGGCATAGGCTGCCCTGGGCAAGTATAGAAGTGTCTGCCAAACGGTCATAAAGTCATAGACAAAAATATTCTGTTCACTGGACTGACTGAACTGTTGTCAAATTAAGCTACCTGAACTATCGACAATATCAGAACCCCCTTCTACCCTAATGATTTCCCCTTCTGCCACCCAAGTGGTAATGTGGAAGCGTTCTGGAGCAAAACACAAGAGAGGAACCACCATCATCAGGGGTATTCCACCAGCAGGCCTACTCCATCTTGTTTGTTTTTCTACATTTTTACTCTGTCTGATTTCCCAGGAGTAGGTAGTTAAATATATATGGCTGCTCCTTCTGATTTTTATCCTCGTAATAATCCTGCCTAGTCCATGGTCACTTATGAGTTTCATGCCTGGGTAGAGTTTTGCGTGTGGTTTTCCCATTCTAGTTTAACATTCTATCCTCTATACTTGCTGACTCACATCTTTGCACATCGACACCCATTTAAGGGCTGCGTAATGCCACATCTGTCAGTGGTGCCATTTTCTGGCTTAGTAACAGAGTAGACACATTCTAGATGGGCGGTATATAAATCTAATAAATGAAAAAATAAATAAATAAATAACAGCAATCCATGCAGTTAGGATAACATCATCCTGTTGGTAATTTCATTTCATCGTTTGACTGTGGCCAAACTGTAAGACAGATATCAAAAACAAGGCAGGGGTGTGGAGAGGAGTAGGTAGACCAATAAGCTTGGTTATGGCATGGTGCAGTGGTAGCTCTCCTAGAAGCCAGTACCACAAAGTGCCAGCTCTTTTCCTGGAATACCTGATTCTGAGCAGGTGCTGAGAGCCATCAGACCAAGGGAATGAAGATCTGTGAGGTTGCCTGTGCCTCCGTAGTGCCTCCACAGATCAGGCATTAAAAGAAAAAAAGTTGGCTCTGTTAAAACCGTTCTCTTGTCTCTGGAAATGCTGCTGCCTCTGCTTCTTTTTCCTGCAGTAGTGTGTGCAGGTGGTGGAAAAAATGAAGAAAAATGGCCAGCTCTTGAAAGCTGCTCCCAATAGCAGCTGTCCAGAGGAGCACGGGCCATCTAGGGACAGTGGGGGGGGGGGGGAAGTGGTGCATTCACAGCATGCGGTGCCCCACTGCTTGAGGCAATTGGCCCTGTGAGCATAAGGATAAGGCCAGTCCTGGTGCAGGTCTGAGAAACCTCTGCTGTTTTGCTTTTGGTGTTGTTGAGGGGAGGGGGAGATGAGCCTAAAGTCAGCCATAGGCAGGGCTGACGGCACCAAAGTCGAGAGGCAAATATATTGGTGAATGTTAGGAAAACAAATGGCAACCCCTCTTGGCTCTATTCAGTTTCTTTCTTTGACTGTGGTAACTGGGGGTGGGGGAGACAGAATATTCCCCACCACCTCCTCTTTTAATGGACGCTTGCCCCCACATCTCAGAGAAGATGGGTGAGAGATTGTGCCATCTGCCCCGGGGTGCCAACATTGCTAGTTATTACTGCCCCCTCTCCCAGCCCCAGTTACCACAGTCCATGCTGGGCAGGGCATTTGGGGAAGCGGGCATCCTCCAAAGTGACTCTTCCAAAGCCTGTCTTAGCACAGACACATGAGTCCTGCTCTCCTGCCTCCTGTTCTGCGCCAGGCTCCTATTCGCTGCCAGCTCTGCCTCTCAGGAGACCCAAGACAAACCCATGCCAAGGCATGCTGCGTGTGGAGGGGTGTGTCTGGGTGAGTCTAACCTTCTGTCAGTGCCTTTAGCAGAAAAGCTTTCCTCCTTACTCAAGTTCCCAGCCAGGAAAATCTTCAGAGGCTACATTTTTGTGTCAGAGGGTGCTCTAGAGAAGGAACCGTGACAGGGCTAGTTCAAAATTAAATGGCAAGGGAAGTGTATTTATAGTAGTTGGTTTTCTTTTTTCTCTTGGAAGCATGCGTTTTTCATACAGATTATAATCTTAGAACTGCAGAACTGGAAGGGACCCTCTGGATCATCGAGTCCAACCCTTGTAAGGGGGCACAGTGGAGAATTGAACTCACAATCTTTGTCTTCGCAGCCAGATACCTAAACTACTGAGCTATCTATTAACTAGCAGCTTCCAATTTTCCCATTTTGCCATGCCTTCCAAATAAGGAAAACCTGGGATAGATGGGAATTTAACTTACAAAAACCTTGTTTTAATGGGTATAGCACTACAGAGTATGGAACTTGCAATGAACAGGCTGGTGAGAGTTTGGCAAAATGAACTTTTATCAGAACCCATGATTATTTCATGATGGGAGGAAGTCTTCAAAGGACCTGCTTTGGAAGCTGAAGCAAGAATATTTGCATAATGTAAAATAGAAAAGGAATTAGGAAATTGTATAACATTTCATGTCTCCCTGCCTCAGACTAAGGACAGTACTTTGCAGGTTCTTTCATGGAGATCCTTCCTTCCGGCATGTCTGTTGTTTTCTCTTACAAACAGCACCACTATGACATCAATACTGGCTAAGCAGCCAAGGATTATTCACAGCATTGCCAACTTTTAAACTGGCAGCTATAGCTGTGCCTTTAACAGCAGGCTGATGAGTAGACATTAACAAGTGAGGACATTTATCTTCATGTCTTCAAACAGTTGGGCAACTGATTTCTGCCCACCAGGATGCTGTGAATGGCCAAAGAGCAGGTCAGGCCAATTTTTTAACGGTTAGTTGGCAATGCTAGTTAGGAGACAAATACAGGCGCTGTATATCTTAATATCACTGGAACAATCAGGCCATTTTCACAAGACACTGAAAGCCCTCTTTTGCATTTCCTGTGTCGGTAATTCAAATGCAAAACTCACATTGGTTAGCAATTTGGTTTCACTAAACCGTTTCCTTCTCTTTCTCCCCCATTAGCAACAGTCACATGTGTGACCAAAATGTGCAGTAGCACTTTTAGAATGTTTTTGGATCTGGAGTGTTTTTTGCCATCGGAGAAAGGAATTGGATGTTGTACAAGAAAGCAAGGTTGGGGGAGGCTCCCTCCTGCTTGCACCTCTTAAAAATTGAAAGTACCTCAATGGCCACTAAGTTAGCAGGTGAGAGTGGAAAAGTGTGTGTGTGTGTGTGTGTGTGTGAGAGAGAGAGAGAGAGAGAGGCTGCGCTGCTCAACTCTTTCCTCCGCTAGTTTCTCTGTTCCACAAACTACTTTTCTTCCCTTGATGAGAAAAGATCTAGGGATCCCAGTATCTTCTCACATACACACACACACACAAACACACCTGCAAAAGCTGTGATAGTGTGTGTCTCGAGCGGTTATGTGTTAAGATGGCAGGAAGGAAGGAAGGAAGGAAGGAAGGAAGGAAGGAAGGAAGGAAGGAAGGAAGGAGGTGCCACAAACTGGACAGGAGATGCTGGACATTTTGGGGCTTTTGAGATTGTCTGTGATGGTGTCTTCTGAGCTGCCTGTCTGGAATGAAACTCGGAAACATTCTTTTACTGTAACTCTGATCTTTCCTGGAAAGGCAAGCTGAGAAAGGGGTGCTATGGAACTCTTGTTTGATGCAATGACCACCAGCCTATGGTGTCCATCAGGTATAGTCTTGTCCCCAATCCTGTTTTAATGCATAGATGAAATGCCAAGGAAAAGGCATTTGGAGTTTGGAGGTTTCTTGCCACTGGTACGCTATCATTCCCTGTCATCCAAATCAGTGAAGCATGACCCGTTGGCTATTTGTGCCCGCCTCTGAGACCTCAGCACACCCCAAGGCCTGACTCTGATGCCCAGCATCTGGTGGTGCGCAGGAATGCCTTTGGAGAGCTGAGACTAGTGGATCAACTTTGCCCATTCTTAAGCCCACCAACTATGGCCATGGCTGTACATGGCTTAGCTGTGTCCCACTTGGACTGCTGTAATGTACTTCTGGAACATCCAAAAGTCACTCTGACCTTGGAAATTTTGTGCCACTGATAAAGGAGCCAATGTGATGTACTGGGCCATGGGAACTCACTGGGGAGAATGGCATTGGAAAAACTACCCCTTAAATATGTCACTTACCTTGAAAACCTTACTAAGGTTGCCTTGTGTCGTAAGTGGCTTGATAGCGCATAAGTCCCACAGTGTGCTCCATGTGGGCTGCCTCTAAAAGATGTTTGGAAATTTCAGCTGATCCAGCATGTTGTTCTCAGACTTTGATGGGGTGACAGGGAGCATGCAATTCCCTTGTTGCTGCAGCATTGCTGGATGCCTGTCTCTTTCTTTCCACAATTTAAAGTTCTAGTTATGACCTACAGCTTTTGGGTTGGGGTCTTTGACAGATTATTGCTGTCTGATTGGTTCCAACTTATGGCAACCCTTGCCAGTCTTCAGGTGTGAAAGGTCTTTTCGGCTGGATTCCAAGGCTCCCTTTATAAAGAGTAGGGCCATGCAATAGCTAAACTGTGCTGAAGCTCATTCATTCCACTGGTCTAAGGTTTCTCTAAATGCATTGGATGGGTCACAGTCCTAAGCACACATTTTTGTCTTTACTGAACTTAGTGGGACTTACTCTCGAACAAGCATGCATCTCTTATTGATTTCTTGGAAAGAGAACTAAGTGCACTCATAACCCTTACACTTTACAAATGTTTAAATGTTACCTACATTATTAGGCAAGGGGCAAAAACAAAACCTGAAGTGTGGGTTGTGGGGGCTTTTTTTGGACCTATGGGTAACTTGTCCATTCACACTTGTTTACATTCTTCTCTCTCTTTTTAAAAATAGAACACGAGGGCTAGAAGCTTGTTTTGATCAAGAATAAGACTATCAGTTACTGGGCTTTGGCAGAAATCTCTAGAATTGTGAGTCTCTTAATAACATTGCAAGAGTTGGCAGCTCTGTGGCTCTGCATCTGAAAAGCAGATTAGGCTGTTCTCTTATCTCTGGAGTCCACCACCTGTGCAGATCTAGCTAAAGCATCTCTGTGGGAGATGACCTATCTCTGGCGCTCCCTTTAAAGATCTTCTTGACAAGCAGGTATTTTACCTCTTAGGGGAAGCGCATTGCACCAAATTCCTGTGTGTGTGTGTGTGTGTGTGTGTGTGTGTTTAATTCCCAAGGATAAGGTTACCACGGCTCTTTTAAAATCTTCCATTTCTCATTTCAAGTTGCCAGCAAACATTATCTGTAAGCAGTGGACTCTAAACTTTACCTTGGTGGAAGCTACAGTCTCAGTGGAGTGGCATCCATTGAGAAATTACTCTACATTCTACTTCAGTCATATGAAATATTTCATTCGTTTCATTAATTTATTCAATGTCCATCCTCCCCTCCACCCAAAATGGTGTTCCAGGCAGGTAAATATAAACTCACTGTCTCATCCAATGCTTTATTTCTAGATAATGCCTTGTCTCCTTCCTTAAAAAAAAAAAATGGTTGAAAGGAAGCTGAATTTCCCCTTTGGTCCAGCTCTTATGCCTTATTATCGTTGAGTACATATGTTTCCATGATAGTCACTTGCTAAGAATGAGCAACTCTGACACTATCACAATATAGCGACACTTCGCCCAACATTGGGACCACGTTATTGCACACAATTACTTTTCTGATATTGTCAAATACTCTAGTCTTCCTTAAACTTAGTTTGCACCTTCGTGTATTTCTCAAGTCTTAATTCAATCCTCTATGTTGAATAATTTGGCAGGCATATTGCGCTGAGGTACCCTTAGTGTCAGTGACCAAGGGAGCCCTCCCCGTTTCCAACTGTGCATTTCGTTTTGTTTCACATTCCTTACAGGCTGGGCATTTGTCATTCTCCAAATGGATCTAGAGAAAGAATTAGTTTCCCTCTCCTCCTTATTTACTTTCTGGTTTTGTTTTCATTGCAAGCTTATCCGCCCAGTACACTTTTGGGCTTCTCTGTCTCCTGGTGTGTGTCTTGAAGGTTAGCCATTGCTAAGCAACCACCACAAAGTTCAAGGCTGGTCAGCCGACTGCAATGCATTTCCCAGGTTATCTCCGATACGAAGTTAAGGGCAGCTGGAGTTAGGAGGCAGGGAGGCACTCTTCAGGAAAGAAGGAAGGGGGGTGGAGGGTGGGGACACGTGCCCAGCTACTACTGTGACTTTGAGCAAAGCTCTGGCCTGAAGAAAATGGATTTCAATTCCATTTGAATGCTTCTCTTCCTTGATAATGGAATGGCACACCTGAGGTCTGTTCCCATCACATTAATTCTACCTCTGCTAAACTTTCCTAGTCAATTAGCTGTGTCTCTCTGCTGCTCTAGAAACCACATGTGACTCCTTTGGAAGAGATGCAGCTGCTGCAGGGCTTTGAAACTGCAGTTCCCTCGGCAAGCGTTCAGCATAGCAGCCCCCCTGAGTGTGCTTATCAATCAGGGCCTGTCATGTTTCTCTTTTAGGCCCATCTATCTTTGGGGTTTATTCCCCACCCCCTACACCATTTTTGTTCTGTTTATAAATCTGAATGATGCCGACATCTTAAGATGTTGATCAAAGTGATCTGAGTCAGTGACGATAACTTGAGCAAAAGTCCAGATAGTGTGGTGCCTTGTGCATGTAGGGTTGGTATGTACCCTATATTATTGGGCATACCCCAAAACACAACTAACTCTCTCTGACTGGGGAAGTTACAAAGGGTCACATGTGGATGAGAGACCACCATATGAGGGAAGGCTAGGAATGGAGCCTTACCTGCCTGAAAACCCAGAGAGCTTTGGATAACTAAGAATTGACAATACTGAAAAAGATAGACTATTGGTCAGGTACCGTCCTACCATGACTGCTATAACTGAGGCACTCCCTTCAAACACTGGATGGTGGGTGGTTTGACTTGGCAATGGCAGCCCTCACTGTTTCTACCAGACAACAGTGCTGTAGCTTCTAGGCAGGCTACTCCGTAACTCTGCCCAATTTAGCCTGCTGCTCCCAGATATAGTGGAGAAAGCTATCCTATCACGGGGGTCAAAGTAAGATTCGGTTGCCATTCGGGTTGGCCTCTGTAAGGGGAATTATATTTTGTCATGTGGCAAATTGCCATAGTTCGGCTCTTGTACCGCATAATGTGCTGTGAAATCTATGAACATAGAGGCATGAAAGGAGCAGTTTTCCATGCATTCATGCAAAGATTTGAATGTCCTGCTTCCAGCATGGTGCTGGTGGTAATGGGGAACCTATAGCTTTCAGATGTTGTTGGGCAGTGTCTCTCATGAGTCCTAGGCAAGAGCCTATTGTGAGAGATGCTAACAGTTGCAGACTGACATCTGGAGGTTCACAAGTTGCTCACCCTTGGCCTGCAGGTAGAGCTTGGAGTGATTCCTTTTTTAGACTACACTTCCAGAGTCTGCCAGATACCCCCAGTTGGCTGGAGGATTCTTGGAGGTGTAGTGCAAAACAAACAACAGCACACAACCTTCTGCAAATACTGGAGTCCACACATGCAGGCATCCTTCAGGCTTTCATGTTAATATGGGAAACCAACCAACCCAAAAACATGTGAAAACTGGGGCAAAGGAATGGCTGGAGACCATGATTCACCTTTCTCCCTCCTTCCTAATTTCATATGTGAATGCTGCACAAAACAGTGTGTTTTCTTAAGGTTGACCAATCCGGTTCTCAGGCTACAGTCTAATTAAGTTCCAACAAGGAAGGCTGTTAGATCAAGGTGTCAAAAGCAAATAGCAAAGGGTAATCAGATGCATTTGAGGGCAGAGACCTTGCAATAATGATTGTGTTGTAGAGCAAATTTTATTTGATGCAGGCTTTCAGCTTACAGTAGTATATGGGAGAGCAATGTGGTAGTGGCTGAAATTTCCTCCTTTATCCAACTATGGAGCCCCTGTATACATAGTCAATGTGCATAGAGTGTATGCACATTGGGGCAGGAAGTGGGATTGCAGTGCTAGGTTCTGCGAAGTGTATGTGCAGCAAGGAACCCTTTTCACAGGATTTCTGACTGCTTATACAGTTTTACGCGCACACAGGGATTGCACACATCATCTAGCACATGCATGCTGATTTTGATGGCAAGACATCCTGCCTCCCATGGATTCACTTGTAGCTTTCAGGTTTTGCTGAGTGGAAAGTCCTTTCACATAGTAGTGTGTGGTTGTGCCATTTGTGTAAGTCATGGTGATTGCTGTGAAGAAAAGGTGTCACTGCTTCTGCAATGGCATCACTTGAGCAAGCATTGTGATCCCATGTTATTGCATTGGCAGGACTTTCTGCTCAGTGGAAACTCAAAAAGATACAAACCCTAAAACGTGTGCAAGCCATAGGTTTGTCCCAAAAGCCGTAGTTCTTGTCAATTTGAATCTGAATAGCAGGAGTCTGTACAACGTCTTACAGAACTGTGCTGCTTGGAAATTACTGTAGATCTGTTATATTGTTATTTCTGTAAGAATGCTTGCCATATACTCAAGGTATATACCATACAGCCCAAGACATCCCTTTTCTTTCCAGAGTGGCACTGAGGCTGCCTTCCCTAACGTGGCTTCCTGTTGGAGTGACATTCTTTTGTTTGTGGTAGGTCTCCTCTGCGCTTTGAAATCACAGAACTGACAAAAATTCCATTTCCTTATTTTCTCTATGTTTTTTTTCTTTACTCTCCAAAAAGGTCAGTAATTGCTCAGTATATTAAGTTTGAGCCTTTAGTTTTAATATTATGAAGACAGAGACTGCTGGGTGAGAACTGTTGTAGGCTGACAAAATGCCTGGCAGGTAATGTGTTTGGTTTTTATTGTCTGTTTAGGGAATATATGTATCATAGGGGTGCAGGATATTGTCAGATAGACAACTTTCCAAGGACCTGTTTGTGGAATGGGTCATGAAGTATGAAGGGAGACAGGAAGGTTTTGCCCTCACTCAGGTGCAGCAGTTTAATCTTCCTTGAGGAGTGAATAGTAACCCTTCACTTATATAGGAGAAAGGGCCATAAAGTAGTAAGTGGTTCCTAATATACTCCTTTATTTCAGAAGAGATAACCAACTTCGGGTCATGATATTCTGATAGCCCATCTTGTAAGAGTCGGTGGAGCCTTGTGGCACAGTGGTTAAACTGCAGTACTGTGGTCAAAGGCTACTCACAACCTGAGTTTGATCCCAGGCTCAAGTTTGACTCAGCCTTCCATCCTCCAAAGGTTGGTAAATTTAGCATCTAGCGCACAGGGCGGGGGGAGGAGAATATGTAGCTTGCTTAATTAAATTGTAAACTGCCCAGAGACTACTTAAGAGCTATAGGGTGGAATATAAGCAGCACACTTTGCTTTTGCTTTAGGTGCTTCAAGGCACTATATTTGGAACATTCTTTTTAGTTTCAAACAGCAATGTGTGGCCTACCCCAAGGCCATGACAGATTCATCTGGGTCAGGGCTTCTGCAACCTTACTGAGAACTGAACATTCGTAAACTCCAGATTTTTAACACATGGTATCATCACCACAGGATAGGTCTTCCACAGAGCTTCTTTTTATAGGAAAATAATAGAGAGTCAGATGCTATCTTAAAGACTTCTCTCCTCATTCCTCTCTTAACAGAGGCTGAGCATCATCATGGCCTCTTGATGCAGCACCTGTAAACACTGATATTGGCTGGAATCCTATTAATGTTTATGTAAAGTTTGTGTAATGTGCCGCAACTACTTGTGGCTAATTGCTGAGATGCCAGGGCACAACTGAGCAATAAGGTGCATGACAAGACAGGCCTAGCACTTTGGCAACTAGCTGCAGCAAGTTACATGAACACCAGTAGAATTCTGGCCATTGTGCTGCATCCAAACTCCAGGGTTCTTCAACAAAGAAGTTCTTCTCTTCCCTCCCCTTTATGTAAAGACTCACGAGTTTTATTTGGTCGAAGCTTTCATGGGCTTCGACCTGTTTCTCCAGATGCGTTTTGCTTGTCAAGTAAAACTGATTAGGACTAAACCCAAATGTTGGTGTTGTCTGGAGTAGACTCAGTGGGAACTTGGTAGGTCAATACATATATAAATTCAATGGGTCTACTTTAGTTATACTTCATAATTTGTTTAGTATTCTCTAGCCTTTAAGATATCAAGAGGCCCTTGGTTTTTATGGGTGCACCGTGTGAACATGCCTACTGCTGAAAATGTCATTTTAGACTGTCCCCAATACTACAATGTATTGATCTGAGTTCTAGCTCTATATGGTATGAAAACTGTTGCAGGAAGGAGTTGGGAAAAGACCCTGAATATGATTTTTGCCCTGGGACTGGAAAATAAACTCCTTCTCCCCCAGATCCCCAATTTCTCTTCTTTTATTGCCCTTCAGGAGTGGGTGCTCAAAGCCTTTTGTCTCTGCTTACCTCTTACTGTGCCAACAAGCACTGGAAAGGATGCTAAGAAATAATAATTCTACAGTTTTTGGCATTGAGTGATGGGAAGTGATTGACACTTTGTGAAAAGCCATAGGTTGAGTTTTAGACTCTTCATGGATGCATCAGCTTTGTGACTCTTTACAGGAATGCTATTATTTATTCTGAACCATTTCTGTAAGGATATAATCTTGCAGAGCCAGGCTTTCTCTTGTTCACAGTGAGTTTGCTACAGTTCCTCTGCTGTCTACAATTGCAGCGTTCTGGCAGCCAAACTATTTGGACAAGCACTAAATTGATTGCATTTGAGCCAGATGTTGAGATGTGCATTTGGCTTAGTTAAAAGATGCTGATTATGTTTCATTATTGTTGATGCTGATTCTGAATAGGACAAGATTAGACATAATGTAACAAAGTAGTTTCTCAGCTACTGTCTAGGAGTAATCCTATGCTTGCTTACTTAGCAGAATACCCCAGCAAATTCAGTGGGATCTACTCCCCACCCATATATATAGTGAGAGAGAGAGAGAGAGAGAGAGAGAGAGAGAGAGAGAGAGAGAGAGGAATCTAAACTGCCTGCTATTGTCAGAGACCACTTTTGTGCAAAGACTGGCCTTGTCTGTTTCCTGGGCTGATGCTACATTTTCATTTATACTTGATTAACGAGGCATTGAGTTCCTCCTCCATTGACAATCTCCCTCCCATGCATGAGGAGCAATCTTGGGTTTTCCCTTCATTTAATCCAGATTTCTGTGGCACATCTTAACTTAACCTACAAGCAGTGATTTGCATTATGTGGGTGGAGTAAAGCACACCATGAAAACTGAATGTTACCATCTATGCCACATTTTCACCCTGTACCTCTCTCTCTTTGGGCAGGGAGTAAATGTAACACTTCCATTCAGTTTTTAAACATTTGGCAAATGGAAAGTTATGCAAATGAGAGTAATAAAGAAAAGTCATGGTGGCTTGGTACCAAACAAGCAGGAAGTGCTTGAGCAACTAAAATGGAAGCTATGGAGAAGACGGGCGGGGGCAGGGAGAGAAGGCAGCGGGATGGATCTGGGTGAGTTTATGTCTCTTGGCAGAGAAAAGTGTGTGTGTGTGTGTTTGTGTGTGTAAACTGAAGGCCATCACTCTCAAGAAATCTTATCCTCATTTTTCTCACCAATTCCAAATATGATGATTTAAAGGGTGATATAGTGCTGGGCTTGGCTGGGAGTGGGGATGCATTGTGTGCATCCCTTGCATAGAATGCAAATTGAAGCATTGTTAAATGAGACGTGGAGATCCAGTCCTGGGCTATTCACTTTTAAAAGATTTTCATCAGGTCTATCATGGATAGGCAAATGACATTTTAAAATTGTTACCTGGCCTGAAATGCTCACATATTTACTTTTAAATCTTCTGGTGATATATGGAAATACATTTGTAAATCTGGCTGGACTGGATGTACTTCGTGGCTGGGCAGACAACCTGTGGCCCTCCAGATTTTACTTATTTATTTATTACATGTATATCTTGCCTTTCTACCAAAGGGGAACTCAAGGCAGCTAATGATCATACTAATTCATTTATAAATAAAAGACAATAAAAGTATAAAAGTAACTCATTTGAAGCATGATTAAAACACTTTCAGGAAAGAAAAATAAAGACACCCTGCTCATTCAACAGCAGCTTAGGTTAGAATGATGATGATGATGATGATGATGATGATGAAATGCAAGAGACCAACCAGAACAGGAATAGTTTTGCCTTCTGGCAAAAAGTTTATGGTAAAGTTACCAGCCAGCTGGTCTCTGGAAAAGCATGCTAATCAGTGGTTGAAATCCTGTTACACAGCTCTGCCTGCACAATGGGAATAATGTCTTTGGCAGTAAGCAGACTGCTGTGATTAAAAGGTTCCTTTTGTGATTTTGGGGTGTGCACGGCCAACACACAATATGAAGTCACATGCACCCTGAAATTGAAAAAGGAAGATTTTAATTACTGGCAATTTGCTGCTGCCAGGGGTGTCATTCCTGTGGCATAAGTGAATCCCACCCAGCAGAATTTTGGTCAGTTTCACTCTGAATGCTGGGGTTTACAGAGCATTTTTTCATTACTTAGGGTGAAGGAGCAGCAGTCTCTCAATCTCTGTTATGACTAAAGCTAACGTAAATTCCAGCAGCAACAGTTCTAGAGCATGCAGGATAAGGAAAAAAGAAAAGGATGCTTATGAGCATATTTAACGGTATGTCCTGAAGCCATGAGGATGAACCCTAACATCTAGGGTTGCCAAGGTGGCAGCATCTCATCTTCTGAGATTTAAGTTCTGAAGCCTGAGACCTAGAAAATAATTCAGGACCCTTAGTCTCAGTGTCAAAACCCAAGGCCTGGCAACACTAAACAAGATTGGGCCCTCCTTACATCCTGAAACTTAGGAGTGCTGTTTCATGGGTGGACGTGCTTATGGTTAACTTAAGGAAACCAACATGTGAACTGGGTTGTGCACACAGATGGGCAGAGGGAAATAGGAACAACTTTTTCTTATTTGCTTGTTCTGCTTGTAAATAGGGTGTCAACCATTTATACCCTCCACAATTTTAGTAGGGTATAACTATGTCTCTGTATTCATGCTTGTGGATGTGCACAGGATTGCTCACTCATAGCTTGGGGTGTTTTTTTGAGTGGGACATGATCCTTGAATGTGTTGAGTGAGCCTCTTTGCCTTTGGCCAAAATAAAATGTTATGCTTGCCCTTGCCAGGGATAACCACTTTAGCTTAAAGCAAATTCTAAAAAACATATACTTCGGGTGATACTTTTATGAGGCCAATGAAAAAGGCACAAAAAAGTATGCAGAATCACAAGCTGTCCAAGATTTTACACATCGCCTCACAAAGAGAGTGTTTTTTCGAAAGCTTACACCATTGTTTGAGATTTTGCACCCTTTGTTGTTGTTGTTGTTGTTGTTGTTGGCTTAATAAGGTGTCATCTTAATATGTATCCTGGAATATGCCCTGGACACTCTTATTATGTGGCATTAGAATATGACAGTTTCTGATGTCTCAGGGGAAAGACAATAAATTTGTCAGGGCACCCCCCCCCAAAAAAACACACCCCATTCTGGTGCCTTAAAAATGGTTATATTTCAATGTACTTTTGTGGATCAAGTCCACTTCCTCAGATACTTCCCCAGTGAACTTGAGCCACGAAACCTCACTTTGAAATATAACAATCTTTATGGTTTTTTTGGTTTTTTGTTTTGTTTTTGTTCTTGTCTGATACCTGATACACTTGCACAGACTATCATAGCTGCTTGTTCGAAGACCAGAAATTCAGTATATATTTCATCTTTCTCACTCTCTGTGAGTAGGCCATTCCAGAAACAGACCTTGAAAAAGAGAGAGGAAGAAAAAAAGAAAAGAAAAAAAAAAGCAAACCCAAGCGGAGCTGGCTAATGTACTAGTACTTCAAACATTCCTATACACCATGTGCTGATTTATTGCACTGCATGTTCTAACTCTAATGTCCTAACTCTTTTCCATTGGCTGACTCCAACAACTGGTGTAATGGAAAGGACTTTTAAAAAAATCTGCTAGAGAACTCTGGGAGCCTTGTGACTGTTTCGGCACTCACCGGATCAATGACTATTCCAGAAACTCCTATGCTAAGTAAACTACCATTAGGAGATCAACCCCCACACCCACACCCAATCTTCCCTCTCTGGCCCCCCTAGAGACACACTTGTAATTAGATGAAATGAGGACAGCTTATGCATAAGTATCTGCTTTGCTGGGATTTCTGCCCAGAAAGGAAACGAAGGAAACCTCTGAGCTGGTCAGAATCTTCTGCATCCTTTACGTTATTGACAGGTTTATGACATTGGAAGCGCACAGAAGATCTTTTTAATGTTAAACACAAGGCTGCTGACTCATGGGTGATCTTTCCAGGCTGACATGAAAATAATCCTAATAAATGAGTTATACATCCTATATTGGCAGTTCATATTTTCTCACACCATGTACTGGTAAAGGAAGTTTTGGCCCAAACCAGAGAGACAGGCTTTTCACATGGCCTCTATGCAGTCATTTACTTGCTTGCAAACAAACTCTGATGCATGTTTACACCCTCTGAACATTTAATGGGGTTACTAATGAATACATCATAAGTCACCAATAATATTGAGTTAGGATTCCAGACTGACTTTGTTCATTTCTGCTTATTTAGCAATTTCTGTCTTTCCCTAGGGCTAACAGGCACTGGATTGTTTTGTCGAAGAACAGAAATTCAAAGTGTTTAAGTACAGAATGCATTCGCTAGTAGTAAATGAGATGAATGAAGACAGAACGCACAATCCTGTGCTCAGAAGTAAGTCCCACTGAGTTATATGGGACTCATTCCCAGATAAGTGAGTAAAAGGACTGCAGTTTGGGTCAGCTGAACTTGAATCCCATTGATTCCCCATGGGTTCAACTCAGGCTGAAATCCTATATATGCTTACTTTAGAGTGGCTGAAATCCAGTAGTAAATGCCAACTAGAGTATGCCCATTGATTCAGTGGGGGTTTGGTGAGTCACCACTTATGTAAGTTCCACTGATTCTCTAGTTGCAACTTTTGTATTTCAGCCAATAAATCCCTTACATACTGCAGGGCTTGCTTCTGAGTAGACATTAAAGGCTTGCACCATATACCTGGGCAGCAAACTCATTAGGCTCAGCAATAGCACCCAGTGTATTGAAGCACTTGCTGGGGTCCTTTTGCTCTCATAGTTCCCTACTTAAAACAGGCATTTATATATTATGAGAAAGTTGACAAGCATCACCAAAAAAGAGGAAAAAATATGACACCGATTTGCATAAAACTGTCTATGCTACTTTATAAGGGTGGGATGCAACAGGATAAATGATTGTTATAATGTGCACAGAATTTACATCCATCTCACCCCAGTAGCGAAGACAGTGACCACCTCACTTTTGTGTCTGCTGGGTTTGCTGTGGATGGACAGCGTCAGGGGGTCTTGATTTTCATCCTTAGGTATCTTTAAACCCAACTTGAATTGAACAGCCCTTTAAATGGAAGACATTAGCACAAAGAGAACATGTGGGGATGTGCATTTGGATCTGGAAATATTGAGAATTCTCTGAATAATGCCATATTCATATAGTTCTGAATATATCCAAATCCAAAGTTTATAGTTCCAAATATCTCTAATAATAATTTCCAATATTTGCAGTCCCATTTACCCCTATGGATTAGGGGGAAAATGCTAAGTTTCTGCCTTGTAGAGGAGGAAGTAAAAGCAAAACCTATTTTTCAGACATCCTGAAGGGCTTTCTTGAGAAGTTAAATTTAAATACACTCTAGCACCAAGAATAGTGGGGAGAGATAACTCAGTGCCTCCTGATTGGGGTTGCCACTGGTTTCCCAAGGAAGGGGGGCTGGGGTAAGAGCAAACCTGTAAATGATATCTGTCTGCATCAATGAAATCTAGAAGCAGGCACAGACACCAGAAGGTATTTGTTCACATTGGTTCTTTCCAGTTGAAAGATGGAAAGAAAGATGGGTATAGCTGCTTATAAATCCACTGAGTATTTGTAAGACATGCTCTGGTATGAGCCTGCACTGCAACAGTTTTCTCTGTGTCCTTTTCTGAACTCTCAACTTACATTTACATTTGCTACATCTCATTGTATATTGTTGACTTAGGAAGGAATAAGATGTAGGATTAGTATATAGATTAATACATTATAAATCAACAGGGGATATTAGATTAGGTTTAGGCCCCTTTGGGGTATATAAGGCAGGGGAAAAAGATTTTGTTGTATGAAGAGAGATCTATTAATAGATTTTGTGTCTGTGTGCATGTGTGCTTTTCATTGGAAGGGGCTGCATTGTGCTGTAGCAGAATCAGATACTGTTCTTCTTTGGGTAGGGTCTGCAGACAGTATGAAATGTGGGTGTAGTAGAAAAAGCAGACATTTGAGGAAGGCTGCAGGAAGGCTGCCTGCATGCACTGCAGCGGCTTCTACTGAGAGGAGGGGGGAGGGAGAAAAAAAAGAGTCTACAACTGCTATTACGATTCCCCCAAACAAAATCTGTCTCTCAGCTGCCATGTTCAGCACTGACACTATGAAAGAGCAGCAGGCAGCAGTACAGGGTGTGTGTTTCTCTGTGAAGGGAGTGGAAGAGAAGCCTTTGGTTCAAGGTGGGACAGATATGAATAAACCCAAGACAGATTCCAGTGACACATAAGGCAACACACAAGGGCAGGATACAGGTGGGCCCTGTTCAATGTGGCTGCAATGGAGGGCCGCCACACAGTTCACAGCACTGGAGTCTACCTACAGAAAGGCAAGGTCTGTTTGTCACAGATAATAGGGAAGATATGGTAACAGCACTGCAGGCGTAATGAGGGGACAGTCTAGGTGGATGGGAGATTCCATAGAGGGAGAACAGCATTTTTTCCAGCCTAAAGTGGTGGCCCTGGCCAGGAAGCTAAAAGACTTGCTCCACTACAGCTTTGCTTCCTTGTGGAAGAAGGAGGAGTATGTTCTAGCAAGGCCAACCTATCTTTGATGAACTTCCCTGAAGTCCCCTTTGAGTAAGAGAGAATGGTGCACTTTGCTCACTGTACTAGGTATGCCATGCTTCAGTCTGCTGCTTTCTCCTTCAGCCTCTTTCCTTCTTCCTATTGCTATGCCAAGATTGGGCTCGCTCACTCAACTGTGCTGTGCCCCATGCGGTTGGCACAGTTCCCACCCACCACAGGCTATCTGCTGCTCCAATTTGCCTGCCACTGCTGCCCAAGGTACTTGCCCACTCCCCAGTGAGACCTGTCCTCTGCTTCCCCAATGCTACTGGCATTTCCTGCTGGCACTCCTACTGTTCAGGGTTCAATCAGTATGCCCATTACAGCCATTTCCTAACTGCTGGCTGTTGGTGTACACGCTTTTTGTTTGGCACAATTACTGGGAACATGTCAGAGGGCACAGGGAAATCCTTGTCAAATATTTTGCCTGTTTCTGTTTTTTAAAGGGGGAAATAACGACTATATAGTATCCATATTGACGGCAACAGAGTTCTGGATATCTGGAAATTCCAAATTTTTAAAATTTCAAATCCAAAGGACTGCAATTCTGAATCCAATTCCGAGTTTGGGTGCTAATGCCTAGTTGCAGGCAAAACAGTGAAAATAAAAAGAAGCCAAGTGCCTGGGGTAAGAAAGGAAAGCAGAGTGAATTAAGGTAAAGCTAATAATCAGTACCTTTCCAATCTGTTTCTATTCATGTTAGCACCAACTTTTTAAAATTAATGCCAGTATTTAGTGTGAGAACTTTAAATCTTGCCCTTCAAATACATTGCCAGGGTTGTTTAGTATACTAAATAAAATCTTTTTGAAAATTAAAACAATAGGATTCACAATCTAAAAAGAGCAACACAGAACTTCAGGATAAAAGGATTGGGAAATCACCTGAGGTCTGTCAAACAACACAGAGATGTAATGAATTTGTAAGTACATAGTTACCTTTCATAGATTACATTAACAATAATGAATCAATCTATTTCTCACTTGATGCTCATATGATTTTAGGGCAAAGTGGCCTTGCTTAACCTGTTGATTGCAAGTCATCAGTTCTTTAACTGGCATCTCTGCTTGTATATCTCTTCTAAGTTAATGAACTGATGTTTGTAAAGCTATGATCAATACTGGTGGTCTACTTGATTTTCACCATTATTTTCTTATGTTATTTGGTTGTAAATAAGTGCTGGTTGTTTCTTCTCTTTTAATATATATATGTATAATTTGTTGGGTGATGCATGATTATACTGAATAAATATCACAATTGTTTTGGAAAAATTGTTTGGGAAAACAGGCAGATTTTTGTTTGGCACCCAAATGATATTAAGGTAGCCACCCGAAAAACATTCTGTGTTTAAGGCACTATGACTCAGAAGGCCCTTTCCCTTGCAACCATTCTGTATCTCAGGTAGTTGTTGAAAACAGAAAAAACATTGATGAAGATTTTTAATGTATAGATGGGAATTTAAAAAAAATGTATAACTAAGTGCATATGGAGGCAGATGATCCTTCTGCTATGTTGATCTTAATTTTTTTAGATGATGAGGGCATGGGTTTCCCTTGCTGACTTAGAAGATGCATTCCATCTTTGTCAGCGAGAAGAGGGGAATGCCACTTCTAAGATGGCCATTGCCTGCAAACAACAGTTTATGCTAGCACATTTGTAAAAAATCATGAACAATTTCTTCAAAATTTGCTTTTCAGTGATTTTGGAACACTAGCTTAATTGTGAAAAATGTTATTAATTCCTTAGTCTGACCAACTGATTCACTGACAGTGTAATCCTCAGAAGCAAACATTATTGGGCCCTGTGGGACTTACCTATGCATTGGCAATATTTATCATCTTTCCTTCCCTCATTTACATCCTGTCCTTTCTTGTTTTCCTCAAGACAGTACACATGGATCCCTTCCCTACGTTATCCTCACAATAACCCTGTGGTGTAGATCAGGCTGAGAGAGACAGCAACTGGCCAAAGACCACACAATGAGGTTTATGCCTTGAACCTATATTTCTCTAACCACTACGCCAGGCTGACTCTCTAACTCATTCTCAGGTGTGCATAAATAGGACTGTGCCTTCAGTGTTGTTGCTGTCATTATGATCACACGGGCATATAGCTTGCATTTTGGACTGCTTGTGGCATGGTCCAGTGCAAACTGTCTCTACAGCAATAGTGCTGTAGCCTCACCCTGATCCATGCCTAAGATGGACCTTTTTGGTCCAGCAGGAAAATTACTACTTTTTGGAGCTGGGCTGGAGTAAGATTCCCCAACAGAAAGGTCACTTTAAGGAAGATTGCTCCCAGAAAATAACCCTTTCTGGTGCAATCAGACATGTACTTTTCTCACTGATTTATCACACCCTAAGTTAAAAACCATACATCAAATATAAGGGGATTGTATCCAACTTGCATCTTTGCCTGATGGAATGCTATCTTTTTGGCTGATGAGACCTAATCTCCTACCCATGTTTTCTCCCCAGTGTTCTCCGGAGGGCCAGAAGAGGCCATCTGGAGCGGATTTAGGTGATATGCAGATCTGCAAGTGTGAGGAAAGGAAAATTCAGTTGCAAGAGCAGAAATTTGCATGTGCAACCCAGGATAATACTCAAAAATATTAAGAGACAACAAAGTTGTCTATACAATACATGTATACATTAAATGTTCACTGGAGATATAATTTCCAGTGAACAATTCTAAATCTGTGAATATTGACAGCTTCCTAATAGTTATGGTGTGTCATTTTACAAACACCATTTACCCTCTGGTGATTTTAGTGATGCTCAGAATGTATTTATATCAATTATACTTGTTTTTCTTCTACTGACCAATGCATGTTGGTGTGTGTTTAAAAATGAATTTATTGGTTACATTTACAACCTGCCTTTCCTCCAGTGAGCTCAAGACAGTGTCCATGGTTCTCTTCCTTTCCTCTTAATCCTCACATCAACCCTGTGAGGTGCTTCAGCTTGAGAGAACATGGTTCATCTGATACATTTCATAGCCAAGGATTTGAACACAGGTTTTCTGAGTTCAAGTATAACACTCTAAGCATCCCACCACATTTGGGTATGCATTTTGCGAATATATGTGCAGTGGCTGGTATCTCTTGCGCTCATTGTGCTTCCAGAGGCAGCTTTCAGGAGGCCATTCACTTCCCACCTCGGTTTTGTCCGAAGCAGCCAACAACCCTCCTTTGGAGCACTGCAAAGCCCTCTGACATGGGTTTTGGCAGGAGGAGCTGAGGGTGTCATGGGCCAAGAATTCTGATGTTACCAAATTAGATGCTGGGTATAGAACTTTGGGTAAGCTCAGAAAAGTATACGTTTCTGGCCATAAACTGCCTTTGATTCAGTTCTAGGAGGTGCATGCTATGTAAATTCTGGGCAAAGGTGAACTAAAACAAAGTTTCATTGATTCCTTATTTCAAATGAATCAACAATGAAATGCTGTCCATCGTTTTTCTGAAACTAGTTCAACTAGGCTGAAATCCTGTTGCTTAGTACAGTAAGCTGCACTCGAATGGGCCCATTGAATCAGTGGGGATCTGGTGAGTCACTTCCTCCATAAGTTCCATTGATTTTGATGGCCCTATTCTGGTTGTGAGTTACTATGACAAGCAACAGGATTTCAGCCAGCACTTATCTGCATACCTGAAGAAATTGGTTGAAATCCACAAAAGCTTATGCTGCATGCACTTGTTCTAAGAAATCCCTTGGAAAATAGGTTTTATTCCCCTTTTTTCTCTGAAACATTTTTAACACGGTAGAGGCAAGAACATAACTATCTTTAACCACATGTAATATTTCCCATGACTGAATGGGAATAAGGTTGATGTACGGTTTCTGTAGGCACATGTTTTATTGTGCTGTGAACCCAAACAATATACTGTAATTTAACCCTTCTACAGTCCAAAAAATGCTTTTAGTACAATGACTCAGAGAGGATATGCAGACTGCCTGCTATGTGCAAATATCACCAGACAGAAGCATGTTAGGTCCATCCTAGAATGAAAATAGTGTATGGTGGGAAGCCACAGGACACCGTTTTCATAACAGCTCCAGACACTGCAGGAGAGGAAGGACAAGTTGGAGTAGATGGTGCTAATTCTGGTCTGCGCCTGGGGCCTCTTTTTGCTGAGCATAGTACAACGTTGATGCACTTACAAGAGAGGTTCTAGACTGAGTTTTCCTGTCTTGTTGATTCTTCAGGTGGGGTGAAACATGTGGCTGCCCCTTGACCTTCCTCCAGCCTCTGGGAGATTTCAGATGACAGAGACAAGGAGGATATGCAGGCACCCCCCCCCCCCCATGCCTGGGACACTGATTATAGGCTGGTCAGCCACCTGCTCTTTATCAAGCAGACTCTGATAGAAAACATGTGCAGTTTTTAACTCCCCAAATGCTGCAAACTATTCCATATTTCAGGGGGGGGGGGAAAGTGCACACATGCCTCCCAAAAGAGTTCAGAATCTTAAACACACGCACGGTGAGGATAAATGCTAAAATGCCCAAATAGATTTTTAAATCAGCTTTTCTTCTGATGCTTTGGAAGTTTTAAGAAAGCTTCTCTTGCACAGATGTGCACAGTAACCAGGCACTGTGTTTCCACAATCTCTCTCTGTGCAGTTGCCCCTCTCCCCTCTGAAAGTAAGGTACTGTAATGATCTCCAGGTTGGTGACACCTGGAGAAAATATTCCAGGAACAAAGAAACGATGTCCACGCCAGATGCCACGTCCCCCCTTGAAGCCCATAAGGCACAATATGGATCGCTAGAGACCTCAGATTGCTCTTGGAAAAGTGTTGTTAATCCTATAGGACCTTCACATGCAACGAGGGGAGCCGGGGTTGCAGCAGCCTTTTCTCTGCTTTGCTAAACAAAGGAGAGAGAGAGAGAGAGAGAGAGAGAGAAGAAATACGAGACTGACTTCCTCTATTCCCATGGGAGTTTCCCCCAGCTGCTCTCTTCCCCCCTCCCTCTTTTCTTTCCATAATGTGTCGCCACCACCCGGGTACAACTAGTTTTATGGCTGGGCCCTCCAGATGTTTTCGGGCCACACCTCTCACAACCACTCACCTTTGGCTGTGCTGGTTAAGGGTGGTGGGCTTGAGAGGCCATCTGGAAGGACATTCCCCAGGTCTGTACTCTGGGACAGTTTGCTCCCACAGTCTCGCCTGGAAAATCCCCTATTCCATCCCTCTGTACTGCTTACCTCTGGCACTCATGAGAAGCACATCTGACAGACACGGTGAAGCCTCAAACAAACAGGTACAGAAATGATAATATATCAGAGGCTATATATTGGGTTGCAAAGCCTAGTAGTTTTAGGAGCCAACAACTGAAGGAAAGCAGAGAACCAGCATAAAGGTTGGAACATTGGGTTAGATCTTTGGAGACCTGAGTTCAAATCCCCACTTGGCTATAAACCTTAGACTGACCCTGGGGAAATCACACTTTCTCAGCCTGGCCTACCTTGCAGGGCTATTGTGAGGGTAAAGTGGGGAAGAAAAGAGCTATGTAAACCATATGGAGCTCACGGCAGGAAAGATGTAACAAATAAAGAAAAAGTAAGGGTGGAATCAGACAGCAATAAAGGATCATGTCTGATCGTGCTGGAAAAGGTTGTTTTTCTGGGAGTGATCAACCTTAAAGCAACACTTGTGTGCATACAGGAATCACTCCAGCCCAGTTCCAAAAAGGAACAGCCCTGCCACTGGATCAAAAAGGTCCAGACTGGGCATAAAGCAGAATTGGGCTTGTTTGCACTCTCCTGTAAGTCATATGATTGCTGGAAAATTACTCACACTGGGTCCACAAGTGGACCAAAATACAAACGTATATCTCCATCTGATTATACTGTAAGGCCTTGTAGTGGCAAATATTTGTACTCCACAAAAACATGCACAAAGAATTACAAGAATCTTGCTCCAAGTGTTTTAAAATCTATATTTTCTCACATGGAGAGGCAACAGAGACAGGAGAGTGAAGAGATATGAGCATGAATAGAAAAATAATAAGAAATTTGTTTCTGGACAGTGTCAAATTATTGCAGCAGAAAAGTCTTGTGGCACCTTAAAGGGCTAACAAGTTTTATCTTTAGTTTATTTTTTATGTTTTATGTAAACCGCCCAGAGTAGACACGTTCTAGATGGGCAGTATATAAGTTTAATAAATAAATAAATAAATAAATAAATAAATAAATAAATAAATATCTGGCACAAGCTTTTGTGGACTACAACTGATGAAATGGGCTATAGGCCACGCAAGGTTATGCCAAATAAAACGTTCTTGTTGTTGAGCTGCCAGAAGACTCAGAATTTAGTCCAATTGCACATACTTAGTGTAGTTGCACAAGGATATGGTGGGAACACAAATCTAGAAGGAAGAAAGTCCGAGCAAACAGGGAGCTGAGAGCAGAAATCCCAGTGTTGGCGGTAGGGGAGCAAGCAGGCAGGGAACCAAGCTGAGAGTCAGCATGACGGAAGGAAGCAGGCGGAATGGTGTAGGCAGCTGAAAATCAGAAGTAGGTTCATTAACTTTTCGGACACCTTCAGGCAGCATGGCTAGTGCCTGCTGAAAACTGGGGAGAGAAGGGAGAAAAGAGGAAAAGAAGAGAAAATGGTGAAAACATGGAATGAAATAAAGGAGAGAGATGAAGAAAGCAGGTAGAGAACACTTATATGCACAAGAGGGACAGGAAGAGGTGGGAGCTTTTGGAGGGAAACAAAGAAGCAAAGGAGCTTCGGGTGGTGAAGAATTTGGGGTCAGAACCCTGAAGACTAATAGAGAGACTGCCCAGGAGAGACTGCCCTTTGTTTTACAAAGGGACCTTTGTGCCAGGTGCTGCTTCTCTGTCACAGCACTGTAGAGGGGAAAATGAGACTTGGTGAAGATTTTTCTTTGTATTTTGAATATTCAGTGGATTTCTCTGGTCTGGATTTGGAAATATAAGACACCAAAGTGAAGAAAAAAAAAAAAAGAGAGAGAGAGTGAGCAGTATTGCACAGGGTGAACTTTTGAACCAAATCTCTTATGGAGGAGGTGAAGTAAATCATGGGCTCAGCTTTTCCAGCTGGACTCCTATAGTGGGGGCAGGAGAGGCTGGTATGATGGGTGACTGAAATACCTTTGTCCCAGATTTTGTGGGCAGTTATAACTAAGGTGTGCCAGAAGCCAAGGCCGTAGTTTGGTTTAATCTGGAAGGTCTCTGGATAAGAACTAAACAAAAGGCTTGTTCAGATATGACTATGTAAGGTTTGCAACACACAAACTGCAGAGCTGGACTTGAATCAAGCAGTCCCATTGATTGCAGAGTGCTTTAGCATGCTTAACTTCCTCTGGACTGTTCCTGAGGTGTAAAAGCCAATTAATAACAATTTGATTAAGATCACATTCTTCCTTCGAGCCTTGCTAGTCAAGATTAAGGTAATGAATGCTCAAGACATCATCGAGAGGCAAGGAACCCTTCCTTTCCATAGATTTATAATCTGCTTCTGAGAGCTCTTCCAGATGGGGCACTTATACCTCTTCAAGTCCCCCTTCAAACATTACACCAGAAATTCCCCTGATGTGAACAGGATAAGGAAGTATAAAGCCACCAGCAGAGATTGCTGGAATCCTATTGCATAAATATGTCAGTGCAACTCTATTAGGATAGAAAAAGTGGACCAATCAACAGACTGAATTGACTAAAAAGACAAAAAACCACAACTTCACAGGTTTAGCTTCCAAGTAAAAACTTTAATAAAACAATAAAATATCACTTCAATAAAAGGGAAGGTTTTTTTTTTTGAGGCAATTCAGTCTGTTGATTGGTCAACTTTTTCTATGATGCTCCGAGAAAGCAGAAGGGTTTTCATCTATTAGGATAATTTTGCTAATGAACTGCCCCTAGTTAAAATGTTAATGTTAGTCTTTTTGGTCGCTCATCTAATCACACATGAGATAAAGCAGTGCTACCTTACCTAGTGACAATCCACCGCTGAAAGTTATGTGGATGGAGTAATTAACGCTGGTAGGTTTAACTAACAGGATTTTGGTCCTCGCTTATTTGGACTGTAGTTCTCAAAATCCCACAGCTGGGAACTGTACTCTGAATATAATGTTTCCAGTCTTTGACCACATGGAAGTCCTACTATAGAAATTATACATGGCAAAGCTGTCCCCACAACACAAACAAGGTGGGGAGAAAAGAAAGAGAAGTGCTTGCCAGAAGGCCTGTGTTGAGTTGTTGTTGCATAGATGTTATCACCAGCACATGTCCTAGGCACATTCATGTTGCAACTGCTGAATTCTTTGTTGGGTTCTTGCCTTGCCAAAAAAATTAATTAATATTCTTATGCTTCCTCTTCAACAGTGGTGAAAACATGGAATTTCACCAAGCCCAATGAAATCTTATTCGTGAAGTAAGAAAATGGAGTTGATTCTCCCTTTCATAGTAATTGTCCACACATCTGATATGTTGTTTGTTCAATTACAAATGACATTTAATTGGGAACATATAAAAAGACTTAGGGAGGACTGAGGTGATGGCACACAGGATACCTAAAAATTAAGGTTCTCTCCTATGTGATGGTGGTTGTAAACTATTGTGATTCTGATCAACTTCAAGTTGCCTTAGATAGATATAGCAATACAGAGTGGATGAATAGGCTTAGGTTTAAGAATCAGCCACTTTATGCTGCCCCAGATTACCGTTTCATTTATTTTTATTTTATTGTCATGGGAGGAATAATTATAAAGAATACAAGAGTTAAACATTTTAGCACAGTACAAAGCTGCAGAAATTAGACCCCAAAGTAAACCACCGAGAGCTGTATTCAGCACACTGTAAGAGATGCTGATCCTTTACATGTGGCCCTGGTGTGAATGAAAGTTTTGCAGAAGGTCAGTGTGTTACTTAGGAGCTGTAATAGCATCTTAACAGACATAATTTCCTAGTTACTGCTGGCCATACTTCTCCAGTACCCCACAATGTGGGATGTGGCTTGAGTTTTACTTTTGACACATGGCACCTCTCAGTTTCACATTCTTCTGAATTGGTCCCCAGTTGTGTAAAATGGTTTGTGCAGACTTATAAAGGCACTTGCTATACGAGGGTATGAATTGCTGGGTTGGGGGCCTACGCTTGGCTGTTTTCACTGCCCCAGTGTAATATGCCTACGATAGAAGGTACACATGTTGCCCATATCATACCTGTAAATTCTGAAGCGATTTGGGGAAGGGGAAACGTGAGGAGAAGCTGTGGTGGACTCAAAAAATGATCGCTGCAGTTCTTTTGGTGCACCGAGGGTGCTTTGTGCGTTACGAGGAAACCATTCAGGATATAGGTTAAAAGTAAAGTTTCTATTGGTTGCCCCTAAGCTGTCCCCAAATTTAAATAGTTTGGATAGCCTTGAGAACAGGAACAGGAGAAAAGTACTGCTGCTAAATTCTAGGTCAATGAATGGGAAAAACAACAGCCACCCAGGACCTGATACTGGATGAGCATGCCGATTGGACTTGCGGTTACAGAAACTTGGTTGGATGAAGCTGGGGGTGTCAGTCTCACTCACCTTTGTCCACCAGGGTTCTCTGTGGAGAGGTGGAGTTTCAGTGGTCTATAGTGATTCCATTCCTCTCACCAAATGTAACATTACCCAGTTCCCTGAGTTTGAATGTGTAGTTCTGAAAGCAGGAGCCCAGGACAGAATTTGCATTCTGTTAGCGTAGCACCCACCCTGTGACTCAACAACCCCCTTCCTGAACTAATGGAGCTGGTCACAGGGGTGGTGCTGGAGTCCTCTTGGCTTGTCATGCTGGGGAGCATCAATGTCCATGCTGAGGCAGCTCTGTCAGGAGTGGCTCAATAATTCATGACCTCCATGTCAACCATGGGTCTGTCCCAAATGGTATCTGCCCCCACACTTTAAACCTGGTTTTCTGCAATGGTGCAGATGTTCGTGACTTGGGTGTAGAGGAGCTCTCTGCAGTTCCACTGTCATGGACAGACCATTATCTGCTGGGGTTTAGACTCCCTGGAACTCAGAGCCTTTGCAGGCGTGAGGCACAGACTAAGATGGTCCTCCCCAGAAGGCTGGTGGATCTAAATGGTTTCCTGACTGCTCCTGGGGAGTTTCCTATCACCACGGCATGCAATTTTGTTGAAGCCCTAGTTGACCTCTGCAATGGGTAAATGGCAAAAGCCATTGACAGGATTGCTCCCACAAAGTACAGTTTACCAGGGAGCTGGTGGTCATGAAATGAGAGGGACATAAACTGGAGCAATGATGGCAGAAAACTCATGGTGAATCTAACCGAACAAGGGCTAGGGCCCATTGGAGGGCCTAGTCCATTGTGGTGGTTGCGGTGAAGAAGTCATTCTTCTTTGCCACGATTGTGGCTACACAGAGTCATCTGGCAGAGCTTTTTGAGTGGTCAAGGGCCTATTATAATCACAGCCCAAAGGAAGGGAATGCAGATCACACTGCAGTTTGCTGTGAAGAATTTGCATGACACTTTGCAGGCAAAACTGCTTGGATTCTCCCTGACTTGGATGCTGTAGTTGATTCAGGTCCAGTGAATGTAAGTATGGCCCCTGCTTGCCCAGCCTCATTTTTTTGCAGCCTGAGGATGTGGACAGGGCCCTTGGAGAGGTGAAGGCTACCAGAATTGGGAGGCTCATGAAGTTTCCCAAAAAGGAAAGGCATACATGCTTAGAGCTTTATAATTTAGGAACATTGAAAGGGGGAAACATGATACAGGTTTATAAAATTATGCAAAATGTAGGGAAAGTGGTTAGAGATACTTTCCTTCCTGTTATACCCTTAGAATTTGAGGAAATCCATTTAAATTGATAGACAGTATTTTAGGTCCTGAATAATTTAGATAAACAGATTTGAACTGGAGACTCTCTGTTCATACCATATACCAAGTATACCAAGTACTACTGTATGTTACATCTTCCATATCATCCTAGTTTTCTTGCTGCTGCCTGTTTCAGGCACTGAAGTACAGAGAAAATTTCAGAAACTACAGTGAATGACACCCTTATCTTGAGAAGATACTTCTGGCTGATCATCTACCACCATAGCTCTGTTTCCAGGAAATTCTGCATAGTTTTCATTCAGTACTTGGCGCAAGAGGAGGGACAAATATCTTGAATTCAATCAGTGTTAATGACTTTTACCTAAGAAAGCCTTTCTTAAGTTTATATGCCAGACAGATTTTTTTTTTGTTGCAAAATTAGGGTGATGAACACATATTGAAACCTTTTCAAAATCGAACTCAACTTATATTATTATGATGTTTTAATGCCTCAGGCTGAGAAAGCTTGAGTAAACATCATCATCATCATCATAGAACCACAGAGCTGGAAGGGACCCTATGGATCACCGAGTGCAGCCCTTGCCAAGGAGGCACAGTGGGGAATCAAACTCTCAACATCTGAACATGATATAACTGTTGTTCGAGACTTTACAGTTTGCAAAATTATGAAAACATCTCAGTGATGTGGCTAAGCACTCCCATACAGAGAAATTAAATTTTGTGCTGAAGGGCATGGACAGAAATTTGCAAGGGTTAGGTTACAAGATTTCACATGTTATTTGCTCCAGCTCAATTCATACTCACTGGATTTAATCCTTCTGTATAATAAAGCTTCTTTATTTGATAATTAACTATTGTGCTGATAAAAATAAATAAATACAGAATTGATTTATTTCAAGTCTAGGTTGCAAAATGTGTCCTCTTTTTGGTCCAGACCTGTGGAACTCTCATATGCTCGTATTTCCTTTGCTCATTGGTCATCTTCACCCAGACGTGATACAATTGGACCCATAGCTGTCCTCTTCCCTTTCTGTTCAGTGTGACTGATTTGGTGGAAACAGAGTCACCTTTTCCTTCCACCCGAAACTCACCGTCCTGATTTGAATAAGTTTCCTTCTTCTCTTCTTCTGACTGGCCATTCTTACTGACTCCCAAGCTTATCTGAATCTTTCTCTCATGCTTTTGGCGATTTTTCTTCTCAGACCAGCATCCTTTGTAGATTGGAAAGGAAGGGGCAAAAATATAATAACTGGCAAGTTGCATCATATTTTTGTTAAGAAAACCCACCATCGCATTGCTAATTGGAGTGGAAGATGAAGGCATAACTATCTTCCATACTGTTTTGACACTCCAGAAGCTGGTTTTTGCTGCTAAAGAAACGGCACTAATTATTTTCCTTTTGCTTCCATCCTAACCTTGCAGAGAGCTGCAAGGGGACCTCATGTGCATGCACCATCAGCTCATGGCCTGGTGAAGTAGGGGAGACACCTCATTCCACAGTGTCAGAAGATGCCAACCCCTCCCTTGCAGAGATCACAGGCTGCTGGTGTGTGTATGTTTCTGCTGGAGCTAGGCACATCCTCCTCTTTTCCGCATGACATTGTTTTGTGGCAAGATTATTTTCTTTGAACAGGGCTGGGGAACATGTGACCCTCTAAATGCTGTTAAAACACTTCTGACCAGCCTATCCAAGAACTGCCAATGATGAGAGATGGTGGAAGAGACCATCAAACAACATCTGGAGAACCATAGGTCCCACAGCCCTGCCTTAGAGACTCCATATTTACCAGTTTGGGCAGGCTGCTAAATAGGTTGAGGGCTGCAAGGTGCTAACCAAAAGCTCTGTCTGTCTCTTTCAGGAATCAAGATGGCCTTCTCTCAGGTCATTATATTTTGTATAAGAATAGTAAAAAGCATTCTATATGGAAAAATCAAAGATAGAGGTGACTCAAACAAAGAAATTATAATTATAAAATGGGACCTCAGATCAGCACCAAACTGGATGTAGCAGAAAGTCTGCTCTTGCTCTGTGCTAAATTTGAGGATGTTTGGCCAATGGGTTTTCGAATTGTGATTTAAAACAAAACAAAACACTGTTTTGCCCCCCTGTGTACACACAAGTGACTTTCCTTTACAGCTTTCCTTTACAGAAAAGGGATTGAAAACATAGATAAAACAACATTTGCGTACCTGGGGGGAAAGCCCTCTGTTTTAACCTCTTTTTCTTTGTCCACAGGAATTGGGGAAATCATGGCTCTAATTCAGACCCTTTAATTACTGCTTTTTGACCCCTAAAACTTCTGAAATTGCTGCCTTTCTTTATAACTTGTGAGAATTCTTAAGGAACTGTTTGCATAGCATAGCATTCTGGCCAATCGGAATGTGTCTCCAGTCAGACCACAGGGCAGGTGTAAGTCTGTCAGTTTTAACCCTGCCATGGCCTTCAGTGTGAAAGAAAGCATTTAACTCCTTCCTGACCACACATTCTTAGCTCCTGCCTATGGAAATATTTAAAAAGCTACTTTAAAAAACAGATAATAATATACAGCAGCTCACTCATTTTAGCTGTGAAATTACTTTTTTCCCCTTTGTGGCTTTGGAGCGTGTTTTACCAAGTATACTCATGGATAGGTTTACCCAGTTTACTCATGAATAAGTTTACCCACTTACAGATCTACATGATTTCATACGTATTTTAGATGTTATCCTCCCTGTTCCACTGTCCAGTTACAGGCCCCATTTGTGTCCATAGGCTACAACAAAGAAATCATGGGTCCCTAAGCTCATGGCTTTGCAGTGGTGCAAAAACATGCATCCAAAGCACAGATCCTCATAGATACACATGATTTTTACACACAATCAACCTCAAACCACTCTCCAAGGCCCCATCTGTATCCACAGATTACACCACAGAAATCATGGGTCTCCCAGAACATGGATTTGCAATGGTGCAAAACACTGACATAAGTCAGAGACATTCATGGATCCACATGATTTTGATGTAGGATAATCCCCAAACCATTGTCCAATCATAGGTCGTATTTCTGCCCACATACTAAAACACAGAAATTGTAAGTCCTTCAGTGCATGGTTTTGCAATTGTGAAAAAACACGGATCCGAAGCATCCTCATGGATCCACATTATTTTTCTGCAGGATCATGCCGAAACCACTGTCAAATCATAGGCCCCATCTCTGCTCACATACTAAAACACAGAAAATGTGGGTCCTTCAGCGCTTGACTTTGTAGTCGCTCAAAAACATGCATCTGAAGTATGGATCCTCATGGATCCACATGATCTTTACATAGGATCATCCCCAAACTGCTAACAAATCATAGGGCCCATCTGTGTTCACAGACTACACCACAGAAATCATGGGTCCCTCAATGTATGGATTTGCAATTGTGCAAAAGCACCAATCCAAGGCATGGACAATACCAACACCAACACCACCAAGAATTGTAGAACTGCAAGGGACCCTATGGATCATTAAATCCAGTTCCTGACAAGGAGGCACTGTGGGGAATTGAACTCCCAACCTCTGGCTTCACAGCCAGAGACCTAAACCACTGAGCTATCCAGCTGTTCTTTGATCCACATGATTTATACATAGGAGCATTCCCAAACCACTATCCAATGATAGGGCCCATCTGTGACCACAGACTACACCACAGAAATCATGGGTCCCCCAGTGCATGATTTTGTAGTGGTGTAATTAATAATAATAATAATAATAATAATAATAATAATAATAATAATAATAATAATAATAATAATAATAATAATAATAATAATAATAATAATAATAATAATAAAAAATTGATACATGGATCCTCATGGATCCACATAATTTTTAACTAAGATGTTCTCCAAACCACTGTCCAGTCATAGGCCCCATTTGTGCTCACAGATTAATAGAAATCATGACTCCAGACACCTCCTGATTGGTCAGAATGTTATGCTAGGCAAATAGTTCAGTCATTTAGAATTGTTCACATTTCTATTATATGTGCACAGTACGATAGATGCAGGTCACTCGCTTTTGCTCAGTTGAGAGTTCAGGCTTGACTTGATTGAGCACCCACTTTTCTAGCTGTCTTTAGTATCTCTACCAACACCACATTGCAAATGACTTGATTTTTGCCCCTTTCTTTCTTCACTATCTTCCTTTCACATCGTATGCATGATTTTCACCTTGTTTACCAGTGACATTCTTTGCTAACTCCAACCTCTTCCTTCCTTCCTTTATTTATTTATTTATTTATTTCAAAAAATATATTTCAGAAAACATGTACACAACATATCCATAGAGGTCTTGGTCCAATACAGCTTTTGTTCCTCAGCTTGCCTAACTCAAAGAAAGGGGTATGAAATTGGAACATAGATTTCCAGTCTGCATTTGGCGGAGTGGACATGACAACATTAGTTTAACTGAGAGGTTAAAGTGTGCGTATTAGAGATGGGCATGATGACACCCAACTCCATCTGCTTTTTAAGATCTTCAAGGAGGCACTTCTCTCAGTCTCTCAGGCCCCAGTGTGTGGTCAGCCAGGCCCCATCCTATCCCCTGCCAACTTCACCCTAAGTACTCTCTTAGACAGTCGAAATTCTACTAATTAAAAAATAAAATAAAATCTTACAGTCATTATATTTTCTGTTTCACCAATTTAAAAATTCAGCAGTATTCCTGCATAAACACCAAATCAATTGAGTCATATATTTTAATTCCAGCTCCAAGAATCCCCATCCAGCATAACCAATGGTAGAGAATTACAGGTATTATAACTGCAATACACACGGAGAGCCAAATCTTCCCACTTCTGAACTAAATAATCAATATAACATTAATCTTTGTGCCAATGACATGACCATGAAAGCACTCATAAATTCTTGACATACAGTACTTCTAAGGATGTTTCAAGTCACATGATCACTGGGAAGAAGTAGTTGATGGTTAAGTCAAAGAAAGGTGAATGGTGTCTGCTTATGGGTGTCCTTGAGAAACACAAAAATTCTGATTCTTTGAATGTGCTTTATAACAGAACAGGCAACCTCTGAGAGGCTGGGAACCCTTGGACAGAGCCTCGTGGCGCAGTGGTTAAACTGCTGTCCTGCAGCCAAAACTGTGCTCACGACCAGGGGTTCAATCCCAGGTAGCCGGCTCAAGGTTGACTCAGCCTTCTATCCTTCCGAGGTTGGTAAAATGAGTACCCAGCTCGCTGGGGGGGCAATGTGTAGCCTGTGTAATTAACTTGTAAACCGCCCAGAGAGAGCTTGAAGCACTATGGGGCAGTATATAAGCAGCACGTTTTTTGCTTTGCTTTTGTTTCCCACCCACCCCCCTGTATTTGGTGGGCTGCACCACAGCCCCTCGATTTTTCACATCTCCCAGAAATATTGGCAGAACCATTTGCCATTTAAATGCAAGACATGCACCCTGGCTAGTCAGAAATAGGAAGAGATGGGCTGGTCACTTCCAGTTTCTGAAAAACGCTAACTCTGGATTAAATGAGGCCTGAAGGCAAAATTACATTTTAATGGCATATTTCATTCCTTGTAGATTTTTATGGTGAAATCGGGATGGGGGGAACCACACACTGGGGCCTGGGAGACTGACAGAAGGGCCTCCTAGAAGATCTTTAAAAGAAGATGGAGTTGGGTGTCATCAGCACACTAGTGGTACCAGACCACAAAATTCTGGACAGCCTCTTTCAGGTTTTTCATATATATGTGAAATAGTATGGGGAATCACGAAACCCTGAGACACTCCACAGGCTAATGGTCAAGGTGTTGAACAGGAGTCTCCCGGCACCACTACCATTTACAAAGTGACACCACGCAAGGAAAAATCCCAGAAGCTGACTCCTTTTTTCATCAGTTCACGACTTCTCACCCAAATACAAAGCAATTGTCACTGATGTTTTTCAACAAGTGTGAATGGTAGTGAGCAGAAGAGGGCATCCTGTAGCCCATCTTGACTGCTGCCATTGGTGTTGTCAACATTCAGGCTGCCCTTTGCTATGTAAAGCTTGGCTTCCTTTTTTTCTGCTGGCAAGATAGGCATGATATTTTGCAGCAATATTGGGCCATTTCCTGGCTTTTTGAATCATGGGTACAGAAGCACAATATCCCACATTCATAAACCAGAGGTTTTTTTGAACAATTTAATTTTAAAAAGAGAGCCTACATTCTGTTTCCCACAGATGGGAGGCCAGGCCAAAAGGAACCATTGGAATGATGAGGCTGAAAAACATCATTGCTATTCTTTTCCTAACTCCAGGGGGCCATTTCACCCATAAGGAAATCCAGATATAAGAAATGTTTGGCTTTTAGACAACAGCTTCCCAAATTCAACACTACTGTTTCAAAAAATAATATTAAAAAACCCACAAATGTTTCCCATCTTTGAAATCAATGGGGACCCTTATGAATTTTCTAAAGAAACTGATAGTATGCAGGTGGCCAGTAATTGTTTTTCTCCTTCTTTTTCTGACCACATGTATATAAGTAGGAGCTAAAGTAAATTAGAGCTCCCTAGAATAGAACCACATGATGGTGGTGGTGGGGGATTTGCCTTTTGTATGTAGTGCTGAGAATTCTGTGTGTCTCCTAATTTTTAGAACATATGAGATAAGCCTGTGTTCTCAAAGATACAGATAGGTAAGCACCCTGACAACTTAATTGACAAGCACGCAGAAGACAGCGGCAGTGGTTAGTTGGTTGAATGACCGCACTGGCATAACAATGAGGAATGAGCAATCTGTTACGTATGAATTGTGTGGCAGATTAAATAGGAAATAATCTTTTAAGATATGTCTAAATGGCAGCTTCCCATGCTTACAACTGGATGCTTGTTTGCTAAGTGTGAAGTTCAGGAATCAGGATGTCTTCAAAGTAGAGAATTGGACTATATTACTTGTGGGACGTGGTGGCGCTGTGGGTTAAACTGCAGAAGCCTCTGTGCTGCAAGGTCAGAAACCAGTAGATCGAATCCACGCGACGGAGTGAGCTCCTGTTGCTTGTCCCAGCTCCTGCCAACCTAGCAGTTCGAAAGCATGTAAATGCGAGTAGATAAATAGGTACCACCACGGTGGGAAGGTAACAGCGTTCCGTGTCTAGTCGCGCTGGCCACGTGACCACGGAAACTGTCTTCGGACAAATGCTGACTCTACGGCTTGGAGACGGGGATGAGCACCGCGTCCTAGAGTCGGACACGACTGGACTAAATGTCAAGGGGAACCTTTACCTTTACCTTACTTGTTATTAATAATAGCTCTAGTTTATTTACTTGGATTAATCATTCCTAAAAGTTTAGGGTATAAATAACAAAAGCAAAGTGGAATGAATTTTGCTGCATAATATGGTGTATTTAGGTAATAGGATTCTAACCTGGAAAAAAAATCTCTGTAATGATTGGCTCTTAGAGTACCTTGAAATTATAAGTGCAATAAATAAATAAATAAATAAATAAATAAATTCCACTGATTCTAGTCAGAATCTTCTGTTTGAAAGAAGCCAGATATTCTTCATGCTACACTCTTCTTCTCCTATTCCCATTGTGTTCATGAGTGCAACTGTACTACAATATGTGTTTCTGATGAAGGGAAGGCTTTTAGACTGAAGTAACATTCTGACCTTTTGACATGACACCCAAGAGAAGGTAGATAACATGATCCTGTTTGCTTATCAGAGGACACTTGGAAACTGTGTAAGAAGATACCTTTCTAAATATAGTTCCTTCTTCATCTGAAAAAAAGGGAAAAGAAAAAACTTTAAATTTTGGAATGACATGCTTTGAATTCTGAAATAATTCAGTCAGGGAGAAAAAGGTCGATCCACCTAAATATTTGACAGTATCAAACATACCTCATTCTGGAATAAAGAACACAGACACATACTGAAATTTCTTCAACAGATTTACTTGAGCTTGTTTGGCTTGTGGGCCAGGACAAAGAAATGACATGACTCTGGGGTTGTAGTTTTTAATAGTCAGAGTTGGCTCTAAACAGCAGATAATGCTAAAAGTGCTTCTCTATGTACATTAATTAAGACATGCTAATTAGCTATGCTCCTGTAGAATGAGTGCTATAGTTCCAACCCTTCAAAGGGTTGGAACTAGGTGGCCTGGGTGTGTCTGAGTGTGTGGAATCAGATTCCCAGTCTGTAATCTCTTGTTGCTTAATAATTTTGCTGGCTGTATGGTCTGATCCTGCGAATATTTATCCAGTCTCATGGAACTGAATAGGACTTTCTCTTAAATTTCATAAGCATAGGATTGTAGATTCACCTGATCTTAGTGTTAAGTGGGCTGAAGCCCAATAAGACTGCAATGCTTAAACCTTCAACCTCTACATATATCTGCAACCTGAAATCCTATGCACATTGACCCAGGAATGTGTGTGATTCTGTGTTCCCATTTTGTAAGCCTGAAATGAAGAGGGTGGGGAGGACGGAAAATACTGTGGTTTTTAGAGACTTCTAGACTTGGGATGCAGCATACTACATAAGTATACACAGTTTTTTAAAAAAGAAGTTTAAAGTAAAGATTATATAAATATAAAGAAACAAAGGGCTTAAAAAGAGGAAAGAAAGAGCCTTCAGGATTGGTTGAAAGTTTCAGTGTCCATGATGATGACTGTCACCGTTTATTTGTAGGCTGCTATTCCACATAATTGCACTCAAAACATCTTGTGACATCAAATAAAGAGGTTTTAAAAAAAACCCCACCCATAGCGACAGTCACAAATTATCATTGTGTCCATGTGTAAGCAAGCAATTTTCTCAAAGGGAATGCTCATCACCATTAGTCTACAAATAGTGGCCCCTCATATGTTCCTCCTACCTCTCACCTGGGAACTTGGTTTTTCCTAATATTTCCCCCTCCCCTAGAGGTGTGGGGGGGCACTTGGGTTAAGACACTCTCCCTTTGGCTTGCCACTCCCTGCTTGTTTAAATCTCCCTTCAGGACTAGGCATGTGGTGCTTACTGCTCCTTCTCCTAGCTCCTCTCCCAGCTTCCTTGCTCAGAAAGGGCAGCTGAACAAGAAGCAATGGCAAAGAGGAGAAGCAGCAAGCCCCAGGGCCTGGCAGTGGGTTCTTGACTGGGGCGTGGGCTCTGGCAAGTGCCCAACTGTGCTAACCCTTGTCACTGACTATGCTCTAGGTAAAATGTTAATTTCCCCAATGAGTGTGATGAAATGGTACATGCAGGAAGTCTCTGGAGAGATTATTCCTGTAAGTAAACCAGGCCTCCTGAATCATAAACAACACAAGCAGACGTTGGCCTCGCTATTTGCATGTTGCATATTCCCTGCAAAAAAAAACAAAACAAAACAAAAAAAAAAAAAACAGAAAAAAAGGTGTCAGTCTGTTGGAGGGGGGGAGTTAGAGAGGTGTATAGGATTGACTCAAAAGGTTTCTGTCCAGTTATGACTGGATTTACAGTTGTCAGGTCACAATCTGGTTACTGTATGCCTATTGTGAAACTCTTTAGAGCAGTGGAAGACAGCTGCAGCTGTTTATATCTCTTCATCTCCTGGCCTTCTCTTCTGCTGTCCGCCACCTGCTTTACCCACCTGGTGCCTCCTATGTGCTCAATACTGTGATCTAGAGCATTTCCACTCTCAACTACTACATTCTGGATCACACACTTCCGGCTCGACAGAATCAATTATCAGCGTTCGTGTGTGTGCTGAATATACTGGCAGTAAGAATTATTGTAGATTGTCTCATGTTTCTCTGACTTCCTCACCCAGTCCTGAAAACTTGATTAGACTTTATTTTGCAAGCAGGTTTTCCACTGTCATTCAGTTTAATAGCTGGATGACTAAAGGCATGGTACTGCTTCAACCTGAACACTGAATCCCCTTGCTCTGGAAGACGTTGGTGCAGTCAACAGAATTTATTTAGAAAAAACTGATTGAGAAAATTAACCAAGTTTGTTAAATTTCTTAAACCATTAATCACAAAACTAATGCAGAAAAAAAAAGTGTAGGCAAAATTCTAAAGAAACCCCACTTTCCTGAGATGAGAGAAGGATTGTTAAAATGCTTGGATCTTGTGAAATGAATAAACTATCAGATTTAGTTTACATGAAAGAAGATACATAATTATCAAATATTGTAGCAGATAACTGGCATTACTTTATTTATTTATTTTGTTGGACTTCTACCCTGCCCATCTAGACCAAAGAGATGAGAATTTGTGTGAACAATGAGAGCGGTAACAAGTTTAGAGATATGAGTTGATACATTACCTTATTGTATCCTTTCCATTAGCCACTTTACCCCTTTTTGTAACCTAAAATTATCCTGAGGATACAAGAGAAGTTTCAGCTTACTCAAGGTCATGCCTGCACTAATGTGAATCAGAAACCTCCTCAGCTGAAGTGTTAAGAAGCTTACTAGGAAATAAGTCAAATTGAAACCCACAATACTTCAGAGTCAACATGCTTAAGACTGAGCTGTCACTGTATTAAGGCAGCACTGCTGTGTCTCATGAACCTACACAGAATACTTTTGGACTTACTTCCACATAACACACGCAGGATCAGGATGTAATGTATTCTTTGCTGTGGATTCCTAGTGTAGTGTAGTAGATAAGAGTGATGGACTAGACTAGGACTCTAGAGGACAGGGTTCAAATCCCCACCTGGCCCTGAAAATTCACTGGGGGAGTGGAACTGGTAAAACCACTCCTTAAATAGTCCACTTAGCTGGGAAGCCCTGTTGTGTGTTCTGTGCTGTTAAGTTGGAACCGACTTGTAGCGACCCTAATAGGGCTTTCCAGGTAAGTGAGATATTTAAGGAATGATTTTGCCAGTTCCACTCCCTCAGGGAGTCACTATAAGTCGATTCTGACTTGACAGCAGAGCGCGCGCGTGCACACACACACACACACACACACACATTCTTTGCTGTCCAAGTAATCTAATCCTTGACCTGCATTTCCTTTCCTTCTCTGTTCACAGAGTCTGAACATACAGTACAAGGCATTATTTTGCAAATCCAACATAAATTGGTGAGATCAGAAGCCTTATAAGCAAGCATCTAGATCACAAACCTACGTATGTTGATTTAACCTTAATTTAACAATTGCTTGGCTTCTCCAAAGGAAAAAATATATATGAACTGTAGCATACGGAGAGCATGTTAATTGTCAAATGATCTCCTCTCAGCTCCTTCAAACTACAGTTCCTCAAGCTCTCTGGTCATTAAATCCACACATCTGTGGTGCAGAAACAACCTGAATGGAACAAAGATCAAATACAGCTGTGAGCTGTTACAGGTAAATGCATTTATAGACCAGAGAAACCAGTACACATCCAGGCTAAGCTAGTTATACTTCAGTTCCAGGGAAATCAGCATGACAAGTTAGTAAAAGGGAACTTCAACCAGATCCTATGCATGGTACTTGGAAGTCATGGGTGTTATCTGTTGTCAAGTTGAATCCAATTTATGGCAACCCCAGAAGGGCTTTCCAGGTATGTGAGATATGTAAGGAATGTTTTTACCACTGACACCTGCCCCCATGAGTTGCCAAGCTGAGGAAGATTTGAACCCAACTCTCTTGAGTCCATAATCTGTCATTCCATCCACTATAGCAGTGGTTTCCAACTTTGGTAACCCATATGTTCTTGGGTTGCAATTCCCAGAAGCCTTCACCACCAGCTATGCTGGTCAGGGTTTCCAGGAATTGCAGTCCAAGCACAGCCGAGTTACCCAAGGTTAGGAACACTACACCACACTGGAGGGGATACCAGAGGCCAAATGAGGTATCTGAGCATTTTGTATCAACTTTCTCCCTTGTGTATTACATTGAATTAGGGACCCAATCTTTCTTTGCTTGCTGTTTTTGCAAACTTTTGGATTGTATCCAGTATTTCACCACCAGAAAATATGTCACAAAGAAGTCTTTTTTGCCTTATATATTTTTCTCTCTCCTTTCCCTCAGCATCCTCCATGTCTTCTCAAAATGCCTCTCTTAGAGAATGGGGAACCTCTTGAATGAGGTAGACTATGGCATAGTGGCTTGAGGGGAATAGAGGCAGCAATGACCCCCAAAAATCAGATGAAAGCTTCTTACCTGGAGGGAGCCAAGGGAAATATATCTAACTGATTTTGAAGGGTTCTCTTTTCCCCATGTCAGTCAATTCAGGACAGATTGAGGACCTTCAGAGGTAGCTGGCAGATGGGAGTTTTAGAGTTGGTGGGAGAAGGAGGGCTAGGAAAGTTACCATCTGCAAACTTCCTTCCACTGGTAAGAGTTTAGTTACCACCCATAGAATCAGTGGCTGCTTGTGCCCAACACAACTGGTAGGGCAGGGGCAAGTAGCAAGGAAGCCAAAGTAAGCACTGGACAGAATTAACTAATTGTGGTTTTATTTCCGTCTTTCCTGGCAAGGATACTGCTGTACAACTCATTCACATTTGACATTATTTTGGCATTTCTTTGTCTTTTATTATACTGGGCAACCTCAACAAAATGGAAGTGGCCTGGACCTTTTTCAGCCTTTGAGAGGTCCTGATTATACATGCCTTTTTGCTAAGGAAAAGAAACATGGCTTCAGGCACCAGGTGGAGAAAATTCCCCTCTTGTCATGATAGATCAGCTTCCACAGAATAGTCTTCTATGCATGTCTGCTCAGAAGAATCCACATCATATGTCTCCTTGTTTGCCTCTTTTCTGATCATAGGTTTATGCTTTAAGCAACACATTGGGTCTTTTGTAGAAGAAAGGTTGGGTAAAAATATTATAAATATCTAAACAAACACAAACATATGGTTTCTGATTTTACGGACCTCTCTAACTGTACATAATCTGAATATTTTCAAACATTTCTAGAAGTAAATAATATTTCTCCATATTTATTTATTTATTTAGATATAGATTTAGATTTATACCCCGTCCATTTAGTGAGCATGCCACTACTCTGGGCGGCTTACAAAATATTATAAAACATACAGGTAAAATATTAAAACCATATAAAACATAAAACATATTAAAAGAAAACAAACAAAACTCTACACCCTCCACCGTATAAAATCACCCGTCTGGGACGTAAGATGGCAGACAGTGGGCCAGCATATTTTACGAAAGGGTGGTGCTTGGGAAGGCCTGGGTAAAAAGCGAGGTTTTAATTTGCTTGCGGAAGCTCAGGAGGGCGGGGGCCTGTCGCACCTCCACAGGAAAAGAGTTCCAGAGCAGAGCGGCCACTACTGAAAAGGCCCAGTTTCTGGTTGATGCCTTATCTCATTCTCTCTTCCCCCACAAATACCACTCTGGGACTGAAACACTGCAATGCAACAAAGTTATGATCCAGCATCTGATCCCATGGTGAGCCCTGCAGGCTTATATCAATGTCTTCTTTGTCCAATGGATGGATAGAACCCTCTTGACTATCCCTTTCAAAAAGCATGTTTATTCTTTAATGAGTCATCTCAAACAAGAAGATGTCAAGAAGTTGAGTAGACCAAATAATGCCTTCAGTATATAAGTATTTCTTTTAAAAATCATATGAGAAATGCATAGTTTAATCAAATTGGCCAGAATCCTCTTGCGAGTTTAAGCTTGTACAAGGCAAATTGCTTATGTTTTGGGCAAGGCTGCCACTCATTAACTTGGTGCTGGTAGTATTCCAGGGTGCACATTGGATTGTGCAATCAGGCACATGCCCAGGGATGCAACTAGCACTTGGCTAATGAGTAGCAATTTCTGCCAAGACTTAAATGATTTCCCTTACACAACCATAAATTAGCAATAGGATTCTGACCTTTGTCTGCTTTATAGCTGGTTGCCATCTGTCCAGTTGTATCTTCTGCTATGCTACTTCCTATGGTTTTAAGTGGTTTCCCCTCCTCTCTGCAAAATAATTTGCTTCTTTCTTCACCACAAACACTCCTCTCTTTAGTAAAACCACTCCAAAACTACCCTGTTTCCCTGAAAATAAGACCTACCCTGAAAATAAGCCCTAGTATGATTTTTCAGGATGCTCGTAATATAAGCCCTACCCCAAAAATAAGCCCCAGTTAAGTGAAACCACGCCCTCCACCATTGTGCCACATTGTGCAGCAACCAGAAGATGACATGACTGTAAAATAAAACATCCCCTGAAAATAAGCCCTAATGCATTTTTGGAGCAAAAATTAATATAAGACCCTGTCTTATTTTCGGGGAAACACGGTATTATAAACTTCATCTTCCCTAATTGCTCATCACTATCTCTATGTCCCTCTAGCCCATCCCCATCATGTGTTTCCATTACTGATGTCCTGTTATTTGCATTGCTTCTTTTTATATCATTTGCTTTATATGAATATCAATGAATCTTTTGAGAGAAGTCTGCATGAGAGCTTGGAAAGGTAATTTTTTTTTTAAAAAAAAGCAATTTGTTAAATAACTCATTGCAAAGCACCCGAAGGTAAATTATTATATTATCATTAAGAATGATAAAATGTTAAATGGCAACATTATTCACTGCTTAGTGTTTTCATACTTATGTTTTATTGCCTTCTTTTTTGAAAAAGAGTCTAAAAACTAGGATAGTCTAAGATTTGAAAACAATCTAATCAAAATGCCCTCCAAACCATATTTTGCCCATAAGAAGCAAAAAGAAAAAGAAAGAAGTAAATGGTAGTTGAAACACAAAGTAATTATGTCACCAGTTGTCACATTATTTAGCAAAAGGAGTGCTGTTATGCTCTTGTTACCCCTGTAAGTAATGTGTTATTTCCGCAGTGTGGTTATATGCCATGCCTGCATTGGCTTAGAATCTTTTTACAGAAGGCCTATCTATAATAGAAGTCTAGTCATTTTAGATGAGTTTAACTGCATGGTTTCATAACAAAAAAAAATCAAGGAGATTTTGTCTGGGGGGAATCGAAGAGTTTGTGAAAGATTCCGAGACTTTCTTTAGAATCACAATTCTCAGATTTGTTTTTGGGGAAGGAGAGCAGGCTAGTGATAAACTGGTTTTGTGATTATGGTGTTAACTGTGCCAGGCCTTGTACAAGGGTTTCATGGTACTGTCTTGGCCGGAGGAAGTTTGTTCTTGAAGCACTCCAAGCAGAATTTTTTGGACATGGAACGTCTGGGTCCCCTCCACCCCACCCATCCCCTGGGTGCATATATTGCCATTGGGATGGTTGAGGGGAAGGTGATTGTACAACACTCACCAGTGCCCAGCAGATACTACTTTTGATGATGCCCGTTGTGAACAGTGAGTGATACGGTGTTCTTCCCCACCTGCACTGGCATTTTTTTGGTGCAAACATGTCTCCAGTCAACTACCACTGAAGGTCTTGAAGGATTAATGTCATATGCAAGGTCTTGAAGGGTAATCCTGTGAACCCTACTTGCACCTGCATAGGAAATGCTTTGTGTAAAGTGTGAGTAGAGCTCAGATTATGAATAAAATTGGTTCTGTTCGTTTGGCCACATCCTGTTTCCCTTTTTTACTGTACATACAACACTGAAATCTAGAAAATAATTTTCAGTTTGATGCAGGCTGGGATAAGGTTGAGCTGCTGAATCAGGTTGCCGCCTTTTAAAAAAACCTGTTGCATGAAAGAAAAAAAAAATAAAAAAAATTGACAAGGGGTGCTTTTCCCATGGCAGGAAGAACGGCATCTTTTAAAAATGACAGGAGTCTTTGAGAAAAAAAAGTAGCAAGCCTTCTGTCCAACTGGGATTGTTTGAAACTTCAGAATGTCTCCATCATCTTGAGATTTGACAAATCAATCTTTTGGAAGGCCATTGGTTATCATCCTGAAAATCAGGACTGTTCCCACCTCCAAAGCTGTGTAGCAGTTTCTCTCTCTCTAAAGTTGTCCTGTCTTCTGTTCTTCAGCCATCAATGATTCCATATATCAACCTGTTTTAGAAGCCTGTGTTTTGCCCACTGACTATTTGCACAAAATGCTTGTGGGTATTAGAACACTTCTCCTCTTCTCCGTGCAGCTGGCCTGAACAGGGGTGGGGAAGAAGGCTGTGTCTGCCATTTCAGGGTGAGACCTTCTCCCCCACAAACCATGAGCTGCCCCTGCCTGTTTGACATGGCTGGGGAAAACTGTGATAGGGCAGGCCACCCCAAACTGACATCTTCCAGATGTGCTTTACTACAATTGCTGTCATCGGTCAGTGCAAATATAATAAGCCCTTACTTGAAATATTCTTAAAGCTCAAAATACAAAGGACAGTGATATATCTAGTTTGGAAAACTTGCTTTATGGTTGACAGTCCCCTAAATCCCCCAGCCAGTGTATGCTAGCTGGAGGGTTCTGTAAGCTGTAGTCTTAAAAGTAGCTATTCCAACTCGTAATATATACATAAACTCAGCAGAAGCTGTAGTATCTTTGTGGTGATTACTAAAGGCTCGCTGATGTTCCCCAAGTAAAACCTTCATCAATGTTTTTTATGGATTTTATCTTAAGACCTATTCACCCAGTTGCAAAACTCTTTAGCTTCAGTTTCAGTGCACTGTATGTTTTGGCCCATTTCCCTTTCCTCTTTTACAATGTGTCATCAAAATGGCATCTGTACATTAGTAGTAGTCTACATGCATCCTGGGAATGGGTGATCATTACCATACCCTCCCCTATGGTACCTGCCCCTCCCATCCACTGATATTGCCTAGCAAGTCTTTCATGATGTCAGATATATGTATACAAGAATCTATGTATGGATGTGCCGTCTGTATGTGGAGATTAAAGCCAATCTCCAGCTCGTGTTGAGCCTTCTAGGGAAGCCTTGCCTAGCTTGGTCTTGTGCTGTGAACAGAGAGTTTATGGGCAAAATTTACCACATTTGATTTTTCATGACAGGAAAGGTCACAGAATCACCTGTTCATTACCGCAGCTACAGGAAATGGCTTAAAAGCTGGCAATCCTATGTGGATTTGATAGCTGTTCTGGACATGGGTAATTAGGTCTTTGGTGGAAAGAAAGTTAAAACAAATGAAAATGCAAATAAAACATTCGATGTCTTGCACGACTGAATGGCCCCATTGCAGAGAACTCTAGTGGTGTCCGTCCTTGACCGTCTCCTCTTAGAATCCGGGTTGCTATTAACCAAGCTTCCGGGAGTGCGGCCTCTCCTCCTTCCCCCACATTTTTTTGCAGCAGATGGCCATAACTCCCATTGTCAGATGGTGATGCATCGGAGGCTGCTTCCCTCATGCCTCGCCTAGGCCATGAAAGCTCCCTCTGGCCTCTGTCACGAGGAAAATGCTCAACTTATTATATCTGTTTATGAATATAAACATCTTATTAGGAGTCTAGTTCTTATAAAATAAATGCATGTCCTTCTACCTTTTTCCAGTTTGGATTCATATTTCTGTGTGATTCCCCCCCCCCCCCCCCGGTTATCCTCTCAGTAATTAACAATGGCAGTTTCACGTATCCTTTTGTGGTTTGTTTTGGAAAAATATATTTTATTCAAAATGATGAAATCATTTTAAACAAAATTGCATTTCTGAGATTTGTATAAAACTACTGGTTTTGCACATTCTGACCAAGTGTCACTTTTTATACTACATCGCTATTCAGCCTAACCATATTGACCCTGAGGTAAGCCCCACTGATTTTATTTTGGCCTTAATTTCAAGTAGGCATATTTAAGATTGCAACCTAAAATGTTACTGTCACATTCCCGCCTGTCCCTTGGTTGTTTCACCAAGCAAAGGGCACAAGCTACGTGTCGTTCAGCTGCCACCAGTTGATTACATCAACTTTATTCACTATTAATGACAGAGGTCCGGGCAACGTAGCATTTAAGAACCAAGTAGAAATTGTTTATTGTTACAGGTGATAAAAGTCCAGTCAATGTCATTAACTCTCCACTAAAACAACCTTCTCTCTTCTCTCTCAACCGCCTATTCTAACTCTCCTCCTCCCTCCTTTTCTTCACCCCCACTTAGCTCCACCCCTCACCAAGTCCCATTGGTGCATGGAAATCTCCACATAAATATTAATGAGCAGAGTGAATGCTACAGTTACAGAGGTGGAGAAGATTCTTGGAGTTTGGCTGTTCATTTATAAATAGAGCTCTGTTCTTCCTCCTACCAAAAATGGAATCTTATGGGAATAGTGATGTAAATTATATGGACCTACAAAAACAATGAGCATGTGTTATATGCCTATGTTATGGATGCTGTTAACTTTGTTATGGTCCTTACTTATCTGCTTTTAGCAGCAGTTGTGCATGCAAAACATCGCTTTGCCTGGCATGTAGATAAAACAATAAGAAAAGGTTCACCCACAGTATCTATCAAAGTTTAAGGAAGAGAACCAGTAAAATTGTTGTCAACTTAGCCTCAGGGCAGGGCTGTGGAGTAATTTCCCAGTGGTTGCTAATCTCATACTGATGACTTCCAGGAGAGTGTTATCTGCTAAAGAAGGGGTAAATAACCTGTGGCCTTATCACAGTTTCCTCACATGGTTTTTTTCAGGTTGCAACCCAAGGATCCCCAACTGTCCATGTTGGCTGTGGGTTCAGGGATTTGTAGTAAAAAAGAAACCCACAAGCTTGCTCTCAGCCTAATTTTTAAAAACCTCTGTAAACAGTCAGTTCAGGTCCCAACCGCCATGTGTGCAGAGGGAGAGAGAGAATGAGAAAGGAGGAGGCAGGATGAGAAGGCAAAGAGAAGTTAGGGATAGGCCCCTACATTTGGGGGGAATTACCCCAGACTAGATGTTAGACTCTGCAATCCCCCTCTGAAGCGACATTATCCCTCTGTTCAGACCGGGCCGAATGACACAGCAGCGTGGAAGCATTCGGGATGTTGACCAGTAAGTAGAGTACTCATGGACGGCTTGTTTTATGATGGCCTATAAACTCTTCCAAATAATGCAGGAAGCTGTTTCTTTATTCAAAGGCCTTTCTAATCAGCAAGGACACATATTCCAAACAACACAGATGTATGCCATTGGAACAAAGGGTTATTCTTTTTTGTTTAAAGGCATCTATCAAGGGCTTAAAGTTGTAGATATGGAAGTGCTGAAGAAAGTTTGAGCCAGGGGTTCTCTTCAGAGAAATGAGTAAAGGAGATACCTTGTTGCTACTTAGCTCAACATGCTACATGTGAGGTCACTCTTGAAGAGTGAAAACTTCAGTTACTTCAAAAATGTGTGCTTTGGTTATGGCATTACATCAGGTCTGCATTAACTATCGTTCTTTGTTTCTACCTTCAATTCACAGTCTTGGTGCTTCGCTTTAAAGTCTTAGATGAATGGGCAGGGACCATGATTTATGAAAGGCTCCTGCGCTTCCATGAACATGCAATTAGTTTAAGATCTGATTCAGATCCCTTTTTATATGTCGCACCACCAAGAGAGGTTAGGTTGGTGGAAATATAGGGTGTGTCCTTTTCTTGGACTACATCATACTCATTAGGTAGGCTCCTTTATTCAGTTTTAAACAGTTTAGTTGATTTTATTGTGCTTAAGGTTTACTGCTTGGTATTTGAAAGATTTTTGAATATAATTCCTTTCTCTGTTTTTTAAAGGTAGTCTTTCTTTATCTTTTACTTTATTGATTACAGTGGTTTATGATGCCACCTTAAAATATCTTCTAAAAGGACTCACCTAAGCCAAAATGTGACACACAATTTAAATAAACCAAATGTAGAAGAGGTGATGATACCTTTATTAGACCACTAAAAATCAAACACTCCATGCAAGCTTTCGTGAATAAAATTCACAAATGTGAATATATTTCACATTTTATTCACGAAAGTGTGCACTGAATGTTTGATTTTTAGTGGTCTAATAAAGACATCACCTCTTCTACATTTGGTTTGTGTGAAGGACCAGACGGCTATCTCTGTTGTTTAATTTAAATAAAGGCATAAACAAAATAGCTTTAGTAATTGTCATTTTATCTTATTTGAAAGAGCCTGACTCTGTTTGTTCCCGCCAACAAAATGTGCTAGCAGAAGGCAGGGGGGAGAACATTGTACCCTATGGAGAAGCAGGGAGGGTCCATCTTATTGAAGCTTTTCCCCTGAGCTCTCTTGGGCCAAGAAGGTCTTTTCAAAGCCAGTCTCTGTTGTTTCTTAATTAGTCTGTCACTCCAGGGAACACAAAAGTGGGACAAGAATCTAATCTGGCTTTTCTGGATACCAGGGCACAACTAGAGGATTTTAGCAGTTGAGCAGGCACATGTTATATATGTTAACCCCAAGGAAAATGCATCAGCATTCTCAGGAGAAGGAGGATGTTTTTCTGAAAGAAAGAGCTGGTCCCCTCCTACGTTGAAATCGTGGCTGAAGGTAGCAAACCCAGTGCTCCTATCTAAGTTGAACTTCTCCTTGTGAAGAAAGCCATCCATTCTTTTGTGTAAAAATGAGCCGAGTCTGGGTTTTTACTGAAATCATGAGCGCTTAGGATGAGAGCATTGGGCCAGGAAAACTGCCCGAAAGACCAGACACATCTGGGAAGTTGGAGTTGCTGAATTTCTAAAGATTTTGGTGGTACTTTAATATACATTTGAACATAGTTGTGAAGCAAAAAGTGGAGTCTTAAGATGCTAATTTGATCTATTCACTACTAAACTGGTAAATACAATTAATGGTGACCAAATTTTTCTCTAGAAAGTCTTCTGTGCCATTAGCCAGCAGGAACGCTGCACTCGCTCCCTCCCCCATGATTGCTAGTTTCAGAAATTGCTAGTTTTTTCCTTTCTTCCTGTTGAGCTCATTGTCCAGGGGGATTTCATTGTCATGTGTGATGTGTTGCTGCAGGGTCTACGCTGTCTACTGTAGGAGGAATGTGCCACTTGGGAAGGGCTGAGGGCTATTTTCATCACCTCTGGATATGTCGCGCACCTTCCCAATGAAATAACAAGTCAGAGTTTGTCTAAAACTAGTGGGCAGGGAGCACTTTAAAAAGTGCAGAAGCAGGTGATACCTTTATTGGACCACTGAAATGCACACAACCCACAAGCTGTTTGCATACTATTCAACTCACCTTAAGATAACTTTGCCTGGCATGAGCAACAACTGTGCCATGAAACTTTGGGACAGAGCCTGATGAAGATGGGTTTCTATTGAAAGCTAGCTATCTACTTAAATTTTTTTTAGTGGTCCAATAAAGGTAATGGCTGCTTTTGCATTTGTAATTTTTGGGGGGCCTTTTACTGTTTTTTTTTTCTTTTAAAAAGTAGGGATTCATACCCCTGGACTCCTGGAGGTGGAATTCTTCAGGTTTTTCAAAAGAAAGAAAGAAAGAAAGAAAGAAAGAAGGAAAGAAAGAAAGAAAGAAAGAAAGAAAGAAAGAAAGAAAGAAAGAAAGAAAGAAAGAAAGAAAGAAAGAAAGAAAGAAAGAAAGAAAGAAAGAAAGAAAGGGAGGGAGGGAGGGAGGGAGGGAGGGAGGGTCTGTGATTGTGAAGAAATGGGACCTCCCAAAAACCCTTGATGGGTGTATGTGCCCCATGGACTTTATGATGCCCACTACAGTGACAAAGGGAAAAGGAAGAAATCTGTTTTTGAAGTAACAAGTTCATGGACTCTCCTTTCCTTCTCCTGCTTTACTGTTGTTGTTCTGTTCATGCCTGGGATGAAGTATTTTGAGAATGGAATAATTGAAATGCTATTATATAAATCTAAAATTAGTAAAAAAAAAAAAAAAGAGAGAGAGAGAGGTAAATTTAAAACACTTGGCAGTGTGCAGATGAGTTACTTTTCAAGATTCAAACTCCAGAATCTCCCAGGCTAGTAGTCAATATTGCCTGGGGGTTATGGGAGATGTAGTTCCATTCTCCTCCCCCACCCCCAGCTCTTATTTCACAATCCTGGAAGATTAAATTGGCCCCACCATCTAGAAAAAACACCTTCTAAATAAAACGTCTAATGAAAAATGCTATTTCAGGCCTCACCTCTTTCAAAACTATTAGGAAACGGTGTCAGCTTTGCCAGAAATGTTTTAGCACATTAGTGGGTTTAATTGCCCCAGTCTGGTTGCAGTGGCTCTGGCGGCCACAGAGCTGCCTAGACTTCATTCTGGGAACCTTTCCAGCTGGTGGCTCTTTTGACAGGGCTCTGCGGCTGAGTTACAACTGAAGGAAGGCTGCTGCTCGCGGCTGCTCAGGTGAAACGTGAGTTCCCCTGTTGCTGAATGGAGAGGATGAATGAGTCGTATGAGCGAGAGCAAGGGGAAGGTTACAAGATTGGCTTGACTGTGTTGGCGGTGAGAGAAATGTGAACTGGACGGCTAAGGTTCCCACTGTTCACTGCTCATTGGAAAGAGAGAGAAAAGAGAAAGAGTCACTAGTGAAGTTTCTGTCTACCTGAATAAGAGCGTCTTAACAGTGAACGATGCCACTCAGGGTTTAATGTAAAATATTTATGCCTCATCATCTTGAATGCCTTGGATCATGTTGCCTGCCACTTGCTACATTGCCGTCGTTGCCTCTCAGCCAGCTCTAGCTGCCAAGTGACTGATGTAAAGGTTTCCCATTGTCGACTTCTCTCCATTCTGTAGAATCACTCTCCATTTACACGGGAAGTAGGCTAGCTGCCTGGCTCAGAACCTGGCTTCTCAATCGAGGCCGAGGTGCTCCCAAACAGGCAAACTGAGTCGGACAGCCTCTTATCTTCCCTGCAGATGTTTGTGCTTTTGTTTTGCTTTAGCACAGGGGCAAGGGAGAATACAGGAATGTGCCAACCCATTTTGTCTCTGCTTCCTCATCCAGAGCTGCCAAAGACTGGCAGGCCACAGGCTCTACATCTGGCATATACAAAGGACAAGAATGTGATGCTGACGTTTGGTATAGCAACTGGCTGAATCTGGCCTCACCTGTCAGCCGGTGCCTTTGGGTTCCAAGTTAACGTTTAAGGTGCTAGAGCACTGACTTGGCCAGGCAGTTTTAAATATTTTTTAAAAGGTGGCTCCTCCATGTATTTCTCACTCCAAGTCATACTTTTGGGATATGTTCATGTCTAAGTCTTCGATCCTATGTCTACTTATTTAACTGTGTCTTCCTCTTGTGCTCCAAAATGTAGTCTTGGGGTGTTATTGAGTTTGTACTTCTTACTGGCTGCTTGTAGTACGAAGGTGGAGGACACTGTAGGATGAGCCCCACTTTTAGTCCATGGATCGTCAGTATGTGATAATAATAATCTTAGGACTGCAGAGCTGGGAAGGACCCTATGGATCATCAAGTCCAGCCCCTGTCAAGGAGGCACAGGGGGAAACTGAACTCCCAACCTCTGCTTTGCACCACATACTTAAACCACTCAGCTATTCTTAATTAGCATTTGAACTGGTTTCAGTTAACAATTAACCAAGATGAAGAAATGGTAGGTTAAGTGCAAGGCAATCAAATTTTGGTTAGTGGTGGCACAACTAGTGAATACGAATTGTAGAGAACAAGGCAAGAGAAACTGAATTCAGTGTAGAGAAAGCTAAAAGCACACACAGGGACCTTCAGTATCCATGGCATTTAGACACCCTTAACTTTCTTTGGATTTGTATTCTTGAAGGCTTTCTTTGGATTGCTCCCATATGACTGTAAGTCATATAAGTCATGAAACCAGAGTGAGTTATTTACCTACGGAAATTCTCAGTTTCAAACTCTGGCATTTCCATGTGGATATGAGAAGAAACTCCTGTAGACACATCTAGAAAACTGTTGCGAATCTGTAAGCCAGGCGTGAGTAAGGTTGTCAAGCCTTAAGGCATTAGCAGAAGTCTCAGGGAATTGCTATGTTTCCCTAAGCATCTTGGCACAGAGACATACATCTCAGGGCTAGAAGAACTGGAAGAGGAGAGGATTTGACCTTTAATTCCTTCCTGGTTAATCTCTTTCTTGCTACCAAATGGCATCAAGGCTGACGGACTCAGTAAGAAGGTTTTTGTATGTTTGTTGCACATGCAATATGTGTTGAGGATGTGGTGCAGGAAAGTCACACACTCTCACTCCCTTATAGGCATGCTCACATGCAGAGATACTATTTTGCAGTTGGTACATAAGACCCTGCCTCCTGTGGCATCACAATAGCTCATCCCCTGGAACATCACAAGGCGTATTGCTTGACATTTCAAGGAAGGCCACTGACATGGCAGCAACCCTTAGGGGTGAGCTACCCACAGCCTTCCAGAAATTATTGGACTCTGGCTCTCTTCGTCCCTGCCCACAGTCAACGCTGGCTGGACCCGACAGAAGATGGGGTTCAGCAGCACCCTCAATAGGGCCAGAGGTAGCCCACCTCTAGTACAGATGACACTGAGGTTGACAGATGGAAATTTTGACTTCATATAAGGTGGCTTCTACTTCCTATGGTCCTAGCTAGCATTTCAGCAAGAGATCAAGGTTGGGTTTTGTGGTAAATGATACGAGACAATAAGCCTTTGCTGCTAAGAGAGGAAGTAATCTGCCCAGCCCTGTGTGAAAGAGCATTCTTAATCCCGTTATAAACTATTCCACAAAATTGCTTAATATGATAAGTACTGAGATGTTGTCTTACTTGAACAGGTCTAAATGCCTTGTCCTTATTTCTGTCTCCCAAATCCTTTACTTTTGGGGCATTGCCTGTCTGCTTGAGCTCTGTGTACAAGTTCAGAAATGGTTGCCACCTGTAGTTTACTGATTTCTGTGTTTGCACAATGTGAATCTGTAAATCTTCTGTAAATCTTTTATTCTGCCTCCTTTTTGCCTTCTGCTGTCTCCAAGTCCCACAGATGCCACATAGATTTCGGTGTGTTCCCCTTATATTTCAATTGTTTAGGGATATATAATAGATGTCTGCCTGATTCCTAGATCTTTGCGCTTCTCAAAAAAAATGGTGTTGCAGGACTGGGTGAAGAAGTGGCAAAGAAATTCATGAAAGAAGAAACTGTGTTTTAAATAATTAAGTGAAGGCATGGAGTGGGGCTGGGGGACAGAATTACAAAAGAAAAAGGCAAGAGAACCTGAAACATCCTCTTTGAAGTTTTGTGCCAGGCAGGTTTCGGTCCTTGCTTAGAGGCCTTCTCTTCCCCCCCCTCCCCCCCCAGTTTGCCTCTTGTGGGACTGTATCCAATATTCTGGCATCCACGTAATGCCTTAAATTAGCTATCACTCTTCTTGAGATAATTATAGGTTTGTATAATGTACCTATTGTTCCGTTCCACAAAGCAGCACTGTCATATAGATGGCTGGGGTGGGGAGATGAGAGAATTTCTGTGTGCCTCCTGTATCCACACTGTGTTGTTAATTAGTATTCTGGTTTTGCTTTTCCTTCTTCAGGGGTTTCCTGCTCTGAAACGCTAAACTCCATCCTTTCCTGGCTTGTTGCCTCCTTCTGCCTATCAGCTGTGTTGCTGTGGTGTCACTGCAGTTGTTTTAAGCAGCCTTCACCAATAAACATACTAACATATACAATGAAAATTCTCTAGGTAGGCTTATAGGCAAATAAGAAGCCCAGCTTTTACCACTATATTCTGTACAGGCTGTCAGAATTTGACATGGTGGATTACTCACGATGTATGGTATCTTATTTCCAAATATCATAGGCTCCAATACCTGTGATTATGCTCTCAGATTCCATAACATGTGGGTTTATTTATGTGAAACAAATTGATTTGAAACTTGTGTACATTGCCTTTCCATAAGAAAAATGAATTCAGTTCAACTAAGCAATTGTCACAACTACAGCAACAATAGTAATAAAAACACCCAGGTCCAAGACATATAATAACTAGTGTTTTCTTTTTCTTTTTTTTATCCCTCAAGCATTTTTCCTACAGTATTGTAGGATACAGTTACAAGTTGGGAAAAAACAAACTTGTTTTGAATTGGGTTTAGCATGTTTACAATTGATTTTAAAAATACTGACTGCACGATGCACAGGGAAACATGGATCCCCCCCCCCCCCCCCGAAGTGTGTTTTTTGGGTTGGAAAGCAAGGTATTTTACTCCGTTGCAAAAATGTCATTTATTTCAAATAGCTGGTGAAATTGATTTATTTTGAATCATTTTGGCATATGTGAATGCCTCTGTCCATGTAAATTGTGTCTATGAGGTTTGTCAAGTAATGACTGCCAAGATCATGGTTTTGGGCTGCAGGGAAACCTTGAAGTCTGATCAGTGAGAGAAAGGGTGGGGGAAAGTATTCTCTTTGCAAGCCTAGAAGATGCTGATCTTGTCAATTTCTCTGGTCAGTATCTCTTTGCCACTCACTGCTGTACCTTCCCTCTCTCCAGCCCTGGCTTCTGGTTCCCTCATTTCCTCTCATTCTCTCCTACCCCCAGTTGTGTGTTTGTGTGCGTGTGCGCACCTCTCTGCGCATGTGTCAGGTTTCAAAGAAACCTTGCAGTCCAATCTGTTTTAATCTTTTTTCTGTCTGTCATACTGAACTAGCACTATGCCAGACTGAAACAAATTTAAAAAATTAAAAAATATTAAGAATAATACCATAGCACCAGTAGCTAGTGGCTGTGAGAGGCATCCAGTGCGAGGGAAGGCAGATGCAGGACAAAGCCTCAAATATAACAATTTTAAAAGCCCATGTCACTTCCTTGACTGATATAGAACACAGTTTAAAAATGGATTAAAACTTTTCCCAAGAGGATGTACTGATTCTGATACTGCATGATTATCATGTGACTTTAAGCCAACTTCATAAACCACGATCCATCTTCTGATTCATTTTCATAGTGTAACCATGCCCTTAGTTTGTACTACAGACTTTGATGAAAAAGCGTTGTCTTCATTGGTGCCTGAAAGATAGCTACATCGATGCCAGTAAGATTGCCCTTGGAAAATGTTTTCCAGAAATAACCTGTCCTATGTTGTTTTTCTCCCTTGCCTTTTAATACACCTTTCCCATCTAATAACCTCCAGACATTTTGGACTACATGTAGCCATCCATGTGGACTGGAGGTGATGGGAGTTGTAGTCCAAGGCATCTGGAAGGAGCCAAGAATGTCTTAACATGAGGAAAATTTAAGCAGGCATTCATACTTGCCATTTTTCATCAGGAGGAAAGCTGTCGTTGGCATCACTGCCAGTTTTCCCCCTCTCAGAGCAAATTGTGTGTGTGCATGCGCACATATGCATGCATATGTGAGGGAGTGTGTATAGCTCACACATCACATGTTGAGGCAGTCGACTAAAGCTCTGTCCAGCCCACAGTCCCAAGGCAGATTGAAGACTCCCACACCTGCTAAAACACACATACATATACACACTCTGCACTCACACAGTTGCTAATTGACTGAATAATATCACATTGAGTTTGGCCCATAAGCATCTGCTGTCTTACTGGCAGATACAGAGACAACATAAAAATAGAACAGCTTCAGTTTGTTAGGTAAAGCCTCAGATGGCAACTTTTTATTTTTTTCATGCAGAAATGACAACCCCTCTTTAGCATGTGAACTACATGTAGATCAGACGAACGTTTTACATAGCATCTCTGCTGGGGTCCTGAGAAAACATGTGTAGCTGAATGACCTTTGGAAATAAAAGTAAAAATAGCCAATAATGGTATAGCTTACACCCTAAGTTTTCCCCCCTTAACCTTGTACCTGAAAGGAAAGCCAGTGGTTTCCTTCCATGATGATTGCTGATGAATGTGATATTCCTGTTGAGTGATGCTGATGATGAGTGATTTGTAATGTGAGATGAAGAGACAGGGTTGGACAGCTCATTCTCCAGCAGGTCCAGTAAATATGCATCTTCTTGGCAACAGGAAACTTCCAAAATCCATCATTTTCTTCATGGTTTATGGAGCTGTTTCATGGAAATAAAAAAGATGGATCCAAAGCATAATTTGTCAGGCTTTAAATAGGAAAAGTCCAGACTTACTTCCACCATCAAGACAATTCCATGATAGATAATTAACCTTCCCCATCGCAGGGGATGGCAATGTTAGTCTGGTTGTAATACGTAAAAACAGCGGGGAGACTTCTGGCATCTTAAAGATTAACAAGGTTTATTTGGCCTATGCTTTCAAGGACAGGAATCTGTTTCTGCAGGTGCACCATTTCAATTTGTTTGACTCATCAGACTCCTGTTGTGTTTCCTTACTGTTTGGTTTCAATTAGAGATGGGGGTATTCGTATTCGTATATACGAATATCCCCGCGCAGCTGGAATTAACGAGGGTCTGGCCCCTCGGGCTGGACCGTCCACTCACATGTCCGCTGGAGGCAGTGGCCCCGCTCATCCTTCCAATTGTTCCCGAGCACCATTCTCTTCCTGGTCGGCTAGCCACCTGGCAGAGGGAGGGAGTCTCCCTGCAAGGCTGCCGAGTGGCTAGCTGAGCGGTGCTCTGGAGCGATTGGAAGGAAGAAAGGGGTTGCCGCCAGCGGACATGTGAGTGGGTGGTCTGGTCCCAGGGGCCGGGCCCTGGTTAGCTCCAGCTGCGTGGGGATATTCGTATATGAATATGAATACCCCCATCTCTAGTTTCAATACATGTATTTTTAATTTATGTTTATTTTTTGGTGGTGATATTTGGCATCTGCAAGGGATTGTGAACAAAGAGGTGCTCTTTGGATAAATAGCCACTCAGTTATGCACATGTGCACAAAGTTTTACTTGGATTCCTTTACACCTGGTGTCTGTCCTTCAAATAGTTGCAATCTGCCTTGTGTCTTTTTAGCTGTTTTCTTTCTATGCTTTAAAGAGGATGCTGACTGATTCATCCCGGCCCAATTCTGCAAGTGGTTGCCATCCCTGAAGCAGCTCCAGAACATTTTCTCTCCTCACCTCAAGCATGTTTAGATACTGTCTGCTACTTATTTCAATCTTGACATATCTATTTCTGTATTCATTCCCACATAATGAATTTTGACTTGGGGGCATGTTTTTTTTTTATCTCTCATAATCAAAAACATGATTCAGTCTCTGCTTTATTAATTCATAATGACTAAAATGCTGCTATGATATAAAGACTGAACAAACTGGTTGTAGGTTCTTGTTTTTTAGCTGTCATTTTATATTATTTTCCAGCTCCAGTTACTTTCTTAAGGGACCCTGTGTCCCATGCTGAGAACCATGTGTTGGGTTATGTGCCCATCCAATTATCTTAGAAAAAGAAAAATTGCCAGAATAGAATGAATTTTAAAAATTGGATTTGAAATTCACCATTTCTTGTGCAGTAATGCTTAAGTGTAAAAGCAGATTGGAGTAAGGAGTATTCACATCTGTATATAATAATCAGGAATATCATACTATGGATGATCTTGGCCTTGGACCCCAGCAACACATCCTGTCCTTTTACGTATATTGTGTTGTTTATATGCTTCATGTTTTGTTTTACAATTTTGAGCTTACTTTCTTTCATGCTTCTGACATTCTAGGCTCCAGTCATATGCTTCATACAATCTCAGACTTTTCCTTTTGCATCTGTGCACATCTGCACCTGAATGTTCTTTCGGCTTTGATTCAGTTGCCAAGTACAACTGCTTCAGTTCAGTCACTGAAAACAGCACTAGTCATACTTAGCTCACCCATTTCTCCTCAGCTGACTATAGGATAGGGGATTTCCATTGGATCCAGTGGGACAAGTTATCTGTTGCCCAACAGTTGCAAAGTTCATCTTGTGCTATCAAACACTGGCCTTAATTTTGACATAAAACCCCTCACCACACACGATACTTCCTTGAGTGTCGAAAATGATTTTAAACTGCAAAGTACAGATTTAATGTAGCATGTAGCTCAGCCATTAGCGATAGCTTTTAAACAGCTCTTCCCTTATGATGACTGCATAATATTAGATGAAATTCCAAAAAACAAATTAATGAAAATAAAATAAATAATAAAGAAGTGGACTTATCCATGAAAGCTCACATTAAATTATAACAGTTAGTCTTTAAGGTGTCACAATGTTTTTGTCGTCTTCATTTTTTATTATTGTTTTGTTTTTGCCTGAAAAGAAGAAGAGGACAAAACCTAATACCCAATCTTGTTTGGAAGTTTTTAGGACTGTAGGCACACACTGCCTTGAGAATGTTGTAACTGAGAAAGGGTTTGTTGGGGGCAGAGATTGCTGAGGTCAAACGGGATCATATTTCACAAAGAGATTTTGAAATCTCATGGCAGAAGGATGTAAAACTGAGGAAAGGGGAGGTGTTGGGAAGAAGAGTGTGTCCCTAATATCAACGTATGGAGGTCCAGAAGTCTAACTCAAGACATTTTGCTGCCTAAAACAAAGGAAAAAAAGAGCATCCTTTCACCTTCCCATGTACAAAAGCCACTCTGTGTGTATCTTCAGTATGAGCAATGGGACAGCATCACCTCCCACACCAGATATAAAGGTAACACCTTTTCTTCAACACATCTTGCTGTCCCCCATCCCTGGGGAGCAGCCATCTAAGGTGTTGCCTCCCTTTGCCCAATGGTAAGGCTGATCCCTAGATTAGATTATTGTTGTTGTTATGTACATTCAAGTCAGAATTCACTTATAGTGACCCTAACAGAGCTTTCAAGGTGAGTGTGAGGGGGTCACCTCAAGTGCTCCCAGCAGTCCATCTGCCCCTCCACCACAAGTCCAGGGGAGCCTGGAGAGAACGAGTCTTTTCTAGCTGGCAGGAAGACACTGATGCAGATGAAGAAAAGGACTGCCTGATGCCGGACAGCTGGAGGATGGCACAACTGTGGGAAAAAGAGGGCAAGAATTGGGAGTCATTGGACTCAGGGTCATTGTCTCCCAGATGTGGGAGGAAATAGCTGAGCACTGGGTCCCCATCTTCTGCACCTCTGCAGAGGTGAAAACAGGGACCACCTCCTCCCACCCAGCCTGTTCAGCCGTGGAAGGTATCGGGTAACTGAGACTCTGGCAATGCAGTCCCCATCTGATCCAGGGTCCCCCAACCTTGGCACATCCACTAACCCCCTGACAGGACCTACGGAGCTTACCCCACCCCAGCTTTGGCGCTGGAGACACAAGTGGCAACAAGGCACAACAAAGGGGGCTCTGGCAGGAGGTGTGCTGCAGAGCTCAGTTCCCATCACCTACCTTTACCAGCCCTCCCATCCCAGATCAGGACTCATACCTCCCACCCACTTCTCTGGACCTGGACTTTTGCAGATCCCAGTGAAATTAACTGGGACCTCAGTTGTATGGACTGTATCCAGGGACTTGGTACCAGAAACTCAACTCCCTGGGAACGTGAGGGAAAGGGCAGGAAGGGCTGTGTACTTTTAAGAAAAGCTGCTGTTGAGTGGTCCAACCAGGCTCGAACCCCTCAAATTTTTGCTGGGGAACCCCTCAGCTGCTGGGATATTTAAGGAGCGTTTTTACCAGTTCCACATCCTCAGTGACTTTCCATGGCTGAACAGGGATTCGAACCCAGGCCTCCTGAGTCTTAGCCTGTTACTCTATCCACTGCAGCACACTGGGTATCAGTTTAGTTGATTATTCGTAGCAAAAAGTCAATGAGAATGCGCAGTCTCGAGTTGTATCATTAGGCACAACTAAAGCAAAACAAGTCTTGCCACAAGGAGCAGAGAGATCATGAAACACGAGTGCCGTGTTGCAAAGCAGGGGGTGGGCACCCGAATCAATGGCAAGGTCTTTCTTTTCTCTCCTGGCCTGAAGGAGAAGCAGTTGGGAAGAGCAGTGATTGCAGACAGGCACAAAGGAATGTGCCTCTAGCAACACTTTTCTGTCTAGTAAAACATCAACAACACCAAGGCGGCAAAACTGATCCTCATGAAAATTCAGTATAGGATGCTCTTATGCCCAACGTTGTAATAAAAGAAATCATGGGAAAATATCACCAACATCAGCATGACCCAGCAGTATACTGTGGTAAGGTGCCATAGCTGAACCTGAATTCAGTTCCTGCCATCTCAGCCTGAAATCTTGTGGATCTGTTGATTGCTAGTCTCTGTAGATAACATTGATCTAGATCAGTGGTTCCCAACCTTGGGTAATGCAGGTGTTCTTAGATTATAAATCCCAGAAGCCTTCACTATTATCTGTGCTGGCCAGGGTGGGAGTTGCAGTCTAAGAACACCTGGGTTACCTAAGGTTGGGAACTACTTACAGTATTTAGATCCCTGTTCTTCAACATGGTGCCTTCTGGATGTTTTAATCCACAACTCCCAAAACTTTAGTCTTGTCCATCTGGGCTGGAGCTGATGGGAGTTGCAGTCAACATAGGTGTAGTTTTATTGATTTGCTAAGTTTATACTGTGATTTTTCAGTGTGGAATTAATACTACAAGGTGATTCATACTGTATATTGACCATGTGTTTCAATGCTAGCAGGACTGCTCTTACTGGAAGAGATTCCAAAGGAACAGAGCCACCTGTTTCTAAAGCTCTGTCCTCACAGCTGTTGACAGCTGGGACAGTCTGGTTGGGCACTTCATAGGTGAAAAGGTGCTCCTTGAGATAACCTGGTCTCAGATTATTTACAGCAGAGGTGTGGAATGTCTGGCTCTCCAGATGTTGTTGGACAGTCCTGGCCAGCATTGCTACGAATAAGGGATGGTGGGAGATGCAGCCCAGTAACATCTGGCAAGCCACACATTCCCCATTCTTGATATAGCCATTTCAAGGCAAGATCGGTGTTGAGTGCTTGTAAAAAATAAACTCCTCTAAACTCTTATATTTAGTGTCTTAATGGGAGAAGGTTGGTTTTACATAGGAAAGTCCAATGTACCACACTTCTCCTTACAGATAAAATTGAGATTGATGAACGTAAATGCTTGCCTCCCAGGATAGGCTTTTATCATATTTCAGTGTCTTTTTTCATTATTTGGCAGCAGAGTACAAGACAACTTTACAATGCTATACCGAAAAGGGACGTGGTGGCGCTGCGGGTTAAACTGCAGAAGCCTCTGTGCTGCAAGGCCAGAAGACCAGCCGTCATAAGATTGAATCCACGCGACGGAGTGAGCTCCCGTCGCTTGTCCCAGCTCCTGCCAACCTAGCAGTTCGAAAGTATGTAAAAATGCGAGTAGATAAATAGGTACCACCTCGGTGGGAAGGTAACGGTGTTCCGTGTCTAGTCGCGCTGGCCACGTGACCACAGAAACTGTCTACAGACAAACGCTGGCTCTACGGTTTGGAGACGGGGATGAGCACCGCCCCCTAGAGTCGGACTCGACTGGACTAAATGTCAAGGGGAACCTTTACCTTTACCTTAGCAAGACAACTTCATCCTTGCTGAAGTCTGTTGATGTTACTGGTGTTTCATCAGTAACAGAGTTAGCTTGACATGTTCCAAAGAAAAATGGATTAAAGAAACACATTGTCAAAGCTAAGAGAGAGTAGACGTTTTAACCTTCAGCTATAGAATTCTCTTGTTAGAGTTGATAACTTACTGCATGAGATGAGTTGTAGTATCTTTGTTGTGTATGCTGATTTTTTTTCTTATGCATTCTTACGTTTTTATTATCGTAAATCTCCTCCAAGCAAGCAAATATAATGGCATCTTTGTCTTTGCATTTGCTTTTTTTCAAGGCTAGGCACAGAAGCAAAATAAAATCTAATTATTGCACTAATATAAATTTATTATAGAGTTGTTAAATGTAATTGTGGTTTACAAGAATCATATTGTGAAGCCAAAATTATTTCACTGCATGGAGCTAGCTGCTTGAGGAAAGAATTATACAGTTTAATCAGCTTCCTTATTTGTTTCCTTTGCATTTCATAAACCAGAGGTACAACAGATCAATTAATCCTATTATTATAGGGTTGGGTTGTGGCTCAAGACCATCTAGCTAAACTTCCTACAGTAATACAGTTGACCACACCAAATGAATTAGCTCTGCAGAATGCTTTAAACATAGAAGAGCGGACAGTGTATGTCATGGTAATAGTACCTGCAAGGTGGTGGTGGTGGTGGTGGTGGTGGTGGTAATAATAATAATAATAATAATAATAATAATAATAATAATAATAATAATAATAATAATAATAATAATAATAATAATAATAATAATAATAATAATAATAATAATAATAGTTTCTGTAATTTTGATTAACTGTACCTGGTGTTTGTGAATCATCATCATCCCTTTGTGCCTTCTTCTGTTGCACTGTTGGTGCACCAGGAACTGCGAGGCATGCAGAAGTAACATTTAAAGGTCTTACATCCCAAATGGTGTACAGCGCAAACGCTTGGCACCAACATTGGTTTGGGCTATGTTGGCACTGTGGTGGTAGGCTCACTGGCCTGTACTGTGATATATACTGAATTCTGGATTGGCAAGCTGCATATTCACAGCTGATTACTATCAGCATGTTGTTCGTGCTTAGTATTTTCTATTAAATGCAACCAGTTAAGTCTCCTCTGGGTGATTTGTTGTTTGTGGTTTCCGCTTACATGCCATCCCGTAGTGCTACAGCACTCTCTGGGAGGTTTACAACATAATAATGCAAACAACAATTTGCCCCCCAGTGAGTTGGGCACTCATTTTACCAACCTTGGAAGGGTGGAAGGCTGAGTCAACCTTGAGCTGGTTACCTGAACCTGTCAGGATCAAACTCAGGTCATGAGCAGAGGCTTGATTTGTACTCTTCTGGCCCTACCACTGGATGACCTAAGCTGTTGCACTGTCTTGTGCTATGAGGAAAGGTAAATCACTTTGAGTGACTGGTGGAGATGCAGGAAGTACCCATGATCCTTCTTTTCCTGATGAAGAAATGGCAAATCTGGTGCTTCAGAGATGTGTTCCTAAGCATTAGCTCAGCAGAAACTATCATTGCTATGACTGGTGTGAGAGAGCCAGCAGTTGATGTATGTGCTAGCTGATGCACACTTAAAGCAATATGAGATAAAAGTCTACATAGATAAAAAAAAATTAAACAATTGAATGATTGTTTTTCCCATTGTGAAAGCCTCATATCCATGATCAAGTAATCATTCCAAATATGTGATGGATATCATGTAAAGAAGAAGAAGAAGTGAACAGGTTTCATGTTTCTCTATATATGAGCAAGTTTGCAATGAGGAGAATGTTCTTCTTGAGTGTGGTAGAAACAGTACAAAATGGGCTTGCTTATTTTCCCAGCACTATAGTTTTTCTTTAACACTTCAAAGAAGGAAGAAAAGAAGGAATAATTTTCCTGACCCAGTAATCTCTATTGAGGCTCCTCATAAAAATGTGTAACAATCCACCTCAGGAGTAAAACAAATGAGGTTATTTGCTCCTTTGGATGTAGACGTACAAGATTTCAGGTTGCTTCGGCAGATACTAGGCTAAAACTAAGTAAAACTAGGCTCAAACTCTCTCACTTTTATACCTGTCATTCTACTTTCTAGACTCTTTGAGAGGATGCTCCAATCAGATATTGAATTGCCTCAAACCTTCTCAAAGAAGAGAGTAACTTCTCAAGAGTAACTTTTCTTGCTCCCCCCGTCTCTTCAGCTGAAACCATGATATACCAATTGACTCTTACCAAAGAGAGAGATGCAGCCTTGGAAATCCCTTTCTGGCAGTGATGAGGCATAGATGGTATGGCCTCTTGGTTAATGGGCACTTTCTCCCCCACTCTCCTGACCTGCTCATCCCAGGCACGAACTAACAGGCCTGTGTTTCAAAAGGGCAACCAAAATCATTATCCCCTGTTTTCCAGTTTCTGGATAGTTGCTTATTGGATTTTTCTGTCTCACGTTGCAAAATAATTTGCCTGACTTTGGATGCTAGATACACGTTGCAAAATAATTTGCCTGACTTTGGATGCTAGATACTTGACCCACAGGGCTGGGTGGGCACCAGCACCATTTGCTGCTGTGACTCAGACTGCAAAATAGATTGGGTAGCCCTGCTGAAAGACCACAGCAGCAACCTGCCTGAACCACTGAATCCCATTGGTGGTTTGCGTGGGTCCCTATTTCTTGTAATTGTTCCTTAGGGCATAAAATGGGGGACACTCTGTGCAGATAACTAAGAGTGATTTTCCCTCTTACTAGTAGGTGACGAAATGCTTCATAGTAACAGACTGTTTTTATTGAGTTGTCTTGTCTGTGGTGATACTGTCAGCTGCACAAACAGAATAGTCTTGGTTTAAGAGTGATCAAAAATATTTGTTGTATGGGAACAAACTGTTGCAGAGTTTTGAATTTCTACTAAAATTCTCCTTTTGCTACACAGTAGAAGTACAGAGATCCACAAAGGAGAATAGCTACAAGTTTTCCAGAATCTACACCTTTCATTAACTGGTACTTAAACTCACTCTGAGACATTTATAGGAGAAAGAAGAAAAATCATTTCTTTACTCACAGTTCCTTAAAATTACAGACTTTTGTATTCTGCTTTCTTTACTGCACTCATACTAGTAACCAACCAAACATATCAACAGCAACAAACAGCTAGCACTAACCAATGAAAGAGAGGGAGAGAACACTCAGCAGAGAGGCAGGGGTCTCTTTGAATTCAAAAGCTGGAAGGAAAAATTGGTTAGTGCTAGATAGATGGACAGTCACCCCAGCCGACAAAAATCCCTCCCAGTCAGTGAAACTACAGGCAGTATGCGAGGTTGTAAATAAAACTCGAACACAAGCTGGGCTTTTAAACATCCAAGGTGAAATCTTTAATTCGGTGTCAGGCTGAATGCCCCTGGCTAATTGTTGAGCAAGTCCAAAATCATCTAACTAGATCACTGATAAATTTTGACTGATTGTAAATGAAGTGTGGTGACAGAACTGAGCCCTGTGCCTCTCTTGCTTATCAGAGGAGAGCTGCTTGGTAAGGAAAAGCAGCTGCCCATTATGAGTCTCTTGGGTCCTGTTAGAAAGGCATGAGTGTAGTCAGCTTAGCACCATTCTCTCTGCACTCAGTAAGTTGGCAGATTGTCACTGCTGGCCATGGAAAGCTGTCATAGTGCTGCTACAGCATGGCTGACTTTCTTTTTGTCTTTTCCAAGAACGTCCAGTGCAGTTCCAATGCACTCCCAGAATCCCCCCAGCCAGCATGCTGGCATTCTGGAGTCTGGAGTCCAAAAAAGTAACTTGTCCCATCTCTGATGAGCAGCGTATGGATGTATGCTGCCCAGATGCGATGGAAATGGTTAAACAAACAGTAGACTTTTGATTTAGGGTTTGTCAGGTACGATGCTTGAACCCCAAAGGAGTCAATGCTCTGGCTTATTTCTCCCCTAAGAAACAGAGAAACAACCAATCATGGGGACTTTTTTGAGTTCCAATATCACACTAAAAAACATTGCAGAACGAAGGTTGAAAGCTTTTCTAAAACCTGGGAAGAATACAGGCAACTTGTTGCACAACAGTCTGGGATCAGGGGTTTGAAATGTTCGTTCTATTTCCTTCAGTTTCATGCCTTCAGTGAAAAAAAATTGTGATACTTGTAAATATTTTGCAGCCTGATTATTATGAGCCCTGTTGTTTTACGGGACACGGACTGCAGAAGCAACACCATGGTTTGCTGAAGGTCACCCTTGTTTTAATTCATGCCAATATGCTAATATTGCTACGTGCTCCATTTAGAATCTCGCAACAACACTAGGTGTCAAAAACAAGTGAAGAGGGACATTTTCAAAACCCCAAACAATGTCCAGCCAATAATATTCTTAAGTTATGGTAGGACTGCTCACTATGCTATGCACGGAGCATGCTCTCTTTAATTTCTTTTAACATTTGGCCCAGTGGATGACCTTTACTTCAGTGAACCTGTTTTCCTGTGCTCAATTCTAGTTAGAAAGCTTAGCAAGCATTTAAATAATTTCTGATGATTCATATTCAACTTAATACATGTATTTTCTAGGTACTACATTGATCCATAGCAATTTCTAGTAAGTATCACTTGCTCAGAATTTCCCAAGATTCTGTGCTGGATTTCTGCATTTGCAGTTATCTTTGGGTCCATTAACTCTAGTTTCTCTGGATCTCTAGTTACTCCTTCTGATTAGGGGTAATAGAAGACAACCTATTCCTATATGAACATAAAAAAGACCATGTGGTCCCCAAGATTACACAAATGTAAGAGTGGGTGATACCTTTTATTGGACCACTAAAAAAATCTATCAAACAATTTACCAGCTTTTGTGGAGAAAAGGCTTAGCACAACCCCTTCATGGATAGAGCAGAAAAACTGTAGACAACAGTCCAAAAATTGGTTGTTCATGTCTGTGAGAGGTTATGTCAGTCCTCTTTAGGCTGTGGTCTCAAGCATCCATGTAGCATGGTTTGAAATTTTGCACTCTATTCTTAAGATCAAAAGCCTGCCAATTACTCTGTCATTGCCTCATTGCTCTCCCCCAACACATATTCACATTGCCTGCTTGAAGCATAAAGTTTATTTTTGGTGAGGGTGGGTGGGGAAAAACAACACAAAGACATAGCAGCCTCTCGCACAAGTTAGGGGTTATAGTTTGGTTTATTCACCAGGTAGAAGCAGCCAGCAAAGTCAGGGAGCTGGACAGGGGACAGATTGTATTTGTCTTCAGTGTGGAAGGGATTGTCACTCTCGAATTGGCCTTCTCAGCCACACTAGACACTGTTCCAAGTCCTCCATACAGAGCACGTTACCATAGTCTCTCAAGACTGAAGGATGCCTAATCAGAAGCAGCCAATTAAAGTCAAAATAATGTTTTACCTGGTGAGTATAAGGAGATGTTTCTTCAGTTTGTAGTCAACTCTGGCTGCTGTGAAGACTCTGTGTGGCTGGTGCTGAGAGTCCACGTTGTCTTGTAGGTGGTGCTGTGTGAGGTCATTAGTGGTATCTTATATAATCCAGAAATAACAAGGAAAAGGTCGTGTGGTCTCCCAAGATTACACAAATGTAAGTGTGCATAATACCTTTTATTAGACCATTAAAAAAAGTAAAGCAAATTTCAAGCTTTCATGGAGGAACCCCACTTCATCAGGCTGAGTATATTGATCATGTCTTCACCTCCAGCTGCTGTCACTTGGAACATTCCACAGCATATGAGTAGCTACTGTGAGAGATCATGGAAGGATCACAGTGCTCTGTTGTTTGGAACTTATTATTAGTGCACGACAGCTATGCTGAAGTGTCATTGAGGGCCCAGGATTTCTGGGAATAAATGGTTAGTTATTTCTTGTGCCACAAACCCTGCACCTTCTTGATTAAAGCTACAACTGCCATTTAACTCCAGCCTGCATGACCAATGGAGATGATGCATGGGGACAATGGAAACTGTAGTCTAACACTTGAGAAGAGCCCTAGGTTAGAAAAGGCATCTTCTGACAAGACAGTATATTTTTTTCTAACTTAATTCCACACACACACACCCCAAAGATGGGACAGGCTGTAGACAGATTTCTAAGGTATGGAATGATTTTTTTAGGGGAGAGACAGGAATTCTACTATATACGTCATTTCTTGAGATGTACTGTTTTTTTTTTAAAAAAAGGTCCCCAGTTTCCAGTCAGAGCCATAGTGAGCCGTTTTGCCACCAAAGGCAATTAACGCTGTCTCCCACCCACTCAGTCCTAATGCATGCACATGAGCCCCCCTCCCCAAAGAAATGGAGGAGGAGAATTTAGAGCCTTCCCCCAAAAGAGTTTTAAAAGTTTTTAAATAAAAGGAAAATGAATAGGTCCCGGAGGTGTTGCCATTTATTTTCCTAGTGTTCGTCACCTGATTCAGATTTACAGGTGCCCTGTAAATTGTGGCACTTTGGGGCAAAGACTCTTTTGCTACACCCTCCTCGTTGCAGGGCTGCTTCTAATATCAAGCTGTTGGTGTTAAGAGCTCCCTGTCACTTGAAGGAGAAGCCTTATAGATATTACGTTTTATTGTTATTTATTGCTTTTTATTTGTTACACTTGTGTTCAATGTTCCTACCAGTGAGCAGCTTGCATGGCTCTCCTCCCCACCTCATCCTCACAACAAACCTGTAAATTAGGTCAGAGGGAGGCAGTGTGACCCGGGTCAGCCAGGGAGTTTCATGGCTGTGTGAGAAATATTCTAAATAAATTAAGAGTAGAAATGTTTGCTGCACTCAAGGCTGTTGCCCACTGTGTTTGATGGGGTAGAAGACACAGCAGAGGTAGACAGAGCTGGAGTGATCATCAGAGTCAGGGGCAAAAGTGGGCTTTTGTGTACATGCGTGCACACAAACTTAAACACATATATAACTAGGCAAGCATTTTCACATACGTCTGCTGGAACACATGTGGCTTCTGCTTAGGAAGCCAGCAGGACTGGGCCAGCTGGGCTTCAGCTGAGCCAGAGGTGAGGTACTGCCCTGTCTGCCCTAGCAGCTGGGCATTCGGTGGCTCAGGGGTTCTGTTTTGTGCCTGACTGCTGGTCCTGAACTTAGCACTCTACTACTGTGTTTCCCCGAAAATAAGACAGGGTCTTATATTAATTTTTGCTCCAAAAAATGCATTAGGGCTTATTTTCAGAGGATGTTTTATTTTTTTCATGTACAACAATCTACATTTATTCAAATACAGTCATGTCATCTTCTTCTGGTTGCTGCACCATGGTGGAGGCCGGGGTTTCACTTAACTGGGGCTTATTTTTGGGGTAGGGCTTATATTATGAGCATCCTGAAAAATCATACTAGGTCTTATTTTCAGGGAAACAGGGTATTGTCATGCTGGACTTGGCGGGAGATTTCTAGAGTATGGAATGAGACATAAACAAGCAAATCCCTTTTGCTGTTTTTGTCGCATCTCTTTATGGCATGCAGAACTCTCTCTCTCTCTCTGTGTGTATTTATCCTCATGATCTGCATCCAATCTAATCATAATTTTCACTTCCTGCCTATTACAAGATGTTAAGGGCTCAAGCCTACAATTTCCTTCCACCTTCCTTGTTTCTCTCCCCTTAGCTAGTAACCAGTTTTCTGGCTCAGTCCTGGGAAATCACCAAACATCTTGTTCAGGCTGTTGGTGGTGGAGGTTTGAACCTTTATTTTTCTCAAAATTATGAACACATATATTTCTGTGTCTCTGAGGAGGATGCAGATATCACCTTCTTCTTCTTCTTGTTTTTAAGATAGTCCTGATTTGTTTTTTAGACTGAGAAGGAACAGGACCACCTTAACATAGTATTAAAGCACACAGTGATTTGATTTGTTTGGGGATTAGATTAGACAAGAGGGGCTTGCAGCCAAACAGCCATGTCCTTTCCGTGGATACTACCTTCCACTCCCTCTGCCATCACATCCCATCCTCCAATAGCAAACACGCAGTATTTTATGGCCACTGAGTTTGTTCAGCCCTCAAAGAGCCATTTTGTGGTTGTTATCCTTTCAGGTGTCCTTGCTTGAAAGGTTCTTTTAGTCTTCTGTCAACCTTGGAGTTAAGGGGACGTGGTGGCACTGTGGGTTAAACCGCAGAAGCCTCTGTGGTGCAAGGTCAGAAGACCAGCAGTCGTAAGATCGAATCCACGCGACAGAGTGAGCTCCCGTCGCTTGTCCCAGCTCCTGCCAACCTAGCAGTTCGAAAGCATGTAAAAATGTGAGTAGATAAATAGGTACCACCTCGGTGGGAAGGTAATGGCGTTCCGTGTCTAGTCGTGCTGGCCACGTGACCATGGAAACTGTCTACGGACAAACGCTGGCTCTACAGCTTGGAAAATGGGGATGAGCACCGCCCCCTAGAGCCGGACACGACTGGACTAAATGTCAAGGGGAACCTTGACCTTTTACCAACCTTGGAGTTATTTGAAGCATAATGATACTCAGCAGCAGTTCATGAGCCAGTCAGGAAAGGGTGAATGCTTTACCCCAAAAGTGCTGGATGGGGAATCATCTTTGCTTCAGCCATAGGCCAACCTCCTTCCTCTTTGGGGCAATCCCGTCCTGGTGACAATCTTGTCTGTATTCACCACCAGCTAAAAGGTCATCAGTGAAGAAGGGTGGTCCCGCATCCAGCACCAGCTCTTTTTCATCTAAGGTGGTCCTCAAAACAATCAGGGTGGGCTGTGATGCACTTGATCTGAAGACATTAAGCTCAGATGCTTTGATACTAGTAACAGACATCTTGAAACTTTCCTGCAGTGTTTTAAATATAAACCCTAAAATACAGACAATGGATCTGTGGCTTTATAATGGGTCTAGGAACAGAGACTTTGGAATCATGAAAAAGGGATACTTCAAGATTTCTGAGGTTGGTAAAATGATGGGCAGAGCCACCTACTGTGGGAACAAAGCCAAATGCAGGGAATGTATACCCCAGATTTTATGAAACATCCATTTTGGTTAAAATCTGCAGTTATATTTCTCTTAACATCAGTTCATTAGGTATTATCATTTTGAGAGCACATTTTAAATTGTTTTATATATAAAGCAATAATAAGCATTATTATATTATAATATGTATAATACAATAATATGTATCATATATATTTCCAACTAAGAACTGGGGTGACAACTGAGCCTTTTTTATATATAGTGTATATAACTTTTCCACCTCCTACAGCAAAGCCTGCAGTTTAGATAAACAATTCTCAATAGTACCAACTTAATGAAAACATTTAATGTTGGAAGATTTACTTCTATTTTTAGTCATGCAACTAAAGGAGTGTCTAGCAGGGATTCCTGCAGTTTATCATTTCATAGTTGTTGCTAATACAAAGTGACAGGGACTTACTTGTGTTTCGTTGTTGGGAGGGACAGTGGGCACACAGGGAACCTGAGTAATGGGTGATGGGTTTGTTTTCATTTGGGCATTGCTCCCTTTGTCCTTTGAAGGGCTGGGTTTCGCTGTGCAGCCCCACTTTAATACTGAGAGAAATTTGAGACCATGCTATCGTTAATATGCACGGGCTGTTGAGAACAAACTTAAGTCGTTGATCAGTTTCAGCCTCCTTGTTAGTGAGTTTGATTAAACAAGGGTGCACACTGCTCAGCTTTAATTATAGCATTTAATAAGCTTCATTTCTTCCCAGTCATGCTTCCATTCTGCCTTTTTTGCTTTCCTCCTCGCCCACTTTCTAATTGAAAATAGGTGGCCAGTCCGGTTGCCTCAGGATTTCTGTGTGAAGAGTCTCCTCTGTTGACTGGCACCTCCTTACACAGAGTGCATATCTACAGCTCTCTCCTCTCCCTTCCTGGTACCATACAGTTCTCCCCTCCAGCAACCCCACAGGGAAACGACTCCACCAGTGCTTGTGGTGTCACTTGCTTTCTCACATGCCACAGAGGACTGGAAAATTCTAAGAACTATTAGCATGACCCCCACCTTTTCTCACCCCACCCCCTTTTCTTTCCTGGGAAAATTCTCCTGCTCCTAATGCTTTTCTCTCACCAGTAGATATAAATTCTCATATGAATGTTCTCTCCCTTTTTGCTTCAAGGCCAGGAGAAGAAGCAGAGGTTAACTTTCTTCTCGGTCTTCAGCTGTTAAAGGAACCTTGACACAGGAAGAGGGGTGGCCTGAATTTAGCCTAGAATTAAGACAGGAAAAGTGGAGAACAGGTGGATGTGTTGTGGTTGTAGGTGTAGATATAGCTGCTTATCTTATTAACAGCTGCTGTGGTAACCGTTTTCTCTGGGTATTAAGCAGGCAAGCAATCCATGCGAGCTTTTTGATAAAACATGCAAATGAGATGAAGTTGTATGCACCCTGAAACTGAAGGGGGAAGCCTTTAATCTGCAGCAGGTCTGTTGCTGACAATGAAATTATTCCTATGGCACTGGTGGAATTAGCCCAACCAGATTCCAGCCTATCGCCATGTCTGGCTGAACCTAGACTGTGGTGGGCAACGTGTACTCCTCCTGATGTTGCTGAGTGCCAATTCTCAGTGTGCCTCATCATTGACCTTGGTGGCTGCCTAGGGCTGACAAGAGTTGCAATCCAAGAGCATTTGGAGAGCTACACTTTAACCCTTTCTGGCCATTGCCTTCTCAACAACTGCCTATTTCTGCATATCTCATCCTGTGAGCTAAGCTTGGAGTTGGTGAGCAAAGTGGACAGTTGGGACTTTCTTCCTTTGTTGCTAAAGGCAGCAGCAGTGGTGGGGATGACTGTTGTCAGCCAGAGCTTGGAAGTAGTTAATTACAAATAACAAATTGTTTGCAGTTAATTCCTTTCCCGATAATGGCAGTAGCATGAAAATCACACAGCATTAGTGTGTGTGTGTGGGTGGCGGTGTGTGGGGGCAGAGGAAACGACTTGCCAATCTCTTTTCTCTGTAGTCTCCACAGGGACATGATCCATGATGTTTTGTTGCGCCTGGGCAATGAATCAGCCTGACTCTGCCTGTCCCCCAAAAACTGTTTTCAATATACTACAGTCAACCCTCGACTTACGAACTTAATCCGTTCTGGAAGGACGTTCTTAAGTCGAAAAGTTCGTAAGTCGAATCAGCATTTCCCATAGGAATGCATTGAAAACCAATTAATCCGTTCCGGCTGTTTTTGGTTCTTAGGTCGAGGGGCGGTTTGTAAGTCGAACCATTAGTTCCCATAGGAACTAATGCAAAGCCGGTTAATCCGTTCCTATCACTAGGGGCAGAATTTTTTTTCTTTTTTTCCCTTTTAACCTAAGATGACTTAGGTTAAAAAAAAGGGTTTTTTTCGGTTCGTAACTCGAAATAAAGTTCGCAAGTCGAGGCTATATTTTTCTATCAGAGCGGTTCGTAAGTCGAAAAGTTCGCAACTAGGGCCGTTCGTAAGTCGAGGGTTGACTGTAAATATCCTTTCGACATGGGTATTTCCTCATCTCTGATATTTTGTGTTATTTACTTTTCAAGGTACGGACCATTTTTTTCTCTCTGTGTTCTCAGCTTACTTCCGTGTATAAGACGCCCCTCAATTTTTAGTGTAATGATGATTTGAGGAAAAAATAGCGTCTTATACACAGAAAAATACGGTATTCCCTCAGCTTCATATAAATTGTGTTAGTTCAAAGAGAGAGAATCCCTACTCTTGCTTTCCAAAATCTTGGTTAGGTAGCATTTTCCCTCTTGAGACATCTTTTAGTCCACATGGCACGTTTTGTTTGGCATCCGATGCCTGTTTGAATATGGACTGTGGTACTCTAATATGTACACTTGTTTCCTTCTCTATTACATAATTACCTGTCAGGCGAAAGTTGTTATATTGACAAGGCATAACTGTAAATCTAGCAGTGTTCTTTGAAATCCAGATTCTATCCCCACCACGACTATTTAAACTATCAAAACCTGCCCACTTGCAGCAAGTATGCCTTTAAAATGAACTTTCCCCTCGAGAACCGTATTTAGAGCATGGTTCAAATGGAAAGGTTGGCCATTTCTTATGGAACCCTCTAAACTCTGGTTGATTTGGCCATACACATTTTAAAAGCAGAGGCTGGAATAGGTGCTTTTTGGACTAACAAGAGAGGGATTTGAGGATTTGTAGGCTGGAGTACTGCAGTATCAGGGCTGCAGTATCATCCATTTAGTTGCCAGACCCTACCCTGGATGTTAGAAGTGCTGCCTGGTGTCCATTAAATCTATCAGCTGGCCTGGATTCTAAGCTTTCTTTCTTTTTTTTTTTTTTAAGTAACTTTCTTGCCCTCACAGAGCCAGAGATACAAGGGAAAATGTGTAGACAGAACTTTGATCAACTGTTAGTGAGAAACAAACATTTCCTTATGATGAACTAATAAATTAAGCCCTCCCCAGTTTCAGTGGGTAAATAGCGCAGTTTTGGAAATGCTTTGGTCCTATGGAAACAGATGAAATATGGTCTGCAGAAATGCCTACACTGTTCTGACGTGAATAACCTGAAGCAATGAATGCCAGTTGGGGGACTATGGAAACTGTAGTCCAAAAATAACTTTTCAAAAGTTTCAACATTGCACAACGTAATGCATTTTTCTGTTTGGGGGGAGGGGTTTTAAACTGGATGACCCCTGTGGTTCCTTAAAGCTCTACATCATTAATTTGCAGTTTGTTTTCCCCAGGCTTGTGGGAGCTTAGCTGAAAGCTTTGCTAGGTGCTGTCCCATGGAAAAATACAGTTGCCACCTCAACTCCCCCCCCCCCCCACAAATAAAACAGAAACAAGAAGCAAAAGGGGAATATGAGTGATCAGAAAATTCTGCTTGTTGATGAAACAGGTTTTAGACTTTGAGAAGTTCATTCTGTGTCTATTTGCCTTGGTAGGGGTTTTTGAACTGCTTACTTAGATATCTTGCCGACAAAATTAAATGAGCCTTACACCTCTGTAAGTGTACATAGAAATGAATATATCTGTACTTATTGTGAAGCAAAGTTTGACAGAGTTACTTTCCTGGATGGCACCTTTCTTAGAGTTTCCCAGCCAACAACATCAGTGACTGTTCTGGTTGAGGGATTCCAATGGTGCAGTTTATTTACTGAAAATAATCTCCTTCCCAATATAGCAGTGGAACAAAACAACAGCAACGCGGGTGTGGGTTTAGGAAGCAGGTGGCCTACTGGATTGGCACCTCTGTGTGTGTGTGTGTGTGTGTGAGAGAGAGAGAGAGAGAGAGAGACAGAGAGAGAGAGAGTCAAATATAGCAGAGAAAGTTAAGCTACATTATTTTCCAGTTATAATAAAATATATGTAGGTTCTACATTTCTGAATGAAATGCCACCTTGTTTTTCTCTCATGGTTTCTACAGCCTACTCTGCATCTTTCCCCTGCAAACTAGGTCCCAATACTATTCACATGGACATGTGATATTCTCATGAATCTGTAAAGGAGGCGGGGAGGCTGCCCTAAGTAAAAACTGATGGCAAAAATTAACAGCCATCTCATAAGAATATTACCAGAGGCCCAACGTTCATGGCAAAATGTCATTAATTACTTATATGTATCAGTAATGTACTTGGTTGCTTTCCATGGTACCCCCGCCACCTCGTTCTGAAAACAAGCCTGTAAGGTAGGTTTGATGGAGAAGTACCGACTGACCCAAGGGTAACAAGGAAGCTTTGTGACTGAGCAGGGATTCAACCCTGTATCTCTGTGTTCTGAATCCAGCCATCTAACCAGCCATCTAACCATTACACTGGCAGATCAGTGGTTACTATATAAATGATTCCAGGACTGAAATATATTGGCAGAAAAATAATGCAACAATTAATGTGCTTAATTTGCATAATAAATAAACCCACATTAATTAGCATATTATGCAAATGTGTACACAATACACATTGGATTGTCTATTTTGCATAATATGCAAATCAGGCTGCCCAGCTTTAAGAACTGGAGTCAGCATTGTTAGCTGGGGAATTCCAGTAACTGTAGTCTAAAAATTAATTTCCCCAAAGATTAAGGGTGTGATCAGATGGCAGGAAAGGCGCATGTCCTATCATACCGGGAAGGGTTGCTTTCCAAGGAGCTATGGCTCTTAGTGACCATCTGTTGGAGAATCCCTCCACCCTATCCCACAAAAGTAGTAACCCAACATATATAGAAGTCAGTCTAGGGTGCAATTCCTTGTATGTCATGTGATTGCTGGAAAACAGATCATACTGGAATGTTCCACAGGCTGTCCAAAATGCAGTCTTTTTCCCATGTGACCACACACTCATTTAGTGCTTCCAGAAGCAACTCGTTTCTCATGCTGGTTCTGGCCTGGCCTCCTAGCTGTGAAACTAGGTTGTAACTTAGAATATCCTGTGATATCACTGAGGTTCCTAAGTGTATTATTGTATGTGTAGGAAGCAGGAACCAGTCAGGGCCAGTCCTTCTGTTAGGCAGTGTGATGCAGGGAAGGGAAAGGGGCAAAGCAATGGCAAAGTATTAAAGAACTGGGCTATGTGTGCCATGCAACCTGCTTATATATGTCCCTTATGCTACCCTTCTGCTCTACCAAGTGCAGTGAGTGTTGGAGGTTGTCTTCTTCCCAGTGCTGAAGCAGTATTCTGTTGCAAGCCCAGTCAGTTTATATATGCGGAATGGGGCGGGGGGGGGAGCAGGGTGGTGGTGTTTTTAAGGGCAAAATGCTTTGCTCCAGCCCTGGGCCTAGTCATGCTGGAAACTGCAAATTAGTCTTCCATCTCATTTTTATTTTCTAATATTTGGATCCGGACACAAACTTTACCTCAGAATTCTCTCTGTGACAACACAGAGAGATCTGGGATGCCCTCTTGCCTCATGTGGTATTTTTCTCACTTTCACTGAGAGGCACCAAGAGCCAGCCTTGGTTTAACCTCTATTTCTCCTTTCTCTATATTAAAATCATCATTCCTGAATTATGGGCTGTGGCAGTGGACTGGACTAGGAGCTGCATCTATAAAAATCCTCATTGTCTGAGGCTTGAGTAGGACTGGGGGAGGATGCACAAATACATTGTATTTATCTCCCTCTTCTTCCTCCTCCTCTTTTTAATGCTGCTCTTGTGGAAATCAGGCCTCAGACACTGGCTGAGTTTGTGTGAACTTCACATGCTGATCGAACTTACCGTCAGGTTTTATTTTATCTTGTTAGTATGCGACATGCTCATCGTGTAGGGTTATTTATTTATTTATTTGTGTATGTTTAGAAATTGACTGGATTCCATGTGTGCGTTCTTTATTGGCAGCCTCAGACAATGTTACTCACATTGTCTGATGCTCTGGTGCTGAAATTTTAAAAACAAAACGAAGAACAAACAATGCCAAACCAACAAGCAAAACAAGTAAAGGGCCGTGCTGTGGTTGCAACTCTTTGGTCAGTTATGGGCCCGCAGTTTCACGGATCTCAATCTAGTCATCTGCCCTTCCCCTCTTTGCTTTGTTTTGCTCCTGAGGAAGAGTGATGCCCCTTAGTTTATGCTCTCCTTTGTCTCTCTCTGTCCTACAGTCTTGGGGACCAATTCTACAAAGAAGCCATAGAGCACTGCCGCAGCTACAATTCCCGGCTCTGTGCTGAACGCAGCGTCCGTCTTCCTTTCCTCGACTCACAGACTGGTGTGGCTCAGAATAACTGTTACATTTGGATGGAAAAGAGGCACCGGGGACCAGGTATAAATTGCTTTTAAGTGTATGAAGACCTTAAGGAGTTCAGTTTCCAGGAACATTAAGCTTTTGAGCTGCCATGTTTTGGAGAACCTTCCTAAAACGGGCTGTCTTGAAAGGGAAATTGGTAACTAAAGGAAGATGAGTTGAGCCCCAATCCTTCCTCCACCTTACAGTCTCTAGTAATAGAGATAATTGCTTGACACTTGCCCCCCTCTCCCTCTCTCCCGCTAATGCTGTGTGATCTCAGTTCCTTCATTCGTATTGATCTCCACTGCTGAAGCACAATGGAAAACCCAGTGTCCAGGTGAATGGGAAATGTTCTTAAATACATTTGAGAGGGTAAGGTGCTCTTACACTGTTATTGATATGCTTCAGAATAATTAACTTTATTTCTCAGGAGGAAACATACATTAATTATGTGCTTGCTATTTGGAAGTGACATTACCATTGCCTATGTGAGGTACAGTCTGGAAGCATGTTGTTTCCTTGCAACAGTAATGTCATGCTAAAATGATACATTATGGGGAATCACAGCCTGGAAGTACCTTGTTACAAATAATTGGTTTTAATTAATTCTTTCCCCAATGTACAGGGTGATTACAGTGCAGCAGTAAGTTAATGAGTGACAGTATCACTTCTTTTGTGGCATAACTGCAACTTCTTAGTTATTTTGATAGTTACAGGGGTGTGGTCACACTATATGGTAGAGGAGGAATATTGCCTGGTTCAAGTGCCAACTCATGTTGTACCTCATGCTGTTAATTTATGCTTGTGTGTGTGGAAGCAGTGGCAAAGCACATGGGAGGAAGGTTTATTTTGTACCACAAACCAATACCTTATACTGTAGATTTCAGGGATTTTAAAAAGTTAACAAAAGGGCAACTGTTTTAGTTACTTTTGAGAAACAGGAAAGCAAACAGCAGAACAATAATGGTGATGACATACTTTGGAGGGCTCCTCAGATTTATAATGGGAATTAATATACCATTATGAAAAAAGTGCTGGCTGGATAGCTCATCTGGCTGCAGAACCAGAGGTTGGGAGTTCGGTTCCCCACTGTGCCTCTAGGCAGCTTGTGTGGCTGGAAGAACCATTGGGAAAGGGTTGAACAGCCTCTGGGTTTGTGACCCTCATCTATTCAGATTCCTTGTCTGCTTAGTGTAGAAATTGAACAAACTCAGAGGAAGAACATCCCCATAATGCTTAGCTTTATCCTTAGAGAGGGGGGAGGAATACAGATGTAAATTGTTCACGTGGCCAACTTAATGTTTCTAAATCTTTAATAACTTGCTTGGCAACTAGTTAGTCCCCTGATTCACAACTAAATTTAGTCACAATAAAATGCCCTAATGTGGCACCAGTGGATGCTGATAATCAAGCTAAATGCTTCAAAATTAAGTTCCAATACACATTTCTGCTCTTTGTTCTTAGTCATGTTATAAAAAGTTGTGTAGCCTTGGACAGCTTTGTTATTGATACACAGCCAAAGCAACACATTTGATTTTATTCTCAAGGTTACAGTATATGATCACTATGGAGCTCAGATCAGTGGCTGCAATCTTTTTGTAAAGTGTGATAGGGCAGTTCCTTTTTTCACTGCCATGGAAAAATAGCCACCAACAATATGGGACAAAGAGACAGATATCCCAGCAATGCTAGCTAAATGTTGAATAGCTCTCTCTCTCTCTCTCTCTCTCTCTCTCTGTGTGTGTGTGTGTGTGAGAGAGAGAGAGAGAGAGAGAGAGAGAGAGAAAGAGAGGGAGAGGGAGAAGGAGAAGGAGAAGGAGAAGGACAGAGAGGTGGAGGAAGGCAGAGACAACATGAGAAGGCAGAATATATGTAGGTACTTATGTTAGGGCAAGTATACCAAGTGTACCCCATTTTTAGCCTGCCAATCTGGTTAGCTTTCACATCATTTTGTTCTTGGTGTCAGGATGTCTTGGGGAAAAGCCCTGGCCCTATTCGTATTCACTCTGAAGTGAATAAGAAACCAAAAACTATGGGGAAGCCTGTAGTTGGGACTGAAGAGTAAGAGTACGAGGACGTGTCAGGAGGCAGCGGTGAGAATCAAAAAAATTTAGAAACAGAAAGCAAATCAGGATAAAAACAAACAAATAAATACCAGACAAGGATAATTCGCCCACTGTTTGAACAATAATCAGTTTGTATAGCAGGACTCCATCTTTGTTACAAGTATCAAGTGGTCAGCCTTATTGGATAGAGTCAGTCCAGAGTCTGAGGGTCATTTGCTGACAATTTGCCACCTGCCATTCAGGGGCTCACCACATGGGGCAGCCAAGGTAGCATTCCAAATGCAGGAAGGGAACCAAGATGACGAAAACTTGTGCCTCAGCACAAAGTGATGCAAATCTACTTTGTCCATGTGACTAACGAAGAGCAATTGCAAGGCCAAAGTGGCCTAATTTGTCTGCATTGCTGCCTCTCTATTACAGGAATATTAGCATATATGCTAATATATGCTAATATTCCTGTAATGGAAAGGCAGCAATGCAGACAAATTAGCCCTATATATATATATATATATATATATATATATATATAGAGAGAGAGAGAGAGAGAGAGAGAGAGATCTCCAGTTATTTATATACATATATGTATATAACCATAGAATTCAAAGAGGGTGTGCTTTCTTTTCACATGACTGTACAAATCAGAGAATTTTTAAACATGGTGTTATACTTCCCTCTGTTCACCTTGTGGTTCTGATCTCTCGCCTGCTGAGTGCATTCTCAGACCGGGTGTCCTAATACGCTACTAGAAATGTACAAAGGTTCTCTTCATCCCTCTGGAATGCTAATATTCCAGTAATGGAAAAGCAGCATTTCAGACAAATTAGGCCACTTTGGGCCTGCAGTTGCTCTTCGTTAGTGACATGGACAAAGTTTGGGGTGGGGGTGGGCTGGAAGGAACTGAACCCATTGCAAGAACAGAATGCGCTCCCTCAGAATGAGTCCTCGGGAAATTGCATGACTGAATGACTACCCCATCAAACATGTCAAGGGTTTGGGTTCTAATTAGAACTTTCTCCCAGCTATGCTGTTTCACTAAATATTTACTAAATACAGGTATTTAGCTTTTCCACCTGCATTGCGAAATAGCAGAGTGACAGATGGAGTGAACGTACAGATGGGCTCATAATTTGGCTTTGTTTGGCTGCTGCACAAACATATTTTTGAACAGCCGCAAACCTCATAAAAAATTCCTTCCAATTCATTCTGTTCTTTGTCTTACATACTCTTATATTCTATTTGAAATTTGTTCATTACTCTAGCTCCCTAACCTGCAGGGAGAGGCAGGGCCAACTTCCAACTCCATTTTAATTTATTTGGGGACAGAGGAAAACAACACCTGTAATGCCGTCACCTGACTTTGCACAGTTTTCTGAATAAAAGGTTGTCTCTCTTGGCAAACAATTCAGGGTTAATTTTACACAATCCGGCACTGAGCTCCTTTGCTCCCCCTCCTTTCCTCCCAGCCTTTCACTCTAGCTGTGAGTTATGACTGTACTACACTAATGAGATAAACAACATAACTCACTGCGGGTCCTGCTATTTCCTTTATAATCAAATGGCTAGAAACCTCTGCGGTTGCCCTATAAGGCCCTAAAATGCAAGGCAACTCAAGAGAGAAGGAAAGAACAGACACAAAACAGTGCATGCACCCTCACATGCAATGCCAATGTTCAGTTCAGGCAGACCTGGACAAATTCTTGGAAGAAGCAGGAATGACAATCTTTAATTACTTATCATCTTTTTGCTGGAAGGGAGAACGCCCCCCCCCCCCCCAGCAACATACTTCTAAAAACAAAAAGCCTACACTACATAGCCTAGGTTCACCATCTCTCTTTTCTGTTCCACATTCAGTAGATTTCTGCTTTTGAAGACTGGTGGAGTAATACGAAGAATCCCCTTCCCATGCGCTGCTTGTTAGCACACAGCCTTGTCAATTAGGAAAGGAAAAGCCGATTTTTATGTAGGGCATTTTCCATCCCCATTGTGCCTCTTTCAACTCTAGCTGCTAGAGGTTATCTGCCCAATCAGCTTTTTTGAGCCTGAAAGCTTTGTGCCTGGTAGGAAAAGAATAGGTGACGGTGGTTTCCCTCACCAGCAAACTTCCATTCACACATGCTCTCCCCCCCCCTCCCTGAAGCAAAAAGTTCATCTCATAATTCTCTGCTGCTGTCTTTATCTATTGTAATTAACTCACTCAGGCCAAGCATCTCTGCACTCTCTTTTAACAGGTGCTGTACCTGAGTTTATCTTGATACTGTTTTATTTCTCCAGATCAATGCTTTTAAGCTGCCAGTTGTGGCTAGAGTTCTGACCAGGGAACTCTTGCATCCCCAGCCTTAAAGGGAGGCTGGTCTCAGTTTGAGTGACCTAATTCTTCTTTGATGATCACATTGCAGAAGACTGTAGCCCTCTGTGGTAGAAAGCTCTATAAATGGCACTTGCAAAGTAAGGTGGAGATGGCCAGGTGTCACTTATTTTGAAGAGGACATTATTATTATTATTATTATTATTATTATTATTATTATTATTATTATTATTATTATTATTATTATTATTATTATTATTATTATTATTATTATTATTATTATTATTATTATTATTATTAATTGGTTGCCCTCCTGATACCCTTCTAGCATTTAATGTTTAATCCTTATTTCATTTTTCAGCTGCATCACTTTAAGCACTATACAGAACTGAAGCTTTGCAGTGACAGGTATTTTTGAACATTAGATCACAACCCTAAAAAGAGGACAGGTGGAGTGCGAAGGCCAGCAGTGCAGTTCATACATTCCACTTCACAGGTCACTTCGAGCTAATCAAGTGGGAAAGTTCATTGTGATGAGTCAGCTGTTGAATTCCACCTTGCATGGGATGCATAAACTCTCTCTAAAAGCTCTTTAGTGTCCATTTACCCATAGGCATTCAGAAGCTCTTCCTAAACTAACGTTTCTTCTAGGGCAACATGTAGGTGCTCCTTTCCTCTCTTGCATTAGCCATTTTGGGCTCCGAAAAAATAATTGCAAGATTAAAATTAATTAACTTTATAGAAACACAGTTAGCTTGACATTGTTTTAATCCCACAGTTGTTAGATGCAGTAGAAGAAAGAATTCCTGCATCTTCAGTTACTATGTTGTGTGAAAGTATACAGGAAATACTTGCCTCCTGCATGCTGGGAGTAACAGGAAGACTTCTACAAATGTTGTTAAGGGTCATCTTGTCAATTGACTTTTGTAGTTTGTGTAAAGACAGGCATACTGCAAGGAGCAGGTGCATCTGAATCTGTGCTGCATGCTGGGTCTCCTCCAGATATGAGAAAAGTTACATATTTTTTGAACTACAGCTCCCATAATGTCCTTGTCAATGTGGCCAAATATTCTGAGCTTTGTTGTCTTCAGAAAGTAATTTTCCTGTCTCTAGTCCCATCCCTGTTTGCTGCTGATTCCTTACCTAAAGGCAGATATATTAAGAAGTGTTAAGACCTAATTTTCACTGATATGGCAAACACATGTCTGGCCTGAACCATTTCAGAGTGCACATGTAGAAAATGCTAATATGGTTTGGTTTAAAAACCTAAGCTGAGTTGGCCTGGGTAACACTTGGATGGCACAAGCAAACACCAGGAGTATCCAAGAAAAATCCTGAAAGAATTCTGTCTGAAATCCCAGAGAGCTGCTGCTAGTTAAAACGTACAATGTTGGGCTACATGGACCAAGGATCTGACTCAATGACCCAAACCCTCTTATCTACTTACACTGAAGTAGCACCAATAGCAATACCTTTTGGAGGCAGGAAATCACCATAGATGTTATCAGTTGCATATCGAGTTCTATGGCTCAGTAAGCACTTGATAATGTCTATGGTGTAACTTGGGGAAATTTGCCTCCAAAGTTATGCCATTTGTGTAGCTATGCAAGAGGATTTTGGTTAGTGTAAGACAACTTTCTATGTTCTTATGAATGTTCCTTCATACAGAATAGTAATATAAGTAGTGAGACTTGTAATTAGAGATGGGCATGAATCTGAAAAATGATGGCTCATTTTGATTCACAATTTGTCAAGGTTCATGAATCACGAGTAATGAAATTATGATTTTTTTCTGATGAATCCATGAAACAATCCATCAATTTGTTTTTGCATTTTAAAGCCTTATAAAATGCCTCCCACAGAAAAGCTTCACCTAACTCTCCTCTACAAGCCCTGCAAGTTTGGTGAAGTTTGGATTTCAGACGTCTGAGTTATACACCCACAGAGTGGGTCCACCCAGGAAAGTGCTCTTTAGCAGTGGGCTTGAGGAAAATCCAATCTTCACCAAACTTGGAGGGGCTATAGAGGAGACACAGGGGAAGTTTCTCTGTAATTTTGGTGCCTCTGGGTGCCTGGGGCCATTTTATAGCCCAACAAATAAAAAACAGCTAAAAAGTCATTGATTCGTATTTGTCAGGGGCATAAATTTGGATGAATACGAATCAACAAATTAGTAATTTTTGATGAATTTGCAATTAATTTTTAAATTCATGCCCATCTCTTCTTGTAATCAAAATCATAGTCATAATCATAATAGAATACTTGCATGAAGAAAACTAACCATCACAGCTAGGCTACAACCCTTTCCCCCATTATGCTACCTCTTCTAAATGAAGAAATATGTATGGAAAAGAGCATTTAGGTATGTGAACCTCTAGCATGAGGCTGAAGCAGAGCTAGGAGATCCATGCTTTGACAAGGGGGACAGTCATGTAGATCCTTGGAGATTCTGTTGTTTGGAGAATTTAGAATAATTCAATGGTTTAGGCCTCTGGCTGTGGAGTCAGAGGTTGGGACTTCAGTTCCTCACTGTGTCTTCCTGACAGGGGCTGGACTGGATAATCTATAAAATCCCTTCCAACTCTGCAGTTCTAAGATTATTATTATATTATAGTTATAATACTGGCAGCGATAGTTCAGTACCACAAGTGTATACATTTCTGTTTCTAATGCTGTTCCACTTGGTTTTTTTAAAATCACGCTTATTATGAGGTTCAGCTGTATTTTACTGAACTTCAGCCTTCTATCCTTCTGAGATCGGTAAATTGAGTACCCATATCACTGGGGGGGGGGCAATGTGTAGTGTTCTGGGACAGTATATAAGCAGCATGCTCTGCTTTGCTTTGAATGTTTAATAAAGTACAGTGTAAACCTAACTGGACATCTGCTATTTTGTGCTGGTTTGCAATGGTGCTGTAATGTAGCATCTCTATAACCCAGTAGTGCATCGTAGTGTGGCAAGTATATAATGGTGAATAGTAAAGTTTCTTGCTGTGAGTTTAAAGACTATGGATGCTTGCAAACAAGCCTTTGATTGTCTAGTTCTCCTGCGCCTTTACACAATTGTACATGGGGCCCAGGCAGCATTATCCTTCATTTGTAACCCTGCTGTATTGGCCTTCCGCTTCTCCCATCTGTTTTCTCATCAGAATAAAATCTGCCACAGAGGGAAAGGTAGCACAGTGTCACATTGCCTTTGGCTTGGTACCACTGCTCTTCCCCCCTCTGGAACAGATCTTGAGTGTTGCTTTTTGAGACTCCAGATTCCAGAGTCACCCACCCAGTGTGGGTAATGGGATTTTCTCTGACTTTTTATTAAAAAAAAAAGGGAGGGGGGTCATAGGGAAAGAATAGAAAATAAAAAGTAATGGTCCCAGACTCTGTCGGAAGAGTGATGAGAACAGCAACAGCTTGTTTTCTGAGTTGCAAATGGAAGCGTTCATTCATACTTGCCACAGCTGATGTCCTTGCTTGCAGAAATGTCCTGAGGTTCTGTTTCAAACCCTTGCCTATGAGGCAGAAGGTGAGGTTGATGGAGATCACGCTGAAGTATTGTTCATCCTAGAATACTGATCCAAGACATGGACAGTCTGAATCCAAATGGCAGCAATGCAGAAGTCATGTGCACTTGGACAATTCCACTGTTGCTTGTGTGTCTCCATTTTTTAACCTCTTTCTGCATCACCTAAAGAGGAAAGATGTGGAAGGATGGATCAGACTAATTGCATGCTAACCCTCATTGTAAAGAACTCTGAATATTGAACAAAGTAAGTTTTATTTATGGTTGCAGCGTTTTATCCAATTTGCTTGAGGCAAATCTTATTATAAAGAAACTGAGATGATGAAATGCTAAGATTCCTCCTCACCCTACCCATCATTATCATGCTCATCATCATTATTGTCCACACTAGAAAAAATAATTTATTCTGATGACTGTAAATAGTTTTGTTTGTTTTATTTGGCTCCCATTTCTTGGCAATTTATTTTTGCTTCAACTATTTAGCATTGCTGGTTCAGCATTATCCAAATAATTATGAATTACTAGTAGTGTCCAATATGCTGAAATAATTTCCACTTTGGATCATATATTTGTTTTTGCAATTATCTAAAATTAAATGATCTTGAAAAATAGCTATGTTATATCATGTTCCCAGTCTACTGCAGCCTGATCATCATAGGACATGTCCATAAATATGTGGCACAATCTCTCCATAGTGTCTGAGGATGTGACTAGATTGTCCTAGGGTGAATGGGGCTCAACAGAGTCCCTTTGAGGTGAGGTAGGGTGTCAGATCAGATAACTTATGCTTGACCTTCACTAGGAGCCCTACAGACCTTTATAGACCTCCTTGGGGGGGGGGGGGATTCAGAAGCCTATGTTCATTACAGCTGGCATTTATCCCAATAAAGTGTTAATTCCAGAATGAAACTAAACAATAATTAATAATCATATCAACATTCATCTGAATATCAAAGCACAAGTCTTTCCATTGTTGCAATAATTCGTGGCAACATCAACTTGCCTAATTAAATCAGCTTTATTCGTTTACATTGCTTTTATGTTCCATATGTCAAAATATTTTAGAGTTGTAAAATGCAAAAGACTACAGCTCTGAAGAAAATTGTGGGCACAAATGCTTAAAAATTACCATCCCAAAGTCTGACAACTATGAAAAGTCACAAATAAAAAATAATCCAAAAATATAACTTAAATTGTAGGCAAATACGTAAGTTAGAATTCAATCCAAAATACAGGAGCAAACATATAAGAAAATATAAAAAAGAATGTTTTAAGTTACATTCTAAAAATGCAAGAGCTTATAGCCTAATAACACAGAGAGTATATCTCTAGAACACATCAGTGAAAAATAAAGGCATTGTAACTTCAAGTAATCTTTAGCTGTACTTAAAAAGCATACTAAAATTTCCAAATATATTAAAAGTAAAAACATGTTAAAGAAAATAACTTTCTTAGTCTCTATACATATTATGATACACACATAGAAAAATATTTTAAGTACCCCAGCAAACCCAATTAAAGTCATGGAGGAAAATCCATGTTGATTGTTATTGTCAGCATCTAGAAACAAAATCTGCTGCTATGCTGCTACATGATTGTTCTTCTTTGATGACTGGTGCTGTGATGATGTAATGAATGCCTTGCTTGTGTGTGTCCTGTCTCCATATATTTATAACCTTTAAAGTTGTTTTCACTTCCTCTCTGTCTGTAATTAAACCTTATCTTCAGGGTCAGCATGTTGTAAGGTTTTGGAAGTCCAGCAAAAAAAAATTAAATTGGAAAATTCTAATATACTAGCAGTCTTTCTGACTCTAGGAGTTTGCAATTTCATATTTGGCTGACAGTCATTATTATGGTTTTCATTCTTGTTTTGACTATCAATTTTGCAAGCTTCTAGAACTCTAATAATCTGTTATTCCAAGCCCTTAAAATACCAGTACACCAGAATATTGTATAATTGGACTATTATGACTATCACTGGTAGGTGTGCTAGAAGACCTAAAAAGTAATTTTCATATGAACAACATTCAACTCATTACATCATTACAACCTTTAGTTTACCTCCATGCTAAATCACATGGAATGAAATTTTTCAAAGACATGAACGAAAGTCTTCATGGCAGATATAAATGAAACTCTTCAAAGCAGTGTTATTATTTCATTGATCTTGTTCTCAGGATTAGCTGAAAAACCGCCAATTGTTTTGAAAAGCAGCCAGTTGTTTAGAAATGTAATGTAAACTATTTCTCCAAGCCATACTTTCAAACATGCTCTCATTCTCACAGCAACTTATTCTACACCCCCTTCATTAATTTTTAACACTTTGTAAACACAAAATACAAATTTTGACAAGGCCGTTTCATGTGATCCTTGCATCCACATGCAGGTGGTTTGAGAGCAGGAAACCACACTACACCTCAAGCGATCCTATTTAGCCCTACCTCCTTTTAAAGGAAAATAAAAGAATATTTTAAAATTCCTCTCTGGGTCTCCTCCCATCTGGGTCTCCTCCCTTCCATGGAGCTGCAACTTTTGTAAAAATTATCTGAAGCTGGCATAAATATTCTGAATGCAAACATATTTTTATGTTTCGACAGTACTGTTTATTTGCTTTTTATTATTTCTATTTTCTGTTCTGTTAAATTGTATTTTAATCATGTTGTTTATGTATCTTGTAAACCACCCCGAGTGGCCTTCAGTCACATGGGTGGTATAAAAATGAAATGAAATGAATGAATGAATGAATGAATGAATGAATGAATGAATGAATGAATAACACTGAATTGGTTTGCTCATCAACTAATTCAGTGCTGTACTGTAAGGGACTTAAAATAAAAAAATTAAAAATCTCAGCATCCTCTTCTGTTTCCCACTCTGCAGGGGGAGCAGGAGGAAGCTTTCAATTTATTAATAAGCAGTTTGATCCTGCTGTGATTCAAATGAAGTAGCTAACTGGTCTGTTTTGGTTTGATACTAGTAACCACACATGCTGGAACTGAACCAAAACAGAGCAATCCTATCTGCACTAAAAAAAATTGTCCCTGATAGGGACCGAAAAAGGTGTCCGTAGGCAAGAATATAGGTTGGGTTGGTTTACTAGTGCCTGTATGTCATGTGGTTGCCAGAAAAAGAAGCAAAAACCAGCTCATTCCCAAAGCAGACCAAATGGTGGGACAAATGCCATCTGATTGCACCCTGATTCTCCATGATAATTTAACTTATTTCCCCACTGAAAAGGAAAGCTGTTAGTAAAGTTGACCAATGTTACAATGCCTTAATCAGTTCAGACTATTTTGGCATGATGGCAGTGCCTAATTATGAGATAGTCCTGGCACAGTATCCACAAAGAAATGCTCAGAATCATAAAAATTCATAAACTCACATAGTCTCCCTGTATGTTGTATTGTTTTACCATATTTTTGCATGTATAAGACACCCCCATGTATAAGACGTGTAAGGGGAAAGCAGTGTAGGGGGGAAAGCAGATTTTTGCAACGAAAGTGTAGGGGGAAAGCAGGAATCGCTTTCCCCCTCCACTTTTGTTGCAAAAAGTGTAGGGGGAAAGCAGCTTTTTGCAATGAAAGTGTAGGGGGAAAGCAGGAATCATTTTCCCCCTCCACTTTCTTGCTAGGAAAAATACAATAATTAAAGGAACGGGGATATAACATTATGTGGGGAAAATAATTTATTTCTGGCTTGTGGGAACAGAACAAGAAGCTCAATCCTACTTATGCTTTACTGAGCAGCAATCTCAAGTTCCAAACGTTGGTGCAAATTTGCTCAGTGCACTTGATGGATCAGAGGAGAAGTTGTGCGTTTATTTGGATATGGTTTGTGTGTGGCAAAAAGAAGATACTTTTCTGGATGTTTTGTGGATCTTTTGTGGATTCATTAGGGCTATAAGAGCCAAGATCCACTCTCCAGGAGGCTCTACATCTAAACAGAAAAAGTGTTTGATGCTCTCCCTCTATATAGGAGAAATCTTGTAAGCTTCTTCTACACATCTCTGGAGCTGTGCTTCTCCTCCTTCTGTGGCTGGCTTTTTATATAGCTATCTACATGGCAGGCAGAACAATTCCTAGAAATCTAACACAGAGGCTACAGGTATCTGTTATATTTCTTACATCTTGATACCTTGAAGGATGGAGAACGTTAGAAGATAAATTATTAAAGTCTGAAGAATTTGGCTAGATTTTTTTGACAGAAGCCACCACTTAGTATTTTGCCCTGGACACTTCAGTGTCATGGTCAATGGTCACATGGTTCTTATTGGCATCTTTTGGTTCAACCACATCTTGTGCCAGACAGATCAGCCGTTGAATTCCACATGATGTAAAAATTCTGTGTTGGCTCCCACTGGGTTCATTCCTTGGTTTCTTGCTTAACACAGCTGTAGCAGTGGCTGAATAGCCTTGCGATTACCAGAATTCCTCAATAACTAACAAGCCATCATGGAAAAAATATTATTGTTTTAAGCCATCCATGAGAAGAGGGGCCTACGTTGCTTTTATATAGTCTAAAGCTGAAAAAAAAATCCTTACCCCCAGTAGTGTCTGCAGTTTTTGATGTTGTGAACTACAAATGAAAAATCAAAATAAACTGATTTTCAATTCCACAGTTTGAAAAGTTACATTTTTACTAGATCAGAAAACTTACTGAAAGATCAGGATGTGACTATTATGCAAAATCAGGTTAGGTGTTGTGGCAATTAATAATGCTATATAGGTGATCCCAGAAACATCGTGGCCTTCTTAGGCCAGTTAACACATGATTATAAACTTCTAGAAGACCAATCCAAGCTGGGGATTACCAAGTAGGCAGCATCAAAGGAGAGCGGGCCATAGACTGTGAGAACGTACGAAATCACATCAGATTGAGGGCCAGTGTAGACAATGGCACCAAAACAACCTACGTTCTTTGTGTGATCGCCTAAACTGAATGTGACCATAAAAAAGACTGGAAATCAAGCCACAGAAAAGCTAAACTGAGTTAGTTGCACCCTTACATATTTACTGAATCACTCACTGTAGTTGCATTTTTACTGGGTTTAATAGGAGTCATCAACCGCACTAGCAATGCTCTTATGGTAGTTCCATAATCCAAACAGATTTCTCTCTAAGTAAGAAAATGGATGGATTTTTAACATGGGGCATTAAAACTAGAAATGTATGAGAAAGGCACATTCCAGACTCTCTCAGTGTTTTATCTCTAACCTTAAGATATCTATACTTGAAAAGATTTAGAAGAGAATTAGAATCAGAAGAGACATAAATAAAATTTATCAACAAACTTCCTATTGTATTTTTTTACTTTAAATAGGACTGTGAAAAATAACTGTCCTTCCTGTGATAACAACTGCAGTTAGTATTTACACTTTGATATCCCAACAAATGTGGGTCCATGCTAATAGGACTTCTTCCTGTTTTCCTGTAATCTTTAAATCTTTCCTTATTAACCTAGTTTTTCCTCTGAAATACTTCAATCCATGTGTACTGATAAACTTTCTAGTGTACATGATGTATCTGAAGCAGAAGCATTTTGCCTATTAAGATCACGCCACAATTCACTAGTTCATATTCAGTGCCCTGTGAGGTTATCTAAAATCAAAAATTCCAGACTGCTTTACTAGGTACAGTATTGTGTTCTCATGTCTCTTCATTATTATGTTTAGCTTTAACCTTAACACCCCCCTCAATTGTGGGTTATTATGTTATTGATACTATAAATTGAATTTTTGATTGACATTCTCTTTGGATTTTATATGCATACACTCTTCTAATTTTGTATACAAGAGCAATTTCCAAAAAGGATGCCTTTGTGACAATCAACAAACTTGTCAAGGCTTTTTAACGAGTTGTTGTGCTTATGCTTAGTATAGGGTGGTGCAAAATGCAGCAATTCACTTGCCCACCGTCCCATCCCCATGAGGAAAGCAAAATCTAGGTTGTTTCTGCATTAAACTTCAGAGCTCCATGATTGTGACAGATGCTTCCTTCCTTGTCATCACACTCTCCATGCCAGCAGGCTTTAGTGTTGCTTCACATGCCACATTTTTTGCTTACCAGGGTTCTCACAAGTAATTTCCACGATGAGAAAAACAAATACTGAGGAAAATGTTTATTCACACAGATAGGATTATTTAGCAGAATTATTATTTAGTTCTGCAAGATTGTTCATCGACAGATATAAACCCACTCCACAGGCTGAGAACTGCTCTGTGTGTTCTGTATCTACTCCATTTTTGCAGCTGAGTGGTACAGTTCATGCTGCAGATCCATCTTGGGCACAATTACTCAGCCTGCATTTGGATGGTGCTGGCACTTGGCATTCCAGAGCAGATTTTCTGTATCCTGTGTCAACACATACAGCTGTTATCTGGAAAGGTGCTGAATAGTTCCAGAAGGCTATCATTGCCAAATGATATGATGAACCTCATGTGAAAGGAGGAGAGAGGATATAACAGTCAAGGGTAGCCATACTAGACATAAGAAAAAGAAATCAAAACCATATTTTAAGAGTACCTTAGGACTATTTTTTAAAAGGCACAAAACATGTGCAAACTTTCAGAGTTCTTCGATCTCTTTATCGGGCAAAACGTTTTTAAAAAAGGAGGCAGGAAAGGAAAAATGGGATGGATGCACCACATGGTCTTTAAGCAGGGAGGTAAATGATGACTTACTTCACGTCATGTACTAAGTTAGAAAGCACTTTTTCTTTACAGCAGGAAACTGATGAGGTTGTTGATGGTAGTCTTGGAGAGAATTTGAGTCTTGCTCTGATTTTAAATAAATTAAGTTAATAACTGTTGCCTTGTTGCATGGATGATTAAAAAAACAGAAGCGTTAGATGCTTTCTCTGCACATTTGCAACCAACCAGTCTGTTCTTTTGTGCTTGTGCCGGGTGTTTTCCATTTGTGGAAAAGTAGGCAGAGAATTATTTCCCAAAATTGCTCAAAGGACAATGTTTTTTAAAAGTGCTTAATGTCTTTTTCTTACATTAGCGGTATGTTCTTCTTCATGGGATTAAGAATCCTCAGAAGATTTTCTTACAGTTTTGAGATGTCCTGTCTTAACCCAAAATGAGACACAAATTAAATGTCTTCCCTATCTGAAAGGCATGTAGCTAGTTTGTTGCCTTGAGAATGTTAGGAAGAGGAAAAGTCTCAAATAGGGCTCATCAGATTATGTAACTGTATCAGGGTTCACCTGGAAAATAATTCTGGATGTGAAAATCAGCAACTCAGGATTTTAGCAAGCAAATTATCATTTTATAACCAAATAAAAATGTATGTGTTTATTTTTATTTCCTTTAAACCCCCAGGACTTGCACCAGGTCAGCTCTATACATATCCTGCTCGTTGCTGGCGTAAAAAGAGACGTTTACATCCTCCTGAAGACTCCAGGCTGAAATTGCTTGAAATTAAACCCGGTAGGTGCTCCCCTCCCTGCTTCCTTTCTCTTCTTTTCTAAGTTCATAGGTCAGAAGGCATCTCCCAAGCATGTTTCCCAGGGCTTCTGGCCTTTCCCCTCTATTTTTGCCTAACTCTTTATATGGAGGGAGAATTTTGCCAAAATCTGCTGTGTCAGGTATTTATCTTATTTTGAACTTGTACCAGAGAAAACAAAAACCCAAAAATCTTCTCCATCCCAAACATAGTTGTCATGTATACCAGGCAGAATTGCAGTATTTATGTATATTAATCATAAGAAGAGAGTACTCATAGTGCCTCTTGAGGGAAGAAGACTCTCAGGTTGCCTCATGGTGTTCATGTTTTCAATATTGGCTCTGCTGACGGCCTATAAATGTGACAATTTCCTTCAGGTGTGTCCAAGTGTCCGGTCCCAGTTACAAGCTATTTTGGTAGTTTGTTTTTTGACTTGTTCAAATTCCATTTTATCCACTTGAAGAATAAAGATCAGTCAGGAAATTAGTGTTTTAAGTGTTCAAAACCATTGCAAAATTTAACATATCTGTATCTGGGAATTTTATTTGGCTTAGTCATCTGAAATGACCAGATGGTCAATAATCAAAGCCAAACAAGACTGGTAACACAGTTGTGTAATAAATCTAACTGTAACAAATGTATTTCCAATATGTTAAGTATCAACCTGATAGTTGTATGGTGATTGTCCTGCTTCGATATTAAGCACTTGATGATATCTTAGACATGTAGAGATAATGCAGAGTTTAATGAACCACTTAAGTGTAGATAAAAACATTTTCACATTAATATGTTTCCACTTTTTTTCTGTTCCAGCCAAACAGTTTGTGTGTGTGTGTGTGTGTGTGTGTGTGTGTGTGTGTGTGTTCTGTATATGACACAGAGTTTCTGAGAGTTTTTTATATATGGCAAATTTCTCAGAAACTCTGTGTCATTCTTTTTGCCCAGTGATCAACCATTTCATTTGAGTGTTTGTCTCTCTGTACATATTTAGCAGTAATTATAGACTTATCCTTGAGAATCAAATGCAAAGTAGCTATTTTGGAGTGGCCTTTCACAGTGGTATCATGAGAGGGTTGTATCCTCTAATATGGTAAGATAACATGATCCAGAGCAATGCAGTGTTACGTTAGTTTTGGTTTGTAACATCAGAGGCGTGTTGAATAATATTGCAGGAATCGGGCCTGCTCTCATCTTCCAGCTTGAAAGAGCAATATGGGCTTCACAGTCCCATTTTGTTTTTATCAGACATTGAAAATTTACGAGTGAAATGTTGTGGTATATAAAAGATAGGAATTTGTTTTTTTATTGTTGTTAATTTGCAGTGAAAGGGAGAGGAGTAGAAGAATAAGGTACTTCTTTAGTTTGTTTATTTATTTACAGTAGGACCCCAATATCCACAGAAGATCAATTCCACAACCATTCTACCACTGGTGCCTGAATCCAAGGATATGAAGGAATCCTATATACAATGTACAAGGAGTGGTACAAAGGCTAAAAGGGGGCACCATTGTATGTTGTATATAGGGCAAACTATGGATAAGTGAAACAGCGGATACTGATCCCGCGGATATGGGAGTCCAACTCTATTAATTAACTATTATGAATCCACTGCACTCAAGGTGGAATTATGTAACTCTACTTTCCCCTGCCTTGTCTTCTCAACAACCCTCTGTGATAGGTTAGATGGAGAAGGAACGGGACTCACCCAAAGACATCCTATGCGTTTCATCATTCAGTGGGAACTTTTTTACCACTGTATCCCAATGGCACCTGACTGCTACACCTCCTACAAGAAAGACGAATGAACATTAGCATATTGTTAATAAACTTTGTGGGGGGGGGGGTTCTGTCATCTGCTCAGCTCCTTTAATTAAGGTTGGAGAGAGGACTTTTAGGGGACATGGTAAAAGTGCTTGAAAAACAGTCCTGCAGAAGCTTTTGCATTGCCCTTCTAACTCCTTGGGAGGACATAGAAAGCTTTTGATAGACTAAAGGAGTTAATAGGTCCCAGCAGTCAGCCAATCTGTAGGATTTATGGTCCTTTTTTTAATGGTGCAAGGACAGTATTCCCCAACCCTCTGGTAGCTGAAGCCCTTCCTCTTCCATATTCAGATTCACTCTTACAGCTGAGCAGATTTCACCTGTGAGAGTATCCAAGAGGAAGAACTGCTGTTTTCAGAGGCACCTGATAGTATTTGTTTCTCTACCAGTCACTTATCAGGGCATTGACTGCTTTTTTTAAAAGGAAGGCTGATGTGGAAATTGAACAGAATGCTTCCAGACTGTGCAACAACCCAGTCTGAATTACCTACTGACCTACATGGATTGAAAAGGCTGTTTTTCTTTACCAATTTTGTCTCCCAGAGAGAAATAGCAAAAATTAGGTTTTAAGGGTAGGGGCAGAAATATTCTCCAACAGAATGGTAAATTGATATGTGCCAGATTTTATAAGGCAAACAAATACAGAAGTTTGTATCGGAGAAGCTTGATTGTTTCAACTGTTATGATTTTATCCTTGTGAACAGAATCCAACTGAATATTTACACCAGCATAAGTGCAGTGGTATGACTAATTCTTAGTTGCACCAGAGCTGCATGACTCAGCATGCAATTAGGAATACAGCAGGATCCCCCCATCCGCTGGATCAGCATCCGCGGATTCACTTATCTGCTGCCTGAAAATATTAAGTAAAAAACCCACAGAAAATCCATGGTGTATTTAGCAAAACTAGCCACCAGAGGGAGCCAGAGACAAGACTATGTATACCATTTGCTACTCCCACATTTTTCAGTGTCTGCGGGGGGGGGGGCTTGGAACCAATTCCCCACGGATACCGCGGTTCTACTGTACAGCCACAAATTTGCTAATTATTGGTTATTTGCTCCTCCGAGTTACACCACTGCACTTATGACAGGATAAAGATATAGTTGATTATGTGTGCTTTTTTTAAAGTTATAATTATCACTTTTCAATTATTTTAAAAAAGGAAGGTAGTTCAATGGCATTTTCAAGTTATGTCTGAAACTACATAGCATTGGGTTGGCATGGGATTTTTGGAATTTGTGAACAAATATGCATTCATTGGCTTAAGAACTTGAAAACACCTGTAAAGACTTTGATTTCTTGATTAAACTCCTAGAAGTCTGACTGAGGGAATTCCTGCAGACATCTGGGGGCTGTAGTCCATGAATTCCACAAGCCCCATGCCTAATATTGGGTTTGTTAATTGAGTTGTACCTAGCTATAGATATATTTGACTGGATTGATAAGGGAGCTTCTTTGTGTACTCCTCCCCATGGCCATCCCTCAGCCCCTCAAGAAGATAGACACAGGATTGGGGCACCCTGTTGAATGAGATGAGCCATAATGTAAAGGTGGAAGAGGAAATTTATTCAGATGAATGCATTTTCTATGAGCACCTCCATTATTTTGTTTGTTAGCTCAGCTGCATGGCTTTGATTCAGTATATAACTACATTGCATTATACTCTGTCGACTATGTCAGAGTTGGCACAGTTAAATTTGTTTTATTTTCCACCAGTCACATGACTTAGAGCTAATCATGACCATTTCCGGTCTTTTTTCATGGTTGTTTGATGTATTTTGTTCCCCTAGAAGGGTCTATGGCATTTTTATGACGATTGCTTTGCTTTACTTCATTTTTTGGCATGCGTGAATGTGTGTATTTTTGTCTCATGTGGGCAGTGACAGTGTTGTGTGGCAGGTCATCTGGAACATCCCCCTCCAGTGAATAGCTCTTCTCTTTCGATGTATGAATGGTTAAAACCCCTTTTTTCTTAAAATGGTATTGTCCAATGTAGTACTCATTCACCTCAACACTGTATTACCAGTCAAAGTTTTTGAAAAGGGGAAGATTCTGAGGGAATATTCACCAACAACTTTGCACTCTGGTCGTGTTTTTATTCCTTTGTTGTGTGCAAGGCCAGGCAAGCATTGGGGGTGGGATTAAGAACAAGCCCTCAGGGCAAAAACTTGCAGTTCTGCCCAGAGGGTTGTACACACCTTCTTGTTCCTTGGTACTGAATGTGGGGCACTATTTCTCTTCCTCCACTCCTGCCACCTTTCCTCCTCTGCTTGTGACCAGTTATCTATGGCTTTTCCTGGCATGGTTTAGGAATCAGTTGTCCATTTCTTCCCCTTTGCCCTCCTCCCTACAGTCTTTGAGATGAGGGTATGTTTCATGAGGGAGGCAGAGAAAGGATGAGGTTGGGGGTGCATGTGTATCCTGGCAGAGTGATATTTGTTTACAGGATCAGTGATCCCTGTATGCAAAGTAGGATGTGAATAAATGGCAGTACTGTAATCAATTCCATTTATTACAAGGTCATCCAGGAGTGGTTGAGGGAGTTTAGTTTGAAAGGTAAGAGGTGGGGAAGGGGGCAAAGTTACTATACAGTGCGAGGCTGTTATCCTGGTGAAAGTTGTCCACAGTATGGAACTCTTGCAGTGATATAATTAATCATTTTCTATGAGGACAATTACAGGGGTTTCAGCAGCAGAAACTACTAAGGACCTGGCTTTAAAAACTTCAAAACAGCCAGATATAATCCAGGTGTACCTTCCCATGTCTGGCACCCAAAGTAGTGCTTCTACTGCTTCTCATTTAATTTGCTTTAATTTTTAAGAATTCTGCTAGTTATACAATAGCCATATTTTCTATTTTACATTGTGACAACCCAAGGTTATAAGCAATAATGCTGAACTGAACTAAAGAGGAACCAGCACCTGTTTCTTATTAAGAAACATCACCGAAGAAAGATGGTGGAATCAGGGAGAGTTAACAACCATGCATCCTTACATAAACCATATAGAAAGAAAAATGAAGAGCTGCTTTGTGTTTGTCTCAGGGCTTTTACGCATCGCTATTGTGCTTGACCCTACTCATGGTGTAGTTCACCCTAAAAGATAGCAGATGATGGCCTCCAACAGAGAGGATTGCTAATCTGAGGAACCAAAATATTTTTGTGTGGTTTGTAACTCCCTAACTGAAACACTTCTGTACCACGTTGCCCTCAGCTGATTCCGAACAAAATCTAGCTGGCTTTAGCATTTGCAACCACAGCTATCTGTCGTCCAGGTATTATTTGACAGCCAGTTTGGCATACATGGGAGTGTGTGTGCGCGCACGTAAGAGTAACCTCTGCCCACGCAGAGATTTCTTAGTTTCATTCCACACGTTCAGCACAGCTTCTGAAATCTCATTTGTTTTGCTGGGCAAAAGGTGTTTGCAATGGATTGTTGACTCTGGAAGAGTCTTAGAAAGCACAAATAGCTGTGGACGTTTTTGTTATCATAAAAACACAGACTAATAATCTTGCCCATTTTATCAGGTATAGCAAGATATGCATTTTTATCTGTGCATTAGTGTGGCAATGTGTGTAAGAGATCCCATAAGGATCTGCAAATGGCTTTGCAAAAGTTTAGGGTTGTTCCAAAGTGCTAGTTTTCTTATGTTTTGTGTTCTTTTGTTTTCACTAAAATTCACTGTTGCCTATATAGGTATGCTTATCTCAGTCCAGCCTTGTGATTCTGCTGCTTCTGAATGAAAGCTTATTAAAATTTAACCTTTTGCACTAAAGCGCATAACTATCCCGGGGCAACTATCCCAAAAAAGTAACTTCTTCCTCTGAATCAAAGGGCTCTCTGGGCCTATGTCCCTGTCAGTGGTGTGGAGGAGGGGCTACAGGGGTGGTTGCCATGGGCACAAAATTATTATGGCTGTGCAGGCCACCCTGCCCGGTGTACTCCCACGGTCGGTCCTCATATTCCGCTTCTTCCTCCCAGCGGTCTGAGTCTGAGCTGCCAGGGGGGTCAGGCCTGCTGCCACCGCCAGCACGGACCTCGAACAGTTCCACTGCCACATCATGGCACCAGCCCAGGGGCGTCTCCGCCCTGCCCTCATGTTGCATAGGTCAGATTCAGAGCCTCACAACATTGCTTTTTGACTACAATTCCAGAATCCCCCATCTAGATCAGCACCAGAGTTAAAGGCACTTTTTGCAGGTTCTGGACAGACTAGGGTCCTGGTCTATGGGGAGGAGATTTTCAAGGACTGAAATAGAAACAAGTCTGTTGCAGGGAGCCACACTCACCATGCCTTTTATCAATTCAGGCCAAAGCCATAGAGTTCACGTAGAGCAAGAGTAGGCAGAATGAGGCCCTGGGGGATTCTGATCAAGTCATTGTTCTTCTGTTTTCCCACAGTGCAAACAAATCAATTAATCAATTTCTAACATGTCCTTTTGAATGGATTTTATTTTCCCCTTCTCCAGCCACATGGCCTTGTGATGCTTATTGAAGCAGATAGATCATTGGGGGATGCAGCCAAATTAAAATTGTAGCATTCTCAACAACACTTTCAGGGACATTAACAGTGGAGGAATAAGTAGCAATGGACAACTCTTGGAGGTAAGTCATCTTGAATTAGGCTTTGACTGAAATCACATTGCACAGCTCTGCCTCCACAATGATGTCATTGGCAGTGGCTTGTGCACAATGCAATGAAGTCACGTGCATCCCAAAATGGTGAAAAGACCGGGAGGTCATTGGCCCCCTCTGGGTGTTTCTCTCACTTGGGTATGTCCGCAGTTCAATCAATTGTTTCAAGAATTGTCTGTTTCTCAGCCGATCTTCTTCATTGGAATGTTACCTTAAAGCCTTAAGCCTATCTTGCTAATCCTAAACGCTGCTGGGGTCATCCCTTTTCGGGTTGTAATTCCTAGAATCTCCCAGCCAAGCTGCTATCATTCCTGCACTTTTTTTAAAAAAGTACTGTCTGAAGCAGCTATGATAGTCGTAATCAGGTTTCTGGCATCAGTGAGATTTTAAAAAATCACAATACCTTTAAGAACATTGGTTATTTGAACTATGAAGGAAGAAAATTTTGACTGTCCCATATTCATTCAACATTCCTAAGTACAACTCTTTGGCAAAGCTGACACTTCACAACAGATTTTAGTGATTCTTTATTGTTTTCAGTGCATTTTTTTCCTTTAGTAAAGGATGAAACATCATGGATATATCTCATTGCTCCAGTTTTTAAAAGTCACAATTTAATTTAAAACATTTCCTTCTTTGAATCAGTATTGAAGATTACTGTTTTAGAGCCAGTAGAGGGAGTAATATTACAGGATTTTTGTGTGTATAGGATTTGACTCTGCTTTCATTTAAAACTGATGTCCTGTCAGAAGACAATTTGCTTATGGAATAAATATCAAATTACAAAACTTGAATTTCTGACTGGTGTGCCAAAGGTGCAGGTGGAAAATAGCTATGTGTAGCTGGAAAAGATCAGTCAGTGTAACGTTTTGGCCTAGGTATCTAGTTAATATTGGTGGAGTTGTCACTTTTAAGTGCTAGCTTGTGATTTCGTCTGGGAAGGAAAGAAACATGCACACAGTTAGATCTATTTTGAAATTATTATTTTTTAAACTGTAGCTGACCACCTGCTTGAATAAGCACCCGTTGTAAAACTGCTAGATAGCTCAGTGCAGTGGTTGAACCTGTGACTCTTGTGGTTTACTGGCCACTGACCATCACTTCCCTAATACAGTACTTGGGGGGGGGGGGAGAGAAAAGGGAGGGGGAAGCCTGGCCTGAGTAGTACCTCTGCAGATTCCATGGAAGTCGTTCCGAGGGTTCCACTGTGCTGGTTGGGTTTGGTGGTGTTCCAGGGTGCCACGGTGCACAGTTTGGGAGCCACTAGCTCACTGGTTTCAGATTCTGGCTGGGAATTTGATTCCTCACTGTGCCTCCTTGTCAGGGGCTGGACCCGGTGATCCATAGGGTCCTTCTAGCTCTGCAGTTCTAAGAATATTATATCTAAGACTATTAGAAGGTATAAGATTTAAAAAATGATTAGTTACTGTTACAGTATCAAAACTCCCCGTAAAAAGTTACTCTTAAAAGCCACACTTTTAAAAAAAGGTATTTATTCTCCTGTTTCTCTGAGGCAAGTACAAAAGTGAGTTTTAGTAATAAAAAAAACCCCAAACAAACTTGTAAATGCTATAAGATGATGGTCTGTTGTACAAAGCATGTTGTCCTCCTGTTCAACTCATCATCACATGATGCCCCAGCACAAACTAATATTTGACTCACTCTCACAGTATTTTAGACTTCAACCCCCCAAATTTTTACTCTTTCATGAAACCTTTTTTGCCCCCAAACCTGCCAGAATGGAACATAGTGGCCTAGAAGGGCAACATCTGAGTAAGGTAATAAAACCAAATACATGACACATGTATGAATAGATGAGAGAGGTGCAGCAAGGCACAAATCATCCTGAGGAACAACATTTCAGTACCTATTCCATGCAGAAGATCAATATTGCCAAAGAAAAAAAGGGGGGGGGAAAGGAAAAAAATGCCCAGAACACCCCCAGGAACAACACTGTAGTACCCATTCTGGGCAAAAAAATTGAAAAACATCCTGGAAAGTAACTTCTGAATACAGCAGCCCAATGAAATTCAACTGTTCCACCCAGCAAGACAGGACTGATACAACCACCCACAAAAAACGCCCCCGGGAACAACATTCTAGTACCAGTTCTGGGCATAAACTTGATATGGTGAAAAACAGCCCAGAATGGTAACTTCCAAATAGGACAGCTCAATGAAATGCACCTGTCCCATCTCGGTAGAGGGGACAGCTGCAACCAGTCCCAAAATGCTCCTGGGAACAACATTGTCATCAGATAGGTCCAGCAGACCTATGGCCATCCTGCATATTTTGAGGGGGCTATAAGTGAATCTGAGCCACAGATAAGAAACCTTTTCTGAACTAGACTCCAAGAGTACTGTAGGCAGAATGCCTACCCACCTCCTTTCCTTCTACTCTGGGCACCAACAATGGGCATATTAGTGTTTATAAAGGCAAACCATATTGTATATTACTGTAATATAGGATGTATTTTCTTGTTACTGTTGTTACTTTTTATATAAATAATGTCTGGAACCCTGTTGTATATTTCTACCAGCATAACACCAAAAGCATAACTTTCAGCAGCAAATCAGTACAAGTTAAAAAAATCTAAGTAGTAGGTATTTCCTGTTATGTACTGAGTCACATGATTGGTGTGTAATAAGAAATGCCTACACCAACTTCTCAATTTACATCAATTCACTGCTGAAAGTTACATTGCTGGTTTTACATTGGCAGGCATCGTGACAATTTATCAGGACTTAATTTTTTTCCACACATAATTCTGATGTGACAATATCATTTCATTAACTCAAAAACATTATATTAGATCTATAATATCTGGACTATGAAAGAGGATTTGGCAAACCAGGATGTACATTAATACATGATTTGCTTCCCTTCAGGTGCATTTCTTACCTCAAATCTGCTTCTCTTACCTGTTTCCATATACTCTTTGAAACACGTTTCATTTGGAATGAGGAAATATTTCTCAAATTTGAATGTTTTAACATAAAGAACCTGTGTTTTATTGGGACATCAAGTGAAAAACGTAGAAAAATATTGAAATGAATTGCAAACGAGTAAAAATGTATTTAATATCAATCCTAGTGTAAAATGATTATGAGGCTATAAACTGTTTACTCAGGAGCAGAATAAAGATTGAAAACATTCACAGCAGAAAAGAAGAGAATAATAGATGGGGACAAAGGAAAATAATCTTAAAGTTCTTGCTGCTCTCTATGTATCCATAAAATTTGGCTCATAACATTTCAAACTAGAGTTTAATATCATTTATTGCTTATTCCTTTCAAATATGCACCAAAGAGGAGAAAATCACTATTTAAATATTATTATATTTCAACCTTCTAAACAGTTTTATTGGCCAAAGAGACCAATAAGATTGAAGAAAATTAAAAGACTGTAAGTTTAATGAAATAAAATTCTGCATTTCTCTAACAATAGCATATATGAAACGTTTTCCTGGTTCCTAAGATATTGATCACAGTGTCATTTTATAGACCCATGGCTGAACTAGACATTATACGGGACACGTAGCCAAGCCATATCTCCCCTATAGTATTTTGTAAAATAAATGAAATGATACCTCAATTTTCAGACACAGTGTTTTCTGAGGAGAAAGCTAGACCTGTAAGTAGATGCCTTGTGATTTTTGAAAGCACCAACAACCACTTGTTCACGGTCTGCCATGATCAACACTGATGGGGACTATGATGCTTATGGAAATTTGCCCCCACCCCCACCATGCAATTTTTCCACACCCTGTCTCTGTTTTCCTCACCCCACTTTCACACAAATACACACCCACACACAGCTAAATACCTGCCAGGGCAAAGATACCATCCATAGGTATCCCACTACATGTTTTCGGCTCCTGGAAAAAAGAGCAAGCTGGAGAATTTTAATTAGAATAGACATGTAATCAAAAGGGTTATCACTTATCTGAATTCCCCCAAACACCCACACACTTCTATGAACACTATTGTGCCACATTCCTATACTTGTTCACTCATAAGTATATCCAACTGCATATAGTTAACATTAGCTTCCTACTTCAATTGATTAACTGCTATTTATTCATACAGGGTAGTAGCTTTTTAAAAAACTGATGTGCTACTTTTTAAAAAATGAGCTGCCTTATGGCTTTTCCAAATGGCGGGGGCAGGGGGGCAGATAGAAAACTTTCATGTAGCTGGAACTGCCAACTGTTTACTCATGTCCAATACCTCTGATTAATTATCAGATAATACCAAAGGTTTATGAGGCCAGCCACCTCTCCATTTTACAAGAGCATCACTCACATCAGGAGAAAGACCAAACACTGTGTATCCATAGCCCCAGTCACTTTCAGCACTCATACCAGGAATCAGTAGTACTTAAAACAGAAAGCCAACAATGATGTCATGGTAAAGGGTATGCTCGCACTGTGAACTGGAGAACGCAAGACAATATTTAGCCCCTGTGCTCATTTATCTGAGGGCACAAAGAAAGCCAATGATACTCACTCCAGCCTTGCCTGTTATGTTTATGGGGAAGATCTAATAAGACACTGTAACTATGTTTGGCTGAATGCAGTTACTGAATGTTGGGTAACCAGACAACCTGATAAAACACAATTCCCAGTCATGGCTACTTTCACAACTGCATTCACTTGTTCCAGCTTCTTTGCAAAATTTCCCTATTGATGTGAGTAAGTCCAAAATAGAGCAGGGCAGCCTGGAAGGCATTCCTGGTTCCATTCATATGCAAGCACTTAAAACAGCAAACCCCTGGCCAGTCTGATGCATATAAAGAAGAGTAGAAATTTAAAAATTAATTCTTAAATAAAAACAGTTGTTTACTGAACAGTTTTATTTAAACAGTTTCTGTTGAAAAACATGGTGGCAAGGATCAAGCTGTGAAAGTGAAGATCCAACATTTCCTGTCACCTATTGCACTTTTCATAATAGGCCACTCTAGGGTTGGGGGGGAGGGAATTGTGGGTATCAAGTTGGGAAAAGGTTAGTGGGATATCATTTATTAGGAGATGAAGTGGAAAATCTGAGATGGATTGATTCAATAAAGGAAAGATATTGGACTTCAGGTTGCAGGAGTTGAGCAGGGCTGTTAATGACAGGATATTTTGGAAGTCCCTAATTCATAAGGGGAAGATATGGAGGCAGTGACAGATTTTACTTTCTTGGGCTCCATGATCACTGCACATGGTGACAGCAGCCACGAAATTAAAAGACGCCTGCTTCTTGGGAGGAAAGCGATGACAAACCTAAACAGCATCTTAAAAAGCAGAGACATCACCTTGCCAACAAAGGTCCGCATAGTCAAAGCTATGGTTTTTCCAGTAGCGATGTATGGAAGTGAGAGCTGGACCATAAAGAAGGCTGATCGCCGAAGAAATGATGCTTTTGCATTGTGGTGCTGGAGGAGACTCTTGAGAGTCCCCTGGACTGCAAAGAGAACAAACCTATCCATTTTGAAAGAAATCAACCCTGAGTGCTCACTGGAAGGACAGATCCTGAAGCTGAGGCAGGCTCCAATACTTTGGCCATCTCATGAGAAGAGAAGACTCCCTGGAAAAGACCCTGATGTTGGGAAAGTGTGAGGGCAAGAGGAGAAGGGGACGACAGAGGATGAGATGGTTGGACAGTGTCACTGAAGCTACCAACATGAATTTGACAGTGGAAGACAGGAGGGCCTGGCATGCTCTGGTCCATGGGGTCACGAAGAGTCGGACACAACTTAACGACTAAACAACAACAACAATGAGAAAGGAAGATTCTTAATACTGGATAAGACATTTATCATGCCTGGGAATTTAAAATAATGCCGATCCAACAAGTGATCCTTCAAGTCCCTCTCTCAAGTGCAGGCGCAGTAGTAAAACTGAAAACAGTGACATTAGGTTTGTAATGAGGTTACATGGCTGTCTTGTGCTTTGCTTCCAGTTGTTAATGCACCCAAAAAAGAAAGAAAGAAAGAAAGAAAGAAAGAAAAGAGAGAGAGAGAAAAAGAAAAAAAGAGGGAGTTGCCACAGTGCTTTCTGGAAGTTGAAGTCTTGCTGCCATTTAGGTTCTATGGATGGTGCCTCCCAAAGAACTATGACTTCTGGGAAGGACTGCCATAGCTTCTTTTTTCTTACATGAAGAACAGTAAGCAAGGCTGAGGACAGCCATGGAGCCATGAAGATAGACATTAGGTCCAGGTGAGCAAAATGTAAATGTGTGTAAATATCTGTAGAAGTGGGTCTCTGGGCTAGATTTCCCAGAATTCTGCCTGGGGAATTCTGGGAGTGGGCATAAAAACAATAACAAATGGCATATCTCTAGTTGACTCCATTTGAAGTGGACATAGACATTTCAGTGGCCTTAGGAGATCAGTGTACTGGGTACCTGGTTGTGGAGGCAGAGGTTGGGTGTTTGACTACCCACTATGCTTCCTGGAACAAGAAACATCCTGTGGAACCTTGGGCAAGCTGCACAATCCCAGGATGTCTCCAGAAGAGGGGAATGGTAAGCTACTTCTGTGTACTCTATACCCAGGAAACAATGGAAAATGTTGCCATAAATCCAGATCACCTTGATAGAACATTAAGGGGGGAGGGGAATAAACTTTCAGCTGTAACTCTAGTTACACACCTAGCCACAACTCTACTGCTAGCACTCAATATCTTAGGATTGTCATGGGTCAGGAAATACCCTGCAGCTCACTAAGTGTAAGTAAGTGGGGGAGAGTAAAAGTTTTGATGAAGCCCATGAAATTACTCTGGGGGATGGTGAGTTCATCTATGTCTAATTATATATTCTTGTAATTCCTACTCTTCATATTTGAATGGACAGAATCAATCACATCCTTCTTAGAAATGATGCCTTAAAGGCATCTATACTGTCAGTAGGATGGCTGGAACCAAAGCATATCCAACTTCTCTTTTCAGTCCTTCATTCCTGCATCTTAATAGGTCTCCCACTGCTTTGATACATGCAGAATGCATTAATAGGGATAAGATGTCTTCCAGCCCACAGTGCCATTTCTGTTGTTCCATATTGCACAGTAGCTTCCATTTTGCCGTCCCTATAAGGGGAGCTTGAAAGATGCCCAGCCACCAAAGATAACCATAGATTGATGAGCTTATTATCTTTCTGCCTTCTAAAGGCCTTCCTTCCCCCAACAACACACCTCAGCATTGCATGTGTTCTGCAGAGAGATAAATGTTTGGGAGGGATAACTAAACTCTCAACCAGATGTTATTGAATGGATATCTTGACCTTGTCAGAGAGCCTACAGGAGCTGGTACCCTCTCTGTCCTTCTCTGTCCTGGATTTAGACACCCCAGGTGGCCCCATCTGTCTCATGTTTATGTGTCTTTCAGAAAAGAGCATGTTATGCTTGCATATGGTTGGGCTGTTTAGCAAAGACATTTCTTTACACATCAAGGGCAGATTGACCAGTCATTTGTCTCTGTGATGTGGAACCTCTCTGAAGCCATCAATCTTTTAGCCCAAACCCTCAGCTTCTTGGCTCATCATTAATCAAATGAGGAAAAACTCAGAGGACCACTACTCACCTCCTTCATTATCATTTGCTTTTCTTCTCAGAGGGATTTCTCCTCCCCTCACCATCTTGACTATTTTTTGTCAGGGGAAGCAGAGGCAATGAGAGTAATTTGTTGAGGGTTGGGAATTGTCTCTGCTTCCCACAGCTTATACTGTTGATTAGAGGGTAGATAGTGTTTCACTTTTCATAGGCGTACACTCCCATTCTGGGGTTATTCTCCCAAAGAACTCAATGTGGAGAAGAATGTTATTGGCTTCAGCAGTCACTGTGAAGTCACTCTCACACCTCCTAGGATTCATCATGAGAAGAAATGCAGCTTGTGAGGCTTACTGGGCATTATTAAGAAACATACCCAAAACAATGTCTTTTAAAATGCAAAGGGCTAAAATTGATATAATTGGGGAGAAAACAGGCACACACATATTTTAAATAGTAGGGAGAAGCTGCATCAATCAGATAAAATGTGTAAATAAATGCAAACATTAGGAAAATATGTAGAAAATATGCACAACATTCGGTGCAGGAAGAAAACACAAAACCACAATCCAGTACAAAGCAAGGATGGGAGGAAAATGCAGGTGATAGTTGCTGAAACAGGACTGAGATACATTACTGAAACAGCGACGTCTACGTTGGCTCGGGCATGTCTTGAGAATGGCTGACGGTCGGATTCCAAAAGATCTCCTGTATGGAGAATTAGTGCAGGGAAAGCGCCCCAGAGGGAGACCACAGCTGCGATACAAGGATATCTGCAAGTGGGATCTGAAGGCCTTAGGAATGGACTGCAACAGATGGGAAACCTTGACATCTGAGCGTTCAGCCTGGAGATAGGCGGTGCAGCATGGCCTCTCCCAATTTGAAGAGACACTTGTTCAGCAGGCCGAGGCAAAGAGGCAATCCCGAAACCAGCAAAATCAGGGAGCTGGACAGGGGACAGATTGTATTTGTCTTCAGTGTGGAAGGGATTGTCACTCTTGAATTGGCCTTCCCAGCCACACTAGACGCTGTTCCAAGACCTCTATTCAGAGCACATTACCATAGTCTCTTCAGACTGAAAGATGACTACGGAAACTGAGATGGAAAGAATCTCATATCCCTAGCTTTGTCTGCTTTTGTTTTTTGTACTCTGTGTGATCCTATAAGAAGCAATGCAGGAATCAAGGAACAACTATCCTGCATGTGGCCTGGCCATGTCATGTGAAACAGTGATTTCCAGATCATGGATGTGGACATTTGAAGCCTGTTATTTTCTTTGGTTGTCAACATGTAATGTAAGGCTATTCATTTTTATATGTACCTTTCTTTTGGATTGGAAGTGGGGTTATACATTATGGTCGTGTTGAAAACATTTGATTAGGATAACCACTTCTACGTCATCCCCCAAAAACAGTACAGAAAAGACACTGATTTACATGCTATCAACATACATAAATTCACATTTATGATTTTATTTTTCTATAATTTGAAGAAAGAAAGATAAAATACTTTTCATTGTGGTGGGGAAGCTGTCCAGGTGACCTGTGTGTGATGCCCAGGGCCTCTCAGTAGATAGGTACCCTCAAAACCCCTGTTCTTCTTTCTTATGGTTCCTTATTTTCAGACTGGGCATGATCCGGGTAGCTTCTTTCAGGACCATAGGCTCAGGCAGGATTTGGATTTATTTGAACTCCCAAGTCTTCCATTGAATCTGACAAATTCCTATTGTATCCTGGGAGGCAAGAAGCCTGTTCTTGCTTGTTATTACTGATTTTTGCAATGGGAGGCTTCCATGTGTGCTGCTGAGGTTTCAAGTCTATGTGCTGTTATTCCATCTGAAGCTTTTCTTCACGGCACTTTTCTGAGGACACCCCTGAGACTTTGAACGTTACCTTGTCCACACCTTGTCTTTCCCCCCTCTATTCAGAGTCTTGCTGAGCGTGCAAAGTATACTTTTCCCACCTGCATATTGTCTCTGCCATAAATCTTCCTGTTTGTTTCTATGTTGATTATTTTTTAAAAACCTAGACATTATATATAACATCTGGCACCCCACTTGTGGAGCAGGTAGGAATCACATTCTTACAGAGAGTGTAAGAAGAATGTAGGTCTTATCACTACTGGGGAATGACTGGTTGTACGAATTACTCCAAGCTCGAGTTCTTTTGAGTGTCCCTGCAAACACTCATTTTCTATTGTGGTTTCTCAAAAGATCCCGCAATGTCACTTGAAATTGTCCCTGGTTAATTCAAAGTATGAATGTCTTCCTTTTAATCCCCCTTCTGTGTATCTATCTCCCTTGCCTTCTCTGATGTGTTCAAAGTAGCATTGGCATGGGACACTGTGGGTACATTTGTTGTATTATCCAGATGGGCTGCTTTTGCCTAGCTTGTACACCTACATATGACCTAGTGGTTTTTATAGCCCTTCAGTTGTCCAGGATTCTAACTTTTTGTTTTAAACAAAAATTACGAATGTGACTGATCACAAGAGGAAATAGATCACAATTTGAACTGCTTGTGGAGCAGTCTAGTACGATCTGCTTCCCAGTGATCACATGACATATGCACTGCAGCCTGACCTTGATCCATGCCCAAGCTAGACCTTTTTGGTTCAGCTGTAGGAATTTTACTTTTTGGATCTGGAGTGATTTGCTTTCAGACAGAAGGGCCTCTTTCAGGGAGATTGCTTCCCTTAATGTGACCCTTTCTAGTGATCAGATATGTGCCTTTGCAGCTGTCTGATTGCACCCTAAGTTTATAGTCCTTATAGAACCAGAGGCATAAGACCAAATGTGCAGGCACTTTTTGGGCCAAATGTTTGCAAGGAGAAAGAACCACGTAATTAGCTAATGAGTGAAGCCATCCATAGTTTAATAGGAACTGAGAGATTAGCAAATGAAAGAACGATTGGGGAATCTTGTGTTGCTGGAATGAATGCTGACTGGGGGACTATGGGAGCTGTAGCCCATGAAAGGAACCTTTTAAAGCTCTGATAGTGTGCCTCTCACTGTACTTCCTTGCTTTGATAGGAGGGTTGAACTCAATATCTCTTGGGGCTTTACAGATCTGTCATTCCATGAGTTGAGGATTCTGGAGCCTTCCAGAAATATCCATTCTGTATTCTCTTCCCAAGGCTTACATAGTTGTAGTGCATGCTTTGTTTTTGAAGAGTTTCAATTTATATGTCTGGAAAGAGGCTTCAGACAAGAGTAAGGACACAATAATGTTTTTTTCAAAGAAGTAATTCTGTGGCTGACTTTCTACTGTGGTAACTTATGCTGTATAAGGCTGCTGATGTCATCGCCAGAAATTAAACATTTTCAATTTCTCTCCTGAAAGTCCCTGAGGCTGTTGTTCTTTCTCTTTCATCCTTGGGAAGCTATTGGGGATGTGAGACAGGAGGAGAAGTCTCTAATCATCACAAATCACTGCTACTGGGATAACTTTGCCAGCAACAGTGATTTTCTGCGATTAAAGGTAATGTAGTCAGTAGCCATGTTGTCTGTTGTAGTGCAAGAGAAATCAGAAGTCTTGTAATACCTTGAAGGGTAGATTGTTTTTTATTTTTAAGAAGCTTCTGTGACTAAGACCACTGGACACACAAAGGTTTCATGGGAGCCTCAAGATCTTCGAGAGAGAGGTTGGAAATATTTTAATTTCTGAAAAAGCATTGCTGCTGATGGCATCATCAGCCTTCTCAGGTTTACTCTCCTAAATTAAATAGGTCTTCCACTTCAGTAAGCATGCACTGGAAACTGATATATTCATACTTATTATGAGGCAGAAATTTGTAAATTAGTTTCTTAGACTACAACTCCCAGAAATCCCCCTCTCCCCCCCCCCTTGTCAGTGACCATTCTGGTTGAGGGATTCTGGATTATGTGGTCCAGAAAGTAAAATTTCAATGTCTGCTGTGAATTTCATTCCTTACTATAGCATGACCTATAGCAATAAAACAAAACAGTACCTAATGGGGGAGTGGGGGTTTAGGAAGCAACTACCATCTTAGTTTGGCACTTGCTGTTAGATGTGTTTACATGTGCATGAGAGAAAGAGACTCTGTGTGTGTCCACAAGAAAGTTAAGCCAGGATATTTTCTATCTATAAATAAAGCATTTTATCTGTATTGTTGAAGGAAATGATACCTTGTGTTTTCCACTGATTTCTGTAATTTGTCATTGCTTTTCTCTGCATTTTTTCCTAAAAATCAGATGATCGTTTTTCACTTGTGGGGGATTTCTGTAGTATTCTTGTGCCTCTGTAGCTGGTTTTTTTGTTTTTTGTTTGCCATCAATGATGGTAAAAACAACAGCCATCTCATGAGAATATCACCAGAAGCCCATATGTGTTATAGAAAGCCATTTCTTCATGTGTACACAGCTGCTTTACATGGCTCTCATCTTCCCCTTATATGCCAGAAACAACCCTGTAAGGTAGGTTTGACTGAGAGGTTAGTCCAAGGACATCAAGTAAACTTTGTGACTAAGCTGGGATTTGAACTTGGCTTTCCTGGTTCCAAATCCAGCACTCAGACAAAAAGATTGTGGCACCTTAAAGACTGTTTATATTTTATCAGGCAAAACTGAAAGAAAAAAAAATAAATAAAGAAAGAAGACCTTAAATACTAACTGCTATATTTTAATGTGAGCTTTCATAGATAAGTCCATATCTTCAGACATAAGAGTGAGATTACGTGGCAAATTTTTATACATTTATACATGGCATCAAAATAAAGACAGTGGTTGCTTGGTTAGTAGTCATACAGTAAATTGCAAATTGCGTGAGTCAGGGTGGTGTTTCACACCTAGTAATGATTTCCATTTGATATTCAGATCTTTTCCATTGAAACATTGTACTGTAAGAGGGACAGTGGTTAGTGGGTGAAGGAACACCTGGCGCAGAATAACAGCAGCAGAAACAATGTGATTGGTAATTATACAGGGCCAACAATAAGGATACTGACATTTCACACCTGGTAATGACTTCTAAAACCCCTGTTTGATATTCAGCCTAGGAGATTTTGTTCTGTAAACAATAGCAATAGTAGGTGGTTAAATTACCCCAAGCTATAGATGACAGCAAGAAGACCTGGCAATAAGTTAAGAATCTCTGATTACCTTTGAACCTTTTAAGGTGAATCTGGTAGTAGTAGGGAAATATAGTTGGGAGATTCAGCAATTACAGCACAGCTATTGTAGTGCTTCACATTTGGTACCCTGTTTCCCCGAAAATAAGACAGGGTCTTATATTAATTTTTGCTCAAAAAAACACATTAGGGCTTATTTTCAGGGGATGTTTTATTTTTGTCATGTACAACCATCTACATTTATTCAAATGCAGTCATGTCATCTTCTGGTTGCTGCACAATGGTGGAGGGCGGGGTTTCACTTAACTAGGGCTTATTTTTGGAGTAGGACTTATATTACGAGCACCCTGAAAAATCATACTAGGGCTTATTTTCTAACAGGTTAGGTCTTATTTTAGGGGGAACAGGGTAGTACTCTAAGAAACCTTGTTGCCCTAGTTTTTAATTAATTGTTTTAAAGTGATTTTTTTTGGGGGGTGTTTAAGAATAGTTTAACAGTTTTATTCTTTTTAGCTATCAATTTTATTGTATTTGTTACCTGTAAACCGCTTTTGGATTTTAAAAATGAAAAGGGATATAGAAATGCATCTAACTAATTCAATAAAGGGAGTTCATGATTCTATTCAACAGACTGGGAAGCAAAATTAAGACATTATTTTATTTTATTTTATTTTGACCCTTCAAGCATTGGCACGAGGCAGGGAGACTCAAGTGCTGAAATCTGTGATTAAAAGCTTTGACAAAGCCAGTGGTTTCTCAATGGTGATACAGGACATGATAAATGATTGAAAGAGTCTCAGTGAAACTGTGATTGTACTGGCTGCTGTCATAGGTAATTGCTATATAATCTTCCCCTCCAGTCTCCCTTTATATCTAAAGGTGCTTTTGCATATTATGTTGAAGTAATAATCTAGGTTTGTCAATGAGCATACTCAATAGGAGTCTGTGGCCAATTCTGGCACTCTGACAGGTAGATCTTAATTGTCCATGTTTCTACGCATGTGTATGTATATGTTTTTCCCCTTATATCACACTTGATATTGAGCATAAAACACTGCAGGCATCCACCTAACAACTTAGTAAGAAAAGTGGCCCAAGAGATTCCTAGCTATGTGTCTAGTTGTGATCAACATGGGCATAGAGGATATTCAAATGCACAGATAACATACAGATTTTTTTCCTCCATATTGCTTGCTCTTCTTCTCTGTGTGGACAACATAGAGCATCTATATGTTGCTGGGCTACAATTCCCATCATCCATAGCCAGCATGTGTAGTTGTTGATGATGGAAGATGTAGTTAAACAGTTCTGATGGGCCAAAAGATACCCACCCCATTGCATGTAGAGTTTATGTGTCTCATGGCAGGAGGAAATGAACAAACTAACTTTGGCCACTATAGCCACTCCCCTATGGACAGACTTCCTTATTTTCAGATAACCTCCATTATGTAAGTCTTCTTAAATCCAAGCATCCTCCCAATGTTCAAAGCATTTTCTAACCTTACTGACCTTGAGTAGTCACTCTTACCAACCAACCCCAAGATGATAAAAATATGTTTTGGTTGACCTTAATACTGCTTGGGTCCTGTTCATTTAGTGAAAGACATGAACAGTTCCATCTATGAGATCTTTATCCATAACTAGAACTATATAGGTGTAGCTGTAGCTATATCTGTTGCTATAGCTATCAAGTCACTTCCGACTTACGGTGACTTTATGAATTAATGACCTTCCAAAGGTCAGAGAGATAGGTTTTACTTTTACTGGGTTGAAGCCACCATTTGAAGGACGTTCTTTAAAGAGAAGCAGAGCCTTTAAAAAGCTGGAAACTTGAAAAATTAATGCAGGGAGTATGATTTGGGATGTCAAACTCCTTTAGGTCAAATATAGAACTAGTTTGAAATTCAAAGACACCCTGCATTCCCGCTGTAATGCATAATACTGGTCTATGGTGGAATCGTAAAATCCCTGCACACACTAATTCTTGCTTTCTTTTCATCTTACGAGACTAGTTGGCCTTGCTGGAAGGGAAGCCTACTAGCCCCTAGAGTGTCCAATTACACCCCACTGCTCTCTAGAATATTAAATTGTCAGAACAGCAGAGCAGGTTTGATCAGGATGTTCCTTCTGAAAATAAGAAGAGTCTTGTTGGATTAGACCAAATACCCATTCAGCATCCTGTTTCCCATGTTGACCATCTAAAGGCAGGGTACTGGAGTTGTGTGGTGACATGGGCCAAAGAGAACAGCACAGTGATAGGGAATGACAAGGTTGGTGAAAGAAGACATGGGAAAGGCTTCCTCTTGAACTAGCATTCCCAAAATAACTGAGCCAGCATGGCTTACAAGGTATTCTGATAATTGTAGTTCAAAGAATTTGTCCTATTTCTGCCTTGAAATCTCAAGCTGTTTTGGCATTAGCAGAGGAATGTATGCAACCAAAACCTCAGAACATCCAATAGCCTGTAGGTTCAGTTCTGGAGACTTTTGAGCAGCCATATTTTCAGGATCAAAAAAGGACAGTTTTTTAAGCAAACCAAACAAGGCCTAGATATAACACAGACCTTATTTTAACATTTACCTAATATAACTGAAAATCGAGGTACAGAAGCAAGTATGTTTGTATATTCCTCACTTCTTTCTCACCACTCTACCCCCCCCCCTTGCGCTCTGATGCTATGTTTATGCCTTGGAGATGTGGAAATGAGCAATATGATGGATGGATGGATGCAGCTTGTCTGTGTTTTTCACCACCATTTCCCCTGGGGCACTCCATCTGCTGGCAGAGAGCACCATCCCCAAAGATGGTATCTTTTGCAAACTCGACAGCTAACAGACAGCTTCTCTCTCTGCATATTTCCCAGAAGAAGGGGAGGTTTAATCTGTTTTTCACCCCCTTTCCCATGGCATATTTCATGATGTCCATTCCAACTCCCATTGTTCTGAATATTCCACCATAAACAAAAATGCTAGGGGTGGGAAGCAAGAAATGGGGCTGAGACTTGATACTCTTCTGACACTGATAGATTCTCATTTGGAACTGACATGAGATTTAATTGCTCAGTGAGCCATTGAGTTGCCCTTTAAGGCACATCATGCCACGTCCTGTTAATGAGCTCAGTGGCTGTGTTTGCCCAGCAGTAGATCCCTGGGATGTGCTAGGTGGCTTCTTTCTTTCTCTCTTTGGAATTTGCCATTTTAAATGATATCTGCTAGAATCAGTCATGATATACAGTTAGGTGATATCTGTCAGAAGAATAATTCAGTTCGAAGAATTGGTGTGACACAGTGTTTGTATAACCCTTGTGTAGGCATTTCTTGGGAAGCTGAATTGCTTTGGTTTTGCACAGTAGCTGTCTTTGGATTGACGGATCATCCTGGAACTTGCCCCAAAGTGTTTCTGTTTCCAATTAGAATTGGAAGTAGTGCTGCCTTTTGTGTGTGGAGAGACCATGGCTCTGGTAGGGGCTGATTCTGCACTAACTTGTGCAATAAAATGAAACTCATTGCTATTACACAAAATATTAGAAGAGCAACAGAGATGTTTGAATGGGTGAGCCTAATGGATATTGTGTGTTTTAACCTGTTATCATAGAGTGCTCGGTTGGGAAAAGAGTGTGGCTGTTCTCTTAACTTACAAGTTCTGAATAACAGCTATTTCTCTGAAGTGGGTCTCAAATGAGAGTTTGTGCTAAAAGCCCTCTGTGGATCTTCATCTCCCCCAGAATCAAAGCTCAGAAAGTTAAGTTATAAAAAGTAATAGTTACAATTGTACCATATCAAGTCCCCAAACTATACTTTGTTCTGCTGTAGTTGAAAAAGTAATTCTTTTCAACTTGTTCACATTAATCATCAAAGTAACTAAAATGTTCTGAAATTATCCCTTCTGAAGCTACAGTTGCTGTTAACATAATTGCATATCAGAATCATGTAACTTAATTGCAGAGTGCCGCCTCTGCTGGGATACCCCAGTGGCGGAATGCTCTCCCCTTGGAGATCCAAATGGTGTTGACATTTGGGCACCAAGCAAAAATGTAACTCTTCACCAAAGCCTTTGGGGTTGAAGAATCATAGCTGGAATTGGTTGTGGACTCCTGTTATAAGTGTGCAGATTTTAAATGATTTAAATTGGTTAAATTGTTCTGGTTTAATTTGTGTTAAACAGTTTATGTTTATATGTTTTAATTGCTTTCAATTAGTTTTGTGTACTCCTCCCTGAAATCTCATGATACAGGACTGGACAGAAATGTTCAAATAAAGAAGCAAACAACTACATCTTTGTCAGTTATTCCCAAAAGGAGTTTATTACATTTAATTAATTATGTGTAACTTGGTCACCTCCAGACTCTTCCCAGGCTATATGATTCCGAAGAGTTTGTGATTGCCGCTCTCTCTAGGTGCTGGATCTTGCTAACATTTTCTTTTCAGATCAGACACATTGCTAAGGATCTACATATTTCTAGTTATTGCTGAGCTCAGAGTATTTTAATAAAAAAGGCATTTTTTGCTGATTAAAAATTAGATGTGAGGACATCAAACATGATTAAAAAATTAGCATGATGGAATTTCATGCTAAGAACTTTCTATTCCAGGTCTGCCTTAGTGGGAATTTGCACAGCTGACTCCTATAAGTTGCTAGGAAGTCCATATCGTATTTTGAAAGGCGGGTTCTTCAGAAGATGGCTTCTGAAGATGGTGCAGTCTGACACTTCTTTCTTTTTCAAAATAGCACTGCCTGTGTGGGCAGATCTTTCGTCCTTTGGAACCTTTGAGGAAGCTGTCTGGGGAGTGGAAGTAAACAGGCACTTACGAATTTTGATGTGGTTGTTGGACCAGTGGGGCTTTGAAGCTGGCCTTCAGAATATGCATGTTAACTGCTAGTGGGAGAGGTGATTAGGAAAGGAGAATGACACCTATCTAGAGGGAATGCAGCTTAATTATCACTACTTGCTGAGCCATTTGACTGTCACCTTGTGAGGAAGTGCCTAGGAGCTGAAGAAGCAATAAGTGTGAAACATTTGTTGTTTTGCAGATTGTGATCTCATTAATAGATACCATATGTTTTGGCAAGGGCCTGTTTTGATCTGCTGGTAGCTCTTTCGCAAGTGCAAGTTACTACTTGATGCATGGCCAGATAAGTGTCCAGGTTACATCTTGTTTTTAACTTTGTATTTTTCATAAAGCTTATAAATAAACAGTTACAAGCAATGGTCCACTATAGAAGCCTCAAATTTGCACCTGAATTTATCACTGTAGGTGGAATCAAAGGCAGATTTAAAGTCAGTGAAAGCTGCAAACAAGCACCTTTTATCTCTGCTGGTGCATTTCCCCACCAAATGATGTAAAATTAAGGGTTTGATCCAGGGTGGCTCTTTGTATTCTGAAACCAGCTTGTTCATCAGCCAGGATTTTTAATAATGTCATGCATTCTGTGATTTATCTTTGCTTGCACATCCTCGGCTCGGCGTGAAATAATGGTAGCTTCAATTTTTTGCATTTGGTTTCTTTAGAAGTGGACCTGCCTCTGAAGAAGGATGGCTTCACATCAGAGGGGACCACCCTGGAAGCCTTGTTGCGTGGAGAAGGACTTGAAAAGAAGATCGATACGAAAGAGGAGGACACTCTGCAAGAAATCCAGGTGATTGGGAGTGTTCTTTCTGGTGGCCTGGCTCTTCTTCCTATGTCTCTAATACTGAAATGATTGATGTTGGGGTTCAGTCTGACACCAGTCTATTAATCTTTTGTGACCTTTATGCCATAAACTATAGTGGGACACATATGAAAGAAAGTTGCTGCTCATAACCATAGAGTACATGTGAATATGTGTGTATGTCAGAGATTGTGCTGCTGTAATGATTTGTAAATGTATGATGCCAAGGTTTTGGGAGGGACTATAAAATACCTACTGTGGTGTGGATAGAATGATGGATTAGGACTCAGGAGGCCTGAGTTCAAATCTCCACTCAGCTATGGAAACTCACTGGAGGAGCAAAACTGATAAAACCACTCCTGAAATATCTCACTTACCTTGAAAGCAGTAAGGGTTGCTATAAGTCAGTTCTGACTTGGCAGCACATGGGAGGCAGTAGTAAGACCATTGTTAAAAAAAATCCTTTTTGGACCCCACAATACTGAATAATTACTGACCAGTATCTAATATCCCATTCTTGGGAAGGTGCTAGGGTGGGTTGTGGCCTCTCAGCTACAAAGGTTCCTGGATGAGACAGAGTATCTAGACCCATTTCAATCTGGCTTCTGTCTCTGGGACAGAGAAAAGCTCTGGTTGCCTTGGTAGATGACCTACATTGGGAACTAGATAAGGGATCTGTGTCCCTTTTGGTTTTGCTGGACCTCTAAACGGCTTTTGATACTATTGGCCACAGTATTCCCTTGACCAATCTTTCTGGAATGGGACTTGGGGGCACTGTTTTATGGTGGCTCCAGTCCTTCCTGGAGGAGAGAACTCAGAAGGTGCTGCTGGGGGACTCCTGTTCAAAACCCTGGCCGCTGACCTGTGGAGTCTCTGAGGGTTCTGTTTTGTTATTTTTTGTTATTCAACATCTATATGAAACCAGTGGGAAAGATTATCCCAAGTTTTGAGGTTCATTTTCACCTGTATGCAGATCACACCCAACTCTACCTCTCCTTGCCACCTAAATCCGAGGAAGTTATTTTGGCTCTTGACCAGTGTCTAGTATCAGTAATGGACTGGATAAGGGTCAATAAACTGAAACTTAATCCAGACAAGACAGAGGTGCTCCTGGGTAGCTGAAAGGCAGATCAAGGAATAGGGATGCAGCCTGTACTGTATGGGGTTACACTCCCATTGAAAAAACAGGTGCACAGCTTGGGGGTGTTCCTGGATTCATTTCTGAACCTTGATGCCCAGGTCTTGGCAGTGGCCAGGAGTTCATTTGCACAATTAAAACTAGTGCGCCAGTTACATCCATTTCTTGAGGGATCTGATCTGGCCACTGGGATATACACCCTAGTTACATACTTCCCGGCTAGATTACTGTAATGCGCTGCCGATGGAAATTGTCAGGAAACTTCAACTGGTCCAAAATGCAGCAGCCAGATTGCTGACTGGGACTGGTTAGAGGGATCACCTAACCCCACCACCCCACCCCCTGGTTACAGCAGCTCCACTGGCTGCCGATCAGTTACCAGGCACAATTTAAAGTGCTGGTTTTAACCTATGAAGCCCTAAATGGCATGGGTCCAAGCTATTTCAAAGACCGTATCTTCCATTATGAGCCGGCTCAGGTGTTAAGATCATCAGGAGAGGTCTTTCTCTCGGTCCTGCCACCTTCACAGGTGTGTCTGATGGGGACACAGGAGAGAGCCTTCTCTGTTGCTGCTCCTAGACTTTGGAACTCCCTTGCACAGGAGGCCAGACTAGCCCCATCTTTGCTATCCTTCCGCAAGCAGGCAAATACCTTTCTCTTCAGGCAGGCCTCCCCTCAGTGTGATTTTTAGATTGCTATGCATTACTGCTTTGACTGGATTTTTTTTTTAGTACTACTTTTGTTTTCCGTTTTTGTGTTTTCCATTTCTCAGAGTGACATTTTAAAATTTTTGTATACTTGTTGATCTTTGCCTTAATATTGCCTGTTAATGATGTAAGATACCTCCTTATTCATTGTTTGTATTTTAAATATTGTCTTTTAATGATGTTAACCACTGTTGTACACTCATTGTTTTCAACTTTAAATATTGTCTTTCATTGTTGTAAGCCACCTTGGGTCCTTTTCAAGGAGAAAGACGGGTAAAAACATTTAAAATACATAAATAATAAATAAATCGCAAAGCAGTTAAGGAAACAGCTATCCTTTCCTTAGTAACTTATAGATTCCCAATGTGGTGTAGTGGATAGAGTGATGGACTATGAGTTTGGAGAACAAGGTTTGAATCCCCACTCAGCCATGGAAACTGACTGGGGAAGTGGAACTGTTAAAACCACTCCTTAAATAGCTCACTTACCTTGAAAACTCTATTACGGTTGTCATAAATCGGTTCTGAATTGATGGCACAAAACACACATACATAAGATAACAGGTGGGCAACCCTGCCCATATAACTCAGTAGGCAGTACAATTAATACTTCATGCATAAAATAGAGGAATTTGGGAGGTAATGGGTTTACACAAGTACAGTGGTGCCTCGACTTACGAACTTAATCCGTATTGGAATGATGTTCTTAAGTCGAAACGTTCGTAAGTCGAATCAGCATTTCCCATAGGAATGCATTGAAAACCGATTAATCTGTTCCAGCTGTTTTTTGTTCTTATGTCGAGGCATGGTTTGTAAGTCGAAGCATTCGTTCCCATAGGAACTAATGCAAAAGCGTTTAATCCGTCCTCTACCACTAGGGGGAGATTTTTTTTTTAACCTAAGATGACCTAAGGTTAATAAAAGGGCAGGAAAGGAGGGAGGGAACGAACAGCTTTTAAACAAAACACCTTTAAAACCAAGCAGCTTTAAACCAAACCAAGCACCTTTTAAACCAATTTTTGCATTTTAAAATTACAGTACCAGGCAGTACCAGGCAGTCCAAAGTGCATTTCCTGCTTTTTCCGCGTTTTTTTTTGTTCGTAAGTCGAAGCTCCGTTCGCAAGTCGAAGCAAAATTATGTGAACGGAGCTGTTCGTAAGTCGAATTGTTCGTATGTAGGGACGTTCGTAAGTTGAGGCACCACTGTACAGGTTAACGCTGTATTAAATAGATTGGAGGTGCTTTGTAGTGGATATATCTGCATTTTAGTGTTGCATGAAGCCCAAGCATCTTGATAGCAGGACCTTCTGTAAAGCAGAAGCATCCTCCATAACCTGAATCCAATTAAAGTAAACCCATTAAATCAGTGAGATTTATGTAATTATTGACCATTCAATGAGTGATTCAGCTCTTCTTGGGACAGGTTAACATGGCTGCTTCTTTGGAAATGGAAACTAGAAATGTGCATAATTAGGATTTTAGACTACAACTCCCAGGGCCATGCTGCCTGGGGTGTTCTGGTGGCTGTAGCCCAGAAACACAGATATGCACACCTCTACTGGTAACATATTGATGTCACTAGTCTTTGAAAGGAAAAAAGGAGCATTGAAAAAGAAATAGCACCGATAGCCAATATGGGTTGTGGACAGACTGCAAAGAGAGCTCCAGATTAAAGAACAGCCTTCTCTCCTTGAGACTGTGCATTCCTGACCTTGTAACAGTTACTTTCTTGGACAACATTTCCTAGAATTCTGCAGCATGGCCTGTAACCATGCTGGCTGTATATTTCTGGGACATGTAGTCCAAAAAAATAACTTTTTTAAAAAATAGTTCATTCTGAAAATCTGGCATAGCCCTATTTCATGTGCCATATGAAAACAGGTTTTTTGGTCCAAACTCTGAAGTGCACGTGCTGATAATAAATGTTCCCTTCTGTCTTTGCCCTTCTGTTGAAAATCCTGTGTTGTGCTGGGATTTGTTTTTAATTACGGTTTATTGTTTTAACTACAGAGGGTTTTGGAAAACGATGAAAATGCGGATGAAGTGAATGAAGAGGAAGAGATGGAAGAGGATATTCCAAAACGAAAGAATAGACCCAGAGGACGGGTAGGTTGCATTAGTCATATGGGACGAAGAAAGGGGAAAAGGATGACCCCCATTTTCATATTGACACATGCTCTGTTACTATATATATTTGCATTCACAGATAGACAAAGAGGTTAATGATACCTGTGGTATCTGACATCTCCATATGTTAGGGGGATAAAGATTATTTATTTCTAACCTTAAAATCTGTCTATGATATACTCATTTGAGTGTTTTTGGTTTAGAATATTGTCATGTCACGAAACCACAAAGGAAACAGAATTATCTCTCTCCCCACCCCCAACCCCAAATGCATGGACGTATTTGTTTGCCGAGCCAGTGTAAGTTTTATTACTGTTTTTTTGTTCTGTCTGGATTTTCAGATGAACTGAAGCTATATCTTTTCCCCTGGCAGTTTCAGTGCAGGAAAGAGCTGGCTATTGATCAGTGTTCTCTGCATGGTTCTGCAGCTGGAGGCTCTCAATAATCAGATCCCCTGGCAGGAAACCCACACAGCGTGAAGGCAGGCAGCTCACCTCCCACTCGTCATGTTGCCTGCCTGCCTGCCTGCCCTGACCCTCCCTTGCTCTCTGGAGTGAACTGCTGAAGGCTCTCAGGACTGAGCATAACACCAGCCCCTGCTAGCCCCCACTAGCAAATTCACAGCAGGGAGCACTTTCACATTAACCAAATGCTCACAACCCCCTTTCCTTTCCTCCATCAGTATCTTCCTAGTAAATGGCCTGTGTGTGGGGGGGGGGGGGAGAACAAGGCCACCAAGGAGCGACTATATCATTATGTGCCACAGGCAGGATGCAGGAGGGAGGTGCTAGTGGCATCATGCGAGAGTAACCGTAAGACTGAGAAGAGGAATACATTGCAGACTACATTTTTATCCTTCCATAAATTCTCCTCTTTGTCTATTGCTGGTTTTCCTCTTGAAAAATATCTTCTTTCATCTCTGCCTGTTCTTGGCTTGTTGTGGTTTCCTCTGGGTGCTATTGTTTTTCAACTGACCTGCACATGACACAACAAGAGATGCACACTATTGTGTGTGATTAGGACCAATCCACACCTTTAGTTGCAGGTCTGCCCCATATTTTATTCCCCCCCCCCCTTCCCCATTCTGCTGTCATGTTACTAGGTGGAGTTAGATGAATTAGACAGGAGTTGGGTGTGGTTTTGTTAGGGCTTATTGGCCTGTTTGGCTAGAAGGATATTTATTTAGGATAGACTGTAGCTGGAGATGGAGGAAGCTTTGCCATCACTTTATGGCTAGATGGGGCCATGAGTTGTAGTACTTGATGTTAAAAGTACTGCAGCATGCTTCAATCTGTGTGCAAGAGACTCAGAGATCAGCTGTAACAATTATAAATAAATAGAGTAGTCAGTTTGGCTTTGGTATAATGGAAGTGTAACCTAGTTCAAATGTAAACTATGCATTAACTGTTAGAAATAAGTTGGAACTTAAACTAGCTCCAGGTCATGTTGGAATTTACCTTATCACACTGGAAAAAAACAACTGAGAAGCTGGCTTGATGGTCGCAAAGCCCCCTGCCCCCCACCTGTGGCCTCTGTTGGCTCTCCAGAAGGTAACAGAGGAGATGATGATGATGAGCTCATATGGGCTCCAGCCCAGGGCCTGACCTTGGTAGACATGGGAAATCTTTGCATGAATGATGAGTGACTCTGAATTTGTCATTGTCTCAAAGCTGGGTGGCTTGAAGTTATGATCCGTGCTGGGGAGATGGGATTCCTGTGGGTTGTGCCCAAGCTGCTTGTGGATTCCCCTTTGGGATTCACATCAAGCACCAGCCACCTCCTTCCCATGCAGTGGCTTCTGCCCTTGCCCAAGGCAGCAAATTTCTTTCTGCAATCTCCCTTTCTAATCCTGCAGGTTTGAATTTATAATGGAGGGGGTAGAGAGATGGGATCTGGGAGATTTTCATCCCTATCCCCCAGGAATTTTGTCTTTTTCCTGTTTGAGGATAGGATATGTGCAGATGGATGTTTATCAATTGTTGTGTTCATATCTGGGTGATTGAAAACAGGGAGTGGTGCCTCACTTTTCAAATTATATCATGGATTAAATAAGGGTAAGAGTAAATTGAAGTGCAATACTTTATATTTCTACTCAGATGCAGGTTCTATTGAGTTCAGTGAGACATACTTCCAGATGTATGGATGTAGTGTTGCAGCCTAATTAATTAATTATTGAGGGTGGAAGAGAGTTGTAGTGTCTGTCTGGCATGAAATACAAGGGCATGAACAGGTATTACTCAGTACTTGGATTTAGGTCTGCAGTGGCACGTGAATTAATGATGATGATGATAATGAGCTGTGGCCATCAGATGTGCCTCAGAGCATTTGCAAAATGAAATGCAATCAATTAGAGAAGAAGATGTGATGATGATTGGACTGATGGCACTTCTGTTCTTAAAAATTGTGTCTCATGATTGAAGATTGTCACGAGGCAACTAATATGTGTTAAGTAATCATGAGTAGTGAATCTATAGGTGTGCATGTAGGTAGAATTGATCATGACACTGATGAAGGAAAAAGAAACGAATTTCCCAACTAGAAAATGGCAAGATTTATGGCCATCATAGAAACTAATCCCAAATATCTTGAAATGTAAGAGTCAGCCATGCCGTTAGGTGTACAGTATGTCTTTCATGTGGCATTATAAAGAGATGTAACTTGCCCACTATTTAAGTTAGGAACAAGTAAGGGGGAAGACATGGTGTGACTTAACATTTGATTTCAGATTTTCCAACAAAAAGATTTATTGAAGGGCTAAACAGAACACTGTCCTGAATGCTGGTCATCTGTGCTGTGGCTTTTCTTTAATCAGGATACAAATAGCACAGAGCAAAGAAATAGAATAACAAAATGTTGCGCAGCCTTGATTATTATTATTTATTAGATTAGAGACCCAGGTGTCATCAGTGGTCTGTTCCGCATATTTCCACCTTCGGCGGATTGCCCAGCTGCGTCCCTATCTTGATGTGGGGGCGCTCACCACTTTGGTCCATGCGCTCGTAGTCTCGAGATTAGACTACTGTAATGCGCTCTACATGGGGCTGCCTTTTAGACTGATGCAGAAACTTCAGATGGTGCAGAATGCGGCGGCCAGACTTCTTACTGGGGTGAAAAGGTACCACCATATTTCCCCCACTCTGGCCGCCTTGCATTGGCTGCCCATTCGATTACATATAAAGCCCTAAATGGTTTAGGACCTCGATATCTGGCAGAGCACCTTCTCCCACCCAGTTATGCCAGAGTCACTCGTTCCAGTCAGGCTGGGCGGCTGAGGGGCCTAACACCGAGGGAGGTCTGGAAGGAAAGAACGAGGAACCGGGTCTTCTCGGCAGTGGCCCCTCACCTTTGGAACAACTTGCCAGTAGAAATCCACCTGGCTCCCTCTCTGGGTGTTTTCAGGAACAAACTTAAAACCTGGCTATTTGGGCTGGCTTTCCCTCCTGCCATACCTTAATTTCTTATACTTTTGCCATCTTAGATTTATAATATATGCTTATTGGTTTTATTGTTTATAAATTTGTAAACCGCCCAGAGTAGACTTTTGGTCTAGATGGGTGGGATAGAAATCTAATTAAGAATAATAATAATAATAATAATAATAATAATAATAATAATAATAATAATAATAATAATAATAATAATAATAATAATAATAATAATAATAATAATAATAATAATAATAATAATAATAATAATAATAATAATCAGTGAAATTTAGTCCAGGTACAGGGATGCAAGGTTACAAACTAAGTATATACAGAGACATGTATTTCACATAAAAATAAATATGTTTGCAGAAAAATAAAACATTTGAAGAAGAGACACACCAGATATGTAAATAATAAATAAATGCATATACTTGTGCATAGGGTAAGAGTTATTTGGCTTTCATTTATACTGTTTGGCAGTGCAATTCAATGGACACTTTTCCAGAGAGTAAACCTCATTTAACACTGAAGGTGGTCCCTTGGTGTGTGTGCTGAGAACAGAACTTAAACAAATGAGTGCAAAGCTGGTAGCCTTTGTTGTCTTATTAGCCTCAAAGCATGTGGAAAGATTTTAAATCATTAGGTAATAAAGGATGGTTTAGAATGGGCTGGCAGCCTACCTTACATCAAGATGGTACTCCTCCAGTTTTACACAGGACACTACATAGAGGCTCTTTATTTGCCCCAGGAAACTGAATTTCTATTCTCTAGTGCTGAGATAACCTTGGGAATCAATAAATATAGAAGGGGGAGGGTAAGGAGAAGAGATGATAATGAAGGGAGAGAGAGAAAAACTAAGTGAAGGATTTTTGTGGGGTGGGTAAGAAATGCATTTTTCAAAAATTAATCTCCTTGTTTCTTTCAAAGGTCACAATGGGAAGCAGGAAGCATAAAATAAGGATTATGATTTGTCTACTTTTTTGGCAAGGCTTTATTGTAGTAACTTAACCTAATTTAAGAACAAGAACAACAACATGCCATCAAGTTGATTCCGACTTGTGGCTACCCTTTGCAGGTGGTTTTCTAGGTACTGGGTGATCAGAAGTGGTTTACTGTTCCTTTCTTTTGTGGGTTCCCTGGAACTGTGCAGCTTGCCCAATACATGTTGGATCCTCTCCCAAAAGGTATAGTGGAGAATCGAACTCCCAACTTCTGACTCTGCAGTCATATACCTACAGTTTGCCAGCTTAAATGGCAATTTAATGTCAACTTAACTGTTAAAAAATTGGCCTCTCTAAGGTCGTGGTCACACCAGTGAAATGTCTCCCTGTGGTTACGTGGCTTTTAATTGCGTTCCTGTTGTGCATTGAGGTCCTATGGCATTTATTCCAGGATGTGCATCCCAATGTGTTTTTGGGTTACCGAGTAATTTCCTTCCAATTCAAAAAGCGCCTAGAGTTTCTTGTTGAGACCGTTTGACAGACTTTGGCACAAATGCTGCGGAATTTTTTTAAAAAAATTAAAAACGTTTTTATAAGAATATGCATGGTGATAGTAGTTCAAAAAAGTTGTGATAAGATCTTCACACATGCAGCAGCACATGGTTTTTTAAAAAAAGATCCACACACACACAAAAAAAAGTAGAGGCCTCTTGCCGAGTGAGAAATGATCCGAAGTTAGCACGCTTGCCAGGTAAATGATTCGCTAATGGCCGTGCATCATGTGACCGCAAATTTAAATTGTGAAATCAAAAGGGGGGAGAACTAGAAAACATTTCTTTGGTGTGACCACGGCCTAACTTAAATTTAACTGAATTGAATGTTAGGGCTTACTAATCATTCACTAAGCTATTAACCCCTTTCTGCTCATGTTTCCATCTCTGGAGACATCGGACAAAGCCTTTCTTTTCTGGTTGCAAGTATTAGGAATAGCAGTGAAGCAGGATATGCTAAGAATAGATTGAGTTTTGAACCTACCCTACTTGTCTCTGAGAAGGAACCAGCTTTGTGCAGTAAATTTTGTACAGGTGGTACAAAATGAGCTGTATTACATGTTGCATGCTAGAGAGAAACACACACACCCCGAGCCCCAACCAACTGAACTATAAGAACATAGAAAGCTGTTTCATGCCAGACCAGGCCAGTCATCCATCTTACACAGTACTGTATTGTACTTTGACTGGCACTAACTCTTTCCAGGTGCAGATCTTTCCCATCACCTGTCCAGGAATGAATCAGCCCCTGACCTTCTGGAGCACATAAATCTAGAATTTAGGCCTATAAGCGTTCGGTTGTTTTGAGTACAAGGGAAGAGATGAGCAGCACTGTGACAGAAAATATACACAGGAGCTAATGTGCTGGTCATTCCAAATTTGTGCACGTCTGTTCCTTTCCCGCAGCATGATTTCGTTTTTAATCTTGAGCCCCTTCATCTGTCCTTCTGGCAAACATCCCTGCTCAGCTCCATTTGAGCGCTCCAAGGCTGCAGTGCTGAAGCTTTTCAGCTCCATACATCAATTCTTTGCTGTATAACAGCAGGAGACTGAAGGCAGCCGTGGATGACTGAATGCCACATACTGAAGCGCTGACAGCAAGCACGTGGCACTCTGGTTTGGGCCTCTAGGGTGGCTGTCTATTTGCCAGCCCCCCTGAGGCTAGCCGTGAAGTTATGGGAGTGACGGCAGAGAGTTTGGGAGGCCAAGAGCATACAGTTCTGCAGAGAGAGCAAGAGAAAATGCATTAAGGGCATCATCTAGAAACAATAGGCAGGGCAGTAAGGCCTCAAATCCTAGAGTGCATATTATACAGCCTGAGATCGTGGGCATGTTATTTGCATGCTGTATAATGCAGAGTATGCACAGTTGTAGGTGATTATTGAGTGCTTGCATGCCATGACGATCACAAATTTGAAAAAGAACTAAGCAGAGCATCACAACAAAACAAAACAAAAATTAGAAATCAACTTGTGTGCGTGTTATTAGGACACCCCGAGATACTAATTTAAGCACATCTTTATATCAGTGACTCCTGATTTACTACTCTTGTTTGGATTACTGCAATATGCTCTATGTGGGGCTGCCTTCAAAAAGTGTTCAGAAATTTCACCTGGTCCAAAGAGCGGCAGCCAGTTAACCAGACAGTTAGTTGCAGGGAGCACACAATTTGATTCCCTTGTTACAGCAGCTTCAATATATATTGATACGTTTCTGAGCAAAATTTGAAGTGCTGGTTGTGACCTTTAGAGACCTACATAGCTTGGGGTCAAGATTTCTTCTACAGCTTGGCCTCTGAGATCTTTGGGTAGGAAAGGTCTACTTTTGATCTCACCCTCCTCACAGGCATGTCTGCTGGAGAGGGCTAGAGCAGCCTCCTCCCATTGTCCTTGTTCTGGTAGGCAAAGATCATTTTATGCCACCAAGAATTTGGCAGGGGCTGATTGCTTAAAGAAAGGGCTTTTAAAGGACTTGTGTATTGTGCTATTTTTTCTTTTGAAAGAGAGATATGTTTTAAAAATTTTAATTCAATGGTTATCACTAGTTCGTTACAATATAATCTGATAACCTTTTGGAATGTTTTTATCTGCATCTGTTTTAATCTTGCTGTGAGGCTCCTTGGGTCTCAGTCTATGAGAAATCAACTACCTGAATAAATACACTTACAGAGTTCTTTGAGCATCAGAAAGCACCTGGGTAGAGGTGATGTAACAGACTTGTTTTTAAATGTACATTTTTGACAAATGCCTTCACCACAGCTTCCTGAGGAAACCTGTCAGATAGAATATGAGGTGAATTCCTATTATGGGTTGGAAGCTGATTGGGAAGCAGGAAGTTGCAGATGCCAATGAACTATGAGTTCTTGCAGTGTTGGGGACGGAATGTGAACATTGTCTCTCAGGTACCTGTTTTGGGACTGGTGTTTTTAGCTTGTTTGTAAATGGCCAAAAGTTAAAGGTGAGTAAAGCAGTATCCAAGTTTGCTGATTACTCTAAATTATCTAAGAAGTTCAAAATGAAAATGGATTGCAAAGAGCTCTAGAAGGATCCCTTCAAATTGGGGAAATTGATGTTACAATTTTGTTGTTGTTGTTTAGTCGTTCAGTCGTGTCCGACTCTTTGTGACCCCATGGACCAGAGCACGCCAGGCCCTCCTGTCTTCCACTGCCTCCCGGAGTTGGGTCAAATTCATGTTGGTAGCTTCGATGACACTGTCCAACCATCTTGTCTTCTGTCGTCCCCTTCTCCTCTTGCCTTCACACTTTCCCAACATCAGGGTCTTTTCCAGGGAGTCTTCTCTTCTCATGAGATGGCCAAAGTATTGGAGCCTCAGCTTCAGGATCTGTCCTTCCAGTGAGCACTCAGGGTTGATTTCCTTCAAAATGGATAGGTTTGTTCTCTTTGCAGTCCAGGGGACTCTCAACAGTCTCCTCCAGCACCACAGTTCAAAAGCATCAATTCTTCGGCGGTCAGCTTTCTTTATGGTCCAGCTCTCACTTCCATACATCACTACAGGAAAAACCATAGCTTTGACTATGCGGACCTTTGTCGGCAAGGTGATGTCTCTGCTTTTTAAGATGTTGTCTAGGTTTCTCATCGCTTTCCTCCCAAGAAGCAGGTGTCTTTTAATTTCGTGGCTGCTGTCACCATCTGCAGTGATCATGGAGCCCAGGAAAGTAAAATCTGTCACTGCCTCCATATCTTCCCCTTCTATTTGCCAGGAGGTGATGGGACCAGTGGCCATGATCTTCATTTTTTTGATGTTGAGCTTCAGACCATTTTTGGCGCTCTCCTCTTTCACCCTCATTAAGAGGTTCTTTAATTCCTCCTCACTTTCTGCCATCAGAGTGGTATCATCTGCATATCTGAGGTTGTTGATATTTCTTCCGGTAATCTTAATTCCGGTTTGGGATTCATCCAGTCCTGCCTTTCGCATGATGTATTCTGCATATACGTTAAATAAGCAGGGAGACAATATACAGCCTTGTCGTACTCCTTTCCCAATTTTGAACCAATCAGTTGTTCCATATCCAGTTCTAACTGTTGCTTCCTGTCCCACATATAGATTTCTCAGGAGATAGATAAGGTGGTCAGGCACTCCCATTTCTTTAAGAACTTGCCATAGTTTGCTGTGGTCCACACAGTCAAAGGCTTTTGTGTAGTCAATGAAGCAGAAGTAGATGTTTTTCTGGAACTCTCTGGCCTTCTCCATAATCCAGTGCATGTTAGCAATTTGGTCTCTAGTTCCTCTGCCCCTTCGAAATCCAGCTTGTACTTCTGGGAGTTCTCGGTCCACGGTCGGATGTTAAAATAGAAAATGGAAATTATTAGAAGCAAGTGTTTAAGTGTAGCACAATGGGACAAAGACGTTTCTAAATTAATATTTATTGTTTTGATTTGTATCCTCCTTTTGTATCCCAAACTAGGACTCAAGGAAGGAAACAATAAAATTATTTTGTTAAAAATAAAAGCATACACAAAAAAAGAAAATTCCATCAGAAAAGCTTCTTTTGCAGCAATCCACCTGAATAGACAGGGTTGGCCAAGACAGTTTGCTGTCTGGGACGGAACAGAAGGTGGCGTTACCACCCCAGCAACAATACCAAAAGCCACCAGGTTATTTTAGTACATGAGGTACAAAACACAACAAGCAGATCCCCTCATCATTGGTAGTAAAAACAAAAACAACAAACCCAAAAAACACCACCAAAAAAATCACAAAGTAAATAAGTAACAAATTCTGCCTTTTTATAACACCCAAAACTGGCATGGGTCCAAGCTATCTCAAGGACCACATCTTTCTTTATTAGCTTGCTCAGGTAAGATGATCAGGAGGCGCCTTTCTCTCATTTCTGCCACCTTCACAGGTGCGGTTGGTGGGGTCACCGGAGAGGGCCTTCTTTGTTGCTGCTCCCAGCAACAGAGACTTTGGAACTCCTTCCCACAGGAGGCTAGGCTGGTCCCATCTTTTCTTTTGCAAGCAGGTCAAAACCTTTTTCTTCAGGCAGACTTTCCCTGAGTGACTGGCTGCCTGAGTGGAGTTTTCAAATGGATTGTTTGAATGTGTTTTGGTGTTGCTTATGTTTTTTGTATGGTATTTGTTTGATCTCTTTTAGTATTTGTATACTCACTGTTTAAAATAGTCTTTTAATGATATAAGCTGCCTTGAGTCCTTTTAAGGAGAACGGCAGGGTAAACATATTTTAAATAAATCGTAAGTAAATGTAAATATGTGGAATATGAAAGTGCTAATTCTGTTGCTGTATACCCATCAAGACCAGCACCAGGAGCAAAGGGTACGTGTGCTGGGTGCCACCCAGTGATCAGCCTCTTATACCTATTTGACCTCTGCCAAGTGATCTTAAAAGCAGTAAGCAGCAGTGCTCCCATAATCGGTGGCAAGTGCTTGCAAGCAGCTTGCCGTTTCAGTTTCCCACAATGTCCTGACATAGCTCTCAGCTGTCACTCAGGAAATCTGAGTCTAGGGACACAGGCAGATGGGTCTCACTGGGAAACGTCAACCCCAGTTGGCTCCCATGAATGCTGGGTGTCCCTGCCTTACATGTACACTCTGGCCCATGTTCCCTTGGCCATCTCCATGGTGAACTAAGTGGTGCTGTGTATGATGAACGTGGACACCTGTCAGTAATTTTAGATAAGTCGCTCTTGGATTTTGCATGGCTTTTGACTGACTACACAATTTTAAAACCCTATTTTTGCTTCATAAACCTGCTCCATAAGCACTCAGAAGCTCTCATGAATATGTAATTGTATCTTTGTTGCTAAGAACACAGGAGTGTTTATGTAACAGATATTTTGCGGGGGTATTATTTGTTCTACATTAAAGCGTGCTGTGACATGTATACTTTAGGGGACAGCAGAAAAGCAATATGTGCATTAACGTCTTGGTTTTGTCCTAGGCTCGGGGGTCTGGTGGCGGCAGGAGAAGGAATGATGTTTCTTCCATGGATGACCACGATAAACCCTATGTTTGTGACAGTAAGTAGCACCCAGACCTTCAACTTTAGAAGCAATCAGTACATGATTTATTTCCAGAAAAACATAACAGCACATTTTTTTGTTCAATGTTTTCCTTATCTGCCACTTCCATGTGCACTTGCTGTTGCTATTTTTGCATGGGTAACTGAAGACGAAACCCTGAGCTGCCTCAGCCCACACTGCTTGCTGCTCTTATAGTTCGTCTCCTTTAATCTTCTGTTTTCATCTCTCTGCTTCTCTTGTGGCTTTCTGTGGCTTTGTCTTCCCCCCCATCTCACGAGTCACTAATTACTTGGTTCAGAAGCAGCCAAACTAAAATTACACAGACAAATTAGTGTAACAGCCAGTGGTGACAACAGGGCAAAAAATGGGGTGGGGGGAGGCATAGCATAGGCAAAGTTTATTTTTAGGTGAGCAAACACTGTCCTACGTATGAAGATCTCCAAAAGAAAAATAATGGTTTATTTCATTCTAAACATGCTTTCTCTAAAGTAAATCACATAGATTAATTTAGATTTTTGGTTAAATTTAGGGATGTGCATGTATACACTCAGAGCCGCCTCAACAGATAGACATTTATACGAGCATATATATATCTTTACATATAGAGGTTACACCCTATGCATCTTAAGATGTAGGTGATAGTAAATTAAAGCTTATGCCAGAGGGAACTTTTTGGCTTTTAAGGCACCATGATAACCAGTTGTTTTTGCAGCAACAAACTAACAAGTAACCCACCTGGAAATTTTTGCAATGGAAGAGTACAGTCATGAAGAGGGCGTAATTCCTCTTTATATATATAAAGGAAGTGTGGAAGTGTGGATAAAGGGAAGGGTGTCAAGATGCCTTAGAGCCATTTTTTTCCCCATTCACTTGGCTAATATATATATATTAGCCAAGTAAATGGGGAAAAAAATGGCTCTAAGGCATCTTGACACCCTTCCCCCAAACACTTCATAATAAGAGCAACAGCTGTGAAAATATGTTAGAATGGCAATTAATAGCTAAAATATGCTTAGATGATGTTTGAAATAAGTGGGGTTTTAATTGAAATAATTAGTTATTCAACTTAACTACAAAATGAAAACCCCAAATACCCCAAGTACAGGAGCAAGAAGAACCAGCCTCTCCTGCTCTAGTTTAAGTTACAGGAAGGAAAATGATTTTTATTATAAAGGCCATGTAATGTTCACATCTCTCTGCAATTGGTTTTGGATTTCTTTTATTGGTGCTGTTAGGAATGTAGCCAACGTGAAAGCTGAAATCCAGTAGTAAGTCACAACTTACTAAATTTTTAGCATGCTGCCCAGAGTAGACCTTTGGTCTAGATGGGCGTAGTATAAATCTAATAAAATAAAATAAATAAATAAATAAACAACTAGAGTAGGTCCATTGAAGTAGTGGTGATTTGGTGGGTCAACTCGTCCATGAATTCCACTGATTCAATGGGCCTTATTCCGGTTGTGACTTGCTACTGGATTTTAGCCAAAGAATGCTTGTGTGTTGATTGATTATGCTATCAATATGACAACAGAAAAAAACTTTTAAATTTAATTTTTAGAGCCTAACCATTTATGCATAACATATTCAGATAAAAATACAGTCTTCTGCCTGCATGTCATGAACAAGGTTATTCATAGAATCAATGAACAGTGAAATTGGAAGGGGCCTATAAGGCCATCAAGTCCAACCCCCTGCTCAGTGCAGAAATATCAAAGGATATCTGCCAGGTGGTTGTCTAAATTTCTCTTGAATGCCTCCAGTGTTGGGGCACTCACCACCTCTTGAGGTCATTGGTTCCACTGTCTTACTGCCATTAGTATCCAAAAATCAGTAATACTGAGAGAAACTGGCTCAAGAATATATCCAGTGCTTCAAATAGTCTCCTGTTCATAATGCCCAGATAAGGCCCGATATTGTCCTGTGATATTTTGTCTTGGCAGGACAAAGTTCCAAATAGAGTAGTCCTAGAACGAGCTGGAATTTTTAGCATGTATACATTACTGAAACAGCAACGTCTACGTTGGCTTGGGCATGTCATGAGAATGGCTGATGGTTGGATTCCCAAAGATCTCCTGTATGGAGAATTAGTGCAGGGAAATCGCCGCAGAGGGAGACCACAGCTGCGATACAAGGATATCTGCAAGCGGGATCTGAAGGCCTTAGGAATGGACCTCAACAGATGGGAAACCTTGACATCTGAGCGTTCAGCCTGGAGGCAGGTGGTGCATCATGGCCTCTCCCATTTCAAAGATACACTTGTCCTGCAGGCCGAGGCAAAGAGGCAGTCCCGAAAGCAGCAAAATCAGGGAGCTGGACAGGGGACAGATTGTATTTGTCTTCAGTGTGGAAGGGATTGTCACTCTCGAATTGGCCTTCTCAGCCACACTAGACGCTGTTCCAAGTCCTCCATACAGAGCACGTTACCATAGTCTCTCGAGACTGAAGGATGCCTAAGAAGATGTCTTGCGATATTGTGCCCACATTGCCAGCAGGAAAAAGGGTGCTCAGTTTTACTTTGCAAAGGCCAGCCTGAATTTTGATGCCATGAGTGTCAACAATTAAGATGATCTATATGGTTCTTTTTTGTTCTTATTGCCATTTACAGACACTAACTAACATGGCATTTTTTTCCCTATTGGTACTGCAGGCATGATATTGCAAGGGAGTGTTGTGTTTTGAATCGTAGGCAAAGTAGCATTATCCCACAATCATAAAGCAGAGGTTTTTCGAAGGATTTAATTTCCTGGCTTTTTTAAACAGAAGCTTAACAATACACACTATGCCCAAATTTCCAATAGAAGAAATCATCCAGAGGTCTGGCCTGCAGTACCATAAATATAGAATTCATGGAAAGACACACACAGTCGAGGCTGCAACTCTACTAGGCAAGCATACTTGGGAATCTAGCCAATGTAATTACAATATAGCACTTGCTATAGACAAAGGTGAATGGACAGTGGAGACAGAGAAACGCTTTGGAGACAGCTACTGTGGGATGAGGAGTTGTGGGGCTCTTGACAACAGTAGCAGGTGCTGGAGCCATTGACAACAGTTGGAGTGTTGCTGTGTAGGTGCTGAGTTGCCCCCTCTCAATGGTCCATTTGGCTCATCTGCAATATGGGGGGCAATAATGTTTGGCCTCCTGGCAGGGGTTATGTTAAGGACTGCTGTGATCATGTATGTGGGGGGCTCTCAGTGCTTGAAATCCTAAGTGTGATTATGCATCAGTGAGGAATCTAGTTATGTGCAGTGCAACTTGATAGCTATCAAGTGTGCTTGATAGTGGTTGGGTTTAGTTTTCAAACAATTATACATCTTTAAGTACTTTAAAGTACTTCCCCAAATGAAGCAAGCCTAGGCCTGCTACCTGTAATAACTTTCTGTCAAATTTGGTTTGGTTCCATAAACTTGTTAAAATGTTACAGTATTTGTTTCTGTGCTGCCTGCCATTAGTCATGTCTGGTTGTTTTTCTGCACAGGAAAGATTCAAATCCTGTACAGAAATTCAGTGCTGGTGCTGAAGGGGTGTCCTCATATAAAGAAATATTGTCAGAGTAGTATAACAAAGTATAACAAAACTATCCAAATCTGGAATGAGATGCACCCAGACTGCCTAGCAGTACTCTGCCAAATATAGTCTGAATATGACAGCAGACTCAAAAGTTTTATTTTTCTATTTGAATTGCAACCTATCTGGAATGGCTCCCCCCCCCCCCCCCTTGTGTGGAAAAGCTTTAAATCCTGCACAGAAAATTTTCAAATCCTTTTTCTCCTGCTGTCCATCTTACACTATGAGCCTCCTGTGGCTGACAAAGACACACACGGAGAGACGTCAAGCTGTTAGATGCATCTCCCATGTCACCTTTGCATTAGCATTAGAGTTACAGACAAAAGCATTCCCTGAGTACTTATGTTTATACTATTTGGTGATTCCCTCTCTTAAAGCTAAACTAACCAAATCAGATTGAGTATCATTACTATCTTTTCCCCACCTCTGAGCTGGACAGAAAGTATCATTTATATTACGTGTTTTGTTATACAGTTCCAACTCAGTGGGTTTATTCTGTGACACTTACTGTGGAGAATGTAGTCTAAACAAAGTACTCAAAATGAGCTTACTCTTCACAGGGATTCCCATGTTTGGTATAATATTAGTTTTCCTTCTGCAATGGCTCTGTTGAATGGTTTTTAATTAGCTGTATTGTATTGATGCCCTGCCCCCCCCCCCAAAAAAAAAATTAGGTTACAAATTAAAGCATTTAAGATCTGTACATAATCAAGTCCCATTCTGTTAGAGTCAAGTGAACTTGCATTCTCTGACAAGAGCTAGTGAGGAGGCAGGGAAGCAGTGAGGAAGAGCTGCCTTCTGCCTCCTCTTGTAGGAAACAGTCTTGATTGGTAGGGAATTTGCTCCAAGGACACACATTGAATTAAAATCCTGTTTATGGAGCTACACTGCATAAGGCTGATAATGTCATTGGCCATTATGATTTTTCAGAAATAAAGCATTTCTGATCTCCCCCCCCCCCTCTCGAAAGGGCCAGAAGCTCACATGGTGATTACCTTTGCCATGGAGAAGCCATTGGGGGCCATGAGGCACAAGGAGGTCTTTGATTTTCAAAAATCACTGCTACTAAAATGACTTTGCACAGATTGATGTTCATGGGGTTGCTGTTGTCAACTTCTTCCTTCTCGTGTTTGTTTCTCTATCTGGTTGCGGATGGGAGGAGGACATCTTGCCCTTTTGCCTTTCAAGACATTAGGGGATAGCCATAGCTGCCTACATCTCTACCTTGTTAGCTAGAACTAAGATCCCTATTATCTACCTCAACATATTTCCCTAATAAACACTAGCTTTCTTAATTGTTTTAGAACAAGAATTGTGGATGTGATTTCTTTCTGAAGAGGGAAATGTGCTGAATATCAGAATACCATTCTGATATTCAGGGGCTGAATCAGCAAGTTAGCTTAAATGCTGCTCGCTCTGCTAACAAGGGTTCAGTGACTGCTCACTGAGAGCCCCCTTTTGTAATACCTATTCTATCCAGCTGGACTTGTCCTGCCAAGGCCAAAAATAGCATGCCATGCATGGCTTGGTTTCTATTTGTTTGTTTTTAATCTGACAGGCACTCTGTACAAACTGGCATTGCATCTTAGAGGGAAAAAATAATAGGGCTGAGGCTTTTTTTTACAGTTCATGTATGGAGAACTTTTCTCTTAAGAATTTGTAACGAGGCACGATAGTCCTTTGAAATTGCTTTAGGAAGAAGCCCGAGTATTTTACTGTTCTATCATTCCTTTGCTAAAAGGTTAGGGAGGGTATGTATCTCTACTCTTCTCAGACAACAACTGTCTTCCCATGGTTCACTGAGAGACATTATATACTGGACGTTGCTATACATATGAAATTCATTGGCTATCTTTATATAATTGCTAAATCCTAATATATATATATGGTCAAAGTTGCAATGAGGGGGATCTCCACACATGCATTCCTAAACCCGTTCCAACAGGTATTAATCACAGCCTTCAACTAGGGTTTGAGGCATATATCTTCTAAATCTGGGCAGTTAGCAATTCCTAGGCTGAATCTTGTCTTCATGTACAGCACTTTTTGGTCTAGATATTATTTCAGTAGACTATGTATCCTATTCCAAATTTAGTTCTGACATGTCCCTTTCCACCTTTTTTTAAGATTAAAAGAGATTTACTATTCCGGTTGTGCACATGACCAGCCACAAAACCAACACATGTCAAAGCATCTCATCAGTTAGCCACAATTAGCCACAATAAGGCTGAAACTATACTCCCCACAAAAACCTGATTGCATTCCCCATAGTTTGGGGGTATTACACAACCACCCAATTTTTCCCTGCCAGTTGTCTACCTGCCTCTTCCCTATCTCCATTCATTAGCCTCCTTTGCTCCTCCATCAGCCCTTCATATGTTTGTCCCCACTGCATTGTCTTTATTTTTTCTCTCCTTTGTGCCTCTGTTCACACATGCAGAAGACTGATTCCTTTTTTTAACCGTCTTTAAAATTGATATTTGAAGATTTGGATGTGTTATAATTTTGCAGAATAGTTTTGCTGAAATATGGCCCAAAAGAGGGAAGATGAGAACTAAATTTGGGACTTTTTTTAAAAAAAGTATTTCTGTAAAACCAAAAGAAATAGCTACAAGGGTGGTATTGAGAAAGGCCTACTTGTATCCTATGTAGATTTTCTGCTGGGGTTGGAAAAAGGGTGTTACCTTTGTTCTAAATTCATTCATTTATTTTAATATACTTTAATGTAGACAAACAGACACACAGGCTTGCGGATAAAGTGGCCATTTCCATTCCACCAGAGCTGCATCCAATGGGGGTTAAGCATTGTAGTTTCTGCTTGTTTTCTAGGAGTAGGCCATCAATTGGGAATAAAATGGCTATTAGGAACATGATAGTTGTCCTTAAACCAAATCCTGTTGTGGTTTGTATAATATATATTTGTTTGTATCTGTGGGCCCCTCCTTTTGCTATGGTAGAAAGACTGGAAACACATGAACTAATATTAGTCGTATAATTTCTAATCTAAGAACAAATCTTAGAGTGATCACAGACAAACCATTTAACCTCTGCATGTGCTTTAATATTCTCAGTGGAACTATATATATATATAATACATTTTTATTGTAGCTTACTAGATAATACCCAGAAAATAGTTTCAGACTGATCAATATTTAAAACTAAGGAAGCCTATTAGTTTCAAGAGGATACAATTTTCTGGAAATAAGACACAAAGCTGGACTCCGTTAACAATGCAGCATATAGGTTTTGGCTGAAGTACCTTAGATCGTATTCTCATTCCATATTTTGTACTCATATATGAATTCCGCAGGAACAAATATGTGTAGCTCCTCTTAGTATTCTGAAAGATCCTTGTGAAATGTGTCATACACCACATTTAAATATTCAGATGCTTTCTTTTTTGGTTGCCATACTTAATTTTATATGGTCCTTATAAGGGAAAAGAACATAATTCTTTCCATATGCATCCACCATACTGGAAATGAGGCCAGGGCTTGGAAAACTTATTTTGAGAATACAATTCCCAGAAACCCTAGCCACGAGAAGTTTTTGGAGTTGTATTCCAAGAATGTCTTTAAGTTCTATATGAGATAGCTCTGAATGAAATATAAGTGTTTTGCTCAGGGATATCAGTAATGAATAATTATAGGTGATCATTCATTCATTCATTCATTCATGTTTTCGTATTTGGTTATTTAATTTATATGCTGCTTTTCTCCCAGGATTGGGACCCAAGGCAGTTTACAGGACAATTTAAAGCAACAGCAGATTAAAGTATGATACAATGACATACATTAAAACAGAATTAAATTCAGTTATATGATTAAAATGCAGTTAAAATTAAAACTCTTTAAAATCAATTAATAATAATAATAATAATTTAACTTTAAAAAATAAGAACCAGCACATCCTCTGGGGTCTTACAACTATAGGCTCTTACTTCTCAAATATATACTTAAATAAAAAGGTCTTTACCTGCCACTGGAATGAGAGCAGGGAAGGGGCAAAACTAGCTTTTTATGGGCACTGTCACCGAGAAGATCCTCAAGTTAATTCCAATTTATGGCAACACTTCTTAGAGCTTTTTAGATATAAAGTTCTCAGAAGCTAAGTATAAAATACTTGGAATGGTTACCAGTCCCTCCTTCTGGGATTCTCTGGGACTGTGCAGCTTGCCCAAAGCCATGCAAGCTGGCTTTTCTGCCAGGAGGCTGGTGCTCCAACCCACTGAGCTACCTAGCTAGCTTCCGGGTATCAGTACCCAAGTACGTACAAAATGTGTTTTATAACTCAGCCCTTTCTGTGAAGAGATAACTGTTCTTTGATGTGAAGAAATACAAATAAAAAGTGGTCTGGCAAAGGCCGTAGTGGTGAGGAAATGTGTGATAACATTTTTGTCACAGTCATTGTATCATTCTCTGTCTACTGCTCTTTTGTATTACTTCTTTTCACAGTCTGTGGCAAGCGCTATAAGAACAGGCCAGGATTGAGCTACCATTATGCTCACACTCACCTTGCCAGCGAAGAAGGGGATGATGCTCAGGAGCAGGAGACACGCTCACCACCTGTCCACAGAAATGAAAATCACAAACGTGAGTAGAATATGGGTTTCCCCCCTCCCCTCCCCTCCCCTCCCCTCACCATACTTCCATGATGGAATTACCCAGTTTCCCTTTGAATGTTCTTCTGCTATCTTCATCCTTGTGTTTCAGCAGTGTGGTTACAATTACTTTCCTCCTCTGTGAATTATTGGGACCTAGGCTTTTAGTGAAGCTAATCAACTGCAGCTTTCCCAGGTGCTGAGCTCAGCTAGTCAAAAGCACAGCTCAAGCCTCACATTAACTCTGCAGCAGGTCAGTTTCCATCATGGCTCCCATGGGGAGGACATGTCAAGGGAAGACAAGGGGATGAGGGAACCCAATCTACCCTTGTCAAGCAATTTCATGATGGTTACCTTTGAGAACAACAAAACATACACCCCCTTCCTTTTCCCTTATTTTCTTTTTCTCCTTGTTTATTTATACTTGTATTGTAAAATTCACACATTTGTTGTGCAAAATTCATCTTTCTAAATCCTTGCCTGACAATGTGATATGATTTCTGCAAGTATCAGGGGAGGAGGGATGAGACAAGGGCCTAAGCTAAAGCTTAGCTTAGATCTGTCCCCAAGGGGCAGATCTAATAACATTTCCTAGTGCAGAAAACCTATTGATGTCTAGAAAGGTAATGGTGCTCCATTATTCTCCTTTTGAAAGCAGAAGGCTAGTTATTGAGTGATGTACTACTATTGCTACTACTGTCCTCAATGAAGAGGTTGGAGAGATGCCTAATCCATATTCTTGATTTAATAAACACTCTTCCTTTAAAGGTGTAAAGGTACAGACAGCTTATGAGTACTTTTCATTAAGCATTGTGCAGCCCTCTTATGGGGGAAATGCTACAATAACACAACAGATGTCTAGAATTTATTGGAAGCAGTATGGAAGTGGTCCTGAAAATAAAATAAAAATCTTTGCTAAAGTAAAGCTGTGTATTATTAATGTTAGGAATAAATGAAGAAGCATCAAGGTGAATTCCATTTCAAAGCAGCATAAACTATCATCGCTACTTACTGAATACCAAGCTTTAGCTTCTTGCGAAACATTTGTTATTGATTTTTTAAAGAGACAAAGTACTATACAGTACTAGGTTCAAGTAACCAATACTCCTTTGACAGTAGAAGTATAAGAGGAATCTAGATGAATTAGAGCTGGTGGGCTGTCAGTTTATTTCCAAACATAACATATGCATGTTTATTTACATATTGTTAGGACTTTTATTAAAAGCATATCAAAACATACCCACTGAAACTATTAGCATGTTATAATCAAACTACAAACACAAGAAACTCTATGAAATAGTTTCAATCAGCCAAATAATTAAATAGCAATGAAATTTCTCAGGTTTTTAAAATATTCATTTTCCTTATCAAATTACTCAATGAATTTGTGGCATAGATCCTTTAAGAGAAATGCATCATATCAAAGTATCTATTTATATGGAAATTCTAACTGCTCCTCCCATATTAAACAGAATACATGTCCCACGCAGCTCATTCTTCCTTTCCTAGTTGTAGTTAGACCACTCCGATCATCTCCCCTATTTGCCTTCTTCTGCTCTAAGACATTACAATATGGATATGTCTTTCTTTAGAGCTACCAAAGTATTTTCTCAATTGCTCCTGCCACACTCTCAGAGATGGGCATGACTGCATGCTTAGGGTGGTACCTGACTGCATCCTTCTTCTTTTTTGTCTGCATCATATTGTCAGCTATAACACAAAATAACAAAATGCATTGGTGTCTATGAGGCATATGGAACTGGGGCATCTGAGGCTAGCTGTCCTTGTAATTCCATGTGGCACTGCATATGCTGTAGGCAGAATGACTTTGAGGGAAGCTGCTTGTCTTTCACCCTCCCTCACCCTTAGGCTCAGCAGCGGCTTAACACCATGTTAATTCTTTAACATTTGTTAATTGCTTCAAGATTAAGATATTTAGTCAGGAAGAGTTTCTTGTTTAGCTTTTGAAAAGAGTGGCAGCTTCTCAGAGTTGAAGAAAAGTGGCAGAAATACTACCAGGAGTCCTTGCAGCCTACCAATTGTTGAGATGGGAGCTGAGGATGCTAAATTACAGTAAATAACCCCACTTGAGTTGCTTCTGGAGGACAGTTAGCCCATGAGTGGATATTTTGCCATTGTACTACTCAGCACAGCTAGTGGTGAAGGCTTCTGGGAGATGTAGTCCAATAACATCTGGGTTACCCAAAGTTGGGAACCACTGCCCTAATGTGTTTGCAGGAAAGATGTAATCTAACTGACCGTAGAGAACACACCAGGGAAGAAACAAAACAAATCAGAAGACAAAACAAAGAAATAAAAATAAAGAAGACAAAACATGGTGGCATCTTAAAGACTAACTCTATATTTTAATATGAGCTTTGTGGACAAGTCCATTTCCTCAGACAAGTTCTTCAAAATGAGACCAGAATTGCCTATTGTATCCCAGTGTATGTCAGCTGAATGCAAGGATAATCACAAACTGATCTTTGTAAGCTTCTTTAAGACCCCTTTCCCCCCTACTGCATCTAACTGAAGAATGAGATGGGGTTGCTTTAAATGAATAAAAAGCTATAAAGCAGTGTTTTCCAACTTGGGGGTCGGGAGCAAAGTGTTTCCGGGGGGGGGGGGGTGTTTGTGGGTCACCTTATATGTATGGTAGCCCTTGTTAAATAATTTCTTCCATGACCTTTTAGAGCAGGATATTAAAGTTAGTGTGTATGTGTTTGTATGAGAAACAGGCCCTTTGGTGGGGAGAAAGAAGCCTCTATTTTCTGAGAAGCAATGACTTTACTCATTAAAAATGCCTTTTTATGCAAACGCAAATGTGATGGTGGGAAAATAACTTGGCTATTATAAAAGGGGGTCACAACTCAAAAAAAGGTTGGGAATAACTGCTATAAAGGCTACTGATAGTGGGAAAAGTTACTTTATAAAGCTACAACTCCCGGAACACCACAACTGGCATGTTCACAGATGAAAAAGCCTTCCCTCTGGTGACCACAGATCTCACCTCACCTGCTGGTGATATCCAATGGAGGGCTGGGACAGGAAGCTTAACACTCAGTGTGTTGATGTGGGAGGACACCTCTGTCATGTGTGCAAGTGCAAGGGCTTCCGAGGTAAACTCTTCAGGAACTGTGTTTAGGAAAGGCCTGTTCCGCTTAGAGCAACAAACTAGACAAGTTTGGATTAACCTGTGATTTGACAACAGGGTTTTGGCTGCCTTCTGCACTTGTCACCTGAGCATTTCCCACTGAGGCCATATGCCACTGTGAATGCATAACTGGGTAAGAAGTGCTTAAGATGGAGTGGGCTGGTAGCCACAGTCTGTTCTCCCAGTTTATGCAGCAGGTGACTTTATCAGAACTGGCAAAAAGCATGAGCTGGGATTTAGATTTTCCATTAATGTGCTCAGCTGACTCTCACTCAGCCTTGTTGTTCCTCTTTAGATGTTTGTTTGCAGCCTGGAGCCCAGTTCTCAAACCTCCTTTCTTTCTCTTGAGAGCATTTAATTCATGCTGCTATCCATCTCCTATGTGAATGCAAATTGTATTGCTGACCCACAGTCTTTAACTGGTGCATTTATATATATAGGAATGGTGAAGCAGGGAAATCCAGAGCTATAGGCTCATCCACTCCCTTAAGTATTGCCAGGCACGTGTTGCGAATCAGACTTGACAGGCCGGCAATGTCACAAGGTCTGGACTTCAAGAATCCTCTCTGTGTGGGTTTTTGGAAGGGAAGGAAAATCGGGCAGCGGGGAGGGGAATGCTAATCCATACAGCTAATCCGTAGCCTTCTGAAATGGATGAAAAGGCCAGAAGTGCCACAAATAGCAGACAGTGTTTATTCCCCTAGCTGCATGGGACATAAATGCACACGGCCCAATTTAATAAAGGGAAAACAAACCCAGAGTGTGGCATTAGGTGGGGGAGGGGAAGCGGCAGACATCTTGCTGCTGCTAGAGTGTTGTGGCTTTCCTGGCTTATTCCCTTCCCTTCTGGTGTCTCCTCATAGCAGTGTCTGTGGTAAATAACAGGTCGGCTGGTGCTGAATCTGCTCAAGTCAGGTACTGATTTGCTGCTGAGGCAGGCCGGACAGCTAATAGCATTTGTTCCTCCTTTTGTCTCGACTCAGGCCCTGGCCCTTCCTCCAGCCATTTTGGTTGGCTGAAACTGTATTTGCCAGGGAATATAGGAAAAACATTTGTTGCAGCATCCTAATTTAAACTGGCTGGCCTCCAATGGTTCTGTAGCACAAACAAACAAAACCCCAAAACAACAACAGCAGAGTCTAAATGGAATGTTCAGCTTTGCCCTCCTATGATTGTTTCCTTTGAGGTGGGCTTCCTTCTCCTGCTTCATGTTGCCCAGCTCACTGAGGTATAAAATTGATTTTTCAGAGCAGTACAACTTTATCTCCCCTTTACCCTGCAAAACCCATTGTTATTTCATATCATTGATGGAGAGAGCCTAAGAAAGTTACCTTTCCAGACTACAAAAAAAAGGGCTATGGTAGCTAGAGGCCATGCTGGCAGGGGTGTGTGTGGGGGGGTGATGTTCTGGGAGGTATAGTTCAAAACAAGTAGTTTTTTCAAGTTCTCCCTGTATTAGGGTTGCCAGATACATTGGTACCAAAAGGAGGACATAGAAAGACAAAAAGGAGGACAAAGGAGGACATATTGAATGTTTCATTTGAATCATTCCAGATTAAACCCGCAATCAATACAATTTTATTACAATTGCTGCCAATAAACGTCTCTTAGTGAACTGACCAAGAAACAGTCATGTTAAAAAATAAAAATAAATTCAGTGGAGGCTTTTTTCAAAATACCAAAAAACATTATTTAAATAGCTAATTGTACAATTATTACCTTATAATCTTTATTAATTACACAACATATTTCTCAGAGGAGTCAACTTTTTGCAGAAGATCTTCATTAGCAATCACATATGCATAAAACTTCACAGGTAATATTCTTCAAATTGTACTTTGTGAGAATGATGCCTTTTACAGAGTCAGCTAAGAGTCTGTTCCTTTCCTTTGTCCACTGGGCATTAATCAAGGAGAACACTCTTTCCACATTGCCATTGTGTCCAGGAATACAGAAGAATAATTCACAAATTTTAAGTAACTCTGAAAAGCAACTTGCATTTGGGCAACTTTGGAAAAATAAACTCCACTGTTCATGCAAGAGTCTTTCAAAAAACTGTTCATTCTTGTCTTGCACAAATGATTTAAGATTGCAGTATTGGTCAAACAATTGCACATCATCCACAATAATACACAATAATGCAGTCACGTCCTTTTTTCATGGTTTTATGAAAGTCAGTCTCTCTCACACATACACACACACACCCTCCCTCCTTCCCTAAATTTTCTGCAATCTTACCTTTAAACAAGCTGATGAAGCCACCCGTCGCTCTCTCGCACCTTCCTTCCCTCCTTAACTGGAGCTTTCCCTCCTGCTTGCAGTCACCTCTGGCGGAAGCAGTCATTCACAAGCCGGATTGACTGCCCGGGGCTGTTCTACAGCTGTAACCAATCAAGCTGCCTTATCTCCGATCTCTGAAAGAACGGAGGATTTACAAGTGCCCACAACTAAAGAAGGTAGCAGGGAGAGGTGGCTTACAATTTGAGGTTCGGCTGCAGGGGGTGGGGGTGGGGGTGAAGATACAAAAGCTGGACATTTTAAAGCTTTTTAGCTTTGCCTGCCAGACAGAGGACATTAGCTTGAAAAGGAGGACATGTCCTCCTTTTGCCGGACGTCTGGCAACCCTACCCTGTATGATCCTGCGGGTGCAGTTTTGGTGGTATGTACATCTTGGCTCAGTCCCTGTTAGAGCAGAACAAGTTTGGGAACCATGTGACCCTCCTGTATGATGCTGGACTGCAAGTCCCATTTGCCCTAGCCAGGATAAACAGTGGTAAGGAATGATGGGGTTTGGAGTCCCAACAATATCTGAAGTACTTATAGTCCTTATCTTTACAGTAGAGGGCTTTTTCATAACACTTATTCGGTGTTCAGCAGCAGCCTAGTTAACTGCTAACTCCTTTCCTCCTAACAGGTTCAACGTCTTCCTGTAAGTACAGTTGGCGGGAGAAATATGGGTGGCTTTTTTTAACAGAATGTGGGAAATAGTCCTTTACGTCCCACACATGTTTATCGGCAACATAAACGTGCTCACTGTTATTCCCACCATGAATCTCAAAGTGAGATTTTAGAAGTTTCTGTAAAGAAATCAACCAAACAAAAACCCAGTCATATCCTTGGTATTTGGCATTGGCCAAATGAGAACCATGAATCCATAAACTGTCTTTGAGTGCCATAAGCTCTCAAACTATCTTGATTTTTAAACAGTTGACCTGAGGAAATTTTGCATCTTTTAAGAAGAACAATGGCATTGGAAAGAATAGTCATCCAAGTCTCTTTAAATAGTTACATTTACCTGCACTTTTTTTTTGACATGGACAATATTTTTAAACATTTTGTTGAAGAGAGCAGAAAATGGTATGAAGTGTGACTACATACACTGCTTGATATAGAACAGAGGTCCCCAACCCCCGGTCCGCGGCCCAGTGCCGGTCCGTGGCCTGAGCCAGACCTGGCCGCCGAGACAGACCTCCCGCCCCACCCCCCCGCATGCACTCACCCCCGCACAGCCCGATTGCACCTGCGTGCGTGCTCCGGCACACCCATGTGAGCACCGTGCCACTGTTTGCGCATGCGCATAAGCGCAGGTGCACCAGTGCGAGTGCCACACCACCATTTGTGCATGTGCAAGAGCGTGCGAGCGCCTGTATGAGCGCGAGCGCACCTGTGAGAGAGAGAGAGCGCGCGCTTGTTTGCGCATGCGCACGAGCATGGGGAGTGCCCTGCCTTCCCCAGCTGGTCCGCGGACCGAAAAAGGTTGGGGACCGCTGATATAGAAGATGCTCACTGCTTCAGAAATTGGTTCTAATTTCTCCTGTTTTGATTAAAGGTACAGTATAGATATTTAACCCTTGTCACAGTAGCAGTAGTACCCTGTTGTAGCCACTGCAATCCTAAACGTTTATTCACCTCTGGCAAAGTGCAGATTTTTTTTCTTCCCCATTTCATGCTGATGTGTGTGTGGCAGATTCAAGGCTAGTATAAGAAACTCAATGCAGACACAAGACAGGCATATTTCACAGTAGCAAAATCTAAACAATACAAGGGCTTCAAGGGCTTAGGATTGCTGCTTCTGCTGCTTCTGGATGGCTTGACAATGAATTTTTAATCCCCTGGTACAATAAGAAAAGAAGCACTTGTGACTGTTCTTCTTTGTATGCTTCTGACTCCCACCATCTAATGACCTTACTCATATGCTGAGGTAAGCAGGGCTGCAGGCCCATCAGGCAGAAATGAGTGTGGATGATAAACCAAGAAATGCATAGGGTAGATCAGCCCACGACTGAAAAGTCCATCTCCAATGTCTAGGCCAGTGGTTGGGAAACAGGGATAAATTACCCCAAATGGGATAAAAATGAAAATCCTGGGGGTAATGAGCAGAGTGCTACCCCCCCCACCCCCCACTCCCACCCCCTGCAGCCAAACTTCAAACTGGAAACCACCTCTCCCTGCTACCTTATTTGGTTGCGGCACTTGTAAATCCGTTCTTTCAGAGATCGGAGATAAGGCTGCTTGATTGGTTTCAGCTGTAGAACAGCCCCGGGCAGTCAATCCGGCTTGTGAATGACTGCTTCTGCCGGAGGTGACTGCAAGCACCATGAGGGAAAGCTGCAATTAAGGAGGGAAGGAAGGTGCAAGAGAGCGACGGGTGGCTTCATCAGCTTGTTTAAATGTATGTAGAAAATGGAGGAAGGGAGAGTGGGTGGGTGTATGTGTGTATGAGAGAGAGAAAGAGAGAGACTGACTCAAAACTATGAAAAAAGGAACAGGCAAACAGGAGGGAAGGCTTGAATTAAGGGGGGGGAAAGGGTGGCTTCATCAAGCTTGTTTAAATGTACAGTGGACCCTCGACCTACGGAATTAATTCGTATTGGCACGGTGGCCGGAGGTCGAAAAGTCTGTAGGTCGAATATGCATTTCCCATAGGAATGCATTGAAAACCATTTAATCCGTAACCGGCCCAGGAAACACCCACACACACACACAAAAAATGAAAATAAATACAGTAGACCTTACCTTTCCGAAGCCTTCCAGGGGTCCCCCGTCGCCGCCATCGCCACTTCCTGAGGCCTCCGAGGGCTTCTCCGCCGCTGCTGGAGGCCGCTCGGAGGTCCCCCACCGACACAGGCTTTCCCAGGGTGGACCGGGCTTCCCCCAGTAGGCCCGGTCTACTGCCCAGGAAAGCCTGGTAGACTGGGCCTACAAGGGGAGGGCTTCCCCCAGTAGGCCCGGTCTACTCCCCAGGCTTTCCCAGGGAGTAGACCGGACCTATCAGGGGAAGCCCTCCCCTTGTAGGCCCGGTCCACCCTGGGAAAGCCTGCGTCGGCGGGGGCGGGGGACCTCCGAGATGCCTCCCATGGCGGCGGGGAAGGCCTGGAAGGCATCCGGAGGCACGATCGGCGGCCTACGGACTGGAAGGGGGAGGTGGGGAAAGCGCCAAATTTGAATTTGGCGCTTTCCCCCACCTCCCCCTTCCGGTCTGTAGGTCGATTTTCCGGCTGCAAGTCGATTGGAAATTTTGCGGCCGGAGAAGTCCGTACCTCGAAAAGTACGCACGTCGAGGGTCCACTGTAATGAGAGGAAATGGACATACTGAACTGAAGCAACTAATTGTTGAAAATTGAGGGAGGAAGGGTTTGTGTGTGTGTGTGAGAGAGAGACAGACAGAGAGAGAGAGAGAGACAGACAGACACAAAGAGACTTGACTCTTTCATAAAACCATGAAAAAAGGAACCTTCTAAAATTTAATCTCCACTGCATTTAGCAGTGAAGTTTCTGCTGAGAACAGCAGAAGTCTGAAGTGTGTAGCAATCATGTTTCTCTATTTCTCATCCCCAAAGCAGACAAGAGTATCATAGTTTATTCCCAAAATCTGAATCCCAGTCTTTCTGCTCCTGGTCCTACTTTGACTGCAGCACCAAACAAAAGACTGTGGGTTTCTTTATTGAGTCAATCCATCTCATGTGCAGTCTTCCTCTTTTCCTACTGCATTGCACTTTTTCCTGCATTGCTGCCTTTTCCAGTGAGCTTGTCTTCTTATGATGCCACTAGTACAGTACCCTTTGTTTGGTTATTTTAGCTTGTAGTGAAAGTCCACACTTAATTTGCTTTACTTATCTTTCTGACAAGTCATAATAGGTTTGTCATCGCTTTCCTCCCAAGAAGCAGGCGTCTTTTAATTTTGTGGCTGCTGGCACCATCTGCAGTGATCAGGGAGCCCAAGAAAGTAAAATCTGTCACTGCCTCCATATCTTCCCCTTCTATTTGCCAGGAGGTGATGGGACCAGCGGCCTTGATCTTAGTTTTTTTGATGTTGAGCTTCAGACCATTTTTTGCGCTCTCCTCTTTCACCCTCATTAAGAGGTTCTTTAATTCCTCCTCACTTTCTGCCGTCAGAGTGGTATCGTCTGCATATCTGAGGTTATTGATATTTCTTCCAGCAATCAATTCCAGCTTGGGATTCCTCCAGTCCAACCTTTTGCATGATGTATTCTGCATATGAGTTAAATAAGCAGGGAGACAATATACAGCCTTGTCGTACTCCTTTCCCAATTTTGAACCAATCAGTTGTTCCATATCCAGTTCTAACTGTTGCTTCCTGTCCCACATATAGATTTCTCAGGAGGTAGATAAGGTGGTCAGGCACTCCCATTTCTTTAAGAACTTGCCATAGTTTGCTGTGGTCCACACATTCAAAGGCTTTTGTGTAGTCAATGAAGCAGAAGTAGATTTTTTCTGGAACTCTCTGGCTTTCTCCATAATCCAGCGCATATTAGCAATTTGGTCTCTATTTCCTCTGCCCCTTCGAAATCCAGTTTGTACTTCTGGGAGTTCTCGGTCCACATACTGCTGAAGCCTACCTTGTAGGATTTTGAGCATAACCTTGCTAGCATGTGAAATGAGTGCAATTGTACAGTAGTTGGAGCATTCTTTGGCACTTCCCTTTTTTGGGATTGGGATGTAGACTGATCTTTTCCAATCCTCTGGCCACTGCTGAGTTTTCCATTGATGATGATAAAAAAAATAGTGCACTGGTCCTTTGATATTGGGCTGTGGCACCAGGGTGGGTAACATGACCTTTAGCCTGGTTTGTTCCTTTTTGCACACCACACACAGAATGATTAAAGTGGTAGGGAAAGCACCCCCCCCCCCAACTCTGCATTGGCTGTCTCTAGCAAGCATGTCATTGCTAGCACCACTCTGGCAGCCATTGATGATGATTAAATCCTCTGCAAGCTAGCAAAAATTTAATGCAACTTGCTAGGCACATTGGACACCTTACTACTCCCTATACCACCCCATGGCTGGAGTGCAATGTGTTCCAGCAAAAATATTGCACATCTTTATTAAATTTGGTGCATCTTGCTAGTTCGGTAAATAGCCTGGCAGCCATTGATACTGATGATATATCCTGCTAGTTCGGTACACAGCCTGTGTAGATTCAATAATATTTTGAATTCAAATAATGTATGATTTCCTTCCTTTCAAATCAAGGGGGTAATGTCGGCGTATATAAATTTTTTGGGGAGTAAAAGGTAAAAAAGTTCCCTGACCCCTGGTCTAGGCAAAGAGAAAACATCTCTGTTGAGAATCTACTTGTAGATTACAGCTTGAAGCCAGGATTTTTGAAAAATATTCCTAGTATTATTGAAAAAGAAAAAAATGCTAGGGAAAATTGAAAGCACGAGGAATAGAAGACCAAATATGAGGTGGACAGACTTCATAATGAAAGACTTCATAATGACACACCTTGAGTTTGCAAGAACTGAGTAGTGCTGTTAATGATAGAACATGCTGGAGGCAACTTCATGGCACTTAACAAGAAGCCATATGCCCACCTGGAATTTGGGATCTTCACCAGAAACTGGTGGTGGTCCACAGTAGCCAGTGGTGAAAGGTGGAGTCATAGAGTTGGAAGATACCACTGAGGCCATCCAGTCCACCCCCCGCCATGCGGGAACATCCATCAAAGTACTCCCAGCAGATGGCCATCCAGCCTCTGCTTAAAAACCTCCAAAGAAGGAGACTCCACCACCCTTCGAGGCAGCCTATTCCACTGCCGGACAGCTCTGACTGCCAGGAAGTTCTTCCTAATGTTCAGATGGAATCTCTTTTCCTGTAGTTTGAAACCATTGCTCCATGTCCTAGTCTCTGGAGCCCTGGAAAACAAACCTGTCCCCTCTTCAACATGACATCCTTTCAAATACAGTGGTGCCTCGCTAGACGATTGCCTCGTTAAACGACGAATCCGCTAGACGATGAGGTCTTGGGATCGCTGTTGCGCTTCGCAAAACGATTTCCTATGGGCACTTTTCGCTGGACGATGTTTGGGGGCCTCTCCCGTGACCCCCCCCCACCCCTTTCAGAAGCCTCCCGGGGCGCAGGGGAAAAGCGGAATTTTTTTATTTCCAGCTTTTCCCCCTGAATTTTCAGGGCAGAGAAAGCCTCTTTTTAGCCCGCCCATCAGCTGTTCGTCGGGAGAGGGGAGGGGGAAGGAGGGGAGAAGAGGACAAAATGGCTGCCGGGGCTTCTTCAGCAGGTAAACATGCAGTGGAAAAGCACCCGGCAAGCCTCTGAAAGCAGCGCTTTGCAGTGGGGGTGGTGTGGGGGGGGGGTGGCAGGCCTGCCCCTGCCACCCCACCCCCAGCCCCACCCCCACCCACTCACCTCTTGGCAAAGCCCCGCTTCCAGAAGCCTCTGGGGTGCTTTTCCACTGCCTGTGCTGCAAAAGCCTCAGAAGCCTCCTATCAGCTGTTGGTCGGGAGAGGGGAGGGGGGAAGGAGCGGAGAAGAGCACAAAATGGCTGCCGGCTGCCTGCTGCCTGCCGGCTTTTAGCTGTTTGGTGCTCTTTTCTGGATGTTTCGCTGCTACCAGGCACTATGAGAAGCCGGGCTCAGTCTACAGTACCTGGTAAGTGACTTTCTTTTTATTTTTTTTAAAGTTTCTGTGCTTTTCTTTCCCATCGGAACGCATTAATTAAATTCCAATGCATTCCTATGGGAAATTTGGTTTCGCAAGACGATGTTTTCGCAGGACAGCGATTTGTCTGGAACGGATTAACATCGTCTTGCGAGGCACCACTGTATTTAAACATGGCTATCATGTCCCCTCTCAGCCTTCTTTTTGTAAGGCTAAACATTCCCAACTCCCTAAGCCGCTCCTCATAGGACATGGCTTCCAGACCTTTAACCATTTTAGTCGCCCTCCTCTGGACACGTTCCAGGTTGTTAACATCCTTTTTGAACTGAGGTGCCCAGAACTGGACACAATACTCCAGGTGAGGTCTGACCAAAGCAGAATAGAGTGGTACTATCACTTCCCTTGATCTAGACACTATACACACAGAGGCATTCAAACATACAAACAAACAAACAAGCAAGCACATCTTCGTACATGCTCTTTTTGTATCCCCTTGTATGCAGGCAGGCAGGTAGGCAAGAAGCCATTCTTTCAGACCTCCCTTGACCTTCATCTCTCCACAACAGGGTTGGGGAGAAGAAAAACACACATTGCCCACAAATTAGACGTGTTCTTACCTGCTTCTGTTTCTTTGTGCCTGCTCCCAAAACTGAGAATGGGTTTATTTTCTCACATTCATTTTATTTTTATACACCCACCCCAAAGTGTGAAGCAGGAGGGGAACACAGAGAGTTCTGTTAAGCAAGTAGGGAGGAATAGGTTGGCTGGTGTGTGTGTCTGTGTGTGTCTGTATGTGTAGTATGACAGTGAAGTGGAGCAGTGCCCTGTTTTCCCTAATAGACCAGCAGAGGATCTAGTGTGTATCATATCACCCCAGGAAGCTAGGTTGGCCAGGCCTAGTAATATAAGAATCTTTATCTGTAAAAATTTCAATCTCATTTCAGCTGCATTTCTTTGAATCCCACCTGCACTTTCTTCCTATTCTTGTTTCTCATTGCATTACAAGACCCGGGAGGGATGATTCATGTGAAAAGTCATGCCCATTTGATTTACGTATCTTTCCTAATGTGTGTATTTTATTTATATATTTTCCTGTCATTGACTGAAGTGTGCTTGTGTGTATTTTTCAGTTGTGAACTTTTTGAGCCATTCCTATTTCAAAAATACGCACACGTTATTTCTCAGAAATGCCCTGTTAGCCTTGCAAGATTTTCAAACCCATACATGCTTCTTCTCACAATGACTTTTGAGAGGTGCAAAAAGGCTAGTTTCACTCGGGGTGTGATTAGATGGTGGCAATGAGAGCAGATCTCCCTTAAAGTGATCCTTCTGTCTGCCAGGGAATCGCTCCAGCCCAGCCACAAATAATAGAAGCACTACATAGGTTGTGGCCAAGCTGGAGCACATTTCCCCATATTGTACATCATGTAATCGCCAGGAAATAGATTGTACCAGACTGCTCCACAAATGGTCCAAATTGTGATCTATTTCTCTGTGTGATCACATCCTGAGACACTGAAATTCTTTTCCATCCCTACCTGTAGCTGCTCTTCAATTGTGGAGCTTCCTCCCAAGAGAATTTGGGCTAATTCCATCCTTGCTGAGTTTGTGTTAGATGTTCAAGACTTTATTCATTAGTCATTTTAAGGTGGATTTCTATTGTATATTGCTTTGGGTGGCCTTTGTGGATAAAAAATCAACTGGTAAATACTTAAAACAAACTTACAGACACACAAATAAGCAAGCAAACAAACAGCCTGGCCTTGTATTTATTTCAAACCAGGGTGTTTTGTAGCATGCTGCCTCTCCACACGAATGTTCTGCTGATGGGTAGCTTTGTATGTGAAACTACCTCTAACCCTCTAGAGATTTTTTTAAAATGATGCATTTATCCCACTGTGTTTCAAACTACCCCTGGTTTCCTCTGAAAAGCTGCCTTTGAAGCATTTTTTTAAAAATTATCCATGCAGAAGGGCTATAGATGAATAAATAAATAAAGCCAACTTCTCTGTTGGAGTTTTGGAAAGAAAGTATTTGTGCCTTATGCCAAGCATTTTGGAAGGTTGTCCCAGGGACTTCTCTCACTTTCTGTTGTATCATTATTTAATCTCTGATTAACAGTATGAGGTATAGCTGAATGCAAAGTACTTCTGCTCTGAATTCCTTAAGGAAATTCACTGCAGGACCTTTTAATGGAACATCTAGATATCTAGTTCAATTTATTGCAAGTTATATTTATGGTTTTTGTCTTGTATGTTGTCTATTAATTTTTTTTACTGAACATCAGGGACCAATTATGTGCACGCACACATCCCTTTAGGTGAAATCACGGTTGAAGCTAGGTTGCATTTTAGAGATTCCACAGGTTAGCCTTCAGGGAATGCACAGGACCATCTTTGGTCTTGTAATATCTCAGAGGCTGCATGAAATCCCAAACTACATGAACTGGTATCTAAGCTGCATAACTTTTATTTTATAGCTGAAAAGTCACTAAAACAGAGGTTGGCAACTTATGGCCTTTCAAATATTCATGGACTGCAACTCCCATCAGCCCCAACTGTTGATGGAATTGTAATCCAAAAACATCTGGAGGGCTTCAGAAGTTGTCTACCACTGCACTGATAGATCTGTGAATCTTGGCAACATGCAGTTTTGAGTCTCTCACTGTTTATGTATATATGTGAACAAAGGTGAGCCCACACCCAACTTGCAGATGTTCAGAGAACTAATGGGTATAGGAATGGCACAATTAGCACAGCAGGCTGTGCCCCTCACCTACACATCTTTATGTGAAGGTAATGTAAACAATGCATAGCTTTCTCATCCAACCTCTATGAATATGCTTAGCTGGAAACAAAGTGTGCTATCATGGTTTTGACTGCAGCTGTACACATGATGATATGGCAGCTGGCAAGATGTGCTGTTTTAAAGGCATGGGATTCAGTCTTGAAACATGCAGGAAAATGGATTTATGTGCTCATTTCAACATTTCATTGTTTTTCAGAGGCCTAGTTCATATATTATCTATGTGATATATTTGTTTCCAAAGGTCATTTGTGAACTAATGAACTCTACCTGACACTTTGGGTGTTCCTTCTGCCATTATTGATCCACTATAGTTGCAGAATCTCATTTTTTTTAAAATTGAATATTTATTATTAATAAGTTACCATCCTCTAGGTCACATAACAAAAAAAGAAAAAAGTAATAATTACCTATAAATACAGTTACACTTCCAATCATTTCCTTACCTATAGTATACTAATAATATTTAAACATTTATATATCTTCTACTTCTAACCCTACAGTTATTCAAACTAACCAGCATTTCAGCCCATTTTCCAATTGATCTCCTGCACCAGAGGCCAACAAGGGATTCCATACTTCCATAAATTTATCTTGTTTTATTTCACCTCTATAGAGTTTAACGTGATAGGTCAGTTTTTCCATCAGAGCCAGTCTCCATATTCTATTTTGAAATCTTTGCAAAGACAAGTCCTGAACGTCCTTCCAGTGTTGGGCACTTTCATTATGGGCTCCTCCTAATATAATCGCAATTAGTTCTTTATTCACAATGTTTTTGTTCCCTCCCGTAAATAACGAAAAAAGTAGCAAAGTTTCATTTGAGATTATTTTTTCTTTTGTTATACTTTCCAACCACGTAATTACCTCAGACCAGAAAATTTCCATCTTGGGCATGTTAATCATATATGTTCCAAAGTTCCTTTATTCTTGCACTTCCTCCAACACATGTCTGATATTCCTTTGTTTATTCTATTTAATTTTACAGGGTATAAGTGCCATCTGTGCACTACTTTTAACACTGTTTCTTTGGCTTGGGATGAAACTGATTTGTAAGGTTGAGAGGTCCATATTCTTTTCCATGTGTTTTCTAATATTTCAGTTTTCAAGTTTGTCTCCCAAACTATCTTGGATCCCATATTGTCTCCAAATTGTTTATCTATAATACTTTTATAAATTGCTGAAATTAACCCTGTTTTCCTTTTATTCCCTATCTCTATACAGTGGTGCCTTGACTTACGAACTTAATCCGTATTGGGACGGTGGCCGTAAGTCAAAACGTTCGTAAGTCAAAGCACCATTTCCCATAGGAATGCATTGAAAACTGATTAATCAATTCCGGCCGAAGAAAAAAAATACCCCCCAAAAATAAAATAAAATAAAACACTGCAAGCCCCTGGGGCTGCAAAAAACAAAACAAATAAACACAAACATAACCCCACCAGCCCAATCCCACCCTGCAAAAGCCACCCAAAACAGTTTTAAAAAGGCAAAAAAGCAGCACCTTACCTCACCACGAAGCCTCCTTTGAAGCCTCCCGGCCATGCTCAGCCGCCCGGGCTCCACCGCCGCCGAGACCGCCGTCAGCGGGAGCCCTCTGAGACCCTACCCAGCCTTCCTCTGCTGCCGCGCGGGCCCACTGGCGCCAAAACCGCCGCCCGTAATAGCCCTCCGGGACCCTACCCCGGCCTTTCTCTGCCGCTGCGCGGGCCCACCGCCACCAAAACCACCGCCTGCAGTAGCCCTCCGGGACCCTACCCGGCCTTCCGCCGCTGCCGCGCGGGCTCACCGCCACCAAAACCGCCATCAGTGGGAGCCCACTGGAAGGCCTCCCAGGCTTCCACCGCTGCCTGGCCTGGGCTCCGCCACTGCTGCCCAGCCGGGATGGGTCCTCGCCTCCCGGCCGGACCCCCACCACCGCCACCACATCCCTTTCCCGAACCGTTGGGGCGAAAGAGCTACAAAGAAGCAGCCTCTTTCGCCACCAACGGTTAGTCTACAGTACTGTATTTGAATTTCCCGCCCCTTTTCCCTGCCTTTTTCCGTTCGTAAGTCACAGCTCCGGCCGCAAGTCAAAGCAAAATTTTGCGGCCGGAGCTGTTCGTAAGTCAAATTGTTCGTAGGTCAGGGTGTTCGTAAGTCAAGGCACCACTGTACAATATTTCTCTATTTCTGTTAATGGTCTATTTGAGCCCGGTGTTTTATGCAGTTGAGTTGCCAAATTTCTGGTTTGGGTTATCTGATACCAATTAGTTGCTATATACCAAGTTTTCTCCTGGAGCTGTCCGATTGTAATAGGTTTTCCTTGTATAAACAAGTCTCTTATTCTATACATTCCTCTCTCCATTGTTTAAATTGTGCATATTTATCTTGAAATTTAAATTTAGGGTGTTCTAATATAGGACATAATGGAGATATAGGGGGAGCGAAGATTATCATATATTTCCTCCATATCCGGAGTAATTCTTTAGTAAAAGGATTCTATATTTGTTTCTCATTTGTCAAGATTCTTTCTTTATAGAAATATATGTCCAATGACCTTCCTTGTTCTTCTCTCTCCATTCTTGCCCATTTGATTATTTGAGCCATTTGAAAAGCTCAAATAATCATAATAATATTTTAGTAAATATGGTATTGCTAGCCCTCCATTTCTACTTGGGCCATACTTAACTGTGTTTATAAATCTCAGGGATTTACTTTTCCCTGCAATAAATTTTTCCAATATGTTTTGCCATTGTTTTATCTTTTTCGTTTCCAATTGTAGAGGGATATTTTGAAATAGAAATAGAAGTTTTGGTAGGATATGAGCTGTTACTATTGCAGTTCTTCCCAATAATGTTAGATTTAATCTTTTCCATTTGTAAATTTTTTCCTTTATAGAACTAAATACTTTTTTATAGTTCCTATAGACTAGTTGCCTTATATTTTTTGTTATCCAAATCCCCAAATATTTGAAACTTGAATAACGTAGGTCTAAACCTGTTCTTTTCTTGATTTCTTTTGTTCTAGGATAGGAATATTTATGCATAGCAATTTAGATTTATCATAATTAATTTTTGATCCTGTATAACATTTGAATTCTTCCAATATTTGTTTCAATGTTTCTATATTTTCCATCGGGGATTCTAGGAATAAAAGTATATCGTCAGCATATAAATTAATTTTATGCTGTTTATTTCTAATCATTATTCCCCTAATATTAATATTTTTTCTAATAAGTGCCGCAAGTGGCTCAATGGCCAGTGCAAATATTAATGGAGACAATGGGTCTCCTTGTCTTGTTCCTCTATATAATTCAAACTTTTCAGATTCAATTCCATTTATTAATATTGAAGCCCTTGCCCCTTCGTATAGCTTTTTTAGAACGCTGATAAATGTTCCACCCATATTCATTTTTTCTAATAATTTGAACATATACCTCCATTCCATGTGGTCAAAAGCTTTGAGGGCATCTAGTGAGAGTATTGCTACCTTCCTTTTTTTTCTGATGCAATATGTATAATATTTAATATCTTACGATATTTTGAGGGTCTCCTGAAACTTTCCCCCCCTTCTTTGTCACATTTTGCCTCATTTTAACTAATAAGATGACTTTTTTTTAAAAAAAGTTGCTCGTCCCTCTAGACAATTTTTATACATTGTATGTCAGCCACACTGGGCTCTCATTAGAAAGGGCAGGATGTAAAAATCAATCAATCAATAATAGAATGAAAATATGTGTGTATAGTTTTGTACCATTATAAAAGTACAGAAAATCTTGGATGAAAAAAGTTATAGTTTGAAAAGTAACTTCCCTCCTTTTTCTGATTTTACATCATACAACAAATGAGGTGATAAAATTCTTATGTCACAAAGTATACTGTGCCACTTTAGACTACGGGTGAGTGTGACATTTTTAAACATGAATTCGTATGAAAACCTCTTGCAAATCGGAAGCTGACACAGTAGGAATGAATTGTCTTACAATACTTCTCTTATTCTATTTGAAGTAGCTTGGGTTTTTTTTTAATACACAGGAGCGTTAAAAATGTCAGGTCCTACTTGAAATGGTGTAGTCCATTCTATTTCCTAATTCTGCTGTATATGTAGACTGTGTCTTATGCATGGCCACCGGGAATTCTGAACATACAACTGTCTGGGGACTGGGGGGTGGGCATCCTCTTCATGATAGCAGAAGAGAAAAAGAAGCTTCATTTGTGAACACAGGTGATTAAAATCAGATTAAGTGGTAATAGTAATTGTAACAATTTCCAAGTCATTTATGGTCAGCCTACTACAGTGATAGACTTCTTTGACCACTGTCTTAAAAGCAGCAGTAGAAAATGTAATGATGTAAGCAACAATTACTGGTGGGGAAGAGAGAGAGAAAGAGAGAGGGAAAGAGAGAGGGAAAGAGAGAGAAATCCTTCAGAATCATTAGGAAATGCCCGAACTTTCCTCCTTCATGTAAACTCCATCTGGCTTGTCCTTCAGCTCTCTGACAGATTTATGCTGCTTGTTATGTCTTGCTTCAGTCCACACCTCTGTCCTGAGCAAAAAAATGTGTGGTCTGTGCAATGAACCATTCCCTTTGAAACCCACTCCCGATGACTTTCTCTCTTTCTCATTAAATGTTGGGAATAAGCCAGCCGGTGGTGGACTTATCTCCAGCAGGGATTCAATCTCTCATTCTATTAGCATGAAGCCCTTCCAGAAGCATGTCATTCTCTATCTGCTTTTGTTGTTTTTCCTTTCCCCTTTGTTGTTGTTGTTGGTTGTTTAATTTCTCATTTCTTTTATCCATCTATCCCTTGCAAACTTGCTTTTGAACAGAAAAATAAGAGGTCGCAAATCAGTTCTTTACACTTGAGAGATGGAGTAATAACAGGTGGCAAGACCAGAGGCAGCAAGAGCCTGGGATTCTGGTTGTCATGGAAACATGTCAGACCTGCGGAGCAATGAGCTCTGTCAGCAGTAGGGGGGAAAGGAGGGCGAGAGAAGCTCAGTGCCACTTACCCTATAGGTTCAGATTGTATGTCAGCCATCCCTCCAAGGGATGAAGGCAGGAAAGATGTGGAAATGGTAAAGCCAAAAACCGAACACAGATTTGAACTGGGGAGAGAAGGTTTCAGGGGTACAAGATAGCAAAGCTTTTGGCCTAGGCATTCAACACAGGATTTTTTTGTTTTCCGTTTTCTTCATTACAAAACAGCAGTCTTTCTTTTGCATTGTCCATTGTGCTTTTTGGTCTGAAGTGCTGGTACATAAAACCATACTGCTCTGTAGATAAAGGCACAGAGTAAATAGACAGACGGACAGACAGATGTAATTTCATGCTGCTTGTTCTATTATAATGATATCTATCCATTTTTAAAAGTACTATACAGTGCTGTTTGCAAGCCCTGGTGTCGAGAAATTGGAAGATGAGGGAAAGATGGTTTCAGTTGCTCATTACAATACAGGCTTATTAGTTTGTACTACAGATGGGATATTTGTATTCATATACTAGTATGAATACCCCGGACCCAGGTGGCTCGGAAACCCAGTCCTGCCTCCTCGAACCAACCCGTCCACTTACTGGTCACCATGCAGCGTTCACGGCTGGCATCCTGTTCGTTGCTCCAATCCCGGACGTACCTAGCTAGCACTTCTCCACCTTCCTGCACTGCTGGCCACTCCAGCCAGGGGGTGGGATGATGAGTCTCCCTGCTCAGCTGCAGGTGACTTGTAAGTGGACAGGTTGGGTCGGGGAAGTGGGACTGGGCTTCCCAGTCACCTGGGTCTGTAATGTTCGTATTTATATACGAATATGAATATCCCAATTTTTAGCATGTATACATTACTGAAACAGCAACGTCTACGTTGGCTTGGGCATGTCGTGAGAATGGCTGATTCCCAAAGCTCTCCTGTATGGAGAATTAGTGCAGGGAAAGCGCCCCAGAGGGAGACCACAGCTGCGATACAAGGATATCTGCAAGCGGGATCTGAAGGCCTTAGGAATGGACCTCAACAGATGGGAAACCTTGACATCTGAGCGTTCAGCCTGGAGGCAGGCGGTGCATCATGGCTTCTCGCATTTTGAAGAGACACTTTTCCAGCAGGCCAAGGCAAAGAGGCAATCCCGAAACCAGCAAAACCAGGGAGCTGGACAGGGGACAGATTGTATTTGTGTTCAGTGTGGAAGGGATTGTCACTCTCGAATTGGCCTTCTCAGCCATACTAGATGCTGTTCCAAGTCCTCCATACAGAGCAAGTTACCATAGTCTCTCGAGACTGAAGGATGCCTAATCCTAAAAAATGAATATCCCATCTCTAGTTTGTAACTGGGATGAGCAGTCAGAAGAGGAGAGAGAAATTGCTTATTAATTGGAAGGTTTTGCCATCTGTGTCTTATCTCTGTGAGAATGAATTTCCAAGGCTAAAACTCACTCCTGGTACAAGTTAATTAACAAAACTGGTTTCAGCTGAAGGAAAGGGAGATGGAGAGAGTGAAGTTACTTTGGAGATGTCATGTTACTCTCTTCTTCAAGAAGGTTCAGGGCAATTTGATGCCTGATTGGTGAATCCCCTCAAAAGGTCTAGAAAGTGGAATGTGTTGGAGATATTGCTGCTTCACATTATGCCTTTTGGAGGTTTTGGGTGGGAGGGAGCTGCAATAAATGTCAGTCAACTCAGTAACAGCAAATAGTTTACTCTCTGCCTCAGATTCTTTTTTGCGCCTTTTTTTCCAGTCAGGCTTCAGTCAGTGTTCTGTCAGTGTGTTAGAGTCATGGAGACAGAAGTGAACAATTGGAGTGAAGAGTTGTCAGCAATGTAACCAGTCAGTCAGTTGATAATGAATTAAATTAAGCAGTTAGGCTTAGTAATGTAACAAGTTAAGATTTCCACAAAATATAATGTTGGTTTTTATATGAGAGCTATAAGTAAATGGAAGCATTTCATTCTTTCTCATTTGCCAGAGTCTTTGAGTGAATGTACTGAAACAAATAAGTGACAGTTGAGGTAAACTAACAAATAAGGGGTAGACTACTAAGGGAGACTGTAGTTCAGTCTGCTCTGTAGGTTCCTGACCAAACATTTTTGTCCACTGCGTAATCAGAAGGAAAATTTATTATTATTAAGGCCACACTCAGTCTTCCTTACACCAAACCAAACTCCAACAGAACAGTGGGCATAAAGAATGGGAAGAGAGTTTGTTTAGTTTAGCCTAGTTTCTCTCAAGAGAATGCTCATCTGCTGCTTTGTTACCTGGTTTGTATTCTGCACATGTTCTGGAGCCATGTTGAAGTTCTTGAGTATGAGTAGTAGCTTAGGATAGCTAGCTTGCTTATTTTCCATGGGAACTGTTCTAGAACTGCTTTTGCCTCAAAATCTTTTGAATGCTTGTTTCCTCCACAACTTCTTTGACTGGTTTTGGGATTTTTAAAACTCTCTTTTGTAACTCTTTAGAACTTTAGTCTTTTTAAATTTCTTTTTGCAACATCTTCAGTAAAATAATAAAATCTTATAGTACTCACATGTTCATTTCTTTGGTTTGCGAGGGAACAACAGAAAAAAACAGAGAAGAGAAGTCAAATCTGATACAATCCCACACAGAAACCCAAAAATGCACTGGCCAAAATTATTGGCACCCTTAGCTTAATAAGGGTGTTTGGATGTTTGGGTTTCTGTGTGGGATTGTATCAGATTTGACTTCTCTTCTCTGTTTTTTTCTGTTGTTCCCTCGCAAACCAAAGAAATGAACATGTGAGTACCAAAACATTTGCAACTGCAACAATTTTCTGAGAGAAGGGTTGCATTTTCTGACAGAATTGCAAGGGTGCCAATATTTTTGGCCATGACTGTATGTGAGGCAGCCCCACTGCCAAAATGGCAGTAAATTTGTTTATTTAACAGTTCCAGTTGGTGGGGGATGAGTCTTCAGGAACATTGAAACCCCTTTCCCTCTTAGTGGCACAAGAAATAACACTAATGATTATAAGATAAAAAATTGCAAAATGATAATGGAGCTAGTTTTCAAAGGCTGTAGGTCCTCATTGTAGGTAGGCGATACCTGATGGGAGTAAAAAGAATAGAAGGAAGAACAGCAGGCAGAAAATGGTATTCAGATTAATCCTTTCCAGTGTAGAGACTTCTAGGGGCTCTTGATTTTCTAGCTCTTTTTAAAAACTTGGCTGCAAAAAACTCACAACCCCAATATCAAGAAACCTCCAAATGCCAACTCGGTGCAGCATATAGGACAGTCTGCTTCACACATCAGTTGCCCAGGTACGAATGTGTCCATTGGTTATGGCCCCTGGCAGTCATATATTTGGTGTTCATGAGAAAGGACCCGTGTGCATGTAATTCTTTGTGGTAGTTGAGATCCCAGCATGCTCAAGGATTTTTGTTTTTGTAGAACAATGGTTCCCAATCTTGGGTCCCCAAATGTTCTTGGACTAAAACTCCCAGAGACCTTCAACACTAGCTGTGCTGGCTGGGATAGAATTATAGTCTGGAGACCCAAGGTTGTGAAACAGTCTTGTAGAACAACCATATACCTCTATGGTCATTATTTATAAACAATGTGCAAATAGTTGTCAGTGGGTGTGACAACAGGAACTCCGTTAGAACTGACAGTCCTGGACCCTCTTTAAATATGAGCACAAGAAGGTAGTTTTACAGTAGTTTCCTTGGTAGGATCAGGATTGCAGCCCAGGAATTAAGTTGCAGGGAAGTTTCAAAGCACCAGTGTGGTGTATTGGATTGAGTAATGTACCAGAACTCAGGAGATGTGGGTTTGATGGAAACTCATGGGGTAGGGGGAGTGGGACTGGCAAAACCACTCCTTGAATATCTCACTTAACTTGAGATCCCTGTTAGGGTTGTTATAAGTCAGTTTAAAGTGACAGGATACAACAACAGCAACAGAAGTTTAAACAATTTTAGGAATTATGATGCTAAAAACTATTTTTTAAAAAGGTTTTGTAAAGCAGTTGGAATTGTCAGGCACAATCAAATGATTTTGGATGACATGTGAAAAAAGTGAAATATTGCTTAGTTCACCTGGTTTTCACATTGTTCTACAATTCCAATTTAAGTGCTCTTGGAATTCATTAATTCCCTTGATTTCTGGTTGAAAGAGAAAAAGAGTGAATTCAGCCTAGATTACATCGAAACAAATAGAACAAGTAGGTTACCCTGTCAGCCTCACTGATGTTGATGGGACCAAAAGTCAACTTAGTTTGGATCCAACCCATGTATTGTTTTAAGGTTGAGAGCAAAGGAGTTACAGATCATATTAAATACAAAATCTGACAAGTGTCAACTGCCTTTATTCCCATTATGCTGGGGAGCTTTTTTTAAGATGGGCACAGTGTTTGTGTCCATCTAAAGAGGAAGGAATAAAAGGTACACAAATTGCATGTCTCTTGATTCAAGTAAGTATATTTCTTATCTGCAGCCCAGAAAGGACCAGATGGAGCCATTATTTCCAACAACTACTGTGACTTCTGCCTTGGAGGATCTAACATGAACAAAAAAAGTGGGCGGCCAGAGGAACTTGTTTCATGTTCAGACTGTGGGCGCTCTGGTAGGTGATTCCATATTGTAATTTTCTGGGAGCAATGAACATGAATGGTTCGTTTTAACCATGCATACAGAATATGGATTGGTTGCTTTGTTTTGTATGATTGGGAATGGCTGTTCATTCCTAGAGTATAACTCTGAATGCATATTTTAAAAATAATGGGCTAATACAGAAATCTGTGACCAAAAACAGGGGGTCTTATATAAAAATAGATCTGTTCCTGTTTGTAACCAAGACCTACGTTAAATGAGGATTTTTGTCTTCAGAAATTGTCACTACAGATGTGGTTGCTAATGAGCTGTTGAGATTTCTGCCACTTGGATGATAGGTGGCACACAGTCTACAGTCCTTCTCTCTATATCTGTGTGATGTATGTCTGCCAACAAAGGATAACTCTACATGTGTCTGGTGGGTTAGAACCTAGTCTGCAAAAGTATGTCCCCATGACAGACTTGTTAGTCTTTAAATGCTGAAAGGTTCTTCATCACCACCAGCAGATTAACACAGCTGCCCCTCTTGAAGTTGTTACAGAAAGACAGCTAGTATTGGTCACAGTCCTTCTTAGCTGTTGACTTCTGTTAGCAACAGGCAGTACTTCTAACCTATTTATTTTGTCCAATAGTTTTGAATTTTTGATACAAGCCTTTTAAATTTTTTTATCTTTCATGTATGTGAACCAGCATCAGAATATACTACAGAAATCTGATTTTACAGTTGGGCTTCATTCCAGAGACTAGTATACTAGCACAGTATACCTGTATACCTGCTTTTTCCTCATGATCTGTCACAGAAAGGAAAATAATAGCTGTATTCCAATGCATACAATATTTCGTTCTTTTGCTTTATCAATTCAAATTGTTTACCAGAGCAAGTTATCTATTAGGCAACATTTTGGGTGCAACTGTACAACATGGAAGGCACAACATTCTTAATTATAATTTAAAAGTTACACATTTTGCTCAAAGAAAAACATTTTTCCTATGCCAGAAGGAGCTATATCAGTGTTGTATTGTTCCTTATATGCGCCCAGTAATATCTTTCAATTATGCATTATTATGCTCATTGTGCCTCTTTGACAGGGGCTGGACCGTAGAGTCTCTTCCAGCTCTACAGTTCTAAGATTTTTATTGTTATATATTATTGTTATATTATATATATTTTTATTGTTAGAGTTGTGGTTTGATTCCATCACATCTTTATATCAACTTTTTTTTTCATGATTTCTTCCTTCAGTTCTGTGAAACTATGCTAGTAGAACTGTTGGAGAACAAACAAGGGAGCTGGGATTTAACATTTTACTCTTCAAGGGGATGGATCCAGGAATATGGCATATTATGAAACCTGTGTAATCAGTTATTTATTGCATTAAACTGTTTTGTATGTTTTTCTTCAACTAGATGAAACATTTATTGTAGGCACATTTATATAAGAACACTTTGTTAAGATGTAAAATAATGTGTACATTTTGATTTGTTAGTACTGTAAATGGTTTGCACTTTGTTTTGCAAAGGAACCACATCATTTTGGAGATCTGGTGAAGGAAGAGATCAGGATGGTGTGTTTTTAAAAAAGACACAGCAAACTTACAAATGATATGAGTTATTATGCTCAAATGATAAATTTGGGACAGTTGGTGCCAAAATGAAGGCCAGCCATTGTTACCTTGTACTCTTAAAGGAAAATACACAGTAGGAAATCCTTAAAAGCTGCTCAAGACCTTTTTTTCTGTGTGTTTTAAACAGAGGAAAAGAGTATTAACCCTTTTGCTGCCTTAGCTTATGGGCATCTCTCATGGTGTAATTTTTTTTTAACCCTTGCAAATGCAATTCAGTTTATACTTCCTTTATTGCTCCTTTTGCTGTTTCACTGATCTGTGTTATTGACCTGAGCCATTTCAGATATTTATTGCTTGTGTATACATATATGGCTGGGAGATCTATTTAGCCTAAACTGTTTAACAATGGTAATAATGATTATTATAACAATATTTATGGTGCCTGTTACTTAACCCATGTGCTGATATATTCATCATACATGTCAGCTCATTTGGGAAGAGAAAGCAGGAAGGAAGAAGCGGCGACAGCACACACTACGGAGGACTTGTTCGGTTCCACATCTGAAAGCGACACCTCAACTTTTCATGGCTTTGATGAGGATGATTCAGAAGAGCCTGTCTCAAACCAGAGCAGCACCTCCCCCTCTGCAAAGAAAAAGGGCAGCTGCTAAAATAACTAATCTCATACAAACTCTATGAGCTATTTCCTGCCCTTTTGGCTATTTTTATTCTTACCGTTACCTTACTATTGCATTTTTATTAGACCCATGATCACCTATGGGTGTGTACACTGAAAGCACAAGTCTAAAATTGTAGAAAACTTCTTTTTTTAAAAAAGGATTTGGTTATCTTATTTTCATTATTTCCCCTCCTTTTTTTCTCTTTGCAAGCCTGAAATGTAGATGTCAATAAATAAATAAATAAATAAATAAATAAATAGAAGAGAGCAAAATTTCCAAATTTTAATATATATCCTCCAGATTAAAAAAGAGTTGGACACCAAGAATCCACCTCAAATAGTGTTTTAAAGTATTTATTTATATATTCTCTCTATATAATTATTAGAAGAAAAAAGCAGTGATAATTTACTTGATAATTTAAAACAGAAACAGCTGTGGTGTGGATTGTTCAATGATAAGGAACACCAAACCCTTGCCGGTGTGAGTCTGGAACTGTGAAAAGTTTGCACACTGGATTTTGTGACTTCCCACTTTGTAGTCTTTCCATCTTCATCTTTAACAGTTTGGAAAATCAAGAAAAATCATGTCCTGACTTCTTCCAGTGGACACATTTGTATTCCTTCAAGAATCTCTCATCTCTCCCAACTTGGCATCTTTTTACCAGGCGCTGCCTCAATCTTGTTCTACTTCGCCTTCTACGCTGTGGAAAATAATTTCCAAGCACATGTATGGAATACAACCATTAAAGTCACAGATTCTGCAAAGAGGAAACAAATGATGTCAATCATGAAAGAAATGAAATGGGAAAAAATACCTCACATTTCTTTTACTTTACTTTTAAAGTTTTTTTTAAAAAAACAAAACCCACTTAGTCTTATTTTTGATACCTCTCCTTGAAAGATACCAAAGCAATACTCACTAATCTTCAAAGGGCAGCAGAGAAGATGGAAACTCTGTCTCATTTGGTATTCTAGCAACATGGAGTTGAACAGCAAGAGTGAAAAGGTATGTTCCAAAATGAATTCGTTTCATACTTTGGGGAAACTCTGTGCTCTGAGTTTGTCCCACATTGTTTTGTAAAACCTAGCATGCTGGCCATGTTCCATCAATCATTTCTAAATAACCATGATTTCCCATTTCAGCTAAATTATGACAGTATGATTATTACCTTCAGAATAAATTGGTTTAATATTAAGAATTAACCCTAATCCGGCTAAAACGTTTTCTTCCACATTCTGGAATATCTTTAGTTTTGATCCACTCTTTCAGAGAGTGAGGTCAGTTAGGAATTTGATCTTAATGTTGATACAATCTTGAAAAATATTCTAGGAAGACATGATCTGGCGTATCTGTGTATCTGTGTGAGTGCATATTCTCCTTAGTCATACTGATGAATTTTAAAAAGTATTTTTCTACCAGATCATGTTAGCACTTGCACTCCCATTATAAAATGATCAATGATATGTTAACTTAATGCCAACAGAACCGCAAGGGCCTTGAGTCACTGGAAGTGTTCATTCTTTGCATGCCATGGTATCTTTGGGTAGGGCCAGAAAAGATTTCTGAGGGATTCTCAGCACAGTCATTGCCATTCTGTGTTGTCAGCACTGAAGGTATACATGCCAGCTTCCTATGTTCTTGTGAACATCATCTAGTTATATTGTTTTGTGTATTGCTCCTGCATCTGAACTAATAGTTCAACTCATATTTGCTATTGATTATCATTATTGTGGAATGTTTCCTAGGATAACAGCTAAGTATGAAAAGTTACTGTTTTTGACTAGAACTCCCAGAATACTCCATACTTATATTCATTTATTCTACTTCTTCATATTCTGTCCTAGCAGTGCCTGCTTGTGCTCCGGTATATTTATTTCTTATAGAATACTTTGTAGCTTTTCAAGATCTGTACTGTCAAAAACTTTGCTACAGCCCAATAATCAGCCCAGACTGATTTTTCTTTGGAATTTTTTTTTTGTTATGCTCCAGTTGCTAACATATATTTGCAAGATGATCCCAAATTTTCCGAATAGCACTTGAACATTGTGGAGTTTTTGCTCTGTATATGGTGAACATCTTTGTTGCGAAACCTTAAGCACTACTTTTCTTGCATGGGAGGTTAAGGTGCTAGTCCTATAGTTAATGTACACTTTGCAGTTTCCTGTTTTCAAGGGATTGGAATGTATATTTAACATGTCCAGTTTGTGGGTCATTGTTTTGTTTTACATATTTTTTTTAGCATATTCTTGTTGGGATTTTGATAGATTCAGAGGGAGGCTACATCGGCATTTTGCCTGCTGTTTGGTTCACTGTGGAGATGGGCTGGTTCAGTCTTAAAGATGGTGATCAAATGATGTCTTTGCTGAGTGAACTGGTCCTCCTCTAGAGTATTCCTACCCACACCTTTCCATCCCTTGTCAGAGGCTTCTAATTTTTGTGTGTGTGAGGGTAGGATTACACCAAATGATATGCTGGGTTTCCTAGTGCTCCTGTTTAGCTTGCACCAGCCAGCCAAGCTATACAGTCAAGCCCTTACTCTTTGTAGCTTGAAATAATTCTACTGGTATCCCATCTACTCCTGGTAACCATAGACTTGAATAATGGTTATATTGATTGTTTTTCTATGTCTGATTGATATTTTTAGTCAGACTTTGCATTATAGGCCCTGAGTACTTGTGGTATATTTTACCTCACAGTTAGAGCCACACTATTTCTTCTGAGTCTGCCATTTCCAGAGTAAAACATTTAGTATTTGTCTTACTAAAAATATCCTGTTGCGGTTCACTTTAGTTTGCTCACATCAAGCATTGTAATGTTTAATGTTCCATTTCTTTCTTTCTTTCTTTCTTTCTTTCTTTCTTTCTTTCTTTCTTTCTTTCTTTCTTTCTTTCTTTCTTTCTTTCTTTCTTTCTTACAATTTCAAGCTCACCTTGATTCATACTTTTCACTTTTCTTTTGTCTTTGTGAACATCAGTATTCTTTTACCTTTTCAGTTTTAATCCAGTTGCTCTGTAGCAACAGCACTTTTTGTCCTTGGCCTTTGGTCTTCCCTAGCAGCTTGTAGAATGCCTTCTGGCCTGGGAGTCTTATCTTCCACCACTATCTCTCATTTCATTCTAGATGAATCATCATAGGGTTTTCAAGGCACAAAATATTCAGAAGTAGTTTACCATTGCAACCTTCTGCACAGTATTTACAAAGTTAGCTTTAGTTTCACTGCCACTGAATATGAACAATCTTCCACCAGTGTCATCCTCCACTACTGGTACTATCCAATAGTTTCCATTCTATAATTTTTCTGCATCTATCACCACTGGAACTATTATCTTCTGCTGACAGTAGCCACTGATTTCTGAAGCAGGTGGCTGCATCTTAGTCTGGTGTATCAGTTATAACACCATGTTAAGGTGAGCATTCAGAGGGTAAAGTTATACTATTAGGAAGTAAAAAAGATTCAAAGGAGAAAGGTCAGTCGTATTGGGATATGGGAGTGAAGAACATTCCGTGTGTGTGTGTTACCTGGGCTGCAGAGGTGCAACCTATAGTTCTGTAAGGAGGCAACTCTCTTTCCTGTTGCCACACTGAAACTACAGATCACTATGTGGGGTTCAATTAATGGTATAGCTAGCATGTCATTAGTAGAAGGAAACACTCTAGTGTTCCAAGCATGCAGCATTATATCTTGAGCAGTCCGAATGCAAACTAAGCTGCTGTTTAATGCTTGATGACCAGTTCCAAAATGTGTGAGATTGTGATCAGATAGCTTTTAATATGCAAGGGATTGCATATTATTCTTATAACTAATTCTCTGTAGTATCTAGTTCATCCCTGTGTTGATAGGCTCTCCCATTGAATGCTGAGTAAAACCATGTTTTCCCCGACTTTCTCAAACCCCCTTTATTTAGTGCATCTGCCCAGGAGAAGATGCCACATCCAGCTCTGCCGAACCATTTTCTCCTCCTGCCCTCCACTGCAAGGGGACCTGTTGTCTTCTCCCAGAGGCAATGTGTTAACAGAGGAGTGCTTCCTGATAACACCACAAACATAAATTGTATATGAGTGTTGATCTGAATATCGTAATTTTCCCATAATATTCACCAGCTTAATATGATGAACACCTAATGGCTGAAAGCATTTTGTTTTAACTATTCTGTCTGAAGTCCCCAAATCCTGAAACTATTTAAAATGAGATACTCTGCAGTTTCTGTCTGGTGAGCACATTCTATGTTCTTTCAGTTCATACTTCTCTTTCTCTCATTGTTAGTAGTTGCTCAAAATTTGCCATTTTTCTATCTCAGATTGTGGTTCCATAGATACAGGAAGTCATCCCTGCTAGTGCCTGCAGCGGATCAGATAGTTGATAAGCACAGCCTGTGCAAGGGACACCATCTGTGATAAATGCCTTTTGTACTTGCTGTCGCATTTTAATCTGGCAAATTCCTTTCTTTTCATCATCCTGAGTGACAGGGACAAAAACAAAATTTGCGATCCAAAGTTTGAAGGTATATTTCTTTGGGAATTTTGTACCATCTACCTTCTGGGTGTTCTGATCATATGTGAATTAATGGTTACAGCAAACCTATAGGATAAACCATGATCTGCTTTTGCCTGTTTGTTATGGTTTATGAGCATATCAAAATCTTGCTTTGGAATAATTTCCTTCTCATAATTAAAATAACTGCCTTTCAATACTGTCTTGCCAAGTGATATCATATCCTGAAGGAAAGAGACATAATAAAAGTTTTGGGGCATTTTGTAAAGCAGCTTGTAAATTGAGGTTGCTCAACATTTTTGAGGAAAAAAATCATTCAGACATAAAGTATTTCTTATCTTTCATCTAGGCCAAGATTTGTAATTTAGATGTTTACCATCTTTATATCATTCTTACAATTTGGTATTAAATATGGTGTCTGACAATTTGTGTTCTTGAATCTCAAGCATATCAGCTGTCATTTAAGAAAGTTTTTGAATCTTCATAGTTGAACAGATAGATCTGAAAACACATAGACAAAGGTCTCAATTCAGCACATAATTAGGTATGCTTAATACTAAATGGTAGGTGAAAATGTGCCCACAGTCCAAAGGACTCAAACATCCATGCCCCATGTGAATGCATGTTTCTCTCCAGTGATCTTCAGGATCTTTTCCATATTCATTAGTAAACTCAGAATGCTATTTCATACTAATGGGTCCTTTAAAACAAAAATATGTGTGGGAGTGGTGGTGAGATAGTGTGGCCAGAATCCCAGAGGCTTTGCAGAGTCTCACCTTTACATCTCATTGCCTACTACTGATACATTCTTTTCTTCTTATCCCCATACATTTTTGCTCAAACAATTGACTTATTAAAGGACTCGTAGTCATAAAGGATGAAAATTAAGTTTATTCACAATCAACAGTTTGACATTTTTCATATGGATTTGCTTTATTCAATGCCCAACATATGTATTAACTTGCTAAAAAATACTGGAATTTGGCAGGAGCTTAGTATGAACATCCTTGCTTATATTTCTAAGTTTCAGGATTTAATGTGTCCCTTCTGGAAATACCATAACTTTTGGATGCCGATACAGTATGTGTCTGTGTCCAAAAGATGGTGGTGGTCATGTACATTGGTGATAGGTTGTTGTGGCTATTTTTTGCAGCTCACTGGCTGAGGTGCTGGTTTGCCAACACAATCCTGCAGCAGATGGTTTAGGTAAAGAATAAACTGCAAGTATTTCATTTGGTACTAACATTAAATCAGAGAGCAGTCGTTGCCATATATGGCTTAGAGTTCTTAGGTTTGTTGTTACATGGAACTGCTTAGTTGAAAATCACCTTATCCTGAACTAAATATTACAATTATTTGTAGTATAGAAGCATATACTTTATTTTATGTTTCTATCAGGCTAATGAGATGCAATAGAATGCAGGGGTCTGGACCTTTTTAAATAGTTGGGCAGATGTGGTTGCAGTAGTATTTTTACTTACCTTGGCAGTATTGAGAGTGCTCTGTGTTTGGGTAAGCTCTCTCTAGTTCTAAGGGATGGGAGGCTGGCTCCATCCTTCTTGAGCTTCTAGTTGGTTCATTGAGACTATATTATTCGGGCTGACTTTTGGTTTTAAAAACTTGCTTTTTAAAAATGTTTTAAATCTGTTTCTCAATAATGTTTTTAATGTATTTTATGCAGAAAACTGATTATTAAAAGTCACCACCACCACTACCACTATTATCTGTTTGGAAGCAATAGCAACAAGAGGCTCAAAAAGAGAAACCAAATAAAAGGAGAATGATGGACAGTTGTCAGTATACAAATAGTGATGGGTTGCCTTTCACACTCACCAGAAAGCCACATTTTCCTATCTGGAAGACATGTTCCCTTAACTGGAGAGGTTCTCCTAATCTGCAGATCCTCAGTGATGAGGGACATACCTCTATGCTTACACTTGAAGGCATACTCTGCCATTTCAAGATTCTGAGATGGAGTAACAATTCAAAACCAATTCCAGGGAAACATTTGGTGAGCTTTGTTTCTGTGAAAGAGATAAGAATGGGAATTCCTGCCTAGTGGTAGACAGCCCCTTTTTCTGACATAAGCAGCCCATGGTCCAAGAAAAGGAGGTGCCTCACCCTGAAATTTGGGTTTGATGTGCCCTTTTGGTTTGAATCATGAGCCAATGCTGCTTTTAGAAATATTTCTTCCTGCCGTGGTGGGAAAAAAAACTGATGATGATAATGATGATGATGACAGTGATAATGATTTGAGGGTTGCATTTTTAGTGTTTCCTTTTTTTGCTGTTCCTTCTGTAGATAAATATCCTGTGCTCACTTGGATTCAGAATTCTTCAAGAAAACTATGGAAGAAGCCACGTAAGATTAGCCAGGATGCTCTGATCTTCCTCCCATTGCCCGATCCTTTCACACCTGTGTCTCACCCCACACAGGAGCCTGGACTATGGAACGCCTGCTGGCACTTGCTCAGAGAAGTCTTGGGGTTTCCCTAAGCTTGTGCAATACAAAGATAAACGTTACTTAAAAAAAAAAGCAGGAGGAATAACAATAACAAAACTCCTCTTCCTTTAAAAGTTATGTGAGTTTGTGTGTATATTTGTATATATAAATGCAGGTCAAACTGGAACTGATTAATAGTAGATCTCAACAAAAACCAGAATGAGTTATTTTATTTATTTCAATATTTAAGAAAAGTAGTGCTGATGTTGCACAGTATTTTTGTTTAAAATGCATTTTACTTCAAAATTTAAAAAGTTTTTGTGAAGAGGTGACTTTTTCAAAAGCGCTTAATGTTAAAGACTTTTCTTTTAGGGCAACTTTTGAGAGTTATTAAAATAAACATAAACTCTGCTCTCTTTTACCTTAAAGATGGCATTCGTACACATGCTGGGTGTTTTTATTTTTTCAAAGTGGATGTGGTAAGTTAAAAGTTGTTCTGGCTTGTTTTTCTGAATGTCTGCTAATGTTTCATGTGTGGTTGTTTAATAATAAGCAGAAACATTGAACAAAGTCTGTTGAAAAGGAAATGCTGAATTCTAGACAATAATTGTAACTAGGACTTTTAAGTGCAGTCTACCCAGAGGCATAGACTAAGTTAAGGTGTTACCATTTCTCAACAATAATGGCACTAAAACTAGGTGATTTTAATAGGAAAAAATTGTATTTTCTGCAAAGTTGTGTTCTAGTAGCTATTGTTCTTGAGTAGCTATTTATCATGCTAACAAGTGCTTTCAAAAATAGTAACAACTGTAAGCAATTCAGAACTAAGGAATTGGGACAATACATTAGGAGATAAATCTGTATTTCTAAAACAGTTTGAAAAGTATTTGAGGTAATATTTGGGAATGTTTGGGGGCATCAAAAATATTAATTTTCATTTTCTATACGTAGCGGAGTTTCTACAGTGGGATCTAGACACAGGACATGGTTATTCTCTCTGTTAGTTTCTCAGGACGAACATGTGACAAAATGACAATTGGTGCTTATGTGATGACTTCTAGAAAATGATCCTGTAAGTCCTTGCATGTGGAAAAGCTGCACTGGAATAGCATATACTGATAGGTTCGCTGAGAATAAGGAATGGACAAGAAGTCAGATTCCAATGAATTGTTACTCAGAAAAGTTATTCTGATGTAGCTTGTCCAAGTATATGTGCCTCACCAGATGATGTCACAAAGTCCATTGTGTGTGCGGACAACAATGCCTTGGAATTGTCCCATGCAATGTGATTCTGTGCATATTTATTTGGAAGTAAGCCTCAGTGAGCTACAAATAATCCTTATTGATTATGCAGATTAAGTACTTAATCTGATATGTAAACTGGTTTTGAGCAATAATTTAAAGACAGTACAGAATCATTTACTGAATATGAAACCTCTTCTTCTGACATTCTGAGAGAAATCATCTCAGCTCTGCTGCTGCACAATCACTGTGCATTCACACTGAGAGTCTAGGGGAGTAGAGTCTCATGAAAGTGCATTAAAGGTGAATTGTAGTGGTGCTATAAATTGAGCACACCCAGTTGCTCTCTCAGGGATGGTTGGTTGAATCCAGCCCAGAAGAAGGACCAGATGAGTTCAAATTCAATAAGTCAAATCTTCATCTTGTAATTAATCAGATCTGAGAAGCTAGAGGCCCCATTACATTGCTCAGCTCATTAAAATCAATCCTGAATCAAATCAATGTCAATAACCCTCCCCTAGCAGGGGTCAATTGGAGAACATTCAGACCCTACTTGAATCAGCTTCACTTGGAAATCTACAGACTTCAGTTAGGTCCTATCAGGAAGAAAAAAAAACCCACATCCTTATTGAAGATCTGCAAACTGTACTAATTTGTGTTTTGTGTTCAGATAGAAACTACTTACAAGGCACCTCCTGTGTAATTCTTTGTAAATATTTATTCACTCAAGTTTTTTTTTTAAGGAAAAATTTGTGAAATTACAATTGCTGTATATAGTTTTTAAAAGTCTTCGTTGTTTACAATGCTGTTCTCCATGCTAAAAATAAAACTTCCTTCTCTTACTTATTTTTGTTTTCTTTTCCCATCTGGCAAAATATTATTGGCTTGCTCATTGTTTGTTTGTCAAATGGTTTTTTTTAAAGTCAAACACAAAATTTAACACACATTTTTGTTTTGGTTTGTTTTCCATTGTTTCTTTGTATTCATGTGCTACTGTGAAAATAGAGTATAGCACGTATTTTATACTGGTTCATACTGAGCCATACCATGAAACCTGCTGCAATGTAGGGCAGGGTGGAGATATCCTGTGGCTCTCCAGATGTTGCTAGAACACAACTTTTATCACCCATTACCATTTACTGTGCAGTCTGGGACTGGTAGGAATTGGAGTCCAGCCACACCAAAAGGGTTACAGAGTCCACACCTTTGATCTAGTACAATGGAGTCCAAAATCTCGGGCAAGGTTTGTCCAGAAGTGCACCAGAGAGTTTCTTCATTGAAGACATCAAGAATTTAGGTTTGGTGCCTTCTGCAGTTAAAGTATTTGCTGGATCATGGACTTTTAGGTCAAAATTTTAGGTCACTGTTAGGCTCAAAACTTCTTCCCCTTTAAAAAGTACACTGGAACTTGGTACTTTTGTTATGAAGGGGAAACAACCCTGTGGGGTCTCAGTTTGGGCCACGCCCCTAACCCAAGTTGTCAATTCATATGAGATTTCAACCAAACCCATCCGGCTGCTTATTTAGTTGTGAAGACACTCTTTGCTGTAAGCAGCACCCTTGGAGACGATCAGCAGCTTTGTTGCATGGAGGATTTTCAGTAGATACTCCTGTTTTGAAGCATATATCTTTTAAAAGTGTTACTGTTATGTCATCAGCCCCTGTTGGGAACCTTCTGTATAGATTATAAATAACAGAAAGTAAGAGGTGGGGGCGAAAGCAATAGACAAGAGGTGCATATGTCCATAGAAGGACTTTTGTATGTTCCTTTTCATTTCAACAAGGCTTTCATTGCTCAACTTCCTAGGGGACAGTGGCCAAGATTTTAAATATTTTTATAATTGGTTAAACATGCTTAAACACATTACCTAGGTAAAAATAACAGAACCCTGAAAAGTAGAATATTGCATTTAACATTGGCTTTGGTGGACTGCAGTCCAGTTAACTCAATGTGTTGTATAAAGTAGGCTACAGTCCATGGAAATGTATACTCTCAGATTGTTTTTGGTGTCACGTGCTAACCCCTACCTGTATAGACATGAATTAAGACATTTACTAAGCTCAGTGCTTACTTCTGAAGCAAACAGGCTCAGAATCAGGTTGCCAGTGACAAAATCTATTTGATATCATTTGTTAAAAAAAATTTCAGTAGTGCTGCAATAATTGACAGAAAATTTTACAAATATTTAGTTAATAAGTATGTTGTTGTTGTTGTTTAGTCGTTAAGTCGTGTCTGACTCTTCGTGACCCCATGGACCAGAGCACGCCAGGCCCTCCTGTCTTCCACTGCCTCCCGGAGTTTGGTCAAATTCATGTTGGTAGTTTTGATGACACTGTCCAACCATCTCGTCCTCTGTCGTCCCCTTATCCTCTTGCCTTCACACTTTCCCAACATCAGGGTCTTTTCCAGGGAGTCTTCTCTTCTCATGAGATGGCCAAAGTATTGGAGCCTCAGCTTCAGGATCTGTCCTTCCAGTGAACACTCAGGGTTGATTTCCTTCAAAATGGATAGGTTTGTTCTCTTTGCAGTCCAGGGGACTCTCAAGAGTCTCCTCCAGCACCACAATTCAAAAGCAGTTAATAAGTATAGTGGGAATCAACTCAGATATTGATATAATAAAACCTAATGTTATGTCACATTAACCAGATCTTGCAGTTCTGCTTCTCAGACACTGGAGCAGATTAATACATATTAATCTCTGTGAATACATGGGTAATATAGACTTAATCCTGATTCAAATAAAGAGGATTTAAATGCAGCTTACCTTGTGTCATTCATGGCTCTGTTATGTATTCCAAAACTTATGGGAACTGCAGAGTAATGCATTGTGTCTTTCTGTAGCCATTTCCAGTCCACATGTGTGTATAGAAGCATCATACAGAGGTTTTAACAGTGACTCCTCAAATATTCTCCTACATAAAACCACTCCTGTGTAACAAAGTAGGGTACCTCTTGCAAATAAACTGCTGTGCCACTTACTCTTTAATACACAGTGCTAAATAATATTAAATTTGTCAGAAAAGACAACATTAATTATTTCAATCTTTAATTGTTGTTAGGGTGGGTCAAGCCTTTGAAATCGCCTTTAACACTAAGATGAAACTGTTCATGTGAAATTTCTTCACATGCTTTACATATTTTGGCACAATAGTGCTACTTGTAGTCTTCCAAATGTGCACTTCTTGAATCTGTTATTTTGGCTTCCTAAATGGCAAAGAATTCAGTCCTGTGCCCTGTGCAAACCATAGGCAAGATCCAGTGAGGTATATCTGCTTGTGGCAGCTATCAACAGCATCTGCGGAAGCTGGTGGAAGATGCCAACAGAATCAGGAGGGAAGCCATCTTCCCTTTCTCTTGGTGGGATGCAGGGCAGGGGGTGGGTGAAATGATAGTCCTTACAATGCCAGCACAAGTATGATACTGGGTTTAGGTTAATATCATAGGCACAGGAGTACACCTGTACCTAGTCTGTTCTTGTCAGGACCTGCCTATATTATGAGGAGGGAAAGCTCTTTTCATGACAAAAAAGTGGGGGTGGGGGTGGGTGGGTGGGTGGTGGGTGGGTGTGGGTGTTTTTGAAAAGAGAGAGCCTGCTCTCTATCCTTTATCCTTTTTTCCTAAGATCTGCTTACTGGACTCACGTCTTCTGTTGCCAATGCATCCATCCTTGTTCCAGCTAAGGCCTGGAGCAGTGATGATAAGATTGGCTGCTGCTTTTAGGGTGCAAGGAAGATGGAGCTGTCCGTCTCATTTTATTCCTGGTCTTACACAAAGGCTTGATTGCTAGGATAGTATTTTCACCTTTTTAAAAAAAGTGACCTCCCTCCTATGCTTTTGATGTAAAATGGATAAGAGTTTTGTCCATCTTTTAGCTCAATACTAGGTGAAGACTCACCAAGCTAAAATTCTAGTTACTAAGCTACTATTAAAGGCAGAAACACAGTAAATTGGTGAGGGATGGGGCGGGTAAGCATTGAGGACGCAAAATACCAGCAGGCGGTTATGGTGTCCAATTCACAAAGCAGTTGCTCCTGAAAACACAAATATCCTGGAATCAGATAAGTTAATCAACATGTGTAACATGATTTTATTTTATTTTTTAAAAAAGAAATACTTCATTCATTTTGGCAAATGCCAAAATGTTTGTAGAACTGTTTTGTAAATGGCCACAGTGAATAAGGTAATTTCCACTTTCTGTACATTTTGCATTTCATTTCTTCTTATCAGTTTACACACACACACACACACACACAGAGAGAGAGAGAGAGAGAGAGAGAGAGAGAGAGAGAGAGAGAGAGAGAGAGAGAGAGGCATGCACCACCCATAGGGTTTTATATATTTACATCCTGGGGTAAACTTTAATGCATCTGCTAGAGTGAACTGTAGTGCATAAACATTTGTGCCATAATAGTTACGTATAAGGTGCCACAAAACTCTCTTTTCCCCTGAAGCAGACTGACATGGTTATCTCCTTTAGAAATAATTCCTTAAAATATGAGTTTGATTTCAGGCCAAAGTAAAGAACAATCATACTCAGTAATACCAAGATAGAGAACTTTCTGCTTTTTCCTTTCTTCTTTTTTATTAAAAGTTTCTACATTTCAGGACAGAAACTCCTTTAATACTCCTGTACTGAATATCATTAGAAATACTTGACTGAGTTCCAATTTAAAGGTCTGCTCTAATGACTGACATACAGATGAGATCAAGCTAAAAACTGCTACAGAAACAAAGATGTTATTGTAAGTACTGATAAATGAATGACGATTTGAAACAGTCTTTGTGTCTGTTGCTTGCCTTAGAGATATACTGTAGAACTTGTCTTTTCAATATAATTTGCCTACAAAAGAAGGGCATATCTTTGCTATAGAGTGTTTGGATGTAGCTGTTAGAAGTGTCCTTGTCTTTTGCTGTAGTGCTGCTTGTTACAGTTCCAGTTAAGATGAGTGTTCTCATTAGTGCTATGGTGACACTTTAAAGTACTGTACAGCTTTTGTGCAATTGATCCATTTTAACTTCTTATTTTAGCATGAGTGTAACAAATTACTTGCACTGTACTTGAATCAGCACATTTTTCCACTGTGTTCCCCTTGTAGACATGTATGGTGAAATTCTCCCCCCCCCCCCAGCAAGTGTGCCATCAGTAATATGTCAAATATTATGGACAGGTAGCCATCTGAGAACTTCTTTCCTAAAGTATAAAATTGCATATTTATTTATTATTCATTTCTCAGTAGCAACTATATTGTCTAGATATAAGTCTATTGGAGATGCCAAGAATGATTTCAAATTCTCCTTGGGTATATTTTTTTAAAATACGAAGTTCATGAGGTTTAAATACACCAGCATCACCTCTCACTAGAGTTGCAACATGTAGTTAATTAATTGATTAGATTAATTAATTTCAGCTCTTCATTGATTTAGAAAGATGTTCTTGCTGAATCAGCCAATAGGTGTCAAATGGGTAATGGGTGCCCTTTTGGTAGGGGCACTCCACCTTTTCTCTCCCACTGGGGGAATGCCTCATCCCAGATGCTGCTTACCATGGCACCAGAGTACATAATGTACGTAAAACAAAGAGCTGTTAAATGGGGTTGTCTGTGTGTGTTTTGGGTTGAGTGGGTGGGTTTGGCACCACTTCCTAAGCCCTGCTGACTTATTGTCAGGATAGGAAGTAGGAGCACATTTTAAAAAGGATTGATTGATTGATTAAAATCCCTTATACTTCCAGTGGGAGGGAATTTAACCATGTCAATTTCAGATAGCATTCAAATGCTTTAAGATTTAGCCAGTGTAGTTAAGAGGTCTATCCAAGAAGAATGTTACTCATTTTATTTATTTGGAAACAAAAGAAAAAACAATACTGGTGGCAATATATAGCCATTATGATTAGTAGCCATTGATAGACCTATCATCCATGAAACTGCCTTTTAGAGTCATCCAAATGGCAACTGTAATCTTGCTTTGCGGTAAAAGACATGTAAGCTGGCTATTTGGGTAAAAAATCTCAAAGCAGCATAAAAAAGGAAAACTCAACCACCAAACTTAAAAACCGAACAAAATCAGTGATGATCTGTAAGTAGCAGTAAAATAGCAACACAGGTAGAACAATTGCAGTAGAATCCAAACTCAACTATACACCAAGGGGAGCAGGGGGATCTTTAGAGGTCACTGTACTGGCCAGTAATTTGGAACCCTGGAGACATAAATTGGAACAGAGTTCCACAGCCAGTCAAGCAAAACATGGGGTTTTGGACATGGTGAGTCCAAAGGGGCTCTGACATGCCTCCAGAATGCTCTGAATCAGTCACCACACAGGTAAGCAAAGTGTCAGTGGGGTGTCTGTGCCCTCAGAACTTTCCATGTGCAGCCAGGGAGACTCCAAATTGAATATGTTGCCCTAGTCACAGAGCAGCCATCCTAAGCTGCCCTTTGATGTGAGGCTGGGATTGCTCTCTGAAATGGTGTATCAATAGCATTGTTTGACTGGGATCTTTTTTTGTTTGGGAGGAAGTCTTCCTCAGTGCTTCACAAATCATACAAAATCAGAGGACATGGAAGAGCTTGATCATAAACAGAACTGCATGACTTCAACCCCGCTAGGGGAGACTGGACTCCTAAAGTGAGTCAAGATGAATACTGGTCCCTGGTGTTTCAGATAGTTCCAAACAGAAGAAGAAACAAACCACACAGCTTTGTGATACAGCAGTTATCAATGAGGTAGGTGTGTTAAGTCTATTTCAGTATGTATAACAAAAATAAAAAACATAAAATTTACAGCACCTGAAAGACTAACAGGTTTATTTCAGTGTGAACCTTTTTTTTTGGGGGGGGGGGGATTACAATCTGTTTGTAATAATTTTCAAAAACCCATTGATATAAATCTGTTAGTCTTTAAGGAATCATAATGTTTCTTATTTTATTTTTGTCATACACTTTGTTATACAGTTAATCTTTCAGGAATTTAGGGAGTGGCTTTTTACAGTACCAGACCTCTGGTTCATCTGGTGCAGTATTGTCTACAACATTCATAGGCAGAGCAGCCGTAGCAATAAACTTTCAAAGAGAAGACTTTAATTAGATGCACTTGGACTTGACCTCTCTTCAGCCTGGAACGACATGCTTTTCACAGGCAAGCTATGGCCATTTCCCATAATTCCCCTATAGCTTTCCTTAATGTTTCTGATCTGACATTTTTTTAAAAAAAAACTTATCTGAGAGCAGCTTTTAGAAAGCAACCTTTGCAGCCTCTGCAAATGAGTTTGCTAAATGACATTCACTGCAGAGCTTGGAAAAATTCCTTTTTTGGACCAGGACTCCTAGAACATCCCAACTAAGCATGGTCAAGCTAGCTGGGGGATTCTCAGAGTGATGGCCTAGCAAGTAACATGTCTGTGCTCTAGTTCACTGTGGCAAGCTGTTTCCCCCACAAAACAAAAGACGAAATGGCAACTTTTCTTCAGCTAAGCAGCTCTTGCGTAGCAATTTTGCTCAGTGTAGAAGTATGCTTTGGAAACAACTTTTTTTCCTACAGTACTACTAAGACCCTCAGAAGTCACCAATTCTGATTCAGTTTCCTGAATATTAGGTTAAGCTTTCCAGTCACAACCAAGTTCACTAACAGCTTGTGCTAAGTGCAGATCATGAGGCTAATGCTAGTACAGAACTAAAAAAATAAAATAAATAGACATTGGCATAGGCTGTGGTTATGATGGAAGAAACTGTCTCTAATTGAACAGAAAAGGGATAAAAAACAACAAATAGATAAGTTTTATTTTCTTATTCAGTAGGAGCCCCTTATCAGTAGGCTCAGTATCTGCCAATTCACTTATCCACGGTCTGAAAATAGTAAAAAATATTAAAAGAAAAATCCTAGAAATATATATTTCTCAATATGCAGTTACCAGAACTAGCCACTAGAGGGAGCCAGAGACTATGCTATGTATAGTGTTCGCTATAATCTGTGTTTTTCAGCCTCTGGTGGGGGCTTGGAACTGATTATCTGATCTTGGATATCGGGGTCCTACTGTATTTAAAACTGTATTTGACATATTGAAATATGTCTTTAAAACTCGTCTATCAAGTGATTGAGAATGCTGTAGGTTTAGTTTTGTCCTTGCTGGATATAACAGCTGTGTTGTGCATTAACATTTCTGTGCATTGCTATTAGGCTAGAACTGTAAAGCTGAATAGTGCATGCCCGTATATTGTCAATACTGAGCATCCTGTACACACCTTACAGGAACTGCCCATGTGTTTATGGGTTTGATTGTATTTTCACCATTTAATTTTGATTTTAAGATTTTCCACAGTCTTTTGATATATTCCTTCTCTGTCTGTTTTAAACTTTTGTGTGCAGGGTGTCATCTGCTTCTAGTATTCCAAGGTATTTATAATTTTCATCACTTGATAGTGATTTTATAATATCGCCATTTTTAAACTCTATTCCATCTAGTTTTTGGATCTTGCCATGTTGTATAGATAGAGCTGCAAATTTGTCAATTCCAAATTTCATTTGAATACCTTCACTAAATATTTGTGCTGTGTTTAGCAGTGATTCTCTCTCTTTTTTTTCGTAAATCTTTATTTCAATCCATTCAAAATAGCATAACAGAACAATACCTATTGTGTTACAATAATAAGAAATTTCTTGTTCGTAAACTCTTATATCTTCATACACACACAGAGAGAGAGAGTTTACATTATCTCTTTATCTTTTCACATACTGTAGTCTCTTCCTTGGCTCATTATTGCATTTTTATGTCTAGCTAATTTGCTTAGAATAACCAGCAGTCCAACCAGTTATCCACTTGGTTTACTTTATTTTTTGACTCCAGATAACTTCATAGATATGGCACCCCTTGTTGAAATATGATATGGAGCAGTGATTCTATCTCAGTGGAACTTTTTGCACATAGTCTTAGGTCATCTATGCATGATTGATTTTTCCTGATTGTTCTGAAATATGGTAGCCCAATCTAGTTTCATTTAAAATTATTGACATGGGGATTAGTAAGAGGTTAAACAGCAGGGGTGACAAAGAGTCCCCTTGAAATATTCCTCTTTTGATGCTTACTTGGCCAATTTCTTCACCATAAGCCGTTAAGACAGTTTTCCATTCTCCCATGTTTTTCTTGAGGAACTTCGGAATGTTTTTACTAATCCAAACATTTTTAGGCAGGTGTTAATCCAGCTGTGAGGCAATGAGTCAAATGCCTTTTTGTAGTCTATCCAGGTGATGTTAAGATTTGTTTTTCATCTTTTTGCATTCTTTAGTATAATTTTATCAATAAGCAGCTGATCCTTCATGCCTCTTGATTTTTTAAAGTTCCCTTTCTGTTCAGCTGGGTATAGGGAGTTTTCAATTAAATAATTATATAGTGATGTTGCAACTACTCCTGTGAGGAGCTTGAACAGTGTTGGAAGGCATGTAATTGGTTGGTAATTACTGGGTTCATTGCCCTTTTGATGAACTTTTATTATCAGAAATGTATGGCCTGTTATCATCCAATCTTCAGCTGTAGAATTCTGAAGTACTGTAAATGATTAAATTGCACTGCTATACATTGATGGAGACTTGTCAAATGCTTTAACCAAAATCCGTGCAGCTCATTTGGACCAGGTGCACTCCAGTTTTTCATAGCCTTTACTTGCCTCTTAAACATTTCAGTTGTTATTACAATATCATCCATAATGTTTTCCTTGAGTTTCTTTACAAATGTCTTTAATCCATGAGTAATTTTTGTTATGTCCGGTTGGGCTTTCCCATATTTATTTCCAAAATTTTAAAGCATCATCTTTACATGGGCTTAATTTCTTTTGCTGTGCATGTTCTCCTAGTGATTTATGGAATAATTGTTGGTTATTTCCAAATTGTGTGTTGTTTTCTCTATATTGTTTCAAGCGTCCATCATATCTTTCAATTTTCTTTGCTGTAGCTGTTACCCATTGTTCTGTGTTGATTTTTCTTTTGCCCTTTCTAGTTCTTGCAATTCCAGTTCTGAATACATTTTAGTCTGGATGATAAACCTTTTCTGGTCCATTAATTGTTGTTCAGTTATGTCACTATTTGGGTGTTTCCTTTTCCAAATTTCCATCATTCTTTTTTGAAAACCACGGGCTGTTGTGTTTGCCTCTAAATAGCATTTCATAATTTGGCCCTCCATTAGACACAGGCTTGTTGCAGTGGAGAGGCTTGTGTGCTTCAGTGAGAGCTGTGCTGGCGGTAATGTTGCAACCTGAAGAGTCTCCTAAGCCAGACAGATCTCAGCTGAGAAGCCAGACGAGCTGTGTCCACCAACCAACAATTATGATGAGAAGAAATAAACAGAAATCCATACCAGATCGGTCATCGCCCTGGTCAACAAGGACTATGTCAGATGCTATCACCCCTGGACATCTGGTGACAAATAGACTACAGGGCTCAACAAACCCATTTGAGGAACCAGGACAGGCTAGTAAACAGAAAATTTGGACCCCTGCCAAAAATTGAGAAATTAGCATTAATCTATCTCATATTCGGTCTTCCTCTATATAAAGCTACAGAGAGGAAGACCAAATACAAAATGGATTGACTCCCCAAAGGAAGCCACAGGCTTGAATTTGCAAAAACTGAGCAGGCTATTGAGGACAGGACATACATGTACACACACACAGAACACTAATGCAAGTTAAAATAAAAGTAAAGTAAGCAGAAGATCCCTATAAAATGTGTACTTTCCTACTGCCACATAGGAAGCAATAACAGCAAGAGCAGCAGCAGTTCAGCAAGTAAGAAGATTAATTTGGAGAATTATATAGAATGCCAGGTATCAGTGATGTTTTGTGAAGATGAGAAATGTCAGTTAGCAGCATTCCTTCACCCTCCAACTTTATTTCAATATTTCAATTAATACAACTTTCTACTAAAAAGAAAAAGTCACTAGAATATTTCCTCAATTTCTTGTAAGTCGAAATAGGAGAGTGGTTTTTGCATGCTAGGGCAAACCCTGTAGACTCAAGTGTTCACTATCAAACAAGATGTTTTTGTAAATGCTTGGAAAGACAGAGGATTTGGGTGATCTTTTGGTTTCAGAATATCATTGGGCTAGTTCCAGGTGACAGTGAAATGGTAGAGGCTGTCTTTTGTCTTTCATTCAACAAGAGATGGCATTGCTCTACGTGGCATAGATTCGTTCTTTGTACTTATTATCTTGAATCTGTCTGTGTGCTGGGCAGCATGACAAGTCATGCAGTCACAATGCTGCTTGTACTAACACAGAAACAATAGTGGAGAGAGAAATTTCATTGTACCAAATGCTAGTTTTATAAAGATGTTTAAAAGCACCTGTGTATTTATGGGAAACTGTGCTGATGGTGAAGCTTTTTATACAGTCTGCTACCCTGTATTTTTAGAATCCACCACCACATACTTTTTGCTCAGCTGCACATTTTGAAAGGCTCAATGAACGTGCCAGTTGATTGAAAGCTCTGTGGTGTGTGAACTGGCCTGTTTGGAAGGCCTGCAGCACATAGTGAGAAATTCCTCAGCCTGTCAGATGGGAGTTTTCTCCCAGGATGAAGTTCTTTAATGGTGATGTGAACCTGCAAAAGGGGATGCAGCTAGAGCACCTACAGCTTCTATGTCACAGCCTCTATCCGTTCTGCTTGATCAAAATCCCTTATTTCCTCCTACCAACATATATTCTGTCTACCCTTGGCTTGAGAAAGATAAAAAATGCCCTTGCATGGACATATGTTGACCAATGAAAGATCTTCCCACCATAAATGAAACTATTTGCAGTTTCAATATGTATGTAAGTCTATCTATCTATCTATCTATCTATCTATCTATCTATCTATCTATCTATCTATCTATCTATCTATCTATCTATCTATCTATCTATCTATCTATCTATCTATCGTGTTTCCCCGAAAATAAGACAGGGTCTTATATTAATTTTTGCTCCAAAAATGCATTAGGGCTTATTTTCAGGGAATGTTTTATTTTTTTTCATGTACAACAATCTACATTTATTCAAATACTGTCATGTCATCTTCTTCTGGTTGCTGCACAAGGGTGGAGGGCGGGGTTTCACTTAACTGGGGCTTATTTTGGGGGTAGGGCTTATATTACGAGCATCCTGAAAAAATCATAGTAGGGGTTATTTTCAAGTTAGATCTTATTTTCGGGAAAACAGGGTATCTATCTATCTATCTATCTATCTATCTATCTATCTATCTATCTATCTATCTATCTATCTATCTATCTATCTATCTATCTATCTATCTATCTATCTATCTATCTATCTATCTATCTATCTATCGAGCTCTTATTTGGCTGCAATGTACTAACACAGCTACCCTGTGAAAATTTGTTTCCATGGGAAATGTTATGTAGTTGAAGAAATCTGATTTTCAAAACACACACTAAGAGGTCAGATTCTAGAGTTTTTCCTCTCTTCTTCAGATCAGTATTTCTGCTTTTGTACCCTTGCTTGTTCCACATTTGCACAATGCTTAAAGGCACCTCTTCCTCCCATTGGAACTGCTGAAGCAGTCTAGTTGCCTTTGGCAATTAGCAATTCATTACCCATAATGCTTTGCTCATTGTGATATGTACTGCTCGCTCGCTCTCTCTCTGTGTGTGTGTGTGTGTTCATTCCTGGAGGTCACTGTGACCTAATTCAGCCCTAGGAATTGTATAGTGTTGGACACCTCATTCAGTGCATTAACAAGCTAAGGCATTAATACAAGGTTATTTGAGCACTTCTCCAGCAGTTTTCACGGGCAAGGATTGAACGTTCTCGCCTAGCAACTAGTAATAATAAACAGGGATAGCTTGGTAGAAGGTGAAGCAGAGCACTTGATGTTTAGCCTAACAAGGAGAATTGGGAGTAAGCTGTGTTATCAATGGATCTGAAGTTAAGCCTTCTGTCTATAATTGCTATGTGCCTGAACCCCAGTACCAGGCTTGCATCATTAATGTAATGGCCAGGCACTCTTATTTCATATTAAAATTGGTTCTTCTTTGTCAGGAGCTCAGCTGTTGGAAACAGAGGCAGTTGCATCTCTGTATTTGACTGGTTGGCTAACCCATACATTGCCTGATGCCTTATCTTGGATTCTCAAAGGAGCTGCAGGAAGGAAGGATGCTAGTTCTAGTGAAATTGTGCATGCTTCTCTTTGATCTTTACATGTTACCTACCTATTCCTTCTCTTAAATTGAACTGTTTTTCTCTTTGTGATGTCTTTCTGGGTGTTCTGTCTTGTAAGGGCTCCTGATAGCAAATGTAAAAGTCAGCTTTTCATCTTCTGACCTTTTCCCAGTGCTGCAGATGCCTCACTAAATAAGATTAAATAGACAGGCTGAGCCCACAATCTTCCTTGTAAGCTTTTTAAAGAGAAAACTATCTCATCCGCCATTTGTTCAGTTGGTCCCCTTCCTTACCTAGGGATAGCCAAGATCTTCTACAAAAATCCCGATTCTTCCCTCTGGCAACATAGACAGATTATGGATGCTGATGAAACCGGAACCGCAATGGGGCCTAGTTGGGCTCTTCTGCACACTCTGAGCAACCTTGAGGTTAAGAAAGAAAGCCATAAATTACAGCAAACTCTTTGACTGTGAGGATATATATATCCTGATATGCAACCAATACTCCGCACAAAAGCCTACAGTTAAAACAGAATGCAGAGAAACTGAGTGGTTTTCCATAGGCAAAGGTATGAGACGAGTGTATTTTACCTCCCTGTCTGTTCAATCATATGCAAAATATATCATATCGAAACTGAGTTAGATTCAGATGAAGCCTCTTTAGATTCAGATGTGGACCCTCTTGGTTCAGTGGTTAAACTGCAGTACTGAAGTCAAAACTCTTCTCATGACCTGAGTTCAATCCCAATGGGCTCAAGGAGCCAGTTCAAAGTTGACTCAGCCTTCCATCCTTTTGAGGTCAGTAAACTGAGTACCCAGCTTTTTGGGGGAGCAATGTGTAGTTAGGATAATTAAATTGGAAACCACCCAGAGAGTGCTTTAAGCTCTATGGGCGGTATGTAAGCAGCGAACTTTGCTTTATGAAGCAGGACAAAAAATTGGTGGAAGAAATAGTAATAATTTAAGATATACAGATGACACCTTATTACTGACAGCAGCACCAATTTGAATGACCTCTGATGAATATGAAAGGAGAAAGTACAAAAGGAGAATGGCAGTTAAATATTAAGAAGACAAATTCATATCTACAGAAGAGAAAATTGTGCGGGGACTCAAGTACAGTCTGGCTAATGATTGTTTTAAAGAAAATGAATAGACTTTTGTTGTGTCAGAATAAGAGCTTATATAGTATAAGATTTGCAGCCTGATCCTATGCCTCTTTACACAGAAATACGTAACTTCACTGACATCAGTGTAGTGCACACACAAATGAGTGTGCACGGTATTGCAATTGTAGTACATTTTCATTACACTTTTTCCCCCTTGTAGTTGTAATTCTGATATAAGAAAAGCTCTATTTTAGGCAGAATTTAAGTCTTGGAAAGTTAATTGACCCAATTCTTATTAAATCTCTGCACTGTCCCTTAATTTTGTGCCATCTGTTAGGTTACTAAACCTGTAACAGTTTGTTGTTGACTCTTGAAATACACACTTTGGCCTTGGGTAATTGCGGTGTCTAAGGGTACACAGACACAGAAATGTAATCAATACTGTGTATCATGTAGAAACTGATCTGTGATTGCATGCTGTGATCCAGCTAGATGGAAAATCTGATAGTCTTGTGTTAGGACAGGGACAAAAATCAGGGCTGGGCAGGGGACACGCTTGTTGGGTTGAAACGGGCCATAACGTTTTGGCAGCTCTACCAACAACAGTTTGGTAAGCCTATAAAGCAAGGACAAGGATGAAACTGCCATCAGATTTGTGTTTTGCTCTGGTTAGTCTTATCTGGGAGTAGAAGACATTGTTAGAATTGGCTGCCCTTGTTTTCCTTTGCCATCTACTGGCAACATGATAGCTTTGAACCCTTCCTATCACCTTGTTGATCTGGGAGCCTAGCTCTTCAAAGCCTACTTCATAGTATCATGCACCTTTCTTCTTCTTTATCTCTCCAAATTAAGGTGAGCAACTTTTGGCTCTGCAGATATTTTGGACTGCAACTCCCATGAGCCTAGCCTAGCCAGCATAGCTAATGGTGATGGGTAATAGTAGCTGCTGTCCCACAACATCTGGAGGGCCCCACTTTGCTCACCTCTGCTTCAAATCCTATGCCCACTGTTGAAGGACCATGATAGATAGATTGTGACATTGCATGTAGCACAATGTGCCAGACTGACACAATCTGCTTAGGAACACTATGCGGAAAGCAGAAAAACAGAGACACAGCTTAGGAACCAAACTGAGAAAGCTCATAACAATCTCCAGCTATGGCAAAAAATTCCCATTGGTTGATTTTCAGTCAAAATTTACAATGACTCACAATTTCAGCCTTTGAAAACAATCATGATGCATTTTAAAGGCCAATAAGATTTATTTGGTATGAACTTTTGTGAACTGTAGCCTACTTCATCATGCTGTATACCATTTTTTGTTTAAAGTGCCCCAAGACCCGCCCAGAGCAGTGCTGTGACACTAATGGGAGCGGGATACAAATTGAATGAATGAATGAATGAATGAATGAATGAATGAATGAATGAATGAATGAATTTATTTATTTATTTATTTATTTATTTATTTATTTATTTATTTATTTATTTATTTATAAGTTTTACTGTAACAGACAAGCATGGCTACCTTGCTGGAAAACACCAAACTATTCATTCAGGGGTGGGCAAAATGTGGCCCTCCAGATGTTGCTGAACTGCAACTCCCATAATTCCTAGCCCACACAGCCAATAGTGAGGAGATTTGGGCCTAGCCCACACAGCCAATAGTGAGGAGAGTTGGGCCTAGCCCACACAGTGAGGAATGTTGGGATTTGCAGTTCAGGAACATCTGGAGGGCCGCACTTTGCCCAGGTCTGCCGGGATGGGCAGGTGAGAAGACTTTCGAAAGTAATCCCATTTATTAGCTTTTTGGGTAGAGTACAAGTCAGAGGGAAGATGCCATGTGTTAGGTGCACCAACCTAAACATCTACCTTGGACTAGAAGGCCAGGTATAGTGTAGCCAGCAGGAAATCATGATGTCACCCTATAACTTAGTGTGGTATTTGTTTGATCCTTTTTAATATGTGTATACTTACTGTTTTAGCTTTAAATATGGTCTTTTAATGATGTAATCCACCTTGTATCTTTCTAAGGAGAAAGGTGGGGGTAAAAATATTTTAAATAAATAAATAAATAAATTTTCCTCTCCAGTCTGCTTGATACAACTTCATCCTTGCTAAAAAGAAAAATAGATAGGAAGTGAACAAAAAATAGGATCTGTAGGCAAATTACTCTTATTTTTCCCCTAAATTATCTGAGTTATATGTAGAGAATATACTGATTTGATTTTGGATGTCTGGTTGCTGTGGCTGACTGTACATGGTCATAATTAATCTTTCAGTGAAGAATTTACTAATGAAGAAGAACAAATGAGCTGTGTTAAGGTCATTACTGGTCACTGAATGTCTGCATATAGCAGTTTCTCTTGGCCTTAATGTCATCTCTGGTCATTAAGGTTCCATAATTAATGACAATCACTCTATTTAAATGTATGTGTATATTAGGGAACAAGCTATTTCACAGGAATTGCATTAATTTTCTCCAGATAAGTCCAGCCAGCACTGCATTCCGAAAAGAGACATGTTTTAAAAATCCTTTTATTAAAAACAAAACAAAACAAAAACCTCTGACTAAATGCTAAGGTCACTATCATAATATTTAATAATTATTCTCTGTCAAGTAGTTTCTTATCGTGACCATCATAAGGTTGCCTAGCTATGAAGTAGTAGTGTCTCTCCTGACGGTGCTTTGGGATGTCCTTTCGATGGTGCTCTGGGACCAAGCAGCTTGCCCGAGGCTGCACAGCTGGCAGTACACCTAACATCACACATGTTCCAGGTGATTTTGGCTGGCTCCTCTCCTGGAAGGCACAATGAGGACTCTAACTCTTTGGCCTTGGCTTCACAGCCAGGCACTTCAATCTGATGAGCTATACCAGCTGTGGTGCAGTCTAGAAGTTCCAACACTGTAAGGTGAAGAAAAGATGGGCATGTTTCCCAAATTAATCAGTCTAGTAGGGGAGGTGTCAGCTAAATTTCAGAACTAATTGTATTTCAAAATAGTTGGCTGAAGAGACAATACAGTTGACATCATTAGACATGCAGGTAAAGCACATCTGTTTGTTCTTGCTTGAGTTTGCTACACTCTGTATGTTGTGAATAAGCTTGCTTTTGTTTATGGATGATCCTTGGGAGATAAACATGGGTTTTATTTGCAGATCTGATTGCTGGGGTATGGAGGTTTGAAGGAACTGCATAGCTGAAGGGAAAATATAATAGTGAGAAAGATGTACCGTATTTTTCCGTGTGTAAGATGATATTTTTATCTAAAATCTTTAGACTAAAAATTGAGGGTCGTCTTATACACGGAAGTAAGGGGGGAAGGGATGAAAGCACTTAAGGATCATAGCCCTTTGATCCTGCAGCCCTTTGATCGCTGCTTTCCCCGCCACTTCCTAAGCCCTGCGGGGCTTAGGAAGTGGCGGGGAAAGCAGCCATGAAAGGGCTGCAGGTTCAAAGGGCTGCGATCCTGCAGCCCTTTCATCCCTGGTTTCCCCCTCCACTTCATAAGCCCCGCGGGGCTTATGAAGTGGTGGGGAAAGCAGCCATGAAAGGGCTGCAGGTTCAAAGGGCTGCGATTCTGCAGCCCTTTCATCACTGGTTTCCCCCTCCACTTCCTAAGATTGTTGCTTTCCCCCTCCACTTCTGCAGCCTTTTGACCTGCTTTCGCGGGGCTTAGGAAGTGGAGGGGGGAAAGCAGCGATCACATTTTCTAATTTGGGGTTAGAAAAGTGGGGGTCGTCTTATACATTGGGTCGCCTTATACACGGAAAAATATGGTATTTCCCTTAATGTGTACTTAACCCTAAGGAAGTGTTTAGTAGTTTGCTGGAAACTTTAAAGAATATACTTTGGGCTTACTCAGCTGAAAGAGGATTGAGATAGTAATACATACATCATCTTGAGACTTCTTACTTTTGGATATTTTGCCAGTAGAAGAGGGGAAAGGAAGGGAATGGGACAGCAGAGAGGGGAGAGTAAAATGTGAAGCAGAGTGTGAAGCCGAACTTTGTTTTATTTCACCTTAAATGGATAAACTGTATCATGTGGTTCATCATGAAATACAGGTGTAAAAGTTAATAACCAATGTGTCATTTCAATGAAACCTAATACTGAAATTTCACTTAAAGTTCAGAGCAAATTTGAGAAAGAAACTAAATTGAGGAAATGCAAAGGAATTCAAAACATTTGAACCAAGAACTGGGGTAGGGGGAAATATGTCTTCAAAATCATTACTTGAATTCCCAGGGTACAATCCAATTTCAACACTAAATTTAAATTTCAACCCCAAATTTCTCTGGCAAAAAAGGAAAAAGGCAACAAATAAAAAATAAATCAAGGAAAAATTATCATGGGGCTTTCAAAAAACTCCCCTCTCATTTAACTGAAATGGCCTCTCTGTGTGGTTTTTCCATCAATGTCTTCTTCAGGATCCTGTTGGCAAATGTGGAATGGAAGCGTTTCAGGGCCAGGGTGCCCTGTGTTTGCCCTGACGGTTTCCAGCTTGTAGTTATACAAACCAGAGATTGCACTGTCAAAAACAATGGAGATTTTCACTTGTGGAAGGAATTAATGAGCCAGAGAAAGAGAGAAAGAGAGAGAGAGGTACCATGTGCAGAACAGAGTATTATGTGCCTGCTCCACATTGGTGCTGGTGTTTTATGTGATTGATTAGAGACATAAATAGCTATTTGCGGAACTGGACTGCTTATTCTGGGTATGAGATTCAGACACAGGGAATGCCATAGAAAGGGTTTCTCTGAGTTTCAGATATTCAGATATGTTTTTCCCCCTCAATTTTCATTTAAAATACTTCCCTTCTCTGTCCCATAATGGGAGTGTGCAACTTTCAAGCATATCCGTCATGTATACAGTGGGCTCATAATAACACATTATACCAAGAGAAATGTAGCGCAAAAGGCATGTATTACTTTCTCATAATAATTCTATTGCAGAGCATATTGTCATGTGGGTCTCAAGAGTTATGGGCTACTACAAACCTTACCATATAATCTACTTCTTCAAAACCAAATACCTTTGAAATACCTCTAGATTCTAGAGTATTGATTTGTTTTTGTGGGGTGCTGGTGATGTTTTGTTCCCCCCAATTTCTGGTTTGGAACAAGTGCATTGTTTTCTCATGTGGGATCTCTAGAAATCTCCAACATGCAGGTTCATAGATTTCTGGAATCCTATTCTGTTTAAAGATAAACATATGAAAAAATAATAATTTCTGTATAGCCCTATGCAAAAGGGAAGTCTTGTAGAAAGTAGGAAGATGTTGTATCTCCTTCAAGATGATACAGCATTCTCGTATTAAACTCATGAAGGCCAAACTACATATTCCCATGTTGTGTTTTTATTCCAAAAAGAGCTGTATTGACCTCCCAGTATGATCTGAGAGCTGCAGCATAGGGTGGGGAGGGGTGGGGAGAGAGTATCTAGCTTGTTTCTGAATGTCAAGGCTTCTCCAGAGTTGTTACTAGCCATGGAAGTGAAAATATGCAATATCTGCATGTTTTCCTCTCTGTGTCTGATAGCAGCTTGGGAAAGGAGTAAAATAGAGCGGGACTGAGGCAAGAGGAAGGAGTTACATCCTTTCCCTTTCCCTTTCCCTTTCCCTAACATGTGAAAAGAAAATTATATAGGGAGAGGCAACCATGAACCTCCAACTTAATAGTCAGTGTGGTCCTCAGATGTGTTGCTCCTTTACAATACATAAACTATGCAATCTCAGGAAATCAAGGAGGCTGATAAATATAACAGGAAAATATACCCTCAAAATAACATGGAAATTGTCCAGGTTCAGGATCAGTTAATGTCAGTGGAGGACTTCCATTTTTGGGGCCCTGAAGGCTGAACTGTTATTTTTTTTGGGGGGGGGGGCTTTGCAACTAGCAACAAGGTCTGGGTAACCACTGTCATCTTCTTCAATGGAGTTATTCCATGACAGGTTACCACAATGTTTTTTTAAAAATGTGGACTAAAGTCACCTCTGGGGCCCCTCTAGGATTAGGGGCCCTGAAGCTTAAGCTTCCTTAGTTTCATAGTAGATTTAACATATATGTACAAGAATAGAGAAGAAGTTGAGAAGTGGCAAGGTTTGTTATAGCAAAATTGAGAGAAATAGGTATGAGTTGTTTGCAAGCTATTGTCAACAGTTATCCCATGGTGACTAAAGGGTCTAGAAGCAGATTTAAGTATTTAGTGGTTCTTTTCTGAGATCTAAACTAGATGTGATATTCATGAATGTGCATGACTTTTTTAAAACCCAAGAGCAGCATTGGGAGGTGAGTCTGACTGGAAGGATGGTGAGCTGGACCTTGGTAATCATTTCCCCTCCATCCATTGTTGTTCTGCTCAACATTTCCCTCTGGCTGCTTTTCCATCTTCAGTTTCCAGTTTCAAACTGCAGCCCCCACCCCTTTTTAAAAGTCTTTTCCTCTGTGAAAAGCTGCTAGGGTTGTTGAGCAGAAAAATGGACAAAGGGGGGGGGGGAGTTAAGTAGACTCTCCCTCCCACAGTTGTTCTATTTGGATGTGAGGCTGTTTGAGGCTGTTTTTGCTTTAAAAAATAAAGAGAAAGATATGCATGACTAGATTGAGCTGAATGATTTTAGAACTGAGCCATTTATTCACTAGTAATACATAGAGAGACCAGGAGAAAGACTAGACCAAGAGAGAATGGAAGAAATAAAGATGAACACTGTCCAGCCACAACATTGTAAGAAAATTAAGTAAGAAGGAGAAACCATTATTTGGGAATTTCCAGTGTTTTTAATTGGTGTTCCTTGTAACCACCTTCATCCTGAGCAAGGTTCATCAACCGATCAATTTTGTTCCCATCGAAACTCATTGTTTCCTTCCAATGACAGCTGAACCAGTGCAAATACCTGAAAAGACAATATACAATATATGTACAATATATGTGCAATATATACAAATTATATACATGTTTGTCTGCTTTTGCATATAGGTTTTATACATGTTAACTCTTGGGAGGGCTGATCATGGGGTGTGGAGTATTCTTTTTAAGAAGGATGCATACATTTGCTTATATATGTGGGCAACCTGCAGGATGGGAGAAATGAAGGGAAAGGAAATGACCTCCATTGGTTTTCTTGTTTTACAGAAGGAACACTCACCCTGCCTTTGGTCTGTTTGTTTCTTTGTATTTTTCCCCCTCCAGAACCCCTCCTTGCTGAACCTGCTACCCGTAGCCCTGCTGTTTTGCAAAAGCCGGAGCCTACGACACGCATGTAGGGGAGGGGCTAGCATCCTCAGCAGCAGCTGTCCTTCCCCACTAGATGTGACTGTTATGCTAGCTTTCCTTCATTTATTCCGTTTGTAGGTTATTTTTGGTTCTGGGGGGTTGTCTGTTGGGAGGTTTTTGTTTTGATCCTGTAAGGTTAGCTGTGTAGTTTGATTTCTTCTGTGCAAACCAAACTTGGGAATACAGAGCTCTTAAAAATACAATTTTATCCATGAGATGTTGACAGATGCTGTCCTGTTGACCTGTAAACCATGAAAATGGGGACAAATTCTTCTTTCAGCCACAGGTTTCAATCGGTTCAAGTTAATCTCTGAGAAAAAGAAAAAGAGGAAGAGCAAGTAGTTCTTTTCTCACACTTTCCTTTTTTTCTTCATTAAAAGAATAAAAGAAAAAGGTCCAACGTGTTTTTAAGAGCTCTGAACAGAACTGCTTTGCCCATGGGGAAGTGGGAAGGAATGACTTTGGTTTTTCTTATGCCTGGCAGCAAAAGGGTTAATGCCTGCTTTCCTCTTTGATATCCATTAGTTTGGAGCCCATGTTGTGATTAGTCCATGTCCATGTGTGTTTTGTTCCTGGACTTTATGACTTTGATTAAAAGGGCAATGCAAAATACACACTAATAAAACCAGTCATTTCCCATTCCTCCAGGTCACCCAACCTGCTTGCAATTCACAGCAAACATGACAGAGGCTGTCAAAACTTATCAGTGGCAATGCATTGAGTGCAAATCTTGCAGCCTCTGCGGGACCTCCGAGAACGATGTAAGTTTCTCTTCATCACCAACAGCTAGATTAGCAACTGCTTTGGAAAGATACTGCAAAGATATCTTGGAATATTGTGGGTTGGAAAGGCAAAAGTAATGATAATGTTATTTTGAATTACCTTAAAGGCTTTGATATTGTACTTCTACAGGAAACCTGGGTTTCTGACCAAGTTCGACTGGGAGGGTATAAGTCCTATTGTGCACCAGCAATCAAGGTTAAAACCAAAAGTCGTCCGACAGCCGGCTTAGCCACATTGATTAACACCTGTTTAGTTTCTGAGCATATAGATATTTTTTCCTCCCAATGTCACATGTTGGCCACTAAAGTTGAGACTCCTGGCAAGGTTTTGATCTTAATTAACATATATATTCCCCCGGGCCTCAACAGTCCACAGCGGATCCTGCATTGGGGCTCCTTGGAAAAATGTATAGAAGATCCTGAGAATAGGTTCCCCCGGCCGAATTTATTATCGCGGGTGATGTTAATGCCAGAGTGGGGAGGGATGATCTGATATTTCTGAAAGCCCTTAAAGTGGAGAGTGATGTCTCCCTCCCGCTTTGCTGTATTGTTAGTAGACAGTCCAAGGATTGTTCCTATAATGCTGCTGGACTTGTTCTAGATAAATTGTGTATCCAATTTAACCTAATCTGGCTTAATGGCCTAATGGAATTTCCTGAGGCAGGGGAGTTTACACATATCACTAACCAAGGATCCAGCGTAATAGACTACATTGCGCTCTCAATGTCCTTGAAACCATGGGTAGTTAAATTTGCTGTGGGTGATTTTACGGCCGGTGATCACCTTCCATTAACTGCGAAGGTGATTTGGGGACCCAGCAGAAGGAATGTATCCTCAGACTTAAATTATGCCTCAGCCGCCCCAATTAAAATAGCTTGGAACAACTTGGTACTTCATAGGTTCCAAAATCTGCTATTAAGGGACAAGTGTAAAGACCTTCAGATTTCCATCACAAAATCCATCAAACCACTTGACAAAATTAAAGCATTTGATGGATTAATGGAACATCTCCACTGTGAATTAGGACAAGCTCCTTCAGCCCGAATGTGCAGCAATCCCTCAAAACAAAGAACTTGGTTTGATCCTAACTATAGGGATCTGAAAGTACAAATCCGATATTCATATAGGGAATATAGGAAGTCTGACTCTGCCCAAGATCGACACAAATACCTCTCCCTAAAAACTCAATTAAGGAATTGTATAAAAGAAAAAATGCAGAAATTTATTTTGGAGCAATGGAACAAGCTCCAACAGGCAGTGACCCAGAAAAACAACAAACTCTTTTGGGCCATTGTGGCTGGCTCCTCCAGGCTGGAAGTACAAGACCCAGCCATAATATCTCCACAAAGATGGGTCCAATACTTTTTGACAAAGATATAGCTGTTAGATCCTCTACACTCTTTGCTCTCCCTGATCTTCCTGTTTGGCCACCAGTAACCATAGAAGAGACCAAAGATCTAATTACCCAATTAAAAGCTGGAAATGCAGCCAGCCCCGATGCCATCCCACCGGACTTATTGAAATGAGAACCGGACTGGTGGGCTTCACTTTTTGCTTCCCTTTTTACAGCTATAGATAATACTGGGATCTTGCTGAAATTCTGGACCAATGCAATTCTTGCCCCCATTTATAAAAAAGGGGATCCCCACCTCCCAGAAAACTTCAGACCAATCAGTCTTTTATCAGTAATTGGGAAACTCTATGTGAAACATCTACTAATTAAACTTACTTCCTGGATTGATAATCAGGCATTGCTTGGCCCTGAACAAGCTGGTTTCAGGAAAGGTAAGGCCACAGTTGATAACTGCCTTATACTTTCCCATCTTATTAACAAAACAGTTAAGTATGAAAATTCTAAATTGTATTTGGCTTTCCTAAAGGCAGCTTTTGATTCGGTAGATAGTTTCTCTGGGAAAAACTTGAAAATACAGGCATAGATAAAAGACTCCTTTCCCTCATAAGAATTTTATACTCTGGCACAACATGCTAAGTTCGTGCCTCTTGGAAAGGTGAGTTAACTAATGAATTCCCACCCAACAAGGGAGTGAAGGAAGGATGTATTCTTGCTCCCTCCCTATTCAATCTATTCATGAATGATCTAGCCCCCTTTCTAGCCAGTGTGGAGGGCCATCCATCAAAATTAGGGATGCATCGTGTTCCGTTATTGCTTTATGCGGACTATGCTGTTATCATCTCGCGCTTCCGTCCAGGTTTGAAATGTCTAATTAACAGAATTGTGGGATACCTGGAGAAAAACAAAATGTGACTGAATTATAATAAATCCAAAATCTTGGTTTTCTCAAAGTCTTGGAAGCAATTTCAATGGAATCTGAATGGGCACAAAATTGAACAGGTTAAAGAGTATAAATATCTAGGCATCCTGTTCCACTACAAACATTACTGGTCTCCTCATCACAAAATGATTATAAATGCAGCTAGATTCACTGGTCAGGCAATACTTCGTTTCTATTATAATTCTGGTCATTGTTATGTTCCGGCGGCTTTACAGGTTTTTAAATCCAAAATCATCCCACAAATTTTGTATGGCATCCCAATCTGGTTAAATGCCATGGATAGATCAATTGAACGGATACAATCTCAATTCTTACACAAAGTGCTAGGGTTACCAAGTTGTGTTCCCTACTCGGTGCTTTGTCTAGAGACCGGATTTTCCTCTTTGGAAATGATGGCTTGGCTGAGATCATTTCAATTATAGCTAACACTTTTCTATAACTCTGACCCAGATAGTTTATTATACCAACTATTGCTGGACTCCAAACCTCCCTTTGGGACTACTGCCCTTTTAAAAAAACTGAAATGGATTGGCTTAGATAGTGACTCCTTGGGCTCACTAAATCAAGGGCAAGCCTTCCAAATGATCAAAAGAAGAATTTTGGACATTAACTTCCAGGAACTATGGAATGCAGCCAATAAGACCTGTTCACCACTGTTTTCTCACATCCCCTTTAAGATTGGAAAACCAGCTGCCTTCCTTTCCCTGCTTAAGTGTCCACAAAAACGTAGGGCATTCTCCCTAGCCAGATGCAATGTCATGCCTGCAGCTTTACTATATGTTAGGTTCAAAGGAATCCCGTACCTTGAAAGACATTGCTCATGTGAGCAGGGTGCATTGGAAACTTTTGCTCACATGTTTCTGCACGGCCCACACCACCAGAGTGATTGTTCCAAATTTGTGGCACCGGTCCTGTCAAAATTGGAGGGAAAATCTGCGGATAAAGTCCGTTTTATGTTATCTGTAGAGGTTCCTGACATCCTGGAAAGAATTGCAGATTTCATCAGCTCAATTGTGAGAAAGCGAAGCCTCGCTTTCAATTAAATGTTTTTTGGGGGTTTGGTCTTCTGCTTTTCCTCCTGGATTTTGTATGCATGGGGCAATTAATGAACCAGTTTGGTTTTGTTTTATTCTCTTTATGCCAATAAAGGTTTTGTATTGTCTTGTCTTGTCTACTGCAAAGATTCTTTCCACTTATCTCAGCACTTTTAAAGCAGCAAAATATAGTTATTTCTGTAATCCCTTCTCTCTCTTTCTCTCTCTCTCCCTCTCTCCCCTGCCATCTTTAAATATTATTTTGAAATTTTACATGGGATTAAGTAGTATTATCACACTCAATAATCTCTGTAATATATGACAACACACAACCAGATCATAGGTAGGGAGCATGAGAATTTCCAGCTGTTTTTAGACTGTAAATCCCTGCCAGGATAGCCAATGATAAGTGATGATGAGAGCTGTAGTCTAGCTACATCTCTCTCTCTCTCTTGGTGTTCCATGCTATCAAGTCAGAACCAATTCATTGCAAGCCCAATAGAGTTTTCAAGGTAAGTGAGATATTTAAGGAGTGGCTTTACCAGTTCTGCTGACCCCCCAGTGAATTTCCATGGCCAAGTGGGGATTTGAACCCTGTTCTCCAGAGTCCTAGTCTGTCACTCCAGTATCCACTGCACCACACTGAAAATCCTAGTTTATCAACTGCACCACACCGAGAATCCCAGTTACATCTAGAGGACGGCATGTTCCCCATCCCTGACCTGGATGGAAGCACAGCACAGCACACCTGAACCACTCATCCTCAAATAGCACTGCTGTTTAACGATTAGTGTCATGGTGCTGTGATGGTTTACAGAGTGTAACCCAATGGCCTTTATGAGGTTGATTTGCTCTTCTTGGGATGTAGCCACGACAAAAACAGAGCAAAGTGGGATTGACCAGCAGTGCTACAGCCAATTGTGCTGTTGCATCACCAAAGGAAGGAGTGCTCCCACTGCTGTTCCTGATCCCACATCAATTAAAGCAGCTGTGTCGTAAGAGAGAGCCAGTATGTTCTACTCTGTGACTACAAGTCCTAGCATTCCATAGGATGGAGCCATGACAGTTGAAATGGTATCTCATATAATTGTTTAGTGCAGATATAATCCCAGGGCTTCACTAAACAAGATGCTGATTTGATATATAGAGACAGTGTGTCCTTAAGAGGGAAAAGCTGTTTATTCTAACACGAGTTTACATCATCCCACATTTTACAAATTAGTATACTTTTATCCTTTAATTGGTGAATTGGGAAACAGCATGGCTTTGTTTGCATGTCTGATGTTTGGCACACGTAATGGTAAAAAATGTGTGTGTGTGTAGGGATTGGTTCTAAGAGAAGTAACTACATATTTGTTCTTAGCACATAATCTGTCCTCCAGTCTTAGGGTAGAACGCAAACTCTACCCTCTTTGCCCGGAGAGTAAGGGAATCACAGGCTAGTGATGGAGCCACCCAATCCTCTAAAGAAGTATAATGTGACTAAAGCTTTTGGTCTAAAATGGATTTAAACATGTGCAGCTTGAACTATGATAGCTAAATATGAAGTCTCAACACAGTGAGTCTAAAGATTTGTTAGACAGGCCAGCAGTAGGCAGTAGGATTTGAAGATAATGTAAGAGAAAAAAGAGACAGGTGAATTCAAGATCAGATGGTAGAATCACATAAATTACATACCCTTTATCACTTGCTGTTCACCTTAAAAAAATTGGAAACCAGAGATCTGGGAAGGATGGAATTTAGCCTCCTTCCTCCCCTCTTGAGGTTACTGATGTCTGTTTTGTGGAGCCATTTAACTTTCTACTTGGTCTAATTACCTGTTTTATGCCAAGGGAAGTTTAAAGATAGTAATAGGCAATAATAATACAATAAAAAGGCAATAAATATTCATTGAAAAGAGAGGCAGGAGGGAGGGAGAGAGTGTTGATCTTAGGCTGTGCATGCCTTGAGCTCAATGGGAGATTTTTCAGTTTGTACAAGTACAAGTTCCAACAGGCATGTCATTATGTCCAGGAAACAAACCTATGATAAAGTGAGAGTAGAACAAATGTCATTTCAGGAAGCAGGAACAATGGTTTTGTGTCTCTGTCTTGGATCCATTCTTTGTAGTCTAACTGTAACAGCTTCATATATCTAGTGCGCAAATACCTAATGGGATAACTTCCACTGCAATGAGTAACGTCCATCTTTCTGTCTTTTCCTCCTAACAATTTGGGATCAGGACCAGCTTCTCTTCTGTGATGACTGTGACCGTGGCTATCACATGTATTGCTTAAACCCACCAGTCTCTGAACCTCCTGAAGGTAACATTTCTTGGAGTATCTGAAAAGGAAATTATGAATATATACATATACATATATGGAGGAGCAGGAGAAATAGCACACTTTGGCCCTTTATTGGTATCCTTAAAATAAGAAGCAATAAAAGACTTGCATTTTTAATATTTGTGTAGATAAAAGGATTTGGGCAATTTCTTCATCCTCTGTAATACCATGTAATACAAGCTCTGTAAAACAAACTCTATTTTCTACCTTTGGTAATCTGCCTAATCATAGGACTGGTCCTATGTGTGTATTTGCACTTGCATGTGGCCCTAAGTCCCTGGCACAGTGTCACACATCTTCCCTGGGGCCCCCAAAGGGTTGGGTACTTTTTGATCTATGTGCATGAAGACGTTCTTGTATTGCATCTGGTCAGCCTAGGCCTGTTTCCCCCAACCTGGTGCTTTCAAGGTCTGTTAGACTGCAACTCCTATTGTTCTCAATCAAAAGGCCCAGTGCTGTGCTGGCTGGAGATGATCAAAGCTATACTCCAAAATATCTGGAGTAGGCTTGCCCAGGTCAGTACCATGAAACTCTGAGTCACAGTACACTGAATAACAGTGTAATACTTCAGCAACAGAACAAGAAAGAACACAACTTTTCTGATTTCACTTCTGGTTATTAGATCATATTCATTTAACATCTTAATACTTGTTTATTTATTTAAAATACAGTCATGTGAAAAAGCAAGTACACCCTCTTTGAATTCTATGGCTTTACATATCAGGACATAATAAAAATCATCTGGTCCTTAGCAGGCCTGAAAATTAGGTAAATACAATCTCAGATGAACAACAACACATGACATATCACGCCATGTCATGATTTATTTAACAAAAATAAAGCCAATATGGAGAAGCCATGTGTGAGAAACTAAGTACACCCTTACTGCTTCCATAAGAATTAAGAGGCTAAGTAGCAGCCAGGTGCTACTAACCAAATGCCTTTGGGTAATTGATCATCAGCAAGTGTGACCACCTCTATAAAAGCTGAAGTATTAGCAGCTTGCTGCTCTGGAGCTTTCAAGTTAACACAATGCCAAGAAAGAAACACATCAGCAATGATTGTAGAAAGCAATTGTTGTTGCCCATCAATCTGGGAAGGGTTATAAGGCCATCTCCAAACAATTTAAAGTTCATCATTCTACAGTGGGGAAGATTATTCAGAAGTGGGAAACATTCAAGAGAGTTGTCAGTCTTCCCAAGCAAATTCACAGACAGTGCAATGCTCAGAGAAATTGCAAAAAAACAAAAACAAAAAAACAAACAAACCCCAAAACACCAAGAGTTACACCTCAGACTCTACAGGCTTCAGTTAGCATGTTAAATGTTAAAGTTCATGACAGTACAATTAGAAAAAGATTGAACAAAGAACATGCAATATGGCTTAGGTTTGCAAAGTTGTACCTGGACAAACCACAAGACTTCTGGGAAAATGTCCTTTGGACAGATGAGACCAAAGTGGAGATGTTTGGCCATAATGCGCAGCACCACATTTAGTGAAAACCAAACACAGCATATCAGCACAAACACCTCATACGAAATGTCAAGCACAGTGGTGAAGGGGTAAATATTTAGGCTTGTTTTCCAGCCACTGGACCTGGGCACTTCGCAGTCATTGTGTCAGTCATGAACTCCTCTGTATGCCAAAGTATTCTAGAGTCAAATGTGAGGCCATCTGTCTGAGAGCTAAAGCTTGGGTCATGCAACAGGAAAATGTTGCATGACCCCTCAATTGGGTCATGCAACAGGAAAATGATCCCAAGCGTACCAGCAAATCTACAACAGAATGGCTGAAAACGAAAAGAATCAAGGTGTTACAATGGTCCAGTCAAAAGTCCAGACCTCAACCCAATTGAAATGCTGTGGCGGGACCATATGAGAGTTGTGTGTAAAGAAATGCCTGCAAACCTCAGTAAACTGAAGCAGCGTTGTAAAGAAGACTGGCCAAAATTCCTCCATTTGGCTTTATTTTTGTTAAATAAATCATGACATGGTGTAATATGCCATGTGTTGTTGTTCATTTGAGGTTGTATTTATCTGATTTTCAGACCTGCAAAGGACCAGATGATTCTTATTATGTCCTGATATGTAAAACCATAGAATTCAAAGAGTGTGTACTTTCTTTTTTACATGACTGTATTTATATGCTGCCTTTCTCCTAAAAGGATCTCTTTCTTTTTATTCAGTCCATCACATTCCTAAGGATATCCTTGAACCATATCCTTTGCTTCCATTTCTGTCAGAATTTTGAAATGCTTGATAGATTTGAAAACATTGTCTCATATTGTGGTTGTGGTTCATCTCTTAGGCAAGTTGTGAAAACATAAAGGAATTTGGGCAATGGAAATCTGATTCTATTGAAATGTTTGGGAACAGTTGATCTTTTAAAAAAATGATTAGGCATCCATTGTTTCTTTGATTAGTACTACAAATTTGACAGTTTCTTGGTATCTTCAGTGGAAGTTACATCTGTAATTTCCCATAGTATTTGAGGGCAGTGGGGCACGTGAATGGGGAAACTTAATTAATTAAATCATTAAAAGTCCTTTCTGCACCCCAAATCTCCACCTACACAAGATGTAGGCTACCTGCCAAATCTAGGAACAATTTGTCTCTTTCCGATCAATCTCTATTGCGATGCTTGTATAGCGTTGATGCACCTCTCTCCTTCAGTTGTGGTGGGATCATTTGGCTCCCCCACCCACCAAGGTGCAGTGATACAGGAGATTGACCTTCCATCAGAGCACATTGCCCATGGGGCCCCAAAAGAGACTGAAATCTAAATTGGCTGTTTGCAGATGGCTTTTGGAAATAGGCCAAGAGTCCCATAAGATCGGGCTGAAGCGCAAGGAGACAGGATGCTTCCCCCTGCCTTACATCCTTTGCAAATCTATCTTGCTTTTATTTACAGGAAGCTGGAGTTGTCACTTGTGCCGAGAACTCCTCCAAGAGAGAGCTTCTGCATTCTGCTTCCAGCCTTAAAAGGAATCCCCACGGAGCAGGACTGGGATTGTTCCTGGACTTGTGGCACCAGCACACAACCTGTCCTCCACAACCCAAGGATATGTGTAACCACAAGTACACCTGTACACACGTGAAAGAAAATGAACATTCAATGAATTATCTGTGGTGTTTGCTGTCCAAGTGTAGATTTCACAAATATTGTACCTCCTGGGTTCTACTAGAAGGAGCACACTTTCTTGTTTTTTTTAAAAAAATGTTTTGGATGGATTCTTTCCACTGCTGTGCATGATTGCAGACATACTGTAATAGATTGAGACATGTTATGGTAATAGCGAAGGGGAAACTGTTGTAACTGTTGATACTTAGACGTTTAAATTGTGTGGCATTGTGTTTTTCATCTGATCTACGTATATCCCACCCCTGCACCACCAATAGAAATAATAACATTATTTCCACAATCACTCTTGGATGCATGAAACATCCTTCTCACAAGCAATATTTAAACACAAGTGGTCCCTGAAGAATGCAGTATCTCAGTTTGAGCAATAAACCCCAAACCAAACATTAGAGCAGGAGTGGACAAAATGCAGACCTCTATGTGTTGTTGGACTGCAGATCCCATCAGGCTTAGACAGAATAGCCAATAGTGAAGAATCCTGGCAGTTGTAGTCCAACAAAATCTGGAAGCTCACACTTTGTCCACCCTAGCAGTACAAGGAGAAGCAAGGGTGCCATTAAGCTTCCCCATCTTCCTGGTATTCGTACAAAAAAGTAATAATGGTATTCTGTCATTGCCTTAATGTTCCCCACTCTTCATCAGCTACTTTGAGGGGTGGGGGTGGATGATAACTTGATGCCTTCATGTCATGTCTCTTTTCAAACTACACGTTACCCATGGAAACCAGGGAGGCAGATCATGGGAATCCATGCACATCTCAATAATGTATATATTGGGCCTAAGGTCCAAGTTGACCTGACATGTTAAAATCCAGATCTGCCCAAATCATGTCAGAAAGAGTGTCAGGGCCTAGTAGCAGGGAGTAAACCTTCTTACTAAGAGAAGAAATTATGGAGAAGGTTCAGCTTTTCTTACTAGTAAATCAGACCCTCAACCACGCTTTATACAAATGTAGGCAAACCTGAGTTTAAACAAATAGATATGCCAGTTTCATATCTCAGCTCACCTCAATTTACATTCTTGCTTCAGGCTTCATAGGAAGATGTAAAGCAGGAGGAATCAGGGTGCTTAGGATAGGACATCCAGAATCACATGACTAAGCTGCATGGGCAAGATTGATAGGAAGCAACATTATATCTTATCAGGCTATTGGTTCACCTTCCTCAGTACTACCTATAGTGGAACTCAATGACTTTCTGAAGTTTCAGTAAGGGTCTTTCCCATGCAGATCTCTCTTACATAGAGGTGCCAGAGAATGGACCTGGAAACGTTTGCATGGTCTGTTTCTGCATTCTGATAGTTCCAGAGCATTAATGCACCATTGATTTCAATGGGAGACTAAGGGTGTGATTAAGGGGAAAAATACACATTGATCCACTATGATTCACACCCATGGAAATCGTGTTTCCCCAAGTGCACTCAGTTTATCCGTCCAGACAGGAGTCAGCAGAGAGAGAGAGAGGAGGAAATTAACAATCAGCCCTTCTTTGCAGCTTCTAGTGTAGCCGCCCAGATTTGTCAGCAGGGGCAGAGGCATGGCTGCAGCAGAAGCTGCCTTAACAAGCTGCAAACAAGTGCTGATTGGTAATTTCCTCCTCTCTCTTTCTTAAATTAATTTCCTAAGTGGTATAGCACAACTTTTGTTCTAGTGCTGACATGATGTCTTAAAAAGAAAGGTTTGGAGACTGTTAGTGCTTGGTTGAGGGGAATTGGCACCTCTTTAAGTGCCCCTTTACTTTTTATTTTAACACCCTGCCAACCACTAGCTCCCCTGCATATGCCCTCATTGCTTTTCTACATTGGGTCAAGTGACCACACTGAACTGATTCAAATGCATTCCGTTGCAAAAAAATAGAAACAATAGCAGCGGAGGAAAAAAGTATGGGTTAGGAAGGGGAAAGTCCAGGTTGATTTGCGTTGATTTGTATTTCTTTTAGTCAACAGAAAATAACAGGAACCAGACTTTCCCAATCCTGGAGCAATTCCCATAATATTTGTTAACCTAGTTGCCCCTTAAACAGATGTCCAATCTCTCTGGACTATATCAATAAGCAGGAAAGATACAAAACATAAGGCACAGAATCCCACCAAAGATTTCTCCAGTTTTCCAGGACATTTTTCAGTCTATGGAGCATAAAAAGTTAGCACTGAGATTTTAACTTGCTGTCCAATAAGAGAAATGTTAGATTTTCATGGATTAGGGATTGCATGCTGAGGGTACAATCTGACGGGCATTTAGCCCACTGTTTGGTCTGCTTCAGGGGCAGGTTGATTTGTTCCTTTTTCTACTGATCATGCCATGTAATCACTGGAGTCAACCAGCCCATCCCCAGAGCATTCCTACTTGCATCTTTCTGGGTCCTTGTCAGGGTCTTCTATTTTTTGATGCAGTTATGATTGCTCCATTTTGGTTCATTTCTAGCATGTGTGATCATTGTAAATGAACCAAAGCTAGACTCTGGGTGTCAAGGCTCATTCTGCTATCAATTTGCCATATTGTGAAGCAGCTTAAGAAGACAGCCACTTCAGGATATTGGCGAATTAAACACTTCCACTCCTCCTCCATGGTACCTGGCATTGGATTTGGCTGAGAGCAGGTTCTTGACCTGATCTTTAAGAAAAAAATTAAAAAATTAAAAACCCTCATTGTGCCTTCCTCTCTCCTCCCTCTTCTGGCAGGCAGTTCTCGAATTTTATTTTTGTATAAGCGATGCAGTGCATCTGTGCTGCACTAGCGGAATCTCTTTTTTTTAGAACTTCCTCTGACCCTCTATGGAATAGCAGAGGAAGTGTTCAATTTGCCAATATAATGAAGTGTCTCTCTTTTTAAGCCATTTCACAATATGGCAAATTGACAGCAGAAGAAGCCAGAACATATAGAGTTGATTGAGGTCTGGTATGCTATACAGAGGTGACAATCACACCAAATGGCATAGCGGACCTCTACCAAACGCCAGTCCATTGTATTTAGCTGACAACAACCCACTCCAAAACAGCTCGTGTAGACAAGTCCTTACAAATCTGATGCTATGACCCGTTAGGATGGTGTTGCAAGTAATAGTAAAGGGTACTCCAGTGCAGCTATAAGGGAGCACATTTAGCATCCTTGTGGTAGTGCTAGGTTCCAGTTGTACCAACATTTCTGGTGCAATAGCAGCATGTTGGTGATCAGTTTTAGAGTCAATGAAATCTCTCTCTCTTTTTGCCCTTTTCTCACACTCTGAGTTTGTGAACCATGGTAAATTCTAATCAGAACCAAGCTGAAATGAAATTCTCACAGATCTCTAGAAGATGAGCAAGCCTGTCTGTTTCACTTTCCCCACATTTTGATTTTTGTACATTCCAATTAAAAAAATAACCTAACTGAAATGAAATTTGCAGCCATCCCTACTTCACCACTAGTCTTGCCTGGAAGTACTGAGCAGCAGCACTGCCACTAGCAAAAAGGAGCAATCTAGTCTCAAATGTTTCTGCAGTTTCTATTATGGGATCTGAAGAGACATAAAAAAAAGTTACAAGTAAATTATGTTGCATTTGTTTCCCTAAAAGAAGACCCACAAGCTCTGGCCTTTCACATCAGGCACGAGTGTGGTGTGGGAGATACATAAATGCAGCTTTCCCCATCCTAAGAGCCTTCCAGGTACCTTGCCCTCCAGCAGCAGCAGCAGCATCCATCATTTCCAGCTGGCCCGGCCAAACTGGGAAAGGCTGTACGTAATGTTTTTAAAGCAAAAGGTGAAGTATGAATCTGAGACTTTCATGACTAGTTCTATGGATGCTAGATCTGTGAATGATTAATATATAAGCTACCTTCAGCTTCTGGAGGTTGGATGGGAAAAGCAGGTGACTGTTTGCTCTGTGAACAGCCCTTTCTGTGTATGTTCTATTTAAAAGATCCTGTGTGGCATTGCCAGAGATGGTACACTAGGCTGGTCTTAGCTTGGGTTGTGCTTCTCTGAACATCCTCAAGTTCCATTGATCATGTTTGACTTTTTTACTTTCATTTGATTTTAGAGAAAGAATCACCTGTCTGTAAATACATTATATATGTTCTGCAATGGATCTGTTGTAATATACAATGGGACATTTTTCAGTAGTAACCATTAGTTCTAAACATAAGCCCTGCATTTAGGTAGGAAGTAATTGAGTTTTATTTTGCAAAAATGCAAGCAGGCATGTTGATTTGTTAGGGGCGGGGGGAGGAAATCCAGAAGTAGCACTGTTGTAACACACATTAAAAAGAGGATCAATTGCTAAAACTCACAAAGTCATAAGCCAGCTTTTGAATTTCACAGCCTGCTTTCTCAGGTTATGGTTTAAACAACTGAGAAGAGAGATGAAAACTAAATGGTGCTGGTAAATACCATGGTGTCCATCCAATATCCAATATATGTGGCAGGTTTTAGAGACTCTGATGTCCAAGTACAACGATTCAGTACTCTGGAAAGGAAGGTTCACTTCATAAAAGGTTAAACACTTTTGTGCCCCATTGATTTCAATAGTGAATTTGCTTAATTTTCTCAATGTAAGCAATAAGACTTGTAGCCTGATGTGTATCCTTGACTGATTGCAGATAAGACTCAAGCACATTTCAGTCTCACATTTGGTGGGACTTATTTCCAAAGAAGCATACAAAGGATTTTGGCAGCTGGTATATACCTTAAATATCAACATCTGCTATATCCTTACACTCATGTGACCAAGCATAGTCCCAGCATGGTGCAAGGCTGGCATTCTTACACTGCCAACAACTTCCACTACCAGTTGTATGATTATGCACAGCAATTTTATGGCAAAAAAACAGCCTGGAAGGAGTGGGAAGTAAGGTAACATTTCAGCCTCTGGAGGGTTGAAATGTCTCATCTGTCCACACAATAGTATGCAGATAAGATTGAGTAATAACCTTTAACAATGGGGTTGCAACTGAGTGATAGAACAATAGCATGGGCGGGCCCTGGAGACAAGGGACTTGGTGTCCTGGTGCTTTAAGGCACCTTGTCCCAGGTAGACTTTTCTCCAAGATTCTCTAAGTCTTGATCAGTAAGTCAAAGGGCAGTTCTTGGAAATATATTCTTGTAAAGCAAGTAGATTTCAAATAAATGCACTGAGAATTAAGAGACAGGCTGAAAAGTGTGATCTTGAAATGTTGATATGAATATGCAAACTCTAGTCAGTCCTTTGCTGAATAATAGTCTGAATAGGAGTCAGCATAAATAAGAATACCAGAAGCTGATGTGGCATTATGGCAGGCCCAAGAAAACAAAGTGAATGAGAAAGAGCTTAAGCACATACGTATACAGTCAAGAAAAATATAGTGCATTAAAGCACCAAATGAGAAATAATTTTGGCTGTCAATAGCCCTAAGTAATTTTTTAAAATGCTTTGCAAATCTATTTAGTTAGTTAGATTTATATATTACCCCATTACTGCAAGCACTGCTCTGGACAGTTTACAGATTAAAACTTAAAGCCCCACATTAACAACATACATTCAAACAATATGGTGATACACAACTATAAAATCTAGGATTCATACAAAAAGAAAAAAGAAAAAAGAAAAAAAATCAGCATCTTGGCTATTCAGTTGTTGAAGGTAGCTTTGAATAATTCTGTTTTTACCAGTTTCCTGAACCTAAGGAGGGAAGGAGCCTGGTGTATCTCAGCTGGGAACTTGTTCCAGAGAGTGGGGGGCCACCAACAAAGAGGCCCGATGCCTTGTCATCACCTTTTTGGCCTCCCTTAGTACGGCCACATTTAGCAACATGGATTGAGAGAAGTGGGTGGAATAGGTAGCTGTTTTCTAGTAGAGACATTCTGACAAATATCGAGATCCAAAACCATGAAAGGCTTTATAGGTCATAACAAGCACCTTGAATTGAGCATGGACACTGACAGGGAGCCAATGAAGGCATGCCAAGACTGGGGAGATATATGATCAAATTTATTAGTTCCAGTTATCCATCTCGCCACCACGTTTTGGACCTGCTAAACTTTCTGTACTGTTTTCAAGGGCAGCCCTATATAGAGAGCACTACAGTAGTCTATTTTTGAGATTACCAATGTGTGAACCACTGTTGCTAGGCATTTCTTGTCCAGATAGGGGCACAACTGGGCAATCAACCAAAGTTGATAAAAGGCAGTCTTGGCCACAGCAGATATTTAAGCCTGCATAGAGAGTGCCAGGTCCAGAGGTACCCCCAAGCTATGGACCTGATCCCTCAGGAGGAGTGCAACCCCATCAAGGCTCAGTAGGTTTGCCTCTACCAGTCTAACAATCCTCCTAACAGTACAGTCTCCATCTTACCAGGCTTCAGGTGCAGTTTATTGGGCTTCATCCAGTCCATTATCAATGTTAGGCAGTGCTCAAGGACCTATACAGCATCACCTGCAGATGAAGAGAAGGGGTGATCAAGCAGCATGTCATTGGCATATTGGTAACAGTGACCTCCAAATCCATGTATGATGTATCCTTATGACTTCATTTATATATATTTTTTAAAAAAATTGGGGAGATGATTGACCTCTGTAGGACCCCATAGCAGAGGTCCCAAGGGGTAGAGACATAATCCCAAACTGTATCATCTGAGATCATTAAGCAAGGACCAGAACCAGCTGAGAATGGAGCTCCCAATCCCTAAATTTGATAGCCTTTGCAGAAGGATACCATGGTTGACTGCAAAACGTTCCAGAAGAACCAATAGGGCCACACTCCCCCATCTTCCTCCCTTAGGAGATACTCCTGCAGGGCGACCGATGTAACTTCCATGTTACAGCCTAAATCTTGATTGAAATGGATCTGGAGTATCAGTTTCTTCCAAGGACTCTTGGAACTGGTCAGCTATCACCCTCTCAGTTAAGGTAATGAACAGTGCTTGAGTTTTGTGTTTCTTTTGATGCTTTTCTTGGGAGTCAAACTAACATTTAAAGGCATCTTTGAATCCTGTGCTCGAGATTCCCTCTTTTTAGAAAAGCAATTGACACCTCATCCAATTTGGAAGATGGTGGAGGAAGAAGGGGTCAATCTGCTGAAAATTTCTCAGGTGCTAATCACAGGAAATGATTTTGTGTGATTAGCATGCACAAAATAAAAGGTTTCAGTGATTTTGACATGCACAAGATAAAAGGTTACTAGTTCTTAGCCCTCACAATGGTTTTGCTCTACTTGATCGGAAAAAAAGACATAAGGGCCAGAGTCCGGCTAGTGATTTATGCAGGTATAAGCTACATTGGGCAATTCATCATGCTGAATAGCTGCTAATTATTGGGCCTGGCGTGCTCTGGTCCATGGGGTCACGAAGAGTTGGACACAACTTAACGACTAAACAACAACAATTGTGGTGTCAGTAATGCTATGAGGCTCACACCTGGTTGTACAACATATGTGCTGTTAATAATACAATTGATGCCTAATTGGTGGAAATTTGCCCTGATAAGTTACACAATTTAACTTAATATACACATAAATCATTGATAGGATTTTGGCCCAGAAATGCCAAAAACAGGATTCTGACACATTTACAGTAGTGTTTTCTTTGTCCTTAAAATATGCCTGAGGGTGAAATCCCAAGTTGATGCAATGCATATTTCCACCTCATATAAGTTATCCCTCCAGGTATGTAATTCCTTCAAAGCTGCCTGCCTTCAGATGTCAGACATACAAAATGAAGCTGTGCTATTTTCCAGTTGACCAGTTACAAAACAGATTAATTTGCCAAATGTGCATTGAGCCAAAGTTCACGTTAGAATAAACTTTCCTGTTCACAGAGCTCTGCTTCTAATGACGTGTAAACTGTACTCTCCAGCTGAGCTCTGAAAGGACACAAGTGGTGGCTGTGGGTGAGCCTGCAGCTGTGCCACAGAAGGTGGGACTATCTTTCATTGTCCAAATGTAGGGCGTGTTTATCTTCAAATTGCAGGGAGACCATTTGCAAGGGAGAACTGGTAAAGAGAAGGGTGTCTTGATCATTCTCTGGTCTTCTAAATCTCCTAACTCTTCGTCCTCTGTGTTATTTTCAGCTACCTGTAATAGCCTTCACTGGGAGGGAAATGATCCAGAGGGCATGGGTTGCAACCAAGACCATCAGGAAAGGGAGTAAAACATTCTCTCACTACATCTTGATTCTTCTGTGCAAAGTCCATCCTGCCACCTTATTAGTGTTAACCAACAGACACGTCTGAGGGATGTGTATTCCACCTGGAGTGATGACGAGTAAGGCAGGGAGTTGGCTGGAGCTGCTTTTAGAAACTCATCCAAGCTGCTGTTGTAAAAGGAACTGCAGGAACATTTCAATGGCCATCATTGAAACAGATATCATTTTAAAGTTATTGCCACCACCTGTTTAACAAATTAAAACACATTGAAAGCAAAACTACTTCCTTTCTCATAGGGTTTCTTTAAGGTTTTTGCTGCATGGTTTGGTCTTTTCTCATACAAAATCAAGTACTTTCTGCTATTTCTATCCTTTGTTACTTTTTGAATATGATTCAGAGTGGTGAGACTACAGCATATAGTCAGTTGAGCATTTGTATTTCTGTATTCAAACATGTAATGCAAAAGAAGAATGATAGTATTCTCCAATGGTGAAATCTTTGGCTGGATAATAAGACAGCACCTTACTTCTCATACGTTTCTCGCTGAAAGTCACTTTGGACCTTGGGAGACACACTACAAGCAGGAACCCATGTAAAGAAAAGGTGGGCAGGCTAAGCCCAGCCAAAATCAAACCTGCAGTCCTAAACGCATACCCTGGTGTAGTCCCATTGATTTTAACAGGACTCAGTGTGAGGAAATATGAACAGCACTGCAGTCAATTCACGTGCAAGATTTCATGGGCCAGCAAATAAGATGCTTAGACTGCAGTATGTTAACATCTATGCCAGTGTTTCAAATTAACAATGTGCATTGCAAGTATCTTACAACAGCCTTTGCAGACGGATGGGGTTGACTGTGCTAATTGTTGAAGCCATGCTCAGAGCTGAGTGTTCAGCTTTTCTGTGTCACTGTGAGCACCAGAGAAAAGTCACTAACAAGGAAGCAAAAAATGGGCTGAGTTTGGGATATCATTTGCACAACATGGGTGTGAATTAAAAATTAATCCAACCTGATGAAAACTCATTGCTACAATAGACTGAGAGACTCATGAGAATTGGCACTCAGACACTGGATGGTTTGATTCAAGAGCTGTTCTGGGAACTTCATGCTGCACGTCCAAAGGACCTTTAAGGGGGAATGAAACATTGGATGCCAGTCCACTTGAGGCCCTGGACTGGGTGTTTTTCCCTGTTGTGTTCAGAGCAGAACAGAAGCTGCAGTGAAGACTGGCGGGGAGAGGAATCTGTCTTCTGCAGTGCAATAATTGCGAATAATGAGCTCACACCGCACCATCTAATTAAGAGGCTTTTCAAGACAGGCACCAACTTAAAATCTGGTTTGTATACAAGTCAAATTCAGTCTTCTGAGGTGCATGCAAAACGTCATGCTCATAATCTTCTAGAGTAAAAGAGAAAAGTAATATTAGGGAAACTACATACTATAGATTCAGAGCATGGCTACAAATTCAGACAGTATACAGTGAGTAAAAACCTGCTACCAACAACTTGAAAGAGAATATTATTTTAATACATATGTCTGCCTGTGTTAAGATTACTATTGTTAATCAAACTTTCCCCAGCCTGTTTTACTCTTAAGTCTGGACTACCAAACTCCTTTTGTCTCCAGCCAGCTTAGCCATTGGGCGAGGGGCACTGGAAACTATAATCTGACACCTTTGGAAGAAAATGCAATGAAACTTGGAAGTGGTGGTTGAAGAGAGAGCTATCAGAGAATATGGCATCCCAAAATTGAAAGATACAGTTAGTGTTTATAGAAGTTATTCTCTAGCTGGAAAAGTCTTTGATTTGTTACCTTTTGTTGTGTGGCTGGCAAGCTGGAACGGTCATTTTCATCACCTTGATGCTTTCAACTTTAAAAAGCATACTGTTGTGCTCTAAGAAAAGGGAGAAAATGTGAAAAACCCCTTTGGTGAGGAGCAGAATTTCAAAACCCCTTCATTGGAGGATGGCAATACTTTCCTTTCACAGAGGGCTGAGGGAAGGTTGCTCAAAATGGAGCCTGTACAACAGAACACACCAGTGGGTACAACACAAATTGCCATGAGAGAGGCACAAGCCAAGTAGGGCTGTTGTGAGGCTGCACCCTGTAAGGGCTGGGAGAAGGAGGAAGACATGGCAAGACAGATCAATGTAATAGCTGTGTCACAAGCCGCTTTGCATATGGGCTTTGGCAGCAGCATCCTATTTACTGTTTCCAAGGCTAAGCTTTACTGCTATGGGAGCTTGACTGGCTCAAGCTAGCTCAGGAAGCAAAGCTGTGCAATTCCCTATTCTGCGATGACCTTGAGCTTCACTGGGATGTGCATATGGTACATAGGCACAGGGCCTCAAGCTAATCCAGGAAAAGAGTGAGCAAGAGGATGTGTGTGTGCGTGTGTGTATTTTTTCCCCCCGCATCTCCCAGCTGATTCCAAAGCTCAGGCATTAACAGCTGCAGTTGTCTAGCAGAATTAATTCCTTCCGAGCCTTTGCTTCCCCCCTCTCTCATTTCACACAGGCCTTTGTATACCCAAGTGTGAAGGTGCCTGGCAACACAATTTCCTCCATGGATTTGGGCAACTCCTGGCAATTTTCATTAGCGATATCAGCTTCGCCTTCTTCTTCAGATGCACTTTATCCAGGCCTCTAGAATAGCTCTTTCAGATGATGCTCAGCGTTCTCAGTTGTGTGCCCAGTATTTCTCAACAAGCCTGGTCTTGCATTTCAAAATTCTTGGTTGCTGCTCTGAGCCAAACAAAAAGCAACATCATCATCAACAAAACACAGCCAGTCTCTAAGATTTGCCTAGTTGAGTATTCACAAGATAAATTCAAGACAATTAGCATTATTTAGTGTTCACTGTGTGAAGAACAGCTATGTGAGTCTCCTTAAAATGTTCTCCACCTGTCTCTCTGTGTGTGTGTGTGTGTGTTTGTGCTTGTAAGCAGAAAGGTAACAGCTTGGCTTCCATCCCTTCTGAAATGATGGAGGCTATATCTAGTCAAGCACTCAGAAACCCAAGAGCATAGAAGCATAGAAAGTACACAGGCATTATCACCTGAATGAGAAGTGTCAGTACTGGGAAGGGGGGGGAGGTGAACAGCTTGTGTAACAACAAATGCTTAATGGGAAGAAACAGAGTTTTGCTAATCTCTCTTGGACTACAAATCTCAGAATCCTCCAATCACCATTTTGGCTGGGGGGTTCTGGGAGTTGTAGCTTAAACAGTAACATTCCCAAGTTTTTAAACTCAATTTTTTAAAATAAAATCCACAAAATATAACTCGCACAAGACAAAGGAAATCACAACACAGTATTTAACAGTTACATCTCAGTAACAGTTGGTGGGGAAACAAACAGGACTCTATTACGGCAGCATGTCTTGCTCATGGGCTCCTTACAGGCATCCCATTGGCCACAGTGGAAAATAGGATGCTGGGCTAGATATACTAGATATACTGGGCCTGATCCAGAATGGCTCTTCTCATGTTCTCAAGTGGATGTGGTTTAATATTCCACTTCTCTGTTGCATGGCAGTTAACTGAGCTCTTTCCTAACTGGCATGTATGAAACATTCCCTTCTTGGCAAAGGTCCTAAAGGGAGTGAATATAACAAGAGCCCTGATGGGTCAGATTAAAGGCTAACCTAGTTCTGCATTTGACCCTGAAAGCAACCAGACGGTTGCCTGGGGAGGGGTGGGGGAAGATCCACAAGTCAATCTTGCATTGTGGGAGCATCGGGGTGGGGTGCGGATTGGTTTGTATAGTTCAGTTTAGATATACTGACTGGCAGCAGCTCACCAGCGTCTTGGCCAGGAATCTTTTCCAATTTGTCTCAGAGATTCTGAGGACTGGGCCTGGGAACTTGTGTAATAAAAATATGCACTCTAGTTGCAAATTCCTGCATGAGGGGACACACCAGTTCCCTCTTGGACAGACTATTCAGATGGATACCACAGTATCTTTCCATACTATGGAAAGATATTCAGTGGCCCAGGAAAATTAGCAAGGTAGTATCTCCCTTCTGCCTTCTCCGGGAGGTCATCCTTCATGGCAATGAAAGGTATTTCTGTGTCAAAGCCTGCTAAATGGCCTAAAATCATGTTGAAACAGATCCAGGCATTTGGTATCCATGAGAATCTGAAGCTTCATGGGTACCACTCACTTCAGTACTTTTCCCAAGCAGGGGAGCTTGCATGTTAAGTAGTGAGGTGCTCAATTTACTGGCATGCAACAAAGAAGTGGAAAATTAAATTGTATTCAGTTAAGAACATGAGAAGAGTTGTTCCGGATCAGGCCAAAGGCATATCTATCCAGGTATCTTGTTTCCCACAGTGGCCAATGGGATGCCCCTAAGAAGCTCACAAGCAAGACAGGATGCATTGGCATGCTGTTTGTTTCCCCACAACTGTTATTGAGTGGCAATCTGCATCTGACAGTGGCGGTAACAGATAGCCAAGGCAGGTAGCTACTTTTCCTAAAGAAAAATCTCTGATGCCAAAGCAACACTATAATGATCCCCTAGTGTTCAAGATCTGGTAAGCCAGTTTCATTCCTCCTCCATTGAAGGATATTTGAAATGAAAGTAGTGTTTCTGAATTACTGGTATCCATATAGTTGATATGGCCTTTCTGCTATAATTAAATCAAATACAGTATATAAAATATAGAGTCCAGATGAGCATCAAGGTAACTCTGAGAATGCCAAAAATAAAAATAAACCAGTCAGTTGTAGCTTTCAGGAGAGGCACTTCTGTACTGGAGGCATTGCACTACTTCTAGCTGCATTGTGCCTTTTCAAGTAATTTCCCCCATCCAAAATTTGCCATTTTCCCCCTTCTGAGCAGAGTCTTACATTAGAGCTAAACCAAATATAAGAAGGTCACTAGAAACGAAAATGATTTAACTGAAACTATCATACTTTGGCTACATCATGAGAAAACAAGACCCAACAGAAAACATAATACTAGGAAAAATTGACCGCAGAAGGAAAAAGAAGACAACTTAATGTGAGATTAAGTGGCTCAGTCAAAGAAGCTACCGTTTGGAGGTCAGTACCTCATAGGGTTGCTATAAGTTGGAAATGAATTGATGACACATAACAACTACTCCCACAAAAATGAAACTTTCTCCTTCTCCTGCACTATATGCCCTGAGCTGTATTTCACTGTCCAGAGAACCAGAAAAGCATAATGATTTCCTGAGATTCCAACTGATGCCCTGAAACATGGCAACTGAGGAGTGCTGTGGATGGTACATATGCCGGGAAAACACCATGTGAATCATCTTTTTGAAGTGTCACACATTGTTCTACATTGAATGTGTGTGGCACTCAGGATCCCTCAGCCATATGCAACTTTTAATCTAGGATTGTCATCACCGCTAGGCCTCCCTAGGGAGTTATCTAAATTTTGCTGCTCTCAGGTGGCTGGGTTTAGTGATTTTAATTTCCCATCATGCATGCAACTGAGGGTGGAGAATTTACACACCACCAAAAGGAGGCTAAGCAGAACTTCGCTTCGTATTAAATTGCTCATGTTAGTTTATATGTTCAGATGCAAAATGAGAAATGAGCAATGATTAAAACAATCCATGCATTGTTCTCATTTAAGTGGGGAAGAGAGTGATCAGTTTTCCAACATGCCTGTGGGCCCTAATAATTGTAAGTGAGCAACTTCCAGGTCCAGATGTTCCTCCTTCTGGCTCTTTATCCACAACACAGACTTTGTTTGGAAGACTCTGCATCCTAAAAGGGAGGACTTGTGTCTACCTTACCCCACCCTCCCCCCACACATAGCTTAACTTTGGGGCATTATGAGAAATGAAAATGGACACTTCCAGTGATATCCAGCTGCTTGGAGTGCTACGAGGGCTGGTACTATTGTCAGCCAAGTAACACACTACATCCCGTCAACACAGGAGGGGGCCTGTGAGAAGACATTTGCCCCAGGATTCTTTCGTAGAGCTTACCCTGACCATTTCAATACCCCTTGTTTTTGTAGCCCATTACATATTTGGCTATACCTGAATTCTGTTACATGTACATCAGTTTGAAGTACAGACTGAAATCCAATTGAGACTCCCATCTAGGGCAGAACCATTGAATAAATTATATTTAAAGAAGTGTTGCCTATCATTCAGCAGTGGATCCTGTAGGTCTACTCTAGTTGGGGCTAGTGATTGGGTTTAGGCCACAGGGAGTATGCTAATTTCTTTTCCTTTTGGCTTCTTGTAACAGTGGTAGTTGGACATCTGCTTTCTTCCTGCCCTTTCAGTGCATACGTTGGAAAGAAAAAAAATGCCCAAAGTGTGCGAACCTCTTGTGGGCAAGAAATATAAAGAGGTGTCTCAATATGTTTGTACGAGTGACCAAAATTCCACGAAGAGTGAAAGTGAAATTCATTTGAAGCAGAAACCAGGCTACGTATTATACAAGCAATACAATAAATATCATAGGCTGAGATAGCTCAGTCAAGTAATGTTTCTTCCCGGACTGTGGTTCCCATTGCTCATAAAATCAGATATATAAGCAGAAGGTGACCACTTAATCGTACTCATTTTGTCATACTTGTCAATGAGGTCCTGGATATGGGAGGAAACTAAGCTACATAGATGCACATTGCTATGAACTTGATAAGGCTTGTATGGACATAAGAAATCCTGAGCAAAAACATTGCTAGGCTGTACATTTAGACTAGGAAACTGAAGTGGTGTCGTTTTCCTTGCCAGATTGCTGTGATCTTTGGCAGGTGTGTGAAAGCCAGAAACCCCAATGTTTTGTGTTTCCAACATGGAGACAAAGTGATGAGGAGGGAAATTTTGCTGAGCTTCTGTATAGTTGTGTGTTCCATGCTGTCAAGTCAGAACCAACTTGTAATGACCCTAACAGGGTTTTCAAGGTAAGTGAGATATTTAAGGAGTGAGTTCACCAGTTCCACTCCCCCAGTGAGTTTCCATGTCCAAGTGGGTATTCAAACCATGTTCTCCAGAATCCTAGTTCATCACTCTGTCCACTAGACCAGTGGTCCCCAACCTTTTTGATACTGCGGACTGGTTGGGGGGGACGGGGTCTGTGCGCGGGGGGGCGGGGCACCCCTGCACTCACACGCATGCGCGAAGGGGCAGGGGTGCTCGCGGGGCATGCACACACACTTGCGCACATGCACAAAGGGGCAGGGCACTCATGGGGGCGCACGCACTCGCACACAGGTGCATGCACAAAGGGGCTGTGTGGGTGGGCGTGTGGAGGGAGTGCGTGCGGGGGGCAGAAGATCTGTCTCCGTGGCCCGGTCCAGCCAAGGCCATGGACCGGCACAGGGCCGCGGACCGGGAGTTGGGGACCCCTGCACTAGACCACACTGGGAATCATCTATGGCTAGGTAGTGTTAAACAGAGAAGAAAAGAGGAATGGATGGCGGGATGCCTTGTCCTTGTCACACATTTCTCCTTGTTGAGATTCTTCATTTCCCTTCTGTCCTGGGATTCACAGGAGGTGTCATTCCATCATCTAGGAGCATGGGAGAAGAAAGCTGGATTGTTCAGGGCCTTCAAAGAACACTCAAATGAACGCTTCCTTGCATTTGAAGCCAGGGTTATCAGTTTGAGGGTGAGGTGGAGCTTCAAGATTTGAGGCACAGTCTAAAGGCACACATGTAGATCTCGGCAAGGCAACTTCTCACCCCAGCTAACCTATTTTAAGAGTTTTTATTGTGTTTTAGAATTTTGAGAATGAGACCAACAGGTGCTCCTGAGAAATCATCATGTGGGTGGTTTGAAGAAACTGAAGGGATACAAGCCTGTTTGCTCCTTCTTCCCTAAATGGCATTCTTGACTCATATTAGAATCTGGGCTTGTCTGTGCAGCTTCCAGTCGTCTGCCGGCCACCCCCAGCAATTGGTGTCATTTCCACAATCTTTTTCTCTACCTTTCTCTTCCTTTCATTTTCAGAAAACTGCCCTGTTATTACTGTACAACCTTTGCAATTTCCTCCTGCCCCCCCCATACCCCACAGCCTCTCTAGATAATCTTGTTAACTTTGTCTTAAAGGGGGAATGAATGTGCACTGCTATAAAAATCTGCTGTGTTACCTTTCAGGCAGATGGGGGGGGGGGAAGGGAGGGAAGGTGGGATAGAGAAATGGGTTCTTACTCCTTTGATAGTTCTATTGAATTGGGAATGTTTTCAAAGATGCAGGAGTCCTGTCTTCCTTTTACATCTGGCCATCCTGAGGTGGCTCTTCAGTAAGAAAAGGGGGGTGCAGGAGGCACAATTAGAGCAGAACTGCCATAAAACGTCCTCCCCTATTCCCCCCCCCCCCTTAGTCACCCAGTTGCCTCAGCACTAGATTAGCAAGCCTTTGAAAACAAGCAAGAAAGAAATGAGAAGGGCAGATGAATGCAGACTCGGGCACCAGGTGTAGGAACGATTCAAATGGCAGCCAGTTTCCCCACTTACCTGTGTCTCTCATTGCTGTTAAGGCCTGCTGGAATGGCTTGAAATACAACACTTACAAACCCCTCCACATTGGCCCAAGCAATTGTACATTCTGAACTAATACCAGGGCATTTGATTCCAAAGAATTAGAAGCCCCAGTGATGAAGGAGAAAATTACAGATTTTGGAGGAGAAACTCCAGGCTGATTTACATTGACTTTTATGTCATGGAAAACAATATGAATTGGCCATCCCAATCACAGAGCATTTTCCACATTATTTGTTAATGTAGTCACACCCTGTTTGGGAAAATATAAAGCTGGAAAATTAGTAAGAGGATGAACAGCAACCCCATGACCATACTTGGTGGGCTGAAGTGAATGCAAATTTATTTATTCTGTGAATTTGAGTCTGGCATAAAAATCTAGTCCAGGGCACCACAAACGCAGTGATTTTCTCAGAAATATGGATGAGCCATTCATGGGGCTCTGTAAGCTGTTCAGTTGTCCCTACTTCTCTCATGCAGCACACACAGGACTCTGACTTGCTGAATGGCTTCAATAGACATCCATTAAAATAAATGGAAGCTTTAAATGGGTGTAGGTTGTATCCAGTGGAGGTGGAGTCCAAGAGAGTGTACCAGGCAGATTGATCCAGTATGAAACAAAATTCCCATGGTTAGGTTTTGAAGTAAAACATTGTGGATCATGGTTCTGTTCAAAGCTGTTGTTCCCAGGTGAGATTTTACTCATTGTGTGCATTTTAAAAGGGGAAGCAATGTGTCTAAGCATAAAAGTAGATGATATAGTTAGCACGTTAGAACTAAACATTCTCTAAATTCTGATTGTGCTTTCAGCTTCTAATGATTTATTATCTAGTTTGACTCTAAAGGAGGTAAAGTTGCACATAGGAACATTTTATGATAGCAATATTTGTTTTGCTACTTTATATTGCGTATATTTATTGTCTCAGGGGCTCTGGGTGGGTGGGTAAAAAGTAAGGCAGAAATCCCATAGCCACCTAGGAGAAGCCCCCAATGAATTCATAGGATTTGTGTCTGAGTAAACATTTGCAGGACTGTACTGTAAAACAGGCTATATGTTTTAAAACAAATAAGCAAGTAAGTGTGTGTACATGACTTGCTTGGAACAGAAGCCAGGGCAGTGTAGCAGATAAACTGACAGATTGGGACTCAGAAGATCTGGGTTCAGATTCCTGCTCAGCCATGGAAATTCATTGGGCGGTGGCAATGGAAAAGGCACTTCTAATCACTTGGCAGCCCATAACACCAACAACTCTGTGTGTAAGGCACACAATCTGGAATAAACTCCATGAACTTGAAATCAGTGACAGTGGAAATATGCTCTGTACATGCCTCTTTCTTTCTTTTTGTAAGTTGATGCATGTGTCACTGAGATAATCATTGAGATAAAAAAAAGTTCAGTTACCAGCTCTCCATGTGTCCCAAAAATGTTAAGGCCAGAAAAAAGAGCATCAGTGAATTTGAAGCAAAAATCACATTCCAAAATGGAACTGCTTAAAGAAGCTTATAATGAAAAGAAAAACACTACCATCTTTTAATGAAACTTGTGTAGAGTTTGATTTATTCTTTCCAATAATCTATTGCATTTTTGGTACATATATATTTTATTCATCTTGATAAACTGTTGCTATAGATAGTCTATGTACATGCAAGTTAGTAACTGTTTCTATTGAATTGCCTCACTAAACACAATACAGGTCTTTGTCTCTGGAGGGGAAAAAGGATACAATTTGCCATGAGCAGATATAGCACCTCAAATATTGTCCGTAAATCATAATAATTTTCACTCTCTGGGAAAAGACACTTGATCGTTGTGAATCGCTTGCGTGGCTGTAACCCACAGAAGAGAAAATGCTGACGAAAGACTTTATTGATGCAGAAAACCAGTGACACTGGGGTTTCCCCACGGCCTTATGCAACAGTTATTAACACATAGCTCTAGATTTTAGTGGGTATACTTGTGTGTGAGGGAAATGTTTCAAGCTTGTAGCCAATTTAAAAAACAAAACAAAACTCAGTGGAAGTTTTTATACATGCTGCTTTTCAAAATTCAGAGGAGAAAAATCCACATGTCTATAAGAACATTTTCCTTTACCACCAAAATCATTAACAGGTACCACTTGTCGAAACAACATGAGCCACTGGACAATGGAGTCCGGCAGTCTGCACATCCTAATGAGCATTGCCAGGTAAGGTGATGGCCCCTGAAAAGGGCTTTCAGGCTTCATGTTTAGCTCGTAATATCTGTCCACACCTCTGACTGAAATGGCTCAGTCGTGTGCAGGCACAGAGAACCTGCAGCCTTCTAGATTTTGCTGGATTACAGTGCCCATAATCCTTGATCACTGCTGATACTGGCTGGGGCTCATGGCAATTGGAGTCTAACATTTGCATCCTCAATGTTTGGCCCCCTCAGTTGTTTTGTATTTCAACTCCCAGAAACCCCAAGCACCCCCATAACAATTAGGGATTCTGGGAGTTGAAGTTCAACCATCTGATGGGCCAAAGGGTTGAGAACCACTGTCCTGCAGTTTGATAGATTGTCCTCATGTTCTTTGGATAGGTAGGAGGAGCTAGTAGGGGAGCCCAGGGGTAGGGGCACATGGTTTGCATGCAGAAATACCCAAGCTTAGGTTCTTGGTATCTCCAGTAAAAAGGCTCAGGTAGCCAGAGATGGGAATGCTGAGTCTGAGATTCTGAAGAGTTCTTGCCAATCAGAGTAGACCAGCCTTCCTCAATTTGGTGCCTTCTGGGTGTTTGCAATTCCAGTTCTTTCAGCCCCAGACAGCACAGCTCATGATCATGGATGGTGGGAATTGTTGTCCAAGCCTCTGGAGGTCACCAGTTTTGGAAAGACCAGAGTTAATTGTACTAGGCTAGAAAGAAAAAAGAGTCTAAGCTGTTATAGAATGACTTCTTGTGTTTCTAGAAAAGGAGGACATGGTTCCTGCACCTTTAATTTTTATGCAGATGTTTCCCACAAGTGATCTTGCTCCACTCGGTAAGGAAAATGACACCCCAGCCATTTCTGCTTCTTCACAACTCTTAAAGGCACAGAGACCCTGTCTTCCCTTGCGTTTGGCCACCCTTGGCCCAAATCTGAGAGGGACCCAATGTTGTTTCTTCAGAAGTGAGGATTTTATCGAACTTGGAAAAGTTTATTTTGGACTATGACTCCCAGGATCCACAGCCAGTACATCCATAGGCTGTGGAAGATTATGGGAACTGTAATTCAAAAAAGAAACTTTTTGAAGTTCTGGAATTCTACTAGATATGGAGTTATTCTTGTAATAACTCAGGAGAGGCCACTTGCTCTTCCTAGAATTCTATATTTATTTGTAATTGTACACAGACAGATGCACTGTGATGTGGTAGGGTGTACAATGGGCCTAACCTGTGCAGACACACAGCTGTGCTATGTCCATGGATGCCCTTGTAATGTAGAAATGTCATATTTCCTTTCAGAAGGCCTTGATTTCATGGGTTATTTTTTCCCAATGTAATCTACTCAGAGACCTAGGGGTACAGCAGACTAGAAATGTAAACAACTAGCTTCTTTTTTTAGGATATTAATAAATGGCAAATATTTCCATAAGGCTATGGAGAGTTAATGATGTTAAAACTAAATAAAACAGTGAGATGTAGAAAAGAGAATGTTTGAAATGAATTTCTCCCCTTTTTCCACCAAGCATCACTGTGTGACCAATTCAGATTATTTGAATGTCACCTTTTTTCCCCCTGGCCATCTCTCTCCCACCTGTGATAATGGCAAACTGTCCAGCTGGTCCCATTCCTGAGAGAAGAGAGATGATTACCCTTCATGGCTGACAGCTTCTGACTTTCTATCACAGACTTGCCTGTCTAACCTCCAAATGAGTACCATCTGGACCTCCACCTGAACGTCAAGTCTTTTTCTCCCATGGATTGTCACTTCGCTTGCCAAACTGTATTTGTCTCCTGGATGGGAGGGGTGAAAGGTGATGAAATTGGCACATCTTTTGCATACAGTCTTATTTATCATTATTAGTCCTCTTTGGAATTGTGCACACATATTTGAAGAAATACGGTAAATGCATTAACAACAGTCTATCTAAACAGACTTTCAAGATCGTTAACTAGTCCAGGAATTCTTAACTGGAGTCATTTGCCCCACCAGCCATTGGATGCCATATAAAAATCTTAGAGGGCACTCAGAATTTGGGGAGGGTACTAGCAATGTTTAGGAATTTAGGCAATTGCTTTTCCGCTCTGTCCTATGACAGCCGTTTCAGGAGTTGTTGTATGTAAACTGCTCAGCCCACCTTAAGGATAAGCTCCCAGTACTTACATTCCTCTCACCCTGAGACATTTAAAAAGCAGTGCAGAGTGAAGAGATATATCTACAAAAAATGGCACCTTCTTACTTGGAGCAAAAATCAACACAAAACAATATTTCTCCATCCATTTACAATGACTCTAAATACCTGCAATGAGCTGCCTGCCACAAAAAGAGTGAAACATTGTAATAGTGCCTTCAAAAGCTGGGGTTAAGTAAACCTAGCATTAAGGAGGGGGCTGATGTTCAACAGAGCGAATCCATTTCTTAAATATGCACCTGAAACGTATCTAATATGTGCAGTGTGAGAAGGATATTGATAAACTCAAACATGTCCAAAAGGACGGGAGGACAAACATGGCAGATAAGGAACCTAGAGAAACTAGCTTAGCTCTTAGTTTTTAGAAGATGTACTCCCTCGAATGGTGAAATAGAGCCTATCCTGGCTTCTAGGCCACCTTCAGGCCTGATGCAGCCTGCAGTAGAGTCTGGAGGCTACAATTTGGTCTCTTCCTAGCATATGATTCCCCTCAACTGTGTAACCTATATTTAGTGTGCTCTGCTTTGTGACTGGTTACCAGAAGCTAAACATAGGCTTAATTTGCCAGTGTGATCACTAAAGCATGTATCTCTGGGAATATCTTATTTCACTTTTAGTTTGATCTTAAGGAAGGGTCAAACACAAAGAACTGGGTATGTTTAGCTTGGAATATGCACTTCATATTCTTGTCTGTATAGCATTTCTCTATTCTTTCTCAGTTCTCCTCCCCCCTTAATCTCTGTCCTGGTCTCTCTTTCCCTCCCTAACCCCCCCCCCCCCAATTCCTTTTAATTCACAAAGTGTTAATGTGGATAGACACAGTGGTCAAAATACCATTGTGTAGCTATGCCTGCATAAGCTGAAGTTGCATAAGTACCTACAAAATATGTGCCAAAGCAGAAGTCTTATCTTGCAAGCAGTTCTGCAGCCACAATAGCACAACTAGTTGCACAATCAATTACGCAATGAGGTGCACAATGCAGATTGTCTGGATGTAACTCCTTCAGAATTTCCACTGGCAGAACTTAATACTGTGTCCTTAATACTTAATACTATGTCCAAGGGACATAGGATTTCCTTGTCAATTGATGGCATCCTTCTCTTCTATGGAATTTGTTCAATCTCCTAGCCAGCTTGCCTGGAATTAAAAAGGTACAATTTCTTGTTTGCCTCAGGCAGCAGAATGACTTGGACTAGCCTTAGCCAGCAAAGATAAGATATTATAGTGATGGTGTACAACAGGGGTTCCCAAACTTTTCTGATTCATGGCTCCCTTGAGCAGCAGCGGAGGGGCAGGAAGAGCGGCAGGGGGTGTGGGACTGAGCAGTGAGCAAACAAGCCCAAAGGAGCTGGAACTGGAGCCAGAAGAGCAGCAGCAGTAGCAGCACCACCATTTTGGCAAAGAAAAAGAGAGAAAATTTAACTGCAATTCTAGCTGGGTTTGGCGGCTCCCTGGTGTGCTGTGGGTACCACAGAGGCTGCAGTGCGCCATGGCGCACACTGTGGGATGCCCTGGTGTACAAAGTCACCACATTATATTCTTTATATAATGGAGGAGAGCAGCCATCTGCATCCTGTCACCTGTACATCATCCTAAAGAGTCAGTTTTGTAAGTATAGTAGGAGCCCCATATTTGCAGGATCGGTATCCACAGTTTCACTTATCCATGGTTTTAAAATATTAAAAATATTAAAATAAATAAAGCAGAAATACTTATTTTCATGATGTAATTATCAGAACAGTCACTAGAGGGAGACAGAGACCATGATATGTATTGGGGTCACTATTATCTGTGGTTTTTGGCATCTGCAGGGTTTTTCTGGAACCAGTCTCCCACAGATGTGGGGGTCCTACTGCATAGACCTAACTCTCTGAGAGCCTATTTGAATAGTGAGAAATAACAAATGGCATAGCTCTTCCTGGGCTGCACCACTTCAGACATATGCTGGGAAATTATGGTTTGTTTTTTTTAAAATGGCAATTGCATGTGGCAATTACCATGCACTCACTGAACCTAATCTTCTCCTTATCTAAACCTTATCTACAATGTACTGTCCAGAAGGGCCTCTGTTTCTCCAGATTTGAATTGTTACAGGTGCTTGTTATATTGGGATGCCAGTTGACAAGTGACAGAGCAGACTTGGCTCACCGCTAGCATAAGCCACTGTATGCACTACCATTGCTATGTCTTCTCTCTAGCAGAGATGGGTAAAAAAAAACTGTCATCTTCTAGATGCGGTTGGGCTGCCAACTCAGCATCTTCCCTCAGTCTTGACCAGGCTGGCTGGGGTTGATGGGAGCAGGGGTTTAACAATACGGGAGCTACCTTTTCCCCACCATAGTCTATAACTTGGGGTATTCATTTTTTAAAATAACCACTTACCAAAAGGATTAAGAGAAGAAATATAACAATGTTGATATATGTTTAGCCAAAACTAGTCCAAACATCCTGGACAACGGTTGGAAATTGCTTGCAAAAGGAACTCACCACAATGAGACAACTGTCTAAGGAAAAGGATAAAATCAGGTCAATAAACTGGGCAGATTTTTTTTTTTTGCGGGGGGGGGGAGAGGTTGGAATTGGTGTGAAAAGCAAATAAACAGGAAGATCTTCAGTGTTGCCTATATAAAACTGATCCTGCCTGTACTGTATTGTATCACTGATTCTGCCAGTACTGCCGTGTTTTTAGCAGGCTGATGTGCAGAAGGCACCAATCCAAACAACCAGCTGTGCTTCAAGTTACCTTAGAAGCCTTTTCTCTCCATTAGGGTGGAGTGGGGCTGTTATTGGTATCTAACTGTTCTCTGAAAACCTCAACCATAATTCTGGTTGACTAGACTCATTCCTCAGTAGTCTTCGTTGCTGCTAGTGGCAAGAGTGGAGTACTTAAATCCTGTTTAGCAATGCAATAGAACAGTGGAGGCAAACCTTTTTGGGCTCGCGTGCCCAAAATGAGGGGGGGGGGGAAGAAACGAGTGGCTGCCGTGCCGCCCGGAAGTCCGGAACCGGAAGTGGCGGTTTCAGGGGGAATCATAGGGACGGACCCAGAGGAACAGGAAGTGGCTGCGGAAGAGGGAATCCCGGCTGCCGGCTCATAAGGTTTCCCTTCACAAGGGAGGGTAGGTGGGCCAACACTGGCGTGCCATAAGAAAGGGCTTCGCATCACACCTGGGGCACGCGTGCCATAGGTTCGCCTACACTGCAATAGAAGAAATGGTGAGATCTGAATAAATGGAGATCAAAGAAGAGAAGCAAGCCACCGGCATGGTTTCAAAGGCAGGCTCAGAACACAGTATCTGCAAGGATCGATGTATGGAAGTGAGAGCTGGATCATAAAGAAGGCTGACCACCGAAGAATTGATGCTTTTGAATTGTGGTGCTGGAGGAGACTCTTGAGAGTCCCCTGGACTGCAAAGAGAACAAACCTATCCATTCTGAAGGAAATCAACCCTGAGTGCTCACTGGAAGGACAGATCCTGAAGCTGAGGCTCCAATACTTTGGCCATCTCATGAGAAGAGAAGACTCCCTGGAAAAGACCCTGATGTTTGGAATATTGGAAGGCAAGAGGAGAGGGGGATGACAGAGGTCAAGATGGTTGGACAGTGTCATCGAAGCTACCAACATGAATTTGACCCAACTCCGGGAGGCAGTGGAAGACAGGAGGGCCTGGCGTGCTTTTGTCCATGGGGTCACGAAGAGTCGGACACGACTTAACGACTAAACAACAACAACTGAGAGGCAAGATGTGTTGCCAGTTGTCCCTCTCATTCATCCAGAGTTGCAATGCAAAACATACTTAAAAACAACAACTAGAACTCCCAGAATTGTGTAGCCAGCATGGCTACTATCTGTATAAAGAGATCAATGGCCTTGTAGCCCAAAAAGTTTTTTTTTTCTCAGTCAATGCAGGTATCCTCCATGATGCTATGGTATTGGGAGATAAGAGATGTTTCTGCCAGTTCTGTTTAGGCCAAGATTCTATTTCAGGAAAGAAAAATCCATCATGGCATTAATAAATGCAAAGCAAGGCTCCAAGGGTTCCTCTCTTTCTTTTGGCCTGATACTATTTCCATTCCCCCCCCCCCCCTTTCTTCACAGGGAGGACCTCATGTTCTGATCTAACTTTGCAGCTCAGCTTAGGATTGCCTAGAAACAGAGACATGCGGAAACACCTTAATATAGCAACACAGCTGCTTTTCTGGAAGCTGTTTTCTTGGGGAGAGGAAGAGGCGGGAGTCCTGTCAAACCGTACAGAGAATAATCAGAAGTGCTATTTCATGCCTCCTTTGGCAAGCAGCCAAAAGGTGGTTACAAAAATAGTTTGGTTTGGTCTTGAAGGAGCAAGAAAGGTTTAAGATCTGAGTTGCAACTTCCAGATAAGAGTTGCTCCAATGTGAAAATATGTCCTTATTTAATAATCTGCCTGTATGAGCACTGTAGCAGTGCATACGTGAGCAAATGCAGGCTAATATAACTAGCCTGTGCTCTGTGTGTGTTCTAATAAGAGCTTCGAAGTAACTAGGTGCAAGTAACATAGATATTTGTAACTGTTTTTTTGGCAACAAGTAGGGTTTTTTAAATTTTTCTTTCAGACATTGGTTTTAAAAGGCATCTCAATGCATTTCAGAGATGTTTGGACAGAATTTTTTCCCCAAGTTGGATGCCACTCTGTTATCAGTTCTAAGTAGCAAGAGGAAGTATTGTTTCTGTTTTTCTTTTCTCTTGGACTTTGTGAATATTTGGAAGGTGCAGTATCAGAACTGGCTACTAGAGGGAATAAGAAAGTATTTTCCAATATTTTTCTGGCCTGCCGTTGATGTTTATGCATAAATAAATGCATAAATAACACACAGCACAACCAATTGCCTGTGTGTTCAGAGGAACAATAATGATACTGAGAACCCAAGCTGCCAGAATTAATGAGTAATGCAGCAAGTTCCCTTTGAAGTATAACATACTGAGTTCTAATAGTTACTTTTGTGGTTACAGCAATGGCGCCTCCAGAGTGGCCTTGGCTGCCAGATGGGTGGTATATAAATCAAATTATTATTATTATTATTATTATTATTATTATTATTATTATTATTATTATTATTATTATTATTATTATTATTATTATTATTATTGATGATGATGATGATGCGTGGCAAAGTCAGATTTTCACATGGTTCATGTGCTAACTTGTGCTGGGCCCCGTGTTCTGCAGCACTACGTACATCACTAAAACGTTATAAAGTCTTTTGAATCCTGCAGTGCTTCCAGCTTGATAAAGAGAGTGTCACCCCTGCTTTTTAAAAATGCCACTATAATGTTATCTAAGTCTCTTGTGTCTGTGTGTGTGTGTGTGTGTGTGTGTAGATTTGCAACTGCAATTCATTGCTTTGAACATGTAACTTTAGAAGTGCTGATGGCAGAACATACCAAATAATGTGTACTGTAGAAGAAACACAGACACGTTGTGTGTGGGCGGACTCTGGAGGTCACACTGTGCCCCAGCAATACATATAATTCCCCACATTGATGGAGAGGAGAGAGAGGACGCCACAGAGCTCTTCATCAGATTGCACATACATCTAGAGACCTTAGACTACATTGCCAGTTTTTTCCTCCTCTTCTAGCTTACCCACCTGCTTAATATAGTGACTGGAATAAGAGAGTAAAGGAAAGAAAAGTTTGGGTCAGTCTGCACACCTAACATCCATAGATGCTGAGCAAGTCGAAACTTTAAGTACAATGCTCAAGCTATCAGACATTGCCTAAAGATGACACTCAAGGGATTTCTATTTCCTTGTAATCAATCATCTGTCTGGGCCAAAAGGTTCAAGAGCTGTAATGGTTGGTTCAATGCCTGTGACATTTCAAGAGCTCTGTTAAACCGCGGATGTCAGAGATGGGTTCCTAACATGAGATTTAGTGGAAGCTGTTGCATGTACAAGGTAGCCAACCTATTTTGATATTACATGGGCCAGTCAATAGTGATATCAATGGAAATAAAGCAGGTGAGCAGAGAAATATAAGCTATCAAGGGGAGGGTTCTGTGGCCCTTTACAGTCCAGCATCTACTTATGGGTAGATGGTACGTGCAGGGGAGATGTTGCAATTTCTTAATAAAGGCTAATCATCTGCATTAAACCATTCTAAGTTGCTCACAAACACCCCTTCTCAGCCTGTTCCATGATACAAGAAATGGATTGAATCTTGGATAGGGCATTGTCACCTTGTCCAATAAAATTAAATAAACCTCTCTTTTCAGGAGGCAACAAGGGGGTTCCCATCACAAGGTACCCTCCTCGATTCTCCCTGTATACTGGGAGGCTGAAGAACATCGAGCTTCTAAAAAGCTTCTCTTCCTCACCAGGAAGAGAACTGGAGGCATAGCAAGGCTGCCAATGCTATGGGGCCAGGTGGGATTGTTAAAAGAAGTCAAACTTTATTAGATGAAATGAGAGAGTTGCATCACATCCCAAGAGCATGTTCTGGGCCTAATGAGGATACAGGGCCATCCCTACGTAGTAGCATCATAACAGACATCCAAATGCCTTTAAGTTGTCAATTCTCTCACAGGTCTAAATGTACTGGTTCCCAAATGGTATTTGCTCGGTGGATCTTCTCCTGGTTCCTCTTGATTCCCTACCATCACTGGAGACACCAGAATGGTCATGTGCCTTGCAAACTGAAAGTGAATAAAGGGAACTGTCGCTTTTAAGAAATCTCTTAGTGCCTCCCACACTACTGCCACCCTCATACAATTATTTCACCGCTCATCAAAGCCCCACCCCATTCTTTCTGATAGCTTGAGCATTGTACTTGCTCAGCATCTCTGGATGTTAGGTGTGCAGACTGACCCAAACTTTTCTTTCCTTCACTCTCTCATTCTTAACCAATCCTTTACTCTCTCAGACTTAACCAATTCATGGTTATGACTGGGGGACAAAGGAGCACAGAGCCTATCTGGCACATGATGCAGACATTTCCACATGCTCCTTTCCCCTATCCCTGGCAGTAAAAAAATTATTTCAAATAAGTACATGAATATCTAATTTGCTGCTATTTGATGACATCCAAAGTCTGCTGAGGGAAGGCTTCTACCATTGCAAGTACCTCTCTCATGACAGCACAGAGAATGTTCTTTTTTGTTAAAAAAAGGAAGACATTGCCTCTGTCCCATCTACAGAAAGATGATCCCAAAAGAGATGGTAGGCTTGCTGCCTATAAATATTCCTTATTACCAGCTGTCTGTGTTTCAAATGGGGGGGGGGGGCCCTATGGGTGACACTGTCCCTGGTTTGGAACCCTGGCCATCGCCAGCTTCCCTGCCCATCCTTGTGTCAGATTGTCATTGTGGGGCAAGGATACCTAGCTCAAGGGGTCAAGTGATGAAGAATTAAGATTGGGTTCATGCAATCTGCCTTTGGAACGTTTGATGAAAATCTGTGGTCCATTCCCACCTGCTGTACTACTGAGGCAGACTGCTGGACCCACAGAGGCACCCATTTACTGTTTTCTGGGTGATGTGCAGAGGAAGCTTTGTCTTTGTGTCAGCAGCAGGAGAAGCAGCGGTTTGGAGGGAGGCACTTGGAATGAAGGAGGCCGAGCCTGGCTGAGCTTGCAAAGGTCTAAAGAAGTACGTTTTAAGGCCTACTATGTTTTTCAGTGAAGAACCTTACATAAAAGGCCTCATCATAGTTGTTCTGTTTTTTCCTTTCAATATTATATTCCTTTGTCTATCACTCACCAACAGGATGCCAAATTCATGCAGCTAAGAGCTAAATTACCTCCAGAAGGTAGGTGGAGAGCACAGATGCTCGGATGCTCAAGATGCGCTTTCTATCACTGCACAGCTCCATTCTCCCCACAGTCCAAAAGCAGAAGGCATGCTGCCCAGTCGCTTTGGGTGGGAGGCACAGCTGCGTCTTGGCACATTCCAGCTGGCCTGAGGCTCTGATGCCTGAAGCAGCCAAAGGGTAAATTGCATGCCAATTTCCAAGCTCGCTGAGGGCCAAAATTGCTCACTGGCAAAATCAACTGCTTTCTCCTGTGTCATATGATTGGGAGGCTGATAGATGGTAATTCCTAAGCAGTTGTCCTCATGAAGAAGTGGTGAAAGAGGCACTCAGAGAACAGTTATACAATGCTGTGCAGAGGAACAGGGAGAAGAAAGAGAGTGAACTGTGTGATTGTCAGGCCAGAAAGCATAGGAAGATCTATACTAGAGGGTGAGGGATGTTTGGCTCACAAGATTTCTCTTCTACTACAACTCCCATCATTCCTGGCTGCTGGTTACCAGCGGAGTTCAAGTCCAAAATGTTCCTCACCTCTGTGTAACAGCCTCAGCTGAAAAGAGTCAAAGCATGGAAAAGGTACTTTTTAAAAATACAGTGCCCAGAATCCCACATGTCATGCTGGCAGGGAGGGGGCTGGGAGTTGTAGTCTTAAAAATATACAAATGCCCAACCATTGATAAGACTGTGCCAGTGCCCTGTGAGGATTTACTTGAAGAAACTGCCCAGACTTTCAAGCAGAATGGTGATGGGGCCCAGTGGGCATGTCTACTTTTTTTTTTTTTTCAAAATAAGAAAAACAAGTATCCACCTTTATAAATGTCAATTTTTGTGGAAATTGAAACTGACCCATACTTAGCTAAGCCCTAACAAAAATCTTCATCGATGCCAGTTTATTTCCTCCAGAAATATCTCCTCCTGGCACAAACTCAGTTTTATATCTGTCCTGTGCAGCATCCCATGAGAGTGATAATCCCAGGTACCCTGGCATATATTGTGTGTGTTGAGTGTGATCTTACTCCAAAATCAGAATACCTGCAGAATTTAGAGTGCTCTATATAATATTCTGCAACAGTGACCTGTTCCATGCAATGTCATGCCATTCCATAATGAGATGACAACCCCCCCCCCCCCGGCAAAGTGTGAGGCAAGGAAGTAAGCGGAAGATACTCCAACATGCACAGATCATCTTTGGGCCACTAGTGTGCGTTACTTTACCCTTTATCCAAATGCTGCTGTGCCTTTGTGCTGACATTTGCCCTGAAGATGAAGAGTTACCATCTAGATGTTACTCCTCTGGTCCCTCACATTTGAGGGTGCAGCTGATGAAAACGGGTGCCCCCAACATCTAGAGGGTGACAAATTCCAGTTAAAAAGAATAACTCTAAGGACAGCTTCCTAATGATCATATACATTTCTTCTCTTTCTTTCTGTTCATTCCTATTTGCTGTTCATTTGTCCTCTAGTCTGTCAGTGTGTATCACAGGGAAGCGGTAAACGTGTCAGACCTTATCCATGAGGCTATTAAGAACAAACTGAAATTAGAAGCAATGGAGAGACAGGAGGATCCAGCAGAAAGATAACCTAGAATCATGCACTCAAGGGAGTGCTAGCAGGACTAGAGGACCCAAGTTGCTCTGAAAAAATGATGGGATCTGACATTGTGTGAGTCAAACTATCTGGCTTTCCTCTTATTACGAATGACATAGTTATTCTCATGTCCAACAGAGGAGAAAACACATGGAATTGGTTAAGTTGCTCACCATGTGCCACCAGAACAAAGTACTTTGTCCAGTTCCTAGTATTTTATTGCTGCTGTTAAGTTTCTTGGGACAGTCATCTTCTGAAAAAGTGCCTATTACATGAAATGTCATGGTTACTGCTGGTGTTTTATCACAACACAGAACTTTCCTGTTGTCTTTTGTATTTCATTACTACTAGGTTTATTGGGAGGCTTATCAACCAGGTAACCCTCATATGGGCATCTTAACACCATGGCTCCACTGTGTATCTCATAGCATTTCATGATACCTGACAACCCAGATATATATTAGAAGATTCTGTTGAGTTCTAGTTGAATAACATACTATGACAGAGATTTAGGAATGGGCCCAATACAAGACATTTTGCTAAGGCAAAAGGCAAAATGGCACCTTTTTCAATGAACAGAAGCTGATCAGATTGGTAGTTAAGTCTACCTTCCAACAATCGTGGGAGGACCATGTGCTCCACTGCACCTAAAGACAGGTAATGCAGGAAGAATAGGGCTGGCCATGTGGCACACACAACTTTGCCCTCCAAACTCTTCCACTGTTATCCAAGCCTCAGCATCTTGCCTCCTGAAAGAACACCTCACTTTGCCTAATGGCAGGGCTGGCCCAATGTTATGAATGCTGCTCCCCCACTGGACAAATCAATGGACCAATTCATTTTGACTTTTGCTTTAGATGGAATTTTATGCCAATTAAATGTCCCACCATTTTAATTAGATTCATTAGCTTTTGTTAGGTTCCAGCAGATGTTCTGCCTTAGTGGGGGACCCCCAAATTCATCTAGGCTACATTTATTAGCAAGTGGCCTTTAATGCAAACACAGTAGAACGTTAATCTATTTTTTATATCAAAACTTTCTGATTGCCAGCTACTGCTTGGTGGTTTGTACAAATGATTCACCACAAAAGCATTGCTTTACTGAATGCTATAATGTAGCCCTCAGACCGCTTTGTATAGAGCACAGATGGGACCAAGGGAACATGTTTGCAAATTCATTTTGAGAATGCAGAACTACTTGGCATTAGTGGGGTTCAGATTTATGTCTTTGGAACTACAACTCCCAGAATTCATCAGGCAGAATGGCTAGCCTGCCTGGGGAATTCTGGGAGTTGTACTCCAAAAACACAAACCTGAACACACTTCCACATTAAAGGTTTTGCTCCATTTAGCTGAAGAATAGGGCTGTTTACTCTCCTTCCTATCTTGCATAGTTTTAGAAGAATACTCTCATAGCTTGCTTAACAGTGGAAGTGGGAACATGCTAATGCATGGAAGCCCTTTCCCCCAATATCCAATATCCTTGGAAGTATGCTACATCTTCACACATGAAACACAAAGGTCTGTTCAGTACTCTGTAACAGCCTATGGTTCACAATGATCACAGAGCTCCTGTGGATGGGAGACCTGATCCCCAGAGCTCTGAAAGTCCATTTAAACACAGTTACAAAGTTCTCTGTGGTCCTTTATGCAATGGTGCTGGGGCACACAGAGATACCTGATGTATGTGGGGGCGCTATGTGCAGAATGTGCCCGTTTCCCTTTTAGTCCTACTTGTGAGTAGGAGAATGCTACACAGGGCTTGCCTTGAGTTCTGATGGAACATTGGCTGACCCCTTTGAAACCCAATTTTCACTCTTCGTGAGTGTGCATAGTCACAATTTTCCTATCACCAACTTTGGTGGCCAGAACTTGTGAACATACCATAGAAAGCTTTGTTATTTCACATTGGTAGATCAAATAATTGCAGGATTTGCCCATGAAGCACAACAGCAGACATCGGCCAGTAACAGTAGGCATAGCAAAGCTTGACAGTCTACACTGCGCTAGCCAAGAAGAGCAAAATAGGACACCTGTCAGATTGCAGTCCTTGGGCATGTGAAGTAGCTACTTTCATCTGCTCATTGGCTAGTTGGGAACCCCACACATATTGTCTTGACTTCCAGGGACATATCTGTCTAAAAACTTCCCATTGTTCCTCTGTCATGTGGGAAGCACCTGTTTTGGATATCTATAAAGCACAGCACTAATTTTCCCCAATTAGTTCTAAGGAGAGGGGATTGAGAAATCCTACTCGGCATCTGAGAGAAAATTATTGACTTTGCCCTGTTGTACAAGCCGATGATGGCACAAGAGAGTTACACAGAGTGTTGGGCAAGGAAGAATAGTCCATCCCAAGACGCAGACATTACTTACTAGAAGTGCTCTCCTGTAATGTTTAAGGCAGAAGAAGCTGCGTGTACAGTTAAAGCAAGACCTCCTTTTCTGTATATATCTTCCGAAAAAGGTCAACTCTCTTAAATACAAACATATCAGCATTGCTCAATCCATTTTAATGACAGTAAATTACTTTTGGGAAACTGAACTTCTTTTATTTATGCTTGTCTCCCTGTAGCCTTGGTACCCTTCCAATGTGCTGGCATGCTACTCCCATCATTCCCAGCCAGTGCAGTCAACCCCTTTAAAGGGCACCAGCCAAGGAAGGGCAGGTCCACCATCATGATAGCAAATAATAGAGTAGAATGTGAAAACTTCACTTTTTTTGGAGTGCAACTCCCATAATGCCCCAGATTTGGGATTGCTAGGAGTTGTAATCTGGACAATGAAGTTTTTCATGCTCTGGAACAGACTACTTTGTCCTTGTTGCCAGATGGCTAGTTTTACTACAAAATCTTTTGGTGTTGCAGGACTATGAAGCAACGAACTCTTTATCACCACCACCACTTCTTCTGTGCTATGTTCCCATTTCTTAGTTCTTACCGCTGGAAACAATTTTGAGGAAGCACTTGGATTATGTCCCCTCCTCGCTGAGCTAGCAGACAAAGTTTCAGCCAAACCTCATTTTATTGCCATGTTGTGGAAAAGGTTTCTCAGCTATCATGACATTACAGAAGAAATCATGCTACCAAATCTTTTTGGACTCTTTTAACGTTTGGGTGCTTTCTTCTTTTCCTCTCTCAGCCAACCAATTCATTCCTAGACAACTGTATCTCAAAGAGCCCCACAGAGATTTTGCCAGCACAAAATACCACTGATCACAACTTCCTGTATTATGAAGAGCAGGAAATGCCTCTATTTTTCAATTGATTCAGTTTACTCTGTTTGACCTAACTGTGGCATAACTATAATGAGAAAAGGAATATGAAAAAGGTGCAAACACATAAGAAAGCAAAATCCTCCTCCCCCAATTCAGTGTCACTTTTCAAATGCGGTGATGGTACCTAACTTTTGCGTGTGTATAAAGCGAACCTGTGCAATTTGTCAAACAACTAGCTGAAGGCAGCCCACCCCAAACAGCCATGGATGGCACCTGACTTCTGAGTGAGAAACCTAGTAGCCTTCTATGCCTACTGTTTTCCTGGGGCTGTAAGCAGGGAGAGGGACAGCCAAACACTCACCCGGCTGAGGCCACCATATGTGGTTGGGCAACACACATACCGCGCAAGTCTAGTGCAGCATTTTCACAATATTACCTGATAAGCAGGGCCAAAAATTTTTTACATGTGTACATGGATAGCTCAGCAGTTTAGGTTATCTAGCTGAGGAGCCAGAGATTGGGAGCTCAATTCCCTATTGTGCCTCTTGTGAGTAAAGGCAGCCTGTGCAACCCTGGGCAAGCTTCAGAGTCCTGGGGTAACCCCAGAAGAAGGGAACACTAAACCACTTCTGAGTACTCTGTACCTGGAAAACCCTGAAAGGGGTCACCATAAATCAGAATTAACTTGATGGCACATGGTGATGGTGATGACGATTAGATGCAAAGCAGCTCTATTGAGACCAGGCAGCTTAAATGTGTGCCTCTATGGACCAGATCCTTAGCTGACTTAGCTGCTGGACTGGTCCCTTCCGCTGAAGCTCCCAACATACTTTCTTTGACAAATATTACTGACAATGAATGATGAGCAAAAAGTATGTTTGAGAACAGTTTTCAAAAAGTGAAGGAAATTATGCCAGTTATCTCATCATGGCAGGAATTTATCTCTTCTCTCTCTACTGTAAGAAGTGTTTGTTGGATTATTTTATTGGCCCCTGCAACAAAAGGGATCAGTGGGGCATGTGTAGCAGTATCCATAGGAGTTCTCTACAATATTTTGAATGCTTTCTCCCATCACCTTGATCCTTCCTTCCTGACATACATCTGCATTTCTGATCTAGCATGGTACCATTTTTTAAAATATATGCTATTCTTTCATATAGAAGGGACTTTCCAGATTTTGGGAAGGATGCCAAATCTTAGATGTTACTGTCAAATCAGTTCCCCATTAATCATAGCTAGGAAGAAGAAAGGCCAGCCAATACGACCGAGAGAAGTGGAAGATGGACACTGGTGTCTGTAGACATGCAGCAGCAGCGGCGGCAGCAGTAGCAGCGGCAGCAACTAGGAGTATGAGAAAGTGCCTGCATTATGAATACTGATCTCAACCAGCAGTTCTTGACCTAGATTTCTCTTAGGACGCCAACATTAAGTAATACTTACAGCCCATCTCGGATTCTGCAAGAATCCTATACACAACACATTGTGCTCCTCAGAAGTCAAAGGAGAAACAGAGTATTCTTTTCGTAGTACTCAGTGCCATTACAAAGCTGTACAAGTAAGAAAAGTGTTGATGTAAACTATGAAAAGAGGAACCTCCAGTGGGCCAGACCCTCCATCTCGCCTTCCCTTCTCCGACCCTGTGCTTCCGACCTTGTCTCTGCGCTCTTGCATTCGTACACCCACATAACACACAACGACCCATTTTGCCCCCAAATGATATTTCCTTCGCAAAGGAGGAGGAGGAGGTGGAGGTGGAGGTGGAGGAGGTCGAGTGCAGCTGTCCTTCGGAGATGTCAGCAACTGCTTGCCGGAGACCATGCTGTCAAGAAGATTGCATCAAGCCTGTGAGGCGCTTGCCTGCCAGTGACTTCCCCTGGAGGGAAAAACAAAGGGAAGGAGGGGGAGGGAGGGAGGAGGAGAAGCCAAGGATATAAATACGTCCCGTTGTTATTCGCTAAAAATGGCCAAGCTGTGCAGTGATTTGTAGAAGCTGGTGCAGTGACCAAAGATGAAAAGCGAGAGAATGAATGGGGTGATGATGATGGCATAGGGGCACAGGGACACCATTACTAAGCTTAACACGTGGATAAAGGATGCTCCAAAGATTCAGAGTGCCACAAAGATTTGCTAGCAATGGGCTAAATCCAAGGTTAATCACAGAAGACGAGGGCTGGAATGGACCACAGGGACCACTGAGTCTAGCCCACCGCTAGAAATGCCTACTTAAAGTATCTTTGACAGGTGGCCCTCCAATTTCTGTTTAAACTTTCCAGCGTTGGAGAATGTTCTCATCTTATAAGCCAGTCCATTCCATTGTCCAACAGCTCTCACTGTTAAGTCATTCCTAAACCTCATTTCCTGTAATTTAAATCTGTTATTTCAGATCCTTTCCTCTAGAGCCATAGAAAACAAGCTCGCTTCATCTTCCACAAAACAGTCCTTCAAATATTTCAGAATACCAATCATATCCCTCTTAGCCTTCTCTTCACCAAACTAAACATACCCTACTTTTTCAACCATTCCTCACAGGACTTGGTTTCCAAACCCTTGATCATTCTTGTCAACCTCCTAGATACGCAATATGCTTCTTAAGTTCTGGCTTCAAAATTGCAAAACGGAGTGGTATTGTTACTTCTCTTGTACTGTACTTTTATTGATGCAGCTGAATATCATGTTAGCCTTTTTTACTGCTACATCGCTCTGTTGTGATCTACTAAGACCCTAGATACTTTTTATATGCAATACTGTCACTATCATCCTAGATTTCTGCATCTGATTTTTTCTTGCATAAATGCAGAACTTTACATTTTTCCCTGTTGGAAGTGAGTTTCTTCATTTTGGCCTGTTTCTCCAGTCTCTTAAAGTCTTCCTGTATTCTTCATACTGGCTAGCTCCATCCACCCCCATTTTAGTGTAATCTGCAAATTTAATGAGCATCGCCTTAAAACCTTCATCCAAATAGCTTATGAAAATGTTGAAAAACATCAGGTGTAGGAAAGGATGCTGTGGCACTCCACTAGCCTCATATCTTCAGGATGATGAGGAACCACTGGCTAACACTCTTTGGGTAAGGGATGTCAACCAGCTGCAAAGCCTCTTAATGGAAGGATCATCTAGTCCCTTTTTGTCAGCTTGATCATAAGAGGATCTTCTTTGATTGCCCACCCCAGTCCCCATGCATGTAGCATCTACTTTTCCTCTAAGTCACTGAGACCAGCATCCACAGACATTGATTAAGAGCAGAACTACTTAGTTTCACTGATGAAGCTGCACCACTCTTTCAAAACACTCTAGCAAATCTAGCAGCCAAAACTACACTGAGAGTTTAAGGTGGCATTACACTGGCATAATGCATTGGGTGCAAACCTTACTAGCAAATTGTTATAAGCCAAGAAGTTGTCACAATGTATTTGCTATTATGTACGGCATTTCACAGCTCGAGGCACAAGAGCAACGGCTAGAGTAATAATGCCTATTCTAGATTCTTAACTTGCAGAAATCCACCAATAGGTTTTATGCAAATTGTGTTACACCGGTGGGTATAAGTAAGAGAATGTTTGTTTTTGTATCCTGTAATTCCATGGTAAGTACTTACCTGGTCACTCACAGAACAAAATGATTCCAGTATTATCTCAAAGTGTTCCTTTAAGAGGTTCTCAAACACACTGACCTTTTTACTCTAGTTTATACAACTAGAGGTGCATGACAGCTAAAAAAAGGTGTGTACCCAAAGAACCAGTTTCCAAAAGGCATGCAATATACATTGCTACCATTTTCTTTTCCCAGCTGATTGAGCCCCAGCCTTTCTTTCTTCACTTGCTCATGGTCATTCACTTTGCTTGCCAATTGGACCCTGCTCTGCTACTTCTTCACAGAGGACATGTATGAAAGAGAAGCACAATCGCTTGGAGGAAAAAGAAGACGTTCTCGGCATCTTGAACTTCTTGTTTACACCAACCTATTGCTTTGAGGGAATACAATGTTCCCCCATCTTGTGCACATCTTGTATACTTTCCTGCATACAAATCTTGAGCTCAGATTGAGGTGGAGAATGACCTTTGACTCTCTGAGGGGTTTTTCCTCCATCTCCTTAACCTTAAAACAATATGGGGCTGCCCCTCATGGATTTCTTCTGCCAGTTTTACCTATGGCCACCTGTCCATTAGAATGAACCAGGAGAGATTTTAGGAAATATGAACCTTCCTGTTTTGGTCAACAGTGAAGTCTTTTCTGACACCCCCTCCCCAGTCTATTACAGCCTCCAATATTGTCCAGATGGTCTAAGTCTAGAGAGTGCTAAAATTAGCATTTTCCTTTGACCAGGACTGCTATATCCTTCGATGTTTTGCCTGTCCCATAAGAAGATGAAGGAGGGGCAAGGCAAGCCACTTGCTTGCATCCCTTCATTCCTTCTTTGGATGGAACCAAATAGCTGCCAGTTGCCATTGGCTCAAAAGCCTGTATTTGTAACTGCCTTTTGTACTTTAATTGCCGAGGAAAGGTTATTTCTGAAATGCCCAAAGAGTGAAAGGAATGGGCTCTTGTGTAAAATGAAGAAATTAAGAGAAGAACATGTGGGTTGATTCAGATTTTGGAAATATTTCCTTTAAAAGCGCATACATTTGTGGTGTTTTATTTTTTTTTTAAAATAATTTGGTGATGTTCCTTATTACTCACTGCCAAAAACGGCAGTGTCACTTTATTTGTTAGTAACACATTGCAAACATGTCACCCTCAGATTAATTTTTTAAAAAATCTGAAAATATTAAAATTTTCTCTAAATTACCCCCTCCAAAAAACACATTGAATAAGAAAATATTACTTTAAAAACAGTAATAGTAATGGTGGTCCTTGTAACTGAAACAAAACAAAAGGTTGTAAGTAACAATGTTGTTTTTAATGTGGTATTTCCCAGCTCAGGGATTACTAATTTTCCAAACTCAGAGGCCTAATAGCATGTTTAGCACTCCAGTCAAGTTGACTGAACATTGAAGCAACAGCACAGCAAGACTGAATCCCTTAATACTTGGATAATTTACTCTAATACTCCAGTAGAGGAAGGCAGTTAATATTAATATAGCTGCAGCAGGGTAGTAACACTGGTTTTAGCCACTTGAGCAGTGACAGGCAATGTGAGATTGCTTACCCATGTGACTGTAGGCGCTAAACAGGGAAAATGTTCAAATAACCATTACATGGCTACAGACAATCTCTAAAAAGCAAGATACTAGGTTTGGAAACTTCTCAAGAAGAGAATTGATTTCTGAAAGCCACCAAACTGCATAAGTGACACCTCCATTTTGCTTCTCACTGCTCAGTTCCTCTGAACATTGGTGTATCCTTTGGGCCTTACACTTGAAAAGGGTGAGCATCTTAGAAAAGTTGAAGCTACAGGTGTGAACTGATATTGCTCAGCACTCCTTGGCATGTGTGAAAGAATCCATGGCGTGACTGTGAGACAGTCATAGACTGAAGCTTTTCCCCCTAAAGAGTCCCTCCCCTGCCCCATGCACATACACACAGGGCTTAGATATGTTACTTCTGGAAAAGTGTCAGAACTCATAAATAACATGGGAGAGTCTGGAAATTATAGTCCAAACATTAACTTATCAGATAGATAGATAGATAGATAGATAGATAGATAGATAGATAGATAGATAGATAGATAGATAGATAGATAGATAGATAGATAGATAGATAGATAGATAGATAGATAGATAGATAGATAGATAGATAGATCGATCGATCAGCAGTGAACAAACAAGGCAAACTAAAGTGAAGACAGGCCCTTTATCTACTAAATGAAAAAACTTGCCTTGTTCCACTAAAGAGGCAACTGTGTGGTCCAACGTGAAAGGATGGGCTGGAGACACTGTGGCCCCAGAATCTTCTGTGTCCTTGCCTTCATCAAAGACAGCTGAGTATTTATCCATCTTTGGCTCCATGAGCAATCACCAGCTGTATTCATGCCTGTTATCTTTTACCCAATTTAGGGATAGTATTAACTGACAGGGATGAGGACTATGGGATCCTGAAGGGCTCTGAACATAAGATTTATTTATTTATTTGCTATTTTAATGAGGGCCGGTTGGCACTCTTCTCGCCTTAACTACTAACCTCTACACAAATACTTGGTTTTCTTCTTTCACCATATGACAAAATGAGACTGTAAGGGGCTTGACGATCCTTAATCCCAGAGATGGGAAATGTATGCTTTTCAGATTGCCCAAAGCCTGCACAACCAGAACTGGTGAGTTTTAATGCAAAACAACAACAAATATATCTTGTCTCTGCTTAACCTTGTAGATGTCCCAGTGACTGCTGTAATTCATTCAGTGTCACAGAATATCTGTCTGTCTGTCTAACTATTGAAATGACTTTTTCCTTCCTTCCTTCCTTCCTCCCTCCCTCCCTCCCTCTCTGATCAACCCATATTGACTACTTTGATTATCAGAACTCTCAACAACCTGGAAGGTTATAAAATGCAGTCATGATGATACAACACAGACATATCAAAGAGGCTGTATTTCTGGGGGCAAATACCTATTGCTATGGTATCCTTCAGTTCCTACTATGTATATGATAAGTTGGGCCTCTCAGAATCTGCATTAAAAAAAAATTCCAAACAAAGTTGGGCTCTCATGTTTACTGAACCAGAAAATATTTGACATCAAACACTACAAACGTGCCACGTGTTTTTAATGTATGATTTAGCTATAGAACATGTGGTCCATATTATTTAAAAAAACACAACCTTTTATTAGGATTTGTCAGGAAAAGAAAAAGATACATGCTGCAGTCATTAAGAAGGGTAACATAAATTTAAGAAGCAAAATTAAATGATCAATAGAGGGTATAAAGAAAAAGCAGCAATAAATGACCGTACAATAAAGATTGATTGATTGAAAAGTCATGTCAAGAGAACATAAAATGCACACAAATAAATACACATAGAAAGAGATTAAAAACAGATTAAAATTAGTATACATATAACAAGTAATGGACAGTAACATAAAAATGAACCCTTAAAGAATTTTTTTAAAAATTGAGCAACAAAACAAAGCATGTTTTGAATGGTATTTCAGTAGAAGTTAAGCATGTTTATCTAACTGTAGCATCACAGTGTGGATGTACACATGCTTATAGCAGTTCACTGGCTAGGGGGATGTTACACAGTGCTAGAATCTGGAAACAACCCATTGGGCTAATCAGTCTTTTTATTTTCAATAACACCTGACTTTTCCTGCAGTTGAAATTTGCTTTTTGAAAATAGTGTACATGAGCAATTATAGCATAGTCAAAACCACTTAATTAGTTTTGTTTTGTTTATATGGTGCTCCATACTGTGCATACCTCCTCACTGTCCTCCCTGGAGAAAAAATTCCCCAACAACCTGGACATAATCTCTCTGTTTATCTGCTAACTTCAAAGGGTTGTTGTTTGTTGTTGTTTTGACTTATATACTGCCCCATAGTGCTGGGCAGCAAGCTGGGTACTCATTTTACTGACCATGGAAGGATGGAAGGCTGAGTCAACCTTGAACCAGCTACCTGCACCTGTCAGAATCAAGAGGCTTGTCTGCAGTACTGCAGTTTAACCACTGCATCACAGGACAGCTTACATAAGTTCTGTATATGTGTGTTACTTTCCCCAGCACAGAAAACAAAGCACCTCATGATTTTGAAAGGCCTTTGAAATAGTTCTGATTTTTTCCCCCAGCCAGACATATAAATCACCACGTTACAAGTGAACTAGGATGCAAGATGCTGGATACCACAAGTACTAACGTCTGTCCTCTGGGCCACAATGCATAAAGCCATTATTACATGAGACAAAGTACTGCCTCTTGTCATACCTTCCTTGTCACACAACATACACATGACAATGCACATCACATTATGACCCAAGTTTTCTCTTAAAACTCTTGCACAGTGGCTCTTCTCTAAAAATGTCCACAGCTGTTTGCTTGCCCTCAGTTCAGTTCAAACCTCTCTAAAATTAGCTACTCAGAACTTGTAATATATTCCTCTTCACAAAATAGGGGAACTGAAGACGGCAACAGCTACTGCCTGTTTTGCACTCAGCAAAATCCAATGAGTGCACTCGGTTAGGCATGGTGCACTTAAAGGTTTCCTAGTAAAGAAACAGTGACAATATCAGCAACAAAAATTCAAAGTCTTTCCTAGAAAGTAGTGGGAAGAGTTTGTATACAAGGAATTGCTATCAAGATCAAAATATACTTCAGGCCACATAAGACTGAGGCATTGGTCGTGGTTCTTTATGAAGACGAAAGCTTTTTCTTGGGACATTTGTTTTTGGCTGGAAACTATATCAGCCCCTTCAGCAGACACGGAAGGAGAAAGAAAGCAAACAACCTCACACAGTTCTATGTCTATGACATGAATTTGGGCATATATTTTCTTGAGGGCCTGACATCCACACAAAGCATTTAGGCATCCCAGAAAAATTACAGTTCCCCAGCCCCTGGTATATCAGATGCTGCAGCAGTTGCTGGGAAAAGTCTCCAATATTACTGCTGTTATAGAGACATGATCTCAGAAGACTTGGGTAACACTGCCATCACCTGCAGGCCAGGTAAGTTGGCTAGGATGAGAACTTTTTCTGGAGAGGGTGGGGGGATCAGAGCCCCTTCATGCTTTGCAATGATCTCACTGGAAGGATCTAAATTCACAACAGAGCTTGGAGAAAAAATAGCAGTATTTTCTTTTGCCTTGTGTGTGTGTGAATTCATGTGCAAAATAGCTTAGTCTGCCATATCAGAGTTGAATGAAAGAGGGGAAATAGCCATCAGGAGTTCTAAGGCTACCTGGACTTTTTATAGCTGTGTCCTAAAACTGTGGAGAAAATTGAGTATGTTTAATTGGCTAAGGAAGACACTAGAAATTTGGATCAAGATCACTTGCACAACAGGAAGCCTGTTGGATTACGGTGGTGGTGGGCACTTACATGACTGCCTTCCTTTTCCAGGTTTAGGCAATAGGATACCAGTCAAGATACCAAAGGTTCACTTTTCCACACTGTAGAACAAATCATATTATTTTTATTCTGAGAAAGATAGTCAACCTTAAATGGAGGGGAATGTGCTACTTTTATTTATTTATTTATTTATTTATTTATTTGCTTGTTTGTTTATTTATTTTACTTACTTACTTACTATCTACTTCTTTGGTGCGAGCACTACTCTGGGTGGTTTACAGATGAAAACTTAAAACCCCACAAGACAACGTTTGATCTACACCATACGTTGGTTAGCTTCAAGGAGATAAAAGTGAAACTGAGGCCCTTTTCAAGTATTCCTCTGCATGTAACTGTAATGGTTGGCAAGCTAGATGGCTCACATACCCCACCAAGAATTTCATATGTGTGGAATTATCACTCTCATGGAAAGTGTTGGTTCAGTTCAGAACCTGTCTGTCTGGAAAGAAAGAAAAAAACAGCTATGAGGGATGCACTCTTTAAAGACAAGTAGGATTTAACCAGAAACCCTGAATTTCTCTGATCAAGCACACAAGCAAAGTCACCACTGTTGATAAGGAGCCTCCCAAGCATTCTTACGTAGCTTGTGGATGGCAGGGGAGTTGAGGTAACAGGCAGGGTTCTATTTTCCTGCTGCACATGATTGTAACCACATGAATCTAATATCTTACTATCTTTTCTACTTACTGTAGAAGAGTAACCTGTTCTTGTTATGTGCTGTCAAGTTGTCACTGCCTTAACCATGGCCCTAATAGGCTTTACAAAGTACATCAGATAGAGATGTTCAAGGAGTGGTCCATTATTATGGACCGCTCCTTCCCAGTGAGTTTCCATGGCCATGGAGGACTCGAACTGTTTCATAGTTTGTGGTGAGATGGAATAAATTGATGGGCCCTGATACAGGATAATTTCTTGTATATGTCCTAAAATTACACTTCTTCCATTGTAAACAAAGTTTTATCTGGGTTTTTTTTTCATGGGCCTACTTAAAGAATTTTAGAAGCTCTCACTTGCCATATGCTATAAAACAAATGTTGACTACAGACCTCACTGTCCCCAGTTTCCCAATCTCAACAGCATAAACAGAAACTACAGTGAATAAAAGATGGACTGAGATTCATAGTGCTCTGTGATTATTTTTAATGACATTTCCCCCCTTACAGTGCAGCCATGGAGACTGTGATTTAAAAGGGATGGCAGCCAAATAAAGTACAAACAAAGAAAAACAATTTTGGAATTGCAAGATTTTAACTCCTGCACTGATCTTCCCTTTCAAACTGTAGCTCACAGGCTGCATGGCACAAGAAGAAGATAGAAGTGGTTTAAATGGAACAGTGGATCTAGACATAAGAAGCAGATCTGCCCATGTGTAGAAGAAAAAAGGGGAAATGACTGGAAAAAAAAGAATTAGAAGAGGAACAAGAGCAGGAGGGAAGACTCACCCACTGTGTGAAAAACCAATTTTACAATTTGGCATATGGGTTTATTATACTACCACTAGGACTCACCTTATTCTTATAGCTTATTGCCAAAAATATTCAGTGGTTCTTACATTTTGGTAAGTTGTTTGGATCTTGTTCTTTTCAGTGCCATTTTTTCTTTGCCCTCACTGTCTTCACCTTCATTCACACTACCCATCATACAATCTGCCCGGCTGGAGACACCCACATGGTCTGAAGATCCCTTCTCGACACTATCTGATGACATCTTTGATATATGAATCACAAGCATGTCCATAACCAATACAGTACATTCAACAACAATGCAGGACAACAAATGAGGCTGAACATGGTGAGAGTAAGGAAGAAGAAAGCAGGAGCTAAGGGAACAATATACTACTACTATGTCCTGAAGCACGGTACAAATATTTTACAAGAATATTTTCCTCTCCAGCGAATTTCTTCAGTTCCATCAAATGTGCTAATTTCAAGAGGAATATTGAACAGAAAGCTTATTTGGGGCACTGTAATTGTAATAGTTATGACGTGAGGAAATGATCTTTTCTTTATCCTTAATTTAGCTAATAGCTAAAGATATTTCCTCTATGAACGCTAATAATTACAAGATGTTTCTTCAATAACTTTTGATGACTGGCTGTAAGCTATGAAATATCTTACTGGCTTGGGATAATACTGGTGTACAGACAGTGGAAACAGACACTTCTGTGCTTTTCTTTCTTTTTTCCACTTCTAGTGATGTTCAACAATCTCCTGTTTGTTTTAGGAAGAACTGATGCTCTTTGAAAGATTTGCATTGTCCATCTAGATGTTTGTTTCCTTCTGATTTATAAATTAACTAATATTGCAAAACCAAAAACCAAAATAAAACTTAGCCCATAAATCTCCAGCATTTTCACCTTCCAGACAAACTGATCCTGGAGCAGCTGCCCCTGGAATTTTCTACTCTTCGGAGAATTGGTGACCTGGGAAACAATATGTTTAGTCTAAAGTGAAAACAGATGTCCGTTTGTTGATCCATAATGTGGCTTGGGCTTCTCAGCCCCGAGTAACACATTTAGGCAGTGCAATTGCCAGTTCAAGCAGGAGACGCCTGATTCCAATTTCCACTTTCATTTTTGTACTCAGGTACGCATACCTGAGATCAAAGTCCATGTGTGCTTGGTCAGGTGAGTTCATACAAAATGACTAACTGCAGGTATGAATTAAAGCAGCGCTCAGCTGGATTCCAAGACTTATCTCTGCCAGTGATCTTTCCTCAAGCAGCTAATTTGGAAAGATTGATTACTTCAATAGCAAAACGGGGCAAATGTGTTCTTATGTACATGGTTCAACTACAGAATTTATTACCACAAGTTGTGGTAAAGACCACAAATCTAGATTGCTTTTAAGAATCTATCAACAGCCACATGACAGCAACGCTTGATGGCTATATTTACCTTCAGGACAGCAATGGTGCAAGCTCTCCTTCGGCCTGAGATCCTACCATTCTCCACTTGCTCACTGCTCCCCTGCCTTTATTTCAGTCTAGAGACTCTGTAGAGAGCAAGCTCAAATGGCTGGTTCTGAGGCTCAAATTAGATGATACAGGTAGTGCATCATTAGAAGCAGAGCACTTTGAAGTGCTAAAAGCTTTGTCTTGTTTTGGCCTAGCGTAAGTTTGCTCCACTCCACGCTTTGCAAATTAGCTTGCTTTTCTTATTGGGACCGGCGAACTGGAGGCAAATGTTGGCTTCAGCTATAAGTGTGATTGTGCTCTGAAGGAATGAAGTGCCTGGAGAAGGCCATGTTTCACTTAATGTGTGATTTGACTCTCAGGCATCATTCCCCAGAATCAGGTGCAGTGAGCATGGTGCCCTGAGAGCACAAGTAAAGCTTCCGGAGGCCACCCCCCATAACACTTTTCTCAGAGAAGCGCTCAGAGCAAGGAATACAGGGACTGGCCAGTTCTGGACAGCCAGATTATTAATTTAACAGCTGCCATATTTGTTACAGTTGGAGGGTGAAGTTCTTCAGAGTGAAGGTCATCCAGGCAGGAGGGTAAGTGACTGACTGCACATCTGCTATATGAGATGGGTCCCTTGGTTTGTCTGTTGAGGTGATTGGCCTTTTTCCAGGATCAGAGGCAAAATGCAGTTATGGAATAACAGTTCTTGGGGAACAACAGTGAGAAAAGGTTATTTTTGCAGACTTCTCGTAGATACTACAAGGTTCTGGAAATGATGGCTTTTCAGTCTAACTCAACATGACCTATCTTATGCTCTTATGAATGGTCATGGGGGACATCAGTGCATAAGATAGGGTTTTCCTTATAGCAGCAGCAACAACTTGATGGGTGAACTCCATCCCAAGGGAAGTCATGCCTTCTCTACTGATGATGGCTTCCCGTGGGCAGCCAAGGCTATCATTTCAAATGTGGGCGAGCGGCAAAAGTGGTTTCAAAGCTGGCTTTTGGAGTTACTAATCTGTTTTTAAATAATGTTGACTTTTAACACTGGATTTTTAAAATGTGTAACGCTGTTTTAAAGGAATATTTTAACCTTTTCTGACCATTTATCGCTTTGGGACCTTCGCAGGATGAATACTACCACCATTAACAGAACTGCATTCTATTCTACAGTCAGGTTGAAAAGGCCAATTAAATGCATGTGAAGCATTTTCAACAATGCTCAGTTTTTTTAAATTTTTTTTTTTACATTATTTGCGTTTTTAAAAACAGAAATTGCATGAGGGGTGGACAGCAATTGTGTGAGAATATATTTTTAATTAAATGATCTTGGACTCATGGTTATTGGATCAGGATTGTCCACAGTTCACTCACAACTTATTTTCCACTGCTTAGAGTCCAATCACTTTAAGTTATCTCACAGGTCTGTGTTGGGTAAATGGAAATGCAACATTTTGGGCACATAGTTCAAATTCTACCTGTGTTCCTTAATAAATGAAAATTACTCTGAGAATGATTTGAGACCTGGCTTCAACTCCCCACTTGGTCACAAAAACTCTCTCTCTGTGTGTATGTGTGTATGTCACTTTAATACTGTCACTTTAAGTCACATGCAACTTGATGGCACATAGACAAAAAGCACACACTGTGGGAATTAGAAAGCAAGGAATCAGTGCAACTTATGCAACCATAAACCATGCAACAAAATTAATATTCCAGTTATGTTAGCTGATACATCCATGCTGTTCAATCTTGATTTGCAGAGGGAGCCATCAATGAGGGGGTGTGGGAAGCCTCAAGAAGATACATCTATATTCAAAATTGTTTACTTTTGTCATGGTGCTCAACCCAATCTACTGCAAGAACAGTAACCTCAAGTAGAACATTGTTCAATGGGCATAGGAGAGCACCTTTTCTCCTTTTCTTATGGGGCAATGCACACAAGTCTGCATGGAGGCATCATGCCAGACTGTTACATAGGAGGTTCAGCTTGAGTACAACGTGCACCTCACTGCTCATTCTGCCTTCCACTATTCACAGGAACACTGGATGATTCTGTACACTGAATCAGACCACTAGTCCTTCCAGCTCAATGCTGTCAGCAATCACTAGTGGTGGCTCTCCAGTTTCCTATTTGGTAATCCCTGGTATTGCTTGGTTATTTCCCATCCCAGTTCTCACCAGAACTGATCTGCTTAGCTTTGGAAATCAAATACGATTGGTGTGTTCATGGTGGCATAACCAAAGAACACAAGTTCTGACCTTTCTTACTCAACTGAAGAGAAGAACCAGACAGAGATGTGGGAGATGCCCAAAGTCTTCTCACTCTTGACACTGCCCGGGCAGAGCGTGGAAAAGCTACCGCCAGAATCTCCCAAACAACGTAAGGGGATTTGGGGACTCACAGTAAAAGAACGAAAGTAAGCAAAGTTTCTAAACTTTTGGCCTGCAACATCAATGCACCTTTGCACACACAGTGCCAGGGGACAAGTGAGGGACACGAGAGGGCTTTCTAATCCCTATAGCAAGCCTTCTAGATAGGGTAGATCAAGGCACCCATGATGGACAGAAGTAGGACCATAGAGTTTGTTCAAAAAAAGACTATAATGAATTCCCACACTTTTATTGGACAGCAATTATTTAAACAGACTACAGTTGTTAAATAAAATCATTTCTGAAATGAAAGAAATTGCTAAGAGAAGGAGGAGGAGAAAAAGAAACAGAACCAAAAGCAAATGGACTTACCACACTGTGTGTGAACCTTTCTAGAGAAGTTCTACGACCTTGCTCTTTCACGGGCTTTAGAAGGGGAAAAAAAAGTTAGGATGGGGAAAAAAAATACTAAAAACAAAAAAGACCCTTCAGCTTAGATTGGCTTTGAAACCATTAGCAAAAGAAAATAAGGGAAAGATGAAACATTTTAAGCATATGGCAGCTGTTGTTTGCAACAGCAAAGTAAGAGAGAGAACCTTTTGTGATGTTCCCATTGGGAAGTATATCATGTTCTTTGCTTAAAATATAGCTCTGTAGTAGTAGTTCAAAGTTACGTAGTTCACAAGGAGGATCTGTAGTCCTGCATCCTACAGGAGACTGAAAAATTAAATTTTATTATACTGCTGTTTTCAAACTGGACACTTGTGATATGTGATATGGTTATGGTTGTACTGCAATGGTCTTCAAATTACCCTCTGGGGCAGTGGTTCTTTACCCTGGTCCTCCAGATGTTTCAGTCAGCAACTCCTAGGAACCCCACCCAGCTAGGACAAGGGTAAGAGATCCCAGGAAGTGGTCTGATTGCTGAAGAACACTACACGAAAAGAGCCGAAGGCCAAATTTTTGGTTACCACTACTCTAGTGAATCCCAGTGTTCCATGGAAACACTTAGGAGTTTCTAAACAAGAAGATCAAAAATGGTAGATAAATTCACATTACACTTTCTTCTTCCTTCTGCAATGGATAGAGTGCAGAGAATGAAGCCCAATAGTGCTGGATTGGGTCTTGTATGAACGGAGAACAGGTACTAAAGCACATCTGGGAAATCTTGTGCATAGGTAAGGTAAAGGTAAAGGTTCCCCTTGACAATTTTGTCCAGTCGTGTTCGACTGTAGGGGGCAGTGCTCATCCCCGTTTCCAAGCCATAGAGCCAGCGTTTGTCCGAAGACAATCTTCCGTGGTCACATGGCCAGTGCGACTTAGACACGGAACGCTGTTACCTTCCCACCGAGGTGGTCCCTATTTATCTACTTGCATTTGCATGCTTTCGAACCGCTAGGTTGGCGGGAGCTGGGACAAGCGACGGGCGCTCACTCCGTCGCGTGGATTCGATCTTACAGCTGCAGATCTATAGACCTTACAGCACAGAGGCTTCTGCGGTTTAACCTGCAGCACCACCACGTCCCTAATACGTCTTGTATGAACGGAGAACAGGTACTAAAGCACATCTGGGAAATCTTGTGCAGAGGATTCCATAATAAATCCCCAGATCTGTTCCTCAACAGATAAGCCACTGTGGTTACTGTTTCTTGTTTGTTAGAAATTTGAAAACAACAGGTGCAGTGGAATAAATACATAGAATTAGGAATGTGTGTATAGGATATAAAACTTGCTTGATATATTGACAAGAATAAGATAGAATGAATGCATCTGAGTGGCAAAAATGTATTTTTTGGGTTATTCATTTATTTTAGCATTTTTATTCTGTCTTTTATTGGTGCAATCAAAGTCAAGGTGGCTTTAAAATAAAACTGTATTCCTTCTTTCTGATGCTCCTCAAACTCGAAAAAAAACACGTTATTTGTTCTTTTTTTCAGTCAATTCAAAAAGACTTGGCAATGTAACATTGTTTACTTAGAAGCAGGCCACATGTTGTTCTGTGGAGCTCACTCTGAGGGTAGATACGAAGCATAGCACTACAGCCTCACCACAACTGTTGGCATAAAGTCTGGGCAAGATGAGGTTATATAAATAAATTTGGACTTTTCATCTGTTTTTGTTCTATTTTTTCAGAAGCTAGACATGCAAATAGAAGAATTTTATGATGATAAGAAAAATACTAGTACAGTGGTGCCTTGAGTTGCAAACTTAATTCGTTCTGGAATGATGGTTGTAACTCAAGTTGGTTGTAACTCAAAGCACCATTCCCATAGGACTACATTGAAATGCGATTAATCCGTTCCGGCCGTTTTTAAAGGTTAAAAAAAGGGCAGGAAAGGAGGGAGGGAGGGAACAATGGGGAAAAGAGGAAAGAAAGAAGGTCATCACTAGGGTACATAGGCACAAAAAAGAGAGGATAGAGAGAGAGAAGACAATTGGGGGGGGGGGAGAGTTTGGAGTCTAAAACAAACAAACAAACAAAAAAAAACCCCATTCCAGTAGGGACTAAAAATAGGGACTAATGCAAAAGCGGTTAATCTGTCCACTAGGGGGAGACTTTTTTTTTAAAAAAAAAACTAAGATGACCTCTAAGGTTAAAAAATGGGCAGGAAAGGAGGGAGGGAGGGAGGGAACAATGGGGAAACACAGGCCTTTTTTCTGGTTGTATCTCAAAGTGCCGGTTGCAAGTCAAAGCAAAATGTTGCGACCGGAGCTGGTTGTAATTCAAATTGGTTGCAAGTCAAGACGGTTGTAAGTCGAGGCACCACTGTACTATAGATAATGCTAGTATTCTATAGAGAAACATGATTCAGTTCAATTGGCATGAGACTAATTCGGTTAAACATGAACAAAAAGATAATTTTGCTGGCAAGTGTGCCATTGGGCAAAATAAAATGATAAAGGCTGAAGGAAAATCTGTCAAAACAGTGTCAGGGACATTGCCCCAACTCAGTTCACCTGGGCTGGATATATATAATTTAAGGATTTAAGGATTCATTCAATGACCTAAAGAACTTTGTATTGTGTTATTGAATCCTCTGATTTGCAAGTGAATGTATTGAGAATTTCTGTCCATTAGCAGGGCATGGGCTGTGGAGGCTACAAGGTTTGCAAAGGGTCAGCAAGTTATTTGGCAATACCCTTTCCTCCTTTCAAGCACAAACCAGATTATAACAATGTAAGAACTGATAGTTAATCATTGTGACTTAAAGATCTGCTCTGATTTCTATTACAGCCTTTGAGCAAATGGAGTAGAAGAGGGCAAAGGATACTCCTCTCTGGCAGCCTTTCCCCAACAGGTATCTTACAGAGGTGTTTAATCACAACTCTCACCATCTCCAGTCCATAGAGGACCAGGGCAGGTGGGCTTTCCTGAGATATAGCTGTGCTACTGTGGGTGCTCAAAGAGTTTGTATGACCTGTTCTGGCACATGTTGGAAAACACCAATTCAGAAAACCCTGCATGTGCAAGCAGGGTCCCGCCCAGGCAATTTAAGGAAGATTTGAATGCTCACCTCCATGTGCATTGTTTCGTTGGCCTAATATAATGTCTATCCATGTTGTATTGACTCTTAAGTTATGTATCTTGAGATATCATTCTTCTCTGGGGCCACAGTAGATGCTGAGAATTCATTATCATAGGAAAGAAGTGATGGATCAAGGCTACTGAATATATGTTGGTCTGCTGTTGAAAGTAGGACAGCAAATTAGTTCAAAGGGCATGCCACGTTAACTTATTTAACGAAGCAACCCAGCTCTGACATTCCCAGACCAAATTTCACATGAATTATGAGAGTGTCAGGCTGTCTCAGGCAAACAACTTTTTTCTTTACCTTACCTCCCTTCATTTCCACTTCCATGCATACGGGAATTAAAATGCTGGTTCTATCTTTCAGTAATCCTCTTCTAAGGATTATTGAACTGATGTACATGAAACCATTAAAAAACCTGAAATACACTATATTTATACTGAGACTGTGACTTCACACATACTTACTGTAATGCTGTAGGACTTACTTCCAAAATGGATGGATGTAACTTAGGGTATGTTAAATATATTGTTGGAGATCAAAGAACACTAAGGGTGCCTTGGTAAACAGCTGTGTTCTGGTCTAAGCTATTCTGCAGTTAAGAATTGTTGGTGGTTGTATCTTTGTTAACCAAGGTAGAAAGTCACTTGGCTGGTTTTGACACAAAGCAAATGTTTTGGGAACAGTTTTGTACATTCTAGACAATAATTTGTTTGTCTCCTAAGGGAGACAGAATAATTACAAACAGAAAATTCTGTTTGTTACAACATGAAAACAGCACAACTCGTTAATGGCTATAGATGCTGAAGACAACACATACAATATACAGAGTTGGCTTATGTATTTCTCAGACATGCAAAGAGCGGGTTTCAGTTGCCAGACGTGAACAAACCAACCTGTAGTTGCAACAAACCATTCTGCATTGCTATTGAAAGTAACAATGCTTTGATTAAGAAAGCGCTCATTCCAGTTAGCTGCAGGGGCATTGATGAGAAAAAAGCCAGTCTACATATGTTTTACTGCATCTATGTAGTCTATAATAAATACACAATTATAATTACATCTCTTTCACTCTCATCTCTATCACCTGTCCCCTCCTAACCCATCACCAAAGAGGAAAGTCTCTGGGTGCAAGATCTACCGCTACGGTGTGTCCCTGCTTTACAGGCAAAATTCCATCTCGGAAGCAAAGGCTTCTGAAATATGGTGATTCATTTTACTAAATGCAGATGTAAAACTGCCTACATTGTCCTAAAACTGAACTTATAACAGAAATAAAATCTTGCCATGGGGTAAACACAAAACCCAACAGAGCAAACCTAGCTGATACTAATATAGGCCAAGTGTAGGCAGGAGAGAAAAAAAATGGTATGGTCGATGGTGGCTTGATTGCTATATTGGGACAATGAAGTCATGCTACGTTAACACAGAGTTTAAAAAGAGGCATCATTGCTGCAGTTATTTGCTTCCAAAAGTTTTGATAGTGCAGGAATACCTTTTTCCTACAATAAAATGAAGAGGCACATGTCATTCCTAGGCTGAGACATGGAGAAATACACACGTGGTTTTCCTAATTGGGTGTACGAACACTGACAGAGCAGGCAATGCCCTCATAACAATGAGATGGCTCAGTTTATACCACTTCTTGGTGCTGTATCCATTCATCTTTCTTCTAACTAGGGCCCAGGAATGGGGTCATGCTCCCATATCTAGCTGTTGTAGGGCAAGTTGCACAAGTGCCTCCTTATACCATCCTTCAGGGTACTTTGCTGTTGAGGGCAAGTAAATGTAGGCATCTGTGTATGTTCTGAAGTGAACATTTTGGGTATTTTACAGAGCACTTGGCATTAGGGATGTGAGCAGGGAAACATTTAGAATTTGTTTGTTTTGGGAACTTTCAGGGTTGATCCTCTCCAACTCTATTGGGTTATTTAATTTTGAGGTTCCCATTTGGGGTTCTGACAAAAGCCCAGTGAAGCAAAGACCAGGGCTTGAAGAACAGCAGCTGTGGGGGGAAGAACAGGGTTTTCAGAATGGGAGCAGCATGGGTGCCAATTACAAGGAGAACTTAGGGAAGACCAGGGCTTCAGGGAGAGTGTGTGGCAGGGTCAGAGAGACTTGGGCTTCAAGAGTAGTGACAGTGATGGTGCCAATGACAGGAAAGCAGGGTGGAAGACTGGATCTTGCAGAATGGTGGCAATGGGAGAGATAGTGACATGACAGCAAGGGGAAGAACGGGGTTTTAGGAATTGTGGTGGTGAGGAAGGCAATGACAGGAGAGTGGGGGAGAAGAACAGGTCTTGCAGAACATCAGTGGTGGTGAGGCTAAAGAAGGAAGGGTAACACTTTACATATCAAATGGTTGTAACCCCATAGAGGAAACCCAACAGAGTCTTTGGGACTCTCTCTTTCCAGAAGCTGAAATTATCTGGTTACAGAATCTCTCTATTGGAAATAATCACAAAACAACAACAATAAAACCCACTGCCTCTTTCAGGGGTGGTGCTGGCCATTCGTTTTTCCAGAATGCACAGGCCAACTTTGCACTCTATGTGCTTCTTTTTCAAATTTGAAATCAAGATAAAAGTAGTAATGCATCCCTTGTGCCCTCTCTAGTTCCATGAATCTTTCTCCTTTCTTAATAAACAAACAAGCAAGCAAATCAACCAACCACGTGTAATAAAATGTGTTGCTTTCTCTCTCTATGTATATATTTTGAAATAAATCCACAGGAGGCAGGAGAGTGGTTACTGACACTGTTAATCCTGGCACAGCAGTTTCAAATGTAAGAAAGCCATGCTCCCATCCTTTGCATAGGGACAAAATACTTTTCTGTCACCACTAGATCTCAGTTATGAATAAAATATCATACTTTCCATCATCAGATGATAGCTACGAGAGACAGCTAAATGTTGCTGAGAGAACTTGCATCCACAGCAGAGTCTGAAAGAAAGCAAGGCTGTCCAAATGGAGACTCACCAGGTTTGTGTGAGAATCTACTAGGAGCTTGCTTCCAGCGCAACAACAAAATAACACATAGCAAAACCAACTCGATGACCATCACATCACGTGCAGTTTCCCATTCCTGGCAGATGTACACCACTACAAGAACCATAACATCAATTCCTGTTGTAACAGGACATCTCATTGGTCCCTTTTCTTTACATAGCATTCAAAATGGCAACAGGCACATAAAAGATACTCTGGGGAGTAATATATTTCTCTGGTGCTGAATGAATGCTGAAGGTTGCTATGGATTTCACAGAACTGTTCAAACAACTCAACCGATTCCATGGATCCCTTCTTAGGAGTCACCTGCAATGTACAGACAAGTGTTCTCCCTTGAACTAGCATCTCAGGAGATAGGTCTACAGGTGCTTCTCTGATGTGTCTGAGAGGTGACCCTGACCCTAAAGTGGGTGCAAACATTTTGCTCAGGAACACCTCAAGAGCTCCTGTGTGTACAAGGAAGCATTACACTAGAGTACAATGTAGAACTCAGAAAAGTTACTTTGCACTAAAGCTCCCCAAATCCTATAGCCAGCATAGCCCTGTTGACTGTGGGATAGCAGACGTTGTACTCAAGAAAATGAAACATCTGCATTCTGGGACAACTGTTGATCAGTCAGGTACTGATTATTCTGGGAATATGGACTTGCAATCAAGGTTTGATCAGGCTGACTTGAATTGGGTGAATTGTGCCCCAGCAGGACAGAAGTGACAGACAGCAATATTGCAGGAAGTGGCAACAAGTTAGGGGAAAATTATCAAGCATCTTGAGCATCAAAGGTGTGCAGGAAAATTGGGAAACTCTCTTTCCAACATGTGCAAATATGGCTATGGCCAGAGGACCTTCTGAAAGTCATTTCAGCACAGCCAAGAATGGAGAGGAAAGTCCCTCAGCTGGGAACAGCAAGCCTTGTGAGGATCTGATAACCCATACAACAAGCCCTTTGTTACATTCACCAGTTAACAATGGACAGAAACATATTGCTGATAATGGGCATGCTGGTATCCAAAGGAGAAAATGAATGGAAAGGTGAGCCAGTTTTGAGGAACAATCAGCCTGAGTTGTAATTAGTGCTGGATTAAAAGAAGGGGGAAAATATATATAAATATATATCAACATACAGTAAAGTGCAGGTAGAAAGGAGTGGAGGGGAGCTGATGGGAGAGCAGGAAGAAAACTCCAGGTATGGCATCCCAAGAAAATCCAGAAAGATGACATCTGGACAGAAGAGGAATTTGTACTATTTTCCGATTGCCATGTTCATGGTTATGCAAATTACAGATTCATAGCTTTACTTTAGAAGGCTAAGTATGATCTTTGCCCCAACAAAGGGCAGAATGGAACACTGAAGGCCCATGTTGGATGTGAAAGGCCACTATGGAGCCATAGCTCAGTGGGACAGCAAATGCTCTGCATGGCAGAAGTCTCCTGTTCAGTCCCCACTATCTTGGATGGCAGAGCTGGGACGTTTTTGGTTAGAGATCCCAGGAGAGCTACCAGCAGTCCAAGCAGATTAGGCTCACTGTTCCAAGAACCCTCCGAATGTGCTGGACTACAACTCCAGCCCTCTTGACATTGGCAGTGTTGGGTGGGAAATGATGGAAATTGGTGCAATGCACCTGGACAGTGTCACCTGTAGGGAGGCTAGAACAGACAATCCTTGGGCATTGTGGACAAATGGTGTGACTTGGTATAAGAGAGTTTCCATATCTCATGACCCTTTCAGGGGGCTAACTCAACCCTTGATTACTGATGCATTTTCTTTCTAGGGATGCCACACGTGGAGCTTCAAGGAAGAAGAAAGCTGTTTTCGCTCTCCTTTGGAGGAAAAGGAAATGCAGCAATCCCCCAGATCCCCAAAATAACTCAGTTTCCATGTTCAAACAGCAGCAAGCAGCAGGCAGGAGTCAAGAAGTGCTCAGAGATGCAAGCATGTCCTTCGCAATAGATACCTTCTTCTTTGCCATCAACAAGTCTTGGTAAGCATTAGACCGGAGAAAACGTGCATAGCTGTCACTCTTCATCAGCTTGTAAATATGTTCCTGTGGGAAGAGAAGACATGGTAGACTGAGATTTCTTATTGCACACTGTTCAGAACATTTGAGGCACCTATAAGAGGGAAAATGAAATACCAAAACACAAGTGAAATGTCTTCCTTTCTACCCATTTACTGTGATTAGTGTTTAACGGGGGGAGTTTTAGTTAATCTGTCCGTTTATATGCAGTATAATGGCCAAAATGTTATTGCTGATGTCTGCTGGAGAATTGCGCACAACTTGCTGGATGGTGATGAACACAGGTGGGACTTCTTAACTAGCAGCAATTTGCTACGTGGTTTATGCCAGTGCACTTATGCTGCCATACATAAACAATAGGGTTCTGGACACTTTATTGTGAGATTGGTTCTGAATTGAAAGATCCAGGATAGTGGGACAAACAATTATGAATCAGTGGCCAAAATCTTCTTACATAGCTATGCAGAAGGCATAACTATTGGAAGTGAAATTGCTCCAGTCCAACTAGAGTAAATGTAACAATGCAACTGTAATGAAGAAGCAACTAGGCACATAAATGGTATCACAGGCATCGTATTCATCTGGCTTATATCTAGCTTCCAAAGTTACATACACGCTACCTATTAAGAACTAGACATGCAGGGACTGAAATCCTCTTGCATCTGGTGTAGAATGAGGTTATGCCTGCAGAAGTTTGCAAGAATTGCAGCTAGGCAATCAGCATTCTGTGCCTGATTGTACAACTGACTGAGCAGTTCACAGTGCAACTAGTTCTGAAAGACACATGCGGAACCACTTCCTGGACATGCCTTCCTCCTTGACACAAATTTTGCTAGTGCACAAATTTTGCTAGCTATGCAATAGGATTTCAGACAACAAGTCCAGGTTTAGAACAGAGGTAGATGTCCAGGTCTCCTGATCATTTTGATTTCACCTTGCAGAAGCCGCAACCCACAGGCTAATGATAAGGGATTATGGGAATTACAGCCCAAAATACTTTTGGAGGCCCAAAGGTTCTCATTATGATCAAGAAACTATTAATTGCTTACCTGTAACTGCGGTTCTTCGAGTGGTCATCTGTGATCTCACATTAATGGATTTCCCTGTTCCTACATAGAATATTCTAGAACTGTCCAAATCTGAGCTGATGCATTTTTTTTGAAACCACGCCCACTCTATTGTGCATATCTCAACCTATTTGTTCAAAAATATCTCAGTTCTAAATGTACTGTGAATGACAGCATGCCAGGGACATCACAGATGGGAAGCTGGAGAGTCAAGAGAATTCACAGATGACTACTCAAGAACTTGTTTTTCTTGTGGTCTTTACAAACCCACATCAATGGGAGAAGAGCAAGCCCACCTAATGGAGGAGGGGTGGACGTCACTGTAGCAGTGACATTAATATAGCTTATTCAAAATCTGCACCCTGTTGGGATCTGACATCCAATCCATAGTGTCATACAAATGTAGGCAATTAGGTGCACATAACGTCTGTACAAATTTCCAGCAATAGAAAAGGCCAAAAAGGCCACTGAAATAGTTGTGGAAGAGACAGAATGGTCATGGATAGGAAGAGTTAATAGGAGGTTAGGTAGCTTGTAACAGAGTTTGACTGCAGTTACTATTCCCCTGGAGAGCTGTTGGGTTGAAACTGGAAATTCTTTCTTAACACCTTCCATAATGCACTAAGAGCTTCTGAGTATGCCATCAGAGCTTTGTTCTGAATACACAGGAGGCTATAGTTCAAGGTATATCCAGGGCGCACATAGCAAGTTCTATAAGGATTGTTGTAGAAAGCAGGTAATATTCAATCTTGAATTACGTAGATGGAAGGATGAGATGACTCTGGGTAGAAAAGCCATATCCTCATGGGCTATGACTTTGTCCTTATGAAAAACTAAATAAGGAGGATTGGCCTAGAGGGCACATCACTCGCTAGTCTTTCTACCTGATGCCAATGTCACCAGAAATCCCCTAAAGGCAGCAGAAATTAGAGAACTGTTGCAATATGAAACTGGCTCCACCTGGAAAGCTGTCCATTCATTTTTATTGGAGATACATATGTATAGTGGACTTTCTGAACCTCTCTAAAACCGTGCATATTTGGTTGCAGTTAGAATCACCATACTGTGAAATACAGAAAGTGAATATCTGGATGGAATATTTTGCCATTCTTGATGGGACAGTAGGTCTGAGTGGGCTGGTGGTCTTTGGAACCCCTAATCTAACAGCAGTAACCAAGGTGCAAACAAAGATTGTCTTGGCCACCAGGATGTTAACAGAAGGTAGTTCGTATCTCTTCCCTCTTTCCACATGATGCTGCTCAGACATGCAGGTTCAAGAGCAAACACTTATTTGCACAGTGAACTGCAGATGAATCAGATTTAAGAAGTACACATGTGAGGACTGGGACACAGGAATGCCACTGGTGTTCCACTGCAGAATTTTAAACACTTTAAAAACATTGCAATTGGGTTGGAGCTGGATTTAGGTCTGCACATCTGGCCTGGCAGAAGAAGACTTCTCTGGCTTTCCTTCCCATGGCTGTCCTTCCAAATTCATAGAATACAGAACCTGCTAACTGGTGTGAACTATGGTGGTGTTGGGGAATTTCTGAAAACTGGCCAGAGGCTCCTTCAATGAATAGAGGCCCCAATCCACAGAAGGAAGATCCTGGATCCAACCCATTGCTTAACATTGTTCCTAAACCTAGGAATGGGGTAAGGTGAAGAAAGGTATCAGCTGGTGACTTAGAAAAGACAAAGCCAGCTTATTCTCTAATTACACGGTCTGAGGGTCTTTACTTTTTTTGAGGAAAAGACTGCCACAATTGTTGGAGTAATCATTTCCATGCTTGTGTAACTTGGCAGTCAAAGCTGCACTCTCCTTTGTAACCCACAGAGCGTGTCTTCCAGCTGTCCCTGGCTCTGCATCACTCTCATCACCATACCTGAGAGAGGGCCATCCAGAAAGGTCTCCATTTGAATTATGGCAGTAATCATTATGCTTTCCGTATACAATGCATCCAGGCTGTGGATAGGAAACTCTTATGATAACTGATTATATTGATTAAAATCTTTCCCTCAATGGAAATGCCAATAATATCTGCTGACGCAACAAGACTGCTGAAATATATGCACCCTGCAGCCTACAGAACAAAGATGCAATTAGTGCTTGGCATTGAAAAACGTGTGTGTGTGTGTGTGGTGGCAGGAGGTGTAGAACAGTCAAGCACTTTGGAAATGCACCGACAGTAAAATAGACAGGAAACTCGGAAACTCTTTCACTCACAGTGCTCTCCTGGGCCTGTCTGGTGTGCCTGTCTGTCTCTCCTCTTGTGGATACTGGATCCAGAGATGGGGAACAGTACTTTTTTAGACTATGCCTCCCTGGTTTCCTAGCCAGCTTGGCCACTGACCAAGCCCCAATTTGATGTGAGATGGTCTTAAAAGATTATCTGAGTAGTGATTTAGCAGCTGAAGACAGCAGGTTTCAGCCACTGTATTAGCAAGTGTATTTTGGTTATCTGCATTACCTCCTGGCTCCCAAGATTTGGTAGCAAGTTTCCTTTCTCAGTGAAGTCATTTTTGTAAGCTGGGTGGTGTAGCTTTTACACACCTAATAGGCATGATAAAATGACTGTGCTTCCTCTTGATAGTGATGATGACTACTATGTAGCAGCAGCAGCTTTGATCACAGCTATTCTGCAGAAACTTGCCAGGCTCTTCTTAAGACTTGTTATCTTTACTACTTATCAGTGATCTCAAAACGCACTAATGAGCATGTGTTTGATCTGGGCTACAGTGGCCTGAGATTCAATCACAAAGTGGATAATAAAGTCTTAATAAAAATATAACAATAATCTTAGAACTGCAGAGCAGGAAGGGATCCTATGGATCATCAAGTCCAGCTCCTGTCAAGAAGGCACAGTGGGGAATCGAACTCCCAATCTCTGGCTCCGCAGCCAGAGGCCTAAACCACTGAGCTGTCCAGCAGGATCAAATGACCCTAAGTGACACATCTGTTTAGAAGTGGGGAGCCTGACATGCTGGGGCAAAATCTAGACCACCCGAGCTCCCAGACAGATCCTGTGGTGTTTCCCAGCTGGCCATACTCTCCTCCCATCACATCATTCTTTGGGAATTTCTCTGCTTTTATAAAGTTCCCCACCACCCATTTTGAAAGCCTGAAATACTTTTCCAAAGGCTTGCCATGCTTTCAGGAGGGATGAAAAAGCACAGGAAGTCATAGGGAAGAAGCCTTGTATTAAACTAGAGAAGAGGATCATCAGGTGGATGGTGGGAAAAATAGCTATAACATCAATACAGAATGTGATACTTTTAAGGAGAACGAATGTCTACCTAGAAGAGCAGTAAGAGCTTCACACTGGTGCCTCCCCCCCTTTTTTTTTTTTACTTTTGTTTCCTGAGAATTTTGGCCCTTGGACAGAAAAAGATTCCTCATCCTTGCTCTGCTGACTTCAGCCAGGGTGGCGGCGGCTTACTGCCAGAGAGGTATAGGATTTCAGGCTGAAGCTGACAGTTTTTACTACTGCTGCTGCTACTACTGCTACTACTACTGTTTTTGGATAAAACTTGTACTGCTATATAATACCAGTCAATGTTTTTATAATTTGGATTGACTGTTCCTGGTGTTTTTGAATAATAATAATGCTTTTTTTTCTTTTTGAAAAAAATGAGTACCATTTGAAAGGGAACTTGGTTATCAAAACATTCACAAAATAATAACTCTTGTTCCATCAGATCAGGAAACCAGTCAATCTAGCATCATTGCAGAAGTGTCTTGCTAGATGCCTCAAAGAAATGTACAAGCTTACAACCAATCTCCCTTGGTATTCAGAGGTAGACTGCCTCTGAATGAAGAGGTTCTATTTAGCTGGTGTGGCAAATAGGCATTGCTAGTCCCTTTTAGCAGGGCAGAGGTATATGAAACCAAATTAAGCCAAATGGGTGAATCTATAAGCATACATCCACATCACCGATAACAGACTCAGAATTAGAAAAGAAAAACATCAAATTAGGATAACAAATATTGTGACTCCCCATATTTGATTTTTTTTTTAAAAAAATAGTATTTCCCTATTCAAATACTCAATTGGAACATGTGAATGCATTTTTTTTCTGGGACATTTGTTTTTGATCTTTGATTTTATTTCCTCTTAACACTTCAGCAAGATCGTTTCCCTCTCTTTAGAACCCTTGGGGAGAATTTGTCCCCTCTCTTCCCCTAAGCAGGTTTTGAAGGTGAAACAGAAAAGACACACCCACAGCTCCACTTTTCCATATAAAAGATACATCACAGAGTCCTGAAGGGAAGGAGGGAGGCCCCTCTAAAGCGATACAGGGGGCTGACCTATCCAGACCTACTACAACTACTGAAGGCACTATCTGTTTCTGCTGAAAACTTAAGTCATTCCAGCTGGCCTTTTCCGCTTGTGCCTCTTTCTGGCATGGAGATAAAGGGAGGGTCAATTTTCCCTCTGCTAAATTTCTTTCTGCGCATCTGGCTGCTTGAACGCACCAGAAAGGGCAATCAGATTGCCCCAAAGAAGAAATGCTTCATGACAAAAGAGGTCTGCCAATTTGCATCGATGGTGCATATTCTAATTTATATGTATAGATACTACCTTGGAAAGAATCCCCACAATTTTAACAGGACTGCAACATATCACACTCTGTGAGGAAGACAGCCATGGCCATTTGACCTGGGCTCTTGCTCAGAGCTCTCTCCAGGGGCTTACTGCTGATGGGCCACTGCAGTGCCTGTGTTCTCCCTCCCCTATCATGCTTTTACTTTAAACTTGACTTGGACCTGACAGCCCTTCAGATGTGCTGATAGTCAGGAAGGTGTGAAGGGGCAGAGCTTGGAAATGTTATCTTTTTGGACTACATCTCCCAGAAACCCCTAATCAACAACCATTTGGTTGGGGGATTTTGGTAGTTATATTCTGAAAAAGCAATGGTTAAAGCTACACATGGCATATAGCTTGTCCTGTATGCCCTACATAAGCCTGCTTCCAGATGTGGTGGAGCACACTGTCCCGTGTCAGAAGTATGACTCGAGGCACCAGTCCAGTCAGTTTCTGTAGAAGGAACAGAGGAGAAGGGTGACACCACCTTGTCCTTTCCTTAGGCAGCAGAATGTCTGTGGCTGACCATGCTTGGACAGCCCCTTCAAAAGTGAAACAATACGCATGGTTACTCTAGTAACAGAATGGTGGCAGTGAAAAAAAGATGGTGGCCCTGTTTGTTTTATTCATGGAATACAAAGTGAGTTAGACTTTGCTAATAATCACTTTGGGATCAGATCCAAGCTGAGGAGAAGAAAATGCCCACAACCAAGAGGAGCTGCAAGGATGGATGAAGGAGGAAGAGTCCATCTCCTTTCAGTTGCGTGGCCCTTCTGATGCAAAAAGCAAGGCCCTGCCTTTTGACCTTCATAACATCTGCATACCACACATCAGATTTTGGGGCTGTACCTAAGAAGTCAGCGACACTCCAGGGTCACCTATCAGAGGCTATTCGGCTGCTTTGAGAACTTGTTATTGTGTTTTTGCCACAGGCCGTTCTTGTTGGCATTGCAACTGTGTTTTCTTTTTCAGCAAAAAAAAAAAAAGGCAAGTGAGTAAGCTCATTTTTTTAAATAAGCAAAAAGTTATAAAATAAATAAAAATAGTAGTAAATTACTTAGGAAAAGCCAAAGGAAGCAACACCAGGGCTGTGAACTGCGGAAGAGGAGAAGAGAAGTGCAGCTTTGTTAAAGATACAGCTGTCCACTCTCTCTTCTGCCTCTTTCCCTTGGTACCCATGCCATGTCTTTAGAAAGAAATGGAGGACAGGCTCCATAAATTTTCTTGAAGCAAACGGAAACAATCATTAAAAACAACAACTCCGAAATCCAGATGGGAATGTGGGAAGTGGCATAAGTTGGAGGCTGTTTCGATAGGACACCTGGTTCAAATCAACATGGTGCAAGATGTTGAGTCTCTCTCTCTCAAACACACATACATATATACATACACAGCATCTGAACAACAGTGACCCTGACTAGGTCACTAGGTGGCAAGCAGCCAGCTAACTAGAGGCTTGGGAATCTTAAGACAAGTATACTAGGAAATGCTAAACTATTTAAAAGAACGGAACTTTATCTCAGTACGGTATCGGGACTTCCAACACTACAGCAAAAAATAAAAATAAACAAAAATAAAATAAAAGTCTAATTTTTGTCAGTGTTGAAATCTAGGATAGAAGAAGAAATCTAAGGAGAAGACAAAAAAAACACTGAAATAGAGGTTTGATTTGCATTTCTCTTTCTCTTGCTATCTGTATATTTATTATACAACTCATGTCCCATCAACCTAGATGCTGGCCGCCAACAAGTGTTACATTAGCAAGTGGCATCTTTGGGTAGCTGTTGAGAGCTCATCACTGTGGACGCTAGGGTCCTGAATACTCAAATGACTTTTAGGTAGCTTTCATTGCCACTGGCCTCAATTTCCCAGAGCAATCCATCCTTCTGATACATTGTGTGCAATTAAAATGGCAGCCATTCATTTTGTGCTCATCAGAGGTGTGCTGCTGCACCCAGCGCTGGTGGGTGATCCCATCCCTCAGCACTTCACATCTCTTTGCAATGAAATGGAAGAGGAAACCCCTTGATGTCATGGAAAGGGATTCCACCAATAATGGAGGCTCTTCAAAAGGACTCACAAGGCATGCCTCCTTAAACTTGGGAGTCAGTCCTATCCATGAGCTGTGACTGAAAGCCAAAAAGGGAAACAGAGCATCATCCTATTACTACTCAATTACAGAGGGCTTCAGTATGTCATTATATTCTTAAAAATAGCTTCCGTATCTAAGACTGCGAAAACAGGGAAAATGTCAGATACCTGCTAATAATGTGCCATAATAGGCCAGGTGGCCAAATAAATAGCATCCCATTCTCTGAGATTTCAGGAACAAAACCTGAGACCAGGAACAGAACCTTGCGATTTTACAGGCTGGGCTCTTACAATCTCTCAGAAACAGAGCAGGCAAGATTGGTAAACAAAAATAGGATGTTGGGTGAGCTGACAGTGTAAATGGGCACAAGGGGAATCTGGGTAAACAGGCCTAGAATCCAGACAGAAGCCACCCAACCAGACAATATGGCAATTAAGACATAAGAGGAAAAAAGAGAGAGAAGGATCCTAATCTAAGAAAGCAAAATATGCTCAGCTGCTGGAACAGTTGATGCACTTCCAACAAAGGCTTGCATCCTGCACAGGTGATACAAAATAATTTTTTCCAGGCTCTTTAATGCCGCTGGATTTGTAGAAGGCTCAATATCACCCCACTGGGAGTTTACTTGTATTCTCCCTGATCCTATACTGCCATTGTTGTGGCTTGTCAACAAGAAGGCTCACAGGTTGTGAGGCTGATGCTCTGCTCCCTGTCATGTGCTATCAAGTTGCCTCTGACTTATGGTGATCCTATAAATTAGTGACCTCCAAAGGAGCCTACCACAGCTATGGCTTCCTTAATTTTAGTTAATCCATCTCCTTTTTGGTCTTTCTCTTCTCCTTCTGCCTTCAGCTTTTCCCACCATTATTGTCTTTTCCGGTACATCAGTGAAACAAGTGTCTCCATGTCCACAAGAGTATCTCCATACCCACTGGAACAATGGAAATTGTTCCATTAGGCAGGCAAGGCACCTGCCCTCTTCCCTAGTGGCTAGAAAGAATGACAGAGGCCACATCATTTTTTCCCAGCAGAGAATAAGGTAGTGTGGAAACCAGCTGAACCAATGTAAGAAGCTATTCTTCAATTAGATATTAAATATCAAGGAGCCACACTGCCGTGTCTTTGTATGGGAGGAAGAAGGGAATAAAACCAGAAATATCTGGTTGCATGCTCATCTACTGTTGACTTTGGATCTCCTCCCACTGCCCATCCTGCCTGATCAGTCAGCACTGATAATGGTGCAAATATTGTGCAGTCCCCCACCCCCACCCCAGACTATTTAATGGCTTTGTTGTTTTAGTCTTTAAGTTTGACTTGGTAAGCACACCACTGCCTCAAACCACCATCTCCTTAAGCTCTGTATTTTACTGCAAAGACCATGTTGCCAGAAATTTGCATTTGTAGTGGAAATAGGGTGATTTTTGTTAAAGCTTGGGGTTTCTTTTGGGAGGGGGTACTTAAGAGACTGAGTAAAGGGACAGGATGTGGCTTTGTTCAGGCTGCCTGCAATAGCAAACACTCTACATGACAAACAATGACTTGTCAGTATAGCAGGCCACATTTCAGAAAGTGTCAGCACTATGATATATTTGATCAAGTCTCGGGGGAATTTAAGTGAAAAACATATGCAGACTATAATAGATGTGGCTCTGTATATTCCTTGAAAGCCAGAGTAAAACCTCTTTGTGGGTGTATTGCTTTGGCTGTAGCACAATTCTCGGAACAGATCTACCATCTGAGCTTGCCATATGTCTGTTTATCAGGGTGGTGGACTTGTAATGATTGGTGTATGCTGTTTTAAGCCCGCAAAAGAGATGGATGGTATACCATAAAGCCACAGCACACTGCCTCTGAATGACTCTGCAAATCAGCATATCCAACGCTGCATTTCTCTTTTATGCCTTTGGCCTTCAGTAGTGCACACACATATAAATGGCCTGGACTCTTACATCCTGTTTCTATGCCCAGTGGCCTTCAGAAGTATCAGGGTCAATCCAGCCCTTAGCTTCCCATAGGGAAAGAAATCTCCCAGTTCCATCACTCAACAATCGCCATAAGCATCATTATCATCTGCATGGCATAAATGTTATTCTTTGCCATCAAGGAACGAGACACTGTTTTTACAAATTGTCAGCAAACATTCCTCAGATGTGCCACTGCTATCCTGTGACAGACTCCAGCCGATAGCTTGGGGAAATTAGTTTCCTAGATATGCCTCCCAGATTCCCTCAGCCAGCACACCAGCCCTCCTCTGAGAAATGGAAGCAAGCAGATGGGCTACTAAACAGCTTGTGTTTGCCGTCCTGTGGCCATTCTCAAACTTGATCTTATTTCGTGAACCCACCTCCCTATACTGTACTGTTCTTTCTCTCCCTATCTTGCACTCTTCTCTGAGTCTAATAGATCAGCACTTAATCTCACCCAGATCTCTGTTATAATCTACCTCAGCTGGACCAAGCCACCTGGCCTCCCTTTTGGCATGCTCCTGGTCAAGTGGGGGCAGATTTGTAACACGTATGTGCCTCTCATACCACGAGGCAGTACTTAAAAAAGAAGATGCTTTTGGTGACATGTCTCCACATCTATCCATTAATCAAACTTATCCCATTGTCCTATGTATAATTCACACAAATTTACATACAACAAGAGTCACCGCCACCAAAACCCCAGCCATGAAACCCCGCCTCTTCTCTTGCCCATGTGCTCGTATGAGTTTTTCTGTTTCTTAGAGATGGAAAAACAGAAGATGCAAGTGAGAGAAGACCACACTTGCTCCCACCTCTTTTCTCATGCTCACCCTTTCTAGACAATGCAGCAGAGGAGTCTGGGCCTATGCTGCCAACCAAGAGACACTATGAACAGTTACCTCTGCCCATTCACTCACTCCACTCTCTTCTTTTGGATGGTACAGCACAGAGGGCTTCTAACAGCAATGTGAACATTCACACCCATGTAACTCGGAAATAATTACTGTGCGGATTGGGCCTCTTCATCTTTGACTCTATATGTGCAGGCCCCTATTTGAGCACAGTGTTCAGTGAAGGGCTGCCAGCAAGCACATTCCTGCTCTTTCACTACACATGGAATCCACACTGGCTGATGGAAGGCTTCATTTCATTAGAGGGCATATTGTAAAAACTGACAATGTGCAATTAAACCTTTTATTCCACCCAGTTGAAGGATAGCGACATTGTTTATTCTCCTTCCTATCTTGTATAGTTTTAGTAGAATACTCCCAATATCTTCCCTACCACACCAGTGTTTTCTTTTCTGCTAATTATCATCGGTTTGTGCACAGGAATGTGATGTGTCTGTGTGTATTCTTGTGGGAACACAGGATTTAATCTAAACGAGGGTGTGCCAGGTCTCACCCTTGAAATCTGTTTCCAGTCTCAGACCCAGTCTCAGTTCCTTTCCTAGATTCCAGTTCCCAGAATTGCCCAGTTCTTGGGCAACAGTTCTGGCTCAAACTGGAGAACACTGAAAAGCTACACCCCCTCTTTTCTTCTGGTTTGAAATTAGGAATGGCACTCAAGTTCGAACCTGTGCATCCTCATATGTGTACCTCCCTGGGTCTTTGACATTTTGGCTTGTTATCTCATAGCTGTGAGAATCCAGGTTGATGGCACTCTGGGCCCCAGGTGCCAGGAACTCCTGCCAGATCTCTTCCACTCTGGGCGCTACATCTTGCAAAGGCTGTTTCTTGAGATCTTGGACTGCCAACCAAAACCTGTATTGAGGCAAAAGAGAAGAACAATCAACATGAGCCGTCAAGGCTCAGACTGAATCTTGTCCCACCTGTGTCCACTTAAATTAAAGGGAGTTCATCCACTTCCTGCACAGTGGCCGATATTTTGGACAGCTCATACTTACATCAACTAAACAAACACACCCTCCCACTCCCCCCACCCCACACACAATATTTAATAATGGCTGAAAAATGAAAAACCTAGCTATTAGGGAAATGACACACTTAAAGGGCATTTTTATATATTTGTAGCTGGGTCCAGCAGAGTCACAGAAATGGGAGAATGAAATGGATTCCATTCCGTTTCTCTCAACAATTAACGTTGCCTTTCTGGCTGTGAACCTTTATGGAAGTTCATGGTTTTCATGTGCAGTGAGCAGCCTCATGGACATGTACTTTTCCTCATGATGGCCATATCTCTTTACACACAACATGGCATCCAGAACACCACTGAGCAGAACCATTTGTGCCACAGGAAAGGGGTGAGGGACAGGGACATAAAAAGCGATGCAGTTTGCGTTTGCACACTCCACCCAAAAAGGGCATAAATATTTTTCCTCACTACAAGATGGCAAGGATTTCTTTAAAAAAAAATTATGGAGGGTATCTTGGGACACTAGGTTTTGTGCATTTCACATTAGCAGTACTGCTTCTCTCTTGAGTCTGGGTCTAGAGTACCTGACAGTGGGGCTTCGGGAGAGATTTGGGATACCCCTGCAGCACTACCCCTGCCAGAGCTGGCCAGCTCTACCTTGGATGATGTGTTGAGGTCACCTAGAGTATTGATAGTCATGGACTTCACAATTCATGCCAAATTCATGCCAAATCCCATCTGTCAGGTCCAGCCTCCAGAGTTTGAGCACTCACCACCTCTTGAGGTAATTGGTTCCATTGCCATACTGCTCTAATAATTAGGAAGTTTTTCCTGATATTCAACTGAAATCTGGTTTCCTGTAACTTGAGCCCATTGGTACATGTCCTGCACTCTGAGATCATCGAGAACAGACCCTGGCCCTCTTTTGTATGACAGCCTTTCAAGTATTTAAAAAGTGTTATCATATCTCCCCTCTGTCTTCTTTTCTCAAGGCTAAACATGCCCAGTTCTTTCAATCTTTCCTCATAAGGCTTTGTTAGGATAATTGTGTTTGACTTATTCAGAGAGAAAAGAACTGGCCCCGTAAAAGCGGGCCCGACCCCTCCCTTCCTTTTTGGTTTTCTTCTTGACTCAAGGACTAATGTTTCTTGAAAGACAAAGGATCCGTTTACTGAGAAACAACGCTGGTAGTAGATAGAAACAACATGCTTGTAGTAGAGATAAGAATGGAATGCAGGGGCCCAGGGAGAGAAGAAGATCCGTTTACCTGTTCTGCGCATGTTTAAAAGGTGTTTTTACTAATCCAATGAATTTTCGCCAGCTAACTTTCTGACCTTTTTAGGAGATTGTGCGCCCACCCCAAATCGCCCGGAAGGGACAGGCTATAAGAGATTGTACCATTCCCTTTGTTCTTTGGAGAAAAGCCTTTGCCCCGCATGGTAAATTGTTTTTCTCCCCGCTTTCTGCAGCAGGCGTTTTTCTTTGCAATAAACTAACCTCACAAGAAGCCTTCGTGTCTCAGTCTCTCATTTTGGGAGCTTCCTACCTGGGGAAACCGGATAACAGTTTTGGGGGCTCGTCCGGGATTTCCTAACAGCCCCGGTTGGGGCCGGGCAGCAGCCCAGTTGAGGTCAGGCAGAACGAGGGCGGCGGTGAAGTGAACCGGAGGGTACCCCTGTCTCCTTTTTGGCAGCCGCTTCCTTCCCGACGCTTCGGCTGCTCGGCATCAAGAACTCGGAAAGAGGCACGAACGCAAGAGGTCCTCCAAGCCGGCCGGCCAACGGACATTGGTAAGTTAAGGTGGGGAAACTCCGAATGGGTTGGTTGTTGTTGGATGAGTGAAGGATTGAGTGGGCCTGCAGTTCCCTACGGTAGCCGTTGTGTGATCCGGTACCCTGGGTCAGGTCGAGAGAGTGGTTGTTGCAATCCTATTGTGTCTGCGTTCAAGAGACCCCTTACTCTTGTCGCAAAACCCCTTTCCCTTTTGTATTTGTCTCCCGCGGGATGGGAAACCAGGTGTCTAGGAAGGAAAAGAGGTCCAGCGGGGACCAAAAGAAAAGGAGGAATTTCGAGGGGGACGCCCCGGCACCAACTCCGAGAGGCGGAGAGGAGCTAGGAATTCCTAGCAATAGCCCGTTGGGGAAGCTGTTGCTACATTGGGAATCAGTGAAAGTACAGGAGTTTCAGTCAGAGCAGGAAATGGTCCGTATGTGCACAGAGGTCTGGACCAATTTTGAAATCAGTCCAAGATGGCCAAAACTCGGATCCGATAATTTCGATGATATTAAAAGGGTGGACAACTTCTATGTTGCTCATCCGCCCCGTACTGCCTATGTCGATTCCTGGATGTGGTACATTATAAAATTTGGACCAGGAGTTAAATTGGCAGTAAGCAGAACCCTATTAGATACCAAGCTGAAGGGTGAGGAAATGTCTAAATTTGACCCCTTAGAGTTTGTTAACTATCAGCAGCCCATAGCACCGCCAACAGCACCACCAGAGGCTGCTGAGCAGTTAGCAGCGCCTCCTTCTTACGAAGAGGCAGGGCGGGAGGATAGGAATTTGGGCCCAACCCAGGCCAGTCCCTTAAGCGCTGCCTCCACCATAGAGTATTCCCCTTCTGTAGACCCAATCAGAAAACAAGTTAATTTACTGAAGAAGGTCATAGAACAGATGGAGCAGACCCCATCTCGACCAAACACCAGGTCCAGGACACGGGCAACAGAGACAGCTGAAGTAGCAGATGAATGCCCCGGCGCATCAGCCCAGTACCCATTAAGGGAAGTCCCAATGGGAACCAGGGTTGGATATGTAGAAGTCCCTCTAACTAATTCCGATATTCGGGTAATAAAACAACAACTGCCTAATCTTCCAGAAGACCCCATTGGGTTCGTGACAGGACTCAGGGACGCTCTAGGGACTATGGTTTATAAGCCCACTGAATTGTTACATATTTGCAAACAATTAGCAGGAGTAACGTATACCAACCAAGCGTTGGGTCATGCTAGAAGGCTTTGGCAGGCGCAGGATGGCGCCCGAACAGAACAGATGGCTAGGGAGAGATTCCCTGAGATAACCCCGGGGAACTGGGACTTTCAGGTTGATAATATTAGGGAGCAGTGTGGGGAAATGAAAGATTTCTTATTAAAGGGACTAGAAGCAACAGTCCCTAAAACCGTTAGCATGAAATTAGCCTTTGGACAGCCCCAAGGAAAAGATGAGAGTCCAGTCGAGTATTTAGAAAGGCTAAAACGAAATATGCGACGGTATACCGGACTAGACCCAGAGGATCAAGCAAATGCAAATATTCTGAGGTTGGAGTTTGTGTCGGGGTGTTACCCGGACATAAAGTTCAAACTACAGAAGATTGATGACTTGACAACTAAACCTATAGGAGATTTGTTGACGGAAGCCCAGAAGGTAGTGGCAAGGAGGGAAGAGGAAAAGGAGAAGAGACAGTTGAAACTGATGGCACAGATGGTGGAAAAAGTTGTAGATAAGAAGATCCCCGGAAGTAACCCTCCATGGGTCGGGACTCGTGGACGGGGCCGAGGGAGAGGAGTGTACAGCAACCAGGCAGGTAGAGGAAAGTTTGTGGAAGGTAGAAAGGATGAAGGGGGACAAGGGCAGGTGAAGGAGGCACGACGGCCCCCGTTGCCCCGTGACGTGTGCGCGAAATGTGGTCGAAATGGGCATTGGAAAAGAGAATGTTCTTTAAACAGAACAGAGGCAGAGGAGTTGACAAGGCTGGCAGCCTGTTATGAGGACTGCGAATAGGGGTGTCAGGGCTGCCTGGTAAAAAGTCCTGCCTGCGCAGAGCCCTTGTTAACTTTGCAGGTGGGCAAAGAGGGAACAGAAATCGAATTTTTGGTAGACTCAGGAGCCACAAGATCTAGCCTGAGCCAACCTACCTGGGAAGGACGACTTCCTCTTTCTGGGGGACATTGTAACATAGTAGGTATAGAAAACCTAACGCAATGGGTTCCTGTTCTAAAACCCCTAGAGGTGCTAAAACCTGGGTCACATGAAAAGCTGTGGCATGATTTCGTGTGGACCCCAAATTCAGGAGTGAACCTACTAGGTCGAGATTTAATGGCCAAATTAGGAATACAGATATTGCTTAAAAACCAGGTGTGTGAGGTCAGGATGGCCGCCCTCAGGACTGAGGATGAAGCCGAAATTGACCCAATAGTATGGGCGAAGCCAGGAAACCCCGGCCTTATGAAAGTTATTCCAGTGAAAATGCATTTAAAAACAGAGGTACCAGTGTATAGACCCCAATATCCCATTAGACCAGAAGCTGAAGAGGGCCTTAAGCCCGTAGTAAAGGAATTGCTGGATGATGGCCTTATTGAACCCAGCGATTCGCCTTACTGTACTCCTATACTACCTGTAAAGAAATCTAATGGGACATGGCGAATGGTTCAAGATTTGAGAGAAGTAAACAAGGTAGTGATCCCTAGGGCGCCCATAGTACCAGATCCCCATACGATCATGCGAAAGATCCCCGACACTCACGTTTGGTACACAGTTATAGATTTAAAGTCAGCTTTCTTCTGTGTGCCCGTGGACTCAGTGTCGCGCCCAATATTTGCCTTTCAGTGGCCTCACCCAGAAACAGGTAAACTAACCAGATGGCAGTGGCGCGTATTGGCTCAAGGCTACACAGAAAGTCCAACTATTTTTGGGGAAATTCTAGAAGAATTGCTTCAAAAATGGACCCCTCCTCCGGGAGTACTTTTAATGCAATATGTGGATGATTTGCTTTTGAGTGGAGCGGAAGGGAAAACGGTCAGAAAGGCCAGTATTAGCCTTCTTAACTTCTTAGGCGAACAGGGACTCAGAGTATCCCAAGAGAAATTGCAGTTTTGTGAGCCAGAAGTAAAATACCTGGGATTAATACTAAAGCAAGGAACTAAGTGCATCAACCCCGAGAGGTTGAAGGGAATCCGTAGTTTGGAAATGCCAAAGACTAAGCGACAGCTCAGGAGCTTTATCGGAACAATTAATTTTTGTAGACAGTGGATTGAAGGGTTTTCAGAAATAGTCCAACCCTTTTTGAAGAAATTATTAAAGGATGAGCCCGAAGTATTGGTGCTAGAAAGGTCAGACTATAAGCTGTTTGAAAGAATCAAGGAGATTTTGTCATCGGCCCCCGCTTTGGGGCTGGCAGACCCAAAGAAACCTAGCCACTTATTTGTAACCGTGGGTAATGGAGTTGCCAAGGGAGTGCTAGCTCAGAAGAAGGCAGGACGATACCAACCGATTGGATATCTATCTAAACATTTGGACGTTGTAGTACTAGGGTGGCCTACTTGTCTACAGGCCTGCGCGGCAGCGGCAGAATTGGTTAAATTAACTCGAAAACTATATCCTTTCGAGGCAATTGTCCTGCATTCTTCCCACCAACTTAGAACTATCCTCACCCATACGGCTAGGTGATGGATGACGGATAGTAGGTTGTTACAAATTGAGGCTATTCTCCTTGAAAAACCCGATCTGGTGCTAACCACCACTGAGCACTGTAGTCCAGCTGAAGGGTTATCAGAGACTGTCAGGAAAGAAATATGTAATGAGCATGATTGCATTGCCCTAACTGATCTGCAGACCAAATTTAGAGAAGACCTCCAGGAAGAAGCGATAAAGGAGGCATGGAACTTATACACGGACGGGTCTTCCAGAGTAGTGAACGGGAAAAGAATGACAGGATATTCAGTGGTAGAGGACGGAGGACTCGAGGTTGAATCTGGACCCCTTCCCCCGTCCATGTCTGCTCAGACTGCAGAGTTGTACGCCCTCAAGAGAGCTTTAGAAATTGGGAAAGGAAAATCCGTAAATATCTGGACGGACTCTAAATATGCTTGTGGAGTAGTGCATGTTTTCGGAAAAATTTGGAGTGAAAGGGGGCTACTAACATCCCAGGGAAAGAATCTAGCCCATCATCAGTTAGTACTAGAAACTTTGGAGGCGTTGAGCCTCCCATCCAAGGTGGCTATCATTCACATACCAGGCCACCAAAAAGGAAACGCCCCAGAAATAGTTGGAAATCGATTGGCTGATGAGTTGGCAAGAAAAGCAGCAGAAAAAGAGTTAAACCCTGCTCTCTTGGCAGCTCTCCTACCTACCAGTAAAGAAATATCCACCCCTTTGGTATATTCACAAAGAGAGTTGGAGTTGGCGGAAGCGCAAGGAGCTACAATGGTAAACGGCATACTGGAATTAAAAGATGGAAGACAATGGCTACCAGAGGGGGTGATCAGAGAAGTCCTCAAGGCACTGCATGAGGGAGGACATTGGGGAGTTAAGGCTTTGATCTCAGCCTTTCTGCAACGATATGTGGGGAAGAAAGTGTGGTCACACGCCAACACCATTTTGGCTCACTGCATTCCTTGCCAAAGAGTAAATAAGAACAACCCGAGAAAGGCAGAAATGGGAGGAAGACCTTTGGCCGTCCACCCTTTCGAACATTTACAGTGTGATTTCATTGATATGCCCAAGTCTGGAGCGTGGAATCATTGTCTGGTAGTAACTGATCAACTTACTGGTTGGGTGGAGGCTTATCCTACGACCAGGGCAACGGCAGGGACTGTTTGCAAAATCTTATTAGAACAAATTATTTGTAGATATGGATTGATCCAATCAATAGATAGCGATCGCGGGACACACTTCACTCAGAGGGTGCTACAGCGAGTAGCTGATACTTTGGGTATAACTTGGAAACTACATGCCCCGTGGCACCCTCAGAGTTCAGGAAAAACTGAGAGGATGAATCAGACCTTAAAGAGACAAATCATCAAATTGATGCAACAGGCGCAATTGCCCTGGCCAAAGGTTTTGCCCCTAGCCTTATATGCTATAAGGACCAAGCCGCATAGCACTACAGGACTCTCGCCCTTTGAGAGTCTGTATGGAATGGGAATTTGGGATGTTAGCACACAGAGAATTAGCCCCAACCTAGAACTTTTCAAAGATGCCTTTATAAGAAAATACCTGCTGGCTCTGTTCTCTATTCTCTCCGATAATAGGGAACGAGGCATCGCGGTGCAGCGAACGCCATTGGAGGTAGCAGTGCATTCCTTCCACCCCGGGGATTGGGCTTACATCAAGGCATGGAAGAGTGAACCGCTCGCCCCAAGGTGGCTTGGCCCGTTCCAGATCTTGTTGACAACAGAAACTGCCGTCAGGACCAAAGAACTAGGCTGGACTCACCACACTCGCGCCAAACACTCAACTAATCCTGAAGGACGGTGGGAAGCTGTGCATGTGTCTGAGGACGGACTAAAGACTATTTTTAGGCGACAAAAGTAATGTCCAGCAGGCAATTGGCGCATAAGTATTGCCCCTTCTTTAGTGTGTTCCTGGAAGCAAGGAAGGTCAATAATCTGGTTCAAACTTGGAAGGTATCCTTAAAAATTAGCAGGAGTCGGTGGGGGTTCTATTTCTTTAAAGGGTATTCAATTGGAGACCAAGTGGTATTGGAAGACGAGGAGACAATCGATAGGGAGGAGGAAAGAAGAATTTTTAACGGGGTTTTTACAGAATTGTGGGATTCTCAGTGGTGGCACAATCAGTACTGTAAGGTCTGCCCTATTACGAAGAATCAAGAACTGTGCGAAATTACCGATACTGAGAGTAGTTCTGAAGAAGAATCAGAGGAGGAGTGTGTGATTTTATTATCTGATGACGAAGAGTTAGATGAGGATTGTCGAATTTCATTGTTTGGACGGATATTGTAGAGTAATGTCCATAGTTCCCCATATAACAGGTAGTGTTTGCCCCTGGTTTTCCTGTTCAATCAGTCGAACACCAAAGGGAGAGGTAGAGGCGTGGATAGTGCGAATACAAACTACTTCCTATTGGGACACTGAATACGAGGGGTTGGCCTGGGGCAACCAGTTGATGGTATACAAAAGAGTTAAAGGCAAGGGCCGTGGGACCTTGTATACTAGTACTAAGCTGGCCTCAAGCTTAGAGTTTTGGCATAATCGAGACTGTAAGAGGTGCCCCCTTATCAAAATTAGGGATAGCAACATCGACTCTGGATCAGAGTCAGACTCCGATTAGGTCGTTCCCCGAAGGGAGTGACCTTTCCGCTCTCACACTTTCACCTCCCGGCAGCTTGTTCGGAACTCCAGGCGATATCCGGAACTTTAAAGATCCCTTGCTAGGGATAGATCCCTTTGAGCCCTATTGTCTACTATATTGCCACTTTTGCCCTCACCATTGGTGTGCCAGAATAACTAAATTTGACGAAAGCCCGACATTGAGGTGGTATGTGCTGAAGGTGGGATATCCTGAGAGGTTGTGGGCCGAAAGTCTGTGGGCTGTGGAAACACCAGTTGCAAGCTATCGGTGGAGGGTTCGACCCGATAGCTTGACGCAGGCAAAAGCCATTCCTAAGGGATGGCTCCGCTACGCATCTTCGGTACACCACGAGACGTGTTGGAAGTGCAGGAGCGAAAGCCCTTGGTCCGTGCCCAGCCCAGACTCAGAGGACGAGGAATGGAACTCCCACTACCAGTGGCGGTAAAGCCTACCCCTCTGATGTCTTGGAAGAACATCAGGCAAATGCTTATTGGTAGACCAAGGGTAGACGGCAAAGTGATTACAGTATTAGGGATCTTTCTGAGCCTTATTCTGCAAGCGACAGGGTCTACTTGTCCTTGTGTGATAACTACCAGGAAAGGGAATCAGGAACATCAAACATTGCTCTACAAGTCCGTCTATAAATGCATGGGCAATACCTCTGTATGTCGATTCAACAATGTAGAATATACTGTCTGCAGTAAAGGGAGTCAGGAGCCAGTTTGTTTTGATCCTAAGGAAGATCCTGAAAGGATCTGGGTGGAGGTCTACGCCCTGGCAACCCTTCAACGAACGTTGGTAGCTAGAGCTGAACGAAGAGAAAACCACCCTATATCTCTCATCTTTGATGCATGCGTTGCAATTAGTCATGGAGCCTTTCAGTTCACTAAGTGTGGGGGAATGGAATGGGTAAAATACTATAAGGCACAGCACAAATATATGGGATCCACTAGAAAATGCGGCCCCATGGGGGACCATGGATTCGGATTCTACACCAGTCCGACTTGTACAGTATGGGCTACCTGGTCCACTGCAGATAAAACTGCAACTTTGGAATCAATACCTGCAAAACCCGGCTGCACTTGGGGTACCTGTAACTTTGTTAACTTTACCATATTACAACCAAAGATGTGGGATGAGAAGAACAAATGGGGAACTTCCATGTGGGATCAGACGTTCAGTATACTCATAGAGGGAAAAGGAAGCAAACCTAAAGCGTTCCTTAAAATTGTCCAGACTAAGGAATATAAAATAGGGGAAGATTTGAGGAGATACCAGACCTTCTGGAGAGAGATGGAAACGGATCCTTGGGAACAATCTTTGACTCCCAGGACAACTAATCTGTTTGTTGAACTGGCACAAACAATAGCTACCACTATGAATGTTTCAAATTGCTACATTTGTGGCGGTACTCTTAAGGGAGATCAGTGGCCTTGGGAGGTACTTGAGTGGAGTCATACTGTACCATACAATCTCTCAGGGATACCCGAACACACTATCAAAACCAGGTGGGAATTGTCTAATAATCTTTTAGGAATGTTTTGTATCCAACGTACTCCCGACATAATAAAGCGCCCTGTTAAGTTGGGAGATTCCAATTGTCGAAACATTCGCATCATCAATGGTACACAACTACTTACTTGGGGAAACGTATCTATTAACCCTTGGATCAATTTAACAAATGAGGCTGCAACCCTCTGGCATAATGGTACCTTAATGGGAGATGGGCACGCTCCTGCGGGGTTGTATTGGATATGCGGGAAGATAGCATATTCTCATCTAGTGCCTAATTGGATCGGGACATGTTTCTTAGGACACTTAAAACCATATTTCTTCATGATTCCACTGGAAAGGGGAGTAGACTTGGGATATGTTGAGCAGTCCCTGGCTAGAAAGAAACGAGAGCTACAGATAGGACAGTGGAAAGATGACGAATGGCCCCCTGAACGGATAATTGCTTACTACGATCCTGCAAGTTGGGCCCAAGATGGTTCATATGGATACAGGACCCCAATCTATATGCTCAATAGAATTATAAGACTCCAAGCTGTAGTAGAGTTGCTCACTAGGGAAAATGAACAAGCTTTATTATTGCTAGCTAAACAGAACACGCAAATTAGGAATGCTATATATCAGAATAGATTAGCTCTAGATTACTTATTAGCTTCGGAAGGGGGTGTGTGTGGAAAGTTTAATTTGACAAATTGTTGCCTTGAAATTGGAGATACACAGGACGCAATTGCAGAAATTACCGGTCAAATGCGGAAATTGGCTCATGTCCCTATTCAAAAATGGGCTGGAATTATGGATGACACTGGGTGGTTAGGAGGGATCTTCAACAACTGGAAACAAGCACTATTCTTCCTAGGTATGATCATGTTTGGACTAATGCTGTTACCCTGTATTATACCTCTTCTTAGAAGCATGATTAATTCAGCAGTTCAGGCGACAATGCCAAAAACGCAGATGACTGTAAGAGAATCTGAAATAAGCTACAAAATCATCCCAGCCCAGGACGAAATTTATAATTGTGAATAAGTCAAAGTGTGTAGAAAAAGAAAAGGAGGGATTTGTTAGGATAATTGTGTTTGACTTATTCAGAGAGAAAAGAACTGGCCCCGTAAAAGCGGGCCCGACCCCTCCCTTCCTTTTTGCTTTTCTTCTTGACTCAAGGACTAATGTTTCTTGAAAGACAAAGGATCCGTTTACTGAGAAACAACGCTGGTAGTAGATAGAAACAACATGCTTGTAGTAGAGATAAGAATGGAATGCAGGGGCCCAGGGAGAGAAGAAGATCCGTTTACCTGTTCTGCGCATGTTTAAAAGGTGTTTTTACTAATCCAATGAATTTTCGCCAGCTAACTTTCTGACCTTTTTAGGAGATTGTGCGCCCACCCCAAATCGCCCGGAAGGGACAGGCTATAAGAGATTGTACCATTCCCTTTGTTCTTTGGAGAAAAGCCTTTGCCCCGCGTGGTAAATTGTTTTTCTCCCCGCTTTCTGCAGCAGGCGTTTTTCTTTGCAATAAACTAACCTCACAAGAAGCCTTCGTGTCTCAGTCTCTCATTTTGGGAGCTTCCTACCTGGGGAAACCGGATAACAGCTTGGTTTCCACCCCCTGATCATCCTTGTTGCCCTCCTTTGAACTTCCTCCAGTTTGTTGGCATCCATCTTAAATTGTGGTGTCCAGAACTGGACGATGAGGTCTAACCAGTGCCGAATAGAGGGGAACTAGTCCCTTGCGGGATTTAGAGACTGTTAATGCAGTCTAAAATAGCATTTGCCTTTTTTTTGTAGCCACCTCACACTGTTGGCTCACATTGAGCTAGTGATCTACAATGATTCCAAAATCCTTCTGACTTGTACTATTGCTGAGTCAGGTATCCCCCATCTTGTAACCGTGTGTTTGGTTTCTTTTTCCTAGATGCAGTACTTTGCACTTATCCCTGTTGAATTTCATTCTGTTGTTTTCAGCCCAGTGCTCAAACCCATCTAGATCATTTTGAATTTTGTTTCTGCCTTCCAGAGTATTAGCTCTTCTACCCAATTTTGCGTGATATACAATACTGAGGCCATTCAGGCTGATCTTAACTCCCTCAGCAGTGTGGTTGATCTGGCCGTGGTCACTGCTGGCAGTGGTCACCTCTCTTCTGCCTGATTGGTTCAGTTTGATCCTGTGACACTGGAGTAGGCCCTCCAGGGCACTGGTAAGTTGCAGACCAACCTACTCCTCACTTAACCCTTGCCCTGCAAGGCTGATTAACACCACCAACAGGGTTATGATTGATTGGGCCATGAACATTATACATGCCTCACTGAGGGAGGGATGCCTTCTCTCACTAGTGAAGGAGGCCATCATCTGGCCCATTATTAAATGACCTTATTTGGCGTTGGACAACCTTAACAACTACAGACCTACCGGCAGTATTACTTTCATGGGCAAGGTAATTGAGCAGGTAGTGGCGTGGCAGTTCCAGCAATACCTGGAAGATGAGAACTGTCTTGATCCATTCCAGTCTGGGTTTAGGTCGCAATGAGGTACCAAGACTGCACTGGTCGTGCTGCACAATGACCTTTTAACAGAGGCCGATAGGGGAGGATCTTCCCTATTGGTGCTCCTTGATCTCTCAATGGCTTTTGATACTATCAACCATGCTATCCTTCTGAACAGGCTGTCAGAGGTGGGGATTGGGGGACTGGCTCTTAGCTGGTTCCAGTCCTTCCTGGACAGCCATATTCAGAGAATCCAGCTTGGGGATGAATTGTCACCCCCCTGGACTCTCAATTGTGGGTTGCCCCAGGGGTCCTCAGTATTTCCAATGCTTTTTAATATCTACATGAAACCGCTGGGCGGGGTCATCAGGAGATTTGGAGTAAGGCATCATCAGTATGCTGATGATAAGCAATTCTGTCTCTCCTTCTCCACCTCTGCAGTGGATGCAGTCCAGAATCTTGAGTGCTCCTGGAGTTGGTCTTAGAATGGACCAGAGCTAATAGGCTCAAACGGAACCTGGACAAAATGGAGATTTTGCTCCTGGTGGACTCCTTGGACAGGCTGGGGGGGGGGGAATTTTCCCTAGACTGGACGGTGTTGTCCTTATGGTCAGGGATCAAGTTCATAATCTGGGCATGCTCATGGACTTGGCTCTATCTTGGGATTCCCAGGTTACTACTGTGTCCAGAGCTGCCTTCATTCAGTTGAGGCGTATTGCCCAACTCTGCCCCTTCCTAGATGAGGAGTCCCTCAGGACATTGGTGCATGCATTTGTCTTTTTGTGCATCAACTGATGCAGTGCTCTCTACGTGGGGCTTCCCTTGGGTTTGATCCCAAGATTTCAATGGGTCCAGAATGTGGCAGCCAGACTGATGACTGGTGTGCACAGGTTTGACCACATCTCCCCAGTCTTGGCTCACCTGCACTGGTTACCTGTTTTCTCCTGGATCAGATTCAAGGTTTTTATTATCACCTATAAACCCCTTCACGGTTTGGGATCACGTTACCTGTCGGAACACCCAACCCACCAGGTCCTCCCAGGTGATGATTCTCTGGGTAGCCACTCCAAGGGAGGCCAAGAAATCCTCTACTACAGGTAGGGTGTTCTTTGCTCCAACACTATGGAACCAATTGTCAGTGGAACTGCACCTGGCTCACTCCCTCCCCTCTTTTAAAAGATCTTCGAAAACACTGGTTTACAGAGAGGCCTTTTCTGGCAATCCTGCATGACCCGTTCCTTGCTGCTCTATATTGTTATATGCCTGTGCTGTATTTCATTTTATATTTCCACTACTTGATGTGTTGATTGTTATTTTGTTGTTTTTATTTACATTTATTGTTTTAGTTGATTGTAAACCACCCAGAGTAGTGTTTTTGCACTAATGGGACGGTATACAAATTTAATAAATAATTTCTGCAAACATCAAACAAATTAAACCTATGATAACTGCTGTCTTTCTACATGGAATATTTTTGTAAAATGCACACGCTGTGGATGAATTGTTGGCATCTTTCTTAGCACTCAGTCTGTCCTTTCATGCCTGCTCTGTATGAGTCTAATTAGTTTCACAACAGGAAATGTAATGAGCGACATTTGTGCAAATTGCAGAAACCATGAGGGAAAAAAAGACTCTGCTTGATGTCTTGCTGAGAACTCTTGCAGGGGGTAGAAGAACCCTCAAGAAGTTGCCTCACTATGTTGAGATAGCCTGTCTCAACCTTAAACCAAACAATGGCGAAATTTCTTCCTGTCACTAATGAGGAATTGTTCTTCATGGTGCTTCCTTCTTCTGCAGTCCCGTCTCTCCTCAAAAAAACTGCTCTGGCATCTGGGGGACCCTCCAGAGCAGCACAGGAGAACATACAAAAGTCTGCCAGTGATTATCAGTTTCCTGTCTTTCCTTTACTGGAGAACCTGCACTAGATTCAAGTACCTTCCTTATGAATCAAAGAAGCACTTTGGTTCACACAGTGATCCATCTGGCTCCAACCCAGTACAATGCATGGTTATTTATGACACAGTATCTTAAAATATGTTACAGAAGCCCTGGGAAATTTAATGGAAAAATCTTCAATTAAAAAAACCCAAAAAGTACATAGGACACCACTAGAACCCATATTTATTAAGCACAGGCATGTGTATTCTCAGCTTGCCAGAAGGCAATTCTTGCATATCATGTACCATCTGCTGTTTTTCTGTCCGTGTGTGTCAAAACTTGGAAGTGATTTCCAAGTCATTTCAGTGCTGGCTGGTGAGAGGGGAATCCCAAGAGTTGTGGTCTGAAAAAGGGAAGTTTTCTATATCAGGTTTACTCTGCCACATTGTTGATACATGCATCCAACTGAATTAGTACAGTATGTGCTGTCAGCAGCTGACACAGACAAAGCTTGCCTTTTTATATTACTGGTTCTCAACACCACATACTAATGCAATGGGAAGTGTATGCATGAATGCTCAGTATGGGTTTCGCCCATAAATTAAACTAAACATTTGAAGGGCAGAAAAGCGTTTTTTCCTATAGTCAAGGAAGTGTTTATACCAGCAATTTGCACAAAGTGTTACTGACACAAAATAATCAGATATAATATTGTATTATCATTGTCAGAACTTTCCACATTTAATTTACCCATGAACTGGTTTTATGGCTCATATCTCACTCAAGTATTGCATATATACCTGAAATGCTATGTAGTATCTTGTATCAAGTAGTGTGGGCTCTTGTCCACAAAATCTTATGACATTAAAAACATGCTAGTTTTTAAGGTTTTTAAAGCAATCACTGTTTTTGTTCCAGTGGAAAAAATCTGGATACGAAGGCCAAAATCCTACTGCTGATTTATGCTCACACAAAGAAAACTGTGGAAGTCTTGGCGGCAAACTGCTGTGCATTAACAAGGTACTGGCTGCATTCTTGGGTCTGCACCATGGCACCTTCTAATTGGATTGAACTGAGGACGTTCCACATGCACAACCTGTGGTTCACCACTGAGCAATGTCTCTCTCCTGGGGCAATTTCTATGGAGGTGGTGCCAGGTCCAATTGCCTCTGGCTTCTCACAGAGCTCAGAAAAGCTACTCTGACTACGAGTCACAGAATCCTGGAACCAGTTTAGCTACAGCTATGCCACCTTTGGGATTAGGGGAGTGATACTCTACAAAGTTAGTTTTCTAGGTTCTGCTTCCTTGTACAAGAATTGTGGGATGGGGAGGAAGAAAGTCACTACACGAAAACATTCTCCTCCCCCCGCTGCCCTTGCTACCACTTGGAAATACCAATTTTGGGGGGCGCACAGTGGGCTACGGGGGAGAGAAGTCCCTCTCCCTTTTTCCTCAGCAGATGTTATCCATTGGATTTAGGTGGAAATTACAATTATATATATAATCAGCCCTGGACAACCTGAAATGATTTGAGATTTCTATGCTGTCTGCACCTAGATGGTAGTATTTTCAGCAATGGCTTGATAAATGTATGGTATCAAAGAGCAATCCATTGATTCAAAGAGCTAATCACCTGAGCCCCTCATTGATGGACGAGAAATTAAGTATTTCTCTAGCCTTGTTTAACACAGAACTTGAATCCTGTTGTTACTAGTAGACAAATATAGTTACCACTCCCCTATTTTAAGATACTAGGCTTCAGGTTGCAGATTTCTCTCTCTCCATACACAGACCTATATATCTCTACCTATCTGTCTCTCTCTGCACTGCTAACTCTCTGTTCTCAAACAATCTCTTAACCAAGCAAGTGGCATTAAAGCCATCTGTGACAAGCTGTGGTGGGCTGTACCCACAGTTGCCTTTCAAAAACCGCCTGCAGTTTGTTTGACCGTCCATTCCCATTCTCCTCCTCCATAGCCATGGCAACTAAAATGAAAGAGCAAAGCCGAGAAGCAGTTCAAGACAGGAAAGACAGTAGTGATCATCTGGTACCCAGCCCGCTCCCGGGATCCACAGTTTCCATAAGGTCTACAGGAGTACTTGAAATCCTTAGACGAAACAACTGTCTCATAACTTATTCCAGCCTAAGTATACCAATTACACAAGCTCCTTCCTTGACTAAATTATAGGATGGGAGTGTAATGGCAACGTGTACAAAAAGGAGGTTCTTAAATATGAGCCTTCTAGAAGGTGGTGTTTGCTTTGTGAACACGATAAAGAGTAAAAATGGCAGCTCAAGATAGTAGCAGGTGCTGAAACAGGACAAAGCTGATCTGCTCTTAGAAGGGTTCCATGAAGGCAGCAGAGCCTCAGGAAAAGGAGGCATCATCAGAGGGGGAAAAAATTCAGGATTGCATTCTCATTCCAGATCACACACGGTGGTGACAAGGACAGGCAGGATACTAATATTAAACCAAGGGCAAAAGGCATTGCTGTGGCTGAGGATTACAGCAATTGAGACAAAGAGGAGGACACAGACTTGAAATAAACAGCCACAAGGACAACACTTATAAGAAGTAAAGAAACAGTGCAAGTTGGGAAGGGTCTTGGAGGAAGAAATAAAGATGGGTTTAAAAAATATAATTACAACAACAATAACTCAAAGTTGAGAGATAACCAATCAAATATCACGCTGGCTGTTGCCAACAAGTCCTTAGAAGAGAAGGCCTGGGCTGAAAGAAGCTCTCTTACCAAGGCACTTGGCTCATTTTTTTAAATTATCACTCTAGATCTAGACCAGGAATGGACAACAGGGACTTTCCAGATGTTGGCTTTCATCTCTCAGCATTGCTAGCTTGTATAGCTAGTGGGGAGGTTATATGGGAATTACAGTCCAACAATAGAACCACAGCCACCTGGGATCTAGATATGAGTTTTTCACTTTTTTTCAGCAGGACAAGATAAGCTACAAAAAAAGGGAAATGCTTTTTTAGACTGCATTAACAGAAGTATAGTCTCCATATCCCGCAAGGTACTAGTTCCCCTCTATTCGACACTGGTTAGGTCTCATCTTGTTTACTGTGTCCAGTTCTGGACATCACATTTTAAGAAGGATGCAGACAAATTGGAACAAGTTCAAAGGAGGGCAACAAGGATGATCGGGGGTGGTGGAGGAAACCAAGACCTATAAGGAAAGACTAAAAAAACTGGGCATGTTAAGCCTTGAGAAAAGAAGATAGAGGGGAGATATGATAACACTTTTTAAATACTTGAAAGGCTGCCATACAGAGGAGGGTCAGGGTCTGTTCTTGATCATCCCAGAGTGCAGGATATGTACCAATGGACTCAAGTTCCAGGAAGCCAGATTTCAGTTGAATATCAGGAAAACGGCCTAATTATTAGAGCAGTATGGCAATGGAACCAATTATGTACCTCAAGAAGTGGTGAGTGCTCCAACTCTGGATGCATTAAAAAAACTTTAGACAACCACCTGGCAGATATTCTTTGATTTGTATTCCTGCATTGAGCCAGGGGGTTGGACTGAATGGCCTTATTGGCCCCTTCCAACTTCATTATTCTATGATTCTAAGAGGAACCCACAACAAGAACTGAAGTGTTCCATTTCTGTGTGGTTTCAAGAAGGCCAACCTGAAAGATGACCCAGACTGTACTAGCTCCTACCTAATGGTTCTATACCCCTCTTACTACAGTATTTACTCAAGTGCTCTTCTCCCTTCTTCCCTTCTCCCTTTTAAGTTTTTTTTAAACCTTTAAGTTAGCAATCTATATGGAATACAATGCTTGACCACCAATGCTTCTCTTTTAATTTTATTTTTTTGCCAGATGAAATGGCAAACAAACGGAATTGAGATGGCTTAACTTACTCCAATGATCCCATCATGGAAGCAAATCTGGTGCCAAGGATTATCTTGCTATGCACTGTATCTCCCAGAAGATGAGGGTTATCTCCTTCACTGCCTCTCCTTGCAAAGATAATATATGTGCCTCCTTTCTGGTTTCTATCTTTGTTCTTTTCCCATCTCTCCCACCACACTACCAACAGTAGCATCCATGTTCTGTGTTCTCCCTGTCTAGCCCAGGCAGGATTTGCACTTCTGCTTTGCAGTTATTGCAGGACCCTCTCCATGGCTGTAAACAGGTATTTCTTTTGTCCATCATCTCAAAGAATTATCAGTCCAAGCCAAGTGTTATTTGTGTAATTAACCTTTCCTTCCAGCAGCAACATCATAAACTAATCAGTCTTTGTTCTTTTGTAAGATTAGCGTAGAATTTTGAAGTAAGTTGCAAGACATGAATTTATTATCTTTTCCCCCCCAATGTTCAGGAACTATTTTAAAATTCTTTATTTTTATTACTAAATGACAACAACTTTTAAAAAGCAGTTATCAGACTTTCACAAGCAATTCCAATTCATTGTTTGGGGACAGGTAACTGGGAGGGTGGGCTTTTTTTTTGGTTAATTCTGAATCACAGCATTTTATAGAGAAAAAAACCCAAGGGCCAGCTAGCTCAGGGTGGAAAATCCACATAAAGGACCCTTAACAAATGAATTTCCAGATTTAATAATTTAATGATGGATGCTTATTATCACTGATCAACATAGCAAACTTTATCAATTACTCTTGACAGTTCAACATGAACAAATTAATATTCTTTAGCAATTTAACATTAATGCATTTGTGCTAATGCTAATATTTCTGGGCACTACTACACCTTCTAGATTATAAACTGCAGCCTATTGTTTGATTGCTAATTCCCCTTGGCAGAAGCAAAACCTTTCCTTGGTATGCTGTGTCTCCCAAGCATGTGTACATATGAACATTACATAAGTGGATTACAACAACATGGTAACACCACAGTGCTTTTTTTAAACTCTGCTTTTGCTTTACCTCAGAGGAAGAAGAACCCACCCAGGATACATCTGCTGTTTATTCTGCTATACATAAAGTGACAGACTGCCCTCTATGGACTATTCCATCTTTACTCAAAGAGCCTAATATGGTGGCCACCACACAGATATTCAAGTCACAGGACCCAGTGGAACATCTTGCAAGAACAGTGTTCAGGGCAAATCAGGATGCACTGTAAATATGTTCTATGTAACGTCACCCTCTTATACAACTGATACCTTGTGTCTCCTCACGATAACCATGCGGTGCATATTATTCTTTCCCTTACAGTACTCTAACAGTGGTTCTTGAAAGCACACCTACCCATTAGAAACCTTTATGCCTTAACCTTTGCTCTGCACACGTTCATGCAGTGGGCAGGATCCAACCAAAATTAAGTTGGATTAAGTCTCACAGATTTCAGTGGGAGAATGACAAATGTGCTTAGCTTTCTGCGATGTAGAAAGGCCAACTGGCCATCACAGATCTTGACTCTCTTCACAGACTACCAGGAAGTGAAATGAGTCACTATACCTGGACAAAATAGCATGTTAACTGAGGCTTACAACAGTTTAAACTACAATCTTATAGAAGGATTAATGCTGCCCTTCCAAATAATAAGAAATCCTACAAAATGCACTTTCTGTGACCTGCTTCAGCAATATATCGAACGATCACAGAAAAAAAAAAAAGAACATTAATGGCATTTATACTCCAATCTTCATGTGAGCCGTTTAGGACAGTTTACATATGGTTCCCAGCTGGGTATTACATAGGCAAGCCTGCTTAGCTTCAGATCACTGTATGGAACAGAAATACATTTGTGGCTCATTGGGAAAAGATCACCCCTGCTTGGAGGATTTTCTCATCAAATAACACTAATGCCTTTTGTTGTTGTTGTCTTGGACATGTAAGCTGTAAATACCATTAATACAGAATGATAAGTAAAACAGAACTGTTTTTATAAATCAAAATCTTACTATAGGGTTTGAGGGTTATAGACATCTAAGTACAGTTAGATTGCTATTCTGATCAGTCCACTCAGGACCCTTCGCAACACTGCATCTTATGCTTACCCCCAAAGGGTGAAAACACAGCACACTGAGGAATTCTAAAGGGCCTGAGATGCTTTTCATGGTTTCATCCATAATTCGTAATCCTGAATCTTCTAGTATAACTTGCAAATAAATTTACAATTCACCCACAGATTGGAGGTGGTGGCATTTCTGCAAAAATCATGCTTTTGGTTCCATCCTACATTCCTGGGACACCGTTGTCCTTTCTGCATTAAGCAATGTCAAGACATTTTCACTTAAATTTAGAGAAAACAAAAGCATCTGCTGTGGAGCATCTGCACCCTCTAGTGGCCATGAGACAACAGCTGTGAATTTACGTCCATTCCTGGAAGCGTCTACCTTCTTTCTTTTAAGTGGCACAGCTTAAAGGCCTTCAAACGGACACTCAGATCATCACGGTGTTTTGTATCGTCTATTATATAGTGTTCTGATGAAAGTGTCTGGTTAATAGCAAGGCTGGTCAATCTGTTTCTGATATTTCTGTTGGCTTTGACAATATTTGCTTGCAATGCGCTGCCTATTACTGGTTTCATATGGGGTGATCATTTTACATTAAATATACATTTTCTCTGTGTGACACTGTCTGCCAACATGGCTGAAGTTTTAAAAATTAGTTATTTGGTCTTTTTATGATTTCACACTAATTCTTTCTCACAGATAAATAAAAAAACCTGGGGAAATGACACTGGGACAGGATCAAAGCCTTCTCCAGTTTCAGTGACAGCATGTTGGCAGGGCTGTCTCACATGTACCACTTGCTGTGTATTATAACTAACAACATCCACACCCTCCTGAGCCTTCTTGCATCAGTTGGGGCTGAAACGGTGGATCTATTTCAAAAAGAGTAATCATGCAAATACAAGAGTGTGGATGAACATGGTGTCCAGTGACACATCCTTACACTAGAGGATCTTTTCTAATTCCTTCATTACTGCCCTTCCAAGTGCCAGTTGTCTTCTGATTTCTTTGCTGCAATCTCCATTTGGATTGATGACTGAACCAAAGTATACAAAACTTTTAACAATTTTCTCCTACAAAAAGTGGAGAAATAAACTAGAGGATTTGCTATCCTTGACTTGATTCTGACCAACAGAGATGACTTGGTGGGGGAAGTGGCAGTAAGGGGAACTCTAGGTGAGAGTGACCATGTCCTTCTAGAATTCTTGATTTCAAAGGAAACGAAAGCAGAGTGTAGCCACACACGTCTGCTGGATTTTAAAAAAGTCAATTTTAATAATCTCAGAACAAGGATAAGTAAGTTCCTATGGCAGGAGATCCTAACAAGAAAAGGAGTCCAAAAAGGGTGGGAGCTTCTTAAAAAAGAAATTCTAAAGGCACAACTACAAACAATTCAAACAAGAAAAATAGGTGGGAGGCGGCAAAAAAGGCCAGTGTGGCTTCACAAAAAGCTCAGGGAGGACCTAAAAACCAAAAAAGACATGAACAGGAAATGGAAAGAAGGCCAGGCCACCAAGGATAAGTACAGACAAGTAGCAAGGAAATGCAGGGATGGCATTAGAAGGGCAAAAGCTGAGTATGAGCTGAGGTTAGCTAGAGACACTAAAAGCAATTAAAAAAGCATTCTTCAGGTATGTGAGTAGCAAAAGACAAACAAAAGACATAGTGGCACAGCTCCGCAATGGAGATAGAAAAATGATAACAGAGGACAAAGAAAAGGCAGAGGTGCTCAATTCCTATTTTAGTTCAGTCTTTTCCCATAAGAAAGACTATGAACTTCCAAACAAATTGGAAGTGCAAGTGGGGTGTGTGTGTGACTGGATTGCAGCTGGAGATAGATAAACAAATAGTCAAGAAATATTTGTCTTCCACTGCTCAGCTGACCCCACTGGGCAATGAATGGTGTTTTGACAAGACTTTCCCTCATCAACCACAATGGACCTGTCATGCTTACTCCTTTGTTCTGTACCTCCACTAGCCTCAGCACAGCCTGGACCTTTGCTAGCTATTCCTTATCTATCATCTATCTACATGTCCCATTTTGCCCTTGCTGTTCCCATAAATATTTACCAAGATAGCAGATTCCATCAAATGATGGGGGAAATAATTTAATTTTGTCTAACACAGCTCTTCTGAAACTGGCCTTTAGCTGAAGCTACAAATGTACTGACACAACATGTATTAGGTGTCTTCAAGTGCTGCCACATTAGAGCTATGTGCCATATCCATAAAACAAACCACAGAAACTGTCACTTAGTGGTAAACTCAAGCCCTATTTTCTTTGAGGGCTGCCATCGTGAAGCACACTGAATGACACCTGGCTAAAAATCTGCTCCTATCCTGGGACCATAATAATAGAATCATCTAAATGTACTATCAAAGACCTACTGACCATGCAGCCCCTCTGTCTTACGTAAGGTACCAAGGTCTTTGTACAGAGGCTATTCCCTGTCTTTAAAAAACCCCTCTGAAGTGATGAGTGAAGATGTTGCATCCGTGCAGCTGTTCTACCTTTGTTTTCATCCACCTTTCTCTCTGGACTGCTACTTTCAAGTCACGTATTATTTTCCTCATGCAGCTGTATCTTTCATGGGAGTGTAACCACTCTGTAGAGTCCGGCACAGGGAATGTTTGGCTCTCCAAATGGGAAGGGCACTATAATTCTCATCACCCAGCTGGCAAGGCCAATGAAGGATGCTGAGAGTTATAGGTGTATTTTATTATTTTTAAAAAATATTTTAAATATTTTTATCCTGCCTTTCTCCTTAAAAAGGACCCAAGGCAGTGTACAACATTTGGAGAGACCCAGCCCACCTCTACTGAGTTCCATTTAATAAATTCACCCTTGGGAACTGGATGCTTGTTCTCAACCCAAGTACTATTCTTGACTAGAGTTGTTTTCCACACTGACACCCTACTTGGTTCCCTGACAACACTTGCAAAACAAGATGTTGTTAAGTTAAACTCTGTTTTCTCATTAACCTCAGGGTTAAAATAGGGCTTTGGTTCCTGGAGAATTTTCACACTTTGTAAATGAAACCTCTGCTGTCTCCACAGTTCCCTCTCACATCTTTTCTCTCTTGCTTGCTTAATGAATCCTCCTCTTTGATATTATCCATCTTCTCTCTCACCCTTCCTCTTGCAAACTGCATGCCAGTCACTCCTTTCCAACCTCCCCTTCTTCTCACTTCTCCCTCACACCTCTGCTCTGTTTCTTGTCAACCTCTGTTGCCTTCTCTCTCTCATCTTGCTGTTGCACTTGGTGATATAAATACATCAGTTTACAGCACAGGCCACAGTGGTTGCAAAAGTGGGTTTTGGATGCTAGGCAGAGGCATTAAGTAACACTAGCATCATTTTATGAGTAGTAAGTTGTAGAGTAGATTGTTGTAAATCAAGGGTTCCCTGTCAGCAACAAGCAATCACTCTGCTTATGCAGTGTGGAATATGGATACTTGAACATGTTCATCATAAAGCCTCACAGCACACACTGTGATCAGTGAGACAGAGGAAACCTAACTGCTACCCTTAACTACAGGTAGTTAACTATATCACACTAGTGTTCACACAGCAGGTAACAAAATTATGTGATTCTATCTGTGTATTTTTAGTACTGAAACTAAAAATTTTAGAACGCGGGGGGGGGGTGGACATCACTTCATTTGAAACTATAACTCTTAACTCTATCAAATATTTATTGTTCCATTTGCAGCTTGTTCAGATAAATATATTTTAGACCATGAAACTGGCTGTATCAAGAAATTCAACAACACTCTAGTCCTCCTGCCACATCGAAAGATAAAAGCCTTAAAATATCAATAAATTTCAATAAATTTTCCAATTTTTCCCTTTTGGAATCCCTTTCATCATCCCAGAGTCAGTGATTTTTGACAATTAAATATTCCTTCTCCATGTGGCCGCCTAATGACTTCCCAATGATGAAAGAGATTCTACAGAAACCTCAGGACCTTTGGGGAAGAAATGGGAAATGTTTTACTTCCCCAAAAATTGTGCAACTGATTACTTTATCAGCCTTAATCAATGTAACTTACAGAACAGGGTTTCAGTCTGCATGTAACAGTTCATTTTAAAGCCCCATGTGATTCCTTGCCTTCAGGTGAAAGCAAAATAAAGAGCTATTTTCCCCCCTTGTTTCCAAAATTTGTACAAAATTTGTCCTTTTCCCTTTGGGAAGCCAAGCCCACACACAAGCACATAAAGGCTGTCTGAATGACAAGAAAGAGGCAAATAACCAAACCAGTGCTTCAAATTCTTTTTAAAAAGGCAATGATTGCACTCAGTTCTGGCAACCTCCACAATTGCATCAACTGCATAATTCTGTGCAACCAATGAGCCATTTCGCCCCAAACTTTATTCTCACGAATGTAAGAACTGTATTGAGAATGACAGGGAATTGCTTGCCATTCCTGCAGGGGGGGAGAAGAATATTGCAGTCCTTTACTTTTACACGCATAGGTAAGACAGGTGAAGATATACCTATCTATCTCATACAAACAGCTACAGGCGAGAACACTGAAAAGACAAGAAATACAATAAAAGAAGAGAGATGAAAGGAGTTGAGCAAGACAAGCAAAATGGTTGGTAGAGCAACAACTATGCAAGGTCCCATCTACTGGAAAGAAGGCACAAGGTATGCATTCTTCCCCTATTGTCTCTGCAAAGGAGTCACTGGAAGACCTGCAGTGAGCCACTGCAAACTGCTGGGCTGTGAATCTCCTATGGAGACAACAATAAAGGAGGCACGGCACAGAAAATCAATAGAGAAATGGTCTGTCTCAGGACTGTGGTACCTGGGCTCATGAGCGGAATACTGTATCGAGAGTGTAAGGAGAATAAACAGCCTGTTAAATTGCTATTTCAGCTGTATTTCCCTGTGGCCACCATCCAGGCCAAAGAGATGTGCACTTAAGCATTTCTGTCAGACTTAAATGTGCTTATGTGCTCAAATGTGGTTGTGGGCAAAGTCCGTCCTCGCACTCCCAGCAACTTCTTTAACAAGACAAAAGCACACGAGATTCTTTATGAAAACAATTCACAAAGAATGAATTGTAGACTGGACAGACTGAAGTCCTTTGGATTTTTTATTCAACCATCTTGTCAGGTAATCTTAAAACATATTTAGGAATAAAACCTTTACAAGATAATAGATGAAGGCTGCAAGAGGACTTACCTGTTAATCATTAATGAGGTGACAAACTTCTCATGGGGAAGTTTCCTACTGCCTTACTGTCAGATAATGATATAACATAGAATGCCAGTGTGGGACGACAATTTGAATCCTCAGATCCTCACACGATTATTGCAATCATCATTGTCCACAATGGAGTACTTCTGACTCTATGGGCTAGACCAGGTGAAATCTAACACCACCGTACCACCTACAGAGGCCGATTTCCTTGACTGCATCCTCCTCCTGAGAGCCAATGTAAGTGTAGTGGGTAGGGTCAGACTAGGACTCATGAGATCTGAGTTCAAGTCCCTGCTCAGCCAATTCAGTGAGGGTGGCAATGAGAAACCACTCCTTGAATACCTCATATATTCTGGAAAACATATTATGGGCAGAAGCAACTTGATAGGACAGAACAAAAAAAAAACAAAACATCCTCCATTATCACCAGTGAACTCCTCCTGAGTGCTATAACTTTGCGAGCATTAGGAATCGAGCTTATTTGAAGAGACCTTACCTGAGGTTTTCAGAACTGAATTCGGATTCCAAAAACCGAAGAAACTGTTCACGTCCCACTGGATCTTTCAATATTTCATCTATAGAAAAGCCCCATCTTTTCACTCTATGTTGAGAAGGTTCTTTGCTGTGAAAAGGTTACAGAGAAAAACAGAAGTATCAGCCTATGTTTCCTTGTTGAATTTTCAAACACTGGTCTATGACATTTCAGTTCAAAAATTTCACCAAAGACTTGTAGTAACAATTTAAATATAATAATAATCTCAGAACTGGAAGGGACTCTTTGGATCATCAAGTCCAGCTCCTGTTAAGGAGGCACAGCGGGAGATCAAACCCCCAACCTCTGGCTCGGCAGCCAGAGACCAAAACCACTGAGCTATCCAGCAGTTATTAAACTGGAGAAAACCTTGCATCCCATTGATTTCAGAGAGCAGACAAATGTGTATGCATAAAAACAGGGCATTTGCTAGTCTGTCAAAACCTCAGGGAAAAGGGAGGCTAGGTGGTGCTTATGGCTACAACACTGTTATATATTATGGCTTGGATTCAGAGTAGAACAGAAAAGTCTTTGCTCCAACAGAGACTCTCTACAATGGAATGTCCCAGTTCTCCTTTTGACTGTAACTCCCTGCAGGAGGTGAAGTGACAACAATTTAACCTCTTCCCGTCCATCAGAGTATGCATGGGCAGAACGTCCACAGGATCTTTGGATCCAAACTTATATACATATATCAATTAGGCAGGTTTATGTGTATGCACATGCCCACATGCACATGTGGGCACATATAAAACATATTCTACATGTATCACATGTATTAAAGATATACATATCTCGCAAATCTGAAAAATGGTCCTTAGCTTCAGGGAGATCACCTGTCCTATATCAAAACAATGGATAGAATCTAATAGACACAATTAATGCGGTGCATATTAAAAGATGAGGAAAATGAACCGAATTCAAGGTATTGAAAGGTATGCCCATTGAAAGCGACCTGCATAGGACTAAGCTGAGGCTTGCTGGTAAGAAAACTCTGTATCGAATTGATCTATATGTTGCAGGCTGGTAAGCTCCTGAAAGGACATGAGCCCTACTTTGTAAATAGGAAGGCAGTTTCACGGGAATGAGCTGTGACTGGCTGGTGGGAAAATGTAACACTGGGGCTGAACTCTTTTGTGCATCAACCAAACCATGAACCAGAAAAAAACATGAACTGGGCGGGGGATCCCATTTTGCCTAAATAAAATGAAGTGCTTCCCCCCCCCTCAGCTTCAGCAAAACAGGGTGTCTGCCCCTAACCCCTCTCCATGTCCACATTGCCTCCTTACCTTGTCTTACCATCCTGAAATGCAGCCGGTGCAGCTTCTGTGCAAGGAGCCAGGCCATTTGCTTTTCAGGCTGATGGAGGAGGCGGGGATTTCAAGACAAGGCAGGGAGGTGACAGGGCAGTGGGAGGGAGAGGGAGAGGCAGGAGGTTTTCTCCCCCACGAACTACAAACCAGTTTGTTTTTTGAAGGGTTCACAATAGTTCGTCACTAGGGTAGTGACGAACCACGAATCATCCCGAACCACCGTTTTTCCAGTTTGTGCCCATCTCTAGGGCATCAGACTCAGCAGTGCTTGCCAGGCTTGGTGGGAAAATACTCAAACTAATAAGAGTAGCCTCTCTTGCTTTTTGAAGTACTACATACATCAATGATACTATACAAACAAAAATTGCTAGAATGAGCCAGTGGACTACCCCCTTAGGGAGACATTCTGGGAGGGGAGGAGTCATTTGGTATCACTAAGGCAGTAATGGTGTTTGGTATCAGTAAGGCCTGTGAAAGAGACTTTGCTCTCCTATCTTTCCCTTTGATGTACCTTGGCTCAATTTTAACCCATAGGAATATGGCAGATTGTTAGTCCAACAAGGAGAGTTGTCTGTTTGCTCGCTTGTTCATTTGTCTAGTTAAAAAAGTATTAATTGCTTACCTTGTTTCTAAGTCCCAAAACACACTGTCATCACTCATCCAGGGATTGGAAGGTTCAGCAGGAGTTATAAAAGGATCATAATCAATGTACTGATCTGAGTAAGTAATTAAACTGTAGCAGGAGAAAAGGGGAGGGGACCACAGATGAGAATAGATGTTTAGAAATACTTTAAGTATGATATCTCTCTACATATTGCTATTGTACATAGATTGGAAAAGTTACTCTATGAGAAAGAAACTTCAGAACCCCATAGTCAGTATCTTGGCTATGGGATTCTGGGAGATGTAATCCAAAAAAGTGCATTTCCCCATCTCTGCTGGTTTCTACACAATCAATGCAAATGCCTTATCCCATATAGACTTTTATAAAATGAAAGAAAATTAATCAGTATACTCTTACAAGCCAAGGTTTACAGGGACCTCACTTCAATTTCTTCAGAAATAAGAACATTGGCTTGGCAGACAGCAATAGTCATTAAAGTCATCCTAAAGCTACCTTCCAGCCAAAGTTATGCTCTTATATATGACTTTGACTTCTCTTGTAAATAGTTGGTTAATTTAAATCTGCTCAACGTAAATCGAGGAGACAGAAATGCTTGCTTGACTTTTGCTTGGTGTTAGCTTGTTGTTTGCCTTCAGATAACGATTCCATGAACAAAATTTTAGAACTGTACATGCTTACCCTACACTTTGAATAACTACAGTGTCTTCACTGAGTCTTCTTATGGCAAGTTAATTCTTCACCAGACTGTTTTTCAAGGTACATCTCTTTTTTTAGTGTGTCTGCAGAAGTTCTTGAAAATGGTGGTGTTTATTATTATTTTTAAAACTTGACTAATTTCAGATGTGATATTATATTGTGTAGACATGACAAATCCACTATACATCTGTATTTCATCCTCTTCGTGGCATGAGCTATCACTAAGCACATTAGGTAAAAATGATATCAAAAATGTCTGTTCATGTGCATAAGGATTAACTGTGGAGAAAGTGAGCTGTGATGCTGCCTAGTGCTCACTGAAGGAAAGGCAGAATATAAATGTAGCTAATCGGACAGTGACATGCTGTGTGGTGTGGTGGACAGAGCAGTGGACTAGGATTCAGGAGGCCTGGGTTCGAATCCTCACTCAGCCCTGGAAACTCACTGGGGGAGTTGGATTGGCAAAACCTTAAATATCTCACTTACATTGAAAGCCCTGTCAGGGTCACTATAATCCAGTTCTGACTTGAAGGTACAGAACAACAACTTGACAGTAATATATGTATTCAGCTCTCAATATCCATTACAGTGAATATCTGAGTTTTGGGAGCAGTAACATCTTTGAATGAGTTTTGGAAATGCCTGAAAATTCTGCATCTGCAGGTAAATGCTGACAATCATTGAATGGGGTTTGTAGCACTCACATATGGAAGTTAATTCTTACTATGTGGGCATACATTGCAACAGACCAACAGAGTAACATTCTGCACTTGATTTGCAGCTGTAGCTGTTTAGACTCTACATAACCCTTAGCTAAGAGGAAGAATTAAGGTTTGTAACACTGGCCATTTATGCCATCTACGTTTTGTCTTGCCCAGCCTAACCCATGGCTTCTGTATGTTTGAAAATCAGAAACACTGCAGCTGGTGGCAAGAACAAGTTTTCTCTTGAAGTTGTCACAGGAAGATTGCTGTTATATCTCAAACCATTAGAATCACAATGTTTCATAGTCAATGCAGATTCCACCAGTAAAGCCTCAGGGTCCTTGAGTCCTCCCCTGTCTCATCTCATTTCATTAATTACATTTCATGACCACTATAGATCAGGAGTTGAAGGAGGAAAAACCCTTATTTTAGAGATAAGCAGCAAGTGGAAGAGTAAAGGATTTCTTTTCAAAAATAAAATAAAATGGGGGGGGGGAGTTGTAGTCTGTGACACTCAAGCTTTCTTCTAATCAGACTGCAACCTCCACAAGATATCATTGTAACTGCTATTATGATTAGGATTAATATAAAATACAAAGCACAGTCTTTGACTGGTATGATGTAACAGATAAGTTTTAATCAAAAACGTAAGTATCAGTTAAATATTTGCATAATATGTATGCTGTTCCTAACTAACATTGCTTTTTTTGAAGCTTTAATAGTATTATTTCAGAGATCTGCAGCTGATTATAATATTTTATAAAATGCCCTGATGACTATGGGGACCCTGATAACTATGTGTTTCATCCACAAGCGAGTTATTTCTATTGCCAGATATTTTGTTAATTTTTCCAATTCTTTATCTGCAACTCTGGCATGCATGGTCAATTATCCAGAAATTTCTTTATTCTATTACTGAGATGTCTATTACTACTACCATTAAAAATACCAGGGACAGTCAATCAAAGTTATAAAAACACTGACTGATATGGTGTTACATAACAGATATAAGTTTTAACAAAAAAACTAAGTATCTGTTAAATATTGGCGTAGTATATATGCTGTTCCTAATATTGCCCTTTTTTTTGTAGCTCTGTTGATGTTATTTCTGGAATCTGCAACCGCTTATAATACTGTGTGAACTTTCTTGATATTTTTCTCAAAGCCCCAGTGACGCTGGGTGATGATGATGATGACCAATTCAGAGGCACTTCATCAGATATTTTAATACGAGCAAGTAGCTGCCTATCCCACCCAACAAACTGGAAAGCTACTATTGGTGTTGCAGTGGATTAAAGGGAAAAGCAAGAGGAAGAAAAGGCAAAGGACTTGTGACTCTCTCAGGGCTGCTCTAGAGCTGGTTGGCCGGCATTTCGCTCACTGATGTACGACGGCAGATCTATGCATGTCTGGAAAACTCAAAAGTCTACTCTCCCTGAAAAGTTCTCTAACTGAGAGGGGAACTCTCCTATTTTTTCACTGTGCCCACAGAAAATGGAAATTAACTGGCTCTGGTGCTCTCCACCTTTGCTGGAAAAGGAAAAAGGACCCCCCCCCCTGCTCTCAGGAGGGCTCTTTATCTAGGGTCTCTTCCATTTTTCATAAGTGAGGCCATAAACTCCATGATTCAGTTGTGACTTTCTGCTAGGGTGGCCCCCTGGAAAAAAAGGGCAGGGCTCCCGTTCTTTTAATGGTCATGTGGACAAAGGAATTTCAGCAGGTGTAGCCTACATGATGCTGACATCTCTTGTAATCTTCTCTTCCACACCATTTTAAAAGGACTTGGGAGCCTTGTCTTCTTTTTCACACTGCTACCCTACTCTTCCCATGGTTACAAACACAATCTTTACCATATCTGGAATATGTGAAAGCAAAGGCGTATATATAGCACTTCTCAGGGTCTTCTACGGTATTAGGATGCCAGATCCTCACTCAGAAGTGAGTGCTTGCATCTTCAGTGTATCAAAGTGCTGAATAAGGCTGCATAAACAGACCAGAGGTGTCCATATTCACATTCAGTTAATGTGTAACCGTTGTGATACTCGCTGTCTGCAGTCCCTGACACCAGTGCCTCTCTCTATTAAAAACTCTTTTTGGTTTTGCATCCGTTTAACTGGCATGGCACACCAAATGGTCCTGGAAGCTGCAGTTTGCTGATGGTCTTAAGAATTCTCAGGCTACCCTCCTGAAATGCAGCCAGACAGGTGTCTGCTAGAGTAGGCATTTGTTGTAGAGGTGGGAATGTCCTTCCCAGTTCTGATGTTATGGTGCATTTTACGCACTGAGTGAAGACTACTTTGTTTTTGCAGCTGTGTAAAACCTATTTTAATTTGATTTCATGATACCTGATGTTTAAACTTTGCCTTGTCCATGTTTTGCTGTTGCTGATTTTATTTATTAAATTAATTAGTTTACATTGTGATGTTATTCTACTCATCAAGATCTTTCTTTATTGTTTTTGTGGTTTTTAACTTGTCATGCGAGAGTCAGTGTAGTGTAACAGATAGACTCTTGGACTAGGACTCAGGAAGGCATGGGTTCAAATCTCTGCTTGGCCATAGAAATGCATGGGAGAAAGGGGGCAGCACTGGCAAAACAACTCCTTGAACATGTCAGGTATCTCAAAAACCTTATAATAACCATTGAACTGCAGAGCTGGATCGAGTACAGCCCTTCTCAAGGTGGTACAGTGGGGAACTGAACTTTCAATCTCTGACCCTGTAGTCAGATGCCTAAACCACTGAGCTATCAAGCAGTTCATCAGGGTCATCATTAAACCAGGAGTCAGTTGATGGCATATAAAAACAATAACTTGTCTTGTATTTAACTACCCAGAGAAAACTATCAATTGGGCTCCCTTCATGGAGCTAGATTTGCCAGTTCCCAAGGAGAAGGAATAATTAGCTTATGTCTCCCTAGATGTATCAGTGGTGACAGATCAGACTATGGACAACAATGTCTTTATGACAGTAGTAAGTCTAATTGGTATGTGTTTGTGTAAGGGGGAACTAGCTGTCTTTAGTCAAGCCAAGAGAAAAGATGTACACAATAGTATTTTTCATACAAGTTCCTAGCAGTTGTTCCAGTTCATCACCCATACTCCCCCCACAACTGGAGCGGTATTCTGATATGCTGACACTGCAGCTTGCTTGCTTTAGCATTTTCCAACAAAGGCATGTTTTATTGGAGACTTCAACAGGGAAAAATAGTCTTGGGAATTAATGCTACACTGATCTTATACCAGACATCTTCATGCAATTTGATTTGTTAAATGGCTACATTCCCAACTAAAACAATAAGCTGTTTAAACTGAGCTTACACTCTGAAAGGGATACTATTCAAAAACAATTCCTTCCTAATCAACAGATCTGGATTTGCTTAGTATAGAATTTTATATGAACTTCAAGGTCAAATGACCTTGAAAACTGTGTACACTATCTCATCCTAATTCACAGAGTGAGTCTTTTCAGCTTTACCTTACTAGTGCCCCCTGATGGTTTGGACTCCAGCTGTCCCACCAATCCTAGTCAATATGGCCAACAGTTAGGAATGCTGGGAGCTGTAGTGCACAAGACCTGACTGGGGAAGATGGCATTAAACCAAGATTCCTAACCTTGTGTTCCCAGGTGTTCCTGGACTGCAACTCCCAGAAATCCTGGCCAGCACAGCTAGTGGTGAAGGCTTCTGGGAGATTTAGTCCAGTAACTTCTGAGGACCCAAGGTTGGGAGCTACTGGTTTAGAGCTTCAAGCACTAGGTTCAGATGCTCTCTCCTTCCCTTCCCTCCTCTGGTTTACAAAAGGATATCAGGAGGTTTTTGCCTCCTCTTACATCAGAGATGGAAAATACTGTAGATAAAACCCCATAGTCAGCATAACTCTTAGACAAGTCAGATTTTCTCTTCAGGGAATTTAAGGAAAATCTGGTGTATTTTAAATCTGTTTTTAAACAGGTTGGGATCAAACCATGCTTAAGGATCTTTTTAACAAATTACTCTCCAAGACTTGTCAGAGTTCTGCTCTGTTCACATGTAACAAGGAACTCTAGGCAGTATAGAAATTGATAATATGTCTGATATCTTCGTGGCAGCCATGTCAGCATAGAATAGGAAGAGGAAGCATGCCATCCCTAGGCCAAGTAAACCACTGTTTAGTGTTACATCTGAACTAAACTGCCTTATTCTATATGAGTTTAACCACTGTAGCCATATAGCACTGGCAACGGTATCTGGAAGTTGAGTCAGGGCAACTGGACTTCTTTCGCTACTCATCCAAGTAGTTTCTTCAGTCACTTGGACTGAAGAAGCTTCAGTTACTTGGATGAGTAACGAAAGAACCTAATTCAACCTAGTAAGAAAGGAGTCCAGTTTCCATGACTCAGCCTCCAGATAATCTCACCTGGATGACTGAGAATCTTCACAGACAAGGGTGGGATCAAGATTTTATTTCTTATCAAATTTTCTTCACAGAAAAGGGAACATTTTCATTTTAATGTTATACAGGCTTGTGCAGAGGGGTGGGGCTGAGTTCATATACTGTTGTTGTGGATGATATGTTCAATTTTTGTAAAAGTAGATTTTAGGAAGTCTTATTTTCAAATCTCAAGCAGAGAACATCAGAAAACATGAAATGTTGTTTACGAGGGCCCTCTGTTGGTCAGGAAAGCATACAAAGTACAGTTGCCCAGACAACAAGAATGCATTGTGCCTCATCTTGGGAGAGCAACATTTACAGACAACAACTCACACACTCTCAGCTGGCATGGTGGGGGATTTAGGACACTGTAGCCCCAAAAACTAGGTTTGTCCAAGCTCTGTTCTAAACTTTGAAAGCACAGTCCAGAGGACTGGGAATGAGCTGCTCCCAGTTCTGTGTGCTCCCTCCTCTCCTTGTGCACTAGCTTAACAGAACATTTCCTTGGTTCTTCAAGCCCCAGTTTGTTGTAAGGTCTGAACCAGCAATTTGAGATTCAAGCAAACCCTCCAAGCCAAGATTGCAAATCAAGATCAAATTAGTTTTATGACCCAGGAAGTGTGAAGTATCAAGGCAGTCCACTGGGAGGAGGGAGAGCATGAGCACACAGACCTCATTCCTGACTGTCCAAAACCATAGCTTGGAAAATCAGGGAGTATGCATTCCTGAATGCAGTTCATGAGTCCAAATGTTGCAAATATTATATTGAATCATCTGAGAGAGAGTGCACCAATAGTAGAGAAGCACTACAGCAACAACCACAAAAACAATACAAATCAGGGTACTTACCTTTCTGCTACTTTAGACATTTTTAAACAGTGTCTGTCTATCTGCACATTCAGAAATGATATCTGATGAAAAGAAATGAAAACAGCTCTTAAAGAGACAGCAAGTACGTACTGGGTGTTACTACAGCAATATCACCAATTTCATTTTTGTGGTTCAGACCTTTACATACTTAAAGATCCCAAGTTCCATCCAAATCTTTGTGAGTGCTTCAAAATGTGTTTGCAATGTGTGGTAAGAACAGGCTTCTGTATTCAACCTGCTGCTGGCAGAAGCATTTTAAGGTGCCTTCAGGCCCCACACATGCAAGGAGCTTCTGGTTCAAGCTGCCCACATACATGCAAATGCCTCTGAAATAAATTTGTTTCCTGATATCTGCTGACAAAGTACTTCATCACAGAAGAAATTATTAAAGCAGACATATCCCTCTTCATTAATTTGATGGGCATCAAACTTACACTCACTAGGCATCTGAATACCTAGTGTGATTAAAACTGCATGACTGGGGCGGTGGGGGGGGGGGAGGCATGGAGAAGTGTAAACCCCTCTGACACTGGCTCACTCTGACAACATCCTCCTTCTCCATGTGTTGAGAGGATGAATGTCACAAATGGGACACCCACTTAATGTAGATTCCTCACACGTCTTGAAAACTTGATCCTCCTGAGTCAGGGTCAGTTCTACCAGGAAGCAGAGGGAGACAGCTGCCACAGGCAGCAGGATGACGGGGGAGGGATGGTAATCTGTTGGAGGCAGCCAAATGTCTTTGGCGAGCCCTGTCTAGGGGTCTAACTCAGGCTGGTGGTCCTGCACAGGGACAATAAGCTTCTTGCTGCAACTCTTCATGCTTCAGCTCATGGGGGGGGGGAGCAATACGGACGACACATACAAGGGTGCTGCAGTGTGGTTAGACTTGGAGCTGCTGCATGTGGTCCTTTTCTCCCACACGTGATTGTAAATGCAAGGCGAATTTGAAACAGTCCTGTTCTCTACATATTTTGTTGTTGTTGAGAAAAGGACATTTCTAATTTTATATTTATGCAAGAATGTCCCACACACAGAAATTAAAAACAGAACATGAAGGAATATGAACCTGTTCCTCAAGAGAAACAGGAAGCATTCCAGAGCAGATTACTTACTTGTTTCCGGACATCATCTTTTGTTGTTTTTCGGACTGGTTGGGAGGGCATATGTACAGGGCTTTGGGACTGACTGTCTTCTGTAACACCGTAGACAGACTATAATAAACAGGCAAGAACAGTACAGTACATGAAAGATTCAGCTGTGATCGCATACACTAAAATTCTTAGCAGTATTAGTCTTATCAACCAAGTTCAAGTTTATTGTATTGGCTAAAAGCCATCACAATTGTTTAAAATACAAATATGATCAAGTAAAATCATGATAAAATCACAGACATATAAAATAATAAGAGACCCTTCATATCTGGGAGTCTCCCGCACAATTGATCGCAATGGCTCTCAGGAAATTAGCACGAATGTTTCTGGCTGCTTTTGCAAACAGCGCTGTTCTGTATGTAACATATGGGTCACAGTCCAAAAGTAACCTGACCACCTTTATCTGAGGGCTTTCCTCCTGTAGGGCAGCCAAAATGTTACCCAGGAACTTTTCTCTGGGGTTTTGATAGAGCTGACAGTAGAGTAAATAGTGGACAACATCTTCTATCTCACCTGCTCTGCAAATACATAGCCTTAGATGCTTAGGGACATTCATGTACCTGCCGTCTAAGACAGCGGCTGGCATGGTTTGGAAACGGAGTTCTGTGAATGCGGTTCTCAAGGAGGCAAAAGTAAGTGTATGTAAGTATTGCGCCATTGGGTGGTTTGTTTTCAGCAGATGGTACCAGTGAAAGAAATTTGAAGAGTCTATTAAGGCTAAGTCCTGGTCATTATCCAATTTGTAGATCCAGTCCCTCAACATTCTTTTAACCCCAGAGAAAACAAAAATGTCTGTGGAGAGGGATTTAGATTTTAGTAGGGTTTGAACTGAAGTTGCCCAGCCGCCACTCTTCCATTGCTCTACCATACAGCGTTTAGGTAGATGGTGATCGGACATATCCATCACCCTCTTATAGTAGGAGAATATAGCTAGAGTTGCCCTGGCTTTAATGGACACCATGCCTGTCTCTGTTCTAAGAAAAGCTGCTGGAGTCCCCTGGGGTGCCGCGAGGATGTGTCTCAGAAATTTGTTCTGTCCTACTTCAAGATGGTGTACGTTGTTCTGATTCATACCCCAGATCTCAATTCCATAAAGCATTTGAGAGATGACCCTCCCTGAAAAGACTTTTAAAGCTGGGGTTACTAGTTTACCACCTTTAGAATGGAAAAATTTGGCCAGAGCATGGCTAGATTTCTGAACCAATATTTTCGTGCTCTGTATCTGGGATTTCCAGCAGTTTTTCTCATCAAAATGCACTCCTAGGTACTTGAAGGTCTGGACTTGTTCTATTTTATTTTCACCTATAGTCCAGCTGAATTTGGGGGAATGCTTTCCAAAAATCACCACTTTAGATTTTGTTAAGCTTCTCTTCAGTCCCTTTTTGTTGATAGATAGTAATACAATGTCATCAGCATATATAAGACTTGCAATCTTATAATTTCCAATTGAGGGGGGAAAATGATCTGGATGGTTTAAAGCTGTTACAATATTATTAATATAAAAGTTAAAGAGTAGGGGTGCAAGTAAGCACCCTTGTTTTACCCCTTTGTTAGTATGAATTTCCTCTGTCAGCCTTCCATCTGTGCTAATCCTTACCCTCAGTGTTGTGTTGGAGTATAGTTCTTGTATTAGGGTTAGGAGTCTCTTATCGATGTTAGTCTCTGCGAGCTTATCCCACAGTCGATTTCTGGTGATTGTGTCAAATGCAGAGGAAAAGTCAATAAAAGCTGTGAACAGCAATTTGAATGGCCTGGTGGTATATTTGCATACAAGATGGTGTAGCACGTAGATTTGATCTACTGTGCTATGGCCCTTCCTAAAACCTGCTTGTTCCTGGTGAAGGATATTATTTTCCTCCATCCATTTAGCCAGCTTCTGAAAAAGAAGGCGGGTATAGAGCTTGGAACTGATATCCAGTAAGCTGATTGGGCGGTAGTTCTGGGGGATGGATTTATCGCCTTTTTTATAAATTGGGAAAATTATGCTCTGCCTCCACCCCTCGGAGAAAATTCCTGTAGCATTAATGTGAGAGAAGAGCTGTGTTAGGACTGGGGCCCACCATTCCGGGTTGTTCTTATACACCTCTGGCGGGATCATGTCCTCGCCAGGTGCTTTGTCTGTTGCTAGAGTGTCAATAAGTTTACACACTTCTTGTTCTGATACTGGGGGCCATTCGGGTATGGAATTTAGTAGGGTCTGGGGGGTTCTCACTTTTTGTGGCCCAATATCTGCATCACTATTGAAAATAGTTCGAAAGTGGTGGCACCAGGCATTTGCTGTGATGCAGGCATTTGGTGCAGGATTGGGACCTATATCCACGGCTGAGACCATACTCCAGAATTTTCGCTCTTTCCTTTCCAGCACAGCCTGCCCTAGTTCCTCCCACTGAGCTGACATAAATGCCCGTTTCTTTTGTTTTAAAAGTTCCTTATATTTTGAGCGGTAGCGAGCCAGCACCTCCAGATTCAAATTTGAATGCATCTTCCTCGTCTTCCTTGTTAGATGAGCTAGTTGCTTTTTGGCTAATCTACATTCTTGGTCATACCATCCCCCTCTATGAGGGGCCGGGGAAGGCTCCTGTGGCTTTTTGGTTAATATAGGTCTTAAGTTAGAATTGATGTAGTTGATGCCCTCTATTGGATCCCTATGTCCAATTACAATATCCCTATGTGCACTCAGCAGATGTGGGTTGTTTAGCTGTTCCCGAATTGTTTGGTCGACAAGGGGGGACCATTTTAAGCATTTCCCTACAACCATAGTTCTCTCTGTCCAATCAGCCGGTGGTGGGGGCAACTGTGGAGTTGTCAGGGGAATGGAGAGACAGATGGGTAGGTGGTCGCTATCGGGTCAATCTAATATATTATATTTTGTCTCCTGGGACACCAACCTAGGGGAGCAAAATATATATCGATGACACTCCCTGCCCAACTATTAAGGAAGGTGAAATATCCTTTTGAGTCATCCCGAGAGCTGCCATGAAGGCAAATTAGTTGTAGGCCGGACATTGTCTCGGCTAGCTTCCTACCTTGCTTATTGAGGACTTTATCCAAAGAAAAACGGTCAGATAGGAAGGGTTCGTTATACTCTAGGTCTGAATCAATTACCGTCTCAGTTAAGCCAGAGCCAATGCTGGCATTAAAGTCGCCACACAAAACTATAGCTGCTCTCGGGTGCAGGAACTCGCAGCGGTTTATGGCTTCTTCCAATTCATTCCAGAAAGAGGTGAGATTTTCTGTTTTATCAGGTGGACAGTAGGCACTGATGCATATTAGTGCCTCCATCCCATTTCCCCATGTTCCCATTACCAATACTGACAGAATAAAATTACTTTCAGACCAGTAAATGACTTCCAGCTCCACGTCTAATTTGATGGAGACTAAAATAGCTAAACCTCCTCTTGCTCTCCCTTTCCTAGATGGTTTAAGAGCAGGAAGCAAAAATGGGGTATACCCATGTAACACCAGGGGAGTGGAATCAATTAGCCAGGTTTCCTGCAAACAAAGGATATGAAACATTGAAAGAAATTTCCCAAACTCCTGGTCCGCCAACTTATTTTGCCACCCAGCGATGTTCCATGATAGAACTGAAAGTGAGCACTGGGAGTTGGAGCTGTTCTGTGGGTCAGGGCAGTTCTGTCATAAAAGGGTTGGAGCATCAGCAGGGGGTGTTGGTTCTGGATGTACTTCAGCCTGAATTGTAATATTGGGATGGCGAGTTTCAAGGAGAGTCACAAGCTCCTGCCTTACCGCCTGTATCTTTTAAAGTGTCAGTACCTGCTTTTCCCATGGGAGAGAGGTGAAGCTGTCCAGAGCCTCTTTCGATAAAGCTTCGTCTTCAATTTCAAGCTGTAACTGCAAATCCCTTGGAGTTTGATTAGTAATAGCGCTAGATCTTGTGGATGCAGGAACAATAGGGGTTATTGCCACATTAGGTTTAATGGGTGATTTCAGTGTATGCCTAGTGGTTGAGTTGTCCTTGGGGGTCTAGGACGCATCAGGTCCATTGGTTGACAGTCCATCAACTGTGTGGAGATATTTGCCCGCTTCTGTTGGCCCATTATCCTAAAAGCTTGAAAATGGGTTTCATGGTTGGGTGGGGTAAGAATAAGTGGCATCACAGTGTGGTCTCTCAAGGATTCAGCTGATATTTGTAGAGAGGCCAAGCTGATTTTGGTTTCCTCCCAGTTGGTACTGAATTCAGTAAGAGTAGCTAAGGCCTCCTTATCAGAGGGTGGAGCTTCAGATTGAGTGAGGGCAGTCTCCTGAAAGGTCCTTTTCTTAGGTTTAAGTGCTTGATCCCTTGGTTGCAGAGTTGACAGAGCTGCTGGGGGCATAAGGTTGCTTTTCGGGACTTCTGACTTGGTTTCTGACTTGGTTTCCCAGCTGTTAGTGCTAGGATCTCTTTGTATTGAGTTTCTCTCAAGCAGGGGTATATGAGATGTATCTGAGAAAGCTCTAATGGGTGTAATCTGAAACTTGGCTAGAAAAGTTTTCATTTTGAATAGCATGAGTGGGATCACTGCATGTTCAAAAGAGAGTTGTACCCTCTTTTGGCCCCTGGAGTGAGGAAGCCATTTAATGGTTGTTAGGTCTATTTTGTGTGCTTCTGTCATTAACAGTTGACTTAGGGAAGTTAAAACTGTCTCATGTGAATCCCATCTCCTCCTATTGATGGAGATTGGTGCGATTTGCAGCAGGATCTGAGTAGGCTCAAAGATATTTGTGTTCCTTGCAGCCTCCCTTAAGTGCTGAGCGGGTTGGAGTTGGGGATTTTTTTGTGGATCAATACTGTTGTTTTTCCCCATCTGGTTGCCTTGCATATTCCTCTTTGATTGAGGGTTTCTTAGTGCTTGGGTCCGTGATTCCGTGAGTTTCCCCAAAGCGGATTCAACTGCATTCATTTTATGACACACCCTTTGTAGATTATTAAATATTGCGGTGACAGTTTGAGCTGTGAGCAGGCAGTGTTCTGCTAAGTGGGTAGGCAGGTGTTCGATAGCGGCATCGGAAACAGCCTTAACAGGGGAGGGCAGAGAAGATTCAGCATTTAGCCCCTTAGTGATTGGAAGCGTTTCATCCCCCAGTATTGCAAATTGGTTGCTTAGGGCTATGGGGGGCCCAGCAATTAAATTACTCACTGAGCAGTTGGTTGTTAGAAGCTTATCTATTTTCAGTTGCTTCACTGCTTTGACTGGGTGATGACCTGGGCTTGATCTATGATGTTTATTTCCCATTCCCACTAATTACACTGTGTTGTAGGTCGGTGAGAATGTGAGGATTTGCTGATTGCAGGTTCAGAGCAATTTGCTCCTCTCACTGACGACAATCTGTCTCCCGTGTTTATCTCAACAGCTTCTCATCCAGTCACTCCTCTCTGGCGTGCTTTGTCCAAGTTCTCATAAAGTAAAAGTAAAAGTTTTGTAATCCATTGTGAGGAGGCTTGTAGTTCTGCAAGCCACAGGTGTGAAACAAACTCAAAAGAAATGCTCCAACCAGAAACCAAGAGACAAAATCTTCATTCAAAAAGTTAGACAGTAGAAGGCCTTCGTTGTCTTATGTGGTGCTCTTCTTCCTTCAAACCATCCACAGTTCCAGTTAAAATATAAGGTAAGATATAAAAATATATTTAAAAATATAAAAAATGTAAAAGCTTCAGCGTTCAGCAAAAGGCTAATTTTGTTGACGGTGAGCAAATCTCATTTAAAGAAATGCTGAGTGATTAGTTTTTCAAAATAGGCAGTTAAAATCACAATAAAACAATGATAAACAAGTGGAGGAGGCTACTCCTGGCAGCAGCTGACTCTTCTATGATAAAAGCTGCAAGCAGTAAAAACTTATTTCTAAAAGCTTAAAAGATAAAAGAATAAAAGCATAAAAGGGAGTGGAGCTTGGAGCATGCAGTGTCTCTCCCTTGAGCTGTCAAGAAAACTTTCTTATCAAGAAAACACATCCATGAGAGAAAATATGGATCCAAACATCTTGAGTCCCACTGACTCAAACAGTACATAGCAGCAATTCACAACGGCAGCTCCAGATAATGTTGTCCATATGCATTAGCTGTTTCCTAAAGGACAGAAATGTGCCCATATTTGAACGAAACTCTGTTCCTACAAAGGGGTGGGTGGGATGTTTTGGGAATCTAACAGCCAATTTCTAATCATCTGAAGGCTGATATATTTTTAAGGCAGAAACTGTGATTGGGAATTGATGAAAGCCACAGATGATAAGTTGGATGCATAAACCTTACTTAGTCTTTTTCTAACTATCTGATGAAATATTTTATAGATGATATCAAGACATTAGATTTAGCTCAAAGGTGTTTGTACAATGAGAAATTAATGTACTGCTTGAGGTATATAAACAAATCTAACATAAATTTTTAGCTACATTGAGATCTGCTCCACAGGCCTATTTTTTAACGTTGGGCCAAACTATATATTACCAATAATCCATCATTTGAAGAGAGAACTGCGTAAGTTTTTCTCACCTCACATAGCTTCTAAATTAGCCTTCCTTGTTTTGTGATCGGTCTTCCTAACCAAACACAGTCATCACTTGCAAGTTTAGTTTTTCAGACACAAATTTTTGCCTAAATCTTGTCTGTGGAACTCTGTTTTCTCTTTAATGATAGGTTGTTTTGGTGTTGCTAATGTTTTTTCATACGGCATTTGTTTGATCCTTTTTATTTGTATACTTACCATTGTTAGCGTTAAATACTGTCTTTTAATAATGTAACCTGCCTTGGGTCCTTTTTAAGGAGAAAGGTGGGGTAAAAATATTTTAAATAAATAAAATTAAATGTGGAGTTCGGCTCACATCTGATATAAAACAAATACTATACACTACTGTGCTGTATATGAACATTAATGAATTAATTTTGAAAAATAATCCTCAAGAAAACCTCAACAACTCTGTGAGAGTTTCGCTTTTAAATTACAAAATGGTTGAGAGGTCAACTTTGGGGTAGAGATGGAAGGAATCTTGCCTTTTTGACCCTCTGTGGATTTTTCATACGCCGACACTTTCTGATGTCCATCTCTGTTGTGTTCACACAGCCTGGCTGAGAAAGATACATTTATGCGATTACTAGTTGTGTTGCATCTGCATTCTGAATATATATATTCTGAACACTGACATGGGCAGCCAGAATTGCTGTCCTTTACTAAAACGATGTTATCACAACATTTGATGATTAATAATTTGTTTTCAAGTCTCAAGAAACAATTACGGAGCTGAATTAATTGTCACTGAGCCCCACTTTACACATTGCCAAGGATGTGGGCTCTTTGTGTGCTAAAAGTGATAACATATCCCCTTCCCAATCAGCACACAAACAATGCCACTTAAGATTGTCCAGCAGCAAAGAAACCATGGCCATGTGGTCTTTCTTCCCCTGCATCAGGTAGAGAAGCTGGTTGAGAAGAACTTTCCACAGCTGGGAAAATATGATGATCCGCTTTGGAACACCAGAACACTAAACCAGTTTTTAGCTATAATTTAATTCTTTGTTGCACTGCAGCATTGTTCCATTATTTCCGGGTTTAGATCCTCGCTGGCTCACACAACGGGAAAAGTTAGGAGTGTGAGCAGAAGCCAAGGTATGATGGCTCAGACCAAAGCTTTTTGAATGTGTACGTGCATGCACATACTGGAGGATTTGGGGAATTAATCTCCAAAAACGTAACTTTTCTATGATCTGATCCAAATTCTCCCAGTATCTACACTGCTGAAGAGAACATGGATAATAACCAAGTTGCAGATGAATGCCTAGTTTTATAATATTACAGTGCAAGCTTGGTCATCTCTAATGCAGGCCATCTTTAAAGGGATAATAAAATAGAGTGCATTGTTAACTCTTTTTTTGAGCTAGACAAACACTTTCTCAAGCATATAAGGGGTTTAGCATTTTCATGCTATGCCTGTTTCTGACAAATATTTAAGATCTAATCTTGGTCATTTTCTTCTTTACTCATTAGGTAGAAGATACACCATAGGTGAGGGATAACAAAACTCTGGATTTAGGTTAACTAACTGAAACTCACTGGAAGGACAGATCCTGAAGCTGAGGCTCCAATACTTTGGCCATCTCCAATACTTTGGCCATCTCATGAGAAGAGAAGACTCCCTGGAAAAGACCCTGATGTTGGGAAAGTGTGAGGGCAAGAGGAGAAGGGGACGACAGAGGACAAGATGGTTGGACAGTGTCACCGAAGCTACCAACATGAATTTGACCCAACTCCGGGAGGCAGTGGAAGACAGGAGGGCCTGGCGTGCTCTGGTCCATGGGGTCACGAAGAGTCGGACACGACTTAACGACTAAACAACAACAAAACTGAAACTCTTCCAGCATCTGCAACAGGAAACTATTTGAAACTATTCCATACAAATGGAACAATGAAACATGTGCTAAATTTGTATTCACTCATACTAAGGTTCCCACAAATTAGGCATTGCTTTAGGAGTGTGACCTCTGTGGCCAAAAATACATTACCAGGAAAAACTGGACCAAATCCACAGTAATTCCTGTCACTACACACAACACAAACCCTACTGCAGTTTTAAAATGGTGTCAATCCACCCTTTTTGAAACTGCATTAGGGCTTCCATTGATGGCCAGCCAGTGCTGGGAAGCTTCGCAGCTACTGACAGGGCTCAGGTCAGGGAAGCATAGTCCTTGCCCACTCAATGTGTGGCGAAATCAAAGCCACTGGAACTACTGCCCTTCCCACCCCCAGTCAAGAACAGTGTCACCACTACTCTCCAGGAACATTTTCTTCCTTTCTTTGAACTACAATTCAAGAAGCTATCGTCCAAAAAAGCAATATTTTTCAAGTTACATTAAAATACTACTTTTTAAAGAAACCACATTAATCATCAAAGGAACCATGCTCTAAAGTAATAATAGAAAATAGAGGAAAATAGAAGTATGCAAGCTGGCCAGTAGCAACCTCTGATGAGCAGAGGCACAATTTGTATGAGTGATTTTAAAGTGAAATTGACAAGGAGTACAGGAAGAGTCACAGAACAAATTGGAATGACATCTGTTCTGCAAAACACCTTTGCCCACCAAGGAACAATCTGGACTGGCTACTTGGTCACTCCTGCTGCAAAACAGTAACAAATAAATGAGTCTTACCACTGGCCGATGGACATCCCAGAAGGCTCTTTCTTGACTATCCAAAATTTTCCTTTCTGTTTTATCTTTTTTTCTGTCAATTCTGAAACAAACATATTAGAATGCCATAGGTTCAATCTGGACCAATATGAGAGAATCAGCCTAGTTTTCAGTGTGGAATTTTGGTGAACATGATCACAAGCACAGAGCACCTTGCCACATCCAAACTAAAGCCCTCTCTCCCTAATGCACTCAGTATGTTTAGACTGTGCCAGTCAGCCTGGGTAGCCTTTCCACGAACCCTCGTGCTGCTATACCGGACTGAGCTTACATGCTTATTTCCTTATACACCCTTTGTATGGCATCAAGAACTGCCATATTTCCCTCCTATGCTAAACTACAACTCCCACCATCCCTTGTCATTGGCTAGGCTAACTGAGGGTGATGAAGACTGGAACACAACAATATCTAGAGAGCAGCAGGTTTCCCAGTCCTGCTTTAAATTATGACTTGATTTTGTTGTTAAGTGCTATCACGTTGCAGCCAACCTATGGCAACCCTAACAGGTTGAGATATTTGAGGTGGTTTTCCCAATACCACACACCAGTGACTTTCCATAGCTGAGTGGAGATTTTAATCCTGTCCTGAGTCCCAGTCCATCACCCTATCCAGGATGTCCCCTTGGCTCTCAACAGCCAAGAAGCTAGGGATATGAGAAATCCATCTCTGCTTAAAATCGTGTGACATTTCTCTAAATCCCAATTGCATTTTCTTCCCGTTCTTGATTCTTACTGGGTTGCAATACTTTATTTCTAATTCTCCCATGCGGAAATGCATACAATTTGTATACATTTTACCTAAGGTGGAGATTTATTTATGCATCTTACGTAATGTACATCTTTACTTGCAGATTTTACTTAACTTACACAACTCCTAGTTGGCTAAAGCATATGTATTTCCATTGTATGCATTTTTGCCCTTCACATTTTAACATGTGTACATTGTTTTGTGTGTATTGTATGCTTCAGAAACACTCCCCAAGTTCTGTAAACAGCTAAAATCTCAAGGTGTGTTTATTCTTGTAACAAGTTTTCAGCGATGTGAAAATATTACTGTAGAATCTAATATGATTCTTTCCCATATGTAGCTTGAGATGATCCATCATTTGCAAACAAGAACATATAATGTAATAATAATTACTTGCTGCCAAGCTACTTCTGATGTATGCCAACTCCTTCTAGACTTTCCTAGGTATACAGTAGTCAAAAGTGGTTTACCTTTTCCTTCTTCTGGGGTTACTTTGGGACTGTGAAGCTTGCCCAAGGCTACAGAGGCTGGCTTTTCAAGGGTGGGGGGAACAGCAAGAAACTGAACTCCCAACCTCTATCTTTGCAACCAGGTACTCAACTCTCTGAGCCATCCAGCAAGAATATGCTGAGGCCAAATGCAGCCTATTGTTATAATAGTATGGAGGCATGTGACAGTTAAACGACGACTAAGCTTCCAACACTTAATGTTCTTGTTGGGTTTGCTAAGGCTACACTTACACCTGTGATATAAATTGAATGCAGCATAGCTACAGACGAAGGTTTTATGCTTCCAAATGTTGACAACTGCTGGAAGGGAAATATAGAGTAAGAAATGATATTATGGTCACAATTGTTGAAATCTTAGTACTTAATATTAGGCCCCATAACTCTGGTAGACTTAGCAGCAAGAGTTTAACGATGTACATCCATACTTATCCCTGTGGTTGACACTGAGTAATGGGACTCATTTATTGTTGCCTGAGGCTTTGGGAATGCCCAGTGGATGGGAGTAGAAAACCTGTCATAGCAGAGAGGCCATCCAGTGAATGTAGTTAGGAAGCAAAGAAACAACAACTCCCACTCTAGGTTCTCTGCTTAAATATGTATGAAGATCATAAAAATGAACACTATTGTGGAAGCAAAAAAATCAAAATGAAATTTTAAAAGCTTTCCCACATTAGCACGATAATTTGCAGTGGAAAGTGACAAGAGTAGATCATTTAATTTTGATTAGTCTCTGACGTGCCACAGCACTTGTCATTACAGTGGGACTGCAAGGTTTAATAAGTAGGTTAAGCAGCTAAAGCCTCAGTGGATTAATTGGCAGGGCTAAACTGTAACTGGAAAGGCTGGGCGTTAAGAGCACATTTTTTTTATTAAAAATATTTTTTTTTTGAGAGAGGAAACTGTTTTTATTTTGGTACATGAATATAATATGAAATGTAAAAGGAAGAAAACAAACAGTCTTCCTTCTAACAAGAAGTAAGCATTTATGTTTAATAAATTGCATATTTTTACATGTTCCTCTGTGTCTATGTGGGTACTGACAGATTTCTAAATCCCAACTCAGAATTTAGAGCTGTCAAAAAGTGGGGTCAAAATAGCAGAGAAAGGCCATTAATACAATACAAATGCCAAATTATCATTCTCAAAATATGGATACCAAATGAATACAGTATCTCAAAAGAAAATAATTATTGAATTTGTGTAAGACTTTGTTTCTAACTGGCCATCTTCCTCCTTCTGCTCCTCCTTTTAATTCCATTCTTGATCAACCTTATTATCATGCTGTCATTTTGCAGTGTATGTTTTTCTAAAATGAAGGATGTAAGCTGTGGCAACTGTTTCTATTAGAGCAGACAGTGAACATAATATTTATCCAAATAAATAAAGTTGTTGTTAAGATGTAGAACAAATGAAACCATTTAACAAAATAGATGATGGCTCAATAGCAATGATTCATAATAACAAACTAGGGCTACCGTTAATTCAAGCATGCCTGCTTGCCCCACCCATGAAAAATATGTCCCATGGCAGCACTGGATTGGGGGGGGGGGAAGAGCGCATTTCAAGCCAGTTTACCACATAATGATTTAAATTTTGAAGTTTAATGCTAGAACTGCATATTCCTGGTGGCTGATGTCAATACCAGAGATTTTCTCCTCGAGAATAAGGCAATACCTATGGCAAGATTTTAAGTCTTTTCGCCTGAATGGAATGCAGCCTCTGCATTACAGGGAAATTCTCCTGGGGCACAAGCTTCAAGGTGGGATTGTTCCTATTAACACAGATCATGCCTTTGATTTGTGGAACTGAAAACACCTACTTTACTTGTGCTTCAGCTTGCATAAAAATGAATTCCCACTTCCTTGCAAAAGCTCTCTGAAGTCTTGCTAAGTTCTCCTAATGATAAAGGAAAACAAAGAGAACCATTATTTATCACAGAAACAATTCAAGGAAGACTCTTATTTATCATATAACAGTTTTCAAAGAAGTGGCTGCGTCGCAGCATGTTAGCAAAGTTATACCGCAAGAAGAAAAGGGAAAATATTGTGCCACTTTTTTTTCTTTTTTTTTTTTGCCTTTTCTTTCTCCCCTTTCATTTTGGCAGCATCTTGCTTAGCAGACTTGTCACACCGACTGAAGAAGCAGTAAAGTCAGAACAACAGGAAAAATGGCAAGCATGGAATTTGTGGAAATGACAGAAGACAAGGCACTGAGGGCTGAAATAGACGAGACCCCAGCTTTAGAATCAGAAAGTGACAGAATGCTTTTCCTCTAAAGACACTTTTATCCAAAACCCGTGTCTGCATAACCAACTTGTGAATGAAACCTCTGCTCATCTGCCAATTGCCAACCATCAAACAATAACAGCTTAGAACTTGTGAAGACGAACACCTTCAATGCTAGAATAAGCACATGAATTTAGCATCATAATGGAGCTCTGCTTCTAATGACAGATTCACTGTACCGTCTGTTTGGAAATCAACTTCCCTGTATTAATGGCGCAGCCTCACACTCATATGTTCTCTCATTTCATGTAGCCCAATATTTGGGGAACAGTTTTGCTCCTGTATGCATGTTTCGCATAGCATACTTCTGTGGCCCTGAAGACAGTTTGTATGAATGGAGTCGGTAGATGGAATATGATCCAGCACTTTTGTTGGGCGAAGTTAAAGTACATTAATACTTCTGCTTAAAGTACATGCTTCATATTTCTATCCAAGTCAGGGGGACTCAAATGTACCTCACTTTGTACCCATACAATGGGATCATTAAGTATATATGGTTTTCTGTATTCCCGATTCTTGTACATTGTTAAAATTACCCATGCTGCAATAGTAATCCATGCTCCAACTGACAGGAGTGTAATTTTGCTTGTTGGGGGGGGGGGGTAACCATTCTTGATCCAAGAGTAACAGTGGATTAAATACTGAGTGTAGTTGTTTGTGACAACAATCCATCATGTGCTAAAATGTGTTGAGCAAAGGCACTCTAAACAAAGGACAGACTTTGGGTTTATGAGATCTATGTTGTTTTTCGCTAGGAGTCTGACATTCATTAGTCAGAGTCATGGCTCAGGAAGATGAAACTGATCACTTACTTTATCTTCTGAGCCATGAACTTCAGATAATCTGCATTAAACTTGTAGATCTGTACCTAAGGTAACTGAGAATAAAATACAAAACTCTGCAGAAAGAGCTGTTTGAAAGGAAATCAATTAATGTGAGAAACATGGAGATGTGGAGACAAGTGATTAGCACAAGGTCAGCCGTTTTGTGACTTGAAAGTTTGCAGGCCTTTGTTAAATGACTGGGAGTCAGAAACATATACTGATCTAATACAACTTGCCCAGGGAATCTACTGGTAGATCTGCTCAACCATGCTATATGTGTCTCCCATCTTAGAAATGACATAAGCTCACACAGAGATAATTGAAAAAATGTGAAAAGCTGCACAGAAAAATGAGAGATTTAGGTAAGGAAGGAAAAGGCAGAAATGGAAGCATACCTTCCCACAACAATGTGTTCAGAGTTTTGTTTGAAGCTACAGGAATGTCATCCACCTTTTGAAAAGGTGCATCTGTAGACCTAGAAGGTGCCTCTACTAAGGTTATTTGACACTCTCATCTTGCTGATAGGGTTGCTGATCCTGTGAGCCATGTGCTTGGTGAAAAGGAAATATGACTGAGTTGTCTGGCATTGTGTGATGTCTAATTTCAGTGAGTCCTGGAGTAGTGTATTCCGTGCCATGCATTCTGCATTTATACCATGAAGAGAAGGCATTTATACCATGCCTTTATTCCATATTGCTGGTGCTGATGAGATATTTTCATGATTGATTAAAAAAGAACCTGTTATACTCAACCCAAATGACTATCTGAGAGTAAATAAAGATTTATTTATCTAACTGTATATCTAAATGAATGTGGAAGTGGAAACACTGGAAAACCTGCAGTGCAGAGTGTCCATATTTTTCTTTACCATGACTGATGGGTCAACTGGCAGTTCTGCACAGGTCACAGAGTGGATGTATCTCTGCTTCGTGAAACATACGGAATGCTAAGTCATGCTAGAACATACTCCTGCCATGGTTAACAAAGGGCTGAAAGAGTGAAAGAGCTTGCGGTTCTCAGCATTGAAGGAGGTTATACAGCTAGACTGTTTTCTTCTCTATGGCCTTCCTGTGTGCAGCTGTGGGTTCTTCACCATTGTCATTTCAGACTTGAGGAAAGTGAATGGGGAAGCCCTCTGTCGTAGGAATTCAATGTGCACACACACACAATACAAGGGGTGGCCCTCCGGATGTTGAGGGACCACAACTCCCATTAACTCTAACTTTAATAGTCTCTGGTGAGGGAAGATGGGAGTTGGAGTCCAAGATGTTCTCCATCTGTGATATGTGTAAAGTTTTGAATGGCAGAGTGAGCCGGTTATTATTCTTGCTCCAGCTACCAAGGTTATTTGGTACCATAAACCTAGCAAGAACTTACAATTCTCTCACTGAGGACCAACATAAGAAAAACTCTGCTTGAGCCACATAGACGTCTGTCTAGCCCAGTGTCCTATTTCCACCTATCACCAGCCAGATGCATCTGGGAAGCTGACAAAAGCACTGGAATGGGTATTTATATGCTTGGACATTAGTAACTAATTTGGAATCAAGACTGAGTGCACTGATGAGATAAACAAATAGGAGAAAGAGAAAAATGGGGAAGCAAACTGAGGTCGAACTTAATTTGATCTTTCTTTCATCTTGGGCTTACATAGGGGAGTTGTAGAAACAGAAGGAGCTCAGTTTGGCTATTTGAGTCTTTAATGCAGCCTTTCCTTCAGATGTTTGGGACTATAACTCTTATCTGTGCTCTGCACAGCTCTCTAGAGCTGGATATTTCCTGAATACTTGGGTCTGAGGGAATCTTCAATTAGGGATTTAGGAAGCAACTACAACGCTCCCAGCATTTGATGAGAAACGGGTGATATGACGAGGGAATCATGCTGGCATTTAGTTTCCCTGTTCTGGTGGTGGGAGAGATTGGGCCAATTGTGAAAGACTGTTTTCATTACACCACGTCCCAGCTGAGCAGTTCTGCCTGCCTTGTTTCATGGCACTGATAAATCATGTGAAAGGGTGTGACTACACAAAAGAGGAACACCAGATTCAATGGGGTTGCTTTGAAGGTTTTTAAACCCAGTCCCTGGTGCTTTCTGTTCTTGGAATATTCTGCTCTGTTGCAAACAGTCCCCGTGCATTTCCTGATTGGTACCATTTTCAATAGCATCAAAGTCTCATCTTTCCCATCCTCCCTGGCTTTTCTGCAGAAGCATAACATTCATTTCCCTGCAGTTAGGACTATTTCTTTTCCCTTTTCAGAACTGACATAGCACTAATTTGAAAGACTTATCAGCCTAGCACAGAGATAAGGGATGTGCCACTGAAAGTAGAAATGTAAACATTGTAGAAGGAAAGGTAAACTTTGCAATATGACCAATGAAAGACCAAATAATGAAGTGACCAGAGGAGGGGGAAAACACACCAGAAAATAAGGCAACACCACAGATCTAATCTGATACAGCACTACACTTGACAGGCATACCAAAAAAAAAAAAAAAAAAGCTGTTCAGAAGAGAGACAATAGTCATTCACTTGAAAGGGATTATACTGTGTAATGGCATACTGTGCCCCGTTTTAATATGCCACTGTCACCCTAAGACATGTCTGTGACTGCCATTTTTGGACTGAAATAGTGATGAGCAGAAAAAGTGAAAAAAGGGTGTGAGCTGAATTAGTACAAAATAAACAACTCCCTGCCAACTGTTCAATATGTAACGTACGACCCCAGAAAAACTGGGGGTTTCCATGCAATTAACTGTATGCCCAGTAGTCACCAAAAAATATATATGAATCATTCAAATTGTACAATGCCATTGTAGATAACCCAAAATTTATGTGCCTTCAAAAACCAAACCAAAAGAAAAACAACAGTTCTGATCACTTATAAGAAAAGCTGACATTTACCCAAAGCAGCCTAACCTCAGAATGTGCTCTGAATTCAAGGATGGATTCTGAGAATTTAGATCCAGGCTCTTTTGAAGCAAATGTCAGTTAAAATGGGGTTGGGGAGTAAAGTTTTCTTTGGACGTGCTATGCCTTTTACAACATATTCTGACACTGACTAATTATCTGCACATTTCTGAGAAAAGTGCCATCTTATTAGTAGGCCTTATGCTGAAAGGGGAGTTACAGCAGCATTTACCATGTACCATGATCTTTCTTTGTTCATTTCAGAAGCACCAAGTACAATTAATAAATATATCAGATAACTGATTGTTGCCAATAACAAGGAACATGAAAAGCATTTGGACCAGTTAGCTTCAAATCTTCTGTATTACATGTTGAGGGGCACTGAGTAGTGACACAGATGTGAAATAGAACACTGTCAGTGCAAAAGCTCCATCTTCTTAGGTTCACTTGGGTCCTGTCAACTCCAGTCCATTGCCTTTTAAGTGATTTCCAAGTAACTGAGTTCTTCGTGCATCTTCTTGGGCTTCCATTCATTTTAAGAGGTGGGTAGTTCCTTTGTTCCACATTATAGTTCTGACATTCTCTGCCATTTCTTCAAGATTTACAGACGTTCTGAAAAAACATTTCTTTGATTTTAATCTAAGGGAGGAGTGACATGGTAGCTGAAGAGTGATTGTACATTTGATGTAGGTGATTTGAGTCTTCCGTTATTAACAACTACCTCTCTTCATATGTTACTGGGTGCAATGCCTACTAGATAACTGATTTTATCAATAAGAGCTGGCTTCAGGCATCCAGTAATGATTCAACAGGTTTTATTGAGTGCTGTGTCTACCCGTTTTCCATGGGCTGAACTATATCATGCTAGGCTGACATATTCAACTGTGGAGTAGCATAGAGCCAAGGCTGTTGTTCTTAGTGTTTGTGGCTATGTACCCCAACTAACTCCCACTAGCATTTGAATATTTTTTTCCTCCTTGTGGAGAGCTTTTGCTCTACATTTTGGCAATGTTTTTATAGGTCAGTGTATGATCTTAAGTTACACCTAGTTATTGACAAGGGGGGGATGATCTAATTTTCATCTGAGAAAAGCACATGTTTTATCTGAGAAAAACAGGGTTGAGTTTAAGTTAATTTCTATCATAATATGCACCAGGTTCTTTTAATGTTTCTCTTAGAGGATGTTATACAATCTGAAAGCTGTATGATCAACATTTTTGGTATTTTGAGGAAGTGGTTGCTCAAGGGTGCTTAAGTAAATTGGAAAAAGCTATTTGTAGCTGGAAAAATGCCAGGGCAGCAGGCCTGGATGACATCTGCATAGAACAGATAAACCAATTTGGCACAGTAAGAAAAAAGTGGCTGCTTATTTTTTTTAATAATTGCCTTGCTCCTCTCATGATTCTCTGCAAATTTGGAGAATGTCACAAGTGACTCTTATTTTGAAACCTGCTAAAGAACCCATAGGTTCCCCTTGACATTTAGTCCAGTCGTGTCCGACTCTAGGGCGCGGTGCTCATCCCCGTCTCCAAGCCGTAGAGCCAGCGTTTGTCTGTAGACAGTTTCCATGGTCACGTGGCCAGCGCGACTAGACACGGAACGCCATTACCTTCCCACCATGGTGGTACCTATTTATCTACTCGCATTTACATGCTTTCGAACTGCTAGGTTGGCAGGAGCTGGGACAAGCGACGGGAGCTCACTCCGTTGCGTGGATTCGATCTTACGACTGCTGGTCTTCTTACCTTGCAGCACAGAGGCTTCTGCGGTTTAACCCACAGCGCCACCACATCCCACAAAGAACCCATAGACCCCCTCAAAATCAGGCCAATCTCACTACTCTTGTCAACTTTAAATAGTCCTAGAAAGAATGTCATTAAAGTCTAATGGAAGAGGTGGAACCTCTCCTTATCCCACAACACACTGACTTTAAGCCTGGAAAGAACTGTACAGCACAAATCCAACATATTGGATATGCAACATATGCAACATATTGAAACAAGAAAGGTCATGGGGTAGCATTTGTTGACCTTTTGGCTGCCCATAGCACTGTTCATCATCAAGTATTACTACAAAAGTTCTGTAATCTAATCAAGAATTATAATAGCAACCCTTTTGCAACATCACAGTTCTTTTGTTGACTTTGGAGGGCAACACAGTTGATCAAAGACTTTAAAAATGGTCTACCCTAAAATAGTGTACTGCATCCTATTTTGTTTAGCACGAACCATGATGATACAGTTCTAATTTTCAAAACTCAAAGAACAAAAAAGCCATATCCCGTGCTGTGTTTACTATATATAAAGAAAGGTGATACAGTTGAATAGACTCAGCTTAAAAGTATCATTAACATTATACTCTGGAACTGTAAAATCAGTATACCTACGGCTTCATAATCTGCCAACTCCAGCCTAGCTTTGTTTTGCATGGTCCTCTTGCAGAGATAGATGGCTAAAGAGAAAAAAAAACAAGGAGGGGAAAGGGGTAAATACTACAGAAAACCAACTCAACATCATGTATTTATTACTGAGATAGAAGAGGATGAGACTTAAAAGAATGAAAATTGAGGTTAAAAAGCACTCTGGACTCTGGAGAACAGGGTTCAATTCCCTGCTCGGCCATGGAAACTCACTTGGGGGAGTGGAACTGGTAAAACCATTCCTTAAATATCTCACTTATCTTAAAAGCCCTATTAGGGTCACTACAAGTCAGTTCTGACTTAACAGCACAGAACATGTACACACATTGCTTGTATGGGATGACATAACAGGTAATCCAAGTTCCCCAGAAGGTATTTTCCACAACAGCAGAACAGTACTGTAAGTTGCTCTAATGACTGGGGAGGGGGGGGGGCATGGAAAAGAGCCACTACAGACTAGGGATGGGGCAAAATTTGTTTGGTTTGCATTTTAATGCCAACCAACCTAAATCTCAATTCCTGTGTTAAAGCAGAAAATGGAACACAGTTCTCTTTCTGCTTTTCCACTTCTTTGTACTCTGCAATGCAATTCTTCAATTAAAAAAATGTGCACAAAATTCATACATCAACAAAAATGGTGTGGAGACTTTTGTTTAAAAAGACATGCATTAGTGGAAAGTGCTAAAAATGTGTACATAGGGAAAAACTGCATGTAAAAATGAATTTTCCCGCAAGCTTTTAACTCTGGGAGCTGTAATCCAAAAGATAAATTTTCCAAGCACTGGCCCATCTCCAAGCGCACCAAGGCCTATATCTTTGGCTACTTCTTCCTATGAATATAATATTTATTTCTTTATTTTAATTAAAGTGTTTGCTTATCACTTCTCTGTCCATCAGGAGTCCTATTAACTAAACAGATTAAAATAGTTAAAGCAGATTTAAAATATCCTGAAAATAGCACAAGAAAACATAAAAATGCATTAGATGGGAGAAAGAGTTGAATGTGTGTGCTTCCCCTGAGTAAATATTGGCTGCTGGGATAGCTCGTTCAAAGCTTTGGACTGTGGTTTCAATAATAGGTAGAAGCCAGCCAGCTCTACTGCTCCTGGTCACCTTGCTTCCTGTGACCGAGCATGAGAGAACAGGCAATACCCCCGAATACTGCCTGAACTCAATAATGTGCTGAATGAAGAACAAACTAAAATTAAATCCAGATAAGACAGAGATACTGGTGATTAGTGACATTCGGGAACTGGGATTCAACTTGTCTCAGGAGGAGTTTCGCTCCCCCTGACCAATGAGGTTCATAGACTGGGAGTGCTCCTATTGCTGGAGTCCCAACCTGATAATAGCGATAAAGAATGTCTTTGCATACTTCACCCTAGTGGGCCAGCTATGGCCTTTGCTATGCAGACATGACTTGGTAATAGTCTCCCTTGCCTTAGTTACATTGCGTTTTTATTACTGCAGTGTTTCCTGTGTGAGTTTAAGGTTTTTAGTTGGTGTAATATGTGTTAGCCTGGCTACTAATGGATGCATAGTATTGTAACTGTTGTAACCCCAATACCTGATCTGGTAGACACCCCCCCCACAACCACTGGAGATTGGTTTCAAGCTCCCCCCGGATATGGAAAACTGCAGATAATAGCGAACACTATATTTAAGGAAAAAGGAAAAAACCCAGAAAAAAAATATTCTCACATGCATTTCCAAAACTGGCCACTAGAGAGTGCCAGAGACCATGCCATGTATTCTTTACAAACAAGTGTTCATATCATGATCTCTGGCTCCCTCTAGTGGCAAGTTCTGGTAATACATGTGAAAATAGTTTTTCAGGGTTTTTTCCTTTAATATTTTTAATATTTTCAGACCATGGATAAGTGAAACCACAGATACTGATCCAATGGATACAGGGGTCCTACTGTAATTAAGTTTATATATATATATGTGGTTGTTGCATTTTAGAACATGTGGAGTATTTGTGGAAAAAATGGCAATTTATAATATTTGAAAAATAAAATATTGGCACAACTGAGCCACAATTAAGCAGTTAATATTCATTCTTATATACACTTACTTAAGAGTAAGTTTCATTGTATTTTTAAGTAGACATGCATAGATCTGTAGTGCAGTATCAAGAACATTTACTAATTTTTCTCTGAATGTTAAGCGAATTTAAACATCTTCCATTACAATCTATGGAAAGTGTACATTTTTAACTGGCTGCATCGCCAATTAAATAAATAAAGAGCACAAAGATGATTTGCTAAATGAGGCAAAGAGTGCTGGGACATCATTATTCTAGGTGGGTTTTTTTAATTGATAAGGTGAAACTAATAATGGTTAAATAAGGGACTAGAAGCAATTGCTATTCTGTAACAGCTACAATTACGATATCTCCATTCCACCATTAACTACAAACACAGTACTCAGAGACACTTGTGTGTGTGTGTGTGGTGCAGTTGGGGTGGGGTGGGGGAGACGTCTGTTGCTGGTCATAAACTGGTTGTAAAAGAAACACTTCCCAAAGCCCTCATTTTATAAGCACAGGTGTATTCATTTCCTCTGCCAATGCCAGAGTTGAATGAAAAAATTGATTTTATCATTTCGGTGAGAGAGAAGTATAGCTGTAGCAGGGACAGCAATAATGCAAAGGGACAGCTAAAGATAACAGTGCTGACATACTCCCTTTATGCATGGGTACTTGGCTGTTCAGATATTTAGTATGAAATACTGTGGTTTATTAGCTCATAAACCTCTGCTATTTCTTTCAAAGCGCCAGACAGCAGTTTCTAGTATAAACTCCTCCTCCCTCTTTTGTTACATGTATATCTGTAGGCACAAGTTATATATCTATCTTTAAATAAAAAATAAACAATCCCAAAAGACTTCATGCTTACTTACTAAAGAAAACAGTTTATTGATCAGCAAGGCATACATTAGTATACAAAGTATATCATCATTTATTTTACAGCAGACTCCATTCATCCACAGATCCATGCCTGGCCACTGTACAAATATTAATGCTCTTACATGATTCTCTTTGATGGATCACTCAGTTCTCAAATACAAGGACTACTTTCACACCTATTACTTTAAATAAACAGAATTGCGTTTCAATTAACTGCCATATTAACATTCATGTTGACTAAACACTGTTCTGTTCACTGATTCTAGACTGCACTGCACTGTTGCAATTATTCATCATAGGCATCCTTCAGTCTCGAGAGACTATGGTAACGTGCTCTGTATGGAGGACTTGGAACAGCGTCTAGTGTTTTGACGCTGTATGCGAAGCTGGAGTATCCTCTCCAGGGCACGAAGCCTGGGTAAAATAATATGGAGGATAGGCTGTTACCCAAGCAGCAAATCCCCCCTCTCCACGTCACTGAAATAGTCCAATGGAAAGGCAAGAGCCAATACAACTGGTTCCAGCGACGTCGCAGGAGTTGGCAGAATGACACGAACTGCCTCCGGGACTCCGGCTCCGGATTTTGCCTTGAGGTTAACTCCTGAAGCCTTTTCCATCGGTGGATATAGCCACAAGGCAGTGGAGGTTTGAAGTCAGAGTTTTCCTTCTCCTAGATGGGATGCCTTCCAGGGCTGAACGAGTCCCACCTACCCGGCCTGCTCCCTCATGGCATGGAGGCCGATGGCGGCGCCTCAGTGGGGGTTTGAAGTCAGAGTTTTCCTTCTCCTAGATGGGCTGCCTTCCAGGGCTGAACGAGTCCCACCTACCCGGCAATTATTATGCTGTTGACATAAAGACTTTTTCACAGAAGAATTAAAATTGTGCCCTTTTTACGTAGTTCAGTGCAAAATGAAAGCATGAAAGGAGGAACAGTGACTTCTCTAGGTCCAGTCACCCGCCTATATATCTAAAATTTTTGAGTGGAGGCTTTCTGTGTGATTTAAGCTCTATATGTTAAGATGGAGGGCCAGAATATCAGAGGATTTCTGACTGCATGAACAGAGCTTACCTATACGTGAGCAGATCATATGGTTTTAGAACCTGCTCTGAGCTTGAGATTAGTGTACACAGGCAGGAGTAGAAAGGGACCCTGGTCAACAGCATCTCATTCCCTGAGATTCCAGGGCAAAACCAGAGACCCTCTAGCCTTCTAATGCTGGATGGGTGGACTGCTAGGATATCAGCGTTTCGGAGGGGACCAGAACTATTTCTGACTGTGGAAATGGGGTAAACAGGAATTCAGGCAAATGGGTCCAAAATCTAGGTAAAACCTGGCTCCATTAGGTAATATGGCGCCCACGAGTCACCAAGGATTTTTTCAGTGGTTGGCCAGGCAAGAAAATGTGTCCATCAAGCTGCAGTGCTTGCTGCGAACCCTGCTAGGGCTCATTTTTCCTTACAGTCCTGTTTACAGCTATACCACATATGACATTAGCTAGTTTTTCCTGGCTTTATGCTGCTGCTGTGGCTTGCAGAAGGCTCACCACCATTCCAGATTACGTTTTTTTCCAGGCCCTGCCAACTGCCACCAGGACCTGTGTACAGAAAACTCAAAAACTATGAAGCTGGGGCTCCATTTCTTGCCTTGTTTCAAATTGCACAATGGGTGCAACCACATGTATCAACCAGCTTTTCCCAATGTCATAGCCTCTCAGTTCCAGCTTTGTGATGCATCAGTGGTACACAAGTGCAAGACACATACAAGTATCTTCACACTGAAACTGTGACCCCTGACACTAGCTAGGAATGAATGGAAATGGATTCATACGTTTTTAAGTCACCTCTTCAAACCAAGCCAAGCCAAGCCAAACCCAGACTTTCTTCTCTACCAATGCTGCTTGCCCAGAGAGTTGTTTTCCTGCCTGGAGACCCAAGAAAGTTTAGCAAATCTGTCTTACTTCCTCTGGTCCCCTGTGACGTGGCAATGCTAGTCTCATTCAGAGGTTATGGTAATCTAGCACTCTCGACACAGCTAGATGGAAGTCTGTGGCATCCCCACCACCCCATTCTTTGTGTAATTGACAATGATTCTCAAAAGGACAGAACTGACATGTGTGCAGGAACTCTGGAAGATCTGAGTACTTGCTGATGTACAGAACTGACTTCAAGCAGGCACTTTTCTTTAAAGTTGCTGCTGTGCACCTGGAGAAAGCAACATTGAAAGGGGCTGAAAGTATGCACTCCTCTCTAACTGTATTGAGATTCCTACATACCATAACACCCAAACAAGGCTGCTAAATATGTGTGAGATCACTCCTTTGTCTACACATTTGTTCCGCTGTGGGATGATCCAGAGAAACTGCCCGACTCTATATGCAGATGACACAATTCAGTTAAGTTTAATAAAGCATTTATCACTAGCAAGTATGAGTGCCAGCTTGGCAAGATAACATCCAATGATAAACATGGAATTACAACATTTAGAGCTGATGTCAAATGTCAATACAAACACAGGCGCCTTCACTCCAGTTCGAATATAGGGGCTTCCAGCTTCATTATTATACCATGTGAAACCAAGAACAAAAATAGATGTGATCTCTCTGGAGGGAGTCATCACTGCACTGGCAAATTTTAGAACAATGGGAGTCCATGGGCTAAATCCAGTAAATCAAGATATTATTGATTTCTAGGTTTGATTTCAATTTAATCCAGTGTAATAATTTTGTTACGTTATGTCCCACCAGGTCAGAACCAACTTATAGCAACCCTAACAGGGCTTTCAAGGTAAGTGAGCTATTTAAGCTGTGGTTTTACCAGTTCCATCCCCCTAGTGAGTTTCCATGGCAGAACTTGGGAACTGGACCCAGGAGTCCTGAGTTCTAACCCATCACTCTATCTGCTACACTATACTGGATATCCCAATGTAATAATTTACTCAGCAGGAAATGACTATCTTATCTCATAATTACCAATTCTACACATTGTGCTTTTGCTTTGAGACAATTTTGTTACTACCAATACTGAAGGAAGTTACATGCATGTGATGTGTGATATAATATGATACAGTAAAACATTGTACAATGAATAGTGATGCCATCTTCAGGTTAGAAACAAGAAATCATTTATTTTTGGACAAGACAACTGGAGACACATTTAAAAAGATCCTGTAAAATGCCACAAGCCAAAGTGCCTACCATAATCTGTGTTTTCCGGTTCCCAACAATTTGAAGGCCAAAAGTATGGAGCCTGAAAAACAGTAAATTTTATTTTAACATTGTTTGTTTGTTTGTTCATATTTCATCCTGTATCAAAATAACACAGATTGAGGTTCATGCATCAAATCGATTTAGAACAATTTCAAACAGTTGGCCCTGGGTGTACAACCTCATGCTCCCAAGACTGGGCACCATCCCTAGGCTCCAAAGGTTTTGGTAAAAAACCCTGAGCGCTGAAAAGAAGGCCAGTGTTGGCACCAATCAACTCTCAAAGGGGAAGACATGGTGTTATAATGCACACACCCAAAGGAACGATGCTATAGTGATGGCCCAAAATTTATAATGAAATAAATGGAATTTCAGTGACCAGTTGTGCTCAGAGCAGCAGTCCCTTGTGTCAGTATAAAAACGCATATACACCACCACACCCAAAAGCGCAAAGCACATTGAATCAGGACTAAATGGAATAGTCTGAATTATTGTACCGTAATATATTGTATTGAATTGCATTGTACTGTAACATATTGTCCATACAAAGAAAACTGAAGTCTGGGGCAAAGGAAAAAAGAACCACCTGTTGCCATATCAGATTTTACAATTGTCCTCTGAGTGTGGGAGTGGAGTTGTTGGGTAGAAAGGGTAAGAAGAAGAGTTAAACATGACGCTGAGCACCTTCATAGTAGAACACATTTCTTTGGATGTGGAACTTCCAAGGTCTAACAACCCCAGCATGTCCACTTAGAGAAAGTTAGGTTACCTACCTGTAACCATGGTTCTTCTAGTGGACCTCTGTGAATTCACACAAATGGGTTTATCCTGCACCTGCGCAGGACGTTCGGAAGATTCTAGAGCTTTAGGGAAAAAAATAAACCAATTAGTCCCCCCCCCCGCAGGGTGTGAGCTCCGCCTCCTCAACCTTCCTTCAGTTTCCCTAGGTCCGCCGTTATCGTACAGTGGAGATATTTAGATAAAGTAAACGGTACCATATAGTGGAGGTATTAAATAAACAAACGGTACCGTGACGGACAGAGGGGAGGAAGGGAGGGATGTGTGAATTCACAGAGGTCCACTAGAAGAACCATGGTTACAGGTAGATAACCTAACTTTCTTCGTAGTGGCCTCTGTGAATGCACACAAATGGGTGATTAGCAAGCTTACTCACCGGATGGAGGGCCGTCACGGAAGAAGAGATGACAGGATTGCCCTTCCAAATGCGGCATCATTTTTGGCCCTGACGTCGAGGCGGTAGTGCTTCGCAAATGTCAGAGGGTTAGACCAAGTGGCCGCTTTACAGATATTTTGAATCTGGATGCCTCGGTGTAGAGCGGTCGAGGTGGAGACAGCTCGGGTAGAGTGTGCCTTGAGGTGATCTGGTACCGGCTTGCTTGCAAGTTGGTATGCCACCTGTATCAGTTGCACTATCCATCTGGATATCGTCTGTGGGGAAGCAGGAGCACCCCTGTTGGTACCGTGGTAATATAGGAATAGACGTGTAGAACGCCTAAAGGTGTTGGTCCTATGAAGATAGAAGGCAATGGCCCTTCTCACGTCTAAAGTATGGAGCTTACGCTCAAGCGGTGTGGATGGAGACGGGAAGAACGTTGGAAGTATGATGGCTTGATTCATGTGGAATTCTGATACCACTTTGGGTAAAAATGATGCATCGAGATAGAGGGTGACCTTATCTGGGTGCATTTGGAGATAGGGAGAGTCCGATCTGAGAGCGGATAGCTCACTAGCTCTCCTAGCTGAAGTGATTGCTACAAGAAAGGCAGTTTTAAGAGAAAGTAGTTTCTCATTGCAGGTTGCCATTGGTTCAAAGGGAGGCTTCGTGAGTACTTCAAGAACGAGCTGAAGGGACCATTGAGGTACAATTCTCTGAGATGGTGGGCGAATGTTTTTGAGGCCTCTGAGAAATCTTTTAAGTGTAGGGTGAGAAAAGAGTTTGGCGGAGCTGGATCCAGGAGGTTGGTGAGCTACTACTGATGCAATGTAAACTTTAATGGTAGAATGAGCCAGACCAAGGTTGAAGAGGTGTAGGATGAAGGTAAGCATAGTGGAGAGAGATGCTGGGATGGGGATAAGTCTCTTAGAGTCAGTAAATTTCAGAAAGGATTTCCATTTGTTGCCATATAGGCGAGAGGTGGATGGTTTTCGCGCCTGATTTAGGATTGCAGTGAATGCCGGGTTATCCTCCACGCTGTCAGGTGCAGGGACCGAACATCGGGATGGAGGACGGCTCCGTCGTTCTGGGAGAGGAGAGACGGTATTGCTGGTAAGTGAAACAGTTCCTCTGTTATCTCTCTGAGGTGAGCGAACCACGGCTGTCGTGGCCACCACGGGGCGATGAGAATCGCGTTTGTTCTGTATTGGATTATTCTGGTTACTGTTTTGAGTAACATTGGTATCGGAGGGAAGAGGTAAGTAAGTTCTCCGGACCAAGGTATCATGAAGGCGTCTCCTAGAGATGCAATGTCTGAGCCTGCTCTTGAGCAGTATCTGGGGCACTTCGCATTGAGCCGGGAGGCAAAGAGGTCTATTGTGGGTTGGCCCCATCTGCGGCAGATGTCCAGGAATACAGTGTCGTTGAGTGACCATTCGTGCATCCTGGTGGGGAGCCTGCTTAGGCGATCTGCCAGGAAGTTGTCTTCTGATGAGATATGGATCGCCTGAGGGAAGATATGGTGGGTGCAGCACCATTCCCAAAAGTCTATGGTGAGGCGAAGGAGGGGTCGCGATCGGGTTCCTCCTTGCCGGTTTATATAGTACATGACGGTGGTGATGTCGGTCACGAGTTGTACTGCTTTTCCTTCGAGCCTGGGGAGGAAAGAGTGGAAGGCTTTTATGATGGCCAACAGTTCCAGTTGATTTATGTGAAGGGTTCTTTCCCTCTCTGACCATAGACCATGTGCCCGAAGCTCTTGGCAGTGAGCTCCCCATCCCGAGAGGCTGGCGTCTGTTGTTACCTGAATAGAGAGAGACGGAGGTGTGAATGCTCTGCCAACTAGGAGGTTGGGAGCGAGAGTCCACCAGGTAAGTTGGTCTGCCACATATGGCGGTACCCTTAGCTTCTTTAGCGGTGTGTCTGTTGAAGGGTTGAGTTGGGAGAGGAGCCAAGGTTGGAGTGTTCTTAATTTGAGTCTTGCATGAGGAACCACGGATGTAGTGGAGGCCATGAGTCCCAACAGATGTTGGGTATCGAGGACAGTGACGGTCGCAAGAGGTTGAAAGCCTTGTAAAGCTTTGCCAATTTTTCCTATTCTGTCTTGTGGTAGGAAAGCTCTTGCCCGACTGGAATCTAGTTGTGCTCCTATGTAGCTCACGCGTTGAGATGGTACCAGGATGGATTTTTCTTGATTGATCTGTAGGCCCAGATTGTGGAGGACACGGAGAGTGGTGTTCGTGGCATCTATGGCGCGTTGGTAGGTCTTGGCAACCAGGAGCCAATCGTCGATGTACGGGAAGATCTTTATTCCCTTGGTACGGAGGTATGCCACCACTGGGGCCATGCATTTTGTAAATGTCCTGGGGGCTGTAGAGAGCCCGAATGGGAGCGCAGCAAACTGGAAGGTGGTGTCTTGGAAGCGGAACCTGAGGAATTTCTGATGGGACGGATGGATCGAGATGTGGAAATAAGCATCCTTCAGGTCGATGGTGACAAACCAGTTCCCCTGAGATAAAAGGGGGAGAATGGAGTCAAGAGTTAACATACGGAATTTCCTGTAAAGAATGTATTTGTTAAGCTCTCTAAGGTCCATGATGGGTCTAATACCCCCATCTTTCTTAGGGACTGCAAAGTAACGAGAAAAGAATCCCCCGCTTGAGTCCGAAGGTGGTACCAGGACTATTGCCTCCTTTCTCAGGAGAGATAAAATTTCCTCCTGTAGAGGTAAGGAAAAAGGGGTGGGCTTGGTGGAATTTGTTGGGGGTGTTTGAAAAAATTCAATGAAATAGCCATGTTCAATAATGGTAAGAACCCAATTATCTGTTGTTATCTTTTTCCATTCTGGAAGGAATGGGTACAGTCTCGTGGTGGTTATCTGTCTGCATTCTGGAAGGAATGGGTACAGGCTCATAGTGGTACCTGGGTATTCAAGGATATTGCTTACCCCTGCGTTGGGGCTTACGAAAAAGCTGTCTAGGAGCTTGATACTGTTGCTGCTTAGGTTGTGTTGAGGTAGGTTGGGGCGGCTGGTAAGTGCGCTCATGCTGATGCTGCCTGCTGTACCGAAAGGGCTGGTACTGGGAAGGCTGATGGTAGAAAGGCTTCTTGTAAGGAGGTTTCTGGTATCTGTAAGGCTGGTATGGGATGTAAGACTTGGCTGTTTTTCTCAATTTATGAATGTTTTCCATTGTATCGTCAGTGGTAGAATTGAAGAGTCCTGTACCGTCAAAGGGGAGGTCTTCAATTTTAGTCTTAGTATCATCTATGATGTTTGCTGATCTGAACCAGGCATGCCTTCTGACCGCTATGGAAGTGAGCAGGGACTTGGAGGCAGTGTCAGCGGTATGCTTCGCTGCTTGTCTTTGTTGCTTAGCGAGAGTGTTAGCTTCAGCATAGATATTGAGAGCCTCAGTCTTAAGTGGCTCTGAGAGTGATTGAAGGGTGGGCAGGATTCTGTTCCAGAGATGTCTTTGATAGGCGCCCATTGCAGCCTGGTAGTTAGAGATTCTGATGAGCAGAGCTGCTAGGGAATAAAGCTTTTTTCCAAATGAGTCAATTCTTCTTCCTTCTCTATTCACAGGTGTGGAGGATGATCTGCCACGAGATTTGTATTGGGTAGTTTCAACCACAATGGAGTTAGGCACTGGATGTTTAATCAGAAAGTCCGAATCCGCTCCATGAGTCTTATAATGGTGCTCAATCCTTCGCGGAATTTGAAGAGTTGAGGGTGATGTGCCCCAAGAATTTTTAACCAGGGTCATGAGTGCTGGTATGAGGCTCAGGCTGGGAGGGGGCATTTTGTCCTGCTCCATATCATGAAAGACTAGGTCCATTTCTTGTTGAGGGACCTGCGCGTCGAGCTTTAATGTCTTGGCCATGCGCAAAATAAGTTGCGCATATGATGAAAAATCCTCCAAAGGCAGTTGTGGAAGATTGCCGGTTTTACTGGTATCAGGAGCCTCGGACTCATCGGATGAGGATGAGTTAGCACCTTGGTCAGATGAGTGAGGAGTCGATGGTGGTCGCGGTACCGGTGCTGGTAGCAAGGGTTCAGGATCTGATTGAGTAGAGGCCGAAAAGGGCTCTGTATCATGGTCATGGGGACCAGAGTAAAGCGTAGCAGCCTGTACCGAAGGGTGGCTCCTGTGATGCTTAGGTCGTTTGGCGGGTACGGGTGGCATCGTTGCCATCATTCTCTTTCGGGATGGAGGAGCTTGGGGGGTGGATAGATCCCCCTGAGGCTGGAGAGATGCTTGCATCGGAGGTGCAGGAGGGTACCATGGCTGGTATCCCGGCCCTCTGTATCGATCATGGTATGCACAGCCTTGGTATGGAAAAGGCTGGTATCGTTCTTGATACGGATAACCACATTGGGGTGGACCCTCTGGATGGTAGCATTGCTGTTCAAGCCCTGATGGCTGGTATGGAGAGGCATGCTTGCGTTTCTCCTTTCTCTTTCTAGGAGTGCACGGGGCAGACTCCTGTTCCGATTCAGTCTCGGTATCAGCCCGCCCTGGTGAACAAGGGCTAAATTGGGCAATAGCCAGGCCGGACGGTGCCACGGCCTCAGAACGGCCCGAAGTTGGAGACAAGCTCAAAATCTCAAGAGCCTCTTGGGCTGGAGGTAGAGTATGATCCTCCCTATCCGATAGCCCAACAGCATCCATCGCAGACTCTTGTGCTGGCATAGCAGCCATAGAAAGAGATGTAGCAGCCGGTTTGGCCATCTCTTTTTTCTTTTTAGGATTGTCCTTATTCTTTTTAGCAGGCTCAGTCAGCCGTGGTTGCACTTTAGTGGCAGCAGACTTAGAAGGTTTAAGAGTTCTTAGGTTTAACCGGTAGAGAAGTCGTGCTGAGTAAGGACTGGTCAGTAGGGCTGGTAGCAGATTTTACAGCCTCTTGACGAGGAGCGCCTGGAGCAGAAAGGGCTGCAGGCTCCATGGAGGGATTCAGAGTCTTTTCGTAAAGGAAAGATCTAAGTCGTTGCAGCCGAAGCTTAATTGCCTGTCTTGAAAGACTCCTGCAAGCAGCACACGATTGGGTATGATGGAATTCCCCCAGGCAAAATAAACAAAGATCGTGTCCGTCTGTAAGAGGGATTTGACGAGAACAAACGGAGCACTTTTTGAAGCCCCTAGGGGCCATAAAATAAGGGGGAATAACAAAGAGAAAAAAAGAAAAACGTTTAAGGGGGGAAAAAAGGGGGGGGAAGGCGGGAAAGGGAGAAAAAGGGAAGATAGAACCAAGTAAAAGAAAAAGACCAAGGTTTCTATTGTAAAAGGTAATAATCTATTAGGAAAAAAACAATTTGTAAAGAAAAGAACAATTAGCAAGCTAATAAACTTCCCTTAATCGCTCTAGCGTTTCCAAACGTCCAACACGAACGGCGGAAAAAAGGAAACTGAAGGAAGGTTGAGGAGGCGGAGCTCACACCCTGCGGGGGGGACGACTAATTGGTTTCTTTTTTCCCCTAAAGCTCTAGAATCTTCCGAACGTCCTGCGCAGGCGCAGGATAAACCCATTTGTGTGCATTCACAGAGGCCACTACGAAGAAATATTTCTTCTGTTAGTAATTACTTCTGTTCTATTGGAGGCTGGACTTATGCTCTTTTATTTCTGGATTCAAATATGACTTCATTTCTGGCTACAACTTAAGTTTTGTTTTTGGATTATGTCTTATTTGGAACTTTTCACAATTGTAAGACTTGTTACTTATAGAATATAGAAGCAATGTAGATAAATAAAGCTTGCAGAATTAGACAAGTTGATGTTGCCTGGAATTCTTGCGACAATGAAAAGATTTATACCATGATACTCCGATGAATTTTGATAAGATTAGAAATGATTGTCTGATTTCATTGTAGAATTAACCCTTAACCGGGACAAGTGCTAGCTGTGACAAACACAAGCTTCTGGTTTTTCCCTAGAGGTCTATACAATTCTGTAGGGCTTTTGGGGAGACAGACGTCCAGGAGTCAAAATCCCTGACCTGACAACTGTGTAACCTTTGCCAACATCTATGGAAAACACCTTTCAACCAATGTCAGCTCTTGGTCGCTAATCTCAGATTCTTGAGCAGAGGACCCCAGGTCAGATTTATAGGTATACAAAGAATAAAGGTGTGGGGTTTTTATTCCCAACAGGATTTAGAGACAATCCAGAAATCATTGCTTTCCCCCACAGTTATGATTTCTAAAATTAATTCATGGATTTTTCAATTTCCCAAATGAATTGACAGTTCCTTTACTTAGAAAGGCATTTCTGGACTGCAGTTTCAGATTTTGCCTTCACAAGACTTAGAGGAACTTTACTGCAAAGTACATTAGAACAGTGTCTTTTGTATAAGCGGGGTCCAAATACTAGAAGAGCTCTGGTACTATTATCTATTGCCCTGCTCCTTGTATTCAGAACCTAGGGGGCACAATTTATTTTCAGTCAGGTGAGAGACAGAACTGATGGTGACAACCAAGGCAAGATTACACATTTGCTGTGTGATCTTGACAAATATATGACAGGTAGAGTTCTGACATTTGCAATAGCTGCCCAGAAGCTGAGGAGAAACTTTTGTCAGGCTAACCCGGTGATCTAAATTAATTGGTCTCATGTAGTAAACGCATTTACTGTATTTTTAGCTGTTTACTGGGTTTTTAAAATTCCTTCATCTCCTTATTGTTATCTCCTACTGTAAAGATGCAGTTTGATTTATCTTTTACCAGAAATGGGGGTGGGATAGAGAGCCTTTCAGTTTTTAATCATTTTTCAGGGTTTGAATCTGTGTGTGTTTATATTTGTAGTTGGTCATTCTCATGATAGCTGAAACAATAAAAGATGAAACTGTCAGTCAGTAATACTGTATTGTTCAGATATTGATAACTTCTCCACTAACAATGACACCATCACTGGAATCAATTTTGTTTAGTACATTCTTATATAAATCTCCGTATTTAAGGTCATCCTTTAATTTTTTTTACACAGTCTCTCTACTGTTAGTTCTGATATTTCTTCTTCCATCCAGTTCTCTCTCTCTCTCTCTCTCTCTTGATTCTACTTTGGAGATTGCTGTTCGTCACAAGAGCAAGCAGCATTTATATCTGAGTTACCTGAGTATGCAATGTTGTTGATGCCTTCATGAATCCCATCCTTGACCAACAGTCTATACAGTCGGATCACTTAAGCCGGACTAATGTTGGGTTTTTACATGCACAGAAGAGGATCTATGGAAGCCAGCACACCAAAACTCACAAGGGACCAGTCATGTACCAGGTGCATGTTGGCCGACTGTCCAGTGCTACGTCATTTAGCAGCAATTTGCCAGAACAGCTTCTGCAATTCCTCTTCCCCATGCGTAAAAATCCAATAGGATCCTGGCCATAGTTGGCTAATTTCTATGCTTTTTCTATTTTTACTTTTTACTATTTTACAGGATTATGATCTGAATCTACATAACCTAAAAGGAAACTCAATCAGAATTTTTTAAAAAAATGCTTCACTGGTATTAATGAGACGATGCCAAACTCACCACCACGTATTTAAAATGCTTGGTTGCATCGGAGCTTAGAAATGCTACTTTTTTTGGAGCACAACTCCCAGAATGAGACATGTGGACAGGGACAATTTTGGGAGTTCAAAGTCCAAAAAGTAATACCTTCAAATTTTGATTATAATAAGAGCTAAGGACATATGAGCTGGTGCTAAATAATAACACAGCTCTGCCTACCTTCAGAAGAAGGTGGCTGTATGGCAGGATGACTTTTTTCTAGACTTGTTTCTCTAGTTAAATAAGAGCCCTTTAATGTTCTTTAATCTGAGTAAAAATGACAGATTTCCTACCTGAAAACGATAGAAAGTCCCATCATCCTTCAAAGTCAGTACATGATCTGAGATTGGGAAAATATATCCCTGGGCTGCGACAAGACTCCCCATGTGTATTGCTTCAGCTGCAAATTAAAACAAAGTAGCTGTCAAGCCATGATGAAACCACAGTGAACTTCCAAGGTCTGGGTGACAGGATATCTGTACCGCAAATGTCCCTGGCATTCCGCTCAGAGAACAAGACAGCCTGAAGCCAAGGGTACCTTGTCTTCCCACAACATTGATTTCCAGCAATAGGGGAAGTTTATTTATTAATTTTTTAAGCCCCTCTGCTTTCATCCTGAAGGCACCGACACACCATCCTTTACTATCAATCCTGGATGTACTCACTTGGTGACACAAAGAATATATGTACTACTGCTCCTAGACTGCCTGACAAAAATAAAATGAAAGTTTCATAATAAAACCAAAATTAAAAGAAATAGCAGTGGTGAAAATGTAAGATATAAAAAGTAGAGCACCAACAAAAATAAAAATAAACGTTTTACACAAGCCAGCCTTGGAGAAAGGATAACTGCATCTCCTTACTACTTGGACAAAAGCTGACTAGAACTGCAGTTACTCTGGCAGAAGAGAAAAGACAGAGTCCTCCACCACATCCATGAAAAGCAAGCTCCTTAGGGGGTACAGGGCTGGCTACCTGGCAAAGAGAGCTCTAGTGCCCTTCTATCACTTTCTTCCTTTCAGAATCTGGTCCCTGAGATAGTTCCCACACTCTACCAAATGGTATGGGTGACCCTGGTTGGTTAAGAAAAGGAAATGAAGGATCTGGAGGTATTTCACAGATCCTGTGTATGTAAATATATATAGCTTATATTCTCCAAGAGGATAGATAAAGATAGAGAAATTTCATACTGCTGTCATGGTTGTATGCTCTAAAAGTTGCCCCAAATGCCAAATGATTTCAGTTGTGATATGAACAGGACAACAAGAACAACATCTGTTCCTTCTAGGGACTTCCAGCATCCAGGCACATCCTTATTTCTGTGGATTGTCACAATTCAGGTACATGCATTCAGTGAGTTTGGACTTCTTCAACTAGATTTATCTTTCCATATGAGTCCAGGTGAATGCTCCAACAAAACCCAGAAATGGGTAAATTTTCCTCCTGAAGCAGGTGACAGGCAAAGTCAGGACAGATCCTAGGAATCAAACTTTGAATTTGCTGGACTACACAACGATCATTCCCACCCAAGATGTTTGCTGGAGATTATACGACTTGTAGTCCAACACATCTGGATGGTGCTGGACTGGAGGTGTCTAGGCTTCTACATGTACATGCCTCACTTGTGTGCATGATCAAAGAGAAACATGTATGCAAAAGGAAACTGGTGATGCTGCAAGTGCCTGAGTCCTTAACTAAACTATCACTCCTTTGTGTTTTTAACCCAACATTGTGTATCAGCTTCCTCAAACCTGTTACCATAGCCAAAGATTTCTAGAGGCACCATACTGAAGAAGGCTGTTGGAACCAATTGATTTCTGAATCTATATTTTTCAAAGGTTTGTTACCGTCCTTTAGCTATTTCGAAAACACACCTTTAATTGCAAATGTTGAAAGAACCTGGAAAGTGGACAGGTCTCTTGGTCACAGGCAAGCTTCAGCAAATGTTTTAAAAACACAAAATATATCAGTAACATACTGTATATTTCTACATAGTTACAGGAGAGATCACTTCAATTTTGTGTTAGGTAAGTTAGTAGAGAAAAGGATTTCACTCCCTCTTTTTGCCTTTTGGTTACTATGTACAACCTTCTCTCTTCATCCCAAGAATTTCTAAGCAAATTCTTGACCCTTCACTTTCAGATGGAATCACAAAGCTCACTGGTGCATTCCCTTGCATATGATGCTGCAATGTGAAGTTTCAGAATATATTTCTTGGAGCCCAATGATGCATTACCTGGATCTTCAATGTTGAGATTCTTCATGAGCCACTGCACTATGTCACTCCCTGAAGAGAGAGAGAGAGAAAAAAAACATATGTGGGTTGTGGTCCACAAGAGCTCATTACATGTTTAAGGTGCCACAGACTAACATGGCACCTCTTCTAGATTTGCATTATTTTCATCAGATGAAGCTTCGGTTTAGGATTACCGTAAGATTCAGTCACCTAACTGATCCAGCGCTTTGAGAAGTTACTTTGTTGGATTACAACTCCAATGAGAATAATCCAGGTTGTGGAATCTTGAGTGTTGTAGTCTAAAAATATCACTCTTCCAATCGCTGAACTGTGCTGTTGCCTTCTCTAAGCTCTACATACCCAAGCCACCTCTTACCTGCTGCAATATAGTAGTCCTTTCCTGATGTATCCATGAAGCCCTTATTAACCATGATAGCTAAATGGTACCAGGTACAGCTTTGAATACCACATGCTACAAACAAAAGAAGAGGAAGCACTGTTGCTCTCAGAGGTTCCCAGAAGTATTTGAAAGATCACAAATGAAATATAATGCTGGGCTAAAGGAGGACAAGTGACTTGCTCAAGGTTGTAAAAGTGAGTAGAAAGCAGAGATGGGGATCTGACCCCAAAATATCAAACTTAAATACAACTCCTTTGTGTTTTTAACCCAACACAATCAGCTTTTTCAATCTGCTACCATAGTCAAAAATTTCTAGAGGCACCACATTGAAGAAGACTGTTGTGTATGCAGTGTCTTGGTTTGATGACCTCCCTATTCTCTCCTCAGACTTCCCACATTTCTAGAGACAAAAGCTCTATCCAGTTGTTCAGTTTGCAATGTGTGCCCTATGTGCAACAAGGTGGGGGGTGCCAACCCCGCTCTTTCCATCACTGTTTTAATCACGAAGGGAAAGCAATATGAAGAGCTGGAGGCTTCTGTACCCAGATATTTGTTGTGGGAGGAGAAGAGGAGTTCTGGCTTACAGGGAGAGGCTAGCCAGTGATTAAACTAATGACACAAGGGGGTTGGGTTAATGCTCTCTGTCATTGCATGTGAGCTCTACACAGGAACTGAATTAACAAACAGGGCTAAAAGCAAACACAAATTGAGCTTCACAAGGCAAAACAACAAACATGCTATGTCTTCACTCAACACATATGGACCACCAGCTCAACACATGTTTATGGTCCACCAAATATAGCTTTTCAAAAGGAATCAAACAATTTGTTAAGGAATAGATGTATCAACGGCTTTTAACCACAACTGTAGTGAAATGGACTTCCTAAGTTCACAGAAAACTAGACGACTGAACAGCTAGCAGAGATGGCAGTTACTTTCGTGACCTACTTAGAAACCTTCATGTGCACCTGGCTGGAAACTAACTGGTGGACGAGATTCATGATTGGTCTAATTCAGCAACACAGTGGCCAGAATTCCACTGATTATTTATGCCAGTGATATAAATCATTATAAATCACAGAGGACAATTGCTGTCATCTACCTAACAAGTTGCCAAGGTGCACAATAAGTAATATAGGCAGTAACATGCTACTTAGTGGCAGTTCACCAGTGTGATTAATGCTACTGCACTTACATTGACATAAATAACCAAGAGGAGTCTGGTTGGTTTCTTTGGTTTCCTCTAACAGCAGTTCTCGGCATGCTGGATTTCTGGCTCCCAGAATGCCTCCCCATTGGCCATGCTGGGATGGGGGCTTCTCGGAACTGAAGTCCAACGTAGCTGGTGGACCAAAGGTTGAGAACGTTTAACATAGATCATGTTGGTTGGTGACACTGGGAATTGTAATCCAAACCATTTGAAAGACGCACATCAGGTTTAGGAGAGTCATTTCTTGTCTGCGGGTGGGAATGATCTATCATTCCTCAGTGCTGATCCTTCTGTTTGATTCTTTCACTTTCTTCCCCATCAGCTGCATGTTCCTCCAGCAAGGCTGAGGCAAAGCAGTAAAGGCAGCAATACTCTCCTCATCCCACAAGAAATGACAGCCTACAGCCTATCGGTTAGTTACCACTGGTGTCAACACAATGTTATAAACTGCAGCAGTAAAATATCTAGTCAATGAGTGCCCACCAATGCACTTATTCAATCAATTTATTTACCGCTTGCCATATCTAAAAGTTACCTCAGGCTACCTACCTATTTTGACAGCAGTCAAACAATAACAAAAAATAATAAATGAATGAAACCAACTTCCTACATGTCAAAATAATTTGGACATGTTTAAGATTTGCAGAAGGTTTTATGTGAATAAACTCTGCAAACTGAAACACCCACCCACTCACTATCCTTTCATCTTTTTCCCTGTTTTTAAGCCTAAGTATTCCTGAGAGGCACCAAGAAAGAAGGGAGGAGACAAAATATTTATTTTTTCCAGTGGTTCCCCAACTTTCCTCTAGGCTGACAGATTATTTTTCTGCTGACTTTGCTAGACCATTAATTATCACCTGCCAAAAATGATTACTCAGCCTTAGGATAATGAAAAGCCTTTTCCTTCCCCTGTTAATTACTGTCATTGCTAATACTCATGTGTCTGATCAGCATTTATCAAGATGACAGACATATCCCTGCAAACCCCCCTCAACAGCCATTACTCCAAAAAGTATTTAAAGGGATAAAACCCAGCTATGCTGGCTATATTATTGGGTATTGATCTATTTGTGGAGTTTTCCAAAACTGCTGCATAAGCATTCTTTTTGTAAACTGACAAAAGTCAAATAATCCCCAAATTCCCATGGGCATTAATGTAAGATTTTTTCCCCAGAGAGCCTTAGTCCCTTTAGATTTTTTTAAAAGCAAGGGAAAATTTAAAATAAAGAAAGGATGAATGAAGCAAGTAACCAAACCTTGCTATCTCTTTACAAGCAGGTTAAACATTCTTCTACACCTCCCTCTAACCCACTCATTCTACTTTAGAATCAGTGTCCCCCACTGCCCACTTAATGTTCTAGCTATGGTGTTCTTCCCCATCATTCAGGAAAGAAACAGAATACAAGACATTTCTTTTTAGAGGCATCCTTCAAAGTCATCAGAATGTACTGGGGCAAGTTGTGATCTTTGCCAGCGATGATGGTGGTGGTTTTATCTTCCAAAGGCTAGGCAACCCATGGTTTGTACATTAGGGCTAGCCAGAGACAGAAATATGGGCTAACTGTTGACCACTACATTCTCACTTTGAGATATCATTTTGGAGGCACTAAGTGGTATATACATAGATCAAATAAATACTACACTAGGGCCACCCTGATCTCAGGGCAAACAACTCTTACCTGACACTTATGTGAATAGGGGTCCTTTGATGGATCTAAGAACCAATTTTGATACAGACTCCTGAGAACCACTGAGGATCACCCACCCCACTGAAAAGATGTCTCTTTTTTCCATCGTTTCCCCCCCAAAACAGAAGTTACTTGAAATTCACTTCTAGATTAATGGTAAAACACACATACACATATATACAAAGAATAAGTAAAGTTGCCTCAGCATACATGAAAGCAGGGATCTCTGCCTTGCTTTAAAGGATAATCCCTGTTCCTGCAGGATAGGGATGCTATCCACCTCACTTTACGATGGCCAAAATCTGGTTACATAAATTATGTCGGTGTAAGAAAGATGACATCATAGGCAGGGGCAGACTGCAAGTAATTAAAGAGTTCCTGCTTCACTTCTGCAGGTTGCACAACTCATGCACAATCAGTCTGACTATGTGTTGAGCCCCAGGATTAAGGCAGGAACTGTACTTAACAGCAATTAGCTCCTAGTGGCTATTTCATCCAGCAAGAGGAGACTGCTGGTGATTAAAAGTCCCTGCTTCCATTCCAGGGCTTGCACGACCTGCACTCAATTGACTGCACATGAGTAATGCAAGCTCCAGGATTAAAGCAGGAACTCTTTCATTACTGGCAATCTCCCACAGCTAGTGAAACCCTCACTTGTACACTAACATAACTTCTGCAACAAGATTTTGGCCAATATATCTTAAAGACAGGGATGATGGGTGCTGACAAAGAAGTGTAATAAACAGTGTAACAAAAATGAAGAGAGTAATAAAGAGGGACACAACAAACAAACAGTGCATTCTTAACTCACTGTGATGTTACAGTCCTGCCTTCTTCTGCTGGTTATGAACAACAAGGCAACAAAGGGAAGACCAGTAGCTGGTCTTTAGGAAGGAGGTACAAGGTGGTATGGTTCACAGCACACTGACATCCAGTTTTGGTTACAGATCTCTTAATCTGATTACTTTGGCTGTCTGTGTGAGAGGGAGGGGGGCAGGCAGGCAAGCAATGACCACCTCAGGCATCATGCGCTCTCACTGGACTTTCTCTTTTTGCTCCTGCTCCAGGCCTGTCTATCCCCAGCACCGAGCAGGACAAACTCTTATGAACCCTCGTAATTTGATATTGCTTATTATGTTGCCCTTGAACAATAAATGTGCCCTGCTTTCCTTGTTTACAGGGGCACATGAAGACTTTGCTAACTTTTATATGGCTTAGAGCTAAGGTGGAAATTCCTCAGGTTTGAAAAAATGTTGGGCAAAATATCTTCATCTCCAAATGGAGAAATAAGGTTTCGCCATGATCTCTGATGTAGAAGTTAACCCAGCAGCTACGCATTACTGGAGCAAATGAGAGTCATGACAGCATCTACAATATATAGCATCCCTTTATTTGCTATATTCAACAGAGAAATCCAACCCTGATTCCTCCTTCATCTGATGGTAACTGATAAACACATCAGACTGATAAGTTTTACCTCAATGACAATCTATTCAAACATCTTGCTGCCAATTCCTTTCTTATTTGTTTGATTCCATATTATCGTAACTGCATGAGATCCTATTATATGTTTGTTACAAACAAAATGGGTTTATAAATCCTTATTATGAGTTATAAATGTATCTTTGTGTTTCCTGTAATCTGCCTTGGAAGGACTGATATCCTGAACTGCACCCAAATTGGTTGAAAAAGTAAGAAACAAACAGATTTCTAAAACATATCACTTCATACATAATTCTATGGGATAATATACAAAGGAAAAGTAGTTAAGAGATCAGATTGTTCTTTATATGTTGGCCCCGTTAGTGTTGCATTTGAAGCACCTATATTCTTTCCAGAAGCAAAAGGTGAACTCACAGAATATTGTCAGAATCAGCAGTCTGATCATATGCTGCAAATTTGTCCATTTATGTCACAAAGTATCTTAAAGAGTGGGTACCAGCTCTGTATTTTTGATACTCACTTCTCATGAATGTTAAGGCCCACACTGAACCTAGCATCTTCCAAAGACACGAGACTGTCAGAATGACAAACAACAAGGCAGCCAAGCAAAGAGCAAATTAGATGGAATGTTTTAATCTGCAAGGCTGGAAGGAGTTATAGCTCCGGTTTATGAAAGTGGGATATTCTGCTTTTGCATCCATGATTCAAAGCACCACAAAATGCCCTGACATTGCTGGACAAACAATGCCAAACTTTACAAAGGAAAGAGCCTGAATGTTGACAATACCCATGGCAGCAATCAAGATTAAAAACATGGACAAAAGTTATTCAAATCTCTGTTGGAAATGCCAAGAAACTGAAGGCTCATACTACCACATATGGTGGACCTGTAAAAAGACAAAGAAATTCTGGAAAGACATACATTTGGAAATGCAAAAGAATCTGAAAGTTGAATCTGAAATAAAACCAGAGACCATGCCCTTGGCAAGAACACCAGACAATTTGGGAAATCTTCACAAGAATTTTTCTATTATATGTTGAAAGCAACTAGGGCAGTGATGAAAACCAAGTGGAAAGTGGAGACATGGCCAGTAAAAAAAGATTGGAGAGATAAAAATCATTAATATGCCTCAATGGCAAAATTCATGAATTACATAAACAGAAGATCAGCTAGAGAATTTGGAAAAAAGTGGGGAAACTATATAATTAGAAGGGGCACAGGACCAATTTAACAAAAAGTATTATGTAAAATGAGTAGAGCTCACTTTCTAAAATGTTCACAAAAACAAAAATGTGGCATTGCTCAGAATAATCAGTATAGATTTTAAAATAAGCAGGCTATATAAGCTATGTAATGGACCGTCAGTTCTCCTTGGTATACATGAAATGTACAAAAAAATTTTCTTTTTCTGTAGTTTTTCTTCTGTATTTCCATATATTGAAAAACAAAACAAGACAGAGTCCTGCATGAATGTTTTATGGTGTTAATCCCTGTTTTCCACCTCATATGTCTGATGAAGTCGTCTAAGAAGGTCTACAAAAGCTTACATTAAAGTATAATTGTCTTTAAGATGCCATAACACTTTTGTCTCTTTTTTAATTTTTCTTTTGTTTTTGCCTGATATGTCTGAAAAACAAACTTTTCTAAGCTCTGTTAAGTAAGAGGAGGGTAGGGTGATCATTTCCTTCAATTCTTCTGTTCCCTCAAAGTTCCCAGTGCTACCTCCCATCCTGTTCTGGAAGAATGTGAGAGGTGACAGTAAAGGCTGCAGGGGGATTGGAGTCTGCTTCTGCATGCAACCAGAATTAGCTCTCCTTTTTTGCTGGAGGGACATATCTAGATTCTGAACCATGATAGAAAATTTATTGCTTCTGTAGCAACCCACAAGGGATACACCACAGCTGCTTGCGTTTTACTCCCTCCGCATTATTTTAGAATGCTGTGCAGAATGGGATAGTCTACGCTAGATTTTGTACACAGAAAATCTGCTGAGCATCACTGCAGACGTGAGAAATAGGTCCATATTTTGTCCAATAAATCAGTAAGATGTTCACTGTATGCAGCTTAATTAGCCAAGCCTGTTATTCCATGAAGTACAAATGCTGATCAAGTCAAACATGTTATCAGAAAGCTTATTTGGACTACAAGTCCCATATTCTTTCAGTCAAAAAAGTAGTCTCTAAAGTAACCCTGAGAATCAAAGTTCTGTAGTGGACAGAGGGTTAGACTAGGACACAGGAGACGCTGGTTCAAATCCCCACTCCCCCATGGAAATTCACTGGGGGAATGGAACTGGTAAAACCACTCCTTAAAATCTCATACACCTTGGAAACCCTATTAGGGTCACTGCAACAAATAAGAAAAACACGAAGGAACTTTAAGCTCTGCATTTTACTGCACCAGCCCAAAATCCACTGCAGGACCCTTGGGGCTGGGGAGATAGAGAATAAGGTACTTTTAAAAAGACCAAGTCATATACAGCGATCCCAAAGGAAGCCATTTCCTCACTATCTTTTTTAGATTCGTGCGGCTTTTGCAAAGTGCTGTTACACTGAAGGAATAATCTCAGGTAGTAGAACAAGAGCTGCCTGGATGAGGGCCAGTAAACTGACATTCAATCCAAACATGATGCTGCCTGAAGTAATTAAAATGCATCAAGTAATACAGCTGTCATTTTTCTCTACTGCATTTCACTCTGACCCCACTCACTTAACCATAACCAGGAGATATGTTAATCTATGGCCGAATGCTGTACTCCAAAACAGCTAAAGAAGCAGGCTATGTTTACAAAAGCTAATGGCAAATAAAACTTACTAGTCTTAAAAGTTGCCTCTTGTTTTTCTGCCTTGGTGGTTTGCCCAAAGCAAGGGTGCACATGCTGTGACCCTCCTGCTTTTTAAGAGAAAGACTGGCAGCATCAGAAAGCTTCTTGGGGGCCAAGTATGTGAGGAAATTGAGTATGGCTTAACAATAAATAAAATAAAACTTCCTCCTAATTACACAGTGGATAAAATGGTTCAGGAAGGGACTTACAGAAAAGATTGGCTTCAAGTATAGATCAAGTGTCAGGAGGATACACAATTGGCTACAGAATCGTACTCAGAGAGTGATGATTAATGGGTCCTTCTCCAACTGGGAGGAGGTAACTAGTGGGGTACCCCAAGGCTCAGTCCTGGGTCCGGTGCTCTTCAACATTTTTATTAATGGATGAGGGAGTGCAGGGAGTGCTTGTCAAATTTGTGGATGACACAAAATTGGGTGGAACAGCTAATACCCTGGAAGAGACAAACAAAATTCAAAATGATCTTGATAGGCTGGAGCACTGGGCCAAAAGCAACAGAATGAAATTCAACAGGGATAAGTGCAAAGTACTGCACTACGGAAAAAGAAACCAATTGCACAGTTACAAGATGGGGGACACCTGGCTCAGCAAAACCACGAGCGAGAAGGATCATGGAATTGTCGTTGATCACAAGCTAAATATGAGCCAACAGTGTGATGTGGCTACAAAAAAGGCTAATGCTATTTTAGGCTGCATTAATAGAAGTATAGTTTCCAAATCCCGCAAGGTGCTGGTCCCCCTCTATTCAGCACTGGTTAGGCCTCACCTTGAGTATTGTGTCCAGTTCTGGACACCACACTTCAAGAAGGATGCTAACAAATTGGAACAAGTTCAGAGGAGGGTGACAAGGATGATCAGGGGGCTGGAAACCAAGCCTTATGAGGAAAGGCTGAAAGAATTGGGCATCTTTAGCCTTGAGAAAAGAAGACTGAGGGGTGATATGATAGCACTTTTCAAATATTTGAAAGGCTGTCATACAGAGGAGGGGCAAGATCTGTTCTCGATCATCCCAGAGTGCAGGACACGCAACAATGGGCTCAAGTTAAAGGAAGCCAGATTTCGGTTGAATATCAGGAAAAACTTCCTAACTGTTAGAGCAGTAAGACAGTGGAGCCAATTACCTCGAGAGGTGGTGAATGCTCCGACACTGGAGGCATTCAAGAGAAACTTAGACAACCACCTGGCAGATATCCTTTGATTCGTATTCCTGCATCTAGCGGGGAGTTGGAGTTAATGGCTTTATAGGCCCCTTCCAACTTCACTATTCTACGATTATAAGTCTCCCTCAGTAGACCACTATTTATTTGTTAGTTTAGCTCAACTGGGTCTTATTGTCTCAGTCATTCACTCAGTGACTCTGGTAATGTTAAAAAATAAATTGTTTCTGTTTACTTACAGTTCTTCATAGACAAAAACAAGCAACATATTGTGTAAGAATATCAACTTGTTACATCACTGAGCTTAACTGGTTAGCTAGCTTCATTACTGACTAACTGACTGGTTACATAGCTGACATAACACATCACTCTAACTTTCTTCAGACTCCATAACTGACACTGACAGAATGCTGACTGGAAAAAAAAAGGTGGGGAAAAGAATCTGAGGTAGAGAGGGAACAATTAGCTGCTACTGCCCAGAGAAACATTAGTTAGATGGGAAGTATATGAATGAATGAATGAATGGATGGATGGATGGATGGATGGATGGATGGATGGATGGATGGATGGATGGATGGATGGATGGATGGATGGATGGATGGATGGATGCTGAGTTGATTGACATTAACCTCAGTCCATAAAAGGTTATCATTGGCTGCAACTTGAACCCTCCAAAATGTAACCGTTTGTTCAAATGTTGCAATTAGGAGGCTCCAGGGTTCTATTCCAATTCCTCACCTTTCCCAGCCAGAAGGAACCTGTGGCCACTGAGCAAGTCCAATTCCTCAATAGGGCTATTTGTGGGAAATTCCTCCTCTTAGTCTCAAGATACATCGCCCACTTCCACATACTGTTTTTGATATAGAAATGTTTGTATTTGGAAAACTGGGGACACTCTCGGTACGCATGGACTAAGAGTGTCAAAATATGGCTTAGGATTCACCTAGGTACTCAAAGGACCCAACAGTCTTCATATGCAAATACCGAAAAGGTAAGATCTTCAGTGGGAGTGTCTTGCAGATGTCCCATCATTTGAAGTAAGAGCTTTCTCAATGGTGATATTATAGTGATGGTAGAATGTCCTTGGTGGAGGAGGAATGGAATGTTATTCCCGAAGAGATCTATTTGCAGGGCTTGAAAAATGCACTCATCCACTCGTCTGAGACGAGTGAAAAATGCTGCTCAACGAGTCACAGCTCCCTCCCTGCCTGCCTCCTTCCCCTCCGACTGTCTCTCTCTCTCAATGATCCTGCAGTCCTCCCCTCCCCCTCCCATTGCAAAAGGAAAACTGCCCTCTTCTCGCGAGAAGAGAGTTTGAGCGGTACATAGAGATATAGCTCTGCATGAGAATGTAGAGTAGTCCCAACTTGGAGAATATGGAGATTCCCTGATCCCAATTTCAACTGAACGAGGACACATCCTGGGGTGGGAGGGAACCATGGCTACTTAAGAGGCCGGGCACTTTTGCTTTCAGTTTTATTTTTGCTGGAGACATTCAAAAGAAAGGCATTCAAAATACAAGCTTCATGACCCCACAGGCACGCAGGTAATAAAGCAACCCAGGTCTGACGGTAGATCAGTGACGGTATAAATCAGTGATTCCCAATCCCAATAAATTGCAAGGCTATAGTCCGGTCATGCTGACTGGTGAAATTTTTGACTGACTGGTGAGACATTCTAAAAGTTTTCAAGCCCTGTCTATTTGATACCTAGGATATTGTCTATCCTGCTTTTATGATTTTGTGGCTTTTATTTACATTTACATTGTTTTTAATGCATGCAATATCACTGAAGTAATGTATAAAAATGCTTGTAACAGGTAGACAAACGAATATGAATTTTTATACAACAACATTTTATTCAGAGTTCTGGATTTGTTTCAGATGACTAAACCATTTTCATATGCAACCAGAATACTTACTAGAATCTGGAGAATCACTTTAAAATTCTATCTATCTATCTATCTATCTATCTATCTATCTATCTATCTATCTATCTATCTATCTATCTATCTATCTATCTATCTATCTATCTATCTATCTATCTATCTATCTATCTATCTATCTATCTAAAACACTTTTATCCTGCCTTTATATTTAAAAACAACCCAAGGCGGCTTACATCATTAAAAAGACAATATGTAGAAGCTAAAAACAGTAGGTATACAAATATTTAAAAAGAATGAAAGTATTACATTAAAAACAGTACTAAAATCGATATTAAAACACATTTAAAACAAGAGAACACAACCGTTCGTTTAAAAACCCCTTTGCCATGTGTTGGCAAATTTTGCTGAAAATTAACCTGACTGCAATTTAGGCCTTAAGATTTATTTTTTATAAACGTAACTATAACATCTGCTTCTATACTGCCATTAGAGGGCACCACATACATGTAATCTGGTCTATCATAATGAATCTTGGAATAGAAGTAGATTGTTTTTTAAAAGATGGTAGAAAAAGCCGTGCTAATGCCTAAAAGGCATTTTAAAGCCCAAAACAAGTCGAGGAGAGGCAGAATTGTGTTTAAATGGCAATTTATCTTCTCCCACAAAATCTTTTGGCATCATTCTTTCCATGTTTTGGGGGACATGAGTGCAGGAGGGCGTGTATCCCACCAGTCCAGTACAGAGGGACAAAGTGGGCTCTATACCGTTGGAGGTTCTCTGCCCATTCCTGATGTAAAGCAATATGCAATAAACAAAAAAGACAGAATCTCAGCCACAAGAACAGCAAACATCCAAACAAACAAACAAACAAACAAACAAACAACTGTTCTCTTTAACCTGACTGTTCTGTGAAAGGATTTGTTTCGTTATTCATTTTGATTTGCCTCATATTTATTCTCCATTAAGAATATGGGTCCAGGACTCAGCTGCAAAGAACAACTGCCCCCCACCCCATGAGACAGGGTGAATCCCCAAAGTCACATAGTAGGTGAGAGGAACGGAGGATTAACCCCACACTATTAACCCCACACTATTCGTGTGGCATTAGAAGGGCAACAAGAATGATCAGGAGGTTGGAAACCAAGCCCTATGAGGAAAGACTGAAAGAACCAAGCATACTTAGCATTGAGAAAAGAAGACTGAGGGGAAATATGATAGTACTTTTCAAATACTTGAACAACAGTCATACAAAGGAAGGGCAGGATCTGTTCTCGATCATCCCAGAGTGCAGGACACGTAACAATGGGCTCAAGCTCCAGGAAGCTAGATTTCAATTGAATGTCAGGAAAAACTTCATATCTGTTAGAGCAGTACAATAATGGAACCAATTACCTCAGGAGTTGGTGAATGTTCCAATGCCAGAGGCATTCAAGAGAAAATTGCAGAACCATCTGTCAGATCTCCTTTGTTTCGGATTCCTACACTGATCAGGGGGTTGGACTCAACGACTTTATAGGGCCCTAACACCTCAATTATTCTAGGATCATAAGGGCCCAAAGCTGCCAAGATTCTTCCCCCACCACATGCCATTGCCCTTCTCTGAGAGACCCAGAACAGTGGTCTTCAACCTTTCGTATATTAACCTCCCTCCATTCACCATATCAAAAAACTTGAGTCCCTTACTTTTTCAGAGGACATTCAATTGTTTACAGGGATTGTGTTATATTTATCATTCACAGAAAGCTGGAGGGGAGGGGAGGAGACAGGGTAGGAAAAACATACATTCCCAGAGTGAGTTATGTGTGATCAAATCAGAATCGACATTTTGTGATCCTAGTAGGGCTTTCAAGGTTCAGTGAGATATTTAAGGAGTGCTTTTACTAGTGCCCACTATTTTCTGGTGAGTTTCCATGGCTGATTGGGGATTCAAACCCAGGTCTCCTGAGTTCTAGTCCATCACTCTATCCACACAACCACACTGGGTATAACAAAAGTTACTATTAGGGTGTCAAAAAGCTGCCAACGAGTAGTCTGTGGGAAATAGATTCAGTAGGAGATTGCCTGCTGTACATGCAGGGCAACACAGGGATCGAGGAAGAGCAACTGCTAAGTAACCTCTGCTTCCCCCACTATACTACCAGTGAGAACCACTGCTCATCTGCTTTATTTGGAGGACTTCTCCTCCTGGCAAGGTTAAACCCTGGAGCGGGACAAGAGGCAAAAGATCTTAAATGCAGTGCCAAATTCTATACCCCTGCCAAGTCAGTAGCCCGCCTTCTCTTTCAATTCCTGTTGAGTGCAAAAACAAGACAGAATGTGAGGGACAGGCTATTATGGAGACCCTTACAGCTGGTGCATTTTAATTTCTCTACTAGACAAGGGATTTCCATGTAACATCAAGTTGTGCCACAATTGCTGGAAAAACATTTTCTACAATTTCCCAGTAATTCAGATGTAAATAACTGCTCCTGTCAGCAGGAGGAATCCTAGCACATCCCCCTAAAAGTGCAATAATTGCTTTACTCCTGCTATCAGCATGTGGTAATGGCTCCATTCACTGCCAGTGAGATGAATCAAGGCAGAAACAACAGCACAGCGGGAAGGGGGGGGGGGGTCTCAGCAAAGAGAAATCTCACTTTATTTCATGCATGTTGCATCTTGGGTGAACAGTAGCAACACTGTGCACCACAGCACAGAGACTTTGGCACAGTTTCATTAGTTGTGGTGTCAAAATTCATAACTGGATGATGTGGTTCAGAAACCAAACTCCCCCATTTGGAGTATATCGTCCAAGGATGAGCCAAGCGTTGTATTTTCCCCAGTTTGGATCCTGCTTATATTTGAATATCTTAGCACCTCAGTTCTGCCCACCTGCCTCATTTATTTATTTGTTTGTTTGCTTATTACCCCAACTTTCTCCCCATCCTGGGGCCCAAGGCTGGTCCCAATAATCCCAAAAGCCCATTGGAAATGGGAAAGGAGCCACTGGCTAGTGGAGCTTTGTAGAGGGCTTCTGCCACCCTCTAAAATCTCATGTTCAAAGTAGAGACACCGTTTCTTCCCAATATGCTTGAGACTGCTCCTGAGAAACCTGGGAAAATGGTATATCAACACTGCTCAGGTCAATCAGTTAACAAAAGGTAAGTTCCCTTTTGATTTGGTCTTTCCAACCCTTCTCAGAAAGCTCAGAAAGCCAATGGTCCCCCACCCCCCCATATATTCTTTGTGAAACACTGCGGCAACTGGACTGATAATCAAGGAGAGCTCGTAATTTTGATGAATACTTTCCTATTACCTTGTGAAAGTAATGGCCTGGTCCCAATTACAAGATTGGAAACCCCTCTTTCCCTAGGAGAGACCAAAACTTGGAAAAGTTACTTTTTGGGACACCGTTCACAGACTCTTGCATTCAGGTAGCTGGGGATTTCTGGTAGCTGTCGTTCAAAATGTAGTTTTATCTAAGCTCTTCCCAGGAATAAACCATAGCCCTGTTGTCTTTGGTAAAAAAATAAAAATAATAAAATAAATAAATAAATAAAGCTCTGTGTAAACACAGGCCAACGGATGTTTCTACAGAGCCCCAAAGATGAGTTAATTTGAGAAATTCATTTCAAATGATGGATTGTGGTAGGAAAGGGGAGCTTTGGCAGCTGCCACTTATTTTGACAACCCAGCAAGACCTGCTATAAAGACACCTGGAGATATAATAGAAACTGTGAAAAAGAGAGAGAGAGAGAGAGAGATTCTGCCACATAGAGCTTGGCCTGAATTTCTCTTTACCTGGCCCATGTGTGCAACCACCTGTTGCATATTCTCGTGGACTTCTTTTGGGATTGCACACAGTGGTATCCAGTACTGCCTTGCACAATTGTAAGACCCATTCATTGCAATGGGGTGATCTCTGGCTGGTCTACCAGCAAGGCAGAAATTGCACTTTGCGGCACAGATGACACATAACACTCTGGCTCATTGCAACAGGATAGTGTCTATGATCTAATGCAGGGTTGTTGTGTTTTGTTTTCTTAATAGGAGCTTGTAGTGAATTACATTCCCTTTAAATGTTTGAACTTTCTTGCTAAATCCATTTTGGAGCCATCAGTCTCACATAATACTTTTGAGGTGGAATGGGTTTGGCCTGCAACTCCCATCATTCTCAGCCAGCATAACCAATGTTGAGGGATGATGGGAGTTGCAATCCAACAATAACTAGATACATTCTCCACACCTGCCATTTGACATCTAATGTCATAAGCTTATAAGCACTTCTCTGGGTGGTTATAAGCTTTTAGGACAGATTCTCCTACTGAATCTGTCTCCCACAAACTAAACTCAATGGGACTTATTTCTGAGCCGATAAGTATAGGACTGCACTGTATTACCCCTTGCAATTATGTCAGACTGTGTCACTTGTGTCACTTTAGACCTAGACTTTTTTTAATTTCTAAAAAATATGATTCATATTTATTAAAAAGAGATAAACAAATGAAACAATTAAAACTACAATGTCAGACAGAGCTGAAGAATAACTACAGTAAGCAAAATAATCCCTTCCCATTTAAGATGTAGCCAGTCCCACGCCAGGAAAGCAAATCAAGTCTTGAACATTTAAAATATATCTTTCCAAACACAAAGTTGGGTGGGGTGGGGCGGGGCGGGAGGGGGGGGAAGCTGTGTGCTACCTCTTCTCACAGATTGAATAAATGGGAGCCAAGCTTCTGTGAATTTTTCTCTTTCCTTTCAACCTCTTAACGTCCTTAATTTATTTGTTAGTTTGTTCATACGAGCTAAATGCCAAATCCTTTTCAGCCAAGACCGCTTAACAAGCAATTTCTGATCTTGCTACTGCAAGCCAAGAGGGCTATCAAATCTTTGTGTGGTGGTCCTTTGTTTTCTCCAGTGAATGCAGACAGCAATAGTAAAGCCCAATATTTCTCTACATTTTCATGTGTAAGGCCCCATTTAATGTTTATTACATCACTCTGAAGAAAATATATGCAGCACAAAATAATATAGACAGTTATAGTTGAGAATGCTTATGATTGCAGACATTTGAACTGTTTATGAACTATATTATTATCTGTGAAATATCACCCTATTGTATCTGTATATAAATAGTATTCATTTCTATCATCAGCATGGTTTTTCTCTTCTCTATTTTGATTTCTTAGCCATTTCAGAGTGACACATTCTCCCTCTTTAGTAGAGAAGACAATTCTTCACACTGAGTCACAAAACCAGTGTGCATTACAGAAATGTTTCATGTACTGACCAACAGCAGACATCCAGGAAGTAGAAAGTGGCATTGCTTGGCCAGACTAAATGTTGCAGCACCTTGGAGAGCTCTACATGAGTGGCCTTCTTGAAGGAGGTTGATGCTACAGGGACCTTTTACTCATCAGAAACTAGTCTAAAGCCTTGATTACACAGGCAAAATCCATGCTAAAAAACCTTTACCTTTTAATTATTCTACATTTAAAATAGAGTTTCCATTACACAAATGCAAGCCCAGATTACTTTGCCAGGGAAATGTGTTTTATAGGTGTGACGTGAGCTAAAATACTGTTTTGCTGGAGGATTGTTTAAAATAGTACACATGTGAAACTTGATTTCTTTTATTCATTTCTGCATATGAACACTCTTCTCACTGCAAATTGCACCTTGGAGTAACCAGCAGAGGTGACAGGAGAGGTGGCAGGAAGGAAGGAGGGAGGGAAGGTTGGCAGCCATTGAGGCAGAGGGGAATGGGAACTTGGGATGAAACATCATCCCTTTTGCGAGCTCCAGCTGCCAAGAATTCTCCACCTTTTGGAGCAAAAGAGAGGGGGAAAGGAAAGTCAAGCACCTTCCCCAGGTTCCTCAGGCTGTGTGTGTGTGTGTGTGTGTCTGTCTGTCTGTCTATCTGTCTGTCTGTCTGTCTGTCTGTGTGAGTGAGTGAGTGAGAGAGAGAGAGACTGAAGGCATAAAGGGGAGGGCTAGAGGGAGAAAAAGTTGCAGGAGAAGCACATCCCAAGCAGAATGCGCCCTCAGATACACCCCTTCCCTACCATAAAGGCAGGTAGTACGGATGTGAAGGGCAAGGAAGCTGACTCAAGAGGCAAGGATTTATTACCAACCTGTCTATCCTTTTTTTTGGGGGGGGGGAAGGAAAGAGACCCAAATACACAACACCACACAGGGACTGGTATTGCCAGCCGTCCCCCAGGTGGGAACACAAACAACATTTCAAATAATCACGTGATTTAAAATTAAATCCATTTAGAACAGAGCTTGTTGCAGGGCAAACGTAAATGTAGATATGCCTTAACTTTCCTAAGTGCCATCCCTCTCCACAATGTGGGAAATTTTAAAGAAAGTCCAGAGGCCACATATCCCTACAAAGCATTGCAGGGCTGAATCCACCCTCCGGTGACACCCTCCTTTTAAACCTATTTGGCTGCTCACACTCTCTAAGGAACATGAGAACTTCCAGGATGTTTCTGGGCCCCAGACCTGTTTTAGGCCCAGGGAGGTCCCAGGCCTAAAATGGGACCAGGAAAATGCAATGAATTTGCCTCTCATGCCCCCCGGATGGTATGAAGACCTTTAAAAAATTAACATAGGGGAATATTAGTCTCAAGGGAGGCTGTCTCCTGGGTTCCCTGAGTGGTCACATGCAGCGCACAGGCAGCGCATGGCTCATCCCTGCTTTAAAGAGAGAAGTCTTCAGCCTGGAGCCTAGCATTTTTCTTTTCAAGAATTCATGCCTGCACTGCCTCCGGAGCTGATGGACCAGCTTTGGTGGCTGAGCACCTTTTGGAAAGGGGTACACTGTACCAGTGCTGGAGCTTTGGCTCAAGGGCTGTCCATGTTGGTTCAGGCTCAGGCTCCAGGGTTTCTGGTCTTTGGGGCTCAGTTTTGTCTAGTGTACTTAGCTTGGCATCTCTAGTTCTGCAGCACTGCTTGGGCCTGGGTGGCACCACTATTATCTCAGTCTCTTGATTCTGCGTCCAGGTTACTTCTGGACTCCTAGGTCATCACATGATTGAAAAACAAAAATATTTATGCTGTAGACATGAAATCACAGCCACGGAACAGGGATATAAAGATTACCTTCTCCAAACCTATGCCCTCTAGTTGTGCTGGATTAAAACTCTCTTTGGCCAATCTGGTGAGGAATGATGGAAGTTGTATTCCAACACACTTGTCCTGAGGAAGGCTGATGTAGGATCTAAAATAAACATTCCACCTTCTACATGGAGCAGATCAAATGAATTCAACCCTGAAGCAGGGATGACGGTAAATATTAGCAAAAATATGTTGCACATAAATAAGCAAAACTCTAATTAATTTTAGATCAAAGTTCAAGATTAAGAAACCAATTCCTGAGCTGATTCCTCCAAATAAAACAAGTTCCAGATTTGGCACACATAGCAACTGATTTATTAGAACACGTATCATTTCAAACACAGTGAAATAGAATTTTATCAGGCTTTTCCAAGAAAAAAGGAAACGACTTTCATCTCATTCCTTGATCCAATTTTTCTCAACTTCAGAGTCTCAGGAAAACTTGTAAATGCTGCGCACAGGGTTTGAGCTCTCTGTGCCATACCACAAACATTAATTGAAGAGCAGAGATGGAAAGAGCATGAAATCATTTCATGTTCTTCTGAGACCCACCACAAATTGAATCTGAAGTTTCAACCTGCAAATTAAATGTCTGGCACTGTAACCTTAGTTCCTCTACTCTAGTTTCAGTTTCTCAACTCCAACTTCCTTCTACAAAAAACAAACAACAACAACAAAACCCTACTGTCATGCCTGGATTTTGATTTACGGGTTGGTATGCGTTATGGAAAGCACTCTCTGAGACCTCCAGACACTTGTTTCAGGACACCTACCTCCTCCACTGACTTCTTAGGGAAGTGGCTTTGTTCTTCAGGTTTCAGTCTGTTTGTTACAATAGCACTGGGAAGCACTGGGAATACAAACTGGATAGAGCTGGGAATATAAACTAGCTTTCTGGATGATGACAATGATATCTTTGAAGTTGTTCTTACAATTTCAGCTGTGTATATCTATAGGATCAACATTTCTCTTATCCTTGTCCTGGACAATTTTTCTCCATAAGCATGTTCACCTGCTTATATATACCTTGATGGGATTGTTACCCATTTTTAAATGACTCTAAGTAGCCACCATTAAGACCTGTACGTATCATCTCCCAATGACTGGAATTCTATTAGTTCAGCCAGCTGGCAATAATGCTACTGGCACAACTCTGAATGGCAAATTGCCATAACCTAAGCCGTATAAGCATTTCCTACTGCACACTGATTGTGTGACTCAGTGTGCAAATGTCTATTCTGATTTCTTACTTGCTCCTATTCACCACTAGAAGCTGCACCGCAGGGGGAAATATACAGTAAGATTCTGGACAATGCCTGTTAAACATCTCTAACAACCATGGGATTTTCAGATTTTCTGGACCACAAAGCTCCATTCTGAAAGTTCTACCTACCTTGTGTATAGGTGGTGGCCATAATATTACAATGTACATGTATGTACAATTTTAGAAGTTCCTACAGGTTCTCTTCCTCATACATTATGCCAAGAAAATGTAAGTACTGCCACAAGGATTTTGAGAGTTATGGTCCAAAAAAGTAACTTCTCAAAGCTCTGTCTGAATGTGAAAATATTGTGGCACTTCAACTGTATTTATAAAAAGGATGAGTTTCTTTGGGACTGCCAGAACATTTGAGTACAGGAATTTTGACCAATATATTTTCCCTTCGGGAAATGAAATAGCTCTGGGCTTATTTAACTATGGAGGGAAATGCCTTGGTGACATTAGACATTCTGCTCTAAACCATTATGAGCAGAATTCAGAAAAACCAAACCAAACCCAAGTGCACTTAAACCCCCTTATATCATTAGGCTAAAGTGCTCTGCTTTAACTGTGAAAAAGGGTGGCCAACTCCACTGTATGCCAGTGAATATGGAAAAGTTGTGTGTTAAGCACATACACGTGGAAGACACTTCCACAAGGTGCCAAAATCCAGATCCATTAAACAATAATACTTTAGTCACCCACTGCACACCTTACTAAGGTTGTACCCTTCACAAATACGAATACTGCTTTCACTGCTTTCTTAGAACAATGTGTAAGCATAGACTACAAAGAAGACCAGGTGTAAAAATATAGGTTGTTAAGCGCCAGGTAAGCAGGTATCCTGTGCTAGGTCTCACATACTCATCAGCATATCCCATCATCCTATAAATGGAAACCAAAGGCAAACGGAAGTGTTCTAGATTTTAACTCCGTCCCTATGCAAATGCAACCCTAATTCCATGGCCAGATGCTAGACAATCAAAGCCTCACACAGGCAGCGTCTCCCGCACAAGTATGAATCAGCTCTGCTTTTGGCAAGAAGCACTCACTGGGCAATCTCTTTTTATCACGCACAGCCCATGTTCTCAATTAAAACATAAGCTGTGCCACCCTCTGTTGCATCCATTCCTTCCCACCCTCCAGCTTCCTTCCTCTTGCCACCTCACATGCCCTTCCTCCCTGCTTCGTTTCCTCTCTCACAAGGCACCTTTGAAGCTAGCCAAGCATCTAATTATGCTGCGCACCTGTGGTAGGAAGCATTCTGGTGTAAACAACCAGCTGTCTACTAATTTTCTACTGTTTCACAGGCCATTAACTTGATTTGGAAGTTTTTTCTTGCTCTACCTTTGACTGGCAACTAAGGCCACATTTTGAAGTCAATCAGGATTGGAGGGTCAACAAACAGGGCACGTCCTGGGTAGCAGGGATGAGGACATCATCTGCCACCCTCCTCAGGCTCCCCTGCTCCTTTTGAGCTTATCAGCAAACCTGACAGTAACTGAGAAAGAAATGCCTTTCCTCAGGAACAAGCTATCCCTGTTGTAATGCAAAGTATGTGGGGGCACGGTCATCTTGAACGGACAATTAAGAGCCATAAGGTTTATAAAAAGCCTCACTTCTCATGTGTCAATAAGGACTGGTCCACTTGCCTGCATTTTTTTGGACACCTCTTAGGAGAGGGAGGCTGGATATAGAAGCTGCCATGTTGTGCCCCTGCATTTTCAAATTTACCACTACACCAACTGCCAACAACATGCTATTGGTCACTCAAGGCCCCTCAAAAAGCCAGGATACATGTAAAGGGACTCCCCTTTGTAATACTGTAGAGTATCCTCTTGCAATGCCTCACCATCCCTTTCTGTAGCTGGGACCTACTCTATCCATCCTGTGTTAACTTTCTCCCCATACACAATGCCACAGGGGCTCTAAATCCTGCTCAATTCCCCCAGCATTTAAAGGAGTGTTGGAAAAGCAAAGGAGCAGCGATCACTGGCCTCCTTTTTTTCTATAAGCTCCTCCATGTACAGCTCAGACAAGTGACAGACATAAGTGGCAACTCTGGGATAGGGGTTTTTTTTTGGGGGGGGGACTGCCTATTGCAGCACTGCTTGGTAAGTGCCAGTGTCATCTGGAACAGGTTCTTCTCTCCCACCCCCAGCACTGTTGAGAAAGGAAGGGAGTCCTCTTTCTTCAATCTTCAGAAAAATTGTCACACTGGAGCCAGCTTTGACTAGGAATGTCGATCCTCGCTTGCCCAGTTCTCATACATGAGGATGAGGGAACTGCCAAGCTATTCTCTCCAGGAGAAAAAAAGGGTGAGGGATTCTGCAGCCCTCTCAACAAGAGAAGAGAATGAGAACAAGAATGATCTTTTTGGTGCAAGGAAATCGAAAGGGGAAGCAATCATGCAAACAACATTTTAATGCAAATATGATGGCTTCTGCTTTGCTGCACAGACTTTTCAGGATTAGAAACACTGGAGGGGCTCTTCATACATTTCTGAACAATCAGTCAGTCATTCCACTCACACACAGAGGGAGACTGGGAAACAAAGGTGGCCACAGACACGGCAGCAGCCAGCCCACTAAGCCCTCTCTTGGGCTGTGGGATCATGTACTTCTGCCCAGAAATCCATGACTGAGCATACCTCAGATTTGGCATGTACCTCCCAGGGTCCTGCAGCTGCTCACTGCCATTTGTTTGCAGACCAGAGAAGGCCACTGAGGAGTGTAAGGGGAGAATTCCTCTAGCAGGGATGGCCAACTTTGGAGAGCTTGGCATCCAAACGGTCACCTTCAGCACCTGCTGCCAGATGCATTAGGTTTGGATATTTTTTGAAAAAAGGAAAACAAATGCCAAAACACAAACTTTGCTGTGGCTGGACGCTTACTCCTGGTTATGATTTTTCCACGTTGTGGGGGTTTGAACTCCCTTGTTGACCTTTTTTCCCCCCTTTATGCCAGGAAATGCTACTTCTGAAAGCCTTCAGGAGCAGCAAACCTCAATTTCTGCCCCCAGTTTTTTTTTCTGGTGTGTTGGTGGCATGGGAAAGGGGCTCTGTGAAACCCCCAGAACTGCAAAACTAGCCTTGGGCTGCACTTTCCCCCACTTTTTTTTATAGAATGTGCAAAGCCTCTTCATGGTGGACTAAAAAGCACTTTAGTCCACCCTAAGCTCTGAAAAAGGAGCTAAGGTGCATATTGATGAGACAGAGGTTTAGGGGCTCTTCTGAAGGCCAAATGGGAGGAATCCAGGGACTCTTTTTTTGTGGTCTCTCAGCCTTCTATTCTCTCTACTACACACACACTGCATCTTAGCTCTATAGAGGAACACGTTATCAGCAAAGCATCCTCTTAGGAATGGTTCAGAGATGTGACCACCAGATGGCGATCTTGTACAGAAAATAAAAAGTCAAAGACCTCCTTGGTCCTGCAGCCATCCATATCAATCTTTTGAAAAGTGATATATGCCACATGTTGGCCAGGGCAGGTTGCCAGCATCCATGGATATGTTGATTTTGAATTAGCAATCATTCACACTCCAGTGTGCTGCCTAGGCTTTTAGCTGTAACACAGTTGATCTGAAACTCAAACAATATCTATTTACAGTCTTCTGCTAGGAAATTCCCATCCATAGTAGGAAGAATCTTTTGTTGCACAAGACCAAAGTTTCAGTCATTCATACATGGTCACAAACACAGGAAGACAGAATCATAGAATAAATGAATTGGAAGGGGCCTGGAAGGCCATTAGGTCCAAGCCCCTGCTCAATGCAGGAATCCAAGTCAAAGCAGATCTGACAGATGATTGTGCAATTTTCTCCTGAATGCCTCTGGCCTTGGAACATTCACCAACTCCTGAGGTAATTGGTTCCATTGTTGTACTGCTCTAACAGATACGATGTTTTTCCTGATATTCAACTGAAATCTGGCTTCCTGTAGCTTGAGCCGATTGTAACGTGTCCTGCACTCTGGGATGATCGAGAACAGATCCTGCCTCTCCTTTGTCATTCAAATATTTGAAAAATACTATCATATTTCCCCTCAGTCTTCTTTTCTCAAGGCTAAACATACCCCAGTTCTTTCAGTCTTTCCTCATAGGGTTTGGTTTCCAACACCTGATCATCCTTGTTGCCCTCCTTGGAACTTGTTTCAATTTGTTGGCATTATTCTTGAAGTGGGTGTCCAGAAATGGACACAGTACTCTAGATGAGGCCTAACCAGTGCTGAATAGAGGGGAACTAGAATCTGTATATTGTCTCCCTGCTTATTTAACTTATATGCAGAATACATCATGCGGAAGGCTGAACTGGAGGAATCCCAAGCCGGAACTAAGATTGCCGGAAGAAATATCAACAACCTCCGATATGCAGATGATACCACTCTGATGGCAGAAAGTGAGGAGGAATTAAAGAACCTCTTAATGAGAGTGAAAGAGGAGAGCGCAAAAAATGGTCTGAAGCTCAACATCAAAAAAACTAAGATCATGGCCACGGGCCCCATCACCTCCTGGCAAATAGAAGGGGAAGATATGGAGGCAGTGACAGAGTTTACCTTCCTGGGCTCCATGATCACTGCAGATGGGGACAGCAGCCACGAAATTAAAAGACGCCTGCTTCTTGGGAGGAAAGCGATGAGAAACCTAGTCAGCATCTTAAAAAGCAGAGACATCACCTTGCCGACAAAGGTCCGCATAGTCAAAGCTATGGTTTTTCCAGTAGTGATGTATGGAAGTGAGAGCTGGACCATAAAGAAGGCTGACCGCCGAAGAATTGATGCTTTTGAATTGTGGTGCTGGAGGAGACTCTTGGGAGTCCCCTGGACTGCAAGGAGAACAAACCTATCCATTTTGAAGGAAATCAACCCTGAGTGTTCACTGGAAGGACAGATCCTGAAGCTGAGGCTCCAATATTTTGGCCATCTCATGAGAAGAGAAGACTCCCTGGAAAAGACCCTGATGTTGGGAAAGTGTGAAGGCAAGAGGAGAAGGGGACGACAGAGGATGAGATGGTTGGACAGTGTCATGGAAGCAACCAACATGAATTTGACCCAACTTCGGGAGGCAGCGGAAGACAGGAGGGCCTGGCGTGCTCTGGTCCATGGGGTCACGAAGAGTCGGACATGACTTAACGACTAAACAACAACAAAGAATCTAGAAATAAAGTGATTTTATTTTTGTGAAATCGTAGGAACGGTGGGTCACTTTGAAGTGTGCACAATTAACTAGTATATCTAGCCAATGTGATAATGCCAAAAAAAAAAAAAGCAGTCTTAAACATTAGCAACCTAATGTTGGTGGTTGTCATGGGCTCAAAAGAAGGTCCCATCAACTGAGTAAGGATTAGAGGGAGAGGGAGAGGGAGAGAGCAAGGCTCCTGTGGACAATGAATATCAGGGTAAGAAGCACTTTCAAGAATGTCTGAAGTATATGATCTACAAAGAGACAAGACAACAAGTAGCCATGTGGTTGTCATGACACAATGATTGCTAGGTAGACTCCTAAAGAGGATTTGGCAAAGCCCCTCTGCTTAAAGGACAGTAAAAACCTCATTACTGTTTCTGAAAAGCAAAGAGGTTCTTGGATAGATCTGGTAAGCTGGAGAAATTTGCTTCACTTCTAAGCACAGGATTTTGTCATGGAAGGCTTAGTAGAGACAGCCAGAAACTGGGTTATTTGGAACAAATCCTCCAAGCTGTTAAATTCAGTCTGAAAATGTCTGGATGCCTCACCTTCCCTCTGTTGTGTGTAATCAAGTCCGGTACTTGAGGCAGCCGGATGTAGTCTGCAGACATTGGAAGGTAAGGTAAACCAAATCTGTCTTGGCCACCAGAGTGCTATCAGAATTACATCCAATCCTTCTTGTTTGATTTTGATTATTGTTCTGTGTACTAAGGGGAAGGGAGGGAACATTTAGAGAAGATTGTCCATCCACTGCAAATGTCTCAAAGGGACCCAGTGCCTCATCTCCCTCCCATCCTAGAGCAATAGATGTGACATTTCCTATTGTGAAAGGTGGTAAAGACATCTATGTGAGGAGTATCCTAACACTGTACTAACTGCATGAATACTGTCTTTTAAGTTTAAGTTTTATTATACGGTCATAGACCTGAAAAAAATACTGTCATGAATACAGCTCCCAATCATGAAGTTTTTATATATATCCTGCTCCTGTTAGTGCCAAGATACTACTCTGGGCGGTTACAACAAATATAATACAAAACAAAAAATAAGGATAAAAGCATTAAAAGCAACTACATTTAACCCTTAAAAACAGATGGCACAAAGCAATCAAATAAAATCATAGTGGATGGAGGAAAGGGGGGAGGTGATCATCTAGGGTCGGTGTGGAGCTCCTCCAGAAGCTGGTTCCATAACACTGGAGCCACCATCAAGAAGGTCCTACCTCTTGCAGAGGATTTATGGGCCTCTCTCGGGGTTGCCACCTGGAGGAGCCTTGACTGGGATGATCTTGTCGGTTGAGCTTCGTATGTAAGTATCAAAGCCTTGAACTTGATCCAGGACACAACAGGCAACTAGTGAAAGTGAGCCAAACCCAAAATGATACAGTCAAATTTATTTGCAACCATCACCAGTCTGGCTGCCACATTCTGGACCCACATACAAAGTTGCTTTGGAAGACGAATGAGAGAGCCTGCCAATTGGTTGTCCTTCCTGAGACATGAATGGCCACTCAGTGGATGTGGCATAGTATGTACAATTCCTCAAACTGGGTGGTGAGGCATAGTTTGAGATAATTGTTCTGGTGGAGACATTCCATTGTCATTCAAGAGTCATGAATGGTGTTGTCTTTGCACACGCCTCCCACCTGTTCAGACTTGGGTTGGTTGTGATTGTGACAGATGGGTAAGTAGGTATTGTCGACCAGGATAGCTGCACTCTTTGGTGGGCAACCAAAGTCTCTTCATTTGGTGTCCAATATAGGCTGCAACCTCTCCAGATATATTGGTGGTCTACTCCAATATCAGCCCGGTAATAAGCAATTTTTATGCCAAAAGCAGCTGTAGAATAAATTCTACATCTTAGTAAGTCCAGTTTATGGCCGTCTTTTTTTTTTTTTTTTTGAAGAAGCAGAGAGTGTGCGATCATAGTTTTGATGGAGTGGTTTTGACAACTGTTGAATTAGACCAGGAATGCTTTAAAAGCAAAGTCATCCCTTCCTGGTGTACTTTGTAGAGATTTTCGATCCTCTGCAAAGTAGGCAGAACAGAGGACAGTTTCTCTCATGAGTGTTTTGTGAGATCTGTAAAGGATGGAAGAAAATGAAGGTAATATTGGGACCATAGTATTTTTGTCAACCCTGTTGAAAACCAGGCCAGACACTGGTTGGGGGTGGGTTTCTTTACTGTGATGTGCAAGTTTGGGGCCATATGAACAATAAGATCCATGTATGACTGGAAGTCTTCAGAAGGAAAGAGTGGTGAAGCATCTCCTGCAATAGAATCAGGAGAAGATAAGAACTGAGACAGAGATGCTGAACCTGCTGTGGGGAACCCAATATTCGAGAAAACGGTTCTGAGTGAGCTATCAAGTTGCAAGGACTTTGTATTCTCGATGGCTTTCACGGCCGGGATCCGATGGTTGTTGTAGGTTTTTCAGGCTGTTTGGCCGTGTTCTGGAGGTTTTTCTTCCTAACGTTTCACCAGTCTCTGTGGCCAGCATCTTCAGAGGACAGGAGTTAGAATTCTGTCTGTGTTCTGGTGTAGTGTGTGGGATAGTTGAGTATTTGTAGCTGTGGGATCAGGTTTTTGTCCTTTTCAAGAGATCGGGTGATTATGGTGATCAGGGTGTTTTTTGTTATGGGTGTATTGTTGTGATAAGGGGGGGAGATGATCTGTCAATGTGATTGATGGGTGTTGTTAGCTAGTCTTTTGTGCGCAGATCACCAGTCCTTGTGGTTGGGTAGAGTTCATTGACCTTTTTGCAGGCTGTATTTTTCAGTGCTGGGAGCCAGGCTTTGTTGAGTTCTAGACTTTTTTCTTTTTTTGTTGAAGCTTTGCAAGGACTTTGTTGGTGAACAGCCTTGTTTCACTGTCAATGGTTGCATCACTTCCATAGTCAGCTGCCTGAGAACAGAGTTCATCAGTTTCAAAGTCAAGGCCAATAGCTTCTTTTTTATAGTTGGGATTGACACTGATGGAGACTCTAACTTGAATCTCTGCTGATCTAGAGAAGGCAAGATTGAGTCCTTGTGATGCAACTGTGGAGACATCTGCCAATGGGCTCTGCATTCATCATGTAATGACCAAGGAGAGGTCCAGCCATAGCCCCCCCCCAAAAAACAACAACAACACAGTGGAGAGTAGAAGAAAGGCAGAACAAAGTCATGTTGTTACCAGAAACTAAATATCAGAAAGATTTAAGAAAGCAGGTTAATCATGAATAAAGCTAGGCTAATTAAGGTGTGTATGTCTATTGCAATGGAAATTCAATGGGAAACAGGATGGAAGTGCTAGGGACAGCTTCTGAAAAAGAAGCCATGGGTGAGGAGGCACAAGACTGGTTGGTCAAAAAATAATGCACCCTCACCACCAGTGCCCGGGCATTGTTGTGGATGCATTTTGGTGTACTACAAATGGCTTACTAAATCCAGGAGCTCTATTCCTTTAGGGCAGAGTTGAGAACATTTTCAACTTCATTCTAATGCAGGATAGAGACAGAAACTGACAATCAAGCACAACATGCTTACTTATTTGCAACAGGCACACAAGTTGTAGGTGTGGGAATAAAGTTTATGCCGGTTCTTTTATTTCTTGCAGGGGGGGGGGAAACCCGCCTACAATCTGGTACCAGCCCCCTGCTTTCAAACTTGTTGCAGAGTTGTACAGAGAAAACAAATAACTTCTGTGAATGTTGAAAGGCAAACTGTTATCCTTGAGTGTGTGACCAAAGGCTTCAATGTTACTCGAGGGGACGAGAATTCTTTTGATACTGTGGAATGGAAATTTAATAATACCACAGCCTGAATTTATAGCTTAGTAACGCACATCAACAACCATATGCTGCAGTTGTGCTCATCAGCCAGGGGCCAGGTCCCTGGTTCACTAATTCATTATTTATTTGAAATATTTTAAATCCAATTTCTCAGCCAAAACCGCTTCTGGAGAACCTTACATACAACTAGTAAAAGATTATCCCTGGCTGCTTGCAGGGTCATAATCAAAAGGAAGAAGACATATAGGAAAAAGGGACAGAGAAGAAGGCGGGGGGGGGGAGTGGTCAATTTCCAGCAGGATTTGTGACATGATCCAGCCGCTCAGCACATCTTCCTCTGCCACAGCCTGGTGGCATGATTGGCTGGTGGTCACAGCTGAGAGAGAAATTCATGTTACGTATATTATAACAGTGCTAAAAGCACAAGGAAATGAATCACTATATCCTGGGTAAGTAAAGTGTAGCCCTCTGGATGTCAGTGGATTGCAATTCCCAACAACCCAAACAAACATTAACTATGATCTAAGATTGAGAACAATAGTCCAATAACATCTTGGATGGACAGATGTTGTTGCTCTAGACCAGTGGTTCCCAACCTTAGGTCCTCATATGTTCTTTGACTACAACTTCCAGAAATCCTGGCCAGCACAGCTAGTGGTGAAGGTGTCTGGGAGTTTTAGTCCAAGAACATCTGGCGACTCCAGGTTGGGAACCATTGTTCAAGACAGATGCATAAAGTTGCTCTAGACAGATGCGTGAAAAATGAATTACCTCGTGACTAGCATGATAGTGCTGGTCATATGTTCTTTGCCCTTGGAAATAAAATCTTTGAGTTCCATGTTCATTTGGGGATTACATTACAAAACTGTGTCATCTACTACTTCTTACGGTTGTAATCATTAAATTACTAATCCAAGAAATGAAAGTTTCCTTCTGGATGTTTATGAATTCTTCCTAAATTTCATCACATAATGAAGACCTGTTCTATGAAGAATGAGGAACTGTTGGCATTCAGTCATGGGAAGTTACAAACAGAATCAATGAAATCACCCATAGCTACCCGTGACTTCAACAGGAAATGCCCTGTGCACTTGCTGGTCTTTGACCGTAATAAAGTTATCCATCCATCCATCTATCCTGTGCCCTGGATTTTGAAATCATTGCACAGAAGCATATTTCCTTTTTGAAAAGGAACTAGCTTTCGTCAGAGAGTTGCCTTCTCTAGCAGGAGCCCTCAGAGTGCCCTGAGATACCAAATATAAACAGTATTTTTGATTTTGCCTCATTACATATAAATTAGCATATGGAATTTTATGTAAATCATTGCTCTTTTGGTGATGCTTGTGTGCCACCTAGAATTATAGGAGTCGTTGCCCAATGCAACTAGAGGGTACCTGGCTGGGGGAGGCTGTTTTAGAGGGATCTAGAATAAGGAAGGTTAGGAGAAGGTCGTTGTTATATAGAGCAACTATATCTCATTGTTAAAAGCACTTAATAGCATATCCTGATAGTCTGAGCCTCTTCAGCCTTCACTTGAAGAGCCTCTTCAGTTCCTAAAACATCCTGTTGATTTATGCTCTCCACGTGCCTCTGAAGACATGATAGCACAGCATGCAATCATTTTGGCAATATGCCTGTGTGTCGATGTACATATCTCAATTATGTTTTAGCAACACATCAATCACATGCCCATCACAAACGCATGTAGATAAAAGCCCTTCCACAAAGCTGAATGTTTTGCTGCACAAACACAGCTAGTCTGAGCACTTCCTGCCGTTTGCAAAACAGCTGTAGGAAATCCTCATTTCAATTTCCCACAGATAACGTGCATGCAACAGTGAAGTGTTTCGAGAACACCCTAAGAGAGGAAACTGCCACTGATATGGCAAAAATACAAAAGCTTTGCAAAAGCAGGTGGCCTTTTGGACCAATGCTGCAGGCACACCTTGAAACGGTGAGGGCCCGGGGGGGGGGGGGGAATCTTGCTTCCCCTGAGACATCATTAAATGATCACATAAGCTTCCTTGCTGTTCTATGCAACTGACCTTCTTTCTTTCCCCCTCCTCTAGGAACACTATGTCATAAATGCAATGGCTTTGTAACCAAAAGAAAATGAAGAAGCAGAAAATCTCAAGAGGATTCTCTCTTCTTGTTGTTTTCACTCTCCCTCTTTTTGAAGACTCAACAGACGGTCTCCTTCCACCATATCACACAGTAGAGATTCTTAAACCAAGTCTGCTCCCCCCTGCACGACTTACTTAAGGATTTAATCGTCTTCTTACACAGCAGTATTAGAGTTCAATAAACATCCATTATTAGAACAGCTAGGACAAAATGGATATATTCATACTTTTAGGGGGCTAATGAGAATAACTATCATTTACCTATTGTGATGAAATCTACATCCATAAAAAATAATCTGCACACAGTGGGATCATTTTTTAAATGCAACCATGGTTTGCTCCCATTTGTTTTATGAATCTGAAGTGAATTTTAAAGGTTGTGGCACCCATCCAGCAGTTTTATAAATGAAAAATCACTGCTTGTCCATGATACATTCAGCGCTGCCTAATAATGATGCATGTGGACCAGTATCTTACTGCTGAACTAAAGTAGACTCATTTACCCAATGGAATTTATAGAAATATTGACACAGCATTAAGCAACTGATTCAGTGACTGAAATGCTGCTGCTTAGCATCATAAGTTGCACTAAGGCCCACTGAATCAATGGCAGTTTGGTGAGTCAACTCTTCCATATGTTCCACTGATTCAAATGGAACCACTCTAGTTGAGACTTACCACACTAAATCAAGTCACAATTAGAGTAGGTCTGTTTGAATCAGTGAACTCATGAAGTCCTCCCTGATTCAATGGGCCTACTCTAGTCCAACTTACTATGATAAGCAACAAAATTTCAGCCAATGGGTCTGCTTTCTAGTTGAGTCTAGCAATAAAAAATTGGCCACAGATACCAAGGGGACATATAACAGCTATGAATAAGCAGAGAGGAAAAGAAACATGTTGAGAAACAGGACAGTCTTTGTTTTTACCTTAAATCAAATTGTACATCAATACAATATAATGCTAAGATCTTTGGTAGAAGGATGAGAGGACTTATAAATCACTACAGACATTTCAATGTGATGCCAATTTTGAGCTTCAAGGTCAATGCAAGTTGCTAAATCTACTATGGCCATCAAACCCACTCATCCACCCCCAATCTTGCTGGGGACTGCATCCTTACAACAAATATAAGAGCTGTGCCCTCTGAGTCACTCTATCTCCTGGATTAGCACTACTGGATTACAGCAACTGCCTCTAGCCAGCCCACTCCTGCCTGCTCCTCTCCAGAGGCAGTAGATGATAGAACTCTGCACTCCTCTTCCGCTGAAATCCCATTCCGGGTGCAAGAAGGGAAAAGTGGAAGGGAGAAAAGCAAAATAGCAAAAGGTAAGAACATTTTTCCCCTTCATGGATTGCTGCCTTGTCGTGGCGAAGGGGCTTGAGTAATTCAGAGAAGCTATGGGCTATGCCGTGCAGGGACACCCAAGACGGACAGGTCATAGTGGAGAGTTCTGACTAAACGTGATCCACCTGGAGCAGGAACTGACAAGCCACTCCAGTATCTTTGCCAAGAAAACTCCATGGACAGAAACAAAAGGCTAAAAGAGCGCAAAACATGGTCTGAAGTTCAACATCAAAAAAACCAAGATCATGGCCACTGGTCCCATCACCTCCTGGCAAATAGAAGGGGAAGATATGGAGGCAGTGACAGATTTTACTTTCTTGGGCTCCGTGATCACTGCAGATGGTGACAGCAGCCACGAAATTAAAAGACGCCTGCTTCTTGGGAGGAAAGCGATGACAAACCTAGACAGCATCTTAAAAAGTAGAGACATCACCTTGTCGACAAAGGTCCGCATAGTCAAAGCTATGGTTTTTCCAGGAGCAATGTATGGAAGTGAGAGCTGGACCATAAAGAAGGCTGACCGCCGAAGAATTGATGCTTTTGAATTGTGGTGCTGGAGGAGACTCTTGAGAGTCCCCTGGACTGCAAAGAGAACAAACCTATCCATTCTGAAGGAAATGAACCCTGAGTGCTCACTGGAAGGACAGATCCTGAAGCTGAGGCTCCAATACTTTGGCCATCTCATGAGAAGAGAAGACTCCCTGGAAAAGACCCTGATGTTGGGAAAGTGTGAGGGCAAGAGGAGAAGGGGACGACAGAGGATGAGATGGTTGGACAGTGTCATTGAAGCAACCAACATGAATTTGACCCAACTCTGGGAGGCAGTGGAAGACAGGAGGGCCTGGTGTGCTCTGGTCCATGGGGTCACGAAGAGTCACAAAGAGTCGGACACGACTTAAAGACTAAACAACAACAACAAAGAACATTTTTACTTTGTGGGCAAATGGTAGGCACTCCTCAGCTGAGCTGTGGAGTGAATTTGGGGTGAGGCTAAATAAATACTGGCCTACCTCTGCCTGGGTGAATCTGTAAATACTTACTTGCATGTTTTTGCTTTCTATTTCTAGGATCACCCATCTTCTGCCCCAGCTGCTATGCCTTCAGCCCCATCAACTACTATGAGCACCAGCTATCACTCCTGGTTGTTTTCCTAAGGGGCTACAGAGATGAACATATCATAATATATATGTTGGTTTTACATAAATATATATGTTGGTTTTACATAATTGACCAGATAGGCAGGGTATAAATGAAATAAATAAATAAATAAATAAATATATGCATATATGCAGAAGAAAGCAGTTGCAGTACATGCATGGTCTTACTCTCAATATGATTAGGATTCCTTTTCCTATTCCTATTATTGTGCGTGCATATATATATTGTGCGTGCATATATATATATTTGTTTGTATATGCATATATGTATATATATGTATATGTATATATATATGTGTGTGTGTGTGTGTGTGTGTGTGTATGTATATATATATATATGCACGCACAATAATAGGAATAGGAAAAGGAATCCTAATCATATTGAGAGTAAGACCATGCATGTACTGCAACTGCTTTCTTCTGCAGATGTGTAAAGCAGCTTAGATTTTCCCACAAACTACAAAAATAGATATAAATGCCACTTAGGAGATAGGTTTAACCTGTTCTGCTTGATCTGGAACTGTGGAGAGAAATATAATTTTGCTCAAAACCCAATAATTTGAGGGCAATCGACTTTTCAATGAAGCATTTTGAAAATTGCATAAATGCTATGTATGCACATGCTCAGTTAGTATTCATTCTTCACTCCCGTAAAAGCTGTCACACTTCTGATGAGGCTTAATTGCTTCTTTACTATTCAGTAGGCACAGAGGCATTATCAGTAACAAAAATATTAGTGTATTAGTGTATTCTCTAAATCTTCTAGCCTTTTTTTTTTTTTTCATTAATAGCTATCAAGAACTGAAATGTGCAATAATTCCCCCCATTCTAATTCTTGCTAAAATTCAGGGGCTCTCTTTGCAGTAACATGCCTTCAGTTTTAACATACGGTTTCTAAACACATGTTTGGTTTTGCCTTGTATTCTGCCATATATTTGTGTGGCGTTTCCAGTTTGGGGGAAAAAACAAAAAACAATATTGTCACACAACATTCCATTGCTAGATTTGGAACAACCAGAATATTTTCAAAGGGTCACCTTACACAGTTCCCTCCCCCCACAGGATCACATGTGTCTGCATCACCATATGATGAAAAAAAACAACCCCTGGGTAAGAATAAATAGTATGACTTCTTTGCTAACCCACTCTGGTTACTATCTCAACAGAATGCTGTAGACTTACAGGATACTGTAGACTTCCCCCTCTGAGGGTAAAGATAGAGGTTAGCTGCCAGAGGTCCTCCCGTGCCCAGCATTTGAGAGTTCCACTGGTGAGCTATGCTACAGGCAATGCGCTGTTGGGTAGTGATGTCACATAAATTGACAGAAGGCCTCCTGCATTGTTAATAGTTGTGTAGAAGAAATATGAAATTTCAGCCATTGTAGCTTGTCATATAGACATCAGCTGTTAAATTCTCCTCTTTGCATATGTGTGCATACATGCTGAGTGTGTGTGTGTCCCCACCTTCCCTACATAACACACTCACATAGAACTATCTGTACAGAATTAACAAGGTAACTGCTTTCAGGAGATCATATCAGAGGTTCTAATAAATACATAATTCAAAACATGAAAATATATTGCACTGGATAATCTGGAAATGACTTTCAGAGTAGGGTCCTTTGGATAATAATAAGCATACAGTGGTGCCTCGACTTAACGAATGTCCCGACTTACGACCATTTCGAGTTACGACCAGCTCCGGCTGCAAAATTTTGCTTCGACTTGCGACCGGAGCTTCCAGTTACGAACAGAAAAAGGCAGGGGAAAAAGGCGGGAAATTCAAATGGCTAACCGTTGGTAGGTGAAGAGGCTGCTTCTTTGTAGTTCTTTCGCCCCAACAGTTAGAGTGAGTGCGTTGGAGGAGGCTTGGGACTGCCTGGTAAGGTAAGGTGCTGCTTTCTGCTTTTTAAAAACTGTTCTGAGTGGGTTTTTCAGCGTGGTTTTGGGCTGGGGGGTTATGTTTCTGTGCTGTGATGGGTCTTGGGGGGTTTGTTTTTTGGTATTTTTTCCCCATTTCCGATGGGTCTTGGGGGGTTTGCTTTTTGGGTTTTTTTCCCCCATTTCCGATGGGTCTTGGGGGGTTTGCTTGCTTTTTGGGTTTCCCCCCCCATTTCCGATGGGTCTTGGGGGGGTTGCTTGCTTTTGGGGGGTTTCCCCCCCATTTCCGATGGGTCTTGCGGGGTTTGCTTGCTTTTTGCTTTGCTTTTTTTTGCATTTCTGATGGGTCTTGCACGCTTCGCTTGCTTTCTGCTTTGCTTTTTTTGCATTTCCGATGGGTCTTGCACGCTTCGCTTGCTTTCTGCTTTGCTTTTTTTGCATTTCCGATGGGTCTTGCACGCTTCGCTTGCTTTTTGCTTTCCTTTTTTTGCATTTCCGATGGGTCTTACACGCTTCGCTTGCTTTCTGCTTTGCTTTTTTTGCATTTCCGATGGGTCTTGCATGCTTTGGTTGCTTTTCTTCCCCCCCCCCTTCCGCCGGAACAGATTAATCGTGTTTCCGATGGGTCTTGCAGTGATTTTTTTTCTTCAGCCGGAACGGATTAATTGCATTTCAATGGGAAATGGTGCTTCGACTTACGACCATTTCGAGTTACGACCGGAGTTCCGGAACCAATTAAGTTCGTAAGTCGAGGCACCACTGTACATCCAACAAACCCATTGGCTGTGCAATTGGGCAAAGCAGGATGAATTCTGCAATGCTATTATTTACTCATTTACTTTATTTCTGTGCTTTACTTCTGTTTCTATATCTTTCTCCCCAAAAGGGATACATGTCAGTTCACAAATGGCAAAAAATATATAACTAAAATCACAAAAATTTACAGCATTATAATATAATTGAACATACACCAATGTTAAAAAAATATGCTCAGTAAAACCAATTAAAACACACACCATAAAATAGCAATATGTACTGCCCCTCTCAGAAAGCAAAAATCTGATTTATCACTGAGCATTTAATTTCCAAAGGCCTATTAGAAAAGGAGAGTTTGCCTGCTGGTGAAAGCACAAGAGAGAGGAAGCCAACCAAGCTCACTCGGGAGGGAATTCTACAGTTTGGTAGCAACTACCCCTAAGCAACACACATCTGATGCTGGAGAAAATGGTAAGTTGGAAAGTACTGCTTCCTCAGCCCAATTAGACACAACCGATCAGCCATGAGTCATAGCTAAAGAGCAGGTCTTCATTTCCCTTAACTGAGAAGAAGTTGGAAGGTATTCAGAAGACTAATTTATCTGTTTCCATTTCCATTTCAAAAATCTGAATCTCTATTCAGACTCATGAATCCTGAACTTCTACCTTTTGCTTATACTCTCATTTGATCCCAGAAGTGAGGGGAAATGTACTTCTAGACTTTGAAACAGAAGTAATTTCTGATGCCAAGTGGATCAGATTACAAAATGCATAACTGATAAATACTGCTTTTTGCTGTAATTGAAACTTCCACTAAAGAGCACTGCTAATAAAAGCAAAACTATGATCCAGAGCAGATGAAATAATAAACTATGGTTTAATTTTACATGTGCATACATTAAGGTCATGTGTTCCCCCTCTCAATACCTCCTTTGGTGCAATCATGAGTGGACATGGGATTCATGTCTCAGGGGATACAAATATGAAGCTTGGCACCACAAGTGTGAGGGTGGTCCATTCCCACCCCCCAGAACCAGCCCAGTTCACTGACCAGGCTCCTCACAGAGTGCATGTCCGTCGGTGGCGACATCTCACCAATGACACACATAGTCCTGCTGGCGCTTCCCCATCTCTCCCCTCAGTCAAGTGAGGAGGCGGGAAGATGAGTCTCCCCAGTCTGCTGCTGAGTGGTCAGCTGAGGGGAGAGGTGGGGAAGCACCAGCAGGACCACGTGCGCTATTGGTGCTGTTGTCGCCGCTGTTCGACACGCATGCTGTGAGGAGCCCAGTGAGTGGAGGTGGGAATGGACCGCCCTAGCACCTGTGGTGCCGAACTTTGTATTCATATCCCCCAGATACGAATATGAAGCTCCCATGTCTAATCAAGAGCCCAGCTTTTGCTTTTGCTTGACCACAATGAGCATTACTTCTAAATCCTAAACTATGGTTAAGCTTCATTGTGGTTTACTGAAACAAGCTAACTTCATAAATCAAGGTTTTACATTGATAGAAAAAAAAATCTGGTCTTCTCAAAGTGCTACACCATGACAGTGGTGGTGGCAGAGCATGCAAACCTGAGGCTCATCTAGGCTTTCTTTCTATAAAGCTAAACCATGGAGTGGCCTTGTGTTGAATCAAAGCAAGTGATGGAGGTCTATCCAGTGACAAGAAAACTCAGGGAATTCCTAGTGCATTTCTCCTATCCATCTCATATTGTGTTTCTGTATACAGAGCCTTTTAATATTTCCCTGCCTTCCCCTGTGCTATACAGCAGAAGCATGAATTTAAGGGGCATGCTTTGAAATTTGCCATCTTGATTTAGCAAAAAAGAACATGATCCTTGTGAAAGGAAGACAAATATAATGGCTCTTTTCCATCACTGCCTACTCAAAGGATCGTTGCCTCTGTGCATATACACATAAACAGAGAAAAAAGTAGGAGCACATAAACTAATTGGCTGATACATTTATATGTACTAAATCTATATGCTATTTATTGGTATATGCCTTTGATAAATAATGCATAATTTTTATTTTAAAACAACAGAACAAATTTTAAACATTCAAAACCAAGTATTAACACCATCATTTCAATCCCTGAATAGTTAAACAAAAATATGGCCTCTAACAGGGAAGAGTTTGCACCTGCCTCCTGACACCAAACAAGAGACCATCTGAACCTCTTTGGATAGGACTTTCCACAATAACCACTATAAAGAAGGCTTGAGACCACAGGTGGGCAACTTGTGGCCCTCTGGATATGGACTGCCATTTCTACCTCCTTTGGTGGTGGCAGGGGGATCCACAGTTTTCACAGGAATCTTCATTGACTCCTTCCTCCCACAAGGCACAAGGAGTCATTGCGAGTCAGGGCTCCACATTGGAAAGAAGCCAAAGGTGCACCAATTTATAGTGGTTTTCACATCTGAATGCTGCTTGCTTGAATGCATTTAAAAATGATCCCATGTTCAGATTTTATTCAAACCACTCACAGTGATAAAAAAATGCACCTTGCAACTCATGACCAATGAGAACCTTCTGAATGCCCTCTCCAAATGAGGCCATGTTGATAAATGTTCCCTCTGAGCTATTCTCTTCTTCCCTTTGTGAATGTGGTATTGGCTTTTTTTGAACCACAATTTCCCATTACCTCTGAATCAAGAAACTCTAATTAAATCCCTATTCATAAACAAGGATACTCTATCAAATGCTGGTGAACCATGCTGTCTCCACAATAGGCACACAACCTGGAAAGAATAATCCAGATTCTGTATAAAAACAGATTGTGAGGGCATAGATGCTTCCTGGAGAAGCGGTTACTGTTCTGATGAATCCAGGAGGCTAGTTTTCACAAAGCCAAATCCTGCAAAAGGATGAGTATAATCAGCTTAGAAATGATCATCTTGTTTTCTCCCTTGTTATCCTAAGGAATTGTGATGGCTAGCTGTATGGCTGAAGCCAGCCTATGAATATTAAACAAGATCAGCAATCCCTTTGCATAGTTCAATATGCACCAAGTCATCTTGACTTATGCCTTCTGCACTTCAACTGATAGGATACATTTTCCAATCAGACAAAACAGTTGTGTTTTTTTAAACCCAGAAACTTCCTCATTAGCATACTGCGAGATCCACACATCCAGGCTTTCCATATGTACAATGTGACTCCTATTTGGCAGGCCTCTGAAAAGTTTAGTTTTTTTCACTATAGCCCCCACTCCCCCAATGCCAGTTAGCATGACAGCATGGTGCTACCTTTCTGGTCTCAGGAGATTGTTTGTCTTCCCAAAGTGTAGAGGTCCCAGTTAAGCCATGGTCTTGCCTGTCACCCTCAACAATGGATCCAATGACTGATGAAATAACCAAGCTCCCGTGGGCTGGAAAAAGCTGCTACAAATGAAAGCAGAGCCACCTGCCCAGACAGAGTGTGATCCTTGTTCAGGTATGAGCTGTTCTTTTGGCCACATGGGGAGAGTAGCTGAAGAAAAATCCTGGAGGCTACCTGTACGAATTGCAAAACTGAGCTCTACATGGAGCTATCCAGGGTGCTATTGGGTACAGGAACTTTGCCTTGTTTTGCATTGCCTTACTGGAAACTGAACTTTGCTCGGCTTGGCTACACTAGAGACAAATGTTTCATTTCCTTTTGCTGGCCTGGTTAGAATCAAAACAGGTGCACAGAATCCCTTATCAGTCCCTGCAAGTTTTCGACTGAGACAGAGTGTTTCTGGAGGCATGAAACCAGCGTACCCACCACATGCCCAACCAGATCTCAGTGGCAGAGCGAGGCTCAGGCATTCAGAAGCTGTGCAGAATTAATGTGACACTCATGATAGAGCAGCACATGCTACCTCTTTGCTGCCTATTTTCGAAGCTCAGCCACATTTTCTCTTTGGAAAACAGCACCGGGAAGACAGGATCCTCTTCCACATGCAACAGACAAGAAGAGCTTGCTAAAGTCTTCTTTTAGCCACAACATTCCCTCTACCATCTGCAGCTGCTTTTCCCTTAGCCCAGCTTTCAGAGCAGTGTTTATGGTAGAAACAATTGTGCACAGATAGGAAAAGTTCACTTTTGGAGACCAGAACACTCATCGGCTAGGAGCTGTTGTCTAAAATGTGGCTCCTCCAAAGTCTGAAGATTCCTCAAACCTAGGCTGAAAGAAATCAACAACAACAACAATTGTCCAGGAGGTGTGGTGGCCTGGAAGGTAAAAGGTGTAGGTAAGAAGAGAGTTAAGCCCTCACTGTTACACACTGCACCCTGTTTGACAAAGAGTCCTGGAGATAGACAGGGTACCCCTTGCTGTTGAAGGACGTGCTTGCCACCATGGGAGTTCTCTGCTGGATTCTACAGAGTCAGCCCCCAACTGGTCTGCTATGTCTGGCAGCTTTTATTGGATAGGAAATTTTGCAACTAAAAACATATTTTATGCACCGACTAATGAATGCCATGTCACTAATTGATTTGGAACCATGATGTTAGAAAGTTACCACACATACGCATCATGACTGCACATAAACATCTGAGTTACTTTACTGAGATTAGCTTGTTCAATCAATGTAATAATGTGCTAACCTGGCCAGAACAAGAAACATTTCTGAAATCACTCTCACGCCTTTCATAGTTGAGGCTTCTTGGCTATTCTGTGCTTTGACCCAGACTGGCCTTGGACTTCCCAGAACTCCTGCTTGCTAATACTTGTCACTTTGAGAAACAATAAGTGCACAAATAGCTTTATATTTCCTTAGACGTTCTTGAACTTAAAATGCATGAGTTCTGTTTTCAAGATAGGGCATGCTCTTCATTCTGCTGAGCAGGGGCCTGGACATCTGTCCCAGTGTCCTCTCCTGATGGCACCACTGTCACTGCAAGAATTACAGGGGTAGTAGAGAGATGCTAATACCCTATTGTGGCAGCTTTCTTAACTACTAGGGTTTTTTTTTTTTTAAGAATGCAATCTGGGGAGGTATGATTCAGCTGAAATTCAGAGGGAAACAATGGTGGGTCTTGTGAATTTTCCTTTATATCTGCTACTGTTATCTGAGTGCTGGTCACCACCACAAAAGACATGGACAGGGAACTGAAACTTGAAATGCCACATCATTATGATCACAGCGAAAATGAACACCATTGTATTATAATTCAAGACACATACCTGTGACAACACTCGGAATTTTTGAGAGAAAGCTTTTGACTGTTCGGATAGGCACTCCACCTGCTTTGTCATCCTGCATTTTTGTAATGATATCTTCAATCTGTTAAACAAGAGGGGAAAAATTACTTTTGAAAAGCAAACTACTGTCTTTAGAGACTGAAAATATGAAAACATATTGAAGATTAAAGTAACATTTTCCCATTGTCCCCACAATGTCCGCAAAGGAAAATGAAGTGATCTGAAAATACTAGGAAGTTATCTAACCTTAAAAGAGGATGAAAAGGCCGGCCTAATGGTGCAATTGAAACATGGGTGGGAGAGGAAGGGGAAGTAGCCCATTCCCAATTATGCCCCCCAGGACAATCAATCCAGCATCATAGCAAATTGGAGGGGTGGGGAGGGGGTGTTGCAGTAGTCCATAGAAATGCCATTAACATTAGCAGTATCCTGTTGTGCCTGAGTCTGAAGTGTTTTCACCTCTTGCTGGACTACCAGGACAGAACGGGTGTACCATTCTCTCCGTTACCCAATGCATTCCCCACCAGACCTGACAGAATATTCTTTGCTACTGTGTTGAGGTCCCCCTGACTTTTACTCCTAGGGATTTCAACATACATACAGAGACACAGTTGACTGGAGCAGATTTGGCGTTCATGGAGGCCATGGCTCTATAAACTCCATGTTACAGGACCCATGTTCTTAGCTGGTTCTGACCTTCCTTGATGGCTGATGTACAGCTTAGGGATGCTGTCTCTACCCCTTGGAACTTCTGCTATGGGGTCCCACGGGGGTTGACCATCTCCCCAAACCTGTTTAATATCTACATAAAACCGCTAAGATAAACTGTAAAGAGATTTGGGATTTCCTTTTGTGAGGAAATTGAAGGAAACTGGGAATTGTAGTCATGAAAAGATGGAGTCTGTTAGGTTCTGTATAAGATGAATTTAAAAGCAATGGAATGTTATGAGACTGTTGTGCAGAGTTGCTTTGCCTGGCACGAAGATAAGGAGCAAGGACAAAGAGGCCCAGAGAAGAGACGAAACAACATACCGCTATAATTGAGAAAAAGAAAAGCCACCTGGTGTGGAATCTTCTCATGTGAATTATGGGCGGTGAACTGTGTTACACCCACTTGGATTTAATTGGTTTACACCTTGGAAAGTGTCATAAGGAGGATGGTCCAAAAGCATGCAGACAAATGGTTGTTCATGTATGTGAAAGTAATTTCGCTTGTGGGGGATGTTGTGGAATGTGAGAGAAGAGAAGTTTGCTTTTTGAAGAAGAAGAGGGGGGAGAAATAGTCCAGCTTCTAGATGCGAACATGTAGTCAGAGCAAAGATGATTACTTGGCATAGACTTAGTTGTTCTTATTTTACTTAGGAACAGCAGATTTATTTAATCATTTTAATAGATAGATATGCCAAATGCTTATGCCTTAAAGCTACAACTGTATTCTAATGAAACTACTTTATTTTCTTAATAAAAACAAATAATTCTTCAACAGAGGACTGGTCTTTTGAACAGCAGGACTTACATCTAAATCTAGTGTGGATTTGAGATGGTCACTAAGTTGCTACTGAAAATTGAGAGGTCCTACCTGGCAAGGCTGTTGTGCATTCTAAGGAACCACACAGTCAATGGTTTATTGCTTTGAAAGTAAGCAAAGGTTACTTTTAGGATCAGGCTTGTCCATGGGGCTTGTACTACGCACTTCTGAGGCCTAAAGGACCTACCTCAGGCGATAAAGGTGGTGGTTTTGCACCCAAAGTGACTCCCTGACCCACGATCATTATCTCTTTAGGGAGAGGTGATCGTCACACCTGTCACCAGTATGCTGATGACAAGCAGCTCTATCTTTCCTTCTCTTCATCTACAGGTGATGCTATACAGGTCCTTGAGTGCTGCCTAACATTGTAATAGACTGGATGAGAGCCAATAAACTGAATCTAGAAAAGATGATTATACTGTTTGAAGGATCGTTGGACCGGTTAAAGCAATATTTATCTGGCCTCAATGGGGTTATCCTCCGCCTGAAGGATCGGGTTCTCAGCCTGGGAGTACTCTTGGACCCAGCTCTCTCTATGGAAGTGCAAATATCTGCTGTGGCCAAGACTGTCTTTTATTAGCTTCAGTTGATTGCCCAGCTGTGCCCTATCTGGGTAAGAAATGTCTAAACAGTGGTTCATTCATTGGTAATCACTAAAATAGACTACTATAACTCTCTGTAACTCTGCAAGACTCCCCTTGAAATCAATACAAAAACTCAGCAGGTCCAAAATACAACAATCAGGCTGCTGAAGGTACCAGCAGATATGAATACACATCCCCAGTTTTGGCACACCTTCACTGGCTCCCTGTTAGTTTCCGTGCTCAATTTAAGGTGCTGGTCATAACGTTCAAAGCCCTTAATTGTTCAGGACCTTGATATCTGGCAGAACATCTCTCCCCCAAAATAGCTACCCTACTCATCTTCTCCTTGCAGTCCTTGATGTTAAGAATTATAATAACACCTAAGGAGGCCAAAAAAGCCAACAAAAGAACCAAGCTTTCTCAGTTGTGGTTCTTTCGTCTGGAACATGTATCCCCACTTTGCTTTAAATATTGAAGCCCAAATCCACATAAGGTAGATGGAATCTTTGGGACTAGCAAAGTTCCATCTTGTCCTTAACCTGCATTGCTTTATGAGACATCTGTACCTTATCATCTCGTTGAAGAATTCCTTCTGTGAGCTTGTTCACTGCTTACTCCAGTAGCTGGTAGGACTTCTAGAGATAGATGTAAATTTGCACCCAGTACAGCAAGTCCTTTCCTGCCTATTTGCATGACCTTCCACATAGTGTGGTAAACTGGAAACTACCCTGAGATTCATGAAGGTGCTTCTGCTTTGAGATGGTCACCCTTCATGTGCTGGAATGTGCATCTTTTCCAATTTCCAGCACATGAAAGACGACCAAAACAGGCAAAACCTTGGGCACAAAAACTATATCTTGCTTCCTGATCCACATGTAGCTGGCTTATACTCCACGATGACACAGCAATGATAAGTAAGAATGATGCAAAAGGAGAGGGGGAACCATTCCAAAAACAAAATGTGAAATGAGTTTCTCAGAACAGTTGCTGACTCATAAATGCCAATGTTCAACACCCTCCCCCTTTCCACTCTTGAATTTAAAAGGAAAGCCTTAGGTTCTTCAGCCTTAAAAACTGGAAAAAACAGAATTATTAATTACTATGCTTAATCTCCACAAGCCAGAAAGCAGTATCATCATCGACATCAGGATCTAATCTATTCTACTGATTGATTGAATACAACCTTGGCTTTTCATAACACATTTTTCTTAATCTAAAATCATAAACATATGTTTAAATGTGCTAAGCAACTTCCCTAACAAAGCAACACACATCCCTGGTGACTCTTAGAATCATTTCACCACAGGTGGCCTGTCCGTACTGCCCTGCTTCCATCTCATTCCACCTCACACAGCTAAGTGTGTGAAGAAAGCCAATGGAATGGAGAGACAGCAGTTCTAAGTGGACAGTTTCTTTGTTGTTGTTTAGATTACTGTAGTATTTTTTAAAGCTGGTTGGAGAATTCAGTGATTTAGGTATCTGGCTGCGGAGCCAGAGGTTGGGAGTTTGGTTCCCCACTGTGATTCCCAAGAGAAGAGCCAGCCTGTGTAGCCTTGGGTAAGCTGCACAGTCTTAGGAGGTCATCAGAAGAAGGGAATGGTATTCTCTACCTAGGAAACCCTGGAAAAGGTCACCATAAGTCAGAATCACCTTGACAGCATGCAATTATTGTATTATTAATCGTATATTCTAGTTTATATTGTTATTTTAACATCTTCAGTAACAAACAAGCCTATGTGTAGTAGAGATGGGCAAAAAATCACAAAAATTGTGGGTTGTTTTTTTTAAAGTTCATGTCTGGGGGAGGGGAAACTAAGCCCTCCACCCCCTTCGAACTGCCCCTGTTGCCTCCCTACCTGGTCCTGCCTCCTCCTCCTCCTCCTCTGCTGCTGCCATCTTGAGAGACAGTGGCCTGGCTTCCCTTCAACTGACAGGTGGGCACGTGCACAGAGACAGCAGGCCCGTCTCCTGCAAGGGAAGCTGGGCCACTGTCTCTCAAGATGATGGCGGCGGAGGATGAAGAGGAAGAGGCAACAGGACCAGGTAGGGAGGCAATGAGGGCAAGTGGGAAGGAGGGGCGGGGGGGGCAAATGAACCAGGAAGTTCATGAAATCATAAAAGAACTTTGCGGTTCAGGTCGATTCAGGTTCACTGGTTTTGACAAACCTGAACCAACATGAACCAACAAACCAGTGATTTTCCACAAAGGTTCTGGTTTGATTTTAGTTCGTGCCCATCTCTACCTATGTGAGAATGGCAAAGCATGTCATGACCTCATACCTATCACAGCTTCATCTCAGGCCTCACCCAACTGGAACAATTCTATGTTCCACAGTGGTTTTTCTGATTTCTTACTGTTACTTTAAAGAGCCAGTTACTTTAAGCTACAAATGAAGTACTCAGTGTGGTGTAGTGCAGTGGTTCTTAACCTTTGTTACTCAGGTGTTTTTGAACTGCAACTCCCAGAAACCCCAGCCAGCACAGCTGGTGGTGAAGGCTTCTGGGAGTTGCAGTCCAAAAACACCTGAGTAACAAAGGTTAAGAACCACTGGTGTAGTGGATAGACTGATGGACTAGGACTCAGCAGAATGGGGTTCAAATCTCCGCTTGGCCATGGAAATTCACTGGGAAAGTAGAACTGGTAAAACCTTCATTATTTCACTCACCTTGAAAATTCTTGTAAGGTTGGTTCTGACTTGATGGCACATAACGTAATTCAAATTAAATATGCTTAATGCTCACACTAATATATGTGGTGTGTGACACAATGTATGTATTGAGACTGAGTATGATACTCATTCAATCTTGCTTGTTTGTTTGTTTATACTCCACCTTACTCTTATAATTATCTGTGTATTTACGGATATCCATCTATATCTTTTCTGAATGGACAATAGAGCCTCTCAAACTTTTTTATCCCTAGCTTTGCAAGTCATAACAGCAGCCTTCATAGCTGCAACAACAACACCTGGCTGAATTATTATTATTATTATTACTATTATTTGCTTCTTCACACCCCCTCCAATTGTTCACATCACTTACCCTGATTAAGCATTCTGGAGAAATCAAAAACATGCACAATCTTCTGGAATTTTAGTTGGTCCTAATCAAGGTACCAAGGCCCACCTGTGGACTAGGCTGGGAAAGGCTTCTCTAAAGCAAGAAACTTTCTAAATGCAAAAACCACATTTCAAAATTCTGCTAGGAGCTTTTGCTGGTTAGTTAAGTCACTCGCTATCTAATAACTTCAGCTCACAATAATCCCATTTTACCAATGCCTTCTAGTAAGCTCATAACTGAAACAGTATCATTGCTCTGCTCCAAATATTGTCTCTGGAGACATGTGGGAGATGATGACTCATTATTTCAAAGCTATGCAGTACATCATGTGCAAGCCTTATTACTGTCAGCAACTTAAGCTTGAATCTTCCATGATTACATAACAACCATGTTGTTGTAGTTATACATAATCATGTATATGATTGTTGTTGTTGCTACTACTACTACTACTACTACTACTGTTTACTTACAAATACCTAAAAAAATTTAAGCACTTTTTAGAGATGAAAAGGTAAAACGGCCCCTGCCTGCTGACTCACAACCTAAGGCACAATACAAAATGGGAGCAGGGAAAGAATGAGGAAAGTACATACTGGAGGAGCACCTCCTTGTTTGGCTGATGGACAGAGCCAAATTGATCTCCCCCTTGCTATGTAGTCCTTCCTGAGATGTAGGTATGCAGCAACCTTGGGGTTCAAGGCCAATCTTGGCAGAACCCTGTTGGTTCTACCATTCAGTCCAGGGCAGCATCTGTAAACTCCACGGATCCATCACCCAACAGAGCCAATGGCCAAATGACTGGCAGATTCTGGGAATTCTTCTCCAAAAAAACTATCATTTTTTACATCTGATCTCTGCATGTAAATGTGGCCAATGCCTGAGTTGGAAAGTTTTTTGTTTAATCTGACATATGGTGGCATCAAAACTCTATTTGGGATGACCCATATTTGTGAAGGCAGGGAAACCAGGGTTGCTGGCAGCTGTAGTAACACAAAAGCCAATGAGCTTTGGAAGGTCCTCTTGAAAACATCTGCTAGTAAGTAAATAATGCTAATGATAAAGATCCTTTTAGAAGGTCTGAGATTTATCCACATCATTTCTTTACTACCAACTGGATGATGACTTGAAATGAAGGTCAGTTTTTCAAACGGTTATTGCCTGTATAACAAGTAAAGAACTAAAAAAATGGAGGATGAAGGCAGAACGTCATTAATTAATACTTATAAATGGGCTTCAGGTCTTCTGACATGTCATCAGAGAAAACTACTTTTCCATGCATGCACACGCGCACACACACAATTTCATTTCAAACTTATAGCAATCCTTTTAATGAAACAGGAGAAAGCATGTGTGCCTGAAGCAACAGGAACAGATCTCTTTCAACAAGACTTGCATTTAGGCAATGCAAGATTAGTAGATTTTAAGGGTAATCTCTTTTCTTCTTTCTGTTCACTGCAATCTCCCTATACAACCATTCTCATGCTCCCACATCTGACACTGCTTCCCATGTGCTGTTTGCTCCAACAACCAGATGGCTATGTTTTTAAGATACCGCACATGCCGGAAAGCACAATAGTTTCAGGATTAAGTGGCTAAGCCTGAAAACTGGTGGCAACAAGTTATGGGGGCCTCCTTTTTTACCCCTGATCTTTGCATACGTGGTGAAGCTGGATACGAGAAAACAGGCAGGAAGACATGCAGATATTCAAGAATGAATGACCTGAGAGTTCATTCTGTACCTCAGTGACATACTCCTGAAAAAGTACCTACAGATTTTAAAGTATGTGCTCTGTTAGTTTATCTGTACTGTTTGGAAGCACAGCAAAAAGTCCTGGGGCACCTCAGCCAACTAGAGAAGAAATGAGCCAGAGTAATCCTTCATCTTTCTATTATTTCATACTACTGATATTCAAAACATTTTCCAGCAGAGTAATTTATGAAGAATGCTCCAACATGACAACTATATCAGAACAAATAAGGTAGTCTCATTCTATATGCTTGTGTATGAATAAAAGCAATCTCCCTACAGATGTTAATTTGTTTAGTGATGCTAAAATTATTGTGCTACTACCAACTATTGCTATGCTTGTTACTGTGTACATTTTACATACATTCCCTTTGTAAGCAGTCATAGACTGTACTTTTTGGCGGGGGAGTGTTGTTATGTAATCCGTGCACCCATATGTTTATATATCTGGCAGGTTGGCTGAAATTAACAATGCATGTATCTGATGAAATAGATTCTACTCTTGAAAGGCATTAGTCTTAAAGGTGCTATAAGAATCTTTGATGTTTTGATGCAAAAGACCGTTATGTTACTCCTCTAGAAGTTCTGGCCTTAAGGGGTCCAATTAACACTTTTAATTACATAACAGCTTGTCTAGTAATATGAAGTTGATATTCATGCCTTGTAAAACAGGGACCCAGAATTCAGGGTGTCTGATGAGTTATATCAGCTCTATATTTCCACTTCTGTTTGCTTTCAGGACATGAGTGCTTTGGTACTGAAATCTACTAATAAATACTATTGACTCTCCAAATTAGAGTCCAGACAGATTTGGTCTGATTACATATTCTGGTGAGATTATTTCTTGCATGCACATATTTGAAAACACACACCATACTCCTACATGTCACGGTAGTAAACTTTTGGCACTCCAGATGTTTTGGGTTACAAATCCCAGAATCCCCAACCTGTATTGCCACAACTGTGGTAGTTTTAGTCCAAATCATCTTCTAGAGTGCCAAGGTTTGCCACCCCAACAATAGGTGGATTCCCTCTATTTATTGCCATCTGTAATGCCACTGAATTCTTTCTTGAACGAGAAACAAACATCTACCTCACAAGGACAGAATCATAGAATTACAGCACTGGAAGGGACCTCAGGGGATCATCTACTCCAGGAGTCTCCAAACTATGGCCCATGGGCCACATCCGGCCCGCCTGGCCTTTTTATTCGGCCTGACGTACGTGCGCGCATGCGTGCATCTTCCTTCGGCCCTCAAAAATCTGGAACATATGTGTTGTGGCCCTCACTCTGAAAAGTCTGGACACCCCTGATCTAGTCCAAGCCCCTGCCAATGTAGGAATCTACAGAACTTAATTTCATAAAAACTGAAAAGAGTCCTTTGGCACCTTAAAGATTAACACATTCATTCTGGCATAAATTTTCATCATATAGAGTCCACTTTATCAGATGACTTGGCAACTATGCAGGACAAGCACATCATGAACAGGACAAGCATGTCTAGAACCCCCATGTTGGCTAGGAATTATGGTAGTTGTTTCCCAATGCATCTCGAAGAGACTCAGTTGGAGCTGGCTGCTCTAAGGTGCCAAAAGATCCTTGACCAATTTTACTGCACCAGAATCTCATGACGATTTCCTCTGGAATTCAATTACTAATTCATTGGAAGTATATTTGACCAACAGCCCTTTCAATTAGGCTTGACAATGACCTAGAAATGTCTTTTTGTCATTCAAATGGAGACAAATAAGATTTGAAAGGCAGAGAAGGCAAACTTTTAAAGTCAAATGGAGAAACTACACATGGATAGGTACCCAAAAGAAAAGTGGTTGTAGCTTTTACTTTTACAAACTGTAAAAGGGTTGTGTACTTGAGGGATAATTGGGATTTGACGAATTCTTAATGCATTGACCAGTAAAAGCAGCTAACAGAGACACACTGCCTTTCTGTAAGGATGAAGTTTAGATGTACATGTTGCCTTGGAAACGGATAACATTTTCTGGTGTTTTACTTCATTATCCTTCCATAATAGGCCAGTCTTCATACTATGTCAGTTCACATAATAATGACTGAAACAATCAAATGCAGAGAAGACAAGAAGAGAGCTCCTGGAAGCACACAAACTGCCTGCTCTGCACTCTGTCTTACATTCATGTGCCACAGATATTAAGGCGTAATATTAAACGGATAACCTTTAGGATACCAACCAAGATTTCAAAATTAGCAGGCTGCTGTGAATTGGGTTATGGATTGGAGCCCGAAACACTTCAACTGAATCTGATTAAAATTAATGGGATTTGGGGCTGTGGGAAATGTTTCATTCATTATACAGTTCCAACAAAAGGGTTGTATATAGCCCCATTCAAGCATTCAAAATGTAATAAAACTCTTCAATCAAGATGAATTTTAGCCCTGCACCTTCTGCTGTCACTCTTCTCATATGAAGAGTGAAATGAAGAACCCTTGTTATGCTTGTTTGTCCTTCACAGGATCTGGAATGCCAACACCAGGAGGGCCACAAGTTCTCCTCTCCTGATGTAAAATATGGGAGAAAACCTGCCTGTCCAGGTTTTCAACCGTCTAGACTTTCAACCATCTAGCCATTCTGCTGCTCCTCAATGATAATCTTGGCCATGTCTAAAGGGACAATACTGTGGTCTGCATAGTACTATGTGAAAAAAAAAGGATTCTGCACCTAGCTAGACAATTTACTTTATGCATTCAGTATGGGCTGGAATAACTAGGAGTCAACAAACGGCCTATTTTCCCCTTGCACATTCCATGCTGCTTAGAGCCATGTGGAGGAATTCTTTGTGTGCTAGACTGTGACTGTGTAATTCAATTTCTTGTATTGTAGGGTCAAAACTGGCACAATTATTGCAGAATTAGCAATTCTGTGATGTGTATTTTAAAATAAAGAACAGGCACGTTCCTCCACCCAAACCAGATTGGAATTTTTTAATCCTTTGTAGGCCTTGGACTCTCAAATTTATATGGGGGCCCTCAGCACTGTCTAAAAAACCACAATCATGCAGGTATAGATAGTTAGCACAGCTGTTTAGATCTTTATAATGAATAACACGTATATTGTTATATATGGTACAGTTCTGAGAAGAATACAAGCTACTGATAGAACATCACAGCTTCTTTTGAAGATTTCTATGGTGCAGGACATGCATGTCCCACGACCATCAGAGCAAGAATAAGTGATCTCAGCCAATAGGGCAGCTGGGGCAACTGTTTAAAAAAAACAACGGCATTTGTCTATCCCTACAAGTCACCAAAGGATATAGTGCTGGCATTGGTAAAGATGCTTCTGGAACCAATTGCCTAAGTGGCCAAAATGTCATTAAAAAACAGTGGAGGCAAAACTCTCTGCCAGCCAAGGACTGAGTTGCTGTGATCCTATGGAAAGGCATGGAAGAAAGAAAGAGTAAAGAAAAGGGGATAGAAGAACTTGTGGCAGGTTCAACAGGAGGGCTGAATGACAAGTACAGTGGTGCCTCGCAAGACGAATGTAATTCGTTCCGTGAGTAGCGCTGTCTTGCGAAAAAATCGTCTTGCGAAAAGCAGTTTCCCATAGGAATGCATTGCAATGCATTCCTATGGGAAACCTCGCAAGACGAATGAATTAAATTCGTCTTGCGAGGCATCGGTCGCGGAAAAAAAAAAAGTCTTGTGAAGCACGGCCATAGAAGAAGCCGTCTTGCAAGTCAGCAACATGATCGCAAACGCTTTCGTTTTGCGAGTTTTTCGTGGCGCGAGGCGTTCGTCTTGCGAGGCACCACTGTAGTCCAAAGTAAACTTCCCCAAAATGATGCCCACCAACTATCACAATCCTTCACCACTGGCTATGTCAACGGCAACTGTTGGAGCTACAGATCAAAACATCTGGAGGGTCCAGAAAAAAATGGAAGGAAGAGAAAGAGAAACCAAGAGATGGCAACAGGGAAAAGAAGAGGAAAAAAGATGACCATGCCTCAAAACTACACAGATTAGGAAGGAAGATTATGCTGGACTGAACAAATCAGATGTTTACTAGTTGGGCTCTGTTGAGCTTTTGTTGCGCAGCATTTTTCAGTTGATGCTCGAAAGCATTTCCTCTTCCACCCATATGGAATATCAGCTTCTTGGGCTAAGATCTGACCTTAGAAGTTTAGTTCCAGAATTAATCAGCAACCACAGTAAGTGGCCATGCTAGGTGGTGGATGCTGGGAATTGTAAACAAACAAACAAACAAGCAAACAAAGAAACCCATAGTCTGGTTGACATTTAAACCATGCTCGTGACTCTGCTGATAGATAATCACATAAAATTGCCCAAGTCAATTCACTGCATTTTATTCTGTTGTTGAAAAGAACAACAAAAATTGGTCTGCAGTACATTTCATATCATGAATATCTTGCTCGTGAAACAATTTTAAATCTCTGCCCAGTTTCAGTTTTGTAATGAAAACTAAACTTTAGTCACTTAGTGTTTCTCTTCCTGCAATAGTGGACACTTTCTATATGTACATTTATATACCTCTGTTGCATGGTAAGGAGAGTGAATTCTGAAATACGGTTATTATAAGATTTAATTTGACATAGTATTTTATAATATGTGAACTTAATATGGGTTTTAGCTTTATGTTGTTACCTATTCCAAATCTTTGGGGAAGGTTAGGTTTGGCATGCAATAAATTACAGCTTTCCTTTCCCTACATGAACACTCCAATTAGGCATATTATATTATCTCGCACCACTTCCTCAGCATGAAGTTTTAAATTTGACAGAGTTGCATTTGTAACAAATGACACTTTTAAAAGGCACAATATCATAGCTACCAGTTATTGCAAAGAATTAGAAGGAGAAAATGGCACCAGTAATTCTTTCCTTTTAGGTTGCTGTTGATAAATTCATAGATTAGGAAAGCCACTCCATATGAATAGTTTTCTAGTGAATTGCAAGCACTCCATTAAAGACTATTTCTTCCTCTTCGTTTTTTCTCATTCTTTTGTGTGTTTTCCTGCACCACGTAATGTTGTGTGACAGGCCATTTCATGCATCATTTAATGCTATGCACTGCAATCTCCCGCAGCCAATATGAAGTCTGAAAATTGGCAAAAAGCAGATGTAAAAGTAGTGAGACCTACCAAAGACAGAAGTTTGTTTACCAATGCACAGTGAAGCTAGGGATTCAGTGCATCTGTGTGGTGCCTACTTTCAAATTTCCTGAAAGGCTTTCTATCTATCTCTGGCTTGACAGAAGACAAAGGTGAGCTATTCACAGAATGGAGGAGGAGAGAGGCACATGGCAGTAGCCAGGGCATGCTGAAGATGAGCGGTCTGGCAGAAGGGCCAAACATGGCCCTTCTCTCTCACCATATTCCAGCCCTGTAGTTCTTTACCCAGGCTAATGCCATTGCAACTACTTGAACTACTTTTGCTAAGAGAGCAAAAAGTCCCCATATTTCACATGTCAACAAAATATCCACTACTAATGATGTATCCTTTATTCCAAACTGTCCTTGAAACAGTATCCTGACATCAGACCCTTCTGGTAGAAGTATCAAACAGATAAATATTCCATCATTAATTCTCCAATATGCATTCTGAAGTTAGTTCTTGTTTCTCAAAAACAATTCAGCCAGTCTAACCGGTTGGTTCTTTTTATAACATATGCTTAGAAATGCTTACATCAGAGATGTAGCTGCTTTTACTATTGAACAGAACAGTATGCCTCTACAAGGAACCAACTTTTGCTGGGCTCAAATTCTCTCAAATACTGGAAGCATCATCTAAGTATTTTGTTACTTAGAACCATCCAACCAGAGCTCCAGAATCCTCCCTGTCAGACCATTTGCTCCAAAACCTAAGATGCATATTCTAGCATCCAGATTGGACTGGGCTTTTAAATTTTAATTACAACCCTGTATGCATGATCTTCTTGCAATCCTTTTTTCATTCTCTTCCCTTCCTTTCCCAAAACATTTCTTAAAGACAAGGCCTCTGGTTTCATTTGTTTAAAAAGGGATTTCTCAAGAAAATATTCCCTATATGCTAAATTATATGGGCGTTAAGATACCTTTTATGTTCTTAGGCTATTTAATAGATTTTTTTCCTGTGTGCTGTGCTCTAAACTAAGAATACAATAATTTCTTGTTTCTTCCTTCCCAGTAAAGCCAAGGAATTACAACATGCTTCTCCTCACTAAAGTGGACAGCAACAAAATTTTTGGAGCTTTTGATAGATTTCTTGCATGGGCAAGAACAATGCTTTGCAAACACACACACACAACTGTTGCCATCTTTCTAACCCTTAGCCAATCCTTCTGGGCTTACTTTAAGTGTGTGATTTGTACCTTAAGAGGAAAGGTGACTGGGGACATTTTATACAAATTATAGCGACCAGCGGAGGGAATAGCTCTTTATATCATTCTCAGCTGGAAACAAAGACTTTCACAGGGCTTTAAAATTCATCATTGATGTGTCTTCTCATTTTTGAGGCAGTCAAAACTGATAAATGAGTTATTTAGCAAGCATCATTTCCATGACTACTCTGTGCATAGGAAAAAAATCTCTCAAGCTTCTTAATTTTACATTTCTAGCACTGAATACAGGATGGATTGGCACTACTGTTTAGGGGGTTCTCAAACAACTGGACATCCTGTTGTGTTTAATCACCTAAAACTCTGGTGACAGTCCATCAGTAACTCTGGATCAGGGACACTTTACCCATCAGTACAGAAAATCTCCCAGCCATTACACAGCTCTAGGGACAACTCCTTTGGTTTTCTCCTCCCCGTGGAGCACTGCATACACTGAAAGTTCAATAGGACCTGCAAAGATGTACTCCATTCACTTTCTACATTTCTTTGATGGGAAAAAGATTCCATAATAGGACCACAGTATATATGGGGACCAGATCCCGAAACTGTGGATAAGTGAAACCTATATATAGCATAGTCTTTGATTCCCTCTGGTGGCCAATTCTGGTAATACATCTTAGAAAACTGAATTTCGGGGTGTGTTTGTTTTATTTAATATTTTCAGGCAGTTGGTAAGTGAAACTGTGGGTACTGATCCCTTGGATATGGCAGTCCTACAATACATTTACAGCCTTTTAACTGAGTCATTTATTGTGCTCTATGAAGTAGTTTTGAGTTGTGGCAAATATTTGGAAATCCTTTTTTAAAAAAACTTGGTATTTAAGAACAACATATGTGTGTTTAACTATAGACTCTTATATGAACAGCAAGACACAAATACCCTAAAACCAAAAATTCTAAAACTTTTAACCTGCAGGGTAAAAACGGTAACCCCAGGAAGGCCTTGAGAGCAGGAAAATGATGGTAGCTTAAGAATAAAATCACAAAACTATGGCTTCCTGATACATAGCCATGCACACATACACAGGTTCTCCAGTTCCCAATGCCCCTGGGCAGCACCTGTCAGGCTGTTTTTCTAAAGAGGTGAAGGTGCCATCATTATTGTCTCACAGTGCATCAGCAACAGGACTTTTTCCTCTTCTTCATCATCTTCCTTTTATTTTATTTTATTTTTCAATACACAGTGGTGCCTTGAGTTGCGAACTTAATTCGTTCTGGGATGATGGTCATAACTCAAGTTGGTCGTAACTCAAAGCACCATTTCCCATAGGAATACATTGAAACGCGATTAATCCGTTCCAGCTGTTTTTTGGTTGTATCTCAAGGCGCTGGTTGTATCTCAGAGCATTAGTTCCCATAGGAATTAATGCAAAAGCGGTTAATCCGTCCACTAGGGGGAGACTTTTTTTTTTAACCTAAGATGACCTCTAAGGTTAAAAAAAGGGCAGGAAAGAAGGGACGGAGGGAGCCTTTTTTCCAGTCGTATATCAAAGTGCCGGTTGCAAGTCAAAGCAAAATTTTGCGACCGGAGCTGGTCGTAACTCGAATTGGTCACAAGTTGAGACGTTCGTAAGTCGAGGCACCACTGTATATTCCAAGGCAAAGCCTTCTTAAGTTTACAAAATAAAATATTAAAAGAATGAATTTAAACAACTGACAACTAATTTTAGCTCCCTTATTCACATTCTTTCTCCATCTTCCTAAACTTCAGCTGGCCATTGGTCCAGAACCCATGATGGCTCTAAGATCCTTTGTGTTACAGTTTAGAAAAGTAACTTCTCTCATCTCCTTACTGATGCACTTGGCATGTAGGCAGCTTCTGCTAGCGCCCCTAGAACTAAAAGCTTGCAAGTACAAACATGGCCCTGAGCAGTCAAGCAAAAAAGTACACCTCACATTCTGAAGAATGCCTGAAGTAAATAAAGTAATAGCATAACAGCAATGCCTTGTCCCCCAGTCTCTCAGTTCTCCTTCTTCAGAAATGCATGGGCAAAGAAGCAGAGAATTATTTATCTTGACCCACAAAGAGGGTGAGGTATTTGTGGCAGAGTATCCGCAAAAGAAGAGATTATTTTGGTCAAAGTAACCAAAAAAAAAAAAAAAATCCCCTTCACGGATTGCTGCCTTGTCGTGGCGAAGGGGCTCGAGTAATTCAGAGAAGCTACGGGCTATGCCGTGCAGGGACACCCAAGACGGACAGGTCATAGTGGAGAGTTCTGACTAAACGCGATCCACCTGGAGCAGGAACTGGCAAGCCACTCCAGTATCTTTGCCAAGAAAACTCCATGAACAGAAACAAAAGGCTAAAATATATGACGCTGAAAGATGAGCCCCTCAGGTCGGAAGGCGTCCAACATGCTACTGAGGAAGAGCGGAGGACAAGTACAAGTGGCAGAGGAACTAGAGGCCAAATGCGCTGGATTATGGAGAAAGCCAGAGAGTTTCAGAAAAACATCTACTTCTGCTTCATTGACTACGCAAAAGCCTTTGACTATGTGGACCACAACAAACTATGGCAAGTTCTTAAAGAAATGGGAGTGCCTGACCACCTTATCTGTCTCCTGAAAAATCTATATGTGGGACAGGAAGCAACAGTTAGAACTGGATATGGAACAACTGATTGGTTCAAAATTGGGAAAGGAGTACGACAAGGCTGTATATTGTCTCCCTGCTTATTTAACTTATATGCAAGTTAACTTATTTAACTCATATACATCATGAGAAAGGCTGGACTGGATGAATCCCAAACTGGAATTAAGATTGCCGGAAGAAATATCAACAAGCTCAGATATGCAGATGATACCACTCTGATGGCAGAAAGTGAGGAGGAATTAAAGAACCTCTTAATGAGGGTGAAAGAGGAGAGCGTAAAAAATGGTCTGAGGCTCAACATCAAAAAAACGAAGATCATGGCCACTGGTCCCATCACTTCCTGGCAAATAGAAGGGGAAGATATGGAGGCAGTGACAGATTTTACTTTCTTGAGCTCCATGATCACTGCAGATGGTGACAGCAGCCACAAAATTAAAAGACGCCTGCTTCTTGGGAGGAAAGCGATGACAAACCTAGACAGCATCTTAAAAAGCAGAGACATCACCTTGCTGACAAAGGTCCGCATAGTCAAAGCTATGGTTTTTCCAGTAGCGATGTATGGAAGTGAGAGCTGGACCATAAAGGCGGCTGACCACCAAAGAATTGATGCTTTTGAATTGTGGTGCTGGAGGAGACTCTTGAGAGTCCCCTGGACTGCAAAGAGAACAAACCTATCCATTTTGAAGGAAATCAACCCTGAGTGCTCACTGGAAAGACAGATCCTGAAGCTGAGGCTCCAATACTTTGGCCATCTCATGAGAAGAGAAGACTCCCTGGAAAAGACCCTGATGTTGGGAAAGTGTGAAGGCAAGAGGAGAAGGGGACGACAGAGGACGAGATGGTTGGACAGTGTCATCGAAGCTACCAACATGAATTTGACCAAACTCCAGGAGGCAGTGGAAGGCAGGGGGGCCTGGTGTGCTCTGGTCCATGGGGTCATGAAGAGTTGGACACGACTTAATGACTAAACAACAACAAAAGCAAAAGAAAGAAAGAAAGAAAGAAAAAGAAAGAAAGAAAAGTTTTAGCTCCAGTACTGCATTTTAACCACTGCAACACAAGGCTCAAATAATGTGCAAATATGCTCAGTGCAAAGTTACATTGATGGTAAGTAATGCACATTTTACAAGACGTTAGTCTTGTTGCATGAATATTAGAACAATTAGAAGACTACTTGCTTCTTTAAACAAATAAAATTAGGCAGTCTTTTTGTACTTGATGTATGCGTGTAACAGTGATAAGGAAAAAAATAGCACACTTTCCCTCACTTTTGCTGGAAGGTAAGGAATCTCCTACAGCTTGAAAATTCCATGCAGAGACATCTCATTCAGTTAAGACAGCTTACATTTACAAGCAAGAAATTTAGCGAGTCCTTTTTTTTAAATTCCTAGTCAACACTCTTTCAAGCCAATTTGTAAATTTTGAAGACACTTGGTGGAACGTTGAAAAGGTCTGGTGCTAAGCAGAAATTCAGGTCTACAGTTTACACATTTCATTCACATAGTACACCGTGGTCCAAAGAATGGAAAGAGTAATGTTACAGAGCTTCCAATAATTGTGTTCTGATCGAAGCTGACAAGCATACATGGAAAACTAGCCCAGATCAGGTGTCACCCAGAAATTAAATTTTACAGCAGTTGAGATAGTTAGGGGCTGGAAAGTGGCTTTTAAAAAGTTAATCCATTCCCATTATTCATGACAGTTTTGGAAATGTAATTTATTGCCATTATCTGTTGCAACAAAGTGAAAAATAACTCCTAGTATTATTCAGTTTGCTCATTGCTTTTCCATTACCTTCCATTACTTTCTTTAAACAAGAATCTTAGGATTGATAACAGAATGGTATTGATGTTTCTGTCAAATTAACCCCAAAATGCCCTTAACATTAATTTTTAAAAGTTACCATAAAACTTTACTCATTTTACCAGTCAAGTAACTTTTTTCCCACTTGTTATGTTGGTTTGGAACCCCCATTACTAAAAAAAAAAAAAGGGGGGGCTGTTACAGATAACTATCTTACTTACAACTAATTTCTTCCAAACTCTAATGTAAATATAAATATAAATATATAATGTTCAGCTTGCAGACATGAAAATAAACTATAATGTACTATATCAAGCAGTTGATCCTTCTCCTACCATTCACAAAGTGACACCACACAAGGGAAAATCCCAGAAGCTCACTCCTTTTTTTTCATCAGTTCACCACTTCTCACCCAACACAAAGCAATTGTCAGGGCTGTTTTTCAACAAGTGTGAATGGTACTGAGCAGAAGAGGGTATCCTGTAGCCCATCTTGACTGCTGCCATTGGTGTTGTCATTGGTGTTGTCATCATTCAAGCTGCCCTTTGCCATGTAAAGCTTGGCATCTTTTTTCCTGCTGGCAATGCAGGCATGATATTGTGCAGCAATATTGGGCCATTTCCTAGCTTTTTGAATTGTGGGTACAAAAGCACAATATCTCATATTCATAAATTCATAAACCCAAAAAAGTTGCCAGATTGAAGGATTGGATGATTAAAATGAGATCGAAGGACAAGATTATGGTTAAACTTCAAACTAATAAATTATCATGGTATAATTATATCCAATTAGATAGTTGGACAAATGAATGGCTGAAAACTAATGGCAAATGTAGGGAATGCACTAAGTACAAACAATTTCTATCATCACATGAAGATATGCAGAAAGATGCTTTGATGAAGGGAGTAGTAAGTAGAATATATAATCTAATTTCGGAACAAGAGGAAAAAGAGACAGAAACAGAAGGTTTGGAATTAATTTGGGAAAATGATTTAAAGACAAATTAAAACAGAGGATTGGATAAAAATTTGGAGGATGAGAGTTTTAAGGTTAATGTCGGTAAGAATAAAGGAATTTTTAAAAAAAATCATTTTAAGGTGGTATATGACTCCGGTTAAATTGAATATAATAAATTCAGATTATTCTAAAGCTTGTTGGAAATGTGATGAAGAAATTGGCACGTATTATCATATGTGGTGGGACTGTAAATTGATTCAGAAATTTTGGAAACTGATTTTTAAGGAAATATGCGATATATTTGGAAAAGATATTGAATTTAACTCTAAAATTGCTTTGTTGTCAATTTTTGATAAGATAGAATTTGATTATTGTTTGAAGGAATTGATTTCCAATTTTATGACAAGTGCTAGAATATTAATATCTAGATTCTGGAAAGACAAAAATGACATTAAATTAGAAGATTGGTATAATGAAGTATGGGACATTGCATTAAATGATAAATTAACTACTGAAATTAAGATGAAAAGAGGGGAAATAAGTTCAAATATTTTTATGCTATTTGGGGTAGATTTGTTGAATTTGTATTAGTGAAAGGAAAGTGGAAAGCCTCTAAACAACAATCAATACAATTTTGGAAAGGAAGTTCTTATTAAAAGTATTGTTCTAAGGGGTCCCATGGGTATGGGGTGCACAGTAGTTTAGATTGTATAGCAAGTATTTTGTATTTTTGTATTTGTTTTTGTTCTGTAAAATATATATATAAATACAATACTTGCTATACAATCTTTTGGCATCTTTTTTCCTGCTGGCAATGCAGACATGATATTGTGCAGCAATATTGGGCAATTTCCTAGCTTTTTGAATTATGGGTACAAAAGCACAATATCCCATATTCATAAATTCATAAACCCAAGGGTTTTTATTTATTTATTTAAAGAATTGAATTTCCTGGCTTTTTAAAACAGGAGTTTAAATATAGATAAACTACACACAAATTCAATCAGAAATTTTCCTCATATAGAATAACCAGTGGTATCAGATTCCAGAAGATGGGCGTAACATCTGTACTATGGTTACCGGGAGAAGACAGAAGTGAAAACAGCCTGGATTTGGCTGTAGTCCCTCTGTGCCAAAATATTTTGAAGGGCTGTTTTGGACTTCATGAAGTGGTGGAACAAAGGTATCAGTAGGTGCAACACATACAATGAAGAAACATAAACACCCTTTAACCACTCAGTTAAACTATTGTTGCCATTCCTTCTCTTCCAAATACAGACTGAAAAGTTATGTTCCAACTTCCAAACCCTTCCTTTGAGTTAGACAAGCTGAGGAAACAAAGGTTTATTGGACCAAAAGTTCTATGGACATGATGTGTGCATGAGAAGAGGGAGGAGAAGAGGGAGTTAGCAAAGAATGTCACTAGAAACCAAGGTCAAAATCATTCATACTATGTGAAAGAAAGCGAAGACAGACAGAGACAAATATCAACTCATTTGGAAAGTAGTGCTGGTACAGATATGAAAGACAGTAAAAAAAGCAGAAACGTGGGTGCTCAATCAAGTCAAGCCTGAACTCTTACTTGAGCAAAAATGAGAAACCTGAGCGTATCCTACCATGCTCATATAATGGAAATACAGAAGTGACCAGAATAGACTATATTGCTGGGGAAAATGGGGTGGACCAGTAGACGAAGAGGAAAATCTAACATGAAATGGGTTGACTCAATAAAGGAACCATAGCTGTTAGTTTGCAAGATATGAGCAGAACTTAATGGAAAAGAGAATATTGCTAGCAGCAGGAAGAGAGAACAACCAAGAATGAGACGCTCTTGGTTTGCAAGATCTGAGCAGATGTCTTAATGACAGGACATTTTGGAAGTCTATAACTCACACAGAGCAAGAAAAGCAGAAGGAAAGGGAGGGTCACTTCCCTTCTGTCTCCCTAACCTTCACCCCAATGTTCTCCCCTCTCACTGCAGCTGTCCTTGGTTGCTGTTGCTGCTGTCTCCTTCCTCATGAGCAAAGCAAGAAAACTTGCTTTGAGATCATCCCCAGCCAGAAAGAAAGGAACAAAAAAAGCCAGAAATTCTGCAGCTTAAATGAGTGAGCTTCTGAATATTATTCTCTATTTTTAAAAAAATATCTTTTAAAATATTTACCAGGAAGGAATTAAATGTTTGGCCAGGAAGGAGTTAAATGTTTTCTTTCACAGTCATTTAATGAGGTTGTGAAGTGGCAGGGTCAAAAGTTCACTCCATTTAGAATGTTGGCAATTTATAAGAGAAAACCAACCGAAACTCAGTTTTTCTTGCTTTAAAAGCACTGATTTCAAAGTCAGTATTACTCCCACTGATGCCTAGATTCCTCCAATTTTTTTTAAAAAAAAGTTTGCCAGGACCTTTTTTTCTCAAGGTATGCAAATTTGGTCTTATCAATGGATTTGATCTGTTTTAAATCAGCCAGAACTTCATGTCACTTGGTTCTGTATGGGGGTAAACCTATTACTTTAAAAAAAATATCACTTGAAAATCCTTTGCCCAAACATCCCCAATTTTGGCACAAAGCCAAGAGAAGACTTTCTGCTACATATGTGCCAAATGTGGTGCTGATCAAAGTTCCAGTTTCATAGTTATGATTTTGTTTTGGGCACTCCTGTTTTTTAAGTTGTCTTATGGAATGCTGAATCCTGCTGTCAGCACAATAATATAAACAATCTAAAAATTGCTTCATTATGGGTAGCATGCTTGTGTTACCTGCCATGAGCAACAGATACTCACAATAATTACACTGAAATGTATATAAATCTATTCATGATAGCAATGCTCATTACAGTTTCGGAATAGTTTCAGTTTTTCAGAATACACTACAGAAGCATTACATCATTCTTATAAGCTTGTTATGTAAGTCTGTGGGATTTCTAAGTTTAAACTTGTAAACCATCTAGAGTAGTGTGTGCACTAATGGGGCAGTATATAAATCAAATTAATAAATAATTAAAGGTAGTTAGATTCGAGACAGTGGGTGGAAACAAAATGGTAGTGTCTACTATGAAAAAAATATAACCTCATGATACCTTTTACAGCACAAACATTTTACAAGGCAGATACAGAATAACCCAACTGAGGTAGACAAGTTTGACAAGATGAAATTTGTTCCACATACATTTTCACAACCAGTGACGGAAGAATATCAAGAGGCCTTGTGCAATAAATGGAAGAAGAATTGAGCTATTTAAAAGTATTCAGAGACTGGAGACCTGCATTTATGTGGTTATTCTGAATGTGGTAGCTTTACCTCAGTTACATAAGCTGTTAACCATTGAATACACGAACTAGCAAGATTATTTCTCTGAGGTCAAATGATTTCATTATGTAACATCCTCCATTGTCCTTTAAAGTGTATGGCATTGGCTACTACTAGAAAGGAAGCATCAGCCTTCATACACATCACTTAAGCTGTACAGTAGTTCTTTTGTTATCTTACTACTGAAGGAGGCTTGGTGTACATTAATTGCTTCATTTTATTTTGTATTTTTCACATCCTGACTCCATAGATGAAATTCGTTTAGATGTAAAGGAAGAACATTTTCTCAAGAAGATATGCATAAGCTCCGAACAGCAAGAAGGAAAAGATAATGAAAATATGGATCCAAATACTCTTTATTCATAAAGGAATTCAAGTGAAGTATTACAAACTTCAATTAGTTGCCCTTTTAGGAGGGATGTTACATATCTTGAATTAGTGACTTAAAAGTAACTAAAAGAAGAGGGGAAAAATCCACATACAAAAAAAGAAGAAAAAGTCTAGCATCTGCTGTTGGCATGACATGGTCCAACACATTTTATGATGTGCTGAGGCAGGGATGGGCAACTTCACCATCCCTGGGAGCCCATCTTTTTCTTCCAGTATTCTCTGGGGACCATGAGAAACATGAGGAAGGAAGGAAGGAAGGAAGGAAGGAAGGAAGGAAGGAAGGAAGGAAGGAAGGAAGGAAGGAAGGAAGGAACGAACGAACGAACAAACAAACAAACAAACAAACAAACAAACAAACAAACAAACAAACAAACAAACAAACAAACAAACAAACTGGAAGTAGGTAGAACTCCATTTCTAGTTTCAAAAAATGGGTATCTACGGGGCGTTAATCATTATAGGGGACACCAAGACCTATTTCAAAGGTAAGTGACTCCTCGTCAGACTTCCACTGGTTGCAAATCAGATTTTGTGAAGACAAAAATATTTTATGAGGTGGGCAATCTGATGGGACTAGTGATTGCGAAACTAGCTCAGGGGAGTCCATGTGTTTTGCCTACCCCATGCTAAAGACGTAGAGGGCTCACTTAAGCCCTCACAGGCACCGTAAGAAAAAATAGCATGAGGGCCTGCACTGCACTACCCTTTGTCAATGCATACGGCAGCCTTATGTTTAGTGGCAAGGTGAAGGGGCCAGATGCTAGGCTAATCTGCTTGGCACCATAACCACCCTCACATGTTGGATGAAAATTTGAGGGTGGTCATGAGTTTCATTGGGAGTTCCATTGTGGAGAGAGGTACCTATGATCAATCAAGATATTTTAATATATTGTATTTGTACCATTTAGGAAATAATTTTAATGAAAAATGCAGCCCAGTTATCAGATGTTATCACAATTTCTTTTTAAAGTACTTTTCCAGTGTCAGTTCTATGAATGTATGTCCTTAATTTATTAAACACATTATACTTGGAGGGTCCAAAATCTAACTCTCATCACAAAACATCTATTGTTGTTGTTGTTGTTGTTGTTGTACTCATCTAACAGTAACTTGCCTTCCATCTTGCTCAGATAATATATTGAGCCATTTACTGAAACTCTAACATAAGCTGATCCAGTGTTATCTGAAAGCCAAGGATGACAAACAACTCTTACAACACCATGGACTCATAAGATGTTTGTGGTATTTAGCCTTTGCACTATAGAGGCTTGCCATGCACCATTCCCTGTCACATGGATTGATTCTCTCAGTGGTAGCTGTAATGTGTGCATCTGCTCAGGTATCACTCACATTTCTTGGATTGCAGCTTCCAATCAGGATGTAAGTATGTTACAGCCTTGAAGTATAAATATAGAATGAATGGAATAATTTTCTCACATTTCAAATCCCCCAAATGCTGAATACTTTCAGTCCATCATGCCAGAGATCTTAACATCAGCAATCATAACATGTGCCACTGTGTTGCCAAACCTTATTAGCAATGTTTCCTCCAAGTTTTTGTCCCACTGCCTGGGAGCCTCACTCAGTGTGTGCAGGGGTGTGGGCTGGACTTTGTTCAAAATGGGAAGTAAGCAAACTGGCTTCCGGCTGCGCATGTGCAACCTCAACGGATCTCTGGGCAAGCATATGTGTGCGCAGCTTAGAGAGACTATTGCTTATTAGTGTTCAGGTTAGTACAGCATCATTATCTGACAAGACTTACATCTGTGATTAAAATCACCTTCTTCTTTAGACTTTAAGTTACTGCTATGGCAACTGCCATGGTCTTTCAAACTTTGATATTTTCAACTTTAGCATTAACTTTAGCATTCATTGTGGTTTTCCTTTAACAAAAATCTTAAACTCTGACATATTCAGAAAAGACATCATTTCCCTAACATTAATGTCACAAATGTAGCCAGGCCACCCGTGACTACAGTGTGAGCAAACTACTATGTGCAAAACTGAGTCAGTCTTTAAATTATTCTAGGTTCGGACTATCCAAAACAAAGTACTTGAGAATGGAGAAAGTGTGGAATATGGAGAAAAGCAGTTTCCCTTCCCCCCAAACTTTGAGGCAGAGGAACATGTTTTTTCTTGTCTAATAATCAAAAATTAAATTGCAAGAACATGTTTATTGAGACGTACGTCACATCAGTTTCAAAGGGACAAATAAATGCACATAAAGTTGCAGCACATGTGAAGCCCTTCCCAAAAATAAAGCTTAAATGTTTATTACTACACTCCCCCCCACCCACACACACTCCATTATCCATATGAGAGTAGCTGCTGCTTCACCATCACCCCTGGTGCTAAGCAGTGGCTATGCAATTTGCTGGCAAGGAGCCATGAAAAGAAACAAGACCGGACAGGCTGTTGATCAACACCCTGGGCTTCCTGCCTTATTCATCCATCTGCTCCTACACAGCAGTACACAAGGATCTGGAAAAGCACTAGGTGAGAGGAAGTGCCGAAAGGTCATTAATAATAAATGTTCCGGTGGCGAGATGGAGTCAAAAGCAGAGAGGCTACCCAGCAGAATTCTTCACAGACACTGAGATCATACTTGTGAATAGATGCCACATTGCACTGCCCTACTTGATTAGTAATGAGAGGCTGAAGAGCATTCTAGAGAGCTTTTTTTTAAAGAAGAGGAAAAGGGGGGGGGGGAAGAAGGCAGCCACCAAAAGAGAATCAGAAATATCTACCTTGTAAAATTCCTCAGTCAAATCCTGTCAGGAATGCTTTGATGAAAAGCCATCTGTTCTCACAATATGCAAAAGGTCTATGAATTACAGAATCATAGAATAAGGGAGAAGGAAGGGGCCTACAAGACTATCGGGTCCAACCCCCTGCTCAATGCAGGAATCCAAGTCAAAGTAATATATGTCTGACAGATGGTTGTCTAATTTTCTCTTGAATGCCTCCAGCATTGGAGCGCTCACCACCTCCCAAGGTAATGTTTAAGAATATTTTTAAAAACCCAAGTTGCTTTTTTATCACACAGTACCTTGCTGGGAGACGGATTTTTCCAACTAAAAATTATGCAGTAGCCACTTGGGGCACTTCACTATTTGGAGAGGCAACTGCCTGTAGCTTCTAACAACGTGATTAAAACATGTGTCATCCTATACATACGTATATGGGTATAAGGTCCACTGAAGGATCTCACCTTTGAGCAAACATGCACAGGATTGTGCTGCAAGCCAGGACTAGTTCTAACCATAGGTGGCTTGTGACTGGACCAGGTAGGCACATGCCTAACGTCAAAATGTTGGGAAGGTGCCAACCTTGCTCAAGCCACAGGCCACCCAGACCCAGGTAGACTGAAGCAGCCAACTCAGGCAGCTGACACTTGGGATGGAGTAGCATGTTGGGGAGTACGTTTTGGTGTGTGCCGTGCACCCTTCCCTGTCACCCTTGAATTAGCCTAAAACTCTTCAGGTGTGGTGGAGGACGAGGCTCTGCCACCAGTTTTGAAGTAAGATTCAACTGCCAGTCTGGCTGGCAGGTAGTGGCAGAGCTGCTCCAGATGTTCCTGGAGGGGGGACAACTGCCTGGATCCGTTTCAGTCCGGGTTCAGGCCATGCCACTGAGAGAGCACTGGTTGCACTGCAGGGTGACCTGCTCAGGGAGGCTGATGGGGGGTGGGATTGACCCAATTGGTGCTCCTTGATCTCTAAGTGGCCTTTGATACCACCAACCACAGTGTCCTCTTGGACAGACTGTTGGGAATAGGGGTTGGAGCGCTGGAGCATAGCTGGTTCCAATCCTTTGGCTGGGTCCAAAGAGTTCAGCTTGTAGATGAATTGTTTTCCCCTTGGACCCTAAACTGTGGGGTGCCACAAGGATCCTTTATTTCCCCAGTGCTCTTAAACATCCATGTGAGGCCACTGGGAGAGGTCACCCAAAGATTTGGACTGTGTTTTCGTCAGTATGCTGATGATACAGAACTCTGTCTCTCCTTTACATCTTCTGCAGTGGAAGCTATCCGGGCCCTGGAGCACTGCCTGGCCTTGATTCTGGAAGGCTAATAGGCTGAAACTGAACCTGAAGAAGACAGAGGTCATGTTGTTGGGAGCCCTGCCAGAAAGGCTGGGAAGCAACCTCCCTAGGTTGGATGGAGTTCATTTTATCTTAGGGAGTGCGCTCTTACCTGGGGGTGCTCCTGGACTCAGCCTTATTCTTGGAAGACCAAATTGCAGCTGTGTCAAGGTCAGCTTTCAATTAACTTAGACTTATTGCCCAGATGAACCCCTCCCTGGAGGGGGGGATCTCTGACAACATTGGTCCATGTGCTGGTGATCTCTAGCTTGATTACTGTATCTGAGAAGATTCTCAGTCATCCAGGTGTGGTTATCTGGAAGTTGAGTCATGACAACTGGACTTCTTTCTTGTTAGGTTGAAACGTTTCACTACTCATCCAAGTAGCTTCTTCAGTCTCAGGAGAGTTGGTAGGAGATCCCTGATATATCCTCCACGTTAGTTTCACTTTCCCCTGGTCTGAACAGGCTCCTTAGAAGTACAAAGGACTGGGGGCGAAGGATAATCCCACTCCTGCAGTCCTTCTCCACCCATTGTCATGGGTTGTTAACAGTCGTTAACAGTGGTCTTTCTGGTGTGTGTGGTCTTAATTTTTCTGGGGACAGATGAAAAGGCAGCATTGATTACTGTAATGCTCACTATGTGGGGCTGCCCCTGAAGCTGGCACAGAAATTATAACAGGTCCAGAATGCAGCAGCCAGACTGATGTCAGGTGTGAGCAAGTTAGATCACATTTTGCCTGTGCTGACTTGCTAGTACAGTGGTGGCGAACCTTTTTGGGCTCGCGTGCCCAAAATGGGGGGGGGAACACAGCGGGTGGCGGAAGACCGGACCTGGAAGTGGCGGTTTAAGGGGGAATCATGGCGACGGACCCGGAGGGCCCGGAACCGGAAGTGGCGGTTTAAGGGGGAATCATGGCGACGGACCTGGAGGACCCGGAAGTGGCGGCAGAAGGGGGAATCCCGGCTGCAGCCGCCTCATGAGGTTTGGCTGTGCAGGGGGGGTGGGGGGGGGAGTAGTGACCTATGGCTCGCGTGCCAGAAGAAAGGGCTCCGTGTGCCAGAAGGGCTCCGCGTGCCAGCTGTGGCACGCATGCCATAGGTTCGCCATCACTGTGCTAGTACTAGCATATAAAGCCCTTAACAGTTTGGGGCCTCAGTATTTTTTGGAGTGTGTCCTCAGAACATCACCCTGTGCCACCCACTCTTCACAGGCCTTGCTTCTCTGGGTTGCCATGCTGAGAGAGGCTTAGAAGATACTCACCAGGAATTGTGCCTTCTCAGTCGTGGCTCCCACCTTATGGAATGCATTCCCGGTGAAAATTTGTCAAGCCTCCTCCCTCCCATCATTTAAGAAGATGCTTAAGACTCTGATGTTTTGGGAAGCTTTTAAGGGCATCCTCTTCTAAGTTATTTCTACAGGTGTTCCTCTAGTCCATCATCACTTGGGCTTTATTTAGTTATTGCAGTTGTGTTCTTAAAATTGTTTTCTGTTATTTGTTGTTATTTGGGAAGTGTTGTACACTAAATCAATGGTATATAAATAAATAAATAAATAAATAAATAAATAAATAAATAAATAAATAAATAAATAAATAAATAAATTTTGTACATGGAATGGGGTAAGGTGCTACCTTGTCCTTCACCTTAAAGACAGCAAGATGTGTTCAACTTGCCCTGAAATTTTATATTATTTAGCCCACCCCTGATACTTAGAAATCTTGAGGCAAATGAGAAAAATGATTCTAGTCTTTAAGTGCATGTTTGTAAATTATAAAGGACATTTCCTTGTGTGCAGTATTTACATAGCCAACAGTCATCTGATACTATCCATATAAATAAACACAGAATTAATCTTCTTCTTTTTTGCTTTTTGTTAGAATTAATGATCTTCTGAATTCCAAGTTCTGATGGTCAAACTGTGATTTGGATGAGAAATTCCCTGTCACTCCAGGGGATCCATAGTAAGAAAAAGGAGATAACTGATTTAAAGGCAAAAAGCAGGAGATATATGTAGAAAAATAGTTTGGAAGCATGAAGTCATAGTAAGAAAAGGTTTTCATTCTAGTAACACAAACATATCAATATATTATGGTTGCTTCTGATGTGGCATTTTAGAGACACACATGGCATTCCAGTCTATAAAACTAAATCCTAAGAATGATTGTTAATGAGCTTAATTTGTTTGAAAACAGATAGCTAATTTAGCTTTGAACACAATGTATAGCTGGCTCTGAACCAACTGCCTGGAATATGAGTTACCTGTGGAAGTAACACATAACTTATACTTGAGTTAGTACTAGTGATTTACTAGCTTGTCTTTGAACAGCAATTCAAGAAAATTCAAGCATGCACATATACATTTAACATTACATGCGTTGGAAATTACTCATACATCATGTTTTACTTGTGTCAGTGTGGTACAACAGTCAAGAGTGATGATATGGTTCTAGTGACCAGTGAGGCACGAAACTCACTGGATGACTGGGTAAGTCACTCTCAGTTTGACCTTGCTCATACAGTTGTTGTGAGAACAAAGTGGGGGAAGAAGAGTATACAGTTACTTTGAGCTTATCTGGAGGGGAAATGGGACATAAGTGCAACAAGTAAATAATAAATAAATGTATGACTCCATGCTATCAGTCTCACTCTAAGGAACAAACACCCATACTCTGGCATATCCAAATCGATTTGTTCTCACTCAGTGACATGTCCACATAACATCTTTCTACATTCTTGTTAGCATAAGGATGCAACTATATTGCCTAAGCAATCCGAAAGTTGTCTCCGGGTATTATTGTATCAATTCATGTCACGTGTTCTTTGTTTCACTATTCCCATCCTCATGGGGCAGACTCAATTGAACCAGATTGATTCAGTGTAGAGAATGCACAATTCTTTAAATCGCCTTAAATAGACCCAGGTTAGCACTCTGATCTGCCTGTGGGTCTGTCCTGACTCTGCCTGCATTCCATTCTTGTTCATCACGATTATCTTTTCTGGAGCTTATGTTTTTCCAAACATTGGGGGGGGGGGGGGGAGAGATTTCTTTTTTTGTTCCTTCAAATCCTTTTTAAAAAAAATTCTAAGTGCCAAAGCACTGCATCAATGTTGTGACAGTGTATTTTTCAGCAACTGATACTTCCCTCTCATCTCCTTTAACAATCTACAGTGGAACCTCTACTTAAGAACGTCCCTACTTAAGAACGATCCAACTTAAGAACAGCTCCGTTCGCTAAATTTTGCTTCTACTTGAGAACGGAGCTCCAAGATAAGAACGGAAAAAAAAACTTTCCTGCCCTTTTTTTAACCTTAGGTCATCTTAGGTTAAAAATTTTTTTTTCTCCCCCTAGTGGTAGAGTACGGATTAACCGGCTTTGCATTAGTTCCTATGGGAACTAATGCTTCAACGTACGAACGCGCCTCTACATAAGAACAAAAAACAGCCGGAACGGATTAATCGGTTTTCAATGCATTCCTATGGGAAATTTTGCTTCAACTTAAGAACGTTTCAACTTAAGAACACCATTCCAATACGGATTAAGTTCGTAAGTAGAGGTTCCACTGTAGTATTAACTATAGACCTTCCTGTGCAATAGGCTGGCAAAGCTTGCAAATGCAACAATAAAGAAATACCAAAACAAAAGAAAACAAAAACCCAGCATAAGAAGAATGCAGATACAAGAAAAAGAAGGAAAAGAAAGGAGCTGAAATAATGTTTGTATGGAAAACCTAAATTCCCTAGATGGAAGGCAAATCACATGTCAATAACAAGCCAGCAAGACTCCAGTGCGTATCTGAAGCAGCACTGAAGTTGAATATTTTAAAAAAAAAAAATTAAAAAGGGAAACAGTTCAGCAAGCATAATTGTTAATTTCTCCATTGGGACAGCATCCCGCACCACCTCAAATACATCACCAAAATGTCAGCACAGGGAACACCCCTGCACACAGAATACAATGACACAACCATTCACACAACCAAAAGGGGGTCAAAAACAGTGTGATGTAGGGCAATTTAAAATAAACAATCTCCTGATGGGTACTCAAAAAAGAAATGATTCTTCAAAGAAAAGAGGTTCTCCCACACTTACAATAACGCCATGTAGTTGGGAAATTTTGAATCGATTTGTATCATGCTAAATCCAGAGTAAAGGCACTGGGCTGTTTGAACCTAGAAAACAATGAGGAAATGAACGATGCTATCTCCTCCAGCAGTGCTAATCACATGTCCAGAAACGTGACAACGGTGATCATCTATTTAATAGAGAAGGTGCTCAGGACCCAAATGGAAGGATAAAAATATCTATGGCTTAGCCCTGGAGTTTCTTTTCAGTGCCAGGATTCCGATATAGAGCTTGTGAAGACAATGTGCACTTTGATTTAACACCTTCCCTTTACATTCTTCACTCCAGCCCTTCAGCTTAAACAGAACTCTAACAAAAGGACAATCACAGCATAGGAACCTTATGGCTCAGCAGATTTTCTATTTTTCCCAGTCTGTGATTTCCAAGATAACCTTGAGAATCTTTGGGGACTACAATAGAGAGATCCTGTTGAGGCAGAGATGCTTAGCTGGGAGCTGATTAAAAGCAGGATTTTAAAACAATGTTGTAAAAGGGCTCTACTTGGAGAAAAAGGTGATAGCAGAATCCTGTATCTACTTCTTCCCTTTGGGGGCAGTTAGAAAAGTTAACAGAAACAAGAGAAAGCTAAAGAGGAAGAAGGTCCAATTATGAAGGTAAAAATTCACACCACAGTTTCAAATATAAAAAGGAAACATAATATGAATGACAATATACAGTATAATGACAGCAAAACTTCAGGCATAGCTAATGGTCTTCATTTATGAGCCTCAAGTCTCTTGATAAAAAACAGTAAATGTAAGCTTTGGAATTTCACAGAATTCATCTTCATGATGGGTTTTTATTAATATTCCATGTAGCATGAGAACTGCTATTCCACTAGGGATCTTTTTTCGTACATGAGACTAAGCAGCTTGACTCACTGGCCCTAACAGCAGTTAGCTTTCTACAAAGAACTGAATACTACCAAGCTATCTCTGAAACAAGTGATGTAATCATCAATAAATATTTCTGACTTTGAGGAAGTCTGAGGAAGATCTACTAATATGCAATGAGGAAAATCTACCAACATGCAAAGAATGCCCATATTGTTGGTAACTTAGTGTTTTATTCTTTCAAGATCAAAGTGAATATCCTCACTCTAGTAAATTATTATAAGCAACAGGAGGGTGGACAACAGTACGTTAGGGCTATTTCTGTGACCCACTAACACCCTGGAGTCACCACACACCCTGAATTTTAAAAACGTGCTAAAAAACCCACACACACATTATACCAACATTTAGCATGCATCACCAGAGCATTAAATAAGATATACACATGAAAATACACAAACCAGCCCCTTTAGCCATGCCCTTTGGAAGCGTGGCTCTTCGTCGACTGGAAAATCTGAGGAATGCCCCCCCCCCCCAGCCCTATTGAGGTTGCCCACTCCTGAGATACGAATCTATCCTTTTCTGTGCTGTGCTTCCCTCTGCTCACCATATGTTGTATAGAGAAAATAGTTCTAAATAGCAACCATCAGGGCAAATGTACTTCTTGTCCTCATTCAAGTAAAAACAATAGGGACTATATGTCCTTCATTTCCACTGTTACTCTCTGCAGAAAGCAACTCTGAAACCATTCTGCTCACTTCAGCCCCATGCATACTTATTGGTAGCTAACACAGAAACTGCTAACAATGTTTTTTAAACGCTACAATTCAGTTCAGAAGTGATGTTTATAGAGAGAATAAATGTTTGTAAAATTGCATAACCTTTGTTGGCTAACAAGAGAAAGTCGTCTGAAGGTCAATGCCATAGCATAGTGTTTTTTCCAACTGAGAAATTATAGCATCCTATTGAAAACTTATAAGGTATTCCACAATAAGGTGATTATTAATAATCAGAACTTGGGAATGTTCTTTCTGACCTCCCCACTACTAGAATTTCCACAAAATTTTGTAGTTTGCTACCCCAAAATTAAACCATTCCAGGCTCTGCTAATAGAAACAGGGAGAAAAACTTGTCTAGCACTACTGATTTTGCCCTACAACATTCAAGGTACATGGGACTTTGGGGCAAACCATGAGCAGCAGTACTTGGAATTAATGAGAGTTCTCAATGGGGTGTTCATTTTCATGGGATAACTATCAAATGGAGCAGAAGAGGAGGTCTCTCTCCCTGGCCCTGTCACATATTCCTTGCTTCTAACCATTGGGGGGGGGGGGGGAATCCACAGAGGGGAAGTTGCTCTGTGAAGAAAGGCATCTCCCATGATGCAGATGCCTGCACAACCAGAGTTGTTCATTATCTAGGAGAATCTACTCATATGGAGCAGCTCTTTTTTTCAGATCTTCCCCCAGCATGTGGACACCAAGGTGTCAGGACTGCTAGGAGAAGAGACAGAGTGTAGCGGGTGTAGGCCAACAGGTGTAGGGTGTAGGCTGCACCTTCTCGCTCCACAAGACATTAACTGAATGAAGATGAATGTCCCAAAGGCAGAGTTTTGGAAACAAGTTCCCTCAGGAAGAAACAGCTGCACCAGCTAAAAGATAAGTGAAATTTCCTTTGAAGTTTAGATTGGTTAGGCTCATAATTAGCTTGTTTGAACAGCAGCCATTCATTGTTAACCTTTCTTACTGCCTGCTTCCCTTCCAACTTTCTCAAATTTTTCCAGACAGAGCAGCAGGAGGAGGAGGAGAACTAGTGGCAGGCCAGGCACAGAAAAATAAGGGCATTTTCCACAACATGGAGGCTTTTGAGCATGTTTGAGGGCCTCTTTTGTTGTCAGGGATAGCAGATTCTTTCATTTTTAATTTTACCTGGCTCAATCCATTCAAGAGGAATTAAACCCACAGATTTCAGTGATGCTTGCTCCTGAGAAGAATGACAAACTCCCACATGTACATCACCAGAAATTGGAAAGTCTATTTTCTGGACCAAAATTCCCACATTCTGGAAGCTGTCATTAAAAAACTCAAACCTTTCTCATCTCTGCACATCATGTCCGAGACTGTGAACCTTCCACAGAAACAGAGGGTTCGAACAGTTTATTGTATCTCCTGTATACTTGCCTAATTCACACTCCCACTGTGTACCCATGAAACTACATTTCTTGGTATTTATAAAAACAGTATTCTTGCATTTGGCAAGCATGAACTACCCTTATCGGGCAATCATCCCAAGAGATTAGATGTAATTAACTATGCCCAGTGCTGCCTAAACATCCTAAGAGCACTGGCTCTCTTTTGATAACCACAAATTCTCTCATGTATTTTTTACGTGAATGTTAACGGGGACCTTACAAGACACACTGACTGGTTTATCTACCCAAGCCCTGCATCATAGTTTATTTTCTGTTATCTACACACCACTTGCATTCATCAGTGACTATTCGCAAGCTGCTGCTGACCCAATTTAATGCCTGGCAGGAGATTGTACTCCCAGCTGTAATTAAAGTAAAAAAGGACTTTACAATACATTTATTCATCCAAAGCCCATGACATCTGTTTATTCTTCTCCCTTCATACGCCTGAACTTATTTGAAGCAAATACATGCTCAACAGTGTTTGAAGCTCTACATAATCCCAATGAAAATCACTTCAGAACAAACACTCGGCTTCTGATAATGAAGGGCCAGACTAATCCTTCAGCTGGTGTTTTCAGGCTAAGAAAATCGTTCCTGCGTTGCTACAGCAATTTGCAGTATATAATACCCACAATGCCTTGCAATTGAGCTTCACCTCAGCAGTATTTTCAGCAGGAGAATGGCCCAGGTTAACCTAATTCAGTCCCTATTTTTCTTTGTGGCAGAAAATGTATCAGTGAGGTTCTCAAAGCCAGGACCTCTGAAGGCCACACATTATATTTTCTGTCAAGTGTGTCTATTGTTCAGTACTTTCTTTTTAGTCCAAACAACATGACAGCTGAAGTGGCCCAGCTATGCAGATAAACCCAGTACAGTGACCCAATCACAGCCCCTTCCCAATGTGATGAGAAGAAACAGTTTCTTACTAGCCAGGTGTAAGCTGAACCCATGTTTTTTTAAATTCAAGTGTGAAATCGTATTTTTACCATATTACATCCTTCTTTCTCCCCACCAACCCTGGCTGATGTGTTATGAAATACAATCAAATGTAACCAATGCTTCTGGCACAATGAACTACAATACAACTTTAGACTATTGGCACAAAGCTGAAAAAGGAAGTACTGTAAGTAAACAACAAATTAAGGAGAGACCCAGAAGTTTATTCCAGTTCTCCCTGTCAGTACCACAAGCAGGAGCTACATTGCAAATTCAGCCTCTGAAAACTGACATGGCTAGCAGAGCATACTTCCCCCTTCAGAAGGAAATCACATTTACACTTCTTGTTCTAGGAAAATAAGAAGCTAGTGGTTATTATAGAAATACATTGAGACAGGAAGGCAAATAGGAATCCTAGTTCTACTTAACTAAGTTGGAGATGCACAAAATCAGAGAGACAAGAAGTATTTCCTGCTCTCTCCCAGAGGAAGACAAGATGGGAGAAGGAAGGAAGAGACATCATCTACTTTAAGAATGTAAGTCTAGGTGGGGAGAAATATGGTTAACATAGATTAGGGTAAGTAAAGGACATCTAGGAAATTTAAGTAAATTCTCTCTCTCTCTGCTCCTCCTTGCTTTTAATCTATGGGTTTCATCTTCTCTCACAATTTCAATGGCATGGTCAGTATGTAAGTTGTCATTTCTCAAGTAGGACAATACTTCACTTCTAGGGGTCTCTTGCTTTGTATGTCTCTGACAAAGTAATGCTTTACATGAACAGGGTTCACATGTGAAGGCACCCCTTCTGTCTGTGTGAGTCACCTGCACCACTGCCTCCAATATCTATCGTTAGGTGGCATACTTTAAGTACCTTTAGAGACCAATAACATGCACCGTTTCTGTGAAAGATAATGCCACTGTCTCCTGCTTTTGGCTGGTTCACTAAAAAGCCCCCTTTCCATGGTAGAACAGCTTTCCATTGGTTGACACAGGATCAGCGGTGTCAGCTGCTCAGTCAATATTTGTATATCCCAGATCTGGGATCTTTTGGTCCAGTGGAAGTGATAATCACTAAAAGACAGACTAAGGTTTTATCTGCTCAGCCATACAGAATCACTGATCCTTGATTCTCTGCCCCATTTGATAATGTATCCCCTGGTTTTGCAGAACAGTGATGTGCTGATGCACCAACAGCCTCTGTTACTAGAAACGAAAGGTATACTTTAAAAAAAAAAACACCTAACCTCAGAATGTCTTGAGTGTAGCTCTACATTTAGAAATCTATAAATGTACAGCAGTGGAAAAGGATGCCTGAGTTGGGCTACAAAAGGCCTGGTGAAACTGTGGCTCTTCAGATGCTGTTGTACCACTCCTATAATCCCTGACCACTGGCTATTCTTAGCTGGGGATGATGGAAGAGGGAGTCCAACAACTTTTGATGATAATATCTTCTGCACAACAAGAGACCATAATGCCAGTGGTTCAGAGCATCTACACAGAAAGTCTGAAACCACAGCAGTTTCCTCTTTGCTGCTAGAGTCTTCCCCAAAAGCCTGCTGACCATGGAGAGAAAAACCTACTAACCTGAGTTTTCCCTGGGGAAACAGAGTGATGCTGACTCACCCAGGAGGCAGCAAGAGCAACAAAGCATTTATTAGTGATTTCTGCAAAAGCTCAATGGGAAGGAAATCTGTAGGCAGAGGGCCAGAGACACCAGCTAACCAGAGGAGGAGCATTTGCCCTGTCCAGCAGGCAAATGGATTCATGAAGCAATGGGTTAATACTGACTGTAAGAATTCAGGATTCTCAGTAAACTCTCTGGTGTTTACCAAATATGTTGAACTACAATTTCCACAATGATGGGGTTGTAATCTATTCTAAAACATCTAGAGAATACCAGTTAGAGGCAGACTGTCATAGGCCAAACCACTGTCCCTTTAAATCTTTCCCCACTCTCTGGTGACTTGTGGGATGAGGCTTTGGTCATGATCAAGGTCTAACTAAGGCTATAAAGGCTGATTAAGCTCTCCTACTTGCTGGAGCAAGGTTCGTGCTTGATTCGTGGTCTTGCAGATCCTGTTTCCTTCCAAATTTCTGCATTTCGCCCCCAGGAACCACTACTATTTCTTTAGGACACTATATCTCAGTAATTGGTTACTGTTCTCTGTCACAGGCTATCCTCTCTCTCCTGGCAGGTCCCTCAGGGTCACACTCAATGTCTCTGCCAGGGTGAAACAGAGAGTTTCTGTAAGAATAAGCTGACAACCACAACAGTCTTCAAAACATCCTTGGTCACTTAAGATCCAAGAACACAGCCATCAAATAAAAAAAAAGATCAGTGTTCCTCTCTCTCTTTTTTTCATACACTTGTTCTGCTCCATGGATGGTGATGCTGTTTTCCAGATCAGACCAGTCAAGTGACAACCAGGCAAACTCATGGACAGGCTTTGGTACTTGCAAATCTTTCATCTGTCACTCATTCCTTCTGTTTGTATGCCACCACACATACTACATTTCTCCTGGGATACTATTTGTATTGTCTGCATCTCCCCACTCATAATACTCCCCACTATTTTTCCTCTCCCATAACATGAAAAGCTAAAACAAACCATTAAAATGTCAAAGCTTCCAGTTTGTACAAGGAGTTAAAGTAGCAATCAGCTTTCCAAGGTATCTGATATTCTAACAACGTCTGTTTCTCATCTATTTGAAGGGGCAATGGAGCAAGAAAAGAAAGAAAACAATGTCATTTTGTGTGATTTTTTTGAATAGGTATGTTGCCAGTGAGACAACAGTTCATGTCTTCCTTACTATATTCACTCCCAGTGTCTAGGAAAAATAGAAGAAAAACCATTCCAAAAGTTTCAGGATCTTTTAAAAGGCATGTAAAAACTCTTCTTTTTGGGTTGGCCCATACAAGCCCAGCTTAAGGCAGTGGGAGAGAATTATTTAATTTTTAAAATCAATACACATTTTCAAATACTGTAATTCTGGTTGACCAATTTCATCATATTGAGTATCACTACAATATTTACTTTTTATCACTCAGAATCTCTCTAAGCCTTCAAGAAAGGGGTATCCAATACATGGAAATAAATGAAATAAGATACACATGCAAGCCTTTGTCACAATGAAATCCTGAAATCTAAAGGTTTGTAGTGATGGGATCTAATATTCTATATTAGAAGATGCTGCGTTTGTAGAGAGATGACACAGAGAAATTATAAAGCCAAGTTTGCTTCTCTCTCATTCACTGACAACACACATACACACACTTGATTTTCCATACAAAGGTTGCTCGTCCCCCACAAACACTCCTCACTTCCTGTCTGAATCATCTCACTCATGCTTAGTGCTCATGTTTCATTGAGCCAAAGATTTCTTTGTAACAGAGCCAAAGCTTTTGCTCTTTTCTAGTGGTAAGGGATGGCAACGTTATGTATATATTGCCTGTCTACAGAAAGGAAAAGGAAACACCTTGACCTTTTTCTCTCGCTAGGTTCAGGAATTTAAAACACTATGAAAAGTTCTCAAGTTCTTCTCCACAGGGAAGAAAATAACTAAGACAACGCAAGAGGCTAAATCTCAAAATCCTGGGCTGCTTAAGATACATTTACAACAGTTCCATTTCAAAAATCAAGGTCAGGTTTCCAAATAATTCTGGAGAGGTCTTTTACCTTCCAAACAGAACCAAAGATAGTGTTGAGCCTCTTTATTTTAAAAAACCCATTCACACAGAAACCTGCAGTGAACTGATGACTTGTTTCCCCCCCTTTCCCCCCTTTTCTTGGCAACTAAGCTTCTGAAAACCTTATACATCTCTGGATTCAGAGTTCAGACATTTTACAGAAGGTCACTTAGATCTGAAGTTTGAGCGCTCTACTACATTTCTAGAACAGGGTCATTCCTTCCTACTATCTCATTTGCCTCCTTTTCAGCAGCATCCCTCTAATTTATCCACTCAGAAGGAATCTAAGCTTCTTTGCAAACAGTTTATAAAGCTTGCCTTTATTTTATTTTTTTAATGACCATAATAATGACCTGCTTTGAATGTACAAATACTTTACTTCCTCAGGATAAATGTCAAACATGTAAGTAAGTGATATAACACCCAATTGTCCTGATAGACACATGAATTCTCTATAATGGGCTGGAAGAGTCTTGCTTTATAATTGATGTTTCTCATGTCTGTGACCCATCATAGCCTTGAAGAGCAGATGTGCAAGAGTGGATAACTGGATGTCGCCTAATGAGTGCTGTGCAAAAGATAATGCTTCTGCTCAGGGCAAGGTCAGAAGCTCTGTAATCATTTCACAGGTTTCTCCATGCAGGTTCAGTTGTACATTGTTATGAGCCACCTGCTGATTAACCCCATGACATGGCAGTGGCCCACAAAAAAACCAGTGCCGCCTGTGATGGTGTATGTATCTACACTACACCATTATAGCAGTTTGATCCCACTTCAGTTACCATGGCTCCTTCCTAAGAAATCCTGGAATTTGTAGTTTGGGAAGGGGGTGACTAGAAAGGAAGTTGTTCCAGGCTCTCAGGAAGTCCTCTGCACCACAGCCCAGCATTTTTGCACCAGCTGAAATTGTTATTATTATTCATACAGGATATGTTTAATTGCCCTGGAAAGAGTTGTTGTAAGCATCCACACAGCAGAGGGTTAGATTATGTACATAGTGTCTCACATCCTCCTCTGCCATTATTCCGACCCTTTTCTCCACTAGTCCCTTTTTTGGTTCAGTTTATGATGTACTATTGAGGTGACTCTTGGGTCAATCAGCTGAAGCTGGTCTTGGTTTCCTCAGATCTCCCTGTATTTAGGTGTGTAAATGCACTTGTGTCTTTCACAAAGGAAAGAAGCAAAGCATTAAACTAGTAAGATCTTTTTTAAAAACAACAACAATAATAATAATAAAGTATGAATCTCAAGGAAGTAATGCAGAACCATCACAACCCTCCTTGCTTCAGATGCCATTCTCAATGTGATCAGGACAACTCCTGCTGCCCAAAGGACTGACACAGAGGGAAAGACACAAGCCGGAAAGTGAGACAGAACAATGCAAGTGGAAACGCTACCAAAAGAAAGAAAGAAAGGTCTGCTGGCCAAAGAAAATGGACCACTTACCCACCAAAAAAGATTGGGCCTACTCACTACTAGGTTTACATCATGTCAGCAAATGCCAGAGTCGCTGCCAAGCCGAGGCTTTGGGCAGCGCGACTCACTCTTTGCCCCCCCCCCCCACGGATGGCGTGGGACCCTACAGGTCTCACAAGAGTTGTTTGAAGAGAGGTGAATGCGTGGCTATATAAGGGGCTTTCCCCCTTCTAACCGTCCTCTTCTTTTTCTGGCACCCACCTGCCCACCCTATGCTAGTGTGAGTTTTTCTGGTCGCCTTTTGGGGCCAGATAGGAATTTTTGACCCTCATCCTGACTGGCCTTTGGATGGGGGGATTTTTGGCCTATCCCACACTAGTACGGGTTGCTGGCAATTTTATGGTGGAAATTCGGTCACACTGGCAGGTGGTGCGGAAAAAGCAGGTATTTCCGGTGAGTCCCACTGTAAGATCAGGTAAGCTAACAGCGCATCGGACCTCCCAGGGCTGCGGATAGTGCAATTACAGCACCTGGGGAAAAAACATGCGCTGGGCCACTTCCGGACCAGCAGTCATCAAGTAAAGATGGCTCGAGGTCTGGGGGTGTTTATTTAGCGGCCAGCTGGGTTCCTGCGGTCTTTAAGACTCGCCCATATGTTGATTGATTTACCTGTTCCCGCACTACCGCAGGCCCCTCTTTGCCAAATGATTGGCAAATTTTGAATTACAATCAATAAAGTGTGGCCCGTGTTTTAATCCATACTACTTGTCTCGCGTCTTTATTCCGGGGTTGGGGGGCAAAGAAAAAAAATATTGAAATGTACAGTGAAAACTGCAGGACAAATAGCAGGACAACTGTCTGTCTAGTCATACCCTGAATAACTCTGCTAATGAGAGCTAATGCATTCCCATAAAGTACAGAGGATAACTCTTAAGTTCCTCGCTAAACTACAAGTCCCAGGATCCCCTAGGATGGAGCCCTGAGGGTTAAAGTTGTATCAAATTGCTGTAACTGTGTTGTGTAGATGTAGTTTAAGAGAATAACAATGATTCCATGCTCTGAAGCAATCCAAATAAATAGTGCAATACTCGTCTCTGTTTGGAAGCAGGGAAAATTACCAGGCCTGCAGTGCTACCTGTATTTGACTTCTTTCGGAACAAGATTCTTTCAGGCTTACTGCTGTTATCTAATTACCTGTATTAACTTACAAATATAAATGGTGAGCAAAAGCAGAGGTTAAGTTCCCTGCTCCCACACCAGATTTTTTTTTTTGAGGGGGGAGGGCAGTTGGAATTGTCAAGTTCTTTTGAAGAAAAAAACCCTCAATCTTCTCCACATCTCTTTCAGCCTCAGCCTCCTCAAAGCTGCCAGCCTGATTTTTTTTTTTGAGTGATCATCCAAAAGCTTTTGATCTCTGTAAAGATGTTCATAAGTAACCTACATCGTCTTTGAGGCTATTCTATTTAGGGAGCTCAAAACTAAGTTATCAATATAAAATAGTACTGATAACCAACCATTTTCAGCTGAGGGATGAAGGGGGGCAAGGTGATAATGACATTCTGGAGACAATATCACATACGGACACATACTGTATCAGTAAAGATTTATCTTTCAAACAGAAAGTGCAAAAAATACAGGACGCTTTCATTAGATTTTTGTGTGCTTGTTCCCATTCATAATATGTTGACACACATGCTTTTAAATAAATGATTTGCAGTTGACAGTGTGCTTCACATTCAACACAGCTTTTCATCTGACAAGTGTGGTCTCAAATGCTTTCTGAGCATCACAGGTGCAGGAATCTTCATGATATAATCATCGCCCATTGAAGTGATTTTTCCAAATTACAAACTTGTCATCATTTTTCTTAGCATACCAATGAGTGCACAGACATTAAACTATAGTTGTAGCTATGAAAAACAATTCCAAGATTGTAGGACACCGCCCTACCTTCTGATGGTCATAGGCAAAAGTGAATGTGGGAGAAATGAGGTCAGAAGTAGAGTGCTCAAACTGGTGTGAGGAAAGAGAACATGTTCACCTGGAGACACTGTAGGTTAATGGTTCCCAATTTTCAGGCCTCCAAATGTTTTGCACCTCAACTTCCAGAATTTCTCAATATGACCATGTTGCCTGGGGCTTTTTGGAGTTGAAGACTCCAAATATTTTTGAATACCAAAGGTTGAGAATCATTGCTGTAAAAGATTCAGACTGTAGACAACTATACTGAAGAACTGCTGTCAGATCAAAACTTAAGAGACACAGACTGCATAAAATGTAGCAAACACTACCGTGTTTCCCCGAAAATAAGACAGGGTCTTATATTAATTTTTGCTCCAAAAAATGCATTAGGGCTTATTTTCAGGGGATGTTTTTTTGTTGTTGTTGTTTTCATGTACAACAAACTACATTTATTCAATTACAGTCATGTCATCTTCTGGTTGCTGCACAATGGTGGAGGGCGGGTTTTCACTTAACTGGGGCTTATTTTGGGGGCAGGGCTTATATTACGAGCATCCTGAAAAATCATACTAGGGCTTATTTTCAGGTTAGGTCTTATTTTCGGGGAAACAGGGTAGACAACTTCCAGACATTTGCACATATCCATGTTCAGACTCTGAGAGCTGCACACCTCTAAACCCCCACCAAAGATCTTAATTTTTTTAACAGAAACTCCCCCCCCCCTTCTACATTTTGGTGGTAATTAAAAAATTAAAATTCATTTTGGGGGAGAAGGACTCTGGGGGACTCAAGAAGTAGCAGAATTGCCACCAAGAAGGCACGGTGAAATTTCTTGAGTCAATGGAGGGGGGGAGGTTAAAATATTTTTCTTAAATGGCTGTGTGGGCAGGCTTGGGAGCAGGAATGCTAGGATGCCACATTTGGATCCCTGGGGGCCATATGCAGCCTTTTGGTGGCCCTTTATCCACTCACTTTCCAAGTTAGGTGGACAACTTGTGGCCCTCAGACTAGTGTCTGCCTAATTTATAACATCATCTTCAAGTGATTACTTCAGACATCTGATAAAGGGAACCCGTCTCTACCCTTAAAGCCTGATGAGTTGAGCTTACAAAACAGAATGAGTGTGTGTCGATATAGCTATAGCTGTTGGTTGTGGTTACTGTGGTCAGCCAAAATCAGATAAACGGGTAGATGACTTACAGGTTCAGATACTATACACTTTTGACTACAACATAAACAGGGGCACCTAGAGCTCCTGGAGCAATTTGGCTACCTACCGTCAAGGGTAGAGAATATTCAACTCTTGGTCCACTTAAGTAGTGATTTCCACGCCAAAAAGAAGAAGAAGAAGAAGAAGAAGCTATTGCATGGAATTGAGCTGGCTCTGCAACAGGAAAGCTATCACTTTGTGGCTTAATCCTGGCTACTATCATGCATAGTTTAGTTACATCAAGTTTAGATTACTACAACCCAGTCTGTGTAGATCTGCCTTGAAAAAGCATTTGGAACTTCAGCTGGTAGACAATGCAACAGCTTGCTCCACACAGAGATCATTTCTTGGAGTAACTCCTCTTTTATGTCAATTTCAGCTGATATTGATCCATTTTTGGGCTCAGTTCAAAAATTCTGGAGGAAAGGTTTAAAACTCTGACATCTAAAGACTTTCAGTTACAGAAATTGTTTTACCTACCTCACCTCCATCTAAGTGGCAGATGATGGGAATGCATCAAAGGGCCTTCAATGATAGAACAAACAGATTCCCTGACATATGAAATAAACCAAGTTATCTCACACTTTCCATTTGCCATCTAAAATCTTTATTTCTGTGTCTCGGGGCTTCACTAGATGAGATGTGGATTCCATGTCTAGAAGCGGCATGCCATTAAGAAGAGAAACTGTTTACTGTAACATAATTGTGCCCCTCATTTAGAAAAGTGGCCTTTTTGTGTTGTAATTAGTCTGTCAGCAGACAACACCTCTTTGTTTGCAAATCCAACGTCTCAGGCATGTAACACTGTAAGATCTGCCAGCTTGGACGGGTAACAGTTTAAGGAACAGAAATACACATTTGCCTTAGCATGTGATAAGACTCTATGCAGTTGCTTTCCTCTGCCATTTTTGTTCATGTTTTCTCAATTTTTATGATCATTTAACCTTCACTTTTGTTCACTTTTCAGGGTGGGGCTCAGTTCTGCATTAAATGGAAAGGCAACTTTGGCCATCTTAAAAGAAATAAATAAAATGAATGATTTTTTAAAAAAGAATACTCTTAATAAAGTACAAGGTGCAGGACTTATGTCAGCAAAGTTTAAATAATATTAAGAAAACAAGATGTGGGTTGGTAATGCACAAGTCCTCTTTAAATATTCTGAGCCTTACTCACTGCTCTCTGGCAACTTGGCAGCGGTGCAAATGCTTCACTCTGTCACATGTGATTTATGAGCACAGTCTATGCAATTTGAGGCATGATAATAGATTCACCTGCTTGACATTAAATAAATGATTGATTCACCATACAGTACTAAGATCAAGAAGAACATGTCCCCTATGTGTAATGTTACTGCATGTAAGGAAATTAATATATCCAATGTCTCCATAAAGATTTTAGGCACACTTGGAAAGCATGTCTGTGGTTGAAGAAAGTATCTATTTTAAACCTTCCCCCCCCCTTATTTTATTTACAACCCAGAATAACCTCCTTTTTTATAGGAAGACAGAATTTAAAAGCCAAGTATTCCCAATGGGGTAAGCATGATAAAGAGACAGATTCTAATTTGACTTTTCTTACTCATATGGATTTGGGGACAAACTGTCACTAAAATATACACAATGAAAAAAATTACAGGGGGAAAAACGGTTGCTGGTATAGGCTTCCTCGAAACTCTAAATCCATGAACTCAGCAAAGTCCTTGAGTAGGTCAGAGGTGGGGAATTTATTCTCCTGGGACTCAAAGAGTCCAAAAAGAAAAAGAAAGAATGACAATCCTGTTTTCATTAAACTGGAAGCATGGAATAATAATGTACACTTTGGAGCACAGATATACAGTGGCACCTGGTGTCTATTGGGACTGGTAGAGCAGGGTGGCCAATAGAAAGTGAAAGCGGTGTTAGGTAGAGGGAAGGCCAAATCTGTTTTGTCTGCTTCTTCTTCTCTTGCATCAAATCTGCAGGACAATTCTTGAACTGTGGACATTTCACTGAACTCAACAGTCTTGTTTGTGGATTCTGCCAGCAACCACACTATCCTTTTTTATTTTCTGTAGAGAAAAATTGACCTCTCCCATTCTCCATTCATCCCTATCCGACACCCATTCTACCTACCGCTATCCTCCAGTTAAGCCACAGGATGGAAAACAGCAGCTTAAGGATAATTTCGTGGAGGTCTACCCTGTGAACACATTATACCATTTCTGGCCCAAATACAAATACACAGAGAGAGAAGCCTGTGAAGTACAACTGGGATGTTTGTCATGCTGGCTAAGGGATTCTGGGAGCTGTAGTCCAAAATCAACCCTTTGAAATTTACTACTTGTACACAAGCGTGCGCGCACACGCACGCACATGCACACACAAAAGATAAGGGCTTACAAGACAGGGGAGAAGGCTAGCTCCTCACTGTCCACTCCATGCCATGCACTTACATGTTGGTGATTAAACTCTGTCTACCAAATCCCTTGCAGGTTCTTTGTATACATTTAAGAACATGCTTCCTCTCACAACAAATTATCCCCCTGAAGTGTTCTTCATTGCCTCACACCAAATAAAATAAAATAAAGAGTTCCTCCTCAAGGCTGCTTTCCTCATTCTACATCTATGGATTCCAAATTAAAACTTAAACAAATCAAATGTTTCTTCTCCCCTTATGATCAGAACAGAGTTGTAAGCAGAACCACTCAGCCAAACATCAGTGCAGAACTGTAAGCAAAGGAGGAGTGGCCTTGCTTTCCCTCTGGTCCAGGCATGAGCATACTAGCTCACTGGGTGAGATGCAATCCCATCTGAATCCACAATAGGCTAATTTCCCATGTTGTTGTTTAGTCGTTAAGTCGTGTCCGACTTTTCGTGACCCCATGGACCAGAGCACGCCAGGCCCTCCTGTCTTCCACTGCCTCCCGGAGTTGGGTCAAATTCATGTTGGTAGCTTCGGTGACACTGTCCAACCATCTCGTCCTCTGTCGTCCCCTTCTCCTCTTGCCTTCACACTTTCCCAACATCAGGGTCTTTTCCAGGGAGTCTTCTCTTCTCATGAGATGGCCAAAGTATTGGAGCCTCAGCTTGAGGATCTGTCCTTCCAGTGAGCAATTTCCCATAAGAATCCATTAATCAAGCTTGCCAATCTTTCCTTTCCACCCCTGATTCCTCCTACCATGCCCATGCTGAGAGTTTTCAACCATCACACTCTCCTTAAGAAAAGAGGAATGAATACTCTGCTTAAGAGGAACAATTCTGTGTACCTGTTAATTTTTGTAGGGAGCAGCTTGATTGTCAAGTTCCACAAAGAGAAGACACTGACTAAAGGATGATAAGAACCAATGCCACTTCTTGGGCTAGTCACACCCGAGGAGGAAAGCAAGAATAGGCTGACTGGGGATTACCTAGACCTGAGGGTAATGTCTTGCTTACCCAAGTGGCCCAGTCTGCACTGTTTATGTAAATGCACATCTACACACACCTTCCGTTTCTATTTGTGTCAAAATTCTGCAAATGAGAAAGATTATTTCTAAGATCGTATAGAAGCAGTTGGACTCAAGCAGATTTTTAGAGCCTGCCTTCCATTCGGACCCAAAATGAGCTACGGTGCCACTTGTAACAAGACTTAGCTGCGAGGTATGTTCTCCATTCCACTGCTTGACATGCATTCAATTATCTCCCTCACACTCAGTTATAAATAAAGCTGCAAGGAGATATTCAAATCGGGGCTGACTGCAAAAGTCAAGGGCTTTACTATTCAAGCTTTCATTTGCAGAATATTATCTTTTCTTCTCAGCACCATCTTGCAGGATTCCAGAGCAATAACAGACAAGCAAGAATAGATGGACATTGCTAAACAAAAATTAAATCCAATCTTTTAATTTAGACCTCTCTATGAGGTTCAGGAATTATCCATACTTATCCAAAATAATAATATTCATATTTCTCAGATATCTCAGAGTGCCTGCACAGTTGTTTCCCCATATATTTCATAAACCTGTTTCTGTCCATGCACACATGCACACAAAACAGGGAGAAGGCTGGGTGACCTGAATTCTTATGCTGTAACTTCATTTTGCTAAGATTGGTGACATGCCACTAATCCATATATAGTCAGGTGTGCACAATCTGAGCCATTGTAGTTGAGAAAGCATATTCGCTTTTTAACTTGCTGTTGTACTTTTCCATCCACATACAAACACAACGACAATAACAGGACCATTATAAAATGCTAGTTGAGCTATTACACTGAAAGCCCTGTGTTAGAAATGGCTGCATCTCCCCAATACCTTCTGATCCACCTTGATCACTTTTTACAGAGGGTTGTCTTCATCACACCCCTCTGTTTCTTCTAGGAAGCAAAGACATCTGTAACACCTATTATCATGCTACAGGTAAAACCCATTTCTAATAACACCTAAATATTTCTTAGTGCCAGACTAAAGCTATCAAATGGGAATATAATTCTGCATGAGATAGTGTGTGCGCGTCTGTGTGAAAAGCTATTGTTCTCCAAGCCATCTCTTAAAGAAGGGGTGCCTATTAACCATGTTTTGTTCTCTATAATTGGAATAAAATTTTTAGTTAAACTAATTCTTCTGCTAGAGACTGTTATGACTCAGATCAAGTGGCAATTGCAGTACCTTGCTCATTCATATAATCTTATATCTCCACACTGTAACCACCCCTAACAGCTTCTGCCTCTTTCAGTCCTTGTCCCTGTTCTTAAGACATTGCAGAGAACCTCACCATACAGCATAGAAAAAGTTGTGATTTCATTAGGATATTTTAAATTCCTGAATTAGACAACAACAAGAAAATGAGAAGGGTGAGGTAGGAAGGTACAGACAATTAGAGATGTTCCTATAATAAATGGGAGGATTCGGGCTGAACTACACAGTGCCTGAGAGATACATTTCTGATTTTCCTTCATTAAAAACAGCCACTTGGGGGGGCTCAAGTCTGACTGAGGCTGAATTGGTTAGGTCTTTTCTGTGGGAGAAAAGACCAAATCAATCTCCTCTGACATGGTGAGGCTGCTATCTGTATTTTTGCCTCTCTGTGGCTAAAAAGCAGCTATGGAGAAGGATTCAGGTCATGACAATGGCACAGAGGTAAAGAGTTAACTGTTACATCTAGCATTGTGGCGCTAATTTGCAGCTCATTTTAAAGAGAGAAAAAGTTGCAAAGAAAGCCAATTGTGGATCTCCTGGGTCATATGTAGTTTGACTTTTAATTGGTAAAGCACAATAATTTGCTCTTCTATACAGGACTGACTTGCCGGCTTTCCAGAAACTTTCTGTTTGGGGCTGCTATTATATATCACAGCACAGTTGGGCAACTAGGGTCTTAAGATGTTCTTGGCCTGCAATTCCCATAATCTTTCAATATTGGCTACACTGGCTAAGGCTGATGGGAACTGTAGGCCAAAAAATCCAGAGGGCCACAGCTGTCCACCGCACTTGTACATAGTTCCCAATTCTGACAAATCAGCTTAAGTCTCAAATTTATCATTAAACTCCGATAAAGTAGACACTAAATCTCCACTATATGTTGCTTTCCTAATAATAATGAAAGCTCATTTTTCTGCAGCACAACAAGCAGCTCTATAATCCAAACAGCAGTCTCTTACATTTCCAAATATTCTGATACATGATAAAGAGACTGCATGACAAAATGAAAAGGTCATTTAGAATGACATGTCTGCACACTGAGTTGCAAAATTACTGCTGCAAAGTCAGTCTACAGCAAGATAGGAATTACATAATAATAACAGCAGATGTAGATGGAAGCTACAGCAGGGGTAGTCAAACTGGTGCTCTCTAGATGTAATTGGAGTCCTCTGATGACCCCACCTTGAAATTAACACCTTGGGTACTCCCTTGCCGCATGAAGCAGCAAACACAACCACTTTCATGCATTTATTTCAGGGTACCAGAGTGACCAGGTTCTTTACTAGATCCAGTTCTCACTTTTAACAGTGCATGAAGTCTGTAACTATCACAATTTTAGGCTTCAATCAAGGATAGGCTCCACTCATTATCTTTGCTTTAGAGATCAAGCATCAGTTATGATTAAACAACAAGACCATTTTACTAATTACAAAAATACATTGATACATATTTCCACGTAATTCCTTGTCACCTTCAGAACATTAACACAGTGACCAACATGGGATGTAATACCGTATTTACATATGCAGAACTCAACCTGTGGAAGCTGCTGCCAGAGTGAAACCAGATCATAAGATCAGGCATGTAACTGCATGACCAGCACTTTATCAGCTCAAGCTTCCAGCTTCTAAAGTGGGAGCTCCATGCATATAAATATTGATCAGGACAATGGCTTCTGCAACAGCTACACTGTGTCAGAAATGCACCTGTCAATATACTTTTCCCTCACATATACACAGTCTCTCTCTTTCTTTAATCTCACTACTCCCATCTATTCCCCTTAAACACCAATCTCCAGCTCTCCATACCTCTTCTCCAAAACCCAATTCCTTTCCTATCATCTCAAGCTCACTCTCACCACATCATTCCAAATAGCACCTCTTCCTCTGGAGTTCTCCATCAATGTTCATCTGTATGCAACGACACACTCTCTGACAGAGATTCCACACCTGTCAATCACTCTTCTTGCACACTCTTGGCACTACTTACCATATTACATTACCAAACATAGGCACAAACTATATTGCAACTTATATAACATGACAACTCCCATCAACCTCAGCTAAGTCGGCCAATATTCAGTAATGTAAGGAGATGATCTATCAAACATCCTTCTTGATTATTGGCATAGCAACAACATAGGATTGCTTTTTTGTGTGTGTGGAGAGTGCATGGTAGTTCACTTCAAAGAGTTCTTCTCACTCGCCAGACTTCCTATCCAAATGACTGCCAATTTTAAGTGTTTGCAACCAGTGTCAGGACACTGGTGCAACAGACTGGGAATTCTATTTATGTACTATACAGCTATCAGTCTCCCTGCCTGAGCTGATGGAGTCATTTTCAGACATTATGATAGTCAGCAGAGCAAATCAAAGCTAAGTTAACTCATGGACCCAGTTCCCGAATATCAAATTGGTTAGTACACTTTTTCCTTCGGAATAAAATCATATCCAGACTTTCTTATTCTAGGAAAATAAGAACACTAGGGTTTGTTTGAGAAATGCATTGAAAAAGAAGAGATAATAAGAATCTTAGTTCTAGCTAACTAAGGTGGAGATGTAGAGAGCTGCCCCCTAACCTCTGAAAAACAAAGCTGAGTGGTCTCCTTTGCCCTATCCCAAATGAGATCAAGGAAGACTTGTGAGAAGGAAGGAAGTGATAGACCACCAGTAGTGAATAGTTGGACAGTGTTACTTGGCCTGCGGTGTAGATGTTTGTATTCTTAGTGGGGGATTTTTAGTGGGGGGGAGTGTTTGGGGATTTTTTATGTGTGTGCATGGGGGTCTGGTCTCTAGGTGTCTGTGTGAATTTCGTTGTATGTGTATACTGTGTGTATACTTACAATGACAATAAATTTATTTGAATTTGAATTTGAATTTGAAGTGACCTCAGCAACCCTATAAACATCAGTCAAGTTAAAGAAAGGCTAGCATAGTTTAGCATAACTGAAGTAATCATCTGCCCAAACATATCATTCAGCCAACGCATGCTGTGGGTTGCACTCTTCATTTGTGGCTCCTACTGGTTTAGGAGAATATTGATTTGAATGTGGGGGCTTTCCCTTTGATCTCCTTATCATGGTCAATTGATTTGCTGTCACTGTTTAACCTTGCTGCAGCTTCATCTCTCTACTGTGGCACAGAAGGAGGAAGGTAGTCTTGTTCAGATGTTGATGGGTTGCTGAAAAGCCCTTACTAATTTTCTGCCTGGAATGGCTGGTACTCCTGTCAGTGCCTTGGCTACTGTATGAACAAGTCAACATTATTGTTTCTAAGAAACCTTTCCCAGTGAATAGAGCTTGTTCAGCTCCTTGGTTTACCACAGAGAGAGAGTGGGAAGCAAATAAAAAGAGACAAGCATTTTCTTCACAAATGTCACAAAACAGGAAGTGAATACAACTGAACACAAGTTAGAGAAGTGCTACCGTGTTTCCCTGAAAATAAGACAGGGTCTTATATTAATTTTTGCTCCAAAAAATGCATTAGGGCTTATTTTCAGGGGATGTTTTATTTTTTCCATGTACAACAATCTACATTTATTCAAATACAGTCATGTCATCTTCTTCTGGTGGCCGCACAATGGTGGAGGGCGGGCTTTCACTTAACTAGGGCTTATTTTTGGGGTAGGGCTTATATTACGAGCATCCTGAAAAATCATACTAGGGCTTATTTTCAGGTTAGGTCTTATTTTCGGGGAAACAGGGTAGACAACTTCCAGACATCTGCACATATCCATGTTCAGACTCTGAGGGCTGCACACCTCTAAACCCCCACCAAAGATCTTAATTTTTTTAACAGAAAGTGTCCCCCCCTTCTACATTTTGGTGGTAATTAAAAAATTAAAATTCATTTTGGGGGAGAAGGACTCTGGGGGACTCAAGAAGTAGCAGAATTGCCACCAAGAAGGCATGGTGAAATTTTTTGAGTCAATGGAGGGGGGGAGGTTAAAATATTTTTCTTAAATGGCTGTGTGGGCAGGCTTGGGAGCAGGAATGCTAGGATGCCACATTTGGATCCCTGGGGGCCATATGTAGCCTTTTGGTGGCCCTTTATCCACTCACTTTCCAAGTTAGGTGGACAACGTGTGGCCCTCAGACTAGTGTCTGCCTAATTTATAACATCATCTTCAAGTGATTACTTCAGACATCTGATAATGGGAACCCGTCTCTACCCTGAAAGCCTGATGAGTTGAGAAGAAAAGGGCAGGAAGGAGGAGAAGAAAAAAGAGAGAAGGAAAAAAAAGGGGGGGTAATATAGAAAGAGATGGGGTGAAAGGGGAGCACAGCCAGACACTGCTGGCTTTGGGTCTGCCAACCACCAGCCTTTAGATGTTGACAAATTACCCCAAGGGAATATGTTGGCACATATTGGAAAAAGGCACCCCCTACTCAGTGTAGAGCCTATGTTTCAACACTGATGGTGACAAAGAAGCAATGCTTCCCTATCATCACTGTGCCCTTAAGGTAAGGTGAGGTGTAGCAAAACTGCTCCAGAGTTTTCAGGATCCTTTCCATCTTGACTCACATGTTCAAAGGCCCTTAGTGGCTTGCTATAATGTCTTCTGGAGAAACTATGATGATAAAATTGGGTTGCATCTGATGCATTTATGGTACCATCAGTGAATGTGCCCAGAGCACTAGTTACAGTTTTGTTGGTTAATAATACAATAATTTTATTCCATCAATCTCCCTATTACACCTAGTGATAAAATTGAAGGAATTTCCAGAAAATCACAAACATAATTTAGAGAACGTATTAAGGATGGAACAAGTTATTAGGATAAAAGATTGGTTGGAAATGGTGAGGAATAAAGAGCAAATTAAGGAGATGTTAGGATTGGAGAAAATATCTAGGTTTAATCTTATTCAATTACAGCAGTGGTTTAAATTCTGGGTTAAATGAAATGGCAAATGTAGGGAGCTTCTAAAATTTGAAGAAATTATATTACAGAAGAAAAAAATAGATAAATTTAAGATAATGCAAGGGATAACCAGTAAAATTTATAAAAATATTATTAAAAGCTGAAGATCAGCAAGATTTCCTCAAATCATTCTGGGAATATGATTTTGTAAAGGAAATAAGTACTGAGGTGTGGACAAATATATGGGATAGAAAAATACTGAAGTTTATGTATAAAAAGATAAAGGCTTTTTTTAAATAAACTAGTTTAGCAATGGTATTTAACTCCAATTAAAGTAAATCAGATACAAACTAATTACCCTATGATGTGTTGGAGAGGTTCTCAGAAAGTTGGTATTTATTTTCATATATGGTGGGAATGCAACAATATATTAAAATGTTGGTGGTTCGTCTTTATAGAAATAAATGAAATAATCAAGTTAAATATAGAGCCATGTCCTAAAACAGCACTTGTATCAATATTTGACAAAGAACAATGGAATTTGAATATGAAATAATTACTTTCAAATTACTTTCAAATAATAGCAATGAATTGGAAAGTAAAATATGATTTTCAATTAAATGAATGGTATAAACCAGTGGTTCCTAAACTTTTTCAACTCATGGCTTCCTTGCGCAGTGGCAGCAGAGCAGGAGCAGCAGCAAAGGGTGCAGGGTGGATGATGAAGGAACGTGAAGGAGTCAAAACTGGAGGAGCAGCACCAGCACCACCGGCTCGACAAAGAGACAAAGAGAGGATTCTGCAGCCACCGTGGCTGGGTTTGGCACCACCTTGTTATTCGTTCTGGTCTCCATGTAGGCAGCCAGGTGTATAATTCATTTCACAATTTTTATTTTTCATAGATTTGATTCAGTAGTGGCTTGGGGTTGATTTCTTAATGGATTTTTTTGAAAGGAAGAAAGAAGCAATTACAGTACAAACAGCTGTAGTTCCTTATTTTCTGACAGCTGCTCCAATTTGCCTTTTGTGACAAATGTAAAGATATCTTTAAAAATATGAACACATCCATGCAGGCACTGTTCTTCTAGATCTTCTATCTTCCTACTAAGACAGTAAAATGTCAATGAATAGATTCAAATTGTTGCTATTCTGTAATGAGAACAACCAGAGTAAATTGTGAGTTTGTCCACTGCTAGTAAAGTGGAGCCCATTTGTAAATCACGAGAACATGGGTCAGTGAGGAGTTGGGGTACAGAAAGAGAAAAGTGAGAGAGAATGAGAGAACTAGCAGCAAACAGACAAACGTTTTACAAGAGATAGAAAAGTGAAGGAGGGGTCTTTCAGTACCATGGAGAGAGACTTGGGAGAAGATGACATCTCTTAGCTGAGGCCTTCATCTGAAGCCTGGTCCTCCCAATTTCACTTCTCTTATTTGTTGAAATATGCAGAGTCTTAATGGAGGCACGTTTTGGCTTAGAGCCTGGTATTGTAGGGTAGGCAACATGGCACCCTCCAGATGTTTTAAATTAAAACTCCCACAATTTTCATAATGACAAGTATCTTGGCAATGGGGTTTAAACAAATAAGCACATTCTCAGCTTATGAGTGATATTATATCTGGCTCTCATTTCAGTTATTTGAGTACCACAAAGCATATTTCATCATTTTAAGCTAGTAACCAACCCAGCTACAACTCTTCTGAAAGTCCTTAATTTGACCAAATTTATCTATGCTCTGCTGGCACTCAGATTAGAGTACTGTAATATGCTAGATCTGGGGTTCATTTGGAAGACTGTTTAGAAATATCAGTCATTTCACTTCATGGCACACAGATTGTTAATTGGGATGTCAGTTCCCACATACCCATGCCACTGTTAAGCAGACAACACAGGGAATTAATTTATTACCCAGCATGAAGCAAAGTGCTGTTTTTCATCTTTAAAGCACTAAACAACTTGGGACCTGTCCTGCTTGACCATTAAAATTCAGTTTCAGAGATTATTTTCTGACTATCTTTTCTGTCAGGATTAAGGAAAATTATGGTAAAGGGGAGGACCTTTTCAGTGGTGGTCTTTCATCTTGGACTTATCCTTTCCGTACAGATTTGTAAGTTTACAGTATTAAATATTACAGTAAAATTACATTGATTATTGAAGCTTATGTACCAGATCAAGAATGCTTTATTCACTAAGGCTCTTAACTGAAGTATACATCTCCTGTATGGCTTTATTAATGGCTACTGCTTTACTGATTCTGTTGTTTGCATTTGTGTTCGCTGTGTTTCTTGGTTGTTTCTTGGTTGTTGTTGGGTTTTTTAAAAGATGTTCCATATCTTTTTATGTCATTTTGAAAACCTTTGCATGGGAAAGCTATTGCAGTTGTTTAAAAATAGGAAGCATCCCTTGTTTCCTGATCATTTGAAAGTAATCTCTTTGCAGGAACCTTGGTTATTGCTGTTCATAGTCCAGGTCAGGAGGACTTGGTGAGTTCTTCTGACTGCTTCTTGCCAGTATGTCTAAAACCTGGAAAAGTGCTGGTGCTACCGTATATGGGCTTCCAGACAGACTTTGGAGGGAGGCCAAAGTGCTAATGCGGTCCAAGTACTTAAGCTCGTCACTACTATAGTGTGTTTTTATGTCTGCTATATTCAAGAGCAAGGACATTTCTCTAAGGCTGGCAACCAAGGCTGCTCTTGCATGAAGAAGAGCCAGACTTTCTTTTCATAAGCAATAAGTCAGAAAGGATCTCAATGACAGAAGCAAACTGAAGTGGCTGGTGGCACTATCCCAACACTCCTGAACCTAAACAAACAGTTACTTAGGCAAGAGTGTACTAATTATCTGTCTCATTTCTTTCCAAAATTGGTCTGAACAGCTGCTACCTTAACTGTGTGGAAGCATTGGACAGAAGGAAATATGCTCACAGAGATTTCCCACAGTCACAGCTATAATGCTACCTCCAACATAAGGGTTTGTTTAATACATCCTACCATCATCTTGGCCAAGTAGAACTATGATCTAAACCTTTGGCAATTATAGAATTGAGCAAAATCATAATCACATGGGTGATCACATACTTTACACACATATACAGTACAATACATTGAGGCAACAAAAGGTCCAGCCTAAAACATTTTATTCTTGCAGGTGGATCAGTAAATGGTGCCCACCATCCAATCAAATCAAGGGGTCTGGAACTCAATGTCAACCAACATGTTTTGGCATGCAGGACGGAGACCAAAATCCCACTGAAGGAAAATGGGCTATCACAGAAGTTGCCTTCCCTTTTGGCTTGCAGTCCATCATGAGACTGGGTGCATGACTATTTACTTAACTGGTGGATACAGGGAGCACAATGGGCAGCTTCTAAACCATGGAGAATTGCTTGTGTGGTTGCCCTTAACCAACTGCATAAGGTAATAAGGATTCTGCTCAGAATACTGCACAAACATCTTTTCCTATTCCCAGTAATGAAACTACAATAATAACAAATTAAATTACTAACAATGTGCTCACCTGTTATGACCCCCTCACACACATAATAATAATGCTGTCAGTAGAGGCTGGCTCACTCTGCCTACCAGCAGGGCCAGCCTTGTACAATGCAAAGTCCTGTTAATGGATCTCTGCTGGCAGAACTTGGAACAATTCATAACAAATGCCTAGGAGAACTACTGTCAACCATAGTAGATAATATTGTGAGAGAAACAGATCTTGAAAATATCATTTAGCTGCAACTTTTTTTACTGCAATTCTACTGTCAACCAGAGTAGATAATAGCATGAGAGAGGCAGAGCTCAGAAATATTATTTAGCAGCAATTGTTTTCTACAATTCCCAAAAATCCCACAGCCAGTGTGGCCACTAGCTGTGGAATTCTGCACACTATTCTAGAACAGTATCTTGAGAATATGTAACCCAAAGAAATAATGTTTCCCAGCTCTGGGTGAGACAGATCAATGCACTGACTCAGCTCAAAAAAAATCTCATACCATTCACATTAATTTGAGCTTTGAATACCATGATTTTACCTCTGAATGCGCAGGCCGTGTGTGTGACAGGAATTCAGCAGCATGCACTGAACCATAGAACAAATTAGTCTGAAATCAATATCAGTAAAGACACCCTCTAAAATTGAACAAGAGCTGAATGTACCAAAAGAGAGAAAGCCCCTCCAGTCCTTTGAATTGCCTCTCATATAATCGCTATCTGTCACTTCTCCACTATCAAAGTGTTCTATTTATTTCCCCTTTTTCACCTGTGTTACCCAAAGGGCTGCTAAGGTGGCTTACCAGTGTGTACACACACATAAACAACTTTTGAAAACCACTAATACTGTAATAAAACAGCTAGAACTAGGAGCACAAACAATGCAAAAGAACCAACACAAAATCCTGGAAGAATGTTTAAAAAACTATGGTTTATTTTGTAAAAAAAAACCTGAATCAGATTATCCTTCCTATATTGCCTTGAAGAAGACAACTACTGATGGATGCAATATCCTCTATTACCAACATGCCATCCTCATACAGTGAAGCCTTTCTCCTTACCACCAAGGGATTATCGTAGTACACAAAGTCAATTCCTGTTCTTCCAGAAAAGTGTTCAAATGTGGATGTGAAGGCCCACAATGGCCAGGCTGCAAAATTATATTATATATTCATACCCCTCCTTAAAAATTGCAGGTAAATGATAAGAAACTTCAAACTTGTCATAGCATCACGGAGAAGGAACTCCATTTGAAAGGACCTGAAAATCCTCTGCAACTATAACACAAAGGAGTAGGAGGGAGAAAGAAAGTGGTTGCACGAAACGAAGTACACAAAGCTTCTTAAACCAGACTGCAGCTTCAAGACTATTCATTCTTTACATTTTTTAGGCATGGCATCTTATATTGTACAGTGGTGCCTCACTAGACGATGTTAATCCGTTCCACGAGGATCGCTGTCTAGCGAAAACATCGTCTAGCGAAGCACGTTTTCCCATTGGAATGCATTGAAATCGCTTCAATGCGTTCCAAGGGAAAACGCAGTCGTCTTGCGAAATTTCCCATAGGGAAACATCGTCTAGCGAGTGAGGGTCCCCATAGGAATGCACTGACAGCTGCACTGACAGCTTTTGACCACTAGTCGGCGCACTCCTATGGGGAAACCTCATCGTCTAGCGAAATTCCCCATAGGGAAACATCGTTTTGCGAAGCGCAGTAGCGCTCGCAAAAAGGCATCGTCTAGCGATTTCCTCGTCCTGCGAGGCAATCGTCTAGCGAGGCACCACTGTACTTGAAATGGGGAAACTTCAACATGAACACTGCTGGCCTTGCAAGAGGAGCAGAAAGCCAGGACTTAAGCAGGGCACTCCTTTGAAGTCTGATTGATTTCTCAAACCCAGAAAATAAGATTGCCTCCGTCTTGGTCTTGCCGACACTAATATGCTCATCATGGCCTATCTATAATATCTGTCTTGTAAGGAGGACCATAGAGGTAAAAAGGGTTACTGTCCTTTAAATATCTAAAAAGTTTTAAAGCCCTAAATGCCACATGACCCAGATACCTGAAGAACTGCCAATTTTCGTAGCTACCTCAACATGCTCTAATGCCATCTGCCAACAACAGCCTTACTTGTGGGCCTTCCCTGACTGAAATGAAATGGGGGACAACTAGAGAGGCACTTCTACCCATGGTGCCTCAGTGACAGAATTCTTCCCTCACCCACAGGAGGCCTACTTGTCACCAGCACAGTTTTCTTGTAGGCATTAGACAAAATCCTTTTCAGTTACTCAGTCTTTTCAAGCACTTTTTAATATACTTTAAAATGCTGGCTACAATATTCTGGAAAATGTACTAAAAATCCATTAATAAGCTTTGAATACTCCTGCAAAGGACTGTCACACACAGAAAAAAGAGCGTAACAGATGAAAAAGAGGATTACATTGATTTAAGAACTTGCTTCAGGGAGATAAAAGGTGGTTAAGAGATATGGGATAGGGAAGACAGGCAGATATTTCCCATAATACATAAGAAGAGAGGGATCAGCTTGCTGGAAGGTACTGACCAAAATGTTGACTGCAGAATTCTGATTTTTTATTTATAGCGGGTTTTACTTTCCCATAACCATAGCCATGAATATAGCTGTTATTTACATTTGCTGGCATCTAATTTGAAATGTTTCATGAAACATGGAACAAGGGAGCTGACAAAATAAGTAGTTCTCAGAGATTCCATTGTCCTTTGATACATGGCCTCTTTACAAATGTTTCTCAGAAGGAACACATTTAATTGGATGTTTTCCTTTACACAAAGCAGCTTAACTTAACATCTGTCCTACTTTATGATCAACAATTCGTGCATATTGCGAAGACCATAGATTCTCTAAGAGAAAATTATACACATTCAACAGATACAGTATACATATCAGCTACTGATGCAGAACGTTTTGCATTTAAGTACAAACAAACAAAAATCCAATTTAAACAAAATCCAAAGATCATTTTAGTTGGAGAGCCACTGTCTAGTCCCATTGACAGGAAAGGTCTTGAGTGTACCTACTGCTCCCCTTAGACCACAGTCTATGGCCAAAACCTTGTTAGTTACATCCACCAGTGTAACATGATTGGCATAAATGTCAGTGATGCTACACCTGGTTTTAGTCAAAAGGCTGAGAAGCAAAGTTTGTTGGGTTTGTGGCCATAAAATAAAGATTGGTTGATAAATGTCAGTGGTGAATGGCTGCAAGTTAAGAAGCCAGGATGGGCATTTGCTCTTGAACACTGAGTTGCAGGATTGGGTGTGCAACAGCAAATGCCTACACTGAATTCTTAACCTGAGGCAATTTGCTGGCAGAAATTATGCCAAATTTCAGTTGTGTTACACTGGTGTGAAAACACAACATGATTCTGGTCAAAGTTTTTCAAAGTGACTGAAATACCTTTGAAATGGATTGCAACTCTCAAAACTACTAGAAGTGTTACAATTGAGGAATCTGCAGGACACCAAGATCATCTTATTAGAAAGTCCCAACTCTTTACAGAACTTCAGCTTTCAGAATGACTTGGAGCCAAGGCAGTTTAAAAAATGTGAAACAGTTTTAAATGTATACTGTAGGTACAGTCACTAATAAGACTGAAGGGTTTCATAGCATCCTCTTTCTACACTCCAGAATGCTCACAGCACAAATATACCACCTGCAGCCATGAACAATTTTAACTGCTCCAACTGCACCCTCCAAAGTCAATTCTACTCCCAAATGAACTATTTGGCATCTTTAACCAGCATAATCTAGATACCTTAAAGACACAACCCTGACTCTGACATGGAGTTTATTCTACCATATAACATTCTCAAGATCACATTATAGTCCCCATGTCACAGGTCCAGATATGGGATGTCATGGCAAAACATTTTGTATTTCTTTCATTTCAAATTCTTCTGGGATGTCTCTTCCATTTCATTTCATTTTCATATACCTTGCACGTGTAGTTTCTTTCAGGTTCCCCATTAACATTTTCCCACATTTTCTGTTACTCTAAAAAGCCCTAAAAAAAAAAACCCTTTAAAACTACTCTTAAAGAAAAGAGGCAAGGCAAAAGAGAATCAGTGTACTCCAAAAGCAGGCAATGGTCACATTCAAAACAACAGCACCCACACAGTACAACAGACTCTTTGGGCCTGAGCAACATGGGGGGGGGAGGGGGATGCAAGAAAGCAGCCAGCCATTGGATGCCTGGGGCACAAACACCCACTCACCATGGCAACCAACAACACAACACCAAGAAGAACCAAAGAGAAATGCACCAAGCTGTGCCAAACCAAAAACATCCAAACAACCCAGTCACACACTAGCACAGTCATAAAGTCCACTCCCATGGACCACCCCAAAGAAGCAAATAAAATAGCCTCCCCCAAATCCACTAAAATATACACCTTCAACAGAAGAAATACACATTAAATTAACCAAAAAGCAGGGTGTTTTTTTTTTTAAATCAACCAATCAAACAGTGAAAATATCCCATTGGGGGGGGGAATCACAAAATAAAGCACACATGCACAGTCTCCTTTCCAAAAAAAACCTGAAATGCAAGCAAGAAAATAAAAGGGAGACAGGTAGCAACAAAAAATAATCAAATAAATGAAAAGACACAAGGGTGGGGGAATCCAAAAAGAAATAATAAAGAAAAATCCAAAAAATAATCTCAAGGAGGCACATTGGCATATACAGTACAGGCTGTCTAGCAGGAAAAAATAATAATAATCCAAAAAAACGAGAAAAAGGCAAAAACGAAATGAGAGTCTAAAAGGGAGGTGCAGGCAGGCAGCAATCCAACATGAAGAGCATCAGGATCTCCGCACAAAGTAACAAGTCTAACAACTGATTCAAATAGCACCTCCCCTCACTGGGTTTAAGGCCGTTCTTCAGATTCAAAATTCCTGTTTCCCTCCCCCCAGATGTTCTCACTCACTGCTACTGATAGCCCTCAGGTAATTTACCATTCAAAGGACACTGAAAGGTTACATAAAAGAGGGAACACAAAACAAACACAAGACAATTGTGTATCCCTCTTTCATAAATCATCTGTGTTTTAGAGGCTTTCTTTCAGCAATTGCTGGGGGGAAATGAATTACGCAAAAGTAAAATCATCCTGACAGCAATGATTTTTGAAAATTAAAAGATCCCCCCATCCCGCAGCCCCCAAAGGTGAAAGGGATCCTAAATGAGCCTTAGAACCTTGCGGGGTGGGGTGGGGGTGGGGGGGGAGAGATTTTTTTTTTAAATGGCTGTTGCCACTTACGCAGTCTTAAGATGTGTAACTATATGCTACTGGATTTCAGCCACAGTTTTCCATGTGAAGCATCTAGATATGCCAATATTTCGTCAGTTAAACAGCCAGTGATACTCTTTCTGGCTTGCACTGGTACACAGGGCTTTGTTTAAAGATGGTTTGGACTGGTCTAATGGTTTGGATTACATCTCTCACCTTCTTGAGACAGCATGACCATCAGTTGATTGTAATCCAATGCATACGGAAGATACCAGACTGTCTGCTCTTAGTAACAAGAGTGATAAATCATCATGGATTAATTGTAAAATCTCAAAAGATAGAGTTATGTTTTACAACATTATAAACAACTTATCAGAATGCTGTGCTTATAACATCCTTGGACAGGCATAATCTATTTTCCAAGTCAAGCCAAAACACTGTCTCATTAATACAGTGGTGCCTTGACTTACGAACGTCCCGATTTACGACCATTTCAAGTTACGACCAGCTCCGGCCACAAAATTTTGCTTTGACTTGCGGCCAGAGCTTCCACTTACGAACAGAAAAGGGCAGGGAAAAAAGGCGGGAAATTCAAATTGCTAACCGTTGGTGGCGAAGAGGCTGCTTCTTTGTAGCTCTTTCGCCCCAACGGTTAGAGTGAGTGCGATCGGAGGAGGCTTCGGAGTGCCTGGTAAGGTAAGGTGCTGCTTTCTGCTTTTTAAAAACTGTTCTGGGTGGGTTTTGCAGCGTGGTTTTGGGCTGGGTGGTGGGATTATGTTTCTATGCTGTGATGGGTCTTGCAGGGTTTGTTTGTTTTTTGGGTTGTTTTTTCCCCATTTCTGATGGGTCTTGCGGGGTTTGTTTGCTTTTTGGTGTTTTTTTCCCCCATTTCCGATGGGTCTTGCAGGGTTTGTTTGCTTTTTGCTTTTTTTGCATTTCTGAAGGGTCTTACACGGTTTGCTTGCTTTCTGCTTTGCTTTTTTTGCATTTCCGATGCGTCTTGCATGGTTTGTTTGCTTTTTGCTTTGCTTTTTTTGCATTTCCGATGGGTCTTGCACGCTTCGCTTGCTTTCTGCTTTGCTTTTTTTGCATTTCCGATGGGTCTTGCACGGTTTGCTTGCTTTTTGCTTTGCTTTTTTTGCATTTCCGATGGGTCTTGCACGGTTTGTTTGCTTTTCTTCCCCCCCCCCCCCTTCGGCCGGAACGGATTAATTGCGTTTCCGATGGGTCTTGCAGTGTTTTGGGGGGGTGGTGGTGATTTTTTTCTTTAGCCGGAACGGATTAATTGCATTTCAATGCATTCCTATGGGAAATGGTGCTTCAACTTATGACCATTTCGAGTTACGACCGGAGTTCTGGAACCAATTAAGTTCGTAAGTCGAGGCACCACTGTAATAGAATCATAGAATCACAGAGTAGTGGAGTTGAAAGGGACACATAAGGCCATTGAGCCCACCCCCCTGCTCAATGTAGGAATCCAAATCAAACTTTATCTGACAAATGGTTTTCTAACTTTCTTTTGAACGTCTCCAGTGGTATTTGCTTCCATTGTCATAGTACTCCTAACAGTTTTTCCTGATATTCAACTGAAATCTGGTGTTTTTTCCCTGTGAAAAGAAGTGAATTGGCACTCTAGGAAATAATATCCTTGTATAACAGTACAGACTAGATGTAAAATGAATACTTTCTTTTACAATAGAAGTTACCTATAACAATAATAATAGCATGTAATATTGTACTTCAGATATTCAAAGCATTTCACACATAACATTACCAAGTATTCTGTCCCAACCAGAGAGCAGACCAATTGAATCAGCTCTTAAATGGTAAGTCAACATTTATGTAAATCCCACTGAGTCTGTGGTCTACTCTAATTGGGACCAGCAACAGTATACTGTCCATCATATTGTAATTATTGCACTAAATCTGTGGGAGGTTGCTTAATTTGTTTCCCTTCATTGTTGCGCTTATTACGGCTACTGTCTTCACAACTGTTGTCAGTTCCCACAAGTAGAAAAATGCAATTAAATGTTTTCACTGATTACCAGAACCGTGTAATCAGTACCAGATTTTAGATGAATATATATTTTAATTTTCTCCAAAATTTGTTTTTCTGGGGAAAAAATTATTTGACCATGGCTACAAACTTTTCAGAAATGTTACATCTTTATATTTGAATAATGGACCTCCTTGCTTAGTTCCCGCTGTAGTGCCAACGTTTGAAAGGATTATTTTTTATCACTACAATTTCTGAATTCCCCTGCAGCCGTGATCTCTGGGGGAATTCTGGGAGTCCAAAAAAGTAACTTTTCCAAGCTCTGTGCTTCATCACACAAGCTTTCATTGCACTGCTTTAAAGTGACCGTGTTATTGCATAGTATTTACATGGTCTGAACAGGCAAATAAACCTTTAAAGCTATCTAACATTATTGCTCTTTATAGTTCAGTATATTTAGGCACACCATAAGACAAAAAGTATGTTTATCTAGATTTCTGTATACTACAAGGAAATATATATTCTGTATATTACAAAGGAACCATTTTGCTGATTGGGATCTTTTCTAAAACCATTACGTATTAGGTTGTATTGATTTCTGACAGCCTGGTAAAACCTGCCATGGCAGGGGTCGTACATCAGCAGCTTCCCAAGCCTGCAGATAAAAATACTTAACATTTAACTTTGGGTGGATGGAAAAATCTATGTAATCAAAATGAATATTTGTTTATGAATAATGTATATTCTCAAGGGCTCTGCCGCTGAATTAACTTGTAAGAACACTCTGGGGCTCACAATGGAACTTCACAGGCTGCTCACACAGCAGATCTTAAGAGGTGGGGAGAAACCAGATCAGCTCTCATCTGCAACATGAACAACTGCATAGGATTGAGCATGCTGCTAAATCTAACAGTCAAACTACACACTCAGAAATATCAATATCAGTCTCAAACACTCCAAAACAAGGGCAGGAGATTGCACGACTGACCACCTTAAACCTTTAAAAACTCACCATCTAAAGAAAGCTAAAAAGAAAAGAAAACAAACTCTAGGCCAGGCTTCTTCCTGAAGACATGCTAGGTTTCCATCTGCTACTTTTTTTTTTTAATGGGGGATGTCGTGCAGACATGCAGCACCACAACCCGTATCCCAAATCTGTGGAATCCTAGGGAAGTGGTACCATGTGATAATCTCAATACGTCGTTCTATTCTTAGGTTTGGGAGCAAAGGATCCAGAAGAAAATTATTTCTAATCCTTGTACACTTTGGGCAGTGGGGAGAGAGGAGGAAGAGAAAATTCTAAGGAATCTTTGACAGGCAAGGAGAAAAATGTCCTTGTATTTCAGACAACATGTGGTGAACTGTCATCTTGAACATATATTTTATTCAAGAATGTTCAGAAAGTGAGGTTGGGTCAGAGCTGATAAATTAGGCTGCCAGTGAAACCTCTAGTAGATTTATAAGATAAGATCTATTCTCTAATTCTGAATGGTGACAGTAAGTGTCCCTTCTTTCTTTTCTCTTGCTGGGAATATGACACACACACGCTCTCTCTCTTTCTCTCTAAGACGTCCCATATTTCTAAGCTGTCCCATATCAACAGATCTCAGGGTAGGGCACAATCAATAAAACCATATTAAAAGCTAATATACTTTGAAACAATTAAAACTTTAAAAACAGTCAAAACAATTAAGACAAGTATAGTAAACAGAAAGACAGGAGACTAAGCTTTGCTTGGGTGAATTGCCAGCTTTTAACTTGGTGTCAAAGTAAAGGTAATGTTGGAATCAGTTGGCCCTCCAAAGAGAGACCATTTCATATTTGGGCTGCTAGAGCAGTGAAAGAGCTCTCATGTGTCTCCGTGTACCATTTTCTATAGTGAGAGGCAGAGGAGGACTCTCCCAACAGATTTTAATAATCAGGCAGGTGAGGTGCTTCCTCTAACATTTACATCCCAGGAAATTTAGGACTCCAAATGTCACGGACCACACTCTGAACGGATGCATACCGGCAACTTGCGCGATTCTTTCAGAACTGGTGTCATATGGGTTCTGGAAAACTTGCTGTGTATTGTACATTCTGTAACGTCTATGTTGTCTTCAAGAGCAACCTTGAAGAGTGCAATATAATAGTTTGAACAGGAAGTTTCCAGTGAATGATTGTCAGATTGCCCCTGTTTAGGAACTTTCCTCTCCAGGGAGCCAAATAAAACTAGCTCAGGCATTCTGAACTGAGCACTAGGTCCACTAAGGCTTCCAGTGACAGAGACTGATTCAGGAGAACCAACAAGCTCTACATTTGCTTCTTCAGGGGGGAGTCCAAATTCATCCAGAACAAGTTGTCTACCCAGCTCCCAGACATGTGAACCACAAAGCCCCCTTTTGCTGGGAAAGGAATGTGTTGAATGTGTTGTCAAAAGAATTAAGAAAAACAAGAAGGGGGTGACACAGGAAAGGTTATAGATGAGATAGTAGAGACACATGCCTATGCATAAGATAGAGGGCAGAAGTCAGCTATACCTGCCGGATGAGGAATGCAGATAAGGTCAGTACAAAACTAGTAGGGTATATAAACGCTAGTGTGCATCTGTAAACTCTGACACGTTGTTTGGGTATTAACCCATGTGTACTCCTTATTCTGCAGAATGAATAATTAAATAATAATAAGTCCTTTTGCAGTGAGCGTTTGCTTTTTCTCCCACCTTGTAGCTAATTGGAATTGGCCTACCAAGGTGTTCAAACTGTTATTTTTGCAACAATCCAACCCACGGCCACATTCAGAGACTAGGACAGCATCTGCACAGTCTCACCTGACTCTGACGACATGGAGAAAAAGAGATCAGTATCATCGTCAACATACTGATGGCATCCAAGTCCAAAACTCTCAATGACCTGGCCCAATGGTTTCATATAGATATGAAAGAGTAAGAGGGATACAATACAGCTCATAGCTTAGGGGGAGCTGCACAACTGACTGATGGGACCGAGGCTAGCTGCATCATTCCCTTTCTCTCTCCGTCCCTCTCTGGTGCTGCTCACGAGTGTTTTCTGATTTTTCTCCCTTGCCAGGTGCAAAATGTCTTTCCCCATGCAATTTTCTTTGCTTTCAAGCCAAGCACTATCCTCCACTCTGTAGTCCCAGTCTCAGCTCTTTCTCTTGAGGAAATATTCCTTCAAATGTCTCCCATCTGCATAGATAAAAAGAGACACAATTTCAGATCTCTCTATTTGCTTTCCTTGTTGTCTCTTCCTCTTTAGCCTTTCTTTAATTCCCAAACCGACTTACAATTAGCTAGCCTCTCTTTCTCTCCCTTTTTACATTAGAACCTGATTAAGATACTAGCAAAGGAGCAATGGGTTGTACAGGGAAGCAAACATGCAGAAGGAAAAAAACCTGGAGTGTCTTTTTATGAGAAAATGTGAAAAATTGTGCCTGCTAGCCGTTTTAACCACGATTTTGCAAACTTTCCGGCAGCTGCGCTGGGGATCACCAGGAAAGTGGGACAATGTTTAGTTTTCGAAAAGGAGCCTCTGGAGGCCAAAGAAGACACTAGCACTATTAGAAAGCTAATAATGTTCATAATCCAACCTGTACTGTTAGCTTTCTAATAGTGCCAGTGTCTTCTATGGCCAACAAGAAAAGGAAAAGAAAAGATATCCTTGTGCTGGTATCTCTGCTCCCCCATTGCTGCAGAATACCAGAATTTCTGCAAAGACTGAATTATGCTATGAGTCTTGTCCACACCTCACCCCACCCCATTGTATACTATGAATTGGGTGTACAGCAAAATTACCTTAATCTTGCATTCGCCCAGATTTCTGAATAAGAACTTCAAACACTATAGCTAGCCCACCCCCAACACTTTCTTGCTCCCAGGCTCTTTTGTGTCTTAACTATTCACTTTTCTTTTCTGAGAAAGAAAACACACACACACCTATTCACTGAATCCCCCCTATGCTGCTCAGACCTTCAATATGTCTGCCATGTTCAAATGAGGTCAGGCTGTTGTAATGAGTGTACGTCTGGAATGGTTCTGTACAGCAGACAAAAATAGGCTACCTTGGAACAGCTCGTGCTTTTGAGCTCGCAAAAAAAAAATGAGGCAAAAGTCTCTTGGCATTTTGAAGGCTGGGCTTTACATAGCTTGCTTTAAATATAAGTAATATAAATTGACAGTGCAGGACAAGAAGGAGGTTATCAAGTTGAGCCAGCATACTCCCTCTGAGAGCTAAGCACGCATTCTAGCTCCACAACCTGTGAGTGTCTGGAAGCTGGAGGTAAACAAAAACATTCTAATAGCGCAAGGTACATCTCTTGGCAACCACCTACATATGACCCTTCGAATGCTAGAGTTCTGCCATTGCAATTTATTTCAGAGCTCGGAAAGCAACATTCAAAAAATAATCCATCAAAGGTACTGATTCAATTCTCAGAAAACCAATATGTTACAGCTGTATTTGCTACTTTAAGAAAATAATTCTCCCCCCCCCCCCCAAACACACATTTCTCAAAACTAAAAGATACTTCACAGTTACTTTAAGACACATCTGAATGCTACAGGGGTGGGCATCATGGAGGATTTTGGTTGGTTTATAAATTAATGGCTTTCTGAATTGGGAAGACTTCGTTTCTGAAATAAATGATCTACAATTCTGACAGGAGCCCTAATTCACCCTGTGATCTATCAGGGTAAACTCATCACAACTAGAGAGAAATCTCCCAGCTGTGCCCCTCCACTGTCATTTTCATTAGCCCATTATGTGTGAGGGTGACAAGTCTGAAGAGGAAAATCCTGTGCTTTCTGTGGTGCCTCTCCATAAGAGTCGGGATTCTGGACTCTCAGCTCATATACTGTGTTTCCCTGAAAATAAGACAGGGTCTTATATTAATTTTTGCTCCAAAAAATGCATTAGGGCTCATTTTCAGGGGATGTTTTTTTTTTCATGTACAACAATCTACATTTATTCAAATATAGTCATGTCATCTTCTGGTTGCTGCACAATGCTGCACAATGGTGGAGGGTGGGGTTTCACTTAACAGGAGCTTATTTTTGGGGTAGGGCTCATATTACGAGCATCCTGAAAAATCATACTAGGGCTTATTTTCAGGTTAGGTCTTACTTTCGGGAAAACAGGGTAGCACTCTTTCTTGAGATCTTTATTAGGCAGCTGAAAATCAATCAAACAAAATGGTTTAATAAAGTTATCACCTACTCCTGCATTTATGTAATCTTAAGTATTGCATAAAGTAAAGGTAAAGGTTCCCCTTGACATTTAGTCCAGTCGTGTCCGACTGTAGGGTGCGGTGCTCATCCCCGTTTCCAAGCCATAGAGCCAGTGTTTGTCCGTAGACAGTTTCCGTGATCACATGGCCAGTGCGACTTAGACACGGAACGCTGTTACCTTCCCACCGTGGTGGTACCTATTTATCTACTCACATTTTTACATGCTTTCGAACTGCTAGGTTGGCAGGAAAGTATTGCATAGCCTTTTCCTTTTTTTTTTCTTGAAACCTGTTGCCCTCCATGTGTAGAAGGGTAATGAAACCATGAACAGAATGGACTGAGATACTCTTTGCCCATGGTGACATATCCTAATAGATAGCTTAGTGGTTTAGGTATGAGCCAGAGGTTGGGATTTCGATTCCCCACCGTGCCTTGTTGACTGGGGCTAGACTCAAGGATACATGGAGTCCCTTTCAGCTCTGATGATGCCTGATGCTCAGGCATCATCATGATGCCTTAATAAGGCTCCCATCATAGCATTTCTTTTCTTTTTTTTCTTTTCTTTTCTAGCTTATGAAGCCTTAGCACCATACAGGCTGTTGAAGCTATATTGGTATTGATGTTGCAGGCTACATTTTAATAAAAGATTAGAGTAGAGATTCCACGTCTGCACCAAGTAAAGAAGAACTAAATTGGGAACCATGAAGGCATACCATCACTGTCTCTAATGGTGGGGTAAAAATTATCTCTCCCACATCAAGTAGGGCATGGGGAGGATTTCCAGACACTAAATTATTTTGAAAATACAAGATCTAGCATCATTTCCCCCACTTCCTAACTTCCTATCAGTACTGGAAAGGACAGTTTTCTCACCTTCCTCATGATTTTTCTCTGTGCTATTTTCTCTGCAGCATCTTGTGAGTTCAAATCAGGCCTGTTTGCAGCATGAAAAATTAAACTGGAAACACATGTCATAAACTACTATTTATGACAAAAAGCTAATAGTGGGGGAGGTATTTTTTTACTCCATCATTTCAGCAGGTGATGGTATGCCCCTCAGTTACAAAAAGCTTCTACCCCCCAGTAAGCTTACAGGGTACTCTGAGTAAAATCCACTGTATCACATGATGAGACATTTCTTTGTCTGTGGCATCCCTCCTCCATTACATCTGAAACAACACATAGACAACACAGATCCAGTCTCTTTCCCCACCTTTCCTCCCTCCATTTGTGCATGCTCATCAAAAGCTATTATTCACCAAACCTTGCACACTTTTTCTGTCTTTTTGGATGGCCTATAAAGGTGTTCTCTCAGCATGGATTTTGCTGTTGGTTTTGTGCCAACGTGACTGTCCATGTTGTCAGTCTGTAAAAGTTTTGCCTCTGTATGGACTACTCATAAGAGTGGCTTCAGTCAAGTGAAAAGCAGTTACACTAGTCATTTGTGGTTCTAGTGCAGTTAGGTGCCAGATACATGAAAACGTCACACATAACTCACACCAACGTCATTATGCTCAGCTATCTCCTTCACTTGAGATATGACACTGGAAGCAATTCACTCTGTATCAGCTCTTCCTATTTCAGAATGAGTGTTGCAGTCACCCTGAATTACTGCTGGGTCTTTAAACTAGTATACTATGACCATTCGTGACTAACATACTTTCAAGGTTTGCTGGTTTCTCATTTAAATGAAAGCACCTTCCAAGAAATGTATCTCTTTTCTTAGGGAAAAAAACAGCTTATCTTAAAACAAACACGAGAAAGAAAAGGAAAGACCCAGTGTCTTTTAATCTTGTGGAAATAAGGATCCTTACAACATAAATGCTTTTGAAAGAAAAATATTACTCTTGTACCCATCTTTAAAATAAGTGAATGGATAAACTAGTGTATTTCAGGCAGTGATATCATGCTAACATGAATAAGACAAATGTTGGACATAATAAATTACAAATAGCTAATTACTTCTCAAATAAATAAGCTACAAATGCAACATATTACATTTACAAATTTACAATGGATAATTTCACTCCTTTGGTGGTTTATTTCACTGGAATCCCATTGGTGTTCAAGTATGGTTTGTGTAACATGCCAAAGCTAATTAAGATTAACTGACTAAGTGCTGAGGTGCATCTTGATTGTACCATCAGACTCGTGACTGTGCGGATGACCAAAATACACCTTGCCAACTGATCAATTAAATGTGACATGTTACGCCAACTATACATGGACATAGGATTCTGGTCATAGTGGCAGACCTATGGAGGAAGAACAATAAATGCTTCAAATGCTGCTTAGTGCTGTGATTTGCCATGTTCTGGATACTGAGGCACAAGCAAAGTGAGTCAAAGGAGAAAGGCAGAGTCCTTTTTCCACATCCATATGGGCCTATATCCTCATGTGCCCAGCCTAAGAAATATTTCTAACACATGTGGTGAAGATGCTGCTTTTGAGGAATACAGACATAGGGTTCTTTCCACTTGTCTTATCTCACAGTGTCCTGAGTAATAGGAACAAATTACTTCTCAGAAATATCTTTCTATGTCCTTATCACAGGTACTTTCAGTTTTCAATACACGTTCTTAGCTAATTTTCTTGTATGGTCTTCTCATTTTGTTGTTGTCTAGTCATTAAATCGTGTCCGCCTCTTCGTGACCCCATGGACCAGAGCACGCCAGGCCCTCCTGTCTTCCACTGGCTCCCGGAGTTGGGTCAAATTCATGTTGGTAGCTTCGATGACACTGTCCAACCATCTCGTCCTCTGTCGTCCCCTTCTCCTCTTGCCCTCACACTTTCCCAACATCACGGTCTTTTCCAGGGAGTCTTCTCTTCTCATGAGATGGCCAAAGTATTGGAGCCTCAGCATCAGGATCTGTCCTTCCAGTGAGCACTCAGGGTTGATTTCCTTCAGAATTCATAGGTTTGTTCTCCTTGCAGTCCAGGGGACTCTCAAGAGTCTCCTCCAGCACCACAATTCAAAAGCACCAATTCTTCGGCGGTTTTATGGTCCAGCTCTCACTTCCATACATCACTACTGGAAAAACCATAGCTTTGACTATGCGGACCTTTGTCGGCAAGGTGATGTCTCTGCTTTTTAAGATGCTGACTAGGTTTCTCATCGCTTTCCTCCCAAGAAGCAGGTGTCTTTTAATTTCGTGGCCGCTGTCACCATCTGCAGTGATCATGGAGCCCAAGAAAGTAAAATCTGTCACTGCCTCCATATCTTCTCCTTCTATTTGCCAGGAGGTGATGGGGCCAGTGGCCATGATCTTAGTTTTTTTTATGTTGAGCTTCAGACCATTTTTACGCTCTCCTCTTTCACCCTCATTAAGAGGTTCTTTAATTCCTCCTTACTTTCTGCCATCAGAGTGGTATCGTCTGCATATCTGAGGTTGTTGATATTTCTTCCAGCAATCTTAATTCCAGTTTGGGATTCATCCAGTCCAGCCTTTCACATGATGTATTCTGCATATAAGTTAAATAAGCAGGGAGACAATATACAGCCTTGTCGTACTCCTTTCCCAATTTTGAACCAATCAGTTGTTCCATATCCAGTTCTAACTGTTGCTTCCTGTCCCACATATAGATTTCTCAGGAGATAGATAAGGTGGTCAGGCACTCCCATTTCTTTAAGAACTTGCCATAGTTTGCTGTGGTTCACACAGTCAAAGGCTTTTGCGTAGTCAATGAAGCAGAAGTAAATGTTTTTCTGGAACTCTCTGGCTTTCTCCATAATCCAGCGCATGTTAGCAATTTGGTCTCTAGTTCCTCTGCCCCTTCGAAATCCAGCTTGTACTTCTGGGAGTTCTCGGTCCACATACTGCTGAAGCCTACCTTGTAGGATTTTGAGCATAACCTTGCTAGCGTGTGAAATGAGTGCAATTGTACGGTAGTTGGAGCAGTCTTTGGCACTGCCCTTCTTTGGGATTGGGATGTAGACTGATCTTTTCCAATCCTCTGGCCACTGCTGAGTTTTCCAAACTTGCTGGCATATTGAGTGTAGCGCCTTAACAGCCTCATCTTTTAAGATTTTAAATAGTTCCACTGGAATGCCATCACCTCCACTGGCCTTGTTGTTAGCCATGCTTTCTAAGGCCCACTTGACTTCACTCTCCAGGATGTCTGACTCAAGGTCAGCAACCACACTATCTGGGTTGTCCGGGACATCCAGATCTTTCTGGTATAATTCCTCTGTGTATTCTTGCCACCTCTTCTTGATGTCTTCTGCTTCTGTTAGGTCCCTACCATTTTTGTCCTTTATCATGTCCATCTTTGCACAAAAGGTTCCTTTAATATCTCCAATTTTCTTGAACAGATCTCTGATTTTTCCCTTTCTATTATTTTCCTCTATTTCTTTGCACTGTTCATTTAAGAAGGCCCTCTTGTCTCTCCTTGCTATTCTTTGGAAGTCTGCATTCAATTTTCTGTAATTTTCCCTATCTCTCCCTTGCATTTTGTTTCCCTTCTCTTCTCTGCTATTTGTAAGGCCTCATTGGACAGCCACTTTGCTTTCTTGCATTTCCTTTTCTTTGGGATGGTTTTTGTTGCTGTCTCCTGTACAATGTTACGAGTTCTAGAAGGTGTTGTAAGTCTTCATAGAATTGGTCAATTTCAGCCTCTTCAGCATCTGTTGGTGCATAAACTTGGATGACTGTGATGTTGACTGCTTTGGATTCGTATTGAAATCATTCTATCATTTTTGAGATTGTATCCCAGTACAGCTTTTCCAACTCTTTTGTTGACTATGAGGGCTACTCCGTTTCTTCTACGGGATTCTTGCCCACAATAGTAGATATGATAATCATCTGAATTGAATTCGCCCATTTCCGTCCATTTTAGTTCACTGACGCCCAGGATGTCAATGTTTATTCTTGCCATCGCCTGTTTGACCACATCCAGCTTATCAAGGTTCATAGATCTTACATTCCAGGTTCCTGTGCAGTATTTTTCTTTGCGGTATCAGACTTTCCTTTCACTTCCAGGTTCGTCCACAGCTGAGCGTCCTTTCGGCTTTGGCCCAACCACTTCATTAGCTCTGGAGCTACTTGTCCTTGTCCTCCGCTCTTCCTCAGTAGCATGTTGGACGCCTCCCGACCTGAGGGGCTCATCTTCCAGCATCATATCTTTTAGCCTTTTGTTTCTGTCCATGGAGTTTTCTTGGCAAAGATACTGGAGTGGCTTGTCAGTTCCTGCTCCAGGTGGATCACGTTTAGTCAGAACTCTCCACTATGACCTGTCCATCTTGGGTGTCCCTGCACGGCATAGCCCATAGCTTCTCTGAATTACTCAAGCCCCTTCGCCACGAGAAGGCAGCAATCCGTGAAGGAGATGGTCTTCTTATACATACTGCTAAATTATCAAATAGAAGGCAGCTCACATATCTTCCCACCATAGTTTTTCATCAGAAAAAGTGCCTCCTCATTAAAAACAGGCAATGACATAAAACAGATTGGATTAAACTAATTTAACATGAATACACTAGAGAAATGGCCAGTTTAAGATTTTTCTTCACTTGAGCTAGTTAATTGCAGGCTGGTTGAATATTAAAAAAGCGATGAAGAAATGCAAGAGGGTTGGGTGATTGGTGATTCTTGGCTGCCAACAATTTATTCAAGGAGCAATTGGACGAAATCCAATTCCTGTTAGCTTGTTTCAGTTCTTAAAATAAAGGATGGCTGATGCACTGAGATAGAGATGGGGGAAAGAACTACAAAAGAGAGCTTGTAAATCCATATTAAGTTGAAATTCTCCTAAGATTCTAATTTGTGTGTGGAGTGGTATCACACAGCCCTTATTAAGGATGAATGAAATTACAGCCATTCAAATTTCTCTTAAGCGTTAACAGCTGATCTCTAAGGAATTAAAAATGGGTTACTTAAAAATGCATAAATGTACTCCATTCCTTTTATCAGGATCTTTACAATACTGAGATTAAAAAGAAAAAGACAGAGAAAGAGGTTTAATAATTAGGCAATCGGTTAAAATGCTACTTTAAACACATTGAAATTTGCTTTAGAGGGAGGTAAAGCCCATGACTTACAACGATGTCCTACAATACATATTTTCTTAAGAATTTAAGGACTACGCAGCTATGTTTCTTTTTTTTAATAAGCAATAATGCAGTTGAGAAATATGCATTATTGTACTCTGTTCTACTGAACCTGCCTGCCTGTAGAACAGGACATTGTGATAAGTGGGTAAAGTGTGGAGCAAAGGCCAAAGGCTGCCGCTCTGCAGCTCCCAAGCCCTCCCATATTGAGGAGAGGCAAAATGGTAAACCATAACCCCCAGAAGCTTGCAAGGGGCATTATTTCCAATGTTTATGCAACCCAACCCAACTCAGGCCTGTTTCAGGCCAAAATCAGTTGCTGTTTTACTCTTCTGAAATGGACATGACTAGCTCCAGTTTTGAAAAAGCGTCCTTTTTTGTCTAAAACAGATTAGGGCCTTTTCAAAATTTATTTTATTTTATTTATTTAATTTATATCCCGCCCATTTAGACCAAAGTCTACTCTGGGTGGCTAACAACAATATTAAAATAAAATAAAACAACAATATTAATACACTAGAGGATGGCGAAATAAGTTAGGTATCGACAGGAGGGAAGGCCTGTCTGAAGAGCCAGGTCTTAGGTTGGCTCTTAAAAACGCCCAGCGAGGGAGCCAGACAAATTTCTGGGGGGAGATTGTTCCAAAGGCGAGGGGCCACTGCCGAGAAGGCCCGCTTTCTTGTTCTTTCTCTTCAGGCCTCCCTTGGTGTTAGGCCCCTCAGCCGCCCCTCCTGGCTAGAGCGAGTGGTACGGGTAGTTCTAGGTGGGAGAAGGCGTTCCGCCAGATATTGAGGTCCTAAACCGTTTAGGACTTTATATGTCATCATTAATACTTTGAAATCAATGCGGAAACAAACAGGTAGCCAATGCAAGGCCGCCAGAGTGGGGGAGATATGTTGATGTTTTCTCAACCCAGTAAGAAGTCTGGCCGCCGCATTCTGCACCATTTGAAGCTTCTGCATCAATCTCAAAGGTAGCCCCACGTAGAGCGCATTACAGTAGTCTAATCTCGAGACTACAAGCACATGGACCAGAGTGGTGAGGGCCCCAACAACAAGACAGGGACGCAGCTGGGCGATCCACCAAAGATGGAAGTAGGTGGTGTGGACCACTGATGCTACCTGGGTTTCCATGGTAAGCAACGGATCAAGATGTACCCTCAAGCTGCAAACCTCAGTCTTTGTGGTGAGAGTCATCCCCCCAAAATTGAGGGAGTTTCCCAAACCACCAATGTCTGGACCACCCACCCTCAGGACCTCCGTCTTGTCCGGGTTCAGCCTCAGACCATTCGCCTGCGTCCATCCCAGTAGGGCATACAGACAGCGCTGAAGGGACGGAACGGCATCCACTGTTGTAGGAAAAAAGGAGATGTAGAGCTGGGCATCACCAGTGTACTGATGATACGAAGCCCCACACCCCCTGATGACCTGACCCAGCAGCCTCATGTAGATATTAAACAGCATTGGGGAGATAATCAAGCCCTGCGGAACCCCACAATTGAGATTCCATGGAGCCAATACACTCTCCCCAAGCTGTACTCTCTGGGGACGGTCCTCCAAGAAGGATCAGAGCCAGGCTAACGCCAAACCACCGATTCCCAGCTCGGAGAGCCTCCCCAGGAGGATACCATGGTCGACGGTATCGAAGGTGGCTGAGATATCGAGAAGGACCAACAGAGACATTTTGCCCCTGTCGGCCTCCCTCAAGAGGTCATCAAACAGGGCGACCAATGCTGTTTCCATATCATGGTGCGGCCTGAAGCAAGACTGAAACGGATCCAGGGCGTTGGTTTCATCCAGAAGGGCCTGAAGCTGGTCAGCCACCACCCTCTCTACCACTTTACTAAGGAAAGAAACATTGGCAACGGGCCTATAATTGCCAATATCATCCGCCGCCAAATTTGGTTTCTTCCTAATGGGCCTAATGAGTGTCTCCTTGAGGGCAAGGGGGACCTTGCCCTCCTGGAGAGACCCATTAATTATTGCAGTGGCCCATTCAGTTGTTGTAGGCCTGGCTGCTTTGATTAGCCAGGCCGGGCAAGGGTCAAGGGAGGAGGTGGTGGCATGACAACGGTCAAGCACCTTGTCCACCATATCTGGCGTCACAGGCTGAAAGAGATCAAGTCTCATCAGGCAAGGCAGAGCGCTGGACATCTCTGCTCGATCTACTGTGTTCAAAAAAGGAGAGAGCTCCCAGCAGATGGCCTCCACTTTATATTTTAAAAATGCTGCAAATTGGTCAGGTGAGATACTAGTAGGAGGCCTATCACTTAGACCAATTCTGGATAGATCGCGGACTATATGGAAAAGTTCCACCTGCTGATTTGAAGTTTCGCTTATCTGGACAGCGAAGTGAGCTCGACTAGCAGCCCTCACCTTAGTAAGGTAATGGTTAGTCGCGATCCTGACAGCTTTCCAATTATATTCCGTCGGGTTTCGTCTCCAATTGCACTCTAGCCTTCTCCTGTTCTGCTTCATAGCTCCCACCTGCTGGTTAAACCAGGGCGCTGGACGAGCTCTGCAACAGAGAGGGCGTTTAGGAGCGATCGTGTCAACAACCCTGGTAGCGGCGGCAAGCCAGCCATCAACCAGAGCCTCGACAGGAGCACCAGTCAGGTCAGCCAGAATCCCTCTCATGGAATCCTGGAATCCTATAGGATCCAGTAGCCTTCGAGGGCGGATCATTAAAATAGGTCCTTGCTCCCTGCAGGGAGGGAGAGCCACTGAGAGGTTACATTTAATTAGGTGATGATCCAACCATGACGAGGGGACCAACACAAGGTCAGTCACCATCAGACCACACTCTCTCCGCTCGGGGGAGAACACCAGGTGTAAGGTGTGGTCGCCCATGTGGATGGAGCCGTTGACATGTTGGGACATGTCCAAGGGAGCCATGGTTTCCAAGAACTCAAGAGTCAGACCGGAAACCTCCGCCTCCGAATGGATGTTGCAATCACCCAAGACCAGAAGCCTCGGGGATTCCAACAGTGCCATGGAGACGAAGTCCGCCAGCTCCGGTAAGGAAATGGCTGGGTTGCGGGGAGCGCAGTAACCCAGCAAGATCCCAATACCATCCCTGGCCCCAATCGACACGTGAAGGGCCTCAAGACCTGGTGTCACCACCGTGGAACGCCTAACAACCTCTAGAGTGTTTTTATATACAATGGCTACTCCCCCCCCCCGCCCCTCCAGTCTACCCTGGTGCTAGACTGCATAACCTGGAGGGCAAGCGAGGGTCAGGGGAACACCCCCTTCCCTGCCCATCCAAGTCTCAGTTATGCATGCCAGGTCTGCATCCTCCTCCAGGATAAGGTTTTGAATAATCTGGGATTTATTGGATACAGATGTGGCATTAAGCAGCACCCGATTTAGAGTGGAGGGACGACTGGTCTGACTACCTCAAGTCTGACGGTTGGTCACAGTGCCAGAACAGTGAACAGCCTTCAAACATCTGTTCACCGTTGTTCTGCAACGAGTAGGAACTGTGCCACAAAATCACACAAAAATGGCAAATTGCATTCTAAGAGCCTCCTGGGAAATGATTTGCTATATTGGAGATGAGTTTGTTTTTCCCCCCTGATGTATCAGGGTGTTGGAGGGGGATCCAGCCCTCCAAGCTCCAGTGGATGGCGAATACAGCCCCTCAGAAATTATTCATCCCTGAACTATATCTAAGAGCAAGGCTCCCTCTAAGGTGCACAGCTCCCTCTCCATGCAAGGCTCCTCCTCCTCCTCTTCCAAGCACCCACAGTGAGCATTTCCAGCCCCTTTGGTTCCAGTCGTGACAGAACCCTGAGCAGGGGGGTGGAATCCTTGCACAAGGGGTGGAGCCCCACCCAGTGGGGCTGAAAATTAGAGGGACCATTGCCTAAGAGCATCCTCAAAAAGCTATTTCATGATGGCCAGAGATGGTGGTAATTGTATTCTAACACTTCAGGAAAAGGGGAGGTTGGATAAGGTTCTATCAGGCTATTTCAAAAGAAGAAATGAGAGGAGAGAACAAATACCCAAAAACTTAGAACAGAAGATACACAGACCATGTTCTCACACGTCCCTGAAGCACCCTGAGCCTTTTCTGCATTATTTATGTTGCTTGTGAATTTTGCTAATGAGAGATAAAACAAGGAGCAAAGACAAGCATCTATTTTCACAAGTACAGGTGTTATATTATCATCACAGACTACATTTTTGAAAATAGAAATTTTGGCTTTAGGTGTAAAATACTCAAAATTAGAAATATGCTTCTTTTATAGCCTACAATAAATCTCAGGCCTTGCCATTCCAAGTAACAAATTAGGTCATGCAGTTAAATTCACAAAACAGCGATGAGGTAATTTTAAAATAATCCACGGCAACATGGCAGTTATAGTGAGCATTTGCATCCAGTTCTTGTAGCCAAGTAAGACAGGACATGTAACCCAATCCCATGCATGTTTACCCAGAAGCAAACAGCACAAAAGGGCTTTATTTCCAAGTAAAATGTATGGGAATGGATCAAGATGCTCAATTATGTAAGATTCTTAGATCCATATTCAATTGTCAGTAGAGCAGACCCACTGGAACTTGATAAGTCAACACTTCTGTATGGTCCACTGATTTAAAAATAGATAAGCTCTAACCATTAGAACTAAACCTTTCCCTTTGAGGAATATTGTTAACTTCAGTAGGAATAATCTACTGATTAGAGTACTAGGATTATATCAAATTGCAATTAGCAGAATGTTGACTGACATCAGCCACTAATCTGGGTAATTTTGATCAGCAGCAAAACTACAGAACCACCCACGTTCAAGCACAAAGATTACGTAAGTACTCATTGTGAGCGAACTGGTAACATACTCCACCCTCCTCAAAGAAAGCCTTGTTGCTTCTAAGTTAAACTATGCATTCCCATCCTTGTGAAAGTACAAAGCCACTGACCATGGCTGCTGGGGGAACCTGGGAATTATAGTTCTTAAAAGCCACTTTTCCAAGCTCTGAAATGCATTGGCTTTCCAAATGGTCACAAAACTGTAGATAGAAAGTAATCTAAGGCATATCTGCATTACACATTTAAGAAGGCCCAGAAAGCCATGCCATTCCCACATCAGATAGTAGAGATGACTGAAAGAATTGTCCCGAAACTACAATATCAGGGTCAGTTCTACTACAATTTAGCATCAATTGTCCTGCATTGGCAACCCTTCACACAAAATACATGTGGGAAATTTTCCTGTTGGCATTCATCTTAAGACTCCGAAGATAAGGCTGGTCCGAGAAGAGATTCTGTTGTTGTGGAACAATGGTATGATCACTTTTTTACTTCCAAGCTGCCACCTACGCACAACATCTTCCTGCTGCTAAATCACAACCAAAAATGAATCATCTTATGGCTCCCAAAAACTACATCGCTGAATGCACTTGCTGAGTCACCTTCATCAGCCATTCTCCAACAGGATTACAAAGCTCTTTCAGCACCCTGATGCTAGAATTAATCTACCATCCCTGAAACGCAGCCTCCTCTTGAGGTGAGACATGGTATTCATTCTGTTCTGGTAATGTACAAAACAACTGACTACAATGTTTTAAGGAGCAAAATGAACTTTGCCCAATTAAAACCACAGCCTATTTTGAAATGCAATTATTCCTATTGCAATTTGGCCAGGATATTGAAGGGATGTCTTGTTGATTACAATCCTTGTTGCAATTACACCGGAATAGTCTTACAGACCTCAGAATAACAGAACTCAGGAATTTTATCCATAGGTACTAGCCATAAACCCACTTGTCCAGAACATTTCCATTTACTTTGGTCGAGGCTGACCTATTTAAATCAAGGTGATATAAATTAGCAGGGGGACAGAGAGGGCCAGTTTATTTCCCAATGAATCAATGGGACTTATGTAAGTGTTGACTCATCACTGGATTCAGGGGATCTACTCTGGTTGAGAGAAGGAATTGGATTTAAGCCAAAATGTTTTGGATGCTTCCTTTTTTCCCATTTACTATGAGGATGTCTTTAAAAACATCGCTATTATACTTTTTAAGACTAGCAGCTATGACAGTACATGGTGTTAAAGTGAAAATGTCAGAACTGGTGTTGTTTCTTCTTCCTTCCAGAGTCGCTTCCTTTTGCTTCCTTCTGTCTTACTGAGCCTGAGTCTACAAAAACAGAGCAGTCTAAAGGCAGAGAAAGACTATAACTTCCTGCTATGTACATAGCTCAAGTGTTCACATACATTTACTGCACAAACGCTCATAATAGCTGCTTTCCATATGTGATACGAGTAATACTGTTCCTCCACTGCTGTAATCTTTGTATTCATGAAAGTACTATGAACTAAAAGGCTGCTATGTTTCATACAGATGATATCAGTTGGAGGAGATAGTCCATGATTTTTTGAAATTCAGTATGACATAAACAGATCTGTATTAAATAGATTTTTGAAAAATATGGAAAGAAAGTGAGAAACAGTCAAAAGGAGAGTGGACAGAAAATGCAATTACTACATCTAAGTACATTTATATTTTTCTGATATTACTATAAACGGTGTAATCTGACAGAAAACAAACTTACACAAATGTCAGTAGAAGCAGACATTGACCCAAAATCAGACTAGCTAGACAAGCAGGTGTGAACCTAAATGCAATCATTTAACACTACTACTTTTAAAATACAGATTCTGAAGCAGGAATGGAAATATGTAAAGAATGGGTTGAAGGAGACATATGTTTTCTTGGATATAAAGAAGATCATGAACATATTTTGTTTCTCCTTTTCTGTCTTATTTTATGGTAACTCATATACAAGGAGAGCTATACTCAGGATCCAAGCTACGGAAGCCAGATTTCAGCTGAATGTCAGAAAAACGTCCTGTTAGATCAGCATGAAAATGGAACCAATTACCTTGGGAGGTGGTGAGCACTCCAACACTGGAGGCTTTCAAGAGACAGCTAGACAGCCATCTGTCAGATATGGTTTTAACTTGGATTTCTGCATTGAGCAGAGGATTGGACTCAATAGCCTTATAGGCCCTTTCCAACTCTATTATTCTATGATTCTAGGATACGTCATCTTTGGTTATATGTAAAGCCGTTAGATAGCAAGTAATGCTTCCTCATACCCAGAGTGTTACTAAATCCAACAGGAACAATGTTTCTATTATTTATAGAACAAAGGCAATAGAAAAGAGTATTTTTAGATTTGATACTGCAATATTTCAAAGAAACTTGAAACAAATATCATTATGACTTTGACAGTTCATTCCTCTCATTTGCATATCTTTTCTAAAGTTAACCCCTCTCATGGTTAGTCAAGTAAAATATTACATTTACAGCTGCAAAATGTCTAGTGACTACAGAAAGGTCAAAGAAGGAAGATACTGAATATACTGAAGTTAACGTAGTGAGGTGTAAAGATGCCAAAAAGCTTAACATATAGCCTCCTACTACACCATTCTAACCTTAGATTCTAACCTGGCCTCCTACTATACCATTCTAAACTTAGAACGTTTAAACCTAGAAACATTCTCTCCCTTCTATCATACATGAATAGCTGTAATGTGTTTGCACCTTTGATCCCCCTGATCTGATTTTCTTGAAATTAGTTGTGCCACTGTGTACTTTACGTTTTGTATGCTATGCTAGGTTATGTTTAATGTTTTCTTGTAAATTTTGTACTTTTATTTTGTAATTATTCTGTTTTGGTTGTATAACATGGCAGACACAACAGGAGAGCTAATTTTGACCCATGTCAAGGGCTTTTTTTTTTTTAGGGGTGTGCTCTTTTGCAATTTTAGATTACAGTTCCCAGAATTTTCGGAGAACAGCAGAAACTGTTGTCCAAAGACATTGAGATTCTCCAGGAATTCCTGGAATGGGAGCCATAAAAGGGGAGAGCTAATTTTGACCTATTCCAAGTAAAAGCAGGTTTTTATTAGTGAGATCATTAGTGTACTAGGGCAGCTTTCTTTCTTTTCTTTTACAAATCAACAACAAGGAGGAAAGCTAGGGAAGCCTGATGGTGCAGGCAACCACCCCCATCCCAAAGCCCATCTCTGGAGGAGTGAAATCGACAGGTGTGCTTATCTGAGTTTGAAGGCTGCAATTCCTGGAATGATTGGAGAATTCTAAGAACTGCACTCCAAAAGCATGAAAGAGTGCACCCCTAGTTCTTATCACAAGAATGCTAATCACGAGGATGCAAAATTTCCTTCCCTTCTGGGGTTGGCAGGGACTGGATGGAAAGCCATGTTTCTATTCCGAGTATGGATAAGGTGGCTTTTCTCTTCAGCAACTCATATGTGTCTCTGTTCTGGGCCTTGAGGAAGAACAGAGTTCTACCATTCTTCTACCAGCCTGCTTGGCTGCATGCAATTTCTGGTTGCTGTTAATAAGGACTGGGAAGAAGTCCTGAGAAAATGGCATAAAATGTCAAAAAAGAGTCCTTTCAAAATGCTTTTAAAAGGCCTAGAAATTTCCTCAGAAGGTAATTTTAAAAATTGACTAGCTGTATTAACTCCTTACGCCAGTAATGTAACTTTGTTCCCATTCTTTCCATCACTTTGAAATATAACTCTGTTGACACCCTCATCCTTCTGAAAACTAACTTGTTTAGCCAACTCAGTTATATATATAGATTAAGGTGACTCATACTTTTATCCGACTACTGAAAAATCGCAAACATAAGCTATCTTTCAACTCTGCACGAGTGTTCATGAACCTGGGTGTTACAGAGCAGAGGATGGTGCAGAAGAAACATAAAAGTTTCAAAATCCACGGCGAGTTGTTTAGGTCAAATTTCCTAGTTTAAAGCAAGTTCCAAAATGGGATGCCACAGACTTGGATCACTCAGTTCTTCTCCCCAAAGATCTGGCAACCCCTTTATCAAACAAGATTGGGAGGGATACTAATCCACATTGCTAGAGGCAAATGCTGAAACCTACCACCTCCGTGATGAGTCTGCAGCTCCCACTTCGGAAATTGCTTTAAACTGGGAAACCTGTCCTATGTATCTGGCCATGGATTTGGGAACTTCTATGTTTCTTCTGCATCACCCCTACTGTGTAATGCCTCAGGAAGACTCGGGAGTCCAAGGATCACGTATGTTTGTGGGTTTTGTTTTTGTTTTTTTAATTAAAGGTATCATCCACCCTTGTCTTCAGAATATATAAAAGAAACACATGGTTTATTTTCCCCCTTTTTAAGTTACTTGTGAGATCACTTCCAAACTCAGGTTCTGTAAACAGTTCTTCATCCTTTACATTACAAAACTCACCCAAAGCAACAACATCCAAAGCCTGATTCTCCCCCGACCCCCTCCCAAAAAACATGAGAAAAACTATCTCCAATGTACCCTTTGACACAAGGGACGTGACTCTGCAACCCCCACTTAGAACATTCTATCAGTCAGTCAAGGAAACAGACGATGTAAAACAATACAAAGTGCAGTATTATCTCTTTCAGCCAAATGCAACTCCAACTGATTTTAAAAACAAGCAGACTTCTCCTTATAAATTTAGGGAAAAGGCAAATGCTGCAGAACAGGTCATTTTAGCAAGAAAAAAAGACCTGCTTTAGTAGCCTCGTTGATTAACAGCAAAACACGTTAGTCTGCTATGAGAGAATAACTAGAAAAATAAAAAGTATCAGCTACAGAGGTCAGCAGATTCCATGGTCAGGGGACCCTCAGTAAAGATATGGGTGGATGGGTCTTTAGAGCCAACTGTCTAATCAGTCTCAGCAAAATGGAGAGGGCAGTAAGTGAATGGCGGAGTACATAAACTGAAAGGAAAAGGTCCAAAGTTGAATCCCTGGCATCTTCAAACAGAGCTGGAAAGACCTCAATGTGAAATCCCAAAGAGTTACTGCCAGTCAGGAGTCAGATGGACAAATACTGTAATCAGATTTTGTGGGAAGCAGCTGTCTGTGTCGCAGTGTTGACTGCTCCAACCTTATCTCCTTCCACTGAATTTTCACCAGGCCAGGCCTGTCAGCCACCCATTTTCAAGCAAAGTAGAGCAGAATAGATGCCTTTACTCGTTCAGGACTAAGGCACCTGGAAAACTCTGGTCAGGCTTTTCCACTTCTTCAGGTCCTACTTTGTCATGAAAATGACTAGGTGTGCCTTCTCTTAATTTGTTTTCAAGATGGCTGAAACTGAACAATTTCAATCAATTTTCTAAACATGACTCCAGGCTGGAAGGACAGACACTTAGGGCAGGGACCCATTCAGAACTGCAGTATGCAAGTTCCCCCCTAACTACCATTTATTTAGGATGAAAAAGGCATTTAAAAAAAACAGTTGTGATCGGTTGGTCACTTCTTGTTTATTAAAAAGGTATTTTAGTGGCTTGAAAAGGCCCTGCGGAGGGAGAAACTACATGTAAAGGTCAATGTGCTACCTGAAGACCTCTGAAAACACTATTTGACATTTGGGTCTCTCTCTCTCTCTCTCTCTCTCTCTCTCTCTCTCTCTCTCTCTCTCTCTCGCAGTTCACTGGCAGGGGTTGTTGGAGAATGTGCTCTCCCCTCCAATGTTTCAGGGGAGGGCAAACACAGCCCCTAGAATCTCAGACATTGTGCATCCACTTTGGAATTAATACAATTATTTCATTGCCCTGAACCGTCACAAAGTACGGAGCCAAAGTTACCAACTACAGTAGCAAAACAAAACAAAAAAATATAGTTCTTTTCCCCACTGCTGTTTATTTGGTTTCTTAAATGAGGTCAGAGATTCTCTATAGAGATTAATGTTGATGGTGCAATTTTGCCTAGTAATTTATTAATATTCAGGGAATGCTGTTAGTTGCTTGCTATATTTTATTTTGCCAAACCTGCTTCAAGTGCTGTATTCCAAAATATTAAGGAATTTTTTCTATTAACACAGATGACAAGGCTGAGTTTTCTTTTTCTTCAAAATTTCCTGATTTCACTTTTCACAAAAGCCAGCTCACTTTCATATAGGAGTTATGATCCTCAGGCAATGCCACTGTTGTTGTTTTTCATTTTGTAAACTCCAGTTTCCAGCCATCATTCTTCAGATTCTTCCATGATGGAAGAAGCCCTGAGACAAATATTAGGTCTGGATATCTCAAGGTCAAATTTGACCAATCTCCATTAGAGCTTCTTTTACAATTGACATGGCATATGAGTTTGTTCAATGCATTTGTCCTACTATTATCAAGTCACTAACATTTGTGTGTCTGTTTGTTTGTTCGTTTATTTATTTTCATTTGTTCAAAATATTTCTACCCCACGTTTCTCCCCAAAAAAGACCCAAGGTGGCTTACATCATCTAAAAGAGAATATTTAAAAGCTAAACACAGTTAAGTATGCAAATATTTAAAAATAAATAAGTATTATATTAAAACCAGTAAATAAAATCGACACTAAAAACAGATTTTAAAGCAACAGAGCATAACACACATCCTCATGCCATTACTAGTAACAGAAATAGCTAAACCATTTTTTAAGAAGTAGGATTCCTATCATTACTTTTCCACATTTCTGACACAAGCAATTAGTGGTTCTAAAAGGCACAGCAATCTGCTAGATACAGTTTTACTCACTAGCTGATTCTACTTAATGAAGTGCTAATTAGAGAGAAAGTGCTCTCTCATTAATACTCTTGATGTAGCCTTTATGGACAAATTTCTTCTTAGTTATTCAAAGCAGATGGTCACTTGACACTGTGAAATGTTGTATACTGTACAGGGGAGGAAAAATGAAGACAAATGGGGATTAAGATAAAGCAGCATTTAAAGCTTTCTTACTAGCTGTCGCAATTTGACCCTTTTTGGATCCCACACCTCTGGCACCTATGTGGCGTTGGACCCACTCGTGCCTTGGTCTGTCCACCTAGACTCAGACCTCAGAGCACACCAGGGCAAAACTAAACTCTTTCCTTTCTTCCACTGCTGCCACCAGGAGATCCCTAGATCCCCATAACTCCTTTAGAAAGAATCAGGTCCACTCTTTAATGAAATAGAAAGATCTTTAGTTTATTTGCTTATTTGTTTCAGTATTTTAATATTCAGTTCTATTCCTTCTCCCTTCCAGTCACTGGTCAATCACTTCTCAGATCTCCTACTATATTTTCATCAGTCTAATCACAATCACATAAATCTCTGAACTCTGCTAATCAAACTCCTTCCAAAACTCTGATCTCCCTTCTCCCCCTCAGGCTCTGCCTCTTATACTCTGCCTCTTGGCTCCGCCTCTCAGCAACATAATTATGCATGACTCACTCTAACTAAACCTGAGCCATGACCACATTTAAAGGAGAACGCTACAGACCTCCCCCCTTACTTAGGTTTGTTTGGGAGGGGAAACACATTTTTCCTCCTGAACAAACAGCTGCAATAGCTTAAACTTTTTTTTTCTCATAACATTTTACCTTTCACATTTTTACTAAATTTCAACCAAATACCTTACCTTATCATTTAATAATCAATACAATACTTTACCTTATCATCTAATCAATAATATACATTACCTTATCATTTTACAGAATTTACAACCATACAGAAATCACGATCATGAACTTTTACATAAATAATTACTGGAGAATTCTAGTCCATTTAGTTTATAATAAAAGTCCTGGTATCATTCATCTAGCCTCCTGGAAAGCACATCTGCGACAACGTTGTGGGTTTTCGAGGCAAGAACTGAGTCTCTGTTGCAATGGCAAAATTTGCAAAGTCCAAGTCTCTCACTTTTCCGTCGTAGTCTGGCGCACCATGGACTGGTCCGGTTGTGGTCATCTCCTTCAGCTGGACACACCTCGGCTGGCACTCAGGAGTCCCTCTGTGGACCACTGGCTCCTTCCTCTGCACCCTTTTCCGTCGACTGGCGGTCATCGGCCACTCGGTTGTCCACAGGATGTCATTTGCTGGTCGTTTTATAGTGACATCATCTTTAAGTCTGGCTCGGGGCTTCACTTGCTCAGCTAGGGAAAGGGTAGGCAGTTCCCTCTTCTCCTCCCGAACATCTTTAGATGCATCGCTCTTTAAGGCATCAGGGCCTTCCTCCTTCTGTATCACATAATTGACATTGTTCAATTTTGTCCCTACTTTATAGGGATCCTCCCAAGCTAATTGTAGCTTGTGACCTTTGACTGGCCTAAGCAAAAGAACTTCATTTTCAGGCCCAAAAGTTCTTTCACGGGCTTTCTTGTCATACCAGGTCTTCTGCTTAGTCTGGGCAGCCCTTAAGTTCTTTCCGGCTATCTCTAGAGACCTTTGCAGGGTGTTTTGCAACCTGTGCATATATTCTACCACTGACTCTGGGTCACTTTCTCTATGGTCTTCCCAGTTCATGCGGAGCATATCTAAAGGTCCGCGCGCCTCTCGTCCTAGCAGTAACTCAAAAGGACTAAATCCCGTGCTCTCTTGAGGTATGCTCCTATAAGCATATAGTAAGGGTTGTATTTTGCAGTCCCAATCATTTGGGTTCTCTGCTACATACGCCTTAATCATGCGCACTAAAGTGCCATTGAATTTCTCAACTAGCCCGTTGGTCTCTGGATGATATGGAGTCGAGTTGATTTGGGTAATTCCACAAGCCTTCCATAACCTTTTGATCAGTTTGGATGTGAAACTCATTCCCAAATCGCTGACTATCTCGCTGGCAAATCCCAATCGGCTCATGTAATTGATTAGGGCATCTGCCACGGTGTCAGTTTCCATGTTGCGCAAAGGAATTGCCTCGGGATATCTAGTGGCAAAATCCATTATGGTCAAGATGTATTTATTTCCCCTACGGGTGGCATTAGGTAAGGGACCCACTAGATCGATTCCCAGCCTTTGGAACGGTGTAGAGATGACTGACAGAGGACATAATTTGGCTTTGGTCCTGTCCTGCCCAGTCCCTCGTCTCTGACAGACATCACACGTTTTACAGAAACAAGTAATCTGTTTGCCCATACCTGGCCAAAAGAAGTTCTGGCCAACCCGTCTTTTGGTTCTGGTGATCCCCATGTGAGCTCCAAATAAACTGCTGTGAGCTTGATTAATGATTTTCTCCCTGTATTTACTAGGGACCACTAATTGCTTTCGGGGTTCCCCTTTTCCTCGGTATGGAGTAGCTAACGTTTCCCTGTACAGAAGTTCTTTGGTTAAGCTAAAGCTCTCAGGGCACTCAGGAGACAGTACAGTGGGAGTCCTGGCAGCTTCAAAGCAAACTCCCAAGCTAATGTCCTCCTTCTGCTCCTGAGCAAAATTGTTATTTGTTTTGGGATTCTGTAGTAGCATGAGTTCTGCCTCAGCCCTATCATCAAGCTGGGTTGCCACGGTAACCGCTCCACCTAGGCCTCTCTCTGCTACAGTATCGGTTTGAGCTGCAGAGGGTGAGTTTTGACCCCCCTTTGAGCGGGTAAGCACTAACGCACTCTTGACATGCTCCATTAAATCCCAACCAAGGAGAAAAGCTGCTGGTATTTCATCTGACACAGCTACTTGCCACTTTCCAGACCAATTCTGGTATTCTACTGGTATCTCAGCCACTTTTAAAACCACGGTTTCCTTCCCAATTCCCTTTAAAGACATTTCTCTGCCAGGAATAATGTCATCCTGGGCTACTAGATCGGAATGGACAATGGAGATTTGAGATCCTGTATCTCTTATTGCAATGTATTTCTTTCCTTTCACAACTATCTCTTCACCTGCGTTTCTGAGAAGGGTCTGGTCATTGCTGATATAGAAACAATGGACTACTTGGGCTATAGGAATATCTTCCTCCTCATGGTCAGTAGAAGTGGTGGTGGTTATGGGATCAGGTCTCTGTCTACTATTTTCCTCCCCTGATTCCACTTGCTTGACACAATACACCTTTTTGGTTAGAGAATCATTTCTCTGCAAGTTGGGGTATGGTTGCCTACACTGGAATTGTGAGTGGCCTGGTTGCCCACAGTTAAAACATTTAAAATTCCTTTTGTCATTCTGAGGTACTTTGGCGAACCGTGCCTCAGGGTTTGATGTTTTTGGCGGGCTAGCCCTTGGCAACTTCGGGGAAGTCCCGCCCTGACCTTCTCTCTCAGGATTCCTGCTGAGGTAATTTTTATTAAAAGGCTTTTTATAGTTATTGTCCCAGTTTGGTTTATTTACTCTCAGCTCTGAAAATCTAGGGTTCCTGTAAGCATTAATCAAATCAGTTTGTTCTCCCGCTTCCCATAAATTTTTAGGATTCTTGTCCCTTACTAAATACCGTAGTTCTCCAGGTAATAGGGAGTAAAACTGTTCTAGCCCAATTAAATCCTTCAACTGTTCTAAAGAAGTGATCTCCTCTCTTTCAATCCACTTCTCCAGAGTCTGCGCCAATCTAGCTCCCAACTGAGAGTACGATTCATCCTGCTTTTTAGAGAGAGAGCGAAATTTTCGCCTCAGGTGTTCAGAGTTCAGACAAAATCTTGAATAAACCATCTTTTTATATGCCTCAAAATCTCTTGCCTTCTCGGGATTCATCTGGGCATATATTTCTGCCAGATCTCCGCTAACCTGCGCTCTTAAAACCATTATTCTATCTTCATTTCTGATTTCAAAGTCATTGCAGGTGCGTTCAAAAGCAATGAGGAAGGATTCAGGACAGTCCCCTCTTTTGTACTGGGGAAACTTCTTCAAATCTATCTTTGACAGGATTCCACCTCCCCCACTGTTGTTATTATTAAGGTTATTGTTTAGAGCAGAAATCTCTAGCTGTCTCATCTGTAGTTGAAAATCCATTTCCTTTTCTCTTCTTCTCTCCTCCTGCTCAGCCTGTCTGGCCTCCTGCTCAAATGCCATTTGTCAAGCTTCCTTCTCAGCTCTTTCTTTGATTTCCAGTTCCCTTCTTCTCTCCTCTTGCTCAAATTGTCTGGCCTCCTGCTCAGCTCTTTCTTTGATTTCCAGTTCCCTTTCCTTAAGTTTAAATTCCCTTTCCAGTTTCCATCTCTCAAATTCTTGAGGGCTTAATTCCTTATTTCCCTCCAATTCCTGAGGTAACTCTTCAGACTCAGGACTCCCCCTTGTGGCGTGTTTGGGAGGCATCTTTTCCTTTTTGTTTTTTCTTTCTCTGAGGTGATTAGAGCAGCGTTCACAAATTTTTTTAAAAGGACCTGTTTTTTCTTATCTTACTTCCAGTTACTGATATAAATTTTTCAAGCCTTTTCTTTTAGTACTTTCCCTCAGATCTGCTATGACCTGGCTTCTGCCTTATCCACAGCGCTCTCCTATCTCAGAGCCTGGGATTTTACTTACAGTAAGCCCTCAGATCCTCAGATCCTGAGGTAAACTCAGAAATTCCCTCTCAGAGAATTCAAGCCTTTTCCATAGGTTCTCTCCCTCAGATCTGCTATGACCTGGCTTCTGCCTTATCCACAGCGCTCTCCTATCTCAGAGCCTGGGATTTTACAGTAAGCCCTCTGATCCTCAGATCCTGAGGTAAACTCAGAAATTCCCTCTCAGAGAATTCAAGCCTTTTCCTTAGGTTCTCTCCCTCAGATCTGCTATGACCTGGCTTCTGCCTTATCCACAGCGCTCTCCTATCTCAGAGCCTGGGATTTTACAGTAAGACCTCTGATCCTCAGATCCTGAGGTAAAACTCAGAAATTTCCTCACAGAGTCGTTCCCTATCTTAGACCCCCCTGATCTGGGTTCTGAGGCCCCGCTACTAAGCTTTTCCCAAAAGCTCTAGCAGGAACCAAACCTCATTGCCACAGATCCTGTCTAAAAGGTACCCTTGACTCAATAAACTCTTTTATAAAGGCTTCACTGGATTATTTCAATAGGCTTCACTGGATTATTTCAATAGGCTTCACTGGATTACTTCGTTTCCCGCCGCTGGACACCAATGTCGCGATTTGACCCTTTTTGGATCCCACACCTCTGGCACCTATGTGGCGTTGGACCCACTCGTGCCTTGGTCTGTCCACCTAGACTCAGACCTCAGAGCACACCAGGGCAAAACTAAACTCTTTCCTTTCTTCCACTGCTGCCACCAGGAGATCCCTAGATCCCCATAACTCCTTTAGAAAGAATCAGGTCCACTCTTTAATGAAATAGAAAGATCTTTAGTTTATTTGCTTATTTGTTTCAGTATTTTAATATTCAGTTCTATTCCTTCTCCCTTCCAGTCACTGGTCAATCACTTCTCAGATCTCCTACTATATTTTCATCAGTCTAATCACAATCACATAAATCTCTGAACTCTGCTAATCAAACTCCTTCCAAAACTCTGATCTCCCTTCTCCCCCTCAGGCCCTGCCTCTTATACTCTGCCTCTTGGCTCCGCCTCTCAGCAACATAATTATGCATGACTCACTCTAACTAAACCTGAGCCATGACCACATTTAAAGGAGAACGCTACACTAGCAAATCTAGGAAGTTATTTTGCTGATTCTCTGAGCCAAAAAAATAATTCCCTAGGTTTTTCTTTATAACTATTTATGCTGACAATACATAATAGTTATGCATGCATAAGTCTTGTTCTTCATTCCCACCTTCCTATATCTGCACATCTTACATGTAGAAACACTTACCTGCCAAAGCGCATGCATATTCAAATACTTGTTGTATCTCATTGATGAATGACTTAATGGTGCACCACATTTATTGTAAAACAGACCCCCACACACACTAGCCCGATAAAGACCTGACACTCCTTCCCCTTCTGCAAACTGGAACGGAAGCTGCTATCTTTTTTTTTCTTAGAACAGTTACTCGGAACAAAAGCTACATACTGAAAAATCAGAAACATGTAGATATCCATGATATGTGCGCTTTTCGTATATCCAATCCATCTTTGTTTTCTGCAAGTGCTAGTTTTCCCATGTCATTGCAGCTTTATGGTAGGATTGATGATGTTCCCCCTAGAAACAGAGGAATAGGGTCTTTTGTAGCTGACTTAAGCAGACATGGGCACCTTCTTTATGCAATAAGCATGCTATGAGACCAGGAGTCCACTTCAAGCAAATGAAAGGAGATGTCAGAATATCTACATACAGCCAAACATGTGATAACTGATGTGATCCCAGCACTATACCACTTGAAAGTTACACTTAAGGACTAGAAGCCAAACCTGTATTCTGTCTCCCTCGCCCGCTCACAAGCTAATGTGAGTCACACACCCTGGTAGCATGTCTTAACATTAACTTTTAATGGAAAGGAAATTTCCTTATGTCCTGAGAAATGTAATGTGAAACCCAATATTCTAATGGTTGTGTAAGAATAAAGTAAAGCAGATATGAAAGAATGAACCTCCAACTCCTTCCATGATGCTTGGATCCTGTGTAGGACTACAAGCCTACCAACCTGAAGAGGCCTCCAAGGGTCTTGACTGACTGATACCACCAGCATAAGGGACCTATTACTTTCTCCAGTCACAGATATCCTTGATCTGAGAGAATACTGTGCCTGGACAACCTTAAAAACCAATGGTCTAACTCTTATGCGCCTATACAAAAGGCCTCTCCATCAACTTGTGCTCAGTAGGTCTCAATATCCATTTCATACACCATGTTTGTATGGAGCTCACTTGCAGGCATGACCTTGTTTCTTAGAAAATGTAGTGTGTAGTCTGAACCTTAAAGAGGGTGAATGACAGGCTGGGATAGTGTGAGACGGAGCTGAGACAGAAACAAACCATAGAAAACTACTGAAGTAACAGTGTCAAAGAGATCTTGTTAATCCTTGAAAACTACAAGAAAACAAAACGAAAAGACAGAAAACTTCTGAACATCACTGGAAGACTTTTTTCCTATCAAAAAACCACATGAGCAGAGGATATGATCCTGCAGATTGCTGTTGTGTTTTTAAGAACCATATCAAAATTTGGGTAGAGTGAGGTTTTTATTGTTGTGGTGGTGTTTAAAGCAACATTTACCATCATGGCATCTTCCAGATGTATTCAGCTGCTACTCTCAATGTCTTCTTGTTAACATGCTGCGATAGCTGTGGATGATGGAGACTACAATCCAAAATATCTGGAGGATACCAAATTAGAAAATGCATGTAGCTTGATGCATATTTATTATTTCACAATTTAAAGAGTTGTTTCTTTCAAATTTTTACCAGTGGACTTATCGGCTGAGCTTTCCAGCTTGGAAGGCTCAAGTAAACACAAAATGAACAAGGAATCATGGGAAAGAAAGACCAGAATGGATTGCCACTTGAAAAGAGCATGCTTATAACCTGGATCAACCACCAACACACTCCATTAATGTATGAATAGAAACAAAAAGAGTAAAAGTAATATTAAAAGGCTTGAGGAGTGGTTTGTTGCTCTCCAGAGAAAAGAGGGTAGAGTTTTATCTCAGAGATGAAAGAATGCCAGATATTAGTGGTCCTTCTTATCTTTTTTTCCTACCAAATCTGACAATCAAGAAGAGAGTCTCTTAACTAACTACTATTCCTCTGACAGGACTCCTCCACTGGACATGGAAAATACTTCAGCAACAATGTATGTAAAAATTATCTAGGGCAATGTTCTACAGTTTGATGCCCTCCGGATCTTTTGGACTTCAATTTCTATCAGCCTCTGCTACAATCAATAGTCAGGAAAAGTGGGGAATGGAGCCTGGACTGCACTAGGCTGGGGAAGGATGATCTAAGAGATTTAACCAATCATCATTAGTTTAACATGAGTCAGCAGTGATGCAAAAGCAAAAATGACTACTATCATTCAGGGTCACATTAGCAGAATAACAGTGTCCAGATCATGGGAAGTAATTGTACTGTGTTATTTTGTTCTGATCAGACCTCATGTACTATGGTAATCAGTTCTGGGTACCACCATTTACAGAAAATTCTGAGAGATTTGAACCTGCACAAAAGATGGCAACAAAGATCCAGAGGAGACCAAGTCTTTGAGAAAAGATTGATGGAACAGTGTGTTTTGTCTGAAGAAGAAATTATTGAGATATAGTAGGATAACCATCTTCAAATATTTGAAGGGCTGCCACATAGATGGTAGGGCAACATTACCTTCTTGGGCTCCAGAAATACAAACCCAAATCGACAAGTTCAAATGACAAGAAAGGGGGTTTTCAGCAAAGCCTTACAAAGGAACTCCCTGATGTACAGACGAGAATGTAGTAGGCTCCTCTTCACTGGAGGATTTCAAGCATAAGCTGGAGGATTACTCACCAGAGAACTTGCAACAGTAGCTTTCGTCCACTGGCAGGGTATATTGCTAAGACTATTATCAAGGTTGCTTCCATTCTCCGAACACAACTGTTGACACTCCACTGACCAGTAGTAATACTAGGGCAAATTTTATTCACTGTTTTGTTTAATCTCATGTTATGAGACAGTTTGCTTTAACTGTAAGATATTTGCAGGAACACACTATATTACTTTTTAAAAATGTAATCCCTTTGCAAGGAAGTGAGAACCCTCACTGGTGAGCTGCAGATGAAAGGCATCACTGAACGGGGGGCGGGGCAGGGCAGGGGGGGGGGGAGAGGAAATACACTAAGAGATCTTCTTCTTTTCCGTCTCTGTCATGATATCCTAGACGTTTCCAGGGAATGTAGTCTTCCCAGATAACTAAAGCACAACCGACTCATTCAAACATTTGAGAATTCACAAGTGATCCCCTCCTCAAGTCATTCCTCCTGAGCATCTAGAGACTAGAAACTGCCTATCACACTGGCCTTCAAACGTGTTGGCTCAGTGTCTTCCACATCACAATCAGAAAACCACAGGCCCACCACTGTTCAACTACGGCAAGATACAATCTATTTACAAATAAAACTCCTCACTTGTATTACTTAGGACAGAGGTGGGGAACTGCTGATCCTTCAGACATTACTAGACTACAAGGCTCATCATCCTTGACCCTGATCATGCAGACTGGGGCTGATGAGCATGAAAGTCCAGTAGCTGGAGGACTGTAAGTGCACTGCCATTGATAATGGGATTTGATGCTCAAAATTTATAATTACTAAAATCCTGTTGTGTAGCTATGCTGAAATAAGAGAAACAGCATAATTCACAGAAGCAAGCGGCCATTAATTAAGTGGCCACTTGGACTCTTGATCACACCCCAAACCACTCAACTTAAGTATTCAAGAAGGCATTTATTAATTAGCAGCAACTTCCCACTACAAGTTATACCATTTGTCTTCCAAGGGAATAACTACACAACAGGATTTTGTCCACTGCACTGTAACAGGAGAGCACAGCATGAAAATTTCACATGGCAGAAACAGTTGGTATTATGTTTAAAGAGCGTTTAAATAACTGTAATCAGCTTGTTATATCTGTTTGGTGTGAAGTGCAGATATTTTTGTTTGTTTGTTTGTTTGAAAGTCAAATTTTTCCCTTCAGTTTTTGTCTTTGTTAATATACTGTACTTGAATTGTACACAGTCCCAGAACACTCCCAGAGAAAAGATATGATAAGCCACTTCTTAGGATATGTACTGTAGAAGACCCCAGAAAAAGTCACCAAAATTCAGAATCAACTTGAGAACACACAATTCATATTGCAAAACACCTCTTGACAGAAAAGGTTTTTCTATGATGGCATGTACCACCTTGGAAGGCGATGGACTTTCTTTTACGGAAGGTTTTTAAATAAAGGTATAGAAGTTCATTTGTCACAAATGCTTTAGCCATGAATTTCCCGCTTCACCAGAGGTTGGATTTGAGACCCTTGGCATCTCTGTCAGTTCTACAAGTCCAGTATCTGTCCCAAAAGCTGCATGATTCCTTGTGTTTGGTTTATACTGAAACAATTTTATGTTGTAGACAACTGTCGGTGGTTGTCTACTGCCCTAGGAAATTTCCCCCTCTATTATTTTTACCTTTCATTTCATTAAGAGCTGCCTCCTCTTAATTCTCCAAGTTTCCATTTGTTTGACTGACTTAGTACTGATGGCAATGATTCCTGCCTCAGGAAACAGATTAGTGTTTAGGCTGAAAGAAGAAATTGTGAGTGGGATGTTTTCACAGTTCCCAAAAGCTGCTGTGTAGGAGACTGATGGTTATTCTGAAGAGAAGATGGACTGTTTCCTAAGAATTCATTTCCCATCATATGAAAAATAATTGAGAGGTCCCCAAAATAATGCATAGGTGTTTTTCACATGGGGGAACACAGAACAATCTCAGAATTCATTTCCCATTTTGCCTATTTGCAAAAGTTAATGAGTTACAATTTTTCAAAATTTGGACTGAAAGGAAAAAAGGGGTTGGGTATCTTGCATCTCATTGCCAACACTTCAAGTGGATTGAATAGTTTTTTAATAGTTGTCACTTTTGTCACAGTGTAATATGAATAGACCAGTATGTTAGATCCATACTCTTTAATTTTCTGCTGTCAACAATTCAATATTTATGAGCAACATATCTCCTTAGGAAGACTGGGTTTCTAGACAATAGGCATTGAAAGAACAGACAAGATGATTTATGTAAAAATTAGAATAAATGTATTTACAACTTCAGTTATATGCTGTTGTTATGTACCGTCAAGTCTCTTTCAACTTAATGATGACCCTGGTAATGTTTTTTTTAGGTAGGTGAGATTTTCAAGTTTACCACTAGAACCCTCCACTGAGCTCCCACAGTCAAGTGGCGCTTTGAACTCAAGTCTCTAGAGTTCTAGACCAATGACTCTATCTACTAGTTCTCTCTGTTGTACAGAAAGATTTTAATAGTATGCTGTGTGCTTGTTTTTAAAGGTACTGCTTCAAGAAAGCAGTGATTACATTATCCCAAGTCACTTCTCTATTAAAACCTAATTACCAATTCATCTTCTTTTACCCCCAAACCACAAGGAATGATTCAGAGGCTTAACTCACTAGGAGAGATTAGTAAAAAGTTCTTCTCACATTAGACTTCCCGCATCCTGAGACAAATTATCTTTAACTACAAGGCTTCCCTCAGCTTCACCTGGATTTATCTTCCTGCTCAGGATTCTACTGCCAAAGACACAATGACAACATTCACATAGTTCCTAGTTACCTGCTTGAAAAGTCTCACTGCTTCTTGCAGACAATATGAGAAGAAGCTCATCTTGAAAGCTGATTCTGGAATCACCTTGCCCTAGAATATCCTCACCCTTTCTTTGTTCTGAATTGTGAATGCAAGCTCTTCTCTGTAGAAGTGCCCAAGGATGACCTACTCCATAATAAATTCAGTCCTTTCATACTCCACTCTCACACCTCTCCAACCAATTACATTTTAACATACAATAAGCTGGTAGTTTATCATATCATACGCTGGTATAGTCTTATGGCATATAGGTACAAGCCAATGAGAGTAAGGCCCTCGTCACATGAGGGAAATGTTCTCTAGTTATCCATCAGTTATATCATTGGTGTTTTTTTCTGGTCACACAAAGCACAGTCAAGATCAAAACATTTTCCCTTCCAGCAGTGTAACTACTGTTTATTTTCCACTCCCTAAGCGGTTTTTGTTATTTTGTACTTCTGTTGTACCGGTGCATTCCTTATCGGATTTGCCTGTGTACACAACCCGACCCGTTTCTTTTCTGAGGTGAAGGCTGTAACGTTGCAGCCATTACTGTGACTCACATATTATTCTTTTCCCCTGCCCTGTCTGGTACATCGATACATTGTTAAAAGTACATTACAACTGGGTCTTTCTTTTAAAAATCCATATTAACGATATATTGAGCCAAGGGTGGTTGTCATTATTGGCTGTGTGGAAAGAAAAAAAGGTTTACAGTCACCCCTTCCTAACTTCTTGTGTGTTCGTATGTGTAGGTGAAACCTTCTGCCCTTACTGTCAAGAGTGTACCTTTTTTATATTCGTGGCATTATAAATTGATAATTGGGTGCACTTATGCCTATCTTTTTAGATAGATTATACCCACGTGGCTTGACTTCAGTGTTCCAGTGGATATACAGGGACATAGAAATTATAGAAAAGTGAAGTTGGAAGGGGCCTACTGGGCCATCAAGTCCAACTCCCTGCCCAATGCAGGAATACAATCAAAGCACATACAGTGGTCCAATGTCCATTGTGTGCAATGCATTTCTGTAGGATCAACCAGTGCAACAGAGGACACTTCTCAAAACAGAAAATCCCTTAGACTTACATCGATATATCAATAAAGTTAATAATTATTTTTTAAAAAATTGAAGGCATAAGTGGACCGTTGAGAGCAGAGAGAAAATAAACTGGCAACATTGTGTAGCCGGCCATATCAATTCAAATAGGAAGAAATAGACCACTACTGCTAAAAGTGCTTGGGATGTTCATACTGGTATATATATCATGTGACCACAATCCAATACAACAGAAGTATGAAAAGTATCAGAACTACAGAACATTTTCCTCATGTGACCAGGGCATAAATAGAATATTAACTGCCCAATTACAACATGATTTTAAAAATTTTCCTGTGCAGTATATCAATACTTGGATCAAATGTAAAGCTGCTAAAGCTCATGACTGCTTCCTCACTAATAGAGCAAAATAAGCATTAGGACTCAGAGATAACCTTTTCAATTTTCTCAAATGTTCACTTATAGTCATAACAATACCATATGACATAACATGCATATTTATCAATGTTACACAACATTTAAACATATTTTACCTCAAGAATTATGTTTTTTCCACACTTAGTAATATTCTTCTGTCAGAATAAATTTTAAAAACAAAACAACAGTTTAGTTCAAATTTAGGTGACTCAAAGAACTAAGGTCTTCCAGTGCCAATGCCTCCCTGGGTATCTGAGGGACATAAAATCAACACTATATTCAGTTTGATTCAAGTGATCAAGCTTGATTACAGCTGATATTTTCTCAGTGTTATTGAATAAACAATGACATAAAACCCTGAGAAACAAAACATCCATGCAGACATATGACATGTACCATGTCTCATACTTACTTAGATAAAACAAGTCTAATCACTTCCTTCAACGCAAGGCTTCACAGGTTCTGACTAAAATCTCCTCCTCCCTTGCATCTGATTACAAAAATACACTCCTGCTACCAGTTCCTATTGACTATTAGTCCTTCTAGCCACTGGACGGACAGCTTAGGAGAATACATTCCAGGTGTAACTTTGTCTATGCTATCCAAGTATGGACTCTACTCAGCCTCATATTCTCCACATATAATTTGAATGCACTTGGATGCACATGGAAGCCACATTCACATGAAAAAATGCACCAGCTTAGAGTACTCAACCCCAGCCTTCCAACTGGGTATTCTTCCTAAGACAAAATCATTAACAAATGTAGGCAATTTAGAAAACAAACAGAATGGTTAACATAATTATGCCTATCTTTTTAGGCATAATTATGTTATGCCTATCTTTTTAGGCATAATTATGTTATCTCCACTGGGCTTCTGAACAGTTTCTAAAACCATCTTTATATATGCATATCTGGATATGCAACATGGTGGTCAGCATCTCCCAAGAGCAAATGATTTTTCCCAATTGCACTCTTCAGGGAAAACCTCTTTATTCCAAAACGATTTTTTTTTTAAAGTAGAATTTTCCTTAGGAAGTCTTGGCCAGTCAAGTGTAAACTGAGGTCTGAGGCAACAGGAAATTAGGACTGTTATGGCCTTTATTCATTTATGAGGGCAAAGGGATGGAGTATGATATTTAACATTTAACACAAATTCTTTAACTCTGTTTACTTAACTCAAAATGTATTTGTTTGTAAAATTCAGCAGATTGCCAATACGTTTACTGTGGTTCAACAGACACTGGCCAGAATCCAATTTAATATTTATGCCTGCACGAGTGTAATGGCATAAGTGGCAAGTAGCCATCAATTAACAAACCCCTGATTGAACTCTCAGTCATGTACTAAGTCATACAACCAGCACACGTCTAGGAACTCAATTGGAGCTTATTAATTAAGGGCACTTTGCTGCTCCAAGTTCTTTTGTCACACTTAGACAGGAATAAATATTCAGTTGAATTCTGGCCATCAGTGTGGAATAGCTTCCTGGGCCACATCTGCTGTTTCCTAGAATGTGACTGATGAGCATGTTCCCATTTGTGTCTAAAGATTCTTTCTGATTTCCAAATAGATGGCAAATTGAAGACAGATCTAAACAGGTGTTTCTCCATCACACGCTGAAAGTCTGAGCCAAAAAACCAATTACTCAATGTTGTCCCCATGAGTTTACCTCTGATTCTAGCATCTAGAACCATCTTTATCTGGTATTTATTTTATGAGTTCTCTGTGTATTAAGAACATGCTGCTCTCCAACAAAAATCACATGAGAGGCGGAGCACAAGCTTATGCAATTATGTAAACAAAAACAGGTCCCATGAAAGTCAATGGTATATTTGTTATCTTCATTAAGCATCCATGGCCCACCTTTTTACCATTTACAGTAAAACATCAACAAAATAAAATATAGCAAGTTAGACTTTATGAGATAGAATATTTATTTCTGGCTTAAAATGAATGTTTGTGAAATACTTTAATACTGTGCAAAGCCTTACTTGAAAACACTGCCAAATATAATTTGCAATATTTTATAGCGAAGAGCTTCACACCAAATGCATCATTTCTGTTTTATATCTGCCTGGAGTGAACTTTACTTTTGTTTAAATTTATTACATCTGGGAATTGAATAACCCCACCTAACTGTAAGTATCCTATCAGCTCAGTCTAGGGTCATAAAAAATTATCAGTGAATGAAAGCACGCATCCCACTTATACAGTTCTGTGGCCTCTCCCTAAACACCTTACCAGCATAGCTACACATGAAGCTCTTTCTAAAATAATTTCTTGCACTTTTAGACCATCCCAAAAAAGAATATAGGTAAATTTAAAATATGAGGCAATAAATAATGATAATAACTAAAACCATCAGAAAACTAGCAGAAAGAGGAAAAAATATAGCACACAAAATCAAAATATAAGGAAGAACAAGAACATTGCAAACAATTGAAACATCTGCCAAGTTTCAAAATTCAGAAATCTCCTTCTATTTTGAATGCTGCTTGCACTGTGTGATGGGATTAAGTTCCAGGGCGACACTGCTTTTCCTCTGTATTCTAAGCCCTCTTTAGTGCATGATGAGAAATCTTCTTTGCAACTTTTTCATTATTGTTATAACCTTCTTTCTCCCACAGAGCTGAGATTTCTTCCATAACAAATTCTCAGAAAATAAAAGCACACTTCCTAACTATATAGTTCTATACTTACTTGGTCTAAATTATAGGCTCAGTCTGGACCCACTATAAAAGCCTCCATTAACCAGGATGGCTAAAGTGCACTTCATAGGCTACATGTGGTTGTCAGACAGTTCTTCATTTTTTTCTTATTATTATTGCATATTAAAATGTGAATTACTGGAGAATCAGGTTTGCTACCAAGAGTACATTCAAGAGAGAACAGCAGCTCGTTTTGGCTCTCTGGTGCTTGTGCATGACATGTCTGAATTCAGTAAATCTCCCTTTGAGCATATGGTGCCATGCTTCTGGAAGTGAAGGATTGGCTGGCTGCGTGCCATTCTTCCAGGGACTCCCAAACGTACTTGCAATGTTTTCCCACTCTTTTGGGAGGCTCCTTCTATGTCTTCTGCCTTCATATTGACATGACTAGAGGAAGCCATAAGAAGATCTAGGAATGGCAAAGCAGCAGGACTCAGTGATATCCAAATCAAGAAAATTAAACATTTTGAGCAAAATGCAAAGGAATGGCTCCTTCACCTCTTTAATAACTGCTCAATGAGCAAACAAATACCAAAAACATGGTGAAATATGAAATTAATTCCTATAGTGAAACCAGGCAAAGAACCATCAGACCTCAAAAGCTGCATGCTAATCTCCCCACTATGCCACTTACAGTATATCACAGAAGTGAGTACACCCCCTCACATTTCATAAATATTTTAGTATATCTTTTAATGTGACTACACTGAAGAAATGACACTTGGCTACAATGTAAAGCAGTGAGTATACAGCTTGTATAACAGTGTAAATGTTCTGTCCCCTCAAAATAACACAACACACAGCCATTAATGTCTAAACCGCTGGCAACAAAAGTGAGTACACCCCTAAGTGACAATGTCCAAACTGGGCACAAAGTGTCAATATTTTGTGTGGCCACCATTATTTTCCAGCACTGCCTTAACCCTCTTGGGCACAGAGTTCACCAGAGCTTCACAGGTTACCACTGGAGTCCTCTTCCACTCCTCCATGACGACATCACAGAGCTGGTGGATGTCAGAGACCTTGCGCACCTCCACCTTCCGTTTCAGGATGCCTCACAGACGCTCAATAGGTCTGGAGACATGCTTGGCCAGTCCATCACCTTTACCCTCAGCTTCTTTAGCAAGGCAGTGGTCGTTTTGGAGGTGTGTTTGGGGTCGTTATCGTGTTGGAATACTGCCCTGCAGCCCAGTCTCCAAAGGGAGGGGATCATGCTCTGCTTCAGTATGTCACAGTACATGTTGGCATTCATGGTTCCCTCAATGAACTGGAGCTCCCCAGTGCCGGCAGCACTCATGCAGCCCCAGACCATGACACTCCCACCACCATGCTTGACTGTAGGCATGACAAACTTGTCTTTGTACTCCTCCCCTGGTTGCCGCCACACATGCTTGACACCATCTGAACCAAATAAGTTTATCTTGGTCTCACCAGACCACAGGACATGGTTCCAGAAATCCATGTCCTTAGTCTGCTTGTCTGCAGCAAACCGTATGCGGGCTTTCCTGTGCATCATCTTTAGAAGAGGCTTCCTTCTGGGACGACAGCCCTAGAGACCAATTTGATGCAGTGTGCGGCATATGGTCACTGACAAGCTAACTCCCCACCCCTTCAACCTCTGCAGCAATGCTGGCAGCACTCATACGTCTATTTCCCAAAGCCAACCTCTGGATATGACGCTGAGCACGGGCATTCAACTTCTTTGGTCGACCATGGCAAGGCCTGTTCTGAGTGGAACCTGTCCTGTTAAACCGCTGTATGGTCTTGGCCACCGTGCTGCAGCTCAATTTCAGGGTTTTGGCAATCTTCTTATAGCCTAGGCCATCTTTATGTAGAGCAACAATTCGTTTTTTCAGATCCTCCGATAGTTCATTACCATGAGGTGCCATGTGGAACTTCCAGTGACCAGTCTGAGAGAGTGAGAGAGATAACACCTGCTCCCCCTTCACACCTGAGACTTGTGACACTAACGGGTCTCATGACACCAGGGAGGGAAAAAGGCTACTTGGGCCCAATTTGGACATTGTCACTTAGGGGTGCACTCACTTTTGTTGTCAGCGGTTTAGACATTAATGGCTGTGTGTTGCATTATTTTGAGGGAACAGCACATTTACACTGTTATACAAGCTGTATACTCACTGCTTTACATTATAGACAAGTGTCATTTCTTCAGTGTAGTCACATGAAAAGATATACTAAAATATTTATGAAATGTGAGGGGGTGTACTCACTTCTGTGATATACTGTATACAAAGTATTTGAAGAAATAATATTAAACCTTCTAGCCCCTAAAATCAAACCTCTTCTAATTCCAGAACAGGCAGGATTTAGATCTAAATATGGTTTTGAAACACATAAAATAACTGAAGCAGCATTTGTGGACCTTACAGTGGAATATGATACTGTCTACCATCAACTGCTGCTCAAAAATCTCTACCTCTTTATTAAAGATCATGGACTAACACAAATGGTTGATATTCTACTTCAAAACCAAAGATTCTTTGCTGACTTTCAAGGGAGGCACAGTCACTGGAGAAGGAATGTTCTCCCACAGGGTAGCATCCTGGCAACATTACTTTTTAACATTTACACAAATGATCAACGAAAATTCCCATATTCCAGGAGTTTCATCTGTGCTGATGATCCTGCCTTGACAGTCCAAGGGGAAAACTTTGAGACCATTGAGCACCAGCTAATACCTGCATTATCTTTCCTTATATTATAAAAAACAACCAGCTGAAATTAAACCTTTAAAAACACAGCTCTGAGCCTTCCACTTAAAGAACAGAGAACCAGAAAGGAAGTTCCGAGTTCGCTGGGATTTTGGAACAGTGCCCTACCCCAAAGTATTTGGGCATCACTCTGGATTGAACCCGAACATTCCTAAGTACGTTATTTCTGGTGGCAACTTTCTGTCTGGTGCTTAGACAAATATTGTCTAAACACCAAACAGACAGTTACCACCAGAAATAACATACTTAGGAAACTGGATGGGTCAGATTGGGATGCACACCCACAAACAATAAGAAGAACAACTTTGTCCCTGTGCTGCTCCACAGCAGAATATGCTAGTGCCGTATGGTATAAATCAGCACATGCCAAACAACTCGATGTAGCTCTTGATTAAGATTATTACTGCCTGCCTGTAACCTACCCCCATTCAAAGAGTCTATTACTTGGCTGGCATTGCCCCTCCAGAAGTACATCAATAGGTGCTAGCTAGAGATGGGGGTATTCGTATTTGTATACGAATATGAATATCACCATGCAGCTGGAGTTAACGAGGGTCTGTCCCCTGGGGTCGGACAGTCCACTCACGTGTCCAGCAGCACCAGCAGCCTTGCTCATCCTTCCAATAACTCTGGAGCCCCACTCTCTTCCTGCTCAGTTGGCCACTCAGCAGCTGTGCAGGGAGACTCATCCTCCATCCCCTTGCCTGGAGTGGCTAGCTGAGCGGGAAGAGAACAGCGCTCCAGGAACAATTGGAAGGATGAGCGAAGCCGCCGCCACCATCTGAAGTGTGAGTGGACGGTCCAGCCCCAGGGGACAGACCCTCGTTAACTCCAGCTGTGCAGCGATATTTGTACACGAATACCCCCATCTCTAGTGCTAGCAAATAATGAATGAAATAAGGTAATGCCACTTCATGGAAAACCAACCCTCTAGATCAGCAATCCCCAACCCCCGGTCCCCGGCCTGGTGCCGGTCCCTGGCCTGGGCCAGACCGGGCCGGCGAGAGAGACCTCCCACTGCCCCCCTGCGTGCACTCACCCCCGCGCCGCCCGTTTGCGCCTGCGTGCGCGCTCCAGCATGCCTGCACGAGCGCCGCACCGCCATTTGCGCATGCATGCGGGGGGCGCGGGCCTGCACAAGCGCGCGCTGCCGTTTGCGCATGCGCACTAGCGGTCGCGCGCATGCGCAAAATGGCGGCGCTCACACATGCGCTTGTTCGCACATGCGCGCGCGGGGGGGTGCCCTGCCTTCCCCAGCCGGTCCGCAGACCGGAAAAGGTTGGGGAACACTGTTCTAGATGACAGCTAGAATCAAGGAAAAGTTTTCTACACACATCTCAAGCTCTAAATACTAAACCAGAAGAGGCTAGGCTAAACCTAAGGAGAACAAAAACAACACACCTTGCTGAATGCTGAAGAGTGCCTCCCACCCGAACAAGCCTCTAACTGGTCCATCTGGAAGTCACTTAATAGACGTTGAAGTGAAGAAGGAAGATCAAAGGTTAATGAAGTAAAATGGGGCTACTTGGATACAGGACAAATTTTCTGTGACTGAAGAAATTCAATCAATGCTACACTTATGTGCATGCAATTTATGTCTCACCACATGTACAAAAGAAGACCTAGCAAATGGCTGAGATAACACTATTGAAGTAGCCTGCTTCTGATCAAAAATAGTCTAATTATCTTAACATTTTAATTTGCTTTTAATTTTATCTATATTTCATATACATTTATAATTTTAAATTGTGCAATGCTCTGATACAAATAAAGAAGTAAGCACATGGCATTATTCTCCTTGCTTAATCACAAAGACCTCAAGTTCACACATCCACACTTTATCCTGTCTTGCTTCTTTCCAACTGTCCAAGCTGCCTAGTGATGTGACAAACCAGTAACTAGATGCAAAGGGAGCACAAAATCAGCACTGAGTAGGCAATATAAAACCTAAATTAAGAGGCTTCTGTGTTGTCATATTACAAATTCTCTTCCTACCTCCTCTGTATTTTTCAGTATCCAAATTCACAAAATAAAATCATAAAAGAAAAAAAAACCCTGGGTTTGAATTTGGAGATGCAGTCATTTAAGGAATTTCACAAGTGGAGAGTTTTCTGTCCACTATGCATCTCTGGGCACTCTGAAGAGACGCTCCTGAACAATACAGGGACAGGACGTGGGGAGCTAGGGGACAGGGGAATCACCCTATATCAGGCCATGGTCTGCCCTGTTTGGGACAATTCTCTCCTACATAATCCCCCCAATGTCCATCCAAAACTGTTCAGAAAAGAGGCTCCAGATGGGCTTTTCTGAGTGAAAAGGGAATGTTTCTCCCATGAACTTCATCATGTTGACTTATTTTAGTCTCCAAGTCAGAGAACTAGGAGAGGGAAATACAAAATATAGAAATGAGATATGCAGAAAATATAGAAACTGAACTGACGCTCCCAGATGTACCATACTTCTATGATCATCTGGTCACAATTGTGATCATCTATGATCACAATTGACCAGATAGGCGGGGTATAAATGAAATAAATAAATAAATAAATAAATCTGCTTTTATTATGTAATGAAGCCTTTGCCATGCAAAGTGACACAAGTGTTGGTCATCAAAAGGCAGGAAAACTACCTCAGGTTAGCAGCCTCCACTGCAAGGCACCAGGAATGGCCTGAGGCAATTTCTGATGCAACAGTTTTTTCTTGCTATTGTTTGTATGCAAGGTTATGAACATATGGGTGTTAAATCTATGAATGAGGGATTAAAGATTGTGGGGGTGGCCCTGGTCACAGTTGACATGTGACCAACGCTTTTTCAGGTGGTCAGGACAGCCCCTAAGGGTGAAAGATTTTCCCACTTCGGCCTCACAGAGTACAAGATGTTTCTACTCAAGAGTTGACAGTTACATAACAGATTTTCTTGTGGTTCTAAACATCTCATATGCATGACATTGGAAACATGAGAGTCATCAGTCTGAAATACACAGAAAACAAGTTGAGTGACAGAACATAGTACTTGCACTCTAGGTCAAATTCTGAAAACTATAATCCTCGACATGAGTGATTCTATGCAGCTTCTAAGGGGAAAAATAAGGAAGTGGTGGAGACAAATCTACAGAGAAGTAGTCTGATACACAATAGAGCAAAAACACCCAAGGCTAAATATTAAAGTAGTATTAAAGCACATCTAAATGCATTTATGCCCACACTCAAAAGGAGAGGCAGAGTAATTTCATCTTGAAGCAAACTGGAGCTATTTCTTTGTATGCATTTCATCATGTGCTTATTTAATGTCTTCTGTTTCATATGATGGTTCTATAATTCATCACCTGTCTTAAGAAATATATAATAAAGTGCTGCTTGTACTGTGCCCTGCATTCTACAGCTCCCCACAGGATAGCTCCCTATTGCCATAAAAACCTCCATCAAAGTCTCTCTGAAAAGAGGTATTTCTATTTCTCTGTTTTTCTCCAAAGGCAATACTATTTAAATGCTGTTAGGAAGCTGAGAGGCCTTTAAAAATAAATATACCCTTCAGGTTGTGATCTAAATCAAAGAATAAAAATGGTACCAATGCTAATTTTGGGTCAGAGTAAGTCTGAATAAAATTCTTACTAAGCACCTGCACCATGTATATACAGGCTCAAGATTTGGAAGGTGCAGCTAGAATTACAAGTAATGACAAGATCATGATTTTGATGGAAATTGCTTATTAAATACAACAGTTTTAGAAGGAAAAGAGCAATCAAGGTGCAGATTTCACCTTGGAGCAAATAAAATGAAAATCAAACTGTGGCTGATTCCTCCATGCTTCTCCATTAAATTATATGATCAGCTTTGCACACAAAGTCCTTGTTCCATATAGAAATTTGTTCTTTACAATGCATGTAACAGGAAAGTCCATGTACACCAATGCCCCTACAGACACTGGCCTGTGGCCACTGCACTATTACTTTGGGTAACAACAGGATGTATCCAACCGTGCCTGACAACAACTGAAATGTATTCCGGCCTCACTGTACACAGTCTACATTCATGTCCTACATTTGCATGGGGGTGGGCCTAAGACAATATTCTTCCCCTTTGGCTATGAGTGTTGTTGCTGCTTAAAGTGTGTAGCAATGAAAAATCTAGTTCTCTAGCAACTCAAAAATGGAAAGAAAGTAGGAGCGGTTGATCTGAGATTTCAATAACATCATGTGGATTAGTTAAACTAATCCAAATCAATGGGTGACTAAACCTCCTCTTAAACAAGAACAAACAGGATGTGTGGATTAATCTATTTAATGACTGCCAAATACAGACTGTTCTTAAAATACTCCAGAGAAGGAGGAGAAGAAAGGGGAGAAGCTGTTCAAGTTTAAAATAGCCAGTTCTTTGATTTCAACTACAACAACATGGAGAAATGTACCGTATTTAAAGTCTCAATCTAAAGCATCATTTTATAATTTAAACCAGCAGTGCACTGTTTGCCAGAATGCTTAAAAATAGTCTGTATCAGCCATTAAGGATGTAAGTACAGAAACACATGTGGAGCAGAAACTGATTTTTATATTTTTAGAAATGAACTGTCCCAAGAAGTTTCTCAGTAAAGGTCATCATCATCAACATTGTCATTTATTATTTATAAAAGTGCCTGTAATATACTAAGACTTGCACAGTTGAGATAAGAAATGAAGATGTCTGTGGCTCATTGTCTGAAAGACATGAGACAAAAGAGAAGGGAAGGAGAGTGGCAGCAAATAAAAAGGGAAATGGAAATGGCTATCCTAGCCCTTTTTCCCTCCCAACCTCCTTGGCCAGCCCTGTAGCAATTTCCATCAATGAAGGATTCCGGTTGATCATGGCTTCTTTTCCATAGGCTTCCACCTGCAATCCTGTACCCCTTCATCTGGAAGAAAAGGCCTATAAATTCAATGGGACTAACATCTGAGTAGACATATTTATGGCACCACACTGGAAGAGCTATTGTACTGAAACTGAGCAAAATATGTGTGTGTGGGGGGGGGGGGGGTTTCCCTGCAGTCTTAGCAACAAAATTACCCTTCATGGGTGATAAATTCTTCTAGCTCCTTGGGGATTAATTTCAGTTTATTTCAAATTAACTGCTTGGCTTTAATGATTTTTTAGCACATGCCGTTAATGAGCTATGGCAGTGAGAAATCTGGAGTTCTTTGAATCTTAGGCTGAGAAATTTCTCTCTTGCACATACATGCTTCTTTTTATTCTACAGTTGTAAGAATATATTGGTAAAAAAATGAGGGTGGCTATACTATTACATTTGTAATAGAAATTGGCCATGAACATTACCGTTAATAGGGGCACCTGTCCTAGACAGTCTAGACCAGGGATTCTCAACCTTGTGTAACTGCAATTGGACTGCAATTCCCAGAAGTCTTCACCACCAGTTGTTGGCTGAGGTTCCTGGGAACTGAAGTCCAAGAACACCTGGGTTATCCAAGTTTGGGAACCACTGGTCTAGACCAATAGGCCTCAAAATGATAATACAATATCATTAACATTTCTATAACAATCTTACATTATACAAAATTCTCTTTTCAACTGTAATATTTTTCAATGAAACTTTAAGAATTAAAATTCTGATTATCAATTGGTTGGATATGTTAATGAAAGGAAAGCAGCATGTCAAAGAGAGTGCCTTTCATCTGTGCTTGCAACCTAACACAAGCCTAACACAATTCATCTAGCTTTTGAGTAATTCTGGTATCTAAGGAACATATTGGAACCTGGGAATCTGGCCAGATTGTCAGGTTGCTAACATGTTCCTCTGCTACCAGAACTGATGACTGTGGAGTAGCTATAATCTATTTTGTTTCTTCTTCTGCAGCTTCTGAACTAATTTTCCTAATAAGCCTGACTCAGACCAACTTTAATTCTCTCATAGGCAGACCCAGGCATAGATTTGTAAGAAATGTGTTTCTCAGAGTAGTTTTCACAGAGACAAACTGGAAGGATTCCAGAGGCCATGGAGGAGGTAAATCTTTCAAATCTGTGGCGTTTATAAATATTTGTGTAAAAAATATGTAATAAGAAAATAAAATGTATGTGTAGGCTCTTTGTCCCTGCCACAGCTCCAAAACTTGGTAAGGATAAAAAGCATGTGGATCTTGAGATTATTTTGCTTTTATTTTGCTTGAGATTAGTTTGCTTTTAAGGTGGATTGATTCATTTTCCTTAACTAAAAAACTGCCTGTTGCTCACAGTACCATCTTCAACCACTAGGGGGCAAACTACCATAACCTTTCCCACAGAGGAAACTATAGTCAGGCCTGGTTTATTTTATTTTATTTTATTTTGCACAGGCAGCCCTACAGAGTCTTTTTCTCTGCAGGTCCCTGAGATTCTTCAAACAGAGAACTACATGGCTTCTGACTTGGTAATGGGGGAAAGTAAGTAGAAGAAAATGCTGAACAACTAGTAAGGAAAGATAATAAGAAAGAAAAAGGTGGGGAGAGAAAAAGCAGAGGGAAAGAGAAAGTGGGAGGAGTATGAAAGGGTCTTCTGACCCTTGTGAAGTTGGGTACTTCTTCCAATAAATAAATAAAATCCATAAACACTGTCAGAGAGTAGCAAAAAGTCATTGAAAGGTCACTTAGGGTCACAAGAAATTTATACAGGTAAGCAAAACAAAAATTATTTGTATCAGACTGGTACTGTATTAGGAGTCCCTCTCCTTATTTAAACAGATCTTCTTGAGTTATAAGATCATTCTAAAGGTGCTTCTTACTAGCATTCTGTTGCAAGTAAACTAGAATCTACAATGAAGATTTACTCTAAAATTAAATATGAAATATTCATTTAGCCTACAACTGTGACATCGCATTTGATATGGTAGGTAAGCCACATAAATAAGACATTTCTTAATTCTTTCAGTATTTAACTGCCGAAGTCAATGACCATAATATTAAATTTGTATTACCATAATAACAATTAATGATAACACTCATAATTGATCCACAAATTCACAAATCTAGGGGGGGGGGAAAGCTGTAGTTATATGAGAAATACCAATACTCCACTGTGATGAAAAATAAATTGTGTATGCACCCCATGCACAATGTGGATTATGTAATTATATGCAATAATAACTCATTGGCTGAAATCCTATTCCATAACTTCACCACATATGGAATGATGTTATAAAATTTGGTGCTCATCTGAAGTTCATTTTAAAAGTTATAATTGTTTTGTTTGGGCTGCCCCCATTTTTAGAATTGCCTCGTAAAATGTTGGTTTACTCCACTGCACAATAATGCGCATGCACTCTCGTGTAGCTATAATGTCTCATTACAAGCCTTCTTGTAATTTAATTACATGGCATGTATTACAGTGTATATTAGACATGGGTACTAATATAAAAACGAATCAGGAAATTTGTTAAATCTCCCTGATTTGTCAGATATTTGTTGCTTTGTATTCTTGGGGTCCAGAGATCCCAACGAATATGAAGCAACGAATGTAATATAATTCGTCCCTTTGTTCCCTATCTGCTTATGCCCCCGCGGATAAGCTGTTCCTTGGGGGCATAAGCAGGGCTAGGGGATGGCTTGGTTTCCCTTTCCTCCTCTTCCTATGCCCGTGGTGCATAAAAAGAGGAGGGAAGGGATCAAAGAGGGATCAAAGGGATCCCCCAGCCTGCAGCTCCGGGATGGCTTTGATCCCTGCTTTCCCTCCTCTTGCTATGCCCCGCAGAGCATAGCAAGAGGGGAAAAGGGATCAAAGCGATCCCGCAGCAGCGTGGTTGCGGTATGGCTTTGATCCCTTTCCCCCTCCTCTTGCTATGCCCCGCAGGGATCAACTGCGGGATGGCTTTGATCCCTGCTTTCCCTCCTGTTGCTATGCCCCATGGGGCATAGCAACAGGAGGGAAAGCAAAAAAAATGACCCGATGAATGACAAATTGATTTGTTGTTCATCAGGTCACTGGTGGGCAATTCGTGGTTCAAGCTTGATGACCCACGAACCAAGACAAAAATTCCCAAAAGAAGCATTTAATCAATGGCAGTTTGCCATTGTACCTGCAGAGCTGTGCAACAGGATTTCAGTCACTATTTTATATGTATATGCACATGTATATGCCCCATCTCTAGTGCATATACATATAAAATAGTGGCTGAAATCCTGTTGCACAGCTCTGCATGTACAATGACAAACTACCATTGATTAAAAGGTTCTTTTGGCAATTTTGGTGTGCATACAACTTTGTTGCATTGTATACAAATTGCATGCACCCTGAAATTGCCTTTAATCAGCAGCGATTTGCCTGTAATCATCAGCAGTTTCTTGCACAACAGTATTTCAGCCAGTATTTATTAAAATAAAATGTGTGACTTCAGTTGTCCACAAATTTACTAAGCACAACAAAACGAACCATCTCCTGTGACAGGAGGACAGACTTCCAAGCATGGAATAATTAAAGTGGCTTTGGACAGGCATGCCATCTGCAGAGGAAAGAATTAGGCTCAGTTGTAAGTGAGTACAATATACCAGACTGTAGCATGTGTTAATTGCTTCAATAATGTAGACGTTAGCCAGCCAGCCAGCCAAATTTCATAATACTTTTTTTTTTTTTGCTTCACAAGTAACCTTGTCAGCACTTTGACTAATCCTAAACTCCTAAAATCCTAAAATATTTGATTGGGGAATAACAATCTTAACTTGAATGGTTTGGTCCACACAGTGTGTGTCTATATATAAAGTTAAGATTGTTATTTCCCAATCAAATATTTTAGAATTATATATATATATATAGACACACACTGTGAATCAATACTTTACTTGTGAGATAGAATAATATATATATAGACACACACTGTGTGGACCAAACCATTCAAGTTAAGATTGTTATTCCCCAATCAAATATTTTAGGATTATATATATGATATATATTATATATATATGAGTTTATCAGATCACATTCATGCTATTATATTTTCAGGGCTCAATACTGGTTTTAGTCCAGAGTCCTTAAATTTCTCCCTGCATCTAGCTGCCTTTACTTTCTGGGTCACGTGTTGGTTTGTTCACCTTGAAGCAGAAGTCCAGTTTACCTTTTACTCCCCAGATCTTCCTTCTCTTCAGCAAGGGATCTAGGTAACATTCTCTGATGTCAGAATATAACTGATAGTCAAAAATATAATAAGTTAGATCTCCCACAGCTGGTGCTCCACAGATACACCATCTGTCTTGAACTGGTATGCCATGGAATCTCCCCAATTGCATCATTGATTCCATTTGTTCAAAACTTAAGCTTTCTGGAGTTCCATTTTTATGGGGTATGACAGATATTTTTCAGATCAATGCAGATGTTTTGTACCCGCTAACCATCTGACATTTTTCAGGGACCTGATAACAATTAGGTCAATTTGAGCACCAACATCTAGTACTCTTTGTCTAAATATATTTTTATATCATTACTCCTTGGGTTAAATGCTTGTATGGAAAAACTCTATTTTGGGAGTAACTTAGAAAATGCAGAAAACTGCACTGCATCAATGGAAAATCTAAGGGAAATGTATAATGAGAAAAGCATGTACAAATATGCATGCATTAGGGAAAAGTGTATACAAAAAGTATACATTTTTGTGCAGACTTAAACGGGAAAAACTTGCAAATCTTTGTGAGATGGACTAAACTTTATTCTGAAAATCTGATCATCTCTTTGAGAATAAGATTGCTAAATCCACCCATCCCTATTTAAATTAAAATATGCATTTCACAGTTACAAAAGAATGTGTTACATAACGAAGGTGCCAGAGGAAGTGCCAAGAAATTAAATTTCTGGCAAGCTGAAGATTCTCACCTTCCTGGAACAATCTTATATGTTCGCCTTCAGAATAGTTACTCCCATAGGTAGACAAAGATAACTGCATCACATAATGAGTTCCTTTAACAGCAACTTGGTTCTTGATGGCTAAAGCACCCATTCTGCATGGTCAAACTTTACAATTACAAAAGGGCTCCCTTTACAGACACCTGTGCCTGAAAATCTGCTGTTCGCACTTACAGCTGTTTCCACGCTGATTCGAACAATCTGGTATGCAGTTCTTCTGGAAGGAACATTTCCATACACATCAAATTGTGCATTTTTATATATACAAAGATTGCTTAGTAGAAGTAATGATGGAGGCAGCAACAAAATTTTGATATAGGTTCATGTGGAAGGATGTTGCATCAGGTGAGTTAGCAAGCCTTAAACACACAGAAGTTAACTACAACCAAACATCTGGGTTAGAATCTGTCTTCATTGGCCAAATGTCCCATGTAAGGAATTTTTCATCTAACACTTTTTTTAAAAAAGCAAGTTAAGTGGAAAAGACAGTTACTACGGAAGGACACTGGCTCTATATAATGAAAAGTATTGCTGAACTCCCATTAAAGTAAAGTGATCTAATTGGTTGAATAGTGACTGCAAGGAACATGCTTCATCGCTAAAATGAACAGCAGTTATACAAAACATAACCTACAGCACATGAGTTAAAGTGATCTTGGGTTTCACTCATAATGCTGGCTGGACAGCTCAGTGGGTCAGGTATCTAGCTGTAAAGATAAAGGTTGAGCGTTTGATCCCCCAGTGTGCTTCCTGGGAGAACAGCCAGCATGGGGAGCCTTGAACAAGCTGCATAGACACAGGACACCCCCAGAAAAAATGAAAAGAGATAGTCAATTCTGAGTGCAATATAACTTTTTAAAAAACCCTGAAAAGGGTCACTATAAGTCACAATTGACTTGATAGCACATTATTATCATCATAATCATCATTCATAATATGCTAGCTATTCCTACTGTAGACTAGTTTGTAACAGTTAGGTCTTATGCTCCTGTGATGATTTCTATCAGATTAAAGTCCATAAAGCACTGGACAGTGCTTACATTTCTGGAGTGTAATGATATAAATCACCCAGTTCTGTTTGATTAGAAATGGTATTGGTATCTTTATGTTTCCCAAGAGAACTCCAATGACATATTTCCACTAAGAGGCCAATAAGGAGTGATGTCCACATGTGGTGGAATTGCTGCTTAGTTTGGGTAATTACCAAAAAAAAAAAAAACTTTCTGAAAGGAGTGAACATCTAAAGCCCCACCTACTATGTTGGACAATTATATGCTCTGCTCAGTTCTCATGCTGCAAAACCTGATGAAACATCCCAACAATATTCTTTAGTTTTTAAGATATCCTTTCATTCTTAAGAGAAATTTTGTTGTAAGAGTTGAAGTGTACTCTAAAGAAATGTTTTGGTCTGAAATCAGCCTCTGCAGAAATGAACCAGCTAATCACCTTTACAGCTGAACCTGACGGACATGAAGTCTACCTTGGTCATTTTTACAGAAGTATTGATTGGACAATCAGATCTGGTCCAAAATCCTTTACCCTCTGCAGTCATTATGTGATGGGAATGAAGTGGAACTTGGGCAACCAAGTCTGATATTCAGTGGTTTAGGATAAAGAATCGTCTGTAGGGAGTCGGTGATTTCTAATCTGTGATGCTTGCAAAAATAAAACTGTTCTGAGAAATACACTGACTACATCCAGAAAGGGGAACACTTAGAAGATAGAGCCAGAATCAATGATACTTACATTAAAAATTATATAAAATTGTGTCACCCCATTGACTAAAGATTCTTTGTTCTAGTCATGTTTTTGTCAGTGGAATAGAGAAGGAGGAAATGTTGGCTAATTCCCACCCCACACAGCACCCTTCTATCTGTTCCAAAAGGCTAAAGAACACGTTCACAGAGGTGGCACATACTGCTGCAGGGGCTGGGGGAGAGGAAGGCTATTATAAGCTTTATATATGGAACAAATAAAAACATAAACAGTAGTTTTACTTAATTATTTTTAAATAAATTCTTACTAACCAATACTTGCTCTAATATAGGAACTGCATATAAACCATACTATTAAATATGAGGATTAGCAATAAGCAGGAGCTTTTAGATATGAGCATTTACCAAGTACTCTTGGTAAATGCCAAGAGTACTTAAAACATATTGAGTGTGCTGTTTTGTTTTGATTTAAGTTTAAAGTATAGGACTTTCTGTATTTTTTCATAACATAGCATTAACACGGTATTCAATATTCTCTTCCAAAGTAAACATAAAACTAGCTTCCTAGTTGCCATCTTCTCCTTGCCCTCTCCCTCCGAATTTTATCAACTTCTGGAAGTTTCATGTTGTCAGTGCCAAGTTAATTGTGTGCAGGTAAGATACCTTTCTCAGAGAGACCAGGCATACTATCTGCTCTTTAATATTTATCTTGTATGTTCATTTTGCTGTGAAAACTGCAACCCTGCCTTACTTAACACAGAGTATCAGCAAGACAGGTGTGCCCTACTTCTGCTACTTGAAACTAATTTGATCAGTAGGATTTTTCCCAACCTTGTCACGGTGTCAAACTCCTCTTTCCTGTTTGTTTTTGGATCCTGTTTGTCTCCTCTTCCCAGACCACCTCTGAGAAGCAACTCAGTTTTTGTGCCTTTTCTTCTGATTGTAACTACAGTTTATAACTGTGAGTAAACTTCACTTCACTCTTCTCACAATGCATCCACAGTGATCACTTTTTACTACAAAAAGGGCTGTACTGTATCACGGTTTTGTTTTTCTGCCTTGTCCTCTGCTAACCAAAGGAATTACCAAATTCCTAATATTAAAAAATATTTTTTCTGAACCCATTTAACATATGGTCATTTAATGTTCATGCATATAGATGTGTATACTGGAATCACAACTAAATTACCTATGTTGGCCACAGTGCATTTGGGCTGCAAGTGCATGAGAACAGCAGGCTACTCACCTGTAATTGTAGTTCTTCGAGTGGACCTCTGTGATTCACACTGTGAATCCGCGCCTGCGCGGAGCCTCTTCGGAATATTCTAGAGCTTCTGCGGTAGCAAAAAACACATTAGAATAGACCCCTCCCCCTCGGTATAAGTACCTTGGCACCAGGACCCTCCCTTCAGTTGTGTCAACCGCCGCAAGGAGAAAAATATTGCATGGCGTGACAGAGGGGAGGTCGGGTGGGATGTGTGAATCACAAAGGTCCACTCGAAGAACTACAATTACAGGTGAGTAACCTGCCGTTCTTCTTCGTGGCCTCTGTGAATCACACTGTGGGTGACTAGCAAGCTGTCTTACCCAGAGGCAGGGTGTCACGCCAAGGCGGAAGCCAAAACAGCACGTCCGAATGCCGCATCAGACTTTTGTCGAACATCTAGTCTATAATGTCGGACGAAGGTAGATGGTTGTGCCCATGTAGCTGAGGTGCAGATGTCGGGGAGAGGCACACCACGAAGGAATGCTGTAGAGGCCACCAATGCCCTGGTGGAATGAGGGCGAATAGCTTGAGGGACCAGCTGTCGAGCAAGCTGGTATGCAAGCCGAATAGTAGAGGCAACCCAGCAAGAAATCGTCTGGGAGGTGACTTGTAGGCCTTTGTTAGGAAGTTGATGACTGACAAAAAGGCGTGGGGAACGTCGAAAGGGTTGCGTACGCGACAAATAAAAGGAGAGGGCCCTCCTGACGTCCAAAGTATGAAGAAGTCATTCATGGGTTGTGGATGGTGACGGAAAGAAAGATGGGAGGACCAGTGGTTGAGAGAGATGAAACTGAGACACCACTTTAGGGAGGAAGGAGACATCAAGGAACAGCTTTACTTTATCAGGATAGAATTGTATATAACGATAATCATAGTGTAGGGCCGCAAGGTCACTTGCTCGGCGAGCTGAAGTAATTGCAACAAGAAAGGCCGTTTTGAAGGAAAGTTCAGCCAGGAGAAACGTCTGAGCGTGACAGAGGTAGCCATGGATTTAGCCGTGGCATCTACCGTGTGTTTGGCAGAGAACATTTGCTGTTTCACGACAGAGAGACCCTCCTCTTGGAAAGTTTGTGCTAACACTTTCTTGTCTTCTGGTAAAGAGTCAGGAAAAGTGGCCATGTTATCCCAGAGGAAGCGTTGATATGCCCCCATAGCTCCTTGGTAGTTAGCTACCCTCATAAGTAAAAGCCGCTGATGAGTAAAGCCACCTGCCCATAGTCTCGATTCTTCGACTGTCTTTATTAGGTGGGATAAGGGACTGTCAGTTTCGAGATCGGGATTGCGAGGCCTCGACAAATATCGAATTTGGGGCCGGCTGTTTCTGGAGAAAAAGTGCTCCAGGGTCGTGTATCCGATAGAGATTATCGATTCTTTTCGAGACTGAATGAGAGGAGGCTGGTTTAGTCCAAGATCGCTGAGCGGTGCTAAGAAGAGATGGTAGCATGGAAATATGGACTGGGGTAGTTGTGTCCTTGGAAATAGGATCATAAAGGTGATCCGCCGGTTCAGTTGTGGGGCGATGGATTAGTGACTTAGCCATGCGGATCATGAGTTGAGTGTAATTTTGAAAATCCTCTGCTGTGGATGGAGGATCTACATCTGCGAGGTCGGAATCTGTCGATGTGAGAAGCACAGATGGAGTTTATGGTCGAGAACCATGTTCTGAGACCTCGGGATCGAGCCTGGAGTCGATAGAACGCCGATCGACCTCGGTATTGAGAGGATGTTGGTCACAGTAATGTTGACAGTGGTCTGCCACTGAAGAGTGTGGCATGTCTATGGACATTTGTCGACATCAAGAGTTGTCAACCGATATCGATGTTGAAGGTGTGTCCATGGACGGAGGTAAACCAGATAGGATCTCGGTGTCGAGGTCTGCGTCTCGATATTGATGGACTGTGTGTCTAGGTTGGTGCCGTTGTTGAGGGATAGCAACCGAGAAAGACCGAAGTGGAGCGTGGACCAGGATGGATATCGAGGGTCGTCGATATCGGAACCAGTGTCTCTATGGTGCCGAAAAGGCGGCTGAGGCCAATTCAGTGGATGCATAGGTAGGTCTGTAGAGTAAATCGAGGCTGGGGATGCCGACTGAGAGGAGTGATTTCCATAATTTTGAGCTGGAAAATATGTAGTCACAGGGGCTGCGAATGCTTCGCGGGTGGAAGCATGTTTCTCGACTGCCCTGATTTTCGCCAGTGGTTAATAAAGAGTCATATGATGGCTGCGTGCCTCTAAGTGATAAGACCTCTTCAACATGGAAGTTTGTCGAGATGGAGGTTTATCACGCGATGCTAATATCGGACTGGAGGAGGCGGCCTGTCGAGCATCCGCAGCCGGCAGGTTAGAGAAGCACTGATCGGGGCAAATGTCTACCCGATGAGTGTGCTGTGCGCAGGATTGATCGACACGCACTTGTGGAATTGCCTCATATGATGGATGCGCCTGATAGCACGCCGGTGGCCTTGGAGGCCAGCCCAATGACATAGAATAGGGCACTGTGTCCGGCTGAGGTTCGGGTTCCTCTCTCTCTGTTGAGGCGTCAGTGCACAGATTAGAAGGAGAGATAGAGTGGCTGGGGACTATTAGGCGAGGAAGTAAGACGGTCTACTCGCTCGTCCCATGTTGGTGACTGAGAAACAGGTTGATGAGATGGAAGTCCCTCATCATCAGAGGGTGAAGGTACAGAAATTAAATTGCTGGGTTCGGAAACCTGCTGTGAAGGGACTGTCGAGGTCCTTGATTTGGTTTGTTTAGATCGTTTCGGTTGCGGGGGACTGGGAACCGGATCGGAAGGAGGCTTTCGCTTTTCGGAAGGCTTCGATGTCGAAGTTTTCGATGTCGGCTGTTTAGACTTGTGTGTCTTAGAAGTTTTCGATGAAGTGGAAGGTGCATCAGAGTGAGATGAAGTAGCGGAGGAACTATGTTTCGATGATTCTGCAATGGCTTTTTCCATGGCTTTGGCTTGTGAGGTGGTTTTACACGCAGTTTGAGCCATAGGTTTTGCCGGTTGCAAAGACTGTTCCCAGAGGCGGAGTTTGAGTCGAGATAGGCGGGAACGGAGGACTCCTCGTTTGAAATTTTTACAATGAGGGCACGAGGAGGTTTGATGCGCCTCGCCTAAACAAAAAAGGCACTTTGCGTGACCATCCGATAGTGGGATCTTGTTATCGCAAATCACGCAGTGCTTGAACGGGCCCAAAGGGGCCATGAACAATAAAGAGAAGAAAAAATCGGAGGGAGGGAGGGGGAGGGGGTGTGTGACGGCCGGAGGCCGAGGCACGGAGGATAAAAAACTAAAAACAGTATATGTAACTTTGATTACTAATAAAGAGAAAAAGATTTTTTAAGTTCAGCAGTAAAATTGACTTGTTTCACTTTCAGACTCACAGAAGATAGACGTAAGAGGCTCTTCAACGCGGCGGTTAAAAGAAACTGAAGGGAGAGTCCTGGTGCCTAGACACCGGGCCTTCTCGGCAGTGGCTCCCTCTCTTTGGAACAAACTCCCCTCCGAGATACGTTTGGCCCCCTCGCTGGGCATTTTCAAAAACCAACTTAAGACCTGGTTATTTAGACAGGCTTTCCCTCTGGGCACTACTTAATTTACTTTTTTTCTTTCCATCTTGAACTATTGTTAATTGTAAATCGTTGTAAAAATGTTATTATATATTAATTGTTTTTACTTTGTGTGTTGTGAGCCGCCCAGAGTAGACAATGTCTAGATGGGCGGCATATAAGTTTAATAATAAAATAAAATAAATAAAATAAGGTACTTATACCGAGGGGGAGGGGTCTATTCTAATGTGTTTTTTGCTACTGCAGAAGCTCTAGAATATTCCGAAGAGGCTCCGCGCAGGCGCAGATCACCCACAGTGTGATTCACAGAGGCCACGAAGAAGAACAAGCTATGTATATGTCATATTTGTTGTGAAAAGTTCCAACTCTAAACTTCTGCTTTTCCATATGAAAATGCAACCAAATAAACTGGAAAAGCAGGAGGGAATCTCATGTCCATTCTCACAAATCTGCAAAGGGGAAGTAGTCTTTTTGCAGTTGATGCAATCTCTGTTGTTTTACGTCTAGATATTGTATCAGAGTACCCTGGGCAAGAACTCTCCTTTCTAGGGACAGCTCCCTAGGTTTAGCTGTAGTTTATCTTAGTTTGTTCAAACTCTTTCCTTTAGGTATATACAAACTTTTCAACACCACTCAAAATGTTACAGATGAACAGCCTACCATGCAACTGCTGCTATAACAGCTCTTGTTGCACATTCTTGGCTCAGTGACAGGGCATGCTGGAGAAGAGCTTTGCAGATACCCTGGACTGCCAGAAAGACAAACAAGTGGGCCCGACATAAAATCCAGCAGTACGCCAGTGGAACCAACTACCTCAAGAGGTGGTGAGTGCTCCAACACTGGAGGCATTCAAGAGAAACTTAGAAACTGCCTGGCAGATATCCTTTGATTTTTATTCCTGCATCAAGCAGGGGGTTGGACTTGATGGCCTTATAAGCCCCTTCCAACTTCACTATTCTATGATTCTATGATCAAGCCTGAACTATTTCTGGAGGCAAAAATGTTGAATCTGACATTGTCCTACATTGGGCACATCATGAGAAGGCAGGATCCTCTGGAAAAGACAATAATGCTGGGGAAGGTTGAAGGCAGCAGTTAAAGAGGAAGGCTAAAGATGAGATGGATTAACTCCCTAAAGCAAGCCACAGGCTTGAGTTCACAAGAGCTGAGCAGGGCTTGATGAGGACCAGATATTCTGGAGATTGCTCACTCATAGGGTCGCCATAAATCAGCGGAAACTTGATGGAACATAACAACAACAAAAATGTGTTATGACCCAAAGCCTAAAAAGTACTTAGTTATCATCATAGTGACAAAGTTGAAAAAGAAATGCTTGACCTCCATGTCTTTTAGTTAATTCAAAAAGTACCTGAGTGGTAAAATCCACTGGCCTGTGCTACAAAACAGACTCTTCTCAAACATACCCCCCCAGCCCAAAACCACCCTGCAAAACCCACCCAGAACAGTTTTTTAAAAAGCAGAAAGCAGCACCTTACCTTACCAGGCAGTCCCAAGCCTCCTCCAATGCACTCACTCTAACCGTTGGGGTGAAAGAGCTACAAAGAAGCAGCCTCTTCGCCTACCAATGGTTAGCAAATTTGAATCCCCCGCCTTTTCCCCCTGCCTTTTTCCGCTCGCAACTCGAAGCTCCGGCCGCAAGTCGAAGCAAAATTTTGCAGCCGGAGCTGGTCGTAACTCGAAATGGTCGTAAGTTGGGACGTTCGTAAGTCGAGGCACCACTGCATACTGTCTTGGGAAGAAAGCATTTTTTCTCCAATGTATCATAAAGATAACAGTTAAGCTTAGAGGGAACAGGGAAACTGGTCACGGTGGAGTGGGTGGAAGATGACATCTTAGTCTGAGCCTTTCATAAAGTCCTGAGGCTGTGGGCCTATGACCCCTGGCTTCACTACACCACTGGCCACAACTAAGAATGCACAGCACGAGGCAACACTCTGCCATTTAAGGAGACCACACCCTCATAACTAGAGAAGTAACTAAAAGTTCCAAATATACCACAAGTGAAGTTATCCCTAATTAAGTTACAGTTAAAGTATAAAATATTATACTTTCACTATCAGAAAAAAATAATTACAGGTAACCAGTTCTTTGCAACTAGTTACTTGAAAATCTCTGACTAGACTTGGTATAAGCATTGGATTCTGACTTTCTATGCTTGCCTGATCAACAGAACAGTGCCCGCTATACTTCAGGCTCCATTTTTCTCTGCATCTTCCTAATCTAGACTCACGGAAGGCTGTTCCCAGCACAGTTATCCCCTGGAAAATAATGACTGTTTGTATTTACCCTGTTCATATGTCTTATCCCTTTTTTTCACTAAATCAGAATGCAGAAACAATATTTGTACCAGAGTACGCTCTAATAACTGTGTTGAGTCCGAAAATAAAGACACTTGCTAGTTCTCCTTTTAGGCTGCCCTTTGCAAGACCCATCCAAGTAGCCCAAATAAAACAACCCATGCAGAGTCGCTAAATATGAAGTATTCACAGTACCTATATATTCTTTGCAACACCATATCAAGTTTAATATGCAAATGTTACAGAGTCCATTCAGGTCCAACAATAAAATCCATCGGGAAGTCGAGAGGTGTCATTCAAGTATATTCAAGTATCAGGATTGCAAGACTCAATCAGCAAACAATTCTCCTCTGCTTTTCAGAGGCAGCCAATACTAGGATATAAAATTTCCAGAAATTTTGAAGCAATGGAAAATGGCTTTGGGGGAAAAATGGGGGAAAAACTGTTTTTTTTCCCAATTTTTCCACGTTTTTCCCCAGGCCTTTCCATCTCTAGTCAACACACCTATTCTCTATTGTGTGCATCCAGCATTATCCAGACAGCAGGTATTCATTTATACCAATCACTTAAAGAGTCTGGAAGAAGGCACTTATTTAAAAAGGCAGATGAACACCTATAAAAAGGACATTTTACAGGATAGGTAAAGGTAAAGGTTCCCCTTGACATTTAGTCCAGTCATGTCTGACTCTAGAGGGCGGTGCTCATCCCCGTTTCCAAGCCGTAGAGCCAGCATTTGTCCATAGACAGTTTCCGTGGTCACGTGGCCAGCGCAACTAGACACGGAACACTGTTACCTTCCCACTGTGGTGGTACCTATTTATCTACTCTCATTTTTACATGCTTTCGAACTGCTAGGTTGGCAGGAGCTGGGACAAGCGACGGGAGCTCACTCCGTCGTGTGGATTCGATCTTATGACTGCTGGTCTTCCGACCTTGCAGCACAGAGGCTTCTGCGGTTTAACCCACAGCGCCACCACGTCATAGAACATATCAAAAACAACAATGCATTGAGGTAAACTGTAATGTGACATGACCAAAGTTGTCACTTGCTAATACTAAATAGAATTACTGTGAAATCTCACAGAAATTTTACAATCACCAGTGTGCTGGTCCAAAACTAAAAATGAACATGCCACTGTGCTTTGGTTTGGCATCATTCATTGAACATCATAGTTTCATTGCCAACCAGTACACCTCAAAAATATGTAGACTACAGTCTAAGTATGAAAACATTCAAGCTACACGGTGTAACTTCATGATTGTGCTTTTTGGGCTCTCTCAGGTAATGAATTGACTCTTGGCTTATGTGAGGGTTGTTGGCCAACCAATGGTCTCACACCACATTCCAGTCATATTCACGTTTCACGTTACAATCCAAAGAAGCAACATTTCCAAGCTCAGGGTGTTATGCCATACCTATATGTAAAACAGATACTAATGATGGGATCAGAAACACAACATTTTTCATAGCTAATTCATGGAATGTTGACTTATCGAAGCAAACCTCAATAAATTAGAATGGTGATAGAAGATTATCTCCAAACCAAGAAGATATCTCATGGTGATATGCTGGATTTATGATGTTCTACTCAGGACAAGTATGGAAGTAATTACTCAGGTTTTTTTACTTGTGATTTCTGATACATATCACAGCCATTCCATACTTTCCTGAATTGCAGTCTGTGCTAAATCAAATGTATATTGTTAAATAAATATACTTCAGGTTTTTAAAGAAATACCTGCATACAGTAAGAACAAAAAAGAGCTTCCATTGGCTTTTAACACTATATGCCAAAGGGGCATGCGTCTGCTTCAGACAAGGCTGGCATCCCAACCAAAGTGAGCTGCTTCAGAATGATTCATACTTTGTGTCTGAGGTCAAGCACAGCTTCTTTGCAACAGCCTGAAGCTAATCAGACTGCTTCCAAACCATCAAAGCCAGCTTGGGAGATTCAGAGGGACAACGAAAGCTCAGATGTTTGCTTAAAATTGATATATTCATTCCTCATTCTCATAAAAAGAAAAAAAATGGATGGGAGGTAGAGAGGGGTAATAGTTCTGTGACCGATGGTTCTGTTTTCTAACCAGGGAACAGCTTTAACAGGACTCTTCTTTTTATTTCCCATCATCAGGGCTTCTGGGTGGAATATTAAATGATGAAAAAATTACCAGTTGGTGTCGACTGAGCAGAAAACTGAAAGCCGCCACCTTGTATGCATCCATCCTAATTCTCTAATCCCTGAAACTACATGACTTAAACTTCCTCTATGAGGTACATTATTTTCCCAAAAATTATTAAGGGGGAGAGATAAATGCATTTCCCTAACAGTCTTGCACAGCCCTCTGCACCTAATTAACATTTAGCAGGCCTCCTTTACTGAGGAGGTGGAATGATACTTGCAAATTGCATTCAGTTCTGCCCAAAAAGAAAAGATGCCATAGATGTACCACCACCAAAAAACGCACTTGAACAATTAAGATGCTCCTTACAGAACTCCCTAAAGAACATAATAGTTACAGGTTCAATTCTTCAGGTTTATCAATGGGGAGACACAGGAAGCTTTCTAAAGTGAGCTCACTGCTCTGACCTAAAGTAATCAGCAAGCAACCCACTTTCTGAAGTGTCAGATTCACATCCAAAACTAATCTTGTTTTAGGTTGTAGGTCCTCAAACAATCTGATGTGACATCAATTATCCTTTCAGGGGATTCAATATGGCAGCCATTTTTTAAATGAACAAAACTAATTGGAACCAATTACTGACATACTTGTAAAGACCAGAAGATCAACTCTGCCAAGCTGTATACCTGTAGCACCAAAGGATGATTCATAGATCCATGAAGGGAAAGTTACCATACTACTCTGGGGACTCATCACTCTTCCAAGCTTTGAACATATTGTATGGACTATTACAGAAGCTAGCAGTTTAAATTAAAGAATTCTAATGAAAGAAGCAAGGGCCGTATTCTTCCACTTACAACATAAAATTACATCTCCTCCCCAACATTTTTAGTTTAATGTAATAATCCAGATTAATCCAAACACTGCCAAAAGTAATGGTGCGTGTTTGGCTAGCCTCATAAACAGTTAATTTACAGTTGAAGGAAGTCTTCACTTAAAAAGCTACACCTTCCTTCTTTGTTACAATTAATGGCAATTGCTCCACTTTATTCAAACTGTCAGTAACAAAGACGTTTTGCCATAAACATCTGTTCCCTTTCATTTTCACAGACATTTCTAAACAGCTCTATTCCTCAGCGTTCTTCACAGCTACATTAAGACTTTTATGGTAATGCAACTTCATGGAAGGGATTGTGCTGCAAAAGCAAATGTCAGCATAATGATTTGCAGTTCTGTAGTGATAATTCACAGCCCTCATACATGGAGCTAATATGTCATATTTCAGTGGGTTTCCATCAGCATAAGTCACCTCAAATCACCCCTCAGTTCAATTATACACATTATAGTGCTGAATAACTACAAATTTAATCAATGAAGTAAAATCTTGGCTTCAAAAAGAAACTCTCCACAGGACTGCCATTTATATCCATCAACAGAGCCCCCAGAGATTATCAAACTCCTCTTGGATGAAAAGGCTAACCTATGCTTCCTTATTAAGTGGTATGGAAGATTGTATCATCCAGCAGCTCTTAGTATAAATGACATACTTGTCATTCACAGTCCTCAGTGAGGTCATAGTCCTCAGAAAGTAACAGCTATACCAGCTTTCCCCCCACCCAGGGAGCGAAGAGACAGTAAGCACATCATTAGAAGCTGAAATCAGATTAATGTACCACAGATGCAATTTCAGCATGTTACCTATCTCAGGCAGGGAAGTCCCTGGTGGAAGACCAAAAAAAACACCTGAACAACTAAACTTATAAACAAAGTTTGATGAGCCAAAACAAAACAAAGCAAGCTGATTTGAAAGCTAGAATAATAATAATGTGCCGTCAAGACTATTCTGACATATTATAACCTTTTCAGGATTTTCCAAGTAGAGAGTACTCAGAAGCAGTTTACAATTCCTTTCTTCTGGGGTCATCTGGGACTGTGCAGCTTGCCAAAGTCTACACAGGCTGGCTCTGCTCACAGGAGGCACAGTGAGGAACCAAACTCCCAACCTCTGGCTCTAATACCTAACTCAATGAGCTATCCAGAAACTATGGGAAGTGCTGTGGCTATCAGACATGTTCCAACAGTTAAACAATGTTGTCTTCTAGTAAATGTAGTCTGTATTAGGCTCAATTTATAAATTACCATTACTACCTAAAACTACTTATATGATAGTGCATTCATATTATTCTAGACTGATTATTCAGTGCTTAAAATCCGACCCCCTGCACCACCTACCAGTACCCTACGACCACAAGTAAATCACATTTGTCACACAGATAAGAGAGAGAAGCAAACAAATATTCACAGATCTCATGGGGAAGGTTCTAGGTACATATCTAACCACTTTTTAGATCTGAGCAGATGGGTCCTGTGAGGAAACTAGCAAGGAAAAGGTTAAATCATTCCTTAAAGTCTGTGAAAATCTGTGCTTGGTAACTGAAGATGAGCCTGATAGGAGGGAAGCATATCCTAATTAGTGAGACTTGTATCTATCTGTGTGAACGTGTTATCAGCAGCCTTGAAAGAAAGAATATGAGAATCAGTTCATTTTGGACTGTCAGGGTACTGAAATTGATGATACCTGTGATATCTAACGATCACTCTTACAGAAGTTGCCAATTAGCTAGTTTGGGAAAGGACACAAGATGATTGGCTGAAAGAGCTGAGCCATTCAGGGAGGGGATGATGGGATATAAGGAAACGGAAAAATGGTTCACTTAAGCAGCTTCTGCTAACGCACAGCTAGTTCACTTGCTTCATGTTTCAATATGTAATCTAAGACTGTTATTCTGCTGAACTCTATGTGTGCACCAGACCCATGCTACTTTGTAAGTACAGAACTAGATAGATAGCTTTTATTATTTTCTGTGAGTATGACTCTGAACTACCTTAGTCTCTGAAAGAGTTCTGTTTTGCTTTTTAATGTGGCATGGCTTCACATTATTATTATTCTTTTAGAAACTCTAAACCTTCTTTTGAATATGTATGTCTTTCTGAAATACCTTCAATAAAAATAATAAACTTCTACAGCTTTATTAACCCTCAGACAGAACAAGCAGTTAGTAGTACCAAGGAAAGTACAGTGGTGCCTCGCTAGACGATTGCCTCGCAGGACGAGGAAATCGCTAGACGATGGCTTTTTGCGATCGCTAATGCGATCGCAAAACGATTTTTCCGTATGGGCGATTTTCGCTAGACGACGAGGTTTTCCCATTGGAATGCATTGACTAGTGGTGTTTCCCTATGGACGATCTTCGCAAGACGACGACTTTTCCCTTGGAACACATTGAAGAGATTTCAATGCATTCCAATGGAGAAACGTGCTTCACTAGACGATGTTTTCGCAAGACAGCGATTTCCGCGGAACGGATTAACATCGTCTAACGAGGCACCACTGTACCTTGCACTCAGAAATTTGAGTACTCTGTAGATTTCGGAGTTTTCTACCTTATAAGGTTGGTTTGCAGCCACAAGCAACAACCTGAAAGTTTTTTCTCTCCCTGGAACACTAGAAGAGCAAGTTGGGTCAAGAGTGTCAGGGGAGGGGCCTCCCAGGAAGCTCTTCCCCATCACTACCCTGTTTCCCCTAAAATAAGACCTAACCTGAAAATAAGCCCTAGTATGATTTTTCAGGATGCTCGTAATATAAGCCCTACCCCAAAAATAAGCCTCAGTTAAGTGAAACCCGCCCTCCACCATTGTGCAGCAACCCAAAGAAGATGACATGGCAGTATTTGAATAAATGTAGATGGTTGTACATGAAAAAAAAATAAAACATCCCCTGAAAATAAGCCCTAATGCGTTTTTTGGAGCAAAAATTAATATAAGACCCTGTCTTATTTTCAGGGAAAAACGGTAGGTACACCGAACCCTCCTGGCAAATACCCAAACTATGTTAAACAAGGTTAGTGTGGCTAAGTGGTCAACAGATCCTCTCTGTATTAGCCAGTATTCATCACAGGTCCTAATACAAACATATTTATTAACTCTGTGTCTCATCCACCACATGTGCAGTTGTAGACACTTGGACAGACTAATGGGGCCATTAACTTATAGGGTTGGTTTCTATTTTTGATGCGCTTAAATGCGAGCACAGTGTTTGGCTTTACGTCTTTAACCTCAAAGGCATCCTTGGCTTCAATCACAATAATTTTCTCAGTTACTTGCCAGAGGTTATACACTCCCTTGTTTTTCTCATTTGTTTTCTATTTACTTAAGGGATTTTATTTGTTGCTACTAACTTGTTTTAAGGGCTGGCTGAATAGCTCATTATCTGGCTACAGAGCCAGTTTGATTCCCCGCTGTGCCTCCTGTGAGAAGAGCCAGCCTATGTGGCCTTGGGCAAACTGCACAGTCCCAGGGCGCCCCTAGAGGAAGACAATGGTAAACCACTTCTGAGTATTGTCTACCTGGAAAACCTTGCAAGGGGTCGCCATAAGTTGGAATTGATACAACAGCACAATGATTCTTAACTTGTTTTAAAGGAAGCTCTTTCAATATCCTGCTTTAGCCATGGGTTCATTTTGTACTGCAAGGTCCAGTTACAAAGTGGAGCTATTTGGATTATACATTTATAAAGAGTTTCTTAAAATTCTATGCAGAATTTTAAATAGCAATAGAATGAAACAACTCTGGCTCTTTCTATGGACTTTAATTAGTATCCTTGTTTATTATAATTATTCTTGACATTTGATGTTACTGCACTGCATAGTTTTTGTTTGCCAGAATTTTCCCTCTTACAAAAATATTATTGCATTTATAGCAGATATAACTGGAAGGGGAATGACAGTCACTATGAGCTTCAGTGCCATTGCTTCTAAAGAGTATTGATGCTTAATTCTATATTGGAAGAGTTTCCTTATTATTCATAAAAATGACACCTGAACATGTAATATAAATTGTATGTGTTGCATCTGAAATCTGCAAATCACCCCTTGTGATTGCAGATGGGCTATTAATTTTTCCCCCGGATTGAGCTTTGTATTCTACATAGAGATTCTTCTCAGTATAGGTTATTGTTATTATGCCATTCTCTTTTATTCATTTCAGACAATTCTTATTTCGGCTCTTCAGTTGACCCTCTCAGACCATGTTGGTTATATTCATAAATTCCACTGTGCTTCTAGAGGCTTAAACAGTTACCAGGGCTTTTTAGCACTTGACAGACAGATACATAAAAATAAGCTGGTTTTCACTACAGAAAACTCTGGCTTCAGAACTGGAAGGTGATTCAGGAAGAATCAACATTTTCCCAAAAGCATTTGCACTTTTAAGACAGGTGTCATGCACCAGTCTATAGACAATTTGCACTAACGATTTATCCACCTATTGCCAGTGTTTGCAAATTCATTACTCATGTTCAATCTGAAAGTTCATTACCTGTGTCTAAGTCCTTCTTTATTTGGTTCCCAGCCCCACAACCATGTTCACTATGTATATACATTTGTAGCCTAAATAATGTATCCCATGAGTCTGAGGAAGCAGTCCGTAATCCATGCAAAGTCACATTGAAATAAATATGTTAGTCTTAAATACTTTTTCTTTTATTTTTGTTAGACTTTCTGAGACAGAGTAACAGAGATACCTCTTTGTAAACAGAATGTTTGAACTGCAAGATTGCTCTAAGAGTCACTGAAATTTCAACTATGCTGGAGGATGGAAAATAGTGTGTATGAAGTAACAAAAGCTACTGCAGCCAGTAACGAGTGACTGCTCAAATATTATATTTATTCACACAAGTATGTGCAGAATGGTTGGCTAGGAGAACTCCTATAAACAGAGACAGAATCAGCTGAATTGCCTATCGGAGTCTTTTTTTCAAGATTACAGGTACACCTAAATTCATGTTGTTAGTACTATCACGGAGGTTATTGTCCTGTTGAATAGCGTTACGTTTCCTGAACAGGAGACTGCTTTTCTTCCTCCTCACCTTGATCGTCACGCTCCCCTTTTCACTTTCTCTACTACACAGCCTTCCCCACCCTAAATCAACACATGGCGAATTACAAATATTCAGCAATCATTGGAAGTAGCTATTTTGAGGAGGCTGTGTTTTTTTCCAAAGCCAACATTACTTATTATTTACAGACAGCAAATATAGAAGTAAGAGTAAAATGGAAAAGTATGATTTTTAATATATGCTGATCCAAAAGTTCCCCGAATAGATTTACGTCTGCTCATTAAAAAGGCATAAAATTGTTTTTGTTATAACTCATAAAGCACTGTTTCTATCAGACTACTGAAGGAGGCTTGATTAAAATCTGTAATGAAGAAACCATTATCACTGAGGGGACTAAAGGAGAGTGTTTTATTACAAATCCACCTGCACACAGTTATATAAAGCTAGCTAGGACTAACTGAAATGGCGTATCTTCTTCTCCTGATGCAGCACAATGAGTAGAGGGAACCATACTTAAGTTACCCAACACGTCTGAAGTATTAAACGGACAAACAAGAACACAAGAGCATGCTAGCCTAACACTTTTGTAACCTAAGCAGATGGAAGTTCACAACCCACCAGAAAGAAAAGTTTCAAACCTGTCTACTGCTGTAGCTTCCAGTAAAGATAATATGGAACATACTATCATGTTTATATGGTACTACCTTCAAATGTTTAGATTTTGAAAGCTTGTGCCAGGATCCAGTGGTCCCCTTTCACTGTATCTGCTGCTTCCCCCCCCCCCCCAAGAGACTTGGGACTTTCTTTCCCTCCTCCTCAACTCTGCAGCATTTTCTGGTATCAACAACCTGCACACACACACCCAAGATTTTTGACCATAGGGGACTGAATGGATGAAGAGGAGCAAAAGGAAGTCCCAGTTCCCTTGACAGGAGTAAAAGATAAAATTGAGTTTTTTTAGTGGAGCCCTTGCCCATTATTTCATAAAGCTAGATAGAGTTTTTAATGTATTACAGGAAAATTGGAGGAGTGTTGAATGTTTACATCATAATTTGGTTGCTTTGCAACATAATGGTGAATTGAGCCTTAGTCCCCAATGCTACAAGACTCACAATGGTATAAACATCCCTCAGCACTGGGTAAATGCCGTTTTTCATAAATGTGACTCAGTAGCATAGTTTATCACAAAAAAACTGAAAGATTTTAGATGCTACTACGTTACAGGAGATATTTCAGATATTATTACGTTGAAGTGCTACCAAGAATGTGTGAAGTCAGCAGGTTTTATCATAATGCAGTTTGCTTGCAGTGTGAATAAAAACAAAAAAATCAACCGTGAAGAGCAAGTTTATAGTTGCAGCACAAAACAGAAACCTCCAAACAAAACTTCTTGCCAATCCTATTGTAATTCAAAGGACAGAAAACTTCACTGATTTAATTTTATAAAACTACTGAGAGGAAAACTTTAGATCAGGACGCTGGAACAATGGTTGAGCCATGGCTGAGCCATGCTTCAGCAGCGTGGCTCGTCTTTGCCTTCTTCCCTGGAGGCAGCGAGATCTTGTAGTCTCGCGTGAGCAATCCAGTGGGAGAAGGGGGAACGTTAAGTTATTTAAGGGCCGTTCCCCCCTCTCATCTTCCTCTTCCTTCACTGGCACGGTGCAGGATAGAGTACAGCTTCTCGACGTTGCTCGAGCTGCGTTGCAGATTGGCGGTCTTTGCATTGCGAGTTCGGGATTGGGAGGGTAGCATCGACTCCCTCCCGCTGTTTGATTGACCTTTTTCTTTGACCATTTTAAGCTGCTTTAGTTTTTGAATCAATTTAATAGGACTCGTTTTAACTTTAATCAATTAGACTGGGCAACAGCCTGGGGGGGGCACCGCGTGGGACGCGCTCCCGTGCGATCAGATTTTACCCTTTGATTTTAGCGTCCATGGATTGGGGTTTTATTGGACAGAGTGCTAGTTATATTTGTTAAATACAAACAAGGGGATTAAAAAATAATAATAGATAGGGTGGCATCCATTTTGTATATCATCAGCCGTTCCCATTACATATTTAATACACTGGTTTTAACTTTTTAGATTTCAGGCTTCTATTAAATAATTAATCAATAAACTTTGAGTTAATTGGTTACTCTTTTTTTTAGATTTGATTGTGCATAATTAGAACTTCATTTGATTAAATAATTTAATTAATTAGTTTGAAGGTACCATTGCATAAATTAATTTAGTATTACTTATTATAATCTCATATTAAGTTATTGGGTTTTAGCGGTTTTACTGGGAGGATTACATAATTGAGATGTTGATTGATTAAAGTATTTGCATAAGTTAATTCATTTTAATAATAATAAATAAATAGTTATATTATATTTGAATAAATTAGTACATTGCTATAAATTTCTGGTTTCTAGTTTGCACAATCAAGCATGGTAAGGGTACAACGGTGGTTGCTGCTTGAGCGGTGGATAGCGTTTCTGCTGCCTGCTCTTGTTTATCCAGAAGTGCTGTTTAGGCTACAAAATGGCCTCGAGGAAGGGTCAAGGCAATGAAAAGGGGAAACAGCCGGCCAAAAAACGGCCAGCACCTCAGGTGTCACCACCTCAATCTTCATCAGATGAAGAATCTTGGCCCATATGGCAATAGCTCCAGGATAAGATCGCGGCTTTAGAATCCGAAAGATCAGCTAGAAGAGTCCCTCAGTCCAGTGGGACTCAACCACGCCGATCAGCTAGGGAATCTAAGGGGCATCGCAGGGCTAAGCTCAAGGCTCTGGCTGATAATCTCATGTCTTGGTTTGCTGCTCTTGAAGCAGAGCAGCAGGCGGAAGGGACATCCAGGAATGATGCAGATGGGGCGGTGGTAACGGCATTGCAGCAAGGAACAGACGAAGGGAGATCAACCCTGATTACGGCAGGGATCAGCACTTCCGCGTTGGGCAGGCAGGATGCAATGGAGGAGGTTGGCCCAGACACCATGTACGGAAGGGAGGAGACGCCTTTGTCTGGTTAGTCACCCGTTGCACCGGACACTGCTACACAGTTCCCTGCCTGGCCTTGGCCAGGCAGAGAACAGACCACGAATTCTGACACCACTCCAACGTTCCCGTTGGAACTCTGACACCACTCTGACACCACTCCAACAAGCAACCGCACCTGGTACCTCCTCACAGTTGCCTGCATGGCCTTGGTCAGGCAGTGGGCAATTTACTTTGCCACATTATACACCATATAATATTCAGAACTTTGGGGCTCCGAGTTCTTCATGGCCTTGTACGAGTGCCCAGTTTAGCGGTTGGGCCACGCCATGCACACAACCTGCATTTCCAGCCCCGGTAACTCTGGCTGCTGGTGTAGCCGTTTGGCCGTACCCTTCAGTTCCGGATACTGGGTATAATACCGTGCCATTACAAGCATTGCCATTTGGAGATCGTGCAATGCCCCTGGGGGACCACCTCACACACACACCCCCAACGAAAGAAAAAATATGAAAAGGTAAATATGTAGATTTATTTGAGTTAATGAACAGGATTGTAGAGAAGAAGGAGCTAGACAAGGAGGATGAGAAGGATAAAGAGAGGCGCAGAAGGAAGAGACCTGACAGGATTTGGGCAAATTGGCTACCTGGATTTTTAATATACGCTGGGGTGGTCGTAAAGGCCCAACCTTGGCGGGCTCAATCATTATTTCAATACTTGGATCTCATCTATAGGGCATATGTGGACTTCGCAGGGCAGGCATGGCTTTATGACGAATCGTTCCATATGAGGAGTGCGGTTCACCCAATTTTACGCTGGGACGAGCCTCTACCGGGTCTCTGGCTTCAGATTATGACCCCAGCCAGACCCAATCTAGGCGACAGGACTGATAGTGGGCACCTTATTCGGAAGTCTGCCTCGAATCTGACTCCCTGTGTCGGCACGGGGCAGGTGGTTCAACCCCGCCTGCTCTGTTGGGAGTACAATTCCAGGGGTATGTGCTCCAAGAAACCTTACAGGTTTAGACACGAGTGTACAGTGTGTGGAGGGAAGCACCCCAGTACCACATGCTTCAGGGCGGGTGCCTCGCGACAGAGTAAGGGCCCCGGAATTGGGAAGAAACCCAAAGGTGGTGGGGGTAACCCTGGTAAAGGGACCCAGACCAATTAAGGTTCCAGTTCTAGAAACATGGTTAGGTGATTATCCCTGCAGGGAAGAAGCTGTTTATTTACTGGAAGGTTTCAAGGAAGGCTTTAGGATACCGGTGGTCAGAGAACGCACAGCGTTCTTTGCCCAAAACCTTAAATCGGTATATGGAATGGAGGTTATAGTTCGGGAGAAAATTGCTAAGGAAGTACAGGAAGGCAGAGTGTTGTGACCGTTAGCAACAGCTCCTTTGGAGACCTTGCGGGTTTCACCTTTGGGAATAGTACCAAAGAAGGCACAAGGTGAGTTTAGGCTAATCCATCCTCTGTCTTACCCCAAGGGGGCCTCGGTTAACGATGCCATCCCTCAGGAACTTTGTACCATGCGATACACCTCCTTTGATGAGGCGGTTAACATGGTCCGTAGGTGTGGTGTAGGGACAGAGTTGGCAAAATGTGACATAAAATCAGCATTCCGGATTTTGCCAGTTCACCCACAGGATTTTGACCTATTAGGGTTTTACTTTCAAGGATTTTTTCTATATAGATAGGGCTCTGCCTATGGGCTGTTCTGTTTCATGTGCAGCATTTGAACGTTTTACAGTGGACCCTCGACTTACGGATGGCTCCACTTGCGTACTTTTCGAGTTACGGACTTCTCCGGCCGCAAAATTTCACTTCGACTTGCGGCCGGAGAATTGACCTACAGACCGGAAAGGGGAGGCGGGGAAAGCGCCATAGGAATGCATTGAAATTTAATTAATGGGGGAAAAAAGTCAGAAACCAAAAAAAAGTCACTTACCAGGTACGGTAGACCAAGCACCCGCTCCTCACAGTGCCTTGGTATCCCCGGAACAGCCGAACTCTGTGTGAGCAGAGCGCCGAACAGCTGAGAGTCGGCAACCAGCAGAGAGGCGGCAGCCATTTTGAGAGGCAGCAGCCATTTTGAGAGGAGACCACATGGCCGCTGCCTCTCAAAATGGCTGCCGCCTCTCCAAAATGGCTGCCGCCTCTCTGCTGGTTGCCGACTCTCAGCTGTTTGGCGCTCTGCTCACACAGAGTCCAGCTGTTCCGGAGCTACCAAGGCACTGTGAGGAGCAGGGCTCGGTCTACTGTACCTGGTAAGTGACTGTATTTTCTTTTTTTGGTGGGGGGGGTATTTTTTCTTCGGCCAGTTACGGATTAATGGGTTTTCAATGCATTCCTATGGGAAATGGACCCTCGACCTACAGACTTTTCAACCTGCGGCCACCGTTCCAATACGGATTAATTCCGTAAGTCGAGGGTCCACTGTAGTTCGTTTCTGGAGTGGAAGCTTAGGAACAGAGTGGGTTGTAAAAATACAGCCCATTATTTAGAATATTATCTTTTTTGTGGTGAAAGGAACACGGGAAAGTGTAAATTTATACTAGATACCTTTCGTTCAATGGCAGACAAACTAGGTTTACCTCTGGCCGAGGAAAAAACAGAGGGACCAACCACGTCCCTGACATTTTTTGGTATTCAACTGGACACCATACGGCAAATGTCCAGGCTGCCAGCCGTTAAATTAGCTGACCTTAAGGTCAGGGTAGCTTCAATGATACTAAAGAAAAAAGTGTCCCTGAGGGAGCTTCAGGAGATGGTAGGACATTTAAATTTTGCTTGCAGAGTTGTGGCACCTGGTCACGCCTTTCTACGTCAGCTTTGCACTGCAATGAAAGAGTTAAGTCGGCCTCTCCATAGGACTAGGGTTACCCATGGTATGAGAGAGGATTTGAAAGTTTGGAGTCAGTTTTTAGATGATTTTAATGGCATTAAAGGACAAAGACCCTGAAAATATCTCTCTCTCAGACACACACACACACACACACACACACAGAGAGAGAGAGAGAGGGGGGGGGTCAGAACCTAATTGTGTTTGTAGAATGTAAACTCAGAATTGTGTAACTGGTTCATGCAACCACCCCATTTGTCCACTGCATACCTGAGCATACCCAGATCAGGCAATAATGTGTGCACCCGGGCACATTAAAGATAGCCATAAAATGCAAAACCCACCTGCACAATTTCCTTTACATGCACCTTTTCCACAAGAAGATTCCAGCAACTGCATCTGCCTAAAATACACGCTTTAAAAATGTACATCTTTCATGTGCTTGGGTGAACAGGATTTGACTACTTGGTTATTTACCTATCCCAAGGGCTGTTAAAGCAGGTCAATAATTAGAAAGTGCAAAAAAAGGCAATTAATAAAGTGACAATCTCAGGGCACCAAATAAAAAACATCTTGCACAAGTCTTCCAAGATACCACACGACTTGCAGAAAACCATAGATTAAAAAAATGGGCAATATCCTGACAGAATAGTTTTCACACTTTCAATTTGCAATCTCCGCTTCCACCACCAACGCTTTAATTATCTTGTACTAATCAGATCCCTTAAGCTTTAATAATAGTAGATTCCTATAACCCCTCGTGTGTAATTATTTCCTGTTAACCACACCCCACAGTTACCTGAGTTCTGGAATATTTAATTCTCTCACTTCCATCGAATCTGCCTTGAAATTAGATATATCTTTGACCTATTTTACCAATCCTACTTTTTCTTCTTATGACTCTTTTTTCCTCGAGGGAAATACAGGAAGACCAATCTCTTTTATGGCATACGCCATTTCACTATAACATTCAACACAAAAAGCAATTAGGATTTTTTTTTCATAAAATGTAACAGATTGACTTTTGACAAAGATAGATTTAATATTTTGTTTTAAAAGCACTAATCACTGACTGCAGTTTGTGAGAAGCAAAAAGAATGCGGAGACAAAGAATGAGAACTGTTCCATGTGAACACTGGTGAGTCTTACTTTAAAGTGTGCAAAAGGTTATTTTCCTACATGGGTTGGATGTACGCCAAACAAGACTGTAAATTGGCAAATGCAAGTATAGTGCACTACTATAAAACATCAACGTGTCATGAACTGTAAAGACAAGCCCACTTTGCTCCCATTCACACACATCATTCCTGCTCAGATCTGCTCCAGTATTTTTGCCATGTGATTTACCATGCATGGGCTGAGGGAATATTGATACGAGCTCTGGAAATGACTGTGTGAGCTAGCTGATTCATTTACTTTCACATATGTTATGTGCCATCAAGTCAGAATTAATTTACTGTGTAGTGACCTCGTGACCTGCCCACCGGGCTAATCATTTTTCCAACTCTCTAGTCCCTTTCTTGAGCTATTCTTAAGCCCAAAACGTAAGAGCCAAACTGATTCTATTGTAAAAGAAACAATAATGTATTTATTTTAAGAAGTGTAATGGTTACACAGGACAATTCTTAGTCATGCAGTTTCTTGTGTTTTAAAGAACCAACTTTATAACTGTAACAAGTTATTTCTTAATGTAACTACAATAGACAATTTTCTTTTGGAAACCCACACTACCTCCCTCCAGCCCTCTCTGACTGTTAACTCTCTCTCAACTCCTTTCTACTTTACTTCAACCCACCTGGAGAGTCGTGATTGGCTCTGCCCCAGCCAATCAGCTTCTCCTTGCTGATGCTGAGTGAGGCTGCCTGTTAATGAGGTTTTCAAGGTAAGTGAGATATTTAAGGATTGGTTTTACCGGTTCCACACACACATCAGTTAGTTTCCATGGGCATGCAGGGATTCAAACCCAAGTCTCTTGAGTACTAGTCCACCACTCTCTCCACTACACCACACTAGGTATTTCCCCATTAAGATTTTTTTAAAAAAAAAAAAAACCCATTTCTTCAAGAAGATATTTCTGATCTCATACTTGACTCAGCTGACCACACAGGAGTCAGCAGAGAGGGGGGGGGGGGAATCAGCCTTCTTTGCGACTTAACCATTTCAATATTCTTCTCCCTCTATCTGGTGCCTGGGTTTCCATTCCATTCATTTTTTATTTTATTTTTAAAGGCTTTCTGTCCTAGTGCTAGAAAAGCTAGCTGACCAAAGAAGAAGGAAAAAGCAAGGGATCAGCAGACTGACAGGAGGAAGTTTTCACTCCAGTCTTGTTTTCAGCTTAAGGTAGCTCTGATCTGGCTGTCCAGATTTACAAGAAGCACGGCTTGTGCACGGCTGCCTTAAAACTTCCTCTTTTATTTCCTTTGATCACTCCGCTGCCAGGGAGGGAGGGAGGGAGGGAGGAAGGAAGGAAGGAGGGAAGGAAGGAAGTTTTAGTGCCCTTGGGAACGACTGCTAATGGATTTTTAAAATCCGGTGTTAACTTGTTTTTAACCCATTTTCATTTATTTAATTGTCTTGAGTGTTGCAGTGGCAAACAAAATTGGTTGCGGGAAAGTATAATATCTGGTGCATTATAAGAATTACCCAACTCACAAAACTACACAAATATGCTTGGCTGAATGCCGCACATCAACAACTAGCAACAGCCACCAAGTCAGGACCCAGCACAGAGGTATCGCAGGAGCACTTAGCAGAAAGGAGTAAATGGAAGGCCAGAATAACTGTCCTAAAATGGCTACTACAGCAGCAAGTATCGGGTACTGGCTATGTTCAAACAGTGACTGACAAGTTTGCCCCAGTTTCTTCGCTATTAGTTTACATTTTTCAAGCCTTCTCTCAGGGAAAACACAGACCTTTCAGAAGCGTTTGTGAGGAATTCTCCAAATTGCCACCATTGAGAGAAACTCATCCTTTTGCTAGCAGGCAAACCAACAATGAGCAAATTAGAATTTTCAAATGCACTCACCTATCTACCATCAGTGCTGGTATTCCTACAAGGAACTGGATACAAAAAGTGTGAGAGGAGATATCCTCTAAGGGTGATGAAAGTAGCTTACACACATTTTATGTTTAAAAAGAAAATGTCCCACAGAATGCCACAAAGGTGTGGTCAAACCACTTTTGCCACAGTTTAGTATGTCTGTCAAGTCCCGCACCCCACTGATGTTCCAAACAGTCTGGAAATCAATATGATCTCTGTTACTCCCACATTTTGTTCCAATGTTGCTCAGCTGCTCCTATATGAACCCTGGGCCTGCAGCCAGAGGCCAGCCAGTCCACAGCTATTGCCTTGGATCAGCACCAGCACTCATTTATTCAATTCAATGAGCAGTTATGGCAGTAAAAAGTTTTAAATTCCAGAAGTTCTGGAAACTTGAAGCATACAAACAATCCACTTTCAAATATCTACATCAGTTGTTCCTCTGCAAGGCTAGCAACATGTGGGAGACACACCGGCACTTTATAAGGGACAGTAGGTGTATGCTCCCCAAAGCTTTTATATTTCAAAGAAGTGGACATTGAAATAAAGGTGTAGATTTCCACTTTCAGTCTTGTGAACAGCAGGTAAGCCAGATGCACAAATCAGGGCCAGGCCAAGGCCCTTTTCTACCTGAGGCAAAGGAACAAATGACCAGCCTTCAAGGTGCATAGCAAAACTTGGAACATTTTTTTTAAAGTATAATGTATTCACTGTTAGCCATTATTTTCACAAAGTAACTCACTAATTTCACTCATTAATTTTTAACAGTAAGATGTATAATTACTTAGATGGGGGAGAAAGATGGTAGACAAACACATTCAAATAAATATTAGCTACATCTTAATTTTTCATTTCTACACCCAAACACTATTACAGAATGTAACAAAGGTGAAATATGTCCCCAAATCTTTGAGGAGAAACAAGTAAATGTTACTCTTTGTACCAAATAAATAAATGAAAACTCAGTATGCCAAAAAATTAAATGGTATTTATTATACCAAAAAGTGACATTATTTTGCAAAAGTATTTTGTAAAAATAACATTGTTTCTTTCTCGCTACCTCAAAAAGTAATATGTTAGAGATGACAGTATTACTTGCAACGTGCCGCTTTCAAGCTCTAGTCCATAAAACTAAAGACCAACAAAGTTATCTTGGCACCTGAGGCAGAAACCCCTGTAACAGACCATTCCTCTCATAACATAAAAACACAGCAAGCTAGCAGTAACTGCTAAACATTTGCTATCATTTGATGACACCCAGAATCAGCTGATTATTTTTTATTTTATTTTATTTTATTTATATCTCGCCCATCTAGACCAAAGTCTACTCTGGGCAGCTAACAACACTCAAGAATAATAAAATAAAATAAAACAACAACATTAATACAATTGAAGATAGCAAATAAATTAGGTATTGACAGGAGGGAAGGCCTGCCTAAAGAGCCAGGTCTTGAGTTGGCTCTTAAAAACACCCAGCGAGGGAGCCAGACAAATTTCTGGGGGGAAATTGTTCCAGAGGTGAGGGGCCACTGCCGAGAAGGCCCGCTTTCTTGTTCTTTCTCTTCAGGCCTCCCTCGGTATTAGGCCCCTCAGCCATCTTGACTAAAGCGAGTGATTTGGGTAGATCTAGGTGGGAGGAGGCTTTCCGCCAGATATTGAGGTCCTAAACCGTTTAGGGCTTTATATGTCATCATTAGTACTTTGAAATCAATGCGGAAATGAACGGGCAGCCAATGCAGGACAGCCAGAGAAGGGGAGAGATGCTGATATTTTCTCACCCCAGTAAGAAGTCTGGCCGCCGCGTTCTGCACCATTTGAAGCTTCCGGACCAATCTCAAAGGTAGCCCCACGTAGAGCGCATTACAGTAGTCTAATCTCGAGACAACAAGCGCATGGACCAGAGTTGTGAGGGCCCCCACATCAAGATAGGAACGCAGTTGGGAAATCCGCCGAAGATGGAAATAGGCGGTATGGACCACTGATGCTACCTGGCTCTCCATGGTAAGCACCGGGTCAAGATGGACCCCCGGACTGTGAACCAAATTCTTTGTGGTGAGTTCCCCAAACCACTGACATCGGGGCCACCCACCCTCAGGACCTCCGTCTTGTCTGGGTTCAGCCTCAGACCATTCACCTGCATCCATTTCAATATAGCCTCCAGACAGCACTGAAGGGACGAAACGGCATCCACTGTTGTTGGAGAAAAGGAGATGTAGAGCTGGGTGTCATCAGCATACTGATGACACGAAGCCCCACACCCCCTGATGACCTGACCCAGCGGCCTCATGTAGATATTAAACAGCATTGGGGAGATAATCAAGCCCTGCGGAACCCCACAATAAAGCTTCCAGAGAGCCAATACACTCTCCCCAAGCTGTACTCTCTGGGGACGGTCCTCCAAGAAGGATCAGAGCCAGGCTAGCACCAGACCACCGATCCCCAACTCGGAGAGCCTCCCCAGGAGGACACCGTGGTCGACGGTATCGAAGGCAGCTGAGATATCGAGAAGGACCAACAGAGTCGGCCTCCCTCAGCAGGTCATCAAACAGGGCAACCAATGCCGTTTCCGTGCCGTGGCCTGAAGCCCAATTGAAATGGATCCAGGGCATTGGTTTCATCCAAAAGGGCCTGGAGCTGGTCAGCCACCACCCTCTCTACCACTTTGCTGAGGAAAGAAACATATAGCAACAGGCCTATAATTACCAATGCCGTCCACCGCCAAACTTGGTTTCTTCCTAATGGGCCTAATGAGTGTCTCCCGGAGAGACCCATTAATTTTTGCAGTGGCCCATTCGGTTGTTATAGGCCTGGCTGCTTTGATTAGCCATGCCGGGCAAGGGTCAAGGGAGGAGGTGGTGGCATGACAGCAGTCAAGTGCTTTGTTCACCATATCTGGCGCCACAGGCTGAAAGAAATCGAGTCTCATCGGGCAAGGCGGAGCACTGGACGTCTCTGCTCGATCTACTGTGTTCAAAAAAGGAGAGAGCTTCTGGCAGATGGCCTCCACTTTAGATTTTAAAAATGCTGCAAATTGGTCAGGTGAAATACTAGTAGGAGGCCTAGACCAATTCCAGATAGATCGCGGACTATTCAGAAAAGTTCCACCTGCTGATTTGAAGTTTCGCTTATCCGGACAGCAAAGTAAGCTCGACTAGCAGCCCTCACCCTGGTAAGGTAAAAGTTAGTCGCAATCCTGACAGCTTTTCGATTATATTACATCGGGTTCCGTCTCCACTTGCACTCTAGCCTTCTCCTTCTTTGCTTCATAGCTCGCAGCTGCTGGTTAAACCAGGGTGCTGAACAAGCTCTGCAATGGAGAGGGCGTTTAGGAGCGATTGTGTCAACAGCCCTGGTAGTGGCGGCAAGCCAGCTATCAACCAGAGCCTCGACAGGAGCGCCAGTCAGATCAGCCGGAATCCCTCTCATGGAGTCCTGGAATCCTATAGGATCTAGTAACCTTCGAGGGTGGACCATTAAAATAGGTCCTTGCTCCCTGCAGGGAGGGAGAGCCACTGAGAGGTTGCATTTAATTAGGTGGTGATCCGACCATGACAAGGAGACCGACACAAGGTCAGTCACCATCAGAGTACACTCACTTCGCTTGGGGGAAAACACCAGGTCTAACGTGTGACCGCCCACGTGGGTGGGGCCGTTGACATGTTGGGACATGTCCAAGGAAGTCATGGTTTCCAAAAACTCAGGAGCCGGACTGGAAACCTCTGCCTCTGCATGAATGTTGAAATCACTCAAGACCAAAAGCCTCAGAGATTCCAACAGTGCCACGGAGACGAAGTCTGCCAGCTCCGGTAAGGAAATGGCTGGGTTGCGGGGAGCGCGGTAACCCAGCAAGATCCCAATACCATCCCTGGCCCCAATTGACACGTGTAGGGCCTCAAGACCTGGTGTCACCACTGCGGAGCACCTAACAACCTCTCGAGTGTTTTTATAGACAATGGCTACTCCCACCCCACCCCTCCAGTCTACCCTGGTGTTGGACTGTATAACCTGGAGGGCAGGCAAGGGTCAAGAGAACACCCCCTTCCCCACCCATCCAAGTCTCAGTTATGCATGCCAGGTCTGCATCCTCCTCCAGGATAAGGTCTTGGATAAACTGGGATTTGTTTAGATACAGACCTGGCGTTCAGCAACACCAGATTTAGAGTGGAGGGACAGCTGGTCTGACTACCTCGAGTCTGACGGTTGGTCACAGTGCCAGAACAGTTGATGAATCAGTTTTACTTCTTACCAGAGTAAAGCAAGGGAGTCACAATAGACTCGCATTATACTGGTAATTATTTCTAATGCAGAAACTAAAAATATTTTCCATTACACAGTAACCATCTAGCAGAACTGTAGAAAACACAACATATCAAACACTGTGCATGTCTAATAACAACTCTCTCAATTAAAACTGCAACCACACAAACAAAAAAGCCCTACTGCTACAGAGACCATTTACGTTTATTGATTTTGTTGGGGCAGTGCCAGAGAATTATTAATTCAAAGTCATGAGGGAGATGCAAATGAATTCTGTTGCTTACATACCAACTCCTTCTCATTCTCTCATTTGCTTCAAATATATGTGTTTGAAAACCTCCTAGAGAGTCAGAAGAACAGGATTAAAAAGAATGAAAAGTCAGAAGATAAATGCCATGATTCTGTTGAGAGTCTCTTCACAGTGTGGGAATCTCTGCAGGTGAGTTCCTTTCAGGGGTGATAAAGATGATGTCAAAAGCTGTGGGCCTGGAAGGAACATGTACAGTGGCTCCCCACCAGACCAGTACTGCCCTTCCATTTATTTGGAACAACACTGGCATCTGAAGGGCTTTCAATCTTTGGACATGAACCTCTGGTGTTCTGCATTATGAAGAGTATGGGACTGACTTTCATGTTGTTTCCCTAGAGGTGGAAAATAAACTCTTATGAAATCTTGAGCTAATGATCTTGGATTTATTGGAGTACAATGCTTGCACAACTCATTCATTCATTCATTCATTCATTCATTCATTCATTTCAATTTAATATCCCGTTAGTGCTGCAGCACTACTCTGGGCAGTTCACAATAAAATACACAATCAAATAATTAATATAATAAAGCCATAGATAATCTAACCACATAAAAACAGAGGGCAGCACAGCATTAATAAAACTGCATGAAACAGAAAATAAGAACAAAAATACAGATAACAAATGACTGGATGGAGATGTGAGAGTACCTCAACTCAACCAGGGCCCCTTCCCATTGTGCAAACAGTTGTATTTTTCCATGCCTGGCATAAGAAAGCTTCTTAGGTTGTCTTGCCCACACACAATTCCTACCTGAAGTGTATTACTGGGCAATATAACAAGGCCAGCTGATGTGACTGGGTGTGGACTGATGTCCACCATATACATCATATACACCTCTATCTTTTGTGAAAATCTCATGGAACCACTCCAAAGCGGCTTTTCATTCTGGCAACATTTAACACATCTTACTCTTCAGCTGTTTCACAGTGGTTAAACTGCAGTCAAGCCTCTGCTCATGACCTGAGTTTCAATCCCAACAGATTCAGGTAGCCGACTCAAGGCTGACTTCCATCCTTCTGAGGTTGGTAAAATGAGTACCCAACTTGCTGGAAGGCAAAGTGTTGTTTCCATAATTATGTTGTAAACTGCCCAGAAAGTGCTCTAGCCCTGTGGGGTGGTATATAAATTGAAACAACAACAACAACACGTCACCTCCCTCATCTTCCCTTTCTCATACGATTTCAAGTCTGTCTTGTCAAAGTGCTGCAACCCAAACATTTACCAGCTCCTTTTTCTTATTAGCGTCCACACATCCTAATAGATTTGTGTTACAGACTGCTGAAAAGGGCAGGTAAGAGTCTCTCAGACACACACACTCATTCCAACAGAGCTCCCTACATTTTTGGATTTTGCTTGGGGGTGCAGCTATGGGGTTTGTCATGAAGAGTACCAGCGCTGCACTACCATGTTTGTCTAAAATCATAAATCAAGGGCTACATTTTGACAAACTGCTTTTATCTTTACTTTAAACATTCATGAGCTGTTCTCATGGCGTATTTTTTTACTCATCTGACTTTTTTCAAATACTTCCTTCATACATGGCTTGAAGCGGCAGTTCAAGGCTCTTTTTCTCTATAACTGTTCCGGTCCTGCCATATACTTCAATCCTTCTCCACGAATGTGGAAATGCAAAGGAAAGTGCTGCTAGTTTTAATGGAACTGGCCGACTTAATTATTCTTCAGCTATGCTACAAGAGTGGGCAATTTGGTACCCTACAGAGATTTTAAAATACAGATCCCACAGTCTCTGACCATTGACCATGCTTGATGGGGTTTGTAATCCAAGGGGAACTTTTAAGTGATCACTGAAGCTATAATGAAAATACAGGAAAATGCCTGATTGCTCCAAGACATCCATTTCAAATTTCATATAATACTTAATCCCAGTACATTCAGATTAGCTACACCAGAATGTGTGTGGGGGGGGGAATGTACTTGTTAATCTGGAAGACTTTTAGATTGCCTTCTGTGTGATCGACACAACCTTAAGACAATGAAGTAGTTCTACAAGGCCAAGTTAAAAGCAGAATATATACACAAGGCTACAAATGTTTAATACGGGACGTGGTGGCGCTGTGGGTTAAACCGCAGAAGCCTCTGTGCTGCAAGGTCAGAAGACCAGCAGTCGTAAGATCGAATCCACGTGACGGAGTGAGCTCCCGTCGCTTGTCCCAGCTCCTGCCAACCTAGCAGTTTGAAAGCATGTAAAAATGAGAGTAGATAAATAGGTACCACTTTGGTGGGAAGGTAACGGCGTTCCGTGTCTAGTCGCGCTGGCCACGTGACCACGGAAACTGTCTACGGACAAACGCTGGCTCTGCGGCTTGGAAACGGGGATGAGCACCGCACCCTAGAGTCGGACACGACTGGACTAAATGTCAAGGGGAACCTTTACCTTACAAATGTTTAAGAAATAATCAAACTAGCTAGATTCAAACCCTGGCGTAAAGAATCCTCCCATAGATACATTAATCATTCAGATTTCTAACCTTCACACATTGTCTTATATATAAAACATTCATCCAAATTATTTCCACTTCAGGAGTACAGTGTAAATATTTCCATCATTTTTAATTAATTGGGTTTTGCTGTATAAAATAAACTCCCCTGTATTGTTAAACATATCCACTACTTTAGAGCACTCAAGATAAAAATTAATAATCCAAATATTAATAATGCCAGGGTAAAGCAGAATAGAATTATGTGAACAGAATGAAAACATAATGAGTCTTTTTTAAAAAGGGAACAAGAGAATGAAGGAAGGCAGGAAAAAACAATGAGGTAGACTGGAAAGTGTGACTGTCAGTACGTTTCTACACTGTGTCACTCATGGTAGAGGCCATTTCTGTTTTGTTTGTTTGTTTGTTTGTTTTTTTGCTAAACAGTTTACAGAAGCCCTGGTCTCAATCAACACTGCCCAATATCCTGCCTGCACTCCAGATTTAGTGAGCAAGTTCCAGCATAGTAAAAAACAGAGTTACCTGTAACTTGTGATTTTTTGGGTGATGAGGATTTCAGAAGTAAGATAATAAGTAGTTATGAAGTAACTTTTCTGATATAAAAGCTGAAATCCTGTTGGTTATACAGCACACCTCAGATGATATAATTATCTGGTGCCAGAAATCTTTAATTTAATTTAAAACTTACCTCACCACCACTTTAGATTCCAAGGCTCCCTTTGGGATATTTTGCTCTTGGGAAGTCTTTGCGAGCCTCAGGATGGGGCAGAGCCTTTAGTATTGGAAAATCACCACTGGCAGTCCCAGCACAAGCAATCCAGTAGCAATTGTTCAACATTAAAGGCTTCCCATGCTGTCCGGAGGCTGCCAAAAGGTTCCCAAGGACAAAGGGATGCCTAGGGAGCCTCAGAAGCTGAATGAGAGAATAGGAAGTTTTAAATTATATTAAGTTAAATGAAGTGAAATTAAAGATTTCTGTCACCAGATAATCACATTATCTAAGTTGCATGAAATCAACAGGATTTCAGCCAATGAATAATAGTTATTTCCAAGCATTATTCTTAGTGGGCATTTAAAGCCATTTTTGGAGGCACTGTGTCAGAAATATTTCAAGTTTAATGGTATTCTCTTCTCAGTCCTAAGCAGCAAGGGAAGTACTGTTTTCTTTGTAATCTTTTGTATTTGTAAAGCATTTTCAAGATGTTAGATCAAGATTGCTCACTAGAGAGGTCAAGAGAATTATTCTTACAATTGATAATTGTGCTCTGTCAACTCAATTTTACTTCTAGTGACCCTTTTGAGGGTTTTCTGAGCATAGGGTACTCAGAAGTGGTTTACTACTATGTTCTTCAAAGGATATTCTGGGACTGTGAAGCTTCTCCAAGGCCATACTGGATCGCTCTTTTCTCATGAGGCATAGTGGGGAATTGGACTCCCAATTCCTGGCTCTTCAGGTAGGTACCCAACCTTAAGGCATCTAACTAGTGCCAACTTTTCAATAATTCAACTTTGTTCCAATCCTTCCTCCTCTCTTTTTGGTACGCTGCATCCAACTAATGAGGTGAAGATTGGAATTACTCATTTATTTCTAAACTTTAAAAAACAACAACCCACTATACAACCACTTGAGGAGATGGAAATATGTACAATTCAGGTCCAGGCTGCCTGAAAGGCTTTACCTCCTTGTGTGAGGCCCATGAGCATTCAGATCAGCAAGGGAGTGCCATCTCTCCATCCCACCACAAGCACACTTAATGAGGACTCCAGAGAGCATTTTCTGTGGCCGTTCCCAGATTATGAAACTCCCTTCCTCCTGAGATTCTGCTGGCCCCTTCCCTCATTTCCTTCTACCAGCAATTCAGAACTTGCCTCTTTAGAGAAGCATTTGGGGAGCCAGCAGACAACTGAAATGGGGGAGGTCTTTTAAAATCTGTTTCATAGTTTATAATGTTTTTAAACACTTGTATATTATACACATAGTTAAAGAAGCACACAGCACTTGTCTTAATACAGCTCACTGAGACAGGAACAAAATCTTCAGGATATTAAAAACACTCTTTGCTTTGTTCAATTTACTTGGAATTAATTGCAAAAAAACTCTATCTGCATGAACGAATACTTTGTGACTCACTTCTAGTATCACTGCTGATAATTATTTTCCACCTAAAATGCCCATATGCTGCAACCAGATACTTAGGGTAATAGGTTCTAGTGATGGTTTGGGGGACAATGGCATGATTCTAAGGGGAAAGTGTTTTAAATATATAATAAATTGCAGACATAACATTATTATTTTGTTTTACTCACATTTCCTTTTATTCCATAGTGTAACAAAGAAGGAAGACATTATCCCTTTGATTGATTGATTGATTGATTGATTGATTGACTGCCCAGTTTAATGTGAGGCACTACTCTAGGTGGTTTACAATGAAGAAATAACCCATCAACCCAACATAAAACCAACAGTGACACCCCAAAAATAGACCAAACAAGAGTAATTAGAAACCCAAATGATGGTGGAATCAGGGAGTACAAGTATAAACTAACTTAAAGAGAGGATGTCCTTAAATGCTTCTTGGAAAAGTATGGTCTTTAACATCATCTTAAAAGTTGAAAGGGATGAGCCCTAAAATACCTCTAACAGACGGCCATTCGACAAAGATGGGGCCACAAACAAGAAGGCACAATTTCTAGTGGAAGTCTTCTTTGACTTGCTCAGTGTGTCAACCTATAAAAGCAAGGGCTGTAAAGATTGGGTGGTAGCGGTGGATGTTCTAGGGGAAAAGCACTCCAACAAGTAATGGGGGCCCAAACTTTAGCTTAAGGTAAATAATAAGCTAAAACCAAAACCTTGAACCTGGTCCGGAAAGAAACAGGAAACCAACAGAAGCAAACCAGCACCAGAGAGATGTGATCAAACTTGTTCACACCACATTCTGCTGTAACTTCCAGGTCAGCTTCAAGGGCAACCCCACATAAAGAGTATTACAGTAGTCGATTGTTAGCACTGTTCACTCTCATCTGTCTTGCTCTAAGAGGAGCATAAATGGTGGGATAAGTCTATGGAGAGCAGCATCAAGCTCTGCCAGTCAGCCACAAAATGCCTGCTTCCGAGCCTGTCCTTCAAGGTCGTGTCTTATGGCTGGGATGCCCTTTGAGTTGGGCAACGCACCCACAACAGCAAACTCTGTAGACCCCTCTGATCTACAGGGGCCTGGCCAATTCTGTAGCAGGAGGAGCTCCAGAGCAGTAGCAGTAATGGGCACCCTCGGGGAGCTGGGAGTCTCATCTGCTGCTTCTGCCTTTCTATTGCCTGAGGTAGATATTGTTTTGTCTTAATTGAAAGGCCAGTTCTGTTCAGTGTTATAGGGCAAGGTGTTAGTTCAAATAAATAAATAAATAAACAAACAAAGACCTGCATGAATGGTGCATGTTTTTCAACAATGGATAATCTGAATTAACCCCAAAATATATGGGACTTGGAGCACATGCCTTTCAAGCTGGGCTGAACCTAGGCATTCCTCATGTTAGGGATTAAAATAAAATAAAGAAAATAAGAGTAACGTAAGTTAATATATGTCTGTGAGAGCTTAGCTGCCCATGAGGAAGAGAAAAAAAAGTACTGTGGGTCATTTTCCAAATAGTTGCATAAGACAGATAGTTGCTAGACTGTTGCTTGTAAAAATTAATGACATGCTTGCTGGAAGGAAAAAGGGCATTGTTCCAATAGCCCAATAAAGCAGTTGCTTAGCTAACAGAATAAACACTACTAATGTAAACTTATGCCAACCAATTTCTAAACTGTTAATGTTCCATATACAAGAGTCTGCGTGTAAACAAGCTAGACCTGAAAAACCTGGGTCCAATGCCTGCTTCTACAAGAGACTCAGTGAGTTTCCTGGCCAACCAAGCAAAGCATTATCTATACACAGGCTTGAAAACAGGATCGTGAAATTAGCTGGCTGGATAGCTCAGTGGTTTAGGCATGATAGTTTGATTCGCCACTGTGCCTCCTGTGAGTAGAGCCAGCCTGTGTGGCCTTGGGCAAGCTGCGCAGACACAGGTGCACCCAGAAGGAGGGAATGGTAAACCGCTTCTGAGTATTCTCTATCTGGAAAACCCTGCAAAAGAATCATCATCATCATCATCATCAATACCAGGCAGAGTCAATCAAAATTATAAAAATATTGACTGGTATTACATAACAGATACAAGTTTCAACCAAAAACCTAAGTATCTGTTAAATATTGATGCAGTATATATGCTGTTCCTAATATTGCTGTTTTTTTGTGGCTCAGATGATGTTCTTTCTGGAATCTGCAACTGCTTATAATATTGTGTGAAAGTTCTTGATATTGTTCCCAAAGCCCTGATGGTGATGGGGGACCACCAAGGTATGTTTCATTCACAAGTGAGATGTTTCGATTGCCAGATCTCTGTATTTTGTTTTGTTTTTGTTTTTCCCCCAATTCTTTCGCTTCAACTCTGGCATCCCCTGGAATTGCAATGTCAATGATCCGAACATTTTTTCATTCTAGTACTACTAAGTCTGGTGTATTATGTTGAAGGTAACTATCAGTTGGGATCTGGAAATCCCACAAGATCTTAACTTCATCTTTTTTTTCTGACACCTTCTCTACCTGATGTTCCCATGGGTTTTTGGAGGCTGGGAAGTTGTTTTTTTGTTTGTTTGTTTTGCATAATGACCAGTGCACTAATTTTGTCACTCTATCATGTTGTTGTTGTCATCGTCGTTGTCTAGGACCCATCATATTCTAACCATAGCTGCAACAATTTGGCTGGCTATAAGTAAATAAATAAAATGCCTCTTAAATAATGACAGTTCTGGATCCTAAATGGATATTTGAGGGATGGGGAATAAAATGCCCACACTTACTCACTGAAACGAGAGTTTGTGTGCCATAGATGCTTCCACATCTCTGCCCACTGCACCAAGAGATGCCATCTTTCAGCAGTAGAGCACACAATTTGCACGCACAAGTTTCCAGGTCTAACCTTGGGCCTCCTCTGCTAAAAAGATTAGGTAGCAGATGACTCAAATGATCTGGGGCACCAGGAAAACCATTGTGAGTCGGAGAAGAGAAGAGGTGGCCATCACATGACTTGAAAGCACTCTTGTTGGGTTGACGGCACCTGCTGCCAGCACTAATTTTACTGCTGCACAGCAAAAAATAAAGTAAAATAAAATGCAGAAATAGCTTCCCTGTACATCCCAAAGCCTCTCTGGAAGTTGAGTCATGGCAACTGGACTTCTGTCTTATTAGGTTGAAATATTTTGCTACTTATCAGACTGAAGAAGCTACTTGGATGACTAGGGAAATGTTTCAACCTAATAAAACAAAAGTCGAGTTGCCATGACTCAACTTCCAGATAACCTCACATGGATGACTGAGAATCTTCTCAGATATATCCCCAAAGCCTATTTGCACTCAGAAACATGGTGCAAGATTCTTTTGCACAGCAGGAAAAACTGATTTTGTCACCTAAAGCAGGGGTCAACACGCCCCCCACAAGCACAACACGCCCCCACGCGAGCGTGACATGCCCACTGCGCTCGCGCGGGGGTGCCCCCCCACACACATGGAGCTCCCCTAAAGCACAACAACACAAGTAGTGGTACAGGGGAGGCCCTATTTATGCGCCATGTCTCCACCTTCTGATATTGCTGATTCCCATTACAGGCAACACTGGGGCTTAACAGACAAGGAGTCTGACCTTATGTACAGCATCTACCTATGTGAGAGTTGCTTCCTTACAGGTAATCCCACAATAGGGATTTGTGTGTCCTTTTAAATGTATAATGGGGTTGATGGCATGGTTCCTTACTGGCACTCCGTGGACAGGGTGGGAAACTGCCTTTCATCAGCTTAGGCTGGTGCACCAGTTCCAGCCCCACTTAAATAGAAGCATTTTCTTCATTTACTATCTGTATCTAAGACACCTATTAACGACAGCCACTGATCCATCCTCTCCTAACATCTGATCTGGGTCAGATTACTTACTGCACAATGCAGCTACCCTTGAAGACTGTTCAGAAACTTCAACAAACAAAACACAGAGTATAATATGCCAGTCTGGCCATATTTCACCTGTGTTGCGAGATCATATGGTGGACAATATTCATATTTTGTTTATACAGTGGTGGTAATCTAGGTGTTATTTCTATAAATACATTCTAATTCTTAACTGCCTTCAATCATTCCTACATCTCTACAATGTAAGATTTTAAAAAGATAGGTGACTTATGACTTGGGGGGGGGGGACTGCAATTTGTTAATGAGCCGCCCCTGTTTAAAAGGTGGGTAATTTTCTGTACACTTTGATGGATTCCTGTACTCCCATTCCATACATCAGTAAACAGATTTCCTACACAAAATCCAAGCTATCTAAGAGGAGTTCTACATCCTTCTCTTTCCTAAGCCACTTCAAAGCTTCTGGTAAACCGATCATTTTAATTAATTATGCTAATTTAGTCCATTTCAACTTCAACTCAATCAACATTAGAGCACATTAGACCATGCTAACATGAGACAATTAGACCATAACTAGTATGATTTTCACCCAGAGCTTTAATATCTTTAATAATTTTAATTGATCTCTTTTGCCAGAACATTAACTAACAGCAAAGGGACAGAAAGAATCTTGAATCACAAGAAGGAAGAAGGGAAAGGATCATGACAGCCATGGCAGCACGGGGGTGGGTGGTGGGGCTACTCATTTGCGGCTGCAGGAAACTGACCCTACTGGAAGGGAATAGCCAAAGAGAGAGTGAGGCAAGCACAGAATGTTAGGTCAACGTGTGAGAGAAAGAGGACACAACGAGTTGTCTTTATGATGAGGGCAGGGAAATCAGGTGAAAACTAAGAGCTCCCCTTGGAGAAATGAAAGTATGATGATTTGGAGATTTCCCCACTCAGTTTTTATCAACAAAACTGTGCTAATACAGTATTCTCCTCTCTGCCTCTTTCAATTCTCATGATAACCCTGGATTTGTCCTTTTACCCATGATTCTTGATTCTAAGTGGAGTGGAAGGCAGAAGATGTAGCTATACTACAGAAAAATGTCTTGCATATGCTCAGAGGCCATATGTATATATGGAATAAATAAATCATTCTTTCTTAACTTCTTTCTGTCCAGACAAGCAATTGATACTGTTTGAAGAATGAGTGAACAACATAAATATTGTGGATGGGGTGGGGGCTAGCATAACTATAGCTGATGGAAGTTGCAGTCCAACAATACAGTGGTGCCTCGACTTACAAACGTCCCGACATACAACCATTTCGAGTTACGACCAGCTCCGGCCGCAAAATTTTGCTTCGACTTGCGGCCGGAGCTTCGAGTTACAGCCAGAAAAAGGCAGGGGAAAAATGCGGGGAATTCAAATGGCTAACCGTTGGTGGTGAAGAGGCTGCTTCTTTGTAGCTCTTTCGCCCCAGCAGTTAGAGAGTGTGGGATCGGAGGAGGCTTCGGACTGCCTGGTAAGGTGCTGCTTTCTACTTTTTAAAAACTGTTCTGGGTGGGTTTTGCAGCGTAGTTTTGGGCTGGGTGGTGGGATTATGTTTCTATGATGTGATGGGTCTTGCAGGGTTTGTTTTTTGGTGTTTTTTTCCCCATTTCCGATGGGTCTTGCGGGGTTTGTTTGCTTTTGGGGTTTTTTTTCCCCATTTCCGATGGGTCTTGCGGGGTTTGTTTGCTTTTGGGGGGTTTTTTCCCCCGTTTCCGATGGGTCTTGCGGGGTTTGTTTGTTTTTTGGGTTTTTTCCCCCCATTTCCGATGGGTCTTGCGGGGTTTGTTTGCTTTTTGCTTTGCTTTTTTTGCATTTCCAAAGGGTCTTGCACGGTTTGTTTGCTTTTCTTCCCCCCCCCCTTCGGCCGGAACGGATTAATCGCGTTTTCGATGGGTCTTGCAGTGTTTGGGGGTTTTTTGGTGATTTTTTTCTTCGGCCGGAACGGATTAATTGCATTTCAATGCATTCCTATGGGAAATTGTGCTTCGACTTACGACCATTTCGAGTTACGACCGGAGTTCTGAAACCAATTAAGTTCGTAAGTCGAGGCACCACTGTATCTTGAAGACCACCATTATCTATCTCTGCAAGCTCAAGACCACAGTCAGTGTTGTTGTTGTTTTTGAGAGTGGGGGGGGGAGTTGTAATGAGATTTAAGCATTAATTTAAATTTACATGAATCATCCCAATTTAACACCTACTCCACCACTGAGGATTAAATTACACATTCTAAAAACATACAAATAATTTTTCTCCATTGGCTTTCTGTTCTCTCATTTTCTGCTCAAAATGGCCATCTCCCAACCTGCTTATCTTCATAAATGGGAAACACTCAATAAATTGTATCTGTTCTCCCACAGAGGGTTGTTTTGTGTGGGTGTTTGGTGTTTTTTTTAGTCTAGGGAACGTCTAGATGGAAACAGAACCTGCAAGAAAGAGCGAAGCTACTGTCTTCAGTCATGTGGCTCTGCTGAAACTATTATGTTTTGGAGAAAATCAGGAGAGGTCACTTCCATACTGTTTTAGATGGGTGTTTTCCCCCAAAAGAAGGAACTAAAAAGTAACTAAAAACAACAAACAATGCAATCAATAACCTAAGTTTTTTTAATTGCGTCAAGTCATGACTGGACCTTCATTTAAAAAAAAACCTGTAATGAACATTAATAATAATTATTTTTTAAAAGTTAATCTCCGAGCTTTGTGTGCAACATATAGTTTACTTTGATCTATGTTTCAAAGACTATACTTTCCAATAAAAATGATAATCATGTGCCATCAATTCAATTCTGACTTATGGCAACCCTTTCAAGGGTTTTCCGGGTAGAAAGTACTCAGAAGTGGTTCACCTTTCCTTTCTTTTGGGGTGCCCTGAGACTGTGCAGCGTGCCCAAGGCCACATAGGCTGGCTGTTCTAGGATACACTGTAGGGAATCAAGCTCCCAACGTATACGAGCAGCTAGATACCTAAACCACTGAGCTATATTTTCCAAAGACTCCATCAAACAACATAGTATCTCCCACAAAATGTTAATGGAGAGAAAGAAAGATACAGAAAGATACAGACGTGCAAATTCAGGTCATCATGCTTCCAAAGATTAAACGAACCACCACAATTTAATATTCATACATTCTCTGGCTCATCTCTCTCTTTGTTTTAGTGTGTTGTCTTGATACAGTTCAACAGAGGGGATAACCAGGAAGTGAAGCCAAGCAGTTCTTTTGCCTGAACTGCTCTCTAGATAGTACTCTGGTAGAGAAAGAGACAAGGCTCCAGAGGATATATAAATATCTTATAAAGCATTGCAACACTCAATAATTAATTTTTTCCAGCAAGAAGAAGCTTTTACTTCAACAATACACAGTAGCAAAATAGTTCCTTAATTCAGCATCTGCTGCTATATTATTACTCTTGAGCTGACCCAAAGTAAAATCGAAAATGGAAACATCTCAACATTTCTATTTTAAAAAACACCCATTGTTGTGGGTGGAAAAAGACTGCCCTCTCCTTTTAAAACAGCAGTGACGAGTCTGGCTCTCCAGACATGTTGGCCTAAAAGTTCCAAGGACCAGGAGAATGTGGGGAACTGGAAGGCAAAGATTTTTTTCAAACAATCCTTTTTTCAAATAATAAATCATTTCACGGCCAGAACAACATTTGTATCCCTCTCTTTCCCCACTAAGGGTCTGTTTCCACTGCTGGAATAAACCAGCAGAGTAAGTGTATTCTTTGGATTCATGCTTAAGTCACATGGACTTTAGCCCAAGTCCCAAACTTCTGTGGCAGTGTGTGCATCCTCACTGTGTCACCACCAATGCTATCGTCACCACTGCCTTCATCTCCTGTCAGGTGGGTCTGCCGGGGTGGGGCAGGGGGAAATGGAAAGGGAGGAGGACCAATGGGAAATGGCCAAGTGTGTCGTTCCCCCCCCCCCCGCAAACCTGGTACATATGATCACACACAAAATGCACATACAAATAATGCACACACAGAGAGGACAGGGTTATGGCAAGGGAGGTGCGATGTAAGAAACCCAAACCTTCCACCCTGAGAGCAAGCCAGTGGAGGAGGGAGAGGAAACACTCTTCCCTTTGTGCTCCAACTCTTGGAGAAACTCTCCGCATGGATCTCCATGGCTTTTATATGTAGAATCACCCCAAACCAGGAAAACATGAAACCCAGGCATGGGTCCTCATGAATGTTATATATAGGATCACTCCAAAGCACAGAAACTTGGGTCCCAGGCATGGGTTCCCATAGATCCCCATGAATTTTATATATAAGATTACCCCAAAGCACAAAAGCATCGGTCCTACACATGGGTCCCCATAGATCCCCATGAATGTTACATATAGAATCAGCCCAAAGCACAAAAACATGGGTCCCAGGCATGCCTTGGATTGGTAGTCTGTGGTCCAGATGGGATCTATAATTTGATGGTCCCATATAAAAATCATATGAAATCATGAAAGAGGTGGGAACGGGAAGAGAGGCAAGGGATGCTGGTGGTAGCAGGTGACTGAGGGGAATAGAAAACAGAGGATTTGGTTGGGGTGAGGAGAAGAGGTTGGTTGAGGGATGGGGCAGAAGGGGAGGAAAGTGGTGGGGCTTGAAAGGGGAGGGAAGGAAGGAAGGTTTGGCTTGGCTGACTGCGGCTGTCAAAGAAACAAAGAAACATGGAGCTGGGGCATTCACGTATGTAGATGCGATTCACTGGAATCTGCCTCAAAATAAACGGACCTCTGGAAGGGAACAGAAAAACACGCTTCCCTGGCAGAGTAGTCCACTCATGTATGTGACTTGTGTGTATGCTTAAGTTTGTGTCATGGTTTTTTTTCCAGCAGAACATGGATTGTATTGTCAGTGGGACAGGGCTCTAAGACCTCTAAAAGGTATTCATAAAGTTTTCCTACCTTATCCTTATACTGCAGTATTTCCCAACCTGGGGGTCAGGACCCCCAATGGGGTCACAAAGCATTTTCTGGAGGGCCACAGCTCACCTTATATGTGTTGTATCCCTTGTTATATCCGTTTCTTCCTTGACCTTTCGGAGCAGGATATTAAAGTTAGTGTGTATGTGTATGTGTACGTATGAGAAACAAACCCTTTGTAGGAGGAAAAAAGCCTCTACTATCTGAGACGGGATGACCAGGACTAATTTTTACAAAAAAAGAAATGCCAGTGCAAAGATATAATTGCTGCTGCTTCTTCAACAAGATGATTTTAACTAGAGATGGGGACGAAGTGCTTCGTCTTGGTTCGTGGGTCGTCAAACCTGATGACCCACGAACAACAAATTGCCCTCCAGTGACCTGACGAACAACGAATCAATTCATCATTCGTCGGGTCATTTTTTCCCCTTTCCCTCCTCCTTTTCCTTTCCCTCCTGAAGCGCTTTGATCCCTGTTTTCCCTCTTCTTGCTAAGCCCCGCGAGGCTTAGCAAGAATAGGGAAAGCAGGGATCAAAATGATCACGGAGCCCCGGCTGGGGGATCCCTTTGATCCCTTCCCTCCTCTTCTTATGCAGCGCGGGCATAGGAAGAGGAGGAAAGGGGAACCAAGCCATCCCCCAGCCCCGGGGGTGGGATTCCCTTCGGGCAGGCTTTAGCAAGCCACCCGAAGGGAAAAAACCCGTCTCTGCTTATGCCCCCAAGGAACAGCTGATCTGTGGGGGCATAAGCAGATAGGGAACGAAGGGAAAATTTAAAAGGGTTATATTCGTTGTTTCATATTTGTTGGGGTCTCTGGACCCCAAGAATACAAAGCAACAAATATCTGACGAATCAGGAATATTTAACAAATATCCTGATTCATTTTTATATTTGTCCCCATGTCTAATTTTAACTAAGACTTTGAGAGAGCCTAAAGAATGGGGGGAATGGAGGGGGGAAAGAAGCCCACACACAATAAGCCCCCAAGAAGGGAACACAAGAACAAGCCACCTGCCTCTTCTGCAGAGGGTGCAAGGAAAGCTTTGTGTCAATTTCTGAGGGGGATCCTCTCTGCGTAAAGGTTTTGCCCCCCCCTCCCTAGATACTGTGATGTCCTTCTGCCCCAGGGCCATCCTTGAAGTTCTCTGCCTTCTTTTCTCCCTACTTTTAACCTTGGCCAGCCTGCTCCCTCCTCAGTTTTGCAGCGGTGGCAGTGGAGTCAGAGGCCGGAGCAGAAGGAGGGCGAGCATCATCATCATCAAGGGAGCCACCATGTCGGGGAATGACAATGGCAGCCTTTTTATCAAAATGTGGGGGCGGGGGTTTGCAGACTACTTGGTTATTATAAAAGGGGGTCACAACTCAAAAAAGGTTGGGAGCCCCTCTTATAAAGTGTGAGACATATTGGGTCTGTCTTTCCCAAAGCTGCTGGAGATAACACGACTTGTAGAAAGTCTAGAAAAAACAGTTTTTATCTGAAGAAGGAAAAAAAAAATCCTCTATGAGCCTTCATTTTATAAAGTGCTATAAATTTTCTAATGTTTTTGTTTATAGTGCAAACAAATAATTTCCACGACACTAGTAATGCTTTTTATATACAAATATAAAGTTGCATACACGTGCTTCATCTCTGTAATCTAATTAATCGCTAGATTAAAATTATTGGGGAACATGGCTTTGAAGGGGTATGTGAGAGATCAAAGGAACACACATTTGTCACCACAGATCTAAAACCACATACAGCCTGAAGAGGCATTTATACACCATATACAGTATTCAGATTCATTTTCTTCATCGCTGCAAATCAAGAGGACAGATTCTTTAGAGTGAAGAACCATGTGTAAAAGTCTCACAACCAAAGAACTATAAGGAAGTGCATTATTATGAAGGCTGGCAATTCAACAGAATTGAGAGGTTTTTAAAATGTTTCAAAGATATTTTAAAAACTACTTTAAATTATTATTTTTTAAAAAAATATTCCTATATGCTTCTTTGCATTTTATTGTTGTTTCTCATGTTGTTTTTAATGGTGATTGTTGTGTGATTTTAATTGACTGGATCCCTTATGGGGAGAAAGATAGCATGTGAATAAAACAAGAATTACATTTGAAATGAATGTAGCTCACAGCAAGTGAGAAAACATGCATGTCTCACCTCACCTCCCCTATTCTGGCTGCAGCTGCCTTGCTCACTCTGGTTCTCCCTCTGGGCAGGCAGCCACAGTGGAATTCGGTGACGCCCGAGCAGCCCCACCTCCTTGGAGAGGACAGCCCAGAGGGCGAAGGACCGCTGCACAGCCTCCCTCACCGTAAACAAAGTGGGTGGGCGGGCCATGGGGAGGGATCACTGCAGGGAGGGAGCTCCACTGGCACCGGGCCCCCTCCCCTGCTACTTCCCAAGGCAACCTCGAGGTGGTACAATACTTGCCCCAGGGGCTAGCAACCCAGACTACACCACTGACTGTCACAGACTTGTCTCTGGGGAGGGGCCGCACCGTAGGGGCAGAGCACACCCATTGTATGGAGAGGTTCCCAGGTTCACTCCTCAGGCTCTCCAGGGCAAGGAAAGAATCCTCTCTGCAACCCTGGGAGGTGCTACCTGTCAATGTCAAAGACCACAAGTCTAGCCTATATGGGAACTTAATGGGTCCCTGCATTCCACTGCCTGCCGCTGTAGACCACGGGTGAATGAACAGGTGGGCAGCTTTTTTGAGGCTGAGTGCTATTTTTCAGACTAGCCAGCAGCTCAGGGAATGCAGACCCCTAAGGGGGTCTGGCCAATGTGGGAAGGGTATGACCACTATGGCCAGTTCATATTTTAAATTGTTATCTGTTGGGTTAAAATAAATATTACTAAATATGGACACTATTTATTAAAAATGAAATCATGTATTTATTTCCCAAACTAAAATAATTCGAGAACTCCTCAAACATAGGGACAACTAATTAAGACATTATGGCTGAAATTCTATTGATCCATGTAGCAAGTCACACCAGAGTAGGCCCATCAATTCAATGGGGGTTTGGTGAGTCACCACCTCCACAAGCTCCATTGATTCTATGGGCCTCCTCTAGTGCAATTTACTATGTTAAGCAACAGGAATCCAGCTGATAAGTTTAATTTTAAAAAAAATATTATTTTTAATTCCTCAAGAATTTTTCTCAGAAAATCAAATCCATTCCTTCAGTCTGGTTCATTAAATAAAATTGATTCACTTATTTTAAATTTTATTTCTGTATGCATTAATACTATTCAGAACACCGGTACTGAGTTTAATTAGGCAGCACAGTGAGCAGCAGCAACTGCAGCTTCAGATAATTGCAGCTCTGATTCTCCGATGATTAAATAACCCCTCACCTTCCAGCCATGTGGTAAAGGGAACAGTCTCCACTAAATTAGGAGGGAAGTCAGAGTCCAGAAGCAGAATAAAGACTTCCGAAGATGATTAACAAGGTGATGATTCACACTCCTCATACCCTTCCTAGTGGATGGCCATCATCATCATCATCATCACCTTGTTGACATGGCTGACCTAAAACTATGCAAAAAGTTGGTGGGGGAGTGAGAAGGAGAGACAACACCTAAAAAGTGTCAAAGTTGCTCCCCAACCTCCTAGCAGGTACAAGGTGACTTCCTGAACAAAATCATCATCATCATTATCATGATGTTGCTGGTGGGCTGGATCCCACATTTCAGCCCTGGAGGCCATGTGTGGGCCACAGCCTGTACTTTTCTCACCTCTACGTAGACAGAATTGAACTAGGTGCACCAAGGCAGCTAATTTCACACCACATGAAGCAGCCTCAGGTTTCCACCCTTGCTCCCTTCTCTTTTGTCCAGTTCCCTCCTGCCCTTCTGGTTTCATGTCAAAACACAGTTCATTATTACGTCTTAACTAGACAAACTACAACGTCCACAGCCCACCATCTCCTGATCCATATATAATGGCAAACCATAGCTGCAAACAAAAACCCATGACTATCATGAACAGAAAGGAGGGGAAAGCAAGAGCCGGCACATGCAATGCTGAGGTGACGCAGCAGAAAAGGCTGCCTCACCCAACAGCCAGGTTCTCCCTCACTGAAACTATACAAATTGTGCAGCATTCCATCAGAAATGCTATAGCTATACTCTGCATTACAAAACAATACACAGACCAGGCAGTTAAACTAGGAGATTCTCAATCAGTGAGGTATACGTCTCTGGGTAGAGCAGATGTCTGGATTTCACAGAGCCATAAAGAGTTCTGTATTCAATATTACATTGACCTATAACATTAAACCGCAGAAGCCTCTGTGCTGCAAGGTCAGAAGACCAGCCGTCGTAAGATCGAATCCACGTGACGGAGTGAGCTCCCGTCGCTTGTCCCAGCTCCTGCCAACCTAGCAGTTTGAAAGCATGCAAATGCGAGTAGATAAATAGGTACCACCTCGGTGGGAAGGTAACGGCGTTCCGTGTCTAGTTGCGCTGGCCACGTGACCACGGAAACTGTCTTCAGACAAACGCTGGCTCTACGGCTTGGAAACGGGGATGAGCACTGTGCCCTAGAGTCGGACACGACTGGACTAAATGTCAAGGGGAACCTTTACCTTTATAACATATTCAACACTGTAATTATTTACAATTTGAAATAAGCATTTCACAATAGGAACGTATAGCCATTGCTTCTTTGGTACACATCGCATAATCACAATACAGAACCTCTTCACCTTCACCTTCGTATTACACAGTCAAAAACCCTATTATGCATTTACACCTGCTGAGGGCAAATGGCATGACTCACAGTGGCTTCTTGTTGGCACTTAATGAGTCTCTGCCTGGATTTTCATTCTTGCACCAACCCACTCAACTTGCACATGTCCCAAAATCTAAATAGGGGCTAATTTCTTAGCAGCGAGAAACCACTGCCAATTACACCATTTGCTTTCCCTAGGTGTAACTATGCAATAAAATATGGCCACTATGTTATAGCATTTGTTGTGCAAAGACAGAACTTTACCTTCCTTCAAATTCCACCTACCAAACCGGTCATTTTTCAGAAGTGGCTGTGGTAGATTAAGAGCAGAGAGGGCAACACCCAATCCTCCTACTCTCTCTCAATCCAAGGTGAAGTACAGTAGGGCCCCCGTATCAGCAGGTGATTGGTTCCAACCACCCCCATGGAAAATGTGGATTATAGCATACGCTATTTTAACAGAGAATGCTATATATAGCATGGTCTCTAGCTCCCTCTAGTGGCCAGTTCTGGTAGCTTCATCTTTAGAAATACATATTTCTAGGATTTTTCTTTTAATATTTTTAATATTTTCAGACTGGATAAGTGAATCAGCAGATACTAATCCCATGGATAAGGGGTTTTTACCGTATTTCAGATTTCAAATAAAATTGCTGGAGGACACAGCTTTGATGGGGTATAAGAGAGATTATCATGTTTACCAAAAGGAGACATGAGTTAAAACAAACTGAGAAACCAGACTAGATGATCTTCAAGTTCCCTACCATCTCTATAGTGATGGAGCAACAAACCATGATCTTGGTGGAAAGGCTGAATCAAACTATGTGTTCAGTATATAAAACTGTTCTACATATCCAGCAAAGAATTATTCTGTATTACTTTAACCATCAGTTAAATCAGGAAGAGGCAACATATGGATCGTGAGCCATATATAACCACAGGCCCACATTTCTGACCCCTGAAGACTTCAGTCTCCAAACACCCCATAATTATTTTTGTAAAAGATGTGAATACTGCCCCTCCAGAAGAATGCAGGGGGGGGGGGGAGCAATTCTTCTCGAAATCAAAGTGACTCTCCCTATACCATGTTTTACCAAAAGAAACAAAACAAAACAAAAACCACAACCCACCCACACAAACACAAGCTCCCCCAAAAAAAAAAATCCTGTTTGCTTTACCCACATACACAACAGGCAAGTTGTGTATGTGGGTAAGAACCATTGTTCTTTCTCTGTAGTTTGTGTAAGGGAAAATGTTGCAAGCCATTATGAGCCATGTTCTCTAATAGGCTTGGGCTCAAAAAATATACATAACCTTCAGAGAACTTCTCATTTTGCTGGGTGTGTGACAGGTCTGGGGAGCATGGAGGAACATGAATCTCCAGACACTCTGAAGTTGCCAAACTTGAGATGAATCCTTAATGATTTGTTCCAGTGCACGCAAAAGTCACTGAATGCATGCTGCCTTGTATTAAGTATTTAGAGTTTTATTTCAAAGACTTCATCTGGGAGAGTACAGGAACAAAATGCTTATTGATTTGTATTCAGCATCTGTTTTGTCAGCAGTAATTTGAGATTTACATCCTGAATGCTGAGCTGAAGTCAAAAGCACTACTTTGGAGCAGATCCCAGTATTAGTTAAGAATATTTAACATCAAGAGACAGATCTATTTCCTGAGAAAGAAAATATACAGTCACAGGTAATGTACAATTCACACTAGATGACAATTCAGCAGCAGCTGCTCACCTGCAGCTTCCATGGCAAGACTAAGTGCTGGGTCTCTTCTCCACCCAATCTCAACCATCAGTTAAAATCCACAGATACCAGCAGAGCATAACTCCAGATGTGTGTGCAGCCAACCCACAGCAAAGTAACAAGTCTCCTTCAAAACAACCACAAGGTGACTTATTAGCACTCTCCAACATCACTGTCATCTAGGTCCAGAAGGAACCACATTGACACAAGAAAGCTCTGTGTGGTGTGCTCCTCCTGTGTGGCTGCTGTATTTGCTAGAGGTTTTGTTTCTGTTGAATTTTGCCTAATCAGAATTTGGCTTCTTTTCTGAAGTGCTCTGTCTTACTTACATTTTTTCCGTAAGCTAGCTGAGAGTGCAGAACACAATCTATAAACAATAACAATTGCCAAAACTTTGAATAGTCATCAAAGGCAGTTGTTGGTACAGGCTTTGCAATTTAACCTAGATGCACAAAAGAATTATAAAGAGAGAGCTTGAAAATGGAAAATGGCACCCACTTAGAATACGGCACCTAATTTGTTTCTGTTGGCACCATCAAAATAAAAGATTTTTTTTTAATGAGGTTCCAGTAGAAAACATATCCATATGGATCAGGACTTGCAGAGTTTGGAAAAGTTACCTTTTAGGGCAATACTAAGAATTCCCCTGCCAGCCTGGCAAACATCAAGAGGGCAAGTCACAAGATGCAAACTACCACATGACCTGAAATTAATCCTATAGTTCATGACAAGACAATGTGTCAGACACCTCACCAGAATTTGAAACAACAACACTGTCTAGCTCATTCTGAAGCTGAATTATTTTTATCCTCAAAGTGCTTAGAAAACAAGTCATAGCCTTTCAGAAGTCTCAGATTCCATTTACTGGAGCAAATATCAATACACTCTAGTAAGCAAACTCAGTTCATTTTAAATATTTTACCCTGTAATCTGAACTCACAATATGTCTTCAAAATATCTTCACTTCTAACCTTTAAAATAAAACCATCTCCTGCATTTGAGTTTGGCCATTCTTGTTCCAAAAACATATGCACACATCCATAAATACTTAAAGGGGAAAGTGCTGCCTGGCTGCCTTAGCAGGTATTCAACAGAGTGAGAAAAATTAAGGTAGAATAAGAAATGGAAGAAGCCCATTCTACACTGCCTTCATATTCCATTTAAGAAAGAATCTCAACAAACTCTTGCTTGAAACCCTTTGGGATCCCTCATCACTCTGATGTATCTTAATCTGAGCTTCTTTTCCAGGTCATCGGCTCTTTCTCAGTGCTCCTCCATTTTTAAAATTCCAAATAAAGAGAGCATAACATATACTCAAGACTCCAGATATGCAGTAGTTTCCCTAGAGCAGGGAGTGACCTCTTGACATCCAGGCATTATTTCCTCCAGGACTATGAAGATGACACAAGTCCAACTCCATGCATAGTAAAGAGACTAGATTAGTCAACACCCAAAGCTGCTCTTAAGATCTCAATGAAATAGACACATGTGCCAATGCTCTTTTAAAATTTTCTTTTCTTTTTTTCCTTTTTTGCAGCAGACATTCTGAACAACAATTCTATTCACTTCTTTTTGATATAGTGCTCTTGGGTCTGCTAATAAGACCTGTTAGATTAATGGGTCCCAAGGGCCTTTTCAGTGGTTGACCTAGTATCCTAGGAATACTTTCCCCGGGAGATACATGCAGCCTGCTCATTGCTGGGTTTTGAAACAATGTTGAAGATGTTCTCCATTTTCGTCTACATTTTGATTAATGGGCTGTGCTTGGAAGTGCTTAATGACTTCTAGTTTCAGTTAATGTTCTTGAACTGTAATTAATTGTATTTATCATGTTTCTGATGTTTGGGGTATTTACATGTTTTTGTTTGTACATTGTTTTGTGATAGCAATGTACTTTCAAAGATGAGTCAAAACAATTCATTAAATAAATATTTAAATACATATTGATATAGTCTATAGGAGATAACAGGTTACTGATGGGTAGACTCTCAAACAATTTCTTCAGTGTATCATAAATTATCTAACATCATTGCTGGGACTTTATTACTTTCTATGCTCAAATAAGTCATAGGAAAATCTTCATGGGATAGCTGTGTTAGTTTGTAACAGCAAAACCAACACAGCCTTGGGACACTTTAAGGACTGACCAACTTTAACACAAGCTTGGAATGCTGGCTGCCTTTGCCAATGAGATTTGCATAAATCTGTAACAGCAGCCAATAACCTTTTGATATTTACTATGCATGGCACTGCCATTCCAGTAGTGGGAGAAGCTATTTGGAAAGGTGCCTGTTACATGCTTGGTCACATGACCAGCCATGTGACCGGCCACCCTAACAAACACCTACTTCTGCTTTCAGTGTAGCTCTGCATACTGTAAATGCTACTAGGATACTCACCAAAAGATATGAGTGATTGAACAATGGCACCACATATTACCCATCAAAATGGGGGGAGGGTCAACTTCTGCTACTATTGTGTTTTCCCGAAAGAAAGACAGGGTCTTATATTAATTTTTGCTCTAAAAAACACATTAAAGCTTATTTTCAGGGGATGTTTTTTTTCCCCATGTACAACAATCTACATTTATTCAAATACAGTCATGTCATCTTCTTCTGGTTGCTGCACAATGGTGGAGGGCGGGGTTTCACTTAACTGGGACTTATTTTTGGGGTAGGGCTTATATTACAAGCATCCTTAAAAATCATACTAGGGCTTATTTTCAGGTTAGGTCTTATTTTCGGGGAAACAGGGTAGCACAATTCTTTTACTTGCCTCTGTACAGTGGGAAGCAAAAAGAAGCACAGCATGTTATTCTTCACTCTTAAACGTACAATACCGGTGTGAAACCAAGTAGATCTGAAATTTGTCCGCTGAAAAAATCAAAGCGGTCTCTTATCCATTTGAAACAGTAATGGGGATTTACATAGAGTAAAACTCTCTCCTCCTGGATTCATTAAATCCCTCCTGGCATATTACCTCAGACTTCTTCCTTCCTCTAACCACTTCTGATACAGCAGTGTCATTAAGTCAGATAGCTCTAATCCTTCAGTTTTCATATACCTTTGATTTCCCATTCACTTGCATCTTGTGTCTTCTCTGCAGTGGATTTAGCCTTCAAGTCCCAAGCCCCCATATCTCATTTTTCATGTTCTTCTTCTCCTCATTTCATAATCCCATAATTCTAAAGGGCTCTCTCTTCCTCACTCTCTCACGCACAGCATAATGCACAAACACATTTTCCTCATTTGCTCCAGTGGAGCAGGGTATCTATAAAAGGGTCACACACTGCCTTTCCAGATAATTTATACCAGTTCTGATGCTTTTCTTTTATCAGTTCTGCAAAAGTAGATTGGTTCCATGTTAATTTAAAATAATGTCACAAGTACTGAATTTAAGAAGAACTCTGTTTCTGCTTTCATGTTTGAATTGAAATCTGAAGTGCAAATAGGAAACCATGGAAGATTGTGGGACCTGTATCTATGAGGGGGGGAAAACAGTTCACTATTTGTATGATAACGGAAGTAGCTTTCGCAGCTTTTCATGAGCCCCCTACTTCAAAAGTAACTAGTGGCCATAGGAGTAAGTAACTGAAAACAGGTAAATACCACGGGCTAGCCAACAGCTGTAACACATAGAACTTATATAAAAGTACATAAAACAATAGATTGTTTTTAGAAATATTTTTTGAGCTCAAGGCATCCATAAGTAACTGCACAGTCCCATTTGTCAAGTGAAACACTTCCCCTGGACTCAGCTCATAGGCACAAATATTACTTTGGTGACAATTACAGACTAACAGGGTTACTCCTGCCAGGGGGAATCAAAAGGGAAATATTTGTCTTTTAGTTGCTGTGGAAGCAACTCAAAGAAACACCAAGCAGGCATGGCTGCCAGCAATCCAATCGAGAGAGAGAGAGAGACCTGAAATGAAGGGCAAGGTGTTATCATTGCTCTCCTTTGTCTCCTGGAACTCTTGGTGACAGGCTCCTCGTCACTTCTTCCATCTCTAGGGGTGGCAGACTGCCTTCCTTACTCATGCCTTGGTTGCTTCCAGGCCAGAACTCTGTACTAAGTAGAGCTGCTCGTGAAGATTGTTTGGAAGCTCTGGCTCAGGGTGTGTGAAGGCAGCCCTCAGATGTTGTAGGACTGCAACTTGCAGCAGCCCTCGCTAGCCCAGTGAACGCCGAGGAATGCTGGGTGGTGCACTTTGACAGAGGGCCATGAGTAACCGATCCTTGCCTTATGCAGTAGAGAATACAGCTGCCTAAAGGGTTGTGGGTCCTAAGGTTTCAGAACATACAACTTCAATACTACACCAATCACACTGGCTACTTGTTCACTTCCGGGTCTAAGTCCTAAATAATTTGAGACCCCATTATCTGATGGATTACTTGCACCTACAGGGATCTCTGCAGGCCTTTCAATCAGCCAGAGAGGCCCTGCTTGAAACTAACCAGAGGGTACTCCGGTTGCAAGGGATGCCAAACAGGGCTTCACCTGTAATTTCACTTCATCAGTGAAATTCTTGCTCTGAAGAAACAGAACTTCTCCTTTCCTTCTCTTTCAGGCAAGCAATGAAGAAAGGGTTGTTGTTGTTGTTTTTCAAACTATCTTTGGTAAAGACACGAGCCTATCTTTGTTGCTCTGGTTTCAGTTACTTAGAGTGTTCTGGGATTTGTCAATGTTGATTTATATGCTGCTTTTTCAGTTTCCAGGTTTTTACTAGAAAAAAAAATAAATTGTGCTTCCAGGAGTAATATTCACAATGGGGTTGTTTTAATGCATTATCTTAATTTTCTTCAACTGTGGGAAGACTTAATTTGACAACAACACAGAAATCTTTTAAGCAAAGAATAAAATTTGGTAATATATAATTTCTCCCAAACCAGCTACTATGTTGTGGCTTCTACAAATTCCCTCAAGGTACCAAGGTCTTTCTAGCAAACAGGGAACAAGATTTGTGTTGTTCACTTTGCTGTCAGGTGGCACAAATCATCTTCGAATGTGGTCCTTACAGCCTTTACTCTTTTGAGGTCTGTTATTGGAAATCAAAAGCCCTGGGTCATTTGGATTAAAGAAGCAGTGCTTAAATGAAAAAAGCCAGCAATACAAGTTAGTTTTCCAGGAAAGGGGACATTCATGAAAAATCAACTGATGTTCTACTTATTAAAATATTTCACGTCTTCCCCATGTCATTTTGTTTTGTTTCTGTATTATAACAAATTTTAAGTGTCTTTCCTCCATATGTGTACCAGGGTAATGTGCAAAAATGATTAAAATAATTCAAACATAACTACTCCAAATATGACATCAAGAGAAAGACATTTAGCAAAGACAATGGACATAAAAGAGAGCTCGTTGTTAGTGACCATTTTCTGTGGCACTGATGGTGACATTTCCAAAGAGAAGCAGTACAACCCAATTCACTTTGCTAATCTATATATGCCATCCAGTCCTGCCAACCTAGCAGTTCAAAAGCATGCAAATGCAAGTAGATAAATAGGTACCACCTCGGTGAGAAGGTAACGGCGTTCCGTGTCTAGTCGCGCTGGCCACGTGACCATGGAAACTGTCTTCGGACAAAATGCTGGCTCTATGGCTTGGAAACGGGGATGAGCACCGCGCCCTAGAGTCGGACACGACTGGACTAAATGTCAAGGGGAACCTTTACCTTTTATATGCCTTCCAGAAGAACAAAAAAGCCCACCCAACTCAGAAAGAAGAGTCCAGGAAAGAAACACATGGCAAGAACATCAACAGTCAGACATGTGGAAGAAAACGAAAACACAGAGCATATTTCATGTATATGTATGTGCATATGTATGACTTTAATGATTTGCAATGAAACTACACTCTGAAATATTCAGTACCAATCTTGTATTGTATAATTCAGTTCCATTGTCTAGAGACTTCTCACAAAGAGAAGCCAGTAGTAAGTGCAAAAGACAGTGTGAGGAGAATGGAGGAAGAAGAAAAGAGTAGATGGGACTTATATCTTAATAAACTTCTCCGTTAAATCCTCTTTATATTTTATAATGACAATGGAGCCAAAATACAAAACAGCAACACAAGTCCATAGCAAGAAAAGAACACAATCTTACAGAGGATGTGAATTCTTCTCCTTCTCCTTCCTGCTAACTACTAGTAGTACTACTGCATGCATAAACTACTTTCTTACATTCATTTAAAAAAATGCAAGCTGCAAGCACTCCATATGTTATTGTGATTAATATGTTTTTCAGGCATGACAGAACCCATGGATTAAATCCCTACTGCGTGTATGTAAATAACATTTGCGCCTGACAATGATAGCCTAGTAAAACTCAGCAGTTCTTTCAAGATGTAGCTAAACAGGCCTATTGATTATTGATCTATGTTCACGTGCAACTCTACTTCCAGCAGACTAGAAATACATTTCTTGCAAAACATTTTTTTCAGGACAGTGGGACTACTTTCACAATTTTTAAAAAATCAATTTTTCTTAGCAGCACATATATTATTGTAGAAAAGCAATCCAGATACAACTTTTAACACTCACCTCTTTCTGCACTTCAAATGCAACATTTAATCTTAGTAAATCAATTAATGTATTTTATATGTTTGTTGGGCTAAATATCTAAGGCCTTCATATCACTTTTCTTTTTTAAAAAAACTATGGTTAGCTAACGAGGTGGCAGAGCTCTCTGACATGGACTGCACCCATTCCAGTCACACTTGAGCAGCAGTTTGCTGGCCAGAGTTCTCTGTAAACAGTGCCACACAGCAACAACTCAGTGCTTCACATATAAATACTCTTCTGGCCTGACACACTACCTTATGTGTTACAGGAAGGTACAACATATTGCCCAAATCCCCATGCCTAGTTGCCTGGCATAGCACAAACAATGTAACTTTTGAGGGTGAATTGCTGCAAGTTAAGAAATCACCATAGACATGATCAGTTACATACCGAGTTGTATGACTTAGTGTGCAACTCATAATGCCTACAGCGATTTTTTAACTTGGAGCAATTCACACCATTTTTGTAGTTACTCAAGAGGATTCTCCCCTTCACGGATTGCTGCCTTGTCGTGGCGAAGGGGCTTGAGTAATTCAGAGAAGCTATGGGCTATGCCGTGCAGGGACACCCAAGACGGACAGGTCATAGTGGAGAGTTCTGACTAAACGCGATCCACCTGGAGCAGGAACTGGCAAGCCACTCCAGTATCTTTGCCAAGAAAACTCCATGGACAGAAACAAAAGGCTAAAAGATATGACTCTGGAAGATGGGCCCCTCAGGTTGGAAGGCATCCAACATGCTACTGAGGAAGAGTGGAGGACAAGTACAAGTAGCTCCAGAGCTAATGAAGTGGTTGGGCCAAAGCCGAGAGGACGCTCAGCTGCGGACACGCCTGGAAGTGAAAGGAAAGTCCGATGCTGCAAAGAAAAATACTGCATAGGAACCTGGAATGTAAGATCTATGAACCTTGGTAAGCTGGATGTGGTCAAACAGGAGATGGCAAGAATAAACATTGACATCCTGGGCATCAGTGAACTAAAATGGATGGGAATGGGCGAATTCAATTCAGACGATTATCATATCTACTATTGTGGGCAAGAATCCCATAGAAGAAATGGAGTAGCCCTCATAGTCAACAAAAGAGTGGGAAAAGCTGTACTGGGATATAATCTCAAAAATGATAGAATTATTTCAATACGAATTCAAGGCAGACCTTTCAACATCACAGTCATCCAAGTTTATGCACCAACCACCCATGCTGAAGAGGCTGAAATTGACCAATTCTATGAAGACTTACAACACCTTCTAGAACTGACACCAAAGAAAGATGTTCTTCTCATTATAGGGGATTGGAATGCTAAAGTAGGGAGTCAAGAGATAAAAGGAACAACAGGGAAGTTTGGCCTTGGAGTTCAAAATGAAGCAGGGCAAAGGCTAATAGAGTTTTGTCAAGAGAACAAGCTGGTCATCACAAACACTCTTTTCGAACAACACATGAGGCGACTCTACACATGGACATCACCAGATGGGCAATACCGAAATCAGATTGATTATGTTCTCTGCAGCCAAAGATGGAGAAGCTCTATACAGTCAGCAAAAACAAGACCTGGAGCTGATTGTGGCTCTGATTATCAGCTTCTTATAGCAAAACTCAAGCTTAAACTGAAGAAAGTAGGAAAAACCACTGGGCTAGTCAGGTAGAATCTAAACCAAATCCCTTATGAATACACAGTGGAAGTGAAGAACAGATTTAAGGAACTAGATTTGGTGGACAGAGTGCCTGAAGAACTATGGATGGAGGCTCGTAACATTGTACAGGAGGCAGCAACAAAAACCATCCCAAAGAAAAGGAAATGCAAGAAAGCAAAGTGGCTGTCCAACGAGGCCTTACAAATAGCAGAGAAGAGAAGGGAAACCAAATGCAAGGGAGATAGGGAAAGTTGCAGAAAATTGAATGCAGACTTCCAAAGAATAGCAAGGAGAGACAAGAGGGCCTTCTTAAATGAACAGTGCAAAGAAATAGAGGAAAATAATAGAAAGGGAAAAACCAGAGATCTGTTCAAAAAAATTGGAGATATTAAAGGAACATTTTGTGCAAAGATGGACATGATAAAGGACAAAAATGGTAGGGACCTCACAGAAGCAGAAGATATCAAGAAGAGGTGGCAAGAATACACAGAGGAATTATACCAGAAAGATTTGGATATCCCGGACAACCCAGATAGTGTGGTTGCTGACCTTGAGCCAGACATCCTGGAGAGTGAAGTCAAGTGGGCCTTAGAAAGCATGGCTAACAACAAGGCCAGTGGAGGTGATGGCATTCCAGTTGAACTAATTAAAATCTTAAAAGATGAGGCTGTTAAGGTACTACACTCAATATGCCAGCAAGTTTGGAAAACTCAGCAGTGGCCAGAGGATTGGAAAAGATCAGTCTACATCCCAATCCCAATTGCACTCATTTCACACGCTAGCAAGGTTATGCTCAAAATCCTACAAGGTAGGCTTCAGCAGTACAACCCTCGACTTACGAATTTAATCCGTTCCGGATTAACGTTCGTATGTCGAAAAGTTCGTATGTCGAACCCATAGGAATGCACTGAAAACCCATTAATCCGTTCCGGCCGAAGAAAAAAATACCCCAAAAATAAAACACTTGCAGTCCCACGCTGGGACTGCAAAACACACACACACAAAAAACAAAAACATCCAAAAATAAACATTTGAGCAAGTCCCACGGTGGGACTGCAAAAAAAAAATCACCAAAAAAAACAACAACACAGAAACATACCCCCCCAGCCCAAACCTACCCTCCAAAACCCACCCAGAACAACTTTTTTAAAAGAAAAAACAGCAGCACCTTACCGTCGGAAGCCTCCCTAGCAAAGCACCAGCACCCGCGGCTTCTCCTTCCTCCTCTTGCGCAGCTTCGGCGGCGCTTACTCGCGAGTAGACCCGCGCCTGGAATGGGCAGGGAGTGCACCGGACTGGCGCCCCCCCCCCATCGCCCGCCGCTGCCTTTTTTACCTGCTGGGCAAGCCTCTGAGACCCAGCGCCGATCAGCTGAGAGGCGGGGAGAGGGGGGGCGGGAGTGGAGAAGCACACAAAATGGCTGCCGGGAAGGCAGGGAAATAAAAAAATGGTGCTTCTCCCCTGCCCCCGGGAGGCTTCTGAAAGTGGCGCTTGCTGCGGGGGGGAGGGGGGAGGGAGGTTCCCTGCCTTCCCCATGGGTTTTTTTCCCTGTTCGTAACTCGGAAAAAGTTCTCAAGTCGAGTCTGTTTTTTCCTATTAGAGTGGTTCGTAAGTTGAAATGTTCGTATCTGGAGCCATTCGTAAGTCGAGGGTTGACTTGTATGTGGACCGAGAACTCCCAGAAGTACAAGCTGGATTTCGAAGGGGCAGAGGAACTAGAGACCAAATTGCTAACGTGCGCTGGATTATGGAGAAAACCAGAGAGTTCCAGAAAAACATCTACTTCTGCTTCATTGACTACGCAAAAGCCTTTGACTGTGTGGACCACAGCAAACTATGGCAAGTCCTTAAAGAAATGGGAGTGCCTGACCACCTTATTTATCTCCTGAGAAATCTATATGTGGGACAGGAAGCAACAGTTAGAACTGGATATGGAATAACTGATTGGTTCAAAATTGGGAAAGGAGTACGACAAGGCTGTATATTGTCTCCCTGCTTATTTAACTTATATGCAGAATACATCATGCGAAAGGCAGGACTGGATGAATCCCAAGCCGGAATTAAGATTGCCAGAAGAAATATCAACAACCTCAGAAATGCAGATGATACCACTCTGATGGCAGAAAGTGAGGAGGAATTAAAGAACCTCTTAATGAGGGTGAAAGAGGAGAGCGCCAAAAATGGTCTGAAGCTCAACATCAAAAAAACTAACATCATGGCCACTGGTCCCCTCACCTCCTGGCAAATAGAAGGGGAAGATATGGAGGCAGTGACAGATTTTACTTTCTTGGGCTCCATGATCACTGCAGATGGTGACAGCAGCCACGAAATTCTTGGGAGGAAAGCGATGACAAACCTAGATAGCATCTTAAAAAGCAGAGACATCACCTTGCCGACAAAGGTCCGCATAGTCAAAGCTATGGTTTTTCCAGTAGCGATGTATGGAAGTGAGAGCTGGACCATAAAGAAGGCTGCCCGCCGAAGAATTGATGCTTTTGAATTGTGGTGCTGGAGGAGACTCTTGAGAGTCCCCTGGACTGCAAGGAGAACAAACCTATGAATTCTGAAGGAAATCAACCCTGAGTGCTCACTGGAAGGACAGATCCTGAAGCTGAGGCTCCAATACTTTGGCCATCTCATGAGAAGAGAAGACTCCCTGGAAAAGACCCTGATGTTGGGAAAGTGTGAAGGCAAGAGGAGAAGGGGATGACAGAGAACGAGATGGTTGGACAGTGTCATCGAAGCTACCAACATGAATTTGACGCAACTCCGGGAGGCAGCGGAAGACAGGAGGGCCTGGCGTGCTTTGGTCCATGGGGTCACAAAGAGTCGGACACGACTTAACGACTAAACAACAACAAAGAGGATTCTGGCCAGTATTCACTTGTTAAGGTTTGTATCTCAGCTTTCTTCCAATCTGTTCTTGATGGCATACATGAATATGCCATCAATATGCCTGAATTTATCTCCATAATGGCCCTCTGAGGCTGAGACAAGGGGGCTGACCATAGGTTATGCAATGGGTTTCATGACTTGATAGGAACCTGAATCTCACAAGTCCCAATCCAGCATCCTAAATGAAGCATCACATGTACTGTATAAATGTTTCTAATAAACAAACAAACCACTCTTAGAAAAAGAACTAAATCTCAACTTGTATTACCAGCAGTCAACAATGAAATTCTCCTCGAAATTTTAAACACACTATATTCAAGTACAGATAAAAAGAATGAAAGATCACATTTTGTAAAATGTGAGGAACTCATTTGCCAAAATTTTGGAAAGAAATTAAGGCATCAATGCCTCCTACCTTCAAAATTGACAAAATTCAGAACTTGACAGAGTTACAAATTGCTCTGAATTCCCTACCTTTCGGTAAACAATCATGTTCGGGGAGTTCTCTTCTTGATCAGCAGCTTCCATGTCACTGGATGATCCCTGGGCCATGATGAACAGTTCTCTTCTCACGCAAGGCTGCAAAAGCAGGAACAATATTCAACAGAACATCCAGATAAACAGATGCAGGATGGCAATTTCTAAAACTAAATGCACAGGCACAGCAGGTGATGGGGGAAAATGTGCTCAGAATCCTCATTCCATTATTGAATGCCTGTAAAGCATGCAGTGAAGAAATGTTTTGACCTGACTGTTGAACTAACCAACTGGCTATCCAGCCCTAAACATATTTACAAGCTCCCCATGTGATATTAAGTTCCAAGGGCTTTGCTACAGGCTTTGGTTTTCTTTATATGAGAAGACATAAGTGTTGTGGCACCTTAAAGACTAACTGCTACATTTTAATGCGACCTTTCATGGACATAAGTCCACTTCCTCAGACATAAGAGTGGGACTACATGGCAAATATTTTATATTTACACATGGCTTCAAAACAAAGAGACTATTTGTTTCCTGGGCACAAGTTGTTGATAGTGCAGCATTTCACATCTGGCAATGCCCTTGAAGGTCCCTGTTGATATGCAGTTCCCCTCCCAGGAAGCATTGCTGTGTAAACAATGGCAATGATTGGTGGCCAGGGTATAGATAACAAGCAGGAACAACATGATAATGAATATCTCTAATCACCAATGGGGCTTGTAAGGTGGCATTAGATGAGAGATCACTGCGGACAAGGTATCTTGCAATATTTGCTATATCTACAAACATTGCTGGCTTCTGCCTTAGTGAACAGGCAGTTTAAAGCAAACCCCCAAATAGGATCTTCTGCAACCTCTGTAAGCTGTAGCCACAGCATTCGCTTCCAAACAGTTGACTGTTCTTTCTGTCTTACCTAACATGTTCTCCCATCCCTTTCCTCAATCCCTGCTAGGCATTTCAGTCAAAATCATAGAGAAGTTACACCACGTAAGAGGAGATCTCGATGTTGGATTTTTAACCAATAACCTGCTTAACAAAAGGAACTAATCACTAGCAACCACAACTGTGTTTACTGACAGTAAGCCCCACTGAGTTGGGCAGGAGTTACCTCCCAGCACAGGCACTGAACACTGCAGCCTGAGAGCTAGAGACCCAATAGGAACATCCCACCCCGCATGTTATTTTCCCTTGCTCCATGACAATGGTGAGCAGACTACAGGTTAGTGGAACTGATGTTGGGTCTCTCCCCCCCTCCCTCCTCTTATCAGCACTGAGATCCATCAACCAGAGTCTGGTGCAAAATACATACAATTAAAAGGAAGGAATTCTAAAGCCAGGAATTCACTTTCTACACCAGAACAAAAATTCACTCAGACCTTCTGCACAGGAAAGCACTCCCAGTTTCTCCTAGCTTTCTTCATTTCAGCAGTATAATCTGCTGCAGTGGGGAAGTCATTTAAGTTATAGTCAATTAAGACATGTAAGTTAAATAAATAAATAAATGCTGATAGGGTCTGAACTAGCAATGGCAAGATCCTGGCCTAATGCTCAACCAGAAACAGATTCATCATGACACTGTGCATTAAAGTCTTTCTTTGCATTTCAAGGAACAGAAAAATGTCCTACTGTCCAATCCAGTATGTATATATATATGTCCGTGCAATGTTAGGTCTGCTGAAAGACACAGTCAGAAACTTACTCTTTTTCAGGAGTTCAAAATACAACAAACTCAACTCCATCAAGACTGCAGGCCTAATTAGAACTGAGAGAAGAGGAGAAAGGGAACATTTGCCATTACTTTTGCTAATAGGCAAGACATTAGAAAAGGCATCAGACCATACAGAAAAAGAAAAGTCAATATTGGCAGACTCTAAATAGTTCCATCATCATTTAGCAAGAAGATTCAAAGAATATGATGTATTATTTTATAGCTATGGGCAGAGGGGTTTGTATAAACTGCTGCTCCTCCAGCATATAACAAAACTGTATTTTTATAGTGAAATTCTATGCACATTTACCCACAGTTCAATGGGACATTCACTGATAAGTATATACAGACCTTGAAGGCAATGAGACTTACTTATGAACAGATGTGCAGTTTTGTCCCATTGGGTACTGCAATGCAGTTTCCCACAGAGGCTGATCATCTCCCCCATGCTGTTTAACATCTACATGAGACTGCTGGGAGGGATCATCTGGAGTTTTGGAGTTCGCTGTCATCAGTACGCTGATGACACGCAACTCTTCTCTCCTTTTCCTCCTCAGCCGTGAAAGCTGTGCAGACTCTGGAGCGCTGCCTGGCCACAGTTATGAACTGGACAAGAATTGACAGGTTAAAATTGAATCCAGACAAGACAGAAGTCCTGTTGTTGGGAGGGACCCTTGACTGACTTGGTGGCTGTCTACCTGGTCTTGATGGGGTCACACTCCCCCTGAAAGATCAGGTGTGAAATCTTGGTGTGCTGTTGGACCTAGCCCCCACAATGGAGAATCAGATCTTGGCCGTGGCCAAGTCCACCCTTTACCAGCTAAGGCAGATCACACACTTTCACCCTTATCTCAACAGGAAGCCTCACAATGCTGGTCCATGTGCTTATAATCTCAAAAATAAGACTATTGGGGCTGCCCTTGAAGGCAGTTCAGAAGCTGCAGCTGGTGCAGAATGCTGCTGCCATTTTGGTCTCTGGAACATCTCGGTACGACCAAATAACTCCTGTCCTGGCCCATCTGCACTGACTGCCTCTACGCTTCCAGGCCAAATTCAAGGTGCATATATTGGCATTTAAAGCCCTTTGTGGTTTAAGACCTTGTTACCTGTCTGAGTAACTCTCTCTCAAAATATCTACCCTCCCCACCCATACCTTCTGTATGGGGATGCTCCAAGTGGCCATCCTGAGGGAGGCTCAGAAATCTACCACCCTTAACTGGGCCTTCTCTGTGGTGGCCTCTTCACTCTGGAATTCCCTTCCAACAGCAGTGTGGCTAGCTCCACCCCTCCTGGGATTTAGGAGGCAACTTAAGACCTGGCTGTTCTCCTAAGCCTTTCTGTAGCTTGCCCCAAAGTAAGGCAATTTATCCCTCTTGGCCCGCCGACCACAAATATTTATTTTGCAGCCTATGTGTCTCTCTTGTTTATTGCACCCTAGGACCATGCTATTATCATGGGCCCGGAGTTTGGATTTCTTTCCTTTTGATTTTTTTAATTGTTTTTTTTTTTCTATTATTTTTATGTTTTGTTGTGTCTGCTGCCCAGAGCAGTTGCCTCACTACTAGTTGGATGGAATAAAAATGTAAGTAAATGAATGAATATATGAAATGAAATAAATTCAACTGAAGGCACACAGAATAGATCACAGTTTATGTTCCAGATATAAAATTGTGAACTATAAAATTAGGATGCTAGTGTAGCTGAGAATGGAAGGTGAGAACTTAAAATATGCAATCCAGTTCTAGTCAAACATATTTACTCATGACAAGAATGAACAGAATTTGGACTGAATTATCCTATATGCTGTGCATCTGATAGAATTATGGCAAAAAGACCATGTTCAGATTTGCATCTGATTTATACCTATGGTTCCTTGATCATAATGCATGTTTCTGTGCTTAAACCTCCTGATCTCTTCTGGGGAAAAACCTAATATGGTTTGAAGTATCTCAAAACTAGAGCTGGACATGTTTAAAGAATGATTTCACCTAAATAGATACAGTACTTCTCTCTCTCTCTCTCTCCCTCCCTCCCTCCCCACCCCACACAGAACAACGGTACCTGGAGAAGTGTACTAAAGGCCCATATCTATCACTACCATCCTGTATCAGTCACAATCTTGCATACCTGTAAAATAGGAACAATTCTGGATCTGCTATATAGGGTTACTGGAATCACTACTACAATAAAGATAAATAATAATCATCTTAGAGCTGCAGAGCTGGAAGGGACCCAATGGATCATCATGTCTAGCCCCTGTCAAAGAGGTACAGTGGGGAATCAAAATCCCTAAACCACTGAGCTATCCAGCAGTTGTACAAAGCTTTGCATACAAGAGCAGACCTTCAGATGATCAAGAGAAAAAAGAATTATTTTGCCTATAGCATTGTAGGTCAAATCCTTGCATAATTTTCCTAATTAAAAATAGTTGGGAAAGAAATATATATTACAACACTCCAGTAAAGATGGCATGTGGATGAAGGTAGACTTGCATGTAAGCCTTCCCTGCTGGATTACAGACAACACATGCAGAAGGATGCTGTAGGTCTAGTTCACTGTGCTATTTTGCTACATGGAGCTGTAAGTATAGTTTCCTGCCTGCAAGTGGAAATTTTGTGCTGATCCCTTCTCTCACACAAGTGGGTGTTTTCCACAGAAGAAAGGAGAGCCCTCTGAACTCTTTGAGCCCATACTCTACCCCACAACACACTTACGGTTACAATAAACTAGAGCTCACAGTTTAAAACTTTTATGTTATCAAAAACGGAAAAGGCACCTCCATTTTTGTAGCCTCTAACATGGCAGACTGCACATGCTGCTGTGCTTTGACATTCATAAACATGCCGTAGAAAAGCCACATTCAGTAGTGTGAGCCTTTAAAACAAATAGAATTATTTCTACAGGAGCCCAGCTTTGTTTCCAGAGACCCTAGGGAGGAAGCTAAACTATGAAAAAATGACCCATCTATCAATCCACAGAAACTATCCTCATACGGCAAATATGGGGCTAAGACAGTGATTTACAAGGGAACCAAAGAGTGATTTATAATTTAAAATCATGCTGATAAGCTCATTGGGAAATCTGTGAAACTGGCTTCATTCATTTGCATCTCCTGCAGCTGTGTAGTCTGTTCTCACATCAACACCAGTGCATACTCCTCAACATACGGCTTTATACATATCTTATACCAAGTCATACCATTCCCAGCCCATCTAGTAGAAAGCAAGTCTGTCTACAGGAACTGAATGCAGCCCTCTGCAATTTCCGACAGGGAATCTGTCCTAGCTCTTATGTGGGAGATCGCAGGAATAGAATCCGGAACCTTCTGGAGACATGTGCTCAAGCCCTTAGCTACTGGCTTCCCCCCAGAGAACAGGAAAAGAATGTTACAAGGGAGGTTGAACTCTCTAGATCAATGGTTCTAAACCTCTGGCTCTCCAGAATTCATCGGGACTACCATTCCCAGAAGCCCTGGTCATTGTTACATTGGTTGGGCATTCTGGGTTTGAAGTCCAATAAACCAAGACTAAAAGCCACTGGATTACTGGACTACCTGTCCCCAAAGAGTGTGTTGCATTTAAGTGTTAAAGCGCCAGTTGTTAAATCAACATACACACCCAAGCTTGAGATACTGCTGTGACAGTATAATGCTTCACCAATAATCAATTCTGCATAAAACCTGTGCTTTATCTTATTTCTTAATCTTCTATTTATGACATCAAATTCCATTGCTAGGGAGATGCTTACGCAGATCATTATGACTTTAAGTAGCAAGACAAATGGCTAGTTCTTATGCGTTTCTCCCTTGAAATCAGCACAGAGAAAGAGACAGCGCATACAGTACATCCATGCTTTTGAGGCAAAATTGTTCACCAAAGAGATGGTTGATCATCAGTTACAACATAAAGCTCTATCAGGATGCTTACTCTTGACAGAGTAAAATGAAATATTCCACTGGAAAGGCACATACCTAACTCCCAAACCTTGTTGCATTTTTTTATCTGACATGACAACTTGTCACTTTAAAACACCGCTTGAACATTGGCTGATGTGGTGATTCAGACATTCTTTTAAGGATTTCTTAGGAAAACAGCAAAGCACTATGAATACTAACTTTACTGAGGTTGGTCCAGGTCACCACTGATCAGTCTGCAGTCCAACAATCACCTTGTTGCTTATTTGTTGTGTGGGGTCATTTTCTTTCATATTCATGCATCTCATTCTTACTGAAAAGTTAGCACCCCAACATGAGACTCTTTAAATTAATTTTGCAGTGTGTAAAACAGAAATGGATTTTGTCAGTAATCCAGCAGGTCAGTCCCACTTTTAGAAAGAACTGTAACTAGGGCAACGTAACTGGGCCTTTGACCCAGGCTGTTAAAATTTAAGGGGTGTAAAAATGTGCTACTGGACCAATGGAAACTCACTTGCTGGAATAACATGAGCCACTGCCCACTCCAACAACATATACAGCCTAGTATACTGCTAGTCCCCAAGCAGAAGGACACACAAAACGAGCAAACTCAGCATGGCCCCAGTAGGATTGATACATGCTCAGACCCAGTTGTTCCTCCTCATTTTGCCAACTTCTCTCCACATATACCAATTCTGTATGATCCAATTTTAACTGACTAGGCCGCAAGGCCCTGGATATGTCTGTGTTCATGTCCTTCCAACAACTAATACCAGCAAGTGAGTTTCCATCGTTCCAGCAACACATTTTTGCATCCATTACATTTTAGCAACCTGGGTCAAAATTGCTAGTTATGGCTGTGTTGTTAGGCAAAGTAAGGAGACCATCCTGGTGACTGATCTGGCCTGTTATGAACTAGCAAATTATATGCAAAAAAACTATGTTTGTATTTTTGATGCCCACAGAAGATATCCACTGTGGTAAGGTGGATAGAGTGATGGACTAAGGCTCAGGAGACCTGGGTTCAAATCCTCGTGCAGCCATGGAAACTCACTGGGGAGCATGGCACTGGTAAAACTACTCCTTAAATATCTCACTTCCCTTGGAAGTCCTCTTAGGATCACTATGAGCGAGATCCGACCGCACAGCACATAACAGAAACACATGCCCAGGGAGGGATGAAATACTTATGCTCCCAGGAGCCTGAGTCACTTTACTAGTTTTGGGTGCTATGTTCATTGACTTGAAGGGGTGGGCTTTTTCTTTCTTTTTTAATTATTATTATTATTTTACTGCTCCAACTGTATCAGCAAATGTCTTGGAGCACCCCTGCCTTGCAATTGAGTTCACTGGGCATCTCCAAGTTCTAGTATTTAACAGAGAGAGTTGGGTGTTTCTGCCCATTCCCTCTAACCATTCATAGTTTCCTAAACCAGACGTGTTTCAACCATACTGTGTGTTTCTCCTAAACAAAAAGACTTTGAGTATTTTTAGCCTTCTTTCATAGGAAAGTGCAGCAAGTCTTCAATTCTGATATTCTATAATACAGTATTCTGTATATGGCCATGCTCCAGATTTATATAATACTATTATACTTGCATTTTCTTTCTTTTTGAGAATGTCAAAAACAAATCCAAAATAAGCTCATACTGCATTTTCTGCTTTCCTTTTGTATGTGAATGTGGAGAGAATGTTTGGAAAATGAAATTCATTGTATCCTCCAAGTGGGCAAACAGGACTGATGGAATTCCAGAGCACATAGCATTAACACAAGCACGCAGCATAGTAACATACAACTGTTCTTAACTAAAGTACGTACAGTATTCATCATCTTCATTTTATAAAAGTTACACCACAATTGTCAAGACTCACCTATACAAAACACTTTTTAGGCAGTTCAAAATCAGTGTGGAAAGCCAAAACTGGAAAAAGCAAAGCAACAGCTCCCACCACGACGTTAGTTATCAGAAGAGTTAGTGATGAATCAATAAGTGACTTCCTGTTTCACAGGCAAGCAACTTATGACCTATTAGATGTTATTAGACTGTGACTACCATCAGTCCCCAGCCAAAACAGACAAGGGAGGGGGCTGATGGGAATTAGAGTCTAACAACAACCAAAGGGGCCATAGGTCCCCCACACTCTGTTGTAAAGGCCTGATAGGAATACAGTTACATGAGGATCAAACATGCATGTGATTTTTTTTTTGCATCAGTGACCTCTCCATTTCTGCATGTTTTCTATCAGATATTTACAAAATGTTTCACTTATGAAATGACAAAGAAAAAAGAAACAACCTGACCCTCACAGTGAGGAGAGATGCGGCAGAAGTACAGTAATTGGGATGTATAAGCAATTGTGACCAAATAATATCAGCCAGACTTCATGGACAGCTTATCAACAGGCATGCTTGATGTTTGAGATGGATACAGAAAAATGAAGACACATTAGAGATCATGTGCAAATAATTTTTTTATGTTCATTATTAGAGCACATCGAAAATAATTGGAATTTTTTTTTCTTTATAGATTACAGTAAAGCTTTTGACTGGGTGAATCATAAAATCCTGAGCATCATACTAAAGACACACCACAATGTTGTGTGTAACCTACACTTTGGACAAAATGCTTCTGTTAGGACAGAACATGAAGAAACAGAATGGGTTTCCATCAGGTAAGGCATCAGATAAGGGTGCATGTTACATCCTTGGCTATTTGATTTATACACAAAATATATCATATGGAAAGCTGGATTAGATGTAGAGAAAGATATTTAAAAGTGATGGAAACAACATGTACAATTGAAGATCTGCAGACCACACCATATTACTCATTGAAAACAGCAAGGTCTTGAAATTATTACTGAAGAAGCTTAAAGAGAAAAATTAAAAGGCAAGATTCCTGCTGAACAGTCAGAAGATGAAAATAAAGTGTACAGAAGAATTAAATAATTTTAACATTGGCAATGAAGCAATCAAAATGTTATCCTTTTCTGTAAATTTGAACCATCAATCCAAATGGAGAAGGTAACCAAAAAATCCAACAGTGACTGAAACCTGATAGGACAGCTGCGAAGGAACTAGACATTATCCTCAAGGATAAGACACTTAAGGACGTGTCATTGAAGGTCAAGGTCAAGATCACCCATACTATGGCCTTTGAGCCGTCTTCATGCTTTTTCTGCATGCATGCCATTATTTTGGAAATAGGATAAAACAGAAGCAGAATTTTCACATCTGCATCACAAATTGACCAAATCAAAATCTAGTGTTGAATTTTGCTCGATATGCAAGAATGCTCTTTAGCTCCAGGCTTCAATTGGGTGGACTTCGGCTGGGCAGCTTCTACCACTACACACAACTTCCTCAGAACTTCCTCAGAACTTCCATTTTTTTAGACTTTCAAAATAATTCTGCAGGGTCCACATTATATTATCCAGGCCACAAGCACGGGATGAGGGAAACAATAATAAATCGTAGCTGTGAATGGGTACAGTTAGGGTGTGTTAAAGACTCTTCCAGGTTCTGTTGCAACAAGCCAGCTTTAGCTTCTACCTGTATGTATCAAGTATATATTCTGGCTGATCCCTGCGTACTAAGAACCACACTTCCTACCTTAATAATGAGCATGTTTAAAAACCAGAACTCCTTTAAAAGTATCCTTCTCAATAACTGCTCCTCCACTCTCCATTCATCCATTATCTATGGCAGAGATTCCCAACCCTGGGTCCCCAGATGTTCTAGGACTACAACTCCCAGAAACCCTGGCCAGCACAGCTAGTGGTGAAGGCTTCTGGGAGTTTTAGTCCAAGAACATCTGGGGACTCAAGGCTGAAATCACTGATCTATGAACCACACAGCACCCTATTACAACCATTGGACTAGGTCTCTGCAGCATTAGCCTGCACAAGCTAACCAATGGAAAGGACATATAGATACACTAGAGCAGACTTTCCCAACTAGTGCTTTCTAGAACCGTTGGACTAGAACTCCCATCAGCACTATCCTGCAGGGTCCTATGGACTCAGGGTAGTGGGGACTGTAGTCTAGTCAATCTGGAGGACAGAAGGATATGAAAGCTGGTCTACAGACAATTCTTTGCCTTTTAAAAAATATTTGGTTTTGTCACGTTCAGTAAGCTTTTTATTACAGGAAAGAGTTCAAAGGCTAAGACTGAGCATCTTTACTTCCCCATGTATACTTTTGATGCAATTTATTTCCATGTAAATGTGATTAATTCAGTAGATCTTTAGACCTTTTCCTGCTACATCCTTCTCTAATAAGTAAACTCAAATGAAATCAGAAAGACAAGTCAAGTTGTACAACTTAGGACCCACCCAACTGAACACTGCCCACCATGGCCAGGAACTACAGCATAGCTTAGAAAGTTAATTTTAAGGAAAATAAAGGTAAGGACATCCTGAAACCACTCATAGCACAGGGATGGTGGGATGATGCCCTGAGACCCAAAGGATCATCCTACCACTGCTCATTTGCAAGTGGCAAATGAGAAGTGTCATTTCTCCCTAAAAGAAAGTTTTTGAGCTTAATTGACAACTACTTGCCTTTTGGCTTTCATACTCAGATGGCAGAAAAATCCAAATTTCTCACTGACGAGCTATGTTACCTGGTGGGTTAAAATCTGTGAAGGTCTCTTTTGAATCAATGTATTTAGGACAAGGGGATAGGACAACTAACGATATTCTCACTTCCTCCTCTGAGCTTCAGAGATTCCATCAGGCAACACATTACAACCATCTGCACCAGCAACCAAAGCCAGAACTCCTATACAGAACTCAGTTGGGCACCTGAAGCCCCCAGCAGTAATTGAACTAAGCATAACTGGGCTGTTTTAGCACTCGCCACCCTCCAGACCCTTCATTCTCTTCTAAGGGACAATAGGGTCTTGCCTGGTAGGAATAGCAAAGGAGTGCCGCTCAGCTGTGAGAGCCAAAGGTATTCCACACATCTGAGCAGACAGCATTATGCCAAAAAAGAAGCCGTATGGAAGCCTTTTGTCCTAGGCACTCTTCCTGTCCTTCATGAGCCTCTTAGCATGAACATAGCAACAGTGCTCTCCTTCACACCAGTGTCATGGAACCCTTCTCACTTCTAAAGAGCAGCCTCCCTTTTCTTTGTAGGCAGGTGTACAACTCAACAGTGTGCAATAAATCCGGTTTACCACCTGCTCTGTCTCTACCCCACCTAAGCCTTTCAAACAAGGGCCACAGACAACTGAAGGGCGGCGAGACTAACCGGGAGTCTTTGTGGCACCTTAAAGACTTGCACCTTTTTAACCGGCTAAAGCTTTTGTGTGGCCTAACTAGCTTCGTTCCATGAAAGCTGCTGCGAAGGAAAACTTCTCTCTTAAGATGCCACCAGGCTCTTTGCCAGTTTGGCTGCAACATAGCCACGGGGCTCTTCCTCTGGAAATTACAAGGTTTTCCTTTAACTTCCTTGTTCTGGGGGAGAGAGAGAGAGAGAGAGAATTCGCATTCGCTGCATCTGTGATTTAGCGGCAAGCGGTGGCTCGGATCAGTGGAAAAGCCCTGCCCTTCCCGAGCCCCATTTCCCAAACCCACCCAACGCACTGCTTCCTATCCTGAACAGATGTTGTACAAACGCAAGCCTCCCCCCCCCCCGCGCGCGTCATCCTTTCCCAGTGACTTCAGCGGGATGGGCCGATCCAAATAGGCATGTTCAGGATTGCAGCGCTCCTGGAGCCAGAGCGGGGGGGGGGGGGGGGGAAGAGGCTCAACTCCACACACACACCCCCATCCCTGCTGTCAGGATGGGTGAAGCCGCTGTTTGACTCAAAAGCAGGTCCTGGGCTCGCCTGGCTCCGGCTACAAAGCGGCTGGATTTCCGTTTCTACCACATCTAATTGTTATGCACAGCAAGCAGGCGGTTCACCCACCTCTCCAGAAAAGCTTCCTCGTTTCCAACTCCCCGTCATGCAAATTAATTCGCAAATCTCTCTTTCTCTCTTATTTATTTATTTATTTAATCCCCCCCCCCCGGCCGCCTTAAGAAAAAAAAATCTAATTTCACAGTCTCTGATCCACCCCCAGCTGGCTCCGTTTCCCGCCGGTGGAACTCCAGCTGCTCCGATTCTCCGTTCCATTCATGGATAAGGCCACTGGCGCAGCAACGAGCCAGGAGCACGGCGCGCCACCCGGTCACCCGAAGCAGCGCGTCCCTTCCTGCCCCAGCTGGTTGCTTAGCGATTGCCCTCCGGGTGCCTCGGCATCGATTCGTGGCCCCGGGGCTCGGCCAGAAACCCGAGGTCGTCTCCTCTTCTCTCCTGCCTTCGGGAAGGGCGCGAGAGGAAACAAACTTCCCCGGTGCTTTAAAATGAAAGGCAAACCCGCGCCGCCGCCGCCCCCCCCCCTCCACGCAAACACACCTAAAGGGGAGCGCACTCCGCATGGAAGGCGGCTCAGCGGGCGCGCTCACACGACGCCAACCACCGGAGCCCCTTTATTCACACGTTGGCTTGCTCATCCGCAGGCACCCCCTAACCACCACCACCGATGAGCCAGGTCGGGAAAAGAGGGGGAGACGGAGACAGCAAGGCTGTGCGGGCTGCTTTGGGTTAATTCCCTCCCTCCCTCCCTCCCTCCGCCGCCTTTCCCACACCCATGCTGAAAGCGGCGTCTCACACCCAACACGCTCGGCCGGGCCCCCGATACATGCCTTCGAACGGAACGGACTAAGAAATGTAACGAGTTCCACCGTTCCGTCCAGGTGGAAAAAGGCACGCGGGAATGAAGCCGCGCAAGCCGTCGTTGCCCCGAGAGGAGTGCAGGGGAGGCGGGGGGGGGGGGAGAGAGAGAGAAGTATGCCTGGGGAAATTGTAATTACCTTAGCAACCAAGGCTCGGTGATGGGTCCTCTTCGGCTTTTAAACTGCTCCACGGTGGCCGAGCACAGCCACGATCATGGTAACGGGGGCGGGGGCGGCGGGGGCGCGCACGGCGGGGACTGGCAGCTCTGCTTCTTCTTCCCCAGGGCGCTTCTGGCCGGTCCCCTCGCCGCCTCTGCCAGGGCGCCTTGGTAGTCTTCCTCAGCCCGCGCCCGCCCGCGATGGAAGGGGAGGGAGGGCTGGGGCGGGAAGCGGCTGCTGGTGGTGGTTGCTGCCGCCGCCGCCGCCGCCGAGGGACCCCGCAGACCCGGGCGAGCCAAGATTACCGCGCGCGGTGGCTCACTTCGCCTCCGGCAGCCGCTGCTCCGGGCTTCTGCATTTCCCTCCCCGAGGTCCCTTCCTCGCAGCCTCGGCCAGCGCGAAGGGGGATACTGCGGAGGGGAGGTCAGACGCCCGCCGCCCCGAGAGCTCCAGGGAGGGAGGCGAGCTGGACAGAGAAGGAAGAGCAGCGGCTCCAAGTCCGAGCTCCGTCCCTCGAGAGCGCCCGCCGATCGCGGGAGTAGTCGCAGCAGCAGCAGCAGCAGCAGCTCCCCCTGCAGGCCGCGGCGGGAATTGCTCCCTCGTTTCCACCATCGGAAGAGAAGCGCGGAAGGAACCGGCCTTCGTGCGATTCATGTTGTTACTATTACAGTACTATTTGTAGAGCCAAAGCGGGCAGCAGGGCCGCCAAACAAACCGCATCCTTTTAACATTCTTCATTGGTATAGTCAGATTTTACTGGGGAAACGGTCTTGTATGAAACCCCACTCCAAAAAAAAAAAGAGAGAGAGAGAGAGAGAGGAAGGTTGACGAGGTTAGCCACTTCACAACTCCATCCAGCTAGCAATAGGAGTGCCAGAAGGGAGGCGGGTTAACATACCTCCCACCCACCCCTGCTGCCACAGTGCACTTCCACATCCAGATTATTGGATCTGAATCATCAGATGCAAATTTAAAAAGGGGCTGTAAACTCAGGTCTGCAGAGACAGAAATCAACTCAATTAAAATCAAACGGACTGACTTTGCAGAAAATTGGCTTAGGAGAAATGCCTTAATTTAGATACACATTTTTTTTCTTTTTTAATAACCTGGGTCAAAACTTGCACATACCCAAAATATCGAATTATCCATTCGGTCGTATCCGACCCTTAGTGATTTCCTGAGCCAGCTAGCGCTCTCCATGATTTCTGATCCTGTACATCTTCTTTCAGCTGCTTTATATTTTGGGCTCCTGAGACAAGGTCTGGACGTCCTTTCCTGGAACACCTGTAGGTGTGGAGGAAGAAGGCTTAAAGTATGTGCAGCTGGCCCAGATGTGCTGTCTGAGTAGTCAGCAGCACACACACATGCCCCTAGTCAAGTCAAAGCATATAAATTCAAGCCCAGGCCAGTTATTTTGGCATCTGAAGTAGAAAATAATTCAGCTACTGACTTTGGAGAGTGAAGGTGGAAGAAAATAATGGAAGTGCATACTTGCACCTGATACAAGTAAACTCAGGGTTTGATCCTTCCTGCCAGGATGACACAGATTCATGGAAGGCAACATTTGCTCTTTCGGCTGTGAAGGCAGTGGCAGAGTGAACCCCACGCCAGAACAGTTGGGACTTGAAAAAAGACCTCGGATCCAAACTTTCTGTTTGACAATGGAGGGGTATAATATGTGTCTTCTCCCAATGTTTACACAGTTTTGCCTTCTTCCCACCTTTCACCACATCTCTGTGCTCTCATATGCCTACATTTCTAACTACCGAGGGCAGAGAATCCTGAAGAACCCGGAAGTGACTTAGGAGAGTGAAGGAGGAAGGCAACCTTAGAGTACCAATCCAACCATAGACCTAGAAAAGAGAAGAGAGATATTCCCTGGCTCTCTAATTATAATCCACATATGTACACAGAAAGAGGCTCAAATCCCTTGCTATATGCATTGGTGTTCTGTTGTAACACAAATGAGATATTTGTTGGCTGTTAAGTAGAATTAGAAAGGTAATAATCTTTCAGGAATATTGAGCCTCCAGTCAAACAGCCAGGAGCAGAAACCGTAAACTATTTCTTGGCAAAGTGTAGAAATTTTGTGGCTTAAAAACGTCTAACTATGTAATAGGGAAAGTTAACTCACGGACCCACAGAGCTGTATTAGCTTTAAGTCTTCCCATAATAGACCACTCTTTTTTCTCTTGTTCTCCTCAATTGGTACTTACTGTCTCAATAACTCACTCTGGCACACTGGTAAGAAAAAGAATAAAAGATTTCATTTACTCACAGTTCTGAATAGATCAGAAACAGCATATTGCAGAAGAATAATGACTGGTTACATGAACAGAGTTTACCTGATTCATAGTCTGCTTATTGATTACATGATTGGCTCTAACTGACCCCTGGCTGGAAAAGAACAGGAAAAGAAGACTTAAGCAGGGAGGCCTGACTCTTTTCAAAATCAAGGCCGGGAGCTTGATTTTGGTTGCTGCTAGACTGACTGACAGTTATCCCAGCCCAAAAAGATCCCTTCCAGCCAAAACCTGTTAAAGGCAGCATACGAAGGTTGCAATAATTCCAATACTATTTGCACAAAGAAAAAAGCAGAGTGACAGAACTTGAGCCATCTCTTTGTTTCACTGCCAAAGAGCAATTTGAAATCTGACTCTACAACAGATTTAAACTGCCATGTTGCAACACTGGGTTGCACTCAGAGTGGCTTACTTACTGCTCTCCTAAAAGCTGCTCACTTGTTTGTTTGTTTTTCTTTTTTAAAGAATCATCAGATTTTGAGATATGGAGAATAGGAGGAGGAAGCAGGCTTGCTGTTCTAACTCTAGCCTCTCTCCTTTACTTAAAGGACTGGATTAAACAGTCTGGTTGACACTGTACTCTTGGTGGACTCTTGTCCACCAAGGGTATTTTGGTGAGTCATCAAGTTAAAATTTGCTCCCAGATTAAAGCAAGAAAGTAAAACACTTTGCAGTTAATGAACCTGGCTCAAAGATTCCCTTGATCAGTTAAATTCAAAAACTCACATTCCTGTAACATTTTTATTACACATACATTAAAAGTCACAAAAAATGTACAAGCTTGAGTTAAATTCTCTGGATCTCTTCTTCATCAGGCAAGATGTTATAAAAAGCAGGAGGGAGGCACATAAGACTGAAAGTATGGCCCTGTGCTTGAGATGGAATGAGGAAAGGTGGATGCAGAGGGAATTTGAAGAAGGCTCTACTAGCACAGAGGGCTTTCACGCATCTACCCTGACCACTCCCACCCCCATTATCTCTTACATAACTGGGTCTTTTTCCCCTGAAGAAGCCCCTCAGCGCCCTCTAGCAGCTGCATTTAATAAAAAATTAAATGGAGGTATGGGGCTCTTCAAAAATAATTGTCAAAAATGCTCCCCATACTTCTCAGATGGCATAAAATTACTTTTCCAGCTTTTTATTTTTTTCACTTCGATTGTGTCATTAGGGGTTGTATTTGGGGGCCCTGGAGGCTGCATGAAGCCTATGGTCTACATAGACTCATAGAATAATTTATTTATTTATTATTTGATTTCTACCCCGCCCCTCTAGACGAAGTCTACTCGGGGCGGCTTACAAACAGTAATAAAACATCATAAAATACAATCATATAAAAGCATCATTGTTACTTATCAAAAATATATCATAAAACAATTACATGACTGAGTCAACAAATTTGGAAGTTGAAGATGGAGAAAAAGGAAAACTAAAGAGGAAAAAAAATCAAGTGTTGATTGAGTTGATAATGAGTTGGAAGGGGCCTATAAGACCACTGAGTTCAACCCCCCACTCAGTAAGGTAAAGGTTCCCCTTGACATTTAGTCCAGTCGTGTCCGACTCTAGGGCATGGTGCTCATCCCCGTTTCCAAGCCATAGAGTCAGCATTTGTCTGTAGATAGTTTCCGTGGGCACATGGCCAGCGCAACTAGACATGGAATGCCGTTACCTTCCCACCGTGGTGGTACCTATTTATCTACTCACATTTTTAATATGCTTTCGAACTGCTAGGTTGGCAGGAGCTGGGACAAGCGACGGGAGCTCACTCCGTTGCGTGGATTCGATCTTACAACTGCTGGTCTTCTGACCTAGCAGCACAGAGGTTTCTGCGGTTTAACCCGCAGTGCCACCACGTCCCTTTCTCCCACTCAGTACAAGAATCCAAATCAAAGATTTGACAGATGATTGTCCAATTTTTGCTTGAATGCCTTGAGTGTTGGAGCACTCACCACCTCCCACTTACGTTGCTAACCTCTTCCCTAGCAGATGGTATGGTAGTTTCAGGTTCACCTGCAGCCATCCCTCTTCAGTCCTGGGTGCAGGCAATATGAAGTCCTCTTCTTCCAATATTGGGTTAGAATGGCGAAATTCAGTCATCTCTGTCAGCTTTCCAAACTTTCGAACAAGATTTCAGAGGTCAATGATTCAAAATCCTTCAGCTGCCAAGGCTCATGGCCATGCAGAGATTCTGAGAGTTGTCATCTAAAAAGGTAACTTTATTAAACTCTGGTTTTAATAGCTGCTTCTATTTTTCATTATTGCTTAGAGCATTCTGGGAGCATAGTACAGTAAAAATGTTGAGTTTTTGGCTTAAAAAAAAAAGATCTTTGCATCACTCTCTGGCAATGCATTTCACAAGTTTGGTACACAGACCCCTTAAATCATGGCTAAACCTTCTTTCAGTTGTTCATTTGCAACTGAAAATAATTGGTGGAAGTGGTGGGCAGTCCACTGTTTAGTTTTAATCTCTGTGTCTTTTCTTCCCTTTTTTTTTCTTGCTTGTTCCTAAGCAGTTTTCCTAAAGCTTTGCCTCACGTAGGAAATAAGTTGATTTCCATATATTTTCAATTTGCATAGTTTTTAAAAATCCTATTTATCTGTGACCTTCCTTTGCAGTGCTGGATGACTCATTGACTGTCTCAGCACCCCATTTTAGAAGACAACAATGTGTCTTGTGTTTGTTATGAGGAGAAACAAGACTGAGATTGTACAATGCATTACAACTGCAGTGTTATACACACTTTTATGTAGGAGTACGGCTTATAAAAGTCTGTATAACTTCCCTCTGAGTAAATGGAAATAAGACCAGGTTATGGTACATAAAAGTTCCACAGACCACAAAAAAATCAACATTGTGAGACGAGCAGAATTTATGAAGTCTCCACGTGACATCCAGTGTCTTGTTTTTTCAGTGCTGTCACTGCTTGCGACATAATGATCAGAAGAATTTACCTGTCCAGCACCGTGCAAGCTAATATGTGGAATATTGACTTTGCCAGTTTTCCCCTGTGACTCATTTTTCTTGAAAAATTAACTACAGTCTGCAAGATTTTTTTTAAAAAAGCAAAATCCTTTAAATCACTTGCCAAGAATCAGCTGCTTCCTATGCCTTCCTAGGCTACACACACACACACACACACACACACACACACACACACACACACACTTAGAACTTTACAACCATGCACCCATCTTGTGTTCATGATGTTTCAGTGTACACACACAGAGAGAGAATATGAAACAAGGATAGATTTAGACAGAGCTTGGTAAGGTTGCTTTTGGACTAGAGCTCCCCGGATCTGCCAGGCAACAAGTTACATCGAGTTTTAGGACAAAAAATAAATTTGTCAGGTTCTGGAATCAGGACTGCAAGGGAGGAGAGATAAAGCTGTTGAGAGAAGAACATGGATTGGTTCGTGCCATGATTTCTATTTCATGTACCTTCACAATGACACGGCAGATCATCTGGAAAACGTTTGACAACAAGGACAGTTAATCTCCATTTTATTACATGTTGCTGTATGTCATTTAGAAGCTACTACCCTGTTTCCCTGAAAATAAGACCTAGCCTGAAAATAAGCTCTAGTAGGATTTTTTGGGATGCTCGTAATATAAGCCCTCCCCAAAAATAAGCCCCAGTTAAGTGAAACCCCGCCCTCCACCATTGTGCAGCATTGTGCAGCAACCAGAAGAAGATGACATGACTGTATTTGAATAAATGTAGATTGTTGTACATGAAAAAAATAAAACATCTCCTGAAAATAAGCCCTAATGCGTTTTTTGGAGCAAAAATTAATATAAGGCCCTGTCTTATTTTCGGGGAAACACAGTAATAAATGGTATGCCAAGAGCCAGTGTGGTGCAGTGAGCAGAATGTTGGACGAGAACTCAGGAGACCTGTGTTTAAATCCCAACTCAACCATGGAAACTTACTGGGTGTGGGTGTGGCCGTGGTAAACCATTCCTTGAACATCTCACACAAACTGATGGCCCATAACAACACTGCAATGTGTTTCATTTAAGACACTGCAGTGTGGATCAGAAAACAATCATTGTGCAATTTAAACATCATCATATACCTTTTTTTTTAAAAAAATGTAGCAATTGAGTAGCATCATATTTATGGCTTTCGTCCTGGTTAAAAAGAAAGTAGATGTAGTTTAATTTTTTTTAACATTTTTTCAGTGTTCCCTCCCTGCCTTCCCCATTTTAAAGTTGGCCTAGACAGAACAATTTGGGAGGGTCTTTGATTCTAAGGGGATTGACGTGTTCGTTATTTGCACCAAAAATAACACAGAGTCTTGTGGCAGCTTGAGAATTAACATATTTATTTTGGCATGAGGTTTAAAATCCACTTTATTAGTTCATGAAGCCATCACATTGCTCAGTAGATTAGAGAAAGAGGAAAGAAATGTACTTGTCATTGTTTTAAAATAAAAAGCCAAGTGATGCAAAAGGGAGCAGCAGGAATGTCACAGACATACCATGCAGAATACAAATGAATACAGTGGCAATAGCTTTGTCCTGAAAAATGATACAGGCAGTCTCCTAATGAGAAACAGTTGTGGGGAGAGACAGATTGACACAATACAATGACTTTATCAAGGATAACATTCTTGATGGGTTGAAATCTTGCTTTAAATTGGTACAGCTTTCCCGTGCTTCTACATCATCCGCATCTACAATGCCTGAGAGATCATCAAGGCATCACAAGAGATCATAATGGTGTGCAGAAGATAGGTAGGATGCTAGTGGCATAGAGCTTGAGGACACAGCCAAACATCCCTAATGTGAGATGGCTGATGCTTGTGGGATCATGTGGGACTCAAGATTACTGTATTATTGGTTCTATGGGAGCTCTGGATAATATATTATCTGCACAATTCCAAAATTATCTATGTGGGGTGAAATGCAACTACTGGTGCACGGTAGATCAGAGGCACTGAATCAGTGGGTGTCTGAAGCAAGTCCCACTGATTCAATGGCTTTGCTCTAGATGGCACTAAAAATTGTGTTTAATTCATAGATTCCCTAACTAATTAGAATGCTAAAACTGTTGGGCTGACATTCTTCAAAGCATTTGGGCCATTAGTACATGAGATTTTTTAAATGCCCAACAGCTTTCTCGAAGCAGTCCTACTAGCTCAAATGGAGTTGTGTGTTCCATACTACTCTGTGCCAGAGGGCAGTGGTTCCCAATCTTGGTTCCCCAGATGTTCTTGGACTAAAACTCCCAGAAGCCTTCATCATTAGCTGTGTTGGCCAAGATTTCTGGGAACTGTAATTCAAGAACATCTGGGGACCCAAGGTTGGGAACTACTGCCATAGCAGATATATATTGGAAAAGGGGGGGGGGGGCTCATGGGTTGATGATGTAGGAAAGGCTAGGGAAAATTTGCAACATTGAAGTTATTATGAATCTGCTGACACCATCTTCTGTATTGTAACACATTGACTGTTCTCAAGGTTACCACATTCCACTAGGATTATTCAATCTGGTTGTATGTCATGTGCACATTTCAAATGATACAATGGTATAAAATACCTTGAACCCTAATAGAATCTTTCAGGAACACACAGATAGGTTTGTATACTACACAGTAATATTAGAGACTCTTGCCTGGATATTTTTCTCTTGCCTTTATGTGCCATTAAGTCAAATCCTAATAAGATTTTTGAGATATATGAGATGTTCAAAAAGTGGTTTAATATTGTCAGCTCCCAGTGAAATTCCACAGCTGACAGGGGATTTGAACCTAGGCCCTTTGAGTTCTCATCTGATCCTGTATCCACTCCATCACACTGACTCTTGGGCATTTACTTAATACAGCAATAAGGGCAAGATCCACTTTAAATTCCCTATAAATCCTATGCTTCCGTCTCTTCAGTTATTTCCACTGAAAACAATAACATTCAGAAGTCCTTAGCAAAAGCAGGATTGTGAGTCAATTGGTGCATAATGTTTTGTTTTCTCACTCAAGTGGAGTAGAATTGCAAAGAAGTTATCCAAGATAATTTCTATTATTTAAATCCAAAACATTTAATTCTTCTGGGACCTAATTTCACCACAGCAAAGCTTTGAATGAGCCTTGCTTTTGACCTGCATCCCAACAGTGAGTTCTGTCTCATGCATTTTAACTTGCATCAAACTGGTCAAGCAAAGGGTGCTAAAGACAATGTTGCGGCCACAATGCAACACAAAAATGTGGTTCCTGAGATTTTTTTTTTCAAGGACATTTAAGCTTCTGTAGTGACTAGCTACTTCCTTTTAGATTTATGCAAAAGTTTTTAGAGCAGCTTGTATTACACTGTGATTGCATTTAAATGTCAGTCCAGGAAAAAAAACCCAGGAGTTATTATTGGTCTGTAAATTTTAGAATCCCCAAATGTCCTAAAAGGTCCTTTTGTTTTGTAAATATTTTATAACTCTATTTATGCATTGAACTGATCAGCAAAGATGACAATTTTACAAGCATGATAAAAATGGTTCAGAACTAAATGCCACTCCCTAAAGGACAGACACAAAACAAACCAGCAGAACTTTACTTTTAGAATGTCCTTCCTCTTAAAATAACAGCTAGGGAAGGTCCAATAGGGGGTTTCTTTGTCAGTGGGCCACTGAACCACAGAACACCTGTTCAGCCATCTGTTGGTGGTTCGTCCCCATCTCTAGATCTGGGCTTGAAATTCAAACAATAAATCGAAAATGTTTGCAATGTAATAGCTTTCCTGTTCCAGATCCAAACAGTACAGGATACCCAGCTCAAAGCACCAAATTTTCTTCTTTCCAAACTTGAAGAGCCCTTATAAATTCTAGAAATACAGCATCTTTTCATGGAAAAAACTCCCCGGCTTCATAGGGACAATCAAAATACTCCATCTGAAGTGTCTCCAAACACAGGTAACTTCAAAGAAGTAGTGTTGATTCTCAGTAACGATGAGATTATTACTAATGTTGACATCATAAAGAATATGCTTTCAGAAACATAAGTGTTCAGTTATTATTTCTCTTTATGCATTATTATGCCCTTTGGATTTTTATCCAACACAAGCATTGTGTAAATATCAATGGTAATGTCTTGTGCTACTGCACAGACTACTTTAATGCTTTCTGTGTGTAGCTGCCTTGAAGAATTTCTGGAAGTTTCAGTCGATATAAAATGTAACTTGTAAACTACAAAGTGGTGCACAATTTTGGATTAGGATTGTCCCAGATTGCCAGTTGTTTTCAGGCTCCAATGATTTTAATCTTTGGAACACACTCCCACCAGATGTGCTACTATTCTCCACACGAGAAATTAGAAAAGCTGTTTTAGGACTACAACTTACACTGGTCACTGTCTCTGTTGGCCAGCAGATCTTGGAAGTTCCCAAACATAATTTCGTAAAGCCCTGCCTCACACTACCCTATTTGGGTGTAATGAATCTGTGTAGGCTACACAAGTGAAAAGAGGGAGTGCCTAAGCCCCGCACCCTCCTGGCATGTACACGTAGAGCCTCCATTGACTATGGAAGCCCCCCCTCTTCCCTCTCCTTATGGGGAGAGAAACAGAAGTGTTCAGGAGGGGGTATAGAAGTCTGCCCTCCCTTTGTGTTTATTCTACCCAGATTCATCATGAGTTTAGACAGTAAAGTAATAATTCTATTGTATTTTCGAAAGCTTTCATGGCCAGGATCCGATGGTTGTTGTAGGTTTTTCGGACTGTTTGGCTGTGTTCTGGAGGTTTTTCTTCCTAATGTTTCACCAGTCTCTGTGGCTGGCATCTTCAGATGACAGGAATTAGAACTCTGTCTGTATTCTGGTGTAGTGTGTGGGATAGCTGAGTATTTGTAGCTGTGGGATCAGCTTTTTGTCCTTTTCAGGAGATTGGGTGATTATGGTGATCAGGGTGTTTTTTGTTATGGGCGTATTGTTGTGATAAGGGGGGAGATGATCTGTCACTGTGATTGATGGGTGTTGTTAGCTAGTCTTTTCTGTGCAGTGATCACCGGTCCTTGTGGCTGGGTAGAGTTTGTTGACCTTTTTGCAGGCTGTATTTTTCAGTGCTGGGAGCCAGGCTTTGTTGAGTTTTAGACTTTCTTATTTTTTGTTGAAGCTCTGCTGATGTTTGTGGATTTCAATGGCTTCCCTGTGTAGTGTAACATAATGATTGCTCGTGTTGTCCAGTACTTCTGTGTTTTGAAATAGGATTTTATGTCCAGCTTGTTTCAGGGCATGTTCAGCTACTGCTGATTTTTCCGGTTGTTTTAGTCTCAAGTGTCTTTCATGTTCTTTGATTCTGGTGTAGATGCTACGTTTTGTGGTCCCAATATATACCTGGCCACAACTGCAAGGTATCTGGCATACTCATCTGCACTTTAAACAGCTATAACACTGGCCCCCGACAATCTAGAGACACCAAATTTGCAGGGAAGCTTCCTCAGACACTTTTCTACAATGCCTGAAAGATTGGTGAACATTGGATCATGGACCCCTGAGTTATATAGTCACAAAGAGGACCACCCCAGGAAAGCTCCCCCCAGGTACTTAGAGAATCCAGAATCACAACAGAGCTTTCTATGTCTTTCCCCAACATGCCTGCCAACTTTGGTGAAGATTGGATATCGGAACTCTGAGTTAATCACCCACAAATTGGGTCCCCCCCCCAGGAGAGTTTACCACACGGCACAGAAGCCTATGGCATTGAGGGAGTTATATTTGGCCCCAGCAGAATGAGAGGTCCCTTTGTCAGAGGCATGCATGAGGCATTCAGTTTGTCTTCAGCTCAGCACAACATTACATTTGCCAGTGAAGTACAGTTTGCCCTCAGGAGGACTGGAGGCAAGGAGGTATTTGGCAGCACAGCAGGCTTTTTTGGCTCCGTTGGGCACTGACGAAGTCGGCAGCAGGAAAACAGGCTCTTTTGGCCCCATCGGGCACTGAGGGAAAAGGCAGCAGGAAAGCAGGCTTTTTTGGCCGCATCAGGCATTGAGGTAGTTGGCAGCAGCAAAGTACCGTGTCTTGCCCCATCGGGCACTGAGGTAGTTGGCAGCAGCAAAGTGGCGTGTGCTGCCCCATCGGGCACTGAGGCACATGGCAGCAGTGATGGGGCGATGGGGTGACAAAGATGCTCGTTTAGAACTAGAAAGCTGGGGATTGCTTGCAACTTGGCTGCTGAGACCGCCCGGATATGATAAAGATAGCCCTCGGAGGTTTGGGGGGGGGGGGCTTAGACAGGCCGGCCCCCTTGGCACGGGTTGAAAACAAGACGAGCTCTGCAGTCTGAAGCCGGGCGATGGGGCAATGGGATGATGCCTGGACAGGCTTTGGGTGGGGCTGAGACAGGCCCTCTTTGGCATGGGGAATGCCTGGACAGGCTTTGGGTGGGGCAGAGCCTGGCCTAGGAGACTCACCTGTCCACCAACATCTAACTAGACTTGCTGACAACCTTCAAAGAAACAAAGATGCTCATTTAGAACTAGAAAGCTGTGGATTGCAACTTGGCTGCTGAGACCGCCCGGATATGATAAGGATATCCCTCGGAGGTTTTGGGGGGCTTAGACAGGCCGGCCCTCTTGGCACGGGTTGAAAAACCAGATCAGCTCTGCAGTCTGAAGCCGGGCGATGGGGTGATGGGGGGACGGCCCTCTTGGCTTGTTCAGGGTGCCAGGACCGGCTCTGGGTGTGCCAAGAGGGTTAGATGGCCCTCTTGGCACGTTCGGGTGATGCACAGACAGGCTTTGGGTGGGGCAGAGCCCGGCTTAGGGTGTGCCTTTATGTTGTAAAAACTGGATGAGAGTCAGTAACAAAACACTAACACAGTAATGAAAAAGAGAAGGTATTGGCAAATAACAATAAGTAATAAAAATGTTTGGAAGTTACTGTGGATGCCCAGACAAGAGAAGCAGACTCTTGCCTTCTTTGGGAACTTCACATTTGCCTGCATAGTTAAGTTTGCCCCCAGGAGGCAACTGAGGTTGCACAACAACAGCAACAACAGATGAATAGGATGGTGCTACTAACGTAACGGTGGTTAATCCACGGGGCCGCTGGGCTTCTCGAGCAGAAGATCAAATCCATGCAACGGGGTGAGCTGAGCTCCCGTAGTTTGTTCCAGGTTCTGAGTACCTGAGGCAGTAGGAAGCTGGAATGAACAGTCAGGAATTTGGAATGAAGCCCGAGTGGACTTTGGAGCACTAATGTAGCCCTTTGAATAAGCAGGCAGGCAGGCCGGAAAGAACTTGGCCCAATGAGGCATCTTCACCCAGCAGTCAAGATTTGGAAGGCCCTTGGCCCGATTCTTGGCACAGAATCAGCAGCAGGCAAGCCCAAGGCAGCTGGAGAGGGATGCAGGACTTGGGGCCAACATGGCCCAAGGAGGCTGGAATTGATGCCCAGTGAGGTGGGGGGGGGACGCCCTCACAGGTTGCACATAGCAGCAACATAGACTGTGGCACTGCAGGTTAAGCCACTGAGCCACTGGGCTTGTCCATCAGATCAGCACTGCAGTTTGAATCTGTGTGACGGGGTGAGCTATGTCCCGTTGCTTTTCACCCAGCTTCTGCCAGCCTTCTGGGGCAGTAGAGAAGGCTAGGAGGCCGGAATGAACAGGCATGAATAATTGGAATGAAGCCCAAGGAGGCTGGAATCATGAAATACGTATAAATATGCATTTCTGAGATTTTTCAGAAAAAAATGAATCAGTGGATACTGATCCTGGAGATAGGGAGGGACATGTCACACACAGCACATCTCAGGAGGAGGGAGCACATTGGTCAGGTTTGGGTGGGGCTGAACTCAGTCTCAGTCAGAGACACGCACACACACACACAAGTCACACCAATTTTGTTTTAGGGAAAAGGAGAAAAAAAGATTGATCCAGCTACACACACCCCCACTCACTGTGCCTGATATGCAAGCCTCTAAGTTCCAAACTAAACTTTTGAAAACTGATTGAATAATGTAGTTCTGCCAGCTAAACATGCACACACACACACACACACACACACACACACACACACAAGTCACACCAATTTCGTTTTGGATAAAAGGAGAAAAAAGGATTGATCCAGCTCTACCCACCCACTCACTGTGCCTGAGATGCAAGCCTCCCAAGTCCAAAACTAAACTTTTGAAAACTGATTGAATAATGTAATCCTGCCAAGCTAAACATGCACCCACACACACACACACACACGTCACACCAACAAATTCCCCCCACCCACTGTGCCTCAGATGCAAGCCTCCACTTGCCTGAAGACGACACACATGACACAAGCCTCCAGAGGAAAAAAAGTTTGAAAAAAGCCCTTCCAAGTAGCCTAAGCTACCTGAAAATCCCTTCCCAAATTCCCAGTAAAGTTGATGAGGATGATGATGAATGATAATTTTGAAAAAGAAAAATATAAGCGGCGTGTTCCTTTGCTTTGCTGCCACAAAAGTGAAACCAAACTACCAGAGCAACAGCAAGCCAGCAGCAGCAACTGTTCTCACTCCGGAGAGCATGAACAGAAGTGCACAACGCCTGGAGGGGGAAAGCTTATATACAGCCTCTCGGCACCTTTCGGCAGCACTATTGGCTGCCCGACATGCCAATCCACTATCTCTGTTCTGATTCGCCAAAGCTTCTAATTGGCACCAGCAAGATCAGAGAGACCCCCCCCCAAAAGGTAACAAATATATACGAATATTAACGGATCGACGGATCGACGAATAAAACTGAGGAAATATTCATCCAGCCATATTCGTCTAGATTTATATTTTTATGAATATTTGACGAATTGGCTATATTCGTCGAAAAAACCGATCCGTTTTTATATTCGTCCCCATCTCTAGTGCTAAGCTGTCTAGTAATTTGCTGTATAGAATGTCATACAAAAATTCATCATCTCTATCTTTTAAGTAGAGCTGCTATCTGGCAAAACCCCAAAATGGGTAGCGGAAAAATAATCCACATTAAATATGACTTCTGAGCTTATTTCCATTTACGTAGGAAAAGGTTTGTTCAGGGCTTGTAGCCCCAGGCAGGGAAAAATGTTGTTTTGAGAGCTAGAGGCCATGGGAATATTCCATTCTCCCAAGTTTCCCCCTATTCTCTGTCTCATATAATAACAGAGATTTAAGAGGTAAATTGGAATAGCAACATTTCAGTACCTGGATGTACCTTTAGTTGTAAATATTATCACTGTCTAAGCCAGCACAAACAAGGATTTTTCAGCATATTGTACTGTGCTGGGGGAGGGGAGTGGTGGGGCAGCTAGTTATGCCACGAGAAAATAATAATTTGCCCTAATGTTCTTTCTAGCAACCTTTTCAAGTAATTATTTAGAAAAGAAGCTAATGCAGCATTTTCTTGGAACTCATTATATTACTATTGAGACACAATGTTTACCACAAAACAGTTTCAGGCAATGTAGACCATTTCTAATTTTATCTTCCAGTAAGAGTAGTTCTCTCTCTCTCTCTCTCTCTATCTTCCTCTCCTGCCCTCATTTAGTACTAAAGCAGGGAGAGGCCACTTTGCAATACATATTAACATAACTTTTATTTTTGGAAAGCAGGTTGAATGATTTTGCTTTATTTTCTTCCTAAAAATCCAGCATGAGTTAGGATCTCTGTTATAACAATACATTTTTTCCCCCATTCTCCTCTCATGACCCTTCCCCTCTTTCAGTCCTGGAAGCCAAAAAGCAAGATGCCTCCCTCAGGGCGAGATGAAAACAGGATCCTTTCTGCTCCATACTGGAACCCCTGCACAAATCACAATTCCTGCCTGTGCCTTTTCTCATACAGTTGCATTTAAAAGTCACTTTTCTTTTTTTCATCCTTACAAACCTGTCTGGTCTACTTTGTATTCTGCTTTGACTTAATGTCTTCTGCAGTACAGTGATCAGCCCATCATTGTAGGGTTAGCAGCCGGAAGAGCTTGGAAAAGTTATTCTCCCCTCCACCCTCCAACTTATCTCCCAGAATTCCCAGCTTGAGGGATTCTGGGAGGGGGAGTCAAAAAACATGCTCAAGCTCTGAAAGGGAGCTTGAACATCTGTTGTGGTGAAATGTCCTTTTGCCTTTTCTCCCTTCCAAAAGCCCTGCTGGAAGCATTTGGGTAAAGACAGAAAAGGTAAGCAAACTGTAAATATCTGGGGCCCATTTGTTTTTCTAGTTCCAGACCCCTCTTGGGACTACATCAGCCACTGCACAGCTGGAACTACATGTTTGCAATAATCCACAGCAAAGGAATTTACTGTGGTTTAGCTACAAACAGGCAAGAACCCACTTGCAGCTTATGTTCTGTGTTAATGCAATTGCTTGCATTAAAGCAGCATATTGCCTGCTGGCCAGTGCTGGGAAACTCCCTGGCTACTGACAACGTTGGGGTTGGGGCCTAGAGATGGGCATGAAGTACTTTGTGCCCCTTTGTTATAAGTCATCCCTTCCCTCTCCACCCGCCAGCTCACCCACCGAGCTTCCAGGGCACACTGCTCCGTCCCTCCCTGTCAGAGCCCGGACTTCCCTTCTCTACCTCCTCCAGCAACTGGCCACTCAAAGGCAGTGTTGCAGTAATCCCTGCCCTGCCTCTTCACCTGAGTGGTAAGCTGCTGGAGGAGGTGGAGAAAGGAAGTCTAGGCTTCTGCCTGGACTGGAAGATTGTGCGATGGGGAGGGACGGAGCAGTGTGCGCTGGCAGGTCAGTGGGTGAGCCAGCAGGGGGAAAGTGGGAAGCAGATGACTTATGACATAGTTGGGGTAGCAGCTGAGAGTCCTTACCTGCTCTACATGCTGCAAAAACAGAGCCAAGGGAACTGCCCCCTCCCATGGAAGAACAACATCACTGGCCAGCCAGTGCTGGGAGGCATCCTAGCTAACTGATCGGCCAGAGATGTTGTTCCATGGAAACCCTACTGCAGTTTTTTAAAGTGTGGATTGGGCACCATTTTGAAACCACAGTAGGGCTTGTATCATGAGAAGTGACAGGAGTCCCTGTGAACGACACCTGTTTTTTCCAGAGTGTGTGGTTTCAGCCCATAGGAAACTGAAATTGATCAGAACATTCTTTTCAATTTGGAAAAAATGTTTGGGGGCAAAAATCAGAAATGTTCCTAAGGCACACCTTGTTTTAGAGCAGAATCACAACCCCTGCAGGCATGGTTATCCTGGGGTGGGTGGGTTCAGATAAACAACTTTTTTGTGAAAAATGAAAATAATAATTGGGAGCTCCAGGGGCTGCAGAAATAGCCTTGAGGCTGCATGATTCCTACTCCTCATTTAAAGGGAAGGTGAAACAAGAATGGTAATTGTTGTGACAGTATGCTATAGACTGCCTAGCTAGCCAAAAGGCATTGACAATGCTTTCCTGGATCAGATGACAAAACTTGCACAAAGATGAGCCACACAAGTGATGGGGGATTTCAGTGCTCCTCATGTCTTCTGGAAGGTTAACTCTGCTAAGAAGGGAACATCTAATAAATGTTTGACTTGTCTTGCTGAAAACATTATCCTTCAGAAGGCAGAAGAAGAAACGAGAAGATCTGCTGTCCTGGATGTAATCTGAAGTAACAGGGAAGAACTGGTTGATGAAGTGAAATTGGCAGGAAGGTGACTCTGTCATCTTGCAATTCATGACTGGTCTGTGAAAACCAAACTTTCATGGCTATGTAGCATGGACATAAGGACAGGCAGTTCCAGAAAGTTAAATGAAAAGTTGTATGAGGAGAGGGGGGAACCAGGGACAGCTATTCATTTTTATTTTATTTTTTTGTAGATAACTCTGGCCATAGGCCTGCAGCAATTATTCCAAATCCTATTATTTGTCATACATTCTGTTTCTTCTCCTTTCTCGTTAAACATAACATCACTGTCACTCTCTCCTCTTTTAACCTATAAATAGATAAACACAAACCTATTTTCCCAGATTGCATGGGATATTCTTCAATGCATTCTGTTCTGACCTATGATTGCTACTAAGGCTGTGCATGTTGATATACAGACCGGATAAGAAAATGTTGGGAAAGCAAGATGAACAAAAATACATTTTTTTAAAAAAACCCACACCCTCTCTAGAGGGCTTCTTGCAACTAACTATGTGGGTTTCCTATAACACAGAATATTGAAGATACCACCAGGATAACTCAGTGGGATATTCTGCATGTTAAAGAAGAAGTCAGTGCAATGAACTGTCTTTTGGTCTAATCCAATGAGCCATTGCACTGAAGCAATGATTAGTGTCTTCTGCATGATACAGTATGGTCACAACTTGTGTTTCTTCAGGTATTATTAGACTGTATCACAGGCAAAGAGGAAGGAAAATAAGCAACACCTGGAAGGTCATTATGATCTCCATCTCTCATCTTAAAAGCAGTTCACAAAACGACCATGGGTCTTCTTTTCCCAGGACTGCCATTGGCCTGAAGCAATAGCTGTCATGGAGCAACTTCTTCCTCAGAGTATATACATGTCTAACTCAGATCTTGGAAATGTTACTTTTCTGGAGGACATCTTCTGCAGTCCTCAACCTGTCTGGGTAATTTTGGGGAGTTATAGTTCAAAACTGTTACTTTATGATACAACTGCCTTAGGAAAGTGAGCAAGTCCTGGTCTCATAACTTCTTTTGATAAACTAGAGGACATAACTGATTTGCGGCTTCAAAATTCAATTTCTTTGCAAATTTCTTCACATTTTCCAAAGATCTCCAGATATCATCACTTGTCTTTTCATTTTTAAAATATGCCATTTGTCTTGCTCACAACAATTTGGAGAAGGCTAGAGAGGAAAATGCGGCAGCTGATAATGGAGAGGCAAGATGGAGTAGGGTGGATTGGGGGCATGAGCTGTTGAGCTGTCTGAAAGTCATTCACAGTTACAAGACCAAGCATAGTAACACCATAGCCCTGGGACATGGGCCAACCCTGCAATTAGCTGTGTCAGATTGGCTAAGCCTATAAATGTCATGGCCAAATTAGGAATGTCAGCTCCATCACCTGCCAGAATGTTGCATGCATCTTTCTCAGTCTGGCAGTTTGACATGATGCTGGAATGCAGACTTGTGACAACAACTCGCACAGAAAACTTGGTTCAGTCTTTTTGTCTCTAGTTGTCATTTCTAAAGTTTTAGAAATGGTCATGATGAGAAAATGTCCATAGGATACTTGTAGTAGCAAGTGCTGGATCCAGTGGGTCTAATAACCAAAGATTTATAGCCAGATCAATCAAGGGGAATACATTCAGAAGCAAATAATATTTTTTGTTTAAATGTCTATAATGTAACACCATTATTTTTAATGAGTGATCGCATCAGGAGGTTTGTGTCTTGAGTGGATGAGCACCCGTGATGGTGAGCTGTTATTAGCCTTTCTGTGTGATTTTGTTTCTGTAGAAAATATTTCCTTTTGATTAAAAATACAGAATAACAAAATAGAAACTTCAGTTTTGAAGTTAATGGCAGCTTTGGAGTGGGGAGATCATTATTAGAATGATAGCATGGAGGAAGAGGGTTAACCCTCCCCATGCTCTACTGCTGTTCCACCCATATATCTCTTTTATCTTAAAAATACATTAATTGTAATCACACAATATCACATCTAGTTTGGCATTTATGACTAGGAGAAATCCCAGTGTAAGCTTAGGTGAAGAACCCTGCTATGGAGCAGAAGGTAACTGTAAATTTGTTATTAATACCTGTAATGAGTCTAGATTTAATGATCACGGTTTAACAACTACCTTACCCCAGTAATCAAAGATGGTGCTACCACAAGGGAAAGGAAACAAGCAGATCTGGGGTACCACTGAAGGAAGCAAAATGAAATCTAGGTGTGATTATCCGTGGGGCACCCTTGGCAAGTTCCCCTAAAATGAGCAGGAGCTTTTTCAGTGCACAAGCCTGCATTTCTTTCATATACTGATTCTGAATTTCAAGCCTTATTTGTTAAGCATTCTAAATGCCCAGATGTTGACTTTACTGAAGATTCTGTCTTTCTTAGATAAGCAAGTACAGTCAGATCAATCTGAACCAAATTCTCCCTATCTCAGCATCATTCTTATTCCTGTTATTTACTGTTCCTGTTAGTCCAGATCAGATGTTCAGTTCCTTGTTGAACCTTCTCTGTCATTTTCTATTTGGTACCACTATCAATCAGGATGACAGTTCGGAGTAAATAATTAATAATAATAAAACTTATTTATTGGAAAGGACATTTAACTACTTAGCTGCAAAAACATGCACAGCGTGTAGAAAAACAGACTCAATATCATTCCTCAAAGTGCTTTTGTGTCCTGATGAGTCAGCTCTGTAAAGAGGTATGCAGATGGTTCTACAAGGAACAGATCTATGAAAGGAAATTAACTCAGAACCATTTATTGCAACATATATTCTTCTCAGCCTCTGTATTTTTTTCTTCAGCAGAAGCAGCTTGATTTCCCCCTAAAGGTATGTCTTATCTTAGTCCCGAAATAGCACTGTCATAATGTCAAATTGATAGAGAAAGCTATTGATAGAAAAAGAATAAATTCAGCACGAAACTGGCTTACTAGAAATGTAAAAACCTGATATTTTAGAAGATACCTTTGAAATGGGAGTTCTGTTGAACAACAATCTTGAGACTACAGCTGATGAATACAGATGGCCTCGTGAAGGCAACATCCTTCATCAAGAGAGATCTCTTCAAGATTAGCCCAAAAAGGCAATTTGCTACTTGGGCTGTGAAATGGGGGGGGGGGGGAGATAAATCTGTGGTTTAAAGAACCTGAGGTTCATTTTTTTTGATGAGGGCACTGGAGACACCAAAGTAAACCCACTGTGAGTGAGGTAAAACACAATTTATTTACATGTAGGTGTGGTGTAGTGGATCGAATGATGGACTAGGACTCTGAAGGCCTGGGTTCAAATCCCCACTCAGCCATGGAAACTCATTGGGGGAGTGGAACTGGTAAGACCACTCCATAAATATCACATTTACCTTGAAAACTCTATTAGGGCCTTGAAACCCCTATTCGTTCCAACTTGACGCCACATAGCATGAGCAAGTGCAACCACTTATAAGGAAGTACACCTCATAAAATAGCCACAGAACCTTATATTACCTCCCCTCAGAATGGAACCCACCAATCATCTGTTGTCACTTGGAAGTCAGTGGTTAACAGTTGTTTTATAAGGGCAAGCTATGCACACAGCTCTTTGTCATGGACAAGAAAGAGTTAACTCTGCCAGTACAGTAGGACCTCCCTATCCATGGGAATCACTGTCTGCTGATTCACTTATCTGCTGCCTGAAAATACTAAAAAAGAGAGTGTGTATTTACCAGAACCGGCCACTAGAGGGAGCCAGACATCATGCGATGTATAGCGTCTGATACTTCTGCATTTTTGGCATGGGGGGGGGGGGGCTTGGAACTGATCCTGCGTGGATAGTGCAGTCCTACTGTATTTTACTTATTGCTACCTTAAGATGACTGGGCAGTTTCAACATACAACAAAGTAACAAAGAACAAAATCTCAATTTAAAATTCTTCCAACAGGTGGAACAGCAAATTGCAGGTATGCACATACCTCACTCACCAACAACAATAGGACCTATTTTGGGACATGAGGCAGAATATCCCACCAGCACCTTCATTCCACCCTGGCAGGAGAAATGCAATGACAAATTAAATAACTGAAACAGTTTGCTGCCCTAGCTGGTATCCAAAGTTGTCTGCTTCAGATAGCTGACTAACCTGCCTAATGGTAGGATTGGCCCAGAAATGGTTTCTGTGGTCAAGACCATAACAGAGGACTTGAGGGGAGATTCAAAAGTATTTATTCTATGTAGCCTATTGTTACAGGGACGTGGTGGCAATGCGGGTTAAACCACAGAAGCCTCTGTGCTGCAAGGTCAGAAGACCAGCAGTCGTAAGATCGAATCCACGTGGCGGAGTGAGCTTCCGTCGCTTGTCCCAGCTCCTGCCAACCTAGCAGTTCGAAAGCATGCAAATGCGAGTAGATAAATAGGTACCAACTAGGTAGGAAAGTAACGGTGTTCCCTGTCTAGTCGCGCTGGCCACGTGCCCACGGAAACTGTCTTCGGACAAAATGCTGGCTCTACGGCTTGGAAACGGGGATGAGCCCCGCCCCCTAGAGTCGGACACGACTGGACTAAATGTCAAGGGGAACCTTTACCTTTACCTCGCCTATTGTTGCTGCTGTTGTGTGCCTTCAAGTCGCCTCTAACTGATGGTGACCCTATTAATGAGTGATCTCCAAAATGTCCTGTCATTGACTGCTCAGCAATTGCACATTCAAAGCTGTGGCTTCCTTTATGGAGTCAATGCATTTCATATGGGGATCTTCCCCTTTTCCTGCTGCCTTCAATTTTTCCTGCATTATTGTCTTTTCCAGTGAGTCTTGTCTTTGCATGATGTGCCCAAAGGACAACAGCATCAGTTTCATCACAAACCTTATGCTCACATACAATAGCAATATGCAGCCTAGAACTGATCGTTCCCTTTCTCTGTAACTTAAGGCACTGACTGCATCAAGTTCCTACAGCATAACAGGACTAGACGACGGATGATGGGCAGCCTTTAAAGTTGCTATACTTGGTTTCCATATTATTTATTGTTTGTTTTTTTAAATTATATTCTGCCTTCTGACTCAGAAGAATTCTTAAGGACCATATGAAATAATAATCTACATTTAAACTGTTGTTCATTGACTTGGGCTGAAGGCATGAGCAGACTGCAGCAAAAGCACTGCAACTGAAGGAATAGGAAAGTTCCCTCATGTTGCTCATTCTGAGGCAGCCCCTTCACATAAGCGTGTAGATCCCAACAGGATTGTATGAACCAGGTTACAGGGTGGTTGTTGTTGTTTTAACCCTCAGCCAGTTTTTTCAACCCTTCAACCCTGGGTGTCTGGGGGGGAACATGTTTTGTATTTGCCACTAACCTTAGAGGGCTCCTTTCATGCCTCAGAGTCTATCTACCTATCTATCTGAAAGAAAGGGGGGGGGGAACCATGAATGGTAAGCAAAACTATTTTTGTTTCCTTCAACCAAGAAGCATCCAGACTGATTTATTTCTGCTTTTCCAAGAGAAGGGAGAGACGGGGCAGATTTCTCCATGATTTTCTCTGGACTCCAAAGGAAATCACCAACTTCCAAACCCTTCCAGCAGTGCTTGTAGTCAGAAGTACATTCATTCATCTTTTAATTTCCAGACACCTTCAGAATCCCAATTCCACACACACACACACACACACAGGACAACCTATTGATAACTAAGGTTTATTATTTCTCCTTGTACAGCATCATGATTCACTAGTAAATGGCATGAAACCCTTTTTATTACCCAAATTCACTGCCTTCTTAGAGACAAAAGGTGTCCTGAGTAGCAAAAAGGGTACAATTTTTTTGTACAAAAAATTGTACCAAAAAATTTGTTGGTACAATTTTTTAAGCTGAAACCTGAAGACGTTTTTTAGGTCTTTGGGTAATGGTATCCCAAAATACCTAGATTTGAACTCTTGGTCTATATGAAGTCAGCAATAAAATGTGACCTCCCGGGGCCTGACATATTCCAACACTGTGGATGAGGATTAAAAGACTTGTAATGTGTAAGCTTAAAAACAGATCTATTGCTGGGTTAGCGCCATGGTTTAGGTCTCTGGCTGCGGAGCCCGAGGTTAGGAGTTTCAATTCCCCACTGTGCCTCCTTGACAGGGGCTAGATTCAATGATTCATAGGGTCCCTTCCAGCTCTGCAGTTTTAAGATGATTATTGCATAATAAATGAAGATAGCAACTGCCACATCATCAGATGCATAAAGTAGCATCCTGAATTTTATATATATAGCTCCTAGTACTCCCAAAGCTCCAGCATCCTCACATACCCACTCAAATTTAAATCTTTTGAAAAACTTGGTGGGTTTGTGTGGGGTTTTTTGCTAAAAAAACAACAACCCTTGTGTCTTATCAAGAGCATGGTGTACAAATATGCCAGGTTTTGAGGAGCCTCAACATACCTATCCTCTCCCACCCTTCAATGCTTGCTTTACTTTTTCCACCCTACATTTTATGGATATGCGAGCTTTCTCACTCTTTTAAAAGAACCATTTGTGTATAAAAAACTGGGAAAGGGTGGGTGTTAGGGGTAGGGGCCCAGCTTTACAAGATCCAATTATGAACATGTGGGGGCCCTGGGCACTTGCAAGTTGACCATCTTCTGGTATAAACAATAATGCTTCTTATAATCTGAAGGATTTTCATGAGGAAGGGTACAGGCAGCCGGTTGGAAGGAAAAATAAGATCTATGTAGTGACATCTACTCCCTTAGATTGTGCGTGTGTATCAATAGGACTACTGAGTCCAATAAGATTTGCTCCTAGATCAGTGTGCACAGCATTTTAGTTTTAAACCCAGGAAGAAGGCAATACTTGTATGTCCAGCCACCCAGACAGAGCATTATCCACAAGCTGGGCAGATGGATAGATTCTCTTTTTCCTGGAAACATCAGTGTTTAAGTTCAAACACTGATGTTTCCAGGAAAAAGAGAATCTATCCATCTGCCCAGCTACCCACCTTCTGTTAAAGGGGTGATAGTGTTTTTGAATTGCTACAGAGCTTCTCCTGTCTTCCATGCCGCCTAAACCTTGTTGCATTGTTCAAATACCTAAAAAGTAGGGACTCCTTTTTTCATTTGGGCTGGCGATGGGGGGTGGATTTCAGCATCTCAGCTTGGAAAGTGTTGTTGACCTCTTCCAAAAGTATTTTCCGACCAGGAGGAAGCTGCTTCCTCCATGTGGCCTATTTCTAGCAGAGCCCAGTTGGGTAAGCACTCCAAGTATGAGGAGGATGTGTTGCACTATGCTGCTGTTGGAACGGAACCGAGAGGAAACTAGAAATCTCATGAGTAATTAATTGCCATGAGATCTATTATGAATATTACTTGCCTTTTCCAAAGCACTTTTCAAGCATGTCCAGATGGCTGCTTCCCACACTCACAGTTGGTGGCTGTAGTGCAAAACCAGCAACACAGCAAAAGTCATCAGGAAAGGCAAATCCCAAAGACTTCCACCACACATCATCACACCCCTTCCCAGCCCCCCCCCCCCCATGTACAAGATCAGAGGCTCGCTGAACTGTCAGTGGAAGAACTCGGAAAGAGTGTAAGGGATGGCTTTCCGGAAACAGAATGGCCAAGGAAATTCCACACAGAACCATCAGGAGCAAGTCAGGAACAAGCTGCCAACATGGATGGCTTTAAAAAGGATTAGACAGATTTATGGAGATGAGGGTCATCAGCAGCTGCTAGTCAGGATGAATTTTTTTTTTTTTATCAGTTAGGTGGTCGTATGTCTTCCTTTAGGGAATATGGTCCTTCATTGAAGGGCTGTCCCCCTTTTCGATGACATGGAATTGGCCACCCTCTCCCCCACCCTCGTGTTTCCCTGGCTGAGCAAGGAAAGTAGAGACTTTGTTTGGTAAATGTATCTCATCAGCCCCCTCCCATTTCTTTTTAAAATAAAATGGGGGGGGGGGAGTCATTTGGCATGTTAATTCTGTATGAACTTCAGATGCAAAGTTAGTCCCACAAGTGGACATTCTGAAAGTCCTGTTCAGACCATTCCTCTGAAACAGCTGATTGTTGCTTAGCTAGATATTTCAACAAGCTGCAATGACCTCTGTTTATTTTCTTCCTATATATATCGAAGCTGAAGAAAAGACAAGGTATGAGGCACTTCAGAGAGTCATTAAACACTATGCCTTATTTATTTATTAGATTTATTTCCCATCTTTCTCTCGATGCTGTTTCCCAAGGAGGTTGCCTAGCCACAGTCTTGTACAATACAGTGAGGAGTAGTGTATTTCCACTTAAATAAGTAGCTTAGTCTTCTGACTGTGGAGTCAGAGGTTGGGACTTGGATTCCCCACTGTGCCTCCTTGACAGGGCTGGATTCGATGATCCATAGGGTCCTTTCCAGCTCTGCAGTTCTAAGACAATGATGATAAATTAGCCCCAACAAATTTAATGCAAAACGACCTCCTGTTTTGTGAAGAATGTCTTCCTTTTTGGTGTTTCTCATCCTCCACACCCTCCTTTTTGTTGATGTCTATCCTCCATTTTGGTGGTGGAGCCACCCTAGTATCAGCTCCGGTATCAGAGGTAGTAGGTCTCTGTGGATCAGTTGCCGGAGGATGTGAGATATAGGGTGCAGTTGCACTTGCACATGCCCTGCTGGTGGTCTCCCCAAGAGGCAACCATTCAGCCACTGTGTACAAATTGCTGGACTAAGAGGCCTTTGGTCTAATCTAGCAGGGCACTTCTCAGGTTCTAAATGTCCTTAGATCCGTGGTTCCCAACCATGGGTCCCCAAAAATTCTTGGACTAAAACTCCCAAAAGCTTTTACCATTAGCTGTGGTGTAGTCCAAGGAGTTGTAGTTCAAGAACATCTGAGGACCAAAGATTGGGAAGCACTGCTTTATATAGAAAGGACAAGGTGGGATTGAGTGCAATGAATCCTTCCAGGTCCTGCTTGTCTGCTCCTGATCTGCCTGGAACAGCCCAGATGATGAGGAATGAAGGACCAAACTCAGTGTGGTTTGGGGTGACATTTCCATTTTCAGTGGGAACAAGATTCTTAGCAAGGCCCGTATTCAGATCTATTCAAAGTTACATTGGAAAAAACACTGCTTTTTTTTTCTGCCTCTGAGGAAAAAATCTTGTTCTGCAAGAACATTACTTGTGGCTACTTTTAAAAATAGCTCATAATAATGCTAGCTGTTATCAAGACAGATCAATCGCCCTCTTTTTAAAGCAAAGGAATTTCTGCCTCTAGCATGCCTACCTAATACATACAGACCTTTTATTTAACAAATTACACAACCACCATTGTTCAGTGTAAGGAGTGAGTGATTGGTGGTTCTGGGGAATAATCATATGAGGTCTGTAATGTGGGAAGGATAGGTTGAGTCCTCTGCTCTCCTTGGGGCAGCCTTGATTCAGGAATACAGTCCCAAAATGGGAACACCAGCAGTTGCTCAGCCTACCAGTGGCCTCTTCTTGGTTCCTTAGAAAGGCAGCTTGTGGCACTGGCAGGTTGCAGCCAACCAGATCAAAGCCGTCAAGCTGGTCATAGATGAGGGTTATGGAAAAATGACAGTATGGGGTTCAGGATTGTCTACCAACAATTTGGTTGCCTATTCAGCAATATCTCATTCCCAGACGTTTCACGGCCAAAACCTGAGACATCACAGAAACTAGGCAGAAAAGGGATGGGTGGAGCCAAAACAATTGCTGGGTTACCTGCTTGTGGGAATGGGCAGGAAGGTCACAGCTCAAAGGTTTGGGGGACAAGTCCTTGTGATAACACAACAGTGTGTTCTTCTGATATCACTGCCCTCAATTGAAGGTAATGACTCTTCCATACCCTTGTCTGCTTACAAAGAGATTAAAGAAGAAGGAAGAATGATACAGTCTCAGGCATTTATTGAGTACCATGTTGCTGTGGTCAAGCTTATATTGGCCAGACTGGAAGACATCTCTATGGAAGATGACAAATATCTAATGCACAAGAATTTACATCTGGACAGTCATGCATAGGATTGCACTATTGGATATTCTCCTAAGCAAATGGTATCTGATCAAGAATTAAATGCCTCTTACATGGCTAGGAAAATGTTTAAAGCAGTAGAGGACTGTGGTGTGTGAGGTGTGGTTAATGAACAAAGGGCTGAAGGAAGCAAGGGAGCAAGAAGATGAGTGGGCAGTGTACAAAACAACCCATTTCTGTGATATAGTGTGAGTTAAGAAAATCCCAGAAACACATTCATATCCAATATAGATGAACCTTGCAAGTACCTCAGAAGCACGGCAGACTGAATACTTCTTCTGATAGAGGGCAAACGCTTGCTGAGCAGCTGCTCTTTTGAACAGAAATGGGCAATACTTGACCTTCCAGATATTGTTGGTGTGCATCTTCTGCCACCATCAGCTATACTGATTAGTGTGGTAAATCACCTGGTTGTAGGGTTCCCCTCCCCCCCCCAAAAAAAGCCTCTGCTGGGTGATACCAGAGCTTGATCTTTATCTCCTCACAGCTATCTCCACTAATGGTCATTCTTTGGGCACCATCCAAATGCTGATGAACAGAAATTATTTAATGCAGCAAGTCTTGAAAGAGTACATGTCTCCATCACCTTACCAGCAACTAGTACAAAGAATGACTCTGCACCTGTTGGTCTTTCATTTCTCCTCTCAAGAGAGGTCTGAAAAATTGTAACTACCTAATAATTAATGTTTATCTAGGTCTTCATCCTTGAAATGCAAGGCAAAGATTGTATAGTCATAGCTTAAGTGGTGGCACTGCAGGTTAAACTGCAGAAGCCTCTGTGCTGCAAGGTTGGAAGACCAGCAGTTCTAAGATCGAATCCACGCGACAGAGTGAGCTCCCATCGCTTGTCCCAGCTCCTGCCAACCTAGCAGTTCGAAAGCATGCAAATGCGAGTAGATAAATAGGTACCACTACAGTGGGAAGGTAATGGCGTTCCATGTCTAGTCGCGCTGGCCACGTGACCACGGAAACTGTCTTTGGACAAACGCTGGCTCTATGGCTTGGAAATGGGGATGAGCACCACCCTCTAGAGTCGGACACGGCTGGACTAAATGTCAAGGGGAACCTTTACCTTAAGTGTCTGAGTCACCTTTTAGCCTTTATGGTTTTGGCTTCTCATGTGGCAACCTTTCTGACAGCCAAGGTCTGGTCTAAGCTGTCATAATATGCAGATTTAGCAAAAGGCTTGCCATGTTGATTGGTACCCAATGTATATAGTGTGTTTTATTAATGGGCAAATGGATGTAGCTTATAGCTTATCACCTTGATCTTGCTGACCCATCTCCCATTCAAGGGAATTGTTGGCTCAGTTGTGATCTCAGAATTCCATCTGAGACCACCTAAAACAAATTCCCCTAAGCCAGTATTTAATCCAGTGGAGCTTTCAGTTGGGTGATTTTGATCCAGGACACTAGGGTTGATGGAAGCAGTATCAACAGCATATGGAGGGCTTCACATTTTTACTCCTACTTCTGACTTCCCATCCCCTAGTGCATGAAAAGTATTGGTGGACAAGAACTAGGCAACCTCAGAAGCCTAGCAAAAGCCACAAAAGTTTTCACAAACTGGAGATGAAATTTATGTATTTGAGCAGATTTAACCCTATGAGCTTCTGTGATGCTCATCTCCGCTAAATTCATACTCATCTCTCATTCTCTCTCACTCTTTTTTCTTTTCCATTTGAATTGCCAGTGGCCATTCACTTCACTCTCATGAAGTACCAGGAGTGACCTCCTGTTTACTATTTTGCCTCTTGAATCTGGAAAAATATATTGGCAGAGATTTGCAGAATAAAACACTTTATACCTTAAGGAATCTGAACACATGGACATTTTTGACTTTCTACTTTGCAGTGTCTGTGTTTGGTTAATATTGCATGGTCTGCATGAAACTTTAACTTGAGAAATGCTACTGGGAATTGCACTTTTATGGTTGACTTGAAAAGTAACATCTCACTAATTGGAATAGCCATTCTACCTGCTGATGGAGCAGCAAAGGCAGCATAGTAGGTTTTGTACACCCACGTTTCCTGGCTTTTGTTTATATTCCAGAAGTCAAAGAGGTAGCTTTTATTCCAAAGACTGAAACATACAATGCAATGTTGAAAGCTTTGTGATCTATAAGGGGATAATAGTGACAATTGTTGTGAGCATGAGAAAATTACAGTAAAATCACCTTTTAACACTAAAATTTATTCCTGAAATGCTTAAACTAAACGTCAACGAATTCAAAATATTGTTTGTACTTTGAGAGAGAGAGAGAGAGAGAGAGAGAGAGAGAGAGAGAGAGAGAGAGAGAGAGAGAGAATAACCTTCTAACTTGTATATGCACCTTTCCAAACTCACATAAAAATCTATCTCAAATGTCTAAATAACAAGAGGTCTTGTGGGACATTACAATGTAAAATATGATGCAGTATAAGCAAGTGATGAACATTACAACATAATTAGGGTAATCAGAAATTACTAGTTAGGATGACTATTTATCACCTGCAGTATCAGAGGTATATGTCTTGTATATCAAATGCTGAAGCATGTAAGACCAAAGGTGTCATCATAGGTTTTGAAGAGTGTGTAGCTCAGAGGGATGTGGGTTGGAACTGTGGTCCTTTCCCCCCACAGATCCAGAATCACTCACCCCAAACTTCCATACCTGTTAGTCATTTTTCCTTCAGTGTTATCTGGAGTCTTCTGATTTCAATTTCCACAACATCTTCCTCCTCCCACCTCTTCCCATTCTTCCCTGTCTCCATCCTTTGTCTCTTTCCCTCTCTTGATGCTGCCTTTCACAGCCTTTGCACAGCTCTACCACCAGGTGGCTCTTCTGGCTTCTGAAGACTGATAAAGTCCAGAATGAACTGGGCTTTTGAAAAAGAAAGAAACAAAATAATCCTGAAGTGGAAGAGATTGGTTCAAGTCTCCAGTAACATCTTGTAGATTTGTAAAACAAACTTGAATCAATGGATGACAGAACCACCTCTTAAACAGTAGCGAATAGGATGATGCTCACATCCTTCTGGCTGGCTCCCCAGGCAGGGTCAAAGGTATCCATTTCTTATCATTTGTTTACATGTCCACATTCAAGCGTTAGCTTACTATGAAAGAGATTCTTTGCAAGGCAATGTTATTTTACATTGACCTTGTTTTCTTTGTGATGGCTTTGAGGGAGAGCTGGCTGATTGCCTTGCAGCGACTTTTAACGCACAGCTGTCTAAACCTCATTTTCTTATGCACACTGTACATTTTCATGGTTGCATTTTTTAACATTCCCTTTAATTATCTTAATCCTTTATACATACAGAATCTCAAACCTTGACATCCCATGGGCAACTCATTGATCACTGTGTGAATAGGATGCTGGTCTTTGGCCCAACATGGCTTTTCTCTCTGTGTTCAACTATAGAAACTCACAGGGGGTGGGGCTGCCACTGGTAAAACCACTCCTTAAATATCTCAAATACCTTGAAAACCCTGTAAGGATTGCCATAAATTGGATGTGACTTGGCAGCATGTAACAAACAATTACTTCCTAAGAGAAAGAGTTCCTTGCGTGTGCCTGTTACTTTTTAATTATTTTCCCTGACAGCAAAAACACAATGGTAGCATATAAAATATCTAATAATTTGCTGCCCTGTCAGGCTGCCCCTCAAAACTGTAGCCTGAGGTGGCTACCTCATTTTGCCTAATAATAAGGTTGGAGCTAGTCCTGGCTATGATATAACTTTGTGCAGATCAGGCATGGGAGGACTCTTGGACATCCTTAGCTGACTCTTTCTTTGAGCAAAACTGTTTCATCTTCATGTTTCTTTTGCTGTTCCTTTGTATGGACAGAGGACAATCGAGTAAGCAGATCTAGCCAAAGGAGGAACAGCATGGCCAGGGGGTTCACCATGGAGCCTGGGGAGCAAATCATAACAGACATGCAATGCTGCCAGTTCCTGATGCCATATTTTGTGTTGTTGTTAAGTGCCATCAAGTTGCATCCAACTTATACCAACCTGAACAGAATGTTCAAGGTCTGTGAAATACTTAAAGAGTAGTTACCATTGAGTTTCCACGTCCAAGCAGGGATTTGAACCCAGGTCTCCTGAGGTCTAGTCCTTCACTCTATCCACTGTACCATACTGACTCCCATGCAGACCACTGTAGGGGGTTGCAATTTTGCAATGTTTTCCACACTTCCCCCAATGCTAGAAAGGATCCTGGGCATGCCCCAAGACCATATTAGGTAGCAGCCAGATCTGTTGGATGACATATCAGAGGGACAAACTAGACATTTAAGAAAATGAGGACAATGCTATTAAAGTATTCTCTGTCCAGCTATGGGATTCCTTGGAGATGTGTGCCTCAGCTATCCGACCTGCATAATAAGTCTTGGATCAGTCCAAGGACCAATCACAAAACATGGCCAAATGCACATGCTATAACAAGCAAATGTCTTTCACTCCCTGAGGGAATACAGGTTCTAAATACATGGTAAGCATATTGTGTAATTTGACCCAAAAATACATGATTAACTTTAGAATGTCTGTACATAGTCTTGCCTTTCCCAGTGCTATCAAAGCATTTGAAGGATCCAAATATGGTATCAAAGATTTAAAGCACAATCCAGGAAAAAAGAGAGAGAGAGATTCTGAATATCCCAAACAGCAACTTCCAAACAGTCACCAGTTGAGAAGTTTGGTATGAGAGCAACTTGAGGGGAAATTCTGGTACACAGACTCTATTCATGTACCAGAATATTTTCCCCTCTAGCTGCTCTTGCTTCAAGCTAAACCTTTGTATTTTTATGCTTTTGCTTCAAAATATGGAATGTTAGAAAAAAACCTGAGTGGAAGAGGGAATTTATAGGGAATATCTCAGAATGTACCAAGCAAAGTGATTTAGCTACATATAAAATTTTCATCAGCAGTCTTTTCAGTCCCAGATTTCAGTCCCCACCTCCACCCCATCCTCAAAGGTGGGAAGGCTAGAGAAGCAACTGTGATGCCCTAAAACAGTAGCAACACAAATATCAGCCATTCTCTCACATGCATGCAAACTTTAAACATGTTCATGTCCCTCTCCAAACTCTGCCCCTCCATGTTTAGAATCTGTCACTCCCCATTCTCTCTATTTGTATTAATTGATCCTTCATGCAATGAAACCAAGTTCATTTTTTCATAGTAATGTGTGCAGAGACACCAATACATTTCAACAAGTCATAGAAACATAGAATTGTAGGGTTGTAGAGTAGGACAGGACCCCAAAGTTCATGGAGGCCAAATCCTTGACAATGGAGGAATTGTGACACATGGCCATCCAACCTCAGCTTGAAAACCTCAGATGAGAGAGCGGGGGCAGGGAGAGAGCATTCCCCTCCCATGCAATCCCTTCAACGGCTGAGTAGCTCTTACCATCAGGAAGCTCTCCCTAATGTCTAATCAAGATCTCTTTTCTTGTAATTTGAGTACATTAGTTCAGATCCTACCATCTTTGGAGCCAGCAAAAACAATGTTCCTCCTTTTACATGCAACCGTTTAAATATTGAAAGATGGCTATCATTTTTTTTTGTTTACTATTTTTCTGTTTAGTATTGTATTTGTTGGATTCTTTTTAAATATCTGTATAATTATTGTTTTTAGCTTTTAGATATTGTCTTTTAACAATGTAAGCAGCCCTGTATCCTTTTTAAGGAGAAAGGCAGGGAATGAATGAATGAATGAATGAATGAATGAATGAATAAATAAATAAATAAATAAATAAATAAATAAATAAATAAATAAATAAATAAATAAATAAATATTTGCTTGTCCAGGCTAAATGTGGCCAACTCTTCAGGCATTCCTCATAGGGCTTGGCTTACAGACTCTCTATCACCTTGGTCATTCTCTTCTCAACATGTTCCAAATTCTGATATCATTTCCAAACTATGGTCCCAGTATTGTACTCCAGATGAAATCTGAGTAAAGCAAAAGAGAGTGCACTATTACTTCCCTTTATCTGGATGCTATACGTGATCCCATCTCAACCTTTTTTTTTTTTTTTGCCACAGCCATAAACACAATATGAAAGAAATATAGGCCAAATCAGGATTGTAGAAGTTGCATAAAGAATCTTATAAAGTGGTTGTGGAGAATTGTTTCCAGCTTTTGGCCTCCTTGAAATGTGCAAGGGCCCCCCAGGGAGCCATATGGCTCTTGTTAGAATGGATACTAGAGATGGGGATGAACTGCCAAAATGGAACAGCTGATTGACAGGCCCATAGGTAGAGAGAGCAAGCTAGGCTTCCAGAACAGAAACTCCCGTTCTGACAGCCTAATCTTCCCTCTCTGCCTATGTGCCCGCCAAATATCTGATCCATGGGGGCATAGGCAAAGAGGGAAGCCGCCGTTCCAGCAGCTTAGCCTTTCCTCTCTGCCTGTGCCCCCATGGAACAGCTGTTTTGGGGTGGCATAGGCAAAGAAGGAGGCCACTGTTCCAGAGCAACAAATGGACAAATAAAAAACTGATAAATATTTGTTGCTTTGTATTCGTTGGGGTCTCCAGTACTGGCGAATACAAAGCAATTAATATTCAATGAATCAGTGATTTCCTACGAATATCACCATTCATTTTCTATTTGTCCCCATGTCTAATGTCTAATGGCTACTATCCATTTTTTCTTGCCTAAACCAAACCTTATATTTTCCCCACTGGTTTAAGTTCTCTTTTCTTATCTGCTTATTTGTTTCATTTGGCCAAGTTCTGAAAACATATTAAAGTCTTCCTGAATCCTGATTCTGTATTCTGAAGGATTAGCTACTCTCTCAGCTTGATAAACAGCCCCACAAATTTGATGAACAGCCCCTCCACAATTTCATCCAAATAATTTACAAAGATGTTGAAAAACATCAGGTGCAGAACATACAGTTTATGTGTACAAAATTTATGTGAGAACATCATTGTAAGCTGTACCACAGTGGCCTTTTCCATTATTGGATGTTTGGACTGTTTCTGAAAACAGTATTGATTTTTAGCTATTTTCTGACATTTGGGGAAGTGTTCACCAAAGTACCTGAATTTGAGCCATCACATAGAGCTAACTGCTGTTTCATGATGATGTGGACTCATTCAATGTCAAGCAGTCCACACTGGCCTCATCTTCTATGACAGATCTAGATGTCACTGAGAACTGAGTATCATCAGAGTTTGTAATTGCTGTTATTTGATTAAAAAGAGAAATTCAGACTTCTGTCAAGGTTTTGGAATAATTTGGATGCAACACAATAGAAAATCTCATGGCACTTCAAATAAAACTATTCTGGCTTATAAGTATTATTGGACTAGATCTGAATTTGCACCAAGAAATCAGGATATAACCTTTTTTAACACTTGCTATGATTATGTAAAGACACTTCCATGACTGCAGGATAGCCCCATCAGCTAGAGCTATGTCTACCTTGAATCACAATCGATGTCATTCAGAAGGGATTCATGACTTCTCTATCAGAGGGGAGGTGTACACAGGCCTCATTAGATTAGATTAGATTAGATTAACACAATTCTGTTTTGTTTTTGTTTCTGTAGCTCTGACAGTGCTGCTATTCTCACTATGGAGGAGGGAAGATGCTGGCAGGATATTTCAGTACTGTAATTACTTCTTGTATTATTTTCACACCATGAATTCTCAAGTTGATTTGGAGCCACATTTTGCAGTGCTTGCCCCGGGTGCCACAATTACTAGGTGTAGCTCTGCTGAGTTCCCCAGCAAGGAAGCCCTGTGTCTGCAAGACCACCACCAACCTTCGCATTAAGAGTAGTTGCATGTTGGCTGAAGAGATAACCTGTGTGAACCCAGTGTTTGTGGGGCAAAACCAACCCACTGCAGCATAATAGGAGTTTGGACTGAGAGGCTTGTATTTTTTCAGCTTCCGTGTTCAGCACTTTTCTCAACCTCACCCCCCGCCCCAATTTTCTTTCTCTCTGGTATAGGCAACTCATGATGACAATGGCAAGGGAGTGTACCCCCCCCCCAGCTTTAGGGAAGGTGTGTGAATTACTCCCCTGCTTGATCTGTGAGTTGCCTCAGATATATCACAGTTATTATCCAACAACATATCATGATGAACAGATTCTGATTCTATGGCTGCTTGTACAATAATAGAGTTTTAAATGCTCTAAATTCCTTATTTTGGTGCTAAAATCAGCTAAAAACATGTCCAGTGAACGCTCATCAGAGGTTCACTGGACATGTTGGGGAAACAGCTATCTATACTTCTAAGATAGTCAGTTATGCATTTCCAAACAAGGAGATCTAAGGGCAAAAGAAGGGCAGGTGTGTATCACATTTCTATAGATAGACAGATGGATAGACAGACAGATGAACAGACAGATGAATAAAAAATTAAGTTGAAATGTAGTGATCAGAATCCTTTTGGTTCATTATGCAGATATAAGTGCAATGACTTAAACTACAGCAGCAAATTGTCACTAATTAACATACTGCCACTGGTACATAATAAGGAATGTAAGCAGATAATTGTAATGTAGTAGCAATTTACCATCGTCCTTTACAGTGAGAATAACTAACCAGTAGGATTCTGGCCAATACCTCTGACAAGCTCCTTTAAGGCCTGTGGTGTCCCTTCTCATGAGTATTTAAACTTTCAGCCTTTCAAATAGAACAGGAGTGTTCTATTTGGATCCTTTTGCTGTCCCAGGTATTTTGGACTACAGTGCACACAATCCTTAGAACTGGCTATCCTGGTTGGAGCTTCTAAGAGATGGAGCCCAAAACACCTGGAGGTTCAAATGTTTTCTGCTTCTGAAGTTGAGGATGCCTTCAAACCTCTATTTGAAGAGGGCCCTCTGTAAGAGAGGTCAGATGGCCATTCTGCGTCCAGGAGTGCATTCAGCTACAGTATGGTGGGGGCCTATGCACAGGTGGACATATAAATCTGGGCTTCCCTTATGTGAACTGGAAACCTGGATTAGCCATTACCATCAGTTAACTGGAAAAGAACTAAGGCTTATCTGCAAGAAATTAGAAGGTCTGATGGAAACACACCAACAATGTTAAGCAAAAAGGGCTATGGCCAAGCCACTTACATCACATGCAAAGAGGATCGGGTGTGTACATTGTGTTTTGAAGCAATCTTTTTATTGTCAGCAGGAATATTCTTTTAAAAGTAGGCAGTGGTGAACAACTAGCACTATCGACTTCCTCCTTCCTGCTGACAACACAGAGATGTACCAGGGCTGCTCTTGGACAGGTCATACATTTTGCCATGGAAGGCAGGATGAATAAATGTTTATACATTTTTCAACAGCAGGGGAAGATGTTGGAAGGGAAATTCAAGGGATGAAAACTGTGCCCCAGATGAATGTGTCTGGAATGAGCTTGTTTCTCTGGGATAAACACAACATTACTGGCACAAAGAACACAATCATTGCTCATTGAAATGACAAAGTCCCAATAATGAAATGTTGATAGAAAGATTCTAGCCCTGAGTTACACCTACTTAATGGGGATCAGTATGAAATTTGTGCAAAAAAAAAAAAAAGATACTGCTACAACAACACCCTTGCATTAGTGGAGCATTACCTGTGAACAGATCAAATAATGGGAAGACGGATGGCAGAAACAAATGAGATTGTGTCTTCCAAACAGAAGATGCTAAACAAATTCTTTGCGGCTTCTGCAAGTGCCTAAATCAACACAGAGCTCGGCGTTTGCTTCCTGGTGACCAATCACCCAGCGGCAAAACAACGCTGGAGGATCAGATGTCCTTAACTGCAAAGCTGCCATCTTGTCTGTTTCTATCCTAAGGGTCAAACTAGATGATGCATTTTTCATATGATGTTTTGTTTTGTTTTTTGATGAGGCTGTTCCTCAGGTTGTCTCTTTGCAATGGTGGCTGGTGCTCATTGTGGGTGGTGGTGGTGGGGAGAGTAGAGTTTGGAAGTAACTAGTTACAAATATTGTAATTCCCTTATAGTTACTTTTTGATAATGTGTAATGTAAATAATAGTTGCAAAGTTACATTTTAGGTATAATGACTAACACACAAGTTACTTAGATGTAAGAAGTAACATTTAGTTACTTTAAAGAGTTACTTTAAAAGGGCATTTTGAGAAAAAATATTTAAGGTTTTATGGCATTCTTTTACTAGTCCTTACTGACAAGGGTGGTATGCTTTTGTATTTTTCTGAATATTTTCAGATATCAGAATTGGTCTGTACAAAGAAGCAGAGAGCATTTCTCTGTATTTTTCTGGCCTGATGGCAACAACAGTGCAACCCAACATATTAATAGCATGCAACAGCATTGTAAATGACTTGCATGTAACGCAACAAGTTTCTTTTAAAATGTAACATTTTATTTCCAGTCAGAGCAAATAGTGGCGAATGGAGCCAACTGAAAGTTCAATGTAATCTTTTTTGCAAGTCATTATTAGAAGGACATCAATTCCTCCCCTTGGCCAGTATCTTACAGAGTTTAGTTTCTGTTGAGCAGAAAGTCCCACCAGCGTAGCAAAGTGGGATTGCAAGGCCTGCATGCACATTGCCACTGCGCAAGAACAGGACGTATTTCCTGCATGGAGATCACTGCTTGAATAATGGTAAAGCTTGTGCAGCCTGCGCAATTCCAAAGACTCAGCTGGTGGGACTTTCCAGTTGGTGGAAGCTGAATAGGATACTGGTGCCTGTTGTCTAGGTTTGAATTTTGGAGATATGGATCACAGCCACCTCAACCGAAATAACTGGAATATAAAAGAAAGCAGATCTGCAGCTCTAATGAAAAGGTTATTTGACATGGTGGATCCATTTTAATAGGCACATACCATTTTGGCCTATATCCTGTCGCAGAAACATGGAGCAGAAAAGCAATCCTGTAAGCGTCCCCCTGCTGTAACCAGTAGTGTGACGGATAGACCAGTGCAAGAAGGGGCACACAAAGGGAAGCCTTCCAGAATGAGGGGGATGCTAACAGAGTTGCCCCTGTACTCTGTGTTATTGCAATGTGATATCAGCTGTTATTTCATCTTCTTAAGATTTCCCAACATTTAACTGCTCAAGGTTTTGGTGAGCTGAAATGGCTGCCACAAATTGATCGCTCCATTTGCAAGTGGCAAAGTGCAAGTGGCCATTTCAGTTCTGTCTTGCAGTGTTGCCAAAGGGAGGGCAATTATACCCTCTTTGAAACATGACAGCTAGCAGCTTTGGTGGTGCAGCAGCAGAAGGTGTCTGGTGCCATTTTAGAAGCATCAGGAGACTACAGCTAAATTAAAAATAATAATTAATTCTTCATTTCTGATTACATATGTTAAGGATCTGAATGCCGATGAAAATATATAGAAATTGTTCTGCCTGGAAATGTTCAATGTGTGTGCGAGATATAGTGAGATTGCTCAAGATCTACTCTGCCCTTGCCATATTTTGTCCTGGTACCACCAGTGATGGAGGCAGGAGATTAGAGGAAAATAGATACGGACTGAGGCCATTGAAAGAGAACAGGGAAAGGAAGGGATGGTTGAAAACCGCATGCAAATTGGAGGGAGCACAAGACCTGGAGGAGTGCAGAGAAAATAAAGATTGAAAAGCTTCCTCCTTAAATTTCTTCTAAACCTGAAGTGATGTTGCATTGCAGGATTACAGGGAAGAGTTATTCTCTTCTACTATTCTTTAGATGCTCAAAGAACCATCAGATAGAGTTGCTTTCTTTTCTCCCTATTAAAATCTCTCTCTATTGTTACCACAGGACTTAGTGCAATGTGTGCAGTTTCTCCTAGAAATGCCTGTCAGGTCTTCCATGATTGGCATGTGTTAGGAGCTCTTGAGGAAAGCACTGCATGAGATTATAAAGAAATATGCTGGGTGTGGGTGTGCAGAGTGGGTGTAAAATACTGCACAACATACACTGAGTAGCATCCAGACTAAGTAAGGGTATGACCACTCTAACTGCTCAGTTTTCCAGGGAGTTACCAAAAATCCACATGGTTAAGTACTTTTATGCCAACCCTGCAGGAATACCAAAATACTCACAAAACATAAAGGCACCCAATAGGTGACCGAGGCAAGGTCCTTCTTTAATACCAACAACCCTCCTGTTCTCAAAAATAGCTAAACTGTGGGGAATATTATATTATATTTTATTAAAGATGTTACAAGAAAAAAGTTTACAAACAATCTCAAAAGTCACAACCCCCCCCCCCCCCAAAAAAAAAGCTGTGGAGAAAACAAGCATTAAAAAAATGTAAAGGTTGAGGCAAAAACAGTTCTCACAAGAAAATCAGAAATCTAGAAAACCTAATCTAATAGTTACATATTGACAGAATATCAGCATGGTTCCAGAACATACTGTTGAGAATTCTGGTTAAATGTGTATTCTCAGAACATTAGCAGAGTAAGGAGATATTAGTTTGCATAGACACTATGACACTGAGAGAGTAAAATATCAACTTAGTCTATTTACATATATACAGAGAGAATAGACATTCATCTGGCAGCATAACATGACATGATACAACACATAGCATAGGAAAAAAGTGATCTGGCTTACAGCAGATAAAATGTCCCCTTTACACATGACTTATGTACAGTTCTGGGACCAATCAGAAAATACATAACTTCATTTTCTGGTTACACAAAGTTTCATCATATGCCACAGCTATACAACATTAAGTCTCAAACCTTGGTAACTACACATGAATACAATCAGTATAATGACTCAGGTAAAATCAGCCATTTTACTTTCAACTATACAACATTTATATTTAATACATACTCATATCAAAATCTCAACACATACATGGGTTACAAACCAGGCAGCAAAATAACGCATGAGTATACTGGTCTCCTAAGAGATAATGTTGTTGTTGTTTAGTCGTTAAGTCATGTCCGACTCTTTGTGACCCCATGGACCAGAGCACGCCAGGCCCTCCTGTCTTCCACTGCCTCCCGGAGTTGGGTCAAATTCATGTTGGTAGCTTCGTGACACTGTCCAACCATCTCGTCCTCTGTCGTTCCCTTCTCCTCTTGCCTTCACACTTTCCCAACATCAGGGTCTTTTCCAGGGAGTCTTCTCTTCTCATGAGATGGCCAAAGTATTGGAGCCTCAGCTTCAGGATCTGTCCTTCCAGTGAGCACTCAGGGTTGATTTCCTGAGATAATAGGTTAAGCTAAGTGAACTAACTCCCTTCCCACTTTTATACCTATCATTCCCTTTCTAGACTTTTCAAGAGGATGGTCCAATCAGGTGTTGAAGCACCTGAACCTTCTCAAATAAGAGAGTAACTTCTCCAAAGAAACTTCTCCCTCCCCCTTCTTCTACACAGCTGAAACAATTCTTTGTTAATTAACTCTGCACCAGGGTGTTACCGGCCAATTTTGGGTTTCAGTTTTCCGGCAAGAAATCAGGCGAGAACGCAACAGCTGAACCAAAGGTCCGATTTTATTTTGAATACAAAGTAACAGAAAAGGTCAGCTGAGACTTCCCTTAAAAGCAGAGAAGACCCCGATCATATAGAGTACATACATTTTATAATGATATAGACAAAGAGCAATAAAATGCTACAATTCTATTGGTCAATTGTACCCCAACTTTGGATCCAGTCCCTCATTGGGTAATTGATGCCAACTACGTTAATCTATTGGTTATACGGAAATATGCATATCATGCCCCCAGGTTCCCTTGACCTGTGCCCAAGATGTGCCTGAAAGTCTGGGGATAAGGGTATCCATTTCCCTTTATCTTTTGGTATGTTGATGTGTCTTCTTCCTGGGCCCTGATGTATGGCCTTCAATACTGTGAAATGTTACAACAATTATGGCTAGCTTCCTCTTACAAGCATTCCAACGATGGGCCATCTGCTACATGAAAAGGTAAAAGGGCAATAAGGGAGAGTTACATTGTTATTCTATGTGTGCCATAAATACTTCTAGGTGAGGTGTGAATATCTCAGGGTTAGATCTTCCTAGAGCTCCAAATCGAGGCCTGTGTTTTCTCTTGACCTGTCAATTGTTAATTCTAAAATCTAGTTTCATTTCTATTCGGTATCAAGGGCATGAGTGGCCTTGGGGATCCTTCTCACTCACAATGATAAGGCCAGATGGTATGGCCTCCCCATTAATAAGCATTTTCTTCCCCTCTTCCAGCCTGCTCCTACCAGCCAGGAGTTAACAGGCCTGTGTTTCAAAGGGGCTGCCAAAACAATGCTCACCTATTTTCCCAGTCTCTTGACAACAACAAACACTAATATCTGTGAAGATTCTCAGTCATCAAGGTGAGGTTATCTGCAAGATGAGTCATAGCAACTGGACTTCTTTCTTGTTAGGTTGAAACGTTTCGCTACTCATCCAAGTAGCTTCTTCAACCTGAGGGGAGTTCAACCGAACATGAAAGAAGTCCAGTTGCAATGACTCAACTTGCAGATAAAAAACACTAATATATGAAGTTGTTACAAGAAAGAAAGCTGAACAACATTTAGCTTGGACTGGCTATTTGATGGTTAACCATAAGGAAAGATTTAGTAAAGAGGAGCCTAATTTCAAAGAACTAGGTAACAGTTTAAAGAGTCTGAGAATCAACGAAGTCAGTGAAATAAACAATAAGAAAGATCTGAAGATGAATATCTAGAAAACCAGATTCATGGTAGTTGATAAAAAGCAGCCAAAGAAATGGAGCTTGAAATTCACAATGAAGCTGTGGGCCATATTGACTAGTACATGTACTTTGGAACTAGGATGAATGGACAGGGAAAGCATATTTATGCAATAAAAATCAGGGATCACCAAGAAAAGCTTCTTCAGTATACATGATTCAATACACAACAAAAACTTACTTTGAAAATGTATCACATTGTACAGTGATATACATTCCCAGTTCTGCCACATTACATGGAATTCTGATATTTAACACAATCTGCTGTAAAAAGATGAAACCATTTAAAATATGGATTTATCACAAAATGTTAATGTATTGGTTTGGGGAATGCACAACAAAGAAATATTAAGCAGAATGAATAATGGTGAAGATGAGATAAAACTTGCAAAATCCCAAACCTAGAGTGGAATAAGAACTTAAAAGTCCTGATTGTTACATCAAGTTATTTAACCCAAAACCAACGAGGAAAGAATGACTGGAGGGAGCAGGACTGAAGAACCTGGGAGCCTGGTTTGACTACAGCACAACATCATTGTTATTGATGCTGTATACAAAGCCAATATAGCCATACTCCCCAGTAGAAGAAAATGATGATGACAACAAAGAAAAAGAACATCCAATATGGAGGAAGGAGGGCACCAGGCACCAAATACGTGTGCAAATCTGGCATAGATTAGAGAAAAGAGGACCAAATATAAACCATGTTGACAGTACGATGAGAGAGATAGAAAAAGACTGGAGGTAGAAAGGGGAAAGAGGAACAAAGATCTGCCTCTCAGAGCAGTATTTCCCAATCGGGAAATTATGACCCCCAAAGGGGTCACAAAGTGAGTTCTGGGGGGTTGCGGGTCACTTAACATGTGTTGTAACCCTTGTTAATAATTTCTTCCTTGACCTTTCAGAGCAGGATATTAAATTTAGCATGTATTACGGAAATTAGAAAATATATTGATCCCCTTTTCAAATACAGTACAGTATTTCTCTAAAAGGCCTTATTAGCTTCAGAAACTCTGAATCAGCATTCTCTGAAAGTAAGGCCTCCCAAAACGTTAAGCATTGCAGCTGGGGAAAATGGTCTCCTTCGCCTACGCAAGGACACAGGAAAGTCCCAACCTAAAGCCAAGAGCCAAAAGGCCGGCAAGGGGGAAGTAACAGCCTTCCCAAGATAAGAGCTGTGTCAGCATTCCAACACATTACACCAAAGGTAACATGCGAATATGGGGTGATCATATTCACAGTATGCCTTTGTCCTTTGTTAAAGATGACTGTTGTCCAGAGTAAGGGGATAAGAGTTATAAGGTCATATGCCTGGAGCTTCAAAGTAACAACAGTAACAACATCAGAACACACATATAACTCGAGATCAGGATTGCTTACAGAAAATCGGGACTTGTTGCTCTGCTGTCACCAGCATTACACCAGCATTACACGATCAGTTTTGTTTTGAGAAAAACCCTATATAGTATGTATGCTCTTCCGTATCAAGTTGAGCTGCTTATATTTTTCCATCTCAGACCAAAGTGCTCCATCTTGCAAGACTATCTCTTTTTAAGAAACCTCTTCTCCTATTTGCAAATTTATTGTGTGGGTTCTCTCCAATTCTTTTCTCTTCCAGGATCTTGCCAGAAGAACAAAGGACCTAAAATTGATTTTGTTTGTTCTTATTTACAGCATGAGAAACAGGCCCTTTGGAGGGAGAAAGAAGCCTCCACCTCCTCAGAAAGATGACAGGGATGTCACAGGTTACGTGGCTATTATAAAAGGGGGTCACGACTCAAAAAAGGTTGGGAACACTGCCTTAGAGTGAAGGAGAAGGCGTTCTTGGGAATGCTGGGGATAAGGAGATTACACTTGGCATCAGACCACTTGAGTTGTTTCTGTGGTAAGAGCCTGGAGATGAGCAGAGCTTTACAAGACCCCTTATAAGCCATTTCTCTGGCAAAGGTTTGAAGGACAAACACAGGAACTGCCAAGCTTTACATTCCCTGCAGATTCCTAACTAAATTAAATGTAAAGCACAGAAGGAAGAGGCACACTAAGGAGAGATTAAGAAAAGGTGCTTGCTCGTGAGGGGTCTGAACAGCCTGCCTCACCTTTGAAGGTGGCCTTCTCTAAGGCAGCCATCTCAAAACTAGAACCACAGTCTGATCCATGTGCTCTCTCTGTCACTCTCTCTTATAGGGTTGGTAGTACAGTGAAGTGGTTTTCACAAGATCAAAGGTACAATTGTATTAAAAGTAGATCAAAGAGAAGACTTGTGTTTGTGTATAAGATTAGTATTAGTGAAGGTCTCTTTCTTCCCCTCCGTAAGTGCCAAGCATAAGAGGCAGCCAAAATGGGATTGCATAAGCTCACTTTGGAGAGAAGTCTGCTAGTAGGAATACTTCAGGCATTGGAACTTTCTCTTAACAAGGCTTTGGACTTGAGTCTTTTTGTAGTGCTTCCACTTGCATCACTTGGTCTTGCTTTTGGCTTGCATGATCACCACTATCAGTCTCTTATGAACATTGTTGGGTATGTCCAGAGGACAGATGATGCACAGGGTGGGGCATGGTGTGGGAGTCAACCCTACTCCTTTTGCCTGCCTTCTGCTCATGCCAATTACAGTTGCACTGCAATATGTAAATTGTGTTTTAAAAATATTTTTCCTCCTTAGTACTATAGTGCTATATACTGATACAGCACTAATTCAAAAGCTTACCATGTCTTGCCAGGTCAGTGCTATTTTACTTGTTAAACATTAAAAAAGAAGAAGAAGCGATTTGAAGCTGGTGACAAGGATGGGTAAGAGGGTGGTGATAATGGCAGGAAAGGTTGAGGGAGAAAGGGCTACTTCTGTGTGATATGTGGCTGCTTGAAATGCACCTTCCTAGGATAATTACACATTTCTCTGTGACCTGTAGCAGTAATTTAAATGCTAGGGTGTACTGCAGAGAAGGTAGCATCAACCTGGGACAAATTACTGAGTGGTCACATTCTTAGTTGGGGTGGAATGACAAAAGCATAAGTGTGCAGTTGCTGCACTCAGGTTCTTCAATACACCCTGGGGTACATTACCGAAAAAAGGGGGAAAAGGAAAGAAAAGAAGTTGTTGTTGACAATGATGATGACAACAACGACATCATCTCACCTTTATTTTCTTGTTTCCCTGGCATACCAGGCCTGAATTTGGGATGATCACATCAGGTAATCTAAATCAATATTTAGCACTGTGCACATCTTTTGTTTACCAGTTAATTAGTCTCTGGTGTATTTGTCAGGTTAAACAGTATTTTGTGTCATTTTTTTTAAAGGGACACTATAAGATCAGTTCCTTTGGGACTGTTTGCTTCCCATTGGTATTCATGAACAGTTGATGCCCCAGTAGGTAGGCTAGTTGCTATTTATTATGTATGACACATTTATTAACTATTAATGCACCTCATTCAAATGTGTCACCTTCCTGTGTGCACGTTTTAAGTTTTAGACATTTCTGCATTGTCCTAGTAGAAGAAGGGAAACAGGACGCAACTTGAATGTTATTGCATCATTTTTTGACAGACACAATTGACAATATGGCTGTCATTTTTTTCATGTGCCCAAGTTGTCCCTGCTATTGGGGGCACGTGCTTGTTTCTCATCTTTGTGCCCATAGAAGAGGAATGTGGGTGACATAACAATCCTTTTTGCCTGGTTTGAGAAGCTTCTTCTTATCCGAGTATGACCTTTGGGAAGATTTGCCAGATAATGCCCTGCTGGACGCCTATGCACATACTCTCCTGTTAGAAAAGTGTTGAATGCATAATAAGCAGGAACAACAAGGCGTATTGTTTGCCAGACAATTGTCAAGTCAGCAGCATCTCATTCTTTGAGATTCCAGAGTCAAAACTTGAGACCTGGGTGCTGGTGGTCCCGATGACCTCATAGAGGCATACCCTTCTGATATCACCCAGACTACGCAGAAGTGGACACAGTGCAGAGGAACCCCAAAAGTACATGAGGCAGTGGAGCCTCATGCCAAGTGCCTTTGGCAGCTGCAGTGGTTGCCACCATTCCCACCTCACCCAGCTTACCTACAACATACCAGCCCACATGGTACTGCTGGGGTTCTGGAAGTCTCAGGACTAGACAATGGAGAGGTTCTCATGCTTCTAGGCCCTACAGTACCATTGCCAGGGATTGCACAACAAGAAGGCTTATGAGTGAGAAATCTTGAGAAGCTTTCCAGTTTCCAAGTGTCACCATTACGAAGACTCTAATGTTCCATTCCCTGCTTTGTCATACCAGTGCTGAAGAAGTAGAACATATCAACACTTTTGTGTTCAGCCAATGACCTCTGGCACCAACTGGGAAGTGGTGGAGTTGGATGCCCAGAGTTTAAAACCACCTCACACACAAGCAACAGACTTTTTTAATCCTCTGGTGCCTCTTGCCCTGAAACTCATCTCCCTGCCTGGAGACTGTGATCCTGTCTCATCTCCTTTACCTCCTCCAATGTATTTTTCTTTGAAGAATAATGCTGTACACCAAAGTCATCTAATAAAACGGGTTTATTGTTTAACAAATCTTTGGTCTCATTTATGTTCAAGCTTTCTGTTTCTGGTTTCAACAATAAGTCATAAGTCTTAACCTTTGAAAAACGTGACAAATCCCCTTTAAACGACAAGGGCGAAGAACTCTCAGCTCCTTGGTTCCACTTAGGTATGGTGCCTGATACATCAGGTGCTTGTTCCATTAACATCATTGTTGAGGGTAGTAAACCGAGCCCACCTGTGGCTCCCAAACCTTCTTGCCCTTGTTCTGCCTCCATTGTGGTCGGAAAAGACTGGCCCATCGGGACCTCCCAGGGTTCTCCATACATCTCCTCTGCTCTCTCCTCTGGGCTTCTCTTTCCTGCCAAGCTTTATATTCTTTAGATTGTTTCCTTTCTTCTGTTTCCCCCCAATAAGGTGGCTTTCTGTATATTTGTCTCTTCCACTCTCTTTCTGCATATTCTCTGGGAACTCTAAACTCTACCCACTCCCCTGTCCAGGGGTCTTCTTGGACTAATTCTACCAAATCTTCCTTTTGTTCTACCTTCTCTTCTAGTGCCCAACAGGCTTCCTCCTCTTTTCTCTCCGAACTTCCCCCTTCCTTCCTGTCATCCTCTTTTATATCCTCCTCTTTTCCCGCCCGATTAGCGCCCTCTGGTGTTTCTGTCTCTATTTTTAATTGCTTTGATCCTCCTACAATAGTTGCTGCCTCATCCTCTGTCTTTCTCCTGGTAGAGACGGATGGTACACTCTGTATAGCAGTGGTCCCCAACCTTTTTCACCCCGCAAACCGGCTGGGGAAGGCAGGGCACCCCCGCGCTTGTGTGCATGAGCAAATGAGCACATGCGCAAACGACGGCGCTGCGCTTGTGCGGGTGCGCTCGCACGCATGCGCAAATGGCAGTGCGGCGCTTGCGCGGGTGCGCACACGTTTGTGCACATACACAAACGGCGCGCAGCGCTTGCACAGGCACACTGGAGCGCACGCACATGCGCAAATCAGCTCTGCAGGGGTGAGTGCGTGCGGGGGGTGGGTGGGAGGTCTGTTTCCCAGCCCGGTCCGGCTCAGGCCACGGACCGGCACCCAGTCACGGACCGGGGGTTGGGGACCTCTGCTGTAGAGTACCCTTGGGGTTACTCTCAGCCTCACAGAGACCCAAGGAAATATAGCAGTTCCCTGAGACTTTGGTCAACGCCTTGAGACCTGTCAGTCATTACGTGCAGGAAAGAAATAGTTCTAAGGACTTGTAGGAAGTATCTGCAGAAGACTATACTGTGTTTAAATGTTCATGCCACATTTCAAGTGACATATATGACAAATGCAAGTCAGGAGGATGTTTGAGCCAAGATACCTATTGCCAAAAGTAACACATGGAGAGAAATAGCATGAAACAGCTGGGCTCAAAGGCTCAAGGAGGGGTGGCAAATCAGTGTCCTCCAGAGGTTTTGGGACTAAAACTCCCATAAACATTGACTATTAGCTGCACTGTCTGGAGCTAACAGGAACTGTGCTCCAGAACATCTTGAGGATTACAAGCTGTCTCCACCTGAGCTAAAATATTGATGTTGATCCCCAGAGTCCTCAGTTCTAATCCTTCTCCCTGGTCTGGACTCCACAAATGGCCTTGGAAAAGTCATGCTTTCTCAGTTTTTGCACTTTGTGTATGTAAAAGGCAGAACACTAACAGGAGTGGGTGATACCCATTTCTGAACGTGTTGGAAAACCCCCAACATTTAATACTATTGCGCTGCTAAACCTTTGGGATATGTTTCAGAATGCCAAATGAATTCTACACTCCAGTGTAGAATAGTTTCATGTGCAGAAAGACCATGGTGGTTTGTGGACACCATGTCCCTCTCATGATGCCATCACAAACTGTAAAATCAGGGTAGGATACTTTCTTAATTATGTATAAGCCATGCAAGACCTGTCTACAAAGATGGCACTCCTCTAGAGATTAATCTTGTTGTTGTTGTTTAGTCGTTTAGTCGTGTCCGACTCTTTGTGACCCCATGGACCAGAGCACGCCAGGCCCTCCTGTCTTCCACTGCCTCCCGAAGTTGGGTCAAATTCATGTTGGTTGCTTCGATGACACTGTCCAACCATCTCATCCTCTGTCGTCCCCTTCTCCTCTTGCCTTCACACTTTCCCAACATCAGGGTCTTTTCCAGGGAGTCTTCTCTTCTCATGAGATGGCCACAGTATTGGAGCCTCAGCTTCAGGATCTGTCCTTCCAGTGAACACTCAGGGTTGATTTCCTTCAAAATGGATAGGTTTGTTCTCCTTGCAGTCCAGGGGACTCTCAAGAGTCTCCTCCAGCACCACAATTCAAAAGCATCAATTCTTCGGCGGTCAGCCTTCTTTATGGTCCAGCTCTCACTTCCATACATCGCTACTGGAAAAACCATCGCTTTGACTATGCGGACCTTTGTCGGCAAGGTGATGTCTCTGCTAGAGATTAATCTAACCCTACCCAAATATTAACTAAAATTGCTGCTAAGATTTTCTTTTCTAGACAAGCTTTTAAGCACCAAGATCAACATTTTTAACACTGATCATTTTTAAATTTTTAACTGCAATTTGCTCTGCTATATCCTAGTCTCTAAATTGTTGCCATCTATCTTGAGCTCAGTTAGTTTTTGTTTATTCTGTTGTGTTGTTATATTGAGTCTATAAATTCATCTATACATTGTTAAATTGGTCTATACTTTTTAAATTAATCTATAAATTGTTGCCATCTCTCCTGAGCTTGGTTAGTTTTTCATTCTGGGTTAGCTTTTTCCTCTTACAGCATAATTATGGGACTTCAACACTAAGAATTATTTCAAATATGGAGTCAGAACTATTTCTGGTTAGAATTACAGTACTTTATAGATAGTTTAAGTTAGATATTCTAATCCTTAGTTTTTATACTTTTAATCTTTCAAGTGCTTTATTTAATAATTCAAAGATCTAGAGAAATGTAGCAATGATTTAACTTTACCTTTCAAGTAACATCCAAGAGGAAGACAAGTAGAAATCGTATTAGTCAATATATTGTATGTTAGTGTTACCATTTAGAATCAAGTAGACTACAGGACAGTCTTGAGGAGAAGTCGTAACATTTAGTAAACTAAGATGTCAGATTATTAGCCATTTAGCTCAGTACTTCTGCAATCATTTTGTAGAAAAGAATATGACTGAACAGAGTTGTTTTTAAAAGACGTGGCTAATGTAAGTCCCATTTCCCCAGTCCTGGCTCACCTGCACTGGTGACCTATGAGGTTCTGGACCAGTTCAAGGTTTTGGTTCTTACCTATAAAGCCCTTCACGGTTTGGGCCCGCATTACTTGTCCAATCACTTTCCCCCAAGAACATCCACCCATGCCACCAGATCTTCACAAGCAATACTCCTGACTGGTCTCCATGCTGAGAGAGGCCAGAAATCGTGCCTTTGGAATGGGCTTTCAGTTGAGCTGCACCGCGTCTCCTCCTTCCCTGCCTTCGAGAGTTTGCTTAAAACAGGGCTTTTAAAAGAAGCCTTTATGGGCATCCTCTAATGCATCTGCCCTACTGTCTGGCCGTTCCTTTGGTGTGTTTTGTTTATGCTGTTTTTATTGATTGTTCTGTTCTTATTTTTTGATTATTACCTATCCTTTCTGTTTTATTACTGTGTTCATTTTGTTGTTGTCCATTGCCTAGAGTAGTGCCTCCCACTAATTGGGTGGTATAAAAGTGGAAGAAATAAATAAGTAAATAATTAAAACAGAAGCATCTTAATTGTGACAGGAAACCATCATGAGAGTACGTCTCCATATCTATCTATCTATCTATCTATCTATCTATCTATCTATCTATCTATCTATCTATCTATCTATCTATCTATCTATCTATCTATCGACACTAGTGTAGTAATTGGCTGGCACTGGAAAACCAGTTCCTTAGTGTCCTGCCTGCAAGCAGCAAATGATGGGCACAGCATAAAATAGCCCAAATTAAGCTGGCAAGCCCCCCCTCCCCCGGTCCAGCCTTTCATTTCAAAAGGAACATGCTGTGTTGCCCATTACTTCCTGGCAGTTGGTTGTACTTGTTGTTATTTTTGTTCCTGTTGTGGAAATAATTTTTCACCTAGCACCTTATTAATATGTTACTTTATTATTACTCTGGAGACAAAAAAGTACAGAGAAATAATTTTTAGTTTCCCTCAGTGGCTAATCCTGATACTGCTCTTTGGAAATATAAAATACAAAACCAAACAATATAGAAATTGAATGAATGAATGAATGAATGAATGAATGAATGAATGAATATTTTGTTTGTTTGTTTGTTTGTTTATAAACCATCTTTTTCCTTAAAACGACCCAAGACAGCTTAAACCATTAAAAGACAATATTTAAAGCTAACTACAGTAAGTATATAAATACCTCAAAGGAGCAAATAAATACCACACTAAAAAACAGTAAACAATTGCAACACTTAAAACACATTCAAAGCAGTAAGGTACAACAATCCATTTAAAAACCTGTCTCAGGCATCCAGTCACTTAAAGAAAGTTTATCTGAAGAAAAAGGTCTTTGAGGAAGGACAGGAAAGATGGGGCCAGTCTGGTTTCTTGTGAGAGGGAATTCCAAAGTCTGGGAGCAGTAGCAGAGAAAGCCCTCTTCCATGTCCCCATCTGTGAAGGTGGTGGGACCAAGAGAAAGGCATCTCCTGATGATCACTTAGGACTGATAAAACCTGAAAAATTCTTGTCCTAATGCCTCTGAACATGTCATAAAAAGTAACTTTTGTAAGTACTTCTTGCTATGCCTAAGTACTTTAGAGTGCAGACCTGCCTAGTCAAGATGGCTGAAGTCTGGCTGACCTGACAATAAGCCAACAGAGGCTGGACTTACATTAAGCCAGTCTAGGAACATTGGAAATTACTTACCAATGCCCTGACCCTGACTTTTTTAATGGCATACTGACTGTAAGCCTGGCTGTAAAGAGTCTGGATGTGGAGTAACTCCTCTCCTCTCCAGATCTTTTCCTTCTCCATCCCCAGCTCATCTCAGGCAGCAGAGTAGATGTAACACCGATTCTGATATCAACCAGCCCAAAGGATTTCTGCTCATTCCAAGCCCATCACAGCCAATGTATATTTGAGTTCATATTGCACTGCTAGGCATTACAGGTTATACCTAAAAAGTAACTTTTAATTTTTACATAACTTATTCCTGAAAGGTAATTAATTACATATTAATTAGTTGCTTCTACATGCTGGTTCCAAGCAGACAATAGAAGCTGAGCAGCTGAGCCAAGAACAAATCTTAATCAGAGACAGTATACCACGTGAATAAGAAGTAAATCAAAACAACAACAATATGCTGTCAAGTCAATTCCAACTTATGGTGACCCTTTCCAGTATTATCCAGTATTAATCACACAGAATTGGCTTACCATTCTTCTGGGGTACTCTACGACCCTGTAGCTTCTCCAAGCTCATAGAGGCCAGCTCTTCTCATACACAGCACAGTAGGGAATTGAACTCCCAACCCTTAGGTCCATACCTAGGTGCTCCTGTGCACTGAGCTATCCAGCCAGCTTAAACAAAGAACATCATCATTAAAAATCTGAGTCAAGGTCACCATAGGAAGCAAGCCTACTGTGTAGTTTGTTAGCAAGGAGGGAGAAGCAGAGGCAAGATCCAGGAACAAGAAGAGCCAAAGGGTCAGCAGAAACACACTGGAAGGAGGTAGCAGAAGGGAAGTATTGTTTCCAGCAATCTCTGTTTTTGTAAGCTGTTCTTTTATGCAGGCACTGGCCCATTCCATGCATGCAAGCTGAAACCAGACACAGATTTCTGGGAGGACCTTGAGTAGCTTACTGCTAAGCAGTTCCCCACTGCAGCCTTAGATTCTGTCATTCTGTCCTGGCTCTTTAACCACTGCTGCTCTCTTGGACTAGGGAGGCTACTCTGCTTCCCATTTTGAGACAGACCCCCTTCCTTCTGAGGGCCCTGGCTTTTTTGTTTGGTAAGACCTGAGGGGGTGGGCTTTCTGGGAGCTCTGAATCCTAAGGAGAAGGAGACCGTTCAGTGAGAGCATGATACTCAATTGGGCATAGAATTATTTCAGTGGTCTTCAACCAGTCACTCTCTTAACCACCACTGCCAGAAACAGCTGTTGCGAGGATGCAGGGAAGTGGGAATGAGGAACCATGAGTACGTCATCCTGACCTCCCTTGCAGGACGGGAACAAATGTTTAAGGTGCTACCTTATAGCTCTTCCCGGTCAGTTCACAGGAAACTGCCTTTTTGGTCCACTCAGACCAGTATCATAAGAAACTATAACAGCTGACTAACTGGAGATCCCTGGAGGTTTCTTGTCCTGGTACTAACCAGACTCAACCTTGGTTGGCTTCAAAAAGCATGCAAGTGAGTTGAATTTTAAAGATTTCAGTACCAAACGTTTTATAGCTTCACCCCTTTATTGTTTCTTTAAAACATACCCTAAACTGCACATTCACCCAAAACATGTATTCCAAAAGGATGAGACACATTATTTGAAAACCTTTTACCAGTACAATAGTATAGCGTCAAGGCTAATCTAAACATCATAGACATCAAATCGAAAGGCAGTAAAAACAACACAGCCAACTCAAAATAATAGTCAGCTGTAAATTGCATTGTTTTGCAGTGAAAGAAAACCAGAGGAAATAATGGAAAAAACAAGAAAGTAGTAAATGTAAGTGTAATTACTGTAATATTTGTATTTTTAGAAGACAACACAGAGAAAACCAGTGCTGGCAGTAATGCTGGCAATGAGGACTTATTTTGACTCTCTACATGGCATTTCCTTACTGAAAATAGGTGGTTCAGTAACTGAGACCTTTAGCCACCAAAATTTTACAAACAACCTCTGTTTCCTATGACAAAGAACAGTATTTTATGTTAGTGGTAGCACAATACTTACAGTACAGCTGATTACATTCAATATTTATAGGGCTCCTTTAAACCTCTTGCTCCCTGGCCTGGACATAAATGTAAACTGAGACAGATGATAGAACTCATAGTGAAGCTTATTTTAAGTCCTCTCAATGCAGGACAAATCTTGGTAGTTCCTCCATTAAGGGCAAACTACATATTTTGTAACATTTTCTGGCAAACTCCACACAGCTGAACAGCTCTATAAAAAACCACTCCCATCTAGAAAAGCTATTTGCTTTTATCTGACACTCAAAGGCACACCTAGACACTTTCAGGACTTTTCCCAAACCTGAGAAAAATACAGAAGTCAGCTTTGCTAGACCAAACCTCTCTAAGATCTAAGTCTTATTTGGCAGCTTTCCTAGTCAAGCCCTGTCTGGCTTTGGTCATATCTAGGAACTAATTTTGTTGTTTAGTCATTAAGTTGTGTCCAACTCTTCGTGACCCCGTGGACCAGAGCACGCCAGGCCCTCCTGTCTTCCACTGCCTCCCGGAGTTGGGTCAAATTCATGTTGGTAGCTTCGTGATACTGTCCAACCATCTCGTCCTCTGTCGTCCCCTTCTCCTCTTGCCTTCAGACTTTCCCAACATCAGGGTCTTTTCCAGGGAGTCTTCTCTTCTCATGAGATGGCCAAAGTATTGGAGCCTCAGCTTCAGGATCTGTCCTTCCAGTGAGCATTCAGGGTTGATTTCCTTCAGAAAGGAACTAATTACCTTCTTTAATATCCAAGCTCCCTCTGGCTTCTTTCTCAGTTGAGCCCCAATGGGCTCCTTTCTCAGCCCAGCTCTCTCACTGCTTTGTTAACCCAGTCCAGTCATACCTTATCTGGCAGTTAAGCTGTCCATCTACCTATACCAGTAAATCTTGCACTTCCATGTGATTCGCTCTAGTTTTTCCATGATATGATTGGCTAAAATGTCTTCAACCTTTAACTGTCCTGGTTCCATTGTATGGAATCCTGTAGTCTGTACTTGGGTGAGGTCCTCAGTTCTCTGGTCTAGTTCAGGGAAGTGTGATGGGCTTCTCTCCTACAGAATCCCAAGTTCCTCAGCAGACTACAAATCCTAGTATTCTATTGGATGGAGCTGAAAACAAAAGTTGAAGTGGAACCAACCTGCAGTGACTGTGCAGACAGGCCATTAGGTTGATGTAGCCCTGTGAACACTTGGTCTAAAATGCTGTTTCTACCGATGGCATCTTCCAAATGCAGCTGGTGAGTACATATTTTTAAAATAAAGCAGTGAAGTTGTTCTGGCAAATTTCCTGGATTGATTATGATAATTCTTCTTGGGACAATTTGAACATGGTAATTTAAATTAGTAGAAGCAATGTAACCCCAATCAGTGTTGTCTGCCAACTGTTGCCTCTGACTTCCTTTTGTGGCAAGGACCACCTAGAGGCTTGCTCAGCCGGGAGGGTAACAGACCTCCCTGCCTGGAACAATTAAATCTCATGTGCTCTTTAAACTTGCATAATGACAAAGAGCTTCATTTGGCTTATTGGGTAAAGAAGAAAACATTATTTAAATGTGATTATGCTGTTTTACCAACGCTAATTGGCTTCTAAAGGTCAGTCTCATTAGGAGCTCTTCAGTGAAGGATTCATTGAAAGAAATTACATAGCGGTGTGGGTTTTTTTTTTTTTTAACACACTGATTTCCTTTGTCTGTTTCCCATATCGACAGTGCAGTAAGGTAGTGCAGCACTGGAGAGATGGGTGCAAGACTGTTGGATGTATGCATCTGTTAGAAAAGCAGGCTTCTCTGAGCTGTGGTTGTGACTCCTGTACTAAGTAGTGTCTTTCATCTCATGAGTAATGAGCCAATCCAGTGACATTGCACCTGACACAAAACAGACACTACTGTCAGGATCACACCCATTAGTAGTATAGTAGGATCTCAATATTCCTGGGGGATTAGTTCCACCCACCCCCACCCCACCCCGTGGATGCTGAAAACCACAGACAAAAGCAAACACTATATAGCATGGTAAAAGAAAAAATCCTGAAAAAAGTATTTTCACAGGTATTATGAGACCTGGTCACTAGAGGGAGCCACAGACCATGTTATGCATTCTTCAACAACAAGAATACATAGCATAGTCTCTGGCTACCTCTTGTGGCCAGTTCTGGTAGATACATAATGAAAATACATATTTCTATTTTTTTCTTTTAATATTTTAAATATTTTCAGACCATGGATAAGTGAAACCATGGATACCAATCCAATGGAAGCGGAGGTCCTACTGTATTGATTGTGAGAACATTTGTGTTAATATGGAACTTCCTGCTAACAGTGCATACTCTGCCTCCAAGATGGGGTGGTATCTCAGTCCAGCAGGAATGAAGAAGAGTAAGAGGGGGTGAAATGTGCATGAGTCATTTACATTATTATTCCAGAAAATGTTTTGTGGATGTTCATCAGAGGAATTTGTCTGAGGACCATTAGACATAGTACCTCTGCTACTTGGCATGGTTTGTTTGTTTGTTTGTTTGTTCATTCATTCTTTCATTCGTAGCCTTTCTCCCCATAGTCAGTTCATTAAAATTAAAGCTATACACTGCTAGCAGGTTTAAAATACTAAACCCAAACTATATTCAAAACAATTAAACATTATTCAAGATTAAAACTAAGATTAAAACCAATTATAAGAATATTTTACAAAACATTTAATAATCCCTAAATTTAATTTTAAAGAGACCTTCCACCACCCCAATTTATTGCTTAAAAGCCTGCCTGAAAAAGAAGGTCTTTGCCTGGCAATGGGAGGACAAGAAGGAAGGGGCCAACCTGGCTTCTGGGAGTGGTGCATTCCAGAGCCTGGGAGCAGCCACTGAGCATTATTGTTTGGTAATAAATGTTTAGAGACCAAGACCTTCTAGGTGTGTTCATCAGAAATGCACTGGGTATTTTCTTTTCAACAATTGGTAGCAAAATATCTGTCTGTCTGTTTGTCTGAAAAAACATGTGCCAACCTGCTCAGACACCATAGCAGTTAAAATAAATACAATAAAATAGCAATAGTACAATTTATAATTTATTTTTGTTTTTATACTTGTTTTATTAATCTGTTTTTGTAACAAAAACAAATTCATATTACAGAAACAGTTCATAACCACTCAATAAATAAATGGTTGGCTGAAGAGGCAGATCTTTGCCGTAGGCTGAACCATCATCACAGAGGGTGACAGCCTAGCTTCTGATGACAAGGAGGTTCTGAGTTGTGCTATAGTCACTAAATAGCCCTTTTGGCTATGCTCCTCATCACCATAGCTGAGACATAGAAGCGGACCCCTTCCTCAGATCGTAGCTGGAATGGGCAGACTGGTGTGGGACAAGACCATTCTTAGGGTACCCTAGACTTCAGTCATTTAGGTCAGGAAATATCATTTTTAACACTTTGGATTGTGCCTGACTCTTTGGTTACTTTTTGTGTGTTATGGATCTCTCTTTTTTTTAAAGCAACAAACAAACCATGTTCTTGTGCCAGGCTTTGTTGCTGATTTTAGTTCTTGCTTATTTAAAATTGGGAGGTAAGACACTGGGACTGGTTTGAAGAAGCCTATATGTTGGCGCAGCTGACATATAGTTGTGCTGCTGCTGCTGCTGCTGCTGCTGATTTAATCTGGACAAGTTTTTTGCTACGAGGTATTTTTCTTCACTCTGATCTCAAATCCATCTGCAGAAAGACTTATGAAGCAGTGAAGGTTTCCGCAGGACAGGAGGGAATGCAGAAGGGGAGATTTGATCCCACCCACCCACCCACACTCCTTACCCCTACACTGCTCCATCCCCCGCAATTCTTCCATCCCTCTGGACCAGATTTCAGGGGCCACAGGTAGCTTGCAGATGAGTGGAATGGGGAAATATTGAGGGGAAATTCATTCACCTGTTTTTGCCAACACAGGCATTCTATAAGTGGAGTTTTCACTCATAGGAATGGAGTTTCCTGTGTGGGTATTCAAGCCATTGCCAGTGCAGACCCTAAACTTGTTTGACGGCGAGTTGAAAGCTGTTTGCTGTCCCATGCCACTGAGTGAAAGAACTGCTAGAAAGTATGGGAAGGGCAGCGGTCCTAACACAAACCTCAGGAAAGGGAAGGGATAGGGAGGATCACGACTTGGAGGGGGAGGCATCTCTCACAGATCAGATGTCAATCTTCCCTGGGAAATGCTTGCTTTCTGTCCAATTCTGCTGCATGGTTGTCAGCTCAATTAGACTTTTTAAAAACCCCATTAATTGAAAGAGATTTCTGCATATAGAATCTGTGGGGTGAAAAATCAGGATTAATATATCTGAAGTGACGTTTCTAGTCATAAGAACAGTTTGGAGAGAAGCAGGGACTAGTGTGCTGATAAATGACCTCTCCTCGAAAAATAAATAAGTCTTGGGAAGAGCAGTGCCTTTAATACCCACTTTGACTAATGTTTAACAGAAAGCATGCACAGGACGTTGAGAGCTCTTTTGAACATGACCCAAAGAGTGGGTGATACCCTTATTCGATCAACAAACAATGACATACATACATACATACATACATACATACATACATACATACATACATACATACACACACACTACTCTTTGACCCTGCATGGGCCTTCTTCAGTCTAGGCACAACTGAGCTGTGGGTGGTACCGGAAAAACAGAGAAGGGCCAGAAATCATGGCTGGATATGCCATGCTAGTTCCTTGTGAAAAGTAAGGTTGAAAATGCAGACTTGTGTCACAGAGATGTAGGTTTTAGACTTCTCCTCTGGTGGTGTGGACTGGAATATCTACAACCCTTTGACTGTTCTCTGTTCTGTAGCTTTCTGCTGTGTATCATTTATCTCTCTTTGGATCAAAGGCCTTGTGGCAGCAGAATCAATTGCTGGTATGGTGTTGAAGGCTGATGACTTTTTCTTATCACATGCCCTGTTTTAAGGGTCTTCACAGTGAGATGATTTGTGTCAAGAACTTCTCCTTACAGGGGGGGATCATGGGTGTCTGAGATGCTTGTGCCTCCAGATGCCTTGGCTCTCCCTGATTAGTGGCTGTAGGACGTGTTTTGAGTGTGGCGTGGGAGACATTTTCCTGTGTCCATTCCCACACTGCTCTGGAAACGTCTTCAAAGAGGAACCATGTGTGGGGGTAAGAGAAATGGGCCCTCTCCACACCAGCTGCATGCTCCTGTTAGGGTGATGATGATGGGCAGCAATGATGATGTGGAAATAAACCATGTAACAGAGCTGACACAACTCTTTCCACTCAGCAGCTGTTTAAAGAACCTGTATGAGGGTAACTGCGTGAACCTCAAGAGAGTTCATGACCAAGCTATTTGAAAAAGCATGTGGTTCCGAGTGCTGGATTGGGTCTCTTTAGATCCAGATTCAAGTCCCCACTTGGGTGACCTCGGGTCAGTCACACTTCTCAGCATGATCTACCTCACAGGGTTGTTCTGAAGTGGGGAGGAAAGGAGCCCTGTATACCTCCTTGAGCTCATGCTGTGTATCACACATGGCCCCAGATGAGCCCACCATAGTGACTCAGTGGTTGCAGTGTTAGGGAGATCTTGGAATTTACTGGGGGCTCCCCTGTCACTCGTCCTCTCCTTGGGTATCAGTCTCCTGCATTATCTGTGATTTCCCTTTTCCTCAGTTTGAGTCACTGATCATCTTTTTAACCCTATGAATACCAAAAGGAATATGAAGGATCTATGGTGGCAGTGCTCTGCCCTGGGGAGTGAACAGCAGGTCCTTGATCCACCCTGGCATGGCACAAATGTGCCTGAGTACCCAGCTTGGGGGGGGGTGTGTGTATAGCCTGCATAATTGAATTGTAAACTGCCCAGAGAGTGCTTTAAGCGCTATGGGGTGGTATATAAGCAGTGCACTTTTTGGTTCAGTCTAGTGTTGCATAAAGGTCTGAAAATAATGCATTTGCCTACAGCTGCTGAATAAAAGAGGTCCACTAGAACAGTAAGGGCAACCTGTTTTGGCTAAACAGGCTTCCAGTCGAGTCTAATGTGCGAGGCTGTGCTGTTCTAGTTTACCACAAAATATACGGACTGTCTGCTCCCCTCTGCCTTGGTGTGGTTTTGCCTCTGGGCTATAGAACTAGGAGCCACACAGCTCTACCTTGCAGAAAAGGTGAGCAGGAGTGTCCTTTCCCCTCCCAGCAAAGTGTATCACAAATTGCCACTTCCCACACCATTCACAATGACGTGCATGGCGTGATTTCTGCTCTCAGTTCTTCAGGTGGGATCGATGCTTTTCTTTAAGAAAACACTCTTCTATATAATCATAGTAATAATGTTTGAGATTAAAAAATGTGGGGAAGGGCACCAAAAGGGGAAAAAAAGCAGTCCACAATTATGCAGCGTGCTGCTCCACCTCGTGGCAAAAATGTAACATGCATCAACACAAGTGCCCTTTTAAAGGAAGAAAACTGAGAAGTGATAATAAACAAAGGAGCTCAACGTTGTGCTTATTTCAGGGCTTGTGTTAGCCTGAGTCGCCACAGACAGCATTATCTCTGCCCCTGGAGAGCCTGGCGCCTGGGACGGGACTCACGCCTCCCTTTCCTAAGGCTCCTTTTGTTGTGATATTCTTTGAGCAGCACCTGGTGATTGAATCTAACCAGTCCTGTAATTTCCCACAATGCCTCCACCTAGCATGGCTGTAGCACAGTGGTTCCCAATCTTGGGTCCCCAGGTGTTCTTGGACTGTAACTCCCTGAAACCACAGCCAGCACAGCAGGTGGTGAACGCTTCTGGGAGTTGCAGTCCAAGAACACCTGGGTTACCTAAGGTTGGGAACCACGGCTCCAGTGCAGCAATACACCCAGGTAGGATTGCTAGGATCCAGAGATAGAGACAGGGGTCCAACATAGGACGTTTTGTCAGGGCCTCTTTGAGATGGAGTTGGTTTTGAATAGCCCACGATGTTGCTCACAACCTTTTGCACCTTTTTCCCCCCCTGGTAAATGATGAGGAATGGCCAGCCCAAGCTTTGTAAGGAAACGCACAGCCATTTCAGACATTTTCAAATAAATTGAGGACAAGTTATTGAAAAGATGGGATGGAGCAAGTAGTTTGATGAACCATGGTAACAACTATCAAGAGTACAAGCCCCTGCCCCACAATTGAATGGCATGGGTTTCTGGCCATGATGGTGAGGAAATTCTGGGAGTTGTAGTTCCAAACAGTAAGTCTTCCCAAAGTCCAGGTGGCATTTGTGTGACCACATTCTATTTCTCTTTCAGAAACCCCAAGATTTACATGTAGCTAAAAGGGAACATTTTCCCTGTGAGAACCTGTTGGATTCAGTAATGGGGAAATCAAGGGCTGCACCTAATTTTAATCTCAACCATAGTAGAAATATTGAAATATATAGAAGTCTTTCTACAGGGAGAAAGGTGCAGTATAAATTAAATTAAATTGATGTTAAACAGTGGTAGCCAATTTGGTGTAGTGGATAGAGTAATAGACTAGGATTCAAGGAGACCTGGGTTCAAATCCGCTCAGCTATGGAAACTCACTGGGGGTGTGGAACTGGTAAAACCATTCCTTAAATACCTCACCTTGAAAACCCTATTAGAGTCACTATAAGTCAATTTTGACTTGACATTACATAACACAACAAAGACAAATTAAATTGAACTGGTTGAATATTCATTACCCTGTTTCCCTGAAAATAAGACCTAACCTGAAAATAAGCCCTAGTATGATTTTTCAGGATGCTTGTAATATAAGTCCTACCCCAAAAATAAGCCCCAGTTAAGTGAAACCCCGCCCTCCACCATTGTGCAACAACCAGAAGAAGACGACATGACTGTATTTGAATAAACGTAGATTGTACATGAAAAAAATAAAGCATCCCCTGAAAATAAGCACTAATGTGTTTTTTTGAGCAAAAATTAATATAAGACCCTGTCTTATTTTTGGGGAAACACGGTACAGGCACAGGTCCCATTGATTTCAGTGGATCTACTCCAGTAAAATTTAACCCCAGACATTTTGTGCTACTCAAAACACTGGGGCAGGATAACAAGTGTTCAGTTTACATAATCTGTCTATTGAGGAATCTCTCGCCAAAATGTCATGGTTACTTGTCTTTTATACATGAATGCTTGCTGAAATTCTAAAATGTACAGCTTGATGCTTAACTCTTCAGCATGTGCATATTTCATGCCCAGGTACCTTCCCAAAGCAAATCACAGATGTTGCCTTAGTAATAGCTGAATGAATCTCAATACCCCAAGGAGTATCTGCATGTAGCACTATGCAGGATTAGGTGGTCTTCTGATGAAACAGTCAGGCGTGGGGTGAGGGGAATAATGTACCTGCTGTCTTCTCTGTACATAATTCATTTCCATGCTCTCAAAACATGTTTGGTTCTGAAGAGCAATCATGGCACAGTACAAACGTCCGTGGGCACTTTTATGGCTTCAGCTGCTAAGTAACCCAAATAACACGTTGGAACCAATGGATTCAATGAGAGACAGGAGTACAGGTACTGAGTGTTGGAGTGTAGGAAGAAAATTAAAGGTAATATCAGTTTATGAGATTCCTCATGATTAAGGATGTGGTGAATATTTGCAAACTTTCTCATCCTCCGTGAGAGGGGAAGACGCCTCCCAGAAACATTACCAGCTGCTGCCAGGTTTTTTGCCGCTGTGGGAGAATGATAAGGCCAAGAGCTTTCCCCAGTCAACAGCATCACTAACAAAACATGTATTTTGTGCAGAAAACATTGGCCTACATCTTTCCAGGGCCTAACCTCACAAGGAACAGTGCATTCTGTATGCGGTTCCTTTTCACATGCTGGTGCCCAAGGAAGAATTCACTAACCTCTCACACAAGCGGAAAAACTCTTTTGTTGTTGTTGTTGTCTTTGAACATGATGATCTACAGTTTGTGTATCTATAAAACAGGGGTTATCAGGGCAAACACGGAGCAATCCAAGTGCTGTGCTGGAAGGCTCTGTATTTTCTTCTGCCCATTGTATGTTGTGAAGAAAAATGTATTTTACACACATTACTACATGTTCTGCACATAACACATAAAGTGGGTCATGAAGGTGGAGGGCTTGTCTAAAAACCATATTCTTGAAGTGTTAGCTAAAAAAGTCCCAAAATGTGAAAAAGTCACAAAATCTCTCAGAATTTAACCCAGCAGAAAGGATTTTCAACTGTTTATTCTCACCTGCTGGAATGAAATCTGCTACAGTTACAGCCATCTTCGTAATATGACTGCAACACCCTTAACATATGTGAAGTGATCGGCATTGATTAAGCGTCAACAAATTGCTTTGAATCTCCCTACAGCAGTTCAAGTATTGGCAGGTGGGAAAGTAGCATGAAATGCCTGCTATCGTAATTTATCAATGACAACACAGCAAACAAGAAGGATAATGAAATTAACATGGCTTTCTCCAATCTGGTATCCTCCTAGTGTGTTTGATTACAACTTCTAGCATCCCATGCTAGGTTAGGAAAGGCTGAAATGGCAGCGTGCCTACATGTACCCAAAAAAAAAAAAAGGGGGGGGGGGGAGAGACTGTGGTAGGATTTTCTGTAACTGAAATGGGATTATTTTTTATTTTTTTATTTTTTAAAAAAATTCTGAATAGATGATACCAGTCAGATCCATGGTTGGTACATTTTGGGCTGTTGGAATCTGCCGCACTAGAATGATCAGTACTGACAGTCAGACTGAGATGCAAAACAGCAGCTCATAACAATGTGCCTCAGAACAGAAGTTCACCCGCCCCCTTCATTTGTTTCCAGTATCAAAACTGCATCTTGCATAAATATCTACTTCTGTTCTCCTCCAGGCTTTCCTGATTTTAGCAAGCAAATGTAGAAACATGGGGTTGGGAGGAGAGTTTTTTCCTCACCTCTATTGTTCACTTTCTCTTCTAGGACACCTTAACACGGTGAGGGGGTTTGAGAGTGTCAGAGAAGCTCAGAGCAATGGCATCAGGAGCTAGAGTCCCATTACTCGCCTGGGCCCCTAACAGGGTCATCCAAGGTAGAATGTTCACAGCTGAGGCACCAGACTAAGATACATCCACCCTCTTCAAGGCTAACAGCCACATCAGCAGACAAGAATGGGTACTTCCAATGGCAATGGGGGCAGAGAAGCATCTGGAGGGCAGAAACTGGACAGCAGTGGTAGCTCAAGGTGATGCTGGCAGAGGGTCTTTCACAGGCAACAGTGGTGACACAAGCTAAATTTTGTTAATATTGCATAGAAGGAGGCAATAGAAAAACATTACTGAACATTTCTTACCTTGAAAACCCTATGATGAGACAGTCCAAAATGAAGCAAGAAATAGTGTTGGAAGAGGAGACTCCCAGGTTGGAAAGCACTCAATCAGCTACTGGAGAAAAACAAAGGACACGTAGGACTAGCACTGTCACTAATAATGCAATTAGATTAAAGCTGAAAGGACATTACCTCCTCCACCAGTGTCACCTTCAGCTACTGCTGCTGTCCAGTAGCTGCCTTGAAATGAGTGGATGCATCTTAGCCTGGCATCACAGCTGTGACCCTTCCACCTTGGGTGGAGCTGCCAGGAGTTCAGGCTCATCATGGAGTCTGGCCTACTGATGGCTTTGCTCTTAAGCATCACTGAGACACTCAGACTCCTTCACCACATTAAGGTGTGCCTCCTAGAAGGGGAAATATTTCCTAAATAGGAAACCCTTATTTTTAAAAGGGTTAATCTGAAAGTGGGAGCAGAGAGACAAATAGTCCTATTTGGGTGTTCAAAAAGAAGGAAGTGAGTTTGTAAGGAGGATCAGGGAGTGTTCTAGCCCCACCCTCTGCCTGTTGCTGTCTTAACACAAAGAAGGACTGTCTGAAGAGGAGACAATTTGCTAAACATGGAGCCTTTCCATGCAGCCAGGTAGCCTGGTTTTTCAGGATCCCCAGCTCCATGGAGAGGCTCTGTACTTACATAGCAGAAAATCTCTTTAGATAGTACTTCTCCTTGTAGAGACAAGGGGCGGGGCAAGAAGAACTCTGTTCTTCTTGTGCTTTCAAATGAACCCCCCCCCCAACACACACACACCTTTTTTGTAACACCTGAATGGGGTTACCTTTTCCAACCTTGAGACTGCAGTTTTCTATCCATTTCCTTGGGAGTAAATCCCCGTGAATTCCGTGGGGCTTACGTCTGAGCAGACGTGTATAGAAATGCTGTCATTAGCCAGAAAACACTAATACACCCACTTATGGCTTCCCTAATAATAAAAATAATTGTGTGTTTCAAGTCGTAAGAGGATCAAAAGGTCACCCTTTTTTCATGGTTTTCAAGTCTTTGATTATTTATTTGTACCAAAATATTGCACAATTTAAAATTATGGACATATATGAAGTATAGGCAATACTGTACTGGAAACAGTTTAAAATGTGAAGATAATGGGACTATTTTCTAGGCATAGAATACACAGGAGTGGTTTACCATCCTCTTCTTCTTGGGATTGCCCTGGGACGTTGCAGCTTGCCCAAGGCCACACAGTCTGGCTGCACTCCTGCAAGGTACTGTGGAAACTCAAACCACCAACATCCACTTACTAAGCTATTTAGCCAGCCAGCCGCAAACAAAATACATTTACTTCTTGAAATTGCTTTCGTGAAGAATAGGATTTTGTGTGTGTCAAAGTCAACACTAGGGGGTGCTAGCAACCTTTGCTTCTAGCTCAGCATCTCCTTCACTCACTCTCTCCCTCACCCCCAACACACACATGCTGGCGAAGCAAAGGGGGAAAAGTTCTCAGAATCTCAGTGTAAACAGTGTGGTTGCCATTAGTATCTCTGCAGGGAATTCAGAAAAAGGTTCACCCAGAGCCACACTGACAGCGAAAGCTGGTCTTCCTTGCCACAGGTGAGACCCTATGACAGTCAACCAGTGAGTCAGTCTTTTCCTATTATTACTGTAGCATTGATTGTTCCACTAAGGATGAATGGTTCTAGACGAATAGACTTTTAACTATTTTTTCTTTATACTATAGAAGATGTGTAACCCTCTGAGGCACGTTCTCCACTGCAAGCACTTCTTGCCTTAAGGCAATGCTATCACATCACTACTATACATGCTTCCCACTTCCTTCCAAGCAGTAAGATGTTTCAGAGGGTTCAACACTTACTGGATTCTGGAAGAGTTCATTGGAGACTAGAGATGGACACAAACCGAACTACGAGCCGGAAAAAACACCAACCGGGCTGGTTCATGGTTTGGTTTATGGTTCGGTTTGTGCAAACCGTTTTGCCGAACCCAAACAAAGGGCCAAACTTTTTTCTGCTAGGGGCTTTGTTTTCTTCGGCGAAACAGATGCCAGCCTGCCTCCTCCCTGCTGGTCCTGTCACCTCCCAACCTGGTTTTGCCGCCTCTTCCTCTTCTACCATCTTCCAAGACAGTGGCCCAGTTTCCCTTCTGAGAGACAGACCTGCTGTCTCTGTGCATGCGTACACCTACCAGCTGATAGGCACACACATGCACAGACCTGTTTGCTGCTCTTCCCTACACACCCAGCAATAAATAATTTTTTAAAAGAGCAAAACTGTAATGTTAGGCTGTGAGTGTTGACCTTACTTTCCATTTCTCTGACTTTCCCTCTGCGCTCAGGGGATGACTGCAGGGAATGTCGAGATGTCGGTTTGCAGTTCAAGCATCTCCTCAAAGGTGTGTGTGTGTGTGCGCGCAAGCATGTAAAGGATGCAGAAAACTTCCTGTGGCCCATGAAATCATGACAAATTGATTGTTAGAATGCCTAGATCTAGTAGTGTTTCCAGTTTTGGGCACCTGGTCTGGGACATAACATGGTTTATGAAATAATTAAAAGCAGGTACATTCAAACACAGTGGCTGAAAGCTAGTAATGTAAAGTCATGCTGCAAAAGCTGATGATATCATTAGTTGTAGCTGTATTTTGGTAACTAAATGTTTTCCTATCCCCCACCCCTGGCTCCCAGGCTCGTTTTGGGAATAGTGAGATTGGAGTGGGGACTCTTAAATATCTGAAAAACTGCCACTGCACCTAAAGCAGGTCATCTCCCTGAGTTGTAATGAACAATTTTGGCACCACGGCCAAGCAGCACTGTCTCCTCCACCTAGCCCACCATAAGGCATACGTGTCACACACACACACACACACACAGAGATTCTTTCAACAGCACCAAAAGGAAAGTGAATAGGGATGTTAGTTTAGGTGACTGGTTGTGGAGCCAGAAGCTGGGAATTCCATTCCCCACTGTGCCTCCATGGAGAAGAGCCAGCCTGTGTGACCTTGGGCAAGCTGCACAGTCCCAGTAATGCCTCCAGAAAAAGGGAATGGCAAACCACTCCTGAGTATTTGCTATCTGGAAAACCCCAGAAAGGACTGCCGGAAGTCAGAATCAACTTGACTGCATATTATTATTTTTATTTTTATTTTTATTATTATTATTATTATTATTATTATTATTATTATTATTATTATTATTATTATTATTATTATTATTATTATTATTATTATTATTCAAAAACACCAGGCACAGTCAAAAATTATAAAAACATTGACTGGTATTATATAACAGATACACATTTTAACCAAACACCTACCGTGTTTTCCCGAAAATAAGACAGGGTCTTATATTAATTTTTGCTCCAAAAATTAATATAATTTTTCACTTAACTATGGCTTATTTCACTTAACTAGGGGGTTTCACTTAACTAGGGCTTATTTTTGGGGTAGGGCTTATATTAGGAGCATCCTGAAAAATCATACTAGGGCTTATTTACAAGTGAGGTCTTATTTTCGGGGAAACAGGGTATCTGTTACATATCGATGCAGTATGTATGCTGTTCCTAATATTACTGTTTTTTGTTGCTCTGATGGTGTGATTTCTGAGATCTGCAACTGCTTATAGTACTGTGTGAAATTTCTTGATATTGTTCCCAAAGCCCCGATGACTACGGGGATCACTGAAGTGCATTTCTTCCAGAGGCGAGATGTTTCGATTGCCAGGTCTCAGTAGTTCGTTGATTTTTCCAATTCTTTATTTTCAACTCTGGCTTCCCCTAGAATTTCAATGTCAATGATCCAGACATTTCTTCATTCTATTACTACTATGTCTGGTGTGTTATGTTCAAGGTATCTATCAGTTTGGATCCCGAAATCCCACAAGATCTTGACTTCCTCATTTTCTGCCACCTTCTCTACCTGATCTTCTCAAAGTTTTTGGAGGCTGGCAAGCTATATTTTTTGCATAATGACCAGTGCATTAACTTTGCCACTTTATATTGTCTAGCTTTGTAATCTGTGCAATCTTTGGACATTCACAGATGAGGTTTGACTCAGTTTCACCTTTTTCTTGGCAGAGTCAACATTTGCTGTTAGCATTAATTCCTTGGATCTTAGCTTTCATCACGTTGGTTTGGAGCGCTTGTTCTTGTGCAGCAAAAATCAAGCCTTTGGTTTCTTTCTTAAAGGTCCCCAGTTTTAGCCATGCCCATGTTGAATTATGATTATGCTTTCCATCAATATTTCTCAGGTGTTTTCCATCTAGTGGTTTATTTTTCCGAGATGTTTAATTTATTTTCAAATTGTTTTTTCTTATATTGAGCCTTTGTTTCTGTTGTTTTCAAAATATTCTCCATTTTCACTGCCTTAAGTAATTTTTCTCTGCTTGTACTGATATAATCATTTAGGCTTCTTTTTTTCTCCTCTACTACCTGCTGTATTTGCAGTAATCCACAGCCTCCAATTTTTTGTGATAAATATAATCTGTCCACATCACTTTTTGGATGTAGTGCATGATGCATGTTCATTAGTTTCTGTGTTTTTCGGTCCAATTCTTCTAATTCGTTTTGAGTCCAATATATTATTCCAGCTGGGTATCTAATTACTGCAACAGCCCATGTGTTTATGGCTTTGATTATATTTCCACCATTTAGTTCTGATTTTAAGATTTTCCACAGTCTTTTGATATATTCCCTTTCAGTCAGTTCTTTAACTTTTGTGGACCAGGTGCACTCCAATTTTTCACAGCCTTTACCTGCCTCTTAATCATTTCAGTTGTTATTACAATATCTTGTTTTCCTTGAGTTTCTTTACAAATTTCTTTAATCCATGAGGCGTTTTTGTTATGTCCAGTTGGGCTTTCCCACATTTCTTTCCAAAATTTTAGAGCATCATCTTTACATGGGCCTAATTTCTTTTGCTCTGCATTTTCTCCTAGTGATATATAGAATAATCATTGGTTATTTCGAAATTGCATGTTTTCTCTATATTGTTTCAAGCGTCCATCATATCTTTCAATTTTCTTTGCTGCAGCTGTTACCTGCTGTTTTAATTCTTCCATAGTTGCAACAGTTGTTTTCCTTTCTAGGTCATATATTTTGCAAAATTTGGCTTTCACTTTTTCATTTTTAAGTTTTGAATCTTTCAAGTGTTTCAAGTTGCTAATGTCTGCAGGTAATTCATTTATTTTTCTTTCCAGCTGAATTTTCCATTTTGGGGTGCCAGGAGTTTTCTGGTTTTTTTGCAGCTTATAACCAAGTTCCATGGTTATTATGGTAACTGTGCTATACATGAACTGATTTGTTTCCTTTAGCGTGTTGGTTGGGATTGTTCTGATGACAACATTTGCATCATTCAGTAGATCTTTTACTGGTTTACTTTGTAACTGGCACAAATTGGGAAGCCGTTGTCTTTTTGTGTCAGGCTAATATGGGTTAGTATTTTCCCCCTCAGTGATATTTGCTGTTCTGTCAACTCATAATTTCTGGGTTGTTCCATAAGTTGTTCCTCTATTGATACGTTTTCTTCCATTATCGTGTCTACCTCTACTCTCCATTTGTACTCCATATTATGGTCATTGTTCTGTGTTGATTTTGCCACCTTTTCTAGTTCTTGTAATTAAAGTTCTGAAAACACTTTACTATGACAACGATGATTATCATCATCATCATCCTAACATACACCAGTAGATTTACCTCTAGATTTGTGAATTTTGTGAGTACAGGCATTTTGTGGGACACTTCTTCAACCAGCTCCTGTAATGACACCTGGGTGATGCTGTTCTATGATGATGATGCATGGACCTGAAAGACTATATTCTCTCATACAAGCCCAGCAGGGTTTTGAGATCTGCTGAAAAGTCCTTTCTTGTGTTTCCACAATCTTCAGAGGCCTATCAGGTGGGGATTCAGGGGAGGACTTATCACTGGCTGCTCCTGGGCTCTGGATCTCTTTGCCAAGGGAGCTTTGGTTTGCTCCTTCCTTTCTCTGTTAGCAGGCAAAGACTACCTGTCCCCGGCAGGCCTTCAGCAAATAAATAAAACTTTAGTTTCTAATTGCACTTGTAATATTAATTTAAATCCGCCACTGCTGCAGATGCCGTGATTCTTCCAATGGCTCTGCAGATTGCGATCTGCGAGCCACTCTTCAACCTTGCAGCCAGGCTTGCCCTCCTGCCTCCTGCCAGGAGTGGCTAGCCAATTGCGATCTGCAAAGCCATTGGACGAATCACAGCATCCGCAGCAGTGGTGGACAGCGAGTGTACCGTCCGGCCCCATGGAGCTGGACCCTCGTTATCGCCACCTATGCGGGGATATTCGTATTCATATACAAATACGAATACCCCCTTCTCTAATTGTGAACCTGCATATTCAAGGAAGAATGGAACCCCGTCCAGTGTGGAGGCTTGATCCCTATTCCCTGATCAGCTTTTTAACTTACCAAGACCACCTCTGACACATCTTAAAGTATTGATCAGTGTGATGAACATGACATGTGCTGCTGCAAACACTGTAGACCAGGGTAAGCCCACTCTGCCACTCTAATGTTATTGAACTCTAGATCCCAGCATCCTTTACCATTAGCTATATTGACATGGGCATATGGAACCCTCGATCCAGTAAGATCCAGAGAGCCAAAGGCTGACCACCCTTTATAGAAACTGGGGGATCCCTGTCCCTGCTCCCAGAAATCATGTGTATATGAATCTACTAACTTGATAACTTCTCACGTATTTGGTGATGAAGTGGTTTAAGTCCACAAGCGCTTATGCCATAAGAAATATGGTAAGATACCACAAGAGTCTGTGTTGCATTCATCCAGTTATATTATTTGCTGTTAGCTTGAGCTATTGTCATTTTTTTAATGGAAAAAAGTTTGTTTATTTTTCAGGGTATTCTTGACTTGTGTCAATAATGTGAAGCACATATAGGATGCAATCCTGTTGCTTCTTGTAGTGAACAACAGGATTTAGTGAATCAATTCCTCTGTAAATTCCATTGATTCAATGGGCCTACTCTAGTTGTGATTTACTGTGCTAAGCAACAGGATTTCAGCCACAGAGTCCAAGGCACCGAAACATCTGATCTGGGAAAGTCATCAATCTTGTGTGAATTGAGTCATACCATCACTAAACAAGTTAAGGTGTAAGAAGAACTGCTTCACCCATTTGAAAGGATTTATTCTGGTTTGTAACAGAGCCGTTGACTTCTAGTCTCCTGTTTTCCTGGCCACCATTTTCAGAAGACAAGATTCAATGGGGGAATTGCTGTGTGTTCCTAAAAGAGAGGTTACTTACCTGTAACTCTGGTTCTTCAAGTGGTCATCTGTGAATTCACACTAATGGGTTTAATCTGCGCCTGCGCAGAGATCTCAGGAATATTCTAGAGCTCAAACATGCGTTCACCAGGACCGCCCCCCTAGCACACGTGGTCCGCCCGTCCTGGCAATTGCCTCAGTTCCCCAAAAAGCCCGCCACTGCATAAAATAAGCAGACGTGACGGACAGAGGGGAGGATGGGCGGGAAGTGTGAATTCATAGATGACCACTCAAAGAACCAGAGTTACAGGTAAGTAACCTATTTTTCTTCTTCATGGTCTCTGTGAATGCACACTAATGGGTGACTAACAAGCTTACCTCTCAGGAGGAGGGACGTCACGGAAGAACAGAAGATAAAACCGCTCGTCCGAAGGCAGCATCTGACTTGGCCCTGACATTCAATCTATAATGAGATGCAAAGGCTGATGGAGTGGACCAAGTAGCAGCCTTGCATATATTAGGAACAGGTACGTCCTTAAGAAAAGCCGTAGAAGTAGCCACTGTTCTGGTGGAATGTGCCTTAATCTCAGTAGGCAAAGGCTTTTTTGCGAGTTCATAAGTAAGGCGTATGGTGTGAACAATCCAACGCAAAATAGTTTGAGGGGAGACAGGAGTTCCCCTACATGGCAAATGTGTAGACACAAACAGTCTCTTAGACTTGCAGAAAGAAGCTGTTCTCTTCACATAAAATGATAGGGCTCTCCTCACATCTAAGAGATGGAGGGAGTGCTCGAGATCCATCGTTGGTCGCGGGAAGAAGGTAGGTAAGATGATAGGCTGATGGACGTGGAAATCAGAAACAACTTTAGGAAGAAAGGAGATATCAGGGTAGAGCGTAACCTTGTCCAGGTGAAATTGCAGAAATGGGGGGTCTACTCATAGAGCTGCAAGCTCCGATGCTCTACGGGCCGATGTAACAGCTACCAAAAATAATATTTTAAATGAGAGGAGACGTTCAGATGAGGTTGCAAGAGGTTCAAAGGGTGGCAATGTGAGGCATCGGAGAACAGTATGTAAAGACCACTGTGGCAGTGGAAAAGATCTGGACGGTCGTAAGTTAGCGACACCTCGTAGAAACTGCTTTAAAGTAGGATGTTTGAATAATGAGGCAGCAGCAGAGTTCTTGGGCTGGTATGCTACAATTGCTGTTATATATACTTTAAGTGTAGATAATGAGAGGTGACAGTCGAAAAGATGAAAAAGGAAAGCCAGTACTGCCGAGAGGGTAGTTGGGGTCGTAGGCAGGTTCCTCTCACGCACAAACTTTTGAAATGCAGACCATTTATATGCGTAAAGTTGATTAGTAGAACGTTTTCTTGCATTAGCCAGAATAGTGTTCAAAGAGGGTGGATCATCCAGGCTGTAAGGTGAAGAGATTGGAGGGCGGGGTGGTAAGTTTGTCCCTGGTGCTGAGTGAGAAGGTGGGGAATCAGGGGGAGACGGACAGTGTCAGATGCCATCGACCGAAGCATGGTGAACCAGGGTTGTCTCAGCCACCAAGGGGCTATTAGGATGGCATTTGAGCGATCCTGACGTAGTTTGACAATGGTTCGTAAGAGAAAGGGAATTGGAGGAAAGAGGTAAAGGAGGTGTGCAGTCCATCTCACCATGAGGGCATCGCTGAGGGAGCTCAGTCCTATGCCTGCCCTGGAAAAATACTTGGCACATTTGGTGTTGTGTGCTGTGGCAAAAACATCTATTGTGGGATGACCCCACCTGTTGCATAGCTGGAGGAATATGGAATCATCCAGAGACCATTCGTGCGTCTGAGAGTGAAGCCTGCTGAGAGTATCCGCCAATTGGTTGTGTTGAGTGGAAATGTGGACCGCTATGGGAAAAACATGGTGATCCAAAAACTGAACGGCAAGGTAGAGGTTCCCAAAACTGAACGGCAAGGTACAGGAGAGGCAATGAGTGTGTTCCACCCTATTTGTTGATATAGTAAAGCGCCGTGGTATTGTCTGTCATGACCTGTATTGCGGTGCCGGCAATGAGAGGCTCGAAGGTGCGGAAAGCTTTGAAGATTGTGAGTAACTCGAGATTGTTGATATGGAGAGTTCTTTTGTATGGAGACCAAGTGGCATGAATGTGTAGGCCTCTGCAATGTGCACCCCAACCGATAGGGCTGGCATCGGTGGTGACTTGAGTTGTCAATTGAAGGGGTGCGAAGGGTCTGCCGAGGAAGAGATTGGCAGGAGTAATCCACCATATCAACTCAGTCACGAGTTCGGGAGTGACCTGTAGAACTTTGGTAGGCGGGTCGGAGAGTGGGTCGAAAAGGGAGAGGTACCAAGCTTGTAATGAGCGCATTTTTAAACGGGCGTGCTGTATAACTGATGTAATGGAGGCAATGAGTCCGAGAAGGCGTTGGCCTTGAAGAGCAGTTACGAATGCGTAAGGTTGAAAATATTGGACAAGAGAGTGTATCTTCCTCGCTTGTTCTTGAGGCAGGAACACCCGTGTGCTCCGAGAGTCTAGGATGGCGCCTATATAAGTCATCTTTTGTGAGGGGGTTAGAACGGACTTGTCCCTGTTGATCTTGAGGCCAAGATCCTCTAAAAGAGAAAGAGTGAGATCGATGTCGCGTACAGCTTGAGACTTTGATGGGGCTACTAGCAGCCAATTGTCGATGTACAGGAACACCGAGATTCCTAGAGTGTGGAGGTGGGCTGCCACAGGGGCCATGCACTTCGTAAACACCCGCGGTGCGGTGGAGAGACCGAACGGGAGGGCCTTGAATTCGTAAGTGGTATGACCCAGGAAGAATCAAAGGAATTTGCAGTGGTCCTGTCTGATAGTAATATGGTAGTAAGTATCGCTCAGGTCGATGACAGCGAACCAGTCGCCTCTTTGAAGAAGAGGAAGAATACGTTCTAAAGTCACCATGTGAAAATGCCTCTGAAAGATGAAATAGTTTAGGTCTTGAAGGTCGAGAATGGGTTGGAGACCTCCATCTCTCTTGGGAACAAGGAAGTAACGGGAGAAGAACCCTGGATCGCCGTCCCGTGGGATGACCACTGAAATGGCGTCCTTTGAGAGGAGCAATCGAATCTCTTGTTCCAGGGTGTTGGATGGTGCAGTTAGAGTTACCCTCGGTGGTGGGAGGGAAACGAACTCTATCACATAGCCGGTGGATATTATAGACAGGACCCACGAGTCGGTGGTGATGGATGCCCAAGATGGAAAATGAGCTGCTAGGCGAGTGGTGGTGAATAATGGGAGATGAAGAGAGCGGATCTGGGTGATAGGGGAGTCAAAGATTCTGTTTGATTTTCTTATCAGGTCGTCTGACGGATTGTCGGGGACGTTGTCGCTGAGTGTGCTGTCGAGTCTGGAATGTAGAAGACGATTGAGGTAGGTATAGTTGTTTCTCTGGAAAAGATTTGTATTGATGAAAGGAATATGGACGGCGCCACTGATATCTTTGGGGCCTGTATTGTAGGAACGAGTAGTCTTTCTCATCTTTTGTAGGTTGTCCAAAATCTCATCTGTTTTTTCGTTGAAGAGACCAACACCATCAAAAGGTAAGTCCTCAATACGCATTCAAGAGTCATTAGAGATATGAGTGGAGCGGAGCCAAGCATGCCTCCATAGAGCCACAGCAGTAGCCATATGTCTAGAAGCTGCCTCGATTATATGACTTGCTGTTATGCGTTCTTGATGTGCTAATGCCATAGCCTCTTGATGAAAAGCTAGGCCGCAAGGCTTATACTCTCTCGGGGCTGACTGTAACGTCGGAAGGGCCTTGTTCCAAAGATATCTATGATAAGCTCCCATCGCTGCTAGATAGTTGGCAGCGCGGAGGGTAAATGATGACAGAGAGTAAACTCTACGTCCAATAATCTGCCTTCTTTATTATTGGGAGTAGCGTTAGAGTGAGTGCGGGCTCTATTTTGTGTCACATCCACAATCACAGAATTGGGGGGTGGATGTTTTGAAAGAAATTCTGTATTTTGTCCATGGGTTTTGTATAAGTTCTTGACTCTGCAGGAAATTTGAGGTACCGAGGATGGTTTGGACCAAGACTGTTTAATTAATTTGAGAAGAGATAGGATGAACCCCATCCGGAGTGGAGGTGTTTGATCCTCGTTAATATCTTCATATACCTTATCCGATTCCGTTTGAACGGGTTGTTGCATGTCCAGATCCATGGTTTTGGCTATGCAGAGAACTAATTGAGAATACGAAGAAAAGTCCTCCAATGGAGATGGACAACACCTGATTCAGCCACATCAGAATCAGGTGTTGGAAGATTAGGAGGTGATTCTTGTAAAGCCATTGAATCTGAAGACTCGGTATCGGAAAACTGTACTGGCGACGGTGAGGATCCTTGTTGGTACGAAGAGGCTGATGTATCAGGAAGGGCCTCTGACAAGTGTCTTTTCGAAGCCACAGTACCGTGCTTTAATGGTACCAGTTGAGTAGATTGGTTTACCTTGAGACGTTTGTGAGGCTTGGTGTTATCCACAGGACCTGGTGAGGGTCCGGTATAAGTTGTGGTAACTTGTAGAGAGGATGATCGAACCTGGGAGAGCGTAGCCGATTCAGCCGATGGTAAGGAAACCTTAGTCGATGGTCTTGGTTTCTTCGGTACCGAGGACGGCTGACTCAAGGTAACTTGAGCATGGCATCGTTTATGAGCCTTATGTACATTTGGTACCGGATGAGGTGGAGGATGACTGATATCATTGTCCGATAACTGATCATAGAACTGCCTCGTATGGTATTGAGGAGGTGATGGAGAGTCCGAAGAGTCGGAAAGGTAACAGTACGCGTATCAAAGACGCTTAGGCTCAATGTGTCCAGTGTCGGGCCCAGTGTCGGGCTGCCAATATCAGGGTGTTGAACAGGAGGCTGAGAGTCAATGGAAGATTTCTTTGATTTTTTCGGTTTGGAACTGACCGGTTTCGAAACAGCTTTTGGTGTCAGGGTTGATTGAGATGTCGATCCTGAAGACTTCGATTTCGGCAATTTCGATTTGGTTTTAGTGGTTGTCGGTAACGGAGAGTTAACGTTAGAAGGTGCCGGGGGTGGCTGTGAAACTTGTGCTTCGTCCATAGTAGGTGGCGGACGTAGGGATTGCTCCCACAGAAAAGACTTGAGTCGCTGCTGACGAAGCTTGAGGGCTTGTTTGGTGAAATTTTTACAAAAATAACAAGCAGTCGGTTGATGAGTTTCCCCCAGGCAAAATAAAGAAGAATTGTGTCCGTCAGAAAGAGGCAGTTTGTTTGGGCAGGAAATGCACCTCTTAAACTGTCCTGCGGGGGCCATAAAGGGCGGGAAAGGGGGAATGGGGAGGAGGGGGGCAGTAGGAAAAAAGGATCAAAGTCTCTTACAAATCTGAAGTATTTTCAGTCCATCGTCTATAGGATTAATTTTTCTTTTTGTATCATTTATTTCTCTAGAGAAAAAGAACCAAGAAGCACGAACAGAGAGCTCGTCGAGAGATGAGATCTCAGCGGTGGCAAAAAGGAACTGAGGCAATCGCCAGGATGGGCAGACCACGTGTGCGAGGGGGGTGGTCCTGGCGAACGCATGTTTGAGCTCTAGAATATTCCGGAGATCCCTGCGCAGGCGCAGATTAAACCCATTAGTGTGCATTCACAGAGACCATGAAGAAGAAGCATTTATTTTACTTCCACAAATCTCTGCCTGTCTAAGATAAATGGCATGTGCAACACCTTAGACTCAGTGTAATTTCTGAGGATTGCCCTTTTTTTTTTCTGCTTGAGGACATGAAGCGTCTTTCACCAGGAAAGTGACAATAAAGAACCACTGAAAGAAATGAATGTACCAAGCCAAGGGTGAGAAATCTCAATTGGCGTTAAATCTGAGAGAAGTCAGGAACAGTTTGGGGGAGGCCTCGCAATCCTTAAACTCATTCTTGTGAACAAAAGGTAGATAATGGAGAAAGCTTTAGAATCTTGTTGTGTGCCAACTAATTCCCTACAAAGACTTCAGAGATTTATCAGATGTTAATGATGGATAAGAACCTATTATATCCACATTGCCCTGGGGAAACATTGTAGGATTTGTCTTTGAAGTGGCCGGTCTGTTCTAATTAGAGCTATGTCAGCCATAGTGGTTTGTCTCATTCATGAAAACTCACAGAACAGAACACACCAGCAGTGTACATTCCAGATTATTATCTGTCAAAATCATCACCCAATTACTGAGTGTTAACTATCGCAGTTTGTACTTAGTGAAATTCAGTTTCCTGGCCTGACTAATTACATCCTCCCACCAAGCATATACCAACAAAGGCTGAAAACTGTGCATCTGATGAAGTGCAGTCCACAAAATACTTTGCCAAATAAGACTTGTCTGTCCTTAAGATACCAAAAGATGCTTTGATGTTTTTGCTGCAATAGTTGTTGTCTTGGAAACAAAAATGTTTCTTTGCTCAATATGCATGAAAGCAGGTGTCATTCTGGTGCGGCGTCCCCTTAACACTACCATCCCATATTTTGCTTCTGCTTCCCCTCAATACAATTTTTCCTTAGCTTCCCCTCCCCAACTCTACTAGCCACTGTTTTGTTTCCCTAACTATGTAGAAAGGAACGAGATACGGAGCAAAACTTAGGAAAGTTACTTTGAGGGGTACAATATCAAGAATTTCTCAACCAAAATAGTCACTTAACAGGTTTGCTGGGGACTTCTGGGAGTTGTACTAAAAAAAATCAACTTTTCCAAGTTCTGCTTCCTTACAAACAGAATCATAGTTGTATGTAAGCTGATGGTTTGAAAAGTTGATTTTCTTTGGGTATGAATAAATAGATTTAATGAAATATAGGAAGAATTTATAAAAGTTTTATTGTGTAAACTGTAAAGGTAAGGAAAAACTGACCAATGAATATATGTACTTTTGGAAGGATTTGGGAGTGGATAAAAGGAGATGACGATTATGTTTATAAGAAAAAGTATGTAAGATATAATGTTCCCTAGAGTGAGAGGTGCACTAGTATTATTTTTTTCATTTAGTAGGCAAGTTTATATGTTACCAATATATGTATTTTCTTTTGTATTATGGAAAAATCCATTAAAAAAGAAAAGTTTATTTGAATGAATGAAATAAATGAAACTAATTTATTTCATTTAATTTATTTTGCAATGAGTGTGATTTAATTTACAAATACTAATTAATTAATTAATTAAAAATAAATAATTATTCATAAGAAACAATACAGTCTGAATGGGTAGCTGTGGAAATTTATGGCATATTATACAGTAAATTTACTTTTATCAAATTAAAGTATGAAAAATACAGTAATTCTATATATTTTCCACACAAATATTTTTCAGAGTGATTCTCAAACACTTTGGGGTAGGACAATGTCCCAAAATCTTGCCTCACCACCTAATTTGGGGATTCTTTTCTGCTTCTCTGCTCTTTAAGTGGAAGGCACAGACTATACTATATATTTTCCATATATGTACCTTCAACAAACTGCAGAAAATACAAAATATAAGGCTATTTCACTGAGTTATAAGTACACAATATTAATTTAATTTATTCCCCACCTTTTACTTGGTCACAGTCTTTGGCACTATGAATTGCATTGTAAACCTATTTAAATGATGGCAATTATGTCTAATTATAGTTGTATTTACATGTAATATATATATTATGTCCCTTCTTAGATGCACACTTTTAATGTGGTGAAGGAGTTTGAGCGTTTAAGTGAAGCGGAGACCACTGCCGTCAGGAGGCCATACTCCATTACAAGCCTGGGCTTCTGGCAGGGTTGACCAAGGCAGAATGGTCACAGCTAAGATATCAGACAGCTGTGGGGAATCAAACTCCCAGCTTGTGGCTCCACACTCAGGCATCCAGACCACTGAGCTATCCAGCCAGCTACCCAAGAATAGATAGGAGTAATTGACTTAAGAAATGTATTCTCGAAGGCTTTCACGGCCAGGATCCGATGGTTGTTGTGGGTTTTCCGGGCTGTTTGGCCGTGTTCTTGACAATTTTTTTAAAAATCTTAACAATTTTTAAAATGGATCTACTTTTCTTGGGATTCCCAGCTGGATTGCAAGGCTGCAATCCTGTATGCTGTGCCCTTAACTGAGAGTAAGCATTGCTGACTACACCACCGGTGAACTTCTTTCTGATATGACAAAAGGAGGGTCATGCACAGCTGGGACCTCTTAACAATAAATGAATCTGCCTGTTCTTTAAGAGCAAGTTCTGTACTGAGACCTTGGTTGTGGCATGACGTTAGGTCACTTTCTAGTTGCGGTGTTATCCCGCTGATTCCCTGCACCTATATTCCCCATTACCTTTTTAAAGTGGGGCTGGAACCATCTATCTGCCGAGATAACCTGCACTTTAGTCCTTAGGGGTGCCATCGCCATGCAAAATAGGGATAAAAATGATGCAGACTGCACAGTCCTCAACATGTTGACTCAGATATAAGTCTCACTGGGCTCATTGAGACTTATTGCCATGTAGTAAATGTATTAAGGACTGCAAACCTAATAACAGTAAAGTCAGACATTCTTGAAGAGTAAGTAGACTAGATAATGATGTGCATTTCTGAAGCAATTACAGTTTTTCTAGAGTTCCTTGGAAAGAATGCCTATTAACTTTTTGCTTTAAATGAAGAGATCAGTGAAACAGCTTTCTACTCTGTGGCCATGTGCTTATGGGCCATGAAATTACTTCTCTCAAGGCACACTTTAGGGTACCTCCTCAAAGCCCATTATTTCCAGCACGCTCAGTTTAATGTTTTAGCACTAATTCCAAAGCATGGTAACTTGGAGTAAGTTCAAAATGATGCATCATGGGACAAATACATGCAGACAAGTGACTCATTTCTCAAAGGGTGATCTTAGGAGTCGTGGCTCATAGGAAACATTCACTCCACAATGATCATGGAGGAAAAGGGAAATTGAAAAATCAGATGTGTTAGTTAAGGGGATGGAAAATAAGATGCATAGAATCAAAATCCTGACAGACCCACAATTTGAGTACAGTACGTAGGTATGACAGGCCTTTATCAAAAACAGTATTAGGATGTGACCACACTGGCCCTTTTGGTGCAGGCTGGTGTGGTCTAAATCGAGTTGCTTGAGGTCAGTGGGGAGGACGGATATGCCATTTGGTGTGATTCTCACATCCAAATGGCATACCAACCTCAGACAACCCTATTTCTGGTATTGTGAAGTGGCTTAATAAATGAACCATTTCAGGATTTCAGCAAAATAAACAGTTTTCCTGCTCCTTTGCAGAGGAGCAGGGGAAGTGAAATTATTTCTTTTGCCACTGCTAGACACCACTGATGCACTGAGGTACTTGGATTATTATTATTTTTAAAAAATTCTTTTCCTTTGTGTGAAGTGCCGATTGAAACCATGGCTGTGGGCTATTTCTCAGTTGACACTCACACAAAGACAAGGAAAATTAATACTTAAAAAAATCATCTAAGTGATTGAGTGCATCATCTAGCACAGGCAACAGAAATAATTTCACTTCCTCTGCAGAGGAGCAAAGGAAGTGTTCAATTTGCCAATATCCTGAAGTGGCTTGCTTATTAAGCTACTTCATGATACTGGAACTTGACAGTGGAAGGAGCCTTGGCAGCTTTGACAGCTACAAGACTTGATTTTGGTCCTTTTCTAGAGATCTCACATGCTGGGAACAGACCAAACTAGAGTGCACCTACCCCCCCCACACACACACAAAAAATAGAAGTCCCCCCACCCCGAAAGGTGTGGGTAGGGGCACTCTGGGGATGGATTGGTCTGCTTTAGCGACCAGGTCATTTAATCGCCAGAAAGAGGAGTGAACGGACTTGCCATTGCAGTGCACCAAAGAGCAGGGCAAATGCCCATCTGACTGAGCCCTTAACCCTATCAGAATTGTGGAATCCAATGTTGAGTTCAGTGGAGAGCTGAATCTTGCCTTTCTCACTCTCAATTTCTCCATATGAGCAGTAACTCTGAAAAGGAGAGGTTCCTGCTCTTCCTACTGTGTGTTGTAGCCATCAGCCCACAAATCTTTTCTAAGAGAATCTAGGAGAGTGCTTCAGTAAAATGTCCATGTGGCTTACAATCAGATAATAAAAAAAAGATAACAATGACTGCACAATACCAAACAAATTTGAGAACATATGAGTCCTATTTGGCTCCATAAGCAAGAAATGAGGGCAACAGAGTTCTCCTGTTATTGTTTCCCAGTGATGGGCATCCAGAAGTATCCTCTTTGTCATTTAAGAGGCAGTATATACCCATCTAAGCTAGTAACAATTGTAGCAACCTTAATCCCTATGACTTTTTCCTAACCTCCCATTAAGTTGGTGGGTGATACCATGCTATTGTTTCCTAGATAAATAAATACATACAAGAGTAAACAATAGCTGAAAGAAGAGCTCATAAATTATTTGCTGAGAAGACAAAACAGTTCACATTATGGGATAAGACTTAGATCAATAAAAATAGTCTTCCTTTGTTTTCCTTTCCTCCCAGAAGTTGGATATCATTACAGCTATCTTGACTTTGGATCCGGCAGCTCCAAAGAATGCTCAGTCTCCTCCTCAATATTTATGTGCATGAAGCAACTGTGGAATCTGCCATGGTGATTTGACAAGATCCCAGTCATGTACCTGAACAAGTGCAAACAGTACCTTATCAATTACCGTATTTTCTACAGTTGTACACTCGTAAATTTCTAGTTTGTAGCTCAGAGCCTTTATATCAACTCTAAAATAATCCCATTGCTATTACTCTTGCTTTATTTTTCAGGGTATTTTAAACCAAGGAGAAAGAAAGAACTCCAGTCAGTAAGTACAGGAAGAAATCTTTCTTAGGGTGGAAAGCTTATAATTGAAGTTTGCATAGTACCAACACTCCCTCCTTTTAAGGTGCTGCATAGGGATTTATAACTTGAGTAGTTAGCACCTCTAGATGATAGATGGGTTTCCTGAAGTACTGTACTGAAAAAATCAATGAGGCAAGGAATCTGCTGTAATTATTAGGCACACCATCTGTTCAACATGTCACACATATGCTGGCCCAGACTACGGCAGGTAATGAAGTTTGCAGGAGCTTAGAAAAATGCAGAATGTATTTTCCTGAAAGGCATCTACAGAGCTACTGGCACAGTAACAGAAGTTCCAAGGAATGCGGCAGCTGCATTTATGCTTAGACAGTGTGCATGCCTCTCCGAGGATCCTGCGTAATTAACAATTGCTGCATACAACTCTACTGCCATTGTTCTTTATTGCTCATCTTAACACAGATAGTTGAAATCCTTCATATTAGAAAAAGGGGCTGATAATAAATGATGTATGACTTTTCACCAGTTAAAATGTACTGGGAATAGAAATGCTTCAATTACCCTGTTGAGCAGTGGTTCCCTGCATGACTCCCTATATGTTCTTAAACTCTCGGAATCCCTGAGCATATGGCTTTGACAGAAAGAGTTTTTCAGCTTGAAGAGGTTGTGCTTGTGCTGTGGTAGAACACCCAAGAACAGTAAATTCACCTTTGTTTGGAGAATGAAAACTTCCATGATCCAGCCCCATATATTGTAACAAGAAAAGCATTATCTTGAGGGATGCCTTGCTCATCCAATAGACCATGCCCCTATTTGGTTGTTACTAAATCAAACACACTGCAGCTAGAGGGGATCGCTCCAAGCCTACCCCCTTTGTTTCTAATTTTGTGACTCTCCTACAAATGGCCAGGAACAAATATGAAGGGACAGCTTCCCAAAGGGTCTCCATTGTGAGTTGGGATACTAGTTTTCCAAAATCAAGTTTACATCTTGCTGAATTGTGCCTGTTGTTGTTTAGTCGTTAAGTCATGTCCGACTCTTTGTGACCCCATGGACCAGAGCACGCCAGGCCCTCCTGTCTTCTACTGCCTCCCAGAGTTTGGTCAAATTCATGTTGGTAGCTTCGATGACACTGTCCAACCATCTCGTCCTCTGTCGTCCCCTTCTCCTCTTGCCTTCACACTTTCCCAACATCAGGGTCTTTTCCAGGGAGTCTTCTCTTCTCATGAGATGGCCAAAGTATTGGAGCCTCAGCTTCAGGACCTGTCCTTCCAGTGAGCACTCAGGGTTGATTTCCTTCAGAATGGATAGGTTTGATCTCCTTGCAGTCCAGGGGACTCTCAAGAGTCTCCTCCAGCACCACAGTTCAAAAGCATCAATTCTTCGGCGGTCAGCTTTCTTTATGGTCCAGCTCTCACTTCCATACATCGCTACTGGAAAAACCATAGCTTTGACTATGCCGACCTATGTCGGCAAGGTGATGTCTCTGCTTTTTAAGATGCTGTCTAGGTTTGTCATCGCTTTCCTCCCAAGCAGGCGTCTTTTAATTTTGTGGCTGCTGTCACCATCTGCAGTGATCATGGAGCCCAAGAAAGTAAAATCTGTCACTGCCTCCATATCTTCCCCTTCTATTTGCCAGGAGGTGATGGGACCAGTGGCCATGATCTTGATTTTTTTGATGTTGAGCTTCAGACCATTTTTGCACTCTCCTCTTTCACCCTCATTAAGAGGTTCTTTAATTCCTCCTCACTTTCTGCCATCAGAGTGATATCATCTGCATATCGGAGGTTGTTGATATTTCTTCCAGCAATCTTAATTCCGGCTTGGGATTCATCCAGTCCAGCCTTTCGCATGATGTATTCTGCATATATGTTAAATAAGCAGGGAGACAATATGCAGCCTTGTCGTACTCCTTTCCCAATTTTAAACCAATCAGTTGTTCCATATCCAGTTCTAACTGTTGCTTCCTGTCCCACATACAGATTTCTCAGGAGGTAGATAAGGTGGTCAGGCACTCCCATTTCTTTAAGAACTTGCCATAGTTTGCTGTGATCCACACAGTCCAAGGCTTTTGCGTAGTCAATGAAGCAGAAGTCGATGTTTTTCTGGAACTCTCTGGCTTTCTCCATAATCCAGTGCATGTTAGCAATTTGGTCTCTAGTTCCTCTGCCCCTTCGAAATCCAGCTTGAACTTCTGGGAGTTCTCGGTCCACATACTGCTGAAGCCCACCTTGTAGGATTTTGAGCATAACCTTGCTAGCGTGTGAAATGAGTGCAATTGTACGGTAGTTGGAGCATTCTTTGGCACTGCCCTTCTTTGGGATTGGGATGTAGACTGATCTTTTCCAATCCTCTGGCCACTGCTGAGTTTTCCAAACTTGCTGGCATATTGAGTGTAGCACCTTAACAGCGTCATCTTCTAAGATTTTAATTAGTTCAACTGGAATGCCATCACCTCCACTGGCCTTGTTGTTAGCCATGCTTTCTAAGGCCCACTTGACTTCGCTCTCCAGGATGTCTGGCTCAAGGTCAGCAACCACACTATCTGGGTTGTCCTGGACATCCAGATCTTTCTGGTATAATTCCTCTGTGTATTCTTACCACTTCTTCTTGATGTCTTCTGCTTCTGTGAGGTCCCTACCATTTTTGTCCTTTATCATGTCCATCTTTGCACAAAAGGTTCCTTTAATACGTATCTCCAATTTTCTTGAACAGATCTCTGGTTTTTCTCTTTCTATTATTTTCCTCTATTTCTTTGCACTGTTCATTTAAGAAGGCCCTCTTGTCTCTCCTTGCTATTCTTTGGAAGTCAGCATTCAATTTTCTGTAACTTTCCCTATCTCCCTTGCATTTTGTTTCCCTTCTCTTCTCTGCTATTTGTAAGGCCTCGTTGGACAGCCACTTTGCTTTCTTGCATTTCCTTTTCTTTGGGATGGTTTTTGTTGCTGCCTCCTGTACAATGTTACAAGCCTCCATCCATAGTTCTTCAGGCACTCTGTCCACCAAATCGAGTTCTTTAAATCTGTTCTTCACTTCCACTGTGTATTCGTAAGGGATTTGGTTTAGATTATACCTGACTAGCCCTGTGGTTTTTCCTACTTTTTTCAGTTTAAGCTTGAGTTTTGCTATAAGAAGCTGATGATCAGAGCCACAATCAGCTCCAGGTCTTGTTTTTGCCAACTGTATAGAGCTTCTCCATCTTTGACTGCAGAGAACATAATCAATCTGATTTGATATTGCCCATCTGGTGATGTCCATGTGTAGAGTCGCCTCTTGTGTTGTTGGAAAAGAGTCTTTGTGATGACCAGCTTGTTCTCTTGACAAAACTCGATTAGTCTTTGCCCTGCTTCGTTTTGAACTCCAAGGCCAAACTTACCTGTTGTTCCTTTTATCTCTTGACTCCCTACTTTAGCATTCCAATCCCCTATAATGAGAAGAACATCTTTCTTTGGTGTCAGTTCTAGAAGGTGTTGTAAGTCTTCATAGAATTGGTCAATTTCAGCCTCTTCAGCATCGGTGGTTGGTGCATAAACTTGGATGACTGTGATGTTGAAAGGTCTGCCTTGGATTCGTATTGAAATCATTCTATCATTTTTGAGATTGTATCCCAGTACAGCTTTTCCCACTCTTTTGTTGACTATGAGGGCTACTCCATTTCTTCTACTGAATTGTGCTACTGTCTTCTAAAGAATGTTACAATCATCTTACCCTCACTTCCCAACCCAATCTCCCCACTCCCAGGGTAGTCTCCTTCCTGGCAAAACAGAAGTCCAGCTAAAGGAGAGTCAGTAGGCCAGAATTTAATCACAAGCCTGTAGGGAGCTGTGTTTAAAGCCTACTCCTTGTGCTTAGAGCTTCTCAGTTGCATTGCTGGAACTTTGCCTTTCTCCCTCTCTCCCAAATGTGAATGGCCCCTGATTGACAGGGTTTGTCTATAACAAAGCAACCAAAGCAAAGGACCTCTTATGTGCAATTTGTAGTTTCCATGTCTTCTTCCTTCCTGAGCCTGCTTTTCTGGTCCTGAAAGCCCTCCTTTAGTTACCTGCTCTTGTAGCCCAACAGCTTGCTTTTTTAGTTGAGTTGACTTTCTGAAACTGATCTCAGTTTGCATCTTCAGCCTATGGAATCCGTAAAGAGCCAGTCCTTCTCCTTAGATATACTTTTATTTGAGGGAATGGAGACATAAAATATATCTTTAGTGTTTTGGTTGCAAGTCTTGAAGCTGTTGGACGTCTAATTCCCAGAGGCCCAACCCAGCATGGCCAATATTCAGGGACTCTGAATTCTACTCCAACATCTGAGGGCCCAATTTGGGATCTAGTGTTCTACTGCATTTTAAAAAAAGAGGCTACTGTGAAGCTAGGAGTGCAATGTGGACTGAACACATTTTAAGTGACATAAAATAGAGACTGGATAGAGAGCAGACTAATTACTAACAAAAACTGTGGACATTAAGTGCATTCGTCTAAGAGGAGCATTTTTCTTTGTGTGATCAAGAAACATGCTGCTTATTTCTGCTGAATATAATGTGTGAAATTAGTAGCTGCAATCTTCAGAAATGCATTTTACTCATACACAGATATATATACATATGCAGCAGACTATCAATCAGCCAGCTAACTAGTTTCTATGACAAATGACAGGTTCATGTAAAACATATTGGTTTATGTATGTAATGGTGATCAGCATGTTTCTCGGTAAAAGCAAAAAAAGTGTGCTGCTTATATACCGTCCCATAGCGCTTAAAGCACTCTCTGGGTGGTTTACAAGTTAATTATGCAGACTACACATTGCCCACCCCCCAGCAAGCTGGGTACTCATTTTACCAACCTCAGAAGGATAGAAGGCTGAGTCAAGCTTGAGCCGGCTATCCGGGATTGAACCCTGGGTCAAGAGCACAGTTTTGGCTGCAGTACAGCAGTTTAAGGACTGCGCCATGAAGCTCTGTAGGGAAGAGTGATCTTTCACTCCATCTCTCCCAAATGTGAGCTCTACTCAGTGGATCAGAATGAGAAAGACAATTATCCTGTGTCCTGGTTGACAACAAAAGTAGGCGTCCATCTTTTCTCCAGCAAATTTGGTTTCACGTAGGTCTTCGAAAAAGTGGCTGTCTAATGGCTGAGAAAAGAACTGAATAAGGCTCCCTGTTACAAGGAAAAACCTGTTTCACCCCAACCAGATAATGTTTGCTTTCCCTTCATCTTACCTCAAAACATGCAGCCTAAACCATTTTGCTCCAGTATCAACTTCCTATTAATACAATTTGATAAGCCCTCATGTGTGCTGACGCTGAAGCAAAACCAAAATTAGAGGAGCTTTTCTATCAGCTATAATTGGTGGAAAATAACATCTAAACTGGGAGAGATAGCAATGTGCTAAAATACTAAATAAATAAGAACACATACAGAATGGTGTGTGTGAAAGAATTATGCATTCAAACAGAAATCCTTCCCAAAGTTTCTTGCATTCAGGGATTCCAATGTGGGTGACACAGCATGGAACAGGCAAGTGCAGAAAGTTCAAAGAATAAAAACAAATAGAATGTTGTTTCTAGAAGAGCCTTTAAAATGGATTTTATTGTCAGAATTTTTACAAGTAGCCTTTTACAGGCTTCATACAAGAACTCTGTTGCAAAACTCTAATAAATAGTCTGCCCCAAGTCCCATATTTTTTTTTAAAAAAAGACAACAACTAAAGAAGGGGAGGGGAAGTCAGGATACTTAGAGATGTTAGCAATATATCCCATTTACAAATTACATCAGGCATTATATAGATCTCCTTCATACAAGTTACTGGGGGAAAAAACTAAGACACTGTAGCTTCTGCAAAAGCACTCCAGAAATACTTTCAAAGCAATCTTTTTCCATGGCCAAATAATATCAGAAATACATTCCAATGGGATTGTCACCACCATGTGGATCTGCTCATCCAGTTACTAAAACTTAGGAAACTGAGTGTCAGCAAAGGATAGAAGGGGTCAATGGCCATGGGTTAAGGTAAGAACAGTTTCCAGGGATGAGAAATGGTTAGAGGACAGGGGAGAAAAGATGTTAGATAGGAAAATGTGTAAGGACTGATTGTTCTTGTTAAATGGGAAACTGTGTAAGGTAGAGTATTATGGTTGCATGCAGCAAAGATTGTGAACTAGGTTCACCACATGCCACTCGAAACAATGCTTAGGCAGGCTGTAGCGCGCGCACAGTTCCCTCCATCCCCATACTAAGTTTGTAGAGATAACAATGTTTTATAGCATGTTAGTCTCCCAGCACACAAACATTTCATGTAAGCCAGTTTTAGTAGAAAACCCACATTTCAAGAATAAGAAAACTTACTTCTTCCTTAGCTTGATGCTAAAAATAATGGGATCATTTGATTAGTCATTCAATTGTCCTTTTGCTTGGGGTGCTAATAGAAAAGGTATAAAATGATGCTAATATCCCAAACCTGTCCCCCAAAGTAAATCATACAGCAGTTGATTTGCTGCAGTGTATTCTTTTTGATATGCAAGGTGCCAAGAGACAATATATGGACAGAATGCTGCTATGTTCTCTTAAAGCCACGCTACTGCACAAGGTTAAAAAAATGTGAATTCCACAAAAGTCAACAGTATTCAGGTACAGAAAACACTGTGTGCAGCCTTACAGCATTATGTAGTAGATAATTTGCAACATTTAGATGTCACATTGTCACTAATGGAACCCAGTGCTGCAAGTAGCTGATGGTATGCTACCTTTTTTCTAGGGAAGGGGCACAGATACTCTAGAAACGATGCTTGTGTCCTGCTGCCAGGGTGTTGGGTCCAAATTAGACAGAGAAGGTTCTGCCTTCCTTTTGTAGCACTGAATGGGACCAGTGTAGAAAGGGAAGACAATGCAAATCTGCCTCCTCAGGTGACAGCTGTCAAAAAGTGTTTCCTGCTAGGAAAAAAAAGAACTTAGCAGTGTGCTCCCTCTATTAGGTTATGTTGCTCTGATAGTTGAAAAGCAAGGGTGTGATCCCTGAGGGCTGGAAGTAGCCAAACAAGGGGGAAGGGGGGGGGGAATCAAAACTGAAGTGAAAAGCTATACACTTCCAGTTTTGATAGTATGGTTGGGGGAATTTATGGGCTGGGGCAGAACGATAACCCTCTCTGTGCAAAATCTGCTGATTCTGATGTCTTCAGGAACAGAAAAATCTGTCCCTCGGGTCATACAGGGCCTATGATGCTTAAAAATGTCCTTTGGGGCCACACCCATCCCACAGGGTGGACTTTGCCCAACTCTGCTATAGAGGGATGAACCATGGACAAATGTAATTATGTAAGCTCTGGCTCAGTACTACTGGGCCTCTCAGTACTTCATAAAGTTCAAACATATTAGGCCATCAGAAAGGGAGTGATGGGTGACAAGTCCCTAACTAGGAACAGGCAGTTCTAAAAATTGAATATCCTTTTTTTCTAAAGCAATCCAAGAAAAGATTCCCGTTTAGAAGATCAAGTCAGGGATGTCTGGCCCTTTGGCACCTGGAAGCCCTTCCATAAGAAAAAGGGTGCAAAAATTTGAACTAATTTAGAAAGATGGGCAAGAATAGAATGAGCTAACTTGCCATACCCAAGTTGAAGTTTTTGCTAGTTATACCAAATGTACACATATTCACTCATTGGCTCTGTACAACATATGGGGGAGATAGCACTTAAATGATCAAATACAAATCATTAAGGAGACACCAAAATATATTTCACATCCTCTTGCCTGTGGCATATTTCAGAAACAATAGAAAGGAAACAGCAAAATAAACATCTTTCTAGTGTTCTAGAAGTTCTTGTAATATTTTCCAAAGCAGCAAGAATAAAGCAGATTAATCTAAAACTGATACAAAGGAGTGAAAAGAAATAAATAGAAGCAGCTGAACAATTATTCTGGTCCAATCTCCAAGTCATTTTGTACAGAACAGGTCAAGAGAAATGTGCAAAAAAAAAAATTCACATTTCAGAAGTTAATTTTTTATTTTCTTTAAAATCACTTTTTTGCTTTTTTGTATAAAAGGCAGATAATGATTGTTTGATCTGCAATTGTTCTGGGTGCTTGCAGAGATGGGGGGGAAAGCTGGGTTATAATCAGAGTACAAAACATGTGAAAGTGCTCTGATTGGGCTTTCAAAGTCACGGTTTGGGTGGTATTAAAGCTTAAGTCCCTCTACAGAGATATTTTGTCTGTTTGCCAATGCGTTTGTTTCATGTATGCTATTCTTAGCTCAAATCAATTGTGTTGAAAACCCATTCAGTGAATTTCTTCAGTTTCTCAGAGGCATTCTGGGATTCTTCCTGTAACCGTATATTGTCTTCCCTCAAATGTTGCACTTCAGCCTGAAGATTGGCTTTGTCTTCTTTTTCCTGACGGATAAGGAAAAGACACCATGTCTTATCTTGGGAATTCATGTCAAGACCACCACACCACTTTTGTTAAGTCAGACCAACATTAAAAAGTTGTTCTTTCCATCCTGCTCTGGTTTCCCACCTGCTCTTTTACTTGCGTTTTGAAACTGTCTGACATTTGTTCTTAGTTTAAGGCAGGGGTTCCCAACCTTAGGTCCCAGGTGTTCTTGGACTACAACTCCCAGAAATCCTAGCCAGCACAGTTAATAGGGAAGGAGTTTTAGTCCAAGAACATCTGAGGACCCAAGGTTGGGGCCATGGGTTTAAGGAAATGCCAGTTTTCTGTATTATGTGGCGACATTACAGCCTTTCTCCCAATGTCCTTGGAATATACATACATTCTATTGATATCTGTTCATTAATCTGCTGACTATTCTCTACAAAACCAGGTTTCTGCTAAAGACCATTGCAGATGCTCCTGTGTTGAGAGACTAATCAACTGAAAAGAATCAAACTGAAGTGAACAATGCTAGTGATCCTGCTGGCAGTAGTTCTTTCTCAGACAATAGGAACGACTTTGGCAAACACGGAGCAAGATCTCTTTTTCCTCAGCCATCCTTAGAACTCTGTGGCCAAAATCCTGTTGCTTAGTTTTGTCTACTCCTTATTGACAAGCAAAGCATCCCTGCTGTGATTCTCAGGGCATGTGTGTTGTGCCCCAAGTCAACACACGTACGCACACCATCCACAGCAGAAACGGTTTACCAGGCACAAATGGACCATATGTTACTATGTGGCTTATGTTAAGCAACCGCAATTGGGCTAATGTCTTTAAGACTTGAAGCTAAATACCCGTGATATTGAACAATCAAGCATATCAAACAAAGTGCTGTCTTCTTTTTTAAAAAATCAATTCATAGCTCCCATGGCCTCCATAATTTTCATTAGGACTACAATGCAAGTGTTTTTCTTCTGTGCTCCTGATGAGAACCACTAGTGGTTATATGAACCCCGGAAGGAATGCTTTCTTGGGGGCCTGTCTTTTCAAGGTAACAGCTTCTTGAGGGAGGCACATTTTCTTCAGATCGTGGTGGGGAAAAAATTGTAAGGCCTTGACAAAAATCATTCTGCCCAATCAACCCCAAGCATCATTTCAAGTAATGTGTTTAACATTCCATCTGGTTTTTAGACTAGAAAACACATCTTCCAGTTTCTCTCTTGTAAATCTCAATTTTACTTTGGCTTTTTAAAAATTGTGTTAAGAGTACCAGGACACAGGAGTTTTGAAATAATGGTGATGTTAGACATTAGTACTCATAGTGACATTAGTATAAGCTAGTGTGTAGGGAAAAAATCTGTTTCTCTAGTAGAAATATTTACCTTCTTTAAATCCTCCTGTAGCATTCTCAGCATACTTTCCAGCTGGCTCACTTTGGAAGCAAGAGAAGGAGGAGATTCTTTCCTTCAGAAGGAGTAAACAGACACTGAGTTGTAAACTTTTGTTAATGCTCATGTTCCAGTGATTTGGCTTTCCTTAAATGATAGTTGATAAACTATAGTTTATAACTATGTATATAAATAATTGGAAAGATTAGAACATTAACTCTTTGCTGGCGTTTTTGGTAAGCTTAGATATTTTCAACATCCCTTTTGGAAAAGCTGCCCTTATGTATTATCTCCGTCTATAACCATGGCCAGTACATTCAGCCATTAAAGAGTTACTGCTTCAATTTTGGGCGGTGTGCAGCTTGTGTGCAATGAAACAGAGTCATGTTCAACCTGAAATTGAAGCAGGAATGCTTCAGTTAATGGCAATTATTGAAACTGTGGAGGTGCACAACAGGATTTTGGCCCATATATATCATATCATATCATATCATATGTCATGTCATGTCTACTTTAGTCTGCTCTAATGCAAATCAATCAATCAATCAATCAATAGTCTATCTGTCTATCTATCTATCTATCTATCTATCTATCTATCTATCTATCTATCTATCTATCTATCTATCTATCTATCTATCTATCTATCTATCTATCTATCTATCTATCTATCTAATGGGAGTAGCTTTGTCTAAAAGTTTTTAAACAGTACATGCTCCTTTTTGGAGTATACCTCTCTCTCCTTCTCCATTAAGTAAAGAACAGATACCAGAAATTACGAATACCAGATCCTTAGTTAAAAACACAAATCTGTTACTTAAAAAACCTAAAAAATTCAGCGGCCAGATTAATAACTGGGGTGAAAAAATTTCAGCACATCTCCCCCACACTGGCCGCCCTTCATTGGCTACCGGTTCATTTCCACACAGGCTTCAAGGTTATGATGATAACATTCAAAGCCCTAAACAGTTTAGGACCTCGGTATCTATCAGAACGCCTGCTCCCAGCCAGATCTGTCTGTAATACCCATTCTTCACAGACAGGGCGGTTCAGGGCCTTGATCCCAAAAGAGGCCCGGAGGGAAAGAACAAGAAACCGGGCCTTCTCGGCGGTCGCCCCCCGCCTGTGGAACAACCTGCCCATTGAGATCCACCTGGCACCCTCGCTGGATGGGTTCAAACAAGCATTGAAGACTTGGCTCTTCTGCCAGGCTTTCCCTGACCATTAAGATCTCGGCCCCCCTTTTACCATCCTTTTTGCTATCCTTTTCATGACCCTTTTACCACTTTCATTGCCATCTGTTTTAATTTATCTTGTTGCTATATATTATTTTTTGTCGTGTTTTAATATTGCTGTTTATATGTTGTTAGCCACCCAGAGTGGCCTGGTTGCTAGATGGTGCGGGGTATAAATCCAATCAATCAATCAACCTCCAAATGCTAAATTCAAGTTTTTCTGCTCGCAATAATGTGTATATCTTAAATTTCTACACACAACATACTGCTTACCCAGGGTAAGGCTTTATTTGTACAGGAAGCTGGTCATCACCTTGATCATTATTAGAAGCAACGCTGACAGGTCTGTGGTTTTCATCACTATTGGCAAAATATGAGGCTCGCTGGACTGGAGAAAAAAGACACACAAACACACATGCCTTAGAATAATAATTTTTTTTTCAGTTTCAGCTGGAAAATAGAGCTTTGTTCTGCAGGAAAAAAAACCTAAGACAACTATGTATATGGAAAAACTTCCTGTTACAAAGCCCAAACTGAAACCTGAGATGAGATGCAAACAGCACAAGCTACTTCTGGAGGACTGCCTTAGAAAGAAAGCTAGAAGCATTGAAGCTTGCAGGAGAGGCAGAGATGGGAAGCAGGTCCACACTAACTGGTCTTTGGAGAGATTAGGTCCATTTGACACCTGCTCTGCCCAAACTTCTTTCATTACATTGGAAGAACTACTTAGTAACATTATTAACTGACATCTAGGTTTCTTTGCTTCCCCGTTCTCTCCTCATCCCTTTCCTCTAGCATCATGCCTTTCAGATTATAAGGCAATGAACAAGGATGGCCTTGTTTTTACTGAACTCACGTAAGCCTCTCTAGGAGCCTTTTTGATTCAAGAATTTAAATTTAAAGAGTAGATACAGAGGCTACCAAGTAATGGGATGTTTTGCTCTAGTATGGTAGGCTCAACATTTTGATACTTTCTTACATAACTCTGTGTAGAAGAGTTACTGTACAACTTTCACAAAACTGTCAGAAAATATTCAGAAGACTCTCATTCACTTGGAATCAAAATCAGGGTTTGGAAGTCAACAAAACATTGAATCAAGCTTGTTGTCCGTCTTTCGAGGCATTTAGGTAATCCAGTCCCACCAGACAGTTTGCATAATTCAACTGTCATACTACACCATAGGCAAAATCTGAGTCATTTCCCCCACTAATAGGGTCAAAAATGGATTAAGCAAATCAAGACGGCAGTCAGGTCACTTGTTACTTCAACAAGGGGGGTAACAAGTGAGGGTGGAGAGAAGAGTTCACTCCCATCAGTATATGGAGACTGTCTGGAACCAGGTCATGATTTGAACCATACTGCTGTACTTAGCTTTTTAAAATTTGTTTGTATCAAGAAACATAAACACATCAGATAAACAACAATTTATTTATTTACACCTAAATCATGTGTAATCTAGCCATTCACTTTCAGGACCACAAATAAGTAAAGTTAAAATAAATAGATTTCTTCCCACATGCTCTTTCATTTTTCAAAATGGTTATTTTGTTAAGACAATGAAGAAGCACTTTAACATATACAGTAGGATCCCCATATCCATGGGATTGGTATTCAAGGTTTCAGTTATCCACAGTTTACCACAGCCCTATAGACAACACACAAGGGGGTTAGCCTTGTGGCCTTTATCCCACCCCTTTGTGGCCATTGTCCTACCTCCTTGTATTCTGTATATAGGGATTGCTACTATCCACATTTTCAGGCATTCACGGTAGATTGTGGAATGGAGCCCCCCATGAATATGGGGGCCTACTGTATTCAAAGCAGACTAAAGCTACAAAAAGTAGTATTAATCCAAATCCATACTTACATTATGATGAATCAGCACATTACAAAAAACATCACAATGCTTTAGAAGAACAAAAGAGGAATTCTGATCATGATTACAAGAATTCTTCCATTTGCAGAAGCTCTGATGCAAGATTTTGTTATTTTCTTAAACATTTTAGTTCTAAACTACATCCAACATCTTTCTTGTTCTCTGTATTTCAGATCTAGCCCAAATCATCTTGTATGGCTACACAAATAGTATAACTTTTAGAAGCAAACTGCCCAAATTTAAGAAATCAAGACGGACATTATCAGTTGAATATTGAGTCACACAATTCTGCATGCAACAGATATTATCCCTGGTGATTTCTTAACTTAAGGCAATTTACGTCGAGGGTTATATCATTTGTTTTATACCAGCAAAACCAAGTAAGATGATTTGGGCCACTGTAACACAACCTCTCATTTCCTTATGAATTAGGACTGTATGAACACAATTTGGGATTGTCACGTACTCTCTTTCCCATGCTCTGGCATAGCCATGAAGAAAGAGAGCGGCAGTTTTAATTTCTACAGTTATTTCCACACCACGTTTTTGATACTGTTTAATGAAAAAAGCCAACTTCTACCTGGGGTTACAAAGTTGCCTTGTCAAGATTAACAACAATTTAAAGTTAACACTTAACCATGGTTAACTGAAAATAGATGCAAAAACTCCCAATCGCCCTGTGATGAGAAGCCATAGCTTACTGTTATGTGCTAAAACAGCTGCTGTGTTGGTTTGGGTTACCAACTCTACAAAAGGTCAAAGGATGGCAGTAATACATTTCTTCCTCCTACCACCCCCCTCTCTTTTTAAATTCAAACCATAGTCTTAAAGTAGTTCGTTTTTAAATGTGGCTACAGACAGTTTTCTATGAGCTGGCTTTCATGTGGGTTACATTGAGCATGATCCTGTTTCCATCTTAATTGAAGGCTGACATATGTAAGCTGAAAACCTTTTGTTTTACAAGGTATCAACATGTTTACTAATTTTATTATACATGATGAAAGAAAGAAGTTCCAAAAAATACAATATTGATGATATGCAAAGTCATGCATTTAGGGAAAAGCAACCAAGAGAAGATGGTGCATTACCATGTCTGAATACCCAGATTACTTTGATGGTTTATTTCATATGTGACCAAATATCACTAGAAGGTCCACATTTGTGGAGTTTTTATTTGCTTGTTTTCCCAGGTTTTTCACTCTTTCTGGCCCTGTGGCAGAAGGTTATGTATACAAACCAGAAACTACAAGTTTCAGGGTGAAATACAGAGTGCATTGTATTATGAGATGGTATATAAGTTGAAATAATAAACTAACTAATTAACTAACTAACTTGGTAAGGAGTGTTTTCACTCAGATCCACAGCAAAGCCATAAAGGTACTGTATGTTGTATCTCTGTTACAATTTTTAAAAGAAACTGAAGCACACAAAAATGTTAAATGACATAAAACTGGACTTGAACAATGCACGTAACACTAGACTGTTATGAATTCTACTGCAACTGAGGAACAATTTGGGTTTCAGAACTGAAAAAAATATGCAGTGACAGAAATAGTGAATTTAAAACTCTTTTGTGAGGGAGGTACAGAATCTCCCCAAGTAATGCGCTGAAAATACCCACCTTCAAAGGCTTTGGCAGCATCTACCAAGTTGGACCAGTCTAAGTCAGAAGCAGAATCAGGCAGTGGCATGAGACCCGAGTCTGGCATGGGCTGCCTTCTCTGCTCCTGCATATCTGTAAGGGAACTGTCGGAGGCTGAAAACTCTCCTGAGGCAACAAAAGGGACCCAAATCAAAACACATATAGGAAAGAAAGGAAAAAAGCAACAACATTGTTATTCAGTGGAAAAAACATTTTAAGAATCTTCCTTCTGGTTTTCCACAGTTTTATACCCAAACAGAAGTTCTGGAGCAGTGAACTGAAAATTGGTCTTATCCTGAAATGCCTTGGAGAACAGGAAGTAGAACATGGGGTTCTAAATCACATGGAGAGAGAGTCTCAGAAGGCTCCTCACTTCACACTTTTCACTCTTTATGCACATAAGTTGACAGAAGTGACTGTGGGAATAGTGCATTCTCCTTCCTTACATTTCCAAAGAAGCAGCTATATTAGTCTGCCTCAGCACATTGGCAAAAAGAAAAGGGAAAAAGAAAAGGAAAAATATTGCAGCACTTTAAAAACAAACAGTTTTACTTCAGTGTAAGTTTTAGTAGACCAAATTCCACTTCTTCAGACACAGGAGTGTAAATACATGCAAATACATATACAGTATTTATATCATGATGGTGAGATTCACGCAAGGAAATGCAGGGATGGCATTAGGAGGGCAAAAGCTGAGAATGAGCTGAGGTTAGCTAGAGGCACTAAAAGCAATAAAAAAGCATTCTTCGGGTATGTGTAGCAAAAGACAAACAAAAGACATAGTGGCACAGCTCTCAATGGAGATGGAAAAATGATAACAGAGGACAAAGAAAAGGCAGAGGTGCTCAATTCCTATTTTAGTTCAGTCTTTTCCCATAAGAAAGACTATAAACTTCCAAACAAATTGGAAGTGCAAGCGGGGGGGGGGGGGGGGGGGGACAGGATTGCAGCTGGAGATTGATAAACAAATAGTCAAGGAATACCTTAATGAGTTCAAATCTCCAGGGCCGGATGAACTGCATCCGAGAGTACTGAAGGAACTGGCTGAAGAACTCTCAGAACCGCTATCCGTTATTTTCTTGAAATCATGGGAAACGGGTGAGGTTCCAAAGGATTGGAGGAGGACCAATGTTGTCCCTATCTTCAAAAAGAGCAAAAAAGAGGAACCTGGGAACTACAGGCCAGTCAGCCTGACATCAATCCCAGGCAAAATTCTGGAACAGATCGTAAAGCGGTCATTGTGCAAGCACCTAGAAAACAATGCAGTAATAACTAGAAGCGAACACGGATTTGTCAAGAACAAATCCTGCCAAACTAATTGGATCTCGTGTTTTGATCAGGTCACCTCCCTGATAGACAGAGGGAATGCTGTAGACGTAGTATATCTTGAGTTCAGCAAAGCTTTTGACAAAGTGCCCCATGATATCCTGATTAGCAAGCTAACTAGGTGTGGGCTGGATAGATCAAGTGTCAGGTGGATACACAATTGGCTACAGAATCGTACTTGGATGAGGGAGTGAAGGGAATGCATGTCAAATTTGCAGATGATACAAAATTGGGCAGAATAGCTAATACCCTAGAAGACAGAAATAAAATTCAAAATGACCTTGATAGGATGGAGCACTGGGCCAAAAGCAACAGAATGAAATTCAACAGGGATAAGTGCAAAGTACTGCACTACGGAAAAAGAAACCAATTGCACAGTTACAAGATGGGGGACACCTGGCTCAGCAAAACTACGAGCAAGAAGGATCTTGGAATTGGCGTAGAACACAAGCTAAATATGAGCCAACAGTGTGATGTGGCTACAAAAAAGGCAAATGCTATTTTAGGCTGCATTAATAGAAGTCTAGTTTCCAAATCCCGCAAGGTGCTAGTTCCCCTCTATTCAGCACTGGTTAGGCCTCACCTTGAGTATTGGACACCACACTTCAAGAAGGATGCTAACAAATTGGAACAAGTTCAGAGGAGGGCGACAAGGATGATCAGGGGGATGGAAACCAAGCCTTATGAGGAAAGGCTGAAAGAAATGGGCATGTTTAGCCTTGAGAAAAGAAGACTGAGGGGTGATATGATAGCACTTTTCAAATATTTGAAAGGCTGTCATACAGAGGAGGGGCAGGATCTGTTCTCGATCATCCCAGAGTGCAGGACATGCAACAATGGGCTCAAGTTAAAAGAAGCCAGATTTCGGTTGAATATCAGGAAAAACTTCCTGTTAGAGCAGTATGACAGTGGAACCAGTTACCTCGGGAGTTTGGGAGTGCTCCAACACTGGAAGCACTCAAGAAAAACATAGATAATTACCTGGCAGATATGTTTTGATTGTATTCCTGCATTGAGCAGGGGGTTGGACTTGATGGCCTTGTAGGCCCCTTCCAACTTCACTTTTCTATGATTCTATGGTGAGGACACAGATGACAAAGGCTGTACTAGTGTGCTTAGTACAGTAAGTCACACTAGAGTAGGCCTACAGAACCAGTGAGGATTTCGTGAGTCAACTCCTCCATAAGTTCCATTGATTCAAGTAGGCCTACTCTAGTTACAACTTACTTTAGTGTAGTAAGTCACAACTAGAATAGATCCATTTACATTAATGGAATTTGCAGAGAAGTTGACTCACCAAATCCCCACAGGTCTACTCTAGAGTGACTTACTACATTAAGGAACAGTATTTCAGCCAAAGTGACAATGGCTCATTAACCCATGAATGGGACTATCAAGCTGTTAATTAACAGATCCCAGTCAGGGTGATAAGCTAAACAGACCTGGTTGTGACAAGATTCCTGTTTATAGGACACCAGTCAGAGACTATCCAGGGAGACAACTATTTTACACCCATAAGATCTTACAGAAAGCTGAGCTATTGATCTATGTAATGTAACAAGGAGCTTTGATCTTTTTGAGGTACTTAAAGATACACTGGAAAATTTTCATGTAGGCATTTTTCTCCTATCTCCTTTCATACTGCCTTTTTTTATACAGCAACCACTTTGAGATCCATAATATAGTGTAGTGGGAAGCTGAAGTACTCTGAAACTAGTTTCAGTATGTTTCTACTCCAGATGAAAGATTTGTGTCTATTCATTGTTTTGTGTAGGGTGTCTGAAACGGGTTTAAATGGATTGTTGTATTCTATTGTTTTAAATGTGTTTTAATATTAATTATATTTACCATTTTAATATAATAATTGTTTAATTGTTTTTTAATATTTGTATACTTATTGTTTTTAGCTTTTAAATACTGTATTTTAATTATGTAAGCTGCCTTGGGTCCTTTTAAGGACAAAGGTGGGATAAAATATTTTAATTAATTAATTAATTAGAGAATGAGAGAGAGAGAGAGAGAGAGAGAGAGAGAGACTGTCCTGTTGGTCCTATGTAGAAAGCAGAGAGACACTGGTAGCAGATAACAGCATAAATCACATTAGAAGATGAACAAATAAGTGAGTACCTGATGTTGTGGCTGACACAGTGCTGCCAGTGCAGATATGGGGGCACAACTGGCATCTAGGCTGGAACACAGTCTTGTTTCTAACTTCATCTCCATGTTGTGCTACCTGTTGTGTGTCAGTAATTCTTTAAGATTAAGGGATTGTCTCTAGGCTAGTACGAGCCAGCCTCACAAAGCCTGGGAGATGGAAGTATTATTGTTCACAATGTGTTGGATCACTAATAATACATTGCAGTGGTTTCAGTTGGGAGATGTAGATGACTAATAAGAGGGTTCTTTCATTCTCTCTGCTGGGTCTGTCTCATACAAGGTTGTTGCCAGGTAGCAGTCTGGCTCTATCAATTTGCTTTTTTTTTTTTTTTTGGCCACACTGACTAGGTATGCTTTAACTCAATGGCTGAAATCCAATAGTAAGTCACAACTAGAATAAGCCCACTGAATCAGCTCAGACCTAGTGAGTCAACTCCTCTGTAAGTTCCACTGATTCAATCAGCTTACTCTAGCTGCAACTTACTACTGGATTTCAGCCTGTGAGTTTTAAGTCTATCCTGTAGTTTTGAACAAACACAGTTATATCAAAGAACTTGGCTACAATGGACTTGGTGGCATGTTCTAGATGGAAGCTGGAGGAAAGTATGTATCTGTTATGGTTAGTAGTATCCAGAAAGTGTGCATGTTTGTGTAGACTTGTCCAGCCATAGACTGATGGAAAGAGGAAAGCTACTGAAGTCCTGGTGGAATTTTTCCAGTAATTCCTTGCCATGAGTCCAAATGATGATGATGACATCACTGATGGATTTGCACTCCCATGTCTAAAGAAGTGGATTTTGATCCACGAAAGCTCACACTGAAATAAATCTGTTCATCTTGAAAGTGCTACAAAAGTTTACCCTTCTTTTCCTTTTTCCAGCATGCTGAGACAGCCTAACATGGCCACTTCTTTGAAAATCTGGGGAGGGGAGGGATTGTAATAGCTCCACTCACCTCCATAATCACTCTTCTTAGACTCTATGCATGAAAAGTGAAAATTCTGGAGGGGAGAGCTTCCTGAGGCTCTCCATGTGAACCAGAACCCTGTAAAATAATTTATATGGACAGGCCGTATAGAGACAGAAGGCTCTTCCCTTCAGATGTTTACCTTCTACATATAGAAAGTGTTAGAAATGGGGATGGGTGGGGCAGAGCTAACATGCCCCTGTTCCTTTTATGCTTACTGCCAATCACTTCTGATGCCTGGAATGGGCTAGAGTCAACTGAAAAGACGTGTGGTCTTTCTGTGAAAGGATTACTTCCTGCAGTGCTAACACTGATATAGCCGAGAAGAACGATGATCTTTTTGAACCCACATTAAATAACAGTAAACATAAGTGAAACATTTAATAAGATAGGAAGGATCCAAGAAGTATGTACTGTAAGTAATAAGCCAATCCTCTGCTCTCTGCTCTATAAAATAAATAACATTCAACATTAATAATTTATTCAAATACACCCTCACAATAATTCACAATAATAATGTTACTATACAGCATAACTATAGTACCGGCTTAACTTTGGACATTACACAGCAGACCTAACCAGAATGTTCTATAGTGTTTGCCCAAAATGATTAGGCTAAGACTGACACATCTTCAAGAGGAAGGACAGCCACTGGCAATGGGATTCTTTGTGCCATCGGTGCTCTGACTTGGCACATCAGTGCTCCAGTCAAGAGAAAGTGTGCTGCTGATCTGAAAGTCCATGTGCTTGGTGTTAAAGTATGTAGGACACAAGCCATTTGGAATTTAATAGGTCAAGCCAATCACTTTTAGTTATGGTCTGTAGCTCAGAAAAAGTTGCTGAAGGCACAAGAGTAAATTTGCTCAGACTGATCCCTGCCTTCAGAAAGTTGGTCCTATATTTGGAATGTGCTGAAACTTCTGAACAGTCAGAGGCAGCCTGAATCAAGGTTATAAAGTGTATGAATAAGGAATAGCAGTCTGTATCTGTCCAGAAGTAGACAAGTAAGAAGTAAAGTGAATGTATGAGAGAAGCTAGCTTATCCTGAGTCCTTGGGACAGACTATACTTTAAAAAAAAAAAAAAGGAAAGGGGGGGGGGAAGAAGGAAAAAGTGGCAAACCAGCAACTAATGCATGACACTTTCTACACTCCAAAGATGGATCTATACTTACCATGCAAAGATTTCATTCCTAATGTGTATGATGGCCTTCTTAAGGGCAATGATTTGGGAAGAGAAGGGTATGTGCTGGTGAAAAGAACATCATTTGGAAGGGCTTGGTCCAGAAGAGAAGCTCTTGATGGGAAGAAGTGTTCCCTTTGACTGCTGTAAATACTTTCATCTGACAGAGTCCTCTGCAAGGCACGCCTTGACGTGGGAGTGCTAGGGAACGGTGACTGAAATAAAAGAAGAGAAATGCATCAGAACCTACATTAGTACCCATCCAGGGCAACACAATAGCTCTATTTAGGTGTTACTTACCTAATTCTCTCCATGCAAGCAGGGGAGCACCTAGCCCCACCTCTGTCTGTCATCATCTTCTCCACACAAACAGTGACACCCTTGCACAGAAGAGGTGCTTGTTCACACAAAGGCTCTCCATGTGAGCACAGAACCTGATTCTTCAGGCACCTTCTTTACATGGAGTTTATATGTGAACATCAACCTCTTCTCTTCAGATGTCACATTCCACATATAGCAAATGACAAGGGAGTGGTTACACACTTCCCTGCTTGTGTTTTGGAGAGAACGAGCTAAGTGCCAGGGCTAATATTACCTCTGAAGTTCCAGTAAAAAGATATGTTATTACATACCCTTCAAAAATGAAAGCCAGTTTCAATTTAATGTTTTATATACATGGAGTTATTTCAGAAGTTAATGTTTACCTATACCTGAATCCACATAAAGTTTAACCAAACTAATACAGTGTTGTTGTTTAGTCATTAAGTCGTGTCCGACTCTTCGTGACCCCATGGACCAGAGCACGCCAGGCCCTCCTGTCTTCCACTGCCTCCCGGAGTTGGGTCAAATTCATGTTAGTAGCTTTGATGACACTGTCCATCAATCTCGTCCTCTGTCATCCCCTTCTCCTCTTGCCTTCACACTTTCCTAACAACAGGATCTTTTCCAGGGAGTCTTCTCTTCTCATGAGATGGCCAAAGTATTGGAGCCTCAGCTTCAGGATCTGTCCTTCCAGTGAGCACTCAGGGTTGATTTCTTTCAAAATGGATAGGTTTGTTCTCTTTGCAGTCCAGGGGACTCTCAAGAGTCTCCTCCAGCACCACAATTCAAAAGCATCAATTCTTCGGCGGTCAGCCTTCTTTATGGTCCAGCTCTCACTTCCATACATCGCTACTGGAAAAACCATAGCTTTGACTATGCAGACCTTTGTCGGCAAGGTGATGTCTCTGCTTTTTAAGATGCTGTCTAGGTTTGTCATCGCTTTCTTCCCAAGAAGCAGGTGTCTTTTAATTTCGTGGCTGCTATCACCATCTGCAGTGATCATGGAGCCCAAGAAGGTAAAATCTGTCACTGCCTCCATATCTTCCCCTTCAATTTGCCAGGAGGTGATGGGACCAATGGCCATGATCTTAGTTTTTCTGATGTTGAGCTTCAGACCATTTTTTGCACTCTCCTCTTTCACCCTCATTAAGAGGTTCTTAATTCCTCCTCACTTTCTGCCATCAGAGTGATATCATCTGCATATCTGAGGTTGTTGATATTTCTTCCGGCAATCTTAATTCCGGCTTGGGATTCATCCAGTCCAACCTTTTGCATGATGTGTTCTGCATATAAGTTAAATAAGCAGGGAGACAATATACAGCCTTGTCGTACTCCTTTCCCAATTTTGAACCAATCAGTTATTCCATATCCAGTTCTAACTGTTGCTTCCTGTCCCACATATAGATTTCTCAGGAGATAGATAAGGTGGTCAGGCACTCCCATTTCTTTAAGAACTTGCCATAGTTTGCTGTGGTCCACAGAGTCAAAGGCGTTTGCGTAGTCAATGAAGCAGAAGTAGATGTTTTTCTGGAACTCTCTGGCTTTCTCCGCAATCCAGCGCATGTTAGCAATTTGGTCTCTAGTTCCTCTGCCCCTTCGAAATCCAGCTTGTACTTCTGGGAGTTCTCGGTCCACATACTGCTGAAGCCTGCCTTGGAGGATTTTGAGCATAACCTTGCTAGTGTGTGAAATGAGTGCAATTGTACGGTAGTTGGAGCATTCTTTGGCACTGCCTTTCTTTGGGATTGGGATGAAGACTGATCTTTTCCAATCCTCTGGCCACTGCTGAGTTTTCCAAACTCGCTGGCATATTGAGTGTAGCACCTTAACAGCCTCATCTTTTAAGATTTTAAATAGTTCAACTGGAATGCCATCACCTCCACTGGCCTTGTTGTTAGCCATGCTTTCTAAGGCCCACTTGACTTCGCTCTCCAGGGTGTCTGGCTCAAGGTCATCAACAACACTATCTGGTTTGTCCGGGACATCCAGATCTTTCTGGTATAATTCCTCTGTGTATTCTTGCCACCTCTTCTTGATGTCTTCTGCTTCTGTGAGGTCCCTACCATTTTTGTCCTTTATCATGTCCATCTTTGCACAAAATGTTCCTTTAATATCTCCGATTTTCTTGAACAGATCTCTGGTTTTTCCCTTTCTATTATTTTCCTCTATTTCTTTGCACTGTTCATTTAAGAAGGGCCTCTTGTCTCTCCTTGCTATTCTTTGGAAGTCTGCATTCCATTTTCTGTAACTTTCCCTATCTCCCTTGCATTTTGCCTCCCTTCTCTCCTCCGCTATTTGTAAGGCCTCGTTGGACAGCCACTTTGCTTTCTTGCATTTCCTTTTCTTTGGGATGGTTTTTGTTGCTGCCTCCTGTACAATGTTACGATCCTCCATCCATAGTTCTTCAGGCACTCTGTCCACCAAATCGAGTTCCTTAAATCTGTTCTTCACTTCCACTGTGTATTCATAAGGGATTTGGTTTAGATTCTACCTGACTAGCCCAGTGGTTTTTCCTCCTTTCTTCAGTTTAAGCTTGAGTTTTGCTATAAGAAGTTGATGACCAGAGCCACAATCAGCTCCAGGTCTTGTTTTTGCTGACTGTATAGAGCTTCTTCATCTTTGGCTGCAGAGAATATAATCAATCTGATTTCGGTATTGCCCATCTGGTGATGTCCATGTGTAGAGTGTGTTTCGGCCCCGTGGAGTCTCAATTGTGGGGTTCCGCAGGGCTCGATTATCTCCCCAATGCTGTTTAATATCTACATGAGGCCGCTGGGTGGGGTCATCAGGGGGTGTGGGGCTTCGTGCCATCAGTACGCTGATGACACCCAGTTCTACATCTCCTTTTCTCCAACCACAGTGGATGCCGTTCCGTCCCTTCAGCGCTGCCTGGAGGCTGTACCGCAATGGATGCAGAAGAATGGTCTGAGGCTGAACCCGGACAAGACGGAGATCTTGAGGGTGGGTGGCCCCTCCATCGGTGGTTTGGGAAACTCCCTCTCTTTTGGGGGAGTGACTCTCACCGCGAAGAGTGAGGTTCACAGCTTGGGGGTCCATCTGGATTCGGCGCTCACCATGGAAACCCAGGTGGCATCAGTGGTCCGCTCTGCCTATTTCCATCTGTGGCGGATTGCCCAGCTGCGTCCCTATCTTGATGGTGGGGCACTCACCACTCTGGTCCATGCGCTTGTAGTCTTGAGATTAGACTACTGTAACGCGCTCTACGTGGGGCTACCTTTGAGATTGATGCGGAAGCTTCAAATGGTGCAGAATGCGGCGGCCAGACTTCTTACTGGGGTGAGAAAACATCAACATATCTCCCCCACTCTGGCTGCCTTGCATTGGCCGCCCGTTCGTTTCTGCATTGATTTCAAAGTGTTAATGATGACATATACAGCCCTAAACGGTTTAGGACCGATATCTAGCGGAACGCCTCCTCCCACCTAGATCTACCCGAATCACTCGTTCTAGCCAGGAAGGATGGCTGAGGGGCCTAACGCCGAGGGAGGCCCAGAGAGAAAGAACAAGAAACCGGGCCTTCTCGGCAGTGGCCCCTCGCCTTTGGAACACTCTGGCCCCAGAGATCTGTCTGGCTCCCTCGCTGGGTGTTTTAAAGAGCCAACTTAAGACCTGGCTCTTTAGGCAGGCTTTCCCTCCTGTCATCACTTGAATATTTTTTCCCATCTTAAACTATATTACTACTGTTGTTTTTTATTTTATTATATTGCTTTTATTCTATCTATTATTGTTAGCCGCCTAGAGTAGACTTCGGTCTAGATGGGCGGGGTATAAATTAAATCAAATAAATAAATAAATAAATAAATAGTCGCCTCTTGTGTTGTTGGAAAAGAGTGTTTGTGATGACCAGCTTGTTCTCTTGACAAAACTCTATTAGCCTTTGCCCTGCTTCATTTTGAACTTCAAGGCCAAACTTACCTGTTGTTCCTTTTATCTCTTGATTCCCTACTTTAGCATTCCAGTCCCCTATAATGAGAAGAACATCTTTCTTTGGTGTCAGTTCTAGAAGGTGTTGTAATTCTTCACAGAATTGGTCAATTTCAGCCTCTTCAGCATCGGTGGTTGGTGCATAAACTTGGATGACTGTGATGTTGAAAGGTCTGCCTTGGATTCGTATTGAAATCATTCTATCATTTTTGAGTTTGTATCCCAATACAGCTTTTCCCACTCTTTTGTTGACTATGAGGGCTACTCCATTTCTTCTATGGGATTCTTGCCCACAATAGTAGATATGATAATCGTCTGAATTGAATTTGCCCATTCCCGTCCATTTTAGTTCACTGACGGCCAGGATGTCAATGTTTATTCTTGCCATCTCCTGTTTGACCACATCCAGCTTACCAAGGTTCATAGATCTTACATTCCAGGTTCCTATGCAGTATTTTTCTTTGCAGCATCGGACTTTCCTTTCACTTCCAGGCGCGTCCGCAGCTGAGGGTCCTTTCGGCTTTGGCCCAACCACTTCATTAGCTCTGGAGTTACTTGTCCTTGTCCTCCGCTCTTCCTCAGTAGCATGTTGGATGCCTTCCGACTTGAGGGGCTCATCTTCCAGCGTCATATCTTTTAGCCTTTTGTTTCTGTTTATGGGGTTTTCTTGGCAAAGATACTGGAGTGGCTTGCCAGTTCCTGCTCCAGGTGGATCGTGTTTAGTCAGAACTCTCCACTATGACCTGTCCGTCTTGGGTGTCCCTGCATGGCATAGCCCATAGCTTCTCTGAATTACTCAAGCCCCTTCTCCACGACAAGGCAGCAATCCGTGAAGGGGTATACAGTGTAGGAGAGGACAATCCTGAGGCCACACCAGTCGAGGTAATCTGTCTGCAGTTCTCTCTCTGCTATTCCTGTCTATCCCAACTTTGGGGTCCTCAATCAAATGGAAGCTTCTATGAGGAGGGAAGTACAGGTGGATGCTTCCCCTACAGAGGCCAAGCACTTTTACAAGGAGGAAAGGGAATCATGGCAGTGAGGGATGTTATGTGAGAGGGCTTACAAACGGAAGAAGGAACCCCATCCGAATGCGGTTTACTTTGCTGCCCAAAGAGTGCTTCTTAATAAGTGGTTTCAAACCAATGAAGAAGGACAGTTTCACTGTCCTTGCTCACTAAGAGGAGACACTCCTACAGATTTGGCAATACTAACAACAGGGATCAGATTCACATACTTTGGCAGGTCATTTGCTTCAGGGAGTGGAAATCATCCATCATCTAAATAAGGAGAATCACTTGAGGGAGGACAGACTCCATTGATCACAAAGATTTCCACAATAGACATGTATTAACAGTTACTGGGATAATCAATCACTTAAATGAATAAAGATTTTGTGAAAAGACAATAGTCTTTGTCTAATGGGTCACAAGAAAGGTGTTCATCTTCCCCTTCTCAGCAAAGCCAATATGCAGTTGTTGGGGGCAGTGGGGGTGGGAATCCTTGCCTATGGCAATTTTCCTTTGCTCAAAGGCAACATTGAAAAATAATCTGTATACAAAGCCTCCTACTTACAAGTTTTAATAAGCCTCTTTGGGTTTTGACAAGCAAAGGAAGAAGTTGCAAGTGCCCTCTTTTGCATCGTTGCTGTGGAAACCATTTAGTTGCTGACAACCATGAAATGTTAAGCAGTGGCTTTCAGCACACAGGTCTCAGAAATCAGGGTTCTCTCTCCAAGATTATTCACTGGATGTTTTAAGATGGTTAAGTCATCAGTACTTCTGGTGAAACCTTAAGGAACCGCTCGGTATGTATTTATTTTATGTGTATTCACTTTCCAAATTTTAGAAGCAATCCATAAAGTGTGGCTCAAATACTGAGGAAATGTCGAGCTCACTGTCAACATGCTGTTACTCAAGTGCTCTGATCAGAGAAGTGGAAAAGCCACTCAAGTGAATAAGGTGATATTTGGAACACAACACTGATGGCTGGTAGCTCTTAAATAACTACAACTGTTCCCCATGGGTAAAAAAAAATTAATGTAGAAGTTATTATATGATTGTGGAGCTGCTAAAGTACTGAAATCTTCCCAAAGTAGAACTATGTAAGAACTAGAAAGTGCAGAACTTATTCTATGAGGCTAGTGGCAATGCTATGATTCATGAGGACAATTCACATACTAGTTAGAGACTTTGCATCATTCTTGTCACCACAGATGACACTGTGAAGGTTTCCAGGACATACAGGAAAGATGCTATGATGTGGGATGTAGAAATTATATAAAAGAGAACATGTTAACATTTTCTCTTTGTTCTGATGTTAAATCACAAAGACATTTTCCAGTGGATATTCAGTTACTGATTCAGATTTTATTCAGCTTTGCACCACGAATTTTATGTACAGTCACACAAGCCATATGTAGTTATTCTTATCCACATATAAAGCTCTCACAAAGAGTGCAACCCCACTTCCATTGTCCCCTGCATATGGAAGGTGACAAGTCTGAAGGAAAAATCCTCTGCTTTGCTTTTCCAGAGTGCCAGCTCACATGAAGAGGCCCCCAGGGGGAGCTGATGCCTCCCTCTTCAGAGTTGATGACTCCCATGTGTAGGAGGAGGATGAAAACGATGACTGAGGGGGAAGGGCAGGAATGACTAAACAGAGCTTAACTCCCTTAAAAAAAAGTAATAAAAATCTCTAAAAAAAGAAAAAGCTGTAATTCACGTAAACCATTTCTCTTGAAAATATGTCTACCATGAAGGGGCCTATCCAAAACTCCATACCTTAGTCAACCTCCTGGAGCTTAAAAAAGCTTTAAAAACAAACTTGGTGAACTAGGAGGTCATTCCACACAGAGGGACAAACACTACAGAGGTAACCTTTTCCCTTTCATCTCTTCTGACATTCAGAAACTGAGAAGATCTACCGTGGTAGATTACCAAGCAAATGGAACTGTACTGGGGGAGGGGGGAAGATATCTGTTAGATGTCCTAGTCCCATGCCATCCAAGGTTTGTCGTCCCTGTGGGAGAAGGTTAAAGTCAAGACCTTTTCCCAGCCAACAGCATCACAAACAAAACAGGTATTTTGTGCAGCAAATATTGGCCTGCATCTTTCCAGGGGCCTGACCTCACAAGGAGCAGTGCATTCTATATGCGGTTCCTTTTCTGATGCTGGTGCCCAATCTCTCACACAAGTAGAAACCGCTGTCCCCCCCCCCTTTTTTTTTTTTTTTTTGAGTGTGATGGTCTCCAGTTTATGTATCTACAAGACAGAGATTGCCAGCATAGACATGGAGCAATCCAAGTGCAGTACTGGAAGGCTCTGCATTTTCTCCTGCCCATTGTATGTTGTGAAGAAAATGTATTTTAGCAAAGTGTTCTGCTTATATATTGTCCCATAGCACTTAAAGCACTCTCTGGGCAGTTTACAAGTTTAATTATACAGGCGACACATCCCCACCACCACCACCACCATGCAAGCTGGGTACTCAGTTTACCAACTTCAGAAGGATGGAAGGCTGAGTCAACCTCAAGCCAGTGACCTGAACCCAAGATCAAAGTCAGGTTATAAGCAGAATCTTCACTACAGTACTGCAGTTTTTAACCACTGCACCACGGGGATTCTTAGAAACTCAGCAAAGGTTTATAAGAAGTCAATGCATTTCTTATAAACCTTATATCAGTTAATGTGTAAAACTTGTAGCTCAGTTTCTCTTGTTACCAAGACGTTTTTTACACTCAACAGCAATAGGCTTCTAGGTACAGGACTCAGTTATATTCTTTTGCACCTCACACCAGCCACAAAAGTTGATAGTTTACTTTGGCATCCATTTTTCAGAGTAAGAACATTATATATTTCTCTGTGAAAGCTTCAGCATTAAAAACCCCTCTTTTTTTCAGGCTTGATGATGTTTCAGAAAGGGCTTGTGGGGAGTTTGATATTAGAGCAGAGTAGTCTGTATATTTGTCTAAAGAAGTGACAGAGAAGAAACTGCAGACAGCAGGCTATTCAGTTATTAGGTTAAAGCCCCAACAGCCCCTAGTTTAGCTGGGATCAAACAAAGATCATAAAAAGCAATAGACTTTGAATCTCTGCTTTGAAAATAAAGACATTCTTTGCAACCCAGAGCCATCTCTATCCAGTGCAAAGTCTACAGCCCCTTTAAAGCCTTTTATGGCCTTTTTTGTTCCCAGCAAAACTAGGGACCATGCAGCCTTAAATAGCCTGCTGTCTGCAGCTTCCCCATTACATCTTTGGACAAAATGTACACTCCTCTGTTTTAACACTGAGCTTCCCCCGTCCTGTTTTTTTGTAACATCATAATGCCTGTTGAATAGCTTTTTAAAAAAACGTGCACACAGAATGAAATTATCACAACATAGATTCTGGCATTTATCTTATGGATGACATACATGGCTTCTGCATCTGATGTATTTCTCTTACACATACCTTAAAGTTTTTCTGAGACTCTGGTGTTGGGCTGTCCAGATCTATCAGCTTCTTCAGTTCTTCTTCAATATTTGACTTAGAGGCATGCTTTGGCGAGGCTCGAAGGTCTCTGGCTGACGCACGCAATCTAGGATGAGCCATTTCATTACCATCACTCTGGTGGCGCCTTTAAAAAGAAGGAAGACACAGATTTAGGCATCAGAAGTCCTCAGACAGGACTCCTCTAATATTCTGCAGTTATTTAGATAAAAGGTTTAGAGAGGAAGTGAGCATGTGGATGGGCAGAGGGACTGAGGACATTCAGTTTTCTATAACAGATTCACAAACAGAAATAATATTCTAAAGGAATAAACCTATTCGGAACATCTGTTTTTCTATGTATGGATAATACATTCATCGTAACAGCTGCAATCCTTACCACATGTGCTCTAGATCTGCCCAGCACCCACCAAGTCTAAAGCTACTGAAATCTATTTAACACCATGGACGATAAACAGTCTGTGCCTTCACATTAGTTAAAGTACATGGCATAAACTGCACCCCCATATGTCCATGATTTGATCATTGCGGGTTACTGTGCTGTTGTCTTTCTCTGCTCTGCCCCTAATATAACCCATTATTCCAGCCATATACTTCCTTAACAGTTTTGACCTGACTATTTGTATTACCTCATGTCCAGATAAAAATATTCCCTGTACTGTTTCTAAAGGTGTATTTTTGAAGATTGGCCTGTGACTAACTTCTCTTATTTTAATTTCATTTCATGTGCGTGACACTCAAGTCAATGATGAGTCTTTAACTAAAATAACTGCAATCATAATCAGTGAATTCCTTGGAATTAATACGGTAGATGTAACTTCTCTGCAACTATCTGGAAGTCCATATTTGAAAAACACTATTGGTGTGATCTCCTCTGCCAGCATTTCTTCACACTTTGTCAAAGGATTGCTGGCATTATCTGGTGAAATTCATCTTTCCAATAACAAGAGATGTCTACAAATTTACTAACCATCCCTAAGAAGTAGGATGCCTATCCAGGCATAGATTTCATCTCTAGAAATCTCATTTGTATTGTAGTATGAAGATTTAAACACATGCCCACACATGCACGCATGCACATGCCCACACCCCACACACCTCTATTCTAGTGTTTCAGATCTACTACAAAACCCAGCACCAATGCAATGCTATACTAAGTTGTCTGTATAGAAAGAAGGTGATTGGTGATAACCACAAATAATAGCTGATTAAGTGAAGCCAAAACTTGTGGATTGTGGACTACTAATATTTAAAAATGATTATAGCCTCCAAAAATCTATTTATTCTAATAAAAACAATCTTTTCAAGGTCTTTGAAAGCTTATCTTTCAGTCTGAGCATTTAAAAACTGTTAGGAATAAAATCTCACACATTATTGATTGCAGCCTTCAGCATTTTTTAGTGTATTTAGAAATCTTGTCACAGTGAACATTAATAACTATAGAGAAGGATTTTCTTTTAATTCCTTTCATTAACTATTCAATTCAATTATTTGAACACTTTTAGAGACAATAGAAGTCCCTTTTTACAGAACTGCTAGAGAAGTTACTGATCAACAATTAGTTTTAATTACTGTTCCAGTTAATGTCCTTTAGAGTTTTCTGTGAGCTACTATGCATTTTTGAGACGTCCTCATGTCAAAAATTAACATGCACCAAAGTAGAACCAAAATGCTCTTACTTTCTTGAGTCCATAAACCCCACCGAGTTTATTGTCCCTTCAGGTTTTTTCCATCCGATCAGGTACTTGCTAGTAGCACCCTGGCGTGGGTAGAAAGTCCTAGGGCCCGAGGAGGAAGAAGAGGAGGAGAAGGAAGGTGCAAGCTGTGGGGAAGTGGCAGAATGAAGCTCTTCTTTAGGCGAACTTCTGGCACTGGTAAAAACAACAGGACTGGCAGAGTGTCGAGAACCCATGGTACTGAGAGAGAAGAATAACAAAGACAACGCTTGATTGAAATGTACAGGTTTACATTGTATAACATTTATTCCAAAGTTGCATTTTGTCACATGCAACACATATTCTTGTTGACTGCAAAGAAACCTAAGGATTTTTTTACTGCTGTAAACTTAAGCATTCACCTTATGAAAATCGAAGGTATAAAGCTTTTGTATCATCAGTATCAGCAGATTGACCCAGTCCTAGTTCATATTTAGCAGCAACCTTAATAAGAATCAGAACTGTGTGCAACAAATCTGTACATAGTTTCATTCATAGCAACATGAATAAAGCAATATTCTGAAAAGGGAAAGAGTATGTGTGTATGTGTGTGTGTTTATGTGCAAGACAGACACAATATGGCACAACACTCCCAATCTGTTGTTCATGTTTGGCTTTCAAGGAGCAAGGTCTATAAAATCTCGTGCATGTATGGGACATGGATGTGCCTCGAGGAAGTAATGTCCTGGATGAAAAGTGTAACATATCCTAAGAAATTATGTATTGAGATTTATACAACTGTTGTTCTTTCCATTGATGGAATCATTTTAAGTGCTGCTAGGGCACATCACACCTAGAAGGTTTTGCCTGGACTCTTCTGCCATTCTCTAGCAGCATCTTCCTCATAGTACTTGGAAATACTCAGTTTTGGGGGACTTCCAAATGGACTGACATAATAAAGAATGAAGAAGTACTTCATATAGGAAAAGAACAAGAAATAGAGTTGATTATTAAGAAATATAAGCTTTCATATCCTGACACATAATTTGTCACATCAAACATAATATACTGCAATATGTCACTGAAGGGAATATTGAGGGTCAAAATGGGAGAAGTAAAAGATGGATTTCTTGAGTGAGTAACATAAAAGGCTGAATGGACCTTAGTGGCCAAAATTCTGTTTCACAATTACATGCACACAACGTGAGATTGCACCCAGAGCAGTTGAGCAATGGCTGAGGTGGAAGTGCGATCCTGTAAGAACTTCTGCCGGTGCTTTGTGCAATCACTTGTGCTACGTATGTGTGACTGATTGCACAAGTGCATGGTGCAGTGGGGAGATATGTCATGATGGTAGCTATCTCAGCAACAGAGATGACAATCAGAGAATACAAGAGCGAGAGAGCAAGGGAAAGGGTAATGGTTGTGCTGGCTCTGGGATTTGCATAGCTGTATTTAAAAAAATGTTTCCCACATCATTTCTTAATCTAAAACATCTCCCCTAACTGGTTAGGCAGTGCTAGAATACAGAAGGATGAGGCCAACTACTCATTCTGTCAAGGATATGATGCCCAGGATAGACTTCATAGATCATTAACCAATTTTAAAGTTTAAAATCTAGATCACTAACTAGTTTTACAGTTTAATACCTAAAACCCTCTCCATTCTATACATTGCTGCCTATATGTGCTTCATGTAAGTAATATTTCCATAAAAGATTTCAGCATTTACTGTGTTGTACTATACACATCCATGGAGAACTGGGGTCTACTGAGTTCAGCAGAACTTACTCCAAGTAAGTGTACAAAGAACTGCACCTTTATTTTGTTTACATTCATCTACAGTAAAGGTTTTATGCTATTTGTGTAATACATTTTAGGACAGCTAGCATTAGAACAGGGTGTATAGTTCTGCAGCATCCAAATCCTATCCTCTGCCCTCCTCTTGCCCAATTTCAAGGAGATGACTCTTCCCCTCCTACTGTCAAGTAGACAGGATGGAGTATTTGTAACATGATCTTTGGGGAAGGGACTGAAGAGACAGTTTCCCTTTACACAAAATGCTCTTTCCCAGCTGGAATCTGCATCAGCATCACTGGGCAAGTGGTGGAGTGAAGGCTTTCTACAGGGAAAAATACTAGGATGTGTACATGTTTGCATGCTTGGGGACACAATCCTGACCTCCAGTAAGCATCACTTGGAACAGAAAAAGATGAGCACCCCTGCAGCTACTACCCTGTTTCCCCAAAAAGAAGACCTAACCTGAAAATAAACCCTAGTATGATTTTTCAGGATGCTGGTAATATAAGCCCTATCCCAAAAATAAGCCCCAGTTAAGTGAAACCCTGCCCTCCACCATTGTGCAGCATTGTGCAGCAACCAGAAGATGACATGACCGTAAAATAAAACATCCCCTGAAAATAAGCCCTAATATGTTTTTTGGAGCAAAAATTAATATAAGACCCTGTCTTATTTTCGGGGAAATACGGTATCACCCTGTGTACTACATATCAAACACTGACAAGGTATTACAAGTGACTGCAGCAGATATCACTTTATGTTTAATTGCTAGAAAAAGGCATAAACATGATAGAAAACATAAACCATCTAAAGAAACGAGGGAGCATCTAGTGCTGAAAGAACAGTAGAGTTCAGCAGATAGGGCAGGAGTGATCCTCTCTTCCAAATACAGTCCTTTGCATCCCCCTTAATCTGCCCTGGGTCCCTGAGAAATCTCCAGGACTGTTTTTTGGGCAGCACAGAGATAGTTTAGGGCAATAGGGGGAGGTGTCTCTCTCACTGAAATGTTACATATAGGGTCATAGTATTCAAGTGCTTGTTAAAATTCTAGTCTGCAAAACAGTGCTGATCGCATAAATCCAGCAACAAAATCAGTGCTACTAAAAATCTTTATCTCCTGATGAAATCTAATGATAGAGAGTTCTTATCAGAAATGAATAACTGTTCTATCAAATGGATCATGTTGATCCTGCCTGGTGACAAAGCATTTTTACCTAACATTAAACGTTCCAGTATATATATGTGTAGATATAAAAATCAAATTTATTTATCAAAAAGCATTCTGCATGAATGGCAGGTCCATAGTTGTAATACTAACATCCATAAATAAATGAGAAGGTAGTTACCGTGTTTCCCCGAAAATAAGACAGGGTCTTATATTAATTTTTGCTCCAAAAAACGCATTAGGGCTTATTTTCAGGGGATGTTTTATTTTACAGCCATGTCATCTTCTGGTTGCTGCACAATGCTGCACAATGGTGGAGGGCGGGGTTTCGCTTCACTGGGGCTTTTTTTGGGGTAGGACTTATATTACAAGCATCCTGAAAAATCACACTAGGGTTTATTTTCAGGTTAGGTCTTATTTTCGGGGAAACAGGGTAGTTTGTAGATGAATGCTAATTCTGTTTGGCAAGAAGGGACACATTAAAAAATCTCTTTATATTGTTAACTATCTGACACATAAAATAATAAACAATTTATTTAACCTTGGAATAGATTTTATTTATTTAACCCTGGAACAGATCCAACCACATCTAAGAGTTTAACTAACTGAAGCAGCAACATATTATAGAAGTTCTCATTTGCAATAGATTTTTCTAGCAAGGAAAAAACAGACACACTGTCTCATAATCAAATATGAATCAACATGTTAATCAACATTTTATCTATAAGTCTATCCCTATCAAGCTGCTTGGTCACCTTCACAGACAGAATGTAAGATGAAAAGAGCACAGAATTCATCTGATCCATAACGTTTTGCTAGATCAAAATGAGGTAAGACTGATGGACATATGTAGGTGCACTGTAAAAATTTCAAAGTATGTATATTTAATAATACTATGGTACATTCTCAGCACTGGAGTGATTTCAATACAAATGAAAATACCTGTTTAGAGAGAATATTTTAATAGAGATGGTGGTGGTAGAAGTGGTACTAACAAGAGCAACACAATGAAGGGCTATTGCTTAAGCTAGGCTATGTAGCTGGCAATGGCCACCACTGTTACCAACAGAGACAGCCCTTTTCTGAATTAAAGGGGTGATATGACCAGGGCCTCAACCCAGAGAGACCTTCTTGTAAGTTCTGCTACCCCAAAAAACACTTAGCCTCTTTTACCTTTCTCTCTCTCTCTCTCTGTGTGTGTGTGTGTGTGTTCTGTGTCAAAAAGTCAGAATTGACTTATAGTGACCTTAATAGGGCTATAAAAATAAGTGAGATATTTAAGGAATGGTTTTACCAGTTCCATTCCCCCAGTGAGTTTCCATGGCTGGGTGGGGATTCAAACCCTGTTCTCCAGATCCCCAGTCCATCACTCTCTCAACTACACCACACTTAGAATCTTTTTACTTTAGGCTGGCAATTAAAGGGCCAAGTGCTACTTACAAGGCCCAGTTTACCAAGAGGCTGACAAATGAGCTGTAGCTGAGAACTTCCCAAAAGCCGTACAGGCTTTAAAAATGTACAGCTTAGAATAGCTAACCTGAAAAACAAGCAAAAACATTTTATAATCTATCATACTTGAGGAACATAATATTTAATGTCTATTATGGGATAGAGTATCATATTTATGATGGGGTCACGAAGAGTCGGACACGACTTAACGACTAAACAACAACAACAACAATCATATTTATGTACAGAACTTTAGGACCAGATTTACCTAGAATAAAAATGGACATTCGGTGCTACTAATTGTTTTTAGTGTTCAAGATCTGAGTTATTAGCAGATAGAGTCCTTTTATAGCACTGATATTTAAATAAAGAGAATAATGCCTCCATATTTATGAAGCTCTCAGAGTAACAGAAAATCTGCACAGGGTATTGGCAAAGGGAAGTACAGCAAAAATATCATTCTAAATTTAATCTTGCAATTCTCCTATTAATTCTTAGGTTTATGTTCTCCTAAGTACTAGAGACAGTCCAAACTGAACAGCTGCATTTGGAGAACCTCTGTCACCCACACTTTGAAAGCTGTGGGACTGACACCACAGTTCTTCTGCCTCAGCTGACCCTTCACTACACCCCTCTGCTGCCCTCCCCACTGCAGATGACTGCAAGACTGATGGAAAGTTTGTACAGGACCTGTTCTCCACCACCAAGAAGGCCAATTAGACCTTAATGTCTCCTTCAGTTCTAAACTACTATGTGGAAAGAAAAGCCAATTAATATTTTGACACCGAGGAAATTAATTCAGACACATTCAGAATCAGGCAGTGGAAAGGAAGCTAATATTATACAGTGTTCAATGATGTACTCATTAATTACTACTAATGTTTCCTAAAGACACAAACCCCAATTTCTTCCTGCCTTACTTTCTTACCTTACTGCAAGTCTCTGCTCAGTCTGTCCCAAAGCAAAATGTTTTCCAGGGCAGCTACTTTAAAAGACAATATGAAGCATACAGACATCTGAATACAAAAGATTTATAAGTAAGAAGGATAGGGAAGCGGATATAAAGATGCATACCCACTAACTTCTGAATGATGGATAGAGTAATCTTAAACTCCGATCCTCCATTACAAAAAGTAAAGACTATAAATATTGTTCAGTTTTAAGCAAACCAATCATGACTGCATTAAACCAAGACTGCATTTCAACAATTAACATTCCATAACCTTGGTCTCTTGAAACCCTGAAGATCAAAGCCTATAAAATTAACTATATATTACAGCATGCAGTGTTCAGTGATTCCTAAAGAACTGATTTCATCACTTTATGTTGCGTCCCACACTTCTGATTGGTATTTAGTTGAAGTATCAGTCACTGCAGGGGGCATCCCTAGCTCTTCTTCCAACAATGCACTCACCAGCCCTTGGAAAAACCCACACTAAGCGTAGGACCCATTTAGAGCACAAACCACAACAGTGTACCAAGGGCTGCTGCTGGAACAAGAAGTTTCTCCCGGATGCATATGAAAGTATTTTCCACTTGCACACAGAAGACAGTTGAATATTGTCAACCGAATTTAAACTGAGAACTCAAAACAGTCCACACAAAAAAGAAGCAAAAAACTGCTATTGTACAAAGTGACTATTATATACTGGATCCAAAGACTTGGAGAGATAGCTGTGAGTTACTGAGCATTACACTAGTGCTACAAGCAGATACACTGGCATGATTAATTTTCAGATCCAGATGTAAGCCCAACATTATACTGTGTTGCACAGTATAGCACTTGCAAAAGATCTTATATCTGACACATTTATATTCTTCTCATTTTGTATGCTCAGTTCCCTGTAGAGGCGAAAATATTTGCTGGATGAAGAACAAAGAGCTCAAATCTGAATTATAAAAATCCACGATGCTAATTTCTCTGAGAGAAACAAGGCAAATCTTGACATATGCAAATCTTGACACAATGATTTACACAGCCACATGTGCAGATGTAAAAGAATCTACGGAAAAAACTGATTAAATAGGCCAGAGTGTTTTAAGATATAAAAACAGAAGACTAAGGATGAACTACTAGGCAACAGACTCCTATGCAGTGCAATTCTTATCATTACACATTCTTCCATATATAAAACTCTCACATACTCCTTATCCAGCTCTCGTAACTGGATGCAATGCTAAAAGGTACTAGTCTAAGCTGTGGCTAAGAGGTAACTAGGGCTAAACACAGCGCCCCTGATTTGGTTTGGTGGCTGATCTGGCACTTTAGATTGCATCCTAATGTCATCTGGAGAAATCTGGACCCTATCTGATTTGGTCCAGACCCTGAATGTCAGCAAAACAGAGATTAAATGAAACATTTAAAATTAATCTCCTGTTCTGCTGACATCAAAACTGTAAATTGTTCTATTGTTCCTTGCTACAGCCCCCCCCAAAATAAAAAATAAAAATAAAAAAAGGCATGTGTTCCTCAGCAATGCGATTATTATTATTTTTCCTAAGGCAGCTGAAAACATATATTTAAAAGAACACTAAAAGTAAAAACCACAATAAATTACAATATTAAATTACAGTATTAAATAAATTAACAGGCTAAGACAAACACAAAGTTAAGGAGGTTTAAACCATTTAAACCAAAATAACAACAGCAACCACATGCTGTTAAAGGGCTCTGTTTTGTGGCCAAAGACCAGTTTAAATAAAAATGTCTTTGCTTTTCAGCCAAAGGACAGGAAAGAGGGGGCAGTTCCATAGCTTGGGAACATCCACTGAAAACGTCTCTGTTGTCACCAAATATGAGGGACAGAAAGAAAGGTCTGTCCTGAACATCTTAGGACTCAGGGAGGCCCAAATGGGAGATAACAATTCTTCAGTTAGCCTGGATCAAATCCGTATAGGGCGTTAGAAGGCATCACACCCACTTTGAATTTGCCTGGAAACAGAATGGTAGCTAGTGAAGCTGTTGCAACTAGCTCCAGTCAACAGCAACATTTTGAAACCACTGGAGATTCCAAACACATTCCAAAGTCAGCCCCATGTAGAGTGCATTTCAGTAATCCAAACTAATGGAAGTGAATGATGTGTTACCATGCCAGATAAGACTTCTCCAGAAATGGGTGCAGCCAGCCCACTCGTTTCAACTGTGAAAATGCACTTCTGGCCTCAAACACAATTTGGCACCCAGGGTCAGGGCTGAATCTAGGAGTGCACACAACCTGTGAAGCTGAGTTCTTAGGGGAGTGTAACCCCATCCTGCACAGGTTGAATCCTTATCTCAAAACTGCCTTTTGATTTACTAAGAGTCTCTTCTCTGGATTAACTTGTTCACCCTCATCCAGTTCTATTACTGATTCCACATACTGGTTTAGAAGTAAGAGAGCTTCCTCTATTTCTCCTGGAAAGGAGAAACAGAGTTGGGTATAATCAGTATATTGGTGGCATCAAATTCTCAAACTTTGGGTGACCTTTCTCAACTGTTTCATATATAGCAGGGTTTCTTATATAGCAGGGTGGGGGACCCAGAACCTGAGAGTTCCCACAGGTGAGTGACCAAGAACAGTAAAACAGTGCTTCCATCTGAGAGAGGCAGCCCAGAAGGATACCAAGTTCAGTGGTATAAAAACCACTGAGAGGTCCAGTAAAAGTAAAAAGACACACTCCACCTGCCCAAATCCCAGCATTGGTTATCCACTAAGTTGATCAAAGCTGACTCTGCCCCATAACTATGCTTGAGTCAGTCTGAAATGGACCTAATAATCTGTCTCTTCCAGGAATCCTTGGAACAGAGAAGCAACCACATGTACCTTGCCCAGAACTGAATATTGAAGACTGACTGGTAGTTATCCATATGGTGTCATTCAAGAAGGCTTCTTTCAGCAACAGTTGTACTACAGTCTGCTTTAGGCATGCTGGAATCCTGTCTTGATGCCATCAGGCAGTGACCCCTCCCCTAAGCCATTCAGTTAGTTACCACCACCTCTGCTACTTTTATGAGCCATGAAAGTCATGAAGTTCAGCTTAGCTGTTTGTCTAAATGAAGGGAAGAAACCGTAACAGGACATTTTAGCACCTTTTCCTCAACCCAAAATGAAACCTTCATATTGCCTTCCTAGTAGTCTGCAGGGAAGGATCCAACACCACTATCTCACCAAGGTATTGGTTGACCTGGGATGACATAATAAATCTCCATTTTGCATCCTCCTGCCCCCTATTCCCACTCCTTCTCCTCCACTGTTGCCTGCATAAGCTTCTTGCAAGAGGCAGACTGAGAGCTTGATGCCAGATGAGTCAGCACTCTTAGTTTTTGCACTACAAGGGTGTACGCTTTTTACCAGGCTGCTGGTTCTTTTCTGACTAGATTCTGAGCAAAGATCAGTCTGCTTCCTTCTGGCTCACGGAATTTGTGTACCTGCATTATTTCTATGGAGATGTCTCTTGATTAAATTACACTAAAATATTAATAGCTGAACTGAAATTATAAATGATAAAGTTAAGACAATGGGGAGATGTAATAAATTAAGTGTAGTTCTTTGTAGGCATGGGACTTTTGGATTATTTTTTTTACTACAACCCGTAGAATTCACCAGGAGTCTGGAGCTAGAATTCTGGAGTGTGTAGCAAGATAAAAACAAAAACAAAACACAACCACCACCCCCACTACACTAAATCCTCAGAGGAATTTCAGTACTTACACATATGCCTTGGCAAATCTCCCACTGGAGACAGCACTATTTGCTGAAGGAGAAGGAAAGGGTAGGAGTGGCTAAGCTCCATGAGAGCTGCAAAAGTTTAAGGGATTTGTAGTCTCTCTGCTCATTAGGCTCTGTAAAGGGTCGAAAGTCCTCAAGAACCAACTACTTTACCCCAGAACCAAACCTGGCCCTCTCATTTCCATCCAAACAAATCAGGCCAAAAGGGGCCTATTTGGTTTCCTATTCAGCCAATATGAAAGGGCAGCTATAAGCTAATTGAAATGAGAGTGTAAGTGGGGAAAAGCATGGAGGAAATTTGGAGCATGAAATCCTGAATGTTTCTGATACCTAAATTTGCACCTTATACATACCGAATGGGTATAAATTGTAAAATACCCTATGTACTATTGTAACATTCTGCTCAGTTCCCACATGATCTTAAGCTCTCCCAGAATAGAGAAAACAGGGCCCCATCCACAAAAGGAATGCTCAGACTTATTTTCCATTTCCAAACTCTCTGCACAGTGCCTCTATTCAAAGAGGTGGACTGCCAAGAAACATGGTTATGTTATTTTCCATAACACCCACACTTCACATCTGTTAGAAAGATTTATAGAGATGCATCAATCTTACTTTTAAAGAAAATTACCTTGCATGGGAAACAGCATCACTAAGACTAAAAGCACTGTTCTCTCTTGTCAAGGGATTGGAGGCTGGTTGACTTTTGTTATGAATGTCCAAGCTTAATGAAGATTCTGTCTTTCTGTCCATCATGTGGCTTTCTTTTTCTAAAGTTCGGTCTGCAATGGAAACTACTTCACTGGAACTGTGCCACAGTGGTGCCACTTTATCTTTCACAAGTCCTGATCGGGGAGATGTTGCTGAGTTGCCCAGGGAGGCTGTGCTGCCATGGCTGGGGCCATATGAGGTGGTATCGATGCCACTGTCAGCAGAAGTGCCTTGAAGATAGTTGTAGCTATTCAGCTCTGACTCAGTTCTGTCTCCACTGTCGTACCACTTCTCATCACTATGGATGCTAGAAGCATTGCTGGAGAGTGTATTGCTGCTTGAATGGCTGGAGTAGTGGCTATCAGACTAAAAAAAATGCATTAAATTCAAGGTTTGGAGAGGAAACAAAATACAGTAAGAATTTCATATTGATAAAGGCAAGTGTGCACTGCATAGTTGTATCTAAAAAAATACTCAGCTCAGATAAATCCAGTCTAGATTTATCATTATAAAAATGTAATATACTCCTTTTAAAACACTGCACAAAAATAGTTTGTTATACCTCATAGTATACTTAGAATATGCAAATAATTAGTTAAATGTTGAGTGTGACACTGACAAGCTATGTTAGTTAAATGATCATGAGGATTCTAAAAAGTGTACTTGATACTTGAGATGTTACAGAATGTCTGAACATACAAGACGTTCTGTGCACAAAACAGAAGATAAGAATATACAAAATTATTTACATTTCCTGTAGTTTATGAGTGTTCGTATCAAAGTTTTTAAAAATCTCTCCCCTTGAGTAGTTATATGCAAATGATTTGTTGAACCAGTTAAGCAAGCAGTAACTCAGAACCTAAGAAACCAAACTGAAGAGTACATATGGAGAATGTGAGACAGGTAAATATACACAACATTTAAGGATGCATTAAATAATTCATCTTAAAAGAGCTGTAGTACTGTGGTTATATTAAAATATAGTAATATTACTAGAAAATAATTAAGAATTTTGTACTCACACTAAAACATACTGATTTTAAAATATTACTAATATGTAGTATTAAATATACAGCTTTTAAAGATTTCAGTAATTTGGGAAGAATTCAGTTATCAGATGAGTTCATTCCTTTTTTGAAGCAAATGTTGGCTCCTTCCTTCATTATCTGCACTTTCAGAATAGTCCTCAAGCTAAATAGTGCCCGCTGCTCAGAGACCATTGGTAATGGCGCGGCTAAAAAAATCTTGTAAATAAATAAATAAATAAATAAACAAACAAACAAACAGAAACAGAATATTTGTAATACTTTAAAGACAAAGTAGTTAATTTCAGTGTAAACTTTTGTGGATCACAATCCATTTCTTGTGTTTCAGGAAGTGCATGGTCCATGAAAAGTTCACACTGGAATAAAGTGGTTAATATTTAAGGTGACACAACTCTTGTCTTTATTTTTGGCGAACATTGTAAGGGTTAACCACTGTGCCAGGAGCCTCGAGATGCAGTGGTTAATCTGCAGTACTGCAGCCAAAACTCTGCTCATAACCAGGTTAAATCCCAGGAAGTTGGCTCGAGGTTCACTCTGCCTTCCATCCTTCTGAGGTCGGTAAACTGAGCTTGCTGGGGGAGGGGCTATGTGTAGCCTGCATAATAAAATTGTAAACCACCCAGAGAGTATTATAAGCAGCATACTTTGCTTTAAGACTTGGCCTTTATAAGGAGAAGTATTCAAAATAAGAATTTAAATGCCTGGAAAGGGAATAAGAAATATAAATATATAAGATTACCTTAAATATCTGAAGTTGAATATATGGACTAAACATATCAGATTGTTCAACTCTGCCCTGTAAAAAACTATTTTACTGTATGTAGGAGATGGAACTCATTAGAAGGATATGAACATGAATCTTATTTCTGGAATCATAAAAGTTCTCACAAATCTTTAGCCAATCACATTGTACTTTGGAGTAAAACCTTGCTTCTGAGTTGGCAGGAAAATGTTTCTATTAATAAATTTATGTTAGAGCTGCATTTTGCCTTAAAATACTGAGGTCAGCTGGATGGCTGCTTTCTCCATACTCTTAACAAGGAAGTATAGTTCAGGAAAAGCCAGGTTTTTAAAGGATATCTTACCTTTTGAAGAACTCCTGAAAGTGCAAAGTACTTTAAATAACGATTTTGAAAGTGAACTTACATGGCCTTGCTTATTTGGAGACAAGTGAACTACCGGATCCTGCCTCATCAGTCTCCCAGTGGGGCTTTCTCTGAAGGATGGCAGCACTTTTGATACTGCAGGGAGGTGGCATGTTGGTTCTGCAATACAGCATGCAATACAGCATTGGTCTTCACTTTATCCACTGCTTGGTATTAAAAAAAATTGAGAAACTGCTGGACGTCTACTGAGAACCAAATCCAAATATAACATCTCTTCACAACAGTTGATGACCTGGCACTGTTTGTTTAACATAGAAGACGCTTAATATTTTTAATTACAAAGGCTTGCATCTCATTGGTGTCCTCCTGCAGACAGAAAACTATTTGATCCCACAGAGGCATCCATCTGTGGAACAGGGAAGGAGGTGATTTCTGGCATCTCCTCATTCTCCACTTGTGCTGTATCTCACATGGTTCTGAAAGGTCCCTCGTGCCTACAAAGAGGTCTATCTTGAGAAGGGAAAACAGAGGGTGATAAGGAATGTCTTAGGTGTTGAAAGTAAACTACTGCTTTCTTCCTGTTTCTGGTTACAGTAGCTCCCATTGGATCAAAAAGCTTTATGTCAAACGAGAGACATGACTGGACACAACTCACAATTACTAGAACTGATGGTTTAATTTTCTAAGTGAGAGAGAGCACTTCTAATTGCCTTAAAGGAAGATGGTGGAAGCTGACAGTCAGATCTATTCACATCAAAACATCTTTCCTCCCTCCCTAATTTCCATTTTCTGCACGTTGATATGGGGGTGACTTTACTTTTCATAGCATAACTTTTCGGCAGCTCAGTTAAGTGCCAACATCAATGCACAACAGAGGATCTGCAAAGGTAATTCTGAAAAAGATTAACTGTACACATGGTGTTACCATCTCAACAGTATAAAAGCACATATGATTAAATCATTCTGCCAAAATGGAAACTAGAGATCAGTATCATCATTTTTTTCCTCTTCAGCCAATATGGGGGATGGGAAATCACCAGATGGTTTTTAATAATAAGCCTCAGAAATTACTAGGACAAAAGTCTAGCTTTTGAATTTGAGAATTGGGCTTCATTTTCCAAATTCTTGGGGCATTAACTGAACACTGGAATCTTAAAGCCTGCTTTTCTCACACAGACTATGCTATAATAGCAAGAACTGAGAGGATTTGGTTTCTTTAGCCACACTATCTTCTAACATTCCACTAACCTAGGAGACTTGAACCCACCCCTGAATTTATTTGGAATGACAGAAAGAACTTTTCAATTACCCCCAAAAGCCATGCAGCTTTTTTGCCTCCATGGGGAAGGTACCTTCCTTGGGCTCTTATCTTGTATTCCAAGTGGATGAGACAGGGTTACACACAAGTTGTATCTGGTCTGTGCCATGAACTGGTTTTGGAAATCTGGCTGCTTTTGTGTCAAAGTTTATTTGGGTTTAATTCTAAAATACCCAAACTGATTACCTTCATCTCAGAGCCCTAGCCTTGCTTGTTTACACTTTCATGGCAGAGGAAATTAACCTGAGGAATGATGTAACAGATCTTCTGGAACCACTAAATGCCAGACTGGATGCACAGTTTTTGGTACACTGTCCACAAGAAAGGCCCACACACTCCATACTGTCACCCTTGAATAAAGTTTATCACACTGCACCAGTATCAGCATTATATTAGAATCTCTAGCAATGCCTCAGCAGAATCCAGCCGTGCAAGTCACTACTTCGTGCAGAGCACTACAAATGGAAATAAATATTTCTATGTGCTGGAAATCCAAAGGCAGACTTAACAATATAAATCAATAGAATGCTGAGAATTTCCATTGTTTTGTATATTTCTTTCAGCCAAAACTTAATGTTTTGTTTACTTATATTTTATTTGCTCATACATAAGGTTTTCACACTTTCAACAATCAAACAACCAGTTTACTTGTATATCACACCACCAGAAAGTGCGTACCACAAAGGGAGCTATAAACGAAGTGAAAATTAAATTAAGCTGATGCAATATTGAAAGAAGATGAGGGCAAAGAAACAGCAAGGCCAAGTAGTAAGTATGCCTAGTCAACAGCTTTTGAAGAGGGACTATTCTCAAGGGACTGGACCATTATAACTTATCCATTGACCAGCAAAAATTATTTCTATACAGGATGTTCACTAGTCCCAAGGACACAGACTGCAGTATAACTGAAATGTCTTAATTCATCCTGATTAATTGGATAACATTTCAAAACAATTAAATTCTTTCTTGTGAAAGGCTATACTAACTGAGGAAGAATGAGTTGCCAGAGTAACCTTACAGTGAACACCACTACATTCTGGAAGGAATTGTTTACTTACCCATTTGGTCAACAATGCTATCCTCACTTCTCTGCCAGCTAGGGGTGGATTTGCCACTGCCACTAGTGTCTGTGTTCTGTCGATCAATAGAAGCAGGGGATCTTCGACTTATTCCAAACCTATTTAGAAATGCCAAAAACTCTTAAATCCTACACACTGAAAATACTGTTTTAAAAAAAATCCTGTTTTTGTAAAGGAGTACAAATAAGCAATAGCAGCACCACTGAAATAAAGGACAAAAGAAACACACACATTTTCTTTATTGTGAAAGTTGCTGACTTCTTTTAAGATTATAAATGCAGAATATTTCCACTGCCAAAATCTTTTGTACCTTGAAACCACAATCAATTGCTAGGTGAAAGCCAGGATTTAAATACTTTTGTAAAAACTACCCTGTTTCCCCGAAAATAAGACCTAATCTGAAAATAAGCCCTAGTATGATTTTTCAGGATGCTCGTAATATAAGCCCTACCCCAAAAATAAGCCCTAGTTAAGTGAAACCCCGCCCTCCACCATTGTGCAGCAACCAGAAGATGACATGACTGTAAAATAAAACATCCCCTGAAAATAAGCCCTAATGCGTTTTTTGGAGCAAAAATTAATATAAGTCCCTGTATTATTTTCGGGGAAACACGGTATATCAGACACGAAACATGAGTGATTGCTTTCTGCTCAAAGAAGAGTCAGAAAGAGAGAACCAATAATACTCTTTTCATTTTTTGTCCTTAAAAGTCCTTGAAAACAAAATCAACAGCAGAAAAGGGTGCTTCAATCTTGTATCTTAAGCATCCCCATTAAAGTAGCACAAAGACACAGTGTCATAAATTGGACAAAAATGCTGTCAGTAGATGTTCCAAACATGAAAATGATATGCGGAAGTCCATTTATCCTTAGTACTAATTTTTGCACATGTGGTACAATCCAGACAAGCTCCTATAACAAGTACAACCCCAGAAGCAAAAAGATGGGCTGACCAGCCTTTCTCTCAACTTGTTAACTTGAAACCCCTTTTGGGAGACAGGGAAGGAAAGATAGCTAAGATGGCTCATATTTCCGTTTGGGAGAAAGTAACAGGAATACAAGAGATAGCTCAGGAAGCCAACGACAAATAGCTTCAACCTGTACCTTTTCAAAACAAGAGACCTGGACCCAGTGTTCCAGTGTCAGGGGTTAATACCTTGTCTGTTCATTAGAACAATTATGGGGAGTATAGAAAATTGCTCTAAAACTGCTCTAAATGTATAGTACTTTTAAACTTGTGCCATGAAAATATTGTTTACTACAAGAGTTTTTAAAACACTTGAACCAGTCCAGCAAGCAAAGTCACGGAGATCATAACAATTCTTTGGCAACCGCCTATTTCCCTTTACTTTCAAATGTATACACAAGAGATAGGAAAATAGTAAACACTGACATCTGACGGGTAATTGGAGTAAATACAGGCAATTACCTGCTTGCAAGTGAAGGTGATAATGTCAGCTTGTTTATTCTTATGTTAATATGCAGAAGTGGACACCGTCAAGGAGGGAAAGTAAACAACCATTGTTTCCTACCAAGTTAGATAAAACTACCAAGTTAGATAAAACTTAGAATATAAATTGGCATTGTTTCTCATACTTTAATCAGTGAGTGAAAAGCAACAGCTGCAAGCAACATCTTATCCACAGAATAGATATGAAAGCAGCTCTAAAAAATCAACAATGAAATGTCCTCCTTAGACTTTTAACTGGAAAAGCTGGGTAAGCATGTACACTTGTATTGTTTTTCTGTATGTGTTCTTAATATGCTGAGAACTAGGTGTTGCGGTCACCTCTGAAGCCCCTATTCCCCTGGTCTTCAAGGGTTCCCGTTCTTCTTCCTCCTTCGCTGCCACCAGGTATTACTGTTTCAATACCATTTAATCATGGAGACACGTGTACTTTTGAAACTTAAGTCATTTATTAAATCAGGGAAGTTAACATACAATTAATATTCATGAGAAAAATCACAGGTTGCTAATCACTTGTCATTCACTCGAAGCTGCTTTAACTTTATAATTCATTTAACTCTCTGTTCCATTCATCGTTCTTACTGATCACTCACTCTTAATGCACCTTTTAAGTTTCATACAGTCTCTCTCTAACAGAAACTCTCCCAATCTCTCCCAGACTCCATACACCAGCCTTTATATCCAGCTCCCTCCCCCCTTGGCTCCGCCTTCTGACCCCTCATTGGTTCCTGCTTTAAGGTTCTGCTGTGATGGACAGGTGAGGGCAGGGCTGTTCGCTACACTAGGTAATGCTTTTTCCTTTCACAATTTTATTCCTAATGACTAATATTTTAAGAGATGCAGTTATTGCATTAGACTGCATTTGAAATATTCACGTTCTCTTTTATTAACTTTTAAAAGACTATTTATTCTTAAAAGAGATGCTGCTGTAATTTTAAATTTTGCCTTTTACATAAGTTTTAATACCTGCATCTTTTTACAATGTGTAAGGATGTATTTTAAGTCACGTGACTACAGTTTTATATAACTTTAAGACTTTGGGATTTAAAGTAATTATGCCAACATTTTTTCCTCACTGTTTTGACAGTATGACTGTTTTCAATATATTTTGGACTTATGAATTACGGAACCTAGAGGCTATTGAAAATAAAGGCCTGTAGAACTGGACTGTAGAACTCCCGTCTTCTCATGGAGGACGAAGCAGTTCTCCAAGGTTAGTCTACAGAGCTGAACACTGTGTGAGGTTAGGGTAAGATGGATCTTTTCATCATGAGAAGGAGAATACTTTTAACCAGACCAGAGCACTGTAGTATGCTGGTTCTTGCAAATCTCATTTTAGCCCTTTCTTTGGCACATTTAGAAGAGCTATTGTGAGGAGAAGGTGAGTTTTAGAAGAATGATTTGTGTACTAAAACTGAAACATACAAGACACAATCATTTCCCACTTAAATAAGTTAGCGTTTGAGCATTTCCCTATTAACAGCCCTACTATGTTTTCAAACTCACCTGAGTTGAGAGAAATGCTCTGTGGAAAACTGCCCCTGCAGTGTTTTACTCTTGTGTCATTCTTTAAATTTGACTGAATCATAGAATCATAGAATAATGAAGTTGGAAGGGGCCTATAAGGCCACCAAGTCCAACCTCCTGCTCAATGCAGGAATACAAACCAAAGGATATCTGCCAGGTGGTTGTCTAAATTTCTCTTGAATGCCTCCAGTGTTAGAGCACTCACCGCCTCTCAAGGTAATTGATTTCATGGCTGTACTGCTCTAACCCTGGGTAGGTGGGGCTCGTTAGCCTTGGAAGGCAGCCCATATAGGAGAAGGAAAACTCCAATTTCAAACCTCCACTGCCTTGTGGCTATATCCACCAATAGAAAAGGCTTCAAGAGTTAACCTTGAGGCAAAGTCCGGAGCCGGAGTCCCGGAGGCAGTTCGTGACTGTGTACAGTCACGCTCTGGCAACTCCTGCGACATCGCTGGAACCAGTTGTATTGGCTCTTGCCTTTCCATTGGACTACTTCAGTGACGTGGAGAGGGGGGATTTTCTGCTTGGGTAACAGTCTATCCTCCATATTATTTTACCCAGGGTTCGTGCTCTGGAGAGGACACTCCAGCTTCGCATACAGCGTCGAAATAACATGGGAAGTAGCAGTTACCAGTTATAAGTCTTTGCTCGATTGGCGTAGAGCATGACGTCAGGGGCTACTTTTGACGGTGGGAGAGGTAATTGCACCTCACTAGGCAGCTACCGCCCGCCGTAAGCTGGGCAGCCCCCAGCCAGTAAGGTGCTGCCTTGCCATGGTCTGTTAACCTCACGGGGTGCGTGGGGTTTAGGGTGAAAGCCGACAAGCATATTGATAACCCTGCACCATGCAACAATCGTAAGAAAACTTCTGCCCTAAAGTTGGGCACCTGGAATGTTCGGACAATGACCCCTGGCTTTTCTGATGACCTGCAGGAAATAGGCGACGCACACAAGACAGCTGTCATCAACATGGAACTGAGTAGACTACAGATGGACATTGTTGCCCTGCAAGAGACGAGATTGCCAGACTCGGGCTCTGTCAAAGAAAATTAATTCTCGTTCTTCTAGCAGGGAAAACCATTGAATGAGACCAGGGAACATGGTGTTGGCTTTGCGGTCAGAAATACTCTGTTGAGATCCATTGTTCCACCTACTGCGGGGAGTGAAAGAATCCTGTCTTTGCAGCGCCACTCATCAGCAGGACCGGTCACCCTCATTAGTGCATATGCACCAACACTGTCATCTACAACAGAAGTCAAAGACAAATTCTACGATGATCTGGCAGCTACTATAAAAAAAATCCCTGAGAGAGCCGCTGTTCATTCTTGGAGACTTTAATGCTAGAGTTGGTGCTGATTACAATTCTTGGCCCACTTGTCTAGGCTGTTTTGGCATTGGGAAGATGAACGAAAATGGCCAACGCTTGCTGGAGTTTTGCTGTTATTATGGTCTCTGTGCCAGCAACACGTTTTTTAATACGAAGCTTCAACACAGAGTCACTTGGAGACATCCACGATCGAAGCATTGGCAACAGCTCGATTTGATCCTCACTAGACATTCTAGCCTTCCTAGTATTACGATCACACGCAGTTATCAGGGTGCTGATTGCGATACTGATCACTCCCTGGTGTGTAGCAGAGTAAAACTGCGAATAAAGAGATTGTATCACACGAAAAAGGAAGGAAGACCATGTATTGACATCAGCAAGACTCGCGATCAGAGAAAAGTGGAGGAATTTGCCCAAGCACTTGAGGAAACCCTTCCACGCCCGGCTGGTGCAAATGCACCTGAACGATGGGAACATTTCAAGAATGCTGTTTATAACACTGCCCTGTCCACATTTGGCAAGAAGACCAAAAAGACGGCAGACTGGTTTGAAGCCCATTCGGAGGAGTTGATGCCAGCCATCGAGGAAAATAGGAGAGCTCTAGCAGCATACAAAGCCTGTCCTAGTGAGTACAACTTTCAGGTTCTTCGAGTTGCTTGTAGCGAAGTCCAACAGACTGCCAGGAGATGTTCTAATGATTATTGGCTTCAGCTCTGCTCTCAGATACAGATAGCAGTGGACACAGGTAACATCAAGCAGGCTTTAGGTCCAATACAGAAGAAATCTGCTCCCTTGAAGTCTGCTACAGGCGTGATCATCCAGGACCGAGAACAGCAAATGGAACGCTGGGTGCAGCACTACTCTGAGCTATATTCTAGAGAGAATGTAGTAACCGAAGAGGCATTAAATAACGTCGAGTGCCTGCCTGTCTTGGAAGAGTTGGACAGCGAACCAACTTTAGCAGAAATAAAAGCGGCCTTGGATTCCCTCGCCTCTGGCAAGGCACCTGGGAAGGATAACATCCCTGCTGAAGTGCTGAAGTGCTGTAAAGAGATCATCACCACTGAGCTGTATGAAATCTTTTGTCTTTGTGGAGGGAAGGTGGAGTACCACAGGACATGAAGGATGAAAACATCATCACATTGTACAAGAACAAAGGAGACAGGAGCGACTGCAATAACTACCATGGCACCTCTCTTCTCAGTGTTGTAGGGAAGTTGCTTGCCCATGTTGTGCTGAAGAGGCTCCAGGTGCTTGCAGACAGAGTCTATCCAGAATTACAGTGTGGATTTCGAGCTAATAGATCCACCATTGACATGGTATTTTCCCTCAGACAGTTGCAGGAGAAATGTAGGGAACGACAGTCACTCTTTGTGGCCTTCATAGATCTTACAAAGGCCTTTGATTTGGTTAGCAGGGACAGCCTTTTTAAAATACTTCCCAAGATTGGATGTCCACCTCGGCTCCTTAACATCATCAGGTCCTTTCATGAGGAAATGAAGGGCACTGTAGTTTTTGATGGCTCAACATCAGATCCCTTTGACATCCGAAGCGGAGTGAAACAGGGCTGTGTCCTCGCGCTGACCCTGTTTGGGATCTTTTTTGCTGTCATGCTGAAGCATGCTTTTGGAACTGCAACAGAAGGTGTCTATCTCTGGACTAGATCAGATGGAAAGCTCTTTAATCTCTCTAGATTGAGAGCGAAGACCAAAGTCCAGCTGAAATGCATACGGGACTTCCTCTTCGTCAATGATGCAGCTGTTGTTGCCCACTCTGCTGAAGAGCTCCAAGAACTTATGAACCGTTTTAGTAAGGCCTGCCAAGATTTTGGATTAACAATCAGCCTGAAGAAAACACAAGTCATGGGCCAGGACGTGGACTCACCTCCCTCTATTACCATCTCTACACAAGAACTGGAGGTTGTTCATGATTTCATGTACCTTGGCTTAACTGCCCAGAGTAGACCTTTGGTCTAGATTGGTGGGATAGAAATCCAATCAATCAATCAATCAATCAATCAATCAATCAATCAATCAATCAATCAATCAATCAATCATCTCTGACACTCTCTCCCTAGATGTCGAGCTGGATAAACGCATTGGCAAAGCAGCTACCACGTTCTCTAGACTCACAAAGAGAGTACAGTGGAACCTCTACTTACGAACTTAATCCGTTTTGGAACGGTGGCCGTAAGTTGAAACGTTCGTAAGTAGAAGTACCATTTCCCATAGGAATGCACTGAAAACCGATTAATCCGTTCCGGCCTAAGAAAAAAATACCAAAAAAATAAAATGAAAATGAAAATAAACAGAGCAAGTCCCACGCTGAGACTGCAAAAAAACAAAAACAAAAAACAAATGAATCCAAAAATAAACATTGGAGCAAGTCCCACGCTGGAACTGCAAAAAAAAAATTAAAAAAATAAAAATAAAAAAAATAACCCCCCCCCCCCCCGGCCCAAACCTACCCTCCAAAACCCACCCAGAACAACTTTTTTAAAAGGAAAAAGCAGCACCTTACCAGTCCAAAGCCTCTGCGGAGGCTTCCCCGGCTTCTAAAGCACCGGCACCCGGCTGCTTCTCCTTCCTCCTCCTGCCACGCGCCCTGCCCAGGGCGTTTGGTGGCGCTTACTCATGGGTAGAACCGTGCCTTCTGCGGCGCTTACTCATGAGTAAACCCGCGCCTTCTGCGGCCCTTACTCATGAGTAGTCCCGCACGGCGGAGAGGCCTCCGAAGGCACCGATCGCAGCGGCGGGGGACCCCCGGGAGCTCTCTGATGGTGGTGGGGAAGCTCTGGGAGGCCTCCGAAGGCGCCGATCGTGGCGGCGCTGGAAGCCCGGGAGGCTGAGCCTCCCTTTTTCTAACCGTTGGGGCGAAAGAGCTACAAACAAGCAGCCTCTTCTTCAACCAACGGTTAGCAAATTTAAATTTCCGGCCCTTTTCCCCTGCCTTTTTCCGTTCGTACGTTGAAGCTCCGTCCGCAAGTAGAAGCAAAATTTTACGGCCAGAGCTGTTCGTAAGTTGAAATGTTCGTAGGTAGGGACGTTCGTAAGTAGAGGTTCCACTGTATGGCTTAACAAGAAGCTGATGGCGTATACCAAGATCCAGGTCTATAGAGCTTGTGTCCTGAGTACACTCCTGTACTGCAGTGAGTCCTGGACCCTTTGTGCACAGCAGGAGAGGAAGTTGAACACGTTCCATATGCGTTGTCTCCGATGCATTTTTGGCATCACCTGGCAGGACAAAGTTCCAAACAGAGTAATCCTAGAATGAGCTGGAATTTTTAGCATGTATACATTACTGAAACAACGACGTCTACGTTGGCTTGGGCATGTTGTGAGAATGGCTGACGGTCGGATTCCAAAATATATCCTGTATGGAGAATTAGTGCAGGGAAAGAACCCAGAGGGAGACCACAGCTGCAATACAAGGATATCTACAAAGCAAGTGGGATCTGAAGGCCTTAGGAATGGACCTCAACAGATGGGAAACCTTGACATCTGAGCGTTCAGCCTGGAGGCAGGCGGTGCAGCATGGCCTCTCCCAATTTGAAGAGACACTTATTCAGCAGGCCGAGGCAAAGAGGCAGTCCCGAAACCAGCAAAATCAGGGAGCTGGACAGGGGACAGACTGTATTTGTCTTCAGTGTGGAAGGGATTGTAATTCTCGAATTGGCCTTCTCAGCCACACTAGACGCTGTTCCAAGACCTCTATTCAGAGCACGTTACCATAGTCTCTTGAGACTGAAGGATGCCTACATGGAGAACTGGACAAGTTTTAGAATTGCCTGGAAATATTGCAAAAAAGAAAACACTTATACTGAGATACCCAGATGAATTTTGAAATGGTTTTCAATGTGTGTCTGATTTCATTCCAGGATTAACCCTTTACTGGGATAATGTCAGCTATGACAAACCATAGGATCCTGTGATTTGCTCTGTAGATCTGCCTTTAAGTTGGTCTGTAAGGAAAACATACAGAGCCTCTCTCAGTGAGGTCTGGCACTAAAATTGGCCCAACAACAAAAAAGGTCTATAATATAAATGAATGAAAATTTTCTCAGTCCCATGTTGCCAAGTTGTCTTTTTGTCATAATACGAGCTTTGGGAGGTTCACAACTGATCATCAACAGCCTCAGTTATCAAATATGTGTGAATTTCTCTTCTCTCTTTTACATACTTCAGGACTACTCTGAATGTTTTTGATTGCCACTTGTATGAAACAATTGCACTCTAATTTGCTACATACTAACAATATAAAATGTGAAGACTCATAACCAATAGATTTCAATCACTTATACCATTCAGAATTGTTAGTTGCAATCAAATGTATCATTCATTTTAACCATTATATAATCCCTTGTGAATTATTGTTTCAGCACTAGCTATTAGACACAGTTACACACAGGATGAAGGCGAGCTGACAGATGAGGAGTATACAGAACTTTGATAATGAAGATTAGTTGGTCTGGTGACCAAAGACAGAAACTTTTCTGACTATGTCTGGTATCCCTTAGTTATTCATGTTTTCAGGCTTAAGAACATCAGCAAAGTGATATAGATCAGCATGCTACTATTTGAGGTGGCTGAACTCATTTGGTTAACATATATTATTCTGTTTACTCATTAGTATTGTTTACTCTTTTGTTTCTGTTCCTCCCAAGAAGACTCCTGCTTCTTGGGAGGAAAGCGATGAGAAACCTAGACAGCATCTTAAAAAGCAGAGACATCACCTTGCCGACAAAGGTCCGCATAGTCAAAGCTATGGTTTTTCCAGTAGTGATGTATGGAAGTGAGAGCTGGACCATAAAGAAGTTTGAGCACCGAAGAATTGATGCTTTTGAATTGTGGTGCTGGAGGAGACTCTTGAGAGTCCTCTGGACTGCAAGGAGAACAAACCTATCCATTTTGAAGGAAATCAACCCTGAGTGCTCACTGGAAGGACAGATCCTGAAGCTGAGGCTCCAATACTTTGGCCATCTCATGAGAAGAGAAGGCTCCCTGGAAAGGACCCTGATGTTAGGAAAGTGTGAGGGCAAGAGGAGAAGGGGACAACAGAGGACGAGATGGTTGGACAGTGTCATCGAAGCAACCAACATGAATTTGACCCAACTTCGGGAGGCAGTGGAAGACAGGAGGGCCTGGCGTGCTCTGGTCCATGGGGTCACGAAGAGTCGGACACGACTAAACGACTAAACAACAACAACAATTGTTTACTCTTTGTTGCACTTTAACCCACACATTAATTTCTACTGGAGACTGAAGCCCTGTCAGCCAGTGAGGGGGAATGAACAACATACAAGTTATAACGGGCAGAGGAAGGTATGGCGCTGGCACAGTAGCAATTAAACCTAAAAGAACGGTGGTCAGATGTTTGAAGGCTGTTCCTTGTTCTAGCTCTGATGTCAGTGGCCAGAATTGAGGTAACTTGCTCAGCCAGCCCTCCACTCTATCCTTGACGTTGTTAAATGCCAGGTCTGCTTTAAACAAAGCCCAACTAATCCAGGACTTGATCTTGGATGAAACAGCAGATCTGGCTTATGTCACCGAGACCTGGGTGGGCACAGAAGGTGGTGTATCCACCCAGATATTCCATCCAAAATCAGGGTAGACTAGAGGGTTGGGGAGGGGGAGTTGCCATTATCTATAAAAACACCTTAGAGGTTGTCAGGCTATCTGCCTTGAGTATCCCGGGGATTGAGGCCTTCCACGTGTCGGTGGGGACCAGGGATGGATTTGGGATGGTGCTGGTTTACCGTGCTCCCCACGACCCAGGACTCTCCTTTCTGGAGCTGCCGAACTTCATCTCGGCGGCGGTGCTGAGGTCTCCCAGACTTCTTGTTCTGGGTGACTTCAATGTTCATGCCAAGATTGGGGTCACAGGTCCAGCTCTTCAGTTCTTGGAAACCATGGCTTCCTTGGACATGTCCCAATTTATTAATGGCCCCACCCAAATGGCGAGTCACAGGACCTGGTGTTCTCAACTGGTCAGGGAAAGTGTGATCCAAAGGTAACTGACTTGATTTCGGTTCCCTTGTCATGGCTGGACCACCACCTGATAAAATGCAACCTCTAAGTGGCACTGCCCCTCTACGGGGAGCAGGGACCGATTAAGATGGTCCAGCCCTGCAGGCTATTGAACCCTGTTGGCTTCCAAGATGCAATGCGGGGGATACTGGCTGACCTAGTTGGCGCTCCTGACGAAGCCCTGGTGGATGAATGGTACATTGCCGCTACCAGGGCGACTGACATGATCGCTCCTAAACACACCCTCCACTCTCGACCCTGACCAGCTGCTTGGTACAACCAGCAGCTGTGGGCGTTGAAGCAAAATAGGAGGCGGCTAGAGAGCATTTGGAGATGGGCCCCGACGGTAGCCAATTTAAAAGCCGCAAAAATCGCATCTAGCATCTACCTAACCAAAGTGAAGGCTACAAGAAGATCCTACTTTGCTCTCCAGATAAGTGAAGCCTGAGACCATCAAGTTGAACTCTGTTGCATAGTACGCGATTTATCCAGAGTTGGTCACAGTGATAGGCCTGCCAGTAGCATCTCTTGTGACCAATTTCCAGCCTTTTTAAAACACAAAGTGGAGGCCCTCCGCCGGGACCTGGATCTCTCCGCTTTATCAGTAGATCGAATCGAGATGTCCTCTGCATCGTCTTGCCCGGTGACTTTAACACAATTTCAGCCTGTGACGTCAGTTGAGGTTGTCAGGGTGCTTGACCAATGTAGGGCCACCACCCTTACACTAGACCCTTGCCCGGTCTGGCTCCTGAAGACGGCCAGACCGTTAACAACAGAACGGGCAGAGGCTATTATCAACGGGTCTCTTCTTGAGGGCAGGGTTCCCCTTGCCCTCAAGGAGACACTCATTAAGCTGATTCTGATAAAGCCCAACTTGGCGGCTTACAATGTTACCAACTATCGACCAGTCGCCAACATTCCTTTCATCAATAAGTTAGTGGAGAGTGTGGTGGTCGATCAACTTCAGGCACTTCTGGAGGAAATCAATGCCCTTGATCCGTTCCACTCTGGGTTCAGGCTGCGTCATGACACAGAGACAGCACTGGTTGCCCTGCAAGATGACCTTCTGATGGAGTTTGATAAGGGCAAAACGTCCTTGTTGGTACTCCTCGATCTGTCAGTGGTCTTTGATACCGTCGACCATGGTATCCTCCTGGGGAGGCTCTTGGGGTTGAAGATCAGAGGTCAGGCCTTGGCCTGGCTCTGATCTTTCCTGGAGGACCAACCCCAATGAGTTCAGCTTGGGGAGATACTGTCTGTTCTGTGGACTCTCAATTGTGGAGTCCCGCAGGGGTCAATCATCTCCCCAATGCTATTCAACATCTACATGAGGTCACTGGGGGACGTCATCAGGAGTTTTGGAGCTTCTTGTCATCAATATGTGGATAACACCCACCTATAGCTCTCCTTCCATCCCTCTGCAGTGGATGCTGTCCCGTCCCTTGAGAGCTGTCTGGATGCCATGTTGGGATGGATGAGGAACAACAGACTGAGGCTGAACCTGGACAAGATGGAAATCCTGCAAGTGGGGGCCCCTAGTGTCTGCGGTCTAGGCGCCTCCCTCTCCTTCGGGGGGCTACTCTTTCCATGAAGAATGAGGTGCTTAGCTTGGGCATACTCCTGGACCTGACACTGTCTATGGAATCCCAGATAGCGCTGGTGGTCCGCTCCGCCTATTTCCATCTAAGGCGGATTGGCCAGTTGTGGCCCTACGTTGACACTGGGTCCCTCACCACGCTAGTTCATGCAGTGGTAGTCTCGAGATTAGACTACTGCAATGCTCTCTACATGGGGCTGCCCTTGGGGCTGTTACGGAGACTTCAACAGGTCCAGAATTCGGCGGCCAGGTTGCTGAGTGGGGTCAGGAAACACCCCCACATTGGCCGCCTTACACTGGTTATCTGTTCGCTTCTATACCACCTTCATGGTGATGGTGCTAACCTACAAGGCCCTAAATGGTTTAGGACCTCGATACCTGGCAGAGCGCCTCCTTCTGATTAGATCTGCCCATCTGGTAAGATCGTTGCAAGCAGGTGGTTGAACGTTCTGACCCCGAGAGAGGTCTAAAAAGTAACTACCAGAAACTGGGCCTTCTCAGCAGTTGCCCTGCAACTATGGAACAGTCTCCTGCCTGAAATCCACCCCCCCCCCCTCGTTGGGAATCTTTAAAAAGCTATAAAAAACCTGACTATTGAGACAGGCCTTCTCGGACCTTATAACAATATGATAAAATAGTACCTTAATACTTAAACATCCAACCTACCGCTATGTTTTTATTTTTGTTTTTATTTTTATTCTATTTTATCTTCTTTTTATTTTATTTTATGATGTTTTACGATGTTCCTTATTGTTATTCATTGTGTATTTCTTGCATTTTATTTGGTAGTTGTTTTATACAGTGGTGCCTCGCTAGACGATGTTAATCCGTTCCGCGAAGATCGCTGTCTTGCGAAAACATCGTCTAGCGAAGCGCGTTTCCCCATTGGAATGCATTGAAATCTCTTCAATGCGTTCCAACTGAAAACTCGTCGTCTTGCGAAGATCGTCCATAGGGAAACCTCGTCTAGCGAGCGCGGGTCCCCATTGGAATGCACTGACAGCTATTGACCGCTAGTCAATGCATTCCAATGGGGAATACTCGTCGTCTAGCGAAAATCGCCCATAGGACACCATCGTTTTGCGAAGCGCATTAGCGATCGCAAAAAGCCATCGTCTAGCGAATTCCTCGTCCTGCGAGGCAATCGTCTAGCAAGGCACCACTGTATCTTGTTATTCTGTCATTGTTGTTTACATTGTTGTAAACCGCCCAGAGTAGCCTTGGCTGCCAGATGGGCAGTATCAAAATCAAATAAATAAATAAAAATAAAAGAGAGAGAGAGAAAGGGAGAGAGAGAGAGAGATGCGCAAACTTGCATGGATTCATTAATCAAATAGAGGGGTCTTTCCCCCAACATTTTGGTAATATGACTGATATCAACTGCTTTTCATAATTTTCTTGTTTTCTGTGGAAACAATCTTATCCTTTTTAAGAATGCCTGAAAATATTTGTTTTTTGAATTTAACTAATTAAAAAAAAGGTTTTAATGGCTGCTATTTACTTTGTGAAGCACCAACAGGTTTTACTGAGGCTGAAACAGTATTCAGATAAACAAACAAATAAACAAAAAAGTATAGGGGGACTGATTGAAAATACATGAAATTTATAAATAAGTACCTAAATAAGAATTATTAAAGCATGTCCTTTAAAAGAAATGCAATGGAAATCAGAAAAGAAAAACTCCAAACCATCTTCCATTGCCATTTTTATCAACATTCTCTTCCCTTCAAGTTTTTTAAAAATGTGACTCAACATTTTTCTTGTTCTTTTTACAGGTATCTAATTATTTTTCAGTTTTTAGTACTTACTGAAAAGTAACCAATGTGACTTAACACACTTTCATAATTCTTGAACAATGGAAAACTTCACAATGCCCCCCACCACATCTTTTTACACCTCCCAACCATATTTATATAATGCGAAGAAGCAGTGTTACAAATGGAGATGGAGGTGGAAGACTGGCATACCAATGTGGGAGATCTATCCAACTTTTTCATTATATGCCAATATAAAATAACTGTCACACGAAATATTATTCCGGCATTCTGTCTGACTTCTAGATTTTACATTACTCTCCCCCACACACACAGCTCATCCCCTTTCCTAACTTTTATATCTAAAGGTTTAATGTTGTAGAGGATGCCAATACAGTGGGTTGTTTTCTCCAGAGAATTTCCAAAGAAATTCTGAAGAAAACTATTAAAATATGCTTCTAATTGTCTCATACAGTATATGCAAATGATCAGCATATAAACACATCACTATACCCACATTCAAGCATTTTAAAGCCCTGCCCGCTCTGCCATCTTTTTTGTCACCTTTTTATGCATGAAGTGTGTGACTGAGGAAGACAGTTTTTGGTTGTCTGTGGGTGCTGTTCCAAACTGATACTGGCATCTTTCTTCTTTAGGCCTGTTGCTTTCCACACAGAATAGGCCACAAAACAGGAACAGAGGGCAGCATGTTCCCCCTCCCTGCATTTTTAGTAGGCACACAGGATCTACTAAAATGCTTGAATAAGAGTGTCCCCCTTCAACTTCAAACTAGCTGCCTACCAAGTCCCACTCCATCCCCATAATCCACTGGGTCTATTTTACAAAACTTGTTAAAGCTGCATACAATCCAAAACTGATACTATTAATTCAAGCTAAAAACTGAGCATGAAGGCATTTTCCAGACTAACAGCTGGCTTTCCAGTGTTAGTGACCAGTCACCATCAGCCTTATTATGTAGATAGATACTTATAAGATCCTATCTGTAAGGAGTGAACTTTGAACAGTCATCTATGCAATTCCACAGTTGAATTTGTACCAATTAAAAGCATCTCTAGTGTTTCTGCCTCTCCCTTCAGACAGAAAGGTCAGCTGCAAGGGGTGTGGAAGTACCTTTGCTGATTTGTTTCTTCTACACTAGGGATGGCAAGCTACAAAACTTCAAAGCCATTATGTCTAGGATGCATTTTCAACATTAGAAGGAATTTGCTTTGGTTGCCAGTCTAAATGGCATTGATGAAGTAAATGATCCAGACCAACAAAGAGTTTTGTAAGCATTTTCACTAGAAGGCAGAGCTCCTGGATTCAGTTCCTAATAAAGATCAAGCCAGTGGAAACTGGTCTGTTAGGGCAAGTGGAGAACTGCCCCTCACCTTAACTCAGACTATGCCATAGCAAGCCACCCCTCAGCTACAGATTGTGCTTTAGAGATATCTTAAGGCAAAATTAGCCTGGACAGATCAATAAATTAGCTGTGGAGCCAAAGGTCAGGAATGCAATTCCCCACTGTGCCTATCAGGAGAAAAGTTAGCTAGTGTAGCCTTGGACAACCTGCACATTTCCAAAGCACCCCCAAAAGAAGGGAATGGTAAATCTCTTCTGACTATTCTTTAATTAGAAAGCCCTGGAAAAGCCTATTGTAAGTAGCAAATGACTTGTCAGAACATAACTATTGTCATTAAGGCAAAATTACATATAAACATTATTGCTCTTCTGTGCCTCCAGATAGATCACCGTTCCTGAAATTTCATACAATTTCACTGGGGGGGAAGGAAGACTATTTAATTGCCAGGGGGTCCAGTTGTTTAATCAGCACCATCCCCATAGTTGCTTTGCCAAAAAGACACACAAACCTATTTCCTCCCCTGAGAAGAATGACCACCCTTGTGCCTCCAGGTCAACAATTATAGAAGCAAGTGTTATAAGGGTAAGTTTAAAAAGAAGTTTGAAATGCATGGATACATGAAAGAACTGTTCATTGTATACCTCTTCTGCTTGCACACTTTGAGCACGGCATTGGGTGGAGAAGCAAAACAAGGACTACGCATGAAATTGTTTGTTTGTTTCTATACGCTACCCTCTCTTTTTCTCTATATGGTGTGATTTTCATTAATCTCTCATTTTCAATCCACAGGTGCAGATTCCTGCACTAGATTTTATTCAGGGTATCCTGACGAATACAGGACATGCTGCATTAGAGTTGTGCCACAAACTGGGAGAAAATATTTCCTTATCTCCTTGGCCCCTAATTTTTTATCTGGAGGCTGCTCATTGGTAGAGGAAAGGGTTGCCTTTGCCAATGGTCCTGAATAGTTCTGAAGAGTCATAGCCTGAAGAAAATACTTTTTAAAAAAATCAAAATCATTCTTCTGCTGCCTTATGACTCATTAGCAAGTCATGCTGTTTGGTGGATTTTATTCGTAGGAAAACACATAGGATTGCAGTTCTCTAGATAAATAAATGTCTTTTTTCTTCTTCTTCTACTGCTCTTTTCATTTTAAGGGAAAAAACTTTTTGGCCTTCACTCACAATCTTTTTTCATTTGTTTCCTATTGAAGTGCTGTATAAGTGTGAACAGGAGGTCAAGTTGACCTCCACAATGCTCCCTTGCCTGTTCATGTGTTTTCCTTGACTGTTTTAATGTGTATGGGAATTTAGAGGATAGGATCTAGAGCAAGGTTGGGGGGCTGGGACAGCATCCAGGGGTAGAAAGCAGGAAAGGGTGGTGGCTGAGAACGAAAACCAGTGGGATAGGAAGCATTTATTTAGTTTGAGTTAAATGTTAATGGAGTTCCACTGCATAACTTTACAGTAACAGGATGTTGGGTTATGGGTTTGGGTGAATAAAGCAAAGTCTGATGCTTATATACCACCCCATAGCACTTAAAGCACTCTCTGGGTGGTTTACAATTTAATTATGAAGGCTACACATTGCCAAAGACACATACCCCTCCAGCAAGCTGGGTACTCAATTTAGCAACTTCAGAGGGATACAAGGCTAAGTCAATCTTGAGCTGGCTACTTGAATCTATTGGGATCAAACACAGGTTATGACTGAGCAGAGTTTTGACTGCAGTACTGCAGTTTAACCATTGTGCCATGAGGGGTCCAGTTATGAATAAATCAAATGCCCAGTTTTGAAATCAGGCACAAAGGAAGCAGTTCCCGGTAGGTGTACCTCACTGATCAAGATACTTGTAGTGCACTGATCTCTCTTCTGAATGTTTTAGGGGAGGACTCATTTCAATAAATAAGACATAACTTGCAGTACCAACAAGAAATTGTAAAACCAACAAAATAGGACTGAATAAGAATTGCAGCTTGTGTTGTGACATTCTTAATTTACCCTCAAACAGTGGTCTTAAGATGTGGATGGGGAAATGGAGGAAAACTGATTCAGGCGGAGTTGCCTCTTGTAAAGGTGATGTCCCATGTCTCAAGGCTACAGTCACTACAATATCCAGTAGGCTTTGAAAGCAAGGTCCTGATAACTAGAGAGGAGAATTTACCACAAAATACTTCTATCAGAGATGTATTCTTCAGATGCAAAGAGCTGACAAAGATAATCCAGAACTAGGTCTCTGGATCTCGGAGACATAAGAAGTGACCTGCCAGAAGACTTTGTCAAGCTGGGACCATTAGTTACTTGTAGTGATGGTGATGACAGGCATTAAGGCCCACCCATAATACCGATGGCTTGTACCAGTGCTCATTCCTATACAGAGAAGCTCCTACCTAAGTCAAAGAGCTTTGAGAAAGTAATGGAGAATGTTCCCAAATAGTCTGAAAAAAGACGAAATGGGAAAGTGCTTCTCACCCTCTTGAGGACAGCATTACATTAAGGGAAAGAGATGCCAGCTTGATGGGAGCTGTTCTTTATCTAGTGAATTACTGCCTGTGGTTGGCAGGGCCCCAGGGGTCAAAACTGTACAAGGTTCTAGAGACGCTTTCTGCAGGTTCAGAATCCATTGATGGAACAATGTAATGACCACACGAAGACCAATACACCACATAATTCAAACTTCACCAAGCATTGTAGATATGATAGGACTGCAGGGTTGTTAATGCTCCCTTACAAATGCACCCTGATGATAATCAGAGTTCTTGATACAGTAAAACTCTGCACAATATACTCTAGTAAAGGCAGGTATATATACTTTCAAAAGCATCTGACGAATCTTTCAGTCCTTGACAAACGGGGAAGAGCCAAACATCTAACATCTGTGTGGGCATGTTATGGCTTCATCTGTTCCTTTGGTAAAGGAACCTGCTTGCACCCGTTAAAAAAACTTGGGTTTTTCAATTTTTTTTCTCTATGTGGGGATGAAAGAATAATTGAAGCTTAGAACATTTAGTGTAGGACTGGTAGCTAGTATCAGTCTCCCAATTAAAAGCAACAAGCAATATACACACAAAGAGCAAGAAAAAGAACACATGAGCACCTACCCTTCAGGCATTGATTTTTGTCTATAAGTACTGCCACCAGAGCCAGTTTCACTTGAAGATGACAAGTTGCTGGGGGAATTACGGCACTGCTGTGATCTTGCTAAGGCAATGGATGATACAGTGACGTAAACATCAGAACCAGGAGACAATCTGTTTAATACAAAACAATGCCAAATTGTACATTATTAAAGTAACTACACAATGCAAAACCAGTAAGACAAAAACAATGCAAAGCCTAATAAAGCAGTTATAGGAACTGCCACATCAGCAGTGTCAGTTCACTGAGAAAGTGAAAAATGAAGCCAGCTGGAGGGCAGTATGTATTTCCCTTTATTAATCTACTCCCTATGGAACGGTGGTGAAAGTTGGGGTGGGGGAGCCAAAGGAGAGAAATGACTGCTTCCAAGGACTTCTAGAAATAAACTTGCTGAATTGCTTTTGCTATTTGCAGCCAAGGAATATTAACTCATCACATATTTCATCCATATTCCAAATAGAGAAGAGATTTATCCATATATTTCTGAACAAACTTTAGTATTCAGTATTAATTGTTTTTATTTTTGGTGTTAGGCAGTACCACATGAAAAGCACTGCCTCTTTGCTATATCAGGTAGTGGTATTTTAGAACAAGCTTATTTCACTGGACATCCAAGAAATAAAATGTGTAACTGTATAGTACAAGACTCTTTCATCTTTGATAGATACGTAGATCAGATAGTAAATACTGTATAGGCTATGCATCTTGATTCAGGGGATCTTGTATGCCATAGCCTGTGAATTTGTTCACACAATCAGTACTGCTCGATAACAAGGGTCTGAATCCACTGATTCATTTACACAGGAAAGAACTGCACTACAGGTAGCAGAACAGTCATAATTGTTACTGTTTTTATAAGCATGCTGGAGCTCTAACGAACTGCTACTCTTCCTGCAGTGTCTGAAGTGGATCCAACTCTAGTAGCCCTTACAGCTCAGCTAGGATCCCTTTCCTCTTCCTGCTTGGAAGTTAACTCTCTGAATGAGAGCTGGGAGTTGCCTTCATTCAAGAGGCACTAAGTAAGACTGCAGAACATGAGGGAGAATCAAGAATCAGGACAGCCTACTCTCAAGTCCCAGAGGCAGGGACTTCCCCAATTTAGCCAGTGACATCCCCCCTCCCACATAGAAGAGAGAACCATGCTAGGAGGGAGGGAGGGAGAGAGAGAGAGAGAGAGAGAGAGTATTTTTTTTCTTATATATATATAAGAAGTCCAATGTGCTAGAAGGAAGATTTGTTGGATTTAGTTCAAGCAAAGTTTAGATTTATCATAGTATCCTGTGAGACACCTGATGACCACTTAAATTACTATTTCACACTCTACTTTGTGCAAAGCTATTCGTCAAGGCTGGAGCTACGATAAGGCTCAGTTAGGCAACCATGTCAGGTGATATATATATATATATATCCGAGAATGGACACAAAACTACTGACCACTTCAGAGGCTTGACACCATACACTAATTAACTGGAAAAGAATGTGAAGGCAGTAGATGGACATATCTAAAAGATATTTCTTGTCTTTGTCCTGCTGAATATTCATGGACATTTTTATTGAAAAGTGAGGCGGGGGAGCAAGGTTGATATTCTGATCGTCAGAGGCACACTGTCAAACCAAATGTTTTTTTCCCCCATTAGTCTACAGCACTTAATGTACAAACTATTCAATTTCCCTGGATAGGCAAACATCTTAAAATATTACCTTTCAAAGAAAACATGAAGTTTAAGAGCACCACCAGTAGCATTTTGATACCTACTCCTCCCCAAAGCACCAGACAAGTAATTAATTTGTAGTGAGACTGACATATATACATATATTACCACACACAATTATAGGGTACGAGCACAAGGGTTCTTTCTCCAATTGGGAAAAGGATATGCTTAGGAATGATTTTCTGCAAGATCACTTTTACTTGACTGACAGTGAATACTGTCCAATGTGCTAGAAGGAAGATTTGTTGGATTTAGTTCAAGAAAAGTTTAGATTTATCATAGTATCCTGTGAGACACCTGATGACCACTTAATTTACTATTTCACACTCTACTTTGTGCAAAGCTATTCGTCAAGGCTGGAGCTACGATAAGGCTCAGTTAGGCAACCATGTCAGGTGATGAATTGCTGAGGGTGGCAAATGCATAATTTCCCCACCATTATTGTCCCAGGAGGGTCCATCCTGCTGTACAGAAGTGCTGCAAAAGGACCATGTTGTGGCACAGGCAACAGGGACAGAGGTACTTCCTGCAGCAGAGCAGATGCAATGAGAAGTGAAGATGCTCCACTTCCCAGATTAGATCGTATAAGAGCTTGGACCACCCTTCATCTACCCTGGGCTCCTGTGAAGAAAAACTGGGTATAAAGCATATGAATAGATGGATCAATAACCGCTATTCCATGACAAGGGGATTTTAGTGCATGACTGTTCCATGACCACTTTATTACAGTGTCTGATGGATGGCATGGTGTATCTTGGGTAGTACATTAAAATTATTTTAGTATTAGATCGCATGTGAGTGTTTGTGTGACTCTATTTATTTGCCCAGGCATGGCAGTGGAGCCAGTTCTGGTTCTAGCAGCTGCACACCTTTTCCCCAAGGTATTTCACACAGGCTACAGAATGTCATTGGCTTCCTGTGCAAGGAATTCTAAACAGAAACTGGACATGATGAAAGCACAGAATATACTCATAACTCCTTTAGGTATTCAGCCATTTCAATGATTATTAACTTTTTATTTAGCCATAATTTTAGACATGTGCATGTAGTGAACCTATATATGTAACTACGGTATACATACAGAGGACCAAAGTGAGCTAGAAGCTGTCTTATACTGAATCAGTGGAGTACAGCAAATTCTGCATTTACAATCTTACTGCTTTGCTGATGACTGTTGTAAAATAAACCACTGTAAACAGAAACTAATTTCCCACTGAGCACAATGTAAAACGAGGGTCTTGTTGCTGTTTATTTTTTATGCTTTATAAAGCTGTTGTCTCTCACATACCTGTGTCATAATCAGAAACAAAAAAACTCTTAACATGTACAGTACATTTTTTTAACAAAAAAGGATTTAAAAAAACACATTTTTACTAAGCATACAGAGAGCAAAAGTCTCTCTTATATGACACACACACACTAGAGAGTTTGACCACACACTACTACTATTCTCCAGAGGAGAGTATGACCAAGACAAGATTTCATTGCCACACATATTGAGTGCTCCTCTAACCATCTGGCTTTTGGTAATGCCTGCTCCTTTTCTTTGCCAGCTAAATAAATAGTGTTCCTCTAGTGCTCTACCACAGTTGAATTTTTGATGGGCAAGTACCAAGAATTAAATTAAATAAGCTGAAACCATTGTCAACTGCTATACTGAAAAACAAAACACACAACAAATCCATCTCAAGACCAGGGTATTTTCCTGCAGCATGATGGTGGTTATTTGGTTTCTTTAGAAATCATGCCTGTTATTTTACTCAGATCAATATCCTGTGCCTTAACAGAAAGTTGTTAAAATCAGTTGAAAGGGAAGGTAAAAAGAATCCAATCTCTCCAGAGTGCATGGAGCCTGTTTAAAACAACGGTAGTAGAGGCCCAGAGGAAGTGTATACCGCAAAGAAAGAAGGGCTCAACTAAGTCCAAGAGGGTGCCGGCATGGTTAACGAGCAGAGTTAGAGAAGCTTTAAAGGGCAAGGACGGGTCCTTCCGTAAATGGAAATCCTTCCCAAATGAGGAAAATAAAAAGGAACACAAACTCTGGCAAAAGAAATGTAAGAAGATGATAAGGAAGGCAAAGAATGACTTTGAGGAATGTATGGCCAGCAATATAAAGGGGACTAATAAAAGCTTCTTTAAATATGTTAGAAGCAGGAAATCTGCCAGAGAAGCAGCTGGTCCTCTGGATGTTGAGGGAGGTAAAGGGGGACTTGGAGACTGCAGAGAAATTCAATGAGTTCTTCGCATCTGTCTTCACGACAGAAGATCTTGGGCAGATTACACTGCCCAAACGGCCCCTCCTGACTAATGAATTAAATCAGATATAGGTTAAAAGAGAGCATGTTTTAGACCTAATTGATAAATTGAAGATCAATAAGTCACCGGGCCCAGGTGGCATCCGCCCAAGGGTTATCAAGGAACTGAGGACTGAAGTTGCTGACCTCTTAACTAAAATATACAACTTGTCCCTTAAAATGGCCACAGTGCCAGAGGACTGGAAGGTAGGACATCATGCCAATCTTTAAAAAGGGAAGGATGGGGGACCCGGGAAACTACAGGCCGGTTAGCCTACCGTCTGTTACAGGGAAGAGGGCGGAAAGTCTCATCCAAGATAAAATCTTAAAATACATAGAAGAACAAGCCTTGCTGAGGGAAAATCAGCATGCCTTCTGTAAGGGTAAGTCTTGCCTCACAAACCTTTTAGAGTTCTTTGAAAAGGTCAACAGGCATGTGGATGCAGGTGAACCAGTGGATATTGTCTATCTGGATTTTCAGAAGGCATTTGACGCGGTCCCTCACCAAACGCTGCTGAGAGAACTCCTCAGTCAGGGGATAAGAGGGCAGGTCCTCTTATGGATTGAGAATTGGTTGAGAACCAGGAAACTGAGAGTAGGTGTCAATGGTCAATTTTCACAAAGGAGAGAGGTGAAAAGCGGTGTGCCCCAGGGATCTGTCCTGGGACCGGTGCTTTTCAACCTGTTCATAAATGACTTGGAGACAGGGATAAGCAGTGAGGTGGCCAAGTTTGCAGATGACATGAAACTTTTATTTATTTGTTTATTTATTTGTTTATTTTATTTATTGGATTTCTATCCCGCCCATCCAGACCAAAGGTCTACTCTGGGCAGTTAAGGAACTGAGTTTCTTAACCGGTTTCCGGGTGGTGAAGACCGGAAGGGATTATGACGAGCTCCAGAAGGATCTCTCCAAACTGGGAGAATGGGCGGCAAGATGGCAAATGTGTTTCAATATAAGGAACTGTAAAGTAATGCACATTGGGGCAAAAAATCAAAACCTTATTTATCAGCTAATGGGTTCTGAGCTGTCCGTGACGGATCAGGAAAAAGATCTTGGTGTACTGGTGGACAGTGTGCGGCGGCAGTGAAGAAGGCCAATTCCATGCTAGGCATCATTAAAAAGGGGATTGAAAATAAAACAGCCAACATCATAATGCCATTGTACAAAACACTGGTAAGGCCGCACTTGGAGTACTGCGTACAGTTCTTGTCGCCGCACCTCAAAAGAGACGTAGTGGAACTGGAAAAGGTGCAAAAGAGAGCGACTAAAATGATGACTGGGCTGGGGCACCTCCCTTATGAGGAAAGGCTACAGCGTTTGGGGCTCTTTAGTCTAGAGAAAAGGTGCCTGAGGGGGGACATGATTGAAACGTATAAAATTATGCAGGGGATGGATAAAGTGGATAGAGGGAAGTTCTTTTCCCTCTCACGCAATACTAGAACCAGGGGACATCCGCTCAAATTGAGTGTTGGGAGAGTGAGAACAGAGAAAAGAAAACATTTCTTTACCCAGCGTGTTGTTACTCTGTGGAACTCCTTGCCACAGGATGTGGTGACGGCATCTGGCCTAGATGCCTTTAAAAGGGGATTGGACAGATTCCTGGAGGAAAAGTCCATTGCAGGTTACAAGCCATGATGGGGATGTATAATCTCCAGGCTTAAAAGGAAGGTACCTCAAGATACCAGATGCAGGGGAGGGGTATCAGGAGACAGGTATCTAGTTGTCTCATGTGCTCCCAGAGACATCTGGTGGGGCCACTGTGAGATACAGGAAGCTGGACCAGATGGGCCCTTGGCCTGATCCAGCAGGGCTCTTATATTATTATGTAACCAGATAACTGACTTGTAGTTCATATCTTAAATATTTTGCTTGCTAGTCATTATACAGGGGCTGTCTGGCTGCAACAGAGTGAACTGCATAAAATGTCTATAGCCTCTTGGAGGAGAAAACCAGTTTTACAGCAGCAAAACCATAATTGTCAAGGCCCCACGATTGTGAACCAAACAGTATGAATCATTATCCAAATCAAATTCTCTGCACATTCAGAGATCAGTTTCCAGGCTCAGCAGATGCAAACTAGAAGAAATATATATACAAAAAACAATATGTTCTGAAATACGTGTTTTCTGTCAGTGTAGTTCTTCTGCCTAGGTTTCTTTTAAATATTTATTTTACTCGCTGCTTCTGTGCCCAAGGGCTTTTTGCTTCACATTTGTACCTGACAAATACATTGTTGCATAGATTACAATACCCTTCCAACTCTACACTGTTCCTTAGCTATAGTTACATAATGAGCTGGGTATATATAAAGGATCAATGGAAAATCAGAAGTATACTGTTAAAGGAGAGTATTTCTAGTTTTGTGTTTTACAGCTGACATGTTTAAGTACCAAGGGCTTATATCCAACAGTAGCTTTGTGCTAGTGAAAAAGGAATTCTACTTGTGCAAAACAGATTTTTTTTTGCTGATCTCCCCATTCCCTACTGTACCCTTTCAGTGTCCCATACTTAAATATCCATTTTTTTCTAGAAGATCCCCCAATTTTCAGAAGCAATTTTTTGTTGAGGAATAGGGTGAATTGGTGAAAAATGGATGCCCCTCTGGTGCAAGTCGAAGTGCTTTCTGCTAACAACACTGGATAACAACCAACTGCATTTACCAGAGCTTATTCCCAGGTAATCAGCATGGTATTTGCAAGCCCTGCCCACGAAGCATTTTTCAAACCCTGTCTCATTGTCAGGTTTGTTATTATAACAAAAGGTTACGTCTTTCATTGGCAACAGCAAAATTACAACAGATTACAAAGTCCAAGTCCAAGGAAAAGGGCAAATCAAGCAGTTTTAGGTGTGTCATGATCAAATAAATATAACTGGCTGACCTGAGCAGAACCAAAAAGGCCATTAAAACTGTTTAATGCAGAAAGGAATAACTTTTATTTTCTATTTCAAATTACTTTCAGCAGTAAACCCCTGCTCTTTGAGAGGGAGAAAGGGACTAGGACAGATAAAGCTCAATATCATTTTCTGCCACCAAGAAGAATTCTGTAAGAGTTCAGGCTTTACCACAATGTTGGGCAAAACATATGACAGCTAGGAGAAAATGAGCTTGTTTATATCACTCTCAGAGAAGCTCTACTCAAAGGCCATACATTTAGGCAAAACTATCTGTGTCAAATGACAGGACAAAATGTCAGTAAGCACACATAGCTAGTACCAAGCCATCAAAAACAAAGAAAGTACAAAGTTTTGCACTTTTCATGCATGACACAGAGAAAATAACATGTTTCAGACTGTGTTTGTTCTGTAATCTATCACTTCTGGGGAAATCTGGAATAAATAAAACACGTTGGTGCTTCTTACATGTTATACTAATTGTGAACAGAAAAAAATTGAACAGTGAATATTCATTTATTTATTAGATTTATACCCCGCACCATCTGGCAGCCAGGCCACTCTGGGTGGCTAACAACAAGACAAACAACACAATATTAAAACACAGAAAGAATAAAATAATACAAACATTCAACAGATACAATAACTAGTAGGATAAATTAAAACAATGGCTATAAAGAAGGTAGAAAGGATGATGAAAGGATGGCAAAAAGGATGATAAAAGGGAAGCAGAGATATCAGCAACTTAATGCTCAGGGAAAGCCTGATGGAACAGCCAAGTTTTCAATGCTTGTACCCTCCAGACACTTATCTAATTTTCTTTTTCCACACTATAAAATTCAAAATTTCACCAATAACCTTGTTGTTTAGTCGTTAAGTCGTGTCCGACTCTTTGTGACCCCATGGACCAGTGCACGCCAGGCCCTCCTGTCTTCCACTGCCTCCCGGAGTTGGGTCAAATTCATGTTGGTAGCTTCAGTGACACTGTCAAACCATCTCGTCCTCTGTCGTCCCCTTCTCCTCTTGCCTTCACACTTTCCCAACATCAGGGTCTTTTCCAGGGAGTCTTCTCTTCTCATGAGATGGCCAAAGTATTGGAGCCTCAGCTTCAGGATCTGTCCTTCCAGTGAGCACTCAGGGTTGATTTCCTTCAGTACGGATAGGTTTCATCTCCTTGCAGTCCAGGGGACTCTCAAGAGTCTCCTCCAGCACCACAGTTCAAAAGCATCAATTCTTCGGCGGTCAGGCTTCTTTATGGTCCAGCTCTCACTTCCATACACCACTACAGGAAAAACCATAGCTTTGACTATGCGGACCTTTGTCGGCAAGGTGATGTCTCTGCTTTTTAAGATGTTGTCTAGGTTTGTCATCGCTTTCTTCCCAAGAAGCAGGCGTCTTTTAATTTCGTGGCTGCTGTCCCCATCTGCAGTGATCATGGAGCCCAAGAAAGTAAAATCTGTCACTACCTCCATATCTTCCCCTTCTATTTGCCAGGAGGTGATGGGACCAGTGGCCATGATCTTAGTTTTTTTGATGTTGAGCTTCAGACCATTTTTGCACTCTCCTCTTTCACCCTCTTGGGACATGGTGGCGCTGTGGGTTAAACCGCAGAAGCCTCTGTGCTGCAGGGTCAGAAGATCGAATCCACGCAACGGAGTGAGCTCCTGTCGCTTGTCCCAGCTCCTGCCAACCTAGCAGTTCGAAAGCATGCAAATGCAAGTAGATAAATAGGTATCACCTCGGTGGGAAGGTAACGGCGTTCCGTGTCTAGTCGCGCTGGCCATGTGACCACAGAAACTGTCTTCGGACAAAACGCTGGCTCTATGGCTTGGAAACGGGGATGAGCACCGCGCCCTAGAGTCAGACACGACTGGACTAAATGACAAGGGGAACCTTTACCTTTCACCCTCATTAAGAGGTTCTTTAATTCCTCCTCACTTTCTGCCATCAGAGTGGTATCGTCTGCATATCTGAGGTTATTGATATTTCTTCTGGCAATCTTAATTCCGGTTTGGGATTCATCCAGTCCAGCCTTTCGCATGATGTATTCTGCATATAAGTTAAATAAGCAGGGAGACAATATACAGCCTTGTCGTACTCCTTTCCCAATTTTGAACCAATCAGTTGTTCCATATCCAGTTCTAACTGTTGCTTCCTGTCCCACATATAGATTTCTCAGGAGGTAGATAAGGTGGTCAGCCACTCCCATTTCTTTAAGAACTTGCCATAGTTTGCTGTGGTCCACACAGTCAAAGGCGTTTGCGTAGTCAATGAAGCAGAAGTCGATGTTTTTCTGGAACTCTCTGGCTTTCTCCATAATCCAGCGCATGTTAGCAATTTGGTCTCTAGTTCCTCTGCCTCTTCGAAATCCAGCTTGTACTTCTGGGAGTTCTCGGTCCACATACTGCTGAAGCCTGCCTTGTAGGATTTTGAGCATAACCTTGCTAGCGTGTGAAATGAGTGCAATTGTACAGTAGTTGGAGCATTCTTTGGCACTACCCTTCTTTGGGATTGGGATGTAGACTGATCTTTTCCAATCCTCTGGCCACTGCTGAGTTTTCCAAACTTACTGGCATATTGAGTGTAGCACCTTAACAGCCTCATCTTTTAAGATTTCAAATTGTTCAACTGGAATGCCATCACCTCCACTGACCTTGTTGTTAGCCATGTTTTCTAAGGCCCACTTAACTTCACTCTCCAGGATGTCTGGCTCAAGGTCAGCAACCATATTATCTGGGTTGTCCGGGACATCCAGATCATTCTGGTATAATTCCTCTGTGTATTCTTGCCACCTCTTCTTGATATCTTCTGCTTCTGTTAGGTCCCTACCATTTTTGTCCTTTATCATGTCCATCTTTGTACAAAATGTTCCTTTAACATCTCCAATTTTCTTGAACAGATCTCTGGTTTTTCCCTTTCTATTATTTTCCTCTATTTCTTTGCACTGTTAATTTAAGAAGGCCCTCTTATCTCTCCTTGCTATTCTTTGGAAGTCAGCATTCCATTTTCTGTAACTTTCCCTATCTCCCTTGGATTTTGTTTCCCTTCTCTTCTCTGCTATTTGTAAGGCCTCGTTGGACAGCCACTTTGCTTTCTTGCGTTTCCTTTTCTTTGGGATGGTTTTTGTTGCTGCCTCCTGTATAATGTTACGAATCTCCATCCAACCCGATTAGCCTTTGCCCTGCTTTGTTTTGAACTCCAAGGCCAAACTGACCTGTTGTTCCTTTTATCTCTTGACTCCCTACTTTAGCCTTCCAGTCCCCTATAATGACAAGAATATCTTTCTTTGGTGTCAGTTCTAGAAGGTGTTGTAAGTCTTCATAGAATTGGTCAATTTCAGCCTCTTCAACATCGGTGTTTGGTGCATAAACTTGGATTACTGTAATGTTGAAAGGTCTGCCTTGGATTCGTATTGAAATCATTCTATCATTTTTGAGATTGTATCCCAGTACAGCTGTTCCCACTCTTTTGTTCACTATGAGGGCTACTCCATTTCTTCTACGGGATTCTTGCCCACAATAGTAGATATGATAATTGTCTGAATTGAATTCGCCTATTCCTGTCCATTTTAGTTCACTGACGCCCAGGATGTCAATGTTTATTCTTGCCATCTCCTGTTTGACCACATCCAGCTTACCAAGGTTCATAGATCTTACATTCCAGGTTCCTATGCAGTATTTTTCTTTGCAGCATCGCACTTTCCTTTCACTTCCAGGCGCGTCTGCAGCTGAGCGTCCTTTCAGCTTTGGCCCAACCACTTCATTAGCTCTGGAGCTATTTGTACTTGTCCTCTGCTCTTCCTCAGTAGCATGTTGGACGCCTTCCGACCTAAGGGGCTCATCTTCCAGCGTCATATCTTTTAGCCTTTTGTTTCTGTCCATGGAATTTTCTTGGCAAAGATACTGGAGTGGCTTTCCAGTTCCTGCTCCAGGTGGATCGCTTTTAGTCAGAACTCTCCACTATGACCTGTCCGTCTTGGGAGTCCCTGCACGGCATAGCCCATACTTCTCTGAATTACTCAAGCCCCTTCGCCACGACAAGGCAGCAATCCGTGAAGGGGACCAATAACCTTACTAGCACCTTAAACAATACTGACATTTCCCTAGAAACAAATACAGAGTGGAGACAGAAGAAAAATTGTCCTGGAACTAATGTTATTTTTACTCAATTCAGGTTTAGATCTCATACTGTTACTCTACTGTAGCTTTGCATTCAATTGTCTGCTTTCTTCGCATACTTTAATTCTTGCCTTCCTACGGCCCCAACTAGTATTTAAGATGCACAAATCCAAATCATTTAATATGATCAACACATGTTGATTTTAATATATGCGTTGATTTCAACACCCATTAAAATGTAATGCAAACATTCTGCAGGAACATTAACACAGGGATGGAGAATTAAATGTCCTGAATATAAACAATTTCACATTTCTTTAAGCACATTTTCTACCATTCTTTTTTACCCTGTGTATCTGTATTTATTCCTCAATTTCATCTCCTCAGTCACCTAGTACAGTTAAGGAAAGGGACCACAAGGAAAAGGAGCTTTTTAAAAATAAAGCAAATCGAGTAGGTGGACACGAATACTTCCTCCAGACACAGTAGAATTGAAATGGCATGTCTTGAATTGATGCTTAAAAAAAAAAAAAGTCCACAGGCAGACAACTTATTTATCAGGACTAACCAAAATTCCACAAATTTGATCCTTTAGTTCAGTGGTTCCTAACCTTGGGTAACCCAGGTGTTCTTGGACTGCAACTTCCAGAAATCTCAGCCAGTACAGCCAATGCTGAAGGGTTCTGGGAATTGCAGTCCAAGAACACCTGGGTTACCCAAGGTTGGGAACCACTACTTTAGTTGTTTCTATTAAAACTACTGTCCATCAGTAGGTTTTGTTTTCTTCCCATAGACTGATGGGCTGCCTGCTTCTGCTTTTTAAAAGAAGCCAACCCATTTCTAATTTGTGTACCTGCTAACAATCATTGTAGTGTTTTTTTTAATTTTAGATTCTAAATATCTTGTGGAAGTGATTAAAATGCATTCTTGAACATTTCAGTCAAAGTTTGCTGGACTAGAATTTTATCTTTGTGGCTAAGTGATTTTATTTTTCTTCTTTCAATGTTACTAAAAATATTCTTTATTATTTGGGTGTCAGAATGCTGTACCCTGCACTAGAGGAGAGACAACACACACCTACCTCCTACTCTCCAGTGGACGCCCATCACTAGAAATGCTGCGTGGAATGTTTGCTGCTCGCTCTGGAGGAGGCATTTTCCCTTCACTTTTCCCTGAGGCACCCCTCGTGGTAATTGGACTCTGCATCTGTGATGGTATCTGTTGCATGTGAGCCCCCTGTCCCTTGTTGACATTTCGCTGCCATTTGTTATTATTTCTGAAGGGGAATTTGAACTCATAAGGAACTCCACCATCATTCATTTTGTATTCCATTACTGGCATACGATGAGTTTCCGAAAAACTTCTGTAAATTGGAAAGAAAGAACAAGGCAACTGAGAAACAAGGAAGGAAGTCTCCACAGAGAAGAACATAACAGACTCCTCTATCCCATTATGAGGAAATGCCCTAGAAGGCTATTTACATGGTATTTGGAGTACTTGGTGGCAGGTATAAATCAAATAATCACAGAGTCTCTTGTAAGATTTCATGAAAATACTCTATTTAACTGACTGTTTTTTCTAAATATGTGTATGCTTTAATGATTATTTCATTGTTTTGTTCTTACTGCTGTACAGTTTCCATCCACCCACCCACCCACCCACCCATCCATCCATCCATCCATGTTTTTCAGGGACAGGGCTCCTAGAGCACCTCAGGAACTGGCACAATTCTTCCCAGCTGTAGGAGGTCTGAAAGTGTTTCATCTTTTCAGATGACCTAAACATTTTTTAACTGAACTAACAAGCAAAGGAGGAATTTTATTCTTCTCCAATGATAGCCTTTTCTGGATTTCTTTTTAAAGAGCAAGAAGTCTGGGCTAACATATAATCCAATATACGGCTATTTAATCAGTAATCACACTGAATTATGTGGGTCATGCTCCCAGAAAATGTAGCCTAAATTCAGCATACAGGAAGGAATGGAAAATACGTTACATAGAAATTAAGTATTTAATTATTTAACTTAATATTTTAATTAATTACTGCAACTTTCCATTTCACTGCAAAGAATATTCAAGGGCTGCATGTGTTTTATTATCTCTCAACAGGCAATTTTTCACAAACTATGAGCAATCCAATGGGATACAAAGTATGAATAACATGATAAAATAACAATCTCATAGAATCCGAAACTTACAAGCTTCCAAGATTAAAAAAAAGGCACAATAACCACTTTCAGTTCTGTCTTAGTGGACAAATGAATGTAAAAGGGGACCAATTTTATATAAAGTAAATTACATCATAAACTGGATTATTTAAAACATCTTGTAAATTCTGTTATACATGTGGATTTGAACTGGAAGGCTGTACACCTAAAACAACTCTTCATCTGAAGAGAGTAGACTGAGTCTATGTGACAGAGTATTGAGATAATAACCTGAGGGAAGTCAACACAAGACATTAACTCATGCACTGCCTCCATACCTTCGTGGGGTACAATCCTCATGTGGCGGGATAATGACAACCTTCACAGTAACAGACGTCCGCAAGAGATCAATCATTTGCTCGTGACTTAAAGTAGCTACAGCCACAGTGCAGATTTCCACTAGTCTGCTGCCTTGCCGCAATCCAGCCTGCCAAGCATAGCCGTAGGGTTCAACATCTGCCACAATTCCTTCATAGTTCACATGGAAGCCAAGCTGGCCAAGACCATTCCGACGTAAAGTCATTTCCACTGACTCACAGCCCTTTGTTATAAGCTGAAAACAAACAAAAAAAGAAAATAAATTGGATTTGGGGAGTAGAATGCTTGGTTCAGAACAGAAGTGGGCAAAGTGTGGCCCGGAGGCCATATCTAACCCCTCGGGATATTTCTGTGTTCCCCAAGGGCCTCTAAGAATGAACTTTAATTTTCTGCTCCCAGAAACACTAAAGGAACAATACACATCAAATACTCAAGGAGGTGTTACACACTATCTGTTTCACAGAATCTTGTTGCCTAGCTTGCACAACAACCTGTTGCACGAGCAATTCCACTTGGATGAGCTTGCACAAGGAGGCTTCCCCTGCCTTCTTGCACAAATACATGCCCTCCTGGTTTCAACAGGCCAACCTCCCAGTTGGTGAGACAGCAAGCTGGAGATTGTGGAGCACTGTGAACACAGCATTATGATCTGGCTGTGCTGCAACAAGACTCTCGCTATTGTCCTCTTTTACTGACTATGTCATTCCATTTTCCTAAAGGATCTTGCTAATAAAACCTCTGAACAGAAAAGAAAAAAAAGATAATGTTTTCCCTCATGGTACAGAGAATGCCATTTTCTTATTATGAAAACAAGAACATTATCTACATATATAAACACCAGATACTAATGTTACACTATCCAAAAGTCTCCGCTTACATATGAAAAAAAAAAAGGAATACATGACAAAGGATTTTCTTTTCACAGTCAGTTTGCAATTTTGGGAAGTGGGAAGAAGATCAGAAAAGTCCCATTACTGATGTGACCGAATGACATCACAAATTGGTGAATTCCCTTGTTCTAGGAGGTTGTAACTGGGACCAAAATGGAACCAACCATTTTTATTTGTTTTCATGGCAGTTATTTGAATTTACTCATGCCTGAAGACTAGATCTAAATATTGAAAGACAGAAAGAGAGAGAGAGAGAGAGAGAAAGAGAGATGGAGAAAGATCTCTAACCTCTAGCCTTTTGACAATCTCTTTGATATCTTCAGGGTTTTTGAAACTTTCCACATAAACACATTCACCTCTTTCATAGAAAATTTTGACACTTGTGTCTGTTGAAGTCCACCCTATTACATCTCTGCAGGAACAATTAAACACAACACTCTTTGTATCCTGTTCAATGATAACAACGAATTCATTAGAGATGACCAGGAGACAGTCTATATCTATGCCCTTGCTATAGTCTTTAGCACGAAGACTCCAAATAATAGCACCAGAACTGTGGAGTCCTACTCCTGGAAGAGGCTTGGACTTTTCCTTCTTTTTAGAGGCAAGTGAGATGAAGGGGAATTTTCCAGAAGGGTCAATTGGTGTATTTGTGACATTCTTTTCTGCCAGATCCTTCAAGTATTCCTGACGGGTTCGGGTGGCCATGGCACGGAACTTCTCTGATTTATGAGCTGCATTCTCAGCATTGATCACTTTAGCTAGTAAAAAGTCCCTGAACACATTTGATTTGGGGAAGGTGATGCCTTTAGGGATAGGTGGTCCAAACGATGGCACGTCTCTGGATCTTGTCACAGCAACACTAGGAAATATAAAGAAGATATGAATTAGTGCTATTATTAATTGAATACAGTGCAATGAAGTATTTCAGATTACCACTGGCAATTTGTAAACTACTGAAATTTGTTTGTTTGTTATTTCCATTTGTATACCACCCCACAGTGCATACACTCTCTGGGCAGTTCACATGTTAAAAATATGTATAAATACAAAAACACCAAACAATACACAAAATAGATAAAAACCTATCTCTAGCTAAAATATAACTTTCAATAAAATTACACAAATTAAAACTGATTTGAGCATCTTAAGTAGTTAATAAAAGGTAGCATTGAATTATAAAGGCTCTACTAATTTCTTAAAAATGGAGAGGTAATGTGTGCCTGATGGGTCTGTGTTGAAAGTTTATTCCAAAAGGAAAGGGCCATGACTGAAAAATGACGACTCCTTGTGTTGACTCTTTTGGCCTCCTTCAGTGTCACAATTTTTAACATCACAGACTGTGAGGAGAAGGTGGGACAGGTTACTGTTTTGTGTGAGAGACATTCTGACAAGTATCAAGGTCCTAAACCATTAAGAGCTTCTTAGGTTTGTCCACCAGCAGGGACTTGTTTGTTTAAGCAAACCATCTACTGTGTTCTTATTAGTCTGAACTGAAATACTTCTTCAACGAGAAAGTCTTTTTAGATGGCCTAGTGTGACAACTATAATGTGGGTTACAACAGTGGAAAACAAAACAACAATAAAATACCAATACTTCTGTTGGGAAAAAATATCACACAGAAAGGTAACTGTGTAAACAGTTTGCTCCTCTCAACAGGGTATCTGTTGCATGACTGATTTTGCAACTGCTGTGTGATTGGCTGCACAGTGAACATCTCACACAAGAGGGGAAAGTACTTCACAATTACCCTTTCGTACACCTTTTTTTTCCCCATGCAAAATTCTGGTCGAAGCAGAAAAGACCCCATAAAAAGAAGAATACAAGTAATATAAACAACCAGCTCAAAACAAAGAAAATACATTCACAGAACAGTAAAGGGGCAAAGGTATAAATAACAAAAACATTTTTTGCCTGTTGGCCGAAGGTCATTAGACATAGCCCTTTGTCAGGCTTCTCTTTGAAGAGATTTCCAAAGTCTGTGAGCAGCTCCTTCTGGGTTTTTGTTTGTTTGACAGGTCAGGTGATCTGAACTTTGTTCTGAAGAACAGCTCTTCTGTTGACTTCAGTTATGACCGAATATGAATGTCTGTAAGGAATGTACTTCATCACTGCTTCAGTATCTTAACAGACCTTCTATCATATTCCGGGATCACTAATCTAAATGATGTGGACCTTTAATACCTTAAGAATGCAGAAAATGCACTATCTAAAAAGTTAAGAGGAAAGAAGAGGCAACAGACTTTGTTTTGGAAATTGTGCAATATATTATTGCGCGGAAAGAACTCAAACTCCCTGCCACAGGATCTACAAAAGAAGACAATACTAACTTTTCCTAATTTAGGGGGAAATGGTGCTGGACAAAGAGAAAAAAAGAGGTCCAAAGTAAAGGAACAGATACCATAAGTGAACTAATTTTCCCCTCTGTTATATGCATGCCTAGCAGTAAGACCACAGGGATAAGTTACAACTGAAGTGGAGACTCAAGTAAAGAAAGAAGAAGCAACAAGCTATGGGAAGGAGAAGTGAAACAACAGCAGCTGGGAAGGAGTGTGATCACTTTTGGCCATACTTCTCATACATATTCTTTCTAGTTAAGCTGGTAATCTAACATCTAGAATTAAAACTGCACCTATACTTTAGGTCCCCATTTAATGTGAGGCTTTTATATGAGGCTTGGGTTTCAGACTTTGCAGTGTTCTCCAGAAATAAGGAGTTCCAATATAAAGACAGCAGCAGGGCTAACTATACAGACAAATCACATGCTGAACTTCATATTCAAGATATATTTGTAGGTCAACCAAAGAGGCAAAAAAAATGTGCAGAGGCACACAAAGATGTATAAGCTTTCAGGAATGTTCTCTCTTCATCAGGTGACATATTAAAAGTCAGCAGCATGGGGGTGGGTGAGAGGAGAAATGGAAGACAGGGAGAAAAGCTGATCTTAAGTCCTTGTAGTTGTTCTACAATATGATGGAACAAGGATTTGACAGGTAAAAGAATAAATCTTCAGGTGATGTAATGGTGTTAGGTGTCACCTGGGGTAGCCTACTGAGTCACTGAGCAATGGAAATTTAGAGATTTTAGATCCTCTGTCTTAATGAAAGACTCCCCTAAAGCAGGCACTCCAAATGAGACCAGGAAATCATCCACCAATAGTAGGGTCTTCTTCGCTGTGGCGCCAATACGTTGGGACCAACTTCCAGTAGAGCTGTGCCTGGCTCCCTCCCTCCCCACATTTAAAAGGCATTTTAAAATGCTGCTTTACAGAGAGGCCTTTTTTCCCTTATTTTTTCTCTTTTCTGTTTCTCCTGTTTGATAGTTTGTTTATATGCCTTACATTCCGCGTTTTATTTTTACAATTTATGCCTCTTGAAGTTCTGTGGTCTTTCAACTCCCCATCTGACATTCTATTATTATGTTTTAACTTCTGTAAACTGCCCAGAATAGTGCATATCACTAATGGGGCAGAGTGTGTGTTTGTGTGTGTGTCAATCAATCAATCAATCAATCAATCAAAACTGCATCCATTGCTTTTGTGACTTTCTGGAAACAATAACCACCACCACCAATAAGCCTAGTCTTCCCAATCCCCAATAAAAGGTCTTATCTCAAATAACAGTAGAATTGCTGGTTGGGAGTTTCTCAAACAGCCTTCTCAAATCCTCTAACTCATTTACACAAGGGACAAACAAGTCACACAAACAACCATTAGCATTCCTCTGTCTCATTTCTTCAGAAAAAGTAAACCCGTTTAGTCTTTCATGACTATCAGAAGTGCTCTGAATTTGACTGAGTAAATCTATATGACCTGCATCTTTTCAGAGAGGGAAACGTATAGATATCTTTTGAGAATGCATCTTTTGCTCCTTACATTTGAATTAAAAATAAGATTCATGCACATAAACAATACGTGACAACCAGCACCCAGTTGGTTATTTTGTACCCTTGGTTTCCATCCTCTCTTTCCATTTGCTAAATAATGACTTTTTATATTTAGATCTTCATATTTTCTTCTAAATGCCATGGAATTAATGCATGCCAGGATTATCAGACTGAGTATTTGTACCATGACTATTAGGGCCTTCTCTCAGACTCACTGCTCCCACAGGCATGTTTGAAGGGGACACCAGGCAGGAACTTCTCAGAGACTGCTTCCAGGCTGTGGGATTCCCTGCCAAAGAAAGCTAGGATGCCCCCCAATCCTTTACTGGAAAGTAAAGACTTTTTTATTGAAGCAGGTTTTGGCAACTGACAACTGGCTGATGAGGAAGTCAATTTTCCTTTTTTCTTCTCAAAATGTTTAAAATCGTTTTTTGATTCAATTTTCAGTTTTAATTTAAATTTAAAATATATTGATTTTTATATATCAATTTAATTTTAATACTACACCATACTGTGTTTTCAGCTATATTCATTTTTTTAAAGACAGTTGGGCACTGCCTTCAGTCTCCCTACTGGGAGAAAGGCAGGATACGAAAAAACAAAATGCCTCAGCAGACAGTATGAAATCCACACAAACATTTTTACAGCACTGTCTCATGGTAAGGCCACTATTGCTGGTTTTAAACTTTCTGAATCATATATTACCTATTTCCCTGTGAGGAACCTAGAAGTGCTACATGGCCCTTAGTCTGCCAGGTTCTTGACACAAGTGCTGAAATAATTTTCCCAATAATCAGTAGTAAAAGACATAAAATGAAGCACAAAACAACCCAATATACAGTCAGCCTCTGTGTATGAATATCGCTTTTAGACAAATATTATCCTAATAATAGTTACCTGTAACAGACATTGTCAGTGCAAGGATTGTGCACTCGGACAATAACAAAGGCATGCTGAAAGTGAGAACGAATATTCTTTGGGCTGAATGGCTCTGCTCCAGGTTCTTGGAAAACTATGGTCACAATGTCATTTCCAATATGTCGTTTTCTTAAGAGCTGTGCGAGTGAAGGCAAGAAATCTTAGCATTATACTATACCAATCTTCTTACAGCATACTGTTTGTTACTCCACTTTATTAATTCTTTAATTTAATCACAAATCATAAAATGTTTTTCCATTCAAAGCTGTTGTGGGATTAACAGGCAGTATATCTGGGCAAATAAGTGAGAAATTTGCCAGCATCTGACGATGAAACAAACTGCTAGTATTTTGTAACCCTAGTTTCCATAACAACAATTTCAATTCTATTTTAATACAAATCTCTTTGCATGGGCTAGATTTTTGCTACTAAAATCAAATTTATAGTAATATAATTTATGTTGTATGTCTACTTGGAATTTTCTTCCAAACATTATAAAATGTAAATGGTTGTAAAGCAGGCAATATCCTTCAGCGTATTAAACTGTACTTTTTATCTGACAAGGGCAGTATTAGCAAGCAATTTTTCTTTCTCAGCTTTCTTCATAGAATCGTAGAATCATCATAGGGTTGGAAGGGACCTTGGAGGTCTTCTAGTCCAACCCCCTCCCTGCCCAAGGCAGGAGACCTCGTACCATCCCGGATCTCATACCATCCCAGACAGATGACTGTTTCTTATTTGTCTTACTTCATTTAAAAAAATTCTTTGCAGTAGTAAACTTAAAACATTCTTATAAATGACCAAGATCCTGTTACTTAGCATAGTAAACAGCACTATACTAAAGTAAGTCACAATTAGAATGAGCCCACTTGAATCAATGGAATTTACAAAGGAGCTGACTCACCAAATCCATTTAATCAATGGGCCTACTCTCATGCAATTGATAAATATTGATAAGAATTAGCCATTGTGATACAAACTAGTTATATTTTAAATAAGCGTAACCATGTTTGAGCAATAAATAACCTATTCCAGATGTATGCTAAAAATGCAATCAAATATTAGATCCATGAATTACCAACAGTTACACTTCTCCACCAAGTCAGACACAAATTCCAGATATGTGCCTCCAAATTCTGAATTCAAATCGCTGAAATTTAATGAGTACATTATGCGAAATAAGGCTGAAGAGGTAAGCAGTGGTGATTTTTCAGAAATCAAACATTTCTGATTTCTCCTTGAAGATCCTGAAACTCCTGTGCCACCATTTTCATTGTAAGGAAACAGTTGTGATCTGTATGATGGTTGGGGTAAGTCAGGATGATTTTACTGGCAGCATCCCAGGGGCTCCCAACATCCCCACAGCAAAAGTTTTTAAAAGCTGGCTCAAAAATTCCTCTTGTGCCCTTGAACCATGGGAAGCATTTTTGCCATGTTCTCCCCACACATACGTGAATGTAATATATATATATTTAAAGATGACCACTAGAGAGCATGAAGGACCCTTTTCAGTTTCTAAATGCCTTATAAAAGAAAAATAGTTTGAGAAGGGAGGAGAGGGGAGGAGTTAGGTATGGTCCTTTTAAGGTCCACAGATGGGTGTATGCCCTGGAGGTTGCCCATCCCATGTTTGCCCATGTTTCTGCTCATTTGCATAGCTTTAAAAGGGGGCTTATCTTGGATAGGTCAGTGAAATTCTGTACATATTGAAAATGGATCCTACCTGCTGCTTGTTGTTCGGTGTGTATGGCAGCATGGTGGAAACGTGGAACATGATTTCATACTCCTTGTATGTTGTATAAAGAGAGTGGGTGCCAGTTGAGTCAGCTGCAATTCAAATAATATAAGAAAGATCCAATTTGTGATTGCAGTTTAACTTTACATTATCTGCAAAGCTGTTTAAGTGCATTTCAGACTAAACACAAATATGGTTAACGTTCATTTCAAAACAGACTGTAATGATACAAACACTAAGTAGATTTCTAAATACATATACTGTCTAAGTGCACTGTAATGATTAAAATATTTTATTAACATCATTTTACAACCAGAGAAGTGGCATGGTACAAAAAAGGTGGCAGAAATTAATTTGTAATGCTGCAGATTTTAGCATTTAGCAGTTTTTCTCTCTAAATACATAGTACTAAACTACTGCAAGTACAATGGCAGTGACGCTACTAGTTCCAAATTCCTCAGACTTGCATTTCTTGAACAGCAACCCTATTTTTGCACAGTAACCTGTTCTGAAACATAGATAGTTTATCTACTAGTCTGAGGCATACCCTGCTCAGGTTTATTATGGAAATAGATACTCATGTTTAACTTACTAATGGCCTTGCAGTTTGCCCAGTTTGCAGTAGCAGCTAGAAAATGGGTCTTTATATAGTTTGGTCCATACTGATTCATACTGATATAAACTGACAGTTTGTTGAAGCTGAGACCCTAGTCATTCCCTCTTCCCACTGACAGAAAAGGGTAAGTTGGACTACATGTTTTTAGGAGCAAGACAAGCAGAAGTAAAGGCAACAAAGGATGACAGTCTAGAACTAGACGGAAGAAGTGGACTTGTCCATGACAGCTCCCATTAAAATATGGCAGTTAGTCTTTAAGGTGCTACAATGTTTTTGTCTTCTTTATTTTTTCATTTTTGTTTTGCTTGTACCTGACAGTCTAGAACTAGATATCCTATTAAGCTTCCACTAGTGTAGTAATGTAGGATTGTGTTACTTGCACAAGTGTGCTTTTGCACAGAAAAATCTCATGAGAAGAGAAGACTCCCTGGAAAAGACCCTGATGTTGGGAAAGTGTGAAGGCAAGAGGAGAAGGGGACGACAGAGGATGAGATGGTTGGACAGTGTCACCGAAGCTACCAACATGAATTTGACCAAACTCCGGGAGGTGGTGGAAGACAGGAGGGCCTGGCGTGCTCTGGTCCATGGGGTCACGAAGAGTCGGACATGACTTAACGACTAAACAACAACAACAACACATTGCCCCCACCCCATTGAGGTGGGTACTCATTTTACCGACTTCAGAAGGATACAAGGCTAAGTCAATCTTGAGTTGGCAAATGAAAGGGTGTGAGCAGAGTTTTGACTACAGTACTGCAGTTTAACGACTGCACCACAAGGCTCCTTCATCAGCAATACACCAAGTTGGGGGGGGGGGAGAGAAAGCCAACATTAGCCTATGAATAAATGGAGACATTAATGCAGAACTGTGCAATCTGTTTTCAACCAACCTAAACACAGATTCTTGTGTGTCAGATGCTTACATATTGAGTAGTTTTGCAGTTCCTGGCAAACAGCAAAAAGAAGAAAATTTAGTGAGCATTTGGGGAATGCCATACATGCAGTGACCTATTTTCAGCCTGGGAGGTCACCTGTTGTGCAGATGTATTTTAATGACTTATTCAGGACTCTGCATTTTTCCCCTCCCAAAGAAGCCAGGATTAAGAAAATAAGACACTCCTGCCCTCCTGCCCCAAATCCCCGGGCTTCAGATTCTACCTAGCCAGAGAAGTTGCAAATTCATGAGTCCCAAAATGTGACACTTTCACTTTTTGGTTTAATTTAGGCATTTCTACTGGTGGGTGAAGACAAGCAACAGCACTTGGGAAACGTGCTAGCTTGTTGCTGATAAACAATATGTAACAATTTCCTGCAATGTGTGTGGCTTGTTGTAGTTGAATATGGCCAACAATATGTACTTGTAAAATGGTCCTTCTCCACAGATTTAAGGCTTTCCATGAGGAACCAGTCCTCTAAAACAGGGGTCCCCAACCTCCGTTCCACGGCCTGGTGCCGGTCCGTGGCCATGGCAGGACTGGGCCGTGGAGACAGATCTCCCGCCCCCCTCCACACACTCCACCCAACCGCATGGCCCGCCACCTGCACGCATAGGTGCCCCTCCCCTCGGTGAGCGCACCCCACCCCTTCACGCATGCGCGCCCCACCCCCCCGTGAACAGACCCCACCCCCCCAACCAGTCCACGACTCAGAAAAGGTTGGGGACCACTGCTCTAAAAGATCTACAGGTCTAGAATATTAGATACTTTTATTCTATTAGTCCTTGCTTTGCTATACAAATACAATTGTAACTTTAGAAACAGGAGAAAATTAACAGATTTGAATGCAGTAGTGAACAAAAATAAGTTAGATGTACCAATGCTCAAACTGTGTGTAAAACAAACTGATATACTTATAAATACATTCGCCAGACTCAAAATAGCTCTGGCCTAACTTGTTCAAGTGAGCATTCAACATGATTTACTCTTTATTTTTGGGGAAAAAGCAAGGGAATTTTATCATAATGATCACCACCACCATCAAAAACATGTACCATTATTATATTAGCTTGTTTTTTTAAAAAAAGCATACAAAGCCTGTCCTAGTGAGTACAACTTGCAGGCTCTTCGACTTCCTCGTAGCAAAGTCCAACAGGCTGCCAGGAGATGTTCTAACGATTATTGGCTTCAGTCCTGCTCTCAGATACAGATAGCACTGGACACAGGTAATATCAAGGGAATGTATGACGGTATCAAGCAGGCTTTAGGTCCAATACAAAAGAAATCTGCTCCTTTGAAGTCTGCTACAGGCGTGATCATCCAGGACCGAGCACAGCAAATGGAATGCTGGGTGCAGCACTACTCTGAGCTATATTCTAGAGAGAATGTAGTAACCGAAGAGGCATTAAATAACATCGAGTGCCTGCCTGTCTTGGAAGAGTTGGACAGCGAACCAACTTTAGCAGAAATAAAAGCGGCCTTGGATTCCCTCGCCTCTGGCAAGGAACCTGGGAAGTTTAATATCCCTGCTGAAGTGCTGTAAAGAGATCATCACCACCGAGCTGTATGAAATCTTTTGTCTTTGCTGGAGGGAAGGTGGAGTACCACAGGACATGAAGGATGCAAACATCGTCACATTGTACAAGAACAAAGGAGACAGGGGCGACTGCAATAACTACCATGGCATCTCTCTTCTCAGCGTTGTAGGGGAGCTGCTTGCCCGTGCTGTGCTGAAGAGGCTCCAGCTGCTTGCAGACAGAGTCTATCCAGAATCACAGTGTGGATTTCGAGCTAATAGATCCACCACTTAAATGGTATTTCCCTCAGACAGTTGCAGGAGAAATGTAGGGAACAACGACAGCCACTCTTTGTGGCCTTCATAGATCTTACAAAGGCCTTTGATTTGGTTAGCAGGGACGGCCTTTTTAAAATACTTCCCAAGATTGGATGTCTACCTCGACTCCTTAACATCACCAGGTCCTTTCATGAGGAAATGAAGGGCACTGTAGTTTTTGATGGCCCAACATCAGATCCCTTTGACATCCGAAGCGGAGTGAAACAGGGCTGTGTCCTCGCGCTGACCCTGTTTGGGATCTTTTTTGCTGTCATGCTGAAGCACACCTTTGGAACTGCAACAGAAGGTGTCTATCTCCGGACTAGATCAGATGGAAAGCTCTTTAATCTCTCTAGATTGAGAGCGAAGACCAAAGTCCAGCTGAAATGCATGCAGGACTTCCTCTTCACCAATGATGCAGCTGTTGTTGTCCATTCTGCTGAAGACCTCCAACAACTCATGAATTGTTTTAGCAAGGTCTGCCAAGACTTTGGATTAACAATCAGCCTGAAGAAAACACAAGTAAGTCATGGGCCAGGGCGTGGATTCACCTCCCTCTATTACCATCTCCACACAAGAATTGGAGATTGTTCATGACTTTGTGTACCTTGGCTCAACGATCTCTGACACTCTCTCCCTAGATGTCGAGCTGGATAAACGCATTGGCAAAGCAGCTACCACGTTCTCTAGACTCACAAAGAGAGTATGGCTTAATAAGAAGCTGACGGCATATACCAAGATCCAGGTCTATAGAGCCTGTGTCCTGAGCACACTCCTGTACTGCAGTGAATCCTGGACCCTTGGTGCACGGCAGGAGAGGAAGCGGAACACGTTCCATATGCGTTGTCTCCGACACATTTTTGGGATCACCTGGCAGGACAAAGTTCCAAATAGAGTAGTCCTAGAATGAGTTGGAATTTTTAGCATGTATACATTACTGAAACAGCGACGTCTACGTTGGATTGGGCATGTCGTGAGAATGGCTGACGGTTGGATTCCAAAAGATCTCCTGTATGGAGAATTAATGCAGGGAAATCGCCCCAGAGGGAGACCACAGCTGCGATACAAGGATATCTGCAAGTGGGATCTGAAGGCCTTAGGAATGGACATCAACAGATTTATTTATTTATTTATTTATGAGATTTTTATCCCGCCCATCTAGACCAAGGGTCTACTCTCAGATGGGAAACTTTGACATCTGAGCGTCCAGCCTGGAGGCAGGTGGTGCGTAGCACGGCCTCTCCCATTTTGAAGAGACCCTTGTCCAGGAGGTCGAGGCAAAGAGGCAGTCCCGAAACCAGCAAAATCAGGGAGCTGGACAGGGGACAGATTGGATTTGTCTTCAGTGTGGAAGGGATTGTCACTCTCGAATTGGCCTTCTCAGCCACACTAGACGCTGTTCCAAGACCTCTATTCAGAGCACATTACCATAGTCTCTCAAGACTGAAGGAAGCCTAAATCTAAATCTTTAAAAAAAACAGGCTGGGATCCTATCCACAGCTGACATGAAACACTTCTGAACAAACAAACACATTTCCACCATCACTCTCCATTTGAAAAGCAAAGTGTACATACTAACTGCAATAAATAAACTTAGTAGCCCTTCGAAGCACCAATTAATACATACATTAATACTATTTGTAGGTATAAACATCCACTCTGCTTTGTTTCTATTCATACAGAAGATAAAAACCAATGTCTTTTGCTAAACGGAGATGGTCTACGCTAATAAAATATTTAAGAAAAGTGAAGCAGTTGTGAAAAGCAGCATTTTCACAAGGGTAAATATAAGCCTTTCAATACCAAACAGAAGAAACAATATTTGACCTTCCTCTCATTTCTTCCTTGCTAAGTACTTGCCCACCTCCTGTCACAAAAATTGTGCAGAGTAAAGCAAATTGACTGGGTTGGACCAGAGATGGGGTAGGTCACTTAAATTCAAAAGGGATTATGTAATTTCAATTTTGTACTTTTGATTCACAGTTTCTAAATATATCAAATCAGCTTTTAAATATTCTACAATATTTCATATTTTAATATTTTCCCCTTCTGCTGCCTACAGTCAAAACAGCAGTAATAGCAAAACCATGGCAACAAGAAATTCGCAGCACTGTTTGCAAATGCTTTTCTACTTTCATGACGCATTCTTTACTTTAATTTCCTATGCTGCAAATGAGATAGCTGTGGGCTTCAATGCATATGGGTCAGCCTAAACAACATACAAAGGAAGGTCAGAGGTGTAGGCGTTTTTTTAAACAGGGATCATACGGATAGGTTTTACTGCATGTTAAATGTCAGCCTTAGGATAATTTCACTGTACTTCTCTAGAGTATATATTTATTCCCCACCCCCTGCCAAACTTGATAAAAAGGTCACCTTTCCATCGCATTTGAAAAGGTGGATAGTAATTCACAAAAGCTTGTGCGTTAAAGTAAATCTGTTAGTGTCATAAGATTCTTTGTCTTCTTTCCCATTTTGGTTATGGAATAGTGGGAATATCCAACAGAGGTATTCCACTGTTTGAACAGCTGGATCCAGTTTAAGGGGGGGGGGAGTGTGTACCCAAATATATTCAGGAGCACTGAATAATTCTGGAAACCCTTTTAGGCAGTAGAAAGTGTAGAATGGAGGGAAGAGAAGAGAGTTTTGTCATGAAATATTGGATTCAGTCCACAGTAAAGCAGCGGGCACTGTGCTATGATATTACCAAACAAACAAGTTTAATTCCTGTAGTAAGAACAGAAAATGCCATGCATGAGATGAATCTTAAGTCCAGAAATAGCATAAAATCAAAGAATTCTACTTTTCAGAATTAATTTCACAAGACAGATGAGTGACAGTTGTCATGATGGGGGAGTTCAGAGAAAGGAATCTTGAGAAGTCTTTGAACATCTGGAAAAGTAGAGAATTTCTTAATTTCCCCCCACACATCCTCAATACATTCTGCTATCAAATCAATTGGTTGACCATGTTGTGCATAGTTTCAATATCTCATTAACCTACATAAAAAAGGCTATCTTACTTTTGGTGTCTAGTTGGGCACGGTATTTTTCAAATCCCTTGAGTCGAACTCGTTCTCCCAGTAACTGAAGAAATTCTTCAAAGGCTGGGCCTGCCGATTCATTATTGTACATTTCTTCTTCTGTGCTTTGTCCAGACTTGCAGTACATGATCCCCACTTTAAGCTGATAGCTTAGCTGTAAACAGAAACAGAAAGGTGTACATTCTTATCAGGCTATATAGGATCTGTGTCACACTAAAAGAGTTAACAAGGATACTCCTTCCAAAGGTTCCTTCTGCTGCTGATGTTCCCAATTCCACATTTTCCAAAATGACACAAAAAAGAAAGCCAATACCAAGAAAAATAAATTAGACGTTTTGAAGATAAGTTCTAGCTTTGTAGAAATGCTAAAATTTTAGCACAGCATGTATTAAAGACCAGTTTCCTAAAATTACTATTATCATCTTTGAGTATGAACATCATTTGAAACGAAGGATATAGTTTTTCCTATGAAAATAATTTGTCAAAGCAATGCCAAGATGTTTGTCTTACAGGGCTTACTAAGACTGCTGGACAATTAATGGTGTGGCTCAGGGTCACTGAATAAAGATGATTGATCAGAAAGCAGATTTTGAACCATAAACGTATATTACATTTAATATAAAATTTAATTAAAATAGTGCTTTAATCTGTAACGGGGAAGCTTCCTTTTAGGCTATAATGAGAAACTGAAATCTTACTTTAAGATATGGGACAACCAAGGTAGTTCTTCCCTGCAACAGAATCGCACGTAAACTACCTAGATTTGTGATGGAGACGACTGTGTGTCAAAAGTCCACATGGGAGATAGTTTATCAACTGAAGCGACTTGGACATGCTCTCACTACTGAATAGTTCTCCACTGCTAAGCTGCTAAAGGAAGAAAACAAAACAGGCAGTTGCCAAAGAACTGTTACAATCTTAGTGATCTTGCTTGCTGGAGTGGTTCATAACAATTTCCTCCCTAGATTCTTCAGCTGGGTGAGCTCTGTTTACAAACGGCAGAGCTGTATAGGTACCTGCCATTTGGGTAGGCACAAAAGAAGCATGACTCAGATTCTTACATGTTATTTTGAAAACATTTCTGCAAGGAATTATCAGGGTGGGACAGTTTCCATTGATAAGGTATTACTACTCTTCCAAGCACAGGATATAAACTCTGGGCCAAGTAGCAAGATAGAATGTCCATATCTAAAAGATTAGCCTATCTAAAACATTATCCAATAGAATTTCATGCTAACACAATTCTACAAGTTCCTACTGTTATATTTTCAGACGTGTGCTAGTTCAATCTCCATCATAAATCATCTAAGATGTAAGAATTAAAGCACACATATAAATCAAGCACAGATATAGTGCTCACAGACTCCCCCATGTCTACATTTCCCCTGTGAATCAGCTACTATGTCACAGCATGATACATACACAAAAGAATTCTATTGGGTAAGTAATGCCTAAATAGGTCTAAAAAACAAAAGACACTGACTGTGTGGCTCTTGAAACAACAGAAGTTTCAACTGCAATAAAACTTAATTCTCTGACATTAAAAAAATATTTTTATGTGAAATGCAATAGGGAATAATACATAATTCATCCATCTGAAAGACATTATTTAATCCTGCTTTACATTTCAAACACCACCCCAGAACTGTAACAACCCTCACAGGGGCAGACTAATTTTTGTAAAACAAAGGTAGTACAAGTCAGAGTTCAGTGTCTTCTAGTGGAGATTGTTTAAAGTTTTACTGATGTGCTAAGTATATCTCTTGATATCTTTAAAGGATGCAAGAGAAGAGATACTTCTCTGAAATGGCATGTTGTGAAATTAAGTATTAGCAGCTTCAGTGTCTCCTCTGCTTGCAGACACATTAGCTCTTGCATTTGTGACTTTTACAGCCCCAGTATGCTCCACCATAAATAAGCTAAGCCAACTAGTATTTCTGGTTCCCATGTGTGAATATTACTTAAAAAAAACATTGTGTTTAGGAGGATAAACAAATTCATTACAATGACAGCTCCTTCTATTTGAATAACTGCCAAGTTCTGTGAGATATGAAGATGTAGATGTTGCTTTAATCAGAATACTTTTCCCATGTAATCAGAATAGTTTTTAAGCATATAAACAGCCTTCAGTTATCTAAAACAATTTTTAATGGGGCCTGATAAATTGACATTGTTTGCCATTTTGATGGCTCTATCAGCAGGCTATCTGTATGAAAAAGCAATTTAACCTCAACAGAAAAATATAAACTCTGTATATTTGACCTATTTTTGAAATTGAAATGTATGGGACCAATCCTTGCAGATATTCTGTACACCTTCACTGCATTTAATTTGATTAAAAATAGTATGATAATTATAGCATTAAGCACAACAATAAAGTTTGTGTTATCACCAATTTGAAACTGCAGCAGAGAGATAATGGGCTAAGAGTTAAGCACAGCAAATGACAGAAAAACTCAAAAGTCAACAGTTAGTTAAAAAAAATATCTAAATAGGAAAGAGAAGGGGAACATGGACCTTCAAGGAGTGGTCATTTTGTAATCACGGATATATGCCCATCAGATTCCATGTAAGGGCATGCAAGTAGGTACACAGCGGAACAGACTACCACTTAGGTGACCTGACTACAAACCATTCAGGGCTTTAAAATGTTAAAAATAGGACATAAAATTGATCCTGGAAAGAAATAGGCAGCCAGTACAAATAATGCAACACTGCAGTAATATCAGCAATCTGGCTATTAAATTCTGAACCACCTGAAGTTCATGAATCGACTTCAGAGGCACTTACACAACACACCTGTACTCCAGCCTGGGAATGACTAGGGTACAGAAAATTTGAGGCTATAATTGTCTTTTCTGAAGAATCTGCAACTGGCAAACCAGTTAAAGGCAGCGTAAAAAACAGGTTTTTTGCCATTAATAATACCTAGAAATCCAGAAATACCAGCATATATGAAACACTCTCAGATGCATATCTGGCCTATCAAAGGAAAGTGCAATTTTACCAAGGACTGGGTGTCACTTCCCATAGATTGTAGATAATCTGTGCAGTATCCTCTCCAACTCATTTCCTTGCCCATCCCCATTCATTCCTGAATTTATACCAAATATCTGTATTTCCACTTTTGATACCACATGCAGGGAATGAGTGGTACAGCTAAGAGTAATACACATATTCATGAACTTCAGCCCAAATCTGTAGATGGTCTCACTGATGCTAACAGGCACAGGAGACAAAATGCAACTCTAAGGTATCCCTTAATCAAAGGCCATGGAGTAGAACAGGACTTTCCAAACACCATTTTCTGACAACAACATTCTAGAAGGGAACAAAGTTACTGATTGCTGTGTCCCACAATCCCAACATTTTCCAGTTGAACATGTGAGTTGGGAGATCCACAGTCATCAACATGAATACAAATAATTCGTTTTTCCTAGGAATATTCAAGTTGGGATGCAATGAACTATACTGCTTTATAAGCATAGGCATAACCTCATTCATTTAGAAAATGTGCTCATTTGATTTTTAGAAAGCAGGAGAAAAACCTTTCAAAGATAGTTTAGCTCTCATTTGGTAAAAGAATAAACAAGGAGAGAGAGTATAAGACCACAGCATCAAATATGTCACTGGTAGAAAGGTATATATCGATGTCTTACACGCTGTCTTGTAGCATACAGTGAAGAATATAACTGACAAAAAACCCACAAAGATTTACATGATAGGATATAATACAGTACGTAAAATGTTACATGCCTTGGAACATTTAACTCCCTTAATTGATTTGTTATGTATAACAATCTTAGGTTCTCCAATTTCAAACCAACCAACCACCTCATTCTGTAGCATCAATAGATACATGGCAGCTTTCTTTCAAATTTCCAGATAAGAGTGGAGAAAAAGTAGATTTTAGAGGTCTGCTGCTATAAAGAATGATCTACTAAAGCAGAGGTCCCCAACCCCTGGTCCGCGGCCCGGTGGTGGTCCGTGGCCTGAGCCGAACTGGGCCGCCGAGACAGACCTCCCGCCCCCCCAATGCACTCACACCCGCACAGCCCGTTTGCGCCTGCGCGCATGCTCCAGCACGCCCGTGTGAGCACGGCACCGCCGTTTGCGCATGCGCACGAGCGCAAGCGTGCCCAGACAAGCGCCGCGCCATTTGCGCATGCGCACGGGCGCACGCACACCTGTCCGAGCGCCGCGCTGCCGTTTGCGCATGCACGCGAGCACTCGCACACATGCGCAAACGGCGGTGCGGCGCTCGCATGGGTGCACGCACACGCTTGTTCGCACATGCGCACGAGCGCAGGGGGTGCCCTGCCTTCCCCAGCCGGTCCGCAGACCGAAAAAGGTTGGGGATCGCTGTACTAAAGGACTGAAGCTTGTTCTTTGGAACTTACCCCTTGTTCGTCAAGTTTCATAAGTTGTTCTGTGACCTTAGGAGTGTTGAAGGCCAACCTGAGGCAATGAATATTCAGTTCAGGAATCACATGTTCAAGCACTTCTTTCAAGGGCAGTCCTCTAGCTGTGCAGTGCTTTGCAGTTGAAGGTATTGCATCTTCCAAAACAGAGCCTCTGAGCGTTGTAAGCTACAAAACAAAAATTATGCTAGGACATATATAGCAGTTTAAGATGAACTGACTGAGGATGCAGAAGTTCAGTTCTTGAAATGGAGGATAAGTTAACTTTATAAGAAAAAACATGAAAAGTCAATATACAAATTATTCAGCTATGCACCTATTTTTTTTCTGTTTGGTGTTAATATCTGAAGGGGAATGTGTACACACTCAATATGCACTCTGCTCTACAAGAAAAGCATCCCATCTTCCTCCTGGGATATCCAAGAATTTCTCAGTCATACATTATTTTGAGGTATGGCTAGCAAGTGCACAAGTCACTTATATATTCAGTTTTTGATGTATCCCAGTAATGGGCACAATCTCTGTTACTGTTAATGCGGCAGTAAGACAAGAACAATACCATCTCCCTGCACTCTAACAATCAATATTTAGTGTGGTTAAGTATTCCATTTTCTTTAGGGTGAAGCAACATGTACTCTGTGGGCTGCATCGAGCTCCCTGGAGACCCAGATGCAGTTCCCCAACACCTCTGATTGGTTTCCTTTAACTTGTCCCCAAAATTCTTATTCTGCCCTGTGGAGGGTATGGTAAAAATTCCATCATGTACTGAGAGCCCCCAGCATCCCACTAGAATGCAAGGGACTTATTCAATTGTAATTAAAAATCTTGAGCACTGGAGAGCTGCGGGAGCAGATATGCTCTATAAGGTTCTGTTATGAATATGTCCCTACACTTCTGGAGGCTGCCATTCCTGATCTTAATGAAACAGGTAATACACAAACATCCTGGAACATAACCTAGCATTTTGTATTGTTTCACACTTAGATGAAATCTATAGAAGCTGAAGGTGTAAAAATCACTGGGGGGGAATTAAAGATCAATCCAGGTATCATGACGAGAATAAACACATATGATATAAACACATAAACTATAAATGGTGGTATATCTAAGAGCAGTTTGCACAGTTTTGAAATATAAGAACAGTTGTGCAAAAACAACATTACAGAACAAGTGAGTTTATCATGAAAGGACATTAAATAACTATATCAATACTTTACAAGTTGTGCAAAGCACATCCTGGAAAACAAGAAGTTAACTTTTTAGACTATGGCCACACAGATCTCTTGTGACACTGAACTCCAAAATTTGAAAACCAATTTTGAAATGGCCATTCCTCCCATTTCAAGCAAAAGTAACAATTTTACTATTAATTTGTTAAATGGACACATGACCTCCAATCTCTGTTTTCTCACACAAATTGAATTCCATGAACTAATGTGAGAACAAGGTCCTTTTATTGATATTGAAAAGATAAATGTGTTCCTATGGAGAAAATCTGTCCATAAAATATTGTGGGCCAAAATGGTTGTGGCTGTGTAACTGAAAAACAGCTTAAAAGCAACAAACAGCCAGAACAAATGGCAAAGACTCAGCTGATTGTATTCTCTGATAAAGTGCTGAGGAAGTGGACTTGTCCATGAAAGCACACATTAAAATACAGCAGCTACTCTTTAAGATGCCACAATGTTTTTGTCTTTATTTTTTAAATTTTTCTTCTGTGTTTTCTCTGATAAAACTTCCTCTAAGAAAGAGAAATAGTTCATCTGGTTACTTGATAGTTTTTAGCTGTGCCCAGAAAGCTTCTTGAGTCTTGAATCCAGACAGCATTCAAAATGTGCTGGTGCTACACATTTTCAGATATAATTTGAAAAAAACAACATTACAAACACTTTAAAAGTCAAAACATATATTGTACAACCTGGGGAAATGAAACACTGGCTGGAATCCTATTACATATTTAAACCAAGATAGCCCCAACTGTATAAATTTCAGAGATTAACTATTGCAAGCCAGGCATTTGCTGTAGCACATCAAGCCATAGCAAGTATCTACGCTGACTTCTTAACTTGTAGCAACTGTCCACTAAAATTTATGCCAGCAGACCTCTGGCCATTGAACAGTTTTTAAAAGTTTGAATGCTAGCTTTTCCTCAGGCTAGAGGGCTTCTGTGAAAAGGATGGTTGTGATGGCTACCTTATGAAGGTTAATTCCTATCTGGCAAAAGATGTGTATGTGTTGTTTTGGCATGAGTAAACAGAATATGAACTATTCTGCATATTAACCGGCTCTATTCATGTACTGGTCGTAACAAAAACATTTGTGCTATGTTCTCCTCTGCACAGATATTCTCTAATGCACGAAGCAAACTGAAGGTCAGTAAGAACTGGTTTGCTAGGTGAACACGGATCTTTACAGTATTTGAGTTTAGTTTTCAGTTGGCAAACAAAATGTCCCAGCTGTACACTATATAGTATTTGAGCAAGATTTATCAAATTAAAGTGTGAAACACCCAGCAAAACCAGGCTTAAAACTACCAAATATGGCAAATGTAGTACCTTTGCATGATATAGGCAAATGTCATAAAATATAGCAGAACAAGCAATATGTTTAGTGGCTATGAATGAGTAAGCTCTTTTAAAGCTTCGAGTGATAATCCTAAAACTGTAGGATAATACTGTATTAGTTAACAACTGTAGCCTCTCCTTTCTGAACACATTAAGGTGAGGCAATACAATTACAAATTATATATTTTATATAACCAAGATTTTGGCTACGGGAGCTTCAGAGCAGCCATTCTCAACCTTTCTTCTATTTTGGCCATGGCCATAAACATGCTATGAAAGAAATATAGGCCAAATCAGGATTGTATATAATAAACCTTGTAAAGTCGTGTGTGAAGAACTATTTCCAGTCTGTGCCCCCCTTTAAATGTGCCAGGGCCCCCCACTGAGAATGGCTGCTTTAGAGGCGATCAAGGCTCCATTTCTATACAGTTCTACATTCTTGAGTCCCACTAACATAAAATAAAACTTAATGTACACTTAAATGTGTGCTAGATTGTTACTTTACTCATATAAAAGTTGGTGTACTAGAAATCTGAGCTTGTCTCCTGAGCAGAATGTCTCACATCTACTTCCAGTGTTGCCCTCTGTTGTTCTTGTTGTTTTATCCCGCTAAATGCACATGTGCCCCTTTGTCCTCTTCCAAATCAGAATTTTTTTCCTTAACAAATTTCACATTTCATGTATATATCCTGAATCAATCCCATCTTCAATGAAAGGGAATTAGATTGAGGTGGGGGAACCTTGAATCATGATTGTGATTAAACCAGATTTCTCATCTGATGTTTCTAGGAAAACAAACTAAGATATGCACATTGACAAAAATGCATGTCTATTTTTTTTAACTGAAAAAGCCTTTGGCAGTACCTAATGTGGTGTAGTGGACAGACAGAATGACTAGGACTTGGGAGACCTGGGTTCCAATCCTCGCTCAGCCATGGAAACTGATTGAGGAACTAGTAAAACCACTCCTTAAATATCTCACTCACCTTGAAAGTCCAACTGGGATCACTATAAGTCAGTTCTGACTTGACAGCACATAACGACAACAATTAAGAGAGGGAATGGCCATATAATACCGTGTTTCCCCGAAAATAAGACAGGGTCTTGTATTAATTTTTGCTCCAAAAAACGCATTAGGGCTTATTTTCAGGGGATGTTTTATTTTTTTCATGTACAACAATGAACATTTATTCAAATACAGTCATGCTATCTTCTTCTGGTTGCTGCACAATGGTGGAGGGCGGGGTTTGACTTAACTGGGGCTTATTTTGGGGGTAGGGCTTATATTACGAGCATCCTGAAAAATCATACTAGGGCTTATTTTCAGGTTAGGTCTTATTTTCAGGGGAACAGGGTAATGTGAGGGTCAATGTAATACACTTATAAATGTAAAAATGGTCAAAATAAAAAGGCAAATTGTAAAAGGCTAATAGCATAATTTGCGGTAGCTTCTCATTGGCAATTAAGATCCTACTTTGACTTCTGAATGTGTGCCAACCTACCAGACTCCAAGCAATCCAAGTAGGGACGTTTTAATTAGCAGTTAGAAGCCACTATGAGTTACACTGTTTGCCTTCCACAGGCACAACTATATAGTATGATTCTGGTCAACTGGTTTAACTTCAATAAACATTTTACGCCACTACTTATGCTTGAAAACAATTATTGTCAGCAGATCACAATATGTCTTTCATAACTGAAAATGTGAAATGTCTTGAAATAACTGAAGAGTTTTGTGTTTTTGTGCCTTCAGAATTTATTGTGAAATTTCAGTTCAATATGAATCTCCCACCAGCAATCTGCCCCCTCATTTAAACGTCTCTCCACTAAAGCAGTTTTTCAGAAAAGTATCTATGTCAGTTTGCTTCAGCAAAAACAACATAAAAGGAAAAAAAAACAGAAGTACTATGGCATCCTTTGAAACTAGTACGAGCTTTTGTGGATTATAACTGATTTCCTAAGAAACCTCTGAAGAACACCTCCACAGACATTTCAGGGTTGTTGCTTTTTGTCTTTCCCTACTTAAGGAGCCCTAAAGTCACATGAATGACAAGTTGTTGTTTTTTTACAAAAATCTTATTTTTATATTTCCAATCTACTTCTTACCTCACTAGTTCTGAAAATAATGCGGTAGTTGTATTGAGACCCATTCTCTTTGATTTCCTCAGGTTTTTCTCTTCTGATACTGACAGCTACAGGTCCAAGGTTCTCATCTGCCCCAAAATAGTTCCAGTGTTCTTTCGCATTTAAAAAGAGAGAAGGGTTCGTAGAAGGGATAGAATTTTTCAGAGGTTATTTAACCATCTAAACATGTATATTAAGATTACAGAGTCAATACAGTATAGTCGATAGAGTGTCAAACCTGGCTTTAAATCCTCACTTCACCATGGAAACTCACTGGGGATAGCAAAGGTTCACTCCACATACTTTGAAAATCCTTATTAGGGTTACTGTAAATCAGAAACAACTTAATGGCATATAATAACAAAAAGGTATATTACAAAGCAATGCAACAGATTTCAAAAATCCCAGAATCTCTCCTAGACAGTTTATTTTCAACAATGGTTGCATTCAGACATGAATATACTGAGATGAACAATTTTCAGCCCTCAGAGGCCAAAGAATATTCCCTAAAACATTTGCCTCAGAAAGTCCTTTTGTGTTCTTTAGGGCAGGTGGGAAGCATTTTTGCAGTGTTTTTAGGTGCCCCCCCACGCCAATCTTTTTATTTTAAAATGTTTTCAGCCAGTAGAGGGCACAAGGAGGCTTCTTCAGGGGGGGAGAAATCATTTTGTAAGGAAAAAAATCTGAAGGATGTTGGAGGAGTGGATACAGCTCTCCAAAGTTCCACAGATAGGTATGAATTATGGTCAAGTCAAATAGTTTCTGAACCTGACTTCTTTAAAATGACCCCACTTAACATTAATCACAGCTCTTGCTTTTGCTGTGGATGGCACGGGAAGCTGCAGCCTCTGAACTCTTTGTACTATCCACATAATGTCTATGTTTCAGCTCCTTCCCATATATTTTAATGTATTCACTACAGCTTTTCTGTAGCCTGCTTCTTTTGCTCAGGCTTTGCGACTATATAAATTCCAGTGAAATTTTTCACACATCATTAAGAAGTTAGGCTTGGTGGGTTTTTAAAAAAACTAATAATAATAATCATGTGCCGTCAAGTCAATTCTGACTTATGTTGATGCTTTTTAGCATTTTCCAGGTAGAGAGTACTCTGAAGTCATTTACCATTCTTTTCTGAGGAGGGCACCTTGGACTGTGCAGCTTCCTCAAGGCACACAGGCTGGTTCTACTAGTAGGAGATACAGTGGGGAATTGAACTCCCAACCCCTGGCTCCACAGCCAGATATCCAAACCGCTTGGCTGTCCAGCCATAAGTACCATGAAAAAGAAGTATTTTTTTAACCAAGACATTACTCTGAAAATGTTTGGTAAACAGGAATGAATGATTACACTAGGTAATAAGTGATGACTGCTCACCTTTCTGGTAGAAGAATTTCCGAAAATAGTATGCACCAAGATCCACATGTTCAACAATGTATCTTTTCCCTCTGTCCAAGTGTAACATCAGGTTTTCTTTGGGCACTTCAAGTACAGCTACTCCTGCATTTGTGCAATGAGAGCTAAGAGCAGACTCAAAAGAGGCACTTTCACAGCCACTGAAAGATCCAGAGTTAGATTTGGTGAGACTGATCTTTCTTTCTCCTTCCCCACCAATCTCATTACGAAAATAAGGACAACTCATCACAAGATCATTACTTTTATCATCTCCCTGATCCATATTGAGACTTCCTTTGGAATTCAGGTCTTCTGTGCTGCCCATTGGGGAATTGAAACTTGCAGAATGGGACAAAGGTCCAGAAGCTAATGATGCAACTGCAGCAGCAGAAGCTCCAGTTGTTGTATTCCTTCGCTTAATAACATTGTGCCGGTTCACTGCCACTTCATTTAGATCAAATAATATGCTCTGAACATCATAATGGGCAAAACATTTTGGGCAAGTCCAAGGTTTGACACTGTCTTCTGATCTGCTGTCCTCAAGGTCCGAAGACTTCCCTAGGTCCCCTTCGGCTTTGGCATTACGGAGCTTTCGAAAAATGGAAGAATCTCCAGTCTCTGATTTTGAACGCCTCTTCAGTGGTTTTTCCCTTTCTTTAAATAATCGGAGGTTCTCCCTCTGAGTGATGGGTCCATCTATTACATCCAAAGAAAACCCTGAACCCTTGCTTCCACTAGCTATAAGGAGTTCACCGAATTTGCTAGAACCCAGGACTCTCTGATTTGACTTATCATCTTTATAATCTTTTAACAGATCAAAAAAACTATCCCCTGAAGTACCCTGCTTATCAATTGATGAGGTGCTGCCATATTCTCTGTGCAATGATGGCCCAGATTTATAACTGGGTGAGATACATTCATCAAAGCTATCCACATCAAGTTCACTTAGGGTGATGTCACTATTACTACGCTGTCTTATTCTACGAAGAGCTTTCCTTGGGGAGCTGTGATAACCATCGGGAGTAAGAAACCTAGAATCTAGGTTATCAGATTGTCTTGTTTTATTTTTAAGTGTACTCTGGATACTCTTTAACATGACAGAGTCACAAGCGTTCAAGTTAATAGAGCTCCCCTGGCTCCCAGGACTACTTTTTGAAGACATACTATCAAGGCAGCTTGTTGTATCCATATCTTGACTTGATCTGCTGTTCTCTTTTAAAGTTTCCTTCCTTGGGGGCCAGTCGGCAATTCTTGCCCTAACCCCCATTTTAGGAACTCCAGGAGTAGAAGTAAGATGATGAGACCCTTCATTGCGTGGGGGACCTACTGGAGCCATCACTGAAGATCCTAAGCTGCCATTCTGTGACCGAAAGCGTCTCATGTAAAAGTCATCTGAATGGACTTTAGGAGTTCCATCGGACATTCCAGTGGCAACAGCCCTTTCAGTCTGGGACCGCTTCAAGCTGGTCATTATTGGAAAACGTGTTCACTCTTAGTACGCTGCAAAGGAAAACACAGTCATGTCTGTCTTTTGAATGTACAATTTTCTTCCGGAGAAGATTCTCCAGGAAATACAAAGGTTGCATGAGATCCCAGGTGTTATCATTTAATCTGGTGGTAAAAGGTCTGTTCTGTCACCTCTGATTTTCTGGAAACCTCTGTCTGTCCATTTCAACAAGCAGTCAACTTGCTGCACATGTCAAAAAACTTAAGGCCCAAAGTTTTAGTAATTACACTTGCTTTGAACCTAGAATAAATAAAGAGAAGAGAAGATGGCAATTAGTCAAGTGACTCAGAAAACAAAGCCTGTACACAGCAGCTATTTTTTCAGTTCTCATAGCAGTTATTTTTCTTCAAGTCAACAACTGTACGAATAGTTTCACCATTTTAACAAGCATAATACTGCTGATAATATGCAAATGCAAAGTATTGCCATTTCTCCACCCCTACCCCCACCCCCGATTTGTCCTATTTCCCCATTTCCTTCTGAAACACCCCACAGCACAAGCTGGTCCATTCCAGAAATTCCCCAGCCATCAGAAACAGATTTCATGTGGCAGAGGGAGCTGAAGAGGGAGGGAAATAACACAGAGGTCCCATTCCATGAATAGAGTTCCATTTCATTTAGAGAACTGAAGTTAGAATCCAAGCCACACTATATCCTTACCTACTGACTACACATATTACAGTGGTGCCTCGACTTACGACCATAATCTGTTCCAGAAGATGGACGTAACTCAAAATGGTCGTAAGTCGAAGCATCATTTCCCATAGGAATGCACTGAAATGCAATTAATCCGTTCTGGCCGAAGAAAAAAATCACCAAAAAAATAAAAATAAATCACTGCAAGACTCATTGGAAACGTGATTAATCCCTTCCAGCCAAAGGGGGGGGGGGAGCAATCAAGTGTGCAAGACCCATTGGAAATGCACAGAAAACAAACGGAGCAGATCGGAAATGCACAGAGAACAAAAGGGGCAGGTCGGAAATGCAAAGAAAACAAAGGAAAAAGCAAGGGAAGCATGCAGGACCCATCGGAAATGGGGGAAAAAACCCCAAAAAGCCACCAAACCCCCCAAGACCCATCGGAAATGGGGGGGGAAAGCAAACAAACAAACAAACCCCCCAAGACCCATCGGAAATGGGGAAAAAAAACCCAAAAGCAACCAAACCCCCCAAGACCCATTGGAAATGGGGAAAAAACAACAACCAAAAAGCAACCAAATCCCCCAAGACCCATTGGAAATGGTGAGGGGAAAAAAACCAAAAAACAAACAAACTCCCCAAGACCCATCACAGCACAGAAACATACCCCCCCCCAGCCCAAAACCATGCTGCAAAAACACCCAGAACAGTTTTTAAAAAGCAGAAAACAGCACCTTACCTTACCAGGCATCCCGAAGCCTCCCTGCAAACACACACACACACGCTCACTCAGAAGCAGGAGGAGGCAGTCCCAAGCCTCTTCCAACGCACGCTCTCTAACTGCTGGGGCGAAAGAGCTACAAAGAAGCAGCCTCGTCGCCACCTACAGTTAGAAATTTGAATTTCCCGCCTTTTTCCCCTGCCCTTTTCTGTTCGTAAGTGGAAGCTCCGATCGCAAGGAGCTGGTTGTAACTCGAAATGGTCGTAACTAGGGACGTTCGTAAGTCGAGGCACCACTGTACTGAAAAAGGCCAGATATACATTCTTAGTTGGTGTCTGGAGCAGTTGTGATGAGAGAGAACTGCTATATCAACCTATGATTACTCCCTCAAATATTCCTGAGACACTCAAGAGTAACTGTTCACTTTCTGATACTTAACACTACTACTATTGCTATTTATGAAATGATTTTCTATTCCTGAGGCACCTGTTGCTGTACAATAAAATCAATACCTATAACAAGTGAAATACAACAAAGAAAATACATTATGCCTCAGTAGCAACAGTAATGTAAATAGTCTCAGCAAAATCCCTCTTAGGTTCAAACCATATATGTAACCTATGTTACAGTAATTTTTGAACTACAAATAGCTGTTGGAGTAGTAGGCCTGGATTACAATGTGAAGGCATTTAATTCTTCTTCCTACCACAGTCCCTGTGAAATTCCACAAATCCAGCTAAAGCATCTCAGATGAGGATTTTTGTTCGGAACACTTTTGGCCTAAATGGTCATGCAGTCTTAATCTGACTCATACCCTCCATTACAGCAAGTATCTGCAATGACAATTAAATTCCACAATATGGAATAATAAAAATCAATTCAGAAATTCATGAAATTTGCTTTCATATATGAATGAAACTTATGCACACCAAAAATTCACTGCACATTAAAACAGAAATGTTAAATCTCTGACATGAATATATTCTAATTTTGAAAGGATACGGGGGGAGCGAGGTTCTTCCCACATCACACTGGTCCTACAGTGATTACAAAGTGTTATATTGTTCTTTCAAGATCCTGAACACAACAAAACAACACCTCCACAAATGTACCCTGGGAGAAAGTAGACAAAGGCAAGGGAATGTCAGCGTAAAATTCTGCACTGCAGTAGACATCCTTTAACACAAAGGAGAGGATCCTATTCAGAGATTCAACCAATTACACAAAATGTGACATTTAAAAACTTGCCAAGTCCATGCATGCAAGGATGCTGCTGAACCAGCACCATGTTGACAGAGCAGCATTGTGTATAAATCAAGGTTTCTGACAGTTCTAGGGAAACCAGCACTTTTTTGCAGTCTCTTCTCAAAGTAACAAGTGCTTGCTTCCACAGCAATTAAACCATTTTCTGCCTCCATCGACAATCAAATTCTAATGGATTATTGAAGAATTAAGTATCACTAAGGAGAGCACGACTGAGTCACAAGAACTGTTAACAAGATCAGACTACAGTGCAACATTCTTTTACATGTCCCCCTTGCCTGAACAAAGTATACAATTGTCACGATCCCCGTGCTTGTTTCACCAAACTAGGAGCTCACGCTACGTGCCCCTCAGCTGCCACCAGTTGATTACATCAACATTACCTATTATTAATGATAATGTCCAGGCCATATGTCATTTTAAAAGAACTAAATAGAAATTGTTTATTGTTACAGATGTTGATAGAATAAGCAATGTTGTTAACTCTTAAACAAACATTCTCCTTTGTCCCTCTCAGCCACCACTCTCCCGCCCAAATTCCAAAACTCTCTTAACTCTCAATCTCTCTATCTCTTAACTCTAACTAACTCCCCCTCCTCCTGCTGAGTCTCTTCTATCTCGTGACTCCGCCCTCCAGCACTCCCATTGGCCTATGCAGATGGCATATGAATATTCATGACCTGGGCAGACGCCACAACAATGGAACAATAAAATATGTTTCAAGTTTGTTGCCACCCTCACATGCTTCCTTCAAATTTCCTATTACCTATTATTAAAGAATAGTAGATATTACGTATCTAAGTGAGAATCACCATTCCTTACCTACATTGCTAACAGAATGGCAAAATTGTTAATTAACAAGCCATTTCAAGCAATCCCCTTCACAATCCCTTTCATATAGAATTTGCATTCAGATCAAAATTTAAAAAAATCTAAGACTTCTTCTCAGTTGTTTTTCTGCTGGTAATAGAAGTATGCAACACAATTCTCAAGGGGTCCACATCCATTTATCAGAAAACACTGTATTTCATATCAGGTCTTTAAAGAAATGAGAGTGCCCAGCTGATCTCTCAAAGAAGGCAGAAACCATTGATGTTGATTGATTATGACTGTTCCTTAGTTTCAACTGTTCTCACCTTATCTTTAAAATAAAGAAGAAGGAACAGTAAAGTATTTTATATTCAGTGTAATCTACTGCTGTAACTCAATTTTGCATGGCAGATATAATCTTAAAAATAAGTATCTGTTACCAAAAAAAATCACCATAAAAGGAGAGGGAAATTTAAAGGCCTGGATGAATAATCACGTTATTTCAGATTCAGATTTATGCAGTGCATCTCTTATGAGTCTATTGTCCAGGAAAAAAACCCCTAAGTGCTTGCTGCTTACGATCAATAGATTATCTGTATACTGTATATTTAACATGAAAACATGTTCTAGAGTCAATGGTAATGTCCGGGTTTGATCATAATTTGTCCTGGTAGACAAAGGAGAAACTGCTCTGAGAACTGAACTAGACTGGATACCCTCAGAAATTTAACTGCATTGAAACTTCATGTCAGTGGTCAATGGAAATGTACTTCTAAAAACAATTTCCTGCAAATCATCACTGAAAGAAAGGTATGGAACAAATAAACCTCTTAAATAATGGAATTATTTAAGGGAAAAACCTGAACAACAATAAATAAACCAGATAATACTGTAGGGTGGATCTTGGTATTATACTAAGTGGACTTTCTTCAGTTGAGGAAGAGCTGAGATAGGTGTGGCTGCATTTTTAGTGTGCTTCACATAATATATATATTTTTGCAAACAAAACAGCCTTGTGATACCTTGAATACTAACAAGCTTAATCTGGCATATACTTCCATGGACTGTAGCCCACATCTTCAGATAATGTTATGTAGTATTTTGTTTTTCCATGTAAAGTTGAACTGCCTACCTGTAACTTAATAGTAGTTACAAGCTATATCAACTGTTTGATGCTATTGATCATGTTTGCATACTGCAAAACACATTTACTATAGTAGTAATGTTATTTTACAAATGTTTTAACTGAATAACCAAAAGAGAGACCTAATCCTCAAAGGTCTTTCAGATAAGCTCAAAAATTTTACAAGCAAAACTCAAATAATTATAACAAAGAATACACATTTGTGCAGGCCTATCATTAAATGCTTTAGTAGCATGCCGATTGATGTAGTTAAGAATCATGAGGGGAAAATCCACATTAAAATATAAAAAATAATGTCTTTAATAGGAACACCATTCCAATCCAGAGTTCTACTGTGCAAAGAAAATCTCAGGTTACAAAAAGCATTGACTGAGCAGTATGAAAATAAGAGTCTTTGCAAAGTTAAAATATATGATGCATCTAATTTAGAAAAGCTAATGTCTATATGGACTGGGGTGTCTATAGGTTAGCCGGAGCTTCCAGTGGTCAAAGGACTGAACACCACTGTGGCAGGTATTCCCAGGTCCTGATTCATGGAAGACATCAATCTCTATACTGGTCTTTCTCAACGTGGTGTGCTCCAAATTTGTTGGACTATCACAACTATCATTTTCCAGCCAATATGGTCAGTGGCTGCTCTACATATATTCTTCTTTGGTTCATTCAAACCATTAACACCTACAGTAACTTTTTCAAAGACCATTCCTTAATAGTAGAACCAATTATGCGAAGTCCTCTTCCATTACCAACAATACACTTTCATCTTCCCTTTCCAACAAAGAACCTAGAACAGGTGACACTGAAGTCTGTAGATTATTTCAAATTGACCATCTAGGCCAGTGATGGCGAACCGTTTTGAGCCCGAGTGCCCAAAAGGCAACACAAAACCAAATTATGTCTTTCAAAGTGCCAACACTGCAATTAAATCTGAATACTGAGGTTTTAGTTTAGAAAAAACAACTCATACAGTTGTCTGAACTAATCAACACCTTTTGTCTTCAAAGAAAAACATAATAACAGAACTTTCAATGATACAAACACTTTTTTTATTGAAAAATAACCATTAACTCTAGTAAATGGAAAAAATATTAAAGTAATACATTGTACACACAGCCTGAAGCCAGGTAATTGATATAAACTTTTAAAATAATTATGTGCATGTATTTTTTGATAAGGGATACTCAACTTGGCATGCTTTTGCACAATTAATGTGATTTTTGATGTTGTATGCATGCTGATAATTTGTCAAACCTTGGCTCATAAGCTTGTTAGTTTGAGAGCAACACATGCATCACTCATGTCATGTCAGTCTGTTTCTGGTATCAGATTTGATATAGTTCAAAGCTGAAAACAGCTGCTCACAAGCATAAGATGACCCAAACAAAGTAAGAAGAGCAATCCCAAGTGCTTTCATTGACTTAAAATTATTTGGCAGAGAATTCCACACTTTAAGGATTTCATTTTCAGAACGACCAACTGTTCTGTCCTTTGTCATCCCTTCACACTCTATCTTCTCCAGTGTTGCACGCAGGTCATAGAATTTATTTTTCCAGATAGAGTTTTCTTGAAATTCGAATAGCTCCATTTCCAGATTTCCAAAATCTAACCACTGTAAGCAGGAAAGATCAAGTTCTTCAAATTTGGCTTTATCTGGAGAAGTAAGAAAACAAAGAGATGTCTCCATCTTAAGGTACTGTAAAAATATGTTCCTAAAATTCTCCTTTGCAGCTGCTACAATGCTAGAAAATTCCTTGCAGATTTCCTGATGGCTTGTAGGATTGTCCGTAAATGTTGTAGAATTTTCCAAACGCATTTTTAGATTTGCAAAATATTTCAGCTGCCCACTTTCAAGGTCTCTCTCAAAAACCTGCAGTTTTCTCTCAAATGTTCTGATGTCACAAAACATCCTTTCTGCTGTTTTCCCTAAACCTTGCAGTTTTTTGTTCAGTACACTGAAGTGTGCTGTAAAATCTGTAAAAAACATGAGGTTGGTAAGCCAGGCCATATCGATGAGCTGTGGATATTCTTGCTCCTTTTCAGTCATAAACAGCCTAATTTCATCCAAGCAGGCTACAAATCTCTCCAGGACTTGTCCTCTGCTCAGACACCGGACATTATTGTACATAAGTAAAGTATTATACTGTGCCTGAACCTCATCGAGAAGTGCTTGAACCTGTTGAAAATAAAGAGCACTAGCCATGATGTAATTCACCATTTTTGTGACATCTCAGGATATCGTCTAATTTTTTGCTGCTTTCCCTGGCACAAAGAGCTTCTTGATGTATAATACAATGAAACTGAATGACCAGACGTTTTGCTTCTTTAACAAAACTCTATGAAACCAGATGTAACCCCCACCATGAAAGGTGCCCCATCACCAATAACTGAAACCACTTTTTCTGCTCTTACGTCTTGTGACAAAAAAGCCTCCATCACAGCATTGTAGATATCTCTCCCTTGTGTTCTTCCAGGCAAAGACAACAGTTTCACCAGCTCTTCTCTCCTGATGTAATTTACACATTTTGTCTGTCTGGTCCTTTATTGATTCCTCCAACTGACAGCTCTTTTAGAAAAAAGTCAAGTGCGGGATGCTACACTGAATTAAATGCACCCTATTTATAAAGCTTCATGGATTGCTATCTTGTCGTGGCGAAGGGGCTTGAGTAATTCAGAGAAGCTACGGGCTATGCCGTGCAGGGACACCCAAGACGGACAGGTCATAGTGGAGAGTTCTGACTAAACGCGATCCACCTGGAGCAGGAACTGGCAAGCCACTCCAGTATCTTTGCCAAGAAAATTCCATGGACAGAAACAAAAGGCTAAAAGATATGATGATGGAAGATGAGCCCCTCAGGTCGGAAGGCGTCCAACATGCTACTGAGGAAGAGCGGAAGACAAGTACAAGTAGCTCCAGAGCTAATGAAGTGGGTGGGTCAAAGCCGAAAAGACGCTCAGCTGCGGACGCGCCTGGAAGTGAAAGGAAAGTCCGATGCTTCAAAGAAAAATACTGCATAGGAACCTGGAATGTAAGATCTATGAACCTTGGTAAGCTGGATGTGGTCAAACAGGAGATGGCAAGAATAAACATTGACATCCTGGGCGTCAGTGAACTAAAATGGACGGGAATGGGCGAATTCAATTCAGACAATTATCATATCTACTAATGTGGGCAAGAATCCCGTAGAAGAAATGGAGTAGCCCTCATAGTCAACAAAAGAGTGGGAAAAGCTGTACTGGGATACAATCTCAAAAATGATAGAATGATTTCAATATGAATCCAAGGCAGACCTTTCAACATCACAGTAATCCAAGTTTATGCACCAAACACCGATGCTGAAGAGGCTGAAATTGACCAATTCTTCGAAGACTTACACCACCTTCTAGAACTGACACCAAAGAAAGATGTTCTTCTCATTATAGGGGACTGGAATGCTAAAGTAGGGAGTCAAGAGATAAAAGGAACAACAGGTAAGTTTGGCCTTGGAGTTCAAAACGAAGCAGGGCAAAGGCTAATAGAGTTTTGTCAAGAGAACAAGCTGGTTATCACAAACACTCTTTTCCAACAACACAAGAGGCGACTCTACACATGGACATCACCAGATGGGCAATACCGAAATCAAATTGATTATGTTCTCTGCAGCCAAAGATGGAGAAGCTCTATACAGTCGGCAAAAACAAGACCTGGAGCTGATTGTGGCTCTGATCATCAGCTTCTTATAGCAAAACTCAAGCTTAAACTGAAGAAAGGAGGAAAAACCACTGGGCTAGTCAGGTAGAATCTAAATCAAATCCCTTATGTGAATACACAGTGGAAGTGAAGAACAGATTTAAGGAACTCGATTTGGTGGACAGAGTGCCTGAAGAACTATGGATGGAGGCTCGTAACATTGTACAGGAGGCAGCAACAAAAACCATCCCAAAGAAAAGGAAATGCAAGAAAGCAAAGTGGCTGTCCAACGAGGCCTTACAAATAGCGGAGGAGAGAAGGGAAACAAAATGGAAGGGAGATAGGGAAAGTTACAGAAAATTGAATGCTGACTTCCAGAGAATAGCAAGGAGAGACAAGAGGGCCTTCTTAAATGAACAGTGCAAAGAAATAGAGGAAAATAATAGAAAGGGAAAAACCAGAGATCTGTTCAAGAAAATTGGAGATACGTATTAAAGGAACCTTTTGTGCAAAGATGGACATGATAAAGGACAAAAATGGTAGGGACCTCACAGAAGCAGAAGACATCAAGAAGAGGTGGCAAGAATACACAGAGGAATTATACCAGAAAGATTTGGATGTCCCGGACAACCCAGATAGTGTGGTTGCTGACCTTGAGCCAGACATCCTGGAGAGTGAAGTCAAGTGGGCCTTAGAAAGCATGGCTAACAACAAGGCCAGTGGAGGTGATGGCATTCCAGTTGAACTATTTAAAATCTTAAAAGATGAGGCTGTTAAGGTGCTACACTCAATATGCCAGCAAGTTTGGAAAACTCAGCAGTGGCCAGAGGATTGGAAAAGATCAGTCTACATCCCAATCCCAAAGAAGGGCAGTGCCAAAGAATGCTCCAACTACCGTACAATTGCACTCATTTCACACGCTAGCAAGGTTATGCTCAAAAAAATCTATATGTGGGACAGGAAGCAACAGTTAGAACTGGATATGGAACAACTGATTGGTTCAAAATTGGGAAAGGAGTATGACAAGGCTGTATATTGTCTCCCTGCTTATTCAACGTATATGTAGAATACGTCATGCGAAAGGCTGGACTGGCTGAATCCCAAACAGGAATTAAGATTGCCAGAAGAAATATCAACAACCTCAGATATGCAGATGATATCACTCTGATGGCAGAAAGTGAGGAGGAATTAAAGAACCTCTTAATGAGGGTGAAAGAGGAGAGCGCAAAAAATGGTCTGAAGCTCAACATCAAAAAAACCAAGATCATGGCCACTGGCCCCATCACCTCCTGGCAAACAGAAGGGGAAGATATGGAGGCAGTGACAGATTTTACCTTCTTGGGCTCCATGATCACTGCAGATGGTGACAGCAGCCACGAAATTAAAAGACACCTGCTTCTTGGGAGGAAAGCGATGAGAAACCTAGACAGCATCTTAAAAAGCAGAGACATCACCTTGCCGACAAAGGTCCGCATAGTCAAAGCTATGGTTTTTCCAGTAGCGATGTATGGAAGTGAGAGCTGGATTGTAAAGAGGGCTGACCGCCGAAGAATTGATGCTTTTGAATTGTGGTGCTGGAGGAGACTCTTGAGAGTCCCCTGGACTGCAAGGAGATCAAACCTATCCATTCTGAAGGAAATCAACCCTGAGTGCTCACTGGAAGGACAGATCCTGAAGCTGAGGCTCCAATACTTTGGCCATCTCATGAGAAGAGAAGACTCCCTGGAAAAGACCCTGATGTTGGGAAAGTGTGAAGGCAAGAGGAGAAGGGGATGACAGAGAACGAGATGGTTGGACAGTGTCATCGAAGCTACCAACATGAATTTGACCAAACTCCGGGAGGCAGTGGAAGACAGGAGGGCCTGGCGTGCTCTGGTCCATGGGGTCATGAAGAGTTGGACACGACTTAACAACAACAACATTTATAAAGCTTATTAAGTACATTGAAATCCTGGACTTGTTTCCTCCAAAGTAAACCACCCTCAGAAAAGCAGCTGTATATAGGAGTGCAGACTTTTAATACACATTTTATACACATTTTATTCACTACATAAAGTGAATACACACATTTCACGTATTTGAAATGTAGTGTTGGAAAAGAGTTTTACAGATAGCATGACTTGTCAGAGAGATAAGTAAAGCAAATTAAGTGTGGACTCTCACTAGAAGCTAAAATAACCAAACAAAGGGTATTGTACTACACTGGCATCATGAGAAGACAAGCTCACTGGAAAAGGCAGCAGTGCAGGAAAAAGTGCAATGCAGTAGGAAAAGAGGAAGAATGCACATGAGATGGATTGACTCAATAAGGAAAGCCACAGTCTTTGTTTGTAAGACCTTTTTTTTGGTGTTGCAGTCAAAGCAGGACCAGGAGCATTGAGACAGGTATTCAGATTTGGGGAATAAATTATGATACTCTTGCCTGCTTTGGGGATGAGAAATAGAGAAACGCAATTGCTACACACTTCAGACATCTAGTCCCAGGTGTGTCGGTTGTATTTTACTAGGTGTTTGCTGTTAGTGAGACTCTTCTAAATAGTCCTGTTCTGCCCAGTTCAAATTCAGTGTCTAAACAGAATCTTGAAGTACTTGCTGTTCTCAGCAGAAACTGCAGAGCTAAATGCAGTGGAGATTAAATTTGGAAGGTTCCTTTTTTCATGGTTTTATGAAAGAGTCAAGTCTCTTTCTGTGTCTCTCTCTCTCTGTCTCTCTCTCTCTCACTCACTCTCTCTTTCACACACACACACACACACACCCTAAATTTTCAACAATCAGTTGCTTCAGTTCAGTATGTCCGTTTCCTCTCATTACATTTAAACAAGCTTGATGAAACCACCCGGTCCCTCTCTCGCACCTTCCTTCCCGCCTTAATTGGAGCCTTCTCTCCTTGCAGTCACGTCATTTTTTCATGGTTTTATGAAAGTCAGTCTCTCTCTCACATACACCCACTCTCCCTCCCTAAATTTTCTACAATCTTACATTTAAACAAGCTTGATGAATCCACCCGTTGCTCTCTCGCACCTTCCTTCCCGCCTTAATTGGAGCTTTCCCTCTTGCTTGCAGTCACGTCCGGCAGAAGTAGTAATTCACAAGCCGGGCTGTTCTACAGCAGAAAACAATAAAGCAGCCTTATCTCCGATCTGTAAAAGAACTGATTTACAAGTGCCGCAACCAAGGAAGGTAGCAGGGATAGGTGGCTTACAATCGTGCAGTTTGAGGTTCGGCTGCAGGGGGTAGCGCTCTGCTCGCGTGCCCAGGGAGAGGTCTCCGCGTGCCAGCTGTGGCACGCGTGCCGTAGGTTCGCCATCACTGATCTAGGTTGTGTTCAGGACCAGACACACTAAACGTAAGACCCTGATTTCAGATCACAATAAGCATATACATTTTACTAGACATGCAATCAATTTGTTGAATAATGGGTCTCTCTCTTGTTCTGAACCATGTATGGCACCACCCAGCTATTATTTTTATCCTTTTTTTTGTAACCATGTAAACATACCAGCCAGAGCCTTCCACTACACACCCAGTTGAAATGTGAACATAAACTTTATATTATATAAGGCTATTGATATTGTTTTCCCAACTGTGCTGGGATTTATAACGCTTATTAAACTAAAATCCATTGGAATGGACTACAATAAATGTTCAAAAATATATTTCATAGTCACGATTCCCAGAGGAACAGAAGTAGCATATTAGTAGCTTCATGTGTGCTAAGAATATAGGGCTTCCTGTGGGCAGACATAACTCTTCCTTTACCAACCTCAGGTCTAGGATGGGAACACATTAGAACCTGTGACTTTCAATTCTTCTGTTGTATTTAAGAAGACTTGCTCTGACATATGATGAAAATCTTTCAATCACAGAGATCTCAAAGAAACATGGTTTAACTGTGATGAGTATATTATGTGCACAAGAGAAGAGACATGCATTCATATTTGCCAGAAAAACACTACCTGCTATCATCTGAATGCTTCATCCTCCTAGATGATTTGCAGGAGGTGGGGATGATGTTTCTATACAATATACTGTCAATTCACTTCTGACTTGTGGTGGCTCGATGAATTAATGCCCTTCAGTCTTGTCATTAACAGCTCTGCTCAGGTCTTGCAAACTGAAGGCCATGGCTTCCTTTATTGAACCAATCAATCAGTTTCTTTTCCTACTTCCTTCTATTCTTCCTAGCACTATTTTCCACTGAGACTTCTCTTCTCATAATATGTCAATAAAATAAACTGAGTGCAATAACCTCAGTTTAGTAATTTTACTTTCTAGTGAGAGTGTACATTTGATCTGATTTAGAACACATTTATTTATCTTTCTGGTGGTCCTTGGCATCTGTAAACCTATCCTCAAACATCATATTTCAAATGAACCTTTTCCCCCCCTGTCATCTTTCTTCCTCCTCCAGCTTCTACATCCACAACAGAGGGAAATTTTGGTTTGAATCTATATAGGCCACAGTCCACTGCTGCACAATGGTGCAACTAATAATCCATGCTGCAGTTTCTTCAACAATCATTTTTGTTTAATAAGAAAGCCACAGTGCTTGGTGTGTGCCTATGGGCAGTCGTCTTCTGAATGTTCCGATTTCCTGGCTAACTATGTTCAGCAATAAAAATATTCAATATGTTCTAGCCTGCATTTTTACTCTCATACCCTCCCCACACAATATTACAGAAACATTTTGAGTCAAACTCAAAAACTTCAGGAGCATTATTATCTACAGCACATGTGTAGGCGTATGCCTGTTTCTCTGCACCAAGCAGTTTTAATAAGCTTTCCACACTATTTTTACTGCATTCTTACATAAAATCACATGGGTAACAGTTCTGTAAAAATCCAGACTAACTGTCTAAGAAAAAAAAATTACATATGCTCTAAGCTGACTTGGCCATATATATCTCACATGGCAATTTGAAATCTTAAAAACAATAAAACAATTCCAAAATGTTACAACATGATCTAGTCAATGTGAACATTTTGGAGGGACAAGGGAAACAGGGAGCTTGGCACCAGTACCCAAGTTCCCTACTCTGTCAAGAGGGTATCCAGAGCAAGGTAGATTAACTCTGTAAGGGAGATTTTGTTGCCTCCGTGTCCCTGAGAGTCAAAGGAACATCTCTTTGCTGAGTCTTATTTATGAACAGCAGAGCAAAAGCCCAGAAAGGTACAAGATTTAGATTAAAGCTTTTTGGAATAGTCAACACACACAACATCTCAAAGGAGGCAAGTTTATTACAGTGCAAAAGGAGTGAGAACTATTTGGAAAAGGTGTACCAAATGAAAACAAGAAAATACAACTAGAGCTTTATTCGATACATACCAAGTGTAGGTGTAATTCAGAACAGAAACCAGGATCAGAATAACAAGAAAGAGCTATACGAGACAACAGCAGGCTCCATGCACCAATTTTTATAACTAGAACCTTCAGCAACCCAATACAGGTTTAATTAACCATTTTCAGCTTAAGTTGCCATGGTTATCCCACACTCTGCAGCTGTGTGAGATAACATACACTCTGAGACTGGGATGTGCCTTCCCTCATGAACGCAGCTTAACATGGTGTCACTAATTAGCAAGACATCATCTCTGGCCTTGAGACTCTTAACTAGCAGATAATGTAAGCTGGCCTGGTGCCTATGTGAGATTCCTGTTCACAGAAAATGTCAGCATTTCCCAGAACTTTCAGAAACACAAAACTTAGCATGACAAATAGACCTGAATTTCTAAACAGTCAAACTCTAGAGAATGTGAATAGCTGTAGAGTCATAATAATAATTTTTAAAAAGAGATGAGAGGATGGGTTTCTTCTTTCTTTGAAATATATTAATGTAAATACAAGAATATTACACTTGACAACCTCCTTTCCATTTGAAAAGTGGCTGTACTCAGTCCAGTTTAGATCAAGCCCTGGGGTCTCCAAAGTGAGAGATGAGCAATCTTGAGTAATTAAGAAGAGCTGCACACTAAAAACACTGAAGCAGAAATGGAACCAATAGTTTAAGCTTCCACCAGTAATTTGCAATGAAATAAAGGTTCCATAACAAATGGAACATAAATATGTATGTATATAAATATATATATACATACATATCAACTCACCATAAGGAAATCTATGTTATTATTGATTGACACAATGCTTTAATGCTTTTAGTAGCATACAAGGTGAATACAAAACTGCAGAGATATTCAGCTTTTTGATTCATTTGTAAACTTCTTACTACTCCATAATGGGGAGCTCTGTGTCATTTCAGAGTCTAGAATTTGTAAATTATACCAACTCTATGATTATTTATGTTTTACTGACAAGTCATGTTTATACAAAAATAAAACTAAATTATATGTTTAAAATGTAGGTAGACCAATTGTAAACAAAGGAAGCAAGAACTATAAGGTAGATCTTCCTCAAAAATTGGTTTCAACTTGTCACAGACACTTTTATAATTAATGTGGAGATGAAAGTCAGTAGTAAACTGCCTAGGTATCTGCATGAAGAAAGGAAAATTACTCAGCTGACTGGCGTTTACAAAGCACAAAGTATGGCTGTTAGTGAAACCAAACATTATCTACTGAACTGACCTCCTGTAATTTCACAGTAGTCACATTCTTCATGGAGGCAAGAAAACTCTGGTGTAGATGCCCTATCTTTTTAATTGCACTGTGGTGGGACTAGGTAAGAGTCTTAAACTCTAAAAGAATAAGGATCCACAAACACACTGCATGCAGAAAAACATAGACAATTACTTTCTTGAAGAGCAAATACACCAACTCTAGGCTGTACAACAGCATTTTAAAGGCTGACATTTGTTTTTTCATACCAATGTATCCAAAAGCAGAATTCCCCTCAAGGAATCTAAGAATGACTTTGTTTATCACATTTTCCATCTGGGTTCAGAAAACTAAACATAAAGTATCTTCTCTACATAACAGATGCAAGACACAAGTGTATGAACAGATGCTTTCATTCTTTAAAATATGTAAAATAAACTACTAGGTACGATGGTTACCCAAGTTCAGGGAGTCCTTTAGCCACTCAAATGCACTACTTTGTTTATCCCGGTGTAAGTGAACACAGTAGAGTCAAATATGGTGATAAGCAGGGATGGGGACTTGCGACTTGCTGATGACTCACACTTAAATCACACCAGTGACTTGACTGGGACTCACCTTGGGTTTTTCCTCAATGACTCACACTAACCATTTTTCCAGGTCGTTTGTCAAGTCCCCACCACCACTCCCCCATGCCTACCTGCTCCTGCAGTTGCAGCACGCTACTGTCCTCAAAAGCAAGCAGCAGGCTTGATTTCTCTTCCAGGAGCCAGGCCCACCACTTCTGGGCATGCTCAGACTTCTGAGCACGTCCAGAAGTGGCAGGCTTGGCTCCTGCTTCTCAGCATGCCCAGACTTCTGAGTATGCTCAGAAGCTGGAGGCCTTGCTCCTGGAAAGGAAGCTGAGCTTACTGCTTGCTTCTGAGACAGTGGTGTGCAGCAGCGGCAGGACCAGGTAGGCAGTGGGGGTAGCAGGGTGGCAGTAGAGTGGTGGGGGCATGGCACTGGCAGGTAGGCAGTGGGGGTGGTAAGGGTGGCAGTGGGGGAGGTGGTGTGGCGGTGGCAGGAGCAGATGGGCAGTGGGAGTAGGGCGGTGGCAGGAGCATGTATGCAGTGGGGGTGGAGGTAGCAGTGGGGGTGGGGGCATGGTGGTGGCAGGAGCAATTATGCAGTGGGGGTGGTGGGGACAGCAGTGGGATTGGCGGGGCAGCAGTGAGGGGTGTATCAACGGCAAGAGAAGTAGGCAGCGGGGGGCAGGGGTCAGTCCCACTGGTTCTGAGCATGCACAGAGGCAAGGGCCTGCTCTGGGAAGGGAGGCCAGAACTGCTGCTTCTGTGCATGCGCATGGACATGTCCCCTCTTGGCCTCCATCTGAGACGTGGGACTTGTACTCGAGGCCTGGAACTTGGGACTTGGTACCAAAGACTCAAGACTTGACTCGAGTCTTGTAACCAAAGACTTGGACTTGGACTTGAGACTCGGGTCCAAAGACTTAACAACATCCCTGATTATAACTAGGGAGCCTACCTGGCCTCAGAGCCTCCCGACACTCCAGTAAACTCAGACCTGGCAGAGCTTCCTGTGAGTCCAAAAATCCACAAGGATAGACACTGAGAATCCTTATATGCACCTTGCAAGGTAGAGCTGCCACCATACCCACAAAGATACCAAAAGTCTTGGCAGCTGGTCAAGACAAACCTAGTTTTAGTACCACAAACCCTCTTAGCCAAAAATCCAGACAGTTCTTCGGATATATTTTTATCTTTTATTAAAAACAGTGAAAAGACAAAAAGGGAAAAGTTAAAAAAAAAATTTTTTTAAGGTTTTAAAAAGCACTCTGAAGCAAAATTGAGTTTAAGACAAAGCTAAGGCAATCAAGAGAACACACCAGAAAATAAAGAAGTTAAACTAGTCTACCTAATACTCACACATTAGCATACAGTCAGAATAGTTCTGAAGCAGACACAGAATACATCCTTCAAAGCATGGCATCACCTGAGAGGTAAACTAATCTAAGGCAACTTCTGAACCCTCTTTTACTGTATATTCAACATCCAATTTTAGAGCCCTCCAGATTATCTGCCAATGAGGCTGAGTTTCTTCAAATGTTCACAAATGTTTGCCCCCCCCCCCCTTCGCACATCTGAAATCATCTTCCAATTAGTGCAGTACCAGGGAACAAGTCAAGATGGCTTTGAAGGCCATCCTCACAAGAGATAAGCTGCAGATGTCACTTTTTTCTCTTGGCAGACACAACCACATCTGCAGCCAGCCTTGCCTGGGCTTATCATTTTAGAACTGCAGAGCTGGAAGGGACCCTATGGATCATTGGGTCCAGCCCTCTCAAGGAGGCTTAGTGGGGAATTGAACTCCCAACTTCTGGCTCTGAAGCCAGAGACTTAAACCTCTGAGCTATCAAGCAGTTCTTACAAAGCCTGAATTTTCTAGATGGATTCCATGTTCCCCCAATTTCTTAGTTTCTTCACTCTAGGAAAGAATTAGGGCTTCATATCTTTGTATTTTAAAATAAAACTCAGCTGTTTTCTCCTAATAGTTGTGTACTTAATTGCTACACAATACCTATTCTGAATGCAAAAGATACTCCTGTTTCGAACTTTAGTATCAGCCAGAACACAAAGATATGGTGCCTCAGTCTTTCTTGATCATATTACCCAAAAGGTATTTGGCAATACAGAGGATAATTCCTGACTGTCCATGTAACTTATTTCGTAAGCTTACTGTCATTCTGCCAAGTACACAGGAGTATTTTATTACACATCAGAGGCAGTGTTTGGTTACCTGAGCCTACATATCTCCTAGATCTTCAATTCAAAGTTTAAAAACATCAACACTTCAAGAGAACTTGAAAATATGTTTAAGTTATTTAATGCCATATAAATAAATTTTCTGAGTCTTGCAACTTGTTCTTGCTACTTCCTGTGTCACTCCAAGATGTTTCTAAAGGTAATCTCCTGTGCAGAGAGAAGCACATAAGAGAATTCCAATGCATGACTGGTGAACCAGAGAGGGTCAATATTCTTGATCATCCTGAATGTATCGATGAAAAAAGAGTGCTCTGCAATTATCATCTCTGTACAGGCAAATATGATTTTGTGGCTTAACCACTGTTCATAGCATAAGCCAAACTGTAATTTCTGGTAAACAACGCAGCTCTGTTGTGATTCTTGGAGATCAAGTGTACATATACCAAGCCAGCATGCATGCATGACCCTGCTTGCTGGGTTCCATCATGACCAGAACAAAAGGGGCTGAAAATGATTGCAGTTTGGGAGCAGAGGAGGAAGAACACTGTGCAGAGGGGGTGGACTTGTGCACACAGCTGCAAACTAGAGAGGGAACATTGGTGGCAGGGATACTCTGTTTACCAAGAAGGAAGAGAGTGAAAGCTATGACTTGGCTTACACTACAAACAAGACTTAAGCCGATAAATACTAATGAGATGTGGTAGGATTACACTCTTTACTGGAATGCAGAGCTAGCATTGGGGTAGCTTACTTTCTGAACAGGAATCTTGGGAGGAGCTATATTTAATTTAATTTAATTATTTAAAATATTTTTATCCCGCCTTTCTCCTTAAAAAGAACCCAAGGCAGCTCATGTTTTCTGAGATGTCATGCCTGTACTAACAGCAACCAAGTGCTTGTTCCAGCTCCTTTTGCCTGCATTGATCAAGACTGTAATTTGCATGAAGAAAGTCCACTGCTGTGTTCATACTTCCTTGATCATTTTTCACTGTACGCTGCTTTCAGAATATTATCTAGATTCCATTCTCAGAGATGAGACACTACTGAAACCAACACCATGTTTAAAGTGCTGTTTGAGCTAGAGAGAGCAAAAGACAAGCCACAATATCGCCAATAGTAAACTATGAAGTAGAAACCACTGCATGCCACCAAAATTCTGGTTTCAAAACAAGGTGTGTATGTGTTTTTAAATAAGGTGCGGGGGGGGGGGGGAGGCATGCCTTATTTTTAAAAGAACTACTCTTTGTTATAACATTCCTTAATATAAAATGATAATAGTAGTGGTGGCCTGAGGCTCATCAAATTGGGCAGAGGCGTGCATACAGCCTGCAGAGTGCCCAATCTATCTTCAGGGAAACCAGAAAAACTGTAACAGAGCAACAGTCACAAGTATCGTTCAAGTGTTTGTCAACTGTTTCATAGCCTGAGACCATAATAACCCTTCTATTAGCTGTGGCTTTTAAAATATTCTCTGGATGTTCGGTAACTATAAAATAACTCTCTGGACAGCAACTCACACTTGACAACATAGCCTCTGGGAGAGATATTCCAAACTCATCTATCTTTGAGACTCTTTTCCCATTTCCAAATAGAAACTTTGTTTGGCTGTTCTCCCACTGGAACTGAACTCCTGTCAATTGCTTTATACTTTGTCTATTTCCTGGCCCTGGGCAGTTAAGAGTTTAATTTCCTTCCAATACCAAGCTTGATTGGAAAGTACTGACTTTGAGAATTAAAGAATGTAAAGAAGACCTCAAAAAGAAGATCCCCTCCCACATAAGAAAGAAAAAAGCCTAGAACATTCTGATGACAACAGGCCCAAATTTTCCTCACTATTAAGGTGAGCTTAGCTGTTTCTACATACATGAGAAAAAGAGGTCTGGTTGGGCTTCCAAGACCTCAAGGCAGCAAAAATAAGCATCTTTGGATAATTTTTCCATTTATGATCTGGAGGATCTTTCCATTGACTGTGGGCAGCAGCACGAAGTGAAGGAAGTGGACTTTAACCAAGGCACAGATACTATATGCATTTAGAATGGGCTTGCTGACACTGAAAAATCTCAATGGATTTGTTCAGAAGTAATATCAGCTGGAAGCCAAAGTTCATGTTTGATAGTTGGCATTAGGGATAGGATGTTCATGTTTCACGGACTCCAATCTGCAGAATTTACTTTTAATTTCCCAGGTAGAATTCTGGGAGGGGGTCAGCATAAATAACAAGCACAGGTTTCCCCACCACCATTCCACTCTGTTCCATGTGTTTTGGGTTTGAAAAAGAAGGAAGGAGCCTTGCTGTTCACTGGCAGCATAGCACGGCTGTCTGGGAGTTGCTTCAATGCTGCATGGGTAAGGTAGTTCCATGACAGGTTCCTTGTATAGGTCCTAATGGGTAGCAAGAGTACACTTCCCATGAAACACTGCAGCAACTCCCACGAAGCAGCAGGACTCCTCCTTCAAACCTGAAACACACAGAATAGAGTGGAATGATAGTGGGGAGACCTCTACTTGTTATTTGTTTCCTCCCACTCCCAGAATTCTGCCTGGGGGATTCCAGGTGAATTCTTGAGGTAGGAGTCCTGGAAATACAAAAAGCCATCCCTAGTTGGCATGCAGTTAGCTGGGAACTGAAGAAAAAGGAATTGAAGAAGGTGAAGGTAAGTGAACAACCTTGATCTTCATGCTACCCAACTCTGGGATTCTGCATTGAGATAGAATAAAATCAGATCCAGAGACTTGACTCTTCTTGTGCTGAATGTGGGAGGAGAACAAATTGTTCTGAATTAATCCCTTCAAAATAGACATGACAAGAGTCACTCAAATATAAATGGTGTGCTTAACTGTTTGCTTTTAAAATGTAAATAGCAATCACTGACAGCGGAAGTGGGATAGGGATACAGAGCTAGACTAGAAATGTACAATTTCCAAAAAATTCTATTTTTTCTGGGGGGAAATTCCCCCGTTTTCCCCCCAAAAAATTCCACTCCCCCCCGGAAATAAATATGTTTTTTGGGGGGGGAATGGAAATGTTCAGGAAAAAAATTTCCCTCTTTTGTTTCTGGAAAAACTGGAAATGTTCAGAAATGTTATATCTCTAATCTAGACTGGAATTATGATTTGCACCTGCCATGGTTGTTAACAAGAGTTCATGATTCTTTTTGAGAGCTTTCTTTCAAATTGAGAATTCTCTCAAAGCAGATTCTGGATCAAGATAATGAAATGTTAAATGTTAAATCCTTCTAGATCATGCTTGAAAACATAACTCTTCCAGCAGGACTCCATCTTTCTGTTTTCATTCCTCTTCTTCCAAACATCTGCCTCTTATTCTGTGTTTGGACACAGCCCATCCATTCTCAAGTGGCACAGAATGACACCTTGAATAGATGCCTTACAAATGTTAGTTGTTAAGAGGGGAGATCTGGAGATGGTTCAAAACTAGGCACTAGGCCACAACTATTATATGCTTCATCACTCTGGATAATAAATCAATATGTAATGTGACCAGCTGAAACTGCACAGCTGATGTAGGAGAGCCACAGCAGCACTGGAGGTGTCATCAGCTATAGGAAAACAAGTAGTGGGAGCAAAGCTACAGTGTATCAAGACCTTTGACTGTGTTTTAAAAAATGAACCAAAGCCACTTCAATTCACCTTTTGAATTTCAACAAATCGGCTAGTTATTTCACTGAAATTGTCGTATTGTACTGAAACTCTACATCTGGACACAGAACACACACCCAGTGACATTCTGACAGCTCTAAATATAGCTAGTGCACTTAAGCACACCACACATTGAGCTATACAAACACACAGTTAAACATTTGAACTACAGAAAGCACACAAGAGGACAGGCAGTAGCTGAGAAAGAAAGCAAACCCAACAGGAGGCAACTACTCTTCTGACAATAATCCACCCAAAATGCTCTCTTCTATTAACATTTCTGGTCACCTTTGTAAGTGACTCAAGTTCAGAGTCAATTCTCACAGTTTTACCAATAAACTCATGGTCTTGTCATAAAAACAGAAATACTTTGAAAGAGAATTATGGTAGTATCTCAACTGACCTGCAAGAGAACACTAGGATTCAGAATCTGAAAACAGAAAAAAATCGCTTCTCCAAAACTATCAGACTAAGGGGGAAATGAATGTTAAATGAAACACCTTGCTTTAGGGACAGCTTAATTCTGCTATCTTTGCAACAAAGAGCAGCACTTATTAGTTAGAAAGAGCTGAAGGAGATTCCTCCCAACACCTGCTGTGGCAGTTGCTTTAATAGCAGTCCTTTGCTAGATTCGACAATTACACCCACATTCCACTCTGAGGGATTAATTGTTTGCTAAAAATAAAGAAGAGATTTGCATTTCAAGTGAAATGCCTGAGCAATGTGCTGTTTGACAGAAGGTGAAATTAATCAACCTTCTGGGTGATGAGCTCAATTTTGTTTCAATGGTCGAGATTTAAACTGAACTGAATTAAAATGTGCAAACAAGTATAGAAATAGAGGAATGAGCACACAGCAATAAAATTAGCTACAGACTATGAAGGAAACAGGAGAATTTTGCATGTACACACATGAAGAAATAAAACTTCAGAGGTTAAGTTGAGAAAGATGAAGAAACCTACTATAGTTCCATGGCATCTTGGCATTTCAAAAGGCTTGGCCTTCAGTATCCATACATTGAAGGGTACAGTCCAGAGGAAAAAATATGTCTCTGTTACAAAATGTTCAGTGATAAAATCAAATGTTGACCCCTCATCCCCCCCCCAAAAAAAATTCCAGTTCAGAAAGAATGGGTGAAAGCAAGGTCTAACTGTTTTCAGAAATGGAGGGAAAACATTTGAACATGTTTGGATGCAAACACAGGATAGAAATATTTTATTATTAATAAATAGTTTCTTTGTCAAAAAACAAACAAACACCTGTTGTTTCGGAACTCCTTAATATACTGAATGATCACTACAGGATAGAAACTGGAGTCTCATGAAGGACAGAAAAGAAAGTCTCTAGTAGAAAAGCCTGGTTTTGTGAGAGAGGGGAGTGTGTGGCACCCACGGAACACCTGAGCAGGCTCAGCACCAAACTAGGCCGAATTGCGGTTCGTGCCCATCTCTATTTGATTCTTCATAAAGAAATGATTTAAAGAAATGTTGGTTAAAAAATGAAAATCCCTTTCACCAGAATGAATGCACCACAATGTAAAGCCAAGGGGAAAACTGAATTGTGGTGCTTCTGTCCACAAAAATGTTTACTGTGGTGAAAACTATCACCAAGGATAGTATTATTTTTCAGTCTTATTCAACTTAGTACAAGCCTTACAACCTTATTCTTTGCTGCATAAGTAAAAATGAATACTTTGCGCTATCCATAAGCTTTTGAGGCACATTTCATTTTGTTTTGATTCATGAAAAAAATAAAGGCTTTGTATGTAGATACTTCCACTGATAAACTTTCATCGCTTAATGCAGAACAAAATTGGAAAAAAAAAAACGCTGTTGGCTTTTAGATTATCATGAATATGCTAAGCTGATGTTCACTCCTAAAGAACACACTACAAACAAATTTTAAGGCATCTTAGTTGAGGATGAAATTTGTTTATTTGGGTTTAGGTCTCCCAGAAACCTACTAAGTATGTATACCTTTGGGCTCAAATGTATATAAATATAATTTTCAGACAGCATTAGCCTCACATTAATTTTGCTTGGTACCAGTAAATCTAATTATTTCTTTGGCATGTACTAAAAGATTACCAGGAATACAAACCAGAGTGCAGAAGCACAAAGATACTGGTTAGACACAAAGGTTGGAAAATTACTTTGAAATAATAATTAATTTCAGTGAATCTGAGGTACTTAATGCCTTCATTATTAGGAAAAAGAATTAATTGCAATTAACTGGTTATTTGTAACTACTTACTTCCAAACTCTAGGCAGAAACTGTGCTGAAACTGTGCTACTAATATTTTAAAAATTATGTGCATATAAGACATTTTGAAGTCTAGTTCTCCCAACATCCCGGATTACTGCTTAAGGGTCAGCAACAGCAATAGTACTGGCACTTAAATTGTCTCACAAGAACATGATTAAAGGAAACAAGAGCTATGTGTATTATCAAGTGAACATATTCTGTTGAATAAATGCTACTCAAGGAAATCAGAATCCAGGACAAATGGACTGGTAGTATGAGGACTTAATTCCTGTTCCAAGAAATTGCAAGATTTCTGAATATGTTGGTATGCAGTAAGTCTCCCATTCAATTAATACATCAGTTCAATGAAGAATTAACAGAATCTGTTTCTTGATGGTAGTTCTATTTTAGAATAGAAACTAGCTATTTGAATTTTTGTTTAGTTGTGGAAAGAACATCTACAGGAGAAACATATAATTAATTAATATAAAATATATTATTATCAAATCTCTGTAGTTTCTAGCATTGGACCTTTTATTCACAAGTGAAATCTGTGTTACTGCACGTATCTTCATGGTACAATAAATGTGACAGGTAAGGGGAGAAACAATATATTGGTTTAAATTTGTAAATGCAGATTAAAATTTTAACTTGAGTGGCCCTTTGATCAGACCAACCAAGTGATCACTTAGTTACTTTCATTCTAGTGCTGCCTCCACTTTAGCAAGTTAAGATTCAGTACACATATAATAGTCCTAATCTCTTAACGTTGTACTAGAGGTCAGAAGGAGACCACTGGATCAGTCATTTCTGCTATTATTCAGTAGAGGATAATTAATGTTTTTTAAAAAAACTATTCAAAACACAGGAAATGGTCCAACAAATTCTTGCAATATTATGCCCATGATGCCAGCAGGAAAAAGGATGCTAAGTTTTAACCACTCAGAGACACTAATGGGAGTGGGATACAAATGGATGGATGGATGGGATGGATGGGATGGATGGGATGGATGGATGGATGGATGGAAGGATGGAAGGAAGGACGGACGGACGGACGGACGGACGGACGGAAGGAAGGAAGGAAGGAAGGAAGGAAGGAAGGAAGGAAGGAAGGAAGGAAGGAAGGAAGGAAGGAAGGAAGGAAGGAAGGAAGGAATTTGAATGTTGTTGTGGGTTTTCCGGGCTGTTTGGCTGTGTTCTTAAGGTTTTTCTTCCTAACGTTTCGCCAGTCTCTGTGGCCGGCATCTTCAGAGGACAGGAGTCAGAACTCTGTCTGTGCTCTGGCACAAGAGCACAGATAGAGTTCTGACTCCTGTCCTCTGAAGATCCCTGCCGTGAAAGCCTTCGAGAATACAAATTTGAATGTTAATGACACCCATATGAACAATCAAGATGATTTACATGATCCCTTCCTGTGATCAGTACTATTCACACACAAACACCAGAGACTCTGAAAAATGGCCATTGGCCTGGTTGAGATTGGCCACTCCTATAGTAGGTGAAGTGATCATTAGCAAGGAAAAAGAAGGAAAAAAAGATTCAGATATGAGGTCAAAGGTTCACAGTAAAACTCACTGATGCTGAAATCACTTGAGACAGTTTTCAAGTGTAGCACAGAGATCAGTGTACAGGAAACTGTTAGATGAATTTTTGTTGCTTTGGAAAGTGAACAGCTATGGCTGACCTGTCAGCAATTTGGCCTGTAACCTTTACATATCCTAAAAGGAGAAGATTGTGCCATAAGGTACACTGTTGAGAGCACAGAACAAAAATATGAAGGAGCAGGTAAATAGAAAACAGATAGAAATAAATTCCAAAAGCAAAAATTGAGAGAATAAAGGCAGATGAAGCATTACGGGCTTAACATGTTTGATTTGGACAAGATATAAAGAGGGTGTTTTTCTCAATGCATTACCCTCTGTTGCATTACCTTAAAAAAAGAGCAAGAGAAGAGATAAGACTGAATGCATGGGTAGCAGGGGTTCTCTGTCCCAGAAACATATCCCAAAAATGTTCTGAACAGTATTCAGGCTTTCTCATCTATTTGTTTGGAAAGTAAGAGAAAACTCCTGGCAAGGATGGCAAAGGAGATTTTGCTCTGCCCTATTATCCTAAAATAGCACCCTGTTTTATCTTCAGACAAGTACACAAGAGAGAATCAGCAACTTTATCCTTTCATCTACTTTCTCATTAAAACTGAAGTATCATAATCATGGACTCACTCACTTCCACATCTACTGCCCAAACAGGACACAGTCAACAGAATCACTGTTCTGGTCATACTCATTAACCTAAGGGAACTTTCAATATCTGAAAATGAATTACAAATGACTTATCACTACAAAATTAAACTCTTCTTGTTTCATTGAGAATTCAGGGTTGAGTGTATCCTGCACCTAACTCTGTGCAAGTCAACCTTAATTCTATGCCAAGAAAAAAGAGGAACTGGCTGATTACACCAAAAAGGCAGATCTATCTGTATCTGCTTATTTTACATAATAAATCCTACCTCTGCTAGCCATGATGTTTTGACCCCCGCCCAACACGATTAACTGATTTAGTTCATAAATCATCGTTTTCCTACACTAAAATCATGCCAAAAATATTTGTAATATAAGACAGTTTATTATATAGAGAAGACAAACTACTTATGTAGTAACTAACAAGTTTGGTAGTAGTGTATACACAATCATATCAAATCACTTTACTGGATTTAAGGTTTTGTGGAGGAGAATGTTAATTTCTTTAATGTCTTTTTTTGAAAGTTGGGAATTTGTTTCTGGTGATATTCGACCACTTGCAATAAAAACTGTTTTTGTGTTTCATCATTGGTAACACTACCATGTTTCCCTGAAAATAAGACAGGGTCTTATATTAATTTTTGCTCCAAAAAATGCATTAGGGCTTATTTTCAGGGCATGTTTTATTTTACAGTCATGTCATCTTCTTCTGGTTGCTGCACAATGGTGGAGGGTGGGGTTTCACTTAACTGGGGCTTATTTTGGGGTTAGGGTTTATATTACGAGCATCCTGAAAAATCATACTAGGGCTTATTTTCAGGTTAGGTCTTATTTTCAGGGAAACAGGGTAGTTGAGAAGTCTTGGATTAGTTTCAAATCCTGTTCCGACAGATCATTCACCACTTTGACATGCCGCACATATGTCTCAGCTTCTTGGTAATTGGGATCATTATGCCATTCACTAACAGGTTTTCCTAGCCAGTCGGTGCCAATTCCCATGCTGTGAAACAAGAACCAGGATTTAGGCCCAATAAGGGATGATAGTTTTGTACTGTGGCTCAAAATAGGAAAAGTTGGATGGCCCCTTTCAAACTCTTTTGGTCCAGGAATTCGGAGCAATGTTCGAGCAATCTGCTGCCGTTCTGAAGAGGAAAGTCTGTTTGAAAATAGCGAGAACACAGCACATTCTTTGGTTAAGTACCAGAAGTGCCTTTCCATGGCTTTTATGGCTGGATTTGCAACTTGTGGATCATGCTTGCAATACTTGTTCAAGTCATGCCATAGCTTGAGATCATTATACGCTGCATTGGCCCCAGTGGATGAAGAGAGCCAGTTTTCAATGTAGAATAGTGCATTAAATTTGCATAGTGCTTCCAGTTTACTGACCATGGCTTTGTCTTATCCTGCTTGAGCACTGAAAGCCAACATCTTTGCAGGATACAAAATGGATGGCATCCATCGAGCATGATGTGCTGCTCCTGGTTTCAGCCAGTGTATTCCTCTTTCAGGTGTCTCACCCAGAAGTATCAACATCAATTCAGCACACTCTCAATAGTCAGCGCAAGGTAGCAAGTTCTTTCTATGTGGAGTAGAAAGTATTCTCTTCAGTGATTGTATAGAATTTTCCTTAGTGAGTTTCAAAGACCTGTTTTTTATTTCTAGGGTCTTAAAATCAGCTTCTGTGTTAATAGTTGACTAAACAGAGTCCCTGAATTGAATGAAATTGGTGTTTTCAGGACCTGATGTTGCACCAAACAATTATTTGTGAACTGAACTCAGGATTCTTTCAAATATGTGATGCTGACAAGCCAGCATAAACAACTTCTTGTCAAAGTGGTTTTCCAGCCGAACACAAGCTCCAATTTTCCATCCTGAGTTTGAAGCTGTAGTGTCGAAAACAAGGGATCTCACATTATCTGAAATCTCCCACTCGTTTGCGAGGGCAAATGTAGCTCTTGCTTGTTCTTCTCCTGTTATGTTTGTAATTACTGGGATACCAAGAACTTTGCCTTCTTCAAAGTCTGGCATACCAGATACCAGAATCCCTAGTCTTTCTTTGTTTTCTTTTTTGAAGTCTGGAACCAGTTTACCATCCCAATGTAGTGTTGAGTGCTTCGGTGCTGTGAATGTAGCCTTAATTGCTTGCGCTGATGATTTCCTAACTTCTTTACCTGCTGTCCATGTGCTTTTAATTGAAAGAATTGCTTTTTCCAGTGGAACTCCACCTTCTGTAAGAATTGTTCCCATGAATGCTATTTGTTGACCAACTGATAGATTAAGCCTGTCTCCCATGGTTGATACGGTTTTGCTTGTAAATGGATTTCTGGGTCGTGTTAAAGCAATTGATGAACTTTTTCTACGAAGTGTCGTATCTGTACCTGTTGCACCACTGCTAGTTGAAGGAAATACAAACTCTGGATCTTCAATTGAATCAGGTTGAGCATCCAAGCCATCCAAATCACTTGAGTCAAGGTAACCAACTAAACCAAATTTATCAAGTTCTAGGCTACTACTTGTGTTGAAGCTTCTTCTTGGCGATGCTTCTCCCTCGCAGCACACTCACTTTCTTTTTCATTATGAGATAATGTCCTCATAACTTTTGCAAAGTGTGTCTTATCAAGACCACCTAACTCCATTTTTCGACATGATCTTTGATCTTCTAAGAATTGCACAACTTCCAGAATCATTTCTATAGTCCTAAATCTGTCATGTTCTATAATAGCAATGGCATTGTCATGTGCTATGTCAAAGAGCAGAAGAAGAGATTTGAGAAAGCTTTCACTCTCAGCTGGGAAGTTCTTCCTTGTTTTATGTTTCCAAAGATTTTCGTATTGCACAACTAATTTATTGAGTTTTGCTCTGGAATGTCCCGCTCTGATAGGTGTCACAGGAATGCCAGATTGCTCCCAAAACTGTTCTGCCTTCAGGATTACAAATTTTATATCATCCCTTTTATCTTCCTACATGGGTCCACGATTGAAAAAAACAAAGTAGTGAAGCACATCCCCATTGGTGGGCAGTTGAAATTCTTTTTTCGGGGTCATAGCTTGCAGTAAATTACCTATGAGCCACGCTTCAGACACTTCTCTATCATCCTTTCTAAGTACCGGGCAGTCTGGTGTGGATGAAATTGGAGGAACTACTTCCTGAGGTGGTTCTTTTTCCATATTTTCACTCATTGCTACCTTGGTTACAATGTATAAAAGATAAAGCAAAAAGTTTACAACTTGCTACCATGTTGTCAATGTCCGTTTTGTACAGAAAAGTATTTTTGAGGTGGGCAGGGGTCAAAACATGGCCTACAGACCTGAAATTTTGCAGGCAATTATGTTTCAGTAATGGTAACAATATGGCAGGGGTGCACAAGGAACATTTGGGGGGGAAAATTTTTGCGATGGCCTAGCAGCCAGATTGCTGACTGGGGCTGGCTACAGGAATCACATAACCCCCTGTTATAGCAGCTCCACTGGCTGCTGATCAGTTATTGGGCACATTTCAAAGTGCTGGTTTTAATCTAGAAAGCTCTAAATGGCCTAGGTCCAAGCTATCTCAAAGACCACATCTCCCATTATGAGCCAGCTCGGGTGTTAAGATCATCAGGAGAGGTCTTTCTCTCAATCCCGCCACCTTCACAGGTGCGTCTGATGGGGATGGAGGCCAGGCTGGCCCCGTCTTTGCTATCCTTCCGTAAGCAGGCAAAGACCTTTCTTTTCAGGCAAGCTTTCCCTCAGTAACCAGCTACCTGTGTGTGATTTTTAGACAGATTGTTCTGCCTTACTGCTTTGACTGGATTTTTAGTACTATTTGTGTTTTCCATTTCTCAGAGTGGCATTTTTTAATTTTTGTATACTTACTGATCTTTGCCTTAATATTGCCTGTTAATGATGCAGGATGCCTCTTTATACATTGCTTGTAGTTTTAAATATTGTCTTTTAATTATTTTAACCACCATTGTATACTCGTTGTTTGCAACTTTAAATACTGTGGTAAGCCACCTTGGGGGGTCATTCATTCATAAATAAATAAATAAATAAATGGTGCACCAAAGGAGAATATTTGTGGCCATTTCAACTGGTTTTTTCCTAAAGCACCACCTGAAGTTAATTTCTAACTTTTTTGATATTTATTTATTTATTTATTTAAAATATTTTTATACCACCTTTCTCCTTAAAAAGGACTCCAAGGAGAGTGGTGGCCATTGGTACTTCTTCAGGTTAAAAACAGGAGACATATGCTTTGACAAAAGATAATAGAGAATATACAAGCTGAAATTTTATTTGGTGTAGTAAGCCATACTAAGATGAAATAAGTCATAACTAAAGCAGACCTATTTGGATAATGGAATCTGTGGAGGAGTTGACTCATCAAATCCCCACAGAGGCAATGTGTCTACTATAGTGTGATTTACTACACTAACCAAAAGGATTTCAACCCTGGCTGTCCTTCGATTTTAAAGAAAACAACCATTTATTTTTTATCCCCTGATATAAAAGCTAATCATTAAACCCCAAGACAGTTTTAAGTTCCACCATCTTCATCCTAGTACTTCAGATTCTGAGGCTTTGACATCCAGCTGGGACCATTTGTATCTACTGCACTTGACCTCAGGTTCTGAATGCCCAACCTGAAGAATTGTGAAGACTCAAAAGATGGCTTATCTTTTGAAGGATACTTTCATTTGCTTCTATATTAATACAATATATTTGTATTATATATACTTCTTCCAATCCTGATAATTATTTTGTAAATACTTAATCTACTGGTATCTGGTATTTTCTGTTGGGCACTGGATAGCCACTTTTTGAATTATGTGGATTTAGTTTTCCAGCTCAGGAAACAATTTTGACATACCGGGAGTTAGGATAAATGCCCTCTGTCCTGATGAATTTTCCAGGCATTCTAATGGGTTATCCTGAACACCAAAGTGTGAAGTAGAATTCTAATGAGTTAGCAATTTAGGTCAAAAGCAGGGGGTGGATTTATTCTGGGATGATTAATCCAGATTAAGAATGTTTTTGTAAATATCTCCAGGGCTCCACAATAATGCAGAATGCTAGAAGCATGAATGGTCTCAATCTGGTTTAAAGCAGACAAGCTGTAACACATCTATTCTATTGCTCAAAACCATTATTAATGTGCTATTTCTGCTGAGCAGAATGTCAGCTGTTTCAAGGCACCATACTGGAGCCAAACAATGAATGAAGCACCACTATTCAAACTTGAGTCTCTTATCTAACTGCTAAATCAAGACTATAATGTTTAGTGAACTGAACATGTCTACAGACATCAACTTGACAACCTTAGAAGAACTTGCTACTGAAATTCACACAAAACTTGTAGCACAGCAGGTTGCAGAATTCAAACAGTTTTATTAATTTGAAATAACAGGACACAATCTAGAGAATCAGATGACTAATTCTTGCTTTAATTTAGTCATTCTAATATGATACGAGTGAAATGCAGTTTTGCTCTCCTCCTCCTGCAGCTTCCATGCTCTTCCAAATCTCGCTTCCCCAACCCACTACAGCACGGGTCTTTGGGGGTGGGTGAGGGAAATGCAATGGAAAAGGGATTTGACTTCTCATTCTACTGACAGAGGCCATTCTGTCAGTGCAAGGTTTAACCACATTTAGTACAACACATATATCACCATAACATGAGTGACGACAAAGATAATAAAAGCAAAAGAAATCTGTCTGTGGGCTTGTGAAGTTAAAATATGATGCACATTGGCAGCTAATTTTAGAGACACGTCTTGGCTTGCAAAGCTGGTTTGTAAAAATAACATTAAAAACTTACCTTCTAAGAATATATGCAACATGTTAAGAATAAAAGAATCTTTCTAACTATACCATTTAAAAAAAACACTTCCTGACTTTTCTACCAAAACAAAAATACTAAGAAGAATGCAATCATATGGCTGAGCTTCATAAAACACTTGTAGATTAGATCATAACAACGTTAAGAACATAAGAAGAGCCCTGCTGGATCAGGCCAAGGGCCCATCTAGTCCAGCTTCCTGTATCTCACAGTGGCCCCACCAGATGCCTCTGGGAGCACACAACACAACTAGATACCTGTCTCCTGATACCCCTCCCCTCCATCTGGAGTTTTGAGGTACCTTCTTTTTAAGCCTGGAGATTATACATCCCCATCATGGCTTGTAACCTGCGATGGACTTTTCCTCCAGAAATCTGTCCAATCCCCTTTTAAAGGCATCTAGGCCAGATACCATCACCACATCTTGTGGCAAGGAGATCCTAGCTTATTCTTTTTGTTATAGATTCTTATAATTTCAATACTATTTGAATAAGGGAGAACAAGAAGTTTGAAACACTACAATTTTTTAGAACAACCATCCAATCATTATTTCATCTAAAATATATGATACATCTTTTTTTACAATTACTTAAAAGTGTAGAAATTAAGAGACCTCTGTGCTGTATTACAATATGTAAAAATGTGACTCTTTTAGAAATCATGTGGTTTAAAGTTTTATATTAAAGTCTTAATAAGCCTTTATGACTTAATCTGTTCTTTATATAAAATTACTGCTTTAACTTCAGTTTTTAACATGGTTTTCAATATTGTTTCAAATGATGTTTCCTTTTTTCACCTTTATTCGTCCTAAGTTCCCTTGCAGGAAAGTAAACAGGATAGAAGTTTTAAAAATAAACATATTTTAATAGCTCCATAAATTAAGCGAAGATGATAAACCATTTCTGTATTCATTTATGACCTGAGGTAAATGGTTAAGGAAGTATTCATTCAAGAACTGTTGCTATCATTTAAGTTGCCCCAACTTATAGCAACTCTACAAATGAGAGATCTCCAAAATGTATTGCCTTCAACAACACTGTTCAGCTCTTGTAAACTCAAGCACGTGGTGCCTTTAGGGAGTCAATCCATCTTATATTTAGTCTTCCAACTTTCTGGCTGCCCTCAACTCTTCCCAGCATTGTCTTTTCTCATGATGTGCCCAAAGTAGGACAGCCTCAATATAATTATTTTTGCTTCCAGAGGTAGTTTGGGCTTGATTTGCTCTAGAACCCATTTGTTCATCTTTCTGGCAGTCCAAGGTAAACCTCTCCTCCAACACCATATTGCAAACAAATCATTTTTTTTCCTGGCAGCTTTCTTTACTTACCAGCTTTCAGATCCGTACATGGTGATCAAGAATACAAGAGTGTGGTCAATCTTGATATTGGTCTCCAATGACACATCCTTACACTTGTTGATCTTTTCTAATTTTTTCATTGCTGCCTTTTCGAGTCTCAATCTTCTGATTTCTTGGCTGCAGTCTCCATTAAGATTGAAGATTGAACCAAAGTATACAAACTATTTCACTATTTCAATTTGTTCATCCTCCACATTAAGCTGTGTAGTTCTTCTGTAGACATGATTTTTGTCTTCATGTTCAACTGCAGTCGAGCTTTGGCACTTTCTACTTTCATTTTCACTAAAAGTTATTCGAAGTCATTGCTGCTTTCTGCTAGTAAGATGGTGTCCTCTGCACATCTTAAATGTGAGTTTCCATGGCGAAGTAGGGATTTGAACCCTGGTCTCCAGAGTCCTAATTTGTCACTCTATCCACTTCACCACATTGGGTACCCCATTCAAGGACTACTGTTTCATTAATTATGAAACATAATAGGCAAGAACAAATGCACATGCCCGATACTTCTCAGTATCTTATATCAACAAGTGTAGTTAAATTAGTGCAACCATTCATTGTGGTTAGTTTGAAATTAGCTTGATTTCCTCTTCCAGCAGATAAGAGGGAAGGAGTGAGATGGGTATGCATGCCTAAAGTTTTTGCTGGCTGAATAACTGTGTTTAAACCTCAAAGCAAAGAATTACTGCTCAGTAGAGAAGCCCATCTAGTCTTACAGATTCTCAATTGAATTGCACTCCCTCTGAATGACAATATTGCAGCTTGAGGTTAATTCTGACCCAACACTGCTTCTGAAGAGTCATGGGGCTACTTGTTCCCAATTCCCAGTGAAAGCAGATCTGCCCACAATGATTCATCATCTGCCATTTAAATTAGAGCAGCATGCCCTATAGTCAGCCCTTGAAGAGTGTTCAAGAACTGCAGCTGTAAAAAGGGAGAGCAGATTTCTTTTTGGAATGCAATTTGTAAACTATAACAACATTTGTTTTACACCAACTACAGTGGCTCACAATTTATTTCTGGGCCCAATTCAACATGGTTGTTATTTGTGCATCGTTAAATGGTTTTGGCCAGAATATCTAAAAGACCACTTATTTTTTTAAAGGCCTTTTTAAATACCCTAGTATTATAATATAATAATTATGTGCCATCAAGTCAATTCTGACTTATGGCAACCCTTTTCAGGGTTTTCTAGATAGAGAGTGGTTAACCACTGCCTTCTTCTGGGGTCATCCTGGAGCAGCATAGTTTGCCCAAGACCACAGAAGTTGGCTCTTCTGGGATGCACAATGGGAATCCAATTCCCAACCTGTGGCTCTGCAGCTAGATATTTAACTCACTGAGGTATCCAATCAGCTATCCTACTATTAGGAGAAGGGAGACTGGTGAGCATGTGGGACAGAACTTTTCTGTGGCAGCCTCCTGACCTCCCTAAAGAGATCAAGTGCCTCATCTTTGTCATATAAATATAGGCTGCTTTGCTTTTAGACATGAGATTGTTTGTAAAGAATCATCCTCATCATCTTAGAACTGCAGAGCTAGGAGAAACTTCATGGATGATTGAGTTCAAGCCCTGTCAAGGAGACACAACGGGGAATCGAACTCCCAACCTAAACTACTGATCTATATATTGGCTGTTGAGCAGAAAGGTGATTCATCAATATTTAATTAAACCATGAAATTGCTTTCTAGTCATAGGAAAATGATTATTATCTCCAAACCAAAAGAAGTAAATAAAACAACAATATGGGAATAATACTGGCTGCCTTTAGTCTGCTTACATTGTAAGGATTACTGGGACAATGTGTACACATTACTCTGAATAATTGAAATGGGCTACATAGTAAATGCTGTCATATTAAGCATCTGTTTTACAGAACCAATATTGTAGTAGAATTTGACAGAACATTGCACAAAACATTATACAAAAATACCTCAAGGTGACTTTGTACTAAGCTCAAAGAGCATAGGAAAAAAAATACCACTCCAGTTGCTGCATCAGCACACCATAATCAGCTATTAGATATCCCTCAATGATACTGCTTGATGCTATTATCCAGTAGCAGTTCTTTTCAACTCCCTTCAAAGTAATTAACATAGCACTATACTAGTACCTATGTTTGCCTACTCCATGACCTAGACAACATTGTATTCTTCTGAATCAGATATTTCTTTGTTCATTCATCCTTCTTGATCTCCACTTTTATTCCTTATCCTGCAGCTAATTTCACACAACTGAATTTCACACAGAAATTGCATATGTAAAATTATTTTTTAAACCTTATCATATCAAGCAAAGGGCAAAATTTCTAAAATCTAGAAATTAACTTTCTCAGGAGCTATGTTTTGAATCAGAATTATCTAAAATCCTTCAGCTACTAAGCCATTTAGCTATCAAAGCAGCTGTGTTAATCTGTCTCATCATGCTAGCAAAAACAAATAGGAAAAAGAAAGAAAACATTGTATCACTATAAAGACTAACATTTTATTTCAGTGTGAGCGTTTATGAATCAAAATCCACTTCTTCAGACACCTTGATGCCTGGAGAAGTGGATTTTGATCCACAAAACCTCAAAACTGAAATAAATCTGATTGTCTTCATAGTACTACAATGTTTTGCCTTTTCCCCTTTTCTTTGTCCCATTTACATTTGCAAATATGCAAGCAGTAGATTCATTAAATAGAGGTATGGTCAGAAAACTGGATCCACTGTATTTAACAGGTCTCTGAGCCTTCTCAAAATGGGTATTTATACTGGGATAAGAGACTACTGAAAGGGACGTGGTGGCACTGCGGGTTAAACCGCAGAAGCCTCTGTGCTGCGAGGTCAGAAGACCAGCAGTTGTAAGATCGAATCCACGCGACAGAGTGAGCTCCCGTCGCTTGTCCCAGCTCCTGCCAACCTAGCAGTTCGAAAGCATGTAAAAATGCGAGTAGATAAATAGGTACCACCTCGGTGGGAAGGTAACAGCGTTCTGTGTCTAGTCGCGCTGGCCACGTGACCACGGAAACTGTCTACGGACAAACGCTGGCTCTACGGCTTGGAAACAGGGATGAGCACCGCGCCCTAGAGTCGGACACGACTGGACTAAATGTCAAGGGGAACCTTTACCTTTAAGAGACTACTGAAACTTAAGGCTGTTTTCATCATCTTGTCAGAAACCATTTTGTTTGCAGATTCTCAAATTCAAAACAAGCATCTTAGAAACCTGAAAGTACATATTGCATATCTTGACCAAACTTTATAAACGGACCTTAACATGCAGCCTGCTTGATCTTGCCTAAACCACTGACCCTTCCCCAGTTAAACATGAAAAACACACTAGCTTTGTTTCTAGCACCGTCTGTTTTGCTAGAAATGTACTACAACAACATACATGTTAAAGCAGCATCCCACAGCTAGCATAGATACAGTCATGGCCAAAAATATTGACACCCTTGCAATTCTGTCAGAAAATGCAACCCTTCTCTCAGAAAAATGTTGCAGTTGCAAATGTTTTGGTACTCACGTGTTCATTTCTTTGGTTTGCGTTGGAACAACACAAAAAAACAGAGAAGAAAAGTCAAATCTGATACAATCCCACACAGAAACCCAAAAATGCACTAGCCAAAATTATTGGCACCCTTAACTTAATATTTGGTTAGCACCCCACCTTTGGAATAAAATAACTGAAATCAATCGCTTCCTGTAACCATGAATGAGTTTCTTACACCTCTCTACTGGAATTTTGGACCACTCTTCTTTTGCAAACTGCTCCAGGGCCTTCCGATTTGAAGGATGCCTTCTCCCAACTGCTGTTTTGAGATCTCTCCACAGGTGTTCTATGGGATTCAGATCTGGACTCATTGCTGGCCATTTCAGAACTCTCCAGCGCTTTGTTTGTAACCATTTCTGAGTACTTTTTGAAGTGTGTTTCGGGTGATTGTTCTGCTGGAAGACCCATGACCTCTGGTGGAGACACAGCTTTCTGACACTGGCCACTACATTGCACCCCAAAATTCTTTGGTAACCATCAGATTTCATGATACCGTTCACACAGTCAAGGCATCCAGTGCCAGAAGCAGCAAAACAACCCCAAAACATCTTTGAACTTCCACCATGTTTGACTGTAGGGACTGTGTTCTTTTCCTTGAATGCCTCATTTCTTTTTCTGTAAACAGTGCCATGATGTCCTTGACCAAAAAGCTCTACTTTTGTCTCATCTGTCCACAGTACGACGCCCTGAGAACTCCCTTTATTAAATTTAGCAAGCTTACACAGATTGTTGAAAGGATTCAGATAGGACACTGGTTACCTAATCGCTACTAGGATTGGCCGGAGAGAGTTATGCTCTAACTCTAAGGGAAAAGGCAGAATGAGTGAGTCACCCTGCCCGTCAGGAGCCGCTGCCCTGCCAGGAGAGTTTGCTCTTCACTGAGAACAGATAACAGCTAGCGACCTTCAGCAGGGTGTTCCTACATCTCTTTTTTTGTGTTGTTCCAACACAAACCAAAGAAATGAACATGTGAGTACCAAAACGTTTGCAACTGCAACAATTTTCTGAGAGAAGGGTTGCATTTTCTGACAGAATTGCAAGGGTGCCAATATTTTTGGCCATGACTGTAGATGTCAGATAAACGCACATTAAGATTTTTGTTTTGATTACAACACACTTCCCTAACCCATCAATTCCTGTGTTGTATTTCTACTACAAATGCATTTCAAATTACAAAGAGTTCAAACGAAGTAAGGTCATCACTTTTCATGGTATATGAAAAGGTCTGCTGCCAAGCATCAAAGAAGCATTTGCTGTGCAAGTGTTCTCTTTGCCACTTACTTTGAAGGTTTAAACATAAAGCTACTACAGCTCATGAATCTGAAATATTACATACTGCACTAAACACTGGAAGCTAAATGATAGATAAAAGAGATCCAGATGGCACAAAACAAAAAAATTAGTATAGAACAGTAGGTATAAAAAGAAGAGTTTTGTTACCATAGAAATATCTGATATGCTCTGTGAACTGGCTGGCAATCATTACAGTTCTAAAGAGCATTACTACTTTGATTCACAGCAGTGCGGTTGTCACAAAGCTCACTATCAGGTGCACCTTACTATGTTTACACTATCATTTTAGTAATCTTCAGCATCTCACAATTCTAAAATTTGGCCTTTAAAGAAACCGAGACAAGGTATAGTCTAGAAGAAGAATATTGGCATGTAGTCAGTGCTACACTAAAACAGAGTATATGGGCGTCTGCCGGCTGATGCCGTACTTTTCTCCTCCACAGGATTCATACAGACCAACTCTTCCCGCTGCTCTCAGGGCAGTGGTAATAAACAGTTCTCCTGCTAGATCTGTGGACAATGTGAACAGCTCCATATCCTTTCTCAATTCACTGGGGAAAGGAAAAAATGCTTCTTGCTTTTACAAGAGCTTGCCCCTAGTGTGCTTGTTAATAGTAATTAAGTTTTACATTTTTATCATTAATGTTGCTTGAGAGCACTTTCTGTCTATAGAAGAAAAAAACCCATATGGAATATTTGCTCCTTTGGGACTTACCAACTCCACAAAATTAAATGAGTATTCTTCTGTATGCCCTGAGAATTTCAAGGTAGGTTTGGATAAGCAACATCTACAGTAATGTATCTTCCTATTCATATTTTACACAAGCCATCTAAAACAGGAGTTTATTAAAAGATCAGTGGGTTGTGATTTTGTACCCTTGAGTCCCTCCACCACTCTCCACTGTTGGGGCCATCAGAAAAATACACTTAAAAGTTAAAAATCAAAACCAAACTTATTCTTAATACCTAAACGGCTAAGCTATCCAGCCAACTCTCTCTCTCTCTCTCTCTCTCTCTCTCTCACTCACTCACTCACATGCGTACACATGCGCGTGCACACACACAGAGCATTATAACCTAAGATATTAAAAAAATTTTCTCAAAGAACATGCAAGTCAATAACAAAAGAGCAGATGGCATATATACTAATAAGCACATGTTCCATGGTATTCTACAGATTAATGACCAATAGGGAGGCAGTAAAAATCCAAATTATTATTAATCCAATGGAAGTGCCCAGCAGCTGGCTTTCATGCTTTTTCTAAGACGCACAAGAAAAAAAATTATATGTCATATCCTTCAGATTCAGCAGTACCTGACATTCCTAAATTGATTGATAAATATGATGGGTTTATTTAAAGAATAACCAGACTCTCTTTGCTGAAAAGGAAGGTGATGACGACTGGAAAACAATGAACAGTTGCTGTTACAGGAAACTGTATTCTTCCTGTAATTAATTTATTTTTGGCAGTCCTTTGCCTTGAAAGATGCTTGGTAAGAAGAAGTCAAATGTACAAGTTATAAAATGCATTTTTTTTAACTTCGATTGAAAAAACGCATCATATCACAAGCCATACATAAACACAAACACAAATCCATTCACATCATCACTTTAAAACAGTTTCAGAAGAATTTTTTTAAAAAAATTCAATGCCCATATATCAGTCTGGTATGTACATGAATCATTCCTCCATTATAGATGTATACATCAACAAATTTCATATTTCTTTTATTTCAGGCTGCCTCTTTCATTTTCTTTTGTTTTCATGTTTCACATTCGAATCCTTTCATTTTACACAAAAAGGAAAAGGCTCATCTGAGTCTTTCATTTCATGCTTCCCCATTCATGTCCTCTGGCACTCCAAAAGCCCCATAGAAACCTGAAAAACCACCCCCCAAAAGCAGAGGCAAGGATACTGATTTTCTCCAGCTCCAGGCAACAGTACAGGAGAAAGAAAAATCACCATCAGACCTAGGCAGGCACTAGCTTATATTATCACATTCTAAACATATGAGTTCAATGCCAACAAACTTGCTGAGCTTGGGCAGCAAAATAGGAAAAACAAAAGGAAGCAGAGACACCTGCTCAACAGAACAACCAACAACACTGTGCCAAGCTCTGCCCAGGTAACCATAACCACCCACACACCCCAGTGCACAGTGGCACAGTCAAAAGGTAAGGTCCACCCTCCCTGGCTGACATGCTTCCAGAGAAGCAAACAAAACAGTCCCAAAAATCCACCTAAATATACATTTTTAACAGAATACATCCACAGTAAATTTATCAAATAGCAATGATAGAGGCTGTCTTCCAGCAGTAACCCACAAAATATAAAATACATAAAAGAGAGCTCCTTTCATGTTTTCACTCCTTTGTGAGATTTTAGTGATATAATAAAAGCATCACCCACCCCTTTCTAGATTGTGTATGAGACCCACAGGGCTTTTCTTTCTTTGTTTATTCAACTAGGGATGTCTGCAGCCTCTCTTTCCATTTTTATTCTTGCTATTGCTACCACAGGTATGGGGGAGAGGGGTGGACGGTTTTGCAGCTCTAGCTGAGCCATCATTTTAATGTTTGCGCAGCTATGTCATGTAAGACTGATGATATCATCATCTGATGATTTTCCTGAAATAAAAAATGTCCAATTCCCCCTGTAGTTCCTGGGGCTCCCATGAAATTCCTTCTGTCCTCGGCAAGCCACTGGGGGTTGTGGGAGGCAGTGATAATCTTCGGTTTCTGAAAATTGCTGCCAGCAAGACACCTTACATGATATAACTTAGGGAATAGGATTTCAGCTAGAGTCATTCTAGAACCAAGGGGACAGTGGCCACAGTGGCCCAAAGAATATCATTTGAAAAAAAGGTTCACATCCTAGGTTAAAAAAACAGATCTGCTGAGCCAAAACTGCTGCCCTATTTGTTGCCTTAAGCATAAATTTGCATTCTAGAGGGGTGACGCGGACAGGATATGGATGAACAACTGTGTAACAACCCCAGTCAACTGGATTGGAATAATTACATTCACACTAGCCTTCAATGTTATGCATTGCTTATTTACATCCTGCATCAGAATCTATGTCCCTCAGGGTAAAGTTATATAGGACAGCTACAGGCCTTGTGAGACAAAAGAAATGCTTATGACAGAACAAAGCCAAATATCTATTTCTCCCTCTAAAAGCCTATTCATGACACTCAGAAACATTTATTCCACATACTTTACATTGTAAGTGTTTTACACATGAAATACAACAGAAAACATTATCAGCAGGAATGGATTGTTAACCTATTAGATCCAAATCAAAACACACAAAAATGTTCAAAATTGCTTCTAAAGGCTTTCAACTATCACAAGTGTTTTAATTTAATTTAAGAGACACAGGGAGGAAAAGAATGTGCTTAGCCAACTCCCACTAATACTGAATATAATCCCTCAAATAAGGTATCTTATACTTATGCCAACACATACTGCCACAAACTTATTATGTGGAAAACACTGCATGCAACAGGAATGCAGTAATTCACACAAAGAGAAAATTAATTTATGAGACTATGACAGGAATGTAAGCTTTTCAATCATTTCACTGTACAGCTTCCAAGAATTTGGGTGAGGGGTGGAGGGAAATCAGGAGTACAGAATTTACAAATAATTCTCTCACCATGAGTTGTTTCAAGCCTTTGTAATGTGTGCTTGCATAAGCTTTCAGTACATTTTTCTTTAATTTGAAAAAAATGTAATCATATACATAAAACAATTTCAGCTTCTAACTCCATACACTGGAGGCAATTCTGTCCAGCAAAAGTTCTCCAGTACCATGCAAGGGTGACCAAGAGGAAATGGGTGGGAAAGGAAACCCTCCCCCCTTGTATCTGGTAGCCAATGATACAGGCTGATACTGCCACTGATACTGCCAGTACAAGTGAAGCAGGAACAGAGAGACTGTTCCTCCAGAAGTGGCCTAACCAAACCACAAATATTTCTGAAAATTTCCTAATTTTCAGTTAGGATAAATGCACTTTCAACAAGCTTGTCAAATACAGTCGCAAACCTTACTTTAAAAAAGGAAATTGCTTCCAGTTATAGTTACAAGCTGTGGTCCCACAGTACATTACACTCTGGCTTCCAAGTTGCCTCTACAAATATAATACAATACAATATATTATAATATAAATATAATACAATATAATAGAATACAAAACATAGCATGAGCCAACTCCAATATTTCTACTTCACTATCCCTGTTACTATAAAAGTAAGCAAAGCTTTGCAGCTATACTGCATAAGAAATGCAGTTATGTAACAGTATATCGGACTTGTATTTTCACAGTTGGAAAAAGGAACTATTATATTATGAGTACCCAGCTCACCGGGGGGGGGGGGGGGGCAATGTGTAACCTGCACAATTAACTTGCAAACCATCCAGAGAGTGCTTTAAGTGCTATGTATATAAGTTGCACATTTTTTTAATATAAATAATTCTTTACTTCTGAGTTTTCAACTGTAAATAATGTACTATGAGGCAAAAATAGTCCTGCAACCTAGTTGTTCTATTTATCAAATGTGAACATGAGAAAGTAATTTGACTTTGGGGAGACAGTTCATAAGTCTGCAATGAAATAAGTAGTTCATAAGTCTGCGATGAAATAAAGCTTTAATTTGAATTGATCCATTTATACCACTGTATTGTCCCACTGATATAATTTCAGAAATTGGTAAATTATCATGCTAAAATAGAAGCTCTTTCATTATGTCTGAATGGTTAACTATGCAGTAAATCTTGGCATCATGTGGGAGGGAGGGAGTATATGTAAGTTTGTATTCTGTAAGTTTGTACAGAATCTGAAACCAATTTGCTTGTCCAGAATGCAAAATGTAATCAGTCATTTTTGTACGATGTGTTGGTTTGATCTATTCAACTATGAGTAAAGAAACCTTTTATTCTTTCTTACCAATGTCTCAGAGTTATTGATGAAACAATAAGGGGTGCCAGTTAAGGGGTGGTCTACTCTGGGGAGACTTGAAGCTAATTCTGTTCTTTAATAGAAATGGGCATGACTTGCTTTGTGGTGCCGCATGTTCCTTTCCCACTCATCAGCCGGCTCCCCCTCTCACTAGCTGGTGTGCACTGTTCATTTCCTGCTCTTCACGTAACCATCCAGTTGTAGCAGGAGCACGGACTTTGAGTGGGCAGCTGCTGGAGGAGGCAGAGAAGTGAAGTCCATGCTCCTGCTGCAACTGGATAGCCATGCAAAGAGCAGATGAGCAGCACATGGCAGCTGGTGAGTGGGGGAGCCAGCTGGGCGGCGGCGGAAAAGAACACATGGCACCTGTGGTCCCACGCTGATGACTGGCAAGAACACAGCACAAAGCAAGTCATGTCCATCTCTCCTCTAAATTCCTGCACTTCTGCTGTACAGCTAGAGAAGTCTGGCTAAAATTCAAAACTCTGCAACAACAGAAACTCTACAATCAATGTACACACTTTAGATTACACAGAGCCTGAAGAGCCATTCTAAGTTGCACAATGCTCTCAGAAAAACTGTAAATTATATTGTAAACAAAAGAAAATCAATGGTATGATAACTAAGCCAGCTTATCTGTTTTTTTACTAATATTTTTCTATTGTTTGCTCTGGTCCAGTAATTTCCTGATACACACACACAAAAATGTATAAAAGCAAAGGAATTTCAGATTCAAATGTAAAAATTTCTGGCTATTCCTTTATTGGCAGTGAAATCTTTTTATACATTTCTATGGAATTTAATGAGGACAAAATCCAAGCTTATCCATTAACTACTTTGCAATCTAAGTATTTCCCAGCAGACAGCTTATTTAACACCCATCAACATCCAATATTCAGAAAGGAGGATGCTTTTATTACCTATAAAACAAGCATGGGGAATATTGCTATTGATTGAGCTAAGAGTTAAACAAATAACTAAGCCTGCTCATTTAATTAGTAACCAACCCATTTCTCCCCCATCCAGCCATAATCATACATACACATAACACAAATGTGGTTAATATTTCATCATTTATACAGTTCCTATAAAATCACTCTGATGGCAGAAAGTGAGGAAGAATTAAAGAACCTCTTAATGAGGGTGAAAGAGGAGAGCACAAAAAATGGTCTGAAGCTCAACATCAAAAAAAACTGAGATCATGGCCACTGGTCCCATCACCTCCTGGCAAATAGAAGGGGAAGATACGGAGGCAGTGACAGATTTTACTTTCTTGGGCTCCAGGATCACTGCAGATGGTGACAGCAGCCACGAAATTAAAAGTCGCCTGCTTCTTGGGAGGAAAGCCATGACAAACCTAGACAGCATCTTAAAAAGCAGAGACATCACCTTGCCGACAAAGGTCCGCATAGTCAAAGCTATGGTTATTCCAGTAGTGATGTATGGAAGTGAGAGCTGGACCATAAAGAAGGCTGACCGCCGAAGAATTGATGCTTTTGAATTGTGGTGCTGGAGGAGACACTTGAGAGTCCCCTGGACTGCAAGGAGATCAAACCTATCCGTTCTGAAGGAAATCAACCCTGAGTGCTCACTGGAAGGACAGATCCTGAAGCTGAGGCTCCAATACTTTGGCCATCTCATGAGAAGAGAAGACTCCCTGGAAAAGACCCTGATGTTGGGAAAGTGTGAAGGCAAGAGGAGAAGGGGACGACAGAGGACGAGATGGTTGGACAGTGTCATCGAAGCTACCAACATGAATTTGACCCAACTCCGGGAGGCAGTGGAAGACAGGAGGGCCTGACGTGCTCTGGTCCATGGGGTCACGAAGAGTCAGACACGACTTAATGACTAAACAACAAAAATAAAATCACTGCTTTAATTAAATTCCACTGCACTCTGTAAACTTTCATATAGTATTTTTAAGAACTGTTCTATGATACATTAAAATAGTGATTGAATGAACTCTAGAGATTAGAAGGAAATAGTAAATGGTCTGATTTCACTAGAAATGCTTGTTAAAATATGACTAAATAAATCTAGTTCAGTAGCTACCCTACAAGTATGGATTGAGCCCAGAAAAATATATGTAGCTGGACTGGCTAAAGAAACTGCTATTTGCAAGAACCAAAATTCTTTACCACCTACTGGATCTCTACAAAAGTTTACAACCCAAAAACAGAATAGTTTTTACACACCTAACTTGCTTCCCGTCCCCCCATCTCATGGCTTCAGATTCACCAAGCCATTCTCCTTGTCTCTTTTTTCCACTGTCCAATTGGCACATCCACTTAATTCCTTTGAAGAACTGATTTTGTAAGCCAAAGGTAACCTCATAGATGCATGGCATTTTGGATCTATGTAACATCATAGATCCATGGTATTTTGATAGAGAAACTTCTGGTTTAGGTAAAAGACTGCTGCAATCTGAGGATACATTTTATTCCATTTAGTTTCCTTTCATTTGTTGTGTCAAACAACAACAATGAAACACACTCTTCCCCCAAATCCCATGATAATCTGTGGAACAATGTACTAGACAGATAATCTCGCTTCATCCTTCAGTGTAATACTCTTGGCTTCTGCTTTTTTTTCTTTTCTTTTTTATGATTCTCTATCTCTGCCTCAGCTAAACAATTCAATCCTGGATGTGATACATTTGGTTGATATGCTGGACTTTTGTTTATGTTGCTTACTGTTACATGACAAAATGTATTTCAAACATTAATTTAAAATGTGACCAGTTAATCTTTTTCAGTAGTTTAGTTACTACAATGAGTCAGATCCAGATAAATATGTGAACAGGAATGGCAAAAGTTGACATCCCTATCCTCTCCTCCATTTGCTGAACCCCCCGCCCCCCGCCCACACACACAGAGAGAATCTGAAAAGAGTGCAAGCTTGGAAGCCCCTGACAAATTGTGGGGCAGTAAGGTTCATGGACTTAAAGAGAATGTCTGAAAACTGGGCAGAAGAACCTCTTCCAGTGTGTTCCACTCATGGAGGCTCTCTTCTACTCAAGAAAGGGCTACTCCTCTCCCTGATTTTCAGAGATCCTCCTTTTCAAGAACCCTATCCTTTCTCAGTCTTTTGTGGCACAGTCCATGTCGTTCACGGTGGTCCTCCAATCCTTTGAAGAGTGTTTGAGGGAGGCTACGGAGGACATAAATTTCAACCAGCTTTGGTGGACACATATTGATCTGGTTCCAAGCAGTCTTAGTACATGGACAAGTTTAACAGAAATACTAGAGTGGTTCCCCCCTATCTTGAAATTTCACCTACCTCCCCCAATCTGTTCTGCCACTTGTACAGCAATAAACCAGATGACTAAAGATTGGTGAATTCTACAGCAAGACTAGTATCTAAATCTGTTTCTCATGATGGCAAACGTGTAGTCCCAACTTGTACTTTCAGGTTATAGCAACCTCATGAGATATTTGCCATGAGATATTTGTTGCAACACCTTGACCATCAATTTGCTTGCATTGGAAATTAGAGCAACGGTCCAATATCTACTGTACCCCCTGGTATCACCTTTCTTAGAAACTGAAGTGTATATTGAACACTGCCAGTCTGTGGGCCATTGTTTTGTTTTCCATATTTATTGGCATACTCTTGTTAAAAATTTGGCACATTCACTCTATGTGGCTTGAAATAGGTCAATTAATATTCCATCTACCCCTGGTGATTTATTTCTTCCCAGCACTTTCACAGCAGCTTTCACTTTCTAAAACTACAGGTTCTTCATCATATAAATCCTCTTCAAAGGAGTCTGTCATCCTTATAGCTCCAGCCTGGCTCATCAAAGCAGCCAAGCCGGTAACAACAGAATGGGCCACTGCAATAATTAATGGGTCTCTCCAGGAGGGCATGGTTCCCCCTGCCCTCAAGGAGACACTTATTAGGCCCATTCGAAAGAAACCTAATTTGGTGGTGGACGAAATTGGGAATTATAGGCCCGTTGCCAATGTTTCTTTATTGAGCAAAGTGGTCGAGAGGGTGGTGGCCGATCAGCTCCAGGCCCTCCTGGAGGAAACTGATGCCCTTGATCCGTTCCAGTTGGGCTTCAGGCCGCACCATGGTACGGAAACAGCATTGGTCGCCCTGCATGATGACCTCTTGAGGAAGGCTGACAGGGGCAATATGTCCTTGTTGGTCCTCCTCGATATCTCAGCGGCCTTTGATACCATCGACCATGGTATCCTCCGAGTTGGGAATCGGTGGCCTCGCTTTGACGTGGCTCTGTTCCTTCTTCTTGGAGGACCGTCCCCAGAGAGTGCAGCTTGGCGAGATGACTTCTACCCCGTGGATCCTCAATTGTGGGGTTCCCCAGGGGTCGATCATCTTGCCAATGCTATTTAATATCTATATGAGGCCGCTGGGTGAGGTCATCCGGAGTTGTGGGGCCTGGTGTCATCAGTATGCTGATGACACCCAGCTCTACCTCTCCTTTTTTCCTGCTGCAGTGGATGCTGTTTCGACCCTTGAGCGCTGCTTGGGGACCGTTCTGGGGTGGATGAGGGCAAATGAACTGAGGTTGAATCTGGACAAGATGGAAATCTTGCGCGTGGGCCTGGCATCAGTGGGTTGGGAAACACCCTCTCCTTTGGGGAAGTGACTCTTCCCATGAAGAGTGAGGTTCTCCGCTTGAGCATCTGCCTGAACCCGGATCTCACCATGGAAACCCAGGTGGCATCTGTTGTCTGGGCAGCCCATTTCCATCTTCAGAGGATTGCCCAGCTGCGTCCCTATCTAGACGTGGGGGCACTCACGACGCTGATTCATGACCTCGTAATCTGAAGAATAGACTACTGCAGTGCTTTCTACGTGAGGCTACCCTTCAGGCTGATGCAGAGACTTCAACTGGTCCAAAATTTGGCAGCCAGATTAATAACTGGGGTGAAGAAATCCCAGCACATCTCCCCCACTCTGACCACCCTTCATTGGCTACTGGTTCGTTTCCGCATCGATTTCAAGGTTATGATGATAACATTCAAACCCTAAACGGTTTAGGACCTCGGTACCTATCAGAACGCCTGCTCCCAGCCAGATCTGTCCATACTACCCGTTCCTCACAGGCAGGGCGGTTGAGGACCTTGACCCTGAAGGAGGCCCGGAGGGAAAGAACAAGAAACCGGGCCTTCTCGGCAGTCACCCCCCCGCCTGTGGAACAACCTGTCCATTGAGATCTGCCTGGCACCCTCGCTGGATGGGTTTAAACGAGCACTGAAGACTTGGCTCTTCCGTCAGGCTTTCCCGGAGCATTAAGATCTCGGTCTCCCTTTTACCATCCTTTTTGTCATCCTCTCCATCACCCTTTTTACCACGTTTATTGCCGTCTGTTTTAATTTACCCTATTCGGCTTGTATTAATTTATTTATTTTTATCGTGTTTTAATATTGTTGTTTATACTGTTGTTAGCCGCCCAGAGTGGCCTGGTTACCAGATGGTGCGGGGTAGAAATTCAATAAATAATAATAATAATAATTCTGTATAGGTCTTCAGTATACTATTTCTACCGTCTCTTTATTTGATCCTGGTCAGACAGTATACTTCCTGTTGGTCATTCAGCATTCCTAAACTACGCTGTTTCATGTATTTACAAATTATGCATTTGGCCAGCAGTGCTCAAGGTAATACAGAAATCAGATAACATAGTAATTGGGAGGTGTAATCTTTTGTAGTTGCAGGTTTCCTCAGGAAACACTTTCCAGGATTGCACTGCAATTTGCAGAAGTCTCCAAGAATTCCCGAGGCAGAATTCTGGGAGCTGTAGCCCACAGACACAAATCTGCAGAACTCTGCACCCCAGGACTGCATGATAACAGACCAGAGGAACATGGCAGCAAAAGAAGCAAGACCACCCTGCAGATCTCCAGATGGCCAGGCTGTGCTATGCTATGCTGGAGCTATGGGCATTGCCAACAGGCCACTACAACCAATGGCAGACAAAGTACCTTGTAGAAGGGAACCATTGCTGCCCTGTGCAGCAATGCACCTCTTTCAAAAAGGGGTGCAGTTTTCCCATGGAGCCTTCCGGGAAATGCAGTTCCTGGGCACAGGAGATTGCTCAAGGCCATCGTACTGCCACAGCCCAATTCTGGCAGGTACTTCCTAGGGATTGCTGTTTCCCTTGTTGCTGTTTTCAAGGTACAGTGGTGCCTCGCTAGACGATTGCCTCGCAGGACGAGGAAATCGCTAGACGATGCCTTTTTGCGATCGCTACTGCGCTTCGCAAAACGATGGTCTCCTATGGGGAATTTTCGCTAGACGATGAGGTTTCCCCATAGGAATGTGCCGACTAGTGGTCAAAAGCTGTCAGTGCAGCTGTCAGTGCATTCCGACGGGGACCTGCGCTCGCTAGACGATGTTTCCCTATGGGAGATTTTCGCAAGACGACTGCGTTTTCCCTTGGAACGCATTGAAGAGATTTCAATGCATTCCAATGGGAAAACGTGCTTCACTAGACGATGTTTTCGCAAGACAGCGATCTTCGCGGAACGGATTAACATCGTCTAGCGAGGCACCACTGTATGATATTTAATGAGTGGTTTTACCAGGGTCATATCCAAGTGAATATCCATGGCTAAACAGAGATTTGAACCCAAGTCTCTTGAGTCCTAGTCTATCTGCTATACTATGCAAGGACTGACACACCAGCAACACGCTGTTAGGCCTGTCTTTTCTAAAACATGGGAACTCATCATCCCCACCCCAAAGAGGAAGAGAGCTAATACACAGATGCAATATCTCTCAATATCTCTTAAATCCCTCTTTTCATTTCAAAACAAAACAAAAAACAAATTATCAGTGCTTATGCAATAGATTAACCTTTTCCATTTCAAATGTTAACATTTCTAACATTTAACATTAAAAATAAAATTCAAACTCAATATTTCAAGCTTTGTCTAAGCTGCTGGATATATCAAAACCCAGGCATCAGCTGAAAGTTGCAATAGAGACCACTGTTATATGATGGACCACCTACAAGTCTTCTGCAGCGATGTAAGAAATTTCTCCTTTAGAGGCAGAATGATCCTTGCAAGTTCAAGCAACATATGGCTTATGTCTTACTGGTATCTGGAGACATAATGTCAAGTTTCTCCAAAATCAATCAATACCTAGACATACTGGACTTCAGGATAGCTGCACTGGTATCAATACCTCTTTTGGTACTGAACGTACCTCCTCCTCTTCATGTCACTTACAGGTCAGGTTCAAGTTTAACCAATAACATAGGTTGCAGTGTTGAGGTGCAGCTGTAGCAGTTAAGGGAGTCAACAGATACTGAAATCAGTACCAGGAAGCAATCCCCATCTATGTTGCTGGGAAGGGGGCAAGCAGGGCAATTCTCATCCCAGAATCATGATATTTAGAATGAACATTAATATTTTACTGTACACAGATAGATGTAATGTGTTGCAGTAGCATGCACAAAGCACATGAAATATGACTTTGTACAACTATGGACGTTTGTCTCCCTCTCCCTGCCCCCCCCCCCGCAAAATTCCCCTCAGCAGTCTGAGTCTTAACATTAAAGGGGCCATTAATATCAAAGCAGTCTCCAACAAGACTCCACACACTCCTTCCAATGATGATGTCTACAATGACACATAGGAAACTGCAGCCAGCTATTCAGTTAATTAACCCATGGATGGCATGGCAGCATCTAAAATTAATGGTGCTTGTTTCAATTTAGGAGGCTTTCTTTAGCTCTCAAGTAACACTGTCCAGATACTCCTATCACAGTGGTCAAGAGGGTTAAATCCACACTCCATGAGCCCAGCAACTGAAGCATAGGCAGGCAGTGCCCACTAAAATTTTACTCTACATATAGAAGCTTCCTGAAATTAGCTCCATACACAAGTAGAAACCACATCTGTGATTACACAGATACCAAGAAGTACAAAACAGAGCTCCAGACCTGGATTAACTGAGAAATCAGACAAATACAAATCAGGGTGTTTCCCATAGACACGGATTTAATAAAACTAGTGAATGTTCAAACCTTATCCTACAGGTCTAGAAGGCTTATTTTTATATTATTTCTAAATCTATCTATCTCTTTCTCTGATGGAAGAAATCTTTACTTCCAAATTTATCAATAGCACGAGGCTTTCTACATTTCTGCCGCTGAACAGTCTTAAGGTAAAGGTAAAGGTTCCCCTTGACATTTAGTCCAGTCATGTCCGACTCTAGGGGGCGGTGCTCATCCCCGTCTCCAAGCCGTAGAGCCAGCGTTTGTCCGAAGACAGTTTCCGTGGTCACGTGGCCAGCGCGACTAGACACGGAACACCGTTACCTTCCCACCGAGGTGGTACCTATTTATCTACTCGCATTTTTACATGCTTTTGAACTGCTAGGTTGGCAGGAGCTGGGACAAGTGATGGGAGCTCACTCCGTCGCGTGGATTCGATCTTACAACTGCTGGTCTTCTGACATCGCAGCACAGAGGCTTCTGCGGTTTAACCCACAGCACCACCACGTCCCACAGTCTTATTCATATACATATTATACAGAACCCCAGAAAACAACCCTGGCTTGGTTAGTCATCCAGAAGCAAAGTCATTACAAATGACAGACTTTTTCTTGCTTTAAAGTTTAAAATAACCCAGATTCTTCCATGCACACAACCAAAAAATCTCCATACCTTTTTTTTATAATTTTGAAGGCAGGGAAGTGTAATCCAAAGATAAATTCTTTCATCCATAATAAAGACTGCAAGTGCTAGCTGAATTTTACGTTCCCGTGGTTATTGCCATAATGTTTTTTATTCCTAGAATGCTAAACAATATTTTTATTGTATATGTTTGAAATGTGTGTGCTTGCCATTTTGCCAAGTGAATTCTCTTTCACATTGGCACAGAGGCAGGGGAAGAGAACAAAGATTAGTGGTGATATATTTTTCTAATTAAAATTCCAACCACAACACAATGCATGAAAGTGCATTTATCTTTCATCTGAATGCATGTCTAGGATTTAAACAGAACAGTGTTTCTTTGCTATCTTCAATTTGAACTCAAAATATAATTTATTTAGGATGGATGCACAGCAGGATTCTTAAATGTGGCATACCAATTGGCCCACCTTCACAGCCAGATGAATCGCAAGCAAACGTGGAAGAGGTTACAGCTGCTAAAATTGTGTATCTTTTAAAAAGATACAGAATAAATACCAACTGGCAACTATCTCTTAGTTTTTTAACAGAAAGGGAAAATCTAATATTCCACTTTTCCCCCCTTGAACAGAGGAAAAAGGGGAGCACACAGTCTGACTTACAAAGGAATAAAAAAGATTTATCCAGAACAAGGTTACTCAAGGTAACTATGGGGACCAAAGTATAATAAATTGTTCTAAGTTAGCGAAATGGAAATGCAAAAGATTTTGCCCTTTAGAGGGAATATTTTGGAGCAGTATCATAATCTCAAGATTTCAGGCAGTGGATCCTTGTGATATCACAGAGAGAGGATAAACATGGATTGGGGAGAAACCAGTAATGTTTCAGGCCAGCTCATTTTGCAAATGGGCATGAGAGTAAATGTGCCAAGCAACCAGGTGAAACCTTACAAGCCCGAGTCAAAAGGGGTGTGTGTGTTTTTGTGGTGCATCCTATGATAAAATGAGCTCAGAGGGTGCACAACTGTGGATTGCATCCCATGTGGCCTGACCTACAAGCACCTATGACATGCAGAGAGTCTCTCCATCCTCTAGACCAGGGGTCCCCAACCCCCGGTCCCCGGCTTGGCGCCGGTCCGTGGCAGGACCGGGTCGCAGAGACAGATTCTCTCCCCCCGCATGCACTCCCACACGCATGCACAGCCCGCCCACCCACGCGTGCGAGCGCACCCCACCCACCCGCGAGCACAGGGGTGCCCTGCCCCCCTGTGCATGGACACCGCCCCCCCCAACCAGTCCGCAGTTCAGAAAAGGTTGGAGACCACTGCTCTAGACCACTCCTGAGGCTCATAGCAAGTTCACCATAGCCCAAGTCACTACCAGGAACTGTGCAGCAATGAGGCTCCCAAGTCATGCCATTAGGGCACCATGCTCTGCCATGCTCCAAATGACATAACATGTCCAAGACTGTGAACCCACTTGTTCCTTCTCCAGTGCCCTCTGCTCATTCTTGGCATTGCAGTGTGCACCACATATACACTTTGAGACCTGATGTCAACAGGAATGCATGAAGTTAAATGCCCAGATGTAAAAGCCACTTACACACAAAAGTAAAACTTTATCCATTGTTGCTTATCCTGAGACTTGTCATACTGCTAAAAGATTCAGGAAAGCACAGCAATTCCAAATTTCATCCAGAGCTCTGAAATGACAGAAATTGTACTTAAGCATATACATTGGAATGTTTGAATGCATCCTTAGAGTTTCCATATTACAGAAGATACTGTATGGCTGCTCAGCTCCATTGTTATCTCTGTATCATGCTATTGTATAATAGCAGTAGATGGTATCTGGAGGTCAGGCTTGAATAACATAATACTTTTATACTGCCTATGAAGTCTCTCAGCTACAAGTCTCATGCCAGATGTTTTGGGACATTGCTGATAGTTGTTTCAAGGCACTTCTTGAATATGAAGGATATTGCAGTCATGGGTCTGGCAGAGCTGATGCAATAGCTCTTCTTTAGGTGTTGACAATCCTACTGCGTATATTAACAAAGATGGTTATTAGTTTTTGCCCTGACAAGGGCCCTTATGTTATTCAGGGCTACCTGTGGACCATTATCAAAGTTATACAGTCACTCATCCATTGGTGATTCTAGAGTGGAAAAATGAGCAAACAGGGTGCTGTCATTAGGGGATGCCTAAATATTTTCACATTCCTCACATTCTTTGGGAAGGTTTCTCTCATGTTCCTTGCTTTCCCCACAATAGATTTACATCAATATTCAATCCTAAATATCCTTAAACACCAACCTGCTCATATGGTGTTAAATTAGGACCGGGATTATTTCTGGGGCCTCTTCTCAAATACCATGACTTCGAGCTAGAAAAGTTGATAGACAACTTTTCCATCTACCCAAAACCAGCCAGACTGTCCTAAGAGCTACTATTTAAAACCACAATATTAGGAAAACATAAAACTGAGATCTCATAATCCCACAATGAGAATGCAAAGAAAGTGGGGGAAGACAAGTTTGTGATGATATCCTTAGCATTAATGTATTATTTATTTTATTTACAGTGGACCCTCGATTTACGGAATTAATCTGTATTGGAACAGTGGCCGCAGGTCGAAAAGTCTGTAGGTCGAGGGTCCATTTCCCATAGGAATGCATTGAAAACCTATTAATCCGTTCCGGCAGAAGGAAAAAATACCCCCCTCCAAAAAAATTAAAATAACAGCAACAGTGGAGCAAGTCCCACACTGGGACTGCAAAAAAAAAAATCACCAAAAAACAAAGCAACACAGAAACATACCCCCCAGCCCAAATCTACCCTCCAAAACCCACCCAGAACAACTTTTTAAAAAGAAAAAACAGCAGCACCTTACCAGTCTGAAGCCTCCCGCGCTTGCAAAGCCATGCTTACTCACGAGTAGACCCACACCTTCGGGTTCAAAGGTTCTCATCTGTCCTTTACAATTTTAAGTGCACTTGGAAAGCAGGAGCTCTCTCAACTGCGACACACCCTATATACAGTAATGGCCGACAGACCTACAGCACAAAGAAGCAGCCTCGGCGCCACCTATAGTTAGAAAGTTGAATTGCCCGCCTTTCCCCCCTGCCTATTTCTGTTCTTATGTCGATTCTCCGGCCAGAAGTCGAAGTGAAATTTTGCGGCTGGAGAAGTCCGTAACTCGAAAAGTCCGTAAGTGGAGCCGTGCGTAAGTTGAGGGTCCACTGTATATGCCAACTTTATCCCCAGAGGGCAGGGGTCCCCAACCCCTGGTCTGCGACCTGGCAGCGGTCCGCAGCCTAGGCAGGACCGGGCCACGAACACAGATCTCCTGCCCCCCCGTGAGCGCACCGCACACATGCGCATGACTGCGCATGTGCGCGAGCGCACCCTGCTGGCGTGCCACACCCCCGCGTGAGCATGCCACACACACACCAACCAGTCCGCTGTTGGGAAAAGGTTGGGGACTACTGCCATAGGGGACTCAAGGCAGCTTACAACAATTAAAACTATACGACAATCATAGATTTTAAAATACCTTTAAAAATATATTAAAAAACATTTAAGTGTTTGTCAATATTAAAACCAAGATTAAAAGCAATTTTAAAAAAATAGAAACAAAGAAGAAATGGATCTGAAATTGGTTCAGTTAGAACACTATGCAATTTTTTAAAAATAGAAACAAAGAAGAAATGGATCTGAAATTGGTTCAGTTAGCACACTATGCAATCTAGATCTAATTTACACTGTGCTTGTCTTGATGTAACAACTGAATAAGCAACAGGATCCTTTTACCAGTGTTAGAACTGCCAACACATGCCCTAAGCAATCCCTATGAAGAAGAACAAGAGTGGAAGAGAAATCTATAAAAGCTGCAAAAATCCATTTATATGGATCTTTATTGTGTTTGGGAATGATTTAAAACCCAAGTTTGTTCAACTGTAATCTTTCCTAAAGCCAGTCTGCTCTTTGTGTATTATGGCATTTTCATCTTCCCAACTTGTCAATTTGCACAATAAAAATAGAGAATGCATCTTAAAGGCCACATCAGGCAAGCTGCCTGTAATTCTTAGGGTCCATGGAATCTTCTTTTTAAAATCTGGAGACCACAGTATTTCTGGGAAGGGAAGAAGCCCTATGAATTTATAGACATTAACAACCCTGTTAAGATTTAAATCCACAAACCAGGATCTAAAGCAAAGACCTCTGGTGGGGGTGATATTATCTCTCCTAGAGTGTTGCCCTCTGGACAAGAAATATCAACTCTGTAATTTCTAACATAGTTACAGGTGTCCATTTAGATAAGTAAGTTCAAAGGCTTAACTGGATCCTGCCAAAATATTTCTCTATAATACAAAAAACAAAAAGAAAAAACAAATTCTAGAGGTAACTAGATCTGGAGAAGAGAGATTCCTACTGAAGTCCCCTTCACTTAAAAAAAAAGTCCAGAATAAACATTCATTTCCATCAAGAAGGGCTTGCCCCAAGGACTTACAAATCTCATTACAAAAGACTTCTGTCTTCTCCCTAAAAAATATCTGGATTCCCTCCAAAATTTAACTAGAATTAAAGCTGTTTCATAAGTTCATTTTGTTTCTTGTTTTTTTGTGTGTGTGTTTTTTTGCAAACGTTACCATCTTCTGATTATCTCTTGCTTACAGTACTATTCAAACCAGGAAAGTGCAGCCACACATGGGTTTGCGATATAAAATTATAATCAGATTGGTCCCAAGGTATCTAACATATCTTGGCAAAGGTTCAAAACTCACTGTTCACTCTCTAAAGCTTAAGACCTAATATTTTTGAGCCTGTCAGTAAAATTTTAATACAGGATGAAATTTGAAGTGACAACTTACAGAGTCTAGTGCCTTAGCAACTGACCCTCTGTGTTGGTCCCTAAGGCCATTCCAAATTGTGTGCTTGAGGGCTTCAAAATCAAACAGAGAGATAAATGGTCAGTTTCTTCCTTCTCAGTACAAGAATGGGGAGCTGAAAAATGTACTAAAAGATACTTGCTCCACTCCCTGTTAAATAACAAAATTTCACTGGGCTCCCTTTAAATCACAGAAGCCCATATTTTAAAATAAGAAAATATAGTATTTCCCTACTTCTGATCACAATCTGATCACAAGAGTCTCTCTATTTATATCCTTCTCCAGATCAAGACTCACATATATGTGCCTTTTTGCTAATTTTGCATTCAAGTCCCCACAAACTACTGACTGATAGTCTGGGTATGTCAGGGAGAAAGTTGTATTTACATCACCCATTACTCCAGAGAGTCTCATATTTTCTATGGAGACCAGGAGAAAATAAGTGTTAGCACATACTAAGGAATGTCAAATAACTTGGAGTTTTTCCAACTCCACCATTCTGACCATTTACACGATGCTAGCTCTCTCAGATTGGTGGTGACTAAATAAATGATACATGATGCCAAGGCTGAAAAATACTGGTATAAAAGTCATGCAAAATTAATGTGCTTAATCTGCATTATATGAAAAACATTAATTTGAATAATATACATAATACTTTATACCCCAAATAAGACTGCCTAACATGCAAATTGTGTGTGTTTTGTGCCATCAAGCTGTAACCGACTTATATCGACCATAATAGGGCTTTCAAGGTAGGTGAGATATTTGAGTGGTTTTACCAGTTCCATTCCCGCAGTCAGTTTCCATGGTTGACCGGGGAGTCAAACCCTGTTCTCCAGAGTCCTAGTCTGTTACTCTATCCACTACACCACACTGGGAATCTACAAATAGGCACATTAGCATGCCCTTATTTGGAGAATGGGATACAGCAACCCTACAAATCATACACCAGTTAGCACTAACACCTCTGCAGTGTGTGCCATCAAATGCAACCAGGGATACTCATGGTTTAAAAAAGGCATCAGTTCCTGCAACTGATAGGCACACGAAAGCTTGGCAAGATCGAGATTCAATAAGAAGCAAGATAGGAAACAAATGAAAGCTTAGTAATCTTCAATGTGCTAGTAATTCTCCACAGAGATAAAGCTACAGGAAAAAAAAAGGTCTATATAGAACAGTGGGTATAGGACAGCGGTGGCGAACCTTTTTGGGCTCGCGTGCCCAGACTGGGAAAAAACAAAGCAAAACAGGGGGCGGTGTGCCGCGACAGCAGCGATGGAACCGGAAGTGGCGGCGGAAGGGGGAATCCCGGGCACGGAGGTGCCTCGAGACCCCACTCCGGATCCGCCACCAGCACCAGCTGCTCCGGATCCTGACCCGCCGCCTGTCCGGGCACCAGCACCGCGGTTGCAGCCGCCTGCTCAGGTTTGGCTGCGGGGGGGGGGGGAGTAGCGATCCAGCGACTTATGGCTCGCGTGCCAGCAGAAAGGGCTCTGCGTGCCAGCTGTGGCACGCGTGCCATAGGTTTGCCATTGCTGGTATAGGAGATGGTACAAAGTAAGGGACTGTTGGTCCTGTCTGGTCCCTGGCAGCTAATGATGCAAGGCATTCCTGAGCAGATTCAAGGCTTTGACTGCTGACAAAAAACTAGATCTTTCTGCATACTGTTACTGATAAGGGAACATCTGAGCATCACTACATCATTTGCAAAACTAATTACACTTCTAATCTCTCTCACATACACTACATGCACCAGACTGCTTTCTAAAGGAGAAGAGGCATACTACCAATGTTTTTACCCAGCTTTGTAGAATGCTTAAGATATGATCACATTCTTCAGAAGCATCCCTCTCCTGCAATGAGATTTTACACTGATAATGGAAAAAACTCTGATTGAAAGCACAACAAAAGGAAACAAAACACAGGAGTGTAAAATTAAACATTGGTTTGCAAAACAAGTTTGTCTGCTATTCTATGCCCAGGATTCTTACACCCTTTTATAGAACAAGCTTCAACAGAATAGAGGCGAATATCAAACAGAGGCTATCACCCCACTGCTAAAACCACATTGACTCAAACATTTTGCAAGTGTCTAACCAACCAACCATGGTCTCTCTATTTTGATGCCATGTATACATGTTTACAAATCTGCCATGCTATCTCTCTCTCTTATGTCTGAGGAAGTGGATTTTATCCATGAAAGCTCACACTAAAATATAACTGTCTTTAAGGTGCTACAAAGTTTTAGTCCTTTTCATTTGTTCTTTTACATTTTATTTTTTATTTTTGTCTTTAAAAAAAGAGAACACCACTGTGGATATTCCACTGCCATTACGAATGCCATCTACTAACACCCCCCCTTATGTCCTGTGTATAGTCATGTGAAAAAGAAAGTACACCCTCCTTGAATTCTATAATTTTACATATCAGCTCATAATAAAAATCATCTGATGCTTAGCAGGCCTGGAAATTAGGTAAATACAATCTCAGATGAACAACACATGCCATATTACACTATGTCATGATTTAATTAACAAAAATAAGGTCAAGATGGAGAAGCCATGTGTGAAAAACTAAGTACACTCTTACTGCTTCCATAGGAATTAAGAGGCTAAGTAGAAATCAGATGCTGCTAACCAAATGCCCTTGAGTAATTGATCATCAGCAAGTGTGACCAACTCTATAAAAGTTGAAGTTTTAGCAGTTTCCTGGTCTGGAGCATTCAAGTGTGTGTTAACACAATACCAAGAAGGAAACACATCCGTAATGATCATAGAGAAGCAATTGTTGCTGCCTATCAATCTGGGAAGTGTTAGAAGTCTATTTTCAAAAAATTTAAAGTCCATTATTCTATAATGAGGAAGCTAATGCACCGGTGGAAAGCATTCAAGACAGTTGCCAGTCTTCCCAGGAGTGGACATCCAAACAAATTCACCCCAAGGCCAGACCGTGCAATGCTCAAAGAAACTGCAAAAAAACCAAGTTACATCTTAGACTCTACAGGCCTCAGTTAGCATGTTAAATGTCAAAGTTCATGACAATACCATTAGAAAAAGACTGAACAAGGATGGTTTGTTTGGAAGGGTTGCCAGGAGAAAGCCTCTTCTCTCTAAAAAGAACATGGCAGCATGGCTTCAGTTTGCAAAGTTGCATCAGGACAAACCACAAGATTTCTGGACCAATGTCCTTTGGACAGATGAGACCAAAGTGGTGATGTTTGGATATAATGCACAGCACCATATTTGGCAAAAACCAAACACAGCATATCAGCACAAATACCTCATACCATCTCCCAAGCACAGTGGTGGAGGGGTGATGATTTGGGCTTGTTTTGCAGCCACAGGACCTGGGCACCTTGCAGTCACTGAGTCAACCATGAACTTCTCTGTATACCAAAGAATTCTAGAATCAAATGGGAGGCCATCTGTCCACCAGTTAAAACTTGGCCGAAATTAGGTCATGCAACAGGACAAGGATCCCAAGCACACCAGCAAATCTAACACAGAATGGCTGAAAAAGAAAAGAATCAAAGTGTTGCAATGGCCCAGTCAAAGTCCAGACCTCAACCCAATTGAAATGCTGTGCATATGAGAGCTTATGAGAGCTGTGCATAAACAAATGCCCACAAACCTCAATGAACTAAAGCAACGTTATAAAGAAGAGTGGGCCTAAATTCCTCCACAATGATGTGAGAGACTGATAAAGTCATACAGAAAATGATTAATTCAAGTTATTGCTGCTAAAGGTACTTCTGCAAGCTATTGAATCATAAGGTGTACTTAGTTTCTCACACATGGCTTCTCAATTTTGGCTTTATTTTTGTTAAATAAATCATGACATGGTGCAATATGTCATGTGTTGTTGCTCATTTAAAATTGTATTTACCTAGTTTTCAGAGCTGCTAAGGACGAGATGATTTTTAGTATGTCTTGATACGTAAAACCATAGAATTCAAAGAGGGTGTACTTTCTTTTTCACATGACTGCATACAAATGCATATTTGTAATTTCTTTTCAGCAAATTACAGTGGTGCCTCGACTTACGAACGTCCTGACATACAACCATTTCGAGTTGCAACCAGCTCCAGACGCAAAATTTTGCTTTGACTTGCGGCCGGAGCTTCAAGTTGCAACCGGGAAAAGGCAGGGGAAAAAGGCGGGGAATTCAAATTTGCTAACCGTTGGTAGGCGCAGAGGCTGCTTCTTTGTAGCTCTTTCGTCCCAATGGTTAGAGTGTGTGTGTCGGAGGAGGCTTCGGACTGCCTGGAGCTGCTTTCTGCTCCTGAGTAAGTACATTTACTTTGTTTTGCAGGGTGGGTTTGGGTTTGGGGGGGTTATGTTTCTGTGCTGTGATTTTTTTTGCGTTTTGGTGTGGTTTTTTTTCCCCAGCCCCATTGCGTTCCGATGGGGCTGGCTGTGTTTTTTTTGGTTTTGGTTAAAAAAAAAAATTCGGCCCCAACGCGTTCCTACGGGGCTTGCAGTGTTTGTGTGTGTGTGTGTGTGTGTGTTTGTGTGTGTGTGTGTGTTTCTTCTGGAATGGATTAATCGCGTTCCAATGCATTCCTATGGGAAATGGTGCTTCGACTTACGACCATTTCGAGTTACGCCCATCTTCTGGAACGGATTATGGTCGTAAGTCGAGGCACCACTGTACTATATATTATTCATAATTACATTTTGTGGATGCCCTCTATTATATATATCTATTAGCCTTCTCCCACGCTAATGCAGCTAAAACAAGGGGAAGTCTTACAAGTTAGATTCCTGTCTTTAAATACAAAGAACAGCAGAACTAAAAAGAACCCTAAGGGTCATCAAGTCCAATCTCTTGCCAAAGCAGGACATCCGCAGTTAAAGCATCATTGACAAGTGGCTATCTAATCTCTGTTTAACAAACTCCTATGAAGGAAAGTCCATGAGCCTCTGAGGTCCCTTCTAAATAAACATGTTTAGGAGGAAGAGGTTGCTGTACATTTTCTTCATCTGTTGTAATTGCTCTTTTAGGTTCCTTGTATTATTAATTTAGAGGCCATCTTCAGCGTGTTTTCTGATGGTAACATTTAAAACCACAAAATGTTCAAACTGACACTATCATGGTGGCATTTTGATTGAACTAACAAATACTCAAGAGTCTAGAATATTTAATAGAGTAATCCACAGACTAGCATTAAGGCAACAGAAATACAAGCTATAAAACACACTTGTCAAAATGGCTGCGTTACTGAAATCCATCAGTCCTGAAATACAAGCAGTCAACTGGTGTACTCACGTTTCTTTACATATAAGAGTCTCAACATGATGCTGTCAGCTGACCTAGCTGAATAACTGATCATCAGCTATTTGTGATCATCAATTGCATGTGAATGGGTGGGATAAAGAACACAAAAGCAAGGGAATTCCTTTGTACAAACTTGTCTCAGCCCAGGAGACTGAACCATGGCAGCTGGGCTTAAGCATTTAGTGAAGCCAGGAGAGAGAGAGAGGCTAGTTCAGATTAGCACAAATCTGCTCAGGAAAAATGTGAGGCTTGCAAGTGTCTAGCCTTGGCCAAATATGACCACTGTGATAAATAGTAGCCTTGGATTCTAAATTCTACCATTTCCATCAATGTATTAAAAAACACATTAGGAAGCCTAGATCTACAAGTGATGTTAAGAAGCCAGAAAATTCAGCAAATATCTATTTTATCTGAAAGAGAGACATTTCAGGTTTTTCCATACCTATATACTCATGTGTAGAAAGAGGTCAGTTATGTACTTACACATTTCTGCTTCACAGAAACTGAGGTCGGTATTATCTTGCATATTCAAAACATAACCTGGAAAAGAGAAAAACAAGACTGTTCATAATTTTAGAACAGGTCAGACTTCATCTAAAAGATTGAGAATTATTTCGTTTGGCACAGACAGTGACAGTCCAACTATAAGAAAAAATTGGATTCAAAGGCTTCAGAGGAAAGGCTCTTCTGTCACCACATGGTCACTTTCAATTTCCATTCTCCCTTCTTCGATGCAGCTCACTGCAAACACACATCATGTTGTTCCAAAGGTGCACTAATCCCCTAAGAGAGGTCCAGGAGAAAGCAAAGAATCCCCTTACACAATCTGAGTTCTACTAAAGTCTGCTCATAGCTGTTCTGGACTCATCAATATGGTTCCAAGGAAAAGGCTAATCTCCCTCCCCACTGCTTTGCAGCGCCACATCTGAAGGATCCTGCTCACACACAGGCTCTATGAATGAGCAATAACCTAAAAAAAAATCAGAGTTTTTCCTCACGTGTAGAGTCTACACATGAGCAGATCATTTCTCCTCTTCACACATTACTGCTCCTGTGAGCAAAGCAACAGGGGGGGTGGGGTGGGGGCTGAACTTGTTCCCATAACCTGTACTGCAGTTAAGACTCCACTCACAACCTGAGTTCAATCCCAACAGGCTCAGATAGCTGGCTTGAGATGGACTCAGCCTTCCATTTTTCCAAGGTCGGTCAATTGTGTACCCAGCTCACTTGGTGGAGGCAAGTGTAACCTGCATAATTAAATTGTAAACTGCCCAAAGAGTGCTTTATATGCTCTGTGGTGCTATACAAACAGCATTTTGATTATTCTGGATCACAGTACAACTGAATATGCTTTAAGAGCCTAAATAATTAGATGGATTATTAGTGATACTGGAGATATTAAATGGTTTGACATTTCATCAATAAAGTGAACTGATGACAAGAATTAAAGAGACGAGAGATCCACATAGTGCTGTATTTCAATCTAAGAGAAAGAATAGCTCAGTGAAGAGGTGGTATATCAAAAGAGAAGCTAGAGTTAGAGTGTGTTGCTATGTCAACAAGGAAAATTGTTCAGAAACTTCAGGTGGTCCAAAAGAGTGCAGCCAGATTGTTGTCTGGGGCCAGTTACAAGGAACATTCAAACTACTGCCAGGTTCGGGTTTTTGTTTTTGTTTTTTGCCAATTTTGTCAATATTCAACAGTAAATTCACTGGCAGTGGCAAGTATCATATAAACAGGAATGGCATGCAGTTGTTTACCCCTTTTCTATATATGCTTCAATTATCAATACTGGATAGCAAAGGATAATAAAGTCCAGCATTTGAAGCCATTATTTTGAGGCCAGAAAAGAATTAAGTAATGAAGAAAAGTGTTCTATGCAATCATGATCATTAGATATTTGAATGTGTAAAAGGAACTGTTGGATATCAGAGCCAGAAATTGGGAATTCAATTCCCACAGTGCTTCCCTGACAATGGCTGGACTCAGTGATCCATAGGGGCCCTTCCTACTCTGCAGTTCTAAAATTATTACTGATTATTATAATTTCTAAAGCTGACCAAAGGAACATTTAAATTCAGAACACTGGGGGAAGGATCTAACATTATTTTCAAAACTGAAAATAGCCTTCTGATAACATAGATCATCGACACCATACAAAGGCATGGGACTGTAAAAAACGAAATGGAGCAGGGCAAAGATGCATGGTATCATGTAACGCAGGCTAGGCACTGGCATAAATATGAGCACTTGCATGCAGATAGCATGACAAGAGGCAGACAATACTACCTGTTTGGTAGGAAATGCTTGTTCAGGGAAAAGGGTGCTAACAGCTTACTCATATAACTAATTGACTTTGTTGCCACCCTGAAATGGACAAGTCAGAACATGAAGGTGGCCAAACCTGAGCCATCTTGTACCGTAAAAGCTGGTTCATCATAAATTCTAGTATGAGGATCCTGACCTCCTTAAACACTGTTCGAAAGAGTGCAACTACAAGCCTAGTGAGAAACTGGGATCACACAGGCCATTTATAAACAAGAAAAGCCATGCCAAGTTATGTGTTTCTATAATGAAAGGAAGAGATAAGAAAAACAAATCCAGATGGCTCATGCAGTTTATATAATTGATTGTAATAAAAATGATCATGTAGTGACCATCATATAAGATGTTCAAATTAACTGAAAACTCAGAAATGTTGATAGCATTTTGGATTTAGCAAACTGATTGTAGCTTTAAATGACAAGGTTTCAGCTGTTACACAGAAGGAGCTTACTAAACTCAAATCAGAGTCCCTAAAAACACTAACTCCCATTTTTTAAATATCTTGTCCTCCTTATGTTTCAGAAGCTATTTTAAATGGAAAAAAATGGATGACTGTTTTATATAATGTGAATCCAATGATAGTAGCGAAGAGATCTCAGATAATATATATCTGAATAAGAATGCTAAGATTCTCTGCCTTTTGTTTCCTTTTCTTTATGTCAGAGCCGCAATTTATAACCTTTTTGGCTAGTAGTGAAACGCATCACAATTCTGAACACAGATCCTCCATTTTCTTTTTCTTCAATCTTAAATTATAGATCTGCTGTACAAAAAGGCTTTAAATTTCTCACAGAGTTCAAGCATGACATGGAAGGCCACCTACACAGAAGAAGCAAAAGTGATTTAGAAAACCACTTGCAGAATTGCGGGGGGGGGGGGGGGCAGAATAGTGTAGGCATTTATGGAAGCAAAAATGAAGAAAACCTAACACTTATTGTGGTCCCCACCCCCACCCCCAAAAAACACCAGATTTGGCAAATAAGCAGTTGAAACAAAAAAGAACGATCTTTCTTTCCAAATAAGCAGAATATGTTACACACAATATTTGATAATGCCAAGAAAAACACATATTCATATCAAACACATGAAAGAACTAGAAATCAAAGAAGCGGCTGTTCACAAACACAAATCAGACCAACTCTATAGACTCACTGTACTGGTGAGTCAGTCCTATGTACTTCCAACCAGCAAATTTAAGAAAAAAACAACTGCAGTACAAACTATGGAGTGCACATCAACTCTGACAGTCACTCCTCCAGCATCCATGGCAACACTACTGGCACTCACCAACTGCAGAGTGGCAAGGCAATATCGCCCCCAAGTCAATCCTGGACTAAGCCAATCTACACCCATAGACACAGACGTACTTCTGTGACATTACACCACACACACTCCTAGTCATAGATATATGATACCTCATTGCTCTCCCCTGCATGAGCCAATGCGATGCAATCTGCAACTTAAGCACTCCAGGAATCCCTCCACACAGATACTTCATTCCTTTTATTACACTCTTAAATAAAGAATACTGCAGAGTATGACAGAGAGAAAGAGTAGGCAATATAGCACAATATCCACATATCTCTGTTAGGAGGTTATTAACAAACAAACAGGGCTCCCTGGGATATGGTTTCCAGACCTACTAGGGAAGCAAATCCCTCTTGAGGGAGTAAAAAAGCCTATTCAAGCAGAGGAAAGGAGAGGCTAGGACCAAAAGATACAAAAGATACAACCACATTATTACAGAAGCTACTCTTGTTAGAGCGCTGGATAGAAAAGTCAGGAAGCTGGTTCATACCCCACTAAGAGAATGAGAAAAGGCAGGGCAAACTCATCTTTTGCATAAGGAGGGGCAAAAACATTTTTTAAAAAATAAATTAAATATCAGAGACAAAACAAAGGAAGCAATTAGTACAATCCACATTTCCAGGGCTTGAAAATTTTTAGAATGTCTCACCAGTAAGTCAAAAATTTCACCAGTCAGCATGACCGGACTATAGCCTTGCAATTTATGTTAACAAATTTAAACTAGGCACTTGTTCACTTTTATTTCTACGTAACAATGCGTACAAACCCAAAATAAATGTACCCTCAGACTCGGGTTGCTTTATTACCTGCGTGCCTGCGGGGTCATGAAGCTTGTATTTTGAATGCCTTTCTTTTGAATGTCTCCAGCAAAAATAAAACTGAAAGCAAAAGCGCCCGGCCTCTTAAGGAGCCATGGTTCCCTCCCACCCCAGGATGTGTCCTCGTTCGGTTGAAATTGGGAGCAGGGAATCTCCATATTCTCCAGCATGGGACTACTCTACATTCTCCTGCATAGCAATATATCTATGTGCCGCTTGAACTCTCTTCTCGCGAGAAGAGGGCTGTTTTGCAATCGGAGGGGCAAGGGGAGGACTGCAGGATCATTGAGAGAGAGAGACAGGCGGAGGGTAAGGAGGCAGGGAGGGAGGGAGCTGTGGCTCATCAAGCAGCGTTTTTTCACTCGTCACAGACGAGTGGACGAGTGCATTTTTCAAGCCCTGCACATTTCAGATTCACACATCTGAATCCACAATCCACATTGGAGCCTCTAGGTGAAAGGCGGCATATAAATATTTTAAATAAATAAAAAATATAAAACAGCTTTTAGATGACCTAGCAAAAGCAGTAGTCAGGACAATAATCCCAGATGGCGCTCTCATTAGAGGTGCACAGGAGTGCACCTCTGATACTGTGTGACCCATCAAAATAGCATTCTGTAAGCTGCTACAGACAGGAGGCAGCAGTCCAAACAAAAAATGTTTTAAAACCAGAAGGTTTGGCAACAAGTATGTACCGTATTTTCCCGTGTATATGATGATACTTTTGTCTAAAATCTTTAGATTAAAAATTGAGGGTCGTCTTATGCACGGAAGTAAGGGGGGAAGGGATCAAAGTGCTTTCCCCCTCCACTTTCTTCACAAGAAAGTGGAGGGGGAAGGCAGGGATCAAAGCACTTTGATGATTCCTGCTTTCCCCCTCCACTTTCTTGTGAAGAAAGTGCAGGGGGAAAGCAGCGATCCTGCAGCGCTTTGATCCTTGCTTTCGCCCTCCACTTGCTAAGCCCCGCTTAGATTTCTTAATTTTGGGTTAGAAAAGTGAGGGGGTGTTATACATGGGGTGTCTTATACACGGAAAAATACGGAATGTCCCTCTTTCAATCCTCTAAATCTAGATGTGTTGTGTTGCTGTGCCCCACTGCTACATCAAAAAGAACATTTGACCTGAATGCTACATGAAAAAGAACCAGCATGGTGTTGTAGATAGAATGTCAGGCTAGGATTCAGATACTCTGGCTTCAGAACCCCACTTGGCCATGGAAACTCATGGGTGGTGGTGTAACAATGGTAAACCACTCCTAGAAAGCCTCACATACCTCAGAGACAACCCTACTCGGGTTGTCATAAGACAGATTCTGCTTGATGGCACATAACAACAACAATACAATTATAAAAAATGTGACTGCAATTTTCTTCCAAATACTGAAGCCTAGAGTGTCATACACTGGGCTGCATGGGGTGGAAATACCTGAAATTCATGTTACTCCTTAAGGGGAGAGCAATCTAACACTTTCTAGACCAAAAGGAAAATACTCGAGCACACACAATCAACTGAAACATGCATATCTTCTAGTCAAGCAATAAACACCTAGATAACTGAAAAATAGCCATGACAATTGATCTGTTTGAGTGAGCTGTGATTAACTGATTAAAAAAAGGAGTCAGGTTCTGAGATCTACTTTTGCCTCATGTCTCTTTGTGAATGTTAGTGAGCACAAAAGGGTATCCTGTAGATCTTCTTTATTGCGGACACTGGTGTTGTCACACTCAAGCTGGCCTTTGTTACTTAAAGATTGGCACCTTTCCCCTGCTTGCAACGCAGATGTAAATATTGCAAGGCAAATGTGGGATCATTTCCTGATGTTTCAAATTGTGGACACAGAAGCAATGTCTCATATTAATAAAGGACTGGATCGTTTAACAGCCCACACACCTACTGATGTACAGCAGAAACAAGAGGGTTCTATAAGAAGGGCACTGCATAATTTTGCATGTAGAAGGTCAGCATCCTGGATGTGATCTTCACTCAGAAATGTTAAGGCAAACCTCAAAACCCAGACAAGCTTAAACAGAACCACACTAGTTTTGCATTTGCTTTGAGGCCATGTAGCTTATGGAAAGAGCAGGGGGACAGGGTTTCAACAGCTCTCATCACCAGTGTCTCTATACCTGATTTGATCTAATGTGCATGACATGAGGTCAGAGATAATCTTCCAAAAAACAGCAAAAATACACCACAAAATTGGCTCCCAGTCTTTAAAGGGGAAAAAAAGGCATTCAATAATTCTCAAGTAAATAAAACAATTAAAGATCACTTATTTGCATGCAAAGGTCGACCCCACATCTTTCCACAGTTTGAAAGTTAGCTGTCATCCTTGCTATGTTAGAAAATATAAATGAGTTACAAAATTCTTCAGCATATATTGCAGAAAATGCTTGGAGTATCAAAACTGCTAGAATTTCAAGGACTTTGGAATGCCCCTTCAGGAACACTTCCTGTAGAAAACATTCACCACCAAAAACTCCTTTCAAAATGCTGAACTTTTCCAATCTACAGTGGAGGAGTTGCATAAAGAACTTTTTTATTGTAAAAGATCCATTTTGATTTTCTTTGAGCTTCTACAACAAAGAATGTTGTAGCCATGCAACAAATTTGATAGAGATACTGTTATAAGCCCAGCCATGTGCATGTCAGGTCAAATGTAAATTCTGTTGACCTCAGCAGGGCATACCTCCAAGCACGAATTCTTAGGAATACAACTGTGAAACCCCCTTCAGAAATAATTTGTGTCTAACCCTTTCACTGAAGTCAGTTTGTTCAGATGATACATAACTCACAGCTTTTTAGTAACAGAGGGCAAATAACTCCATAGATTTCGTCACATATGCTAATTGAGCTTATATTACCTAACCAAGCTGAACAAATGATCATTACTCAAACTTTATCAGTAAAGTAACCTATAAAAGATGTTTGATTCAGACATATCTAAGAAATGATATATCAATATAGGTGAGGCTGAACAAACAAAAAACGGCAACTGAAATTGCTAAAAGAAATGTGTTCCTATATGTGTTTGCCATTCTTCTTACTTTCTTCTCCACATACTTCTTACTATCACCACTGAAAATAGTTACCATCTGCATTTTCTAAAATGAGAGAGAAACTTAAATATGGGCCTTAGTTGAAAATTTCAGAATGTTGCCAGTTTGAAGTGGGAACAAGCATCCTGAATATACACCATTCTTGGCTCAGAAAATGAGTGAAAGGTATGGTTTAGAATGGTGTCATGGAAGTGGCAGAAAGGGCATCAAGATAAAACAGCTAGGAAACAATAGCTGTAAGAGATCAGCTGGGATGTGTCATTCACATTTTTTGGACTCCAGCTCTCAGAATTCTCTAAGAATTCTGGTCCTCACCTCAGAGGCTGTATGGCCTAGGTCCGGTAATGCTTTCTGGGCACCAGCTATTCAGGAGGTGCCCTCTATAGAGCCTAAAGGGTAGAGAGATTACAACTTCCATTGTCCAATACAACTGGGCATACGCTTGACTTTGACACTGGTGGCAGGACTTTTTGTAATTAAATACATCTGACATTCTCCTCCTGTTCTGTGGCTCCCATGGCTTTCACACAATGACCAAAATCCTGTTGCTTAGTGTAGTAAATTGCACTAGAGTAGGCCCATTGAATCAATGGTGATTTGCCTAATCCGTAAATTCCATTGATTCAAATGGGCCTACTCTAACTGTTGCCTACTTAAGCACAGTAAAATGCATTTAGTGTACGACCACTTGAATCAATGGAACTTAGAGAGTTGTCAATGTAAGGGATTACACAAAAGCCACAATGCAGAAGTAATTAATTTCCAAAAATTGCCCCCAGATGAAGATGTCATGACATCAGGATTTCAACCATTATTTTTTTAAAAAATCATAAACATTTAATTCCCCTCTTGACTCTCATTTAGAAATTACAATTAAGCTGAATACCATTACAAATATGCTAGCTATACTTATACCTGCATGCTAAATTATCCACAGTCAAATATGCACATTCATTTAAAACTATCCCAAGTATAGATGATGCCCATGGAGATGCAAGTGGTTATTATGTATATATCTTGTAGGAATGATGATTAATTGCAAATGCTTCATTTAAGATTTAACATGATACAGCTTAATAAACTGAGTTTGTGTAATTGATTTCATTCTTATGGTTCCTAAATAACTGTTGTAGCATTCACAGCTTGACACAGGTAATGAATATACTATTATACTACTTATCAGTTACCCTTTCCTAAATTAAGAAAATAAGTTATCTTCAAAATTTAACACAAATTATATCCTCTATGTTCTAAATTACTCTACTGAGTAATTAAAATATATTATTTTCGTCACTAAATTCATCCTACTTAGGAGATTATGTTGTCCTGTAACACAATAATATCAGAAGAAGATAATTGTGTTGTACATATTATTCACAAATAGGAACTTTTTCTTTTAAGAGATACAGAAATTTCATTTTCCCTAACTGTAGATCTATTTATTTTTTAATTTAGCTCAAATACAGGCCAAATCTCTCCCATCATGGAACTGAAAGTAGTATAACTGAAAGTACATGGGAGCTGAAGGGATGTGGTGGCGCTGCGGGTTAAACCGCTGAAGCCTCTGTGCTGCAAGGTCAGAAGACCTGCAGTCATAAGATCGAATCCACGCGACGGAGTGAGCCCCCGTCGCTTGTCCCAGCTCCCGCCAACCTAGCGGTTCGAAAGCATGCAAAATGCAAAAATGTGAGTAGATAAATAGGTACCACCTCGGTGGGAAGGTAAACGGCGTTCTGTGTCTAGTCACACTGGCCACGTGACCACGGAGGATTGTCTGCGGACAAACGCTAGCTCTATGGGTTGGAAACGGAGATGAGCACCGCCGCGTAGAGTCGGACACGACTGGACAAATTGTCAAGGGGAACCTTTACCTTTACCTTTTTTACATGGGATTCTCAGGCACTAACTATATCCAAACTAGCTTACCTTCAGCATGCTCTGGAATAGCAATTCTCTAAACAAATTGCAATTCTCTATTCTTCCTTTATGACTATGTTCAAGATTGAAAAATATCAGTACAGATGGAAAATAAGTTATCTTTCAGTAACAGTGCTACTTTGTCACTCATTCCTATTACTAAAACAAAATGGATGCACTTAGTCTTTTATCAATCATTACTGATAAATACAGATAGATGTTTAAAGATGGAGGAAGGCATCTGAAGGGCAGCATCCAACAGCAGGAGTCCACTGGAAGAACTGGGGAATGCAACAAAACAGAGATGGTCTCTTCATTTCCCAAATTGGGAAGATGGTCGGTTTTCATTTGGCACAGAGGGCTGAGGGGAAAGCAAAACTCTGCTGCAACCAGTGGTTACTCACTGGACCAGAGGCTCTGATGAGTGTTTGTATTTTGTTTTAGTATTTCAAATCTTGGAATAGCTTACAACTAATTTTTCACAAAAGGAGAGAGGTGGGATGGGTGAGTTTGCTTTACGCATCTGCATATAATCATTACACCTTGAAGTGCAAATGAAGCTCAGCAAACATACTTATTTCAGCAATCAACATCATAATATATTCACAAAAACATGTTTTATTAGCTGTAACAACCATACCTAACCTGCTACACCACATTACTGTTTGAAGACTCAGGCAAAGGAATTAATAATTAAATATACTACATCAGCTTCTGGAGACTGAGATAAATGGAAATCTACCAAAAAAGTTGAAGTATCTCAATCTCAAACTGAGATTCAGAACACTTAAAAACTGAAATAAAGACTACTGCACAAAGTATACCTTGAAGACAAGATTACTGCATTTGTTATGGGATACTATTTTATGGTTTTTTTTTCCAGTAGCGATGTATGGAAGTGAGAGCTGGACCATAATGAAGGCTGACCGCTGAAGAATTGATGCTTTTGAATTGTGGTGCTGGAGGAGACTCTTGAGAGTCCCCTGGACTGCAAGGAGAACAAACCTATCCATTCTGAAGGAAATCAACCCTGAGTGCTCACTGGAAGGACAGATCCTGAAGCTGAGGCTCCAATACTTTGGCCATCTCATGAGAAGAGAAGACTCCCTGGAAAAGACCCTGATGTTGGGAAAGTGTGAAGGCAAGAGGAGAAGGGGATGACAGAGGACGAGATGGTTGGACAGTGTCATCGAAGCCACCAACATGAATTTGACCAAACTCCGGGAGGCAGTGGAAGACAGGAGGGCCTGGCGTGCTCTGGTCCATGGGGTCACGAAGAGTCGGACACGACTTAACAACTAAACAACAACAACTATTTTAAAAATTCAGAAATCAGGTTAGATGTACTCTACCCTTTCAGCGGTACTTATGAGTTAGCACTCAATCTCTATAACAGTGTTTACACATTTATACATCAAAACGGAAAAACATTTTACTATACTAGTAAAGAACCAAAATAGAAAGCAAAACCCTTATCATCAGCATTCTTTCAAGGTGCACCAATTGTCAGCTGAACCCAAGCAAATGGCTTCTTGAACACAAGAAATATAATACTAACAAAATTCTCTGGTTTGCCATTCCCTTCTTCTGGGGGCTCTCTGGGACTGTGCAGCTTGCCCAAGGCCACACAGGCCGGCGCTTCTGGGATGCACAAGTGAGAAACTGAACTCCTAACCTCTTGCTCCACAGCCAGATGCCTAACTCACTGAGTTATCCCAGCAGCTCTGAGTATTCCACACTGCCAGCACTTAATAGGACACTGGCCTCCATATAGCAGACAATATATAACTACCTTAATTAGTGCCTATTAACCCCCTTGTTTTTCATCAGCCTGACAACTTTTATAGTTCATGCCTATCACTACATCCACAGGTAACATTTGACTGTCCACTTTGTGAAGATGTCTTGCATCTTCCACCATCAACTTCAGCAGATAACCTCGGTGCTTAGTTACTGCAAGACAGAAAATTCTCCATACGTACCTACTTTCTCTGCACCATGCATAATTTCCTACATCTCCATCTTGTCCCTGCTTATGTTCTCTTTTCTTCTAAGTTAAGAGCTACAAATACGGTAATCTTTTCTCACAGAGGAGTCACTCTGGTTCCTTGATCATTTTGACTTCCCTTGTCTTCACCTTTTCCAGCTCTACAACATTCTTTTTAAGGTGTGGTGCCCCACAAGGAATCAATGGAAGAAAAAGAAATCCAATTTTGTATAACTGCTTCAAATGCTGTCTCTGCTATTCTCCATGGTGGACATAACATATTTCAGCAGGAACAGTGCTTTCCTTGACTCTCCAGTGATTCACACAATGCTAAAGGCCTTTATCAGAAGGGAATGAAAAAGTCCCTTATTATCTAAAGGCTCACACTGTGGTCTGCTTGTAAGTATACTAATTTGCACAGAGACTAATATATATGCCTTCTGAAGGCTGCTAACATACCTCTAGTTTGATTTTCAATTATTCCATCATGGTTTCAATTTGCTGCTCAATTTACACATGCACAATTTGCAATTATTAAAATCAAGTTCTTGCTCTTTTTATAACCAATTTAGGCCATTGGTTAAGATCCCTGTACAGTTGTTAGCGGGAAGTTAATGTACTGATTTTCCAGTTCCAGAAAAAATAGCACAAAATAATTTTATTCCAAACACAGCAGAGTCAAACAAAGCATCTGAAGCTGGCTCATCAGGAGGTGCTTGACTTAAGTGATGAATTCCCATGGTTTTCCAAAAAGAAACTTCAAAAAACAAGATTAAATAAAAATATGTGAGTAGGTCCAAAAAAGCAGTGAGTTGTCAGCATGGGAAAATGGCAAAGGAAATGCTCCACTTGTAGCATGTTTCATAGATCTAGGCTTTTCATGCTGTGATATAGGAAGAACAACCAACTGCATATGCCCGGAAGTATTTTATTTCTGCCTATTTCATGTTTTTATTATTAAAGGATACGTTCTAATTTAGTTTTATTATCGACAGGAGTTTTTTCAGACTGGATAGCAGGATAAAAATAAATCCATAAACTGTTTAAAAAGCAACACTACTCCCCCCCCAAAGAAAACAGATGTTGTTCTGAATGTTTTTAATATTCTTGTGGCTATTAATGGCATTGTTCCTACAGATTCAGTAAAACCACACATGCAGGTTTCTGTAGCCAGACTGGCCTTAGCAAGCATGACAGAACTTATACGAAAATCATAGAGCAAGTGGCATTGTAAAACACAACAAATTCCATAAATATTTAATCTGACCATCCGGAAACCTGCCATATATGCAAATTACACCACTAGTACTCTAAGATCAGTGCAAAGGCTCCTAAATAACTACTAGGAAGACTGTGTCATCCACTTAACAAAAACATTTTTCTAATTAATAAAACAGAGACAGAAAAATAAAAGGGAGAGCAAAGAAATATACACTCCCTACAATGTCAAAAGAACCAAAATAGCTGCAAAGATAAAATGACTCACAACATTATGAACAAATCCAAATGGGTATTGAGGAAATCCAAATGGGTACTGTGGATTACAGTAACTATAAAAGAACTGCCACTTTTGTAATTATTTCTGAAGAAATTGTCCAGAAGTATCCATTCACCGATTCCCCAGCTACGTTACATGGAGCAAAAACAAAGCAGACATACAGCAGCAAGGTAATGAGACTGTTACTACAGGTAGGGGTACTACAGATGGGGTTTAGTGTCTGATTTATTAAGGCTAAGATTCTACAAAATACTGTCAATACTGTCAAAGTGATCGTGCCCAGCAGCATGCTTACACTCACTCTTGAAATATGATGGAGGCTCCAGCAGCAGCCAGAATAGCAGCAGAATGTTCCAAAATCTGCAAAACCAGGAGAAGCATTTGTCATCCCCCACTCCCACCCCGCCAGTTAATTTCAGCTTCTGAGAACGATGAAGATCTGACTATCAAAACAGAGCTAACTACTCACTCAAGAAAGTACTGGATACCTCCTCTTCTGCAAGCACTGAAAAGGTAAAACAACTTGCCCAAACAGGATTTGCATGAGCATGATAGCTCCATTAGAACCTAGCCTATATATTTAACAAATTTCTTCACAACCTTTCAACACTGTAGCCAAAGTTTACCATTTCAATTACTTTATTGAAATCTGATCAATTGACCCAGAGTGGTCAATTGATCAGATGGGCGGGATATAAATACAATTAATTAATTAATTAATTAATTAATTAATTAATTGTGGCAGAATGCCCATGTCCCACCTGTCCGTCATGTATAGCTCTAGAGCTGGAGCCTATGAGAGGACAGGAGGGCGGGGTCAGAGAGAGAGTTGGAAACTGAGAGAGCAAGAGATAAGAGGTTTTTAGAGAGTTTTATGTGAGAGATTGGAAAGTTGGTGTGGTATAGTTGGTGTATGAATTAAAGAATAGATAAAAGATAGAAGTGAAATAAATAGACAGTCATCTAATAGTATTCCAGTGATTCACAGTGATTTATATGAAAAGTACTACCAATAAAGAAGCGTGTCTAATGTCCAAGTAATGAGTACAACACAATACAACATCTATTAAAATACTTATGTGATTCTACAACTAAACAATAAATAATCAGTTATATTTGACAACACGTGTCCAGACAACATTATTGGTAAAGTGTGGATAAAGATCCACTGGTGGCAGTTGGTGTATGGAGAATTAAGAACGTCGTGCCCAAAGGTGGGACCTGGGTTTGAGGGAAACAAACTAGGGACACTGGGGGTGCGCGACATAAGTGGTGGCATCAGCGGTGGGATATGAAATAAATAAATTCCAGTGAGCCAAAGAAAAGAGAACAGAAATTCTCTGAGTCTGAGGGACCTGTTAGTCCAATGAGAAGGAGTGGGGAACCCTAAAAGCTCTGTGTGGATAGCTTGGAAGGGACTCCTGATCGTGGAAAGACTAAGGCAGGAAGAGACTCTGAGGAGAATTTAGTGTTTAAAATTTACCTCAAGCTTAGGGAAAGACCAAGAGGGCTAACTTTAGATCCCTAGCTCTGAAAGAGGAGCGCAGAAGGGAATAAAAAGGAAGCCAAGGTCCAATGAAGCTGAGAGGACAAAATCTAAGTGGTGGCTGGAATAATATAAATATTAAAGGAAAAAGCTGGGTGTCTGGAGACTGGAAGAAACAGTGTTTCAGAACCAGAGAAGGCTAGGTGCCTAAAGAAAGAAATAAAGTAACCATCTGTCTGCTGCTGCAGCAGAAGGGCTACTGTATATCACTCTCTCTCTAACACAGAAAAGGAAAAAGTGTTTTTAAATTGAGGCTTGTCTATTTGCCTCTAATAAACCAACCAACCTATCCAGAGAAAGACAAATAAACCATGCCTTCTAAGAGGGGGAAACGGTTAACAATGGAGGTATCTGATGAACAAGGTTTACCTCACGCAGAGGAAAGCCCTGAATTAGCTGAGCAATATGATGATGCTCAAGAGGATAGTACCTCAAGGGGAGAAGCTGCTTTAACCTCCCAAGAGTTTCAGAAGTGGAAATTGGAAAGGGAATTTCAATTACAAGAGTTACAGCTCAGGGCTGAGGCCAAAGAAAGAGAGATGGAACTAGAAAAGAGACAGATGGAATACCAACTAGAAATGAGACGATTAGAATTATCAGCACAGAATAATAATAATAATAATTCAAATACTGAGGAGGGGAATTTATCAAAAGCTGACTTAAAGAAATTCCCTCAATTCAGAAAGGGTGATTGCGCTGAGGCATTCCTCATTGCTTTCGAGAGAACATGCTGGGACTATAGAGTGAAGAAGCTGATTTTATCTCACAAATACGAAACCCAAAATATTCTGAGGTAAAACTTGGAGGTAACAGCTGGGAGGAAAGAAGAAAAGAACCCAGAGATTACCACAAGAACTATCAGAATACTGGAGGCCATTTTAGAAGCAAACCCTCAGAGCAGAATCAACAGATGAAACAAAGCTTTGAAGGGAAGGGAGAAAAGTCCCCTCTCTTTGAACAAAGGGGTCCAAAATTGTGTTATGGCTGTGGGAAACCAGGGCACTTCATTTCCCAATGCCAAACCTTAAAGAATAAAGAGGTTCCACAGAAAGGAGGTGGAAATGTACCCAGGAAAGTGTACTATGTACAACAGCAGGGAAAGACAGTTGAGGCAATTGAAAGTGGCGCTGAAACAGAGGTGGCAGAGGGCCAGGAAAAACAGCTGCCATTAGCCAACATTGTCCAATGCTTTTATATTGAAAATAACCAAGAATTGTTTCGGTGTTCTGGGGAACCCATTTATATAAATAATACAAAATATCTAGCAGTGAGAGACTCCTGCTCACAGGTGACTTTGTGTCATCCTGATATTATCCCTCAGAAAAATATAGTAAGAAATGAATACATAACCATAAAAGGGATTGGGAAAGAATTAATTACTCTACCAATGGCTCAAATACCAATGAAATATCAAGGGTGGACTGGAGTGTGGAAGGTAGCCCTCACGAATCAAATTCCTGCTCCATGTTTGATTGGATTAGATCTATCTGAGCATGTAAAGAGTGTTTTAATCACTACTCGCTCCCAGATAGAAAAAAGAGCAAAACCTGAAGAAAATTGTGAGATCCCTAATGAAATTATAGGAGGAGAGGAAGACAATATAACAGCTGAGGTGGTAGTTATAAGAAATCCTCAGGAAAATGCTTTTAAACAAGAGCAAAGACAGGATTCTACGCTACAACAATGCTTTGAGCCAGCCAGAGAAGGAACACTAACCCCGGAAAGCCCTGAAGAGTTCTATGTGGCAAAAGACTTGTTATACAGAAAGGTCTTAATTAAGCCTCAGAGGGGAGGGGAAAATGTTCAACAACAACTGGTGATCCCTTTGAAATACAGGGAAAGGATTATGGAGAAAGGACATAATGCTCATTTAGGAATCACACACACAAAGCAGAGAATAGCTCAGAATTTCTACTGGCCAAGAATGGGGAAGCAAATACAATCATACTGTCTAATAGGTGATGTATGGCAAAGGCAGGGTACGGGCAAGGATAAAGCTAAAGCAAAATTGGGCCCTTTACCAATCATATCTACCCCATCTCAATGCATAGGCCTGGACATTGTGGGACCATTCCCTACAGTAACTAGCAGGGAGAAATTTAATGGAACCCTAATGCGAATGATCAGGGCATATACAGCAGCAAATCCCAATGATTGGGATCAGAGATTACAACCCTTATTATACGCGTATAGGTCTGTACTCCAGGAAAGCACTGGATTCAGTCCTTTTGAATTGTTATTTGGGAGAAACGTGCAGGGACCCCTTGATCTACTAAGACTAAATTGGGAAGAGCAGAGGGAACAAGATCCTGAAACTGTGATCCAGTACCTAGATACCCTGATGAACTCCTTGCAGCAATCGCTGAAGTTAGCTTCAGAAAACTTGCTGAGGCAGCAAGGCAAACAGAAGCTATGGTATGACAAAAAGGCCAGAGAAAGATCATTCAGTCCTGGAGATGAAGTCCTGATGCTGAAACCTATTAAGGGGAACAAACTGCAGTTAAATTGGGCAGGTCCTTTTAGAATAATCTCCAAGATGAGTGAGGTGAATTACATAATTCAGGAGGAAGGAGAGGAAGGTCGAAGAGTAGTACATGTAAACATGATTAAACCGTACCATAGAAAAGAAAATATTGTCCTATATGCCATAAAAGAAGCTGACAATGAGAAACATGAATTGCCATATTGGGAAGGGAGAGGCGAACCCCAATATAACCCAGAAGATGTAAAGATCTGTGACACACTAAACCCAGAGCGGAAAATGGAAGCAAGAGCCTTGCTAATAAAATACAAGCAGGTCTTCTCCAATAAGCCAGGTGTAGCAAAGGGAGTGGTGCACAAAATTGATACTGGAGATGGCACCCCCTCAAGCTGTCACTCCATACAGAGTCACAGGGCCATATGTAACCAAGGTTCGCCAAGAACTGGATGAGATGTTGAAGGAAAAAATCAGATCTTTCTTAGGGTTAGTTGGCTATTATAGACGATTTATCCAAAATTTTAGTGAAATAGCCACCCCTTTATTGGACCTAACCCATAAAAGAAAAGCTGACGAGATCCTGTGGTCGAGCAACTGTGAAGAGACCTTCGAGAGGTTGGAGACTGCGCTGATGACCGGTCCTGCCCTGAGAGAACCAGATTTCCAGCGAGGGAGCACCGTCTACACAGAGGCATCCCACATCGGACTGCGAGCCGGGCTGAGCCAGGAGGATGACAACGGGGACCTTCATCCGGTGACGTTCCTGAGCAAGAAGCTGCAGGCTGGCGAGAGACACCTGTCCATCATATACCGTGAGTGTCTGGCGATTGTATGGTCTTTGCGGAAGCTCGGACCGTACATATGGGGAAGACATTTTGTTCCATGCACAGACCATTCCCCATGGCTGTGGTTGCGGACTGTCAGAACAATAAGAAGTTGATGAGGTGGGCCATACCCCTACAAGACTGTGACTTTGTGGATCCAGAGTCTAAGGGACTCAAACTGTGGTAGCCAAGGACGCCTTATCAAGAAGACCAGAAGAATGACTGATGGAAACAAAGAAAATGTAACTTGTAATGGTATTAAAATTGTTCTAAATAAATATTCTAAGAGTATATGTATATGAAATAAATAAAAATGCAATTTATAGATGAACTAATGATAAGTAAGAATAAAAGTGACTGAAGTGGTTTGTAAGTAATAAAAATGTTGATTAATGTTATTTGAATATAAAGTAATAAGAATAATATGCTTTCAACTAAGTAAAAGAGTAAGTATAGAGTAAGTATACATTGCAAATGTGTAAATGAGAATTGCATTGAAAAAAATGTTAGAAATATTGTTAAGAAAAAGCCTACGTTGTTCATGAGGGTAAACTACCATAAGTTTTACCCCATGAAACAAACTTTCCAAGGGGGGAGGTATGTGGCGGAATGCCCATGTCCCACCTGTCCGTCATGTATAGCTCTAGAGCTGGAGCCTATGAGAGGACAGGAGGGCGGGGTCAGAGAGAGAGTTGGAAACTGAGAGAGCAAGAGATAAGAGGTTTTTAGAGAGTTTTATGTGAGAGATTGGAAAGTTGGTGTGGTATAGTTGGTGTATGAATTAAAGAATAGATAAAAGATAGAAGTGAAATAAATAGACAGTCATCTAATAGTATTCCAGTGATTCACAGTGATTTATATGAAAAGTACTACCAATAAAGAAGCGTGTCTAATGTCCAAGTAATGAGTACAACACAATACAACATCTATTAAAATACTTATGTGATTCTACAACTAAACAATAAATAATCAGTTATATTTGACAACACGTGTCCAGACAACATTATTGGTAAAGTGTGGATAAAGATCCACTGGTGGCAGTTGGTGTATGGAGAATTAAGAACGTCGTGCCCAAAGGTGGGACCTGGGTTTGAGGGAAACAAACTAGGGACACTGGGGGTGCGCGACATTAATTAATTAATTTATATTGAATTAATTAAAAAATCACACATCAATTTCAAAATGCCAAGTTAAAAGTAAACGGATTACAGTAAAATTCAACCAAAGCCATACCAAATCTAACTTAAAAGATCACTAGAAAGAGCATTAACTGCAACAAAAGCTTCAGATAAATGGTAAAAGAAGGTGAAATAATGTAAGTACATTTCAAAACCCTCTTAAAAACAGAAGAGGGGATCAACTTATATGATTCAGAAGGGAAATGTGCAGAGCAGAGCTTATCACTGAGAAAGTTCACTTTGTTTTTCTCCAGCAGACTTAAAGATCTCAACAGTAGGCTAATGAATAGGGCATTCAAAAATGATATTAAAATCTTGCTATTTCCTGTAAGTATGTGCTGTACTTCCAACTACAGCAGCCAAATCAATTAGTGACTTCTAAAAGATTCTATCAGGTCTTACAAACTCAGCACCATGGCTTCCTTTAATGAGCCAATCCATCTCATATTTATTCTTCTTTTCTTCCTGCAGCCTTCCATTTTTCCTAGCACTACTGTCTTTTCCAGTCACTCTTACCTTCTCATGATATACCCAAAATTAATTTCCTTCATTTTAGTCATTTTAGCTTTTAGTGGTTATTCAGGTTTGACTTGATCTAGACCACTATTTGGTTGTCCTTCTGGCAAACTATGGAATCCTTCAGGCTCTCCTTCAATCCAAAATTTCAAATGAATCACTTATTTCATGTTATCTTTCTTTACTGTCCAGCTTTCACATTCATACACAGTAACTGGTAATATCATATCATGGATGACCTAAGTGACACAACCGTACTCTTGAGGGTCTTTTCTGGTTCCTTCATAGCCTCTCTACCAACCCTCTTCTGATTTCTCAGCTGACTAATGACTAAATAGGGGTAAAGAAAACATTCAATCATGTTGATTTCTTCATAGTCAACATTTAAGTTATATAATATTTCTGTCTTCTGAATGTTCAGCTGTAATCTTGTGTTTGCACCTTCTTTCACCTTCCTCCAGTTGTTTCAAGTTATAGCCACTTTCTGTCAGTAACTTGGAACCATCCTTCTATCTGAAATTATTCATGTTTCTTACATCTATTTTCACTTCTGCTTCAAATGACACATCCTAGCTTTCTGCCTAATATGTTCTGCATACAGATTGAACATGCAAGGAGATAAAATACACCCTTGTCCAACACTTCTGTCAACATGAAACCATTCTGTTTCTTCATATTTCATCCTAAATTAGCCTCTAGCAACATCAAGATAATCAACTGTTGAAGCACACCCAATTCTTTTAGACTTTCCACAGCTTTTCAGAATCCACACAACCAAAGGCTTTGCTGTAGTCTATAAAACATAGACTAATCTTCTAGAATTCTTTGGTACACTCCAGCAGCCAATGTATATTTTATTACATAATATCTAGTGCCTCTTCCTTTTCTGAATCCAGCTTGAACATCCAGCATGTTTCACTCCATATATGGTAGAAGCTGTTGTTACAAAACCTTGAGCATCACTTTGCTTGCATGGGAAATTAATGCAATGGTCCTATCGTTACTGCACTCTTTGGCATCTCTTTCATTTGGGATTAGAATGCATACTGAATAGTTCCAGTCTGTGGGCTATTGTTTTGTCTTCCATATTTGTTAGTATATTCCTTTTCAGATTTTGAAGGATTCAGTCTCTGCAGCTTGAAATAATTCTATTGCCATCTCATCTACTACTTGTCTTATATTTCTTCCAACTGTTTTCTGACTTCAGACTAGCTTTTGTAAGAGTGTAAATAATTATTCAAATAACTCTGGACATAAATGGTTAAGGGCTTTGAAAGTCAAATCTAGACAATAAACTCAATCCAAAAAGTGCCATCTAGAACAACTAAGAAAGAATTAGTATATACAGTGGACCCTCGACTTACGGATGGCTCCACTTGCGTACTTTTCGAGTTACGGACTTCTCCGGCCGCAAAATTTCACTTCGACTTGCGGCCGGAGAATCAACCTACGGACCGGAAAGGGGAGGCGGGGAAAGCGCCATAGGAATGCATTGAAATTTAATTAATGCGTTCCTATGGGGGGGGGGGGGGTCATAAACCAAAAAAAAGTCAGAAAAAAGTCACTTACCAGGTACAGTAGACCGAGCCCCGCTCCTCACAGTGCCTTGGTAGCCCCGGAACAGCCGGACTCTGTGTGAGCAGAGCGCCGAACAGCTGAGAGTCAGCAACCAGCAGAGAGGCGGCAGCCATTTTGAGAGGCGGCAGCCATTTTGAGAGGCGACCACATGGCTGCTGCCTCTCAAAATGGCTGCCGCCTCTCCAAAATGGCTGCCGCCTCTCTGCTGGTTGCCGACTCTCAGCTGTTCGGCGCTCTGCTCACACAGAGTCCGGCTGTTCCGGGGCTACCAAGGCACTGTGAGGAGCGGGGCTCGGTCTACTGTACCTGGTAAGTGACTGTATTTTCTTTTTTTGGTGTGTGTGTGGGGGGGTATTTTTTCTTCGGCCGGTTACGGATTAATGGGTTTTCAATGCATTCCTATGGGAAATGGACCCTCGACCTACAGACTTTTCAACCTGCAGCCACCGTTCCAATACGGATTAATTCCGTAAGTCGAGGGTCCACTGTAATAAGTTGACAATCCCGATCCAGGAATCACTGGAACACATTCTTTATCAGCAGACATGTATTAGTCAACTTCAAAAGCAGCCTCACATTACAACAGTTCATCCTGGATGTAATTAGTGTGTGCATCAATGAGGTCATTTTCCCCTTAACACACTTGCAGTTAGCATAGAACATAAAGTTGGTTGATGGCTATGATCACAAGCAACATTTCCAGAGAAAGCACCAAATTCAGAAGCACCTCCACATTACAAACATGGTCCTTAAAGGGAAGTGTAACCTTGTCCAATAACAGTCGATCTGCAGATTTTTCCACTCATGACATTTTTGTCTTGCCTGAATTAAATGTGAACTTATTTCAACCCTGAAACTGCTTCCAAACTATTGTAAATTATGTAATACCAGATGGCATCCATGATAGCTGAGACAGTGGCAAAGAGATATCTTACAGATTTGATGGAATGATTTTCCAAATTGAGATGTATACATACTTGACAGAGTGTTTTTCTCCAAATGGATATTTGTACAGAAACTCCCAACATCTAAAGTAGAAACCAGCACTCTGGGGTTTTATCTCCAGCAGGTAGGTTTTAAGCAAAGCCCAGCTACAGACACGAAAGAGCTGAAATAATCTAATTCAACAGGAACAAAGTTTAGTAACACTTGGTTACTAAAATTTACTTATAAATACAACCTGAAAAGAAACCAGACTATGCTGCACTTACACAGTATTTAGCATACTGAAGACTACAACCAAAAAAAAATATTCACAACTTCTACAAATTGTAGCTGTCTTTTCATGAAGAAATAAAAACATTATTTTTCTCCTTACTACGAAACCTTTTCCATATCAAATGTTTTCAACTCGAGCCACATATGATTGAATTAAAATGGTTGTAAGACACTTCCAGTGAGTTACATTGGTTAGGTCTTCAGTCAACATGGAGGGGTCAAAGGGAGGAAGCAAATTTTCAACAGGCTCTGCCAATCAGCTTAAGTTTTAAATCTAGGTTAATTGAACACACTATTTCTGATATTTAGGAAGTTAAGAATGCCCTCTATTTTAAAAAAAATGTTGTTTAATAATAATAAACTAGAACAAGATTAGATCAGGAATCCTTCAGTCTTAACGGACTATGGTAACGTGCTCTGTATGGAGGACTTGGAACAGCGTCTAGTGTAGCTGAGAAGGCCAATTCGAGAGTGACAATCCCTTCCACACTGAAGACAAATACAATCTGTCCCCTGTCCAGCTCCCTGATTTTGCTGGTTTCGGGACTGCCTCTTTGCCTCAGCCTGCTGGACAAGTGTCTCTTCAAAATGGGAGAGGCCATGATGCACCGCCTGCCTCCAGGCTGAACGCTCAGATGTCAAGGTTTCCCATCTGTTGAGGTCCATTCCTAAGGCCTTCAGATCCCACTTGCAGATGTCCTTGTATCGCAGCTGTGGTCTCCCTCTGGGGAGATTTCCCTGCACTAATTCTCCATACAGGAGATCTTTTGGAATCCGACCGTCAGCCATTCTCATGACATGCCCAAGCCAACGTAGACGTCGCTGTTTCAGTAATGTATACATGCTAAACTAGAACAAGAAAAGTTTGTTAATAAATATGATTTTAGGATATGTAAATCTGTTAAATATTTAGGTATAGATTTAGTAAAAGATACTCAGAAAATAAAGGAGCATAATTATAATAAATTAAAAAGAGATATTAAAAAGAAATTACAGGAATATTCCAACTTGAAACTTTCTTGGTTTGGAAGGATTGCGCTGATGAAAATGAAGATTTGATCAAAAAAATTTTTTTTTTTATTTAGGATGTTACCAGTACAGTTAACAGAAGATGATTTTACATTTTGGCAAGGATTGATTAATAGATATTGTAATGAAGGGAAGAAAGCCAGAATTAAAAAAAAAGTATTGGTATAAAACAACAAAAAAGGAGGTATAGGCATACCAAATATAAAAAATTATTATATGGCTAACCAGCTGAAATTTATTGGGGAAATTATATATAACCCAGAAAGGTTAATTTGGTGGAAAATGGAATCATCAGAACAACAGGTTGATATTGAAAAACATCTATTTGGTATAATTAAAAAACATAAAATAAGTGAAATTAAGAACCCTTTTTTTAAAAACTATATTAAACATGTGGTATAAGTATAAAAAGAATCTATGTCCGTATAACTCTCCATTAGGATTAGTGACTGAAATAGAGAATTTTCCTGCCAATATGAAAGTTTATTCAGAATTATTTAAAGAAAAAAAAGTGCTCAGATTAAAAGATTGGTTGGATATAATGAGATCGAAAGATCAAATGAAACAAATCCTTCAAAATAAGAATATATCATGGTTGAATTATATGCAATTAGAAAGATGGACTAACGAATGGGTAAAGAAGTACAACAAAGGTAGAGAATATACAAAGTATGAACAATTTCTATTATCATATGAAGATATTCAGATGACTGACTCAGTGAAGGGTGTAGTGAGTAAAATTTATAGATTCCTGCTAGATCTAGAAGAAGAAGAGACCGAGAATGAAGGATTGAACTTAGTGTGGGAACAAGACTTAGGAAAAAAAATAAATGGTGAAGAATGGATGCAGATGTGGAAAATGAGGGTTTTATGATTTATGTCAGTGAGAATAAAAGAATTTTTTTTCAAATTGGGTTTAAGATGGTATTTGACACTGATAAAATTGAATAAAATTAGCGCCAGTTATCTCAATGTCTGTTGGAAATGTGAGAAGGAAATTGGTACATACTTTCATATGTGGTGGGAATGTGAAAAAGTACAAAGATTTTGGAAACTAATATTTAAAGAATTAAATGACATATGTGAAAAAGATATAGAATTTAATCCTGAGATAGCTTTGTTTTCAATATTTGAGAATGTGGAATACGATATGATGACTAGAGAGTTGATTACCAATTTATTAACAGCAGCCAGATTAATAATAGCTAGGAATTGGAAATCAAAATTGGAATTTCAAATGGAAGAATGGTATAATTAAATATGGAACATTGCTATAAATGATAAGTTAACTTGTAATTTAAAGGTTAAGAAAGGAGAGATATAAAATAATAATTTTTATGATATATGGGGCAGATTTCTTGAATATGTGCTAACAAGAGGAAAAGGGAAAGCTCCAAATCAGGAATCAATGCAGTTCTGGAGAAGAGGACAATAAAGGAAGAAGAATAAAGATAGAGGAAGAAGAAGATTACTGCAAGAGTCCCGATTAGGGCGGTGGGGAACACAGTTGATTTGTATTTTGGTTTATGTATTTTATGTTTATCTTGTAGTTTATCTAATTTTTTTTAAGTAGGGGGAAAAAACCTGCATTGAACATATTCAACATATTTTTTAAAAAAGCAGCAACTGCCAGAATCAAACTGTTCATTTTACATTTTTATAAATGAAACTAGAAAACATCAAAATGACTGAAACTGCACAACCACTGTGGGATATAGGGAACAACAATTATTAAATACAATTAGGATAACAAGTTTCATTTTGGCATTTCAGATGGATAAAAACACTGAGAATAGAATTGGGGAGTGTGCTGTGGTAAGATCTTGCCATTGATACAATATTTTTTTCACTTTATTTTCCTAGTGAACTTCCATTGTGGTCTAAATGTGATTCTATAAAGGGTTTCTTTCAAAAGAAGAATATTTATTCATAACTAAAGTCCCCCCTAAGGAAATGTGGTTACCACAGCTGACAGGTTTATGGCTTTCCAATTCCCCATCATTAATATCTGAATTATCTTCCAAGAATAGAAGCTTTTCTTGTGAAACGCCAGCACTTACAATAGAAGGCAAAACAAAATTATTTTCAGCCATTATGCTTTTATAGTTTTCTGCCATTAGGAACAGATGAGCAAACCTTGTGTTCCTTGTCCATTTTACCATTTGAGAAATGATCTGCATAGCAATAACACTGTTTGCCTAACTTTATTTCTAAAAACTAAAAACTAAAAATCCTACTGCTAAATGTAAACATGCTGCTTCCATTGCATTCAGTTCTAACCTATTTATATGTGACTGTAAAAAGGAACTTCTAAATAATTTTCTCTGTATCCACCTTTAAGTCAACAGCAGCTTTGAAAACTCTGGCATGCATGACGACACAAGAAGCCATCCTATACTTCTGTGGATAGAACTCACACATCTCCTGTTGCAGAGAGATGTGTAAAGGTTATCTGTTTCATGAGATGCAAGAGTTCCATTCCTGACAATACAGAGGAGCACAAAGAAAACAAGAAGCAAAAGAGATATGACCTTAAAAAAATTCCTCAATTTTTGAATGCATCATTTGTCATATTAAAAAAGGAGTAAAGGCTTCTCTGTCAGTGAAAAAGCCATAACTGAAGTGGCTTCAGTGCAGCAATATCCATGGCACTCTCACAAAACTTCTGCAGAATTTGAATTGTTTTAATAATTAAGCGACAGAGAGACCACATAAACAAAATAGATGGGGGTTTGTCTATTGTATTATACAATACAAAAAGGACAAGAACTGTTTTCCCACTGACAATAGGGAAATAAAATACATAAGCTTGAAGAGTCTCCACAGATCACTGAAGTGACTGAATCACATCTTGGGCTGAACTCTACTACAAACTTCCCCCCATGTCCAGATATTTTAAAGGGAGGGGGTATAGAGAAAATACATCAAAATATAGAAAACACAGAAAAGATAAAACACAAAAGGCCACTGTAAACCTTGAGTTTATCTGGAACCATCTGACTCATACAAAATATCATATAATTCTCCACAAAGAGACCACTTATGCACTCGAAGAACTATAGATCTAGCACATAAAAATATTATGTAAGCCAACAAGCATTTGCATGGTTTCAAAATGGCATGGAAAAACAGGCCATAAAACAAAGACAGGACTTCCTTTCCTAAAAAAAATAAAATAAGCAACATAAAACATCCTGCAGAAATAGAGGGGAAATTTGTTTACTGTTAATAGTACAACAGCCTCCAACGAGTGTTTACTTACTAGAACATAAAGAATAAGAACCGAACAAAATGTAAACGGGATTAAATCTAATACCCTGAAATAGCCCTAAGTCTGCAACAGCAAGCAAATTTAAAAATTCTGCATGACTCTGGGCTAGTCTTTCAGTCAAAAGCAGACGCTCAGCACACGTACCATCTGTCAACTGGTACAAGGTTGTGTATCTCATGTATATTTGTCTTATTAAGTGCTGCTGTGCTTGCTGTATCATATAAATATATCTGGGAGATGTTTACAGATGAAAAGGGTGCTGCTTGTTTTGCAAAACTGTAGCTTCATATAGCTAATCCAAACATAAGGTAAGTACAAAGCAGAGGGCTCATATAGCAAACATGGGTTATGGCAGATATACATTAGGGAACAAGAACTGACTGTGTCTTCCTACCATGCATTTATAGTATTTAATGTAAATACTATAAGCAAAATGCACAGTATTTAATATAAACATTAGTTAGTGAGGATTGTTCTGTGCCATCACGTTGCAAGCATTTTATAGTGACCCTAATAGGACTTTCAGGGCAAGTGAGATATTTAAAGAGTTGTTTTACCAGTTCTATATCATCATTGAGTTTCCATGGCTGAGAGGGAGTTTGAACCCAGATGTGCACATGTGGTATGTATCAAAGATCTAAAGGATGGCAAAGTTTGCTTAGTAGCAGCTGAAAGGAACTAAGGAGAAGCTGTTGGGCGCCAATATATACTTGGTGGGGGAGGGTTCCCCTAACAGTTTTCTTGCATTGTGCAGAAACTCTGGAAGGTTCTGATGAGATTTTGCACATGCACTGAAACACCCATGTATGTGATTCACAGAAACCATGATGGAGAAATACCTAATACAAAGCATCTGAGTAGGGTTTTTCCCCCCACAAATACACTAATATCTTTGCACAAAACTATTTGTTTTTCTTTGTTTTATTTACATGTAATTCTGTATTATGTACATTTATTTATTTATTTATTTATTTAATCTATAAATGATCCTTTTTACACAAAGGATCACAGAGCAGCATACATAAAATTATAAAACAACAAATACAATACAAAAATAACTTTATTTACTTACTTACTTATATTCACCTATGTGAGAGAATAAAATCCAGGGTGGATAAAAATCAATGATCTTTTTAAACGCAATATGATTTAAATCATGATTTAAGTTTAAAACCTGATTCTTATTTAAATTGCCAAAAAAATCTGATGCTTTGATTTAAATCGAATCCACCTTCATTAAAACTATTAAACTAGAGAATAATGGTGGTAGTAGTAGCAGTAGCAGCAGCAGCAGCAGCAGCAGCAGCAAGAATGTTTTGGCAAAAAATAACATTGGAATGTAGAACCAAAAATAATGTAAGTTTGGGAAGAATCGTATTTCTTCCTGAAGGGCATTCCAAAGTCAGGAGCCACCAAAGAGAAGACTCATATAATCTATTTCTCCTACTCATCATACTTAAACATTTCATTAGAACCAAAGGGATTGGTTCTTTGGGATTCTTTCATTTTATTTTTTTTCCTGAAAATGTTAAAGAATGTTCAAAACTACTCAAGAAAACCAGGGATGAGGCAACAGAGGATCAATGTACGCCAAAACAAGCAACAAAAGCAGATGATGTATTCCAGAAGCTGACAACCAGCAACAACCAAGACCAATCCCCCCCCCCCCCGCACCAAAATGTTTGGCCATGCTTCCTAAGCTTTCTATCCCACTTTCTCAACTGCCAGACACCAGGTGCTGAGGCAACCACCACCACTGTTCCTGGAGAACACAGAGAACGAGAAGAATATGGAGAACCGTCAAATCATCCAACTTGCTGTATACTTAAAACTTCTATTTAAATTTATGTTTGAAATGTACAAAATAAGCTCACTTGCTTTCCAAGCGGAATCTTATCTGAGCGCCTGAAGTGTCTGTGGCATCAGTCTTCCACTGGCAGGGTACATGTAATGGCAAGCCTCAGAAAAAGGCACTGTGGCTATGTTTCAAGGTGGCTCCTGGGGCACCAAAGGGATGGACAGGAACACCGCCACCATCCTTTCACTGCTTTTCTCACTCCTCTCTATGAGGGAGGCAGCAGCTATCGGGGGAATGCTCATTAATCCATGCACTTCTTTAGGAACTGCTAACTTTGGGGAAGAGCCTGAAGTCTTTCTTCACGGACAGAAGAGCCATGGAGGGAGAGAAAGGCAGGACCGGGTTTCCAGAGCAAAATCACTGGCAGAGTAGGACTCAGCAGCAGAAAAAGGCTGAACCAAAACACTCCTACTGGGTTCAAACCAATCCAGGCTCGTTCACATCTTCAAAATTCCTGCCTACAACTGCTGGATATTCTAGTTGGCTGATGATTAGTCCACAGGTACCAAAATGCCTTCTGAATGTATGTCTGGTTTACAGAATTCACCTCTTTCATAAGTGTCTGTAGGCAGAACTTAGTAATGGCTACACAATGTTTATTCCTGTCACAAATAATTTGGTGGCTGGTACAGGATGCAACTTTAGGATCTTTTCTTCATTTCTTAAGAAAGTGATGTCATTTTATACCTGCTTTTTTCTGATTTGAAAGCTGTATGCTTTTTAAACAGAAAAAGAATGAGTAAGAGAGCATTTATGAAAAAAATTATGGTTTAAGCCACTTCCAGCTTCCAAAATAACTGAGTTATATTCATTCATTACAACACTGTTCTTCTGTTGGTACAAATGTCGCCTTTTTCTTTGGCTGCATATTTTCTTTTGTCTATCATTCTGTTCATATTCCTCTTCCTATATATCTATACAGTATGTGTTTCTGCTAACAACTGTTCTCCCCTCACATTGGATTTTTATGTTTGCATTCATGTTTTTCACTTCTCTTAATTCCTACAATTTAATCTTCTGGAAGTTATTGTTACTCTCTTATCTTAACTCAAGATACATGGGTATGTCTGTGTACTGGTACCATAATTTAAGGATTTGTGTGCCAGCAGGAAGGCAACAATGCAAAAAGGCACTCCCCTTCCCCCTGTTCCCACACTGCCAGCAGAAAGAACAAATAAAAATTTAGTTACTTTAGCAGATTCCTTGCTTGTCATTAAATGTGAACCAGGTATAGCAATTTAAAATAAACTCTAATGAAGTACACTTTACACCAGCACAAAAATCTGAACTGGTTTTGTAGAAGCATGTATTACAATAACTATGAAGCCTTTATGCCTATATCTTGTGGGATGGAAACTTCCACGAAAACAAATTAAACATTCAGTAGCATCTTAAACATCCCAATTCTTGTCCCTAACTATATAATCAATTTTCCATAATGCATTGCATTCTCCTACCTTCTAGAACAGTGGTTCTCAATCTGGGACTCCCAGCTGTTCTTTGACTAAAACTCCCAGAAGTCTTGAGCTCTAGGCTGTGCTGTCCAAGATTTCTGGGTGTTGTAGTACAAGAACATCTGGGGACCCAAGGTTGGGAACCACTAAGAACATAAGAAGAGCTCTGCTGCATCAGGCCAAGGGCCCATCTAGTCCAGCTCCCTGTATCTCGCAGTGGCAAGATACAGGGAGTGTCCACCAGATGCCTCTGGGAACACAGAAGACAACCAGATAGCTGTCTCCTGATACCCCTTCCCCTGCATCTGGCATTTCGAGGTACCTTCCTTCTAAGCCTGGAGATTGTACATCTTCATCATGGCTTGTAACATGTGATAGACTTTTCCTCCAGGAATCTGTCCATTCCCCTTTTCAAAGCATCTAGGCCAGATGCCATCACCACACCCTGTGGCAAGGAGTTCCACAGACTAACAACACGCTGGGTAAAGAAATGTTTTCTTTTGTTTGTTCTCACTCTCCCAACACTCAATTGGAGCAGATGTCCCCTGGTTGTAGTATTGTGTGAGAGGGAGAAGAGCCTCTCTCTATCCACTTTATCCACCCCTTGCATAATTTTATATGTCTCAATCATGTCCCCCCTCAGGCACCTTTTCTCTAGACTAAAGTGCCCCAAACGCTGTAGCCTTTGAGGTGCCCCAGCCCAGTCATCATTTTAGTCGCTCCCTTCTGCACCTTTTCCAGTTCCACTATGTCTTTTTTGAGGTGCGGTGACCAGAACTGTACGCAATACTCCAGGTGCGGCCTTACCAGCATATTGTACAATGGCATTATAATGCTGGCTCTTTTATTTTCAGTCCCCACTGTTCAAGAGAAGGTAGGCACAGAAAAGTTTCATATCCAGGGATAGGATGGGCAACATACAGCTCCATACAAATAATGGCCTACAGCAAATGTAGCACCCTGGCTTCCATTACTTTTTCTGGTTCATACCCTCAGAGGCAAATGAACTATACAAGGAAAGGTGTGTCTATAAAAGCAGAGTAACTTTATCTCCTATATTTGAGACAGACTGCCTAATACCACCTTGATAATGTGACTATAAGAGTTAGCTAAATAACCAAGCATCATTTCAATACTATGCATTATTCAAATTACATGATTTGATATACAAGACAAAGTAGCTGCTACACATGTTCAGAAACCAGTTTGAATCGATGATCAAATGCCAAAATAAGAGCCTGATCCCACTGATGAAATAAATCAGGAGAGGGGTTGTTTCTTTTCAGTTTGGTGTAAGATCATATGACTTTCAGGATAGTGTGTGCATCCTCACTGCTGTCTCTCGCTTCTGCTGCCTCTGCCACCTCCAAGCACGTGGCTCCAACTCAGCCAGGACAAGGTGGGGGGGGGCACTATTTAGAAGGGGGAGGAGGATGGAAGGGAAAGGGGGTAAAGGAAAAGTGGGAAAAGAAATGAGCGGAAAGAGAGTGCCTCCAGGGGAACTAATTTTGTTATAAAACAAAAAGTCTAAAATGTGTTTTTTTCCAACTGGTATTGCCTCGTAACAGCAGAAGTTCAAATACTAATCTTTTTAACCAGGATTTAAAATAACTAATGATACTCCAGACTTAGAAGCATACATATTGCTGCATGTATTAAGATGCTCTTTCATTCACACTGGGAAAGGAGGCATCAACTACATCCTCCATCTGCAGCTCTCTGCATCATTCCCTACACCTTTTCCAACAGTTTCCCAGCCCAGGGGATAAGTGGCAGAGGGTGCTCAACAGGGAGTGGGAAAGTTAGAAAAGCAGGTAGGTGCAGAAATGAACACTGGTGCACTCATGGAAGGAAACATCCAAAGGAGACCCGCAAGCATTGTCTTCTCACGATATGCCTTCTCACAACATGAAGTACAGTAACTTCAGTTTCGTAATGTTCACTTAAGAGTTCAGGCTTGACTTGATCTAGCACCCACTTACTTGTCTGATATGCAGAACAGTCTGATAAACAACGAGCAGAATCATGCATGGAGGTCTGGGAGAGTGCCAGAAATGGAATAATGCCAGAGCAGCTCAATGAGTTAGGTATCTGGCTGAGAAGCCAGAGAATAGGAGTTCAATTCCCCACTGTGTGGGGAGAAGAGCTAGCATGTGTGGCCCTGGGCAAGCTACACAGTCCCAAGATGCCCCCACCAAAGGAGGGAATGGTAAGCCATTTCTGAATAGTGTATACCTGTAAAACCCTGGAAAGGGTCACGTAAGTCAAAACTGATTTGATGGCATATTGTTGCTGCTGTTGTTGCTGTCCCACCAGGAAGAGAGGGGGCCCTCAATGGGGTGGGTTCAGAACACCATTCCTCTGAGAGGGAGGTTCTACAGTAGAATCAGAAGCTGAGATCCCCCACACATGCCCTGAGAACAGTGAGTGATGTTTGTACTTCATTTATATTATTAACAACAAAAACAATACTTTTAAATAGGTAAAAGAAAACATGATAATGTGCAGCACAAAAACAAAGAAGAAATAAGAGCAAAACTCTGTTTTATAATCTTAGCCGTAATACAATCTGGGTGTTCTTATGTTGTACAACTCCACCTTGTAGTTCCTCCAGAATTATTTGTACACAGGTTGGAGAGAACTGCAGAACTTAGAGAACTTAGCAACCCAAAGTTTTTGCACAGGTTTTTCTTTAAAAAAAACCATAGGTGTAAGACAGGATATAGCTACTGCATGAAACATATGTGGGATGAGATCCTGTACCTAGATCAGGCTTGGGGTGCATCATCCAAGAACTAAGTGAGAACAATGGAGGTGGTGTGCTATAAAATGAGGATGTTTGCACAATCATATATAAAGTAATCTGGCATACATGATGTTTGCAATTTTTTTCAAAACAACACATCTGTATATCAGATATCTATGTACTTCTACTGAAGCTTTGGGAATGATTCAAATGCAGCAACTCAATCATCCCAGTACACAAGGTATGCAATCCAAGAGATTATGCAACTGCATGCCAAAGTAGCTTGCCAATATTTTGGAACACCAAAGCAGTTGCAGAGATATCCTTCAAGTCATAGAATCTTTTAACCTCAACATAAACACCACTTAAACTAGCTTGTTGGGACTTGAACAAAACAGATGAAAGTATCAGATTAAAGAAGATCAAAGGCATTAACATTCATTGGGCAGGGGAAGCAATTTCAGTCCTTTTATACAAGGGGTTCTCATGTCTTTTATTTTAAACTGATTTTTGCAAAGACTGGGTCTAATTCAGTCTGAAACAAGATGAAATTCAAGGCCCACATGTTTTAGACTGCAAGAGCTAAAGCAGACTGCAGGTGGTGATTAAAACAGACATACATGTAATTGATGGCTGAGTCCTTGATAGTCTCAGAAATGTTTCCTAACTTAGAAAATTCAGCATGGAGTAAACTTAAAGGTAATACAACATCCCTAGTTCCATTCTATTTTCAGTCAAAGTTAATTATTAACAATCTCCTTTTGTGTGTTGTTGCAAAATACTGCATAGGCAAACAACCTCATTTTATTTCCATACATTTAACATACTATTTATTTACTCCAGCTAACATAAAGACTATGTACACAAGACTACCTAGTCCTGAATAACTCCCCCCCCCACCCTGCACTGGATTGCTCATTAAAACATGCAAATCGATTTATGGCAGAAGGTTTCAATCAGTCCTCTTGCTTCCTACATTAGTGTAACTAAAAAACAGCACTTGCACAGGGAAGGCTCCGTGTTCAATCCCTACTATCACTTCACAGTGCTGGAAAAAGTCTTTTTCTGAACAGCTGCTGCCTGTCCACGTAGACAGTACTGAGATATATATACCAAAGAAAACATTTGGTGCAAGGCAGCTTTGTTCTGTTCCTACTCACTGAACTACTTTTTTTACTTCTATTTATTTCTGATTCTATTATTATATTTAAATTCTGCCTTTCCTTCAGTGAGGTTGAGTGTTCTACATGGTCTTCCCACATTCTCCTCATAACAATCTTGTAAGACAGGTAAAGTTGAGAGATACTGTCTTCTCCAGGACTATCCAGTGAACTTCCTGTTGGATATATTATAACCTATATATGATGCCTTTGAGAGGTTTGTATGGGAGGGCTTTTTCTGGACTTGGGTTGAATTCGGATTCAGTTAGAAGTTCTGTCGGTGTTAGCAATGGAATCTGTTCGAAGTGGACAAAGTGTTCTGTCAGCTATGTAACTAGTCAGTTTGTGAGTAATGAAGCTAGTTAACCAGTCAAGCACAGTGATACAAAAAGCTAACATTTTTAAACAATATGTTTGTTTTTAATCTATAAAGAACTGTAAGTAAACTAGAAACATTTTATTCTTTCTCATTAGCAGAGTCTCTCGAGTGAATGTACTGAGACAGCAAGTGCCAGTTGAGGTAAGCTAACAAATAAGGGGTGGTTTATTGAGGAATACTTGTTGCTCAATTTGCTCTGTAGGTTCCTGACTGAACCATTTTATCCACTGCATAATTACAGTAGAACTCCTTCAGACTTTGCTCTTCAATGGGGCAAAATTAGGGAATGAAAGGAGGAGCTGAAACTCAAAGCATCATGCCTCCTTTATAGGTTAGATTTCCAGTTTAGGCATAAGCTAACAGATAACATGTGTTCAAAGACTGTAGAAAACTACAAATATTCAATACAAAATGTTGAAAGAAAGTAAAAAAAAAACCAAGGAGGGGCCTTTGCAAGAGTGGAAGAAATGGCTCAGGTTGTACTACTTAGACTAAGCCTCTGTGACAGAAATGTGCTTTCATAAGATACAGTCAATCTTCTAATTCTCAGAATAGAATGGTCTTACATAAACTGCATACTCAGTGATCAGCATCACTGCATGCAGACAACCATGAAGCAGGTAGGTAGGTATGTAGGTAGGTAAATAGACAGACACGGTTTTAGAAATCACCTTCCTACACAAAATGACACAATGTTTCATCTATGTACGTAAATTACAAGCTTACATTCATAATGTGAGCTTTTTGGTGTGCCTTATCACCTAAGAATACCAACATGTTTAGTAAATGTCACTTTTCTTAAAGATACCTACAAATAGCCAATGGGTGCAATGCTTAGAAACTGTGCCACCTATGAGGACAGCAATCCCATCAAGAACTCTTGCTTTTCAAGCACAACCTAATCAGTGGCTATCAGGAGGTAAGAAAATGCTCTGTTCTCCAAAGGAACATGATGCTTCTCTGCGTCCAAAGCTACACTCACTTCTCAAGGAAAGGAAATATCCAAAGCCTTCCAGCGTCAATGCTACCAGTTTTGTAATGCAGTCCATTAAACCTGAAAGAGCATTATACACACACACACACTCTTAAACTTTATCACAGTGAATCTTCAAAATATATGATTTCATTAAGTAATTGGTTGAATATTCACAGACATCTGAGTAAACAAATAATTCCAATCAACAGATTTCAGTGAAATCCAGAATAAAATACAGTGACACTTTAAAGCCTAGTAAAACATGTTAATCTTTTCAGTATCACAAAATTATTTTTCTTGCAACAAACTAACATAGGTACCACTCTGAGAAGAATTATCATAATTTTAAAAAAAAATTTTTTTAATTTTTTTTTACATTACATTATAGTAACTGTCCAGCTGTGCAACTCAAAGTGGGTCTGATAAAGAAGCCATTTCCAGAGGACAGAGGATGTATCTCACCTACCCACATGCACATAACTGTCTTTCAAGTCACACACAGCTATTCCAAAGGAATGCTTGCCTTTCTAGCCAGCTCACTGGCTCAACACACTGACTGATTATAACAACAAAGAAGTCAGCTTATAAAGTAGGTATGCATGACAATGCAAAAAACTCACTACAAAAAGTGTCTGTCTGTGTGTTTGAGATAGACTGACTGACCAGTAGAGACTGGTAAATGGTCAGATCAAGTAACTATAGAAATGATTTTTCAATAATTTGCTGTATCACAGTCTTAACTGAAAACCATGTCTCTATTGCTCAGACTTCTCTGAAATGCCACACCTAATCTGAAATGTTACCCCCATCTCACGTAATTCCAGTTCAGACAGAAAAAGAAATTCCACGGCAACCACAGAGACAATCTTGAAGAATTGGTAGGGCCCAATTTTCTCTATACAATCCAGAAAATATGGTGCATAGAAAAGCTAAGTTGTCTGAGTAATTCACTGCTTCAAAGTTTACATTCTCACCTCAATTTTTATTCTTCTAATCACTCATTAATGTAATGCTGAAGTTGTTCTTCTTTTGTCAGCATCACTGCATGACATGTCCATGTAGTATTTCAACTGTAAACAGATGTGGGAGGAGAGCAAAAGATGATTTTATAACCATGAAGCAAGGATTTGACTTTATAATATAACCTGATTTTTAAAACTCATCCCTAAACAAACATATATCTTTTGGTACAGATATGAGGCTGGACCAAACCTGTGACCAACTAACTTAATAACTCTGTGTACAAGTCAAATCTCTTAGAATAAGTTTTGTTTATTCTGAAAAGAAGGAATTGCCTCATTTTCTTTGAAGAATATTCAGGATACTTTTGTTCCAGCTCTAATGTAGTAACCGTGATGTGGCATACTGTCCGCACGTAACCATCCACATCACCATGACATAAAAAAAACCCCTGAAAGCAGCTAATGTTCATATACTGCAATCCATGTCCAATATTGAGATTAACACAGATGTGTATAGGAATCCTCCTCATTTTTCTGATACACATCCAAAATATAAGGAATAAGTAAGAAGGATTGATTTTCAATAGTAGAGAACTCCCTCTAAAAGCTGAAGACTCCAGGTTCAATCCCTGCCATATCCAGGTATAGCTGGAAAAGACCCTTACCTGAAACAGAAATGCCATAATGTTTTGACTTAATATAATGCACCTTTTCTGAGTTCACAGGAAATCAACAGAAGAAGCAAGAGGATGTGAACAGTGTTCTGCCCCCTATCTTTGCCAACACAGTTACAAGAACAATTTTTAAAAAATCATGTTGCTATATAAAAATTCCTAGACAATTTTTGAGATTACAATATTAAATATTAAATTACAATATTAAATCAATTTGGAGAATCCAAAAACATATATGAATAAATTAGACATACAGAACCATGCATTTCTCTTTGACTCAAAATCTCCTCATGTCTGGAAGCATACAAAGTAAACAGAAGCAACCAGGCTGATTAAATTCCAAAAGTCAAATGGTTGCAGAAATGAAATGTGACTGACCATTTACTGTAAAGTAATTCATATAAATTTAACCTTTGCTGAAACAAACCACAACAGACACACTTGGAAAGACAAAAATATTTTAAAAAGCCGCCAGCTTGCAATGTAATCAAACCTGAAGCCGTATAATCTACGAACCTCAATGCTGCCATTGAGAAAAATAGAAATAAAGCGTCTTCCAAAGTCTGCCATCACATATCAGAAATTAAAATAGCTTCTGCATGTCCCTACAGAAGTTACTAGCTCCAAAATGTTTACCAGCCTGCCCATCTATCCATATTTAAGGTTAGTTATTTGTGTGCAAAGATGATCTGAAAAAAGGAACTTCCTCCCAATGTAAGCGTCTAAGACTGAATTAATGGAACATAGAAGCTCATCAAATCCCCCTGATTCAACAGGCCTACCTCTATTTGTGACTTACTACTGAATTTCAGCCAAAGTACTTTTTTTAAAAAAATGAATCCTAGAATAATGGAGTTGGAAGGGGCCTATAAAGGCCATCATATCCAACTCTCTGCTCAATGCAGGAATCCAAATCAAAGGATATCTGACAGATGGTTCTCTACTTTTCTCTTGAATGCCTCCAGTGCTGGAGCGCTCACCACCTCCCAAGGTAATTGGTTCCATTGTTGTACTGTTCTAACAGTTAGGAAGTTTCTCCTCATATTCAAACCAAATTCTGGCTTCCTATAACTTGAGCCCATTATTCTGAAATATCCTGCGCTCTGAAATGATTGAGAACAGATCCCACCCCTCTCTGTATGACAATCTTTCAAATATTTGAAAAGTGCTACCATATATTTCCTTTCTTTCCTCAAGGATAAACATGTCCAATTCTTTCAGTCTTTCCTCACAGGGCTTGGTTTCCAGTCCCCTGATCATCCTTGTTTCCCTCCTCTGAACTTGCTCCAGTTTGTTGGCATCTCCCTAGGTGTAGAACTTTGAACTCATCCCTATTAAATTTTATTCTGTTGTTTTCAGACCAGTGCTTGAGCCTATGAAGATCTTTTAAAATTTTGTTTCTGTCTTCCAGGGTATTTACTATTCCACCCAATTCTGTGTCATCTGCAAAGTTAATAAGCACTCCATGCATCTCCTCATGCTGAAGAGCATCAAGCCCAGGGTGAGCCTTGTGACACCTCACTTGCTGCCTCCTCCCAGTTTGAGAAGGACCCATTGACTCCTTCTGGATTGGGCATCAATTTTGGGGGGCTCCATAGTTTACTGTACAAATTTTTGTTTGTTTGTTAATCTTCCATCTCCTCTAATACTCAGTGTTGCAGATATGATCAAAAATGTGCAGTTCTCAAACTGGGCTTGTATCTCTAGAGATACATACTTGTTAAGAGCAATATAAGGAAGGGAGACATAATGTACCTGATTAGGCTTATTTTTCAAATCTGACTAAAGTTATTCCTCAAGCTTTTCCCCCATCTCTTTTGGCATGAAATTATTTTGTGCATTCTTTGAAACCCCATCTAAAATCTCCAGGACTGATTTGAGTAGTTTCCTTGGGCAACACTGATTTCTGTAGAAAAAGAACTCTAGCTGTTTTCCATTTATAAGTCTACAGAATCAATATCAAACCCTTACTCTCTGTGTCAATAAGCAGACTTTTCAGACACTGGACATGTCAATGAACCTGAGAAGTGGTGGAGCCAATCTTTTCAAGGAGAGTGAGAAATCTGTGTAACATAAAATATGTTTTGATTATAGCAAGCAAGGATGCACTTTTCTGTGGGGTGGGAATCACCTTAGCTCAATTGAGTTTTTTCTGAATAGTGATTTAATCATGATTTAAATCAAATCTACTCTGTGTGCAGAGGAAAAACTCTGGATTAAAATGCTCATTCTTACAAACCTATTGGCAGTTTGGCTTCTGAATATCAAATTAAAGTGTTTATTCACTTAGAAAATATTGTATGACTCTGAAAAATCATATTTAACTATTCATATTATAACAGCAGCAAGAATAGTTTTTGCGAAACACTGGAAGGAACCTAGAACACCGCAAATAGATGAAGTGATAGATAAAATCCCTGAAACCGCAGAAATGGACATACTATCAGATTGGCTAGATGCAAAAAAGAAAAAAGACCATCAGAAAATTTGGTCACAATTATATACATGGTTACAAGGTAGATAGAATAGTGAACTGATACATAGTTATCTGTATGGCTGCAGAAGAGACAGAATAAATGATGGATAAAGACTATCAGCTACATAATCAATAATTAGAATAACAATATATCTGTCTGAATTTGATTTTCCCTCTCTCTCACTGTTTATATTTCTTTATGATATGTGGAACTATTACTAGAAGAGAATGTATAGAATTACTATGAAAAATATTGATTTGTAATGTATCCGTTCAAATCCACCCCCTCCGAGGGTACCCCTATCCCAGCTGCCCCTTACCTTACCTTTATAAGGAAAATAAAAAAATTAAAATTAAAAAAAGAAAATATTGTACACTTTTTCTGCACAAAAAAACTTGTTTTAAGCTCCAATATGACTTTAGACTTATTAAAGAGCAACACTGTTACTCTTTCCTTTAAAACAGAACACACTGGTTTGAATTGAGCAAAAATATGAACAAATTTGAACCTTGTTTCTTCTTATTTATTATAAGAGTGAGAAACAAACAATTAATATCTATTAAAAGCAATGGATATTTTCACGAAAATGAAAATAAAAGTTTGAAGGTTGCAGAGCCTTCTTCTCACTTAGGACCAGTTTAGCCCTTCTGTCAGTTAGGATCAGTTTACCTACACAAAGTATGTCACTTAATTTTAAGTACAACATCCCTAAATTTGGGGGTGGGGATGGGGGAAGGGAGCATTCAAGATCACTATCTTTCTGAAATGAAAGTAGATAGGAATCATCTTGTCGTGAGCTTTTCTAATAATCAACCACTTGCAGACCAGACAGACAGGAGCCAACTCTTCTTACACAATGAAGTACTTTTCTGTGATGGGTGTGCAATCTTATGCTTGTTGTCAAAATGCACTACTTCCTTCCAGCATTAAATTTATTATTGCATTTATTTAAAACATTTTTACCTTTCTCCTAAAAAGGGGCCTAAAGCAGCCTACATTATTACAAATAAAATATTAAAAGCTAAAAACAGTAAATTATTCAAATATAAAGAATTAATAACATCATATTAAAAATGCTAAGTAAAACATGACTAAAAACAGATTTAGAAGCAACAAAATATAAACCATCCTGTTTATTATCTCCCAAACAGTCAGTCACAAAGGAAAAGCCTGTCTGAAGAGAAAGGTCTTTGTCTGCTTGCAGAAAGACAGCAAATGTTAAATAACATAGTGGACAAAACAGAACCCTGAAGGACACCAAAGGCCAATGGCCCAGGTGTTGAACAGGAGACCCCCAGCATCACATTCTGATCCACCATAAAACAGTCCTCCTAGTCCCATCCCAGAAAGATGCCCCAAAAGGTTACCTTGGTCAACAGTACTGAAAGCTGCTGAGAGATCCAGCAGAACCAACAGGGACACACTCCCTATGTCCAGTTCCCAGTGTAGGTCATCCACCAAGATCACCAAAAGGTCTCCATACCATAATCACGTCTGAATGGAATGGATCTAGATAATCCATTTTATCCAGGAACCCCTGGAGCTGAGAAACCATGACCCGCTTTAACACTTTGCCCAAGAATAGAATATCAGAGACTGGCATAATGTCAAATAATAAGGTCAAATAATAATAAAGACAAATAATAGGGAAAAGTCATTGAGGGGTTTCTTCAAGCATTCACCTTAATGCCCTCATTTCTAACTCTCTTCCACCTGCCACCTCCTCATCTAAAGACAAAGCAGACTCACCTTACACAAGATTGAGTGGGTAGCATGCAGATGAAGCCTCTGGAATAACAACAGAGGCCTGTCTGGCCTTGTACTGAATGGAAAATGATTATCTTGCTTGCAATGGATAATGGAGCTGGATGCTCAGTGAGTCATTTGTAGTCAAAGAGGGGCCCAAACAGATTAACAGACAGAACTATTAGTAGATCTATTAGTAGTTTTGCCTCTGTGCAACTTCTCTCACTGAGACTTCTCTGAGGCCAGCTGAATTTAAAAAAAAAACTGTGATTGAGCCATGAGATTCCATCTGAAGTCCATAATCTAAAGGCAAATCCTTCACCCCATGGTAGACTGCATACCATGTGCAAGAAGTAATGCTCAAGCTGCTTCTAGAAAACAAATAACAACTGAAAGCTGTTCTACACTGAGAATTTCCTTTTCCTTCATTCCAGCTCTTAATTCCTCAGGGAAAACTATGGTTCAAATAGATATGGAACAAGATGAAACAAAAAGAGTGAGGAGCCACCTGATCTAGACACTAAGCCATCAGCAGCTGGTTGAACAAAAAAAAATTGGTTCTCAATTTCACCTTTGAGCCAAAAATCACTAAACTGTCACCTTTCGTTCTTTAGACTCTCTTATAAATTTGCAAACTCTGCAAGTTACTTCATTATAAGCTCTCAAGAGGACATGCAGTGTAAAATGTTCTCTGACCAATCTGTTTCACACATACCTCCAGAGCTAGTCTCTTAAGTAACAGTAAAAGTATATCTTATCCTGAAACAGGTGGCAATGGGGTTAGGAATGAGAGAGTGGTCTTACTTGTTAGTCTAGCTACTATTCCTTCTCTCTGGCTCACATATCCTCACACATAGCAGCAAGGTGCATACAAGAGAGTGGCAGATGAGTAACTCTGTGCATGGAACCTCACAGGCAAAAGGTTGACACATGTTATTACCTTAAGGGAGTACTGCTTTTTAGGAATAATTAGTTGCAGGCTGCTTATGAAATAAGAGCTCGTTAGTGTTACCTGTCGCTCTGATTTTGCTCACCACTCATTACACAATACACTAAACAGTGTGTTACTTTTTAAAACTTTGTTTTAAATTAAAAATTAAAAAATTAACTTATATCACTTGAAATACTCACAAAAGTGATGGTTTAAAGCACAGCAAAGTCACAGGCCGGTGTTAATTTTTTAAAAAGTAGTTGTTATCCCCTCTTCTTAAAAAAACCCAACAACAATAACTACTGGCAGTAGTCATTTGTAACATATTACTTTCAAGCCCTGGTCCTGAACTGCAACTCTTCAAAGAAAGTGAGCTAAGAGTTTGTGCAATACAACTCTTAATTATGCGTGCGAACTGCAACAAGTCAAACAATTAAATTACTCATATTTTTCATGTCCAACATACTAAAATTTCTTCCTTTAATATACTTAAATCAACACTCCAGCTAGCCAGTCAGCCAGCCATCTCCACAGAGGAACACAAGTGATCAGACTCATCATTCAAGCCTGAGACAAGAGGACACATTGTACGATTGTCACTGTTTACAGAACAAAAGCTTCTAAGGAGAGGAACTGAATATCAAACAGGAGTCTTGAAAGTCATTACCAGGTGTGAAATTCCGCACATCTTCTGTCCAGTGAAGTCTCTTTATTTTGAGGCCATGTATAAACGCATAAACATTTGCCATATAATCTCACTTTTATGTCTGAGGAAGTGGAGTTGATCCATGAAAGCTCATATTAAAATACAGTAGTACCTTGGTTTACGAACGCCTCGGTTAATGTAATTTTCGGTTTACGAACAGAAATCCATAGAAAATAATGCCTCAGTTTACAATTTTTTCCACAGTACGAAGGAAGTTTCCCCAGGATTCATTGTGCCTGGAGGTTTATAGCGCCGCCCCCATTCCTATGGCAATCTGCGTTTCAGTTTACGAATTTTTCGCATTACGTAACGTTCCAGAGAACGCATTAAATTTGTAAACCGAGGTACTACTGTATAACAAGCAGTCTTTAAGGGGTCACAACATTTTTGTCTTCTTTATTTTTTTGTTTTATATGTGTTGTTTTTGCATCTGTTTTCTTTTGTTTCTTGTCTGATATATTTTTTAATTTATGATTTTCTACGATCTGCTCAGTTTTTAAAGAACCTATCTCAAAAGCTGATTTGGTACATTCTGAGACAGCTCAGGGATAAATTACACAATATATTAAATATAAAGCACGCAGCCGTACTGTTTTAAAAAACATTCAATTAAATAGTTGTGACTCCTCCACAGATAGTTTAATCCTTTGCTCCTCAACCACTTGCTTCCTAAATTCACACACACAGAGAGAAACTAACCTTTCAGCATTTTTAGCACTGTGCAGGTGGGCTTTAGTGGGTCATGTAGTACAGAGTGTAGAGTCTTGCTAGGCCAGAGTCCCACCCGTTTGAAAGAAAAAGGAAGCAGAAGACTACGGTACTCTGAATATTATATATTTAATATATATGCCATGTAGTTTAGACCTCAGTTCCAACAGAGTAAGCACGATTTAGATTCAGAAATTTGATTTAGATATTCTTCATGACCATTATTCCAGGCATCTAGTCATTCTCATAGAATTCTGAGTTTTCACCTGTTCCTTTTTTTAAAAAGCAGATTTCCATAAATTTTGTTTGGGAGATGCTTCAAAAAGCCAGGGAGATACTTTAGCTGGTTAGGAAATCTCAGTTCTCTTTCTAAAGCAGCCTAACACTTTACCTGATTCCCCCAAATACAGTTTATTACTCTCCTAACATCCAAACTCTACACCCCTTTTTTCTGAGTCCTCTCAAAACTAGCATAGGTTCCAATTTAAATTCTATTTCAGAATTGGTTGTTTCTCAAAATGTGTATTTGGTCCGATCTACAATAGCTCTTCTTACATTCTCAATTATAATCTATGTGGAAATATACAGTGACTATAGTTTATTTACTTATCACTCATACATTTTACCAATCACTAATATCAAAAAACAAAACAAAACAAAAACAAAAAACTTTTTCTTTATAGTTATTTCCTCCTCATTTGCAGCAGGCAAATTTAAGTCCAGAAAAGCTAGGTCAATTTCACTAAGACAATAGATGATTCTGTCTATCCTCCACCAGTCTTTGTGAAAGAAGGACATTCTACCAGGCTTCTAAGAGGCCAGTATCTTTCATTTTCCTGCTTAGCTGCTCAGGAAAGCTCTTCACTTCTTTCTAAGAAAGCATGAAAAAATAGGCTTCTAGACTATTTTGCAATCTAGTCATTTTTGTAGGCTTGTTAACAAAATTGGATTCATACAATTGATGGTTGAGTATATACATAAAGTAAATCAATTTTCACATTGCTGTACTGCCAGTACCAGAAAAATATGGATGTAACTGAATGATGAACAGCAATGAGCTTGTCTAATATCTCATTAAATCTCTTTACTCTTTGTGGAATACTGAAGGCCCTGGCTGTCCTTAAATCTGACACCATAAGTTGACAATAATTCTCCAGGTCTACATTGCAGTTACTATTTCAGAGCCTGCTAGCCCCAGCACCTGCTTTATAAAGCACTTTTCAAAGCACTGAGTGCTAATGCCTGCATGTAGGTTTCATCACTAGTATGTTGATCAAGAACCAGGCTTTCATCCAACATGGAGTATTTTAAAAGTCAAGATAATTTACAAAAAAAAAAAACCCCACCCATATATGAGACGAGGTACCGTTAGTTTGTTCAAGAAGTAACAGTATTTCAGTGTAACATGCTAACAGTACAGTCCTACACGTGTGCTCAGATATAAATCTCACACAGAGTGGCAGCTCATATTCTACCACTGGCCTCCACCAGTATACTCCTACCCCTTCCCAGTGAGAAGGCACAATGCTGGATGTTATGGGCAGGATACCTCATACTCACCAAGGGCTACTGAAAAGGAAAACAGGCGATTTCCACAGTAAGTACCTTGTGGTGCTACGCATGCTGAGGACTGAGAAGCAAAGGAAATCGCTGTGATGAGAACAGTGGCCAGAGACAAGGTTGAAAGAGTGGAAGAGAAGGGAAAGGCAGCTCTCAGACCTTGGACTTAGATTTGGAACAGAAGTCTGACACAGGTATACACTGGCCGATATGCCAGAGTCAAGAGATACCTATGAAGTATGTACTGGAGACAGGGTACTAGCACAGGCAAACAGGAATGGAAGGCCAGAGGCAAAAAACACAGTCATGGACAGAATGATGTCACATACTGGATCAACCAGGAGGCTCAAAACTGAGAAGTCTGTACACCCATGCTGCCATTATAAATAGAATCCAGTTCATTTTTTCAAAAGGCCCAATGGGTTACAGCAATGTACCACTTTTATAATGATGAGGTTTATGGGGAAATGACATAATGTAGCCACTTCCCATAGTAGTGAGAGATTCTACCAAGAAATCTTGAACTTCTCAATTACCCAGAATGTTGAGTAAATCTCTTGAGAGAATTAGCAATGAACACTAATCAGGTAACACACACTTTTAACCAAGAAATCCAATACAATTCTAAGTTTAGGTAACAGTATGCATTTCTCTGCCTTATTCAGTCCCACTGCTACAATACATTCCTGAAAATCCAGGTCAAACTAGACAAGCCCTCCAAACCTGCCATTACTACTTGTGTATCTCACAAAGCAAATAAAGCCTTCTGAACAAACATGTCTGCTTTGCTATCGGAATGCAAGGTTCCCCTTCCACTACTTTAAACAAAGTTCAAGTAATCTGATAACTAAGTATTTCAAAAGTCTCCATCTAAAGAGGAATATTCTCTAGTATGCTTTCCAAGATAATCTGATCTTTATAAGCCAAAAGACTAGAGCAGAAATGCTACATCTCTAGCATTTGAAAGTTGGTGACTTATCACACAAATAAAACAAATATCCAAGTATGACATGAATAATTCATTCATTCTGAATGCAACTGGGATATTTAGAGTAATAAACTAATCTGTACTGCTCCAACTGTTCTGAAATGAAAAGCATAAAGTTGAGACAAGCTTTAAAAATTCCGCATGCAATTAAGCAATACAAATATTGATGCACAACATGCAATACATTTATTCACTTGATCATACCTTCCTTTCAGCATCCTCCATGTGCATTGTTAAGAACTATTATTAAGCCTATTATTAAGTATACTTCTCCACTGCTTTCTTTTTCTAATTTTCTTTTTCAGCTGCAAACGGTAAATCTACTCTATGTGTATCATGAGGAACACCGAAGCAAGTCCAAGATTTTCAAAACACTAGACCTTTTTCAGAAGACAAAACAGTTGTACTAGAGGTATTCCTCTCTGCTGGCACAGACATCACCCAGATTTTGTGAATGATCTGTCTTTATCATAAAACACAGCTCAGGCTTCTTCACATTCCCCAACTGCTCTTGAGTGTTAACTGAAGATGCTACATAAAGTGATCAACTAGTTTTGCAGCAGGAATTTTGACATTTTATTTTATTTTGTCTTTTGTACTCTAGAAAGGGTGATCTGTTTTGTGACAGAGAAACCCACTGGCTGAAATCCTGTCACACAATTAATAGAAACAGTGTAACTTTGGTAAGTAAACTGTTTTAAGTTAAGAAATCTCCATAGACATCAGTTGCACAATGAGTTATGTGACTCAGAATGCAACAGATAATGCCTCCAGAGTTTTCTTAATAGCAATTCACATATAAAAGCTATAGCTTCCGCATATCCGTGTAACAGTTTTTCAGCCACTATGAAAAAGTATGAGAATTCAGGTTCAGGTTCACTGGCCTACTGAATTTCATTCTAGAATCATAGGCATAGGGTATATATAAAGTTCATAAGATAAAGTTAGCATGCATGCCAAAGTCAAACTACAAATTCTAGTTTTCATGAATAAAAACAAGGTACTTAATTTTACTTCCTCTTTTTTTTATCCAAAATTTTACATTCTGCAATAGTGTTTTTCAACTTAGCACCCTCCACTTCATTTGGAATACAACTCCCAGCTTTCTTCATCATCAGCCACTTTGAGAATGAGGAGAACTGAACTTCAAAGCACCTAAAGGGCACTGGGCTGAGGAATGTTGCTCAGCAACAATACTGAAATTGCTTCTACACCACTCCAACATTGGGCACATTTCAGACTCTATTTAAACAACAGAATGGTGACAAATCCAGAACTGGGGAAATGTTTCAGCAAATGAACCCACCCAGTGCAGAAAACAACTTTTTTAGTAGAGCTCTAATTCTGCCAAAGTTCTGACCTAGGGCATAAGAATCATGCCGTACCAGTATGTCCTCTCCCTGACATACATCTCTCTCCTTTACTAAATATTGCAGATGCAAAGAAGTCAGGTTAAATGTCAAGAAGACAGATATAAAGTGCTTAGCAAATTGCATTGGTACCACTATTCTGCTACCAGGGAACACAAGAAACTGAGTTCTGAATGTCTTCTAGCTCCATCAACGAAGAGGTTTGAGGGACTTCACTTTCCCAAATACCATAAGCAACCATGGGCCACTCTCTAGCAACCAAGCCTTCAAGATAATACCTCCGTCATTGCTGAAGTCTTCCACATCAGCATTCCATGGCACCAGCCTTCTTTTCTTAGCAAATATAAGCTCTGGTAAAGAGATATAGAAACTAGTGGACCATGACTTCTCTCAAGTAACTTTTGGTATGAGAAAGCTCAGTCTCATGGAGTCTGGGGTGGCAGTTAACACTTGTGAAACATAATAGTTTCAATATTTTTAATCATCATGCTTTTTTTTTTTTTTTTGGCACTGCAGAAAAAATGATTTTCAAATCAATTAAAAGCCAGTAGGCTATGTTGTACTAAGGGATGTGGTGGCGCTGCGGGTTAAACCGCAGAAGCCTCTGTGCTGCAAGGTCAGAAGACCAGCAATCGTAAGATCGAATCCACGCAACGGAGTGAGCTCCCGTCGCTTGTCCCAGCTCCTGCCAACCTAGCAGTTCGAAAGCATGTAAAAATGCAAGTAGATAAATAGGTACCACCTCGGTGGGAAGGTAACGGCGTTCTGTGTCTAGTCGCGCTGGCCACGTGACCACGGAAACTGTCTACGGACAAACGCTGGCTCTATGGCTTGGAAACGGGGATGAGCACCGCCCCCTAGAGTCGGACACAACTGGACTAAATGTCAAGGGGAACCTTTACCTTTAGGCTATGTTGTAAGAAGACAGGACACTAGCCAAAGGTTGTGTCACAAGCTAAGACAAAAAATTAGCTTTGCTTCCAACTCCTGGCACAATGTACTCTGTGTTTTGGTACCTCACATACACAAAGCCTTTGCTCGGAAGAACTCAGCAACATTTCCACACACTCCACAGAAGCCTGTGTCAACAGAAAGGCATGGACATGTATTTACTTTAACTTTAAAGCAACAAACAACATACTAGTCAACTATAAATCTTGCATTCATCTTCTCACTCTACATCAGTATTAAGCTAGTAATCTACCGTCCAAAACTGGTACATTTCCGTACATGAGAAGAACTGCTGAATAGTTCAGTGGCTTAAGTCTTTGGCTGTGAGGCAAGAGGTTGGGAGATCAATTCCCCATTGTGCCTCTTTGATAGGAACTGGACTTGATGATCCATTGGGTCCCTTCCAGCTCTGCAGTTCTAAGATGATTATTATTATTATTTTAGCCCTGGATTGAAGATTTGGGAAGGTTTTGCATTACACTTGACATAGAAAATGTATTTGTTATAACATTTAAGAGGCTACTTAAATCCAAAAGAAACAATATCCAGATATACAAAATACTTCTAAGTGCACATGGTAAACTGGGAAGCAATGAAATGCTATCCCAGAAGGAACTTTAGATGAATTTTTTAGGAAATTTGGCAAGATACACTTGTCAACTCCCTGAAATTTTTTACTTCTGCTAGCAAACTCAAAATAGAACAACTGAAACCATGTGTTGGCAGGCATTAAATGCTGAATGGAGTGGAGTAGTATACTCCATTTCTCTGCTGTTAGATAAAACTCAGTATGAACTAATTAACATTATGACTACCTAATACATTACCAAAAGCATCAACTCTTAATATCTACCTGCATTTTAACAAGTCTCAGGAATATCGCAAAGTTCTATATTTTAATAGGGAGGAGAGAAATGTTCCGTTTTCAAAACACTTAACACTTAGGAATTAAAACAGTACAGTTCTCACAAAAACATATCAGATTACAGTTTCATTAATATGCTAACAACATTTCAGCTACAACAAATGACGTACTTATATACAACAGCATACCAACTCTCTATCCTTGTTACTTATTTTAAAAAGGTAATCAGGAGATTTACAGGCAAAATGGATACAACTAGCCATCTCAATATTTTGCATACTTTGCAGTTAGCATACAGTGACTCAAACAGGATAATAGCAGTCACAATAAATGCTGAAAGTTATTCACAGACATGTCATCGATAGTGGGAAAGTTTGTTAAGTGTGTCCATTCAGTATTTCTAATGAAGTTCATAGAATCATTTGACTTTCCAATAAAGATGAACATCTCTGGCTTAAATATTGGTTTTCCATCCAGTCTGGAATGAATTAAACCAAAAAGCAACACTGTCCAACTACCCTGCACGTCTGACAGTCTGCAATTCAACAGCATCTCCACATCAAAAATAAAAGATATGCCAGCATATACTGTACATCATAGTGTGTATATTTGTGAGAGGGGTGTCAGTGGGGACACTTTCTGCAAGTCGTCTAGCCCCCGCTCAGACAAGAAAAAATGGGAGAGGGGAGCTGGGGGCTAGCCACTATTACAGTGGTATTGGAAAAGATTAAACGGCAGACAGAGTCAGAGGGAACCACAGAGAGGGGACTTGAGGAGATGCCCAGGAGGAGTTATGGGAAACTTGTTACTGTGTTTAGTGTTATAGCCCTCAACTGCAAGAACAAGCATGCAACACCCGCATACTCAAGCCCTGCCAAGAGCTGCTACCAATACAGTACCACCTGTAAAATATTACTGAAACCCTGTGTTTTGTATCACAAGGGCTGTTTTTTTTTATTCTGTCAAACATGAGATGATATGCCAAAAAAATCAACCTTTTCAATAGGCAGGAAAAAGAAATGAAAGTATAACTGTAACTGCCAGTTTAAACAGTCTAATTATCTTAACATGTTAATTTGTTTTTGTTTTTATCCATATTTCATATACATCCATCATTTTTAAATCGTGCAACGCTCTGATACGAATAAAGAAAGACTGATGGGCCAAATTAAGCTTTAATGGAAAGCAATATTCCCTCTAAGTAAGATTGTTTCCAAGCAGGTAAGCCACAGCTACACAGAGCTGCATCAGTCCCACGCACCCACCAGTGTTGCCACCCATTTGGTTCCAGTCTTGGCCAGAACCCCCCACACATGAGGAGGGGTTTCCATTCAGTGCTGTTGGAAAATTGAATGTAATTAAAGACTAGCAGAAATCCTGCGCACAAAGTTCTGGCCGCGACCGGAACCAACACTGGCTGCAGGTGCACAGGACCGATGCAGCACTGCACAGCTTAGAGGGAATGTTGATGGAAAGCCCTTTAAGAAAGGTCTAAACTCCCAAGAAAGCATACTTCCATCAGATTAAACCACTACACCACTACTACATATTTCCCAGTGGTAACAGTGGAAGTGTGAATGCTAGTCCATCAATGATATACCACTGTAAAGGTGTAATCTTGCAAAAATTAAAGAACCTCCCCCAATAAAACAGAATTAGAAGTATAACAATTAGACCATTGACAAAGATATTGTTGATACTAGTTATTTGCTCAGGCAGCTTTACTCCAAATTGCTTATTCTTTGGCCATGTTGACAAAACATCTAATTTTGCTTTGTCACCTTTGCCATCTTGCTATTTCAGGAACAGTTGAACCCCCCCACCCCCAAATTTGAAAAAATGTGCAGTATTTCTGCACTTCTACCCAATAAATTGGAACCAGTTAGTTGCTATGCCTTCAGAACTGCAAGGCTTTACTACTTGGAAACAATCTCAGATTACAGCAGTTTGTGACCTTTTAAGAGCAACTCCTAAAAATTATATTATTGTTGACTCTACCTTTGCAAAGACTCAGGAATGTAAATAAGTTTTGGGGCAAAAAAGCAGGTGGTTTTTTTCCTTTTCTTTGCCCTGGCTCAGTCTATTCCCATGTTTGCCATCTCAACAATGGCATCGATTAACTACAGCTGAGCAACAAGGACAAATAAAGTGTTGTCCCATCGCTAAAGAATTTCCTCTCTGCACATCTCCTCTATTTTGTCTAGCATTTCTTGACAGAAAATTAATTTGTTTTTGTTTATCTAGTTTTATTTCTGTACACCAGCATTCACATAGCATTCAGGATGGCAAACTGCAATTCATTACAGTGCATAAAGGCTGAACTTGAAACACTGTAACACTGTAACAAGGCTTCTCAGGGTTCTCATTTTAAAAAAATTAAAATTGTACATATCTCATGCCTCTTTCTAAACATGCAATGCAATGCAACTTTACAGATGTCTAAAGTGGAGAGCCATCCCATGTAGCAACAAAAGCCAATGTAGAAAAGATTGTTTCTGAACTAGAAACAAATTGTTTCCATTTCAGCTGGTTATTATAAGAATAATATATTAAGAATTCGTGCCTGAGTTTTCCAGTATTTATCCTTTGTTTTGTGTTGTATTTTTTAGACTGTAAACCTTGTAGCAGGCACGTAACAATTATTAATTACTATTAATTATTAATATTACTGATCTGCAAACTATTCTAGCAGCTTTTCTTCCTAGGTACAGACGCTTTACATAAATTAAACACTAATTTAGTATAAGAACAGGAGATTAGGCATATCTATGTGATCCAGTTGCCCATGCCAAAGAATAGCAACTCACCTTTCTAATTTCCACTGCAGCCAATTGGCTACTTATATTTAACCTTCTGAGAATGGTAAAGAACACATTGTCTTGTTTATGAATCAGATGTAGAGGCAATATTTTACATAAAACACATTTGGAGACACCAGGCATCAAGTGATTTAACTGGGAGAAGCACCTGCCAGAGGAATACCAAGCCAGCAGAGCCTTCCCATACAGCACATCCTCAAGCAAAACAAACAAACAAACAAACCAACCAACCAATATCAAATATCAAGTACAGTGGTGCCTCGACTTACGACCATAATCCGTTCCAGAAGATGGACGTAACTCAAAATGGTCATAAGTCGAAGCACCATTTCCCACTGAAATGCACTGGAACGCGATTAATCCGTTCCGGGGGGGGGGGACCCCAAAAAATAAATAAATAAAGCACACAGCAAGCCCGGTCGGAAGGCGCTGGGGCTTTTAAAAAAAAAAACAACCAAAAATAAACAGCAAAGCAAGCTCCGTCGCTGGGGCTTTAAAAAAACCAAAAACCCAAACCAAAAATAAACAGCAAAGCAAGCCCCGAAGGCGCTGGAACTGCAAAAAAACAAAAAAAAAAAACCACAAACCCAAACCAAAAATAAACAAAGGAGCAAGCCCCGTCGCAAGGCCCTGGGGCTGCAAAAAAACGACAACACCAAAAAATAAAACAACAGCACAGCACAGAAACATACCCCCCCCCCCAGCCCAAAACCACGCTGCAAAACCCACCCAGAACAGTTTTTAAAAAGCAGAAAACAGCACCTTACCTTACCAGGCAGCCTCCTCCGATAACACACTCTCTAACTGCTGGGGCGAAAGAGCTACAAAGAAGCAGCCTCGTCGCCACCTACAGTTAGCAATTTGAATTTCCCGCCTTTTTCCCCTGCCTTTTTGTGTTCGTAACTGGAAGCTCTGGCTGCAAGTCGAAGCAAAATTCTGCGGCCGGAGCTGGTCGTAACTCGAAATGGTCGTAAGTAGGGATGGTCGTAAGTCGAGGCACCACTATACCCTCAATTTTCCTCTTTTTCTCAAGTAATGTGCCTTCATTCTGAATTACATGGCCTGTTTACTTAATTGTTCTTCCCATCTCTCCCTGGTATATTGTAGAAAGTTTAAAAAATTATGAACTTTTAAAACATTATCATGTGTTTTTTTAAAAAAAACCCACCATACATATGCTTTAACATTACTAACTCACAAGAGTCACATTTCATGATTAATATACACCACAATCCTAAATTCCAGATCTGCTAACTAATCTGGTTTAGGTGCCATGCAGGTCTCTCTCTGTCCCAAGGAAGAAGACCTCCATCAGTATGGAAGTTCATTCATCTCAAGGACCCAATGAGGAAAGCACCACTGGAGTTAGGCTACCACTAATGGCATTCCCACCAGAGTTAAGCCACAAAACAGAGTGGCCTTGGAATCCACTAAGTCCCCCACACTGCTCAGTCAAAGTCCCCACACTGCTCAGTGAAGCATCAATTTGGCAGACATATTTTCCTCATTACAATCAATGGAAGTCTCCCAAGTGTCACTGGAAAACCACCAAAAAATAACTGCCCCCTTGGCTGCTTCTATTTGGCTAGAGCTGAGGATGCTGCTGTGGATCTACAGCAGATCCCCACATGAAATCATTCTATGATTGCTCTATGAACTTCTTTAGGAAGTGAAGAACTGTTTAACAGCTGTCCAATAACATCATTCTACTAAGTTTAGACAAAACATGGTATACAGTAGGACCCCACTATCTATGGGATCGATATCTGCAGTTTCATTTATCTGCAGCAGCCCAATAAGCAACACTCCAGGGTGCCCCCTCGTGGCCTTCATCCCACCTCCTTGTATGCTGTATATAGCAGCGTTCCCCAACCTTTTTCGGTCCGCGGACCGGCTGGGGAAGGCGGGTCACCCCCCCCGCGCTTGTGCGCATGCACAAATGGCGGCATGGCGCTCGCACAGGAGTGCTGGAGCGTGCGCGCAAGCGCAAACAGGCGGCGCAGGGGTGAGTGCGTGCGGGGGGGCGGGAGGTCTGTCTCGGCGACCCCGTCCGGCCCAGGCCACGGACCGGCACCGGGCCGCGGACCGGGGGTTGGGGACCTCTGGTATATAGGGTTCCCTCATATCCAGTTTCAGGCATCCACAATAGATCATGAAACCAATCCCCCATGGATACGTGGGCCCTACTGCATTTTCGAAGGCAAGTTTTTAGTAGCTGTTGACAGGTATGAGAACATTTTTAACTGCATATTCTCTATTTTTATTTTGTCCAGTTTTACTTTTTAAAATGGTGGTTATGAAACCAGAAGTTTTCAAACAGGTTACATAAAAACAGGAGGCTGTTAAACACAGCTCAATAACCACACTATTCCAGCATGCCACTGGCTGCCAAGGCAGCCAATGTGCCCATGTTCAAGTAGCTGTCTTCAACAACTTCAGGAAAGTTGTAAATCAAATACTGTCTAAACAAACGTCTTTTTATGTAAATATTTGTTCTTCTCTCTCTCCAAGTTCACTCTCTCCTTCAGACTTCACTTATTATTTACACTGCCAAGTTTGCGCATATTAAAACAACAAGTATCATAGAAGTAACACAACTAGAGCAATAGATGTTTTTGCTAATTTGAAGCAGAAAATATCATAAAGCATACTACATGCAAAATTTCAAAACACAGGGAGGATAAAAAGGAAGGATTAAAATGGCATTCTCATGAAGTTTCCTATACTCTAATTACCTCAGCAGGCACTGCTTAAGGGTAATAACCTTGCTGAAACATTGCCTTTACTCTACTTAATAACTGTCTTACATAAATAACCTAAAGCAACTCATGATTTTCAACTCACTCCACACCTGCTAACTATGTTCAACTACATAGGATAAGGAAAACAGAAGGGACAAAATAGGATGCTTTGTCAGAAAATATACTTAATAGCATGACATTTTGAAAAAAAAAACCAGTTTTTTCAAGGCAATGTAATAATTCAAGTACTAGTGGTAGCTAATTAGCACTGTAAACACCACAGGTAATAGTGCAAGCTAACAAAAAGAAAAAAGAGATACATTTCCATGACATTGGAAGATTGGAAGGATTAATTCACCTCACTTACTGTGGAATTCCCTTCCTAGGGAGATCTTTCCCTACACTTCTTTAGCTGGTAACTGAAAAACACACCTTTTGAGAGGCTTTTGGGGAATCAGCAGGCACTTGAGATGGAGAGGCCTTTAGAAATCTGATGCACTGGTTTTAAATAATGTTTTAAAATATTTTTGTATATAGTCTTAAATGTTAATTGGTATGCTTTTAATTGTGGATTTAAAATATTTTTGTGAAAACAAAAAAATGATAAAACTCCAGGACCAGATGGATTACCAGCAGAATTTTACAAATCTTTCCAGGACATATTATCCTTACCTATGAAAGAAGTTTGCAATGAAGTCTTAATAGAAGCCAAAATACCAAAAACATGGCTAGAGGCAAACATTACTCTAATACCAAAAGAAGATGTGGATCTAACACAAATAAAAAACTACAGACCAATATCGCTTTTAAATGTGGATTACAAAATTTTCGCAGCAATTATGGCAGAGAGACTCAAAAAATATCTGATGGAATTTATACACCAAGATCAAAATGGATTCCTACCAAAAAGACAGCTAAGACATAACCTAAGGATAATTGGAATATTATGAAATGAAACCAGGGAAATAAATGGCATTACTATTCCTTGATGCTCAAAAAGCATTCGATAATGTCAGCTGGCAATTTATGATACAGCAGTTGAACATAATGGACCTGGGAGAGAAGTTTATAAATGTAATTAAGACAATCTATAAGAATCAAACAGCGAAAATAATTATAAATGGTGAACGGACTGAAGACATTAAGATTAAGAAAGGCACAAGACAAGGATGCCCTTCTCCCCCCCCCCCCCTGCTGTTTATATTGACCCTGGAAGTGCTCAATAGAAATGTAAGACAGGATCCAGAAATTAAAGGAGCAAAAATAAAAAGTGAAAGCTACAAGCTACAAGCATTTGCAGACGATTTGGTATTTATCTTAGAAGACCCACTGGAATCAACACCGAAATTAATAGAAAAGATTAATTTCGGTGTTGAATATGGAGAAGTAGCAGGACTGAAAATCATCAAGGAAAAAATGAAAGTTATTACAAAAAAATTAACAGCTAAGCAAAAAACCCAACTATCGGAAATGTCAGAGTTACAAATAGTTAAAAAGGTTAAATATTTGGGAATATATCTAACTGCAAGATGTGTAACCATCAAAGAAAATAACTACAGTGGTGCCTCGACTTGCAAATGTCCCGACATACAACCATTTCGAGTTACGACCAGCTCCGGCCGCAAAATTTTGCTTCGACTTGCGGCCGGAGCTTCGAGTTACAACCAGAAAAAGGCAGGGAAAAAAGGCGGGGAATTCAAATTGCTAACCGTTGGTGGCGAAGAGGCTGCTTCTTTGTAGCTCTTTTGCCCCAGCGGTTAGAGAGTGTGGGATAGGAGGCGGCTTCGGACTGCCTGGTAAGGTAAGGTGCTGCTTTCTACTTTTTAAAAACTGTTCTGAGTGGGTTTTGCAGCGTGGTTTTGGGCTGGGTGGTGGGATTATGTTTCTATGTTGTGATGGGTCATGCAGGGTTTGTTTGCTTTTTGGGTGTTTTTTTTTCCCATTTCCGATGGGTCTTGCGGGGTTTGTTTGCTTTTTGGGGTTTTTTTCCCCCATTTCCAATGGGTCTTGTGGGGTTTGTTTGCTTTCTGCTTTGCTTTTTTTGCATTTCCAAAAGGTCTTGCACGGTTTGTTTGCTTTCTGCTTTGCTTTTTTTGCATTTCCGATGGGTCTTGCACGGTTTACTTTCTGCTTTGCTTTTTCCCCATTTCCGATGGGTCTTGCACGGTTTGTTTGCTTTCTGCTTTGCTTTTTTCCCATTTCCGATGGGTCTTGCACGGTTTGTTTGCTTTTCTTTTCTTTTTCCCCTTTGGCCGGAATGGATTAATTGCGTTTCCGATGGGTCTTGGAGGTTTTTGGGTGGGTTTTTTTTTTGTGGTTTTTTTCTTCGGCCGGAACGGATTAATTGCATTTCAATGCATTCCTATGGGAAATGGTGCTTCGATTTACGACCATTTCGAGTTACGACCGGAGTTCCAGAACCAATTAAGTTCGTAAGTCGAGGCACCACTGTATGTAAAATTACTTAAACAAATAAAAACAGACTTGGAAAAATGGAAGAACTTACAATTATCAATGTTAGGAAGGATAGCGACAATTAAGATGTATATCTTACCAAAATTACTTTTTTTTGTTCCAAACAGTACCAATTAAAATAGAAAAGAAATACTTTGCGGATTTAAACAAGATGATTTTAAAGTTTATTTGGCAAGGGAAGAAGGCAAGAATTAAACTGAAAATGCTACAAGAATTTAAAGAAAAAGGAGGATTCGGACTACCAGACTGGGAGCTATATTACCAAGCATGTATTCTAGTCTGGCTTAAAGAATGGATCATTTTGAGGAATACAGTGGTGCCTCGCTAGACGATGTTAATCCATTCCACGAAGATCGCTGTCTAGCGAAAACATCGTCTAGCGAAGCACATTTTCCCATTGGAATGCATTGAAATCTCTTCAATGCGTTCCAAAGGGAAAACTCGTCGTCTTGCGAAATCTCCCATAGGGAAACATCGTCTAGCGAGTGAGGGTCCCCATAGGAATGCACTGACAGCTGCACTGACAGCTTTTCACCACTAGTCGGTGCATTCCTATGGGGAAACCTCATCGTCTAGCGAAAATTCCCCATAGAGAGACATCGTTTTGCGAAGCGCAGTAGCGATCGCAAAAAGGCATCGTCTAGCGAATTCCTCGTCCTGCGAGGCAATCGTCTAGCGAGGCACCACTGTAAAAGACTGCTCTATCTAGAAGGATATGATCTACAATTGGGCTGGCATGCCTTTTTATGGTATGAGAAAGCCAAAACTCATAGATATTTTCAGAATCATTATATTAAATACTCACTATTAATATGGGAAAAGATAAAAAAGAAAATGTACATAAAAATACCTAGGTGGCTTTTGCCTATGGAAGCATTTGTGCACCCAAATCTCAGGAATTTGGAGGAAATTTTATGCTATAAAGATATACTAGATACAGAAGGGAAATTAAAACCAAAACAAGATCTTATTGCTCAGGGATTAGGCTTGTCATGGTGGCCATTAATGCAAATTCAATCTAGATACAATAAAGATGTTAAAGATGGCTTTTATAAAGAACAAATACCGCTCGAACAAATATTGCTAACCTCAGACGATAAACTAATTAAGAAACTATATATAACTGCTTTTGAATTGGAAAATGGAAGATGAACAGGTGAAAGAAACAATGGTACAATGGGCTAAAAAATTTGGGCACAATATTGAAATGGAGAAATGGCAGGAATTCTGGAATAGAAATTGTAAAATAACAATGGCAACTTCGTATAAAGAAAATCTTTATAAAATGTTTCATAGATGGCACTTACCGCCAGAATTGCAAAAATGTTTCCAAATATGTCTGGTAAATGTTGGAAATGCGAACAAAAAGTAGATACCTATTATCATGTATTGTGGACATGTGAAAAAGCAAAAAAATATTGGAGTAAAACACACACATGGTTGGTTAAAATGCTTTAAAACTGTACAGATTTTAAACCAGAACTGTTTTTATTAGGTATTTTACCAGAGGACTTTGATAAACAATCGGTTTACCTAACACTGTATATTGTGACAGCAGCTAGGATTGTATTTGCACAACATTAGAAAAACGAAGAAATACCAACAGAAGAGATAATTAAGAAGATTTTAGACTGTGCAGAAATGGATAGACTCACACTGAGACTGAGAGAGAAAGAAGATTCAGAATACTTTAATACGTGGAATTTGTTCTACAAATGGTTAGAAGATCAGAGAAGGGATTAAATCACCGAGACGCGAAAATAGATAATTATAAGCAAACCCATGTAACACAATGTTTAACAAGCACGAATTGAACGTAGATATAGTGAAAAACTAATAAATTGTTATTAAAAAATAAATAAAATATTTTGTGCACCACCTTAGGTCCCTACTAGAGAAGAAAGGCGGGATAAAAATTAAATAACTAATAAATAAGCAGATAATCTAATTCAGTGGCCTTCTAGAAGCATGCCTCAGCCAACTTGGCCAATGATCTGAGATTGTGGAAGTTAAGTCCAAAACATCTTGAGGGTTAAAGGCTGAGAATCGCTAATCTGGACAATCTTTGCCCTGAGGCAGAGTATCTTGTAGCTAAAATATTTCACACAATTTTTCAAGCATTCTTAGAGAAATCCTAAATATTATGTTTTCCGGAAGGATATTCTGCTGCCTCCCAAGATTATGCGTGCTGTGGGTGAACTGTTTTTTGTAATCTGAGAGCATAAATTGACAATGCTCCTTAATACAAATCAGTGATTACATCATTTTGTGTCTTAATGAGTTTGTGAATGGCAGTGAGCACAAGAGGGGATCCTATTTACCATCTTGACTACTGACCTTGGTGTAGTCAACATTCAGGCTGGCTTTTGCTATGCAAAGCTTGGCTCCTTTTTCCTGCTGACAACACAGACACAATACTGCAAGGCAAAGTAGAATCATGTCATGGTATTTTGAATCATGGACACAGAAGAGGTATTTTACATTTATAAACCAGGTTGTTGTTTTTTAAAAAAGGACAGAATTTCCTGGTTTTGACTTGAGGGACTGACTGGTTTGGCTCTATGATAAGTGCTATGTTAAAACACAGAGATTATCCTAGTGCTTCTCTTTTAGCTTTTACAATGGCATAATGAGAAAAGGGGCATCCTTCTTTTACAAATAAACCATGATAAATTATAGATCTGATTAATAAAAAAGATTATATCTGCCTTTTTCTCAGAATCTAATAATACCTGAAACCTGTTAAAATGAAAAGAACAAGAAAACTCATTTGTCACCTTTCCTCACGCTATTTCTACCCCAGTTAGTTACAATTACATTATAACCAGTCATTATGAGTCTTACAACATTTAAAACCAATGCCTGAGTTTTCTTTTCCTTCCCTACCACCTTTTTATTTTGTGTCATACTTTTTCAGATTGTGATACTAAGGGCAGATACATTTTTGCTCATCAACCTGAAAGCTACTCTGGAAGCCCTTCCCACTGAAGAGCTTAAAAAATATGAATGCTTAAAACAGGTGAAATAAATAACATGCAATGCAAGTATTGTACTAACTTTTTATTCAGTTCATCCAAGGGACACCTAAAACAGCCAAGAACACCTCAGACCTAACAATTTCCCTGTCTTCTCCCACCTCCCAGAATTTAAAGTTTCCAATATTTTTGTTCCCAGTAAATCTACACCATTAAGATGCATAGGTGGATGTCATTTCACATATGAAACATGAGATTTGACTTTCCAAATCTTTCAGAAGCTTCAGAGTTACACAAGCTAAACTACAGGTTTCCACATCATAAACCTTTTGCTACTTAGAACCCTGGAGTAGAACAGTAGTAGAAGAAGTTAATTTCACAATACAAGGGGGGGGGGAGCAAATCCAACATCAGCCATATTGTCCCTCAATGTTACAAAAAGCCAGGCTAGCAGACCCTAACTTCTACAGAATCCACTTGACTATTAATATGATAATTAAAGTTACACCCAAACCAGTAGAGTTTATATGGAACCATCTCTTATATGAAGTCAAATTTACAAAAATATTGCTTTTTTTAAAAAAAGGAGCTCTATTTCTCAACTAAGAAAAAGGAATGAACCATAAATTATCAATAAATATAAATTACAGAATGTTACTTATATTAATAGACATTCTCTTGGAGAAAAGCCATTGAGTTATGTCACCCAGGGCAATATGATACCTAGAACAATCTGGCATATACCTTCTACTAGTTGTAATATTATAATAACATACAGTTATATATATATAAGCCAGAACTATAAAGGCCATCGAATACTATTCAGGTTTCTTTTAAACTGAACACTGAATTGACATATAACATACAAAGGTTAAAAGTTTTGGTCATTTGTATACAAGGTCAGCCAATAAATGGTGGGATAAAATCTTCTGAGATTAAAAAGAACATATTATTTTTCCCTATCCACAGCAGTGGACAGTCCTTTATTTGCCCAAATTTGTTTAAGAACTTGTATATCAAGTTTCTTAAAAAGTAAAAATAAAACTAGCAGAGCAGGCCAAAACCACTGGGAGGAAAGAGTCAGAGAAAGTGAGAGACTGCTTTCCATCAGTGCAAAGCAAGAAAAACCATCCACCTTGAGACTTCATTTTTCCCCATGGAAAACTCTGTAGGGGAAAAAATGCTACTGGCAATGTTTCCCTCAGCAGCAGCCAGAGGCAGACTCTGAAAACTGGCCTCTATAACTCAGAAACAGAAATATTATCACAGACATCATTCTATCCTGATCTTTGCTGTTTTGGCACTGAAAGGGTATACATTATCACTCAATACTGTAGTTTAAAACTTGACAGAATTCAAGTTTACTATAGTAGTGAAGCAACAGCAACTTTTCCATATCAAAAGGTAACTTCTCAATTTTCACTAGGAATTGTTTTAGAGGTGATGGTAAGAAAATAGCTTTTTTTAAAGGGCAGTCTATCTCCAGGATTTACATTTAAAAAACAACACTACAGCTTTTTCTACATCCCAGTGGGGTATCCTGCATATCCTGTAAAGAGTGAATATTAAGCAGCAAGCCCCTTGGTGCAAAGTCTGAACTATTGATACGGAGAAGACTGTGCCTCTTTCTTTCATAGAGGAGAAATACTATAGTACTATAAATGAAGATGAATATAAAAGAAATTCAAGGGGGGGGAGAACCCTCTCCCTGTTCCAACTCTTGTAGAGTCTAAATCAATGGTTGTCTTCTAGCTTTTCAATCTGCTTTCTCCAAGTACAATACAAGAAGTGAAAGCCACTCGTTGAGAAGCACTAAGCAAAGAAAAAAAAGGAAAGTAAGATCAAATATATTACAATAAATATATAAAGATCATTCCTATCAATAATTTCTTTTATTTATCTTAGTACATTTACTAAGAATAATAAAGGTAGATATCAGGAAGAAAGATAATCCATTAACTATTTGAAAGAGGTTTTTTTAGTTTTAACATTTTAACCAAACATTTTAAAAAATGAAACGTAAATGTTTTTAATGAAATAGTTTTAACAAACAATTTTTAGTTTAATGACTTTAAGATGTAAACATTTAAAACAAAGGCTTTACCATGTCACTTAAATACTCCAGACCACCAATTACAATAAGAGGTCTAGCCACATTCTCCACAGAATTCAGAGACCCTCCAACCCTCCTCAACACCTATCATCACTGACTACAGACTATGTCCAATATCATCAATGCTTGCTACAGATAGATCCATCAATCCTGCTCTTCCCCATAAGTGTGTTTACCCTAGGCCTAATATTGTCACAGAACAACCTTTCCCAGCTTGGTGCATTCCAGAAATGTTGAGCTACAATATAATTCCCAGCCAGCATGGGGTAGGATTCTATGTCAGATAAGAATCTCTTTTCATATTTGCAGAGCTGTGTGTACAGCAGGGGTAACAATTTCAGTTTATACTGTCCTGACAACATTTTGGAAAGGGTTGGCAGAGATGATTAAGACAAAAAAGGGCTCAGGTAGAATAAAGAACTTTTATTTCCTTCATGGAAGGCTTTCAAGCAACTGGAGAAATCCTTCTGGTAGAGAGGGAAAGATGATTTTCACTGATTGTACCCTCCCTTTACAACTCCCTAACCCAGTCAAAACAGAACAGTGGGGAAGCCACTAAGGTCTTCAGAAGGAAGGAGAGGGGCAAAAAACCCTCCTCCCCTTCTGCTGGTGAGAACATCCTCTGTAGAATTCTGTTCAAAGAAGCCTCCTCCCAAAGGAGGAGCCTCCTTTGAGCACAGCCTACTCACACTCTTAACTAACAAACTTGCAGGGCTGCTTGAATTTCATCATTTAACATAATGACAACACAGGAAGGTAGTGACAAATTTTTAATACACGGATCTGACAGAGTCCAATAATCACAAGCTATGAAAGTTTTCTACTTTCATACATTCCCAGCAAAACGTACAAGAGGGTAGAATAGGTAGAATGAATAAGGAGCCAACATCCAACATGCATGTCTTTGTGTATCCTGTAAACAGTAAACAAACAATCTGCAAACGTGATCCCTTGACAGACTCTTCATATGCAACAGTTGATCAATTCTTATTTGTGTTACGGACAGGGAAAAAGACTCCTCAAACAGAATGGTGAACAAACAAGCCATCTACTGCTTGAGCATAATTGCATTGAGTCAACAGTATTTTAAAATACAGTATAATTGTTCATTGCTAAGCTCTGTTCATCAATATATTGACAATAATATATGAAAAGCAGAAATAGTTCTGCAGTAAGGGCTGCTGCTTGAAACAGTCAGAGATTTCTACTTTCATTTATGGCCCGAGAATGAAATAAGGTACCACACTGTTAATCTGCTCTTATTTTCTAAAAATGACTCACCCTCAATTCCAAACATATTCCCGTACATTTCTTTCTTTATTTAAATATACAAAAATCCTTTATAAAACATATTAACAATTTAAATACAGAAAAGAGACACACACCAAAAAAAGCATTCACTGCAGTGAGTGAGGGGAGGGTCTGAGTCACAGTTTCATTAAGAAACCAGTGGTCTAAAAAGGAAGGATCAACCTTCATTCATCCAGGCTGGGTATCTAATGAAATCCAGCACCTTTACTTGAAAAGCATGATGCATACTGCAAGAATCTGGGCTTAGTGTCTCCACAATACGGATTTACTAAAACAGCATGTTAAGAACAAGTATATGCCATTTTTTTAAAAAAAATCATCCTCAAAAAAAGGAGTTGAAGGTCTTTCAATTTGTTGTACAAAAATGCAGATAACAGCAATGAAGGTTAGACAAGGAGTTTCCTACTAGGAGCATTTCCTGTCCTGTTCTTTCGTCTAAATGCAGATGTTTATACTTCAGTAAACACACACAATCAACGCTTACCTAATAGAAATCTCCACATTAATGTTAATGGCCATGGAAACTGTCTGTTACTAAACAAAAATATTTAAAACAGAAAATACAACGTAGCTCTATCTTATTTACAATCCATTTTATGGTTCTGGTTTAAACACAACAACCACCTTCTTCTACCTGTTCTACAAGATCCAGTTTTAAGGCATGCTTTATTCACATCTCTGAACTCCAGGGACAAAACTACATTTCATTCCTCCACTCCCTTTCCCACATCATAAACATGTAGAATATTCCCCACGGCATTACCTTTGAACTGCCTAATTATTATCATGGTGTCTAAATCAACTAGGAACAGACTAACGACAGCAAAATGGGTCACTGAAATTGCTTGCACATTTCAAGGTGGACAAAGAAATGGCTTTTAGATAAAAATGAAAAGTTTTGAGACTGGATTATATCTAAAGCCCCCTCTGCTTAAAAATAGGATAAAGATGCATCACTCTTGTGCAGTGACACTTGTTTCTCCCCTGCTTTTGGAGTTTAGTTTGTGGTTGACAAGGATTATTTTCAGCAAATAATTTACCCCTTTCCTCTCCCACAATGACAGTTTTGATCAATCCTCTCCCCACCCCAAATTCCTTTCCTAAGTGGGGAGGGGGGAGAAAGCATGTATGCACAAAACCCACTGCTACTGCTGCCCTCTTCTTTCCACTGCAGCCGTCTCAGTTTTGCCTGCAGGAAAAATAATCAACTTGCTGAATAGGTCTGGGGGAAATAAGAACCCCCCCTCTCGCTTTTCACTGGAAAAAAAAGATGAATCTACGACTCACAAAAAGAGAGTGGGAAGGGAAGCCAAGTGAATAATGCTGCTGCTTCTCTTTTCCTTGTTTAAACTGGGGGCAGGGTGAGCAAGTACGTTCTCCTTGCCGATCAGTTGCAGGCAAAGCTCCAGACTTTCCGTGCAAATCACTGTTGGGGGATATAGGAAAGCTCTGGGCACAAGGCGATGGAAAGAGGAGGAGGAAGAATCTTCTCTTCCCGCAGCAGTAAATCAAAGAAGCAGGACCTCCCATTTAATGAATTTGGGGAACAGAAGGGACAACCCACCATGCAGCACAGGAATACGGGATTCTGGATCGGGGGAGGGAGGAGGAGGAGGAGGAATACAGCAAAAACTCAAGGTCTCAGGAGTAAAGTCTGTGGGAAGGCTGAGAAAGAGTGGACGAGTGGGAAAAGAAGGCTGAAGGGTAGAGGCTTTCGAAGAAGTGACCGGGGGGGGGGGGGCGAGACGGGGGCGTGTTTCCCACGTCCGCTTCGTACAGGTCTTCAGGTTCTTCCTGCTGCGGCTGCCACAGGCTGGGGGGGGGGGGGTTATCTGGAGGGGAGGAGGGGTAATTTGTCTTGTTCTCTCCCTCCCTCCCCCTCCCCATGGCATAAGGAGATGGAAGGGTGGGTGCGTGTGTACGTGTGAATGCCTCTCAACAGGTTCAGCCAGCCTCAGGCACTCCAGCAAGAAACGTCGGCAGAGAAAGAAAGGGTCCGGAAAGTGCACCTACCCTCCCAGCCGCCCAGCCCAGCCCGGCTCCGCGCCGCCTGCCCGCCTCACACGAACTCACCCAACAAAGTTGCCGCTGCTTTTGCAGGAGCCGCCGCCGCTGCTGCTCGCTCGCTCTCCAGCGCCCGGGATGAGCTCACCCAGCCAGCCTCCCTGCTCCGCCTGCTGCTACCAGTCCAACTCTCGCGAGAAGCTGCGACTCGGCTGCTTCGGCCGCAGCCAGGGTAGCGGGGAGTCGCTTCGGCAGTTACTATGGTAACTGCCAAGCGCCGGCCTAGCGGTGGGTGATGAAGCCTGCGCGAAGGCAAAAGGGTTCGTGCGGATATGGCTGATTGCCGTCGCCTTCCTCTGCCCTCTGCAAGGGCTCTGAGAGACCGCACGGTCTCCGCGCCCTTGCCGTTGCTGCAGCGGCTGCACTGATAGAGCCACAGGAAGAGGGTGACTGAGCGCCCCCGAGAGTTTATTCTTGTTTGCGACTGCACTGCGGGATGCCGACTTTCGCCTGAAATAGATGATACAAGTGCTGCTACTGCGAGAGATTAAATTCTCCCTTATGACTTTTCCTTAATAAATTCAGTTTGGTGATTGATGGCAGCGAAGGTCTTAAGAGTCAATAGTTTTTACTGCCAAAACCGCAAGTGCAGAACCTTTCCTATACAGCTACGGTAATTAATTTTAGCATCACAGGCACTCATTACCCTGTTCCATGCAGGTTTACTCTGATGTCTTGTTGGTATTAAAGGGGCCCATCATACATTGGGCATAGGACTGCACTCTGATCCCTAAATTAGTTGGTTTCAGTGCTGCTTTATGAAGGCACTCGGTATCCCATCCATACTTACCAGGATGTGAGCGTCACCGCTCCTTAATTGCACATAGGATTCAGTTGCATGATTCTGAACATACCGTTTAAATTTAAAATAGCTCAGAACAAGCTCCTATTTTAAATGAAAAAAACTCAAAATGGTATATAAGATTCTCCTATTTCTCCTTCTCACAATCACCCAGGAAGTTGAGAGAAAATTTATGGTTCCAGGTAACTTTGGCCTCCCTATACCATGTAGACAACCACTTTGTTATACTAGGTATTAGTGCATCTGGAGAATAGTTGCAGTACAGTTTGTCATTTAAAAAAATAGTCTAGCTAGACGTTGTGAAGGTTCGAACTCTGGGTCATTGGCCTCCTCAAACAAATCACGAGTCATTTTTAACTTCAAACTCTGCTTGTGGTTTATTGGTAATTTGTACAACAATTCTTTCTGAAACCCTTCATTCCACAACAATTCTCCTGCCGCCAACGGGTCAGTCAGGGGTGCCCAAGCTTCAGTCACAAACGGGTTCAATAAAGTTCTCTCCCCTTTGGGTTATCGTCACCCTTAGTCCCTTCATCGGTTTCTTCACTTAAAAGGGGGGTGGTCTCCTCATCATTTGGGTTGAGCCAGCTCGCGCCTCGGTGATCGCCGAACGGGGTCCAGGGTCCATCAGGTACCCCCTCCTGGCTTCCTCCACTCACCATGCCCCATGCTTGCCTTCCTCTCTCTCCACCGCTTCTTTATCCTCCCTCAATCTGCGTCTCCATTCACAAGCCTCTGACTCTCCCCAGTAAGATGGTCTTTGAGGGAGCCCCTTCCTTTTCCTGTAATCAGCCTCCTCTCGAGGGACTCTTACCCTCTTCCATTTCTCTGTCCATGGGTCTTGTACCCAGACCATTTCCCAACCCCCTGGTATTGGGTCTTCCTTCCCTTTTATATCTGCGTTTCCCGCCTCTCCTACCACCCTCCCCTTTTCCTGTTTTCCCGCCAAATCCTCGGTGGTTTGAACCGCTACAGTTATCCCACGCAATTTCATCTCCAATTCCCGGGTGTCTGTTCCCCGCTGGGTGGTTTCCTTTGGCGGTGTGACTGGGGTTGTTTGCACCTCCCTCTCAAACTTGGGCACGGACGGCACTCCGGCAAGAGTTTCTTCACTCTCACCTCGGGTCTCACAGACGTGTTGTGCTATAGTGCAGGAAAGTCTCCAAAAATTATTTAGACAATACTAAAACTAAAGCAGGAAATGATGCCGAGAAGGAAGCCATTGTGGCTCACCATAGTGTAGTGATACAATCACCACATATGCAGTAATCATGATCACTAAATGCACGCTGTCGGAGAAGCACAAGTTTTAAAACACCATGCTGTGACTGAACACTTGGAAAACCATGATCCTGAATAAGGGGAGCACAGACTGTGGGTGTACACCCCTCAGTTGTCACCAGTGGCACCCATTCCAGGAGATTGCAGTAAAAGAAGATGATACAAGATGTATCACCCCGGAAAAGACTGCTTGCTTTCATGCCCCTCCCCCTTCCTCTCCTTCCATTTTTCCTTTTGTGTCATGTTTTCTTAGATTGTAAGACCCCTAACTTATATTTGATTAAGTGACCATATGTGAGCCACTACAAAAGGCATTTTGACTGTGAAGTGAGATATTTATATATAATTAAATAACTTACAAATTTAATAAGTGGGAAAGAAGTGTGGTTTTGATACATAAAGATAAGCAAGGCCTATAAGCAGGACATACGCATTTCCTCACAAGAGCTTCTGAATCTCAAGGTGTAACAAAAAATTGTTCGATAATGATTGCTTCCATATGACTATGTTTACAAGTGCTGCTAGAATATCTCAGTAGGATGAACCCATATGATGTGTATCTACCAGCAGAATAGACACCATTGACAGACAGAACAGATTTCCTCTGTGGTACATACCCAAAATCTGCTCTGGGAAGTTGAGGAATTTTCTGAAGCAGATTTGGATAAGAAGGTGAAATCCTATTGTGTGAACAGAAATCCACTCCCATTACACTGAATATCTTATAGCATGAGAAGATCTGCAAGAACAGAAGTACACCTTAAGATGGATGCATGTGCTACCTCACTTTTGGCTTCTCAATTCTTCTTCCTCCAATCTGGTTTTGTCCAGTCAGGCAGAATATACCATCTCTAATTCACTTGTTGGCAATAAATGTATGTGAAAATATTAATATTGCCACACTAGAGGAGCAGATAGTCTGATCAAATGCACTGTAAGCAATGCAACTGAACAAGTTTACTGCAATGCAGGCATAGCCCATTAAAGGGAGCACATCTTAAGTTACTGTGTTCCACTGCATTAAGCCAGTCCCTCAGATAAGCCATATCTGCCTTGCTCTTGTACTAGCAGTCCACAAATCAAAGACCCTCAGTAATATACTGACATATACCTCAGCTGAAGGTTACGCATTTGCAGTATGTAATGTGTGGTTGCTCTGATAATAGACAAACACTGTAGAACTTCTGTATATCAAACATATAATTTAATAACACAACAGATGAAGGAAATTTTAACCACTGAAGTGGAAAAATTCACACACAACTCTGCTTGTGACATTCTATACAAACAGTAAAGAAACTAAGTACAAGAGAAGTAGTTATGAAACAGACAGTAGTGGAAAAGGGCAAAACTGAAGGTGGAGTAGGTGGAGGAGTAGCAAACCAAAAAAGATAAAATATCAACAAAACATATTGTCACATGACTAAGGAAAGATGTTTCAGAAACTGTAGATAAAAGCAATGAAATTTGAAAACCACAAGACCTAGGAAACCTTTGCTCACCCCACCAACACTTTCCTTCCTCCCATGATTTAATTTACCATAACATCTTCTATTGATGCTGGAAAAGTTCCTCTGCAGTAGGTTCTGTTCATTATCCATGCTAAAGTCTATGAGGAGGGCTGAGAATGCTCAGCATGCTCAAAATTAGTCAGTTGCCTCTCCAGATTCTACTAGCAAAGCCTGATTGGTGTCAAATCAATATTGATAAATTAAGTAATTGTGCGCTTGTTTTATAAGTGATGGCTAGATAGCTCAGTGGTTTGGGTATCTGGCTGCAGAGCTAGAAGGTGGGAGTTCGAGTCCTCATTGTGCCTTCTGTGAGTAGAGCCAGAGTGTGGATTCCTCCAGAAGAAGGGAATGGTAAACCACTTCTGAGTATTCTCTACCTGGAAAACCCTGAAAAAGGTCGCCATAAGTCAGTACTGTATTGATTTGGCAGCACATGATTATTATTATTTATAAGTGATAAATAACTATTTCCCTCCCCTATTTCTAAGAACTCTACAGTTTTACTGTCTCTGAGGTGGCTCACAATGGTTCTGACCAAACAATGTAGTGCATTTGCAAGAATAGAGAACTCTAATACTTAATGTGTTGTGTGTAAGGAAGCATTCCAAGAAATCAAACCCTTTTCCTGAAATTATACCGTCTATCAATTCTGTATCATTCCAGAGATATGAGTTGTGATTACATAATAGTAAAAGAATGTACTATGTACATTCTCAAATACATGCTTTTTTATTCTTATTACTACTATTAAACTCCTATTTTATCTTTACTTTTATGCCATTTGTTGAAAAATTAGAAAAAACTGAGGGTAGCATTGAAAATAAAGGAATAGTGATGCCTGCATGAATCAACAATTATCAAAAATATTCTATCCTCCCTCTTCTATTATTAGAAAATGTGACATTTTCTAAGATACCATTGAATCCAATATACTACCAACATGAAATGAATTATTTTAAAACAAACCTGTATTTTCTATTGCTGTTCTCCTCTTTATGGTGAGATCTGTCTACAGGGTAGTGGCTTCTTGGTTCCCATTTTTCTCTTAAATCTTAAACAACTAAATGAATTATTTCTTCATTCAATACTGCAATACTTTTGCAGTTGTAAAGATTCTTTCTTTCTCCTACTGATATACTACTTACTTTTAAACTTAATCTCTGATGGACTCATGAAAAATATAAGTTAGCCAGGATGCCAGCTTGGGAGATGCATATGGAAGGAAGTACTGAGTAATTTGAAGACAAACAAAGGAAGTGATTGAAAGTTTCCAGCCAGGTCTTATAGATTTTCAGATTTTTCTTTTAATGACAATATTCAAAAAAGAGTTAAATTTATCAAGCATCATTCTCTGAGTCATTGCAAACAGCAAAAGCTGCCAAAGCTCATTAAACACAAACACTGATTGCACGTTGTGTGCAGATACTGGCATCAGTGGATCCCATTCATGTCAAAGCAAATGTGTATGCTTCAAACCACAGTATTTGCATGTAAGCCAGATAATACTTGTGATTTCATAAGCACTAAAACAATTTAAGGGGGTGGGGTAGGGGGTTGCTCAGATTCAAATTAGTCTGTGAAACAATTGCTGTACAATCTTCCCCATGTCTTGAATTCTTTGAAAATGCTTTGAAATAATCAAACCAGCAAACAAATATGTTTTGTAGTTGTGCTTATGTATCCATGTTTTGTACACCTCTTGAGTAATTATTGTTTTGCTCTATATACTTCTTCTCTGAATAATCTCACATTAGGTAATACCTATGCAAAACCAGAAAGAAATACAAGGAGGCTGGATTACCAACAATTACAAAACAGTCTTTAGTCTCAGAATTGTACAAAGGTATGAATGGAGACTGAGCTGATTTTAGTTATCTAAATACATATACTTGTAATACTGGGGTACCATTTTATTTTTCCTTTCCTTTAGTCCATTGTTTGTCTCAGATGAAACCTACCCTCAGATCCCTATGACGTAAGGATCTATTTATTTGGAAATGACTAAGATACCTCCATGAGAAGCAGTTACAGTTTGTTCAGCTGCTAAGATGCACATAAACTAGAGCTTCACCCACCCACTTTTTCTTCCATGGTATCAGCTTGCTCCTCCTTTTCCATTAGTCTAACCTTTCCTTCTAGTCTCAGCATATAACGGCATCTCTCTCCTTTTCCCTCTCTCTTTCCCACCTTCTCTTTTAACTGGGTTTCCATTAACTAATTTGGAGCCCCATGGATTCTACTCCTGCAAGGGCTTTTTTCATCTTTTAGATGTTCTTGCCTTCACCGTGACTCTGGGTGTGGAAAGGTAGGTTAAAAAAGGCCATGCTTCTGTTTGCGGCATGCACATCAGAGAGCTTTTCAAATTCTATTTCTCACCACTTCCATTAATTTCTCACAAGCTCCCTTTTAATTGCCTACAGAGTAATAGTTTGGTCATCTCTGTCTGTTCCGTGTAAAATTGCTGTCACCTGCCCTTAAAGTGAAGGAGGACTAAAATTATAATATATAAAAATTGGATTGCTTCCATGTTCTTGTCAAGAGCATTGATGAGAAGAAACAAACAAATAAATGAACCATTGGAAACTCTTGGACAGTGGTTCCCAACCTTGGGTCCCCATAAGTTAATGGACTAAAACTCCCAGAAGCCTTCACCACTAGCTATGCTGGCCAGGATTTCTGAGAGCTGGAGTCCAAGAACATCTGGAGACCCAAGGTTGGCAACCACTGCTCTAGAGCAAACCAGGAAAGATGTTTATATGTTTAGGAAAAGAATACATCCACATGAGCTTAGTAATTTCATGGCTTAGTAATTAATAAGTGTGTTAGTAACGCAGGTGCTTCCATAAAGCAAGATAAGAATAAGCACAAAGATAAATAATAAACATGTAGAGTAATATCTCTGCCTCCAGTTTCATAATGGAATATTTCTAATTTAAGATAGTCAGGATAAAGATACCTATGAAAGGGCAATTGGGGTGTTTAGTTTTAATATGTCTTCAAATAAATGTGCTATAAATTAAAAGGACTCTTTTCTGGCATTTTACATGCAATTAATCAAGATAAAAGTGGCCTTATGACTTTTATTACTCAAAACAAAATGTTAAATGGTAGGAAAAAACCAATTCACTACTGTGAGCGCCCCCCTACACCCTTCCATCATGACACAAGTACTTGCAAGAACAAGCTCTTTTACTGGAGCAACACATCTTTTCACAAGCCAATGTGGCTCAGCAATAAAACATAAACTCTTAGGGCACCAGGGAGTTAACTGCACTCCCAAACACTCCAAAACAAAGACAATCAGTCCAAACAGTCCTTTACTGGGAGAGGTGGAGACCCACCTCCTCTACCAGTTCCAGAACTGCCCACAGGTGGACCAAACACAGAGCACTGCAACAAGGGTGCTGGATGCAGGCACTCAGTTGTCCCTGGGCTCCTTCCCCAGCTACCTCTCTACAGTCACCACTGGTGGCAGCCACTCCATACGTGCGGTATTCCTCTTTGGAGGCATGGCCAAAGCAGATATGACAGGGCTCCCCGGAGGCAGGTGAGACAGGATGAGGAGGTCCAGCCGACTGGCATTGGGTATGGTAACTGGGAAGTCCTTGCTGCAGGGTCGCTTGCCCTTGCTACTTCCTCTGCCAGCCGTGTGCCTGCTGCTGCTTCTCCAGCCTTCTAGCTTCGCGTCATTTTACCTCGTCTCAGCATACCCAGGCTGCTTCTTCAGGCGACACTAGGAACTCCTCTCAATGCCCTGTGTTGGGATTCTGGCAACAGATAGTTTCCCAGCCAGCTGTTGAGCGCTCTGGTCTTGGGCCTCTAACACCTCCCAATCAACATCTGCCCAGCAGTCTCCTTGTCCACTTTGCTCTCTTCCTTAACTGTCCAGCCTGCCATGGCTACATGTGTGGCCTCCAAGATGTTATCCACGTCTGCACCGCCAACATCCTAGTCCACAGGTCCACAGGCTGGGGATCTCGCCCTGACTCTCAGGGAGGTGGAGAGCCCCCTCTCGCCAGCAAGGAGATTGGGGCCAATCCCACAACCACCCTGTGGTGTTTTTTTTTAAATGGACCGTCACTTTTTGAAGACCACCTTGTTGAGTCTACATTCCTAGCACTTTATTTCCGTTTAAAAATGTTCACAGTATAGTGTTCCAGCAGATTTTCTATAAAAGAAGGGCTATATGTACCATGTTCAATTCAAGACAGAGGTAGTACAAAACATTCTCCTTCTAGAATAGAACTTCTTTCACTCTCCTTCTCCTGCAGCTCTGGATTCCCAACCCTCCAGAGCTGCTTTTTGGGTGCACAAGCAGCTACAATGCTGAGGACACACAATGCACCCCTCCCAATTCTACTAACAGAAAGAACACTTCAGTGGATGTCCCCTCATTTGATTTAGAAAACAGTGAACATTATTATATTGCTTCACCTTCCTTCTTGCTTGTGTACACAGGGAAAAAAACAAATAAAAATGTAGTTTTCTGCTGAGAATGACACACAGTTTCATCTATTGCACTAAAGGAGAATGAGAGATTGCTTGGGCCTTGTTAACAATGGCTGCTTTAAGCATCTGAATTTCAATCTGGTTAACAGCAAATTTCTTGGGACCTTTTCTCCTTTTATGAGATCTTTGCAAGTCTTGTGTATCCATAAGTGAATTTGTTGTATTCAGTACACGAGAGATGGAGAGTAGTTGGGTGTGCTTGTTTAATGTTTATATGCCACAAATTAAACATTTTAATGTATTAAAACAGGGATCTCCAAACTACGGCCCGCAGGCCACATCTGGCCCACATTGCCATTTTATCCAGCCTGTTCCCTTAACCCCGTTTGCGCAGGGGGGATGTGGGGGGGGGACGTGCGGGGTGGAGGGTTGCATGTGTGCGGGGCAGGGGGTACGTGTGTGCATGCATAGGGGCTGCGTGCATGCGTATGCACGTACACGTGTGTACACGTTCCTCTTCCTTTGGCCCTCTAAGAACTTGAAAGCATCCGGTGTGGCCCTCAGGGTCAAAAGTTTGGAGACCCTGTATTAAAATTACAGAACTGCATGTTCCATTTCAGTGCTAAGCCTGCCTATGTTTTCCATTCACTGCTAATATTTTCACATTTTGCCCATGTTCATTTTTTTAGAATCTGTAAAACAGTCAACAGGGCTTTTCACAACCAGATGAGATAGACAACAGAAGATCCATGTGTGTAAAGTTGAATCTGCCCCATCACATAGACCATTTCTAGAAGGTCCAATGTAATAAATTGAACTAAACATGGAAAAGGAAATTGGATTGAGAATCAAAATGGTAAAAATCTGGGAAAGAAGTATTTTCCCTGCCCACAACTTACCACAAATCTAGTTATTTTCCTCTCAGCCAAGCTGTGCCACTAGAGAGGTACCAGATAAAAGAAAAGGCAAGGATACTGGGGAGGTAAGCAATATCGGGGGGGGGGGGGGTCAGTTCCTCTTCTCTGTGCCTTATTTTCCCACATTATTTTCTATCTTTGTCATAGGGCAGAGAAAGTCAGCCTTATCTTGGTAGGATATTAGGTATCGATGAAGGTTGAATTAGTATCTAAGTGGTGCAGAAAAAGTTCTTGAAGTATTTGCATGATCAAGTATTGTGCAAATTATTTTTTGGGCTTCAGATGGGGAGATGCTATTTGAACTAATCTTCAGGTGAAGAGAGGCATAATTTGTGCTGTGTTGTGCTGTTTCACACAGCATAATATATTGAGCTGTCACTCTGATGATTCAAAACAAAAATGGTTGTTGATCTATAGGGTGGTCTCCTCAGCATTAACCAAGAGAGACACTAAACAATTTCATCTTGTAGTTTCCTTCCCCACCGCCAGATGAAAACAACCTGAGGCTCCAATCATATTCTAGACACCTTGTGGAAACATCATTATAATTATTATGAATTGAACTGGATGTGCTGTAAATTTGACTGTAGTCTTTCTACAGTAGCTTCATATAAAAATTCAGTATATGACAAAAGCAGCAGGAAATTCATGAAATGAATTCTCTTGTAAATATTAATTTTGTTCACAGGAAAAGAAAATAATATTTTTAAGGGTCCCCCTGTATCATGGAAGTTACAATTTTAGAATGGGTTCCAAGTAATTATTTTCTAGTGTTAAAGAGGGTTTTACTGTCTTACCTCAAGGCAGCTGTTATCAACAGAATCCACTATGTTTTCACTAAATCTTACAGTTTTATCCAGTTTACACTGGTAGCTGTTACACTGTTAGTACTTTTCCAACTTAATATTTTATGACAAACATTGCCTGCAGTGGGTTTACTTAGCAAGGTAGATTATGATTGTCTGTCTATTCCAAACGATTACTTTGCAATACCCTGTCAAGTCACTGAGAGGATGAATGTTAATTCAGTTATAGTAACAGGCACATAGTTAACAGAAGTCATGCTAAAGCTGAACAAAAATTCTGAAGAAATTCAAAACTTGAAATTCAGCCTTTTAATTTTGAACTTTGAAAAATTTGCATGCTTGACAAATGTACCCTGTGTTGCCTTTAAATTAATAAAGATTTGTTTAAAGCAGAGGTGGAAATCACACATCTCATAGGTCACGATCACATTGGCCATAAGAACTGCAGTTATATATTAATGTTATTTGAGTCAATTTATAAATTCCTGGCCACATAACACAAGGGGAAAAACACTATTTGAGCTGCAAAGCAATTTTTTTTTTCAATTGGCCAGCAGGGGCTTTTAAAAATACCTCATTTCTAAATCAGTTCAATTCCCTGTGGTTTTGGGGATGTGAATGCTGCTGTCAGTTTAATTTGTGGCTATGTGGATTTTGGGGCACAAGCAAGGTGGGGAACGTGAGGAAGGGTCTGGCAAGGGGCAAGAAGGTGAACAAACATTCAATAATTACCAGACCAACATCTGTGTCCTGGCGTGCCTGATCTGCGCCTGCTCTGTGCCCAGGGCACTTGACACAACTATTTTCTGTGAACCTAGACTTTCGAGGATTCTCCTTGGGCTTGGACCTCAGATTACCTGCATCGAAACACATCAACAAACTGACTGGATAGTTTAGTGGATTAGATTTCTGGTTGCAGAGCCAGAAGTTGGGAGTTCGATTCCCCACTGTGCTTCCTTTGAGTAAAGCCAGCCTGTATGGCACAGTCCCAGGATGCCCCTGGAAAAGAAGGAAATAGTAAACCACTTCTGAGTGTTCTCTGTTTGAAAAACCCTGGAAAGGGTCGCTACAAGTCAGAATTGACTTGACAGCACATTAAAAACACACACAACAACAACAGATGGTTTTGTCTTAAGAAGGGACAATCTTGACCTCCATCACCATATCCCACGCAGATACAAGAATGTTTTATCTTAAAATTTGACAACCTTATCATGGCCAAATTCAGAAATATAAGGCATTATGATATTGTTATATCGGAATGTCTTGTTTATAGGGAGGTACTACTGTATGTATTTGATGTATGCATTTTTTAAATTTTAAAAAAAGGTTGAGTTTGAAATAAATGTCTTTTAATGTTATGCCTTGCATTATAATACTAACATTTTCTCCAGGAGACTTGTATGATATTTTAGAGGATGAGATACATGTATTTTATTGCCCATAAAGGTAATTCAAATATCACATATGAAAAAGGTAGAATTCACCTTAGAGGTAAGTGTGCTTCATAATTAAAGAACCAGCAGGCATCGTGCAGGTTGTGATGTTTATGTCCCTGGAGTCAAAGAAGCTAAAGATGAATGATCCAGCTCTTCCTCCTCAGATGCACTCTTCAAAAGAGTTAAAACCACATTCAAGTAGAAGCCATTACAAAAACCCATATGTCTGTGAACGCTGCCCTATCAGGGTTTTCAGTCTGGAGGTCTGTAACTGCATTCCACAAATGATTCTTAAGTGATATAGAGCTGCTTATTGGTAGGAAACCAAGAAGATGTAATTAAGGATGAGATTAAAATGTTAGCTACTTAGCAACTCTACCAATCTGTGCTGCTCACCGTGTTATTGTCTTTGTCCACCAAGCAAAATTAATCTGCCTCTAAACGATAGGTTGGTAGATTCTTTGTTGTAGCTCTAGAGCTGATTTTGAAGTGGAGAAATCATGGGAAAGTGTTGCTATTCCAGTGTTTCCTTTTAATTGCACACACATCTGCTTGAATGAGCCCCTACAAAGCTGAGCTCACCATTCAGAAATAGACTTTTCTGATATTCTGGTGACCCTCTGCTCCCATTAACGATGCAAATTTGTGGGACGCCTGTCTGAGAATTTGCTATACGACCTGAAGAATTTAGCCACTGCCAAGGTCAGAGAGAGAAGGGGGAGGGAGTTCACAGGATATCCTTGTTAAGGAAAGTAAAGTATTTGCACTTCCCCATTCATTTACAAAATTCCTGTCCTGCCTAAAGAACACCAACTAGAGAAACATCTCTGCCTATGCTCCCCTCTTGTTAATAATGACAAGGGTACACAAACCATGAGGCAAACAAAATAACATACAGTATATAAAACCTATCTCATGTCTGAACAACTCTTCCTCTAGTTTTCTGGTCAAGAAATCTTGTTTCTCTCCTGAAACTGTGGTTATAATTTTAGCCTGAAGAGTTCTAATCTTTAAAAAAAAACACTCTGCTGTCTGGTCCTGCACAGATCATAACAGTGGAAAGTCAGAATAGTAACAGTGATATAATCTGCACTTGGTTAACAGAGAGCAGTTAGTTTATGTAATGTTTTGCATGGCCCTATTTTAAATGCATTTTAGCTGCAACAAGATTTAAAGTGACCATGGACTGGTATTCTACTTTTGAGAGAGAGGACAGCCCACCATTTGAAGGGCAGAAGTCTTAATTTGAAGATATCATCTGTTTGACAGGCTACCTGGTTAAAATTAAGTTTGGAGACAAAGGCCTAAATGAGAAAGGGGAATTATTATTTTGAATTTTTTTTACTGTGCATAGCTTCACCATTTTCTCTCCACATAAATTTTGTCACATTACACTTCTTGTTCTGTGTGTATCCAGACATGACCTTTTGTTGCCATCTACTGTGCTACCTTTCCCACCAGCCATCCACACTAGACTCCTGAGTTTGCTCCCTCCTCTCACCTGACAGCCACATCCATTCTCTAACTGTAATACTGTATATAATTGCAGTACCCCAAGTGACACTGCAATGAGATAGTGCCAAAAACCATATGGAACTGAAGACCTCACATAATTGACAAAAACCAGAGCGGAGGAAAATGCTCCAAAGCTGCAAGATGTTTTGGCAGGGGTTCCCCACTCAGGCTAGAGCAGAGAGGTTTTTTTAAAGATATATTCATATCCTGCCCTTCCTCCAAGGAGGTCAAGGTAGAAGAAGAAGAAAGTCTGGAAGTAGCAGTCAGAATAGGAAAACAAAGCAGAGGAAAATTCACCATTGTGGACAGAGAGGCAACTGCAAATCAGATTGAAAGAACTAGAGACAAAAGGGCAGTACATTTGAGGAGAGGTGACTTTCACAGTGCACATCGCTATAAACCTCAGAGTAGACACACCCAGAGGCATCACAGATCTTGCCAGTACTTTGAAACACATGAGAAAAGTAGAGTAATTAAGCGGGGGGGGGGGGGGGGAGACTCGTATATCTTTTATAAATGCAAATTTTATATTATTTCTTGTAACCCAATTACCAAAACAATCACATACTCAGCAATATATTTATCAGTACAGATAATACAATCCATTCCTATAGCCCATTAATACATTCATTCTAACAAGCTTAAAAGACAACAGAGCAATATTACAGCTGACTTCTCAAAATGCCATCCTCAGTATTTAATTCCAAAGCAAAAACTAACAAAGGGTGCCAAATTTTAATGAAATCATCTTCTTTCATTTCTCCTCCAAGCAGTCACATCTCTGCAGGAGCAAAAAGCTTCAGAATTTTACCACTATTCACATACACAACATCTGAGGATATTATACTTACTTACACTAGCAGCTTTGTAGCCATAGAGTATTCTGTGGGTCAAACTAGGTTATTGAAGTGGACAGAGCCCTTTGCCCTGGGCAATGGACCACCTCCTCTCTGTTCATCCCTTTCTGGTACTCAGTTTCACAAATCTGAAGGGCTAAGACTGTTATCTTATTGAGGGTTGCTTGACATTTTCTTTATGAACAGTGATAACTCTGCATCCAGTGTTAATATTAACTGCTTCTTTATTTTTCAAGTTCCCATGAGAACTTCTACTGATCAACGATCACAGATCTCTTGCTTGGTTTTTATGAAATTCTATTTCTTTTATATGACACTATATGAAGCAAGTCTCCTTTTAGGTTTTTACGAAGATGAATGTGGCATTCTGATGCTTATGACTCATACTGAATCTAAGACATCTGTTGGTAGCCTCTGAAAATCACTGTATTTCAACAGTGCAGCAATTCATAAAGGTTGTATGAAATAAACAAAGTGCATTAATAGATAGGAAAGGACATGTTCCAGTTTGTCATTCTCTAGTCTTCAAGGGCACAAAACCAAACATTCAACAATCTTGAGATGTCTAGACTTCTTGAAGAATTAATCACAGTTAATGACTGGATGGACAGTGATGGGTATCTTACACCATTCACCAGCACGATCCATCCTCAGTTTTGACATTTGTATGAAGACAGTGCCAGTTTAAATGTATGCTCCCGCCAGCCTGATTCATTACTATTGGGGCAGAGAATTGGTTGTGTCTTGATTTCTATCTTTTGCTAGGAAAGACGTTGGAGTAGGTGGTTTTGGTTGGCTGCGTTTTTAGCACAGTGTCTGCTTAGCATATGAAGTCACTTCAAGAAATTTACAGCTGTGTTTAAATTCTTTCAGAGCTACCTTCATACCACCAGGTCATTCCTCCTCAGTCAGTGAAAATGTGGAGTAATGTGATTCTGGTATAACATAGTCAGTCTGTGGCTTGATAATAGACCAAGCTAGCTGGCCACACGATTGATACAATCAATTGTCCTGTCAGAAATATATAAATGGCCACAACATTACAAACCCTCAACTAAACTGTCTTAAGCCTTTCAAAAGTTCATGAGAGGAGAAATTCATAAATTAATGGTTCATATTATCCTACTTTATGACTGACATTATTTGTCTCCTTCCAAATATTTTTCTTCACTAGCAGAGGAATTTGGAAATGTGGGTGTATATATGTGACACAGGCCAGAATTTCTTGAAAACAGCCTAAAAATCAAATCAAAGGCGTGTGGGAACTATTGAAAGTAGTGTGGCAAAGGAAATGTGTTGTTTGTGGTTTTTTGTTTGTTTGCTTGACTAGAACACTCAAAATCCTCAGTTGAATACTGTCAGTCTACCAGAATACTCTCAGTGGCCATGTTGGCTTGAGTATTCTGGGAGTCTTGGTTCAAAAAGAATAACTTCCACCATCTCTGCATTTTTCTATGGACAAACAGAGTTAAGTAATTAACAGCAATCTGAAAGGCAAACTATACATTACAGATACCCCTTCATTAGAGCTAAAATCACTGATGTTCAAGAGAGATGATTGATACAGTCTTTCATGTCTGAAAAATTAAACTTACAAAGGAAGAACGTATTTGGGGAGTGAAAATCAATCACAAAGTGAGACAAGCTAATATAAAAATTACAGGATTTAATAAAAGCTTTTCCCATGACAATCACAAACAATTGGCATTCAAGGAATTCCTTTTTCTAATGGAGGATTGTTTGCAACATATGGTTGGGTCTTGTGGCATGCAAGTGCTATGAAGCAGGCACCAGGAATTGTGTGAAAGAATACATGCCAAGAGACAAAGCTTGTAGTTAAGATCAAAGATTAAGAGCCAAACTAGATGGTATAGTAAGCATGACATTAGAAGTTCCCTTAAGAGGAAAAGATGTCTGTTTGTGCTGTCTCCCATTTGACCAATTAAAATTGGCTAAATTAAAACTTTTGCCAAATGTGAATTAAGGCAAATTTGTTGTAGAAAAATAATAATGGTAAACTGAGAGACAGCGTAGCTTTGTCTGCATCTCTGATGTTTCAGGCATATAACTCTAAAAAAAATTGTGTGTCTGGAGGGATAACTTTGTAACAGGAGGAGATATGGATTTGCCCTATCAGTGTATTACCTGATCTTAAGTTAGAGACAAAAGAGCAAAGAGCAAGTCAGCAGTCAGGAGCAAAGAACAAAATACAGGAATACAGTGAAACTCAAGAAAACTATGTTGCCTATGAGGATGAAGTGAGGTCAGAACCAAGTTGAAAAGTACTTTATTGCCTAGGATTAAGCAGAACTTTAACAACAGCAGAGCTTAGATGAACTGCCTAGTTCTAAAACAATTTATTTCTGCTAGAAATAAAAACAATGAATACCAATAACCTGAATCTATGTGGAGCAATAGACCAATAGATGGCTGGATGACATTTGAGCACCTTATTTATTTATTTACCCGTTTGTTTCCTGCTTATCGAGAGGCAAGCCACTATTCTGGGTAGCTAACAACAAATAAACACATAAATCACTCACGTAACCACTTACCAACAGAAACACCCAAATCATAAAAATGACAAGAATAAAAGAAAGAAATTCACAAGGGCAAAGGCAAACTAAATTCAAATACAATCATGTGGGACAGCAAGGAACTCATAGGGGGAGGGTGTTTCTGAAGGCCTCCTTTAAATGCTCAGATTTTACGTTTCCTGAAGATCAAGAGGGAGGGAGCCTGGCATACATCCATAGTCAATGCATTCCACAAAATCCCAGCCACCACAGAAAAGGCCCAGTTCCTGGTGGTAGATTTCTGGACTTCTCTTCAGGTGGCCACCCATAAGCGTGAAGCCTGGGAAAACTGGGTAGCCCAGGTAGACAATCTTAGGGAAAGCCACTCAGACAAGACAATCTTGTTGTTCTTGTTGTTTTCCTTTTTTATTTTTCTTAGAAACCACTACTTTAACATGTAGATTTCTACTTCAAACTTTATTTCCTTCCTTCTCCTTCAAGGACATCAGCGCTGTTGTGGTTTCTCCATGTCCCAGGAAAGTTACCACATGCGGAGGCTCCTCCGTAATGGCCAGCAACATTTCCTATGCATGGAAACCAATACTAGGGTTTTTTGTAACCAAGGTTAGGATTTGTTTGTCCTCTACAGTGTTTTTATCCCCTCTTGTACTGTCTCTGAATAGTTGTCTTGAAGCAATAAGATTTATATTTTTACTTAAATATAGGTTTCCATGCAAGATACCTCCAATTAATGGCCATAAGCTCAACACTGGTCTGCTGCATTCTGCTAGCATAAAAATACCAAATATTCCGACAACTTCAATATATGATACCACACAGTATGTTTATGATTTATATTTATAAGAATACATATCTTAGTTTTGAGCGCAATTAAGAAATTATTTCTGAACCTGTAAGAGAGTTTGTAAAGATTTTGTATAATTTTTCCCACAGAATGACACTACCTCATAGTCATCTTCCTCCAATTCTTCAAAAATAGCATGTTTTCAAGTTGAGGAGAATAATATAATCAAAAACGGAGCGTTAGCCAATCACAATGTAAGAGAAATTATCATACAGGGCCTCACACTTGCCTTCTTTCCTTCTTCTCACCATTTCATTTAAAAAGAAATGGAAAGAGAAGGGAGGGAACTGTTCCATAAAACCCATTACTGTCATATAAATTCATGACGCTGAGTAGAACTGCTTGAAATCTGCATCATTTAAATCTGGCTTGGGGAGTGGATAACATATTTGGCTACAACTAACAGTGTGTTGAGATGGGGAAAATCTATTATCTTTGCTTTTAAATGGGTCCCTGCTGTCTTTTTAAAATGATAAGCATGTAATTAGAGCAAGCACAAACTACGAAAACTTTCGTTATTGTGGAATTGCTTTTAAATCCAGAGTGTTCTTCATTGGGGGCAGCCAGTAAACAGCCTCGTACAATATATCTGACTACTTGACATTTCCCTAGGAAGATTTGTGGATGTTAAAATCAACATGTTAAGATCAGCACAAGCTTAGGTTAACTCTTCTGCCTCTTTGGGTGCCATCTCAGTTGCTGAAGTTGGCTACTATTATGGCATATCTCTTCCTGTTTCTCGCTGTGTGAATTAGTTGTTGGTAAGACCCAGCCAGTCTCTGATGTTACTTCTCCAGGAAACTGATTTCCACATTTATCCTCAATCTTCCCTTTGGGTTACCAATAGAGTAACTATTACACATATTAAAATTCTTTTTCATTATTACATTTATACCCTCCCTCTCCACTAAAGGATAGCACTCAAGGTGGCTAACAAATGTAATTAAAAGAGGTTAAAAATAAATTGCAGGCACATTAAAAACAGATTAAAGAATTAAACCATGAAAACTATGTTAATCAAAGCAATTAAAGTCAATGTAAAAATTAGTAAAAGAGTTCCAAATGCCAATTTGAGATGTGCCTTCACATCTCCCTTAAAGCAGCAAGAGCTGTATTTAAGAACTTCACCAGAGATTCACTGAAGGAGTGAAGGTGTGAGCAGGATTGGACTCACTGGCCACAACCCTTGGCCTACACACATCAAGTGCTTGTGAAGAAGGGCTGTGGAAGAATCTTCCTCCCAGTCAAGAACCCCAGTGACCACTCACCATAACATAGAACTGTACGTGCCCACCAGCCCAGTAACAAGGTGCCTGTGCTTCCTGGCTTTCTCTATGAGTGTAGTGACAACAGCCCATTGACAAATGTACCAGGTGTTTGTTTGTTTGTTTGTTTGTTTGCTTGTTTGCTTGTTTGCTTGTTTGTTTGTTTGTTTGTTTGATTGTTTGATTGATTGATTGATTGATTGATTGATTGATTGATTGATTGATTGATTGATTGATTTTTATACTGCCCATCTGGCTGCCAAGGCCACTCTGGGCAGTTTACAAACAGGATAAACAATATTATAACAAGGGTAATCAACAACATCCAAATAAAATATAAAATGTACTAGACAAATTACACTAAAAACCACATAATAAAACAGAATGAAAATGGAAACATGGCCGTAGGTTGGATGTAGTTATTGAAGGCACTATTGTATCAGGGTGTTTTAAAATCCGAGGACTGTATGAATAGCCAGGTTTTGAATAGTTTTTAAAAGTTCCCAATGAAGATAGGGTTGCCACGTCTAATGATGCCAGCTGATGTAGAGATTTTGTATAATTTCCCCACAGAATGACATTACCTCATAGTCATCTTCCTTGAAATTTTCAAAAATAGCATGTTTTCAAGATGAGGAGAATAAGGTACAGTAATCAAAAACTGAGCATTAGCCAATCACAATGTAAGAGAAATTATCTTACAGGGCCTCATACTTGCCTTCTTTCCTTCTTGGGGAAGGAAACTTGAGCATCTGTATTTGAGCTGTTCTATTGGCTCAGCAAATTGTCGTGCTTCTCCCATTCGCCAGGTAAGGTGACAAATCTCAGGGTGAATGGTCTTGGAACAGGGGAAACGGAGAGAGAGAGGGAGAGGGAGAGGAAGAGGGGGGGTTGTTTTTAAAACCTGGACTCCTATTTCCGTTCATGCCCCCTTGGCACAAACATTCATGGGCTCAGCACAAATATGTTTTAGTGTATGTGGTGCTTATGTTTAAACCTGGCATTCTGGAAATCCAGAAACAAGGGGAGGAGACTAGGGACAAAGCCAGCGAGTGCCCGCATTTTGGCCTGTTGTTCTGTTTGGAGCAATACAGGGAGTGGACAGCCAGCATCACAACTTGTGAGCCTTGATGTTACATAGGTTATATTACCACTGTGGAGCATTGGCTTTAGACCAGTTGGTGGGGACATACTTAGGAAGGGATGGTACTTGCAAAGTTTTGGTTTTGAAAGATGGAAATGGAAAAGAAGAAAGTTTGTAGTGTCCTGATAGTAGGAATTAGGTCCTTATCATCTTGAATTAGGAAACAGAACAATAAGACATGTTTGCTAGAGGGTCCAGTGCCTTGTGGTGGTATTGTGTGTCTGTACTTATCTTTTAATTTTCTTTTAGGGCTTTAAGGCAATTAAAGAGCTAAATGTCTTTGTGCCTGGGATCATTTTACAAAAGAAGACTGAGAAACAGGATGTCCTGCTTTGTGGATTAAGAACATTTTGTGGGACTTTTCTACAAGCACCCCCTGCTTTGATACCTTGTTAGTACATGGAAGTTATGTAGTATCCAGTTTGGGCTATGTTTGTATTATTGTGGTGATGATTATGATGTTTGTATTATTGTTTTTGTTGCTCAATTTAAAATGTCAAATCTCTGCAAAATTCATTGTTTGCAATACACATTAAAAAAAACATAGCCCCCATAGAACCGGAGGAGTGGTAGATATACATTTGCTCCCAAGGCTGGGGGGTGGGGGAGGATGGTCCGTCAGTCAGCTTTCCACAATCCCCACCAGTAGTGGAGAGCCTTAAAAAAATGGCAGGATGAGAACCTCAGGGGAGGGATTGGCAACTTTGATTGTTTGAGGGGGGAAGTTTTCTGCAACCTTAAATCTATATTTGAGCAGAATTCCTACTCAGTGCTTGTCCACACAGAGCACTTGTTCAGTTTTCTTTGCGTATTGGTACATTTCTCGGTGTCCACATTGCACAAGGCAGAAACCAGTATGAAGAATGCTAGAGAGAGATAAATAGTTTTAATTTCCAGGGGTGGTGGATTATACTGCTCTAGGTGCTAGTTGTCAGGATTGACAAGGATTGTAGTAGCAGAAATTGACATCTTAAACTGAATGTATAAAGGAAGTTGTTAATCAGCTATATTGTACAGCTATGTATAAAGCTGAGTCATCCTGACTAGGCAGAAGGCTGATGCAATTCTTATGAGATCACCTAAGAGGAGGCAATGTTACCTGACTGGTTACATGTACTATATATTGTACACTCATGTGGTGTGGAGAGTTTGGAGATTTGCTAGAGGACATGCTGTTGGAGTATTTTGTGAAGACTGTACATATGTAATATAAGCTTTAAGGAAGAAGCTGTTGTCTCGTGTTTTCTTCTCTGTGAGGACCTTGGAGGCTGGTTGTAACCCTGCTCTGCTCATCACACTGCAAAAGAAATACTTGACACTAGTGTCTTTTTGTTCTATAAGGCTCAGGTTTGCTCTCAGCTCAGTATGGTCATGTGAACACTTGCACCACATTGATCTGCGCTGATCTGTGCTATTTGTGAGTTTGTCTTATGAGGTGACATTTCCCTTTGAGTTTGTATCTAGTGGTCACTCCATCGTATCTGTTTGGTTTCCTTTCAACAATGCCTCCCCCCGCTTCCTTCCTCTGTCTTCCTTCTCACAATTCCCTATATTAATTTGGAATCAATCAGAAGCAGGAATATCTCACTGTCTGTAATGGCATTCAGATAATAGTTGTCACTTTGCTTTGCTTCTATCTCTCCTCTACTCCATCTAAATGTACTAAAATAATGCCAGGGCCGATGTTTCAGAACAATGACAAGTCTTGTGTCCATTTCTAATTTATGTTTGGAACATGAATAAATGGCTTGTAATGGTCTCTTCCAATGGATGTTTGTTTTATGGGAACACAAGGTTGTTTTCACTCAATTTGTTCCACTGAGTTAAAAGAAAGGAACCTATCTTAACAATTATGCTTGCAATGCAGCGCAAAAACATTCAACACAGCATATCAACAGCCATGTAGAATTAACAACAGAGTAATATTTGGGAACAGTGGCAACAGTGATAGCAATGATGCTGATTATAAGGAAAGTCTTACACCCCGATCAGCCAACATTGTTCAAAAGCAGAAAAACGGAACAAAATAAAAGTGGCATATTGTGATGCAGTGAAATAGGTAGATAGGTCAGAACTGGAATGCTTTCAGATGGGCAAAAATGTGACTGTGCTATGAATGGATAGTGGGTGAGTAAAACAAGGGGAGGGGAGGCTGAACTAGGCAAGTTAGAGCTGAAGAGACAGACAAAAGGGGAGAACAATAAAGGCAGGAGCAAAATGTCAAGGGACAACTCAAAATGTACGAACAGAATGTACTGGTACATCTCAGTACATTCAACAATTGCCATCATGCGCCTCAATGCAATTACTACTGAATTATGACCTGGGTTAAAATCATCACTTGTCCATGGAAACACACTAGGAGCAGCAATCAATAGTAGACCCACATCTTGAACATCCCATATATCTCCAAAACCCTATTTGGGTCACCACAAATCAGAAGTGACTTGATGCACATAACAACATCCTTTCTCAGGTTTGTTTCTACCGTAATAGCTGTTTTTGATCCTTCTTGTTCTGTGTTCAATCTAGACCACCTGCTTTCCCAGTGTAATTTTTCATATCCAGTCTCTGGCATCTCTAGTTAAATGATCTCAGTTTAGTACATCTGGAAAATATATGTGCTTCAAACTCCTAGAGAGTTCCTTGATGCCAAACAGGGTAAGCATGACAATGTTGGGGTACGGGGACTGACTATATAAAGCAGCTTTTCAATAAATACATGTTCTCATTATTCCAACCTATATTTTAAACTGCCAGAACAGACCTGAATCTACTCCAGATCATCTAGAGCAGTGGTTCTTAACCTTTGTTACTCAGGTGTTTTTGGACTGCAACTCCCAGAAGCCTTCACCACCAGCTGTGCTGGCTGGGGTTTCTGGGAGTTGCAGTTCAAAAACACCTGAATAACAAAGGTTAAGAACCACTGATCTAGAGCAGAGGTCGTCAACCCAAGAGAGAGCGCGCGCATGCGCCCAAGAGAGTGTGTGCATGTGAGCGCGGGGGGGTGCCCCGCCTTCCTCAGAGGCTCAGCTGGTCCGCGGTCCCAAAAAAGTTGGGGACCGCTGATCTAGAGACAGTGAGTGGACCACAAAATATAGCTAGTATTCATACGGCTGTTCTTATATATGCTTTGGGAGATCATTGCTAAAACTGAGAGGCATAGCCAATACCATACTGAGCTGCTGCATGTGAGGGTTTCTTTTTCATGTTAACAAATTAGATTTCTTTATCAATTTAATGTGTTAATGCTGACATTAATGTATCAAAGCTCTGAGTTTCTACATATAAATTAAATAAGGAGCTGCTGCAAATGGTACATAATATTCAGGTTAGAAACAGATGTTAGAGATAGCCCGTAATTAGAGCTGAAAGCATGTTGATGTCACAGAGAGGTGACTGAGGCAGTCAGTCTTTATGTATTTGTGAAATCAGATTTCAAAGGACCCCCATGTTGAAGTCCCAAGATTTGTCGTCTAATAAAGAAAGCTAATTTGCTTAATCTTGGAGGTGAGAGAGGTTCAAGCTAGGACACTCAGAAACCTATTTCTTTATTCATTTATATCAGAGCATTGCACAATTCAAAATCATGGACTCACATGAAATATAGGCAAAATCAAAAACCAATTAAAATGTCAAGATAATCAGGCTATTTTTTACAGAAGCAATCAGAGCTTTATATGAGTGCAGAAACTTTTCCTTGAATTCAGCCATCATCCATTGGGGTGGCAGCCATGAAATGGGTAGGTTCGATGCAACACTTCTGGTGCAACACTTCTGGAAGTGAAGGATTTGCTGGCTGCATGCCATTGCCCAGGGGTGACGGAGTGTACTCACATTGCATTCTTACTCTTTGGGAAGAACATTAGATCAAGAAACGTAAAGCCGTCATTTTTTAAAACACTTGACCTGGCTATTTGATTCAAGAGAGTGCAGCTACAGAGGAGGCCCTACTGTAAAGAATATACAAAGGATGATAGTAAATGAGACCAAAGGCCTCTGTAGCCCAACACTCTGTTCATGAAGCACAAGGTGGGACAGCTGCCACAGGTAAAAGATGCTGGTGAGTGTGGAGGAGCAGTAGTGCTGTTTTGGAGAACCCCATGATGTGTACCCCATGATAGCCCTGGGTCCTGATGTCAGCCTGTTGCCTTTGGGTGCAGTGGAGAGCACAGTCACATCGCCAGTGTTAAAGAAAATTTCAGGCATCAGTCCCACCAATAGGCAGAATGGAAGGAAGCGCTACCTTGTGCTTTGACTTAGGCAGCAGAATGTCTTGGGCCAGCCCTACACCACAGTGATATTACTTATTGTCCACATACCAGCAAAAGATGAACAGAATAAGACCACAGCTTCTCAGACTCTGCTCAAAAATATGCTAGGCACAGGCTCTCTGTCTAAGAACAGTACATCCCGCCTTGTGGTAGATTATATTCAGCAACAGGCTGTCCATTGTAACATTCCAAGAGGAACTGATGCGATTCAGAAACAGGAACTCCTCATCAATAAACAATCAAGTTCTAATTTGGGCATGGAAGAAGAAAGGCGGATTGATGGCTGGCAAGAAAATTAAACTGGGGAATTCTATTCATTCTTAGACAGGCTTTTATACATCATTAGCACTGAGACAGCAGTGACCTCTGTCTTGATGGGCCTGCCCTACACAGTCCTCTGTCTCTTGCTACATTACACACTTGCTTCTCTGAAATAGACAAGGAAATCTTTCAGACAGCCCTTTCTTGGCTTAATGTTTAATAATAATAATGTGCCATCAAGTCGATTCCAACTTGTGGCAACTCTATCCAGGGCTGCCCTGGTATAAAGTACTCCGATGCGGTTTACCATTCTCTTCCTCTGGGGGTGGTCTAGGACTGTGCAACTTGTCGAAGGCTACAGAGGGTGGCTTCTCTGTTGGGAGGCACAGTGGAGAATCCCAACTGCCCAGCCTCTGGCTCAGCAGCCAAGGGTCCAACTCACTGACCTACTCAAAGATAAATTTAGCCAAGGCATACTTTCAAGTGGATTTGGGATAAGGGTATACTTTAGTGCCTGACCAGAGCACATGTCTGGTCATCTCTGTTTCAGCCTTCCCCACCCTGGTACCCTCCATAGTTGTTGGAATACAATTCCTAAAATTGCACAGCCAGCATAGCATTGCTGTTTCTGTTTCCCCAAATGCCTCACTCAATGGGGTCATTTCTCAGAATAAGGCTTTGTGGGTTGGATGGCCAAAGAGGGTACCTATGTTAGAGCAGCCACCCCACCTACTCTAAGGACCCCTCCAGACAAATCATTTGGGACTTGGCAGGTTCTGATGGCTCTTTCTGTGCTGCAGCATTACACCAGCAAGAAAGCAGTTGGTGCTGTTCTCCAGATCTTGAAAAAGTAATTTTGGGGGGATCTAAGTTCCCAGAATCCATAGCGTCTTCATCATTCCAGGAGGGAGAGAGACCCCCAAAAGAAACTTTTCAAAGTTTTGAGGCTCTCCAGAGACCACCAATGATCCTCTCTAGACCATCCCTAGCTGCCTCCTGGGTACAGCATTTGCCACAGTGTGCAGGTGGCTAATGAGCAGCAGCAGTGGTGGATAACTGAATGGCAGGACTCTCTACAGAGAAAAATTTGCTGGTTCTCAACTATGGCATTTGCTTCAGCTGGAGAGTGACCAGAGAGGCCTTTGACAGCAGCAGTAGCAGCACAGAGGCCTAATGGGAGGATTGGTCTTGTTCTTTATTTTTATGCCAGCCACTGCTCTACCCTGAAGAGACTCACTCTCATCCAATTTTGGAAGCTAAGCAGGATTAGGCTTGGACAGTTCATGGATGGAAGCCTACCTGGCATCTCGTGGTAGATCAAGGACAGAATCCTGCCACAGAGGTACTTCCAGTCAGAATGGACATTATTGACCTTTATTGAACAAAGGTCTGAGTCAGTACAAGGCAGCTTTCTGAGTACCTGTGACTTGGTCAGGACAGTACATCTACATCAAACAAAAGACAGAAAGTGAGGTAGATTTGCTGCAGTTATATCCCACCCTTCTTCCACTGGGCTCAAGACAGCCTACATGGCTTTCCTTCCCCTGCCTTATTCTCACAACAACCTGTTATATCGCTTAGGTTGAGAGATTGTGACTAGCCTAAGGTCATCAAGTGAATTTCATGACCAATTGGGATTCATAATAGTCCAGCCCTTTAATCACTATACTACAGTGTTTCTCAGCAGCTTCAAATAGAGGACTTCCTCTAAAAAACAGGATATATGGTGGTCCTAAATGGGTACAGAAGGGCGGTATATAACTCAAATAAATAAATAAAATAAATAAATAAGAGGAAGAGAATAACATAATGAAAACCTGCTACAACAAATTTCAGCTGCTTTCTTCTCTGCTCTGGTTTTGTAGTGTTTTAATGAAATCAGTTCTCCATAATACTATAAAATTCATGGCTTTTGAGCAAAATCCAGCTTCCAGTCACTTCTCCTGCCTACCAATTACAAGAGGAGATATCAACCTAGATAGATACAGTTATGGGACATAGGTTGACACATTTATCATTATCCTTATCATCTTAGAACCATAGAGCTATAAGGCTATGGAAGTGTATACATACTGGGAAAATCCTCTCTGGGACTGTACTTTTATATTATCTGAACAGCACTAGGAAACCAGAAGAAAGCAGATTACAGTATAGCCATCATAATCATCTTGGAACTGCAGAACTGGAAGGGACCCTATGGATCACTGAGTCCAGCCCCTGTCAATTGAACTCCCAACCTTTTGTTCTTTAATAGTAGCATTACAACACAACTCTTTTGGTCCTTGGTATCAGTGTTGGCTCATTATCAGGGCCCAACCTGCATGGTTTTAATTGCACAATATGTTTTCAACCTGTTGTTCCTTGTAAAGGTGATTGGTTTGTATTGGATGGAGCTTACCCAGGATATCCATGTAGGGCTAGTAAGGAATCCTGCCTAAAACTTTGGAAAGGCACCTGCCAATCAATGTATTTTGTTGCAAGAAACAAAGTGTTAGTTCTTGCACTAGTCTCGGGGATAAGTAGAGATGTGTGCTTTCAGGTTTTTTTTACTCCAACTCCCAGAATTCTCCAAGAATTCCCCAGGCAGAATTCTGGGAGTTCCAGCCCACAAACACACATCTGCAGACACCTACATTTTGCTCACTTAGAGAATGGCCTACCTCCCAGACATCATTGACATCTTAAGTCTTTGCTTCCTGTTGTAAATTGAAGGAAAAAAAGTTACCATGGTGGTTTCTGGGAGTCAAAGTTTTTCAGGAAGTGCCTTCTATAGAGTCTAGTGGGCAGCAAGACTACAACTCCCAGGCTTTTCCACACCACCTGCTGTTGTGTGACCCAGCACAGACCACATTTAGTGGGGAGCACCCAGCCCCACCTCCTCTTCACAATTTCAGTGCCAGGCCTGGAAAGAAGAAGAGTTCTGATTGTTTGTCAGCTCTATGCACAGGCAAGAAGCAAAATCTCCAGAGTCCTTGCTCACAAGTAGAGCCACAGAATGCAACAACAGAGGGGGAAGGGTTAGTGCTGGGTTCTAGAATCCTACTATTGCAATAGTAAGAAACACACCTTTCCTTTAATAGGTAATTTGATCTCAAATCTGTCATTAATGCATGAGGGAGGCTGAGGCTGATATATGAGGCTGAGGCAAATCCATTGCAGTTCTGATTTTTCAGCATCCCATATTTTGCACTGCCTCTTCATGACGTACAACAGCTAGGTAACTTTAGCTCCTGGATTTTCTGTTCATAAAGGTTCCCCTTGACATTTAGTCCAGTCGTGTCCGACTCTACGGGCGCGGTGCTCATCCCCGTCTCCAAGCCGTAGAGCCAGCGTTTGTCCGAAGACAGTTTCCGTGGTCATGTGGCCAGCGCGACTAGACACGGAACGCCGTTACCTTCCCACCATGGTGGTACCTATTTATCTACTCGCATTTACATGCTTTCGAACTGCTAGGTTGGCAGGAGCTGGGACAAGCGACGGGAGCTCACTCCGTCGCGTGGATTCGATCTTACGACGGCTGGTCTTCTGACCTTGCAGCACAGAGGCTTCTGCGGTTTAACCCGCAGTGCCACCACGTCCCTGTTATTTCTGTTCATACCGAGGATCAATAGGCAATATCTCTTATTTCAATGACTTCAAAATGTGATAAGCCAGCCCAGCTGCACTGCAGGTTCATAGAATCAAAGAATCATAGAAAAGTGAAGTTGGAAGGGGTCTACAAGGCCATCAAGTCCAACCCCCTGCTCAATGCAGGAATACAATCAAAGCATATCTGCCAGGTGATTATCTAAGTTTTTCTTGAATGTCTCCAGTGTTGGGGCACTCACCAACTCCCGAGGTAACTGGTTTCACTGTCATACTGCTCTAACAGTAAGGAAGTTTTTCCTGATATTCAACTGAAATCTGGCTTCCTTTAACTTGAGCCCATTGTTGAGTGTCCTGCACTCTGGGATGATCGAGAACAGATCTTGCCCCTCCTCTGTATGACAGCCTTTCAAATGTTTGAAAAGTGTTATCATATCACCCCTCAGTCTTCTTTTCTCAAGGCTAAACATGCCCAGTTCTTTCAGCCTTTGCTCATAAGGCTTGGTTTCCAGCCCCCTGATGATCTTTGTCGCCCTCCTCTGAATTTGTTCCAATTTGTTAGCATCCTTCTTGAAGTGTGGTGTCCAGAACTGGACACAATACTCAAGGTGAGGCCTAACCAGTGCTGAATAGAGGGGAACTAGCAGGATTTGGAAACTATACTTCTATCAATGCAGCCTAAAATAACATTAGCCTTTTTTGTAGCCACATCACACTGTTGGCTCATATTTAGCTTGTTATCTACAACAATTCCAAGATCCTTCTTGCTTGTTGTTTTGCTGAGCCAGGTATCCCCCATCTTGTAACTGTGCAATTGGTTTCTTTTTCCGAGGTGCAGTACTTTGCACTTATCCCTGTTGAATTTCATTCTGTTGCTTTTGGCCCAGTGCTCCATCCTATCAGAGTCATTTTGAATTTTGTTTCTGTCTTCTGGGGTATTAGCTATTCCGCCCAATTTTGTATAATCTGCATATTTTACAAGCATTCCCTGCACTCCCTCATCCAAGTCATTAATAAAAATATTGAAGAACACCAGGCCCAGGACTGAGCCTTGGGGTACCCCACTTGTTACCTCCTCCCAGTTAGAGAAGGATCCATTAATCATCACCCTCTCAGTACGATTCTGTAGTCAATTGTGTATCCACCTGACACTTGATTTCTCTACCCCACACCTAGTTAGCTTGCTAATCAGGATATCATGGGGCACTTTGTCAAAAGCTTTGCTGAAGCCTAGATATACTACATCTACAGCATTCCCTCTGTCTATCAGGGAGGTGACCTGATCAAAAAATTAGATCCAGTTAGTTTGGCAGGATTTGTTCTTGACAAATCCGTGTTGGCTTCTAGTTATTACTGCATTGTTTTCTAGGTGCTTGCACAATGACCGCTTTATGATCTGTTCCAGAATTTTGCCTGGGATTGATGTCAGGCTGACTGGCCTGTAGTTCCCAGGCTCCTCTTTCTTGCCCTTTTTGAAGACAGGGACAACATTGGCCCTCCCCTAATCCTCTGGCACCTCCCCCATTTCCCATGATTTCAAGAAAACAATGGATAGCAGTTCTGAGAGTTCTTCAGCCAGTTCCTTCAGTACTCTCGGATGCAGTTCATCTGGCCCTGGAGATTTGAACTTGTTGAAGGTGGTAAGGTATTCCTTGACTAGTTCCCCTACATATTCCTCTTGAATGGACCTCTGCCCCAAAAGCCCTGCCCTAAGAACACCACTGCTGTTTGTTGAAGGAGATAAAAGTTCTGTGGCTTAGACTCTGAGAAGCAGAAATGGGGATCTGTGCACTCCGTAGGGCTTGTAGCTATAAACCCCACAACTGTACCGTCTATTGAAATCTGGAAAGCATTTGGCAAAGCCCCATTATCATTTCGACTAGTGTTTGAAATACAAATGCAAACTATGTGGCTTGAAATCACCCATAGTCATAATTGTATAATGGACTAATTTGTAATTTGCTTTCTCCCTTTTGATTAAAAAAATGTAATTAAAAAGTGTTTGATTGAATTAGACATTAAGTTCCCATGAGACAGAGTTGCCTTATTCCTCTGATTCTTCAGCTTTAAAACATTCCTGTTACAACAACAGACACAGGGCAAGGAAGAATGCATAGCGTAACAAAATCAAATCAAACTCCCCAACTAAGAAATTCCAGTAATGGTGATTGTTTTCTGAAGGGATTATACTTGTGTTTTGATACCTTTGCAGAAAGGTGTTCTATTCAAGTTCTCCCTGCACCCCACCCCATGTTGATTCAAAAGCTGGAAAAGATACAGCAAGGAAGAAGGAAGATGGAGCCTCACTTCTCTGAACCTGCCAGGATGCCCCACGCATTAAAATGAGAAATGAGCTTTGGTTAGTTGGAACTCCTGCTCCCCTATCATCTGTTTGCAGAAGTTCATTACTTAATTCCCATTCATATCGCCTCTGCAGAGAATAACAGGCTGATGACATTTCATTTAATCATAATCTTCCCTTTCTGTGACAGCTTGCCAGAAGCCTTTTTGAAAATAATCTTTGTGGGATTGTTTAAAAAGAAGGATTTCCCCCCTCATCCTTGCAGAAGGTAAAACTGACAAGATGACTACGTGAAATGATTTCACTGGCTTTTTATTACTTCTCTCTCTCTCTCTTTGTGCAAACTTAAAATTTGCTCAGCATTATTTCTCACCCTTACCATCTTTATAATGTTGCTTCCATTTTTGCTACAGCATGCTTAATAACAACAAAGCAGCAGGGGATACACCCAGTCTCCGGGCACGGATACTATAGGAGGTATTAGACTGGGAGAAAATGGATGGCCTAACCGTCTTTTTTTTTTTTAACAGTCAATGAATAGCATCCCTGTATTTAAAGAATTAACTGATAACTATCCTGTGGGCCACAATATTATCTAGAAAAGATAATGATGCTTGGAAAGGTTGAAGGCAAGAGGAAGAGAGGAAGACAAGCTATGAAATGGATTGACTTCGTAAAGGAAGCCCGAGCCTTGAGTTTACAGGAACTGAACAAGACTGCTGAGGACTAGACACTTTGGAGATACAGTATCTCATTCATAGGACTCCATAAGCTGGACACAATTTGACAGCTTGTAACAACAACAAAACTGTGTGACAGCTCAGTGAATTAGGTATCCAGCTGCAGAGCCAAGATGTTGGGAGTTTGATTCCCCCATTGTACTGTTCACGGCCCCTCCGACTTAGGGCAACCCTATGAACAAGTGACCTCTAAAATGTCCCATCATTAACAGCCCTGCACAGCTCTTGTAAATGCAAGGCTGAGGAACAGGTTCATATTTACCTGAATTTAAATGGTTAAACCTAATGCTGGAACATTGTCATTCTTTTGATTAATGCCTATGCTAGGCAGTTATTAAGGAAACTCTTGTGGGAATAAACAAAATCAGAGATACTAATATAGTATCTGGCTCTGACATAAAGTGAATTGGTATCTCAAGTTTTATTTATTTATACTTGGAGTTTTTATTTATGCATTTTTACTAGTATCATCAGTGTGCACAATGCTTTACAAAGAACCTAAGCAGCTTACAAACTAAAATCTGACATGAGAAGCAGGAGAAGGTGAAAATTATGGGTATCTGCATTTGGGTTTCTGGGGGCAGCATCAGCAACAGGCACCCATGGGCAACTGCCAGAGTCCCAATGTCTTAACAGGACCTGCTGTTCATTTATGGCTTTTGTCTCTCCCCCCACCCCTGCCACCATTTCCTAAGGAATCCTCCCCCAACCACACGATGGTTCTAAGATCTTCTGGGGAAGTAAAAGAGGGACTATCCTTGCCCATTTGGTAATAATCAGAATTGTATTCAGAGTGCCCCCGTGGCACTTACCCCCTGCTGTGTGCTGCCTCCAGGAAATCCCACCAGGACCTATTTCCTGATGCAGAATAGCACACTGGAAACACTCTTTGCCCAGAGCTCCCTCAAACTGTATCCAGCTCTTGTTAGATCAGGATGCTTACAGGGATCACATAACCCGCTCACGCCACCCCCTGTTATAGCAGCTCCCCTGGCTGCTGATCTGTTTCCAGGCACAATTCAAAGTGCTGGTTAGAGCCCTAAATGGATTGAGTCCAAGCTATCTGGAAAAAAAAGTATCTCCCTTTATAAGCCTGCCTGGTTATTAAGACAAACCTGGGGGCTTTTCTCTCCATCCCACCACCCTCACAGGTGCATTTGGTGGGGACATGGGAGAGGGCCTTCTCTGTTGCTGCACCCAGATTCTGGAATGCTCTCCCATGGGAAGCCAGGCTGGCCCCATCTTTGCTGTCCTTCTGCAAGCAGATAAAGTCTCTTCTTTTCAGGCAGGCTTTCCCTTAGAGACTGAGAAGGTTTTTTTAAAAATGGATTGTTGTGCCTTGCTGCTTTTGAAGGGTGTTTTTAGTATTGATTTTATTTACTGTTTTTCATGTAATACTTGTTTAATTCTTTTAAAATATCTATAAACATACTGTTTCCAGCTTTTAAATGTTGTCTTTTTAATTATGTAAGCTGCCTTGGTCCTTTTTAAGGGAAAAGGCAGGTTAAAAATGTTTTCAATAAATAAATATATGGGGCCACTGTCAGGGTTATTATTACCATGACTATACGTTACAGGAAAAGATGAAAGAGGGTGCCCAGATATTAACTGATTACAAATCTCAGCGTTCTTCACTATTGCTATGTCAGAATCAGTTAATGGGATTTGCAGCATCTATATCCTGAGATCCATCATTTCCTCACTCTGACTTATGACCTCCTCCTACCTCTACACACGTTCATAATTTCCCTCTCTTCATGTCTTTTGTCCCAGTTCGGTGGCATCATCTCACCCTTTCCAGTGCTAAAGTAGAAACCTTCTACTATTCAAACAAACAAAACCAGCTATTCCCCTCAAGCATCCCTGCTAAACTCAATTTCTTTTCTACATAAGGACAGCAATGATATTATTACTTGAACCTCACCACTAGACAAGTGATAACTGCAGCCTGTTCCCTAGCCTTCATCTGGAATGACCCAAGTTAGTAGTGTAATGAAACCACTTCAGCAGATGGATGAAAGAATAACAGTGAATGGAAAACCACAGGAAGAACTGTGAATGACTTGAAAACCACAGCACTTAAGAGAAGACTGTTCCTCTAGGCAGCAATGAAGCCCATTGAAACCATTAGTCAGATGCTGAGTTAAGGTCAAGGAAAAGTCTGAAAGCAAAATTGGTAAAGCCCATAGGGTAAAGCATCAACTAGGCCAATAATGGTAAAAGTCTTGTGGTGCTCAATAAAGTCTTGTGTTGAGATGTGTATTTCAGTTTGTTATTGATAAAAAATCATGTATTTCTCCATATTTGGGATAGAAAAATGTGAAAAATAAACTTAGGAGAAATTAAAACTAACAAATTTACCCATCAAAACCCTTGGCTTTGATTGCTTGACTTTTAAAGTATGTATTTTTAATCTCTGCCTGGTGATCCACGTTTGTACTGAATTAGGATAGCTGATAGTAGAACTAGCTGGCTGGATAGCTCAACAGAGGTTGGGAGTTCTATTCCCCACAGTGCCACCTGCAAAGTACAGTTAGGCTGTGTAACCTTGGGCAAACTGCACACTCCCAGGATGCCCCCAGAAGAAGGGAATGGTCAACCCGAGCATTCTTTACCTGGAAAACCCTGATAGCCATAAATCAGAATTGACTTGACAGGACACGATTGTTATTAATTGTAGAACAGTGAGAGTGGCACGTTTAAATGAGTAGCAGAAGTCCTGTTCTTCAGATTTGTAGCAATCTGCTTCCAAAATATGGTTGCAGTGCAGAGCGGGTTCTCCAGAGAGACTGGAACTTACTCACTTGGTAATAATCAGAATCTTACTCAGTGTGCCCTGACAACAGTTCCCTCTGCTGTGTGCTGCAACCAGGAAATACCATCAGAACCTAGTTCCTGATACATAGGAGGGGTTCACTAGAGTGCCCATAACTCCCTCAAAGCTATATCCAGCTCTTGTTACATCGGGATACATGGAGTCATCATAAAGATTGTTACAAATCCCTCCCATGACTATCTGCTACAGGGGAAGATAAATATGGTGCCCAGATATCATTGTGTTAAAACCCTTTGTGCACAGCAGGAGAGGAAGTTGAACACGTTCCATATGTGTTGTCTCCGATGCATTTTTGGTATCACCTGGCAGGACAAAGTTCCAAATAGAGTAGTCCTAGAACAAGTTGGAATTTTTAGCATGTATACATTACTGAAACAGTGACATCTACGTTGGCTGGGGCATGTCGTGAGAATGGCTGACGGTCGGATTCCAAAAGATCTCCTGTATGGAGAATTAGTGCAGGGAAATCGCCCCAGAGGGAGACCACAGCTGCGATGCAAGGATATCTGCAAGCGAGATCTGAAGGCCTTAGGAATGGACCTCAACAGATGGGAAACCTTGACATCTGAGAGTTCAGCCTGGAGGCAGGCAGTGCATCATGACCTCTCCCAATTTGAAGAGACACTTGTACAGCAGGTCAAGGCAAAGAGGCAGTCCCGAAACCAGCAAAATCAGGGAGCTGGCCAGGGGACAGATTGTATTTGTCTTCAGTGTAGACGGGATTGTCACTCGAAAATTGGCCTTCTCAGCCACACTAGATGCTGTTCCAAGACCTCTATTCAGAGCATGTTACCATAGTCTCTCGAGACTGAAGGATGCCTACTACTAAAACTCTCAGCATTCTTGCTATGTGATCAACAACTAATGGAATATGTAGTGAATCTACATCTTGAGGGTCATAATTTACCTGATTCTGACTTACGTCACCCTACCTCTATAAACTTTCATAATGTTCCTCTGTCTACATCTCTTTTCTCCCAGTTTGATGGATTTACTCCATCCTTTCCATTGGCAGGCATACATTTTAAAATATGAATGATTACCAGAATTCTATTAAACACATTTTGTATGGAACCATATTTCATATATAAGATTACTATGACTTGTGGTGGGGGCAGGGAATCAACGGCAGGTTTGTTTTATTTTCATCATTAATGCAGTGCATATAATATGCTGTGAACTTGGTCTGATACTAATCCCATCTTGTAGTACTGCGGTTTTGACTTAGAATTATTAAAATGTCTTGGAGAGCCTGGCTGCACATTTTAATCACTCTCCATGTGTTCTGTCTTGTTTCATAAGGTTAAGAGATATTTACATGGGCAGCACATTGGTCATTTTACAAAAGCTATCTTTGGAAATGTATGCACATCCCCCATGTGCTATTCTTGGACTGCTTTTTAAAGTTCCACCCAAAATAGATTTCAAGGAAGTATCGTTAACAGCTTAATTTTAAAGCAAAGCATATTCATTGGATACAGATAGGGCAAGATAACATACAAGCAGTTCTTATTTTGCTCTATATAAAACTGGGCTACAATGAGTGTTCTGTAAGGAAATGGGAAACAGAGAAGCCAAAAACAATAATCTCTCAAAAGGTAGGTAAAGAATTGAAATAATATAATCTTGAAGAAGAAATGTGAAGAACTCAAATACTACAGTGTCTGAAAAAGAGTGTAAAGAGACACAAGAAATAAATCAGAAGCACATGACTCTTGCAAGATTGGGCTGCAAGCAGGAATAGACAGGATGATATTGAACTAGATGACCACTATCTTGTGGCTTCCCTGCCCCATCCACAAATCATAATAGAAGCAGCATGTCTCACATGGTTGTTTCAGGGAAGCTAACATAAGTACTCAAAATACATATAAAGTATATATGTAAAAACAAGACATTATGATTTCTCCAAATGCCTACTATAAACACTTCTATCATGTTTCCACAAAGCTAACAAATCCCTTCATATACATCGGTATCTATTTTATAGGCAAGTAGATCAATTATCACTTTTTTTAAAAAAAGGGAAGCCGTGTGGTTATTACACATCTTTGCAAGCAGTGAGGCAAACCAACAATCAGTTCAATCACGGACGACTATCGTGCTTCAGAAATTCATTCAAAGGAAACAAGAATCTTGGCATTTGTGCCCCAATGATATTCAATCATACTTTCATGTATATTTTTTTAAAATAATTAACGACAATTTAAAAAAAAACTGCCCGCATTCAGGAAGAGTTGTGTTTCTCTGTACAACAGCTATTCAGGAAGAGACAGGTAAAGTTGGGGTGGAGTGGGGGAACACCCCAGGTGGCAGATGTGAGGTGAGCAGACAGCAGCAACATCCTCATGTCCAGTTCTTGGGCATCTTGCATCAACATGCTGGTCTCCACTTGTGGCTGTCTCTCCTGCTTTCCTTCTCCCAACACATCACAGACAGCATTGCTGGGAAGGTCCCTGTCCAGTGTGTGTGATGGGGGGCGAGGGTTGGCAAAGAGGAAGCCAGCCAAAGCCACACATACAGCAGCAGCAGCAACAGTTTTTAAGCAGGCAATGAGGAGTTGTCAGCCAGAGTGAACTGCTGGATAGCTCAATGGTTTAGGTAGAGGTTGGAAGTTCAATTCCCCACTGTGCCTACATAAGGTCTCTTCCAGCTCTTCAGTTCTAAGATAATGATGATGATGATGACCCAGATGGTGGAGCCCCATATTGCCTCAGAAGGTTTGTTGCCACAGAATGTGGAGGAAGATGGTGCCCCATAAAAAGCAACTTCTTTTTTAATTTGTAATGCTGGAATGTGATGTTTTTGGACTATAATTCCCAGAATCCCCCAGCCAGCATGCCACCTGGGAGATTTTGAGAGTTGTAGCTGAAGGAATAATTTTTCTGAGTTCTGAATGGGGATGATGAGGGGGGCACACAGGAATCTTGTCCTTTACCTCAGGCAGCAGAATGTCTTGGCATCATTCTGTGGTCCCCACAACAATCACAACAAAGCATGTTGTTGTTTAGTCGTTAAGTCGTGTCCGAATCTTCGTGACACCATGGACCAGAGCACGCTAGGCCCTCCTGTCTTCCACTGCCTCCCAGAGTTTGGTCAAATTCATGTATGTAGCTTCCATGACACTGTCCAACCATCTCGTCCTCTGTCGTCCCCTTCTCCTCTTGCCTTCACACTTTCCCAACATCAGGGTCTTTTCCAGGGAGTCTTCTCTTCTCATGAGATGGCCAAAGTATTGGGGCCTCAGCTTCAGGATCTGTCCTTCCAGTGAGCACTCAGGGTTGATTTCCTTCAAAATGGATAGGTTTGTTCTCCTTGCAGTCCAGGGGACTCTCAAGAGTCTCCTCCAGCACCACAATTCAAAAGCATCAATTCTTCGGTGCTCAAACTTCTTTATGGTCCAGCTCTCACTTCCATACATCGCTACTGGAAAAACCATAGCTTTGACTATGCGGACCTTTGTCGGCAAGGTGATGTCTCTGGTTTTTAAGATGTTGTCTAGGTTTGTCATCGCTTTCCTCCCAAGAAGCAGGCTGCTGTCGTGGCTGCTGTCCCCATCTGCAGTGATCATGGAGCCCAAGAAAGTAAAATCTGTCACTGCCTCCATATCTTCCCCTTCTATTTACCAGGAGGTGATGGGACCAGTGGCCATGATCTTAATTTTTTTGATGTTGAGCTTCAGACCATTTTTTGCGCTCTCCTCTTTCACCCTCATTAAGAGGTTCTTTAATTCCTCCTCACTTTCTGCCATCAGAGTGGTATCATCTGCATATCTGAGGTTGTTGATATTTCTTCCGGCAATCTTAATTCCATCTTGGGATTCCTCCAGTCCTGCCTTTTGCATGATGTATTCTGCATGTAAGTTAAATAAGCAGGGAGACAATATACAGCTTTGTTGTACTCCTTTCCCAATTTTGAACCAATCAGTTCTTCCATATCCAGTTCTAACTGTTGCTTCCTGTCCCAGATATAGATTTCTCAGGAGATAGATAAGGTGATCAGGCACTCCCATTTCTTTAAGGACTTGCCATAGTTTGCTGTGGTCCACACAGTCAAAGGCTTTTGCGTAGTCAATGAAGCAGAAGTCGATGTTTTTCTGGAACTCTCTGGCTTTCTCCATAATCCAGCGCATGTTAGCAATTTGGTCTCTAGTTCCTCTGCCCCTTCGAAATCCAGCTTGTACTTCTGGGAGTTCTCGGTCCACATACTGCTGAAGCCTACCTTGTAGGATTTTGAGCATAACCTTGCTAGCGTGTGAAATGAGTGCAATTGTACAGTAGTTAGAGCATTCTTTGGCACTGCCCTTATCTGGGATTGGGAGGTAGACTGATCTTTTCCAATCCTCTGACCGCTGCTGAGTTTTCCAAACTTGCTGGCATATTGAGTGTAGCACCTTAACAGCCTCATCTTTTAAGATTTTAAATAGTTCAACTGGAATGCCATCACCTCCACTGGCCTTGTTGTTAGCCATGCTTTCTAAGGCCCACTTGACTTCAATCTCCAGGATGTCTGGCTCAAGGTCAGCCACCACATTATCTGGATTGTCCAGGACATCCAGATCTTTCTGGTATAATTCCTCTGTGTATTCTTGCCACCTCTTCTTGATGTCTTCTGCTTCTGTTAGGTCCCTACCATTCTTGTTCTTTATCATGTCCATCTTTGCACAAAATGTTCCTTTAATATCTCCAATTTTCTTGAACAGATCTCTGGTTTTCCCCTTTCTATTATTTTCCTCTATATTTTTGCACTGTTCATTTAAGAAGGCCTTCTTGTCTCTCCTTGCTATTCTTTGGAAGTCTGCATTCAATTTTCTGTAAGGGAAAGCCCTATCTCCCTTGCATTTTCTTTCTCTTCTCTCCTCCGCTATTTGTAAGGCCTCGTTGGACAGCCACTTTGCTTTCTTGCATTTCCTTTTCTTTGGGATGGTTTTTGTTGCTGCCTCCTGTACAATGTTACGAGCCTCCATCCATAGTTCTTCAGGCACTCTGTCCACCAAATCGAGTTCCTTAAATCTGTTTTTCACTTCCACTGTGTATTCATAAGGGATTTGGTTTAGATTATACCTGACTAACCCAGTGGTTTTTCCTACTTTCTTCAATTTAAGCTTGAATTTTGCTATAGGAAGCTGACGATCAGAGCCACAATCAGCTCCAGGTCTTGTTTTTGCTGAATGTATAGAGCTTCTCCATCTTTGGCTGCAGAGAACATAATCAATCTGATTTCGGTATTGCCCGTCTGGTCATGTCCATGTGTAGAGTTGCCTCTTGTGTTGTTGGAAAAGAGTGTTTGTGATGATCAGCTTGTTCTCTTGGCAAAACTCTATTAGCCTTTGCCCTGCTTCGTTTTGAACTCCAAGGCCAAACTTACCTGTTGTTCCTTTTATCTCTTGATTCCCTACTTTAGCATTCCAGTCCCCTATAATGAGAAAAACATCTTTCTTTGGTGTCAGTTCTACAAGGTGTTGTAAGTCTTCATAGAATTGGTCAATTTCAGCCTCTTCAGCATGGGTGGTTGGTGCATAAACTTGGATTACTGTGATGTTGAAAGGTCTGCCTTGGATTCGTATTGAAATCATTCTATCATTTTTGAGATTGTATCCCAGTACAGCTTTCCCCACTCTTTTGTTGACTATGAGGGCTACTCCATTTCTTCTACAGGATTCTTGCCCACAATAGTAGATATGATAATTGTCTGAATTGAATTCGCCTATTCCCTTCCATTTTAGTTCACTGACGCCCAGGATATCAATGTTTATTCTTGCCATATCCTGTTTGACCACATCCAGCTTACCAAGGTTCATAGATCTTACATTCCAGGTTCCTATGCAGTATTTTTCTTTGCAGCATCGCACTTTCCTTTCACTTCCAGGCGTGTCCGCAGCTGAGCGTCCTTTCAGCTTTGGCCCAACCACTTCATTAGCTCTGGAGCTACTTGTACTTGTCCTCCGCTCTTCCTCAGTAGCATGTTGGATGCCTTCCAACCTGAGGGGCTTATCTTCCAGAATCATTTCTTTTAGCCTTTTGTTTCTGTCCATGGAGTTTTCTTGGTAAAGATACTGGAGTGGCTTGCCAGTTCCTGCTCCAGGTGGATCGCATTTAGTCAGAACTCTCCACTATGACCTGTCCGTCTCGGATGTCCCTGCACGGCATAGCCCATAGCTTCTCTGAATTACTCAAGCCCCTTTGCCACGACAAGACAGTGATATGTGAAGGGGTAACAAAGCATATATCCATCTAATTAAAGAAACACTCATGTACCACAACTTCTTATTTAGACTTTTATGGGGGCACAAACTGTGAAACTATGACAGCCTACAAAATGTATCTTGTTACAAGCCAGCTACAACCAGTGCTCATGGCCCAGATAGACAGAAGATGAAATTAAAAAAGAAGGAGGAGGTGGAGGAGATGTCCATCCAAAACTCATTGGGGTTCCTAATTATAGCAGTTGGTGCTTCAACATGAGGAGAACTACAATGAACAAGAAAGTAAAAACAAGTCTTTCACAAATTTCTAATATTTTCTTTTGCCTGTACTAACCCCCAGCCTTGGTAAAAGCTCACTTACTCAAGGTACTATGGATAGTGATCAAAATCTGGACCAACTTTGGAGACCAGCTTCAAGACATACCACAACAGGTATCACGTGACAGCTTATTGACCAACCCCTGGAGCATCCAGCAGTTTCTGACAAAGGAGCTTGACACAAAGGAATATTGTGAAGCATTGAAAAATAAACCGTCTTTAAATCTCACCTTGCCTTGGTTAGTGACAATGTCAGCACCAGCCTTTAAAGGTGAAAGACAAATGATGCTGGCATCCACAATCAAGATAGGGATGGTGCTGTCTAACCTCTGGTAGGAGAGAAACAAAAAGAAAACCTCAAACTTTCTCAGTCACATTTAGAACATTTATTGTTAATGTTGCTATTTTTAATTTCTACAGCATTCTTCAGAATATAAAGCTATTTCCAATTATCTCACTTACCCTTAAAATAGGTTTGTAACTCAGGTAATTACTTGCCTACAACTCTGTAATGAGCTGCATAGCTGACAAGTAATTTGAACCTGTGTCTTTTTTGGTCACATCTTATATCACAGAGGTAGGTGGATCAACTGCTTCTCTATTTGGCTTGTTCTCATTGGCCTGTGAGTGAATTATTAACATTCTGGTTAGAAATGAGTCTAGCTATATAATTAATGGTGTCTCAAGTATCACTCCAGTTACCAGCAGATTAGAAATTAAAAGTGACAGTTTGTATAATTGACATCATTTTTCTTAATATTCTACTTTACATGTATACTGTACAATGTTGGCAGCACATGGATAGGATTCCATTTATTTAGGCTGCAATCCTGCACCCATTTACTCTGAACAAGCCTCACCAAGCTCAATGGGACCCACATTTGTGTAAACAGTGTTCCAGATTTTAAGATTTTAATGTGCTTTTGGTATCCCTGCTCAGTTCTTTTCACCCAGGTCTGTTTTGTTGGGACCCTTGAAGAGTTGTGTAGTTTCATCTGCAAAAAAGCAGGGCACAAATTGCTTGTGAAAAAGTACCCACGCCTGCCATGTAATCAAAGTGAATCTACTCACGTGAGACCACCCTAGCATGCAACGTGTGTTAGTCAGTGACTCCATTTGGGATGCAATCCAAATTATACTGGCTTCTTTCAAGATTTTAATTGAGTAGAAAATGTGGCATGAACATATTTTTAAATATGCCTAGGTTGTGCTGTGTCACTCCTGATGCCATTTTATTAGTTGTTTGCATAGTAATTCTGATAGTGGGAGAAAATGCTGTCACATTTGTTTTAATCTGGAGGAAGCAATTCAGGTGATGGATTCAGAAATGGTAGTGGAGGCAGGGGTGGCTTGTGATTCAGTCAAGAGGGCTTCACCCAGAATTTGGGGGCAAAGTGACCCTGCTGAGGCCAAAGGCCACCTATGAATAAGGGAGATGGAATTTTAACAGGCATTTGGTAAGTATTGTGTCAATGTCCTTCAATGTTGATAGCTCATGCCAGCTTTTTAGATTTATATATTTATTGGAGGCATTATGCAATGCCCCCACAATGATTCTATAGAGTTGGGTATGACCTACAGAGCCCATGACAACCTAGGACTGTGCTGTTCTAAAGACCTTATTGTCTCACAGTCCGTCCTGGATTTCAAGACCTCAGATCTCCTGGGCCTACCACACCTAGAAAGCTAAGAAGGACCCCTTTCTGTTGTCCTTCAGTTGGCAGGGAAAGATCTTCTCATTTAGATAGGCTTTTGACTTCTTAGTAAGACTGTTATACAAGGAGTTTTTGGGTGGTTAGTAGAACTGCTAGGTCTGAAGACACCAGGCTAAGTTTCAGGGAATTGCTAGGCTTCCACCGGTCTCCAGGTGAGGAGAAAAATCTCAGGGCAAACAGTACTAGATGAGGAGAAAGTTTGATTTTTGTTTGTGAAGTGGTTTGATGTCTGGGAACCCACCTTCATTCATTCTCACTTGGCACCAGAACTCTCTGCCTCAATGTGAAGCTGCATGTTTGTGTGTGTGTCCTAGCACATCAAAAAGCTAGTAGTAAGAGTTAGGGTACTGGGGAGAGAGCTAGCATGTACCTGAACTTCACCCCACCATACATCTGTCACAAAGCAGAGAGTGGAGGACCAGTGCCGCCCCAGAGGAACCAGTTTATTGTTCAAGCTCTGATAGCAGTGGCACAGGGACTGGGGAAAGAAAATTCTCTATGGCCTAGCAATGAGTCTTTTACAAGGTAGGGCCTGGGAAAACTCTCCACAGATCATGTGCACTGCAGCGAAGACTGTGTGTAAAACAAGCTTTACTGGGAATGGTGAAAAGTCTTGCAGGTAAAAGCCTAAGATGTCAGAAACTATTTTTTCCTGCTAGCTCTGAAGTGATGGATTGCCTCGTTATCCACGTTTTGCTTGGACTCTGGACCCATGACCCAGATTCTCCTTGTGACTATTGCTACAGCCAGTTAGCCCAGAAGCAGTTCTGCCTCCTCTCTGAATTTTTGGCTGCCCTACTGGCTAGAAGTGTTTTTTTTTTTTTCCTTCTGGTGGTGTGTTTTAAACCTATGTTTGTGTTTTGATTTTATAACTGTATTAATGTTATTTTATTTTACTTCAATTTTGCATTGCTAGCCACTTTGAACACCATTTTTGTTACAAAAAGGCAGGATATAAATAAGCATAAATAAGCATTCAGGGGTGTATGAGGATAAAGATAGTATAACATGTAGTAGGGGTGTGCAAATGATATCCAATCTGATTTATCCAAATATTTGCTGAACAGATTACTATTGACCCACCATGAGCTGCTTTGGAGATGGCTTGAACCAATTCATTTTCAGCTTTGTGCAGGTTTTTGTATGTATTTGTATATTTCTGGAATGAGGAGGAAAAAGCTGCGCATGGAGAAGACACAGGCTATAAGGGGCCATGCCATGGAATGGGTCTTCCTTCAGTCCCAGCTCCAGGAGCTGTGCACTATACCTCTTGCCTATCTCCTACCATCCATGAATCCATCCTATATCAATCAACAACAGGCATTTAAAAAAACAGAAGGAAGGAGAACATGACAGAGAAGATAGTCCCTAGTGCCATTTTGACCAACTCAGACACAAGCCTTACTGCAGTTTAAGATGGTATGTAATGTGTACCATTTTAACTGCAGTAGGGCTTCCTCTGTGGTCAGCCAGGTCTGGTGGGTGGCCCAATGGTAGTGGTCAGAACAGAGTGTAGTGGAAGCAATATCAGTGTTGCATCTTCAATGGCCAGGGAGACACTCCCTGTCAGTCAGCTGGGCAAGAAAGCTTGCTCCGTGGGCAGCTGGATGGCAGAAGTCAGGAGCACAGTGGAAGCAGCAGCTGCAATAGCAGTGGTAGTGGCAGTAGCTGTACCTCTGATGGCAAGGGAGACCCTCCCCCCCCCACTGCTGCTGCCAATGAACTTCTTGGCTGGTCCTGACATCGCCACCGCCACCTGCCATTGCCACCACTGCCGTCCAACTGTTTGAAACACACTCATTAAAACAGACATGTGTGTCAAGCAGTTTTGCTCTGGTTTGCCAACAACCCTCAGTAAAATGCTCACTGTGGGTTATCTGCAAGCATGCAATACCTGACTCAGTGGGCTACCTAAAAAAACCAAAGAAGAAAAGGATAGAATGCAGCTAGTCCAGAAAATGATGTATCTTCATCCTGCTTGGGTGCAAAATGGCTTCTGAGTCATGTGGTCAGGAGTATATAGAGTCCAGTGAGGTTTATCTGAGTTCTTACCAGAGGTTCCACAATGGGAGTTTCTAAAAGGATGTTTTGGCTTTCATTGGCTCAATGAGCTGTCCATCTCCTTCTATTTTGACCCTCCCTTCTCTTGCTACAGCAACTGAAATTTTTCAAATTGCAGCATTTCTAAACCCCAAAACACCAAAGCAAAATTTAGTGATTTGTAGGGGCACGCAAACCAACCTAGATTCAACTGGGGTTACTTGTACCACCATGTAGCTGATCTGGAAGTGCACAAATATTCCTGGTCTTACCAGTTTGGACACTTTTCTCCAAAGCCAGTGGGCATCTCTAATGCATAGTTATTACCACAGGTTAAGTAATAGAAAAAATCATTGTCAGTAAGTGTAATGCCCATCTATTCCTGAGCTGTTTTAGTAACTTTCATGAAAATAACCCTGGAATAAGTATATTGCACATTATAGCTACACAGCGTGTCCTGTTTCATAGAATCATAAAATAATGAAGTTGGAAGGGCCTATAAGGTCAGTGAGTCCAACCCCCTGCTCAATGCAGGAATACAAATCTTAAAACAGTAATTAGTACAACTGCTCTTCTACAGTAGAGCTCCCCAAATCTCCCAGGTAGTATGGCCAGGGGACATGCTGGCTAGCTGAAGATCTGTGAGTTGTAGTCTACAAAACCTCAAGACCAAAACACTTTCCTGAGCTCTCATCAGTGGAGGTTGTTTATTTGCTTGGTACTGTCTTTCCAAAGTCCACTGAATGCTGCCCATAAAAAGGCCCTAGAACTCTTTCCCTTCCCCTCTGACCTGTCAAGCTTTTACTTGTGTTTTTCAGCCTGGAGAGTTAGTCACACCAACCAGCCTCCCACATGCTCTCTCTTGCTCCTGTTAGACAATGCACAAAATCATGACACCAGGCACCTGCAACTGAATGTCACCAAGTGCACAATTGGTAACCATAGCAGCTGCAATTATGAAGATAAATTATAATGTGTAGTACATATGGATTTGTAGCTTTAGCTGAACGCTCAATTTGAACTGAAATATTTAATTCCATATGAGTCTGTTGCTGGAAAAATGACCATTACATTGTTCATTGCATAGAAATTGGAGGCCATCATTCATCTAGATTTTGGAGTTTGCACGTACAAAGAACCGAAGTAAAAATAATTATTTATCAAGGCATGATCCACCTGGAAGTTCTCCTGTGCAAGAAGCTTCAAAATGAATGGCAGCTGCGTAAGAGAGGTACTGAGCTCCTTCTCAGCACCTTTTTGCATCTACAAGAACATAAGCAATTGGTTGGATAGTTGAGTGAATTGGGTAGCTGGCTGAGGAGGCAGAGGTTGGGAGTTGGATTCCCCATTGCGTTTTCCCTGAGAACAGCCAGCCTGTGTGGCCTTGGGCAAGCTGCACAGTCCCAGGACATCCCCAGAAGAAAGGAATGATAAACCACATCTGTGCATCCTCTACCTAGAAAACCCTGGAAAAGGTCACCTTACGTTGGAATCTACCTGACAGCACACAATTATTAGAAACAAAAGGTGTTGTTTAAAGAGATGTGACTCTTTTCTGGGAGTTGTGGTTTTTTAAAAAATAGTTGAAGCTATAGTTTTCTGCTGTGCCCAATATTGTCAACAATTGCTAGCTGAAGCTAACCAAGAAATACGAGGTATAAACCTTTATCTGGGACTTTCTGCATGCAAAGCATGTACTATACCATCGAGCTGTGTTCCCTTCTAACACGCTTCAGCAGCATTTGCACTTCAGAATTTTCTGATGAAGTATGCCCTAAAGTCATGCTCTGTACAGGTAACCGCAATGATAGCAGCTGAATCCCAGCAAGGCAGCATTTCCACTTGAAAGGTATAAAGTATAACTAGATATAGAGGGCTGGTAGTAAGATCTATCACTGTTTCCACCTAGTGGGGTGGGGGAGAGATTTATTATAAAGAACGCAAGGAGTCAGTGAAGAGAAACCCAACCCTCCACCACTTTTTAAGGATTAAAGTTGTTTTAATGTGCCAGAACCTAGAGTAATTTCCTTTCAGATTTTGCAGGTGCATGATTTGTCTCTAGATGCCAGTCCAAGAAACAATTTAGATCAGCAAATAAACAAATACAACAAATACAGTACATGGATTTCTGATGGTTGGGGTTGCATTCTGTCATTCTAGTGTGGATAGACATTTTGATCAGCCTTGTTTGTGCTTTCCTTTTTCTCTTCCTTCCCCACCACTCCCTCTACTTCCCAAGTCCACAAACCAGGCTTTCTTAGCTATGAATCTTGATATTTGGGATCCTATCAAAACTTATACCGAAGATGCACAATCCGTTTGCAGTACAAACCCTGTTTGGTCCAGCACTCTTCCAGCAATATAACTAAGACATGAAACACCCTCACATCTAACATTACTCTTTTCATTCCAAATCTGTGTCAAAGTTTTGCAACTGTTTGGCAAGGCAAACTTTTATAACATCCCCTCCCCCATGACATACCCAAAATAGGGGCCAGCTTAGGATTTCAAAGCCAGCATTGTCCCCCCCCCCCCCCAAACATCTCTTTCAGGGACTAATACATAGTCACAATTTTCAAAGGCTGGGCTATTATCATGAGGAAAACAATGAAGGTGAATTCATTTTTAATAACAAAAGTATAGCCTGCCAACCGACAGATTCATACAGTCTATATTATTGCAGGACATTCTTCAGGGAAACCTGGTTCATGAACCTCCTATTGTTTCTTTCTCAACGTGGGTGAATAAAAGCTGTGGGAGAAGCACCTTATTTCTTGACAGGTACACAAAATCAAACCTGAGTGTAAAAAAGTGAATCCCCCAAACTCCAAAGCTGGCACTGAGGCCAGAATTCTTTTTGCAGTGGCACAGCATAACTGTTCTGCAGGAGGAGTGTCCTACCATCACCAAGTGAACTCCAGCCTGCAATTAAACAAGCTGGAGACCCCCCTCCCCATTGGAAACAACAGGCCTTACACTTGTGCAAGTAGGTACCAATTTCCCCCTTGCACAACTAGCATATTTTGGCAACTGTGTGCACAACGGGGTCACTGTGCATGAGGAAGAAAAGTAACAGGATTCAGACCACTGTTCCATTCAAAATTTATATGTAGAGTTTCCAGTTGTTTTTGTACATGTTGTATGTATGTCTGCATTCACCGTGGACTAAACACGGCATAAAATTCAGTAGTGGTCTTTCCACGAAACAGGGTAATCCATTACCTTTTCTTCCCATCGGTTTCCTTTATTTTATTCGTCCAACAATGGCTTGGTGAAAAGAGGAAAAAGGAGTTTTAAATCAAACGTAAGTATTCCTGCATTGAGCAAGGGGTTGGACTTGATGGCCTTGTAGGCCCCTTCTAACTTCACTTTTCTATGATTCTATGATAAAACCAAGTTCCAGCTGCAAATTCAGGAGCTTCCATGCACTTCAATGTGTTTATTGTCCATACCATCTGGGGTCAGTAGTACAGCTTACTGAAACGGAGTTAGTCATAACTAAATATAATGTTGGGGGGCAAAGTTTGACTCATGAGTCATACACAGCCGACATGGCAATTTTGGAGCCTCCCCATTATAATTTTTCTCCTTTTACCCACAAAACATAAAAATACTTTGCTGCTCCTAGTAGTCTCCAGGAGTGGCTGTGTTTGCATTACAAAGGTCACAAGGCTCCCATGACCTTTTAGCTCCCACAAGCCCCACCCAAACACAAACATCAAAACTAAAAGTGGTGGTCTACCTACTTCTCCTTACAATTCCTTCCCTCCATGTTGGGGCATTTTTCAGTATATCCAGGCTTGCTGCAGTCTACAAATACAACATGAAAAGTGGCAAAATACTGGCAGTGTTGGTTTTGAGGTGCTCAGTAGGCTCCCACTTTCAGTTTCACTATCTGGGAGACTGCAAAATGCTTCAAAACTATAACCAAACTTTGAGCACAGGTTTGGAGCAAGGTTCCCTCTAAGCTGGGTGCGCGTGCACACCTGTCTCTGCCTCCCTGCGCACAGCTCTCTTCCTTCTCCATGCAGCGATTGCGTTCGGTTCCGGTCGTGACGGAACCCGGGGGGGGGGGGGAGCAGAGTCGCTCAAGAGAGAGGCGGAGCCCTACCCAGCAGGCCTGAAAATTAGAGGGTACCTTGGTTTGGAATGAAATGGGCAATGCTGGATTTGGGATGCTAACTAGAATGCCCAATTTGATCTCTCAATCACTGTATGGGAATGGTGCTAAACATGGGCTTCTTATTCCAACATACTTGACACTTCTTGCCAAACTGTGGCCATAGGTTTGAGGTGAAAATAATAATGTTGGTTTTGAGATGCTCTGCAGGCCCCCTTACTGGACATGCCAGTATGACTACTTAACACTTTGGGAATGATACAAAACACAAGTAGTAGTGCAAAATGCTACAGGATAGCAACATTTTGGCATAGGTTTCATAGGCTCCCAAATTTGGGAGTTCATAGTTAATACAGATCATAAGGTAAACTACAGACTTCCTGGTCCTGTTATACTCACTCCCTACCACTCCTTTCTTGGAAATAAAAATAGTCAGGGATTGGATATTCCTGCTGTATTAGATGAATGACTGGTCTGATGAGAATACATCTAACACAGTGGTAGGAGAACAGAGGTAAATTACCCCAAATGGAGTAAAAGTGAAAATCCTGGGGGTAATGAGCAGAGCGCTACCCCCCACCCCCACCCCCTGCAGCCAAACCTCAAATTGTAAGCCACCTCTCCCTGTTACTTCCTTGGTTGTGGCAGGGCACTTGTAAATCTGTTCTTTCAGAGATCAGAGATAAGCCTGCTTGATTGGTTACAGCTGTAGAATAGCCCCGGGCAGTCAATCAATCCGGGGCTTGTGAATGACTGCTTCCGCCGGAGATGACTGCAAGCAAGCAGGAGGAGGGAAAGGCTCCAGTTAACGAGGGAAGGAAGGTGCGAGAGACCCACGGCTTCATCAAGCTTGTTTAAATGTATGTAGAAAAGGGAGGGAGGGAGGGAGGGAGGGAGGCTGGGTGGATGTGTGTGTGTGTGTATGAGAGAGAGAGAGAGAGAGACTGACTCAAAACTATGAAAAAAGGAACAGGCAAGCAAAACAGAAGGCTTGAATTAAGGCGGGGGGAAAAGGGTGGCTTTTTAAGATGCTGTCTAGGTTTGTCATCGCTTTCCTCCCAAGAAGCAGGTGTCTTTTAATTTCGTGGCTGCTGTCACCATCTGCAGTGATCATTGAGCCCAAGAAAGTCAAATCTGTCACTGCCTCCATATCTTCCCCTTCCATTTGCCAGGAGGTGATGGGGCCAGTGGTCATGATCTTAGTTTTTTTTGATGTTGAGCTTCAGACCATTTTTTGCACTCTTCTCTTTCACCCTCATTAAGAGGTTCTTTAATTTCTCCTCACTTTCTGCCATGCTTTTGCATAGTCAATGAAGCAGAAGTCGATGTTTTTCTGGAACTCTCTGGCTTTCTCCATAATCCAGCGCATGTTAGCAATTTGGTCTCTAGTTCCTCTGCCCCTTCGAAATCCAGCTTGAACTTCTGGGAGTTCTCGGTCCACATACTGCTGAAGCCTACCTTGGAGGATTTTGAGCATAACCTTGCTAGCGTGTGAAATGAGTGCAATTGTACAGTAGTTGGAGCATTCTTTGGCACTGCCCTTCTTTGGGATTGGGATGTAGACTGATCTTTTCCAATCCTCTGGCCACTGCTGAGTTTTTCATTGATGATGATAAAAAAATAGCGCACTGGTCCTTTGATATTGGGCTGTGGCACCAGGGTGGGTGACATGACCTTTAGCCTGGTTTGTTCCTTTTTGCACACCACACACAGAATGATTAAAGTGGTAGGAAAAGCCCCCCCTCCAACTCTGCCTTGGCTGTCTCTAGCAAGCATGTCATTGCTAGCACCACTCTGGCAGCCATTGATGATGATTAAATCCTCTGCGAGCTAGCAAAAATTTAATGCAACTTGCTAGGCACGTTGGACACCTTACTACTTCCTATACCACCCCATGGCTGGAGTGCAATGTGTTCCAGCAAAAATAGTGCACATCTTTATTAAATTTGGTGCATTCTGCTAGTTCGGTACATAGCCTGGCAGCCATTGATACTGATGATATATCCTGCTAGTTCGGTACACAGCCTGTGTAGATTCAATAATATTTTGAATTCAAATAATGTATGATTTCCTTCCTTTCAAATCAAGGGGGTAATGTCGGCGTATATACATTTTTTGGGGGGTAAAAGGTAAAAAAGTTCCCTGACCCCTGATCTAACACATACTATCATACCCTGCTAGTTATCTTTATATCCATAGATTTGTTTGCTTCATATGTTGCTTTTTATATTTATAGACTTCCTTTTGGGAACAGATTCATAGAGGCAAACATAACACAAACGAGTAATTTTAAAATTATATGTGGCATTATTATGCTGGCAAAATATACACAGCCAGCGGCATACTAGGCATCAGACTTTTTCTGATGTGTGTTGGACTGGCAGAAGTTGAAATGTACCTGCCATCTATGCTATTTGTAAATCATACTGAGCTTATGCATTTTGTATATAAGACTCTGGCAGTTTATGCCAACTTGAGTCCTAGAAAGCCCAGCATGGCGATGATGGGATGTACAGTCCAAGATGTTTGAGAGTGCTGGACTGGAGGAACTTGACATAGAAAATAAAATAGTATTAAATCAGGAAGGGAAGCATACAGAATGCTACCTTGTTTTTGCTAAGCTGTGCTCCGTTCTTCATTAGAATGGAATTCCAATTCATCAACATCATTGCCAAGACCTTCCAATTCCAATTCCACCTTCTGTCTCTTGCATCTAAACAGTTTATTAAGATATGAGAACAGCAATTACTGAAACAATAATAGTAATTTTCAAAAGATGGTGTCAACCATTGTCAGTTGCAAAAAAGAGGGGGCCTTTCCCCCTAGGCTTGTTGCTTCTTTATAAGTCAAGACAACACATGCAGTTGCAGAGGTACCTACTTGCTATAATGAGGCAAAAACCCATATTTACTTCTATTAAGTCCCCCATATCAGCTCTGAAAAGAATATCCATAAATTCGCAATATATTCTTTTTAATATATTTGTAGAATGAGATGCTGAAATAATTGGCCACAGCACAGTGCTCCCTGTATTTTAGATTTTGCAAAAAATGAATACAATGCCTTCTGTATCTTTGGAAGAAAATGAATGAAGATAGAAAAATACTTTCCTTGCTAGTAATTATGTTTTCGCTTCCTGCATATTTTCATTCATAAGAACATAAAAAGAACCCTGCTGGATCAGGCCAAGGGCCCATCTAGTCCAGCTTCCTGTATCTCACAGTGGCCCCACCAGATGCCTCTGGGAGCACACGAGACAACTAGATACCTGTCTCCTGATACCCCTCCCCTGTATCTGGCATTTTAAGGTACCTTCCTTTTAAGCCTGGAGATTATACATCCCCATCATGGTTTGCCACCTGCGATGGACTTTTCCTCTGGGAATCTGTCCTATCCTTTTTTAAAGGCATCCAGGCCAGATGCCATCACCACATCCTGTGGCAAGGAGTTCCACAGACTAACAACACGCTGGGTAAACAAATCTTTTCTTTTGTCTGTTCTCACTCTCCCAACACTCAATTTGAGTGGATGTCCCCTGGTTCTAGTATTGTGTGAGAGGGAAAAGAGCCTCCCTCTATCACCTTTATCCACCCCCTGCATAATTTTACACCTCTCAATCATGTCCCCCCTCAGGCACCTTTTCTCTAGACCAAAGAGCCCCAAACTCTGTAGCCTTTCCTCATAAGGGAGGTGCCCTAGCCCAGTAATCATTTTAGTTGCTCTCTTCTGCACCTTTTCCAGTTCCACTATGTCTTTTTTGAGGTGTGGCAACCAGAACTGTACACAATACTCCAGCTGCGGCCTTACCAGCGTTTTGTAGAATGGCATTATAATGTTGGCTGTTTTATTTTCAATCCCCTTTTTAATGATACCTAGCCTGGAATTGGCCTTCTTCACTGTTGCCGCACACTGGGTTGACACTTTCATCGAGCTGTCCACCAGCACACCAAGATCTCTTTCCTGATCTGTCATGGACAGTTCAGAACCCATCACCTGATAAATAAAGTTTTGATTTTTTTTGCCCCAATGTGCATTACTTTACATTTTCTTATATTGAAACACATTTGCTATTTTGCCGCCCATTCTCCCAGTTTGGAGAGATCCTTCTGGAGCTCTTCACAATCCCTTCCGGTCTTCACCACCCGGAAAAGTTTCGTGTCATCTGCAAACTTGGCCACCTCACTGCTTATCCCTGTCTCCAGGTCATTTATGAACAGGTTGAAAAGCACCAGTCCCAGGACAGATCCCTGGGACACACCACTTTTCACCTCTCTCTATTGTGAAAATTGCCCATTGACACCTACTCTCTGTTCTTGATTCTCAACCAATTCTCAATCCATAAGAAGATTTGAGGCTTCTGAGCCTCAGAAGCAATTTGATTAACATCCTTCTCAGATGGAGGTTCTTCTGACTCATCCAGGTAACCCAAAGCATTGCCATTTAACTTTGGGTCCATTACATTAAATTTTTGGTCAACTTTCCTTGAATGCATGAAGTCGGTACTACATGCTGGTGCCCAAATGACTCAAGGCAGAAACTATTTTTGAGTCAAACTTTGCTTTCTGCATGTTTCTTTTAACCCCACCCTCAGGTAGTGTTGTACTTTTGGTCTGCTTTGCTCTCACTGGCTACAGGGGAAGGATCTGCTTTTATAGACTTCAGTATTGCCTTGATGTATGCTGATCTATTGATGTATGCTGATCTATAGAGACCAAATTGCTAACATGCGCTGGATTATGGAGAAAGCCAGAGAGTTCCAGAAAAACATCTACTTCTGCTTCATTGACTATGCAAAAGCCTTTGACTGTGTGGACCACAGCAAACTATGGCAAGTTCTTAAAGAAATGGGAGTGCCTGACCACCTTATCCAGCTCCTGAGAAATCTATATGTGGGACAGAAAGCAACAGTTAGAACGGGATATGGAACAACTGATTGGTTCAAAATTGGGAAAGGAGTACGACAAGGCTGTATATTGTCTCCCTGCTTATTTAACTTATATGCAGAATACATCATGCGGAAGGCTGGACTGGATGAATCCCAAGCAGGAATTAAGATTGCCGGAAGAAATATCAACAACCTCAGATATGCAGATGATACCACTCTGATGGCAGAAAGTGAGGAGGAATTAAAGAACCTCTTAATGAGAGTGAAAGAGGAGAGCGCAAAAAATGGTCTGAAGCTCAACATCAAAAAAACTAAGATCATGGCCACGGGCCCCATCACCTCCTGGCAAATAGAAGGGGAAGATATGGAGGCAGTGACAGAGTTTACCTTCCTGGGCTCCACGATCACTGCAGATGGTGACAGCAGCCACGATATTAAAAGACACCTGCTTCTTGGGAGGAAAGCGATGAGAAACCTAGACAGCATCTTAAAAAGCAGAGACATCACCTTGCCGACAAAGGTCCGCATAGTCAAAGCGATGGTTTTTCCAGTAGTGATGTATGGAAGTGAGAGCTGGACCATAAAGAAGGCTGACCGCCGAAGAATTGATGCTTTTGAATTGTGGTGCTGGAGGAGACTCTTGAGAGTCCCCTGGACTGCAAGGAGAACAAACCTATCCATTTTGAAGGAAATCAACCCTGAGTGTTCACTGGAAGGACAGATCCTGAAGCTGAGGCTCCAATACTTTGGCCATCTCATGAGAAGAGAAGACTCCCTGGAAAAGACCCTGATGTTGGGAAAGTGTGAAGGCAAGAGGAGAAGGGGACGACAGAGGATGAGATGGTTGGACAGTGTCATCGAAGCAACCAACATGAATTTGACCAAACTCCGGGAGGCAGTGGAAGACAGGAGGGCCTGGCGTGCTCTGGTCTATGGGGTCATGAAGAGTCGGACACGACTAAACGACTAAACAACAACAATGCTGATCTATGCACTTTGGTGATGTTACATTTTCTACTGATCAGTCTCCATCCCTCATTACTGCTGCTCCTGATTAATTTTTGGAGTGGGGTTAGGGTAGTGAAAGAAATTTCAGCTGTTGCTTCATTCTGCTCTTTATTGCTTCAAGATGTTGCCACTTTTGCTCCATAGTGCAAATGTGAAAACTAAAAATACAATAAAATTATAAAGCCTTGAGGGGAAAATTGAAGTATGAGAGCAGGAAAGGGAGGAGAGAATAAAATAAATGGGGAGAAGGAAGAGAAGATATCAGCTACTACTCCTTTATTCCTTTATTCCTTTATTTATTTATTCCTTTATTCCTTTATTCCTTTATTTATTTATTTATTTATTTATTTATTTATTTATTTATTTATTTATTTATTTATTTATTTTATACATTTCTATACCACTGACTTAATGCTGAGCACTACTCTAAGCCGTCAAGACACAATTAGAACTACTCTAAGTCGTCAAGAAACATTTTTTAAAAACACAATAAACAATAAGTAACAAATCATAACCCTATAACACCATTAAAAATCAATGTGTTCTGCTTTTTAAAAAATGTTACCATGTTTTTAAAAGTGTTGTACTTCACCATAGTGCAAAAATGAAAATTAAAAATAAAATAAAAATAGGAAGCATTAAAGTGAAAGTGTGAAGATTTGGAAATAGTGGACACATAAGACAAGGAGCAATGGGGAGAGAGAATGAAGCAGGTGAGAAGAGGACACAGAAGATAGCATACTGTAGGAATGGCAATCTGTGTTGGGAGTGAGACCTCAGTGGTCAGTTCTGACATGGGGACAGGAAGCATCAGAAGCACCCAGTGCATTCAGCAACAAATACATCCCTGGGTGTGGATATCAAAGGTCTCTTCAAATCTGCAACAACAACCACAAACAAGCAAACAAAAGACCTAGAGGGACCTGTGACAACACTACAATGTGGAGAAGCCCATAATAGCACACAAGCTCATCCCTGTTCTTCTGCCAGAAGAACCACAAGTGGGTGATCCCCTTTGCCCCTGCAACCTTCCATGCTAGTGGTGCCATGTGCCTGTTGTCATTGGGGGCTTGAAGGTTAACGGAGCTGTGGTGAGTGGCAGATCTAAGGGTAAAAATGGCTGTACATACATGCGCACATGTGTGCCCACACAATTAGGCAAGCAAGATTTCAGATACATACACAGCAGTAGGGGAACACACGGGGTTCTGATCCTCCACCTCTGGTAGGGAGGCAGGAAGAAGTGGGCTGGCTCAGAATAGCCTGAGGTGGTATGGAGCCTTATTTTGCTTTAATGGACAAGCCTCCACTGGCTGTGCATCACTTCACCCAAATCATACTCTCCCCTAAAGTCAGTTTTAGGTTGGTACATAGGGCTGTGCAGAGGGAAGAAAACTTGAACACATGAGGAGAAGAGGAAGACTGTGTATGTAAAAGAGGAAAAGGCCAATCTGGTGTGTATAACTGAAACCTGGATGGGAGAGGAAAGGGTAGTAGCCCTTTCCCAGTTATGCCCCCCAGGATACTCTATCCAGCATCATGGTGATCAGGGAGGGTATTGCCATAATCCACAGAAATATTATCAGTGTCAGCAGGACTTCTGTCCTGTTATGCCTGGGTTTGGAGTGTCTATCTCATGCTAGACCATTGGGACAGAACGGTACTGGTGTTGGTGTACTGCTCCCCTCCACACCCCAAACCGCACTCCATACCAGAGCTGACAGAATACATCTCTGCTGCCATGTTGTGGTCCCTCTGACTTTTCTTTCTGGGGGACTTCAACATACATGCTGAGGCAATGGATTTCATGGCAACCATAGGCCTGTCCCTACATTCCACTGGACCCACGCATGTTGCAGGTCACATTGTAGTCCTTGTGTTCATGTCGGGACAGGGAGAGGATGATCTGAAGATGAACCTTGAGTCGTCCTCCTTGTCATGGTGAGATCATCTCCTGCTGAGATTTGGACTCTGCACAACTGTACTTCTCCATAGGGAGGAGGGACCTATTATTATGGTCTGCCCCCAAAGACTGATGGATCCTATTGATTTCCTAAGTGTCCTAGGGGGGTTTCTGGCCGACATGGTTGATGCTCCTGTGGATGCTCTGGTCACTCACTGGTGTTCAAAGGTGACCGGAGCTGTAGACTTGATTGTTCCTAAATGCCCTTTTTGCTGCAGAACCCAGCCTTCTCTGTGGCTTTTGGAGGAGTTAAGGATGATGATGCAACAATGAGAAGGCTAGAAAGCAGATGGAAGAAAGCTCCTATGAAGTTCAGCCTTGGAGCTGTTGGTGAAGTATCTAGAAGACATTGGAATAAACTTAAGTCCACTAAAAGAAGGTGCTATGCCCAACTAACTGAGACTGTTTCTAACCAACAAGTGGTACTTTTCCATGTTGTCCATGGCCTCATCTCTTCCAACTAAAAACAATCTTTGCATTCAAATATGAATAACTGCAACTGACTAGCAGCCCACTAGATCCAAGGTTGAAAACATCCATCAGGACCTTGAATCCTTGTTGATACCAGTACATCTGAAGGAGATGTTCTGGTCAGGTTAAATTGGATCAGTTTCAACTAGTACAGCCTGAGGATGTGGAACAAGGCACTTGCACGCTGCCAAGCTGCCACCTCTTCTCTAGATCCTTGCCCATTCTGGCTCATAAAATTAGGAAAGGAAATGATCATGGAATGGACTACTCACATCATTAGTGCAACCCTATGGGAAGGTGTGAGATTGAGAAGTGCCATTCATGGGAAAGGAGAAACCTGAAGAGACAGACTTAATGGACTTGGCAGAAGGGCTGGGAAAGAATACTATGAAATAAACAGAAGTAAAAGAACCTATCCATTTTGCAGGAAATCAACCCTGAGTGCTCACTGGAAGAACAGATCCTGAAGCTGAGGCTCCAATACTTTGGCCATCTCATGAGAAGAGAAGACTCCCTGGAAAAGACCCTGATGTTGGGAAAGTGTGAGGGCAAGAGGAGAAGGGGACGACAGAGGATGAGATGGTTGGACAGTGTCATCGAAGCAACCAACATGAATTTGACCAAACTCCGGGAGGCAGTGGAAGACAGGAGGGCCTGGCGTGCTCTGGTCCATGGGGTCACGAAGAGTCGGACACGACTAAATGACTAAACAACAACAAAAGAACCAGGCAAAACTTCATCAGTAGGGAATCTATTTTGGTGGGAAAAGAAGGGGATATAAAAGATGTGAGGGAGGAAAGGGGGCAGTTAAGAGGAGAAGAGTGGAAGAAGGTTGCTGGTCAGTGGAGGAGGGTGAGAAAGTTAATGATGAAGAAGGTTGGGAGGAAATAGTTAAAGAAGATCCCTGGATGGGGGAATGGGTTACTTTTAAAATGCCTAGGGAAGAGGTCGAGAGAGAATGGAAAAGACAGATGTATAGAAAACCACCATACTGAGGTCAGACCACCAAGTTAAATAAGAAAGAGAGGGATAGGGAGAAGGAGAGAAAGAAAAGTTTGAAACAGAGAGAATTGGGCATGTATAGAGATGGTTGGGAAGTCTCGTGGGAGGCTTCAAACCCTGTCACTGGCCGGCCCCGGGCAAGAAGGTTTGGGAGCCATTTCGAGGGTGGGTTTACCACCCTCATCCCTCTTGAATATAGAATTAGAAGGTCTGAAGCAAAAGGTGGTGAGCAAGAGACCTGACCAAGATGTTAGTTCTACTCCTTACCCTTTTCTAAATGAACCATTAAATGTAAAAGAAGAAAGTACTGGTGGGAAGATGGTTGAAAGAAAATGTGAACCGTTTGTCGAGTTGGATCTGTTAAATATGTTAAACAATAAAGAATTAACTTTTGTTAAAGAAGAAGTGATGGAGTTATCTATGGCTGGGATATGGACATCTGAGGGGGGAGGGTCTAAAAAGCCTCACAGGTCATTTATCACTCCATCTAAAGGAAACCAGTATAAGACCCATACCAAAGAAATCCAAATTAGCAATGGATGATCTTAACAACTATAGGCCTGTTACCAACATTCCATTCCTGGACATGGGTGGGGTCCGACCAACTGCAGGCATACTTGGAGGATATGGATAGCCTAGATCCATTTCAAGCAGGGTTCAGACTGCACCATCTAGACAGCATTGGTCATCCTAGAAGATAATCTCCTGAGGGAGGCAAACAGGAAAAGTGTAACTCTACTGGTCCTCCTGGATCTTTCTGCATCCTTTGATACTGTTGACCATGATATCCTTCTGAAATGGCTATTGAGTTTAGGATTGTGCTTTTCAGTGGTTCCAGTCCTTCCTTGAGAGTTGATCTTAGATGGTACTGCTTGAAGAGGTGATGTCTACCTCTTGCTACTTCTACTATGGGATCCCTCAGGGATTAGCCATTTCTCCAATGCTTTTCAATATTTATATGAAGCCACTGGGAGACGTCATATGGAGATTTGGAGTTAATTGTCATCAATATGTGGATGATATGCAGCTGTATCTTTCCTTTTCTGGGTTTGTAGGTCATGCACTACTGTCCTTGGGTGTTGTCTGGCATCAATAATGGACTGGATGATGGCCGATAAACTGAAACTAAATCAAAATAAGACAGAGATCCGACTGTTGGGAGGATCATTGGACTGGTTAGAGGGATGTTTACTTGACCTTGATGGGATTATACTCCTCTGAAGGATCAGGTTTGCAGCTTGGGTGTACTCTTCAACCCAACTCTTTCTACGGAGGTACAAGTATCTGCTGTGGCTAAGAGTGCCTTTCATTGGCTTTGGTTGATTGCCCAGCTGCTCCCTACCTGGAAGAGAAATGCCTAGTAACAGTGGCTTATGCATTGGCAATCTCTGGAATAGTCTACTATAACACTCTCTACATAGGTGCACATTTGATTACACCAGAAAGGGTTGCTTTGATGGGAGCTGTCTCCCTTAATGCAATCCTTCCAACCATCCGAGAATCACTCCAGCCCACCACAAAATGTAGTAGCACTACTGCTGGATCAAAAAGGTCCAGCTTGGGCACATACTGGGTTTGGGCTGCAGTGCTAACCCCTATATGCCCATGTGATCACACACCATCATTTGCTTAGACACAGTGGAGCAATAATCCTGGTACAGCTAATGGCCAGTATCCTGATGTGTTACACAGTCACAGCACAGCAATCACCTAAGCCTTTTCCCTGTTCCACAAAGATTCCCTTTGTGGGTCCAGTTCCACACTAATTGCAAGATGAGGTTGCACAACTGGTTGCATGACTGGCTCTGTAAAAGAGGGTTTGTTGGATCAAGGAAATGCTAATGCCTTTGCCCTCCAAGTAGGATACTGGCCAATGGAGACTGACCTCTATTTAGTGCATAATAATTATTTACCAATTAGTCCCAGTGGGACTAACTCCTGAGTAAACAGTCCTATTTTTAAAAAAGTACCGTGCAGCATAAGAAGAGGAGGGAAGGGATCAAAGAGGGATCAAAGCTATCCCCGAGCCGCTGCAGGATGGCTTTGATCCCTGCTTTCCCGCAGGGCATAGCAAGAGGAGGGAAAGCAAAAAAAAAAAAAAAAAAAAAAAAAAAGACCAGACCCGACAAATGACAAATGATTTGTTGTTCGTCGGGTCACTAGGGGGCAATTCATGGTTCATGGGTCTCTAGTTCTCTAATTCTCACCAACATTTATCATAAAATAATACTAGAGTCCTTGTTCCTGAATTTGAGGAAAGGTGATTGTAAAAGTTTGATTCGTAAACATTCAAATGTTCATGCCTTTTCCAAGAATTTCTCATAGATTTTTGTCCATTGTGTTTATTTACCAGAATCCTCCTGTCACTTGAGTTCAAGAGTCTCAGTATGCAAGCTGTACTGCAGAGTTTCCATGGTTTTTACGCTGATATTATTCAGTATACATCAGATCCCTTTGACATTCGAAGTGGAGTGAAACAGGGCTGTGTCCTCGCGCTGACCCTGTTTGGGATCTTTTTTGCTGTCATGCTGAAGCACGCCTTTGGAACTGCAACAGAAAGCGTCTATCTCCAGACTAGATCAGATGGAAAGCTCTTTAATCTCTCTAAATTGAGAGCGAAGACCAAAGTCCAGCTGAAATGCATGCAGGACTTCCTCTTCGCTGATGATGCAGCTGTTGTTGCCCATTTTGCCGAAGACCTCCAACAACTCATGAATCATTTTAGCAAGACCTGCCAAGATTTTGGACTAACAATCAGCCTGAAGAAAACACGTCATGGGCCAGAGCGTGAACTCACCTCCCTCTATTACTATCTCTACACAAGAATTGGAGATTGTTCATGATTTCGTGTACCTTGGCTCAACGATCCCTCTCCCTAGAAGTCGAACAGGATAAACGCATTGGCAAAGCAGCTGCCACGTTCTCTAAACTCACAAAGAGAGCATGGCTTAACAAGAAGCTGACGGCATATACAAATATCCATGTCTATAGAGTTTGTATCCTGAGTACACTCCTGTACTGCAATGAGTCCTGGACCCTTTGTGCATGGCAGGAGAGGAAGTTGAACACATTCCATATGCGTTGTCTCCGACGCATTTTTGGTATCACCTGGCAGGACAAAGTGCCAAATAGAGTAGTCCTAGAACAAGTTGGAATTTTTAGCATGTATACATTACTGAAACAGCGACGTCTACGTTGGCTTGGGCATATCGTGAGAATGGCTGACGGTCGGATATGAAAAGATCTCCTGTATGGAGAATTAGTGCAGGGAAAGCGCCCCAAAGGGAGACCACAGCTGCGATACAAGGATATCTGCAAGTGGGATATGAAGGCCTTAGGAATGGACCTCAACAGATGGGAAACCTTGACATCTGAGCGTTCAGCCTGGAGGCAGGCGGTGCATCACGGCCTCTCCCAATTTGAAGAGATACTTGTCCAGCAGGCCGAGGCAAAGAGGCAGTCCCGAAACCAGCAAAATCAGGCAGCTGGACAGGGGACCAGTTGTATTTGTCTTCAGTGTGGAAGGGATTGTCACTCTCAAATTGGCCTTCTCAGCCACACTAGATGCTGTTTCAAGACCTCTATTCAGAGCACGCTACCATAGTCTCTTGAGACTGAAGGATGCCTATTATTCAGTATGAGCTGCAATTTAAACTGTACTACATGGAAATGCATGTAACAAAGCAGTAACATTTCATGTTGTACTTTCAGTAAAAAGTCATCCTGAGAAGATGTGATTTTGAACAGATGAATAGCTGTGGATAGAAAAGATTTGCTTACACACAATGCAGCAATAATCCTGGTAAAGTTCCTTTTTTCCTTGCTTAAAACCACACCTTCTTCATTGGTTTTCCACTTGTAGTATGTACATATTTACAATGGTACTATGGCTAAAATATAATCATCATCATCATCTTAGAAGTGCAGAATTGGAAGGGACCCTACAGATCATCGGGTCCAGCCCTTTTCAAGGAGGCACACTGGGGAATCAAACCCCCAACTTCTGGCTAAACAACTGAGCTATCCAGCAGTTCTGGATACTGTTGCTTAGTGTAGTAAACTGCACTAGAATAGGCCCATTAAAACCATGGGGATTTGGTGAATCACCTCCCCCGTAAGTTCCATTGATGCAAGTGGATCTATTCTAACTGTGACTTACTTTAGCACAAAGAAGCATTTTCTGCCTGTCTTTCATATCTATAGGGCTCTCCTGAAATACCACATTTAAAAAGAATTTATTTTTGTCCCTGCCTTTCTTCACTGTCTCTCTTTCACATAGTATGGATGATTTTGACCTTGGTTTCCAGTGACAATCTTTGCTAACTCCAACCTCCCCCTTTTTTTATTTCAAAAGGCGAGATGACATCTTTTGGAAAACATGCACACAACATGTTTGGAAAGCTTTTACGTAGTCCCATACAGCTTTTCATCCTCAGGTTGCCTATCCCAAGGAAAGAGTTTGGAAACTGGAAGATAGGTTTCTAGTCTGCATGCTGTGAAGTGGGTATGGCAACATTAATTTACTTGAGAGGTTAAAGGGTGTGTATGCGTCTTTGGGGGTTATGAAAGTGTCCCAGCTTGAATTGCTTATAGATCCCTCTTCCAGGTATAAGCTGAACTAGTGTTGGGTGCAAAGCACCAGTATTTGACCTGTACAACTTCTAGTCTAAAACAGACAAGAAGGGAAACTTACAATTAGGAGGCAATAACAATAGCACATTGTGCCTCAACAGACACATTCAAAGCTGCCATATTTGCAAAATCAAGATGCCAACAGATCCCAGTACTTCCTTTCCAGGACTAATTGCTGAACTTGCAAAGCACTGAAAGACACTGGACAATAAGCACACATTCTGTACTGTTTAAGTCAACTCAATTTCTAATTGCAAAGCTCTCATACACATCTGTTTGAGCTCTGATGTCTGATCTGCTTTCTCATAAAAATTGAAAAAATAATAATAAAGCATAATTCCAAATTATCTTGCTGCTGAATGGACACTGAAGGTGTTTATATTGTTAGATAAAACAACAATACTGTTAGATAAATGCAACAACATAATAATACATCAAAGCAACTAGTTCAAAATTGAGATATTCTTGGGGAGGGGTGGGGAGTTTACATTGTTGTTGTTGTTTAGTCGTTAAGTTGTGTCCGACTCTTCGTGACCCCATGGACCAGAGCACGCCAGGCCCTCCTGTCCTCCACTGCCTCCTGGAGTTTGGTCAAATTCATGTTGGTAGCTTCGATGACACTGTCCAACCATCTCATCCTCTGTCGTCCCCTTCTCCTCTTGCCCTCACACTTTCCCAACATTAGGGTCTTTTCCAGGGAGTCTTCTCTTCTCATGAGATGGCCAAAGTATTGGAGCCTCAGCTTCAGGATCTGTCCTTCCAGTGAGCACTCAGGGTTGATTTCCTTCAGAACGGATAGGTTTGATCTCCTTGCAGTCCAGGGGACTCTCAAGAGTCTCCTCCAGCACCACAATTCAAAAGCATCAATTCTTCGGCGGTCAGCCTTCTTTATGGTCCAGCTCTCACTTCCATACATCGCTACTGGAAAAACCATAGCTTTGACTATGCGGACCTTTGTCAGCAAGGTGATGTCTCTGCTTTTTAAGATGCTGTCTAGGTTTGTCATCGCTTTCCTCCCAAGAAGCAGGTGTCTTTTAATTTCGTGGCTGCTGTCACCATTTGCAGTGATCATGGAGCCCAAGAAAGTCAAATCTGTCACTGCCTCCATATCTTCCCCTTCTATTTGCCAGCAGGTGATGGGACCAGTGGCCATGATCTTAGTTCTTTTGATGTTGAGCTTCAGACCATTTTTGGCGCTCTCCTCTTTCACCCTCATTACGAGGTTCTTTAATTCTTCCTCACTTTCTGCCATCAGAGTGGTATCATCTGCATATCTGAGGTTGTTGATATTTCTTCCGGCAATCTTAATTCTGGCTTGGGATTCCTCCAGTCCAGCCTTCAAGTTAACATTAATGTCTATGAAAAGCTCAATGGGCCAACCAGTCTTTACTTCCTTTTTGAATATGGTAAAAAGGGGGATAATATAGTCTCCCTTAGAAAATTTTGCAGATTTTGGCAGGCACATTTCCTCTCATGTTTCTACATGGTTCCTACTCCAAATGCAGATAAAAATACTTTATTGTCTTAGTGAGACAATGAGGAGCTAGTAAAGGGGTGTGTGTGTCATCTCTTTTCTGTGATCTTGAATGGGTTCAGTGCTTGCTCATCCACCTAGAATCTAGGGCCTAGAAAAACAAAAAGCAAATGTATCCAAAGGATTTCTTATTCTTCAATAGGACACAAAGGAGGAAATGACAGAATCAATTCTTGCTTTTTAACTTGCTAGGAACCACTGTTTTGTTTCTTTTGGAATAGAATTGGGAGGGGGGGAATATTGAAAAGATTACGAAAACCAGAGAAGCAAAGTGATTGAAGCCCTATTTAAATTCTGTTATAAAGACACTTCAAGTCAATATTTGTGTTTTAGAGCCCTTTAAAAAGAAAGTGTTTTCTCCTTGAAATGTTTTGACAGAATTGTTTGTCTTCAGTGCAATGCAGGCTTGAAGGATTCAAAGGAACCAAGGATGTGGGGAAAGGAGCTGAAAACGACTGTAAATTCCAAATTAATTAGCAAATACTGTAAAAGTCTGAGGCACTTTGGGGAACACAAGTTGTTTGAGGGAAATCTTTTGGTGAAACTCTTTTTTAAAAAATGAATTACGATTGGGCTGCCTGTACCAAGCACTTTACAATCTCAGGGGATTTAGAAAGAAAACACGAAGAGTAGCTTAAGAAATTGGATTCCCATAGTAGAATGTGTCAGTATTTTAAGACTTGATCTGTCACTTGTCACGTTAATTCATTCTCTCTCTCTCCAAACACACACATTTTTTAAAGTCAATACCTGATTGTAACTGTGACTTTGGAAAACTACAGCTAGCAGCCCAGACATCCCACAACATTCTTTGAAATTCTCTTCTTTTGTTTCCAATAATCCCTTCCTGCCTTTTATTTCATTGTGTTTCATTGTCTTCTTTCTTAATGATTGGGATCAGTAACAGGCATCACTCCTACATTCTCTGCAGTTCTTTTCTCCCCTCTGTTAATACTTCCTATTTCCATTTAATATCTCTATTTGAGCTTCAACCAGAAGGATTCACCTGTTATCCCAATGTAATTACTTCCTAGAGTAATTGTTTTAGCAGAAACTAAGAAGCAGGGTGGCAAATGGTGCTCTGTCAATGGCATGAAGTGCATCATCAAGCACCCTTCTCATACTGTTTGGATGAAAACCAGATAATTTCCTGCCCATGCAAGTTACTTTGAGTTTTACATTTAAAAAAAAATCTGCAGGGGCAACATCCTCTCTCCTGTATCATTTACACTTGGGAAATTGTTCAGCTCGCTCAGTGGTTTAGGCATCTGGCTGTGGAGGCAGAGGTTGAGAGTTCAATTCCCACTGTGCCTCCTTGAAAGGGGCTGGACTTGATGATCCATAGGGTCCTTTCCAGCTCTGCAGTTCTAAGATGATGATGATGATTGAAAGGTGTGTTGAGATCAGCAAAAGCTATCTCCTTTTTCACTACAAAACCTGCACCTCCCCAAAGTCTGAAACTGTGGATAGTAGCAAACACTGCAATAGCTAACTCAAAAGCAAAGGGATGCAGCTGGGCCCTTTGCTTTTGAGGTCAGTCGGTGGAGAAGGAGAAAGTCATTCATTACACAGACTTTCTTCTGGCCTACCATGGCTGCTGTGTCACTTTCTACCTCAATGCATCAGGACTTGAGTGAGAGCAACGTTTTCTGCTGCTAGTTTGTGCTGAGATACTATACTCTGGTTTTGCATTACCAGTTTTCTAAATCCTTTATTTTACATGCCTTTATTCCTCCAGGCTTTGCAAATTTTAATCAGAATAAAAATGTTTATTGTTATAGTGGCAGCTTGCCACATTCTTAGTTACAAGCTCTTGTATGTACAGGAGGTGCAAAAACAATAGAAACTCTCATTATAAAAATGTCCTTGGTGTATCAAATCCCTGTAAAATGCAGGCCCTAGAAAAGAGTATGTTTGAGCAGAAATTGTAAACATCTGAAAGGACTATAAATATAGTAAGGCAGATGACACACACACATTCAACACAATAAAGCAACACAACATGCCTCACACACCAGATACCAACAACAACTGTGTAGAAATAGCAGCAATTACAATAGCAAATGAGAACAACATGGACTGTTGTACCATTCACAAAGTGCCACCAAGCATGGAAAATCCCAGAAGCTGACTCCTTTTTTCATTAGATAACCACTTCTCACTCAAACACAAAGCAATTATCAGGGCTGTGTTTCAACAAGTGCGAATGGTAGTGAGCAGAAGATGATAACCCTTAGACCATCTCAACTGCTGCCACTGGTGTTGTCAGTGTTCAAGCTGTCCTCTGCTATGTAAAGCTTGGCATTCTTTTTCCTGCTGGGAACACGGGCACGATATTGTGCACCATAGTGAATCATAGGTACAGAAGCACAATGTTCCACTTCATATACCAGAGGTGATTTTTATTTTTTAAGAATTGAATTTCCTGGCTTTTCAAAACCCTTTCTTTGAATTAGAAAAGCTGAGGAATAAAAACTATATTGGACCAAAAGCTCTCCATACATGTTGTGTGTATGTTTTCCAAAGCCCAAAAAGCAGAAAAGTGGGTGCTCAATGAAGTCATGCCTGGATTCTCACTAGAGCAAAAATAGCTAACCTAAGCCTATATTACCATTCACATATAATAGAAATACAGAAGTAACAGGAAAATATAATATTACAGGAAAGGCAGAGGCAGTAGGAAGAGATGAAGACTTAACATGAGATGGGTTTAGAAAAAGACCAGCAGACTGACATTTGCAACAGATTGTGCATGTAAAATGCCATGCAGAGTGTATTCTGCTCTTATCTCTGTGTTATTGAATATTTTCTGTAATATTGGTGAATAGTGTTAAGCAACTGGGAAATGAGGTTATAATGGTTTCACTTGCCTTTGAAACTGGCCTGTTAGCTTGTGCTAGCATAGGTAGGCCAGAAGAACAAGGGAGAAAATTCTTGTTAATTGGAAGGTTTGACCAGCTGTGTTTTATCAGCATGAGAAGGAATTTCAAAGGTCATTAAACACTCCTGGGAGGACTTTCTCCTTGTATCAATCTAATTAGTGATAACTGGTTTCAACTGATAAAAAGGGAAGGGGAAGGAGCAGAAGTTACTCTGTTCTGGAAGTTTTGGGCTGATTCGGGACCAGAATGGTAGAATGTACTCAAATGGTCTGGAAAGGTGGCATAGGGAATTTGCTTAGTTTAGCTTAGTTTCTCTGAGCAGAATGTTATGCTCACCTGCTGTCTTGCTACTTGATTTATACTCTGCATACATTATGCTCTGGAACTATGCTGAAGTTCTGTTTCAGCTTCATTATAATTCAAGTTCTGTTTTCTATGATAGCTAGCTTTCTTATTTTCTGTGGAAATTGTTCTGAAATTGCCTTAGCCTCAAACCGTTTTGAATGTGTATTTGCTTGACTGACTTTTTGACTGCTTTTGAATTAATTTTTGAAATTGCTTGTGACTTTGTTTCTTTTTGACTTTTGCAACATCTTTAATAAAATAATAAAAAATCTCACAGCAGCTTGGTTACCAGGAAGAAGAGGGTTTTCTGGTACTAAAGAAGGATTCTGCCTCATGCCCCTACTGGATCTTGTACAGTATATCACAGAAGTGAGTACACCCCCTCACATTTCATAAATATTTTAGTATATCTTTTCATGTGACAACACTGAAGAAATGACACTTGGCTACAATGTAAAGCAGTGAGTATACAGCTTGTATAACAGTGTAAATGTGCTGTCCCCTCAAAATAACGCAACACACAGCCATTAATGTCTAAACCGCTGGCAACAAAAGTGAGTACATCCCTAAGTGACAATGTCCAAGCTGGGCCCAAGTAGCCGTTTTCCCTCCCTGGTGTCATGAGACCCGTTAGTGTCACAAGTCTCAGGTGTGAAGGGGGAGCAGGTGAATACAAGTTCAAGTTTATTGTATTAGCTAAAAGCCGTCACAATTGTTTAAAATACAAATATGATCAAATAAAATCATGATAAAATCAGACATATAAAATAATAAGAGACCCTTCATATCTGGGAGTCTCCCGCACAATTGATCGCGATGGCTTTCAGGAAATTAGCTCGAATATTTCTGGCCGCTTTTGCAAACAGTGCTGTTCTGTATGTAACATAAGGGTCACAGTCCAAAAGTAACCTGACCACCTTTATCTGAGGGCTTTCCTCCTGTAGAGCAGCCAAAATTTTACCCAATTCTACAAATTGGGGAGCAGGTGTTATCGCTCTCACTCTCTCAGACTGGTCACTGGAAATTCCACATGGCACCTCATAGTAATGAACTATCTGAGGGTCTGAAAAAATGAATTGTTGCTCTACATAAAGATGGCCTAGGCTATAAGAAAATTGCCAAAACCCTGAAACTGAGCTGCAGCACGGTGGCCAAGACCATACAGCGGTTTAACAGGAGAGGTTCCATTCAGAACAGGCCTCGCCATGGTCAACCAAAGAAGCTGGGTGCCCATGCTCAGCGTCATATCCAGAGGTTGGCTTTGGGAAATAGATGTATGACTGCTGCCAGCATTGCCGCAGAGGTTGAAGGGGTGGGGGGTCAGCCTGTCAGTGCTCAGACCATACGCCGCACACTGCATCAAATTGGTCTCCAGAGCTGTCATCCCAGAAGGAAGCCTCTTCGAAAGATGATGCACAAGAAAGCCCGCATATGGTTTGTTGCACACAAGCAGACTAAGCACATGGATTTCTGGAACCATGTCCTGTGGTCCGATGAGACCAAGATAAACTTGTTTGGTTCAGATGGTGTCAAGCGTGTGTGGCGGCAACCAGGTAAGGAGTACAAAGACAAGTGTGTTGTGCCTACAATCAAGCATGGTGGAGGGAGTGGCATGGTCTGGAGCTGCATGAGTGCTGCCAGCACTGGGGAGCTACAGTTCATTGAGGTAACCATGAATGCCAACATGTACTGTGACATACTGAAGACCAAGATAAACTTGTTTGGTTCAGATGGTGTCAAGCGTGTGTGGCGGCAACCAGGTAAGGAGTCCCCTCAAAATAACACAACACACAGCCATTAATGTCTAAACCTCTGGCAACAAAAGTGAGTACACCCCTAAGTGACAATGTCCAAATTGGGCACAAAGTGTCAATATTTTGTGTGGCCACCATTATTTTCCAGCACTGCCTTAACCCTCTTGGGCATAGAATTCATCAGAGCTTCACAGTTTGCCACTGGCAACCTTCCACTCTTCCATGATGACATCACAGAGCTGGTGGATGTTAGAGATCTTGCGCACCTCCACCTTCCATTTCAGGATGCCCCACAGATGCTCAATAGGGTTTAGGTCTGGAGACGTGCTTGGCCAGTCCATCACCTTTACCCTCAGCTTCTTTAGCAAGGCAGTGGTCGTTTTGGAGGTGTGTTTGGGGTCGTTATCATGTTGGAATACTGCCCTGTGGCACAGTCTCCGAAGGGAGGAGATCATGCTCTGCTTCAGTATGTCACAGTACATGTTGGCATTCATGGTTACCTCAATGAACTGTAGCTCCCCAGTGCTGGCAGCACTCATGCAGCTCCAGACCATGCCACTCCCTCCACCATGCTTGATTGTAGGCACAACACACTTGTCTTTGTACTCCTTACCTGGTTGCCGCCACACACGCTTGACACCATCTGAACCAAACAAGTTTATCTTGGTCTCATCGGACCACAGGACATGGTTCCAGAAATCCATGTGCTTAGTCTGCTTGTGTGCAACAAACCATATGCGGGCTTTCTTGTGCATCATCTTTCGAAGAGGCTTCCTTCTGGGATGACAGCTCTGGAGACCAATTTGATGCAGTGTGCGGCGTATGGTCTGAGCACTGACAGGCTGACCCCCCACCCCTTCAACCTCTGCGGCAATGCTGGCAGCAGTCATACATCTATTTCCCAAAGCCAACCTCTGGATATGACGCTGAGCATGGGCACCCAGCTTCTTTGGTTGACCATGGCGAGGCCTGTTCTGAATGGAACCTCTCCTGTTAAACCGCTGTATGGTCTTGGCCACCGTGCTGCAGCTCAGTTTCAGGGTTTTGGCAATTTTCTTATAGCCTAGGCCATCTTTATGTAGAGCAACAATTCATTTTTTCAGACCCTCAGATAGTTCATTACTATGAGGTGCCATGTGGAATTTCCAGTGACCAGTCTGAGAGAGTGAGAGCGATAACACCTGCTCCCCAATTTGTAGAATTGGGTAAAATTTTGGCTGCTCTACAGGAGGAAAGCCCTCAGATAAAGGTGGTCAGGTTACTTTTGGACTGTGACCCTTATGTTACATACAGAACAGCACTGTTTGCAAAAGCGGCCAGAAATATTCGAGCTAATTTCCTGAAAGCCATCGCGATCAATTGTGCGGGAGACTCCCAGATATGAAGGGTCTCTTATTATTTTATATGTCTGATTTTATCATGATTTTATTTGATCATATTTGTATTTTAAACAATTGTGACGGCTTTTAGCTAATACAATAAACTTGAACTTGTATTCACCTGCTCCCCCTTCACACCTGAGACTTGTGACACTAACGGGTCTCATGACACCAGGGAGGGAAAACGGCTACTTGGGCCCAGTTTGGACATTGTCACTTAGGGATGTACTCACTTTTGTTGCCAGCGGTTTAGACATTAATGGCTGTGTGTTGCGTTATTTTGAGGGGACAGCACATTTACACTGTTATACAAGCTGTATACTCACTGCTTTACATTGTAGCCAAGTGTCATTTCTTCAGTGTTGTCACATGAAAAGATATACTAAAATATTTATGAAATGTGAGGGGGTGTACTCACTTCTGTGATGTACTGTACATTCTATGGTTATTTTGGTATTCCTACCTGGCAGGGTTGGTGTCAAGTTAAAGTGTGCAGTCTTATGAATTTTGGTAACTCCCTGGAGCACTGAGGAATCAGGGTGACTTGGAGAGGTGGAAGGATACTGGACAGAAAGATTCCCCTCAGCCATCAGCACATTGACCTCGCTGTTTCGCTTTGCACAGAGTTCAATGTGACTTATTTATTATTTTATTTATTGGATTTATACCCCACACCATCTAGCAACCAGGCCATTTTGGGCGCCTAACAACAATATAAACAGCAATATTAAAACACGATAAAAATTAAATAATACATAGCAACAAGATAAATTAAAACAGATGGCAATGAAGGTGGTAAAAGGGTGATGAAAAGGATGGTAAAAGGAGGCCGAAATCTCAGTAACCTAATGCTTAGGGAACGCCTGGTGGAAGAGCCAAGTCTTCAGTGCTCGTTTGAGCCCATCCAGCGAGGGTGCCAGGTGGATCTCAATGGGCAGGTTGTTCCACAGGCGGGGGACGACCGCCGAGAAGGCCCGGTTTCTTGTTCTTTCCCTCAATCTGTACAATTACTAAATCTCTATTTAACTTAATACACTAAGAGAAAGTCACTGCACATATATTAAAACACATTTTTGCTCAATTTCCAGTCACAAGAACTATCAATACAATTTTGTTGTTCTTGTTTTTAAAGAACAGAATGCCTGACAACAGAATCCTGGCAGTCTCTAATGTATTGTTGCCATTAGGAAAACAAACAAAATGTAACCTCCTAGGTGAATAACTAGGTGTAGGTTAAAGAATGAAAAATAGATTTCCTTCATTTTTGAATCAATATGTGCCCCTAGAAAAAAAGAAAGGAAACTTTTACATTGAGAAGCACAGTGTACAATACATAATCTCCAGTTTATGACATGCCACATAAGATAAGGCCCGTACTATTCCATTTTAAAGAAACCCTTAAGAAATCTTGGGGACGTAATCAGCATGTCCTGAAAGCTAATGATGATTTCACAGTCTACACCTCGTCTTAATTTGTCCCTAATTTTGCTGTAGTCCTAGGGAGAGAAACAGCTTCCGTTGCCATGGAGAACACTGTTTTTAATCCTAATGAAATCTCTCCGTGTGTATGATCTATTCCTTCTTTTTAATTGATAATGGTCGTGAACTATTTTCATCCTTGTTTCAAAAATTAGTACATGAAGGAGATCCACAAATATATTTGAAATAGATTGTGAATCAGGAACCGAACCACATGCAGTCTCCATATATTACACATAATGCAGCTTCCACCGATGCAGGAATCAGGCGTGGGACCAAAGACCCCATGCATACAAGCATACAAGCATATCTTCTGTCTTCTAGGAGACAGAATGAGGAATCAGATGCCTGACCTCTGGCTCTGCAGTCAGGTACTCAACTCAATGAGCTATCTACTCAGATGAAGGAGGATACAACAGAATTTTATTTGATTTTTTAAAAAGCAAGCCACTAAAACATACTAAAATACAAACATTAAATAACATATTAAATCAGATGTTCTTTTAAGCTTTCTAAACTTCAAGTCTAAACACAGCTCTCAAACTGAACAGGAAAGTCAGTTCAAGGAGACTTAGGTGAAGAGACAGATTAGTCTTTAAGAAGCGCCTACATTATGTCACAAGTAGCATCTCCTGAATACCATGGGAGAAGGCATTTCAAAAAGCCAGGACTACTATGGAAAAAACTTGCTTTTGGGTTTCTGCCAGCTGGTTGTGAGGCAAACATCAAAGTTGACTATGGCACAAAGTAAGAAAAGGTTCTCCTCAGTGAGCGCTAGTGATATCATAGAAATATGGAGAGAATCTGTGCAAAAACAACACTTTGGTGCTCTCTCTCAAAGAGGAAAGCCTCCTAGTAAATTGGTTCCAAATCCTCTTGCTGTTTTAAGAAAGACAATGATACAACGCGGATCCTATCTGTACATCCTATTTGCTCCTGTTTAGGAGGGGGCTCAGTTGTCCATTGATTCAGATTAGTTTAACACAGGGGTCTCCAAACTTGCCTGCCTTGCCTTTTTATCTGGCCCCGTGTGTGCGGGGGGGGGGGTGAGTGCATGTGGGCATCCAGGTGTGAGGGCATGCAGGTGTGAGGGCGTGCAGGTGGGCATGCGGGCATGAGTGTGTGCGGGCATGCAGGCGGGTGTCTGTGTGCATGTGCGCGGGCTCTTCAGCCCTTGAAAATCTGGAGCATATATGTTGTGGCCCTCACTCTGAAAAGTTTGGAGAACCCTGGTTTAACAGATCCACTTGATGCTACTGTAATCTCAAATCAATCCCTCCTACTTCCTTCCATTTCAGGATTATTTTGCCTTGCTGGGGAACTGGGTTTTTCATTGCAACCTGTTTTCCCCTCCCCCCAGATATGTTATCTCCATCTGTTCCTTCTCGAATCAGCCTGGTTCCTGTGGAGGTGTGTACAGTTAGAACTCTCCCTGACATTGGCAGTTATGACACCTGTGGGAGTGTTCTCAGCATGGAGCAGGGCTGCTTCTGACTTTCTAAATGGTTGGGGAGTAGACGTTTTCTGCACAGGACAGCTGCGTTTCGCCCTTTGCTTCATGGCTGGCAAGATCAATGCAACACAGTCTTATCAAAGAAAGATCCAATTCCTCTAAACTTTCTCTCCAACTCTACAGGCTATTCCCCATGTTAGGAAGAAACAAACACCCCCTTCTTCATAAAATGGAAACTTCCCTTACCAAATGAGGCCACAGCAAGGGAGGGAAAACAGACATGGGGTAGAGACAGGGTGGAGAATGAAGAAGGAAAGAGGAGGAGAGCTGTGAGGAGAAAAGGGAGATGTGTTACGGTGTAGAAACTCTTTATCTGGATGACATTGTAATGAAACCAACTGCAGGTGTTTGGTGACTGCCTGTTTGGCATAGTAAATCTGGATCAATGAGGGAAAGGGACCACAGTTACAACTCACATTGATCCAAAACAATAGTTTGCCTGGATGGGCCCAAGCTTTGGTCCTGAAGAGAACGGCATGATGAAAGAACAAAGCAAGGCTGGTCTTACCATCAGGCAATGTAAGGCAGAAGACTCAAGGAGAAGAATCTCGGTGTCAAGAAAGGGCTGGAAAACGTTAAACATTCTTAAATATTGTTATATAGATTATATTGTTGTTGTTATGGGCCATCAAGTATATTCTGTTTATGGAATTTTTCAAGGTATGTGGGATGTTTAAGGAACAGTTTCACAATTGTCAACCCTCTGCAAGTTTCCATGCCTGAGGTCTCCTGAATTCTACTCTGATATACTATCCACTAAAGCACACTGGCTCTCTATTTTGCATACACGCAGTAAACAGGATTCTACAAGCAAAATCAAAAGATGGGGAGCCCAAACAAAATACTATAACTATGAAACTAGACCTCAATTCAGCACCACATTTGGCATGGATGTAACAAAGAGTCTGCTCTTGCTCTGTGCCAAATTTGGGGATATTTGGGCCAAGGGTTTTTGAGTTGTGCTTTGCTGTGGTTCAAAAATATGGAGATGATGCACGGATCCTCATGGATTCACATGATTTTTCTGCAGGATCATCCCAAAACCACTGTCCACTTATAGGCCCCATTTGTGTCCAGAGACTACAACACAACAATCATGAGTCCCCAAGTGCATGGCTCTGCAGTGGTGCAAAAACATGGATCTGGTGGAATCCATGAATCCACATGATTTTTCTCCAGGGTCATCCTCAAACCACTGTCCAGTCATAGGTCTCATCTCTGCCCACAGACTAAACCACAGAAATTATGGGTACCCCACCACATGGTTTTGCAGTCGTACAAAACATAGATCGGATGCACGGATCCTCATGGATCCACATGATTTTTAACTAGGATGGTCCCCAAACCATTGTCCAGCCATAGGCTCCATTTGTGTTCATAGATTAAAATACAGAAATCATGACTGTAGTCCAGACACATTCTGATTGGTCTTAATGCTGTGCTATGCAAATAGTTCAGTCATTTAGAATGTTCACTTTTCTATTATATGTGCATGGTACGATAGATGCACTTTTGCTCAGTTGAGAGTTCAGGCTTGACTTGATTAAGCACCCATTTTTCTGCTTTCCTGGCTGTCTTTAGTAGAGATGGGGACAAATAAAAAAAAAATGGCAATTCGTTTTGATCCGTTATTCATCAAGGTTAACGGATCAACGAATAAGAATATACGAATATTCTTTGACGAATCGATGAATCGATCCGTCGATTCATCTGCACTTTAAATGGCTATAACACTGGCCCCTGATGACCTAGAGACACCGAATTTGCAGGGAAGCTTCCTCAGCTTTTCTACAACCCCTGAAGGTTTGGTGAACATTGGATTATGGACCCCTGAGTTATATAGTCACAAAGAGGACCCCTCCAGGAAAGCTCCCCCCAGGTACTTAGAGACTCCAGAATCACAATGGATCTTCCTATGTCTTTCCCCAACACGCCTGCCAACTTTGGTGAAGATTGGATATCGGACATCCGACTTATTCACCCACAAATTGGGTCCCCCCAGGAGAGGCACAGAAGCCCTTTCTGCCTACCAGCCGCTGATCAGCTGATCAGAAGCTGATAGGCAGCCACCCCACACACACAGCCAGCCACCCCAACAGCCTACCCCCACACCCCCTTCCTTTCCCTTCCTTAGCCTCCACCCCACTCCCACCGACACCCCCTTACCTTAATAGCTGCTGCCAGGTCTCCATCAGGCCTTCGCAGCCACGGCGTGTAAAAAGGGAGACTGGCTGCCCCTTGCAAAGATGGCAGCTGCAGCTTCCCTACCCTAAATGAAGCCACAGCCGCCATCTTTGCAAAGGGCAGCTAGTCTCCATTTTTATATGCGTGGCTCCAAGGCTAGAAGACCTCGGCAGCAGCGATTAAGGTAAGAGGGTGTCGGTGGGGGTGGGGTGGGGTGGCGTGGGGCCTAAGGTAGGAAAAGGAAGGGGGTGGGGTAGGCTGTGGTATTGGGTGGCTGTGTGGGGTGGTGGCTGCCTTTCTGCCGCCGATCAGCTGATCGGCAGCCGGTAGGCAGAATGGTGTTTTGTTTGTTTGTTTGTTTTTTAATACGAAGGACGAATAAAAATGGGTAAATATTCATCCCTTCGTATTCGTGGGGGTCTCTGGAACCCACAAATACAGATTGACGAATATTTAACGAATCGGCTATATTCGTCAGAAAAACCGATCCGTTTTTATATTCATCCCCATCTCTAGTCTTTAGTATCTCTACCAACACCACATTGCAAATGACTTGATTTTTGTCCCTTTCTTTCTTCACTATCTTCCTTTCACATAGTATGAATAGTTTTGACCTTGCTTTCTAGTGACATTCTTTGCTAGCTCCAACCTCTTCCTTTTTTTTTAAATTTCAAAAATCAAAGAGACATATATTGGAAAACATGTATACAACATATCGGTAGAGGTTTTGGTCCAATGCAGCTTTTCTTCCTCACGTTGCCTAACTCAAAGAAAAGGATATGAAATCGGAACATAGATTTCCAGTCTGCATTTGGCTAAGCGGGCATGACCATATTACTTTAACTGAGAGGTTAAAGGGTGTGTATTAGAGATGGGCATGAACTTCGGTTTGGAGATTTGTGCCACTTCATCAGCATGACACCATAAGTGTTGTGCGTTTGCTCCCCCCTGTCAGCTACCCCACTCACCAACTGGTGCACCCTGCTTTTCTCCTGCTCTTTGCCCGATCATCCAGTCACAGAAGGAGCATGGACTTCCCTTCTCCACCTCCTCCAGTAGCCGCCCACTCAAAGGCAGCACTGCAGGAATCCCTGCCCCGTCTCCTCATCTGAGTGTGGAGAGTCTCAGAGCTCCATAATTCGCCATATTCATGAAAAACCTGAAAGAAGCTGTCCAGAATTTTGTGGTCTGGTACCACCAGTGTGCTGGTGACAACCAAATCCATATGCTTTTTAAGATCTCTGTGAGTTCCATTGATTTAAATGGGTCTACTCTAGTTGCAACTTGCTTTAGCATAGTAGCCTCACACTCAAAGATAAATAAAGCTGCCTGTTACACAGCATTTTATTCAACTTCAAATCTTTACTTATCATCACTATTTGAGGTGAGGGGAGTTGGCATTGATGGATAGTCCTGTCTTGCTACTTATCTCTGTGTCCCAATACAACAGCATTTGAAGATCATGAGTACACCATTTACTTTAACACCTTCAGATTGATCTGCAAGAGCATTTTGAATAACCTTTTCCAAACAAATATTAAACAGAATTTATCATACTGAATTGTTTAACCTTTACTGAAATCCTGTTGGTGTTCATATAATATTGCATAACTTGCCATGGTTAATTGCAGCTAATTGACAAGGTGCCACAGCACATCTTGGTTGTGCAATTAGATGGGAGGACAGGCATGTGATGGACACATACTCCTTCACTTTGTCAGTTATCTGCAGCAAGTTTTGCAAACCTCTTGTAAACATCAGTAGGGTTCTGGGCATTGTTTATTTCATAATTGTTGGGCGGAGATGCCAGTATGCAGGCACTTAGATGTAAAATTGTACAGATGGGCCCCTAGACTAAAGGACACCATCATGGCGATTTTCCATAATACAACGATCTTCTGAGTTTTTAAACTAATACTTCTTACATAGCAGCTGTCTATCCATTCCTTTATCGTGCTATATGGCAACAAAGACATGATCTGGCACGATCAAAACTGATCAAAGAACAATGGTCAGTGGCCTGACTGAATAGATTGGGGTGCAGCTATATTTCTTTCATCCAGGAACTTTCAGATTTCTGGACCTTTCAGCCGCTAAAATGGAAAACTCTGGTTCATACATTAAGGCAAATGCATATTTCCTTCTCTCTCTGATTACTGAGATGAACTTGACAGTGTTTTATTCTTAAGGATCTACCACGTCTAGATATAGAATCTGCATTTTATCGATGTTTTCCTTTCTGGGAGTTCTAGATAAACACCTCTGAGCTCTTTGGAGAAAGAGGAAGGCAAATGGGGAATGAATGAGTGAATTTTGATTCTGCTTTTATTTAATGCAATCCAGAAGTAATATGCCGATTTTAATGGAGCACAAAGATGACAGAATCTAGAGCTGGAGATGTGGGACAGGGAAGGGAAACAGAGGCATAAATCTAGATTAGTGGATCTGATCTGAATAACGACAGAATACAGGAAATAAGCCCACCCCAGTCAAGTGGTCAAATTTTTTTTGTGTCTCTGCATTTATAACTAATGTAAAGGAAAAGGTGTACTGCTTTAAATCATATATTCCTAGTCTTTGAATTCTCCAGTATTGTGACTTTCTATTTGGGGAGAAAAGCATCTCCCACACCACCCCCTGCTTGTGCTCCAGAATACCCTTGGATGCCTTCATGCTTCACCAATGTATCTATTATACCTCTGGGCACACTCTTGCCTGCAGCTATTGAGTGCTCAGGGTGCAATCTAGGGCAAGTGACACTAGGATTACAAGGGTGGCCGCAGCACAGATGGCTGCATGTGACATATATCATCCATCACTTCACCAATCCTCTTGCTTTTTGATATTTGTCAGGTTTTATTTTGAGATATGTTTTTATCACTGCTATCAGCTCTCATCTAAGCTACTCAAATGAGTCATGCACTCCTACACAAAAACATGTTGAAGCAGCTCTTGTTGAGTACTGATCCATTGGTGAAGGGATCGTTTTTTAAAATTATTCTGTATATCTGTAAGAGCTTTTCCGGAAGGATCTGAAGGTGCTTTGAAAACAGTATGAAATCAGCACTTCTTAGATTTCTAGAAGATAGCAAACTGATACAAAACAACATTGCTGACAAAGCCAATGAGTAAGGGGCAAGCAATGTAATCCTAGATATGTCTACTTAGGATCAAAGTGCATTTAGCACATTTTTTAGAAGAGGTGTTCCCCTTATTAGTGAAAGGTGCCTTTCCTAAACTACCTATCTTTTACCTAATGTTCCTTGTTTTGTCACTGGCCATTTGGAAGATAAACATCAGCTTCATTTGAAAAGCAGATAGATGAGGCACATATCTCTGATGAAATGGCATTTGGGACAGAATAAGGGGTTAAACAGAAGTAATATGTATTCTGTTTAATGTCGAATTTGAACCTCAGATTCAGTCCTCATATTTTTCAGTGGAACTAACTCCAAGGAGAATGTGCGGCAGTCTTCAACAACCTGGTGCCTCCCAGGTGTCTGGACAACACCTCTCAGCTCTTTTCAACATTACCAATGATCAGTGATTATGTGAATTGTCACCCCAAAATCTAGAGGAGTCCAGTTCAGAGAAGGGCAGTGCATGGGGCTGTAGGCTATGTCTTTATTGCACTTCTGGTGGACATGAAATTGTGATATGGCAAAGGGTGGGAGATTCACTTTTAAAAGTTGGATGTACTTATTAGCCAGTGTAAGTTTCATAATTGCACAAGTATGTGATGTCATGGAGATGTCATGGAGTTGGCTGGATATCTGTGTTAGGTATCTGGCGGTGAAGCCAGAGGTTGGGAGTTTAATTCCCCATTACGCATCCCAGATAAGTAAGCCTGTGTGGCCTTGGGCAAGCTGCATAGTCCCAGGATGCTCCCAGGAGAAGGGGATGGTAAACCACTTCTGAGTATTCTTTGTCTAGAAAATCCTGAAAAGGGGCCCCATAATTCAGAACTGACTTGGCAGCACACGCAGTTATTATTATTACATGTCATGTAGAAGTTTACTTGAGTTTATTTTCCAAAGATTACGTGGCACATACTAGCAAACATCAGAATTAGAATCCCGTTGTCTACTGTTTACTGTGTGACTTTCTTTATTGATACAACACAATTGGGGCAGGGCTGGTTCTTGTTGCCAGGCTGCATCCATGACCTTTATGTGCTCTCTCCTTTTGTTGGGTGAATTCATTTCTGTCCATCTTTCAAATAGTTGGAGATCTATCAGACCATTCTCCCCTTAACAGTAGTTAATAAGCTTCTTGGCATTGCTTCTCTCCTTGACTCTCCTGTGAAAAATGTTGTTGTTTCTTCTCTAATGATTGTGAAGAATGCATTATGTGCTTCAGAAATTAAAGTGGAGCCTTTTCCCTGCCTGAATGATTGTAGAGGTCCTTACTCATCTACTGGAGAACTCTGAGTTTACTTTGGTTTCTAGTGTTGGCTTGATCCTCACATCTGAAACTCATCTGTTTTGTTTCAGTAACACATTTTAATGACTTGACAAATGCCTGTAGTTCAACTGTCAGGGTTAGACAAGGTCTGTCAGAAAACCTTGTAATTCTTCTTCACTACCAGTAGACCCAACCATATGTTTCATGGGATTGTTACACTTTGATTATGTAATAATATGAACCTTTGCAACAGAAAGACATCCAAGGCAGACTTTTAGATTCTTATACATTATTCTGTAATGGATTTCCTGCACTGGCAGAGGGATTCGCCTAGATCAGGGCTGACCGATTAGGCAAAATGAGACAGCTGCCAGGAGAACAGACTTTAGATATCATCAAAGCGCAGCAAATCATTACCTAGTTAATTTTATCACAAGAGATGGTAGAAGTATTTGTGTGATCTTTCTGCCCTGTGTGCCACAATAATTTGGCTAAGTGTGGCAGCCTGAACTTAGGTCATTTGAAGAGTACCATTCACTATTCCACCTAGGACAGCAAAATGTCTTGAACCAGCTCTGGGCATCCTTTGTGGTCCCTTCAAACCCTATGATCCATTCTTCTGCCCCTGCAGATACTTCGAGCCATCCAAGGATGTCACACTCAACAGAGGGATAAAAATACCTGTAGCAACTTCCCCCCATTTGGTGCACCTCACTGTATGAATGCTTCCCATCATGGAATACGCCCACTTCATAATGAGGTTGGTAAAGCAGTGGAATCTTTAGGCCGCAGGTTAGTGATGTTATTTTTTAATGTTGCCCCAAGGAAAATCCCATTTCCTTACAAGTAATAAAATTCCAGTACAAGGGGTGCCATATCTGGCCATCAAAATGTTGTGAAACTGCAACTTCCATAATCCTTCACCACAGGCTATGCTAGCAGGGCTGAAGGCAACACATCCCCACCACCACCTCCACTCTACAACAATGAAAACACTTGTAATGTTAGCATTTTTACTTGCGGCATTGCTGCATGACAAGCAAAGCACTGAAAAGAAAAGAGATAGGGCCTGCAGAAGAGGTTTAGGGCCCAGAAGGAATTATTGTAAGCTAGAAGACACCCATACCATATCTGTATGACTGCAATCTGCCAGAGCAATCTTATGCATGTCTATACAGAAGTAAATCCCACTGAACTAAATGGAGCTCATTAAGGGGGAAATAGCTACAGGACTACAACCTCAATTGCCATCAGCTAAGGAAGGAGAAAAGACCTGGAAAAGACCCTGATGTTGGGAAAGTGTGAAGGCAAGAGGAGAAGGGGACGACAGAGGACGAGATGGTTAGACAGTGTCATCAAAACTACCAACATGAATTTGACCAAACTCTGGGAGGCAGTGGAAGACAGGAGGGCCTGGCGTGCTCTGGTCCATGGGGTCACGAAGAGTCGGACACGACTTAACGACTAAACAACAACAAGGAAGGAGATTCTTTGGGCCTATCAGGAGGGGATGGAATGGATAATTTCCTAGAAACCAAATACGTGGCTCTGATGTGGCTGAGTTGTGAGAAAGAGAGCTTAAGTACATCTGTTCCTGAGCGGCCAACAGTAAGTCTATTTAAAAATGTGTTCTGGCTGACATCCTTTTAGAATTCCTTCTCAATGTTTAATCTATGAATTTTTAAAAGATTGTGTTAACTTTAACTTGAAAGCCCTTTGCACTTCGTTTCTTTTTTTGAAGAGAACGCTTTCTTAGCAGCAGTCAGTCAGAAAAAGCAATGTGTAACCTAAGGTGAGGTGGAGGGTTGTTGGATTTTATTAAATCATTTCAATTTATTAAATGCTGAATTCATCAGATAGATGGGGGGGAGAGAGAGGTTGTTATGGAAGAAGTAGGGAGGGAGATACACTGAATTGATTAGCTAGGATGTTACGAGACCTTTACCATGCTCAGGCCTCATTTCTGCAGTGAGACTGTAGAGTGGAGACCTGTACAACGAACAGTGAATGGGACTGAGAAGTTAAGACATTTGGAAGCTTGTATTTGAAAGAACCCCTTCATGGATTGCTGCCTTGTCGTGGCGAAGGGGCTTGAGTAATTCAGAGAAGCTATGGGCTATGCCATGCAGGGACACCCAAGATGGACAGGTCATAGTGGAGAGTTCTGACTAAACGCAATCCACCTGGAGCAGGAACTGGCAAGCCACTCCAGTATCTTTGCCAAGAAAACTCCATGGACAGAAACAAAAGGCTAAAAGATATGACGCTGGAAGATGAGCCCCTCAGGTCGGAAGGTGTCCAACATGCTACTAAGGAAGAGCGGACGACAAGTACGAGAAGCTCCAGAGCTAATGAAGTGGTTGGGCCAAAGCCGAAAGGACGCTCAGCTGCGGACGCGCCTGGAGGTGAAAGGAAAGTCTGATGCTTCAAAGAAAAATACTGCATAGGAACCTGGAATGTAAGATCTATGAACCTTGGTAAGCTGGATGTGGTCAAACAGGAGATGGCAAGAATAAACATTGACATCCTGGGCGTCAGTGAACTAAAATGGACGGGAATGGGCAAATTCAATTCAGACGATTATCATATCTACTATTGTGGGCAAGAATCCCGTAGAAGAAATGGAGTAGCCCTCATAGTCAACAAAAGAGTGGGAAAAGCTGTACTGGGATACAATCTCAAAAATGATAGAATGATTTCAATACGAATCCAAGGCAGACCTTTCAACATCACAGTCATCCAAGTTTATGCACCAACCACCGATGCTGAAGAGGCTGAAATTGACCAATTCTATGAAGACTTACAACACCTTCTATAACTGACACCAAAGAAAAATGTTCTTCTCATTATAGGGGACTGGAATGCTAAAGTAGGGAGTCAAGAGATAAAAGAAACAACAGGTAAGTTTGGCCTTGGAGTTCAAAATGAAGCAGGGCAAAGGCTAATAGAGTTTTGCCAAGAGAACAAGCTGGTCATCACAAGGACTCTTTTCCAACAACACAAGAGGCGACTCTACACATGGACATCACCAGAAGGGGACTACCGAAATCAGATTGATTATGTTCTCTGCAGCCAAAGATGGAGAAGCTCTATACAGTCAGCAAAAACAAGACCTGGAGCTGATTGTGGCTCTCATCATCAGCTTCTTATAGCAAAACTCAAGCTTAAACTGAAAAAAGTAGGAAAAACCACTGGGCTAGTCAGGTATAATCTAAACCAAATCCCTTATGAATACACAGTGGAAGTGAAAAACAGATTTAAGGAACTAGATTTGGTGGACAGAGTCCCTGAAGAACTATGGATGAGGCTCGTAACATTGTACAGGAGGCAGCAACAAAAACCATCCCAAAGAAAAGGAAATGCAAGAAAGCAAAGTGGCTGTCCAAGGAGGCCTTACAAATAGCGGAGGAGACAAGGGAAACAAAATGCAAGGGAGATAGGGAAAGTTACAGAAAATGGAATGCAGACTTCCAAAGAATAGCAAGGAGAGACAAGAGGGCCTTCTTAAATGAACAGTGCAAAGAAATAGAGGAAAATAATAGAAAGGGAAAAACCAGAGATCTGTTCAAGAAAATTGGAGATATTAAAGGAACCTTTTGTGCAAAGATGGACATGACAAAGGCCAAAAATTGTAGGGACCTCACAGAAGCAGAAGACATCAAGAAGAGGTGGCAAGAATACACAGAAGAATTATGCCAGAAAGATCTGGATATCCCGGACAACCCAGATAGTGTGGTTGCTGACCTTGAGCCAGACATCCTGGAGAGTGAAGTTAAGTGGGCCTTAGAAAGCATGGCTAACAACAAGGCTAGTGGAGGTGATCACTGGAAGGACAGATCCTGAAGCTGAGGCTCCAATACTTTGGCCATCTCATGAGAGGAGAAGACTCCCTTGAAAAGACCCTGATGTTGGGAAAGTGTGAAGGCAAGAGGAGAAGGGGACGACAGAGGACGGGATGCTTGGACATTGTCACCGAAGCTACCAACATGAATTTGACCAAACTCCAGGAGGCAGTGGAAGACAGGAGGGCCTGGCGTGCTCTGGTCCATGGGGTCACGAAGAGTCGGACACGACTTAACGACTAAACAACAACAACAATTTGAAAGAAGAGAAAAGAGATGTACTTGTCTCTTGGGGTTTGATCATTTTCTGTGGAGGAAGATAAATGTTGTACTGTTATTTAAAAGGCAGATTAAACAGGCCGTTACATCTGCAGTGTTGCTTGGAGGAAGTCTGTTTCCACACAATTAGAGCTGACCTGACAGCTTTCATTGCAGCAACAAAGTTACTTAGGTGTGCTGGAGGACCGAGGACTGCAGAAGAAAAGTTTTCAAGCAGTGGCCAGAGGCAGATTGAACCAGAAACAGGCCTTTCATTTCCAAAGAGTGAGGCACCAGAAAGGCAGTTTTGTGTGTGTTTTGTGCTGTCAAATTCCATCTGACTTATAGTGAACCTAATGGGGTTTTCAAGGTAGGTGAGATATTTGAGGAGTGGTTTTACCCATGCCACATACACCCCCAGTGAGTTTTTATGGCTGAGTGGGGATTTTAACCTAGGCCTTCTGAGCCTTAGTATGTTATTCTATCCACTACACTACGTGGACTACCATATTCCATAATTCCCATATTTACATAAAGAATCCAGTCTTCATCTGTTTATAGCTATGAACTAAGACACAGTGATTAGAATACCGAGTGGGTCTCGGCAGAACCACATTCTGGCCTTCACTGAAGCTGTGAGCCTCACTCTGTGTCCTTGGGCCAATCCCTCAGCCTAATCTACCTATTAGGGTAGTTGAGAAGAAAGTGATGAGGACAGTGACATGCTCATGAGCTTACTGGAGAAAATATAGAATAAAGAAGTTTCAGAAATCCTCTTTTAAATACATGTGCAAGTGTGCACTCACCTAGTGGTAATGAAATATTCAATAGATAGTAAAGTAATCCCATTCTATTCAACTACTATGTCATGATGTTGTGTTCCCAGGAGAAGACAAGATGAAAAAGGACAGCTCTCACAGGCAACAATCAATGCTGCAAACAATCTGTCCCAGTTCTCTGTTATCAGTTTTGTCCCTATCCAGCCACACAGCTGATGAAGAAGACTGCCAAGAAAAGAACTGGATTTGTACTCCTTCTAACTAAGATTCCAGTGAGACTGAGGACGCAAGATGTGGAGTGGTTCCAACACACTGCTCTGCTTTCACAGCTCCTCAGTAATCTGGAATCAATAAAGCAAGAGCATTTCTAAAAATATTCCCGACTGGAAAGAGTGCGGCTGGATTCTTCTCCAAAGTGTAATGAGAGATAGTTTGCAGGAGACAGAAGTTAAGTGGAAAGGACTCTGCATCAATGAAAACCCCTGATCTTCAAAGGGAAGAAAAGGGAACGTTTTAAGGAAATGGTATTAAGACTGTGAAGGGCAAACAAATTTGCTGCTGGGCAAGATTTAATGACAAAAAAATGCAAAATGTCTCAGTCATCTCTTGCTCCTTTGCTTGCCACCAATTTGTTGTGTAATGTGTCCACTATAAGAATGTGACCCTATGTGACCCTGGGATTTGAGGCTGCATGTGTCTGAATACTGTTTCTGTCCATGGAGTTTTCTTGGCAAAGATACTGCAGTGGCTTGCCAGTGCCTGCTCCAGGTGGATCGCGTTTAGTCAGAATGCAATACTCATCACAGTAATCCAAGTTTATGCACTAACCACCGATGCTGAAGAGGCTGAAATTGACCAATTCTATGAAGACTTACAACACCTTCTATAACTGACACCAAAGAAAAATGTTCTTCTCATTATAGGGGATTGGAATGCTAAAGTAGGGAGTGAGGAGATAAAAGGAACAACAGGGAAGTTTGGTCTTGGAGTTCAAAATGAAGCAGGGCAAAGGCTAATAGAGTTTTGTCAAGAGAACAAGCTGGTTATCACAAACACTCTTTTCCAACAACACAAGAGGCGACTCTACACATGGACATCACCAGATGGGCAATACCGAAATCAGATTGATTATATTCTCTGCAGCCAAAGATGGAGAAGCTCTATACAGTCAGCAAAAACAAGACCTGGAGCTGATTGTGGCTCTCATCATCAGCTTCTTATAGCAAAACTCAAGCTTAAACTGAAAAAAGTAGGAAAAACCACTGGGCTAGTCAGGTATAATCTAAACCAAATCCCTTATGAATACACAGTGGAAGTGAAGAACAGATTTAAGGAACTAGATTTGGTGGACAGAGTGCCTGAAGAACTATGTATGAGGCTCGTAACATTGTACAGGAGGCAGCAACAAAAACCATCCCAAAGAAAAGGAAATGCAAGAAAGCAAAGTGGCTGTCCAAGGAGGCCTTACAAATAGCAGAGAAGAGAAGGGAAACAAAATGCAAGGGAGATAGGGAAAGTTACAGAAAATGGAATGCAGACTTCCAAAGAATAGCAAGGAGAGACAAGAGGGCCTTCTTAAATGAACAGTGCAAAGAAATAGAGGAAAATAATAGAAAGGGAAAAACCAGAGATCTGTTCAAGAAAATCGGAGATATTAAAGGAACCTTTTGTGCAAAGATGGACATGATAAAGGACAAAAATTGTAGGGACCTAACAGAAGCAGAAGACATCAAGAAGAGGTGGCAAGAATACACAGAGGAATTATACCAGAAAGATCTGGATGTCCCGGACAACCCAGATAGTGTGGTTGATGACCTTGAGCCAGACAAGTGGGCCTTAGAAAGCATGGCTAACAACAAGGCCAGTGGAGGTGATGGCATTCCAGTTGAACTATTTAAAATCTTAAAAGATGACGCTGTTAAGATGCTACACTCAATATGCCAGCGAGTTTGGAAAACTCAGCAGTGGCCAGAGGATTGGAAAAGATCAGTCTACATCCCAATCCCAAAGAAGGGCAGTGCCAAAGAATGCTCCAACTACCGTACAATTGCACTCAATTCACACGCTAGCAAGGTTTTGCTCAAAATCCTACAAGGTAGGCTTCAGCAGTATGTGGACCGAGAACTCCCAGAAGTACAAGCTGGATTTCGAAGGGGCAGAGGAACTAGAGACCAAATTGCTAACATGCGCTGGATTATGGAGAAAGCCAGAGAGTTCCAGAAAAACATCGACTTCTGCTTCATTGACTACGCAAAAGCCTTTGACTGTGTGGACCACAGCAAACTATGGCAAGTCCTTAAAGAAATGGGATTGCCTGATCACCTTATTTATCTCCTGAACAATCTATATGTGGGACAGGAAGCAACAGTTAGAACTGGATATGGAAGAACTGATTGATTCAAAATTGGGAAAGGAGTACGACAAGACTTTATATTGTCTCCCTGCTTATTTAACTTATATGCAGAATACATCATGCGAAAGGCTGGACCGGATGAATCCCAAGCCGGAATTAAGATTGCCGGAAGAAATATCAACAACCTCAGATATGCAGATGATACCACTCTGATGGCAGAAAGTGAGGAGGAATTAAAGAACCTCGTAATGAGGGTGAAAGAGGAGAGCGCCAAAAATGGTCTGAAGCTCAACATCAAAAAAACTAAGATCATGGCCACTGGTCCCATCACCTCCTGGCAAATAGAAGGGGAAGATATGGAGGCAGTGACAGATTTTACTTTCTTGGGCTCCATGATCACTGCAGATGGTGACAGCAGCCACGAAATTAAAAGACGCCTGCTTCTTGGGAGGAAAGCAATGACAAACCTAGACAGCATCTTAAAAAGCAGAGACATCACCTTGCCGACAAAGGTCCGCATAGTCAAAGCTATGGTTTTTCCAGTAGCGATGTATGGAAGTGAGAGCTGGACATAAAGAAGGCTGACCGCCGAAGAATTGATGCTTTTGAATTGTGGTGCTGGAGAAGACTCTTGAGAGTCCCCTGGACTGCAAGGAGATCAAACCTATCCGTTCTGAAGGAAATCAACCCTGAGTGCTCACTGGAAGGACAGATCCTGAAGCTGAGGCTCCAATACTTTGGCCATCTCATGAGAAGAGAAGACTCCCTGGAAAAGACCCTGATGTTGGGAAAGTGTGAAGGGAAGAGGAGAAGGGGACGACAGAGGACGAGATTGATGGACAGTGTCATTGAAGCTACCGACATGAATTTGACCAAACACCAGGAGGCAGTGGAAGACAGGAGGGCCTGGCGTGCTCTGGTCCATGGGATCACGAAGAGTCAGACACGACTTAACGACTAAACAACAACAACATGTCTGAATACTAGCCGCTCGAGGAAAGCAGTGGGATATGATCAACACTGGAGCCTCTTTTGTTTGGAAGGCCCCACTGGGCTGGTATTATTGTTTTAATACAGGTGTTAGGGTAAGGTCATGCGTTAATGATTACAGAGCAGGAGACACTGTGTTTATACCAGCAACTGGAGCACAGCATAGAAATGGTGCTAGGAGAGAAGTAGGAAGAGTTTGAAGGGTCAAAGAAAAACAGTTGCATCATTCTGTACTGTGAAATGTTGTGCAATGCATTACAAATGGGAGGGGTCTTTGTAAGATGAAGGCTTGAAAATTGTTTCATGCACATATCATTTGACGTCTGGAGCAATGCGTTACTTCTTCAAAGTTTTTTTTAACACAGCATCTGCAAAAGGGCACTTAATGTTCCCCATCTAAGCCTCTCCCCAAAAGCATTCTCCAGCCCTTGCAAACCAACAAAAGTTCAAATCCCCCCCTTTCCCCCCCCTTATTTCTCGGACACATTCGTGTCCCACCTTTCCTTCAATGAGTGGTGTACACGGCTCTCTTCCTCATTACCACTTTAGTTCCACCACAACAACCCTACAACGTAGGTCAGGTTGAGAGAGAGAGAGAGAGAGAGAGAGAGAGAGAGAGAGAGAGAGAGAGAGAGAGAGAGAGAGAGGCACTGGTACAAGGCTACTCAGTGGGTTTTATGTCTCAGCCACAGTTTCCAAATACTACCTTGCTTATCTGGAAAGAAATAGCACCGATTTCACTTTGACTTATTTGAAGCAGACAGGTTGATCGTCACACTGCCAGCTAGTAGTTTTCTGTGGCAAGAGGTGTGTGGCTGAGGAGACTTGAGAAATTTTCTTCCAAGCAGAAAACAGGTTTTTTTTCCAAAGGAGTGTGGGTACAGAGAAACAGGGCTAAGGACACTTTCCCCATTTCATCAGGCAAACCAGAGAACGAGAGAGAGAGAGTTCAGGAAGCAGGAATTTTGTTGAGGAAACCTGAAAGCTGCTGCGCTTTTGCATGTGGGCTTGCAAACGGTGTACGGTGGGCCTTTAAAAAAAGAAATGGGCACAGTTTTCCAGTGTTCACCTCCAAACCTTTGCAGCTGCACAGGAGCAATTTAACAGGGATGAAGTGTTACTCGCAGCTGTGGAGCTCTGTAAGATTAAATGGCTAACGATGCCCCCTCATCACTGATTGTTAGCAAATGGAGAGCAGGCCTTACTTCCTTCCCACAGAGCCCCCCCCCCCCAAGAGGTGAAGGCAAGAAGAAAGGTTAATGAACCAGTTCTGCTCCCACCAGGCTAAGTTACAAAACCACAAGGTTAAGAATACCAGAATTTATGCCTCAAATAAACCACAAGATCTTTTAAAAAATCATTAAAGTAGCTGGGAGAAAAAACAAACTAGGATACAAGTGCAGAAATAATGTGAGGAGAAGAATCTGGAGAGAGTGTTGTGTGCAAATCACCCAGGTGTCCGATTGGTGGGAAAACCTCAGAGTGCATAGGCTAATGGCCTCATACCCAGCTTGTCTGCTTCCTATGGTCAGCTGGTTGGCCATTGTCAGAACAGAATAGCTCTGTTCAGGCATTCAGGAAAAGGTGGTCTGATTGCTTCAGGTGAGGGAGAATGTGAACCCTATTATTATTTTCCATATTTCAGGAAGGAGAATCTTCTCTGCATCTGGAGCATCTCCATGCAATTGGGAACCCTGGATCTGTCAAGGTCCCCATTCATGTGGAGATTCACCATGTATGCCAGAAGCTCTCTCATAGGTTGCTCACCATTAGAGCAGGGAGGTGCACCCCCACAGAAATATTCAAGTGAGTCACATGTCCTACTCAGGTCTCAAGTTGCCTCAGGGCATTCCTCTCTCAATTGTCACTTCCTTTTTATTCAAAAGTAGATTTCCAGTTGAATTGGATTTTATGCAAAAACAAGTCTCCAGTTGAATTCAGCAAGCCTTGGGTCTAATCCAGCATATGCTCTTAACAAAACTGCTGCCTGGGCAAATCAGACTAAGCCCCTTATCTCATCCAGAGTCTCTTTAAGTCCTTATCAGCAAGTCTGGGAGTGGTTCCACTCACTCTCTTGGGCCAAACCCTATCCCTGCCCCAGCACGCTCTCCTCAAGCAGAGCTGTGCCAATCCTTCAAGTAAACAAAGAGGGTCAGTCCTCTGTCATCTGAGTGGCAGAACTGCCAGGTCTGGCACTTGTGATGCCACTACCTCTTTCTAGGTCAGAATGGGCCAATTCTCTCCTTGCTCCAGCTCAGTGAGGACATAATCTTAAATAGCTGGTGGGAACTAATACCAGAAGAGGTCAATGAAGGTACAGTCCACTGTCTCCCTGCCTTTGTAAGGCTGACTTTCTCCCTCAGCCCCTCATTCATCTTGTCAAGTTGGAGGAGTTAACTAAGCCCTTAAAGCACTATATAATTTATAACACCCCTTGACCATTCAGCTTATAATGTCTCTCACAGCTAACAATCCATGCATAGGGTTTTGTATGAAGTGTGAACTAAATGATTTGTCGTCGTCATCATTATCATCATCTTAGAACAGCAGAGCTGGAAGGGACATCAAGATCAGCCCCAAGTAGGGAATCAAACTCCCAACCTCTGGCTCCGCAGCCAGTTACCTAAACTACTGAGCTGTCCAGCAATTAGGCAGAAATAACCTTCTTCCTCTGAATATCTTCCAGATATTCTGCCCCAGAAACACACAAAGTATCCAGAAGATGTTTCACCTTTTATTGAATATGCAAGCAAGATATATCAAAGTATATTCTCTAAAACTTTATATAGCAAGCATAGAAATCTTAACAATGAAATAGATAGTTCCAATAACCGAAGTCTTAAGGACTTAATACATCTATGGAGTATATCCTCAAAAATGAATAACTTTAAAACTATAACTCTCTTAATGTTTGTAGCACATGCCATTACCTAGTCGCATTCAGTTTAAGCATCATCCTTATCCAAGCAAAGTATCTCCCCATAGATATCCCATCTGCTTACTCTGAAGTAACCTCTAACAGACAGTGTGTTGCTGTTCAGACTTCCATGTTATTATCACAACTCACATTTTCAGAGTTACAACTCTTACACCCCATTTAAGCATTTCAACATTTTAAATCATTTCAGTGTTTGTTCTCCATAAAACCAGCAATCTTGACATGCCTTCTCCTGCAAGGTAGGAGTGAAAATGTTTATGTATATAACAGAGTTATAAAAGTGTTCTTGCAGGAAAAAATATATGACGTTTTATGTAGTTCATATAATGAGAAGTTTTTCCCTATGAATTTCCTTCATCTTTTTATATGTTGCACAGACACTCCAGTTGAGGTGCATTTATGCTCCTCTTTCTCTTAAAGGACTTTATTAAAGTTAATCAATAAGGTGGCATGTTCATAACTTCAATTTTCTTCAGAATTTTCAGCATCTGGTTAAATAAGTTCAGGAGTCAGCTTGCCTAACTTGTAGCTATGCAAAATTATTTAACATAAGCAGACCTTCTCCCTTTACAAATTGAACTCAGTTTCCTGTTATGGTGCTTGTTCCCCAAGAAAAGACAGAATTCTAGGCTGATCAGATAAGTATCTTCTTATCTGATCATTACCTGATCCTCCTGGCTGGCTCACTAAAAATGTCAAGGTCAAAAGTATGACACTTGAACAAAGTCCTCAGGGCAGTATAAGATTATAACAGCCCTTGGTAATTTGACTATGTGGTGGTCCATCACAGTTGATGTTTATCCCTGAGAGGGTTAATTCCAGTGTGAAATCAGATAACCATGTCAATCATATTTAAGTTCATCTGGGTACCAAGTATAAGTCATTATTTACTCCTGCTTGACTTGCCAAAAATATAGCTTCCAAACCTGCTCCATCTCCCTTCAGAGGATGAGAATAAACCATTATTTTCACTCATGGTGAAGTAAGCAGAGGTTTGATTACAGGCAACACTAGCTTGTATAATTCTGCAAGCTTTATTCATCTACATTGCTTCTATGTTCCATCTGCATAAAGATAGTTCAAGCTTGTTGAAATCATGAAACTTTTGAGAAATCATGGACCAAAAAAAAATCATTCTTACAGCTATGATAAAAAGCTGTAGGTACAAATGCTTAAAAATATATGAATATTGAACTCAGGTTGCAAGCAAAAAGCAGAGACTACAATTTTTAGAAAAGTATAAAATCTATAAATGTAGAGGTTCATCTCTTGGCCTTTTAGCATATTCACAAGAAAAGTATTTAGTATTGTTCTCACCCAGCCAAGCCAGCCATGTACTGTACCAGTATGCATCTATGGAGGGAAATCCACAATCTCTATGTGTTGCTTTTGTGCTGCTGTGTCTCCTGCCAGCTCCTTGCTTTTTGCTAAAACTGTGTATATCTGTATTTACTGAATGTTTTGAATTCTATAAACAAGCAGAGATCCACTAACTCGGCTGGTGGCTAAAATTACAGATACAATGGAAATTTCAGTGGAGTTGGCTAGTACTGCACAAACTGTAGATAACATTTGTTTTGAAAACAAAGACTTGTGTCACTATTGGCGTGGAGTGTTTCTCTGTGGGCTTCCCTCTAGTAGAGAAACTCATGCATTCTCTATGAGATTTGCTAAAGTTGCAAACCCAACTGGATTTCAATGTGTTTTGCTAGTCTAGAGAACCAATAGCCTTTTATATGTATTTTGCTAATCTGGCAAAATTAGCTGTAGTAACCTCTAACCGGCAGTGTGTTGCTATTCAGACCTTCATGTTATGATCACATCTCCCATTTCCAGGGCTACAAATCTGATACTTCTTTTCTTGAGAATTTATTAGGAATTTATTTATTTCCTCTTTGATTGCACAATGGAAGTACAGCCACTAAGAATTAGAATTTAGCAAACAATCTCCCTCTGGAACCCACCCCTTCCAATAACTAGCACTTTGTAAAGAAATCACTCTTAGACTTCTATCAGGTGAAAAAACAAAAATTTGTTTGTTTGTATACCGCCCATCTGGCAGCCAAGGCCACTCTGGGCGGTTTACAACAAGTAACACAAAACAACAAAGTAGCAAAATAGCAAATAACAACATCAATACATTAGGGGCGTGAATCAAAAATCATAAAGTGCAGTGAGGATAAAACTACAATACAATAAATACAATTAAAGCATAGAAAAATATAAAAACATGGAGCATGGCAGTATGATAGATGTTATATTATCGGGCACTATTGTATCAGGGTGTTGTTTGTTCAGGGAAGGCCTGTCTAAATAGCCAGGTTTTTAGTAGCTTTTTGAATGTGCCCAGTGAAGGGGCCAGGCGGACTTTGGGCGGACGAGAGTTCCATAGTTGTGGAGCTACCGCTGAGAAGGCCAGATTTCTAGTGGTTGTTTTCTGGGCCTCTCTCGGGGTCAGAACTCTCAGCCGCCCTGCCTGTGACGATCTTATAAGATGGGCAGACCTAACTGGAAGGAGGCGCTCAGCCAGATATTGAGGTCCCAAACCGTTTAGGGCTTATAGGTTAATACCATCACCTTGAAACTGGTACGGAAGCGAACAAGTAGCCAGTGTAAGGCGGCCAGGGTGGGGGAGATATGTTGGTATTTTCTAACCTCACAAAGAAGTCTGGCCGCCACATTCTGGACCCATTGCAGTCTCCGTAGCAGTCTCAAGGTCAGCCCCACATAGAGGGCATTACAGTAGTCTAATCTCGAGACTACCAGCGCATGGAACAGCATGGTGAGGGACCCAGTGTCAAGGTAGGGACGTAGCTGGGTGATCCGCTTTAGGTGGAAATAAGCGGATTGGACCACAGACGCTATCTGAAATGTCATTGATAGCGATGGGTCCAAAAGCATGCCCAAGCTATGAACCTCATCCTTCATGGAAAGAGTGCCCCTCCAAAAGATAGGGAGGCATCCAGACCACAGATACTAGGGGGCCCCACCCGCAGGATTTCTGTCTTGTCCAGGTTCAGCCTCAGTCTGTTGTACCTCATCCATCCCAGCACCGCATCCAGGCAGCGCTCAAGGGACAGGACAGCATCCACTGCAGAAGGGTGGAAGGAGAGACAGAGCTGAGTGTCATCCGCGTATTGGTGACACAAAGCTCCAAAACTCCTGATGACCTCCCCCGGCAGCCTTATATAGATATTAAATAGAATTGGGGAGATTATCGAACCCTCCCCAGGAGGATACCATGGTCGATGGTATCAAAGGCCGCTGAGAGGCCGAGGAGGACCAACAAGGATGTTTTGCCCCTGTTGGCCTCCCTCAAGAGGTCATCTTGCAGGGTGCCCAATGCCATCTCGGTGCCATGACGGGGCCTGAACCCGGACTGGAATGGATCAAGGGCATTGGTCTCCTCCAGGAGAGCCTGAAGCTGATTCTTACTCACTGAAGCTGATCGGTTTACTCACTGTTCTGCAGTCATCACAAATTCAAAAAAGGTTAAAAGGAAAGAAAGAAGATTAAAGTAGCAAGAGATGGATCTGTCAGCCCCACATGGATGCAGAGAATCCATATCATGCAGAGAAGGCTTAATCTGCATCCTTCCCTGCAGAAATCCTGGAAAAGACTACAAACAAAGGCAGTAAACACGTGAGCAAAGGGGAGGAAAAGGCGGGGTATCTTCTAGATGTGGGAAGAAAGGAGTTTTGCTAATAAGAGAAGCAAGCAAGCAAGCAAGTTAGTGTGGTGGTGGGCTTCTTCCTCCCACATGACCATGTGTTAGGTTTGCATGCAAGATTGCTACTTCACCAATACTTTTAAGCATTTCAACATTTCAATATTTGTTCTCCATAAAATCAGCAATCTTGACATTCTCTTCTTCACTGATTTACACACCTTTCCCCTTCCTCAGTGGTGAAGGGTTTCTCCCTTTATAGTTAGTGCCCCCCTCCTTTGGTTTCTCTCCCTCACCCAATGCTTGCACATGCCCCCCACATGCTGACCTTGACAATTCCGTGTACCTGTCATGCACAGTGGGTGGCTCCTTTCCTTCAGGACTTGGCAGCTCCATGCCCCTGGGAGGCTGAACCATGCCTTCCTTTGGCAATATAACAACCCAGTTGTGTCCCTCCTTCTTGAGCAGCCACATGGGGCGCCAGTAGTGGGGACCAGGTGACTTGCTTGTCGGTATCATGGTGGGCCTGACATGGGCAGCTCTGTCATCCTCCTCACAGTCATTGTTTAGTTTAGTTTTAGAATTAGGAAATAAATGAAAGTCTGGTTACAGTCCTTCGAAATGTGACATTCACTTCTTTCATAAGAAGATAACTTTCCACAGAGCTCTCAGAAAGAATAGAGAATGGCTAAAGAAAAGAAAAGTAAAAGAAAGCTCAGTGAGAGGAAATGGGCAATTTTCAAAATCTACTGCAAACAGAGCTGAATAATGAGAAAATAGAGAGGATTCTGCATGCATGTGCATATGGGCTGTGTGTACATGTGTGCGCACGCATGTGTGTGTACACATAAGATAACTTCACATTAGCCTGATGAAAACTGCAGTAGGTCTACAAATGTTAGCATGTAACCACCAAGGATATTGTTAGCTTTATATACGTCATCAGTCACCTTTATTTATTTGCAGTAGAAAGAGCTCTATTTAGGATTCAATTAGACAGAAACTCTATCTGTCTTTTATACAACAAAAGGCAGCACAAATGGACAGTTTCTCACATCTCTAGGACAACCTATGTAGACTCATCAAGATTTGTAGAAATGTGATTGAAAGAGAAGAACGAACTCCCGCTTCAAAATAGTTGGAAACACTCCATAGCTGGAACATGAACAAACGCCATGATAAAAGGAGGCGCTATGGAAATTCTTATCTAGCTAATAAGACTTTGTTTTGAATTTGAAATTGTTTTGTTTTTTAAATTTTAATGACAAGCTAGTGTGTGAGGGCTCACTGTAAATATTTTCAGGCTGAACATGCACTTATGTAGACATGCATGGTTACCTCTCCTCCCTGGTAGCTGAGAGCTACAGATCCTTCCAGTGCAGACAGAGTTGAAATGAAAGCCCTAATTATCTGCCATTGATTGCCATGGATCCTGTTGTTTCTTTGACAATGAAAGGGCCTTACTCGATGTGACAGTACAGTAACTCCATATCTAAAAGCAGTACACTCTTACAATGGGAAGATTACCTGTTTATTCTAATACAAGCTTGCTTCATTCTGTATCTGTTAATTAACTTGCTTTTGTTTTATAACTGGTCAACTGCTGGATAGTTCAGTGGTTTAGAAGAGGTTGAGAGTTTGATTCCTCACTGTGCCTCCTTGATAGGGGCTGGACTTGATGATCCATTGGGTCCTTCCAACTCTGCAGTTCTAAGATTATTATAACTGGGAAACTGACCAAGATTGTTTTGCTTTTCTATTGGCTACTAACAGAAGAAAAACAGGGATCTTTGAAACCAGGGAACAGGTTTTCTTTCCCTCCCCCTCCCCAGCTGCAGAGAAAAATGGGTGAGGTGTCTCAGCTGAGGGCACAAACTCCACACTGGCAGATTGGAAATGGTAGTACATATGTGCACATGCACACATGTGCATGCTCTCTCACACACAAATTATATATTAATCATAGAAAGGAGAGAAAATGAAATGGGCTTGTAAGAATTGACACGGAATGGCAGAGAAACTGACATGGCTATGTACAGAAAGCTTTATTTAAAATAAAATGTATGATCTCGTATTTACATCTGTTGATGGTGGTGGTGGTGGTGGTGATAATAATAATGATTATGGTAATTTTAAAAGCATCTTTAAGTTTGGCAAGGAAACATATCCACAAGTAGTTCTTTAGTCTCAAAGGATTAACTTGCTTCCCTGCGTTAATTTAACCAACAATTTAACCAACAAGGCCCCCAAACTAAGGGAGAATGGTACATACTTTCTCAGAACAGATTAGGAACCTGAGGGTATTCTTAGATGAATGGGCAGGGATAATGGCCATGAGTTCTAGTCTTTTAGCCAGTTTACAGGCTGCACAAACTCTGCACCATTTAGAGCACCCAGATCTCACCAGCATACTGAAGATAACCCCGAAGGCTGCAGCTGGTTCAGAATGCAACCATTCACCTCTTGATTAACACACTCCAAACCTGCCTGCCTATGAACATGCAGCACCAATTCAATGGGCTGTTTTGAGCTTCACCAGTCGCAACCTAGAAGCCGAACTGGATGCGACTTCCAACTTGGAACTGGACATTGCCAGCTCTGGTATATAGAGAGATTAAGACAAATCAGTAGATACTGAGAGCAATCCCACCTACCCTGAAACCATCACCTAGAAAGAGGCAAGATATGGAGAGTTTGCAGACTTAGGGAATCCGATGCCTATAGGATGGACAAATATTCCTGCTCCAGACCCCACCACAATCACTCTTGAGATTCCAAGGACGTGCAAGGAAAGCAAGGAATAAGAACCTACATCCAGACTAGAAGGTAAGGTGCCCAAACCAGCCCCCTCCCAATGCATTAGTACAAACTGAGCAGCAGAATGAGCTATTAAACAGTTCAATTGCCTCCTCACAGATGCTGATTCAACACTTCCTGCGGCTCCATGGTTGTATGTGACTCTCATGCTGGACACAGCTCCCCAGTTCCCATAGTTGAGCCACTGAACGTCTCTAGTATCTTGTGAGTAAAAATAGGAAGCCAAACCACACAGCAGCAATGATGTATCCCAGGTTAACTGATCCTGGTCTTTAAAATCCTGCTCCATTTGGACACAGATTTCTAAAAACTGCTCTAAACCATCTCCAGGTTTGGAAAGCAGGCTCAGAAACAAGTAAGGGACGTGTTTGGAGCTAAGGCAAAATTTTCACTCTGCTCCCTCTGACTCTGTTCCTGCCTGAGGACAAGTTTCTGACAAGCTGGTTCAGAAATTAACACATTTGCCAGGTCAGTTGGAACACACAGAAGGGCAAATATTCTGAAAACTTACTTTCTCTTTAAGGAGCAAAGTATCACACTGAGGCAAGAGTGGAGATCCTGACAATGTTGAGGGCCCTGTCTCAGGGCTTATCTGTCTGGAGCCACATGCTGGTGGGGAGTGGCGACAATGGTAATGTGGGGGTCACTTCTTTTCTCTCTCTCCCTAACACTTTTCCTTCCACTGCCACACTGCCAGTGGGCTGGGGTATGTATACTGTATCAGGAAGCTCTCACTAGAAGTCTGGACTGATCATTTGCAGAGGGTTTGGCTATAGGATCACAGGGCTCACCACCACATGGTTTCATGATGTTTGCTTGAAAAGCTCTGTGGATCTCTTATATTAACATGAACAGTCTTGAAAACATTCATCCAGATCCTAAACTCTGCATGCCTGGTTCTCATAAACTACAGCCTTCATCACTTCCACAAATATTCACAACATTCACAGCTTCTTACCTTTCCGCAGCTCTGTGATTTCATTCTTGAATGCTTCTTGAGCATTGTAATAGCTTTTTAATACCTAACAAGACACAAAGTGAGAATAACAATAGACCTTTTGAAAATGTCTTCTAGCTTGCAGTTTGCACAACAGCAAATACCTTCCAGTGTCTATGGTGGGGGCAGAAGAACTCACTTGTTTATTCTTTTGAATCTATATAAAGCTTTGATTTTTTAAAATGTATTTATTTAAATTATTTATATGCTGCCTTTCTCCCCATAGGGGGCCCATGGGGTTGGTATGTCTGCTCTTGTAACACAGAGATTTCCTGTAACTTATACTCAGCGCTTGAAGCAATTAGCTGAAATCCTCTTCCTTAGCATAGTAAGTTGCCCTAGAGTTGTTGCTACATGCCCTCAAGTCATTTCTGACTTATGGTAACCCTATGAATGAGAGATTTCTAAAATGTCTTGTCCTCAATAGTCCTCCTCAGCTCTTACAAACTCAAGCCTGTGGCTTCTTTTAGGGTGTCGGTACATCTCATATTTGGTCTTTCTCTTTCCCTGCTGCCTTCAACCTTTCCCACCATTATTGTCTTTTTCAGAAAATCCTGTCTTCTCATGTGCCCCTGGTGACTTATTTCTTCCCAGAGCTTTCAGAGCAGCTTTCACTTCACTTTCTAGAAGTACAGTACAGGTTCTTCCTTATAGGATTACTCTTCTGAGTAGTCCCTCATCCTTTTAGCTCTTCTGTATAAGTCTTCAGTATACTGTTTCCAAATTTTCTTTATTTTCTTCCAGTCAGTTGTGCTTCCCTGTTGGTTCCATATTTAGATTTACATTTCTCTTTGATTTCTTGGATCTTTTGGAAGAGATCTCTTTTTTCACCCCTTTTGTTGTCTTCTGCTATTGCTTTGCACTGGTTATTATACTAGTTCCCTTTGTCGACCTAACCATCACTGAAAAACTGCATTTTGGGTTCCGTCACCATTTCCTTTTGCTTCTTGCCTGTTATTTATAATTTTAAGTGTTTCTTCTCTCTTCCATCCATGTTTTTCTTTCCGTTTTACTAGACAAATTGTCTTTTGCATTCTTCCCTAATGATATTTCTAGTTTTAATCTACAGTTCTTCTGGTTCATGGTCAATTGAGTTTAGTAATGCAAATTTGTTCCTTATGTGGACTTTGAATTCATCAGGAATGTTGTTTAAATTATATTTTGTCACTATGATTCTTTTAGTGTTATTTTTGAGCTTTACACTAATGCTGGATGTTAACAGTTAATCATGATCAGTACTACAATCCACTCCAGGTCTTGTTTTGGCAGAGAAAATACAGCTTCTCCATCTCCTGCTTCCAACTACATAGTCCATCTGATTTCCGTATTGACCATCTGATGATATCCACATCTACAGCTGTCTGTTAGGTTGTTTGAAGCATGTATTGCAAAAACTGATTGTTGGCTTCCCAGAACTCTATGAGTCGTTCTCCTGTTTCATTTCTATCCCCCTAGGCCAAATTTTTCAGCAACATTTGGTTCTGCTTTGTTCCATTTTGTGTTCCAGTCACCTATGATTATAAGGATGTCTTGTTTTGATGTGTGATCAATTTCGTCTTGGATGTTTGTGTAAAAGCTTTCAGTCTCATCTTCAGCAGTAGTTGGAGTATAGACTGGAATGTTGGTTATGTCGATAGGTTTTGCAGTGTTCCCTTCAGCCAGTGCTGCTGCCCAGTAGCTGCCACCCCCATCACCCATTCTTTTCTGCTGATGGAGCCATTACCTTGAAGAGGGTGGACTGCAATTCCGAAAATCCCCAGCCAGAAAGGCTTCTAGGTTCTGGATGTATTTCATGTAAATTGCATAGCAACATTTGGAGTTACTAGCCTGGACCATCCCCCTTCTTAGTAAACCACCATTTAAGAACATTTTAATACTGCTTCTCATTATAACATTCAAAACAGCTTGCAGTAAAAAGACACAATAAAAACCATTGCCAAAAATATTAAGACAATGGCAAAACAAAACACCAAACAAAACACCACAATAAAAGAGTTCTTTAAACATAGGTATTTAAAAACGAGAGAGACCTGGCTATGTTAACTATCAGGGAAACAGTCAAGAAAAAAAAACTTGGAGATACAGATCTTTACATGATCATAAAAACATTTAATGCTGTGAGCATGCCTCATTTCTAGAGAGAAATCACATGTTAGGTGCAAGTGCAAAGAAGGCCACTCTCCAGACTGCACCAAAATAAACTTGACACTAGTCTGCAATAAGTGAGCATAGCCTCCCCCTCAGGGCATAAAGATAAAGCAATCTATACAAAAGAAAGCAGTCCCTTAGATCAGTGGGTCCCAACCTTTTTGAAACCAGGGACCAATTTAGTTGAAGACCATTCTCCCAAGGACCGGGGGGGGGCGTGTGCGTGCATGCAGGAGGTAGAAGGCATCAGTGCGTGCGTGCATGGGGCAGGCAGGTGTGTGCATGTGTGGGAGTGCGGGTGTGCGTGCGGGTGGGCAGGAGTGCACGCTTGTATGCGCACGTTCCTTTGGCCCTCAAAAATCTGTCTTGGCGGCCTGGTCCTTCCAAGGCCATGGACCAGTACTGGTCCACGGCCCAGCGGTTGGGGACCCCTGCCTTAAATAACCTGAGTTCCCTGAGCTTTATAGGTCCTTCTGAACCAAACCAAACCAAACCAACCCCCCTCAAAATCCTTAAATATGGTAGCTAGGGGAGCTGTTTCAGTGCAGGAAATATATTTGTGAGGTAGGAGGTCCCACAGAACAGCCAATATATTCAGCACTAATTGCAGCTTCTAAACCAAGACCAAGGGTAAGCTACAAAAAGCACATTACAATTGTCCTCTCATAAAGTTACCAAGAACACATCTGTCTAGACATGGCTATACCTGCTGCACATGCTGATAATGTGCACTCTTTAGAAAACTTTCAGAAATGTACTTTCATTCATTCCCATTTTGATTTCCTGTATCTTTTACCACAAAACTAGCAAGTGTATTTGCCTAGATATATCCAGGCTTGTGGGAAATTGTGGTGACCAAATATCATAAATTCTGGAACAATAATGATATATTTTACAGAGTTAGAAAGGTAAGGTGCCAATAAGACCGGTAAAATTATGTGTGTGTGTGTGTGTTGTTTTCTACAATAGCTACTATTACCACTAAAAAGTAGATGTTTGGATGATCCATGAAAATGTAAGCACAGTAGGTTGCTTTTCAAAAAGCCCCAAAGAGAACATCAGGGAGGTCAAGATGTAGAGAAAACAACATACAAAACAATCTACTGTAGATCTCTATTCTCTATTCAGGTGGTACAGCCTGAAAATAGGATAGAGACATGGGGACACACTCAACTTCGCCCTCCACCCCATGTCAAACTATGTGAAAGGTCTGATGAGGCACCTTTAAGGGTATCCAGCTACATGTGTTTCCAGTGCTCCTAATCACACATGATGTAAGTATTTTCATCCAAATGCACTTACAGGTGCCTCTTTAGACCTTTACACTAAATGCATAAAGGTCTGACTGACACTGATTGGTAGGATCCTGGGGCAGGATGTATGTGCATTCCCTGTCTCCTTGGCAGTTCTACAGGAAGGCTTACTCACTTTCAGGCGTATAACATCCAAAACTATTACAGAAACTCATGTTGAATCCACAGTTTGAGAAGTACACAGTGAAGTGTGCTACGATTGTTCAATCAGAAATAATTTCTGAACACAAAGTAGCGACAGAGAAAAGCAATAAAATTGGTGGCAATTCCCACGGTAGAGGAAGCAAAAGTCATATGCTCACCAATTGGCTCTAAAGGCAGGGGCATCAACATTCACCCCACCAACGGGAAAATAATAGATATAATTATATGACCAAGAAGGAGAAAACAAGTGTAATGCTTAATATAAGAAGGTCACACAATCTTGGTACAGTATCTTCCTTTTGACTGGTCTGTGTGTTCAAGGGATAGCACTAAAGCATGGCAGTCATTGATGGAGAGAATGGGGGAAGAATGCATACGTTTACTTTCTAACAAAACACAGGGGTAATATGCTTTTATTTATTTATTTACAAGATTTTTTAGCCGCACCATTACCAATGGTCTCTGAGCGGCATACAACAATATTCAAACTTTAAAAACATTAAAACCATTAAAATAGGCAATATTATAATAATACCCTGTATTAAAAACAGTCATTAAAATATTAATATTAATAAATCCTGCTGTTCATATGGCCAGCTAAAGGATACTATTTTATTAAAATGCTGGCTAAACAGAAAGGTCTTTGCTTGGCGCCGAAAAGCCAAAAGTGTTGGAGCCAGGCGGCTCTCTATAGGGAGGGCGCTCCAAAGTTGGGGGGCAATAGCTGAGAAAGCCCTATTTTGGCATGCCATCCCCCCCCCTCACCTCTTTCAAGGACGGCACCTTCAGAAGGGCCTCCTGGCCTGATCTTAGAGTACGGGCAGGCTCGTATGGAAGAAGGCGGTCCTTTAGGTAACCAAGTCCTAAGCCATTTAGGGCTTTATATGTCAAAATAAGCACTTTGGGCCCGAGCAGCAACCGGCAGCCAGTGTACATTTTTTAGAACCAGCGTGATGTAAGTCTGTGCGGCGGCACCACTTACCAGCCGCGCAGCCCGGTTCTTTTCTATATATTATTCTGGCTGTGCATTTTCTTGTTCCCATCCCTGGTAAGGATAAAGGTGATCCACTATGCTGAATGGAGCCAAATGATGAAAAAAGGCCAACAGGGTTAAGAATAGTCTACCACACTAACTATCAGAAAAAACACAATACTGCTGTGACAGAATATTTTGAATATGGTCTGCAGGAATTGAGTCTAATGGTTAAATCAGGCATGGAGCTAAATGCACAGCAGCCATGCTTTTAGCTCCCTTTTCTCTTATATTGGCTGAAATCTTGCCAACCCTGCTCACTCACAGCACTTCCTACGAAAAGCACTGGCTAGTATATTGCTAGTCTCAACTAGAATTAAATCCATTGGATGAAATCCTGTTGCTTAGTACAGTAAATCACACTAGAATAGGCCCAATCAATCAGTGGGGATTAGGTGAGTCAAGTCCTCTGTAAATTCCATTGATTTAAATGGATTTACTCTACTTGCTTTAGCATAGTAGGCTGCAACTAGAGTAGGCCCATAGAATCAATGGAGGAGCTGATTCACCAAATTCCCACAAATTCAAGGAGCCTACTCTGGTTGTGACTTACTAGTGTTTGGAAAACTTTACCCAAATGCTGATGATAACATGACAATTTACATTTCCTTGTTCTTTCTCTATATGTCACTCTTCGGAACCTGAGTATGTCAGGCAAAACATAAGCAAATTCTATGGAACAAATGGAGAAGCGGAGCTAGCACAAGAGTCAGGACTGCTGTGGCTGGCAGTGACTGAATGCAGTTTATAAAAGACCACCGGATGAGAGAAACCGTGCAAATATCATTTCCCCCATCCCTCATGAAAAATCCAACACTCCCACTTTAAAATCTTCACAATTTTGGAACTGCTTTTAGCCACTGATGACTGTTACTATTTTCCACCACTCAGTTGAATGTGATTTATGACTTCCTCTAGAACTGCCAAGGAAGGAATGCTGCCAGTTTTCCAGTTCTTTGTTCTCCTACCTGAAGGCCAGAAACCACAAGCTGAATGGTTGTGCAACCTCTCTTTTCGCAGACTCTTTCCAATAACATTCACATGCTGCACTCATATTGGCCTGATCATGTTAACTCAGCTGTAAACAGGCCACCTGGTTGAAAGGCTTTGTAAAAGAGAACGTTGGCAGCTCGGCCTCAGAATCATGACAGAATCCACAAGGCTTCAGTCCGGACTTCTCACCCTCTCTTGTAGCAGCTTGTCCTTTCAACTCTCCTAACAGAGTCCCCTGACTTAGCCCATTCGTTCCTCCACATCAGGAAACAACTTCCCAGCTTCCCCATCATAAACACAGTATTGCCCCCTGGAGACCAGTTGATTAACATTTCTTACCCATATTTAGGAGCCGCTCAGCTCTGGCAGCACTGATGTAGAAAGGAGAGTGCTTGGGAAATTTGCTTTGGAAACTTCCAGAATCCCCATGCCATGTGGCCATTGGTTATGTCACTTGGGGCATTCTGAGTGTTATAGTCCAAAACGGGAAACTATCAAACTATCCTGTGGTAATTTTACCACAATATTTTGTTAGAAAAATGGCTTTCGCCTTGAGTGTTGAATTTTGTATAAATTTAAGTATTTCCCCCTTTTAAAAAAAGCAGCAGCATGAAGCTTTCCACATTTTTCTATTTAGTACATAGAAGTTCTTTTCCTTCTGCTGTTTCTAAGTTTTTACAAAGCTTGTCTTCTTTCTGGTAATTAACTTTGCATGCTTTAATTAACCTGCAGAGGTGCTGAATTTTTCAAATACCTCTGCTTTCATCTCTCAAAGTTGGCCTTATTTAAAGTAATTGCCTGTTATGTTCTGTCTTAAGAAGCCACAATGCAGAAAGAAATACAGTAGTAAGTTTGTAAAGGTTTCTGAGGAGGGAAACGCAAAAGCTGAGAGGTTTATAGTGTGTAAAAGTGGTAGCAAGATAGACAAGCCATTATAATGATCACCTACTACAAAGAAACAGAAATAGTGTACTTCCCAGGCAACTAAAGCTCCTTTTCTAAAGACTTAAGTCATTCATAGGTTAACCCCCTGAGATATTAAAGATGCAGTTCTATACCTACTTACTTGAGAGTAAGTCCCATTTATATTAGCGAAACTTTGAACTGACATGCATAAGATGGAGCTGTATGCAGAGTATAATTTACCCTGCTGCCTCAGTTCCTTTTATGTCTGTGGCTGACATTTTAAAAACCATCCTCTACACCAATGGGCCCTCGTCCCAACCGTCTGACAGTTCCACAAAAGTTCCCATAGTTTTCCTTAGGAGTTCAAGCCATGTTTCTGCCCAGCACACCTTATTGTCCTGGACAGAAACACCCAGAAAAATGTCCTTCTGTAGAGAAAACTGGACAATATGCTCAGCACACTTTTCAAAGAGGTTGTTCCTCAAATGGTGAGTGAGAGAGAGATCTTGCATTTCATGTGCTTGGTTTTATATTCGTCACTGAAAGATAAAGATAGGCTGAACTTAAAAGTCTGATTGCTGAGGCATGTATCTCTGAGGACAGGAGATGGAGCCTAGCTGAGCATGCTCCAGGCCCAAGATCAGTGGTGCACAATTCTGCCCCCTCTGGACCTTACATGAATCTCAGTCCAGACCTGCAGAATCTCTACAGCTGATCCTATATCACCATCCACAGTTTTGTTTTATTAGTAGTATTTACTTGGATAATGAAGTATCATGGCCTAAAGAAAGTCTGGAGATCCAGACTGTAATGCCGAATGCTAAAGAGAGCTAACTTTAAAAGTATAAACCCTTGAAAATGTTATTCGGCTACCAGAGGCAGCTGTGTAAAGCATACCCTGTGAACAGCTCAGTCCTATGCAGGTCTACTGGCTGCTGGATTGTGGGATTTGAAGAACAAAATGTAGCTTTTCCAAGTCTTTGTTAATTCATCCTGTGGTCCTACTCAACTGACAGAAAAAAAACATTGCAGAAATAAAGGGATACCTAGCTGCAAACATTTCGCTCCACCAGAGATCATGTATTAAACAAAGCTTTTTGGCTTTCACCATCTTTACTGCTGGTATGAAAGATTTTGACTGTGGTAATGTGAAATATCCAAATATCTACTCTATTTTTAGTAGTAATTCATTCTCTTCACAAAAGAGATAATATCCTCTTTAAAATGTAGATTCTGGTGTGTGGGTTGTTTTTTTTTAATAAAACAAGGGCTTTTTCAGATGTGAGTGCATCATTTGGTGTAAGGACTTGTATCTGTGAATTAACCTCTGCATTTCAGACATTACAGGCTGAATTGTCATATTATCTTATGTCACCTGAAATGCAAATTACTCCGACAGTTCGCTCATCAGGCATGTGAATTCTACAGCTTCTTGTTCCCAGACAGCAACGGAGCTGGGGAGGGGAACCACTCTGTTCTCCTCACAGAAGAATTTCTCACATGATTTCTCAGTTGTACTTTTAGAAGAGGCAGCCATGTTAGTCTGTGCTAGCATATCAGCCAAAAACAAAAACAAAGACAAAAATATTGTGACACCTTAAAGATTAACTGCTATATTTTAATGTGAGCTTTCATGGACAAGTCCACTTCCTTAGACGTAAGAGTGGGACTTCATGGCAAATATTTATACATTTATACAGGGCCCCAAAACAAAAAGACTGATCCCCAAAACAAAGAGAAACATAGAGACTCCAAACTCAAGGATCTAAAAAATGCATTCCTCGGACTACAGTGTTTATCCAATATGATTAACGAACAAATTAACAGGGCAGGACAAATACCCAGAAGCAACCTACTTCAGGACAGATCCAAAAGAGAAAACGACCAAACTCCTGCTAGTTGTCACTTTCAGTCCACAAATAAGACAATTCACACACCTTATAAGTGATCTCCAACCCATTCTTGACAAGAATTCTTCATCTCCCAAGTCCTTGGTGGCAGAACAACACTTGCTTACAGACAGTACCCCCAGTTTCAGGTAACTACTGACACACAATGGACTAGACAACACTGACAAAGAGATGGGGACTAAACCCTGCTACCAAACCAGATGCCAGCTCTGCATTCTGGCAACACAATTACAGGACATGTCATACACAACATCAAAGGCACTTTTACCTCTTCCTCTGCCAATGTTATCTATGCCATCTTTTGCCAGCAATGCTCCTCTAGACAGGACAAATAGGACAATCTCTATGCAAAGGAATTAATGGACACACAGCGGGCATCAGGAATGGCAATACAGAAAAACCTGTTTCAAATAATTTTAATTTACCTAGATAGTCTGCACAGGAACTGAAAGTTGCCATTCTGGATAAGAAAAATTACAGGACAAGAATCCAGAGAGAGGCAGCTGAGATAACAATATATAAATATGTTTAAAACCCATCTCAATAGACTCAATATTAGCTAAGGTTTCTGAGGCCATTATCAAATGTAAAACCCTGTAATACTGGTGTTGTATCTGCTGTATTTCCCAGCTGTATTTGCTGTATTTCCCAACCCTAACCCTAACTACCGTGTTTCCCCAAAAATAAGACAGGGTCTTATATTAATTTTTGCTCCAAAAAACGCATTAGGGCTTATTTTCAGGGGATGTTTTATTTTTTTCATGTACAACAATCTACATTTATTCAAATACAGTCATGTCATCTTCTTCTGGTTGCTGCACAATGGTGGAGGGTGGGATTTCACTTCACTGGGGCTTATTTTTGGGGTAGGGCTTATATTACGAGCATCCTGAAAAATTATACTAGGGCTTATTTTCAGGTTAGGTCTTATTTTCGGGGAAACAGGGTAACAAGGGCCACCTTACAAATTAGAGATATTCATTACCATTTTGTTCCTGCTTGTTATCTATAGCCTGGGATTAATTGAGCCACCAATCATGGTCATTGTTTACAGAACTTTAAAGAACTACAACATTTTTGTCTTCTTAAATTTTTTTCCCCCTTTTGTTTTTGGCTTGATATGATTTCTCAGAGGCATCCTCTCCTTCCTGTCAGGCTCCCTGTACCCATCCATCTCTCTTTTCTTTCTTCTGGATGTTCTTGTTGCTGCTGCCGCCTCTCCCACTGTCTCCACTGGTTACCCAGAGGAGCAATTTGCAATGACAGAGAAGTTACATATGCAGAAATGTCTGAAACAAATTGGGTTTCACATGTGTGCTAAAACAAGCAACCCTCTGGTGGAAGAGTATTTTACATCGCTTTCTAACCAGAAAACACACTTCCCTGGCAAAATAATCTGTTCTTTTGTTTACGACATGGAGAGACCTTATTTTAAACCATTTGTAAAAAGCAGAACATGATACAACAGTGGTTCTTACTGTCAGTGAGAAGAAGCCCAAAACTGGGATCTCATTGCCCCCTTATCCCGGAATAACCACGCGAGACCAGGCAAATGGGGTTAAACATGGGCCACACTTTATTAAAATCCATTTTGTTATCATGAACATTGCCAATCATTTGGCAAAAGGGGGGTCCTGCTGTAGTGCGGATTCAGATTTCCTTCTTGGGTCATCACTTGACCCTTGACCAGCCAATAGGCTGAGCTCAGGCCTCAGTTATTCCCCTCTTTATTACCATGGTATAACTATCGGCCTCCAATTTTTTCCTGGACCCCCTTTTCCTCTCTCTGTGCCGTCCGTGGGTCCGGGAGCGTTCCCAGCGCATCTTTCCTTCCAAGCACTGTGATCGCCTGATCGGCAGTGCCGTCCGTTCAGATACGCTACAATTTAGTGCCGTTACCATATAATCCAAGTTCCGTTACCTTTGAATCCGCACTACCCGCTCAGTGTGACCGAATTATGCTACCACCTTTGCCAAGGCCAACACTCCTAATCCAGTGCGGGATAGGCGAAAAATCCCCGCCTCCACTGGCCTATCCGGAGACGGGTCAAAAATTCCTATCCGGCCCCCTAAAGGGCGACCAGCTACTCTCGCACTGTAATATAGGGCGGGCGGGCGGGTTGCCAGCTAAACGTGGTCGGAGGCAGACAATAGGGCTGCCTCCCTTTAAATGCCCTCTGTCTTTCCCACGCCCCTCGGCTGTTCACGTGAACAGCCTCGAGATGTCGCGAGGCTATCTGAGAAAGGCCGCAAGGACCCGCCACGATGGGGGAGTCCCTTTGGTCCCTCCCATCGGCGTGTACATTGCCCCCTTATCCCGGAATAACCATGCAAGACCAGGCGAATGGGGTTAAACATGGGCCACACTTTATTAAAATCCATTTCGTTATCATGAACATTGCCAATCATTTGGCAAAAGGGGGGTCCTGCTGTAGTGCAGATTCAGATTTCCCTCTTGGGTCATCACTTGACCCTTGACCAGCCAATAGGCTGAGCTCAGGCCTCAGTTATTCCCCTCTTTATTACCATGGTATAACTATCGGCCTCCAATTTTTTCCTGGACCCCCTTTTCCTCTCTCTGTGCCGTCCGTGGGTCCGGGAGCGTTCCCAGCGCATCTTTCCTTCCAAGCACTGTGATCGCCTGATCGGCAGTGCCGTCCGTTCAGATACGCTACAATTTAGTGCCGTTACCATATAATCCAAGTTCCGTTACCTTTGAATCCGCACTACCCGCCACAGCAAAGGGGAAATCGGGTGGGGAAACCCAAGAAAGAATCCCGAACGCCCCGCGCAACCCGGATTTCTCCTGCCTCGCTGAGAAGGGGGGGCGCCTGATTTGGGGGGGTTGGGTGGTACTGCTGCTGTCGAGGGGAGATCCCACCGCCAGAGGGGAGCCGTTGCTCCCCCCCACTTCCGTAGCTCGGTCGCGTCTGGGTCTGCCCCGATCCGCCGCTCTGGTGCGTCTTGGTCTGCCCCGATCCGCCGCTCAGGCCCCTGTGCACGTGCACGTGTCGCCTGACCAAGCCAGGAGGAGCGGGCAACCGTCCCTGTTGCCAGCTAAACGTGGTCGGAGGCAGACAATAGGGCTGCCTCCCTTTAAATGCCCTCTGTCTTTCCCACGCCCCTCGGCCGTTCACGTGAACAGCCTCGAGATGTCGCGAGGCTATCCGAGAAAGGCCGCAAGGACCCACCACGATGGGGGAGTCCCTTTGGTCCCCCCCCCCCCCCATCGGCGTGTACATTTTTGTGGGAAGCTGGGAAACCTTGCTGATGCAGAGGGAAAATTTCAGTGGGAAGTCTCAGCATGAGGTGACTTAGAAAATGACTGACAATGAGAAATTTTGCAATTGTTCATATCATCTCTACCACACATTCATCTGTATGTTATCAAGTAACCCACTGATGAGAAATTAAGTATTCGTAATGCCTGGACTGGCCAACCACCGATATCCTACCTCAGGATCAAACCATATGTTGCGTTTAGAGATGGGTATGAGTGGCAGATTCGGCAAGTCGTGCTGGTTTGTTTTTCAGCTGAACAGATTTTGGTTAAAGATGGGGGTATTCGTATACGAATATCCCCGCATAGGTGGAAATAACGAGGGTCTGGCCCCATGGGGCCGGACCGTCCACTCACGATTTCGCCACTGCCACCGGCTCCGTGAAGGTTTCCTATCGTGCCGTTGTCCACAATGGATTAGCCACTCTGCGACCTGGCAGAGAGGCTTGTCATCCTGCCTCCTGCCAGAAGTGCGTAATCGATTATGGACAACAGTGCAATAGGAAGCCTCTGCGGAGCCGGCAGCAGCGGCGAAATTGTGAGTGGACAGTCCGGCCCCATGGGGCTGGACCATCGTTATTTCCACCTGTGCGGGGATATTCATATTCATATACAAATACCCCCATCTCTAATTTTGGTGCTTCCCAGCCCCACCTCCTCCAGGTGCTGCATCTGAGTGGTTCATGCACATCTCTAGTTGTGTTAATTAACCCCTTGTGTTTCCCTCCCCTTAAACTCCAACATACAGTAAGTGTTGGGCTTCTGATCTAGACTAGGGCCACCCTGTGTGGACAAGGGATGAGCAAGTCTTGCCAGTCACTCCCTCCTCCTGCACAGCAGTTTACTTTGGAGTAAGAAGAACAAAAAAGAGGGTTAGCTGTATGCTATGTAATGAACATAGCCTGTTGTTTGACCTTCACTCCAAAGAAGCCCCATTGTTTGTTTTCCTTTCCTTTCAGTGTATCAGTTCGGGTGACATTTGGGATAGCAGTACCATCCCCTTGGAACAGCCCCAGTTCTGTTTAAACAATAATTAAACAGCTTCCTGCACTGCCTTTGAGCTAGATGGATTTGAGCAGGTGACCTTCAAAAGGAGTCCATATCTTATTGCCCTTCCTTGGGGAGGGGGACATGGACCCCATCTCTTGGAGAGGCCTCCTAATTCTTTTCCATCAAATTAATTTCCTATAGACTTTTATCAAATGACTTAACTCGGCACTGTTCTCACTGGGAACATTACGTGAATTAAAAATCAAGCCCTTTATCATTCAGAAAGATAGGGAATGATATTAGGTTACTCAGTAAAATGGGTTCTTTCAGCACTCAGCCATCTCTCTGAGTCCTGCAGTTATACACAAGGACAGTTTCCTTCCCCCTCCCCCTCCCCCTCCCCACGATCTCCAAGGAAGGTAAAATATCGTATTCCTGATTGTCAGCTTCTGCCTCTGCGGAGCTGATGCCATCTGTTTGAATAATATAGATAAGCAGAGAGGGGGGGATGCTCAGGTACATAAAAAAGAGAGGTGTAATCCCTGTCTCTGGAAATGGGAAGAGAAGGAGAAGCAGTGCTAGTCTTCTTAAAAAGCCATGTTTAATATTGGCCAAGAATGAACTGGCACAGCTTTCTTCACTCTTTGGCCAAGAAGAAAAGTATTGATACTCTTTGTAAGGAATCAGGTCACAACACTGAAGGGTCGTCCCAAGCTCACTATGTAAATGGAGCTAACAATGCCAGTCTGTCCTATGCTACCTGGACAATATAGCCAATGTGCAAATATGCTGAATGCTTTTACTAGTCCTTGTGGCAGCTGGCGCCCGTTGTGATTGGGGGGCTAAAAGGCTCAGCAGCTGATGGCAGACAAAGCCAGGAATGGCAGAGGCCAAAATGAGTGTTTCTACACACATGCACACAAATGTACAGATAGGCGAGTATTCACACGTGCATAGACAAACAGGCAGGTGTTCGCTCAGACACTGCCTCAGCCCAACTCTATTTGTTCACTCCACAATTCTGTGGAAGAGCAGAAAAATAGACACTCACCCAAACTGTGTGTGTTCCTTCCTTCTACAGCTTCCCTCTTCCTTCTCCTTCCTCCTTCACACAGAGTGTGAGACTGGAAATTCAGCAAGATGGGACACCTCATCTCTGGTAACAAGGGAAGCAGGAATGGGCAGGTAGGGGGTAGCCTTACCCTGAGGTGGGGTTGCCCTAATACACCATCAGACACCAGAGAGCTGGGGGCCACATAACCCAGATATCACCAGTTGTCTAAGTAAATGCTCACCTTTCACCTATTGGCCCCATTCTTAGCCCTGCCCTTAGGCAAAATGAGAGACTTTAAATTTGATTTACCAACTGCACAAATGCATTCACACACACTCCCCCGCCGCCCAAAAAGCACAAGCACAAACCTTCAGACTGAACAGTTGCTTTAGTGTCTGTTAAATACAGCTGAAACTCCTGCTCCACCTTCTCCAGCATTCATTATTTTTGGTTGTGAAGCATACAACTCAGCTGGTGACTTAAACTGGTCTGTTTTACACTGCAGTCAACAGGGTCTGCAGGCTTTCAGTATTGATGAAGGAGAAGAAAGGGAGGTTCTGGCTCAAAATAAGTTTTAACGTTGTTTGGGCAGTTTGATTTAAGTATAGAAACCAAGCAGTTCCCTAACTCCTATATAAATTGCACTATATGTCACTGCATGTCATTGTAAGTTCTTAATAAACAAATAGCAGAACTTGTCTGTTTTTTTTCTCTGTTTCTCCAACCACACACCTGCCAGTCTCCAATGGAACATTCTGTACCAAAATCCATGCTTTAAAAAAATTAAGTCCTCCCAGGTGAGATTTTTACATACGGGTAAGGAGTGGTAAATTGTTGTTTACTGTATTTGTTATAATATGAGTACTGTGGGTGGATGCTGTTTTTAATTTCTTCCTTAGATGCTGAAATCTCTTGGGCGAGTACTGGTTGTTGAGGTCCTCCTCCACTGGCCCTGAGGAAATCTTTCTTTAGTGTCCTTTCTTGCCTGGAACATCCAAAAGCACATACCAACCCTCGCACACCAAAGCTCATGTGTGCTTACTAGGAACAATCCTTTAAAAAGCTCACGAGGGTCCTGAAACAAAATGTTGTACTTGCAATAGAGCATTTCTTTCCTTCACTTCAGCTCTCCCTCCCAAGACAGTAATGCAGTGTGGGTGTAGATCTATATGCTATTTCCTATGCCAGGCTACATTAAATTCATTGCTCTCCCCACATTTCTGTGGATAGCTCTCAGCTCTGCCCTGGAGACATTTAAATTTACTTTCTCATCAAAAACCATTGTGAACTGAGAAATGACATGTCCAAACAAGGAGATGGTTCCGTCTACCCTTTCATCTCTATGTATTTCTCTCTGTATTTCTCTCCCTTTTTCGGCCCCTACTGTTGATTCCTGCTTGGTTGTCATTTCCTGCTCTCAAGCCACTCCATTCCATTGTTCCTTCCACCATTCATCAGGCTTTTTTATTCCTGTCAGGGTGCTATGTTTAGAACATTTGTTCAGAAGAAGTGCTTCTTCAAGAATTGAAAGGCATTTTTTGTCCTAGGCCATGATTTTTCTCCCTTGTGCATTTAGTGTGCTTTGTCCTATGGACGGTCACTAGATTTGCAAGTCCCCTTTCCAAATTGTAAAACTCTGAAGTCATCCCATGGTGGGAGAGGAAACTGCCTAATTGTAGGAATATTCACTCATCGTATTTGACACTTAGTATATCAGTATTCTCTGCCTTTGTTATGACTTGGCAATTTAGTGAAGTCACACCTTTCAGAATTTTTTTGTTTTTAGTACTTTTTCATACCCCTGACACTTCCCTATTGGACATGAGTGTTGTAGTCTTGGCTTGTGCCCAAAGAAAAGCTTGGATCCCTCATGTAGAGAGGTGTGGCTCAGGAAGCAGATACAGTCTGATCTTTTTCTCAGAATATGCTGTTGAGGAAGGAAAGTGTCTATGACCATGAAACGATTTTGGTTGGTACACCAAGTGTGTCTAACAGAATGGAGGAACATCAGACACAGCAAATCTATTCTAGATCATCTGACAACATGCTCAGTTCTTTCAGTCTTTCCTCAGAGGGCTTGGTTTCCAGAGCACTGATCATCCTTGTTGGCCTCCTCTGAACTTGTTCCAGTTTGCTAGCATCCTTCTTAAAGTGCAGTGTCCAGAACTGGAGACAGTACTCAAGATGAGGCCTAATCAGTGTCAAATAGATGGGAACTAGAGATGGGGGTATTCGTATTTGTATACAAATACGAATATCCCCGCACAGGTGGCAATAATGAGGGTCCAGCCCCCACTCTTCGACCTGGCAGGGAGGCTTGTCGTCCCAACTCCTCTCAGGAGTGGCGACCCGATCGCAAGTTCCGGACTCATTGGAAGGATCATGGAGCCCACGGCAATGGCGGGCCGGTGAGTGGACTGTCCAGCCCCATGGGGCTGGACCCTCATTATCACCACCTGTGCAGGCATATTCGTATATGAATACAAATACCCCCATCTCTAATGGGAACTAGTACTTCATGGGATTTGGAGAATATATTTCTGTTAATGCAGCCTAAAACAGCACTGACCTTTTTTGAGGCCACATTGCACTGTTGGCTCATATTCAGCCTGTAATCTACAACAATTTCAAGATCCTTCTCACTCATAGTATTACTGAGTCAAGTATCCCCATCTTATAACTGTGAGTTTTGGTGTGTTTTTAAAACCAAGTGTAGAACTTTGCACTCATCTCTATTAAATTTCATTCTGTTGTTTTCAGCCCAATGCTTGATCATCTGCTCCAGAATTTTCCCTGAGATTGCTATCAGGCTAACTGGTTTGTAGTTCCCAGGCTCCTCCTTTTTGAAGACAGGGACAATGTTAGCCCTCCTCCATTCATCTGGTGGTTCACCCATCCTCTATGATTTCAAGAAAATAATGGATAGTGGTTCTGAGAATTCTTCAGTTAATTCCTTCAATACTCTTGGATGGAATTCATCTGCCCCTGGAGATTTAAATTCATTCAAAGTAATAAGGTATTCCTTGACTATTTGTTTATCAATCTCAAGCTGCAATCCTGTCTCCTCTTGTAGTTCACATTTGCCTGGAGAGTCATAGGCTGTCTTTTGGGAAAAGATCAAGCCAAAGTAGGAATTGAGCACTTCTGCCTTTTCTTTGTCATCTGTTATCATTTTTCCATCCCCACTGAGTAGCTGAGCCACTGTTTTTTCTCTGTCTTTTCCTATGCATATATCTGAAGAATGCTTGTTGTTTTTTGTGGGGGAACGCTTCTCCCCAAAGTTCTTAAGCTGTTGGCTGATTCTACAGTAGCAGAGAACGCTCTCCTGGATGACGTCACAGCTGCTTCTGAGAGGAGGAGCTATTACCCATGCTTCTTCTTTCTCATAGTGATAGGGAGCTAACTTCAAAGCCTTTTCTTTGGGCCAATCCTAATGGCATTATGTAACCATTGTCCTATCTGAACTCTGTCAACTATCTGTATACTGTCAACTATCTGTGAGCTTGTAAGGTTAATAAAACACAGTCCTCCTGGGGGCAGGGCAGTCGTCTTATTCGAGGTCCTCTTCTACTAGTCACCCATCAGGAGCACTGCTGGCAGACATCCCTGCATGTGTGGTGACTTCTTTAACTTCTCTCTCTAAGACTATTTGCTATCCTAATTATCTGGTGATCACCTAGCCCATCAGCCTTCTCATTTCGTGACCCTACAGTTTTTAGTCTCTTGAGCCTCAGCTCATTCTCAGCTTTCGCCTTCCTTGTAATTCTTTGCTACTTGTCTGTTCTCTTCATTTGTGGCCTGGCCTTCCTTCCACTTCCAAATGTGATCCTTTTTTTGGTTTTCAGGTCCTCTCAGAGCCTCTTTCTTTTTCTTTCTTTCTTTCTTTTTGGCTGTCTTCCACCTTTTTTTCCTGTTAGAATTGCTTGCCGTTATGCTTTTAGAATTAAACTGGATTTCAGATTGACAATACATTTGGCACAGTTGCAGCAGACAGTCTGCTCTTGCTCTGTATCAAGTTTGGGGAAGTCTGGACAAAGGGTTTTAAAGTTATGATTTTTTTAAATGTAAAACTGCCCCCACCCCCATTCAGAAATAGATGACTTCAAGCTACTCCAGATTTAAAATAGCTCACATAAATTGAAAAGATCAGTCTTGCTTATCTTGAAAGATAATTGTTGGCCCTGCCCATTTCATACTAAGAATCCAGGCTGAAGGGGCTGAAACATTGGTTCTTAGAAAAGGCCATTCAAATGGAGAAAGAGTGATTTTTATATGTGTGTGTGTGGTACATGTTTACCAGGGAGAAGAGTTTCAGCAAAGACTACTGCTGAGGGGACGGGGAGGAAGGGATTTATTGGTAGGAAAGGTCACAGCCCATACTGAAAGGAACTAGGAGAGTCAAACAGCAGGCCTGGTTGACTGCCGACATCGGTGTTGTCAACATTCAGGCTGATCTTTGCTATATAAAGTTTGGCATCTTTATTCCTGCTTACAACACAGGCACAATATTGTGCAGCAATATTGGGCCATCTCCTGGTGTTTTAAATTGTGAATAGAGAAGCACAATATACCATTCATAATCAAGAGGGTTTTTTTTAAAGAATTGAAAAACCCTGAAGGTGAGAGAAGCTCATGTGTCACCCTCAAACACTTTCATTAGTTGACGATTTCTCTCTTCCAGCCATAGGCTACCTCTAATGTCTGTTTGTAGCCTTGGAGTAGAAGCTGGCAATAAAGACCTTTTCTTCCTCAGACAATAACACAAACTTGTCAAATTTTTCAGAGGTCAGGCAAACCTTTGTGATATATCCTGCCCTGTTGTTGTGATGATATACTTACTGTGGTGTAGTGGACAGAGTGATGGACTAGGATGCAGGAGAAGTGGGTTTGAATCTCTGCTCAGCCATAGAAACTCAGTGGAGAAGGAGTGGCACTGGTAAAACCACTCCTTCAATATCTCACTTACCTTGAAAGCTCTGTTAGGGTCTCTATAAGTTAAGTTCCAACCTGACGACACATAACAAACAACATATATAACATTGCTGTGAAAGAGCTCCTCTTGTTTTGGGTGCCTAACAGGCTTCCTAAGGTTTCTCTCATGTTTTTTTTTCATGCACAAGATGAATCCTGGCCCAGACTAACAAATCAGGATTCAGTATGGACTCAGAGAAGTAATCTTTTGAGGATTACCAAAAAAAAATAAAAATAAAAATAAAAAAAAAATCCCCAAATTCTCCAAGCCAATGGGAAAACCTAGGCTGAAGGATTCAGTGAGTGGTCGTTGAAAACATGTAACCTTTTTTGAGCATTGAGCTTGAGCCTTATAATAATATCTGGATATGAGGGCAGTTCATGATCAAGGCAGGGTGTGCTTTCTCCTGAAATTTTGGGGTGAGGCACCTCCTCCTCACAGTCCACAAGGCACCCTGCCAGGTAGAAAACTGAACTCTTACATGTGGCCCAGAAAATGTGACAGTCCAAGATTTGGTAAGTTACAAATGCAGCTGGTGTTTCTTTAATTCAGTTAATAAAGGCACCAAACTGCAGTTATGTTTTATTCAAGGCCCACCCGAGACATACTCTAAGGTGAGGAAGTGAGCTGTGCTTGTTAGAGTGGAATTGTGTGTTGCAAGTGGCAGACAGCAGCTCCCCAGCATGTGCCAGAATTCCATAGTGGGAAGTCAATTTGGGACAGGGAAGTATCAGGCAGTAAGAGAAGTAAGCACTTCAGTGCCACTTGGCCACTACAGATCACTGCGTCCAAAGAGTATCCCCTCCTCACTGAAAAACCCACAAGACTCCGTAATGCATACTTGAAAGTGACATGTATTTTAGAATGCCTATTCAACTATGAAGTGCACACCCTTTAAATCAACGGGACTCTAATATAGTTAGGTTTAGAGTGCTAACCATCAGAGTGATGTTTGTGTCAGCCAAATGGTTTTGAATCCCTTTCTGTTCTGTAAACCTTTCTTCTTCTGGGAAGCTCTCCAAGTGCTTGGTTGTAAAGAATGCTCCCAACCACACAGGCTTAAGTTCCCAGGTGCACAGCTCCTGGTGGACTTCTGGATTACTTAACTTTTAATAAATGGAGAGCTAGGCTTTTAAGAGGTGCCTTGCTGGCATCCAATTTTCATTGCTCATCAGTTTTTCAATGTATTGCTTTCACTAGCCATGAAAACCACCCCCAAACACATAGATCATATTGTTGAAACATCTGGTAGCAAGTGAAAGTACTTCCACACCACAGAACAGCAAAAAAAAGGTTGGGTTCCTGTTTGTGAATCCAAGAAACAAAACTCTGAGCAACTGTGTGTGGCTAAGACCTCAAGAAAAAAGGACTGTCTCAGGACTTCCCATCAATGCAGTTCAGGCATGGCAGAGGAGATGGGTGCCTGCCAGAAGATATATATTCCTTTTCCACAAGGTCACCAAGCTCAACGGGGCATGGGGGAAACTGTCCTCTGGATGGACTAATAGTGTGACTGGCTGGTCATGTATATTTTAGTTATGTTTGCCCTTCAATTTCAAAGTGCATATTTTCATTTTTGTTATGTATATATTAGTCATGTAAATAACAAACAATGTATTGTTACATATTGCTCAGTAAAGCAAAGGATAGGTTATCATGAATGGAGGAGAGGGGTCATGAGTGTGCACAAGTACATATCGGAAAGCTAGCAGAGTACCTCAGGCCAATCTCACGCCCCTGTGGCGGAGGTTACACATTTGAATGTCTGTCCTATCAACTTTTGATGGTACTTTATGTGCCTGTACAGTGTCAAATTAGGACTCAGGGACCTGGGCTCAAATTCCTGCTTAGCCATGGAAACCTACTGGGGGATTGTGTTGGTAAACCCTTCCTTGAACATTTAACATGCCTTTACAATCCCATTAGGAGTGCCATAAATTGGCACATAACAAGACCAACACTTACATCTACTTAGAGCCGTGGTGTATAGAAACAATAAGGGGCAATAGTGCCCAGGAAAAAAATGTTATGGGTTTCATTAAATTATGCAGCTGGTTAGCCAGGCTGTGACTGGCTAGACTCTGTGCACAACCAGGAGGAGGGGCATGCATTTCACATGATCATTTCACTTCCAATCCTTCCGTATATGATGGCGGTGGTGACGATGATGATCACAGAGAGCTGTGTGTGATTTCTTTAGCACCGATAGCTACAGACGACTTCCAAATCTAGTCTGAAATTCCCAACTAGTTGTCTTTCTGTTCCGTTTTGTACTACTCTAAAACTATTCCTTTGACACTTTCTTCTTAATTGTTCCACGCCTTCCCAGACTGAATGTGGCAAACACCAGGCCTTTCATCTTTCCATCAAAGTCTCTGCTGCTTGCAAGACAACTTGCATCTCTGGGCAGAACTAGATGCGATGCCAGCTTCATCATTAGAAAGCAGTAATGTATTTTCTCTCTGGAGTCTCACTCCTCTGAAGCTCGCAGGGCTGAGCAATCCACTTGCAAATGAATCACAGGCTCATTGCTAGATGACCAGTCACCAAATAAAAGCAGGTTATTTGGCAAGTTCCAAAGTTGAGAAACAGTTAACCTCTTAGAAGAGTTTGTTTTCTAAGGATATAATCAGTGTGACATGTTATGCCTCTAGTATTCCAAGAACCTCAGAAGTCCCAGTGGAATCTGTTGGCTCACTCTTTAGGTTCAGGTGACTGAAAATGAATACAAATGTGGCCATTAACATTATGTAAGAGAGGAAAAAAGCCATGTTGAGCAGAGGCACCGCATTTCCCAGGGTAAATTTCAGCAGTGATTTCTCCAGTCTGTCAGGCAGGCTAATAGGAATAAGTACAAGGACAAATAAATGGTAGTATGATTTGCAAGGATCTTGTCCTCCACTTATATCTTGATCTTCAGTTTTACTGTCCAATATGGCAGAGGTAGCATGAAACCTGTTAAAGTATTTGGAATTTTTAATATTGGCTGTTTCATGTAGGTAGCACACCAATGCCTCTTGGGGTAAAGGTGGGAGGATCAATCTCTTATATAAACTCAGGTTGCCACAGTCCAATCCAACAGCCCAGGCATAACAATGTCAGACTAGAACTGTTGTCATGGGGTCACTGAAAGAAGAAGATTCTCCTCCATGCTCTGAAGAGGGAAGGGAAAAAAGCACGCTTGTCGCAGAACATTCGAAAGGTTAAAGCATCACCGCATATTGCTGGGAGCGAGAGGCTTTTTGAAACACAGCAAACCCAAAGCCCATCACCCTGGAGTAGCTAGTCTGCACATAATCATATGCCGATGTCGGTACTGATCCTGTTCTTTTCTGGAAGAATGAACAGTGATGAGAGGAAAATCCATAAGAGAGAAGGGCAGTTGCACTGAAAAAGTATGAATCAGAGGTGTGGGCATGGCTGGTATATATGCCTGGAGAATTTTCCAAAAGTCCCTCTCCAGGTGGACATCTTCTCCCGTTAACCCATGTGAAAGATTGTGCCTCAAACAGAGGAAACTATTGTCCTCCCCAGTAAATATCCTATCCGGTAAACAAAAAGACAACAAGAGACAAAAACACCGTGGAAGTTTAAAAACTAATTACTGTACTATATAGCTGTTCCCCCCCCCCCTCTTCCAAAAAACTATAATCCAAATACTATTAAGAACTGAAGAAGTCAAGAAGCATCATCTTAAGAGCCACCTCTTAATCTCCAGGTCTTGGGAAACGTTTCTTTTTTGGATTACACTCCTCAGAATCCCTCAGACCAGGATGGCTGATGGCTGTGTAGACTTTTAGCTCTGGGACTTGTATTTTAGAAAAGTCACTTTCTCAAGCTCTCTTTTTTAAAGGAGATAATCTGAAAACAAAATACTTTGGGGGCTTTTCGGAACTTTTTGTTTTGGTCTATGTACAAATCTGGTGACAAGACCTACTGAGATTACTTTAATTGGTTAGTCCAGCACCCCTATTATTCTATTAAATTATATTATTTAGTGGCATTTCATCTCCTCATTTCTGAGCCCAAGGATGTTCAGGGCTGTTTGTTGACATTTTCTTGGACAAAAGAATCTGATGACTTACTTACAGCACAACACTTTATGCATTTACTCAGCAGCAGTTTTTTTAATTTAAAAATTGTTCTAAATTAGTGGTCTTTTAATATAATTATGCCCAGTATCTGAGTGCAGAAGAACAGTTGCATAAGCTTTTCACACCCACATCTCACTCTAGCAAGCTCCCTGTCATGTGCACTGGTTGAGACACATTGCATGAAAGAGGTCTGCTGGAGTGGAAGGAATGCTTAGACTAATGCTCTTTAGTTTTGCATTCATTCAAAGGAACACTGGCCTATATATTTAATTTTACCATATACCATACCATATACCATATATTTAATTATATCAATCAATCAATTAATCAATCAATCAATCAAAACCTTTATTGGCATATACAAAACACCTAGATGAAAACTACATTCAGTAAAACTTGATTGCAACTCTCTGGTACTATATCAAAGTTTGTTTAGATTCAATGTAGTTTTGCTATTTATGCCGCAAGGCACACTCTCCGCCATATCCTATGTACTTAATAATAATAATAATTAAAACTTTTATTGTCATAATTAACCCAATGATTACATCAGAAGATCCTTAAACCTGGCTCAAGGAGGGAGTGCTGGATCAAACTGTGCTATTTTGGCATGTTCACTATGTTTGCTATGAAATATCTGACCACCCTTTTACCTTAAGCAATATTGGGCCCAGATATTTAGCGCGGGGTTCAGAATAGTGAGGGCAATATAAACACATGTGTACCAGTGACTCAGTTCCTCCCAGTTCACAAGAGCAGTTCCTCTCATTGTAAGGAATACCCTGAAACCTGCCAGATAATACAGCTGAAGGCATTACATTAAATCTGGCCAGGGAATAATAGGCTCTGCGTTTTTGAGGCGATTGTAATAGATGATAGTATAGGGCCCTCTGGCCCTGCCTAACAGGAATCAGGTGGCTTAGGGGAGAACAGGTCTTATTTGCTGCACTTAGGAGATCCTGGAATTTGATATCTAATATCCTGTGTTTAATCAACTGAAATGCTTCCTTGTGGGGCAGGGAGCCAAGCACTTCCACTGACAGGCCTATTAGCAAGATTTTCTTTTCAATATAGGCAAGCTCTCTAGCGATGGTTGGTTCTCGGAAAATTTGGTGTAAAAAACTGCCCTCTTTGAAGTTATAATGGATCTTCAACCAATATTTAATTGATCTCAGCCATACCTGAGTTGCTACCATATTTTGGCCCATCTCTAAACAGAGGGCCGCATATGGTACAAACGTTGGTACTTCCAGGATTTTCTGCAGGAACATAGATTGGATTTGCTCTAGGGAATGATCCCAGGCCTTTATCCATAAAGGTACAGTATGCTGTACAGCAACTGTGGAATAATCTTTACATTAAACACTTCTAATGCAGAGGGTACATATCTGTTTCCTGTATTATAAAAGAATTTATGGATTGACTGGGTAGTACCCTTGGCCTGTTGTGTTGCTGCTTTACAGTGTAGGACCCAGGTATGTTTGAAATGAAACGTAATGCCCAGGTACCTAAGGTGTTTAACCTGCTTAATCTTTCTTCCCTCAAAAATCCACTTGTACAATTTCCATGATTTTGCGAATACCATGATTTTAGACTTATCATAATTAAGTTGTAAGTTATTATTGGCTAAAATCTCGAGGCATTTGTGCATCAGATGTTTTAAACCAGGTTTGGTACAAGACAGAATAACTGCATCGTCTGCGTACAAAAGTAAAGGGACCTGCGTAGAGCCGATTTTAGGAGGGTGTCCCTCAGTTTCCAATAGGAAGGGGGCTAAATCATGCAAAAACAAGTTGAACAGAGAAGGGGCTAATAAACAGCCCTGTTTGACCCCTCTGTTGATGGGTATCCAGTCAGTTAAGATCCCTGAGTTTGAGCATTTGATTTGGCAGGAGCTTGTAGAATGTGTGTAGGCATCCTTCAGTCTCGAGAGACTATGGTAACGTGCTCTGTATGGAGGACTTGGAACAGCGTCTAGTGTGGCTGAGAAGGCCAATTCGAGAGTGACAATCCCTTCCACACTGAAGGCAAGTACAGTCTGTCCCCTGTCCAGCTCCCTGATTTTGCTGCTTTCGGGACTGCCTCTTCGCCTCGGCCTGCTGGACAAGGGTCTCTTCAAATTGGGAGAGGCCATGATGCACCGCCTGCCTCCAGGCTGAATGCTCAGATGTCAAGGTTTCCCATCTGTTGAGGTCCATTCCTAAGGCCTTCAGATCCCGCTTGCAGATATCCTTGTATCGCAGCTGTGGTCTCCCTCCGGGGCGATTTCCCTGCACTAATTCCCCATACAGGAGATCTTTTGGAATCCGGCTTGTAGAATACAGTCTCTTAATAAGAAATATCAGCCTTCTGTCAGTTGAGAGGTTGGCTAGTTTGTTCCACAATTTTTCTCAGTCAACTGAATCAAAAGCCCCCCTTAGATCTAAAAAGGCTACATATAGTTTAGATTTGGCCTGCTTTACGTATTTATTTATCAGATGTGCTAAGGTGAAGCAGTGATCAAGGGTAGATTTCCCCTTCCTAAATCCCGTTTGTTCTGGTCCAATTATTGCCATCTGCTCTTCCCAGGCTGCAAGTTTATTTAAAAGATGCTTGGCATAAAGTTTTCCTATGATAGATAAAAGACTGATTGGTCTATAATTACTAGGGTTTAGGGGGTCACTTGATTTGTAGATTGGAACTACTATTGCATTGGTCCAGGCTTCTGGTAATAGGCCCGTTTTGGTGAAAAGGGCAGCCAATGGTGCCATCCACCAATCCATATCGAACTTTAATAGCTCTGGGGATATTATATCAGATCCTGGTGATTTGCCCAGTTTTAGCTGAGAGATGAGTTCCTTCATCTCTGTAGGGGTGACCGGAGGCCACTCTGGGAATTCCTTGGGCAGGACTTCACCCTTAACACTGGTGGAGTTGTCTTTATTTTAAAACAAGATTGAGAAATGTCTGGACAAAATATTTGGTTGGATGTTAGCTGGATCTGAGAAATTGCTTTTAGCTTTATTATTCACTATGCCCCAAAATAGTTTGGATTTTCTAAGGGATATTGCGGTGAGTAGTTGCTTCCATTGGTTATGAATAAAGGCATGTCTTTTTTCCTTACACAATACAGTGGTTCCTCGCTAGACGATGTTAATCCGTTCCACGAGGATCGCTGTCTAGCGAAAACATCGTCTAGCGAAGCACGTTTTCCCATTGGAATGCATTGAAATCGCTTCAATGCGTTCCAAGGGAAAACGCAGTCGTCTTGCGAAATTTCCCATAGGGAAACCTCGTCTAGCGAGTGAGGGTCCCCATAGGAATGCACTGACAGCTGCACTGACAGCTTTTGACCACTAGTCGGCGCACTCCTATGGGGAAACCTAATCGTCTAGCGAAAATTGCCATAGGGAAACATCGTTTTGCGAAGCGCAGTAGCGCTCGCAAAAAGGCATCGTCTAGCGATTTCCTCGTCCTGCGAGGCAATCGTCTAACGAGGCACCACTGTATCCGTATCCGATTCTTTAGTTCGTAGAATTCGTGTGGTATGTATGCTAGCTCCTGTTCCTTACATTGTCTAAAAATCCTTCTTAGGAGAACTTTTCGGTCTCTACACTCATGATCAAACCAATCCCATTTGGGGTGGTTTGGCCTGTTGTGTTCTTGAGTTGATTATGACTTAATGTTTCCAATAAGAATGCTATCAGTCCTTCATAGGAGCTAATTACATTACTAGGATTGTTTGATGTTGTAATGGAGAATCTGAAGTCTAATAGTGTTTTAGATGTTAACAGGTGGGCAAACTTTTGTTTTGTTTTTACATTCCAACTTATGGTAACTTATGCAGACATGACACGGAATTGTGTTGGTGTTTGTGTAATGTCTGCATAAGTAACCATGGCTAATACAGTTAGTTGATAAGGTGCCAAGCACTTCTTGGTTGCACGACTGGATGTTCACAAGGCAAAGTATAGAGACATGCCCTAGCACCTCATCAGTTAAGTGCAATTAGCAGCAACAAATCATGCAAAATATATGCAAACGTGAATGGTATTCTCACCATTGTGCTTTTAATGATATCTATTTTTAACCATTTTATAGATTCATCTTAGAATAAAACCAAGATAAAAATGACACACACACACACACACACATTGTATTTTATAACAATGCATTCACAGATGGCCCTGCTGAACAGGTATTGTGGAGATCCAAGCAGTTAACCAGATAACTGATGCTATTCTTACCTACCACCAACAGTTCCAATCTGGCCCTCGGATCCAACCTCGTTCCTGGTACAGCCAGCAAAATTCCAACTCTGCTTTTCCAAACTTCATTTAGCAACTTGTGAGTCAGTCTTGGTTAATGTTCATATTGCCCACACAATGTCATTCCAGTGAAATTCTATTCACTGCAGGAGGCTGGAGAAAAAGGATTTAAAAAGTTTTCTCCCCCCCCTGCTGCAATTAATTGTCTGCTTAATTTTAATAGTCTCTAGTAGGTTCTGCCAAGCTTGGGTGAAGCAGTAGCTGTTATACCATTGGCAAGAGAGACAATTACAACCATTACTCCAAATCAGAGGTCCTCTAATTTTCTAAGAGTTCATAAAGACCTCCTCTTGAAGAAGAAAGGACGAAATTAAACAAATGAACCAGCTCAAGGATTCTCAAACTAAGGTCATTTGTAGACTTTTAGTATGAGAAATGTGTGTTTCATCACGAAAACTGACTTCTCAGCATGATAGGAAGTTGCAGTTGTTAGCGGCTACAGAATTAATATATACATTATTTAGGCAATATGGATTTGATATGGTGTCCTATACTATTGTTAATTCCAGCGTTGCCATGGTCTCATAGCTAGATAGCGGCCAGTAGCAAAGAGACAGGCCTATGTCCCAGACTCACCTACTTGTTCACTGAAGCAGCCATGTGAAGTCTGTACAGCCAAAGTTACCTTTCTGTCTTACAAAAGAGTAGTGCAGGATCAGAGCCCATCACAAACTGATGGCAGATGGAGTCAGAGTTTACCATCATCAGCTGGCAATTACTGATGCTGTTTTATATTGATAACTAATCGCTCTTTGGAAATTGTTTAATTCTTTACTACAGTGAGGTCCTCCTCATGGGAAGTTGCAAAATTTAGCTACTCGCAAAGTTAAGCACTTGCATAATTCAGGAGGCATAATGACTGAGCTTCTTGGGATTATTAGTCATACCTTACTAATGTGGATTCTGACTGAAAAACAGTGTGCATCTGGACTTTCTCAAGAAACAGGAATAGTTTATTTTACTAATAACAAAATCTAAATATTTAGAGTAAATCAGAAATATGCAGACAATCCAGTGTAAAAACAATTAAAATTAATTAAACCACCCAAGTGTACAACTTCCTTTTTCTTTTCATGGTATTTTTTCTTCCCAGGTGCCTCTGTGCATGAATTGAGATTGCATATAATTTCACCAGCCTGCCACAAACACTATTTTCACTTTCCAGCAGTGTGCGTGCGTGCGTGCGCGTGCTTGTGTGTGTAATAAAAATTCAGACTCTAAGACAGAGTAGGCTGTGCTTTTTCCTCACATCCACCCACATTTCGCAGCTCAGCAGCCACCTAGCCTTCCATCCGACCCCCTCCCATTTGTTCAATCCCAAATAAGGTTTAGCACATAGGAAACACAGTTTGCTGCTGAGCATGTCCCATAAAACGGTTTATGCAGTCCCATAGAATAATATTGACTACAACAAAATAAAATAAAAAGAAATAACTTTTTTAAAAAAAACAACCCTACCAACATATACTTCTTGTTGTTGTGACTTGTGTACCGTGCCATAATGCTGGAACACTCTCTGGGTGGCTTACAACATAATTATGCAAACAACAACTTGCCCCCCAGCAAGCTGGGTACCTCAGAAGAATGGAAGGGTGATTCAACCTTGAGTCATCTATCTGAACCTGTCAGGATTGAACTTGGGTCATGAGCAGAGGCTTATGCTTCAGCAAAGTGTGTACTAATCCTTTCTCCAGTTTTATACAACTGTTTCCTAAATGACCCAGAACCGTGCAGCAAAACCAAACTGCAGTGAAGTCTAAGAGAGAAAGTATAGATAACACCTGTCAAACTGCAGCAGGTATTCATCAAATTTTCAATACCTATAAATGAAGCAAATGCTTACTCTTTCTACCTCAGCATTGGCATGGGCTCTCATAAGACTGACTTGCCCGAGCATGGATCATCATAAGACATTGGCATGAAGAATCAGACAGAGCTGATGAGCACAAGCCACTAGAGCTACGGTGTGTCTTTTCTCCACACACTGCAATTTCTGGTTAGAGTGGTTGATTTGTCCTGAACAGAGTTGCAAGCAGGGCCCTATAGTCAGTTGGTCTGTCTGTCTATTCATTCATTCTGTAAAGAAGAACATGTATACTTACTCACCCTGGATATCTTCCTTGAACATCTTGTCATTTTCACATCAGGAGCATGAAATTGGTAAAATATTGCAAGCAAGCTATCCATCTGCTGTCCTAAAGAACTGAATATGGTGTTATCAGTGGTCTGGCAATGCATTGAAAAGCACCAATGTCCATAGCCACACACCCCAATAAAGAGCATCCAAAAATGGAGGGAGCTGGATCAGTTCATATTAACAAACGAGGGACAGGTTTTTCTCTTTCTCTCTCAACCTATGAAGGTTGCAGATAAACACAGAAAGGGAAACTCGGAGGGCATTTACATGGCACATGAGACCATAGTCTCTGCTACTCAGAAGGTTCTGGCGCTTCTACTCTTGGTTTCCATATACGACTGGGTATTAGGATTAAACAGAGGTAAGCTTAATGAGCACCATTAAGATAAAGAGGCAACGTCTTTTGGGCTTCTGAACCAGATCTTTTCAGGAGGACCCTTTGTACATCTCCCAAGAGTCACATTATGCTCTCCGGCACCTGCCGCCCTATCGGTCGAGGAGCAGAAACTGAAGCACTGAAATGGGCATTGTGAATAGTGGACAATTAAAATGAGAAAATCCTTAAGAGTTGGATATGTCTCGGGGTCACAGCAAGAGCTTCTCTTGGACCTCCCAGAGTCTGCAAATCAGCTTGATTTGTTTTGTGATTGGTCAATAGGACATCAGTATGGGACTCCTTCGAAATCTCATTTCTCAAATATGAAGCTACCTTGCTCACATCTTTTCAACACTAACTGTGCTTTCAGCTCTAAAGAAGGACTAATTGTAACACCGATTTCTGCCCTTAGAAACAGGGTCCAGATGACTGAGTGGGCAGTGGCAGTACGAAAGAGTTTGACTGTATGGTTGTTTTCTCTGTTAAAAAAATAATGGGTCTTATCAGAGAAGCCATCTAAAGAGCAGCCACTGCCATATAAAGCTTTCCTCCTACCACCCTTTTGAATCAGAATCTTATGTCCTATTCTTAATACTGTGCTGTTTCTGAGCAGTGCTGTACATATGTACAGTACTGCTATATATTTCCATACACAAAAACGGGATAGATGATCTTCATGGCAACATCCCCAGTAAGGCAAAAGATGTCAGCATCTCACAGCTAACAGAAGAGAATCCACCTGTTCCACCAAGCCCATGTTGTCTTAACCTTCTATTAATTCATCATATTAGTCCTATGACTAGCTTTACATTATGAGTTATTTGTAGCCTCTGCTGAATCCCAACCATCTGTTCCGATCATGTGTTTCATGAAACACCTTTATAAATAAAGCTACATCTCGTTTTGTTATTGAAAATATAACATTCATGACAGAAAATGGGCAGGTGTCAGCAACACCTAATGGTTTCCATTCCCAAAATCTGTTGTTGGAATCCTGAGAATCCTGGCTTTCAGTTAGGATTATAATCACTTTCTCATTTGTATGGTTGCATAGAAATGGGAAATGGCTCTCTTATGTATTATATTTTCTCCAGCTTTTTCCAGAAAACTTGACTGAAACTCAAAAAAGTCAAAAGCAGGACCTGGCTGCTTATATAAAGCAGTGCAGGCCTCACTAATTCTTAACAGCTCACTCCTGGTTTCTATATGCCCTTTAACAAGTGGTAAAAATGGTTTGTTTCAGAAGGGGAAGCAGTCAAAATAGCAGTTGCAAATGCAGGCCACAATCTGAGCTGAGGAGAGTGACAAATGTGAGGCCCCTGCCCTCAAAACTATGAATCACCAGTTGCTAAAAACTGAGCTATGAAAACCATCCCAACAATTGAAAAATGAATAACAACAAAGATGTACAGATTTGTGTTTTTGGACAACTCCCAGAATTTCCAGCTGATAACCCAATATTTGCAAAGAATCCATAGCTCAGAGGTTGTTCTTCTTTGTCATTTTACCTGTTCTCATGGTATGAAGCTGCGGGAGACACACACCTAGTTGAAGCTAAACATGTCTGACCCCGATCAGTGTCAGGATGGGGAAATCCCCTGGGAATTCCAGGGTGTGCTACCTTAAGTTCTACAATAGAAGAAAGATGGACTATATGTGTAATAAAGTAAATGCATTTGTTACTTTGGTTTCTCCTTATTAAAATAATGGGCCCCTTAATTGAGAGAAAGGTGGCATGCAAATTAAATAGACAAATAAATAGACAGCATGTAGTTATGTTCATGTCTGTTGCTTTACTTTTCCTGGCCACTAGTTCCACCTAGGGCATTCTGGGAAAATGAAAGATCAGGTGGTAAAGCAGCTGCAGTCAGTGGAGAAAAAGAAGGCCCCCTTTCCTTAAATCAATGATAAAGGGATACAAATGGAAAATGAAAATAAATTACAACATACAGAATTGTCAGTCATGGAAGAAATCTGAGCCCAATGGACTTCCTTTGACCCAATGCTCATTGTTTCATCCCGCTGCAGAACGCAGGTACACCTACGAAATGTGTACCTGTTAGGTGTGCAGAATGTTCCAGGTTCCATCCTTAGCATTTCTTAGCTGCAAAGACCAGTGGAAGCCAGGCTAGGAAAGAGTAAGAGTCAACAGCAGCCTTCCGGAGCTCAGCACCCTCTAGCTGGATTGGGCTCCATCTCCCACTATCTGCAGCCATACTAGGATGACAGTAATTGTCGTCCAGCACCAGGGGTGGTGCAAACTCTCCTGCCTGTGGGTGCAGGACGACACTCCAGTGGAAGAAAGGCAAGAGAGGAAGCAGATGATGAGAGGAAGAGAGGAAACACAACTGCTGAAGAATGGAGCAGACTCTTACTAAAGAACAGAGGGCCCTTGCCGCTCCATGTAGCTTCCCTAACTTGGCTGCTTCTCAACCAACTATTTGTAGTGGCCACCTCTCCATAATGCCTTGGCCTCAAGCAGCCATTTTAAATATCCAGCTGAGAAGCAGCTAGGCTAAGGTGGCAGCATGGGCTCTGGGAGGCTTCGGCAATAGGCAGCGTGTACTGGTGCCAGCTCTGCTGATCTCCCAGTACTTCCCGCTTTGAAATGCCAACATAACCATGGCTCATGATAAGACCAACTTTGTCTAGCATATCTGGTGGATACAAGTTGGGGAAGACTGTGATAGATAAACATTGGGCTTGATATTGGCCTGATATTGCTGCACAGTATTATGTCTGCTTTACCAGCAGGAAAAAGGATTCCAAGCTTTACATACAAAGGACAGCCTGAACATTGACACCACCAACAGCAGCAGTCAAGAGAGTCTACAGGATACCCTCTTGTACCATTCACAAAGTGACACCAAGCAAGGGAAAATCCCAAAAGCTGACTCTTTTTTCATCAATTAACTACTTCTCTCCCAAACACAAAGGGCTGTTTTTCGACAGGGGTGAATGGTAGTAAGTACAAGAGACCATCTTCTGTAGACCATCTTGATTTGATGGTAAACTTTTTTGGTTGATATGTAAATTATCACCCTACCTGGAGAAGGCACATCATCCAGATAGGTCCATGTGGGAAGAGACCATCTCTTTGAACTGAGCCCCGAAGGAGGACATTCAATGAAATAGACAAAGCACCTTAGTTAGTGAGAAGCTCTCTCTACTCTAAGTCTGAGTCTGAGGAGGAAACCATCAAGGTTTTCTCAGCTCCTACCAAATGGAGGGTGTTCTTTGGAAGTTCCAAGACTTCTCAATCTGCTCTTTAACACCGCACTCACTTAAATGTCAGAGCCTGGGAATGTTACGTCTTGAGCTATATAACTGTAGTTCAAAATGTAACTTTTCCAGATTCTGCTGAATCTTCAGATCATCTGGTAAATAAGGCTTTGTTCTCTGAATGCAGCCATAATTCTATCAGGCCTCAGTTGTGCAAGCCTATATTTGCTGTGCCAGAAATCAGACTTCACTTCTGTTGCACAAGAGCTGAACTCTTTACCGCCTCTCCACCAGGCGCTCCTGTCTTATTCAAAGCAGAGACAATATTTATTTTAATGTGTACATTCACTAGCTGCATTTATAGCCCACCTTTCCTTCAAGGAGCTCAAGACAGCATATGTCACTTTAATCCTTATTTTATCCTCAGGAAGTAGGTCAGGCTGAGAGAATGTAATTGGCCCAAGATCACCCAGACATTTCATGGCTCAGTGGGGAGTAGAACCTGGATCTCCCAAGTCCCAGTCAAATATTCCAACTACGACACCAACCAGCATAAATGTAAAATCCACATGAACCAAAATCATTACATGCTTGCCTGGCTCTTTTCCCAGGACCCTGATCCTTCTCCTGTTCCACTTGGTGTACTTTTGACACCCGGTGTGTTGGCTGGATCTCCAATCCGTCTCGACAGGGCTCTGCCACTGTGTAACTATTTTTAAATGCCTCTGCCTCTCTCCATTAAGTGTCTGTAATCTTTCCTATTAACCACACACACACACAAATGGCAGGGAATGGCCTGAAGAGTTCTTCTCTGGAAAAGGAGAGGGGGGGCGGGAACCCTCTTAGCCTGAAATCCTCTTTATCACATTCCCAGAGACACAAAAGAACAACAGATGCCTTTGCTTTTTGTGGGTCTTTTGCTTTTGATGTGTGCTTCCACTTGGCATCTAATTGAGGCCGACTTCTGCAGCCTCCTACAAATCTCCCCAAGAGACCTGTCATCATTCTCATTCATGGCAGCACCGAGGTAATTGAAGGAAAGGAACTTGCCACTTTCAGCTGCAGTCCATTAGTCCAGACTGTAGCTGGGATTTGCTGCTGTGTCATGACCTTGAGTTTATGGACACTTCTGGCAGAGGCAAGAAGAAAGAAAAGAGGGAAGGGGGAGGAAAGGTGGGCTTCACACAATTACCACTTCTTATTATCCAAGGCTCAGATGCTGAGGCAGCTCCTGCCTTCGATCTTCCAGAACTCCTTAGCAATTACTGGAGAAGTTGTTTCTCACTTCAGTGGGGATTTGTGTGCATTTTAACAAATGGCTAACAGGGTGTGTGTTTTCCTTGACACATTAAAAAAAAGAGCTAACTGATCTAGAAGGGGGGGGGGAACACACCAACCCTTACTACACCCAAGAACATTCTGAGGCATTTTAAGCATCTTTTTTTAAAAATCGTGTTAAATCAAAACCTCCAAGTTCTGCTGATGCAGGAAGTTTATAGAATAGCTTCATGTCTCATAGGATTAGACTCCTCAGCTTTCCAAGACCTAAACAGTTGTTCCCCTGCACACACCCTGTTAGTGCCTTTTATTGCTCAGAACAACACTAGCTGGAAGATTTAATCTCCTCCTCATTCATTCCACACGATAAATTAAGCTAATAAAGGTTCACCTCTTCAGCACTGAGGCGTGTTGAAAACTGAGGCGGTCCAACATGCACTAGTAAGTACAGTATTGCCATTTGCCTCTGCAAATGGGACTCAGTGCCTTATAATAGTTATATTACACATAAGAGTAGCATTCTTCACAAAGGTACAGTTGGGGTGTGTGTATGGAGCACCCACCACCTGAATTTGTCCTTGTGGTGACATTTTTACCGTCACTACTGTCTTATTCAGGCGTTACATAATGCAGATTCCCCAACACACTTGGAGGGGAGAAGCCAACCTTGCCCGCTCTGTCATCACTTTCTTCATGCGAGCAAAACCGACTGTGGGTGGTGAGAGGTTCCCTGGGGTTTTTACTTGCGTGGGAGATCATGGTTCTTGCTTGCATGGAGAGGTACCCATGCAGAGAAACCTCTCATTGTCAGAATTGTCAGAGAGAGTCATGAGAGAGGGGATGGGACTAGCCTCCCTCTGTAAGTGTGATGAAGAAACGGCATTATGTAACATCTGGATAGGACTAAGGTGTCCAGCACAAAAAAAGAGCTAGCTGAAAGAGTGGCCACTTGTTAGTTATTTAATTTCCTAGTATTGCATTTTTACTGTCACAGATGGGGAGACGGTCATATGCCAAAATAATTTGGCTGTCTTTGGGTATAAGGCATTTAAACAGGAAGAACAATGAGTGTGTGGGGTGTGAGTGGGGGTGCCCTTTGTTGCTTCACTTCAGGTAGCATAGTGTCTTGAGCCAGGCCTGGGTTTCAGATTTCTCACTGGATTCCAATGACTATGTCACAGTCATTAATTGGAAATAAACGTAGTCACAACACACAACCTGATTTCAAAGACAGTGGTTGTGCATTTAAATGGCTATGCAAATTATTATTACTACTGACAGGTAGTTAGTTGTAGTAGTTAGTAGTAGTAGTACTGCAGGAGGAGGAGCTGAGGAAGAGGAATTGTTGATGAGGCATTGGTATTATCTCTCTGGCTATATCTCATATTTAATGGGAAACAACAACAGAACTTTGACATAACAAGAGAATATTCTTGTCAAGGTTACTCCTTGAATGCTAGTTTTCTTCACGTAGTATGTTTCTGTAGTGCAGTGGTTCCTGGCTTTGGGTTGGGAGTTTTAATCCAAGAACATCTGGGGACCCAAGGCTGGGAACCACTGCTGTATTGTGTTGTCCTTCAAATTTTCACCCCTCCACCTGGTGCTGTTTCATCCACAGCAGGCCTGTAATGAAGCAGTAGCTCAGAGAGTGCTCAGGTCTAACTCTCAATTTAGATGTGGTCAACCTGGGTCCCTCCTGCTTTGGTTTACAACTTCCATCAGCTTTAACTGGCATGGCCAATGTTTAGGGGTGATGAGGGTTTCAATCAAAAACACCTAGATAGACTCAGGCTGGGGAAGGCTGCTGTAAATCATAGAATCATAGAATAGTGAAGTTGGAAGGGGCCTATAAAGTCATCAAGTCCAACCCCCTGCTCAATGCAGGAATACAAATCAATAGATATCTGCCAGGTGGTTGTCTGCGTTTCTCTTGAATGCCTCCAGTGTTGCAACACTCAAAATCAAAACCTTTCTTCAAGAAAAACATTCCATGCCCTACTGGAAGCAGCAGAAATTCTTTGATATGGGTTCACTAGGACATCTTTCTCAGTGGTCAGGTTAGCTGGGAGATATTAGAAGCTACAATTCAAAAAGTAACTTTTCCAGGCTCTGTACCAGGGAGGTTATCATGTCATGAACTTACCTGATTTTGATCAAATTAACAGAATTTTCTGTTGATGTAGCACAGTCTTTACCCTGCTGGTGTTCCTTTAAGATATTCTGGCCTACATTTTCCATCATCCCCAGCCAGGATGTCTGGGCTGGTTAGGAGTGATAGAAGTTGTAGTCAGACATATATGGGGGAGACCAGACCAATATAGCGCTGTGCGAAGGCCCCATTTTGTGTGGATAATTCTTTTTGACAAGATGGGTAGAGATGTCTGTGCATGTATGGGAAAGAAATTTGACCCAGGGATGTTGATCTCCACGGCAAATGTGATGTCTAGACCAGATCTAAATTTGTGTGGTTTGGAATAGCAGCTGTAGGAGTGGCTCTGCGTGCCAAAGGGAGAGAGAGTGCATCCAGGGGCTAGAGAGAGCTCACAGTTTGAGGGAAGCACTTGTAGATGCATCCATTACTAATTCAGTGAATTGGGGAACGGCAAGGGGAGAAATGGACACTAAAGCGCTCTGTTAAATATATCTTGCTAATGAGGCATTCCTGGTGTGCTCTCAGAAAGCCAAAACCTTCCTTTTAATAGCAACTTGATTTTTATCTCTTCCGCTCTCTTTTTAAGTTTGTTTTGACCTGGGAGAGAATTTGCCACAGTCCACTGAGCAAATCGTAATGGGGCACAGGTTAAGTCTAATGCACAGCTAATTGGGAATATAACCTTTCAAAGTACTGCAATGGAAATAATTCACTGTGAAATCTTTCCTGGGGCAGAAACTGACCTCCAGGCAAATCCGATCTGTCCCCCAATTTCTCAGCCACATGCAAAAACAGATCCCTAAAATTATTAAATTTCCAGTATGCAAACACTTTCCATAGTCACGCCTCTCTTTTTTTTTTAATGTTACTATCATAAGGAGGAAACTTAGTGATTTACCTTCTTGACTAGGCATGAGGATCTTCTGTAAGTTTTGATTAGGTTGCCAGATTTTCAGCTGCCCTCCACACTGGAACCTTTCATCAGCTCAATACGGACGCAAAATCAGCTAAGGATGCTTAGAAAACCGCTGTTAAGACACAGGCCCCTGTTGACGTGCTGTGTGATCTCCATGTTTATTCAAAGCGAATAAGATGGGACCTAATTTTCTACCTTAGACAGAAATAATGAGGGAGAAATCACTGCATATGCCACATAAATGTGATCCACAGTCCTCTGCAACACACTGAGATGCCTTGGATGATGTTAAGGGAACTCAGAAGTTGAACCAATCTGGAAAGGATTCCTTGAAGACAAAAGAAACAACAGAAAGTCTTGTGGCATCTTAAGGACAAAGAAGTTTTACCTGGCCAAAGCTTTCATGGACTACACTGCAGCCCAGTTCTTTAGATATATGGAGTGAAGTATCAGAAGTGGGCTTTTATACAAAAGTGAGCAGGGAGGAGAAATGGAAAACATGATAGAAATGCAAAAGCTGTCAGATTTGTGATTATGTTAATGGTGATTTTGAAGAGCCTTTCAACAATTAGGAGCGGGTGACAAGTACATGCAAGCATAGATAAGCATGCATGTATACCAGAGAAAAATATTTTAGACTGAGTATAAAGAAGAGTTTGCTGTTTTTCTGTGGTTCCAAGCAGCTTCCACTTATGACAGCCTTATGAATTACTGTGCTTCCTATCATTAATTCCCCTGCCCAGATCTTGTAAACTAAACACCAACAGTTCCTTTCCAAAGTTAATCCATCTCATGTCAGGTATTCCCTTTTTTCCTGCTACCTCCCACTTTTCCCAGCATAATTTTTCTTTTCCAGTGAATCTTGTCCTCTTATCTTCTCATAGTATGGCCAAAGTATGATAACTTCCATTTAGCCTTGTTAGCTGCTAGAGAGAGTTCAGACTTGATCTGATCTAGTACCCACTAATTTGTCTTCCTGGAAGCCCATCATATCTGTATAGCTCTCCTCCAAGACCACATTTTGAATGAGTCAGTAGTAGGGATGTGCTCTATCTTTGGACAAATGTTCAACATGATCTATATCAGAAGTACCTCTCCATTTCCTCCAGGCACACGAATCTTTTAAAGGTATATGTCAAAGACAGCAAAAACACAAATGAAGCCCAAATTATAAAATAAAGCAAATGCACAAAATATGGATTTTGTTAGAGTAAACAGTCTTTTGTTTGTTAAGGGAACCCTGCTTCTAATGACATGCTTACAGTATCATCTAGTTTGCACCTGACAGAAGAAAATTAAGAGATATGACTTACAACAAGTTTTAAAGAGCAGACTGGAGGGCTGCAGGGAAAGAAGAGACAAGTGTGAGGCTGAAGGTATTTCTAGGTATTGATGGACAAGGAAATGTTGTTAATAGTATGAAAAATTGTGTATTTTTTCACCTACAAATCACAAATCTATAGCAGTTTTAATAAACGCAGCAATATTGTTTTTAATGTAATCAGTGGAGGAGAGATGGACAAGTAGGTAGCTAGGTAGATTTGGGTATCTTGCCCATACCCATTCATTTCCTTTTTAGGCCACTTCCCCTTCTCCATGGAAACAGTTTTATTCTTTGCTCTCTTTCTTCTGTAGGGAAGGGCCAGCCACTTCAGTGCACTTGCACACATCGAAGCTGTTTCTAGAAGCTTCTTACTCAAGTCTAGATTTGATCCTATTTTACCCTAAATTGAATCCTTGGAACATTAAGCATAAGTTTCCCTTTTATCTCATTATGAGTGTCCAGAATAATGACTCTTAATTCAAAGCCATAAACTCACCTTACTTGCTTGATGTACTGTAACTTAATGATCACAAAATGCCTATGTTAAACACCAAGAAGGAAAGGGAAGAACAAGGAGAGGAGATGAAAATTAATATGTCTCTTCCTGGTTTCTTTGAAAAGGACAACAAGATCTTAGGCTGCGAGAGAATCTGCAAGAAGGGAAAGTAAAAAGGAGACCTCAAGGAACAAAACTAAGATGGCAGGTACATGGTAAAGGTTCAGAGTTCAGCAAGTGGAGTGGAGGCCTGTAAAATTACCTCAGGGATCTGTTTCTCATACCTGTCCATCTGGACAAAAGACTTTTACTGTTGATCCTTTAGGGTTCTGTTTTGTTTTGTTTGACATAATGTTTTGCACAGAACAGAATGCTTATGTTTGAGTGGGGTCTCAAGAAAGACTGATATATATGAGAAATCTGCTGAAAGAACAGGCATAAAAGAAAATAATAGTTTTATATAGCACTAAACAAGGGCTGGAGACATGAGGTCCTCCAGAAACTGAAGGACCGGAATCCCCATCATCCTTTTCTACTACCGTGTTTCCCCGAAAATAAGACAGGGTCTTATATTAATTTTTGCTCCGAAAACACAGTATGGCTTATTTTCAGGGGATGCTTTATTTTTTTCATGTACAACAATCTACATTTATTCAAATACAGTCATGTCATCTGCTTGCTGCACAATGGTGGAGGGTGGGGTTTCACTTAACTGGGGCTTATTTTTGGGGTAGGGCTTATATTACGAGCATCCTGAAAAATCATACTAGGGCTTATTTTCAGGTTAGGTCTTATTTTCAGGGAAACAGGGTAGTTATGCTGTCTAGCTGGCACTGATGGAATCTGCAGTTCAACAACATCTGGATTTCTTAGTTCTGGAGGGCCACATGTTCCCCAGCCTTGTACAAGTAGAAACTAATTTATTTGCCAAGATAGTCTATCTGCTTTAAGGCCTAATATATTTGTATTGTATTGCAGTTGTGTGCTCACTTTATTACCCATGCAAGTTTGGATGACTGTGGCAATTCCTGGAAGGGTTTTTTTTTTTTTTTAACAACTTCTTTCTGGAAATTCCAGCACAATCCACTTCTGGAAGTTCTTCCAAGTTCACTCATAAAAGCTTCCAGCTGCCATATATAATTGGGCTATGGAAAGAAAGGTAAAACTTCATCATTCCAACAGTACTTATATTAAATCACTCTCTGTTCATCACTCTCTGGGCACAACCCATTTAACATTCTACCCCGAGGAGTAACATGGCACAAAAGTCATTTACACAATAGGCTAAAACTTGACGATTACTTGTCACTACTCTTCTCTTGCCCAGACGCTGATCAGAATGCTGTGAGGGGAAGGATAAGTCAAGGAAAACAAAAGTCAATGCGACTGCTCTCAAGGAATTTCATAGTCATTATGAAAGGACATTTTTTCAGTTTTAGGATCAGACAGATGGAGAAGCAAAGGAACTGGAGAAGAGGGACAGGGAGTAATGGGGCATGAGAACTTGGTGGAATATGAAATATGGAATTCAGTCATTGAATTGTTCTGTTTCTGTGAGCCTGAGAAGCTGACTTCACTGGCAGAGATCAGTGTGAAAATGGACAGTTCACACCTTAACTCGTCTCCCACTATTGAACACTTCAAATAGGAAGGACTGAGAAAGGGAGCAGACACTTTCATGCTTATCTACATCAGAAGACATATCAAAGCAGCTGCAGAAGGACATTAACGCCTTATCTGTAACCCTGACTTGAAAGGTGTAAGCCTTCTTTCTTCCCAGAGAGTTAGTCAGATTTGATAGTGTGAAAGATGACAGGTCAGGAAACTGCCTTTTGTCCTGAGGAAACATGAAAGGATCTTAACATGTGATTGACAATTGGTGAGTAAATGACCCATTTACTTGCTTTAAAAGGGATTAGAGAAATGAATTAATCAGTCTAGTATATTTCTGAGGAGAATAATGCTTCGTTCCCTTGCTGCTCAGGGACTCAGCCTGACTCATGAGGAGGACCTGAGTCTACTTGCTGTCCTATGAACCTATGTCGGAGGATAAACTGTATATGCCCACAGAACTACACTCTTTCTCTGCTTAGGTATGAGTATTAGATAGGGTAGATTAGCTTTTATTATTTTTCTGGTGTTTTCTTCTTGAATACTGAAAATCTGTCTCCACTTTGTTCCCGCATTTTGAAAAACTATTTCCTGTAATCGCTTGGGATTTTTACCATTTTCTTCTTTGAATTGTTTCTGTCTTTTTTTAATAAAATATAAAAATCCTTTCGTGCAGCTGTCTGGATTTTGAGTGAGGACATGTTGTAATGCTCCTGTTTTTGCATTGGGTTTAGCATGCTTGAAATTGAATTGAAAATCTCCAATTACACAATGCTAAATGTGCATTGTCTCTGCTGGGAAGCTTTAAAAAACATGTGGGGGTTGTTGTTTTACATGGATTCTGGTCTCTCTTTCTCTGGACTTGTTTGGCATGTGTGATCACCTGTGCCATAATAAACAGTGTCTGTGGGAGTCGGTGGGGTTTGCTGAGTTTTGGGTGCCAAGTACAATGGGTTTTGGACTACAGGAAATTCCATAGTCCAAACCCTTCCTCTCCCACTCATCTGTGTCTATTTTAGACATCAATCTAGTGCTATGCCACTTCAAAACTTATGTTTGAAAAATTAAATATTAAAAAACATGATTTAGACCTGACATGCTGATTCTTAAAGGACAGAAGATATTGCTGAAATTGCTGTTAAGTAGTCATGGGCTGTGTTATAGGCTGATGAGTCCAGCATCAGCTGTTTCAAAGCAAGCAAGCTCCACCTCAAGAAAGGCACAAAGTACAGTTGAGGTGAAGAATTGTTCCCGGTACAAAAGAAAAAGAGGAAAATTGGGACCTGGAGCACCAAATTGCCAAATTACCACACAGCTTACAAACATACTATAAGTTGTTCCATGAGGACACACACGCTGACACAAAAAGCATGTGATATTAAATCAATTTCTTAAAACCCAATTTAATCCAACAGTTTAATCACACCCTGAGATGCTAAAATCAGTCCCAGCCTCAGCCAGCTATGGGGATTTTTGAGTGCTTATGTGAGGGAATGGTGGCAGCTATCTCACAAGATTGGTGTGCTGGCTCTTAGCGCCTAGACTTGGGAATTTCTTTTTTATGTCAGACTCCCTGGAGCTCCTCAACATCTGGGAGAATAAGCAGACATTGGAAGTGAGACAGTTCCAGTCAAATTTCCATAGTTGTCGCATATCTGACTCTTGCTGGGCACTCCCACCTCAGAATGAGCAAGAGTAGTGTGGCTGAGTGACTGTACGGAGTTGGGGTTCGACGGGGGAACTGCGACAGGAGAGTTAGGGAGCAAGTATAAAAATCTCATGTAGGCCCTAAGAACTATAGCTTCCAAAGGATTTGGAGCTTGGGAGTCAGAGAGATTCAAGGCATAGGAGAAAAGGGGAACCAAACAGGCTTAACAATAAGCTCAGGTTTCATTTTGCCCTGTTCAGGAAAGGCAAGTAGAGAAATGAGGCCTGAATTTTCATACTAATCCCCAAAAAAAAACTAGCCACTGTCACTGCAAGCTTTTAGGATATGTGCTACTTTTTTTTTCACTCAGGAGTGGGCATATGGGTGAGGTGGGGAGAATCTTTCTGTCTTCATCCACCCAAAGCTGACAGCTGTCAGCATGGTGTGAGAGGGAGATGGACCAGTCAGTATGGCCCTTTGGCTTGTTCCTTACCACATCCTACAGTTGCCAGTTGGACACATGTAGGTGCTAAAATTCACTTTGGAGCTACAACTTAGCATCTGATACTGCCACTCCAGAGCCTGGCAAAGTTGCTGTTTTGGACTACACACCCCCCACCCCCAAATCTCCAGATAGCATGGCCAGCGATCAGGTTGGTTATTGATGGGACAGGGTGGAGGTAAATGCTTCTACCTCTGTGCTAAATTTCATGCTCCTGCTCTGTAGTCTAGATAATGAGACTACTGGTCCATCTAGTCCACTAGTCACTCTTCCCAGGCCTCAGGAGTATACACTATACGTTACAGAGCTGAAACCACATTCCACAGACATGATTTAGGCAGATTTTCATATTGGGAAAAATAGGCTTACAAGTGAAGCCAAAGACCAGTCATAGAAGAAAGCAAACTAATTTGCAGTCTTTGTGAAGTGTGAAAAGTTCCTGCTGTGACATTCAGGTACTTTCAGGAGTTAAGAAATTCCCTCTTCTAATGATGGGTTATCTGTAATGCATAGCTTGAACTTCAGCCGGAGGTTTTTCTACTCCTGCTAACTCCAGTACTTTAAATGGATGATACCATGATCTGAAGCTGGATTTTCTCCACGTGAAGCTTATGCTATGCCACTATATTATGTGTCCTCTCTAGAAAAGGAAGGGGACATTATTCCAAAACTTTCCCTTCCCTTCACCCACAGCCTGCCGTCCACATATCATGTCTCAAACATCTTGGTGAAGTAACAATAAGGTTTTAATAAGCCGCCCCTGATTTTATTTGGGGAAAATGATTTGGCCAACAAAGCTTTTTTTGATTTGTGATCATTGTAAACACAAGTGACGCCCAAACGTCTCTGAAAATACATGATGAAATTTGAATCCTTGTGAAGAATGAACATCATTTGGAATTTTTAGACATTTTTCGAAGGCAGCATCCTGGGGAGAAGGATCTGGATGCTGTGCCAAAGAATGTGCTCTCCTTCTTGGCCTCTAATTACAGCCAAGGAATGAAACCCAGGAATGTGTTTATGGATTAATTGTTGTGGTTGGGCTTCTGCCTCTGAAAGAAGGAAATGCCTGAGCAACTAAACAAATGTGTGATCTTTTCATTTCTCATTCTTGGGCATAAACAAGGTACCATATAAACCAGACTTCATTTTATTCATTTTCTGCTGGGCAAGTTTTGGTTCTTCTTGTTTCAAGATCTCCAGGTATTGGCTTCTATATGGCTCACTCGTGCAAGAGCTTGGTGCAAAAACATCTCACTTCCAACTACAACTGCATGTTACAGGCAGAGATTGCACACCTATGGACATTTGCAAAAGCACCTAGGAAACTGTCCCAATACCAGTATTTTAAATTCAGACAATCACAGGTTTATACGCCAAAAAGAAAAAGAGGAAGGAAGGAAGCAGGCAAGGAAGGAAGGAAACTACTTGTGACCCTCCAGATCTTCAGCCTTGACTATTGCCCACACTGGCTAGTGCTGATGGATTTTGGGCTGTCCTAATATTTGAAAAACCATAGTTTTCCTACCTGTTCTGACACCACCAGCCTCCCCGCAAAAGCAGAGGCATCCTTTAATCTATATCAGGTTCATTAGATCATCATTTTTTTAAAAAACACAAACCTTGTTGTTAGCCGCCCAGAGTGGCCTGGCTGCCAGATGGTGCGGGGTATAAATCTAATAAATAAATAAATGAGTTTGATCAGCAATCAGGCTATGTCATATTGGTTTATGCTCCACAAAACTAGGAAGCCAAGGTTGACGCCTTCATGGATTAGAAATGATGTGCCATGTCACAGATTGTGCTTCCTTACAATGTGTACTTCACACACCACAATTCAAGGCAAAATCTTTTAGGCACATGTCCAAAGAGCAGAGAAGTCCCATGTTTACATGGTCCTGTTTTCCCTTATAAAGCACCTGAGTTTTACTGTACAGTATTGCTAAAAAAAGTCTTCTATTCCTTAACCCATGCCTGTCTTTGCATCCATTAATCGTTGGCAGGATGGGTTCAACAGTGGGAAATTGAGGAGGGGGCTCTTTTGTGCAGTAGAAACTGAGACCAGAATTATTGCTAATAATTTGTGCTGTGAGGTTTTTGCCATGTTTCCCAGCACTGTTTTGACTGATGATGGTGCCAGCAGTGAGGAATGGGAATTTTGGAATTGCTATGGAACTCTTAGATACAAATGTTGGTTTTCCACCTAAGATGCTTACATCTCTACAAAGACATGATGTTGCTTATAAGGCAATGAAGAATGTTCTGGTTTTCGATGATCAAGTTGGCCAGGAAGACAAAGGGTTGACCTGTGATCAATTTATTAAACAGCTAGAAAAATTAATTTTCACCACTCTGATGAATTTAAATACCTACCATGCCTGCTTGTTTTATTTTAAACCAGTAATCCACAATACATTTTTCCTTTTTTCTTTCTTATTCATTACATAATTATTTTAAACATTCCTATGCAACTTTTCAGTACTGACGTTTTCTTAAAGTAACATCCAGTAAAAACAAACAAAAATAGTACTATAAATTAACCAGTATTAAAACTATAAATCGACTAAAATTATCTGTATTGCTAATCAAATAGAAGTGCAGGATAAATGATTAAAGATTGGGTTAAAAGGTATGGTAAATGTAGGGACCTTATAAGATTTGAAGAAATGGCATTACAGAAGAAAAAGGTAGATGAAAATAAGCCAATGCAAGGGATAAGTCAAGTTTATAACATATTAATGGATGCAGAGATCCAATAACAATTTCTTAAAACATTATGGAAGCATATTTGTCATTATTATTGAATTTTACTTTATGTTCTCATTGGTGTTCTCACTGTAAGCCATCCAGAGTAATGGCCTTGCCACTAGATGGATGGGGTTAAATTAAATTAAAACAAACAAACAAACATGATTTGGGAGAGGAAATAAGTATTGAGGCATGAAAGAATATATAGGGTAAAGGGATATCAAAGTTTATGTCCGTAAGGGTAAAGGAACATTTTTACAAATTAGTTTGGAGATAGCATTTAACTCCAGTGAAATTAAATCAAATAGATTCTAATTATTCTAGGTTCTGTTGGAGAGGATGTCAGATGATAGGTACTTATTTTCATATGTGAGGGGAATGTGAGAATATATCGAAATGTTGGCAGTTTGGTTTTAAGTAAATAAAACAACAAAAGTAAATATAGAGGTTTGTCCCAAAATGTCTCTCTTGTTAATATTTGATAAGGAGCAATGGAGTTGGACAATGAAATAATAAATTTCAAATTTATTAACAGCAACAAGGTTAATGGTAGCAAGGAATTGGAAAGAAAAGCAAGATTTCCCATTAAATGAATGGTATAAAGAAATATGGAAAATAGCTATTAATGATAAATCAACATGTACTATCAAGCTAAAGAAGAATGAGATAAATAAGAAAAATTTTATTGACATTTGGAGAGGTTTTATCATCTTTATGTTAATAAAGAGGAACGGTTGTATGCCTTTGCAAGAATCAATGAAGTTTTGGAAGGGGAATAGGGCTCCATAAATGGAGGGAAAAGATGTGTATCTTTCCACATGGCCCTAGAGCGGAGCATGCTATGTATTACTGTATTGTTTATGTGGTTTTGTGTTATTATGGTTTTCTTTAGTTATCGTTTTCTTTTGGTCTTTTTTAATTTATTTTTTTAGTTTTTTAAAAAAAGAGCAGGATAATATGTACACATTGGCCAATAGTCAATTTAAAAGTTCTAAAATTAAGCAAATATATATATTAAATCTAACCCAACACAAGTAAACTGAAGTGAAAATGCATCAGGTCCAGTTTACAACAAAACAAAGAGGGGGCCCAATCACATTTCCCAGGGAAAGAGCGCCATAAATGGTGAGCCACCAGTAGAAAGGCCCTGTTTCAAGGACAGAACACCTTGTACAACATCTGTTGTAACTGACATGACAGAATTAGAAGAGTTATGGATTGTCAGCTGACCTAATTGGCATCGTTCTTTACTCATCTGCTAAGACAGATGAGAAGATATGATAATAGCTATTGCCATTTTGGGGAAAAAATAGGCTTAATATGGACAATTCTTGACTGTAAATAGTGGCACAGCTAGGTGAGTTTAGATCCTGGACTTCCTGGTCTTATTATGTGTGTGGAACGGGGGGGGGGGGGGAGGGGAGTACTTTGGAAAGCCATGCATATTATTTAGCTGCGAAGCACACTCACACTGTCATTCCATGTTTTATAACTGGTTCTACATTCCCGTCACATAGAAACAAATTGTGAACAAAAAAATGAACAAAAACAATGGTTTGCCAATCCTGTGGATTTTTTTTAAGGACAGAAATATCATGCATGTGTACCATTCTGCATTTTGAAATTACTCCTTCCCCCACAGGAATAAAAAAGCAATTTCCTTTTTGCTGCCCTGAGCACAACAAGAAAAGAAGAAGAAAAAAAAGGACTATGGCAAGAAAAGGTAGTCTCCTTCTTCTGCCAGTGTTAAACACACTGCCATGAATGCAAATATCATGCTGTCACTGAAAAAGATAAGACAAGAATCTGGAACCATGTACACAATGTACACCTCAGGATGGCTTTACTTTTAATATTAAATGTTTACAACAATAGGAAGGGGGTGGAAAAGATGGTGAAGTGAACATTGGGTCCCAGCACGTCCACACTGGCCCAAGTGCTGAGACTGGGCTTGTTTACTGTTTTCTTCACCATTTGACAGTCTCTGTGGGCCCCCTGGGCTGCAAGCATCTAGTGTATGTCCTTGAGATCCACCTCTAGATGCACCACTGGTTGTCATTTACCATTCACTGCCGTCTGAGACATTTACCTTTTGTAACACAGGCCTTGTCTGTTCTCTTTGGCTGAAGCCAGTTGTTAGTCTGTGCCCAGCATGTATGATGCATAGCAATTTCCCTAATAACTTCTGTCATGTGCACATTTGGACATCCTTTATTATGTGCTGATTTTCTTCTTCCAGCAGCCTCTATAATTTTTTGTGACACTTGTCTCATTTGGTTTTGCCACTAAATGTTTGCTGCCACTCTGGCATAGGGTATGTAAGCACATGTCAAAAGGTTTTCCATAATTTGGACAAACTTGTTCTTGTAGAACAGTGTTTCTCAACCTAGGGACCATGACACCCAAGGGGGCCATGAAGTGTTTTCTGGGGGGTTGCCGGTCACCTTGTATGTTTTGTAGCCCTTGTTTAATACTTTCTTCCGTGACCTTTCAGAGCAGGATATTGAAGTTAGTGTGTCTGTGTATGCCTGAGAAACAGGCCCTCTGGGGGCAGGGGAAGAAAGAAATGTCTACTTTCTGAGAAAGGATGGCTTTACACCATTAAAAATGCCTTTTTATGCAAGTGTCCCGGGGTTGCAAGTTGCTTGGGAGTCACGACTCAAAAAAAGGTTGGTAGCCACTGCTATAGAGGAAGCCATATCATCTTCCTTCAGACCTGAGAAAAGGCAAAGACAAATATATTTGTAACTGGCTGGTAATGAGGGATACATTAATTGTTCAAATTATTTTTTAGAAGCTTAAGTGAGTGAATTGAACGTGCTTTCAAATAATAATCGGACTCCTGTTCATCAAGGCTTAACATAAAGTTGCATCATCGTAAACGTGCTGGGCATTCCGCCTCAGCAACAAGGACTGTGCAAGTCCATTGCACAGTTGGTTGTGTGGTTACACAGTGTACTAGCGGAAGTGGTTTATGGATAGCACTTCTGCCTTGGCAACATTGCAGTTACTCTGCGTGTAACTTCGAGTCACACCTGCATAGCTACTCACTAGGATTTCAGCCAATATGTAAGTTTGACAGAATTTTCCTATGGCTTCCAAACTTAAAAAGTCTCCTGAACTTTTACAATATCTAGGGATTCCACTTCTCTACCATTAAAATATTCTAGCTTTCTTTCAGTATTTCTTTCAAAGCTCTACTGTCATAGTTTTTCAGGAACATTGGCTTCACAAGTTGAGAGGACATCTTAACATCAGATCACACCACCCACTAAATTGCCAGCATCACTTTCCTAAGTCAGTGGATCTCATAAAACATTAATCAGAAAATTAATGAACTTCAGCGTTTTGGCTGCCAATCTGTCCTGCTAGTAGGTTTGATTTAGCATCTAGAGTGACCCCTCTTGCTCTAGATTCTCAAGAATTCCAGAGTTTAGAGAAAGCATATTAACATATTCTTCCCTGCTGAACCACTTGGTACGTCATATTTGTGTAGCAGAAATACTTGTTATGGCCTCACTGGCAGTCTTCCTGTGGGCTTTGCAAAAATGGATTCCAGAAGCTTGTGGTCTGACAAAGCCTTCACAGGCATGCCAAATATGTGCTGATAGACCTTGGTCATGCTGAATGCAGCTAATCAACAGCTGATATCTTTTCTCTGCTTGCTAAAAGAACCAAAATGCTACAGCTCTTGATTGTTCCCTTCCCAGGTATTTGGGTCTGATAGTATTTGGGGCTTTAAAGTTAAAAATCAGTGCTTTGAATGAGGTGTGGTAGCCAATGTAGCTCCTTCAAAATGCCACTATATCCTTAGTGATATAAAGTGCAAGATCTGCTTTGTGAAGTCTAGTTCTTCACTGAGCTACTGTTCAAGTCTTTGGTTAATTTTTAGTATTTGCATACTGTTGGTATATGCATTTTGCACCTGCCGCTTAACAAGGTGCTTAGAAATCATTGGTTAAAAGAAACAGAAATACTAAATTCCTACTATAGCCTGTCTTTTCCCAAAAGACAGTCGATGACCCTCCAGGCAAATGTGGAGGGGACAGGATTGCAGGTACATATAGTTAAGGAATATATTTTTACTTTGAACAAGTTCAGATCTCCAAGGGCAGATGAACTGCATCCAAGAGTATTGTAGGAACTGGCTGAAGAACTCTCAGAATGACTGTCTATTATTTTCTAGACATTGTGGAGGATGAGTGAAGTGCTGGATGACTTGAGGAGTGCTAATGTCCCTATGTTCAAAAAGGGCAAAAAGGAGGAACCTGGGAACTGCAGACCAGTTATCCTGACAACTATTCAATGGAAAATTCTGGAGCAGATTATAAAGCAGTCACTCTGCAAGCACCTTGAAAACAATGCAGTAATAACTAGCAGCCAACACAAATTTATCAAGAACAAATCCTGCCAGTAGGACCCCCTTATCCATCATATTAGTATCCACTGATTCACTTAAGAGTTAGGTGTGGGAGTTAGAGAGTGTGGCAGAGTTAGGAGTTAAAGGAGGCAGTTAAGATTGTGGAACTTATAGAGAGCTAAGAGAGTTAAGAGTGAAACAAGTTATTACTAAACTAATGAATACATTAAAGTCTGTGAAGAACCTGTTTAAGCAAACTGTAATCAATAAACCTGTGTTGTTCAACTTTATACTCAGCTTGGACCTCAAGCTTTCTAATTAAAGGGTGTTGACAGAGGTCAACTGGTGGCAGCAGAAAGGAGATAATGTGTCGTTGGCCTCAGGCTAGTGAAACAACCTGGGGACATGTGAGGGGCATGTCACAATTGGTGTCCAGCAGCGGGATACAAAATAGTCCAGTGAATCCAAAGTTTAAAAGTGAATTTTCTGGAGTCATGGGTACCTTTTTAGTTAGAGATCTGTGGTGAAGAAGTGGGTGACCTGCTGTGGAAAAGCTTAGTGGCAGGGCTTCTGAACCCAGGTCTGGGAACTTAAGATAGGGAACTGACTCTAAAGAAAACCTTTTTACCTCAGGATTTGACAGACTCAGTGGGCTAACTCGAAATCCAGGGTTCTGAGCGAAAGAGAGCAGTGGTGGATAAGAGTGGAAGCCAAAATCAGAACAGATCTGAGGTGATAGGAAAATAAAAAGCTAAAAAGAAAATTATTCTGGTGTCTGGAGGCAGGAATTGCTCAGACAGAAAGACTTAATAACTAAAATTGTGAGCTGGAGAGCAGCCAGAGAGAGCTTCTGGGTATAGCGCAACATACTTACTGGGGAAAAACAGCTGAAAGAGAGGTCCTTTTAAAATACAGTGGAACCTCTACTTACGAACTTAATCCGTCCCAGAAGATGTTCTTAAGTTGAAACGTTCATAAGTTGAAGCAAAATTTCCCATAGGAATGCATTGAAAACCGATTAATCCATTACGTTACGTTTTTGGTTCTTATGTAGAGGCGCCGTTCTTACGTTGAAGCATTAGTTCCCATAGGAACTAATGCAAAGCCGGTTAATCCGTCCTCTACCACTAGGGGGAGATTTTTTTCTTTTAACCTAAGATGACTTAGGTTTTAAAAAAAGGCAGGAAAGGAGGGAGGGAACACCTTTTAAACAGAACACCTTTTTTTTCGGTTCGTAAGTTGAAGCTCCGTTCGCAAGTAGAAGCAAAATTTTGCGGATGGAGCTGTTCGTAAGTTGAAATGTTTGTAGGTAGGGACGTTCGTAAGTAGAGGTTCCACTGTAGTATAATAAAGTACACTTTAACTCTAACATGCCACACAAAAGAACAAAGAAATCAGCTATGGAGGGAGTTGAACCACAGGAGGCTGAAGGGAATGAAAGCCTTCTGTAGCGGACACCCTGCTTTCCCCTATATGTAATTGTATTAGCCTGCACCAATGGGAGTTGTTGGGAGGCGGAGCCAGCTATATAGAAGGGGGGCTGTAGCAGAGTGTAAGCAGATAAGAAGGAGATAGAGAAGAGAGAGGTTGGAAGAGAAGGTTTGGGTTTTGAGGCAGAGAGAAAGTTTAAAGAGTGAATAGTGAGAGGGTTGTCAGGATTTGTTAAGATAGAAGAAGTTAAAGAAAAATACTGAATGCTTTATTTATCTTTAAGAATTATTCCTAAAACAACTTGTAATCAATAAACCTGTTCTTATTTCAAAGTTAAGTACTGAATGGACCTAAGTCTTTCCAAGGAAATATAGTTGGTAAAGATATCAACTAGTGGCAGTGAGGTAAAGGTGAGCTAATTGTTTGATGAAACAGCCGGGTCCACGTGGGTAAACGTCACACCCTCAAATTCAAAGGGATGAAGAAACTGGGGGACCTGGAGTGATTACCTCAGAGGGAGAAAATATTCAAAGCTCACAAGATTTTGAAAAATGGAAGTTGGAATGGGAATACAAAGTCAGGGAACTAGAAATTAAAGAAAGAGAAAGAGAAAGGGAACTAGAAATTAAAGCCAGGGCTGAAGAGAGAGCTGAGAAAGCCAGGGATGAAGAGAAAGCTAAGGAACTAGAGCTCAAGGAATTAGACATTAAGGGGGGAGAGAGAGCTGAGGCCAGACAAATGGAATTAAAGAAAGAGCTAGAAATAGAAAGAGAAAAAATCAGAGAACTTGAAAGGCAAAGAGAAAGGAAATTTGAGCACAGAGAACTTGAAAGGAAAAGGGAATTTGAGCTAGAAAACAGGCAAAGAGAAATGCAATTTCAAATAGAGATGAGAAACTGGAATTAGCTGCTCAAAATAATAATAATAATAATTCCGGTGAGGGAAATCTCTCAAAAATCGACCTAAAGAAATTTCCTCAATATAGGAAAGGGGATGGGAGGCGGGGCTTGTCACGGTGCTGTCAGCAGCTCCTGGAGTACCTCCCGGGAAAAGCTGGAACCGCCCGGTCTGGGTGCCCTTCAGGAGATGGAGGGCTGAAGGGAAGGCTAGGAGAAGTCTCCCTGAAGCAGTTGGTGAGCAAAAGAGGAAGGAAGCTGGGCAGCAACCTGGTATTTCTTCCCTCTGAAGAGATCACTCGAGCACAGATCGGATGCGGGAGCCATCTTGGGCAGTGAAGCTGTGAGTAACCCCCCCCCGGAGGAGAGGAGAACAAACAAATACTGCGTTGAAAATTGACAACAATAAAGTAACTTAAAGCCTTTGATCTATGAATAGCCCTATAAAGCGGAAAGAAAAACAATAGTGCAAAATATTTGGCCGAAAGAAGTGGAGAAGCAGCGAGTTTGCTTACCGGTCCTGCTGTCTCAAAAGCAAAACTAACTTTTAAACTGCAGGCTGGTCAAGGCCAACAATGAGAGAGTGAGAGAGAGAAAAATCTGATTCTGGAAAAAATTTGTTTCTGTCCATGGATTTTTCTTGGCAAAGATACTGGAGTGGCTTGCCAGTTCCTGCTCCAGGTGGATCACGTTTAGTCAGAACTCTCCACTATGACCTGTCCGTCTTCGGAGTCCCTGCACGGCATAGCCCATAGCTTCTCTGAATTACTCAAGCCCCTTCGCCACGACAAGGCAGCAATCCGTGAAGGGCTCATTCTAGGACTACTCTCTTTGGAACTTTGTCCTGCCAGGTGATACCAAAAATGCGTTGGAGACAACGCATATGGAACATGTTCAGCTTCCTCTCCTGCCATGCACAAAGGGTCCAGGACTCACTGCAGTACAGGAGTGTACTCAGGACACAGGCTCTATAGACCTCGATCTTGGTATATGCCGTCAGCTTCTTATTAAGCCATACTCTCTTTGTGAGTCTAGACAACATGGTAGCTGCTTTGCCAATGCGTTTATCCAGCTCGACATCTAGGGAGAGAGTGTCAGAGATTGTTGAGCCAAGGTACATGAAATCATGAACAACCTCCAATTCTTGTGTGGAGATGGTAATAGAGGGAGGTGAGTCCACGCCCTGGCCCATGACTTGTGTTTTCTTCAGGCTGATTGTTAATTCAAAATCTTGGATGGCCTTACTAAAACGATTCATAAGTTGTTGGAACTCTTCAGCAGAATGGGCAACAACAGCTGCATCATCGGTGAAGAGGAAGTCCCACATGCATTTCAGCTGGACTTTGGTCTTCGCTCTCAATCTAGAGAGATTAAAGAGCTTTCCATCTGATCTAGTCCGGAGATAGACACCTTCTGTTGCAGTTCCAAATGCATGCTTCAGCATGACAGTAAAAAAGATCCCAAACAGAGTCGGCACAAGGACACAGCCCTGTTTCACTCCGCTTCAGATGTCAAAGGGATCTGATGTTCAGCCATCAAAAACTACAGTGCCCTTCATTTCCTCATGAAAGGACCTGATGATGGACATCCAATCTTGGGAAGTATTTTTAAAAGGCCATCCCTGCTTACCAAATCAAAGGCCTTTGTAAGATCTATGAAGGCCACAAAGAGTGGCTGTTGTTGTTCCCTACATTTCTCCTGCAACTGTCTGAGGGAGAATACTATGTCAGTGGTGGATCTATTAGCTCGAATGCCACACTGTGATTCTGGATAGACTAAAATGATAATTTTAAGGTCACAAATAAGTGGGGTGTTGTTGTTGTTGTTTAGTCGTTAAGTCGTGTCCGACTCTTCGTGACCCCATGGACCAGAGCACGCCAGGCCCTCCTGTCTTCCACTGCCTCCCGGAGTTTGGTCAAATTTATGTTGGTAGCTTCGATGACACTGTCCAACCATCTCGTCCTCTGTCGTCCCCTTCTTCTCTTGCCTTCACACTTTCCCAACATCAGGGTCTTTTCCAGGGAGTCTTCTCTTCTCATGAGATGGCCAAAGTATTGGAGCCTCAGCTTCAGGATCTGTCCTTCCAGTGAGCACTCAGGGTTGATTTCCTTCAGAACGGATAGGTTTGATCTCCTTGCAGTCCAGGGGACTCTCAAGAGTCTCCTCCAGCACCACAATTCAAAAGCATCAATTCTTCAGCGGTCAGCCTTCTTTATGGTCCAGCTCTCACTTCCATACATCGCTACTGGAAAAACCATAGCTTTGACTATGCGGACCTTTGTCGGCAAGGTGATGTCTCTGCTTTTTAAGATGCTGTCTAGGTTTGTCATCGCTTTCCTCCCAAGAAGCAGGCGTCTTTTAATTTCGTGGCTGCTCTCACCATCTGCAGTGATCATGGAGCCCAAGAAAGTAAAATCTGTCACTGCCTCCATATCTTCCCCTTCTATTTGCCAGGAGGTGATGGGACCAGTGGCCATGATCTTAGTTTTTTTGATGTTGAGCTTCAGACTATTTTTTGCACTCTCCTCTTTCACCCTCATTAAGAGGTTCTTTAATTCCTCCTCACTTTCTGCCATCAGAGTGGTATCATCTGCATATCGGAGGTTGTTGATATTTCTTCCGGCAATCTTAATTCTGGTTTGGGATTCATCCAGTCCTGCCTTTCGCATGAAAGTGGGGTGTTAGCTGAGCTTTATTCTCAGATGCCTCTGGAGCAGGCTAGATATTTTGAGGCATATAGAAAAATTGTGTATTCCAGATTTGGACTTAATTCAGAGCACCTCAGAAAGAAATTTAGATCCATTTCAAAGAAACCTGAGGACTCTTTTACCCAACTTGGAGCACATTTGATGCAGCTTCTTAATAAATAGTTGGAACTCAAATATGTCTCTACCTTAGAAGAAATGAAAAATGTGATTGGATTAGAACAATTTTATTCCATTTTGCCAGGGGAACTGCATTATCTGGTCAAGGACAAAGATCCTAAAAATGAATTACAGGCATCTGAATATGCTGATTCCATTAGTGAGATCAGAGATCCTTTATTTTCTGAGGTAAAATTTGGTAGGAAAGTGTGGGATGATAGTAAATCCAGTAGAAATTACATCATAAATACCCAAGCTAATGGAAGCCATTTTAAAACTAAACCATCTCCAGAGCACAGTCCCCTGAAATCTAATGGTTCCGAGGGAAATGTTAATAAAACCCTTTATGATGAAAGAAGGGCTAATAAACAATGCTTCAACTGTGGAGAATTAGGACATTTTTGGGCTCAATGTGAGACTCATGGGAATAAGAATGTCAGTCAGCATAAAAGCAGAAATTTTATTCAGCCTAAAAGGGTATTTTGTGTGCAGCATAATAAGGCACAGCAATCGGCAGTTGAAGTTGAGGCCTCTTCCTGCCTCAGCACGATTGCTAAGGAAACGGTCTTGGCAGAGAGCCCACACATTCCTGAAGCGAGAGTGTTACAATGTTTCCTAGTCCAGTGCGATCCTATTTTATTAGAAAACTCAGCAGAAAAGATTTGTATCAATGGCGTAAAATATCTTAGCCTTAAAGATTCATGTTCTCAGATAACTATTTGCCACCCTGACCTAATCTCTAAGGAAGACATGATGGTACATGAGAAGGTTTCTGTTAAAGGGATAGGTTCTGAGTTGGTGGTCTTACCTACAGCCAAAATCTCTGTGAACTATATGGGGTGGTCTGGTATATGGAAAGTAGCAGTGTCAGACCAAATTCCTGCTCCTTGTCTGATTGGGTTAGATCTATCTAAGCATGTGCAGAGAGTTTTAGTAGTAACTTGCTCTCAGGGGAGGCAGATTAAAGCCTCTGATGAAAACGCTGGAACCCTTGTTGAAACACCCACTTTAGAAGAACAGCCTGAAATGAAAGAGACAGCTGAAGCGGTGTTATTGAAAAATCAAAATAGTTCATCCTTCATTAGAGAATGAAAGGAAGATACCACCCTATTCCATGTCTTGAAAAGGCCAAGGAATCTCCCTTCCCATTATCTCCTGAACATCCAGAGAGGTTCATAGTTGATAAAAACCTGATATATAGGGAAGTTTTATTAACACCTCATAGTGATGAATTAGTGATGAATTGATTTAACAGTATTATAAGCCTAGTAAAACCGACTAGCTTTTTAAATTTCCTCTGAATCTCAACCAGGATTTCGGGTCCTAGCAAGAAGGTGAAGAAGCAAAGAGGGGTGGAAGAATCAAGGAGCAGTTGCTAAAAACAAGGAAACCTTTATCGTTTTTTTCTGGGTCCGAGCATCACTTTCAGGTCACTGCAAGAAGATAAAGGAGAAAACCCATGAGAAGTTGCTAAAAGCAAGGAAAGTTTTGTCAGTTTCATCTGGCCCCAGATTAACTTTCTCATCTAGAAGGCAAGGAGGGGATCTGCCCTGCCCCCCAAAAATTGATTTCCGGTGTGAAGAAATCAAACTAAAGGCAATCTTAGCACTTCTCTGACACAGCATTAAACTTGACAAACATATTAAAAATAAAAGAAAAATTGTTCTGAACAGACAACAGGCAGTAATTTGAGGGGGATACCATGCCCCGCTGGAGGTGTCACTATCAACATCACCATAGAACATGCCTGTAATTGTCCTTTTGCATTGGAAAAGACAATTACACACACCAGAAAACATAGAAAAGTAATGCCAGCAAAACTGAAGCAAGATAAACTACCTCCTGTTGGCTGAGTAAAAAGACATGATTCCCCATGCGAAAAGGCCAGGCTTCCCAGCATTTTGGCTTTATGTTGTGCAGTTGTCAATAAGTACTTCAATTTTAACTGTGCCAACTCCAGTATAAACTGTGGGGTAAATGGCAATGTAGTTGTGCCCTATAGGACTTATTCCCAGGTACAAGGTGGTATACAGTTTCAGCCTCAGATTTTCAGACCAAATCGTGAAATCTTAGTTGGGCCAGATCATTTATAAAACCCAGAAGTTGCAATTCATGTAACATTTTTCTAATGATCAGAGCAAACTACTCTCCAAAACATCTTAATCTCGCAATTCCACTCTTAAAGCATAAAACCTGTATTCAGCTGATAACTGTGCTAACATTTATATCTTTTGACAGTGTGACTAGCTGGTGATGAATACTGCAGAAAGAACATGTTACAGAAACTTTCTTTGAGAGCAATTCAACACTCTGGTCATAAAACATGACTTGTTCAAACGCCGGATTATATTTTTGTATACAGTCTGGTTAAAGCCTGCCATTTTGTAGAACAGTTCAAGGCCTGCAGTTACAGCCTTTTCTTAAAGAGTGAGTCAGATGCCGTGCAGTCTGGCATTAACTCAGCTGCAACACAGGAAGACAATCATTCAAAGCAAGCATTTTACTCCCTTCAAATACACAGCACCAGGTTGCCACCAAAATTTGACAGCCAAACACTACAAGCTGTTTAAAGCAAGCACCTTGGAGGTAAACTGTTATAATACCATTAAAGCAAGCAAAATACTTGCTTTGCCTGGTTTTCACTATTAAAAATTCTTTACCTGTGGCAGCAGGTTGGAGTTGGGATCAATTGGGCTAGGGAGAGGACTTCAAGGTCCCTTCCAACTTTACCATGTTGGGTGAATGATATTACCAATTTGGTACTTGTAGCATGGAACTGTCGCCTTATAACTTCAGTTGCATGGGCTCTGTGCATCGATTTCAGTAAGCGGACAAATCTGGAATTTAGGTCTGCCACTGACATGCATTGAGCATGATAGCCATGGTATACACTGTACCTTGAACTGAGCACAATATATTTATACTGCTTAAATAAAATATCATAGCCCTTTGCAGCAGGTCAGTATTTCCCATCATTTTAGAGGCCAAGTGAACTGAAGGTGAGGTCAGATGGCTTGCAAAGGCACACGCTTTATCACACCAGAAAGGGTTGCTTTAACAGGAGTGATTCCTGCTTAACATGACTGTTCCATCTGCTGGGGAATCACTCTAGCCTCACCTTAGATAGTAGAAGCCCTACAGATGGACGCAAAATGGATCAGACATGGAGCGCATTTCCCCATGCGCTGTGTGATTGCAGAGAAATAGATTGCACCAGACCACTCCACAAGTGCTCCAGAATGTGAGCTAGTTCCTCATGTGACCACACCCTGGGTTCTCCAAAAGTTTGCAATGACCTTATGATCATTTGTTTCTTTGTACAGAGACTATGGAATTGCTAACTTGCAAACTCTATTAAAATGACAGTTTGATCTTATGTAGATTTACTCAAAAGGAAATTCCTTGATTTTTGCTAAGACTTGCTCCAAGGTAAATGTGTAGCCTAGGAATCTATGGCTCTTTATACTATCTGAAACTGAGGCTATAATGAAGCTTCAGTTGCACATTGACTAAGGCTAGCACTGAACTAGAACACAGTTTATCTTCCCCGTACAATCTTCCCAACATACATTCCCCTACTATAAGATGTACTGTAGTTCTCTTCAAGTTACTATTATCAGATCTATAACTTCTTCTGAATAGAAAAAATAGTAGATGTAAATTAATGCCCTTTTTTGGTGACACATTTCCTCCTTTTTGGCAACATGTAAGGACCCACCCTTATGTTAAAGCACATCTTAAAAACAGAACTAAAATGGAGCTTTTAGACATTTCTCCCATAGGGAACTTCCACAAACTACAAAACGATTTCTTTCTTCAGTTCCTCTTAAGCATGAAAACCTGGCAGGTGTCTAGCCTTTCTGAGAAACAGGAACTTCAGCTCCCTGGCAGTGACAGTCACAGGGGTGGGGAATTGGAAAGAAGGCCCACTAATGGCCCCTCATTCCTCTAGTACAGCCCAGAGTGCTTCTATTTGTGCAAGACCTATTGTTGTGAGCTTCACACATTCTCTGGCCAAGCCCCTGCTTTTCCACCCTATTGCTGCGAAAAGGTGTTTGTGTTGGCAGTGGGCCAGTGTAAATAAGTGCAAATCAAAAGAAACACATTATTTTCTTTCAGCACTGCTTACTGTTCATGCTTCAGCAGCCCAGCTTCTGTCAGAGCTGGTGTTTTGTCATACACTGCATTTATGCTGGAGCATAATTCAGTTCTTCAAAAAAAAAAACCCTACAACTTATGAATGTGGGATACTGTTCTTCTGTATCCAAGATTCAAAATGCCCGAAAGTGGCCCAATATTGTGCCTGCATTGCCAGCAGGAAAAAGAATGTCAATTTTTACATGGCAAAGGGCAGTCTGAATGTTGACACCACCAATGGCAGCAGTCAAGATGGTCTACAGGATATCCACTCACTACGATTCACACTAGTCAAAAAACAGCTATCAGAGTTGCTTTGTGTTTGGGCGAGAAATGCATGTTGCCCATACCTGATGTGTAGACTTCTAGCACAAATCTATTCTGGTACTGTATTATTGGAAGAAGGACCCCAGACCTTCAGAATCTGGTCCTGATGCAATGGAACAATTCTTAATGAGGAATATGTTAGTAACAGCTTTGCTGTACATTACTGCTTTGTATTCCTCAACCAACAGCTCTTTTTCATACTTAATAAGATTGTTCTTCAGCTTTTGCTGTATTTAGAAATGAGAAAGCATGTTGTTTTCCTGTGGGACACTGCTCTGTCTTAGTGCATGTTTGTTTCTTTCATTATTCTGCTACTGTGTTTCCAAACTCTACCAGAACATTATTTGCTAACTATACACTTTTGTAAATTATCCCTTGACTATCCGGACACTTATTTATCAGCCATTTCTCTGCCTACAGTTGTATTTTGCCATACTGTTAAACTGTGCATAAAGAGCTCCAGCTGTAGAGAGCTTAAAGCAAATCTATGTTTTTATTTGAAAAACAACAACAATACAGTCTCTGTGGCCGGCATCTTCAGAGGACAGGAGTCAGAACTCTGTCTGTGCTCTGGTGCACAAACTACACCAGATCACAGACAGAGTTCTGACTCCTGTCCTCTGAAGATGCCGGCCACAGAGACTGGCGAAACGTTAGGAAGAAAAACCTTAAGAACACAGCCAAACAGCCCAGAAAACTCACAACAACCATCGGATCCCGGCTGTGAAAGCCTTCGAAAATACAACAACAATACACATTAAAATTTGAGCTGTACTCCTAAATGCATCACTAGAGTACAAATATATGCCACCTGTTTGCTGATTTCACATGGTAGGTTTTCAATTTTTACCCACAAGAATAATTTTAAACTTCTCTACAGCAGTGCTCACTGCAGCATATTTCTTGATAGATTGTCTTTTAGTTATTTCCTCTATTTAAGATTTTCCATGGTGAATACAGTCCTGATCAGTCATGGTTTAGAGCAATGGTTCCCAACCTTGGGTCCCCAGATGTTATTGGATTAAAACTGGCCAGGATTTCTGGGAGTTGTAGTCCAAGAACATCTGGGACCCAACGTTGGAAACTGCTGTTTTAGAGTGTGCAGAGCTCACACGTGTTAAAGGGGAGCACACTAGCCCTACTCCCCAACCTTATCTTGAATCAGAGAAATGTGGTGCTCAGTAGCTTCTCCATGTGAGCCAGAGCTCGCAGAGTTTGGAGTGGGGGCTTGGTTCATGTGGAGAGGTTAGCACAGTGTCCTCAAGATTTGTGGGTTCCATACATTTCAAAACAGAACTGAATTACACCTTATATCCTCTGAGATTTATTTGGCATCGGAAGGGATTGTGAAGGTAATCTAATCCAAGCTGCCCATCAGTGGAGAATTTGCACAGAGACAGAATCCTTGATACTTGTTGAGACAGCCTTTGCTTAAATACCTCCAGCAAAAGAGAACTCATCATCTCCATTATCTTATTGTGTTTGTTGTTCAGAAGGATTTCTTACCGGTTGAGCTGAAATGTGCTTCCAGTTTCCACCCTTTACTTCTAGTCCTGCTTTCTGGAGCTTAAGAAAACAAGCTTGCTTCATTTTCTATAGAACAACCTTTCTTGCTGGTGTTTTTTTCGGTGGATTTTGGGAAGCAGGTGGGCTTATGTTTTGTTTTAACAAAACACTAGTCATGCACGCAAACAGCTGTGCATCCCTCCCAGCATTACTGACTCTAAACTTTGCTTGGCTGTGCAAAATCCGAAGAAGTGTGCATGGATGGGACAGCCACTGTGAGACTTAACAGTAGAGAGAAATAGAACAAGAATATAGGGGCAATACGTAGGATGGGAAGAAGGTAAAGATGAGCCAAGGCTTTAAAAAATAAGTTCCAGTAACTGAGTAGCAAAACTAAACAGGGCAAATGGAATTATGAAATCAGAATTGATTCAAATTGGGATTGTTCCAGTTGACGTTTCAGAGATGCAATTAGTTGTTGTTTCATGAAGGACAAAAGCAAAAAGCTTATTTATGAATAGATATGTACTACATTGCACTGTTAGCTTTTCTGCTTAAAAACAAGTACAAGTGGAGCTCTAAACAAGGAAAAGTGTACTTTTAAATGTCAGTAACATACTCCTGTTTTATATATTATAATATGTATATATTATAAAACAGGAATATATTACTTTTGTTTGGGACCCACTTGGCCTTGGTTGCCCAGATGGCTCTCCTTATTTGAAGGAAGAGAGAAGGGAGGATGACAGTAATGTTCCAGCTTGGTTCCATAGTAGCTTTTGATAACATTGACGATGTTGTCTTCTAGGATTGTCTCCCTCAGTTTGGAGTTGATTGCATGGTACTACTTACAAGGCTATTTCCAGGGAGTAGCAACCAGGGGTTGGCATGCTAGCAGTTTTGCTGTCTATTGTGTCACTGGGCACAATTTTTTCTCCTATGTTCTTTATCAGCTATATGAAGCCGTGGGAGGATGATCAGTAGGAGAGCAGACATTCAGTGGCAGCAGTACGCTGATGGTGTCCAACTAGAATTGTCAGGCTATTAGTATCCCCTTCCCAAAAAAATCAGGTCCAAAATCTGAGACCAGGACAGATCTGTATGTCATATGAAAGAACCCTTATGACATCACGGAGGTGGGGAAGGCAAAGTTTGGGGGAGAAATGGGCACAATGTTCTGTTGAATGAGTGATTCCTAGCACAAGCTAAGGAGTGGGTGGGATGGAGTTTTAAATATCTCTCATGGACAAAAATCAAGCTAGAGCATTTCTTTGCTCTGGATTGGGTTTTCCCCTGTGCTCCACCTCTCTGAAGAAATGTTGCTTGTTATGCTGCTTGTGTATATACCATGGGACTGCTCTTGGATTCATTTTGGATACTGGAGATTTGGATACTCTGTCTTAAGTAGGACATCTTGCTAATTTCTGCTGGTCTGAGAGTTCCATCCTTTCCTGGACCGAGGTAAACTTTGTAATCCAGGCATTGGCAGCCTCATAATTAGTTTACTTGTAATATGATCCCAAGGAGCCCATTGGTTAGGGACTATGGGAGTTGTTATCCAGAGCATTACTACACACAGCAGTATGAACATGTTCTAAATAAATCAAATAGATAATTTGCTTACTTTTAGTGGTACCACAAAAATCATCATCCACTGGTGTGCTACCTCACACTAACTACTGGGAGGGCTGGCTGTGGCCACCAACCATACAATTTGCCTTGCACAACATTTGACATCTTTGTATGTTTGCTGTCTTACCAGTGGACGTGGTAAAGTTAGAAGGCTTTTCAAAGCACCTGGAAAGACCAGGGCAGGGAAACTTATTTTTTGGAAAGTAATTAATTGTCATTATAGTTGTAAAGTTAAAAGTAATTAGCTGCCATTATGGGTACAAATGTAAGAAGTAACTATTTACTCTTCATTATTTAACAGTTACTATAATAGTTACTTGACGTAATTTTTTTAAAAATAGAATGCTATAAGCTGCTTTCGGGTGATACAAAACACACACTATTCTTTTCTGCAGCAGAGCAGGAGGCACAGCAAAGGCCAGTGCTTTTATCTTCCTCCTTCACCATTTGATAAGGACACATCTCTTATAACTATAAACACAACTAAACATTCCAGCTGCGCCAGAAAAATAACGAACCTGTGTAACATAGTGAAGTTATACCTTCGGTACTGAAAAACAACAACAACTAATTACAGTGAATTATAAGCAACTTCTTGTTTCTAACCAGTTATTTCTAACTAGAGATGAGCACGAACCGCCAGTTTGGTGTTTTGTGCTGGATCGTTTATCAGTTGAACAGGTACTCAGCACTTCAAAGCCCAACCTCCTCTAGCAGGTACCCACTCAGAGGCAGTACCTGGAGAAGGCAGGGCAGGGAAGCCAGTCCCCTGCCTCCAAATGGGCACCCACCTGAGGAGGAGAGGCTTTGAAACACTGAAAACTTGTTTGGTCCATAAACGAATTGGCAGGAACCGCCAAACCAGCGGTTCATACCCATCTCTATTTCTAACTCCTGAGTGGGAGGTATCATTCATGATTCATAATCCATTGGTTGGTTATCATGCATTTTCTACAGGCCTTTTAATGCATTTTTTTGTTGTTGCTAGGATATCTGAAGATTGAAACCAGAAGGTCAAAAGGATTTAGGACAAAACATATACCTGAAACCATTAAAGGGGCCTGTCTTGCAGCAACTTGTAAACAAAATTCTTCTTTCATTTAAGCCTAAATTGTGCGGTTAGACAGACCTTTCCTTTCCCCTCATCCGACAAAACTGTCAAAGCAACTAGTCTACTTTCTGCAAAAGAGGCTTTTTTCCTTGTCAGCCTTAGAGAGACATGTCTCTTTATTGGTTGTCATTGAAATAAAACTCCAGGTGGCAGTCATCAAGCAAATTAACAATGCAGACAGCATCTTCTTAGGGAAGATCTATAATAGGATATCACTTAGCAGGGATGATTTACAAGTGCCTTTTTAATCCCGGAGAGGCCTTGCATGGCTGCCCCACTCCAAACACGTGTGGAAAATGCTTCGGCCTTACTATAAATTCCAGCAAAGCAATGAATTATTCAGCATCAGCTAAAGATCGTTTTGTTATTCCAGAAAGCCGCCCGGGTACCAAAAAAATAAACCCTTCAAGTGTAAAGAACCGTGAAATAAATATCACAGGGGAGATGAATAATGTGTAGCTTGATCTGTAATCCCATGTCCACTGGAACATGTAACCGGAGACTTGTTGCAGTCTCGCTGTAGTTAGTGGATGCTAGGAGAGGGAACATGAGAGACAACCCCGTTTGCAGCTATGATAACCCTGAAAGGCACAGAGTTTGGCAATGCAGTTTTTTTTAATTTATTTAAGTTAAACTGGGGGGTGGGGGTGGGAACCATAGTAAAAAAAAGTGACATTTTCAAGCTCCGGAAACCTGCATGATTTTGAAGGTGACCTGCATTTGAAAAGACTAGCATGACTTTACATGCAAATAGCGCCTGTCCCTCCCATCTTTTAAAGCAGAAACACATGTATGTGTTTTCAGACGTTCAGCTACAAGATATCTATCCTGTCTGAAGCATGTCTCCAAGTACTGTAAGTACTTTTAGAAGGCTCTGAGGTTCTCCCACCAAGACTTTAGGGCAATGTATTGTATCCTGGGGAGGGGGGAGAATAGTACAAAATAAGAGATTTTCTTTTAATCCAATTACACTTTTTAAAAGATTTTTCTCTAATAGTGCAGAGTAGCACCTGAGTAATCCCTCCGGTTTATGGAACAGCATTTGTCAGCAGCATGGAGAGGGGGCCTGTCGTCCCCCCTCCCCCACATTTCATTGTGCAAACCTTCTCTGCACTGTCAAAATCTCCCCAGCGGTGGGGTAGAGGGATCTTCTGGGGTGCATTTTAAGGATGAGCAAGAGACTGCAGTAAGAGGTAAAGGCAAAGTCCGAGTGTGGGAACAGAAGATTACTCATGTGATGCTGGATTTCACAAATGATCTGTCATGCAAAAGTAAATGGTCAGTTTTAACTGTGTTCAAAAGACTTGTATGTAACTGTGCCAACTCACCTGATTTTTTTTCTGTTTACTTTTTATTATGCAAAAAAATAAAATAAAGAACAGCAACAAAAAAGACAACTAAAACCACACCAAGTATTGTTGTCATTGTCATTGTCATCATCATCATCTATACATAAGCTTTTGTGAATGCATTACAAATGTCTAAAAATATATTCCTACGAAGTCTATATACCATGCATTCAAATGCTGATAGACCTGCAAGACCCTTAAATCCACTGAATAACATGAGGTGGGCATCTGTCTTTCCATTATTGTAATATACCATACTAAAAACACAGAGAATCAATTTTCATTTGCAAGTGATTAATCTGCAGGAAATGGGCAATTAAAACACATAAGTATCAACAACAACAACAAAACCCAGAGAAAATTCTAGTACAAAATTAGAACAAGTGTATGACTTCCCCACCAGAAGAACTGCAACTGGACCTGAGCAGATCACATATTTAAAAGCCACATCAGGTAAACTGCAGTGCCAGCCATTAAACAGGTTGCACAGATTGTTACTAAAAAGGTGATGTGGCAGCTGGTGTAACCTAAACTTTTTCTCCCAGGAATAATTTGCTGCTGAAGATCCAGGCATGCACGTAGTATGGAAGCGAAGTCAAATTTCCATTGTTACTTTTTTTTAAGGCAAAATAGGACAATCCAATTCCTTTTTCTGTTCATACCTGGAAGCCTGCTTATCATATTTGTGTGTAGGCATCCTTCAGTCTCGAGAGACTATGGTAACGTGCTCTGTATAGAGGGAACATATTTATAAATATTATCATATTTATTAACCAACAATACTGTAAACAAATATCATGGGGTTTCTTTTTCTATACTGACTCAACAAGGATTTCCAACAATAAGGGAGACACTTTGGTGCTGACCTCTGAGCAAGTATGCTTAGAAAAGGTAGAGAGCAGAAGAAAAGACCTGATTTATATGGTAAGAACCAAATGAAATCAATCTATTGTTTTATGTGGCAAGCAACACAAACTAAATCTAAATCTTTGGCAGCATCCTCCATTCTGGCAAGGGAAATGTAGATTAATAAATGAACTAATCGTACTTGCTTGGGTTCATATGTATCTGAAAGTAAGTCCCACTGAATTTAGTCAGACTCATCCTAAACAGGCCTGCTTGGGGTTGCACTGCATTTTAGGTAAATCATTTCCAAAAGGAAACATTGACTTTCAAGCTGGCAAACCTTCCCTTTAAATTGGCAGACCAGCACAGACTGTTCAGTGTGGTAAGGAAGCACACTCTGTGCATGCTCAGGTTGTTCTTCAAATATACTGTATTAAAACAAAGATCCATTTAGCCCCTGCACTCTGCTTCCAGAATACGAGAGCCAAACTCTGCTACGTATATGCTGGCAACTCTCGCCCCTCTCACAATGTAATTATTCCTTAGGATGGTTATTACCTATGGTAATGGTGAGTCATATAAACCAGCTCACTGTAGTAGAAGAATGTGTTTCCATGGTAGCAGCTAGTGTTTCCAGCTGAATTTTCCACAAGGCAATCTAGCTCAAGGGGGGAGGCAGACAAAATATCACTCACAGGGCTTGTGCGAAGTACTTCACAACTTTTAACTTATTGCTTGCTATGCCAGGTCAATAATGCACAAGGTGGCTCGTGAAGCTGTGAGAGAGAAAAGGTGCTTCTCTTAGTCAGAGAACAAAGGCAGATTCACTGCAAGGGGAGCTGTAATCATAAGTCCTTCAATAAAAATGTTAAGATCCATACATGTATTGCAGATATCTAACCTAAACTACAATGTTTATGAATACACACAGGGCAGTGAATTGCATCAATGCAGTGCCCCAGGAATGGCTTGTAACTATCAAGAATCCCTTTTATTCAACCCGTTACACAGTAAGTAAGTAAATGGCCATTTGTTTCCCATGGATATTCCCTCTCCCATTTTTAACATTTTAAGGTGATATCATTCATTAATAGGCAGGCTTTGAAATTTAAAAGAGTTGGGGCTGTATGTTTAGTGCCTGGGACCCCTGGATTGTAAGTGTGTCCTCCACAACCCTCGTTCCACAGGCTGGAGAGGAGCAGAAAGAAGATTACAAAACAGTTGGTCCTTGAGACAACAACAATCTCTGTTGTTATCTTAATGAGTTTCTGCATGTCTTAACTCCCTGCAGAAGATAACATAATTAGGACCTCTCACTGGCATTCTCAGTGAGTAACTTCAGAATCCAGTGTGTGCTGTAGTGGATAAGAGTGACAGACTGGGACTCAGGAGGCCATGGGGAGTGGAACTGATAAAACCACTCCTTAAATATCCCACGTACCCTAAAAGCCTTACTAGGGTCACTATAAGGGCCTGTCATGGCTGTGGTAGGCTGGCTCCTGTATGGTGCCCTGCTTTATAAGAAAGTAAGGTAGATGTAATCCAAAATGTTTTTCCGATCTCTGAACTGGGCAAAATGAGTGATCAGCCAGCCTGAGTAACTATGAGCAGATATAGCAACAACAGCAACACAAAGAAGACAACCACAAGTCTCAGTTGGGTTTTAATTTTAATTTTTGTATTTATTTTGTCTCTCTCTCTCTCTCTCTCTCTCTCTCTGTGTATTTATTTATTTATTATAGGGCAGGCTGGATAGCTCAATGTTTTAGGTATCCGGCTGCAGAGCCAGAAGTTGGGAGTTCAACTGCTAAACACAGTGCAAATATTTAGTGAAGTTATTCAAATAAAATTTGGAATTTACAAATGTGCAGCTCTGTCTATACACCGTGGCAAGATTCAAAAACTAGATGGAATAGAGTTTTAAAATGGCAATATTATAAAATCACTATCAATGATGAAAATCATAAATTCCTTGGAATATTAGAAGTCGACAATGTCATACACACAAAAGTTGAAGAACTGACAGAAAGGGAATACAACAAGAGACTGCGAAAAATCTTAAAATCAAAATTAAATGGTGGAAATACAATCAAAGCCATAAACACATGGGCAGTTCCAGTAATTAGATACCCAGCAGGAATAATAGATTGGACCTAAAATGAATTAGAAGAATTGGATCAAAAAACACAGAAACTAATTAACATACATCATATGCTACATCCCAAAAGTGATGTGGACAGATTATATTTACCACAAAAAAGTGGAGGTCATGGATTACTGCAAATACAGCAAGTAATAGAGGAGGGGAAAAGAACCCTAAATGATTATATTAGTACAAGTAGAGAAAAATTACTTAAGGTGATGAAAATGGAGAATATTTTGAAAACAGAAATAAAGGCTCAATATAAGAAACAACAAATTCAAAATAAATTAAACAGTTGGAAAAATAAAACACTATATGGACAACACCTGAGAAATATTGATGGAAAGCAGGATAATAATTTAACATGGGCATGGCTAAAACTGGGAACCATTAAGAAAGCAATCGAAGGCTTAATTTTTGCTGCGCAAAAACAAACACTAGAAATGAATGTGATGAAAACTAAGATTCAAGGAATTAGTGCTAACAGCAAATGTTGACTCTGCCAAGAAAAAGGTGAAACTGTGCGCACCTCATCTGTGAATGTCCAAAAATTGCACAAACAGATTACAAAATCAGACATGATAGAGTGGCAAAATTAGTGCACTGGTCGTTATCTGTAACCAGATGCAATGAAGTCACTGGAAGCTTCAGGCAGCAGGAGCATGTATTGTTTGTAATATAATGTGGCACAGAATGTACTGTGTGCATAACAGTGAGTGGGTGGGCAAGAGCTCTATGCATTCATAGCTTCTGATTAAACAAGGCAAATAGCTGAGAAGAACAGCACCCAGTGCCTCTGTCAGCAGTTCTTCTTGGGCAAGCTGGCAGGAGCAGGATATTTGTGAATCGATGCCACACAGCACCAGGGGAACATTGCAGCATGAGAGACATTCATGTGATAAATCCAGCAGAGGCATCTGAGATGTCTCTTTTCTTTCTTTTTTAAAAATCCATCTTTTGCACCATCTACTTGTTAAAATAAAGCCATTTTTAAACGGAAAAACTAGCCTTTTAAAGACTAGCAAGGAGGTAGGATCACACATCTGTCCAGCTTTCAAGCCTTTGCAGATAATCAGTTTTAGCAAAGGTCAGCCAAGGATGGATGGACACATTTGGAGATCTTTGTGAGTGCCCAGAGGGCTTTTCAAAACTGATCAGCTAACTAACTTTCGATGTCTCCAGAACAGTTTCTGGTTGCAACACTTTCACAAGAGTGGACTGTTCTGTTTCTAAATGTGTAGCCAACATTCTGCTGAAATGAAGACTCTCATTAATTGAAGTTGTGAATTAGATCAAATCTCTATTGCATTTTGTATACTGAAGAATTTCCACCAATACTACTAAATATAATTTTATCAACGAATGAATAACAATGCTATTGGAAAAAATGTTCATTCAGGATTTGGAGAAACAAATATATCTTTAAAATTAGGCCTGGTGCCAGCAATGGGCATTGTTGGGCACCTGTCAAGGCCCACATGAGACCCATGACACAGTGGTTAAGCTGCAGTATTGCACTCAAGCCTCTGCTCATGACCTGAATTCAATCTCGATGTTCAGGTAACCAGCTAAAGATTGAGTCAGCTTTCCACCCTTCCGAGTACCCAGCTCACTGGGGGACAAAGTGTTCCTTGCATAATTATATTGTAAACTGACCAGAGAGTGCTCTAGCACTATGGGGCAGTATATAAGTCAAAACAACAACAAAAGTCCAGTGGGGTTCTCCTTCCTCCTTCCTTCCTCCTTCTTCTCCTTTCAGTTCCTCCAGGCAGTCATTAGAAGTGTTACTCTTTGGTTTGTGGGACTCTGACAGGGTCATCCAAAAAAGTAACATTTTGAAGCACTGCAGGTACCCTATCCCATCTTATGAGCAGAGGGGGGGGGAAGTAAGGAGCAAACTCCACTGGTCTTGCTATCGGCAGTGGTACAGCTTCCACATCGACTGGGGTAGGCAACCCGTTGTCCTTGGACAACTAGTCCCATAATTTGTAATTATTGGTGTCACTGGCTGCAGATTGAGGGAGATGTAGTCCAAAACACCTAGAAGGCAAGACAGAGAGAAGGCAAATCACTGGGTGTCAGTAACACTGATAATGGAGCCGTGGAGATTTTTGTTCCAAGAGCCTCTCAAAATTTGGAAAAGACACAGAGCTTGGAGAGTAGCAGCAGTAGCAGTAGTACAAGTGCCAGAGTCCCCCAGAATGGCCAGTTTTTTCCCCTACCCACTTCTCTTCCAAGGACCCCCCCCCCCCCCCGCCATCTAGTTTCAGGGTGAAAGTACATTGAAAGGCTTTTAAAGTTTTATTCCTGCTTTTATGTCTGTGTTTAACGTTTTGAGCACTTCTCATAAAATGTCAAAAACCAATAATAACCACCAAGCATTGCACTGAGTAAGTGTTAAGCCCTGTGCCTGACCCTAAGCAGTTCTTTGGCTCCCTTTTATTTAAGACTGGAGGGAGCTCTTCCTCCTCCAATTTGGAAAGGTCAAGTTGTGGCTTAGACAGAAATTCAATTGATACATCTTTTATTACATCTTCCTTTCATCAATGTCATTCATTCACCCAAGAGGCAAAAGAATTATACTTGGAATGAAGTGTGTGTGTGTGTATGTGTTGGAAGGAGAATCCACATTACGTTTATAGCTAACATTAATTTCACAGATGCCAATACATCATCATTTTTCCGACTAAGTCTCAAGCTCCCAAGAGAGAAAACTGGAACAGCTGTGAAATTCTACCTTCGTGATGTCTACTTTGAGCACATCAGCTCAGCTTCCTCACTGACTGTTGCAGAAGACAGCAAAGATTCTTCCCAGAATATGGCAGCCTATCAGCAACCAGGAACTCTTCAATCCTAGCTATGCTCATAGGATAGTTGATTTAACAGTGGAGAATGAGTGAGCCCATGAGAAAATATTCTTTAGTTCTTTCAGAGTTGCTTTAGAGTTGTTTTTACATGGGAAGGCTAACACTGTTTACTGCTGTTTGCCACCTTTCCTTTAAAGTTCCAACTGTACAGTACAGATAGCAAGTAGTTAGAAATAAGAATCTTTGAGGGCTGAAAGCTGTCTGACAAACATAGCACACAATTTCTCACCAATCGGTTGGCCCAAATTGGTGTCTAGATACCTAATTTTTGCAATATGATCTTAAATGCCTCTTCCATAATCCATCTTGAACACCAGACATTTCTTGTTGCATATAAGGTAAAAGCCTTTGTTGCAACACCTTGAGCATCACTTTGCTTGCATGGGAAATTACAGCAATGGTTCTATAGTTACTGCACTCCTTGGCAGCTTCTTTTTTAGGGATTGGAATGTATATTGAACATTTCCAGTTTATGGGTCATTGTTTTGTTTTCCATATTTGCTAGCATATTGTTAGGATCTTTGCAGACTTATTCTTTGTGGCTTGAAATAGTTCTATTGGTATTTCATCTACCCCTTATTATTTATTTCTTCCCAGTACTTTCTGAGTAGCTTTCAATTCACTTTCTAGAACTGCAGGTGCTTCATCATAGGATTTCTCTTCAAAGGGGTATGTCATCCTTTTATCTCTTCTATATAGGTCTTCAGCATATTGTTTCCACCTTCTCTTTATTTTCTTCTGGTCAGTTAGTGTGATTCCCTGTTGGTCATTCAGCAATCCTAATCTAGGCTGAAATTTCCCCTTGATTTCTTGGTTTTTCTGGAAGAGATATCTTGTTTTCCCCCTTTTCTTGTTCTCTATTTTTGTGCACTGGTTGTAGTGGTAGTTTTCTTTGTCTCTACATGACAGTCACTTGAAAAACTGCATTCAGGATTCTGACCCTGTTTTGTCACCTTTTACTTTTGTTCCTCATCTGTCCTTTGCAATTTTAAATGTTTCTTCCACCATCAATCGTTTTTTCTTTTCTTTTTACTATAGGAATTGTATTTTTGCTTTCTTCCCTAATAATATCTCTGGTTTCAATCTACAATTCTTCTGGTTCATGGTCAATTGAGTTTATTAATGCAAATCTGTTCCTTATGTGGAGTTTAATTTCATCAGGAATGTTGTTTGGATTATATTTTGGCACTACAGTTTCTTTTAGTGTTCTTTTTCAACTTTAATGTTGGCTATTATCAGTTCATGATTGGTACCACAATCTGCTCCTGGTATTGTTCTGGAAGAAGGAATAGTTTCCCCATCTCCTGCTTCCAATTATGTAGTCTATTTAATTTCTATATTAACCATAATTTCTATATTAACCATCTGGTATTGTCCACATGTATAGCCGTCTGTTTGGTTGTTTGAAGCATGTATTTATAATAAACAGATTATTGGCTTCGCAGAACTCTATAGGTTGTTCTCCTGCTTCATTTCTGTCCCCTAAGCTAAATTTTCTGGCCACATTTGGGTCTGCTTTGTTCCCTACTTTTGTTTTATTTTTATGTGTGATCAATTTCCTCTTGAATGCTTATGTAAGGGCTTTCAATTTCACCTTTTTCAGCATTGGTAGTTGGAGCAGAGACTTGAAATGATGGTTATATTCATAGGTTGGCAGCCAAAGTCTGGGAGTTTTATTCCCTCACTGTGGCTTCTGTGAGTAGAGCCAGCCTGTGTGGCCTCTGACAAGCTGCAAAGTTTCAGGTTGCCCCCAGAAGAAGGGAATGGGAAACCACTTCCGGTATTGTCTACCTGGAAAACCCTGAAAAAAGGTTGCCATTAGTCAGAATTGACTTGCTGGCACATAATTATATAGGACCTTCGTGGCACAGTGGTTAAACTGCAGTACTGAAGCCAAACTCTGCTCTACAAAGCTACACTTTGTAGCTTTCTGACTGAAAATATCCCATTCCTGTCCACTTTAGTTCAATTATACCAAGCACTGCAATGTTTATAAGCTGCATTTCTTGCTTTAGGGTTTCCAGTTTGCCTTGATTCATACTTATTTATTTTATTTATATATAAGATTTTTTAGCTGCGCCATTACCAATGGTCTCTGAGCGGCGTACAACAATATTAAAACTTTAAAAACATTAAAACCATTTAAAATAGGCAATATTATCATAATTGTTGTTGTTTAGTTGTTTAGTTGTGTCCGACTCTCCGTGACCCAATGGACCAGAGCTCTCCGTGACCCCATAGACCAGAGCACGCCAGGCCCTCCTGTTTTCCACTGCCTCCCGGAGTTGGGTCAAATTCATGTTGGTAGCTTCAGTGACACTGTCCAACCATCTCATCCTCTGTCGTCCCCTTCTCCTCTTTCCTTCACACTTTCCTAACATCAGGGTCTTTTCCAGGGAGTCTTCTCTTCTCATGAGATGGCCAAAGCATTGGAGCCTCAGTTTCAGGATCTGTCTTTCCAGTGAGCACTCAGGGTTGATTTCCTTTAGAATGGATAGGTTTGTTCTCTTTGCAGTCCAGGGGACTCTCAAGAGCCTCCTCCAGCACCACAATTCAAAAGCATCAATTCTTCGGCGGTCAGCTTTCTTTATGGTCCAGCTCTCACTTCCATACATCACTACAGGAAAAACCATAGCTTTGACTATGCATACTTTTGTTGGCAAGGTGATGTCTCTGCTTTTTAAGATGCTGTCTAGGTTTGTCATCGCTTTCCTCCCAAGAAGCAGGTGTCTTTTAATTTCGTGGCTGCTGTCACCATCTGCAGTGATCATGGAGCCCAAGAAAGTAAATTCTGTCACTGCCTCCATATCTTCCCCTTCTATTTGCCAGGAGGTGATGGGACCAGTGGCCATGATCTTAGTTTTTTTGATGTTGAGCTTCAGACCATTTTTTGCACTCTCCTCTTTCACCCTCATTTAATATAGGGTATTAGCATAACACCCTATATTAAAAACAGTCATTAAAACATTAATATTAATACATCCTGCTGCTCATATGGCCAGCTAAAGAATACTATTTAATTAAAATGCTGGCTAAACAGAAATGTCTTTGCCTGGCTCCGAAAAGCCAAAAGTGTTGGAGCCAGGCGGATCTCTATAGGGAGGGCGTTCCAAAGTTGGGGCCAACAGCTGAGAAGGCCCTATTTCGGCATGCCATCCCCCTCACCTCTTTCAGGGATGGCACCTTCAGAAGGGCTTCCTGGCCTGATCTTAGAGTATGGGCAGGCTCATATGGAAGAAGGCGGTCCTTTAAGTAACCAGGTCCTAAGCCGTTTAGGGCTTTATATGTCAAACTAAGCACTTTGAATTGGGCCTGAGCAGCAACCGGCAGCCAGTGTACATTTTTCAGAACCGGCGTGATATGAGTCCGTGCGGCGGCACCACTTACCAGCCGCGCAGCCCGGTTCTGTGCCAGTTGCAGTCGCCGGACCGTCTTCAAAGGCTGCCCCATGTATAGCGCATTGCAGTAGTGCAGTCTGGTTGTTACCAGTGCATGTGTGACTGTTGCCAGGCTCCGCTCATCCAGGTAAGGGTGAAGTTGATATATTCTCCGCAGCTGTAAGAAGGCACCCCTGGACACCGAGTCCACCTGGGCTTCCAAGGTCAGACCTGGGTCAAGGAGCACCCCCAAGCTGTGGACCCTGTCCTTTAGGGGGGGTGTAACCCTGTCTAAGGCAGGGAAATGGCCCTTTAGCCTATCTGGCGGAGCACCTACCAGCAGCACTTCCGACTTGTCTGGATTGAGCCTCAGTTTATTGACCCTCATCCAGTCCATTATCGAGTCCAGGCACGAGTTCAGAACGGTGACTGCCACGCCTGGATTGGTAGAGAAAGAGAGGTAGAGCTGGGTGTCGTCAGCATATTGCTGACTCCTCAGCCCAAACCTCCTAACGACCTCCCCCAGCGGTTTCATGTAGATATTGAATAGCATGGGGGACAGTATAGAGTCCTGAGGAACCCCATGACGCAACTGCCATGGATCAGAGCTACTGTCCCCCAGCACCACCTTCTAGACCCGATCAGCCAGGTAGGAGCGGAACCACTGTAAAACGGTGCCTCCCATTCCCATCCCAGCCAATCTGTCCAGAAGGACACCATGATCGATGGTGTTGAAAGCCGCTGAGGTCCAGGAGAATCAACAGGGATGCATTCCCCCTGTCTCTCTCCCAGCAAAGGTCGTCAAACAGGGCGACCAAGGCAGTCTCCGTCGCATAACCCCACCTGAAACCTGATTGAAATGGATCTAGATAATCCGTTTCATCCAGGAAAGCCTGGAGCTGCTCAGCCACCACACGTTCCAACACCTTGCCCAGAAAAGGGAGGTTCGCCACTGGTCCGGTAGTTGATCACTGGACCTGGGTCCAGATTAGGCTTTTTCAGGAGTGGGCAAATCACTGTCTCCTTTAACGGGGCGGGGATCACTCCCTCTTATAACGAGGAGTTGATGACCTTCAGGATCCGGGTGCAACCCCCCCTGGCAGATTCCTTTATTAGCCATGATGGGCAAGGGTCAAGTTGCGTAGTGGTGGCACGAACCGATCCAAGCACCCTGTCCACTTCTTATATTCCATTTTCCAACTGTATGTATTGTACAACTTTGGACTTTCCTTTCACTTCTATGCATGGCAGCCAGCATCCTTTTGGCTTTAATCTAGTTGTATTATTAGTGACACAGCTATTCATGCTTGTCCTTTGTTCTTCCCCAGTAGCTGATTGAGTGCTTTCCGACCTGTAAATCTCATCTTCCAGCACAATCTCTTGATTCATTCTGGATTGTTTGATCATAGGGTTTTTATGATAAGGAAAGTTCAGCAGGGGTTTACCATTGCCACCTTCTCCACAGTACTAACAAAACTTAGCTTGAGTGTCACTGCCATTGCCTCCTCCACTAATGTCACTTTCAGCTACCACTGCTGCCCAGTAGCTCACTTGAAGAGGGTGGATGTGTTTTAGTCTGTATCATGGTTCCTGCATCCTTGACAGGGGCTCCTTCACCATCTCCCCTGGAGCTGGTCTTAGTTGGGCAGGGGTTACACTTTGGGCTGCTGCTCCTGATGTAGATTTCTTTCTCAAAGGGTGTGTGCCCACAGCTTTGTGTTCTTCAAAGGATGAAGATGAAACCTTTTAAGTGGCTTATTCACCATCTGCTCTCTGAATCTCTTTGCTGCCACAGTTAGGAGCAATCCTTGGAAAAATTAGAGGGATTTGGAATTTGGTCATTCCCCTTTGGTGCAGAGAAAAGTGAGGACATCTCAGCTCAATGTCACCCCATCCATGCCCTGCAATGTTGGATGGGATTTGAAGGTTGTGTCTTCTATTTGGGTCCCAAGAAAAGCGAGGAGAGATCAGCTCACTGTCAAACTCTCCCTCATTCCAGGTCCTGATGGAGGAAACTCACAAAGAGGCCACTTTTCTTATATTTGACTTCTGGGCTGTTAAATGTATTTCTGTTGCATCAACTTTATGTCCCTGTGAAAAATTCTCCCAACCATAAACCATGAATGCATGTAATCTACCCACAGGCATGCATACTGAGAATTCCATTTCATATCACTGTCCAAATTCTAGAATCCATGGCTAGTCTTCTGTTCAGATTTTAGGGAAATCCTGTAAGGTCTTTTTTCCCAATCTGGCAGAATGCTGTTGCATGACTGCTCCCACAACGAATTGTATAGCTGGTTGTGAGACTGGGCATACAACAGGGAGCCTACCAGACTGTGGAGAACACTTACTTGATTGCCCTTTCACCATTGCAAAATGCAACAGAAATCACATTCTAAGTTCACCATTGCAAGAATCTCAAAGATTCTTAATCTTAAGGGGCAAATTTTCACAGCTCAGCTTGTACAACTTCATAGGCATGTTTTCTCAACAGTCAACAAGTATATGCCAGGTTTATACAGAGCCAGGCTGTAAGGAGAAAAAATATTGAAATAGCTTTAAAATTTCATTTCTAAATATTCATGTGAAAGTTAATATATGCTTGCACACTGACATACAGTAAGACATTTATATTCATAAGGAGTTGATTCCAAGCCCCCCTCCCAGATGCTGAAAACCGTGGATAAAAGCAAACGCTATACATAGCATGGTAAAAAAAAAGGGGGTGGGGAATTCCAGAAATACATATTTTCACTATGTACAGTGGTGCCTCGCTAGACGATGTTAATCCGTTCTGCGGAAATCGCTGTCTTGCGAAAACATCGTCTAGCGAAGCGCGTTTCCCCATTGGAATGCATTGAAATCTCTTCAATGCATTCCAAGGGAAAAATCGTCGTCTTGCGAAGATCGTCCATAGGGAAACCTCGTCTAGCGAGCGCGGGTCCCCGTTGGAATGCACTGACAGCTTTTGACCACTAGTCGGCGCATTCCAATGGGGAAACCTCGTCGTCTAGCGAAAATCCCCCATAGGAGACCATCGTTTTGCGATCGCATTAGCGATCGCAAAAAGCCATCGTCTAGCGATTTCCTCGTCCTGCAAGGCAATCGTCTAGCGAGGCACCACTGTATTACCAGAACTGGCCACCAGACGGAGAAAGAGACCATGCCATGTATTCTTCTACAACAAAAGTACATAGCATAGTCTCTGGCTTCCTCTAGTAGCCAGTTCTGGTAAATATATTGTGAACATATGTATTTCAATTTTTTTCTTTAAATATTTTCAGGCCGTGGATAAGTGAAGCTGTGAATACTGATCCCACTGTACTTGAATCCTGAGCTCCTGTGAGCAAAATTCCAGTCACAGGATTTTTTCACCATGATGTATGCTAGTTCTCTCTATGTGTGACCTTAAAACTGCTTTGGAAACTTGGAGGACCATCTGGAACAGTGTGAGGAGAGACGTGGGCTTTCCAGTGGGAGGAGAGAATTGACAGGGTTGGCCTTACCTTAGGCAGAGTGAGGCAGCTGCTCAGTAAGCAGAGTTTTAAAGGACACAGTGGAGCAAATTATTGTCCATTTATTATGATTTTTCCTCATTCGCTTTCTCTCTTTCAATGCCCCTCATGTTCCAAAGCTAATTGTCTAGCCTGGGAGAGTGTGCACCTTGAATTTTTGGTGGTTACCGGATACCATATGCTGTTCTGCCTTGAACATGGCTTGCTCCAGCCATGGGAATGATGGCTGTAAGATTCTACAGCTCAAATAAAGTGTGCACTTAATTTCCTTTCATTATTTGGTTTATAAAAATGCTACCCCCAACCCTCAACAGCAAAGCTGCCTTTCCCTTCTCGTGCTTTTTGCATCACCTTTGGGAGACTGCAACGAGAAAGCAGATCTGTGATGAGAAGGATTCCTGCCCCAGAGAAGTGCTTTTCAAAACCACAGCTTTTGTGGTGCTGTGCAAATGTGGATACCAATAAGACTCAACCCTCTTTGGAAGGAACTGTGACCAAATGTGTTAATTAATTGTGGAACTTTTCCCTACAGTTTTAGTCTTAAAAAACACACACACAACTCTCTGATTTGTTGATATTTCACAGGATTTTCAAACACACATACAATCTTGGGAGTCATATCTAGAAGCCTTCCAGGAATGGCCTTGAACTTTAGAGTTATTCATCAGAAATACTGGACCTCGTCTGGCTCTCATCTTGCCCTTTGTTCAGAAAATGGCACCACCATAAAATCAAGTACACACAATGGCATTCTGATTCAGTACTATTTTATCACCACTTGGCACAAGTTGCTGCAAGGCAAACTGTGACTGTGTGCAAACAGCTCTGTCTCCAAGTGGCAAGTAATTGACTTTAGGTGAAGGATAAAATCAAATAGATTGCATGTAAACAAATTAATCAGATAAGCCATACCCTCCCAACTTGCTCTATAATAGCTGCCCAGTTGCATGCCCGCAGACATTTCTGTGAGATTTTGGCAAGTCAAATGCACAGATGGGAATAATAGTATGAACGGCAAGGATGAAGTTGCAAGCAGCACAACATTCACAGTGTGTCTTGAGTGGCAGTCATCATATTTCATCTTATTTGAAGAGGGAAATGGCAAAGCTGTTCCTTCAGTCTAACCCCAAGTCTTTCACTCTCATGCATATTTCCCCCACTCCATGGTTGCAACAATGGTTTCTTTAAATCTCTGTCTGTTTGATTTCTTCATGCTGGTCATGCAAATACTTGTAGATGCAGGAGCTTTGCCAGAAAAATAAGTTGTCAACCCTGTTCTGGATACTAAAAACAAATTTATCATGTTTTGCAGCCTGACCATGTGTCTGCCTACTCAGAAATAATTCCCAATGAGTTCAGTGCAACTTGTTCCTAAGTAAGGATGCAGACCAGGGGCCAAAGCACCAGTTCAGAGAAGTTCATTTCTAGAAGGTATGTGTTAGGATAATTGTGTTTGACTTATTCAGAGAGAAAAGAACTGGCCCCGTAAAAGCGGGCCCAACCCCTCCCTTTCTTTTTGCTTTTCTTCTTGACTCAAGGACTAATGTTTCTTGAAAGACAAAGGATCCGTTTACTGAGAAACAACGCTGGTAGTAGATAGAAACAACATGCTTGTATTAGAGATAAGAATGGAATGCAGGGGCCCAGGGAGAGAAGAAGATCCGTTTACCTGTTCTGCGCATGTTTAAAAGGTGTTTTTACTAATCCAATGAATTTTCGCCAGCTAACTCTCTGACCTTTTTAGGAGATTGTGCGCCCACCCCAAATCGCCCGGAAGGGACAGGCTATAAGAGATTACCATTCCCTTTGTTCTTTGGAGAAAAAGCCTTTGCCCCGCGTGGTGAATTGTTTTTCTCCCCGCTTTCTGCAGCAGGCGTTTTCCTTTGCAATAAAATAACCTCACAAGAAGCCTTCGTGCCTCAGTCTCTCTCATTTTGGGAGCTTCCTACCTGGGGAAACCGGATAACAGTTTGGGGGCTCGTCCGGGATTTCCTAACAGCCCCGGTTGGGGCTGGGCCACAGCCCAGTTGAGGCCGAGCAGAACGAAGGCGGCGGTGAAGCGAACCGGAGGGTACCCCTGTCTCCTTTTAGGCAGCCGCTTCCTTCCCGACGCTTCGGCTGCTCGGCATCAAGAACTCGGAAAGAGGCACGAACGCAAGAGGTCCTCCAAGCCGGCCGGCCAACGGACATTGGTAAGTTAAGGTGGGGAAACTCCGAATGGGTTGGTTGTTGTTGGATGAGTGAAGGATCGAGTGGGCCTGCAGTTCCCTACGGTAGCCGTTGTGTGATCCGGTACCCTGGGTCAGGTCGAGAGAGTGGTTGTTGCAATCCTATTGTGTCTGCGTTCAAGAGACCCCTTACTCTTGTCGCAAAACCCCTTTTCCCTTTTGTATTTGTCTCCCGTGGGATGGGAAACCAGGTGTTTAGGAAGGAAAAGAGGTCCAGCGGGGACCAAAAGGAGGAATTTCGAGGGGGACGCCCCGGCACCAACTCCGAGAGGCGGAGAGGAGCTAGGAATTCCTAGCAATAGCCCATTGGGGAAGCTATTGCTAAATTGGGAATCGGTGAAAGTACAGGAGTTTCAGTCAGAGCAGGAAATGGTCCGTATGTGCACAGAGGTCTGGACCAATCTAGAAATCAGTCCAAGATGGCCAAAACTCGGATCCAATAATTTCGATGATATTAAAAGGGTGGACAACTTCTATGTTGCTCATCCGCCCCGTACTGCCTATGTCGACTCCTGGATGTGGTACATTATAAAATTTGGACCAGGAGTTAAATTGGCAGTAAGCAGAACCCTATTAGATACCAAGCTGAAGGGTGAGGAAATGTCTAAATTTGACCCCTTAGAGTTTGTTAACTATCAGCAGCCCATAGCACCACCAGGGGCTGCTGAGCAGTTAGCAGCGCCTCCCTCTTACGAAGAGGCAGGGAGGGGGGGTAGGAATTTGGGCCCAACCCAGGCCAGTCCCTTAAGCACTGCCTCCACCATAGAGTATTCCCCCCCTTTAGATCCACTTAGAGAACAAATTAATAAACTACAGAAGACCGTAGAACAGATGGGGCAGACCCCATCTCGACCAAACACCAGGTCTAGGACACGGGCAACAGAGGCAGCTGAAGTAACAGATGAATGCCCCGGCGCGTTAGCCCAGTACCCATTAAGGGAAGTCCCAATGGGAACTAGGGTTGGATATGTAGAGGTCCCTTTAACTAACTCCGATATTCGGGTAATAAAACAACAACTGCCTAATCTTCCAGAAGACCCCATTGGGTTCGTGACAGGACTCAGGGACGCTCTAGGGACTATGGTTTATAAGCCCACTGAATTGTTACATATTTGCAAACAATTAGCAGGAGTAACGTATACCAACCAAGCGTTGGGTCATGCTAGAAGGCTTTGGCAGGCGCAGGATGGCGCCCGAACAGAACAGATGGCTAGGGAGAGATTCCCTGAGATAACCCCGGGGAACTGGGACTTTCAGGCTGATAATATTAGGGAGCAGTGTGGGGAAATGAAAGATTTCTTATTAAAGGGACTAGAAGCAACAGTCCCTAAAACCGTTAGCATGAAATTAGCCTTTGGACAGCCCCAAGGAAAAGATGAGAGTCCAGTCGAGTATTTAGAAAGGCTAAAACGAAATATGCGACGGTATACCGGACTAGACCCAGAGGATCAAGCAAATGTAAACATTCTGAGGTTGGAGTTTGTGTCGGGGTGTTACCCAGACATAAAGTTCAAACTACAGAAAATTGATGACTTGACAACTAAACCTATAGGAGATTTGTTAACGGAAGCTCAGAAGGTAGTGGTAAGGAGGGAAGAGGAGAAGGAAAAGAGAAAGTTGAAATTGATGGCACAGATGAAGGAAAAAGTTGTAGATAAAAGGAAATAACCCTCCATGGGTCGGGACTCGTGGACGGGGCCGTGAGAGAGGAGTGTATAGTAACCAGGGAGGTAGAGGAAAGCTTGTGGAAGGTAGAAAGAATGAAGAGGGACAAGGGCAGGTGAGGGGCTGCCTGGTAAAAAGTCCTGCCTGCGCAGAGCCCTTGTTAACTTTGCAGGTGGGCAAAGAGGGAAAGGAAATCGAATTTTTGGTAGACTCAGGAGCCACGAGATCTAGCCTGAGCCAACCTACCTGGGAAGGACAACTTCCTCTTTCTGGGGGACATTGTGACATAGTAGGAATAGAAAACCTAACGCAACGGGTTCCTGTTCTAAAACCCCTAGAGGTGCTAAAACCTGGGTCACATGAAAAGCTGTGGCATGATTTCGTGTGGACCCCAAATTCAGGAGTGAACCTACTAGGTCGAGATTTAATGGCCAAATTAGGAATCCTTATATGCTATAAGGACCAAGCCGCATAGCACTACAGGACTCTCGCCCTTTGAGAGTCTATATGGAATGGGAATTTGGGATGTTAGCACACAGAGAATTAGCCCCAACCTAGAACTTTTCAAAGATGCCTTTATAAGAAAATATCTGCTGGCCCTGTTCTCTATTCTCTCCGATAATAGGGAACGAGGCATCGCGGTGCAGCGAACGCCATTGGAGGTAGCAGTGCATTCCTTCCACCCCGGGGATTGGGCTTACATCAAGGCATGGAGGAGTGAACCGCTCGCCCCAAGGTGGCTTGGCCCGTTCCAGATCTTGTTGACAACAGAAACTGCCGTCAGGACCAAAGAACTAGGCTGGACTCACCACACTCGCGCCAAACAAGGACGGTGGGAAGCCGTGCATGTGTCTGAGGACGGACTAAAGACTATTTTTAGGCGACAAAAGTAATGTCCAGCAGGCAACTGGCGCATAAGTGTTGCCCCTTCTTTAGTGTGTTCTTGGAAGTAAGGAAGGTCAATAATCTGGTTCAAACTTGGAAGGTATCCTTAAAAATTAGCAGGAGTCGGTGGGGGTTCTATTTCTTTAAAGGGTATTCAATTGGAGACCAAGTGGTATTGGAAGACGAGGAGACAATCGATAGGGAGGAGGAAAGAAGAATTTTTAACGGGGTTTTTACAGAATTGTGGGATTCTCAGTGGTGGCACAATCAGTACTGTAAGGTCTGCCCTATTACGAAGAATCAGGAACTGTGTGAAATTACCGATACTGAGAGTAGTTCTGAAGGAGAATCAGAGGAGGAGTGTGTGATTTCATTATCTGATGACGAAGAGTTAGATGAGGATTGTCGAATTTCATTATTTGGACGGATATTGTAGAGTAATGTCCATAGTTCCCCATATAACAGGTAGTGTTTGCCCCTGGTTTTCCTGTTCAATCAGTCGAACACCAAAGGGAGAGGTAGAGGCGTGGATAGTGCAAATACAAACTACTTCCTATTGGGACACTGAATACGAGGGGTTGGCCTGGGGCAACCAGTTGATGGTATACAAAAGAGTTAAAGGCAAGGGCCGTGGGACCTTGTATACTAGTACTAAGCTGGCCTCAAGCTTAGAGTTTTGGCATAATCGAGACTGTAAGAGGTGCCCCCTTATCAAAATTAGGGATAGCAACATCGACTCTGGATCAGAGTCAGACTCCGATTAGGTCGTTCCCCGAAGGAAGTGACCTTTCCGCTCTCACACTTTCACCTCCCGGCAGTTTGTTCGGAACTCCAGGCGATATCTGGAACTTTAAAGATCCCTTGCTAGGGATAGATCCCTTTGAGCCCTATTGTCTACTATATTGCCACTTTTGCCCTCACCATTGGTGTGCCAGAATAACCAAATTTGACGAAAGCCCGACATTGAGGTGGTATGTGCTGAAGGTGGGATATTCCGAGAGGTTGTGGACCTAAAGTCTGTGGGCTGTGGAAACACCAGTTGCAAGCTATCAGTGGAGGGTTCGACCCGATAGCTCGACGCAGGCAAAAGCCATTCCTAAGGGATGGCTCCACTACGCATCTTCGGTACACCACGAGACGTGTTGGAAGTGCAGGAGCGAAAGCCCTTGGTCCGTGCCCAGCCCAGACTCAGAGGACGAGGAACGGTAAAGCCTACCCCTCTGATGTCTTGGAAGAACATCAGGCAGATGCTAATTGGTAGACCAAGGGTAGACGGCAAAGTGATTACAGTATTAGGGATCTTTCTGAGCTTTATTCTGCAAGCGACAGGGTCTACTTGTCCTTGTGTGATAACTACCAGGAAAGGAAATCAGGAACATCAAACATTGCTCTACAAGTCCGTCTATAAATGCATGGGCAATACCTCTGTATGTCGATTCAATAATGTAGAATATACTGTCTGCAGTAAAAGGAGTCAGGAGCCAGTTTGTTTTGATCCTAAGGAAGATCCTGAAAGGATCTGGGTGGAGATCTACACCCTGGCAACCCTTCAACGACACTAAGTGTGGGGGAATGGAATGGGTAAAATACTATAAGGCACAGCACAAATACATGGGATCCACTAGAAAATGCGGCCCCATGGGGGATCATGGATTTGGATTCCACACTAATCCAACTTGTATAGTATGGGCTACCTGGTCCACTGCAGATAAAACTGCAACTTTGGAATCAATACCTGCAAAACCTGACTGCACTTGGGGTACCTGTAACTTTGTTAACTTTACCATATTACAACCAAAGATGTGGGATGAGAAGAACAAATGGGGAACTTCCATGTGGGATCAGACGTTCAGTATACTCATAGAGGGAAAAGGAAGCAAACCTAAAGCGTTCCTTAAAATTGTCCAGACTAAGGAATATAAAATAGGGGAAGATTTGAGGAGATACCAGACCTTCTGGAGAGAGATGGAAACGGATCCTTGGGAACAATCTTTGACTCCCAGGACAACTAATCTGTTTGTTGAACTGGCACAAACAATAGCTACCACTATGAATGTTTCAAATTGCTACATTTGTGGCGGTACTCTTAAGGGAGATCAGTGGCCTTGGGAGGTACTTGAGTGGAGTCATACTGTACCATACAATCTCACAGGACCCCAATCTATATGCTCAATAGAATTATAAGACTCCAAGCTGTAGTAGAGTTGCTCACTAGGGAAAATGAACAAGCTTTATTATTGCTAGCCAAACAGAACACGCAAATTAGGAATGCTATATATCAGAATAGATTAGCTCTAGATTACTTATTGGCTTCGGAAGGAGGTGTGTGTGGAAAGTTTAATTTGACAAATTGTTGCCTTGAAATTGGAGATACACAGGACGCAATTGCAGAAATTACCAGTCAAATGCGGAAATTGGCTCATGTCCCTATTCAAAAATGGGCTGGAATTATGGATGACACTGGGTGGTTAGGAGGGGTTTTCAACAACTGGAAACAAGCACTATTCTTCCTAGGTATGATTATGTTTGGATTAATTCAGCAGTTCAGGCGGCAATGCCAAAAACGCAGATGACTGTAAGAGAAACTGAAATAAGCTACAAAATCATCCCAGCCCAGGACGAAATTTATAATTGTGAATAAGTCAAAGTGTGTAGAAAAAGAAAAGGAGGGATTTGTTAGGATAATTGTGTTTGACTTATTCAGAGAGAAAAGAACTGGCCCCGTAAAAGCGGGCCCAACCCCTCCCTTTCTTTTTGCTTTTCTTCTTGACTCAAGGACTAATGTTTCTTGAAAGACAAAGGATCCGTTTACTGAGAAACAACGCTGGTAGTAGATAGAAACAACATGCTTGTATTAGAGATAAGAATGGAATGCAGGGGCCCAGGGAGAGAAGAAGATCCGTTTACCTGTTCTGCGCATGTTTAAAAGGTGTTTTTACTAATCCAATGAATTTTCGCCAGCTAACTCTCTGACCTTTTTAGGAGATTGTGCGCCCACCCCAAATCGCCCGGAAGGGACAGGCTATAAGAGATTACCATTCCCTTTGTTTTTTGGAGAAAAAGCCTTTGCCCCGCGTGGTGAATTGTTTTTCTCCCCGCTTTCTGCAGCAGGCGTTTTCCTTTGCAATAAAATAACCTCACAAGAAGCCTTCGTGCCTCAGTCTCTCTCATTTTGGGAGCTTCCTACCTGGGGAAACCGGATAACATATGTTTTCAGAAATCATAGAATGATAGAATAATGAAGTTGGAAGGAGCCTGTAAGGCCATCGAGTCCAACCCCCTGCTTAATGGTGAAAAAGATATAACTGTGAAAGCACTTTAGCAGAAGTGTATGTGCAAGCAGGACTATCTCTGCAATGCAAACAACACAATTTTTTGCATGTCTAATTCCATAGTCACACATAACAAAGTAGATAACATTATAGGAGCAGGAAAAATGCATCTCTGCACACATGTTTGGTCCCTCCATCTTGTTTTAGAATAGCAACATATGGTGTTTGTAATCTTTTTGCTATGCCTGCAGCAACCGTGGGCGTCAGATTGTTTGGGTGTTGTTTTCGAGATAAACACCGGAGCCTTTCTTCCGCTTGTTCCCATTTTACATTGCCATTTGGTAGAATTTAAACTCCATTTAATCAATACCACCTTCATCTCAAAGCCAGCAATGATAATGCATGTCAAGTAAATTTTAACAGAGACTGTGTGTTTATGCTTTGTATCTTTTGTACATTCTTAAGTAGTTTAATTAGCAATATAATTTCCTGAAGACCCCCAGTGCACTTCTGAGATTGGAACAGAATGACAATTACAGCTCTCTGTGTTTGAAAGTGGGGAGGAGCAGCAGGCAAGAGCCCAGTGATGCATAGTCTTCCCCCGCCCCTGCAAAAATGGTATAATGAGGAAGTGGCAGAGAGCTAATGCAAGCATATGGAACTATTCATAGGCATGGCCTGTTAGGGAAAAGCATCATGCGTCATTACATGTTCAATGGCAGAAGCAGCAGCTTACTTGGTGCAGAAAAAACAAACTTCTCTGCTATTAAAACAGAGTAGCAGTCTTGCAGTCAAGGCAATGGTTGATTTTTGTTGGGAATTTAAATTATCTGCCAAGTGCCACTGTTCAGCCAGGACCCACTCTGCTATATTGCATAATCCTCTAGATCAATGGTTCCCAACCCTGTGTTCCGAGGTGTTCTTGGACTAAAACTCCCAGAAGTCTTCACCACTAGCTTGCTGGCTAGGATTTCTGGGAGTTGTAGTCCAAGAACATCTGGGGACCCAAGGTTGGAAGCCACTGCCCTAGATCGGTAGGGCCTTGCCTAATTGTAACAGGACCCTGTGGATTGCATCCCTGTAGCAAATGCATTGTGTGTTGTCAAGTCAATTGTGACTTATGGTGGCCCCTTTCAGGATTTTCTAGGTATTGAGTATTCAGAAGTGGTTTACCATTCTCATCTTCTGAAGGGTGCTCTGGGACTGGGCACCTTGCCCAAGGCCACACAGGCTGCCTCTTCTGGGGTGCACAGCGTGGACCAGAATTCCGAACATACATGCAAGATACATGGGTAGGCTGGTTTTGAATACCAGCAGTTAAAACCTATTATAATAAAAATTGTCAAGTAAATTTTGATATATGGCAACCTTTTCCAGGGTTTTCCAGGTGCAGAGTACACAGAAGTAGTTTACCATTGCCTTCTTCTGAAGGCATTCTGGGACTGTGCAGCTTGCCCAAGGCCACACAGGCTTACTTTTCTCGTGGGACACAAAGTGGGGAATCAAATTTCCAACCTCTGACTCTGCAATCAGTTGCGTAACTCACTGAGCTAGCCAGCTACCTATGACCCATTAGTTTTTCAAAAGTTGTGTTCCTCTTTTAAAAGTTATTTTTATTATTCTAAATTGTCTTGATAGCATTGCTATGGAAACTGTCAGGATAAATATCTGCACCACAAAATTTACCACTGTACTACAGAATATAATGCAGCAATAATGAAATTATGCTCTGAGCGTGGATCCTCATGCAGTCAAAGCTGCACCATCGACATACAAAAGGAGAGGCACCAGCAGATTTGGGGGAAGCCTAGGGAGATTCTTGTCAGGAGACAAAATAATCTTTAGGAGAAAGAAACACACCAGCATAACTGAACAATGACTGGGAAAGCCAATAATGGAAGGTTGGCTAAGGATTCAAACCAGGGACAAACAATTGGAAGAGCAACAGAATAGTGAATTCTGGAGAGGGATGCAGCTGGCTGGCAGCCTGAACTTTACAGTGCAACATTTTACTGCAGGACCCACATATATCTTCCGATGCAGAGAGGCAGTACAGCTACTTGCTGTCAGAGGAGGCGTGTTCAGAGCAGTGATTCGTGCTTAAAACAGCAGGAGAGGGGGAGTAAGCTCAGCAGGCTGAGTAGTGGCCTGCTGATCTTTCTTGCCAGCTTGGACCATTTATGCTTATTTATTTTTTTTAATCTGTTACTTAGCTTAGCAGGGCTATGAGGGCTGTGTCATCCGTGGATATTCTTGTCACATCCACGGATGCAAAAAAATTAATATCATCCAGAGAGGCTCTGGCCCTATTGACCTTGCCCTGGCAAGCCGCAACAGTCCCAGCTTCCTCATCCATCAGCTGCTCAGAGACACCTTCACGTATAAATCAATGCACACACAGTGCAGTCAGGTGGTTCCACCAGGTGGATGGAGCTGGACCGGTTGTAGCTGATCCTGCCTGGCTCTGTACTGTGGCAGGAAGTCCCACAAAGTGCATAAAAATACATATGTTATTAGCCAAGAAAGACAGATGAATGGATTTGAAGACTTGCATGTTTGATATAGCACAAACTTTGCCATACAAGGATCTTTTTAAACTAAAAACAAAACAAAACACCTTTTGGAGGTGTGTGTGTTCGTGTGTTCTATGCTGTCAAACTGGAACCAATGTATAGCAACCCTAATAGGGCTTTCAAGGTAAGTGAGATATTTAAGGAGTGGTTTCACCAGTTCCACACCCCCAGTCAGTTTCCATGGTCAAGTGGGGATTCAAACCCTGTTCTCCAGAGTCCTAGTTCATCACCCTATCCACTACACCACACTGGGAATCCATCTGTTAGTAGTCAGAAAAACAGAGCAGGGATTCAAATCCTGTTCTCCAGAGTCTTAGTCCATCACTGTATCCACTATACCACACAGGGAATTTGGAGGTGATGGTCCATAATTTTCTAATGTGTGTACACCTGCACACATCAAAGCTACATTCTCCCAACCATCAGGAAATAGGGTAAAAACAGCCAGTAGAAAACAAGTTCAACTATAAAACCATTAAAGGGGATACAAGTTTTTAAAAGGATTTCACTCCCACGACTCATTCCAATGTTTGGAAACTAAACCATTGCTGCTAAACATTACAGTGTTGAAATAGCAACTCATTATGTCAGAGGCTTGTCCACGTGGAACATTTGTCATAGAATCATAGAATAATTGAATTGAAATAGGCCTATAAGGCCATAAAGTCTTGCTCAATGCAGAAATCCAAATCAAAGCCTAGTAAAAAGACTGTGTCTGATGCTTATTTGATTGGCATTTTTCCTTCCATCCACATGATGCAAGGCTTGTTTTGCTTAGTTCAGTGCCCCTGCCCCATTCCTGTTGAAAGTACTGTATAGCTTATTTCTTAGTATCAGTTTGTACTGAGGAGGGAGTTTGGCACTTTCAATTTGGAGTTTATGTCCATGGAGAGAGAGATGTTGGTTGGAAGCTTTCAATTAGCCCAAAATTAGTACTAAAAATGAAAAAGGACAGAAAAGAAAGAGAGAGAAGAGAGAGAAGAAAATATATTTCTTTAATTTTTTTTTCTTTTGAAATTCTAAAATATTTATTTTAAAAAGTGTATTTCCTTAACACAAGATAAGTGATTTTTTTAAAGAGAAGCTTGGACACAAATCCCAGTAAACTGTGGGCACTCCTGGCACAAGAGAGCAAAAAAAAGAAAAAGAAAAAAAGAAAGAAGAAAAAAGGGTGGAACAAAAGATGGTAGACTTGTAAAACTGTTTGTCACTTTCCATTCACTTTTTCTTTTCCTTCGCAGAAAAAAAATTAGAATTGATAAGAGAATGACACAAAACATGAAAATTTCTTGTCAAAATTCCTCTGAATTGCCTTAAATGACTTTTAAAGGTAACTTTTAATGTAAGTAGAAAACATCGCTCATAGCACCCATAAAGTAACCTCATTGCTGCTACTTATATTACTTTTGTATTATAACCAATACTACCCTAAGAAGTAATAAGTCACAGGAATTCACTTGTAACCCATTACATTTAAATTCAGTTTACCGTATCTTTCCATGTATAAGATACTTTTCTCTAAAACATTTAGATTAAAAATTTAGGGTTGTCTTATACATGGAAGTAAAGAGGGGGGAGTGATCAAAGCGCTTTGATCCCTGCTTTCCCCCTCCACTTTTTGTGAAGAAAGTGGATGGGGAAAGCAGGAGTCAAAGCGCTTTGATGATTCCTGCTTTCCCCCTCCACTTTCCTCGAAAGAAAGCACTTTCTTGCGAGGAAAGTGCTTTCCCCCTCCACTTTCTTCTGAAGAAAGTGGAGGGGGAAAGCAGGAATCAAAGTGCTTTGATCCCTGCCTTCCCCCTCCACTTTCTTGCGAAGAAAGAAATTCTGGGTTAGAAAAGTGGAGGGGGCATCTTATACGTGGGGGCATATTATAAACGGAAAAATACGGTATATCATAATAAATTTGTTAGTGTCCAAGGTGCCCCAGATATCTTTTTTTTTTTAGGGCCAGCAGGTCTCAGGGCATCAGCTGAAGTCTCGCAACTGCTAAACTTCCCCCTGGTCCCAAGAGAGGGAGACAAATCTCAGGTCAAGAGGTGCTGGGAAAAAGTTTTATTTACATGTGTGAGGGAACTTTAAATATTAGGGATCCTTCTCCATCCATTTCTAGTGGCCCTCAGGGCTCATTAGCTCAGCAGGAGCTGTTGTAATGAATGCTGTATATGTGAAGTGTCAGAACACCAAAAAGCCAGGAACAAAGATAGGGGACCAGAGAGAAAGCCACTAGGTGCAGTCACTGGACAGAGCCACAGTGCGCCATGTGGCACAAGGCGGGGAGCAGAGCACCAGCATCACAACCTGGCTCAGAATGACTTGTAGCCTCAGTTCTTCTCATAGGACTCTATGCCCCAGGCCAGAATAGCACATTCTCCAAAGACTAGGCCTAAATTACACATTATATTAACCATACTTTTTAAAGAGCATACTTATAGAATTGCTGTTACATTGTGCAGGATGTCCTGCACAGCATTTCCACCCTAGATCAAGGCCTCTTTGAAAATATCATCCTCCCCATGAAAGTACTGTTTACTATGAACTGTGGGCCTCATAAAGTTATCATAGTAATTTAGATTTATCCTAGTAATGGCTGCTTTTGAGGGGCACACCCCTTTCTCAATTGCTGCAGGCCGGTGCTGTCATTAGGCAGAATAGGGCAGGAGATCTGTGTCACTGAAAGCCAGGAAAATTTTTCCTGGCTTTCAGTGACACAGATCTATATATATTCTTGCCAGGGATGAGGATGTGGGAGTTTCTGCCTCCAATGCCAAAATAATTTTGCTGGTTGGGTCTGTGATGAGTTTAAAAATGCATCGAACCAGCTCGGCAATTATTACATCATAAGTATTAGAAAACAGATTTTTGTTTGCAGGGAAAAGACATACAACAATGAAGAAAGAAATCTCCAAATGTGTACAATTCTATGAGGGGTGTGTATGGACAGATTAATAAAGTGCTTCTTTTCCCCCCAAATCTCCCTCAAATGTTTGTTCACGGGTGGCGTAAACAGAGTAGGGAGGCTAAACCGCAACAGCAAACTGATATTCCTTTGTGGACATCAACCAAATTTTTAAACTCTGAAGGAAGACCTTAGAATTTGCGTCTTCTGCCCACATACGCCTGTGGAAGGAGCAAGATTCAAAAGCGCCATGTATGAAATCAGCTTTAACATTCTCATGCCATCTCTTTCTTATGATCCTTTAGAAAAAGCAATGACAGTTGTTGTTGTTGTTTAGTCGTTTAGTCATGTCCGACTCCGTGACCCAATGGACCAGAGCTCTCCGTGACCCCATGGACCAGAGCACGCCAGGCCCTCCTGTCTTCCACTGCCTCCCGAAGTTGGGTCAAATTCATGTTGGTTGCTTCGATGACACTGTCCAACCATCTCATCCTCTGTCGTCCCCTTCTCCTCTTGCCTTCACACTTTCCCAACATCAGGGTATTTTCCAGGGAGCCTTCTCTTCTCATGAGATGGCCAAAGTATTGGAGCCTCAGCTTCAGGATCTGTCCTTCCAGTGAACACTCAGGGTTGATTTCCTTCAAAATGGATAGGTTTGTTCTCCTTGCAGTCCAGGGGACTCTCAAGAGTCTCCTCCAGCACCACAATTCAAAAGCATCAATTCTTCGGTGCTCAAACTTCTTTATGGTCCAGCTCTCACTTCCATACATCACTACTGGAAAAACCATAGCTTTGACTATGCGGACCTTTGTCAGCAAGGTGATGTCTCTGCTTTTTAAGATGCTGTCTAGGTTTGTCATCGCTTTCCTCCCAAGAAGCAGGCGTCTTTTAATTTCGTGGCTGCTGTCACCATCTGCAGTGATTGTGGAGCCCAGGAAGGTAAACTCTGTCACTGCCTCCATATCTTCCCCTTCTATTTGCCAGGAGGTGATGGGGCCCGTGGCCATGATCTTAGTTTTTTTGATGTTGAGCTTCAGACCATTTTTGGCGCTCTCCTCTTTCACTCTCATTAAGAGGTTCTTTAATTCCTCCTCACTTTCTGCCATCAGAGTGGTATCATCTACATATCTGAGGTTGTTGATATTTCTTCCAGCAATCTTAATTCCGGCTTTGGATTCATCCAGTCCAGCCTTTCGCATGATGTATTCTGCATATAAGTTAAATAAGCAGGGGGACAATATACAGCCTTGTTGTACTCCTTTCCCAATTTTGAACCAATCAGTTGTTCCATATCCAGTTCTAACTGTTGCTTCCTGTCCCACATATAGATTTCTCAGGAGATGGATAAGGTGGTCAGGCACTCCCATTTCTTTAAGAACTTGCCATAGTTTGCTGTGGTCCACACAGTCAAAGGCTTTTGCGTAGTCAATGAAGCAGAAGTAGATGTTTTTCTGGAACTCTCTGGCTTTCTCCATAATCCAGCGCATGTAGCAATTTGGTCTCTAGTTCCTCTGCCCCTTCGAAATCCAGCTTGTACTTCTGGGAGTTCTCGGTCCACATACTGCTGAAGCCTACCTTGTAGGATTTTGAGCATAACCTTGCTAGCGTGTGAAATGAGTGCAATTGTACGGTAGTTGGAGCATTCTTTAGCACTTCCCTTCTTTGGGATTGGGATGTAGACTGATCTTTTCCAATCCTCTGGCCACTGCTGAGTTTTCCAAACTTGCTGGCGTATTGAGTGTAGCACCTTAACAGCATCATCTTTTAAGATTTTAAATAGTTCCACTGGAATGCCATCTCCTCCACTGGCCTTGTTGTTAGCCATGCTTTCTAAGGCCCACTTGACTTCGCTCTCCAGGATGTCTGGCTCAAGGTCAGCAACCACACTATCTGGGTTGTCCGGGACATCCAGATCTTTCTGGTATAATTCCTCTGTGTATTCTTGCCACCTCTTCTTGATGTCTTCTGCTTCTGTTAGGTCCCTACCATTTTTGTCCTTTATCATGTCCATCTTTGCACAAAAGGTTCCTTTAATATGTCCAATTTTCTTGAACAGATCTCTGGTTTTTCCCTTTCTATTGTTTTCCTCTATATCTTTGCATTGTTCATTTAAGAAGGCCCTCTTGTCTCTCCTTGCTATTCTTTGGAAGTCCGCATTCAATTTTCTGTAACTTTCCCTATCTCCCTTGCATTTTGTTTCCCTTCTCTTCTCTGCTATTTGTAAGGCCTCGTTGGACAGCCACTTTGCTTTCTTGCATTTCCTTTTCTTTGGGATGGTTTTTGTTGCTGCCTCCTGTACAATGTTACGAGCCTCCATCCATAGTTCTTCAGGCACTCTGTCCACCAAATCTAGTTCCTTAAATCTGTTCTTCACTTCCACTGTGTACTCATAAGGGATTTGGTTTAGATTATACCTGGCTAGCCCAGTGGTTTTTCCTCCTTTCTTCAGTTTAAGCTTGAATTTTGCTATAAGAAGCTGATGGTCAGAGCCACAATCAGCTCCAGGTCTTGTTTTTGCTGACTGTATAGAGCTTCTCCATCTTTGGCTGCAGAGAATATAATCAATCTGATTTCGGTATTGCCCATTTGGTGATGTCCATGTGTAGAGTCGCCTCTTGTGTTGTTGGAAAAGAGTGTTTGTGATGACCAGCATGTTCTCTTGACAGAACTCTATTAGCCTTTGCCCTGCTTCGTTCTGAACTCCAAGGCCAAACTTACCTGTTGTTCCTTTTATCTCTTGACTCCCTACTTTAGCATTCCAGTCCCCTATAATGAGAAGAACATCTTTCTTTGGTGTCAGTTCTAGAAGGTGTTGTAGGTCTTCATAGAATTGGTCAATTTCAGCCTCTTCAGCATCGGTGGTTGGTGCATAAACTTGGATTACTGTGATGTTGAAAGGTCTGCCTTGGATTCGTATTGAAATCATTCTATTATTTTTGAGATTGTATCCCAGTACAGCTTTCCCCACTCTTTTGTTGACTATGAGGGCTACTCCATTTCTTCTACGGGATTCTTGCCCACAATAGTAGATATGGTAATCATCTGAATTGAATTCACCCATTCCCATCCATTTTAGTTCACTGACGCCCAGGATGTCAATGTTTATTCTTGCCATCTCCTGTTTGACCACATCCAACTTACCAAGGTTCATAGATCTTACATTCCAGGTTCCTATGCAGTATTCTTCTTTGCAGCATCGGACTTTCCTTTCACTTCCAGGCACGTCCACAGCTGAGCGTCCTTTCGGCTTTGGCCCAACCACTTCATTAGCTCTGGAGCTACTTGTACTTGTCCTCCGCTCTTCCTCAGTAGCATGTTGGACGCCTTCCGACCTGAGGGGCCCATCTTCCAGCGTCATATCTTTTAGCCTTTTGTTTCTGTTCATGGGGTTTTCTTGGCAAAGTTACTGGAGTGGCTTGCCAGTTCCTACTCCAGGTGGATTGCGTTTAGTCAGAACTCTCCACTATGACCTGTCTGTCTTGGGTGTCCCTGCACGGCATAGCCCATAGCTTCTCTGAATTACTCAAGCCCCTTCGCCACGACAAGGCAGCAATCCGTGAACAATGACAGTTAGGCTCCTCATTTTAAGGATTGTTCTGAGGTGAATTTCATTTATGACAAAACAAATGTTTGTACAGAAGAAGGTTACTGGACAATACAAATATTCCAAAGTGCTTAACAAAATGTTGGCACGGGGGTAGAGGCACCTGTACAATGAACATGGAACAAGAAGCAGGGGCTTTAACTGCTTCAAAACGGTTGGGACCTTTACTTTCAATATATCGTATTTTTCCGTGTATAAAATGATACTTTTGTCTAAAACCTTTAGACTAAAAATGGAGGGTCATCTTATATACGGAAGTAAGCCGAGTGTCACAGTCCAGGATATGCCTGGCAGTCCCGCACCAGGGGCAAGGGCACCAGGACCCAGTCCACACAGAGTATTATGTCCCACGGCACTCACTGTGCAGTTGGTCATGACTAAGCAGAGGCAGGAACACAAGGCTGAGAACACAGAGCAGGAACCAGGTGCCAAGGTCCAGTGGGCAAGCAGCGGCAAGAGCAGAGACCAAGGCAGGAACACTGGGGGCATGGGCACTCTGGAGGTCAGGAGCAGCCAGCACAGCCAAAAGACCTTTGTTGCTGAGGCAAGTTCTGGGTGGGAGAACCACTCCTTAAATAGGCCTTCGTTCAGGCCTCCAGGTGAGCCTCATGAGTGGCCCAGCAGCTGCTACACAGGCCAGGGCCTGAGCCTGCAAACACCAGGCCACTCCTGGCTTAGGTTGGCCCTGATGCTGCAGCTCCTAGGGTGGTGCGGGCCAGATCCTGACACCGAGGACAAAACCGTGCAATTGCGAAACTGCCCATACCTTGCCTCTGCAAACAGGCCGCCTCCAATCACGAGGCTTAGCTTCCTACAGTCACAAGCCTTATGTAACTGATGTCAGCTGATGCTGAACAAACCAATTGGAACACACCTTGTTGGAGGTGGAGTGTGTAGGCAGTGCTCAGATGCAACAGGGACTGGTAATGTCAGAGTGTTCTGAGCCCAGAGGCTGAATAAAATGATATGCTCAAAGCTAAGTATGATGCATAATATGACAGTATTGGTGCGTAAATGTTACCTAATTACTAAATAAAAATGTGTTCTGTTTTATGTTTAAAATATTGATTTCTTAATTTTGGGTTGGAAAACTGAGGGGAGTGTTATACATGGGGTGTCTTATACATGGAAAATGTGGTATATTGTAGGCATGGGGGTTATTGAATTTCCTCCTCCTCCTCCCCTCCCCAACAGAGTCTGCCATACTGGGTATTTGTAAAGGGGGGAAAAAAGCTGCAAAGTGTGGATCTGTATGGCAAAAGTCATAGGTCATTTGAGCCTTAGTAAGAGCTAAAAAGGATGTTCTCTTCCATCTTCCCTTCAGTCAATAACTGATATCTATTCTTTGTTTTATAATCACTCCCATCTTGGTATTGATCTATCTAATTGTTTAAAAATTATGATGTTTTATGATTTTGTTATATAATGATGTTTTTATGATATTTGTAAGCCGCCCCGAGTAGACTTTGTCTAGGGGGGCGGGGTAAAAATCCAATAAAGTAAAGTAAAGTATCTAGTGTTCACCAATATTTCAACAATATTGAAGCTGCCAGTATTTAGCAAGGGAATTTCTGAAGTTTAATTTCACTGCCAGAATTCAAAGACAGAATTTTAACTGACATTTTTTTAAAAAACTGCAGAATTTCCCATGATAGCTGTTTTCACAGTTTTGTCAAATTTAGCTCTGGCTTATATTTAGATAGTGATTTGTTACATGTTTTTTTTCTCTCTCTCTCTTTTGCCAACTTTAACCTCTGGGGCAGGGGGGAAGTGCTGTTGAAATTCAGTGGCAAGTCAAGCCATAAAAAGGTCCTTGTATCTCTTTAAACAAAAATTTTCTGATTATTTTTCTAACTTTTCCAGTTTGCTACCAAAGTTCAGTGGTGTGATTTATCACTTGGTGATGGCAGCTGAAGGGGTCTACCCCTGCTTTTCACTGGACCCTTTCTGACTCTTAGAACAGCCTTCTGCATTTACCGCACCTTTTTCCTCTAATGATTTAAGAATTTATTATGCCAAAACAAAAGATTGTTTAAAAATATCTCTCATGGTTGAGGATGTGGCACATGTCATCCTGGCCTCAGGGCTCCGTATCATAAGATTCAGACACATTCCCTTAGAAGCTGGCCGAGCTGATGTTCTAAGTCAAGAGAGATCCTGAGGAAAGATCCAGTTTTCTCTTTCCAAGGCTAGAGCACCATCCCTTTACCCAAGGAGACCATACCTTTCTCTGTATCCCCCTCACCCCTGGCTCTGCAGTACTGGTGGTGTACTTCTCCCAAGCAAACAGAACAGGAGGCTGCCTGAGGAAAAATCTAGCCACTAACTTCTGGGTGAAAAATTGTCTTCTCTTGCAGATTGGGCGTAAACAAAGAGTAAGACCGCATCAAGCTTTCTGAGGAGTTGTACTATGTCAGGTTTAAGATACACTATATGACTATTCTTCTCCACAATATACATTATGCTAAAAAAGCTTTATTTTTTATTTTAAATACGAAGTGGTTTTGTTTTGTTTTACATTTAGGGCCCCCTTATAATTTGAAACCCTAAACTGGAATTCATGTAGCTTGCTGCATACATTCTGCACTGTCTATGAGCAACATTAATTTCCCTTAACCAGCAGGTTGAAGAGAACAGAATGTTAAGCCAGAACTCAAATATGATACCTTATTTGCGGCGTATAAGACTACTTTTTTACCCTGAAATACATGCCTCAAAGTGGGGGGGTCGTCTTGTACGCCGGGTGCACTTCAGTTGGAATAGACATACCGGTAGCTTCCACCTTTCCCCCCTGAATTTCCAGTCCAGAGAAAGCCTCAGGAAGCCTGCTAATAGCCCGCCCATCAGCTGATCGTCGGGAGAGGGGAGGGGGAGGAGTGGAGGAGAAGACAAAATGGCCGCAGCCACATGACTGCCTGGAGGCTTTTCAGCCATTTCGTCCTCTTTTTCAATGTTCATAGGTCGAAGCACCATTTCCCATAGGAATGAATTGAAAACCAATTAATCCGTTCAGGCCGAAGAAACCGAAGGCACTTAAAACTTCCAACAACACACAGTAAACTCAGCTCCCTTGCTGAGGCATTAAGGGAAAAAAAAGCCACCAACAAAACAGCACAGAAACAAATCTGCCCCAGCCAAAACCCACCCAGAAGTTTTTTAAAAGGAGAAAACATCCTTGCAGACACACACACACAGGCTCACTCGGAAAGCCGGAGCTCTCTCAACTGCCACACAGCCTATACAGTAATGGCCGACAGACCTAAAGCACCAAGAAGCAGCCTCGGCGCCACCTATAGTTAGAAAGTTGAATTGCTCGTCTTATACGGGGAGTATATAACAAACTCTATATTTTGAGTGGAAATGTTGGGGGGGTCGTCTTATACGCCCAGTCGTCTTATACGCCGGCAAATAGGGTATTTTAAAAAGCACTCCTTTTATTTATTAATTACTTTTTCACAGCTTTTTACTTTTTACTTTTTCATTATCATTATAGTTTCTCCAGTCATGCAAGCAGTTTGTTTCACTGCATGTAATTAACTCCTTCAACAGGCCAAAAAATATAGGAAATATTTTCTAGTTTCCCTCTAGTGGCTAATTTTGATATTGGACCTTGGAAATATGTACACAAATACAAAAGGCAACAACATACTTCACTTTGGAGTTTGTAGTGATACAAGAATACCATAAAATACTAAAAATGTTTTTAAATGCCCTTTGGAAGTAATTTTTGAAAGTTACTAAATGTTATTCATTACCCCTAAGTAACTTGTTATTCATTGTACCTAAAAAGTAATTTTAGCTACTTTACTGATTTACTGAAAAACAAGCGGTTACAGGTAATTAAATTATTATTAACTAGTTTCTTCCAAGGTCTGTATTAAACAATGGTGTACTCAAAGTCACTATTTACAGCTTCTGCCAAAAATTAGAAAGGATTTCACCCATTATTTGAGTTAATATATGGGGATCTGGATGTGGAAAACTTATTCAAACTTCCACCAAAATTAACTTGCAAAATATCTGAGAAATCCTGGCAGCCTTTTACACATATCCTTTCCTCACTCAGAATTATGTAATATGTATGCCCATTGTTAGATAATTCTGTCAAAATTAATACTTCAGGCAATCATCTTCCAAGCCACTGTAACTTTGGGGGGCGGGGAGAGAAATTATCTGCAATTATCTGAACAATGAAAATGTGGATTTTTCTTTGTACTGGCACTGCCGTCATTCTTACCCTTTCCCCCTTGTCCCCAAGGGGGAATAATGATAAGGAATGCATGGTTGCATAGGCAGGTTTACACTCATTGTGCATAAGTTTCATTCCCCCCCCCCCACTACAGCTGCCAGAATTCACCAGGAATCCCCCCAGCTAGAATTCTGATAGCTTTAGCTGAAAAGTCCAAGTTCTCAAAGAAATTTCTACATGCACACCTGTTTTCCGACAAGGCTCTCTCTGCAGTGATGGCCATTAAGCATGGAAAAGAACATAAGATCCCTGCTAAGGGCCCATCTAGTCCAACTTCCTGTATCTTACAGTCACCCCACCAGATGCCTCTGGGAGCACTTTCTGGATATGGATAACACTTTCTAAGCTCTATGGGAACTGCAACGCATTAGGGGACAATGGTCTTTCTGTTCATTAGGCTCTGTAGAGGGTGCATCTCAAAACATGACCAGTCCCCTAATGCTGTGCAGTTGCCATGGAATTTTGAACACTCCAACCTTGTCCTCCTTCTCCATGGTTAACCGTCACTGCTCCAGAAATGTATATCACAAATGTGCATAGTAACTCTGACAAAGACACCACTGGTGAACACTTTGCTGCACTGCTGACTTTGGAGCATGATAAAACTACGGGAAAACAAAATGAAGGAGCTGGTTTCAGAATCTATGCTGGTATAAGAAGTGTAGGGCAAATCACACAGTTGTCTCCATTACTTGCTAACACTCCTCATCATCTGCTGCCTGAACTGGCTACTAGGCATGGGATTTTTCATATTTTTCTCCCTACAGTTGCTAGAATTCATCAGGAATTCCCTCAGCTAAAATTCTGGTAGTTTTAGCCACAAAAATCCAAGTTCTCAGAGGAGTTTCCTGAGGGCCTGTTCCTTGCCAAGACTCTCTCTGCAGATAGCCATTAAAGCATAGACAGGGCTGGAGCTTTCTCAGCTCTGTGGGAACAGTGAATCATTAGGGGACTGGTAGTTTTTTGACAGACTTTTATGGCTAATTAGAAGTTAATAATAAACCCCACCCCCAGGCTCCAAGGTTCCCTAGGAATCCCTTTCATCCTGAAAAAGCCTTTGGGGCCCTCAAAACAAGGGTGGCATCTTTAATGTAGTGCCTTGGTACAAATGGGAGCAGGATACAAATTAAACAAACAAACAAACAACAATGTCCAAAAATTGCTGCTACCAGTCCCATTTCATCTTTGTCTATTGGTTATATTTTCACCTGGCCATAACTACCCCCACCACAAGGATAGGTATAAATACAGGTGGCATAGTACGAGCACTTAATCCGAGGAAGGGAATTCTGAGCCACAAAAGGACACATTGAATCAAATCCGTTCATCTTTATGGTGCCACAACATGTTATCCTTTGCTCCTACCTGTGTACAGATGCACTTTCTCTGAAAACACCCAAGGGGGCCAAATTTCCAACATCAATCTTCCCAACCTTCAGAGGGACCTCCAAGTTTTCTTGAGCAGAAATTGGACACTTCAGATGAGGCCGTCTCCACAAGCTTCAGAGGCTACAGAATGTTGAGAAGACTGGCACAATCCAGAAGATGATCTCACCGGGCACGAATAAAGGACTTTTACAAAAGTTACTTATAAACGGGTCTCTCTGAAAGCCTGGTAACAGCAGAGGAAGTTGGCACATATTCTTATGCTTTATTCATTTTATATTTTAAGCCTTATAGCTGACCTTTAGTAAATGCATATTTAAGTAGACGAGACAAAGAAACACAACCCCACCGGCACCAACACTAGTTTAAAGAGCCGCAATCAACTGTTACCAGCAGGGTTTGAATAAATGAATTTTTCTTCACCTGTCAATTCAGATCCTGGGTTCTAGCCTAATGCAATGCTTTTCTAAGTGTGCGTCACAGACACACTGGGTGGAATACTTTATACTGGTTAAGGATTTCTTGTAACTCCTGTGCAAGGTTTGTGCGTGGGCTAGAGAACTGAGAAGTGTTTTGCGTTAAGTAGCAACTCTTAACACCTTGAGGGCTGTGTTAAAGACTTTTATTATTATTATAATGTTTTGCCTTTGATTATTTTTGTTTAAAATCCTTTTTTTAAATCCCCAATTAACTCCTCATCATTGCCTGCCCTTGCTTTCAACACACTCCTTGCAATTCAGATCTTCTGTAAATATTCTTCCTGGTTAAAAATCCACATATATATTTTTAGAGAGGAGGATTTTTCTAAACAGAACACACATGCAGCCACTATCCCTGTGCCCATCAAAAAGAGAATCAGAACTTGTAAACAACTGAAAGAGATAGAAAATGAAATGGGGGCAAATGCCATACCAGATAATTCTCAACACAACCTTCTTTTTATGTTATCTTTAAGACCTGTCCCCTTATTTCTTTATTTCTCTTTTCTATACCTTGACGATTATGTGGCAATTGAGTGAAAATCTGACACAAAGGAAATGACAGAGGTGAAGGAGGGAAGTGAAGGCACTGGATTAGCCCAGGAAGTGAAATTTAATTATGTCAGTTTCATGCACATAGACTTCGCTACAGGCTTAGCTGTAATTGTGCATGAGAATGAGCAACTGAACCAAAGGCTTAATGCAAAAAAATCTGGGGAGACACTTGAAGTAAGAGGTGACACCACTCTGTGCTAAATTCAGGCATATGGGGCAGTAAGGGTGGATTAGTTGGGAGAAACATCATCCCACTTTGAACACACCTGATTTCTTCAGGTTTTGGAAATTGTGTTGGGCCTGGATTATTCCTTGGTTAGGAGACTACCAGGGTATAACATGGATCTCCAGGGAAAGCGAGGAAAGAATTAGCCACAAATCCTGTTGCTGGTCAGAGCTGTGAATCACAGGCTAGACGGGTGAATGGCCCAGCTCAGCATAAGGTTGTGTCCTGTGTCCCTTGTGTTGAGCAGGAGACCTTTCGATGGCTGACAGTGGTGGAACTCAAAGGCCTGTGGCACTGGCTACCTGTCCATTTCTGTGCCAGCTTCAAGGTGATGACTTTGACATTGTTGTTGTTGTTTAGTCGTTAAGTCGTGTCCGACTCTTCGTAACCCCATGGACCAGAGCACGCCAGGCCCTCCTGTCTTCCACTGCCTCCCGGAGTTTGGTCAAATTCATGTTGGTAGCTTCGATGATACTGTCCAACCATCTTGTCCTCTGTCATCCCCTTCTCCTCTTGCCTTCACATTTTCCCAAAATCAGGGTATTTTCCAGGGAGTCTTCTCTTCTCATGAGATGGCCAAAGTATTGGAGCCTCAGCTTCAGGATCTGTCCTTCCAGTGAGCACTCAGGGTTGATGTCCTTCAAAATGGATAGGTTTGTTCTCTTTGCAGTCCAGGGGACTCTCAAGAGTCTCCTCCAGCACCACAATTCAAAGGCATCAGTTCTTCGGCGGTCAGCCTTCTTTATGGGCCAGCTCTCACTTCCATTCATCACTACTGGAAAAACCATAGCTTTGACTATGCGGGCCTTTGTCGGCAAGGTGAGGTCTCTGCTTTTTAAGATGCTGTCTAGGTTTGTCATCGCTTTCCTCCCAAGAAGCAGGTGTCTTTTAATTTCGTGGTTGCTGTCACCATCTGCAGTGATCATGGAGCCGAAGAAAGTAAAATCTGTCACTGCCTCCATATTTTCCCCTTCTATTTGCCAGGAGGTGATGGGACCAGTGGCCATGATCTTAGTTTTTTTTATGTTGAGCTTCAGACCATTTGACTTTGACATACAAGGCCCTAAATGGTTTGAGACCTCTGTACCTGACAGAATGCCTCCTCCCAATGAGATCCGCCCAACCTATCCGATCTCCCCAGGAGGAGAGGTTGAGGCCATTGACCCCGAGAGAGTGCCGGAAAGAGAAGACTAGAAACCGGGCCGTCTCAGCGGTCGCCCCTCATCTCTGGAACGATGTCCTGCCTACAGTAAAATCCACCTGGCCCCTTCACTGAAAATTTTTAATTGATCTTTGAAGGCATGGCTTTTTAAGCAGGTGTGGCAGAATGCCATCACATTACGTCACTCCTGTCCATCATGTGGAGCTCAAGTGCAGGAGCCTATGATAGGACAGGAGGGGCGGAACCAAAAGAACAGTTGGAATCAGTGAGAGACAGTTAGAGAGGGAAGCAGGGGAGAGATAGGGAATTGAGAAGGTTAATACATAGATTGAACAGTTGGAGTGATAGAGAGAATAGGGGAAGAGTTATAAGGAATAGAGAATAGATAACTAGTAAAAGTATATTGTTGTTGTGAATAAAAATACGTTTAAACCGATGCATAACCAAATCCTATTTAATGAGTGATCCTGAACATCTGTGATTTTCCCTTTGTGATTTACATAACAATAAAAGAACATCTATAATTTACTCCTGTGATTCTCAAACTTAAAAGTTCAATAAACCTGTTATAGTTGGCAGCACACGTGTCTGAAATACGTATTTGGTATTGTGTGAATAATACTTGGTGGCAGCGTGCAAAGAGGAAACGCATCCAGGGGGTGAACCTATGTTTAAGAGAGAATAAACAAGGGACACTGGGTGGACGCGACAGCAGGCTTTTCTGGAATTTACATCTGAATAACGCATTGCACTTTTCAGTGTTTATTCCTGTTCCGCCACCTTGCCTCTTAAACTGTTTATGCCTATGTTGATTTTATTTACAGTGTATGTTTTATTTTTGATTCTGATGTTTGATTTTGTGTCTGATTTTGCATAATTGAGTTTTATATCTGTTACTGACGGTTGTAATTTGATGACGTCTTATATTTTTGTGTCTTATTTCTTGAGTGTAAACTGTCCAGAGTGGCCTTGTAGCCAGATGGGTGGTATTGAAGTTGAACGAACGAACCAACCAACTAACGAATGAACAAACAAACAAACAAACAAAAGATGCATCAGCTTAAGGGAGAAGAGATATTGGTGGGTGGAGAGCAGACTAGCTCAAAGAGGGCTTTGAAAGTAGGGTTAAAGAGTTGGTGCTTGATTCAGGAGCAGAGAGCAAATCAGCAAAGAGACATTGAATTTGATCAGAGCAATGAGAAAGATGAATGGTTTGGGCAACAGGGTTCCAGAGAGAGGACCAAGATGAGGCAGTAGAAGATTAGAAAGGAAACAATTACCATTGTTGTGAGATGACCTGAGTGCAATCTAGAGTGTCTGCCAAAGGAAGAAGGAAAAGTAGTTGTATTTTGCTAGGAGTAAAGGGTGACAACAGACTGCATATGGGAAACAATGCAGAGAGAGTACTCAGAGATAAAATCAAGACTATATGCCTGTGCAAGAGGGTGGGTGGTTTCATTATCTGTGGATAAGGAGCGTGTATAAAGTGATGAAGGCAGGGGAGAAAAGATTAGAAGTTCACTCTTGAACAACAGAATTGAGGGGAGACAAGTAAGGGTCAAAACTAGATGATGCATTTTGCATGCTCTTATTAGAGATGCTAACTTAATTGCTTTGCGACAATGGCCATCAGTCTTTGGATATCGGCTTTATTTCCAAGTCTGAGTGGATCACATTTAACCTCACACTGGTGTAGCCAGGCACTTCAAAGTCGCCTGCATTGATGACAGACATGGCCTTGCTGCATTGGTGTTTATTTTGACTCAATGTGTTATCACTGGGAGGTGCCATACAGGTAAGTACAGATAATTACAACTGACTCTTATCCTGAGTCCTTTTCGATCTTTCAACTGGGGCCCTTCCCATTCCTGATCCTTCATGGGAGGGGAGCTGGGGCTTCCCAAGGTGGGTAATGGTACCACTCCCTAGCAGTAAATGTTGCATAGACAACCAGGAGAAAGGTGGCCTAGAAATGAAACAAACAAATAAATAAATAAATAGGAGAGGGAGACTCTTCCTCTCATATGTTAATGAGTCCTTTGGACATGCCAGAGACTTGGGACCTTCAACAGTCAAGGGACATGCTCCACCAGTGTATGCTTCTTCCTCCTAAATTGCACATCCCACTTCCAAAAGGAGAAGCCCGAGGGACGTCTTTACTGCCTCCACCTCATCTAACAATGTTGCCAATTCCACTGTCAAGATTGGAATTATATAGAATGAGGGTTTTATATTAAAAATAAATACAGCTAGACTTTGTAAAAGAATGGTCTGGATTATTCAGAGGGCCAGCCCTACCATTAGGCAAACTGAGAAGATAAGTTTTTTTGCGATTTTCTGCCTGATGTGTCAAATTAATTTGGTTGGCTTTTGATAAGGTGAACTTTTACTTGGTTTTGTGAGAAACACCACTTGCTACTCTGCCTCAGGCAACAAAATACCTTGAGACGTCCTGAACCTTTCATATATTTCATCACAGTGTCCAGATGCAGGACTTCATTCCAGCAAAGTTTGTAGGTTTGTAATCAACACTGATATTGCTAATTAAATATTCTCTACCTTTTGGCTTACCAACCAAATGAGACAAGATTCTACCCATTGGCAAAGTCTGATTCCTTCCTTTGTTTTGTATAATAATGACATCTGGAATTATTAGAACTTCTCCAAGATTTCTAGGCCTATAAACATTACATTTTAGATAGGGCCAGCCCAAGACTTTCTGCTGCCTGAGGCAGAGAAGTAAATAATGCATTGACACTCAGGCCAGCCAAGATAAGGTGCTCAGTACTCAGAGCTAGTAATATTATTTTGATAAATGAAGTACAAAATCAACTCAACCAAGACCCTGGTCCAGGGGTCTCGCTTGAGGATGTATTCAAACAGGTACATCCTCCCCTAGGAAGGCCGGCACTGGGTCTTCCAGCAGGTCACCCCAGGCCTCCTCTTGTCCCAAATTTCCTGTATTGTTCTCTTCCATCTCCGCCCCAGTCTTCTCTTCCCTCTTTGTCTCCTCTAGCTTTATTGTCCCCAGCTGCCTACAGAGCCCAGCCCCCACCTCCTTCCCCAGGTATTCATCCTCATCATCTCTGCCTGTCTCCTTCCCCTAGGCAGGCTGACCAGACCCAGCACCTGCCTGAGGCCTGGTGGTCTCCAGGGGTGCTGGGTGAAATCACACATGAGCTCCTCACAGAGGCAACCCCATCACAGGCAGTCACTTCACTCAGCCACAATTTCAAGCTACTTTTCATAGTCAAATAAGTGTTTTCTTTGTCTCCTAGCACAAGAAGAGAGAGACAAAGTCTTCCTTTGCTGGATCTATGTGCTTGCCCTTCTGAACAGTGCAGCATTTCAAGCACTTCACATGATGTTGCAAGAGCTTTTATCACTGCTGTCATTGGGTGCATATCTCCCACTTCATCGGGGAATACAAGACAAGTAAGGAAGTGGCAAAGCAGCATTTCATTCTATCTGAAAAACATTTTGCAATCTTCAATGGTAGTACACAGACTTGAGTAACTTGTGTGCGGTCTTTGGAGACTGCTGACAGGAAAGTCAGCCTGATTTATCAAGACAGGAAGGGAGTGGGCCAGAGGCAGAAAGGCACCAAAAGCATCTTCTAACAAGTAATAATATCCTCTAGAGGTTTTAGTCAAGCAAAACACATCATTTGTCTCCTTCACTTCACTTTTTCTTAGGCTAGCCATGGAATAACTCATGACTGCCAACACCTGCAAACTGAAGTAGCACAGCCTCTGCCCAGGAAGAAGGAGTCCCCTATGTGGCAAAATGAGAGCAGCTTTCTCTTCATTTTCTAAATGTGTGGATTCTACATCACAGGGTTCCTCATCAACAGAATCTGCCATCCTTGCATCTCTTCTGTATAGTTCTTCAGTATACTGTTTGCACCTTCTCTTTATTCTATCCTGGCCAGGTTGTATATTCCCCTGTTGATCTTTCAGCATCGCTAATCAAGGTTTAAATTTCCATTTAATTTTTTGGATCATATGGAATAGATGTCTTGTTTTTCCCTTTTTGTTGTTGTTGTTTTCTGTTTCTTTGTACCCATTATAGTAATACATCTACTCTTTTATGTGATAGTTGATGAAAAATCCTGCATTCAGGATTCTGTCACCTTATATTTTTGCCTCTCATCTGTTCATATCCAAACATCCATTTAAGCTTTTCTTTTGACTAAATTGAATTGTCTTTTTGCATTCTTTCTCACAATGGCTGAAATCCCATTGCATAAGTTTATGCCCACAGAAGCTGATGATGTCATGAACCATAGGCTTTTATCACTCATTAAAAGTTTCCTATTTCATCCGTATCACTGGGCTCTGAAGCTCCCTCAGGTCCCTTTTGACCTTTGGGAGCCTCAATATGGATGGGTGGGGGAAAACATTAATGCCTGAAAATTGCTGTTCACAGCCCTGCTTGAAGGGATTGGGTCCATTGGTGCAGTTTTCAGGCATTAATAGCTCAGTGGCTTAGGTCTCTGGCTGGAAAGCCAGAGGTTGGGAGTTCAATTCCTCATGGGGCCTCCTTCATAGGGGCTGGACTCGATGGTCCATAGGGTCCCTTCCAGCTCTGCAGTTCAAAGGTTATTAAAAATTTTCCCCCTCCATCCCAAAGCTCCCCAAGGCTTCCCCATGGAAAAGGGATCCATAGGGACCCTTGGGGACTGCAAGCAGGGTGAAATCGGAAAATTAATTGAGTGATAAAATCCTGTGGCTCATTGCATCATCAGCTTGTGGGGACATAAATGTATGCAAAAGGATTTCATCCAATATCTCTGGTTTCCGTCCACAGTTCTTCCAGTTCACAGTCCATTTACTTTAATAATGCAAATATGTTCTTTATGTGGACTTCAAATTAATCAGAAATGTTATTTAAATTATATTTTGGCACTAGGATTTAGTGTTCTTTTTCAACTTTACTGTAATTTTTTATATTAACAATTCAAGGTCAGTACCACAGTCCGCTCCTTGTCTTGTCTTGGTAGAGAGAGAAAACTATGTTTGTGTTTACAAAGGGAGCTGGTACAGTTTCCACAGAAATGCATCATTTTCCCCACACAGCTGGAAGCTACAGCAGCTTTGCTACTTTGGAGGACACTGGGAAGGGCACAAAGCATATGTTATCTGGGAGCAGCCCGAGCTCCACCTCCATTCCATGTTTCCATGAAACCTCAGAAAGTTGGGTTAACACTTGCACTGGAAGGAATCTTAAAATATTCTTCTGCCTTTTAAGCACATCTGATGTCATCTCAGTAATGCGGTGGAACTCCTCCAGCTCTCATGCCACTGAAGCCACATATGAAAACTAACCGCAGAGAGCTTTCAAACTCAAATGGGCTGCTCAGGCCAAAGTCCACTGACAGGCTAGCTGCCCTTATCTTACAGAACAGTCTGGATCATGATTTGGAAAAACCTGTTCATCATTACAGGAAGATACTTGGGCATGGGCTGCAAACATTTTCTTCACCCAAGCCATGCAAAAGAAAAACTAGCAGCCACAAATCTGTTTTATGTGTACAAACAGCACCTGTACACACGATGCTCTGAGGCTTTGCTTCCATGGACACATGCAGGTTGGTATGAAAAGGATATTGTCTGGTGTATACAGTTTTCCTCAGCATAGCCCTGCTGTCAAGAAACTGGAAAATAGGTGATCATTGTTTCAGTTGCCCTTTTGAGACACAGGCCTGATAGTTTGTACCTGGGAGGAGCAGGCCAGGAGAGGGAAGAGAAAGTGCCCATTAATTCAGAGGCCATACCATATGTGCCTTATCTCTATGAGAAAAGAGCCTCCAAAGCCGCCACTCACTTCTTGGTACAGAGCTAATTAGCAAAGAATGGTTTCAGCTGAGAAGGGAGGGGGAGAGAAGTAACTTTTGAGAAGTTACCCTCTTCTTTGAGAAGGTTCAGCGTGACTTGACACCTGATTGGAGCATCCCCTTTAAGGGTCTAGAAAGTGGAATGGTGGGTATAAAGGTGAGAGAGAAGTTACTTAGTTTTAACCTAGTATCACTAAGGAGACTGCATGCTCGTATGTTGCCTTGATTGATTAGGCATCCTTCAGTCTCGAGAGACTATGGTAACGTGCTCTGTATGGAGGACTTGGAACAGCGTCTAGTGTGGCTGAGAAGGCCAATTCGAGAGTGACAATCCCTTCCACACTGAAGACAAATACAATCTGTCCCTGTTCAGCTCCCTGATTTTGCTGCTTTCGGGACTGCCTCTTTGCCTCGGCCTGCTGGACAAGGGTCTCTTCAAAATGGGAGAGGCCATGATGCACCAACTACCTCCAGGCTGAACGCTCAGATGTCAAGGTTTCCCATCTGTTGAGGTCCATTCCTAAGGCCTTCAGATCCCGCTTGCAGATATCCTTGTATCGCAGCTGTGGTCTCCCTCTGGGGCGATTTCCCTCCACTAATTCTCCATACAGGAGATTTTTTGGAATCCGACCATCAGCCATTCTCACGACATGCCCAAGCCAACGTAGACATCGCTGTTTCAGTAATGTATACATGCTAAAAATTCCAGCTCGTTCTAGGATTACTCTATTTGGAACTTTGTCCTGCCAGGTGATGCCAAAAATGCGTTGGAGACAACGCATATGGAACGTGTTTAGCTTCCTCTCCTGCCGTGCATAAAGTGTCCAGGACTCACTGCAGTACAGGAGTGTGCTCAGGACACAAGCTCTATAGACCTGGATCTTGGTATATGCCGTCAGCTTCTTATTAAGCCATACTCTCTTTGTGAGTCTAGAGAACATGGTAGCTGCTTTGCCAATGCGTTTATCCAGCTTGACATCTAGGGAGAGAGTGTCAGAGATCGTTGAGCCAAGGTACACAAAGTCATGAACAACCTCCAATTCTTGCGTGGAGATGGTAATAGAGGGAGGTGAGTCCACGCCCTGGCCCATGACGTGTTTTCTTCAGGCTGATTGTTAGTCCAAAGTCTTGGCAGGCCTTGCTAAAACGATTCATGTGTTGTTGGAGGTCTTCAGCAGAGTGGGCAACAATGGCTGCATCATCGGCGAAGAGGAAGTCCCGCATGCATTTCAGATGGACTTTGGTCTTCGCTCTCAATCTAGAGAGATTAAAGAGCTTTCCATTGTAGTGATCACGGAAGAAGAAAGTGGGTGATCACAAATAATTAAGAAAGCAATTAACTTTAGAGAGAGAAGTTAATGAAGAGAGTCGACACACAGATGTCCGCCAGCGGAGTCCTCCTGACTGGGCAATGCCCCGAGGAAGGCTCCTTTTATTAACCTTAACAAGCTTACAGATTGTTGATAGTATACAGATAGGGCACTAGTTACATAATGCCAATTAGGATTGGCCGGAGACAGGCTTTGAAGTTATGCTCTCTGAATCTATGAGAAAGAGGAAGAATGGGCAGCCGCCTCCCTCGTCAGAAGCAGCTGCATCTGCCAGGAGAGTGTGCTCTTCACTACAACAGGTAACAGCTTAGCAACCTTGGGGAGGGGGTTCCCACATTCCATCTGATCTAGTCCGGAGATAGACACCTTCTGTTGCAGTTCCAAAGGCGTGCTTCAGCATGACAGCAAAAGAGATCCCAAACAGGGTCGGTGCGAGGACACAGCCCTGTTTCACTCCGCTTCGGATGTCAAAGGGATCTGATGTTGAGCCATCAAAAACTACAGTGCCCTTCATTTCCTCATGAAATGACCTGATGATGTTAAGGAGTCGAGGTGGACATCCAATCTTGGGAAGGATTTTAAAAAGGCCATCCCTGCTAACCAAATCAAAGGCCTTTGTGAGATCTATGAAGGCCACAAAGAGTGGCTGTCGTCGTTCCCTACATTTCTCCTGCAACTGTCTGAGGGAGAATACCATGCCAGTGGTGAATCTATTAGCTCGGAATCCACACTGTGATTCTGGATAGATTCTGTCTGCAAGCACCTGGAGTCTCTTCAGCACAACATGGGCAAGCAGCTTCCCTACAACGCTGAGAAGAGAGATGCCACGGTAGTTATTGCAGTCGCCCCGTCTCCTTTGTTCTAATACAATGTGACGATGTTTGCATCCTTCATGTCCTGTGGTACTCCACCTTCCCTCCAACAAAGACAAAAGACTTCATACAGCTCAGTGGTGATGATTTCTTTACAGCACTTCAACAGGGATGTTATCCTTCCCAGGTGCCTTGCCAGAGGTGAAGGAATCCAAGGCCACTTTTATTTCTGCTAAAGTTGGTTCGCTGTCCAACTCTTCCAAGACAGGCAGGCACTCGATGTTATTTAATGCCTCTTCGGTTACTACATTCTCTCTGGAATATAGCTCAGAGTAGTGCTGCACCCAGCGTTCCATCTGCTGTGCTCAGTCCTGGATGATCACGCCTGTAGCAGACTTCAAAGGAGCAGATTTCTTCTGTATTGGACCTAAAGCCTGCTTGATACCGTCATACATTCCCTTGATGTTACCTGTGTCCGCTGCTATCTGTATCTGAGAGCAGAGCTGAAGCCAATAATCGTTGGAACATCTCCTGGCAGCCTGTTGGACTTGGCTGCGAGCAGCTCGAAGAGCCTGCAAGTCGTACTCACTAGGACAGGCTTTGTATGCTGCTAGAGCTCTCCTCTTATCCTCGATGGTTGGTATCAACTCCTCTGAATGGGCGTAGAACCAGTCTGCCATCTTTTTGGTCTTCTTGCCAAATGTGGACAAGGCGGTGTTATAAACAGCGTTCTTGAAATGTTCCTATCGTTCAGGTGCATTTGCACCAGCCAGGCCTGGAAGTGTTTCCTCAAGCGCTTGGGCAAATTCCTCCACTTTTCTTTGATTGCGAGTCTTGCTGATGTCAATACATGGTCTTCCTTCCTTTTTCGTGTGATACAATCTCTTTGTTCACAGTTTTACTTTACTACACACCAGGGAGTGATCAGTATCGCAATCAGCACTCTGGTAACTGCGTGTGATCGTAATACTAGGAAGGCTAGAACGTCTAGTGAGGATCAAATTGAGCTGATGCCAATGCTTGGATCTTGGATGTCTCCAGGAAACTCTGTGTTGAAGCTTCGTATTAAAGAACGTGTTGCTGACACAAAGACCATAATAACAGCAAAACTCCAGCAAGCGTTGGCCATTTTCGTTCATCTTCCCAATGCCAAAACGGCCTAGACAAGTGGGCCAAGAATTATGATCAGCACCAACTCTAGCGTTAAAGTCTCCGAGAATGAACAGTGGCTCTTTCTCAGGGACTTTTTTGATAGTAGCTGCCAGATCGTCATAGAATTTGTCTTTGACTTCTGTTGTGGACGACAGCGTTGGTGCATATGCACTAATGAGGGTGACCGGTCCCGCTGATGAGTGGAGCTGCAGAGACAGGATTCTTTCACTCCCCACAGTAGGTGGAACAATGGATCTCTGCAGAGTATTTCTGACCGCAAAGCCAACACCATATTCCCTGGTCTCATTCAATGGTTTTCCCTGCCAGAAGAATGAGAAGTTTTTTTCTTTGACAGATCCCATGTCTAGCAATCTCGTCTCTTGCAGGGCAACAATGTCCATCTGAAGCCTACTCAGTTCCATGTCGATGACAGCTGTCTTGCGCACGTCGTCTATTTCCTACAGGTCATCAGAAAAGCCAGGGGTCATTGTCCGAACATTCCAGGTGCCCAACTTTAGGGCAGAAGTTTTCTTACGATTGTTGCATGGTGCAGGTTTATCGATCTGCTTGTCGGCTTTCACCCTAAACCCCACGCACCCCGTGAGGTTAACAGACCGTAGCGAGGTAGCACCTTACTGGCTGGGGACTGCCCAGCTTAAGGCAGGCGGTAGCTACCTGAGGTGCAATGACCTCTCCCACCGTCGGAAGTAGCCCCTGGCGTCATGCTCTACACCAATCGAGCAAAGACTTATAACCGGTAACTGCTACTTCCCGTGTTATTTCGACACTGTATGCGAAGCTGGAGTGTCCTCTCCAGAGCACGAAGCCTGGGTAAAATAATATGGAGGATAGGCTGTTACACAAGCAGCAAATCTCCCCTCTCCACATCGCTGAAATAGTCCAATGGAAAGGAAAGAGCCAATACAACTGGTTCCAGTGACGTCGCAGGAGTTGCCAGAACGACTCGAACTGCCTCCGGGACTCCAGCTCCGGATTTTGCCTTGAGGTTAACTCCTGAAGCCTTTTCTATCAGTGGATATAGCCACAAGGCAGTGGAGGTTTGAGATCGGAGTTTTCCTTCTCCTAGATGGGCTACCTTCTGAGGCTGACGAGCCCCACCTACCCGACCTGCTCCCTAATAGTGCCTAGTATGATCCTACCCTTAAAACTTTACTGCCCCGAGGTGTATGCAATGCTATTTGGCTTTCCTATTTACCAGATTAGAGTAAAAAATAGAACCAGAGAATTTTGCGCGCCATTAGGCGCACGCTTCTGCTCGCACTCATTTAAAGCTAAAACCCCGCCCCCTCAGACCATACGGTCAGGGAGAACAAAGGTCAGCCTAGAAGAAAATACCTCACCAAATAAAATGTCCCCCCAAACACAGCTCACCTCCTGCCTCAGCTTCCTCTTCAGGAAAAGGGCTTAGAGCTTCTGCTGCCTTGCTGCCTGTTGCCTTGCTGCCTGATTTATACTCTGTGTGTGCTCTGGAACCATGCTGTCATTCTGTCAAAGTGCAAATATTAGCTTAGGATAGCTAGCTTCTTATTTTCTTATGGGAACTGTTCTGGAAGTGTTTTTGCCTCAAGCCTTAAATCTTTTTGAATGCTTATTTGCTCCACAGCTGTTTGACTCTTTTTGTGACTATTGAAACTCTTTGGAAACTTAATTGCTTTGACTTTTTTTTCTTCAACATCTTTAATAAAATATACATTTTTACAACAGCTTTTTTATTTTTGGGAAAAGAGGGTTGTTGGTTCTAAAGAAGGGCCTTGTCTTAACCACCAGCTGGGTGCCTTTACAGTTTGTGGGTATTTTGGTACTCTTACCTTGCAGGGTTGGCATAAAAACTAAAAGCAATTAACCTTGTGGATTTTTGATAAATCTCTAGAGCACTGAGTAGTCTGAGTGACTCAAGGTGTTGGGAGGGATACTAGGTAGGACGATTTTCCCCAGCCATCAGCACACCTGGTGCTTCTGGAACTTACGCACCCAGGAAAATCTAGAGGTAGTGTAGGCCTCTCTGACCCTGCCTAATCTTGACACCTGCTTATGTGCTATTGCAAAGGTTCAGCTAGCAAATAAGAATGGTATTATGATGCCACAAAACATAAGTCCTTCCTTCAAGGTTGCAGAAGGTTGCTTTCCAAATACTATACAGGGCATTAATTGCAAAGTCATAACAAGAGAATGGGAGGCTGGGGAGATCTTCAAAAGGGTATAGATGAAGCTTGAAGAAGGGAAACACCTCCATAGGCAGCCAAGCTATGTTAATGTCCCGGTGATGCTGCAAAGTTATAACTAGGGCAGGGCAAGAGGGGCTTTGTCTCTGGGCACCAAAATCTAGAGGATGCCACTTTTGAGATGAATTGACTACAGAGGAATATGTCAGCAGCTCTTTCAAGCATGGGGAACTCTACACAAAACTTGAGTTTACCTGTTGCAAAGTGCCACAGACATATCTATCTACTGTGCCCCCAAGAGATAGGCAAGAGGATACCATGACACCATGTCCTCCCTTTGTCCTATCAGATAATGATAAAGACTGTTGCAGCTATGGCATATGCATATGTCATAGCTGCAACAGTCCTTATCATTAAGGATGGAGGCATCCCATACTCAAGGAGAAGGATATTGCTGCACCAGCAGATTGTAGGGTAGCCCAGTCTACTCCCTACTCAAAAAGAGGAGGCAGCAACTCAGGGCACATAGGGTAGAGGGTGATACTCCTTGACCCAGGTGCCAAAATTGCTAGTTACGGCTCTGTGATAGTGTCCTGGTGCAATGCATAAACATAAGCTGCTAGCACACTACTTGATCAGACTGAAGAAGGCAAAGGCCATAATCCTAATCTCTTCTGCTTTGTGCTCACAATCATCCAGTGCATGAGAAGTTGCACGTTTTCTGAGCTTGGGCAAAGAGGTATCTGGTACACAAGCATAAACCCTATTAGCTGCAGTAGGGGGATCTCCAACTTGTGTAAGATAAGGTCAGAGATCTTGTGGAGTGCTATGCTGACAGGGTACTACACCCCATGATTGCAAACAGGATACTGCCTTGAACACAGCCATTCTCAACTTTACATCACAACATGGCATTTGACCAGAGCCCTCCAATGGCTCTGGAGATAGCGATCTGTGAGCCACCTGGCAGAGAGGCTTGTTGTCCCGTCTCCTCCCAGGAGTGGCAAGCCGATCGCGATCTCCAGAGCCATTGGAAGGCTCCACAGAAGTTGCAGCAGCAGCGGAATTGTGAGTGGACCATCCGGTCCCATGGGGCTGGACCCTCATTATCGCCACCTGTGCCGGGGTATTTGTATTCGTGTACGAATACCCCCATCTCTACATTTGACTACAACTCCCACTGCCCAGAACCACTAGCCATGAAACTGGCGCTAACAAGAGTAGTAGTTCAGTACCACTGTTGGGGTCCAAAGATGGGAAAAATACTCTTTAGGGCCTGTACACTTGTACAGATGTCTGTAGGTCTCTTGAGATTGTTTATAGCTCAGTACTCTGCTCTGTATGTATTCTTTGTTTGTTTGTATGCTTTGCTGTAAACCACTCAGAGAGTATGTTGCACTATGGGGCAGTATATAAGTTTAATAAAACAAACAAACAAAGCTGAAGCACGTTCCAGAGGCCTTTTGTGAGAAAAGAAAAAGCAGTCCTCTCTGCTAGTCTAATACCTGATGAAACAGAGGTCACTATTTAGCATCTGTTTTAAGAGAGACTATGGATTTTATCCTAACAACGTAACAAGCTTGTGCGAAGCAAACTGTTCTCTCTGTTTACCCACATCTTCTCTGCCACTTGTCTCAGCCCACATAAAATGTGGATACCAGCTTGAGAATCACATGATTGCCATTATTCACAAACAGGGGAGTTGCTTCTGGGGTAGAAGAAAATGAAAAGCACATGAGCTTCAAGGAGCGGGTGACTTGAGTGGAGCAGTACATTACTCATTTCAGTCGAGAAAGATCTTAAATAGATTTGTGACCAAGTCAGTAGTTAGGCTGAACTAGAATTCCTTGTCTCCATGTTGGGTGGAACTTCCTATTGTCACAGCAAAGCTCCAGTTTAGGTTCATACAAATCCTAAGACATGATTCACTTGCTCAACATAAGGAGCCTAATTTTTCAGCCTAAGAAGTCTAATATAAACCCCCGCCATTTAAACATCTGGATGCTTTCACTGGAGACAGAAAGAGAATGGCAACTGTTACAAGGCCAAGCACATGGAGACAAACATGGATCTCTGTATACTAATTATACAAATCAGTAGTGCAAAACATTCAGCAAGAAAAGGAACTTTTCAGATGGGAAATTCAGAGCTTCTTTTTCCACAAAAGTTTTAAGTGAGCATAGCGAGATGTGGCGGACAGGGCAGGGCAACACAGAGTTAACACCAAAGGGAGGAGGTGCGGAAAACCCCCATCCTCCTGGATCTCCTGTAGGAGGGTTCAGTTCTGCCATCCTTAACAACCCAGCAGGTAGTCAAGGTGCACAAGGAAGAATCTAGATGTCTCAGCAAAATTTTGCACTCCAGCAGCCTTTCATGAATTCAAACGGACATGCTGGGGGGGGGGGGGGAGATGTCTTATGGGAGTTGAAAAGAGACGTCTCCAAGAGCTGAGAAATATAAACTTGAACCCACATGCAGTTCATTGCCACTCCTGGTGCCCGTCATCCAAATAACATTTGTATCACAAGCATGCTGCGACCTTTCACCTGTTATCTGAGGTGAAGACACTGCTCCCTTCCCATTGTCTGACATACAGAAACCAGCAGAAATGGAATAGCATTGTCCATGGGACACATGGCATTCTGAGCACCCTAATCTCATCGGGCTTTGCAAGTAAAACAAAGTCAGGTACGGTTAGTGCTTCCAGGGGAAATCCACTTGGGAGCCTTTGTCGGGCTAGGAAAGAAGCCTGCTTTAAACCCTGGAGAGTAGCTGCACATGAGAGCGGATCACACATGACTAGAGAGACCAAAGAGCCAACTCAGTAACAGCCAGCTTCCTGCGTTCCCCACAGTATTCTCCTCCAAAGGCAGCAAGCTAGGCAAAAAAGCCTGAGACATGCTGGGTGGCAACTCCAGGACTGTCTCCACCAACACACTCTCATTCTGGGTATGTAGCTCCTTCAAGACAGTTTTGGCGTTAGTCCGGTCTTTGAGGTAAGCAGCACGAGTGATGATACAAATGGCTCGTTTTTAACTGGCAGGCTGGTGTGTACATGACTTTTTCCATCCACTGGAGTAAGTGAATGATCCACCCACCCATATCAGATAAAAGACTTCTGGTACACCCAGCAGTTCAGTGCAAGGACAAATTGGGAGTCAACACACAGAACATCAAAGGAATTTACCTTTATGGCCTGAAAAGAATTATGAGTCACTTTGACTAGGATCCTGAAAGCTTCCTTCTCTGTCCTTGAGCAAACAAAACAGATCTGAAATGCCACTTACTCTTAAATGCACCTTAAGAATCACAGTCTTATGAAATACTGTGCACTGTTTAATCTGAAATTAGTTCCCTGTGTCTGAGGGAGATGTGCGCTTAGAACTGCAGAATTAGCAAGGCTGCATTGTTACTGCCATCTGCTGGGGTTTCACGTTTCTTCTGGAAATAAGGCCTGTACCATTCAAAAAGGAAAAAAAATACAGGATGGATATAGAAATTGGTTTAATTAAAAAAAATACAGTGATAGCAATAATATATTTTAAAACCCTGTCATATTCAGTCATACTGAAAACAGGAATATTTTCCTGCAGTACATTTGAGTATTTTCAATTGATTTTAGCTTTAAGCCAATTATTTTGCCAAAAATATATGTACTTTCCTACAAGGATGGGATAGAAAAATCCATGCTATGAATAACACAAATAATGTTGATTTAAACAAATCAACTGTTGGACTGCCAAGAAGATGAACAGGTAGGTCCTAGAGCAAATCAAGCCTGAACTCTCTCTAGAAGCAGGAATGATTAAACTGAAACCGTCATACTTGGTTACATCATGACAAGACAAGACATTAATGCTGTAAAAAGTTGAAGGCAGCAGGAAAAGAGGAAGACCAAATATGGAATAGATTGACTCAAGTTTGCAAAAGCTGAGCAGGACTCTTAATGATAGGACATTTTGAAGGTCACTCATACATAGGGTCCACACAAGTTGGAGGTGACTTGACAGAGTAAGGAGGAAGAAAGGGCTGTTCTGAAGCCTTCTTGTTTCTGGGCTCCCAGTCCCAGAATTCTGCTTGGGGGATTCTGAGCAAATTTAGGAGTGGGAATCTCATCCTAAAAGCTCCAAAATCCCATCCCTGGTTACAACTTGACTATGCATCATGTAGTACTCTTCTGTCCTGAGCTTTCCATGTTTCAGCTTCTTTGGATGACACCAACTTCTAACATCATGAAGGATGACAATCCCTTCATTCACATTCTCACTATGTATGCTCTCATAAATCCTTATGTCTTCTGTTGGTCCCCCCCCCCCCAAAAAAATAACATAACCTTTCCATATGAAAGAGCTGTTCCAGCCCCTCATTCATTTTGGTTGCATTTTTGCAATTCTACAGTATCTTTTTTGTAGCATAAAATCTAGGCAAGTGTATTTTTTTTCTTGAGGTGGGGGGGAGCTCCAAATCCCAGAATTCTCCATTCTTGGAGTTCTACCTGCCAGACTGACACATAAATTGTGCTCATCTGGAGAAAGGCTAGGCTGGGAGGATTCATAGCCTCAGAGAGGCTGAGCTTGGGTCTAGCTGCCTGTCAGAAAAAGGAAACCTTTCTTGCATTCTTTGTATATCAAATTACCTGATAATTTTTTCATCTGAAAGCGTTACAAGAACTATTGCAAAGATACACTGGTGTGACGAACAAAGGTTGTCAGCAACCAATCAGAACATCCAGGAGGGGGGATTTTCTGGATGGGGGGGTCTATTTCTTTGGATTATTTTTGCTGCAGTTAGGCAGCCAAGTGGTGCAAGTATGCCTCCTTGGGTTTATTTTAAATACTGTTGCCGCTGGGCCTGGTGAGTCTGCTGGAGAACTCAGAGAAGACATCTAGATGCATGTGGCAGAGAAATCTCATATTTTAGTCATTTTGGTTTGAGAAAGGGTTTCTTATTATATTTTTTGGCTTGCTTTTCTTGGTTTCGGGAAGGGGGAATGTGGCATTTTTTAAAATTTTTGCCATAGAGAGAGGGACACACACATGTGCTCTCCCCTTTTGGTCAAAGGAGCATATTTTGGTGGGTTTTTAAAATGATTTTTCTTTCTCATGTAATCTTGATTGCTTTTGTAGTGGACTGATTTCTTGCTGTCTTGCCACTATTTTCTTGGAGTAGTTTTTAAGGGTTTCTTAGGGCTTTCGGGGTATCAGAAACATGAAAAATATGAAACTGGAAGAGTCACTCCAAAGGAGAATACAAGAATTTTCTGTGTACCCAGTACTCTTGAATTGCTCCACAAAATATAAGTCAGAACTGGTCCATACCAGTTGTTGAATTATATATTATATCATTCCTGAAGACTTGCTATTTTGGCAATGGAAGAAGGAAGTTGGAATCTAGCAACATATAGAGAGCACACAGCTCCCAGCCCTCGATGCAAATGTTGCTGAATCATTACAGTGATTATAATTTTTTTTCAGTTTGTAGCAGTGGCTTTTTCATTCTGCATGTAGGAATGCAACACTGTTTGAGGTCTTTGGTGCCAACAGACAAAACAGCATGCCATTTCCAATGAATAAGCCAGTGTCCAAAGGTGCAAATTGAAGATGAATGCAGAATCCACAAGTAACTGTGTGACACTCTTGGCAGTGTTTGTCAGTAGGCTGAGCACCCACATTTTGCATCAGCAGCACATATTATCTTTAAAATCCTTCTAATTTACAAAATGCCCATTAAAAAATATATATGTCTGTGATACATCTGGACTGTGAGAATCCGATTTGTATTTAAGAGCTAGTTAGCAGATCCCTAGCTCAAATCTTAAATCTTGCCCACAACTTTACCAGATGGCTATAGCCAAGCCATTATTCAGCACACAGTCTTGCAACATGGAGTTATAGTGTTAGCTTACCCATACTGAGTACCTATGACCATTACTGAGATAAAGAACAGTTAGTCCCTTTTAGATACTTTGGAGTCTACTGACTCATTGCCACATTACATGATGTTGCATGCAGAGGATTCCAGGGTGACTCCTCAACATCACTGCTTCAAGGTTCTTCTGTTGCAGCTGCTAGAAAAATTCTGTCTGATGTTCTGAAGAGCCATTGCTTGATTAGGTTAAGAAGGCTCTGGGTATAAAAATATAGCTTATGTGCCTTTTATAATGGCTAAGTAGAACTATATTTATTATCCAGTTTTAGCTCTTTATTACGCCAGCATTTCCACCAGACAAAAAAAATTCTGGTAATAAAAACCAGAGGGTGAACTGTCAGAGCTGATTATGGACCAAAATGCTGCAGTGGCATAGTGTCTTTACTGATTTCATAAAAGAAGCCACAGGCTTGATTTTGCAAGAGCTGAGTATAACATGTTGAGGACAGGACATTCTGGAGATCACTCATTCATAGGTTAGAGGCTACATGATGACACATAAAAGAAGGTTACTTACCTGTAACCGTAGTTCTTCGAGTGGTCCTCTGTGAATTCACACATATGGGGTATTGTCTGCGCCTGCGCTGACAGTCTCGGAAGATTCTAGAGCTTAAAGTAACAATTTTATGGTATGATCTCCCATGAGGCACATGCTCCGCCCACCCAACGGTCCCCTCAGTTCCTAAGATATGTCCGCCGGGCAAGGTTATAGAAGTATTAAGGCACCGTGACGGACAGAGGGGAGGCTGGGTGGGTAGTGTGAATTCACAGAGGACCACTCGAAGAACTACGGTTACAGGTAAGTAACCTTCTTTTCTTCATCGTGGCCTCTGTGAATGCACACATATGGGTGACTAGCAAGCATCACTTACCGGCAGGTGGGACGTCACGGTAGGAAGGAAGCCAAAACCGCTCTGCCAAAGCCGGCATCAGTGCGTGCTCGTACATCAAGTCGGTAGTGCTTGACAAAGGTCGACGGAGTGGACCAGGTAGCAGCACGACAGATATCAGGAATGTCAGTTCCACGTTGGAATGCAATTGACGTGGAGAGTGCTCTAGTAGAGTGAGCTGTAAGATGGTCAGGAGGTGATTGTCCTGATAATTGATAAGCAAGGGATATAGTCTGAACTATCCATCTGGATATAGATTGAGAGGAAGCTGTACTTCCCTTGGCAGAGCCATAAAAGCAGACGAATAGTCTGTTGGTGGTTCTGAAGTCCTTAGTTCTATTCAGGTAGAAGGCCAAGGATCGACGAACATCAATCTTGTGGAGCATGTGTTCTATAGGAGATGATGGAGATTTGAAGAAGGAAGGTAAAACTATTGGTTGGTTTCTATGGAAGTCAGTCACAACCTTTGGAAGGAAGGAAACATCAAAGTAGAGAGTAACTTTGTCAGGGTGAAACTGAATGAATGGAGGGTCCGATCTAAGAGCAGCGAGTTCAGAAGCTCTCTTAGCCGAAGTAATAGCTACCAAAAATGCCGTCTTCAGGGTCAGTAATTTGAGGTCCACAGAGGCCATGGGTTCAAAGGGAGGCCGCATAAGCGCATTGAGAACAATTTGCAAAGACCACTGGGTTGTAATACGTTGGGTGGGAGGGCGGGTGTTGTTAAGTCCTTTAAGGAATTTCTTCACAGCTGGATGAGAAAAAAGTCGAGCAGACGAGGAATCGTCGGGCTGGTGCGCGACGATCGCTGCAATGTATACTCGTAGAGTTGGGATAGATAGTCCCAGGTTGAAGAGGTGAAGAAGGTAAGTAAGTAAAGTCGTGATGGAGACAGGTAATGCAGGTAAGTTGTTCGCTGCCGTATATTTAAGGAAGGATTTCCATTTGTTTTCATATAGGAGTCTTGTGGACGGTTTGCGAGCTCGATCTAGGATTGCTCGAAGGGCGGGGGTATCCTCCAAGCTGTCAAGTGGAGGGACGAGATGTCTGGATGATAAACCATCCCGTTGTCCATTGTCAGGAGATCGGGTAGCAGGGGGAGCCGGAACGTGTCTGTCGAAATCGACCGGAGGTAAGGGAACCATGGTTGTCTCGGCCACCATGGGGCTACGAGGATCGCGTCGGAGTGGAAGTGTCGAATCCGAATTACAGTGCGTTGTATTAGTGGAATCGGGGGGAAAAGATAGAGGAGCCCTCGAGTCCAGTTGATCATGAAAGCGTCCCCTATGGAATCGACATCGGTTCCAGCTCGAGTGCAGTATATCTTGCATTTTGCGTTCGATCTCGAGGCAAAGACATCGATGTCCGGTTTGTTCCATCTGCGGCAGAGGAGGTGGAAGATCGAAGTTTTGAGGGACCATTCGTGGGATCTCGATGTAAGGCGACTGAGATGGTCGGCCAGATAGTTTTCCTCTGTGGAGATGTGGACTGCAATTGGAAAAATATGGTGTTGGCAACACCATTCCCAGAAGTCGATAGTTAGGTAGAGGAGGGAGGAAGAGTGGGTGCCACCCTGTTTGTTGACATAAAAAAGGGGCAGTAGTGTTGTCCGTTGCCAGTTGTACAACTCGGCCGCGGATGAGTGGTAGGAACGCGTGGAAAGCTTTTATAATCGCCATGAGTTCTAGATGGTTTATGTGTAGCATCGATTCCGATCGCGTCCAAAGTCCATGAATTTTGTATTTCAGGCAATGAGCGCCCCATCCGTATAGGCTGGCATCCGTAGTGATCTGGATGGTCGGTTGTAGAGGTCGAAATGGACGGCCGAGGAGGAGATTGGACGTCGTATTCCACCAGGTGAGTTGAGAGGAAAGCTCTGGTGTGACCCGTAGTCTTTTCGATTGTTCGTCCGTTTGAGGGTCGAAGTGTGCCAGGAACCATGCTTGGAGGGATCGAAGCTTGAGCCTCGCGTGTTGGATTACTGACGTGGTCGAGGACATGAGCCCGAGGAGATGTTGAACGTGTCGTGCTGAGATTAAGGCTCGAGGTTGAAACGAAGTTATGGCCTTTTTTATCTTTTTGATTCGTTCTGTTGGGGTGAAAGCCCGGGCGCGTACGGAGTCCAGTCTGGCCCCTATGAAGGTAGTTACTTGAGAGGGTTTGAGTTGCGATTTCGAGTAATTGATCTGGAGACCTAGATTTCGTAGAGTTTGTAGGGTAATGTGAGTGGCTCTTATGGCGTCGAGTCGTGTGGGTGCCACAATGAGCCAATCGTCGATGTAAGGATAAATGTGGATTCCCTGAAGGCGGAGGAAAGCCGCAACCGGTGCCATACACTTTGTGAATGTTCTCGGGGCTGTTGAGAGTCCGAATGGAAGGGAGCAAAATTGGTAAGCCAAATTGTTGAAATGGAATCGAAGGTATTTGTGGTGTTCCGGATGGATGGATATATGAAAGTAGGCGTCCTTGAGGTCGATCAGGACGAACCAGTCTCCCTGTGAAAGAAGGGGGATAACGGTATCAAGAGTGAGCATGCGGAACTTTCGAGGTCGAATGTATGTATTAAGTTCTCTGAGGTCGAGGATTGGACGGAGGCCTCCGTCCTTCTTCGGAACCGTGAAATACTTGGAATAAAACCCATTTGGGGAGTCATAAACTGGGACCAAAACAATGGCGTTCTTTTCAAGTAAAGTGGTGATTTCTTCCTGAAGGGTGACGGAGAATGGAGTAAATTTAAAGTTGCCCAAAGGGGGAGTAGAGTGAAATTCAATGTGGTAGCCAGATGAAATAATATTGAGAACCCACTTATCGTTGGTGATATATTTCCAAAACGGGAGAAAAGGGCGTAATCTAGGGAAGATTATGTCCAGTGAATCTAGAGGAGCAGGGAGAGGGGTATCAATAACGTCGATAACCCTTACCCCTTCCTTGATTTTTTGATAGCGGTTGACGATTTTGTTGTTGGTTTCTAGGGCGGACGTTCGGTGTCGATTGTCCTGGCGTCGATAGAGGTCTGTCCGATTGTTGTCGGAAAGATCGGTATGGTTGGTATCTTTGGAAGGGTTGAAAGGAGTGTTGGTAGTATTGTGGCTGTTTGTATGGAGGTTTATAGGAACGAAAGGACGATTGATTCATATAAGTCTTGGCTGTTTTGCGTATTTTATGGAGATTTTCCATGGTATCATCAGTTTTCTGGTTGAAAAGTCCAACACCGTCAAAGGGAAGCTCCTCTATTCTGTGTTTGGCATCGTCATTCAGGGAGGTGGATCGGAGCCAAGCGTGGCGACGGATGGCTATAGAAGAGGCTAGGGCTTTGGAGGCGGCTTCAGCAGCGTGCCTGGCGGCGATTTTTTGTTGTTTCGCCACAGAAGTTGCCTCTATGTGGGCATTCATGAGGTTAGTTTTGATGGACTCCGGGGCAGACTCAAGAAGAGGTAGGATTTTGGCTAACAGATGTCGCTGGTAGGCGCCCATAGCAGCCTGATAGTTAGCGATCCGAAGTTGAAAGGATTGCAGAGAGTAAATCCTCCTGGCGATGACATCTAGCTTTCTGCCTTCCTTGTTAGTTGGCGAGATGGCAGATTTACCCCTTGATTTTGGTAGGTTAGATTCCACTATGATCGAATTTGGGGCAGGATGTTTCGCAAGGAAGTCCATGTCAGGCCCGTGGGTCCTGTACATGTTGTCCGTACGCCTGGACATTCGTAAATTCGTGGGAGGTGTATCCCAGGCATCCCGTATCAGTTGCGTCATGGCAGGAATAAAAGCCAGGCTTAAAGGTTGTGATTTCTCGCTGTGGAGATCATCAAATATGATATCTGCTTCAGGGGAAGGGGGTTCTTCCACCTGCAACTTCAGTGCGGCTGCCATGCGTCCGACCAAGTTGGAGTAAGAAGTGAAGTCCTTCGATGGGGATGATGGGCGTCCATCGATAGGGTCAGAGTCAGGAGTAGGAATATTGGCAGGGGATTCGGGGGATGAATCCGAATCAGTGCCTTGGTCCGAGGTCAGTGGTGTGGTCGAGGAGTCATCTTCGGAACAAGACGACGTGTGGGATGCTTGGACGTGAGGAGTAGTAGGCTCAGTTATTGTAGTCGATTTCACATGTTTGTCTTTTGAAGAGTGTTTAGCCTGCTTTGCTGGTTGCGTGCCCGTGGAATGAGAATGGCGCTTTTTCGACGTTGAAACCGACGTCGAGGTCGAAGGGCGTTGCATCGGTTTCGACGTTGGCACTGAAGGTGGGGCCCGAATGCGGCGTGGTGAAGATTCACGTCGAGATCGTTTTGTCGGAGTCGACTGAGGGAAACCCTGATAGGCTTCCATTTGAAATTGGTTGGCAAAGGGGAGCAAATGTTCCATGCCCAGTTGTTGGAAAGCAAGCTGTTGGTAGGCTGGAAAGAATGGCATTTGGTAGCACTGGCCAAAAGGAGGCATTGGGGCAGCTGGCTCGGTATGCTTCCTTTTTTCTCTCCGTTTTCTTGGAGACTGCGGGGGAGTCTCGGGTTCAGAAGGCTCGGTCTCAAAAGCCCGCCCGGATGTTGGGCTCGAATGGGCAGTGGCCGGACTGGATTGACACTCAGTCCCAATATGGCCAGTGGAGGGAGAAAGGCTACCGGCCAAGGCTGGTGCCTGTGTTGAAGGTATATGCACCTCATCCCTTTCCACTATAGATGCGGGAGCCTCCATAGAAGATTCTTCGAACACTGGAGAGGGCGGACGCTCTCCTGGTGTTTCCAGCCGAACAGATTTGACTTTTTTAGGCTTCTTGGTAGCAGGTTTTTCTTTTTGTTTCTTAGGCAGTGAGTGTGCCTTTGGGGCTTTAGGTTTCGAAGCCCTAGAAGTGTCGGAGCCAGTTTTTGAGTGGGGCGAAGGTGTAGAGTGCCCCGGAGTGGCGGACGGAGCTTGTCGAGAAGGGGCCCCTTCTACTTGTGGAGCGTCCGCGGGAGCTGCCGGAGCAGGATTCATCGCTGCTTCCCAGAGGTGAGAACGTAGTCTCTGCAGCCTATGTTTCAGTGCTGGTTTAGTGAAACTTTTGCAGGCTGCGCAGGATTGGGTTTGATGTTCCTCACCCAAACAAAATAAGCACTTTTCGTGGCCGTCTGTAGATGGAATTTTACTATTGCAGCCGACGCAGCGCTTGAAAAGAGCCGAAGAGGCCATAAAGGGCGGGAAAATTTGGAACGAACAGTTGAAAGGGCAGGGGGTTGATTGAAGAAGTAAAAGGTGAGCAAGGAAGGAAAACTCACGGGAAGGGTGATCAAGAAGGAAAAACTCACGGGAGATCAAATGATTGAAAAAGATTATCGCTTTAAAGCAGCACAAGGCCAAATATCGCTCTCTCTCTTCCGTAGAACCTTATCGCACGGCGGAAAAAAGGAACTGAGGGGACCGTTGGGTGGGCGGAGCATGTGCCTCATGGGAGATCATACCATAAAATTGTTACTTTAAGCTCTAGAATCTTCCGAGACTGTCAGCGCAGGCGCAGACAATACCCCATATGTGTGCATTCACAGAGGCCACGATGAAGAACAACAATGAACCACACTATTGGTTAAAACACAGACCTAGACATAATATCTTTTAGTGGAAGGCAACATTAGAGGATGTTAGTGACTACATAGATTGGTAATTTAAAATACTAACAAACTGCTGGTCCTTACACAGTGATTTCCATGTTCTCTTCCCCATAAAAACAAAGCAGCGGGATGGGGTGGGGAGAATAATAGGACTCTTATTCACTGATGCTGTCCTCCTAGATCTGAATCCTGTGATGTTCTAGAATCTTGAGTTATTGTAATTAATGACCAGCTTTCTTTTCCTAGCATGGACATCTATGTGTTCCTATGCTTTAACAACTAGGGAAATTCTGATGCTTTTTCATTTAAGGAAAAGAGTTATGGTTGAAGCTACCCACCCATAGTTAACACTGTCTTTACTTCTCCTGTCCAAGTATTTGGGAAAGAAAATCTCATTGTGTTTAGTGGGCTTAGTTTTAAGTAAGCAGTTTTTTTTCTTTTTTAGAGAATTGAAGATTGGAATGTATCAAGTTTACTTGGGGTAGACATTAAGGTACAAGAAGGGTGTATCAATGCAGCCATGTTTTCAGTGAAGACATGAGTTGATCTACAGTCTGTGAATTTCATTGTTTTTAGGATATAACTTCAACCATAACTCCTTGATTCAAACCAACTTTTTTTTTCTTTTGGGGAATGAACATGGGAAACAGCTTCTTAAGTGTATGCCTTTTAAGGACAGTGAATGGAAGCAGTGTCATCTGGATCCTTTTTATGTATCATCCGTCCTTGTTAAGAGATGTGTGAAACACTGTGTGTGTGTGTGTGTGTGTATTAATTTAAGACAAGAGAAATTAAAAGCAAAACTAAGGGACACAGGAAGAAAAGGATTTTTTTTAATTTCACTGTTCTTCACTATCAATTTGTGTATTATCAATACTGTCTTCTTCAATGCAACATGTTGCAAACATAGCCCCTCATCCCCACCCCCCCAGTTTTAACAACTACAATATTTACAGGCTGTTCCCAACAACACCCACGCAGACACACACCCACTCACATACATACATACATACATACATAGTACACATACCCCTGTTCTAGCAAGATCTCCATATGCTGGTTATGCTGGTACATATATTCCACTTTCCAACTTGCTGTATTTTTACTCTCCTCCCTCTACTTATTTATTTGCAGTTCATTGTCAGGCTAAGTTTCATAAAGACACAAATTTAACCTTCAAGTTATGTGATTTCCATCTGCTGAAAGTCATAAGCTAAATGACTTAATCGAGTGGTCTGTATACACACTAGAAACATCTAAATGGTATGTACTTGTAAGAAGTACTTGCCTATGAATGGTGCATTACACCTCTGAAGCCTTTTGGAGCAGCCATCTTAAATACAGCCTTTTAAAAAATGGGTGAAAACTATTGAAGAGCAGTAGCTCCCACCAAGGTGTTATGTACCCACCATAATTTTACTAAGGCACGTATTAAATACCGCTATATTTTCTTACACTGTCTAGCATCACAGAGGAAGGGGCATCAGATTATCAAACACCAAGTAAGGCCAGACAAGTAGAAACCTATATAATAGGTAAAAAAATTCCCTTAATAAAATCAGGTATATAATACCATGGTGGCTTAACCCCATACCTAATATGAAGCATTTATATACACTCTGAAATTCTCTTTTAATTAAATTACTCCAAACAAGATTTATATGGTCTTATTCTTAGGAATTTCACTGCCTGTTTTGGTATTGGTTTGTCCCAAAGCAATGTTATCAAGGGCCTCTGATGTATTGTTCCACAGGTACATCTATTCAACATCTTCACTTAGGTGAACTGTTAGCTCCCCAGCTACACAGCTGGGAGGTAAAGCCATGACAGAATTAAAATCAGAAATATCAGGTGCACTTTTACAATTAAAAAAAAAGTACATCTCATTTCCTACTAAAGATTTCTCCCCATTTCACAGGAAAGACTCTAGTCCACGATTCTGCTATTTGGTATTTATAGACTTTTGTGTCCTTTTAAGAAAAACAAAGCCTTTCAAAATGAGGTAAGGAAAGTTCCTGCTTTAAGTTCCCAGGATCATAAACCAGGGAACTTAAGTATGCTTTTCTGCTTAAAGATGAACCCCTCATTGTATAGTCAGCATATTAAACATAGATATATAAATATTAAGTATAGAAAAATGAATCTGCATAAAGAGTTCCTGGATGTAAATTACCAAAGTTTGTCTTAAGCAGAGAGAAATTTATATAAGTGGACTAGTATCCACATAAAATAGTCCATAATGAATAGCAAAATGTTTTGAAAAGTTTTTAGAATTCAAGAAACATTTGCCCATCTTGCTGGAGGGATGGATGATAATCAATCCATGAAAGTATTGGGTCGTCTTATACCTCCACATAGTAAAAGCTACATAGAAGTTTAATCTTTTTGGTTTACAGGTTCTCCTAATACAGTGAGGAAAAAGTAAAGTAGACAAGCTTTGTGTAAAACTTCTATATGCACTACATAGATGGTTGTATGTTAAAATGCAAGAATCTCAGAATTTGATCTCCAAATTAATGGGACATAGGCAAGTTCAGAAACCTGAGGGTGAAACAGATTGTGTATCTTCTTGCAACACATTCACCACTAGGTAGATGAGATGTATATCTGACACTGGTGTAGGTGAAATCATGTTCACTAACAGCTAAATTAAATTAGAAATATATCCAAATATGAACAAATTAGGGGGCTTAAAATTAGTCTTTTAGTCTCTGATTAGGTAAGTAATGTCTAATATAATTAACAAATTTGTAGGGTATTTATTCCCAACCAGATGTTTAAAATGAAAAAACTAGATCTTGTTCTCAGAGAAATCTAATACAAGCCACATTATACTTATGCTCTTGCCTCATTCAAGCTGACACTATTACTGACAGATGTAATTGTGTGAGAAATCACTGATTTCTGAAAAGCTGGTCGTCCCTCCTTTACTATCCTTGTGAAACTCAAGATGGAAGTGATAAATATATATACAGTTGAGAAGCGAGCCAAAAATGACCCATCAAAACACAGAAGATGGCTTCACTCATGCTGGTATGGTAATGAAAATGCCAAGAGAGTCTGGTACTAAACTGAAGACATCCTGACATTCCTGCAATAATTCATGTACCTAGCAAAACTGAACAATATTTTCAAGTGTTTTCTCACCTTTGTGTGTGTATGTTTCTCTGAAACTGAGTCTTTGGATTTCACGCACATAACAAGAGCTTATCTGTAGCAGTGAAATCCACACCACTAAGAAATAAAAGTTCAACTTGACAGTTTACATAGCATAACGCCCTTTTTTTTTTGGACATTGGACTACCTGTGTTAGGCCATTTACCTCAAATATTCTTTGATCACAAAGACTTCCATTCTTTACTTAGGTATGCAATGATATTGATTTTTGCTCAAGTCCCTCCCTTGCGAGATCACCCATGAATCATTTTAACATTGGAAAATTTAAACAGAAGAGAAGATGGCTGCTTCTAAAAGCTACAGTTGCAGACTGTGTTAAGCTTCCTATTGAGTCTCACAGAGTTCCAGATCACACACAAGAAGCCACCACAACATAGACAACTTTTCTTGAAAGCTGCAAGCAAGTCATCAAAGTGGTAAGTTAAGAAGCGGCCGCTTCCTCTCTTCACCCCAATGCTGTTTGAGTATCTTGTTTCCCTGAAAACACACACTTAAAAAAAAAAAAAAACCCAAACACAGTAAAACCTAAGATATGCAACATAAATCAGTTTCACAGTTATACTCAAAAGTACAGTTATTATATAATATATAATCACTGAAAATAAAATTCAAGTCACAGAAAAGGATAATAAAGACTAAAGGGAGAGAAAAAGGCGAAATGGTACAAGTAATATGACAGTCAGGTGGTGCCTCTTCTATTGTCCTTTAATTTAAAGAAAAAAAGTCAAGTTGTTTCACCAGACTGAATATAAGGAAGAAGTCCCAACACACAATGAAAGTCACAATTCCACTTAAAAACTTTGGACCTCACCCAGTTTCTCTCTAAGGAGCAAGCTTCTTCCAAAGGATGTTGATAGTCTATTTTAGCTGCTTCTAAGTTGGAAAGCAACCCAGTGGAGAGGAAGAAAATGCACAATTGTGTGATTGGGTCTACATAAAAAAGTGAAATGGCTGCAAATCTGCAGCATCAGCTGATTTCACCAAGAGCAGGAAGGTCTGGTGTTTTATTCTATAGTTATTGATGCTCCATCATTTATTGGGAATAGGATAGTATGAATACACTGTGAATCTAATATAATGAACCAAAAACGAATCAATGGCACAGTTCCTATCAACAATATGAACATGGAGCTGAAGGGGGTTAATCCCAAAGGCAATTTAAATAACTGTATTTTCTTCTTTTTATATATTTATATACATATAATATATATATAAATAAATGGTCTGAGCAATCTCAGATTTTTTTTTAGTGCATTGCCATAAAAAAAATATTAGTGCATTTTTTTCATTGAATTTTTTCATCCACAAAGAATAAGAATCTGTCTGGTCACTCTTGCCATGAATAAATTCTCAATTCTGTTTTGCACTGAACTCAAAATCTGTATGCTACTCAAGGTGCTTAAAAAAAAAAGAACAAATGGAATCCACATTATTTTATCAACACAGCCATTTTTGGCAAAACAATTAGAAAAAATAGATGTTCCTATTTTAAGATGGGAATATGTGGGGTTCTTTTAAAGCATTGCAATGCATAAAATAAAGTATAAAACAAAAGATAAAATATGTTTACCCTTCATGCACAACATTTTCCTCAGCAGCTAACTTAAAAAAATACTAAAAAAGCCTCCCCCCCCCCCTTTATTTTTGGGAGGAATCAGATGTGGACACAGCAACCCACTTGGTTTTCAAGTCTTTTCCTATTACTTGAGAGCCTCTTCTTGGGTTCCCACTTCATTTCTAAACTTTTTTTGGAGAGGGCCATCAAGAAGTTCTCCACCTGAAATAGGTCATACTTCAGCCCCAAGTTCTAGGACTCCAGTTTCAATCACAGCAACATATTTGTCTTCAATCTGGACTAGCAAGATGGTTTTGTCTATGTGAGATCGACTTCCTGGATCTCTGCTGCAAGGCACCCAACGGTGAATCACCTAGTGGGCAGTGAAGCAAATAAGAGAACAAACAGATATAACTTTCATCATTCTGAAATTTTGCACTATTTTATGAAAAGATGACACTTCCAACTAGATGACTGGGTCCTCTTTTTCTATTTAGGAGTGGGGAAGTTGTGACCTTCCAGATACTGTTGAACTGCAGTTCTCACCAGCCCTAGGCAGCACAGCCAGTGGTGAAGGTTGACGGGAGAGAATTAGACATGGGATTTTTGGGTTGTTTTTACTACATATCCTAGAATTCACCAGGAATTCCCTTAGTCAGAATTTGGCTGTCCATAGCCAAAAAAAAAAAGTCCTTGGAGAAGTTTCAATATATACCTGTGGCCCAGCAAGTCCTTTTCTGCAGTGACAGCCATTAGCCTGAAGAGGAAGAAAGTGTGTGGGAGCTGCAAGAAATTATGTGACTGGTAGCTGTTTTGAGAGGCATGCTGTACAGCAGAGGTCGTCAACCCCTGGTCCGTGGCCCAGTGCCGGTCCGTGGCCTGAGCCGGACCGGGCCGCGGAGACAGACCTCCCGGGGTCCCCCTGCATGCACTCCCCTCCCCACAGCTGCTTTGCGTGCCCGAGCGAAGGGGTGGGCGGGCACGCGGGCAGGCGTGCAGGCACTCCTGCGCATGCACGAAGGGGTGGGGGAGTGCTCACGCCGGCGGGCATGCACATGCTCCCCTACCGCTTCACGCATGTGCCCGCAAGCGCGGGGGGTGCCCCACCTTCCTCAGAGGCTCAGCTGGTCCGCGGTCCCAAAAAGGTTGGGGACTGCTGCTGTACAGCACCTAATGAGCAGACTATCAGTCCCCTAATTCCTTGCAGTTCAGCCAGTCCTACCTACTTTCCTCCTTTTCAGGCTAATCACCATCACTGCAGAGGGGGACTTGTCAGGCCACAGGTGTATGAAACATCTGTGAGGGCTTTGATTTTTTTGGCTACTGCTAGCAGAATTTTGGCTGAGGGAGTTCCTGGTGAGTTCTAGGAGCTCTAGTGAAAACTAATAATCCAAAACTCCCACACCTAATGAACTCTAGCAACTTCTGGAGAGTGTAAAACTGTATGCCTTCTATGCCTATACTAAGTGTCAAACTTTCTTTCTGTATTTTAATTATGATATGCCAGTTTTAGAGCTTATATATGTAAGATTCAGCTTGAAAGCATGTCAAGAAACCAGATAAGTGGAAGTTTAGGGAAAACTCACTGGTTAGCACCGCAGTGCCTGATGCAGCTTCATACCACTCCTCAAGTGTAGAAACAAAGTTTGAATATCCCCCCATATTTACCATCAATTACAGACTGTGAATTACATTTATTAATTTCTTTTATTAGGTCTACATTCAAATATTTATAACTGCTCAATTAGTCTTTTCTTAGAGCTCAGATTTATTCTTTAACACAAACACATGATACTGTGTTGTACATTCAACATGTTTAGAACAAATGTGCTACTCGTCAAAGTGGAACTTACATGGCCTTCCATGCCTTCCTGAGGACTCCAGTCTTTCCAGCTGTTTCTCCCAGCTTTTAACCTTATAGTCTCATCTGGCCACTGCAGCTCCTTTCTTTTGGACACGTTGATCCCTTCCAGTACCTGGCTGGGATCCATTATCTAGAACAGAAAGAGCATACATTATTGCAAAACAATCCATCTAAAAGAGAAGTGGAGTATTTGCATATGTTACCAGTTCCTAACTCTCATCCTACCTAGATAGGATGGTGAGGTACAACTGGATACAGTTCAACAACTGGATACAGTTCAACAATCTCTAGAGAAGCACTAGTGCTAGCCACTTTCCCCCACTATACTGTACTCTTCTCCTGAGACTGCACTTCAGAAAACAGAAGAGGAACTTTATATTTCCCTTTATACACACTTCCCTTGGATTCCAAATTCCAGGCCCCTTTGTCTATATGCATAAATGTTACTGTCTGTGTGTGCAAGTCTGTATTTTTTCATTACTCACTGCAACAGTCATTTATATGTTAGAGGCAGCTAACTATGAGCTAAATATAAATTTATTATCCAACTCGAGGGGTAGGGAAAGATGACCTGCCACCATAATTTTCCAAACGGTTTCAAAATTACTCGACTTCCTTTATCCATTATTTATTATCTACATATTAAGTAGGAAATTGTCAGTCCCAAAAGGTCTATTTACCTCCACAAATATTTTACAACAACAGCCATGACTTTGCTTTATCGCAGTGCATTAGAACTGACAGAGAACAGATCACCAGCTAGAAACAAAACCTGGTATTAAAGACAAAGGCAGACAGGGAAAAAAATCAAATCGATTTTTCTGCTTAATTCACCTGGATTCTGTATACAACATCATCCCTTTTGGTTTGTGTCTGGCTTACAGGGCTCACATTTGCACCCAGCTGTGTATCGGTAACATTATTCACTCCATCTGTCCCTAGAAAGCCAACAAGGGCATGCTGTTTGCAGGCTGGGATGCTTTGGCTGGAGCTGCTTGAAGAGGGTAGGCCATGCTGCGCGCTGACAACACCCGTCTGGCTAGCAGGTTCCATTTGGTTCACCATGGACAGACGTGACTGGATGGAGGATGGGAGGTTACGTAGGGAGAGCTGGCTGGTGGAAGAGCGTCGGCAAGGCACAAAGCCGGTAGCAGACGTGCGGAGGGATGAATGACGACTGCTGTAGCAATAGGATGACTGGCTGGCCACTGAGGCACGAGCAGGGGAATGTCTGACAAGGCTGGACTGCACAGAATGAGCGCTATGGCTGGTGCCTAAAATGAAATATATATGGCCACAAGAGCAAAGGTTAAGTACACTTTTCTCATATACTTCAGAATATATTTTGTGCTTTTGACATATACCGTATTTTTCCGTGTATACGACCCCCCAATGTATAAAATGACCCCCTAATTTTGACCCTTGATGGAGGTGGAGGAGCAGTTAATGGGCAACTGCTCCTCCGCCTCCGTCTCCTGCTGCTGCTGTTGTCTCCGCTGCCCGTCCGATCACCTCCTCCAGTGCGACTGCTGGGGCTCACCTCCAGCTCACGTCGCCACCTTGTCCCCTGCCCTAAGGAGACGATCGCTGGAGGAGGTGATCCGGAGGCGGCAGCAGGAAGAGGCACCCCAGCGTGCGCGAGTGCTTGTTTGCCTACGCCTCTGCCTCCTGCTGCCTCCGCCACCGGAGGGGACAAGGCGGCGACGTGAGCTGAGCCCCGTCAGTCCCACTGGAGGTGGTGATCGGGCGGGCGGGGGAGGCAGCAGCAAGAGGTGCTCGAGTGCATGTGAATGCTCCTTCACCTCCGTCTCCGCCTCCTGCTGCTGTTGCTGCCTCGGCCACCGGAGGGGACAAGCCGTGAACTCTGGAAGAGGCAATTGGCCAGCAGTGCCAGCGGCAGCAAGAGGCGCCCAAGCGCGCGTGCGACTGCTTCCTTCCGTGTATAAAACGACACTCAAATTTTCCTCTAATTATTTTAGGAAAAAGTGTCGTTTTATACACGGAAAAATACGGTAACTCTTCCTTGATCAAAAATTGGGAAAATTGAAAAAGCCTCACATTCTTTAGATGTAACAGGGTTGGTTATGTCAAAAATTTGATTTCAGTCAATGCCTTCTAGAAGTAACAGAAGACATTCCAACCTTTCATTTTACATTGGGATACAATGAGACTGGCAAATGTCTGAACTACCTTCAACTTCATTTGTAACATGGTGATAACTGTCTCCTTCACATTGTCTCCGGTGCACGTCGTGGCACTATTTCAAAGAAAATTCTATCATGTTGCCATGTACTTGTTTGTACTGGTCTTTGTTCAAGTTCAAATTTGGGAAATGTCTTCTAGAAGTAACAGAAGACATTCAGGCAACAGAGAGTTTTCCCATATTACCAGTTTTTTTGTTCAGTTTGGGACATGGTGTGGAGAAAATTCTCTGACTGATCTGTTTGCAGCCACACAAATAAATTAAATGATGATGGATGATGTGGCAGTCATGCACCCCAGGTCCTTCACTGGAATCATAAAATGCAAATGCAGGACAAGACGATCATATGCCTGCTATCAAGTTAGTATTTTACACCTGGCCCAAGAAGGCAGTTAGTTAAATGGTACTCAATTATATTCATATGAAGAATTTATTAGAGGATTTCTGAGTTTTCTATAAACACACTGAACTCACTGCATGGGGGGCAGGGGAACCCTCCTTGTGTCTCACACCCAAAAGCATGCTCAAAGCAGCAAGGCAAGGGTGGGGAATCTGTAAGTTCCTGGATCAAGGGTGTGTAAGCTCCAGATGTCTAGAGGCCAATTTTCAGTCCCTAAAACTCACCAAAAGACTCATCAATCACCATGCGCAAAACTAGAAGGCCAAGGAAGTCCATTGCAGTTCTGTGAAACTCTCTCCAGGTGGGCGAAAGATGGCATGGGGACCACACCTGGTTTTAAGGGGAAATCACCATTTGTGGAAGTTCCCAGGTATGTGAATAGCATTTTTGGCCCCTTTCTCCCTCTTTTCTTTCTTTCTTTGTGGTAGGAGGGTTTGGGGGGTTCAGAATGGACCTAGGAATCACAAAAAGCCCCTAGGAGACTGCATGCAACCTATGGTCCATAGGATTCGTCTCCACATTCAGATGTTGATGGGATTGCCTCTTCCATCATCCCTGACTACCAGAGAGGGCTGCTGACAGTAGTAGTCCAATAACAAGTGGAATGCGAAAGGTTCCCTACACCATGGCATCGTATTTAAAGACATACTCTCCTGTGCACTGGCTCAGCTTTACCTAGAGTAGCAGGGTGAGGTGTGACTGGATGCAGTCCTGTTCCAGGCGCCAGTCCAACTGTCACATTTCCTCCTCCTCCTCCTCCACCACCACCTCCTTGAGACACATTACTCTGGGAGTCATTGGCAGTTGCACTATTACTTATGCAGGAGGTTCCTCCTCCAGCATCTGAGTCTTCAATGTTTCCTCCACTGTTGCAGCCAGCACCACAGCCTTTTCTTAACCTGAATATGATGGAAACATAAAGACAGACAAAGAGAAGTAGGTACCTATTCTGAAAGAAGCCTTACAAAACTGTATAGAAAGATCCATTCCAGCCAAAACCATCTCACAACACATGGTCTGGGTCCTGAGGTCACTATTTTGAATACTTTCCTACTCCACTAAAATCCACTTCCATTATATTGAAGGACAAGTTACACAGCTGTTGTAAGGACACCAAGTTGCATAACCTGACAACACTGAAACATACATTACAGAATCTAAGCACAGAAATGCTATAAATTTGAAATAAATTTGAAATGCAATGAAGAGAGAAAGTATTTGGGTATATGTGATAAACACACTATGATATTTTGAAACTATTAGCATAATGTGCTATGAAAGAGCTATAAAGAAGAATTTCACACAACTGGAAAAATTACTTGTCATGAATTCACTTTACTTGTCACTGATTTCAAGGAATCTACTTATGCAGTTCTCAGCATGCTCCAGAGCCTCACTGGATCCTGAGAAAAAGATGTGCATTTTATGAACTGATTTTACACAGCACACGGCCTCTGGGCACAATCAGCAGGCTTAATATAAAATACAAATTGACACTGCAACTGGAACGAGCATTTTGCATCTCAAAAACTATCCTGCATTTGTTACATAAAGGAAAGTAAGCAAGCATAAAAACCCTTGTAATATAAGATATGCTTAAGATAGCTGTGAGGAAACCCAGTGATGTGAGTGAATGACCTCTGGAAATCTCTTTAGCAGCTCACCTGTGCCATGTAGATACTACGAAGTTTCTGATATTTCCCAGGCTAATGGCACCTCCAAGAATCTCTCTGAGCTGCTCATGACTATCTGAATAGGAAGTGGTCAGAGGAGAGACATAAATTGGGTATCCAATGGGTTGATCACATGATGAGTTTATCATGTTCCTCAAAGCTTGCTTTGCATTTTGGATACTTCCTCTTTCTGGGTTTCGATTGCGCAAGAAGACCAACTCTTGTTGCTGTCCAGCCCAAAGGCCACGCACACATTCCTTATTTACCTGTACAAATTCGAAAGGTAAGTCGCATAAAAAAACACACCTCAACATGAAACAGAAAAGGAAAACAAAACAGGCTACTATCCAGCAAGTATCCTCAGATTTTGTCGCATAATGGCGAAAATCCAGTAGTAAGTCCAGAGTAAGGCTAATGAATCAACAGAACTCACATAGGTGTCGATTCATCAGATCCTCACAAATACAATGAGCCTATTCGAGTTGTGACTTACTATTAGATTTCAGTCATTGGTTCTACAACTACTTGAAAGTTATGAGATCAAATCTGCACTGCCAGCTTCACCAACTAAAACAAGGGTTTGACCTATGCAGGTTCCCAGATGTCTCCAGTGAGTGTAACTGTTCATTTTAATGACACTGGGGGAGGTTGACCATTTTGGGGAGGGCAAATAAACTTTTTTCCAAAAGCGGCAGACATTTCAGTTGTTTCTGGCTTTGAAAAGAAGTTTGACCTTAGCATGTAGAAAAATCTGTGGGCAATGGAAAAAGAGGGAGCTGCACCAGGCCCATTTTCTACCAGCTTTGGACCCTGTGTAGCTGCCCATGCCAAACTAAACCTACAAACTCACAAGTTATTTGAAAGGAGAGCCACAAACAAACTGCAAGCAATAACAATCTGTCTAAGTGAGGGCAACTTACCTTCTTTTAAGATGCAATCCTAAGCAGACTTATGAATAAGCATGGTTAGGATCATGATATTAAAAGTTTTACACTGAGAGAACTGTGTAGTTTCCCTATCCTGCTTCAGGAACTATAAACCAAGCCTTTCCCTATTTTATTTTATTAAAAACACATACAGTGGCACTAAAATGCCAAATACATTAACACCAACAACTTACTTCACAACTGGCATGAATACAGCTGTTAAAACAAAATCCCAAACACCAACACCATCAATATGTGGGAAAGCCTTCAGATTTACTGCAAGCCACCCTGGAAAGCTTTGTGCCTGCCACTCCACAAAAAGTGACTTACTTTAATGACTCTGAAGATTAAATAGCGCTTATTCAGCATAATGATTTTGTACTCATTGGTACCATCGTCCATCACATGGCGAAGGGCCAGCAGAGAGGGAGAATTGGAAAGGACAGCACTTCTCCAAGCAGGGTCACCCTCATGAGCTATAACCAGATTTTGTTCGTGGGATGTGATTGCTTCATAGAGAACAGCAGGGTCATCATATTCATCTGGTGAAGTGAAATGGTCCTAAACAGAGGAGTGAACACATTGTTCAAACAGGTCATCACTGCGAAAAGAAGTGCACTACATTTTAACATCCACTAACATTATGCAATCACAGCTAGGGGACTGCCAATCCCCAAAAAATGTTTTACAGTGATTTCCATGTACACTGAATTATTTTGAGCAGCAGTGATGAACAATTTTGGAAGGGTTAAATGCTGCAGAGATCGCTATCTACATGGAAGAAATATGGCTAGTTAGAAATTTCCCAAAAACATTTAGTTATGAAAATGGTTGTGAAGATTGACCCATTTCAGTAAAATTAAGATTTTCCAAAGCTAGGCTTTTTCAGGAAGGGAAAGAAGTATTTGGATAAACTTATCCATGCAAGCTGGCAAAAAAACAGTACTTTCAAAAAGCCGTAAGTAAGAGATGTGTTTACATACATAACATATGAACTAAGGATTACTTATACCAAAGTACAGAGTCAATTCTTATTGAAGTTTCGAGTAGGCTGACTTTTTCCATTAAAAATAGTCTTTGTACATAACTACGAATGTTCTGTCTCCTTTTTTTGGACCTAGTGCAAGAGCTTTACGAGACTCAAATCTCTGTACAGTGGTACCTCGCTAGACGATTGCCTCGTTAAACGACGAATCCGCTAGACGATGAGGTTTTGCGATCGCTGTTGCGCTTCGCAAAACGATGATTCCTATGGGCACTTTTCGCTGGACGATGTTTGGGTCCGTGCTTCGCCAGACGGGCCTCTCCCGTGACCCCCCCCCCACCCCTTTCAGAAGCCACCCGGAGCGCAGGGGAAAAGCGGAATTTTTTTATTTCCAGCTTTTCCCCCTGAATTTTCAGAGCAGAGAAAGCCTCTTATTAGCCCGCCCATCAGCTGTTCGTCAGGAGAGGGGAGGGGCAGGAGCGGAGAAGAGGACAAAATGGCTGCGAGGGCTTGTTCAGCAGGTGAACAGGCAGTGGAAATGCACCCGGGGAAGCCTCTGAAAGCAGCGCTTTGCAGTGGGGGGGCGGGCGTGGGGGGGGGGCGGGCATAACGTCGTCTTGTGAGGCACCACTGTATAACTAAAGTGCAACAAAGCACCTGCAGGCAACTTAAGCTAAACTAACCTTCACTTCTATTTCTGACGCATACATACATAAACAGTCTTTATACCTGATGCAATTTTAATGACATGCGAATTCCTGGGACCACAACTTTCCTCAGCAATTCCATGTCTGCAAAGATCCATTCATCTCGAATGGACGAGATACGAAAATCTCCTTTAAACAAGGCATGAAGTCCATAGAGGAAGGATTCCAGATTACTGTTTAGCGGGAAGAGAAAGCCAAAACATTAACACAAATGTTGTATCATTGTATATTAGCAGAACTCTTAAAATATCCAATTCTATGCTTAAAAATAGCCAGTGCAGATTGGAACTACCATTATACACAAACTTATACGAGAACTAAAACAAACAATACTGATTTTTAAAATCTTGATATGCCTGTGTGAAGGCCTGGTTTGAAATGCTCATGGGTAATTAATTATCCTCAAATATCCATGAACATAACAGCTTAAATCCTTCAGGTGGATAATGGCAACAACTAGAGTTGCAGCTAGGAACTTTTTCTATACTGAACACCATAATTATCTGAGTGAAAACAGCCATATTCTTCTAATTTCTGTTCTAAAGCTTGGACCGTCTCATATTCATTTCCCTCTCAAATTCTTACATATACTCTGTTTTTGTAAAGGTAATCTGGAATTTCAGCCTGCTGATGCCTTACCATCCTCTCATTCCTTGATGCTTGACAGGTGTTATAAATTTACTACGTATTTGAGACTGGCAGAATTTAGGGTCACAATGTCATTATTTTATGCTGTCACTGATTTTAAGCAGATGATTTTTTTCCATTGGAAAGTCAGTCTCTTGAAATTGGTGCAGACAGACTGTGCCTGTGATCCTATGCAAGAACTGAAGAAATTTTGTGTGCAATTACTAGAAAAGAGACTAAGTTCATTATTTCCTTTTAACCCTATGCCTGAATCAGTCATTTCCTTTATAATGTTTCTCTGCAGACACATATCAGATACATAAGTAATTTGGACATATGTTTGCATACTGAAATCATAAGGATAGCAAAGTACTATGAAATGGCATGATTTAAATGACCTCTCAAGTTCAGAAATAAGAAATGTACATTACCTAGACATATGATGGGAAGCAGTCCCCAAAGCTCTCCGGCCAAGGACACAGAGACCATAGCAAAGTGTGACCAGGGAAGAATCTTTATCTGCATTCAGTGGCTTTTGGCAGAGAAGAAAGTGAAATGATTAGGAAGGAAGGTACCATTGTAGGGTGATTATTTTTTCCTATCAATAAGGGGACTGCATAGCCTTTGCTGTGGGAGCACACATCTTTGATTTGACATCACCTAACCAAAATAATGAAACAGGATACTGCAACACTGGTATTGAATTTGGGCTAGTGACAGAACCTCCTTAACAACAACAACAACAAAAATCCACTCCTTTCCCTACCATCTTCCCCTACCACCCTGCAACTGGCACCCTAATAAAGTGGTGTCTCCTGCTTGACAGGAACAGCAGCCCAGAAATAAGCAATGTCATTCCATCCATATGGAGACTCTAAATGGGCTGATACTGTGACATTCCAACTTAGCCTTTATTTGGTGATGGGATAAATACTGGGATCAAAGTTTGGAGTCTCATCACATGCCATTCTGTCTGAGCAAAGGCAAAGCAACCACATAAACCACAATCTTTGCAGAAAAGGTTTTTAATGTGTGAAACTGTCAAACTCTGTGTGGTGGCAATTAAATAAGACAAATTCCACATTAGAAATTACTTGGATAAGGTTAGCACTGAAAACATAGGGGCTCATGTGGCAACTCTGTCTCAAAAACAATACCGCAGAATGTATGGAGCAGGAATACACAGGGAAACTGGTGGTGTATCCCCTTCCTATGAGAAAGAACTGAACTGCTTGCAGCTTTTCAGTTTAGAAAACCAAAATGAATAAACAGTGACAGAATAGAAATTTACATACAGACACCTGTGAAACCTGTTGGAATATGTCTGAGATAATCACTGGCTTTAGACCTATGCATTACTAACTTATAAATACTTATTAAACATACAAGTTCTTAACTTTTGTTAGCTTCTTGTTTATTTTTCATGTTGTTTTGATTTTTTATTGTATTGTATTATTGTCTTTATAGCAGGTTTTCATGTTATTGGACCTGTAAGACACCAGGTTTTCCTAGAAGTCTTGAATAATTGAATAGCGGTTACCTTTTCTCTCCGAGAGCAACAATATTCTATCCAGTTAAGATAAACAGCACAAAAACTCTCTCTAGAGATCCCTGCCAAGCGGTGGTCGTAATCCTCATCAACATTAGGATTAAATGTAGGGTCCACGTCAACATAATTTTGGTCTGCACACTGCTGTAGTCCCTCCTGCATTGTTTCATTGGATAACCATTCCTCCAGTTTGGGAGAGGATGTTACATAATAGATGATACCCTGCAAAGACAAAGGGTTACAGGTATTAGCATATGTATACCTCACCAAAATTTGTTTCTATGATTTGTGCAGGTCTTTGGAAAACACAGGGAGAAGGAGAAAGAACATTCTTTGTTAATTGCTGAACCCATTTAATTAGTTTGACCATTATTTGCTGATCAGATCAGGGCAGAGAAGGAGGAGAAGGGGGGAAAAAGAGCATGAAGATGCCTCATCCCAGGTTTTTCAAAAGGTTTCCACAGACATGTTTTGTAGACATTTAAAAGGGGATTGCAATATTTTTTTTTAAAGTGGAGATTTGGTTGGTAAAGTGGGGAATTTTGTACTTGATCGTCAGACTATGCTTGTTGTTTACAGCATGCATTATTATATTGTTTGTTCATACATTTCTAGTCAGTCGCTCCAGAAACCGACTACAATGGTAGGTATCAGCAGGGCAGTACAGATACTGACTATTCCGTAAAACTACAGAGATGTTACCCTCTATGCCTAGTTCTTTTGTGGTTTACAGATCATTTGCTTTTTAAACAATGCTCCCCAAATTTCATGATTACTACACTTATCACTATTTCAAACAAACGTGTAAAACCCAGAATTGTACCTTGACATAGTAAGTGGTGAGTATTTTCCTCAGATCAAAGACTTGAAGCATAGAAGCAGCACTATTGTCAGTGATGCTGTAGCCTTCCAAGACGTACTTTGTAACTAGGACTTCCCAGGCCAGCCAGCGCTGGCCAAAGGCAGTGTTGAAAGACAGCATGTGAGGGATATGGCCAGGTTCACAGCAACAAAAGCCTTCATCTTCCTCTACACCCTCAGTGATGGCTTCCACTTCTCGCTGCTGACAGTAAGTTCCTGAATTGAAAAACAGTAATGATTAACAAGATTTCTGAAGCACAAGGCAGGTTTAGAGAAATGAATGAAAACTTTGTCTAGACAGTTTTTACCTCTGAATTCAAGGCCCCTCAGCTGAAAGGTGACCAAACCATTGCCTATCTCTATAAGGTGTACTAGCGCATTGAGGTAGTCAGAAGCAAGGATAAAGCAGTCTCCTGTACTGTAGTTCCCCCATCGTCCCAGGAGAAGGTCTCCACAAAGGCTGTGCTGGAGGGACCGAGTTAAGTGTTCATAGAAGATTGAATTCAAGTTATTGTCATCTGAACCTGCATGGGGGGAAAAATCAGATGTCACTAGGACTCAACGAAGATCCATTCACATCTGTTGCTCTTTTGAAAGATCTGTGGTGAGAACAGAGTGTGAGCAATCAGACTTACAGTACAAGTCTGTTTCAACCTCAACTAAAACGTAAGTCCTAGTTAATATTAATCTTACTATTGAGAATTAAGATTCTCCAACATTTGAATTCCTGGTACAAACACTATTACTAAATACATATAAATTAATACCAAAGTAGATCTATTCATCTACATATTGAAAGCTAACACAGGAAGGATTTAATTAATGGCTATGTGATTAACTTCTAAAATAAATCTGTAGTTTTACTCAAAGAAGAATGGATTCAACTATGTGCCATTATACAGAACACCAAGTAGGATAATGTTGCTGCTTTTATTAATAATTACCTGGATTTCTATCAAGCTGAGAAGCCAGTCTTGTATTGGAGTGGTCCACTCGCTTGGTGCTAAAGAAAATGACAAAATGTTATGAGTCATTTGTCATCTAGAATAGTTATGAAATGTTGTGCCACAGGGTGCCTGCTTTCTTCCCACTGTCACCTGCCATGCACGGGCTCACCACCTGCATGACAGAGGAGGAGGACATCTCTCACAGAAACTAAGCACCTTATTACGTTTTCAGAGCTAACTTTCAAATCTCTGAAAGCCACTGTGCTATAAAAGAGAAGCAGCTTACAATGTAGCCAGATCACCCTGGTCATGTTTCCCCGGCTCAGCAAATGCCGCAAACTACTACAGAATCTCTTAGTCCCAGTGCTTTGTTCTTCTCTTTCTTTCCCTCAAGAGATGCTGACTGAGACGTCATTGCCGTAATACTTCCTTGGGGTGGAAAAGTTGGTTTAGGCACAGAGGCTATGATCAGCCTTGGCATACTAGCCCTCTGAATAAGCAGACAAATATAGGCCCAAATAGCGATTCCAGCTTTTCCAACCACAAAATGGTGCAAGCTGCTATGAACCTAAGTAACAATTTGGAATCCAGGCCACATTTATATGTTACTCAGTTTTTAGAACCAAAGGTAACTTAGCAGCAGCATCTTTTCAGAAATTCCCACTTAGCCACCGAAAAGTGTCGCCACATTAAAAACAAACAAAACAACAACAAAAAACACCTGAATGACAGTTACTTCCATGAAAGGATAACAGAAATGGGAAAATTAAAAATACAATTGCCATAAGAATCAGACAACTAGAGTAAAAAAAGATCTGGCAGAATAGCAAGAAAATCTGAGTTACCAGACTAGCTAGAAAAGAGTGGCTATTTTTGCAGTCTACAATTTTATTAGTAATATGTATGTCACAGATAGCGTGACACTAAAATACTTTGATTCTCAGAGGAAATTAATTTTAGTTACACTATTGCACAAAAAAATCAAAAAAATTAACTTTATCTAACTTCTAACTTTATACAGTTCATTGGTGACAGATTTCAGATCATCCCTAATGTATTTCCACTCATTTTCTTTAAACTGTGAATAACAATCAGCCTGAAAAAACTAGTGGTAACTCAACACAATTTTCCTGTATAACATAAGAGCTTTGAATATGTCTTGTTATTTGCCATACAAGAGACCCTGCTGCAATTTCAAGTGTTTTTTTAAAAGTTATGTATCAACTGTAATCAATGACAGCAAAGACATAAAGGAAATATGAGTACAAAAACGTTACTTTCAAAACTTTGTAGGAACCACTTCAGTGACTGTATTCAGAAATAACACATTTTGCAAAATTAAAACACACACTTATCATTAAAAAGAGAGGCCTTTTATGTTCCCAGCATCACCTACTTGTAGTCTCTCTCCCAGAATTTGACAGGTCTGACATAAGAAGTTATGAATATTGCACTTCCCAAAAAAGGATTTAACGGAGTAGAGAAGAAAGCAGACACGGCTGCTTGAACAAAAAGCATCGCAGAATCTGTATGGCAAATGAGTTAAGGATACATAGGTGTTACCTGGTTTCACTGTGTCACGGCAGGATGGCACAAAGCACCACAAGAGCTCAAAAACCTATCCTGCCACCTAGGAAGATTCAATAGCATCATATCCTATATTTGGCAACTACTGCAAACCAGGATAGAATAATTTGAAAGCACAATAACCACATAAAATGTTTCCATTACATTGCACTGACGTTCACTTCAGAGTGCTTTCCAGTAGAGAATGAAATGAGTACTTGGGTGTTCTAGACATGGGAGCTTCGTATTCATCTCCCAGGGGAGACAAATATGAAGCCCGCCAGGACAGGTGCCCCAGAAGTCCTTCAGTCCCCAGAACCAGTCCGGTCCACATACTGGGCTCCTTGGTGCGCTTGTGCCCGGTGGCGGTGATATCTCACCAATCAGATGTAGTCCCACTGGCGCTGCCCCACATCTCCCTTCAGCCAACTGCTCAGCAACTGAACGTCAAGACTCATCTTCCCACCTCCTTGCTGGAGTGGCCAGCTGCAGGGAGAGGCAGGGCAGCACCAGTGGGACTACATCTGTGATTGGCATGATATCATCACCACTGGGCACAAGTGCGCCAACGAGCCCAGTAAGTGGACCAGGCTGGTTCTGGGAGGCGGGGAAGGACTGCCGGGACACCTGTGCTTGTGGGCTTCATATTTGTCTCCGCTTGGAAATGAATACAAAGCTCCATGTCTAGGATGTTCTCTCTCTTATTTATTTATGTCATTCATTTCTATACTTCCCCATTAGTGCATATGCACTATTCTGGGTGGTAAATAAGCTAAAAGCAAGCAACAAACAGAACAATAAACCAAACAATAGTGTAAAAACAAAAATAGGAAGGATGCATCAAATACAAAAACGGGTGGATCAATGCTTCAAGAAAGAACAGAATAGAGTAGCATGGCGGAGGCAAAGAGTACATCATAGGAGGCTGCTGTCAAACACATCTCTAAAGACGCTCCACCAAGTAACAGGATCCCAACTTGTGAAGGGCTTTATATGTGAGTACCAGGACCTTGAACTTTACCCAGAACGCAACATGTAGCCAGTGCAGGCTATCAAATCTACCCACACCTGCCACCAGCCTAGCAGTTAAAGATTCCTGGTCAACCTCAAAGGAAGCCCCACACAGAGAGTGTTGCAGTAGTTGATCTTGGAGATCACCAGAGCAATCACAAGCATCCTGAGGGATCCCTCATCTGGGACAATAAGCCTAAACTAGTTATAGGCAGACCTGGTCTCGGTTGTGAGCTTGAAATCCCAAGAAAGAGCTGGATCCAGGTACATCCCCAGGTTCTGAACATGGTCCCTAAACAAGAGGAGTACCTCACCCATCTTATGGAGATTATCCCCTGACCTATCTGAAGGACCCTCCAGGAAGAGGATTTCTGTCTTGTCTGGATTCAGCTTGAGCCTGTAGTCCTGGTCCAATCCAGGACCAAAGCCAGGCAGCCTTCCAGGGTCTGGAGAGCATCTACTGTAGAAGATGGAAAGGAGAGAAAGAGTTGCATGTCATCAGTGTACTGGTGACATCTCATTTCAAATCTCCTGATGACCTCCCCCAGCAGCTTAATGTAGATGTTAAAGAGCATCAGGGAGATTGAAAACCTCTGAGGAATGCCACAGGTGAGGGTCCAAGGGGCTGACAACTCCTCCCCAAGCTGTACTCTCTGGACATGTCCCTTGTAGAAGGACTGGAGCCAGCTAAATGCCTCACCTTTACTAGCAGCATCCTTTCCCATCAAGCACAATGTCCCTCTCTAAATCAAAGAATGCTGTCTCATCAGTTTGTTTTGCATCGTATTTCATTTCTGCATTCACTTGCTATGAATTTTATTTACTAGGGGTTTAGATTCTGGCACAAAATCTCTCCATGAGACCAAGTTAGATTTAATAAATCTGAGCGCTCAAAAGGATACGTGGCACAGCAAAGGGCTGGGCAAAAGCATGGAAAGCAGATCCCCATGTGATTTGCCAAGGAGCGATATAAGTATACACAAATCTCAACTTGTAAAAAAGCTCCCAAAGCTAGAAGGAAAGTAGGGAAATTTTTTTTATAATAATTGCTGATATAGCACAAAAGCAAAGTCATCTTATCCTCTTGGGACACACATATTTCAATTTCAAAGTGAAAACAACAAAGAATCTTGTGGCACATTAAAGAGTAACAATTTTATTATAGCATAACTTTGCATGGACATGACTCCCTTCATCCTGTGCTGTGTTACAAGTACAGAAAGAGAGAGGGGGAGAGGGAGAGAAGGAGAAAAACACAGGGCAAAATCTAACAGTGGGATTTCAACAGTAGAATGGCAGGATCTGCCAAAGAAAAATACTGGAATTTTCCAGCTTCCAAAACTGGCTAGAAACTCCCCTTAGGTCAATTTTGGGGCATCAGGGAGAGCTGGGAAGGAAAAGGGAAGTTCTACAACTGCCAATAAAATATTGGATATTGCCCATGTGGACTATATGACAGTGAGGTCATAAAAAAATGAAATACAGGATGTGCAACAGTATGCAAAGTACTACAATATCTCTTGAACAGCCCACGTGGCCTTGCTGAGACAAAATAAGCTCCTAACACTTCCAAATACAGAAGTTCTATTTAAGTGTTAAGTGGAGCATTTGAACTGAACACACTTGAAAGAGCATTCATAGCCTGGCGTGATGAACACATGAAGGTTGTGTGTGGTGGGGATGTGGAAGATAGGGCTTACATGCATCATCATGTCATCACCACACATTTGGCCCTTCATGCTTCCAGACGTAATGTCTGAATAGTTCTGAGGTGTCACTTGCAATTTTAAAAAGCATGCAGAATTTTGTATATAGCATGCCATGGTAAAACAACTGACTTGAGTTTTGAAGAGCATAATATTTAAGAAAGTCAGAAATGCCATATCATATTAAATAAAAATACTGAGTCAAAACAAATCCATTTTTAAATAGCTTTATCTGCAGCTATAGGTCATGAGGTGGTAGGATTAAAAAATCAGAAAACAATTTAAACATAATAAAATGTCAGGGTTTCCTTCAATAGACAATGGAAAAAAAGAGATACGCTGCTGATGCTTTGGGTCCCAATGTTGTTAATACCATGTTCTTTGTCACTGATATTTATCCACTGTGTTCAAGATCTCCATATCAAGCATTAAAATCACAATATATCATGAAAAACAGAATGAATCAAGGCTTTTTTGAGTTGGTTTTCTTCAACAAAAGAAAATATAATCACGACAACTGCAAGATTTACTCGAAACCTAGAGAGACTGCATTTTAATGGTACAGAATACAAAGTATCATCAATATGCTATATCTGACATTACCTTGCTAAAGACTATGGACATGAAGAACAAGTCTAGAAGCATCGTCTCCGAGAAACGTTCATAGTCAAATGTAAAGAAAAGAACTGTGAAAATGACAGTAACATACTGGTATGTAGGGTTGCTGAAAGAGGAGCGTAACAGCTTCATGCCAGCTATAGTAATCATTAAAGCACCAAGTCTGCAATGAGAAAATGTATTTGTCAAGGATTAAAAACATATCTTGGTAGAACAAGATGGATCTAGCTAATACTCATATCTTTGGTATATATTGGTATAATATATACAGGATGAATGGTAAAATATGGATATAGTTATTATATTTTCACCTTCTATTAATTGTCCCAACTACAACACTAGAAATGTGCAGCAAAAGGTTTAGCCAGCTAGTCCACATATGTATGTGAAATCTAGCTTCCATTTCCTACTTTTATTAGCATCTTCTTTCTTCAGTTTTTGTAGACTTCCTTATTCCTCACTAAATCTTCCTCTTGCTGCTTTTCTAAGACAATGGGCAAGATCTTGTTATGCCCAACAACGAGGAATTACACTATTCAGTTGTTATAGGTGAAAACAAAATAAAAATAAAGAGTAAAAAAAGACAAAAACATAATGGCACTTTAAAGACTAACTTTTCTATTTTTTTAATGTGAGCTTTCGTGGACTACTCCACTTCATCAGACATAAGAGAAAGAGATACAACATCACAAATATTTATACCTGGCATCAAGACTGTGGTTAGTTGGTGAGAAAGTCAGTGGGTGTTAAACATTGTGATGATAGTGCCTTTGATATGCAGGTCTTTAGAAGAAGCTGTAAAGAATGTGAGAACCTCTCTCATAGATTTACAATGGTAAAATAACAGTGGAACAATAATGATGGTAGAATAATAATAATGTTAATCAGATGGGCTATTTATAGTCATTGATGAACTTTTCCCTACAAGCTTTTCTTTGTAATCAGTTGTAAAGTCTGTGAATTACCCCAGACAATAGATGACCAGGAGACCAGAGTAGCATCTGTTTACCTTAGAAATTTCTAAGGTAGATCTGTTAAGGGGGGGGGGGGGGAAGTATATTGTACTGTAGTACAGTACAATATTTGTAGTTTGTAGTGGTTATATATGGTAGTGCCCCAAAAAGCCTTGGGATGGCAACACACAGGAATGGCAACACAGAGAAACCCATTTCACATTATTTTAATTTACCAGGACACTCCACAAACCATTTGAAAGTGGCCACCCAAGAAAAAACAACAACTACAAGACATGAATCCAGAGAGAAACAGCTGAGATAATATATATATGCATCCTAGACACACATATCAAAGGACTTGATATAAGCCAAGGCTTTTGGGGGCACTACCATATATAACCACTACAAACTGCATCTCCCCTTAACATCTGATTAACATCATTGTTACTCTACATTATCATACCACTGTTATTTTACCTTTGTTAATCTATAAGAGAGGTTCTCACATTCTTTACAGCTTCTACTAAAGTCCTGCATATTAAAGACACTACCATCACAATGTTATCACCCCTAACTTTCTCACCAACCAACCACAACCTTGATGCCATGTTGTATCTCCTTCTCTTATGTCTGATGAAGTGGACTTGTCCATGAAAGGTCACATTAAAAAAATAATTTTAAAAAAGTCTTTAAAGTGCCACTACGTTGTTGTCTTCTTTTACTCTTTATTTTTATTTTGTTTTCACCTATAATGCTTCCACAGACTAACACGGCTACCTCTTATACAACTATTACTATTCAATTGTGCAATCAATCACGCATCCCTAGTACAACCAATCATACAATGTGCTGGTGGAAGAGCTTCATTAGCACGTCTGCCTTGGCACTATTTTAACTACTGTGGGGGCAGCCTCGAATTCTGCATGTGTAGTTATGCAATAGATTTTTGCCCAATGTGCCTCTTGGTTTCCTTCTTCTGCTGCTACTAACACGGGCCTCAGAGAGAGCATATTGTGGAGCATATTGAAAAATGGGAAGATCTAGGAGACAGAGAAATTAAAGGCCAAGGATACCAGGAACAAGATAAGTTAAAAGAAGGGGGCAATGAACTGAGAACATTAAGATGGAGTACTTGAGATAGAACACATAATGCAGTAAAGGAAAGAAAGAGGTAAGAGCAGAAAGTACTCTGAAGGGACCACCCACTATGAGGAAGGGATATGTACAGATAGAAATGAAGAGGCCAGAGTGTTAGATGACCAGCCATGCAACAAAAAACACCTTTTCGATATGCTTATTTTTAAAAATAATGTAACAAGAGTGCCAACAGAGACTCTTTTCTACTTACTCTGTATCAAGTCTTTTTGGACTTGCAATAGCCTTTGCACTGCTGCTGAGCTCATTGAGAACTATCAAAGGGTAGATAACATTCTTCTCCACAAAAAGTAGCCATATATGGAGTTTCTCAAACCACATTACATGTGCAGCATCTAAGAAGAGTTCACAGAGTGAAATACAGAATAAAATAGTTCAAAAATTTGGAAAAACTGGCAGCAAAACAAAAAAACAAAAACACCCAAGCTTAACTGTCTCTGCTTTCCCATCTCTCCATCAGAGCAGTCATTTAGATGAGATATCCAAACTACTTTCCATTGATACAATTTCATGACGTTTCATGCAGGAAAAAAGCTTTTTATGGCAGTAAATTAGCAGAGGCAATTTAAATGTACATACAATTGTAACACCCAAAATCATCATGAAAACAATGGCTGAAATACTACTCTGCAGCTCTGCATAGTCATGGTGATGATACAGCAGAAGCAACAGCAAATCATCCCATTCAAGGCAAATCACCACTGATTCCATGGTATGTGCAACTCGTGCATGTAAATGAAGCTGCATGCACCCTCAGATTCTCAAAGGATGTCTGTAATCAGTGATGATTTGCCGATGACACCATCATTGTTGCACATGTGGAGCTGTGCAACAGGATTTTAGCCAATACCTACTTAGAGGTATTTCTCTGCAAACTGCCATAGACCAAACTTACGAAATATAATTGTACTACTTACTGCGGACTTCAAACTGATAGTATTCCTTGGTTTTCAACAGTGGATGAGAAAAACAATGCCAGGGGAGCTGTTTCCGGAGTTGAGGCAGCACATAATGGGTTATAAAGCCTACTGATCCCACCAATGCATATAAAACATAGCTTAAGACAGGCTAGCGGGGAAAAAAAATCAAGAAAAGAGTTTCAAAATCAGCATTCCTTTCAGAATTATTTATTTCATTTCTGCTTTTTTATTTCATGTGCAGCATGGTAATCTTTGCCACGTGCTCCCTACCACCACCTCAAAATGCACTGCAGGGCATATCAGAAACATTTAATGTAGCTCCAAATGTGATCTCAGTTGGTGTCCTGGCTAGGGATCCCTTTTGAATTTTGTTATTGGGGGTGGTGGGGAAATCAGCATCTTATTAAAAGAAAGCAATAAAGTTTCCCTATTGCTCCTTTCTCTATCAGATAGACATTACAAAGACTATTTCCCCAAAGGTTCCAGATATTACACATAATACTGCCCTGCTATCTTTCCCTGGAGGCTGATGTGCTCACTAACCTCCTCCGTAACTGCTTTTGTTTTGGGTCCAAGTACCAGACAAACCTAAATTTCCTCATGTAATTAGATATATCAATCTGCACTGAAACATATGCTCTGCCTAGTACAGCATAATTTACAAGAAATTCCTAGAGGTAGGAGAAATAAAGAATTTTTTCTCCATTTTCTGTCTGGCTGATACTTCTTTCTTAATTTCTAACAGTTCCTGGAGGCATTAATTGGGGTTATCTTAGTGAATGCTGTAGAACTGAAATTGGGAAAGAAACTATTATCCTATCCAGTTGAACAATTATAAATTGTAGTGAGATTGCTGTTAACACAGATATTAAAACAATACTGTTCAAGAACCACACAGGAGAAAAATTAGTATGTGTATTTTTTAAAATGAAAGAAAACACAAATATTACCTGCAAAACTGTGAACACTGTGCTAACATGAATTGCAAAGTAGAGTACACCAATGACGATGCACACGACAAGATCAGACTGCAAACGTTCACTCTGGGAAGAGAAAATAAAAATATCAAAGGCATACCTGGTTAACAAAACAAGTTGTGTGTCAAGTAGTTATGTAGTCGTTACCCAAAGCTAAGACCGTAGGAAATTATTTCCTATGAAATAATATATGACAAACTAAGTGTAGAGATTGAATGATTACGGAATTATTTTTCTCTCATTCTAGCTTTGATTTACATGGTAAAATGTAAATGAATTCTAGTTTTGATTTACATTTATATGGTCATAGAGAATGACTGAGTTTAAGTACATGATGGCCTATGGGAAATTTTAATAGTTATTAGAATTGATTATCACAAAACTTTTATAATCGTAAAACCAACCAAAGCATCTGGAGTACAGAGACCCTTCTTGCCTTGAACATTTCAGCGTAAAAAAACCCACCAGTCATTTAGCTCCACAATTCTACCACTGGGAAGAGGAAATTGGTCACCAGCTTGATTAACTCAAGTAACAAGACAACTTACGACTGAATTTCTAAGTTTTTCAGGTAGTGGGTCTTTAACTTCAGACAATGGATCCTCTGGATTTTTATCTTCTGAAGTAGGAAAAAGCTTTGATTGCACTAAAGAACTAAAACACAAAGAAATACAAAGAACTAAAATACAAATATATTTTTAAAAGGTTGTCTAGTGTTTGGAATTTTAAAAGCTGATCAATTTTATAAATCTGAAATAAATTATTTGCTTTGTTGTTCCCTTCATGAAATATACAGAAAAATAAATATGTCACACAAGACTACCCTAGAGTACCAATGGCTTCATCGCACTAACAATGGCAAGTAACGTCCTAACCCGGCAGAGAATATCCCATTGTCGTAGTGATACAGGTTCTATTGGTATCTCTACCACAGAAGTGCTACAATTAAAGAAACACATCATTTTGCCAGTTACAATCACATAGGAATAAATATTCATATCTGTGGTCAAGGAAGTTTTACAACTCAAATATTGGACAATATGGATATATAATTCTGAAAATCAGGTAATTAAATGTTACAGATTGTGATGGCATGCCTATGAGAGTAGACAATGTCACCTGATAAATGATCATCAATATCCATTCATATATGGTCTCACTGAAATTAAGTGCACTGCACTACACTACAAACAGATGTAATAGCCTATAATCAAACATTCAGCAGTCACATAGGTCAGTATCCTGTCCATTTTGCTGTGCAAAGAATGGTTGTAATGCAAACACTTTTCTCCATTTTCCAGATTACCCATCACATGATCAGTGGCACAGGCAGTGTATAGCCTGGTATGCAAGAGAAACCCTGGAAAACTCGGGGGGGAGACCACCATTACATATGCAGTAAACTGAACAAAATACTAGCCACAGTACAAGAGATTCTTTTAAATGACTCAGATTTCTATTAACACAACTCTATAATTTAATTAAAACATTTACGTAATTAACAGATGCTGGCTATAGAGACTTCTTCAGGTCTTTAGCTATCTATGTTATTTAAAAACAGATTTCTTACTCCTTACAATAATAATGGGGCTTAATTGTTCTCAGACAAACCATGTGATCTGCATTCCCTACTCTCCTTCCACAAATGAATGACACTTTTTATAGCTCTAATTTCAAAACAGCACCAGGGTCCCTAGGACAAAGAACTACCCCTTCCATTATATCAGTTTGTGCAATATGACATGGCCAAAAGAAAATATGGCTGCAATTCAAATATATGAAATTGCTTCAGGAACCCATTCCACACTATGAAGAAGCTGAGACTGCATCTTTCCAGGAAAACACCTCAAGCCAGTAAAGAAACACAAAGCTTAATCTACTCAGATATAAAACCCATTGAGCTCAGTAGGACATATTCACAAGTGTACTCAGGACTAAAACTCCAGACATTGAAAAATATATATGTACACAACTTTACAATTATCATTACACTACATTTCTATGTAACATAAGAATAAGTAATCACTACTCACAAAAGCACAGAAGGATCACTACTTTGTCTGCTGAGATGATAAGACACCGCCACTAACATACCACAGAATACTGAAAAGAGCACTGGAATATGTTGACCATCCCAAGAGTCCTGTGAACACACAAACACAGAGAGAGAGAAGGAGGGAGAGGGAGAGGGAGCATCAGCCAAAATTATCACACAAGATTTTTTTAAAAATCTTAAAATTACAAAATCATTTATTTATTTGTTTATTTGTTTGTTTGTTTATTTTTTACTCTGCCTTTCTCCTTAAAAGGACCCAAGGAAGCTTGAAAATAAATAAAAAGCATAATCTACATATCATCGCCAGCATAATAACCACTTGTATTTTTATTGTTTAGCTCTTTTATTTTCCAGAATGAAATCACAAAAAATTAAAACACATTTTACGTATTCACAGTTCTTCATAATATATCTAAAACTACATATGATAGTACTGCCTCTTAAATTTATGTTCCAGCACATAATTAAACAAATTTCATTTCTCCATAAAGGGTTTTTCCTTCTTTTGAAGAAGCTCCCATATTGCATCCCACCCTTGTTCTAAAAAACGATCAAAGGAACTGAATTAAAGAAGATCTCTTTTTAAACTTTCTATAACTTATATCTAATTGTGCAGCTGTTAGTAAAGTATTTTTGAAATATTTTAAACACCCCTTTTTACTCTATCATCTGATTTAAAATCCCCTATGGAATTAACTGTATACTTCCTGGTGCTCTAAAATACCTACATGCATAGTAAAAGTGCTATGTTGGGTCAGAGTAAAGGTCTATCTAATGCAGGGTTAGGATCACCTTGGCCCTATAGATTTTGAGGGTAGGGTGGGGATAAAGCTCCTATAGTCCTTAGCCACCAGCACTGCACGCTGGTGCTTATGGTCCATAGGTTTCCTGTCTCAGTCTAGTTCTACATCCTTCTTCTACAGTGGCCAAATACATTCCCTTAGGAAGCCTGTAAGGCAGGTCATGAAGGCAGCACACCATCTCTCCCTAGCAATTTACATTCAGTAACAGGCTTCCCTAGAATCTGGAGGATTCACAAAGCCACAATGACTACCAGCTATTGACTGACCTATCCTCCATCACCTTGTCTAATATCCCACTGATCTTGTGACAGTACATATTTTAAACTTATCCTTTTGTGTGAAAATACATTTCTATTTTTATGTATGCCAGTTAATTTCACTGGAACACCTGAATTCAAGTATAATGTGAAAGGAAGAAAACGTCTCTCTATCCACCTTCTCCACCTATAATCACTACAAAATCAAGGAGCAGCAACATTTATCCATTTTACCAAGCAGTAAGAAGTAAAAGCACCAAGGCTAAATTCACTTTGCAAAATACAGCACCAATGGAAAATACAGTACTCACCTTCAGGGCACCATAACATAATCCATATAATAATGCTACTGCCACAATGCTGCAGATAAAACTGTAAAGTGCTGCAAGCAGGCTTGTGGTGGCTGGAGAAGAAGAAAACAATGACTTGTCATAAAAAATTGACAATAAAGAATTGTTTAGGTTCTAAGAATTAAACATATATTTCTTTGATTTTTGTTTCATGCACTCTCTCAAGGACATATGCAGCAACATTACAAATGTTGTTTCAGAGATATCTTACCTCTCCAAATCGCTCCCTCCATCAAAAGTATATTGTTTGAGGAAAATGTGATAATTTTCTTACTGAAATTTGGGGAGGCATTTTCAATTTGTGCATATAAATGCTATGAGCATCTTCTGGAAATAATCTGTGCTGAGATCTGATTAGTCCTTAACTACTATGAAGTATGGAGAGACCACTCATCAATTTCCCTGCCCTATCCAGTGAGCAAACTAGATGACACAATAAGATCCTAAAACACACAGGGCAGGCATGATGCCACACTATGCTTTAATGTTATAAGGACAAACCTGAGATGAACCTTGTGTTAATGAATTCTGTCCCACTGCCTCTTACACTATCCAGTTGCCTGTCCTCCTTCCTAGTTTTCCCCACACCGCAGTCTGCCTTTATGGCTCAAAAGACAGAATATGTTTTGTGCTTGCCTTATTAAATTGATGGCAAACCAAGGAGACAGATGATAAATCATAGTGCATGAGGAGAGGATAGAGTATTTGCCCAATCATATAGGTAAAGGTAAAGGTAAAGGTTCCCCTTGACAATTTGTCCAGTCGTGTTCGACTCTAGGGGGCAGTGCTCATCCCCGTTTCCAAGCCATAGAGCCAGCGTTTGTCCGAAGACAATCTTCCGTGGTCACATGGCCAGTGCAACTTAGACACGGAACACTGTTACCTTCCCACCGAGGTGGTCCCTATTTATCTACTTGCATTTGCATGCTTTCGAACCGCTAGGTTGGCGGGAGCTGGGACAAGCGACGGGTGCTCACTCCGTCGCGTGGATTCGATCTTACAGCTGCAGATCTATAGATCTTACAGCACAGAGGCTTCTGCGGTTTAACCCGCAGCGCCACAAAAATATGATCTGAACTGGGATACAGTTTTCTGTACACAGTTTAGTACACAAAAGTTGAAACTATCTGAATATTATGAATAATAATTTGCAGGATTTTCTGCAAAGGTTAAGATGCACTCAATATCAATAGCTTGAATAAGACCTTGAACCACATTTTCCAAAGTAAACTGAAAGTTGATTACTGATGACCACCCATGAATAAGAAAACCCCACTTACCATTTCCACCAAAGACATGAATATCCAGCTGTTCACAGAGGTACATTACAAATGTATTCACCTGAGGCAGAAGACCAATGAAGAACACTATAGGGAAGCATAGTGTAAACACTACAGAAAACAAAAGTAATAGAAAAAGTAGTAAGTTCACAGAGAAGGTGGAGTTACTCTTCTATTTAAGAGAAGAACACCTGTTCCTTGACTCACAGAAGAAAAAATGGCCAAAATCCTCTTGAACAACCATGCAAATGGCATATTTCTAGAGGGAAAACGCCTTAAGAAATCACTGTAGACATTATCATTTACACATTGAGTCACACAAATCAATATTCAACAGTTAATATCTACAGTGATTTCTTAACTTAAGGCAACTGGACTCCAAAGGTTACAGCATCTGTGTTAATGCCAACACAAGTAAGTAAGAGGGTTTGGGCCAATGTCACCTAGCTGTTTTTCTCTACTCTCAAGCTGCCGTCAGTGTTACTCAACATGTTCTACATTGCAAAATCTCTGTTCTACTTCAAATCAGCTATTATAATGCATACATCAAATCACACGAAGTTCTTGTTCTCAGTTCCTCTTTAGTTTACCCATATATGTTTGGAGGAAAAAGTACTTTGCCTGTGAGGGCCGAGATGGAAACAGAAAAGCTTATAAGGTAACCAGCTGGGAGGGTAAGAATTAGGTAAGAGATATGAAGTGGAGGTATCTGGGAAAACAATTATGGTGATGATTGATGAAAATGTCATTAGGTGAGGACTAGTGTCCCCAGCGAAGAGATCAGTTCAGGTGAAAAACTATACTTTGCTGCAAGTGTTTCCATTATAGCAGTTCTTCAATACATAGGGGCTACAGACAAAACTGGCTCAACAGAGAAAAGTATGTGTTTTTCTGGCCACTGCTCTCACTTTCACTGTATGACTCCCAATAATTACAACATAAGGTGATTACAGGAGGTGAACAGAAAGGTGCATCCCCAAATCCTCTACAAATTCTAGGACATATTGTGGTGCAACTCTCTCTCTCATATAGTGATGATGCAATTACATTACTAAAAACATGAAAATGTTTCATTTTTTCCTATTTGTCTTCTTTTATGGGTCTGCTAAGACAGAAAGAAAAATGCTGGGTTTCATGCATGATTTTGGTTTCTATTAAAGAATAGCAGCCTAAATATTCCTCAATATAGTGAAATGAGCAGTCATAACTCATAGGAACCATTCAGATTACAGCCACATGAAAAAGTCACTCACCTATAACCAAGTCCCTTGCCGAAAGCAGCAAAATTGGGTTAGTGAAAGCCATTCCATAGAGTCGGAACTTTGCAGTAAAAGTGCTCTTGCTGCCATAGTCCAACAGCCAAATGAGACTGCAGCATATACAGAAGTAAACAGGCCGGCTATATGCTATGATTCGATTATGACCCTGAAACAGAAGTTTGGGTTCTGCTAGTTAGATTAGAAATCATGTTCTAAAATGTCCTTATGCATGAAAAGTTCAACGTCTTAAAGTTGTGCAAATTTAGGATTACTAGAGCATGATGATATGGCAGGGCAAAAATTCATTTTCACATCTCATTAAGCATGCAACATTATCTAATCCAATATTAGCACAACAGGAAAAACAATCTAACCCAGACCTACTATTCAGGTTTTATATAATCTGAGTAGAACACACCAGAAAGGGAGCGTGCAAGCTCCACACCTACTATCACTGCTTATCTTATCAGAAGAGTATATAGTACAGAAAGAAGAGGAAAAAGTCTTCTCTGTCCAAGGAGGCTCGCCACGTGAACCAGAAGAATTATTTTGTGAAGTTGTTTGGAGAGTCTCTTGTCTTTAGATGATCGCTCTTTACCTAAGAAAGGTGATTGGCAGAAGGCGAATGGGATCTTCTCCATGTATGTTTATTGTATGACCATTACTCCAATTAAGAAAGATTCAAGAATAATATACTTCTACTTCTGACACTTCAACTTTATTTTACTATTACATCAACATTTTAAGTTGGTGCAGTTGGTATAATACGAGCTGTATAAGTTCATTTAAAAGTATATGCATTCCTGTTGGGATATAATATCACAGAGTGTTTTCAGCTGAAGATGTCATTTCTTTTTCTCTTTAATGGCAAATCTGAAACAAAAACAGCTTATAATAGCAGCAACTCTAGACTTGCTAGGACATTGAATTTCTGGATTGACTTACATGGCGAGGTGATGAAGAATCTGGTTGGACACTCTGAAAAAGACAAAAAAGAGAAAGAGGCCCACATTATGTAACTTCCAATGTATCTGGGGAAAATGGTCTCATGTTTTATTTATTCTATTATGATATTATTACACGAGCAGAGAGTTGCTCTCAATCTCCACAAAAAAAGAATGATGGAGAAAATCCTGGAACATTTTCCAATGCAGCATAAGAATCTTGAGTAGAAAGTGAAAATTAAAAATAACCAGCAGAACCAAAAAGGAGTACAATAATCAAACTCATTACAAACAGTTTAGGCACTTGGACCATATTTGTCTTAATGGCTCAGCTTGTGTCATGTGAGACTGGCATATGTGAGAACAGAAGAGATTAAGGTCGGGTGGAGTTGCTTGAATCTGAGTGTGTGGCTGCTACATTGGTTGCATTCTCAGCTGATCTGGTCTGTGTTTCCTTCAGACAAAGAAGTAATTGGCTGAAAGTGGTATACACGTTTTGGGATAGGGCTATATTTTTGAAATTAAATGTCTTCCCATCCATCCTGATGCCCCAATGGACCCCGAGTAATCCTTTCATTGCCAGGAACGCATGTGAGTGAAGAGTTGAGAGGAAGAACTCTCTAATCACCAAAAATTGCCAATGGCAGTAAAGTTATCCTGGTGGTGATGGTTTTCAGTAATTAAATACTTCCCCTCCTGTCTCTTGACCCTCATGCATTCCTGATGATGGAAGATTTGGGGGGGGGGGGGTCCACAGGGTTTTTTGTGACAGGAAGAGAAAATTTTTAATTTCCAAAAATTGCCCTGGCAGCAGAACTTACACCAACAGGATTTCAGCCACTGTGTTCCTCTTAAAATGTAACCTTGTTATGTCCTCATTACAAAAAAGCAGAGCAAAGTTATATCATTACAATTAATGACCTAACTTGTGAGACATTACTTCCAAGTCCTTACGACCTTGATTGTGAATTTTAGTTAGTTGCATGATTACAGTATCTATTCTGTATACATTCTTTGAAACTAGAAAAAAATCTAACTGCAGAATTAATAACCTTTCTTCTTGATAGTGGTCTTTTGTACTCAGGAAAATATGGCAATAGAGACCTTTTAAAAAAGGACTCTCTTGTATCAATGAAGATCAAACAGCTTTAGCTGTATCTTGCTCTGTATAATAAACAACTCACTCCACTTCTATAACACTATCCCTGTGATATCTGAACTAGGAAAACTTTGGTTTGTTTAAACTGTGATTAATGCAAATAAATATCAGACAGTGTTTTGGATCCTCCATTGTCCTTGATGAACAGCTTAAAATCCCACAGGGAGTTGGAACAGTATATGAAAATATGCTTAGCATTTTTTTAAAGTGAATACTTTCAGTCTCTAACTCTGGCAGATGAATAGTATCTGAAGCTTGGGCAGGTTCAATGGATACAGGTATTCAGGAACCATGACTTCCCATCACATCTGAACTAGCATAGTACAGTATAGTATTTCAGGTGAAATACTATACCTATTATTATACTATACAGAAAAAGCTATGGAACATGGAACACAGACATTTTGAAAACAAGTGGCATGAAGAGTCCATTCAGCAAAAGAGACACAACAGTGCATTAAAATTTAAAATTAATTTACAGTGAGGACAGACCTTTAGCAAGGAATACTGGCAGCTCGCAATCACTAGGCAAAATTGGAAGACCCAGATATCCTTGAAGAAGCCTTCTATAAGGAGTACAGAACCCAAGAAAGCTACTTGAATAGCTAAGATGACAGCCAATACATTTTCCAGGATCTCACGATTCCTATGGGAAAAGAAAAGTATGTAGACTATATTTACACTACAAAGGATGCAGGAATGCAAAAAAGCAAAAAAGCAAAGCAGCAAAATAAGGCAGAATCTTGCCTACGCTATAAACATTATGAGATAATTTTTTTTGTTGGTTTTAAAAGTAAGTTACAGATGGGATCAATGATTGTTTCAATCAAGTTCAAAGTGCTCAACATATTCTGTACAATCAGTCGGACAGAATCAAAATGTCATCCAGTCCAGATCCAAACCACAAGACAGGGACATCTAGCCACCTCCAGTCCCTCCCACCAATTTATAGATATGCTGCAAGAAGAGAAAGTACACTTTTGTAGAGATAGAAACTTTGGGCAGTTAAGCAAGTAAGCAAGCACAACTGGTTTGGAAAGAGTATCCAAAGCCACAGAAAGTGACATCTCCTTGCACAAGACTGTGAGAGGCTTTTTTGTACTTCTCGGATTCTCCTAAGCATGACAATATTCCACCCCGCCCCCTTTATATTGCTACTTCTACCCATGTTTGCTATCTGGGAAAATAATAATTAGCACAAACGTATGTTTGTTACTACACTGACATTAGTCACTAACGCATGAACAAAGTGATGGAGAACTAATCTTTGAACTATGGATCTCACCTGTCAAACAGAGCCAAGAGAGTCAGCCTATCAAAATTGATACCAATCCAGATCTTGGGTAAAATCCAAAAGCGGTAATAGTGTTTCACTTTTTGGGCTGCTTCTTCTTGAGGCTGCAGGTGGTCCTGCAGGTCAGGGCTTAAGTCAATGTCTTGATGCTCCAAGAGATCTGTATCTATGGTCAACAGCCTGTTCAGCCTAATCTGAGGAAGGGAAAGCTACAATAAAGTCAATAATAAGCTGTTTACATACTTCATTGCTTCAGTCTAAAGAATACAGCTCTGAAAAAATGCATCAAGTTATGAGACAAAGTATACTACGAACAACCTCTTTTGGTCTCCCACCCACTTTAACCAGACTATGAGCACAAGGTAGATGGGACCTGAGACATATTGCAGGTAATCTCACTGTAGGCAGGGATAACTGAATAGCAGTTTATTGAAAATGGCACATTCATCAGCTGTCTGGGTGCACTCCATTGTCCACTATGCATCCCCTCTACAACATCAAATACTTCAGAATATTTCAGTTGATGAGGTGAGCATCCAGAAATTATGTGACAGCCTTCAAAGTTCTCTGTTTGAATAATGTCCAAAGTTTATTCCATTTATTAAAACACAAATGCTTGGAGAGCATTTCCATAATTCTGTATGGATAGTATTATTGCACTCACCATGTAAACACATTTCAGGCCACACCTTATTTGAAGTATTAGAATAGCTGTGATGCTGTAACTAGTAGCTGCTGTAAAAACATCATGTTGTGTAGCTGATGGCTACCAAGGCCTGCACCCATTTGATAGGTATAAATAAGTATACTGGGCAAAATTCAACATAATGCAAGCAGACTTCCATGAATGCAATGGGCTTCTTTCTAACACCCCTCCCCCTGCAGTCCTTCATCCTACCCCACAATCTGCTCTGGAAGATTTCTCAGCCATCTGCAGGTTTGAGGGCATACAGAGGACTGCATGGGGCCATTCCTCTTCTACTGCCGGAAGCCAATTTATTAGAAGAATAAACCAACTGGATTAAGTCCACTAGCTCAACAACATAAAATGTTATTTGACTACATGGTTGCAAATGAAAAGGAACAAATGCAAAAACTTACTAAATCATGTGGATAAAATCGAACTGAGGTAGAACTTGATACATGAGAATCTGTGTCACTATAACAAGAAGAAGATGAGTTCAGTTTGACATCTTATTCTGCATTCCAGTCAAGCTACATCTTTAGGAGTGTTTGTATTTTCTTGGATATTCATCCTCACAATTTAAATAATGTTGCTACAGGAAAGACAGTACTGTTTTAACTCAAGGTGTGAAGGAAACACACACAATTGTGTGAATAACCTTTTGGATAGGTAAGATGATATACCCTATCACATTAACTCAGACTCAGTTAAACTAATGTCAGGGTGGGAAGTAATAATTAAATAATCTATCAAGGAACTAAGCAATCATTTCAAGAGTCTGTATACAATTAGACAGTGTGAGGTTTAGCAAGCTTCAGAAGCCATAACCAAGCTCAACCTCCTTTTTGAAATGTCAAATATCTGATCTTGTCTAAAAACCATGCTGGTGCTGGACACAACTCTGATATGAATGCAACTTTCTCTGTTGCTTTCTCCATGTTCATGTATCCCAAGCATGAAGCCTATATTCTTGTTTATCTTCAATAAATAAATATGTGATTAGTCTTCCAGGCATCTGTTTAATCGATTTCTGATTCTGAACTAAAGTCTCAAACAATCCTTGAATGGAGGGACTATTCAAAACTACCGTACATACATACATACAGACAGACACAGAATATCAATTTTGAAAATATGTTATAATGTTCCCTTTTTGGGGGGGGGGGTCTTGAGCAGATTTATGGTTTCCAAAGGTATGAAGCCATATGGGAAAAGGGAAAAGCTCCATGAAGCAAGTTAACACTTCTAAATGTTACATCCAATGAGTTCAAACTGTGCAGAGTTTAGGAAAAACCAATTCCAACTGGTGCATTTGGGTGTTTCATTCCTTTTCCTATAATCCTATCTGTTAGGTTTTGTCTCTAAACTAATTTTGTCAGAAAGTGGATTCTATCTATCTGCTATCCTCTGAAATCTTCACATTTAAGTTCTAGGTCTCTTAAATTAGGAAACATTGCTGAGAGCAGCCTGTCATCCTTGACCAGGTTAGCTCTCATGTTCACAAGCCATCCTGGAAAAGATAATAATTAATTTATATCCCAGAAGTAAGAGAACATTGTTATCTGGAGAATGGGTTTCTTTATTTTTTATATCCATTCTCATGATATCTGGATTAGGCATCATGTGGTTAGGCTAAATTCAGGCACTATTTGGCCTATTTCGTGTCTGGAAAGTATTCAAATAAAAGGACTTGTTATTTTGTACATTTCTACGACTCTACTAGGCACTGCTACCTGAGCCAAGCAACAACAGAAAAGGGTTTTCTCTTTCAGTATTATTTGGCTGTACGCCTTTTATATCCAATTTTTTTTAAAAAATGTATTTCTTTATTTTAAAAAGAGTGTTCTACCTGATCAGGTATCAATATTAGCAAGCACCACAATTTTATGGAGGCATCCACCTCAAGGCAAAACATAATGTGATACATGAAAATCATTAATATGATCTCTAGGTTTTTAAGAATTAACAGAAAGTGTAGAGTCATGTGAGCACGGGGAGATTAGATCTGAGCTGCAATGTGGGGAAGGAGTAAGTATAACCTATTCCCACTTTCTCAAACAAAGTTGTACTCACAAAACTGCTATTTACTCCAAATATCATTATCCACAGTCAGCTCACATATACGCTGACAGTTGCTACTAATGTTTCAATTTAAAAATGGTGGGGGGTATCTTGCATCATGGGTAGCTTGCACTAAGGGTGCTAGATTACTTGTTTGTTTGTTTGTTTAAAGGCTTCCTGCTTAAATTAGCAAAAACAGCCCAGAACCTTAGGTAAACCAAACAGGAAGCCTAAGAACTTATTTGTGTAAAGAAAGGTTAGTTCCCATAATGGAACTCCGTGATTTTACACTTTGGCGAGGATTCATGGACAGGCTTAAGATGTTGCCTATTTTAAAAAATACAGCCAGCTAGCTTATTAAAATATTGTATACTATTCAACATGACATTTTGCCCTATGCAAAGGGAGGTATAGTTTAAAAGTATTTAGAAACAAGGACAAAAACATTCATATAAACATATTATTTGCCATTTGACAAACAGGAAAAGAAAGCATCCAAAAAATTGAATACTATACTAAAAGGAAGACTTTTGAAAATTGAATATTATACTAAAAGGAAGACTTTTTAAAAAAAGTACGGGAACAGTACAAGAAGAGTACAGAAACAGTGTTTGGATGCCCTTCGTTCACTATATGTATCTAGAAAAAAAAGTTCAGAAACCAGAAATCTCTTTTTAGAGATTCACTGACTCTTCAAGCATGGGGGCTAATAATATGAGGAGAATAATATTGGCCTACTTTTGAAGACTGTTCTAATGATGAATGTACACAGTTTTTTGAACAAATGAAATGCACTCTTTAAACATGAGGATGAGGTTGATTCTTGATTCACTCATTCAGTCAGGAACAAACTTCAGTTTCAGAACATAAAAAATTATTATTTAACAAAAAATGAAAAAGGCCAGCCACAATTTTATGCTCCAGGTCAGCGATGGCGAACCTATGGCACGCGTGCCACAGCTGGCACACAGAGCCCTCTTTGTGGGCACACGAGCCATAAGTCGCCATCGAGAAATACTTACCCGTCCTCTGATCCCGGATTTTGACAATCCCCTCTGCTGGTGCAGTGATCCAGCGGAGGGGTTGCAATGGCGACCATTACCAGTCTAGCCCAATGGGAGATTGGAGGACCGGTAAGTATTTATTTATTAATACCGCCCATAGGAAAAAAATCCCAAGCATTTAACCCTTGCAGTGCAGGAGCAGTTGTTTTTTCTAAACTAAAACCTCAGTATTAGGGTTTTAATTGCAGTGTTGGCACTTTGAAATAAATAAGTTGATTTTGTGTTGCAATTTGGGCACTCGGGCTCAAAAAGGTTCACCATCACTGCTCTAGGTTGTCATAAGAATACATAAGGCACTTGGTTAAAGTAAAAAATCAACATTGCTGCATGCATTATACCAACTGGATTTTAAAACATACCAGATATTAGATGTTCTTCTTGCAGCTGGCTCAAAATTTACAAGCGACATGTCACAGCCCCCTGTCTCGTAGAGTGTAGAACTGAACTTACCTATTAAAGAAAACATCAAGAGAAATTAAATATTATCAGGTATTTCTAAGCTGTAGTAACAAGCACATGTATTGATTTCTTTTGCACAGTGCTTATTAGAGTATATGATTTAAAGATACATATAAAGTTCATAAACCAAGCAGAGTATCTTCAGGAACCAATGGCTAAATTGATCATAAAAAAAAAGAATACAGATTAAGATACACAGATAAACAGTTACTCATGAAATTGTGCAACACGGTTTTCATTAAGATTCCCCTATTTCTTTCTTCAGGCAGGTGTTCATGACTACAGTGATATCTATGGTGTATTTCTTTTGAAAACTGCACTGTCTTTGACTTACAAAGTATTAGAACATCTTACCTGTAGAATAAAGCTAGAGTTTAAGCTCATTTATATCTAACTAACAAAGAAAATACATGGAGAGGAATTATTCAGTTAAGAATTGTGATGAGAGTGCATAATGCTAAAACTTGGGGTTGTCCAAATGTAAATGATTGATGAAGAGCTTGGAAATAATATGTTAACATTAATGCTAAATACATTACTTTTTTGAACCAACACAAGAAAAAGGGCCTTAAAACCTAACATTCAGAAAACAACATCTGAGCAGCAGTGTTAATGGGAGTTTTAATGTTACTTTGGGTATGAAGTCTCCAGAGAGCATATAGTACTGTATGTGAATTCATAGAAGAAAAAAACTTTTCCCACCAGTTCTGCTTTTTTACGTAACTAAATCACTCAGTCATATTTTCTATCCAACACCCATTATTTAATAATTTTAGTCATATATTTCTTATAGTGGGGGCTGGGGAACATCTGATTTGTCGATTGTTTGGTTGCCGAGGAATCTGACTGCTTCATGGCCTTCTATTCTGACAAAGATAGATGAGAGGGTGGAGGAGATGCAGAAGCTATCCATACCTGGACAATGACTGGAGGAGGAGGAATCACATGGCTAGTTTCTGCCTGCATAAGTCTGCCACATGGATTGTTTTTGGTGGGTGGACAGGAATGATGAGTCAAGAGAGACAGCCAAAATTCTGAGCATTAGGACCCCAATATATTTTATTTCCCAGAAGCCTTGAGAAATATCATATACTCTTAACGTTTTAGCTGAGGTTTCTACCTCAGTTACAACCCAAATTAATTTACAGAGCCTAGGGTGGGCTACTCCACATAAATATAATTTTACAAAGGAGGCATAGACCCAGGAATTGGATTTACCGTAAATCAAATCAATTAAATCATGATTTAAATCACTAGTCAATAAGACTTGATTTAAATATAATTTTTAAATGTAAAGACTCATTCTTGCTGGTAGTTATAATCTTTAACATTTGCAACCAGATGAATATTTCACATTTAGAATAATAACCTGTCAGATCAGTAAAACAGCTATATAAGCACTGATTTTAGTTTAGTAGGTTAATCACTTGTGTTTGGAGAACTACTTAACTTGTTTTATTTAACTAAAACAATAACATTGTATAGCATATTCTTGTATTTGCTTAAATATCACTGTTTATTAACTGAAGTGATTAAACAAAATATCTTTTTAAAAAGCAAACTATCTTCCAAAATATCTTCAAACCTAGCATTTAAGCTATAGTAGGCACCCCCCTATCCACAGAATCAGAATCTACTGATTCACTTATATGCTACCTGAAAATACTAAATGCCCCCCCCGCCCCGAAATATGTATTTATATGTATTACCAGAGTGTATTTACCAGAACTGGCCACTAGAGGGATCAAGAAACAGCCAATAGTATTCTTGTCAATATATTAATAATGCTAATTTAACAAGTTAAACTGTTTAAAAACTGTCTAGCTTTAACTAATTAATTTTTAAATCTAACAATTCAAGCTCTGGGCTGCTAATATGGTTGGAACTGACATATGTACTTCTCAAATTATTATGCGGACTAGACCACACACACCAATCCTCTCAATTGCTTATACCGTTCTTAAATTGAGAATAGTGGGTTCAAATACCCATGTTTTATCAGTTTTTCTCCCTAAACACTAAAAAGGGCAACCCCAAACATATATTTTTGGATTGTAACAACTCCATTTAATGAATCAAGTTTAACACAGTAATTTCTGTGACTCACTGATATCAAGCCTTGTACTGACTATTTCATTTAGCAAGTACAGGTTATGCTGGATAAACATAAGACTTTTAAATAGCCACTTGCCCTGTTCCTACAGTGAAAGAAAATCATATTCACATCAACAGACAGAAAAGCTTTTGTGAATGGGAACAGCCAGTTGCTTTACTTTCCTCTTAGCCCCTCAATGTGCTACAACCCCTAATGTATTTATGGTCTAGCAATACAGTAACTTTTGTCGAGCATATCTGCAGTACTGGCACAGATGTTACATTTTCTTTTGAGTGGGTAGTATCAATTCAACACTAGAATACTCCCCAAAAGTTTCAGCATTGAGGATATGCCACAAAATAGTAAAAAGAATGCTTTACTATTTAATCTATCACTTGCCCAATTTTGGGAGCGAAAACATCTGCAAATACATGATGGCTGAAATCTTGTTGCATAATTTAGTAAGACACACAACAGTGTTGTTGCTTAGTCGTTAAGTTGTGTCTGACTCTTTGTGACCCCATGGACCAGAGCACGCCAGGCCCTCCTGTCTTCCACTGCCTCCCGGAGTTTGGTCAAATTCATGTTGGTTGCTTTGATGACACTGTCCAGCCATCTTATCCTCTGTCGTCCCCTTCTCCTCTTGCCTTCACACTTTTCCCAACACACAACAGTAGGCCCACTGAATCAGTGGAGATTTGGTGAGTCAATTCATTCATAAGTTCCATTGATTCAAATGGGCCTACTCTAGTTGTGACTTTACTTAGCATAAGTAATTCAATCAATGGAATTTATGGAGGAGCTGACTCATCAAATCCTTGGTGATGCAACAGGCCTACTCTAGAGCGATGTACTATGCTAAGGAACAGGATTTCAGCCAGTGCTTCACAGACAGATCTCCTCTTCAAGTGTTCATTGTCAAGTTAGAGGCTACAAAACATATATTCTATATCATGACAACCAGCTCTTATATTATTACTCCTGAAAACTTGGATGCAGTGGAACAACAATCCATATCAGATTACAGGGGAGGATGGTTTTCAGCTATTTGACAATGTATATCTAATAACAAATTCCACAATAGACAAATTGTTGAAGAACATCAGGCTAATTAAATCGTAACAATAATCACTGATAGCAGCATAAACATAAGATCCTGTTAATTGTTGACAGTAAATGCTGCAGGTAATGTGCATAGTTTTGAGAGATGTGTGCTACACTAACAATATTCCCCATTCTATTTCCAACTATCCTCTATACCAGCAGATGTTTAGAGAGTCAATCTGTAGACATCATAATAGTTTGTTTAGAAGTTTAAGCCGAAGTCTCCAGTTAAGGCTCTGTGTTCTCAGAGTCTGTGCTATGATTAATTTTTTGTACTTGCCCCCTCACATTTCATAAATATTTTAGTATATCTTTTCATGTGACAACACTGAAGAAATGACACTTGGCTACAATGTAAAGCAGCGAGTATACAGCTTGTATAACAGTGTAAATGTGCTGTCCCCTCAAAATAAGGCAACACACAACCATTAATGTCTAAACCGCTGGCAACAAAAGTGAGTACACCCCTAAGTGACAATGTCCAAATTGGGCCCAAGTAGCCCTTTTCCCTCCCTGGTGTCATGAGACCCGTTAGTGTCACAAGTCTCAGGTGTGAAGGGGGAGCAGGTGTAATCGCTCTCACTCTCTCAGACTGGTCACTGGAAGTTCCACATGGCACCTCATGGTAATGAACTATCTGAGGATCTGAAAAAACAAATTGTTGCTCTACATAAAGATGGCCTAGGCTATAAGATGATTGCCAAAACCCTGAAACTGAGCTGCAGCATGGTGGCCAAGACCATACAGCGGTTTAACAGGACAGGTTCCACTCAGAACAGGCCTTGCCATGGTCGACCAAAGAAGTTGAGTGTCCATGCTCAGGGTCATATCCAGAGGTTGGCTTTGGGAAATAGACGTATGAGTGCTGCCAGCACTGCTGCAGAGGTTGAAGAGGTGGTGGGGGGGTGTCATACGCCGCACACTATATCAAATTGGTCTCCAGGGCTGTCGTCCCAGAAGGAAGCCTCTTCGAAAGATGATACACAAGAAAGCCCGCATACAGTTTGCTGCAGACAAGCAAACTAAGGACATGGATTTCTGGAACCATGTCCTGTGGTCTGAAGAGACCAAGATAAACTTATTTAGTTCAGATGGTGTCAAGCGTGTGTGGCGGCAACCAGATGAGGAGTAGAAAGACAAGTGTGTTGTGCCTACAGTCAAGCATGGTGGTGGGAGTGTCGTGGTCTGGGGCTGCATGAGTGCTGCCAGCACTGGGGAGCTACAGTTCATTGAAGGAACCATGAATGCCAACATGTACTGTGACATACTGAAGCAGAGCATGATCCCCTCCCTTCAGAGACTGGCCGCAGGGCAGTATTCCAACATGATAACGACCCCAAACACACCTCCAAAATGACCACTGCCTTGTTAAAGAAGCTGAGGGTAAAGGTGATGGACTGGCCAAGCATGATCCAGACCTAAACCCTATTGAGCATCTGTGGGGCATCCTGAAATGGAAGGTGGAGGTGCGCAAGGTCTCTAACATCCACCAGCCCTGTGATGTCGTCATGGGGGAGTGGAAGAGGACTCCAGTGGCAACCTGTGAAGCTCTGGTGAACTCTATGCCCAAGAGGGTTAAGGCAGTGCTGGAAAATAATGGTGGCCACCCAAAATATTGACACTTTGTGCCCAATTTGGACATTGTCACTTAGGGGTGTACTCACTTTTGTTGCCAGCGGTTTGGACATTAATGGCTGTATGTTGCATTATTTTGAGGGGACAGCACATTTACACTGTTATACAAGCTGTATACTCACTGCTTTACATTGTAGCCAAGTGTCATTTCTTCAGTGTTGTCACATGAAAAGATATACAGTGGTGCCTCGACCTACGAACGTCCCGACTTAACGACCATTTCGAGTTACGACCAGCTCCGGCCGCAAAATTTTGCTTCGACTTGCGGCCGGAGCTTTGAGTTGCGACCGGAAAAAGGCAGGGAAAAAAGGCGGGGAATTCAAATTTGCTAACTGTTGGTAGGCAAAGAGGCTGCTTCTTTGTAGCTCTTTTGCCCCAGCGGTTAGAGAGTGTGCAATAGGAGGAGGCTTCGGACTGCCTGGTAAGGTGCTGCTTTCTGCTTTTTAAAAACTGTTCTGGGTGGGTTTTGCAGGGTGGGTTTGGGCTGGGGGGGTTTTATATTTCTGTGCTGTGTTGTTGTTTTGTTTTTTGGTGATTTTTTTTTTTTTTTGCAGCCCCAGCGCCTTCCGATGGGGCTTGCTCCATTGTTTATTTTTGGGTGTTTTTTTTTTAAGCCCCAGGGCCTTCAGGGCTTGCTCTGTTGTTTATTTTTTGTTCTTTTGCAGCCCCAGCGCCTTCCGATGGGGCTTGCTCCGTTGTTTATTTTTGGTGTTTTTTTTTTTAAGCCCCAGCGCCTTCGGGGCTTGCTCTGTTGTTTATTTTTTGTTTTTGTTTTTTTGCAGCCCCAGCGCCTTCCGATGGGGCTTGCTCCGTTGTTTATTTTTGGTTTTGTTTTGTTTTTAAGCCTCAGCGCCTTCAGGGCTTGCTCTGTTGTTTATTTTTTTGTTTTTGTTTTTTTGCAGCCCCAGCGCCTTCCGATGGGGCTTGCTCCGTTGTTTATTTTTGTTTTGTTTTGTTTGTTTGTTTGTTTTGCAGCCCCAGCGCATTCCTATGGGGCTTGCAGTGTTTTATTTTTATTTTATTTTTGGGGGGTATTTTTTTTAATTCTGGAACGGATTAATCGCGTTCCAATGCATTTCAATGGGAAATGGTGCTTCGACTTACGACCATTTCGAGTTACGTCCATCTTCTGGACCGGATTATGGTCGTAAGTCGAGGCACCACTGTACTAAAATATTTATGAAATGTGAGGGGGTGTACTCACTTCAATGATATACTGTATGTATTAATGTAAAATATGTCTATAGTCAGGGGAAATTGTGGTTTTGTTACATTTCTTAAAGGAATAATTACGACAGTATTTTTGGAGGGACAGAGAAAGCTAAAGTTGAGAAAAATCAGGGAAAAGAGATGATTAAACAGATCATGTTTACAGAAAAGCGTGCTAGAATCTTATTTCTGTCAACGTATGAAAATGTACATTGACTTATTTTATCACATACACATACAGTTAGAAACCACAGCATGTGGAGAAGTTGAAAAATAGATACGCAATATGCACACACCATGCTATGCTTTCCTGCTAAACTTGAGTACACTTATAATGTCAAGTGAAAAGCAGCCTTACTTTCTTCCACAGGGCAAAGATCCAAACTGCAGTACTTTATTACAATTACCCAGTAGACATAGGCAGCAGATCATAAACATAAAATACATGGAAAGAGATTAGTCTCTATGAACAAGTAGAACAAAATCTAAAAATGGACAGCAAACAATGGCTTAAATCCTGTTGCACAGCTCTATTTGTGCAACAATGATGTCACCAGCAGTGGCAAATTGCTACTGATTAAAGGCTTCCTTTGGCAATTTCCAAGTTTGTTGCATTAGTCTTAAAAAAACCCAAAATCTCTTTAATCAGCGGAAATTTGCCTTAATCAGCGGAAATTTGCAGCTGATCATGATGTTCATCCCAGTTGTCATGCGGGCTACACAACAGGATTTCAGCCAATAATAAAATCTAATAATGACAATGCAAGAAAAACTTGTAATTCCAAAAACTGAACTTCTGAACAACTACCACTGTTCTATTACTATGCAACTAGTAACTCCAATTGTCAGAACTGTAACAACTCCAAACTATTAGAGATCCTGTGAGGCACACTGTTATCAAAAGCACAATCTGACAGTCACATTTAAATGTGGGTTTTGTTACCTCTAATAAGTAAAAGTCAAAATAACTGTTTCTCTAATATTATAGCAAACTGCCCAGGAAGGTTACTACCACAATTTTTCCTGCATTGTTCACCAAATAAATGGCAGTCTACTCCATCTCTAGAGGAACAAGATGGGGGTACATTTTGCTGACAAGCAACAAGCAGGGCCCAACCCCCATTACTCAAAGCAAAACAAGTAGTGAGCTTCTCCCCTGCCCCATGGAGCTGAGAAAGTGAAAATAATTCATTATTTTCTATTTCCCATACTCCAACTGTTCCCAGAAGGTTTCCTCCTCAAAAACAAAATATAATTTTAAAACTGAAAAAGATTTATTTGAGTTCACCTAACTTTTCCTGGCTCGTCATCCTAAAATTTATTCCATCCAAGACGTTGACATTACGTAAAGACAGAATATGTCTGTCAGGTTTGCTACAGCATCACTCAGAATAAACAATGCCACGGAGTACAGTATTTACTAGTGGAACTACTAGGCCACATACAGTAACTCATACAGTCAGTAACTCTTAAGTTATATTATCTCTGAGGAGAAGATTTGTCATTTAAGTACTTTTATCACTTCAGTTCTAGTCATCAGAACAGTTGCTTTGGACACAGGAATACCCCAGAGCCTTGAAACCAAAGGGTGAAATTATTACACCAGAGCAACATGGTAAGTTGAGAAACATGGCAAATTAAGCATCTAATACCAGAAAATGCATCTTTTCAAGGTAAGATTCGGACTGTGGAAATGACACTAGCCACTTCTAAGTTAATCATATGGGGATACTGTTACCTGATACCTCTAACCATGAAGGCATCATCCCTCTGCCTGCTTCCTTTTACTTTCAAGCAATGCTAAGAAGCACTAATACTGATGGTGTGTTCAAAACTATAGATAACTGTCTCCCTACATGGTGGGTGCCCTATGATAAACTTCCAAGCAATTCTCCTGGTTATCTGAATCTACCTTCATAAAAATCAATCTGAGACATAAGGAACCCTAAAATTCACAGGAAGAGAAAACCAAAGATCAACATATGAGGGGAAAACCTCCACAGTGGAAGTTCTAATAAGAATACGCAACAGTTTATAGAACATACAGCAGGGATTAACCTATCTTTCAAACTGCATTCTCTAGTGAAGCGATTTGCTTTTCAAATTTGATCCAAGGAGTAAAAACAGCTTGTGACATAGTTCAGGTAGCTTGTGTTGGGGGCAGGTGTTAAAAACCTCATTACACAGCATGCTCACAGCCACAGAGCTTCCTGGATCCAATTCCTGCTCTGACATTGGATTTTCAGCCAGGAAAGGGAGAAGCTTGCCAGATCATAAAAAGTTATAATATTCTGATTTTCTGATTCAGAGAATTACAATATAACAATTAATCAGACATAGTTCTTCAGGCAGAATAATGTGAATTGAACAAAGATGCACCATTTGGTAGCTGGGAACAGAAGAACTTCACTGTGTATCTCCTGTTGCTCTCTTTGCCCATCAACTTTGAACGTAAAGAGGAAAGTAGCAAATTCAGTCATGGCATAGCCTAAGACACATCTTCTACAATGTAATTAGACTAAACCAGTGGTTTTTTTATACAATGGACCATGAGCCAATGATGGAAATTGCACTAGGGATTAGCAACAGAAACCTTGGTTGGAGCACAAAGAAGCTCCAACAAAACATCCATTGATTCTGCAGTATTTGAGAAGAACGGTAGGTGGCATCTGCTTGCACTTTAAATCTTCTTTAACAGCATTCATGCTTTAGCTCTGGGTGTACAGCTTCCTTTTATGAAGGAAAAGAATTCAAAACTGTCCCAACTGCTCAAACCCATTCAGCTTCCTCAATGTCTGATTTCTATTTCTTTCATACTGAATCACAAAAGAGATGACAAAGAAGACCATGTCTGCTCAGGTAATACTTTAAATCAATAGTACAAATTAGTCTATAAAAAGAGGGTTGAGCCCCTAAGCTACTGAGTTATGTGTATGAATGAAGCCATATATATGTGCCAGAAAAACAATTCAAGTTTGCTTCATAAATTGAGTTGTACTACAGATATAAAGAAATCTTGTTAATTCTCTTCTTACTGTGACAGCCTGACTCATAATAGCTAGCTCCTGTGAAATTCCTCACCTCCAGCACAATAATGCAACACCTAGTAAGTACTTTTCTGTCAAATATTTTGCATTTTGCACAAAATGTCTCTGTAAAAAAATATTTTTCCTTTGTGAAGTGAAGCAGAAAAAAAGCTCTCACAAATATGCAAAATTCTCATTATGGAAGGCAAAAAAAAGAGTGTCACTGTGTTGCAGAGAAATAAATTAGCCACATTAGGTATCTGCCTGAAAAGAAGCAAAAACCCTCTAATTCCCAATGAAACAAATATGGGTCCAAATTCATGAATCATGAATGTTCATGACTGATCCAAGGAACACAGAAAGAGACACCTTCTCTCCTAAATATATAAAGGCCTCCAAATACAGAAAATGCCAAGAAAGCGTGGGGGAGGAGGGCAGAACAGTTTTGTGACTGACAGCTCTGAATTCCAAACAGGGAATAAATGTAGCATTGATATCTTTTCCATTTCTAGTCATAACACTTTGGAGAAGGAACAGAGGAGGCAACTTTGTTTTCCTCTGCATTTTGTGACGGTATTCCACACTGACAGTCTTCAGGGCTTCCATATATGGCCATACCTGAAAGCTAGCACTAACAGTGAGATGCCTATAGCCACTTATCAACCTTAGTTTGGGAATGATGCTGGTACCAACTACCCAAGCAAATATGTCTAGTTATGAAGAAACTTCCTACCAAATAAAAATGCTTGTTTTATTATTCTCGGTCATGAGATGACAATAACAAACTCCAATGCTTTGTTCTGTCACAGAAGGACAAACTAGAAAAAAGGTTTCACAGACCAAAAAAATAAAGACATCTTGAACACCTTAATTATACATGAAATTATAAAACTGGTCAAAAATAAAGCAATTTATTTTAAAAGAGATTGCTACTAAGCCAGTTGAAGTCCCAAATGGAACACGTGCACTGAAAGTGTGGCATTTGCTAAGTCAAGACTAATGTAAGTCCAGCTGATTCAGTGGGTCTAGTTTAATTAGTAGTAAAAACTGCATTTAGCCTTTAACATTTAAATTAAATGCAAGAGGGTTTTAAAAGTTTGTGGTAACTGTAAGGCAACAATTTACAACTATATTGTTTAATAAAAAAATGTCTGAACATAATGCAAAACATTTTGAACACAACACATTTTGATATATTACTTGCATTCTGAATATTAGTGCTACAGGCTAACATACATACACACACACACACACACACACGTTATATTTATATATCTCTATATGTACTACTATGAATATTTACTGTGACATACAGCCTCACAGATTGATTCTTACCATGTCCTTCTGCCAGTGGAATGAACACTGCTGACAGACTGAATTCCCACTCCACTCCCACATGAAGCCTCCCAAGTCTGTTCCAGAGTGTCCCCTAACCCTCCAGAGCAAGGGGGGATTGGGGGACTGCAGGGCTGAGGGGGCAGAATTTCACAACACAAAGTTTAGCTTCATGCCTAATTAGAGTATTTAAAAACAATACATGCAGGTTGCTGTTTAGTATCCTGAATTACTTTGATGCAACAAGTATACTCAATACAGGGACAATGAATTAGTTCTGTATCTTTGGACAATGATTTATTAAGCATAATTTAACCTACGGGAAGTTAGAAGAAGAAAAAACCCAAGAGGACCAGAAAGCATACACAGTCAAAATTTTGAAATGAAGCCATGACTAAGAAAGTTACAGTGCATTATAAGCCATAAATCTGAAGCATAAACACTTTGATTTCACCAAGGTTACTTAAGACCTGCATACCAAGTTCATCGTGCAAACTGCTGCTGCCGACAGCAGATGCATTGTCATGTGACGCTTCTAAGTGGACACTCCCATTTCTCACCAGCAAGGAGGCGCTAGCACTGAGCACTGCTGCCTGGGAATGGGGGCGGGACTGGACTTTGGCTTGGGTTGTGGAGTGCTGCCCTTGTTGAATATCTTGAAGGCTACGAAAGAATATGGATGTTGCAGACATTATAGGCAAGAACACAGAAACAACAGCCAGAAAACAAGTTAGCACTTTTAAACTTCTACTTTAAAATCATGTAAAAAAAAAGGTTGTAGAAACATTGTGAATGAGCCACTATGCACGAAGACTGTGTTACAACACATCCAAGCTATTAAGTTGCAGATAAAATCAGCCGAAGTGCTCCCAGCACACTATTTTGCATTTGTTATTACAGAAATTTCTCTGCCCCACGCAGCCCTATCCCTGGTAGTATCTACGAGTGCACAACTGTCTCGTGATATTAGACTGTGATGATATGGCATTTCTTTGCTCTTCTGCTAACAAACTGCAAATTTTACTCTTTCATTCAAGTTTAAAGCCAAATAGGAAGAAGCAATAAATGGGTCAAGTGATGGAAAATCCAAGGTTGGACAATACCTTTATCAAAACCAGTCAAACTGTCACAAAAGTATGCAGACATTCAAGATCTCCAACACTGCTATATACTACAGACATCTGAAGTCTAACAGATGTATTTTAGCCTTACTTTTTTTACCATGGACTCACTACAGGCAAGTTATGGTTGGTTTGTTAATGACAGCTGCTCATGTATATTATAGGGTAATTGTGGGGTTCACATACAAATAAAAATGAAAAGAAAGATATTTAACAATCTAAGATGTTACATTCATGATATTACTGTATTTCTTGTTGAAACCATAAAATATTATTGATTAAAGAACATTCATATTTAACTATCCATAACACATGCCTCTGTCTTTACTCTCAAGCATCTTTACTTCCACCTAAATTATAGTACAGATTACTAACAGGCAAAGAAGTATATAATTACAGCCCAAGCCAACTAGTTGACAAAGATATTTATATGTTTATGAGCAAGAAGTTCTTTAAAGTGCAGCAAGAAGAGAACGGTCCATACAACCTACAATTTAAAAATGACACTGAACTCAAAGCACCAATTTAGGACCCAAAGTCACAGTCATTACATAAAATATTTGGAGGTAAAATGAAATTAGTCAAAAGGTTAGAGGATACAAATTTAACACTTCACTTACCACGGAAATTAAAATATTAAAAACTGGCAACAAAATGGGAAAGGGATTTTTGCCTAAGAACATTTGAAGAGCAAAATAATAAAAAAACCACTTTTGCCTCAGTTAGTGGGTACACTGTACAACATTTTATTTCTAAAATAAAAATGAAAACATCTCTAATGGCTAAACTGTATTATTTCTGGAAACCAGTTGTGTATTTCTGCTGATGGAATGGTCTGCATTAGTGGAATGGAGAAGAGACAGTATCTCCAGCTTCCTGTAGAACTATGTGCCCCTTAAAAAACTGCCATACAGGACTAAAAAAACCCTGTGAAGCAAGTTCTTAGGAGGAAGAAAGGGCCACGGAAGGGAGGGCAAAAAGATCTGGCTTCATTAGCTTGACACTAGATTGGGGCATTATTTATTTATGGGCCAAAATCCTATTTTTCAGGCAAAAACAGAACAAAAATTTAAAAATGAAGACAATTTTTTATTTTGGTTTTGGTTTTGCCTGACATGCTACCACAGACTAATATGTGGTATTAAATTCTTCTAAATCCTACTTGTATTCCCATAAGGTCTATGCAACTTGCTGCAGCTAATGGCAGCTAATCGAGCAAGGACCAGACAAATCTCAGCTATGTGTTTGGTCACATGCCTGATTGTGCCACAGACAATGTGCCCTGGCACTTTGTCAATTAGCTGCAATTAGCTATGGCATGATCTTAGGCAAACAACAATATACCAGCCACTATTTCAATATATACCTTGCTCCTGTACAGATGCTTGATGCACTAGATAAGTGGTTCTTAACCTTGGGTTACTCAGGTGTTTTTGGACTGCAACTCCCAGAAGCCTTCACCACCAGCTGTGCTGGCTGGGGTTTCTGGGAGTTGCAGTTCAAAAACACCTGAGTAACCCAAGGTTAAGAACCACTGCCTAGATTAGTAGGGCTTGAAAATTTTTAGAATGTCTCACCAGTCAGTCAAAAATTTCACCAGGCAGTATGACCGGACTATAGCCTTGCAATTTATTGGGATTGGGAATCACTGATTTATACCCTCAGACTTGGGTTGCTTTATTACCTGCGTGCCTGTGGGGTCATGAAGCTTGTATTTTGAATGCCTTTCTTTTGAATGTCTCCAGCAAAAATAAAACTGAAAGCAAAAGCACCCGGCCTCTTAAGGAGCCACGGTTCCCTCCCACCCCAGGATGTGACCTCATTCAATTGAAATGGGGAGCAGGGAATCTCCATATTCTCCAGCATGGGACTACTCTACATTCTCCTGCAGAGCTATATCTCTATGTACCCCTCAAACTCTCTTCTCGCGAGAAGAGGGCAGTTTTGCAATGGGGAGGGGAGGACTGCAGGATTAGAGAGAGAGAGAGACCAGGCGGAAGGGAAGGAGGCAGGCAGGGAGGGAGCTGTGACTCGTCGAGCAGCATTTTTCACTCGTCACAGATGAGTGGACGAGTGCATTTTTCAAGCCCTGTAGATTAGTCTCACAATTTGAATGTGTGTTCTGAAAGCTCACAACTGTTTTCATGTGAGATTACTTTAAAAGTGGTATCCCGTTTGTTAAATACAAATAGTTTTATCTACCTTTGATAACACACATGTTTTTTGTAAATATAAAACCTCATGGGCTAAAAATAATCTTGATTCTTGAATTTTCCAGTCAGCAGGCTGTTTAATAAGTACATTATTAAGATGGAACACTCCAAGCCCCGCAAATGGCTACATAATATAAGACTAGGAAAACCTATAATATAGTAACTGGTGAACAACATAATACTGATAAGAGCGTATTTTATCAAGGAGAGCACTGTCCTCTTTTCTGATAACTTCTAAACAAAGTGCCTGCTCTAACCTATAAAGCCCTAAACGGCTTAGGTCCAACCTATCTCATGGACCATGTCTCCCTCAATGAGCCTGCTTGGGTGGTTTAAGAGCATCGGGAGAGGCCTTTCTCTCAGTCCCGCCACCTTCACAGGTGTCTTTGGGGGAGGGGCATGGGACAGGGCCTTCTCTGTTGCTGCTCCCAGACTTTGGAACTCCCTCCCAACAGGAGGCCAGGCTGGCCCCATCTTTGTTCTCCTTCCCCAAGCAGGCAAAACCCTTTCTCTTCAGGCAAGCTTTCCCTTAGTGACTGGCTGCCTCAGTGGGAATTTTTGTAAATGGATTTTTGTGCTTCACTGTTTTGAATGTATTTTTGATGTTGCTTTTATTTACTGTCTTTTAATGTGGTATTTGTTTAATCCTTTTTCATATTTGTATACTTACTGTTTTTAGCTTTAAATATTGTCTTTTAATGATGTAAGCCACTTTCGGTCCTTTTTAAGTAGAAAGGCAGGGTAAAAAAATATTTTAAATAATAAATAAATCACACATTCGTATTACAAAGCACAGTATTTCCTATGCAACTAAGAACATACCAGTAAGAATTAAAATTGATAGCTTACACTTACATTACAAATGCAACATTGTAAATATTCATTGTTGCAGGAAATGCTTCTATAAAGCTTCCTTCTACATATTTCTATTGTCTCTTGTTTGGGCTCACATGCCTAGCTGAGAATTCTTCTTTCGTTAGAGACCTAGGTGGGTGCTCCTTGACATCAGCATGCACGTAAGACAGCATATTCAACAGACACTGCAGGAGAACTGTAAGCATGTAGGTCATCCTTAACCTCATTTGACAGGGAAATATGTGACAGCTGAAAAACTGAAATCAGATCTTCCTGTGGAGCACCTAATTCAGCTCTTTTAGGACTGCGATCAAGGAGACAAGCACAGTCTCCTCTGTACGTTACTGTTGATTGCATTCATGCATAACCTGCTCCCTACAGATGTACAATTTTACACTTTCAGTACAAGTAATTTCCATTTTGTGAACAAGCTACCCAAAACTGTTATCAAATGAATTCAACCTAGGGCTGTGCAGGAGTCCCCTTTTGGTTCAGAGGCTGATTTATCCGAAGTGATCTGGGCCCCATCTGATTAAATCCCTGACGCACGTCTGGATCAATCCAGACATTCAGATAGACAGCCCTCCAGCTGACTTGCACTGGAAAACCAAGATAACAACTTGCTGTTTCTTCACTAATGTAAATGAAATATGGAGGTATCATGTAACCTAAACATATAAATAAACTTGCCAAATTTCAAACACTTGGCATCAAGGATGCATGCTATGCATGAACTTTTAAATTTGCTTTTTTTCAAAAAGCAAAACACAAATCTCAAAAAGCATACATGCTCAGTTGAGGGCTCAATCTTGCCTATCCACATGGTTTTTGTTCTCTTCTCTGTCTTCCAACATTACAAGCATCTTACTAGCACCCTTAGGAAACCTGCAAGTCCACACTGTCCTAAAGAAGAGCCAGTTTGAAAACAACAGGAGTTAGGAGATGGGTTAGAGTTACGGTTAGGGAGTGTTTCCAGAGCAGTGGATGGGCATTTAGTGGTAGTAGTTAGTGGTGGTAGTAGTACTGCAGGAGGAGGGGGTGAGGTACAGGAATTATTGATCAGGCATTGGTATTATCTCATTGGTTATATCTCAGATTTGATTTAATGGGAAACAATAACAAAAAAACTTTGACACATCAAGAGAACATTTCTCCTTGAGTGCTGGTTTTCTTCATGAAATATGTTTTTGTAGTGTAGTGGTTCCCAATCTTGGATCCCCAGATGTTCTTGGACTACAACTCCGAGAAATCCTGGTCAGCACAGCTGGTGGCGAAGGCTTCTGGGAGTTTTAGTCCAAGCACATCTGGAGACCTAAGGTTGGGAACCACTGTTCTAAAACAATTTGCCTTTTCTTTGTTGTGATGATTCAGCTCAGCTGTTTCCTCCCTGTCAGAGTAGTGTTTCTGCCTCATGCCTACCAGTGACCTTCAGGATCAAACAGTGACAGTGGGACCAGGCATATTCCCACTATCACCTGAAAATGAAGACAAGTCAGTCTGCTTCCCTCTGGCCTTGAGGTACCATGGCACTTGTGTTACAGTCATGGAGATGACTCTCAACTGATAAATTGTCAGATTTAATGGTCATATAACAGTACTTATTGAACTGAAGCAGTAAATTATACCTATATATATGTTGAAACACTGAGGTGATACACTGGACGAATTAGGTTGTTAGGTAAATGGGCAATTTAAAAAAAATATTTTTGATTCATGTTCACAATATAAATTATCCAACATTTAATATAATCATATTATGCATGCTTAGTGAATAAATTAAATGTGTTTCTTGGCACAATTCAGATTAATACACAATTGCATGCATGTGTGCTAACACAGAGAAAGACAACCAAGAACTGTGGAGACTGACATATCCTTTTTAAAACTGTCTACAAACAAAAAGCAAATCAGACCCCTGGCAAAAATTAGGGCCAATAGAGCTGGTACAGTAGAGACAGAGGAAGTTTCATTAACTAAAATACAGAGAGACTCATACAAAATAAACAGATTTTACCATTCAAATTAAAAAAGAAATAGAAAGGCAACGGGAGAATTAAGAGAAAAAGGTACTGGCATCAAATTAATATAACAGAAAGTAGGGAGATGCCTCCCTCTTAGCGTTCTTTTGTTCTGACTGCCAATACTGGCCTATAAAAATGACAAAGCACTGCCTGAAATAACTGAACGTGTAACTTCAGCAACCTCATACAATCTCTCCCACTGACCACTTGACTAAAGAGCAACGATAAGAGACTGAAACTGCATGTAGAGCTGTCAAGAAGCAAAGTTAGCTCTCCCCTTCCCACTGCTTCAATCAGACCACCTTGCAATCCCCCTCATAATAAATCATGTGCCAAGTCAATTCAGACTTATGAATTATTACAAACTTATAATTATTCATCATTATTATTATTAACTTATTTTCTCCTCATAGACTTGTGAATCTCTGGATATGTTCAAAGAGTTCTGGATCCTTTCTTTTTATCTCAGAATTGAAACAGATCCTTCCATTTTGATCTAGACCGCACACAAAGACCACACAGGCAAAGTCAAGATAATTTAGTTCAGAATTCTGGATTTGGCAAAGACAATGCACAGGGCCAATTTAAAGCACAAATTTGAGTTTTACAAAGACATTGAGTGCTCTCACAGAAGACACCTGTGAAAACATTCATTGAATTTTCAAAAAGTTCTTTTTAAATACACTCCACTGAGCCCACCATTAACTAATCTTAAAAATGCTTACTAATATTAAGTGTGGGATACTCAGTGTGGTGCAGTAGATACAGTAATGGACAAGAACTCAAGAGAAATGGGTTCAAATCCCAGAGTCATGAAAAGTCTGGAGGGGGGGGGTTGGAACTAGTAAAATCACTCCTTAAATATCTCACATACCTTGAAAGCCCTAGCAGAGTTGCTGTATGTTGGTTTTGACTCAAGGGCACATAACAGATAATAATAGTATCAGGTATACAATAATTATTCTTACTAGTGCGGAAAAGGCCTCATGCCTCTGAACACAATTTGGATTCCATGTTTCTGCATGGCAGAATTGATCACTTTTTTTTGACACAACTTGTATACAGCACATTTTTATGACAGAATTTGCATACAGTAACAGCTCAGCACACTTTTGAGCCTTCATGTTTCTAAATCTTGTTTAAAATGAATCTTCATACACTAGTTATTACATTAACAGAACCTGTCTTAGAAGCAGAAGGTTTTCAGTATGCTAAATCTAACCAAGTGTTATTACCTGTAAGTAGCTTTTGTCAGAAATATCTTTAACTTAAACTCTGAAGAATGAGAGACTTACAGTATAAATATGTTTTGTCAATGTAATATGACAAATGAGAAACAACTGAATGTGTGGAACAAAAATCTCTTCAGTGCAGAAACCTATTTTATTCTATTCTAAATTGCAACCATAAAACAGCAACAAGATTCCTTACTTCCATCTAAGACAGAAAAGTCTGATGAATTGCCAAGAACTGCTGGACTTGACATCTAAGAGCAATTTTCCTGGAAAAAAAACATCTTGCCATGTACTTTTGGAATTTAAGTTTTGGCCTTTAAATTCTTCACACTGGTACAATCCTGAAGTGGTGCTTAATCCACGAAAGGTCGTTTACTGTGTGATGATTTTATACGGTCTATAAAGATATTGCCTCTTTTTGCATTTGGATTTTATTCTATTATGACCACACAGCTGCCCTTTACTTCAATGGAACTATTCTATCATTGCTTCTTTTCAAAGCCCCTTTAGAACAACACACTGGGTGGGGATGGAATTACAAAATGTTTACAGTAGCACTAGAGCAGATATTGCCCAACAGATAAAAATGACAGATTGTTCCAGCACCTTAGAAATGAAAAAATGAGGAAAATTAATTAAAAGAAATGAGAAAATGAAAGGACAAAAACAGAAGCTCCATAGAGCTACAATTCAGGGGCTTTTTGGTTTCGTTTTGGCTTCTGCTGCTATACAGTAGATGTATTCTGGTGATGTTACTTGGCAACAGGAAACTTCAGGAGGTAAATTAACAAATTTAACAAGCACTATTACTATAAAATCTTCAGAACCTCTACTGTTGCACAGGCACTACAAAGTAATGACTGTTAAATCATATAGGTTAAAGCTAAAGAACTATTACTATTCAGTGAACCTGAAGAAAGACATTCAACAGGTTTTGAGGAATCACAGTATATGTAAAATACTATTGATGAATACTTGTAATCAGAACCTCATTCAGCGATCCATTGTTCAAGGTAGATATGCAAAAGAAATGGCCATGCGACACACAGGCAAGGAATAAAATTATTAGTTTGAACTGCCCCCAAATTGAATACATTCTGTCATTTTCCAGGAGCCAAGTTTTTTGTTTCGTATTTGTACGTGACAGCATTTTCTCCTAACTTAGTTACAAAATCAGGTGCACTTTAGATGCTTCCCAAAAGGTGATATCAAACAATAATGTCAGATTTCAGCTTTCATCTATTTAATTTCATGACTGCATTCACCTGCCTTCTTCTATTCTGTTAGAAGAATGCCTAAAATCTTCTGCTCATTTTAGTTCCTGCACTGGCATTTTTAACGGATTGGGCAAGAGACACACAGTTCTCAACACTTACGAAAAGGTAACTGCTCAAAAGCAGCAGAGGTAAATTACTTATCCATAACATAGGAAAATTGCACTGTCAGTCCAAGCACCTTCTAGGAAACAAGTCAGCATCAATTTAAATGGACTCATATTTATTTAAACATATTTAGTATTAGAATCCAAATTATTCATCATCCCAGTGTTTCATTCTGGGGCTATGTAAAAGTTAACAAGAGTAAAGAAATGTAGAAACTACGTTTGTGACAACTGCTTATGAATGAATAATTTAACAAGTTAACTTGATATAAAAAGTTCACTCTAATTTTTCCAGTAAAGTTTCATAGTTAAATATGATTAATCTACGATGTTTCCCTTCCCCAGAATGTTCAATTTCTTGCACACAAAGTCAGTACTGAGCATACCAAGGCTGTCAAACATATATGCTAGTTCTATATGGAAACAAGCCATCTTAGATATTTTGCTCTTGGGAGAAAAATTTCAGGAACTTTCACTTGAGTCTAAACTAATCAAAGAAAGTGCAACTGCACAGCAATCCACATGATTAACTTCAAACAATTTCAAAGAGTTTTCTATATCTACTAAAGACAGTAATAGTAGATTGCTTCTTTTTGCTCTCACAAAAGTGTTTGTGCAGAGGGGTCAAAGTAATCTATTCTTGCTTAAGGTACATAATCTAAAACTATTGTTAGAGCCATCAGGATCATAATTACTGAGGAAATGACATTGTAGACAATATTGTGAACATATTCAAAATTGGCTAATGTCACTTTGGAATCTACTAAAAGAAAGCCATCTTTACATTTAGCATTTCTTTTCTCTACTCAAAATTTTTTTCTTATTATTTTCTTCATTATATTTGTGTGATAATTATTTTTTTCAAAGTACGGTATTTTAAAGCATCAATTAATAGACCAAATACTATAGGGTGGCTCATAACTTTCTTCTATAAAAAGTGAAGGAAGAAACTAGAGGAGAAGCTATCCTTGACTTGATGCTAACGAACAGATATTAACTGGTGGAAGAAGTGGCAGTAAAAGAAACACAGGGAGAAAATGACCTTGTTCAACTCGAGTTCTTGATTTCAAAGGGGAAAAAAAAGAGCGTAGTCACATGTGTACACTGGATTTTAGGAAAGCCAATTTTAATGAGTTCAGAACAATAAGTAAGGTTCCATGGCAGGAGTCCAAGAAGGGTGGGAGTTTCTAAAACGGGAAATTCTAAATGGACAACTAAAAACAATCCCAACAAGAAGCAAAGGTGGGAAACAGCAAAAAAGGCTGGTGTGGCTTCACAAAAAGCTCAGAGAGGACTGAAAACAAATAACAAACAAATAAAAACACATCTAGGAAGTGGAAAGGAGGCCAGGCCAAAAAGGAAGAGTATAGACAACAGCGAGGAATTGCAGGGATCACATTAGGAAGGCAAAGGCAGAGAATGAGTTGAGGTTAGCTAGAAATACTAAAAGTAACTAAAAAACATTCTTCAGGTACATGTGCACTTGTGTAGCAAAGGACAAAGAAAAGAAACAGTGGCTCAGCTACTCAATGAAGATGGAAAAATGATAACAGAAGACAAAGAAAAGGCAGAAGTGCTCAACTGGTATTTTAGCTCAGTCTTTTCCCAAAGGATGGACTATGACCGGCCAGACATATATGAAGTACAAGTGTAGGGGACAGAACTGCAGCTGGAGACTGATACACAAACAGTCAAGGAATACCTCACTACCTTGAATGAGTTCAAATCTCCAGGACCAGATGAACACCATCCAGTAGTATTGAAGGAACTGGCTGAAGAATTTTCAGAACCACTGCCTATTATTTTCTTGAAATCATGGAGAAAGAATGAAGTGCCGGATGATTGAAAGACAGCTAATGTTGGCCCTATCTTCAAAAAGAGCAAAATGGAGGAGCCTAGGAACTACAGACCAGTCAGCTTGACATCAATTCCGGGAAAATTCTGGAGCACATTATAAAACGGTCACTGTGCAAGCACCTTGAAAACAATGCAGCAATAACTAGAAGTCAACATAGATTTGTCAAGAACAAATCCTGCCAGATTAATCTTGCCTCATTTTTTGATAGGGATCCTTCTTGGTAGATTGTGGGAATGCTGTAGAAGTAATACATTTGGACTTCAGCAAAGTCTTTGACAAGTGCCCCGTGATATTCTGATTAGCATGCTAACAACGTAGGTGTGGGCTGGAAAGAACAACTGTCAGGTGGATACATGGTTATAGAATTGTACTCAGAGAGTGTGTGTCAATGGCTCCTTCCCAAACTGGGAGGAAGTAACAAGTGGGATACCACAAGGCTCAAGCCTGGGCTCAGTGCTCTTCAACAATTTTACTAATGACCTGGATGAGGGGTGCAAGGAATGATTATCAAATTTGTGGATGACACAAAATTGGGTGGAAGAGCTAATACAGACAGAAACAAAATTCGAAAAGATCTTGATAGGCTTGAGCACTGAGCTGAAAACAACAGAATGAAATTTAATAGGGTTAAGTGCAAAATTCTACATCTAGGGGGAATGAAGAGGGGTGGGATCTGTTTTTGATCATCACAGAGTGCAGGACACGTAATAATGGGCTCAAATTACAGGAAGCCAGATTTTGGCTGAATATCAGAAAAAACTTCCCAACTGTTAGAGCAGTATGACAAAGGAGCCAAGTACCTTGGAAGGTGGTGAGCGCTTCAATGCTGGAGGCATTCAAGAGAAAATGAGACAACCATCTGTCAGATATACATCAATTTGGATTCCTGCATTGAGTAGAGGATTGGACTCAACCTCATAGGCTCCTTCCAACTCTATTATTGTATGATTCAATGGCAATATAAAATACTGGCCATACAGAAGTGAGCGAAAGACAGAGTTGATTATAAATTAAAAATATTTAGTTCGGATAATTAAAGAAAGGCACACAGGCCAGCCGCTTAGCACAATATTTGCATCCAAAAGTTCCCAGGTTCAGTTCCTAATATCTCCAGGTACGACTGTTAAACTAGTACATCCTTGACTGAACTATGGAGAGCTTTTGCCATTTATTACATACAATGCTATATGGATCAGTGAGTCCTTTAATGATGAGGTCAAGCCCCCAACAAACACGCTATAAACCCTGTAGACTCTGGGTCCTGAAGGGTGCTGGAAGCCACTCCCCCGAGGAGAAATAGTGAAATAGATTCAGACAAGGTTGACCTCCTTCCTTCCACTCTGCAAGAACAGAGAAGAATAAAGGCTCAGGCTAGATACAAGGCCTTCAGATGGGGTACTAGGCTCTAAGGGAGGTCACCTCATGAGCAAGGGTGTTTTTTTGGGATGAAGAGGTATCCATGAGATCAGTCCTCTACTGACACGGAGAGCTAAGCCTAGATGGACCACTCTGAGCCTTGGAGTGGGGTTCCTAGCAGCAGTGTGTATGAGCTTCCAGTCCAACAAAGCATACTTCCAGGAACAAATTATCTAACTTGGAGTTCCTACTACTGAATTTGTGCCATTTGAATCATGTTTTATTGCTTTATCATGAGTGATCCTGAACTGTATTTTGTTGTCTTGTGCTTCTGTTCTAAATATTTGGACTCTGCTGGATGCAATTATGGATCACTGACAATTCTGGAAATTCCCTGTTAGGAACACATGCTGTTTATAGGATGTAACCTATCTTTTCTCTTTTCTTGGACTCTTTTTTAACTCACTCATTCTGGATTAGCAGCAAGTAACTTGATCTCCGGAAGTCTCCAAAATGGATCCCCCATCTACAAGTAGGAAAAATGAGATTACTAGGCATAAAATAAGACCTATGTGTCTACCAACATATTTTGTTTAGTTTAAATTGGCTGACATAGGTTTTGACTCTGGACTGGAGAAGAAGGCTTATCACTGTTCTAACCTGGTACATTCCTCCACCAATATTGAAAAGTTACCAAATGTTTAGGAGTCAACCCCATACATTGCTTAAAGATGGTATCTTAACTTGTAAGCTCTGTCTCCTAGGCAGCAGGTAACTAAGTACTTTCACAATGTTTTTTTAAACCTATTCCTAAAACATATACTTTTCTTTCACTTTGCTGAGAAGTAGAAGGGGAAAGAAGACGAGCAAGGGGTCAGAGTAACTATACAGAAGGGGAAGCAGTGGTTGAATGTTTTGTTTTCATGAGAAAAGGTATACAACCACAAAGTTTGTTACTTAGCAACATCCTGAATCATGGTAACAACAATGCAGGACAGGCCAAATGAAAAAGGAGGATGGGACAATGACTAATATGGGGTGGAGAATAGCATCTACTAATCAGAAAAATTGTATCACATAATTTTCCTGTCCAAGGTCATGCTCCCACAACCATTTAATTGAACAAATCTATTCTGCTTCTATTTTCACCGATGAAAGAAAAAAGCAAAGAGGAGTCCACATCCCTACATCTCATCCACATTCGGTATAGCCTCACTTCGGTGTCTGTCAAGATGTTTCTGTGCAGAGAAACAAACCATTAAGAAAACAAAAAACAAAACCACCAAAATATAATTTTAAAGTGTTTCTTCAGCAAATGGGATTCTACTTGTTTGAAGAAGTCCCCAGTATCCTGCAAGCATTATGCAGAAGTAATTATGTTCATAAATAAGTTTATCTCTGCTTATAATCATGTATATACTGTATATATAATGCAGTGAAAAGGACTGTCTTCCTTAAATGCCTTATATCATTTATATTCATTCAGAAGAAAAAAAGCCAAATGGACTGTTCCTACATTATAACAGTTGCCAGCGGAGGTACAATCCACACACACTTTTGATGCAGTTATTAGCCCAAAATGAATACAATTATACAATAAGCTATTTCCATCCAATTGTGAGGCCAAGTATTTGGGAAAACTTTAACCGTCACAACTGGGTTTGCACAGTCAAATGTCACGCAATGAGCATTCATTGTGGTAATTATGCCAATATTAGGAATCTGGCCTAAGGGAACTTTAATTAAGTCTCTGCTGCTAACACCACAGGCACACAAGAATTCTTAAGAATACTTTTCTCACCTACCCTAAAAGCAGCATGGAAGATGAGGAATATGCCTAATTTTATACTCTTTGAGATCAAGTTGAGTAGTGTAATGTTTTTGGTCAACACTGCTATAGTAGTAAGGTACCAGAGCTTTTTAATCATCATCATCATCTGACTTATGGCAACCCTTTTCAGGGTTTTCTAGGTAGATAGTACTCAGAATTGATTTACCATTCCCTTCGGGAGGGGGGGGGCACCATGGGACACTGCAGCTTGTCCAAGGCCACACAGACTGGTTCTATTCACAGGAGGTACAGTGAGGAACTAAACTTCCAACCTTGGGCTCTGCGACCATAGTACTGCCAATATCTTTTTATCTTGTTATAGTACAACAGTTGTGATTTTTGCATAGGACTTTTTCTTTACTGTGTAACTTTATATGGACTTTAAATCATTCTTTGAAACAGGACTGATCTACTTCCAGCGGTCTTTGGAGTCCACATAGTCACTTAGGGACACTGAAATGCTCCCCCAACTCCAGCATTCCACTTTTTTTTCTTTTTTCTTGGGGATGATTTTGGCTGAATATGGCCCCTAGGCTACAATTTGCCTACCGTTACTTTAAAGTCATCACTGCCTATTAACGCTGATTCCTCTTGCTGCAGAGAGAATCTTAAGAATTAAGTGGAAGGTGGTTATTAAACATAATCATAATGGCTTGGATCCAGGCATGTCCCATGTGTGTGGAAAGGCGCTTTAATTTGATAAAGACGCCAATGAAATTTCCCAGTGGTCTCATCTCACCATAGCACGTGTCTCCCTCACACATCATTTCAGAAGACTTGCAGGAGAGATGAAGGGAACTATTATGAGAGAGAAAAATCCCTATTATAGAAGACAATTCTACTTGGATATATCTGAATCCAACCCAACAAGTGAGATTGCAAGGTTGAAGAATACTTATATGAGGCAGTAAAAAACTTGAGTGCCTGACCAATCTTTAAGAATTTGAAATAGTTCTCCAACATTACAGTCACATGCATGCATGCATGTTTCCTAAAGTATATATTGTATCCAACAGTATAGAGAGCAAAAGAAAAAGTAACATCTATGAGATTTCTTTATTAGCACTAAAATTTCAACAGTGCTTTAGTATGAGACACTTTATATTACAAAAGGAGCTTGAGAATTTATTCCTTGACATTTTATATTTTATTTTACCTAGAATTTAAAACTGAGGATTTAAAATTAAAATTGAGGAAAAGATTTAAATCAAATAGGCAAAACACTTCAAATAAGCACATCTAAAAATTTGTTTTACAGCAACTTATTGATAATGTCCCAAGAAAGTTACACTAATTTCAGATTAAGACACATCTAGCTTAATTTAAGAGAGAGAGATTGAAACCACCTATCATATATCTCTTGCTTTCATATTCAAAAGTAGGTAGACAGATGCAGCGTTTAATGTAATTCTTATGTTTGTGGGGGAAGTAAATCACTGGAGTATCTGTCAAACTTAAATGAAAGAGCTCATTTTATGTCAGTGTGTTAGCATTTTGTCTGACTTAAAAGTCATTTATTGTTCTATGTATTTTGAGGAGGGGCAGAGACATCAACAGCATAGTGTACACATGCACAATCCAAAAAGATCACAAATGCATGCAATAACAGTTAAGATATTGGTTGTTTGGTTGGCTGAGTGGCTGGTTCCAGGGGGAGGGAGGGAGGGAACCAGGGAGGGAGGGACAGAAATAGGGAAGGCAAAAAAAGGCATTTCTATAACACTGTCAGGAGCGGGAAGCAGTGATCAGCTGCATGCACTTTACGTACGGTGGAACACATATACCATACCTGAGGGGTGAGCCGATGAGCAATGAAGGAGGGGTAGGGTTATTCCCTGCATTGTGACGGCGCCGTACTGCCTGACGCCTAAATGTGCTGCGCTCACGACGAACTGAGACCGCCTCCTCACTGGTTTTTGCTGCTGCATTAAGACAGACCAAGTCAAATTGGAGCCCAGTCCAGTTATGCACACAGCACTGTATTGCTTTCCCCCATAAGTAAGAATTGTCCCTTGTGCTGAAAGTAACTTAATAATTTCGAATTCAGAGCGTTTTGAGGTGGGATTCAACCTAGAAGAAGTTCTCCTCAAGTGTCTTTTCCCAGTAAATGGGGAAATAGATGTAGTAAGAAGAACTTCTTGGCTAAGAAGTGTTAGAAACTGGTTTGGATGCAACATCATAGTACTGTTTAAATTTGCCACACCCAAAATTAGTACAGCCATGATCATGTCCAACCTCCAGTAGGTGAGAAACCAGAAGATGATGAGTAGAATTGCCACCTTAAAAGCATATTGGAAGATTTCTCTGTTTCCAATCAGGTTGGCAACAAAGAAATAGACATCAGTAAATGTGAATTGGAAAACAGCTACTGCAAATGTGCAGTCAGTGTAATGGAACACAAAAACCAGATCTACACTTATCTCTTACAGTGAATCTATGAATGTGTAACATTGGGTTAGACCCTATTCTATATTAAATTCTAAACTATTGGGAAGCATGGGGAAAATAAATATAACTGCCTTCACAAAAGCATTTTTTTAAACTTCTTTGGAATTTGGTTTTAATCCTTGCAAAATGTACAGGTAGCCAAAGAAAAATCAGCTTAATAGCTGCTGCCTTGCCTTCAAGTAAACATACTTTTGTAGTACAAAAACAATTTGGCTTGAATGATCAAAAATTCTGGAAAGTGGTGTATAAAGGATTTATTTAGTTGTGACTAATATGTTTGAGTTGATAACAAGCACGCTGTTCTGCAAAGTATAAATTACAAATCAGGAAACTTAATTTAATTCATTGATCTAAAATTTGCTTTTCTTTTGGGCGAGTTAAATCATGTCAAATCATGGTGATTTAAATCAATTCACCCTGATTGCAACAAGCCCCAAGTCAATATATGTTGTAATTCCCTCTCTAAGTTCAATCGTCCCATATTTGTTCTGCTCAAAGAACAATCCAGTTGCTTTCCATTCCTGGGAAAATCAAATGCCTAGATAAACAGATATGAGCTACTGTAACAGAGGTATGTTTGTATTTTAAGATCAGGTTTCTACCCCTAACACAGCACACCAATCACTCTTTCTCTCCAACAGTTGCCCATCAGTAAAATGTAAACATTGGCAAAGCAGCACAAGGGGTTCCTGTGGGAGTTATCTTAAAATTAAAAATGCAATAAAAATTAATAACAGCAGAAGCACTGGGAAGTGCCTTAGCCCTTTCTGTGGAATCCCTTCTCTCAACCTAAAAATTCCCTGAAGTGTTACAAGTCCATACAGAAAGTTAACTGAGTTGTCAGAGGCTGGCAAGCTGGGCCCAATGTTCATGTGTTGCATTTATTTTAATACTGCAAATATTTTTATTAGTTTTAAATATCATTGCTCACCCTGAACCCTTAAGAACACAGCCGATGAGATAACCTGAAATGTCTTTGGAGACAGAGCCCAACATATGTATTGGTCAGAAAACAATACATCATATGCTATTTGCAGTTAACAAGATGCCTTCTAGTACAGTACTTAAATCACTGAACCGTCCCCCACCCATTGGGGGAGGGTTCAGTGATAGAAGTACTGTACCTTTGCCACTCCCAAGATCTTCCCGTCACCCCAAGGAAGAGGAGGTTCAAACAACTAGTGCTTAGAGCATTGCTACTAAAAGCACACAAAGTCCTGAAGAAGTATTTATTGTCTTGCTAGAACCTGGAACATTTTAGATTAGTTAACTAATTTGCAGAGGGTGCAAAGTACTGAAGGGGACACTTTTTATTTTACACATTGATGATTTCTAAAATGTTTCAAATATTCTTCTGTGGAATAAGCCATGTGATATAAAACACTTACTTTTTAATATAATACTACTAATACTAATAATCTTAAAATTGCAGAGCTGGAAAAAGCCTCTATGGATCATCGAGTCTAGCCCTTGTCAAGGAGGCACAGTGGGAAACTGAATACACACATACACACACACATAGCGTATCAATTATAAAGGCAAATTCCATTGAACCTGGCATTTGTAATAGAAACCTTTTTTTTTTTTTAATGGGAGGAGGAGGAGAGGAGAACATAAGAACAGGGGCTAAGTTTAACTGGCAGCAAAACATGCTTTAGCATTAAATTCAAAGCAACTGCAAATACATAAAGGAGACACTATTTAGTGCTGCAAACAATTGCAATATACAAGTCATTGATGTCCCATTGTAGGGCAAACCTTTGGCACTACAGATGTTTTGGACTAGAGCTCCCAGAATCCCCAGCATGTATTGCTAATGATAATGGACAATGGGACTGGGAGTGGCAGTCCAAAACATCTGAAGTGCCAAAGCTTTGCTACCCCATCTCTGCTCTGGAGGGGGCAAAAAATTAATGTAGAATGGTGTTCAGAAGATTCTCTCAGTTCCCATAACCAGAATTCTATTCTATTACTGTTTCCTAAGCATTAAAACCAACAGCAACCTGTAGGTATGACCACACTGTAAAATAAAACAGGCATGGGAGGAAGCGAGCCCCACTGACCCAACAGTAATTACACACTACTCAGGAAATGCTCAGAACACACATAAGGGTAGTTTAACAAAACTATAACAAATGCTGCTGTGACTTGCATTCTTGCACAAATCTTCAAAGCAGCTAGTATTTTTCTGATGTTGACCAGTGATATGCTTTGATTTAAACGGTCTCTTTTACCATAAATGTTTCTATCAGAAAAACAGAAAGATGCAGCAAAGTTTTAAAGTGCTACATGACAGTGGAGACTCTATCCTTTAAACAGCTGCTATGCTACGTCTTGTAATTAGGTATTCACCTTTAGTAATTATCTCTTGTAGATCCATGTGCTAAGTAATTCACCAGCAGTGAAGACTTCCAATATGTAGGCAAAATGTGAATAGATTATATAAAGACACAGAATACTATAAATTATTTTTGATATTAAAGTCATCACAGAATCAAATCCGCCCACTTTGGGAGCCTCATTTTTGCCAACTGAGAATACCACCAAGGAAGGTTTTCTCAAGGAAAGATGCAGTACTACTTATTTTTATTTTTTTAGATGTACTTTTGAATTGTTTGAGAATGTTTTAATTCAGTTGCTGCTTTAATGTGAGAATATGTTTAACTGACTTCAAATGGCATAACTTACTGTATTTTTAGTGATTTCCGGTTGATCATTTTGTAAGAGGAGAGTAAGTACGAGCTGTTAATAGAAACCCCCTGTGGTCAACACCTTTCATCTGCCAGTGCACTCTCAGACAGATCTGTTAAGAGTCACACTGCAAATCTGTCCCCACTGAGCCTATTTTTTTCTTCCGTATACATAAAGAAAGGCAGAAAACAAGTAAGCAGGTAACATGCTCAAGAAAATAGGCAATATCCTGTTCAATGTTTGTGCAGCTTACCTGTCTGCACATGTACCTGAACTGGACTGCACCACTGTGCAACAGAAACTTGAAGTTAGCAATCTGCTGTGAACATCTACTTTGGGATCCATTAGAGATTGCACTTATATTCATTTAAAGAAAATGCAATTGCTGTTGCAAGTTGACGTAAGTGAAAGACCTGCTTGCCAAAAGGTGTTTATGCTACTGCCCTTCTGCATTGACTAAGAAAGTGTAATGCATAATAGGATCCTGGTCAATGCAGATACATTTATCAACATGTCAACCTCTTCATCACAAAAGGCCAAATTACAGAAAAGACAAAACACGTAAATGTCAAATAAGGCAAGTATGCAGTAAAAATCATGCAACTCAGCTTCATAAAGAAACTCACAGAAGATTCTAGAATTCAGAAAAGAATGACATGCTGACAAAGGAGCAACAGTGAGTTGGACTTGTATATACTTGTGTCGAAGATTTCGAACTGGCTGGCAACCCACTCACTTGGCTTCACAGAAACAGTTCTCAGTAAAGAAGCACGGGTCTGGTATTACTAGGGGAGAGCAGAGAGAGAGAAAGCAGAAGACACGTTCTGGAGTGATTAAACTTTTGGGAGTGGAAATCCGTGAGGAAACCAGAATGTGTAAGTACACACCCAACTTTCTGAAAATTTCCAGATTTCTCCCTCAAGGCCATCAGCCAACAGAGGAGCACAAAATAACTTTTTCATCTGACATTCTCTCCAAAATTCCCATGTAAGTGACAGCAACATTTTAAAAGTCTATTTTCAGTAGAAAGGAATGGCAATAAGGCCTATTATTGAATGAATTATATTTTCCAGTGGATTTCAAACAGACCTAGATTTTCTTCAGACTTTCTCTGGCTTGTGCACCAGATTATTCAGTTACATCTGCTGTCCATTTCTGAGATACTCATCATTTACAATAAATCATCATCATTTACAGTAAATGATGAAAACATCATAGTCAGGAATGAACACTACTCCAAAACGTATTTGAAAAAATGCACTCATACACTAAAAGGGAGAAGAGTCTGTGAAAATTATAATGTTCCCTGGGGACATTTGGTGTGCTTATGCACCAGACTCCAGGCTTTACCCATTCTACATTTGGGCAATATATTCCAGGCAATGGGCAAAACTTAAAAACTGTGTATTGCCAGCTGCACAGAATTACATTCTAATTACTCATGTCATTTTCCATGCAAGCCCTTGATCCAAAAAGATCCACAGCATCTATTTTCAAACTCTGCTTACTTGCATAATGTGATAGTTCTGTTGGTTATATTTATATTTTAATTTCTGTATCTCCACTTTGCATTAAATATTTATTTGACTGTTGCACTTCTCTTACCCTCCTTTTTATCTCTTCCATTTATAGCCTATTCATTAGTCTGTTATTGGCCCAAAAGACAGAAATGCAGAATAGTCAATGCTTTGTTTCTAGGTCACTGTACCACACTGTCTGGGCAGACATAATATGCTGTAAGCTACTAGCCATGAGTAGGTACATGCCATGTGATGATGTGTGGCTTGGATATATCCTCTTTGACTTTCAGCCAAAATAAGATCTGAAGGATGCTGTTGTCTAAAAATTAAGCATGTTTACATCACTAATTCTCACAATTCCACATTATACTTACTTTTGACAAAACTAGTGAAATGGTTTTGCAAGCTAAGAATATTGGATTATGACATCTGTGTTGATTAAAATATGTTTTAAGTTATATAAATATATAAATAATTAAAATGCTCCTGTGAAATATCAAATATTAACAAACAAGTTCCTGTGAAACACCATCATCTAAACTAAAGGAGGGAAAGCATGAAAGTTTCATTCATATCAAAATTTCACACTAATTGAACTGAAAGTTACCCAACTACAGTCTCACTTAGGATGTTCATTTTTTGCTGATGCATAGGTTGATTCATGTTGACCAGCAGTTGCTAGAGGCAGTCAGAGGAATACATGCTGCTAAGCTTTCAGGTTGAACAGCCTCCTATTTGCATAAAGGAGCACCTTCAACTGGGAACTGCTGCCAAAAATACTGACAGCTACATGTATTATTATTATTACTACTATTATTAGTTTTATTTATATGCCACATTTCTCCCAACAAGGGACCCAAAGCAGCTCACAACATTAAAATTCATACAATTTAAAAACACAACAAGTTAAATATTAAAAGATAAATTAAACAACATATGATTTAAAATACAATTAAAAGATTAAAAAATGAAAAGAAAAAAAGATTAAAATTATCTGCTAAAATGGGGTTCAGGGATTCAGTTATAATTGTTAGCTTTTTTCGAAAGGATAAAAGGGAAGGAGCCATCCTGATCTCCTGAGGGAGAGCATTCCATAGCCTGGGAGTTGCCACAGAGAAGGCCCTCTCCCGTGTCCCCATCAGCTGTGCTTGTGCTGGCAATGAGACCAAGAGGAGGGTCTTCTCTGCTGATCTTAACTGCCGAAAAGGCGCATATAGGGAGATTCAGGTAGCCTGGACCCAAGCTGTATACGGCTTTATAGGTAATGACCAGCACTTCGAATTGGGCCCGGAAACAGACTGGTAACAGGTGTGTTATATGCTCTTATATGCTCCCTGTAGCTGGCCCCAGTCAGTAGTCTGGCTTCAGAGTTTTGCACCAGCTTAAGTTTCTGAACCGTCTTCAAAGGCAGCCCCACATAGAGCGCGTTCCAGTAATCCAAACGGGATGTAACTAAGGCATGTGTCACTGTAGCCAGATCCGACATCTCAAGGAACAGGCGCAGCTAGCGCACCAGCTTTAGCTGTGCAAATGCACTCCTGGCCACCACCGAGACCTGGGCATCCAAGCTTAGGGATGAATCCAGGAGTACATCCAAGCTGCGGACCTGAGTTTTCAGGGGGAGTGTAACCCCCATCCAGCACAGGTAGTATCCCTATTCCCTCATCTGCCTTCCGACTAACCAGGAGCACCTCTGTCTTGTCTGGATTAAGTTTCAGTTTGTTTGCCCTCATCCAGCCCATTACTGATGCCAAGCACTGGTTTAGAGTCAAGACAGCTTCCCTGGAATTAGGTGGAAAGGAGAGATAGAGTTGGGTGTCATCCGCATACTGGTGACACCAAACCCCAAAACTCCAGACAACCTCTCCCAGCAGTTTCATGTAGATGTTAAAAAGCATGGGTACAAAGCAGAACCCTGAGGAACGCCACAGGCCAATGGCCAGGGTGTTGAGCAGGAGTCTCCCAGCACCACCTTCTGAGTTATCTCCTCCAGGAAGGACTGGAGCCACTGTAAAACAGTGCTTCCAAGTCCCATCCCAGAGAGACGGCCCAGAAGGATACCATGGTTGATGGTATCGAAAGTCACTGAGAGGTCCAGCAGAACCAACATGGACATACTCTCCCTGTCCAGTTCCCGGTGTAGGTCATCCACCAAGGTGACCAAAGCTGTCTCTGTCCCATAGCCAGGCCTGAAACCAGATTGAAATGGAACCTGCTGTGTTTGTGTGACCAAAAACAACAACAACATAAACAACAGCAAAAACCAACCAGTAATAGAGAATAAAGTACTGTCCTGGACTCTGAATGTAACAGGGTGAAAGTAACACATGTGGAGAACAGAGAGATATTCTCACTGCCGTCAAGAAACAATCTACACATGCCTACTTTACTGCAAGAACTGCAGAAGATGAAAACAAGTTCTATTTTACATTTTGCACTGCTATACATTGCATTAAGGCAGTGGTTCCCAACCTTGGGTAACCCAGGTATTCTTGAACTACAATTCCCAAAAATCTTCACCACCAGCTGTGTTGGATGAGGTTTCTGTGAGTTGCAGCCTAAGAATACTTGTTACCTAAGGTTGAGGACCACTGCATGAAAGTATATGTTACACTCATATTCCTATTACAGCAGTTTGGTGATGATGATGAGTATTCACCTCAGACCCTGGCCATGCTGAACAGAGTACTGTAACAGTTCTAGTCCAAACAATTTACTTTTTCCACCTCTGACTCCAATGCAGATAAGCAAAATTTACCTGACAAAGGCAAACTTGTACCATGAGCTAACTGGTAACACTGTTGTGTTATTGGTACTACATGTTATATGTAAAAAAAGGAGATCCTTTTTTGAACAATAGTAACACAATTACACAGAGGGGCTTCTGCTTTAAAAAACACAGGGAAAAAAGCTAGAGATGAATGAAATAAAAAAGGACTGAAAGTATGCTGCTTATTGAACAAGTTACTGGATGAGGAGTGTAAGTGCAGGTAACACTAATTAAATGATCTGAAATAAATCAAAGAGAACATAAGTATTTTCCTCCGTAAACGACTTTAGAAGATGGCACACACATTTTTTTCATTCAGAAGTGCATCTTTAAGTATTCTAATTTGTATCTAGAAACTCAATAATAGTGGTAATACTGTGCTCCTATGTATAAACAGAAAAAGATTTAAAAATAGAAGTAACTTAGTATGACCCCACAGCGCTCCATAACTTATCTGCTCCAGAAGACACAGTGCTGCCATATGAAGACCCTGGCTTCATATGCAAAAAGCTGGAATTTGCTAAAATCCAATAGAAAGGAAGCCATGAAAAGAAACTTTTTACAATCATTGGCATTGTTGCAGCTTGCTCTCCAACTACTTACCAATACTTCCCTGTTCCTGCTCTTCCCCTTCAGCAAACATAGGCTGGTTTGGTAAACTATTCCTAGAGCGAGTGACAGATTCTAGTTGTGAAGCCCTTCCTAACAGAGATAGCTCATCAAGCACCTCTCCCTCTTTGGCCTCTAAGTCAGATTTTGAAGTTGTTAGTTGTTTTATGTTATCTGGCATCATCAGATTTGGATCGTTCAAGCAAGCTACAGTACCACTATCCAAGCTTAACACCCTGGTACGACTCTTGGCACTGTTTGTATTTGAAGTCCGTCGTGCTGAATGCTTTTTGCCATTTGCCTCAGAGCCCAAGTAGATTTTGTAAGAGTTTTCCAAGTCTGTACCCTTCTCTTTTGCTGCATATTTGGTCTTTAGGGCATTATACTTTCCCTCAGGAGACTGGCATGAATGGGAGGTGGTGCTAGAAGAGCTATCACTGCTGAACTGGTGGGCTGACTGCATACTTGAGGTCCTGCTCAAGTCACTTTGATCACTTGAGTCTTCATCATGGCAAGAAACTGCACTGTGGGGTTTGGTACCAGATATACCTCGAAAAGAAACATATTCCTTGTGTCGACTTGTGTCAAAACTACTAGCCCGTTTTTTCCCTGTCCTCCTCCTGCTGGATTTGTGAGCTGAAGCTGTCCGGTGAATTAAGCTGCAGGATTTAGGCCTCACATCCCCCTCCTTTTGCTTTCCAACCATCTCCTTACAAGTTCTTGAGTCAACCAGGGAAGATTTCTCTTTCTGCTCATCTCTTTTCTCAGCAGGTTTCCCAGGAGGCTGGTCTACATGTGTCGTTAGTTCATTTGCATGAGGATTCTTATTTGCTTCTTCTGAAGCAGGGGTACTAAGCGCCCTCTGATTGTGCATCTCCTCTGGTGCATTTGATCCTCCTTGATCCTCCTGAATGAAACTGCTCGCACTCACTTCAAGAGCAGTTCCTTCACTGCTAGTCCTTTTGTCAGTAGCAAAGCTACCCTCATCAGAATCAACAGAGCAGTCCTTTTTCTTGCTGTTCATTTTCTCTTCTTTAGGGGACTCTTCATGCTCAGACAGCACACTCTCTATATGAGTGGAGCTCGTCTGCTCACTTTTGTAGCTGCTGACAGTACTGATAGTATCACGATCAGTCCCACTGCAATAGCTCTCTGTTGAGCCACTACTTCGGGTACTAAGACTTCTGAGGCTATCCACACTTTTGTCTGCTTGTAAGGATTTGCTCTTGCTGCTTTTGGCTAATAACTGTGGACTGCTACATTTCAAAATATCATCCAGCTGAAAGACTCCAGAAAGGCAGGAGTTTTCAGCTAAAGATTCTTTGGATCCCAGTCGGGGCTTGGAAGCTTCTAACTCACTAACAGTATCCAGTCCTCGCCTTTGCTGATAGAGGGGAAAGTCATTTAGTGACACGTCTGGAAAAGCAACTGCTGAACTAGAAGTCCTTGGCACTCCTCGTGGCCTATGGTCTTTTCTATAGGAGTGTGAATGCAAAGGTACGAGGGAAGCCATTTCAGTGTCACATGCATTAGACATAGATTGATCTAAGTGGTGGCTGCTAGGGAGGCACACTTTTTCAGTACTATCCCTTGGTAACTCCTGTGCAGATGATAATGAAGGTTGAATGGACACAAAGGAATCAATGGAGACCAGATGGAAAGTCTTCCGATCACTTGCCAAATCTGTTTTAAAAATAAACAAAAGGGAAAATTCAGAGAAGTGTGCAAGTTATTTGAGCCCTGTGCAGTATATTGATTTCAGATGAATACATTTCAACATTACACAACCACTTTTCACATATGCACATTATGTATTTACAGAATATAAGTAGTTTTTATTATGGATTCCAGTTTCATTTCCTGTGTGCACACCACATCAGCTGTAATCACCACTATTAAATTACACATGAGACTTACGGCCTATCACTTTCTTAATTACCCACTATATAAGCAAATCTATTTGAGAGAAGATCAGAGTCCATCAACAGAGCACTATAAACAATGGTAAATGAGACGTGGAATTAAGATTAATGCTGTTGATAAAAGGCCTGACCCGGCAATGAATTCTCCATCTACTACTAGTCTTGGTCTCTCATACGCTTCCCCCACTTACTGTGGGGGGAAAGCAAATGGACTCTACATTGTTTATTTAAACACAACTGTTCACAGTAGCTATCCATAAACACCTGTTCAAACAAAGCATAGCCCAGTTCATGTGTTATAAATCTTTTTGCACTGAAGGACACAAAATGCCCCAAAATTAGTATAGAGGGAGAGGGATCTTTTGAATACAACATCAAAACTGACCCTAGTCTGGCATGCTCTTTTAACTGCTGATACTAATTCAATTTATTTTTCAGATATGGGGGTGGTGGTACTGGGTATATAGGAAGATGTAGGAATTGTTGTCTGATTAAATCTAAATACTGGAATGTTAAAAGAAGGATATGGTGATATTTGCCATTTCATACTTCTTCCTATAGTAACCAGTATCAATTTCCATGCTATTTTGGAGCATAGCCTGACCATCTGGAGAAACATAACAGGGAGCACAGGAGGGCACAAGGAGAATTAGCCAAAATACCCCCTCCCCATTTCCTTTACTGGGAATCTTCACTGAATCACGTAGGTCTTTCACTTGCAAAACAGTATATCTTGAGCCAACCCTTATATAAGATATATTAACAGTATATCTTAAATGCTTCATATCATTTTTGCTTTTTATGGGTCTTCTTTTCCATGAAACCGTAATGTTTTTGGTATCAAATCTCATTCAACTAGCATGTTCAATATGTACTAAATGGTTGTGCAACCTGTTTCAGTCTCTACAGCTGTCCAGCCTTGAAATTGCTAGTATGTCTTCAATGAGAAAAGCACATTCACATTAAGCTTAAAGAATGAAAGCTGGAAATAGAGTGCTACAAAAATCTCGACATTAGGAAAGAGAGAATATAATAAATGGGGCACAGATTTTCAGTGGACAGTTTTGTCATACATATATGTAATTTTATCATGAATACCCAGGGAGATTAGCACCACACCAGTAAGATTTGTTTTTCAAGCTGTCATCTATAAGAAATTAATTTGTCCAGTCAACAGGTCTAGGTTGTTCCCACATACATGCATCTTGGTGCATGTGGAGAAAGAGAAGAAAGCGGTGTTCACTGGGCAATACAAGGTGTGCACTGAGAGTAACATATAATTCAACAGTTCATATGATGAAGATGTAATATCCTGTAACAGCCTGTTAAATATAGGAATTTCTTGCTATATGTAACAAGTGTGTATATATCTGTATGGTGCTCATTTAATAGCTTGTAACTGTATTCCAAAAATATTATATAATCTTGTGTCTTGCTGACTTTACAAAATAAGCAGAAGTAATTTCCCACAGAATGGGGGCAGGGTTTTTTTTTCAGAGAATGGCAACTCCATAATAAGTTTTGTTTCTAGCTGTATAAAGTTATGCTAACCATAAGAATGTTGAATGAAATAAGATGCAGATTGGATCCAACAGTTGTAAAGGGTCCACACAATCCAGACTGAAGTACATCAAGTATATCCAAGGCTAACAAATGACAGGCCTCCTCTAGATCTGGAGTGAAGGTAACCCAAGTGCTGGTGGACCTATGCAAATAGACTCTTGTGACACACCTGCACAGTTTCTCACCCTTGAATAAGAGCATCATACACAAATTTTTAGATTATTAGACTGGCTGTTCAACATCTGGACTAAAAATATAAACCTAAAATTCTTGGTCTAAGACAAAACAGAAGATGACCAAGCACAAGGTGAACAAAGATTCTGTCCATCTTTTTCTAATTACATCACACCAACCTGTTTAAAAAGCTAGCACCTCTCCAAGAAGTACTGGAGGATTGGTAAAATAAGGCAGTGTTAATCTATCAAATAAAACTAGAAAAGGTGCACAGGAACTATTATTATTATTATGTTTTGTATTTCTTCCGGTACCAATGACAATATACCTCCCAGTTACGAGGGAATGTGAGTGACAGGGTATGTTGCACTCACGTCTCAATTGTGGGTAGAGACATGAGTGCAACAGGCTACTGCTTGGCCACTAAGTGAACAGAATGCTGGACTAGATAGCACTTTGGTCTGATGCAGCATAATTATTCTTATGTAAATAAAGTACTGAAGTGGCACATCAAGTGACAAGTTTGACTTTGAATCAAAAGCAGCCTTGGGTCTCTGAGCAAGGTAATAAGATTCACGGGAATCTGCTGGAAGTCCTTTCTTTGTCAAGAAAGGTGACTGGTGATTGCAACAAGGAGCAAATCTGAGTGTGTGTATCTAAAAAATCAGTCCTGACAGCCGCACTGAATTGACAGAAAGAAGTGTGCACATCCAATCCTGAGGATTGTCTGAATGTCATGCTAAGTATATATATGTTCCCCCTGAGCAAAAGCTTTGCAGATTGAGAAGTGCAGGAAAGATGCCATATGGTTATGTGGGAAGTTTTATCAAGTTTATTGCAGATAAGCTTTACACCTCCACCCCCATCAGTGTTTTCTTTTAATTCATTTCAAGTTATGTTCATAAAGAATCATATTTTCTGTATATCAATCCACAGAAGAAACAACATCTCACAGCCCGAACAGCTTGTCAGAAAAACGGAACAGTAATTTTTTAAGATTAAAACTAGAGTTCTACTGTCTCTTTGGGATTGATTACAAAACACATCTATGATACACTGACAAAACCATCTATTAATGACAGCACATTATGCAGTGAAACTGTTGTTACTATTTATACCTTGTTTTCAAGATTGTCCTTGTTCATTTTTACGAACATGGCAACTCAATGGCTACAACATGAGACTGTCTTTACCAGACATAATATATCTTACCTTGCTCTTCACTCCCCTCTTTACAGAGACTAGAACTTTGGCCAAGACTCAGACTGATGTCATCAGAAGTCTTTGCAGTGTCTGTATCACCTGCACATTAACAGAATGAGCAAATTTGTTTACTAAGTACTATCCTGAAAGCCTAATCATAAGGAAACATATTAGAGAAGCATCATTTCTACACAGAATCATTATATACTACATACATTTTTCATAAAATAGATTGCATAATGCTATCCCATCAGTGTACCATATAAGTACAACAGCACAGGTACTCAGTATCCTGTACTACTACAACAATGTATTGTGACAGTACAGCTAATGGAATCGACTTTATAACTGTGTACCTAACAATACATAAACCTATGCTGTGCTGCTAATATGTCAGAGGACTAAACATGGAAACAGGAAGCTAAGCAGGGCAATCAATTGGAGATCTTATCAAATATTCCAGGATCAGACCACTTCTTATGACCACTTCGAAGAGCCTCGTGGCGCAGTGGTTAAACTGCTGTACTGCAGCCAAAACTGTGCTCACGACCAGGGGTTCAATCCCAGGTAGCCGGCTCAAGGTTGACTCAGCCTTCTATCCTTCCGAGGTCGGTAAAATGAGTACCCAGCTCGCTGGGGGGGCAATGTGTAGCCTGCATAATTAACTTGTAAACCGCCCAGAGAGTGCTTGAAGCGCTATGGGGCGGTATATAAGCAGCACGCTTTGCTTTGCTTTATGTTAATAGTACCATCATCAGTCCATACTGGCTACTGCAAAGTAATAGCTCCAGAGTTAACAGACAATACCAGTGGCTTTCATACAATGTACAATGGTGAAGACACCAAGAGTTAGTGAAGTTCTACATGGACAACAAACCCCAAACCTACAACAATCCCATTGTTTATAGCAGGGATGCACAACATGCAGGCCACAGGTCACATGCAGTCTCCCAAGAACCTCATTACCCCCTCAAAGGAATCCAGCTCAGAATGTCCCCTTCTGCTTTCTAGGGACATGGGAGCAATTTCAAAAAATAAAAATAAAAATAATAATTAAAAAAAAATTCCAGGTCTCAAGAATCATTCAGACTTTTTCTTTCCTATACTGCAGATCATTTTTCCCATATCAACTATATATTGACAGAATGAAAAGTTTGCTTGTTCAGATTTATCACTGTGACTACCTAAATATGAGTTTAAGAAGAAAATCATACCTTTAATGGTAGCTGCCGTTCCACGACGAGATAAACCAGACCCAATCTAAATGGGAGAAGAGATGTATATGAAAGCACAATGTGTTTTTAGCATAGAAAAGTTTAATTACTTGTGTAAATAAGCATAATGAGAAAAGTTATGTTAAGTAGCTGATTTCACCCTTATTTATAGCAGCCCTTGACACTTCCAAACTTGGCAGGTGGGGGATGAGGTCACCTTGTAATAACATAAACCATATTGTGCTTAATTTTTTGTACACAAAAACAATATTTTGGAAGGAGAAAGGAGAAGGTTGTTTGGGAGTTATTAAGGGACTCCTTGAGAATTAATTCATAAATTTAATTTATGATTTAAAATATTTTATTTTCTTTCACTAGAATTGCAATGCAAAGTATATCAGGAATAACTGCTTTCATATATGTGCACACATACAAAGAGATATTCCCTACATTGCCCCTCTCAAGAATGTGAATCTCAAATACTGACAATGCTCTTCTGGAAAAGCACCAAAATATTTACTGTCTTTCCACTTTCACAAGCCAAGTTTTCAAAATTCAAAGGAGAATGGCCAGAATTCAACTGAATATTTATACCAGGGTAAGTGCAATGGTGTAATCTAGGAGTAATGAATAGCCACTAATTAATGAGTCCCCACTGAATTCCTAATTGTGTGCCACTTGACCGACATAGCATATGTCAAACTCAATCTGGGGCTTGTTAGTGGCTATTCATTGTCCTGAGTTAGGTAAAGGTTCCCCTTGACATTTAGTCCAGTCGCGTCCGACTCTAGGGCGCGGTGCTCATCCCTGTTTCCAAGCCATAGAGCCAGCGTTTGTCCAAAGACAGTTTCCGTGGTCACGTGGCCAGCGCGACTAGACACGGAACGCCGTTACCTTCCCACCGAGGTGGTACCTATTTATCTACTCGCATTTTTACATGCTTTCGAACGGCTAGGTTGGCAGGAGCTGGGACAAGCGACGGGAGCTCACTCCGTCGCGTGGATTCGATCTTACGACTGCTGGTCTTCTGACCTTGCAGCACAGAGGCTTCTGCGGTTTAACCCGCAGTGTCACCACTCATTGTCCTGAGTTACACTGTTGCATTTATGCCACCTCAAATATTCTATTAGATTCTAGCCATTATAGCAAGAATCCTACTGCTTATGTATGCTGTCATAAATATAAAACACCACATGTGGTGATTTACACCACATAAAAAGTGGTGTAAATCACGCTGATGAATTACCATTAATTGAGGACTCATGTTTGTATTCCTCACTGTGTGCCACATCATATGACTAGCACACAATGAAGAACAGAAGTGGGACTCCTTAATTAGCAGTCATTTGCCATTGTGATTTGCACTGTTCCACTTGCAGTGGGGCACATAGGCAACAGGGTTCTGATCATTGTGTTTCAAAGAATGAAAGCAGCTAGAATTAAAAGAGAAAGAAGCAAGAAGAAATGCTACTTTTATTTTAGGAATATCTTCAAATGCTTTGATAATAAAGTAAGACTAATTTTACTGAACAATTATGGACACATACTATCTTGTAGTAGGGAACAATCTTCTAAAACCTTAAAAAATGAAACAATAAAAAACCCAGGTGTAGCGTTCACTCCGCTCATGAATATTTATGTTGAGATTTGCATTCACCAATAGGAGTTGGTGGGGGAGGAGTTAAAGGGGGGAGAAGAAAAGGAGAGAGAGTAGGCGGTTGAGAGTGGAGGAAGAAGGTTGTTTTAGTTGAGAGTTAATGACATTGACTGGACTTTTATCACTTGTAACAATAAACAATTTCTACTTGGTTCTTAAATGCTACGTTGCCCGGACCTCTGTCATTAATAGTGAATAAAGTTGATGTAATCAACTGGCGGCAGCTGAACGACACATAGCTTGTGCCTTTGCTTGGTGAAACAACCAAGGGACAGGCGGGAACGTGACACCAGGAACAAATAAATTAAATTTTAGAATACAAGTAAAATGAGAAATCTCAACTGCCCTAACATAAAGATAGAAGAATTAAAAATAAACTGTAAAATATTATGTTTTGGATAATTTTTCAAATTGACTGCAGTATGTAAGGGGCAGAAAGCTGTTGCTATTATAATAGTATGTAAACAGAAGCATTTGTTTCAGAATTAATTCTTACCTGATTATTTAGGTCTAGGCCAGCAAACGAGTTTCGTGAACTACAGCCCACTGGTGGTGTAGCTTCTCGAACAAACTCTGACATCTCAATCCCTCCTCCTGGATCACTAAAGTATGAAGGTATTTTGGATATTATTCTACTTAATTGTGTTAGATTAATTAAGAAAGCACACTTAAACGCTTCAGTTGATAATAACCAGCTCATTTACCAAGAACACAGAAAATACACTGTTGCAGCCAGAAGATTTAATTGAGCAATGTAACAAAATGGTTGCATATATTTTGTTCAGTTACTTTTACATCCAAATAAGATTGAGCAATAATGCTTATTCTCTTCCAAGATTATTTCCCTCAAAAATGTAAACCAGGATATCAGTCTAGAAGGTCTTAATTCTTTCTGACAGAATGTGTAAACTTTGTGTTTGTATTTATGTAAGTAAACAGGCAAATAGGAATGGCGGAGATAGATGGGGTAATTAGTAACAAAGTTTCAATCAATACAATATTTAAAAGCTTCAAACAGAACTATTCAACATTGTGCCTGGAGCATAACAGAAATCTAATTTTACATTCCTATCAACATGAATGATGTTGGAATGGACAAAGGATTATGGGTTGAAATGAAATGCAATAAACTCAGGTACACGTTTTCTTAAATAAGAATCCTGGGAGTGTAGACTACCCTCCAAATAAAGAGGCAAGAGAGAGAAAAGGTAACATTACCTATTTCAGCTACAGCTTCCTTCTATAGTATTGTTACAATCAGTCACTCGTTCAAGTAACTCTGGTGAGAAAGAATTATAACCAGGCACCCAAAGTTCTTGCTCCTCTTTCTAACACAGCTTCTCTTAAACTGAGGAGAAATCTACTCACTGAGTGAACAAGAAACTGCCATCAGGTGTATGAAAAATTGCCAGCTGGACCATCTGAGTGACTGCACTTTCCCTCAGCTAAGTGCTACATACTCTTGAATATTTCAAACCTTTATTTGCTAATCTATCTCCTCTCCCTCGACTCCAATTTATTTAGTTACAAAGTATGCCAGAGAACACCAAGATGTGTTTTCAAATGACTGCTTTTCATTCTGTTAGCAGCAAAATTACTTGTAAAAGCAGATCCTAACCATTTTTACATTGTAATGTTGACCGCTTATAGATTTCACAAACAATATTAAGAAAAAAATAGACTAGATTCGTATTTCTTGCAACTGTGACTCATTCTTGCAACACAGCTATTTCTTATCCCTGCCTCTGGTTCTAATACTTCAACCCTAACTTAAAAAATCTACTGCTTTGCGGAGTTAGGCCAGAACAGAGGCTTCTCGAATCCTGAGATCTGCCTGCTCCAGTAGATCTTGCTCGGCTCACAGATCCTACAAGCTGCCAGGAGTTCTACTTTACCAGGGAAGACAGACAGAAGAGTTGTGGTTACTGTAGAGAGTGGAACGCTGGTAGTACAACATTTAAACCACATCCAAACTCCCTTAGCTCCACAGACACATCCACATTGAAAATAGAGTTACAGCAGCTCAAGAACTAGTGCAACTAAACTCTCTGTCATTAGTATTAAGGGGGGGGGGGGCAGGCCCTAAAAGCTTCCTGTCTGCAACTGCTTGCTTCACTCATCTTGGAATGATAGAGCTCTGGAAATGTTATCAACCAACACTCAATTACTACCAGTATACAAATTCCACACAATACAGGCCATAACTCAGAAAACAAAATGGGGCCATATCTCTGTAGTCCCATGTCACCCAAATCATAATTCATAGCTCTACAGGAGTGGCCATCTTACAAGTCATTTCCAAAACAATTCCCTTCCTTACTCATTTTAAAGCATCTTTGCACACCATATATAGCTAAAGCCTATACTCTAGTACAATGGGTCTCCAGATGTTCTTGGACTACAACTCCCAGAAACCCTAGTCAGCACAGCTAATGGTGAAGGCTTCTGGGAATTTTAGTCCAAGAACATCTGGGACCAAGGTTGGGAACCATTCCTCTCTAGCATATGATCTGCACTGATGAGCATCTTGGAAAATCTAGCTAGTGAGCCACAGATAGAATAGGCAATTTATACTAAAATATACAGTAATCAGAACGTTGCTGGTGATTCACACAAACGCAAGTTAATTGATGTAACTCACAGTGGTAAACTGTCACTAACTAAAAAGGTGCCAGTCACAATACCAGGTGCATACCTCTTGCACAGTCAGACACATGCCGTATAATACAACCTACGTCTCATTAATTAGCAGCAATTTGCCACAGAGCAAATCACCAACAGGATTCTGGACAATGATGTATAATGTACATGAAAGGTACCATTAATACCTTCTCTCTCTATGTATTTATGTTTATTTATCTTATACCCCACTTTTCTTCAAACAGAAGGAGCCAAAGGCAGCTGACAAGAACTTAAAAATAAGTTTCAAAACAATTAAAGACACAATAAACAAGGTATTAAAACAAGTAATCATATTACCGTATTTTCCGTGTATAAGACACCCCCATGTATAAGACACCCCCCCCTTTCTAACCCCAAATTTTAAAAATCTAAACTTAGCTTTGAGTATTCAGCCTCTGGGCTCAGAACGCTTGGAAATGAATCTGAGCACTGCCTACAGACTCCACCTCCAACGAGGTGTGTTCCAATTGGTTTGTACAGCATCAGCTGACATCAGTTACGAAGCTAAGCCTCGTGATTGAAGGAAACCTGTTTTCAGAGGCAAGGTATGGGCCGTTTTGTTCTCTCCTCAGTTTACTTCCGTGTATAAGACGACCCTCAAATTTTAGTTTAAAGATTTTAGACAAAAGTATCTTATACGCGGAAAAATATGGTAAGTATTAACAAATATTAATTAATTAAAACCTCTTAATTTTTTTAGAAAAACAAGTTTAAAATATTAAGGAAACAGCTCCTCAATTAAAACCCCTTCCTCAGCAGCAATTTACTTATTAAAAGTCTGCCTAAAAAGAAAGATGTTTGCCTGCTAGCAGGACAAGAAAGGAGGCCAGCCTAGTCTCCCATGGAAGGGAATTCCACAGCCATGGAGCAGCCACCAAAATGGCCCTCTTGCATCTATAAAAAGCACACCTGTGAGGACAGTGGGACCTGGAGACAATGTTAAAATATGGGGAGGCTCATATGGTAATTAGTTCAATAGGTAATCCAGGAAATGAAGCTGCCACAAATCTGCTGAAGCCACCCAACTTGTATATTTTATAGAATTTAACTATATGGCATTAAGAATAAATATATATATTTTCACAGAAAAAAAAAGTATTTCTGTTACTATAACAAGTCCAGAAGATCACAATAAGAAAAGGAAGAGTTCAGGCTGTTTTGATTATGATCTCACAGTACCCTATAACACCTTGCAAATAAGTGAAAAGAACAGTAAATTGTTTAGGCCCAGCTACAATTAAAGTAGGGCTCAGGAGGCCTGGGTTCAAATCCCGAGTTGGCACTGAAAGTTAATGGGTGGCCTTGGCCTTGGTCAGTCACCATCTCTCTCAGCCTGACTCACCTCACAAGATTGTGAGGATAAAGTGGTAAGGAGGAGAGCCCGGTATGCTCTCCTGAGTTCACCGGAGGAAAGGTAGGGTACAACTGTAACAAATGTATAGGTAATACATTTCCCCTTTTAAAATATGCATAGTTAGGAGGATCAGATAGATTCCCATAATATTTCTTGTTATTTAAACTGGGAGAGAGAAGAGTGTCTCATCATTTGATTGGAAAATAGGAAACATAACCCTGACATGGTAAATAAGTGATCTTCACATGACAAACTGAAAAAAGATCTTCAGATCTCATAATACGAATGAGGGAGAACGTCTGTGTGCCATGCAGCAGGGATAAGAGTGTGTGTGCAAACCAGTGATGTTCCTTAACCACAATAAAAATAAAAATAATCCGCCCATGACAGAACAAATCATGCATGAGTTACCATTTACATATGGCCTTCAATACAAGGGGGGATAAAGGAGGCACAGCTAGTCCTGGCAACAGAAAAAGTCCTTCTCACCAATGCCTGTAGAAATAATAACTTTAAAACTGCTGCCATTAAGTAAGGATAGGCAATCAATGACAGCCACCCTCAAACCATGTGGCTCCTTTTCATAACAAAGTGCTGTGGGTGGGAGTGCAGAAGTGCAGATAGCTGAGTCATCACCAATGGAGCTAACTTCAAGAAGAGATTCTATCTCCCTCAGAGTTGGGCTACTGAAGCAGAAGGCGACAGATATAGACGGAAAAGCAAGATGGAAAAGAATGTGATTCTTAGCTTTATGATTTCCACTTTTAACATACAAAATGAGACTTATGACACCCTTTCCAGGATCTTCTAGGAATAAAGTACTCAGAAGTGGTTTACCAATATCTTCTTCTGATGGTGCTCTGGGATCATGTGCCTTGCCCAAAGTTACACAAGTGGCAGGGCATATAACTCACCAGCCACTCGGGCTTGGGGAGATCTTGGCTTGCTCCTTCTGGGAAACATAGTAAGGATTCAAATTTTTAGCCCCTGGCTTTGTTGCCAGGTGTTGCAACCAACTGAGCTACATCAACTTCTTCTTCTCCATGTACACACACACAAATTCCATCCTAGTTATAAGAAACCGTCCTCAGCCATCTCTCTTCCTTCCTGCCACCTGCCTGATCATTCCATGGAGGGCTCACAGGAGGGGAGGACATTGACTGCCCTCATGACAGCATCCACAACTCTAGCTTATGCACCTGCAGAAGTCTCTGACTTCTCTGAAGGCCACCAAAAAAAGAAAAGAAGTGGAAGCAACAGCTGGGCATTTCACACCAGTGGGTGTGGAAATTCCTTGCCTCTGCTACAGCAAAAGCCAACAGTATGTGTAAAAGTGAGAATGAGAGAGACTGTACATAAACAAAAGGAGAGAGGGAACCCGGGTGTAAATAAGACACAGGTCAGTACCCTAGTGCAACTGTGCTTCTCTATATCCTGGCAAAAGTCTCAAAAGAACCCCCTCCCAATCATGCTGCATAGGTGCTGATATTTATACCATTTGACTTACACCAGTATACATAGGGGAATTCTGTCTAATAGTAACTCATCAGGGTTGAGTTCAGAACTAACAAGTGCCTAACTTTTGAGACTTTTTCCCATAAGGACCTGGGGACATGCACAATAAAGGAAGATGCTTGGAAGCCTTGTGTGAAATTCTGCCAATTATTTAGACTTCTGTCTATACTAAGAGGGACGTGGTGGCGCTGCGGGTTAAACCGCAGAAGCCTCTGTGCTGCAAGGTTGGAAGACCAGCAGTCGTAAGATCAAATCCACGCAACGGAGTGAGCTCCCGTCGCTTGTCCCAGCTCCTGTCAACCTAGCAGTTCGAAAGCATGCAAATGTGAGTAGATAAATAGGTACCACCATGGTGGGAAGGTAACAGCGTTCCGTGTCTAGTCGCGCTGGCCACGTGACCACGGAAACTGTCTTCCAACAAACGCTGGCTCTATGGCTTGGAAACGGGGATGAGCACCACACCCTAGAGTCGGACACGACTGGACTAAATGTCAAGGGGAACCTTTACCTTTACCTATACTAAGAGCATAGGAAGAAAGAGCAGAAGCAGCTGAATTTTCTTTCCAAGGCTCTGTCCTCAAGAGCAATATAAGCAGTCCAACAGGATGAGGCTGGGTTGATTCAGGCTCAGGCTGGGCTAGAAGACAGTTCTGTCATGCATACATGCAGTTTTCTTACCCATGGGTGAATCCACGCAAATTGAAGTTTATGGTAAACTGACACGTGGGGCATATTGTGTTATACAATAGTTCTGTAACCCAGAAGTGAGCTACAGGAAGCAATGCACACAATGGTTAAAGTGATCGTCCCAAATTTTATTACACAGGATATCCTGATGCATATTGCATAGGATATCCAGTAAGATTATTCATCAAACCTCATATCATAACAAAGAATAATATTCTATCGTCATAATGCAAACACTGAAGATATCTTACCTAGGTCCATTACTGTCCTTTCTCCGGGCCAAAGAGTTATCTTGTTCTGTTTTTGCACCTCTGTCCATGCGTTCACTAGCATTCCTCTCCACAATTTCACCTTCATCAAGAGCTCTGTGCAAACGGTAGTTTACCATCTTGAGAGCAATGAAGAGAGCTGCTATCACTGGGCAATAAATTGCTACTATCACCATGGAAGAAGGAAGAGCCTTATAAAAAAAAGAAAAGAATTGAAAGCATGAACAATGCAAACAGGTAAATTAATTATGACATGGTTTTTCAAGCTTGTAAATGACAACGTACATAGGCTCCAATCCTAAAAAGCACTAAATTTTATATCAATGAAATGAGAATGGAGTAAAACAGAAAACTGAACCATCCTGTTCAGATTAACCAACAGAAAACTGTCCTAGTTTCAATATCTAAAATCCCTTTAGAACTAAAGTTTTGCTTGGTTCTGCAAAACTGGTATATCAGACAAACTGAATACCACCTTGCTTATTTAGAAAGAAGCTGGCAGCTTTAGCTAAATGTTGGTGACACAACACAGATAACATTTCTTTGAGAAATGTGGTGAGAAAATGTCCAGTGGTGACCTCTTTTTGGTTGGATATTTTACAGCAAAATAATTTTGTATTAGAAACATGCTTTAGATTTGTAGCTACGTATGTACATTTAAACTACCGTATTTTTCCGTGTATAAAATGACACTTTTTCCTAAAATAATTAAAGGAAAATTTGAGGGTCGTTTTATACACGGAAGTAAGGAAGGGGGAGGGATCAAAGCGCTTTGATCCCTGCTTTCCCCCTCCACGTTTTGCAAAGAAAATGGAGGAGGAAAATGATTCCGCCTTTCCCCCAACATTTTCGTTGCAAAAAGCAGCTTTCCCCCGCCACGTTTTGCAAAGAAAATGGAGGGGGAAAGCGATTCCTCCTTTCCCCCTACATTTTCGTTGCAAAAAGCAGCTTTCCCCCTCCATGTTTTGCAAAGAAAATGGAGGGGGAAAGTGATTCCTCCTTTTCCCCTACATTTTCATTGCAAAAAGCAGCTTTCCCCCTCCATGTTTTACAAAGAAAATGGAGGGAGAAAAAAGAAAATCGCTTTCCCCCTCCACTTTCTTGCAAAGAAAGAAATTTTGGTTTAGAAAAGGGGGGGTGTCTTATACATGGAAAAATACGGTATGTTCCTGAAGTTTGGAATTTAACTAAAAGTCACTATGGTTGGATTTTACAAGCTCTTATCATTGCCAAAGTTTCAATGTAAGAAGGTGAAATATACAGAATCCACCATTCACTCATCTAAATATCTTACTTCTTTGGCTACACCTAAACATCTATTCTACTGACATCAACTCTAAATGCAATCTTTTTTGGACATATGGTCCGCTTACATTAATGTATATGATCAGGTAACTATTATATTTTATATATTTTCCCTCTTTTTCTTTTCTTTTTTCCCCCCTCCTCTCTTTTTTGTTTGTTTTGGTTTTAAATGAATATAACAGAAAAAGAAAAAAAGTCTCAAATCTATACAACATGCATATGTCTCCAAACAGAACCTACAGTGGTGCCTCGCTAGATGATTGCCTCGCAGGACGAGGAATTCGCTAGACGATGGCTTTTTGCGATCGCTACTGCGCTTCGCAAAACGATGGTCTCCTATGGGCGATTTTCACTAGACGACGAGTTTTCCCCATTGGAATGCATTGACTAGCGGTCAATAGCTGTCAGTGCATTCCAACGGGGACCCGCGCTCGCTAGACGAGGTTTCCCTACGGACGATCTTCGCAAGATGACAACTTTTCCGCTGGAACGCATTGAAGAGATTTCAATGCATTCCAATGGGGAAACGTGCTTCGCTAAACGATGTTTTCGCAAGACAGCGATTTTCGCGGAACGGATTAACATCGTCTAGCGAGGCACCACTGTATTTTCAATATTAAAGTGCCTTCACAGAGCTTTTATTATGCAATCACCCTGTTACATTCAAAGTGTTTTATAAGGAGTCCAAATTACATTCAGTTTGTAACCTCCAATGTTTTCTCACCATGTTTTTTTTTTCCTTGCTATAAAACTCCTCATTAAAGTGGGAAGAACTGAATAGTTCCATAAACTTTGACCTATCCAGAAGCATTTTTAGGGAGAAAAAACCCCTGTGGCACATTCTTACAGCTTAAGCATTCTCAAGTACATTTATTTCATATATAGTTGACTTCACACTAAAATCAAGAATCATTTATAACAACATGGGAAGAAAAGCTATATTTCCTCTTGTGGTGTTTCAAAAAAGAAAGCATATTTTTCAGGGATGGTTTCCAGTTGTACCATATGTTTTCCATGTCTCTACACAGTATTACAGCTGGCTATATTGCTTGGTGGTTTAGGTATCTGGCTCTGGAGCCAGAGGTTGGGAGTTCAATTTCCCGCTGTGCCTCTGGGGGGAAAAGACAACCTGTGTGGCCTTGGGCAAGCTGCACAGTTCCAGGGTGCCCACAGATGAAGGGACTGTTAAACCACTTCTGAATATTCTCTACCTGGAAAATCTTGAAAAAAATCACCATAAGTCAGACTTGACGGCACATGATTATTATTATACAGTATTTCACATTTGGTATTGGAGACTTCTTTTAAAACCAAGTGATCTAGGTGGTAACACCCCATGTTCCATAATTTTATGGGACATGGGGCATTACTACCTGGATCACCTGTGTTTTTTAAACTTATTTAACTTAAGCAACACCATTGCTTGATGCAGCTTTCTATGGATGAGAAAAAAGTGGAAGGAAGAAAAGAAAAAATATGTTGCTGAGCATCTTACTGGAAAGACACTATCTGGGGGGTTAGTGCAGGGAACATAGCCCACCAAGAACCTGTCAGAGAGGACTGGAAACCAAGATACTGCAACTAAACCAAAGTTCATTCCAATAAAGGCTGTTATTGGTTATACTAGCCACCCAGAGCTGATGGAGTTATTGTTGGAGACCATTCACAAAGTGACACCAAGCAAGGGACAATCCCAGAAGCTGAATTTTTTCATCACTTAAACACTTCTCATCCAAACACAAAGCAATTGTCAGGGCTGTTTTTTGACAGGTGCAAATGGTAGTGACCATAAGAGGCTATCCTATGGACCAGAAATCCTGGCCAGCACAGCTAGTGTTAAGGCTTCTGGGACTTTTTGTCCAAGAACATCTGGGGACCAAAGTTGGGAACCACTGCCGTAGACCATCTTGACTGCTGCCACTGGTGTTGTCCACACTCAGGCTGCCCTTTGCTATGTAAAACTTCGCATCCTGGTTCTTGCTGGCAAAGGGACACAATATTGTGCAGCATTTCCTAGCATTTTGAATCACGGAAACAGAAGCACAATATCCCACATTCATAAACTGGAGATTTTCTGAATAGGCTGTCAGACTGTCATTGGTCATTGGTTCACTGCATATATTTTTCTGAATGTACTAGTTTGTTATCTTTGAATTCATGCTGTGGAATCATCTCATGGTTAGTGTACCAATTCAAGATGAACAGACTGATCTATAACAACTAGCTCCATTCAGTTCCAGGAATGCATTTGATAGCATGACTGTTTGACATGAAAGTTGGGAAGATGGGGGAAAGTCAGAGAGAACAAAACAATTATTAAAAAATTTGATCCAGTGACTAATTAATATTGACCCACTTTTTAGTAACAGGAAAAATTGTGTAGTGGCTACAAATAGAGAGAAGGGACATTGAAAATGACACTTTTTCCTTTGATTGCTTTGTTTGCTGGCAGACCTCTCTGTATTTGTGTATATGTGTGTTTGTTCATGCACAAAGGAGAGAAGCCACACTTTGTTGCTTATTTGATGAGGTGGCATCTTGACTCTTCTCTTCTGAAATAAAGTCCTGGAGAACTTGAACATAGTATCTGTTTTTTGTCTTCCACTCTTATGCTCTTGCATAAGCTGGACACTGATTTTCCCCAAAATCCTATTTACCCTAACTCTAACCCAACGTTGGGGTCTGACTTGCATCAGAACAACGTCTACACCTGAAACCTGGTAAATATATATATGCTTTTTATTTTATTTTTAAAATGTATAGGTTACCTACCTTATGCATTAGAGTTAGGCCCACAGAGTTAGCCTCTATAGCAGGGGTCCCCAACCCCCGGTCCACAGCCCGGTGCCAGTCCGTGGGCTTCCTGGAACTGGGCTGTGGAGATGGATCTCCGCCCCCCTGCACGGTGGGCGTGTCGTGCTTGCAGAGGGGCGTGTCACACCCCTCCGCAAGCCTGACACGCCCCTCTGCAAGCGCGACACGCCCCCCCCGCACACAGAGCCCGCACCCCACAACCGGTCCGCGGTCCCAAAAAGGTTGGGGACCGCTGCTCTATAGGACTGACTTCAAGATAAATAATATATTAATATTAAATCATCTTTGTTATGTTTACACCTTACTTAATAACTAGTTATTTTAAGATCATTTTTCTCTTAAACATCTTTTATTCTGTTTTATCACAATTAAATATCATCTCTGATTCATTCCAATTTATACTCAACTTTGTTACATCCTCAAATACTTTTAACTGCATCTTCAACTGTTCCATGTATCATCTGCAAATATTTTTTCTTTGAATCTTATACTCTTAATTATGTTGTCATCCCTAATGGCATTCACCAATAACTCAATTACTAAAACAAATAATATCAGGGAAAGGGGGCAACCTTGTCTAGTACTCTGGCCTAGAGAAATTTGTTCTGTCATACCGTAGAATTGATATTCTAGTGAATATCAATTCACTAGAATTGATGCATAATTCTCTGAGTGTAATTGTTTAATCGTGGTGTTAAATCATTCACCAAGCCCCATTATTTCTACTAACAGAAAAAATTTACAAGATATAAAAAAATTAAATTTTGATAGGTTGAAACATGAAATTAATAATAAATTAGAGGAATATAGAAAAATAAAAATATCATGGTTTGGAAGAATCTCATTGCGTAAAATGAAAATATTACCTAAGTTAAACTTTTTACTTACGATGTTACCGGTAAAATTATTATATCAAAATCTGAATGGTTGGCAGAACATACTTAATAAATACTGTAATGGCGATAAAAGAGCAAATAAATAAAAAGTTATGGTATAAACCACAAACAATTGGAGGATTGGCTGTTCCTAATATAAAATATTATATTATATAGCTAACCAAATGAGACACATGATGGATATTACATTGTGCCCAAATAATATAATATGGTTAGATTTGGAAACACATGAGATAAATGGTATAGTGAAAATATTATTTTTAGTTTAAAAAAACAAAAGTAAAATAAAGATTAGAAAACTCCTTTTAAAAAAAATATGGCACAGGTTTGGAATCAGAATAGGAGAAGCATAGAAGAATACTAAATCCCATGATTTCTCCCATATGTCTGACAGAGAACTTTCCAGAGAATTTAAAAGCAAATTTGAAAACAATATTCAATGGAAAAAAAATAGTAGATTAAAAGAGTGGACAGAGAAGATGAACAACAGAAAAAAATAAAGGAAAGAAGAAAGACTATCTTGGTTTAATTTGATTCAACTAGATGTATGGACAAAAGGATGGATTAAAAAATAATGGCAAATGCAGAGAGAGGACAAAATTTGAAATAATAATGGAGAGAGAAAAGCAAGATGATACAACTGGAATGAAGGGGATGACTGGTATAACGGATAGATTATTGATTAAGGAAGATTAACAGAAGGCTCTAAAAACAGTATGGAAAACAGGCTTGAGGAAGAAATAAGATAAGTATGGAGGAATATATAGGGTAAGAAGATATTAAAGAATGTATCAGTAAGACATACAGGTACTTTTGTGTATACCACTTGTAACTTCTAAGAAGGATGCAGAAAGCAGTCTTTTTATGAACAAGACTGCACAGACACATATATTATTTGTATATTATATGCAAATAATATATAAATATGTATATTACCTACTCTATATTTGCAGTGAACCAGCATTGTCTCATTATAGGAGAAAGCTTTGTTTAAAAACCCATACTCAAAAGTTTACAGCAAACACTTTAGTTTTTTTATAACACAAACCATATTATAATCCTTTTTCTGGCTTACTAAGATTACTGCTTGGCAGTTTCTTCTTGAACCACTTTAGCCTTGTCAGACTGGCCCAAGCATGTCTCCTCCCCACCTTGTAGCACCATGGTGATGAAAACAACACTGAAATACCCAGTTGCCTCAACATCCACAGAGACCGATCTACTTAAAGACAGAAACCTTTTCAGTTCTATACATAAACACATCTAAAGTTCCTTGGAGCATTCATAACCAAAACTGGAAGGTTCAGAACCTAAACTGTCTACATTCAAACAACAACAATGACATCTCACCCTCAGATGTATTCTTGCCAAGAGACTTAGGAATCAGCACTAGGAAGCTAGTTTAGGGTAAGAAGCCTAGAGGCTCTTAAATTTTCAATCTCAGGATTTAACATGTTTTCTAGCTTCCCACATTTCTTAGACTGAGTCTTTTAAAAGAAATAGCCCTTTTGTATGAAACAATATGCATAGAAAAAAATCAGTTTCAACAGGAGTTCTCAAATATAAGAAAATAGTTAAAATAATGTTAAAAGTCAAAGACCTTCAGAAAGTCTGGAAATTACTAAAAACTTCCGTAAGAGAAGCCCAGAGCAAATGTTCTCTACTGGTTAAAACAAGCAGAAGTCTAAAAGGATGCCAGGATTGTCAAGCACAGTCTCCAAACAACCACAATAATCAAGGAGGAACTATAAAGAAAGAAAAAAAGACATGTGATCCTTGTACACAACCCGAAGACAAGGATGGGTGATACCTTTATTAGACCACAGAAATGTACAACCACACCACAGAGCTGTGGATGGTACAACAAAAATACGAAAGCTCCAAGAATAATGCCCAGATGTGTTTGCTAAGCTCCTTGGTTAAAATCAAATTTCACATTTCAGACTAGTGGTATGGATTGGAATGTTTCTCTCAATCTGTTTGGCAAAGGCTTGGCAGTCATTCAACAAGCTCCCCTCCCATCACCCTATATCAAAATTCAAGGTTATTTTTTTGACTGAGAATACAGGCACACAGAAATGTGGCTCATATCAAAGAAGCTGGGATAAAATTTAGTCTACAACTACAACTGCAGCCAAATTAAAAGTAATATCAAGGAAGAAGCATCCTTGAGGCAGCAAAAGCAAAACTGGAAAATAAAAAAGTACAAATTCCAGCTGGTAAAAGGGCAAGCAAAGAAGGAATCTGAGAATAAGCTACATATGATCAACCAACAAAACTGTCTTTATGAGCATACAAGAACAGGTAAATTACTAGGGACAAAAATGGCTTGCTACAGAAAGGTTAATTAATTCTTTGTACTATTCCTTTGCCGTGGAAGAAAATGGCAAAACACACATCTTAACCACTGCAGGTGGAGAGGACAAAGCTCCCCCTGTGTCAAACAGAAGTGGCAAACAATGAAAGCTAATTCATAAACTATGAACTATGAGGGTCACACAGCAATCTCCTGAGAGTTCTTGAACTGAAATGTGGAACTGATCTGATTTCTCAGCAAAAATATGCAGCTTATCCTTACAATCAAGTTCTTTGCTAGAGTACTGGACGGTAATCAACTTTTTTTTTTTTAAAAAAAAGAGGGATTCCAGTTGAAATGTAAGGAACTACGTACAGACTTTTCAGATTAACTTCTACCCAAAACATGGAATATCAAAACAGACATTCTACACCTGACATTCATCAACAAAGATTTCTAAGTAAATTCAGTGTTCAAAGAATGGAATGCCAAAATTTCACAGATTGTTAATTGGTAGATAACAGCAATGCATCTAATTTTAATAAAAGGAAGGAATTGTTCAGACCCCCCACTGTATGAAGAACAGTGCATAAATGGTCTGGAGTTGGGGTAGCTGTGGAGACATCATATTTGCAGAAAATTCCAAAAGGATCTCTCCAAACTAGCTAACAAAACAGCAAGAGATTCAATGTACATGTGAAGTAGGAATTTTTTAAAAAACTCACTAATGCCTTGTTTATAGCTGAGATAGCTTGTCAAGAACTCTACAACATCCCAAGATTTCTCACCTCCAATGAAAGAGTAGGGCACAAACATTTTTATTGTTCTGACTTGCACAATTTTCGTAAAATCAGAGTACTTTTCCTTAATGAAGTTAAGGCATATACACACAGCAAGCACAGGACAGCAGGCTGGCAGACTGAATTTTAGTAAACAAACAACCCACCGAATGCTTCTATTTTTCAAAAGTCCATGCAACAACAAGAAATGTTGCCTTGCAAATTTCTTCCTAGATCAATCTTAAAACATTTCTCCTTCTTACTGCAAGAAGAAACTTTCTTGTACTTTTTCCTTTTGTACATAATTTATGTTTTTATTCTGAAAGTGATCACTAACATCCCTAATTAGGGCAAGCTCACATTAGGCAAAATAAAGCATTTCCTCCTCCCTTCTGCACATGAGTGCACAAGATAATCTGTGTGTATGGGAGCATTTGTCTTGATGAGGTCTTTACTTGAGCTCAAGCAAGAGTTTTAGATCTAGGGTAAATAACTCACTCAATATATCAAACTCAGTGTGAAGAGTAATGATAGGACTTTTCTTTCTTTTGAACGACAACTCCCAGAATTCACCAGGAATTTCCCCAGGCAGAATCCTGGGAGAGGCAGCCCAAAATCAGTAGTTTAAAGGGGAGCTTTTCTCACCTTCATGTGGACTTCTATCACCAATATACTGGCCTTTCAAGAAGTAGGAAACTACCCTTGGTGGTGCCAGGGAGTGGTAAGTGTTCATGGAAGTCTCAAGAAAATAGGACTGGTAGTTCTTTGTTAAGCTCCTGCCATAAAAACCTAACAGGCAGTGAGACAGCCACTCCCATGGGCCATGATCCATTGAAACTGCTATGAACTTTTGCCATTCCCAAGCACCACCAGGAATAGTTTCCTTCTTCTTAAAATGTCTATATAATGGCAATGGAGGCCAACATTGACATGAGAAAAGGTCCTCTTTTAACTACCATTTCCGACCTGCGTCCCCACAAGATTTTGCCCAGTGGAATTTCTGATGAATTCTTGGAATTGCAGCCCAAATAAACGAAAATTCCATCCCTAGTACAGAGGCAGTATAAAAGCAAAATCCATGCTAGTTATTATTATTTTTACAGGTCAGGAAATAAAATAGCATTTAACTGGAGATGCACTTGGAATAGTGTTTCTGTTAAGAATATTGTAAAAGTTGAGAAACTATAGAAAACAGCATCCAGGGTGAATGAAAGATTGAGGCACTTAAGCTAAAGTATCTGCGACTTATCAGCTTTTTTCAAAGATGAACAGAAGAATATATATAAAATTATGAAAGGTGTAGAGAAAGCCTCCCCTTTTCATAACATTTGTTTTTCTTTAGCTATTTCTATCCTGGAGTTAATTCTGTATCAGGTTCAGAATCATTGCATCACACAGATAAAATCAGCATTAATGCTCAAATAAATGTTTGGCTAAAAGCTGAAACTATAGAAAGCAAGTACCGTACAAACATCTCTGTAAAAGGTATTGCACTGCTGAGTCAGGTCACAATACATCTAACATCGAATACCAGGGGAATTCCAGATAAATGCTTTTGAAGGGATTTTTATTTGAGGAGCTTCATGGCACAGTGGTTAAACTGCGATACTGCAACTAGAGATGGGGGTATTCGTATTAATATAGGAATACGCATATCCCCGCACAGCTGGACTTGGTCCAGCCCCTGGGGCCAGACTGTCCACTCATGCGTCCGGCTGCTCTCTTCCTGCTTGGCTAGCCACTCCAGGCACGGGGAGAGAGGATGAGTCTCTGTGCATGGCTGCTGAGTGGCCTACTGAGCAGGAAGAGAGCAGCGCTCTGGGAGCAATTGGAAGAATGAGCGGGACTACCGCCAGACGCTTGAGTGGACCGTCTGGCCCCAGGGGCCGGACCATCGTTAAGTCCAGCTGTGCGGGGATATTTGTATTTGTATACAAATACCCCCATCTCTAACTGCAACCAAAATGCTGCTCATGAACTGGGTTCAATTTCAGCTAGCCAGCTTCAGCCTTTCATCCTTGAGTATCCAGCTTGCTGAGGAGAACAATGTGTAGCCTGCAGAATTAAATTCCCAGAGAGTGCTTTATGCACTATGGGGTTACAGCACACTTTCCTTTTTTTCTTTAAGGACCTAGCAGATTCATTTGGGAAAGGAAATTCCCTTAAATATGTGTGCCTCAAATTACATAGGGATTAAAAAATCAAAACAAGTTCTCTGATCAAACAAGATTTTAACATCTGTACAACTGGGTACAGTTCACAATCTTGTTCACAATCTAGCTACTGTATTTGGCATCATATGATGGTTCCAGGTAGTATTTTAAGATAACCTCACACAACTAATCTATCCTGGGTTTGACTATCTCTTTCCCTGACCGTAAAGAACTTGCCACCGATGTAGCAACTTGAGCTGGTGAAAGACCATTCATGTCACATATGCTAAATGGGCATCTAAAGAAGCAGTCACTCTGGCTTTTTGTTTTGTTTTGTTTTATTTGCCAAACAACTCACCAAATAACAATTTTATTCAATAAATGACAATCTCAACCGTAAACTCAATCACCAGTACAATCACAAAATCCCTAAAAGCCAAACCCCAAATCCAATTGCATTTTGTGACTAGGTTGTTTACCGTTGTGATGCTTGTAATGGAAGGGCTGAATCTCATATGAAAACCAAAGTGTGATCCTACACTTTGCACTGGGGGGGAGGAGCGTCCAACTGGAAAAACAAAGCCACCTGCTTGATGAGATGAACTGTCTACTAATAGTACTTCTACCTTATCAACGAAGAGCCTCACCTTATATGCTGGAAACTTATCCAATGATATCAAGTGACTATTGTTTCACAAGAGACAAAAGAAACTACTATTTCACAAAATGCAGTTAACTTACAGAAATTCACAGCTACTACAACAGTGAATGATCTTTCAAAGAGTTACTGAAATATATGGAGAATAGGTGTCGATAAATCTATTAGATGTTATAAATGAACAGAATCTCAATCTTAACAGCCAATTAGCTCTGAGTAACTGGTACTCAGAACTTCAACAGAGCAGACTGTTGTCTTCGTGCCTTGTCACTGAGCAAGTAGGAGTATCTGGATAACAAGGATCACAACAAAATGCCAGTCTCTATGAATCCGCAGGGTTTCTACCTTTTTATGCCTCTAAAGCAACAAAGTTTAATGTTCCGAATGGATAAGAATTGTCTCTCTGCTTCTACTAATGTCCCTACATATTTTATTCTCTCCCTGTTTTAGACTTTCCCTCATGCCTTCCCAACTCCCTTCCTGTCTGTATTAGAGTTTACTGCAAAATGAATTCTCTCTATGCATATATTTTACATAGTTATGTTTCTGCTGTCTGGGAATAGGTCACCAGCTGATGTGCAAATGACCTCATTTTGAACAAATGAGGGAAGGAAAGGCAACAATACTAGCATTTCTAAACAAAAAAAATCATATGTACTAAAATTGAATGAGTCGCCGAGTTTGTTTATGAGACAGTTTAAGATAGGCATGTCCAGTAAGAGTCTGAAGCTTCCTTTGAATATTTTTGCATTTTTCAGAATTCAAAGCAAACCATATGTCAACACAATTCATGTTCCCACAACAAAAATGGTTTTGTGATGAGATCTCCTTTCCCCCTCTGCTGAAAGCTTTGCTTGTCTCTCACTTCTAAATATATTCCTTCCCGAAAAATTTCAGCCCTACAGAAATGTGCAATACTAATGCAGCGTTTTGAACACTTATATATAGGCATACAAAAAGCCCCTTTGCAAACTAAAAGGAAAAGAGGCTCACTACACGTACAAACATAGTGTGCCTCCATGGAGGGCCAATAGCAAACAGGGAGACAAATGGGGGCAGAAAACAGGGAACTGCTCAGCCTACACATAGCAACCAAGTCAGAGATTAATTTTGAATTTCTGTACCCCATACCTATTTTTCTGTGGCATCATGACTCTGGAAAATCATGCCTCTCTTCATATTTAAACTGTATAATGCAACCATGCAATCTCTGGTTGTAGATCCCAAATGCATCCAAGACAGGAATTCCTACTGTTTCATGACACAGGAAAAATTCCAACTCATCTTCAAATAAAAGAGTTTGGAGGGATTTTTGAGGTTAATCCAACTCTGATCAGTGCAATACAGGATGCACCTACATGATTCCTAATATTAATTTATGGCACAGCCAAGCCCATGAAATCATTTATAAAATCCTACAGCTAATTTTGAACACTCTTACAGATCTTCGATTTCAATCTTCAGAAACCTCAATCATTTGTTGTTTCTTTACATTTTACTCTTTTAAGTGGGAAATACTAGCTACTGCAATACTGTCTTTAAAGCTAAACAAAGATAAGGCACTGCTCTCAAAAAAAAAGTCCAAGGAAACTCAACTTCAGCATATTCAATGGGTACAGAGAACTTTTAGAACTGTTCCTGCTGCTGCTAATGTGATACACACATTCTATGCTAAGATTTTTTGTACAACTCCAGCGGTAACACACAGAACTGTTTTTAAGGGATAGTATCTACTTTTAGATAGATTACCCCTTCACGGATTGCTGCCTTGTCGTGGCGAAGGAGCTTGAGTAATTCAGAGAAGCTATGGACTATGCCGTGCAGGAACACCCAAGACGGACAGGTCATAGTGGAGAGTTCTGACTAAACGTGATCCAACTGGAGCAGGAACTGGCAAGCCACTCCAGTATCTTTGCCAAGAAAACCCCATGGACAGAAACAAAAGGCTAAAAGATATGACGCTGAAAGATGAGCCCCTCAGGTCGGAAGGCGTCCAACATGCTATTGAGGAAGAGCGGAGGACAAGTACAAGTAGCTCCAGAGCTAATGAAGTGGTTGGGCCAAAGCCGAAAGGACGCTCAGCTGCAGACATGCGTGGGAAGTGAAAGGAAAGTCCGATGCTGCAAAGAAAAATACTGCATAGGAACCTGGAATGTAAGATCTATGAACCTTGGTAAGCTGGATGTGGTCAAACAGGAGACGGCAAGAATAAACATTGACATCCTGGGTGTCAATGAACTAAAATGGACGGGAATGGGCGAATTCAATTCAGATGATTACCATATCTACTACTGTGGGCAAGAATCCCGTAGAAGAAATGGAGCAGCCCTCATAGTCAACAAAAGAGTGGGAAAAGCTGTACTGTACAGTAATTCAAGTTTATGCACCAACCACCCATGCTGAAGAGGCTGAAATTGACCAATTCTATTAAGACTTACAACACCTTCTAGAACTGACACCAAAGAAAGATGTTCTTCTCATTATAGGGGATTGGAATGCTAAAGTAGGGAGTCAAGAGATAAAAGGAGCAACAGGTAAGTTTGGCCTTGGAGTTCAAAACGAAGCAGGGCAAAGGCTAATAGAGTTTTGTCAAGAGAACAAGCTGGTCATCACAAACACTCTTTTCCAACAACACAAGAGGCGACTCTACACATGGACATCACCAAATGGGCAATACCGAAATCAGATTGATTACGTTCTCTGCAGCCAAAGATGGAGAAGCTCTATACAGTCAGCAAAAACAAGACCTGGAGCTGATTGTGGCTCTGGTCATCAACTTCTTATAGCAAAATTCAAGCTTAAACTGAAGAAAGTAGGAAAAACCACTGGGTTAGTCAGGTATAATCTAAACCAAAACCCTTATGAATACACAGTGGAAGTGAAGAACAGATTTAAGGAACTCGATTTGGTGGACAGAGTGCCTGAAGAACTATGGATGGAGGCTCGTAACATTGTACAGGAAACAGCAACAAAAACCATCCCAAAGAAAAGGAAATGCAAGAAAGCAAAGTGGCTGTCCAACGAGGCCTTACAAATAGCAGAGAAGAGAAGGGAAACAAAATGCAAGGGAGATAGGGAAAGTTACAGAAAATTGAATGCTGACTTCCAAAGAATAGCAAAGAGAGACAAGAGGGAATTCTTAAATGAACAGTGCAAAGATATAGAGGAAAATAATAGAAAGGGAAAAACCAGAGATCTGTGCAAGAAAATTGGAGATATTAAAGGAACCTTTTGTGCAAAGATGGACATGATAAAGGACAAAAATGGTAGGGACCTTACAGAAGCAGAAGACATCAAGAAGTCCGGTAGTCCGTCGGTAGTCCGCACCGCCTTTTTCCACCTTTGGCGGATAGCCCGGCTGCGGCCCTACCTTGACACGGGGGCGCTCACTACCTTGGTGCATGCGCTCGTAATCTCAAGATTAGACCATTGTAACGTGCTCTACATGGGGCTGCCTTTGAGGCTGATGTGGAAACTTCAGATGGTGCAGAATGCAGCGGCCAGACTCCTTACTGGAGTGAGAAAACACCAGCATATTTCTCCTATTCTGGCCATGCTGCTCTGGCTGCCCATTCGTTACCGCATTGACTTCAAAGTTCTGATGCTTACATTTAAGGCCCTAAACGGTTTGGGACCTCAATACTTGGCGGAACGCCTGCTCCCACCGAGATCTACCCGGATCACCCGTGCGAGTCAGGATGTGAGGTTGAGGAGCCTAACGCCGAGGGAGGCCCGGAGGGAAAAGACACGAAACCGGGCCTTCTTGGCGGTGGCTCCTCGCCTCTGGAATAACCTTCCTCCGGAGATTCGCGAGGCCCCTACGCTGGGTACATTTAAAATCCAACTAAAAACATGGATGTACATCCAGGCCTTCCCTCCTGTCAGCACTTAACTCTTTTTCTTTTGCTATTTATTATTTATTATATTTTTTCACTGTTTTTATTATTGATTATGTCTGTGTTATATATGTATGTTGGTAGCCGCCCAGAGTGGTAGAATATACCAGATGGGCGGGATATAAATCAAATAAATAAATAAAATAAATAAATAAAGAAGAGGTGGCAAGAATTCACAGAGGAATTATACCAGAAAGATCTGGATGTCCCGGACAACCCAGATAGTGTGGTTGCTGACCTTGAGCCAGACATCCTGGAGAGCGAAGTCAAGTGGGCCTTAGAAAGCACAGCTAACAACAAGGCCAGTGGAGGTGATGGCATTCCAGTTGAACTATTTAAAATCTTAAAAGATGATGCTGTTAAGGTGCTACACTCAATATGCCAGCAAGTTTGGAAAACTCAGCAGTGGCCAGAGGATTGGAAAAGATCAGTCTACATCCCAATCCCAAAGAAGGGCAGTGCCAAAGAATGCTCCAACTACCGTACAATTACACTCATTTCACACGCTAGCAAGGTTATGCTCAAAATCCTCCAAGGTAGGCTTCAGCAGTATGTGGACCGAAAACTCCCAGAAGTACAAGCTGGATTTCAAGGGGGCAGAGGAAATAGAGACCAAATTGCTAACATGCGCTGGATTATGGAGAAAGCCAGAGAGTTCCAGAAAAACATCTACTTCTGCTTCATTGACTACACAAAAGCCTTTGACTGTGTGGGCCACAGCAAACTATGGCAAGTCCTTAAAGAAATGGGAGTGCCTGACCACCTTATCTACCTCCTGAGAAATCTATATGTGGGACAGGAAGCAACAGTTAGAACTGGATATGGAACAACGGATTGGTTCAAAATTGGGAAAGGAGTACGACAAGGCTGTATATTGTCTCCCTGCTTATTCAAGTTATATGCAGAATACATCATGCGAAAGGCTGGACTGGATGAATCCCAAGCCGGAATTAAGATTGCCGGAAGAAATATCAACAACCTCAGATATGCAGATGATACCACTTTGATGGCAGAAAGTGAGGAGGAATGAAAGAACCTCTTAATGCGGGTGAAAGAGGAGAGCGCAAAAAATGGTCTGAAGCTCAACATCAAAAAAACTAAGATCATGGCCACTGGCCCCATCACCTCCTGGCAAATAGAAGGGGAAGATATGGAGGCAGTGACAGATTTTACCTTCTTGGGCTCCATGATCACTGCAGATGGTGACAGCGGCCACGAAATTAAAAGACACCTGCTTCTTGTGAGGAAAGCGATGACAAACCTAGACAGCATCTTAAAAAGCAGAGACATCACCTTGCCGACAAAGGTCCGCATAGTCAAAGAGATGGTTTTTCCAGTAGCGATGTACGGAAGTGAGAGCTGGACCATAAAGAAGGCTGACCGCCGGAGAATTTATGCTTTTGAATTGTGGTGCTGGAGGAGACTGTTGAGAGTCCCCCGGACTGCAAGGAGAACAAACCTATCCATTCTGAAGGGAATCAACCCTGAGTGCTCACTGGAAGGACAGATCCTGAAGCTGAGGCTCCAATACTTTGGCCATCTCATGAAAAGTGAAGACTCCCTGGAAAAGACCCTGATGTTGGGAAAGTGTGAAGGCAAGAGGAGAAGAGGACGAGATGGATGGACAGTGTCATCAAAGCTACCAACATGAATTTGACCCAACAGGCAGTGGAAGACAGGAGGGCCTGGCGTGCTCTGGTCCATGGGGTCACGAAGAGTCGGACACGACTTAACGACTGAACAACAATCTACTTTTAGGCTCAAATATAAAAACACCAGCAATAGTGAAACGTTTCTTGTGGCAAATGTGAAGATTCCTACCGAATGTGGGGAAGGTTACGTCAACACAATCACATTCACTGATTAGCCCCACCCCTCCACATTTCACTCATTTAATATAGGCTTTAAAATGCCTGGCAAGATTTAAGGGTCCAATAGCTAAAGAAATGAGGTTCAAGTGTGAGGATTCAACTTTAGGCCCCTTCTTTCATTCAAATAAATCAGGAGATTTTTGTAATTTAGAAAGAGGTGTGATGTTTATTGGTGTGTTCAACAAATAACCGGTGTCAACAGAATTGTTCCAAAGCTTTTCTCCTTCTGACAACGGGTCATTCAGGGGCTTCCATTCTTCATCTAGGAACCAGTTTCCTTCACCCGAGTTCCATGGACCCGGCCAGTCCACTGTGAAGTTCGGGTTCACCGTCTGTCCTGCTTCACTTTCCAACAGGGGCACGGTGTCGTCGTCCCGGTCATCCACCCACACAGAACATCCGACGGGTGTGTGGGTCGTCCAGGGTCCTCCCTGTATCCCTTCCTCCTCATTTCGCTCACCCTCCATTCCAGCCTCTCTCTCTTTTCTCTCTCTACTCTCTCTTCCTCCTCTCTTAGTTTTCTCCGGCATTCTCTGGCTTCTGCTTCTTCCCAGTAAGAGGGTCTCGGAGGGATCTCTCTCCTTTTCCTGTAGTCCGCCTCCTCCTTAGGGACTCTCAATCTTTCCCATGCTCCGGTCCAACGGTCCTCCATCCAGACCCACTCCCAACCTGGCGGTAATTGTTCCTCCCTTCTTTTTATATCTGCCGTTCCCGCCTCTATCTCCACCTGCTTCTTCCACTCTACTCCTGCCGTTTTTTCCTGCGTTCTCTCAACCGTTAACTTTTGTAATTCTCCCTCTATTTCCCGTGTATCTGTCCCTTGCTATTCTGCTCTCTTGGGAGGTGAGACGAGCAAGGTCTGTATCTCTTTCTCAGCTGTCAGGGGGAGGGACGGCACTCCAGCGAGAGAGCTACCACTCTCGCCCCCTTTCTCACATACCCCCCCATCCGAGAGGGCCGTCCATTCCTCCTCGCTCCTTGCCCATGGACCCTGCCGGGAGAAATAATCCACATTAGAATGCTCCTTCCCCTTTCGATACTGAACCATAAAGGTGAAAGGTTGAAGGGCTAGATACCACTGTGTGAGTCTGGGGTTAGTGTCCTTCATTTGCACCAGCCATTGCAAGGGTGCATGGTCAGTCACTAAAGTAAAAGGGGCCCCTAGCAGGTAATATCCGAGGGAGGCCCAGAGAGAAAGAACAAGAAACCAGGCCTTCTGGGCAGTGGCCCCTTGCCTTTGGAACAGTCTGCCCCCAGAGATCTGTCTGGCTCCCCCGCTGGGTGTTTTTAAGAACAAACTGAAGACCTGGCTCTTTAGGCAGGCTTTCCCTCCTGTCATCACTTGAATATTTTTTTCCCATCTTGAACTATATTCTATTGTTGCTTTTTATTTTATTATATTGTTTTTATTCTGTTTATTATTGTTAGCCGCCCAGAGTAGACTTCAGTCTAGATGGACGGGGTATAAATTTAATAAATAAATAAATAATAAATATCTCAAAGCATGTGTGGCCCATCGAATCGCCAGAGCCTCTTTTTCAATGACCACATATTTCTGTTCCCTCACGGTCAGTTTCCGACTGACGTAAAGGATGGGATATTCCACCCCATTGCACACCTGAGCTAAAATGGCACCCAACCCTTTGTCTGAAGCATCTGTGAACAATACAAAAGGGAAATTGAAATCAGGTGCGAACCGTGTCGGTAATTGCCTTGAGCATCTGAAAAGCTTTTTCTTGGGCTTCGCCCCATTGTACCCATCATCCGGCCTTCTTTCTGGTTAGATCAGTCAGGGGGGCGGCTAAGGTAGAGAATTGGGGCACAAACTGCCGGTAATACCCAACAAGACCTAGGAATTGCTGAACCTCCTTCTTCGTACGGGGCCGATACCATTGTGTAATCTTAGTGATCTTTCCTTCCTGGGGTTGTATTTCGCCCCCACCTACGGAGAAGCCTAGATATTCTACCTTGGGAAGGGCTATTCTACATTTACGGGGGTTGGCAGTCAATCCAGCCCTTCTTAACTCTTTCAAGACTCTGCACAAGTGGTCTAGATGTTCATCCCAAGTGGAACTGTATATAATGATGTTGTCTATGTACGTGGCCGCACAGTCCTGCACTGGGGACAGTACTTGATCCATAAGGCGCTGGAAGGTGGCAGCTGCGCCATGTAGCCCGAAAGGCATTCTTGTAAATTGGAAAAGGCCCCCAGGGGTGGAGAAGGCCGTTTTCTATTTATCTTGATCTCTTAAAGGGATTTGCCAGTACCCCTTAGTTAGGTCTAAAGCTGAAAGATATCTAGCGCCCCCTAACTTGTCTAACAAGTCCCCAACCTCGGGCATCGGGTATGCGTCGAATTTAGAAACTGCGTTGACCTTACGGTAATCTATGCAGAACCACACGGACCCATCCGGCTTTGGTACAACTACAGGGTAACTACGCCAAGGCCCCTTGGCCGGTTCAATAACTCCCAAACTTAACATCTCTGCCACCTCTTGCTTGATCACATGGGTTAGTTGTTGGGGCCAAGATCTTCCTGTTGTCCTTACCACCACCCCAGGTTTAGACTCAATACTATGCTCTACCAAGCGTGTGCATCCAGGTCTTTTGGAGAATACATCTGGGAATTCCTTTTCTAATTGACGTATTTGGTCTGCTTGTTGGGGGTTCTACCCGGTCATCAATAATCACCTGCGGCTCTTCCTTTCCTTCCTCATTCTTCCCCTCAGGTCCTAGTTCTTCCTCTTCGCAGTCTCCGAAGAGGGATTCTATGTCTACCCAATGTTTCAGTAAATTCACATGCAGTACCTGTAGTTTCTTTTTCTTGTCTACCATATTTATCTCATAATCTACCTCACCAATTTTCCTAACCACCTCATACGGCCCTTGCCATTTAGCAAACAATTTAGCTGATTCTGTAGGAAGCAGCACCAAGACCTTCTGACCTGGTTCAAATTCTCGAGGTCTCACCCGCTTGTCATATCTACACTTCTGACCCTCTTGTACCTTGCTCAGGGCTTCCTTGGCTAGGTCCCAGGCCGTTAGTAAACTTTCCCTCATTTCAATGATCTGTTGCTTGGAGAGATCTTGCCCCTCTTCCCATTTCTCTCTGAGGAGGTCTAGAATGCCTCTAGGGCATATAGTAACTCAAAGGGGGAGAAACCTGTTGATGATTGGGGGGGCTTCCCTTACTGCAAACATCAACGGGGCGAGAAACATATGCCACTGCTTGGGCTTTTCCTGGACTAACTTTCTGAGCATCCCTTTCAGTGTTCTATTAAATCTTTCCACCAAGCCGTTTGCTTGTGGATGATAGATATATGTTTTCATCGGTTTTACCCCTAATAATTCCCACATTTGTTTAAAGTTTAGGCTCATAATATTTGACCCGTGGTCGGTCAGCACTTCCCTGGGGAATCCCATTCTGGAGAACACCCCCAGCAGCTCTTTGGCTAGCACCTTTGCTGTAGTGGTACGTAGGGAAATAGCTTCAGGGTACCTAGTGGCGTAGTCGATTATCACCAGAACATACAAGTGCCCCCCCCCCCGCAGATTTCACCAAGGGCCCCACAATGTCCAGAGCAATTCAATCAAACAGTCTGTCCACCAGGGGCATAGGCATCAACTCTCCCCCGGGTTTTGGTTTTGGTTGCGTAATCTGGCATTCAGGACAAGAACGACAATAGTCCTCTATTTCTTTGGCCATGAGTGGCCAGAAGAAACTTTGTCGTACTCTTGCTAAAGTCTTTTGCACGGCCAAGTGTCCGGCTAGTGGTACATCGTGGGCCAGTTCTAGTATCAGCCCTTTGAGTCTCTCAGGTATCACCAGCTGCGTTTCCTCCCCCCGTTCCGTTTGTCTCACTCGGTACAGTATTCTGTCTCTCAAAGCTCGCTTCTCCCTCTTTGGTGGTTCCTTCTGGAACCGCCTTAAGCCGGATTTCTTCCAGTCTGATGTTGTCCTGTTGCCAGTTCCTTAGTTGATCTCTGGACATGTTTAACATTTCTTCTTCTAGCATACAGTCTTCCACTTCCCCATTGTGCGCCTCGGCTACCATTTGTGTTAGTTCCTCCACACCGGGCCAATCTCTCCCCAATAGCATTTCTCTCCCCAACCCCAGAACTAGTCCTACTTCCAATTCTTTCTTTTGATCCCCTATCTCTATTTGGGCCAACACCACTCCATAGGGTTTAACGTCTCCGTGCACACATTTGATAAACATTTGTTCGGGTAGCTTGCCGCCCTGCACGTCCCTTATGAATGTTTGCTCCAACCTGTATCAATGAGTGCCCTCTTCCACACTCCGTTCACTTTGGCCTTAACCACCCATCCCGGGTGGTCTTCTGTACCAACCTTGGCTGTCAGGGCATATATGTTTGTCTATGCGCACTCTTCCGCTGGGCAATACTTCTTGATGTGTCCGTATTGTCCACACCCATAACATATAGCCATCCGTTCCTTCGGCACGTTCCACGTCGTCACTTGTCTCATCTGCGCTGGTTCTGTGGTGGTGGTAGGTCTTGACACTCGGCTGTCGGTTGGGTTCACGAACTCCACGCGGTCCGGTCTAGTTCTCCTGATGTTTGGCGCGTTCGGACCTCGTGCGTTCGTACTCCCTGTCAATTCCGCCATTTTCTCTTTACTTCTAGATTTTTCCATCTGCGTCATCATCCTGTTTAGCCATGGCTCTTCTGCTCCCAAGTAGTCTTCTAATAGAGTTACAGCACCCTCTAGGTTGGCGGGTTTGTTCTTCATTACCCAATTTCTGGGTCCCGCTCCTAAAGTCGATATGAGTTGTTCCATGATCATAATCTCCAGCACCTGTTCTGCTGTTTTTCCTTTAGGTTTCACCCACCTTGTGGCATTAACCCTCATTTTCTGTGCTAGGGTTCGCGGGTGTATTCCGGGGCGTAATCTCAGGTCTCTGAACTGTCGTCGGTATGCCTCATCGTTTAGATTCAGTGTATTTAGGATCGCCGTTTTTACTTTCGTGTAATCACCTGCTTCAATCGGATCTAGCATGTCTACTATTTCTTGTGGTAAGCCTGTTAGATATGGTGTGGGGATCAACGCCCAATGTTCTGTCGGCCATTGTGCCGTCGTAGCCACTCGTTCAAACGTATTGAGAAATGCCACCAGGTCATCGTGTGGGCCCATTTTTTGTATTTTTATGGGTGGTTGGCTTGCTATCAACGTTTTCTGTGGCATTGTTTCTGGAGGCAGCGTCACAGTGAGGTGGGTTCTCATTAATTGTGTGATCAATAGATTTTGCTGATCCACCAGTTGTTTTATCAGAGTTTCTTGACCTTCTGTTACTTTGCGAAGCCATTCTTCTGTGGGACCTTCTAACGGCGAAGGCCCCCCACGTTGGGCGCCAATATGTGAGGGTTCAACTTTAGGCTCCTTCTTTCGTTCAAATAAATCAGGAGATGTTTGTAATTTAGAAACAGGTGTGATGTTTATCTTCTTCCGCTCTACTCCCGCCGTTTTTTCCTGCGTTCTCTCAACCGTTAACTTTTGTAATTCTCCCTCTATTTCCCATTATCTGTCCCTTGCTGTTCTGCTCTCTTGGGAGGTGAGACGGGCAAGGTCTGTATCTCTTTCTCGGCTGTCAGGGGGAGGGACGGCACTCCAGCGAGAGGGCTACCACTCTCGCCCCCTGTCTCACATCAAGATAGACAGTAAGCACCCAACAGCCACCCTTTCAGTGATGTGCTACTGATAGGGCAGATATGACAAGGGTTTCATGTCTTCTGATGCCTTCCATTTGCATGCTTTAAAATGTAACATATGAGGTAAATCTGAGTATGTGATTCTGAAGCTATTTGCTCCTATACACAGCCACAAACCACATCCTAAAAGTCTCAAGTCTCCCTAAAGGATGTGTAGTAAATAAAGTTTATTGCTCATCTGCTATAATGGCACAGCTCCAGAATGCCTACAGTAAACAGTACACTGAAAGTAAGGAATGAGACGACCACAGTGATTCTATCTATTTAGACTATGTCTAGATTGCACACACGGCAAAAAGTGAAAAAGCAAAGACTTCTAATTATGATTCAAGCTGCTTTAACGTGACTAATTGACTTGCACTCAGTTAAGGTAGGGGGCTTTTCCTGTTAAAGACTGTAGAACAGCCATCTTCTCTCTATACATATCACTGTTTACCCTTTTCCTGTTTTCCCCTTAATAATAGGCATGAGAAGAGAATAAGAATTATTGTTAACACATTGTTCAAGGCAGAAACCTTTCAAGCTATAGTTGTTCCAACAACACTTCTGCAATGTCAATTCAATTCACCCTATATACAATGCCAATTCAATTCACCTTATATACTATTCTCCTGATAAAACAAACCTCTTAAATTTGGGTTGGCAACATACTGTACAGCCTGTGAGGAACATATGGCCTGCCAGGGATATTTTTAATGGCCTAAAACTACCTGAGAGCTCTCCCATTACATGTTGTTGATTTTTACTGTGAAGGAAAAAACATTTTGGAGTAGCAATTTCTACATTACAGACTTGGGGGAGGCGTGTCCCTAAGGCCCTATCCACCTCAAACAACATAAAACTTAAATTCACACCATACACATGCATCCTCCAATTGTAAGATAGTGGCATGGCATAAATTAACAATAGGGAAGGCAATCTCTAGAAGCAACTCCATGGAGAAAACAGATATGAACCAGTCACAGCTGGCACTAGAGTGAAATATCAAGAACATTAAACTGTGTCAGTCCAAAATGCTCATAATCATAATGTACTCCCATCAGTTACTACCATACTGAAATTACCTGATTTGGAGACATTTATAAGACAATTTCTGCTTTACTTAGTAAGTGTGTGGGGAGGTGCTTAATAAGACCTTTGAAAACATCAGTTAAAATGTACTTGCTACTTTCTGCAGCAATCAGAGCTTAAAAAGTAACATTAAAATGACAAATGCTGCAAGCGACATGAAAGCTGCTTGAGGGTCAGCCTCCTGTTGTTAAAGAGTACAGATATATACAAAATTTGGCAAAATAATTATGCAATTACTTCAGCATGTTTATACCAGTTGTCCAACCCTTAAATTATCTCACCATGTTGTCAGATGTGGGCTGAGTCCACAATATTCACAGGTTCACTGCAGCACATGCCAACCACACAGTGGCTGAAATTCTGTTGCACAATTATGCAAATGGAGTAACTTTCAGATGCAAATTGCTGTAAGTTAAGAAATCTCCATGGGCATTAGCTATTGGATGCCAAGTCATGCAACTCAATATGAGCTTTCTTTAATTACGGCAACTTGCTTCAGAAAGTTGTGCCATTTGCGTAACTGCGGAACAGGATTCCAACCAAAGTGTCAAGTTCTGTACAGATCCATTTGAAACACATTCCAAACATGTCAGTTTCATTATATAAGTTGTCTTCATTGTTACAGGGAGGAACCCCACTAAATTACAGTAACACTTGAAAAAACTACCCTTAAAAAAGATTATTTGCCTGATAAGGCAACTTTTACAAATGGCATAGTAAACAGCTTTTGCTGGGAAATGATTAGTCATAAGCAGAAATATGATTGCTCATCTATTACACATTGCAGATATATAAAGAAAGCTGCAATCAGTCACTGTTTACTTGGCGAAAGTGTATTCCTTTCAATCAAGTGTTGCTCTTTTTTTGAGCTATGAGAATAATAAAATCAAAGATAAACTAAAAAGACTGACATTCTGAAATGTAATAACATATACTCTTACTTAGTCACACAGCTTTCCTAATACTTTCTATGCAAGGAGCCTACTCTCCTATCAAAAATAGTTGCTAATGAAACAGGCACACACTTCCAGCTCTTCACTCCTGTTTGCAAGCTCACGTAAAGTTCTCCCTGGAGTCTCATTTGATGAAGCATACACATTACAAGTCAATTTTTGCCGTGTTGTCTGTTTATTTGAATTTGTCAGGAATGATGTGATCAATGTTTGGTTGCCATAGCAACAGCACACTTCCCCCAAAATTAGTCGCAGGTATAAGTGGGCAAAATAAAGTCTGGGAAGAAGCTGTCTTATTTCTCAGTTTCTCTCCACAGCATCCTCACAATTGAATATTTTAATTTCTGAAATCTGTACTAGTGGGGTGTGATGGAGTTTATCAAAATAGCCCTCCATATGAATAACAGAAAGAAAAGTTTTTCTGGGCTTTAGATTATCACAGAAACAAGCCATTTAGTTCAAATGGAAATCAAATGCATGCATTTGGAAATCCTACACAAAGTCATCCTAAGCTGTTGCCTTTATTTAGAAACAAAGAGGTATGTCATGCCTAGAGACAAGACAGGAATTGCTCCTTAAAGTTAGGAACCAACAACTAGAGCTGAGATGAAAAGCCACAGCACAGGTTTCGGGTGATGGGCGTTTAAAACATCCATCCCCAGGAGGGCCATGCTTTGCAGACGACGTACCGTCTACTCCACCTTCAGTTGGGTAACATTAGGATAAACTCCCCCACCCCGCAAATAGTGTATCTGTAGTGACCACAACCCTAAAGCCCTGGTGAAGATGCGAGCTATTACATCCACAGGGGCCTGTCACTGCAGCGTGCACTGGGAAGCTACAGCCAATCCCGGGTTCCGACTGCACAAACACACAGCAGGACATCCCACGTGTAAAGCTGCCACCCATTCGGGTTTACCCTCCGATGGAGCACCTAATTCCTACGCGAAGCATTTCCTGCGCAGAACGTGTGAATCCCGTCACGTGTGAAGCGGCTCCAAAGCAGCGGATCGATTCCCGGGGAAAACCCCGCGGAGCCCTGGCATTCGAGGAGCCAAATGTCGCGGCCCCCGCCGCTCCTTTTCTGTTTACACTTCCAGGAGGCAGCAGGCGAAAGCCGCTCCCGCTGGGGCCGATGTCAAAGCTACGCACACCGGGCCTGATGCAGGGGTACTTGGCCTGAAGGCCCTGGCAATGGCACTCTTGGAAGCGAACCGCCCTCTCCCGAAAGCCCTGAAAATAAAGCAAACGTCGGGAGAGCAGCTGGGGCGTCCAGGGGCCGCTCGGCTTAGGAAGCCTCCTCCAGGGAAAGGCACGGAGCCCAAAGCCCTGAGGGCAGCCGCTCTCCCTCCGCGGGGAGGGGAGGCAGTTAGGCCGGGTCCCTTACTCACCATGTAGAGCGTGAAGGGGAAGCCGAACAGGAAGAGCCACAGGTAGAGGTGCAGCGCATTAACCCCGGCGCCCTGGTGAGGGTCCTGGTACCAGCCGCCGCTCAGAGCCGCCCACACGCCCTGGCGCAGGATCTGCAACACCTGGGAGCCCATGGCGGCCTGGCCCGAGCCCAGGTCCTGCCAGCCCCGCTTTCTCTCTCTCTCTTTCTCTCTCTCTCTCTATCCGCCCCGAGAGCCCGGGCACAACCGCCCGCCGCCTCCACAGCCCGAGCCTCCCGACAGCCACAGGAGCCGCCACCCCCTCCTCCGCCTTCTTCTCCTCCTCCCCCCCGTCAGCGCCGCCGCCATCTTACGTCCGGGCCCCGGGCCGCCCGCCCGGCTATAGACCGGCAGCCCTTGCGGCAGCCTCTCCGACCGCATTCCCCATTCCTGATTCCTGGTTCTCCCCTCCTTACGCGCCGAGGCGAGGAGAGGCAGCGGGGGAGGAGGGGGAGGCTGCGAAGAGCGGCCTCTCCGCCTCGGAAGGCGAACGTCTTCTCACGCTCGCCCCCCAGCGAAGGCTCGGGAGGGCCTTCAGAGCCCAGGCCGAGGGAGCGCTTGTCGCTTAGGATGGGTCGGGATCCTTGCAGAGCGCTTTGGGAGCAGAGCAAGGGTGGAGGAGGACCGGTCTCTTCCCCCCTCGGGACCTGAGAGCAAGAGCCGTTGCGTGAGCGCCGTTGCCTAAACACGCGCCTTCCGTGACTTCTGGAGGGTCGGCTAGAAAGCCGCGCGGGACTTTTCCCACCGCAAAGCCGGCTCTTCATCTCTGAAACATAGGTGGCCCTTAAGTGCATAGGTGGCCTGACAATTCCCCTCCGCCCAAGCGAGCGTAGCTAATAGTGAGATGATGGGACTGGAGGGCCGCGATTGTCCACCCCAGCGTCGGTGGGCTACTAGTAGTGACCATCCACGACCATGTAGTTTCAGGACCAAAGGATGACCGCGTGTCAGTTAACAGCTGCCAAAATAACCTTCTAGGCAGAAAAGGGTTCGACAAAGAAAATGCGGTGGATCCCAATTGTATCCGCTATGTTTCTTTAGAAAGGTGGGCTAGAAACCCGGACTACAACAGCGGATCTCTTGGATTACCCGTAAAACGAGCGTCTTAGTAAAGAATTTGTGTCGCACCTCCCCTTTTTTACTGTGATGGGCGCTTCCTGTACACGAACGTGTTACTTGATGAGTTCCAAGGAGAAGGATTTAGTTGCCTTCGCCCGGCACGTATTGAGAAGACTTAGAACGCGATGCGTGAAACCGCATTCGCCACACATTTTTTGGCTGAGGAAGAGATTTGCAGATCTAATTTGCAATCCCATGCACCGCATTCTAGGAGCAAACCCCATTGACGGTGGTAGAACTTACTTCCCAATAAAGGCTATTTGCATTTACGCACTTGGGAAAAAGAGTCTGCATTTTCATTTGACGGGCGTGAAGGCGAACGAGTTTCGATTCCACATCAGGATGGGGGAACAGTTGTGGGCGGCGGATTGCCGAAGAACAGCTCCCTTTCTCGCGGGATTGCTTGCTCCCGCGACAACCCGGGAGAGCGTCGCTATCACCGTGGCAACGGGGCCGCCCAGCGTCGCTGGAAGCGTTTGTGGTCCCCGCCTTGTCTCTGAAGTTGTTCTGTCGTCGCGGCGCTGGCGAGGCCCGGCCATTCTCCCGGCAACCGAAACGGTGGCAGCTCTCGGCTCCATTTTCTGATCCCTGCACAAAGAATTAGTTTCCCGTGTCGGGCAACAAGCGAAAAGGTTGTGTTACAAGGTTGAAAGTATCCATTCGCTGCTGTTGTTGACTCTGGTGAGGTTTAGTCCTAGGATATCAACGATCCTTACAGTAGGATAATGTAGCAGAGATTAAATGTAATATAGTGGCAATTTGTTGCATACAGTCTCAGAGGATGCAAGTATGGCAGCTGGATATTAGAGTTTTCTTGAGGAAAGTAAGGGAATCCTGCCCTGGTGCTACAACAGAAGAGACCACAATAAATAATAAGAGCTAGTTCAAGAGTTTGTATATGCGGAGAGGGAGACACAGAGATGTTAACTCCTGTAAGGAAAACCATTTACATCCAAGATCAATGGAAAGAACACCCTGAGGTCACTGCACAATTTAAACAAATAGTGGGTTAGAATGGTGGTGATGGGGGCTAGAACTAGCATTCCCTGCTGTGCCTCTCCTGGGAGGGGCTAGCCAAAATCCCCAGGAGGGAGGGATGGGGTCTCAAGTCACAGGACTAACTGTCAAGTTGGATTTAAGTCACACTGGTGACTTGACTCAGACTTGACCTGGGATATTTTTTTTTCAATGACTTGGACTGGACTCATGACTCAGAACCCACCCACCCTCCCTTTTTTCTGGGGGAAAAAAGCTTGTTTTTAATAGGGACTTGGACTCGGGGCTTGGGACTAAAGACTCGGACCCAAAGACTTGCCAACATCCCTGCCAGGAGGTTGTGTGGCTGGTGGAGTTGCACGACCTCCCACCCATGTAGCCTGAGGCAAGTTGTGCAGTCCTAGAGTATCACCAGAACAGAAACTATAAACCACCAATAATGATAATAACTGTGCACTATTATGCCAGTCCTAAACTCTGGTAACCCCTTCCAGGGTTTTCTAGATATAGAGTACTCAAAATACATTCTTGGTATAGAGTAGTTATTTCCTCCTTTTGGGGCACCCTGAGATAGTACAGGGTGCCTAAGGCTGCACAGTTTAGTTCTCCTAAGACACACACTCTGGCTCTGCAGCCAGATATCTAACTCGCTAAGCTATCCAGCCAGCTGCTGAGTACTTTATTCCTAGAAAACCATATGAGGATCACCATGACCCCAAAATGACTTTGTAGTATGTAGTTATTTAAAAGGAATACAATAACAATAATGGCTGCTTTCGTGAATTAGGCATCTTTATCATTGCCCAAGTCTATCTGTAGATTTGTCTCTTGGTATGAATCCATTAGATCGCCTTTCTTTATTATGTTATACTATATGCTGTCAAGTCAGAACTAACTTATAGCAACCGTAATAGGGCTTTCAAGGTAAGTGAGGTGTTTAAGAAGTAGTTTTACCATTCCACACATACACATGAGTTTCTACGACCAAGCAGGGATTTGAACCCAGATCCCTTGAGTCCTATTCCTTCACTCTGTCCCCTTACTTGCTTTATTTATTACACGTATATCCCATATTTCCCCCAATGGATGAACAGTGGCATACAGATCTCTGTATCTCAACCTCAACAACAATAACATCATATTTTTCTGTTTATAAGATTCCCCCCCCCCAACTTTTCTAACCCCAAAATTAAGAAAACTTAGCTTTGAGGATTCAGCCTCTGGGCTCAGAACGCTAGGCCATTAGGAGTCCCTGTTGAATCTGAGCCTACAGGCACCACCTCCAATGAAGTGTGTTCCAATTGGTTTGTTCAGCATCAGCTGACGTGAGTTCCATAAGGCTCCTGATTGGAGGAAGCTAAGTCCTGATTGGAAGCAGCTCAATCCACGATTGAAGGAAGCCTGTTTACAGAGGCAAGGTATGGGCCGTTTTGTTCTCTCTGTGTTCTCAGCTTACTTCCGTGTAAAAGACGCCCCTCAATTTTTAGGGTAATGATTTTAGGAAAATGTAGTGTCTTATACATGGAAAAATATGGTAATTGATATACACTATTTCACTGAGGATGGATAAATAAGGTATAGTTGTGCTATGGTATTGGTAATCATAAATAACACTCAGGGATTTCAATAATACTTATAAACGTCCAGTGTACCATATATACATCACTGTTGTAATACCCACAACAATAGGCAAAGATAGGTTTTATTATCTCTGTAGTTCCTTCAGGGAGCTCAACCCCAAAAGAAGGGTTTACCTAAGGACACCTTCTAAGTTTATGGCAAATGTGACATTCAAACCAGTACCTTCCTGGTTCATAGCTCAGCCTTTGGGCCATTACATCATGCTTGCTTTTACTATGGGTTATACTACTCTTGGAAAAATATAAGGGGAAGGTGCAAAAAGACTTTCTGTATATTTTTCCCCTGGTGAGGTAAGTATTAAAGTGAGTATTAGTTTTTATGAACTATGAATAAATTGATGCAGACTACATCTCATTAATACGGACTTGAAGAGGAAGTGTGAAACACTATGGAAACAGCATGCAGATCTGGGAGACCAAAAAAACCAGCCTAAATGAAAACTGGTGAACTCGCTGTGGTGCTGAACAGATCACAACTACACGTAGCTAGGCTTCTAGCAGGGCAAAGGAATTGTTTTAAACCTACCTACCTGTCAAATGTTCTCCTCTTCTTTCCATGTCATAATCACACAGTGTCAGTCTTCTACTGTGTTAATTGAGGTGTCATTAGATTGCCGGAACCAATTCATTAAAACTTCTGCTGGGTAGAAGATTTGCATTTCCACTGAGAAAAACAGCCCAAAATGTTTTCTCAAAGGTTACTAGAAATGTCACTGTGAGCGTTGTCTCCCTGGAAACAAACTTTAAGACAAGACAAACTGTTCAGTGAGTGAGAGAGAGAGTAGTCCTATTCAGTTGCTATAAATACCAGCATCATTACAGGGGAGCACCTGGCCTCATCCCCCACCATCATGTCCTTCATGGTTTCAGCACCAGGTCTGAAAAGAAGGGTCCTACTTGCATGTAGGCTATATGTGAGAACAAGAGCCAGATTTTTCCAGAGTTCTTGTTCCCACATAGAGCCTACACATGAGCAGAAACATTTCCTTTTCAAACCCAGTGCTGAAACCATGAAGAGGTTGATGGTGAAGAGGGTTAAGCTCTGTCTGCTATGTGTTTTCCCATAACCAGCATTAGTGATGCCTGAAAAAAGTTAGTGTCTACTTCATATGTGTTGTGTGCATAAACTCTACAAGAATGGCTACTAATCAGTGATTTATGGGAAATGGGTATAATCTAGCAAATAATATATAGTTCACATTCCTAAATTTGTCTTTGGAGGGCAGTAACTGTTAAATGAGTCAGTGTCTTCCAATATCAAGAATGTTTCCATGCTGATTATCTACTAAAGCCCTTCCTTGGCTTCCTCTCAGATTGAATATGTCATTATATACGTATTTCAATATGAATTGATAGAATATATTTCTTTGTAAATCTTTATGTAGTTTAAATATAAAGTCCTAGTAGTAATGGGAAGTATCAACTCCATTCTTTGTATGGTGGTCTTGAAATATGATAATCCACATCTTGCCCCAGGACTTTCTGTATGTAGAGCTTTATTGTCTTTTACTTTTCCTATCATTTCCAGTGTATTTCTAAATCTAAACAACAGTCTGTTGCTTCATTATTCTCTATTTAGGCAGGATTACATCATTTCTTTATCTAAACTAGAACACTTTTAATTACCTAATACCATCTACTAGCAGTTAGATGACTTACAAAATGTTTTGTTAAATGATATCACACTGTAAAGGTAGGCAAACAGGCTTCCCCTCAAATGCTTTATACACATTTCCCATAAACTCCAGCCAGCATAGTCTTAGGTGATGGACACTGTAGTCCTAAACATCCAGTAGGCATCACGTAGCTGCATTCCTGATGTACTCTGTTGAACCTTAATTGCCAGCCAAACATGAAACTTGCAGCCAAGATGCAATGGCATGCTTCCACTTATAATTGTAAGGAAATTCCAAGTTTCTTCCCCCACTTCCTTGACTTCTCTCTATGATGTCAAAAACCTGCCGCAGGAGGCTTCCAAATTCTTCAGATCTTTTGGGTGTAGAAGGAGTTGTGGGAAGCTGGGATGCTGGTTGCAGAAGCCATGGAAGTATATTTACAAACATGGATCCTTGTCCATGTTTGTAAATATTACATAACAAGTTAATGTAATTGTGCAGCAACCATCAATTAATACCACTGAACATTTCAGGTGTTATTTACATGTTTAAAAAAAGACAGCAGGCGGACATCATTTTTCCCCTTCAGAACAACTAGAGTATGACAGGATTATCCTGAATTGCTGCATTATTGTTATAGCTCAATGTTTATTATTATGACAATTAAATCCATAGTTAGTAGGTATTCCCTTCTTAAAAATAATGATTTGTTGTTTTAGTATATAGCTGTGTGTGAGGGGGTTACTGCCAGCACCCTCACCTTGTGCCTGCTGTAGGGTCCAATGGGTACTGCAACCTTGGGTCAACAGAAGGCATAGAAGAGGGAAGGCAAGTGCTGCCTAGGGAGGACATGGGGGCAGGTGATGGGGAACAGCTGGATAAGGAGGCTGGATCTGGGGAAAGGGACCTGCACCTTGGGAATAAAAGGGGAGGAAGGGGATATACGTGAGGCTGGTGAGATGGATGACGAGGCAATAGGGTCCTCTGGTGAAGCTGGGGCAGCACTGATAACGAGTAGTTATTGAATAAGAAAAGTAATGAAACATATAGCAACGTAGCACACATATCAAGGCTAACAACACTACAGAGGAAGGGAGAGGCTGCTAAGGACTTGGGGCCCATCTTCTGTGCAGAAGGAGGGATGGAGTACCACATAGAAAAGGATCTGTGGACAGGGGTTCTGGTTGAGGTGGCAGTGACAAAAAGCCAAGGCTTTTTTGTTATAATTTGTTATAATTATTATTATGTTAACAGCAGCTAGACTGATATTTGCAAAGAATTGGAAAATAATAAATTGATGTTGGAAGAATGGTATAATGAAATGTGGAATCTAGCTATTAATGATAAATCAACCTGTGAATTGAAAGTCAGAAAGGCATTATTGAAGGAAAATAGTTTTAATGGGATTTGGAACCCTTGTATGGAATGTGTATTTACAAAACATAAAGGTTATACCCCAACACAAGAATTATTATATATTTTTAAAGAGACGGGGCACATGATATAAATTAAGATGAAACATATCAATGAGATATTCCTGATGGTGGTGGGTTACACTGTATATTTGAGTTGTGATTGTATTTGTCATTTATTTTTTTGTTATATTTTGTTATATTAATTTTAAAAACTTGTTAAAAGCTGAGGCCGTGGAGGCAAGCGGCGCCATCTTCAGCCCTATAGCTTCACCTACCCACACAGCCACTCCTTGATGGGCTCAATGTTCAATGGGTCTGGCAGCCCCAACTCCAACACAGTGGTGGCACTGAAGGTACAAATGTCAGAAAGAGCAATGGCAGTGCCTCCAGAGGGGTGGTGGTGGGGAACAAGGGACCACAGCTGCTGTCAGATACTATACAAGGCTTCCCTAAGTGGAACTCGGGGAGCTTATGTTAAGAGTAAAGCCCCAGCCAAAGGAATAGGACTGTTGTTTCACTGACCCCAATGATGGTAACTTGGGGCCATGCAGATGGGAGGTTGGCCAGGGGGCTAGTGAAGAGGACAGCCCCCCAGAGAACTTGAGGGTCAGTGCCTCCTCATTTGCACCTCACACCCCAGATTCTATAAATCCTTGTTCTGCTTACAATTCTGCTGTGGAGTCGATGGCAATCATGTCTGAAGACACCGTGCCCACCATCCCCATGTGGAGCAAGAGTGCAGGTGCTCACACTATGTATTTTGCTATACAGTTTGGATTTAGGTTTATTCAAAGGTTGTGATTATAACTGCTATAAACATTTATTCTATGAATTTATTTGAACAGTTGTAGACCATGGATGGCAAATAAAAACCCAGAGATGTCAGTCAGGCATGGTGATGCATGTTGCATGCCTTCTACTCACTTCTCCAGAATTATGAACTATATCCAGAATTATATCTCCCTTCTGTTTACATTGCAAACTGACTGGCCCACTGGTAGAGGCTGCAAGATGTTGTAACATCTTCCCCCATTCAGGGTAAATTAGCGACGTAGTTGTAATGAAGTACGGCATCTGTGATTTGCCAGCATTTGGAGAAAGGCTGCAGAATGGGCTGTGCTGTTCACGGCCTTCGGGAAGTGGCAATGGGATCCTAGATGAGGAGGGTATTTAGCTGGCAAGATGAACTGAGGCTGCTTTTGTGGCATGTGAGATAAATAGCCCTCAAGAACGTTGTGTGAGGTACAGAAGAACTTCCTTTCAGGCTGCAGTGCTGGCACTGCTTGCACACAGCAGTTGTGTTGATGAAGGAATTGAAACGGGAAATGTGGGGAGCTAGCAGAAGGCATTTTGTTCTCAGAAGAGAAAGACAAGGTGACCCTTTCCACACCATTCCATGTACAGAAGCTGTTGGGACTGGCAACTACATTGTATTTAAACAGTGGCCACAGGATAGCATTCTCCATTGCACCTGAATAGAGCAGGCATTCTTAGTGCATACTGTGTGGCACACACTGAGCAATGTCTCACAACACCTTATCACAGCTTCCCCATCACTGTACCCAGTGCCTGCTTGCTGTCCACTCTGATGCTGCAGTGCAGTAGCAATGGTACCAGCACACATTCCATGAACAAAGCAATGCAAGTGCACACACACCATGCCTGCTTCAGTGCATGGCTTAGGCTCTTTGTTGATCAGCCTGTCAGTTACTTTGGGCAACAGCTCTTCCCAGCAGTGCTGTCTATGATGCAAAGAGAGGGCACTTTGATGAGGGAGATGCATTGCACAAAGCAAGCATTGTTGTCACTGGAGAGCTGGCTTAAGAGAATGGGGATGCCTGAGAGGGAAACCACCAGAGGGCTGCCGGTGCCCCACCTACCCAGCAGCATCTGCTATTTGATGCAGCTACTTCACTTTATCCAATCCACAGTTCTCCCTTCTTCATCAAAACTGATGGCTTGAGGGTGAACTATTAGTGGTGTGGTCTCCAAGCATCTGAGGGGACGTGGTGGCGCTGTGGGTTAAACCGCAGAAGCCTCTGTGCTGCAAGGTCAGAAGACCAGCAGTCGTAAGATCGAATCCACGTGACGGAGTGAGCTCCCGTCGCTTGTCCCAGCTCCTGCCAACCTAGCAGTTCGAAAGCATGTAAAAATGCGAGTAGATAAATAGGTACCACCTCGGTGGGAAGGTAACGGCGTTCTGTGTCTAGTCGCGCTGGCCACGTGACCACGGAAACTGTCTTCGGACAAACGCTGGCTCTATGGCTTGGAAACGGGAATGAGCACCGCGCCCTAGAGTTGGACACGACTGGACTAAATGTCAAGGGGAACCTTTACCTTTACCTTACCTCCAAGCATCTGCTGTAAGGAGTATTTAAATCTCCAACGGTTTAATTTTTGCCACTGTTGGGGACCACCTTTCCTTGACAGAAGATCAGAGAGGTATACAACAATTTCCTAAACAATGCAATCAAAATAAGACTGGGTTTAGTAACAAAAGTACCATTAAAAACCCCAAAAGTAACTACTCCAAAACAATGCTGCACTTAAAAAAACATTTGGCCAGCTACTGTTGGAAACAAGAACTCTGTTCAGTGGCCTTGATCTGATGCAGCAAGGATATTATTCACAATGGCAACTTTTGTTGTTATATGCCATCGAGTCACCTTTAACTTATGGCAACCTTGTGAATGAGCAATCTCCAAAATGTCCTGTCCTCAACTGCCCTGCTCAGCTTTTGCAAACTCAAGCTGTGGCTTCCTTTAGGGAGTCACTCCCTCTCAAATTTTGTCTTCCTCTTTTCCTTCAACCTTTCCCAACATTATTGTCTTTTGCAAAGAATCCTGCCTTCCCATGGTAGGACAATCTGTTTCAACATTTTTGCCTTCAGAGATAGTTCAGGGTTTTTTTAAATCTAGGACCAACTTGTTAATCTTTATGACTTAAAAGGAAGGTACCTCAGAATGCCAGATGCAGGGGATGGATATCAGGAGACAGGTATCTAGTTGTCTCGTGTGCTCCCAGAGGCATCGGGGGGGGGGGGGGGCACTGTGAGATACAGGAATCTGGACTAGATGGGCCCTTGACCTGATCCAGCAGGGCTCTTCTTATGGCAGTGCAAGGTATCCACAAAGCTCTTTTCCAGCACCATATTTCAAATGAGTAAAAAAAATTTTCCCTGTCAGCCTTCTTAACTGTTCAGGTTTCATACCCATAAAAGTGGCAACTCTTACTCCCAGAGAATATGCTGTCTCAGGAGGATGGGGATTCCAAGAGAAACCACCAGAAGGCTGCTTTACTTATATGCTCAGACCCACACAAAACCAGAGTCTGACCTATCATAATGCTTGCTAAATTATTTATACTTATTCAAATGAGTGCAAATTAAGCTTACAGGAAATCTATCTGTGAAATTTGCTTGAGGCTTCTTGCTTTCATTTGTTCCAGGATTCCTGCTGTGACAAGATTGTTCAGGAAATTTGCTAGTGTCCATTATGATCAGCTGAGGAATTTTCAACAAGCTGAATCTCTTGCTGTGATGAGGACAGCCTCAATGTCATCAGTTGCTGATTAAAACTGCCTGCACATCACATCTCTCAGCTAAGATATCAGAGATATTAAGATACACAAAGGGAAGCAGTGCAAGTACTGACACTTATACATTGCTTTTCATTTGGATGCTCCCCATGTGAATAAAGAATGCCCTCGGGAATCCTCAGTGATGCTGCAAAGCATGGAAGAGGGTATGTGGTCTTCCAGATATTGGACTACAAGCCCTATAATCCCTCATCATTTTCTATAATGGATAGGACTGATGGGAGATGCAGTCCAACAATATCTGAAGGGCCACACATTCTCCAGACCTATGGTAAAAGCTTAGTTTGTGAGAGGAGCTCACAAGATAGTGCAAGATAGGTTTAGGTGCTTTGTGTAGCAGATGATGGCAGTTGATTAGTCTCGTGGCGCAGTGGTTAAATTGAGTCAAGCTTCTGCTCATGATCTGAATTCAATACCAATGGGCTCAGGTAGCAACCTCAAGGTTTATTCAGCATTCCATCCTTCTGAGTTTGGTAAATTGAGTACCCAGTTCACTGGGCAGAAGGGCAATATGTAGCCTGCATAATTAAAATTGTAAACCACCCAAACAGTATTTTAAGTGCTATGGGGTGGTGTAGAAGCAGAACACTTTGCCCTACTTGTAATGCAACTGCTCCTCTTAAAAAAATGTATGCATACGAAGGGTCCCCAAATTACAGGAAACATAGGTTGTAATGGACAAACTGACATTTTCTTACATGAGAGATGAGACTGAAAGTGTTTACAGAAACTAACTCTTTGTTCTGAAAATACCTAACATCTATTGTATCCTACTTTGTATCCATGTAATCATGTAATCAGTATACTTCTGATGTTTGTATGAATGTTTCACAACTCATCACCAGACTGTAAACATACCATCAGTACAAGGTTATAACAGAACAATTTGTGCGCAAATTGTTCAAGGAGTTGGGACATTCGATCTCGTGATCACTGCTTGTTATGGGATAATACCCCTATAAAGGTATCCTTTTCTTTTTACCCTATTGAGACAAATGATTGGGCTGCTGCCCCATTCCTCTTCTAGCCTGCAGGTTATTTTATAATAAATCAAACTCTATATTATAAGGACAATTTTTGTGTGTGTTGGTGGTATTTTCTCTCCCTCTCAGGTACTCAAAAGGCCTGGATCTGCCAGAAGAATCAAACCAGAATTGTTACTACACTGCCCCTTTGCTATGTAAAGACTGACATTCTTTTTCCTGCTGCCAGTGTGGGCACAATGTTGTGCAGCAATATCAGGCCATTTCCTGGTGTTTTGAATCATGGATATAGAAGCACAATATCCCACATTCATAAACCAGAGGGTTTTTAAGAATTGAATTTATTTAAAATATTTCTCCTCAAAAGGACCCAAAGTGGCTTACAATATTAAAGCAAACAGTATTTTAAAAATTGTTTTAAAAAAAACAATAGCTCCATTTTTAAGAATCCTTTCTTAGGCAATCAGTTATTGAGAGAAAGCCTGTCTGAGGAGAAAAGTCTTTGCTTGCCTGCAGAAGGACAGCAAAGAGCAGACCACCCTGGCCTTCTGTGGGAGGGAGTTCCACAGCTTGAGATCAGCAACAGAGAAATCCCTCTCTCATGTCCTCACCAAACGCACCTGCAAGGCTGCTGGGACAGAGAGAAAGCCCCCCTCCCTCCCCCCCCGATGATTTTTAAACCCAGTCAGACTCTCAAGTAGTTCTTATGTAGTCTCTCAAGTAGCTTGGACTGAGATTTTACCTACACAAACCCAATTTGAAAAAATGTGGATCACAGCAGATCCAAGTGCCTTTTCCCTGCTGTGCAGTTGACTTATTCAATTTCACATCTATTTCAACTTAGGGCAAAGAAATTTTCTATTTTTAAAGAGGATTTTGCTGAGAATACAGTTTTGATTATTTTGGTATTTTAAATCACCACAGAACACTCTGGGAATATGCCATGCAGAACACATGTAATTTCTCTTATTGTCTACATCTTCTTTGCGCCCAGCACAGTAATGCATCTTCAAAATATGGTCAAAAGAAGACATATAGTGATGCAAAGTACTGGAATTTTGAATGATCTGGATTTATCTTTTACTGCTGTTGTCTCATTCTATGCCTGAAGATATGCAAGACATCCAAAGTCAATTTTTAAAAGTCATGTGAAATTGAATGTGATGTACTGCCGCCTAGTGAATATATCTGGGGTTGCAGCTTCAAGTTATGTGTTTTATGCTGGAGACCTTTGTGAGTATGAAGAACAGGCAACTTCACACCCTCAATGGGTAGTATGGAAGACTGGAAGCTGGATGTCCCAAATGTTCTTCATGTTGTCTGGTTTGGGGCCAGAATAATATTATTTATTTATTTATTTTTAAAAACTAGGAATAAGGTAAGGAGTACAAAAGGTAGAGGGGGATATGGGGGGGGAAAGAGGGGGAAGGAGAACACAAAACGTACTGTCATCCAATCTGTTTGTTCATGTTGCGATATCAAGTCGACTTTTCGCCTTTCTACAATTTGATTGCCCTCCAGGTTTCAACTCACAGTTACATCTTAGTTTAATTCTATGTTATTCAAGCACTATCTGGTGACTCAAGCCATTTATATAATAAATCCCATCGTTCAATTGTCTTTTGTATTGGACAGTCTTTCAACACTTCTGATAGAATATCCATTTCTGCCGCTTCCCATATCTTCTCAATGAGTTCCTCTTGTTTCGGTATCTCCGATTTCTTCCAGTTCTTAGCATAAAGAATTCTGGCTGCAGTGACTATATATATAACTAGGTAGTTCTTTGTCTTATCTATATTATCTGGTATAATGCTCAGTAAAAACAATTCTGGGGTTAGTGGAACATTACAAAGCAGTATTTTTTGTAACAGAGTATGTACTGCTATCCAATACTGTTTCGCTACTCTACAAGTCCACCACATATGGTAAAAGCTTCCCTCTTGTGCTTCACACTTCCAACAAACATTTGACACCTCTGTTTAAATCTTTGACAATTTTTCCGGAGTCATATGCCACCTATAAAACACCTTATATATGTTCTCCTTGAAATTTACCAATTTTGTGAGCTTTATGTTATTTTTCCATATTTGCAACCATTGATCAATAGCATGTCCTATATTTTGTGCCCATCTAATCATACATTCTTTAACCATCTCATCTTGCATTTTAGTTTCAAGCAAATAATCATACATTTTCTTAATTACTTTATCATTTGAACCCAGCAGAAGTTTATTGAATATTGTTTGTTCTGTGTAAAAGCCCTCTATTTTATCTTTTGTATACCTAGATTCCACTTGTGCTCTGGACCACCAGTCTAGATATACAGTGGTGCCTCGCAAGACGATGTTAATCCGTTCCAGACAAATCACTGTCATGCGAAAACATCGTCTTGCGAAACCAAATTTCCCATAGGAATGCATTGGAATTTAATTAATGCGTTCCGATGGGAAATAAAAGCACAGAAACTTAAAAAAAAATTAAAAGAAAGTCACTTACCAGGTACTGTAGACTGAGCCCGGCTTCTCATAGTGCCTGGTAGCAGCGAAACATCCAGAAAAGAGCACCAAACAGCTAAAAGCCGGCAGGCAGCAGGCAGCCGGCAGCCATTTTGTGCTCTTCTCCGCTCCTTCCCCCTCCCCTCTCCCGACCAACAGCTGATAGGAGCAGGGTTTCTGAGGCTTCTGCGGGCTTTCCCAGCAGGGAAACAGGCAGTGAAAAAGCACCCCAGAGGCTTCTGGAAGCGGGGCTTTGCCAAGGGGTGAGTGGGTGGGGGTGGGGGTGGGGTGGCAGGGGCAGGCCTGCCACCCCCCCACACCACCCCCACTGCAAAGCGCTGCTTTCAGAGGCTTGCCGGGTGCTTTTCCACTGCATGTTTACCTGCTGAAGAAGCCCCGGCAGCCATTTTATCCTCTTCTCCGCTCCTTCCTCCTCCCCTCTCCCGACGAACAGCTGATGGGCGGGCTAAAAAGAGGCTTTCTCTGCCCTGAAAATTCAGTGGGAAAAGCTGGAAATAAAAAAATTCCGCTTTTCCCCTGCGCCCCGGGAGGCTTCTGAAAGGGGTGGGGGGGCACGGGAGAGGCCCCCAAACATCGTCCAGCGAAAAGCGCCCATAGGAAATCGTTTTGCGAAGCGCAACAGCGATCGCAAAAACTCATCGTCTAGCGGATTCGTCGTTTAACGAGGCAATCGTCTAGCGAGGCACCACTGTATGTTTTGTGTTTCTAACTCTTCTTTGGACCTTAACTCACAATCATTTTTAATAGATCTTGATATCTTAAAAGTTTCGCTTCTGTCATGAGGTTAGGTTGTGTAAAGGCCTCTATGGGTGATACCCAGCCTGGTGTTTTTTGGTAAATCTGATGGATGATCTTTTTCCAAGTCCCTAGTAGGGCTCTTCTTATCATATGCGAGTTGAAACTTTTCTGCTCTTTATCTTTTTTAAAGAGGCTGCTCCTCTAAAAAATGCCTTACTTGCCTCCCAAACCATTGTCATTGGTGTTTCTGGCCTCATGTTCTGTTTGAAGAAGAAGTCCATGTCTTCTTTTATTTGCTTGATAAACTCCTCATTTTTTAAATGTGAAGTATTGAGCTTCCAATTAAATTCTCTTGATTTGCTACCCAGTTGTAATGAAATGGGACTGTGGTCTGCAAATGTGTTAGGTAAAATATCTATTTGCTCCAGTTCTTTCATTAGGCTTGTTGAGATCCAACATGCATCAATTCTTGACCATGATTTATGTCTGTTAGAGTAAAAAGTATAGTCTTTTGTCCTTGGGTAACACGTCCTCCTGGCATCTATGATATTTACTTCTTCCGCCAATTGTAGAAAATTTATTGAGATCATTCCTCTCTCTTTTTTTGGTTATTTTATCTGATTTTGTGTCTAGTTCTTTGTCAAAAACAGCATTAAAATCTCCTATCACACAATAGTGATCATAATCTTTGTTTGTTAGTTCTAGTTGTAATTGTTTAAAGAAATTATCTTGATTTCCATTTGGAACATAAATATTAATAATTAGCATTTTCATTGATTCTCTTTGGATTTCCACCATTAATATCCTTCCGTTGTCTGAGGCAAAAATTAGTTTTGGTTCCAGTTTATTCTTTATATACATAGCCACACCTTTCTTCTTTTTACTTATGTCCGAAGCTGCAAACAATTTTTCTAACCTTGAACATTCCAACAGTTTCTGATCTGCTCTTTTCATATGGGTTTCTTGTATGCAAATTACATCAGATTTCTGTTTCTGCAGTTGTAAAAAGGTCTTTTTCCGTTTTTGAGGTGAGTTCAGGCCATTTATATTGACTGAAAAGATCTTCATTTGTTTTTTAGCCATTTTGTTGTTGGTTACTACCTTTCTGTTTTTTCCTCGTCATGCCTCTGGTATGTCTTGGCTCAGCTGCTTCCTGTTTTTCTGGCTCTGTGTCTGATCCTGATTGTGATGACTGGTTTGATTTCTCTTGAGGTCTTTCTTCTGATTTCCCCGCCTTCTTTCCTTCTCCCTGTTTTGTCAGTTTCTTCTCATTTTTTTCCATAAAGTCTTGCGCTTTCATCGGTGAAGTTATATTGTATCTCTGTGTATCAATTCAAAAGAATAAACCTTCCGGTGTCAGCCATCTATATGAAATTCCATTTTGTTGAAGTAAAGATGTAAGGGAGGAGTATTGCTTCCTTCTCTGCCTCATTTGCCAGGGAATTTGTTTTAGGACATTAATTTTCCTGTCTTCTATTATCAATTGTTTATCTTGTGAGGCTCTTAAAACCTTTAATTGATTTCTTCGTAAATCTCACGTGGATTTCTTTGGGGAGATGATTTCTTCTTGCACATGCTGAACTCACCCTGTAAGTTGCCTCCATATATTGTTGCAAGTCGGCTGCTTCCATCCCTTTTTCTGCAGCCAAAGCCTTACTCATTAATATCTCTAGATCCTCCCCTTCATTTTCTGCCACATTTTGAAATCTAGCGAAAGAGCTACAAAGAAGCAGCCTCTTCACCACCAATGGTTAGCAATTTGAATTCCCCACCTTTTTTCCCTGCCTTTTTTTGGTTGTAACTCGAAGCTCCAGCCGCAAGTCGAAGCAAAATTTTGCGGCTGGAGCTGGTTGTAACTTGAATTGGTCGTATGTCAGGACGTTTGTAAGTCGAGGCACCACTATGGACTTGATGATCCATAGGGTCTCTTCCAGCTCTGCAGTTCTAAGATGATGATGATGATGATAAAAGGTTCTATCACTAACAACCCTGCTCAGGTCTTTAAAATTAAAGGCCATGACTTCCTGTACTGAGTCAATTCATCTTCCTCTACCTGCTGCCTGTCATTTTTCCTAGCTTTGCTGTCTTTTCAACTGAGTCTTATTTTCTTATGAGTATGTATGGAAGAATTCTACAATATTTACTTGACAGAATTCAAAAGAGGGTAATCCTGCAAATAAAAATTTGTACCTGCATTAGGGGGTTCTGCATTCACATCTATGCTTTCTGAGAATTCACTATGCTGATTGGAAAGTGTCCCTGTATTCTCTCTCTTGATATCCACAATACTAGTATATCAGTCTTCTAAGTTGTTAAAAATGATTTATCGTACAATCTATGGGCACATAAAATGTTTATTACCTAGATTACATGTGCACATAGTCTAGGTCAAATTTGTATAATGCTTATCTTTCTGGCAACTTTCATTTGTTATTCCATCCATCCATCTAGCCAGCCAGCCAGCCAGCCAGCCACCCACCCCATTAATGTGTGGCACAATGGAATGTAGCAAACCAAAAATGAAATAATACAATCATAGAATTGTGGTGCCCAAGCCTCTGTAAGGAGCGCTTAGGTCAGAGAGTTCAACAGGCCACTTACCTACCACCTTTGCGCTGAGGCAAGTCCCAAGACCTCAGCAGTGCATAGCGTAAGCCCCTTGAACAACTCTGACCTTAAAAGAAGACTTTACTTTCGCCCAGTACTTTGCAAGTACAGACACATGGGCTTTGTGATTCCTTAGAACTCACAATAGCTCAGTTAGGTAGGACTCTTAAAGATAGCTAGTTTGTGAACCTCTCCACTCCCTGGATTTAGCCAGACCCTGCTGTTCAAGAGACCAGTCCTTTTGTAAGAATTTTTGTAATTATTTTTTATTAGAAAAATACAGTTTCATAGAATCAGTTTATATTGCTCAAGCTTTAGCATAAAGAACATATTCAAAGATCATTATGGTTAAATAAAATAACTAATCCCCATTAAAATAAAAAACACTACTAAGCTGGGCTAAGGTGGGCTAGCCCCACCTCCTTCTTTCCCTTCACTTACATTCTTTCTCCTTCAAGCCACATACTCAAACCATCAAGTTCTTTTTTTCTCCCCTCATCATGGAATCGAACTTAACTCAACTTCTCCTGCATAACCCATCGTCCATTTTCTACATTCTCTAACTCCTCCCTTCTTCTAGACACTTCATGGCTGTTAACCGATTAGCCTCAAGGGGCTGTAACACCTTCCTCCTCCCTCAATTCCCATGAAGATCCAGGTGTTTTATCTCTTCTCCAATTAGCTTGGAATGTTGAATCTTTCATGGGCTCCTTGGTCCGACCTTCAGCTTTATCTCGAACCACGCTGTACCGGTCTTCAGAAAAACACTCTTATAGCACTTAGAAAAACACATTCCAATGTCTCTCAAATCATCTTCACACAGAACCTATTTGACTCCATCTTACATTTCTCTGACTACATATCCCACACTGCTTCAACTCCATCACACGCCACCCCTTAAATTTCAAAAATACAGGGTTACGTATGAGCCTGCATTTTTGACTAAACAAAAGCTAGGTTACATATTTTGGCCTAGTAATTTCACTAACTCTATGTTAAAGTTATACAACAAAATAAATGGCAAATTTTTAATTATGCATTATAACTAGCAAAGCATTGAGGTAGAAAAAGTTCTATCAGCAGCAATTGAATATAGAACTCTGGGGTTAAGCATTTCTAGGAGTCTGGAAAATAGAAAACAGTCATGTTAGTAGTAAAACAGAATCACACTCTGGTTATGCTCAGGAACTATTGAATCAGAAATATACTCTGGTTATGCTCAGGAACCAGTAAATCAGAAAAAACTTATTCAACCATCTGCCACGTCTGAAATTCCACAATGCATCCTGGACAGGCTGTCTGTGACGACATTCAGCTTCCCAGGAATGTGCTGAACCTCAAAATCAAAATCCTGTAAAGTTAAACTCCAACGCAACAACTTTTGGTTATGAGATTTCATCTTTTGCAACCAGACTAACGCACAATGGTCAGTTTGCAGGATAAACCTGCGCCCCCATAGATAAGGGCGTAAATGCTGAAGTGCCCAGGCAACAGAATAGGCCTCTTTTTCAGGTACAGAGTAACTTCTTTCACGGGGCAATAACTTCTTACTGAAAAAGGAAATAGGATAACAAATCCCATCATCCCCCTTTTGCAACAACACAGCTCCTAATCCCCAATCGGAAGCATCAGTCTTCAAGACAAAAGGCTTGTCAAAATCAGGTGATTTCAAAATAGGAGCAGAAACAATTTTAGCTTTCAAAGCATCAAAGGCTCTCTGACACGCCTGTGTCCAGTTCACCTTGACAGGCATTCTTTTTTTTAGTAAGCTCTGTCAAAGCTGCAGCTAAATCACTGAAATTAGGAATGAATTTTCTGTAGTAACCAACCAGGCCTAAAAATGATCGAACCTGTTTCTTCGAGGTAGGAACAGGCCACTTCTGAATGGCGTCGATCTTGGCCTGATTTGGATGAATCTCCCCCTGCCCAATCAGATGACCCAAATACAAAACTTTCCCTTTTATCTACTGACACTTGCTGGCTTTGACTGTCAGACCAGCATTCTGCAACTTACACAACACAGTTTCAATGTGAGACATATGCGTAGCAAAATCGGGGCTAAAAATAGCCAGGTCATCTAAATATGCTGAAGCAAAGGGCAGATCATGTAACAGTTTGTCCATCATCCTCTGGAATGTCGCTCCTGCGTTCTTTAATCCAAATGGTAATCTTTTGAAGCGATAAGTTCCTACGTGGCTTATGAAACTGGATTTGTCTCTCGATCCTTCTTCGAGAGAGATTTGCCAATAACTACTGCTTAAATCTATTATGCTAATGAACTGGGAGGCGGCTAAGCGTTCGATGAGGTCATCCATCCTAGGTAAAGGGTAAAGGTCAGGAACTGTTAGGCTGTTCAGCTTCCTGTAGTCCACACAAAATCTGACCTCATCTAAAACTTCTCCCAAAGCATTTTTCTTTGGCACAATGACGATAGGGCTGGCCCATGCTGCATTGCTTGGTTCTATCACATCCAACTCCAACATCTTTTGAATCTCCTTCTCAATTTGCACAGCATGAGCCCCTATAGCCCTATAGGGACTGGACCTTACAGGCGGGCTGTCCCCAGTATCTATAGCATGGGTAACCAAATCAGTAGAACCAGGTTTATCAGAAAACACACCTTGGTAGTATTCCAGGATTTGAGAAAGCCACTCTTGCTCATCAGGAGAACCTGAATTAACAAAATTGTCCAGCCAATTTCCAGCATTTTTCAAATCAGACAAAACGTCCATAGGTTCCTCTTCTGGTCTAACACAAGCAGCTTGACACCTCAGAATGACAGCTGCTCTGTCCCGATATGGTTTCAGGCTGTTGACATGATAAATGGTAGGCTTTCTCCCAGAACCAGGCATTTGAACAAGATAATTCACAGTTCCAAGACGTTGCAGAACTTTGCCTGGGCCTTCCCAGGAAACCTCCAGCTTATTAGGTCCACAGTTCATCAGCTGCTAAGGCCTTCTGCTGAAGATTTGGCAAGTGCCGTTCCAGCAGGGTAATTTTAATCTGAGGGGGGACTAGAGTTAGAAACTGTTCAATCAGCACCAGTTGTGATATCTGTTCTGCAGTCTGTGCTTTGGCATTTTGCAAATATTGGGTCCATTGACTCTGCAGCCTATCAGCCACCGCGGAAAAACTCTCCTTGTACTTTTTTTTATACTCCTAAACTGCTGACGCAGGCTCTCAGGTGTAAAACCAAAGCGGCGGTAAATCAGGTCCTTAAATTCTGGCCAAGTTGGTTCATCCTCACCTCGCATTGCTAAAACTTTAGCTAATTGTCCAGAAACTTGGGAACGGACCAGTTTAACATATAACCTCTCAGGAGCACTTATGTCTTTGGAGGCTTGCTCAAAGTTTGTTAAAAAATCTAAGACATCTCCATCATCAGAATAAAAAGGCAAGTTTCCTGTCATACCTGGCAACAGAGTCCCTTTCCTTCCTCTTTTCCTCAGCCTTTCTTTCCACTTGCTCTCTTAGGAAAGCCACCTCTAGTTCTCCTTGTCTCTCCCTCCTGGTTTGGGTGATAATCAGCTCTCTCTGGACAGACAAGAAATCAGCCATCAACAAAGTCAGCTTGTCTGTCTGATTCATGGTACGACGCCTCAGAGCTGGGCTTCCCCCGGCGGCACCATCTGTAGCATCCTCTCCAGTCTCGTCTTGGAGAATAGGCATTCTCGGAGTTTTACTTGGATCGTCGTCTCCCTCATCCTCCTGGTCGTCTGGCAAGTCAGCCCATGTTGTTTGAGCTCTCACGGCGTCTCGAGCGGTTCGCTCCAGGCAGTGCCTTGTTCTGTCCGTCATGTCAAACGGTTCTAAAAAAACAAACAAAATTAAATATAGCTAATTTTACAGTCTCTCTTTTCTGTAAAGAGGTAAAGTGGAGAAGAAATCTTCTTATATTCCTCCATTCCCTACTGTGATGGAATAGGAAATTGTCCAAGGTACCTAGTTATGTTAATAGATAGTTACTGATTCTGCGTCTTTTATTCAGTATGAATTCATTTACTAAAAAGTGTCTAAAATATAATAAGTGTTTTACACAGATTAAAAACATGTCAGGACCTGCTCAGGGTCTTATAGTCTGAAAGAAATAACATAAAGGGAAAAAGAGTAGAGAGAGAAGAATTAAACAAGCAAATATTGTCACCATATTTTAAAGTTACATAGTAGTTGTTATATGACTACAAACTGAACCAAATGCAGGAGGGAAAAAGACAAATGATGCCTTTTTTATGAGATGAGAAAATGATGTTGCTGTTCCATTATCTCTCTGCAGCCAGGTGAAATAGTTTCCTTGATATAACTATAATTTTAAAATACTGTACTGTCTCTCTGTTTGTCTCTTTCCCTTCATCATTTACCCTTTCCTTTCCTACCCTCTTTCTGTGTGTCCACATGTTCATCGAAACTAACGCAAAATAAGAAATTTGCTTGCCCATCTCCTTCCCCTTATATGGGAGCTGGGAGTGGGGTGAAGCCTGATTCCTGACTGAAGCACCAGGAGTGGCCATGCTTTTTGAAATAATCCAACCAGTAGAGGGCTGAGTGTGTGGGAACCTGGCTCCACAGCATTTTAAGACTCCAGCCTGGCCTATAATTTCCATCAGGATTGAGTCTTCCTATGTGGCACTTAACATACACATAAGGTTCACTGGGAGGTTGTGAGGATGTGCTCCAACCTGAGGGATAGGGATCACAAAAGACATTCCTTAATCATCCATTCTTTGAAAAGAAGCTCCAAGTCAGTGCCCAAACACTAAAACACAATGTTTATTGGGAACTATTTACAATGTTTCTCCACCCATACAGTAATGGGTAGTCAGCTAACACCTGCTAACTGACTGCACTAGGGCTTGCACAACTTCAGCTGCCACTGCCTGATGTCTCAGATCAGCTGATGTAGCTTCTGAAATTACTCTTCCCTGTACAGACAGTGCCATTGATTCAGGGTCAAGTCCTCCTAATTGACCTGTCCCTCCTTTATCACCTGTAGGGCATTCCACAATGGTACTCTAGTCTTGGGGGCCTCCCAAGGCTCTTCCAGGCTGAGCTCCTTCAAAAAGTCCAGGGCCCAATCAGCCAGCAGGTGGTTATGCCTGGAAGCCACAAATCCAGCATGTACCTCTGCACCATACTCCTCACATTCCCACTTAGGCATTGGCTCAATTCGGTTGTGCTTCTCCTTGTCTTATACTCCAACTGCCCCCAACTCCTCCCCCAGTCTCATTATATTTTTGTCTGGCAAGGGGCTTCCTTGATAGGCTCCTTCCCACCTTCTTTCTCCTCCCACCTTCCCATGTTTCACTCACCTGCCTCTAGTATGTCATTCACTCTTGGATAATGTCCAGAAGAGGGCATCCATGCCCACCATGTAACTCAGGGAGTGACTCTGGGAAGACCAGTAGGATGTGGAGGCAGACCTGCTTTGAAAGTTTCTGCTCACCCACTCACAAAGTGTTGTTTGGAATTTGGAGAGCTCAGTGCTACCCATTTGCTGATGATACCCAAACCTAAAGACTTGTGCCTCTATCTTTAGCCAAAAAAGAAACTTGTGTTTCAGCACAGAATGATGGGGAGTGGGAAATAATGATTGTGAAGGAGAGCTGAAAGAAAGTGAGCCGTCCTTGATAATAGAAGTGGCCAAAGAGGAAGGAGGGAGCTGTAGGACAGAGGCGTCAAAAGGAAAAGATATCCTAATAGAAGAGACAGGAAAGATAGAGGAAATAAAGGGAAAGGTAGAAGTCTGCTTAGTAGACAAAGGAGAGAAAGGGAGAGGGGAGGAGCAAATGATGTCAGTTTGGGAGGAGGGTATAAGTACTCAGGGAGAAAGGAGGTTAGTTAGTTGGTTTGAAGATGAGGAGGAGGAAGGAGGAGGAAGAAGGAACGAGACAGGGGGGAAGCGGATGAAGAAAAGGCGTGCGATCTACTGAGAGATTTCCCGAACTTGAAAGTTGGAGGGTTGTTGCCAGACCCGGAGATAAAGAAAGAAGGAGAAACTATATATGAAACACAAGAGTGGACTGTCATCGTCTTCCCGCGGGGACAGGGACAAGGCAGAAAAGTAATTAGACTGGATTCCAGCTTCAACAAACCACCCAAGGAAGGAGATTGGGCGAGGCATCCATGCTGCGGCACCATCTGTGCGGTAAGGAGCGCCCCTCTACGGAACCCCACCGACCGCGAGCGATTTGGCCCAGCACCCCAATGAGTTATCCAGACTTTCAACATGAGTTGGCCTCCCCTAGTTATGGTCCGTTACCCGATTTATCTTGTTTTGACCCAGTTGAAATAATTGTTGAAAAGCCGGAGATTAATAAAAATGAAGTTATGAACATGAACGATAAGTCTCCATTGTTATTTCCCGCCAAAAGTGAGGAACTGTCACAATTTCAAAAAGAACCCGATCACAATGATGAAAGACTGCCAACCATTTATCCATTCTAACAAGGTTGGGATAGACATTCCAATCAATTATCAATACCACCAGATGCAGATTCTAAGACCTACACTTCTGACTTGAGTCTGCCACCCCCATTTTGAAACATCTTTGTAACAAAGGAACCTGGCATGCATATCTGGCCATGGCCAGACTGCAAACTATGTTTTTCTGTACCATCCACAACTGCAGTGTACCTAGTCTGATGAAGAACTGTATGGGGTCAAAAGCTAGTGTTTGTGGGGATTTTTTTGTGGTCCAGTAAAAGTATTGCCCAGCCTTGCCTGCAGGTGGATCTGAAAAGCTACTTTTCTGTTGCCTTATTAGTAAGCCAAGACTTTTTTTAGACAAGCAGGCCTTTGGCATTTAAAATTGGTTATTGATGAAGGGAGCTATTGTTTCTTTTTATCAGCATGTTGATGTTGTTTCCACTGTATTTTTATTGACATTTTATTATTGCTAGATGCAATAAGTCCCTTTTTTGGCAGAAAGGTAGAATTAATTAATTAAATAAAACCACTTCTACTGGTGGGGCTACACACCTAAGTAGTCTCTTGTTAGAGAAGGGCAGCATCTTGTCCTACATTTTGACGAAGGCATCCTCATCTGCTTGGATGAATAACGAACCCCGTTCATAAATTAAAAATATTAGATTTCCAAGAATAGGCATATATTGTAACACCGATGGAAGAGGTCATACTGTAAAAACAACAATGGCTGGAGATTTTATCATGACAACTGTCCTGCTTTTTACCATGAGATCTTTCCTACAATAGATTTCCTCACAACCTATTAGAGAAGCAGGTGATATTATTAGTTCTTAACGCTTTCTTCAGACTAAATTTCCTCGATGAGATGTATCAGCCTACCGTCTACGTCATACTTTTTTTTTTTACTAGTCAGCTCGTGTAACTGCACCCACTGTTGAGAAAATCAATCATCTTTTCTGCTTTTCCAGCAGGTGCACACGGACATGCTAGATACAAGGCAGACCAGCCATTGGCCAACGTGGCTCTTCCAGTTAGCCAATGCTAAACAAAGAAGCTTTCTTAATCTTCGTCTTCTTAATCACTCATCCAATGGGAACAAGGAGAACCGCCCCCTTGTCGCACCCATTCACTCACTATCCAAAGGATGCGCTCGCTAAGAGAATCGTTGAAGGAAAGGGCAATTTTCCTTTACACCAAAGAGATAGTCTTAACCTCACGCAATCCAGCCAATGGGCAGATACGGGCGGGGCGGACGCAGGATCGGGCCAATAGGAAGGGGGACTTGAAGCGCGTGCGAGCCAGCTGAGTAAGAGTTGAGGCGGAGATTGTTCCGAGGAGCGGCTCCTAGTCAAGGGATCTTCAATCAGGTAAGGGAGGAGCTTGAAGGACACTTGCCCCATCGAATGAGAAAAAAAGAGATTGAGCGAGGAGGCGGGGTTTCGTGGTTGCTCCTCCCCCCAGCTTTGCCGGTCAGTCAGGTGGCTCAGGATGCACCGCTGGTGTCTCAGCCTGTCGAGAAGGCGGCGGCGGCGGCGGCGGCTGAGCGCAATGTGGCTGAGCCCGGGCTGGCCGGCAGCCCCGCCGCACAGGCTCCGGAATGGCCCTGGCCGTGGCGGCCTTCTCCTCTTCGACGCCTCCTCGGAGACCTACCTGCCGCCGAGAGCCGTGTGAGCGCTAGGCGGCTCCTCCCGCGGGCAGTGCCTCTCCGCTTATGGAGGAGCCGTTGCCCCTTTCGCCTCCTCCTCCTCTCCTCCCCTCATGGAGCCTTTCGGAGCCCGCAGCCCGCGCCGCCCCCTTCATCCGCCGCCGCCGCCGCCGCCGCCGGGAGAAGACGAGGCTGAGGAGGACGCGGCGGCGGCGAGAAGCCCTGACTGGGGAAAGGCGGGACCCGCGGCGGCGGCCTCCGATGATGATGGCGGCGGCGGCGGCGGCGGCGGCGGGGCCGGCCTTTGGACCGCCGTCTTCGAGTACGAGGCGTGCGGCGAGGACGAGCTGAGCCTGCGCCCCGGCGACGTCGTGCAGGTGCTCTCGCAGGACTCGCGGGTGTCCGGCGACGAAGGATGGTGGACGGGCCAGATCGCCCAGCGCGTCGGCATCTTCCCCAGTAACTACGTGACCACCAGCAAGAGCAGCCGCCGCCGCCTCTGCCTCCGCCGAGGAAGCGCCGGGGAGATCCGGTCCCACTTCCCGCAGACCCCGGCCATACAGCGTAAGAGGGGAGGGGAGGGGAGGGTTGGCAGCTCGGGAAGGAGCCCCTGGTCCATCTGCTCTCTGACGCCCTTGGGCTACCGTTTCTTGAGTGAGGCTGCGCTGCGTCCTTTCTCCCCCCCCCCTCCCCCAAGACTGTCCAAGGCGACAAATCAAGGACACATCTGTGAAAACACCGGGTGGGCCTTGTGTTGAGGGAGCTGGTCCGAGGGAGGACACCGTGCTTGTTAAGGTGGTAGAATTTGAACTCATTCCATCGAGTGTGGCAACTTTAGCCAGGGATGGCAGTTCTCCCAGCTTAATGAGACTGCAAGGACGTGATCTTGCCTATGTGGTTCAGAAGGCTGTCTGGTTCTTCCAGAAGGAGAGAGTGAAGAAAGGGGAGTGGCGAAGTGGCTATGTTTATCCAGTGGCTGCTTTTTCTGTCTCTCTTGATCCTAAAAGTACTGACAAAACCCTGCAGGCAATCGTAAATTCTCCTGTAGGTTTCTTGAAGAACTAATTAGACACCAGACTGCTTTGCACCAGATGAATGTTTTTCAGTCCTAGAACATTTTTATTGGATCTGCCAGCTGATTGTTATGTGTCTTCAAGTTAGTGACACTATGAGTTAATAACTTCCAAAAGGTGGTATCATTAATTGCCTTGCTCAGATCTTGCAAACCAGGGGCCATGGTTTCCTTTAATAATTTCCTTTAATGAGTTAATCCATCTCATGTTCAGTCTATCTCTTGTCCTGCCTTCCACTTGTCCTAATATTATTGTCTTCAGTGAGCCTTGTTTTTTCATATATGCCCAAGGTGTGATAAACCTCAATGTAGTCATTTTTTTTGCTTCTAAAGAGAGTTGAGGCTTGATTTCGTCTAGCACCCACTTATCTGTCTTTGTGTCTGTAAATTCTTCTTAACATTGCATTCCAGATGAATTTATTTTTTCCTGTTAGCTTTCTTAATTTTCTACCTTTCATATCTGTGTGTGTGTGTGTGTGTGTTTTGTGCTGTCAAGGTGGAACCAACGTACAGCTACCCTAATAGGGCTTTCAAGGTAAGTGAAATTTAAGGAGTGGTTTTACCAGTTCTACTCACCCAGTGAGTTTCCATGGCCAAGTGGGGATTCAAACCCTGTTCTCCAGAGTCCTGGTCCATCACCCTATCCACTGCACCACACTGGGAATCCATCTGTTAGTAATCAGAAAAAAACAAATTATAAATGAACATTGACCTTGGTTTCCATTGATGCATCCTTATACTTGAGTCTTTTCTAATTCTTTCATAAATGCCATTCCAGCTTTTAGTCTTCTGATTTCTTGGCTGTAGTCTCCATTTTGACAGATGATAGATTGAACCAACGTGTAAGATGATTTGGATTGATAACTGGATGACTGTATTGAACCTGGTGATTATTATTCTGCTTTTGTTGCAGAAAGGTTTGTGTGGTAGAGCCAGCTTGTGCAGCCTTGGGCAAGCTGCACAATCCCAGGTTGCCCCCAGAAGAAGGTGGTTCTTGGGTGAGGCTGCGCTGCATACCCCTCACCTCAAGACTGTCCAAGGCAAGAAGGTGGTAAACCACTTCTGAGTATTCTCTGCCTGGAAGACAATGAAAGGGTTGCCATAAATCAGAATTGACTTGATGGCACATGATTAATTAGTACATTGTCTTGTTACTTAATGGAAATTGAGACTGCAGAATACAGTTACACTGGCCAAAGTACTGTTGTTTAGCATAGTAATTTGCACTAGAGTAGACCTATTGAATCCATGGGGATTTAGTGAGTCAGTTCCTCCATAGGTTCCATTGATTCAAATGAACTGCGGCTTATTGTGCTACAGTATGTTTCATTTCAACTAGACCCATTTCAATCAGTGGAATATGAAGATGTTGACACACCAAATCCTCATTGATTGAATGGGCCTGTTGTTGTCGTTAAGTCGTGTCTGACTCTTTGTGACCCCATGGACCAGAGCACGCCAGGCCCTCCTGTCTTCCACTGCCTCCTGAAGTTGGGTCAAATTCATGTTGGTAGCTTCGATGACACTGTCCAACCATCTCGTCCTCTGTCATCCCCTTCTCCTCTTGCCTTCACACTTTCCCAACATCAGGGTCTTTTCCAGGGAGTCTTCTCTTCTCATGAGATGGCCAAAGTATTGGAGCCTCAGCTTCAGGATCTGTCCTTCCAGTGAGCACTCAGGGTTGATTTCCTTCAGAATTGATAGGTTTGTTCTCCTTGCAGTCTAGGAGACTCTAGTAAGAGTCTCCTCCAGCACCACAATTCAAAAGGATCAATTCTTCGGCGGTCAGCCTTCTTTATGGTCCAGCTCTCACTTCCATACATCGCTACTGGAAAAACCATAGCTTTGACTATGCGGACCTTTGTCGGCAAGGTGATGTCTCTGCTTTTTAAGATGCTATCTAGGTTTGTCATCGCTTTCCGCCCAAGAAGCAGGGGTCTTTTAATTTTGTGGCTGCTGTCACCATCTGCAGTGATCATGGAGCCCAAGAAAGTAAAATCTGTCACTGCCTCCATATCTTCCCCTTCTATTTGCCAGGAGCTGATGGGACCAGTGGCCATGATCTTAGTTTTTTTGATGTTGAGCTTCAGACCATTTTTTACGCTCTCCTCTTTCACCCTCATTAAGAGGTTCTTTAATTCCTCCTCACTTTCTGCCATCAGAGTGGTATCATTTGCATATCTGAGGTTGTTGATATTTCTTCCGGCAATCTTAATTCCGGCTTGGGGTTCATCCAGTCCTGCCTTTTGCATGATGTATTCTGCATATACTAGGGCCTACCCTAGGGCAATTTACTGCTCTAAGGAACAGAGTTTGGCTACTAAAAATAGACAGTATTTCCTCTCCAACTGTGCAACTATACTCATCAAGACATGCTACAAGACTGCACCTTTATTTTCTTGCATGCAATTGCAATCATAGTACTGTAGGGCTGGAAAGGACCTCAGTCATTAAGGCCAACCTCCTGCTAATGAAGAAATCCACACCTTAAAGCATTTCTGACAAATGACTATCCAACCACTCCTTAAAAACCTCCAGTGAAGGAGAGTCCACCACCCTTCAAGGCAGTCAGTTCCATTGTGGAAGGTCTCCTGCTGTTATAAAGTTGTTCCTAATGTTCAGTTGAAATCTATTTTCTTGTAACTTGAATCTCTTACTTCTATTCGTATCCTCTGGAGCAGGGGTCCCCAACCCCCGGTCCGCGGCCCGGTGCCGGTCTGTGGGCTTGCCGGAACTGGGCCGCGGAGACAGATCCACCCCCCCTCCGCATGGTGGGTGTGTTGCGCTTACGCGCAGGGGGTATGTTGCGCTCATGCGCAGGGGGCGTGAGCGCGATGCCCCCCGTGCACGGAGCCCACCCACCCCCAACAAAAGGTTGGGGACCGCTGCTCTAGAGCTGCAAAAAAGAAGTCCACTTCTCCTCCATATGATAGCCCCTCAGATACCTGAAGATAGCTATCATATCACCTCTCATCCTTTTCTCCTCCAGGTTGAACATGCCAAGGTCCCTTGACTTACTCCATAGGGCTCAATTTCCAAATATCCTACCATTCTGGGAGGTGGATGCTGATAGTCCTGGCATAAGCATATCAGGAATATTCATGTATTTTGTTGCCCAAATCAAGATGTCTGCAAGAGACTGAAAGGTTTGGGATTTTTTCAAGGTTTATTTTGGATGAGGAGGATTTAATTCTGCAATTTTTTTTCTGTATCAAATATTTAGATACTAAAAGTTGGCATGAATAAAGGAAGGGTGCAAAAAATTAAAGGAAAGCAAATTTTCCCTTGAGAAAGAAAAGTAGAAGAGAAAGCTGCTGTTACTACTCCACAGTCCTAAAAGAGTTGGCCACAGCAGTGATTCCCAACTTTAGGTAACCCAGGTGTTCTTAGACTGCAACTCCCAAAAAACCCCAGCCAGCACAGCTAGTGATGAAGGATTCTGGGAGCTGCAGTCCACGTACACCTGGGTTGGTAACCACTGGGCTACAGGATATTGACCTTCTAGTGAAGAAGGACCCAGGAGGTAACATGCTTTGCTATGAGAAGGCATGTGGATATATTTTGCATCAGTGCAGCTGTTGGACTCGGGCACATATAGTAATTCTTATCACTATTGAACTGCATACAGGACTCTGTTCTGTGCTAGACACAGAACAATTACAGAACAATTCTGTTATAAACCATAGAGGTACACATATATCTTTGTAGTGCAAGTCCCATCTCACAAGTTGTGCATGCAGCATTCTCACCTGTAAAATACAGAGGTGGATGGTTTAGCCTGTTTTTAGATGTGACGTTGGCTCTGTTCACCATTTGATTAACAGTATGTAAGTAGTTGCTGGCAGTGGTTTCGGTATCTGGCTGTGGAGCCAGAGATTGGGAGTTCAATTCCCCACTGTGCCTCCTGGAAGCCAGCCTCTGTAGCCATGCACAAACTGCACAGTTCTAGGATGCCCCCAGAAGAAGGGAATGATAAACCACTACTCAGTGTCCTATCCATAGAAAACCCTGGAAAGTGTCAGCATCAGTTTGAATGAGTTTGATGGTTCATAATTATTACTATTATTTATGGTGTTATTATTTGCCCTGTTGAAAGTTAAGATGTAGTACCTCTTTTTATAGCACTTGAAATTCCTTCTTCTCTTAAGCTTTACTTAAACTATGATTTTTATCTACCCAGTGCATTGTAGCCTTGATGATAATGTCTGCTGCTCTTTGCTCATACAAAAAATCCTTCTGACCTACAGAAAGATTTTCAGGTTTTCAGGTTCTGTCTATCTGTGCTAGAGACAGAAAAGCAAGGGTATTTAAATCTGTACCTGGTTAATGTATTATTTAAAATGAAAACACAGTAGTTACCAAGACTTTAGACTGTACTAAAGCAACAGACACATAGACATGTTTATTCATGCAGTCACTTTCTAGACTGGATGTTTGTGCACCTAAAGTGATTATTCTTTCCCATTCTTTTTGTCATGAAGGTACATTTCCAACATTTGCTTCTGCAAAACCTGGCTGTTATATGGCTGTAAGATCAACTGTATTTCAGGGTGGGTAACAGAAGCTAGGGGTCAACAGGAGAAGTGGGTGGAGAAGGCTTCAATTGTAAGTGAATCAGTGAAACCACAGGATATCTTTGCTACTTATGTGGCAAAAAAGTTAAAGCAGGGCCTGAAATTGTAATATCTAAACCTTTAGCCAGGGTTCTTTTTCTCTTAAACTAGTTTTTTATCTTATATAAATCACCACTTGGAAACTTTTTTATATAGTAAGAGTCAGATCTGTGAAAAAACTGCAGTTCCCTGTTTGAAACTTTCTTGAAAAGTATCACCAACAGAGCTGTCCATTCAGCACCTTTGGTTCAAAAATTCAGTTCCCCACTGATATCCTTCTTCCTTAAGAGCTTTTTATGGAGTTTATTAGTATTTGCTTTAGTGCTTTGTTGGAATTATATGATAGCATCAGTTAAGCAGCATTTTTATTATTAGTTGCATATTTATGAGATTCTCATTGGAAGAAGGTGTTCTTATTGTTAATTGTGCTGGAAAAATGATAATAGTGATTTATATATGTAATGCAAACATTTTGAAGCAAATTACATCAGTGATGAGAGCACAACATACAGTAGTAGTCTAATCTTCCAGTGACCTTAGCATGCACAACTGTGGATAAAATATGTAACCAGGATTCAGTTTTGGATGACTGAATACGCTAAAATATAAATAAATGGAATATGGATAATGGGACCTGGTTGTCTATGCTTAAGATGCTTGTTAGATTTTTTTTAATGTTTCTTGTCTCTCACACTATCAATCTGGCTAACAGAAATGACAAAGGATGTTTTACTGTGCTGTAGACATTTGTTTATATATACACGTTTGTGTGTGTGCTGTTCACCATGTTGCTGTCTTTGCATATGAATTTCTGAGCAAAACTAGTTTAAAACATCTCCATTTGGTGCAGTATATGTGCTACATCATGTTGCAGCTTTGAAGAAGCTGTGCATTGCACTTAATTAGTTAAAGAAAAAGATACGAATGTTTTGTCTGCATTCAGAATATGTTACTGGCACTTGGAATACGCTGCTGGCACCTGTTCGTTTTAATACTGCTACTCATATGAAGGGAATAATAAATGAAGTTTAAAATGGGAGAAATTTGCAGTGTAATATTAATCACAGCTGTTGGCACACCTGCTGATGCTGGTTGAGTTAATCATGTGTTGAAAGTAAGTGAGGAAAACTGAAACATATTCTTAATTTTTCCAACAATAGGTAAAGCTAGATGATAAAACCTTTGCTTATTATGCAAAGTCCAAAGGAAAAAAACCCGAAAAACAAAAAAAGAGAGACAAAAACATGTGGCACTTTAAAGCTATTATATTTCAATGTAAGCTTTTGTGGACAAGTCCATTTCATCAGACATATGGTCTGATGAAGTGGACTTGTCCATGAAAGCTCACATTAAAATATAATAGTCTTAAGGTGCCACATGTTTTCGCCTTTTTGTTTTGTTTTGTTTCTTTGGATTTTGCCTGATATGGTTGCACAGACTAACATGGCTACCTCTTTTAAAACTAAAATCTTTGCTTATGGAATCTCAGTATGTTTGTATTTGCTTTTCTGATGAAACCTTTGTTCATGCTTTGTGTATATTGATCAGTTTGTATAACTTGCCATGCCTAACCATGACTAATTGATGAAGTTCAAAGATATCTCAGATGCTAAGCTTGGCAGGTGGCAAGTCATATGATCAAGAAAAGCCCTGACACTTCACCAGCTAGCCACAATTATCCATGGCAAATTATGCAGACCTTACACAAACACCAATAGGATTCTTGCCATTTTGCTCCTTAACTTGTTTTTGACCCAGAGTGCTTTCTGTGGGGGTGAGGGGAACCCTAGAAATCTTATGACTAGAACTAATAAAAATATTTTGCTTGCAGCAGAGTTGTGTATAAAGATGAGACACTGTCAGTGATACTAATTGGATACAGGTTTTCCTGAGAGATTCTAAGGGTGATAACAGTACAGGAATAAATTGATGTGTTACACATGTGTTTGCTAATTACAAGGCTAATCAGTTTAGTTAGATATCTAAGTTTGGGTATTTTAGTTGTGAAGTGATGCTGGCACTAAATATTGTGAACATGTTAAAACTAATATATCTTCATTTTTCTTTTCCCAGTATTGGAGATTAATTTTTCAGAGCTGGTTCTGGAGGAAATAATTGGCATAGGAGGCTTTGGGAAGGTCTATCGTGCAGTGTGGCTTGGAGAGGAAGTTGCTGTCAAGGCAGCCCGCTATGATCCAGATGAAGACATCACTGAGACTGTTGAGGATGTCCGTCAAGAAGCCAAGCTTTTTGCTATGTTAAAACATCCTAACATAATTGCCCTTAAAGGTGTATGTCTGAAGGAACCTAATCTTTGCTTAATTATGGAGTTTGCCCGTGGCGGGTCACTAAATAGAGTATTGTCTGGTAAAAGGATCCCACCAGACATACTGGTGAATTGGGCTGTCCAGATCGCTGGAGGAATGAACTATCTGCATAATGAAGCAATTGTTCCTATTATCCACCGGGATCTGAAGTCCAGCAACAGTAAGTGGACAATATAGGTGGTATTGGGGTGTGACATTAGTGACTTTCAGAGCATTTGAAATAAAGAGTACTCTTAGGTTGTATGGGTGAGCAATGAGAACAAATGCATATGATGAGGCTGGTAATATTGATAAAATGTTAGTAACTTGAAATGTATTCTAGCCATATAAACTTGAGAACAAAAAGGAATGGGGTCAAAGGAAGAAAATAGAGGCCTAATTTTCCAGTGATACCTGCTTATAAGTATCTGCTAATGGATTAATAACCTGGTGAAAGAAAATCACCTTTGTTTTCAGGATCACCTCTATCTAACAAGCTACTGACATTGTCCTAGAGTTTTTGCCAACAGAAATGTCTGTTGTTTTTCCTTTTTTGTGGTCTTTTTTTCCTCTAGTACATTTTCCTAATTTTTTGTCACATAAGGGGAAACTTAAACTACATTACAGAGTTAAGGAGAGAATGAAGATTAATGGTCACTGTTTCCTTGGATTGTAGTCAATACAGTGGTGCCTCGACTTATGAACGTCCCTACTTACGACCATTTCGATTTACGACGAGCTCTGGCCGCAAAATTTTGCTTCTACTTGCGACCGGAGCTTCCACTTATGAAAAGAAAAAGGCAGGGGAAAAAGGCGGGAAATTCAAATTTCTAACTGTAGGTGGCAACGAGGCTGCTTCTTTGTAGCTCTTTCGCCCCAGCAGTTAGAGAGTGTGCGATCGGAGAAGGCTGCCTGGTAAGGTAAGGTGCTGTTTTCTGCTTTTAAAAAACTGTTCTGAGTGTTTTTGCAGCGTGGTTTTGGGCTGGGGGGGTTATGTTTCTGTGCTGTGATGGGTCTTGGGGCGTTTGTTTGTTTTTTTGGTTCCCCCCCATTTCTGATGGGTCTTGGGGGGTTTGGTTGCTTTTTGGTGTGTTTCCCCCCCATTTCCGATGGGTCTTGGGGGTTTGTTTGTTTTTTGGTGCTTTGCTTTTTCCCCATTTCTGACCTGTCTTGCATGCTTCACTTGCTTTTTGCATTGCTTTTTCCCCATTTCCGATCTGTCTTGCATGCTTCGCTTGCTTTTTGCATTGCTTTTTCCCCATTTCCATCTGTCTTGCATGCTCTGCTTGCTTTTCTCCCCCCCCCCCCCTTCGGCCGGAAGAGATTAATCGCGTTTCCGATGGGTCTTGCAGTGATTTTTTTTTTGGTGATTTTTTTCTTTGGCCGGAATGGATTAATTGCATTTCAATGGGAAATGGTGCTTCGACTTATGACCATTTCGACTTACGCCCATCTTCCGGAACGGATTAAGTTCGTAAATCGAGGTACCACTGTACAGTTTTTCTCTTTTTCTTTTCTTGAGAGCATAGTACGTCAGTCCTGTATGATATTCAGAATAACTCAAATGAGTCCAGATATGAAGATTTCTATGAGCTATAAATGCTTTACACCTTAAAGCCAGACTTGCCACATACCACTTGTCTGATTAGTCTGGAACAAGTATCAGTGTCTTCCATTGCCACATGGATAGAACTACACACACAGCCTCCTTCAGCATTTAGTTACTCTAAGAAGATGCAAGTAGATGTCTGTCTCAGCAATTTAATCTTTGCAGTACTGTCAGAAGTAGGAGAGTAAGATGGATATTTCTTTTCCATTGTAGTAATGTGTGGGTAAGTCTGATATTATTTGTAAATATTTGTAAATATTTGCAGTTGCTGTCAAAATAAAGGTTATAAAGAGGGATGAAGGTCACATTCAGTGAACCTGTTCAGGGATAGAGATATGTATACACTAACATTATGAGATTTAAATAGCTTTTTTCTGTTTTTTAAACACCACTTTACAGAAACATTATGTATACTAGACTTTCAAACATAGTAAGTATGACTACTTCATAGTTCAGCAGTAGTAATAGAAATATGTCCCTTTTAGAACTGGTAATATGGAATAATCCTAAAGTGTGAACTTGTGAAAGAGAAAACAAACACATATGAAACTGAATAGGCACAGGACAAGCCTGAGGTAGCTTTGTGAGAGTGCTGGGTGAACAAATATAGTATCTATTTATTTATTTAACTTATATGCCGCCCACACTACCCAAAGGTCTCTGGGTGGCTTACAACAATTAAAATACAGTTTTTAAAAAAACACAATTAAAATACAATTAAAATATATACTCTAAAAATTGCCATCAGGACCCACAGTAGATGCATAGTGGTGAAGAAAGGAAATATTCTCATTCTGATTTTCTCTCCCCACCTTTTCCTGCCATGATATATGTATAAGACAATAAAACATATGTATAAATAGCAGGGAAAATGAAAGGAAAATAGTTGACATGAAATAAATGGGGAAAATCTTTGGAAAATCTATGTGGATTCGGCACTGTAATTTTGTAAATTTGGTTAAAGGTAAAATTTAAAATGTTGCAGCTGCTCTATTTGGTACAGTTCAGCTAGAAAACATCTACACAGAAAAGAATTAACATGAACAAGAATTCCTTACAGCTCCACTGTTTGTCATCTTTTGACAATGACTTTATGTGGAATAGCTCTACAATAATACACAAATAGAGACCTGAAGATAAAGTTAATGCTTGCTTGCTTACAGAAGGATAAGATACATTCTTAAGTAGTGGGTGTCAAGAAAAGATCTCATGGAAGTAAGTATAAGATAGGTATTGCTGAAATTGTTGTTCATTGCTCTGATCTGTAATGTGCAACATCAATTTGCTAAAATTTCTGGGAGTGTTGGTACTGGAAGCAAAATTTGCTAACCATCAAGAAAATGTCTCTGTCATAGCCAAGGTGTAACTAATTAAAAACAAAACAAAACAAGAATAAACCTCTTAGCAATCTGCCCTCTGTCAGTTTCCAACATAATTAGTGAGATGTTGGCTGTCAATGTGTGTTAAATCTCCCTGACCTTGGGAAGAACTTTGTCTTAGCAGTGCCTTGGTATTCATTCTTGCATGCCCATTTGAGTTAGGCAAGGAGACTTTATCAGGTGCAGTCCCTTTTGTCTCTTTGTCTTAGAGAGCCTCTCTCTTTTGTCAATGAAAGCTATTTAATTAGTTTACTAATTTCTGTTTATGTACCTCATTGACAGGGAGGTGAGCTACTGGTGCATTTTAAATTTTTTCAAGGCTTAATGTTTTATTTTAAAATTTTGTTTTTTATGAAGCCTTAGAAGAGAGTAAAGTTTTCCTAAAGAAATAATTGACTTGGGGAAAATGCTTTACTAATTGTTTGAGCCACTAATCTAGATCTTGGAATATCACATGGTACTAGACCTGTTGAGTGGCGAGAGTGAATCTTAATCACCGCTTGTCTGATTTGCTTTCTGTAAATTATTCCCTTCCTGTAATCTTTTGCAGTAGAAAAGTGTCAAGTTGGATTTGCAGCCTATATTTGCTTCTGAAGATGTGGCTTAGGCTTATAAATAGTACTATGTGTGGTCACCTGTAGCAAGTAAATGTTACTGTCAAGTAGGGGGAAATGGCTTTGAAGTATTTTCTCCTTTCAATTTTTAAGTATGAATATGCTGTTAGTTGGGCTAGCAAAACAGTCTTTGGCATCCTCCATAGGCTAATAATTTCATGAACATGTAATACCTATGTAGCTCTGTTCTTAGTTTGTGATAGGTCAAGGATGGGTTAGTCTAATCAAGTTTAGAACAAGTTTATCCTGCACTAGATTAGTTGGCTGCCAAGACTGGAGTTTAATCCACATACTAATACTTTATCTTTGAAGGTAAAGGTAGGTGATATCTCTACTAGATCATTAAAAATCACAAACAATTGCCCTCTTTCAGCCTATGTGGGCCTTCATCAGGCTGGGCACCACGTATCTGTGGATGGTGCAGGAAAAATGCAAGAGTTCCAAAAAAACCTATCTAGATGTCCGTGGGTGGAATTGTTCCCAACTTATGCCCAAGTTAGATCGTAGCATAAATTTGCAGTCACATCACACACACAGTGTCAATATGTTGATCAACTTCTGTCAGGAGCTTTAAAGGCATTGGTAGGTGTCGCATCACTCGACATACTGTCTGGCAAGCAGAACAGCCCTGGGTGGGGGTGCTGGGTCCATTGAGTGCAATGCATTGCTTCCAGAGGTGCTGGCACAACAGGGGAAAACCTACCCATCAGGAAACAGTACCCGGCATATTAGTGTACTGTTTTAAAAAAATTAAAGTTAAGGGGCTGCAGTGCCCCATAAAACAAGAGAGAAAATAAATCGGTAGCAGGGTATAGTCAGCCATAATAATTCATATTGAAGAAAATGAATTTGTAACATTAAAACATATTGGGATGCTCATCCAGGTATATATACCACATGACTACGATGCAGTACAACAGAGAGGTATGGAAAGTATCATTAGAAGTGGGGAACATTTCCCTGGTGTGACCATGGCCTATGCCAGTTTCAAAATGAGGATAGCAGAGTCAAGCTAGGAGTGTTAATTTAAAATTCTGTCTCTGGCAAACTCACCAAATGGAAGGCTGCCATCCACTCAGCATTCCTTCCCACTATTGTTTTACATTGAAATAAAGGTTCTTTTTCTTTGGCTGGTGATTGGAGTGACGTGGGAAATGTCACATAAGAGAAGTTGAGATAAAATTTATTTTACCCACTAGGCAAGCCAGTTACAGCCAAATTAATAGTATTACCTAGTGGTTAGAGAAGGATGTTGTCCTCAGTTGGAAGTCTTGCTTGCCTTTGTTGCAGATAGTGCCATGGACAGTTCATATCTTTCATAGTCCAACAACGTATACCAGCTTATCTGCACATTTCTATGCCACATCAGTCTCCAGCCAAAGAAAAGGAACTTTAATTTCAGTGTAAAGCAATATGTGGTGAAATACAAGCAGTTGGCAGCTTTCTGTTTGGTGAGCCTGGGACAATTCAGTTAACACTGCAGAGGTGAACACTTCTGGCTTAATGTTGCAGCCTTCATTTGGAATCTGGCATGGAAGGTCTGTTTGCAATTTCAGTGGTCTAATAGAGATATCACCTACTTTTGCCTTGGAGCATGTAACAACACAGTTTCCCCCCCCCCCCCCCTCATTTGTAGGACTTTACTCAGTTGAAAGCTTTGTGCAACAAAAATAATCTCCATAGAAGTAACTAGAAAGTGGAACTTTACTACCAAAGTAATCACATTCAGGCAAATAAAGATGTGGCTGTTAGGTGTATCCTGTTTTGAGAGACTTTCCAACCTCCTTTAAGCTCCAACATTATTGCCTGACAAGATCAGAATTGCCATGATTCTTCTCCAATATATCCTTCATATTTAAAACAGGATACTGTAATTGGGAGACTTCTGATGGAAGTCATATACCTGATGATTCAGCTGTTTTGCTACCAGTATTTAAGCTTCCTTTCAGCTCTACAGATGATAGTAGTATTGAGTTCCAGTGCAGTGTATTTGCAGGGTGCTAATTAGAATTAATATTATTTTCAGGGTGTGGAATTTTGAAGCTGTCAGACAAATTCTTGTTGTGAATATCTTAAGCTGAGAGGTCAAATGCATGCCTAATAAAAGCAACTAGAATTTGACAAATCAATGATATATTATCCTTTGACCTGGTGCTCAAGTAAAATATTGCTCAATCCCTACTGTACTCTTAGTTCTTGATTCAAGGAATGGGCAGTGCCTTGTCGGTTGTCTCCGTTATCAGTAACCTTAGGACTACAAAGCTGTTAGGAAAGTGGCATAACATGTTACGTGAATATAGCAAAGCATAAGTCAGACTGTATTATTGAATGTACTCTGAGTCAAAGTTGGGGTAAAGAAGAAACAGTCTTTGGAATGCTGTCCGTGGAACTTTTCTGAGTGTTTAAGGTGAATCTGTCTTCAGCATACTGCAATACATTTGTAGAAAGGGTAGCCGTGCTAGTCTGTACAAGTATTATTGGTAAAAGCAAAATAGAAATAAAAAGTAAAAAAAGACAAACTCGTGGTGACACCATAAAGACTAACTTTTATATTTTTTTTAATGTGAGCTTTCATGGACAAGTCCACTTCCTCAGACATAAGACATTTGCTAAACATTTAATGGATAAAATTGCTCATGCCCATTTCAACTTGGATGCAGCTAATTCTATCATACAGACTTGGGAAGAATTTAGGGTACAATTTGACTGTGTTTAATTGGTGAGTTTGTTACAAGGGAGGAGGTAATAAATGGGGTACCACAGTGCTCAGTCTTGGGCCCAGTGCTCTTAAACATTTTTATTAATGACTTGGATGAAGGAGTGCAGGGAATACTTATCAGATTTGCAGATGACACAACACTGGGTGGGATAGCTAATACCTTGGAAGGCAGGAACAAAATGCACAAAGGTCTTGAGAGGCTTGAGCACTGGGCTGAATACAATAGAATGGAATTTAACAGGGATGACAGCTAGGCATGAGGAACATAAGGAAAATGATGCTTTCTTGTTCATGCCTGTCTTGTGAACTTCCCATAGGTATCCATGTGGCCATTGTGGGAAGAGAATACTAAACTAGATCAGGTTTTGGTCTGATCCAACATGATTTTCTTATGTTCTTCTTTTCATCTATGGTGCCCTGCATGTTCTAGGTGTTATATTCCTGAAATCCCCATGTTATACTCGCAACCCCACCCACTATACAGCACATCACTAATTACAAGAAAAGCTGAAATGAAACTCTTTAATAATATCTATAAACAGCAGATTTGCAAAGCATTCCTACCCTATCACTCCCCCCCCCCCCGTCCAATTAATATTTATTTGGGATAAAGACGTTTTGTTATTTTCAGTGGGCTTAGTCTTGGATATTCAACTGCTGTTTCTCTTTGGGGAATTGAACAGTGGAGCCTGTCTCTTGTGTTTACTTGAGTCAGAAGTTAAGGTACAAGAATGTCTCTAGTTTATGTTAGGATTGGCAGGTTGATCTGTGGTCTGAATTTCCTTGATTTTTATGATATAGCATCAACTGTACCTGTTTGATTTGAACTGAAGAATTTTTCTCTTTTGGAAATTTAATATTAATTGTATTTTCACCAGATTGTATTATTCCCCCCCTCTTCCAGTATTGATACTTGAGAAGGTGGAAAATGGGGATCTGAATAATAAGAACTTGAAGATTACAGATTTTGGCTTGGCCAGAGAATGGCATAAAACAACCAAAATGAGTGCAGCTGGGACATACGCTTGGATGGCTCCTGAGGTTATCCGTTCATCCATGTTCTCTAAAGGAAGTGATGTATGGAGGTACATTTATTAATACTTAAACCACAATTAGGGATGTGTACTGAAATTTTTTTCATATTTCTGTTTCGGGTTCCTTTGGGGGATGCTTCTTTCATTTTTGTACTCTTTGTGTATGGATCCTTTTGTTGTAAATGGGGGGGGGGAGCTTTCCCATTCATGTTTCACTATTTGTGTTTTCTGATATTCCAAAAGCCTAAAGAACCCTTAAAACTACTCCAAAAAAGGCAAATTCAAGGCAACAAAGAATCAATCTGCTCCAAAATCAGATGACACTATATGAGAAAGAAAATTCATCACTGGACTTATTCAGGCATCTGCAGAGTCCAGTGGCGTATTGGCACAGTCACAAAGTCCGTAGTCCCTCCTACAGAAGCAGACAAACAGTTCCCCAAAACCCCACCAAAATATACACCTGTAACAGAATAAATACACAGTGAATTATATATAACAATTTTTTAAAAAAATCAAACAAACAGGGAAAGCACCCACACACCCATTCATACAGGAAAAAAATAGCAAAATTTTAAAAAGCCATACATACAACTCCCCTCTCCAAAACCAAGAAAAGGAAAGAAGGAAGCAATTAAACACACACACAAAATCAAAGCCCCCCACAACCAAAACTACTAGCATACGGGAATTGTTCTCTGCACCATGCCACTTGATGCCTACTTTTTTCTTTCCAGCTGGCAGCAACAAAAATAGCCCAATTAGATAAAGGAAAAAATCCCCAGAAAAATCAAGGGGGAAAAAAGAAGAAAGGATTCAAGATGGAGGCACAGCAGGAATGTTAAAGTTAATAAGATTCTGTTTGTGAAAAGCATTGAAAATTGATTGCTACATACCTGTTTACAAGTGATTTGGCTTTCACAAAGAATTTAAAACAATGACATGTAATGTTTTTGATTTTGTGCTTCTGAGCGGACAGCAATGCTTGTTAAAAAATTCAGTCACATCTGCAAGGATTTTTTTTTACTAAAAATTGTCTTTAAAGCACATTAGCAGCTAATAAATACAAACGTCTCACTAGTAGCAGTTAAAAATAGAAAAAAGAATGGTTTTTTTACTCATTATGAGTGCTGTGATGGGATATATGCTTTTGTGTGTTTCTTTAAAATCAAGCTAATAATCATTTTTGATAACACATGTCAAAAGTAAAGTTTTATACATATTTCTAGTATCAAAGTGAATTGGATAGGTAATGTTTTAGATACTCAGTACCTTGGCAACAGACTGAAAATGCTTGAAAGCAGTAGAATAATTAGTTTTAAGGACAGAACCTCACCAATTAGTTAAAGAAATAATAAAAACACAGACAAAGTAAAATGTAATATGTTAATAGTATTGAATAAAAGTAGCTGAATTAGATAGAGAGGGCTATAGGAGAAAGAACAAGAAAGAGCAACTTGGACAAAAACTAAATAATTTATGCTGGCTGGTTTAATTCTTTGGGGCAAGAGAAGCTCCTTTTAGAATTTTTTATATATATCAATGTTATAACTTCTTATGGCTGTTAATTATAGTCACTGCATTTTAGAATGTGGCTAAAATGTCGTCTTCTGACTGTATTTTTGTGATCATAAGTTTTTACTCTTTTGGAGTGTTAGTTTTGCTGTATATGAAATATAGATTAAATAAAAACATATAAAATAGTACCACCTTGGCTGATTCAGCTTTTTACTCAGAAATAGTAGAGTTAAAAGACAAAAAGTGGGTAGGGAGAAGTAATTCATCACAGGTTATATATAATTTAGATTATGCCCAGAAGAAGACTGACACATTTTACAGATGAATTTTCATTCTAAAGTGCCAAGAAAAATTTGAGTTTTATGCAGACAACAAAAGTTGTCCTGCATGGAGAGTAATGTATGCTGTGGGGCAAATCTACAGGCTTTTTTCTGATCACTCAGTGTCTGCATGTCAGAAGGCTGTATGCTGGTGCTTCTAAAGTGTCAGACTTTAATTTTAAAGGTCAAAAGGCAGGCAGCAATGCAGGATGAAAGGTACTAGAAGTGTGCAGTAATCCCACAAAGACTGACTGAAGCAAAGAGTATCCTCACTGGGTTCCAGGCCTTTTTACAGAGTCAACATTCCTGCTTCTCTAGATGTTCTGACTGATTGCTGAGAGCCCATGTGATACTATTGGATGAAAAAATTCTCAAGTGATTTGACAAAGAGTGGGTGAAAGAACACTGAAAGGTTACACAAAAGAGGGAACATGGAAGAAAAATGAAACTTCACGTACTTCTCTGTAGTAAACTCAAATAATCTATGTTTTAGAGGCTCTCTTTCAGTAATCACCAAAAGAACATGAGTTACATAAAAGAGAGCTTCTTTCATATTTTTCATTTGTCATTTAGGCACAAATGGCCCATCCTTAACCACAATAAAGTTAAATTGTATATGGACTATTGTACTTGTTTCCTGAAGAGAATCTCCAGAGTATTCATTTATTAGATGTTCTCTGTCCCATCTTCATACTCTGCATCTGCTGTGTTTGTGGAGTTATGTGACCCGCATATGTGCCTCTGCTCACTTTGTGCTAAATTTCCTGTGCGTGAATTTGGATGTTCCTAATCTGTAATTTGTGTTCCATAGAAAACAGGAGTGGATAACTGAGCCCCTCCAGATGTTTTTGAGCTCTGGCCCCTACTTCACCAATTGCACTGGCTACCAGTCCATTTTTCGGCCCAAACTGAAGTGCCTTATATGGCTTTAGTCCAGGCTACCTGAAGGACTGTATATCCCCATATGAGCCTTTGCAGCTCTTAAAATCATCTGAGGTGGCCCTCTTCTCAGTCCCATTGCTAGTGCAGGCATATTTAATGGAGACATAAGAGATGGCCTTCTCTGTGGCAGCTTCCAGGTTTGTGGAATGCTCTCCCTCGGAAAGTTAGATTGGCCGCCTCCCTTTTATCCTTCCACTGACAGCTGAAGATCCACCCCTTCAGGCACGCTTTTAACAGTTTTAACAATCATAACTAAGTCCCTGAATGCTGTTTTTAGTTGAGATTTTAAAATTTGAATGTTTTTAATAATTCAGTGTATTTTAATTGCTACTATAGTTAAATTGTTTTGTAATGTATAATTTATTGTGTTTTTAAGTTCTAATTTTTTAACATGGTGAGCTGCCTTGAGTCCCCTTATTGGGAGAAAGGTGACCTATAAATAAGACCAAAAAAATAAAAAAATAAAAAATCCCCACACCATTTGCTAAATTTAATATATATGATGTGAATTGTAAGTTCCCCACCCCACCTCCTGTGTAAAAAATAGACAAATTGTCAACAAGTACAGGTTCAGGTTGGCTCTTACTGATGTAGGTGCAAACCCTTATTCACTCACTGGAACTAATCCTCTGTTTCCTTAAGCAGCAGCACACAACAGGACACATGACCCAGAACTTCCATGGATCTAATTTTTTTTTTTAATGGATCTAATTTTTAACAGCAAAATGATAAAATGCCAAAAGTCTGTTAAGAAAACGACAAGGTATATTCTGGTTTTTGGCTGAAATCCTGTTGTACTTGACAGAGCATAAAGTTATGCCTGCAGAAGTATACAGGGAGTTAAACCCAGGCAGACCATATGTCTGATTACACACTGAACCACACAACGTACTATGCAGCTGCATCTTCAGAACTGCTTCCTGGATAAGACTTGCACTTTCAAGCAAATTTCACAATAACATCCACAGTTTCAGGCGTAGCTATGCAATAAGACTTTAACCATTATATGCTGCCTAAGTATTAGGTGTACGTACACATATGCCAACCACAGGGCTTCCAGAAGAACAGTGACTGCTGGAGTGGAGAAGTGTGGGGAAGTACATCAAAAGAGAGAAAGAGAGAATCCAAAGAAAGTTCTTGAACTGGCTCATATGAAAAGTAGTAATTATGCCACAATCTGTTCTTCAAAGTACATTTCGTGATGGTTGTCAGAAACAGATCCCGTGACAGAAAGCTGCTACATTTTAAATAACGGCTGAAATCCTGTTGCATGGCTACTTGGGCATAAATCAACATTATACCAGTGGTAACTACAATAGCAACAAAGTATCTTTACATCATGCAGTGATGAACAAAGTTCTGGCCACAGGATTGCATCTTAAGACTTTGGCTGAGATCAAATGCACTTGTCATTCCTGCTAATGCTGTTTCATGTGTTCATGTTTTAAACTGCAACAAAAACTTTGATTTTTCTTAGGTAAGATATAATTGAAATTTGTAATTTCTGAGTTTACAAAAATGTAAGGATCAAATTGGAACAGATAGAAGGCCTGTCTGTTCAGCAATCTGTTTATGGTGCGAATCCTGCAGTTCCAGGAGATGATTACAATGGCATGTTCTACTTTGTATTCTCCTGCACCAATATACTAAGGCAGAGGTCCCCAACCCCCGGTCTGCGGCCTGGTGCCGGTCCGTGGCCTGAGCCGGACCGGGCCGCGGAGACAGACCTCCCGCCCCCCCCCCGCACGCACTCACCCCCGCACAGCTGACTTGCGCATGTGTGCGCGCTCCAGCGCGCCCGTGCGAGCGCCACGCCGCCATTTGCACATGCGCACGAGCACACGCCCCCTGCACAAGTGCCGCACCGCTGTTTGTGCTCATTCACGCATGCGCAAGTCCAGTCTGCAGGGTGAAAAAGGTTGGGGACCCCTGTACTAAGGCATAGAACGTCTGATACTAGGGTTGATCTAGAGCCACCTTGATTAGGATCTCTGAGTGGTCCTAATCTCCAAAAATTTCAAAGGCATCCAAGTTGGCAGCCATCACTACATTTGTATTCAAAATTTTCTCTTTCAACCTGTGCTTGTAACTTGAATTGGATTTAAGAAAATGGTTGTGTAAATGACTGAGTTTACTTTCCTTTTCATAGCTATGGTGTTTTGCTCTGGGAACTTTTAACTGGGGAAGTACCATTTCGTGGAATTGATGGCCTAGCAGTAGCATATGGTGTTGCCATGAATAAACTCGCTCTTCCTATTCCTTCAACCTGCCCAGAACCTTTTGCCCGTCTGATGGAAGGTAAGCATGGACTGAATTGACCAAACAAAATACTTTGCTATTGGAATATAGTTCTAGTTGAGCGTTTATTTTATGTAAAATGTAAATCGGTTTGGTTCTATAGTTCATTAACCAGGCTTAATGGAATGTTTGTTGGTTTGCCAGGTTCGTTACGTGTTTTTGCTTGTAAGTATTCTACTGTGACATCAACATCCAGCAGATTACCTTCACCATTGAAAACTTGCTAAATATCATCAAACCTTCACTTTGATCCACTTTAATATACTTTCTTCATCACTTTTAGAACAAAGATAACCCACATGTTCTGTACAGAGTCTCGGCCAGTTTGGAATGATGGGAACTATTATGTTCTACTGTACACTACTCATGTTATAAGATACACAGTATATCACAGTCAGTAAAAAAAACCCTTCCCAAATGAATTTGACAAATCTTAACTGTCCCTACTCCTTTCTGGCTCTTTAAGCACGGCTACAAAGGATCAAAATTATGTGCCTCATCATGTGTACCAAGGAAGCAGTTGGTTAAATCACCTCACCAACTAGATTAGGAAATATGATGAACCCTCAAGGCATGGGAACCTTCTCCATTAGCAGATTGTGAATTGGACCTCCTTTGGGGCACACAATTTGTTGCATTTGTGTTATTCTTGTTTTAAAATTCTGACCCATAGTTGCAATAAAGGAAATCTGAATTTGTGAGATCAAATCAGTATGTAGAGGAAGCTTTTGATCATAAAGTGGCAACATCTACCAAAATACAGAACATGCCGAGATTGTTCTCAGTGTAATCCTTCCTGGATTCTCAAAATTTGGTAATAAAATCAGAATATTCTCAAAGGACACAATTTATATAGTATTTATGTTAATACAGCTTTGGATGTCACATCTTCACTGTGAATTTGGCATAAGCATATCCTTTCCTATTAATATTCAGAAAAATCTACTGATAGTGTTACAAATGGACACTTATCTTGCACAGGTCATGCATCTTTATCAACAAAGCAGCCCTATCATCCCCTGGCAAAATTCCCACTGGCCTGGCCTTATCCTGGCTAATGCTATTATTCTCTATTATTACTGATTTGGCCCTAATTCTGCTATTTATGACAATAGCACAGGTAATGCTGTGGTCCGTTGGACATTTAATCCCTCCTCACACAGTAGAAACTATGGACAGCAAATCTGTGAAGAAGAAGAATACACTAGCCCCTCCCCTTCACCTGGTCAGCACTTTCATCACCCTTCTGCATGTAGAAGTTAACATGTCTGCAGATAAGAGCCTCTTGTATCTGTGGGTCTCTCCACATGTTAGAACTTGGAAAAAAACAGCGTTCTGATTTGTGTAGTGGTGGTGGTGGTTCTTACGTACCATTAAGTTGCCTCAGACCCCTATAAGTGAGCAATCCCCAAAATGTCCTGTCGTCAACAGGCCTGCTCAGCTCTTGTGAACTTAACCTTGTGGCTTCCTTTAGGAAGTCAATCCAACTTATATTTGGGCTTTCTCTTTTCCTACTGCCCTTATATCTTTTCCCAGCATTAATGTTTTTTCCAGCAAAACTTGCCTTCTCGTGATGTACCCAAAGTAGGACAGCCTCCGTTAAATCACTTTTGCCTCCATAGATAGTTTGGGCTTGATTTGATCTAAGACCCATTTGTTTATCTTTCTGGAAGTCCAGGGTATCTTCAAAGATCTCCTTCAGCACCATTTCAAATTACTCAAGGTTTTTTTTCCATGTCAGCTTTCTTTCCTGTCAGGCTTTCACACCATTTGGATTAATGATTGAATCAAGGGATACAAAATCTTTAACAATTTCAATTTCTTCATTGTCAACATTGAAGTTGTATAGTTCTTCTGTAGTAACTATTTTGGCCTTTCTAATGTTCAACTGTAGTCCTGCTTTGGCACTTTCTTCTTTCATTTTCACTAAAAGTCATTTCAAGTCATTGCTGCTTAATGTCAGTAAGATGGTGTCATCTGCATATCTTAAAACTAGTGCTGTTTCTTCCACCAATTTCTCTGTTGGTCTTTCAGCATTCCTAGTTTAGTCTTACATTTCCCTTTGATTTCTTGGATATTCTGGAAGAGAGCTCTTGTTTTTCCCCTTTTGTTGTTCTCCTCTATTTCTTTTTTACAGCTTATTGTAATAGCTTTCTGTCTCTATGTGACAGTAACTAAAAAACTGCATTCAAAATTCTGGCCCTATTTCTGTCAACCTTTTCTTTTTCTTCCCACCTGTCCTTTACAGTTTCAAGTGTTTCTTCTCTCATCTTCATACTCATTGCTTTCTACATGTAGATGGCAGTAGAGCTAGTCATGGAGGGGGCAGGACTAAAATGCTCCATGCGTAAGGCTTTATTTTGAGTAGCCTTCATTGGATGCAGCAGAAATTGTAAATAAATGCTTACAGGATTGCAGCTTAAATTTGGCAGTTGGAGTACAACAAAGCAGCTAATGGAGGTTTTAATTACAACTATACAAATAATTTTCCATGCAATAAATTGGGATGTATGCCACAAAATGTTAGGCCAGATATCACATTTTATCCTTTGCAGTGACACATGCCTTATTTCTGGTTTTGCTGCAACAGACTGATTATCTCCTTGAGACAAATACAGGATGATATCCTCTCCTTCCTACTGTCATTGTTACATTTGCCTGTAATATGATTAGATGTTTTAATCGTCAACTCAGGTGTCCAGGTGCCCATTCTTATGTACCCAGGTTGCCTGGACCTAAGGTGTATAGGCCTTTATCGGTAATGACCAGCATTTTGAACTGTGCCCGGAAATAGACTGGTAGCCAGTGTAGTTTTAACAGGGATGTTATGTGCTCCTTATAACTGCCTGCAGTCAGTAGTCTGGCTGCTGCATTTTGAACCTGCTGAAGTTTCTGAACCGTCTTCAAAGGCAGTCCCACATAGTGTGTTACAGTAATCCAAAAGAGATGTAACTAAGGCATGTGTCACTGTAGCCAAATCAGCCATCTCAAGGAATGAGCAGAGTAGAGCAAGGCACCAGTTTTAACAGTTCAAAAGCACTCCTATCCACTGCCAAAACCTGGGCATTGAGACTCAGGGATCAATCCAGGACCATACTCAAGCTGCGAACCTGGGTTTTCAGGGGGAGTGTAACCCCATCCAGCACAGGTTGTATCCCTATTCCCTCATCTGCCTTCCAGTTGACACCTCTTCCAGGAGCACCTCTGTCTTGTCTGGATTAAGTTTCAGTTTGTTTGCCCTCATCCAGCCCATTACTGATACCAATTTATCAAAATCTAGGGAGTACAGAATAAAAGAAAACCAAAAACAGGAAACTCCGTATTGTAGCTGGACAAAAATTAGAACATTAGTATATTATATACAAAAGTATCAATAAAAATGTATCACCAACTGATATCAAACCATCAAACAATATTTGTGAACAATGTTCTGTCTTATGCTAAGCAAGTAAATAATATGATAAAGTTCTCCAATGCAAATGTATTTAGTCCAGGTATCTACTCATAGAAAATCAAAATCTAGGATCTGGAAGTGTTGAGTAAAAAGTCCATTGAAATGTGTAGTCAAGGTCTTGGATCCTTGGGGTAATGTTGACAAACTCCGAGCATGAAAGATTGTCCACTAAGCTCGTTTCGTGGTAATTTAACTTCTTCAGAAGATATCCTTTGGACCTCCAAGATGCTGGAAACAGGAACATTCATGAACCTAAAATAGTTATCAAACATAATAATAATAGACCTCATGAATACATTGGTTTAGAATCAAGATAGCTTCCTTCCTTAGATGGAAAGGAGAGATAGTTGTGTGTCATCCACATACTTGAACCCTGAACAAGCTCATGTCACTCTGTAATATGAGTTATAGTTAGACATGGGGATGATTATAAAAACGAATCAGGATATTCAGCGAATATCCCTGATTCATCAGATATTCGTTGCTTCATATTCTTGGAGTCCAGAGACCCCGATGAATATGAAGCAACGAATATAACCGTTTTATATTCGTCCCTTCGTTCCCTATCTGCTTATACCCCCGCGGATCAGCTGTTCCTTGGGGGCATAAGCAGAGAGGGATTTTCCCTTCCAGCGGCTTGCTAAAGCCTGCCAGAACGGACACCCACCCCTGGGGGTGGGTGATGCCTTGTGTCGGGCTTTCCCCCTCTCTCTATGCCCGGTGGGGGCGTATTTATTTATTTATTTATTTATTTATTTCATTTATATCCCGCCTATCTGGTCAATTATGACCAGATAGGCGTAGAGAGACGGGGAGAGGGACCAAAGCAATCACCCGGCAATAGTTTATTTGTTTTATTGCATGAGGATGACTTTGCATACACTGTTTTGAATATTTTTGGTCTTGGAATATTGGAATTTAGCATAAGGAATTGTGTGGCATCAGACACATAGAAAAAGTCAGTTCAGGCATCCTGAATGAAAAGCAGCATATACTTGGATCTTTTTTACTTCAAATGCTAGTTTTTAATGATCTTTTGTTGTTACACATGATAGAACACACTTTTCTGTATTGAGCACTGAGTGGGTCTGATGTTTGAAGTTGTGCATTTATCTGATTGTGTCCTGCAAACTTATAAGATGGACAGGCTGTAATGTAAGAGATAAATGGATAGGTATCTGTTTGGCAGTTTGTGAAACTACCATATGAGTATCCAGAGAGAGAGAATAATTTCAGTTGTGCAGAAGTACAAATCTGTGGAGAGGGGATTTATGTATGTAGCAACGCTACATACGTGATCAAACAACCCTGATCAAAAGAAATTTGTTGAACAATATATGCATTGAAGTGTGATCGACCAGAAGATGGGTTAGGATATCAACAATTGACAGAGTGGTTCTACAGATAACTCCTTTGGCTTCTGAGCTATTATATCTTTGCTCTATCTAGATTGCTGGAATGCTGACCCTCATTCAAGACCATCTTTTGCAAATATTTTGAACCATTTAACCAACATAGAGGAGTCTGGTTTCTTTGAAATGCCTGAGGATTCCTTCCATTCCCTGCAAGAAGATTGGAAAGTTGAGATCCAGGAAATGTTTGATCAACTCAGAGCCAAAGAAAAGGTGAATGACTAGCTCTTGAAGTATGTAACTTTCTTATTATACTCAGTTCTGATGGACGTGATGTTTCTTGGGTTTTTGTGTATTTATATGCACAGACTTCTCAAATTCTAAATTTTGTAAGCCATATTCAGGTTTAGTGAAGAACAAGAAGCAAAGCCTTTTGAAAGACTTTCCACTCCCTTCTTGCAGCTCCCTGCCAATGAAAGGAATTACATGAGAATTTTTGGAGTTTGGGGACAAAAAGTTGGAAATGTTCGATTTCCAAAATATTGCCACTGCTGATGACACCATCAGCCTTACATAGTACAAGTTATGCCAATGGAATTTCAGCCATTATATTGTAGACTGTAAAATAGAACTGTGACCCTCAATGAAGGTAGGTAAAATATAAAAGACAAGGGAGGCAGAAATGGAAGAGGGAAAGGAGGGTTTTGCCAATTGCAAGACAGATTTTTTAAAAGTTCAGGTGACTTAAAGTGAGGGCAGAAATCAGAATTAGGTTACGCAGCAAAGCAGTAAAATTGCCAGGAACCATCTGTGTAAAATATGATTAAAGTTTTGTGCATCAGATTAGAAAAGAACTAGATGTGACATATGATAGTATAGCTGAAGGGTTAAAGCAACAAATATTAAAATTTTATGTATGCAAATATTTCAAATGGCTATTATGCACTTTGTGAAAATTAATAGTATCACTCCATTTGTCAAGTAAACAGACACATAACAATGTCAGTCTGTATGGACACAAAAAGGGACTATTCTACATTTTACCCTGAAGATATAGTTTTTGGTGTAGATAGAAGCAGAGTACAAATGTAATATTTCAAGTCTTAACAAAATCGTCAATTTTATTTTTAAATGATTGTTGCTTACGGCTTGTTAGCAAAAGTAAAAGGTAAAAAGATAATAAACTAAAGGCAAAATTTTGTAGCACTTTAGAGACTGACAGATTTAGTTCAGTGTGAGCTTTTGTGGATGAAAATCCATTTCTTCAGACACAGTGCAAATATATGTTCCCTATATATTCCACGGTGGCGACAGTCATGTCCATTTAAGAGTACAGACAATAGACAAAGTGAAAGTGACCAAAATTTTATTGCTTAGTAAATCACACTGGAGTAGATGTTAATAACCCTTTGTCAGGTGAGCCTATTATCTGTATCTTTATGTGTACGTGAATCTGGCCACTATGGAATTAATATAGGGGACATGTATTTGTACCTCCTGGCTGAAATCATGTTGTGTAGTTGTGCAAAAAGTGTAACTTTTACTGGTGAATTGCTGTAAGTTCATAAATCTCCATAGACATTGTTGCATACTGAGTTGCATGCCATGGATAATGCCTGTGGTGATTTCTTAAGGCAATTTGTCACTGAAAGTTACAACCTCTGCAGAACTGAGCAACAGAACTTCTGCTCTGGTGTCTAAATAATTGGATTTTGATCCACAAAAGCTCACACTAAAATATCTGTTAGTCTAAAGTGCTACAATATTTTGCATTTTTCCTTATTATTTTCTCCTTTACCTTTGCTGACATGCTGAAATGAACTAAGATGATCCTTCTTGGAAAACTGCTTATGACTGAGCTACAATGCATAGATTTGCCATTTCTGTATAGTGTTTTGTGGAAGAAAGGCACTGTACACTTCCCCCTGTTGTTTTTTCATTTTTCTTATTGATCCCCAGCATGGGTTAGAGTTAGAGGCTGACTGCATGGGCTGTTTAGCCTGCTGTTTGGAGTGTTGCAGGGATGGGCAGATGAGGGAGCAATCAGACAACATCTTTGCTACAATGCACCAGCCCCAAGGTGCACACCTGCAACTCCCCCCCAGCACAGCATTCCTCCTCCTCCATGCACCCACAGTGATTCTTTTCAGCCCCTTTGGTTCCGGTTGCAATGGAACCCCGCATGGAAGGTGGAATCGTGGGGGAGCAGAGCCCCACCCAGCGGGGCTGAAAATTAGAGGGTATGCTATTAAAAAAAAATTAAAAATCTTTTCTTTGCCTTGCCTTAAAGGACCTGTAGAGAAGCTGCCCACAGTCAAATCCACGGTTGTGTCTTCAACTACAGGCAGTTTCTTGACCAGTCCTTTAAGAGAAGGGAAAAAAGAATTTTTTTTTAAATGATTGATACAGCTCATCAGCCTATTAAAAAATAGTCTATATATACAATTTCTAAAATTGTTTCACTTCTCCTGCCCTCTGCTGAGCAGGAGAAGTGATTAATGTGCTAAAGCCACTTCACAATATTGGCAGGAGTAATTTCTAGGTGAATAGTCGGGCTTGATTAGATAGTTCTATTCATGCTTGGTCCTTTTCAAGCCACTCTCCAAGGTTCTGAACTTTTTATTCCTGGAGCTTACTTTCAACATCACAGTAATCCAAGTTTATGCACCAACCACCGATGCTGAAGAGGCTGAAATTGACCAATTCTGTGAAGATTTACGACATCTTCTAGAACTGACACCAAAGAAAGATGTTCTTCTCATTATAGGGGATTGGAATGCTAAAGTAGCGAGTCAAGAGATAAAAGGAACAACAGGTAAGTTTGGCCTTGGAGTTCAAAACAAAGCAGGGCAAAGGCTAATAGAGTTTTGTCAAGAGAACAAGCTGGTCATCACAAACACTCTTTTCCAACAACACAAGAGGCGACTCTATACATGGACATCACCAGATGGGCAATACCAAAATCAGATTGATTATATTCTCTGCAGCCAAAGATGGAGAAGCTCTATACAGTCAGCAAAAACAAGACCTGGAGCTGATTGTGGCTCTGATCATCAGCTTCTTATAGCAAAACTCAAGCTTAAACTGAAGAAAGTAGGAAACACCACTGGGCTAGTCAGGTATAATCTAAACCAAATCCCTTATGAATACACAGTGGAAGTGAAGAACAGATTTAAGGAACTCGATTTGGTGGACAGACTGCCTGAAGAACTATGGTTGGAGGCTCGTAACATTGTACAGGAGGCAGCAACAAAAACCATCCCAAAGAAAAGGAAATGCAAGAAAGCAAAGTGGCTGTCCAACGAGGCCTTACAAATAGCAGAGAAGAGAAGGGAAACCAAATGCAAGGGAGATAGGGAAAGTTGCAGAAAATGGAATGCAGACTTCCAAAGAATAGCAAGGAGAGACAAGAGGGCCTTCTTAAATGAACAGTGCAAAGAAATAGAGGAAAATAATATAAAGGGAAAAACCAGAGATCTGTTCAAGAAAATTGGAGATATTAAAGGAACATTTTGTGCAAAGATGGACATGATAAAGGACAAAAATGGTAGGTACCTAACAGAAGCAGAAGACATCAAGAAGAGGTGGCAAGAATTCACAGAGGAATTATACCAGAAAGATCTGGATGTCCCGGACAACCCAGATAGTGTGGTTGCTGACCTTGAGCCAGATATCCTGGAGAGTGAAGTCAAGTGGGCCTTAGAAAGCATGGCTAACAACAAGGCCAGTGGAGGTGATGGCATTCCAGTGGAACTATTTAAAATCTTAAAAGATGACGCTGTTAAGGTGCTACACTCAATATGCCAGCAAGTTTGGAAAACTCAGCAGTGGCCAGAGGATTGGAAAAGATCAGTCTACATCCCAATCCCAAAGAAGGGCAGTGCCAAAGAATGCTCCAACTACCGTACAATTGCACTCATTTCACACGCTAGCAAGGTTATGCTCAAAATCCTACAAGGTAGGCTTCAGCAGCATGTGGACCGAGAACTCCCAGAAGTACAAGCTGGATTTCAAAGGGGCAGAGGAACTAGAGACCAAATTGTTAACATGCGTTGGATTATGGAGAAAACCAGAGAGTTCCAGAAAAACATCGACTTCTGCTTCATTGACTACGCAAAAGCCTTTGACTGTGTGGAACACAGCAAACTATGGCAAGTCCTTAAAGAAATGGAAGTGCCTGACCACCTTATCTACCTCCTGAGAAATCTATATGTGGGACAGGAAGCAACAGTTAGAACTGGATATGGAACAACGGATTGGTTCAAAATTGGGAAAGGAGTACGACAAGGCTGTATATTGTCCCCCTGCTTATTTAACTTATATGCAGAATACATCATGCGAAAGGCAGGACTGGAGGAATCCCAAACCGGAATTAAGATTGCCGGAAGAAATACCAACAACCTCAGATATGCAGATGATACCATTCTGATGGCAGAAAGTGAGGAGGAATTAAAGAACCTCTTAATGAGGGTGAAAGAGGAGAGCACCAAAAATGGTCTGAAGCTCAATATCAAAAAAACTAAGATCATGGCCATGGGTCCCATCACCTCCTGGCAAATAGAAGGGGAAGATATGGAGGCAGTGACAGATTTTACCTTCTTGGGCTCCATGATCACTGCAGATGGTGACAGCGGCCACGAAATTAAAAGACGCCTGCTTCTTGGGAGGAAAGCGATGACAAACCTAGACAGCATCTTAAAAAGCAGAGACATCACCTTGCCAACAAAGGTCCGCATAGTCAAAGCTATGGTTTTTCCAGTAGCGATGTATGGAAGTGAGTGCTGGACCATAAAGAAGGCTGACTGCCGAAGAATTGATGCTTTTGAATTGTGGTGCTGGAGGAGACTCTTACTAGAGTCTCCTAGACTGCAAGGAGAACAAACCTATCAATTCTGAAGGAAATCAACCCTGAGTGCTCACTGGAAGGACAGATCCTGAAGCTGAGGCTCCAATACTTTGGCCATCTCATGAGAAGAGAAGACTCCCTGGAAAAGACCCTGATGTTGGGAAAGTGTGAGGGCAAGAGGAGAAGGGGATGACAGAGGATGAGATGGTTGGACAGTGTCATCGAACCTACCAACATGAATTTGACCCAACTCCAGGAGGCAGTGGAAAACAGGAGGGCCTGGCGTGCTCTGGTCCATGGGGTCACGAAGAGTCGGACACGACTTAACGACTAAACAACAACAACTAAAAAGTAAGAGCAATAATGGAGACCAGTCATAACTGACATAGCTGACACAGATTTTAGGTATTCCCTGAGAAACTATTTCATACTGATGTGAGATTTTATCGTGCTTCCTTTCAGGAGTTGCAGACATGGGAAGAAGAATTAACACGAGCAGCAGTTCAGCAGAAGAACCATGAGGAGTTGTTGCGGCGGCGTGAGCAGGAACTGGCAGAACGGGAGATTGATATCTTAGAGAGAGAACTCAACATAATCATCCACCAACTGTGTCAGGAGAAGCCCCGTGTGAAAAAACGAATGGGCAAGTTCAGGAGAAACCGTCTCAAGTTGAAAGATGGCAATCGCATCAGTCTCCCTTCTGGTGTGTTCCAGTATAGCTTGGCTGAGTAAAACTATCTCTTTCCAAAAAAACATAGGCTGTAACTTTTTTCTTAAGAAATCATCTATGCAGAATATATGGTTTACAAGCTTGATCTTCTGTTTGTACTGGAAAATGCTACTTACACCTTTTTAACAAGAATATAAAACTAGGAAATACTCATAAAATGAGGTGCAAGCAAAGTTAACATTATTCCACTAAAGTGGTCCTTCCATTTTCTCTTCACTAAATGAGCTCAATAGAGGTGTGATGTGGGTTAATAATTCAACATTGTTTGTTTTGGCAAAGGCGTTCAACATTTTCTTTCTAGTTATTTCGCAGATCACCTAAAAGCCACCATGAACTTGTCTGCACATGTTCACAAGCTGATGTTAAAAAACAGCTTCGTTATCACGTTTTTCTCTGATAGTATGCCTGTGTTACACAGTCAGTTACAGTGGCCTCATTCAAACAGAAGGCAAGTCTCCTGTACCTTTTAATAATTGGACACCAGATTCAGTTCTCATACATGCAGTTAGGTCCGGAAATAGTTGGACACTGACACAAGTTTTGTTATTTCGCCTTTTTACCAGACTAAATTCAAGTTACAGTTAAATGGATATGGGCTTAAAGTGCAGTCTCTTAGCTTTAATTTGAGGGTATTCACATCCAAATTCATCATCAATTGAAGAGGTAAAGAAAAACCCCTTCATAATATCCAGCCAAGTGAAGAACACTCTCCAGAAGGTAGGCATATCATTATCCAAGTCTACCACAAAGAGAAGACTTCACGAAAGCAAATACAAGACGGTTCACCACAAGGTGCAAACCATTTATAAGCCTCAAGAATAGAAAGGCCAGATTAGACTTTGCCAAAAAATATCTTAAAAAGCCATCCCAATTCTGAAACAGCATTCTGAAACAGATGAAACTAACATCAACCTGTACCAGAATTATGGGAAGAAAAAGTATGAAAAAGGCTTGGAACGGCTCATGATCCAAAGCATACCACATCATCAGTAAAACATGGTAGAGGCAATGTGATAGCATTGGCATGCATGGCTTCCAATGGCAGTGGGTCACTAGTGTTTATTGATGATGTGACAGAAGACAGAAACAGCCGGATGAATTCTGAAGTGTATAGGGATATACTATGTACTCAGATTCAGCCAAATTCAGAGACGTTGATTGGACGGTGCTTCACTTTACAGATGGAGAATAACCCAAAACATATTACAAAAGGAACCCAGGAGGTTTTTCTAAGGCAAAGAAATGGAATATTCTGCAATTGCTGAGTCTATCACCTGATATGAACCCAATCAAGCATGCATTTCACTTGCTGAAGAAAAAACTTAAGGCAGAAAGACCCATGAACAAACAACTGAAGACTACAGCAGTAAAGGCCTGGCAAAATATCGCAAAGGAGGAAAACCAGTCTTAGTTGATGTCCATGCATTCCAGACTTCAAGCAGTCATTGCCTGCAAAGTATTCTCAACAAAGTATTAAAAATGTACATTTTATTTATGATTATGTTAATTTGTCCAATTACATTTGAGCCCCTGAAATAAGGGAACTGTGTATGAAAATGGTTGCAATTCCTAAATGTTTCATACCATATTCTTGTTCAGCCCCTTTAATTAAAGATGACAGGCTGCACTTCAATTACATCTTGGTTGTTTCATTTCAGATCCATTGTGGAGCCAGAATTATGAAAATTGTGTCAGTGTCCAATTATTCCTGGACCTAATTGTAAATGTTGCACCTGCCAAATTTCTTTTTCCCATCTAAATGTTAAAGGTATTTTGAATTGTGTGTACTATACCATAAGTTATCTTCTGCAGAAATGATATCCTGATTATAATGGCAATTTTTTTAAATTAATTAAAAAACTGATAAATTTACCATGATGTGGATAAATATTACAGATGTTTGGTATTAAAACTAGTGCATCTATAGACCTCTTCTTCCTGTTCCTTTCTGGAGTCTTTCTAGGAAATGGCATGCATTTATAAAACTGGTGATTGCCACTGTGGACTTTGATTTTCCCTGAGATAGGTGCAGTGTTGTTGAAGTGGAAAACCACATTTATTAAAAGTACAAAGTGGAACATGTAGTTAGTGAAAAAGTGTACATATCCCTCAAGATTAACATTGTCATAAATGCAATACCTCTATTGTATTAACAGATGAAATGAATGTGTGTTTTGAGATGTTGCTGTTGTTTCATTAATTATAATTATCAAATTTTGTTTTGTTAGCAGATTTCCAACATAAGTTCACCGTGCAGGCATCTCCCACCATGGATAAAAGGAAAAGTTTGATCAGTAGCTCTTTCAGTCCTCCTGCCAGCCCTACCATTATTCCCAGGCTCAGGGCCATACAGTGTGAGCACTTTCCCCCCCCCTCAGTCTCAATTGCAATGTTATAAAATGTGACAACTGTCAATAGGTGATTGTGATTCAGAAGAGAATCTTCTAAGACTTCTTGAAACAGTGCTTTTTATTCGGCTTCAGTTTCATTTTCATGCTTCTCTGATCACCTTTTGCACTCAGAGGCACTTTTGTTGCTTAAAGTATGCCTTTAACAGCTAATTGCCAGTCCCTACTTCTCTGTAGTTTGTATTCTTGGCACTCTTGGAGCTTATCTTATAGATGCATAGTTGTGACTTGTTTTATTTTGTGGCATCTAAACGTTTCTCTCTAAGAATGCCTTTCTAGTGTGGGGCTGTATTATTTCAGTGGCATACAAGCCATAGTTTTCTGAGAAAAGACTGTTTCCCCAGGCCTGTGTGTAAACTGCAGTGGAGAATACAGTATGAAATTCTGTTTAGCTGAATATTACATGCATCAGTATTGCACATGGTATCAGTGTGGGCACTAGAGAAATTCACAGTGATCCATTCTTCACTAACAATGCTGGTGTTGTTTAACAGTCCCTGGAAAGGTGCTTTTCTTCCTGGTCACTTCTTTGTTTAGCTCTGTATACAAAGAGACAGACTTTTCTTTTTAAAGATCTGGTTGCCATAACCAGTGAGAAGCAACTTAACAGCATGTCATGACAACAAAGATTTAGTAATACAGATCTATAATATACTGTATAACAATATATATAATGTTGTCCATGTTTTAACATGGTTAATGTTTGAAATCTGGTTGTGAGATTTGTGCTCTCTTTCCTTGGGGATAGAATTCTATCTACCAGCACTTCCCATGCTTAGTCATGTATGGAACATATTTAACAACCTTTCTATTGTGCACTCTCTCTTCCTAGAATATGTATCTGTTTGAGGTTTTTTTTAAAGAAAGGGTTAAGTAGTTATCCTTACACACATAAAGGTCTCCTGTTCTCCAGCAGCAAACTAAATACCTTTACTATATTATGAGGAACAAATATAATGCAACCAGTTCTAGATCAGAATTAGGTTAGAATATAGTACAAAAAAATTAAATCCAGGGTTTGTTATTTTCGAGAAAACGTCTCTTTTCTTTGCTAGCTCTGCACAAAGCACTGTCTGCTACAAGACTTCTGTGTAAATTCTTACTCATTTTCTTTCTGTTATTCTCTCCACCTCACCCCCAGTAACACCCGGTGAAAGCTGCAAAACATGGGGACAGAACTCTGTATCCCAGAAAGAGGAGGAAGGAGAAGAGAGAAGAGGCCAAAAGAAGAAAGGTCGCACATGGGGCCCAAGCTCACTTTGTCAAAAAGAGCTAATAGCATGCGAGGATGGGTAAGGAGAACAAATTCTTAACTGCTGCCATGTCATAAAATTTAACTAAATCGACCTTTCTCATACATCTGACATGCTTTGACTGATAACATATTTTGCAATTATTTCAACTTTTATCATATTTATTTCAGTGTTTATATTTTACCTTTCTAATCAGCAGCTAAAGCAGATAGCAAAAAACCTGCCTACTCAGTCACTAAAGTTAAAATGACTGCCTGTGAAAACAAGAGTTCTTTGAGAGTCAACACTAGGTCTTAGTGTTCATCTCTGTCCATTAAGACCTCTTTTATCACTACCAGCACCAGCTGACTCTCATGAGCCTCTTTGAGACAATTATTTTATGAGGGTGGCCTTAATGTGATAGCATTAAAGCCACATCCCACTTGTTCATGCTAGGAGGAGAGGAGAGAATACTTTTCTTTCTGCTCATGTTGTCTGGCACTTAAGTGAAATAAATTCACTCAGTATTTAAAATGGCTAGGCTAAGTCCAACATTATAAATGCAGGTTTGGACCGTTTACATTGGCTTCCAGAAAAAAATCCAGAGAGAAGGCTTGTGTATGTGAAAAAACAGTATATCACCAAATGCAAAAAACATATGCTTCTTTGTACGTGCATGCACATGTAATGTACACACAGCAATCCAAACATTCTAAGCTTTCTAGAGAGGCACGCTTGACCAGAGAGGAGAAGACTCTGTACAGTGCTTTCATTCTGTAATTACTGAGGTAAAATTAGCCATAGTTGTCCTATATAATTCAAAGCCATTCTTCTCCTATTCTGTGGAACAGTGGAAAATAAGCTTGCTGTATCTTCCCTGTGATGTCCTGCGATAGCTGAAAGGCTAGCTGTCATAACACCACTCAACCTTCTCTTCTCCAGCCTAGATATCTAGGGGACATAGTGTTTTTTTTAGAGAATTAGAGATGGGCACTGTAGCGTTCAGCCTGCTCATAAATATTTATGATGAGATTTGCATGTACCAATAGGAGTTGGTGGGCGGAATTAAGTGGGGGTGAAGAGAAGGGGAGAGAGAGAGAGAGAGTAGGCGGTTGAGAGTGGAGAAAGAAGGTTGTTTTAGTTGAGAATTAATGATATTGACTGGACTGTTATCACCTGTAACAATAAACAATTTCTACTTGGTTCTTAAATGATACGTCTCCTGGACCTCTGTCATTAATAGTGAATAAAGTTGATGTAATCAACTGGTGGCAGCTGAATGACACGTTGCTTGTGCCTTTTGCAACCAAGGGACAAGCGGGAACATGACAGGCACAAACCGCCAGTTTGGCCCAGTTTGTTTACCGCGCAACAGGTGTTTGGTGGTTCAACACCCTGCCCCCACCAGCAGGCACCCACTCAGAAGCAGCACCCAGAGGAGGCGAGGCAGGGAAATGGGCATGCTGCCTTTGAGTGGGCACCTGTCGGTGAGGACGGGCACTGAACCACTGAACACCTGTTGCAGCAGTAAAAAAAAACTGGGAAGAGGTTCATGCCCATCTCTAATCAGAATCTTGACACAACAGAGGCAAAACCTTAACTTTTATTTTGGCAGTTTTAGTAGGGCGTTGAGAAACAGTTTATCACTTTGTAAAGAGCTTTTGGAATTGATGTACTAAATTTTCTGTATTCCTTTTGAATTGTCATTCCAAAAAGCTTATCTTATTATTCCTGATATATTAACGGCAATATTATGTAAGGCCACTGTTGAGAATAGGATTATTGAGTTAATATATGTGGCCAGAAGAATGATGATGGGAATGCCTTTATTGAGAGTACACTCAGTGTTTTATTGAGAGTACAGTCAAGACCTCAGTAATATTAGGGGCGTGGTTTTGCCTCTGACATCAGAGGTGAAGCCCCAATCCTGAAATTACCCAATCTACAAGAAGTTCTGTACCTCAGTAACTGTTTTCATTTCCATTACAAAGGTATTCTGTTTGCATATGCTTTTTTTTTTGTCCAAATTTTTCAAATGTTGACCTAAAGTGTGTTCATGTGCAATTTAAAAATGAGTACAAGTGAGTTTTTTGCACATTTTCCAAACATGCATATATGGAACGTATTTTCAGATAGATATGTATGGCTTTCTGATTGTAAATTATTTACCTTTTAGAGTAAATTTTGGGAGATGGAAAAATGGGTAAATCAGTTAAACTCATCAGCTCAACACAGGGAACTTTGCATGCACTAATACAAAGTAGAGGAGAGATTAATTTGTATTCTAGCACCCTCTAGTGGATTTCATAACAACACTGTAGAAGCTAGTAGAATTTCCTTTTGACCATAAGACGCAGTTCTTCATCGTAGTCTCTATGTTTCATACAGTTAGGTTCTGTTGACAGTGTGAACACTTCCACAGAGCTTTCCAGAGCTTCAGCCTTGAGGCTTCTATCCCTTGCCTTCACTCTGCCCATTTACCTCAGTCCCTTTTTTTCTGCCACATGTACTAAATATAGGTTCCATATATCTTTAAAATCGTTTATATTCAGTATTCCTTTTCTAATCTTTATTTTGTACATTAATTTATTGTTAATAGTCATGTTCCACATTCCTCTATATTAATTTGATTATTATTCTTCCAATTCCTTGCAAATATCAATATTGCCACCATTGCCATAATAATAATAATAATTAAATAATTAATTCCTTTTTTGCCTTTTTAATTGACTATTATTGATCATATTCAAAGAAGGGTGGTGGTTTTCATCCAATTGTGGACCTGAGAGTAGTCAACAAGTATATAACACTACAAAAATTGCTCATGGTGATTTTGCAGACAAATCTATCACTACTGAACCAGAGAGATTGGTTTGCAGCAATAGACCTAAAGGATGCATATTTTCACATTTCCATACAACTGAAACAATGGTGTTTCCTTCATTTTGCCTAAGGGTGGAAAATTTACCAATTCAAAGTGTTTCCTTTCCATCTGTTAATAGCTCCAAGAGTTTTCACAAAGTGTATGGCACCCTAGCTGCAGCTTACTTATGAACAAAAGGAATTACCATCTTCCTGTACGTAGATGATTGGTTATTAGTGACAAACAATCAGAAAACTCTTGTGAAGAATGTGAAATTTACTCTTCAGATTCTGTCAGATCTCAGATTGAACTCAGATCTCAGTATCTCATCTGATCCCTTGTCAGATAATTCATTGCATAGGTACTGATCTCCAGAACTTATTTAGCAAAAGTAAGAAGCTTCATTTGGTAGAGCAGTCCTGTCTTTCATTGTGGTGTAACAACCCATCTCCAGTAACTTAGCGCACCTGTCACTCAGTTGTATGAAAAAGAGGCCACAATGAAGGAGGATAGTTTACTCACCTGTAACTGGTTTTTTGAGTGGTCCTCTTATGTATCCACACAACCCCCTGTGAGGGTTCGACTTTAGGCTCCAAATTTGATTCAAAAAAATCAGTAGATCTGTGTTGTTTCAAAACAGGTGTGGGGTTTATTGGAGGATTAAACATTAAACAAGTGTCTGGAACATGATTATGAGTCTTTTCTCCTTCTGCCAACTGGTCCGGAAGGGGCTTCCATTCGTCGAACAAGAACGGGTTTCTATAACTACAGTCCCAGGGTCCCTGGAGATCATTTGAGACCCAGTCCTTTACTGTCTGCCTCATCGCGCCTTCAGTTGGGGCAGGGTCTCCTCGTCCAGATCGTCATCCCACAAGATCCGTCCATCGGGGTCTCGATTCTCCCAGGGTCTTCCCTGTAGTTCCTTCTCTTCATTTCTCTCACTCTCCATTCTAACCTTTCTTTCTTTTCCCTCTCTACTCGTTCCTTTTCCTTTCTCAGTCTCCTTCTCCATTCCCTCGCTTCTGTCTCTCCCCAATAAGAGGGTTTAGGGGGAATCTCTACTCTTCTCCTGTAGTCTGCCTCCTCCTTTGGCACTCTCAATCTCTCCCATAATCCAGTCCATGGATCCTGCATCCACACCCATTCCCAACCAGGCGGTAACTGCTCTTCCCTCCTTTCCACTTCCCCCGCTCCTGCTTCAAACTCCACCCTCTTCTTTCTCTCCCTTCCCGCCTTTTCCTCCTGAACTTCCCCTATTGTCACTTTCTATACATCTTGCGTCAGCTCCTCTATCACTGTCTCCCGCGGAGGCTCCACCGAAGGTTCGGGTACGGGTTTGGGGTCCACCTCCCCATCTCTGCTATTGAGGAGGGACGGCTCTCCAACGAGTGGGGTATCCTTCTCACTCTCTGTCTCACACCCTCACACTGTTTTGCCAAATGAAGTTAAACATTTTTGTGGCAAACACGATAAGACTGAAGTAAATGGGTGGAACATGCACAGTAAAGGCAAGGGAAAGAAGCTTAGAGGCTGAAGCTCTGGAAAATTCCATAGAAGTGTTTGCACAGGCACAGAACCCAACTGTGTGAATGCATAGATGACCACTTGAAGAACTGCAGTTACAGGTGAGTAAGTTGTGGTTTCTCTGGTGAATAATTTTCATTAGGCTTGCACACTTCAGCCAGTTAATTTTATTGATTTTATTGATTTTATTATTGATTTTATTATTTATTAATATTACTTATATGCTGTTTTTCTCTCCAAGGTGGGTCACAACAACTAAAACTATAAAACAATGAACTGATTATATATAATTTAAAACAATTAATCATATATCAAGATTTAAAACAAGATTAAAAACAATTTCAAATAATTAAAAATCTTTAATTAATAAACAACACATTCCTGAGACATTTACTGCTTAAAAGCCTGCCTTTGCCTGACGATGGAAGGACAAGAGGGAGGGGGCCAACTTCGCTTCTCTGAACAGTGCATTTCAAAGCGTAGTAGCAGCCACTGAGAAGACCCTCTCTTCTTCTTATTTCATCCTCTGCTTTCTTTTATGAAGGAAACCGATACGGTTTGCCATATGACAAAAGTACAATCTAAAAGATTGTAAACTGAGAATACAGTACAGTTTTTTGGGTTGTGTAGAGGAGAGAAATGCACTCTAATTTACATATCTTACCAAGGTTGTGACTTTCCTAACTTAAGTGAATGTACAAATGCAATCTCTTTGTATGTACTTCCTTTCTTCCTGTTTTTATTGCTAACTAAAAAAATTTCCAGAGAATAGTCTGAAGAGAATGTTGCAGTTCAAAACTTTTAAGTTACAAACATCCTAGATGCGGGACTACCTGGCAAAAAAAAAAGTCTGAGATACTTACATGAAAAATGCAGCATAAGTGAGATGAAGAATCAAGGTTGAAAGGAATCACTCTCTAGAATCTTATACTTTCTGAGTATGAATAAAACATGACAGAACTATGCAGTTGCAGAGATTAACTCATAATATAAGATCTGTACTTCTGTGAGAATCTTCACAGATAAGATTCGTACTGGTAATATATCTGGGTTGTGGCAGAATATTCTGGTGGTATGGGCAGTTGGAGAGCTTTAACCATCCGTCTGCTCCCATGGTCACAATTTAGACTGAGTCTCTTACAGTTCCAGTTTAAATTGAAAGAAGCCTCTCCTTGATCTTGAACAGAGCCACAATGAGAGACACGGGGTTAAAGACTCATTACCCACACTGTGTGCTTATATTTTGATCTAGTTTAATTCCCCAGCCTTTGCATTTTTCTGCTTTTCTGTGCTAACTGGAGTGGGGAAAAGGTATCTTCCTACCTACCCAGCACAAATCTGAGGTGAGGAAGAGGGATTAGAACTGAGCTAGAGATTGTGCTGAAGGTTCGCTACTCTTGCTTTAAAGACTTACTGAAACCATTGTATAGAACAGAGCTTCCAGGTTATCATTCAGAAGAAGGACTGTGCTGTCTAAACTGCTGTGTTATGGTTCAGAGTTATTGTGGCTACTTCTGAACACCTGATTTGCTTGGTGCTTGACTACCTTCACCTTCTGTGCCTTATAAGACCTCTCATGCTTACAATCTTCCTTGGAGGTCCTCCTCTTGAGCTCCATCACCGTTTAAGTGTCAGCATGCAGTGACTGAAAGAAGGTCTTCTCAGTTGTAAACAATTTGGATTGCTCTATCCAGAAGAGTTAGCCTGGTGTCTACTCTCTTTTTTTGGCCACAAATGAAGGTGCCTTTTGTTTACCTAACCATTTCATTGTGTTGAATGACTAGCTTCAGTTGTTGTATGATTTGTCTAGCTTGAATATAAATATGCTTCTGCTGCTTCCATGTCTTTCTATTATTTCACTGTTGCCTTGTTTGAATATATTTATTCTTTTAACTGAGTGCTCGTTATGGGGGCTGGTGCTGAATTATTTATGTAAATTATTAAATGGAATGAATTTCTTCACTCTTAGACCATGGTCACACCAGGGAAATGTTCCTCTGTTCTAATTATACTTTCCTTACCTTTGTTGTACTGAATCATGGTTATGTGGTATATATACCTAGATGAACATCCCAGTGTGTTTTAATGTTACTAATTCATTTTCTCCTGTTTGAATCACTATGGCCAGCTACACCATGGAAATGATTTATTTTCTCTTTTGTTTTCTGGGGCACTACAACCCCTTACTTTAATTTTTTAAAAGTTTTTTAAAGGTTTTTTTTTTAATTAATGATATGTTGATATGTTGGGTAGGGGTTCCTGTTTGGCAAAATTTCCTCTGTTGTGCCGGCACCTCTGGAAGAAATGCTTTGTACTCAATGGACCTGGCACCCCCATCCAGGGCTGTGTGCTTGCTAGACAGTAGGCTGAGTGATGCAACACCTACCTATGCCCGTGCATACCTGGCCATTGACATACGTTAACCTACATATCAACATTGTTGTTGTTCTTTAGTCGTTAAGTCGTGTCCGACTCTTCGTGACCCCATGGACCAGAGCACGCCAGGCCCTTCTGTCTTCCACTGCCTCCCAGAGTTGGGTCAAATTCATGTTGGTAGCTTCGATGACACTGTCCGTCCATCTCGTCCTCTGTCGTCCCCTTCTCCTCTTGCCTTCACACTTTCCCAACATCAGGGTCTTTTCCAGGGAGTCTTCTCTTCTCATGAGATGGCCAAAGTATTGGAGCCTCAGCTTCAGGATCTGTCCTTCCAGTGAGCACTCAGGGTTGATTTCCTTCAGAATTGATAGGTTTGTTCTCCTTGCAGTCCAGGGGACTCTCAAGAGTCCAGCTCTCACTTCCATACATCGCTACTGGAAAAACCATAGCTTTGACTATGCGGACTTTTGTCGGCAAGGTGATGTCTCTGCTTTTTAAGATGCTGTCTAGGTTTGTCATCACTTTCCTCCCAAGAAGCAGGCGTCTTTTAATTTCGTGGCCGCTGTCACCATCTGCAGTGATCATGGAGCCCAAGAAAGTAAAATCTGTCACTGCCTCCATATCTTCCCCTTCTATTTGCCAGGAGGTGATGGGACCAGTGGCCATGATCTTAGTTTTTTTTGATGTTGAGCTTCAGACCATTTTTTGCGCTCTCCTCTTTCACCCGCATTAAGAGGTTCTTTAATTCCTCCTCACTTTCTGCCATCAGAGTGGTATCATCTGCATATCTGAGGTTGTTGATATTTCTTCTGGCAATCTTAATTGCCAGCTTGGGATTCCTCCAGTCCGGCCTTTCACATGATGTATTCTGCATATAAGTTAAATAAGCAGGGGGACAATATACAGCCTTGTCGTACTCCTTTCCCAATTTTGAACCAATCGGTTGTTCCATATCCAGTTCTAACTGTTGCTTCCTGTCCCACATATAGATTTCTCAGGAGGTAGATAAGGTGGTCAGGCACTCCCATTTCTTTAAGAACTTGCCATAGTTTGCTGTGGTCCACACAGTCAAAGGCTTTTGCGTAGTCAATGAAGCAGAAGTAGATGTTTTTCTGGGACTCTCTGGCTTTCTCCATAATCCAGCACATTTTAGCAATTTGGTCTCTAGTTCTTCTGCCCCTTTGAAATCCAGCTTGTACTTCTGGGAGTTCTCGGTCCACATACTGCTGAAGCCTACCTTGTAGGATTTTGAGCATAACCTTGCTAGCGTTTGAAATGAGTGCAATTGTACGGTAGTTGGAGCATTCTTTGGCACTGCCCTTCTTTGGGATTGGGATGTAGACTGATCTTTTCCAATCCTCTGGCCACTGCTGAGTTTTCCATACTTGCTGGCATATTGAGTGTAGCACCTTAACAGCGTCATCTTTTAAGATTTTAAATAGTTCCACTGGAATGTCATCACCTCCACTGGCCTTGTTGTTAGCTGTGCTTTCTAAGGCCCACTTGACTTCACTCTCCAGGATGTCTGGCTCAAGGTCAGCAACCACACTATCTGGGTTGTCCGGGACATCCAGATCTTTCTGGTATAATTCCTCTGTGTATTCTTGCCACCTCTTCTTGATGTCTTCTGCTTCTGTAAGGTCCCTACCATTTTTGTCCTTTATCATGTCCATCTTTGCACAAAATGTTCCTTTAATATCTCCAATTTTCTTGAACAGATCTCTGGTTTTTCCCTTTCTATTATTTTCCTCTATTTCTTTGCACTGTTCATTTAAGAAGGCCCTCTTGTCTCTCCTTGCTATTCTTTGGAAGTCTGCATTTCATTTTCTGTAACTTTCCCTATCTCTCTTGCATTTTGTTTCCCTTCTCTTCTCTGCTATTTGTAAGGCCTCATTGGACAGCCACTTTGCTTTCTTGCAAACATATCAACATATGTTGTTGAACATATCAACATACTGGGTGCAAATTTTTTAAAAAAATTATAGCAGGGCAGCCATGCAGCAATAATGGTGGCTGCCTTCCCCAGCGACTTGGCTTCAGAAAAGAACTGATAGGGACATGTTATACCGCTAAGGAATTATTGAATTGCCATTGGAACAAAATAACAAAAGCCTCTCAGCGAGGGGGAAATAAAGCAGTTACACTGCTGACCTGGGAAATAATTCAATAATGGCCATGTGTCATGTGACTGGAAATTTCTACAACGATTTAACAGAGGTGTAACTAGGGAACATTTGCCTCGTGTGATCATGCCCTTACAGTACTAATCTGAACAGTTTCAGTCTTAAACTGGATAGGGGAAAAAGCAATTTTACACATTTTGTTCTGTTTATTTTAGTTTAAAGTCTCTGGTAGATGGATCCAGACAGTGGTCATCCAGTGCTCCAAACCTAGGAAAAGTTCAGAGAACAATAATTCCTTTTCTAGGATTTACAAGCCTAGCAGAGATGGGTAAAGTATCTGTTAAATTAGTTCCACTGAATTACCTGCATGCTATCTCATCCCTCTATGCTTATCTCTTTTTAAAAGAAAAAATGAACTTATTGCTGTATTTTTTTTTTGTGACCCAATATATTTTATAGGTATAACCACAACAAACTCGTTTGCTTTTTGACCTGGCTGAGATCAACTGTGCATTGGCTCCCCACTCCCAGAACTGTCAAGTCACTTTGGGAGGGATGGAATTTAGAGAAAAAACTTCAACAGTGATTTTAATTCATGTTCAGATGCATGTATTAAAAAGCTATTTTTTATATCGCCAGTTTCCAAGCCACGCAGCATTTTTAAGTTACACAGTAGGCAACTTGAATTGTGTTAAGAAACAAGCCAATAGCCAGCAAAGTTTTCCAGAAATGGCAATATCACAGTCTCCAGCGTGGTCCTTGCTTAATGCCTAGCTGCAATACTGAAAACTGAAGCTGCAAATAAATTTTCAAAAGCAGTCTCCATGTAACAAATTGTGGTAAGCCAATATGGTCCTTACAGGAGCATGAATAATTTTGGGCCAACTGTCCCTGGCTGAGAGATATTGCTGACACATCGGGCTAAACTTATAGAAAATGCTTTGCATTATTAAGACTATCAAGTACAAATGTAGAATCATTAGAATCCCTAGGCTACAGTCCTGATCCTTTAGGGGGACTGTACACCTGGCTGGAATGGGTTGACCACTTCCATCCTCAGATATACTGCAAACTAACAGTATTGCTGTCTGCTTTGGATTTGTTTATGCAAGGATTAGTATTCCAAATTGCTGAGTTTCCCCATTCCTCTGGAACTGTATCTTTTTGGTAAGCATAGCAAGCAAGCCGTTTTTCTGTTTCCTCCCTGACATTTGTGAAGTGTGATAAGTTCATACAGAGAGTTGCCACGTCACGGATTCTGACACCTGAACGTATCCCTAAGAGCCCTACATAATTTTTTAGATCTCTAGAGAAAAACCAGAAGCCTGTGTTTGTCACAGCTGGCATTTATCCCCCCAAATGGTTAATTTCAGACTGAAACCAGATCTTTTCCAATGATATCAGAATTCATCTGGGCATCAAGGTGTAAGTATTTCATTGTTGCAGTGGTTCCAGGCAACATCAAGTTGTCTAATTCTACAAGCTTTTATTTATCTACATTGCTTCTATGTTCTATATGCAGAAAAATACTTCAAATATGAATACACCCAGATGTCTTACAGTTATAGAAACACCGTAGGCACAAACAGCTTAAAAATATATGAAAACTAAACTTAAGTTGCAGGCCAATAATTAAGTCAGAATTCAATCCAAAATACAGGAACATAAAAATACAATAAAATACCAAAAATAATGTTTTTAGTTGTATTCTAAAAATGCAAGAGCTGGCCTGGAGCAACAAGAAAAAAATTAGTAGAAAATTCTGTTGATGCACTTTCTGTAACTCCAAGGGCTTGTAACTCAAAATCTGGCAAGCTGCCACTATGATGATAATGTCGTTGTTTTGACTAAAATTTTGCAAAGTCTGGGGGAATAAAGCATCTGGTAGACCAAAATCTTGGAAGACTAGAATATTGTAGCTATGGGACATGCAAACACCACCTCCATATTTACACATTGCAACATAACCATGTTCAACTCTCAGGAACATTATTGTAGAATAACATTGCTTGACTGAAAAGCTGGCTAATTATTTTGCAATGAATATAGTAAACTATTGTTCAAGCTTCAATTCTAAAAGCCCTTTCATTTTGAGGGCTACCTTTTCTATACCCTCTTAATTATTTCAACAGAATTTCACATCTTGACACAATTGGAATGTCAGTGCTTCTTTTTTGTTTGTGTGTTGTTGCAGAAAATGAAGACTGTGATTCCTTGCAAAATGGAGAAAGCAAGATGCTACATTCCCCTGGGTCTAACCAATCATATCTCTGCATCCCATTTCAGAAGAATGAGGACTGGGATGGTCAGTCAAGTGATGCCAATGAGGAGATCACTCCTATGAACTCTGCCACAAGCACCCCTCAGCTCACCCCCACCAACAGCCTAAAACATGGCAGCTCCCAGCACAAAAGGTGTGAGCTTGCCCTTCTTGGCTGTGGATCTGTGCTTGCTGCTGCTGGCCTAGGCTTTGACCTCTTGGAGGCTGGCAAATGCCAGCTGCTAACCCAGGATGAACAAGAAGCCCCCAAGGAAGAGAAGAAGAAACGTGAAAGTATCTTCCAGAGGGCTGGGCGCTCCTATCGGAGTACCAGCCCACCTTCAAGGAAGCTTTTCAAGAAAGAGGAGCCCATATTTTTACTGGGCGAGCCATCTAATTCTCTTACACTGCTCTCCTTGTCTTCCATTTCTGAATGTAACTCCACACGATCCCTCCTGCACTCAGACAGTGATGAAATTGTGGTATATGAGATGCCTGTCAGCCCTGTGACAGTGAAAGCTCCTTTGCCAGTAGTTAGTAACCCTCTGGTTAATATCCGCATAGAAAGATTCAAGCAAGATCCCAACCAATCTTTGACTCCCACACATGTAACTCTTTCATCTGAAGCCCAGCAAAGAAGGCACAGGCGCACCCCCTCTGAAGGTACCATAAAAGTGGCTGGTCTGCTTGCCAGTGGATGTTCTCCTAATAATTCTCCAACAGGAGCAGGTAGGTTTTTCTTTCTGTCCCTAAACCTGTAGAATAAAAGACAGGAAACAAATGCTGTTGTCCCTGCGTTTCTCATGTAGCAATAGAAGCTGTGGGATGTTGGCTCAGAGGTAAGAATGAAGAGAAGCAATGGCTGAAGTTAACTAAAGGGCGCTGTGCATATTTTGTTATTACCACTTGTTGAGAATGAAACTACACTTGTGTGGGGTAGGTGAATAGCCAACTCCCCTCTCTGTTGAGCTAATGAATCCTGCTCCTGTCTGATCTTTATTCATCTTTCCTTGTATCTAGCAGCATTGTTCTTCATTTGTGGCTGCTAATTCCTGCTTTCCCTCCCACTTTGTTCTTCTCTAATGTTGTTGTCTTTGGTGCCCACAGTTATCCCCAAACTTCTACACAAAACTGCACATCCAGATCTTCAATTCAGATCCTTCTTGAATGGCCTCAGTGTGTTCTTAGACTCAAGCATGATTGTCACCAGGATTAATAACCTTCTCCAGATTAAAACTCTTGTTTTGATTTAACCATATCTAGCAACAGTAATTCAGATTTGGAATTGGAAAAGATTCAGAAGCCCTTACAGTTTGTTGAATGCACATCAATTTCACTCCAGCAGTCCATTTTTCTGTCTCTTGTTTTATTGTCTCAGATTTGAATGACAAATGTTTGGGCATCTCTTTCATTTTCACCAAATTTCAAGGGAACCATTTTACTGTTTACCACCACGTGCTGTAGCTGAGGCTTCACCATAAAAGCTCTAAGTTATCCTATTCACTGATAAAGTTGTGGACACTGGCTGATGGAGTTATTTTCTGCACTGTATAAATAATTGTAATTTTTGAATAATTGGAATTGACAATGTGAAATCTTTAGTTGACAAAATATAATAAAATGACCTTAGAAAGCCCAGAGTCATACACACCATAACACTTCTTAAATTGCAATTTAGTAAAACATTTCTATGGAGTCCTTTATCCTGCTTGGATGTCAGAGCAAAAACCTAAGGTAGTGAAACATATGAATACTAGCATAATATTAAGTTTCTCTTCCTTCCAAAAAAATACTTGTTTACATCTGTTTTACAATTCCTTTAGTTAGCAGCTGGTTTCTTTATCATTTATTTAAAATAATGATTATTTTAATTATTAGTTATTTAAAATATTTTACCCCACTTTTCTCCTAAAAAAGAGGACCCAAGGTGACTTACATCATTAAAAGACAATACAATTAAAAGCTAAAAACAGTAAGTATACAAATATAAAAAAGAATTAAACAAATAAATTAAAAATGGTGAGTAAAAGCAATATTAAAAGCACATTTAAAAGCAACAAGGCACAACAATCCATTAAGAAACCCCTCTCAAAAAGCCAGTCACTAAGGAAAAGCCTGCTTAATGAGAAAGGTTTTTGCTTGTGGAAGGACAGCAAAAATGGGGCCAGCCTGACCTCCTGTGGGAGAGAGTTCCAGAATTTGAGAGCAGCCTCAGAGAAGGCCCTCTCCCATGTCCCACCAAATGCACCAGTGAGGGTGCTTGGACCAAGAGAAACGCCTCTCCTGATTATCTTCACACCCGGCCAGCCTCATAAAGGGAGACACTGTCTTTGAGATAGTTTGGATCCAAGCCGTTTGGGGCTTTATAGGTTAAAACCAGCACTTTGAATTGTGCCTGGTTTCTATCATCAAACCTCTGGAGTGCCTCTAGGAACATCTTGAAGTTGATTATGTTTTAGAGTCATTTCGGTTTTGGTTCATTACTTTATTCTCAAATTTCAGTGCAAATATACAACAATATATTTGCTTCAAATAATGATATCCCTTTAAGGGAATCATTCTGTTTACTATTTAAAAGAAATTACCCTCTTAAAATAATCAGTGTTGCTATCTTTGAGGGTTTGCAGTAGATTTATTTCAATATATTAAGTAACCAGTGTTCTAATTGTCTAGACTTCAGTCAATTTAGGGAAAAAATGGTTGATTAGTAGACATCCCTGGTAACTGTTGTCTATTGAGATTACGCCATACCTACCACATTCCTTGCCTTAACCTCTTCTTCCAGTTCTGCTCAATTTCTACTATAACAATTATACAGATGGGGTGCCAGGCATCTGTAATGATGCAGCTGCTGAGGGTACAGTGAACGAAGCATGACAATATAATAGTTGTACACAACCCTCTGTAATCTCAGATGAATGTTCCAGATGCTTATGGTATCTCTTTCTATTCTGCTCTGCCGTTAAAATAGATAGATATTAATTTTTTTAGTTCAAAATACTTTAATGTATTAAAAATCACACTAGAAAATTATTAAATATTATTTATACAACCATAAATATGAGAGATCCATAATGAAATCAGACATTTTGTACTAATTATATCTGGACACTTTCTCTTCATCTTGTCGGTGTACTCCTCAAATTTAAAGATTCTGTCTAAATTTGGAGTTTCTGAGATGCTTCACTTCCTTATTTTTAAAATCTCCACCAAGCAACCCTCAAATATATATTCAGAATCAAGAGCAGGAATAGGTAAAGTAAGGTCTGTGAGTTGCATGTGGCCCAGGAGCACTTCTTTACTCCCCAGGGTCACCTCAAAGACCCCAGATTCAAAACACGCATAGGATTTATTTGGCCTCAAATACTTGTTTTACCGAAAGAAAAAAAATGTAGCAGTGATATCCTCCTCTTGGGCCTTCCAAAACCTCAACACTCCATCCCACAAACAGACTGGATGTGCCCATCGTTACACTTCCAGTTTGATTTTTTTAAAGTGCTCCTTTCAGCCGTTTACAGTGTTGCCAGTAGGGAGGGCACCGGGGACTTCACTTTGGTCCCCAAGTCCTCAGACCATGCCTACTTGTGGAATAGAGACAGTAAAGAGAAGCCGTGCAATTTTTAGTGTTTCTCTCTGGTTGTGTAAATGTTGTGGAAGGCTTTGCAGACTTAAAATCTATCCAGTTCAAAACCAGTGAAATATTTAGAATCTTGATAAATAAAATACCATACTAGCTGAAATCCTGTTGCTTAGCATAGTAAATTGCACTGGAGTAAACCCATTGAATCAGTGGGGATTGGGTGAATCAACTCCTCCATAAGTTCCGTTGATTCAAATGGGCCTACTGTAGTTACTACTTACTGTACTAAAGTAATTCATGACTAGAGTAGGTCTATTTGAATAATGGCACTTGCAGAGGAGTTGACTCACCAAATGATTCAGTGGGCCTTCTCTAGTGCAACCTATGACAACTTACTGATTCAGTGGGCCTTCTCTAGTACAACTTACTACACTAAGCAACAAGATTTCAGCCCCTGTTTCATAATAAATTTGGTGAATAAGATTCAGGTTCTATCATATATGAAAATATCCTTGGAAACCTGTATTTTGTTAATATACACGTACAGTCTTTTTATTCTGCTACCCTCTGTAAGTTGCTGTTTGTACTGTTCATCACTAGGCTACCAATAAGAAAAGTAGGATCGAAAAATAAGGGGAAGTACAAAGATATGTGTTTATTTGCATGACATGTTTGGGACATTCTCATGTTCTGATTACATCAGATTACATGCTGGCCCTAGTACTACCTATATCTACATATGAGCATGCAGGGATCAGCATGAAGATCGGTATAGATCCTGTGTGGTCTGCATGCATAAGATGAACAGAATCAACCCTCTGTCTGATGTCAGCCTTTCTTTACTAAATGAGCCCAGTGTCTCATTTCATCAGTGTTGTTTAACTGGTTGGTTTCTCTTTCTTCTCTCCTTCCCCACCCTCCTTTCTTTCGTTTGTGTCTCTTTTTCTGGTGGGGGCATAGGAGTATTAAAAACTCCCAGTCCAAGTAAGGGTGCAAATGAAGTCCCTCGACTGCCAGACCCCAACCTCATCTTTCCTCCAACCCCCAGGCGTTATAATGCTCAACAAGACTCTATGCTGGAGAGACCCAAGACCTTGGAATTCCTACCTAGGCCACGCCCTTCAGCTAATAGGCAACGGGCTGACCCCTGGTGGTTTGTATCCCCCAGTAATGCCAGGGGTGAATCCTCTGCTAATAGCTCAAGTACTGAAACTCCCAATAACCTGGACTCCTGCTTTATCAGCAGTAGCAGCACTGTTGAAGAGAGACCTGCACTACTTTCTTTCCATGTCAGACTTCCTGAAGAGGAGCGGACACTGTTGGACATGGATGTTGAAGGTCAGAGCCAAGATAGCACTGTGCCTCTATGCAGAACTGGATTCAGAACACACAAACCTGCAACATATGAACTCAGATCAGAGTTTTGGTCCTAGCATGAAATTCAAAAAGGATTGATAAGCTCCTTTAGATTCAGTTCTATTTCTTGCACTAAGAATGCACTTTGAAGACAGATGAAGTAGAGGGATGCTGCTGAGATCATGTTGCAGTGCTGTGTCAGTTACTGATACAGTACTGAGTTACCTGATTATTTGTAGCTGCATGTAGCTAAGCTACATGGAGCTGCTGACCCTTATTGTGGGGTTTCCTGTCGTCTTCTCCGTCTCTTCATTACAGTGTTAAACTGAAGCAAGAAAAGTGGTGTACCTAAGCCTCTCTTCTTGACCTACAAGAACTCAAGATACCCTGTATAGATAAAAGATTTTGTGATAACCTCAGCTCCAGTATTTTAAATGCAATGGTGGATAATTTCTTTACAAACATAGGGTACAGGAATAAATTATTGCTTGGGTGTGTCTGCACCAGCACACTTGTCATGTTTCATTTTTATTTTTGCCATGGCTGCTCCAGAACACATCTTTGCTCATTTTGAGTATACACACAATTCTTCCTTTCAGAATCAAATGCTGGGAGCAGAACGTGGTTCTTGATGAAGATGGAACCTGCCAATGCCACCCGTATCATCTGCCCCAATGTACTTAATATACTGAGCTGAAGAAAGGCAAGAAAGAGTTTTGAGCCTTGCATAGTTTTCAGTCCCTGACATTGTGTAAATGTTTACTATTGTTGTTAGACAAATAGATGTCCAGATGCAATGATTTAAATGCACTGGTGGAGGCGTTCTCATGCTGAAGGACAAGGGGAGTGATGTGAGACTTTGGTCCAGACTGATCATGAAAAAATGTGTACCTGTTGAATGACACACAATCTGAAAGGACTGAAACAAATTGGTACACTTATGTAGTGTTATCTGGAATGTGTAACCCCTTGCAAAATTTCAGCAGTATTATGTATGAAAAACTGGCAGTCTCCTACCCTTTTCTGTGAAATTTGTTCTTGATTAAACCTGCAAAGTTTTGCTATCTAAAATTACTTCTCCACAATAATAAGCTAAGACAGGAACCTTCATTTTATCTGTGAGTAAGATATTTGATGAGCCCAATTTTTACTGGCTGAAGCCAAACAAAATCAGTAGACTTGTTCTGTTACTTGTGGACTTAATCTTTTCCTTTTGATTCTAAAATACTGCCATATTAAGACAAAGAATTGTGCAATACGGACCCAGATCTGGAAAAATTCTAGTAGTTTTTTTTACAACCCCCTCAGTCTCCTCTTAGAATGTATTCTTGCTTGCTCCCAATCTTGACATCTGTTCCTGTATTGCATTTGCTACCATTCAGAGCTTTGCTATATTTTCCAAAAAGTGACAAACCTGATGGATTACAACCCTAAGTGGCTCTTATGAAACTCAGGGCCTTGGAATGGTAATGGTGCTTTTCTTATTTTCCTACTGGGGAAAGTAGCTTTTTCTGTATCTTGCCATTTGAACCCACTCTTCTTCCCTATCATCCTCCTGTTCTAGGTAGCTACTGTCTGTACTTTCACTTTTGGCTGCACCTGGGCTTGTATGCTATTTCTGCCTCTCTTTTGGGTGATTAAGACTCTTCACAGTCTTCCACAGGTGAGGCAGAGGCCACTCCTCTACACAGAAAAGGAATTCCTTTAAGTAGCAAAAGTTTTAGATTTGATAAAACTCATGCTACTTACAAGATGTTTGTAAGCCCAGACAGATGAACCCATTTAAACCATGGTTTCTTGAACATGTATAAATGTTGGCCTAATGGTCCCCTCCAACATAAGGTCAAGTCTAGTTATTTAATATGGTTTACACTTCTATATTGTACTTACAAGCATGTGTGTGTCTAAGATAAATATTTGTTAAATCTGGTATTATTGTGTGGATACCTAGCATGGAGTAGTGGATGGAGGGATGGACTAGAGCGCAGGAGACCTGGATCCACATTCCTGATCATCCAAGGAAACTCATTGGGAGGTAAGGTAAAGGTTCCCCTTGACATTTAGTCCAGTCGTGTCCAACTCTAGGGCGCGGTGCTCATCCCCGTTTCTGAGCCATAGAGCCAGCATTTGTCCGAAGACAGTTTCTGTGGTCACGTGGCCAGCACGACTAGACAAGGAACACCGTTACCTTCCCACCGAGGTGGTACCTATTTATCTACTCGCATTTTTACATGCTTTCGAACTGCTAGGTTGGCAGGAGCTGGGACAAGCGACAGGAGCTCACTCCGTCACGTGGATTCGATCTTACGACTGCTGGTCTTCTGACCTTGCAGCACAGAGGCTTCTGTGGTTTAACCCGCAGTGCCACCACGTCCCTAAATTGGGAGGTAGATCTCCTTTAATATCTCCATTACTGTGAAAGCCCTATTAGGGTAATTGTAATTCAGTTCTGACTTGATGGCGCATAACATTATAACATAAACCTGGTAGTGATTTATAGCTAATAACTTTCCTTTGCTACCCTGTTTCCCTGAAAATAAGACCTAGTATGATTTTTCAGGAGGCTCGTATATAAGCCGTACCCCAAAAATAAGCCCCACTTAAGTGAAACCCTGCCCTCCACCAGGGACTCATTGTGCAGCAACCAGAAGAAGGTGACATGACTATTTGAATAAATGTAGATTGTTGTACATGAAAAAAATAAAACATCCCCTGAAAAGAAGCCCTAATGCATTTTTTGGAGCAAAATTTAATATAAGACCCAGTCATATTTTCGGGGAAACACGGTAGAGAGCCTTGCCTGATTGCTTTTTTAATTGAAGCATCCATGCTTCTGGTCCTGATTATGGAGATGCTGTGGTGAGCTCTCAGCCACAGAAAGCTGCTGAATATTTAGGTACAGTGGACCCTCGACCTACGGAATTAATCCGTATTTATTTATTTATTTATTTATTTATTTAACTTATATGCCGCCCACACTACCCAGAGGTCTCTGGGCGGCTTACAACATTTAAAATACAATAAAAAGACAAAACAATTAAAATGCAATTAAAATATATACTCTGAAAAATTGCCATCGGACCCACAGCTGATATCATTTCAATTAAAAGCCTTCTGGAACAGGAAGGTTTTGACCTGGTGCCGAAATGTCATCAGCGTCGGCGCCAGACGAATCTCAGTCGGGAGGGCATCCATAGTCTGGGGGCAGCTGCCGAAAAGGCCCTTTGTCTACAAGCCATCCACCGTATTGGCACGGTGGCCAGAGGTCGAAAAGTCTGTAGGTCGAATATGCATTTCCCATAGGAATGCATTGAAAACCATTTAATCCGTAACCGGCCCAGGAAACCCCCCCCACACACACACACACAAAATGAAAATAAACAGACCTTACCTTTCCGAAGCCTCCCAGGGGTCCCCCGCCGCCGCCATCGCCGCTGCCTGAGGCCTCTGAGGGCTTCTCCGCCGCTGCCGGAGGCCTCTCGGAGGTCCCCCGCCCTCGCGGACGCAGGCTTTCCCAGGGTGGACCGGGCCTACCAGGGGAGGGCTTCCCCCAGTAGGCCCGGTCTACTGCCCGGGAAAGCCTGGTAGACCGGACCTACCAGGGGAGGGCTTCCCCCAGTAGGCCCGGTCTACTCCCCAGGCTTTCCCGGGGAGTAGACCGGGCCTACCAGGGGAAGCCCTCCCCTGGTAGGCCCGGTCCACCCTGGGAAAGCCTGCATCGGCGGGGGCGGGGGACCTCCGAGAGGCCTCCCATGGCAGTGGGGAAGGCATCCGGAGGTCCCCCTCGCCGCCGCTCGTGGTTCGGAGCTTCTCCGGAGGCACGATCGGCGGCGAGGGGGACCTCAGTAGGCCTTCCCCGCCGCCATGGGAGGCATCTCGGAGGTCCCCCCGCCGCCACCGATCGTGCCTCCGGAGAAGCCGGTGCGCTCCCTGCCCATCCGTGGTGCGGGTCTACTCATGAGTAAGCGCCGCTGTAGGCACGGGTCTACTCATGAGTAAGCGTCGCCGAAGGCCCTGGGCAGGGGGCGCGGGTCAGAGGGGCTCCGTGGACGGGGCGTGCGGCAGCAGCGCAGGAGGAGGAAGGAGAAGCTGCTTCGGAGGCACGATTGGCGGCGGAGGGGGAACTCCGAGATGCCTCCCATGGCGGCGGGGAAGGCCTGGAAGGCATCCGGAGGCACGATCGGCGGCCTACGGACTGGAAGGGGGAGGCGGGGAAAGCGCCAAATTTGAATTTGCCGCTTTTCCCACCTCCCCCTTCCAGTCCGTAGGTCGATTCTCCGGCCGCAAGTCGATTGGAAATTTTGCGGCCGGAGAATTCCGTACCTCGAAAAGTACGCACGTCGAGCCATGCGTACGTCGAGGGTCCACTGTATAGCCCTAATTTTATCCAGTAGTATAACTAATTCTTATGGGTACAATTATGGTTCATATCTCTTAATTTGCCCTGCACTCTGAGTAATGCATCTAAAGAAATTGCTGAGAATGCCAGTTTTCATTTTTATTTTTATATCTTCTTGTTAGGACAAGAGCACAGTTAAAGTTTGTTTTGCCACAAGAGAGTGTTTACTTTCTCTACTACATAAAAGTCCTAGGGCATTTTCATAACTTTTTTTCACAACTAAGAAAAATAATGACTTTTTTGCCCCTGGTGAAGAATTGTTCTTCTCTGTTTAGATATTGATCCATTTAAATTAGTACATGTTCCAAAGGGTATCCAGTAATGTTTGGCATATGTTTGGTTTAAGCATATTTGCATGATATATAGAAATGCATAGGATGAAAATTGTTGAAAAGTTTTCCAAAATACACTATTTTGCCTCATTCATTCGTCAATTCTTTGGCATCTAAACTGTGTTTATCCACTATATTGTTTCATGTAGTATTTTTCTTCTGTAGTAGAAGCTGGATATGTTGGATATCTGTGGTTAATTTGTGTAGGTTCCTTCCTCTCCTGTTTTTATATTTTGTCCCCAGAAACAGCTTTGATACTGTCTTGTAACTGCTTTTTAGAACAGAGGTCACATACTGATGTTCTTTGAATAGTCAACTATGGAGATGCAAAAGCTGTTCACCTTTTCTATTGTGTTTTTTAAGAAAGAGGGAGCTTTGCCACTTCCACAAGTGCTCATCTCAAATTATGATCAGAAGAGAAACTCTTCTTGAAAGGAGGGGGCAGGAATGCCAGGTTCCTAGTGAAAGCTGTGGAAGGTACTGTAGGTTGCTATGAACAGGTTAAAATACCATAAGTGTGACTGTATAGATCACCACTTGAATCCTGATTACAGAAAAGTAATATTTAGACCTTGCTGTGTCCATCAAGTTACAGCTGAGGCTTTTTGGCTTCTTAACATCAGCTTCCTTAAGCTGAGATTTGCCAATACTTATAGTAATAGTAGGAGAAACACCTAGTTCATACTTCCATAGTTTGATTCTTCTGGATCTTCTTCCCACATTTCTTTTTGGGTCTGATTTTTATTATTGAAAGATAGTATTCATGCGGAATAATTCCACACAATGTATCTCACAGGTTAGTTCCTTGCATGCTCTGGTGTAGGATTCTTTCATTTCTGATTGTTTGTTTAGGTGCAGCATCACAAATGTTTTGTATGGCTTCTTACAGAGTAAGTTTGATCTTGGTATTTGCTGATTGAGTCTGTCATGTTGAAACTCTTTTGGGCTTCAGCCCCAATTACAATTATAACAAAAATAATGTTATAAGGCAGTAGTACAGAAAGGTTATTTTTTTTGCCCCAAATCCATTTTATGAATTTTGTCGATGGAGTAATTCGTGTTATTTGTTTCGTGGTGGTGATGGTGAAGTGGATATAGAAACCTGCCTTTTTAAATTTCTGCTCCCCAGTAAATTGGGGGTTGAGAGTGTAAGACTGAGTTTTTCCAGGAAAGCTTTATTTGTCAACAACCTTTTGCCTCTATAACCCCATTAGGCTTAAAGATAATTATTAAATGACATCAATGACGGGTTTTTCACTGTAGTTAACACAGGTTATGATTTTATATAACCTGCTATATCTCTGTTCTTTGTCAGTGTGTTATGTGTACCTCTTTGATAGATTTTTAATTTGTTTAAAGTTAGACAACATTATTTAAGTTAAGACAGAGCTAACTGAAGTCAACAGGAGATTTTTTTGGCTTTTTCTCTGCTTGTTTTCCTGGCTGTAATGGGGTGGGGTGGGGTGGGGTGGGGGGGTAAACCAAGGATGCCAAGCAGGCTTGGTTCAATGGCTAAAATTACTATTGTATTACAGTGTAATGCTATTCTAGGCCTTGTCTCAAGATCAGAGCACACAAACTTGAATAAAACTGTTATAAACAATAACTGATTTGAGATGTTTTCATTTTCTGTCTTTGCAAGATCTTGCCTAGAAAAGTCGGAAATAGAATGTTATATTAAATATGTTACAATCTCATGGTTATTTTCTCTCATATCCTCCTTAGTACAGGTAATTTTTAATAAAAATTTGGTAAAGCAAATCATTCTACTATATGCTTTCTTAGCCTTAGATCTTTATATTTGGTGAATTGATGCCTTCTCAGTCCAAAATGAGTACATTTTGGTCATCAAATGAGTGATGAGAAGATAGGTGGTTTGAGAGAGGGGTCAGAGAGGCCATACATGTGCATATAGAAAATCCCTCACTCAACAGGGCTGGAGGCCTTAGATACAATCTGTCTCCTATTTATCATGATGCCCTTTCATCAGTCCCCAGAAAGATCAGGACCACACCCTCTAGAAAGACCACTGTTAACTACTGTTAATGACCCATAACAATGGGTGGAGAAGGACTGCAGAAGTGGGATTTTCACTCACCCCCAGGCCTTTGTCCATGTAACAAGCCTATTCAAACCAGGGGGAAGTAGAACCAATGTGGAGGATATATCAGGGGTCTCCTACCAGCTCTTCTCAGGCTGAAGAAGCTACTTGGATGAGTAGTGAAACATTTCAACCTAATAAGAAAGAAATCCAGTTGCCATGACTCAACTTCCAGATAACCTCACCTGGATGACTGAGAATCTTCACAGACATTTAGAATGGTGAATTGATTGTAGGAAATAAGTCAGCAGCCCTTCCCAGAGTAGTTTGTGAATAGATTTGCTTAAAGAGCATAGGGTTAATTTATAAATATACAAATTACACTGGTTTGCATTGTCATTTCATTTAAAGAAAGAAACTGGGTGGTACATGGCAAGGCAGCATCATTTCATGAAGTAAACAGAACAATCGTAACCCAAAGATTGTTGCCTGTTGAGGTTAGGATTGCTCTGTTGTGATTTCCTCCATGACAATTTGCCACCAGAACTGCTCTACTGGCTAAGATCTGCCTACAGATGAGCAACAAAAGGGGATGGGAGAAGCAGCTGTGTTTCAACAATGCAGGGATACAGCTAAAACACTACTACAAGACAGGCTAGTTGGAAGTGATTTCCAGCACACCCAGGGTAGGAAGTGTTTGGAATCACTGCTGTTTGAGTACCATTGGTCATATTGGCCAGTTAGAATGGCGATTGCAGCTTGCAATGTGGGGAGGTGAGCAGAGCCTTTCCCAGAAAGTTCACTACTTTGGAAATCTGCCTTGGAAGGCCAATCAGACAATGACTTCTTCCTCGTTTTTAAACAGAAGAATAAAATAAATTCATTTTGTCAGTTCTAAAATTTATTTGGTGAGGTAAGTTATATCTTCTTCATTGCTTTGATGATTTATTGAATTATTTTTTTAAAAAATTGATTTATGTTTTAAAAGGTGAACTACTCATATTCAACTTCATTGAACATAAAAAAAATACAAAAACATAGAATCATGCTATTATATCAAATGTTTCAGTCTTGCTGTAATCCTAAAATAACTTGGCAGATAAGTACCTGTGAGAATACATTCTACTGTTGCAGTAGCCAATAAATAAATGTCACTTCTGTACAAATCCAGTAAGTGTCTACCTTTATTCTTTGTAGCTTATGAGTTTAGCTGTCACTGTATATTCATACATTTTGGTTCCCATTTTGTTTTGTTTTTTAAAAATCTGAATCTTTTTTCAGTACTCTGTGTAACATATTGTAGCCATAGTCATGTAAGTTGTGCAGTATAGACACTTTTTTGTCTTAGAATCATAGAAAAGTTAAGTTGGAAGGGGCTTACGAGGTTATCAAGTCCAACCCCCTGCTCAATGCAAGAATACAATCAAAGCATATCTGCCAGGTGATTATCTAAGTTTTTCTTGAATGCCTCCAGTGTTGGAGCACTCCCCAACTCCTGAGGTAACTGGTTCCACTGTTGTACTGCTCTAACAGTTAGGAAGTTTTTCCTGATATTCAACCGAAATCTGGCTTCCTTTAACTTGAGCCCATTGTTGCATGTCCTGCACTCTGGGATGATCGAGAACAGATCTTGCCCCTCCTCTGACAGCCTTTCAAATATTTGAAAAGTGCTATCATATCACCCCTCAGTCTTCTTTTCTCAAGGCTAAACATGCCCATTTCTTTCAGCCTTTGCTCATAAGGCTTGGTTTCCAGCCCCCTGATGATCTTTGTCGCCCTCCTCTGAACTTGTTCCAATTTGTTAACATCCTTCTTGAAGTGTGGTGTCCAGAACTGGACACAATACTCAAGGTGAGGCCTAACCAGTGCTGAATAGAGGGGGACTAGCCCCTCGCAGGATTTGGAAACTATACTTCTATTCATGCAGCCTAAAATAGCATTTGCCTTTTTTGTAGCCACATCACACTGTTGGCTCCTATTTAGCTTGTGATCTACGACAATTCCAAGATCCTTTTCCTTGTTTTGCTGAGCCAGGTATCCCCCATCTTGTAACTGTGCAGTTGGTTTCTTTTCCCGAGGTGCAGTACTTTGCACTTATCCCTGTTGAATTTCATTCTGTTGCTTTCGGCCCAGTGTTCCATCCTATCAAGGTCATTTTGAATTTTGTTTCTGTCTTCTAGAGTATTAGCTATTCTGCCCAATTTTGTATCATCTGCAAATTTGACAAGCATTCCAAGTTGTTAATAAAAATATTGAAGAGCACCGGGCCCAGGACTGAGCCTTGGGGTACCCCACTTGTTACCTTCTCCCAGTTAGAGAAGGACCCTCTGAGTACGATTCTGTAGCCAATTGTGTATCCACCTGACACTTGAACTCTCCACCACACACCTAGTTAGCTTGCTAATCTGGATATCATGAGGCACTTTGTCAAAAGCTTTGCTGAAGTCAAGATATACTACGTCTACAGCATTCCCTCTGTCTATCAGGGAGGTGACCTGATCAAAAAACGAGATCCAATTAGTTTGGCAGGATTTGTTCTTGACTAATCCGTGTTGGCTTTAGTTCTGTCTTATATCCTTTTTGTTTTTTCTATTATATTCTTAATACAAAACTCTTCTTTTTTTTTGTCTTGTCACATAAGCAGCAGATATGGAAATAGCTATACTATACTGGAAGCTTCTCAAGTGATTGCACAAATTATCTTGTATCTTTGAACCCATTGTTCTAAGAGTGGCTTATCTCATCAGTGTGATAACATGCTGAACTAATCAGAGAAGGAGTTTGAATCTGTCAGCATGCATCAATTTCTTGCCCTCTTGAAACGGGAGTATCTGCCATTCCTCCATGCCAGTTTCAGTGTATGGAGGCCGCAATATAAAAGCCCTTTGGGCTGCCAATGTCTTAATGGGAACTGTGCCATAGGAGAGAAGGGACCAGTCAAATAGCATGTGTGTCTGTAGAGACCATTCAGGGACTGGACAGTGTGTGAGGGATTCTGCATGTTTCCTTTTCCTCTAAAGAGTGGAAGCTAACTGGGGTTCTCGCTGGTCTGAAATGGCCAACTATGTTCAATTCCATATCATGTACAGCTGCTGCAATTGGTGCTTGAATTTAAAGGTAAATTCAATGTAATATTATAAATTATATAAATTTATAATGTTATAAATTATATAAATTTATATAATCAGTTATAAATTGCTGTTCTGTCTCATATTCACTTTGATGTGGTCTACTACCAATTTCTCAAATTTGCCAGAGTTTAATAGGAATAATTTGAAATGGAAAGTTACAGTGCAGAAGTAAGATAATCTTTACCACTCCGAAACTTCAGAGAAAGGAGAAAATATTTTTCCCCTTTTAGATGTATCATATTTTGGATTCACTAACTTTTTCTGGAAAATACCTTTTTCATTTTTAGGAAAATAGATTCCAAGATATTTAACTACATTAACTCCAAAGCTAGAGGCATTCAAGAGAAAATTGGACAATCATCTGTCACATTCGCTTTGATTTGGATTTCTGCATTGAGGAGGGGGTTGGACTCAATGGCCTTTATAGGCCCCTTCCAAATTAAGTATTCTGTGATTCTACAATTATCTGACTTTTGTTCCTGCTTTGTTCCATGCATATTTTTGTTATATGTGGCTATCTGGATAGCTCAGTGGTTAGGTATCTGTTTGCAGAATCAGAGGTAGGGAGTTTGATTCTCCAGTTTGCCTCCTGTGAGCAAAGCTATCCTATGTGGCCATGGGCACGTTGCATAGTCCCAGGATGCTCCAGAAGAAGGGAATGGTAAGCCACTTCTGAGTATTCTCTATCTGGAAGACCCTGAAAAGGGTCACATAAGTCAGAATTGACTTGATGACATATTATAATTATTTATTTGTTTATTTAAAATCTTTGTATCTCGCCTTTTTCCTTAAAAAGGGCCCAAGGCGGCTTGCATCATTAAAAAGACAATATTTAGAAGCTAAAACAGTAAGTATATGAATATTAAAAAATAATTAAACAAGTATATTAAAAACGGTAAATAAAATCAATAATAAAATATTTAAAACCACAGAAGATGGTGCATTATACATTCTGATTTACTTGGTTTTATTTGTATTGATTTTTAGTCCTGTAACTGTTTCAAAATGCTTCAATTTGAGTTCTACTTCTTTAACTGATTATTTGAATGCTTCACAACATTGGACAAAATCCTCTTCAGTGTAGACATCTTTGTGCGTTGACGTCATAATGTGAGGCAATTCACCTCTGAAAGTTATACTGTTGGAGAACAAACCTATGGTGACAGCAGCCACGAAATTAAAAGACGCCTGCTTCTTGGGAGGAAAGCGATGACAAACCTAGACAGCATCTTAAAAAGCAGAGACATCACCTTGCCGACAAAGGTCCGCATAGTCAAAGCTATGGTTTTTCCAGTAGCGATGTATGGAAGTGAGAGCTGGACCATAAAGAAGGCTGAGTGCCGAAGAATTGATGCCTTTGAATTGTGCTGGAGGAGACTCTTGAGAGTCCCCTGGACTGCAAGGAGAACAAACCTATCCATTTTGCAGGAAATCAACCCTGAGTGCTCACTGGAAGGACAGATCCTGAAGCTGAGGCTCCAATACTTTGGCCATCTCATGAGAAGAGAAGACTCCCTGGAAAAGACCCTGATGTTGGGAAAGTGTGAAGGCAAGAGGAGAAGGGGACGACAAAGGATGAGATGGTTGGACAGTGTCACTGAAGCTACCAACATGAATTTGACCCAACTCCGGGAGGCAGTGGAAGACAGGAGGGCCTGGCGTGCTCTGGTCCATGGGGTCACGAAGAGTCGGACACGACTAAACGACTAAACAACAAATAAAATAATACTAAACTTGAAGCTTTTTTCGATATTAGGATTAGCTTTGTTGTTATTTTTTGCCTTTCACTAGGTTTTGGAAGGTTTGCCAGTTTGACAAAGGCACTCTTAAGTACAGTTGATTTCAAATTGACTAAATTCTTCCAAGACAGGTACATTACTAGTAGTATGTGTCCATCTTTATAGGACAATATGATTTAACCATTTCTAAGGGTCAACATGATGATGCTGATGGTTGCAGCTAGGGATTGCACAGTGAAAATGTTCATGTTTCTTTCATTTCAGGTTCTTTTCAAGGTGCCTCTCTTATTTTTCTTTTGTTTCTGTGTTTTCACACACTGATCCTTTTAAGCCTCTTTCAGGTTCTTCTGTTTTGGTTTTCACTTTTGTGCTCTCTGGCACTCCAGAAACCCCTACAGAACCCTTAAAAGCTACTAAAAAATAGAAGGAAAAAAGAAAAAGAAACAAACCAAGCAGACAGGCAAAGCAACAGAGAATCAGTATACTCCAAAAGTAGGTAACAGTACATGAGAAACAAAAATCTTTATCAGACCTATGCAGTCATTAGTTTATATCATTTTATTTATTTGACTTTTATACTGCCCATCTGGCTGCCATGGCTATTCTGGGTGGTTTACAACACAAACATAATAGATAACAATTTAAAAACAATGAACATAAACAGTAAACATAATAGCTAAAGAAAATCAAAATTAACATCAGTACACATACACAAAACAACATAAAATTAACTAAAAATAAGTAAAGGTATTTTAAAGGCAAAGCGATGGAACTGATACTATGAACACAGAGATGTTATAAGCTCTGGGAAAGCCTGTCTGAAGAGCCACATTTTCAAGGACCGTTTGAAAATTCCCAGTGAAGGGGCTAGGCAAATTTTGGGTATGAGATTATCCGAGAGATGGGGAGCGACCGCCGAGGAGGGCTGGTTTTTGGTCTTCCGTTTCTGGGCCTCTCTTTGGGTCCGTGTTCTAAACAGCCCAGCCTGGGTAGATTGTGTAGGACGAGCAGATCTCATTATTCATCATCATTACTTTCATCATCTTTAAGCAACAGTACAGATGAGGGTCACGAAGAGTCGGACACGACTAAACGACTAAACAACAACAACAACAGATGAGAAATAAAATCATAATCAAATTTATGCAAGTACCAGTTTATATCACTTCCTCCTCCTTCCTCTTCTGCTTCTTCCTCTTCTTCAGTTATCATAGCAGTCTGTGTCGCGATTTGACCCTTTTTGGATCCCACACCTCTGGCACCTATGTGGCGTTGGACCCACTCGTGCCTTGGTCTGTCCACCTAGACTCAGACCTCAGAGCACACCAGGGCAAAACTAAACTCTTTCCTTTCTTCCACTGCTGCCACCAGGAGATCCCTAGATCCCCATAACTCCTTTAGAAAGAATCAGGTCCACTCTTTAATGAATTAGAAAGATCTTTAGTTTATTTGCTTATTTGTTTCAGTATTTTAATATTCAGTTCTATTCCTTCTCCCTTCCAGTCACTGGTCAATCACTTCTCAGATCTACTATATTTTCATCAGTCTAATCACAATCACATAAATCTCTGAACTCTCTAATCAAACTCCTTCCAAAACTCTGATCTCCCTTCTCCCCCTCAGGCTCTGCCTCTTATACTCTGCCTCTTGGCTCCGCCTCTCAGCAACATAAATATGCATGACTCACTCTAACTAAACCTGAGCCATGACCACATTTAAAGGAGAACGCTACAGTCCTGTTGCCTGGTTTGCATGGCACTGAGAGCCCAACTTCCTTCCCCAACCTTTAGTCTACTACATAAAATACTGCCAGTGTTGCCAGTGCCAGCCACCCAAGGTGCTACCCCAACCAACAAACTCTTCTAAGACCACTTAGTTAAACAAGCAGAGAAGAGGACCCTGTATGCTTGAATGAATAATTTTTGGAATACAGGAGAGGATGCTGGCTGGCTTCAAAAATGGGTGAGGAAGGAGGAAGTTTCACTGACTGGCATCAGACCCAGCCCTCTTTTTTCGTTCCTCTCTTCTTGAGTTTGGCTGGCTCCCGGCAAGTAGGTTGCCTGCTGCCTGGCTAGGCCACATTCCTGCTTCCTGTGGACATTCAGATTGGCTGGTGACAGGCTTCACAGCACTATTTGATGAAAAATCTCTTGGATAATTAAAGATACAAAGAGTGAAAGAAAGGTTACATGAAGAAGGGAAACATGAAAGAACATGAAACTTGTGTACCTCTCTTTCACGCACATTAGCAATTCTTGTTTAAGAGGCTCTTTTTTTTTTTAATCAATGAAGCACAAAAATCAAAAGAGCACCTCTTCTGTGGTTTTCCCCCTTTGTGAAAACAGAAAAGGTCCATTCCTGGTTGCAGCGTTTCTTCCCTCGTTCAGCCCTCCCTGTTGCCTGAATGCTTTCTCAGGAAGATTTACCAGCAGTAGAGCCTCTTCTGGCGATACACAAGAGGGTGTCTGCAGTAAAATGAGAGGTTGCCAGTCTTGGGTTCTACTGGATCCTGGCAATCCTCCAACAGAATATCATTAATGGGTTCAATTTATTTTTTAACTATGAAGGATGGCATCTGCCTGGTTTATCAAGTTCTTGTAAAGCAAGTATTTTGTTTTATAAAATGTAATCCCAGAAATCTTTAAGATCAACGTTGCTTATATATTACTTCAAAATTTAGAAAGTTTTTGCCTTTTTTGTTTTTCAGAATGATTTCAGTTCTGTTGGGTTTCCTCCCTCTTTCTCATTTGAATAACCACTCCTTTCTAATTATGATTTGCATAAACATTAAGTGAGTTATTGACTTCCATTATTTATCCATTTTAAAAATAGCTGTTTTGTAATATGAGTCATGAAATTAAAAACACATATATATGCTTTTAAGTATTTCAAAGAAGCTGGAAACCAAATTTCGTAAATGAGAAGTAGTTTGTTTCACTGTGCATTCCTTCTCATATGGGCAGATCTCTCCTTCCTTCCTATTCTCACCCCATCCCCAACCCAGTTTATCTTGCATATCCATTACAGCGATGCTAGTATTATTCTGCTATTTTAATTCTATTGTTTTCACACTCTTCTTCCACTGCATCATGATTCTCCTCATCCTCAGCTCAGATCTGGTCTACATTCTCCACTCCTAACCCCCCAAATATATAGTTTTTTGTATTGCTAGTGCTGTATGTAAAACTGAAAATACTAATCATCTAAAATCAATACTGCATAGTATTATATAATGATTAGAAGTATTAATGATCTGAAATGCAGGCTGCAAACACTTATTAGCAGGTATCACTCTGTAGATCACATTTTTCACAATATATGATTTGGTTTCCATTTTGGTAACAGATGGTTTGATTCTGTTTTTGAAGAACTGTGATCTAATTTGTCCAGTAAAACTAAAGCTCAGAGTGCATGGGAGTGTGTTTCCTGAAATGTCTTCCCCTCCCTCTTCCTTCTTTCTTTGATTTCTGTGCAATTAAAACCATACAAAGTGAGATTGCCCACAGGTTTTTGAATGGCAAATATAAATGAAATGGCAAAAAAGAAGTCATTTGATCAATAGGTTGCTGAATGAAATCAAAATACCAGGGCAGCCCTTGCTGTTGCTAACTTAACCTACCAACTCTTGAAATTATTTAGAAGGCAGCTAAATTCACATCTGAATAAGAAGTGTTTTTGCAACGTGAATTTTAAATCTGTTGAAAGTTCACATTAGCCAGCTCTCTCTTATACAGAGGCCATTTTAATTCCTCTATTTAAACCAAGCTGAACAGAGCAGTAGCTCATTCAACAATCACCCCTCAAAAAAAGCCCTGATAGCTTTCCATGTATAATCAGATTAAGCAGTTCTCCATCTGACACAGGTTGTATTAACAAGAGCATTGATCCCCTTAATTTCTAATGAAATTGAAACAGGTTTAAGCCTATTTAGAAATGGGAGGAAGAGAAAAAGAAAAAGGTTGTCTCTCAAGGCACTCATTCTCTTGAGAAGAAACATAATTGAGTGTTACCAAGCAGTGCTTATGTGTAGCGTCATCTGCTGAGCAGGCATACAGTTACAGGTTTAGGAGGTCTTACCGTCTTCATAAAAATTAAACTAATTATAACATGTTAACTATTAATACAACTTAAAATTAGCAGATTCTAACCTCACTGTAATGGCTACATTATTAGTATAAGCAGGACTCTTTTTTTGCTTTTACTAAACTAGATTAATGATCCACTAAACCCAATGCCATAGATTGACATTAATGTAAAGCAAATAATTACATGATCAATTTGCTAACATAAAGGAGCATTTTAATTCATACCTTTTAAAAGCAAAAGTACTTGGGTTTTGCAAGAATGTTTCTTCAGTCTATTACTATTAACATTAGCTAGGGAAGGGAAGGGAAGGTGCAAGGAAGAGAAGCTGTGGTCAAGGCAAGAAGATCAGCACTTGAATAACAGTACAGCAGCAGCAACTGAATTGAATAACAGCAGCAACAATTAAATATATATCAGGCAAAAACAAAATTATATTAAAAAAAACGATGAAAATGTTGTGGAACCTTAAAGAATACTGTTATATTTTAAGAGCTTTAATGGACAAGTCCACTTCCTCAGGCATAAGAGTGGGACTCGGAGGAAGTGGACTTGTACACAAAATTACAGTGTTTTTTTCAAGCGTTTGGAAGTCGATTTTCAGTGGTGATGATGCTATTTTGTTTTGTAAATTGTGTGAAGGTGTTGCCCCAAAAGCATTTTAATATTCAACAACATTGTGAGTTGTTTAGCAAGATTTACCTTTGCTGAGAACAGGCAACATCTCCTTTTTAAGAGAGTTTCTTTTTCAACTGCAGGTTTATCAAATACCCAGTCAAAATTTTGTAAGGATCTCTGTACAGTGATGGTTACTTAAAATATTCCTTTAAAGAAATTAGGTAGTGGTTGTTGTTGTTGTTTAGTCGTTAAGTCGTGTCCGACTCTTCGTGACCCCATGGACCAGAGCACGCCAGGCCCTCCTGTCCTCCACTGCCTCCCGGAGTTGGGTCAAATTCATGCTGGTCACTTCGGTGACACTGTCCAACCATCTCGTCCTCTGTCGTCCCCTTCTCTTCTTGCCTTCACACTTTCCCAACATCAGGGGCTTTTCCAGGGAGTCTTCTCTTCTCATGAGATGGCCTAAGTATTGGAGCCTCAGCTTCAGGATCTGTCCTTCCAGTGAGCACTCAGGGTTGATTTCCTTCAGAATGGATACATTTGTTCTCCTTGCAGTCCAGGGGACTCTCAAGAGTCTCCTCCAGCACCACAATTCAAAAGCATCAATTCTTCGGCGGTCAGCCTTCTTTATGATCCAGCTCTCACTTCCATACATCACTACTGCACCAACCACCAGTCTGGCTGCCACATTCTGGACCCGCTGAAGTCTCCAGATCAGGTTCAGGGGGAGCCCCACATAGAGGGCAATTCAGTAGTCAATCCGGGAGATGATCAGGGCCTGCACCAAACTCCTGAGGTAGTTCTCATCTAGGTAGGGGCGAAGTTGGGCGATTAGCCTAAGCTGGTTAAAGGCTGATCTGGACATGGCTGCATTCTGGGACTCCCAAGAAAGGGTCCAGATGAATGCCCAAATTATGCACTTCATCCCTAAACTGGAGGGAGTACCATCCAGCCTAGGGACCATCCCCCCTAAGCTATCGGAGGTCCCCCCCCCCAACAGCAAAATCTCTGTTTTGTCCAAGTTCAGTTTGAGCCTGTTAGCCCTGGTCCATTCCAGTACTGCAACCAGGCAATGCTCCAGTGTCTGGATGCATCCACTGCAGAGATGGTAACAGAGAGATAGAGTTGCTCCAAAACTCCTGATGACCTCCCCCAGCAGCTTAACATAGATATTAAACAGCATTGGGGATAGTGCCAATCCCGGAGGAATCCCACACTGAAGGGTCCAACCTCCTCCCCTAACTGAACTCTCTGAACATCGTCCTCCAGGAAGGATTGGAGCCAGCTCAATGCTAAGCCCCCAGTCCCAACCTCAGAGAGCCTGTACAGGAGGATACCATGGTCGACAGTATCAAAAGCCGCTGAGAGATCTAGGAGTACCAACAGGATGCATCTGCTCCTGTCAGCCTCCCTTAAAAGGTCAGCCTGCAGCACAACCAATGTTGTCTCAGTACTCCATCGTGGCCTGAATCCAGTCAGGGTCAAGGCAATCCTGCTCCTCCAGGTATGACTGCAGTTGATTCGCCACCACCCTCTCAATCACCTTGCCCAGGAATGGTATGTTAGCGATTGGATGGAAATCGTTAAGGTTGTTTGATGATGGGTCGGACAATGGTTTCTTTTAAACGTGAGGGAAGCATTCCCTCCCTCAGTGATGAGTTAATAATGTTCACGACCCAATCAATTATAGCCCCCTTCATGGCTCTGATCACCCACACTGGGCAAGGATCCAGCAAGGAGGCGGTGGGCCTACAGCTAGCCAACACCCTGGAGATGCAATTCCTAGTGTAGCCCTTATTTTCTTTTGTTGTGATTTTAATCTATTGGTTTGGGTCCAATCCCTCTGAAAATGAGCTTTTTCCACCTTTTGTGTGACAGTCATTCAGATAGCTGAAGATGGCTGTTATATAAATTAACAGTTCTCCAGGCTGAATACAATCAACTGTCTCAACTTTTCCTCAAACAGCTTGGTTTCAGACCTTTCACCATTTCAGTTGCACATCTCCTTTATGCATGGAAACTGAGTCATGACAAATGGACTTCTTTCTTGAAACGTAACGTGGAGGATATATCAGGGATCTCCTACCAACTCTCCTCAGACAGAAGAAGCTACTTGGATGAGTAGCAAAATGTTTCAACCTAACAAGAAAGAAGTCCAGTTGCCATAACTCAACTTCCAGATAACCACACCTGGATGACTGAGAATCTTCACAGATATACTCCTTTATGCACGTTTTGGCTTGTCAATACTCTCCCTAGTATATTGTTTGCCATATTTACAAAATGTTTCGGGGATGTGAATGTACCAGTTGTTTGGATACTTCCCAAGATAAATTGGAAGAGTGTAGTTGACTTGTGGTGTTGTCTTATGGAGCCAAGGCTGCATACAGTGCCTTGTGTTAGTATTCATACATTTGTGTCAAGAGACTTAGGGAAGCTTTTGTGGGATTTTATCCTCTGGAAGAGCCCACTGAGGTAGACTGGGCTGAAGAAATAGTGTCTGGCCTGAGATCACCCAGTGAGTTTTCATAGAAGTACAAAGGTTTGATATGTGCTGTGTGTGGCCTGGGTCCAATTCTGTATCAACTGCATCCTGTTATTTTAAAATTATTTTATGTAGAAAAACCCGTTGAGAGATGTGTCCTTTTTTCCCCTTTCTCCCCACTCTAAAATAACAAAAAATGAAATCAAGATTCAGTATACTCAATATATAATATTTTCAAGAAATCTGGCCATTAAATCATTAAATCACAGTCTAGAAATGTGTTTAATTTATTGGTGGTGTTTTCTTGAAGAAACGCTCCTAATTTTTTTAGTGACATTCAGATAGTTTTTGATAATTTGATAGGTAAAAGTCTACAACATGGTTTATAGGAAAAGATGTGAATGCCAGCCTTTCAAATAACAATAATTGTGTGCCTGTCAAGTCAATTCTGACTTAATGGTTACCCTTTCCAAGGTTTTCCAAGTAGAAAGTACTCAGAAGTGGTTTACTTTTCCCTTCTTCTGAGGGCATCCTGGGACTGTGCAGATGTGTGGTCCTCATATAATCCTTAAGCAAAGGTAAGTGATACCTTTGTTTGTTGTGCGCCATCCAGTCTCCTCCAACTTACGGCAACCGTATGAATAAGTGATCTCCAAAAGGTCCTGTCCTCAGCATCCCTGCTCAGCTCTTGCAAACTCAAGCCTGTGGTTCCTTTAGGGCAGCGGTCCCCAACCTTTTTGGGACCACGGACTGGCTGAGCCTCTGAGGAAGGTGAGGCACCCCCCGCGCGCTCGCGGGTGCATGCGCGAAGCGGTGGGGGAGCACCCGCGCGCCTGCCAGTGCCGGTGTGAGCGCTCTTCCACCCCTTTGTGCATGCGCAGGAGCGCCTGCATGCCCGCCCGCGCACCCGCCCACCCCTTTGCCCGGGCGCCCGGGCGCATGCGTGAAGGGGTGGGGAGCGCTCACGCCGGTGCTGGCATACGCACGCGTGCGCAAAGCAGCTGTGGGAAGGGGAGTGCGTGCAGGGGGGAGGTCTGACTCCACGGCCCGGTCTGGCTCAGGTCACGGACTGGCACCGGGTCGCGGACCAGGGGTTGACGACCTCTGCTTTAGGGAGTCAATCCATCTTGTATTTTGTCTTCATCTTTTCCTGCTGTCTTCAACATTTCCCAGTATTATTGTCTTTGCCTTCTCATGATGTGCCCAGAGTAGGACAGCCTCAGTTTCAACATTTTTGCCTCTAGAGATAGTTCATATACCTTTATTAGACCACTTAAAAGATATCTAGCTTTTGACCCACACATAGTCCAAAAGCAAGGATAGCTGATACTTTTATTAAGACCACTAATAATCTGGCAGCCCATTATTTGGTGACTTGGGAAAGATAATCTAACCATCAACCATCAAGGGTGGAATTTGAAACCTACACTCCTAAGTTGTTTTTGGAGCCTGCATTTGGGAAGTCACTTTTAAGAAACAGAGTTGGCATGGAGCCCTGCCATGATTTTTGGAAATTTCACATATTTGTTCTGCACCATCCACAAAAATTAGTGCCAAGACTGACAAATACTTGAATGGGTTAAAAGCTAGCTTTTATTATATTCTCTGCTGACCTTATAAGGGTATTGCCTGCCCTTGCTTTTGATAGGAACCTCATGGCGCAGTGGTTAAACTGCAGTACAGTTCAGCCTCAGGTAGCTGGCTTGAGGTTCACGCAGCCTTCCAAGGTTGGTAAACTGAATACCCAGCTTGCTGGGGTGGCAGTGTGTAGCCTGCATAATTGTAAACCACCCAGAGAGTGCTTTAAGCGCTATGAGGTGGTGTATAAGTAGCATGTTTTTTGATTTCTAGTTGGTTTTCTCCCATAGAGGCTGTTCAGAAACATTTTTAAACAGCTGGTGCAGACCTGAATCTCGACACTTATCCCCCATTGCATCATAAAAATCTGAGAGGGCTGTGGATCCCTCAGGTACACTCTCCCTTCAACTACCAACATAAAACACCTTCCCTTTCCTTTCAGAGGAAAATTCTGCCTTTGTGAGAGCAAGGGTCAAAGTGGTAGCCTCCTCAGTATGTGAAGGGTGCTTGATATTGGTTGTCTCCCTCTGAGGTTGGATTTCCAAACACTGCACAAGGAAGTATCTGGTCCTTCCAGTGACTTTTGGGACACTTTCCAGGAACTATAGTATTGCAACCCAAATGCCTTAGATAGAGTTCAAATAGCTGAACCTGTTTGCTTTAAAAATAGTTCCTTCTAAATGCATCTGTTTGAGTAAAGTGGACACAGATGTGATGTGTACACATAGATGGGCATTGACAGTGTGCATGTTCTCTGTAGGACAACTGTTACAATTTGAAGAGATCTCAACTAAGTTTCTTGAAGGTCCATTTATATATCAGAGTAAGAATTGGCTGGAAGTCCAGAGCTGAGTGTACTGCACAGTATATGAAAATCCCTTTAAATATAACATATTATAATTTTTCCATATGTTTCAGTTTTATAATGTTACATTTTATGGAAGCTTTCATTTGCAGTATTGCAGGAACATGTTCACTTACTTTGCTTTCCCTGTTCCTTTGCAACATGAGAGGGAATGCATTCTGCCCTGTGTTTACTGGAAGTATCTCAGTCACTGCTTTCTTCAAAGTGAATAGCAAGGGTTATTTTGCATCCCAGGTCACTACAACATGAAGCGCCACAATCTATAAATATTGTAAAATAAGGGAAGAATTCAGATTCTCAATTTGGAAATGATATTTTCATGAGGTGGCCTTCACATTGGCATATGGTTCTTGAGTGTCATTTCCTCCAGTTGCTACTAGTGGTCCTTTAGATTGGAAATGCCAAGAACTGGACCTAGGACTTTCTGTACTGCATGAATTGCTCTGTTACTGAACTATAGTCAATCAGTTGTAGGTCTTGTATTTTGTGCTTGCTGTTAGACAAATTATCACACCATTTGCTGTTCCAGTGTGAAGAAGATCCATGTGCTCCTGGAAAGTTAATATTTCTGAATGTTTTGTATAAAGAACACAGTGGGACTGATTTGCAGGTAAGTGTGTGTAGAATTTCAATACAATTAAGCACACACAGATTTAAATCAATATATTCTTATTTAGATTTAGGATTTGCTCCTTTTGAAAAAAAAAATCTCTACAGCTACCAGTGAAGGCTGTTTTACAGTATCAGTTGTGTCTCATGCAACCTGCTTAATTCTACTTGCTGTTTAATCAGTTTGCAATGTAAATAATGGGAGACTTCTGGAGGTCTGATTAGGCATACAGTTTTCTTTTAAATGACAGATGATCAATACCATTACTAAATCCATTAAAGGAGTTGCATTAGGAGTTTGGCTCCATGTACTATGTTGAAGCTCAGAACAAACTAAAATCTGTGCAGCATGTTACACACACACAAGCCCACCTGTACTTTAACTTGGCAGGGAGGGTAGTATTATGGACTATTGCTCCTTTTTGAATCCCTTGGTTTATTTGTTTAAAATGTTTGGTAGTCACATTTTGCATCCCAGGGCTCTCAAAATTATGTACAATAGGAAGATTAAAAATACTTAAAAACAATATTCTTAAAACAATTTTAATCCCCCTCTTAAAAACAGGTTCTGATATATACTTTAAAAGCCGATTCTAACATTTCTAAAGATCAGAGGCCTTTTGCGCAATACAGTTTTGGCTCCTCAACAGAGAATGAGGCAGCCTGGCTTTCCTTAGGAGGGAGTTTCATAGTCCTGGTGGTGCCACTGAGAAAACATTGACTTATGTACTCACCAGCCTTGTATCTTGCAATGGTGGCAAGCTTACCGAGACCTCTCAAGGATTTCAAAGTCCAGGCAGGCACACTGCTTGACAAGGTAAAAGCATTAGGAAGGCAAAATGGTAAACCTTCTGATCTGCACTCTTGTTACTGGTTCGTTCATTCTTTAAGCTTTAATTAAGCAGAAGTCTATAAATTAAAATAATTAATTTTCATGTCACATTAGAAGAAATGAAATGGAGCTGAGTCTATTTGTAGATTAGTTTACTCCTCTATGTAGTACATAACTCATTCTCAACTATATCTGGGCAACACAGAAGCTATAATAATATATAAGATGAGGTACAAAAATTTATGAGGAGGAATGCACAGAAGGAAAGGCACTCCAACTCTCTCCATGCCTAATGAATCCGGATTCTTCATTGTACTTAAACGAGAGTGCCTCACTCCACCTACTCTATTATACAGAGTAACCGAGGAGTCAAAAGAACAGAAGTGTCTCCTAACATGTACACTTCTCCAAGCAAGAACCATGGAAAAGATGGGTTCTTGATTGTATATAAAGCCCATTCATGAGGATGAAATCCCTCCTGTTTTGATTCCTTTTGTCACTGAGTGAAGAAAGCAAAAATAGAATAGGCAATGCTTGGCTCTGTTTTCTAAAATTTTGAGGAGATGGAATCAAAACCTGAATAGGGCTTCTGTCTCATCTCTTTTTCCTCCCATTTCTCCCAGATGTGGCTGCTTGATGATCCTTCCATGTATGCAACTTACCAAAGGGCTCAGTAATCAGTACTGCCAAACCAGGAATTAGCTTGAAGCCAAAGGTTTAGTATTAGGCATCCTTCAGTCTCGAAAGACTATGGTAACGTGCTCTGTATGGAGGACTTGGAACAGCGTCTAGTGTGGCTGAGAAGGCCAATTCGAGAGTGACAATCCCTTCCACACTGAAGACAAATACAATCTGTCCCCTGTCCAGCTCCCTGATTTTGCTGCTTCCGTGACTGCCTCTTTGCCTCGGTCTGCTGGACAAGGGTCTCTTCAAATTGGGAGAGGCCGTGATGCAACGCCTGCCTCCAGGCTGAACGCTCCGATGTCAGGGTTTCCCATCTGTTGAGGTCCATTCCTAAGGCCTTCAGATCCCGCTTGCAGATGTCCTTGTATCGCAGCTGTGGCCTCCCTCTGGGGCGATTTTCCTCCACTAATTCTCCATACAGGAGATCTTTTGGAATCCGACCATCAGCCATTCTCACAACATGCCCAAGCCAACGTAGACGTCGCTGTTTCAGTAATGTATACATGCTAAAAATTCCAGCTTGTTCTAGGACTACTCTGTTTGGAACTTTGTCCTGCCAGGTGATACCAAAAATGCGTCGGAGGCAACGCATGTGGAAGGTGTTCAGCTTCCTCTCCTGCCGTGCACAAAGGGTCCAGGACTCACTGCAGTACAGGAGTGTGCTCAGGACACAGGCTCTATAGACCTGGATCTTGGTATATGTTGTCAGCTTCTTATTGAGCCATACTCTCTTTGTGAGTCTAGAGAACATGGTAGCTGCTTTGCCAATGCGCTTATCCAGCTTGACATCTAGAGAGTGAGTGTCAGAGATTGTTGAGCCAAGGTACACAAAGTCATGAACAACCTCCAATTCTTGTTTGGAGATGGTAATAGAGGGAGGTGAGTCCACACCCTGGCCCATGACTTGTGTTTTCTTCAGGCTGATTGTTAGTCCAAAGTCTTGGCAGGCCTTGCTAAAACGATTCATGAGTTGTTGGAGGTCTTGAGCAGAGTGGGCAACAATGGCTGCATCATCGGCGAAGAGGAAGTCCCGCATGCATTTCAGCTGGACTTTGGTCTTCGCTCTCAATCTAGAGAGATTAAAGAGCTTTCCGTCTGATCTAGTCCGGAGATAGACACCTTCTGTTGCAGTTCCAAAGGCTTAATAGCATATGAAGTAACGCATCTTAGAGGCATCCATAGCAAAGTGGAACAATTCTGTGAGTTTAAAAAAAATCATAGCAACACAACTGAAAATGGAAATTCGAATTTAAAGATTAATTGTTTACTGAATCCAAAAATGCTGTTCATCCCTACCTTTCCTCCACCTGTCCTTATTTGTGGTCTGTACTGTTTCAGAGAACAGCACTTCTTTACTGGGAACAATTCTCATTGTGTTTTGACCAGTAGCTTTTAAGTTCTGGAATTTGTATGTAGCAGGCAGCTTCATCGAGAATGTGCAAACAGATTTAAAGTTTTTTTTTAAAAAAAAAAAAAACCTGGAGATTTCCCCTCAAATCTAATTCCTGTCAGTTATCAGAGAGATCCAATGAGTCTAAATGCCTTTGAAATCATGAGGTCAGCATGTCATTTTTTTTTTCTTAGAGTGACATCAAAGGGAAAGGTGCTCCTTTGCCTGCACCAATGCGAAATACATAGCTAACATCGTAGGGATTATTTCTAAATATTAACTGGACAAAGGATCACTTGAAGACCAACAGCTTCAGGTAAATAATTTTGTGAAGGGTAGCTGAAGTTTGATGTGCTATAAAGAGGGACAACAACTCTTAACAGTGACCTAATGCCTCAAGGTTCTTATATGCCTTGGGCACTATAGCCAGGGTTCAGGGTACCATAGTCAGAGCATTTGGAGACCACCAGGTGACTTACAATTGCTGGTGTAAACGTTAAAGGGAATATACATTTCTTGTGAGCAGTCCATTTTTCACCAACAGAATATCCTCAGAAAGTAATCAGCAATCAGACTTTCATATTATGCCCATGTTTACTTTCCAGTGATTATTCAGATCACAGTCGGACCCCAAGCACACTGAGCACAAGATAACTAGGTAAGGAAATTTGTGTGCTATGGCAAATGTATTTCACTACTTGAGGGAGAGCATTTTCTAAAAACACACTAAGTATATAGCTCAGGCTGCAGTCAGACCAGCAAAATGTCCCCCTCTGGTAACAAAACTTTTCATCCCTTTCTTGTATTTCACAGTCACGTGGTATATATACCTGGATGAGTGGCCAATGTGTTTTGATATTACCGGTTCATTTCCTTCCATTTGAATAGTTATGGCTAGCTACACCACAATACCGATTTATATTCTCTCTTGTTTTATGGGGCACTGAATCCCCTCAACTTTAATTTTTTTAAAAAACAACAACAATACATTGATATGTCAGGTAGTGTTCCTAATGGGTAGAATCCCCTCTGTTGCACAGGCACCTCTGGAAGCAATGCATTGCACTCAATGGACCTGGCACCCCCCACCAGCACTGTGCTGCTTGCCAGACAGTAGGTGGAGTGCTTGTGCTTTAAACCCATTGACAGATGTTTACCAACACATCGATAGTCTGGCTGCAGAAAAATTATCTCTATCTCTATATCTGTCTCTATCTATCTATCTATCTGGGCAGCCGTGAGACAGTAAAGGCAGTACACACATGCCATACCACTAAGGAATATATCGAAATGCCACCAGAACAAAGAAACCAGAATCCTCCTGGCGAGAACGAAATTTTCTGCATTTACACCGCTGGCCAGTAAAATGAATTGTGAATGGGCATGCAACTGGAAATTTATGCACCGATGTAACGAGGATAACTGGGGAACATTTGGCAGGTGTGACCACAGCCTCAGATCGACTGTAAAAGAACAATGCTATGCAGTTTTCTATCATTTAGAGTTATAATGCTGGAGTTCACAAGGGAAGCCATTCACTTTTGTTCTTTAGTGGCCTGACTTATTCAACTTGGAAGCATTTCTCACTGTCTGAGCTCTCATTTTACCTGCCCTGATGTTTTTGGCATAACTGTAATGCATGGGGATTTCCTTTCTATAGTTATAATGCAGAAGGTTAACAAAACTTTCCCCTCCGTCTAGAAAGGCTTAATAGGCCGTTGTGATATAGAGCTGCTTGAACTGTGCAGGTACCCAAGGTCAGTTTCCACTTTACCACCTGTGTTTCCTAAATTTGCTTTTCAGATTATAATCAGTAGCAGATTACATGACAGAGACTTCTAAATCAGGGGAAAGCATTGAAATATGAACCTCCTGCCATAAAGTGGAGTAGTGCTTGGGTATTTTATAGTGATGTGGATGTAAAATGTAATCAAGCACGGCAATTGGTCTTAAGAGTCTCTTCTGAAAGAACAAAGCACCATTATTAAAGATGGAAACAGACTTGTGTGCTTGCCCAGCATTATTGGCTGGTGCATGATGTCATCACAGTCAGTGGATCTGAAAGCTCCATCTGTATTCCACTTGCTGCTACCACTTCATAATTATGTTGCATTGTGCACTGCTTTTGTTCATTGAGTCACTGACTGTGCCTTATTTCACATAAATTATTCAGCACCCAACGTTTAACAGTAATCACAGCTTGGATTTCTACTGCATCTTCCACTGTGTTTTCCAAATATGTGATGGAAAGCAGTTCCCCATCTCTACTCATCACTTTGCAATTTTATTTTGTAGTTCGTATGTTAATAATGATTGCCCAATTGTGATGTTTGCTGGGTAGTGCTCCTTTTGCTATAATTTTAAGACTACAGAAGCTGTACACATTTCTGGACAGCCCGTTAATGTGACAGAGAGATATGAGTGTTTTATTTTGTTTTGTTTTGCATAAGTTATTACTCTTCCTGCTCTTACTAATATAGTGCATCACTGGCATCTTTTCATGTTGCACAATCCTGGCATGACTGATCTACAAAGCATGCAACACTTGTGCAATATTCTTCTTAAGAAGCTAATTCATAATGCATGGATATGATATGCTGATGGTGAATTTCAGTATGGTGCCATTGTGTCCTACCTTGCTATTTCCTTGGTAGGCAACAGAAAATCAAGAGGTGTGAGTGATGGCTATCTTAATTAGCTAGCTTTACCAGAAAACATTGCGTTTGCTCCAGGGATTATATGGTGTCTCAAAACTCACTACATGGCTTGCTAGAAGTGGCATAGGAGTGTAGTTTCTACCATGCAACCAGTCCATAGGGCTCAGGGATAGGAACTCTTGTGCCATAGTTCTCAGATTTGGATTGCCAAAGAAGGCTCTGGTGTCATCAGTTGCACAGAAGGGGAAATTCAACTCCAAAAACTCTCATTTGGGGGCAAAGTTATATTCTCTAAAGCAACACTTGAAGATAAAGGCTTCCCCTTCTGATAATCTTGGCAGTCTTCTTCCTAAGGCAGGAAGGATTAAGCAAATATTTCATCCAGTGGTACAAGAAGAATGAAATAATACCTTGAAAGCTTCATTGCTCCAAAAACTACAGGACAGCCAAATTTCGTAGCGTGCTTGAACTCCCTATCCCTACGTACTGAAGAACCGTTTTCCTTTTAGTTGTTAATGGTTATACTAATTTCCTCTAAGTCATCCCAGATAAAACCACCTTATTAAAGCATATAAGTGACATTAAGTGTTTGGCAACAACAAAACAAAAGTATTGTGCTGCATTTCTGATTAACAAATATATTTCAGTTTTCATGGATTACAATCTAATTTTTCAGATAATCCATGAAAGCTCACACTGAAATGCATTTCCTAGCCTCAGAGGTGTCCTAGTACTTCTGTTTTTGTTGTTAGTGAAACAGATTAAAATGGCTGATCCCTCTGAAAATTGCCCCAAATATTTGTGAATGCTTTAAATGAGAGCATCAATTTGCTGACTAGAGAGGCCATTAGTATCCTTTCTCCTGTTGTGTAATGGACCTGGGGGTGAGGAAACATTTGTTTGTACAGGACTGCAAATACAGCAGAGAGGGTACACGTTTGGGACTCTGGATTTATCAGATCGATATAGGACAGGTTCAGTCAAGGGTCCAAAATGTTTCCTGCCACTATATGGGTTGGAGCTGGTTCAGCTCATTCCCAAAACATTTTTCCTGTTACAGAACATACAGAATGCAACTCAAGTATTTAAGAAGAACTCTAGTATCTATTTTGAAACCAGTTCACACTGTACTTTTTTAGAGTATAAAAAAGAAGAGCTTGGGGAATGAAAATTAGCATAAGGCAGCAACCCAGGCTGTGTGTGTTCATGTTCAGTTGGTTAACAGTACTCTACAGCCCATCCCTGGAGATTAATCACTTTCTTCTTTAGGATTCACCCCAGGATACTCTGAATAGAGGGTCAGGAGACTTCCTCAGCCTTATGAAATCTCATTGCTGTTTGGATCAAAAGGCACACTGAACTGACTTTTGCTTTCCCCTGAAGTCCTGCAGTCCCCGTTTAAAGCAAATGACTTGCTCAACCATAAAATTAGCTGAACAAGCAAGAACAGATAACTCCTCTTCACAGTCCAATTAAGAATATCTTCTAATTATATTCACAGGACAGGGGGCTTCTCAAATTGGCACGGTCTCCCCCTTCTGAGAATTATGGCATATCTGCTGATGTTAGCAGAGAAATACAATCTGCAAATGAAAGCTGGCTTGCTCTCTCCTTGTTTATTCAGATTGTCTGATGGGAAGGAGAGGAGAATTGAATTGGCAGTCTGAAATGGAATAATGGCTAAATTCTCAAAGCAATGGTCTACAAGGGCTTGCTTGAGTGGGAATGTGACCAGCTTTTCACCTCAGGGAGAGGGAGGGGGACCCAAACAGTCAAATATTTTGTTCTAAGCTATGCCATGACAAAATCTCTTTTCTACAATGACTTGTACTGATTTCTTAAAAGGAAAAAGGAAAGGAAATAGGAGAATTTACCATTTCCCCCCCTACCTTTGCTGTTGCTACTATTGTTACCAATGTTCTAGATTGGTATTTTATACACTAAAAGCAAATTCTCCAAGTTCAGATCCTTATCCAGTCAAAGCAGCAGTATCTGTGAAGAAGACGAAGGTATCGGCAGATTCAGAAAAAACAGTGTTTGAATAAGTAGCTTTTATATTTAACACACACACACACACACACACTTGGAGAATTTGCTGTTAGTAGTCCCACCCTCTAAACAATCCTGACTGATGTGGAGGGATGGAAACTGGGGGATGTGGTGGAATGAAATACCCTGAGAAAGGACATGGCTGACCCTCAGATCCGTAACTTTATATAAATATATAAAAACTCAGCTGTGGATAATTTTGAAAAACACTGTATTTTAGCACCCACAGTAACTTCTGCTGCTTTCATTTTTAAAACTAAGTTGTTGTCTGTTTCACTAGCATAAGGAAGATGAAGCAGCGTTGTGCCAAATAAAAGGAGTGACATTCAAGATCTTCCCTTTCATAGTAGTAAGCATACTATTAAGACAGTTCTATACCATAATTTCAGTCTTCTTTTACCTACAATGAAGAGATTATTGATAAGGATATTTCGTCTTTTCTAAAACGGTATCTGGCTGCAGAGCCAGAGGTTGGGAGTTCAATTCCCCACTGTGCCTCCTGGGAGAAGAGCCAGCCTGTGTTGCTCTACAATCCCAGTAGATGCCCCCAGAAAAAGGGAATGGTAAACCACTTCTTAGTGTTATCTACCTGGAAAACCCTGAAAAGGGTTGCCATAAATCAGAATTGAGTTGATGGCACATGACTATTATTTTCAGACATAGAGACCAAGAACAACTATCGATCTCTCTTACCCAAAGTAGGCCCAGTGGAAGCCATCAGGGTTAGGGTGAGTCAAATTCCAACTTGGGTCTAAACCCAAAAATTGGAGCAAGAGGCTTTACTCCTTCACTGGATACTGTTTCACACACACACACACACACACACACACACCCCAATTTAAACCCACATTTTACCAGTTTAGCTGCAATGATGCTACTTTTAGATGAATTTTGCACCTGATTGACAGGTGATATCCAAAGAGTGCTCATCAATGGTTCATATAATTATCCTAGAAAGAAGTAACTAGTGGAGTGTTACAGGGTTGTATCTTGGGCCCAGTATTATTCAACATCTTTATAAAGAACTTGCATAAGTGTAAGGAAAAGATGATCATCAGATTTTCAGAAGGCACCAAATTGAGAGGGAGAGTTAATACATCAGAAGACAGAATCAGGATTCAAAGCAGGATCCTTAACAGATTGGAGAACTGGATCAAACAGACAAACTGAGGTTCATTTGGGGAAACCACTCATATAAATACTATGGGGAAGACTTGAGGATGTTTTGAAGATAGGTACACATATTCTTAAAAAGGGCACTACTGGAACACTTGCTATTTTGTATCATTTGTGTTACACCCAAATCTGCATTGCTTCATGGAAAAATCCCACTATGATGACAAATTGGTGAAAACAAATAGAATAAATGGCCTCTTAAGAATACATTGCGATCCAAAGGTTTTTGTGAGATTGACAAAGTCTGTGTTTTGTCCACTGTTTCTGGACCTGATGTGTTGTGAAAACACCCCAGTTAAAATGCATTTTTTAATTTCTCAGAATAATATTTGGCAAAAATAGTCTTGCTTCTTTGAGAAGATATTACTCTGCAAAGCACATTAGGAGTAGTTCTTGCTGATTAATGCAGATCTATTTACAAGCTGCCTCTCATCAAAGCAGCCTTTGGACTGAATCTGTGTGATGGTATAGGAGAAATAAAAAGGTTATTTTTGTAAAGTTGCATAGCAAGCTGCCCTGCAAAATGCTGAAATACTGCTATGTATTAATTCTGCAAGGTTCTCTGAACAAGCTGACTCCTACAATTTGCCCAGTAAGCTGACTTTCCCTGAGTTTGTTCCAGTCTGTCTGTCTCAGGTTGTCAACATTCAGAAAGGGGGTGGAAATGTCTGACAAATCATAACCCGTAGTTGCTTGAAAAATGCACAGTTGTGGTAGGGAGACCTTTGTGTTCAGCAGCCAGTTCCTCCCTCTTGAAATCCCACAGCAATCTTTTGCTAAGCAAATTCTGGAAAGAGGTTTGTCCATATGTTTCCTTCCAGTGAACTGAATATTAATACGTTCCATCCTCAATTACAATGCATTTAAATGGCATGCTTAATGCCAACATCATGAAAATGCACAGATTTATTTATAAAGGGTAGTGGTAGTGGAGCAGAAAATGGCTAACCCATGAGCGAAGATCACATCAAAACACCAGAATCACTCACTCACATTTTTATTGAGTGAGCACAAAATTCAGCACAAAAAAAGAAGAAAATTTAAAAAGCAAGCTAGCTGTTAAGGGAAAAATATGTATGTTGTTCTCAAGTGTCTCCACACATTGCAGTTTTGGGCATAATATTTTGCAGAAGAGTGCACCCTCCCAGAGTAATTTTTTGTTCCTTTAAAAACTAAGTACATGTACCTACATACATGTAAGTGCAAGCAATTACCCACACAAATACAATGAAAGTCTCTTGACAGAAATGTATGCTTGTCCAATTGGAAACCTGAAGCAAATTGTATCATTAAACCTGCAGGGATTCTTTCATTTCCACCTACAGTAAATATTAATAGAAAAAGTGCCATGTCGCACAGTAATCTTCTTTATTTCAAACTGAGAGCTTTCCTGTAGTTCTCTTCTGTTCTTTTGATGCCTTGAGCCTTTATTCACCTGGATATCCTCCTGAGCAAGTGAATGAAAGCCAAGGGAAAACCAGGTAAGTAGCCATCTGGAGACATTTCCATTTTAATTCACTCAACAGCAATTAGAAAACTTTGTATGCAGAGCCATTGTGCATGTGTAGGTTACAATTTTTGCCAGTGCCCATTCTGATTGTATTTCATATTTCCTTAGATTGTGGCAAATTTCCATCTCCTTCTCTGTGTGCACCTTTTTGGGTTTGGTTCCACTGCAATCATCCCCATTGCTGGCCAAAATGTGAGCACAATAATTGTGTAAATCAGCAAGCATCTGTGCTCCTCCACACTTCTGTGAATTGGAAGTTAGAAAAATTAGAACGGTTAGGGTTTGGTTCTCATGTTACTCCCGGTGTTCAAAGCCCAATTAAATTATTTTCCTATGTCAGTTTTGTCTAATTAATGTCAGCATGCAATATCAACTAGTATTTCACCATGGTTTAAATCCAACTGGTAGTCCTAACTACTGTAGACCCATTGAACCAGTTTCTCAGTGGTCAACTCTTACATCAGTCCTATGCGGCTACCTGAATTAGATTTTTGCCTGTTGCCATGGAAACCACTGAAAACTGGAATGCCTTCCGGTATGATAAAATCACGTGTAGGTCTATTTTATCACATGTATCATCAGACAGGATAAACTCCAAGGGATAATGCATATTTCATAGCTCTAGTGATGGCTGCCCCTCAGAGAAAGCTATCACCTCTGCCTCTCTTCCTGCTTCTTCCTGCAGAGAGCTATCAAATATGTGAAGGAAATGTCAACCCACTTCCTATTGGCTATAGTCTGCCACACAGCAGGTTCTGAAAATCCCACAAATCTCATTTTCCCACTGAAGAGGCTAGTGGGAATCATTGGGGGAAGAGTTGTAGGACAGTCTATACTACTACTATCACATCTCTAGTTACAGGAGCGTTTGTACTACCACTACAGGTACAGTCAGCAAATTGTCATGGAGGACTGAGAAAGGACCTTGTTATTTTTACCTGCAGCTGCAGTTCCCAGCTAAGGCTGGGAACTGAAATCTAGTTACATGGCTGAGCCCTGATTATACTGACACAAGTAGAGATGGACATAAATCAGGAAAATTCACGAACCACAAACTTTCAGACAAAATGAACCGTTTTGTGTTTCATGCAATTCAGGACTTCCAGGTAGAACAGCTCATGCACGAATCAGAGATGCTAAACTCAAAACAAGTCTTCAGATGAACCCCTTCAAGTTTGGTGAAGATTGGATTTGGAATACCCAAGTTATAGCTCCCCAAAGCAGGTCCCCCCAGGAAGGTGCTCTTTAGCAGCAGGCTTGGCGAAAATTAAATGAGTGGTTCATGCAAGGGAACTTGAAACGGTGTTACCTACTCATCATGAGGTGGACTGGGGAGGGAACAGAAAGGGAGCAGACATGGGAAGAGGACTAGTTAGCTAAGTGTTGTCTTCTCATGCCGACTGCTGCAAAAGTGAAACCACCATCTGAGCTGCTCAGGAGGTGGCTCCTATAACCAGCTACTCCAAGAGAGCAGACTTGGAGCTCTGTGATTGGCTGCCTGACCTGACAATCAACCCCATACAAAGTTTTCTCTAGGTCCACCCCAGTGTCGCCTAGGGAATTGATTTGAGTGGCATAAGCTGTTTGGCCAGGGGCAAAAGTGCCCAAAAATGAAGTGTACAAATCACCAATGCCGATAATCGTTCGTTGTTTCGTTTCAATCTTGGCAGGCACATTTCCCCGAGGTACCCCGAAATGAACCACAAAATTGCCTGATTTGGGGTAGTTTTGCTTCATGGTTTGTTTTGTGCCCATCTCTATAGACACAAGCCCACAGATCAGTGAAAGGATGCTTCTTTTAGGGAGATATTTCCTTATCAGAATTGTTCACATAAACCTATGCTTATTTCCAACCATATGCACTTAGGATTACAGTATTAAAGAGTGTTTTTGTTTTGTTTTTTGGAAGCCAGTGTAGTATTGTGATGAAAAAGCAAAGTTTCAGTGCACGTCTGGTGAAGGTTGATGGTTGATGATGGGCCATCTTTGCAGTCTACCCTACCTCAGTAGCTAAGATGATGAAACAGGATAATCTCATACATATCCCTCTCAGTTCCTTGGAGGAAGCCTAGAAATATAGTAAATCGTTTTATAGAGAAACGATGAAAACTTGATCTTTTTTGGGATTTCATTTTAGAATAATTTTTATTACTGGTAAGGTTATAAGACTGTGGAAAGACAATCGGTCTATAGTTTTTTCCTGTTCTAAATAATGTTTTGTGAAAGGAAGGAAATCCCTTCCTCCCCAGTTCCCCACACCTGGAAAGTCACTTTTAATCTCTTCCCCTCCCCTGGTATTTCTTAGTAATTAAAGCAGAAGGAAATATTCTGTCCCAACACAAGTCTGCTCTCCATCCAACACAGTGTTTGTCATGGCCGTGTCTGTTGTTTTCATTCTAACAATTTCATGTCATCACTAAGATCTGTAGACAGTGTGGGATGTAAAACCTGACATGTTTTTGACAAGATATCTACAGGTTCAAACATGTGGTGGTCAGACACCTTAGCTCTTGCTGGACAGTTTACTTACTATGGTAGACTTATATGGGAGTTGTGCCCTGAAATATTTTTATGGCCATAAAATGCTGAAAGTATGGGGGCAGAGAACAATAATGTATTCTGTCATTTGCTTCTCAAGAAATCATATGATAGTGGGGTGTTTATGTGGCACAGCCATCTTCCAGCTAGGGAGAGGGGGGGCTGCAGAGCTGAGTGAAGACCTGCATGTTTCCTAGATTTAAAATGTGTCTTAAATTTCAGGAAAATGCAAGATCATCCCCTTAGCAACACCACCTGCAATGAAATATTAATTATGAATGTAATGCAGAACCCCTCTCTGACCTCTGGAAGGGCTTTAAGCAATCTCTGAATAATACAAAATGGAAGGAGGGATTTTCACACAGTTCCTCCCCCCATAATTGATATTAGCTATTTGCAAATTTAAGGAATGATGAATACATTATTTTGCGGGTTTGATTTCCACTACTTCTCATTAAAATATATCAGGTAGCAGGATAGGAAATACCTGCTTCAGGATCTAGACAGCTACTGCCCGTGAGAGTCGACAGAATAGGGTTAGATGTACTGGTGGTCTGATCTATCAGCTGAATAAGGCTGTAGTCATACAAAATGCAAGCACCACAGCCCATTAAAAAGTATGATCTGGTCAATGTTGTGCATTTGGGTTGCAAGGGTGTAGCAAAACATGCATAGCTTTCTCTAAAATCAGTGAAACTTGAACAAGTTGTATTTGGCTGGGGCATGACCTAAGATCTCCCACATATCAGCATAGGGACTTCTAGGGCAAAATGCTGATTCCTTCTTGCCCCAGTGTTACTAAATAATGAACACTTTGGCTCTTAAGCTGGTAGGCCTGTTCCATGTGTCCCTCTGACTAGTACTAATGTTCTAATGAAAGAAAGATGCAAAGATTACAGACTCAGTCCCATGTACCAATAATAATATTTAGCACTGTACAAACATCAACTAACAAACCCTCACAACACCCCCTGTGAGGTAGGGAGGCATTATTATCTCCACTGTACAGATGGAGAAACTGAGGCACGGGAAAGGTACATGACTTGCCCACAGGTGCATATCAATATGGCGATACATCCATAATTCAGTGCTCCTGTTTCCACTGTCTGAACTGAAATCAGTTACAAAGTCATGCTGCCCCACTACATACTAGGGCCCAGACATGCCTTCTAAAAATATATAAGGGATTGCTGTCTGTCAAGCAATGTGTATTTGCTATTAATCATTCCATAAATTTTATTCCCGAAACAATACTGTCTTTTCATATTGTCTTTTAGCTTCCATCATGTCCCCTACAGCCCTTCCCAATTTTTGGAGCTCATTGCTTAAAGTACATTGTGCTTCCCCTGTGCTTTAAACAGAATGTATTGCAAATGAGTCTCATTCATTGGCATAGGCTATTTAGCAGGTGGTGTCTTTCTGGACCATGAAAATCTACAAGTGGAAGGAAGTTCCCAAAGTGAGTGTTGTGGGAGTTAGTGTCTCTTCCTTGGATGCTGAAAACATTCTTCCTTGGCTGCTCCCATGGCATTTGAAAGAGTGAGCCTCCTGATGGTTGGCTGGTATAACAGGTAAGCAAATGCAAGGCCAAGTCAAGACCCTTCCATTGCTTGCCTCAGGCTTTTAGCCAAAGCTCCAGGACATGGCTGACTCTGGCAGCAATTATGCTAGGAGAGCTGGAATGTTATCCTTGTGCCAGCAAGTAGATGTGGTCAAATCCACAGGTCAAGTCTTTTCTGAAAACAAACAGTTCACTTGAGTCCAGATCAAAAGTAAAGAAGGAAGCGGGCCGGAAGTCAACTAAGGTGGAGTCAATAAAGTGGAAGTGCTACCCAATGAGGGAGGAAGTGTCTACTCATGCCCACCGAACTGGGTTTCTTCTCACAACGCTTCTTTTTCCCTCTGGGAACATCTGCTAAGCTTCATTTCTGTCAGCTGAATGTACCGTACAACGTTGGTATCTGCAGGGGAAGATAATTAAAATGTATCTATTTAGCACAGCTTCCTGCTTGAAATTGGCAAGCAATCACCATGAAAATGTTAAAAAAAAAAAGAGGGCTATGACCTGAGATTTGGAGATATGTGTGTGTGTGTGTGGGAGGCATTATGCAGAACCATCAACCTTGGGAGTGTGGTGGACCTTTTGTTTGTATACAAAGCTCCTACCAGCTTCCTTCCTTCCAACCGACCTCCCAGGAACCATGCTCAGGGAATACATATCCCGGGAATGATAAGATGTCCCCTTAATGCCCCCCCACAACAGCCTAGTTTGCCAAAGTGTGCCCACTTGCTGCCTCTTTCAATTCAGAGAGCTGTGTGTTTGGCACCCACTTACTCTGGAATATACACAGGCATCCACAACAAGAAAAGAGTAGCTGTGCAAATAATGGCTGGCATTATTAAATAACAGTAGAAAATTGGGGCAGGGAAAGAGAATAGTCGGTAGCTCAGCTCGTGCAAGAGAGTCAGTTATCCATCCCACAGTCACACACAGAGAGAGAGACAGTCCTAAATGTAGTGAAGATTCAGCACAGCTACCTAAAAGAGAATGCAAAACAATTTCCAGCTAATCTTAAGATGTGATGTACCACCCTCCTTTTGCTAGGCCTGGACATGGGGCTGTTGCAGTCAGGTGACTGCGGAATAAATAGAATCCACGGAGGTCAATGTGAGCTCTCTTCAGGCCTCAGAGATGGCAGTTTCCAGGAAAGGTTTTGTCTTTGTTTGGAACTTCAACTGACAATCTTCTGTTTCAGTGCTGCTCTCTTTTGCTGCAGCCACTGGTGGCAAGAACTTTTGTTCAAATCTCAGCTTTTTAAAAAACCCTAAAATACTGAAGCAAACTTCAGTGATTTGTAGGGGCACCTCACCAGGTCCAGGCATAACTGGGGGCTTCTTGAATCACTCTCCAGCTACTTTAGTAACATACAAATATCACTGCTTCACCACAGTTTGACTCTTTTTTTTCCCACGAAACCAGTGCATATACTTATGTGAGCTGGTGCATTATCCTCAGATTATATATATTATATATATATATATATATAGTAAAATGTCCATCACAATGATAGGGACACAAGAGTCTACATACTGTAGCAATCATTAAGGAACACTTTTATGGGCATGTGGCAGTTTTCTGTAGCCATTCAACTCTCCCAAATTTCTGGAGCCTTTCAACTCTCTCCCTATGTATTTGTTTTGTCTAATAAGACCTCGATGGGAGCAAGTGAGAACGGAAGCCCTTCTGATCAGCATAACCTCATCCTTTCATCTGCATATCTTCACCTGGGTCCTGCTTCTTGAAGCCAACAGCTAGGCTTCAAACTGGAGCCTTGTGGACAGTGATTAAACTGTAGTACTGGAGTGAAGACTCTGCTCACAACCTGAGTTTGGTCCTGGGCTCAGGTAGCTGGCTTGAGGCTGACTCAACTTTCCATCCTTCTGAGGTTGGTAAATAGCGTACCTAGCTCACTGGGGGTGGCGGCAATGTGTAGCCTCCATAATTGAACTGTAAACTACCCAGAGAGAGCTTCAGGCACTAGGGGGTGGTACATAAGCAGCACACTTTCCTTTGCTTTTTGAAGGGGAAGCAATGTGACAGGTGCCTATACTAAAATGGAAGAGCCAATATTTATTCTTTATGGTTGCTCACCATAACAAGAGAATGCTTCTGAACACCAAAGCACCTTGGCTTTTGGGCTGTATTTGCATTTGACTTTTTATTGTTCTGTTAGGTGGCTGTTTAATATTATCCACCAAGGCTCCTACAATCTACAGTGCAGTTGACAAAATGCAACAAAAGCTAGTTTCTTTGCCACTGAAACTCTGGGGATTTTAAGGGGTGAGATGACCTTTTTTCATCTCACGTTTCAAATGTTCTATTATTTGTAGATGGTTCTTACAGTTACTTTCTCCTAGGCTGTCAAGGCAATTGAGCAATGCTCTTTGATGTAGATGTCACAGCATCCTTGCAGAGTTCCTGCTGCCCTGTGCCCTGTAACATGAGATACAATGTGTGAGGGGCAGTTTTGATTACTGAAACCAAGTATGAATGGATCTATGGCTCCGTTGGCTCAGATCTATGAAAACTGAGATTCTTGCACCTAACCTTGGGGCATTTCATGAGACACTGTAATCCAATTCTTCAAATGCAACCAAGGTGAGCCTATGCCGTTTTAGTTGAAGTGACAACATGGTGCGGTTCAGGCAGTGAACCTAGAAGAATCCAATATAGTATATGATCACAGATCAAAGGTGGGGAACATTTGCACATGTCCCCCAAGAGAGCTTTTATGCCTCCCCTCACTCGTTTCCCAACTATACTGCTCGTAAATCTTATCAACAAACTTTAAAGAGCCTTTTGAAACCAACAGATGACACTTGTTTTAATTTAAACACTTGTTTTGTGCTTTGCAACTGACATTCAAGCATGCATTTTCTTGTTTTTTAAAGGGGGGTTTGTGAGTATTAATTACACTTGGCAGCATTGGAGGGGGGGGTGGCAGCCTGCAGTGGCATTCTAATGGAAGCACTGGTGTTTAAAACACCTGGTGCAGTTGTCCACCTGTGTCGTACAGGCTCCTGGGATGCACCTCTTCAGTTGCACACGTCTAGTTTAGCAGAACCCTGAAGCATTTTAGTAAATGGTGCAGCAAGGAGAACAAACTGGATATTATAATAAATATATTCTCTGAGGAATTTGCAGTTCTCTGTATGCTTTCAGAGGCTCTACTGTCAGTTTCACTGAATCAGTGCTGGCACAAGCCATCCTACTGCTTGAGACGGAAAAAGAACTGCCCTCCATAGCACATGGCAACACTCATGGGGAAGGAGAATGAGCACAGTGGCAACGGCACCTTTTTCCTCTGAATTGCTGCCAGCCCACTTGTAAAGTGTGGTCATTTCACAGCCAGCTATGTCAATAATGCCCAGCACCAAAGGCCCTTAAGGGGGGGGGGGGGGGGCTAAAAAAACCATATCGCCTGTGCTGATCTTTCTTTCTTTCTTTGCTACCTCTCCAAGAATGCCTTGGTCCCAAGGATCCTCAAGGCTGGCCCTTATTCACATAGCCTGCTGAGAAATTGCCATGCTGTAGAGGTGCGCCAGCAGTGACTCTGAGGAAGAGGCTGTCACCAGAAGTCAGGTCCAGCAGCAAGAGACCTCAACCACCTGAGACAACCATCTCACCCAAATTAATGACAGATCCAGCTTAGCCCAGCTCTATCTTGAATATACTGTTCCTGCAACTGTGTCTTTTCATGCCCATTTGAAGTATGGCAATATTGGGTTTTGCGGCCTTATCTTTTCACTAGTGACATTTAGAAAGTGGGTGGTGTTATCCAGATTGGAGAGAACTTGTCTGAAGACACCTGGTGCAATTCTGGCAACCATATGAACCTAACAGTTAGAATCTGCAACCTTTGCCAGGTTCCTCCACCATCGAAAGTTTGGCAGATAGCCATGGGAGAAAGCCAATGTTATGGGCCTGAGTTTCAGCACTCGCTCCATAGGGACATTCACTTGGCACCATTATTATTTTTCAGGCATAAGGTCTTCCTCCTTTATCAGCTGCTGCTTTTATTTGGTGCTTTTAGAAATCTCAGCATTACTATGGAACTGCCTTTTATGTTTTTTTTTGTAGCCTTATGGTAAGCTAACATGTTGGTTCTAGCTATAAAAAGGTACTGTAGACTTCTTACACTTAATTTTTGTAAAAGTACTGTGAGTTCCTTGAAGGAAAAGCAAGGAATGTATAGTAAATAAACAGCAGATCTTTAGTAAAAGACATTCATAGAGTGACATCACTATCATCATGAAGGAAGCTGTATCAAGACTCTTCCAGATGAACTATAGATAACCAAGATGATGCTGACTAGGATCACTGAAATTTGGTTCAGTAATTAGTACCTCAGTTAACACCCCACATCCTTACTACATCCTTATTACTACAAACTGAAAATATCCAATAGCCACAACAAACAATGTGTTGTTGTTATGTGCCGTAAAATTGCTTCTGACCTATGGCAATCTTATGAATTAATTACCTCCAGTGGGTGCTCGGGTGTTGCAAACGGAAGATGGTGGCTTCCCTTCCTGAGTCAATTCAGTTCACACTCAGTCCTTCTCTTCTTACTGCCTTCCACTTTTATTAAAATTACTGTGCTTCCCATTAAGTCTCATTTTCTTGTAGTAGTCCAAAGCATGATGGCCTCAATTTAGTCATTTTAGTTTCTAGAGAGAGTTCAGGCTTCATTTGATATAGAACCCATTCAGGTCTTTCTGCATGTCCACAGTATCCATAAGACTCCCCTCTAACATCACACTTTGACTAAACCAATTATTTCCTCATCAGCTTTCTTCACTGCCCAGCATTCATATCTGTACACAGCCCTCAGGAACACAATAATATGAACGAGCTTGGTCTTCTACATAAGTGTAGTTTTAGTTCTTTCCTAAGTGCTCTTCTGAATCTCAGATGTCTGATTTCTTGGCTGCAATCTCCTTTTGGATTAATGACCGAACTATTAATGGCCAGCAGTCTTTTGGAAACAGCAGGGTGTAATGGATACAGACTGAAACTCTAATGACCTGGGTTCAAATCCCTGCTCAGCCATGGAAATGCACTGGGGGTGTGGAATTGGTAAAAACACTCTTTGAGCATCTCACATAACTGAACAACCCTACTACAGTCACTGTCCTCTTGACTTCTAGGATATTATGGGAAAGGCTGCTTGTTTTTTCCTTTTTGTTGTCCCAGTTAATTGCAACAATTTCTTTTCTTTTTGACTACAAGCATAGTACTTTTGTATTAATATCTCTGCTTTCATTCCATAGTACCTGTGGCTCATGTTCAATTCAGTTTAATAATACAAATAGATTCTCAACAAGCAGGTTATTTAAATTATATTTTGGCACTATGAGTGTTTTAGTGTTCTTATTCAGCTTTAGTCTTTTTTAAATATATATTTATAATTCATAGTTTGTACTATACAGTAGTCTGCTCCTGATCCTGTTTTTTTCAGACAGCATAGAGTTTTTCTGTCTCTTGCTTCCATTTATACACTCTTATTTAATTTCTGTATCAACCATCTGGTGATGTTCATATTTACAGTTGTCTGTTCAGTTGCCTGAAGCATATATTTGCAATTTAAAAACTGTTAAATCCACAGAATTCTGTAAGTCACTGTCCTGCTTAATTTCTGATTTCTAAGAAAAATTCCCCAACAATGTTTGATTCTGCTTTATTTCCTACTTTTGTATTCCAGTCAAGCACATTTATCAGCACATCCTGTTTGACTGTGTGATTGGTTTCCTCCTAGATACCTATATAAAAGCTTTTAATTTCTTCTTCTTTAACATCTGTAGTTGGAGCATAGACTTACTTGAATAATAGCTATGTCAATAGGCTTTCCATAAAACCTTTACTGAAATTATTCAGTCAGAATTTGCATTATAGTCCTTAAGTGACAGTCCATATAATTTCTTGACATTTCCAGAGTACCACACTTTAAATGATCTGATTGAAAACACCCCATTACAATGTAGCTACTTCAGCTCGCTCACACCAAATATTGCAATGTTTACATGTCCCATACTTTGTTGTGTGATACCAAGGTTATCTTGCTTCATATCTCTCACATTCCATCTTCCAATTATATGTGCCTTGCAACATCAGAGTCTTCTTTTGTATCTGTGCACATAAGCAACTAGATGTCTCTTCAGCTTTAGTCCATTTGTTTCATTAGTTATTAATATTTACCCTTTGTTCTTCCCCAGTAACTGATTGCCTTCACACCTGAAAATCTCATCTTCCAACACTATTCCTTGTTCATTATGGATTACATCTTCATAGAGCTTTTAAGTTATAAAATATTCAGAAGTGATTAATAATGTCTTCTTATGTGTCACTGCTTTCCTCTGTGAAAGATCCTCCATGTAACACCTTCCACTATTGCAGTGCCCTTCAAGAATTTCTCCATCCCAATCACCACTGGATTTATCCATTCTCTTCTGGTGATGTAGTCATTACAGTAACTCCTGAGGCAGGTGTATGCATCTTAATCTAGTGTTTCAGCTTTGACCAAACCACCTTGGATAACTATTCTAAAAATCTCAACTCATAATGGAGTCTCACCTCCTGGTATTGCTCCCCACTTCCTTGACACACTCAGGTCTTTTTACCATGTCAAGGTGTGCATCCAAGAGGGGGCTTGCGAAAATTGTGAGCAATAATTAACTATACAGCTAGGAAATTATAGACGTTCAAGCTGGCAGCAATCAGACACCTGAGGTTGAAGAAGAAGGGGTGGGGGATTAAAGTTCAACAAATAATGTGCCAATTAGGGTGCTTCCTTTTCATCAGCACAATAACAAAAAGAGCCAATGGCCTACAGCCCAAATTCATCCATATGGATAATTTCTCAAATGTGTTCCCTTTTCAAAAGCTGGCAGCAAAATAGGATCAGTTCAGATTTGTGCTACAGGACACTGTCACCATTTGCTAGCTAGAATTCTCTCAGGCAAGGCATAATGCAGACCCAGACTTCACTGGAAAACCTAATCTTAGAAGCAAAAGAATGAAAGATAGAAATGGATCTATCTATTCCATCTCACTCCATCCCTCAGTTTAAAAAAAACTTCACTGAAACAATTTCTGGCATGTATTTATCCAGCCTGTTTTTTCCCAATGTTTCCACTAATGGAGAGGTCACAATTTATTTTGGCAACATGTTCCTTTTCATATCTGCCCTGATACCTTTTAATATGATTTGCCTTGCATTCAGCAGGAAACCAGAGTGCTGTTCACTTCCTCCCATTACTATTTTCCTCACTCCTCCTCTGGGCTTGCTACCCTTTTCCTCCCCCCATCACGAGAAAATTGCTATTATATCTATGTGTGGATGGCAGTGTAAGATTATTTATCTGTCCAGGAATATGTACTGGGAAGCTGTCACATATATCGTATGATAGAGGGCACAGCAACAGCCAATGACACATCTCAGTTTGCGCTTTACCGCTGCCTTAGGCAAGAATTAAGTATCTAGGTCTTTACAGAAGTTGGGGTGGTCTGTATTTCTTCTTCCAAAATTTCCCCAGTTCCGGTCTCTTAGCCTCTGAATGTGAATAACATGGGGCACAACTGGGTGGAGAATGGGACACACCTGCCCCAGATGCTGGTCAGTGTGGATAGGTTCTTTCCTCTTGAAGGTTCTCCTGGCACCTCTAGAATCCTGACATTCTAGGCAGCCCCTGTTGAGCTTGGCCTCCTTTAATAATCATGCCACTTCAATAAAATTCTATCAAATAGAATAAGGCTAGGGAATATGTGGTCCTCTATATGTTTGTGGATTTCAACTCTTTTCAGTCTGAGCCAGCAGACAATGGTGAGAAATGATGGGAGTTGTAGTTCAACAATAACATGTGGATGACTCATTCCACATCTCTGATGTAGGGGGGTAGTATACCAGTGCCATACTTCCTTAGAAGCAGGTGGTACTAAAGTGACTCCAATGGACTATTCAGTTTAGCCCAGTGGATGTGAAATCCTTAGGAAAGGACTGTATGTGTAAAGTTTCAGTTTTGAAAAACAGAGAATTGAAGAGGAAAGCAGCTCCTATTCCTCTGAGAGCAAGAACTAGGCCCCTTTCACCTTGAATTAGGTAACAAAAGAGCTGCACATGTGTGCAGGGGAGGGAGCAAATTCCTTGTGGTGTTTGTATTTCTTACTACTCTTTTTTTTAAGGGCTCCAAGGCTTTTCCTTTGTAGCTACATGTCTGTCTTGGACTGTTTTACAGAAGAAGACACTGAGAGACAGATTTCCTCCTTTGTGAATTAAAATCACTTTGTAGGACTTTTCTTGAAACTACTTTGGCACCTTGTTGGTACATGGAACTTTGGAGCCATATATTTATGTCAAATCTAGTTTAGGCTGTGTTTACATTGCTGTTGTTCTTGTCTTTGCTGCTGATCTACAGCTGCAAAGCTTTCTAAGTTCATTGTGTTTGCAGTACTCTTTTCAAAAGGTAGCCCTGCAGAAACAAGAACACCAACATGGAGACTCTGTCTGTGTTAAGGAGAGGTAAGGATAGTAGCTCAGAACACAGAGTTTTCATATACAAGGTCCCAGTTCCATCATCATCATCTTCAGGCAGAGACAAGAAGGACCCAAGCCTGAAAACCTGAAGCATTACTGCCAGTGAAGTTGATGATATTGAGATAAATAGACCAATGGTCTGACATTCGCTTCTAATTAGGGGTGTGCATTTCAGAGTTTTTGAACTACAAATCCCATAGTCCTCCTTCCTTGGGGCAGGTATCTGTCTTTTTTTTTAACTTAAGAAAGTCCCATGCACAACACAAGAACTGCTACAAGTGCAGTAAAGGCTACTTGGGCAACCCATGTCCACTTTTCCTGTGGACCAATGGCTAGAAAGATCCATTTTTGTGGCAGAAAGGTGGTGTGCCCTCCATTCAGGTAGCTCTTCACAAAACAGCCAAGTGGAACATTTCAGCTCTTACAGCCATACTCATGTCCAGCCAGGTTTATAAAAAAACTGCCATAACTTTTTAATGGCATCCTGTCCTACTTCAAACTGTCTCTTTTAATGAGGGAACCGCACAATTACCTCAGATTCCTCTCAGCTTGTTCTGTGGTTGGGGTTAGAGGGCAAGGGGAGGGAAAATAATTCGGGCAGGTTAGTTTTCAGCTCTGTAAACCCTTGGCAGGAAAATAAATAGCTCTAAGAGATTTACTTCACCAGCAGCAGGCTTTCAGAACAGAGAAGCCTTCTGTGAAGTAAATTCCTGCTGGCCATTTAAGAAATTCTTTTGTTCAGATAAGTAATTTCCCACTGGCTTGTCCTAATGCATCCTTATTTAAACGAATATGTGAAACATTGCATGCTCATGGCACTTCAAGCGTAAAGGCTCATGAACAGCCAAAAGGAATAAATGCTACCATTTCACAGACAGAAAAACTGGGGCAAGGAAGTTCATGTCTATAGCGGTAGTAAGAGTTAACATTTATATAACATATTACTGTTTAGAGTGTTTTGACCATTTTGTTTCAGGACAGACTCCCTTCTCTCTCTCTCTCTTTTTTTAATTAATTTAAATTTAATTTAATTCTCTTTTTTACAAACATGTATTAAATTATTGTAGCCTTCTGTCCTCACAATGCATAAGTACAGTTATCAAAAGAAGGCTGACATTGCCAGTGGTTCTCAGTCTCTGGCCTTTCAGATATTTTAGACTTCCACTCTCAGACTCTATGACCATTGGCCACCCTGGATGAGGCTTCTGGGAATGGAACCAAAGTCCAAAATAGCAGAGGAACCAAAGCTTGAGACCTGGAATGCGACCCGTGTTGCATAAGAGGCAGGCAGTGTCTGATTTTGGCCAGGGCTAAGCAGGGGTTGAGTCTAGCAGGCTCTGGCGGGTCTGCACCCTCTAGGTGCAACTAAGCAAATCCCAGGAGGGGGAGGATTACTTGTGCCGTAATCAGCCTAGAGGCAGGTATCCCCGTTCCAAATAACTACTCCCTTAGGCAGGGCAAGACGTGGGACAGCTGAAGTTCAAGCATAGAAAAAAATGTTGCTGGCTCTTAGTCAAAAATCTTGGGAACCTGCTCCAATTTGTACAAACACACACCCAAACTGGCAACTAGCCCAAAAGTTTGAAAAACAACACCACAGGTGGGCTCCTCTCCCCAACCTGGTTTTCAGATCACATCTCACAGAATCATAGAAAAGTGAAGTTGGAAGGGGCCTACACGGCCATCAAGTCCAACCCCCTGCTCAATCTCCTTGTCCTCCAGATAAAAAAGACATCCCACTCTATAAACATTTTTGTCAAAAACTGTGGTTTCGAGGAGAAATATTTAATCTGTAAATATTTTAAATGAAAAATGTTGTTTGGAAGCAATTTATTGTTTTTTAAAAAAATACCAGGCTGTATTTTTTATAAATGGAGAAAAGCGGATTGTTAGATGTAAGAAAAAAAACTGCAGAAATATATAGAAGTTGTCATTGTGATGAAGTACAGAATGGTTAGCACTGATCAGCACCTGATCCTAATGTAGGCCTCAGGAAGAAAATAATTCTGCACTGCCCTCTAATTGATTTTATTTTGATGAGACTAGGCATTTCCTGTAGCTAATTGAGATACAGAGTGGGATGGCAGCAGCCTCTAATCTAGCTTGGCTGACTGGAAGGGTATATAAACACATTGGCGGAGCAAATCTAGGGTGTGCAGCTGTTCAAGCCAAATGGAAACTGCTCCAGGCAGCATCCTGCTCAAACACAACAGATGGAAACAGAATGCCTTCTGGGATAGTAGGAGGGCAGCCCAAGCCCAAATTCATTGCTTGACTTCTGGAAAACAGAAAAGTGTTCTGCCTTGAGTTGTCCTTTGCTGAAGGGGACCCTGACCTCAACCCTGCTGGACTTTTAAGGTCCTGATCCATCACTTCTTATCAGCAGTTGCTCCCCACCTAGTCACAGATCTGGTGCTCTCCTGTGTCAGTTTTGACATCATCAGTAACCTGCTGAGGCACATGGGAATGGGGAGCCTTGTGGCACAGTGGTTAAACTGCAGTACTGCAGTCAAAACTCTGCTCACAACCTGGGTTCAATTCCAGGTAGCTGGTTCAAGGTTCACTCCGTCTTCCATCCTTCAAGGTCAGTAAACTCATACCCAGTTTGCTGGGGGGGGGGGGGGGAGGCAATGTGTAGCCTGCATAATTAAATTATAAACAACCCAGAGAGTGCTTTAAGTCCTATGGGGCCCTATATAAGCATCATGTTTTGGTTTTTTTTAAAAAAAGTAAACTAAAGATTAAAAAAAAAAGGAATCTGTTTCTTCTTTCAAGAGGTGATTGGTGCTGCTCCAATAGACACTGTCAGCAGCAATGTATGTCTAATACAGAAAAAAGCAGTGGACGCACTGAGGATGGGGTTTCAGCCTAAGCTGGGTTTTTTCCCCCCTTTTCTCCTTTTCTGATAAAAGAGTGTTTTTACTGTGTGAGCATATATTGACATTATCTTCTGTTACGTTATAGTACCTCATGCAAAGTCTCTGCTTCCAATCTGACAAATGAATGAAACTGCCTCACCAAGATGTATCCTCCTAGCACCCATCCCCACAACAACCCATGGTACCATATGGCAGTAAACAATTATTAGCTGAGACCCCACTGAAGTTAGTGTAACATCGAGTTATACCTGCGGCACTGCACAGGGCATTATGTCCAGGAGATCTGCATTGCGCTATTTGATTGTGCAATTCATGGCACAATTATTGTGCAGCGCACCTGCAGAGGTCCCTCATGAAGAGCACTCCCACCTCAGCATGATTCTCCCTACTGCTTGTATAAGTTCTAGTTATGTGTATGGAGCCGCACAACATGATTTTAGCCACTATCTTCCTGAATGGCATTTTTACAGCTATATGGAGCCTGCAAATCTGTAACTGACCTGGAGGATGAGAAATCACAATAAAAGAACAGGAAGAACAAGGACAATTTCTTGAAGCCTCAGAGAGGGGCATGACCTGCCATATAAATACTATCTCCTGTTGTCCAGAGTTGTTTTAGACCAGAAGAGGCCATTTTTTAGAATCAGATTGCTTCCAGTTTATTTTAAAAAGGTTATTTCAGGCCTCAAATCATCTCTGGGCTGCAATCTGCCTATCCCAAATGCATGTACATGTACACACATACACACCCCACAGAGAGAGTGAGTGAGAGAGAGCGCATATCTTTAGGCTATTCTAGGTCTCTATATATGTATCCTTGGACTCTCAATATTTTCTCTCCCTCTTTCTGGGGAGTGGAGAAATTGCTTTTTGTTAGCAGGCCTGCAGATTTGGGAAATTAAAGGTCTCAATGTTGAGATAACTTTGATAGTGCTTTCTTCCCTGTTCTGCTTGAACCTCTACTAATAGTCATATGAGTTACTTTCACTAGCACAGCTGTAACTATTTAATTACAAATCAACTTTGTAATTTGGTACATGAAAACAATAAAATAAATAATTACCGCACTGAACAGCTAGCTAGCATCTCTCCCCTTCCACTAGGGGATCAGCAGCACTGTCAGAACTACAAAAACTAATAAAAAACATTCTCTCTCTCTCTCTCATTTAGTATTGCTTGGATAAACCTGCCCTCCATAGCCTCAGCAAGGTGCCTGGTATACCACCTCCCTTTTCTCTGCTTGGTTTTCTGGCCATGTGATCTGCCAAAAACCAGCAGTTTGCCCTGGAGGCTTGGTCTACCATTGTCGTTTCCCAGGTTGCCAGACTAGTCTTTGAAGTCTGGGGGAAGGAGACACCTTGTAAATTAGGCATTCTGGAGCAAAGGCCCAGTTGCCCGGACACCCTGATCTACATACGTCACTATTGACCAGGCTGCTATACTCCTGAAGCCCTAGAAATTCAATTACGTTTCCCAGGAATTTAGAAATATTATTTGGCCTTGGCTTGGGTTGATGCCTAAACATCTAACAGAGATTTCCTCCAAACATTAAGGCTGATATCTATGATCATAAAATAGTTTTGACACCTAGCTGTCATCTGCCCAGAGTCATGGGGTTGTATGGCTCAAATATAAACTCAATTTAACCTAAATTTTAAAGTTTCCTCAGGGTACAATGAGCTGTAATCAGATACATATTGCAGAGTTTGAAACATTAGTCAATAATTAAATTAACAAATAAGAGGTGTAATGGCTTCACGGTATCACTACCACAGGAGGAACACCCACCCATTTGGCTTACACCATCAAGAACCCCCTGCTAGAACTGCAGCGAGGATGTATTTTGGCTCAGATTAATTCAATTTTAAAAAGGAGGTGGGCAAAATGCAACCCCTTAATTGTTGTAAAGCAGCTCCTATCATTCCTTGATACTTGCAATGCTGTTGAGGGCTAACAGGAGTTGAAGCCCAGCCAACAGCTAGAGGACCATCCCTGCTTTAAAACATAAGCCACAAGTTAGTGGTTACATAGATTACAAATTCATATTATGTCCCAAGTTCAGTCCTTGTCATCTTCATTTTAAATTTCCCAAGTAGACAAGTATCAAAAAGCTTCTCCCAAAGACGAGCAGAAATGGTTTATTTGGGGGGGGGGGGGGGGGATGTTTCAGTTGAGAACCACACTGCTCGGTGGTTGCCTTGTTGGGGGCCACCCTTCCTTCCCCTGCTTTTTTGCCATCTCTTTCACTCACTCTCCCCCTCCCCTCCCCTTTCCCCCTTCTCACAGGCCACCTCATCCTCATCTACTATTTTAGAAAGCTAACATTATTCAGAGTGTAATTGGCCAAACTTAGATTTTGGAGAAAGTGCTTGAAGATCTATCTGTGAACACTCCAGCTGTTCTTGCGAAACAGTACCATGAGCATAGTGCAGAACTATGTTGTAGACCTTGAAAGTGGCAGCACAACTTACTTTCCTCTTAACAACCCACCTTTGCTGAGTTACCATTACCCTGTCCCCCTGCCTCTACTTCAGCAGACCCTAGTAGTGCAGGAAGCCTTACTATGCAATGATCTTGCATATGCAAATATTTATGAAATAATTTCATGAGATCACTAGATCTAAGGGCCAAACCATATGCTACAGATAGAAGAGAGAATTCCTTTAGTTTTGAAAATATCTGATTTCCATACATCTTATCCTTTGCAAATCAGTTTGCTTTGTTTTGATCTCTGATTACTCAGCCATGGGCATCTCCCTGATTCACATCTTTTCAAACACCAAATAACTTAAAGTTTCTAATTATGGGCTACCTATAATTAATACTTTGGTCCTAAATGTTAGGGGGAGTGGACAAAAAAACTCCTCACAGGATTGCCGTTATGAGTGGCAGTCCATTGAAGTTTAATAAATTGCTTAACAAAGTGCAGCAGAGGAACCTAGAGAAACGAAGGGAGTAGAATGTGCCCCTCTCAGAAACATTTTGGCCAGAATACCACTATCCCATGCAACTGCATCAGGGCAATGGTACAAGTGCTGGTTTTCCCAGGTTGTAGATCAGGTGCCTGGTCTTCTCCTGGGTTGTGCAATCAGTCACATAACATCACACACCATGGCCATGCCTGGACACATGAAAAATGCTTCTGGGTAGAAAATGTGAATAGGATTGGGACCCACCTACCACCCCTTTCTAAAGAGGAGAACACTGATGCAGATGCAACCTGGGAGTAGCCTCTCCTTAGTACCAGTACCTGCTGGCTGTCGGGAGCGTGCTTCTTTCAAGTAGTAAAGTGCCTTGTCATAGTCTCCAAGGTGGTAGAAGGCTACACCTGACCGATAGAGTGCCTTGACGTTCTCTCCTTCTTTCTTCAATACTTTCAGGCAGTATTCTTTGACTCGCTCATAATTCACCAGCTCAGCCTGAAGAAGACAAGCTGCAAGAGAAGAGGAAAAGCATAAGGAGGCAGTTTACAAAACTCCTCTTCTTCACCCAGATAGGAGTAGGCTGCTGGGCTTGGTGAGGGAAGAACGACTTAAGAAGCAGGACTAAAATACATTAGTAGGTGTCATTTGATGAGGGGGGGGGGGTGGCTTGTGGATTTTCATGTTCTTGTTCGGTTGAAGAGTCAGAAATTCTCTGTGGAATCAGTAACAAAAATATTTACAAAAACTAGTAAACGGCTTTGAAGTAACAAAAAAGAGAGAATATAAACAGAATGCTTGATTGTGATTGGCAGTTCCAAAGCACATCAAAATAAAGGCAGGACATTTAAAAAACACCTTCTAAATAATATGTGGCTACTGAATGTAAAGGGACCCATTATAGCTAAACTTATCATTAAGAATTATTTTAATTGTTGTGATCCCCCTTGGGGAGAAAAGTGTGTGTGTGTGTGTGCGCGCGCGTGCGTGCGTGTGCAAAATGACTCCTCTTTTGCTGGCAGCCTCTACCTCTCTCTAGTCACGAAAACACCTACTATTTGTTTCCCTGCTCAAAGCCTTACACAGCCAACTTCCATCTCTTGTAACGTGAATACATTTTCTAAAAACAACAGCCATATTATTTTTTACTGCCTATAAAACCTAAATAGTATTTGTTTCTTATGCTTGGACAAGTGTACCAAATGGCATTTTCCTCTACTAATATCCCTTAGCCTTTAGAATGTTTCATGTTAATACAAGGGAGAAGATAAATGGGGAACTGCTAGTAGATCTCTTCTTGGTGATCTGCACTAGCTCTTCATTCAAGGGTTGCAGACTCTCAGTTGTCTAACAGCAGCGACAACTAAAACCCCTTCTCTCCAGCCCCAAATTAGACAGTTCTTTTAAAAAGCTGGAGGCAGAAAAGTAAGAATGGCTTTGTGCTCTCAAGTTCATTGTTGGTAAAGAAAACAAATCCTTGCACTCAGTATGCATAACACTGCACCCTTTCCCTTTAATTCTGAGCTAATTCTGTTTGGCTCCAGGCTCTAGTTTACACACCTTGGGGTTTCAGTAAACAACAAAGTACAACTTTTTCTCCTCTGGCTCCCCACTACTTCTTAGTAGCCATAATGATTACTTGCATGTTGTCAGGTCAGTAATATAATAGCCTGCTGCAAAGAAGAAGAGACTGAGAACTGAATTGCTGATGGTCAGCTGGGACACACCCAGTAAGGACAAGATTTGCAAATGACAGCTCACTCTCTTGGTGATTAAGAGCCACTTAAGAAACTGCTGAAATGGCAACTTGGCTGTGTACACAGAGGGTTTTTTTTCATAGCAGAAGGAGGTCATGTTCAGGTTTTGTGGGCAGATCTCATTGGTAGGGCCATGATTCAGAAGACAATTTCAGTGTTTATAAGCAACATGTCCCAGGGTCAATGGCCAGCCTCACCCACAAAAAGCATCGGATAGCACATGATGCAGCCCAATCAGTCCCAGAGTTAATGCTGAACTTCTGTCTCTGCAAGTTTTTCTGTTATTTTATGTTCCAGTAGAGACACGTATCCCTCTTCACAGTAGTACAATTGGGATAGGAAAGTGTAATTGTTTATAAAACATCTACATTTACTTTTTTTAAAAAGAAAGAGCAGAGATGGCACAGCTGGCCATAAAACGCCTTTCAAAATCCATATACCTTTATTACAATAAGTAATAACTGCATGTCATTAAGTTAATTGCATTCTAATTCAGAGTCTTCTAGGTATAAAGCACTCAGAGGTGATTTACCAGACCCTTTTTTGAGGGGGGGGGGGTGTACCTGGAAGAGTGCAGCTGGCGCAAGGCAACACAATCTGGCTCTTCTCCTGGAGGCACACTGGGAAATCTAATTCCCAACCCCTGGCTGAGTGCTCCAACTCTTGAGCTATCCAGCCAGCTGGATTTCACTCAAAGTAATCCACACAATTCCTGTTAACTGGAAAGCTATTAAAATTTGGCCTGCCATCTGAGATAATACAAGAGTGAACTAGAGCTCCTTCCATCCTGACTGAGCTCGGATGATCCTTGGGTACCGAAAAACAACCAGACAATCTTTGCACTATCTGGGTTGGATATAATTTTAGATGTTAAAGTAGGATTAAGGTTTTTTTAAATGAAACCTCCCCCCCTCCCCCAGGTCACGAGTGTTCAGGGGAGCCACCACAATGTGCACTCATCACCAGTGGTGGGCCATACCACTCCCACGGGTGGAGGGCAGAAGAAACACCACCACCCCGGCTGCTCCGCCCTTCTGCATGCTGTCCCCTCACCTCCATTCCCTGTTGGCGGCCGCTCTCTTTCTCTCTCACCCTTGTTGTCACTGTCAGTTGGCAGGTACATTTTAAAGCAGAGAACTGGGACCACTTAAAAGCTGGTCTCTTTGAGCAGCAGATGCTTGTGGGATGATGGTGGCCAGCTCAACAAGGGTACTTAAGAGGAGGCACCTGTGTTGGTGGAGCCAGAGTTTCAGAGCTATGCTGACTCTGTGTTAATATGTGAGTATTAGGTAGAGTTGCTTAACTTTGTTATTTTCTGGTATATTCTCTTGATTGCCTTAGCTTTGCCTCAAATTGTACTTCGTTCCAATTACTCTTTGAAATCTTTATTGCTTTTTATCCTTTCGCCTTTTAACTATCTTTAATGAAACATAAAAATCTCTTCAACTAACTGTCTGGGTTTTTGGCTCAGAGGGTTTGTGGTACTAAAACTAGATCTGGCCTTGACTACCTACTGGGAATTTTGGCATTTGAGGTATGTGTGGGCAGACTACCTTGCAAGGTGGGCATATTAGTTCTAAATTCCTAGCCTTGTGGGTTTTTGGACTCCCTAGAAGCACTGCGAAGTCTGAGTAGACTGGAGTGCTGGGAGGTATTGGTACCAGGAATGTTCCATAGTCATCACCATAACTGACTCTCCTGGGTTCACTCACCCAAGGACAAACAGGGTAGTGTAGTTGAGTGGCTAGAGAGGGACTCCCCTGAACACGAGTATTGTCATAAAGGGTTGCTAAGGCAGCTTAACCTACCGCTTTTGCTCACATTGCATCCTTATCTTCCAGTTTAGAGCAGCCAGCCATAGAGCCAACAAGGTGGGAAACTGCTGTCTGGACTACTTAAATCTCAAAGAGATGAGCTTTACAGAGGAATGACTGCATCACAGGCTAGGAATGAGTGGGCATGAGAGGAAGTAAACCCATAAGGATAGTTTGCTGCCACCAGAAATAAACAGATGCAGAGGATTTAAAAGGAAGCCTATCAGGAGCTACCTCATTAAGTAGCCTAAGAAAGCACTGTTTTCTTCAGTATTCTTCTCTCTAGTTTGTGAAACATACTTTCCTGTTCGTAATTCTAACAACTTGAAATGAATGTGTCTAGGTTTTTCTCTGCCTTCCTCCTCCCTTCTCTCGGCTCCACACTTTCTTGCTTGAAGTGTGAATTTCACACTACAGACCTTGACAGCTCGGAGTCTGCTGTTCTATATTTATGTATCAGATAACAGGTACAGTGGTAGCTGCCGATGCCCTATGACCAAGAATTTTGCCCAGCAGTGTTTGGAGAAATCCATCTACACAAGATGATTTCAGATATATGCAGGGGAGGAAAGCAGAAAGAAAAGGTCTATAAAGTGTGAAGGGAAGAGCATTCATTCACTAATAGGACATTGTTTTAGACCAGTTCAGATCACTGGACCATTTCACTCAGTATTGGCCATATGCTCATTAGACAAAGTCCTACTGTTGGCCCCCAGGAGAACAAATACACCAAATCATGGTGACTTTGGTAAGTCAATGCTTACTTAGTTTCCAGTGATTCAGTTGGAACTAACTATTGCAGTTGGAACTAACTATTAGATTTTAGCCCACTGGCAGCAGGGACTTGACAACAGGACTTTTCCTTAGTCTTGCCTAGAGATGACAGTAATTGATTTGTAAACCTTTTACACAGAGAGTGTGTGCTCTACCACTAAGGCTGCTACTACCCTGCCACTATCCAAGGCAAGCTGAATTGGAACCACTTAGCTTTGCTGGGGCTTGATTTGCAGCATATTTTATGCTTCTGTTTGGATCAGGTGATCACATGGAGATTGTGGACCGTTTCAGTGCCAGTGTCCACAATAGGCCCTTCATCTGATGTAGTTTGATCCATGCCACAGCCCACAGCTTGCCTTCCTTTATCCCACCCTCTGCATCAAGACCAAAGGGGGGGGGGGAAAACAATTTTGTCCATTTTACACTTGCAGAAAATCCCATAGTATTTGATTGTGTAGCTGCAGCCTGAAACAGAGGAAATGTACACCTACCATAGCTCCCTCATTCATTGTGCCTCTTTTTGTCATACATTATCACTTCTCTTTATGACTGACATCACAATATCCATTTGCACAAGGCACTATTTTTTTTTTTTCCTTCCCCAATGTACGTTACTCATCTTTGCATGTCTGGGGATCCTCGTTACAGTTTCACACTCACCAGTCTTTAAGCAGGGACCTCTCTCTCAGGGCCTTGTCAAAGAAAACTCCCTCCTTCTTTCCCCCAGTCACTACAGTCTATCTGTTTTTCACACTAAAATGTTGGTTTGATTAAACGTCTGGGTAGCTTTTTCCTGATATTTTCCCTTCTCTCCTCTTGAAAAAAGTAGCATTTTTCTTGGAGGCTTAGTTGATAATTGGAATCTGGCTAGATAATGCGGTGAGTCAGGTATCTGACTGTGGAGCTAGAGGTTGGGAGTTCAATTCCCCACTGTGCCTCCTGGGAGAAGAGCCAACTTGTATGACTTTGAGCCAGCTGCACAGTCCCAGGATGTTCCCAGATGAAGAAAAGGTAAACCACTTCTGAATTCTCTCTATCTAGAAACCCTGAGAAGGGTCAGCATAGGTCAGAATTGACTTGATAAGATGTGATTATTATATATTATTATATTATATTATATAATAGTTGATAATTGAGGAATGTGTCATCTACAATCTCTTCCTCACCTGTGTTAAGCTGTGCTGCATTGTACCACATTGCATTACATATTCACTGATGTTACCAACACCTATTGTTCAAAATACAAGGTGCCCACACCTTGCTCCCAGCCACTGATTTGTTTTCACACTTCTGCTGATCCTCACCAAGCCTACAGAATGGTCGCAGTGACTGCTCTGCGGGCACAGTTGTGCGAACATGTCTATCCAATCCACAATCCATGTCGTCCTTTAATTGAACAGGTAACACTCGGTATGAGTGGATGCATGCTGGCACCACTGGACACCAGGACAGTTCATTCTCTTAAAATGTTAAAACATTTTAAAAGGACACCTTACTTTGTCTCACACTGGCCACCAACCCCACTGGAAGAGGCACCAATAGAGAGCAGAAGTAGGACTGGAAACATTCCAGCTGGAAATGTTCAGAAGGAAAGAAAAGCAAACACCCATCCCATTTATGTCATTGATGATGCTGGCCACTGACTGCACCCAGTCGCACCTCCCACTTATATGTGAAGACCAAATGATGTAACAAGGGATCTAAACAAAAGAATTTCAAAGTAGATTCACACCCTATACATGTTTTTATGCCTTTAGCTCCACGTTGATAGCTGAACCATGGACAATCATGGTTCCTATGACTAACAATGACTAATAGTGTGTGTCATACAGATCTCAAAAACAGTAGCAAAAGGTAAGGCCATGGTTCAACACGAGGTACTGGTGTAAAATTCTGGTGTAGAGACTCATGTAGATTCTGCATATGGAAATATTAAATCCAGGCTTATTAATCCAAAGTCACAAGCTGGGAACTTTGGCAAAGAACTTGGAGAACTGCCATCAGAAAACTTGAAAGTACAGTACTGGATTGAATGTCTTTGTGGCCTGTTTTCGGTATAAGAGAGCTTCCTATGTTAATGTGAAACCTGTATCATACTCATCTCGAGGTTCGCCCCAATGTTGTAAACAATGGATTCACTAGGACCATCCTTTGTACTCCAGTATGTACCTCATTATTTAAAATACTGAAGGAACTCTAAAGCATCTGTATTCTAAGACTTTTCTCCTTTTTACAAGCTTCCAAATAGAGGATTTCTCCACTGCCTCAGAGATGACATACTACTTTTAGCCTCCTTGATCATGTTTAGCATTAATTAGACCTGTTTACCATACTAGTGCTTGGCAGACTCAGTGTGATGAATGAATTTTTTTCAAAAGTGTCCCTGTCCAGTTAGCAGCTGTTTCATTTACTTTTCCTATCTATTGATTGAAATTGTTTTAGATCACCCTACCAGTGTCAATACAGATACAGTGAAGCGCTAGCTGCATCAGAATGCCTTTCTAGGCTTTTCAATAGGAGTCCTTTGTGTTGTATCAGCATAACTCCTCAAAAATTCTGAATCTAGCAGCTCACATACCCATCCGGAGGCACAATTCATCATCATTGTTTCTTTTCACTGCTGAAATTTGGAACAGGAGAGGAGCAGTTAGGTGCATATTGTAGAAAGGGGAACTTTGTGTTAGAAAAAGGTTGGGGCAGAGGAGGAGACACAAGATTGAAACTCAAAGACTTAATTTTAATTCTGAACACCCTACCAGCTCTGGAAGTTTACAAAAAAGTAAGTATTCCCATCTCTGAAACCTATTGCTACAGCAAGCTCTAGAAAGGTATGGGAGTGTATAGGTGTTTTTGTTGCAGTTTTACACAACGATTCAAACTTTTTCAACAGGTGCTGTTTTGGGGAAATTATCCATTGATTGCTTTCACCACTTTCGGATCCAGGACCAGCTACACTTGCCCTGAGGCCCAAGCTGAACGTAGTGTTTTCCTGTTTGTTCAGTCTGCTTGTGCTAAACAAGCAAAACATCCAGGTCATCTATAGACTTTCCTAACTTGTACACAGTTTATTCTCCTGAGCTTCACCTTGTTGCCTTTAATCATCACTTTTCTTCTCTCTTTGGGTACCAGGTGCATTGTTAAAAAGCCGAAATTACAAAGACAACAATAAATCAGTGGCTAATTCTCTGTACTAATCAGCTCAAGCTGCTTTGATGAATATTCCCCTAACCTCCCCCACTTTGTGAGCACAGTTAGTTTTCACTGTTCCTTTTTTTTTTTTAATGCTGTTGTTGTTGATCAAGCAGGTGAAACGCCCCCGGAGAGTTCCCCTCCTCTCCTTGCCGGGTTTTTAAAATTACCCCAGTAATCTCTGGCCTAGTTTTTATCTTTCAAAATCAATATCATCTTGTTGAACCTGCTGAAGCTCTTCCTTTCCATTGCTGGTCTACCCTGCCCCCTTTGCAAACTCTGCCATTAATAAGGCAGCTTTCTTTTCCCAGCAGCCCTGTCCCTTCTTTTCTTTTCCTGGTGCTCTCTCCCAGTCCTGCCATTCATTACTGTCCTTCTTATTTCCCCTGAGTCAACAATAAGTTGTACCTGAAGGTGTTCATCCATCATCACAGAGAATCCCACTGGCGGAATGGATTTCCCCCCATCCTGCAAGCCTGCATACTCCCAAACTCTGTGGTGTATGTGTGTGTGTACTGAGGACAGTCCAGAGAAGGTTTTTTTGAAAAGAAGGCAGGTCATGTCCTATTGCTTTTGCGACACTGGACAAGACTCATGATGTGTAACACTACACTCATTAGATGATATCCTTGGATAGGAAGGGATCCCATCCTTCCAGAATGTGCACTGAGACTGAGCAAAAGGCTGCACAAATGGAATCCTGTTAAATGGTATGAAAGGGGAACCATACATAGCAAAATGATGATGACAATGATGATTGGTCTCCATGTGTCTGTTCTGTGCACCTGACCAAATGGGTGTAGTTCAGCTTGGGACCCAGGGCAAGTGCCCATCTTTTTCACATTTGTAGCTGGTCCTGGAACTGAAACCAGTGAAAGCAATCAATGGATAATTTCCCCACAACAATTAAAGACTTCTTGAGACAGTCTTCTGGTGCCATCGCATGTTGCTCCTCCCTACCCCCAATAACATCTTATCTTTAAGGCAGTATTTCCCAACTGCAGGTCTCTGGATATCGACTGAATACAATTCCCATCATCCCTGAGCACCATGGATGGTGATAACTACCATATCCAAAACATCTTGGGGGAGGGATGCATTTCTCCAAATGACTCACTGATAAGTCCCATTGAAAGACCAACTGCTTCATTACACTATCACAAGAATCATGAGAAGGAAAAATAAAACAAAACTCCAGAGGGTCCACAATCTTATAGGAGACTCATGGAGGAGGCACAGCAATGATTTCTCTGGATAATCTGTGCTTCTGGAGACCAATCTAACAGACCCTCAGTTGCAAGCAACTGGGGAGAAAGTCACATTGTCGAACGCACATCTGTTTGCAAAAGTATTCTGGAACGTTCTCCAATAAACCATGCCATGCAACCAAAGAGGATCCTTTCTAAAAGGTGGATGACTCACTGGCTTTGTGAAAATAGAAGCAGCCAGAAAAGGTTGAAAGAATTGCTGGACGCTTTAGCTATGATTGCCTGGCACAAAGCTCTCAGTGTGAAAAATCCTTTGAAATGGTATTTGAGCTTGGCACGTAGAGCTGCACTTTTCTAAGAGCAGTTCCTGCTGTATTCACAACAACAACGACAACAACAACAAATTCTGAGGAAGTGGATTGTTTTATAAACAAGAAATAGCTTCAGACAATCAGGTTTAATTATGGTACAGAATCATAGGAGTCCAAGTCCCTTGCTCACCCATTCTCTCTCTCTCTCTCTCTCTCTCTCCATTAGTAGAAAGAAGCATTTTTTCCCTTAGTAATTAGAGCAATAGGTACCCAAGTGGCAGTTACCGCTTGAACTCTCCTTTGCTGCATCATACCTGCATTAAATACAGATTTTTATCATCCTTCCTCCCACCTAATGCATTGAAGATTGGAGTGGCATAAAATTCATGCACACACTTTCCTTTTCAATGCATTTGCAATTAATTTAAAATGTCTCAATTAGATTTTAGGATTGCCGTTTTTCAATTTTCCATATCTTAGGTGGTCCAGTTTGCATACTGTATGAATTAGCATAACATGCTAATAAAGACAGCTTTTTCATATTCTACAAATTAAGCACATTAATGTTTGTATTATATTATGCCCAATATATTTCAGTCTTTCATTCATTTATATAATAATTGCTAATCCGTGGGAGCCAGTTATAGTGAGAGTGTTGGATTTGGAACAGGGAGACACAGGTTGAAATCTCTGCTCAGTCCCGCTCAGTCCCAATCCTACAGGGTATCCCTGGATCGGCTAGTACTTTTCAGCCAAACCTACCTTATCATGTGAAGAATACAACGGGGAGAAAAGAACCAGGTAATACTGGCATGTGTATGGCTGGTGTATATAAAACCCCCTCCAAGATCTGCCTGGCTCCCTCGCTGGGTGTTTTTAAGAGCCAACTCAAGACCTGGCTCTTTAGGCAGGCCTTCCCTCCTGTTACCACTTGATTTCTATTTTTCCATCTTGAATGATATTGTTGTTGTTAAATTGTTGTTTTGATATATTAGACTGCTTTTAGTCTATTTTATTGTTAGCTGCCCAGAGTAGACATTGTCTAAATGGGCGGGGTATAAATTTAATAAATAAATATTCTTATGAGATGGTTGCTAATTTTTGCTACCTGTTTTTACTGATGCAAGGCAAAGCAAAAACCCTACTGATCCATGAGAACATCACGGGAATCCCATATGAGTGATGCACTGTCACCTGGTTTGCAGGAAGAATGCAGGGGGAAGTGAGGCCAAGCTGCAGAAATCATAGGAAAAAACCAAGACACCATTTCCATATACAGTAAGGAATTTCTAGTCATTATAACTAGAAAATACCTCAGCTTATCTTTCTTTGTCATATTTGACTTTTCACAGGATCTCATATACATACACAAACACCTATACAAGTGTGCACCTGCTTTCTAAACCCCACACCCATTGCTGTGGTTTTATTTCACTGCTATGCTACATTCAGAATGAGATTCCTAACAGAGCTTAAATGCATTTTCAGTAAATAAACCACACTGCCCAGAATCCCTCAGTCAGAAGAAACACATACCACGCTGGCTGGAAGATCTGGGGAATCTAACTCAAGCTGGTAACTCTGCCAATCTCTGCTTCCTAATGACTACAAATATATCAATTCCCTGTGTACATTTACTGAGGTGCTAAAGACTTATTTAATTCAGTAGGACATATATCTGACTAAGCAGTTCAAAAAGCCATTCCAAGACAAATATATTTAGAATTAGTTCCTCCTTAGTGTCTGAAACCTTTCCAGAGATTTAAGATTCACAGCAACCATGAGCTCAATGATCTTTTAATAAGCAAGAATTTTTAATAATTCATACACCCCTCAGCCCCCTTTTTTCAAAATGTAACTTTCTTTAAGGTAGCACCTAACTAAGCTCTTAAGCTCTCAGCTAAGCTTCCAGAACCCTGCGAGAAATAAAATGGAATTTAATGCTTCTGGAAGGAATCACAGATTTATCAGCTACAGAACTATAGAGTTGGGAGAGTGACGGTAGGGGTCCTTGAGCTCAACTCCCGGCCAAAGCAGAAAATACAGTGAGAGGCATAATACCAGAGTTTTAAATCATTTCTTATTTTGGACTACAACTGCCATAATCCTCCAAACAGCATTCATTGTTTTCTTTTTAATTTTTACCAATTTTTTAAAAACACAAAACAATAACCAAAACAAACAAAAATAACAGAGAAAACCTTTAAAAAAAAACACACACAAAAGGGCAACACAAACTAATGCATAAAAGTGAAGTCTACCTATTGATAGAAGGTTCAATAGTTCACACATTTTTCAACTTCTCTTATAATTGCAAATACAAGAGGAATTCATTTACTGCTTGGATATTTTCTTTATATTACAGTTTGCACTTAATTTGTTTTCCATAATCTGAGGAAGGGTTTAGATAAACGCTGAGTACCTTTTTGATTTGTACACAAAATAAAACTCCTTTCTCTATAATATCAGCACAGAAACAGTACAGACACCTCTGAAAGCAGACTTCAACTGTCTGCAAAAGCAAAACATTGTCAACACTGCAACATTCACTCATGAAACTGGGAATGGCTTCACACACTGGCTCATCAGACAGAAAGGCTTGTTCCTCACAAACAGTAGACCACATTGACTGCACATTTTCTCTTATGCCTCTGGTTCTTTAAGGACTAGAGACTTACCTTTAAAAACAACCATGAGAGCTTGGGATCAGGGCCAAATGGGCACCAGGTGGGACTTCTGAAAACCATGGGGAGACCCAGCAGAACAACGCTCTTCACACAGCAATGGTAGTTCAATCTACCAGTGTTCTTCATAACTGAATCGGGATCTGAGGGCTATGATGTTTGAAGGTCCCTTGCCAATCTAAATCGGAAGGTTAGCAAGGGATCTTCAAACACCATAACCCTCTGAATGCTAGCAATGAAAGGCTAGTCGAGAAGATGTTTCATACATCGTACCCATTTCTTGGTGTCATTATTGACAGCATATATCACTATATGCTATTCAGGACCACTGAGCTTTAATAATGCTAACCCACATAAACTGAGCCCCAATAATTCAAGTAAATGAAATGATGACTTAAGGGACCCATCCAGAGTGAGTTTCCTGAAATTAAGAATTGTGACAAAAGTGAACATACTGTAGGGGAGCAGTTTTAAAATGACTCGTACTGGATGTAGATGTTTGGCTGGAACAGTTTGGTTTGTTCTTTGCGAGTTACCCTGGGGACCTGTACGGACTGTATCTTGGGAATTGCATTGCAAGTGCCTGGTGTGCTGGATGTTGTTTTCCAACCATGCCAGAAAGTAAACAAGCAGATTTTCACAGCAGCACCCACAAGACTCCAGCACTTTTTCTTCTGAAGGAAATGTCATCTGGAAATGTTCAAAAATTCCCAGCATATGGGAGAAAACACCATTAGTGTCAGCAGCTAGTTGTCATATAGAGCTTTTGAGCTATCAGATCTGGCCATTTAATATATTTGCTATTCTAAATATAAGTTAATTCACAAGACTTCATGCTAAATGGGATGATCCTCCTCTTGCATGTCCAGTATAAGATGCCAGTTCCCCCTCACCCCAAATAATGGAATTACAGAGAACATGAAGTAGATCATAATCACCATATTTAGGACAAGCTGTAAAAGTCTTGTCTGTTGACCGTGTGAAAGCTATGAAACCCATTATGTCTGGACCTGTTCGGATCTTCTGGGAGTCCAGTGTGCAGTAAATACAATAACTGAAAATTTATAAAGTTGTCTGAAACAATTGTCTCATTGTGAGAAATGCTCACACCCTTGTTACTTAATACAGTAACCAGACAACCACGAATCCAAGCAGCTCTCTTTTATTAAAAAGCACTTTTGCAAAAGCGGGTGACCTGAACGGATAAGCACACCCATCAATGCAGGTAGCATGATATTTATTTCCTATTCCCAGCTGCATGGTCCCTCCCTTGTTTCCCCATTGGTAGGTACTCCAAAGTGTACAGCCTATCCGGTACACCTAAACTGATCACGTGAAGTCCTGCCCCTGTTTGCATCTCCCATTCCTTTCTTTACCTAGACCCCAGGCTCTTATTTATTTCTATCCTTATTTGGTATATGTTCCCTTTCCCTAACCTCACTGCGGTCATTCTAACTGACCCATTAAGTTTCTTCATTATTAGCTAGGCCTACTCACTCAATCTTCTTGTCAGTACAACAGGCTACCTCCCTTATTTGTACTTTCCTCTTATAATTCCTCACGACTTCTCTAAATTCCTTATGTCAGCTAAATAATTTTACCATGACCATTTACTCAATCATCCTGTCCTTGCGGGGACTTGCAAAAGCAGCATTTACCTTCCTCCTTTTCTCTCATCATCAATGAAGCTGAGGCCCTGTTTTCAGCTCCCATTCATTCCAGCGGGCTTTGATCCAACACTTATGCCTTATTTTTAATACCTTTCTTTAAGTAAAAGAACGTACATTACCCTTGTTAATCATATCAGGGCCCTATCCTTCTACAAGTCCATTAGAAAACTTTGGGCAATGAGTTCTATGAATGAATTATGTGCTTGCTTGCTTGCTTGCTTGCTTGCTTGCTTGCTTGCTTGCCTTTGTTCAACACCTTTTCTGCCTACCGTGTAAATAATAATAATAATAATAATAATAATAATAATAATAATAATAATAATAATAATAATAATAATAATAGATGTTAATTTAGAACAACTAAGAAAATTAAAAAAGATTTTAAATGTTTAAAAATAGTTAAAATGTTCTCTTTAAAAGTTTTTGATAATAATAATAATAATAATAATAATAATAATCCTAGAGACCCAAAGCCCTTCCGAATAGTACAGTTTTAGTGGAAGCTCAACAGAAATTAAGCTCAACAGAAATGAAGGCAGCTTAACTTCTCCTGGAAGGGAGTTCCAGAAGGGATGGGGCTGCTACTGAGAAAATCCTGTCTTCTTCACCCCATCCCCTGACCTCTTGGGGTGGTGTGACACAAAACAGGAGACTTCAGACTGCAGGCTGGTATGTGTGGAATTAAGGCATTGTATTTCTTTTTACACCATTTATTTCTATTAACATTTAATTCCTTCTCAGGCTGAAATTCCATTGGGTGGCTTAGGTTTACTACTAAATCCCCTTGCACTGATGGAGGTTAATGACACACCTGTGCAGTCAATCTATGTAAGCATAATGATACCACTGAACTGATTAAACATGACCTTTGATGTAACCTCTAGCGAGAAGAATGGAGGGATCAAGAATGTGCAGGGGTCCTAGTGTGTCCACTAACGAAAGGCACACCCTTGCCTTTATCTGTATAATGTAATGCCTATCTTTCTTCCACATTCGCAAACTCACTGTGCACACAGCTTTCAACTATTATGGCCACAGAGTGTCCCTCTGTCTTCCTGTGGTATGGACAAATTGTGTCTAAGTTGACAGGTTGTTACAAAGTCCCCATATGGGACACAAAGGTAAGTACATAGTTTGCCATAAGGGCAGTCTTCATGTACAGACCTGGGAGAGTTTGCATTGGGAAAGGCAATGGAAAGCACAGCTATCTATGCTGATGAATCACAAGCTTCGCTTTCTCCTTCATATTAGTGGATGATCAACTCTTCTTTGCAAAATTGCTGTTAAGACACATGGCTTGGAACAAATAGGTAAGTTCTACATGCCAGCCTCTAAATCCACCTGCCATGAACTCTGAAGGGGGAAAATACTATAATCTCTGTTCCTGCACGATATGGGTGAGAAGGGATGTGAACCAAGTTCTGTCAACATCCTATGCCATTGATGTCTTCCACACATGATGTTGGAGCATCATGAGCAAGCATCCTCGTAACTGATGGATGCCAGGAACATTCCGAGGAAGATTTCAAGAGAAGCCATTTACTGCTGTTAGATTACCTTTTAGATGGGTCTCTTTTGCTTTTGACTTGGCTGCTAGGAGAACACATACCGTGTTTCCCCGAAAATAAGACAGGGTCTTATATTAATTTTTGCTCCAAAAAATGCATTAGGACTTATTTTCAGGGGATGTTTTATTTTTTTCGTGTACAACGATCTACATTTATTCAAATACAGTCATGTCATCTTCTGGTTGCTGCACAAGGGTGGAGGGTGGGGTTTCACTTAACTGGGGCTTATTTTGGGGGTATGGCTTATATTACGAGCATCCTGAAAAATCATACTAGGGCTTATTTTCAGGTTAGGTCTTATTTTCGGGGAAACAGGGTAGTTATGGCTACAAAGGAAACACAGGTGTGAGAGACATTGTAGAGGCTGACACCAGAACAGGTTCTGTTTGTTGAACTACAAATGACTAATCCAGGAACAGTTTCGCTCACACTAAGTAGGCTGAAATCCTGTCAATGGCACACCAGATAGGAGTAGTTTCTTTACACATTCAAGGATGCGGCTCCACACACCCCTGGTTCACGTGGCTCTAGGACAGCTGGGATTGCTGTGTTATTCTAATTTCCCCAGAGGATTTGCACACACAATGGTTCTGAGCAGTGAAACGTTGTGAAGTCCTTGGAAGGAAGAGCTGCCTAGGATTTGAACTACCCTGCAACAAAAGGTGGAGGAAAGTTTGCCTAAAAGCTCACTCCAAGGGAAAGGGAAACATCCATGCCAGTTCTGCTCCAAAAGACCAAGAATCCTCTGGTTCCACACTTGCAACGATAAACATGGAGGATAATCCCTGCTTCACCCATAAACATTCAAAGAAAAACTGGGAAACTTAAAGGGTCTTGTTACTATGCTTGAAAATACCCCAGGATGGGTTCAAAGCCATTCTGTGATGGGGTGGTGGGGTTGTGATAATTAAATGGAGTAAAATCAGTGCTAGTTCATGTCCTCCACTGCCTGGGCTGGGGGAGAAATGTTGCTGCTGACACCACCCCTTCCTCCAAGGTTGTCACCCACCCTCTATGGAAAGCACAGTGCGTGGCTGGCCCAGAGGGAGGTTCTCCGGAGCTGCTGTCAATATGTGCTATCACATCCCCTCCAACTTATGGCACCCCTAACAAGGCTTTCAACTTTTATGAGATGCTCAAGGAGTGGTTTACCTTTGCCGCCCCTGAGTGAGGTTCCATGGCTATGCAGGGATTTGAACCTGGAGACTGAGTCAAACACTCTATCTACTACACCATATAAAGTAGGCTCTCTCTCCAGATCTGCTTAGGCCCAAATGCCCGTCTCTGTGTGATCTTTCCTTGGAGCCAGATATTGTAGAAGGGATACCCGGGGGAGTTCCTGTGCTCCCTGCACCCCTTCCCACTCTAACGTTCTGCCCAGAAGATCTCTCAGAGCAAGGCATTTGTGGTGTGGCCTGCTCTCGAGTGCTACCCACCCACAGGCCAATTTCTTGCTATATCCTTTCTACAGCAGCAAAGTGCCGGATGGAGTTCTTCGGAGCCCCACTCTGGAGAGCAGGCTGGCTGCTTCCCAGATGCAATATTTGTCACCTCTGGAAAATTGTCAACAAGGCTCTCTGGATTGGTAGCAGGAGGTCTGCTGAATGAGGAGACTGCACACATTTTGCTTCCCCTCACACTATGCTACCTGCTCTTCGTTCATAGAAGGGCCTGTCCAAAGCTAAATTATCTGGAATTTGAGCCCGGACCATCTGGAAGGATTAGAAACCAGAAGACCATGAAAAATAACTTCATGTGTGTTGTGTGCAATATAGAGAAAGTGAGTTGCAAACAAAAGAACTTGATGTCACAGGGCTTAAGTACAGAGTTTTGTCCCCAATAATGGAAAGCTCTGCACACAGTGAGATTTAGAGTGTATCAACACAACACGGAGATAGCAGTGATACCATTTTAACTGTTGTGGCTGTACCCTCCAGAATCCTAAGATTCATGCTTTGGTGAGGTATTTAAGAGCTCTTTTCGAGAGAGCCGTAACGCTATATTTCAAGGGACTGCAGTAGAGTGCTCTGGGAGTGGATTCTACATAATTCACCAAAAAACAAAAAACAAAAAAAAAACAAAGATTTCATGGGGCAGAGCCATTATATTTAAAATGCACAGTAAAGATACAGTCTTACTCATGAATAAACATGCATGAGACTGGGCTGTATACGACATTGATTCCAACTTAACAGTATTTGTTGTTTCAGACAGCTTTGTAAACAACAAACTCATTCAACAGTTGTTCCTTCTACCAGTCCTGTGCTCCTTGTCCCATATGAGTTCCTACCACCTAACCAGTATCTGTTGTTATCCCAGTACTGTGTTTCCACAACACATCTAGTTATTCTGCTTCTTTCTAAGACACAGTGCTAATGGTTCCATGATAATCATCAGGAGGTCCACCTTAATAGTTAACAATGCTGGAGGCTAGGGCAGCTCATGGACCATGTGCCTCACCCTGAAATTCTGGAGCATACTGCTCCTGCAGAGACCTTAAGGCACCCTCGGTTGAAGGGAAACCAATCTCACCAGCACAGATAAACAATAAATCAGGTGCCAAACCTGTGTAGTGCTATTCCATATAAAAACATAAAGCTTGGTCCAGGTTCCTCTAGGAAGCCTATAGGCAGACCTGGAGGCAAAAGCCAACGGGTTGCCTATCCTTGTGTTTACCTAGTACCTGGCATAATGTGGGGTCCATTTCTATTTTGGTTGGGAGACCTAACTATCCTTCACAAATTAATCTTTTTTTTTAAAAAAAAAGACAAGAAATCTAATAATAAATAGGACTGAACAAACTGCATACGAGATGCTTCAACTTCCTTCTGATCTTAAATGAGATGAGCTATATATGCAATCATAATGATGCTGCCCAACAACAAATATGGGCAATGGAAATCACCTATAGTGCCCTCTTTCCCTCCCTAGCTCTGTTTCCCAAAAAGAATTCTGACTCACCGCAGGCAAGCCAGCAAGTGATTTAACTAAATTCCTGGTTTAAAACTGCTTTACTCATTATTTCCGCTCTTCTGAGAAGTCTTAGGAGCAGACTGTGAATCAGTGAGGTCAGCAGTGTCATCTAATATCCCAATGCACAAGTTAAGTGAGCTAGAATTTTGGGCTTCTGATTATGATGGGTCTTAAAACTAAGACAACCTCCCCTAGTTCTGCTAGAATAATACACATTACGCTATGGGGCCACTTAAAATCGGCACAGCATATGTCTTCAACATTAGAGATGGATCTTTTGTGTCTAAAGATAGAAAGGAAGCCTCTTTCATGTAACTCATATTATTTTAGCGACTGTCAAAAGATAGCCTATGAACATGAATAATGTGTGCTTACAAAAGAGGGGCTCACAAAGAGGGGTACACAAAGTCCCATGCAGAAGAGAAAGCATGATGTACCCCCTTGTGTGCCCTTTCACCCTTTGTTTGCCAAATCATCACAGAAATGCTTCATCCAATAGTGTCAAGAGGGCTGTCAGTAGCTAATCAGAACATCTCGGAAGGGGGATTTTGGAATCTGTAAAAGGGTCTGGAACCCAATGAGGAGTGCTCTTTGCCTCAGTCCTTCCTTGAGGGATTATTGTGTGCTGAGCTCCTGGTGCCCTCCATTTTGGATTGCTGTCTGTCTGCCTGCCTGCCTGCCTGCCTGCTTGTTGCATCTCCATCTTGGATCCTTTCCTCTTTTTTTGCCTTTTAATGTTTATTTTGGGGGGGGGGATTTTCACCCCTTTTCTTTAGATTATTTTTGCTACTGCCAGGAAGCCTAGCTGTGCCACTGTGCCTCCTTGGGATTTGTTTTAAAGAAAATTATCCCTCTCCCTCCCTTCCTCCACCCCACCCCCCTCTGTCCTTTCATTTCTTGGTTTATTTTTCTGGCCTGCTTGCTGGACTCAAAAAAGACAAGACAAGAGATCAAATGCCTGTGGTAGGGAGCCTCCCCATACTCAAATAATTTTGGTTTGGGGGTGTGGGGGTTGATTGTATTTTTTTGCCTTTATTTGGTTGCTTACTTGCTTTTCTTTTACGAGTATTTATTTCTCTTTTGGAGGGGAGCTGTTTTTTTAAAAAATATATATAGCTATTTTTCCCTTGGGGTGCTTTCCCTTTTGGATTTTTTTAAATTGTTATTTCATTAATTTACTGTGTATTTATTATGTTAAAGGTGTAAATTTTGGTGTTGTGGGGGAAGGTTTTCTTTGCGTTTGTGGGAGTGGGCAGGCCAGAGGGTGGACTTTGTGACTGCCAATGCACCATGGGGCTCTGTGGGTTTGACACACTTCTCTCTTGTTGTTCTTGGTGTTTAGTTGTTATAACCCATTTCTAAGGTCAGCAAGCATCCTCTCCAGCACTGCAAAGATTACTCATTCAAAGGACTTCTTCCCTGTCTCTGTAACTGTGTTCAAGATGAACTTGGTATGAGTGGCACTGAGGTTGGCAGGTACTGACAGCACCAGCACTGTTGTGTGCAGTGCACTAAAGGTTGGGGAAGGAGAGAGTTGGGCTGCCAGTGCCAAGCAAGCAAGCAAAAAAGGCCTGCTACAATCACTGATGATGATGAACGCAATAATATAAAGAAGTCTGCATAGGTCTGATGATTGTTTTCCTTTCTCATGTAAAATTGCCTGCTTTAAGATAGACTTGTTCTCTGTTGCCTTTCCTCTGCTTTTTTGGAATAGTTTTTACGTATCCTTTAGGGCTTCTGGAATGCCGGGAAACATAGATGGGGGAACACAAATGGGAAATCTGAAAGAATCTTTCCCTTTTGTGTAAAATGAACAGACTAGACACAAAAAACACAAAGACAAAAGAGGCAACCCTGAAAGAGCCTGAAATGAAAGAAATGCAAACATTTTTGATGTGCACATTCCTCCTCAACATGTCTTAAACCAGCTTTTGTGTTATCCCATTTTAGTGCTATGTACAAGCAGTGACAAGGAGACTGCATATGAACATTTTCTGTGAATGGAGCACCATACAAACTACTGTAAGTAGCAAGCAATGTCCGGTTGTTGGAGTATCTCTGAATAAATGCAATATACAACAGATGCTCTCTGGTACCCACCACATGGATGGCAATTAACATAAATTATGTATGTATCAAATGCAAATTAATTTCACACGCACACAAAATGCTATGAAGGTAATCAGTCCGTGGTGATTGCTCCTATCTTCTCTTCTATAAAAATTGAAGATCCGACACAAAAACCTGTAGGATATCTTTCAAGTTTGAAATTGCTAAATTTGGCCTTACCATTACTGAATAATAACCAGAAGCATTCCACTCTACAAAACTCCGCAGTTCTGCAACAGCCTCCAGCTGTGAAACCTAATGGCCCTCTTCAAAACCTTTTAGATTAAGACTGAAACATGTATTCTCTTAATTAAGATAAAAACTAAAATTGATGTAATTAATTCATTAAGCATCAAGGCCCCCCAGTGAGCCAGTAAGCTTCATTATCTACTTTTGATGGTTTCCGCTCAAAATCACAAAGCAAATCTGTAGCAGAGTTAGATTAAAAAAAAAAAAAAAACCAGATCTGTTGATTCACAACTCTGCATTTGATAAACAATAAACATTTGTTCTTTTTTCCCTCTTGCATTCCTCTAGGCTAAGGAAAACTGATAAACAAATAGTCATTATTACATTGTTCCAGTGAACAAAGGAAAAGCTTGAAGGAGCTCTAAAAGATTCTGCCATGTCATTTACACACAAAATTAATCGCAGTGCTTACAACAGAAACGGCAGATTTCTGCAGCAAAAATATTCTACAATATTGTATCTAAATTTCTTTTGTGCTTTTAAAAACATGAATAGAAGACATACAGTAGATTGTATTCTTCGGTTGTCTCCATCAAACATATTGTCCAAAACCCTATTGCTAGCATCATGTAATTGGTGTAACTTTGGGCAATGAATTGCTGCAAGATAGAAAGTCATTTTGCAACATTGCACCCGAAGTTATACCATTTACATTACACTGGCAACAGGATTTTTTTAAAAGTGTGTAGAAAAACTTGGGGCTTAACTGAAAATCTGAAAATCTGTAAGATACATATCAATACTGAAGGATTTCTCTATAGGTATTTAGACAACTCCTCATACTCATCAGAAGCATATATAAGGGATTGAAAGGTTGCCAAGGACTGCCATTCTCTCTACTATGGGCACCATTGGTGTCCCGTGCTGGGCATGCCTTCAGCTACTGTGAGAAGGGGACCCATACAGGTATTGATGCAGGGAACATAAAACTCCTTTGGGGATGGGAAGGGAGTCTTGGGCTACCAGGATCAATTCTTTGCATAGAAAAACTTTATGCACATAAGTTATTTCTATTTATTTATTTTTAAAATTTCAATTATATCTTTGCTGCCTTTCTCCCCATAGAGGACCCAAGGCGGCTCCCAACAGGTAAGATAAGAAATTTTAAAAACACTATATAAATATCACATTTTAAAAACAATTAAACATACATTAAGATTAAAACAATCAAGTGTAAAAACCATTAAAAAACATTTAAAACCTTTAAGTTAAAAACCAACCTTCCTGAGATAACTTACCGCTTAAAGGCCTGCCTGAAAATGAAGGTATTGGCCTGATTGATGATGGAAGGGTAAGAAGGAGGGGGCCAACCTGGCTTCTTGGGACAGTGCATTCCAAAGCCTGGGAGTAGCCACTGAGAAGGCTCTCCCTCATGTCCTCATCAAGTGAGCTTGAGAAGGTAATGGAACTGAGAGAAGCATCTCACCAGAAGATCTTAAAAGCCAAGAAGGCTCATATGGGGTGACACAATCCTTCAAATATTTATTTAATTGAAATATTTTTATCCCATCTTTCTCCTTGAAAAGGACCCAAGGTGGCTTACAACAGTGAAAGACACTGTTGAAAGTTGAAAACACTGGGCATACAAACAGTGGTTAACGTCATGAAAAGACAATATTTAAAGCTAGGAACAATGAGTATAAAGAGGCATCCTACATCATTAAAAGGCAATATTAAAGCTAAGAACAATAAGTATACTTTTTTTAAAAAAATGCCACTATGAGAAATAGAAAACACAAAAATCCAGTCAAAGCATTAATGCGGAACAATACATCTAAAAATCACAAAGAGGTAGCTAGTACAATCTGGACCCAAGTTGTATAGGGCTTTATAGGTAATAACTAGCACTTGGCTATCCACATTTAAGGCTCCTCTGACATTGTTAAATATATGGCCGGTAGAAGGTGTGGCTAATGCTAGCCTGTGCAAACCTTCATGTGTGCTACAAGATGTGCAAGCATGCCTTTCTAATACATGACTTTCTCTCTCTCTGCAGTACTTATTTGTTCTGTTAAAAGATAAGGAATTGAGGGGTTGGGTTTTTTTCACTATAACTCCCAGAAAAACATGCAGTGTGGCCACACCAACCATGGGATTCTGGGAGCCCTATTTAAAAACACACACACAAACGTCCGACATCTCTGATTCTACTGAAAGAATAACTTCTTCATGAGACGAACTGGGTAGCACAGAAGGACAGGTATAAACTGGTTTGCACTTAACACACCAGGCCAGAAACTGTTCAAAAACAGAGACATACTGTAAAATACAGTGACAACTCAGCCATGGATTTTTAAAGAGCGTGTAAAGAATGTAACACTGGAAATCATCCTGTACTGTATTTGCTCCCACTGGAATGAAGTAGACAGCCCACTAGATTCTAACTGACTGCCCCAGGAAAGCTCATTTTGATTGCAACATGCGGCTCCCACCCTCCTTTCCTCCCCTCATTTCACAATTTCATTCTGAAGAAAGCAGGAGAAGGTCAAGTCCTTTCCTTGCTCAAAGTCACAGATAAGTGATGAGTCATAACCAAATGGTTGCTCCTGCTCAGTTTGCCTTGTAATCATATGCTAACATGATGGGATTTTATTTTCTGTGAGGGATTTGTAGGTTTCATGTGGCTGGTTTGCCCTAACAGCTTCAGGAAGCAGCTGCTTTAGTGTGTGCTGAAGTTGATCAGAGGTCCTGAAACAATTGGTGTTGTGGGAGGGAGGGAGAGAGGGGGGGGATCAAGCCAACCTACTCTGGTCCTGAGGGGACTCCACATGGATGCAACTAAAAAAGATTGCAGAAGCTGCTGAACATGATGTGAGTGCATTATGCGCACAGGTGTGCATGTGACTTTTCCTCAGTAGTGATGTGGATCTGATTCAGAAAATCCCAAACCGAATCTTGCTAAATTGGGCAAATTCAGAATTCATCCAAAGCAAAGCAGGTGAATCCACAAAGCAACCTAAAGAAAACCAGGGTCTTCCCAAAGCTTTCGGTGTGATTTGGAGATTGAGAGACAAAGGGACAAACAGGCAGGTGGTCTGCAAAAACAACATATAAGGAAACTGCCAGAATGGGGAGAGGGAGAGACAGGTAGAGGCTACAGTTCTGTCACTGGCAGATTTAACTTCTGCTCCTACACAGCCCAATTTATCAGGGCTCTCGAGTCACAGTGCTTCGAAGGGGGATGTTGACGGAATACCTCAGCCTGCTTTTAGTCTATTAGTTTCCTGTGGTCTGAAATGCTGCCGCAGGAAATGCTTCCTGCGGCAGCATTTACAAGGTCGCTGCCTTGAGTCCCTTACCAATAGCTACCTTGTCTGTTCCTAACTCTTCTGAAATGGACTGTAATTCACAAACATTCAGAGTAAAATAAACCTATTACTCTTAAAGCTACAAGGTTTTTCAGGCGTTTCTTTCTTTGTTGTTCCTAAACCAGCTTCCTTCCTTATTCCAACCCATCTTTTCCTTTCCAATCCACTCGTATTTTCAAATACTCATCCTTCTCTCTTTTCCTAGAATCCAATTCTTCATTTATTCTTGCTGCTGTTTGTTGGAATCTGTTCTGAATTATTGTTTTTAGTAGTGAGAAGCAGACAGGGTCATTTCCTTCAACCACTCCTCCCCACTTTGGCCTTAGTTGCATAGGTTTAATTTTAAGTTCAGTGGGTTTTTGTTTTTGGTGGGGTTTTTTTGTCATGATAGGCGAGTACCTTTAGTGTGCTGAACTTTACCTACTGTCTGGGCTTGTGGCCTTTGCCATGGCCTTGTGCATGCATGCCCACACCTCTGTGACAAAGATGATATTACTATTTCATGGTTTCTTGCACAGACACAGAACCTATCTGTGTAAAATTTGCAAGTTTCTCCTTTAGGAGCACCGCTCTGATATCTGTCTTCCAGATAAAACCTTAATACTATGTAGGGATACATCATAGTTGGGGTTAACATCTCCTTCACCATCTGCAACCTTTCCCCAGTCGTCCCCAATGATGCAAGTGCTTTTTAAAAAACAGCAACCAAGAACTAAGGGGTGGCATGTTCTCTGCCAATACTTTAAGCAACAGCCTCTTCACTCTCTCTTTCAATCCTGCCAGACATCACACTTACAATTTGCCCCACAAATAAAATTTTGGAACCAGAACTAAGGTGTGCATGTGTGTGCATATGTTGTTCCAATTATGTACGCTCCATTTTCAAATGTTGTTTTTTAAATCACCTTCACCCACCATGGAAGTTAACTCTTCTGTAGTACCTTACTTTTTGGTATTGTTTAAATTCATTACATTTAAATATAAGCATGTCTAGAAAGACACTGTACTGTTTTTCTCTTTTGAATTACTTAATGCAAAATACTGAATCCCCACTCCTTTCTGTCCAAGGACAAGCAGCCGATATAAGGCCTATAATGCAGATGGAGACACAAGTGTAATAGGGTTGAAGTGTCACATTCAAACTTTAGACAGTTCAGAGCAATCAAAAGGCAAGCCCTGTTGGCTTGACCTACCAACAAATTAGGCCAGATTGTTTTGATGTAAGCTAATTTAGTCCCATTAGCTTCAGCACATATCACCACCAAGCCAACATTTGTAGATCAAGCTGTCCTTGTTGCTAAGGTTAATTACACTGTCCTCTAGCTGGCGGATTCTAACACTCTGAGTAGCAGCCTAGAGGTAGTATACACACAGGATGCCATACCTCCAGGGCTGGCTTATTGCTATGATTCATTAACATTACGCTGACATTGCAAGGGGATTTGGGAGGTCGAGCTGAGCAGAGAGGGTAGCCTGCTGCCACCACACTTGGAAGAGCCATGACTGTACAAAGCTATGCCAGGCACCGAAGCAGGGGAAAAGAGAGAAAAGGAACCGTGGTGGGTAGGACACAGCAGAGCTTGGAAACTAGCCATGCTGCCTGGGGGAGGGGGGGTTCTGGGAGCTGTCATCCAAAGCAGTAACATTTACAGGTTTCGAGACAGAGCCAGTCTAGACAAAGGCCCTCTCGCCCAATTCGGAAGGCATTCAGACCATTATGAAATCAGACGACGCACGCAGAGTCCTGTGTCTCAGAGCTAGAACAGACTGGGTGTCAGAAGATGTGTCCTGCTTGCGTTGCAGACAAAACACTGTGCAAGTCATGTCAGTGAATGAACGCACATTGCACATCATCACTGCTACACAGAGGTGCAAAGCTCTGCGGGAGCAACGACAGGAAGTGCATAAAACTCGCATCAAGAAATGGGACAATAAGAAAACCAATCAGGCATCTTTTTTATGGATGGAGTCGTCAATCAGAAAGAGCGCATCAAAGGAGGACTGGTATTGTGGCACAGAACCAATCCAAACATGCCGGGTAGACATTTTCAGCAAAGGGACTTTCAAGCGCCATGCCAAGGCTATTCATCCTCTTGGATCTTTTGGACTGCTGTTGCTGAACTGACAGCTGTGCAAATATTTCTAGTTAGTGACAATCCGCTTTTTCAAAACTAAGGGGCAGCACTTCAGAACTACCTGAATTATTCATACCCTAGCCCTGGCGATCTATACAGTACCTCAGAAGCAAAGTAAAATGGAAACAAATATATAAGAGTACAGCTTGTCTCTTTCGAGACAGAATTATGATTTGATAGGGGCACTAACACTGGAACATTTACGTGTACAAGAATGAGAAGAAGAAGAAATAGCCCATGTCATTTCAAATCCTCACATCAAATGTTCAATTAAAAGACAAAGAATGTATGTTTGCAAAAAGAAAAAAACTCACATTGTGTTGAGTCATAACATGTGTTTCAAGAAAGACTAAATGCTGCTTTAGATGCACCTGCAAGCAATTGAAAACAGATTAATGCACATGTCCATGTTCATCACTGGTTGGCAGCAACATCTTCGGAAGCCCAAGGTATGTGAAAATGCCACTGCAGATGAAAATGCCCCAGGCACAGTCCATGTGTCATCAGAGAGGATTCAAACACGTCCCACAAAGAAGTTGCTCACGGGTTCCAGTGTGAAGCAGAACTTTCAAGTGTGCCCTTGGAAAGAGCAGATGGGGAGAAAGCAGAGGCGCGTACCTGATCCAATGATAGCAAAATCCCTATTTGGCCTTGAACTTAGCTATGAGTGATTGTTGGCTAGTCGCACACTCTCAGCTTGACTTATTTTGCTGGGTTGTTGTGAAGATCTAAAATGGGAAGGAGGAAAGGCATACAGTATATTTGTACCTCACCCTTTCTCCACCCTGAGCTCACCGGAGGAATGATAAGAGATAAATTCAATTGGTTCTGCCAATTATGACTTTGCAGTCTCATACCTTCTATCTCACAAATGGGGAAAATCCCCTGTATTACTCAATTGTTTCTCATCTGTCAGCCAAGAATCACAAGAGGAAGAGAAATTGCAGGGAAGGTGAACCTTTGAAAGAAAAATAAATCCTTAAATATACAGGTTTGGGTGTAAGTAAGACTGAGTCAGCCCATTGACATCAAACAGGCTTAAATAGACTTAATAGAAACAGGCTTAATAGAAACAGTTGTTCTATGAGTCTGTTCTACATATGGCTGGATCCAGCCCAGAGCAACTGCTGTCATTCCTACAGAGCTTTCAAGTTCCTCTGAATGCAAAAACATTTCGTGATTCTTATATATTCATTGCATACATTTCATTAAATCAGTAATTAAAAGCTTGAGAAAGAAGCTGGAGAAAGAAGAGAAACTTGCATGAGCTTTTGCTTAAGTAATTGGGCTGTCTCATTCACCCACCCACCCATAAGTACACCCAGAGGTGAATTTAGTTCTGCTATGAAACAACATCTCCTTTTGGGGCAAAGCTCTGCCTCAGGTCAACAGTCTGGGGAAAGACTGCAGGAACAAAGGCAAAGCACCACCATTTACTACATGTAATGTAATAAATGTAATGTAAACACCCTCCCATTTGCCTCCCTCCCCCCACAAGCGAGAACTGTGCAAACAGCAATGCCAAACGCAGTGCAATATAAAGGAAGGAGGTGCTCTCTGTTCCAGCTGTCCCAAATACAGGGCCTTTCCCAATGGTTATGGACCAAAACTCTCATTGTCCTTCACTGGCCACACTACCTGGGGTCGATAGGAGCGGCAATTCAAAACAGTGTGTGGCACTACACTGAAGCAGGCCTATCTCTTTGATATGGTGTTTTGGAGCATTCAAGCTGCTCCACAAATACTATTTCAGTAATCCTTACAACAGCCCTGTCAAGTTCGCCTACGCCATATAGTTCTCCACACAGCAACCTGGAAGAGAAGTGGCTTGTTTAAGAATCCTTTCGTGCTGAAGGACTCAACCAGACAATACGTGTGGATTGGACTGAGGAGAGCTGTAGCTGTAGTCCCTTTCCCCCATAGATCTGGAATCACTCACTCCAAGCTTCCATACTTCTTTTAATTTTCCCCTGAATGTAATCCGGGTTCTTCCAATTTCAACACCATAAGAGATCACCTCTCTTCCTCCCAGTTCTCTGCCCTGGCTCCTCCCCCCCCCCCCATTTCCCTCCCACAAGGAGAGGCACAGGTAAGGCACTCCCATAGATGGCATCACAGTTGATGCCAGGGGAGTTTGAATTGTGCATGATCCATAGGAACTGGCTTGTTTGGGGGGGGGGGGGACGGGGACATAGATGGAGCTGATACATCTGGAACAAACCAGGCTGCCCCCTCCCTCCACAAAAAGAGTGAAGGAAAATAATCCTGCAGCAGAAGGGATCCATTCAAATCTCCTGTGGCATCATGTAGATCTGTTAAACTAATGCAAATCAATGAGCAATGGAACTGCCTCTTCAACAGGAGCAAATAGGATGTGTATGTCTGGATGAGCCCTATGGTGGCATGTGACGCACCGGCCTTGCTCGCAGCTCATACTCTTCACAATTATATTGTTCTAACGGCTATCGACTGGCTGTGATAATAGGCAAATGTTGGGGTGCTGGTTTTTTGTTTGTCAGGGTTGTTGAAAGTTTTCAGATTGGCCAAGGCTCTTCATCATATTTGTTCCAACATTAACATTAAAATTAGCTGTTATTCTTACACATCTAGACTCGGTTGCTCTGTTGATGCCCCAAAGCCAAAAGAAATTAAATGTTTAACCTGGCTTTTGTATATGTACAATGCAAAAACACTCTGTTGACACAAGCAGCTTTTCATCCTTCAACAGACAACTCTTTCCATAGTATCCCTGATGACAAGCAACTGAACTGAACGGAATCTCTAGTAAAACAACTGCAGGAAACGGGGAAGGGGGGGGGGGGGAGAGAGAACGCTGCTGAAGTATATACTTGAAGGAGGGAAAGGGGGGAGGAGAATAATCTTAGGGAAAAAGTGTATGTACTGTAAGCTTTGGCAAACTTTAAAGCTATCATAATACCACTAGCTGTGTGCATAGAACTGCCCATTCCTATTGGCATTGCTCTTAAGAACATATGTCCATCACCTATTCCAAAACATGATTGCTGTCATTGCTCTCATACATCCTAACGAGATGCCGGTGTTAACATGTTGCTGGATATAATCACTCCGTATTATCTAATTTTCCAAGATAGACACATAGAATGCTACAGTCCCTTCTCCTTCCCCTCAAATAAGATTGCTGTTGGTATGTGCCATTAAGCTGCTTCTCATTTACAGCACCCTATGGAGTGCTGTAAAGTGCTTCTCATTTAGCTTACACTCTATGGAGGTGAGATGTTCAAGGAGTAGTTTACTACTGCTGACTCCCATGTTTTTCCAAGGCCAAGCAGGGATTTGAACCTGAGTCCTAATCTCACAGGCTGTCCACCACACCACACTGCCCCCAATATAATTACAGAACCTTTCCCCCACCCCCACCTGAGCCTTTTTTCTGATTCCTCTTATACACAACTTCATCCTAGACAATTCCAGAGAGAAAGATGCACTGGAAAGTGCCTTTTGTAACAAGACCAACAAATGAAGCTTGCTGTGGTTTCAGGATGAAACAGTTTGTGGTCTGGCATGCACCAGTGTTATTGTCTGCCTGTCAACCTGCCTGCTTATCCATCTGCCAGCAGATAATAGCTCTTCTTAAATCTGTTGAAGTGGACCCAAGCCTGTGAAAACTTGTGCCAGGAGGCATCTGGTAACCTTTAGGGTGCCACCAGACTAGTACATGCCTCCTTCTCTGTGTCTTTCCTTCTCTACCTCTAGAATTCCCCTCTGTTGCTGAAATCTGAATTGCAAACCCATCCAGGCACAGATATAACCTTTTGCTTTCCATTCATGCATATGGCTGGTTAATATACCTCCTGGCATTTTCACACAAGTAAATCACCAGGGCATAAAACAGAAGGATTCGCTGCAGCAGAGGCTGTGCTTGCCGGCTGTTAATAATAAGCAAAGAGAGGTACACACACAATAATAGACCTCTGAGAACTACCTGTCACCCGGAGTAAACAGTGCACAGGGCCGGGGCGGCCAGTCGGGCGGCCGGGCTGGGCGCAACCTTCAAAACCGCCTGGGGATCGGTTTGTTTACCTACCTGCCCACCTGCCTCATCCTACACGAATAGGTGGCAAATGGCCAGTTCACCCCAGCCAGAACCCCAACTCCCCAGGATGCGGGTGGCGGAGAGAGGAAGGGCATCTGCCATGATTCCTGCCCTTTCCCGTCGCCCTTGTCAACAAACCAGGCCCCGTGGCCTCCCCCCACCCCCACCCCCACCCCCACCCCCACCCCGGCCGCCTGGCCCCCGCTTTCCAGCCAAAGTTTGTTGACGGGCCCGTCCGTGGGAGGGCGTCGCGGGCGGGGGTGCGCGTTGGCCCCCTCCCCGCCGGGGCTGCCAACCGCCCGCCCTCCCCAAAGCCCCGCCGACCTGCCAGGCTGTTGTAACAGTCGACCTCGATGCTCTCCACGAGTTGCCTCTGCTCCTCCGCGAGTTGGCCCAGGCTGCCGCCGCCGCTGCTGCTGCTGCTGGCGGGGCTGCTCGCGGTGCTGGAGGCGGCGGAGGATGCCGAGCCGGCATCGGCGGCGGGGGGGTCCTCCTGGGCCAGCGGCAGCCCCTTCAGCTCCAGCAACGCCCGGTGGTACTTGCCGATGGCTTCCCGGAATTTCTTCTCCTTGTAACACTGCGCCCCTTGGCTCTTGAAATCCAGCGCTCTCCGGATCAGCTCGCCGGGCTCGGCGGCGGCGGCAGGCTGGATGCCCGCGCCCCCTCGGGGCGAGGCACCCGCCGCCACTCCGCCGCCGCCGCCGCTGCCCAGGGAGCAGTGTCCGTCCGCGGCTGCCCGGCTGCCCGGGTTCACCTTCCCCGCCGCCGCAGCGGAGCCCTTGCGCTCCATGCCCGCCCTCGCCCGGGGCTGCTGCCGCTCGGCTCCCGATCGTGGACAGTGCGGCGCCGGGGTCCCGCGGCTACCGACGTCGCCCCCTCCCTCCCTGCGCGGAGAAATCGGGCCGGTGCCACCCCTCGGCTCGGCTGGGCTCGGGCTCCCGGCGCCTGTCCTCCAGCGCGGCCGTCCAGTTGGGGAGCGGGAGCCGCCGCCGTGCAGTGCCGCCGCCGCCGCCGCCTCCTCCCGCAGGGTGTCTGGCTGGCTGGCTCCCGCGTTGTTGTGTTATGATGGTGGGGATGATTACGGGGCGGGGAGGATTGCGGGGGGGGGGGGGAGAGGGAGAGAGAGAGAGACGAGCAGGGTAACCCGGAAGGAGCTCCGCGCGCACACCCGCGCGCACGGGCGAGGGGAGCGGCGGCGCGGGGAGTGGAAGTCTTTGCCCGGGAGCCCGCCGAGCGCTCTCGTCGGGCCGCGAGAGGGGCGAGGTCGGGGCGGGGTGGGAGATCGAAATGAAGCGAAACAGGAACCAGGAGCCGGGGAACTGGGCGAGGTGGCGTCGGCGCAGGGAGCGAGGCGCGGGAGAAGAGGAGCGCGGAACAAATCAGAACCCCAACCCACTTACAGCGAGGTCCGGGGCGGGGGGTCCCCTAAAGACTCGAGCATCCTTTTGGAGGAGAGCGCTGGTGGAGAGGGGGAAGGAGGGCGGGAAGAAAGGGACCGGGCTTGGGCGGGGTGGGAGAGCCGGAGCCTGGAACAGGTCAAGTTTCGGACGGAGACTGTCAAGATCGGAGAGTTATACTTCCCCACACTTATATGCGTTGGCTATATGAGCCCCAGTGAGCCGCGGGTAAGTAGGCAGTATCCTGTTGAACCCATGAACGAGTGACCTCCAAAAGGTCCTTTCATTAACAGCCTCATTCTTGTCTTGCAATGGCAAGGCCGAAGCTTCCTTTATGGAGTCAATCCATCTCATATTTGGGCTTCCTCTCTCCTTGCTGCCTTCAGGTTTTCTCAGCATTATTGTCTCTTCAGGAAAATCTTGTCTTCTTACAGTATGACTAAAGTACCCGTATGATGGCCTCGCTTTCAACATTTTTGCTTCCACAGAAGGGCCAGTCTTGACTCAATCTAGAACCCACTTATATGTCTTTCTGGTGTTTTGTGGTGTGTCATAAAGCCCTTTTCCAAATGAATCAAAAATTTCCTTTTTTTTTTTTCCCTCAGCTTTATATAATATATGTTTACATACAGTCGTGCCTTGACTTACAAACTTAATCCGTCCCAGAAGATGTTCATAAGTCGAAATGTTCGTAAGTCGAAGCACCATTTCCCATTGAAATGCATGGGAATGGGATTAATCCGTTCCAGCATTTTAAAAAAATACCAAAAAAAATAAAATAAAAATAAAACACTGCAAGCCCCATAGGAACGCACTGGGGCTGCAAAAACCAAAACAAATCCAAAAATAAACATTGGAGAAAGTCCCACACTGGGACTGCAAAAAAAAAAAAATAAAAAAATAAATCACCAAAAAAACAACAAAGCACAGAAACAACCCCCCAGCCCAAACCCACCCTGCAAAAGCCACCCAAAACAGTTTTAAAAAAGCAAAAAGCAGCACCTTACCTCACCAGTTTGAAGCCTCCTCTGATCGCACTCACTCCCCGGCCAGGCTCAGCCTCCTGGGCTTCCACCGCCACCGCTGGGGGGCCTCCTGGGCTTTCACTGCCGGCGCCCGGCCCGGGCTTCCGCCGCCGCCGCGACCGCCACCGCTGGAAGGCAAGCCGCCGTACCATCCCGGCTGAGCTCAGCCTCCCGGGCTTCCGCCGCCACCGCCCGGCCCGGGCTTCCACCGCCGCTGTGACCGCTGCCGCCGGGAGGCGAGCCACCAGATCATCCCGGCTGGACTCAGCCTCCCGGGCTTCCACCGCGACCACTGCTGCCGGGGCGGCGGTCCCGGCGGCGGTGGAAGCCCGGGCTGGGCGGCGGCAGCGAAAGCCCAGGAGACCTCCCGCCGGCGGCAGCGGAAGCCCGGGAGGCTGAGCATCTCGTCCTCTGTCGTCCCCTTCTCCTCTTGCCTTCACACTTTCCCAACATCAGGGTCTTTTCCAGGGAGTCTTCTCTTCTCATGAGATGGCCAAAGTATTGGAGCCTCAGCTTCCGGATCTGTCCTTCCAGTGAGCACTCAGGGTTGATTTCCTTTAGAATGGATAGGTTTGTTCTCCTTGCAGTCCAGGGGACTCTCAAGAGTCTCCTCCAGCACCACAATTCAAAAGCATCAATTCTTCGGCGGTCAGCCTTCTTTATGGTCCAGCTCTCACTTCCATACATTGCTACTGGAAAAACCATAGCTTTGACTATGCGGACCTTTGTCAGCAAGGTGATGTCTCTGATTTTTAAGATGCTGTCTAGGTTTGTCATGGCTTTCCTCCCAAGAAGCAGGCGTCTTTTAATTTCGTGGCTGCTGTCACCATCTGCAGTGATCATGGAGCCCAAGAAAGTAAAATCTGTCACTGCCTCCATATCTTCCCCTTCTATTTGCCAGGAGGTGATGGGACCAGTGGCCATGATCTTAGTTTTTTTGATGTTGAGCTTCAGACCATTTTTGGCACTCTCCTCTTTCACCCTCATTAAGAGATTCTTTAATTCCTCCTCACTTTCTCCCATCAGCGTGGTATCATTTGCATATCTAAGGTTGTTGATATTTCTTCCTGCAATCTTAATTCCGGCTTGGAATTCCTCCAGTCCAGCCTTTCGCATGATGTATTCTGCATATAAGTTAAATAAGCAGAGGGACAATATACAGCCTTGTCGTACTACTTTCCCAATTTTGAACCAATCAGATTTGTTCCATATCCAGTTCTAACTGTTGCTTCCTGTCCCACATATAGATTTCTCAGGAGATAGATAAGGTGGTCAGGCACTCCCATTTCTTTAAGGACTTGCCATAGTTTGCTGTGGTCCACACAGTCAAAGGCTTTTGCGTAGTCAATGAAGCAGAAGTAGATGTTTTTCTGGAACTCTCTGGCTTTCTCCATAATCCAGCACATGTTAGCAATTTGGTCTCTAGTTCCTCTGCCCCTTCGAAATCCAGCTTGTACTTCTGGGAGTTCTTGGTCCACATGCTGGTGAAGCCTACCTTGTAGGATTTTGAGCATAACCTTGCTAGCGTGTGAAATGAGTGCAATTGTACTGTAGTTGGAGCATTCTTTGGCACTGCCCTTCTTTGGGATTGGGATGTAGACTGATCTTTTCCAATCCTCTGGCCACTGCTGAGTTTTCCAAACTTGCTGGCATATTGAGTGTAGCACCTTAACAGCGTCATCTTTTAAGATTTTAAATAGTTCCACTGGAATGCCATCACCTCCACTGGCCTTGTTGTTAGCCAAGCTTTCTAAGGCCCACTTGACTTCACTCTCCAGGATGTCTGGCTCAAGGTCAGCAACCACACTCTCTGGGTTGTCCGGGACATCCAGATCTTTTTGGTATAATTCCTCTGTGTATTCTTGCCACCTCTTTTTGATGTCTTCTGCTTCTGTTAGGTCCCTACCATTTTCTTCCTTTATCATGGCCATCTTTGCACAAAATGTTCCTTTAATATCTCCAATTTTCTTGAACAGATCTCTGGTTTTTCCCTTTCTATTATTTTCCTCTATTTCTTTGCACTGTTCATTTAAGAAGGCCCTCTTGTCTCTCCTTGCTATTCTTTGGAAGTCTGCATTCCATTTTCTGTAACTTTCCCGATCTCCCTTGCATTTTGTTTCCCTTCTCTTCTCTGCTATTTGTAAGGCCTCGTTGGACAGCCACTTTGCTTTCTTGCATTTCCTTTTCTTTGGGATGGTTTTTGTTGCTGCCTCCTGTACAATGTTACGAGCCTCCATCCATAGTTCTTCAGGCACTCTGTCCACCAAATCTAGTTCCTTAAATCTGTTCTTCACTTCCACTGTGTATTCATAAGGGATTTGGTTTAGATTATACCTGACTAGCCCAGTGGTTTTTCCTACTTTCTTCAGTTTAAGCTTGAATTTTGCTATAAGAAGTTGATGATCAGAGCCACAATCAGCTCCAGGTCTTGTTTTTGCTGACTGTATAGAGCTTCTCCATCTTTGGCTGCAGAGAATATAATCAATCTGATTTCGGTATTGTCCATCTGGTGATGTCCATGTGTAGAGTCGCCTCTTGTGTTGTTGGAAAAGAGTGTTTGTGATGACCAGCTTGTTCTCTTGACAAAACTCTATTAGCCTTTGCCCTGCTTCGTTTTGAACTCCAAGGCCAAACTTACCTGTTGTTCCTTTTATCTCTTGACTCCCTACTTTAGCATTCCAGTCCCCTATAATGACAAGAACATCTTTCTTTGGTGTCAGTTCTAGAAGGCGTTGTAAGTCTTCATAGAATTGGTCAATTTCAGCCTCTTCCGCATCGGTGGTTGGTGCATAAACTTGGATTACTGTGATGTTGAAAGGTTTGCCTTGGATTCGTATTGAAATCATTCTATCATTTTTGAGATTATATCCCAGTACAGTTTTTCCCACTCTTTTGTTGATTATGACGGCTACTCCATTTCTTCTACGGGATTCTTGCCCACAATAGTAGATATGATAATTGTCTGAATTGAATTTGCCAATTCCCGTCCATTTTAGTTCACTGACGCCCAGGATGTCAGTGTTTATTCTTGTCATCTCCTGTTTGACCACATCCAGCTTGCCAAGGTTCATAGATCTTACATTCCAGGTTCCTATGCAGTATTTTTCTTTGCAGCATCGGACTTTCCTTTCACTTCCAGGCACGTCCACAGCTGAGCGTCCTTTCGGCTTTGGCCCAACCACTTCATTAGCTCTGGAGCTATTTGTCCTCCGCTCTTCCTCAGTAGCATGTTGGACGCCTTCCGACCTGAGGGGCTCATCTTCCAGCGTCATATCTTTTAGCCTTTTGTTTCTGTCCATGGAGTTTTCTTGGCAAAGATACTGGAGTGGCTTGCCAGTTCCTGCTTCAGGTGGATCGCGTTTAGTCAGAACTCTCCACTATGACCTGTCCGTCTTGGGTGTCCCTGCACGGCATAGCCCATAGCTTCTCTGAATTACTCAAGCCCCTTCACCACAACAAGGCAGCAATCCGTGAAGGGGCTTTTAGTGACCTTAAAAGATATGTTCTTGGTCATTATCTACCACACGAAAGATGCTCCTTATTTCAAAGTGCAACAGAGCCAACAGTTATGAATGATACATCAGCTTTCTGGTACCTCACAGTTTGAAATTTTGATCGGAAAGATCCTGTTTCTTCCCTTCTGGTTGTCCTTACCTCTCAATAGTCACTGCCCCATGACTCCTGGATAGATGTGCACTTTGGGGTGAGGGGAGGTTTTGCAATTATCCACCTGCTTCTTCTCTGCCGAGGTGCTTAGTGACTTTGTCACTTGCCCAAGGAGCCCTTGCTCACAGGGCACCTCTCTTGTAGTTTGTATTTGACTCCGGGAGTCAAATACAAACTGGGATTAATGAGGGCTCTCGAAATGCTATTCAAACACAACCCGAGCCTCGTTTCACTCGACTTTTGACACACCCACACACACCCCACAAGTATGCTGGTAATAAAAGATGCACGGCAGGGCATAGATCATTGCACTGAGTGTTTCATTCGACTGAGATATTCAGGATGTAGCCCTCCTAAATGATGAAGCTCACCACATGGCCTTGAGCCAGTCACTTTCTCTCAGCCTGATCTATCTCACCAGGTCACTGTGAGGGTAAAGAAGAGAGAGAAAAAGGCATGTACAAAAAATAAATAAAAATAAAATAAAGATGAGCATCTGCTCCAGACTTCCACAAGATCCCTGTGGGACTGAAACACCTTCCCCAGGACGCAGTCTATGTCATGCTATGCCTTGCTGAGTCATATTCTGAGGCGGAAGATGATCTCTTGCAGTTGGAGGAAGTCAGTGGGCCTCTTGGAAGCCTGGCAGAGAAAGGCAAGTGCCAGTTCTGCCAGTGAAGCATCAGCCTGCCAGATAGGAGACCCATTTGCCTCATGGAATGGCAAGGAGCCAAAAGATTAGAACATCAATGTTTTAAGGATCCATGATAGCTGATTACAAACCACTGGAAGCCTTGAGAGAGGCATGCTAAGAGCTATGAATACTGTGAATCTGGACAATTATCTTTGTGGGAGACAATTCACAAAGCTAGCTCTTGCACGTTACTCAACTCTGCCTTGCCAAAATTCCTTGGAACCTGTTGTGACCCAGACGGTGTACCAAGCTGCCTCTGCCTGTGCCCTACAGTTAAGGCGATGGATTACTTGGACTGGACTTCTAGCTTGACCCATGGACTGGGATTTGGAATTGGACTGACTTTCAAGATGTAGCCAAGCACATACTGCTTGTAGACATAACAATCTGATCCTGACCATTAGCTAAACAGAGTTTCTTTTGGAGATATTCAAATCAGTTCCACCCTTTGCCCTTGTTGTTTAAAATCTTGACTGCATGAGCATCATGGCCCAAATCTTCTTTGTGCTGCTGGTGTTGCACAAATGGCATATCTTTTGGAGGCAAATCCCCCCCCCCCATTAAGAAATAATTGTAGATATCCATTGCATGCTGAATTGTATGAGATAGTGTGCAGCTGATGATGATTTCTTAACTTGAGGCAGTTTACCTCTTAAAGTCTTGCCATTTGCATAGCTATGCAGGAGGATTCTGGCCGCTAAGTGTTTCCATATGTATACACACGCATGCACAGACTTGTGAGACAGATTATTTGAATAAAGACTTGGCAGTTGAGAGAGAATGATGCTGTTGCAAAAGATGCTGTGGTGTGTGAGGTAGAAAAACTAGAAATAGTAGTGTGAGTGCACCTTAATTACTGATCATTAAAGTCCGAGTGACTCATAGACATTAAGGATAGGAAAGTCCTATTTGATTGCATTTAGTCATCTTTTGGCAACAATGTCCAGGTATAAGTGTCTCAGTCAGTCTCTTTCTTGATAGTGTTAAATTACATTTTGATGAATTCTACATAATCGAATATGCAATGCTGAATTTTACAGCATTATCTTTGCCAGAGGGGGGGGGGGGGGAAGGATATTGTCCCAGGGGTTCAGGTGTCTATGAATGCAAGCCTTGATTTCTCTCAGTTTGAGAGAGAGCCATAGTTGTGTTCTTTCGTTTTCATTGGGGCCTAAGGCACTGAATTTGCTGCCGACTTACTAGACACACAGAGAAGCTTCCTGTATTCTTGCTTTGATGGGCAAAAGCCTGACCTGTGCTAAGATTTGCATGTGGTGTGATCATTCACAAGACCTCTTTCTAGTGTACCATTCATAACTGTTATACTGAGAATACATCTTTCCATGACTGTTGTTTGCAGTGGTACTAAAGGCCTGATCCAGAAGCACTCTGGGGGTGGGGTGGGGAGGCAGTCCTGCGCCTTCTTACCCAGCAGTATGTTCCATTCAGCTCAGTTGGACTCTGAGGAGACATGTTTAGGTTTGCAAATGTCTAGCTACAAAGCAAGTTCTTCCAGCAAATGGGTCAATGTGAATTGACCTAAAATATAGGGCCCCAGGAACAAGACAGTTGGGCCACCTGCCTGCAACATCAGCTATAATGAAAATACAGGCATGCAAAGCACAGCCACTGGTATTATTTTATTGTCCAGACTCTTATTAATAATTGGTAGGTTTTTCCTTACTTTCCAAACTTAATCATGATCTACTAAGAGTCATAAAGAGTAGTGTTATGTCTTGTCCACTGGAAGGCTAAAATTGAGGGGAGAACAGGAGCACCCCTGCAACGCTTCCAATGGCTCCATGCCTCCTCCCCCACACGTTCATCATCTTTAAAATATTTAGAATTAAGTGTGCTTTCCTCCTTTATCAGTTATTTTCTATTCTGCTCTCTTTTGTTGTTGTTGTTGCCTGCGTATTTCATTTTAATTCAAAACTAGCACCGGTGCTCCTCCTTGCATGATTTAGGAGCCCTCAAATCTCTCGTGCTTCCCGCTGCTTCTTCCTTCTCATCTACCAAGGCATACCTGTTCTTGGCTCATCCTCCCATGGACCCATCCAGTGACCCAGTCTTCCTCTCCACTCAGCTGTCGTGACTCTTTTTTCCTCCTCCCGAATTCCCAGCGATTACCCTTTCTCTTTCTTTCTTTTCCCTCCCACCTCACTTTTTCCCCTTGCAGGTCTATCCTGGGGCTAATTCAGATTTTCACTCTGCGCACTCGTCTCCCACCAGGCCGCAAGGTGTTTTCTCTTTTTCAACATTTGGAAGAGTTCTGTTGTAGTCATGTCCAGGATGATGGTTTCTACTCACCTGAGGATGATCAGGGGACTGGAAACCAAGCCCTATGAAGAAATGCTGAAAGAGCTGAAAATGTTTAGCCTTGAGAAAAGGGGACTGAGGGCAGATATGATAGCACTTTTCAAATACTTGAAAGGCAGTTGTACTGAGGAGAGGCAGGATCTGTTCTCACTCATCCCAGACTGCAAGACACATGATAAAAGGCCCAAATTACAGGAAGCCGGATTTAGGCTGAATATAGAGAAAAACTTCTTAACTGTTAGAGCTGTATGACATTGGAACCAGTTACCTTGGCAGGTGGTGAGTGCACCCATGTTGGAGGCATTCAAGAGAAAATTGGTCAACCTTGTGTCAGATCTGCTTTGACTTGGATTACAGCATTGAGCAGGGGTTTGGACCCCATGGCCTTGTATGCTCCTTCCAACTCAATTATTTTATGATACTTTGATTCTATGAATTCCACAATCACATGTATCACATTTTGCAATGACAGGAAGTACAACATTATTAATGTTTTATTCCAGAGGTGTTAACACTGAATACGCTTATATTATTAATATTATATTGGGAAGCTTTGGGAATTTCAGCTCCTTAAGAACATAAGAACGTATAAGAAGAGCCCTGCTGGATCAGGCCAAGGGCCCATCTAGTCCAGCTCCCTGTATCTCACAGTGGCCCCACCAGATGCCTCTGGCAGCACACGAGACTTGATACCTGTCTCCTGATACCGTCCCCTGCAGTTGGTATTTGGAGGTACCTCCCTTTTAAGCCTGGAGATTATACATCCCCATCATGGCTTGTAACCTGCGATGGACTTTTCCTCCAGGAATCTGTCCAATCCCCTTTTAAAGGCATCTAGGCCAGATGCCATCACTACATCCTGTGGCAAGGAGTTCTACAGACTAACAACACGCTGGGTCAAGAAATACTTTCTTTTGTCTGTTTTCACTCTCCCAACACTCAATTGGAATGGATGTCCCTTGGTTCTGGTATTGCGTGAGAGGGAAAAGAGCTTCCCTCTATCCACTTTATTCATCTGCATAATTTTATAGTGTATTCCCCTTCTTGTGTCAGCAGGTGTGTGAGTTCAGTTGGCTGTGACTTGATTTCAGCATTTTGGTAAGGAAGCAATTTGTACGGGTATGCATAACACACTATGTATGTACAAATGTTGACATGGGGAGTTATTTTGGAACTAGAAAACACAGTTTCTGAATCAGAAAGCACAGTCAGAACCCCATATCTGTGGGAGATTGGTTACAAGCCCCCCACAGATGCTGAAAACTGTGGATAATAGTGAACACTATAATAATAACTAGCATGGTAAAAGAGCAAAATCCAAGAATATGTATTTTCACCTGTATCACCAGAACTGGCCAACCAAGGGAGCCAGAGACCATGCTAAGTATTCTTCAACAATAACAATACCTAGTATGGTCTCGGGCTCCCTGTAGTGGCCAGTTTGGGTAAATACATTGTGAAAATACCTATTTCTAGTTTTTTCTTTTTCTTTTAATCGTTTTCAAAATTTCAGACTACGGATAAGTGAAACTGTGGATACTGATCCAGCGGATACAGGGGTCCTACTGTATGTCCAGCCTGAGAGAAACGGATGTCTACCCAACTGTCTGCAGTACTTTTGCAGTAATGTGCTCAATGCTGAAAGGGAGACAGAAAGGAAGCACTTTCTCTTTATAGACATTTTAATTGGAATCCTATTGGCACTTGCATAAGATATGAGTAACTTGCCATGGCTACCTGCAGCTGATTGATGAAGTGCTGGGGTACATCCTGGTTGCACAAATCAGGCACATGACCAGGTATGTGACCCAGACACTCCTTGGCACCTTTCAATTAGCCAGGGCACGTTACTCAAATCTTATGCAAACACCAGTATGCAAGCACCTACGTATAATAGGTGCCAGACATCCATAACCAAAGGCCACCTAAGGCTAATGATGGCAACCAGAATGTGACGGGAGCAACTTAGTTCAGAGGCTGGCAGCAAGTCTGTCATGCAGGAAGTTGCAGGTTCAGTCCCTGACAGCCACGCTTCAAAAGGTGCTGGAAAAAGGAATTTACAGGAACAAATAGCCCAATAAAAACAGTAAACAAAAGCAACACCAAAAACACGTTCAAAGCAATAAGGCACAACAGTCCATTCAAGATCCCAACCCAGGCAGCCAGTCCATAAGGGAAAGCTTGCCTGAAGAGGAACGTCTTCGCCGGCTTGTGGAAGGACAGCAAAGATGGGGCAAATCTGCCTTCCAGTGGGAGGGAGTTCCAAAGGCTGGGAGAGTCTTTGAAACACAGCTGCATCTTTGATAGTGCAGGGATGGTGTTAAAATACTCGTATGTGTTTCAAACACTTAGGTTTTTTTCTTAACGGGCTCCTTATAATATCTTTTTCGTGGCAAGGGCAAGAAAAAAATGTCCAAAAAGAGGCCAAAAAAAAAAAAAAAAACACAACCCAAAGGGTCAAAGGCTGCATTGTGTGACTGTGCCCATTCTTATTCATTTATTACTTTCATTCCCCCCCCCCCCCCCAGCTCAGGGCTTAGGAAAGTTCCTTTTGGTGCAAATGCTGGAAGATAACTTTTTGGAGCACCAGCCTAGAATCCTGTCAGAAGGCCAACATGGGGAGATTTAACAATCAGAGGGATTGGTGACAGGGGATACATTTATAGGCCAGTAATAAAAAAAATATTTAAAATAATCATGCAAAATGCAAGCTTTTGTGGGTGAATCACATGATCAGAGGGACTGTTGACATCATCTTCAGGACTCAGCCAATCCCAAGGGTGCTGCTGCCGCCTTGGGAACCCAACCCCATTCACCTGGGTCTTTGTGACCTCGCAGAGCCCCACCTCTCTGCTGGCAGATAAAAGGGGCTTGCTGGGCAGGGCAGGAGACCAGAAGGGAGGCCAGTGGCCAGAGGGCAGTCCGGCAGAGAGAGCGGCAGCAGCTGCAGGGGACCCAGCCCTTCTGCCCAAGGCAAGTTCTCTCGTGAAAGCAGATGAACTTGCTAAGTGGGCTTGCGAGTTAACAGCTTGAGGCTGGCGGAGATCCGTGGCTTGAAGCAGGCTGATGTCGGCGATGGACTGGGGGAAGTCGGTGGACGTTGGCAGACAGAAGCTGGTGGAATCTCCCTGCGGAAGCTGGCTGAGGCCGCAAGGCGGAGGCCGGCAGAGGTTGGCGGATGAAGCCGGGGGACATTAGCCTCCTGAAACCAGCTGGCGGAAGCTTGGTGGATATCGGTGGATGGAAGCCCGGGCGTGTGTGTGAATGGCTGGTGGAGTGAAGGTGTGTGTGTGTTGGGGGGGCGGCGGCTGGTGTGTGTGTGAATGTGTGTGTGAATGGGCTGGCTGGCGTTCCGTGGGGATGTCGCCGGGGCGTGTGTGTGAGCCAAGCATTCGGGAGCTGGCAGAGGCTGGCTTCAGAAGCGGAGTGGAAGAGATGAACGGGTGGATATTCCTGGTGGAAGCCAGTGGATGTTGGCAGGCAGAACTTCGGGATGAAGTTGCCAGAACATTGGTTGGTGGATACGCCTGGGTTGAAGCCGGTTGACGGCAGTGGACGAGCTCGCCCCTTAGTTGTTTTTTTCTCTCTCTTTCTCTTGCAGGGCCCGAAGCTTCCTCTTCCCCAGGGGGATGCGAGGGACCAGAAGGCAGGCGTCCTGCTGGAGCTGAACCAGGCCGTTGTCTCCGCTGAGGATACCCGTTTAGCCTCTTTTCCAAAACCAATAAAAGAATTTTTCCGGAATGGTTTTGAAGTGTTGTCTTGTTTGTCAGGGGCTGTCACGGGATTATCTTCCCCATCCCCTCATTATATCTGGGGCCCAATGCCTGGGGTGGGTCTTTGTAAAGTTATGGTGTGGGGCCTTGTGATGTCACAGGAATTGGGAACATAATATTTCTCCATGCATGTGGGAGGGAGGGAGCTAGGCATTGTGGGTTCCCTGTCTGAGTTCCTAAGCAAGTATATTATGTGTCGTGTTGGACAGACACAGGAAGCCAGTGAGCCCTGGTGCCATTTGGAGAGGGTTGGAGTTGGGTACCCAAACACTATGGCCACCCCGTAACAATAAATGAGACTCGCTCCTTCCCTTCCACCACTGCTCCTCACATTTGTTTGCCTGGCCTGGAGATTCAGGGGAGCCCAGCCACTTCTTGGCACAGCAGCTCATTCTCTGAGACCTGGCAAGCCTCATCTTCATCATCAACACCATGAGCACTCCATGGACAGCTCCTTGCAGAGTACAAGTGGGGAGAAAATATGCCACTTCAAAGAAGCTTACAGTCCAACCTCTCACGCCAGTGCCACAACCGAGGAAATGGAGATGGGCAATGATTTGGAGATGAGCGTACATTAAAATTCATGTGGGTCCATGCTATGGATAGATGGCAAAAATACATTGGTACTGCAAAATCTGCTGCTTGAGGGCAGTGGCTGCCTCTGATCGCCTAGGCAAACAGCTATGCTTTCCCTGTAATGGGTGTCAACAGCCATCTGACATTGTCCACACCAGACAAAACAGCCAGTTCCTGTACTGCTCAAGGCGGGCGAGGGGGGGGGGGGAGTCAGCGCCTGACATACTTTGTCAAACATGGCAGGATTTACTAGTGCAGAAAAATCTCGACAGATAAAACCTGAGAAGGCAGATAAAAAGAAGAGGGCCAAAGCCTACACATAACTCATAAGGAATCTGAACTCTGGCTTTGTCCGGGCTGTAGATAAGAAAGACAAGTTTAATGATGGTGGCTGTTTTTTTCGAAAACCCTCTAGTTAATTATGAGTATCATAACTAACTTTTCACCAAAGTGCAAAATAGAACAAGTGCTTTCGATGTTGAAAGAAAATGCTGTTAAAGAACAGCAGTATTGCCATCTGCAGATGAAAGCATGTGCTCTCCTATAGGGCTATATAGCACCAGTCTATATAGATAATATAAAAGGGGATGGGTTACATCAACAAATGTAATTTCAAACAGGAGACAAAACAATCAGTCCTTCAGTGTACTAAAGAAGGTGTCTTACACTGCAGTTTTGTGATTGATAAAAATAGATTTAAATTTAGTTCTCTGATTAATCAATCAGTTGATCAGTTATGTTTGTATCTTGTCCTTGAGTGGTTCCAGACTTTTACTGTGCAATCACATAGCCTCATCTATGGTGTCTTGTGGGAGAGTCTAGATCAGCGATGGCGAACCTATGGCACGCATGCCATTCAGAGCCCTTTCTGCGGGCACGCGAGCCATAAGTTGCCGGATCACTACTCCCTCCCCCAGCCAAACCTCAGGAGGCGGCTGCAGCCGCGGTGCTGGCGCTTCAACAGGCGGCGGGCCAGGATCCGGAGCAGCTGGCGCTGGTGGCGGATTCGGAGTGGGGTCTCGAGGCACCTCTGTGTCCAGGATTCCCCCTTCCGCCGCCACTTCCGGTTCGGCTGCCGCCGCGGCATGCCGCCCGCTGGGCCCCCCCCCCCCCAAGTTTGGGCACTCGGGCCCAAAAAGGTTCGCCGCCACTGGTCTAGATGGTTGTCTCCCATTTATAACCTTTCCTTATTTTCTGCTGCTTCTTCCGTGATTCTTCTTTCTATATTTGATCAAAAGTGCTAGGAGCTACCTGTCAGGAACTACTTCTTGTTGTAAGGAGCTTAAGAGCTTGTATGAATTTTCCCCATTTTGTTTTCATGCAGCAACCAGGCCTTGGAAAAGTTACTTTTCTAAACTACATAATGCCCACAGAATCCCCAAGCCAGTTTGGCAACTAGCTGTGATGGCTGGGGGATTCTAGGAGTTGTCAGTCTGAAATATAACATTTCCAAGCTGTGATGATGACAATATTTCCTTGGGCTAGATTAGGCACTAACATCTTAGCTAGCTGGCTGGCTAAGCCAGGGTCATCCTGTGATCTTCATGGCTGAATAGGTATTTGAATGGGGCCTCCATGACCCTTGTCCAGTGTTTTATCCATCAGAAGCCATTAAAACAAAAACTAGAAATTATCTCTGTATCTTCTCAAAACTATCCTGCCAATAGTGAGAAGAATGCCTTGCCTATGATAGGCTGCAATTTCTACCACCCATCTAGAATAGGTGTTTCCCACCTATTTTATATTATCTATATAGATTGGTGCTATATTCAATATTGCTTGGACAATATTGAAGCAAAATATGATGTATTTTTTTAACTTGGATAGACTACCAATGAAGTGTTTAGCATAGGTTCTTTATGGCAGACAGCTAGAGTCATTATATCTGGATGTGTATATAATTTACACTCTCAGAGCTCATTACTGGTATTAATAACTAGTATTAATTACTAGTATTAATAACGCTATTGTCACTTTTAAATTTCATGTTCTGTGCCTGTATCTACTTTCCTAGGTCCCTACCCTCACAATGTATAGTTGTATACTTATTTTTGTTATGTGCCATCAGGTCGCCTCTGACTTATGAATGAGCAATCTCCAGAATGTCCTGTCCTCAACAGCCCTGCTCAGCTTCTGAGGACTCAAGCCTGTAGTTCCTTTAGGGAGTCAGCCCATCTCATATTCGTTCTTCCTCTTTCCCTGCTGCCTTCCACCTTTCCCAGCATCACTGTTTTTTCAAAATAATCCTGCCTTGCTATGATGTACCCAAAGTAGGATAGCCTCAACTTCAACATTTTTTGCTTCCAGATACGTATAGTTCAGGCTTGATATGATTTAGGATCCACTTGTTTGTCTTTCTGGTGGTCCAGGGTGTCCACAAAGCTCTCCTCCAGCACCACATTTCAAATGAATCATTTATATATAAATATATATACAGTGGTGCCTCGCTAGACGATTGCCTCGCAGGACGAGGAAATCGCTAGACGATGCCTTTTTGCGATCGCTACTGCGCTTCGCAAAACGATGTTTCCCTATGGCGATTTTCGCTAGACGATGAGGTTTCCCCATAGGAGTGCGCCGACTAGTGGTGAAAAGCTGTCAGTGCAGCTGTCAGTGCATTCCTATGGGGACCCGCACTCGCTAGACGAGGTTTCCCTATGGGAAATTTTCGCTAGACGACTGCATTTTCCCTTGGAACGCATTGAAGCGATTTCAATGCATTCCAATGGGAAAACGTGCTTCGCTAGACGATGTTTTCGCTAGACAGCGATCCTCATGGAACGGATTAACATCGTCTAGCGAGGCACCACTGTAAACCTATGACTATATTTCATTTCACCTGTCTGAGGAAGTGCATTATAATCCACAGAAGTTCACACTGAGTTTGTCTTTGATGTGCCACAATACTTTTTGTTGTTTATTTTTGTTTTATTTTTGTTATACACAGTGAAACAGACTAACACAGCTGCCTCTTTCAAAAGCTTGGTGTCTTACAATTATATCCCAATTGGCAGGTTCTAAGATGCTTCAGTTAGGCCTTGCTAGGCCAAAAAACTACCTAGAGTCTTTCTACCCATCAGATTTCAAGGGGAGAAATAGCAGATATCTAGAGGTCTTGGCCTGGTTGCTAAAGCACCCAAAAAGTCTAACAATATTTAGACTACCTCAGTCTTTCTCCTCAGTTGCAGCAGTTGTACTCTGCATGGCTCATTTGCACAGATTTCCACATCTCTGTCACTACTGAGGGTTGACATTAGTCTAACCCTCATGCCAAATAGGGTTAGACATTGTCTAGGGGGGCGGGGTAGAAATCTAAAAAAAAAAAAAAAATAGCTCTAGACTATTTTGAAAATCAGCGATACCAGTGGTAGCACAGAGAGTAGCTGGCAAAATAATTCTATATGCCATTTTCTCTCTCTCTCTCCTTCTCCCTTTTCTTGCACTTTTTTCAGTGAAAGTATCTTATGGCTTGAAGAAGATTACATATCAGCAAGGGCGAATTCTCCGTTTCCATGTCTCTTGTTTATATATTATTTAGGTGGAGAATAAAGCAATTAGTTAGTATGACACTTTGCAGCATAAGCAGGAAAGGCAGGTCCCTGCCACGAGGAGCTTGCAATCTAAAGTTTGGCAGTGGGGAGAGGTCTTTGAGTCAGGCAAGGCAAGGGTATTCAGGGATTGATGTGAGCAAACATTGGCTTTCTTGTTCACATTAAAATTATTTAGGCCTTAAAGGAGTAACAGAACCTGGTAAAATTCTGAAAGGAAAAGGATTTCGGCACAGTGGAAGAGACCTGAACGACTATGACAAGGAAGACTGTTCTCTGTGACAGCCTGCTTAGGCCCCATGTGCTTCCCAGTATATACCAGCTGTCATGATGATAGGATATGTAGTCAGAGAAATGTAAGATGGAGTCAGACAGGTTCTGTGTGAAGATGATTTGAGAGATGTTGGAATGTGTTCTTCTAAGTGCTATGAGAGTGTTTTTCTGAAGATCGGTACAGCATGGTTCGAGATAGAGCTGAAGGTCGAATCAAGGGGCCCGTGGAAGACTCAACATTCCGAGCTAATTGGAGAAGAGATAAAACACCTGGACTTTCATGGGAATTAAGAGAGGAGGAAGGTGTTACAGCCCCTTGAGGCTAATTGGTTAACAGCCAGAATTGTCAAGAAGAAGGGAGGAGTTAGAGAATGTAGAAAATGGATGATGGGTTATGTGAGAAGAAAAGAAGTTCAGTTCTGTTCTGGGATTCGATTCCATGATGATGGGAGAGAAAGGAACTTGATTGAGAGAGGATGCAAGTAAAAAAGAAAGAAGGAGGTGGGGCTAGCCCACTGTAGCCCACCTTAGCCCAGTTTAGTAGTGTTTATTATTTTAATGGTATTTTATTTAACTGTAATAATCTTTGAATATGTTCTTTATGCTAAAGCTTGAGCAATATAAACTGATTCTATGAAACTCTATTTTTCTAACAAAAATTAATTATAAAAATTCTTACAAAAGGACTGGTCTCTTGAACAGCAGGGTCTGGCTAAATCCAGGGAGTGGAGAGGGCCACAAACTAGCTATCTTTAAGAGTCCTACCTAACTGAGCTGTTGTGAGTTCTAAGGAATCACAAAGCCCATGTGTCTGTACTTGCAAAGTACTGGGTAAAAGTAAAGTGTTCTTTTAAGGTCAGACTTGTTCAAGGGGCTTACGCTACACACTGCTGAGGTCTTAGGACTTGCCTCAGTGCAAAGGTGGTAGGTAAGTGGCCTGTCAAACTCTCTGACCGAATGCTAAGCGCTCCTTAGGGAGGCTTGGGCATCACACCAGCTAGTGTCCTGTTTAGAGCACAAAGGAAAATGGATAAGCTTTCTCCTGCTCTGGCAGAGCCTTCCCATCACATGACCAGGTATGCAACTGGCAGTGCAAACAGTCTTGCAATCAGTGCAAGACTGGGAATGCAATGGGGAGCCTGGAAGACTGCTCAATACACTTGCGTGAGCATTCTTCTAACACAACAGGATACCAGTCATAGGGTTGCCTTGAAGGACATGATGAACATGGGACTTTAAGCCTCTTTGTGTCCATACATGACTGGAAAGGGCCCTTAGAATGCTTTATAGCATAGCATATGAATATTCCAAAGCATGGTCCTGATGTGGTAGGAAGGAATGATGATATCTGTCTAGAATCAGATGGGGTGATTTAGAAATTGAGGTGGCATGCAAGTTAACAAGTAGACGGCAGTTATTTGAGTTGCTCTCAGAATTGATTGGTAGGTTCTTGAGAAGGCTTTGGGGGGTGGACAAGGTGAAGTTTTAGAAATGATCATAACTAGCTGGTATGGAACATAGATAATGAATGGGTGGAGAAACCACCTTCAGTTCCTGGCACGCGTATGTGTCTGTCTAAGAAGTGACACATCACCTGAATGCTTGCATTAGCAATATGATAAACACATCTCATACACTCTCAGAAATATATATTTCAAGTGCATCGTCCAGTCAAGGAAGAGCATAGATTTATCCCATTTGACATAGGACTCGGTCACATGCACAGAAAGAAACCTCCCAGCAGTGGCATATTTTCTCATGACAGAGACGGTGCATATACCTTTGGTGTGATTGCCCTTTCCGCCAGCAACACACAAAGAATTGAAGAAAGGCCGTGTTGAATCAGACAAAAGACCTATCTAGTCTAGCATTGCGGTTTCTCACAGTGACTAACTGGACATGCATGAGAAGCCCCCACAAGCAAGACCACAGGGCAATAGTGTCCTCCCAGTCTTGTTCCACAGTCAGTGATATGCATATCACTGACTGTGGAACAAGACATGCTGGACCTGATCTTGGGGATAACATGTAGCCATTGCAGTTAGTAGCCTCTGATAGCCTTATCTTCCAGGATTTTGTCTAATCCCCCATTTAAAACCGTCTAAACTGGTGGATTAAGTGATGGTAGCAAATTCCATAGCTTAATAATGTGCTGGGTGAACAAGTATTGCTTTGTAACTGCCCCGAATCTTTCACCATTTAGCTTTGTTGGATGTTCCCTGGTTCTAGTATTGTGAAAGGAGAAAATCTGATCTCAATTTATTTTTTCCCATCATAGGCATTATTATTGCTGCAAGAGAATGCAGCAATAGATATTGTACAACAGAGCAAATCAGCATTCCATAAAGCAATTCTGAAAATGGGGTCACCTCAAACAAAAACTTTGACACTGGAACTCAGATCAGCACCAAACAGCCCTGCTCAGATGTTGGAAACCAGCACTGTCTCATATTAGGTTGTTTCTTTCTTCCTAAATCCCCCTCCCGTAATATAGTCTTTTCCAATAAGTTCTGCTCAGATGTTGTAAACGAACAGCTGTGGCTTCCTCTGTGGAGTTAATTCATCTCATGTTAGGTCTTCCTCTTTTCCTACCGCTCCAGCCCACTTTCCCCAGCAATATAGTCTATTCTGGTCATTTCTGAATTTCTGTTCTATGTGAATGGTAGCTTGCGTGCATGTGCGGGTGGCAGGGCGCATTCACTGAGGGATGGGGCGCACTCACACGCATGTACAGAGGGGCAGGGCGCACTCACAGAGGGCCAGGGTGCACTTGCACACATGCACAGTGCACCTTGCGGGTGGGCGGGGCATCCGTGCGAGTGGGGGGAGTGTGTGCAGGGGGGCGGGAGATCTGTCTCTGCGGCCCGCTCCTGCCATGGCCACGGACCGGCACGGGGCCGCGGACCGGGGGTTGGGGACTCCTGCATTACAGGATACCCTCTTCTGTTCACTACCATTCACACTCGTTGAAAAACAGCCCTGGCAATTGCCTCATTTTTGGGTGAGAAGTGGTTAACTGATGGAAAAAGGAGTCATTTTCTGAGATTTTCCCTTGTGTGGTGTCACTTTATGAATGGTAGCGAGCACAAGAGAATATCCTGTAGACCAGTGGTTCCTAACCTTGGGTCTCCAGATGTTCTTGGACTAAAACTCCCAATAGCCTTCACCACGAGCTGTGCTGGCAAAAGCTTCTAGGAGTTGCAGTGCAAGAATGTCTGGGGACTCAAGGTTGGGAACCACTGCTGTAGACCATTTTGACAGCTGCCATTGGTGTTGTCAACATTCAGGCTTCCTTTGGAGAGCTCAACATCCTTTTTCCTGCTGACAACATGGGCATGATATTGTACAGCAATATAAGGCAATTTCCTGGCTTTTTGAATCATGGGGACAGAGAAACAATATCCCACATTTATAAACTGGATTTTGTTTTTTTGAAGAATTGAATATTATAATCTCTGTCATGGTCCCTCCTACAGTGATTTTATTTGCATTTTTCTATTCCACTGAGGGATGAGTGCGTGGGTGTACTCAGTTTTATGCACAGATCCTGTGAGTATGCAGAGGCAGCTATGTTGACAAATAAATAAAGTTCAAAATCCACATTATTAATCTAAACAAACAAACATAACCCACAATTCTGAACAAGCTAGCTGTAAGGAGGGATGGGAAGCTTACATACTGGAAGCATGACTGAACAGAAATATAAAATTGTTCTAATTTAAATAAACAGAATGAAGGTTTATTATGAAAGGTACAAAAAGAGTGATTATGATGTGCACAAGTATTCAACTACAGAAAGATTATGTTGCACTAAGTAGTAAAACATATAGCTCAATATGCTGTCAACCATTTACACACATGCGGAACAGCAGGAGAAACTGCCATGCTAATCTAATGAGGTGGAAGTAGTCAACTGCTGGATAGCTCTGTGGGTTAGGTATCTGGCTGTGGAGTCAGAGGTTGGGATTTCGATTCCCCACTGTGTCTCACTTGATGATCCATAGGGACCCTTCCAGCTCTGCAATTCTAAGAATATTAATGTGTGATCAGGTATACAACCTGGCCTCATCATATTTGAGGTTCTGTGCACATGAATATTGAACAGGCCTTTATCAGGACAATGTTGGCAAATTTCTACCTTCATGTAACTTCTCCCATGTCTTTGGAGGAACTCCTAAGCATTTCTCAGGGAACTCATATACATCCCTAAGGATTCAGGGGTGTTTTTTTTAAGAACACATACGTACTCACTTTTCCTGGCAGGTTTGACCACAGCTTATGAGTGGAGAATGTACCCCAGAATACATCAGACACTCTCTTCTGACTTCTCATTGTGCGTGGTTGTCTTCTCTGAAATGCATTTGGAAAACCACTCCTGCTTTTAGCTTGTACTGCTGAAAGCTCTGTTCAACTGTGATGGGAATTATGACTAGAGAGAGAGATATATATAAATGCTGCCTGTTCCCCAAGAGACATGAGCGATCCTCTTGTGACTACTGCCAGGCACCTTGGGTGGAGAAATGACATTAGAGACAAACTCACTTATTCCAAAAAGAGCAACTTGTAGATTGTATCTGAGTGTCTACTCTTTACAGACAGTGCCCTGAGGGCTTTTCTTTTTGAAATCCAGTGTGTTCAGCAACAGTTGCTACAATCTGTCAACACCAGTGTAGTTAATCATCACAATTTCTTTCCCAAGCATATATAAAGATTGGCTCTGCCATTTACATTTATTTTCTCTTGCAGCTGGAAAGAAAATATAAGCAACTGCTTATGTCTTTTGACTGTGATCACTCCTTGAACCAAAGGGAGTGATTAAAAGAGAGAAACAGAGTAAGTCCTTTAAAAACAGCAGTGTAGTCTTTCAACATGGTTTACAAGGTGATTACTTATTCTGCTAATTAAGGGGGGATATTTAGATTGTGATATAATACTTTTGAGCCGTAACTGAGCCACATATTAGTTTTAAAATAGTTTAGAGAACAAGCCTGACCCTCTGTCCCAATAGTGATAGTTGCAAGGGCTTAGGATATTGAACTGCTGGCCCCTGACATCAGGCCAGAGCACTGTTGGCAGATCTGCTGCAGAGGTTCACACTGTAGCTGGATGGGTGGAAAACACTCTATTCGATCAGATGGGCACTGCTGCTAGTGCAGGCAATTTACTCTCTGAGAAAGTGAGCTGGGAGGATCTACCCTCCACTCCACCCTAAATCATTTAGGATAGATCTACCTGTTGACTTCAAGTTAACCCTAGGACCCACGTTTCTGGCAAGGTGCTGAGAAATCCAGTGGAGATCTTTAGTTCTCTTACCCTCCGAGTTCGACTAGATAAAGCATATAATGTAAAGCAGGAATAGCATCTCTGATTTCAGCCAGGGAGGTTTGCATCTTTAGGGGAATGGATTTTTTCAAGGGTTAAAGGAATGCACTAAGGTTTAAAGATTTGCTCTTAATGCATTTGAAGTGTTATTGTAATGGTTGTGAATCACAACCATTACAATAACACTTCATAGAAACATAGAAAAGTGAAGTTAGAAGGGGCCTACAAGGCCATCAAGTCCATCCCCCTGCTCAATGCAGGAATACAATCAAAGCATATCTGCCAGGTGATTATCTACCCAACTCCCAAGGTAACTGGTTCCACTGTCGTACTGCTCTAACAGATAGGAAGTTTTTCCTGATATTCAACCGAAATCTGGCTTCCTTTAACTTGAGCCCATTGTTGCGTGTCCTGCACTCTGGGATGGTCGAGAACAGATCTTGCCCCTCCTCTGTATGACAGCCTTTCAAATATTTGAAACATCTCTTAAGAGATCATTCAGTCACCCCTCCCTTTGATATGGTTCTCATGGAGTTCAGTCCCACTGAGTGTTGTTCTGGTTTGTCCCATATTTCTGTGTGCATGTTGGAGAATTTGGAAGTCAATCCGAGGAGGTCCTCCAAGAGCCTGGAGGTGCAACTCCCACCAGACTCTGTTTCCCTCTCCCCTTGCCTTTTCCAAAGGGAAATCTTTTGGGAGGAGGAAGAGGCTTTGAGTAGACTAGACAGATATTTGTCATCATGGGCTGGCAATGGCCCAATTCCTTATGGTAGAATGATTTGGCAAATACCAAATTCAATGATTGGTCAGAAATACATGAATGTCTAAGCAGTTACCAGATGAGAGCTGAAAGAAGAAACCCTTATTCGGCCTTCCCTAAAGGGAAGCTCAATACACCTAAATGAATACCTAAATAACTTAATTGGATCTTTTTCCTCCTCACTCTGACTTTGTGGAAATTTATATCAGTAAAAGCTGACAGCAAGTCTTGCACTGAGGAGAGAGTTCCAGTAACGTCCTCTGCTAGGCAAGTGGGACATTTTCCTATGCTGAGTGTTCCTTCCAATCTTTATTTCAAAAGGTTCCTGCAGAAGAGTAAGAAAGTGGGACTGCATGAGTGTTTCTGCTTGCAAGATGCCCCAAAAGCATTCTGAATGCACAGGAGGTAAGTTGCACCTCCCACGGTTCTGCCTTAATAGTCATTCATGGCTAGAGGGCTGGAGACCCGGGTTCCAATCCCCACTTAGCCATGAAACTCAGTTGGTGACCTGGGGCCAGTGACAGTCTCTCAACTGGGCCCAGAAAACAGGGTAGTTGTGAGGACAAGAGCGTCAAGGAGAAGAATCACGTGTGCTGTTTGGAGAAAAGGAAGGAGATAAATGTAAATAAGTAAGCAAGCATATCTTTGCTCTACCCACTTCTTTTCAGCTGCTGTAGCCATCTGGCAAGTAGCTACGGTCTCTCCAGCACCAGCCTGGGATGGCTGTTTTGACAGCACCACTGATGGTTATTGTATACTCTCCAAAACTTTTAGGCTGCAATATTGTATCTGCCTGATCTGGGAGTCAGCTCCAGAGAACTCAGTGGGACTTACTTGTGAGTAGAGATCTTGTGCTAGTTGTGACCCCCTGACTCAGACTAACAAGCCTGATGCATAACACACAAACATATATTTTCTATGAATGCAGTGTGCTTGCTATTTAAGGCACTCCAACTAGAAAATTGTTTCAGTCATCACCCTACCCATGGTACAAATATTTAATTTTTTTCCAGCAACATCTGAGATGTGGTTGTCTTCATTTTATTGTTGAGGGCTCTCAAGATAATGGAGTATATATTTTAAAATCAAGCAGCTGAGCAAAAGTGAATGACAACATGAATAACTGAAAATGAATTCTTTTCTTTTTCTCTTTTTAAAGGAAATCTGAATGTATATGTAGTCATTCTTCAAAACATTCACAGGCAAAATTTCATTGTTTATTGACAGTAAATAATAATGAATACAGGGAAACAATACAAGCTGTTCTGATTTGAAAAACATGTACCAAAGCCATGTTTTGTCTCAGTATTTGATAGGTTTCATGTTTATTTCTTTCCTGCCCTTCTTAGTTAGCAAAAAAAAGGCTGTTGGGTCAAGAGAAAACACATAGGTTAACAGAAAACAAGTTGTCGCCTATCATTCAATGTTTGCCTTTGTTCTTACCTTAGAATTAAGTCAGAGATTAATCTGAGTAGCAAGATGCAGTTGCAACTGGAGGAGGAAGTGGGTTTTTTGTTAGGATTATCACATATTTGTTCAGAAACACAGTGCATACAATGGCAACTTTTTAATGCTAGCCTGACCATTCAGAAGGGCAAGGAAACCCACCTCACGTTACAGGTATGAGTACCATTACTGGGCAGCAGTTTGTCAATTTCATTCTTCACAAAGAGCTATTCAGAGCACCGAATCCTACCCCCTGACTACAGAAAACTGCCCTCTGGCTTTTGATTCTAAGGCATTACTTTAGTTTCATGGTTGCAATTGTTGGAATTCTGGATTAAAAACAAATAAGACGCAAGACTATTTTCAAGATAGATAGATAGATAGATAAAACTTTATTACGGTCAAAAGACCAGCCACAAATAAAACATCAAAATATATAAATATACAGAAGTATACAAAAATATTGGGATTGAATGCAAAGCAATAATCAGTTCTGAGGTGAACAACAACAGCATCAAAACATCTCCCCTAAAGCAATTCCAAAATGTCTAGCAAACCATGCTCTAACTACAGAGGCTCATCCGCTTTTAGGGTCCTTTTTCTAATGCCCATTGCAGCAGTAAGAAATTTGGCAACACTATGTGTAAGCATGGGATTGGAGTCAGACAGCAGCACATGCATACATTGTTGCTCTGTACAACCGGGAAATCGGCCAATCAAAGGGGAAACAAGTTCTTCACATACTTCCTTGTAATATGTACACCACAACAGGATGTGTTCAGTTGTTTCTATCTGCTCCATTCCACATGGGCAAAGGCGCTCTGCCTGGGGGATCTTTTTATACCGTCCCTCCTGCAGTGCTGAAGGTAGTGCGTTAAGCCGGGCCAGAGTAAACGCCCTTCTATGCCTGGGCTGCTCCAACTGGGCAAAATAAGGTGCTGCTGTAACCTTGTATAAGCTGTCCTCCCTAAGGTAGAATTCTGGGGCACCTGCTTAAATCATTTTGTCTCTCGATGTTCTCAAGATTTTCAAGATTTTTAATCTGATGGCAAATACCAAATTCAGTGGTTGTGGAGAAGAGTTAAATGAAGAGACTTCTTCCCAAGTAGTGGAATTTATCTTCTTTAAGATCAGTTAAAATTCACTTTGCCTCATTATTCTGGACAGCATAAGTGCCAGTGATCTGAGAAGGCAGCTGCTGGCATCATCAATTTGCACTGGTCCTTCATATCCTGTTGCTTCCTTCGTGCTTTTCTCTCTAATGTGATCTGCACTTGCTACCAGCCTAACTCACCTTGTAGAATTTGTTTATGCTCGGCAAAGAATACAGTCCCCTTCATCTCTATGTAACGTGTTAGAGTCAAAAAACCCAAACCCTGTCAATAGGATTCTGGTGTGATAAAATCCAAAATGAGACAATCTGGGTTTGCCACTCTTTGTGCCTGTCATTGTCATGTTTTAATCGAAAGGTTAGATCTCCCAGTTTTGAACTGGATACTTTATAATTAGCTGTTCCTTTAATGTGTGTTCCAGTGTAAGCGCAACATAAGATACAATATTATTCCTGAAGAGTGAACCAATAGGATTTTATAGTACATGTAGATTATGATAAACTATTGTGCACTGGCCTTTCCTTGGTGACTGTTCAGAGGTTTCTTGCATCTTAACAAGGTTGGACATCTGGGAGTTTATAACCTAGTGCTTCACCATCTGTCATTTTTGACTTTTGCCCTGAGTATACTTTGGAGGTGCTATTTTTGATAATTAAAACTGAAAATATCTTGATACACCTAATACACCCCCCCTTATCTCATTATGATTTCTAAGATCAACTTAAATTTCCCAAAGTTAAAATATAACAACCACAAATAAGAATACTGCTGTTGAACTCCTTCCCAGTGGAGGTTATCAAAGAAGTCTGAACTCCTTGTACAAACATTGCAAAACTATGATGTCATTAGGGCTGCTTTTGGTAATTGGAACTATGGTATTGTCAAGTTAGATAAACTAATACTTGATTCTTCTTAAGAATCCTATAGAACTTTATAGACCTGGGGGTGGAGGAGAGAATCAGAAGCCCGTGATTTCTCACAGCTGTCATTTATCCCAGGTAAGGATTAATTCCAGAATGAAACCAAATCATCAGTGACAATTATATCAAAATTAATCTGAGTATTAAAGTATAAGTCTTTAGTTGTTGCAATAATTCCAAGCAACATCAGCTTGCAAAATTCTACAAGCTTTATTTATCTATATTGCTGTATGTTCCATATAGGCAAAATATTTTAGAGTTGTAAAAATAAAAAAGTCTTACAGCTATCCTTAAGCACAGTGCTTAAGGATATATGAAAACTGAACTAAAGTTGTAGGCAAATACTTAAGTCAGTCCAAAATACAGGAGCAAAAGTATTTAAACTCAAAAATAAAGTTTTAAGTTACATTTTAGAAACACAACAGCTCATAGCCTAATAAGAGACATTTAAAAACAATAGACAGAGAATACATCTCTAAGTAAAAAGAACTGTAACTTTAAATAATATTTATCCATAGTTTAAAAGTATGAGTTCATGGAATATGTGGAAAGTAAAGGGGTTTTGGTTGTTGTAGGTTATTTGGGCTGTTTGGCCGTGTTCTAACGGTTTTTCTTCCTAACGTTTCGCCAGTCTCTGTGGCCGGCATAAAGGGGTGTTTTTTATTGTAAGTCCCTTGGGGATGCAGTCCTGTTGTTTCCATCTGGTGAGGAAGATGATATCTATTTGTACCTGAGCAAAATTCTTCATGAGATTGATGGATCTCCACTCTCTTTAGCTAAATTCAGTCCCTTTCATAGTTGTAGTTGTAGAACTTGCAGACCCTAGAGATAGATGCAAACTGGCACCAAGCTGGTCTGGCTGGGTGAGCACTTAAGAGTAAAGCTGAAGAAAAACACTAAAAGAGTCCTAGTGCCAAAATATAATTTAAACATTTCTGATTAATTGAAAGTCCAAACAAATAACTGATTTACATTACTAAACTCAGTTGACAGTGAACCAGAAGAACTGTGGATTGAAACCGAATATATTATTAGGGAAGAATGCAGAAAGACAATTCCTGTTGCAAAAAGGAAAGAAAAAAAAACAGATGGATGTTGGAAGAGACATGTGAAATTGTAAAGTAAAGGTGAAAAGCAAAACTAAAAGGTGACACAAGTAGGGTCAGAATCCTGAATGTTGCTTTTCAGTGACTGTCAAATAAAGAGAAAGAGAACTATTATAATGGCCAGTGCAAAGAAATAGAGAAACATAAAAAAGAAAAAAAAACAAGAGATCTCTTCCAGAAGATCTAATAAATCAAAGAGAAATTTAAGTTGAGATTAGGAATGCTGAATGACCAGCAGAAGCACACTATCTGACCAGGAGAAAATAAAGAGAAGATGGGAATAGTATACTGAAGACCAATACAGAAAAGATAAAAGGATGACAGGCTCCTTTGAAAAGGAATCCTAGATGAAGAACCTTTAATTCTAGAAAGTGAAATGAAAGCTGCTCTGAAAGCACGAGGAAGAAATAAATCACCAGGGGTAGACAGCATACCAATAGAACTATTTAAAGCCACAGAGACAAAATCTGTCAAAATTCAAACAAGAATATGTCAACAAATACGGAAAACAAAAACAATGTCCCACAGACTGGAAATGTTCAATATTTCATCCAATCCCCAACAAAGGAGATGCTGTGGAGTTTAGTAACTATAAGATCATTGTTTTAATTTCCCATGCAAGCAAAGTGATGCTCAAAGTGTTGCAACAAAGGCTTTTATATGGAGTGAAAAACTGATGTTCAACCTGGAATGTGAAAAAGAAGAGGTATTTGAGATCATATTGCAAATATCCACTAGCTACTGGAGAGCACCAAAGAATTTCAGAAGAAAATCAGTCTATGCCTTATAGACTACAGCAAAACCTTTGACAGTGTGGATCAGGAGAAGCTATGGATAATTCTGAAATACAAAGATAATGAAGTGCCTCAGCACTTCATTATCTTTGTACATAATCTGTATTGTGGACAAGAAGATACTGTTAGGACAGAATATGGAGAAACAGAATGGTTTCCTACAGGCAAAGGTGTCACACAAGTGTGCATTTTATCTCTCTATCTGTTCAATCTCTATGCAGAACATATGATATGGAAAGCTAGACTAGATTCAGATGAACAAGGAGCGAAAATTGGTGGAAGAAACATCAGGAATTTAAGATATGCAGATAAGACCATCTTATCGATAATGAAATGACTTGAAATGACTTTTAATGAAAGTGAAGGAAGAAAGTGCCAAAGCAGGATTGCAGTTGACCATTGAGAAGACAAAACTGTGATTACAGAAGAACTGCACAACTTTAATGTTGACAGTGAAGAAATGGAAATAGTGAACAATTCTGTATACTGTGGTTTGATCATCAGTTCAAACTCTAGCCAAGAAATCAGAAGAAGGCTAAGATTCAGAAAAGCAACAATGAAGGAATTAGAAAAGATCTTCCAGTGTAAGGATATGTCACTGAAGACCAAGGCTAAGATCATCCACACTGTTGTATTTTCAATCACTATGTATGGATTTGAAAAATATAACTTACTAACAAGTTTTGTAATTGTGCATATATGATTCACTCTGTTTTATACTGGTCCATGTTACATAATTGATTCAAAAATAATTGATTCATTCGATATATAGTGCTTGAGGAGAGCTTTACAGATACCCCAGCCTGCCTGAAAGACAAACAAGGGGGTCCAAGAGCAAATCAAGCCTGATATTGGGCACTATCATTCTTTGGGAACACCACGAGAAGGCGAGATTATCTAGAAAAGAAAATAATGATAGGAAAAGTTGAAAGCAGCAGGAAAAGATGAAGGTCAAATATGACATGGATTGACTTTCTAAAGCAAGCCACAGGTTTGAGTTCATAAGAGCTGAGTTGTTGAGGACAGGACATGGTGATCACTCATTCATGGGGTCACCAGGTAACAATAACAAAGGTAAAGGGGTTTTGCACCTAAGTAAGTGTACTTGGGACATTTATATATTTGCATTTAATGGGCATGAGAGCTGAGGAAAGTTGCTAATCCCTCCCCATTAACATTTTCTAGCTTGGTTAGGATTGGAATCCCATTCCCAATCCCATTGTGCCTCATAGCTAAGTAGTTGAACTACTCCAATCTCTTACTGCTTTTTCTGTGTGAGAGTGTAGGGAAGGAGGGAGGGAAGGAAGGAGGGGGAGAGAGATGGCTAATTTCCAAAGTTTTGTCAAATTCAGGTCTTTTAATAGCTGTTTGACATTACTGAATGTCTTGGCTGCATCTATGATGAGAAAAGAGCCACTAATGTGTTTTGGGGAATGATGAAACAGACTGAGCCACTTTCAAATTTTATCTGAATCTTTTGTTCTATCAAGACATTGTTTTGCGGTCTTTAAATAATGATGACCATCCATGTTTGAACTTGCAAAGCATGTTGAGAATTGTCCAGGCCACACAGTTGCACACTGAGGGCACCAGTGCGATCACCTGTTCATTTCTTCATATTGAATCTGCTCATCCAGACCCCTTCTCTACAAGACTTTGGGCTGCAAGTAATCTTTTTCTTCATAAATGCAGTCACCTGAAAAAAAACAAGGCAATAATTGTGTAATGTGATCCATTGATAGGATATGAAATCATATATCCACAATCACAAAACCTCTTAGTAAGTCATATCTGAGTGTCAGTGTGATGCAAGGGTTAAAAGGTTAAAGGCTAAAAGGGTTAAAGGATCAGGTCAGGGTGATAGGTACTGATTAAGACATGAAATTTACTGAGTGGTTTGGAGGCTGGTCACTATTTCTCAGACTAATTTATTACATCAGGTTATTGTGCAAACGGAATGGGAAATATAGGGTCTCTGACTATATTTTTTGGAATGATCGCATATGAAGTCTTTTTCTTTGTTCATATCAGAAGCACCGCAGTACAGTTAATAAATGTATCAGGTAATTTTCACCCAATAACAGGCAATATCAAGAGGATTTGGGGCAGTAACCATTAAATCTTCCACGGTACACGTTGTGGAGCATAGAGTACACTGACATAGGTGTGAAGTTGCCTGTTCTTCTCCACACTCACAAGAAACTGAATTGGTGTGAAAACTTCATTTTGTTAGCTTCATCTTGATTCTGCCAACTTCACTCTGTAGCCTGGAGCTGGCAGGACCAAAGTAAAACCAGGAAGATGGGATTAGTACTATCAAACCCAGACGGTTGTTCCCAAGCTAAATAAAAAATAAAAATAAAAATAAACAACAACAAAAACTTCTTGTACACAGAGACTTAGAGTAGTGGAGTGGTTAAACAGAGGACAGAGTTCCCATATCTTTAATAGTTGTGTGGAGGAGGAAATGTCAGCAGGTGTAGCTTGCAACTGTTCTAAGCAACCTTTAGACATGTATGAACACTTTCCTTTTCCTTATCTGGCCACCCCATACACAGGGTGATGAGCCAGCATCTCTAGAGTCCTTGAATCCAAAATATTTTTTTATACCCAGTCACTTGCTGTTTTTAAAAGGCCTTCAAAAACCTAAAACAGGCCCTGTAAACGGATTACACTGCAAGATTGTGTTCACAAGGTAAAAAGAAACCTCTGGAGAATATGAATGGGGATGGGAATTGGGAGAGTGTTTGAGGGGGCAGAAGCACTGGAAGAGGTGTGGGGCCCTCTGAGGTCCAGGAGAGGGCAAAAATGAAAAATGGAATATGTGAAGCAGAATCAACACTTGAAATATAAATATTATATAAATCCTTGTCATGTGAGGATGATGCTATTCTTCTGTCTTCCATTTTCCCCCCTACATATATAGGACAAAGAACCCTGATGGGCATGAGAATTATCTGCTTCTATAAATAAGCAGTGTCTTACACTACTATGTTTTCTCTGCTTTAGCCTTCCTTCATTCCTAGAAAAAATGCAGCTGATTTTTGCTGCATGCAGGACAATGGCATTGAATGCATAAGGACTGCCATTTATCTGGTATGGAAAGCAGAGTCATGAGGGAGTTTTAATTATTGCTTAGGCTATTTGCTGAGAGCAGATTACTTATATTCTTGGAAGGCATTTATCTTCTGTGCACGATTAATCCTAATTAATTCTGACTTCCACACCAATATTCCTATTATAAATACTAAGCAACTGGCCCCATCTGGCCTAGCAGAGACAGTTTGGCTACATGAAGATTCACTGATGTGCATAAAGCAGTGGAAAGTGCCCACTGGCATCTCAGGGCCTTTTACTCCACCTCTCATGCAAGACTCTTGCCAGCTCTCCATATTGTGGGTCTGCTGCCTTCAACAGCATGCAGGAAAAGGCAGCATAGTCTGTCTCAGAGAACAGTTACACTATGGAAATGAATTGATAGTTGGATCAGGTTTTCGAAACTGGGTTAAAGTCATGTGGGAGTCACATGGTATTTGTTGGTGTGCTGCATCCTCTTGGAAATTTTTTAAATCCATTTTTAAGTTGTGTTGTATATTGGGTGAAGGGACTATACAGGCTTTTAAAATTGTTGCAGTTGAGGCTTTGTCCTGTGCCCATCTGCCCACCATTGCGCTGGCCACTTGCTGGTGGTGGTGGTATGGTGTTATTTTTAATGTTTGTTTTATTTTTTATTTCTTTCAAACTATGTCAGAATTACAGGTGGAATAATTTTTAAAAGGGTAGCCAGTGCCGAGGGAAAGCGCCCCCTCTTTCACAAGCCCAGAAGCTGCTGGTCTTTGTCAATTTCTCTTGCTTTCTCTCTTGCAAGCCCTAGTTGCTGGGTTCCTTGCTCCCCCTTCCCCCCCACCCCGTGGGGAGTGCTCCTCTTTCAGCAAATTTCAAAAGTAACACCAGCCTCTGCTCCTCACCTGAAAAGGTCTAAGGACACCCACAGGGGGCAGAGAGGGGAAAGGAGAGAGAGAGAGAGTGAGAGAGAAATCTGGCAGTCAGTGCTGGCAAAAGGGAAGGCAAGAGAAATTGGCTAGAGACATTGACAAGGACTAGCAGTTTCTAGGCTTGTGAAGGAAGTAGCACTTTCCCCCTCCCACTGGTTTACTTCTTTCAGACTGGCATATCACTATGTCAGTATTATAGATGAAAAAAAATAATAAAAAAGATCAGACTTCAATGTTTCTGGAAGCCTGAAACCTGTGATCCTGGTGTCTTATTACTTGACAAACCCCACAGATACAATGTATTTCAACAGAAGCGTTCACATATGCTGAATTGATTCAAAAGGAATGAAGTTCACAATCAAGTTAAAATAAACAAGCTCCTGGTGACTGTTTATTTTACACTGCATTCCCCCCCCGCAAAAGCTTTCTGGGGGGGGGGGAAGTGTGCTGAGCTGTACATTGTGTAAACGGATATTTTAAAATCAATTCCGAACCTGCTTTTGTTGTTGTTTGTTGTTTAGTTGTTTAGTCGTGTCCGACTCTTCGTGACCCCATGGACCAGAGCACGCCAGGCCCTCCTGTCTTCCACTGCCTCCTGGAGTTGGGTCAAATTCATGTTGGTCGCTTCGATGACACTGTCCAACCATCTCGTCCTCTGTCGTCCCCTTCTCCTCTTGCCTTCACACTTTCCCAACATCAGGGTCTTTTCCAGGGAGTCTTCTCTTCTCATGAGATGGCCAAAGTATTGGAGTCTCAGCTTCAGGATCTGCCCTTCCAGTGAGCACTCAGGGTTGATTTCCTTTAGAATGGATAGGTTTGTTCTCCTTGCAGTCCAGGGGACTCTCAAGAGTCTCCTCCAGCACCACAATTCAAAAGCATCACTTCTTCGGTGGTTAGCCTTCTTTATGGTCCAGCTCTCACTTCCATACATCACTACAGGAAAAACCATAGCTTTGACTATGCGGACCTTTGTCGGCAAAGTGATGTCTCTGCTTTTTAAGATGCTGTCTAGGTTTGTCATCGCTTTCCTCCCAAGAAGCAGGCGTCTTTTAATTTTGTGGCTGCTGTCACCATCTGCAGTGATCATGGAGCCCAAGAAAGTAAAGTCTGTCACTGCCTCCATATCTTCCCCTTCTATTTGTCAGGAGGTGATGGGACCAGTGGCCATGATCTTAGAACAAGAGAGTAGCCCCCCTCAAAATGAAGAATCAAATATAGATAGTATGCTTTAATGCTAATTAAAATTTGATGTTCCCTTGCCCTAAACCTCATGGAAATGAGTGGGATGTATGTAAAGGGGCTTTATTTCAGTGGAGCCTACACAGGTAAATTTTCCAGTGGATTATGCCTCATTGGTTATGTCTACTTGTCTTCCACTCTGCTATCTTAAACGTTGCTGAAAATTTGCCACCTGAATCTGTCAGTTTGCCTCACCTTATGGGTAGGGCCACTTCTGTGGCCAGCAGTGGTCCATCAATACAGCAAACTCTCATGTAGTGACAGGATGGTCCTGCTCCCATTGGATGGTCAACCACCCCTATGATTATGTGACCAACCAGCAGGGCCAGGCCATCCTGGGTGTAGAGGTTGCAGGAAGTCATAGTCTCACTGCCCGTTAGACTCTTTAGAAAGACCTTCTGAAGAACTACAACTCACAGAAAGCACTGCAGCAAGTTCAGCTTTTAAAAATTTAACATCAGGCTGGATAAGGGAGCCAATATAAAGGGGGTGCAGCAGCATTGGAAGTAAATAACACAAAAGCCCTTCTTTGGTGGGGTGTGTGTGGCAAAAATCTACAGGTTTGCAGATTTGTTTTTGTGGGCTGCAAGTCCCAGAATTCTGCCTGGATAATTCTTGGAGAATTATGGGAGTTGCAGTCCAAAAACATGAAAAAACACACCCTTATCTGCCATAAACCCAAGAGGCTTTTTCCAGGCCTCAGTATCTTTAAGAACACCCCTTCCTTCTGGTTGCTTCCTTTGTAACCCCCATTTTTTCTCGTCTTCATTTTCTGCTCTCTAGAGATAGTTGTGTGAAAATGTAGCTTCACACTGTATATATAAAAGAACAAGAGGGTCGAGGTCCTAGAGCCAGTGTTCCCTAATCTATAACCCCCTACATGCCCACCACAGCATTCTATTGTGCAAATTGTAATTCAGCACATTTAGAAGGGACAAGATTGGGGAAGACTGATTGAATGGGGAGAAAAAAAACATCCTATTTTGGATCATTGTTATTGGGTACATTACTTAGGAGGAGCCACATTAGAGATTATGTCTTTTTCTCACTTAGAAAACAGCAGCGTAGGGATGTGATCTGGAATGGAACAATATGTTGTGGGGAATAGAGAATTATACCTATCCCTCCAAAATATTGTCCTGATTGAACAAATGCATACCACTCATCCACACCACAGTGTTTTCTGTAGTCGTTCTGAATCATTTTGGTATTTCTTGTTGCAGACTAGAACATTCTCATATCTCTCAGAGTGGTGTTTGTTTTTCCTTTTTAGTATTTGTATACTTATTATTTTAGTTTTAATATTGTTTTTTAATGATGTAAGCTGCCTCTGTATACTCACAGTTCTTAACTTTAAATATTGTATTTTAATGATGTAAACCATACTTATTGTTTTCAGCTTTAAATGTTGTCTTTCTATGATGCAAGCCACCTAGGGTCCTTTTTAAGGAGAAAGGTGGGGTAAAAATATGTTTAAATAAATAAATAAATAAATAAATAAATAAATAAATATTTGCATCTACATATGGGGAGGGTTTATGTTACTGGGTTGTCCCTAATGTCTCTCTCCCAACACATATCACTCTCCCTGTCTCCTATTTTCTCTATTGTCCTATTTTCTTCATCATGGGTGCAAGAAAAGTTGAGCAAATGCTCAGTGTAGATGGTCTACACAAAGACTGCTGGTTTATCCCCCTCTTCTGTATTGTATCTCCCTTGTCTGTTCTGGCTCATTTATATTGAAAAAAAATAAGGATCATTGAGTAGCCCTGACTTTGTTGTTATGACACTCAGAAGCATAGGCAAACCTTGTAAAATAGGGGACATGGGTTCTATGGCAACTTCTTGACACTGAGCTCTTCAACTAGTTTACAAATAGAAAAGTTATTGTCAAAAAGTTGATCATTGTGTGGTTGGAGAGAAGAAATATACTTTCTTCTTTAGTATTTGAACAAAGGAGCAATGTTCCATAGACTTGTTGCCTTCTTGTTATACAATCCTATCCAGATAAGAATGGTCTGTGCCCTTGCAAATACCAGAAAGGGATCCTCAGAAAGTTATGGAGGTTTCATTTAAAAACACACACACAGTATTTGAATCGGGTTAAGCTTGTCCCAGAAGTACAAGCTGGATTTTGAAGGGGCAGAGGAACTAGAGACCAAATTGCTAACATGCGCTGGATTATGGAGAAAGCCAGAGAGTTCCAGAAAAACATCTACTTCTGCTTCATTGACTACGCAGAAGCCTTTGACTGTGTGGACCACAGCAAACTATGGCAAGTCCTTAAAGAAATGGGAGTGCCTGACCACCTTATCTATCTCCTGAGAAATCTATATGTGGGACAGGAAGCAACAGTTAGAACTGGATATGGAACAACCGATTGGTTCAAAGTTGGGAAAGGAGTACGACAAGGCTGTATATTGTCCCCCGGCTTATTTAACTTATATGCAGAATACATCATGCAAAAGGCTGGACTGGAAGAATCCCAAGCTGGAATTAAGATTGCTGGAAGAAATATCAACAACCTCAGATATGCAGATGATACCACTCTGATGGCAGAAAGTGAGGAGGAATTAAAGAATCTCTTAATGAGGGTGAAAGAGGAGAGTGCAAAAAACGGTCTGAAGCTCAACATCAAAAAAACTAAGATCTTGGCCACTGGTCCCATCACCTCCTGGCAAATAGAAGGGGAAGATATGGAGGTAGTGACAGATTTTACTTTCTTGGGCTCCATGATCACTGCAGATGGTGACAGCAGCCACGAAATTAAAAGACGCCTGCTTCTTGGGAGGAAAGCTATGACAAACCTCAACAGCATCTTAAAAAGCAGAGACATCACCTTGCCAACAAAAGTCCGCATAGTCAAAGCTATGGTTTTTCCAGTAGTGATGTATGGAAGCGAGAGCTGGACCATAAAGAAAGCTGACCGCCGAATAATTGTTTTTCAGACCACAAGATCAACGTGACACTGTGCCCCTATTGCTTTTAGCAAAGGTGTACCAGCAAGTTGACAATTTTTTCAACACTAATCTTTTTATTTTTTATTTAACCCAGGTTAGGGACAGGCTTAAACTTCTTTTTGCAAAGGGAAAGATCTGGATAAATGCTCATTGGAGGGAGAGATGGCTCACTCCACCTGTTATTTTTGTCCCCTATTCACATCTGCTGGCATCATAAAAGAGAAGCTATTTTTGTTACTTATGTTCCTTTACCCAGACCATGGAAAATTAATTTTATCAATGGTCATCTGACAGGGGGCTTCTGGGAATGGCAATCTAAGATAGTACCTTTTCTAAGCTCTGCTTTTATCTCTCATATGCTTGGTATGAGCATATGACCAAAAAAAGACCAACAGAGAAAGAGAGTGAGTGCATGAAACATTTTGCTTCCTCAGCTGTCTAGAACTTTGCTGTCTGTAGTGGGAAAAGGTCATGGAACAGCCTTCTAATCTGTCACAAAAGCAAAACAACAGGTTGTGCTCCATATGTTGGTCACTTGGCAGTCTTCAGGAGATAGTGTCAAAGGAGCACAGATGGAGAAGAAATAAATTGCAGTGTGTATGAATGTTATCGTGTATTACAAGAAGCCGGGGTAATGGTGGGAGGAAGGAAATTAGTGGAGAGAAAGATAGAGGTGAGGTTACTAGGCAACCATCACTAGTAAAGAATAACATGAAAGGCCAGCAACAGACAAAGATTAAGGTTTTGTGTCAAAGAATCGGCCAAGCAAATTAGATTTCTGGAGAAAATGATGCACTTATTTTAACATTTTATAAAAAGTTAGAAAATATGTTGAAAATACATAGTAGAAGGTTGAGGACCATGGAAAAACATGAAAAGACACCATAAAAATAGAATATAAATGCAGGAGTAGGCAATACCTTTCTTAGAACACTAAACAATCAAATAGATAAAGGTAAACGTTCCCCTTGACATTTAGTCCAGTCGTGTCCGACTCTACGGGCGCGGTGCTCATCCTCGTCTCCAAGCCGTAGAGCCAGTGTTTGTCTGAAGACAATCTTCCGTGGTCACGTGGCCAGCGCGACTAGACACGGAACGCCGTTACCTTCCCACCGTGGTGGTACCTATTTATCTACTCACATTTACATGCTTTCGAACTGCTAGGTTGGCAGGAGCTGGGACAAGCGACGGGAGCTCACTCCGTCGCGTGGATTCAATCTTACGACTGCTGGTCTTCTGACCTTGCAGCACAGAGGCTTCTGCGGTTTAACCCGCAGCGCCACCACAATCAAATAATCTGGGTCAAAGACCAGCAATGTCTTGTGGATAGTGCAGAAAAATTATATAAACGAGAGTCCCAAAAGTTCACAACAGATGGTTCTGCCAGGGTTACTTCTGATAGGTAAGTTAGAAAAAGCGCAGGCTGCACAGAGGTGTGACTTTCAAGCTACCCCCAAGTAGCTGTTGGCTGGATATCACCCCCCAGCTCCTCAAACAAATAAATGCCAGGTAATATGCATGTGTCCCCCTATATATAGCTTTCTTTTGAAACTGTGAGTTCTCTTTTACCTGGGAAACAGGGAACACAAATACCCAAAGGCCTCCATCAAGGGACTTGGTTAAAATTTAGTTTACCCACTATGTGGAGCCAAAAGGGCTGGAAGTAGATGTTTCCTTCAGTTTGCAGTCTGCTTGGAATGGAATAGAATGGAATTGGAATGGAAGATATGGAAATGGAGAAGAGAAACAACTTAATTTAGGTTTTCAGTACCATTACTGAAACTGCATCTACACAGAGCTATTTCCAGTGGTCCAGGGCCTATTACATGCTCCAGCATAAGAGCAAGATGCTGACCACTCAATAGCCCACTGGGGTGAATTTGTATGGCATATTGCATACTAAGTTGCTTGGATCTGATCTAACTCATATAGTGTAGTTGATACAGGGTTTCTGGATGTAACGTTGGCCCCTGCTTGCCCTGTGTTAATGGATATGATTCAGTCTGCACACCAAATGATGTGGGCAGAATCCTTGGAGAGATAAAGACTACCACATGTGTGCTGAATTCTTACCTTTCCTGGCTTATAAAAGCAGCCAGAGGGAGACTGGCTGAGTGGGAAAAGAGTGTGAACGTCTCCTTTTAGCAAGGCAGGACTCCAGGAGAGAACAGTCTGATTGCTGTTGAAAAGCCCTCCTTGAATCCCAATAAGCTGGACAATTATCATCCAGTCTTCAGTGTTCCTTTTTTTGCACAAGGTGTTGGAGCATTGTGTGGTTTTCCAGTTCCAGGGTTCCAGATCCATTCAGTTTGATTTCAGGCCTGGTCATGGAATGAAGACTGCTTTGGTTGCCATGGTGGATGGCCTATGGCAAGAACTGGACAGAGTGAGTGTGTCCCAATTGGTTCTGCTGGACCTCTCAGCAGTTTTGATTCATCAGACATGGTATTCATTTAGGCTCTGTCTCTGAGATGGGACTTGGAGGCTCTGGTCCTTCCTGGAGGGGCAATTTCAGAAGGTAGTGCTGAGGGTCTCCTGTTCAACACCTTGGCCGTTAGCCTGTGGGTTCTGTTTCATCCCCTATTCTGATTAACATATACATGAAACCACTGGGAGAATTCTGGAGTTTTGGAGTTTGGTGTCACCCATGTGTGGATGATATCCAACTCTTATCTCTCCTTTCCACCTAACCTCAACAAAGTTGTTCCTGTTCTAAACCAGTGTCTATTATCAATAATGGACTGCATGAAGACAAACAGATTGAAACTTTATCTAGATAAGACAGAGATCTCCTGGTCAATCAAAAGGAAGGTCAATTTATTATTATTATTATTATTATTATTATTATTATTATTATTATTATTATTATTATTATTATTATTATTATTATTATTATTATTATTATTATTATTATTTTTATTTATTTATTTATTTATTTATTTATTTATTTATTTATATCCCACCCATTTAGACCGAAGTCTACTCTGGGCGGCTAACAACGGTATTAAAATAAAATAAAACAACAATATTACTACACTAGAGGATGGCGAAATAAGTTAGGTATCAACAGGAGGGAAGGCCTGTCTGAAGAGCCAGGTCTTAGGTTGGCTCTTAAAAACGCCCAGCGAAGAAGCCAGACAAATTTCTGGGGGGAGATTGTTCCAGAGCCGAGGGGCCACTGCCAAGAAGGCCCGCTTTCTTGTTCTTTCTCTTTGGGCCTCCCTCGGCGTTAGGCCCCTCAGCCGCCCCTCCTGGCTAGAGCGAGTGATACGGGTAGATCTAGGTGGGAGAAGATGTTCCGCCAGATATTGAGGTCCTAAACCGTTTAGGGCTTTATATGTCATCATTAATACTTTGAAATCAATGCAGAAACGAACAGGTAGCCAATGCAAGGCCACCAGAGTGGGGGAGATATGTTGATGTTTTCTCACCCCAGTAAGAAGTCTGGCCGCCGCATTCTGCACCATTTGAAGCTTCCCCATCAATCTCAAAGGTAGCCCCACGTAGAGCGCATTACAGTAGTCTAATCTCAAGACTACAAGCGCATGGACCAGAGTGGTGAGGGCCCCGACATCAAGATAGAGCGATCCGCCAAAGATGGAAGCAGGCAGTGCGGACCACTGACGCTACCTGAATTTCCATGGTAAGCGATGGATCAAGATGTACCCCCAAGCCGCGGACCTCAGTCTTCGTAGTGAGAGTCACCCCCCCGAAAGTGAGGGAGTTTCCCAAACCACCAATGTCTGGGCCACCCACCCTCAGGACCTCCGTCTTGTCCGGGTTCAGCCTCAGACCATTCGCCTGCATCCATCCCAGTACGGCATCCAGACAGCGCTGAAGGGACGGAACGGCATCCACTGTTGTAGGAAAAAAGGAGATGTAGAGCTGGGTGTCATCAGCGTACTGATGACACGAAGCCCCAAACCCCCTGATGACCTGACCCAGCGGCCTCATGTAGATATTAAACAACATTGGGGAGATAATCGAGCCCTGCGGAACCCCACAATTGAGACAGAGCCGATACACTGTCCCCAAGCTGTACTCTCTGGGGATAGTCCTCCAAGAAGGATCGGAGCCAGGCTAACGCCAGACCACCAATTCCCAGCTCGGAGAGCCTCCCCAGGAGGATACCGTGGTCGACGGTATCGAAGGCGGCTGAGATATCGAGGAGGACCAACAGAGACATTTTGCCCCTGTCGGCCTCCCTCAGGAGGTCATCAAACAGGGCAACCAATGCCATTTCCATACCGTGGCACGGCCTGAAGCCAGACTGAAATGGATCCAGGGCATTGGTTTCATCCAGAAGGGCCTGAAGCTGGTCAGCCACCACCCTCTCTACCACTTTACTAAGGAAAGAAACATTGGCGACGGGCCTATAATTGCCAATATCGTCCGCTGCCAAATTTGGTTTCTTCCTAATGGGCCTAATGAACTCCTGGAGAGACCCTCCTGGAGAGACCCATTAATTATTGCAGTGGCCCATTCGGTTGTTGTAGGCCTGGCTGCTTTGATTAGCCAGGTCGGGCAAGGGTCAAGTGAGGAGGTGGTGGCATGACAGTGGTCAAGCACCTTGTCCACCATATCTGGTGTCACAGGCTGAAAGAGATAAAGTCTCATCGAGCAAGGCGGGGCGCTGGACGTCTCTGCTCGATCTACTGTGTTCCAAAAAGGAGAGAGCTCCCGGCGGATGGCCTCCACTTTAGATTTTAAAAATGCTGCAAATTGGTCAGGTGAGATACTAGTAGGAGGCCTATCACTTAGACCAATTCCGGATAGATCGCGGACTATACGGAAAAGTTCCGCCTGCTGATTTGAAGCTTCGCTTATCCGGACAGCGAAGTGAGCTCGACTAGCACCCCTCACCTTAGCAAGGTAATGGTTAGTCGCGATCCTGACAGCTTTCCAATTATATTCCGTCGAGTTTCGTCTCCAATTGCACTCTAGCCTTATCCTGTTCTGCTTCATAGCTCGCAGCTGCTGGATAAATCAGGGCGCTGGACGAGCTCTGCAACGGAGAGGGCGTTTAGGAGCGATCGTGTCAACAGCCCTGGTAGCGGCGGCAAGCCAGCCATCAACCACAGCCTTGACAGGAGCACCAGTCAGGTCAGCCGGAATCCCTCTCATGGAATCCTGGAATCCTATAGGATCCAGTAGCCTTCGAGGGCGGACCATTAAAATAGGTCCTTGCTCCCTGCAGGGAGGGAGAGCCACTGAGAGGTTACATTTAATTAGGCAAGGAAGTCAAGGAAGAGGGATTGAAGATAGGAATTGGGATTGAGAGTCTCAGTTATCCCTCTGACAACTAAGACTTTCAGTTTGGATGTACTCCTGGACTCATCCCTGAGCCTAGCTGCTCAAGTTCCAGCAGTAGCCAAGAGTGTATTTGCACAATTAAACCTAGTGCACCAGCTGCACCTATTCCTGGACATGCCTGATTTGACTATGGTAAGGCGTGCTTGTTACATCCTACTTGGAATACTGCATGTCAGAAGCAATCCAGTAGTGCCTCCAGAGTGGAAAGGTCATCTGACAGGGTGCTGCCCTTACTCACAGGATGCCCAAATGCATACACAGCCCTCACATTCTTCAGGGAGGCTCCATCCATGTCCTCTTTCTATTTCTATATGATTGAATAGGCCGTGGCCCCACCTATGTGTATGTATACCCCTGTACAGGACTGCACTATAGAGAGCAGTGGGGGAAGCATACTCTGTTTTTGTTCCCCTCTACACAGAATTACCCCATTAGAGCAATTTTTCAAGACACGTGGCCATCCATTTTGTAAATTAGCGGTTCCAAAATGTTTTGATATGATACAATATTTTGGTTTTCAGCAAACTCTCCTTTTTTGCCCCTCCTTATTTCTGATTGGCTAATGGATTTTAAAAGTTTGCTTATGTTCAGCTGCTCCAACATTTTTAATGCTTGTTTTTGTTGCATATGGTAATAACTAAAATATTCATGTAACACTTTAATATTTTGCTATTAAAAATTTCCTAATAAACAAAAATAGTATCACATTTTCATCAGCACTTAGGTGGCACAGAATCGTATTGCCAATTTATGCTTGTGAAATCATGTAAATCTTGGTGGCAAATTATCAGTCATCAACAAAGTGCTGGGTGCATTACTGGGTGCGCAATCAGCATTTGCCAATCCAAATGACAGTGTTTTTGTCAATCGAGATGTGCAGACAATACAGTATCACTAGCTGACTATTTAGACTGGGGCTTTACACTGGATTTGGCCAAATCCAGAATTAAAAATTGAATTGCCCTGATTTGGACCTATTTTGTATAAGGTCCAACTTGAAGTGGAAAGGCCATATTTTGTTCCAAAATGAATTAAAGTGAATTTACAAAACAATTTGTGTCTGGAGCAGAAATGGAGGCTTTGACTACACTGACAAGCTGAATCAGAGCTATTCAGCTTTGCTGCAGCTTGATTCACAGCCTATTTTCCGCTTCTGTTCAGATTAGTAATCACATGGAGACCGGATTGTTTCAGTGCCAGTGTTCACACTAGCCCCCTCAATCTGATGTGGTTTGATCACAAACTAAAATTAACATTCAGAAAACAAATTTCATGGTAATCAATAAAATGCAGGTGGCACAAAAATGGCAGTTATAGATCCAAAATAAAAATTTGGAGCCCGTTGACAAATACAGGTAGCTTTGAGATTTATGAAATGAACAATGCCTTAGTGATATCTCATTTGTATTAGTTTAATGTGCTCTATATAAGGCTGCCTTTGGAAACTGTTTGGAAACTTAAGCGGGTCTAGAATGCTGCAGTTAGACTCCGAGCTGGAGCTGGCTACAGAGAAAACAGAAATTCCTTGTTACAACATGTTCATTGGCTATTGATCCATTTCCAGGCATAATTCAGTCTTGGATTTGACCAATAAAGCCCTCAATGGCTATCTGAGGGATTCCATCTCACCATTTCAGCCTCTCTGGGTTTTAAGATCTTCCAGGGAAGGCCTTTCTCTTGGTCCCACCACCCTCACAAGCATGCTTGGCGTGGAAACAGAAAAATATATATTCAGTGGTAGCTCACAGGCTGTAGAATTTCCTCCCAGGGGAGAATAGGCTGCCTGTCCCTGCCACCACTGTCTTTCTGCCACAAGGAAAATACCTTTGTTTTCTGGCAGGCTTTTAATATATAAACTGAGGATCAGTAAGGAATTTTAAGGGGGCTGTTATGTTATGTGCTGTCAAGTCAGAACCAACTTATAGTGACCCTAATGGTGTCAGCTAATGAAATTACACATTTAGACACTATGGGTCAAAAGATCTAGTGGGGGGGGGGGAATCTTCTTGAAGGCTTCTTTAAAGAGCTCTGTTTTAATAAACTTTCTGAACTTTAAAAGGGAAGGGGCCTAGTGTATCTCCACAGGCAGAGTGTTCCAAAGTGTAATGGCCAACATCGAGAAGACCTGGTTCCTAGTCACAGTATATATATATATATTTATCCCACTTGTCTCCTAAAAAAGAACCCAGGGTGGCTTACATAATTAAAAACCCAGTATTAAAAGCTAAAAACAATAAATTATTCAAATATTTCAAAAAGAGTTTATAATATTATATTAGAAATGTTATGTAAAAGCATTACTAACACATTTAAAAGCAACAAGGCACAAGAATCTGTTTAAAAAACCCTCAGACAACCAGTCACTAAGGAAAAGCCTGCCTGAAGAGAAAGGTCTTCACCTGCTTGCAGAAGGGCAGCAAAGATGGGACCAGCCTGGCCTCCTGTGGGAGGGAGTTCCAGATTCTCGGAGCAGCAACAGAGAAGGCCCTTTCCCATGTCCCCACCAAACGCGCCTGTAAAGGTGGAGGGATCAAGAGAAAGGGCTCCCCTGATTATCATAATATTCCAGCAGGCTAATAAAGGGAGACATGGTCTTTGAGATAGCTTAGATCCAAACCGTTTAGGGCTTTATTTGTTAAAACCAGCACTTTGAATTGTGCCTGGAACCAGACTGGCAGCCAATGGAGCTGCTGCAACTGGGGGGTGGGGAGGTTATATGATCCTTGTAACCAGCTCCAGTTAACAATCTGGCTGCACTGTTTTGCCCCTGCTGAAGTTTCCAAGCACTTTCCAAAGGCAGCCCCACAGAGAGCGTATTACAGGCTGTAACTAAGGCATTTGTCACTGTGGCCAGATCAGACTTCTCCAGGAACAGGGGCAGCTGGACCAAGAAATCATAAACCAATAATATGATCCACTTCCATGTTATGTAGCGTATCAGGCAGCAACGATTCCCCAGCTCATTCAGTCTTGTGCCAGTGTTTTGGCGTCTTCCCATGTAATAGGTATTGCCTTCAGGTCTTGGGTAAGTGTTCTTCGCCATGTTATTCGAGTGCGTCCTCGTTGTCAAATAAAAAGCAAAAAGCTAATTGGTTGTTGTAGGTTTTTCGGGCTGTTTGGCCAACAAAACGTTAGGAAGAAAAACCTCCAGAACACGGCCAAACAGCCCGAAAAACCCGCAACAACCATCGGATCCCGGCCGTGAAAGTCTTCGAGAACACAAAAAGCTAATTCTTCAGTTGCAATGAGAAACAAACAAGTGCAGATTGTTTCAGCTGCTCATTCAAAGGGAAAGAAACGGGAAAAGAAATGGGTGTAGAAAAACTTAATGGCTGAAGAACCCAGAAGACTAATACGGATGCTACACAACCTAATTATTTATAGCTGCCTTATTCATAATCAGCAGAGCCCTGATTTGTGCCAGAAAAGGAACACCGCGTAGCTGACTCTATACTTTGGCTGATAGTTGTAACAATAATTTTATAATGGAAGTTGCCACTCTTTACATTAGTTATTGCTCCTATGCATTTAACATCGGCGTGCTTGCACTCACATATACTAGTGATGTCCTCCAAACAGTGAAATGCGCGACCTGCTGATTTCTGATGATTAAGGTGCATTTAAACCGTTAAAAGCACGCGTGGGCAGATTTTGTCATGAGCCTCAACTCAGCGCGAACGCACGCCACCAATGCATCACGTGTTGCCCCTGAAATTTGTTTTGTTAATACAGTTTGTATTGTTGATGTACTCAGTGCAGATCTATAACATTATATCGTTTTAATTTCACCCTGTAAACCTATTTCATTTTCAATGCTATGTGCGTAAATCCCCGGCCCAACTTTCCCCGCCCCTCCAGTTGCTACGACAACAGAAGGCACAACTACACCCACTCTTTTTTCTAGCCGCTCTAGCCCATTCTCTCTCTTTTGGTTGCTCGTCTGTAGCGCGCCTCTATGGTCTGATGAGGTCATAAATTCGCGCGAAGGGAGGGTAACTGCGACCGATGAAACTGAAATCATGGCGGCTGTGGATATACGAGGTAATGGAGTCGTTGTTTATACTAGAATAGAGGACGGAATTTTTCTAGTTGTTGCTGCAACAGATCATTTAGAAGCGATCCTTTATATCTTGTCAAAGGCACGTTTTGTTTTTATTTTTACTATTAAAGCCCTCCAGGAGCTGTGATCTAGTTAGCGGGAAAGAACGGTTCCCCAGCAGAGCCAAGGATATAAGAAAGGCAGTTAACGTCGATGGGTCCGCGGAGTAAAACCCCTATTCTGTTTTAAATCACAGTAAAAATAAAATTTAAAAAGGCTGGTCAAATGTCTCCTGCGTCGAAATAGCTTCGAAGGTTAGTTTTGATCTCTTGAGATGTTACTCTCTAATAACATCATAAAATTATTGCCTCTTGGGTGAAAAATGATATAAAGGACTAACTATTAGTAGTCTGTTTAATGCCACTCAGTAAAAATCTGCGAAGCGAAAAAAGAATCTTAGAACAGGTTTCTTCTAGAAAAGTACAATGTTGGCTTAATTAAAACAGCTTTTATAACTATAGTGCGTGGTGTGTAAAATGTATATAATTTATTCAGCTTGTGAACTGTGTAACAGGGAATTGAGAACATGTACATCCAGATTGATTAAAGAGGTTTTGTCTGGCCAGTCCTTAAAGAATAGCTCTTGTTTTAATAAATGTTTATGTTTCAGGGATCAGACTCAAAGGTCTGGAGCACTTCTCTGTCCTGTAAAGGGTTTAGAAATTTTAGTTAATGTTAACTGTTCAAATTGTTTTGATGTGTAAAGTGCATAGCAAAAGTCTCCTGATACTAGAATTTAATAACAGCCTTTAATGGTGCTTGATGTTATTTTTTGTTGTTGCTCTTTTAGATGGGTTTTAAATTGTATTTAGTTATTATTTGTGGTAATAATCTAACAGTACTTTAGTACTTTTAACTTATTGTGTCTTTTAGCTGTATTTGGTACTTTAAAATTAACATGTTAAGCTGCCGTGGTTAGGATATTATAAATACATAAAAATGGCAATCAGAAGATCAATTAAATGAAACAGTCCTTTCAAAATGAATAATGTATATGTAGAATGAAATATTCACACTCTGGCCACAGTCAGTCACTGAAAAGGTCTCAGGATGGTATAATTGGCCATTTATGGGTGCAAACCTGGTTAGACCTCTGACAGATGTAGCTAGGTCCTCTGTTTATCTACTTACTTAATAATTATAATGAATATTATATGAGGAAGCATGTGTAAGATCATATTTTCTTAATTTAATTGATTCAAGGAGGTCTATAAAGAAGTCCCACTTTGCGCAGCTGGACCTTCCAATTTAATTAAAGTGTATTTTTTTACGGTATTTAAATGTATAAGGTGTCAGAAAATCCACTGACTGGTAAAATGAAGCCCCTTTTTTGCTTCATGTGTTGTTTTAACAAAACTATTGTTAAGGACGAACCTTTACCATCTTTTTATGATTCTTTCACTATAACAGAATTAGTAATAATTATCAATATTTGCTAATTCAAAGTGTATGAAATGTGGAATTGAAGCTAATTTTGCAGGTTTCTTTGACCTGTGGAAGAAGAAATTAATACAGTACCTTCTGCAGCCTCTTCTTCCTGTTCTGTGGGAATTTGGATTGCCTTTGTACCGTGTTTCCCCGAAAATAAGACAGGGTCTTATATTAATTTTTGCTCCAAAAAACGCATTAGGGCTTATTTTCAGGGGAGGTTTTATTTTACAGTCATGTCATCTTCTTCTGGTTGTTGCACAATGGTGGAGGGCGGGGTTTCACTTAACTGGGGCTTATTTTGGGGGTAGGGCTTATATTACGAGCATCCTGAAAAATCATACTAGGGCTTATTTTCAGGTTAGGTCTTATTTTCGGGGAAACAGGGTATATATAGTTATGAAACAGTTAAATTCAGAGGGTAGATGCAATAATGGAAGCTACATTAGCTCTGTGCCAAACTTGTTGAGGTTCTGATATTTTAAAAAATGTATACTATTGGAGGAGTGGTAACCATTAATTTTCCTGTTGCTAAATGCAATGTAACTGAACTGTTTTCAGAAGTATACATCTTGTTAAATTGGTTTGGGGTCTGCCAAAACTACAGTGGTCATTTCTACTACAAAGTATTTGCTTTCTAAATTATTTTGATGGGTCCAAAATAATAATAGATAATTTCATTCTTCATCTACATGTTGAAATTGGCACTGCTAATCTGCTGTCCAGTACACACCTTCATGGGAACATGTTACATTGAACATAGGTAGAGGTAAAGGTTCCCCTTGACAATTAGTCCAGTCATGTTCGACTCTAGGGGGTGGTGCTCATCCCCGTTACCAAGCTGTAGAGCCAGCGTTTGTCCGTAGACAGTTTCTGTGGTCACGTGGCCAGCGCGACTAGACACGGAACACCGTTACCTTCCCACCGTGGTGGTACCTATTTATTTACTCACATTTTTACATGCTTTCAAACTGCTAGGTTGGCAGGAGTACATTGAACATAGTAGGGCTTAATTTTAGAGTTGGCATACATAGGACTATACAGTTAGTCTGACCCAACAGATGAATTTCAACAGCAGTTTTCTGCCAGTGACTAGTATTTAAATTTAACAAAGTGTGAGGAGTATGCTTGTTTAGTTGAGCATCTTATCCGATCTTTTGGGGAGTAGGGTATACTGGTTTTGGAAACTTTCTGGCACTTTGAATTGAGGGCATGGGGGGTGTTACAATGGCAGTTGAATCTTTAATGTGCTCTTGGTAGTGCTGCCGACATAGCTGAGCACCGTACATTTCCTGTTAATATGGAGATGAACTTGATTTAGTCAACCTCTCACTGAAAACATCTGGAACTCGCTTGATATTTCCTAACATAGGTTTTCTTTCTTGCATTGCAGTTGAATTTTTAAGGTATGCTATTTGGAAGTCTTCCTGTAGCTTTTGATTTATAATGTGGCTAGGTTTCAAGTAAAATAAATCTGGAGAGGGTTTTGTCAAAGTTGTGTCATCTTGTATGCATCAGTTTCTTTAATACCTATGTTTATTTCAACTACTATTTTTTTATATATAAAAGAGGGTAAATTACAACATTGAAGGACCTACTTTTATGGAAATGAAATAGAGCAGAGCACATTTACATAGTAACAAGACTGTCTCTTTACTTGCTCCTTCTTTATGCAAGAGTTAGAGAGCAGCAGATTATTGATGCAGCATATGAATTATTCAGAGACCTATTTATGCTGCATTAATCATGATTTCCCAAGCATCTAGGTTTTGCTTTCTAAAAGGTTTCTGAAACAGTGCACTCATATTTTATATACCCATATAGTATAGCTGAGTTTGCTCACTCAAAACCTGTTCTCCAGGCATACATTTACCAAACAGTTGCAGTGGGTGTTCTCAGTTTGCAAACAGTAATGGTGCAAATGCATTATATTCCCCTATTGTTTGTGACATGTCTGTGTTCATTTTTACCTTTTAAGATGGATATGATGTGTTCTGCACTGAAAGTCTTACAAGATTTCTGAGATTTCCATAGTTTAAAATGAACTTTTGACTCCTCCTAAGGCTTCCCTTTCCTTTAATTTTGCTTCCTTAAGCATTTAGAGGTACTGCTGGAGTTGTCCTGCTGGCTGATGTAGGATGTGCTCTGTGTGTAACAGAACTTAGTCCTTTTGTTCTACCTTATCTGCTTGTTTGTTTTCGCATTTATATTCTGCCTTTCTTTCCCTGAGCTCAAAGAGGTATGCATAGGATTTGCAGGTGGTAGCCCTTCTAGTCACTGACCAGACGTGATCAGCTCCAGCAAGGTTTCTATATCATGTGACTGCAAAACAAGGGGAGCCTAGAGTTGTGTGTATATGTATTGCTTTTAGGGTGGGTGGGAAAGAGCTTGTGGGTATTGAGCCTTTGTTAAAGTGTATTGTTGCTGCATATATTTTTATTATTACTTGTATCCACCTCCACCAAGGAAAACCCAAAACCAAGTGTACTTGGTTCTAACAAGTGTTTTTCTTTCCCCATCTCCAGACAACCTTCTGGGTATCTCCTGGGTTGATAGTTCCTGGATTCCAATATTGAATAGTGGAAGTGTCTTGGATTACTTCTCAGAGCGTAGTAATCCATTCTATGATCGAACATGCAACAACGAAATTGTGAAAATGCAAAGACTAACCTTGGACCACTTGAAGTAAGTTACTATGAAACATTTATAGGATAGTAATGTTATAAAACAACATCCAGGTTGTAGTCCTGTTAAATACTTAAATGAGAGTAAGTCCTACAGTAGGGTTTATGTTGCATTAGTTGTGTGTAAGAATTCTTTGGGAGGGACCCTCTATGCAATCTAAAGAGCAACAGGATTACAACTCCCAGGAAGCACTAGGCAACTTCCTTTGTTGTGCATTTACAACAGAAGTAGGATGGATCTAGGCCGTGCAGCCTCTAAGACCAGGCCCCGATCCAGATGAGCGAAATGTAGGAGTCTATAGGTGTGGGTCTGTGGCTTGGAACTCCCAGAATTTTATCTAGGGAAATCTTAAAGAATTCTGGCAGTTGGAGTAAAAAAAAAAAAAAAAAAAAAATCAAAATGGCACATGTCTAATCAGAAGTCCAGTAGGCAGCAAATATATTAAAACAAATGCATCATACTGGACAGCAGTATAAATTCCAACATATAATTCTTTGTCTGGAAGCTGTCAGAAAAAGGAGTGTCTCACACTTAATTTCTTTAATGACTTGCTCCAAGAGGAACCACTGACTCTTACAATTATGGAATTGTTCCATCTGTGTGAAGCTTCTCCATTCATTTGTTTTCCATGTCTCTGCAATAACTTCAAAATAGCTGTATCTCCTGATGTCAGTCTTGTCCTCTTCTCCTTCAGTCAAATGGTTGGAGTGGAATACATCCTCCTCCATGCACAAGAGCCAATTCTCTTCATTATTCGAAAGCAGCAAAGACAGTCTCCGACACAAGGTGAGGATGTACACAGCATAATAACTAAGGGAGAAAACCATAAACGCTGTAGGCATGGCCCGTCCTGTACAGGTGCAGTATTTATAGGGTTCAACAAGGAGCCTCCCCTTCAGTGTATGTGCCTAGAATAGCTGCTCAGCACTCTATGCAAGCTTCCTGTATCCTTTTCCAGGCTCCCTATCTGGTTTTTGAATCAAGTTACACAAGATTTTGAGATATGGGATATGTATATGCTAAATCCAGTTGCTCATGGCAACTTGTTAAGAAAGAAGAGAAAAATGGGAATCCTTTTGTGGTGTGGATGCTGTGCCTTCCAGGGAAGGAAGGAACATATTTTGTGTTTGGGGTAGGGGATACACCATCTACTCTTTTCCCTCTCAGGTGCATCTTACTACTGCATTTTTCTTCCTGCATTGTTCTGTACTCCTGGCATGCTGGGTGGACATGGTGGGAATTTAAGGTCTGTATTTTGCAGATCTGAGGGCTGCCACCTTAGAAGAAACTGCTATAAAGTCTCACCTCTTTTGCAAAGATAAGGGGATGCCTCTAAGGGGAAGCTAATACTGAGCAATAAATAAATAAATACATTTTAAAAAATATTCCTGTAGCCATCTCCTTTTCTGTTTTTTTTTGGTTAAAGCTGTGATCTTTTGTCATTACTTTCATTTGTTTCTTGTCATATTTAATCTATTGGCATGTTGTGTCTTTTCAGTGAAACTATATAAATAAAGCTAATTATGTCTATCTGTATCACTGAGTAGTTCAAACTAAATCTTGGGAATTAATTGTCAGATTTATTTTCTTTGACTGCAGAATAGTAACACAGCTGTTTGTATGGGATTGAAATGTCCTTTAAGCCAGGGGTCCGGTCCCCAACACCCGCTGCGGAGACAAATCTCCTGCCCCCTTGCACGCACTCCCCCCACGCACGCACGGCCCGCCCACACGCACGCATGGGTGCCCTGCCCACCCGCGAGCGTGCCCCCCCACCCGCGCATGTGTGCAAGCGCCCCCGCCCATATGTGCGTGAGCGTGCCCCTTGCGCATGCATGGGGGCGCCCCCGCCCACCCGCGAGTGTCACCCGCAAGTGCGGGGGGTGCCCCACCCCCACGCACTGACTCCTGCCCCCCCCAACCAGTCCACAGTTCGGAAAAGGTTGGGGACCACTGCTTTAAGCCATACCCATGATTCTTGTCTCACAGCGGAAACAAAGTTGAATAGTCCTGGCATTTATTGTGTTCTGTCCTTTCCCTTTGCTGTTTCAAAGTCTCTGGTTATTCTGCCTGCCTCTGTCCCTCCCCGGCTGGCACTGGCCTGCCTCCTTCCTGGGCTTCCTCCTCGGGCAACTTGGTGCGAGTTTTTTGCTGCGCCCAGCCCAGCTGCAAGACCTGGCATGACTGACGCCCTCCTCCAGTCTGTGGGCAAGGAGGCGCCTCTCTCACTCTCCCTCCTTCCTTCCCTGCCTGCCTGCCTCCTTCCCCCTTCTCCCCCGCCCCCCATCTGCCATTCCTGAGAAAACGATGGTAGGCCCCGTGTTTGCTGGTCCCTCGGCCTCGGCTCCGTGCTGCGGCTAGGGCGGCTGGCTTTGTTTCCCTCGCCTGTCTCAGTTCTTTCCTTCGCTCCGCAGCTTTGTCCGAGTCCCCTTCCTCAGCGCCACTTTATTGAGTCTTAAGGCTCAAGTGTGTATCTAATACTTGCACCTCTGGAATTGTAAGTGTGCCTCTGAGTTTGGAAGTTTTTGTTATACAGTCACGAGCATCCATACAGAGAGGTGTCATTTTGCATGCATTAATTAATAAACTGTTAGTGAACTATTTTGTCTGCTCATGGATGTTGCTGACTTCTCTCAGCTGCATATTAAGAAGTTTGCATTATGGCTGAAGAGTCTCATGGGGTGTTGAACTGGAGTTAAGCCTTGCCAAGCGTTCATTGTTTTTCTGTGAAAGATTCCTCATTTTGTGTCAGATTCTTTCCCTATTAAAATATGGCCAACAGTTCTCTCATGCCTGTCCTATTAACATCATTATTGCCGTTCTTTCTATTTAACACATTTGCAGATGCATGCTGTTGGTTTTATCACTGCTGTTGCCTTTTAGACTAAATGGCTGCAGTTATTCTGTTTTACTTGGTTCTACTTGGCAACTAGCACGACAGAGAATTCTGATCTGCCACTAGCCAGGGGCGTTCAGTGTTTTCTTGTAAAGACAGAAAATATTTTAGTACAGAACCCTGGTGAGGAAATTCTTATTAATGAGAAGTCTTATGTGGGACTGACCTTTGCTCTGCCTGACCGCATGGTCTGAGGGGGCGTACACCTGGGGGGCAGGAAAGTTTTAGGGGTTGGATCATACTTCCGCACTATTAGGGAGCAGGCCAGGTAGGTTGGGCTCGTCAGCCTTGGAAGGTAGCCCATCTAGGAGAAGGAAAACTCCGATTTCAAACCTCCACTGCCTTGTGGCTATATCCACTGATGGAAAAGGCTTCAGGAGTTAACCTCGAGGCAAAATCCGGAGCCGGAGTCCCGGAGGCAGTTCGTGTCGTTCTGGCAACTCCTGCGACGTCGCTGGAACCAGTTGTATTGGCTCTTGTCTTTCCATTGGACTATTTCAGCGACGTGGAGAGGGGGGATTTGCTGCTTGGGTAACAGCATATCCTCCATATTATTTTACCCAGGCTTCATGCTCTGGAGAGGACACTCCAGCTTCGCACACAGCGTCGAAGTCCTCCATACAGAGCACGTTACCATAGTCTCTCGAGACTGAAGGATGCCTAAACTAAACTAAGGTTATTACTTTCTGAAGTGATTTACACAAGACAGCATGTCATTGCACATACATTTTGGACAGCATCACTATAGCTAAATGCTTGTGTATATCCTTATTCTATATTCTCAATCCATTTTCCATTTACTGTTCCTGTCAGTGATAGTTTTAATGAGTGAAGTCCAGATGCAATACTCATTTTGCTGATTCTTTTCTCTTGAGCCTCTACAATATATTGGTTAGAGTGCCAGTCATGGGGAGACCTAAGCTCAGATTTGCATTTAGCTATGAAACTCTTCAGAGCCTGCCATCAACTCTTTGCCTGGCTTATCTCACAAATTGGTGTGAAGATAAAATAATTGGAAGGGAACTGTCAGTACTGCCTTGAGTATCTTGGAGAAAATGTTGCCTGTGAATACAACAGTAAATAAATAGGACTTTAATATGATCTTTTTGTTCCAGTGAGTTAAGCAAATTCACCCATTGGTTATCTTAAATTTTCTGGTAACCGCACTAATGCTGCATTTTTCTTTTTCAGTTATCCCATTGGCTGATTATTACATTATAGCTGGGGTAATTTATCAGGCACCTGACCTGGGATCAGTTGTGAATTCTAGAGTGGTATGTCTGTGTGTTTTGTATTCTGTTATAGAAGAAGAAAACAGTTCTGTGGCTCTTTTTGTTTGTTTCATTTGCCTGCAAGCTTTAGTGGGGGAAATGTCTAAGAAAATTGCAGAATAAATGCTATTGACCTCCTACATGATGTATATATAGTTTTTACATGTAAGGTGGAATTTACTCTACACTAGGAATTTGCCTTAGTACTTCTCCTTGGGGAGAATGCTCCACAGCAGGGCACCCTAGCCGAGAACTGCCCCAGTCGTGGCCATAAGTCAAACTTCAGAAGGTGGAGGCATCTGGTGAAGGCCCCCTGGGTTGAGCTGTGTGTATGAAATCTGAATAGCAAAGTGGTGCTGTATGAGCATTTTCAGATTGCTTTCAGCTTTCCTCATTGATTCCTGCCCCACATGCTTTCTTTACTAAGTGGTACGTAGTTCTATACCATCACTCTTTTTATTCCTTCTCCCCCACCACTGACCTTTTTTTTTTTAAAAAAAAACACCTTTGCTCCAGAACAGGGGTCTCAAACATGCGGCCCGGGGGCCATTTGCGGCCCCGCCTTGCCTGCCCCCCCGAAGCGCCCATGCGGCCTCTGCTGTCAAGAGTCAAAAAAAGCCTCGCCTCGCTCGCCGGCTCTCTCCCAAGACAGCGCCTCTTGCACCCTCCATCCGGAACTGCAGCCTGCCAGCCAGCCCGCCTGTCTGCCGGCTGGCAGGCTGCAGTTCCAGATGGAGGGTGCAAGAGGCGCTATCTTGGGGGAGAGCCGGCGAGCGAGGCGCGCTGCCGGCCCTTTTCCCCGAGTGCCCGAGCCGCCGCCGAGTGATGCCTGAGAGCGGAGCTCGCTCCTGGCCCGTCCTCGAAGAGCGCCTCCAAGCCGCCAACAGCAGCTGCTGCCACCGCCGCCTCTTCCAGGGAAGCGGCTCTCTGGCTCTCTTTCTCTCTCGGCAGCACCAGCCTGGCCAGCGGCCGCCTCAGCACCCGGCAGTGCTTCAGCCTCCTCCTCCTCGTCCTGCTTCAGCCGCCTCAGCTCTGGAGGCTGCCTGGGCTCGCCTTGCAAAGTTTGCTCCTCTGTCGTGGTGGGGGTAGCTGCTGCTGCTGCTGAGTGCACCTTTTTTTGAGGGGGGGCCTTCAGAGGAAGGTTGCCGGACCTCCGTGTGTGTGTTTGTGTGCGTGCACACGCGCACACCTGTGCCGCTGCCCCCCCCCCCCCCCGTTCTGTTTAATTTCGCAGATACCGATGGGGGCTTTTCTCCTTTGGCAAGGTGATTCTGTGAGTTTTTTTTTAAAAAAAATTATGTCATGCCCTCCCCCCCCCCCCCCCGCCGCTAGGCGGTCGCCGGCACTCCCTCCCTTCTCCGCTTCTTCGTCCTGCTGCTGCTGGTGGTGGTGGTAGTGAAGAAGGAGCCGGAGGGGGTCGTGGCCGGCGACGAGGGCTCGCGTGCCCATCCTCCTCGTCCTCCTCCTCCTCGGAGCCCCAGCCGGGCTAAGGAAACTCCTGGGCGGCTTCCTTGGGCTCTTGCTCCGCTTGGCAGAAAATCTGATGCGGCCCAGCCTCACCCAGACTCTGCCTCCAGCGGCCCCCAGGTAAATTGAGTTTGAGACCCCTGCTCCAGAAGGTCTAGATGGACTCTATATCAAAGGTGAGCAACTTACAAAAGTCCAGGGGCCAGATAGGCCCATGCCTAGTCCCACCAAGATATATATATTTAAATATGTACTGAAAAAAGCCTCTTACACCCTCTGGTTGGTATGGGGGACACTTTTGTGTAAAGTTTTTTTCTTTTTTCAGAAATCACTCCTGAGTTTTTAAAGAGTCCCTCCCCCTCGGTTAAAATAGCTAATGGGGCCCAAAATCTGCATAGGTTGCCTGACACACTTGCTAGGCGGTAAGAGGACTTTCTTTGAGTAAATTACAAGTGGAGGAACAATGCTTACCTGTTGCACTAGCCCAAACAAGTTCAGAATACTCTGCTGTGTATTTGTAAATAAAATTTGTTAGCTAGTTTTATCAGCTAAAATAGTACCAAGAGTAAAGTAATTCATTTCTTTAAAATGTATCATTTTTTTCAAGCTCAGTGCTGTACATGGAATCCAGTCAGCTTTTGAGGAAGCCATGTCCTACTGTCGTTATCACCCATCCAAAGGCTACTGGTGGCATTTCAAAGACCAAGAGGAACGAGGTAGAGCACTTAAGCACACTAGCCTTTAATATCCCTCTCTTTCTTCTCAGAAATTCAGATATTAGGTTCAGTGTGTATAGTTTGTTAAAATCTCTGCTAATCCTATTTTAAGTATTTCACACACAGGCACACACAAAAGGAACTGAGAAAGAATTAAAGCATTCATTCCAGGTGTTCTACCTGACAAGGACAATGCTAAAAATATCCATCTTCTTCCTTAATATTTTATTCCTACACTTTCAGATCTTAATGCCTGCAGTTCATAATTTGAAGGAAACATGAACCCATATTTAAAAAGTTTAGTTAAAACATTTTCCAAAAATAATAAGAAAGGAAATGAAAATAAAAATAAAACGTAAGTTCTAATGAAATATTTCATGGTTATGTCTTCAATTCTGTTTCCAGATAAAGCCAAACCTAAACCCAAAAAGAAGGAAGAACCAAGCTCCATTTTCCAGCGACAACGTGTGGATGCCTTACTTCTGGATCTGAGACAAAAATTTCCTCCAAAGTTTGTGCAAGTATGTAGTTAATGTAAAGGGTATAATGTTCTGTTATGGCTCAATAACTTCATTAAGAACATATATTGTATATTATACACAGTATGGCAAAGTTGTGTATATTCTGAAATTGTCAAATCAGTGGTGAGTTGTTGCTGCTAACATCACTTCCGTTGTGCACATGGAGCTGTGCAACAGGATCTCAGCCACTGTCTACTTCGAACGTCTGTTGTGCAATGAAGGGTGCTGCGCAGTTGAGTGCTTTATTTCAACTGAGCTTGTTCCACAATTCTGCTGCTTTGTGTATTTTAATCTTGTGCTATCCTTGAAAGCAGGACGGAATCTGCAACAGTTACAAAATGCAGTGGCCAGGCTGGTGTCAGGGATTTCGAGATATTATATCTCCCCAGTTCTGGCCCATTTGCATTGGTTGCCTGTACGCTTCTACCGTGTTTCCCGAAAATAAGACAAGGTCTTGCATTAATTTTTTTGCTCCAAAAATGCATTAGGGCTTATTTTCAAGGGATGTTTTATTTTTTTCATGTACAACAATCTACATTTATTCAAATACAGTCATGTCATCATCTTCTGGTTGCTGCACAATGCTGCACAATGGTGGAAGGCGGGGTTTCACTTAACTGGGACTTATTTTGTGGGTAGGGCTTATATTACGAGCATCCTGAAAAATCAGACTAGGGCTTATTTTCAGGTTAGGTCTTATTTTTGGGGAAGCAGGGTATGTCAAATTCAAGGCATTGATGTTGATGTTGATATATAAGGCCCTTAACAGTTTGGAACCCCATTACCTGTCAGAGTTACCTCTCCTTGAGATTCTCTTCCCATGGTGGGAAGTCTACAATCCAGGTAGCCAACTCAGAATAAATATAATTTAGAATGAGTGGGTAACAGTGGAATGCTTGCCTCCATGTCACTACTGTGCTAGTACAGTCATAGATGAAAACTTTATTCTCGTGCTTATTCTTTTGTTTCTCTGTTACGGATAGTTTATAAAGTTTTTGTGAAAGCCAAGCTGTATATTTCTGATTTGTGACTTATTTCCCCTGTGTTTTGTTCACAGCAAAAACCTGGAGAAAAGCCCATCCCAGGTGAGAATTCAAATAGCATTTTTAAATTAAGACCAAATCCAGAGATCCTGCTGCTGAGATTTTTCGGAAAATGGACACTGACTAAATCCAGTGTTGTAATGCTTACCATATATCTTTCCACGTACAGGTTCCCTGTATGGTGACCTCTCATCTCCTGCCACTTCTGTATAAACCTAGGTGCAAGAAACTCTAATGCTGCTGTATGTGTGTGTGGGAACCTGAATGCAGATGTTGAAGTGGTTTCTGTGACTGGACAGTGTTGCATTGTTATGGGTCATAGCATAATGCCTGACAACTGAAAAAAATTTGCATAGGTCAAGATGTCTCTGTATGCCCAGTTGGTGGAATTGGTCTCTTCCAGCAAAAATGGATTGAGATTGAATCAAGTTTGGATGTTTCTTGCTAACAGTCAAAGGCAGCCATGTATAAAAGGCTGTTTAAGAACCTGACAGTTAATTTGCAACACTGATAATTAGACATGTTCAACAATTTGATTTGGATTTCATGTTTTATGTTTCTAGTGGATCAGATCAAGAAGGAGTCAGAGCCAGCACCTGAAGCTGTTAAACAAGAGGAGAAAGAGCCTGCCAAGATCACCCAACAGAACACTAGTACTAAGGGGCCACCAGAGAAAAGGATGAGACTACAGTGACAGAAATTAAAATCACTATTTCTGACTCCTACGAAGTTTGTAAAGAAGGGAATGTAAAGTTGTTTGCTCTTTGGAAAGTTTGTGGTAGACTGTGACATTTCACAGATTAAAAATGAATTAACTGTTTACACACTTGTTAGTTACAAATTAACAACACACAGGAAGGAAAGCCTTCCTATTCTGATGTTCAGGGCTGGATTACACACTATGAAACATTTTCTGAAGCTTTTTCCAAAATATTGTTTTTCATGCCTTTAAAAAGGTTCCAAATTTGACTGAAAACCTGTCCCTCTGTTTCACAAAGCTTGGGGTGGGGGTACTTGATGACCTCCAGTGATTTTTGGACTGTACTTCTCACAGTTAGACCCTAGAAAATGATGTAAAGACCTTGAGAACAGCAAGTACGCTGAAACAGTTTATTCCTTGATCATCATCATTTTCTTTAGGTTTCCATTGCTGTGAGTGCTCTTGAAACAAGAGGGAAGTACAAAATGTGGGATTGTGTGAAGAAAGAAATAGATAGGTATAGATGGAAAGCTATTCACAATTGCTTTATAATGCCTGTATAACTGGAAGTTAAAATTTCAGATTTAATACACTCTAAAATTGGAACATCAGTCTCCTTAAAATTTGAGTGCCTGATGCTGTATAGATTTTTTTGTGCATTAACTTGTCATAGCTGTACAAAAGTATATCTGTATCCGTTTTTTCTGAATTTGCATTTTCATTGTCTTCCTGACATTAGGTAGTATTCAATTAATTTTTCCACTGGCAGAATTGCTATTGTCAGTACAATAGAAATCATGAATGGTTGTCTCTTTCTGATATTGCTGGGGAAGGGGGTTCTCTGGAGAAGTTTGCGGAGGCTACAGGAGACTCAGAGGAAAAAGGCTTGTAGAGCAAGCAAAACACCCTTTGCTTCTAAACTAGACACTGGCTAAAGCAGAGGTAATGTTGCTGCAATCTTGTTCAGAGGGAGAGATGGGGGCGGGGGTTGTATCAATATTCATTAAAATATTGAAAAATGATAGTCAGCAACTAGTTCAGTCAATCACAATAATCTTCCATAACGTTAGCTTTCTCCATTTGTCACTGTAATTCCCTGAAACGGGGAGAGAGAGATCCTGTATATACAGTATGTATAACAGTGTAGTTTACATTAGGTTGCAATAGGTAAAGATGCTTTATTTAGTTGTCACATCTGATAAAGTCGGGGGGATAGAGAGGTACCCTGGAAGTTATAGGGTATAATTTAATGTTACAGACTCTGTATTTTTCTATTGTTAGAACTTGTTTTCCCTTTGCAAAATTTATTACAACTTAGACAGCCATATAATGTGTCTGAACCTTAGTGGTAACTGTTACCACTTTAGAAATCTGCTTAATAAGAAATTTGACATACGTAAATTGCAAATATTATCTTGATTAGGAAACAAGGGCAATATTTTCTGAATTTGTTTTCTGTTTGGTGATTCCTCTTTCTTCTAAACACATTGATGGGTATTGATAGCTTGTATTTCTTCCACTTCATTATTCAAATCTGCATTGTATCAATGCAAAATAAATTATTTTAAGTATCTTATGTGAACTGCTTGCTTCCAAAGAAAATAAAGTTTACATTGAGATTGAAGAATATATTTAAACTGTTAGTTTTTGTATAATAAAATTAAATAGGTGACTGTCTCAGATGAGATTTTGACAGTTTTGTCACTTCTATCATTTTAGAGTGCTACTTTGTTGTAAAGTTGAAATAGAAAATCCTCAGATAAAATAATACTGAGATAAAATATTTTGTACTATGGATTTGCATCTCTCTCACATGTACATGCACACAAGCAAAATGAAAAAGAGAAACTGTTTCAAATGTCATCAGTGAACTAGAACCAGGTATGAGCAATACGTTTGTACATGACACCCATCATGTGTAAAAGCATTTCACTCATCACTTGTGGAACAGGATTACAGAAACACTTTTTAATCTGAACCAGCATGTATACTCTTATGTTGTACAGTAGAACCCCTTTATCTGTGGGATCAGTATTCACTTACTCAATTATCCATGGTCTGATCTGAAAATATTAAAAATATTAAAATAAAAGTCCAAAAAATATATATATTAAATGATGAAGTTGTCAGAACTGGCCACTAGAGGGAGCCAAATAGCATGCTATGTACGTATACCCTTCACTGTTCTAATACAGTTCACTATAATCTGTTTTTCAGCATCTGTAGGGGGACGTGAAACTGATCCCCTGTGGATGTGGGGGACCTACTGCATTCTCCATCCCTGCTTACAGTTTTAGTTTATTTAGATAGAAACTATATAACAATTTATATTGGTGGGTAAAGTTTGGTTGAGGCTAGGAAGAGCAGGCATTGGTAAGGGGGATAAATGTGAAGGCACCAAAGTATAAGGTAAGGTTAAGATAAGTGTGCTTCCATAAACCCTTTGTTAAATTAAACTGCAATTAAGTGACTTTCAATAAGCAGACTCACAAAGTGGTTTCTGCAATATAGTCATTAGGAGAAACCCTTATAAATCAAACTGGTTTATTATGCTAATTTAATGAAAAGTCTTGTGGCGCAGCGGTTAAGCTGCAGCCAAGATTCTGCTCATGACCTGAGTTTGATCCTGAAGGATTTGGGTAGCCATCTTAAGGTTGACTTGGTGTTCCATCCTCCCAGGGTTGATAAACTTGAGTACCCAGCTCACTGGGTGGGGGGGATGTGTAGTCTGCATAATTAAACTGTAAACTGTCCAGAGAGCTTTAATTGCTACAGGATGGTATATAAGCGGTATATAAGCAGTACACTTTGCTTTAAAGCTACAGAATATACAAATGCAAGAATAGGTGATACCGTTATAGACAAAACAAAACAAAAAACCATACAATCTGCTAGCTTTCAAGGATTAGGACTTCCCACTTCATCAGGCTTGTGCCAGTGTAAAGAATATAAATGTCCCAAAGGTTCATGACAAGATATTTCAATGAAACTATTTCAATGGAATTATGAAGATACCAAAACATCATCATTCAGTGGTAATATTAAATTTCAACCCTGAGTGCTCACTGGAAGGACAGATCCTTGAAGCTGAGCCCTAAATGGTTTAGGACCTCAATATCTGGCGGAACATCTTCTCCCACCTAGATCTACCCGAATTACTTGTTCTAGCCAGGAGGGGTGGTTGAGGGGCCTAATGCCGAGGGAGGCTCCGAGAGAAAGAACAAGAAACCGGGCCTTCTCAGCAGTGGCCCCTCGTCTTTGGAACAATCTACCCCTAGAAATTTGCCTGGCTCCCTCGCTGGGTGTTTTTAAGAGCAAGCTCAAGACCTGGCTCTTTAGGCAGGCCTTTCCTCCTGTCATTATTTATTTTTGCCATCATGTATCATATTATGTTGTTGTTATCTTGTACGACTATTGTTTTTATGAAATTGTTTTATGAATTTGCTGTTATCCGCCCAGAGTAGACTTCAGTCTAGATGGGCAGGATATAAATTAATTAAATAAACAAATAGTTCCTACACTCTTACACAGTGGGTGTGATCTTGCCCACCCAAAGATGGTTCATTCTTCCGAATTCATTGAGTAAGGATCCTTACTCAATGAATATACTTCCTCCTAAACCTATCATCCTCATTTCACAAGCTACCCACCAAACACCTGTAGAGACTCCTTTATGCCGTGCCTTGAGCATTTTCTAGACAGTGCTGAGCTTCTCAGAAGGAAAAAAGGAGGGTAGATAAAAATAAAGAGTATTTTTAAAAATCTATTTAAATCACTATTCACATTTAAAAATGATTTTCAAAGAATTCAAATCATTAAAAAAATCTGATTTGATTATATAAATCGTGATTTAAATCAAATCCACCCTGGAAAAAAGAGCAATCCGTCCCATATGAAACAGCAACAAAAGCCTACAAATGTAGCTTGGTAATCTCTTGACAGGACATCTGGACAACTTGCACCCAAAATCACTAACTGAAAGTCAGCTCAAGCAATTGTTTTGGCCCCAGCCCAGGGGGCTTCGACAAGGAGAAAAGAGGCGACGACACTTTTGGGGTGGCGGGAGACGAGGAAGATCGTCGCGGTCTGTCGGGCGTTGCACCTGTTGGGGTGCAGAGCGAACTCCTCGCCCCTCAGATGCTGTGAGAGAGACAGAGTGGGGAGCGACCCGGACAGTTTGCCCGAAAGGAGCTGCCATTTCTTCTTTTTTAACCAGGGAAAGTCCAGCGCCTTCAACCACCATACCAGGGGCCGGTGAAGGAAAAAAGTTGGGAACCGTCCCTGGTTGACTCTCTCTCTCTCTTCTTTCCCGCCTTTGGCGCTCTCTCCGGGCGCGCTGCTCCCGCTCCCCCTCCCTCCTGGCGGCTCAGTTCCACGGGAGAAAAGCCGGTTGCTGTAGAGCCACGCAGGGGGAACTCCATGGCTGCCCTCCATCTCGGGGCCGTGGCGGCGGCGGCGGCGGCGACGGTGAAGCGAAGAGGGCGGCGGTGGCGGCGGCGCCTGGTCCGTCTCTCGTGCCGCCTCCTGCTTGGCGGCTCTCGGGGCTGCCGGCCGCCGACCCCATTTCCCGGCCTTAGTCAGGAGCTATGGGGTTGGGCCGGGCTGGAAGGGGACTGCTCTGGCTAATGGTGGCCTCGGGAGTATTCTGGAGCCAGGCCTCTTGTCAGGCGCCGCCTCAGGGCTTTCGCGTCGTCTCCTACGAGGTGATCATCCCGAGAAGGATGGCGCCGCGACGCGGGCGGGAACCCCAGGACCTGACTTACCTCCTGGAGGTGGAGGGGAAGGGCCTCGTGGTGCACCTGAGGCAGAAAAGGGGTTTTGTCCGCAAGCACTTCCCAGTCTTCACCTACAGCCAGGAAGGGGACCTTCAGGTGGACTTTCCTTTCCTCGGGGATGATTGCTTCTACCATGGCTTTGTACACGGCAAGCCCTCCTCTCTGATCACCCTCAGCACTTGCTCAGGGGGGCTCAGGGGCCTCCTGCAGGTGGACAGTAAGGTGTATGAAATTCAACCTATCCAGGCATCCCATACCTTTCAGCATGTGGTGTATCAGTTGGAAGGCGAGGAGGGTACAGGCCACATGAGGTGTGGGCTCACGGAAGGAAGACAAAATAGTCAAGAGGCTCTGATCCAGGGCACAGAGAATGTCCTCGGTAAAAATTATCCGGGAAGGCCCTGGCAGACACACGCCAGGTACGTGAAGATTGCGGTTGTGATGGACCATGAACGCTATGTCCAGTTTGGCAGAAATGAAACTTTGGCTGCGAGGCAAGTGCTGGATGCCGTCCATATTGCAGATTCACTCTTTGAGCCTCTTGGGATTCGTGTGGCAGTGGTTGGCCTGGAGATATGGTCTCAAAAGAACCTGATACCAATATCTAAACATATAGCTGAACTGCTTGACATGTTCAATACATGGAGAAAAATAAGTCTTATCCAGCATCTAAGGCACGATGTTGGCCATTTGTTTGTATATAAGCATTTTGGAGTTAATGTTGGATTATCATTTGTAGGAACAGTATGCGATTCTTCCTGGGCATCTGCTGTAGAGGCATTTACTACCTCCAGTTTGTTCTCATTCACTCTTACCTTTGCTCATCAGTTAGGTCATAACCTAGGCATGCAGCATGATGAGAAGTACTGTACTTGTAGCCAGCGTTCTTGCATTATGGCTCCGTTACAAAGCAACACAAGTAAATTCAGCAATTGCAGTTATAATAGTTATTCTAACCTAATGGATAGTGGTAGGAAACAATGTCTGTTAATTCCACCAGAACATGAGAAATTGTATGAACTCAAAAACTGTGGCAACAGTGTGGTAGAGAGTGGAGAACAGTGCGACTGTGGTTCAAAATTTCATTGTGAATTAGATGCATGTTGCCAGTCTAATTGTATGTTGCGATCAGGAGCATCATGTGCTTTTGGAGCATGCTGTGCCAATTGCCAATTTCTTCCAGCTGGAACAGTTTGTAGAGAAAAGACAAATATCTGTGATCTTCCTGAATACTGCACTGGGATTACAGAATGGTGTCCTGAGGATTTCAGTGTTCAAGATGGCGCTCCATGCCATGATGGCGCCTATTGTTATCATGGGAAGTGCTCTACTCACAATGAACAGTGCAAAACAATCTTTGGCAGGCAAGCAGCAGTCGCTCCATTAAGTTGCTTCAAAGAAATAAACACTCGAGGTGACCGTTTTGGCAACTGTGGCGTTCTTGGTAACGTTTACCAAAAATGTGAAAACAGTGACATCTTGTGTGGCAGAATCCAGTGTGTAAACATTGAGGAAGTTCCTAATTTGAATGAGCATAATACTGTAATTCAGACTTCTCTTAGCAGCAACTTGTGCTGGGGCACAAACTACCCAAGTGGAGTGAGCATAGCTGACACAGGAGCAGTGCAAGATGGCACACAATGTGGTAGCGGCATGGTATGTATTAACAGGGACTGTGTAAAAGTATCCCTTCTGAACTATGACTGTAATCAGACAAAGTGCCACAACAGAGGAATTTGCAATTCTCATAAAAACTGCCATTGTAACTATGGGTGGGCTCCTCCAGATTGTCTAAATGAAGGCTATGGTGGCAGCATTGACAGTGGACCCCCTCCACCCAACAGTGGCAATACAGGAGTGAGTGAAGGTGTTATAATAGTTCTTTCTGCTGTTATTGTTTTTCTTGAAGCTGAGGTAAGCAATAACATTTTATAAGGAACTTGGGAATTGCTGAAGTTGCTCCACTTTGTATCAGTTGACAAACTAATTAGTTGTCATCAGAGGATAACCCCAAAAGTGTCTGATTTGACGTTATAGATTATTCTAAAGTGGTAAGCATATTAAGGCTACACATTCAATATGTTATACTGCAAATAATGTTTTTTTGTGCAGTGTAAGATAAATTTAACCTCCTAAGAATTTTATTTAAAAGGCAGTTACTGAATAGAATTAGATTTCGGTGCTTATCAGTTAATGTCAATATATAGCAGCACCCAGATAGCAGTGCTTGAGAATGCCTTCACACTTGACACTCTGTACATAAACATAGCACTCTGTAGTGGATGAGTGTCACTCAGTCAAATAAGTTGTGTCTGGCTATTACAGTTCATGTGGAGGCAATGCAAAGAAAAAAGTCAGGGAAATTGCTGGTCAAAGAAACAGAAAAAAGTTCAACTGTTTTCCATTACTCTAATTGGCACTTTTATATTTTCTGTTTATAAATGCTGCTTTCTGAATGGAAGAACCAAGTTTTTTGTTCTTGTTGAAAGTTAAGCATTTTCATCTTTTCATCATACATTTTTAGCATATACTGGATATTTCATGAAATTACTTCCAAGGGTTCTTGCACTCAGTAATGTGTCATTGGAACTGAACACTATAAAGAATTTGTGCAAAGAACAAAGATAAATTATTGGCTAGATCTATTTCACAGTTATATCTTCAAGCCAATAATGTGTACAACCCATTATGGTAAAATATTTGCACATGTACAAATTTAGAAAATGCTCCCAAATATTTTTTTGTTGGAGACAAAATTTGCTCAAGACCTGACTTTTATAAGCTGTAAAGCAAAGAGGACTGGAAAATAGGAAAATATTTAAGTAGCTTAAGAATGCCAACCAGAGACAAATTTAGAGGATGCATCTACATAGAACAGGGTGGATTTGATTTAAATCACAATTTAAATTTTTAAAACTCAGATTTTGGACCAAAACTCAAAAAAAAAAAAAAATCGTATTTAAATTGTGATTTAAATCAATTTGATTTTTTAAAAATCATTGATTTTTATCTACCTTGATGTAGAATAATTAAGAGTCTTTTAACTACAATAATGGCAGAACAACTGGCTTCCTCGTGCATTTGTAATTTCATTAGGAAAAGGATTAAACATCTTAAAACCAGCATATTCATGATCTTTTCAGTCAATTTTTCTGTTGTTATGGTTGACAAAAGATTTTAGCAGAGGGCTAGATCAGAAGAGCAAATTCTGCATAGAATCATAGCATAAATATTTTAACCATACCTTGATCCTGCTGGACAAACCAGTCTTTATTAAACCTATACAAATGTATTTCTTCTAGTGCAATTTTATATGTTTCCATGTATAATTCCTGGGGTAGTGACAAAATAGTTTTGTGATTATACTAATACTCCCATTGTCTTCAATGGTACTTAATCATGTGTAAGTGGGAATTGCAGCATCCATTGGTGGAAATCAAAGCTTGAAAAAAATTAGTCTTTGAGCTACAACGCTCAGAATTCCTCAGCTGCTGGCCAGGGGATTTGGGGAGTTTTAGTCCAAAAGGTAACTTTTCTGAGCTCTGGATAAGACAACTGACATTACTGCTATAAACACAACTCCAGTATGTTACATCTATTCATAGAGTCTCCGGCAAGTATAGTTATAAACAATCTGTTGTGACTTGCAAAAACAAACACTCCCAATTCAGTCAGATTTCTTGTGTGCTTTTTGCAGGACATAAATATGCTTAACTCTGTTGGTTTGTGGCATGTATGCTATAACAGTAATGTTCCTTGAGTAACTAAACATTTCTGAGAGGAAAACGTCCTTAATGGGTCTCTGTGGGAAAACTGCTGTACTAAAACTGATCTGATTTAAAACCTCCACTTACAGGTTTGCTGATGTGACTTACTTATAGCCTGCCTTGCATTCTAATCTAACCTAAAGTATTCTTTGTTGAATTCCCTCATAATCCATACATCAGGACTGCATTGTTTAGTACTTGGGTTTCCTTTAAAAACTGATTTGCTGACTGTTCTGGATAGTGATAATAATCTGTTTAAAACAGATTTTGTTTTTGTTTTTTTTAAGAAATCACATATACATTGTACTTATTACATTGTATAATATGGTAACTAATTTAGAATGTGATTTACAAATGTACAACCATGAAAACAATTACTTAGACATGATTTCAGAGTGCTTAATAAAAGTTTATTTATTCCTTTATAAGTATAGTTAAGGTTACTGCAGCCTGATTTCTTGGTAGTAGCAGTTTCCTCGTCAAATTGCATGCATGTGTTACTCAGTAAATAGATCTTATCAGGAGATTATCAAATTGGTATTTTGATTTTATGAACGGTTTTAAAAATGCAAATCAGTCTCCAGGAGGGTATACTGCTTACTAGTGATTTGAGGGTAGAGTTTTTTTTTTTTTTAACAATTAAGGTATAATGCAGAAATATGAATGACTATAATTCTGTGAACTACATAAATTATACAGTTAAATACATTTAATAGTAATAATAATCCTAAACATGTATATATTGCTGTCAAACAGTCCAACCTCTTATATGTATTATAAAGATGTAATTTTTGTGATGATCCTGCAGGTGTGGCCACCTCTTTCCCTGACTGCTGAAGTATGTGTGTGTGTGTGTGTATATGTGTGTGAATAAGTGCTTGATTTAGAAATGTGATAAACTCTATTCTGAAGAGACCACTAACATCCTGTGGAGTGTCTTTTATTTAGAGTTCCTGTGATAAAGTTTTGAATAGTGACATATTACATTTTTATCTTCCAGTTTGTTGTTACTCTGTGGTCCTCCAGGCAAGATACAGCCTGGGAAACATGAGTGTAGAGTATATGGTGTGAACATAAACCACTGATGTGTGATGAACAAAAAAAGTTGCTTCTTTAAAATGAGAATAGTCTTTAAAATTGGAATGACAAGAAACTTATTGGTTTCACCAGAGCACAGACAGAGTTCTGACTCCTGTCCTCTGAAGATGCCGGCCACAGAGACTGGCGAAACGTTAGGAAGAAAAACCTTAAGAACACAGCCCAACAGCCCGGAAAACCCACAACAACCAAACTTATTGGTGTTTGTGTAAGGTTTGCCGAAGTTGCTACAGCTTATTGCAGCAAATTGATGAGGTGCCAGAGCAACCCTTGGTTCGGCATTTGGCATGTGACCAGGCACATGATTCTGACATGCCCCAGAACCCCATCAATTAGCTATAGCAATTTACAGAAACCTTATATGAGCAACAGTAGGACTCCAGCTAATGTTTTGGAAGAATGTTGGTGTGTGTGTGCAGAAGATATTCATATTCATATACATATATGATTACATGCTTAGAGAGATGTTGCCAACACAAGTTCTGTTTGAACATATGTGCAAGTGTTCATGTGTCATTGTGCATTTCTGATTATATTTTAAAAGAAGGGAGAATGAAGAAAAACAAAAATGGTAGAAACTGAGGGTGCAGCATGACTACCTTGTGCATAAGTTTGCACACAAAACTGAAAAGATTTAAAAGCACTAACATAGTACAGTTGCAAATGCAGGAATCTCCATGAATTCTAAATCCACTTTGGAAAAAACACTGGCTGCATCTGCATTTTTAAGAGTATGTGGAAACTCCCACAGATGAGAATCTTATGAGATCACCTGCTTGCTCCAAGTTGAGGGAAATAGTGTGCTTCAAATGGGAATTTGAAGAATGCTTTGTTCTAACAGGACTTCTGCTGATCTGTTCCATTCTTGGTCCACAAGCTTTGCCCTCATTCCAAAGGAAACTCCACTGACTGTTGCTATGTACAGAATCCTTCTTTCATTTTCCTAATCAATGTGCAGAATTTTTGTCATCTTGCTTCTAGCCTGTCAGTAGGAAATGTCACAAGATGGACTTCAGGGGATTCCTTCCTGTGTTGGAGAAAATTATTAGCAATTCTGTCTTTCTGTTAGTGATGATCTTGAATCATGCCTTGAATGAAGTTGCTGGTCAGTCACCACCTTGGGGCTTCAAATATGCTTCTTATGAGGTGATGATCCCACGGAAATTGACTCCAAGATATGAACAAAAAGAACCATTGCATATCACATATATTTTGCAGATTGAAGGGAAAAGCCATGTGGTGCATCTTAGGCAGAAGAGGGACTTTGTCTCCAAACACTTTCCAGTATTCACTTATAGTAAGAAGGGGAAGTTCCAAGTGGACTATCCTTTCATCATGGATGACTGTTTCTATCATGGCTTTATACAAGGCAAGGCCTCCTCTCTGGTCACTCAGTACTTGCTCAGGGGGACTCAAAGGTATCTTACAATTAGATAATAAAACTTATGAAATTGAACCTGTACAGGCATCTGCTACCTTTCAACATGTGACATATTGACCAGAAAAAAAGGATGTTTCTGTCCACATGAGTTGTGGTCTAACAAGAGGACAATCCAAGTTGCCATGATGCAAGACATGAACCTAGCAATTAAAAGTGCTTCTGGAGGAGGCTGGTAGACATACAGAAGATATGCAAAAATTGCCATAGTGGTGGAACATGAACAATATGTGAGGTTTGACAAAAATGAAACACTTATTGCTATGCATGTTCTGAATGTCATCCATATTGTAAATTCACTTTATAAGCCACTTGGTCTACAAGTTGCCATAGCTGGACTAGAGAGATGATCAGAAAAGAACTTCATAGCAATTACTGATCTCTTTGAATCAACACTTACAGACTTCAATCACTGGAAAAAAAATACACTCACACCACATGTAGGCCACATATTTGTATACAAAACATTTGGGAGTGCTCTTGGATTATCATTTATTGGAAGGGTGTGTGATCCTGAATGTGCATCTGGAATTGAATCATACACCGATCCTGATTTGTTCTTCTTTGCTGTCATTTTTGCTCATGAATTGGGTCACACCCTTGGCATGGTCCATGATACAAGCTACTGCACTTGTGGTGTGCCACACTGTATAATGGCCAAGAGTCATGGTCATTCCAATATGTTTAGCAATTGAAGCTATACTGCCTATTGCAGTATAGCAACTAGAGTAGCAATTTTGGGTATTGCAGAATGTTTGAAAATATCTCCAGACTATGAACACATGTACATATCCAAATACTATGGCAACAAGGTGGTAGAAAGTGAAGAACCATGTGACTGTGGCTCTGAATCTGAGTGTCAATCAGATACATGTTGTAAATCTAATTGTATGTTGAGGTCAGGAGCCATTTGTGCTTTTGGAGAATGCTGTTACAGCTGTCAGTTTCTTCCAGCAGGAAAAGTATGTAGAAAAAAGGCTGACATTTGTGATCTCCCTGAATATTGTAATAGGACTTCAGAGTGGTGTCCTGAGGATGTTTATGTGCAAGATGGTGCCCCATGCAGAGACCGTGCATATTGTTATAATGGGAATTGTGCTGCACACAACAAACAGTGCAACATGATATTTGAAAAGAAAGCAACCAAAGCTTCAGACAATTGCTTCAAAGAAGTGAATGCCCGTGGTGATCGTTTTGGCAATTGTGGCATTAATAGCAACAGTGGCACACCTTATAAGGAATGTAAAGCTGACAATGTGTTGTGTGACAGGGTCCAGTGTGAAAATGTTGATACTTTAACTTCTTTGGGGGAGCATAGCACCATCATTCAAACAAGAATTGACAACAAGAAGTGCTGGGGTACAGACTACCACAGTGGACTGGAGATAGCCAATATTGGAGCTGTGAGAGATGGCATTCCTTGTGGCAGGGATATGATGTGCCTCAATGGGCAATGTGCCAACGTGTCCTTGTTGAAATATGATTGTAATGTCACAAAGTGCCATAATCGGGGAATATGTAACAACCACAAACATTGCCATTGCAATTGCGGTTGGGGCCCTCCTGACTGTTTATCTGAAGGGTATGGTGGCAGCATTGACAGTGGGCCTGCCCACTCAAAGAAGAGAATCAGTAGTAGTGAAAGAACAGGGAACATTTCAATAGTTATATTCATTCTTTCTGTGGCTTGTTTTGCTGCTGCACTATACATGAGCTGCAGAAATATATTAAGGCAAAGGTTTACAAGATGTATTTCTGTATTTCATCTAAGACAATGAGCAGAGGAAGCAAGACAGTTTTCATATACAGAACAAGGCATAAAATGCGAAAATCTACTAGAAATACTGAAATACATATGAACACATACATATACATAAATGCATTTGATATGTTAGGTAATACATATTACTGTCACATAAACATACATTAAGAGTGTGCAAAACTTTAATTATTGTTTTAAATATCTGCTTTAGAGTAATTTACCAGTTTACTGTATTGTTGCATCAGGAATATAAAAACTTCTAAGCAGGGGAGATACAGAATGGGGGCTATTCTTATTTATATGTGTTTTCACTTTGTTATGAGCCAAACCATATTAAGAACATAAGAAGAATTATGGTGAACCACCAGATGAAAAGCCTATCCAACATTCTGATCAGACAGTGACCAGTTAGTTACCTATAGAAAACTTACCAGCAAGACATGAGTACAACTGCACCTACCATTTCATATTTTCCAGGAATACATATATAGAAGCATACTGCATCTGTTACTAAAGGTGGTGAGCCCTTGTAGCCATTGATAGCTCAAAGCACCATGAATTTATGGAGTCCCCTTTTAAAGCCATCCAGGGTGGCAGTGATCACTATGTGTTGTGTGAAGAAGTGCTTCAGTTCATCTCTCCAGCATCTCCCATCATTCACTTTCAGTGTATGACCCCAGATCCAGCACTATGAGAGAAGGACGCTTAATTTTATATACCTCTATCTTGTCTTCCTTTACCTGACTTTTTTCTAAACTAAATAGCCCCAAATGTTTTAATCTTTCTTCATAAGGGAGTTGCTGCAATCCCTTCACCATTTTAGTTGCTGTTTCCTGCACCTTCTTTAGCTGTACAATATCTTTTTTAAATAGTGACCAGAACTCCATGCAGTATTCCAGATGTGATCATACTGGGTTTGATAATAAGGATAATATGATATTGTCGGTTTCATTTTCATTTTTTTTCCTAATTATGCCTATAATGGAATTTACTTTTTTTCCCCATCAACCACAATTTGGGTTTTCACTGAGCTACCCCAATATCTCTTTCTTGGTCCGTCATTGTCAACTCATAATCCAACAATCTGTATGTGTACTTAAAAAAACAACACCAAATATGCATCACTTTAGGTTTGTCTACTTTGAATTCCATTTGACATCTTACTGCCCATTTCCCAGTATCCTTCAGAATATATTTATTTATTTATTTATTAGACTTTTTATCCCGCCCCCCTAGACACAGTCTACTCGGGGCGGGTTCCATAAAATTAAATACAGATAATTTAAACAATTAAAAAAAAACAATATATTCTTGTTCTCACCATTTTAAACAATTTAATGACACCAGCAAAGCTGACCACCTCACTACTTACCCCTAATTCATGGTCATTTATAAACACGGTTAAAAGCACAGGTTCCAATACAGATTCAGAGGGAGCCTATTAGTCACAAGTTATTCCTGTTCTCTGCTTCTGACTATTTAGATAGTCTCCTATCCATAGAGGACTCAGAATCACAGAACAACAGAAATGTAGAGAGAGTCATCTAGTTCAATCTAAGAGTCATTTAGTTTGGAAGCAACAGTTAGAACTGGATATGGAACAACTGATTGGTTCAAAATTGGAAAAGGAGTACGACAAGGCTGTACATTGTCTCCCTGCTTAAATAAGGGAGACAACTTATATACAGAATACATCATGCGAAAGGCTGGACTGGAGGAATCCCAAGCCGGAATTAAGATTGCCGGAAGAAATATCAACAACCTCAGATATGCAGATGATACCACTCTGATGGCAGAAAGTGAGGAGGAATTAAAGAACCTCTTAATGAGGGTGAAAGAGGAGAGTGCAAAAAACGGTCTGAAGCTCAACATCAAAAAAACTAAGATCATGGCCACTGGACCCATCACCTCCTGGCAAATAGAAGGGGAAGATATGGAGGCAGTGACAGATTTTACCTTCTTGGGCTCCATGATCACTGCAGATGGTGACAGCATCCACGAAATTAAAAGACGCCTGCTTCTTGGGAGGAAAGCGATGACAAACCTAGACAGCATCTTAAAAAGCAGAGACATCACCTTGTATGGAAGTGAGAGCTGGACCATAAAAAAGGCTGACCGTGGAAGAATTGATGCTTTTGAATTGTGGTGCTGGAGGAGACTCTTGAGAGTCCCCTGGACTGCAAGGAGAACAAACCTATCCATTCTGAAGGAAATCAACCCTGCGTGCTCACTGGAAGGGCAGATCCTGAAGCTGAGGCTCCAATACTTTGGCCATCTCATGAGAAGAGAAGACTCCCTGGAAAAGACCCTGATGTTGGGAAAGTGTGAAGGCAAGAGGAGAAGGGGATGACAGAGGACGAGATGGTTGGACAGTGTCACCGAAGCTACCAACATGAATTTGACCCAACTCCGGGAGGCAGCGGAAGACAGGAGGGCCTGGCGTGCTCTGGTCCATGGGGTCATGAAGAGTCGGACACGACTTAACGACTAAACAACAACAGCAACAACACCCACCTGTACAAGTACCAGATGTTTTTCTCTTTCCTTAGGATTGTCATAATTTAGTCCCCCTGGTTTAGAGACATCTATATTAGCACATTCATTTTTATTATGCAAATCATGTGGTGAATTGTGAAAGTTTTAACCAATTTCCCCTTCCTCAAGAATTAGAAGCAACTGTTGCAGAGCAGGTAAATGAGTAAAGTAAAAACAAGCCAATCAATAGGGCAATTCTATACACATCTACTTAAAAATTACACCACTGAGTTCAATGGACTTTATTTCTTGGTAAGTTAACATAGGATGGACTTTAACTCTGAAAAGCAAGTGAGCCTTAAAGGGGACCTTTACCCTAATCTACACACAGATGCATTAACCTTCCCATCTCTGCAAATGATCTGTCACTGTGATTGATGGGTGAATTTGTGATTGAAATTCACAAACTCCAGCAGAGCTTCAACAAAAAAGAAGGTCTAAAACTCAACAAAGCCTGGCTCCCAGCACTGAAAAATACAGCCTGCAAAAGGTCAACGAACTCTACCCAGCCACAAGGACCGGTGATCACTGCACACAAAAGACCAGCTAACGACACCCATCAATCACAGTGGCAGATCATCTCTCCCCCTTATCACAACAATACACTCACAACAAAAAACACACTGATCACCATAATCACCCAATCTCCTGAATAGGACAAAAGCTGATCCCACAGCTATAAATACTCAACTATCCAACAAACTGCACCAGAGCACAGAGAGAGTTCTGACTCCTGTCCTCTGAAGATGCCGGCCACAGAGACTGGCGAAACGTTAGGAAGAAAAACCTTAAGAACACGGCCAAACAGCCCGGAAAACCCACAACAACCTTTATTAATAGCTGACTAGTTTTGCTGTCTCCTAATCACTGGAAGTGGTATAAAGAGCAAAGAACACAGCCTGAGAAAGCACCTGAACTTTGTTTCTTTGTTTTTACCCCACCCATCTAGTGACTAAGCCAGTACTCTGAGTGGCTTACAAAGAAAACGACATAGACATGAAATAGAATCCAAAAATAGGTATCAATTAAAACATCAAACAAAAGAAAAACCAATTCTAAACTAAGTATATATAAAAAACAGCAAAAACAGAAAATGAATACAGTGATCAAAGGAGATAAAATTAAACAGAGGGAAGGTTGTGGAAGGCCTGAGTGAAGAGCCACTTTTAACTTGTTTTCTAAAGCCAAGGAGGGAGGGGGCCTGGAGCATCTCCACCCGGAGGGAGTTCCATAAAGAGGCGGCCACCACTGAGAAGGATTGGCTCCGGATTGCTAATTCCCAGGCCTCCCTTGGAGTGGCCATCCGTAACATCATGGATGAGGAGGGGTGAGTGAAACGGGAGGTTGTTCTGAGGGAGAGGTGCTCAGAAAAGTGGCATGGTCCTAAACTATTTAGGGCTTTGAGTGTCAAAATCAGCACCTCGAACTTGGCCCAGAAGCACACCAGCAGTCAGTGCAAATGGACCAGGACAGGAGAAATGTTGTCATATTTTGATGTTCCTGACACCAACTGGGCTGCTGAGTTTTGCACTTGCTGCTGCTTCTGAACCGCCTTCAAGAGCAGCCCCAAGTATTTGTTATTATTTATTTATTTAGAATATTTTTACCACGCCTTCCTCCTTAAAAAGAACCCAAGGTGGCTTACATAATTAAAAGACAGTATACAAAGCTAACAACACTGAGTATACAAATACTAAAAAGGATCAAATGAATACAATGCTAAAAAAAAACAGAAGCAACACCAAAACACCCAGAACAGTAAAGTACCACAGTCTAGTTAAAAACTCTGCTCAGGCAGCCAGACACTAATGGAAAGCTTGCCTGAAGAGAAAGGTCTTTGCTTGCTTGTGGAAGAACAGCAAAGATGGGACCAGCCTAGCCTCCTGTGGGAAGGAGTTCCAGAGTCTGGGAGCAACAACAGAGAAGGCCCTCTCCTATGTTCCCACCAAATGCATCTGTGAACAGAGAGCACTGCAATAGCCTATCTTCAAGATTACCAGTGTGTGAACCAGTGTTGTTAGGGTCTTCCTGCTGAGATAGGGGGTGAAGGTGTGCAATCTGCAAGACAGGCTCAGCCATCGGTCTGGTTCTCTATTGAGAGGGCTGGTCCAAGAACACACCCAGATTATGAAGCTGATCCTTGAGAGGAAATGTGGCCCTATCTAGACTAGGAGAACAGCCTCCTAATTGATCAGGATTCCTTCCCAACTACAGGATCCCTGTCTTGCTAGGATTCAATTTCAGCCTATTAGCCCTCATCCAGTCTTGAACTGTGGTCAGGCAGTGCTCCCAGGTTTGTACCGTTTCTACTGCAGGTTGAAAAGGAGAGACAGAGCTATATTGATGACACCATACTCCAAATCTCTGGATGATCTCTGCCAGTGGCCTGAACCCTGATTGAAATTGATCCAGACTATCGGTGTCCTCCAAGAATGCCTTCAGCTGGTCAGCCACCAACCTCTCAATCAGTTTCCCCATGAGTGTTATATTATCGCTAGAAAGTTAGTTGTTTAAATCGTCTATTGGTAGATGGACTTTTTTCAGAATGGGCCAGATTATTGTCTCCTTCAGGAGGGGAAATTCCTGCAAGGAGGAATTTATGACCTGAGTGGCCCATTCAACCATCATTTCTCTGACCAATTTCAGGAGCCAGGAGGCACATAGGTCTGATCGAGAGGTTCCTATTCCTTTACTTCACTGAGGCAGAGAGCAGTTTGAAGGTGTGTTTCTATCTAATTCAGAGGGCAAGTACCATACTTTTACACTAGACAAATAAACCACTGGGCTTTGCATCACAAAGAATTGTACCCCCCTCCCATGAGATACAGCATCTCTGCAGAACAAAATATTGAGTCATATTTTGATGTAAGCATGTACCACATGTCAATTCTGGCTGGAGAGACTCAGTGGGTGCTTTACTAGGGCTTGAAGGAATTGGCCTGTCCAGGCAAACAATTTGTAGATAACAGTAGACTGGCTATCTTATGATGTTATGTTATGTAGATATACCACAAAATCAAATTAATTGGTTTTTCCTTTTATGGCAGTAGGACAGTCGGACAAATGAATGTCTGCTGAAATGAAATGCCAGCTCTTTTCCCCCTCAGTCTTTTCAGGCTGAATAAAAAAACTTTCCCACTGCAAGCATTCAGTGTCCATCATGTCCAATATGATCTGAGATACATCTAAATTCCTCCTCATGTAATGAGTGTGGACTGGTCTGAAATAGAGATGGGGGTATTCGTATTCATATATGAATACGAATATCCCTGTGCAGCTGGCAGTGGCAGCTTCGCTCATCCTTCCAGTCGTTCCCGGAACTCCGGTCTCTTCCTGCTCGGCTAGCGACTCAGCAGCCATGCAGGGAGATTTGTCTTCCCTCCCACTGCCTGGAGTGGCCAGGCGAGCAGGAAGAGAGCGGAGCTCCAGGAGCGATTGGAAGGATGAGCGAGGCCGCCGCCACCGCCGGACGCCTGAGTGGACAGGCCGACCACAGGGGCTGGCCCCTCATTAAGTCCAGCTGCGTGGGGATATTCATATTCATATACGAATACCCCCATCTCTAGTCTGAAATGATGTTGGATTCAACAGGTCAGATCCCCTCCCTTCCTGTTTATCTCCAGCCAATACATCCATTCTGGAACCCCTCCCTTGTCTAGGTTTTGATCTCTGAGAAGAAGTAATTACAAAACCTCCACAATGGTTTGGAAAATATCCCACCCCATACCCAAGTCAGAGCATTATCGGAATCTTGGAGGAAGCGATCCATTCCTTCCTCTTGTTCTGAGATCCTAAGATCATCAGAACATTATAGCCCATTTTTAACATTAGCTATCATATCCTGTGGCTGATATCTTGCTTCTGTATCTGCTTATATCCATCTAGGCAGAGCAGAAGGTTACTTCTGTGGATGCATCAGATTACCTATACAGGAAGCTTACTCCAACTACTCCAAGTGTATTAGTAGCAAGCACTGAGGAGCCTCCTCTACATGATGGCCTCTAAATGGCACACCTAAGTGTCACCTCTAACTGGCACACCTCTTTCATTACTCTACTGTCAGTGGCCTTAGTTTTTATTTTTTGGCCATTTGATTCTCGTGTTCTCACACACCAGCATCTATCCTATGAAACCCTTTCACCAACCATCAACCTTTTGGGTACTATCCATCCATTGACATTATCTCTCCATTGTCTTCCATCATTTATTCTCCAAGCTCCGCCTCCATTCCAAAGGAAACCCCATTGACAGTTACTATGCTCGGAATCCTCCTCCTTCTCAGGTGCTCATGCAGCTACCTTCCAACCTTCTTTCAAGAACACCAGCAGCTGCAAGAGGCTCCCTGTCATACCCAAGAAGACAGAATATACTGCTGTACTTCTCTCCCAGGAAAAAGATGAACAGTTATACCAGTCTGCTAGTGCTGATCTTATGGAATGTCCTGAGTGAAACAGCACAAGAGATACCACCACAGGGTTTTAGGTATGCTTCATATGAGGTTACCATTCCAAGAAAATTAATGCCCAGATATGGAGAAAAAGAATATCTAGATACCACCTATTTTTTCCAAATAGAAGGGAAGGGTCACATCGTGCATCTCAGGAAGAAGAGTTTTGTTCCTAAAAACATTCCTGTCTTTACCTACACTAAAGAGGGGCACCTTCAGGTAGACTATCCATTTATTAGGAGTGACTGTTTTTACCAGGGATTTGTGGAGGGAAAGCCCTCCTCTCTGGTCACCCTCAACATTTGTTTAGGGGGTCTTAGGGGTCTTTTGAGATTAGAAAATAAGACCTATGAAATTGAACCTATCCAAGCATCTCCTACCTTTCAACATGTGGTGTATCAATTGGAAGAAGAAGAAGGTGACATCCCTATGAAGTGTGGGCTAACGGAGGAAATGCAAAATTATCAAAAAGCCATGATTCAAAATGCATGGAATTGGGAGGCAAAAAGTACTCCTGAAAAAGACTGGTGGACACACACAAGGTATGTGAAAGTTTCAGTTGTGGTGGAACATGAACGATATGTGAAGTTCAACAGAAACAAAACTCTAACTGCTATACAAGTTCTGAATATCATTCACACCGCAAATTCATTCTATGAGCCACTTTCTGTTCAAATATCTTTGGCTGGACTGGAGATCTGGTCAGAATCGAATCTCATAGATATTACCAACGACATAATGGAAACACTTGGTTCATTCAATAGATGGAGGGCAAACACATTAAACAAACGTCTGGCGAGTGATGTTGGCCACTTGTTTGTATATAAATCTTATGGAGCTACACTGGGATTAGCAGGTATAGGAACAATTTGTAACATGGATTATGGAGCTGCTGTTATATCTTATATGACTTCCAGTTTGTTCTTCATTTCTAACACTTTTGCTCATGAACTAGGACATAATCTTGGCATGTTTCATGATGTTAAATATTGTACCTGTGATCGATATGCCTGCATTATGGCTGCATTTCAAGCAAACACTGATAAATTTAGCAATTGCAGTTATAGAGATTATTTCAAACTAAGGAACTCTCATTGCTTGTTAATTCCACCAAACCCGAAGAAAATCTATAAGGTAAAATACTGTGGCAACAAAATAGTGGAGAATGGAGAGCAATGTGACTGTGGGTCAGAACCCCAGTGCAAGTTGGATCCATGTTGCCAGTCTGATTGTAAGTTACGTTCTGGTGCCACCTGTGCTTTTGGCCAATGCTGCTCCAAGTGTCAATATCTTCCAGCTCAATCCATTTGCAGAGAAAACATTAGCATCTGTGATCTTCCAGAGTATTGCAATGGGTCTTCAGAGAGATGTCCTGAAGATGTTCATGTTCAAGATGGTGCCCCATGCAATGATGGTGCATATTGCTATCATGGGAATTGTACTACTCACAACAGTCAGTGCAAAATGATATTTGGCCCAAAAGCCACCAGCGCTTCAGAAGATTGCTTCAGAGAGATGAATGCTCGAGGTGATCGCTTTGGTAACTGTGGCCTCAAATATGGAATTTACAAGAAATGCCATGCTCAGAATATCCTGTGTGGCCGGATCCAGTGTGAACATATTGATAATTTACCCTCTTTAGAGGAGCACAGTACTATAGTTCAGTCACAAATTGGCAGTAGTCAATGCTGGGGTACAGACTATCATAGCGGAGTAGAGATACCTGATATTGGAGCAGTGATCGATGGCACTCCTTGTGGAAAAGACAGGATGTGTATTAATGGAGAGTGTGTGAGTGTATCCTTTTTGAAGTATGACTGTAATCTCACAAAGTGCTATAATCGGGGAATATGCAACACCCACAAACATTGCCATTGTGACTGTGGGTGGGCCCCTCCTGACTGTTTCTATAAAGGGTATGGTGGCAGCATTGACAGTGGACCCCCTCCACCACAGAAATGTGATATGAATGTTGCCAACACAGATAGATTTGCCAAAATAGGAATTGGATTGGTCCTTTCTGCTGCTGCTTTTGGTGTTGGCCTGGTTTTATTTTTCAGGAAGAAACTGATGTACCAGTGTAGAAGACTGCAGGAAACGTTTCATCCAGCAGAGGCTTAAAAGGAAGGAAGTGCCCAGGATGCCACAGATCTGAACAATGTACGGATGTGAACAGTCAGTGCACAAAATATGCGTGCAGGAAATAATGGAGTATATCATGCAAACATGCATTTGGGTGTGCAAAATTAGAATATTGTCTTTGAAGCTATTTTTTTAATGACATTTGTCTCCAAGGTTTTTGAAGAACTAGATTCATGAACAGGGAAGAAACATTCTGCTGTATGCTGTCTCTTACAGCTTACACAGTTATATTTTCCTGTTCTCCATTAGGGGAAGGTAAAAGTGTTCTTAAATGGTGGAATACACACTCAGACAAAAGGCCTGGTTTCCATAAAAAACTGTTGGGTTGTTTTGTAACTCATGTCCCATCCACAAGTTATGAAGGCTAGAGCAGCTATAACTCTGATATGAATGCCAAGATCTGCTATAGCTGTTCTTCTGGGCTACCCTAATCACTCCATGGCAAAAAGGCTATAGGAACAAACAGATTAGTTTCATAATGACAAAATGCACAATAAACTGTAAATGTACTAATTCTAATTTTAAAATTCAAAAGACAGGGTTGAAACACTGGAAGTACAAATACTAAAATACTGTACATGTGGAACACATGAAATCTCTAACCCTATTATAATTGTTATTATGGTATAATCCTGGATGAGCTAAATTACTCAAAGCTCATCACTAGCATTTAAGAAGGGTGTATCTATTTAATCTGAAACTCATGAAGGATGGAGTAAGAGTGTCTACTCTCTCTTGCTTTTGTTGGCTTGGCTTGTTTGGGGGACAGGATGGGGATCTGCACTGTCACTGACAGGCTCACTTCTTGATGGAGAGGCTGACTCCAATCTCCATCTCATTTGGAAATCAACTATTGTTGGCACTGATTCTTTGTTTTTGTTTTTTATATATATATAAAAAAGAGGTTTTGACATTTTGGAAAGCATTAGAATTACTTTTTGTAGCTTCCTATATCAGCCTTTGATGAAGGAAGTTCCATTATCTTATTTAGAAATCTACCTGTCTTTGAAATTAACTCTTTGAAAATCATGGGAGACACCCTTTAAAATGGTCCTCTGTGATTTGCTGTGTTGGATTCTGTTTTTGTATGTTTCTTAGTGGATTAGCATTTAACACTGAAACCTTTACAGCCAATAAACTCCTGTTACCTGAGCCTGGCTCTTTGAGGTGAATTAGCTTGTCCAGTTGTGAACTTTTTAAAAAAGGGCTTTAGGAATGGGTGCATTGCTTGTTCTCCCAACTCAAGTGTCCCATGCTTATGTTGGGGGAGAAGGTAGGAATAGACATGGGAGATACAGAGGAAGGAAAAGGACAGAGAAGAGAGTGGAGAACAGCAGTTGGAGCTCAGTGGTGTTATGAGGCAATGTTGCTCATGGCTCCCCCTCACGTGGATAGAAGCACTGAAACAAAAGACATCATTTGGAAAGTGATGATTGGATGATTGGCTCTTTTGGATGAAACCAATGCGCTGGATCCATTCCAGTCGGGCTTCAGGCCGCGCCATGGCACAGAAACGGCACTGGTCGCACTGATGGATGACCTGTTGAGGGAGGCTAACCGGGGCAAAATGTCCTTGTTGGTCCTCCTCGATAACTCAGCCGCCTTCGATACCGTCGACCACGGTATCCTCCTGGGGAGGCTCTCCGAGCTGGGAATCGGTGGCCTGGCGCTTGCCTGGTTCCGATCCTTCTTGGAGGACCGTCCTCAGAGAGTACGGGAGAGCGTTTCGGCCCCGTGAAGTCTCAATTGTGGGGTTCTGCAGGGGTCAATCATCTCCCCAATGCTGTTTAACATCTATATGAGGCCGCTGGGTGGGGTCATCAGGGGGTGTGGGGCTTCGTGCCATCAGTACGCTGATGACACCCAGCTCTACGTCTCCTTTTCACCTACTTCAGTGGATGCCGTTCTGTCCCTTCAGCGTTGCCTGGAGGCCGTACTGCAATGGATGCAGGATAATGGGTTGAGGCTGAAGCCGGACAAGACAGAGGTCCTGAGGGTGGGTGGCCCCTCCATTGGCGGCTTGGGAAACTCCCTCTCTTTTGGGGGGGTGACTCTCGCCGCGAAGAGTGAGGTCCGCAGCTTGGGAGTACATCTGGACCCGGCGCTCACCATGGAAACCCAGGTGGCGTCAGTGGTCCGCTCCGCCAATTACCATCTGTGGCGAATTGCCCAGCTGCGTCCCTATCTTGATGGTGGGGCCCTCACCACTCTGGTCCATGCGCTTGTAATCTCAAGATTAGACCACTGTAATGCGCTCTACGTGGGGCTACCTTTGAGATTGATGCGGAAGCTTCAAATGGTGCAGAATGCGGCAGCCAGATTACTTAGTGGAACGAGAAAATTCCAACATATCTCTCCCATTCTGGCTGCTTTGCATTGGCTGCCCATTCGTTTCCGCATAGATTTCAAAGTGCTAATGATGACATACAAAGCCCTAAACGGTTTAGGACCTCGATACTTGGCAGAACGCCTTCTCCTACCTAGATCTACTCGAGTCACTCGCCATAGCCAGGAAGGACGGCTTAGGGGCCTGACGCCGAGAGAGGCCCGAAAAGAAAGAACAAGAAACCGGACCTTCTCGGGGGTGGCCCCTCGACTTTGGAACAGCTTGCCGCCAGAGATCCGCCTGGCACCCTCGCTGGGTGTTTTCAAGAGCCAATTAAAAACCTGGCGCTTTAGGCAGGCCTTCCCTCCTGCCAATACTTGATTTTACTTTTTTGGTTTTTGAAGTTTATCCTTCCATCTTGATTATAGTATTATTGTAGATTTTAATTGTTGTTTTTATCTGTCTGTAATATATTGTGAGCCGCCCTGAGTAGACTCCTGTCTAGAAGGGCGGGATAAAAATCCAATAATAAATAAATAAACACCAGTGACTTCCCCAGAGAAGGGAAGGAGGAATAGATGCTTTCACTAGCCCCTCCCCCCATGACCCGCAGTTCCTGGTTGTGGAAACTTCTGAATTGCTTTGTCCTGATGCCTAAATACAGCATTGAATTTCACTTGTCTTCATAGTGGAGCTGCTGTTGCTAATACTCCCCTCCCAGTGTTCAGTGCGGAGAGGGAGCAAAATAGGAAGCAGCCAGGTACAGTGAGTTAGTGAGGAATGACGGTGTGGATGCCTTCCCATAGTTTGCTTCTACCTCCATTCCAATACATAGTCTTATTCTTGTTTCTTCTGGTTCTTATTTTTTTACTTTAAAAAATATTATGCCATGCTGTTCACTTGGAAGTGCCACACGATCTGAAAACTGTTCAGGACTATCACCTTCTCAGATGATTCAGGACTAGCACCTGATCCCCCACATTAAATCACAGTGCTTTGCTTTGGAATGTCCTGCCACCCAGCCTGAACATCACATCCCAATTATCTACACCACCAAAACATCACCTACAGAACCACCCCCCACATCTTTACAGAAACGTATTACAACTAACCGCATGGGGAAAAGCCCCTTTGAATTGTTCCAACTTGAAAAAATAGAAGCTCCTCCTCAGCAACAGAGGAATAAAGCCACGTTAGGAGCTGAAAGGACTGGACCAATTTGAATCAACCTTTGCATCATGTGTTCCATAAAAGAAAATACCCTGCAAATTCACCCATTTTATAAGCAAAGCAAATCCTGCAATATTTGACAAAGTAGTTGCACTCTCACCTCTCGGCAAAAGGGTATATTAGGACTGCAGTTTTACATAGGAATAAGTGTCATTGAATTTAGTTGGGCTTCCTTTTGAGCACACTGACAGGCACAATCAGTAACAGACACAGTATCCAGAAACATTCTCTTTTTGGGTAGACTATACTTAAGTGCCCAAAACACTTGCACTGTGTGAGTGTACTTAGAAAGATACCATATTGAATTCAATGGTGGTTTTCTAGGTTTATGGTTAAAAATGCAGGTGGGAGGGAGAAGAAGAAAAATTGCAAACACTGTGAAAATCAGCAAAGCCCCCGAAATATTTATTATCTGTCTGTCTGTATCTCTGGTCTCTGGGCCCATAACCTGTTGCAGAGTTTGGAATTTCTGGTTAAATTCTCTTTTTGCTACACAGGAGAGGATAATAATTACAAGTTCTCCAGAGTCTATTCCTTTCTCATTAAACTTAAGGTCTCACTAACTCACTCTGAGACATTTGTAGGAGAAAGCATTTTAAAAAGTAAAAGGTTTTTTTTTACTAATAGTTGCTTGCAATTGCAGGCTTGTGTGTACTGCTTTCTTTACTGCACACATGCTAGCTACCAGCCAAACAAATAAACAGCAATGAACAACTGTCACCAGCCAACAAAAGAGAGGGACAGAACACTCAGCAGAGAGGTGGGACTCTTTTTGAATTCAAAGGTTGGAAGCACTGATTGGTTAGTGCTGAATAGACAGAGAATCAACACAATATAAATTGAAAAATAGGTTATTTGCTGCTGCCATTGCATCTGCACAAAGTCGTCCAACGGAGTTGTTTTGAGTGGTCAGGGGCTTCGTACATGTCCCACCAAAAGAACAAAATATTGACCACTCCACAACCTGCTGTGAGGAATTTGCCCGACACTTTGCAGATAAAGTTGCTCAGATTCGCTGTGACTTGGATGCTGTAATTGATACAGACCCAGTGGATGTAACTTTGGCCCCGGCTTGTCCTGTTTTAATGGATACTTTTCAGTTGGTGCAGCCTGATGATGTGGACAGGATTCTTGGAGAGGTGAATGCCACCGCATGTGTGCTGGAACCTTGCCCTTCCTGGCTCATAAAAGCAGCCAGAGGAGGAATGGCCGATTGGGTACGGGGAGTAGTAAATGCCTCCTTGCAGCAGGGTAGGATCCTTGCTTGCTTAAAGGAGGCAGAATTAAGACCGCTACTGAAGAAGCCCTCCCTGGATGCCAGTGTATCGGATAAGTACTGGCCAGTCTCAAACATCCCATTCCTGGGCAAGCTACTGGAGCGCGTGGTGTTTTCTCAGGTCCAGGCATTCCTGGAGGAAGCAGATTATCTAGACCCATTTCAATCTGATTTCAGGCCTGGCTATGGGACAGAGACAGCTTTGGTCGCCTTGGTGGATGACCTACACCGGGATCTGGACAGGGGGAGTGTGTCCCTATTGGTTCTACTGGACCTCTCAGCGGCTTTCAATACCATCAACCATGGTATCCTTCTGGGCCATCTCTCTGGGATGGGACTTGGAGGCACTGTTTTACAGTGGCTCCAGTCCTTCCTGGAGGAGAGAACTCAGAAGGTGGTGACTCCTGCTCAACGCCCTGGCCATTGGCCTGTGACGTTCTCCTTTGTCAACTATGCTTTTTAACATCTACATGAAACCGCTGGGAGAGGTTGTCCTGAGTTTTGGGGTTCGGTGTCACCAGTATGCAGATGACACCCAACTCTATCTCTCCTTTCCACCTAATTCCAGGGAAGCTGTCTTGACTCTAAACCAGTGCTTGGCATCAGTAATGGGCTGGATGAGGGCAAACAAACTGAAACTTAATCCAGACAAGACAGAGGTGCTCCTGGTTAGTCAGAAGGCAGATGAGGGAATAGGGATACTACCTGTGCTGGATGGGGTTACACTCCCCCTGAAAACTCAGGTCCACAGCTTGGGTGTACTCCTGGATTCATCCCTAAGCTTGGATGCCCAGGTCTTGGCGGTGGCCAGGAGTGCATTTGCACAGCTAAAGCTGGTGCGCCTGGTGCGCCCATTCCTTGAGATGTTGGACCTGGCTACAGTGACACATGCCTCAGTTACATCCCGTTCGGATTACTGTAACGCGCTCTATGTGGGGCTGCCTTTAAAGATGGTTCGGAAACTTAAGCTGGTGCAAAACTCTGCAGCCAGACTACTGAGTGGGACCAGCTACAGGGAACATATAACGCACCTGTTACAACTGGTGGCTACACTGGCTACCAGTCCGTTTCTGGGCCCAATTCAAAGTGCTGGTCATTACCTACAAAGCCCTATACAGCTTGGGTCCAGGCTACCTGAAGGACCGTATCTCCCTATATGCGTCTTCTCGGCAATTAAGATCAGCAGAGGAGACCCTCGTCTCGGTCCCATTGCCAACACAAGCACAGCTGATGGGGACGTGGAGAGGGCCTTCTCTGTGGCAGCTCCTAGGCTATGGAACGCTCTCCCTCGGGAGATCAGGATGGCCCCTTCCCTGTTATCCTTCCGAAAAAAGCTAAACACCCATCTCTTCAGGCAGGCTTTTAACAATTACAACTGAATCCCTGAACCCCATTTCAGTAAATAATTTTAATCTTTCCATGTTTTAATGTTTTAATCTTTTTATTTAATTTTAAATCATATATTGTTGAATTTATCTTTTAATATTTAACTTATTGTGTTTTTAAATTGTGTGAATTTTAATGTTGTGAGCCGCTTTGGGTCCCTTGTTGGGAGAAATGTGGCATATAAATAAAACTAATAATAATAACAACCCAGAAAAGGCCCTCCCAAACTACAGATTGAGGTTGTAAATAAAATTCCAACAAGTCAAAAACCTGCAGCAGCAATCATTTTCTTTTCAGGAAGCAGTAGTAGACATTTGAAAAACAAACACAAAATTTGCTGTGTGCCGTCAAAAGAAGGTAACAAAATGAGTATACTGGGAGTGAGAGTGGAAATCTTTTTTAAAAACAAAAATTAGAAGATAAGAAGTACTTTTTCAAACCTCTCAAAATTCAGCACAGTGAAAGCATACTGTCTACTTCCAGTCTTCCAGCTGTGGTCCTGAATCAAGAATCCATTCAAAGGGTATGGCTTTTTGCTTGGACTGCCCCCTCCTTTCAGTAATGATTTATGGAATGCTGTTTTATCTGGTCACACAGTATTAGAGATGCACTCTTGTCTTCCTCTAATCCAAGTTTTTTTAACTTGGAGTTATACTCTACTTATGCATATTTAGTTTGTTTACAAAATGACATGCTTGAAAAAAAAAAGAAAATTGAAGAGGAAATCCTTCCATCAGTACATTTTTTGTTAGTTACTGATAGCTACATTGCTGTTGGACATGAGAAGGAATCTTCAGTACACAGCTAGTTATCTAGTAAACTGTGGAAAGCATAATGTCCTAGATCTCAAAGCACACTTAAAGAGTGTGCTTTGAGTGTGCTGGAGTTCCACTGTGCCCTGAAGACTTCATGTACATCTTTTGGACAAATACTTTAGATGGATCCTCTTATTGTTTGGAAGCCGCCTAGAGTGGTCGCAAGACCAGATAGGCGGGGTATAAATGAAATAAATAATAATAATAATAATAATTACAACTCTTTCTCTGCCATTCTGTTCCAGTCGTGATCCTTCAAGCTCCGCCTCCATTCCAAAGGTCACGCCATTGACTGTTGCTAGGCACAGAATCCTCTTCCTCTTCTAATTCAAATACAACCCCTTCCCATCTTGTTTGCAGACTGTCAACAGCTGCAGAGGTGTTTCCATTCTGCAGTGAGATGCCAGAGGATGTCCTTCAGGGGATTCCTTCCTCTCTATGGTAAAATTACAAGTACTCTGGCTTGGCTGCTCATGATGTTCTTGAGGAATATCCTGATGGAGACTGCAGGACAGATGCCACCGCAAGGCTTTAAGTATGCCTCTTATGAGGTGACTATCCCACGGAAACTGGCTCCCAAATATGGACGAGAACACCAGGATATTACCTATTCTTTGCAGATTGGAGGAAAAGGCTACATTTTATATCTCAAGCAGAGGACAGGTTTGATCCCTAAACATTTTCCCATCTTCATCTACAGTAAGGAGGGGGACCTCCAGGTGGATTATCCATTCATTAGGGATGACTGTTTCTACCATGGCTTTGTACAAGGTAACCCTCACTCTCTGGTCACACTCAGCACTTGTTCGGGAGGACTCAGGGGTTTCTTGCGAATAGCAAATGAGATCTATGAAATTGAACCTGTCCAGGCATCTGCCACCTTTCAACATGTGGTGTATCGGTTGGAAGAGAAAGGAGATGCTGTCCGCATGAGGTGCGGGCTGACAGAGGAAGAGCAAAAGCGTCAAGAGTTCATGATGCAAATCACAGAGAATGCAGTGACCAAAAGTGACTCTAGAAGAGTATGGTGGACCCACACCAGGTATGTGAAGGTTGCCATTGTAGTGGACCACGAACGATTTCTGAAGTTTGACAGAAATGAAACTCTTATTTCTATGCAAGTTCTGGAGGTTGTCCATACTGCAAATTCACTGTATGATCCACTTCCTGTTCAGTTGTCTGTGGCTGGACTAGAGATTTGGTCAGTCAAGAACCTCATACAAATTTCTGATACCATAAACGACACACTATTGTCTTTTACACTTTGGAGAAGAGACTCCCTTGTTAAACGACTACAACATGATGCTGGCCACTTGTTTTTATATAAGAGTTTTGGAACTACGCTTGGATTAGCATACATGGGAACAATCTGTGATAATCAATGGGGATCTGCAGTTGAATCGTATATGACTTCCAGTTTATTCCATTTTTCTAACACATTTGCTCATGAACTAGGACATGTTCTTGGCATGAAACACGATGACAAATACTGTAGTTGTAATCGACATGCCTGCATTATGGCTGCAGTTCAGGCAACTACTGATAAGTTTAGCGACTGCAGTTATAATGATTATTTCAAACTAAGGGATTCTAGTTGCTTGTTCATTCCACCAGACTCTGATAAAATGTATAAACTAAAATACTGTGGCAACAAAGTAGTGGAAAATGGAGAGCAATGTGACTGTGGCTCAAAAGCTGAATGTGAGTCAGATCTATGTTGCCAGTCTAATTGTATGTTTCGTTCTGGTGCCACCTGTGCTTTTGGCCAATGCTGTGCCAAGTGTCAGTATCTTCCAGCTCAAACGGTTTGCCGAGATAACACAAGCATCTGTGATCTTCCTGAGTATTGCACTGGGACTTCAGTCTGGTGTCCTGAAGATGTTTATGTGCAAGATGGTGCCCCATGCAATGATGGTGCACACTGCTACCATGGGAAATGCACTACTCACCAGGAGCAGTGTAAACTGATATTTGGCATCCAAGCCACAGTTGCTTCAGAGGATTGCTTCAGAGAGATGAATACTCAAGGTGATCGCTTTGGCAATTGTGGATTTAAAAATGGAACTTATAACAAGTGTCATGCCGCAAATATCCTTTGTGGCCGAATCCAGTGTGATAATGTGGATAACTTGCCTTCTTTAGAGGAGCACAGCACCATCATTCAATCACACATTGGCAATGGGCATTGCTGGAGTATAGACTACAACAGTAGAATGGAAGCTACTGATATTGGAGCAGTGAGAGATGGCTCTTCTTGTGGCCCTGACATGATGTGCATTGATAGTGAATGTGTGAATATCTCTCATTTGATGTTTGACTGTGATGTCAAAAGATGCCATCATCGGGGTATATGCAACACTCACAAACATTGTCATTGTGATTATGGCTGGGCCCCTCCTGACTGTTTATATAAAGGGTATGGTGGCAGCATTGACAGTGGACCCCCTCCGCCACAGAAGCGTAGCTTAAGTTTTTCTACAATAGGATTTATTGTACGACTAATATATATATTTTCTGTTGCTGTTATTTGGTTTGGCATGCTTGTTCATATCGTAGGAATGGGTTGATACACATCAGGGTAGATGGCTGAGGACAAGATTCCACCCAATGAAGTTAATACAGGAAGAAGCTGCCCAGTAGAATCCAGGAGTGACCAATGCAGTGATCTAATATGTATACACAAGCAATTATGGACTATATTATGCAGGCATGCACTTGAGTGTGCAACATTTGATTTTGATTTTTAATGCTGCTTTGATGAATTTTTTTTTCTAGGCATGTTGGTGTATAAAAATCCTGGGTTCATGGAAGGAAGGAAATTCTGCTGTATTTTGGGGCAGTCTCTATTCCATTTCTTATAAAAATATATTGGTCTAGCCCACTCTGAGAAAAATCATTTGTTCTTTGACACGGAGGGCTAACTAATAATCTCTGGAAAAATCCTGCTGGAAGGCCAGTGCATTAATCCATTTTGGAGTATAGATGGTAATGGGAAATATATCAGGGAGGGGGAAAAAAAATCCCTGATCTGTAAATCAATGACTGTGTTCTAAATATAATAGAAGTATCACAAGGAATGTTACATTTTTTATATTAAATTAATGTTTATTGTTCAAGTAGTGTAAAATTCTGCAGTATTGAAAGCATTTATGCACAAGTAAAAAAAGAAAAAGTGCTTAATAGTGAAAAGTTATTTTTTTGTACAATCTCTCTCTATAATCCAATTTATAAGTAATGCTGATGATCTTGAAAGGTATTTTATTTGAAAGGAATCTTTTCATAAATTCTTTATTATTTTGCAAATTCTTTGCTATTATGGTTTTTGCAGAGCCTTTTAACAGAGTAATGACCACTATATCTTTTTTTTTGTTACGGTTGACAGACCAGAAATAAAACCAAACAAAGCACAATAATCATCATTCCAAATCAAAGTACAATGATGTAGACTGAAACCAAATGATGGAGTTAGTACATGGTTAGAAGTGCAGATTGCTTAAGGTTTTGAATGATGTCTGCTTCTCAATGCATGGGGTTTCTCACCTTCCTTTCTTGCAAATTAGATTGCTTTGTTTGGTGACAGGTCAACAGGAGGTAATTGCAATTGATTAGCCATGTAGTTTTGTGGAATTGTTATGCACTTCTAATAATGTTCTGTTCTGGTGTTTGATTTAACCCATATGTACCAGCAGTTGGCCATTCAGTCCAGATAATGGTTTCACACCACAGCACCTAAATGATTTGCCTGCCAATTTTAAGTGTATTAAAAGGGAAATCTGAACAATTACCATTTGTCTAATTTGGTACGAAAATTTACACACATGTGTGCACACACAAAAAGGACTAAATGACAAATGTTATGCCATTTTTATCCCATAAAAAGACTCAAAATGGCTCACAATAATTAAAAATACAAATAAGATTAACAGTGCAATAAATTATTCAATTAAAACAATTAAATGTACTGTAGTATAAAAATTAATCATCTAAAAACACTAAAAGAATCATTAAAACATACTGAAAAATATGATAATAAAGATATCAAGGAGAATCTAGCTTTAATGCTCAATGTACTTATTAAAAGATTGTTTAAAGAAAAAAACAACTTTTTAAACAGGTCTTTAAGTAACTACATTAGACATTAAATAGGCTCTCCCTGAGATCCTTTTATGTTTAAAAAGTAAGACTACTACATAGCTGTTACATTTACAGAACATAAAATGGGCTTCTATACCACATCTGTATCCTCAAAAGATAAGGTGTTTTTATATATTCAGTACAACTTAAGCAGATAAATTTAAAATATACTCCCACTGCCAGAGTAAAGAAAATTATTTTGCAATATTTCAAGCCACAGAGACCGAATTGCTCAAATATGGAAAACAAAACAATGGCCCACAGACTGGAAATGTTTAATATATGTTCCAGTTCCCAAGAAAGGAGATGCCAAGGACTGCAATAACTATAAGACCATTGCTCTAATTTTCCATGCAAGCAAAGTGATACTTAAGGTGTTGCAACAAAAGCTTTTACCTTCCATGAAGTAAGAAATGTCTGATATTCAAGCTGGATTCCAAAAAAGAAGAGCACCCGAGATCGTGTTAAAATATCTGCTGGCTACTGGAGTGCACCAAAGAATTTCAGAAGAAGATCAGTCTATGTTTGATAGACAACAACAAAGCTCTTGCTTGGGTGGATCGTGAAAATCTATAGGTTTTTCTGAAAGAAATGGGTGTGCCTCAGCACTTGAGTGTCCTTATGGGCAATCTGTATTGTGGACAAGGAGCTACCATTAGGACAGAAGATGGAGAGACAGTATGGTATCAGACAAAGGTGCAATTTATCTCCTTACCAGTTCAATCTGTACGCAGAACATGACAGAAAGCCAGACAAGGTTCAGATGAAAGTGAAGTGTAAACTGGTGGAAGAGACATATGCAGACAACACTGTCTTACTGCATAAACCAGCAATGACTTGAAACGACTTCTGGCGAAAGTGAAAGAAGAGAGTGCCAAAGCAGGACTGCAGATTTGTCTTAAGAAGATGAAAATCATGACTATAGAAGAACTACACAACTTTAATGTTGACAATGAAGAAATTGAAATTGTTAAAGATTTTGTACACCTTGGCTCAATCATCTGTTCAAATAGAGACTGCAGCCAAGAAATCATAAGACTCATAAGGCCAGCTATGAAGAAATTAGAAAATATCATCAGGTGTAAGAATGTTTCATTGGAGACTAAGACCAAGATCATCCCCATCCTTATATTTCCCTGCATGGGTGTTGAAAACTGGATAGTAAAGAAAGCTGACATGAAAAAAAATTGATTCACTAGAAATGTGATGCTAGCGAAGAGTTTTGCAAATACCCTGAACTGCCAGAAAGACGAACAAGGAGGTCCTAGATTTTATTTATTTATTTATTTATTTATTAAATTTATACCCTGCCCATTTAGACCCAAGTCTACTCTGGGCGGCTAACAATAAAAAATGGCATAAAAGCGATACAGTATAATAAAATAGAGAACAACAATAGTAATATCGTTCAAGATGGGGAAAAGATAAAAATAATCAAGTGATGACAGGAGGGAAAGCCTGTCTAAAGAGCCAGGTCTTAAGTTGGCTCTTAAAAACACCCAGCGAGGGAGCCAGACAGATATCTGAAGGGAGACTGTTCCAAAGGTGATCAAATCAAGCCTGAACTATCTCTGGAGGCAAAAATGCTGAAACTGAGACTGTCCTATTTTGGGCACATCAGGATAAGGCAAGATTTGCTAGAAAAGACAATGATGCTGGGAAAGGTTGAAGGCAGCAGGAAAAAAGGAAGACCAAATATGAGATGGATTGGCTCCCTAAAGGAAACCACAGGCTTGAGACCTGAGCAGGGCTGTTGAGGATAGGACATTGTGGAGATCACTCATTCTCAGGGTCATCACAAATCAGTGTGACATAACAGCACATAGCAACAACGTTTTATTAAATTTAAGTTTAAACAAACCATCTTGTGATTCATTTTTTGTACATTCTTCATGTCGTGATTCACCCCATCCCCAAACCATCAAGCAGGACCACATCATGCACTTCCTTTCTCTCCTCCCCTGCCTTTCATTATTCTGGCCGTTCTCTTTCCTTGCTGCCTGACTGCTAGTCCATCTCTGCTGGTTCCAGCAATAGGAAGAGGAGGGAGTGGAAAGGGAGGAAAGAGAAAAGAGAAAGCAGCACGGTGCTCTTCGTTTGTTCTTCTTCTTTCTAGCCCAGACATTGAGATGGCTGAATTTACATTCTTTCTGGCCAGTGAGAAAGCTCAAGGCCAGCTCTGCTTTGTGGGAAAAGGGAGAATGGCAGGAATGATCTCACCTATTGTAGCTGGAATCACACTCAACCCAAAGGAACAGACAAAGAAGGAAATGGTAAACCACTTCTAAGTACTCTATACCTAGAAAGTCCCAAGAGAGTTAGTTTAAATCAGAATTGATTTGATAGCACATAATTGTTAAATAAAGTTTATTTGCAATCCTGCTTTTGCAGTTTTCTCCTTCCACCTTTACCAGAAGTTGTGACAGGGGCTGAACTCAATGATCCATTGAGTACCTTCCAACATGATGATGATGAATGATTGTATAGTTCTCTTTGCTTCTACATGACAGTCACTGAGGAGTTGTATTCAAGATTCTGACTCTATTTCATCTTTTACTTTTGCTTTTTGCCTGTGTAACAATTTTAAACGCTTCTTTCATCATGCATCTAGGCTTTTCTTTTTACAACAGGAATAGTCTCTTTGCATTCCTTTCCTAATAATATCTCTGGTTTCTGGTTCACAAGCAATTGAGTTTAATTATGCACATCTGTTCTTTAGGTAAAGGTTCCCTTTGACATTTAGTCCAGTCGTGGCCGACTCTAGGGCGCGGTGCTCATCCCCGTTTCCAAGCCGTAGAGCCAGCGTTTGTCCATAGACAGTTTCCATGGTCACATGACACGGAACGCCGTTACCTTCCCATCGAGGTGGTTCCTATTTATCTACTCGCATTTTTACATGCTTTCGAACTGCTATCCTTTATTTATTTATTTATTCTGTTCTTTATTTGGACTTAAATTTGTTAGAAATGTTATTTAAATTATGTTTCAGTATTTTGATTCTTTTTACATTTGTTTTCAGCTTTACAGTTTTTAAAAATACTAATAACTTGTGGTCTGTACCACAATCTGCTCCTGGTCTTGTTTTTGGCGGAGAGAAAATAGCTTCTCCATCTACTACATCCAATTATGTAGTCTGCGTTTGATTTCTGTGGTGGCCAACTGGTGATGTCCATATGTACAGTCATCTGTTCAATTGCCTGAAGCATGTATTTGCAATAAACAAATTTCCGACTTCACATAACTTTATGAAACATTCTCCTTCTTTGTTTCTGCTTTGTTTCCTACTTTTGCATTCCATATTTCTATAATTATCAGCTCAACTTGTTTTGGTGTGTGATCAGTTTCCTCCTAGATGGGTATAAAACGTTTCCATTTCTTTTTCAGTATCTGTCATTGGAACATAGATTTAAATGACAGTTATATTGACAGGTTTTCCAAGAAGTCTAATTAATATTATTTAGTCAGATCTTGCATTACAGCTCCTAACTGTCTGTGCTACAATTTGCCTAAGTATTAGAGCCACAATGTGTCTTTTGAGTTTGTCATATCCAGAGTAAAAAAAAACCTGCTGGAGTGAAAATGTCTTATTTCTGCCCACTTTAGTTCACTCACGCTACATAGTGCAATGATTAAATGTTCCATTTCATGCTTTATGGTTTCCAGTTTACCTTGGTCCATACTTCTCACATTTCATGTTCCAAGTGTATGTGTAGATATTGGACCTTTCTTTCCCTTCTGCTCATGTCAGCTACTAGACATATTTTCTGCTTTAATCAATTTGCTTCATTAATGACAGTACTATAATATTTGTATTTGTCCTTGGCTCTTACCCAGTAGTTGACTGGAATCACCAGGAAGTCTCATCTTCCAGCATAATTTCTTGTTTCATTTTGGATCGTCTCATCATAGGAGTTTCAAAGTGTGCAATATTCAGAAACGGTTTACATTGGTGCCTTCTTCACAGTGCTAAGAGGGACCTTGAGTGTCACTGAGATTGACTTTGAGAGGTCCTCTGCCAATATCACCTTCCACTACTCCTGCTGCCGAGTAGCTGTCCCCCAAGAGTTTCTTCACCCTCATACCCATTGGAACTGTCAAGTCTCTTCTGATGATGTCACATGACCAAAAAGGCCACTCTACTGCTCTAGAACCTTGTAAATTACTTCCTTCCCATTCATTTCCTCATTGATTTCTGTGCTGAAGGCCTAACAAAATTAATGTACTACCACAAAGTGCAAAGGTGACTGGTTCCTCAGGGACTCCAGGCTTACTGTCTCAGGGGAATCACTGTTTTGGAGTCATTAGCTCAGAAAGTTTGACATAGGTCCATTGTGAGGCCTTTGTTTGGGTCTAGCTTTTATGTGATTGCTGCTAGTTCTTCCAATCTAGCTGGTCTCTCTGTGTTGAGGTTGGAGTCATAACTACTGCCAAGAATGGGGACCATGGCACCGCATGATGTTGATTCCCTAAAGTCTAGAAACATTTCAATTTAATTTTCTGTATAAATTCAGGATTGAGAGTATATAATAGCCCTAGCAGTTTATTTTCATCTGGAGCTCAAAAGGAGAATCCTAATCCTGACAATGATCTGTGCCATCAGAAATCATTTGATCTTGCCAGATATTTCAGAAAGAATAGTAGGGAAGCTCCTTGTGAAAGTTCTAGTCTTAATTGCCAAGATGTTCCCCATATGTGACTATATGTAACCTGTGATTTCTCCCATCAGCATTGTCCCACAACTGATAGTCTTAATTCCTTCAAGCAGAGGGGAACAACTCTGCTAAGCGGAGTCACACTCAACATGAAGGAGAGGTTATTGAATCTGACAGTATCCTGTACCCTGCATTGCTACATGATACAGAAATGTCAGGAACAGAAGTTATTTATTAAATAAGTAGAATTGAGAGTCTAAAAATGAGAGTTTTCCTTGTAACTCAGAGAAAATGTATCAGACATGGCAGTGGGCTAGAGAGAACTGTGGAAAGGACACAATAAATGGAAACTAGCCAAGAGGTGTACACAGTAGTACATGACCCAAGATGTTAGGACAACTGGGACAATGCCAAAGACTCCTTGCTTGTCATTAAAAATAAATAAACCACTAAACTCAGAGTCAGCTTTGCACACATTCTTATGGGACACAGAAGCTATGCATGGCAAGGTATTGCACCTGTAATTTGTTACATTGGTGTGGCACACATGGAGAATGAGTTGATTAGGAAGCTTCACTGAGTTCTTCATCAGCACAGCCAGAAGCCCTGAAGAGAATGAAGAGTGATAGACATATGATGAGGAATAAATTTAACAAATGAGAGAACTCCTACTAATTCTTACAGAATTAGAGAGTGTTTGTCCATAGTAAGTCCCCAGAGCACTGAAAGAATATGCTGAGTACCCTTGAAAGCAAAGGATAGAAAAAATTGATAGCTCTGGGCCGGACCAAGGCTGCTCTGGAACAACAGGATGGATAGCTTGATTCTGAGGAATGGAAACAAGTATCACGAAGGATCTTGGTTACCTCACTGACTTAAAGTTAGGTGAGTGAGCAATACCATGCACATGAGAAAGGGTTAGAAGTTATACAGAACAAAAGTAATGCCCAGGCATCTGGGTATGGGGATGCTTTGGGAATGGACCATGTTTCTCACAAAGTCTTTTTGTGAGAAACATGGTCTCAGAGATACATTTATTTATTTATTTAGTTAGTTAGTTAGTTAGTTAGTTCTGTCATTTATATTCCAACCCTTTAGTACAAAGCACAATCCTGGGCAGTTATCAAGCTAAAATCAAAGAACAAATCAAGCAATAAAAGAAAATAAACATTTCAAGATTTCAGGTCAGCCACATTTAGTTGTCCGCCTCTCAGGTATAACTCCCAGAATTGAAATTGGCTGGCTGGGGTAGTTACTTGGCAGTCAGCCACAAATGTGCATGCTTGTGGAGTTCATGGTGGCAGTTCTCTTTAATTTAACTATCAAATGACAGAGATAATTAAGGAGTACTAGTGTGGGTGGCGCTGCGGGTTAAACCGCTGAAGCCTCTGTGCTGCAAGGTCAGAAGACCTGCAGTCGTAAGATCGAATCCATGCGACGGAGTGAGCCCCCGTCGTTTGTCCCAGCTCCCGCCAACCTAGCGGTTCGAAAGCATGCAAAATGCAAAAATGCGAGTAGATAAATAGGTACCACCTCGGTGGGAAGGTAAACGGCGTTCCGTGTCTAGTCACGCTGGCCACGTGACCACGGAGGATTGTCTGCGGACAAACGCTAGCTCTATGGGTTGGAAACGGAGATGAGCACCGCCACCTAGAGTCGGACACGACTGGACAAATTGTCAAGGGGAACCTTTACCTTTACCTAGTGTGGGTGATCACGGAACAAAGGAAGGTTAATTGCCTTAGAACAAAGGAGTTGACAACGGATGTCCGAGCCAGCGGAGCCTCAAGGCAACGCCCTGAGAGCTCTTTTTATTGACTTAGCATGAGTTACATAGTATGTTGTTAGAATTCAGATAGGATACTAGTTACCTAATCGCAACTAGGATTGGCTGAAATAACTCTTTGATCTTATGCTCTACCTCTAAGCGAAAGGGCAGAATAAGGGGTTACCCTGCCTGCTGGCAGCTGCCACTTCCTGCCAGGAGTGTATGCACATCACTGGAACAGAATGCAGCTACAACCTTTAAGCAGAAGTTTCCCACATACTAGGGATGGATAGGAACAACCAGTTTGGTGGTTGGCAGTTTGTGCCAGTTTGTTTATTAGCCGAAGAGGTGTTCAGCGCTTCAAAGCCACACCATCTCCAGTGGGCGTCCACTCAGAAGCAGCACCCAGAGGAGGCAGGGCAGGGAAGCCAGGCTGCTGCCTCCAAGTCGTTGCTTGCCAGAGGAGGCGGGGCTTTGAAGTACCCATCTCTAAGTAGTACCATCTCTGGTATCCCTTGCTCTTGCTATCTTTCCCACAACAAAATGGACATTTCATCCAAGGAGCCTGGGATGGCAGAGACAAAAATACATGAATAGAGAAATAGCTTGGTTGAACTTCTCTGAAATATACTAAGCTTTATGATATAGCTACCCAATAGGAGCAGTCACATACTGCCTCTGTTGTTCTGCTATTCAAACACCTTTCTGGGAAGAGTAGAAGGCTACTCTTGTTTGTGTTTTATACTTCTAGCTCATCAGTTTTACTAGTAATACCCATTCTCTCTAACAATATTAAGAGCAAGCTTTGAGAAGCCTTTTCTAAATGCATACCACAACAGTCTTCTATTACTGTGTGATCAATTACCTTCATTATCTTTTATTTTCATTAAATATGGTTCTCACTTTCTTACCTCTAGTTCCTGCATCCCTTTCACCAACCATTCTTCAGGCACCTTTTCTTCTTATTCTTCCATCGTGAATAGCAGCTCATTCTCTACCATCATTAAGACAACAAGCTCCGCCCCTGTTCCAAAGATAACTCTACTGACTGTTGCTATGGTCAGAACCCCCCCTCCCCCCCCACTTTGCAATTGTATGTGCTGTCTTGCTGAACAGCACTGGAGGGGCCTTCCTCTCTATTCTAGAGAAGAAGGTAGAGTGGAGTATTCTAAAATACATTCCCTTCCTGAAGAAATGAGGAACAATACTGCCTGGATACTGATACTGATCGTACAGAATGTCCTGAGTGAGACAGCAGGGCAGATGCCATATCAGGGTTTTAGATATGCTTTTTATGAGGTAACTATCCCAAGGAAACTGACACCCAGATTTGCAGAGGAACCCCAGGATATCAGCTACCTGCTGCAGATTGGAGGGAAGGGTCACATAGTGCACCTTGAGCAGAAGAGGGACTATATTTCTAAACACTTTCCTGTTTTCACATATGGTAAGAAAGGGGACCTCCATGTGGACTATCCATTCATCAACAATGGCTGTTTCTATAATGGCTTTATTCAGAACACCCCTCACTCTTCAGTGACCCTCAGCACCTGCTCAGGAGGGCTCAGGGGTCTGTTGCAATTAGCAAATGAGACCTATGAGATTGAACCTGTCCAGGCATCTGCTACCTTTCAACATGTGGTGTATCGGTTGGAAGAGAAAGGAGGTGCTTCCCACTTGAGGTGTGGACTGACAGGGAAAGAGCAAAAACATCAAGTGATCATGATGGAGAAGATAGAGAATGGAGAGATGGAAAGTAGCTCTAAAAGAGTCTGGTGGACGCACATCAGGTACGTCAAGATTGCCATTGTAGTGGACTATGAACTATATGGGAAGTTTGGCAAAAATGAAACTCTTGTTGCTATGCATGTTATGGATGTCTTCCATATTGCAAATTCATTCTATGACTCCCTTGATGTTCAGTTGTCTATAGCTGGTCTTGTGATCTGGTCAGAAAAGAACCTCATAGAAATATCTGACAGCATAGGAGACACGCTCAACTCTTTCACTAGTTGGAGGCAAGATTCACTACTTAAGCATATAGAGAATGATGCTGGCCACTTATTTGTATATAAAGATTTTGGAAATTCAGATGGATTAGCTTACATAGGAGGAGTATGTAATGATCAATATGGATCTGCTGTTGAATCATATATGACTTCATATTTATTTGAGTTCTCTGTATTATTTGCCCATCAGCTGGGACATAATCTTGGAATGATACATGATAAAAAGCACTGTGTGTGTGATCGAAAGGCCTGTATTATGTCTGGATTTCTTGTACCTACTGATAAGTTTAGCAACTGCAGTTATGTGGAGTATTTCAACCAAAAGAATTCTCATTGCTTGCTAATTCCACCAGACCTTGAGAAAATATATAAACCCAAGTATTGTGGTAACAAAATAGTGGAAAAGGGAGAGCAATGTGATTGTGGTTCAGAAGCTCTATGTGAATTGGATTCGTGTTGCCAATCTGATTGTACTTTGCGTAGTGTTGCTATGTGTGCCTTTGGCCAATGTTGCTCCAAGTGTCAGTACCTTCCTGCTCAAACAGTTTGTAGAAAAAAGGCTGGCATTTGTGATCTTCCTGAGTACTGCAATGGGACTTCTGAATGGTGCCCTGAAGATGTATATGTACAAGATGGTACCCCATGCAAAGATGGTGTATACTGTTATCACGGGGATTGTACCACTCACAGTGAGCAGTGTAAAAACATCTTTGGCCAAAAAGCCACTTCAACTTCAGAGGACTGTTACAGGAAAATGAATACTAGAGTTGATCGCTTTGGCAACTGTGGACTTAAGCATGGAATCTATAACAAATGTGATATTGATAATATCCTCTGTGGTCGAATTCAGTGTGAAAATGTTGATAGTATACCTTCTCTAGCAGAACACAGTACCATAATTCATACAACTGTTGGCAATAAGCAGTGTTGGAGTACAGACTATCATAGTGGAATGGAGATAGCTGATATTGGAGCAGTGAGAGATGGCACTCCTTGTGGCAAAGATAGGCTATGTATTAATAGGGTATGTGTGAACGTGTCCCTCTTGAAATATGACTGTAATGTCACAAAGTGCCATAATCGGGGAATATGCAACACCCACAAACATTGCCATTGTAATTATGGCTGGGCCCCTCCTGACTGCATAGATAACGGCTTTGGAGGTAGCATTGATAGTGGACCCCCTCCACCTCAGAAAGGTATCAATGGAACTATTGTAGGGATTATATTTGCTCTTTCTGTTGCTTTGGTTTGTATTGGCTTCTGTATGTATTACAGGAATGAGCTCTGGCACTGCTTTAAAACATTGAGTTCAAAAATCCATCCAACAGAACCAAAAAAGAAGAAAGCCCATCAAAAATCTCGGAAGAGAATTAAGCATTAAAGATAAGGAGGAACGAAATAATGGAGAGTAGCAGTATGCAGGAGTGTGCAAGCTTTTCACTGTTATTTTCATAGCTTCTTTTTGATGGAATTTCCCCCCACAGAACTATCATTAATTCCAATTTTGGGTTCAACAACAGGGAAAACATTGTCTGATATTCTCTAGCCTACTGAAAGATCTCGTCAGGCCACCTGGAAAAAGCTTCTGGCCTCTAACAGGAAACACAGAAGTCTCTGAGCAGAAGCCCATTTCTCAAATAGGACCCTGTTCCTGCAGAAAGTGCTATAAACATATCTGGGCTGCCTGGTTAACTGAAATCCTATCTGCAAGGTATGCTGGTTGCATCAAGATTAGTTTGTAATCAAATCCAGTAACACAAATTTATGCCATAGTAGCAATGGGAATAGAACATGGCTAGCTATGGAAACATAGCAAACATAGTAATATTAAAATATGAAATATCCCTTTTAATTGTATTAAAATGTCAAATATACACAATCTCCAATGTTGCTAAGTGTAAATTTAATATACAAAAGGCAGGGCTTAAACTATAAAAACATAAATATCAAATATATGTAGTACGTATCAAATAGACATCCAAATCTTGGTAAAAGACTACTGAGGTTGTAATTGTGGTCATGATGCTCTAATGTACCCTGAGCCTGAATAAAATGCTGTTTTGCATGCAAAGGTTGTTGGAGTTATATTTTACAAATAGCATTTCTGCTCAGTAAAGTTACAAGAGGGAAAGACAGGCAGGTGAGATTAATGAGTTTAATTGACCTTGAGAAATGCTGAGTGCCTCTGAGTAAGATCAGTATAAAAGAAGCAGTACTGTAAAGAAAAGAGGCCGGAGGAGAGAGGAAGAAAGTAGCAGCAGAATGAAGATATACTGCCAGATGAAGTGAGAGGAGTCTGCATGGATATTTCCTCATGGGTGAGAGAAAGCAGAAAAGAAACTGTTAAAGGATTGATGAGCCCTGAAATTACAGAGGCTACAAGCAACTAATTTAAAAGCAAATAGAACAAGTAATAAGCAATGAAAAGCTGTTATACCTTTTGGATTATGTAAAAAGAAATATTTAACTCACATGAATTAAATGTGAATCATGCTTTTGTAGAATAAATAACTTTAACTTTATTCAAGTTGACTCTCTGCTGTGCCGTTCTGCACATAAATATATGCAAAGGGGACTACAAACCCCATCAAAAGTCTTTGATTCTTATGTTTGGCCTGCTGACCTCTTCAATACTAAAATGTTTTAAAATTCCAAATCCAGCATTGTTCATATAAAGTAAAATCTACAGAAGAAAAAGTGTGAGTCTTTTTCTTTATAGCACTGTTAATTGAAATAGTGGTAAGAACATCCCTCTGTACTATCACAGCTTTGTTAAAACTTTGAATTTATATTTTGGTTTCTTTTTCATTTTTTAAAGATTGTAGTTTGCAAATATACACATGACAAGTGACTCATACAAATTCAAATATATAACTAATGGGACTAAATTACGTATAGAATAAGCCCAGTGTCCAATAAAGGGAGGAGACATTAAATGCAGAAATAAAATAAGTTTTTTCTAGTTTTTCTAAGTTAAATCTGTAAGTGAAGTCCATTTTCAAACAAAATATTGCACCTGATATTTTCAGTTTATTTCTTTTTTCGAAAACAAGTATTTGGTTGTTCTAGAAGTTATTTACAGTTTTTAAGGGTTCAACGTATGATTTTTCTTATAACAAAACATATAACACTGAGGAGCAAAAACAAAAAAGGGACTATATCATCAGACTATCATTTCAAAAAAACAAAAAAAATTGTGGGTTATGTTCCCCTACTACAAAATAGGTTAGTTTTCTAAGAATGACTGTATCCCATATTTTTGAGCTATTGAGTAGGGCTGAGTGAATTTTCACCTCCCAGTTTTGTACAATACAAATTCATACAGCCAACATACAAGTTTATACAAGTTTTAGGTTGCAACAGCATCGTTTTGGTAAGACATTAGAATGATTTTGGTATTTGGTAGCAACTGTTATTATTGGACAGTGTCATCGAAGCTACCAACATGAATTTCACCAAACTCCGGGAGGAAGTGGAAGACAGGAGGGCCTGGCGTGCTCTGGTCCATGGGGTCACGAAGAGTCGGACACGACTTAACGACTAAACAACAACAAGCAACTGTTACTTTGTCATCTGCTGCGATAAACTAGAATGCATTTCCAAAATCATCTTAGATTTTGACATATTCAAAATATGTTACTAAGCTCTGCCTTAGGGGTTTCATGTCTCCAAAAATCTTTGGTTATAGTTCGCATGGTGTTAAAACATCACTGATAAAAGTTTTATTTTTTTATTTCCTTTTTGCTTGTCCTTAGTAAGTTAGACTCTATTTTATTAAAGATGTATGATTAAATCCTTACTTTTCTTTGAAACATATCTGTGTTTGTTCCATTTACTTGTTCTTGTTGTTGTTGGTGTTATGTGTTGTCAAGTTGGAAACAACCTATGGTGACCCTGACAGGGCTTTTAAGGTAAGTGAGATATTTAAGGAGTAGATTTACCAGTTCCACACACACAGTGAGTCTCCATGGCCGAATGGGGACTCAGACCCAGGCCTCTTTTGTCCTAATCCATCACTACTCCACATCAGATACCTCTGCCTTTACTTACAGTCCGCCAATAATGAATATATACATATCTGTTAATTAGATTCTGAGTCGTCTAATTTTTTACCTGAATTTTTAATTTGGACTTGGTGTCTGCACTGAATCAGAGATTTGCTTATAGTATGCCAGGTTTACAAAAGTTTAAAAAATTCAAGGACATCCTTATTTCATCATGGGAAGGATATGTTGTGTACTTTTCAGACAGGCAGCCCTGTCAGTCTGTTTGAAGAACAATAAAAACAAAACAAAAACAAAATATTGTAGCCTCTAAAAACTAAAATTTATTTCAGTGTGAGTTTTCAAGGATACAATCCACTTATTCAGATACAGGACATGAAGTGGACTGTATCCACAAAAGCCCCCCCCCCCCAAGAAATCTGATAGTTTAAAAAGTATTGCAATATCATTTGTTTTGCTTTCTTTTTGTTTTTACCTGTAACTGTGGTTGTCTAAGTGGATCATCTGTGAACTCACACATATGGCTCTTGCACCTGCGTAGAGAGTCACCTCTCATAATCCAAAGCTGAGTAGCCTTAGGCAGGAATCCCACCCCACTGTCCATTGCATTGCTTTCCGTCACTTTCACATCCATTGTGAATTGCAGGGAAAAGGGTGGGTTGTGTGAATTCACAGATGAACACTGGAAGAACCACAATTACAGGCAAGGAATTTGGTTGTTTTCTTTGCGGTTTCTTTGATTGCCACCCCAAAATGGAAGAACACACTAACCACCCAAAAGCAGCATTGGTCTATCATGTACACAGTTTCCAAAAGTTGACAAATGTGAGGGGATGAGACATTACTACTCTACAGACTTCTGGCAAAGAGATTCTTGTCAGAAGGGTTGTGGAGGATACTGTAAAAGTTGTAGAATGGCTGGAAACACCCAGAGGGATAGATAGACAAAACACCTCCTAGCCAAGGTTAATCACTCCCATCATGCACTTTGCAAAGCTCTAAGCAGATACTGGAAGACTTTTCTTGGTCCCTCAATAACACAAATTCTTGGAGATTTCTATGTGTAGAAATCCAGGACCTTGATAATGAAGCAACATATCTAAAGACATATCTAAGATATATCTTAAGTCCTCTATTCAGAGCACGTTACCATAGTCTCTCGAGACTGAAGAATGCCTAAATCTAAAGACATGGAAGGGTCCAAGAAGGAAATAAGTGTAAGTTCCTGCTTAATATAGAAAGCAGAGATCACAAATTAGAAATGTAACATGCAGCCTGAGTACAATCTTCTATTTACCAAAAATCAGGAATGGTTGGCTAAGTTGTAGCTCAGTAGCTTGATGCACAGACACGATGCCCACTAGAAAGGTGAGTCTGAATGTAAGAAGAGGTAGATCAGTGGTGGCCAAAAGCTCAATGGGGACATTAGCTGAGGGCTTACAGTAGATGACTATGTCAAACCACAGGAAATTGTCACAGTTATTAAGTCCTTTGAGGGACTTCTTATCAACAAACATGAAGAATTTGCAGGACATTTTGCAAAGTCACTCAGATTTGCTCTGACCTACATAGATGCTATAGTTAATGCAAGTCCTGTGAATGTACGTAACTTTGGCTGCTGCTTGTCCCATTATATTAGAAACATTTCAATCTCTGCAGCCTGAGGATGTGGACAAGATCCTTGGGAGAGATGAAGGCCACCACTTATGCTTAATCCTTGCTTTTCCTGGTTTATAAAATCAGCCAGATGTAGGCTGGCTGAGTGGGTAAGAGGAGTGCTAAGTGCAAGGCAGGCTGCCAGTATTTTTAAAGGAAGGAATTGTAAGACTTTGGTTGAAAAAGCTCTCCCTGAACCACACTGCCAGTCTCCAATATTCTGTTTTGGGGCAAGGCACTAGAGCAGGTGATGGCTTCCTGACTCCAAGAGTTCCTGGATGAATGATCTAGATCCATTTCAATCTCACTCTAGGCTAGTTATGGGACAAAGATTACTTTAGTTGCCTTGGTGGATGACCTACACAGGGAACTGGATGAGAGAGAATGTTGCTTTTGGTTCTGCTGGACCTTTCAGCGGCTTTTGATACCATCAACTATGGCATTCTTCTGAACTATCTCTGGGATGGTACTTGGATGCACTGTCTTACAATGGCTCTGGTACTTACTGGAGAAGTAAACTCAGAAACTGCTGGAGAACTCCTATTTGATACGTTGGCCTTTGGCCTGTGGTGTCCCTCAGAGTTCTGTTTTGTCCCCCATGGTATTTACCAGAAACCACTGGAAGAAGTTGTATAAAATTTTGAGGCACACTGATAATACCAAACTCTTATCTGTTTTCAATCTAATTCCAAGGAAGTTGTTCTTGTTTTGAGCCAGTGTCTTCTATCAGTAATGAACTGGATGAGGGCAAACAGAATGAAACTTAATGCTGACAAAACAAAGGTGCTCCTGGTCTATTGAAAGACAGATCAGGGAATAGGGATTCCACCTCTGCTGGATGGGCTTACACTCCCTCTTCAAACCTTAGATCTTAGAACTGCAGAGCTAGAAGGGGCCCTGTGGATCATCAAGTCTAGTCCCTGTAAAGGAGGCACAGTGGGGAATCAAAACTCCCTAAACTACTAAACTCTCCAGTATTTTTTTAAACCTGGGCTTGCAGCTTGGGAGTACTGCTGGACTTATCTGGATATTCAGGTTTCAGCCATGACTGGGAGTGCATTTGCACCAGCTGTGCCCATTCCTTGAGTTATTTCATTTGGCTACAGTGACACATGTTTTAGTTACATCCCATTTGGATTATGGCAACACACTCTACATGAAGACAGTTCATAAATATCCATCGGTGCAAAGTGCTGCAGACAGTGTTGACCAGGGCTGGTTATAAGGAGCATCTGACTCCCCTGTCATGGCAGCTACATTGGTTGCTGGTCCATTTCTAAGATCAATTCAAAATGCTGGCTGTGACCTATAAAACCCCATGTGGCTTTGGTCTAGGCAATATAATAGACTGTGTCTCCCCATATAACCATCCTTGTGTCTTAAGATCTTCTGGGGGTCCTTCCTTTTGGTCTCATCACTTTTACAGGTACATTTTTTGGAACCCAAGAGAGGGCCTTCATGGTGGCTGCTCCCAGATTGTGGAATGCTCTCTTTCATGATGCTTGGCTGGACCTCTCTCTCTCCTTTCCTTTCAAGAGTCTCCTCCAGCACCACAATTCAAAAGCATCAATTCTTCGGCGGTCAGCCTTCTTTATGGTCCAGCTCTCACTTCCATACAATGATGAAGAGGTTGAAATTGACAAATTCTATGAAGACTTGCAACACCTTCTAGAACTGACACCAAAGAAAGATGTTCTTCTCATTATAGGGGACTGGAATGCTAAAGTAGGGAGTCAAGAGATAAAAGGAACAACAGGTAAGTTTGGCCTTGGAGTTCAAAACGAAGCAGGGCAAAGGCTAATAGAGTTTTGTCAAGAGAACAAGCTGGTCATCACAAACACTCTTTTCCAACAACACAAGAGGCGACTCTACACATGGAAATCACCAGATGGGCAATACCGAAATCAGATTGATTATATTCTCTGCAGCCAAAGATGGAGAAGCTCTATACAGTAATCAAAAACAAGACCTGGAGCTGATTGTGGCTCTGATCATCAGCTTCTTATTGTAAAACCCAAGCTTAAACTGAAGAAAGTAGGAAAAACCACTGGGCTAGTCAGGTATAATCTAAACCAAATCCCTTATGAAATGCAAGGGAGATAGGGAAAGTTACAGAAAATGGAATGCAGACTTCCAAAGAATAGCAAGGAGAGACAAGAGGGCTTTCTTAAATGAATGGTGCAAAGAAATAGAGGAAAATAATAGAAAGGGAAAAACCAGAGATCTGTGCAAGAAAATTTGAGATATTAAAGGAACATTTTGTGCAAAGATGGACATGATAAAGGACAAAAATGGGAGGGACCTCACAGAAGCAGAAGACATCAAGAAGAGGTGGCAAGAATACACAGAGGAATTATATCAGAAAGATTTGGATGTCCCGGACAACCCAGATAGTGTGGTTGCTGACCTTGAGCCAGACATCCTGGAGAGCGAAGTCAAGTGGGCCTTAGAAAGCATGGCTAACAACAAGGCCAGTGGAGGTGATGGCATTCCAGTTGAACTATTTAAAATCTTAAAAGATGACGCTGTTAAGGTGCTACATTCAATATGCCAGTCTAAAGACACCAAGTAATATATGAATCATAGTCTGTCTATGCAGTTAAGAATGGTTTGAATATAAGATCAATATAGATCTAAGTTTATATATTAGATAATGTATGTATGTTAATTATTATAAAGCTAGGAAGTCATTTTTTGATCTTAATAATGGTTTAAATATGTTTAGTAGGGTAATATGGTTTATGTAGTCAGAATTATATACCAGATGGATAAGGCCTAAATATGTTAGTAGGGTAACATGGTTTATGTAGTCAGTATATACCAGATGGATATATGGAAAGTATCTCCCCGCGTATATGTCTGTGTTTGTTTTGTATGTCTGTTTGAGTTATAATAATAATAAAAAAATTATGAAAAAAAAAAATATGCCAGTCTACATTCCAATCCCAAAGAAGGGCAGTGCCAAAGAATGCTCCAACTACCGTACAATTGCACTCATTTCACACGCTAGCAAGGTTATACTCAAAATCCTACAAGGTAGGCTTCAGCAGTATGTGGACCAAGAACTCCCAGAAGTACAAGCTGGAATTCGAAGGGGCAGAGGAACTAGAGATCAAATTGCTAACATGTGCTGTATTATGGAGAAAGCAAGAGAGTTCCAGAAAAACATACTAAAAATGTTTTTAGTACAGAAAAACATTACTAAACATACTGAGTGAAATAATGGATGTATATACACTTCCAAATAACATGAAAAGCAACAAAAATAATGGTTATTCTCAAATATAGGAAAGGTCCTTTTAAACCAAGCTCACACCCGTGCATAGTCTTTCTAGAATAAGAGAGGGGAGGGGTTGTTTGTACGTCTTTTTTTCCTATGTTCGTGCTTTTCTCTTGTTTCTCAGTGATCCTATTTTGACTGAATTTCTATTGGCATTTATCACATACATTTGCACATAGACAATTCACTGTAATTTCTAATTCATATTTCTAGGTAGAGTTAGACTTCATTAGAGACACTAGCAAAGTTCCTTGGGCATACTTGAAACTAACTTCAGGGCCTTAAATAATAAAAATTATGTGCAGTCAAATAGATTCCAATTTATAAAGATGAAAGGGAGGGAGACAACCTGGCTTCTCACAGAGTGCAGATATATATATCTGAGAAGCCAGGTTGTCTCCCTCCCTTTCATCTTTCTATTATCAAGTAAAGACCTTCCTTTTCAGGCAAGCTTTTAAATGATAAGTGGGGATTTCAAGAATGCTGTATTTATTGAATTTTGGAATATTTAAAATGTTTTTAAAAGTTTTTTAATGGTAGTTTTTGTTGTGTACTGTATTAAATTGTTTTTCATGTTATATCTTATTGTGTTTTTAATTATGCCTATTGTGGGTTTTTTTTAACGCAGGATGTGATCAAATGGTAAGAAGGGTGCACATCTGATCCCACCAAAAAGGGTCACTTTGCCAGGAGTGATCTCTCTTAAGGTGACCATTCTGTCCATTGAGGAAGTTCTCCAGCCTCTGGTCCCCGAAAGCAGCAGCCCTACTGCTGGACCAAAAGGTCCAGCATGGGCATGAATCAGTGTTTGGCTGGATTGCCAAGAACTAGATCACACCAGATCGCTCCAGAAGTGGTTAAAAAATGAAAACAATATGCCTATGTGATTACATCTTGAGTTTGAGCTGTCTTGAGTCCCCTATGGGGAGAAACATGCATATAAATAAATAAATAAAAAAACCTCCAAATACTTAGATGTAGTTTTCTAGTCCCTTCTTCTGGTAGCACTCAGGTTTCTACAGTTTGTCCAAGGCTACACAGGCTGCCTCTTCTCTTGGGAGGCACAGTGTGACATTGAACTCCAGACCCAGGTACTCCAGCTCACTGAACTATCAAGCCAGCTTCAAAGCCTAAAGTCCACCTCAAATGGAACAATTGTAAAATATGCTCAGACTGGGAACTCTCCAAACCCTACCAAGATTCATTTGACAGATAAAGACTTCTAATGTAAGTAATAGGAAAATGACTTAACAATAATTCAATAAATAAGTCATGTGATAGAAGAGATACTAAAAAGCTACCGTTTCTTTTTCTCAAATGCCTCATAATTTTTCTTTCATATCAACTATCTACCCAACCAACCTAGTGTTAAAGATTAATTCTTTCCTTCTTCATTGGCTCTCATCTCTCAGGTACTTCCTGCCAGTATATTTCCCACAAATAAATGTAATCCAAAGGACGTGGTGACTGGTGATCATGAATTACATTTCAACCCTGACTTTTCACTACAAAATAGTGCTTATTTATTATGATTGACTTAGTTTGAAAAGTCTTTAGAAAGAAAGCGTTTAATAAATAAATATTTAAAAGAACTGATCCACACAATATGGTCACCCCTCACTGGATATAGCAGTGCTTCTCAATATTTGGGTTTACAGATATTTAGGAGTTCAGCTCCTAGCGGCCCCAGCCAGTTTACCCAGTGGGCAGGAATTCTGGGAGGGGAAGTCCGAACCATGTAGAGATCCAAAGGTTGAGAATCAGTGATCTATACCAGATTGCACTCACTATCATTTCCACAGATAACTCAGTATTGCTATGTCTTCTACCGTGTTTCCCCGAAAATAAGACAGGGTCTTATATTAATTTTTGCTCCAAAAGGTTGCTGCACAATGGTGGAGGGTGGGGTTTCACTTAACTGGGGCTTATATTTGGGGTAGGGCTTATATTACGAGCATCCTGAAAAATCCTACTAGGGCTTATTTTCAGGTTAGGTCTTATTTTCAGGGAAACAGGGTAGGTGGAGGCTACTCCTGTGCATATTCCACATTCTGTTCCCTCAGAGGTTCCATAAAAACATCGTCTACATTCCCAGTATGTTAGTAACAACCATTGCATGGCAGAGATTTTTGCTCCTACATTCTGTTTTTCAAGCTTCTAGCAAACCTATGTCTTCTTCTTGTAAAGGTGTGAAGTTTTTTTTTCTGCCTACCTGCCAACCCTGACTCACTTTTTCCTTCCCTGCGCTTCCTTCGCCATTTCCCCTCCTTTCTGTTCCATCACTGACTCACAAGCCCCGCCCCCATTCCAAAGGAAACCCAACTGACAGTTGATACAGACAGAACTTTTCTCTTTCTATATTGCATCTCCTGACCCCCCATTTTGTTTCTGGCCTGTATAGAGCTCGAAGCCAAAGCAGAGTGATCTGGAGGATTCTTCTCCCTGACAGAGAAAATGGCTGGGAATTTTGCACAGCTAGAGTTGCTGATATTGTGGAGTATACTCATTGAAACTGCCAGTCAGAAATTGCCACTGGGTTTTAGATATGGCTCTTATGAAGTGACCATCCCAAAAAAACTAACAACGAGATACGGACAAGAAGACCCTCAACGTATCAGTTACCTGTTGCAGATTAAAGGGATGGGTCATATCGTGCACCTCAGGCAGAAGAGAGACTTTGTCTCTAAGCACTTCCCTGTCTTCACGTATACTAAGAATGGAGAGCTCCACATAGATTATCCATTCATCAGGAATGATTGTTTCTACAGTGGTTTTGTACAAGACAACCCTCACTCTCTGGTCACCCTCAGCACTTGCTCAGAGGGACTCAGTGGTCTGCTGCAATTAGGAAATGAGACCTATGAAATTGAGCCTGTCCCAGCATCTACTACCTTCCAACATGTGGTGTATCAGTTGGAAGAAAAGGAGGATGCTGTCCCCATGAGATGTGCGCTAACAGAGGAAGAGCAAAGTCATCAAGGAGCCATGATCCCAAACAGAGAGATGTTAGAATCCAGAGGTTCTAAAGGAGACTGGTGGACACACACCAGGTATGCAGATATAGCAATTGTGGTTGAACACAAACGTTTTAAAAAGTTTGGCAGAAATGAAACTTTAACTGGTATACATATTCTAGAGATTGTCCATAATGCAAATACATTCTATGAACCTCTTGGTGTTGTTTTGTCTGTAGCTGGACTGGAGATATGGACAGAAAATAACCTCATAGTGATTGCTGATGAGATAAATGTGCTGCTAAATAATTTCAACAGTTGGAGAACAAACACACTAAATAAACATCTACCAAATGATGCTGCTCATCTATTTGTACATAAACTTTATGGACATTCAGCTGGATTAGCATTCACAGGAACCATTTGTAGCTACTATTGGGCATCTGCTGTTGAAGCTTATGTGGGTTTCAGTGTGCCCTTTTTTTCTGTTCTATTTGCACATGAACTAGGACACAATCTTGGCATGAACCATGATGGAGAATACTGTAGCTGTGGGCAAAAATCCTGCATTATGTCTGCAATCCCTGAAAATGTTGACAAGTTTAGCAATTGCAGCTATAATTCTTATTTCAAACTAAGGAATTCCCATTGCTTGTTAAAAGCTGCAGATCCTGACACTACATTTAAACTTGAATACTGTGGCAATAAAATAGTGGAAAAGGGAGAGCAATGTGATTGTGGTTCCAAAGCTCAATGTGAGTTGGATCCATGTTGCCAATCTGATTGTAAATTGCGCTCAGGTGCTACTTGTAATATAGGGATGTGCTGTGCCAAATGTCAGTATCTTCCTGCTGGAACTGTCTGCAGAGAGAAGACAAGTGTCTGTGATCTTCCTGAGTACTGCAATGGGACTTCAGAATGGTGCCCTGAAGATATTTATGTACAGGATGGTGCCCCATGCAAAGATGGTGCACATTGTTATCATGGGGACTGTGCAACTCACAATGGACAGTGCAAACTGATCTTTGGCAAGAAAGCAACGGTTGCTACAGAGAATTGTTTTAGAGTACTGAATGCTCGAGGTGACCGCTTTGGCAATTGTGGACTTATAAATGGGGTTTATAGCAGATGTGAGGCTGAGAATATTCTGTGTGGACGCATTCAGTGTGATAATGTCAAGAAATTGCCTTCCCTAGAGGAAGACAGTACCATAATTCAAACATTCCTTGGCAGAAGTCATTGCTGGGGTACAGACTACCACATTGGAATGGACACAGCTGATATTGGAGCAGTGAAAGATGGCACCCATTGTGGCATTGGCATGTTATGTCTTGATGGGCAATGCAAGAATATATCCATCTTGAATTATGACTGTGATGTTAAAAAGTGCCACAATCATGGAATATGCAACAGCGGCAAACATTGTCATTGTGATTATGGCTGGGCTCCTCCTGACTGTCTAGGGAAAGGTTATGGTGGCAGCATTGACAGTGGACCAACTTCACAAGATAAGAGTGGTGTCATTGCAGGAACTATTGTAGGAACATTGTTTGTCCTTATGTCTACTGTTGGTCTGTGTATATATCACAGGAATGTATTGAGACATAATTTGAGAAGAATGAGTTCAAATATCTATCCAACACAATCCGTGTTGGAATGAAGCCCACAGTAGATTACAGAACTGAAAAATATGCAATATCTCAAAAGGTAAACATAAATGAATTGTGTGGGGGGGGTAATTATTTAAAAAATACATTTGATTCTGCAAGCTTTCATTAATCATTTTAAAAACCTTTTTCTGATGGGATGTGTCTCATAGAAAAATCTTGTTACACTAATTTAAAGAATGTTCATTGTGAAATATATTGATAAAATTAAAACCAAAATAAAGTATTAAGGACATCTACAATCTACAGGAATGCAGTACAGACCTGACAACTAGAAAAGAGTTTCAGAACCCAAGTACAAATATATATAGGTTATAATTTTAAGTCTACAGTCTGGTCTCATTGTAAAATTACTCCCACATCAATCAGTGCAGATCTTAATAGCCAGAGTAATTCCTTCTGAATAAGTGCACTTGTTTATGGGGACAATACATAAGCAAAAAAAACCAAACTCCTTTGTGTTCATTCTGCAGGTGCTTACTCTCAATAATAATGATGGGCCATCAAGGCAATTTTGTCTTGTGGCAACCATCCCAAGATTTCTAGGTATAAAGTACTCAGAAGTGGTTAACCAGTCTTTTCTGCTGGTAATGCTCTGAGATCATGCAACCTGCCCAAGGCTGCACATATGGCAGGGCAGGTAATCCCACTAGTCACATACACTTTCAGTTGGCCCATCTCCCAGGAGGCACAGTGGGGATTCAAACTCCCAGAGAGGGATGTACCATTCTCCTCCCCCCCCTTTCCCCCTTCCCTCCCTCCCTCCCTTCTTTCTTTCTCTCTCTCTCTCTCTCTCTCTCACACTCTAATTCCTAGAATTCACCAATAATTCCCAGGCACAATTCTAGGAGTGTCAGCTCACAGATCCACATCTACAGATACCTTCGTTTCTTCCATCTGAAACAGGGCTTTGTCCTCTGAGGCTGCATGGATCCAGACTGAGCTACACCAAGCCATCCAGGCCTTCATTTCCTGGTGTAATGCTTCCTGGGAGCAAGGGCTACAATGCTTCCTAGGCATGGTAGTCTCACTGCTCTTTAGGCTCTATAGCAGTAGTTACCAACCTTGAGTTCCCAGATGTTCTTGGACTAAAACTCCCAGAAGCCTTCACCACTAGCTGTGCTGGCCAGGATTTCTGGGAGTTGTAGTCCAAGAACATCTGGGGACCCACTGCTCTATAGAGTGTGCCTTCTGAAGAACTACACCAGATATCTAATTCTGTGTGACCACTTGGTCAAATACCATGGGATTTGCTCCATTTATGAAATGGGTGAGTTCAAAATGTTTTTACTGACTATATAACGCAAAGCCTGAATCAAACATGCTCCCACATCTTTTCCTCTCCCCTGATTGTCCTCCATTTTTTTGAAAAAAAAAAACTTATATAAATGAAATCAATGCTAGAAACACCCTATCACCTTATTGCCGGGTCCTCATTATTATTATTTCTCATATTTACATCCATGTCAGTTCCCCAGACAACATCCATAGAAGAGTGTTAGGTTCTCCATGTGCATGTGTGCCTAGGAGGCATTGGCCATCAGGTGCTGCCTGGCAGCTGATGGCACCTGGTTCATGACTTGCTGTCATTCCTCCCTTCCTGCTACTCCCCAGCAGATGGTAGTGTTCTCTGCTGAGAATCAGCTGGGAGCACCTTAGCACATCTGCCTTCTGTTGTTTTCCACTTCTTTCTCTTATATTCCTTTCATCTCCTGCTGAAACCTGCAGCTTCAATATGCCGCTCAAATTAGCAGTAGAGCAATAGACTACTCTACTGTACTGGATGTATCTACACTGGTGTTTTGCAGCCACTACAACAGTTGAATCCTTCATTCAGTGCACTTCTTCACCTTCCCTTTCAGCAGTTTATTGCTTATCAAACACCATGTGAGTTCCCTGTTCAAACTGAGGTACAAACAAAATCCATTTTCCATCATTTTGCCATCATTTTGCCTTCATTTCAGTCGGCCTTGCAGGACTGGGCCCTCGCTGCTTCTGGCTGCCCCACCCCTCCTCAACATCAGCCACCTGGCTGGGGGGGGGGGAGAGAAGGGGCTGTAGAAGGGGTTTTAGAAAGGGTTTTTATCAGTTGCCATCAGGTTACGTACGTAGACACCCACAGTGAATCTGAGGGAACAGGAAGGGGGGAGGGCATTGGAGGGGGCAGCCATTGAGGTGGTGATGGGTAGGGGAAGGAATGGCGGTGGGGGTAGAACATGCCTACGTAGGAGAAGAGAGGTTAGATATCTTACATCTATCCCCTCTTCTAGTCCTACCCCCAACCAGATGGTATCAGGTGACCATATCAGCAAACCCTTGAGCCACACGGTGCTGTTGATGAACGCCAGGTCAGTACAAAATAAGACTGCCCTCATCCATGATGTAATTCTGGATGAGGGTGCTGACCTGGCGTGCATTACTGAGACCTGGGTGGGAGAGGAGGGTGGTGTTCCCCTCTCCCAGCTGTGTCCACCTGGGTACTCGGTCCAGCACCAATGTCGCTCGGAGGGGAGGGGAGGGGGAGTTTCTATAGTCTATAGGAGTTCTATCTCTTTGACCAGGCTTCCTATCCCTTTGAGATGAGGTCTTGAGGGCCTGTATTGTGTGTTGGGCTTACGAGACAGATTGGGGATTCTGTTGGTGTACCACCCACCCTGCTGCGTACCAACAGTCTCCCTGCCTGAGCTGACGGAGGTAGTCTCGGACCTGGTGTTGAGGACTCCCAGGCTGTTGGTGCTGGGGGACCTCAACATCCATGCCGAGGCTACCTTGACTGGGGTGGCTCAGGACTTCATGGCCGCCATGACAATCATGGGGCTGTCTCAATGTGTCATCGGCCCGACACATGAGAAGGGCCATACCTTGGACCTGGTTTTCTCAACGGGACTGGAAGGTGGTGGTTTGGATGTGGAGGGGCTGGTTGTGACCCCATTGTCATGGTCAGACCACTTCCTGGTCAAGTTTAGTCTATTAGCTTCTTCTCCCCTCTGCAAGGGTGGGGGATCTATTAAGATGATCCGCCCTCGAAGACTAATGGATCCGGAGGGTTTCCTGAATGCTCTGGGGGATTATCCGTCTGATATGGTTGGCGCTCCTGTCGAAGCTCAGGTCACCCTATGGAATAGGGAGATGACTCAGGCGGTTGACACGATTGCGCCTAAGCGCCCTCTCCCTGCACGCAGAGCCCAGACAGCTCCTTGGTATACTTCTGAACTGTGGGTGATGAAGCGAGAGGGGAGACAGCTGGAGCACAGGTGAAATCCCGCTGGGAGTCCAATCGAACACGACTTAGAGCCCATTATCGGGCCTATTTCGTGGCAATACGGCTGGCGAAATGGCAATATTTCTCCAGCCGTATTGCTTCCTCAGAATGTCGTCCAGCAGAGCTGTTTCGGGTGGTCCAGGGTCTTCTTCAACCGGGAAATCCGGTGGATGTCCTGGACTGCTCATCAGCTCGTTGTGATGAATTTGCCATTCATTTTGAGGGAAAAATCACTCAGATTCGCAGTGGGTTGGACTCCACCGTTACTGCAGAATCAGAAGATGTGTCCAGTGTGCCGTGCTTAGGTCAAGTATTAATGGATGAGTTTCAATTGTTGAGACCTGAGGATGTGGACAGGGTGCTTGGATCTGTCCGTTCTACCACCATTCCGCTCGACCCTTGCCCATCTTGGCTAATTGGAAGATCTGCCAGGGGGGTTCGCACCTGGGTCCAGGAGGCCGTGAACGCCTCTTTGAGAGAGGGAGTGGTCCCTACCACCTTGAAAGAGGCGGTAATTCGGCCACTCCTAAAAAAGCCTAACCTGGACCCAAGGCTGGTGGTTAACTACCGACCAGTGGCGAACCTCCCTTATTTGGGCAAAGTGTTGGAGCAGGTTGTGGCCGGGCAACTCCAGGCGCTGCTGGATGAAACAGATTTTCTGGATCCATTTCAATTGAGTTTCAGGCCAGGTTTGGTACAGAGACTGCTTTGGTCGCCCTGTATGATGACCTTTGCCGGTAGAGAGACAGGGGGAGTGTGACCCTGTTGATACTCCTGGACCTCTCAGCGGCTTTCGACACCATCGGCCATGGTGTCTTTCTGGATAGGCTGGCTGGGTTGGGAGTTGGGGGCACCGCTTTACGGTGGTTCTGCTCCTTCCTGGCTGACCGTGTCCAGAGGGTGGTGCTGGGGGACAGTCCCATGGCGTTTATGTCATGGAGTTCCTCAGGGCTCGATACTGTTCCCCATGCTGTTTAACATCTACATGGAACCGCTGGGAGAGGTCATCAGGAGGTTTGGGCTGAGGAGTCAGCAATATGCTGACGACACTCAGCTCCACCTCTCGTTTTCCACCAATCCAGGTGAGGCGGTTTCTGTGCTGAACTCGTGTCTGGACCTGATAATGGACTGGATGAGGGTTAATAAATTGAAACTCAATCCAGACAAGAGGGAAGTGCTGTTAGTGGGTGCTTCGCCGGACAGGCTGGAGGGCCATTGCCCTGCCCTGAATGGGGTTACACTCCCCCTAAGGGACAGGGTCCGCAGCCTGGGGGTGCTCCTGGACCCCAGTCTAGCTCTGGAAGCCCAGGTGGACTCGGTGGCCAGGGGCGCCTTCCTTCAGCTGCAGAAATTGTACCAGCTACAGCCCTACCTCGACGAGTAGAGTCTCATGACAGTTACACACGCACTGGTAACATCTTGTATAGATTACTGCAATGCACTCTATGTGGGGCTGCCTTTGAAGACGGTCCGGCGACTGCAACTGGTCCAGAATAGAGCTGTGTGGCTGGTGAGTGGTGGGACCGCTAGGGGACACATCAAGCCGATTCTGTTTAAATTACATTGGCTACCAGTTGCTGCCCGGGCCCAATTCAACGTGCTTGTTTTGACATATAAAGCCCTAAACGGCTTGGGCCCTGGATACCTGAAGGACCACCTCCTTCCATATGAGCCTGCCCGGCAGTTAAGATCTAGCCAGAGGGCCCTTTTGAAAGAGCCGTCCCTCAAGGAGGTAAGAGGGATGGCTTGTAGACAAAGGGCCTTTTCGGCAGCTGCCCCCAGACTATGGAACGCCATCCCAATTGAGATTCATCTGGCGCCGACGCTGATGACATTTCGGCGCCAGGTCAAAACCTTCCTGTTCCCGAAGGCTTTTAATTGAAATAATATCAACTGTGGGTCCTGATGGCAATTTTTAGAGTATATATTTTAATTGTATTTTAATTGTTTTATCTTTTTTACTGTATTTTAATTGTTGTAAGCCGTCCAGAGACCTTTGGGTAGTGTGGGCGGCATATAAGTTAAATACAGTGGTGCCTCCACTTACGACCATAATCCGTTCCAGAAGATGGACGTAAGTCGAAGCACCATTTCCCATAGAAATGCATTGAAACCCCATTAATCCGTTCCGGCCAAAGAAAAAAAATCACCCCCCAAAAAAGAAATCACTGCAAGACTCATTGGAAATGCAATTAATCCCTTCCGGCCGAAGGGGGGGGGGAGAGAAAAGCAATCAAGCGTGCAAGACCCATTGCAAATGCACAGAAAACAAATGGAGCAGATTGGAAATGCACAGAGAACAGAGGGACAAGGTCGGAAATGCAAAGAAAACAAAGGAAAAAGCAAGGGAAGCATGCAGGACCCATTGCAAATGCACAGAAAACAAACGGAGCAGATTGGAAATGCACAGAGAACAGAGGGACAAGGTCGGAAATGCAAAGAAAACAAAGGAAAAAGCAAGGGAAGCATGCAGGACCCATCAGAAATGGGGGGAAAACCCAAAAAAGCAACCAAACCTCCCAAGGCCCATCGGAAATGGGGGAACCCAAAAAACAAACAAACCCCCCAAGACCCATCACAGCACAGAAACATAACCCCCCCAGCCTAAAACCACGCTGCAAAAACACCCAGAACAGTTTTTAAAAAGCAGAAAACAGCACCTTACCTTACCTAACAGGCAGTCCCAAGCCTCCCTGCAAACACACACACGCTCACTGAGAAGCAGAAGCCAGGCAGTCCCTCCTCGATCGCACTCACTCTAACCATCGGGGCGAAAGAGCTACAAAGAAGCAGCCTCTTTCGCCACCTACAGTTAGCAATTTGAATTTCCCGCCTTTTTCCCCTGCCTTTTTCTGTTCGTAAGTGGAAGCTCTGGTCGCAAGTAGAAGCAAAATTTTGCGACCGGAGCTGTTCGTAAGTCGAATTGGTCAAAAGTAGGGACAGTCATAAGTCGAGGCACCACTGTAAATAAAATAAATAAATTTGCCCCCACACAACTTCAGTATTCCACAACCTGGTGTTTTCGGCTGGGACCACTCTCTTATATACATTCTTTGCTTGCTATCACCAAGTGGTGCTGCAGTTGCTCTGGGATTTTAATTTGGGGTGATGGTGTCCAATAATCTAGGCAGGACAATAGGAAGATGGATAGTCATCACATGTAATGGGTACCCAAAACTGTGCCACAGTGCTATGAAAGCCTGGAGTGCAGTTTGGATGGCAAAATCTTATTTCTGGAGTTGCAACTTTCTGACAAACATTTAGGCAGCTATGACTGCTTGCCTCCCTGGGTCACAGTACTCTGAAACTATGCTGCAGCAAACACTGCTCGTGATATGATTTCACAATAAATACACTTCTTTTTCTGGGTTCTTGTGTGTTCTTGGTACATGGTGGTTTTGGCCACAGCAATTCAAATTTTCATCATCATCACTATTGGGTGCAGGTGGTACCTGGTGGGGTGCTCTGTGTACACTACAACAGAACATTGCTAATATTCCCTGATTAGTTTCTTCTTTGAGTGTTGCACCAAGGCAGGCTACAAACAACACAGAGACAATCATGCTTATAACACCACTGCAGCTGCAGTTTTAACATCCGGACATGACAAGTCCCTGGCTTCATGGCTGTATTCCCACTGCTCCCTCCCCCCTGGACTGAAAGCAGTAGCTCACAGTTCTCCATGGTAGGACACAGAGAGCCCAACTCTGGGTGACTGAAAAAACAACAACACCAAACTTGTAGTACTAACATCCCTCCACCACAAGTCTCAGGCTTCCTGGCTCAAGCTGTAGGACACCAGCAGCACTCAATGGCACTTCTGCTGAAACGTGGCTTCTGCATGGCCTGGGCAATCAGTTCAAAGATATCCATATTACATTGGCTGGACCTGAGCAGCTCCTAGACATGCTCCTCCTCTTCCCACACTCTCAGAAGTGTAATGGTCTCTGCCGCTTGCCAAGCAGCTCCTCTGCCCTTCTTAGTAGAAGTGTCCATTGCATTTTCAGGTAGTAATTCTGATGGGGTTGTCATCTCTGTGCCTTCTATGTTTATGCCTAACCACAAAGAGTTCCTGCAGCTGCTGCAACTGTCCTTAATACCAGGGTGCAACAAACCAACAGGCCAGATGCCTATGCTTGTCAGGTTCATCTAGTCCTGTCAAGGATAATTTCCACACTGAGGCAGAACAAGGCCTATAATAATCAGCAGCCATATTTGACAGATGTGCAAAATGCTGAGTCATGCAGTATATGTATTAAATGAAGTAGTGTCTGGGGTGATGCGATGTCCTTACTGATTGGCTATATGTAAATGTGCATGTGTATAACTGTGTGGAGATGTGGAGAAGATGTAGGATCTCTTCTGATGAATGTCATGCTGTCATGCTGCTGGTTCGTACTGCTAAAACGTCTGTATATATTGTAAATATACTTGGTGTTGGAAGAAGCTGTCTTTGTGTGATTCAACTGGACTGCCTGGACTGGAACCATCCTCTGCTAATTTACACCAACAAGGGGTTATGCACCCAGAGATGTCTGCCTTGCGCCAGAGAAGCCGGTGAGTGCCAGAGGGTACCACAAAGCCAGAGGGCTAGAGGAACCAGTCCAGAAGTGGAGAAAGTCCAGTAAGGTGAGCGTCCTGCCATTCAGAGCTAAGGAGGGGTAAAGGACGGAAGACGGAGATAAAAAGGCAGCAAAATGCAGCCAGTTGGGGCAGCAGGAATGGGAGGATTCCCTCTCACAAAGCTAAATGAACGGAACTATCTGACTTGGTTAGTTAAAGCCAAAATGCTGCTGAGAAGGGAGGATTTGTGGAAGATTGTTTCCAGCCCCCCCCCCCCCCATCCTGAATGAGGAACAGATAAAGCAAAATGAGAAGGCTTTAACAACAATAGTTTTGTGCTTAGAGGACAGCCAATTAATACACGTGTGTGGACTGACCTCAGCTAGGCAGTGCTGGCAAGCTCTGCACCATGTCTATGTTCGGGACTCTGCTGGCAGCAAAGTTGCTCTGACACGTAAATTATACAGAGCAAGGCTTGACCATGATGAAAGCATGTCAGAGCACTTACAGCAGATGAGAAATCTGTTTGTGGAGCTTGAGCAGAGGGACATGGAGTTCACAGAGAATCACAAAGTGTATGTGATCCTGACCAGTCTTCCAGAAGACTATGATGTGCTAGTAACAAGCCTTGAATCAATGCCAGAGAGGGACTTAACCCTGGAGTATCTGACGGGCAGATTGTTGGAGGAAGAAGAAAAAAGGAATGAGAGGTCCCAAGTCAGAATGAGAGATGACATCCCACAGCAGAGGAGGGCTACTTCCAGGAGCGACGGAGAACAGACGGGAAAGGCTCTTGCTGTAAGACGCTGTTTCAAGTGTGGATCGGAAAAGCATTTGCAAAGGAACTGCAGAGAAAAAGAAACTAGCCGGAGAAGTGGAGGCAGGAAGCAAGGGAGGATTTCTCTTGTACAGGCTTCTTCTGATAATTCCAAGGTCAACACCTGGATTCTTGACAGTGGAGCTGTTTGTCATTTGACTCATAAATCAGAGCTATTTTCTTCCCTAGGTGCTTCAAAACACAGCTATGTGAGCCTGGCGAATGGAGAGAAATCGTCAGTAACGGGAGAGGGAACAATTTACGTTCCAGGTTTGAAAAGGGAACTACATGGTGTTTTGCATGTGCCCAATTTAGACTGTAATATCCTAAATGTCTCATGTTTGGACAAGGAGGGGTTTACAGTTACATTTGCTGATAGCACATGTGTAATTAAGAAAGAGAACAGGGTGTGTGCCACAGCAAAACTTGAAAATAATTTATATGTACTGAAGGGAAGAACACAAAACAAAGTAACACATGTCATAGTCAAAAACACACCACCACATGACCAGTGTGCTCATTTGATGCACAGGAGACTGGGTCATGCTAATTTCAGGGTGGTAGAAAAAAATGCAAAACATGGCAAAAGGTTTGAAAATGAAACCCTGTAAGAATTTTCTGGATTGCAATGTATGGAAAGTTGCAAAATCAAAGGTCCAAAAAATAAGCAAGGAAACTGAGGCCTTTCCAGTTGGTCCATGCAGATGTAATAGGGCCTCTAGCACCATCTATGGGAGGAGCTAAATATGTTTCAGTCTTGGTGGATGACCACACATTTCTCATTTTGCTTCCTCATGAAAAATAAGGCAGAAGTGTTTGACCATTTCAAGGGATGAGTGCACTTTGTGGAAAAACGTTATAGCCAAAAGGTGGACCAGTTGCAGACAGACAGAGGGTCTGAGTTCATGTCTGGAAGGTTCCAGATGTGGCTGACAAAGATAGGGATACATCATAGAAAAACAAGTCCCTATTCTCCATTTCAAAATGGTGTGGCAGAACGCAGGAATGGAGTCCTGCAAACCATGAAAGATGCCCTGTTGGCAGCTGCTAACATGAGTAATTTATACTGGGGAAAGGCAATTCAAATGGCTAACTATATAATTAATCGAATTTGGTCTTCTGCCATAGAACAGACCCCATATCACATGTTATATGGCAAAGAACCTTCCCAGGAACATATGAGAGTGTTTGGATGCAGTGCCTGGGTGCACATCCCAAAGGAAACAAGGAGAAAAGGGAGACCAAAAGCCAAGAAAATGAGGTTATGGTTACTGGTGGAAGGTGTTTCTACTCCTTCTTCCCAGTTCTTCACTGCCACACACACCCTCACTGACATCCCATTGACATATATATTTGTCCCTTTCCTAGGCCGACGTTTGCCCTTTTTGGCAAGGGAACCACACTTTGGTTATTTATGTCCCACCACCCTGGTATAAACGGCTGCCCCCACCTTTATTTTCTTTGCCACATTGACAGCGGCCCATGTTGCCTGTCATCTGACCTGTCCTTTGCATGGTTCACACTGCAGCAGAAGCAACAAAATCCTTTCACAGCACAGCTGGGAGATGCAGGGCCAGGTGCAGGTGTGGCCAGATAGGTATGGGACATCTGGTCTAGATGATTGGCAAAGTTATCACCTTCATCTCCTGGGCTGGGCTGGCTCTGCCCTTTTCCATATGATCTCATTGCTGCTGCTGTTCAGGCTGGCCTTCCAGTTCTTCAACCTAATGTGATTCTGTGCAACTCCTATATCTCCCTCTGCCACTTGTTAATGTAAGGATGAGTCATGAATGTCTGATAAAACATCTTTATTCTTTAACAGCTTATCAAACTCTCTGTCAACAAGGGTTCCCATCTCTTGCTTCAGGGACAGGCCATACTTTTTCTCATCTTCAAATTCTAACAAATCCCCTTTTAACGGTAAGGGTGAAGAACTTGGAACTTTGCAATACCACTTTGGTGATAAGCCTGAGGCTTCGGGTGCAGCTATGTTAGATATCATTGAGGAGGGTGGAAAACCCAACCCACCTGCGGTTCCCATACTTTCTTGCCCGGGTTTTGTCTCAGTCTGGGTCTGAAAGAACTGGCCCCATGGGGTTTCCCATGACTCTCCATACATTGTTTGTGTTCTCTCCTCCGAGTCTCCCATTGCTGCCAGGCTTTAAACTGCTTTCTCCTTTCGCTCTCTTCAGTTTCCCCCCAATAGGGCGGCTTCCTATAGACTTGCCTCTTCTACTCTTTTTCGGCATACTCTCTTGGGACTCTGAATTCAGTCCACTCCCCTGTCCAGGGGTCCTCATGCACAATCTCTACCCAGTCTTCCTTTTTGTCAGCTCTCTCTTCCTCCTCTATTCCCAACTGCCCTCTTTTCTCTCCTTCTTCCCCTCTTTTTATCCCCTCTCCCTTTCCTGCCGAAATAGCGCCCTCTGGTGTCCCTTCCTCTAAACACAGTCCCTGTAAATCTACTAGGGCAGACAGGTGTCCTTCGGTGTTTTTGCTCGAGGAGAGGAGTGGTACACTCTGTGGAGTGCCTCTGGAGGTACTCCCAGCCTCACACCTGAATGTTCACATCTTTTTTAAAAAAATTCTACAGCGTATTTCTCAATCTGCACATTAGTGGCCTTACACTGCAATCCTATGTCTTCCCACACCTGCAGTCTCTAACATCAGCCTACAAGGTCCTCCACAGTGAGGACCTCGTACGTTCTCAACAGGCAGCTGGACCTCAGTCTCCCACCCCAGTCTCATCCCGGCTAACCCAAGTCTGTCTCAAGACATGGATAATTTATGCCCCAGGAGAATTGATGCCTCTGAGCCACAGAATCCCCCAGTTCAGAATATCAATTTGATGCCTTTCTGACTGGCACCCGCATTCTGAACAGCCCCCTCTCCCCATAACAATTTAATTAATTAATTAATTAATTAATTGAATTTATATCCCGCCCATCTAGACTACGTCTACTCTGGGCGGCTTACAACAAATATATCATAAAAACAATTAAAACATCAATTTAAATCAATAATATTAATATCATTCAAGATGGAAAAAGTAAATAAAGATTAAAAGAAAAAGTGAAAGTCAAGTATTGACAGGAGGGAAGGCCTGCCTAAAGAGCCAGGTCTTTACCGTCTTTCCTGGCTATAACGAGTGATTCGAGTAGATCTAGGTCAGGGATCAGGGAACTTTTTTACCTTTTACCCCCCAAAAAATTTATATACGCCGACATTACCCCCTTGATTTGAAAGGAAGGAAATCATACATTATTTTTAGCCGTTCCAGTGAAAATAATGACATGCCCCAAAACTGCAAATGCAACTATAATATGTTGGCTTTCTACTCTGGCCTTACCTCAGAGACAAGAGTCTGTGTGTGTCTGTAGTAAGTCAACAGAAATTTTGCTATTGAAAACCAAGTGGACTATCAAAGGAAGGCCTTGGAGTGAAATGAAACGCAAAACCAAACAGCCTTAGAAGGTCCCCGTGCTGGCAAAACTCCCACCCCGTTGAACCTGCTGCCTGCCTGAGTCTGTAGCTTCTCAGAACACCACACCAAATGACAAGCACATTTACCTTCTCTGCAGGACCGGCGGAAGGTCAGGGTGGAGTCCATTTCGTTCTTAATCTTGATCAGGGCATCAAGAACCATCGGTTCACATCTACTGTGTTTCCCTGAAAATAAGACTTAATATAAGGTCTTATATTAATTTTTGCTCTAAAAATGCAGTAGGGCTTATTTTCAGGGGATGTTTTATTTTTTTTTTAATGTACAACAATCTACGTTTATTCAAATATAGTCATGTCATCTTCTGGTTGCTACACAATGGTGGAGGGCAGGGTTTCACTTAACTAGGGCTTATTTTTGGGGTAGGGCTTATATTACGAGCATCTTGAAAAATCATACTAGGTCTTATTTTCAGGTTAGGTCTTATTTTCGGAGAAACAGGGTAGGACCAGGATGCACAATGACAGAAGTGCATTTCATATAAATAAAACTCTCTGAACTATTACCTTCAAAGGACGGGTGTGAAATGTGTGGCCTTCCAGATGTTGTTGACCACAAATCTCATCAGCCCCAGTCAGCATAGCCAAAAGGTGTGGGTTGATAGGAGTTGTGATCCAATAACATCCGAAGGACCAACTGTTCTCCATCTGTCTTAAAGTATTGGGCAATGGTTATTCTATTCTAGTGTTATTTTTAGGAGAAAAAGCAAGTATGAATCTGGGGCTGTTGCAATTGCATTACAATTTGTTTTATAATAAATCCTCATCTGTGTGATTTGCCTGTGAGTTAAAATGTATAGAATTAGCTTGTAATTTGCTGGCTCTGTCTCCATCTGCTGTGGTGTATAAACCCATTATGTCCTGCAGTAGATACTACTCCATAAAAGCATGCATTACTCCTTTGTATGTGCTTTTTAAAAACAGATAAAATGAGAACCTCTTGATGCGCCCAGACACCTCGTGGGCAGGAGCGGCGGCAACATGGGCCCTCTGGCAGCCCTGCACCGGGAGGGGGAGAGGAAGAAAAGTGCAGCCGGTGAAGGCCCCCGTGCTCCGGCTTCTCCAAGGCAAGGGCAAGAGAAAGGGAGCTGAGGAGGACAAGGGTCCTTCTTCCTCCGCGGCAGTGGCAGCTCCTCCTCCTCCTCCTCCATCTCTTCCTGGGCTCTCCCTTTTTGGGCAGCTCGGCACAGCGAGCGAGTGACGCGGGCGACCTGCCCACAAGCTGCGCCGCCCAAGCGCGGGAACCGGCATCGGGATGCGCGGCGACCCCCCCTCCCCAACTCTGCGCTCGCCCAGGACCTGCAGCCGCTGCCAAGGCAGCCAGTCTGGAGCCGCCACGCCGCCAGGAAAGCACGTCCTTGGCAAGGGGAGGCGGGCGCTGCAGGGCCGGCAGGTCCACCGGCCATGAGCTCAGGTGAAGCGGGGCAGGAAGGGGGCCTCCTCACCAGTGCACCGGGTGGGCGGGCACGGGCAGGAAGGAGAGCCCCAGCCAGGGTTCCGCCAGGCAAACAGTCCAGCTGGCCCTGTCCGCCGCCCTCCCCCCCCCACTTTGGAGGCGAGGAGGGCAGGCGGGTGCCCTGTGCAGTTCCTCACCGGGGCTCGCTCTCCCCGCGACGGAATCCCCACCTACACACAGCATCGTTGGAAATAAAATGCCTGGGGGTAATGAGGATGGTTGCGCTGCTGCGACCGTCCTCATTACCCCCAGGATTTTCATTTTTACCCCATCTGGGGTAATTTATCCCTATTCCCCGACCACTGATCTAGGTGGAAGAAGGCGTTCCGCTAGATATCGAGGTCCTAAACCGTTTAGGGCTTTATATGTAATCATTAGCACTTTGAAATCAATGCGGAAATGAATGGGCAGCCAATGCAAGGCAGCCAGAGTGGGAGAGATATGCTGATGTTTTCTCATCCCACTAAGAAGTCTGGCCACTGCATTCTGCACCATTTGAAGCTTCCACATCAATCTCAAAGGTAGCCCCACGTAGAGCGCATTACAGTGGTCTAATCTTGAGATTACAAGCGCATGGACCAGAGTGGTGAGGGCCCCACCATCAAGATAGGGATGCAGCTGGGCAATCCGCCACAGATGAAAATAGGCGGAACGGACCACTGACGCCACCTGGGTTTCCATGGTGAGCGCCAGATCCAGATGGACCCCCAAGCTGCGCATCTCACTCTTCGCGGTGAGAGTCAACCCCAAAAGAGAGGGAGCTTCCCAAACCACCGATGGAGGGGCCACCCACCCTCAGGACCTCCGTCTTATCCGGGTTCAGCCTCAGCCCATTCTCCTGCATCCATTCCAGTACAGCCTCCAGGCAGCGCTGAAGGGACAGAACAGCATCCACTGAGGTAGGTGAAAAGGAGATGTAGAGCTGAGTGTCATCAGCGTACTGATGGCACGAAGCCCCACACCCCCTGATGACCGCACCCAGCGGCCTCATATAGATATTAAACAGCATTGGGGAGATAATCGAGCCCTGCGGAACCCCACAATTGAGAGTCCACGGGGCCGAAACCCTCTCCCCAAGCTGAACTCTCTGAGGACGGTCCTCCAAGAAGGATCGGAGCCAGGCAAGTGCCAGCCCACCGATTCCCAACTCAGAGAGCCTCCCCAGGAGGATACCGTGGTCGATGGTATCAAAGGCAGCTCAGATATCGAGGAGGACCAACAAGGACATTTTGCCCCCATCAGCCTCTCTCAACACGTCATCCAACAGTGCGACCAGTGCCATATCTGTACTATAGCGCGGCCTGAAGCCCGACTGGAATGGATCCAGGGCATTGGTTTCATCCAAAAGAGCCTGAAGCTGGTCAGCCACCACCCTCTCCACCACTTTACTAAGGAAGGAAACATTGGCGACGGGCCTATAATTGCCAATGTCGTCCGCCGCCAAATTTGGTTTCTTCCTAATGGGCCGAATGAGTGTCTCCTTGAGGGCAAGTGGAACCTTGCCCTCCTGAAGAGACCCATTAATTATTACTGTGGCCCATTCAATTGTTATAGGCCTGGCTGCTTTTATTAGCCAGGCCGGGCAAGGGTCAAGAGAGGAAGTGGTGGCCCGACAGCGATCAAGCACTTTGTCCACCATATCTGGTGTCACAGGCTGAAAGCATTCAAATCTTACCGGGCAAGGCGGAGCGCTGGACATCTCTGCTCGATCCACTGTATTCAAAAAAGGAGAGAGGTCCCGGCGGATGGCCTCCACTTTAGATTTTAAAAATGCTGCAAATTGGTCAGGTGAGATATTAGTAGGAGGCCCATCACTTAGACCAATTCCGGATAGATCGCGAACTATACGGAAAAGTTCCGCCTGCTGATTTGAAGCTTCGCTTATCCGGTTAGCGAAGTGCGATCGAGTAGCAGCCCTCACCTTAGCAAGGTAGTGGTTAGTCGCAATCCTAACAGCTTTCTTATTATAATCCGTCGGATCCCGTCTCCAATTGCACTCTTTGTTGTTGTTTAGTCGTTTAGTCGTGTCCGACTCTTCGTGACCCCATGGACCAGAGCACGCCAGGCCCTCCTGTCTTCCACTGCCTCCCGAAGTTGGGTCAAATTCATGTTGGTTGCTTCGATGACACTGTCCAACCATCTCATCCTCTGTCGTCCCCTTCTCCTCTTGCCTTCACAATTGCACTCTAGCCTTCTATTTCGCTTCATAGCTCGCAGCTCCTGGTTAAACCAGGACGCTGGCCGAACTCTGCGCCGGAGAGGGCGTTTAGGAGCGATCGTGTCTACAGCCCTCCATAACCTTACCACAGGATTAGATCTAATCATGAGAATGGATCATAACTGCTTGGTCCCTAGAACAACTCTTGCTGGTCCTATGGACTGTTAGATATCTACAATGCTGCTGATGCCCTGGAAATAGACCTTCAAGCACAAAGCCAATGGGGAAAGTCAAGAAGAGGAGGACAACCAGATCCATGGTGCTCCATTCTACAAGGACTTAAAAGCTTGGAAATGGGTTTTCTGGATTGCATGTTTCAATTCAGTTCAAGGGCACACACCCTTTGCTCTTTTGAGGTAGCTACCCTGAAATACAATTTATTAGGTGAAATCTTTTCCTCTGTTTCAGAGCCTTCCAAAACTGTATGAGATAGGAGAATAAGAGTGAATCCCTAAGATCTAAATCCAGTGGAGATTCAGATGCAGGAAGAGGAAGACCTCCACTCACTCAGAGAAGTAGACTCTTTTCCTTCAGGAGTAGAAAACAGGATAATTGGTTTTGAGCGGAACAGCTGTGTGGCATGGAAAAATCTCCATCAAAATCGGGGAAAGTGCCCCATAGTCTTGCAAAGCACAAGAGATTAGAGTCGTTCCTTTTCTGCCCATACAGTGCAGGGAGCTCTTCCCTTCAGCCTAACCCCAGCACAGAAGGCAAAATTTTCCCATCTTTTTAACCATCTAAGATCTTATCAGACTATAAATATGGCTGTCATCACTCCAGCCTCATTGCCCACTCTCCTTCCTACAGCAGGGACCCTGGGAAATCACATCATCTTCTAGTTATGGATAGGAGTCCATTTGTTGTTGTTTAGTCCATACCTGCCCTCATTTCTCCTCTGTCTTTCTCTACCTCCTACCTCTCTACCTCACCCTTCCTCCTTGGTTATAGCAGTGTTTCAAATGCCAGGGAAAGTAAAGACCTACCAAACCAACTCATTCCCTGGTTTGGGAACAAGGTTGTTGTGTGCTGTACCTTGCGCCTATATCACCGTCAAAGGACAATTTATGGGAGGGCAGTGGGTTGCTGCTCCCTCCTACTCATAACCACTTACCTAACCTTTGCTGTGCAGATGGTGGTGCCAAGCTGCCAAGCTTTCTCATTGCATGGCTCAGATCACAAAGATCATAATATTCACCTCAAATATGAGGGAAGCTTTACAACTCCCCAGAGTTCTTCCCTGGCTGGGATACCAATCTGAACCCAGTCTCTTCCCTTGAGTCTCCAACACTCCCCCTCCCTCCACTACTTCTGAGTACTTTTAACCTCTTCTCATCTTCCCGACAGACTCCAAGCCTTCTCCCTTTCACCCACTAGCTCTCTCTCCCATCTGATTCAGGATGAACATTTGGAGGCTCAAGGAAGGGTTGAGGGGAGGGATGTCATAGTTATGTGCCCCCCTGGGATCCAACACAGTCCAAATGGAAGTCCAATTTGCTCAAAAAAAGCCAAGCTGTGGGCTTCGATTCAGCCCAAATGAGGTTAAATGGGGGCAGGGGGAGGGAGCCACACATCACTAGATGACAGAAAAGGAAGGATGTACAATGGCTTCCCTCCCTCTCTTCCACTCTTCCTCCACCTCCCCATGTCCCCTTCTTCTCTTTTCTCTTCTGTTTCTTCCCCTGCCCCTCTCATGCTGCCAAAGCTGTCGTAAGAGCTTTGGACAGAGCCAGAGGGAAACTGAGAAGGAAAAGAAAGAGAGGAAGAGCGAAGCAAAATAAACTGAGGGGTGGAGAGGGATGTGGAGAGAAGCCTCCTTCCTTCTCTGCCATTTCCTCCGGCACTCTCACTGGAGCCCCACATTTGCTGCAGCCATCAAGTAAGGGTGTCTGGGGGTCCACAGGTGGGGGATGAGATAGGGCTCATGGAGGGAAGGAGAGGGCTCAGGTATATCAGCCAATTACATTCTGGGGTATTTCCCACTTAATTTCCCAATTTCAAGAAGTGGCTCAGATTCCAGGGATTCAGAAGGACTGGGGTCTTAGAAGCCACAGCAAGTCAGACTGGTGGGGAGGGAGGGACAGACAGAGTGAGGGATGTGCTGAGAATGAACAGGATCCTGGAGCAGAGTGAGACCAAAGATTACAATCCTGATGCAAACAATGTTCTATGCAAATACGTAGTTGCTGATATTCATTTCCATTTTTCCAGCAGGTCTGGTCTGGTTACTGTTCAGGAAGACACTCAACATGCTTCCAAGGAAAAGAAGAAAAAGGAATTTTTGAAAGAGATCTACACTCCCCCAGTAAATTACTGTGAGCACTATAGCCCCATGAGTAGGATTTTGAAAAGGAGAGTTCAGAGTCTATTCGATGGTACGGAGAGCACGTTGTCAAGCAGAGAGAAAAGGGAGTGTTGTTGCCTCCTTGTGTCAATAAGAGGTTTTGGGAAAATTATATGGCAGGAAAAATCAAATATGGAGCTTAATTGGGAAATATAGAACACTTAAAATGCAGAAAGTTGGCATTCAGAATCTACTATACTGCCCAAGTATGGTATTAAGGAAGTTATTCAAAAGGTGGGGGCAGCTTCACATCTCAGCTGGTGGCTGGCTTGTAATCCAGCTGAGTCGAGTTCCAATTATTTAGACAAGCTGGCATCGCTTACTCATGGGAAAGTCAAAACCCGGTGTCATGATTGTTTTGTTTATATATGTGTGTTTATATATGTGTGTTTAAGACACACCAAATGTCTTAAACAGTTTGCAGAGAAACAACTTCGCCCAATTGTGACATCATTCTGATGTCAGAGAATTCTGTGTCTGTTTGGCCTGAGCTGTATTTGTGCCAACAGTAGTAACCCATCAACTTCTGTAATTAGGGAACCATTGATCTGAGTAGAGATGCACATGAACTGAAAAACTGGTGGTTCATGATGGTTCATGGTTCTTAGCTAACCATGAACCACCACAAACAAATTAGAAAACAAGCCGGTTCACAGTTCATTTTCTGGTTTGTGCCTGGGGGGCCCCTACCTGATGCCTCTGCCTCTACCTCCACTGGGTGGTATTCTCAGAGGCAGCCGTTGGCTCCTAGCAGGGAAGTCGGCTGCTGCCTCTGAGCATCTGTCCACCTATCAGCTGAATAGGCAGAGATAGGCTTTGCTGTAGTCTTTAAAATGACTATAGTGGCCATTTACTGCAGTTTGTGTCAGATTTGGCATGGATGAAATCATATTAAAGTATTTTGAAGTCACAGGTCCTGCTCTTTTTCCGTCTCTTTCATCTGTTGAAGTTGTTTGTTGTTGATGTGTTCACAACAGTAAGTAATGAAACTTATTCTTTCTACTACAGATGTCTCAGAGTGAGTTACTGAGGCTGTAAGTGCCAGTTAAGGAGAAAGGGCTGGACTATCTGGGGAACCTGTATCTATTCTTCTCTGAGGGTCACTATACTTCTACTGTGTACCACCAGAAATTCAAAAGTCTGCAACACAAAGCCTTCAGCACCTCTCTTTCTCTCTGTATCAGAGAGAGAGAGAAAAGACAGAGAGCTCTCCTGGCACAGCAGCCTGAGCCACAAGCCTGTTTTCAGGCCTGTTTTCACCTTCAGAGGAAGGTGCTGGAGTCTACGTATTTTGCTTGAAATCTTTTTTTTTTTGGACATTATGTACAAAAGATTTCCATTATACTCCACAACACCCTTGCTGCAGAAATAGGGCCCTCAGAGCAATGTGGGGCCCCTCAATAACCTGAGGAGGCATAAAATTGCATTGTTAAAATCAGGTTAGATTAAAAACACAATAACTGAGGAGTTGAGCTCCCCGGATCCGCTCTGTCTTCCCACTTTTCCCTTTCACCTAACGTTGTTCTTGTAACTCTTTGGGGATCTACTAAGCCCTTTGCGGATGCTAACGACGTAGCGTCGTTACTTTTGAGGAAATCTTGAAAGCTAAGCCTCTTTCCTATTTAGTGGCGTTGAACCCTATCGGAGTCCCCTCTTACTGTTTGCGTTGGGCAAGGATCTTGCCCGTTCCTACGGTGCTCGTGAGAGATTTGCGTACGTGGGCTGATAAAGTAAACATTTTAAGTTTCCTACGAAAAGGGAAGGATGCCTGAGGGAAGCGGAGCGAGGAGCAGCAGTCGTAAAAAGCCCCATAGGACTACCAAGCCCAGAGTCCTCCGCGGCCGCCTCCTTTCTTCCTGTTGTGCGGCTGATGAAACTGAAAGTGGTGCTGCTTCGGCCACTTCAGGCTTCGATCGGGCAATTTCACCTTCAAAACGTGCCCGGGAGTGGGAGAGCTGGGGCGGGGTGGGGGGCGGGGGAGAGGCCCGATCGCGGGGGCAGGTAGCCAGGAAGAGCCTCGTCTCCTAAGGCCGCAAAGTATGAACGGGGGCGTGGAGTGTCTTCTCTCCGAGGAAGTGATCAATCTCACTCGAGGACCCTCAGGTAAGAAAGTTTTCTTTTAAAAAGGTATTGGGGAAAGTGGGGGGGGGGGCGGCGCGCGCGTGGGCTCGGGTCGATCGCTGCCTCGAGGTGAGGAGATCGAGTGGCCTTCGCCGGACTTCCCTCCACCCCCGAGCCACTCTGGCTGGCCTCCTCAGGGTCAGCACGAAAGTGCCAGCCAGGCTGAGGCCTGCTCGGGTTCCTCCGGGGGCTCCGGGCCCCCCCCCCGCCCACGACAAAAAAAGGCTTGCGCTTTTCAGAGCCGCGGCGGTAAATCCCTTCTTCAAGGCGTGGGCGGGAGGGTGGGATCCTCGGAGGACCGCGGGAACCGCTCCCACCTTGGGTAGCTCGGATCGCTCCCTTCCTTGGCAGCCGAAAAAGGAGGCGGTTCCTTCGGCATCGCGCTCTGACTTCGCCTCCTGCGCCCAAAAGGCAAGGCCGTTTGAAGTTGAAAGGCAGCGTTAGCAGAGGGCTCATGAAGGCGAGGGAGCGATGCCCTGGCCTCCCTTCGGAGGAAGCCATCAGCCTTCTTCGGCGGGGGGGGGGGGAGAGTCAAAGCGCGGAGGGAGGCAAACCTGCCCCCCCCCTCTTTCTGGAAAGTTGTGATTTTTTTTTTTAAATAGGAAAGATTTCAAGGTATTTTTTCCCCCCTCTAAGTGAAGAATGTGTTGGACGGTTCTTATTTGTTATGTGCTGTCAAATCGCACCCAACTCTTTAAGATAGGTGAGAGATTTAAGGAGTGCATTTTCCATGGCCTTATTTATTTATTTATTTATTTATTTAACTTATATGCCGCCCACTCTACCCAAAGGTCTCTGGGCGGCTTACAACAACTAAAATACAATAAAAATACAATAACAAGATAATACAATTAAAATAGATACTCTAAAAATTGCCATCAGGACCCACAGTTGATATTATTTCAATTAAAAGCCTTCGGGAACAGGAAGGTTTTGACCTGGCGCCGAAATGTCATCAGCGTCGGCGCCAGACGAATCTCAGTCGGGAGGGCGTTCCATAGTCTGGGGGCAGCTGCCGAAAAGGCCCTTTGTCTACAAGCCATCCCTCTTACCTCCTTGAGGGACGGCTCTTTCAAAAGGGCCCCCTGGCTAGATCTTAACTGCCTGGTAGGCTCATATGGAAGGAGGTGGTCCTTCAGGTATCCAGGGCCCAAGCCGTTTAGGGCTTTATATGTCAAAACAAGCACTTTGAATTGGGCCCGGGCAGCAACTGGTAACCAATGTAATTTAATCAGAATCGGCTTGATATGGGCCCTAGCGGCCCCACCACTCACCAGCCGCGCAGCTCGATTCTGGACCAGTTGCAGTCGCCGGACCGTCTTCAAAGGCAGCCCCACGTAGAGCGCATTGCAATAATCTATGCGAGATGTTACCAGTGCGTATGTAACTGTCATGAGACTCCACTCGTCCAGGTAGGGCTGTAGCTGGTACAATTTCTGCAGCTGAAGGAAGGCGCCCCTGGCCACCGAGTCCACCTGGGCTTCCAGAGTTAGACTGGGGTCCTGGAGCACCCCCAGGCTGCGGACCCTGTCCCTTAGGGGGAGTGTAACCCCATTCAGGGCAGGGCAATGGCCCTCCAGCCTGTCCGGCGAAGCACCCACTAACAGCACTTCCGTCTTGTCTGGATTGAGTTTCAATTTATTAACCCTCATCCAGTCCATTATCAGGTCCAGACACGAGTTCAGCACAGAAACCGCCTCACCTGGATTGGTGGAAAACGAGAGGTAGAGCTGAGTGTCGTCAGCATATTGCTGACTCCTCAGCCCAAACCTCCTGATGACCTCTCCCAGCGGATCCATGTAGATGTTAAACAGCATGGGGGACAGTATCGAGCCCTGAGGAACCCCATGACATAAACGCCATGGGGCAGAGCAACTGTCCCCCAGCACCACCCTCTGGACACAGTCGGCCAGGAAGGAACGGAACCACCGTAAAGCGGTGCCCCCAACTCCCAACCCAGCCAGCCTATCCAGAAGGACACCATGGTCGATGGTGTCGAAAGCCGCTGAGAGGTCCAGGAGTATCAACAGGGTCACACTCCCCCTGTCTCTCTCCCGGCAAAGGTCATTGTACAGGGCGACCAAGGCAGTCTCCATGCCAAAACCTGGCCTGAAACCCGATTGAAATGGATCCAGAAAATCCGTTTCATCCAGCAGCGCCTGGAGTTGCCCGGCCACAACCTGCTCCAACACTTTGCCCAAATAAGGGAGGTTCGCCACTGGTCGGTAGTTAACCACCAGCCTTGGGTCCAGGTTAGGCTTTTTTAGGAGTGGCCGAATTACCGCCTCTTTCAAGGTGGTAGGGACCACTCCCTCTCTCAAAGAGGCGTTCACGGCCTCCTGGACCCAGGTGCGAACCCCCCTGGCAGATCTTCCAATTAGCCAAGATGGGCAAGGGTCGAGCGGAGTGGTGGTAGAACAGACAGATCCAAGCACCCTGTCCACATCCTCAGGTCTCAACAATTGAAACTCATCCATTAATATTTGACCTAAGCACGGCACACTAGACACATCCTCTGATTTTGCAGTAACGGTGGAGTCCAACGCACTGCGAATCTGAGCGTTTTTTCCCTCAAAATGAATGGCAAACTCATCACAGCGAGCTGATGAGCAGTCCGGGACCTCCACCGGATTTCCCGGTTGAAGAAGATCCCGGACCACCCGAAACAGCTCTGCTGGACGACATTCTGAGGAAGCAATACGGCTGGAGAAATATTGCCGTTTGGCCAGCCGTATTGCCACAAAATAGGCCCGATAATGGGTTCACTTGTCCTTCAGCAAGTGTCCAACGGGAAGCAGGGAGTTGAGCCCAAGTCTTACAAATTTCTCACTCTATCCACTCCACTTATTTTGACTGAACGTTGAGGCGAACCCTGACATGCGTTTTGCAGTGAAACTTTCAGAATGCTGTTCCACTTTCTGTGGCTGTTCAGTGAAACAGCAAGAAAAGGGCACTCTGATTTAGGAGCAGGCCCCTCACAAACAAACACAGTGGAAGTTATTTCTGAGCTGATGTGTGTAAGAGGGAGCCAGCAAGATAAAAGAGGCTGAAGTGTTTGGTCTGGGACTTGGAGAGATTCAGATTCTCAAACGGTTGTAAGAATCTACCTCACAAGGTCGTTGTGAGGGTACAGTGAGAAAGAGAGAAGCAGAGATAGAAATGGAAGTGTTCAATGTTACATTTTTCAATGGAAAGTTTTTCCAGATTGTATATCTCTCTGCTCATCTATAGTTGTCGGGGCTCTTCTACTGCAAATGGGAACATTAGATGGACTAATTATAGGATGTGAACTTCTTCCAAGTTGTTCTTCAAAGGAGACAAGTGTTGACAAACCCTTGTGCTCAGCTGTCCATGGGGGAACTGAAAGACAACACACGACAACCTTTTCCTATGCACAATGCAGTTGGCATCTGATTGGGTCTGGACCACACTTATGTATGAAGCATTTGTTCTCAATAGACTAACAAATGAACACACTGCTAAGCTTGTTTCTGTTTTGCAGAACAGGTGACAGGTGTTAATGTTTTTGGAACTCAGGTCTGAAGTCCTGGACTTCATCATGTTATTTTAAAGTAGAGTCATGCAGGGGAGGGAGCTTCTACTGTACTAGTGACATCTAGTGACGGATTGAAAGCATTATTTAAATAATATTTTAGAAGATTGCCAAATGGTTGTAAAGCAGCTGTGTATTCTATTCTTGAAAGGTTTTAAATTTAAAAATAAATCTGCACCTGAAGTCAGCTGACAGAGCATGTGAGGAGAACTTGCTGTTTTAGTTTTTCTCCGTGTTATGGCCTGCTGTGTATCTGTGATAGTTCTTTTTCTTCTGTCTACGGTTCTCAGGTTTGTTTGTTTTTACATACAGTTGTTTCTATTCTACAAATCTTTAGTTGTTATTTTGGAGAAAATGCCTCATAAATATTGGTGTTCTGTGGAGAGGACATTTCTAGTACACTAAGTCAACAGGGAGAGAAGTTATATGATGGTAATTGCATACATATGAGTCTGAAAAGAGAGGCAACATTTCTGAAACAAACTACTCAGCAATTTTAGCTTTGTTGTTGTTTGTTGTTTAGTCGTGTCCGACTCTTCGTGACCCCGTGGACCAGAGCACGCCAGGCCCTCCTGTCTTCCACTGCCTCCCGGAGTTGGGTCAAATTCATGTTGGTAGCTTTGGTGACACTGTCCAACCATCTTGTCCTCTGTCGGGACGTCCCCTTCTCCTCTTGCCGTCACACTTTCCCAACATCAGGGTCCTTTCCAGGGAGTCTTCTCTTCTCATGAGATGGCCAAAGTATTGGAGCCTCAGCTTCAGGATCTGTCCTTCCAGTGAGCGCTCAGGGTTGATTTCCTGCAAAATGGATAAGTTTGTTCTCCTTGCAGTCCAGGGGACTCTCAAGAGTCTCCTCCAGCACCACAATTCAAAAGCATCAATTCTTCGGCGGTCAGCCTTCTTTATGGTCCAGCTCTCACTTCCATACATCGCTACTGGAAAAACCATAGCTTTGACTATGCGGACCTTTGTCGGCAAGGTTGATGTCTCTGCTTTTTAAGATGCTGTCTAGGTTTGTCATCGCTTTCCTCCCAAGAAGCAGGCGTCTTTTAATTTCGTGGCTGCTGTCACCATCTGCAGTGATCCTGGAGCCCAAGAAAGTAAAGTCTGTCACTGCCTCCATATCTTCCCCTTCTATTTGCCAGGAGGTGATGGGACCAGTGACCATGATCTTAGTTTTTTTGATGTTGAGCTTCAGACCATTTTTTGCGCTCTCCTCTTTCACCCTCATTAAGAGGTTCTTTAATTCCTCCTCACTTTCTGCCATCAGAGTGGTATCATCTGCATATCTGAGGTTGTTGATATTTCTTCTGGCAATCTTAATTCCGGTTTGGGATTCATCCAGTCCAGCCTTTCGCATGATGTATTCTGCATATAAGTTAAATAAGCAGGGAGACAATATACAGCCTTGTCGTACTCCTTTCCCAATTTTGAACCAATCAGTTGTTCCATATCCAGTTCTAACTGTTGCTTCCTGTCCCACATATAGATTTCTCAGGAGATGGATAAGGTGGTCAGGCACTCCCATTTCTTTAAGGACTTGCCATAGTTTGCTGTGGTCCACACAGTCAAAGGCTTTTGCGTAGTCAATGAAGCAGAAGTCGATGTTTTTCTGGAACTCTCTGGCTTTCTCCATAATCCAGTGCATGTTAGCAATTTGGTCTCTAGTTCCTCTGCCCCTTCGAAATCCAGCTTTTACTTCTGGCAGTTCTCGGTCCACATACTGCTGAAGCCTGCCTTGGAGGATTTTGAGCATAACCTTGCTAGCGTGTGAAATGAGTGCAATTGTACGGTAGTTGGAGCATTCTTTGGCACTGCCCTTCTTTGGGATTGGGATGTAGACTGATCTTTTCGAATCCTCTGGCCACTGCTGAGTTTTCCAAACTTGCTGGCATATTGAGTGTAGCACCTTAAAAGTGTCATCTTTTAAGATTTTAAATAGTTCAACTGGAATGTCATCACCTCCACTGGCCTTGTTGTTAGCCATGCTTTCTAAGGCCCACTTGACTTTGCTCTCCAGGATGTCTGGCTCAAGGTCAGCAACCACACTATCTGGGTTGTCTGGGACATCCAGATCTTTCTGGTATAATTCCTCTGTGTATTCTTGCCACCTCTTCTTGATGTCTTCTGCTTCTGTAAGGTCCCTCCCATTTTTGTCCTTTATCATGTCCATCTTTGCACAAAAGGTTCCTTTAATATCTCCAATTTTCTTGCACAGATCTCTGGTTTTTCCCTTTCTATTTATTTCCTCTATATCTTTGCATTGTTCATTTAAGAAGGCCCTCTTGTCTCTCCTTGCTATTCTTTGGAAGTCCGCATTCAATTTTCTGTAACTTTCCCTATCTCCCTTGCATTTTGTTTCCTCTTCTCTGCTATTTCTAAGGCCCTGTTGGACAGCCACTTTGCTTTCTTGCATTTCCTTTTCTTTGAGATGGTTTTTGTTGCTGTCTCCTGTACAATGTTACGTGCCTCTATCCATAGTTCTTCAGGCACCAAATCTAGTTCCTTAAATCTGTTCTTCACTTCCACTGTGTATTCAAAAGGGATTTGGTTTAGATTATAACTGACTAGCCCAGTGGTTTTTCCTACTTTCTTCAGTTTAAGCTTGAGTTTTGCTGGAAGAAGCTGATGATCAGAGCCACAATCAGCTCCAGGTCTTGTTTTTGCTGACTGTATAGAGCTTCTCCATCTTTGGTTGCAGAGAATATAATCAGTCAATATAATTTTAGCTTATATTTTGGAAAATACCCTGTTTCCCCGAAAATAAGACCTAACCTGAAAATAAGCCCTAGTATGATTTTTCAGGATGCTCGTAATATAAGCCCTACTCCAAAAATAAGCCCTAGTTAAGTGAAACCCCGCACTCCACCATTGTGCAGCAAGCAGAAGATGACGTGACTGTATTTGAATAAATGTAGATTGTTGTACATGAAAAAAATAAAACATCCCCTGAAAATAAGCCCTACTGTGTTTTTGGAGCAAAAATTAATATAAGACCCTGTCTTATTTTTGAGGAAACACGGTAGATATGTAGACTGGTTTTTTCCTTGTTTCAGTCAAAGAGGGTTGCACAGAATCTCCACCTGAACAAAGGTGGAACTCCTTCCTACTGCCTGACTTTCCTGTTGCAAGTTTCTTGCAGGTGATTAATGCTGTGGTTTTGCTCTGTATTTCTTTCATGGTGGTTTGACCGTCTCTGTCGTGTACATTTGTTGCCAGTATATTTCTTGCTAAGTATAAGGCTGGCTATACTTAGAAAACCCTAGATACTTCCCAGTGCTGAGCAACATGCTCATTTATCTTCTCATCACCCCTTTGATGACCAAGATGTACTCATTTTGGACCGAGAAGATGGGTGATTTGAGAGAGGGGTCAGGAAGGCCATACATGTGCATATAGAAAATCCCTCACTCAACAGGGGTGGAGACCTTAGATACAATCTGTCTCCTATTTATCATGTTGCCCTTTCATCTGTCCTCAGAAAGATCAGGACCACACCCACCAGAAAGACCACTGTTAACGACCCATGACATGGGTTGAGAAGGACTGCAGAGGTGTCAGGTGGATATACAGTGGGCTGCAGAATTGTATTTGGAGGGTGATGAGTAATGGCTTCTTTCTTAAACTGGGAGGAGGTAACAGGTGGGATAACCCAGGGGTCAGTTCTCTTCAACATTTTTATTAATGACCTGGATCAGGGGGTTCAGGGAATGCTAATCAAATGTGCAGATGACACAAAATTGAGTGGAATAGCTAAACCCCTGGAAGACAAAAACAAAATCAAAAATATCTAGATAGGCTTTCGCACTGGGCCAAAAACAACAAAATGAAATTCAACAGGAATAAATGCGAAGTTCTGCACCTAGGAAAAAGAAACCAAACACACAGTTAGAAAATGGGGGATACCTGGCTCAGTAGTACTATAAGTGAGAAGGATCTTGGAATTGTCGTAGATCACAAGCTGGATATGAGCCAACAGTGTGATGTGGCTACAAAAAAAGCAAATGCTATTTTAGGCTGCATTAAGAGAAGTATAGTCTCCAGATGCCGTGAGGTACTAGTTCCCCTCTATTCGGCATCAGTTAGGCCTCATCTTGAGGACTGTGTCCAGTTCTGGACACCACACTTCAAGAAGGATGCTGACAAATTGGAACAAGTTTAGAAGAGGGCAACAAGGATGATTAGAGGGCTGGAAGCCAAGCCCTGTGAGGAACAACTGAGAGAACTCAGCATGTTTAGCCTTAAGAAAAGAAGACAGAGGAGTGATATGATACAACTTTTCAAATACTTGAAAGGCTGTCATGTAGAGGAGGGGTGAGATATGTTCTCAATCAACCCAGAGTGCAGGACATGCAACAATGGGCTCAAGTTATAGGAAGCCAGATTTCAGTTAAATATCAGGAAAAACTTCCTAACTGTTAGAGTAGTATGGCAATGGAGTTAATTACTTCAAGAGGTGGTGAGTGCTCCAACACTGGAGGCATTCAAGAGAAATTTAGACAATCACCTGGCAGATATCCTTTGATTTGTATTCCTGCATTTAGCAGGGAACTGGACTTGATGGCCTTATAGGCCCTTCCAATTTCATGATTCTATGATGAGTATATGACCAAAAGTAGAGATGGGCACAAACCTAGTTCGATGGCTTGTGCCATTTCGTTTCTCAGCTGAACAGGTGTTCACACTTCAAAGCCCCACCTCCTCTGGCGGGTGCCCATTCAAAGGCAGCACCCGGAGGTGGCAGGGCAGGGAGCCAGGCTGCTGCCTCTGAGTGGGTGCCGGCTGGAGGAGATGGGGCTTTGAAGTGCCAAATATCTGTTTGGCTGAGAAATGAACTGGCATGATCTGCCCATCTTTAGCCAAAATTGATATTACATTAGTTGTGCTGCTGGCAGTCATTCCTGAATTTTTGGAAAAGAAAAAAGCTGTCAAAAATGGGAATTTTTATCAAGATTCCAATGGTGGGGAGAACTTAATCCTTTTCTCCCAGGGTATAACCCTAGTGAAAATCTCACACCACCTTGGCAATTACCGTGTTTCCCCAAAAATAAGACAGGGTCTTATATTAATTTTTGCTCCAAAAAACACAGTAGGGCTTATTTTCAGGGGATGTTTTATTTTTTTCATGTACAACAATCTACATTTATTCAAATACAGTCATGTCATCTGGTTGCTGCACAATGGTGGAGGGCAGGGTTTCACTTAACTGGGGCTTATTTTGGGGGTAGGGCTTATATTACGAGCATCCTGAAAAATCATACTAGGGCTTATTTTCAGGTTAGGTCTTATTTTCGGGGAAACGGTAATACTGGGGGAAAATGCTTCCATTGCAGCTGATGGGAGCTCCTTTTTTGCCACACTGAACCATTTCATTGGCACTGCAACACAGGAGGGAAAGGTGAAGCCTCTTTTCATGTTGTGGACCTCATGAAAATTCCCCTCTTGTATCTCATAAGGGACGTGGTGGTGCTACGGGTTAAACCGCAGAAGCCTCTGTGCTGCAAGGTCAGAAGACCAGCCGTCGTAAGATCGAATCCACGCGACGGAGTGAGCTCCTGTCGCTTGTCCTAGCTCCTGCCAACCTAGCAGTTTGAAAGCATGTAAAAATGCGAGTAGATAAATAGGTACCACCTCGGTGGGAAGGTAACGGCGTTCCTTGTCTAGTCGCACTTGGCCACGTGACCACGGAAACTATTCGGACAAACGCTGGCTCTACGGCTTGGAAACGGGGATGAGCACCGCACCCTAGAGTCGGACACGACTGGACTAAATGTCAAGGGGAACCTTTACCTGTCTCATATTATTTTTTTAAAAACTTGGGTGAGATTGCTAACTGCACAATTAAAATAATGTCTACTTTGGCACAATATAGAAAGGAATGGTATGTATTATGTTTTATTTCTAGGCTTGGACATTCTCATTTCTAATTAATTTGCTGTGCTCCTTAGGCCTAGGATTTAATATAGTCGGCGGGATAGACCAACAGCACATCTCGAATGACACTGGCATCTACGTTAGTCGAATCAAAGAAAATGGTGCTGCTGCAGTTGATGGACGCCTGCAAGAAGGAGATAGAATTTTAACAGTGAGTAGTTCAAGTTTGTTCACCAAAATTGTTTCAAGATGAAGAAGTTTTTGAAACTTCGTACAGTTCCATCAATCTCGATTAGGTCCACAAGCCATCAATTTGCAATACTACATTTTTTTGGAAACAGAACTTTACAATCCCAAAGCAAAAGTTTCTTCCCTTGGCTCTGGCTTTGTCTCATTCTCCATGTAAGTTTATTTTGTGACAAGTGCATGAAATAATTTATCCCCGTTTCCAAAGGTAGACCAAATCCACCCTGCCTATAACTTCATCTGCCTCTGGAATGAAGGAAAGAAAATTCCCTGGTGAGTTCATAATGTTTTTCTTCCACTTGGAGGTATGGATTTATTTGCCTCCAACAGGAAACAAACCTTACGTTTCTGGTATGTCACGAGTCTTGATTTGTATCAGGAAGGCTGGGAGCATAGCCTCACATTGCAAATTCTCTCGCACACTGATAATGTATTGTGTACACACATCTGTGTTGAATTTGACTATCACTTTCCAGTAGGTGTGTAGTATGATTAGTGCACTATAGTACCCATAGTTTTCTCTAGTATATTCTGACACAGGGCATTCCTTCTACTGAACTGTTTACTTAATACTGCATCATCCTTGCACGCAATGTGTTGTTGTTATTTTACCCAGTTTATAGGCTATTTTTCTAAGTAAAATTCTTCCAAAGCAGCCTAAAACACAATAAAACTTTTAAAATAATAAAACATATACAGCAAAAGTGTCAGAAAAAATGAGTCCAAAAGCAATTAAATTCACATTGACCAGAATCTTTTTACTTGTGTATGCTGGTATAAATCAAGTAGTATAAATCAGATTCCTGTTAGTTAAGAAGTAGAAGCTTGTTTTCAAGGGCTTTTATGATCTGGTACATGAAATCTTGATTCCTTAGCTGGCAGCAATTTGCTATCATGGTTTGTGCCATTTGACTAATGCTGGTGTATGTAATAGGATTCTGCCCACTAATTCAGAAGCTAGAAGAATTAAAAGGAAATGACAGCAGCATAAAAAACCTTGATGTTGGTGTGTCACAATTACGTGTGTTGTTTTCTCTGAACCAATGGTATGCTAAGATTTTCCCACTTCTGCAATTGTGATCTATCCTCTGTATTGCTTTTTTTTCCTGGGAGATAGTGATTTATGACCAGATCATAATTTCTATTGAAACATAAAGATTAGAATAATAATTTAATAAAACTGGCATGATTCAGTGGCACCATTTGCTGGAATTATGGCACACAGCGCTGCTTGTATTCAAATTCAAGATATAAATCTTTATTTTGCTCTCATAGGCAAGAACAAACAATTTCAGATGTTTTCTTTCCACTGGGTGAGAGTTTGAGACTGTGCCTTTTTCATATTTTGGAACATTTTTGGGAAAGGATCATTACAATTTTGTAACACCTTGCATTTTGCACAAAAAAGGTTATATTTTGTGCAAAATATTTTTATGTAAAATACATCATTTTTGTGCCAAATACAAGGATTTTGCACAAGAACCCCTTTTTTATTTTTTTTATTTTTTTTTATTTTTTGGTAATGTTGCTATTGATGAAAAGCCCTGGTCTTTTAGCTTTTGTGCAGGACCAAAATAGGACTTTTGAGTCGCAGAGGTTTATGATTTTTTCAGAAAGGTGGCTCAACCCCATCTTCTCAGAGGACAAGAACATTTGCAAGTATAAATTACGTCCTTACTATAGATCTTGTTGGACTGCATTTCCTAGCGTTGCTTACTATTGACTACACTGATGGGAGCTACAGTCCAACAATAGCTGGAAAGCCACACTTTGCCTATCCCTGTGTTGTGCCTGGTTACTCAGAAGCAGTTCTTGTTGTTTTGTGATACTTTCTCCCAGGTAAGTGAACATTTATTGATAGATTTGTATTTTTGTCCTGATATTCCACTAAAATTAGTGCTTCCTTCAGCTAGTGATAAAATACAGATGATATAACAAAGAGGTAGAATAGAGATGTTAACAAGTGTCAATTAAAAAAACAAATTAAAGCACATATCAGCACCCACCAAATTAAAACCTCCATCAAGAGAAAATCACCTTAGCTGCCAAGAGCTGGTTCATACAGAAATGTCCTTGCCTGCCACTGGATGGAGCCGGCAAGGCCTGCATCAGCAGGGAGTTCTAGAACCTTGGGTTTGCGATCTAATTTACCACACCTTATCATTTACCACATTTCAGAGTTGATGATGTTCCTATTTTGTTTCATGCTCTTAGATGCTTACATTCAGTTTTTAAAGAGAATGTTCCGTGTTGAGAACAAATGTAAAATGTTCGCAGTGCCTGAATAGGAAGCATTTGTACTGCTATTACCAAAAGGAAAAAATAAATAAATTGTGAAACCCTCCAAACATTTAGGATGTGCTACATGTTATCTGTCCAATTTCTGAAATAAGAGAAACAAAATTATTCTTAGTACCTAAGCCTGTAGTTCATCGGTTAGTGATTTCCCTCAGCCTAAGGGACGTGGTGGCGCTGCGGGTTAAACCGCAGAAGCCTCTGTGCTGTAAGGTCTATAGATCTGCAGCTGTAAGATCGAATCCACACGACGGAGTGAGCGCCCGTCGCTTGTGCCAGCTCCCGCCAACCTAGCGGTTCGAAAGCATGCAAAACGCAAGTAGATAAATAGGGACCACCTCGGTGGGAAGGTAACAGCATTCCGTGTCTAGTCGCACAGGCCATGTGACCACGGAAGATTGTCTTCGGACAAACGCTGGCTCTATGGCTTGGAAACGGGGATGAGCACCGCCCCCTAGAGTCGAACACGACTGGACAAATTGTCAAGGGGAACCTTTACCTTTACCTAAGCTAGCTTGTCGATTTGTGACTAAAATTATTCAACCTAAAATGGCCTTCACAATTCTGTGTTTTACCCCCCACAGGTTAATGGCAAGGAGCTGAAGAACATGCTGCACCAGCATGCTGTGGATCTGTTCAGGAATGCAGGCAACAACGTTTCATTAAAGGTTCAGCACAGGGTGTGTATTTTCTACTTCCTGAGATTTGGCACTATTGCCTGGAAGACTGTGGCCTTTGGACTGCTCCTTGGAGATGACTAGTTGTGATTACAGACATATTAAACATTAACATTTTCAGTCCGTTGTGTTGTTCCTTGCGACTTTGCTGGTGCCTTTTCAACTCTGAGGAAAAAGCAGACATTGAAAAAAAGTTGTGGAAGGGCCCTTGTAGAGTGATAGATAATCTCCACAAGACTCCATGGGTTTCTTAACATGGTAAAGGAGATTTCCCCCTCGAAAGCTGCACTTTCCAGGTGTGTTGGAATCGCCTGTGATGTCCAACCACCTTAGCTATTGGGGAACAAGAGGACTGTCGTCCAGCACATATAGAGGGTGCTGGTCTGGGTACAGCTCTGTAAATGCTTGGAAAGTAACATGAATTGGACAAGCAAAAAATCACCTTGTGGGTGCCTTTATTATGGAAAAGACTTTCTAGCAATAAATGAGAAGCAGGATCCTGTTCCAAAGAAGCAGTGTAGAAATGTGATGAATAGCCAAGGATAAACACAAGATACATGTACCTTAGTGTGGTTGTGGATGAAATTGTTTGATCAGAGGGATTAATTTTATTAAAAGCTTCATGGAAGAATTGTGGTTAAAGAAGACATCTTTATGGTTGCCATAAAGAAAGGAGAAAGGTAATTCACAAGTAGTTGGCATACATGCCTTGGTGTATTCTGTTCAAAGAATACATTAAAGCACGTGATGTTGGCTACAGGAAGAGTATGTTTAAAATACGTAAGTTAGAGAATTCTCATTACAGTATAATATGTGTGCAAGCTATCAAGAGTTAATGAATTTCGCAGCTTCATTGAAGATTAACTTGGAGCAGAATTTTCCAGCTTCCCAACTGGAGGATGTTGGATGATTTGAGAAATGCAGATCCCTGAAAGACTGCTGCCATTTCTTGCTGTGATGTAATGCCTGTAATGCCTCTCATCTTTTCCAATTGCAGCAGGTGCCCCAGAATGGTCCTTCAAGCCACCGAGGGGATGGAGAGGCAGGAGGCATTCCCTTGGCTGTGATTTTGGTGCCTGGGCTGGCAATAACAGTAGCTGCCATATGGGCCTTCTTCAGATATCGACAACGGCTGTGACCCACATCCATTCTAGAAGACCTTGTGCAGAGGAAAACCTACAGATCTGTCATGTGATTAAAGAGAGAAATTTGACTGTCTTATTCAGGCTTGGCATTGGGGGAAGAGAGAATCATTGCCTAACATAAAGTTGCTGCTGCTTATGATGTGACGAATTTCATGCACCTGGAGGTCAGATGATTGCCTAGAAACTGGGATGTCCCACTTCATTGGTCCTGCAGAAGCTTGGTTAATCTGCATCTGATGTTTTGTTTTTCTGTTGCCCCATGAATGTTCATTTGTCTCTGTGTTTGTAAAATGTAGGCTGCAGTACAAGACTGGCATATTGAACCTTGATCAAGGACGAGACTTCTGACACAGGTCATTTAACACTTCAGGAACGTGAGGGATATTTCTGGAGCAGCCACCAATATGAATATAGTTTGCTCTGGTGGCCAGGAGAAATTAGATGCCTGGAGCATGCAGGAAAATGCTTGCCTGTTAAAAGGGATCTTTTGGATTGCAGGCACTGCATCTGATCAGGAAGTGAAAATACTGGATGAGTTCTTTCATAACCCATGGATGCGTCCCTCTCAATAGGGAGAGATGAAAACAATGATGAGTCTATTCTTATGTTGTTTTTTTCCAGTTGTGGAAGCTGGCTGCTGTTTTTCTTAGAGAAGTATATAAAGTTTCATCTATGGCTTCAGGTCGTCTGCTGACACAAAACAAGCCATAAATATTGGATATGGTTCAGTAAAGGCAAGGAGGCATCATGGGGGTAGGGACAGAAGGGAATGAGAGCTTCCAACCATGAAGGCTGTCATTGGAATTCATCTGCTTGACAGTGAGTTCTACTGAAATCAATGGGATGGACTTCCAGGTAAATGCATGTTTACGGAATGCATTACAAAGAAGAACTTCCAAAAGGATGGAATGGGAAGCTTTTAACTGAGTGCTCATGCAGATATTGGCAACAATTGGGTTATGAAAGGCTCATTTAGAAGAGGTATGAATGAACAAAGGATGAAGGAAAGGGTGGAAAATTCAGGCTAATGTTGCAGCTTTCTGACTATTGAAACCTCATGCAGAGCAAATGAACATGGTGTGTCTGTTGTACTTCTGTCTTCTTGCTCCTTCAAGTCTGTGGGGAACAGAAGATCACCATTGATTGCCTCTTTCCACCTCTGAAGCAATAGGTGAGATACAGTGTCAGTGTCAATCAGCAACTACATTTGGAGTCATTTAAGCAGAATTTAGTGTTTGTTTCCAAGGGGCAAAGACTGCAATCTTCAGAAGCTGGTTCAAGTAAGCATGTTTGTGGTTCAGGAGTCAAACTTGTTCTTAGTTTGATTGCTGAAACATCAAGTAACCTTCATAGTGAAACATTCCTTGGCTGGAGAGCATGGATTACAGCTTACTGCAGATTTTTTGGAAACATCCTTCTGTGGGCCATAAAGCCAGGGAGTGGATTCTAGATGGGGTAAACATTTGTAAGATTATGAGCAGGAATACAATGGAGAAGTTCACAAACCTTCCCACACTGATTGTACTGCCCTGTTCAGTGATTTGAGCTCACCAGGATATTGTCCATTTCACTCTTCTCTTAAGCGAATGTGTTTTTGTATTTTGTAGAAGAATCTTGATGTGTGAGATCTGTACAATGCCAAAAATACATGACATATGCAATATATGTATGGAGACTTTAAACTGTGGCCTAGACGTTTTTCTTTCCTAACCTCTAAGGTTTAATTTAGGAGATTTAAAAAAAAAAATGTTTGGATTGTTTTCATGACTGGTACTTGCCTGCTATAGTCCCCTTCATTCACCTTTACAGATACTTCTTTCCTTTCAGTACACCTGAGGGAGGAAAAATCCTACCATATTTTGAACGTGCCAGAGGCTCACTGGATGTTGCCGCTCCTCCTTTTTCATATGTGCTGACTTGTTTAACATGGCTTCATTCCAGTAACAGGGCCCTCAAATATGCTTGTATGTACATATACAGCTCATCTATCCTGATGATGGGCATTTTCAAGGCTAGTTGCTAGGACTTCACCACATTAAAGCTAGATCTGGACATTCAGCAAAACAAACAAGGTGGCAGAACAGACTATTAATTTGGGCTGTGCTGTTCAAGTAGGAAAAGAACATGACAGTGGAAGAGTGAGGACATAGTTCTTCTCTTTGATGTAATTTTTTTTTACTTCTTGGAGGCTTTCCCCTATTGGAAAAGCATCTGAAAGAGGGATTTCCATCCTGCAGTCGGAAGTACTGAAGGACATTGCTATTACTTCATACAATGTGTGGGGAACTGTGTAGCATTGGGGCCAAACCTTCCACTACCCCTAACAGAGTAGCCTGACTTCACCAACTAAGGGACTCCATGGCTGGAATTTATTTACTTGTATATATAGGGATTTGTCTACTGCTCTTCCGTAGAAATTTGCTGGGATGATTACATTAATAGTATGCAAAATTAGCATTGAGGTCAATATAAAAAGTCTTAAGAAGACAGCAAACTCTCAGGAGCAAACTAGAAATGATAGGCAGGCTGAAATTTACCAAAGTCTTTGCCTGAGAGACCAGACAGACCTCATTAAGGGAAGAATTCCATAATTGGTGTGCTCCCTTTGGAAGCACCTCTCCCTGGTGCCACCATCCTTGTCTCATAGCGGGAGCTCATTGAGAGGCAATAGGGTAGTTATATGTGGGACAGATGTTTCTTAAAAGTAAACTTTGTGGACATTAAGAATCAAAACGAGTACTTTGAATTGGGCCAGGAATTGCATTTGGAGCAGAAGCAACTGGTGCAGCGTCAGAAACATGATTCTAGTGTCAATCTAAGTTTATATTTTGTTTGCAGATCTAACAGCTGTTTCTAAACTGTCTTTAAAGGCAGAGTCATAGAGTGCATTACAGCGGAGTATTACTAGATTATGGCTCAGTGAGGATACACTATCTGACTGGTACGATTGTAACTAGTACACTATTCTAAATAGTCACAGAAGCAAACCCCACTGACAAAGGTGTGGGGTGCTTTAGAGAAGATGCAGGTTGTAATGAGTATGGTGTTTTTCCCATACAAATCTTATCTAGCATAACACTGTCAGATATAGTACGCTTTTGAGAGACAAATAATTGGCTCAAATCCATACTATTTAGTTTTTCAAACATACATTTTCCAACCCAAGTAAAGATCAAAAGCTTCTCATTCAACCACTCTTTTCACTAATTCAGTGATTAAGATTTTGAAGTACAAACCAAGTGTTTCTTTGCACAAATTAGGTCTTTTCTGTCCAAGTTCTGGATTTTCAAATTGGGTTTTCTCTGTAAATTTTAGGTTTATAAAACATCACCTGGCTCCCCTAATGTAATTTGGAGAAATAACAAAACACTGGGAAAATGGATTCTTATTATTTAGGGGCATGTTTTTGAGGCAGCCAGTGTCTGTCTAGATCTCAGCTCGGGAAAATGAAGTTACAAGGCAGCTGAGGGAATTGTACATTATCATTTCTCTCTCTCCAGAAGTTGCTTTTGAATTTAGAAGGAAAACCTGTCTGTCATTTTGTGTTGCCACAGCCTTGTTTTGTTTTTAAAAAGTACAGTACAATCAGATGTGCTCCCAGCAGTCCTGTTGTTGTGTCCTGCTGTCCTCATCATGATTCCAAAGCAATTCTTTCTTTCAGAGCTCTTGCTTGATTCATAATACTTGTGACCAGATGTTGGTTATTGTTTTTCTCCTGCTGGGTTAAGGATAGATCTAACTGATGGGGGAGGCAGTCCACCAATACAACCGGCAGTCTGCGCCAGCATTTCCAGTTGCCACCCCTTTAATGTGAGCAGGTGAAGCCTGTTCTTTAGTTGTCTTAGGCGGTAGTTATCTTTAATCTGTCTGAAAATGGCCCTCTAGGAGTGAACAGCATGTGTGTATAGTGTCTCAAGAGCAAAATGGCTTCTTGAGTGCTTAATAGAAATAATGATCTTGATTTTTCTATGAAAAGTCATCTTTCCAGGGGTTGTGTTGGACAAAACAATTTGTTGGTCTGAACAGCCATTTGTTCCTCTTCCATAGAGACCCTTCTGAAAACAGCTGCAAGTTTAGCCACATAGTGAAGAAAGGAAATACCTTGTTGGACATTGACAGCAAAGGGATTAAAAACAACAATAAGGATCTCAGTGGTGAATGCTGTCTTACTCCTGATTTAGGCTTAAAACATGCTGTGCCTTTTTTAAATGTCCATGTTGAGAAGGGTCTGGCAAATGCACAGAAAAGGACAAGCAGAATCATTCCTTGCTTTTAAGTAGCAAGTGAAACATTCTGTCAGGACTTGAAGAAATCACATTGCTGTTGAGGCTCCAGTTGAATATGACTGTCCCAGCAAAATGGGCACCTCGTCTTTTCCAGCCTCATTGCAAGGTCTGTACTCCAGCAAAAGACCGAGATGTCAAGAGTTTATTTCTCTTCCATAAGGTTCCCCCCCCCCCCCCAAAGCTGTACAAAATATAACTTGTAAAAAACTGTCTGGAGAAAACTAGGGTCTTTTCCATCTGTGCAGCTAAGGAAACAGGCATGCAAGCATAACAGGGCAGGAAGATTGACCACAAAGATACAAACAACCTGTCCTATGCTACTTTTTTATTATTATTTTAGGCAACAAGGAAACAGTTAATTTTCTAACTGCATATTTTACAGAAATGCACAAAAATGCTTATAAAAGTGTGCACGTTTTCTCTAGGACTTTCAAAACAAGTCAAAACAAAAAGGACACCATCTCACAACAAAAGAGAGGTGGGGAGAGTTCTCTCTTTTAACATGTGAAGATGAATCAAGGAAAGATTCACATCCCTAGAATTCTTAGCTTCTAGACAAGCCAAAACAGCATGAGCATGACTGAGCATCACTCAGTCTCCAGCTCAAAATAGCTGCACCAACAAGATGCCAAACTCAGCACACTGAATTATATGGATGATGCAATCTTTTTGTCTCATGCAGAACTGAATTTGCATGTAATACTTTGTAAGAGTTTTAATTAGGGCCTCTTAATCAGGGGCAGACAATCTCAATGGACATAGGCTGGATCCCACACCCCAATTGAGGGATTTGTGGGATTGCCTTGTAGGCTTTAAAAATACAGACCACATGTTGCCTCCCCCTGCTTTAATGACCCATGTTCTAAAATCTAAACAATTTTTCTTGCAGAATCCCAGCTTCACAGATATTTACTCTTTTTGACTGAGGAAAATTTTAATAATAATAATAATAATAATAATAATAATAATAATAATAATAATAATAATAATAATAATAATAATAATAATAATAATAATTACATGCCATCAAGTCAATTCTGACTTATGGTGAGCCTTCTTGGTATAGAGCACTCAGAAGTGGTTTACCGTGGCTTTCTTCTGGAGGAACTTTGGGATTGTGCAGGTTACCCAAGGCTGTAGAGGCTGGCTGGTTCTTCTGGGAGGCACAGTGGAGAACTGAACTCCCAACCATACATCTAACTCACGGAGCTATTTAGCCAGCTTGCGGAAATTTTTACCTTATATTTATCAAACTCATATAAGTTGCTCATAAGAAAAGTGAACTGGACAGGTTTAGTAATTTAGAAATAAACAAACATGTAGAAGAGAAGGCACTAAGAATTCAAAATTTAATTCTTTGAAAACTAGATGCAGAATTAACACTTTCTTAGGTAGCCAGCTCCAGGGACTAATTGGATGATAAGCCCAAGAAATTGAAAGCAAAGGCTTGCATTTGAACTAGACATAAGAAATAATGAGCTCCTGGTAACCTCTTGACCTAAATGCTATGAAACAGATATTAGTGGAATGAGTAAAGCATTCTGACCTCCACTCCATTGTATCCACAAATAAGGAGGATCTTGCATGGCACACATCCATTTTGAAGACTAGATGTCGGTCAAAGGATAGTCTCAGATTGGGCTGCCAAGATATCGGGAGCCATGCCACGAGAGGTCACCTATTTTATCCCTTGAAGATACCTTTAGGGTAGTTGTTACTTTAAATACCAACTTTCTTTTATGTAGAAAGTAACAGATACGACTGCATTCTGGAACGACATAAAGTGACTGCGACATACCTGGTACAGTCACTCCGGTAAAAGAACCAGATGCTATGTTGTTGCTTACTGTGTGCATTTTTGTACTGAGGGGACACCGCATAAACTCATGAAAGAGGCAGTTCAACAGCTTTATATTCCAATATATTTTATATTAAAGAAATGGATTTTAGCATGGTCTAAGCTATTTTATATTGCTACAGTAACCCATGCATTGCATTGGTAAAATCTATCAGGATGACACTTAGAAAGGCAGATCTGAATATCGTCAGTTTATTGCCCAGTCAAATAAGAAGAAAACTTATGTGCTGTCAAGTCATTTCTCAAGTGGTTTGCTCTTCTTCTGAAGGCATCCTGGGACTATGATGCTTGTCCAAGGCTACACAGGCTGGCTCTTCTCCTGGGACACATAGTGGGGGGAATCAAACATGTGATCCATACTTCGTTGCTGAGGTATCCAGCCAGCAGCTTCCCATATTAAAGCTAGCAAAATGCAAAAAGCAGATCTTGAGTTAACTCTCATCCTGTGGGTTAAAAAATCATCATGCCAATTACTCTTGCTTGGAGATAAATTCTGTTGAAAGTAATGAGGATTAAAAACTAACCATTAAATATAGTCAATGGATTTCCTCCCAGCGGTAACACCTGTAGAAGTGACTAAAACTCTTATTTACAGGACAAAGTAGTCATGAAGAATCAACCTTGCTAAAAACACATGCACATCTTGATGATTGTTGTGAGATCTGATCAGAAGCATTTCACCCTTTTTGAATGGTAGGCATCCTTCAGTCTCAAGAGACTATGGTAACGTGCTCTGAATAGAGGTCTTGGTACAGCATCTAGTTTGGCTGAGAAGGCCAATACGAGAGTGACAATCCCTTCCACACTGAAGACAAATACAATCTGTACCCCGTCTAGCTCCCTGATTTTGCTGCTTTCGGGACTGCCTCTTTGCCTCGGCCTGCTGAACAAGGGTCTCTTCAAATTGGGAGAGGCCATGCTGCACTGCCTGCCTCCAGGCTGAACGCTCAGATGTCAAGGTTTCCCATCTGTTGAGGTCCATTCCTAAGGCCTTCAGATCCCGCTTGCAGATATCCTTGTATCGCAGCTGTGGTCTCCCTCTGGGGCGATGGGGAATGAAGGGAGTCTGAAAAGGAAAGGGGCTTCAGTGCTGCCCCTTCAATTTGAAATGTTTAGGGATCCAATGTTCAGCACAGCCCTTCTCAATGCCTTCGTTTTTGAGAAAAAATGAAAACCGAGAAATTATGTAGATAGTTTTTGACATAAATTGAGAACCTTCCATTAAGGGCCGGAATGTGGTTTTATTTTTAAAAGAAAGTGTGCACATACTTGGCTTTTTGCCCACTATTAAAGTCTACTATGATTGTAATAAAGTTTCAGTCGTTGCTGCCTTCCTGCGCTCTTACCGCCACCAATGACTTAATTTTCCACATTAGCAAACTGCCTAACAAGAGGTTTGGTGGACTATTGCAGTGTGACTTTTCATTCTGCAGGGAAGGTTGGGGAGGGTGTTACTTCCCTTTTTATCCACTTGGTGCTCAGGAAGAGAATAGCAGGGTTATACTCTTGGCCTTGCTTGTATGCCGTATGTGCAATTAACCCTGCCTTTTACAGTCACATGCGAAAATGACAGGGCTTCTATATATCTTGTAGCCATGTGAAGAGGGGGGTTGCAGGACCAGTTACACCTGATGTTTTTTTTTCTTTCACACAACTATTAAAGGAATGGCACTCTGCCTCAAACATGTGTGCCAACCTATGGTAGACCTGAAGAGGGGTGTTGTTATCTAATTGTCCACCTCAGTTCTTTTCCCTTAGACTACAAAAGTGATAATAGGGATTCTTTCCATTTGCCCAGAGTGTGGGCTACAGAAGTCGACAAGATTCTGTAGCTGTGAACATTTGAAGGCATAGCAACCCAAGTCAGAGCCACAGTCCATCTCACTCCGTGTAGTTGACACTGACTCTCCAGATTTTAAGATGGAGTCTTTCCCAAACCTATCTGGAGATACCAGTATTACAGATTGAACCTCAGTCTTTTTCATGCAAAATATAAAAAACAGCCACGATCCTGCCTATCAACATGTGAGACCAAGAGATTGGAGTGATATCAAGACTGTGGACAGTCAACCCTGCAAATACCCCAAATAAGGTACAAGCATATAGGATCGTGAGGAAGCACCAGCTTGAGGATGGCAGTACCACTAGGTGGACTTAAAGTGTTCCTTTTTAAATTTTTGGTCCATGTGTAGACGTCTGTGAACAAAATTAAATAAATAAATAAATATGGCAACTGCCCTCAAGCCACTTCAGATACATTTCTGTCAGATATGTTTGACTAGTGGGGCAATGCAGTTTTGGTTGTAGTGAGAGCATCTTTGCCTTGCACAGGTAAACAAGCACAAGCGCCATGTAGCACTGAGGCACAGAAAGTAGCTTTGGACCCAGCTGATCGGCCTTGCCAAGCCTGTTTGAAACACAATTTCTTTTCAAGTGAAAGGAAAATTACTACAATTTGCTTCCATTTTCCTTTGCACAATTCTTATGGCAGATCCTACATGTTTCATGGACATAAACTGTTAGATCCAGTCTTCTACAATAGCGATGATCTCTGATGTGTATGCATGTATATGCACGCGCGCACACAGAAGCAGAAGAGGAGTGTGGCATTGTTGCTTAGTAACTGCCAATTGCTCAGATTAGTCAGTATCCCCTCCCTGCCCAGCAAGCCAAGTCCCGATCAATTTCACAGTTCATCTCTCCCTGCAGGGCTTCTAAGAGAATGTTTGGGTGGTATAATTGTCTAAGAAGGGCTTAGACTAGAAGTTTAAATTGAAGCATTTGTTAATACAGCAGCTTTTGCCCTGCAAGCCAAGTCCTTGATCAATTTTTCAGACTTCTTTTTCCTCCCTCCCCCCCCCCCCCCGTCACCCCTTTAAATCCGACTAGTAGAATCAAGCTCAGGTCTTTTCCCACCAACGATGGCCGAGAGCAGTGTGGGCATCAGAGGGTGCTGCTACATTAGTGACAGGGAGGAATCTAGTCTTGGTCACTTTGGAACTGTTTGGAACAGCTTGATTAGATTGCTCCTTCTTAGATTAGATTAGGCATCCTTCAGTTTACATGTAAACTGCTCCTGCAGCCCCTGTAATTACGATCTAGCCAACCACATGTTGGCATTAGATTGCTCTGTTTTGGTCCATTTGGTCGCAACATGCCCCTACCCTCCTCACTCCTCTCTCCTGCCTTCTTTTTTGCAATAGCTGTCAGCCAGTTGGGAAACAGGCTGCTTCTGGTTGCTTGCAGTGGGCATTAATGCCAGGTTTTTGTGCATACAGACAGTGGGGTAGGTTGCCAAGTTTCACCCCTGTGTTTTTCCTTAAAAAATTCCCCCCCCCTGTAAATGTCATAGCATTGCATTGTTTCATCACTGAAGTACGGTTCTAAGTGACCCTTTGTCTCTCTTTCCCCCCCAAAATACATCTATGTCTTCAAAATAATAAACATTACTGCCTATTGTACTATTGTGCCTCCTGGTGACAGCTGTTGAGCAACGTCAACTTTGCAAAACTCGATATCTGGCCGAGCGCCTCCTTCCAGTTAGGTCTGCCCGTCCTATAAGATCGTCGCAGGCAGGGCGGTTGAGAGTTCTGACCCTGAGAGAGGCCCAGAAAACAACCACTAGAAATCTGGCCTTCTCAGCGGTAGCTCCACAACTATGGAACTCTCTTCTGCCCGAAATCTGCCTGGCCCCTTCACTGGGCACATTCAGAAAGCTACTAAAAACCTGGCTATTTAGACAGGCCTTCCCTGAACAAACTACACTCTGATACAATAGTGTCCAAAAATAAAACTTCTATCATACTGCCATGCTCTATGTTTTTATTTTTCTACGCTTTTAATTGTATTTATTGTATTATAATTTTACCCTCACTTCACTTTATGATTTTTGATTTTCACACCTATGTATTAATGTTGCTATTTGGTTTTTTGTTACTCTGTTGTTTTTTGTTATTTGCTGTAAACCGCCCAGAGTGGCCTTGGCTGCCAGATGGGCGGTATATAAATCAAATAAATAAATAAAACTAGCAGACAATAAACATGAAAGCTGCACAGCCAGGATATCATCTTTGGCCCTATACTTTATATAGTGATGCAGCAAAATAGTGGGAAAGTTTTGTTTTTAAAATTGAAACAAAAATGCCATTTTTCACTTCAAAATCGTATGGAGAGTGTCATCTACTACAGTCATGGCCAGACCACACCCACCTCTACACATCACCACTGATGTGTAGGAAGAACACGCCCCAACTCCACACTGGAGCAGTCTAGGTGGTTCCACAGCAAGAAAAATGTATTTATTTGGCTTAATCCTAACTGTTCCAAATAAACAGTAGGCTCCAACCCTAGAGCAATCTGGGATGGATGGGTTCCCATCAGGGACTGGTTGGAACGCTCTAACAAGAATGCCATGTAGTTGATGTTTTTTAGAGCAATCTCAACCGTTCCAGCAGGGAGCTACAGAGTGGGATAAACTCCCATACAGCAAATGAAACAAGAAGGGCAGAAAATTAAAATAAAGGACCATTGTTTAGACCAGTGATTCCCCAGACATTCTTGGACTAAAACTCCCAGAAGCCTTCACCACTAGCTGTGTTGGCCAGGATTTCTAGGAGTTATTGTCCAAGAACATCTGGAAACCCAAGGTTGGGAACCACTGGTTTAGAGGCAACTCTCAGGGTTTCCTCTGGGGGCACAGAGTACAGAATTTGTACTTCAAGCACCTTGCTGGACATAAGGGAACATAGACTTCACTGGGCTATGACAAGGCGAGGCAAGTTGTGCCTCAGATGTTGCTGGCCTGCACTTCCCATAAGCCGTTATTCACCTTAGTCAGTGATGAGGGATGGTGGGAGCTGCAGAGGACTGGGAGGGCTAGAGGTTGCCAACTCAGGGCTGAGGGGAGGGTGAAGGCATATACTCCTAAAGAGGTCTTATGAGAAAGTCCTTTGACCTGCAGCCTGAGCTATCCGGCAGAGTTCTTGCAAAGACAAGGGAAAGGATGGAGAGCCATGTATGCCACCTAGAGTTCATCAGAGAAATGGTGGGCTATAAAAGGAAGAAATAAATCTATCAATAAATATCTCCTAAAGCTGGGATGTTGCTTTCTGAGTTGGCAAAGAATAAATACTCCACTGACTGGCTCCCATCCCAGAGAGGCCAATGAACTGCAGTTTTCTCTCTCTGGAAGTGGTTCATCAGTTAATGTATTTGGCTGGGACTTGGCATACGGTATTTTCATTCAGATAAGAACCTGAATGTCTTTCTAAAACAGCAAAGTGAGTCACAGGAGCCCCTCCTCCTTGCATCCCTCCCCTCCATAAAGACAGATCAAAAACATGAATGAAATCTTTTGCCAGCTCCACTGATGTAAATCCAGGAAGGCATTTGTGAACATCATTAATTGGAGATATAAGACAGAAAAAGGCCGTTTGGGAAGCTGAATATACAGCCAGTATGGGCCTTTCACTGCAACAGCAGGCAAAGGGGATGCAAAAAGAAAAACAGAAATAATTTTAAAAATTGCTTGTAAAAACAATTGCATAAAATGGCTAACTAAATGCACAAAATAGATCAAAGGAGGTTTTTTTTTTGCTCCCTTTATTTCCTATGTGTTTCAGAAGGATATTACTAGGTGCCAAAAGCTGCAGCATAAGAGCATATAAAGTCACAGCATGTTTACTTTCACTAGCAGTAGGGGTTTAGGTAGAAGTCTTCCTTTTACAGCCCCATTACCTCAGTTCCTTGCAAGGAGAGATAACAGGGATTGAAATAGGGATAATTAAAGCATAGATGCACATCTGTGATAGTTACAGTATCTCCAAAGAAATCTGTATTTGTGATGCCATAGTCATGGTAAGCAGAATCCAACCTTTATGCAAAGAGATTTCAAAGCAGGAGTTGGCAAGAATCTAAACTATCTTGCAAAATCAACAAAACTTTGCATTCAAGTGTAGGGTATAACTCCATGATCCAGCAACTGGCTGAGTCTGAATCAAATCTATAAGTGTTTTATATTTCCTCCTGTATATTTGACATAATTGGCAAGTGGAAAGAATCAAACTCTGTATCCCATGGTGATCCTTTCGTTTTCTAGTTTTTCATCATACAGTTGATGTTTAGGGTTCAGAAAAATGTAAGATAGAAGTTTGGCATTTGGGCTGCATGGATAATAGGCGAATAGGAAATGAGTGTACAAAGCAAAGTATTGCTTTTTTTAAATAGTGGTTTTGGTTTTAAAAGATTTGCTAAGAAACTGCCTTATACAGTATACAGATATAGTCACAGTGCATAAGACTCTGTTAATCACACTCTAGAAAGCAATGGATAAAGCTTGTCAAAAATGTTCTGAGCAAATAAAAAGCCACGACGAGAGATGGGCAAGAACCGCCGATTTGGCAGTTTGTGGTGGTTTGTTTACCAGCCCCACAGGTGTTCTGCCATTTGGCACCAGACCCCCTCCTGTGGGTGCCCACTCAGATGCAGTGTCCTGGCTTCCCTGCTCCACCTTCTCTGGGCACTGCCTTTGAGCAGGCACCCACCGGAGGGGGTATGGTGCCAAAATTTGGAACACCTGTGGGGCTGGTAAACAAATTGGCACAAACCGCCAAACCAGCAGTTCATGCCCATCTCTAACCATGGCCCTATTTCTGATAACAGTCTCACAATGGAGCTTCAGTAAGTCTTACATGCAAGTGAACAGAACTGTATCTTAAACTGGATCATTAAAAAATACATATTATTACAAGACAGGACTGATTTATACAAGTGAAATTTGCTGCACAACGATAATGTTGAATGGTTCTAATCACTATTTTGATTAAGGCCCTGGCCTTACAGGTGTTCTGATGCCCTTTAATCATACTCCACACACAATCTACAACCTGTTTATTTATTTCAACTGTAAATAAGTCTTTAGAACAGGATATAAAGACTACTTTGCCAGCTGAACACTGTAACTTGTTGCGTGGTTGCCCAAAGTGGTTTGATAGGCTGCCAGTAACAAGACATCACCAGCTGCAGTATGGTGGCATTACATAGAATTGTCAACTCTGACAGAAGAAAGGGTAGAGGTGAGCTGAGCTGCAATAGATGGACAGGAAAGGAATGAGGCTGACAACTACCTCATGCATCATACAAAGAGGTTCTTTCAAACAGACATAGACTCCAAGCAGCAACAATTTAATAAATTGATATCCTCCCCTTTATTTGACTTACTTCCCCATACCAGTGTTTCTCAAGCTGGGGTCCCAAAAGTTCTTGGACTGCAATTCCCAGAAGCCTTCACCACTTGCTGTGCTGGCCAGGATTTCTGGGAGCTGCAATCCAAGAACATCTGGGGACCCAAGTTTGAGAACAACTGCCCTATACCAGATCTGTTGGCCAAACCCTCACATTCTGGTTTGGGACAAAATGGCTGAGCACATGACAGCTGTTCAGTTTCAGATGTTTCTGGATATAAATGGGTTGTTTTGAATCAGTTAAAATCTGGCTTTTGGTGTGATTTTAGTGTTGAAACTGTCCCCATGATGGTGGCAGGGGATCTGCACTGAAGAGTGTGAACCTGTTAATTTTCCTGAGCCTGTTAGGGACTTTTGATATTATCAAACAAAGTGTAATTTTAGACTCTCTCTCTAGATTGTGGGGGTGAAAGACAATCACCTTTCAGTGTTTCTATCCCTATATAGCAGGGAGGCCCCAGGAGGTATTGGGAAATGATGCTCTGCCCCATGGGAATTATCCTCTGGGTTGCTACAAAGTTCTCCTTTGTCTTCCAGGTTATTTAACATCTGGATCAGTAGTATCTAAATCCAGATCTCCAGGCATTGTTTGATTACAGCACCCAATATCAATGCCAGCAGGATCAGCAGTTAGGAATGGTGAGAGCTGCACTCCAGCAAAATCTATGGACCTAACAGTGGGAAGGACTGAATGAAATTTAGGAAGAGAGTACTGGGAAGATTTGCAGGCAGCCATACCCATGAAACCCACTCTTCTTCAGCATTCGGTTTGATCAAGGCATGGTAGTCAGTGCCCTGAATGAATACTTGGAAACAGCTTGGAACTAGCAAAAGGTGAATAAATTGAAACTTGGTTTATTTAATGATGGGTGACCCAGTCCCTCTGGTGCCTCTGCTCTTGGATATTCAGGTAGCATCCATGGTCAGAACTGGTGGATGACTCAATGATAGTAAAAAAATAAAATAAAAACATATATTATTTATTTATTAGTACTATCATTGATTCATCCACCACCTGTGCCTTCTCAAAGAGGCAAGTAATTTGGCCTCTTTCATATATGCTTTAGTAACTCTTTTTCCGATTATTGCAAAGCTACCTCTTAGTTGGCAAAGCTTAGCTCATAATGTGGTACACTGGCTTACAACTAGCATCTCCTGAATCAATTTTGAATCAATTTTGAAAGAGTTCCACTGTTTTCTGGGTTTCTCTTTGTTTTATCGATTTCTGGTCTTTAGCTGCATCTGCCATGTCTAGGCTGGAAACAGAGTTTCCTAGAAATTACCTTGTCAGGCTGTTCTCTTTTTGCCCTGGAGGGCGTTGAGTATGATGGGATGAATGGTTTTCTTCATTTCTGAAACTCTCTCAGAGACATGATGGGGATTATCAAAAAGAGTCTGATAAACATCATGGCCAAAATCCTGCAACATGTATTTCACTGACGGTGGGAGATTATCAGTAATTTTACCTTTGATTTCATGGTTTGCATGACTCATCCACAATCAATCTTGTCTAGGTATAATTCATGCCGCAGGATTTTGGTCCATACATAAAAGGAACACTGTTATGGATGAGTCTTCTCGTCATTTTAGTCAACAGTAGGCAGACTTCATGCTTGAAATCTCCCTATGTTTTTCTGCTAGATTTTCATGAGCCACTGGTTATGTCCTCACATAAAATAGTGGCACGGGTGGCTTCTGTACACTTAAAGGAAAGGTCTAGAGTTCCTCTGAGCTTGTGCTTAGACCAGTGCTTTGGACCAGAATAAGCCACAAAATTCTGTGAAGCTTGCTTTGCTTCAGCAACCAAACTGCAGAGGGAGAAGGGTTTCCTTCCTTCCTTTCTCTCTTTCTCTTGGTTGCTAAACAACTGTGAGATGGAAACATTTGTTGTCTACTGAAAATACATTGAGATCTACAGTGAGATCCCAGTCTGCTTAACTTAGATTGTTTTTCCTCATGAACAGCAGCTGGATTTGTCCTGAAATCACCTTCTATAGAGTACTGATCTTAAGCCTCTAACTAGCGTGGGTTTTAGTTTCCCAAGAAACCAAGTAGTCATAGGAATTCAACATAGAATTGATCATAGAATGCCAGACAATATTATGTGTTCCTTTTGAACATTAAAACCCTAAAGCAGAGAGAGAGAATGGATGTTTTGGATGTTGGACTGTAACTCCCATTACACCTCAGCATTGGCCATACTAATTAGGCCTGATGGGAGTTGAGCTTCAGCAACATTTGAAGGAGCACATGTTCCTCATTCCTAACCTAAAGGATCTGGATCCAAAGTATCTTGAAGGTTGCCTGTTGCCATATGTTCTTCAGAAGCCCTGCTAAGTGTGCTTTCATCATCTAGGATGGGTGGTAACACAGGACAGGGCCTGTTCTGAAATGGCGCCAAAATTCTGAAGCTTCCTTACTAAGGAATATCCAAAAGGGTGGTTGTACTAATCAATTTTATGTCATCTTAAAACGTGAATGTGATAAAGTAAATGCTAGGCTAGGAAAGCTTGTTTGATTTTAAAAATGTGTCAGGTTTTAAAGTGTCTCAAAGTTCTTTTTTGCTGGGGAGTTTATCCCCCTGCCACCTTAATGTTTTTAAGATGATCCGCTGAAACAGCACTTTTCTGGAGAGCTGTAGAATAATCCTGATTTACCTCTTTTTCCTGTTTTCTGCTGCTTTGCTAAGCTATTTTAGACACTTATTCACTGGGTCACCATAAGTCAAAGGTGACTTGATGGAAGATAACAACAAAATTATAGGGGGATATTTTTTTTAAAAAAAGCATATTTCATCTAATGTTATATTAAACATCATTTTAAGCCACTTTAGAAATAGAAGAAAAGTAGGTTACCAATTGTGACGTTTACCCCGTGGCCCCTGTTTGTTTCACCAAACACAGAGCTCACGAAGGTATCCCAACACGCCCTTTAACACGCTGCCACCAGTTGATCTCTTTATCAACCTATATTTCCTATGAAAGACTGAGGTCCATTCAGTACTGAACTTTTAAACAGAAACAGGTTTATTGATTTACACGTTGTTTTAGGAATAGTTCTTAAGCACATTCTTAAAGTTACACAAAGCTTCAGTATTTTACTTTAACCTCTTCTATCTTAATTAATACAGGTCACACTCTGACTAATCACTCCTTAAACACTCTCTCTCTGCCTCAAACCCAAACTCTTTTTTCAAACTCTGTCTCTGACTGAATTGACTAGACTCTGATTCACCCCTCCCTTCTAGTTTCTCTGGCTCCGCCTCCCGACAGCTCTCATTGGTACATGCCAATAATCTTCTACCTGAGCCAAAGCAGGGTGATCGCTACGCCAATACTTTGATTAAATAAAACGAATAAAAACAACCCATTACCTCCCCATTAGTATTACAGGTGAGAAGACTGGATAGTGGGGGGGGGGGGGGGGGGACACTAACAGGAAAAAAACAATTTATTCAAAATGTGTTGTTGAAGGATTCCTTTATGGATACCAAGAACTACCTGAAAAAAAGGTTTAGTGGTAGATTAGATCAAGCCTGAACTCTCAATAAAGATGAAGATGGCCAAATTGGAGCTATCTTTCTTGGCAAATATCATAAGAACACAAGAAAAATGAATAATGCTAGGAAAAGTGGAAGAGAGCAGGAAAACAGGAAGACTGAACTTGAGCTGGATTGACAAAGTAAAGGAAGCCGCAGCCTTTAGTCTGCAAGACCTAAGCAGGACTGTTAATCATAGGATCTTCATGCAAGTCATTAATTAACAGGGTCACCAGTAAGTTGGAAGTGACTTCTTGGCACATAACAACAATGCAAAAAACAACATCTTTATGTGGTTGATTTAGCACATGGGGTGAAGTGTAGGGGAGTGTTTCCTATCTGTCAGAAAGAGGTTATGAGACACACAAATGGAGGCTGCCTTGAGCAGTGCAATCTTCTGCCAGGTTACTTAGAATTAAACTTTGTGAGTCTTGTTCCAGCTTTAAGAACATAAAGTGCTCCCTGCTGCATTCAAAGCAGAGGGCCACATATATTGATGACATACCATTAGTGCTTGTTGTGGCATACCCTTTTAAGTAAACAACAGTGAAGCATACAATTAAAGCCTGCGTTTCTACACTGAATGGAAACATTCAGAGTTTCATAAAAAAGGCAGATTTTATGGTTCAGTACTGGTTGTGCTTGTCATCGAAGCTACCAACATGAATTTGACCAAACTCCGGGAGGCAGTGGAAGACAGGAGGGCCTGGCGTGCTCTGGTCCATGGGGTCACGAAGAATCAGACATGACTAAACAACAACAACAACAACAACAACTGGTTGTGCTAGACTAGCAAAGCAGTATGTAAGGCAGAAGTACTTCACTAGACCAACAACAACAACAAAGGTGGGTGTTAGATCTAACCAAGCCTGAATTCTCTGGAAAAGAAAAAGAATGACTAAATTGGAGCTATCATAATGTTTGGCACATCATGAGAAAGCAGACTCACTGAAAAAGATAAGGATGCAGGGAAAAGCTGAAGGCAGCAGGAAAAGAGGAAGACCAACTATGAGATTATTGATTTCATAAAGGAAACCACTGCCCTGAGTTTGTAAGAGCTGAGCTTGGCTGTTAATGACATGACCTTCTGGAGGTCTGACTCATAGGGCCATCATGATTTGGAAGCAACCTGATGGCACATAACAGCAACAAACTCAGAGGTGGGCAGCTGTGGCCCTCTATAGGTTTTTAGGCTATAACTCGCATAATCACTCACCATAAGTTAGGCTTACTAGGAATGAGGCTCAAAATCACTATAGGACCACAGTTAATCATTATTATGAGTTGCCTACTGCTGTTCTGCTCCTGTCAACCTAGCAGTTCGAAAGCATGTAAAAATGTGAGTAGATAAATAGGTACCACCACGGTGAGAAGGTAATGGCGTTCCGTGTCTAGTTGCGCTGGCCACGTGACCACGGAAACTGTCTTCGGACAAACGCTGGCTTGGAGACGGGGATGAGCACCGCCCCCTAGAGTCGGACACGACTGGACTAAATGTCAAGGGGAACCTTTACCTTTACCTTACTGCTGTTCTGACATTTATCATCAGAATACTCAGAGACTGTTCACCCAGCAAATATTCAGGTTGCAGTTTCCTGTGCTCCCAACTAAGGAGTTACTGGAAGCAAGTCAAGTCAATGTAGTAAATAGTTGGACACTGAGATAATATTTGCACAATTATTAGAATATTACTATTGTGGACTTTTTGCCCTGTCTTGATCTTGTCTTTATGCAAACTGTGTTGCAGAAAGGTGTGAAGAGGAGATCCAGGACCAACTAAAACAAGAGAAGAGCATGTGTTCAGTAGCCATCTATCCCTGCTCAGAACTCAAGAAATCCAGCATAGCAACAGAGTTGCGTAGCAACCCACATCCTGAAATGTGGATCTAGGGATGTTCTAGTTATACGGATATGCCTGTTTGTGCACATGTGGTGACTTCTTTTGATACATTTGTAATCTGTGAATAAGAAGAGGCAAAGAACAAGGAAAATAATTTCCTCTTAATTCACTTCATTTGAGCACAAAACAGGAAACCATATCATCTTAGTAAAGATAGGCAAATTGCATTATCACAGCAGTATCTTCAACCTAAGCCTGTGTTCTGTAGCTAAAATTTTTTATGGTATGTCTTATTATTGTTTTTATTGTACATGAGATCTATTGGCTGGAGGGCAGCTAATAAATCTTAGAAATAAATAAATACTTACATATATAAGCTAAATACAATCGTGGCAACTCCAAGTTGATCTGTAGATGGAGGCATATCTCAGAGGCAGGGGAGAAAAATCTCTTTGTTTCTTATTAGCATTACTTTTGTTTCAAAGCAATTATATTCACAGCAATTATTTTGATGCTTTCCCACTGCTCTGTAGTCATGGTTGTGAGCCGGTTTCCTACTCTATGCAAATATACAGAATAATGAAAACTGAAACCCAGACTTCATTGGAACTAAATTCAGAATAGGTCCTTCTGTTAGAAGGGGTTTAATGATATTAAAATGATAAACCCATCAAATGTTTCCTTGTAGGTGGAAGTCTCTCTCTCTCTCTCTCTCTCTCTCTCTGTGTGTGTGTGTGTGTGTGTGTGTGAGAGAGAGAGAGAGAGAGAATGTTAAAGCCAGTTCCTTATGGCCAAGGAAAACTCTCTAAAGTGCCCCAGAAGCCCTATGAACTATTGTGGAAATGTTGCAAAACAAGCCACTTGAAAATATCACTAGATAGAATTCATAGCTATTTGGCACTTTGACCTAAATCCAATGTAATGCTTGCTCTGCAGCACCAAGACAGAAGACATTTCTTCATCAAGTGGCCCTTGGCATGGCAACCATCTCCAAAAGGTTTCTTATCTGTCTAGAAGAGGTTCTGGAGGTGCATCAGGATAGGGGTGATGGGAGCCCTTGGGTCCCCTTTGTGAGAAAGGTAGTATTAGGCATCCTTCAGTCTCGAAAGACTATGGTAACGTGCTCTGTATGGAGGACTTGGAACAGCGTCTAGTGTGGCTGAGAAGGCCAATTCGAGAGTGACAATCCCTTCCACACTGAAGACAAATACAATCTGTCCCCTGTCCAGCTCCCTGATTTTGCTGCTTCCGTGACTGCCTCTTTGCCTCGGTCTGCTGGACAAGGGTCTCTTCAAAATGGGAGAGGCCATGATGCAAGGCCTGCCTCCAGGCTGAACGCTCAGATGTCAGGGTTTCCCATCTGTTGAGGTCCATTCCTAAGGCCTTCAGATCCCGCTTGCAGATGTTCTTGTATCGCAGCTGTGGTCTCCCTCTGGGGCGATTTCCCTCCACTAATTCTCCATACAGGAGATCTTTTGGAATCCGACCATCAGCCATTCTCACGACATGCCCAAGCCAACGTAGACGTCGCTGTTTCAGTAATGTATACATGCTAAAGATTCCAGCTCGTTCTAGGACTACTCTATTTGGAACTTTGTCCTGCCAGGTGATACCAAAAATGCGTCGGAGGCAACGCATATGGAAGGTGTTCAGCTTCCTCTCCTGCCGTGCACAAAGGGTCCAGGACTCACTGCAGTACAGGAGTGTGCTCAGGACGCAGGCTCTATATACCTGGATCTTGGTATATGTCGTCAGCTTCTTATTGAGCCATACTCTCTTCGTGAGTCTAGAGAACATGGTAGCTGCTTTGCCTATGCGTTTATCCAGCTCGACATCTAGAGAGAGAGTGTCAGAGATCGTTGAGCCAAGGTACACAAAGTCATGAACAACCTCCAATTCTTGTGTGGAGATGGTAATAGAGGGAGGTGAGTCCACGCCCTGGCCCATGACTTGTGTTTTCTTCAGGCTGATTGTTAGTCCAAAGTCTTGGCAGGCCTTGCTAAAACAATTCATGAGTTGTTGGAGGTCTTGAGCAGAGTGGGCAACAATGGCTGCATCATCGGCGAAGAGGAAATCCCGCATGCATTTCAGCTGGACTTTGGTCTTCGCTCTCAATCTAGAGAGATTAAAGAGCTTTCCGTCTGATCTAGTCCGGAGATAGACACCTTCTGTTGCAGTTCCAAAGGCGTGCTTCAGCATGACAGCAAAAAAGATCCCAAAAAGGGTTGGTGCGAGGACACAGCCCTGTTTCACTCCGCTTCGGATGTCAAAGGAATCTGATGTTGAACCATCAAAAACTACAGTGCCTTTCATTCCCTCATGGAAGGACCTGATGATTTTAAGGAGTCGAGGTGGACATCCAATCTTGGGAAGGATTTTAAAAAGGCCATCCCTGCTAACCAAATCAAAGGCCTTTGTGAGATCTATGAAGGCGACAAAGAGTGGCTGTTGTTGTTCCCTGCATTTCTCCTGCAACTGTCTGAGGGAGAATACCATGTCAGTGGTGGATCTATTAGCTCGAAATCCACACTGTGATTCTGGATAGACTCTGTCTGCGAGCACCTGGAGCCTCTTCAGCACAACACGGGCAAGCAGCTTCCCTACAACGCTGAGAAGAGAGATGCCACGGTAGTTATTGCAGTCGCCCCTGTCTCCTTTGTTCTTGTACAATGTGACGATGTTTGCATCCTTCATGTCCTGTGGTACTCCACCTTCCCTCCAGCAAAGACAAAAGATTTCATACAGCTCGGTAGTGATGGTCTCTTTACAGCACTTCAGCAGGGATGTTATCCTTTCCAGGTGCCTTGCCAGAGGCGAGGGAATCCAAGGCCGCTTTTATTTCTGCTAAGGTTGGTTCGCTGTCCAACTCTTCCAAGACAGGCAGGCACTCAATGTTATTTAATGCTTCTTCGGTTACTACATTCTCTCTGGAATACAGCTCAGAGTAGTGTTGCACCCAGCGATCCATCTGCTGTGCTCGGTCCTGGATGATCACGCCTGTAGCAGACTTCAAGGGAGCAGATTTCTTCTGTATTGGACCTAAAGCCTGCCTGATACCGTCATACATTCCTTTGATGTTACCTGTGTCCGCTGCTATCTGTATCTGAGAGCAGAGCTGAAGCCAATAATCGTTGGAACATCTCCTGGCAGCCTGTTGGACTTGGCTACGAGCAGCTCGAAGAGCTTGCAAGTTGTACTTGCTAGGACAGGCTTTGTATGCTGCTAGAGCTCTCCTCTTATCCTCGATGGCTGGCATCAGCTCCTCCGAATGGGCTTCGAACCAGTCGGCCGTCTTTTTGGTCTTCTTGCCAAATGTGGACAAGGCGGTGTTATACACAGCGTTCTTAAAATGTTCCCATCGTTCAGGTGCATTTGCATCAGCCGGGCCTGGAAGGGTTTCCTCAAGTGCTTGGGCAAATTCCTCCACTTTTCTTTGATCGCAAGTCTTGCTGATGTCAATACGTGGTCTTCCTTCCTTTTTCGTGTGATATAATCTCTTTGCTCGCAGTTTTACTCTACTACACACCAGGGAGTGATCAGTATCGCAATCAGCACTCTGGTAGCTGCGTGTGATCGTAATACTAGGAAGGCTAGAACGTCTAGTGAGGATCAAATCGAGCTGATGCCAATGCTTGGATCTTGGATGTCTCCAGGAAACTCTGTGTTGAGGCTTCGTATTAAAGAATGTGTTGCTGACGCAAAGACCATAATAACAGCAAAACTCCAGCAAGCGTTGGCCATTTTCGTTCATCTTTCCAATGCCAAAACGGCCTAGACAAGTGGGCCAAGAATTGTGATCAGCACCAACTCTAGCGTTAAAGTCTCCGAGAATGAACAGTGCCTCTCTTTCAGGGACTTTTTTGATAGTAGCTGCCAGATCGTCGTAGAATTTGTCTTTCACTTCTGTAGTGGATGACAGTGTTGGTGCATATGCACTAATGAGGGTGACCGGTCCCGCTGATGAGTGGAGCTGCAGAGACAGGATTCTTTCACTCCCCACAGTAGGTGGAACAATGGATCTCAGCAGAGTATTTCTGACTGCAAAGCCAACACCATATTCCCTGGTCTCATTCAATGGTTTTCCCTGCCAGAAGAATGAGAAGTGTTTTTCTTTGACAGATCCCGAGTCTGGCAATCTCGTCTCTTGCAGGGCAACAATGTCCATCTGCAGTCTACTCAGTTCCATGTCAATGACAGCTGTCTTGCGCACATCGTCTATTTCCTGCAGGTCGTCAGAAAAGCCGTGGTCAGAAAAGCCAGGGGTCATTGTCCGTACATTCCAGGTGCCCAGCTTTAGGGCAGAAGTTTTCTTATGATTGTTGCATGGTGCAGGGTTATCGATCTGCTTGTCGGCTTTTACCCTAAACCCCACGCACCCCGTGAGGTTAACAGACCGTGGCGAGGTAGCACCTTACTGGCTGGGGGCTGCCCAGCTTAAGGCGGGCGGTATCTACCTAGTGAGGTGCAATGACCTCTCCCACCGTCAGAAGTAGCCCCTGGCGTCATGCTCTACGCCAATTGAGCAAAGACTTATAACCGGTAACTGCTACTTCCCGTGTTGTTTCGACGCTGTATGCGAAGCTGGAGTGTCCTCTCCAGAGCACGAAGCCTGGGTAAAATAATATGGAGGATAGGCTGTTACCCAAGCAGCAAATCCCCCCTCTCCACGTCACTGAGATAGTCCAGTGGAAAGGCAAGAGCCAATACAACTGGTTCCAGCGACGTCGCAGGAGTTGCCAGAACGACACGAACTGCCTCCGGGACTCTGGCTCCGGGTTTTGCCTCGAGGTTAACTCCTGAAGCCTTTTCCATCAGTGGATATAGCCACAAGGCAGTGGAGGTTTGAGATCAGAGTTTTCCTTCTCCTAGATGGGCTGCCTTCCAGGGCTGACGAGCCCCACCTACCCGGCCTGCTCTCTAATAGTGCAGAAGTATGATCTGACCCTTAAAAGGTTCCTACCCCCAGGTGTATGTAATGCTAATTGGCTTTCCTATTTACCCAAATTAGTAATTTTCCTATTTACCTTTTCCTATTTACCCAAATTAATCTGAAAAAAGATTAGGGTGAAAAATAGAGTTCGAGAATTTTTCCCTCAGCTTCTTCTTCAAGAAAGGAGCTTAGGAGTGTCTGCAAAACCCTTTTAAAGCTGAAACCCCGCCCCCTCAGCCCATGCGGTTAGAAAGAGCAAAGGTCAGCCTGAAAAAACATCACACCAAAGAAAATATCTGCCCAAAAACATACCTCACTTCCTCCCTCAGCTTCTTCTTCAAGAAAGGAGCTTAGGAGTGTCTGCAAAACCCTTTTAAAGCTGAAACCCCGCCCCCTCAGCCCATGCGGTTAGAAAGAGCAAAGGTCAGCCTGAAAAAACATCACACCAAAGAAAATATCTGCCCAAAAACATACCTCACTTCCTCCCTCAGCTTCTTCTTCAAGGTGAGAAAGGTGGAGTGTAAATAATAAAGTGAATGAAATTAAAAGAAATGAGAGGAGAGGAGGTCATCCCTCTCCCCAGTTCTGCTGACAGAAGCAGTCGGATCTTATGACCTTTGTTACCATTGCAGATGGAACATGTCTTGCTATATTTAAATCCTAGACATCATTCCACACATCCCATATTACATTAGGTCAGCTCTATGGAGGGCACAAGTTTTGGAAAGACTAATTTATCTCTTTAAGATTGTGGAAGATCAGTTGTAATATTCCCAACCCCTCCGTAGTGGTAACAGAATGTCTGCATTAGATATTGCTGAGTTAGTCTAGCACAACCAGCACTGAAGCATAAACTCTGTCTTTCTCATTGAACTTGTACATTTCCACTCAATGTACAAATGCAGGCTTTAATTGCATGCTTCGCTGTTGTTTACTTAAAGGGGTATGCCACAATAAACACTAATGGTATGTCATCAATTGCTGTGACCCAACAATTCTTGACATGTCCTAAGGAAGCCTCATGCTATTTCCCCTTTGCTTCAAATGCAGCAACCAGTCCTTTCTGTTTCTTAAGCTGGAACAAGGCTCATGAAGTTTACTTCTAAGTAAACTTGCAGTTGATTGTACTTCTCAAGGCAGCCTCCATATGTGTGTCACACGACTTCCTTCTAAGACAGATAGGAAACACTCCCCTGCACTTACCCCATGAGCTAAATCAGGCACATCGAGATGTTTTGCCTTGTCATTATGTACCATCAAGTCACTTCCAACTTAATGGTGACCCTATTACTTAATGACTTACATAAAGATGATACAATTAACAGCCCTGCTGAGTTCTTGCAAACTAAAGGCCATGGCTTCCTTTACTTTGTCAACCCATCTCAGTCTCAGACCCAAAACAGTCTTCCTGTTTTCCTACTGTCCTCCTATTTTCCTAGCATTGTTCTTCTTTTCAGTGAGTCTTGCCTTCCTGTGATACATCTAAAGCACAATAGCCTCTGTTTAGTCATCTTCATTTCTAAAGAGAATTCAGGTTTGATTTGACAAGAACCCATTTATTTGTCTTTCTGGCAGCTCACAGTATCTGTAAAGGTCCCCTCCAGCAACACGTTTGTAATGAATCAAACATTTTTCTTGCTAGCTTTCTTCTTTCTCCAGTCTTCTCATCTGTACATAGTAAACAGAAATTATTGGTGCACAGGAGTACAGCAATATATTATGTGACAACAGAATTCAGCCTTCCATAAGCCAAGTCAAAAAATAGAGGTGCCCCAACAAAAAATAATAACATTGAAACTGGTTATTGGATCAGCACCAAATTCGAAACAGTTGTAGAAGATAGTCAGCTCTTGCTCTGTGCCAAATTTGGAGGTGTCTGGGCAAACAGTTTTTGAGGGTTTTTTTTTTTTAAAGTAAAGCTGTTATATCCCTTCATACAGATGACAGTGACCTTTTGTTCTGGCAGATTTAAAACAGACCCAATACACTGAAAAAACCAAACGTGCTTACCTTGAAACAGAATGGTTAGTCCCAGCCACCTTTTATTTGGAATCTAAGCATGGGGGGGGGGGGGAATACTGAATTTTTAAGGAACCATTTGAGAGGGGGGAGAAGTCTGAGTTCCTGGCTTTTTAAAATAAACAAATGTTCCAGTGCTCTAACAACATTGCAAGTTTGAGAGCCAATGAACTGGAGCTCTGAACACATTTGATCCTGCTATTCAGGAACAAATTAAATTACTCTGAAGATTTAAAAAACTTTTAAACTCTTTCCTGCCCAAACAGACATTAAAACAAATTTCTGGTGAACAAATATTTTAAAATATACTTTTAAAGATTAGAGAATAAATATTCAGAAGCTCACTCATTTAAGCTGGGCTATTACTGTTTTTTGCTTTTTGGTTGGGGATGGTCTACCTTGATGTTAGCAGAGCTTGGGTGCATATTCCACCCATCTGGTCACTATACAATTGTTTGGTAATTAAGGGGAAAAAAAACTCCATAGATGCTATGTGCCATCAAGTCACTTCTGATGTGTAATGACTATATGAGTCACTGACTTCCAAAATATCCTAACAGCCCTGGGTTGATCTTGCAAACCGACATTTCATACTAGGTTGTTCTGTGTTCCTGCTGCACTCGGCCCCGCCCCCCGGCAATACTGTCTTTTCTATTAGGTTCTGCTTAGGTCTTGCAAACAAACAGCTGTAGATTTGTTTGTTGAATCAACCCAACTCATGTTAAGTCTTCCTCTTTGCCTACTGCCCCCCATCCCCCACTTTCCCCAACAATATTGTCTTTTCTGGTCAGTTCTGCATTCTCATTATATATGCAAGGTAGGATAGCCTCAATGTACTCATTTTTGCTCTTGTGAGAGTTCAGACTTGACCTGATTCAGCACCCACTTATTTGCCTTTCTAGTGGACTGTGATATCTGTACAGCTGTTCTCCAACACCACATTTCAAATGAGTTTATCCCCCCCCCCAGCCCAGTCTTTCTTCACTGCCCATCTTTTCAATAGCATGGATGATTTTGACCTTAGTTTCCAGTGACATTCTTTGCTAATTCCAACCTCTTCCCTTTTCTTAATTTCAAAAGGCAAAGGGACATCTTTTGGAAAACATGTACACAACATGTCCATAGAGCTTTAGGTCCAATATAGCTTTTCCTCCTGAGCTTGCCTAACTCAAAGAAAGAGTATGGAAATTGGAACACAGCTTTCCAGTCTACATTTCGCAGAATGGGCGTAGCAACATTCATTTACCTGAGAGGTTAAAGGGTGTGTATGTTTCTCCATTGTATATATTCTACCTACTCACACCTTTGCTACACCATTTCATTAAGTCCAAAACAGCCCTTCAAAATATTTTGGCACAGAGGGACTACAGCCACATCCCAGCTGTTCTCACTTTTGTCTTCTCTCCGTAACCATAGTATAGATCATGTGCTCATTTTCTGGAATCCTCAACCACTGGGTAATTCTATATGAGGGAAATTTCTGTTGCAATTAGTGTGTAGTGTATGTATATTTCAACTCCCTCTTTTAAAAGCCAGGAAATTAAATTCTTCAAACCAAACCAAGCCAAACCAAACCAAACCAAAAACAAAACAAAACCACCTCCGGTTTATGAAGGAGGGATATTGTGCTTCTGTACCCACAATTCAAAAAGGCAGGAAATGGCCCAAGACTACTGCACCATATCATGCCTGCATTGCCAGCAGGAAAAAATTTATATAGCAAAGGGAAATCTGAATGTTGACAACACCAGTGGCAACAGTCTACAGGATACCTTCTTCTGCTCACTACCATTCACACTTGTTGAAAACCAGCTCTGACCATTGTTTTGTGTTTGGGTCAGATGAAAAAAGGAGTCAGCTTTTGGGATTTTACCTTATGTAGTGTCATTTTGTGACATAACTGCTCCTGATGGTGTGCAGAAGGTCATCTCAGAATTGTCTTCCTCCTGGAAACTCACCATTGACCATTGACTGTGGAATCTATTTATTCTGGGCTGTCTCTTGCAGATGGGTGTAGGAGGCACTGTACTTATTAAGCTCTCTTCATGTCTGTGGTTAGGACTAATCCAAAAATATTGTGCTGTAGGACCATGGTTCTGTCCCATAACCTTTGAGGACACCACAGTGTTCCATGTTGGGATGCTTTGACATACCATCTTCATGAAGTTTCCAGTTGACATTGACCAGAGAAGGTGCCAGTTGGCTGCGAAGACAATGTCAAGTTATGCCTAACATTTTTATCTGATCCCAGGGATGCAATGAAAATCTGAACAGCTTTACAGCTGTAAGAAATTAGTTGGAGGGAGAACAAACTGAATTTTAATCCAGATGACACAGAGAAACTGCAGGCCAATAAGCTATTTTATCTGGGAGCCTGTGTCTACAGTGTATTGCATGAGAATACACTTCCCATTCAGAAAAAGGTTTTGTGACCATGAGCATATTTTGTGATCTGGTTCTCCTTTTAGATTATTACGTGTGATGCCTCTTACTAGTCTTGGCTGATGTGTCAGTTTTGCCCATTCCTAGAGAATCAAAACAACCTACATTAGGTAAAGGTAAAGGTTCCCCTTGACATTTAGTCCAGTTGTGTCCGACTCTAGGGGGCGGTGCTCAACCCCCGTTTCCAAGCCGTAGAGCCAGCGTTTGTCCATAGACAGTTTCCGTGGTCACATGGCCAGCGCGACTAGACACGGAATGCCGTTACCTTCCCACCGAGGTGGTACCTATTTATCTACTCACATTTTTACATGCTTTCGAACTGCTAGGTTGGCAGGAGCTGGGACAAGCGACGGGAGCTCACTCCGCCACGTGGATTCGATCTTACGACTGCTGGTCTTCCAACCTTGCAGCACAGAGGTTTCTGCGATTTAACCCACAGCGCCACCACATCCCCTAACCTACATTAACTCATGCTTTATTAATTGTCATGTTCCCGCCTATCCCTTGGTTGTTTCACCAAGCAAAGGGCACAAGCTACGTGTCGTGTCGCTGCCACCAGTTGATTACATCAACATTGTTTATTATTAAAGATAGAGGTCCAGGCAATGTGTCATTTTAAAAAGAACCAAATAGAAGTTGTTTATTATTACAGGTGATGAAGGTACAATCAGTGTCATTAACTCTTAACAAAACATCCTACTTCATCCACTCTCAACCGCCAACCCTCTCTCCTCACTCCAAACTCCCAAAATCCCCCAATCCTCAAATCTCCAATCTCAAACTCCTACTACTACCCCTCCTGCAGAGACTCTTATATCTCATGACTCCGCCTCTCCAGCACTCTCTAATGTCCATGCAGTTAGTACATTAATATTCATGACCTGGGCTGACACCACATTAATATTTAGACTTTGCAGCTGCAATATGTTCTTCAAGGGGCTGTGCTCCTTGAAACATGTTCAGAAACGTCAGCTGGTACAAACTGCTGCCACCATATTGGTTGATCAAAGCATATTACTCTGTTCTAGTAAGGTCTGCATTGGTTATTTCCTCCATTCCCCTGGACTTAAGCACTGCCCAGGATTTTCCCTATAAGATCTTTTCTTGTCCACTCTGTTGGACATCAGGTGCTTTGCTCAGATTCATCACTGACTTAAGTCTGGCAGTGCATAGCAGGAGCAGGGCCTTCTGTGTTGTGGTGCCAGTTGTGGAATGTTCTGCCAGGAATTCCTGCCAAGAGGCAACTAAGCTTTTTATCTTTTAAGAACCAAATGGGGAGGCTGTTTCTCAAGCTTTGTGGGTCTGATTGTTTTTATGATTTTACTTTTGTGTAGGCCTCCCTTTATTTCTACTTTGTCTTACAAGTTTTTACTATTTTTAAATTTTGAATGGTACTGCAATTACTTAGGAACTTTTGCTTTCTTTTTTGTTTTATGGTGTTTTTTGTAAGCAACCTTTGATTTAAACTTGCAAGAAAAACAGTCTGTAAATGTTTAAAATAAATTTTGGGAGGCAGAATGCTTTGTCACAGGTATCACCTATGAACCCACTATCTGGGCTACTATTTTCAGTGATTAAAAAAACTGAGTGGCATGCTGAACTTTCTATGAAAGAATAATACAACCTATCTGAATGTTGTTCTTGAAGAGAGGGTCTACTACTAACACCTGTTTTGAAAAAAAAAGGTATTTTCCAGCTCAAAACAGGTAATGGGAGAGGATTACATAAACATGACATAATTACACTAATCATATAAGTACACAAAAATGGCAATTGGCACCCCCTTCCAAGGCCTTTAGGGCCATGGTCCACCATTTGGGGGGCATTCTTTTTCCTTAGGGGTATAGGGGAAGTGAGGGGGTTAAAGTACAACTTTCTAAAGTCCTGAATTCTCAGATGTTGCTCAGCACTGCTGTACATAGACAGCTTCATGCAGTTGTGGATATTCACCAGTGTTATTTTAGTTTATCATCAATATTTAAGAAACAGACAGAAATACAGGCTGTTCTAATAAGATGATAAAGAATGCTTTAAAACTGGCCAATGTCCAGCCAGTCTAATTGGAGAAAAAGGGGCCATTGGATGTAGGTTTACCAGCAGATGGAGATCGAGAGTGAAGCATCAGAATGGCTTATCCAAAAGACTGAAGGGTATGCAGCTTCCCTTAAGTAAGGCTAATATAGAAGTAGTTTTTTCCGGTTATATTACTTGTCAGGCTTTGCAGGGCTGACTTTGTTTTTCATATCCTCTTAGCAGGGTCAGCCGTCATAGCTTTAGCAAAATAATAATGTGAAATGTGGTTGCTAATTAGATTGCCAGTTCATGAGCTAGCCATTGGAGGAAACTAAATGGAACAATCTGTTTCCAGAAAAGGGATTTGTGGTGGTGCCGGGCAAAATTTTAATTCAGTTAAAAGAAACTTTAAAACACACACACACACACACACACACACACACACACACACACACACACACACACACACACACACACACACACACCAGATGGTAAAATGATTTTATCTAATCTGTCTTCCCTTCATTTGCATCTTTCCCATGCCAAAGGGTGAACATCATAGTTAGGAAGGATAAAGCATTTGAGGCATCTATAATGATGACGGTGCTATGCAGATTGAACATAATCTAGAATATAGATTTGGAATCGAGGTTACCCACATGAATAATGGACATCTAGACATCATATTTCTGTGCTTCCAGTTCTTCATAGGAAAAGCCAGCGACATCCCATCCAGTGAAATTCACAATGCTGGGAGTCAATTGTTCTTTGCTGTTCTTCATGTATGAGGATAGCATGGCTTTTTCTGTTCCTACCAAACTCCCACCACTTACACAGTGCATCTAATTCTAGCAATTTGATCCATGTGTGGTGGGGATGACTATAATGCCATGTAACGTGTTACAGGACTTCCTTTAGAATAGACTCTAAAAGCTCATCATAGCTGAAATCCCAGACAATATCATTATGTTAGAATGTCACTAACTTGAAATGTGTAGCCATGTTAATCTCTTGCAGCAAAAACAACAAAGGGTTCTGGAATCCTCTTGACTAATGCTGTACTGGTGCAGGAACATGGGATCTCCTAGAAGTGGCAGTAAGGGGATCTCTGGGGGAAAGCATGACCATGTTATACTGGAGTTCTTGATTTTAAAGGAAACAAAAGTAGACTGTAGCTGCATGGGTATGCTAGACTTTAGGAAAGCCAATTTTAATAAACTAAGACAATGATCCCAAAGTCTCATGGCTGGAGATGCTAACAAGAAAAGAAGTTGAAGATGGTGGGAATTTCTTAAAAAGGAAATTCTAAAGGCACAACTACAAACAATTCCAACAAGAAAAAAGTTGGAATACAGAAAAAAAGAACAACGTAGTTTCACAAAAAGCTCAGAGAGGACCCAAAAACAAAAAAAAAAGACACATAGTGGTGCCTCGACTTACGAACGCCCCTACCTACAAACATTTCGACTTACGAACAGCTCCGTTCACAAGATTTTGCTTCGACTTGCGAACGGAGCTTCCACTTATGAACACAAAAAGGCAGGGGAAAAGGGCGGGAAATTCAAATAGCTAACTGTAGGTGGCGACGATGCTGCTTATTTGTAGCTCTTTCGCCCCGGCAGTTAGAGAGTGTGTGATCCGAGGAGGCTGCCTGCTAAGGTAAGGTGCTGCTTTATACTTTTTAAAAACTGTTCTGGGTATTTTTGCAGCGTGGTTTTCGGCTGGGGGGGTTATGTATCTGTGCTGTGATGGGTCTTGGGGGGTTTGTTTGCTTTTGGGGTTTTTTTCCCCCATTTTCGATGTGTCTTGCATGCTTCCCTCGCTTTTTTGCTTTGTTCTCTTTGCATTTCTGATCTGCTCCGTTTGTTTTCTGTGCTTTTGCAATGGTTCCTGCATGCTTCCCTTGCTTTTTTGCTTTGTTCTCTTTGCATTTCTGATCTGCTCCGTTTGTTTTCTGTGCTTTTGCAATGGTTCCTGCATGCTTCCCTTGCTTTTTTGCTTTGTTCTCTTTGCATTTCTGATCTGCTCCGTTTGTTTTCTGTGCTTTTGCAATGGTTTCTTCATGCTTCCCTTGCAAATCAGAAAAGTTTTTGCAAGGGTCTGTGCTGGCTTGGTTATAAATGTGTTGGTGTAAAATGTGTGGGTTTAAAATGTGTGGGTTTAGCATGTGTTTTAGACTCCAAACTCTCCCCCCCATTGTCTTCTCTCTGTCTGTCTCCCTCCTTTCCTGCCCTTTTTTAAACCTAAGTCATCTTAGGTTTTTAAAAAAATCTCCCCCTAGTGGTAGAGGATGGATTAACCAGTTTTGCATTAGTTCCTATGGGAACTAATGCTTCGACTTACAAACTGTGCCTCTACATACAAACAAAAAACAGCCGGAACGGATTAATCGGGTTTCAATGCATTTCAATGGGAAATGCTGATTTGACTTACGAACATCTTCTGGGATGGATTAAGTTCGTAAGTCGAGGAAATAGAAGGAGGGCCAGGCCAAAAACGAATAGTACAAACAAGTAGCAAAGAATTGCAGCGAAGTATTAGGAAGGCAAAAGCTGAGAAAGAGCAGAGGTTAACAAGAAATGCTAAAAGCAACTGTGGCATTTGCACAGGTCATGAATATTTAAATGCTATTTGCATAGACCAATGGGAGTGCTGGAGGGGCAGAGTCATGAGGTATAAGAGACTCAGCAGCAGCAGGAGGAGGAGTTTAGATAGGGTTTTGAGATAGAGATAGGTAGGGTTTTGAGATAGAGAGATTGGGAGTTTGGGCGGGAGAGTGGTGGTAGAGAGGGATAAAGGAGAATGTTTGTTTAAGAGTTAATAACATTGCTTGTTCTGTCAACACCTGTATCAATAAACAATTTCTATTTGGTTCTTTTTAAATGACATATGGCCTGGACCTCGATTATTAATAACAAGTATTGTTGATGACCCCTTCACGGATTGCTGCCTTGTCGTGGCGAAGGGGCTTGAGTAATTCAGAGAAGCTATGGGCTATGCCGTGCAGGGACACCCAAGACGGACAGGTCATAGTGGAGAGTTCTGACTAAACGCGATCCACCTGGAGCAGGAACTGGCAAGCCACTCCAGAATCTTTGCCAAGAAAACCCCATGAACAGAAACAAAAGGCTAAAAGATATGACGCTGGAAGATGAGCCCCTCAGGTCGGAAGGCGTCCAACATGCTACTGAGGAAGAGCGGAGGACAAGGACAAGTAGCTCCAGTGCTAATGAAGTGGTTGGGCCAAAGCCGAAAGGACGCTCAGCTGCGGACGTACCTGGAAGTGAAAGGAAAGTCCGATGCTGCAAAGAAAAATACTGCATAGGAACCTGGAATGTAAGATCTATGAACCTTGGTAAGCTGGATGTGGTCAAACAGGAGATGGCAAGAATAAACATTGACATCCTGGGCGTCAGTGAACTAAAATGGACAGGAATGGGCAAATTCAATTCAGACGATTAGCATATCTACTATTGTGGGCAAGAATCCCGTAGAAGAAATGGAGTAGCCCTTATAGTCAACAAAAGAGTGGGAAAAGCTGTACTGGGATACAATCTCAAAAATGATAGAATGATTTCAATACGAATCCAAGGCAGACCTTTCAACATCACAGTCATCCAAGTTTATGCACCAACCTCCCATGCTGAAGAGGCTGAAATTGACCAATTCTATGAAGACTTACAACACCTTCTAGAACTGACACCAAAGAAAGATTTTCTTCTCATTATAGGGGACTGGACTGCTAAAGTAGGGAGTCAAGAGATAAAAGGAACAACAGGTAAGTTTGGCCTTGGAGTTCAAAACAAAGCAGGGCAAAGGCTAATAGAGTTTTGTCAAGAGAACAAGCTGGTCATCACAAACACTCTTTTCCAACAACACAAGAGGCGACTCTACACATGGACATCACCAGATGGGCAATACCGAAATCAGATTGATTATATTCTCTGCAGCCAAAGATGGAGAAGCTCTATACATTCAGCAAAAACAAGACCTGGAGCTGAATGTGGCTCTGATCATCAGCTTCTTATAGCAAAACTCAAGCTCAAACTGAAGAAAGTAGGAAAAACCACTGGGCTAGTCAGGTAGAATCTAAACCAAATCCCTTATGAATACACAGTGGAAGTGAAGAACAGATTTAAGGAACTCGATTTGGTGAACGCAGACTTCCAAAGAATAGCAAGGAGAGACAAGAGAGCCTTCTTAAATGAACAGTGCAAAGAAATAGAGGAAAAGAATAGAAAGGGAAAAACCAGAGATCTGTTCAAGAAAATTGGAGATATTAAAGGAACATTTTGTGCAAAGATGGACATGATAAAGGACAAAAATGGGAAGGACCTAACAGAAGCAGAAGACATCAAGAAGAGGTGGCAAGAATACACAGAGGAATTATACCAGAAAGATTTGGATGTCCCGGACAACCCAGATAGTGTGGTTGCTGACCTTGAGCCAGACATCCTGGAGAGTGAAGTCAAGTGGGCCTTAGAAAGCATGGCTAACAACAAGGCCAGTGGAGGTGATGGCATTCCAGTTGAACTATTTAAAATCTTAAAAGATGACGCTGTTAAGGTGCTACACTCAATATGCCAGCAAGTTTGGAAAACTCAACAGTGGCCAGAGGATTGGAAAAGGTCAGTCTACATCCCAATCCCAAAGAAGGGCAGTGCCAAAGAATGCTCCAACTACCGTACAATTGCACTCATATTACACGCTAACAAGGTTATGCTCAAAATCCTCCAACGCAGGCTTCAGCAGTATGTGGACCGAGAACTCCCAGAAGTACAAGCTGAATTTCGAAGGGGCAGAGGAACTAGAGACCAAATTGCTAACATGCGCTGGATTATGGAGAAAGCCAGAGAGTTCCAGAAAAACATCTACTTCTGCTTCATTGACTATGCAAAAGCCTTTGACTGTGTGGACCACAATAAACTATGGCAAGTTCTTAAAGAAATGGGAGTGCCTGACCACCTTATCTCCTGAGAAATCTATATGTGGGACAGGAAGCAACAGTTAGAACTGGATATGGAACAACTGATTGGTTCAAAATTGGGAAAGGAGTATGACAAGGCTGTATATTGTCCCCCAGCTTATTTAACTTATATGCAGAATACATCATGCGAAAGGCTGGACTGGAGGAATCCCAAGCCAGAATTAAGATTGCCGGAAGAAATATCAACAACCTCTGATATGCAGATGATACCACTCTGATGGCAGAAAGTAAGGAGGAATTAAAGAACCTCTTAATGAGGGTGAAAGAGGAGAGCACCAAAAATGGTCTGAAGCTCAACATCAAAAAAACTAAGATCATGGCCACTGGTCCCATCACCTCCTGGCAAATAGAAGGGGAAGATATGGAGGCAGTGACAGACTTTACTTTCTTGGGCTCCATGATCACTGCAGATGGTGACAGCAGCCAGGAAATTAAAAGACGCCTGCTTCTTGGGAGGAAAGCCATGACAAACCTCAACAGCATCTTAAAAAGCAGAGACATCACCTTGCCGACAAAAGTCCGCATAGTCAAAGCTATGGTTTTTCCTGTAGTGATGTATGGAAGTGAGTGGCAACCTGTGAAGCCCTGGTGAACTCTGTGCCCAAGAGGGTTAAGGTAGTACTGGAAAGTAATGGTGGCCACCCAAAATATTGATACTTCGTGCCCAATTTGGACATTGTCACTTAGGGGTGTACTCACTTTTGTTACCAGCGCTTTAGACATTAATGGCTGTGTGTTGCGTTATTTTGAGGGGACAGCACATTTACACTGATATACAAGCTGTATACTCACTGCTTTACATTGTAGTCAAGTGTCATTTCTTGAGTGTTGTCACATGAAAAGGTATACTAAAATATTTATGAAATGTGAGGGGGTTTACTCACTTCTGTGATATACTGTATGTCACCTTTTACTTTGCTTCTCACCTGTTCTCTACAATTTTAAGTATCTCTTCTATTAGCCAATCTAGGTTTTTCTTTTCATTTTACTACAGGAACTATATTTTTGCAATTTTCCCTATTAAGATTTCTGGTTTCAATCTACAGTTCTTCTCTTTCATGGTCAGTTAAGTTTAGTAATGCACATCTATCCTTTATGTGGACTTTAAATTCATCAGGAATATTGTTTAAATTATATTTTGGCAGTATGATTATTCTAGTGTTCTTTTTCATCTTTACTGTAATGTTGGATATTAACAGTTCATGATTAGTACCATAATCCACTCCTGGTCTTATTTTGGCTGAAGGAATACAGCTTCTCCATCTCCTGCTTCCAATTACATAGTCTATTTGATTTGTACATTGACCATCTGGTGATGTCTTTGTGTGGAGCCATCTGTTTGGTTTCCTGAAGCATTTGTTTGCAATAAACAGATTGTTGGCTTTGCAGAACTCTCTGAGTCATTCACCTGCTTAATTTCTGTCCCTGGGGCCAAATTTCCTGGCAACATTTGTTCCCTATTTTTGTGTTTCAGCCACCTACAACTATACAAATGTCTTGCTTTGGCGTGTGATCAATTTGCTATTGGATGCTTGCATAAAAGCTTTCAATTTCATCTTTTTCAGTATCAGCAGTTGAAGCATAGATTTGAATTATGGTTAGGTTTTCCAAAGAGTTTGACTAATATTATTCAGTCAGAGTTTGCATTATAGCCCCTAACTGCCTGTGCTACATCTTGTCTCAGGATCAGAACCATTCAATTTCTTCTGAGTTTGTCATTTCCAGAGTAGAATACTTTGCAGTTGTTTGACTGAAAATATCCCATTCTGTTCTACTTTAGTTCACTGACATCAAGCACTGCAATGTTTGCGCTTGATTTCTTGCTTTATAGTTTCCAATTTAACTTGAATCATACTTCTCACTTTCCATGTTCCAACTGTATGTGTTATGCAGCACCGAACTTTACTTTCACTTCTATGTATGGCAGCCACTAGACATCCTTTTGGGTTTGGTCTAGTTGTTTAATTAGCGACAAAGCTGTTCATACCTGTCCTTAGGTCTTCCCCAGTGCCTGATTGAATGCTTTCTGACTTGGGAATCTAATCTTCTGGCACTATCTTTTGTTTCATTTTGGACTTTCTCATCATAGGGGTTTCATGGTAAGAAAAATTCATCAGTAGTTTACCATTGCCACCTTCTGTGTTATACCAACAAAAGTTAGCTTGAGTGTCACTGCATCCTCTGCTAGTGTCACCTTCAGCTACCATTGCTGCCCAGTAGTTGCCTTCAGCATTATCTCTAGAAGATGCAAAAGAAAGTGTCTGCATCACCTGCGGTGGGTCAGATGCCCTCTCTGAAATCTTGAGGCCAAGATGGATGGATATATGAGTCAGTTCCTCACATCTTCCACTAATATTTCACTCTGAGGCTGAACTCTGAGATCCTATCCTATCACATGAAGATGGTAACAAAATAGCTTTTGGTACAATGGTAAAAAGAACTGGAAGCAGTTCACATTATCACCTGAATGTAAATTACGTCGTCTAAGTGGAAGAAATGTTAGGTTGTTACAATAAACCATAATGCTAGCCATTGGGGATCCAAGAAGCCACTTCGCTCAACTTAAAATCTGTGGGGGGATCTGCCTTACAGTGACCTAAACAGGGCTTTCAAAATATGTGAGATGTTCAGGGAGTAATTTATAATTTCCCTCCCTCCCATTGCTACATGAGGATTTGAACCTACATCTCCGGAATCCTAGTCTATTCACTGCATAACACTGGCTCTTCTAAGATCACATTTTTTAATTTAAACCTGGCAGATGGAATGAAGACTGTACACAAATGTTTGGGCAGGTACACACACACACACACACACACACACACACACACACACACACACATGCACACACACGGAATATGTCCTAGCAATGTACATGCATGTTAAGACATGCATTTGGACTGATTAACCACTACAATGTTAACAGTCAATCTCATATTCTAATTCAAAATCCTCCTCTCTTTTTTTTTAAAAAAGTGGCGATATATAAAATTGCCTGCATCACCTAAACTCCAGATAATTCAGCCAAAATGTGTCATCTTTGCTGAACAACTCAGTAATGCCCACAGCAGGCAAGCATGCACATGTACGTGTGCACACAAGCACACAAGCACACACACCGCCTTCAGCAACTGAATACAGCTTTTCCTCCTCCAGATTTATGTGCATGTTGGATCTTGTCATTGCAGAAAATGAAGGGTAGGAAGGATCTCTTTCCCCCTGAATGGTCTGCATGCAGCTAGGAAAAAGCTTTCAGCTGTTGCCAGAGCGAGAAGGGGGAGAGAGAGAGAGGGAGAGAGAGAGAGACCGGGGAATGCTGGGCGATGCTGATGTAACAGGCTCTCTGCAATTTTCATTCAGATGTGGTTGGCTGCAAGCTGACAGAGAGGCTCAGCTACGCCTCCAACTCCGATGAGGTAATCCCAGCTCCCTTTTTGGGCTACTCCACCACAATCTGCGCTTTTCCAGCTTTCAGGTCAGCTTTTGATTCCCTTCCTGAAATTCACGGGACACAGGATTTTTCCCTCCTCACCCCAACCCCCTCCTGCTTCCTATTCCCAGACTTCCCTCTCCTATCTCTTTAATGGACACTCCACTATGTTTTTTTGGAAGGGGAAAGGAGGAGCAAACATAGGAAGAAATCTACTGCAATGGATTTCACGATTTACTCTGGCCTCCAGGTCCGATCTGAATGGGATTTGCAAGATTGGAGCGAGAACGTGCAGCGCTGCCGGACCATACAGTCCTAACTAGCAGTGGGATAGGAGTAAGTCCGGAACACCAGCAGCAGCCCCCTGCGAGCAGTAATACCCTCCTATCTGTGCGCTCGTTTGCTAGCTGTTGGCTGTTTAAACGTTTCTCTTCGGAGATGCCTCATCTCAGGAAAAGATGGAGTGGCACTCTTCGGTTCTCACCAGCCACCAGGGAATGTTTCTCTTGAGGGCAGCTGATCCAGGAAAAGAGAGCAATCACCTCCGGTATAAAACGCCGGGAAGAGCGAAGACGTTGCCTTCACGATTTTCCGCCTCGTTGCCGCTCTGTGTTCAGCACCCGGACAGCTCTCTGCGCGCAATTCTCCTTAAGGGAGACCGAGAGTATACTTCTGCGGGACGGATGGAGGTTTCAGCACCATGGATAGCTCCCTCTGCGTGGCTCCAGGGGTTAAACTAAATGGTTTGATGCTCCTCCGGTTTGCCTCCTTATAAGCAGCTCAGCTGGGCATTTATTCCGAAGCCTGAATCTGTCATCCAAGCCTTTTCTTTCTTTCCCCATAGCTACCCCATTCCGCTAATAAACCTTAAGAGTAGTTTTGTTTGCCATAGATCACTGGACAAGCTGAGGTTTTGAAGGGTAAACCTCAGCACCCAGCTTGCATCTCCAACTGCAAAACTTTGGGGACTGGGTAGAAAAAAAACAAGGAAGTTCTAGTTGACTTAATAGCTCTGTGGGAGTTTTCCCCCCTTCCCCCAGCTGACTATGTGTGCCAAGTCTGTTTGTTCTAGCCTAGAAATGTGGTGCTAAATCTTCGCTTTAAGGTCCCACCACCACCACTTATTTCTGAACTCTGTTCTCCCATGTTATGTACCACATGTTGAAGTTCATTTGGAATATATGCATCCTGGCAGGAAGTATAGCCTGGATCCCTCCACCCACTCATTCTCTAATTCTTTCTTCTTCTCCACTCTGTGTTTTCTCTTTGTTCTGGGAGATTGAGAACAAGGGCTGATTTCTAAAGCAAGCAAGCTCTGGAGTGTTGTTTGTTGGGATTTCCAAGCATGCGATGCGACTCCATGACTGGCCTGGAACATGCTGCACAAAGACTGCCAGATCCATCAGCTGCAGTCTTAAAAAAGACTTGAATGTTCTTCCGGAAGGTGGCCAGGGAGCAACTTCTTTACTTAGAAACTTTGAAATTAAAGTGCAAGGGAAGCCCTTCTCCAGACATCCCCACCACATTGGACTCTTCTTATCATGTTTTTTGATTCTCCTATCTAGCTAAAGGAGAGAGAGAGAGAGAGAGAGAAAGATCTTTCCCTTTGGGCATTGTCACATCTGGCAGGGATTTAAGGGCTTTAATCCAGCCATCACTGCAATCCACAATGGCAAATGAACCGGTGATTTTGAATGTTTATGACATGGTGAGTAAGAAACAATCTGATGCCTCCATTTGGGGCAGGGAGGAGGTGAGGGAGGTGATTCCCGAGATGTGATTGGATAAGCACAATGTGATTGGACAAGAGATTCTATTATGAGGAACCAAGCAGCACGCACGGCACTGGCCAGGCAGAATTGTCACAGCCATTCCTGATAGTGCTCTGCTGCTGGCTGCTGACATTAGTCCCCCCCCCCCCATCCTTTTTTTTTGGCAACCCATCAGAGCAGGCTAAAGGTGAAATAAAGCAGGATTTGTAGGAGATTCCTGAGAGAGAGAGAGGTTTGACTTTCCAAGAGCCCAGCTAGAGATGGAGAGAGAGAGAGATGACAGGATGGCTTGTTCTCACAGCTGGATGCCCTTGATTTTTAAAGAGATTAAATGCACTAGACTAGGGAGGACTGAGAAAGGAGGGGAGAGGATGTGATGTAGTGTTTCAAAGAAGTCCCTGATAGTAGGTACTTGTACTCAGAAGTAAAATACAATAGATTTCCAGGAGGCTTTGTGCACTGTAAATGTGCACAACATGGCAACCTTCTTGTTGACTTTCCGCACTAAGACCTCAGTGGGGAGGTACCTCGGTGGATGTATCTAAACATTGCTGGAGGAGCAAACTCTTTTTACTTGCAAAGTCTCCAGTCTTGTGCCATAAGAAGTGAGATGTTGTTATTTTTACACTGATGTTCCTAATGAGAAACATGCTTTTTAGTCCATATAAAGAGGAGAGCTTTATTGGGCCAACTCCAACATCACCAAAATGTGCAAGCTTTCAACATCTCCAGGTCTCTACACCAGGCAAGAAGAGGCCTGCTTGCATTGTGTAAGAAACCTGAGTATCTTGAAAACTGGTATGAATCTGTGAGTTTTGAGTTTGTGATCTAATAAAGATAGTATATTAATATGGATTGTGGACTTTTTCACATGGCCAACACAGCTATCTATACTTTCTGTGTGACTCCCCAAAATCACTCCCAGTTTAAAATTGATGGCATCTGTTTTTAGTTCTGTTTCTTTACTGTATCTCTTTAGGGGTCAATGGTAAGTACCAAATTTTTGATTAAACCTAATAAAGAAAACAGGACATTTAAAATGTAAAAATCTATTACATTGGTCCAGGAAAAGTACAGTACGGTGAATAGCATTCATTTTAATTTATAACTTCCCATGAACAATTAAGACAAATTTCTTAATTAAACTCTCCATTATAATCATTAGTCCAGATTGTTTTTAGAATGATAAGCTGCTTCTTCTGTATTTTATGATCCATAACTGGAAGATTTAGTAAACATCTGCAATATTAACTTATTTTATTGCCAAAATAGTCACAGTAGCCAATTCTGCCTCTGAAAAATGTGATAAAAGCTCACTTATAAACAAGTCATGAAGTCTTCTTTGATGAACAATGGTCAAAGTTTTGGGGAGCTTCACTGAAAGTAAATATGCACTAAAAGATCAGTTAATGATAGGCCATTTAATTGTTTGCTGAATGTTGTCATCATCCAAAACAGACTTCTGCCAATGTTCGACTACACAGAGTTCTGAGCTATGACTTCCCTCATCCCTATTCACCATACTCTCTGAAGGGATGGAAAATATAGTTCAAAACATTTAGAGGGCACAAGGTTTGGAAAGATTAGCTTAAAGCAAAGATACAAGAAGAGCCTTGAGGTCATAAGAGATGTATACTATGCAAATACACATCCTGACATCATTTTTATATAGTCATAAGGGGGGCTGTTGCTAGATTAGGCAGCTGGTTTTCCCTGCATCAAAGCATAATTTTATTATAAGGAGAAGGGGGATCAGAAACAGATAGCATTTCACTGGGGGAAGGGGTGGTATTTTCTTTTAATCTTCCCTTGAGGGGATTTATTAAGGGTTTAATTAAACATTGAAGTGAAACTGTCCTGAATTGACTCTTGCTCTTCCCACTTGCTTTTGAAGTTATGCATATTGGACTTTTCATTTGTTGCCATTTCTGTGCCTGGTTGTTGTTTTCTTAATTAGCATTTTTAAAGGCTGTAAATTTTTTCTGTTGATTTAGATCCACAAAGCCCTCGTAAGGCAGTGTTTTGTTCTGAATTGTTCTAGATATTTAACATATGTAACTTTTAAAAATAGTCAGAACATGCTTTCAAAATACTCTTAATGGGTGGGATTTTAAATTGCTCTTACCCTTAGACAGGTGTGCTGAGCCAAATGAATGGCACTGAGCTGTTCTTGCTACTTTTATAAAAATGGATAAACATCATTTTGAAAAAAAGCATGCCTTGCACTCACGCACGTGTGTGTACACACACACACCATCACCACCACTCTAATTTTGCTGGCCAAAATCTGAATTTAAGACAAACAATTGCAAGAATCATATATACCAGAGGTTCCCGACCTTGGATCCCCAGATGTTATTGGACTAAAACTCCCAGAAGCCTTTACCACTAGCAGTGATGGCCAGGCTTTCTGGGAGCTGTAGGCAAAGAACATGTGAGAATCCAAGGTTGGGAACCACTGATACATGTAAATAATCATCTCCATTCCCAAGCACCTGCCCTTTCAAAGCCACACATCACTAGAGATAGGAAAGGTTTAATTTTTTTGTACTACAGATCCCATATCAGTCCAGCCAGCATGATCAGTGGCTGCGTTGGCTATATATTTTGGGTGTTGTCATCCAAAAAAGGAACTTTTCTCATCTCTGAACAGCATCACAAGATGCACAAGAGGGAGATAAAAGCAGGCTCAGAGGGAACCTGATGTTCGCAGAAGAGGCAATGAATACCAACCAAGTTTTATATCAGACTTTACAAGGGCTATCCAAGCTTTTTATTCTTATCACCAAAAGAGATTCATCATCTTAGATAGTTCCTTAAAGTTTTGACCTGGAGCAGATTCATGACCTTGCTGACAACAGAGCCACTAGCCACCCATGGAGCCCTCCCTGACAGAAATCCAGCCACAGAATGCTACCTGACTTTTGTTTGGTGGAAAGCAACGGAACAGAATGGCTGGGATGCTGACAAGGAGTGCTCTGCACGGCAACAGGTTCCATTAGATCTACATAGTAGAGCTTCTACCAACCTAGTACCATTTGGGTGTGATAGACCACAATATCCATTGCTATGGTGTTATGTGCTGTCTATCTCCAAGGCATGTGAGATATTTAAGTAGTAGTCCTTATCACCCCTCAGTGAATTTCCATGGCCGGGTAAGGATTTGAACTGGAGTCCTAGTCCATCACCCTGTCTACTACACCACACTGGCTGAATACCCATTAATCATGCTTATTTCAGATGGTGGAAATTGTAGCCCAATTCATCTACAGAGCACCAGGTTGGGAAGACTGATTTTCATGTAAAATTATTTTTAGGAGCATATATTGGCTCACCCAGCAGGTTAAGGTGGTGCCAAAGCCAGAACAGGCTATTTCAGCATTTGCCTCTTTAATGAGCCCATGTCCTTAAAGTTTAGCTTCTGAAACTGGGTAGATTCCCATTCTCCTCAACTGGTTGTGTTGCACTAGTGGGAAACTGCATCCGGGAAATGTATTGTTTATATTTAAGAAAACAGAATGGTCCATGTCAATCAGCAGCCCTCACCTCCATATCAGAACAGAGGCACATGCCACACAGACCATTTGAACTCTAGTTATTTTGGGATACTTAGGAAGATGCTACAGCCAACATTCCTCAAATGTACTTCTTTGCAACATGCAGGAAAACTGGATGCTTGGGGGCGTAAAAGGAAGCTCTACTGGGCTATTGTCTTTAGGACTGCAATCTTATACAGCTATCATGTGTACACTCACCAATGGCTAACTCCATTAAACACAATGGGCCTTAAGTCTGATCAGACCTCTTAAAAGATGGCCTTGGTCAGAGCAAACCATTGAACAATGTTGGGAACATTGCTTTTCCTTACTTAGACCTCTCCACCAACTTTAACTTCAAGTCTCTTAAAAAGTGACCTGTTATAGAAATATCTTTCACAGATAGATTGATCTTGCCACACTCCGTCTGTTGTTTCTTCATGTTTTCTTCAAATATATTGCTTCTCTCAGAAAAGGGCAAGACTGACAATCCTAAAAAATGAAGCTGTACTTTATTTGTTTGCCTCCAGACCTTTAGAGGATCACCTTCCTTGACCTCTCACCAATCTATTCCATGCATTTCAAAACTGAACTAAAAGGGTTCCCTTTGAAAAGAAGTGTGAAATGGTTTGGTGGCTTATCTGGTTCTTGATATTTTTCCCTCACCCTCTGCAGTTTTCAGTAGAGGCAGATAGAGAAGAATGTTCTGCCTCTGCAGAGTTGTGTTTTGTGATGGCAGCTCTGTCAGAAATGGACTAAGGCCAGTTACATACCCATCCACTTTAATCTCTTCAACAACCTCTTCATCTCAGCACATTCCAGATGTACAGGACTATGATTCCTCGTAGCCATGTTGGTCATGCTAGATGGGAGTTGTAGTTCTGTACATCCAAAGCTGCAGGGTTGCAGCAAGGGAAACTCAGCTGCAATATATGAAAACCTGTATAATAATTGTGATGCCCCTATGTAACTTTGCCCTCTATATGGAAAATTTCCTCTGCATTTCATTTCCTCTGCTTTCCCCCCCTTTAAATCTACACTTTCTGCATAGATTCAGATGATCAGGTGGCAGTTTAAGTTTCCCACTTGGTGTCTGTACAGGAGTTCTGACTCTGGTATGGTGTGATGTATGGTATGAGCAACAGAGGCACCATGTTTTGATTAAAACTCTTCAAAAAAAGATAAGATCAAGAAACCAGTTGGCTATACCAAGACTAGCACTCTCCTGTGATCCACGATACCTTTTCTTTTTATGAGATGTTCTTTGCTTGACAAATATTTGCCAAGAATAAAAGGTAACTCCTGGCTAGAACTATCACTGGCTAGAAAACAGTCACTGTTGTGAAAACTAAGCACTGGCTTAAATCTCTCCCATTGAAATCCCTGGGATTTTAAAATGCTTGGCTTTGCTGAGATTGTGTTTTTAGTGAATTTCTCTGCTCTTATAGAATGTGAGTCTTGGTTAGTAGAGTTTAAAGCAAGTGAGTAAGGGATGGGGAACTCGAAGACCCCCCCCCCCCCCCGCATCCAGCAGAACTTTGCAGATGGAGAGCCATCCCCACCTCCAGGCAGATCTCTGCAAACTTGGCAAAGTTGCTTTGGTGGATAATATTGCCACTGGAGCTGCAGAGAGTTGCAGTCCAAGAAAGTAACTTTTCTAAGCTCTGGTCGGGAGTGGTCAAACCCATGATGTCACCTTGGGAAAACTTTTCCATCTGCTGCTTTTTACTGGGAACTTGATTTCACTTGTCTGTTCTTTGACACAGAGAAGGAAGAGAACAGGAGAGTATTGCCAGATATCTCCAGGGGCTGGAAGCAGCCCAGCTGTACCCCACAACAGGGTTTCCCCTTCCCTGCATCAGGTTATGACTCAGTTCTTAAATAAATTGAGGGCAATTGAAGATAAACTAGATGCACTTAACTTCACACTGACTTTCTCCCTCACCCCACCAGCTCTGCTGCAGGACCCAAAATCTCACCTGTTTTTCTGATAGTTTAGTGGTCTAATAAAGTTATTACCCACCATTGTTTTTCCCCTCAAGCACTACACCTCCTCCTTTTCTTTCTTTCTCCTTTTTTCATTCCATTTTTCATTGATGAGTTTTAAGAACATTGCTTTTTTACTTAGAGCCTATTAAAAAGTTTTAAATACGAATAGATGGAACCCTTATTGATCCTGAAAGATTTGCTGAAATCAGAACAAATAATTGCCAATCTGCCCAAACTTTGGAATGGATGGCAGAATCAAGAATGGATGTCGTCTTCTAATCTAGGTTCTGAAATGAGCATCTCAGAAGACCTGCCAAAAGCTTCAGAAAATACAGGTGTGGGTGAGGTTATCCCCAGCCTTTAAATCAAAGATAGTCAATACTGGGTCACTTGCAGCCCCAAGGGCATTCTGGTAGCCTCCAAGGGCACCCCAAAGACTTCCACCCCAACAAAAAAAGGTTTATTTTTTATATTGCTTTTTAAAAATTGATACTTCAGAGGTGCATGGGGTGGCATTGCTTTGTCTCTGAGCCTTGACTGAATTCTCCAAGGCCAAACATTAACATTAAAAACTGCCTATCTAGACACTTCCTGTCTACTTTTTCTTCCAAACAGCCAAACCCAGTCATTCTGAGAACAGAAGCTGGGGGCAAAACATTGGCCACCAGTCCTTTAAATTCTTTTTTGAACCAGGCATAGGACCCACCTGCAATGAGTGGATCTACAGCCAAACAAACATGCATGATCTGGAAATAAGAGATTCATCTCGGTACAGAACAGAATGTAGCATAGCTAGGTTACAGCATGCCTCAGAGTCTCTCAGTTGCAGTCAATGGTTTCCTTACTTTAGGATTTGCATGTAATCAGTTTAGGATTTAAGATAAAGTACTAGGCATTTTATTCTTTCAGAAACAAAAACACTCCTGAGATTTTAATGGGTGTTGACTCCATGCCCTCTTATGCGTTTGGCTGCAAGTGAAAAGGGTGGTGAACTGTGATAGATCTTGGTCTTATCCAACAGGGCAGTTGCATTTTCACAAGGCAGGTTTCCTTCAACCATGAGTTCTCCAGTTGGCTGGGCAAGCTCCTGTCATGTGCCACCACCCAGTATAATTTAGTTATATGTATTCATTTTCAGGGGAAAAAATGTATTATGTCTTAAAGTAAATTGCTGGCTGGATAGCTGAGTGAGTTAGGCATCTGGTTGTGGAGCCAGAGGTTGGCAGTTCAATTCCCCACTGCCTCCCAGGAATAGAGCCAGCCTGTGTGGCCTTGGGCAAGCTGCACAGTCCCAGGGTGACCCCAGAAGAAGGGAATAGTAAATCCGAATATTCTCTAGCTGGAAAACCATAGAAAGGGTTGCCATAAATCAGAACTAACGTGATGACACATGATCATTATTATTTAAAGTAAATTTAAGGCAGAGCACAAAGCTTAAAAATTCAGGAAATGTAATTTATTTGCCTATTTGTCACATTTGTATCCTGCTTTCCCTCCACTGAGGTCAGAATGACATTTGTGGGTCTTTTCTCCACACTCTGTCCTCACAATGACCCTGTGAGGTAGGTCAAGCTGTGCCTGGCCCCGTGACCTTTATGGCTCAACGGAGATTTGAATTCAGGTCTCCTGAGTTAGTCCACCACCCTAATTCCTCTAAAGTGCACTGGTTCGGTGTAACACATGCACATTAAAATCAATTCATACATAACCAATAATGAAAGGAGAAACACTGAGATATTAGCTTTAAAATCTCTCCCTTTCTTATACTCGTTTTCCTCCCCTTCTTCCCTCCTGCCTGGCCAACAGGTGTTGGGACTGGGACAGAACTCTCTTGCCAGAAATCCAGTCTCATTCCTTGTGGAGAGCTACTGAAATGGGGCCAAGGGGTCACGTCTTACCCAAGGGTCAAGGGCCGCCCACCCCTCAAAAGCCAGCACTGATCTGAGTGCAATACTAATTTGCCATCAGTGAAGCTGGCTGAATAGCATTTTCTCCTTCTAGCTTCTGACAACCATCTGACAGCTGCATTCTGAATCCACTGAAGTCTGGACTGTATTCAAGGAAAATTCAGCAGGGCTGATTAGGAGGGAGGGAGCATGCAAAGACATGCCTTTTTTCTTTCCCATTGGGTTCTGGTTATACCACTCTTCCCCCCATCTCTTCAGTGCTGAGAATTAGTCACTTCTTTTTAAAAGAAGCACAAGAATTGTTTGGATGCATATGTGCTGATGGATCACCCCAAAGTGCTACCTATCTTACATATTACGAGAGCTTTGAATATTGCTTAATCATTTGTGCTTTCCACACTGATGGTATATTACAACAGATGTGTGCGCAGTGGGGGAATAAGTGGCAAAAAATTGTTACAAAGCAGATTTAGTGTAATGGTGGCAATTGGGAGGGGGTTGACATCTGGGGATAACAATTAGCATGAATTTAAAGTTCAGTTTTGTCTGACAGCAAACATGATCCTCCAGTGGCACACGGGAGCACTTAAGCCATGGGAAAGCTTAGCCTGAGGATGAAAGTTCAATTAAGGGCTTCTGTGCTGATATGAAATTACTGGTTCATGAAGCCTGGATGTCTTGTGTATTCAAAGATTGCATCCATTTATCTTCACCCTGTTGGTCATGTACTGGAAAGAAATCCCTTGTCTTTAACGAAATGTTAATAGCTAGAGGGGAGAGCTGCACGGAAAATACATATTTTTATGCTGCATAAAATTAAGGCTTATTTATTGATATTCATATCATATATTTTCCCCCAAATTGGGATCCAGAGCAATTCACAAGATTAAAACTCAGATACAAATAACTGTACGATGGCACCTTTTCCATTAAAAGCTCCTCACTTAGCAGTCAATCAATTGCCCCCAAACCTGCTGGAATATAAAGGGGGCTTCCCTGCCTGCAGAAGGGATGGCAGGGAGGAGACCAGTCAGTCTGGGCATTCCAACCAAGAACACATCCCCCACCCACCGTGCTTCTAAGGAACTCTGGACCAAGACACGAGCCTTCCCAGAAGATCTCAGAGCCTAGGTGGGGTCTTATGGAGAAATATAAGATACCAGTAAGTTAGAGGCTGTCACCTTCTAAGACAGACTAGCCCAACCCACTGTCTTCCAGATGTCTTGGACTCTATCTCCCACCATCCTCAGCCAGCATGATCATAGAATGGTAGGTGTTACCATTCAATGTATCTGGAAGACACATGATTAGAAAAGACAGTCCTAAGAGTTCAAGTTCCTCAAATGAAAAAGAAACCAACCCCTTGAAAATCATCAGGAATTTTTCAATAGCCACCTTTTGTTTGCATGAGCCCAGCAGAGGAGAGGAACACGGAGGTTCCCACAAAATAAGAAAAGTGTTTGGAGGCAAACAAGTGATTCATTGGACAGTCATCTGACACCGAGCAGGGCAAAGGGTTCATTCTCTCCTTTCTCTAGCCAATCAACCTGAAACCCCAAATTCTCTGGAGAGTTCTTTAACTTTTTAATATATGTATAGCTCTTGGGTGAAAAAACACACCAAAGAAATGAAATCCAAAAGGCATTCCTTGCTGAAAGCTCTGCATTTCAGGTGTTCCTGCTTAGCTGAGATTTACATTTGGTTCAGAAGGGCTTCGGGTTGAAAGGAAAGAACGTTTGATCATCGTAGGGGGGCCCATGGGCTCCAACAGAACAGCAATCACCCTTCAATAAGAGAGCAAGCAGGGCTGACATTTCCTTGGAAGAAAGCCAAACATTCATACCCAGAGGCAATAGGATCCTGCTGACAGGGATGGTAGCTGTCACTGCAACTACTAATGGGGCAACTTTGCAACTTGAAGGAATCGAAATCGAAACTCCCCAAGCTCAAGCAACCTCGGCCCATTCTGAGTCAGGCTCAAACCCCATCTAATATGAAACTGGCTGGAGAGAGGGTTCATCATCCCAAGCCATCTGTTCTAGACACTTCTCAAACTTTTTTAAAAATTTCTTTACGTCAGGGGGGAAAACACTGACAAAGAGGTCCTTTTTCTTCATGGGAAACAACACCCTTGAGCATGCACAGAGTTTTCATTTCCTGTCAGGGAGGAAAATGCTGTCGTTTTCTTGCCTTCCAAACTGAATTGGAAAGATAAGAAGACTACCGTCCCAGCCTCCATAGAGGGAAACAGTGGTTGATAAGCATGGATTTGTAGATGCTTCTGGTTCCTGAGTCCCATGCTCTCCTGTAGGAAAGGATGTTCCTAACATGCAGTTTCCTCTGTTGAAGAGGCTGACGAGGCTCTCTTTTCTCTACTAAGCCACTCTTGCCACTGCATGCCACCCCTCCCTTCTGAAGGGAGGAATGGGGTTGGGCAATGGCAAGAAAGGACTGGGTATTTCATTCATTCTCTCTCAAACCCGCCACCCACCCCTCTCTTTCTCCTTTTCTTTAAAAGAACTTTCCTGAGAAAACAATTGTTGCTTCTGGGATTCTCCAATAAAACTTCAAAACAGACTTGGAGGAATCCTAACGTTCATACCCATAGCTGTGGTTTCCTCTGTTCAGCTCAAATAAGCAACATCACTTCCCCAGCAAAGTTGAAATACATGATCAGAACATTCTTGTGGTCCAGGTTATCTGGGTGCATATAAAGGCTGGGCCTCCTATTAGGCAAATTGGGTCTAATGCCTCAGGTGGCAGACTGCTGGTCTGCCTGGTGAACCCCCACTGCTCCAGGTAGCAGTTGCTTCCAATAATGTTCCAGGACTGACTGTTTTCCATGTGCCTGGTTCAGGCTTGTTCAGTGGAGTCACCTGTGCTGCATGTAGAGAACTACCTGCACTCTGGCATTGATAGCCCACAAGTAAAGTCCTTCTGTGCGTCTAAAAGATCCCCAGACCCTAGCATTTAGGAAACAGCCATCCTTGTGGGCTGCAGATTCCTATTGCAAATGGGACAGAGCAGAGATGGAAAGCAAGGAAACGTAGCAGTAGTGGCAATGCAAAAGAGGGCAGTGTGTATCTTCCTTGCCAGGCAGCACATAAGTTGGGTCCATCTAACTGTATAGTCCCTTATAAACATGCAGCAAGATGATGGCTCATAGTCTCTGTATAGGAAGCCCCCCTGGTGAGCCCCCTACGTATTGCAAAATGCATTTCTGCCTCCTGCAGTATCTCAGTATCACACTGCATGACACTTCTAATTGTGTGTGTTTGGCTTTCAGTCACAATGGGCTGGATCAGATGGGCATTTGTCCCACTGTTTGATCCACTGCAGGGACCAAACAGCAGGTTTGTTCACTCTTTTTTTCTGGTGATCACACAGTGTAGTTACTGGAGGAAACCAAACCATCCCCAGAGTGATCCTATCCACACCTTTCTGAGGCACTGTCAGGGGCTTCTACCTTTTTGGTGTGGGGTAGGATTGCTCTGTTTTTGTCCCTTTCTAGCATGTATGATTGCTGGGAAGGGATGAAATGCAGGCCTTCCTGGATCTCAAGGTTCCTTCCAATTGAAATCTGTGGAGTCACCTGGTTCTTTAAGAGAAACCAGGTAGACCTTTGGTCTAGATGGGCGGGATAGAAATCCAATAAATAAATAAAAATAAATAAATAAACCAAAGAAAATAGCTTTTTTCCTTTTTAAAAATGATTCACCCCAGTGATACTCTACCAGAGTCTTAATTTTTTTCCCTCACTTTCCCTGGTCCTCCACTGAGAAGCAAATGAAGTGTTCAATTTGCCGATATCTTGAAGTGGCTTGCTTATTAAGTCACTTCAAGATATCAGAAGAGCCAGACCAAATAGAGTGGCTTGAACTCCGATATGCCATTTGGATGCAAGGATTGCACCAAATGGCATATCAAACCTCCACTGGACCCCAAGGGACTGTATTCAGCCCACTCCGGAATAGCCAGTGCAGACAAGCCCAATCTCATCATAGACATTATCTGGTAAACATCAGGTCACATAGAGTTGTGATAAAGAGCTCCAAAATGGCCAAAGGGACTTTCTGGTACCCTAGGCAAATCACTCTAAGTTACATCATCTGCTGACCCCACTGTGACCACACAATTGTCTGCTCACATCATGTTTGAATGACACAACCACAGGAAATCTGATTATTGCAAGCTATGTCTCTTGGTGGTATTGCAGGTTTGGCTCATACTGCTCCACTCCTACAATGTCCTTGGTTGGCCTGTAAGCTTAGTACTTTGTCATGAATTGTATGACAGCAGAACAGTGCCACAGCGAAATGATTACTTGCTGATGCAGAAGTTTCAGGAACCTGGTTGATGGGCAATTCTTTTTATTTTTAAGTGGTTTAAATGATAGGCTGTAAAGATTCTTTTCGTAGTAACACATAAAATAAGTCTCAAGACAAAAATAAGTCTGCAAGACCCTATTCACAATAACATGCTGCTGTTGAAGTCATGAAATCGATGCAATAGATCACTATCACATAAGTACCAGATCAGCTATATATCTGGAGATGGATCCTGCCCATATTTAGGGATGAATCTTGGCCACATCAATTGCAAATAAGTATCTCTGTATGGGATAGTAAATTACTTCTTCAGTTCTCCAAGATTTGATGGCATAACTATTCCTCATATGGAGTGTTATTGTGGCAAATTCAGCTATTTAAAGCAGAGAACACAGGCTGAAATCCTGTTGCTTAGCATAGTAACTCATATTAGAGGCCCTTTGAATCAGTGGGGATTTGGTGAGTTAACTCCTCTGTAAGTACTATTGATTCAATGGGCCTACCCTAGTTACAACTTACCCAATGAGAGTAGGCTCATTTTATTCAGTGGGCTTACTTTAATGAGGCTTATTACACTAAGCAACAGGATTTCAGCCACAATGTTATCTAAAGGATTCTAAACTGAAGTGATAACTTGCCTGATTACATACAACAACAACAACAGCAACAACAACAACAACAACATCAACAGAATAATAATATACTGGCTGAAATTCTGTTGGCATAACTACGCCTGCAGAAATCTGAAGATGCAATCAGCAGAGGATGATTTTTGGAAATGTAACGTTTCTACTTCTGTCCCATAGCTCCTGTGTAATCCCTTTCATCAGAAGCCATGGGAACTGTGGGATGGAAGGAGAATGTCTTTAATTATTGAACATTGACGCGGGTGGTAATATTACCCTCCCCTCATCCTGCAATTCCCATGGCTTCTATGCAATGAAAAAATCTTGGGAGCCATAGGACAGAAGTAGGAAGTGTTTAGTTTTCAAAAATGGTCCACTGCTAATGACATTGTCAGCCTTTAGCAGGTACAGTTATGCCAGCAAGATTTCAGCTGATATAATATAACAAAAAATTATAATAAAACTATGAAACTGTGAAATTTTGAAGACTTAATTATTGGCCATACCTTCTTCTCCTTGTAGCAAATTGCTTACTTGCTGCTCCCCCAAGGGTTAGCTTGCCTTTTACCCTGCGGACTCCTGATACTGGTACCATTAATAGTTTTTGATCAATGGCCTAACCAGGTTGGAATGATATTTTACTTAATATCCTACTTTTTAATTAAAAAGCCAACACAAATCTCCAAGCTTCCAGTTAAATTGGTGCCCCCTAATCTTAGGAGCACAATCATATGGAATACCACAGCATATCAATACAAGAACAGAACACAACAATACAATTATTACAAAACAACATACCAATATAACATTCAGAAAGAGTAATAAAAATCGTCAATGATAATTCAAATCACAGGCAAATAAAATACTCCTTACTCGTGGTCTAAACCTCATAAAGACCTGGAGCCAGGCAAATCCCTGGATTAGTGCCAGGACAAGATCACAGAAAACCACAATTTCAGTTGACACCCATTGAACCTCCTAAAGCAGATGAACCCAGACAAGGACTTCCAAAGGTGGTCTTGGAATGGAGGCTCATATAGGAACAGGCAGTTGCCTTCAGGGAACATGTACCATACTTGTACACTGTAGATTTTTTTAGTGCCACAGAGACCTTTGCTGACTTAGCTTCTTTGCTCCTTAAAAGCTTTAGGATCTTAGCACACAAAGATCTCCAAGGCCTTGACTTCTGTATGATTCTTTACAGTCATGCACAATAAACATTGGGTGAGTTGATGATGATATATGTGCATAGTCTTAATGAATACACACGGACATGCACACCACATTGAGGTATCAGAAAACCACCATTTGACCACCTAGCATTTGATCTTGCAGTGTCAACACAAACACAGTTCTCAAGTCAGCAATATTTCCTAGTGTAATCCAACTGTTTTGTTCTTTCGTTCTTTTGTTTGTTCGTTCTTTTATATGCCGCCTTTTGCCTGATAAAGCGACCCAAGATGGCTCACAATATTAAAAAAGAATAGAGTTAAAAATTAATAGGTTAAACATTAAAAAAACCAATTAAACTATATGCTAATTCAAATACAATTGAATCATTAAAAGCAAGTGAACATTAAAAACTCTCTGACTCTAAGAAGGCATTCAGGGATTCAATCATGACTGTTAAAACTGTAGTTTTTGGCCTTACCTGAACTTCAAACTATGGAAGTGAATAGTGGTGCAAGCTTTGTCCATAGGAACAGTTCACTTAAATTGTTTTTCACATGTCTGCATCCTTCTGCATAGTTGCCAGAACATAATTAGTTTACTTTTTGAGAGGTGTTGGCTTCCCTGCATTTTTCCAACAGTCTGTCTTTTAATCTGCCATTTTCTGCCATCCCTGTGGCCAGCAGCCAAAGCTTGCAACAGAAGCTGTCCCTGATATGCATTGCATATTTGTTGGCTGCTTGTAAAAAGCCATTCCTTCTGCCTTCCTGAGCAGCATGCATCAATGTGAATTGTAGCCATTCATGGAAACTTCTGTACTTGTAGCTTTCTTGCTGGAATCATTTTGTTGATGATAAACTGTGTGGCATCCATCCCAGTTTTCTTTAGTGTCAGGACAGTTCCAGTTTCATCAATCAGCTGCCAAGAATATTTTTTTAACCGTCTAATTCTTTCCGATCACTTGAAGAACTTTGAAAATAAGGAACACACCTTTTAATTTGTTGTGGTTACTGAACTCTAGGCTTGCAATGGAAAAGTAACAGGAAACACAGTTGTACCTTTGTGAAGTGAAGATATTTCAGCAGAAAATCTATAGAAAAATAACTGGCAGTAATTTTACAACCCACCCATCCCTGCTGGGGTGGCTAAAAGTGAAAGAGGAAAAGATGCCTGCATGATTAATGGTTGTGTAGACACGAGTTGTCTCAGCAGGCTGCTAACATTCCGTTTTCTACAGCTATTACGTGCTTCCTCACTAGCTCAGTGAGCTAAAGGGGGTTGAAAGCTCAATACGTCACAGTGCCTTGATGAAGAGCTAGCTTGTGTGGTCTTGGGCAAGCTACATGGCCCCATCCTGAGAAGAAGGGAATAGTAAACTACTTCAGAGTACTCTGTACCTAGGAAACTCTGGGAAGAGTCACCATAAATTGGAATAATCCTGCTTGAATGTTATCATCATCATAATCATCATCGTATGTATGTATGTATGAATGTATGACATGGTGGCACTGCAGGTTTAACCTCAGAAGCCTCTGTGCTGCAAGGTCAGAAGACCTGCAGGTCAGAAGACCAGCAGTCGTAAGATCGAATCCATGCGACGGAGTGAGCTTCCATCGCTTGTCCCAGCTCCTGCCAACCTAGCAGTTCGAAAGCATGTAAAAATGTGAGTAGATAAATAGGTTCCACCACGGTGGGAAGGTAACAGCGTTCCGTGTCTAGTCACACTGGCCACGTGACCACGGAAACTGTCTATGGACAAACGCTGGCTCTGCGGCTTGGAAACGGGGACGAGCACCACCCCCTAGAGTCGGACATGACTGGACTAAATGTCAAGGGGAACCTTTACCTATGTATGTATGTATGTATGTATGTATGTATGTATGTATGTATGTATGTATGTATGTATGTATGTATGTATGTATGTATGTATGTATGTATGTATGTATGTATTCATTTATACTCTGCTTTTCTTCTTTAAAAGGACCCAAGGGACCTTAGATCATTAAAAGTCTTTATTTAAATCTAACAACACTGAGTGTACAAATACTAAACAGGATCAAATGAATATTATGCTAAAAATATTTCAAATAAATCAATCAAGTAAAATATAAGCAATACCAACACACACTCAGAGCAGTAAGGTGCAACAATCCATTTAAAAATCCTACAGAGACAGCCAGTCACTAAAGTAAAGCTTGCCTGAAGAAAAAGTTCTGTGCTTGCTTGCAGAAGGACAGTAAAGATGAGGCCAGCCTAGCTTCCTGTGGGAGTGAGTTCCAGTGTCTGGGAGCAGCAACAGAGAAGGCCCTCTCCTCTGTCTTCGTCAGATGTGCCTGTGAAAGTGGTGGGACCGAGAGAAAGGTCTCTCCTGATGATCTTAACACCTGAGCTGGCTCATAAAGGAAGATGTCATCCTTGAGATAACTTGGGCCAGGCTGTTTTGAACTTTATAGGTTAGAACTAGAGATGGGGGTATTCGTATACAAATATGAATATTCCCCCACAGATACAGATAATGAGGGTCCGGCCCCCTGGGGCCAGACCGACCACTCACCAGTCTGCCACTGCTGCAGGCTCCGTGATCCCTTCCTATCGCTCTGGAGCTCACAGTGGATTAGCCACTCCCGGCAGAAGGTGGGATGACGAGCCTCTCTGCCAGGTCGAAGAGTGGCTAATCCATCACAAGCTCCGGAGTGATAGGAAGGGAGTGCAGAGCCTGCGGCAGCGGCGGGATCATGAGTGGTCAGTCTAGCCCAAGGGGGCTGGACCCTCGTTATCTGCACCTGTGGGGGGATATTCGTATTCATATACGAATACCCCCATCTCTAGTTAGAACCAGCACTTTGAATTTTGCCCGGAAACAGATCAGCAGCCAGTGGAGTTGCTTTAACAGGAGAGTTAAAGCAACCCTGTGTCCAGCCCCAGTTAGCAATCTGGCTGCTGTGTTTTGGACCCGCTGAAGTTTCCTGGCATTTTCCATAGGCAGACCCATTTGCAAACATGTGCACATTTCTAGCAGCAGAGATGAAACATATCTGTAGTCATATGACAGGTATACCCAAGGGCAGCCTTTCATAACCTCTTATCCTTCATCTACACCACCAGGGATTATATGAACTGTAGTCCAACACATCTGAAGGGTGCCAGACTGAGGAAGATGGAGCTCATGAGTTAAAATATAATTGAACAACTTGCCATGTGACAATAATGGCACTTAAACATTATTGATGATGCTCAGTACATAGCTAATCTCTGTCTTGGACTATTCAGATTGCATGCCTGAAACCTTTCTCTTACAACAACAAGGACAACAACAACAACCGTCCTGCTCATAGAAAGTGCACCGGGGCAGATGTATTTGTGTCCGTTCAGCAACAAAGTTTATGCCCCTTTCAAAAGCAACAACTTTTTGCACTCTCTAAATTTTAACACCCTGGGGAAAAGGCCCAGTCACCCACTTCTGATTACTGCTCTCTAAACAGACTAGGATGAGAAAGAAATAGTGTGGTCAAAGACCTCCCAGGGAGATTCATGGCAGATTAGAGCTTTGAAGCTGTATATACATATCCCAATCTTATTCCAACATCCAGCATTTATAATTCACAATAAGATTCCCGTTACTGATTTGTTTATCTATAAAGTATATTTATGTCCCACATTTTGGGTTTAAGAATGTTCTTGAAGTCTTCCTTTGACAGCGGTTGAAATCTGATTACAAGTCGCACCTGGGGCAGGCCTGTAAAATTACCGAGGATTTGTGGAGTCAACTCCTCTGAAAATTCCATTGATTCAATGGGTCTGTTCTAGTTGTAAGTTACTATTGAGCTTCAACCAAACTTCAGCATCTTCCCAGGTGCTGGGAAGGGGCTGAGCTGCAAAATAAGAAACATTGAGGGGAGAGGCCATAGCTCAATGACAGACCTCATGCTTTGCATGGAAAAGATCGTTCCCTGGGATCTCCATCTAGGGCTAGGAGAGAATCCTGCGTGAAGCCCTGGGATGCTGCTGCCCATCAGTATTGACAATACTGAGCTAGTTGGATCAATGACCTGACTTCAGTATAAGAAGCTACCCAAGATCCATTGACTAAAGTTTTCACCACTGCTCATGTTGCTCAGCCCAGTGGTTGTACCGACACTTCTATGGATCCCTGCTACATGCAGCATACCTGAGACTTAAAACAAGATCTCTGGTACTTTTTTGCTGTTTAGTCGTTAAGTCGTGTCCGACTCTTCGTGACCCCATGAACCAGAGCACGCCAGGCCCTTCTGTCTTCCACTGCCTCCCAGAGTTGGGTCAAATTCATGTTGGTAGCTTCAGTGACACTGTCCAGCCATCTCGTCCTCTGTCGTCCCCTTCTCCTCTTGCCTTCACACTTTCCTAACATCAGGGTCTTTTCCAGGGAGTCTTCTCTTCTCATGAGATGGCCAAAGTACTGGAGCCTCAGCTTCAGGATCTGTCCTTCCAGTGAGCACTCAGAGTTCATTTCCTTCACAATGGATAGGTTTGTTCTCCCTGCAGTCCAGGGGACTCTCAAGAGTCTCCTCCAGCAGCACAATTCAAAAGCATCAATTCTTCGGCGGTCAGCCTTCTTTATGGTCCAGCTCTCACTTCCATACATCGCTACTGGAAAAACCATAGCTTTGACTATGCGGACTTTTGTCGGCAAGGTGATGTCTCTGCTTTTTAAGATGCTGTCTAGGTTTGTCATCGCTTTCCTCCCAAGAAGCAGGCGTCTTTTAATTTCGTGGCTGCTGTCACCATCTGCAGTGATCGTGGAGCCCAGGAAGGTAAACTCTGTCACTGCCTCCATATCTTCCCCTTCTATTTGCCAGGAGGTGATGGGACCAGTGGCCATGATCTTAGTTTTTTTGATGTTGAGCTTCAGACCATTTTTTGCACTCCCCTCTTTCACCCTCATTAAGAGGTTCTTTAATTCCTCCTCACTTTCTGCCATCAGAGTGGTATCATCTGCATATCTGAGGTTGTTGATATTTATTCCGGCAATCTTAATTCTGGCTTGGGATTCATCCAGTCCAGCCTTTTGCATGATGTATTCTGCATATAAGTTAAATAAGCAGGGAGACAATATACAGCCTTGTCGTACTCCTTTCCCAATTTTGAACCAATCCGTTGTTCCATATCCAGTTCTAACTGTTGCTTCCTGTCCCACATATAGATTTCTCAGGAGATAGATAAGGTGGTCAGGCACTCCCATTTCTTTAAGCACTTGCCATAGTTTGCTGTAGTCCACACAGTCAAAGGCTTTTGCGTAGTCAATGAAGCAGAAGTAGATGTTTTTCTGGAACTCTCTGGCCCAGTACAGCTTTTCCCACTCTTTTGTTGACTATGAGGGCTACTCCATTTCTTCTACGGGATTCTTGCCCACAATAGTAGATATGATAATCGTCTGAACTGAATTCGCCCGTTCCCGTCCATTTTAGTTCACTGACGCCCAGGATGTCAATGTTGATTCTTGCCATCTCCTGTTTGACCACATCCAGCTTACCAAGGTTCATAGATCTTACATTCCAGGTTCCTATGCAGTATTTTTCTTTGCAGCATCACACTTTTCTTTCACTTCCAGGTGCGTCCGCAGCTGAGTGTCCTTTCGGCTTTGGTCCAACCACTTCATTAGCTCTGGAGCTTCTTGTACTTGTCCTCCGCTCTTCCTCAGTAGCATGTTGGATGCCTTCCGACCTGAGGGGCTCATCTTCCAGAGTCATATCTTTTAGCCTTTTGTTTCTGTCCATGGAGTTTTCTTGGCAAAGATACTGGAGTGGCTTGCCAGTTCCTGCTCCAGGTGGATTGCATTTAGTCAGAACTCTCCACTATGACCTGTCCGTCTTGGGCAGGGGTCCCCAACCCCCAGTCCGTGGCCCGGTGCTGGTCCGTGGGCTTGCCGGAACTGGGCCGCGGAGATGGATCTCTGCCCCCTCCCCCGCACAGTGGGTGTGTCACGCTCATGCGGGGGGCATGTCCCACTTGCGCAGGGGGTGTGTCATGCTCACAGTGGACGTGTCGTGCTCATGCAGGGGTGCCCCCCACCCCCGAGCACGGAGCCCCCCCCCCACTGGTCCGCAGTCCCAAAAAGGTTTGGGACCGCTGGTCTTGGGTGTCCCTGCATGGCATAGCCCATAGCTTCTCTGAATTACTCAAGCCCCTTCGCCACGACAAGGCAGCAATCCGTGAAGGGGTCTGGTACTTTATTACCCTTCTATTTAAGCAAGATTTTGCTCATTGGAGACTTCTTGACTTCAGTGTCATTTACTAATTGGTCATGTAATGTAATTGTTATGGACATCCCTTAATCTTGGCAGCTGGCAGCTTTCCCTCTGGTTATTTTTCACGTAATATAATAAGGCCCTGCTGCTTTCCAGCAGCTGGGGGTGCATTCTAAGACAAGAAAAGTCAATGCTAATCACTGTCATTTGGGAAGCCTCCATCACAGCTCATCTCTAATTAGTTGATAAATCACTGTTTGGATATTGATAGAAACCCCTGAAGTTATGTCCCACCCTCCAAAGCCATTAGCAAATGTGGAAAAGTACTGGGAAATTCTTTTTGAAGGCACTATTGGTGACTGCAATGTATTTCAAGGGTGGGAGCTTATATATGCAAAGGTAATGAGATATATTTGAATTCAATCTTCACTGGCTTTAATAAGTCCCATGGCGTGGGTGGCTGCGTAATACCATTCAATAGCGATCCCATTGCTGATGAAGAGATGATGCTTAGCAACAGGGCTTGGCAACCAATCACAGCATCTTATGTTGCAGGAATACCACTTCTGCTTAAAAGAATTAAATGTATTTCAGTCATTTCCTGTGTTGTGTATGGTGCTCTCTTTCAAGCAGAGGGCCCCCAGGCTAGCTGTCACAGACTATGCATGCACACACATGCGATGCCTGCTTGTGGGGTGGCCAGACATACTTGTATACATGTGGAGATGGAAATGCTTCAAGGGATAACGTGCTGTTCCTTGATTGCTCCCTTTCTTGCAAGTAACAAAGCATTTTTAGTCTTCCTCGATAAAACCTATTTTCCCTGCATAAAGCAAATATACATGTTTGTGCTTCAGTGGCACTATTTCACAAGTATAGCTTTGATATTCATGACATTTGCATTTCTGCAGGATTTGGAAATGTGCGTACAGCCATGTTGAGAGGCAGTGTAGTGCGCTGGATAGAGTTTTGAACAAGGATTCTGGAAATTTGGGTTCAAATTCCCACTCAGCCATGGAAACTCAATGGGGTGGGGTGGTAGTTGTCAATCACTCCTTCAGCATTTCGCATATCTCAAAAAAAACATTAATGATAATAACTATGCACCATCAAGTTCATTCCAACTTATGGTAACCCCTTCCATGGTTTCCTAGGTATTTGCCCTGCACTGGAAGTGACTTGACATGGAATAACAATAACAAAGGCTACATTTGCACTCAGCATTTTGCACTGATGCATAGCATCAGTTCAAAGAGGGAGGAGTTCCTGGCTAAATTAGCTCATGTGCCCCTATGGCAATGGAGTACGTCTTGGGCACTGGGATTACTTCCAGCTGTGGTCTCATTCCCACTTTCAGCAGAGATGGCTCAGGTAGTCTGAGCAAAGAGGGCAGGATGACACACATCCGCTTAGCCACCGGTCAGCTTCAGTTTTTATATCAGAAGTCCAGTGAGAATGGCTGAAGTATAAGAAAGCCATTGTTTCTCTCTAAAGGAGATACTGTTTCCCCTCAGCATTTTTGCAAATGTGTAAATTATATATTTAAAACCAAGGGAAGCACAAAGTGTTCCCAAAATTGCCAGATCGTAAGATAGAAATTTGCACTTTATCTTTAAATCCTTGGAGGGAACAGAAGATGAAAGAATTGTGGTTTCCCTGCCTGCTCCTGTCCTATTTTCACTTTCTCAAGTATCTGCTGTGCAGCAGCGTTGAAGTATTCTCTTTACAACAGACAGGCAGGGGAAGACCTCAGCAGTTGACATAGACAAACAACTGTCCTCTAAAGTAAGCAGAAGTTAGTTCAAACTCCAGCAAGATGGGAGGAGGAAGGCATGATTATTCCAGCTTACCAGTGGCTTGTAGTGTTCAGGGATTTATTATTTTTACTTATTCCGGTTGCTGCTTCTGAGAAATGGAATAGTAGTTGCTTTTAAAACTATAACAGGAACTGAGCAACTACACAGCAAGGGAAATGCAAATTCACTTGCATTCACTCATTGTGAAGTTGCACCAGGTAAATTGGGTTTCTTTGCATTAAGTGGCCACATACATGAAAGGGTGGGAAGCCTTGTTTGCAGCTCTCTTGCAGCCCTGCAGGAGGTATGGGTATAAGAGAACTAACTAATAAGCTGTAAACAAGGATTTCCTCTTCTTGTTATTTTTTTTGGGGGGGGAGTGTCTAAATGTCCTAGTGCACTACCTCTGGCACCAAGCTGTTTTTAAAAAGTGTGTTCATGTGTGAGATGGATCTTGCCAACAAGGCTCTCTAACTTTTTTCCACAGATATAACCAATGTTTTACATCTCACAAATAGAATCAATACAACTTTATTTGCCTGTGTTTTACTTGTCCTTTTCATTGATAGGGTGGTTAGCTTTGCTCACCATTCCTATGAGTGTATTCTTGCACAGCAATTTTTTTGTATCAATTCAAGCAATCACACCATCTGAACTGATGCAAATGGATTCTTAAAAAAAAAAGGAGCCCCTGTGGCAGATGCAAAAACAAGTGACTGGGGTGTGTGGGTGACTCTGGGCTTATTTGCATTGCCCTTTGCGTTATGTGATCAATGGAACAAAATATGAATCAGCCCATCCCAATCCTGCAGCATTTCCTGTATTTTTTTTTAAACCAATGTGGTTTCATACTAAGCTAGGCAGAGAGGGAAACAACAGCAGGTAGGAACCTTTCTCAGGGTGGGGGACAGTGTATTTTTCTGCTCCTTGGCTTCTTTGTAAGTGAACAAATGTGGTGCAAATGTGGGAGTATCTGAGGGAAAGCATGTCTGTCTACCTGTCTACATGCAAATGTGAATGCTTTAAATGTGATTTTAAAATGACAAATTAGCACATAAATAATAGGGCACTGATCATATTGGTGGTTTTGTTTCTGATCCCTTCCCTAATAATCCATGGGGGGAAATTCATATAGAATTTAACACACAAGATGGACCAAGCAGTCTGGGAATGAGAGGAAAAGCTATACAAATTTTAGTCTATAAATTTTAAAGACACAGACTAAGGAAGCACACGGAAGGCATCTCAGCTGTTCAGTTATGCTACCTAGATAGTGACATGCTTACCTTTTGCCTTCTTAGGACAGAAACAGAAGAACAGGGGGCTTCACATTTAGGAGGTGACAAAATCAACACTGAAAGGGAGTTTGTTGTTTGCTCTCCATAACCAATACAATACCCAAAGAAAAATGAAATAATGCACAACCTTTGGAGCTGTTGAACCTCACAGGAGGTTAAGCAAACATCATTTTCATCTTAAGGAAGCTCCATTTCTAACTGCAAAGCTTCCCCTCTTTCCTAAATCTGCCCGTAGTTTCCAGGCAGAGCTATGTGATCACATTCCTTTCCCTTTGTCTACTGCTATCTGAACACATTAATGTGTGATGAAGAGAAACGGATATATATATGAACATGCCACAAATAAGATCAACACCCACAAATTAGAGTATTCTTTCTGAAAGCCTGTTTTGTGTCACATGTCTGGAATGTCAGTGCAGTTTCTTTGAACACTCCCAATGCTTTGTTTTTCTGAAGAGAAACAGCATTATTGCATTGAGCTGATGACTAATGTCGGGTACCTCAATAGAGGGAATGATACTTATGTATCCTCAATAAAAGTTCAGTACACTCTTTGCATCTGAAATGAATGACAACAACCAAGTTGTATCCAAGCATCCTACTAATTCACCTTGTAGAAAGGCAGACTATAAGTACGATTATTACCAACAGATCCCAACAGCAACAAAATACTGACAGTTATGCACTACACAAGTACAAATGTCAGAGTGTCCTCCTTGACAGCTTATGTTGTAAAGTCACAGCGGTCGTTTTAGTTATAGCTGATTTGCAATTCCTATCAGTCTTGGACTGTATACCAAATGGTGAGGAATCTTGGGGCTCGAAGTCCAGCCTATGGAGGGTCACAGGTTGCCCACCACTGATCTTAAGGAAATGTGAAGGAAGAGGAACAGGAACAATACGAAGTCAGTCAGCCAGTCCCTCCATTAAAAGGAACTTATCATGAGCACTACAACCTTGCACATAGGAAGTTCAGTTAAACTCTACAGGAGCCATTTTGACTTAAGCAGCTTGCATGCAGCACTTCAAAAATAACAACAACAACAAAAACACAAAGCTGTATTGTTTTCCAGGGTTTTTCTTTATATCTTACAGTCAAGGCAATTAGACACAGCAGTGTTATGCTAGGTTGAATGCAGGACCCAGAACTGTCACAGTTTTCGCAAGCCTGTGTGTCTTGAAGTCTTGCCATGTCTCTGAAGAAAAGGGAGGATGTGAGTCTGCTAAAGATAATATTGTTTCTTTCAAAGCTCCAGGCACCCTTACATTTGCCCTGCCTCCTCCTCACTTTAGAAGGTGAAGGATAGTAAACAACAAGGGAACAATATTTTGGATGTGTCTAATGTGGCATTGAGTCAGAAACAACTTATAGTGACCCTAAGAGGGTTTTCAAGGTAAGTGAGGTATTTAAGGAGTGGTTTTACCAGTTCCACTCCCCTAGTCAGTTTCCACAACTAAGCAGAGATTCAAAGCCTGGTCTCTCGAGTCCTAGTATGTTGCTCCATCCACTACACCACTGCACATCTGAGTAGTGCAGTCTGTTCATGTGTTTCCAGATAGGATCAAAAATAATTATGTGCCTTCAAGTTGATTCTGATTTACGGTGATCCTTTTTTCAAGATTCTCTAGGTATATAGTACTTTGAAGAGGTTTACCATTCCTTTATTTGGGGGGGGGGGGGGTGCCCTGGGACTGTGCAGCTTGCCCAAGGCTACAAAGGCTGGCTTTTCTCCCAGAAGGCACATTGAGAAATTGATCTTCAAAACTCTGGCTCTGCAGCCAGGTACCTAACTCACTGGACTATCCAAAAGGCATTTGTTTTTCAGTTGTATTATAAAAGTACTGTTTTTCAGCTGCTCAGAATATATATATATTTTCTGAGCAGGTGAAAAACAGTACTTTTCTATTGATGGTTCAGTTCCCCCCCCCCCAGGTTTGTCCTACTTTCTCTGAATAGTGCAGTCTGTTCATGTGTTTTCAGAAAGGATCAATAGTAGGTTATGTGATCATGTTTGTACAGCTAGGTGAATAATATTTTGAAGCTTTAAGGCACTTTTAATTTGTCAGATCAGCAAAGAACACATTTAAAACTAACAACAAAATTATGCTTTCCCCCCTCACCAACAAGGACACACACACCCCGTCTTTTTAGAGCTGACTGTCTTTTTCATGAGTCTAATCATACTGTACCTGGAGAAAGGTGGGCAGTACAATCCAAGCCTTGTCCTACAAATGATAAATTACTTCTTTACCGAGAATTTAGACCATATTTCATTTTGATCGTTTTAAGCACTGGTCGCACACTACCTCTTTCAATAAGCTTCACAACAGCCCTGTAAGGTAGGGTTGCCGGATAAGTACCATAATTCAGGCAGTATGAATGGCACTCCCTTAACATGGGTACAACCTATGAGCAGCTCGTTCTGCACAAAACGACTAGTCAAACTGAGGGGTGTTCAGGCGCTCAGGTTGCGAGCAGTTACGGCTTTCACAGAAACAGGCAAGCTGAGGGCAGTTTGCAGGATGAAAGGCTAGGAAACCCTGGCAGGAGGCAAATCAGAAGAAGGCTGAAGACAGGCCTGCAGGGAGCAAGATGGCGGCCAGAACCTGGAATCATAGAGCAGAACTTGGGAAAGGTTTTTCTTGCAGAGGGGGATATTATTCATTATGGGGTATAAATCAGCAAGGTATCCCCAGAAGCCTATTTTTGCAGCTTCCAGCCTTCCCCTAACTCCTTTTTCTAGCCCCCCTCAAAAGGTGAACTGCACCTCTGGAACAGTGTTCCCCAACTTTGGGTCCCTAGATGTTCCTGGACTAAAACATCCAGAAGCCTTCACCACTTGCTGTGCTGACAATGGCTTCTGGGAGTTGTAGTCCAAGAACATCTGGGAACCTAAGGTTGGGAACCACTGTCCTAGAAGCTCTATGTGTTACTCATTCCACTGTTCATTCCTTTTTCATTAAGGCATTCCCCCCAACTTTTGGGGGGAGGGAACACCTGGGGATTGATGTCTAACCCCCTCCCTCTGAAAGAGACTTTAAAAGTCCTGACAACATTGGTTCCTTGGCTAGGAACCTGCATAGCCTCTAATTTCTCCTGTCAGAGATCTTGCATCTCTGGGAAAGTTTTTTCTGTTTTTTAATATATATACTCTTGTCTACTTCGGGCTATAGAAATCAATACATAAACATGCTACAGATAAAGAACATGGCACAGAGTCCAGTAGAAGCTGTTTCGGTTTAGCAAAGAAGGAAACTAGCTTAAAGAAAAGGGTAGAAGAAATACTTTAGTTTAAGATGGCTGAAGAATCCACCTGTAATTAAGGAAGTGCATAACTCTCCCATTGCAATCAATGAGATAGAACTGTACTGGTATTTGGTTGGATTCTACCTATTCTCCCTCATGGTGCCATGGTTAAACTGCAGAACTGCAGTGAAGACTCTGCTCACAACCTGAGTTTGATCCCAGGTTCAAGTAGCCAACTTGAGGTTGACTCAGCCTTCCATTTATTTATTTATTTACAAGGTTTTTTAGCTGCACCATTACCAGTGGTCTCTGAGCAGCATACAACAATATTAAAACTTTAAAAACATTAAAACCATTAAAAATAGGCAATATTATAATAATATCCTATATTAAAAACAATCATTAAAATGGTTGTTGTGGGTTTTTCGGGCTCTTTGGCCGTGTTCTGAAGGTTCAGAACACAGCCAAAGAGACCGAAAAACCCACTACAACCATCAGATCCCGGCCGTGAAAGCCTTCGAGAATAAAATCATTAAAACATTAATATTAATAAATCCTGCTGCTTATATGGCCAGCTAAAAAATACTATTTAATTAAAATGCTGGCTAAACAGAAAGGTCTTTGCCTGGTGCCGAAAAGCCAAAAGTGTTGGAGCCAGGCGGATCTCTATAGGGAGGGCGTTCCAAAGTTGGGGGGCAACAGCCGAGAAGGCCCTATTTCGGCATGCCATCCCCCTCACCTCTTTCAGGGATGGCACCTTCAGAAGGGCCTCCTGGCCTGATCTTAGAGGACGGGCAGGCTCGTATGGAAGAAGGCGGTCCTTTAGGTAACCAGGTCAGTGTAAATTTTTCAGAACTGGCGTGATATGAGTCCGTGCGGCGGCACCACTTACCAGCCGCGCAGCCCGGTTCTGTGCCAGTTGCAGTCGCCGGACCATCTTCAAAGGCTGCCCCACGTATAGCACATTGCAGTAGTCCAGTCTGGTTGTTACCAGTACATGTGTGACTGTTGCCGGGCTCCGCTCATCCAGGTAAGGCTGAAGTTGATATATTCTCCGCAGCTGTAAGAAGGCACCCCTGGACACCGAGTCCACCTGGGCTTCCATGGTCAGACCTGGGTCAAGGAGCACCCCCAAGCTGCGGACCCTGTCCTTTAGGGGGAGTGTAACCCCGTCTAAGGCAGGGAAAAGGCCCTTTAACCTATCTGGCGGAGCACCTACCAGCAGCACTTCTGACTTGTCTGGATTGAGCCTCAGTTTATTGACCCTCATCCAGTCCATTATCGAGTCCAGGCACGAGTTCAGAACGGCGACTGCCACACCTGGATTGGTAGAGAATGAGAGGTAGAGCTGGGTGTCATCAGCATATTGCTGACTCCTCTGCCCAAACCTCCTAATGACCTCCCCCAGCAGTCTCATGTAGATATTGAATAGCATGGGGGACAGTATAGAGCCCTGAGGAACCCCATGACGCAACCGCCATGGATCAGAGCTACTGTCCCCCAGCACCACCTTCTGGACTCGATTAGCCAGGTAGGAGCAGAACCATCGTAAAACGGTGCCTCCCATTCCCATCCCAGCCAATCTGTCCAGAAGGACACCATGGTTGATGGTGTCGAAAGCCGCTGAGAGGTCCAGGAGAATCAACAGGGATGCATTCCCCCTGTCTTTCTCCTGGCAAAGGTCGTCAAACAGGGCGACCAAGGCAGTCTCTGTCCCATAACCTGGCCTGAAACCCGATTGAAATGGATCTAGATAATCCGTTTCATCCAGGAGAGCCTGGAGCTGCTCAGCCACATGTTCCAACACCTTGCCCAGAAAAGGGAGGTTCGCTACTGGTTGGAAGTTGATCACTAGACCTGGGTCCAGATTAGGGTTTTTTTAGGAGTGGGCGAATCACTGCCTCCTTTAATGGGGCGGGGACCATTTCCTCTCTTAACGAGGAGTTGATGACCTCCAGGATCCAGGTGCGAACTCCCCTGGAAGATTCCTTTATTAGCCATGATGGGCAAGGGTCGAGTTGCATAGTGGTGGCAAGAAACCAATCCAAGCACCCTGTCCACATCCTCAGGTCGTAACAACTGAAACTCATCCAATAAATTATGACATAAGTCCAGAGCACTGGACACAACCATAGGCTCTGCGTCAACAGTGGAGTCCAACTCTTTGCGAATCTGAGCAATTTTTCCCTCAAAGTGTGTAACAAATTTGTTACAGCGAGCCACTGAGCAGTCCGGGACCTCCACTGAACCATTAGGCTGAAGAAGGTCCCGGACCACTCGAAATAGCTCTGCTGGACGACACGCCGAGGAAGCAATACGACTGGAGAAATGCTGGTGTTTCGCCAGCCGTATCACCACAGAGTAGGCCCAATAATGGGCTCTAAGCTGTGTTTGGTCATAGTCGCAGCGATATTTCCTCCATCTGCGCTCAAGCCGTCTCCCCAACCGCTTCATAGCCAGAAGCCCCTCTGTGTACCATGGAGCCATATAGGCTCTGCGGGCAGGGAGAGGGCGCCTAGGTGCGACCGTGTCAACCGCCCGGGCCATCTCCTTGTACCACAAAGCGACCTGGGCTTCGACAGGAGCGCCGACCATATCAGCTGGAAACTCCCCTAGACCATTCTTTCAAGGCTGGTAAATTGAGTACCCAGCTAGGGGGGGCCTGCATAATTAAATTGTAAACTGCCCAGAGAGAGCTTTAAACACTATGGAGCAGTATATAAGCGCACATTATGGTTTTTTGGCTTATTCTCACTTCTTTACTATTGGTACAACTGCACTAATGGAGGAAAGGAAGAGAGAGAGAAAGAGAGAGAGAGAGAGTTGCCTGCACTTTTGATTGAATAGATTATTAAACAGATAGTGGTTATCATTTCATATTGCTTTACAAATTGATATAACAATTCAGAACAATCATTCTAATCTACTAGACAGCATGCAGGACTTGGAGCAGAATGATGAAATCCAGATCTCACTATGAATGTGGATGGGGTTCATATTCATCTAATTTCTCTTTATGAGGGCAGGGAAACTGCAGTTCTCCAGATGTTATTTACTTCAGCTTCCAGAAGTGCTTAGTAACGTCAAATGATAAGGACTTATGAGAATTGTAGTTCAAGACATGGAGGACCAAAGATATGTCCCATTCTTATTCTACATGTGGATGATCTAGGCAAGTATGTAAAAACTATTTGAAAATGCTAGATTTATGCCCTGAATATACAGATCGAGTACCTGGCTGTGGAGAGTCTCAACTCAGCTGTGGAACCAGAAGATGGAAGTTTGATCCCCCACTGAGCTTCTTGGGAGGAGAACCAGATTGGGTAGCCTTGGGCAACCTGCACACTCTCAGAGCACCTCTATGAAGAAGGGAGTGGTGAACCACTTCTGAATTCTTTATAATTAGAAAACGCTGGAATAAGGTGCCTGAAAGGGGGAGGAGACCTGGCTTTGAATCTCTACTTGGCCATGGAAACTGACTGGGGTGTGGAACTGGTAGAACCACTCCTTAAATACCTCACTTACATTGAAATCTCTCCTAGGGTTGCTATAAGTAGTTTCTGACTTGACACCACATTAGACAATATAATTTCCCCTTCTTGTTTACTGCTCCTCAGTGAGTTAGGTATCTGGCTGCGAAGAGGTTAGGAGTTTGATTCCCCCCTGAGCCAACGAGTGGAGCCATCCTGGGTAGCCTTGGGCAACCTGCACAGTCCCAGAGCACCCCTACAAGAAGGGAGTGATGAACCACTTTTGAATACTTTTTATTTAGAAACCCCTGGAAGGGATTGCCATAAATTGGAACCCGAGGATCAAAGCCTAAAAACTAGGTATCAAACCCTAAATATTTACAAATGAAGTTATCATCATCATCATCTTGAGCAGCCGGTGTGAATCAGGGACTGATTAACCCTGAGTCTAATGAGCAAACCCTGGCATCAATGGTACTCTTTGATCTACATTTTAACTCTTCACCACTTTTCTATCCAAATACTTTACAGTAGTGAGTGATTTATAACTCAGATTTATTTAGGGGTTTGGAGTTTGCAGATGAAGATTAAGGAGTTGCTGAGTTAGTGGGGTTTTCCTCCAAGTTAGCTTGCGTAGTATTAGAAACTAGAAAAGTTACTTTTTTGGACTGGAGCCCCTCCGAATCCCCCAGCACCATGGAGCAGCTTTGCTAGCTGAGAGATTCTGCATTTATAGTCCAAATCTATATGTTTTTCAAAGCTCTGTTTAGGACTAGGTTGTTAGAAAGATAACAAAGAGTGCAAATGTAGGTCATAAATGATATTTCAGATGTGTCCCTTGAAAGCTCTGTATGGATTTAAATGCTTGTTCTACACTTGTAAAAGGCATGCAGGTATTAATGTTTCCGCCTTGGGTTTCTCGAGGAAATTAAACTTCCTTGAAACAATGAATGGGAAGTGAACGAAATTTAGAAAATGGTCTGTGTGTGGTTAAGCTAGAGCGGGTGGGAGGGGAGCTTTGTCTGCCATCCCATTGGACAGGTCACAAAGCCAGCATTCCTGCCCCAGGGAACCTCAGCGCTAATAAAAGAGAAAGATGGGGAAGCTTCCATACTGCATAGGCCGCGTGTGGTGAGAGGGCAGCAGAAACAAAGGCTAGAGACCGGTGCGTGGGCCAGTTTCTAGGGCAAGCTGGTTTTTCCCTAGGAACAAAAGGAGCCCCCTTTCGAGAGAGAGCTTTGCTGCAAAAGGGAATTCAGCAGAAGCACCACAGAGAAGCAAGAAAGGCACATGCCGTTCAGCAGAGTCAAACAGCAAGACGTGGGTGCAGGTACCTGCAGCATTGCCCCAGTCAGAAGCCTGAGGCTGACTTGGAGGGTTTGAAAACGATAGGCTGAGTGACAGCCTCCAATTACCTCTGAAGGAGATTTTAGAGGACAGGTCCTTTGCACACACACTCATCTCAAAGAGTCAGGAATCTCCGGGGAATCCAGGAATGCTAGGTCTGGATTAACATTAAGGTTGACAAGCTTGCTGCAGTATAGCGTGCCTGGGGGAACCCAGATCTGCCCCGGCTGCTGAAAAAACTGCAGCTAAGCAAGAGGGAACAAGGAAGCTGGTGATGGGGAGGATGGCAAATGTTGTCATAGTCCCTAAAGTGTCAGTCCCAGGGTTTTGACCCTGCAAAAAAACCCCACCCCCAGGCCACTGCAAATGTGGCCATTATATGAATGGAGCAATCTGGAAAACCAGCATGGGGCAGGAGTAGGACAGAAATGTATGTATGCATGAGAGTCGCCAATGGATTTCCCTCCTTAGGGAAATATATGTAAATGATCCAGCTATTTTTACATAACAGGAAATGATTCTGTCCTTCAGTAGGGTTATTATGCAATAACATTATGTTTTCTGTCCTCCGGTGAAGAGGGGGCGTGTGCTGTCTTTGTTTTATACAGATAATGCATAATTAATGTATGAAATTACTGCCTCAGGACGTGATGATGAGCAGCGGCCAGCCTAAAGCTCTCTAAAAGGGTGAATGAAACAGGGTGGGCTTTGCTGGTGATGGCCGTGTAAACACCTTAAAAATGGGTAAACAAAATAAGCAACATTTCATGGAGGGTACACAATGGCTGTTTGCAGGGCCAACCCTGCCATTGGGCAGATGGAATGGCCTTCCTCAGGCATCAGTGCTTAGATCACATTAAAGGACAGCAAATTGTTGGTCAACATATTATTGTATCGTTACTGTCACTGATGAAGAGATCAGAAATGGGAAAACTGCTTATTTGGACTGTAATTCCAAGACTGTCACAGCTCCATGGTCGCTGCGATGCTGGATGTGTGATGTTGGGAGCTCTGGTCCAAAAAAAGGGGGGGGGAGCAATGTTTTTTTCCCCTTGTCTGGAAGAGATCCTTGTGATATTTTTCTGTCACATGTGCCAGAATAACTTGACTGGTTCTGAGTACTATGCAGATAGTGCATTAAGTCAATCAAGAGCGGTTTTGCTAAAGCCAGCAAAATGACCTGGATGGTTCTTGACTGTTTTGTCATTATAGGTATATTTAATCTCCTGGCTACTGAAAAACAGCAGCAGGCAAACTCATTGTAGCCTTCATTGTGTTTTGCTTTGGGACTTCCAGCTGGTATTGTTGCAACTGTGGGAGACACAGTGATGACTAGATGGAGCTTTGGTCTCATCCAGCACAGCTATTTTTAAGCTGTTTGGAACACTGGTTTTACAGGGCTTAGCAAAGGAAATGAGAGTGTGCCAGAATTTCAGGTGCAATATTTTGCTTGCCAACTTAGTATATGACAGAGAAACAGACAGTATTTTCTGCCTTAAGAGTATCTGTGTAATTGTAGTGCAAGATGATGCAATACAGTCTATTAAAATCACATACAGAATATATTTGGAAACTATTGTACATTCCAAGTACCTGTATTTTTCCAGCATACATTTTAACTCAAAATTAGGGATGTGCAGTAGCACCAAAATTCAGATTTGGAATTTGCATTCAGAATTATAGCCCTTTGCATTCGGTATTCAGAATTTTTAAAAAATTGGCATTTGTGGATATCTGGAACTCCATGACAGTCAATATGAGTACTATATAATCATTATTTTTCCCTTTAAAAAACAAAAAGAAGCAAAATGTTTTTTCAAGGATTCCTAGTGATTGTGTAACCTCTGTAACCTTCCTAGTGATTGTGCCAAACAAAAAAGAGTACACACCAACAGCCAGCAGTGCCTTAGGAAATGAATGTAATGGGCATAGCAGCTGATTGAACCCTGAACAGTGAGAATGCCAGGAGGAAATGCCAGCAACATTGGGGAAGCAGAGGACAAATCGCAGTAGGGAGTGGGCAAAGACCCTGGGCAGGTTGGTCAGGCAAATTGGAGCAGCAGATCGCTTCTGGTGGGTGGGACATGTGCCAGCAGCATGGGGCACAGCACAGTTGAGTGAGTGAGTGAGTGAGTGAGTGAGTGAGTGAGTGAGTGAGTGAGTGAGTGAGTGAGTGAGTGAGTGAGTGAGTGAGTGAGCACAATCTTCGAGCAGCAGTTGGAAGAATGAGAGAGTCAGAAGGAGGGGGCAGCAGAGTGAAGCATGGCGTATCTAGTACTGTGAGCAGAATGTGCCCTTCTCTCTTAAAGGGGACTCTTCAGGGAAGTCCAGTAATGGTAGGTTGACCTTAAGGAAAGCATTTTTTTCCACAGAGATGTGAGACATCTGGACTGACAATGTCCCCTGCCTGAGAGAACACTTTCTCACTAGGCACACTATCCCATGTTGGGCATCTGCTGGAAGACTTAGAGGATGGGTGTACTGCATAACCAGAGCCTCCCCTGATCCTCTCATATCATCGCCTCCATTCAACCACTTTTTCCCCTCCCACAAAGTTTGAACTTTGAAATCAAGGAGGAAAGAGCTGTGGATGTTTCCATGGGGATGAGGATTGGGTTCCAAGACCAGATCTCTCCCTCTGAGGCTGGAGCTCTACCTCCAGCTGTAAAAAAAAGAGATCCAACCAATCAAAAGCTTCCTAGGACACCATCTCTGACCAAAAGGCAAAAGGTTGTACTGCTAGGATGGCTTTTTTGATTTTGTCAGGTAACTGATAACAATGAAGCTTCAGTGGGGGAGGGTACATTAGTGAAAAAAGTATTCATCTTGAAGGAAGCCATCTATGAAATGCACAGATGAAAAAGACATTGAGAGAGCATGACATCTCTCTGGATGTGATTTTTTCCATCCAGTTTGACCATCAGTCTGAATATATGTGTATTCTACCGCACATGGACATTTTAAGAAATAAAAACTTTTTATTAGCTTGCACTAAAACATTTCTCTCAACCATACGGCCATAGAACTCAATGTAGTGTTTACAATCATACATTAATTCTTAATTTTGCTGTTTCTGACTAGGAGTTTGGCAGTCATTCTGGCAAAATCTGAAATATGTTTTGAAGGGCAAACCAAAGAGTTTTGTGATACTTTTGAGAGCTAGTGAACTGTGGCATGAACTTACTATACAGATGTCTGTTTCTCCAGCTGCAGTGAACAGAATCAACTTTCCAGGCAACACTGCCTTTGATGGATAAAGCTCTGATCTACAAAAAAGTTCATGCCACAGTACATTTGCTAAGTTGTCAAGGGGGTATTGGGCTCTGTGAAATATTTTGGACCAGATTAACATAGTTATTTGTCTCTCAAAGCAAGTGAACTTCATTTTATGTGGATGTCAACACAAAGCCTTGAGTATCAAAGGCACAGTGATGTCTGGAAAGCTGATCAGATTCTATATTTTTTATTCTCTGATTAAGATGTGGAAAGGCTGAACACTGACTTATACCACCGTGTGATTACTTAGCACCGATGCCCCAAAGATTGGATGTCTGGAATCACTCCATCAAAAAGCATTGCTTTTGAAAGCATAGAATCATGGGGTTGGAAGGAGCTGATAAGCCATTGAGTCCACCCTTATGGTCAATGCAGGAATCCAAATCAAAGTATAAGACAAAAGAGGGAGAGATAATATTAGTCTTTTCTTATGTTTGATCTCTGATTATTTAATTGCACCTGATAGTTTATTTAGCCAGTCTTCACAATCATCAAGTGATGAGCCAGCAGGTGTGTTTCTATGCATGTATACACAGAAAGGGCCTACCCTCACCCCAGTGCCCTGTTTGACCCCTTCTCCCCCTCCCTCTCTCTTCATCCTGGTACTCATATCGCTTAATCCAAGGAGCACAAATCCTCAAATCCCCCATCCAACATGTGACAATAATAGTTACATGCCATCACATCAATTCTGACTTATGATGAGGCTTTGCAGAGTTTTGCAGGTATAGATTACTCAGAATTGGCTTACCAGTCTTTTCTTCTTGGGCACCTAAGTTGCCCAAGGCTACACAGGCTGCCTCTTCTCCTGGAAGACAGTGAGAAACTGAATTCCTGATCTTCAGCCTCTGCAGCCAGATACAAGTCACTGAGCTGTCCACCCAGCTTAGCTCCCAATTAATGAAGATTTGAAATCACCCCATCTATAAAACTGCTGCATAATTCAAAACATGTAATTTCTAAATTCAGCTAACTGAAGTCTTTAAAATGATGTGCCAAATGATTCGCTAGGCAATATAAAATACAGTAATTGGCCTACCTCTCAGGGCCTCCACAGTGATTTGTATTATGTTGTATAGGGTTTTTTTTAAGTCAGACCATCCCAAACCTACCTTCCAAATTTGGCAAAAAAACCCAATTCAGCTGTTTTCACGAGGTACAGTGTGAGGGTTCAGTAGTCGGCTCCTTTACTTTTTCAAATAAAGCAACAGGTCTTCTCGGTTTAGAAACGGGGGGTAACATTTATTGGGTTATTCAACAAGAGTCCAGTGTCTACAAATGTGTTCCAAACCTTCTCCCCTTCCGACAACAGGTCTGATGGGGGGGGGTTTCCAATCTTCCAACTTGAAGGGGTTCCAACCCGGGTCATTCCAGGGTCCCGGCCACTCAGGAGGGGTGTCAGGATTCAGTAATAGTCCCTCCTCTCCTTCCAACAGGGGGATGGTGTCCTCCTCTCGAACGCCCACCCAGTCACACTCCCGGGGGGGGGGGGTTCCTCCTTCTGCCACGGGGTTCCAGGAATCCCCTCTGCTGCATCTCCCATATCCTCCATTCTAATCTCTCCCGCCGTTCTCTTTCCACCCTCTCTCTTTCCTCCCTTAACTTCCTCCGCCACTCTTTAGTTTCTCTCTCACCCCAGTAGGATGGCTTGGGGTTGAGTTCTCATCTCCTCCTGGCATCCGCCTCTTCTTTAGGGACTCATAGCTTTTCTGTCTCCCCCGTCCAGGGGTCCTCGACCCAAATCCACTCCCAACCCCCCGGCAACTCCCCTTCTCCCCTTCTTATATCCCCTAACCCCGCCTCCACCACTTCCCGCCCTTTTTCTCCCACGCCCGCCAAGATAGTCCCGGTTTCTGTGATCGTTAGTCCTTTCAAATCTCCCTCTAGGTTCCCCGGGCCATGTCCTGGAGGTCTTGTCTTCCTGGGAGGGGGAACTGGTGGGGTCTGGCTCTCAGCGGTTGGCGGGAGGGACGGCACTCCCGAGAGAGGGGTCTCTCTCTCACTCCCCTTCTTACATACAGTAACAAACAGACAAGACAGAAACTTACATAATTTGTATGGATAGATTTACCTATGTCATGGAGATAGAGCCAACTATGTGAAGAGGCTTTTCTGTATAATTTCACACACCAAATTTAATTCCTGTTCTACATGAAGTTTGCTTAACCTCATAGTCCACATGAAACATTACAGACCATTTGTTTAAATCTGAAGGCATGCTACTGGGAACAGAGCAGATACAATTCTATGCAATTCTAGTCATTATTTCTATTTTAGTGAGAGAACTCTATGGGTCTTCAAGAGAAACAATGGACACCACTAAAATTCTTATATGAAAGGCATAGAAGCAGGAGGAACTTTTTCTTCCTTTAAGCGCTTAATGTGTCTAAAGGAGTGCAATTGGTCATTACATTCACTGTTAAAATTTCCATATGCATTTCCCCCAGCTGGTAATGGGTTTAAATACTCTATAAATGTATACTTAAACTAAAGTGTTAGTGGCATGTGCTGCAAAGTAATTGCAAGTCACAAGAGAACACCTTGAAGAGGTTTATTTATATATTGTACAAGAGTAGCAGGAGTGTGTAATTTACATCATTTGCTTCTACCTTTTATTGTATTATAAGGAAAGGGATTGCCTCTCCCTTGTTTTACCTCTTCTTTCCATTAGCCCCTGCCTCCAACTTTTCTTATTTGATCTAACAAAGCAGGTCTGTAAATGGAATGAGCTTTCCTTGCAGATATAGTTTCCTGGATCAGGAACTGGTAATTTCAACCAGGTGCTGAATGTGGATCTTCTCTTACCTCACTGCATTGCTTTCAAAGGCATGCACAACTTGAGGTTCAAACTATGCAAAATAGAGAGCATGTCATTAGTATCAAGAATTCTTTAAATGTTAAAATATATCTTATTGTCATAACATGAGCTTGTTTACATCCAGTGACTTGCAAATTCACTTCCTTTCTTTTGTGTTTGGTCATTGGCATGAGAATGGCTGATGGTCGGATTCCAAAAGATCTCCTGTATGGAGAATTAGTGCAGGGAAATCGCCCCAGAGGGAGACCACAGCTGCGATACAAGGATATCTGCAAACGGGATCTGAAGGCCTTAGGAATGGACCTCAACAGATGGAAAACCTTGACATCTGAGCGTTCAGCCTGGAGGCAGGCGGTGCTTCATGGCCTCTCCCATTTTGAAGAGACACTTGTCCAGCAGGCTGAGGCAAAGAGGCAAGTCCCGAAACCAGCAAAATCAGGGATCTGGACAGGGGACAGATTGTATTTGTCTTCAGTGTGGAAGGGATTGTCACTCTTGAATTGGCCTTCTCAGCCACACTAGATGCTGTTCCAAGTCCTCTATTCAGAGCACGTTACCATAGTCTCTTGAGACTGAAGGATGCCTAATCTAAAATTGGCATATACTTCATTTGCAAGGCAGATTGCTCAGGCATGAATCTCACTGGAACTGCTATCACCTTCTAATGATATGCTATCTGTAATATATGTGGCTCAAACTTAGTTGGTACATTTGGCATGGCATTAAAAGCGGAGCTCCTCTAACAGATAAAAGACACCTGATTGTTTAGCTAGAGTTAGAACACATTGCAAATTAAATTGCTTTTGTTTTGTGATTCATTACAAGTTTCATTTGCAAATCTGATTGTGCTTTGAAGGAATTGCATGCCTAGAAGGGAAACACAGTAAACGGGAAATGTGGATTTTCCTTAACATATGATTTGACCCTGCTCAGATGAATAGCTGGATTTGGATCTCAAATCAGTGCACTTTTAGCTCAAAAGATCAAACAACTGTATAAGGAAATTTTACGTATGCAGTATATTTTAAAATATTTTAAAAGCTGTATGTTCACAGAATTGCATATTCCTTACTAAAGGGGAGGGGGAAGGCAAGTGAAAAAATCTTGGAAGTAAGTAGTTACTAATAGTTATGTCCTTTCCCCGCTATATCCAAAGCTATAACTACATTATATTGTAATTGTAACTGAATGGAAGCTGGATTGTCATCTTGAATTTGATGAGAGAAGATCAAAAAGTGGATTTGTTTGGAAGAGCTGGCTGGTAATAAGATGGACTATATAATGAACTGACAATGGAAGTCACTTCTGATGTGATGCAAACTTAAACAACGAAGCTACATATGCAACCGAAAGAGAAAAAGTGCAGAGTTTTGTGGAACCTTAAAAACCCAGCAAGTTTTATTTGGCGTAAGCTTTTGCGGACTGTCACTCAGTTTTTCAGGTTTTTCAGGCAGTGCATCTGAAGGAGTCACAAAACTATTTGCTGTTTTTATGATCCTCTAATCAGCCATTCTCAACAGAGGCCATAAGGTCCCCTGGGAGGCTTTGGTGCATTTGAAGGGGGCCACAGACTGGAAACAATTCTTCACACACCATCTTATAAGGCTTGTTATGCAAACTTACACAATCCTGATTCGGCCTATATTTCTTTTATAATGTGTTCATGGCTGTGGCCAAAAAGAAGGTTGAGAATGGCTTGTCTAAAACATGTCACTGTTTCCAAATCTACTTTCCTCCAGACTGTTCACCTGGAGTTTGCACCACCCTCAGTCAATAGGTTTCTAGCTGGAATGATGTGAGCTATACTCTAACAGATCTGAGAAGCACCAGGCTGGAGATGGCGGCTCTTTACAATAAATAGTTCTTCAACTGTTGCTTCCTCTCCCTGGCCATCTCATTGTTGTGATAATCCCTTATATGTACAACACTTGGCCAGTAATATGATGATTCCTGATCATTGACTGCCATTTTCAACAAATACTTCTCATGGTGAGAAGTAAATCACTGGATTTTGTCAATAACTTCCCACCGTTGCTTAGTGAACCACACAAATTGCATATTGTTTTCTCAGAGCAAGTGTGGCTGTCTGGAGGGTGTCAATTTAACTGCTTTGAAGTTCTTAGATAATGGCAAGATTCACCAATGAGCTATTCAGATAATCTGAAATTTATTTTTTCCCATTTTGCGATTTTACCTTGACTTCTGCTAGATTTAAAACTTATGCGCACATGCACACACAAGCCCAAGAAATGTAAATAAATTAATTTGTAAGCTCTAAACCAATTCTATCTGGATGAAGTGTAGGTTTCTTCCCTATTATATTCCCAATGTAAACTGGTGCTAGTGAAAGATAAAAGCCTAAATCGATGTTACTGGAGACACTAAAGTGGTAGAAGAAAGGGAACAATTGAGAAACCTCTCATGCAATTTAGCTCATAGCTGAGGAAGCAGGGAGCTTCATTTCTTTGACTGTGGGAAATAACTGGGATGTCCAGGTGGTAGCTTTGCATCATGGCTGTAAAATCAATACGCGAAGAGTGGAAGTATGTTGGCCCAGAGAGGACATTAGACTCCCACTTTGTTGCACACAGGAGCTCTCCACATGACATTTTGTTGCAGATCCCACGTGCCTGTAATCATCCTTACCTCTTGTCTAGAAAATAAAATGTTATTGCCAGGTTGATGGGTTTTCCTTTCTTTACCTTTTTAGAGTCACAAGTAGGATTTTTAAAAAAAAAGATTAGAAAAATGCACTTTCTCAAATCATCCTCTTCCTTTTCCCTGTCCCGTGATTTCATTTTCCACAACAGGATTAATGCAACCCTAGATGCTAATGGTGGAACTATGCCCCCCCCCCCAACCCCACTTCCCCACCCTGAGGTGGCTCATTGAATTGGTGTGGTACAAACTCTACTAATGATTTCAGCTGCTTTTCAGCCTTGATGTCATGAATGGATTTTCCTATTCTTGCATGGATTACGTATCTGTCTGCAGCTACATTTGCATTCTTAAACATGTCTTGATGAATAAACACAAGAATCTTTTCAAAGTGACAGATGGCATTTTAAACAAATTAAACCAACATTTCCATCTGTAAATACACCCATAAATCCTGGCTATAGGAAAATCTTCCTTCAGGCTCCAAACCCTGCTCAAGTGGACTCCAGAAGAGAGCTAGCCCAAGGAATTTTGCTGCCTGAGACAGAGCAGTAACAGGTGCTCTGCCTTCTTCAACCTCTCTGCCAATTCAATATGCTTAAGTACCCAGGGCTGGCTAAGTTATTTTCATAACTGGAGCAGAAAAGTCCCTCAAGCGCCTCTCCCTGGGAGTAAAACAAATTGCAATAATAAAAATGTACCTATGCTGCCCCTTCGTGATCCTCAAATCACAGCAGCTTGCCTGTTTTACTTAAAAGTAAAGCCAGTCAAGCAGTGGGTCACATGTTCCTGAACTATATCACTTCAACCTTGGCTGAACTCTTACCAGGACACAGTCAAGAAAAATAGCTCATCAATGTGTAAATAAAGGAATACATTTGTCAATATCTTTGGGCTCAAACTGGGGAGGGGGCTTATGTAGGAGATGACAAAAACATTTCCCCAAACTACCACCCGCTCACTCATATACACATCTACCTTGCTTATCCACTGCCCTCATCTATTTCAAGGGCCTTGTGTTAATGGTGCTTCTTAAAAATACTGCAGCAGGTGGACACCCTTTGTTCCCGCCAGCACTCCTTGCAGGCAGGGCAGGAAGCGTTGCTGTCACTCTAGTCAGCTTTGTGTCACTGTCAGTTCCTTCCCATTAAGAGAAACGGATGAGGATGAGGGAGACAGTTCTGTTCAGTCATCCAAGGCTGTGGGTGGGTTTAATGTGCCCTCATATTACAAGCAAGCATGTCTTTTAGTTGAAATGTCCTACTTTCACCTTCCCCACAACGTATGAAAACAAGGTGATACATAAACAAATTACAACAAACGTGTTACAGGAGAAAAATATATCAAAATATTTTGAAACATACAGATATTTCTTGCGTAGTACAGAAAAGGTAATTCTGAGGAGGGAATTCCATGAGTGGGACTGGTGGAAGCTGGAACTATTTCCCCTGGTGGCTCCAGTGTCAGTGGGGCAAAGTATCTGTTCTGGGATCTAGTCAAAACTATACAAGACCTATCCAAAGTGCAGAATCCTATCCTCCAAACATGTTTATCACCTTGGATAGTTCCTTTTAAAGTACAAGCTGGAGCAGATTCACTGGCCACCAAACTCCACTAAAATGGGGAGCCACCACCAAGAAGACTTTCTCTCTCACACACTGCCACTTACCTTCCCTGATGACAGAAAAATACATGTCAATAGAAAGGGCTCCAGTTATATTTCCTGTATGATACGATAGCTTTCTTGTATATGTCAGTACATGAAACCCTGTTACCTTGAGTAGTACACAGTCCACAAATAATTTTAATCTCTCAGAAATCTGGACTGTAGAGATCACATTTCAGGAACATAATATAGAATCTTCCTACAAACCTTTCTACAGCTTGACATGCTTGAAATGATAATTGCTAGTCAGAGTGTCACATATTCCCTATTTCTAGCTGGCAAGTGACATGTCCCCTGTAACAATGCCTGACAGCAGCTCTTGCATTTACCTTTCATGTCACTACGTGCCTGTAAATATGAATAAACCTGGTGATATAGATGCAGTTGTAGGACTATCAAGAAAGCTGGAGGAGGGCAAACACTAGGGAGGAAAGGATGGCTTAAGGTCAAAGGCAGACACTCTTCAGCTGTATATTTTTAAAAAATAAGAAACACTTCAATGAAAAAAATTGTAGTGGGGGAGAATGGGGAAAGACTGGGCTGAACACAGTTTTCTCACACACAGTTTTGCCCCATTCAGAATTGCCTCCCAGTCTGCTTTTCCTGCATGGACCCCCAGATGCATGCTTTCACTCCTCTATCTGCTTCTGTTTCTTTCCCAAATCTGCTTTTCATTATAAAAATCTACCAGGTTTTTATGACAGAGCTTTGCACATGATCTGTTGCTTTCCCCACAAGAATTGTACACTGGGACAAAGCAGCTCTCTCTGTCTTGGGAAGATACATGTGTGCCCATAGCAGACAACTTGTGCGTCTCCCTGGGGGCATGCATGAATTCTCCCTTTGTACAAGCCCCTCAAGAAAGGCATGCACTGCCATGAATCTGGTTCTAATTACCAGCACAGAGAGTACACCCAGAAGCACTATGACTATTCACAGGGTGATTAATTCAGACCAGTTATATTTCTTTGGATGGCAAGGAGCATGCCAACTGTTAGCACTCAAGCTTAGCCTTGGCTTCTAGCCTGCTGAAGTGTAATGCCATTGGGAGGTGTTGATGAGCGTGCTAGGTCCAAAGCTGTAATATGAGCGATCACACTGGACCCAGAGTATTTGCTACTGGTTAAGATACAGTTACTGTGTGGTGAATCTAAAACTACTGGAAGCATTGGGGAAAAAAAATTCCAATCCATATTTTATTTTAAGTCTTCATGACATCCACTGTCCACTAAAATGCCATGGATCAAACTAGAAGATATAGATAGTCCATCATTAGCAGCAGAAAAGTCTTTAAAGGTATCAGTTTCTTATAGTATGAGTTTTACACATCTGCTTTAGCTGCAAATTAGCTTGCTTTAATTTTTGTGAAGTAAAGCTTCTGGGATTCATATTGGTTTGCTCAGCCCAGCCACAAAGATCTGGGGGAACTGCATCACTGGAAGGTGAGTGTGCTACTGTCTAGTTTGGCATGCTATTGTCTAGCTTGACCCCCAAATGCAAAACCATTTTGTTGAGCTCCAGATCCACACTTGTTTTGCAAAATCTTCAATATGAAACACAGCTATGTTTTTGGAAGGTTTCAGACAATGTGGTTGAATAGTTCCCACATCCACTGCTCATTTTCAAGCTATCCTGTATAGCTTCATTGAAGGCAGGGCCGAGGCTCAGACTACCAGGAGGTTCTGCCACATGAATTGTTCCCTTTGTCTCAGAGTGACTGGATGAGATGGGAAGATAGCTTAAAGTGGGTCATTTTTCTTTCAAAATCACTCCACCCTGCTTTTCCACTTGGTTTAGGGTGGGAGGTGAATTTCTCTTCCTGCAGGCAAGAAAGCAGCAGAATACACTTGGGAGAGAAAGGGTTACGGAGGTTTGGAAGGTGGTAAAAAAATCAAATATTCTCTGTGCTTCTTCCAGTTCACTTGATCATTCTGTGTAGTAGTAATCAGCTCCCCCAGAGATGTACTGAGGAGTGTTCCAAAGAACTGCGAGGTGTTTGTACCATTTAGTCATGCACACTCCTGCATTGTTCCTCCAGTCCTCTGGGGACTGGGTAAAGGGAGGATAAAGTGGCATGTCTGGATTCTTCTGTTCCGTTTTCAGCTTTCCTGCTGAACTTCAAAATAATGTCTTGCAACTGGGGTAGAGAACAGCCAAACCCGCTTCTCCCCCTACTCACGCTGCATGACCCTGCTATGTGACCAGTGTGAGAAATGCTGCTGCCTATCTCCATTCAGGCTGCTGTTGGCAGTTCTCCCACTTGTCCTTGGATCATCCTTCAGCCAGACAACACTGAGTAATACACCATCCTAGACTCTAACATTCTTTCACTGTGATAAGGGGTGGGTTTGTGAGGGTGTGAGCTCTGCTTTACTTTGCTTCTGGCACTCAGTTTGTTCATGGCAAGCAGGGCCTTCCCACTAAAGTTTTTGAGTTCACAGAAAGTATTTTTTTGGAAGAAATCCTGTTTTGCACCTATGCCTGTGTAACTCAAAATTATACAAGCAATAGGGAAAATTGTGCCAAAGGTGGAAGTGATATTCATGGAGGGCTTCCACTGGCGTGTTTGCAACAGTCGTGCTGTAAATCACACTATCACTTGTGCAATCACATTGTACGATGCAGACTGCCTGGGCAGAATGTGCAGTCTCCCCTGCACAGTTCTATAGACATAAGTTTATGTTACACCAACTTCAGTAGGATTTCAGCCAATATGTTACTGACAGGAACAGGGAGAGGTGATGGTGGGATTTTCTGCACCCGTTGTGGTAAAAGTCTTGGCTTGTGGCACAGTGGTTAAACTGCTGTACTGGAGCCAAAACTCTGGTCACGGCCTGGGTTCAATCCCAGGTAGTCAGCTCAAGGTTCACTGAACCTTCCATCCTTCCAAGGTCCATAAATTGAATACCCAACTTGCTGAGGGAGATGCAATGTGTAGCCTGCACAATTAAATTGTAAACCACCCAGAGACTGCTTTAAGTGCTATGGGACGGCATATAAGCAGCACACTTTTTGGTTTAGTTTTATGCTCTTTAAGAAGACTCAGCTCAGTGCCAGACAGACTAACCTAGCTGAAATGCTTGGAATGAATGAACTAACTGTGTTAGGAAAACAGCAAAAATGTGCACATTCAGAACAATCGAGGCATATCTATTCATGGTCGATTCTTTGTTCTTGAATCAATAATGGTTCTGCAGGGCATCATAACATACTGTGACACAATAGCCCTCACCTGTTTTTGTACTGTGCTGCAAAGTTGCTTCTGACTGATGGTGATCCTAATGCCAGTTTTCAAAGTACAGGAATGCTCAACAAGTAGTTTACCACTGTCACCCTCCAACAGCAAAGCAGGGGTTTGAATTCAGATCTTTTGAATCCGTCTGACACTATACCCAATGTACTACACTGGCTCTCTAGTTATCTTTTTTTTTTTTAAGTCCTCACAGGTTTTCTTATGCTTTCATGGGAACTGTAGCAGAATAGGCCTGTTCCAAGATGGGGAAACTTTATGTCACTTATTATCTTCTTCACAAGGGGATAGTACCACTTTGGGTTAGTCAGAAGTTTGTTTCATTTGGATCCTTACTGAGATTAATGTGACTTCCCACGGTGGGAAGGTAACGGCGTTCCGTGTCTAGTCACGCTGGCCACGTGACCATGGAAACTGTCTACGGACAAACGCTGGCTCTACGGCTTGGAAACGGGGATGAGCACCGCCCCCTAGAGTCGGACATGACTGGACTAAATGTCAAGGGGAACCTTTACCTTAAGTTAGTCATAAGTAACTTTTCTCCAGAACTCAGGAATTTTTTTTAAGCAATTGGTTAGAGCTATAGGTCTAAGACACCCCCCCCCCCCAAAGTCATTGGCCAAACTCCTGTTGCATAGCTATGCAAATAGTATACTTTAGGGGTGGGGGAATTGCATCAGAGATCACTGCAGACATTATTAGCTGCATGCTGAGTTGCATGAGTCCGTATGCAAAGTAACCATGTCTATGGTGACTTCTTAATTTGGGACATTTTGCATCCAAAAGCAATGCCATTTGTGTTAACGCTGGCATAACCAGGCAAGAGGATTTTGGCCGTTATGTTCCCTTTCCTTAATAAGCAATGGCAGCACTGGGGGAAAAAAATCTATCACCTGGTTGCTTGGCAATCTGAAGTCTGGAGCAAGTTCTCATCAGCTCCATGAGTCAGCAGAGGATTTAAAATCAGAGTCTTTCTGGCACTTGTTGCCGCTGCTGCTGACAATGAACATGATGTCACAGCAGCTGTAAAACATGATGATAATGGCAATAATGATGATTTCACAGGAAACCTCTAAATACAAAAAAGTTCTGCAAAGTTGTTAAGATAACCAAGAGAACAGCTTAGCTAAGAGCAAGTCTCATTAAACTTACTCTTGTGTTGCCTTGAGGGTTGAATGGTCCATTCCAGTGCTATAGTTCAGTGACTCTATGGCTGGAATCTCATTTATGGCTGTGTAACATAAAGTTTTATAGGCGCAACTTTGCTGGGTATTATGCCCAGGCAATGCAGATTGCACAATTTGATTGCACAACCAAGTGCATTATTCCATTTGAACTGACTGCCCTAAGTGCCAGCAGACGTGCTTCATGGATAACCCTTCCAATTTGGCACTATTACAGCTATCATGGGCGTTATGCGGAGTTATGCCCATGTAGCTATGCAGCAAGATTCCAGCCTACAGTTTTGATTCAAGAAGAAGCAGAAAAAGCTCTTTAAGGCTAAAGCCCTAATCATTTCCAGACCTAAATCCCAGTGAAATCAATGGGAAATTATTTATAGATAAGGACTGTTTTGGGATTTCCTCCCCCAGTTTAAAATTTCTTTTCCTTTCCTTTGGCACATCTTCAAATCTTGAGCTTTATCCAGGTCCTGCAGCTACCTTCCTCTTGTGCATGGGTGTTGTCAGTTTGTCTACATAGGTCATGGATGGCTCTTGGAGTTTACACCTCAGTGAAAGAGACACTGATGTTCCCTGTAGCTTATCAAGATATGAGGCAAGTCAGCCAGTCCACTAATAGTAGCATCTCCTTCTGTGTGTATGTTTACAAGTTTGCGTTTGCATATGCAATATAAGTGATTATATATAGTGGACCTGTATGCAGTGAAGTGCTGTGTGCCTGCCCCTAAGTAAAAATGATATCTTGTGCCAGAGGTTATGCTCAGTGCCTTTCTTTTGCTGAACTGCAGCCTGAAGTGTGCAAAGTTCGGATCACAAAAAGCCTGCCTAATGAGGGACATATTGGGATTAGTAGGAAAGAGGTGACAGATGGACTAGAGACCAAAGTGGCTCAGGTCATATGCCAGCCTTTCCCCTAAAATGGAAGCATTAATTTCCCAGCCAGACCAAGGACATTAAGGGAGCTTTCTGGCAAGGGAGCAGATGTGTAAAGCAGAGGAAAATTGCTGGCGAGGCATTTTGGACATAGGGGCTTATGCTGTTTGAGTTGAGACGGCCTCCTTCTAGTCACCTCTGGGATTCCTAGGTTGAATAAGAAGGCAACTCTGCTTTATTTTATATGGCACTGTAGTGTTCATTCAAAATGTGTCTCCAGCTACTTAGAGAGCTAATAGGCTTGGCAGAATCATCAATAATGCAAGTCAAAAAGCAAGGCAAGTGGATTAAGTATATCCATTAGAACACATTGGTTGATACTACAAAATATCAGGACCACCCAGGTACATACAGTCCATATGGCAGAAAACTCCTACAGATGATGACAATAACGCAGAGGGATTTGTTAAAAAAAAATACAGCAACAACAACAAAAAACCAACCTTTGCTGATTAGCTGAGAGAAGCAAAAGATATATATGGACGAACTCATTTGTATCAGAGCAGTATTAATTCCTGTAATGCAGGCACTTAAATGCAGAAAATGTTTGATAATTGTTTTTAAAAGCAAGTTTCTACACCTTATTAAGGCTGCAAAGAGAGGCTTTGAGAGTGTGACGGAAATACCTCAGGACTCTTATAAGCCACTTGAAGGACAGAACAGCCTCTCAAGGGCTAAGGTGCATGTCTGGATCCCCTTCACATCCACTTCATGCTATAAACAACCTTAGAGGAAAGCCCTTTAGACCATCTCCCTCCTTCACTGTGTTCTTTATGGTTCTAACACTGGGTCTGAAGAAGGAAGGAATCCTGCTCTCATGTAGGCTCTAGGCACCAGCAAGAATTCAGATTTTTTTTTTCCATGTGGGCAGGAACCTGTATTTTCCCATTATAATGCTGTAACTGTGAAAGTCCCCTGAGAAAAAGAGAACAAACCTATCCATTTTGAAGGAAATCAACCCTGAGTGCTCACTGGAAGGACAGATTCTGAAGCTGAGGCTCCAATACTTTGGCCATCTCATGAGAAGAGAAGACTCCCTGGAAAAGACCCTGATGTTGGGAAAGTGTGAAGGCAAGAGGAGAAGGGGATGACAGAGGACGAGATGGTTGGACAGTGTCATCGAAGCTACCAACATGAATTTGACCCAACTCCGGGAGGCAGTGGAAGACAGGAGGGCCTGGCGTGCTCTGGTCCATGGGGTCACGAAGAGTCGGACACGACTTAACGACTAAACAACAACAAAACTGTGAAAAACATGGCAATGGAGGTAGGCAGAACTAGGAGCTCCTCTCTAAGTGTGTCCACAGTGCTGGGCCGAATAACTCCTCAGTGGCACGATCAACAATTTAAAGTAGGGACCAGTCTGGAAGCTAGATAAGAACTTTATTATTTATGTGAAGAATGTTCTGCCTTTGCCCCCCCAAAAAAACCTGCGATTCAAAACATCTAATTTAAAAGCGGTACAAATAAAAACATAAAAGATTACAATATAAAATCATAACTAAACATATTATAATTTTTAAAAATAATGAATTAAAGCAATTTCAAAATGAATTGGCAAAAAAGGACGATAACGACCCATTAAAATCCCATTCTCAGCTACCGGTGAAATACTCCAAACCCCTCTGAATAAAAATGTCTGTGCTAGCACAATGAAAACAGGGAAGAGGCCAGCCTAGCTTCTCCATGGGAGGCCATTCCACATCTTCGGAGCTGCCATCAAGAAAGCTGTCTCCCACTTTCTCATGAAATGTGTCTCTAAAGCTGAGTTAGCTGAGAAAAGGGCCTGCCCCAATAATCTTAGAAGTCAGACAGGCTCCTATGGGAGAATGCATTGCTTCAGATAGCAGCGATCCAAAGAGTTGCATCTCCCTTGAACAAAAATAATTCACTAGACTTATGGAACACTGGAGTCTTATCAGGAATAACTAAGTCCAGTGCCACCTAGTGACTAAAGTATATAACAATAGAACCCACAAAGTGTCCCCTCAAAGTTTTTCAACACTTCTCTTACCTAACAAACATCTGCAAATTTGCAAGTGCACAGCACAGAATATAGATTTCCTTCCTTCCTTCCTTCCTTCCTTCCTTCCTTCCTTCCTTCCTTCCTTCCTTCCTTCCTTCCTTCCTTCCTTCCTTCCTTCCTTCCTTCCTTCCTTCCATGACCTATGTAGACAAACTGACAACACCCATGCACAAGAGGAAGGTAGCTGCATGGGGAAAAATATCATTTACTCTATACTGATATAACGATGTGCTGTGCAAGAGCATCCAAATACAATGAATGCAAATTAAATTGTTCAGTTCTGCATAATGAGGAGAACTGTGGCTTTAATATCAAGCAGAATCTTTTGCTACTTGTTCAAGAGACAGCAGTTGACAGTTTTTCTTACGGGTTTTCTCATCCATAAATCTTGAAAAGCATATTTTAAAAAGTTTAACAATGATTTAGCAAGCCATTAACTCCCCCACCCTCTCCTCTGCCAGCAACCTTCCATACTTAGATGAATGAATTATAGAAAAAAAAAAGGATTGCATCAGCAGTCTATATTGACATCTACAGACTTTTAAATGAGGAGGAAATTTTCAGCTGGATAAAAATTTTAGTATCAATAAAGATAATTTTGGGGAGGTTTCAAACTTTGTTCACACATCATTTCCACACTACTTGGATAGTTCATGGGGCAGTTACAATTTGCACTCACTCCACAATCCACTGATTAATGGATGGCTATGACTGGGGAGGAAATGCATTGCACACATTTGAAAAATGTAGATGGAAAAATGTATACATTTCAAAGGAGCACAAATGAAAACTTAAATACATGTTAGTAAATGGAAGAAATTTATAAATTATGCAAGTGGCATGTGTGATTTGCAATGTGAATATATCAAAAATATGCAGATAATGGGATGGTTTTCATACCATAAAAAAAAGCAATGGAACCTAGACCAAACATGAAGGTATGAAATATCTGTGAATATGGACTTTACAGATGTGCACATCTCTCACTTGATCTGTATCAGGCCACTGCTTCAAGATGTCCTATGAATGTATATCCTGATGCAACCAAAACCTTCTTTTCTCTCCTCCAACATGATGAATCTACCAACAGGGAGACCCATTTTGGAATTACTCTGACACACAACACAGTTCCTCTGTTCCGACTCACTTCTGCAGTTTCCACAGGCCAGCATCAGTTACGATCAAAAAATGCACGAAGCAGTCAAAAGCCAGCAGATTATGCTTCTAAAAGAATTTCTTCTAAGTTTGCAGAGGCTGAGACTAAGCTGAATTATTCGTGTTGAATTTTGTGCAATTTTATTCTGAGCATTTCATAGGATATCTTTTACATTATGTAACTTTTAAATGCTTTTGTACTTTAAATGTTTAAAGCCCACTCAAAGCCTTCAGTAGAAAGTGAGATACAATAACTACATAAACTGATAAACAAATATATGAATTTCCAAACATTGTTTGTTCTATTGATGTTTTTAAATCTGTTTTCCCCTTATTTCCTAGTATTGGATAAATGAATACACCTCCACATTGGGTATTGGAGTCTTCCATTCTGGAATAGAGATTTATGGCAGAGGTAAGAAGTTTCTCATAGCTATGTGGGGAAATGAGTGGAATCTTTTGTTACATTTTAAAAAAGAAATTGGGGGTGGTGGTGATTCTTTGTGTAGCTACTTATCAGCAGGCAGAAAGTTTGCTTTTAAGGTAAGGGTAGACAACTCTGGAGGCACAGGGGAGCAAATTTTTGTCAAAAATATCCCTTCAATAACTTAAAAATGGCCAAAAGAAAAGAGGGATCAAACGAGGAAGTAAGTAAATATCTACGTACTTCCAATTTATTGTTCTTGTTGTTGTTGTTAAAAAACACCATGCACAGTCAACATTACAAAAACATTGACTGGGATTATATAACAAATACAAATTTTAACTAAAAACCTAAATATCTGCTAAATACCGGCACAGTATGTATGCTGTTCCTAATATTGCCGTTTTTGTAGCTCTGATGTTGTGTGATTTCTGAGATCTGCAACTGCTTATAGTACTGTGTGAAATGTCTTAATATTGTTCCCAAAGCCCCATTGACTGTGGGGACGACTGAAGTGTGTTTCTTCCAGAGGCGAGATGTTTCAATTGCCAGGTCTCTGTACTTTTTAGTTTTTCCAATTCTTTATTTTCTACTCTGGCATCCTCTGGAATTGCATCCAGACATTTCTTCGTTCTATTACTACTATGTCTGGTGTGTTATGTTCAAGGCATCTATTGGTTTGGATCTGGATATCCCACAAGATCTTGACTTCCTTATTTTCTGACACCTTCTCTATCTGATGTTCCCATGGGTTTTTGGAGGCTGGCAAGTTATATTTTTTACATAATGACCAGTGCACTAATTTTGCCACTCTATAATGTCTAATCATGTAATCTGTTTATGTAATCTTTGAACATTTACAGATGAGATGTGACACAGTTTCATCTTCTTCTTGGCATAATCAACATTTGCTGTTAGCACTAATTCCTTGGATCTTAGCTTTCACCACATTGGTTTGCAGTGCTTGTTCTTGTGCAGCAAAAATAAAGCCTTCAGTTTCTTTCTTAAGGGTCCCCAGTTTTAGCCATGCCCCTGTTGAATTATGGTCATGCTTCCCATCAATATTTCTCAGGTGTTGTCTATGTAGTGGTTTATTTTTCCATGGGCCCAGGCCTTGTTGAGGAGGAGGGTCTTGTGTGCTTCAGTGAGGTTGAGAGCTATGCTGAAGGGTGTCCCAAACCAGACAGGTCTCAGCTGAGAAGCCAGACCAACTGTGTCCACCAACCATCAATTACGATGAAAGGAAATAAACAGAAATCTATACCGGATCGGTCATCACCCAGGTCTGAGCTCTGGATAGCCATGAGGAGGAAAAGTGAGAGGGCTGCCAGCTGTGGAGATTGTGTGGGGGATTGCTTTAGCTGGGTTGGTAGCAATGGGAAGAGAAGGTCAGCAAAAGAGAAAGAGAGTGAATTAAAAAGAGAATTCTCTCGTCCACAGTGAGTCTGCACTCAAAGCCATCGGCCAAGGATTAATTAGGCTGGGGTTATTCCTGGGATCACTTGCAGTTCAAGAGTTTGAAGGTGCAAGACTGTGTGTTGAATTAATCAGAGAGAGTACTTCTGGCAGAGAGGGTTGTTTGACAGTGGAATGGACTGCCTTGGAAGGTGGTGGATTCTCCTTCATTAGAAGTTTTTCAGACGTTTAGATGGCCAATTGTGAGAGATGGGCATTCCAGCTTTGCATTCCCTCCTTTGGCAGGAGGTTGGATACAATGACTCCTGGTTTCCCTCCCAGGCTCTACAATTCCATATGAACTACTTGTATATTAGGACTTCTCTTCAACCAAAACATGATTCAGTCTCAAATAACTATGTTAAGTAGGAACTAAATGTCAACAACTGGCTCCTAGATTTGAGTTACCAGACCTATACATAGCTAGTCTACTACATCCTTTGTTAGCCCAATTAAGGGCAAAACTGGATAGATCTGGATTACATATCTAGAAGTAATGCTCCTTCAAGGGATGAAAGCCATCTGATTGGAACGGCAGGGTAAAAGCAGAAGTATGATTAATCATGAGTATGTAAACTGGCTTCCTTTGCAGATCTGATTGTTGAGACCTTCATAAAACCAGGATTGTACTGATGGGGGGAAAATGTCGTAAGAGCAGGTGATACACATTTCCCTGGTGTCTGTGTGTGTTTAATGTCCAGGAGAGGTCCCACCAAACATATGTGCTATTATAGTACTTGTTCAACATTAATATCAAGCATTCCCTGCTATTCTGGCTTGTCCAAAGTTCAGGGCAGAAGGAAAGGACTTGCTTCCACTAGCACCATGAGGTGTAAGGCTGGTTTAAGATGTTTTGCTCCCTGAGGTAACAAACAAGATGGCTACCCCCTTCATTTCACACACAAAAACCAACTGAATCTTTCTTCAACACTGATGATGGGACAGCATCTTCTACTGTGCCCGAAGCCACCAGGCTAGCTTGGGGAGTACAGGGCAGGCCACAAAGCACTCAGCTCTATCCTCCTCCAACAGGATCCAGCCATTGCCCAGCATCTGCCCACTGTACCCAGTGGTAGGTTTGGCTCTGATGAAGGAGACTGGAACAAGACCAAGTAAAGGTAGAGCTGGGTAGCCTGCCTTCGTCTGAATTTTGAAAAATGTTGGCATAGGCAAACTGGGGGTTGCCTTTAGGCAAGCAGCAAAATGTCTTGGTTTAACCCTATCCAAAGCACCCTGGACCTGTCCAGGATTTATCTGAGGTTGATAGCAGTGGAAGTTCTGACTGCTTAGGGGACTTGGGAAGCAGGGTACGCTCCACAGAAGCTTGTGCTGTTAATCACACACTTATTAGTCACTAAGGTGGCACAAGACTTTTTTGTTGCTCCCACAGACTAAAATGGTTATTTTTCTGGAATTAGTTTGTGCCTACCTACTAATGTTAAAGGAGAGGAAAGCAATCCTTGGCCCTCCAAATGTTGTCAGACTACAACTCCTTTCATTCCTAGTCAGTGATAGGGAATTATGGAAGTTGCAGTCCAACCTCTGGAAGGCCATAAGTTGTCCATCCCTGTTTTAAACTATGATCCCAGCCTATCTAACTACTATGGTCTTGTGGACAAGGTATTTAACATGTCACCTTGGTTATTAAAAGAAAGCAGAAGACATACTTAGAAAATTAAAATTTAGAAAATACATTAGGGTTTTAATCAGAAAATATACACATCATTTAACAGACTAAAGCAGGCTCCAGAATGTGTCTGATTTATTTTTATTTTTACCGTACATTTACTGGTTCATCTCAGGACTCGGTGATGAACAATGGACAGCACAGAGCATCTGTTTGATACGAGGTCTTGGGCTATGTTTCTGAAGTATCAGCCTGATCACTTTTATGAAAAGAGCAAGTAGGCAAGCTTGTCATTTCCTGGTGGTGAGGCCATGAGGGGATATCTCATTGCTGCTATGTGTATATGCACTTTTTTCTTGCTCCCCTGGCTCTTGTGGTCTTTCCTAGATACAGTATCTCCCTGGCTCCATTTCATGATTTAATCTCTCTCTCTCTCTCTGTTCCTTGCCAGAGTTTGCCTATGGAGGGCATCCCTACCCCTTCAGTGGGATTTTCGAAATCACACCAGGCAGTGCCGTTGAACTTGGAGAGACTTTTAAATTCAAGTAAGGGCCCTTTCTTCTTGTTTCCACATTTGTAATCCAGCAGGCCACAAGCTGGCAATGAGAATGAAGATGAAATGTCTAAAAATTAAGGAGGTGCATGTCTAAATGTAGTAGGTTAGTTTCAGGGTAAATGTGTCTTGCTTCTGTCTGTGCCTTCTTTGTTTTGATGCTGTATTTTTATACAGATGTTTGTTTTTAAAATTTTCTCAACTATGAGAAGTTCTGAACCTATAAACATTAGAGACATATCAAGTTTTTTTAGAATCACTTTATCAGCTGATGTTTTATGAAGGCTGAAAAGGTGATGTAATTCTCACGATAGTTACTCAGGGTAAGTCCCGGTGGATACAACAGGAATTACACACCTAAACAAATATGTATTGGATTGCAGTGTAAGGCAATGAAAGTGCTGCACTTTAGAGCCACAACTCTTCCTCACAGAGCTATAGTATGTCTTACGAAGCAGTGATATCTTTTTATTCTCCGGGAAAATAATATTAAATATTTAAACCATGGACATTAAACATTTTTAAGTTTAAAATGCCAAATTGTAGTAATAGTGCAAGGTGAGACTAAAAGCTGGTTTAAAACCAACCTTCTCTAACCTGTGCCTTCTAGATGTCTTGGCCTGCATATATTGCACTGCAGCTCCCAACATGAGATGGCAGTAGGTGTAAATTAAGAATATTCAGAGGGCAAATGTTACAATCCATAGCATTAAATTATTTATTTAGTTAGTTAGTTATTATTTTGTCTCATTGGGTTAAACCGCAGAAGCCTCTGTTCTGCAGGGTCAGAAGACCAGCAGTCGTAAGATCGAATCCACGCGACGGAGTGAGCTCCCGTCGCTTGTCCCAGCTCCTGCCAACCTAGCAGTTCGAAAGCATGCAAATGCAAGTAGATAAATAGGTACCACCTCGGTGGGAAGGTAACGGCGTTCCGTGTCTAGTCGCGCTGGCCACGTGACCACGGAAACTGTCTTCGGACAAAACACTGGTTCTATGGCTTGGAAACGGGGATGAGCACCGCCCCCTAGAGTCGGACACGACTGGACTAAATGTCAAGGGGAACCTTTACCTTTACCGTACCTTTCTCCTGATGAGGAGATACAAGGCAACTCACAACGTTAAAAGAAGGAAAGCAATGAACTACACATTAAAAAGCAATTAAACTACAATAATAATTGAAAATACATTAAGTGATTTAAAATATTTAAAGCAAAATAAAAACCAGCATCAAGGGACTCGGTTATTAAAAGGCTGCCTGAAGGGGTGTGTCTTCAACTGTTGGCAGGAAGATAAAACAGAGAGGGGCCAACCTAATCTCCCAAGGGAGGAGAGCATTCCACAACCTGAGAGCAGCCACAGAGAAGGCCCTCTCCTGTGTCCCTATCAAATGTGCCTCCAATGGCAGTGGGACTAAGAGGAGGGCCTCCTCTGATGATCTTAATCTTAATATTACATTAATAAAATGTAACTAGCTTTACTTCTTGAATCAGTCTATTGCATTCACTAGGACTACTTCCATGGCTCAGTGTGCCACACAAAGAATCACAGACAGTTTGTGAGTTGAGCTGGGGGCAAGGTATCCTGGCCATTCTATTGAATTTCTCCAAGGAGCCACCTTGGGTGCTTCCAAGGACAAAGGCAGGGTAAAAATATTTTAAACAAACAAACAAACTAATTCATTAATTAATTTAGGGGTATGCCTATTGCCATTCCTGACGTGATCCACAAGTTACTTGTGTGAAGAACATATACTGTATTTTTTCTCCTTTGTGGCATTTTTGTTGCCACAGCTTGTTTCCTTTGATCCTATTGTATGTCTTCTGGTTCTTGACTGTTGCCTTTTTTCTTAACAAAAACAGAGAATCCATTGCCTTGGGTACCACAGACTTCACAGAAGAAGATGTGGACAAAATCATGGAGGAACTGGGCAAGGAGTATAAAGGCAATGCCTACCACCTCATGCACAAGAACTGCAACCACTTCTCGGCTGCTCTGGCTGAGGTTGGCTCATTTCTGTTCTTTCTCTTTTCTTTTTTTGCATGCTTAGGACTGCATGCTTCAGGATTGTCCGGCAATGCTCATGTAACATTTTGGACCAAAACAACTCCAGCCATTCACAAGTATCTGATCAGAGCATGGCCAGAATCTATATATTTACAAATAACACATTATTAGAAGAGGATTCCCAAGGCAACAGGTCTTTTGGCCTGTGTGATGGATTCAAAGATGACAGTGTAGTCTTCCATTGTTGGTCTGGTCTTTCTGGGGAAAAAACCCCATAAAACAAAGAAATTACAAATCACTACAAGAAGAACTATCGGTTAAAACTCATATAAGACTGGACATAACATTCCTCCATGAAGATAGTGCAGATAGCAAACAGTATTCATACACATAAATCACTGCTATATATATTTCCTAGATAATAAGAAATGAGTTTTCAATGGTATGCAGACCGCAGCTGGGAAAAGTAACATTTTTTACTATAGTTCCCACAATCCCCAGACCACATGGTCAGTGGCTATGCTGGCTAAGGCACTAAAGAACCAACTTCCCCAAGTTCTGATACACACCCAAGCATCAGCTACTGTACAGCTTGCCTAGAACCAGATGTGGCTTGTACTAAGCCATTTTTAACTATCCCTTGATGTTCATGGACCTCATTCAGAGTTCAAACTGAATCTGGTGCACCTTTATGAATAGCCCAGATAGTGTGAAACAGCTTCACGGCCTACATTTTTCCCGTAACTGCTATAGCATGAACAAAATATGTGATTTGATCCCTGGGATTCTGATGTTAGATGCCAATTTATTGTAGAATCTCGTGGTTTCATTTGCAGAATTCTACATGGGGTCCAGCTCAGACAACACCATCTTTCATTTGTAGTCTTCCTGTGTTTCCCCACCACCTTTTCCATCTTTTCTTCATTTCCTGTAAGAATCTGTTAGGACGAGAAAGACAGAATAGCTATGTAGAAGGTCTCTTGATTTGTGGCCCTCTGGCTGAAAGCTCCGCCAGCCTCAGTCTGGCAAGTCTTAAGGATACCCACTTTGGCCTAAGAGCAAAAACTGTTAGCACAAAAACCTTCGACCAGAAGGGAACTTTGCAATGATTTGACATTTCCCTTATGTCTGCTGCTCTCCTTGTTGATGCTGTTCTCCAGATTGGAGTCAGGATTGTTTCAGTCCTGGAGGCTGGATTGTATACTCGATCAATCCAGGAGAAAGATTATTCCCCAAGGCCAATGCAGTAGGACTAGTGACATGGGGGGGGGGGGAATGTTCTGCCTCTAAATTGCACCCTTTTCCCCAACATCCTTAGGCTCTGACCCATCTTAGGTTTCTCCACACAAAGGAGAAGAAAAAAGTTCCATGCCCAGAGAAAAGGATTCACCCAACACTTGGCCAATTGGGACAATACAAGGAGGCCCTCTGTTCGGTTGTCTTTGACCACCAATAGGAGATAATGAAGAAGTCTTCCTTATCTGCTGCTCACCCTCCAAGTAGCACTAGACCCTCACAGGTCTGACCAGGATAGTGAACAGCAAGATTTGGCTGGTACACAGCTGCCCCCCCCCCCAAAAAAACTGGGAAGACCAGTAATATGCAAAGGAACCACCCCTCTCCAAAGGATGGGAGTTGTCAGAAGGGGACAAGCTTTTTCAAGACTCTACATAGGCTGGAGTGGTAACCTCCATAGGCTGGATGAGGCCCAAGTGGGATGGAGGTATTCCTCTCCTCCTCAAGATGAAATCTCCACAATGAAATGGAGACACAAATTTCCTTTTTTGAAAGGCATTCTTGGTGAAAATACAGATCAGGGTGAAAGAGTTGATATATCCCTTTAAACCCTCACCACACACACACACACACACACACACACACACACACACACACACACACACACACACACACCACCACCACCACCACCACCACCACCACCACCACCACCACGTGGCTCTTGCCTTTCAACTGTGATATATTTCAGATTTGTGTGTGCAATCTATATGAAGTGTCACAGAAAAGGTCATAAACCGCTATTCCCTCAAAGCAGCCTTCCATTCCCTGCGTTATTTATGTGTCTCAGGACAGCCATGAAATTGTTACCATTTTTAAAAACATAATGAGAGTAGGAAAGATGTAAAGGCCAAATCAGTCAGTTCTGACATGCCTGGCAATCTCTAGGGCCATAGGTGGACGTACGGCAGAACGTTTGACAGCCAGGCATACATATGACACATGACACTGTAACTGTACCTCATGAAACCCTAATAGCCCCAACTGCTTGACTGGTCGCCTGTTATTCACTTTTCTGGTGACATCCCACCACCTTGCTCCTTGTAGTTTCAGCCTTATGTTTGTGAAGGTAAAGACAATTTGGAATACTGGTATGTACAAAAACAGCCATGGAGGGTGTGGAGGAGGAAAGCAAGTGGAAAGGGAACAAGTTTAGGACACTTCTATGGACTCCCCTTCCCTGCCAGATGCATATACTCCCCTCCCAAGGGGACTTTGCAAGGGAAAGGGGACTTTCATTGCATACGGCTGAAATGTGGCTGTACTTTAAGAGACTGTATTACTCAGGTACCATTGAGATAGACCTCCTCCGAAATCCTTCAGAGGAGAAATGGGCTGTGTAGGCGTGTGATGTGTTCCTTTCTTATAGAATTCTGTGGGAAGTTGAGAGACATTTAAGCATCTCAAGACATATTCTAAATTGCCACATCTTCCCTCCTATTCTTTTTGAAAAGAGCCAAATAGAGGTATTATAATTTGGGAGTTATTAGATTTCAGTATAGCATTCAAATGCAGTCATGACGTTGAAGGCTTCCTTACTCATCTGTATGTTGTCTTGGATTGAAGTGACCTGTGGCAAGCGTTAGCATCTTAGCAATAAGAACAAAAACTTCTCATGGCACTCTTACAATGATGCTCATTTGGGGCACTGTATTATACAGTGGTTTTCCATTTGTCATCCAAGCTGGCAGGCAGTGGACCTGGACAGTTATGAAATAAATACTCAAACACACAAGCACTGGAAGTAAAACAGGCCGCACCTTTATTGGTAACAGCTCCCACTAGTACTGGTGCTAGCATGGAGGATGAATCAACATCAGCTGACTGACTGCCAACTGATGTTATAGCCAAGGTAACTTGAAAAAGGGGTTAACCACTTGGGTATCTGCCACTGCGTGATCCCTTCCAGCACCCCTAGAGTGGAAGAGTTTCATGGTCTCTCCACCTCACCCCCTTAAAAGGAATCTGCTAGGGAGTACAGCTACATTTCAAGCACCTGCCCAACTCTCCCCCGCATCTGACCTGATCTGTCCTCATGCTTCCAACCACTTCCAACAAAGCTATAACAGAACACACAGAATTCCTTTTATATGCTAACAAAATACACCAAATGCACAAAGGGAGGGTGGGTGGGAGAAAGTCCCAAACCAAATAAAGGCTCCCAGGCTGGTGTGTTCCCTTTTAAAACTCCAGAGATGGTCCAGATTCAAATAATCCAATCTGTACCACCTGTGGGAGAAGATACCTGTCCCTGGTTCACCTGATTGGCTGGGGCTGTTGTCCCAGGATCCTCCACACTGCTATGCTGCCTCCTGGAAAAGAGACAGCCGACAGCCTCCAAAATGGTTGCTGCTACAACACCCTCATCTGCACTTCTGCCTGGATGACAAATACAGCCCCTTCAGTGAGTCAGGGAGCTGTTACATGTTAAATCTAAGGCACTGAATTTTCACCAAGCCCACTTGTAACTGTCTCATTAAAACAAAAGCCAGAAAGCCTAACAAAAGGAAGACCTTTTTTAAAAAAACCCACAGATTGATTTTTGCAGCTGTCTGCCTGCATGAGGGTCAAATTAGATGATACAGTTCGAACATCATCAGGAGCAGGTGTTCATTAAGTGCTGAAAGATACCTGTTTGTTCTCAGCTCCCTCTCTTGCATTTGAGCAACCTTTGTTTTGTGATTAGCCATAGTAAGGTAAACATGGACATAGTTTGACAGTTTGATCGCCCAGGCTCATATTTCTGAAAAAGTCACACTGTTGGAAGAAAAACAAATGAATAGTTTCCAATATGAGCTGATCACCTCATCCAGTTTGACCCAGAATGATCCTGGGCATAGATCAAGATGAGCAATTATTGTTCTTTAAATATTTTTGGATTTCACCCCCCATAATCCCTCATCGTTGGTTAGGACTGATGGGACTTGCCCCTTGCCCAGCCAGAGGGACCTGTAACCACCAGAAATAATATTCTGATAAGTTCCACTTCTCACCCTGCCTCCACCTCTATGCTCTGAATTTTCTCCAGTGAGTAACAGCAACAAAATGGTTTGGGAGAGTTCAATGCTAAAGCACGAGCTTTGCAAGCTGACAGTGTTCAACTGTCAACAAGAATGTTGTCTGAGAAACCCTTGAGAACCACTGCCAGTCATAAGGGACAGTCCTGAGCTCCATGGACCAATGGTCTAGTTCAATATAAGGCAGCTTGGTATTGTTATGTTGTTATGCCCTTTTGTATCAACCCCTACATTGAATTCATGTAATGGTTATGTCCATCTGAAAAAGCAAAAATTACATTTCTGAGGTAATAATTCCAGAGATAAATCAGTATGATTTGCCGTTCTTTGTTTTGTTTTAAAAACAGAATGACTCCATCATAAGCATAGGCCAGCTTTCCTCAGCCCGGTTCCCTCCAAGTATGTTGGACTATACAACACACTGATTGTTGTAACAAGAACAGTAAACAATAAGAGAAATGAAAGAGGAGTCTTACATCTAAAATTGAAGTAAAAGCAAAAGTTATGCCTACCACATAAAATTCTGATGTTAATTTGAAGACTTTGGTCAAAACAGTGTTGCTTGGTACCGAGCACAGCAGCAAAATCACAGAAAGCATGTGATAAGACAGAGGTCCCATGACCAGGCGTGCAACTGATGCCTTGTCAAGTAAGCATGATGGCTCTTGTAATTTCCCTTCTGTGCATGACAAAAGGCAATAAGATTCTAGCCTTGAATTCTGAATTCAGCAATCAACTGGAATAATTAAAAAAAACTTGATTAGGAATCTGTGCCAGCAGTTTGATGAATCAGCAACAGAAATAAGTTATTGGCTCAAAACTGAAGGCCGGCTGACCCAATCTTTTAAGGGTCAGTTCAGACTCTGTGTGGATGGGTGAATGGATGGATGGATCAATTGATCGATAGAGATGCATATGAACACAAACACGTGAGTGTTTATAGAAAGATGGTGCTGAGAGATATATCTGTAGACATTTAACAGGTTTGTTTTATGGCAACATCCCCAAATTAGCAATTTCCATAAACTGAAGAGTTTACTACACTAATCTTCTTTGCCACATAAATTATAAACTGCCTTTGAGATATTCATATTTAAAACCTTTTCAGATGGGAGACACTTGCAACACAAAAGAATATTCATCCAGTTCCTAAGATACCTCTGCCCCACTCCTGGGGTTCAAAAGCTCAGTTTCCCCTGCAGAGTTTAGTCCAGGTGTGGTATATGTGCGGCTGTCTACAGCCACCATTCTCAATGGGGGCCATATGGCCACCTGGAGTGGGGTGGGGCTGGCCCATTGGAAGGTGGCCACAGACTGGAAACAATTCTTCACACACCACCTTATAAGGTTCATTATGCAATGTATGCAATCCTGATTTAACCTATATTTCTTTCATATTATATTAATGGCCATGGCAAAAAAAAAAGTTGAGAATACCTGCTCAGAAGACAAAAATGTACCACCCTTGCATACCACACTACTCTAACATCTGCCCCCAAAAGTTAACCTTAAAAATGTGTTTGCTCAAAAATTTCCCTTGTGCCCTTTAGGTGCTATGGGTAGCAATTTTGCTGTGCTTGAGACATGCCTGAACCTTTGCCCCACCCCATTTCTTTTTAAATTTATTTTTAAATGTTGGTCACTAGGAAACATGAAGAGGCTTTCCAATTTAAAACATTTAAGAATGTTTTTGGTATATGGCAAGGGAGTAAGAGTGGCCTCCTAATGTCTGGGGTAGGCAGGTGTGGCCCTAGAAATTAGAAACTGCCTACTGTAGATATTGCTGAACTTTAATTCCTAGCATCACTTGCTGTCACATCCTTATGGTGAAGGATAATGGGAAATGCAATCTGGTGGGTTGAGGCTACTAAATATGTTCTGAGCATATTGTCTAGTTTGATCCCTAGTGTGGGCTCAGAAAATAATAATTCTCAGGGATTTTGGCACCCTCTCTAGTGCTAAGCATGTTGACAGAAGAATCTTGACACAAAGGTCTGTGAAGATGGTAGCTTCCAAAGGGTTAGCTCAAAGGATTCAGGACCTCTGAGAAATGCTTGGCACCTGTAATGGTCATGTAGTCTAATGAAAACTCTTGTTTCCATTGGTATTACTATTACCTTTGGGGGGGGGGGCAAGAAAAGGAAAGAGGCAACTGCAAAACTGAAAACGGTTGATGCTGAGCCAAACTTAATCTTTGATGGGATTTAGGGCTGGCTCAGAATTATCTGGAAATGTCACCCCAGAGCTTGGGAAATTTCCTTTTCTAGATGACACATCCCTGAATCTTCCGTTGGGTTAGCTAGGGGATTCTGGGTGTTGTGGTCCAAAAACTGAATGCACTCTCATGGACAGTGATGAACCTTTGCTCCCAATTGTCCAATGTCAAACTTGTACAAGAATCAAAGACAGCCTTGGGTTGTGTTTCTGGAATTATGTGACAACAATGGGCCAGGTCAGCTTTCTCATCTTGTTGTGTTTTTGTTTAGGGACAATATGAAGCTATAGTATGGATCATCTTATATTGAGCACAAATTACAGTAATCATAATATCCCTTTGACAATTCACTGCAGGTTTAAGACCATGGCTTTGTGGTAACATCTACTGGAATAGAAAGCTTGAAAAAAATTTTGTCAGTGCAGCAGCTTGGATGACTTACAGTCCTTCATCCTTTCGGAGTGAAATCCATTATTCTGAAGTGTCACCAGCAATCTTAGTCTTAATTATACCCAAGCTTTCCCCAGAGGGCCACTTGTTACCTTTCCTGTCATCCTGCAGCTGCTCCTTGTACTTAAAAATCTTCGTCTCAAGGACTTTTCATGCATAAAAAAGCATAACTGTGTTTCCAGTCTGCCTTGCATTTGAACCTAACAATGGAACTATCAAAGCAAAGAGGTCATTGGGCTTGTGTGTGTTTCTCCACCAGGAAGAAAGCAAATCAGATTTGATTGTTTGTGGCCTTTGTATTGGAGCCCTTATCGGCCAGCTTGATGTTAATAACTGAGCATTAACATTGAAGGACTCCACTGTTCAAGTTAGAGGAAAATAAATATTTTTGAGGTCACATATTTGAAAAATGTTGGCTAAAATCCTGTTAGTGTAGGTATGCCTGTGGAATTGTGATGACATCACCAGCAGGAGGAGATTCTCAGTAATGAGTAATTTCTTCCTCTTCTCTCATGGCTCTTCTGATTTGCAAATAATTCCTTTTGCTGTGTGGAAGCCATGGGAGGCATGGGACAGGAAGAGGAAGTTTTTTGTTACTGAACATCGCTGCTGCTGGATTACGCTACCAGCAGAGGGAGAGTTTCAATAATGAAAGATTTTCTTCTCTCATCCCATGGCCTCCATAAAGAGTATATAGAGGCAGCCTCCATTGGAACTCACCCTCCCATGAACCTTTGAGAGTCACAGGGAATCCTTGTGACTCACACACTGCAGGAGAATGCTTTTCTTCTCATCCAACAGGAATAGCAGGGAGGTAAGAGGGCTACGTTACCATCTGTCAGTTTAAGGGCTTTTACTCCCATAATTCAGCCAGGGAGAGGAGCATAAGTTATTTTTTAAGTTAATACATTAGACCTAATGGATTATTTCCTAGCTCACCAACTAATGGCATTGCAGAGGGTTTATAATCTAAAACAGCCATTCTCAATTCTTTTTTGATCACAGCCCTTTTAAGAGCTCTTCTCAGGTTTCAGGGCCTCTATCAAATGAGAAAAGCCTTTGGCTGTGTGCAAACAAGGATGCAACATGAACAGATGAATCTATGTTCCTCTTCAAATGTGCCAAGCCCCCCCCCCCCTTCCCGGGAGCCATATGTCACCCATTGAGAATGGCTGATCTAAAACATCCGGAGAGCTCCAGGTTGGGGAAATTTGCCTTAATATGAATAGCACAACAGTTGAAGGAACTCTTCATTTAGGGTGAGCAGATGGGGGGAAAAGGGCAAGGTTCCTGAACCTTTAATAACTGGTTGGAAGAAGAAATTTCAAAAAGTACAGCTTTTAATGAATGCTACACCTCATGAAATTTTCTCCCCACATTAGTGTTAATGATACAGAAACACTGTCCTTTTTTTTTTAATCAGCCCTGAATTAAGCTTTATTTCTACAGCTGTGTTGTGCATGGTAGGGCAGCCTTCCGCAACCTGGAAGATGGGGAAGGTAATCTGCTAAATGTAAGACAATCCACATTACAGCTTCACATCGTCCCTAAACAAAAATGCAACGAGGCAGAAAAACTGATCTGGTCACTTTTGCTTCTTTTTACTGTGCACAGCTTGGAGGGTGGCCACTTCAGTCTTGCTAAAAAGAGAGGATAAAAGAAGATAGTGATTTACATCAAATGCACATAGGTATGAATGCAAATATAGATAGAATACCTATAATTTAAATAGAAATACATCTCAATATTGTGGGGAGGCACAGTGAGGAAGGTGATTGGTGCATCTCATCAGTCTGCGACCTAGAGTGACCACATGTCCTCTTTTATGGAAGACAGTCTTTTATTAGGAAGGCTGTGAGGGGATAACCCTCAGTTTTGAAGGTGCCCTCTGTTTGTAGGGCTGTGAAATTGAAGTCTGATCTAAAGATCAAAAGCCATAACGAGAGAAAGCAGAGGCCTTAAATTTGTCCAGCAGCAGTGAGCATCTGGCCAACAAGCCTGGCAGGCACCCTGAATCACCTACTTACTGTCCTCTTCCAGTGAGATGACAAGTGCAATGATTCTGTTTAAATTATTACAATAATTTCTAATTTTGTATATGAAAATTCAATACGCAGTTTTATGCAACTCAATAACCTCCTTTGTCCTCTTTTTTTTGGGGGGGGTGCATGCCCCCTTCCTGGTGATGTGTAACTGACTACCCTATTGGTCTCCATCTGCAAATCATGGATGGGTAACTTCAGGCCCCAGCTCTTCCTCCTTATGGCACTTATATTTTTAGAGATGAGCACACCTGGTGGGCAGCTTTTGGAACAAAAGACATCTTCAAAGAGAAGACTGCCTTCTACAAAATAAGACATATGACCACCTAGCCACTGAAAACACACAAAGCTCTGTATGTCGCTCTCCATGGAATCTATAAACCTCCTGCTTTCACTATCTCCATGCCTGGATCCAGAATTAAAATTGGAGGAGATGACAAAATATGATTGGTGGGTTGTATTTAGCCTGATGAGTCATAAATCATGCTGGTCTGGACATATATTAGTTTTGCAGAAAAGATTTTTTTAACACTATGAGATGCTCTAATGGCAAGAACCTAAGAAAGGAAATGCCATAAGCAGACAGAAAGCAAACTTGCTTACCTTGTCTTTTCAGCCACCCGCCAGGAAATACGGATATACTTCCCAATGTTGCAATGATGTCATATGGGCTCCTGATATTCTGGATCTTTCTTTCTTATATATGCACATTTTTATTTTGGTAACTGTAGTTTCTGGTGCATGCAGGGGAAAAGCAGGTAGCAAATTTCACAGTGTGACCAAACACTCTGATATGATACTGGGACCCTGGACAAAGTCACTGGTCTTTGTATTCTCTTTCTGTCTGTGGAATCCAGCATTTTTAGGCCTGTGAGACCAGCAGTATCCCCTTCCTGAGATTACAGTGCCACATCCTGATATGGAAAAGTGTGTTTTGATGTCATAAAAATCTTGTGCTTCATAGAGGTAGGGAAGGCAAGTGGTGGGAGGAGAGCCAAATGATTCTAGAAATGGACAAGAATCCAGGTAAACAGGTCCAGAATTTGTGTAAAACATGGCTAATCAGGTAACATGGCAATCCAGAGCTAGAGGGATCCCTTTTTTGGTATCCAGCCAGGCAGAAAAATGCACCTGGCACCTGTAGTGGTGTCATCATTCTTGCTAGGGCTCTCATCACATATGGCCTTCATTCTACCACATGAGACACATAGGGAGTTTTTAAAAAGAGCTACAGAAACCTCCCCTCCAGCCTTGGGAGAAATGTTTTCCTCAAGTCTTGGCACTTGTGCTGCTTCCAGGACATGTGCAATAAGACTCATGAGTCATGATGACAGTAAAACCCCACTTCCTTCCTCATTTCAAATGGCACAATGCATTCAAGCTCATGCACCCCCCAGCCCACCCAACTCCTCCCCTCACAATTGGCATGCCAACTTTACAAGCACAACACACATGCAGAAACCTTTGTACTGAGCCAGTCTGCCCTGATTGTTGTTGTTGTTTAGTCGTTAAGTAGTGTCCGACTCTTCGTGACCCCATGGACCAGAGCACGCCAGGCCCTCCTGTCTTCCACTGCCTCCCGGAGTTTGGTCAAATTCATGTTGGTAGCTTCGATGACACTGTCCAACCATCTCATCCTCTGTTGTCCCCTTCGCCTCTTGCCTTCACACTTTCCCAACATCAGGGTCTTTTCCAGGGAGTCTTCTCTTCTCATGAGATGGCCAAAGTATTGGAGCCTCAGCTTCAGGATCTGTCCTTCCAGTGAGCACTCAGGGTTGATTTCCTTCAAAATGGATAGGTTTGTTCTCCTTGCAGTCCAGGGGACTCTCAAGAGTCTCCTCCAGCACCACAATTCAATTTCCCTAATGCCACCTGGGAAATGGTAAAAATGGGCTGTAAAACTAACTCATACTCATAAAGCAAATTTTATCTTCCTCCAGCACTGCTCATCTTATCTGGAAAAGCTGAGAAGTCTCCTGAGACTTCAGCCTGAGGCCTAGCTACCCTAGCTATCTCATCATTTGTGGGACTTCAGGGCAGAAGAAGGCAAGCAAATTGCTTCTGAGCTACACCTCGTTCCTGGCCACTTGATACCTCAGTTTGTTCCTATTCAAAATTACAAACAGGAACTGGCAATGAAGTAGCTGGTCTTTGTCCCTCCACTGTTTTTTCAGAAGGGACTGAGGTGGCTTCCAAGTATTGCAAGGCAATCTACAGAACTGAGGGGAAACTGCTACCTAAGGAATGAAGGAGAAGGAGAATCTAGATCTGGCCTCCATCAATTGTGTGACCCACCAAACGCACACCAGGGAGAAAGGCCCTAATTTCAAGTCTAATCAGTAGCCTCTCCATAGGGAACTGAGGAAGAACCTTCTTTGAAATGCCAAAGAGTCACTGCTGGTTCATATAGTCAATACTAAATGAGATTGACCAATGATTAGGATGGGCATAATGCACTCTCTTATGCTCTGTGCAAAACCAACCACATCACATAGCTATAGCTTTTTTAAAAAGATTTGAAAAGAAGTTTTTCAGGTCTTTTGTAGAGAAACTTAAGCCCTATCTGGCAGCCCTGCACCAATTCCACATAAGAGATGTTGCGTAGGCAGAGATATTAATCTTCTTTGATCACTTTTGTTGCAAAGCAGAAAGCAATACAACTGCAGAGGGCTTTAGCCAAACTGCTGTCGGATTGTTTTCAGAAGCATTCTGGCTTGCTGTAGGATATCATTTCACAGTATTCAATTTAGGGATTGTGTTCCTGCATGCTCATTCGCCATTCCCAGCTCTGCTCTCCCAACACTGCAGGATGAAGGCCACTTCATCCCTAGAGCTTGCATGTGGAACAAACAGCAAAGCATGTTGCCATCTGTCTGGCTATGTTTTTTTTTTTTTAATACCCTGGAGGCTTTTCCTCTACCCTTTCTTACTCACTGATCCCACTGCACAGGGACAGTTGTGTTTACATAAAAATGTTAAGATAAAAATGTGGTGACCTTGAGTGCATTTTATTTCTTGGTTACAGAGACCTGGGAGACAGCATACATTAGGGCTGAAGTCACCAAAACTGCTAAGATACCATCTGACCCTGTTTTATTTTTAGAATGCATTTGCTGTTCATGTGCTTCACTGCCACTACTTTGCCTCTTGAAATGCACAGATAATATTTTACACTGTTTTTACACAGTTTTACACTGTTTTTCTGTCTATTCCCCAGATCTTGTGTGGGAAGGAGATCCCACGTTGGGTGAATCGCCTGGCCTACTTTAGCTCCTGTATTCCCTTCCTGCAGAGCTGTCTCCCCAAGGAATGGCTGACCCCAGCTGCCCTCCAGAGCCACATCAGCCTTGGCCTCCATAAGGAAGATCAGAGTGACACAACGGACAAGGAATCCCCATCCACTTCTGCAGCTGCTTCTGCTTCAGGCCCTTCGCGAACCTGCAGACATACAAGGGTCTGAACTGTGCCCCTCTGAGCTGTTCTGAAACCTCGCTTCCCCTCTTACCCCATTTGTGGCTCGCCAGCCCTTTCTCATAGACTTTATTTTGATCCCAAGGACACTCAGAGAGCACTTCTCCGAAGAACACTGGGCTTCGTCCTTTCAAGAAGGAGATGAAACCCTTGCCTATTTTTCTGAGTCATTCTACCACTATTCGGAAAACTGATTCATTCCTCTCAACTTACTCCAAAGAGTCCTGGAGTATATTCTTGAGGCCGCCGTGTCCTCCTTGGTCCAAAACAAAATAAAGACATTGGAATCTCTGGGACCTGAAGGGAAGCCATACTGAGAGAAGTTCCACCTTGTTGGGGACTCTTTTAATCCTCTGCTGCTGCCATCACCTCCTGCTGTGCACACACACAACAAATGCCTTCTCTCCAGCCCCTCCTTGGTGGCATCTTACCCCACAGGGCACCTCCTTTGAGCACCAAAATAATGGGACTGGAATCAGAGCTCAGCTTCCTCATCCCTAAGACCAGCAACAAGCTCCAGTTCACACTATTTCCCCTCCTCCTCATTTCTGTTGCTTTTTGTAATCACTGGTTTCTTAAGTAACCTGAAGGATAAATGAAAGGTGCTGCCCTTCTACTTTCACAGATTTTTTTGTGTGAACTAGTATATTGTATAAGAGACTAAATGACTCTTTGTCCTTGAGATACAATAGCAGAAACAATCTAGAAATGAATGTGTGGGTCTGTTTTTTATTGACATACAGGGAGCAAAAGCATGAGAGATCTAACTAGGGTTCTTACATCTTGTCTGGACCAAAGTTCTTACACCTTTAATTCAGGGATGGGAAACATGATGACTCCCAGATGTTGTTGAATTGCGCTTCCGTTCAGCACTAGGCAGCAAAACTAATGGTGAAGGTTGATGGGAATTGTACCAATTGAACAATGCCTTGTAGAGGAACACATATTTGTCACTGCTGCTTCAGTCACAGTATGGATCAAAGAAAAAGATGCAAAGTTTCCCATCACTGTTGGTGGGTAAAACTGCGCTTCTTGAATGTCTCCATGTTGTATGAAAGATATGAGGAGGGGCTGCCCAGCTAGGCAATTCAGGTGACATGACCAATTTCAGGCAGTACAGGGATGGGGTGGGGCTGGAGAAGGGCTATACGAAGTGAGAAATCAGTGCCTGAAAAGTGTAACAAACTTTTCTTTTTTTAAAAAAAAAGCAGTGTCCCTCACAAAGGATGCTCAGACAACAAACCCAACAGCCTGGACCATGGCAAAGGGAAAGCCATGAGTGGATCAACTCCTTGCTATTTTTAAAGCTCAGTGGATAATTTGTTCTATGTACAAGAAATGTTAACAGAGAACATTGCTATCACACATTCAGTCTTATCTGAGCTGCAGCTTAGTGGCCTTTCTGTCCTAGGCATGTCCCAACGTTAACAATGGCCTTTCTGGATGAGACCATGATTTTGTTTATGCCAGAGCAGGCAACAGTATCCCACAGGCACTGGATTACAGCTCCCATCAGCCTAACCAACATAGTCAATGGTGATTCACAATAAGCATTGCTATCCAGCAACATCTGGAAGCCCACATGTTGCTCCACCCAAACGCTAGACCAACATTCTGGTTCCTGTGGCCAGCCAGATGTCACAGGGAAGCTCACAAGAAGGGGCTAACGGTCACATTTTGCTTTGGTCTCACAGTAATGAGTCTGACAAAAAAATATTTACACAAAACCTCACAGGAGGGAAATGTTTGGAATACCAGGTGTAAATATAGCTAGAATGCTTCAAATTTTGTTCCTGCCATGTTCATTCATTTTATTTGTTTTATTTATATCCCTACTTTTTCCACATAGAGGGACCGAAACAGACTTACAAAATATTATGTTCAAACAATTAAAAATAAAATAAATTACAATATTGCAAAACTATACACATTACATATTTAAAATGTAAAATAAAAACAGTTTAAATGTAAAGGCAGATCTATGGTGCAGTCCAAATTAGCTGTAGTGGGTCTGGAATGGGCAAAAGTCTCTTGTGCTTACACCATCATCATTGTGCCAGCCCAGCCCCCTTTTGCTCGCTGATCTCAGATCAGTCGGCACAACTGGATCAGCCAGTGCAACTATTGTAGTAGGCATACCGTGTTTCCCCGAAAATAAGACAGAGTCTTATATTAATTTTTGCTCCAAAAAAACGCATTAGGACTTATTTTCAGGGTATGTTTTATTTTACAGTCATGTCATCTTCTGGTTGCTGCACAATGGTGGAGGGTGGGGTTTCACTTAACTAGGGCTTATTTTTTGGGTAGGGCTTATAGTACAAGCATCCTGAAAAATCATACTAGGGCTTATTTTCAGGTTAGGTCTTATTTTCAGGGAAACAGGGTAGTAGGCATCCTTCAGTCTCGAGAGACTACAGTAATGTGCTCTGAATAGAGGTCTTGGAACAACGTCTGGTGTGGCTGAGAAGGCCAATTCGAGAGTGACAATCCCTTCCACACTGAAGACAAATACAATCTGTCCCCTGTCCAGCTCCCTGATTTTGCTGGTTTTGGGACTTGCCTCTTTGCCTCGGCCTGCTGAACAAGCGTCTCTTAAAAACGGGAGAGGCCATGCTGCACCGCCTGCCTCTAGGCTGAACACTCAGATGTCAAAGTTTCCCATCTGTTGAGGTCCATTCCTAAGGCGTTCAGATCCCACAACTATTGTGCTGCCTGAGATTAGCTGCAGGAAAGCCCAAAAAAGGAATGTGGGGAGGAGCAATAGAGGCTGAATTATGCTCTATCCAAACCCTTCTCAGCCCAAAGTCACACCCATGATGATAGGGGTCAGGGTAGGCTGAGATCAAGGTAGTCCTAAGTAATTTCCAGCATCCAAAGAATGGGAGGGGTTTGGCTTCTGCACAGCCTCAGCTGGCTTAGTGTCCGCTCAGCCAACCCTCCACCATCTTGGGACATGAGGACTGCACTCTCAAAAATATAACAGATATAAAACCCACACACCCACTTGAAAACCTAGCAGAGGATTTTCGGTAAACAACAGGAGAGACAATTGAGAAACAACTACCAAGATTTTTAGAAAGGGGTGAAAGAGACAGCTAAGAACTCATTCCTGATTGCCTCCACCATCTTGATTTGCTGTTTCCGTTCACACTAATAGGACAAATAGCCCCATTTTAAGAACCCACAATGCACTTCAATTTTCTGCAGAATAATGGCCCTACTCTTCATGTCTTCTTCTCTTCAACACTCCCCCTTCTCCCATCTGTTTGTCAGCAGTCATTTTGGGAGGAATTAATTATGTCCCCAGAAAAATAATGCACATCAAAGGTTTGTACATGCAATGCAATTTATCTTGCAAAACCAGGCACAGCAACTGCATTAAGAAATGACATGAACTGACAATTGGAATCAAGCAACCAATGTAGTGACAACTTTCACACAATCTGCAGTTAAGGAATTTCCTATTCTAGCAGTGGGTTGTCTGTAATGTACATTTGGGCCCTGAAGCAGCAGTTCTATTGCATACTTAACTTCAGAGTAAAATTCAGTGAAAGAATTGCAAGTTACCACCACATCAGTGCAAATAAAGGTGTGATGTATTCTTCACTTGTGGTTCTATAACAGGATTGGGCTCTGCCATTGGTTCCAGCTAGAAACAGACTGGATTCTTCCAGACATGAAGGCTTGTTCCACAAAGTACTTCCAGATAGAACTGCACATAGATTTAGGCAGTTGGCTCCAGAGGTTGGCAAAAATGACTTTATTGGATCACAGCTCCCAGAATTCTCCGTAAGCCATGCCAGCTGGGCGATTCTGGGAGTTGTTTTTCAAAAAAGCAACTTCCCCAAACTCTGAGAGGATGCCTTTGCTCTTCCTGTGTGGCTTCACCAATACTGGTTCCACTAACCTTTCATTCATTCAGGGCTGCATTGCATAAGGAATTTGTGTGGCACTGACTATGTGCATGTGTCGGTACTATTTAATTGTTATCAAGTTTATTTTTAGCCCAGCCTCCCTCTACTCCAACTGACACAAAATTCCTCCCTTCTATCCTCACAAGCACCTTGTAAGGTAAGTTATGGTGAAAAAATAATAACTGATCTAATGATACCAAATAAGTCCTACAGTAAGCAGGGATAGAGATTTGAACTCATGTCTCCTAGGTCCTCTAACAATTGTTCTGCCACACCAAAGAGTTCAAAAAGCCTGTTATATGGCTGACAGTTAAAATACTGGCCAACACTGGGTAATAAATTGCCTGAAGTTGGCATATGATGCCAACTCTCCCTTGGCCTGTGTATTGACATTGATTTAGAAGAAACCCATCAAAGTACACTGGGATACTTTTGGTTCCACATTCCATGATATATCTCCCTTACTTCCTCCCAGAATCATGATATTACATTATTACATATCAACTGTACAGGTTGGACTGCTACATCTATATGTAGCACAGTGCAGTGGTAGCTTCAAGTTCTGCTTTTCTTGTATTTGTGACAAAATTTACAATTAAAATTAAAATTTGAGATTTGAAAGTTATTGGTGCACAAGAAAAATCCCATTTTTCTCAGAATCATGAGATGATTTGTTCTCATCCTGAAAAATAAGATACTCCTTGGTGTCACATTGTGATATGAGAGATCACATTGTGAGAATTCAACACAATGATCAGAAGCTACCCAAACAAAAATGAAGGAAGTTTGAAAAGGACAATACTTCGCATGTGTATATCCTGCTTCCCCTTGCAAAGAAATAATCTACACAAACTTTTGCTCTATAGTGGAATAAGCCACTGAAGATTTCCCCTTAACATTTCTGGCTGACAGTGTGGAATCAACTAAGAAAACATTCTCCTTTCTTTCTTAGGCAAAAGAAAATTTGGGGAAGATTTTCCATTTAAATAATCTTCATAATAAACAGTATCCTGGCTATCAGTGTCACCAGGATCACTAAGCAGTGCCAGGAAGAATTATGCTTTAAAGTACGTATTGGTGTCAGACTAGATAGCACTAGACATAGCACAGTTTTTTTTAGAAAAGGTATTTCTTTAAATGGTGAAAGATGACTGTTGTAGCATGTGATTTTCTTGTTTTTAGTGTGCTTTATTTTGTGATTGGACCTTAAACGGTACATAGTTCTTGGGATTTGAACGTTGGAGAAGCAACATTCCTAGGATTTAGGAGATCTGGGTTCAGATCTTTGCTCGACCATGGAAACTCACTGGGGCCTGGCAGTAGTAAATCACCCCTTAAGCATCTCACATAACTCAGAAATTCTATTGGAGTCATTGTAAAGTGGAAGTGACTTGATGGCACATAACAATGCTTGATACATAATATCAGAAACCAAACCTTGTTGTACTTCTTCACTTTCAACCTGTCACTCTTCTGGCTCTACTCACATCTTCCTTAATTAAAGCAACAAGCAGTTGTGATTCTGGGTTTAAAAATACCCTTCCAGGACAACTAGATATTGGTTCTGATCCAGATGTCTATTGAATATAGAACAAGGGAAGGGGCAATGGCTACAGAACTTGAATAGGGGAGCACTGAAGGGATCTTCGAGATCCTATAAGCACATTCAGCTGAATGTGCTTACAAATGCTCCTGCAAACATTCACACTGAACACATGAAGTTCTGCCTCACTTTTAGGTGAGGTGGGGACATAGGTGACAGGGCTTACACATACACCTTGCCGCCCCCCCCCCCCCACACACTTAGAGTCCTTCATAGTTACAGGTGTAATGTCTGAATGTTCCTGTTGTTGTTATGTGCTTTCAAGTCAGAAGTGACTTATCCCAACTGTAGCAGGGCTTTCAAGGTAAGTGAGATATTTAAGAAGTGGTTTTACCAATTCTACACCCTCAGTGAGCTTCCATGGCTGAGCACGGATTCAGACTCAAGCCTCCTGAGTCTCAGCCTGTTACTCTGTCTACTATATCACACGGGGCATATGTAATGCTTGAATAGGGCTTGTGAATCACTAGATCACCATGCGCTATTGCTACTCCTCCTTGCCATCTGTCGTTGGCAAGGAGGACTCATTGTCATTTCTGGACATGGAACACTGAAAAGGGAATCTTGCTCATGTCCCTGCCCTTTGTCTCTGGGTGGAGAAGAAGATGACAAAAATGAGAAGGAGCCACAGTAGGATCTCAGAAAGATTCTTGTTGAAAGCCTGGCCCTCATGCTCAAAAATGCTTCAACCTTCCATCAGGCAGTGTAAACAAATCATTAAAACATTTTCACAAAAGGATCACCTTTTCAGCCAAGAAGGGGGGGGGGGAACTTGTTTGGCTTTCTGTTTAATTTAACTGAAACTCTAACACTCATTGTGGAAGCAGTTTTACCTATCTCACTGCTTAGAAAATACTCTAAATAAATAAAGTGAGGAGTTTCTGTACTCAATAATAATCTTAGAACTGCAGAGCTGGAAGGGACCCTGTGGATCATCGAGTCCAGTCCCTGTCAAGGAGGCACAGTAGAATATCAAACTTCTAACATCTTGCTCCGCAGCCAGATGGCTAGACCACTGCACTATCCTCAGAATAATGCCTTTTCCAGTCTGGCTCCAGGAATCCAACAATCAGCCAGATAAAGATTGTATGCAGCCCAATCCCAATGCAAGTTGACTTGTACTAAACCCACTGTGTTCAATAGTACTAGAACAGGACTGCAGAAATTCAAATCAAGGATTGTATAATGCGTTGGAAGGGGATTTTCTGTGTGCCTATGAGGTTGCAGTCCTGCTGTTTTTGGTGCAGTGCAGACAACCTACAACCAGGAGTTAACAAAATAACACAAGTTTGATTCTAAACAACTGTCCATTCCTGTTTTGGTTAAATGCTGTTTCTCTCTCCAAATGCACTTTGGCCAATGCGAATTCTCACGGAATACATGTTTTACTGCTTCTGGCTAGTTCAGAAATTTATGGCAGATAAAACATAGTTATCTCTCCAAAACTATATGAGGGGATTTAATGAAATTTTCCAGGAGGTTGGATCCCAATACTTTTCCATTTTAAAAATAGTGTTTTATAAGTCTTGTATTTGCTGTTTTACTCTGTGTTGTCTTTATTGGTTCTGGAAGCTAAATTGAATGTATTGCTTTTAATTCTGTAAGCTGGAAATACAACATGTAGAAGGACAGGCTGTCCTGGACAGCATAGTCATTTAAAAACTGTTTTGTTCTGTTTTTTTTCCAACAAGAAAAATGCCTGGTTTCAAAAACAGCTGAAAGAGAATTTCTCTATTCTCTATATATTAGTATGAAAGGGAGCACACTGATCTGGAGACCTACCAGCCATAATTCTCCACGGTGTTTCTCCAGCTGTCTATATGAACCATTTTGGAATTAGAACCTTTAAAGATTATTTCTTCAAATGGGCTAAAACCTTTGTTTCTCACACAGGATTCAGTGTATTTGGCAAAGCTGGGAATCTCTTACAAAATTGAGAGTATTACTTAAATGGCCATATTTAATGAGTGAAAAAATCTGATTCATTCCTACCCAGAAAATGGCTTTGTCGTCATAGTAAATGATGTGTGGGTGTTTACTGCAAAAGTGTCACTGGGTCAGATGAACAGCGTTTATGAAATTACTGTAGCGATAACACAGGTTAATCTGCCACCAGAATATATGACTTCTTTAAAATATAATTTATTATTTGAAAACATATATTTAAAGGCTAAGTACTCCATACTATACCACTTGCAGGTATATCACTGAGGAACTTTTAAAAAATAGTGATGATCCCTCTTCTTCGTCACTGCCTTGTCATCTGGGAATTTGCACTGTGCAAAAAAAAAGCAGTGGCCATAATCTTATTGTGAAAGAGAAATTGCACAAGTGGTTTCTCCAGTTCTGAGTTTTGCAGCTGTGCAACCAATTGTGTGACCTTGTGTTCATAAGTCTTTGGGTCCAGGTCCCAAGTCCGAATCTGAACCGTTGGTACCAGATCCCAAGTCCAAGTCCGATTCTTTGGTACCAAGTCCTGAGTCTCAAGCCCCAAGTCTGAGTCTCTATTAAAAGCAAGCTTTTCTCCCCAGAAAAGCTTTTCTCCCGTTGCAGTTTTCATTTTGGAGAAGAGATAATAATAAATAATAAGTGCAAAGATTTTTCAATATAGTCTCATATTTTAGTAGTTGCCAACCATCAAAAGTAATTGAGCAAATATCTCCAAGCCATTATTACCCACTAAAGAAACATATTTAGTTTTTAAAGGTCTAAAAGAAAGGTCATCTCCACAATAACCATAACATTATTTACTGGTTAGCCTTGATAACCTCAAGGGCAGTAATTTCATTTTAGTTTAGCCTTAGGAAGTAATGATGTGGGGTCCACTGATAGCATAATGCTTACCTAACTAAACAGGAAAAACAGAAGTAGTTCTAAGCAAACATGGTTGACACATGCTTAACTGAGAAAAATAATTGATATACAGTATTTACTACATAATACATTTTAATGCAAGATCAACTATGGAATTGTTTGTTTACTATATTTGGAATTATTGTCTTTTAGAGGCATGTTGCAGTTTGTGTATTACTCTACCAAAGAAATATTACACTGTAAAAATTAAATTGTTTTCTCCTCTATCTCCATCCTTTCAAGGCAGATCACAGGCTGATTAGGACTAGAAGACCTGAAGAAATGACTCATTGGATTAGACTAAAATCTACTCATTATCATCCTTCTTTTGTTTGTCCAGCATCCAGTACTTCAAGATATTCAATTAAAGACTACATCAAATAATTAAAAAGTGCTACAAGGCAGTCTATCAGTATTTTTAAAAGCAGGACCAGCCCTTCATTAGGGTGAGTGAAGCAGTGGCCTCAGGCATCAAACACTGGCGTGTAGGAATGGCAATTTACTATGCCATTCTTCCTGATTCCCCTGGCTATTCCATTCTCTTGGAGGATGATGGTGGGTACCACAAAGCCCTTCTGCATCCCAGAGCAGCCCGATAACCTCAGATGTTGTGGGAGATGCTGTTGATTTGCCAGTGGAACAAGATTAAGTTCACAATTCAGTTGACAAAAATATATAAGGTGAAAGGGGGGGGGGGAAGGCAAAATATTACAGTACTTTATTTTGTCAGCATGCTAAGATATACTAACACAGCAACTTCTTTGGATCTGCCATTTCAGTGCTAAAAGAAAATGAAAGCCATTTCAGAGGCTCATTTCTGCTTACCTTCTTTTCTTACTGCTTTTTTGCAGGACTGGCACCATCATATTGACATACAGGCCTGCCATGGTGGCCAATCATTCCCCAGTCACATTCTAACCCTGACAATTCCCCAGGCCAATTCCTAATCTAATACAATTGAAATAACATCAGTGGAGTAGAGGAAGGGGATTGCCTTATTTCTGTTTTGTTCTAGGCTTGCAGTTAAAATAACATTGAGAAAACTGAATGCAATCTGGGAGCACCTTTTCTTCCTAAAGCTTTGCGATGCTGTAGCTCAAGTTGATGGGAAAGTCACAGTCATAGTCTCTGTTCTTAAAACAAATGAAACACAAAACCCAAACAATTCAGCTGCAACCCCACAGACACAGAAATGGGTTGCTGGTACAGTAAAAGAATGGAAAGACACTTTGTGCCTGTTCAGAAAATAACATCTTCATATGTTCCATGGTTTGGCCAAAGTCTTGAAAAAATGGGCTTTAGGGCTGAATCCTGGTGAATTCTGACCCAAATAAAACTCTGTAGTTGCTGCCAGCTTCTACAGGCAGTCCAAGTTGCACTTTAATGTAAAAGGCTGCCAGTGTGGATTATTTTCCTATGCAGATTATTCTATCTTTATCCCCATATAAGAAAGAGATGTATCAAACTGTTATCTGTGTAAAGTTCATTCTACTCAGCTAATATACAATACTGCAATAATCTTGTATTTTTACAATGTCCTATAACCAGCTTTCATATTCTAAAAAGCAGCTATGTACTTATTATAAACAAAAACTGTGCATTTCTTTGAGCTTTCTGTATAAACTCCACAGTAGTTCAAAAACAGTGGAATGTAATGCTCTCTTGCTTCTGTTTGCTGAAGAGCTCTCTATAATGCAGAAGCCTAGTAGGGTGATACCACTCATTCTATTTATTTTATTGCTTTTAATTCTGTGCAAGCAAACCAGTAACACCAAAAGATATGGCATTGAAATTGCATATGGAGAATGTGCCATCTAGTGGAAAAACACCAGTATAATAATGTAAGAGTGGGTGATACCTTTTTATTGGACCACAAAAAAATCAAACAAATTGCAAGCTTTTGTGGAGGAAACCCCACTTCATCAGGCTTAGCACAACCCCTTCATGGATAGTGCAGAAACACTGTAGACAAAAATTGATTGTGCATGTCTGTGAGAGGTGATATCAGTCCTCTTGAGGCTGTGATTTCAAGCATCCTTGCAGCATGGTTGGAATTTTTACAAACTCACACTGCCTGCTTCAAAATGTAAAGTTTCTTTTTGGCTGTGGGGGTGCAGAAAAACAACACAAAGACATAGCAGCCTCTAGTGCAAGTTAGGGGTTATAATTTAGTTTATTCACCAGGCAGAAATAGCCACTTGTGCCAAATTAAAGTCAATATTTCTACTTGGTGAACATAAGATGTTTCTTCCATTTTTGGTCACCTCTGGTTGATGTGAAGAATCTACGTGGCTGGTGTTGAGAGTCCATGTTGTCTTCTGGGTGCTATTGTTTGCTGCCATTAATGTTATCTTATCTTGTCCAGAAAGAACAAGGAAAAGGCCGTGTGGTCCTCCAGATTATACAAATGGAAGAGTGGGTGACTGGACCACTAAAAAATCAAACAAATTTAAATAGCGATATTTATTTTGCTGGAGCTAAATATCCCCTTCTTGGATGTACACCTTAACATGGAGAAGGGGTTTCAGTGTATCAGTGAAGCTGAGAGATGGTTACAGCTAAGACATCAGACTAAGATGAATCTAGCCTCTTCAAAGGAAACTGTCACATCAGCAGAAGAGAATGGATTGTTCCAATGGTGATGGGGGAGTTTGGCAGGTATTGGGTAGGAGCAGTAGCTGAAGATGGCACTGGTGAAGGAGCCGTGGTGACACTCAAGCTAACTTGTTAGTACTGCACAGAAGGTGACAACGGCAAACCACTGCTGAACATTTCTTGCCTTGAAAACCCTATGATGGGAGAGTCCAAAATAAAACAAGGACTAGTGCTAGAAGGTGAGACTCCCAGGTCAGAAAGCACTAAATCACCTACTGGAGAAGAGCAAAGGACAAGTACAAATAGCACTGTTGCTGATGACACATCTAGATTAAAGCTGAAAAGATGTCCAGTAGTTGGCATGCACAGAAGTGAAAGAAAGTCTGATGCTGCACAACACATATAATTGGAACATGGAATATGAGAAGTAGGAATCAAAGTAAACTGGAAGCCATAAAGCAAGAAATGGAATGTATGAACATTGCAGTACCCAAGTACTGGGTACTGCAAATGGAATGTATATTTATACATTCCATTTCTTGCTTTATAACTTCCAGAGAACTAAAGTGGACTAGAACGGAATCTTTTCAGCAAGACAACTACAAAGTGTTCTACCCTGGAAATGACAAATTCAGAAGAAACTGAGTGGCACTAATACTGAGGCAAGATGTAGCACAGGCAGTTACAGGCTATAACGCAAGGTCTGACTGGATAATATTAATCAGACTCCATGGAAAACCTGTCAACAGAACCATCATTCAGGTATATGACTCAACTACACATGCTGAAGAAGATGAAATTTAAAGCTTTTATGCAAGCATCCAGGAGGAAAATGATCACAAACCAAAATGAGGCACACTTATAATCATAGGTGGCTGGAACACACAAGTAAGTAACAAAAAAGAACCAAATGTTGCTGGAAGATTTGGCCTAGAAGACAGAAATGAAGCAGGAGAATGATTCATAGAGTTCTGCAAAGCCAACAATTTGTTTATTGCATTCTTCAAGCAACCAAATGGACATCACCAGATAAATCAATGTAGATATCAAATAATTGGAAGCAGAAAATGGAGAAGCTGTATGCTCTCAGCCAAAAATACATCAGGAGAGATTGTGGTACCGATCATGAATGGTTAATATCCAACATTAGAATAAAGCTGAAAAGAACACTAAAAGAATAGTAGTGCCAAAAATAATTTAAACAACATTCCTGATGAATTTAAAGTCCACATAAAGAACAGATTTGCATTACAAAGCTCAATTGACCATGAACCAGAAGAACTGTGGATTGAAATCAGAGATATTACTAGGGAAGAATGCAAAAAGGCGATACATGTAGTAAAAAGAAAAACCTAGATGGATGGTGGAAAAAACACTTGAAATTGTAAAAGACAGGTGAGAAACAAAAGTAAAAGGAGACAGATACAGGGTAAGAACTCTAAATGCAGCTTTTCAGCAACTTTCACAAAGAGACAAAGAACTATTACAATAGTCAATGCAAAGAAATGAAGGAAAACAAAAGGGGGAAAACAAAATATATCTTCCAGAATATCTAAGCAATCAAAGTGAATTTTAAGTCTAGATTAAGAATGTTGAAAAACCAACAGGGTTTCAACACTATCTGGCACTATCTGACCAAAACCAAATAAAGAGAAAGTGGAAACAGTATAGTGAAGACCTATACTGTATAGCAGGGGTTTCCAAACCACGACCTGCGGGCCACATCCAGCCCATGACGCATTTTGTCCAGCCTGTTCCCTTCAGCCCATGTGCGCGGGGAACAGTGCAACCGTCCGTGCGACCGTTCATACGTGTGGGGTGCGGGCAGGGGGTGTGCACGTATGTGCGTGTGTGTGTGTTCATGCATGTAGGGGGACGGGCGGGGGGTGTGCGTGAGTGTGTGTGTGCGGGCGGCAGGTGGGGGCGTGTGTGCATGTGTGCAGCTGCATCTACGTGCATGCACACACATTCCTGTTCCTTCGGCTCTCAAAAATTTTGAAAATATCTGGTGTGACCCTCACTGTAAAAAGTTTGGAGACCCCTGCTGTATAGAATAAATAAAAAGATGACAGACTCCTTTAGAGACGAATTCTATGATGAAGAACCTGCATTTCTAGAAAGTGAAGTGAAAGTTGCTCTGAAAACACTAGAAGAAATAAAACACGGGGGTAGATGGAACAATGATAGAACTATTTCAAGCCACAGAAACTGAATCTGTCAAAATCCTAATGGGAATAACAATAAAAACAGTAAACAAAACAATGGCCCACAGACTGAAATGTTCAATATACATTCAATTTTCCAGGAAAGGAGATGCCAAGGAGTACTGTAATCACAGTATCACTGTTCTAATTTCCCATGCAAGCAAACTGATGCTCAAGGTGTTGCAACAAAAGCTTTTACCTTATATGGAGCAAGAAATGCCCGATGTTCAATTGGATTCCAAAACGGAAGAGGGACTTGAGATCATATTAGAAATATCTGCTACTGGTTACTGGAGCGCATCAAAGAATTTCAGAAGATCAATCTATGTGTATAGACTACAGCAAAGCCTTTGACTGTGAGGAGCATGGGATACTATGGGTTGTTCTAAACAAAATGGGTGTGCCTCAGCACTAGATTGTCCTGATGTGTAATCAGTACTGTGGACAATAAGCTATTGTTAGGATAGAGCATGGAGATACATAATGGTTTCTTATAGGCAAAGATGTCAGACAAGGGTGCATTTTTCCCCTTTATCTATTCAATCTGTATGCAGAACATATCATATGGAAAGCCAGACTAGATTCAGGTGAAGGAGGAGTGAAAACTGGTGGAAGAAACATCAGCATCTAAGATATGCATGTGACACTATCTTTCTGGCAGAAAGCAGCAATGACTTGAAACGACTTTTAGGGAAAGAAGGAAGTGCCAAAGCAGGACAGCAGTTGAATATCAAGACGACAAAAATCATGACTGCAGAAGAACTACACAACCTTAATGTTGACAATGAAGAAATTGAAACAGTGAAAGATTTTGCATACTTCAATTCAATCATACATCCAAATGGAGACAGTCACCAAGAAATCAGAAGAAGACTGAGACTCGGAAAGGCAGCAATGAATGAACGAGAAAAGATCATCAAGTGTAAGGATGTGTCACTGGAGACCAAGACCAAGATCATTCACACTCTTATATTCCTAATCACAATATATGCACGAAAGCTGACAGGAAAATAATTTATGCATTTGAAATATGATGCTGGAGGAAAGCTTTGCAGATATCCTGGATCTCCAGAAAGATGAATAAATGGGTCCTAGATCAAATCAAACTGAACTATATATCTGAAAGTTTTATATATTGATTTTAACATGCTTTTTGTGTTACCAATTTTTGTGTGTTATACTAGTACTCACAGCTACATACACAAATATATAATATAAAGATCCTATTAGAATACTGAGGTTACAATCCTACACATATTTACCTTGAAGTAAACTCTACTGGACTTTTTGAGATTCACCTCTGAGTAAAAGGGTTATTTTTTTGGTACTAACTAGCCTGCTGAAGACAATTAGAGAATGTATATTCTTAGAACTGAAGGGCTAGAAGGGACCCTATGGATCATCGAGACCACCCCCCTTGTCAAGGAGACACAGTGGGGAATTGAACTCCCAACCTTTGGCTCTGCAGCCAGATGACTAAACTACTGAGCTATCCAGCAGTTTGAACATTCACACATTTCTGTGACTCTTTGTTTCTCTCAAAGGTATGGATTTCTTCCTCTGTGCCTTATGGACCAGTATGATTAGCTTTGCTTTTATTCTGCTTTGGCTCATAATGCATTTAGCATTTTAAAAACCCAACACCAGAGATCTTTCCAAAACCCAAAGAGGTCCTTTGCTGAGAAGTCCATAACCTTGTAACCATTAGCCAATACTCACAATTTGGCTTCAACTGACCTCTTTCTTTTTTCTTTTTTGCCTTCTGTATCTTGCAAAATGTGATTTTGTTTTGTTTGCAGAAGGATCACCATGTTTCTTTGTATTAGTGCTACGAGTATGTAAAAAAAACACCTTTCATGAGAATTTGGATCATTCTCATTCAACACAATAGAAAAGAAATCCCTTCCATGAAGAATATTAAAGAAGGAGAAATACTGGACAAATTCTCATTGGAGAAGTTCAGAATTCTTGTGTTTATTTTACTTATGAGTTGGCTGAGGAACAGAAGTGTCAGTTTAGTTTTTCATTTCACAGTCATCACTATGGCAGCCAGAAGCCTTCACAGTTCCGCACTATTCAAAGCACAAGGAAAAATGTGATACAGTTACTCCTTCCACAGGCTCTTTCCAATCATGAAAGGTTGTGGGTGATCACAGAACAAAGGAAGGCTAATTGCCTTAGAGAAAGTACAAAGGAGTCGACAACGGATGTCCGAGCCAGCGGAGTCTCAAGGCAACGCCCTGAGAACTCTTTTTATTGACTTAGCATGAGTTACATAGTATGTTGTTAGAATTCAGATAGGATACTAGTTACCTAATTGCCACTAGGATTGGCTGAAATAACTCTTTGATCTTATGCTCTACCTCTAAGCGAAAGGGCAGAATAAGGGGTTATCCCGCCTGCTGGCAGCTGCTGCTTCTGCCAGGAGTGTCACTGGAACAGAATGCAGCTACAACCTTTAAGCAGATGTTTCCCACAAAAGGTGGGCAGCCCAGGAAGCTGAAGATTTCTGAAGGATCATCTAACAAAAAGATAAAACAAACACACCCTCTTTGGCTACTTTGTAATGATATAGCAAGCTCAAAAACACAACCAAAGATATTCATTCTAAATGTATTCTAAAATAGCCCTGAGCATAAGAATGGAAGCCTTTTTCACTGGGAGAAAAATCTTTGGTGAAATTAGAGGAATTTCAGAGAAACTATGACACAATAGTATTTCCATTTTGTTCATGGAACTAGGCACAAAGAGGGGCCTTCTGTAGAACCAACGACACAAGGCGGCGCTCTTGAGGCTTTGTTCCATATCACCCAAAGTTAGAGGGAACAAAAATCTTGACAGAGGGCAATACATTGGTGAGTTGAGTTTCAGGACGGTAAATGGCAGCACCTCCCAGCATGATTTGCTTTTCCTTTTATTATTATTATTATTATTATTATTTTGAGGGAATACCAGATTCTCCTCCTTTTCCTCAGAGGCTTCACGCACATCCCTCAGGGCAGAGTCAGGGGGCGACAGTGCCACTTGCCCCGGGGGGCCAACATCAGGCGTTACGGCTCTGTCGCCAGGCACCGAAGTAGCCATCGGAGCATATTTCTATGGCCTTTTATTTCCCGTGGCTTCGAACTAGGGAAGTTGCCTCCTCTGACTTTCCGCCCATGACGCTGCCCTTAAAAGGCACGAAAGGGCGTCCCATCCGGCCTTGGGACCCCGTTACCATTCGTGGGTCTGCGGCGCTCGCTTGGCGTCTGGCTCACCACCTGCGCGCTTCCGCAGGGCGGAACCTTAGTGTTTCCGACCTCGGGATCCAGGGGTGCCTTGTTTTCTGTAGAACCACGGAAGTGAGGAAGGACAAGTCCCTTCAGAAGCCCAGACGATGCCTCTTGTCATAGACCGATTGCGAGCGCTGAAGAAGAACAAGACATTTAAATATGGACTCCCGATGCTGGTGAGGAAGAGGAGGGTTAGTTGTGGCTGCGGGACGGCGATGCTTGGCCGGAGGGGAGCGGACTTCGTTTACTGCGGCAACTGTCGATCGCCGGGCTGGCCGCTGAGAGCAATAGGGCTCTCAGTGACGGCGGGAGGGACCTTCTCTCTCTCTAGGCCCGCCACCCCCCCCCCCCGCTCCCCTCCGAGAGCTGCTCGGGGGCAGCCGAGGGAGGAGGGCCACGCGCGGGTTGGAATAACGTGCGAGCAACCGCTCTCTTCTTCTCAAGCCCGCCTGCAGTCTGACGGGGGGGGGGGGGGCGCGGAGGCAGACAGGAAAGAGACACGATATAAAGCAGAACTTGGAAAAATTACATTTCTGGGAACACATCTCCCGAATTCTTCTCAGCAAGCGTGACCACTGGCCGTCCTGGTCGCGAGATTCTGGAAGCCGTAGTGCGAGAAGTAACTTTTCTAAGTTTTGGTAACGCAGGCGTAAGGAAACGTCGTTTTGTCTCTCTAGTGATATTCTTTGTAGTTTGGGTCAAATGGTCAAAAACGGTAACACTTTTAAATGGCAAAAGAAAAGAAAAGAAAAAAAAGTGGCACCTTAAAGACTATTATATTTTAATGTAAGCTTTCCTGGAACTTCACCCACTTCTTCAGACATATGAAGTAGAACACAGAAATTAACAGAGTAAAACATTCATGCTAGACTCCAAGAGAGACAGGGGTGTGTGGTTGCATTTCACACCTGCAACAATTTATGACCCCTGTTTGGTATTGAGTTATTTTGAAGTCTGGTTCTGTAAATATTACAACAAGAGAGAGGAAGCAAGGCAAAAGCAAAAAGAAAAAGAAAAAAGGAGGGGTACTTTAGAAGACTAACTGTAAACAGTAGCATGATTAAACAAAATAACACATGAACAATGATAGACTACCTTTGAGCCTTGTTGAGAAAGATGGATTTGGTACTAGTAAGTGAAAATAACAGTAGATACCAGCATAATTATTACAGTTGGAAATGACTTAAGAAACCTTGACTGATATTCAGTCTGTTGTTATGGGTGTCCATAATGGGTATAAATTTTATCTCAGCTGTTTCACTTTGTATACTTGTTCTCTAGTGTTTATTTTCAAGAACAGCAACTGTCCTATCTTGTAAAGAGTGTCCTGATTTTCCCAGGTTTCTGTGAATTGCAGTTTCTGATGTTTGATTTATGTCTATTAATTCTTTTTTCATAGAGATTGTTCTGTTTCTCCTAGTGCAGAGGGGTACTGTTGGCAAAAGATGGCATAGATCACATACATCCTGTAATCGTAGGCATCCTTCAGTCTTGAGAGACTATGGTAACGTGCTCTAATCGTGTTGCCAGAATAAATGTGGGGGCATAGTTGGCATCTGGATCTGTAGCAGGGTTTAGTCCCCATTTCTGTGCCAGAGTTGTGTAATCTGTTGTGTGTTAGTAGTTGCTTGAGATTGAGGAATCTGCCACCAATGACTTGGGAGAGTGAAGTATTCTTGTAAAAAATGCACAGGAGATCACTTAAAATGCATGTGAGTGGTCTCAGTTGTGGACTGGAAGTGACCACTAGCAGTGTTCTGTCATTTTCTCTTCTAGGTCTATCCTGCAATAGGTTACTTCTTGGTATCCATTTTTGTTAATTTGTTCCTGAACAAATGGTGAGAATTGTAGTCTGAAGAATGTGTTTTGTAGATCCTTGGAGTCTCTATTTTGTGAGTCTGAGTAGGTGCGATTATATCTGAGGGCTTGATTGTAAACAATGGATTTTGTTGTGTGTTCAGGATGGAAGCTGAAAGCACGGAAGTAGGTGTGTCGATGGGTGGGTTTTCAGTACAGCATGGTGCTAAGGTGTCCACGTTGTAACTTCATAGTCGTCTAGAAAATGCACTTGTTGTGTAGTTTGTTCCAGGATGAAGTTGATGTTTGGATGAAAGTTATTGAAACCTGGTGGAATTTCTCTAAGGATTCCTTTCTATGGTCCATTTCAGAAAAAGTGTAATCAGTGTACCTCAAATAAAGAAGTGATTTTTGGGTGTAACACTGAATAAAATGTTGTTCTAGGTCAGCCATGAATATGTTTGCATTTTGTGGGGGGCATGAGAGTGCCCATCGCAGTTCCATTGACCTAGAGGTAGGTGTCAAAGGTGAAATAGTTGTATGTGAGTACCAAGTCATAGAGGATGGTGATGTAGCTTCTTCTGTGTTTCAAATAGTATTCATGATAACCTGTAGGATGATGTTGTCAGGGAGGTGGTGAGTGGATTGAAGTTTCCTTAGAAAATCTGTAGGATCTCTTACATAGCTAAGTGAATTGGCAGCATATAGTTTGAGGATGGAGTCCAAGTATCCAGAGACCCCAGCAACTGTATTGTTGTTGATACAATAGGTCTACTGAGGTTTCCTGGTTTGTGTAGTTTTTGTAGCAGCTAGAAAGTGACTGGTTGAGGTTCTTGTGGTGTGTTGGCCAGGATTTGTTCACATACGTTTTTAGGGATGTTTTTCATGAGGTTTGGTAATTCGTTTTTGATATTTGGTGATTGGGTCTGTGGTTAGATGCTGGCAAAATTTAGTGTTGGACAATTGTCTCTCAGCTGCTTGTGTGTAGCTTGATTTGTCCATGACAATCACAGCTCTGCCCTTATTTGCCTCTTTGATGACTATGTTGGGATTGTTTTTGAGGATGTGTATAGTATTGCGCTCTGTTCAAGTGAGTTTCTATGGTAGATTCTGCCCTTTTCTGATGTTCTCAGCCCAGGTACAGTGATGAAAGCACTCCATAGAAAAATCCAGTTCTTTGTTTCAACCTTCTGGAGTCCACATAGAGTTCTTTTTTTGGTGCCAGGAAGAAGGTAGATATGGGTCAGTGTATAGTTCCTCCTACTGTTTTTGGGACACTTCCTCTTCCTGTTTTGGAGAGTAGGGCACAACTTGTGTGTTGTCATTCTGGTTGTTGTCAAAGTTATAGAAAAATTATTTGAATCTTAGTCGGTGGGAAAAGGCTTCCAGGTTGACAACTGTATTTTCTGTGTGGGTTTAGTGGGGCAGAATGACTGACTCTTCTGCTTGGCTCAGTTTGTGGCTGGATAGATTTATGATGTTATATTGTAAGTTCATGGTGTTTGTTTTTTAATGATGTGCCATGTAATCAGTTTTAGAAGAGGTAGCCGTGTTAGTCTGTGCTAGCATATAAGACAAAAACAAAAGAAAAATTAGGACTTTGTGCCCATCTCTAGTAGACAATATAGAATTCTCCCAGTTGTTGCTTTACTAGATTGATACATGGTTATTTCTTTCCCCAGCAGGCAAGCATAGTACAAGAGGAATGTCTTTAAGATGTTAGTTTTCAGAGGGGTTGCTGTGCTATTCTGGTTTTCCTTTGGAAATTGTTGAAAGGCATTAGATCTAGCCTTTAAGTCAAATGGCCAGAGTGACTTGGTGCACAATACAATACAAGCAGCAAGTTATTAACTAGTGGCAGTTTACCACTGCGATTTATGCCATTGTTCCAGTAGTGGTGTTAATAATCATTGTGATTGTTGTGACCAATAGGATTCTTTGTTTTCAGGTATTCTAATTTTTTCCTATATATAGCCTTTCTCTTCTTGTCAGACTCTTTTTCTTAAAAGCATGGATAGAAAATTGTCATAGTACCATATAACTCTCTTTTGATAGAGATAAATAAAATTTTACCATATGTTAGGTGACTTTTATTGATTCATACTGTTTATTTATATTTTAATGTACCATAATTATTCCTTGTATTTGAAGAGGCTAGAATTGTGAGTAAATAAGCTTATATGTTTTTTGGCCAAGATAATGACTTATGATGAATGTGAGTTATTAGAAGATTGAAAGAACTATCCCAGTTAAATGAACTTGAAAGAGTCATTCATCAGTGGCACTTGCCAGCCTGGCTTTCTCTAGCTGTCTGGCAATATGTGAGATCATATCAGTGCCTAGCATAAGCCAGTACAAACCTAAAAGGGTGATATAAGCTGGCATTGAATGCTGCTTAACAGCTTGTGTGCTCCAGGGTATAAAGTTCTGCAACTCTGGGATGGTAACATCTGTCCGATGTTGGGATGAACTCTTGGGACCTCATGGATATGTCTTGCATGTCTCAGAAGAGATTTTTCTGCTTGCATGGATTTTTATGTTTCCTTACCTTGTCTCTGCATTGTTTCTGAACTCATTCCAAAACACAAAACATTCAATTTTTTTCCTTTTTGCAGCTGCTATTAGTATAGTGCCTGCTTTTCAAATATAGTAGATGATACTCCAATTTCTTGAATATGGCAACTGAAATTCCAGTCTTGCTAGCATGCTTCTGATAAGGGTTGCAGCTACCAGTGACTTGTTCCCCACATGACTTTGCATACTGTATTTGGACAGGAAGGTTCTTCAGCACTGCTACAATAAAGTACCTTCAGAACATGCAGAATTACATATTTGCAACAATTAGCTCATCTTAAAAGTATTCAAAAGACAAATGGAAAGTGATTATATCAGATGTACAGTATGCGTACATACACCAATAATGCATACAAATACCAATTTCCAATTTGATGAAATACAGTGATGTAATAGAACCAGATTTCTTTTTCTTTTCTTTTTTAATTTTTCAATCTATCTACATTTAATCGTGCTTGTTAAACATCGTGTTACATGGGTTGCTTACAGTCATTTTGTTCTTTGCATCTTGGTGTCTTCTCAGTTGTCTCTTCACAGTCTATACATTTTTTAAACATTTAAACCGTTCATGAATGTGTTTTAGTATACAATATTGACTACTTTTATACCAAATATCTTTATATAATTGTTTAGCCATTTCTATCTCCAGTTTCTATCATATCTATATCAACATCGTATCTAATATATATTCATTAAGTACTATTTGTTTTGCCCCATCTTATATATCAATTTACCTTAAAAACCACCATGTTATGCCTTACCCTGATTAATGATCCCTTATTTCAGTTTAATTCCCTTTTTTAATATATAAGATATGCCCCTTTACAATTCCAGAAGTTAAGTATATACATGCTTTCAACAGTGGGGCCACCTTAATATTTTCTTCTTTTTCATCTTTTCTAAGTGATTCCATCCCTTATTTGTATTTTTCCAATTGTTGTTTCTGTCTCCCTAAATATTCTGCTGTCCCTTGTGTAATCTAAAAGCATTTTGTACACTTGACCAATCTCCAACAGATCTTTATGTATTGGATCCATCTCCAATAGGTCCTCCAGTCCATTTTTAATTAATGCTGCTGATTTCCCCCCCCCCCTTATCTTCACCCAACCCAGCCAAGTTTCTCCTCGCCTCTCCCAAGCCTCCCCCTCCGATTTCCTCCAGTCCCTCTTCTCCTTTATATACATCATCCTCCACCTTCACATTTCTTTGTTCAATATTTTCTGTCTCTTGTTGAATATAATCCTTCCTAAGTTGTTCCTTGAACGACCGCATGTCTTGGTTCTGGGATCTCACTATTTCTAAGATTGCTTGCAGGGTAGATCTTGCCTCCTCCCAAAATTCCCCTTGTTGTGACATGTCTTCAGATGCCAGGCACTTGCACTTCAGGTGAAAAATGTCCAGTAGCTTAGAGCAGTCAGTCCAGTTCCATCAATAGTTGCCTCAGTAAGTTGATCACCTGTAGGGTTAATTGAATCCAATCTTTGAAGTAATTTGACAGTTCCGTTCGCTCGATGTTTGTATTGGACTTTCCAAAGTTAATTGTCTATGTTTTAGTCAGTTCTCAGAAGAAGAAAACACCGGAAAGACAAAACAGAGTTTCCAATCAGGCTTCTAGGCTTTTTCAAGGTCATGTTTCTAGGCTATTTGCCAACACTGTAGATAGACATTACTCTGAGGGTTATTTGTAAAAACAAATTTAAGAGGAAGATTTGTTAAGTTTAACACCAAAGTATATAGAACTTCTTTCCTTGCAGTATAATTAAGTGTTTAATTAATGTCCAATTTATTTTCTTTGCTTCTCTTTGTGTCTCTTTCCCCTTCTCCATATCCACCGCTGCTCAATTTAGAGTTGGGGCTAAGAGACCCTCTTTTTTCCCTGTTAAAGGGATTATTCCGTCCAGGGATAGTTATAAAGTAGTATAATTAAGATTTTGTATCTCACCCAATGTTAACGACGATGTTTAATTTGGCTGGTTTATCGCTTCTTCTTTTTCCGGCTGCCAACGACTTGCAAGCAGGGTTATTCAGCTGCTTGTTTCTGCCTGCTGGTTGATTAGGGAGTTTCCTGGATCAAACGTGGGCAACCGCCGTCCCCCCCACCCCGTGATCAACAGGCTTCTCCCCCATTTCACCACCTCGTTGGGGTGGTTTTAACCCCCTGGGGGATCCCAAACAGGTCGGAATTCAGCCCAGGAGATGGATCTCCATCCTCCTGCTGCTGTCTCGTTGCAGCGTCAAGCCGGAAGTCAGAAGATTTCTAAGTGCCAGGGCTTTTTAGTTAGGAGGGGCAATGATCTTATCTGTATCCACCCTCCTCAGACTTCTCTATTCCCTCTCAGCTTAGTTGGAATTCTCATAGTGATAGCGAGTACATGTTGAATAAAAAAGTAGTGAAATAAATGCAACGTATAGCAACATGTAGGTTTTTTTAATATGTTTTTATTTTTTACAAAATTAAAACTAAAATTCAAATTCAATAGTGACTACACACAATGCACATTGGACTTTCCCCACCCGTGCCACCTTCACCCTTGGGACTAGGTGACCAGTAATATCACCTGTACCTCCAAAAATACATTGATTCTTTTGCTGGCATACTGTATAACCTTTCCTCTTCGAAAATACATGCTCCAAGTATGAATTCCATACATCTTTGAAATCATTAGACTTTATCATTCCTCTTCTTATTTTCATTTCACATGTTAACTTATCATTAATTGCTAAGCTCCACATTTCTTTATACCAATCTTCAAGATTAATTTGTTTGTCACTTTTCCAATTCTTTGCAAATATTAGTCTTGATACTGTAACCATTATAACAACTAACTCTTTCTGATCTTTTTTTAGATGGTCATTCTTAATTATATTTAAGAGGGCAGTAATTGGTGATATCTGAATATCGTATCCAATAATTTTTCCAATTTCCTTAAAAACCAGTGCCCATTCATTCTTATTTTACACGTCTACCGTATATGCATATACAGTCATGGCCAAAAACATTGGCACCCTTGCAATCCTGTCAGAAAATGCAACCCTTCTCTCAGAAAATTGTTGCAGTTGCAAATGTTTTGGTACTCACATGTTCATTTCTTTGGTTTGCGTTGGAACAACACAAAAAAACAGAGAAGAAAAGTCAAATCTGATACAATTCCACACAGAAACCCAAAAATGTACTGGCCAAAATTATTGGCACCCTTAACTTAATATTTGGTAGCACCCCCTTTGGAAAAAATTACTGAAATCAATCGCTTCCTGTAACCATGAATGAGTTTCTTACACCTCTCTACTGGAATTTTGGACCACTCTTCTTTTGCAAACTGCTCCAGGGCCTTCAGATTTGAAGGACACCTTCTCCCAACTGCTGTTTTGAGATCTCTCCACAGGTGTTCTATGGGATTCACATCTGGACTCATTGCTGGCCATTTCAGAACTCTCCAGCGCTTTGTTTGTAACCATTTCTGAGTGCTTTTTGAAGTGTGTTTCGGGTCATTGTCCTGCTGGAAGACCCATGACCTCTGGTGGAGACACAGCTTTCTGACACTGGCCACTACGTTGCGCCCCAAAATTCTTTGGTAATCATCAGATTTCATGATACCATTCACACAGTCAAGGCATCCAGTGCCAGAAGCAGCAAAGCAACGCCAAAACATCTTTGAACCTCCACCATGTTTGACTGTAGGGACTGTGTTCTTTTCTTTGAATGCCTCATTTCTTTTTCTGTAAACAGTGCCATGATGTCCTTGACCAAAAAGCTCTACTTTTGTCACATCTGTCCACAGTATGTTCTCCCAGAAGGATTGTGGTTTTGTCACATACGTTTTGGCATACTCCAGTCTTGCTTTTTTATGCCTTTGTGTCAGCAGTGGTGTCCTCCTGGGTCTCCTTCCATAGTGTCCCTTTTCATTCAGATGGCGACGGATAGCGTGAGCTGACACTGTTGTACCCTGTGTCTGCAGAGCAGCTTGAATTTGTTTGGAAGTTAATCTGGGTTCTGTATCCACCATTCAAACAACTCTTTGTTGCAATTTTTCAGTAATTTTGCTCTTCCATCCACGTCCAGGGAGGTTAGCTACAGTGCCATGGGCTGTAAACCTCTTGATGATATTGTACACAATGGACACAGGAACATTAAGATCTCTGGAGATGGACTTGTAGCCTTGAGATTGTCTATGTTTTTCCACAATTTTTTCTCTAAATCCACAGACAACTCTTTACACTTCATTCTTTTCTCCATGCTCAGTGTCACACACAACACGAAGGTTGAGTCAACTTTTCTCCATCTTAACTGGTTTCAAGTGTGATTACTATATTGCCCACACCTCTTACTTGCAACAGGTGTGTCTAAATACAAATTAAAGGAGCATCACATGCTTGAAAAGCAATTATTTCTTACAATTTAGACAGGGTGCCAATAATTTTGGCCAGTGCATTTTTGGGTTTCTGTGTGGGATTGTATCAAATTTGACTTTTCTTCTCTGTTTTTTTGTGTTTTTCCAACGCAAACCAAAGAAATGAACATGTGAGTACCAAAATATTTGCAACTGCAACAATTTTCTGAGAGTTGCATTTTCTGACAGGATTGCAAGGGTGCCAATATTTTTGGCCATGAGTGTAGGTCCCTTTTTCCTTTTTGCATCTCCAGCATTGAGATGGTTTATTTTTATTTATTATATTCAGTCTTACTGGAGTAAAGTACCATCTCCATGCTATCTTATAACAATTTTCTTTTACCCTTATAGACATATTATTCTTCATTCTTTGTGATCATATCTTGTTACAGTCCTCTCTTTTAATCTCTTCCTCAAAGCCCTCCTTGCCACTGGTTTTTCATCATCGCTTATTCGAATCCGGAATGTACTAAACTCTTATAAATTACGCTAACTGTTCCCTTTCTTTTGTTTCCTTCTTCTTGATCTTGTCTTTGTTCCATAATCTCCTCGAATTTTGTCAATTTTCTAATCTCTCCTACTTTTCTGGTCCACTCTCTTGTCCAGCTTTCTATTTGGAGTATATTTAACCAGGATATTTCCTCTTCTTCCCCCAAAATTTCCTTTATAGTATTTTTATCTTTAACCTTTTTCATCCAACTCTTTATTGTATTTAACCCTTTCTCTATTAATACTTTAAGTTTAGATTTAAGAGTTTTGGGGAAACTGAACCTCCTCTATTTGTTGCAAAGATGAAATAGGTGGACTCATTACATATCTATAATTATTCCAGCACTCTACCATATTCATCAGAAAGGGATTATTTATTCTCTTAATTTCTTCTGGAACTTTTTCTTTTTCTTTTTTCTTTTTAAAGCCCTCCATTCTGTCAGGGTATTCTGACATTTCCATTTCCCTCCATATTAGTTTTCTATTGTGTACTATAATATCTGGTATAAGTCTAAGATGATTTACGATGTAATATAATTTAATTTTACGGTGGCCAAGCCCTCCTTCTTTTTGTGGAATATACCATAGCCTCTTATTGATCCTTGCTTGCTTATTTCCATTACAATAATTATTTATCAACTTCTGCCAATCTTTCAAATATATTTCTCGAATCTTTATTGGGAGCATCCAAAATACAAAGTTAAGTTTAGAGATAATCTTCATTTTACATAATACTGTTCTACCAAACCATGCCAATTTTAATTTTTGATACTGATTTATCTGTTCGTTGATTTCTTTCTTCGATTTATCCATATTTAATTTAATTATTTCTTGTAAAGTTTGTGTAATATAAATTCCTAAGTATTTAATTACACTCTCTATTTTTCCTTTAAGTTCTTTTTTCATTCCTTCTTATCTACTTCTGAGTGATTTAATAAAATACATTCGGATTTCTCCCAATTCACTTTCAAACCAGTTATTTCTTCAAATAAATTTAAATTTAAATTCTGATTTTCTGTAATGTATCTTTTGGGATTTTAATTATTAATAATATATCATCTGCAAAGAGATTTATGTACCTAACCTATGTATTTTTGGGGCCTTCTCACTCTTTAAGAGAGGAGCCCAGCTGTCTGTTTTGGCATACTTTATTTTTTCAATAAAATCATGTTGTATCACAGCTGGCTCGTCTGTGTCCGATCCTCTGCTGAAGATTAGCTTAAAATGTTCTAAGACCTCAAAAAAGGAGGCTAACAATAGTAGCTAGAAAATGGGCTTTACCTCTTGTCTTGCAAAATATTTTAGGGTAGCTTGTCCTTGAATTGGCAATTAAGAACCATTAGTTTAATGGGGGAGAGATATTAGAATTACTTTGTTAACTTTGAGGTAACTTATTTTTCTCTAAAGCTAGGAAAATGAACAGTTGGAAAATATTGAAGAGGTGTCTTCTGCCATGTGTGGCATGTCTCTTTCCATCACCTTCTCATTCCAGGATTCACAAGCCATACTCTTTTTTGCCAGGACACTATTCCATGGAACCTGATCCTAATAGTGTTCGGACTCTTGTGATGAGTTCAAAATATACCACTACAGGCAGCACTTCTGATGTGCATGTTTTCCATCCTCACCACTTCCTACACTTATTTGACCATTCTCCCCGATGGCTTTTATGAGCCAGTAAGGTCATGGGCCCAAGCTCTCACCTCGCAAAAAATCCTATCTGTATTCTCCAGCTGCAGCAACTGGGATTTACCCATCTCTGGACAAATAGGGCCCAAGTTACAATCACGAGAACTATATCAATGACAGTATCCAGGTCAGCTCATCTAGCTATTTTGTCTATAAAGTATCACAGCAGGTTGTGAAATGGTCTGCATGCTCTTCTTGTAGGTTGGAACATAATAGACTCCTTAATTCTTGAGACAGCGATACTGAGCTGCTCTGTACAGGCACAATGATCACCATCACAGCCATAGAGTAGGCCTTTCAATGGCCAAATTCGCTTTGAATTTTCTGCCAGTGTCACTTGAGTTTCTTGTCTCATTTATTCATTACTACCAGCTCCCTTGTAAACGAAGGGGCCAGTTTGGCTCCACTCCACAGGAAGGGACATTTAGAAAAAATGATGTCTCCCATTCTGGTCATTTCTCCATCCCAGATGTCAGACAGAGCTTCAACAGGATCATCTCCAAGGTGACAGGCAATTCTCCAAGAAACATTAGGAAACTGATGCATTTAATCTACTTTCATAACACTGTAAAGGATTTGGGTCAGTAGGCTTGTCCTCTTATTTAATGCAGAATTAACAATTTTAATATTGATATGTTAAATCAATGCATTATTTCTAAGTTTTACTATTTAATTCCAAATAATATTCAAATAGTTACAGCTTTTGGTAGGACTTGAAATTGAAATGAAGAAGAGAGATAATTTTTCCGTTTTTAAAATGAAATAAAACTTGCTATGGATTGGGGGGACAGACAAGAAGCTGTTCATGACCCACCATAAGAGACTTGTTCTCCAAACAGCTGCAGCTGTGTTAATTCCCTTGTTATCTGACTTGGCCAAGCACTGTGTGTAATCCAAAATGACAACAGTCTGGTTGAAGGAGCCATTTTTGCTCATGCTTGCATTCTGAAACATATGGGCTGTCTTCTTGCTGAGCCTGGTATTGCAACCTGCAAAACTTTCTTCCCATTAAGAAATAATGCAATCTGCCTAAGGAGCATATTTTTACTGTTCACCCGCCACGGAGGTTTACGTCCATATGGTGAAAATTGGTTGTTGTAACTGTCTTGAGAAGTTGAGGAACATGTCCTCTGGATATTGCCAAGACTGCAACTCTCAGGAGCTCTAGTTAATGGTAAGGGATCATGGGAGTAATGGTCCAACATCTGAAGTCCATAGGTTCACCACCATGATTTAACCTCACAGTAGAGGACACTCTGTGAGATAACCTGGTTGAGACTAACTAGGACAAAATTGGGGGACATTTAGCTATTCAGATTGTAGGACAACCCTAGCCAGCATCAGCACAAGCTGGTAGAGCTAGTGGTGAGGAATGATGGGAGTTACAGTTCATATGCTCATCATGTTGTTATCCCCCATCAAGTCACCTCCAACCCGTGGCGACCGTATGAATGAGTGACCTCCAAAATGTCCTGTCCTCAACAGCCCTGCTCAGCTCTTGTAATCTTAAGGCTGTGGTTCCTTGATGGAGTTAATCCATTTTATATTTGGTTTTCCTCTTTTCCTGCTGCCCTCAACTTTTCCTAGCATTATTGCCTTTTTCAGGGAGCTTTGTCTTCTCATGATGTGCCCAAAGTATGGCAGCCCTCATTTCTAGAGAAAATTTAGCCTTGATTTGATCTAGGATCCATTCTTTTTTCTTTCTGATGAGCCATGATATTCACAAAACTCTCCTCTAGCAACATGTTTTGAACAAATTTATTTTGTTTTCTTTTGGTTTGTTTCACTTTCCTGCTTTCACATCCATACATAGTAACTAAGGAAACAATAGTGTTGATGATCTTGCTCTTGCTCTACAGTACCTTTTCTAATTCCTTCATAGCTGCCCTTTTGAGTCTCATTCTTCTGATATCTCAGCTGCAGCCTCCATTTGGGTCAACATTAAAGTTATGTGGTTCTTTCATAATCTTGTTTTTTCTTCTTCTGAATATTCCATTGCATGCTCTTAGCTGTCATAAACTAAGTAAAGCTGTCTACTTTTCTTGCAACCAGTGAATAAGAGTTCTTGAAAGAAAAAATAAAAGTAAGGTTGACAGGTCTATCAAATTTTTTCTTATTGATGCCTTTCAAGCAGAGCAAATTGTTTTGCTGCCTACGAAAGAATAGGAAATGGTGCCTGCCTGCTCCACATTAAAGTGGTGAATAATACCCAAAGCCAGTTAAGTTATTTTGCCCCAGGAGGATGAAAATCCCAGAATTACCTCTCATTACATATAGACAGGGATTGAAAATTTTTAGAATGTCTCACCAGCAAGTCAAAAATTTCACCAGTCAGCATGACCAGACTATAGCCTTGCAATTTATTGGGATTGGGAATCACTGATTTATACCCTCAGACTTGGGTTGCTTTATTACCTGCATGCCTGTGGGGCCATGAAGCTTGTATTTTGAATGCCTTTCTTTTGAATGTCTCCAGCAAAAATAAAACTGAAAGCAAAAGCACCCAGCCTCTTAAGGAGCCACGGTTCCCTCCCACCCCAGGATGTGTCCTCGTTCGGTTGAAATTGGGAGCAGGGAATCTCCATATTCTCCAACATGGGACTACTCTACATTCTCCCGCAGAGCTATATCTCTATGTGCCTTCTCGCGAGAAGAGGGCAGTTTTCCTTTTGCAATGGGAGGAGGAGGGGAGGACTGCAGGATTAGAGAGATAGAGAGAGAGAGAGAGACAGTCGGAGGGGAAGAAGGCAGGGAGGGAGGGAGCTGTGACTCATCCAGCAGCATTTTTCACTCGTCACAGACGAGTGGACGAGTGCATTTTTCAAGCCCTGCATATAGAAATACAAAATTAATATGTTGGATAAGAATTAAGCTAAACAGAGCATAGGTAAAGGTTCCCTTTGACAATTAAGTCCAGTTATGTCCAACTCTAGGGGCTGGTGCTCATCCCTGTTTGTAAGCCGAAGAGCTGGTGTTTGTCCATAGACACATTCCATGGCCACGTGGCTGGCATGACTAGACACGGAACACCATTACCTTCTCACCAAAGTGTTACCTATTTATCTACTAACATTTGCATGCTTTCAAACTGCTAGGTTGGCACAATCTGGGACAAGCAACGGGAGCTCACCCCGTTGCACAGATTCAAGCTGCCGACCTTTTGATCGACAGCCCAGTAGCTCTGTGGTTTAACCTGCAGTGCCACCCATGTCCCTATCAACAGCGCATAGGGATGCTGAAACTTTCATCTTTAGTTAAGGTGACTGGTTTGGTGGTCATACCAACCTCTGGAAAAGTTACTTTTTAGACCACAATACCTAGAATCCCTCAGCTAGTATGGCCACAGGTTTTGCTGGCAAGAGGATTCTGGGAAATCTAGTCCAAAAAGTAAAGTTTCCAAGCTCTGGAACAGATTGGGTGGGGGAACCATCTATTTCCTTCTGCTATCCTGGGGAAACAGTGACGCCTTGTCCTAGATGCTGCTTTCATTCTCCTGTCCATAGGAGTTAAGTGTGCTATAGCAGGGCTGCTGTAGCCTGATGGATGTAAGCCCTCTCTGCTTGCATCCCCAAGGAACAGCTGATCCGCGGGGGCATAAGCAGATAGGGAACTAAGGGATGAATATAAAAGGGTTATATTTGTTGCTTCGTATTCGTCGGGATCTCTGGATCCCAAGAATATGAAGCAACGAATATCTGACAGATCAGGGACATTAAACGAATATCCCGATTTGTTTTTATATCCATCCCCATGTCTAATACAAACACATGGTACACCTGTGGCTGGGCAGTTTTCTTTCTAACTGAAATAAGTGCATGCTTTTCTCTATTGCTAGTTGATTTAGATTAAATACAGAGTAATTCATCTGGCAGTTACAATGAGTGATGGGGAGGTCAAGGAAGAGCAAGTTTGAGTGTTGAGTAATCTATTCTCTGTGCTGCCAAATCTGGTTCTGTTTTAAAGACTTTATGACAACAAAAAAGATGCCTTTTCCGAAAACTGTTTAGGTTCAAGAAAGTGACCCCTTTAGGTTCTGAGGTGGGCACATGTACATTCATGTATGTGTATAATATAGTCTGTGTTTCCTTCTCTGAGTAGTCATTTGTTACCAAAATATTTTGATCCTTTTCATGCTTCATCACAGACATGTACTATAAAATGCTTCTCTAAAGATGGAAAAAAAAATTGACACAGAAAAAGTAGACTAAACTAAAACCATGTTGGCAGGATTTCTCTATATACCTCCTCCTTTTATTTCCTTCAGCTGGCCGGATAGGGATAGCTCAGTAGTTTAGGTGTCTGGCTGTGGAGTTTGATTCGCTAGTGTGCCCCTAGCAAGTAGAGCCAGCCTGTGTGAAAAGCTGCAGAGTCCCAAGATGCCCCCAGAAGAAAGGAATGGTAAACCACTTCTGAATATTCTCTATCTGGAAAACCCTGAAAAGGAGCACCATAAGTCAGAATTGACTTGACAGCACATGATTATATTATTTTATTGCTTTCAAGCATGAAATAAGGACTGATTGAAATAACAGAGATGTGCAATATGTGTTCCATGGCAAGTATTCTCTGTCCGTAAGAGCTTGGCCCTCTCCTTATAATGGAGGCTGGGGATTAACCAGAACAGCGGTTCCCAACCTTGGAAAATATTTGTGTGTAATTGCACTAATATAATGTATTAATTTTATTTTTATTTTGCTATGGTCTCTGGATTAAGCAATAAAGACTCTGTCAAATTTATAACTTGGGCAACCCAGGTGTTCTTGGGCTGCTATTCCCAGAAGGCTTTACCACCAGCTGTGCTGGCTGGGGGTTCTGGGAATTGCAGTTCAAAAAATATCTGGGTTACTCAAGGTTGGGAATCACTGATCTGCAAGCTGGACTCAGCATGATGTCAGACAAGGCCTTCACCTTGTTTCTTGTGATAACCAATTTTGGCAGGCTACCAATGGCAGTTACAATTTGTAAACTGGTCATGCCACATGATAATTTATATTTTATTTTACTGCTTCTTCCCTGTGGAACTTCTGTTGTGAACTTGTAGTTTGAGAACCCCAAATACCTTTCAGATCTGTATGATTTATACCCAAAGAATCCCCTTAAATTGTATGATTTCTTCTCTGAGTAATGTATTGTTTAAATAAATGCAGTTATTTTCTTTATTCCTAAAACAGGTGTAGATAAGGCTACCAAAGATTAAGCACTTTAAAACAGAAAAAAAGTGTTTAAATCGTCACATGTGATGTGTGTGCTACAAAATTATACTTACTGTATGTCTCACCCTTGCTTGCCCCCAAATCTCACTGGAGGACTTCTTTAATGAGGAGAAGTTTAAACTCCCTGAGCATTAACATGGGGAAGAGCTGGCTGCCCAGTGGACCGAACACTCCTGAAAGGAGATAGCATGGCCTTAGATTATGAGGAAGTTAACCTCAAGTCCACTAGAGTGATGCTGAGCAAAGTCACTGTCTCAGATGGAAGGTATCCGAGGGAGTGCTTTGTTCCTGAGGAGGTCTCCTTGCATCTCCTGGAGAGTATCCTCAAGGCAATATCTTTTTCCTGGGGAGATCTAATTCAGGAGTGGTTGCACCTGAAGGCTGGATATGGCTAAAGCAATGCAGTCTTAAATGCCTCAGAGCTGACTTAGGCAAGTTGCTGAGATGATTGTCAAGCCTTGCTTTTACTGTAACTCTGCCAAATCTGGAATTCCTGATTCCTGTTACGATGGTTATTTATGACCTATGGGATTCTCCATAGCTTGTTACTGTTCTGCTCTGCTGGGTTATTGACTCTGGACTCTTTTTTCCTTGGCTTGCTCTGTACTGTACTGACTGATTTCGCTTTAACACACTGCTTTCCATTACTTTGCCTCTGGTTTACCCTTTCCTGGACTAGAACAAAATTGTTTGTAAACCCTTTTGATTTTGAACTGAACAGACTATGCCACAGGGTCCTCCTGCCTGTGAACAGAACACACACCATTTAGAAGTAGCCTCTTATGATCCAACACAATGATAGTTGTACAGCACTAAGAGGAAGGAATTGCTGTCTGCTCCTCAAATTAGCCACTGTAATGTGTTTGACAGATTACTGTAAACTAAGTGGGCAATAATCTGGGTTTTAACCAGAAATATGGACTGACTGTCCTTCTGCAGTTGGTTTACATGCTCAGTAAATGCACACCACTTTAAGTGCTAAATCTGATATGTATCCAGTTGAATTACTCAGAAGTAAGGCTGTTGAATTATTAGGCCCAGATTTCTGATTAGAGATGGGGGGAGAAAGATGAATCCCACTGGCATAGGTGGCCAGCCCAATTTACACCTACCCCAAGAACCCGCCGGTCCACTTACCACATGGCATGTGGCTGATGTCATTCAGCAGCTGAGTGGGGAGACACAACATCCTGCCACCTTGCCAGAGTAGCCAGCTAAGTAGGGGGGCAGGGCTGCGCCAGCCAGGCTACCGCCACAATTGGCATGCTGACAATAATGCTGGCCATGTGCACTGCGTGCTGCGCGGTGAGTGGACCAACAGGTTCTGGGAATGGGTGTAAATTGGGCCGGCAGGATTCATCTTTGTCTACAAAGACAAATCCCCCGTCTCTATTTCTGCTTGTTATAAAAAGGATCTGCTCAACAGTTGCAGGTATATACTCTTTATATTAGATAGGGTGGGTGTATGCCAGCCATGCCCATTCCTGGAGATGTCTGATCTGGCCATGGTGATATATGCCATAGTAACATCCTGGCTGGATTACTGTGACACACTCTACATGGGGCTGCCTCTGGAAACTTCAGCAGGTCCAAAATGCAGCAGCCAGGTCACTGACTGGGGCTGGTCATAGGGATCACATAACCTCTCTGTTATAGCAGCTCCACGGCCTGCTGATCTGGTTGCAGGCACAATTCAAAGTGCTGGTTCTAACCTGTGAAGCCCTAAACAGCTTGGGTCCGAGCTATCTCAAGGACCATGTCTCCCTTTAGGAGCCTGCTCAGATGTTAAGATAGTTAAGAGAGGACTTTTTCTCAGTCCCACTACCTTCACAGGTACATTTGGTAGGTACACAGGAGAGGGCCTTCTTGGGGCTGCTCCCAAACTTTGAAACTCTCTCCCACAGGAGGCCAGGCTGGCCCCATCTTTGCAGTCCTTCCACACGCAGACAAAGACCTTTCTTGTCAGGGAGGCTTTCCCTTAGTGACAGGCTGCCTTAGTGGGGGTTTTAAACGAATTATTGTGCCTTGCTGCTTCAAATGAGTTTTTGGTGTTGCTTTTGTTCACTGTTTTTTAGTGTGCTATTTCTTTGATCCTTTTTAGTATTTGTATACTTACTGTTTTTAGCTTTAAACATTGTATTTTAATAATGTAAGCTGCCTTGGGTGAGGTAAACATCAGATTAGGTAGATAGATAGATAGATAGATATGTTATCCGGTTTCCCCAGGTAGGAAGCTCGCAAAATGAGAGACTGAGGCACGAAGGCTTCTTGTGAGGTTATTTTATTGCAAAGGAAAACGCCTGCTGCAGAAAGCGGGGAGAAAAACAATTCACCACGCGGGGCAAAGGCTTTTCTCCAAAGAACAAAAGGAGTGGTACAATCTCTTATAGCCTGTCCCTTCCGGGTGATTTGGGGTGGGCGCACAATCTCCTTAAAGGGGTCAGAAAGTTAGTTGGCGAAAATTCATTGGATTAGTAAAAACACCTTTCAAACATGCGCAGAACAGATAACCGGATCTTCTTCTCTCCCTGGGGCCCCTGCATTCCATTCTTATCTACTACAAAGCATGTTGTTTCTATCTACTACCAGCGTTGTTTCTCAGTAAACGGATCCTTTGTCTTTCAAGAAACATTAGTCCTTGAGTCAAGAAGAAAAGCAAAAAGGAAGGGAGGGGTCGGGCCCGCTTTTACGGGGCCAGTTCTTTTCTCTCTGAATAAGTCAAACACAATTATCCTAACAAATCCCTCCTTTTCTTTTTCTACACACTTTGACTTATTCACAATTATAAATTTCGTCCTGGGCTGGGATGATTTTGTAGCTTATTTCAGTTTCTCTTACAGTCATCTGCGTTTTTGGCATTGCCGCCTGAACTGCTGAATTAATCCAAACATAATCATACCTAGGAAGAATAGTGCTTGTTTCCAGTTGTTGAAAACCCCTCCTAACCACCCAGTGTCATCCATAATTCCAGCCCATTTTTGAATAGGGACATGAGCCAATTTCCGCATTTGACCGGTAATTTCTGCAATTGCGTCCTGTGTATCTCCAATTTCAAGGCAACAATTTGTCAAATTAAACTTTCCACACACACCTCCTTCCGAAGCCAATAAGTAATCTAGAGCTAATCTATTCTGATATATAGCATTCCTAATTTGCGTGTTCTGTTTGGCTAGCAATAATAAAGCTTGTTCATTTTCCCTAGTGAGCAACTCTACTACAGCTTGGAGTCTTATAATTCTATTGAGCATATAGATTGGGGTCCTGTGAGATTGTATGGTACAGTATGACTCCACTCAAGTACCTCCCAAGGCCACTGATCTCCCTTAAGAGTACCGCCACAAATGTAGCAATTTGAAACATTCATAGTGGTAGCTATTGTTTGTGCCAGTTCAACAAACAGATTAGTTGTCCTGGGAGTCAAAGATTGTTCCCAAGGATCCGTTTCCATCTCTCTCCAGAAGGTCTGGTATCTCCTCAAATCTTCCCCTATTTTATATTCCTTAGTCTGGACAATTTTAAGGAACGCTTTAGGTTTGCTTCCTTTTCCCTCTATGAGTATACTGAACGTCTGATCCCACATGGAAGTTCCCCATTTGTTCTTCTCATCCCACATCTTTGGTTGTAATATGGTAAAGTTAACAAAGTTACAGGTACCCCAAGTGCAGTCAGGTTTTGCAGGTATTGATCTCAAGGTTGCAGTTTTATCTGCAGTGGACCAGGTAGCCCATACTATGCAAGTTGGATTAGTGTGGAATCCAAATCCATGATCCCCCATGGGGCCGCATGATCTAGTGGATCCCATGTATTTGTGCTGTGCCTTATAGTATTTTACCCATTCCATTCCCCCACACTTAGTGTCGTTGAAGGGTTGCCAGGGTGTAGATCTCCACCCAGATCCTTTCAGGATCTTCCTTAGGATCAAAACAAACTGGCTCCTGACTCCTTTTACTGCAGACAGTATATTCTACATTATTGAATCGACATACAGAGGTATTGCCCATGCATTTATAGACGGACTTGTAGAGCAATGTTTGATGTTCCTGATTTCCTTTCCTGGTAGTTATCACACAAGGACAAGTAGACCCTGTCGCTTGCAGAATAAGGCTCAGAAAGATCCCTAATACTGTAATCACTTTGCCGTCTACCCTTGGTCTACCAATAAGCATCTGCCTGATGTTTTTCCAAGACATCAGAGGGGTAGGCTTTACCGCCACTGGCAGCGGGAGTTACGTTCCTCGTCCTCTGAGTCTGGGCTGGGCACGGACCAAGGGCTTTCGCTCCTGCACTTCCAACACGTCTCGTGGTGTACCGAAGATGCGTAGCGGAGCCATCCCTTAGGAATGGCTTTTGCCTGCGTCGAGCTATCGGGTCGAACCCTCCACTGATAGCTTGCGACTGGTGTTTCCACAGCCCACAGACTTTCGGCCCACAACCTCTCGGGATATCCCACCTTCAGCACATACCACCTCAATGTCGGGCTTTCGTCAAATTTGGTTATTCTGGCACACCAATGGTGAGGGCAAAAGTGGCAATATAGTAGACAATGGGGCTCAAAGGGATCTATCCCTAGCAAGGGATCTTTTAAGTTCCGGATATCGCCTGGTATACCATCAACTGGTTGCCCCAGGCCAACCCCTCGTATTCAGTGTCCCAATAGGAAGTAGTTTGTATTTGCACTATCCACGCCTCTACCTCTCCCTTTGGTGTTCGACTGATTGAACAGGAAAACCAGGGGCAAACACTACCTGTTATATAGGGAACTATGGACATTACTCTACAATATTCGTCCAAACAATGTAATCCGACAATCCTCATCTAACTCCTCGTCATCAGATAATGAAATCACACACTCCTCCTCTGATTCTCCTTCAGAACTACTCTCAGTATCGGTAATTTCACACAGTTCCTGATTCTTCGTAATAGGGCAGACCTTACAGTACTGATTGTGCCACCACTGAGAATCCCACAATTCTGTAAAAACCCCGTTAAAAATTCTTCTTTCCTCCTCCCTATCGATTGTCTCCTCGTCTTCCAATACTACTTGATCTCCAATTGAATACCCTTTAAAGAAATAGAACCCCCACCGACTCCTGCTAATTTTTAAGGATACCTTCCAAGTTTGAACCAGATTATTGACCTTCCTTGCTTCCAGGAACACACTAAAGAAGGGGCAACACTTATGCGCCAATTGCCTGCTGGACATTACTTTTGTCGCCTAAAAATAGTCTTTAGTCCGTCCTCAGACACATGCACGGCTTCCCACCGTCCTTCAGGATTAGTTGCGTGTTTGGCGCGAGTGTGGTGAGTCCAGCCTAGTTCTTTGGTCCTGACGGCAGTTTCTGTTGTTAACAAGATCTGGAACGGGCCAAGCCACCTTGGGGCGAGCGGTTCACTCCTCCATGCCTTGATGTAAGCCCAATCCCCGGGGTGGAAGGAATGCACTGCTACCTCCAATGGCGTTCGCTGCACCGCGATGCCTCGTTCCCTATTATCGGAGAGAATAGAGAACAGGGCCAGCAGATATTTTCTTATAAAGGCATCTTTGAAAAGTTCTAGGTTGGGGCTAATTCTCTGTGTGCTAACATCCCAAATTCCCATTCCATATAGACTCTCAAAGGGCGAGAGTCCTGTAGTGCTATGCGGCTTGGTCCTTATAGCATATAAGGCTAGGGGCAAAACCTTTGGCCAGGGCAATTGCGCCTGTTGCATCAATTTGATGATTTGTCTCTTTAAGGTCTGATTCATCCTCTCAGTTTTTCCTGAACTCTGAGGGTGCCACGGGGCATGTAGTTTCCAAGTTATACCCAAAGTTTCAGCTACTCGCTGTAGCACCCTCTGAGTGAAGTGTGTCCCGCGATCGCTATCTATTGATTGGATCAATCCATATCTACAAATAATTTGTTCTAATAAGATTTTGCAAACAGTCCCTGCCGTTGCCCTGGTCGTAGGATAAGCCTCCACCCAGCCAGTAAGTTGATCAGTTACTACCAGACAATGATTCCACGCTCCAGACTTGGGCATATCAATGAAATCACACTGTAAATGTTCGAAAGGGTGGACGGCCAAAGGTCTTCCTCCCATTTCTGCCTTTCTCGGGTTGTTCTTATTTACTCTTTGGCAAGGAATGCAGTGAGCCAAAATGGTGTTGGCGTGTGACCACACTTTCTTCCCCACATATCGTTGCAGAAAGGCTGAGATCAAAGCCTTAACTCCCCAATGTCCTCCCTCATGCAGTGCCTTGAGGACTTCTCTGATCACCCCCTCTGGTAGCCATTGTCTTCCATCTTTTAATTCCAGTATGCCATTTACCATTGTAGCTCCTTGCGCTTCCGCCAACTCCAACTCTCTTTGTGAATATACCAAAGGGGTGGATATTTCTTTACTGGTAGGTAGGAGAGCTGCCAAGAGAGCAGGGTTTAACTCTTTTTCTGCTGCTTTTCTTGCCAACTCATCAGCCAATCGATTTCCAACTATTTCTGGGGCGTTTCCTTTTTGGTGGCCTGGTATGTGAATGATAGCCACCTTGGATGGGAGGCTCAACGCCTCCAAAGTTTCTAGTACTAACTGATGATGGGCTAGATTCTTTCCCTGGGATGTTAGTAGCCCCCTTTTACTCCAAATTTTTCCGAAAACATGCACTACTCCACAAGCATATTTAGAGTCCGTCCAGATATTTACGGATTTTCCTTTCCCAATTTCTAAAGCTCTCTTGAGGGCGTACAACTCTGCAGTCTGAGCAGACATGGACGGGGGAAGGGGTCCAGATTCAACCTCGAGTCCTCCGTCCTCTACCACTGAATATCCTGTCATTCTTTTCCCGTTCACTACTCTGGAAGACCCGTCCGTGTATAAGTTCCATGCCTCCTTTATCTCTTCTTCCTGAAGGTCTTCTCTAAATTTGGTCTGCAGATCAGTTAGGGCAATGCAATCATGCTCATTACATATTTCTTTCCTGACAGTCTCTGATAACCCTTCAGCTGGACCACAGTGCTCAGTGGTGGTTAGCACCAGATCGGGTTTTTCAAGGAGAATAGCCTCAATTTGTAACAACCTACTATCCGTCATCCATCGCCTAGCCGTATGGGTGAGGATAGTTCTAAGTTGGTGGGAAGAATGCAGGACAATTGCCTCGAAAGGATATAGTTTTCGAGTTAATTTAACCAATTCTGCTGCTGCCGCGCAGGCCTGTAGACAAGTAGGCCACCCTAGGACTACAACGTCCAAATGTTTAGATAGATATCCAATCGGTTGGTATCGTCCTGCCTTCTTCTGAGCTAGCACTCCCTTGGCAACTCCATTACCCACGGTTACAAATAAGTGGCTAGGTTTCTTTGGGTCTGCCAGCCCCAAAGCGGGGGCCGATGACAAAATCTCTTTGATTCTTTCAAACAGCTTATAGTCTGACCTTTCTAGCACCAATACTTCGGGCTCATCCTTTAATAATTTCTTCAAAAAGGGTTGGACTATTTCTGAAAACCCTTCAATCCACTGTCTACAAAAATTAATTGTTCCGATAAAGCTCCTGAGCTGTCGCTTAGTCTTTGGCATTTCCAAACTACGGATTCCCTTCAACCTCTCGGGGTTGATGCACTTAGTTCCTTGCTTTAGTATTAATCCCAGGTATTTTACTTCTGGCTCACAAAACTGCAATTTCTCTTGGGATACTCTGAGTCCCTGTTCGCCTAAGAAGTTAAGAAGGCTAATACTGGCCTTTCTGACCGTTTTCCCTTCCGCCCCACTCAAAAGCAAATCATCCACATATTGCGTTAAAAGTACTCCCGGAGGAGGGGTCCATTTTTGAAGCAATTCTTCTAGAATTTCCCCAAAAATAGTGGGACTTTCTGTGTAGCCTTGAGCCAATACGCGCCACTGCCATCTGGTTAGTTTACCTGTTTCTGGGTGAGGCCACTGAAAGGCAAATATTGGGCGCGACACTGAGTCCACGGGCACACAGAAGAAAGCTGACTTTAAATCTATAACTGTGTACCAAACGTGAGTGTCAGGGATCTTTCGCATGATCGTATGGGGATCTGGTACTATGGGCGCCCTAGGGATCACTACCTTGTTTACTTCTCTCAAATCTTGAACCATTCGCCATGTCCCATTAGATTTCTTTACAGGTAGTATAGGAGTACAGTAAGGCGAATCGCTGGGTTCAATAAGGCCATCATCCAGCAATTCCTTTACTACGGGCTTAAGGCCCTCTTCAGCTTCTGGTCTAATGGGATATTGGGGTCTATACACTGGTACCTCTGTTTTTAAATGCATTTTCACTGGAGTAACTTTCATAAGGCCGGGGTTTCCTGGCTTCGCCCATACTATTGGGTCAATTTCGGCTTCATCCTCAGTCCTGAGGGCGGCCATCCTGACCTCACACACCTGGTTTTTAAGCAATATCTGTATTCCTAATTTGGCCATTAAATCTCGACCTAGTAGGTTCACTCCTGAATTTGGGGTCCACACGAAATCATGCCACAGCTTTTCATGTGACCCAGGTTTTAGCACCTCTAGGGGTTTTAGAACAGGAACCCGTTGCGTTAGGTTTTCTATTCCTACTATGTCACAATGTCCCCCAGAAAGAGGAAGTTGTCCTTCCCAGGTAGGTTGGCTCAGGCTAGATCTCGTGGCTCCTGAGTCTACCAAAAATTCGATTTCCTTTCCCTCTTTGCCCACCTGCAAAGTTAACAAGGGCTCTGCGCAGGCAGGACTTTTTACCAGGCAGCCCCTCACCTGCCCTTGTCCCTCTTCATTCTTTCTACCTTCCACAAGCTTTCCTCTACCTCCCTGGTTACTATACACTCCTCTCTCACGGCCCCGTCCACGAGTCCCGACCCATGGAGGGTTATTTCCTTTTATTTTCCATCATCTGTGCCATCAATTTCAACTTTCTCTTTTCCTTCTCCTCTTCCCTCCTTACCACTACCTTCTGAGCTTCCGTTAACAAATCTCCTATAGGTTTAGTTGTCAAGTCATCAATTTTCTGTAGTTTGAACTTTATGTCCGGGTAACACCCCGACACAAACTCCAGCCTCAGAATATTTACATTTGCTTGATCCTCTGGGTCTAGTCCGGTATACCGTCGCATATTTCGTTTTAGCCTTTCTAAATACTCGACTGGACTCTCATCTTTTCCTTGGGGCTGTCCAAAGGCTAATTTCATGCTAACGGTTTTAGGGACTGTTGCTTCTAGTCCCTTTAATAAGAAATCTTTCATTTCCCCACACTGCTCCCTAATATTATCAGCCTGAAAGTCCCAGTTCCCCGGGGTTATCTCAGGGAATCTCTCCCTAGCCATCTGTTCTGTTCGGGCGCCATCCTGCGCCTGCCAAAGCCTTCTAGCATGACCCAACGCTTGGTTGGTATACGTTACTCCTGCTAATTGTTTGCAAATATGTAACAATTCAGTGGGCTTATAAACCATAGTCCCTAGAGCGTCCCTGAGTCCTGTCACGAACCCAATGGGGTCTTCTGGAAGATTAGGCAGTTGTTGTTTTATTACCCGAATATCGGAGTTAGTTAAAGGGACCTCTACATATCCAACCCTAGTTCCCATTGGGACTTCCCTTAATGGGTACTGAGCTGATGCACCGGGGCATTCATCAGTTATTTCAGCTGCCTCCTTTGCCCGTGTCCTAGACCTGGTGTTTGGTCGAGATGGGGTCTGCCCCATCTGTTCTACGGTCTTCTGTAGTTTATTAATTTGTTCTCTAAGTGGATCTAAAGGGGGGGAATACTCTATGGTGGAGGCAGCGCTTAAGGGACTGGCCTGGGCTGGGCCTAAATTCCTACCCTCCCGCCCTGCCTCTTCGTAAGAGGGAGGCGCTGCTAACTGCTCAGCAGCCTCTGGTGGTGCTGTGGGCGGTGCTATGGGCTGCTGATAGTTAACAAACTCTAAGGGGTCAAATTTAGACATTTCCTCACCCTTTGGCTTGGTATCTAATAGGGTTCTGCTTACTGCCAATTTAACTCCTGGTCCAAATTTTATAATGTACCACATCCAGGAGTCGACATAGGCAGTACGGGGCGGATGAGCAACATAGAAGTTGTCCACCCTTTTAATATCATCGAAATTATTGGATCCGAGTTTTGGCCATCTTGGACTGATTTCTAGATTGGTCCAGACCTCTGTGCACATACGGACCATTTCCTGCTCTGACTGAAACTCCTGTACTTTCACCGATTCCCAATTTAGCAACAGCTTCCCCAATGGGCTGTTGCTAGGAATTCCTAGCTCCCCTCCGCCTCTCGGAGTTGGTGCCGGGGCGTCCCCCTCGAAATTCCTCCTTTTGGTCCCCGCTGGACCTCTTTTCCTTCCTAGACACCTGGTTTCCCATCCCACGGGAGACAAATACAAAAGGGAAAAGGGGTTTTGCGACAAGAGTAAGGGGTCTCTTGAGCGCAGACACAATAGGATTGCAACAACCACTCTCTCGACCTGACCCAGGGTACCGGATCACACAACGGCTACCGTAGGGAACTGCAGGCCCACTCAATCCTTCACTCATCCAACAACAACCAACCCATTCGGAGTTTCCCCACCTTAACTTACCAATGTCCGTTGGCCGGCCGGCTTGGAGGACCTCTTGCGTTCGTGCCTCTTTCCGAGTTCTTGATGCCGAGCAGCCGAAGCGTCGGGAAGGAAGCGGCTGCCAAAAAGGAGACAGGGGTACCCTCCGGTTCGCTTCACCGCCGCCCTCGTTCTGCTCGGCCTCAACTGGGCTGTGGCCCAGCCCCAACCGGGGCTGTTAGGAAATCCCGGACGAGCCCCCAAACTGTTATCCGGTTTCCCCAGGTAGGAAGCTCCCAAAATGAGAGACTGAGGCACGAAGGCTTCTTGTGAGGTTATTTTATTGCAAAGGAAAACGCCTGCTGCAGAAAGCGGGGAGAAAAACAATTCACCACGCGGGGCAAAGGCTTTTCTCCAAAGAACAAAAGGAGTGGTACAATCTCTTATAGCCTGTCCCTTCCGGGTGATTTGGGGTGGGCGCACAATCTCCTTAAAGGGGTCAGAAAGTTAGTTGGCGAAAATTCATTGGATTAGTAAAAACACCTTTCAAACATGCGCAGAACAGATAACCGGATCTTCTTCTCTCCCTGGGGCCCCTGCATTCCATTCTTATCTACTACAAAGCATGTTGTTTCTATCTACTACCAGCGTTGTTTCTCAGTAAACGGATCCTTTGTCTTTCAAGAAACATTAGTCCTTGAGTCAAGAAGAAAAGCAAAAAGGAAGGGAGGGGTCGGGCCCGCTTTTACGGGGCCAGTTCTTTTCTCTCTGAATAAGTCAAACACAATTATCCTAACAGATAGATAGATAGATAGATAGATAGATAGATAGATAGATAGATAGATAGATAGATAGATAGATAGATAGATAGATAGATAGATAGATAGATAGATAGATAGATAGATAGATAGATAGGACGTGGTTTCTGCACACATTTCCCCGAAGTATGAGTGCACCACATTTCAGGTCATTTATGTTAGTCTTGGAAGAGTTCTTTCATGTCTGACTACTCATAAGGTTATTTGTATATTGTGCTACATCTACAGAAACAGTCTGCTTTCCTGTGAAGAAATATAGAACCGAACTATTTTCCATCTTAGGTTTTGAGGCCTAGCTGTTGGGAAGGAGTGGGTTCATGTCTGCCAGAAAAGTACCTGCTTTCTTCTATGGAGTGCTGGCCACGGTCAGTCTGCTCCAGAGCTGAAGAGCAGAGAGTCTGCTAATTAACTTCAGCTGCCTTTTCAGAGAGATGTGTATCTTTAGCAATACCCTGGAAGGTTCTGAGAAAACTAGATTTGGATTGGCTGATGGGTATCATCACTGTTACTAAGATTCAAATGTATAAGGAGATCATTGCGAAGTAAGAATGAGCCTTGTGTCTTTCGATGTTAGTCTGTTTTTATATTGGTTGCAACTGTACTGTGTGCAAGCTCAGTGTTCTGTGTCCTGCTAGGATCTTATTTTGTAACTGTTCAGTTTAAGGCTAGGTAGTCTGTATTATTTTTCCAGATTATTCTCAAACTGTTCTAAGTCTATTTCTGTAATTTGGCTTACTTTTCAAAAATATTTTTCATTCATTATTGTGTCGTCTTCCTATTCTTTGAAATGAAATCTTCTTCACATATGGTGTGTTTATTGGGAGTACAGGTTTGAGAGCTAGTCCTTAATCCAGTCTTGATGTCTTGATTAGCTGTGGAGTCGAGTGGCTGTCTTTACTCTGCAGGATTTGTGAATCTAATTACTGGGATTGCTGATGTAAGGACTGCTGTACAGGTAAGCTGAAAATAAGCACAGGTGGAAGGCAGTAGTCAGAATTCAAGGATTTTACATGCTTTGGCTTTTCCCCGATCTAAGATGTCTTGGTGCCAAGTAGATTTCTATACTTCTAAACTTTTAAGATGGCTGACTGCACTCAAAATAGCCTTTCTGCAAACCATGGGAGGAAAGTATGGCAGTGTTCAAAGTACATTGGGCACCAGGTTTTAGGAGGACTCGCTAAAGTCACTGTGACTGGGGATGGGAGGTAAGGGGCTCTAGTAGGCCCCTACAGAGCTCTGCTGTGAGGCAAGGTAGGCAATGATTTTTACAGATCTGTAGATGGGAATACAGTATGCAAGGAACTACAGATTGTGTTGGTGAATGCACTTCCAGGTTTCTTGTGAGTTTGAGAATATGGAAGTTAGCTGACTTCAATTTAGTAAAGAACAACAACTGGAAAAGAAAATGGTTACATTTCTAAAATCTCATCCTACTACGTTCAGGTTAAAAGTTTGCACTTGCGAAACAACATATCTTGAATAAAAATATTGTCTTGAAATGTTCTTCCTGGAATAGGAGAATGGGTCATAGGAAGGCAAATGTTCTGATACACAGGAGAAGTTTGAGAAAGATTCCTTTGATAAAAAAATGATTTTAATTTGCATAAGAAAAAAACGGGGGATAGTTTGGAATGCTTATTTCTTAGGCTGGGCCTGAGTTGTGTTAGTAGGCTGGAAGTTTTAAAAGTTACTGCTCTGTTGTACTTGGATAGCAGATACATGAAGGACTGTAGTTTCCAGAACTGTCAGACTGGGACCTTTCAGCAGCTTTAAACTGCACACACAGCAGTTTTTCTTTAAAATCGGAACACCCTGAAAGCTCTTTAATTCTCATCACTGTGAAGTAAAAACAGAATATTTCATTTGGCTGTTCCAGTTCTGCAGCTTCATAATGTATTGCTTGAGGCTTCAGCAACAGCCGTCTTAAAGAAGAGGCTTGAAAATTATCATATTCCCTCGTGGAGTAAAATATTTCATAATATTTTCCCTTCATTCTTTTCACCAGGGGCTGATCTGTGTTGCCAGCAGTGAATATTGTGATGTGATTAATTTAGGGATTTGTAACAAAGGGAACATAATTTTAAAATCTGGCTTTCAAAATCGGTGCTCCAGCATAGAATGAATTTCTTTAGCAACAGAGGTGATCTGACATAGCAATGTCTCCTGTGCTGCCTAACAAATTGCTATTTGTTTTTGCAAATTAAGGAGATAGATGCTTTTGCTGAATAATTTGATGAGGTCAGAATCAGTACTAAACTTCAGAGTACTAGTTGTATCAGGGGCTGACTTAATGTATTGTGTCTGTGTGTTGATGAACATTATTATTGTCCATCTGCAGTATAGTTTCTATAGCTGTTTCTTTAACCTATTCTTGAGTAAAAGAACTGAAAGTAGCTTTTCAAAATGGTGTTAAGGAGAAAATAATGTCAAATTTCTGCATGATACACTGTGAGGTGGCTGAGCATATGCGACAGATGGTGTTTCTGTGTCACATTCTATGTTTCATTCTACCTTGCATCCTGTGCATATATAATTTCATTAAAATTGAGCTTTTGGTGTGTGTGAACTCACTGAAACATCAATGAAATTCCTTTTTGAATGTCAAATCTCTTCATAGTGATGCTGCTTCCCTTTTTTCAGTAAATTTTATAATTCACCCTCTAAATGAGGGGCACTGAATGTGTTGTTAAAGGTGCCCTTGGGAGGTAAAATGCAGAAACTATCATTAGGACTGTATTTTCATGGCATTGTAAAAGGCCAGTATCAAAGTAAGACTATTCTCCACATACATTCAAACTCCAATATTCTTGTTTTTAGCTGTTCCATGGGATATTGATAGACCACTTCTGTTGTTAATCACAAACATGAAAAAATTCTGACTGAACATGCAAATGCTTAGAGGGGAGAATGTGTATAATTAATCTAACACAATGTTGCAAAACATGTTATAGATGAAGGAAATTATGTTGTTTATAAAGACAGTTTTATCAGTTGTCTGTTAATTGGGAAGGCAAGATTATGGATGACAAATTTATCTTTATTTAGAAATACCTTACCTTTCCATTATTCAGTGCTCAGGGATCTTATATAAAACCATTAAAATATCTATTATAGTAATGATGAGGATAAGAGGATGACAGAGAAGACCAGGCCCCTGTCAACAGGCTTGTCATGCCTCTCCTCAGGGACGCTGGAGTTCATAACTGAGTTCACCTGTCGATTCAGGGGAGACTATGATTGTTTTTGAAGAGGTAACAGTGGCAAGTGCCTCCGGGAGTCAGTGGAAGACAGGAGGGCCTGGTGTGCTCTGGTCCATGGGGTCACGAAGAGTCGGACACGACTTAACGACTAAACAACAACAAAACAGTGGCAAAAGAAACAAGTTGTTGAACACAGGGTGAGGGGGGAAACGTGCGAAGGGAAGGACAACCCTAGAAGAGGAAAGGGGGAAAGAGAAAGAAGATATAAAAGAGGAGGAAAAGGAGGGAACAGAAGGACAGGAGATTGGAAGAAGAAGGGGAGAGTTGGAAGGATGTGTTGGAGGAACTGATAGTGGAAGCATAATTGGTAGACAAGTAGAGATGGGCACGAACCTTGGTTTGGAGGTTCATGCCAGTTCATGCATGCAGCACCACAGGTGCCACACGTTCCCTTCCCCCACCTGCATCTCGACTCCTCCTCTTCAGCTGTTTGACCAGTCTCTGGCAGAAACATGTCCCGCCTCCTTGGCTGATCACCCACTCAGACAAGGAGGCAGGATAGACAAACCTATCCTCCTGCTGGAGACTGGTCAAACAGCCAAAGGAGAGTAAAGGAGTGTATGCCAACTGGTGAGTGGGTCATTGGCTGGGGAGGCAAGGGAAGGAAACACACGGCACTTGTGGTGCCGCATATACAGACCGGCACAAACCTCCAAAACAAGGCTCGTGCCCATCTCTAACAACAAGTAATGAAGAGGATAAGTTTATCAAAGAATGGGAGGAAATAGTGAAGGAGGAACCTGGACAGGGGAGTTAGTGATCTTTAGGGTGCCTAAGGTAGAGACTTCACACAGTGCAACCCCTCCCTCCAAAGCCTTCTTATTTGGGGGGGGGGGGGACAGGAAAGATGGGAAAAATGTCATCAGGCCCATACATTGGCTCAGTCAGGGAATTTAGATAAGGCAGTGGTACCCTGGCCAAATACTAGGGAAGGGGCTGTCAAACGCCCCCACCCCAAGAAAGTAAATTGTGGAGGAGGGGTGAGCTGCTCACATATTCCCAGTGTGGTTGTATAGGCCACTCCTGCTGCAGCCGACACCTCCAGCAGAGGGGGGGGGCACTGCAGTTGACTTGGAAGAAGGGGAGGACTGAAGCAGAGTCCCATCAAGGTGTAAGAGCTAAAGTGTTTGAAGTTCATTCAGAGTTTAAAGATGTTAAATTTGTTAAGACTTTAGATAGTGAGTTAATAAAACCTATTGTTTTGCAAATTCCTGGTCCAACCATCATGGAGATAAACATGGGTGAAGGTGACTTGGTGGTAATGGCAATAGGTGAAGGGAATCACAATGAGAAACAAAACATCACAGTGAAATAACAGGAGCACCTGTTTTAGCATTCACAAGTTTTTGATTATGTGTGCTTAAAATGTCCTGAGTATTAAAGCAGGCTCACTTGTTCAAAACAAAGATTTCTAGGCCTCCCAAAAGGACAGAAAGGTTGTTTTCATCTGTGTAGTCTCTGGACTGAATATGATAGGAATTGATCTCATCTTAAAAGAATGAGCAAGACAGTGGCTTGTGTGTCAGAGAAAAGATTAAAGTGTAGGTGACACTGATGGGTTCAGATTGCAAAATTCCATTGATATACAGCCTAGTCTTGTTGCAGACTGTGGTGTACATAGGGTGTCAGAGGATTAGCTAGGCATGATCCATTATTGGTCTAGGTGAGTCTTGCTCCTGTCGGCATGGGAGCCAAGAGTATCTTGCTGCTTGGCATTAGAGAGATGTCGACTATCCCACCAACTTTTATTCTGCAACTTTTATTCTGGAGTGGCATGTGTAACTGATAAATGAGTATTGATGTGGAGCACATATGCCACAGAACTGCCCCAAGGACACTGGCTTTTGTGTGATTTCAGAATCTAAGCAAGGTCATGCCTGTCTTATCGCTTGGTGAGAACCACCAGAAAACACCTGAGATCCCCAGGCAAGACAAGGAAAAACTCTTCCTGAAACCCCACAGTTCTTCCATTCAGAGTTGACAATGCTGGCAAGATGGACCAATGGTCTGACTCAGTATTACTTAGCTTTCTCATGCCAAAGTATAGTTCATAGCTGCACTTTATATAGAACTCAGTTTGGTGTCTGTCCTTAGTACACAAAACTTTTTATTTTCTTTTTTGTCTTTCTCTTTTCCTTTCTCTTCTTTGTCATAAAATAAGAGCCCATTTGGTATAGGATTCACCTGTCAGTTTTCCTAGTTTTCTGTCTCACTTAACTCAGTCTCTGTTTAGTCAGTGAACCCCTGTAAGTGCTCACATGTGCACACACACACATAGAGATGTAAATATGAGGAAATGAAACAAATGAACAAGCAATCAATTCCCTTCATTTTGTTGCAGCAATACTGGTCACAGAGCATGTGGAAATATACTCACAGTTTGACCTCTTTTTAAAAAGTGCAAGAGAACCCAATGTTTACTGTGGAAACAGATGAGCCTTGGAATGTTGGCGGGGTCTCATACATTGGTTTTGATCAAGTGGGCAGGTACAATAACAGAAGAAAGGGTGTGTGTGTGTTTCTTAGCCATAACTCAAGAGTGTGAAACTAGGCATGAATCCTGAGGGCACCCTCTGCACAGCTCATTATTATTTGACTTTTAAAGTAGTTAATTAAAATTACTATACATCTATCTGTAGCCTACAGTAAAATCTTTCAGTTACTAGGTGCAGGCTTCTCTTACTGCTACACAGTTGTTCAGAGCTGTCTTCTCCTTTTTCCTCTCCTAGTTGGATGCTATTGTGGCCACACTGGACACCATTGTGTCTATACTGTATCTGTTTTCGACGCAGCAACTCTAATCAATGATATCTAAGAAATTATTAGCATTCTGTGTTAAATTTACTTTTCAGATGGTTCTCTCTTGCTAAATCACAGCCTGTATCTTTTTTATAGTACCTTTAAAGTCCACAATTCCATGCTGTAAAGGAGAATCAGTAATGCATAGTATGCTACAACGTGTATTCACAAAACCAAATTTAAGTCTTTTGTTTTTCATATTAAATTCTTTACAATAAGGAAGCTACTTTAGGCTGTCTGTGTTTTGACTTCTGTTGTGTGGCTATGCTTCAACTTTCATTCAACAAAACTCCGAGGGTTGCAGACCATCTAAACTGTACCAGCATAAAGCAGAAACACAAGGAACTGGTACATCCAATAGTAACAGAAATCAAAATGAGAGACTGGTTTCAAGATATAGAAAGATGTAAATAATCTTTATTCTGATTTTAAAATACTCAGTGCATTTCAGCACATGGCCTTCTTCAGGCTCTCTATATAAAAACAGAAATAAATTACTTATAAACAACAAACTCAGGACAACTGTTGTTGTTTAGTCGTTAAGTCGTGTCCGACTCTTCGTGACCCCATGGACCAGAGCACGCCAGGCCCTCCTGTCTTCCACTGCCTCCCGGAGTTGGGTCAAATTCATTTTGGTAGCTTCAGTGACACTGTCCAACCATCTCGTCCTCTGTCGTCCCCTTCTCCTCTTGCCTTCACACTTTCCCAACATCAGGGTCTTTTCCAGGGAGCCTTCTCTTCTCATGAGATGGCCAAAGTATTGGAGCCTCAGCTTCAGGATCTGTCCTTCCAGTGAGCACTCAGGGTTGATTTGCTTTAAGATGGATAGGTTTGTTCTGTTTGCAGTCCAGGGGACTCTCAAGAGTCTCCTCCAGCACCACAGTTCAAAAGCATCAATTCTTCGGCGGTCAGCCTTCTTTATGGTCCAGCTCTCACTTCCATACATCGCTACTGGAAAAACCATAGCTTTGACTATACAGGACAACTGTAACTAAGTATTGCTCATTTTCTGCAACCTGGCAGAGAGACTTGTCATCCCGCCTCCTGCCAGGACTGGCTAATCTATTGCGGACAACGGAGCGATAGGAAGGCTCTGTCGAGCTCGCATCAGTGGCGGAATCGTGAGTGGACAGACCCTCGTTATCTCCACCTGTGGGGGGATATTCGTATACGAATACCCCCATCTCTATTCATGATACATACCAAGATTTTAGAATTGAAACTTCATTACTCATTTGGTCTGTACCACCTCCAGCTACTGATTAAAAGCACAATTTCAGGAGGAGAGATAAACACTTATTTGCAACTACCATAGCAACTGGGTCAAGGACAATTTGATAACAGCAAACCTCTTCATCTGTGAGACAATTGGGGGCAGTGCTACAGCAAGGGCAGACAATTTATTTCTTCATTAAGCCCCTTGGGGGTTAAAGTGCTCAGTTTCAATATCCAATCTCTTTCCTTTCTAAGTAAGGACTTCTCATACTTCACAGGGACTACATCCACAGCCCAGAACTTTAAATGTTTTTCTGAATGGTCAGATTCCATAAAGTGACTAACAAGAAGACTACCCACTTTTTTATATCTCAAGTTGCTCTGATGTTCTCCTAGCCATATCTTTTCTGGGGGTCTTTCCTACATATATACAATTTATTGCAGGAGCACCTTGTAGCATAAATCAATCTCTTTGTATTACAGCTACTGAATTTCTTTAAAATATATTTAAAATATATTTCATGCCGTTCTTTTGATCTCTAAATTCTGTCATGTGACATGTATTTTTGCAGTAAACACAGTGGCCACAGGGATTATGTCCTATGGGAGCAGAAGAAACAGGCACGGTGTTAGGAATTTGTTGTGGTAATCTGTCCCTAAACTCACTCCTAACTAAAATATCTCCAAAGCTTCTAGTTCTTTTGAAGGAGATCGGTAATCCCTCTTGAAAACCTTCATAAAATATAAAATATGCTAATGTCATCTTATGCAAATCTATAATTTGCTAGTAACATGATCCTATGTTTAAACACAGTTGATATGTTGTGCAGATTCTTTTGCTTTTTTTTTTTTAAGATCACTGTGTTTGGTATTGATGGCCTTAGCAAGGCTGTTATTTATAACCTTATGTGGATATCCTCTGTCTCTTAGCTGATTTTTCAGTATTAGAGATTTCTGCTCAAAGTCCTCCCTCTTGGTGTAACTCCTTTTCATTCGTAAAAATTGCCCATAAGGGAAATTTATATTTTATTTATATACCACCTCGTTCGTGCAGAGCACTATTCTGGGCAGTTAACATGCAAACATCAAGAATGAGTTAAATAATAAAATGAAATAAAGTGAATTTCAAGTGTGAATGCCAAGATAGAATTTATAATACAATAAAAATGATTAAATGGCAGGGCAATTGGAGATTAAAAGAAATCATGAGAGGTTGCCATCAAATGCTTCTCTGAAGAGTTCTGTCTTTAGCAGATTTGTAAAGGTAGGCAAGGGGAGGACCAGGGCAGCTCAACCAGTAGTTGGTTCCAAAGTTAAGGCACTGCAGCTAAGAAGGCCTGGCTTCTTCTGGATGATTTCCTCTCCTCCTTTGGTGTAGCCACCTGGAGGAGCATAGCCTGTGTGGATCTGGAGGCATGGGTTGATAATTTAGGGCAGTGGTCCCCAATCTTCCAAATTGTGGACTGGTTGGGGGGGCGGGGTCCGTGTGCAGGGGGGAACCCCCGCACTCGCGGGTGGGTGGGGTGCACTTGCGGGTGGGCAGGGCACATACTCATGCATGTGGGTGGGCAGGCCATGCGTGTGGGTGGGCGTGCGTGGGGGGAGTGCGTGCGAGGGGGCGGGAGTTCTGTCTCCACGGCCTGGTCCTGCCAAGGCCACGGCCCGGTACCGGGCCGCGGACCAGGAGTTGGGGACCCCTGATCTAGGGGGAAAATGCTCCACCAAGAATACTCCATTCTGACAGTTCCACCTGCCAGACCCACACCTGAATTGTGCTCACCTGGAAAAAGATAGGACTATATCTATTCATAGCCTAGGATGGGCCAAACTCCGGCCTAACTTCTTTTCAGTTTCTGTTTGGTAAGAATTTTGGTTATGGGATATAATCTTATCTATGTCTGAATGAAATGTAATTTATGCATAAGCACTACAGTGCACAAGCTTGAAGAAAAACTAGAGCTTAATATTCTAATGTTACTTTCTGCTTGTTTTATGTTTATGAAGTAAGAGCATTTAACAAAACAAAAACACAGACCAATCTGTCAGTTTTGGCTTCTCTCTCTCTTTTTCTAGATTTAAATCGTGTTCATCCTGTTTCAACACCAGACTGTTTTAAAAAAAATGTTTGCATGGAATTTATAGCATTTCCCCCCAATATATGTGTTTTGAGCACAATATTGCCTAATATGCAATTTTGCAAGCTAATTTATGCAGTTTACATAATTTTGTATGTTATTTTCTGTATGAGTTATAACGTTTATCTATTTCATTTATATCCCATGTTTCTCCCAAATCTGGGACTTAGGGTAGTTCACAAAATAATTTTAAAAATAGATAAAACTAGAAACATAAGAGACATTAAAGTTAAACAAAACATATTAAAACATCTAACCGATTTGAAGCAATAAAAAAGACACATACTTTTTTTTAAAGGTACAGATATTATGTCCAAATTCTCTGACTAGAACACAAAATTTGGAGAGATAGGATAACAGTGTTTCCATTCAAATATTAGTTCAACAGAGCAAGTCCCCCCCTCTCTTTCATTGGATACTTCAGGAAGCACTGTGCATCCCTGAAGAACCAGCCTGTGTGGCCTTGGACAAGCTGCACAGTCCCAGGGTGACCCCAGAAGAAGGGAATGGTAAGCCACTTTTGTACCAAGAAACCCTTTAGAAAATAAGTGCTTTTTAATAAATATGTAATCTATTCTTGAATAATTTTTTTTTACACAAGCAGGTTTTCTCCATACATCTATTAGGTCTATTTTGCTCATATCATTTAATATTACAATATTATTTGTTTTATAGACGGATTAGATTTATCCATTTCATTGTCCATCACTGTATTAAAATCTCCTGCCATTATAACGTTCCCCTTCCTTATTTCTGTTAATTTTCTTCATATCTTTTTATAAAATTCTCTCTGATTCTCATTAGGTGCATAAATATTATCATTAGTGGCCAAACTGTAACGACGACTGGACATTAATCAAGTTCCCCAGGTGCCTGAACAATTCTTTATTTAAAATTCATCTGAAATGCAAGGAATGGATTATACATTAGTTAATATTTATGTACCTAATGAGAATCAGAGGGAATTTTATAAAATGGTATTAAGAAAATTAGCACATGTGAAATTTTTGAATAATATGCTTGATCATTAGCTTTGTCTCAGTAGAGCTGATGTAATCAGTTACTTTCTGTAAAAGAGTATTTGCTTTTTATGACATTGAGAAATCAGCTCACTTCTCTTCGTGCAGATATACCAATTTCTCTTGTGTGTTTTTTTGCTTATTTTCGTAAGTCTCAGTGGTTTAGAACTAGTGGCAACAGAACTAATGAAGCTTCAGTGGCAATTGATTTCTCTAGCCACTTTATAATGTACAGGAGTATTCTGGTTTCAGTCTTTTGGCTTGTTCTGGAAGCTTAGTTGGGTCTTTTTCACCTTGGCTCTAGCATGAGCTTGTTAAGTTTTGTTATTTCACTTGTTAAAAGTTTGAGAATGATAGGAATGAGTCCTAAGGCCATAATGACAAGATTGCTAAATGAACGAGGGATACAGAATTACGCAAACTCCAGAAGACTGAGCAAATCTGGGTCTTCCTAAAGTTTTGTGTACAAAAGCGAGAAATTTTGATATGGTTGTGAATGAAGGCTGTAGCAGTTCCATCCATTTCTGGCACATGCAGGCAAGTCACATTAGATTCCAAGAAGACAGAGCAAATCTCTTTGGTGGAATAAGTTCCAGAGCTCTCATATGTCTGCACATACTTGCACCAGTTAACCAAATTAAGCTCTGACTATACCCAACAATGGAGTATATGTTCATAGTAAGTGACCCATTAATAACATATTTATTAGTTCTGTAGTTCTCTTTGATTATTGGAAGCAGAGTCCATAATGCAGTGACCTCAGAGAAGGCACTGTGGTTCTCATGGAAGCCTGTTTTGGTAATTGCCAGAAGCTCTTGCCCCTCCTGATATTTTTCTTAATTATAGTTTTAACTGGAAGTAGTGTGCTGCAACATAAAGCTCCAGTCTCCAGTACTGTCTTCACTGGTCAAAATTATGGATGTGCACTGTCTTCAGACAAATGTGCAGAAATGAATTAAATCAGATATTCATGCAGTTGTGGCTACTACAGAGTACAGCAAAGAGCCTCTGGTCATCTGTGGGGTGGAGCACTGAACCTATGGATACTTCCTTCTCCATCTGACTCTTGCACACTTCTAAAGTTTTAAAAGACGTTTAGCTGTTTGAACTGAGGAAAGAGGAGATCAAAAGTATACATAGGCTGAAATCCTGTTGCTTTGTTATGCATGTGAACCGCAAATGGCATAATGTTCAGTCACTTCTGGTTGGCAGTTGAAAAGTCTCTGCCAGGATTCCCCTGGGGTGCATGTGTCAACTGGCTTGGTGGTACGTGCTGAAAAAGCCTAGTGGGGAGTCATTAATTGCCAGCTAAAAGTGACTGAATATTATGCCATTTGCATGGTTAACAAAGCAACAGGAGTTCAGCCATAGTATTAGTAGACTGAGGTGCCAGAGGAGAAAAGTGATAGCTAAATGCCTGTAGTAAGCTGAAAACCTCTCCTGGATATTCCAACCACTGAGGCATCAGGGAGGGTTTAAACTGGCATCAGGGAGGCATCAGGGAGGGTTTAAACATCATGGGGTGTAGATATTCCCTTGCAGATACTCAGTCCGCCATGTTACGGAGCTGCAGCACAGAGTGAGGGAATTCCACAGTTGTGTAGATTAGCCTTTGCTTTCTGAAATATTCTTTTTCTCCCGTTTGTTCTTAGCTTAGTTCCTCAGTGTAATTTCTCACACTGTTAGGCTTGAATGTGTGTGTTACTGTAAAAGGATGCTTGTTATATGGGCATTTTTTCTTTTTCTTGTTTTCTACATGTTCTTAGAAGGATGCACATATCTCTGCTTACTGATATTTGTGCCTTAGAGTGCTTAGGAAGCCATCCATCCTCTACAAAGCAGTTTCCTTATCTATCAGGCTTTCCTCCAACTTTATTTGCATGAGATCCGTGGAATTATGGGAGCCAGGGGAGAGAACATCCAGGGATAAGGGGAATTGAGTGATTTTGGAGTAAAGGGCTTTACCTATGCAGGAGCCAGGGACTGGAGGGATCCTGGCAGAAAAGGCATGGCTCATTCTTCCCAACCTGATCCAAGTATAGATGTAACTTGGGAAGAAACTGGACCTCACACCTAAGAAGGTGCATGTTCTAGTGGAGCACACTCTGCTCAATATTTAGAATCTACCATGTTCCTGAAATTAATGTCGCTGTGTAGGCCCACCCAACTCCATGTCATTCCTGTTTATGTCTACTCATTTGTGGGATTTTTAGAGATGGAGATCTGGAAACATAAAAATGGTGTAATAGATTGAGATTAGGAGTGGATCCAAATGTTTCCTAAAGGGTATGGGGCAGTCAGCCTGATCTGTGTGCGGTTTCTTCGGGCATGGTTTAGATTGGGGATGGCTTCTGTACATTCCTAGTAAGAATGTCTTTCCAAGAGACATGGTTAGAAAATTAAAATGAAGGAAGGCTACAAAGCAACATTTTACTTTGCAGCATGTCTAGTAGCCCAGGAATTTGGGGGTGGGGGAATGTGTGGGGCTGTGGGAAACAGGGATGAGCAACAGAACGTTGAGTCTGTTTGAGATGTGTGAGAAAAGTCCAGTATCTGTGTGTAGTGTCTTTGTAGATTGACAACCCAGGAGGGCATGCAATTGCTATCAAATCTCTAGCATGCCACCCTCTGATCTCCATCTAGAAGAGAGCACTCATGCCAGAAATTTCTGGTGCAATAAATGTCTTCTTCAACTCAGTTGAGCCTTCTCTTCCATTGCAGATTGGTGCCCCGGTGCCTCAGTCTAGATTAATACTGCAGTGAGGACAAAGGCAAAGGGTTGTCCTTCTGTCCTTCTCCACACTGGAGTCCTTCATTTTGATTGGGCTTCTACTGGTAATGTGTGGAGGAAGAACACTATACTTGAGGAAACAATTATGCCTGGTAAACAAAAGAGAGGAGGATAGAAGCCAGTAGAGCCATCAGGAAAGATGGAAAGGACAGTGTGGTGACTTAGTGAGGTAGAGGTACTGGGATGGAGCAAATGGGTTGATGTGTGTGCGCATGCACACATTTTCTGCATTGGATGGGTGCTTGTGTTTTTGTTTTCCATGTGGGTAGGATGTGTTCAAATCAGTTGTCTTTTAGTTGCCCTGATTTGCCTTTCTGTGAAATTACTAATTTTTTTAACAGAAACTGCTGATTTCCAAAGGGATAGGTTTATTTTTGGGGCTTAGACCTCAGTTCTGCACATAACTCAGGTTCTTGGCCAAGTGACTTGTTATTTAGCCTAGGAGCATGCCATTCTGTAAGATGGATATCCTGTAAGGGGCTGTAGCTATAACAGGAGCCTTGTTGTGAAAATGCTCACAGCATTTTGTCAGGATTCCAAATGAGGCTGCTAGCTCAGAAAGTTTGGACACTTAAGTATTTCATCTGCATTATCCTGGGAATCCTTATACTACCTCTGCAGAATGTCATTATGCTGCACTAGCAGCTTCTTAGGAGAAGAAATGAAGGTTTGGATTCTAATCTTACTTCCATTGTGATTGTTTCTTCCCCCTTTGATTTTCTCTTTTTTAGGTGCTTGCAGTTGCTGGGTCTCTGGCGATTCGTGAGCTCACCCAGGTTCGAATAGATGTTAAAAAGTATTACAATCAGGTAAACTGAATTTTCTTTCTCTTTTGCCCTGTTTCTTGAGAAGATAGGCTTCACAGTACTGTATAAATGCCATATTCTGGATTAGGCCAACTTTCATGGGTGTATAATGTTGAAATTTAGCACACTGCCCTTGTGCGGCTGGAAACAGCTCTAGACTGTTGATTGTGATGGCACAGAGCACTGATGTCATCGCCAGGTGCATGGCCAATTGCCTGGCAACACAACAATGTCAGGGGGCAGAGGGTCAGTGAAGCATGGACAGGCAGACCCATAAAAGGGTGTTAAGAACAGCGGAGAAAAGAGGGGGAAGAGGAATATGCAGCAGTGAGACATCTAGCCCCAAGAAGTGAGCAAAGAGAGACAAGGGGGAAGTGGGACACTGATGTCTCAACTGTTCTGCTTCAACCACTCAGCAGCAGCTGCCTTGACATTGAGGAGGTGAGGTCACCCAGGCAAATGGGATACAGCAGCGATTCCAGGAAAGCTCAGGGCACAGCAATATCAGGGGAGTTAGGCAAGCACATTCTCTCAGGAGGGGACTAGCAAGGAGGCTAGCTTTTCATTTCTTAACTGAGGTCTCACCGGAGGGCCAACACTTTCTCTCTACACAGACCTTCAACAGCTGAATTCCATTCAACAGCTTGTGGGTCTCGAACTAGCACTGCTTTGTGTCCCCTTCCTGCCACTACTGTACTTGGTCCACCATCTGCAGCAGTCCTGGATCCAGATTACGCAGCTACATACCAGTCTAGTCCACGACCCACCACTGTTTGTGGTCCAGCTTCCATAGCTGTGCATGCTCTCTCTTTCAGGCAACCATGTTGTGAAGCCCAGGCCCCAAAAGGCCATTGAGCATCCCTGCCCTGCCCCACCATTGCATTAGTGTGAGAAAGGATTTATTAGTTCAGTTGCAAGTTGAGCTAGTGTATGTTGTGAGTTTTCCTTGAGGTCATAGAGGCTCATTGGTTTGATGTGCTGCTACCCATGGAAAGTGTGGGGCTGCCCACAGCCATCTGTCAAACACAGATTACATACCTGGGAGCTTCTCACTCAATATCCACTCCTAAACCATAGGAAGATAGAATGTTATGACATGTATGTCCAAGATACTGTGCTCTTCTTAGATGTTAAACTAATCATGGTTAGAGTTGGAAGAGAAGGGGAGTGGGGATGAGCACTTTGCCCCACCCCTAAGTATCTTTGATGTCCTTCTCCACAGTCCTCCACATGTGGAACAGGAGCAAAATGTCTGCAGCAGTGCTCTGGCTTTGCTTGCATAGAGTCACCTGGAAACCTTTATGGAAAGCCTACTGTTCCTTTAAAATGTGTTATATGGCCTGTGATATTTAAGGGTATCATAATTCAAAGTGTAGTTCACTTGAATACATGAGACAGAGCATAAACTTTTAAATCCATTCTAAAATTTGTTTTCTTGCCCACTTCAGTTTACATTCTAAAAATTTCTAACCTTCTGATTTTGGATTTTGACTGCAAAACAAAAAATGGGGTGTGTGAAATTGTGCAAATTTTACTAGTATCTAGTTTGGTAACCTGCATTCATTCTTAGCACAAAATTCTGGTATTTTTTTTGCACGCAATTCTGGTGTGTGTGTTTTGGAGTTTATGTGCCTAAATTTCTGAACATGAATCCATCTGGATTTACAGTATCAGCACATAGCATTTTTGGGTAGCTACTGGTACTTTGTGTCTTAGCAGAACATTGAACTACGCTGATGTCTCCTTACATTTCCACCATGCCCTGAGGGAGTGCTAAACTGGAGGCATTATGAGAATTTTAAAGTGACAGCTCCAAGCTACCTAGCATTGGTTGCAGAGCTGCTACTGGCTATCACTGCAAACTAATCCCACCAGAACTCACCAGTGTACGAGGGGATCCACCTGAGAACATTTTGATGAGGGTTGTCTTGAAATTGAAACCAGCCTCTGTATTGTATTGGGGAATTTTGGTTATTCCTTTTAGTTAGCAAAGTGCAAGGTAGAAAAAACAACAACACAGAAACATGGGGAGATCAGCTTGGTCTCATCAGCCTTCCCTCCTTGATTTCTTTTGCACACAAAGTAGAACTTTGTATGATAAAATCACTTTAGAAACATTTAAAATAGAAAAAAGATATATTTACTTATAGTTGCCATGTACAGTTACAGTCAGAAGGGGGGGAAAGGGAGAGAAATGGATTCTCTACGATATAGAAGACGCTCTATGCTTGTTGTTCAGCGGAAAGACACAGAGAGAACAACAACAACAACAAAATTAAAGCAAGTTAAAAAAACAGGAAGAGGGGGCAGGGTGGCTTGCCTGAAATGCCAAAGACAGGAAAAGAACTTTACCAATCAAGTTAGTGGCAAAAGATAGTCATACTAGGCTGTAAAGCCCCATTCCCACTGATACCCAGTATTAGTGCATGCAAGATTGCTATTATCCCAACATATTAATGATTGCTAAGGCTTTTTGCACTTTGCTTAACTATGTGTGACTATATAATTTTGAAGATGGAGATTGCAGTTTCCTCAGAATGACATCATTTTGGTTCATAATATTTCACATATGTATGGTTTTCGTGTGGCACTCTACTGATAAGATCAGAAGGCTGTTGAATAAGAAATAAATGGCTTCACCAATTCTTTCAAAGATCAGCCTTCAAACATTTATGAAATAATACAGCAAAGACTTTTCATTGCTGTAATAGAGTAGCAGGCATTTAGGAAAGTATATTGCTTGTAATCTAATTTAATGTGTAAAATTCCAGGCTGCACTTTGTTTTTGAAGTTGATTATATGAAACTCTGCTGCTCCTCAGAAAATTACAGTTACCCATAGGAGACAAAACAGAGCCCTGAGGGACTCCGCAGGTCAGCGGCCAAGGTTTTGAACATAAGTCCCCCAGCACCACCTTTTGAGTTCTCTCCTCCAGGAAGGACTGTAGCCACTGTAGAACAGTACCCCTAAGTTCCATTCCAGAGAGACAGGACAGGAGGATACTGTGGTCAGTAGTATCAAAAGCCGTTGAGAGGTCCAGCGAAACCAACAGGGACACAGATCCCTTATCTAGTTCCCAATGTAGGTCATCTACCAAGGCAACCAGAGCTGTCTCTGTCCCATAACCAGGCCTGAAGCCAGATTGAAATGGGTCTAGATACTCTTTCAGGAGCCTCTCTAGCTGAGAGGCCACAGCCCACCCTAGTACCTTCCCAAGAATGGGATATTAGATACCGGTCGGTAATTATTCAGTATCGTGGTTTTTTTTAACAATGCTTACTATTGCCTCCTTTAAGCAAGATGGGATCCTACCCTGTTGCAAGGAGGCATTAACCACTCCTCCTATCCAATCAACCATTCCCTTTCTGGTGGCTTTCATGAGCCAGGAAGGGCAAGGATCCAGCAGGCTCATGGTAGCCCTCACCTCCCTGAGGATCCTGACTACATCATCAGGCTGCAGCAACTGAAACTCATCCATTAACACTGAAGAAGCAGGAGACACAGTTTCATTCATAGGACCTGAAACAGCTACAGCATTTTGCCTGCATTTTGTTGTGCAAATTTTTCACAGCTACAGTGTGGTCTGCATTATCTACCTGGGGGCTAGCATGTAGCAGGCATCTAACAATTCGAAAAAGCTCCACAGGGTGATTTTGTGCAGATGTAATCGTGGCAGAGAAGAATGACTTGTTTGCTGATACCACTGCCATGGAATAGGCCTTTCAATGGGCCCTAGCTATTTTTTAAAAAATCAGATTTACTCTGAGTTTTCTGCCATTGTCACTCAAATCTACAGTTCACTTGTTTAATCTCTGTCAACTCACCGGTGAACCAAAGGGTCAGTTTGACTCTACTTTGAGGGAGGAGACATTTGGGAGCAATCATATCAATGGTTTTTGCCATGCATTCCAGAGATCAACCAGGGATTCAACCTTCTGGGGAGGATTTTCTTTGTCTGACCCCCATCCCTGCAATGCCTTTGAGCTCCAGTGAGCCTAAATCTCACCAGATAATGGTCTGTCCATGACAATGGAATTACAAAAAGTTCCTCTACACCCAAGTCACTGTTATCTACACCGGTACAGAAGACCAGGTATAAAGTGTGACCTGTGACATGGGTGGAGGTAGATACCATTTGGGGCAGACCTATGGTCGTCTTCAGTTGTGGACTATGAAGAATGCTAGAAACTCTTACTACTGGCTGTAGCCTTTGTCAGTCCATTCCATAAGTCTTGTTCTGATTGAGTTCCTCTGTGTTTGAATTTCGACTGCACTGGACTCTTTTCTTTGGATTGTCCTTGGCTGATATGCTTACATGATCCCTAGCTGTACTCTTATGCTTGAAACTGGACTTCCTTTGACCCTGCATTGTGTTGTCTGCATTGCCATTCTGTCTGACCACCTTAACAGATCCTCTGTATTTTTTTTTCATTGTGGTGCTGATACAGGATTATTATTCCAGAACCTCCTAATTATTGCCAGTTATGGTTTGGTCAATGCTTGTGTCTGCTGTTTATAGTTAAGAAAAAATATAAGAGGTCCTTTATATTTTTCTTTCAAAGTTTCGTCTGAAACTAGGTTCTAGCTGACTATAATGATTCTGCATTTCTGTGTACAATGTGTGCCGCTTATATAATGGCCCATAGTGCTTAAGGCTCTCTTTGGTGATTTACAATTTAATTATACAAGCTACACATTGCCCACCCCCAGCGAGCAGGAGACTCACTTTACCGAACTCGGAGGGATGGAAGGCTGAGTCAACCTTAAGCCAGTTACCTGAAGCTGAGATCGAACTTAGTCATGAGCAGAGTATTCACTGCAGTACTGCAGTTTGACCACTGTGCCATGCGACTCCTATACACTTCCTTCAGCCCCCAAGTGTGCTAATCCAACTGGTGCTTTAATTTCTGATAAAAAATGTAGCATATATTCTTTTTAATTGTGTTATGTAGCATCAGGTCATTTCTGACTTAGGGTGACCCTATTAGGGTTTTTGAGGTGTGTGAGGTAATTCAGACAGTGGTTTACCATATACCATGGTAACCCCCAGTTAATATCCATGGTTGAGTGGGGTTTTTTAAATGCCAGTCTCCTGTGTCCTAGTCTGACACTTTACTCACTATGCTACATTAGCTCTCATCCTTTTCTATGCCACACTATTTATTTATCAACCTCTTGATGGCAATCTGTCCCATAGACAATCAATCAATCAATCAAAAAATCTTTAGCCTGGTAGTTGCCATACTTCACTCTCACCTCTTTCATTTTCCCAGATTAAAAGATTGAATACAGTGATCTTATGCAATTTGTTTGGCAAATTTTATTGGTAATGTTTTAAATGCAAACTACATTTGAATCATAGGATTCCAAAGCTGCAAGAGACTGCAAAGGTCTTAGAGTCCAACCTCCTGCCGATGCAGAACATCCATAGTTAAAACCTTGTTGACATATAGCCTTTCTAAGGAGAGCCTACCACATTTTGATATAGTCCATTCCATTATCAGGCATGCCTATTGTCAGCAAGGTCTTTCTAATTTTTACTCAAAATTTATTTTCTTGTCATTTGAATCCATTATTTTTGGATCCTATTCTCTGGACCCATAGGTGGTGGCCCTTCAAATATTTGAAGATGTGTATCATGGCCCTTGAAGTCTTCTCTTCTATAGGCTAAACATACCCAGCTCCATCAAGTGTTATTCAGAGGGCTTGGTTTAGAGGCTCTTTACCATCTTGGTCGCCCTCCTCTAGGGATATGCCAGCTTCCTGATATCTTTCTTAACTGTGGTGGCCAGATTTGGAAGATATTATTCCCGATGAGGTCTGACCGAAATAAAATAGAGTAGTACTCTTTTCTTGATCTGGGCACTATACTTCTCTTGATGCAGCCTGGTATTGAATTAGCTTTTTAAAAATCATCTTTGCATGACTCTTGTTAAGATTCCTAAGTTATTTTCATATGTATATACTGCCAGTATAAATGTCAGTCACCCATTATGTCTTTGTGCTTTTGATTTTTCTTGCTTAAAATCAACACTTTATATTTTTCCCTGTTGTGATTCCTTTTGATTGTTTGGCTAAGTTGTCTAAGCTGTTAAGGTTATGCTGAATCTTGAAGCATTGAATACTTCTTCTGAAGTATTAGCCGTGCCTCCCAGTTTGGTGTCATCTGCGAATCATCTACAGCCTTCAAAAGGAAGGTGGGGTTCAAACCAACAACAAAAACAAAGACTCAGTTTGGTGGGTGAGTCTGTACTATAGTTTGTGTTTCTGAACTCTTCAGTTTTCAGTTACTTCTCAAACTAAGATTGTACGTGTCTTCCGTTCCTGTCACCCAAGCTTCCAGGAGCACTATATTCACTTTGTAAGATAAAGGTGTGATGGTTTGAAATTTTGTATGTCACAGTGTTAAGAAATGATAATGAGGGGTGTGGGAAACATTGCCCTGTCAGACCAAACTTGGAGGTGCTCTGTACATTTCCCTTACAAGCCTACTTAAAAGCAGATCTATAGATCACAGAACCTATACATTTTAACTGACAAGTTTTCTTGGTTCATAATAGCTGCCATTATCCCAGCAAAAGGTTAATTCCAGAATGAAATCAATTGTTTACAAGCATTTAAAAAATCATCTGGGTATCTTATGTATAAGTATTTTCTTTGTTGCAATAATTCTAGGCAACTTCCAAAGCTTGTCTATTTTCTACCTTTATTTATCTACAGTGCTTCTATGTTTCATAAAATCAAGAGTTACTGGAAACATGTAACTTTTTCAGAAGTTACATGTATGTTGCTTTCAAATAATTATCAAAGCTATGAACAAAGCAGTAGGTCCAATTGCTTAAATATTTGAAAATAGAACTTAAGCTATCATTATTGCTTAAGTAAAAAAAAAAAAGCAAGGTCAAATGCGCAAAAAATACCAAAAAGAATGTTTTAAGTTACATTGTAAAATACAGGAGCACATAGCCCAAAAAGGCAAAGAATACATCGCTAGAATATGCAGTTTAAAAATAAACATTATGGTTTTAAAACCCTTTGGAAGCCTTAAAAACCTTAAAAAGCCTTAAAAAGTATAGAAAAATATCAAACTTCTTAAAATAAAAATATCTTAAATAAAAAGCCTTTTAGCCTCTAAGCATATTAAGAATGCACACAGAAAAACATTTTTGAAAGGGCTCACCCATTTAGCCAGGTTACAGATAATAGCTTATGTAAAATCCATCCTTACAGCTGCTTCATCCTCTGATTGTCTTATTCTGCAACATGGCAGTAACTGTTGCTTAAAAGCAACAGGTTTTTTGCCACTTGCCAGACCTTTGTTTACTTTTACTGCCTGATAGCACCACTTCTGCCTATAAGCAGAAGGAAAAACAATCTGATGTCTCATACCTCTGCTAGTAAGCAAATAATATTTCTTCTTCCTTCCACTTTTATACTGCCTGATTAGTGTGAGGCACTGCTTTGGGCAGCTAATAAATAGATAAAACAAATACAGTCATATAAGTATATTTACACCAAATACCCATCAGCTGTCAGTGTTTACTATTTTCATATCAGTTGTATAAGGATTGGGAAGCAAAGGGAAAGGAGATTGTTAAAAGGCCTAGTAAGTGGCTGATACATTGTTTTTAGAATTCTTATAGTAAATTATATCTTCATGCCACAAGATTAAAAGTACTTTACTTTTAAGGCACCTCTAGGACAAATTTAGAGTGATTTCTGTGCCCTCTATAATTGTTTTAACACTCTTGAACAAACAGGGTACCAAATCCTGAAAAAAATGAAAAACTTCTTAACTGTTAGAACAGTACAACAATGGAACCAATTACCTTGGGAGGTGGGCAGCACTTCAGCGTTAGAGGCATTCAGGAGAAAATTGGACAGCTATCTGTCAGAGCTGCTGTGTTTTGGATCCTTGCATTGAGCAGGGGGTTGGACTCGATGGCCTTACAGGCCCCTTCCAACTCAATTATTCTATTAAAGTACATTTTAAAATGTGGCTTGAATTATTTGTTAGTGCAAAACCAATTTTTGAGTGTAACAAAACAATTAGCCAGGTCCAGCTGAACAAGGTCAGTGAATTATAAGCAGGCAGCTGAATGATATTTTAGTTCCGACTTGTAAATATAGAGATGATGTATGTATGTCTGATAGTGTGCCCACTTTGTAGTTCCAATGCCTTTGTATTTGCAGTATGTGGCTTTTCTGGGATTTAGGGTTTGAAATCTTTGATGCTACAGGGCTTTGTTCATACAAGTTCTGCAAAAACTGTTAATCAAAACCAAAGTTCCCTCTAAGCTACGCAACTTTGTGGCTGCACAGTCATTGTATTTGTGCTGCGCACATCAAATTGTTGCCACGCACTCACCGTACATTTCTGTCACTTAGTTACAGTGGGCTCAATTACAGTCCAAGTTAAGCTCGGAAGGCATGGTGGGTAAGAGAGTATTTCACAGGGTAAGTTTTACTTTCAATTAAAGAAACCAGGAAGGGGTGGAAGAGGAAAGCTCTGGAAGTCCAACCCACCCCCATCAATTTAATCCAGGAAAAGAGAGAGAGAGAGAGAGAGAGAGAGAGAAGTGGCTCCAGCAAAGAAGATTAAACTCGAGGGCAGAGTATCTGAGAAAGCCGCAAAGCAGGCACGCTTTCGCAACAGGGTGACAGCCAAAGAGTATAAGAAGGAGCAGCAAAGGAGGTGCCAGAGCGGAGAAAGAGGAGGAGGTAAAGGAGGAGGAGGAGGCATTAATGAACAGTCCGTGGGGAAAAAACAAGTGGTGGACAGGAGCCAGCCAGCCAGCACGACACCCGTCAGTCCATCTCGACTTGAAACCTTCCCCACTTCCTCATGTGAATGTCATGAGAGGGGGTTCACATCTCCTTCACTACCTGTTTTGCCTCCTGCTGGCCCTCAGCCCACCCCGTCATCCTGAGAGCAAGAGGCAAGTGGGTGTATAAGAGAGAAGGAGAACTTGGAACGTGAGGTTGCCTTTGAGGCACCTGGAGGCAGCAGGGTTCGTGTAAGGTGTGTGCCCCGCCAGCGTCACGTTGCCGAAGTGTGGAGTGTGTGGTTGGAGGAGATAGGAAAGTATTTGAACATGCTCTCATCCAGCAGTCCCTTCTTTTCTCTCTACCCCAACTCCACAGTCAAGGTAAAGAATGGAGTTGTCCCATATCATGACGTTCCAACCAACCAGCTAGTGTGAATGTGGCACCTTAAAGCAGAGACAGGGATGCTTTGCGCCCAGTGCTCCCTTTGTGTCAGGGGAAATCTTTACCAAATCTTTACTATTTCTGCCTACTTATGGAAGCCAGCAATTTAATTTAATCATGGAGCAGATGACATTTGTCTGAATGTCAAAAGCAGCTCCACATATAGGACACAGCAGTAATCTATGCAGTTGTGGGGGGGACGGGACTCCAGGCCTTGAGCCTGAATCTAGTCCTCCCTGCTTCCCCTTCCCCCAATGGTCATGCCCCAGTCTTTGATGGTTTCCCAGATTCTGTATATTTTCTTCCCACTCAGAAAAGTTGAAATGTTCTCCTAAGGCATAGTTTCTGACAGTAAACTTTATACTAACATACATGATTAGTGTTTACATGATTAGTGTAAAGCTGCAGAAATATCTGTTGTGAGAATTGCTAGATGTTACAAATCTTCATGTAGAAACCAGTAAGAATGAGAAATAGAAAAAGAGGAAAAAGTTTACTAGAATTAATTAATTGTGTATGGGAAATGTGGTAGAAGCTGACTGTGGGTGTGCACTTCGTTTTTCAGGGTGTCCAGAAAAGTGCTTACAGGTACTTAATTTAGCCTTGAAATGACACCTCCAGCAGAAACAGGCCTAGCCGATACTCCTCCTGATGTGTATGGAAATGGGGCGGGGGGGAGTATTTGGAGCATTTGTATCCATTGGATTTTCATATGCTTTCCATCCTTTACACACTTCCCAAAACTGAGAATAGGCTTACTTTAGTGAATAATAACCATTCATTGCACTGGCACCATTCTTTGGATTTTACAGCAACTCTGAAGTATTTTATGCATATGGAACATAGAAGCAATGTAGATAAATAAAGCTTATAGAATCAGACATGTGGATGTTGCCTGAAATTATTGCAACGAAGAAAACACTTATGCCTTGATACTCAGATGAATGTTGATATGACTGTTTGGTTTCATTCTGGAATTAACCCTTTATTGGGATAATTGCCAGTTGTGGTGAACACAGGTTCTGTGTTCTGATTTTTTTTTTCCTGGGAGGGTCAAGAGTTAATCTAACCTGACACTGAGTTTTCTGCAGTTGCATTTTAATCACTGTTCCCTTGTTTTTTTCAATAGGGAATCTCCCACAATTCATTCTCCTCTTCCTTTCTGCAGAGCTACTCAAAAGGAGAGGAAGGGCTAGGCAAGCCAAAGCACAGAGACCCAGAGCTCAGCTAATATTGCCCCCTGCCTGTGCCAGGCACAAAAGTGAATAAACCTAATTTCCTGAGATAGTTCCAATTCCAACATCAGATTAACTGAAATAGTGCCTCCAAAACCAAAATGGGTGTCAATAATTCACTTGTTTCCAAAGAATAATACTTCTAAAACAACAAATACGCATTTTCTCCGTTTATAAGCTTCACCTGGGACTTAAAAGTGTGCGGTTATCTGAAAAGCATGGTGTAAATACTTAAATTATTCACTTTTTTCCTATTGCTGTGCAAGCTCACTAGATGTCAGTATATAAACTACTTTTGTATTTGGAAGATCTTGAAATAAGTCTTGATTTTATTCTTTTCAAGCCCTGAGGAAAAGTGGAGTGGTTTGATTAAGATGCTGATGTCTTTTTAATGAAGCAGGGGCAAATGTTTCTGCACACATATGAACTAAAGCATTGTTGTTAGATTCCATAATTTGTGTGCACATATACTGTTGTGTATATAACATCACAGCTTTTACATTTATAACACATTATAATAGTTCATTGGGAGAAATGTGGGATATAAATTAAACAGATAAGTCATAAATAATTACATGAACAGGAATTCCAAGTTGTTCCAGTATAGGCACTGTTTTGAGACAATGGTTGTAGAGAAGTAGTGTTTGGAGAATACAGAGTTAGCACATACTATGGAGATAACTACAATGACCCAAAATGTCTCTCTGTGAAGGCACTGCAGTAAATGAGCATCTATGTTGCATGTTTAATGTTTAAATATGTTCAAATTCTAGCCGAAAATATCAGTGCATTTTTCTTGTAACTGCACTTTTTTCGGAGAACAAAAGGAAAGAAGGAATGTTTTGAAGCACTGCACTATGTAAAACTTCCTCTTTCTCAGCCTAAGCCTCGAGGGCATTTCGTTTAAAATCCTGCACTTCAGGCTATTTAAGTGGTTTGTAAAGGTACAGGTACAGCATATTAAAGAGGCTTTACAAAGGCACCTTGAGGAATTATCTTTTAATATTTTAATCATAGGAGTCTTTCCTTACTTCCCTGCCCTATCTGCTTCCATTACATTCAGGATGAGTCAGCCTGCTGCTCAACAGCAGTGTTCCGTTTCCTAAATGAAAGCCTATATTCCACCTTTGTTTTTCAACTGTAGTCCAGTGTTTTTGACACACAGTATAATACAGGGCATTGTGATCCATTTTAATTGGAAAGGTGGTAAGTAAATGCTCTAAATATAACTTCTAAGCAAATCTTCTCAACTGGAGATTGCTTTAACATTTAAAAAATAATAATTCAGCAGAGGCATATCCTTAAATACATCCCATAGTGAACTTTTTTTCTTCTTTTCATTCCCTCAACTTTTACAAAAAATTTCTTAACCATTCCTTCATCAAAGGCACTGCCCTTCTTCTATACAAGTCTGTTTGCTCCCACATTACTTACCCTCTAAACTGAAAAACTAGTGGAAAAGCAACCATTATTTCCTGAGCAGGATGGATGCCTCAAGATCTGGTGTTTCAGTCTGGAGCATTTCAGTTTGGGTTGCTTTGCTAGAAGTCTAGGCTTCTGACAATATTGCTGTCAGCTTCAAACCCCTAAACCTAGTGTGCATCTAAAAGGACAACAACAGTAGTTATAATTGACACTGGCAGACAATGGCAGCGATACTCAACCTACCTTTTGTTAGCATTGTGCAGAAAGAGGCAATGTTAACCTATTCATTTAACATAGTTTACTGAAAATTCTATGATGAGACCAAAATAAAACAAGAGATAGTGCTGAAAGATGAGACTCAGCTCAGAAGGCACTCTGTCAACTATTGAGCAAGAGCTAAGAGTAAGTACAAGTAGTGCCAGTTTCAATGAAGCCATTGAATTATAGCTGCAAAATTATCAGCTGCTGATGTACCCAAGTGTGAAAAGAAAGTTCATTGCTGTATGAACTAGATAACTGGAACATGGAATGTGATACATATAAATCAAGGAGTACTTTATTTTTTTAATGAATTGATAAACATCACAGTATTTAATGGCCTAAAATAGGACATTTTAAATCAGATGTAAAGTGTTTTAATCTGAAAACAGCAAACTCAGAAGAAACAGTGTAGTTCTAATTGTGATGTGAGATTTAGCACAAGCAATTGGGGATTGTGAAGTGTGACTGAATACTATAAATCAGATTTTCTGGAAAGCTTATCAGTATAACTATACTTCAGGTCTATGCTCCAACAACAGATACTGAAGAAAAAAAATGAATTTTTTTATGCAGATGTCTGGGAGAAGATGGGTATTTGATTATTCACCAAAACAAGGTGTGCTTCTAATAATAGGTGACTTGAATGCAAAAGGGAAAGACAGAATCAAACATCTTTGCAGGATTCAGCCTAGGAGTTAGAAATAAAGCAGAAGACTGGTTCATAGAATTTTGTGAAGTCAGCAACCTGTTTATTTCAGACAAATATTTAGTCAGTGCATTTCATCAGTGAAACTGATAGAATGATAAAATAACAGATAATTATGTAAGAGCCACTTAGAGAGTTTGGGAAAACTACAGTATGCCTAACACAAAATGTAGGGATAGGTCTTGGTATGCCATGAAGAAAAAAGATAGGTGAAGTAAGCTTGACAAGTTTGTGAAAGACCTACTAGATGATAATTGCTTTGTTTCCTATGCAACAACAAAATAATGCAAGGTTAGGGCATTGTCTTTTGCGTTGCACAGATCATAGGTAGATGGGATGGTATTTGTTCTTTTAACTTGATTGAGAACTAATTCTTTATCAGTCCACTTTACATTCTCCTGACTTCATTTTCTCATGCCATTTCAATGCAACACATAATACATTGCAAGAAGGCTCAAGCCTTCTTACCAAGTAATAACAACCATTGATAGACCTTGGGGTTCTTGTGTATGCTTCTTTTCATGCTTTGCATTGGGATACAGAAAGAAAATAGCATTTTTTCCTTTGGGTGAAAGCTAAATTCACTTAATACCTGTTTTAAAACAGGAAAGAGAACTTCATTTAAACAGCATCATCCATAAATATTTTTTTCTATGGTAAACAGCTGCTCTTAATGTTCTGGAAATGTCCAGCAATGTAAATTAGTTTTGTAGCCCATAACATTCTTAAGTACAAATATTTCAGTAATAATAGCCAAACTCTATGTAGAATGTGACTAGTTTACCTGACCATAATCCAGTGTTCACCAAGTATATTTCTTTCTTGAGGGATCTGATTCCCTCAATACACAGTTGATCGCCAACTCACATTTGTTTGTTTTTGTAATTTGTTGTAGGGGCATGGAAGAATTTGAGGGTTTTGTGTGGCCATTCAGATCAGAGTTTGGAAAGTGCTTTTTTAAAAAAAACTATGAATTCCCAGAATCCCTCATCCAGCATAACACCTGCTTGTTGCAATACAGGAAAGTAATTATTCCAAGTGATTACCTAGATGGACCCCTTGATTAGTGTAGGAAATTCAGAACTATATAGAGCTTAAACACAGCAGAGTTATTTCCACTATAAACCTCAGTGCTTCAGTGCAAAATATATCTATAAATACACTGTGGTTGTGAAATGCTTCTGCAACACAGGACTGAATTCAGTATAGTGGTAGATAGATACTGCAGTAGAGGCAAAAAGAAGAAGAAAACCTAGAAGACTTCTTACATCAAATAATCTCTCGTCTTTCTAGTTACTAAACGAAACTAGCAGTGCCCATCCCCTTGCAACAGTTTTTGGAGAGGTATCAATTCCACTTGAGAGCAGAGTTACATTCATTCAGTACAGACGTTGCTTCTAAACTATACCAGTCTCAGACCACAGAGCTTTAGGGCATTTTGTAGTTTTTGTTGCTTTGTCCCATCGAATTGTTTCCAAATTAGACCAACCCTAATATAGTTTTTGAGGTACGTGAGATGTTCAAGAAGTGGTTTACCATTCCCACTTGTCAACGCGTGTAAACGCCTGGACACGCTGATAATTAGCAGAGTTCTTCTTGCAAGCCCTTGATGAAGGAAATAACACGCACACACGCTCTTCTTCACAGCAAGACACGTGTATTTACAATATGTACAGGTATACAGAGCAGCAGTCCTTCGGCATAGCAACAACACAAGTAGAGGCAGGCAAAAGGAAGGAGGCAAAGAAATGGAATGAAAGGAGAAAAAACATTTTGTATACATAGTCCAGTTATATACATGCAGGCAGCTGCCTTTGCCCAATCAGGACAGGTGTTGCATCATCCTTAATCACACCTCTTCTAAGTCACTGTGACTCAGCACTTCTGAGTCTGCACAGGTGAACACTATGGCAGCTCATGAACTTCTACTGTCTTGACCTGTTCAGGCCTGTAAATTCTCAATGTTCTGACACCCCTCCTAATTTACGCCTGAACAAACCATAATCCCATCTCTTTAATTATTTCATTATGCTTCTGAGCATTTAAAGGTTTTGTTAATATGTCTGCTACATTTTCCTCTGTTTTGCAATAATGTAACTCAATTAGTTTCTCCTTTATGGCTTCCCTCACATTGTGATATTTAATATCCACATGTTTGCTCCTATTCCTCATTTTTTCAGTTTCAGCCATTTGTATACATGTAGTGTTATCCTCTAACACTTTTATTGCACCCTGTGTTTCAACTTTCAAATCTTTTACCATTTGTTTGTACCATATCACTTCAGAACACAACTCTGATAGAGCAGCAAATTCTGCTTCTGCAGTTGAAGTGGCCACTGAACTCTGTTTTCTAGATTTCCACCCAACTAAAGCATTTCCAAACATTATTACAAATCCAGACATTGATTTTCTGTCACTCTCAATAAAAGAATTTGTTAATCTCAATTCCTTTGAAGGTTTTATCATCAAATAATGGTCACAAGTTCCTTTCAAATATCTAAAAACTCTTTTCACACCTTGCCAATGTTTTATACTGGGTTTTGACACATGCCTGCTCAAAATATTTACTGCTGCTGCTATATCTGGTCTTGTCCAATTTGCCAGATACATCAAACTGCCAATTGCGGATTGATATAGTTCTTGATTTTCAAACTCTTTACTGTTCTCATCACACTTTTGAAAATCCACAACCATAGGGGTGTTTACACTTTTGCACTCTTGCATACAGTATCTTTCTAACATTTGTTTAATTTTTAAATTTTGACTTAATACAAAACCTTGATTTTGTTTCTGTATTTGTACTCCTAAATAATTTTGTATTAGTCCTAAATTTTTCAATTTAAATTCTTTCTTTAGCTGTCTTTCAAATAATTCCATCTGTTTCTGATTCTTTGACATAAAGCAGATATCATCAACATACGCTAATAACACATTTAATTCACTTCCATTTTCTTTTGTGTAAATACAAGGATCTGCTAGACTGTTTTTATATCCCATTTTTACCAAAACTGCGTGTAAACACTGGTTCCAGTTTCGGGCTGATTGTCGCAGCCCGTAAATAGCCTTGTTTAATTTATAGACCAATCCTGGTTTTGAACCTTCAAAACCTGGTGCTTTGGCCATGTATAGCTCCTCTTTCAAATCGGCATTTAAATAAGCAGTGGTAATGTCATAGTGGTGAATTAAATAATCTCTTGAAGCTGCAAGAGCTAATGCCACTCTCATTGTTTCAGCCTTTACAGTAGGAGAAAATACCTCATCATAATGAACATTTTTCTTTTGTGTGAAACCTTGGGCCACTAGTCTTGCCTTATATCTAAATTCCCCATTGTTTTGTAATTTTCTTTTGAAGACCCACTTGCTGCCAATTACTTTATGTTATGTGGGCAACTTGGTCTCTGTAAATACCTTATGTTCCTCCATGGACTTCATTTCTTCTTTCATGGCATCCTGCCATTTTCTTTTTTCTACATCAGGAAGTGTCATTACTTCCTCATAATTCCTTGGTTCCCGATACACATGGCAAACTCTAATTTCCCCTACCCCAAACCTTTTGGGTGGAATCCCCTTGTTTGCTCTCTCTGATCTCCTGGGGATTTGTGGCTCTGGTTCAATTTGTGTTTCACTTACTAACTCACTACATAGCCCATTGCGTTCTTCTTCTTCTTCTTCTTCAGTTGTAGCCTGGCTCGTGCTTCTTTCAGCCTCCTCTTCCTCTGGTCCTGTCTGTCTATACTCATTTCTTTTTGTGTCTGAGATTGGGATGAAAACTTGGGAATTCGCATGAATTCTATCCCAATTTTCATGTTCACTAAAATTTGCTGACCTTGATATAACTATATTTTTGTTTCCATCTAAAAACCTGTATGCTTTTGAACCTGGTTCATAGCCAAGAAATTTCATTTTCTTTGCCTTGGCTTTTCCCTTCCTTCTTATTTCTTTTGGGATGTGCACCCATGCACTACACCCAAAAATTCTCATGTGCTTAAGAGATGGCTCCTTGCCATATAGCATGAAGTAGGGCGTTTGGTCTATAGCTGATGACCAAAGTCTGTTTATAATGTAGTTTGATGTCAACAAAGATTCACCCCAATAACCATGGCTCATGTTAGCATCTGCTAACAAAGCATCCTTCATGGTCTGGAGTACACCATTTCTTCTCTCAGACACACCATTCTGAAAAGGTGAATAGGGGCTAGTTTTTCTGTGTCTTATCCCAATTTGCTGTAACCAATTCTGAAATTTATTGCACAAAAATTCAGAACCTCTATCTGTTTGTAATTGCGCCACCTTGTGGTCAAAACGTCTCTCAATAAATTTCACCCAGCTCTTAAAATTATTAAACACTTCTGTTTTAGATTTTAACAAATAGCAGAAAGAATATCTGGAATAATCATCAACAAGCACCAGCACATACTTTGCTCCACCCAAAGATGGCGCAAATGGTCCTATCAAGTCTGCGTGGACCAATTCAAAAGGCCTTTTAGTTTGTCTGGTGCTTATTTTACCTTTAGAGGCCACCTTTGATTTTGCCAATTTGCATACGTCACAATCTAGATAATTCTGACACTCCTTTAATTGAACACCTTTTGCTATGGTTTCCATCTTTTGGAGTGTTCTAAAATTTACATGCCCAAGCCTTCTGTGTAGCAAATGCGCACATTGATCATGCTGTGGCGTGTTTCTCCCAACAATGTGTGTATCTGTGTTTTGTTTCTCAATATGTACAAATTGTTCTCTTGTTTTGCCTTTGCAAAAACACAGTTCCCTTTCTTAATTTTACATTCACCCTTATCAAATATGACTGAAAAACCTTGCTTATCTAAAGCAGATACACTTAAAATATTACAATCAAGCTGGGGAACAAGTAGCACATTTTCAAGTTCTTTGTCCAAACCTGGCACAAAAACTGTCCCCTCTCCAGAAACGTCTGTTCTTTGTCCATTTGCCAGGCTGACGCAGTTCTGCTCCGGGGTACCTAAAGAAGAAAACAAATCTTTTTCATTAGTCAAGTGAGCTACGGCTCCGCTATCAATAATCCAGCAAGCCTGCTGGACGACCTTGGAGGCTTTATCTCTTGTTGACTTCACAAGAGAAATCCTCCCTTTTCTCCTCTCATCGGTGCCTCTGCAAACTGTTTCTCTTCGGTCTCTGCTCCTGGCTTGTTTGCAATCTTTTAGCAAATGTTGTTGAGAACCACAACCGAAGCAGCGCTTCACAGCCATCGCACGCCCACTCTGCTCTCTCTCTCTTGGAGCCGGCTCTCTGTGCTTTATGCTGTCATCTGTCCTTCGTCTCCAGCCTTCCCAGTTACTTCTCGGGCTGTCATATTTCACTTCGCTGTCAGACCTCTCATTCTGACGTTGCTCTTCTTGCAGCAAACGACCCATCAGATACTCCAAGGTCAGGTCTGCGTCAGTCATCGACTCTAGGCTTGTTACCAGCATGTCATAATTACTAGACAAGCTGCTCAATATTACGTAGACTTTATGTTGCTCTGTGAATAATACATTCCTTTGCTGTAACTCACTGAAAAGTCCTTTCATTGTTTGCAAATGTTTAGACACGCTCTCACCAGGCAGTAATCTACATCTGTAGAGCCTTCTTGTTAAGGACACCTTCGTCCCTGCTGTGTCTCTGACGTAAATATTTTTAAGACGATCCCAAACTGCCTTCGCTGTAGCCAAGCCACGGACATGGATCAGTTGGCTATCTTCTAAACAAAGTACCAACGTACTTAAAGCTTTTTCATTTTCACGTTCCTGGTCTTCATCAAACTGTGCTGGGGGGTCAGTTACAATCTGCCATAGATCTTCCCTCCTTAACAGCATCTCGGCTTTGACAGACCACGTCTGGTAATTACTGTCATTCAGCCTTGTTAACGGAAAGCCTCCCAAGCCTGCTGCCCCAAACGCCATTCTGTCTGCTCTGCTATCAGTTCTCTGTTTTCTCTCCCCTCCTGGGCTCACAACAGCCGAACTGCCTTCTTCCAAAACTTCACTCTCTTCCTTCATCTGTTTTTGTAGCACCCACGGGTACTCACCAACCGTTTTTCACTTCAGGCGGCTTGCGCAGCGGAAGCATCCTGGGCCCATAACCTCTGTCAACGCATGTAAACGCCTGGACGCGCTGATAATTAGCAGAGTTCTTCTTGCAAGCCCTTGATGAAGGAAATAACACACACACACACGCTTCTTCACAGCAAGACACGTGTATTTACAATATGTACAGGTATACAGAGCAGCAGTCCTTCGGCATAGCAACAACACAAGTAGAGGCAGGCAAAAGGAAGGAGGCAAAGAAATGGAATGAAAGGAGAAAAAACATTTTGTATACATAGTCCAGTTATATACATGCAGGCAGCTGCCTTTGCCCAATCAGGACAGGTGTTGCATCATCCTTAGTCACACCTCTTCTAAGTCACTGTGACTCAGCACTTCTGAGTCTGCACAGGTGAACACTATGGCAGCTCATGAACTTCTACTGTCTTGACCTGTTCAGGCCTGTAAATTCTCAATGTTCTGACACCACTTCCTTCATTTCTCTTTATCCGCATAATACCTTTGTGAGGTAGGGCATGCTAAAAGATAGTAACTAGCTCAGGATGGCCCAGTGTGTTAGATGGTATAGTGGAGATCCAGCCAACACACCTCTTTCACCCTCCCTCCCTTTTTTTTTCCCCTAGAGGATTGAACTTTACACTTCTATCCTTAGCCACAAATCAGGGGAATGTAATTTCCAGAGGTCCAGGGGATGCACACATTCATTCCTGGATGTCAGAGGGCTGTCTTCATGTCCCACCTCCCCTTTGTTTTAATTTTTTATCTTTTTTTTTTTAACTAAAAAAGCATCTTTGTATCCTCGTTGTTAAATGGCTGTACTCCTGCCAAAACTGTGCTCACGACTCGGGGTTCTATCCCGGGTAGCCGGCTCAAGGTTGACTCAGCCTTCTATCCTTCCAAGGTCAGTAAAATGAGTACCCAGCTCACGGGGGGAAGCAATGTGTAGCCTGCATAATTAACTTGTAAACCGCCCAAAGAGTGCTTTAAGTGCTATGGGGCAGTATATAAGCAGCACACTTTGCTTTTGCTTTTTACTGGTAATACTTTTAAAGTTGCTATAAGGAATCTGGGGCAAAATTGTCCTCCAATCTCCTATAGATGGTACAAGGGGACTTTCTGAATTACCATTTCCTGGCCATACTATTTGCTGGACAGTAGACATGGCCATTTATACAAGTGTTTAAGCTGTGCATCTTCCACATATGCTGAACCTGCATGATGGTAAATAAACTCAGTCATTACAAGATGCAATAAATCTGGAGTGACTTTCAACCAAAGGAAAGTAAACCTGAGTGAGCACTGAACTCTCAGAACTCACCAACTGAAAACAGGAATGTATAAAAATATGCATGTAGTGTTGATTCATTGCTTCAATTTGATATTTCAGTTTGTTAGAATAGTGTGGCTGATTGAACAATGGGAGCATAGCTATTCAACAGACATCAGAATACAGATGGTTCAGAACACCTTCCTAAAGAACAGTAAATATAGAAGGAAAACTTAAAATAGGCTTTTGAGAATGCACATTGTACAGTGCTAAGTATTCTTCATTGAATTGTAGAGCATGTCATCATAAAACCTAACACAGGCTACTGTAGAAAAGACAGAAGCATTTGAAAATATGGATTTATCACAAGAAGGTAGAGATTTCTTGAATCAAGAAGATGACCAGCAAAGAACTAAAGATAATAACTGAAGTTTAAGAAATTGTCACACACATAAAATGCAGAAAGCTAGAACACTTCAGTCAAGTAATACAAATTTTGAAAATATAGATTCTTATAGCTGATAATTTATGGTAAAACAGATGTGAGAAGGAGTGCAGGAAGAAGAATTTACCGACTGAAAGGCCTTGGAGACCAGTTTAGATGCAACACAGCATCAGTTAAAGATGACACTTCCAAACTCAGAACTTTCATAATAACATCCAACCTCTGAAGAGAACTAGGAGGAGGAGAAGACCATTGTTGAATATATTTAGATTTCTGAAGTCAGGTCAGCGGACAGGAAGTGTACAGAGCTTAGCTATATCCCTGGAGCGATCATTTCTGAGATCTCAGACTTGAGTAAGGCTCCTGCAGTCTATGATCTAAATGAAAACAAACTAACATTTAATAAAAGTTACATCTTACCATGAAAATAAGCCAGCACTTCCTTAAAACAACATGCTGTAATGTCACATTTTACAAACAGAGAAATGTTTAACACATATTTAATTAACCCATTTATAAGAACTTCCTTCTGTGATATTTTAGATTAGTTTCGATGGTCAGTGTGAAAAATTCAGTATTTCATGTTGAACATTCCTTGCAAAGTACATTTGCTAGAACAAAAGCCAGTTGGAATTGTGATGCCATCCAGTCATTGATGAATGATTGTATAAGCATTGCATAAGTTCACCTTGTTCCTTCTTCTTTCATTTTTCTTCTAAATACTGAATCTGTACATTTTTAACAGGCTGGAAGGAGAAATTCTTGATTTGAAAGTTTTGTGAATGTTGACAGTTTTGTTTCAAATTTTAATGCCTTTGAAATACATTTCCTGATCTTCTACTTTTATCTTGGCAGGTTGATCCAGCTTTGCAAGAAGAACATAAAAAGAAGATAATTTCATTAGAAGAAGAATATGAGGTTTGATTCATTGCATTTTATGGCACTGTATACTTTTCTTTTGTACCCTACCCTACTGTGATTATATGGTGTTTTCTACCCACAACTAACATTAAATAAGACCTAACTGATACAAGGCCCTTCAGTAAGAGCAGGCACTTTTTAATTGGTGGCAGAAACAGCCTTTGAAACTTCAAAGCCTTTTGGACACAACCCTTCTTTGATGTCCATCTGCAAAATACAGCACTGCAAATGCAGTTTTACTGCTCATGCGGTTAGTCTATAAAAGAAATGCAGGTCAGACTGGAATGTGCATGTGTCTCCATTTATGTTGCTAACCTTATGGTGGGGTAGACATGGCTAATTGGTAAACCATATGATTGTTTAGTGACAGTGTCTGTTAGTTTATCAATCTTCTGAATCACTTGTAATTTTCCTAGTTTTCTCTGTTTGACAGTCACAATTAAAATACATACACACCCTTGTAAAGAAATATTTTTATTTACCTAGGGAAGGGATATAATTTGGGAGGATAAACATTTCCCACTCATTACTATTCTCTAGGACTAGAGTTGCATTTCATTTCCATCAGACAGTATCCATAGTTCCCTTCTTTTTCTTTCTTTCTCATATTTTTTTGGTGCTTGAGTAGTAAGAACATAAGAAAAGCTGCAGTGGGTCATAATAAAACCAAAACGTATGTCGAAACTAAGATTCTGTTCTCCCAGTGCTAACCATATACCCATGGGAAGCCTGCAAGCTGGACACAAAGGCAATAATGTTCTGCTTGTATGCTCCAGCAACTCATACACAAAGCCATACTGTTTCTATAGGTAATATAACAGCACAAGCATGCAGTGATGTTATTGTGCAGCAGAGCAAATCAACATTCTACGAGGCAATTCTAAAAATGGAGGCAGCCCAAACCAAAAATTATAACTTTGAAACTGAACTTTGGCTTGCCAGTAAATTTGGCATAGATGTAGTAGACATACTGCTCTTTCCCCATGCCAAATCTGGAGAGTTGGGGGAAAGGCTTTTGAGTTTTCAAGTTTTTAAAAGCTGCCCCCATGTAGGAACAAACAACCCTATAACATCCCCAGTTTAAAACAGATCAAATAAATTGAAAAGACCAATCTTGCTTATCTTGAAAGAGGATAGTTGGCCCCAGTCACTTGTTAATTTGGAAAGAATCCAGGCTGGAGAGGCTGAAATACTGATCCTCAAAAAAAGGCCTTTCAAATGGGATAAATTGTGATTGTTACACAGGGATACCAGCAACAGTGTTCCAAAGTAGATATATTGTTGCATCTCTCTCTCTCTCTCTCTCTCTCTCTCTCTCTCTCTCTCTCTCTCTCTGTCTGTCTGTCTGTCTCTGTGTGTGTAAGCTGTAGGGCAACAAAAGGTCACCAAGACAGAGTCAAAGGACAGGTTTTCTTTAAAGAGGGTAAAAAAAGACTAGCTTTAAAGAAAGTAATGGAGTGATAATCTTCCAGAAAGGGACATTTTGCCATGTATCTCCAGGGATTTAGCATACAATTTTGTAACACATATTCAAAGTACTTCTGCATTTGAAAAGAACAGAGCAGTTGTGTTTGTCCAGGGCTGAGTAGTTTTAGTAAACATTTCTGAAACCAGGCTCCTAAGACAAGTCTTCACAGGACTTGTGAATTAGCTCCAGATCTGGGACAATCTGAACTTTTGACCCTGTCAGTCAGGCCCCGGGTAGCTGATTCACAAGAAGATAACTTTTTAAACTCCTTCCTGGCCAAACAAGCATCACAAAGGAATTCTGTATCTATTTGGAAAAATAGTGAGAACATATTTTAAAAAGAATAGAGAAAAAAATATTCAGAAGCTCATTTGTTTAAGCTGTGAAATCACCGTTTTTGCTTCATGGCTGGGGATGGTTATACTCGATGTTAGCAGAAATTTGGTGCCTGTATTTTGTCATAATTTCAATCATTCCACATGTCTTGTCACTATGCAATTGTCTGATATTAAGGAATCAACTCCAAAGATGTTATGTGCTATGTTAATAACCTCCAGAATATCGTACAATTAACAGCTCTGCTCAAATCTTGCAAACCAACACCATCTCAGGTTAAAGTATTCTCTCTTGCTACTGCCCTCTCTTCCTAGCAAAATTGTCTTTTGCAGTAATTTTTGCTCACATCTTGGAAACTGGCTTCCTTCATTGAGACAATCTGTCTCATGTTAGGTCTTCTTGTCTTCCTACTGCCCCCCCCAACTCAATTTTTCCCAGCAATATTGTATCTTCTAGTCAGTTCTGTATTGTCATTATGTGTGCATGGTAATATAGCCTCAGTTTGCTCTAGTGGGAATTCAGGCTTGACTTAGTTGAGCACCCACTTTCTGCCTTTCTGGCTATCTGTGGTATCTGTAAGCCAACCTCTCTACATTTCACTACATTTCAAATGACTTGATTTTTGCCCTTCACTTTCTTTCTTTCACATAGTATGGATGATTTTGACCTTGGTTTCTAGTGACAATCTTTGCTAACTTCCAGCTCTCCCCCATTAAAAAAATAATTAAAAAAAATCAAAAGGCATGGGGAAACCTCTTGGAAAACATGCATGTATCATTTTGTAGAGCTTTGATTTGATACAGCTTTTTTTTTCCTTAGGTTGCCTATCCCAAGGAAAGGATTTGGGAATTGGAACATTGCTTTCTAATGTGAATTCTGTGGAGCAGGCAGGGCAACATAAATTTACCTGAAAGGTTAAAGGGTGTGTATGTTTCCTCATTGTACTCTAACTTTGCTTCACTATATCATTAAGTCTACACACAGCCCTTCAAAATATATTGGCACAGGGAAAGTATAGCCACATCCAAACTTTTCTTGCTTCTGTCTTCTCCTAGCAACCATAGTATAGATCATGTGCTCATTTTCTAGGATCCTCTAACACTGAGTAATTCTACATTTATTTTATTTTATTAATATTTAGAAGCTAAAAACAGTAAGTATACAAATATTTAAAAATAATTAAACAAATACTATATTAAAAACAGAAAATAAAATCAATGCTAAAAACACATTTAAAAGCAACAGAGCACAACAATCCATTTAAATTTTCCCTTGCTTGGTGTCACTTTCTGAATGGTTGTGAGCACAAGAGGGTATCCTATAGACCAGGGGTCCCCAACCCCCGGGCCGCGGACTGGTCCCGGGCCTTGGCCTTGGAAGGACCGGGCCGCCAGGACAGATGAGCGGCAAGCAGGAGGTGAGCAATGAGCAAAGTTCTGCCTCCTCTCATCATGCTCCTATTAGGTTCTAATGCCGCTGCTGATCTGACAGGAGGCAGCGCTTTGCTCCCCACTCCCCTCCTGCTGCTGCTAGATCAGCTGTGCCTGTGGCATCAGAATCTAATAGGAGCCTGCACTCCTATTAGGTTCTAATGCCGCTGCTGATCTAACAGGAGGCAGAGCTTCAATTGCAGCTCACCTCCTGCTCTTGGTCGCCATTTCCTTTATGAGCTCGATTCAAAGTTGTCCTCCAGCAACCTACTTCATAACAAGTACCTCCCACCGGTCCTTGGGAGAACGGTCTTCAACTAAACCGGTCCCTGGTGCCAAAAAGGTTATGGACCACTGCTATAGACCATCTTGACTGCTGCCATTGGTGTTGTCACTGCCATTCACTAAGTGACACCACACAAGGGAAAATCTCAGGGGAATAGTCAATACTAGTGAAGTACACTTATGTAGACTTTTTCTGACTGTTGGCTGCCTTTTCAATAAAACAGTATTTTATTTAAGTTTTTTTTTTCTTCCCTTTGACTTGCGTGGTTGAGGTGAAATAAGAACTCAGCAATTATGACTAGAAGCAGTCGGGGCATTACTATTCTTTAAAATGTATTTTATTATGAATTAATCATTACTAAAAGCCTGTCGGCCCTAAACTGTAAGGTAAAACTCCATTAAAGTGTTTGCTTTTGGGGATCCTTTCTGCCATGCTCTGTTTGTATTGCAATTTTGCTCTTACTTGTTTGTGTGAAGGTATTGTCATGTAATGAACAGAAGGGTGGCTTATTCTAATCTACACACACAATTCATCTCAGTATTTTGTACATACCTGGATGTGTAGTGTTTTCTTCCAATTCAGTTTCAAGTAGTTACTTTATATTTATATTGCCAGAATTATCTTGACTCGTAACACAAAAATGTCATAGCAAAATATATTTATTCAGATATTTTTGCAAGGATTGTACCTGAGGAACGAAGCTAGGCTTTGCCTTGACCTGCTGAAAGCATATCCAGTCATCTCTCAAAGTAAATGGAAAGGCCGGCTGTCTTATTTTGAAAGGCTTCATAATCAGTGGGGCTTAGCCAAATGTCTATAAATACAGGTGCTGGACATGTTTAACTATGTCCCATTGGATATTACACATCTTCAGTTATGTGAATCTGAACAGAGAACAATAGAAGAAAAACATCAGTTTGTAGTGAACATCATCACTTCGTGCTACTTTTGCTAAGACCACTAACTTATCTCAAATAGGAGCTTTCCTTTTCAGCAGGACATGCTCCGCCTTTTCCTGTATAACACCTCAGTCAAGCCAAAAGCTGTTGTCTGAGAAGTCTTTTTTTGAAAGAAAAAAAACATGGAAAATCTCTTTTTCCTAAAAGTTGTGTGTACCAAAAATAGCTGAGGTACTTTAAAAAACCTGGATGGTGAAGATACCTGAGTACTAATAAACTTTGAAAAGTGGTAGTGTTCAGAGTTTGGAAGAGTTACTTTTTGAACGACCATCCCCAGATGACATGACCACAGGGAATTTTGGGAGTTGTGGCTTTTCCCAGTTTATTTAGCATGTAATGGACGAAACCCAGGGTCTCCCATGTAGTAGCTGTGGTACAATACCACTTGCTGAGAGGAATCATGGCAGTACAAAGACCTGTTAGGCTGAAGCATAGGCTGAAACACTCATGACTGTGCTGTTGCTAGCACATTTCAAAAAGCCACATGATGACATTGTTTGCTAACAACAGTGGCATTCAGGATCTATTATTGTGAGGGCAATATTGTCTGCTTTTAGATGTTATTTTTGTTACTCTGATCACTTTGCAACCTGCAGTGGCAGAAAAGGGATGTAACAACTATTGTAAAATGAAATAGGTATTTTTTGCAGTATGTTTACTTGCAATGTGCCTGAAGAAGACACTTGGGAATTGCATGGGATAGGATGGATTGTTGATTGTGGGAATCTCATTGTCCCTTAACACTCTTGAATCAGATTTTGATGGAGTACTAGCGAGGATCTCTGCTTACAGAAAGTATACTATTTTAGAAATTTTCCACTTTCTTTCAGGGTTAAATGTCCCATCAAGAAAAATACATATTCCTTGTTACTAGCCTGTGCTCTCTCCCACGGCTGTACTCCTTGGGATGAGTATTTAGAACCAGTCAGACTTAATGTGTTCTTTTATGCTTGCTTCAGCCATCATGATATATCAACTAAAAATACGAATAAGCACAACTTTTAAAAAAATAAAATAAAATGGGAACAGGATCGCTACGCAACCCATATCTTTACTGAGAAATAACCCATCAAAATGCTTCTGGTTTAAGCAAGTATTTACATCCCATGACTAGTCAGGAAACAAAGCTCAGTGGAATAGAAAACAGGGAGGTCAGGGAGAAGCACTTGTTTTGATGAACACACTTTTCATCACTTTAAGGAAGTACAGTACATGTTATAATGGCAAGCAAATGGTATTATCTGGTTTGACCCTGAACATGAAGGTAGATGCTACCAGTACCCTTCAGGAGCTGTAAAATAGTTAACTCGCTTCATTCAGATCTATTTCCATTGAATCTGAACATGAATGGGCTTTGGAGGGAGAAAATTTTATGGATATTTTTATTATTACTTTCAAACAGCACAACAAACTCCAAATACTTTTATAATGGTCTATACTGCTCACAGAAGATTATAATTTGCAGTGAGAAAGGGTTGTGCGATTCTGGAACAAGTTGCACATTGTGAGTTTCTTACCACATGAATGAACTAGATATCTACTGAGATACTTAAAAACGCACAGCATATATGCACATGGTGAACCACTTACATTCATCATTGTCATTTCTGCAGTGCTGCTGACTGAGAGTGGTCGCAGAGGTTCTCAGGACATCTTCATACAATAAAAATACGTTATTGTCTTGAAATGACTAATGGACCTTTTATGTTTCCCAAGCTCCTTGACATGGAAGGCTTTCGATGGTAACATCTGCAACACAGTTACAATATAGGACAATGTAGTGGTAGTCTATTATCCCTTCCTTCTATTCTAGCTGATAATATGCAGTCCATAAATTATGCAGCCGCATCTCCTACATTTGGGGAAATCTCACGCAAAATTTCCCTTTGTAGTTGCTGTATATACAAGCTGACAGCATAGACTTATTTATCTGTATCTATCCCCAATTCTTCTCATAATAATGTCCATCCTTTCTGAAATGGGAAATGGAATGTTGTCTTTCAAATGACATTTAGGTTTATGTTAGAATTTTCAGTTTATTATTTGTTGTGTACCATTGTCACATCTGACTTACTTGATCCTCATAGGGTTTTCAAAGAATATGAGATATTTAAGACTTGTTTTACCAGTGCTGCCCCTCCTCAGTTTCCATGTTGAAGTAGGCAGTTGAACCCAGGTCTCCTAGTCAAGCTGGGGTCCTCAGATGTTCTTGGACTGCGATTCCCAGAAGCCGCCAACACAAGAAGTGGTGGAGGCTTCTGGGAATTGCAGTCCAAGAACATCTGAGGACCCCAGTTTGAGAACCACTGGCCTAGTCCATCACTGTATCCATTATACCACACTGGCTCTCAATTTTATATTTCAAGAAGTAGCTGAATAGTTGTGAAACAGTATATAGGGTAGAGTGCAAGATATATGAAGTTCTTTTTATCTGTATAGCATTGTGTTGGATATTGATGTTCTTTCAAGGTGTCAAGTGAGAGCTCCAGTTGGTTCATATATTTGTATACTAAATGACTGCACTTTCAAGTCAATTGTATTCTATCTATCTTATGTTCCGGTAGTAGACTAGTTTTCCAAACACACACTGTTTAAACATTCCACTCACATACATACACATTCTCTTATGAAGCCAGGTAAGCTTTTCTGTTTCATTTGCCTAATACCTCTCTGTAGAAGTGCTACCACTACTTCTGGCAGTGCACTTCTACTTCTGGAATGCATCTTGTAAACCACATGGTTGGGGCGGGATAAGACATAGGTTTTTCAAGGCAGTAGTTATTCAGTCTGAGTTATTTGAGGTGTTGGAGCACATGTGAACATCCAAAAGTAAAACAACTAAGTAAAGAAGCAGATTTATCCCCATCAGATAAGTTGCTGTAAATAAGTAACTTTCAGACATCTGTTTAAAAAAATTAAAAGAAAGCAGAACTGCAACTTGCAACAGCTCTAGCTAGTGTGGCCAAGGGTTGGAATGATGAGAGTTTTAGACCAATAGCATCAGTAGATTTAAATATTCCTTATCCCTGCCTTTTACTCACTCAAGTGGTAAACCTGTGCCTGAGTTCTGTTACTTCTGCCCAAGTAGGAAACGGGTACAGTTAGGTCATTTTAGTGTCTGCACTTAACTGTCTTATAAGAGGAGCTCTTCAAAATGAATGGAGAAGCTTTGGTCTTCTGAATATATGGGTCAGCTCTCATCAGCCCCATCCAGCCTGGCCAGTGGTAAAGAACGTTGAGAGTTGGAGTCCAAAATACCTGGAGAGCCAAGGGTTCTTCCTCTGTGCATTAGAATGTATTATTGGTTGCTTCAGGTAGACTTACAGCTGTTGCCCTCATGCTGGATTTACAGCATGATCATTAGTACAGTGCATACTAACATATAGTTTAAAATACAGTAAACCAATTCTGTTGTCCCTTGTTCACTTTACTGAATAGCAGCATTGACATTTGCTCTAACAGAACTGGGTAAAGTGTCACATCATTCATAAAAAAATTCCCTCCATCTAGAAAGCTCCCTTAATAAGTGTCCTTAGGCTAGACTTCTGACATATGACTTTCACTGTGCAGGAGTATTGAATCATTTGAACCTCCAAATGCAGTAGTACCCCCTCCCTATTTAAAAATGGCAAGTAGCTGAAACTCAGGCACACTGTTTAAAATTGTTCAGATGACTATGTCATGAAATGTCTACCTAGTAGATTGCGTTCTATGAAAATTCTGCAACAAAACATGTCTCTGGGAGAATAAAATGTCCTATCTCAATGGATGATAACAAGTAGTAATCTGTTTTTGCTTGTAACTAGAAAAATGTACAGATGGTTTGAAAGAAATAAATGTGTTGCCCTCTCTTTCAAATTTTGTCATATTGATCTGTAGGTTGATTCCTGTTCTGAAAAAAAAAATTCCAAGTAGTTTACAGTAAGAGTTTTAAAAAATCCAAACATGAAACAAAATAAAACACAGCAGACATTACAAACCATCATTTGTAATGGTCAGTGTTTTATATATGAACTGGAAACATGAACTGTTTGAAAACAGGGTAGGACAGGGCCCCCCCTCAAATTCCAGATGTGTTAATCTATTCTTTTCAGAAGGAAACTTAACAGTCAAGTGTTGTCTCCTCTGGAGGAATGCTATCCAAAATTACCATCAATGTAGGAAGCAGACAACAAAACTCAATGGTCCATTAATTCTTTACCCTAGCTTACTGCAAAGGATTTGCCTGTGATCTTTCCTGCTTAAACTTAATTGCTAATGTGGAAACTTGATCCTTGTTTAGAGAAATAGTGTGGTATAGGATACCACTGAGACAACACAGCACCTGATTCAGTTTACTAGCTTTTTGTTCACTAACTGGATAGATACTTCTTCCACGCAACAATTCTTTACTCGTCTTAAATGTTTCAGCAAAATTTGTTTAAGATGAACTTGGGGGAACTAGCTGGATTTTAAGAGTGCTCAGTTCAAGAGCTTCACCTCTGGTAGATGCTCACCTGCCTCAGCAACTTGCACTGATTGCTAAGGCAAAAATGACAGTCCTGTGAAGTATACTATCAAGTCATGCCTTATTTCTGTTTCAATTTGTGGTCCTTGCCAAAGGTTATATTGTGTCCTCACTGTAAAGAGGCAGATGGTTTGTTTGCTTGTTGATTTTCCCAGTCACATCTGTGTAGTATCATTGATATTGCATGGCTCACTCTTTACCATGACATTTGGAAGATCTTCTTTTCCACTCAGGCCTACAAGTCCTGCTAATACAGGGGTGAAAAACTTTGGTAGGTCTGTGAGCCAGTTTCATGCATGGAGTAGCAAGATTGCCATAAAAATGTGAAAACTGAAACCAGCATTGGCTAGCAGTCCACTTCCAGATTTGAAAATTTTGTATTTTGTTATGTTAAACAGTTTAGGGTGTATGAGCTATTTCAAAGGTGACTTCCTACTCTTGTTGATTCTCAGGAGCTGCAGTTCTCTTTCTTTGCCAGAAAAAGAATAGGCTGTAGGGGAGCTGGGGGCAGGAAAATCAGCCTTGGAACCATACTTTGTCCATCAACTACCTCTGTCTTTGTTCTTAAGAATAATCTACTGGTTCAGGACAAGGTAAACTATTAGCTCAACTTCTGTAAAACTCAGTCAACTCACAGACAGTGTTCTGAGACTTCAGTAGTGAGTCTTTACTCACTGAGTTTGGAGCCAGTGTGGTGTAGTGGGTACGTGTCAGACTAGGACTCAGGAGACCTGGGCTGAACTCCCAGTTTGGCCACAGACACACACTGCAGAGTAGCAGTAATAAATTACTTGTTGAACATTTCACTACTTTGAAAACCCTGCTAGGATCACCATACGTCAGAAGTGATTTGAAAGCATATAACAAGTGTTTGAGTTTATAGTTACCTTGACATCTCTCCAAAACTTTACTTCTGTTTATCAACCATCTCTTTGGGCTGTGGTTGACTCATACTCAAACTTCTGCTGCTTCTGAAGCCACTATGGAGGTTCTCAATTTCTTTCATAAGCCTTCCTCAGCCTGGCCTTGAGTGATCTTAGCTTTTTACTGCCCTTTAGCTACTTCAGTCTTCAGCCTTCTACATCTGGGTCATCTTCTCCAGACTAACTCTGACTCTCCTCCTCTCTCTTTTGGCTTTATACATTCTCAGACATCCATCTTTGTAAAGATACAACCAATCCTATTCAAAGTGTCAAAAATTCCATCATCCATAACCATACTTCACCAGTCACCTTCTGTGATATGTTTTAAAACCATCAATCGTATTTGTCCAGTTTGTGTTGTTTCTACACACCTGCAGCCGGTCTTCACAAAATAATCCTGTTGACAATTAAACACTGTAGTTGCCAATCAATATATATGGATAAACAATGTATCCTTTAGTAGCCAAGCCTTCAATAAATATGCTCCCCTTACACATCAACTGCTACTTAACCCTTCTGCAGCACATAAATGTTACACATTAAATGTGTGAACATTTTTTAACAATTTCTCTTCCTAACAAGACTGTTTCTTTACAATATATGAAACAGAGGGCAGTGCAAATTTGTATAATAAGGAATGCATCATCTTAAAAGGTGCTTCCCCTTTCCCAGGAGAAAGAGACAGTAGAAAGCCTCTTTCAAGATTGTATCTTTTTCAAAGATTGCATTTCTCATTTTTGCTTTAAAAGTAGGATCTTCTAAAAAGTTATCTGATCTGAATTGTCTTTTGATTACTTGGCTAAACATTGTTATCAAGAAATCCCTTGGATATTAATAGATGTTTAGAATCTAATAAAATCATAGTCTATTTTAGGTAGTTCCCTTTCATAAGCTGGATTTAGTTGAGTAGGAACTGCAATAGGTGAACTTCTCTCTGTTGTGTGAACATGAAGATACAGGAGCTCTGATCCAGTTAGAACTTAGGGTTCTAGTCCAGAGCCCAGATGGAGTAGAATCTGAAGTTTTATTTAATTTATTTTATATTGCACTGTGTTCATTGTATATTGTGTAGTCTGCAAAGGCCTGTGTGCAGTTCAGTCTATGAAACCGTTCTCGTTTTCTGAGGCTGGAGTTTGTCTCCCTTACGGCCAAGAATTGAATTCATTTTTATATTAGTAGTGATGTTTTTATTGCTTTATGTCATGTTGTAAACCGCCCAGAGTAGCTTTTGGCTAGATGGGCGGTATGTCAATCAATCAATCAATCAATCAATCTTCTACCTTCATCTATCCTGACCTATATCTGTGAAAGTTTTGTTTTTTATTAGGAATGGTTCAGAATTTATCCTGCTTCCTCTAGGAATCCTGTGATCAGAAATTGTACCTTTCTATATTGCAAGCTAACAATATTCTACAATCTGTCCCTTGCTTCAGGAAAGAAGGAATGAGTGGCATAATTTGACTATTATGTGATGGGGCTATGACCTAAATCTCAGAAAGCCTTGCATTCTCAGCAGTAGCACTGGTAAACTGATGAGTATAAAGAACATGTTTAATAAACTACTCAGCAGTTCCCTGATTTTTCCTTTGTTAGGGATGAAATTCTCCAGGCTTGAAATAAGAATCTTATTTTATAACCGGTCTGAGATCCAAAGAACCAGTGTTTATTTGGCCAATATGTCACACACATGCAACGTTTACTTCTCCATATGAATTTATTAGAAGACCACTTCTATATTTGTGTCAATCAGAGTCAATTTAGAGAATAATTTTCTTTTTTGTTTCCCACCAAAATTCCACATTCCTCACATGTTGGGATAGTGTGAAGCCAAAGACAAGATACTACAAAATGTCAGTAGTGCTCTGGAACAGCCTTTTTTTAAAGAAAGGTGGAAATGAGAGAGGTTCCTATCAGCCTTACTCCCTGAGCCCCTATTTCCTTCCGTTGTGTTGAATTTTCATTTGTGTTCATCTCTGGGTACTCTCTTGATGGTTTCTTTTAGAAATCATTCCTGGTCATGAGTTGTAGAGGAGAAGGTTCAGATCATGTACAAGAATTTTTTTAAATGTCTGGAAGAACCTAGTAGTTTTTGAACTTATATATTATAATTGCTTTTCTGTCCTCCTTTACAGAAAATAAAAGACAGTGCCTTTGAAGACTGGAAGAACATCAGAGGGCCTCGTCCATGGGAAGATTCAAAGTCTACCCAAGAGCTGCAGCGCCAACAACAATAGGAGTAATCTTTTGGCTAAAAGCCAGCTTGGATTCATTCACTTGTTGTGACTTTGCACTCTTCCCTCCCTCCTCCAAGAGGATTGTTGTTTTAACTGATATTACAGCTAAACACAAGTCTTGTAAATAAAGAACCTGATCTGTGGTTCTCAGTGATAATCAATATACTACACACATTTGTGTAACAATCTGACCCTTTCAACTGAAGACAGTAGAGCTTCTTCAGCTAAGTAAGGTGCCAGTCTTCACACTGAAATGTTGATTATAGTGAAGAAAATCAGTCCACATTCTCAACTTATTAGAACATGTTTTGAGGACCAGCCTTATGTCAAATGATGACTCCAGCAAAAAGCATTTTCGCTTCATTTGTTCAGATTTTGGATGCTTTATTTTTGTGTTACACCTCAGAATTGTAACACATAATATTACATTCATTATTTCATACAAGGCAATACATTTTCACACATAAACCTGCTGACAATAATACACATTCAAAATGGTAAATTTTACTCCTAGTTTAAAAAACTCAGAATGTCAACACAATGCTGGCTAGTGTTACTAGTTTTACAAGTGAAAATGAAATTACGTATTGTTTCTTTCAGCTGCTGGATGGGTACTTTGATACTTGAGTGGACAGCCATGACTGGTGCTTCCTAAAGTTGACACTCAGAAAGACACCCAGGTTCTCTGCTTCTAAATCCAGCCCAAGTCGTGCTGTGTGGCAGGAGCATGTCCCTTTGCTTAAAAATATCATTGAAATTACTATGTTGATTGATTGCTCAATTGATCAGTCACCCCTCTGGGTGCATTACAAATAAAAACTCAGAACCCCACAAAACGATACAGCCAATTTGGCAATTCATCAATATAGATCAAAAATTCATACAAAAGGAAAGAGAAAGAACAAGAAAAAAAAAACTAAAAATTATTTTTTATTTATATTTTTTTATTTAAAACATTTTAACCCCTCCTTTTTCTTTAAAAGGGAACCAAGTCAGCTTACATCACTAAAAGGCAATATTTAAGCTGAAAAGAGTAAGTATACAAATACTTTAAAAGATCAAACAAATGCTACACTAAAAAACAGTAAACAAACCCAACACTAAAAACAGGTTCAAAGCAGTAAGGCACAACAATCCATTAAAAAAACCCATTCAGGCAGCCAGTCACTAAAGGGAAGGTTTCCTGAAGAGAAAGGTCTTTGCTTGCAGAAGGACATCAAAGATGTGGCCAGCCTGGCCTCTTGTGGGAGGGAGTTCCAAATCTGAGAATAGCCCCAAAGAAGGCCCTCTCCTATTTCCCCACCAGATATTAACAGCATCCAGGGGATAAGTTATTGAAGGCAGCTTGGTATAATTCTGTTTTCACTCATTTCCTGAATGTCCAGAAGGAAAGAGCATGTCGTATATCAATTGGAGGCATATTCCAAAGATAGGGGGCCACCGCCGAAAAGGCCCAATTCCTCCTTTTGTAGACATGTTTACAATTGTTTTATGAATCACTTTTTGATCCCATAGTACTGGGATGGGCAACTTGCAGTCCTCTATGTGTTGGTGGGCTGCAACTCCCATCAGCCCTACCTTAGCCAGTATAGTGAGAGATGATAGAGTCACAGGCTTAGCGACATAAGGAGACCTATATGTTGTTCAATTCTGCAGTACAATACATGAAGCAATGTTGTACTGAGTCAGGAATTCAGGCACATTCAGCCTAATATTGTATCCCTAGCAGTGTGGAGATAACGTCCTGAGGCCAGAGCACAGTCCCTCAAGGACTCAGTTCCCTATCAGTGGCCTTCTTTTTTTATATACAAACACCTCTGTTTTGTCACAAAATGCCCACGGGCACTCCCAGTGAAACAATTGCCTTTTTAATCTCAGTTATGGTCTGCAGTTATATACAAGCTCTTGAAATTCACAAGTTACTGTGGCTAAGAAACCACTTCTTCTCTCTGCCATGCTGTTGGGAGGTTGCCACCGGCACCTCTGGTGAGCTGTCAGCCACCACCCCAGGCTCCTGATTAGAGCCCTTGGGCCAGACTACTACGGAGTCTGAGAAAGGTGGAGGAGGATTGACTAGAGGAGGAGGAGGAACCCATGGTGTATGAAAGGCATGTGGAGAAGGAGGAAGGGGCAGGTTCAGTCTACCAGCTGGAGGCCTTGGAGGAGACTAGGAGAGGATGGAGCAGGGAGATTAGGCATACCTGACTCTGTCAAGATGGGAGGAGTCAGACACCTGAGGAACTGAAGAGAAAGGTGCCTGGAAAGATGCCTGAAAAGAGACAGAAGAGCGCCTGAAAACAGGAGGTTTGTGGCTATTCTCACCTGGAGGACCCCTGCACAGAGGTGCTCATGTAAATCCAGCTTCTCCATGGATGAAGCAGGGGCATAGGATGTTTGACCACTTTCCCTATTCCACCCTTACATTCAGAGACAGTTACTGGCATCCATGATTCCCATGAGCCAGTCATGCCCCACACCCACCCAGTGGTGACATTGGAGGCAGAGAAGGCAACAGGAGCATCAGTGTTGTCTCCATCAGCAGCCACACCTATAGCGGCAGCCACCACCAAGGAGGCATAGGCTGAAATCTGGACTGAGACTAGAAAGCCCTCCTTGCCCTGAGCAGCCACGTTTGATCCTCCTTGAAAGCCTCCCCTAAAGGCTAAAGATTTGTGGGCCTCAGTAGGGCTCAGATAAGACTGAGTCTCCCCAGGGTCCAGTGCCAACAACTTCTCCCTCTGGGTGACTCCTGGGAGTGTAGAGAACTCACAATCCAAAGGTGGTTGTACCTCATTCCTTTGCTGCAATAAACTGTTGGCTTGCAAGACTATCTGGACTCTACGGACGCAGGAATGGGTGAGGATTTGCCTGCTGCCCCCACACATGCATTTTACTTTGCAGTAGTCTCTTACTCCATTTTCTACTGTAAGCTCTGCCTTGTGCAGTGTCTGTTAAGAGCCTTGGCATGTGGCCTGTCATCAAGCTGTGGAGTTACTTAACTCAAATGTGGAGGTGTAATTTTTCACCATGCTATGTGTGTATATGGATTGAAGGAGGCTCAGGTTATCTCAGACTTGGCCTTCTGTTGATTGATGGTGTTTCTGAGATTCTGTATCTCTATGTTTGCATCCTACCTCACATTAACAGAAATAGTGGCAAGCAAATTAAACTGCCAGGTGTATGGCACATGGAGTATTCTAGCCCAAGGGAAAAAGTGACAGCTGTAACTGAGATGTTCAGCATTCCAGAATGCTGGAGGCTGGTATTAGTTTCACCTCAGCCAGAGCACAGGCAGTTATCCCAGGATCCATGCATTACCTCCTGCCTTACTTGACTGAAGCTTCTATTTTGTGTTCTGTACGTTGTGTACTATTAACTATTTTCAGTTTGCTTTCTGTCAATTAATTTTGATTTTTCCAAGGGATGAGGCTTCTTTTGCTTGCACACAGCTATGTAGGAGATATTTCTCCATGCTCCCATGCAGCTCAAATATCTGTGTGGATACTTCAACCAAAACAGCAGGACCAGCTGTGAATTGTTCTTTGCCAGTTGACTTTCTTCTCAAAAATGGTGAAAGACCCACAGAATGGGTTCTATCCACGTAATTGCAGTATCCGTTCTCCCATTAATTTGTTCTCTCTCTCTCTCACACACACACACACACACGGGGGGGGGGGGGGAGAGTAGTTCCCAACAACATGTTTTGATGTGTGTGTGTTTAATTGCAGTCGGGTTTCAGATTGTATCTAGAATATGTGCGCTGGACTGTACTCGTGCCAGGTTCAATACATCTCAAAACCAAATTTGCTTTTAAATGGTAATTCGTGCTCAGCCACACATATCTTGCTTTGGTTTTGTTCCAAGCATCTTGCTCACTTAATTTGGCCTGGGCTTTGTAAAATGGTCCTCAGTATTTGTATGTTGATGTTTGTAAGATTAAGCCACCTGTTCTGCGTACCACTCAACACAGCAAGACTTACATAGACATATGTGCACATTTATGTGCATCAGAACCTTACTGAACACAGTGGAACTGACTTAAGTAAACATGGACAGGCTTGAGCTGCACACTGAAATAATCTAGATGTGGAATTTTCCACCATTCACCTTAGCTGCTGTTCTCTTATGCGAAAAGAGAATTTGGCTCCACACACAGCATACATCTTCAGGCACAGAGGGGGCATTTCATCCAGTGTTTCATTAGAGATTCATATGGATCATTGCTTGAAAGCATATATGCCAATTTGTGTAAATTCATTCTATGCATGGCACATTTGCTAAGAACAATGTTTTCATTACAAATGTAATCTGAAATGTAAAGGTTTCAAACCCTCTTGGCTGCTTTGCCTTGGGCCTTTGAGAACTTTAGCTTGACCGTCTATTGCACAGAATCACTGTGGGCCTAGAGAGTGTAAACTCCATCTTAGTAGGAAAGGAATCTTGAATGGTAAATAGAAAGCATTCATTTAAGAACATTTTTCTGTTCTAAAGACTGCTTCTGTCAATGTGGCTGTCTACTCACACAAAGCATTATATACAACATTCTCTGGGGATTTCCCTGTTATTACCCTAGAGAGCTCTCCTAGCATATGCCTGATAGAAAATCCCCAGAGACTTTTTAGTTACTAAGCTACACATTTTGATACCATTAAACTCACACTGTGGAAGACCTCTATTCTTGTTTCTGCCACTCTGGCATCCAGTCCACCTAAAGTGATGGATCTCAACCTTGGGTAATCCAGGTGTTCTTGAACTGCAACTCCTAGAAACCCTGGGCAGCACAGCTGGTGGTGAAGCCTTCTGGGAATTACAGTCCAAGAACACCTGGGCTACTCAAGGTTGGGAACCAGAAACCTAAAGGATGGGTAGGGTAACTGGCTTTCTAGACATTTTGAGCTTCAGCTTTCCATGCCCCACCCAGTGTGATCTGTAGAAAGGGAGTATGGGAGTTGTGATTCAGAACATCTGGAATAAGAAAACAAAATGTTTTATGAATACATTGGTGCTGCTGTTCTTCTGTTGTGATGTCAAACAGTTCCCCATCTAAAGAGGGCACATTTATTTTGGAAGGCTACATCAAATTTTGGTCAAGGATGTTGATTGATACAGTGCTATCATGATATAAGGAGTTTGCTGGAGCAAGGATCTTCACTGAAACAAAGTTTGTAATCTCCACTTCCTGTGAAGATAAATAAAATTAACCAAGATTTGTAGGAAAGAGAAGTGGTGGAAACAGTGTATGAGGGAATCAAATGAGTGAGATTTTTCATGAGGTATTCACAATAACTCTAAGGGCTCAACTACACACTGTCATATTCTGTTTTTTTGTGTCAGGTGTGGTATGTTTGAAAATGAAAAATCTCCAACTACATGAGTTACAGCATATTTTCAAAGGGGTTGTTGATTCTAAATCAGTTTTGTTCAAGCTTTTTTAAAAAATATTTTTTTGTAATACCTGTGTCAGAGTAAATAGTGTCTGTGGGGGTCTGTGGGATTTGCCAAAATAGGTGCCAAATACAACAGGTTCTGGATAGCAGGATACCCTGCAGCCTGAACTCTTTCTTCCCTTTTTTCCCCGTCTGTTTCTATTTTAGCACTGCATCAAGGTAGTGCTATGCCAGCTCAAAACTTATATTTGAAAAATTAAACATTGAAAAATGTGAGGAGACTGGGGACAGGCTGCTGATGCTGACGCTGTCACCCCCCACAACTGCTAAAACTCACAATTCTTGCTACCCTGACCTCCTCCAGCACACTGTCAAAGGGAGCCCCAAAGCTGCCTCCTTTGCCACAGTGCATGAGTGGCTTCACATCTTGCCGGGAACTTGTTCTGCTCTGCTCTCCTCCCTGGATTGATGCCACTTCCTAGAAACTCACCCTCACTGGAACGCAGGACTGTGTCTTCTCTCTAGCCTCTGCGGAGTTCCTGGCAGTTGGAGAAAGACAACTTTGATGAGGATGCACACAACAACACAAAATCATCTGACTATATCAATTGCTAAAAAAAAACACCAAACCAGCTCTCAATTTTTCAATAATATAGTCATGCCCTAAGTTCACTAAAATCAAAGATAACCTTGCATCATGTTTTTTTAAAACGATATTCTTGACAAAAGGAATACGTATATTCATATTGTAGAGGAACCACATTTGCCTCATCTCTTTATCAACACAATATTTTATTTTTATATACTAATATAATGGAGAATAAGTGGTGCTTCCACATCTTTATTGACATCTAAAAATGTAGCAATTACTCTCGTGTTAACAAGAAGATATAGTCTGAAGTCAGAAGTCTTATGAACCATTGCTGGGTGTATATAGTTTGTGTTTCATTTTCAAAGATCATTTCCATTAAGTTGATCATTTCCATTTATCATTTAGGAAAAAAGCAGTGAGTAGTTAAGGTTGAACAGTAGCTTCCTAGCACAGTATGAGCCTGGAAGTTACAGGAACAGTCGGGGCCAGGTTATCTGGTCCAGGGCTTGTCACGACATTACATCCTTGCTTTCTCCTTTTTCTATTTTGATTTCTATTGCTAGGTAACCACTTACTCAACCCTATGTACTCAACTCATCCCTAATTGGACTTTTTCAGAAATCTCACTGTTTTATTTGTGTGAAAGCAGATTCTCTACCCAAATGCTATGTTCTGCACAACCTTAAGGCACCCATGATGCTGATGTTGTGAAACCAGTCAGAATAAGAAGATACCTACTTACCAGTGCTTTGCTCTGTTTCCTGCAACTAAAGTGGAGGGGTAACAGAAAGAATTTCTGAGACACATTCAATTACTCATAGCAAAAAGGGTAAGGGCAGAATTATAATCACATTTCATCAATGAAAAAGTAAAATAAAACATTTCCAGTATATACCAAGCTTTTCCTGTTGCAAGTGTAGTTGGATTCATAGGAATTAATAATGCACCCGTTTATTTGTTATATACAAATTATATGGCACTTTTCCATCTAAAATGACCACATAAAATAGTATTTATAAAATCATAAAGTAATCTAAAAGATCTTAATTATGAACCCCTATATTCTGATCTTACTGAACAGTACAACCTAGAATGTCTGAAACTTCATATTATCTGCAGACAGCCCAAATAAACATGCACCCTAAGTATTGTATGAAACACCATGAAATTACTTTTTCCCCTATAAAAGACAATTGGCGAGAATGTGTGTCATATAGGCCTAGAGTAGATAATCAGGCAGGAGCAGCCTCTAAATGCTTTTTTGTTTTGTTGGTTGGTTGTCTGGTTTTGTTTGTGAGTGTGTTTGCGTTTGTGATTCATAACCTAGACTTCTGACCTCCAGGGCTGGTTATAGAGAGCACATAACCCCATTACAAGAGTGCCACTGGCTGCTGGTCCATTTCTTGGCCCAAGTGCTGGTTTTGTCCTGAAAAGCCCTTAATGACTTGGATTCAAGCTGTCTGAAAGAGCACATCTCCCTATGCAAGACTGCCTGGGTGTTCAGATTGTCAGGGAGGTCTTTCTCTGTGTCTTGCCACCCTCACAGGGACATTTGATGAGAATATGAGAGAGGATTGTGGCGTTTTCACCCTTTTTGAATCCCACACCGCTGGCACCTATGTGGCGTTGGACCCACTCGTGCCTTGGCCTGTCCACCTAGACTCAGACCTCAGAGCACACCAGGGCAAAACTAAACTCTTTCCTTTCTTCCACTGCTGCCACCAGGAGATCCCTAAATCCCCATCACTCCTTTAGAAAGAATCAGGTCCACTCTTTAATGAAATAGAAAGATCTCTAGTTTATTTGCTTAATGGTTTCAGTATATTAATATTCAGTTTTATTCCTTCTCCCTTCCAGTCACTGGTCAATCACTTCTCAGATCTCCTACTATATTCTCATCAGTCTAATCACACTCCTATAAATCTCTGAACTCAGCTAATCAAACTCCTTCCAAAACTCTGATCTCCCTTCTCCCCCTCAGGCTCTGCCTCTTATACTCTGCCTCTTGGCTCCGCCTCTCAGCAACATAAATATGCATGACTCACTCTAACTAAACCTGAGCCATGACCACATTTAAAGGAGAACGCTACAGACCTCCCCCCTTACTTAGGTTTGTTTGGGAGGGGAAACACATTTTTCCTCCTGAACAAACAGGTGCAATTGCTTAAACTTTTTTAAGTTTCTCATAACATTTTACCTTTCACATTTTTACTAAATTTCAACCAAATACCTTCCGTTATCATTTAATAATCAATACAATACTTTACCTTTTCATCTACTAATCAATAATATACATTACCTTATCATTTTACAGAATTTACAACCATACAGAAATCACGATCATGAACTTTTACATAAATAATTAACTGCGAATTATAGTCCATTTCAGTTTATAATAAAAGTCCTGGTATCATTCATCTAGCCTCCTGGAAAGCACATCTGCGACAACGTTGTGGGCTTTCAAGGCAAGAACTGAGTCTCTGTTGCAAAGGCAAAATTTGCAAAGTCCAAGTCTCTCACTTTTCCGTCGTAGTCTGGCGTACCATGGACTGGTCCGGTTGTGGTCATCTCCTTCAGCTGGACACACCTCTGCTGGTACTCAGGAGTCCCTCTGTTGACCACTGGCTCCTTCCTCCACACCCTTTTCCGTCGACTGGCGGTCATCGGCCACTCGGTTGTCCACAGGATGTCATCTGCTGGTCGTTTTATAGTGACGTCATCTTTAAGTCTGGCTCGGGGCTTCACTTGCTCAGCTAGGGAAAGGGTAGGCAGTTCCCTCTTCTTCTCCTGAACATCTTTAGATGCATCCCTCTTTAAGGCATCACGGCCTTCCTCCTTCTGTATCACATAATTGACATTGTTCAATTTTGTCACTACTTTATAGGGATCCTCCCAAGCTAATTGTAGCTTGTGTCCTCTGACTGGCCTAAGCAAGAGAACTTCATCCTCAGGCCCAAAAGTTCTTTCACGGGCTTTCTTCTCATACCAGGCCTTCTGCTTGGTCTGGGCAGCCCTTAAATTCTTCCCGGCCAACTCCAGAGAACGTTGCAGAGTGTTTTGCAACCTATATACATATTCGACTACTGAATCAGGGTCACTTTCTCTATGGTCTTCCCAGTTCATGCAAAGCAAATCTAAAGTCCGCGTGCCTCTCGTCCTAGCAGTAACTCAAAAGGACTAAATCCCGTGCTCTCTTGAGGGATGCTCCTATAAGCATATAGTAAGGGTTGTATTTTGCAGTCCCAATCATTTGGGTTCTCTGCTACATACACCTTAATCATGCGCACTAAAGTGCCATTGAATTTCTCAACTAGCCCGTTGGTCTCAGGATGATAGGGAGTCGAGTTGATTTGGGTAATTCCACAAGCCTTCCATAACCTTTTGATCAGTTTGGATGTGAAACTCATTCCCAAATCGCTGACTATCTCGCTGGCAAATCCCAATCGGCTCATGTAATTGATTAGGGCATCTGCCACGGTGTCAGTTTCCATGTTGCTCAAAGGAATTGCCTCGGGATATCTAGTGGCAAAATCCATTATGGTCAAGATGTATTTATTTCCCCTACGGGTGGCATTAGGTAAAGGACCCACTAGATCAATTCCCAGCCTTTGGAACGGTGTAGAGATGACTGGCAAAGGACATAATTTGGCTTTAGTCCTGTCCTGCCCTGTCCCTCGTCTCTGACAGACATCACACGTTTTGCAAAAACAAGTAATCCGTTTGCCCATACCTGGCCAAAAAAAGTTCTGGCCAACCCGTCTTTTGGTTCTGGTGATCCCCATGTGAGCTCCAAATAAACTGCTGTGAGCTTGATTAATAATTTTCTCCCTGTATTTACTAGGGACCACTAATTGCTTTCGGGGTTCCCCTTTTCCTCGGTATGGAGTAGCTAACGTTTCCCTGTACAGAAGGTCTTTGGTTAAGCTAAAGCTCTCAGGGCACTCAGGAGACAGTACAGTGGGAGTCCTGGCAGCTTCAAAGCAAACTCCCAAGCTAATGTCCTCCTTCTGCTCCTGGGCAAAATTGTTATTTGTTTTGGGATTCTGTAGTAGCATGAGTTCTGCCTCAGCCCTATCATCAAGCTGGGTTGCCACGGTAACCTCTCCACCTGGGCCTCTCTCTGCTACAGTATCGGTTTGAGCTGCAGAGGGTGAGTTTTGACCCCCCTTTGAGCGGGTAAGCACTAACGCACTCTTGACATGCTCTATTAAATCCCAACCAAGGAGAAAAGCTGCTGGTATTTCATCTGACACAGCTACTTGCCACTTTCCAGACCAATTCTGGTATTCTACTGGTATCTCAGCCACTTTTAAAACCACGGTTTCCTTCCCAATTCCCTTTAAAGACATTTCTCTGCCTGGAATAATGTCATCCTGGGCTACTAGATCGGAATGGACAATGGAGATTTGAGATCCTGTATCTCTTATTGCAATGTACTTCTTTCCTTTCACAACTATCTCTTCACCTGCGTTTCTGAGAAGGGTCTGGTCATTGCTGATATAGAAACAATGGACTACTTGGGCTATAGGAATATCTTCCTCCTCATGGTCAGTAGAAGTGGTGGTGGTTATGGGATCAGGTCTCTGTCTACTATTTTCCTCCCCTGATTCCACTTGCTTGACACAATACACCCTTTTGGTTAGAGAATAATTTCTGTGCAAGTTGGGGTATGGTTGCCTACACTGGAATTGCGAGTGGCCTGGTTGCCCACAGTTAAAACATTTAAAATTCCTTTTGTCATTCTGAGGTACTTTGGCGAACCGTGCCTCAGGGTTTGATGTTTTTGGCGGGCTAGCCCTTGACAACTTCGGGGAAGTCCCGCCCTGACCTTCTCTCTCAGAATTCCTGCTGAGGTAATTTTTATTAAAAGGCTTTTTATAGTTGTCCCAGTTTGTCTATTTACTCTCAGCTCTGAAAATCTAGGGTTCCTGTAAGCATTAATCAAATCAGTTTGTTCTCCCGCTTCCCATAATTTTTTAGGATTCTTGTCCCTTACTAAATAACGTAGTTCTCCAGGTAATAGGGAGTAAAACTGTTCTAGCCCAATCAAATCCCTCAACTGTTCAAAAGAAGTGATTCCTTCTCTTTCAATCTACTTCTCCAGATTTTGCTGCAATTTAGCTCCCAACTGAGAATAAGATTCATCCGGCTTTTTTGTGAGAGAGCGAAACTTTCGCCTCAGGTGTTCAGAGTTCAGACAAAATCTTGAATAAACCATCTTTTCATATGCCTCAAAATCTCTTGCCTTCTCGGGATTCATCTGGGCATATATCTCTGCCAGATCCCCGCTAACTTGCACTCTTAAAACAATCATTCTATCTTCATTTCTGATTTCAAAGTCATTGCAGGTGCGTTCAAAAGCAATGAGGAAGGATTCAGGACAGTCCCCTCTTTTGTACTGGGGAAACTTCTTCAAATCTATCTTTGACAGAATTCCACCTCCCCCACTGTTGTTATTATTAAGGTTATTGTTTAGAGCAGAAATCTCTAGTTGTCTCATCTGTAGTTGAAAATCCATTTCCTTTTGTCTTAATTCTAGTTGTTTAGCTTCTGACTCAGCCTTGATTTCTAGTTCCCTTCTTCTCTCCTCCTGCTCAGCCTGTCTGGCTTCCTGCTCAAATGCCATTTGTCTAGCTTCCTTCTCAGCTCTTTCTTTGATTTCCAGTTCCCTTTCCTTAAGTTTAAATTCCCTTTCCAGTTTCCATCTCTCAAATTCTTGAGGGCTTAATTCCTTATGTCCCTCTGAGGTAACCTCGACAACTATTTCTTCTTGTTCTCCCTCCAATTCCTGAGGTAACTCTTCAGACTCAGGACTCCCCCTTGTGGCGCGTTTGGGAGGCATCTTTTCTTTCGGGGGTGATTAGAGCAGCGTTCACAAATTTTTAAAAGGGCCTGTTTTTCTTATTTTACTTCCAGTTACTGATATAAATTTATTTCAAGCCTTTTCTTTTAGTACTTTCCCTCAGATCTGCTATGACCTGGCTTCTGCCTTATCCACAGCGCTCTCCTATCTCAGAGCCTGGGATTTTACAGTAAGCCCTCTGATCCTCAGATCCTGAGGTAAACTCAGAAATTCCCTCTCAGAGAATTCAAGCCTTTTCCTTAGGTTCTCTCCCTCAGATCTGCTATGACCTGGCTTCTGCCTTATCCACAGCGCTCTCCTATCTCAGAGCCTGGGATTTCACAGCAAGCCCTCTGATCCTCAGATCCTGAGGTAAACTCAGCAATTTCCTTTCAGAGTCGTTCCCTATCTTAGACCCCCCCTGATCTGGGTTCTGAGGCCCTGCTACTAAGCTTTTCCCAAAAGCTCTACCAGGAACCAAACCTCATTGCCACAGATCCTGTCTAAAAGGTACCCTTGACTCAATAAATTCTTTTTATAATCAGGTTTGACTGGATGTCTTCGTATAGGCTTCACTGGATTACTTCGTATCCCGCCGCTGGACACCAATGTGGCATTTTCACCCTTTTTGAATCCCACACCGCTGGCACCTATGTGGCGTTGGACCCACTCGTGCCTTGGCCTGTCCACTTAGACTCAGACCTCAGAGCACACCAGGGCAAAACTAAACTCTTTCCTTTCTTCCACTGCTGCCACCAGGAGATCCCTAAATCCCCATCACTCCTTTAGAAAGAATCAGGTCCACTCTTTAATGAAATAGAAAGATCTCTAGTTTATTTGCTTAATGGTTTCAGTATATTAATATTCAGTTTTATTCCTTCTCCCTTCCAGTCACTGGTCAGTCACTTCTCAGATCTCCTACTATATTCTCATCAGTCTAATCACACTCCTATAAATCTCTGAACTCAGCTAATCAAACTCCTTCCAAAACTCTGCTCTAACTTCTCCCCCTCAGGCTCTGCCTCTTATACTCTGCCTCTTGGCTCCGCCTCTCAGCAACATAAATATGCATGACTCACTCTAACTAAACCTGAGCCATGACCACATTTAAAGGAGAACGCTACAAGGATCTTCTCTGTTGCTGCTCCAAAGCTGTGAAACTCCCTCCCATGGGAAGCCAGGCGGAACCCCTCTTTTCTATCCTTCCACCAGAAGGAAAAGAGTGGGTTTTTTAAAAAGGTATTATATGTCTTTTTATTTGTGTAGTGCTCTGTAATTGAAAACTAGCATCTTGGATTGAGCTTAGAAGCAAAGTAGAGGTGAGTGCAGGTGGTTCAGTGATGTATGGTGCCTAATTATATGCCACATAGCAATCTGGCTGTGGCATTCTGCACTAGTTGTAGCTAACGAACACTTTTCAAGGGCAACTAGCCTGTGTGCTCTTAGATTATTTCACTATTTTCTTTGTTAGGTTCTGTGTCTTATGAGCTCTGGGCAAATGGAAGGCAAGTGCCTTCTTATTCACACATCTAGTCTGAAGTGAGAGTATCTTGGCAGAATGGCTGGGAACTCCCCAAATAATTAAACTAGAGCTTGGAAGTAACTAACTATGGATTACATTGTTATCTGCAACTAGTTACTTGTGGGGGCAAGTAGGGTGTGAGAAAATAATTTGAATTTAAAAATGAACTCTAAGACAAAAGAGACTATCTTAATGCAGATAGCTTTATTAAAAGTAAAAGGTACTGATTGCAATTAGGGCGTATATAGCAACAGGAGCCAGTGGCTCTGGTGCCATATGCAATTTAATCAAAAAATGTTAAGCATTTTTATAGCTTTGATACAAACCTGCTGACACCCTTTGCAGTTTTCGATGTTCCAAGAGCATGGTGGAACATTGAAGTTGTGGTCAACTCTTGACCAATATCATGCAGCAGTTCTTCTATTTCAGTACAGTAGGATCCCAATATTCACTGGGGATTGGTTCAAAGCACCCCTGCAGATACTGAAAACTGTGGATAATAGCAAACATGAGAGAGAGAGAGCATGGTAAAATAGAAAAAAACAAGAAAGAAATATGAGGCATATAGCCCTGAACCAAAGTTTTAATTCTGATTCAAACCTACATGCTTTTCTCATTTTTTAGCATGCTGTTTCCTTCCTATCCTGCTATTTTCATCCTATATTGTTTTCCCCTTACAATAACATTTCAAAAATAACCTAATGGCCAGAACTCTCTTGTGAATTTACTCCAGTGTAAGAGTAATAGTGCAACTTGCAGTCATAATTTGCAAGTTGCTGCTTGCATTCCTGGTTTTCCAAATAGCACATGGCTGTGTATGCAAGTGGCAACATATTAATTAGTGGCAATTCATTGCTTCAATTTATACCATTGCCCTTCACATCACTGTACGCCTAGAATAGGATTCTGGCCAATGAATAGTTGCAAAATTACATATTAGTGGAACACACAATCTAGTTACCTTAAAATGTTACTTTTAAATGTATTCTCATAGATGTATTACTTTTAAATACTTACATAATCATTTAAATGTTTGAAAATGCATTTTGACAGTCCCAGAGCCCTATCTTTCTGAATAGGTTATACTTAGAGAACCCTGGGCGAGTTGCATTACGAAGGAATTGGCTTGATGACACAGAGTTATTACTGTATTGAGGAGAACACAATGTACTAGTAATGTGCAAAGCAATGAGCTGAGTTTAGGGACATGGCAGTGATAATAAAAAAGGCAACTTGGCTGCCCCAGAGTTATGAGTAGCACACGCTGTGACGTCTTTAAAAAAAAGAAAAGCCATCTACACTGTGGTCAAGAAGCGTAACCTGATTAATGGCATCCCAGATACTCTTCTTACTGTTTTTCACCTTCACTCATTCAAGAAGGAAGCCAATATAGGGGAAGAGCTGGACAACCCATATGAAGCCATCAAACAAAATATCACATCTGATAGATTCTTAACCCAAGTCTTATTTGGAATAAGCTTTTGTGGACTGAATCTTGCTGCAATCCGTGGAAATTTATCAGAAATAACATCTATCTTTAAGGACTGGAATCTTATAGTCAGTTGCAACTAGAATAGCCCCATTGAATAAGTGGAACTTATGCAGAAGTTGACTCACCAAATTCCCACTCATTCAATGGGCCTACCCAAGTGTGACTTACTACTGGATCACAGTCAATATGTCAGAAAGCATGTTGTTTGTTCTACTGCAGCAGAATAACATGTAATGCCCCTGGAGATCCATTCTAGTGAACTTGGACATACAGATCTGCTATTATAAGATGTAATGATTGAACATAAATCTTTTTTTGTTGTTGCTTCTGGATATCTGAAACTATGGCAATCAAATAAATTACCTGATTATTTATTTATTATATAAAATGTAACCTCTCAGTGGCTCTCCCTCCCCACAGGGAGCATGGACCTATTTTAATGGGCCGCCCTCGAAGGCTACTGGATCCATTACGATTCCAGGACACCATGAGAGGGATTCCAGCTGATCTGTCTGGCGCTCCTGTCGAGGCTCTGGTTGATGGTTGGCTTGCTGCCACCACTAGGGCTGTAGACACGATCGCTCCTAAACGCCCTCTCCGGCGCAGAGCTCGGCCAGGGTCCTGGTTTAACCAGGAGCTGCGAGCTATGAAGCGAAATAGGAGACGGCTAGAGTGCAATTGGAGACAGGAACCGACGGATTATAATAAGAAAGCTGTTAGGATCGTGACTAACCACTACCTTGACAAGGTGCGGGCTGCTAGACGATCACACTTCGCTAACCGGATAAGCGAAGCTTCAAATCAGCAGGCGGAACTTTTCCGTATAGTTCGCGATCTATCCGGAATTGGTCTAGGTGATGGGCCTCCTACTAATATCTCATCTGACCAATTTGCAGCATTTTTAAAATCTAAAGTGGAGGCCATCCGCCAGGACCTCTCTCCTTTTTAAAACACAGTGGATCGAGCAGAGATGTCCAGCGCTCCGTCTTGCCCGGTGAGACTTGAATTCTTTCAGCCTGTGACACCAGATATGGTGGACAAAGTGCTTGATCGCTGTCGGGCCACCACCTGCTCTCTTGACCCTTGCCCGGCCTGGCTAATCAAAGCAGCCAGGCCTATAACAACTGAATGGGCCACAGCAATAATTAATGGGTCTCTCCAGGAGGGCAAGGTCCCCCTTGCCCTCAAGGAGACACTCATTAGGCCCATCTGGAAGAAACCAAATTTGGCGGCGGACAACATTGGCAATTATAGGCCCGTCGCCAATGTTTCCTTCCTCAGCAAAGCGGTGGAGAGGGTGGTGGCTGATCAGCTTCAGGCTCTTTTGATGAAACTAATGCCCTGGATCCATTCCAGTCGGGCTTCAGGCCGCGCCATGGCACAGAAACGGCACTGGTCGCACTGTTGGATGACCTGTTGAGGGAGGCTGACGGGCAAAATGTCCCTGTTGGTCCTCCTCGATATTTCAGCTGCCTTCGATACCGTCGACCACGGTATCCTCCTGGGGAGGCTCTCCGAGCTGGGAATTGGTGGTCTGGTGCTTGCCTGGCTCCGATCCTTCTTGGAGGACCGTCCCCAGAGGATGCAGGAGAATGGGTTGAGGCTGAACCCGGACAAGACGGAGGTCCTGAGGGTGGGTGGCCCCTCCATTGGTGGCTTGGGAAACTCTCTCTCCTTAGGGGGGGGTGACTCTCGCCGCAAAGAGTGAGGTTCGCAGCTTGGGAGTACATCTGGATCCGGCGCTCACCATGGAAACCCAGGTGGTGTCAGTGGTCCGCTCCGCCTATTACCATCTTTGGCAGATAGCCCAGCTGCGTCCCTATCTTGATGGCGGGGCCCTCACCACTCTAGTCCACGCGCTTGTAATCTCGAGATTAGACCACTGTAATGCACTCTACGTGGGGCTACCTTTGAGATTGATGCGGAAGCTTCAAATGGTGCAGAATGCGGCAGCCAGATTACTTAGTGGAACGAGAAAACACCAGCATATCTCTCCCACTCTGGCTGCCTTGCATTGGCTGCCCATTCGTTTCCGCATTGATTTCAACGTGTTAATGATGACATATAAAGCCCTAAACAGTTTAGGACCTCGATACCTAGCAGAACGCCTTCTCCCACCTAGATCTACTCGAGTCACTCGCTATAGCCAGGAAAGACGGCTGAGGGGCCTAACGCCAAGAGAGGCCCGGAAAGAAAGAACAAGAAACCGGGCCTTCTCGGCAGTGGCCCCTCGACTTTGGAACAGCTTGCCATCAGAGATCTGCCTGGCACCCTTGCTGGGTGTTTTTAAGAACCAATTAAAGACTTGGCTCTTTAGGCAGGCCTTCCCTCCTGTCAATACTTGACTCTTACTTTTACTTAGTCTTTTGTTCTATTTTCCATCTTGATCAATACTAACATTGTCGATTTAATTCATGGTTTTAACTGTTTTATGAATAATTTTATTGTGAGCCACCCTGACTAGACATAGTCTAGAAGGGCGGGATAAAAATCAAATAAATAAATAAATAAATATATGAGTATATTTTTTAGGATTTCATGGATGCAGAATTCATGCAGAAGCATGGAAATTTCTGATAGGGTGAGTTTAGCTTGTTCTTCTCACTCCAAAGTTTTATCAAAAAGTGCCTCTTTGACTATGATACAATAGATCATATTTTAATCAATAATATATTAATTAACCTTTTTACAATGAAATTTAGTGTTAGTAAATTATCACCATGCTCCCTTAGTGAACAAAAGAAGACTGTGCACATGCGCGCGCGCGCGCACACACACACACACACACACACACACACACACAGAGTCCCTGGTTCTATTATTCTGAGCTATTTCTTTTCACATTCCTCTGTGCCTGTTCCATATTAATTCAACCCCATGTTTTCCTGACATCAGCTGAGAAGGGAATCAGTGCTGTAGTTCAGCATTGTTGATAGAATTGTTTAAGTCAGCAAGAACCCAAAAGCTATTTTTAAGGTGTGGGGGGAGCTAAAGACTGGCAGGCAGGTCATCACGAATGTTACTTATCTGCAGTTGTCTCTTCACATCTGCTTATTTAATGGACAAGCACTGCTAGTGTAGCTCAGAGGGTTGGAACACCTGGCTTTGGACATTCATGTCACCATTGTGTTGCATGGTCCCAGGGCACTGCCAGAAGGAGGGACCAGCAAACCTGTTCTGAGGACTTTATACCTACAAAAGCCAGGGATCGTCACTATATCTCAGAAGCAACTTGATGGCACATATAATTATTTATTATTATTTAGTGATCTAAATAAGCAATAAATCTTTACTGTTCTATGTAATGGCAAAAAAACCTTCTATACTCTATATAATTTCGCATTCTCAGCAAGGGTAGAAAGCAAGTTAAGTGAGGGACCCCTTTTGAGGCATTTTGTCCAGAGTATCTGCCCTTTGTAGATAAGAACTAGCACAGGAAACACCTAAACTGGGTTTTCAGATACAGTTAGGCCAGACCCATGGCGTCTTCAAGTTTTCTTAGCTTGTTGGAGACACATGTCTGGTTACATGACTTTCTGGCATGTTTCTGTTATTGGAGACTCCTGCGCGCGCGCACACACACACGCACACCTTATCTGATTCACACAGGTGCTAAACTACACGTGGAGTTCACATTTACAATGTAGGGGTCTGCCTGTTCTCTGATTGGATGAGTCTCTTGATGTGCTGAGTAGGTTGGGCTTTGTCGAAATAAAGGGAATTTTAAAACACGTGGAGAGAGCTTTTCATCTTGCTTTTTGTCTTTTTGTCCTACCATCTGTACCTGTTTTTTATGTGGCAAGCTTCTGTGTCTTTGTCAAATGTGGAATAAAATAGATAAGGCTTCCATGCAATTGCAGCTGTCTTTCTGATTTTCCACTTGGACCACAGGCTACAGTGGGTGGGAGAATTCACAACATTCTGTTCCTTATTGTTAACCCATGTTACCACTATCATACATGCAACTGAACAAAACTGGTTAAAATTGATACATTAAAATTAATATATTAAGCAAAAGGAGGAATATGGAAGCCCCTGTGAAGTGAATGCAAATATGGTTATAAAGGTGTGATAGGTAAAGTACAGTCCTCCAAACATCCAGACAGCAACACACCATTTCTGGTCCCATTTTGCTGATAATTGGAAGTGAGGGCTCAGGGGGGCCCCTGCCCCCTCCCTGCAGCAAAGTCAGACAGAAGAAATGACAGAATAACCCAGCATCTATATTTGTGATATTAGGGACAGCTGCTTGTACAGTTATTTCCCATAGCAAGTACCACACACCCAAACAGAGACCCTCTGCCTGAAGAACAACAATTCAGGGCAAATCAAGCTATGGCACAGATGCTGCTTTTTTATGTTATGTTGCAAGCAGAATGTGATTAGAGATGAACTCTTTTTACTTTGTTCTAAGACGGGCACGAACCAGAAAAGTGGTGGTTTGCAGTTCGTGTCTACCTACAAACCACAAACTTTCCAAACTTTTAAAATAATGAACCACGACACAGTTTGTTTTTTAAAAATGTTTGTGCCCGGTGGGAGGGGAAACTAACCTCCACATCCACTCTGCCCCCTGCCTGCCCCCTTCCCACTGTTGTCACTGAAGCTGGCGGTGGTGGTGGAAGAAGAGGAGGAGGAGGCTCAAGGTAGGGAGGTGACGGGGACAGTGGGAAGGGGTGGGAGGCAGGCTGGGCTGGGGCTTGGGGGCAAATGAACCAGGAAGTTCATTAAATCACTTTTAAAAGTTCATTGGTTCAGTTTGCTTTGGTTCGTCAATTTTGACGAACTCGAATCAACACGAACCAATGAACTGGCGATTTTTAATGAACCCCTTGATTCATTTTTTGGTTCATGCCTGTCTCTACTTTGCTCTTTTAAAATACTATAGTGTTTGTAGGGTTTGCAGATGGAGTTTATGCATTCCTATTCTACGCTCCTTTTAGAAATCTCACTTATTCTGTAATCGTTTGGACTATTTTAACTGTGTTCTTTTTGTTGTGATCAGTTTGCTGCTGAGGACTGGATTTTGGTGCCATTAGTTTCCCCTTTCCTTAATGCAGTATGTTTTATTACAATTGTGTCTGCTAATTTTGTAGCATAACAAGTTTTGGTACTGCTGTTTTCTGGCATATAAAAGAGCTATAATTTCCAGTATGTTGTGTAGGTTTGGATTATATTTCTCATGCCCATGCTGATGTGGGAAGGCGGCTGTATGGCTGCAGGAAAAGCCCTTTAGTGCCCTAAAACATTTTCAGAATCTATTTGGTGCTTGGAAAAGGTATCTGTTTGGACAATAACTGCCAGAATCTTCCCCTTTAGCCTGGCCATGTTGGGCAGGAGATTCTGCAATTGTAGTCCAACCAAGTAACTTTTAAAAGCTTTCCTCTTCACAGATTAGAGTGTTCACAGGACTGTTACTTACATAAATGTTATTACATGCTGTCAAGTCATTTCCAATTAATGGCAGCCCTAATAAGGTTTTCAAAGCACATTAGATGTTCCAAGAGTGGTTATCATCATATCCAGTGAGTTTCAATGGTCAGGCCAGGATTTGAATCTAGATCTCCTGATTCCTACCACAACTTTCTCTCTAGACCACACTGGCTTTGTACATCAATGTAAATCACCATAATCATGTGTCATCAAATCAATTATGACTGATGGTAACCTTTTTCATGATTTTCTAGGTAGACAGCAGTCCGAAGTGGTTTACTGTACCATCCCCTTCTTCTGAGGGCCCTCTGAGTCTGTGCAGCTTGCCAAGGCCACACAGGTTGGCTGTTTTGGGATGCAGCCCTGGCAGAACCATTGAAAAAGCATATGGTTTCCTACCAGAGCCGAGCCCATAGAAAAATGCTCTATCCCCCTCTGCTTCAAAAGCAAAACAACATTATCAACATTTTCTGCAGTACTGGCCTGTTCCATTAGATTTTCAATTTTAACCACCTCATAAGCTGTCAGCTGAACAAATGGATATCTACATGTTTACCTAAATGAATCAAAACAATGAGAAAAATATAAATTTACACAATGAAACAGTGAGCCAGCAAGCAGGAGACAAGGCAGCCGTGGACTTCATTACTGGGAGCATACGACCCACACCAGTAAGATCAAGAGGCATCTGATATAGATTTCCTTCAATAGATTCAAATTGGAAAACAGCTGCTATGGCTGGATAAGTGTTGCTGTGTGTCTATGGAGATGTTAAAGGTTATAATCAGTTGCTCAAAGCTATAATGTTTAAAGCTATAACATTTTCAGCAATGTAATCTTTATCTTCGAGGTGTACTCTCTGCTTTTTTTGTACTCTCTCTCTGCTTTTTTAAGGCTATAAGCTCCTGTATTTTAGACAGAATCATGGTTTAAGTTCTTGCCTGTAATTTTTATAACTTGTAAGCATATAATTGAAATATATTTTTCTGACATGTTTTAAACAATTGCAACAGTTGCTTTCCTCAGCTGCAAGAATGGATTTCAGTTGAAGAATTTACACTTGCATAATTTTCATGACTGAATTTTTGTATACTATAGAAATAGGCATGGCTTTCTTCACAGATCTGATTTCTCAGACACAAAGGTCTGCCTGAACCACAGGTCTAGGTTACTAACACGATTTCAATACTAAAGGCAGGTTATTTCTGACATATTGTTTGGTTTCCAGATAGTTTGTTTTCGGATTCTTTGGATTACACTCTGAAAGGTACTCAGAAACAAACTAGAAAGTATACCTTGGATCCAGATTTCAATCCTGCCAGTTGTAGCATCTCCTCAGTTGAGTTCCATTCAAGGGTGCTCCACTAGCAGCAGGTGGGGGGGGGATCCTGCAGGCCAGATTTTCAGAGTGCGCCCACAGCTGAGGCGGGAGGAGGATCTGCTAAAGGTTGCCTCCCCCCTGCCCGTCCTGCTTCTCCAATTTGGATCCTTTCCCTGGATCAAATGCCTTCTCAGGAAAGAAGTAGCCTCTTTTTTTGCAGAAGGCAACATCTGAATCCAATTCTGCTGCAAAATCAGGGAAAACTGCAAACATTTGTAACAGGCTATTTTAAAAAACAGTCAATGGTGTTCAAATCTAGAAAATTAACGCAAACCTCAAAAATAGTTGTAAGCATATAATATACATATACTGATGGTTTAAATGTGTGATTCAAATGGGAACAAGATCTATAAATCTTCTTTAAAGATGTTGGTTTTCTATTATTAGCAGATAATAGAAGGTGCAAAATGGAACCACGTGGAAAGGATAACTGAAGGAACTAAGGTGGTGAGGTGAGCTTAGCAAGGGAGAAAACTCTGCATCAAACTAGCAGGGAAGTGGCTGGAAGGCTAAAGGGCAGTAATCAGAGCTGGAAAATAGCTAGTTAAAATGAATTCCTTTTTCCCATAATGAAGATGTAGTTACAATCATAATGTAATGTAACCTGCAGAGGAAAAACCTAACTCCTTTTATAATGTCACTATAGTTTCTAGTTACTTTTACAGTTCCAGATTGTAACTTCACTCAATTGTAGAAGAAGAATATTACATATTCAGATAATGGATTCTGCTCTTCCTTTTGCTGCTGTGTTCATATGGTTTTAGGCAGACAAAAATTATCGGGGAAGACTTCTTAACTGTTAGAGCAGTACAGCAATGGAACCAATTACCTCGGGAGGTGGTGAGCACTCGAACACTGCAGGCATTCAAGAGAAAATTGGACAACCATCTGCTTTGATTTGGATTCCTTCCTTGAGCAGAGGGTTCCAACTCAATTATTCTGTGATTCTTTGAAAAAGTAGCTATGCCAATTATTTTGAGAAATGGCTGTGTGAAAAAGTGCCTTTAAACAATTATAAGGATAATGACAACTACTTTGGGTGAACCTTGGCGCTGTGACTTTGCAGCAGCCATAGTTTGGCACTTTAACTTTGTAAGAGTTAGTTACTTTGTAAGAGTAGCTTTCCAGACCCTGACAGTCACAGCACAAGGTGTGATCAGGAACAGCCATCTTTAGCTAGGATAATTTTATACGCCTGCTTAAAGCAGTTGGCCAAGAGCCACTCAGATTTTATAATGTACCTTTTAAAGGGAAGGGCTGATGTAGGAGAGGAGGCTTTGCAGAACAATTTGTTACTTCAGCAGAAGTAACAGGGTAGAACTAGACCACAATCTAAAAACTGACATACAGGGGTGTGTCAGGATGAAGTGTTAGAAGTGGCAAATAGAGCTTGCAACAAAATCACAGGCTGATGGCAGCCCATCCCCTCAGGGCTTAGAAATAGCTAGTAAAGTGATGGAGTTAGCTAGAGCTAGTTACTTTTAGGGTAATGACAGTATAACCAAATTGTGTCTGAAAAGTAATACAGCAGGACCCCCGTATCCATGGGATCAGTATCCATGGTTTCACTTAGCCACAGTCTGAAAATATTAAAAATATTAAAAGAAAAAGATCCAGAAAAAAACTATTTTCACATGTATTACCATAACAGGCCACGGGATGGCGCCAGAGACCATGCTATGAATACTTGCTAGCGAATACTGGTCCCTGCTACCATCTAGTGGCCAGTTTTCATAATGCATGTAAAAATATTTTTTCTTGGTTTTTTTCCCTTCTATCATGCTATATATATGTAACATATATCACACACACAGAGAGAGAGAGAGTTTGCTATTATCCACAGTTTTCAGTATCCACAGGCGCCATGGAATCAATCCCCAGTGGATATGGGAGTCCTACTGTACAACAATTTACAATTAGTCTTTGTTGTAATTGTGACGATCGCCCACGTCACTCATGCCATTCATATTCATGAGCTGATTTGCATGAACCTATGAGAGGACTGGAGAGGCGGAGTCAGCAGCTACATGAGGCTTGGTGGGAAAAGGAGGAGTCAGATAGGGCTGATTAGTCAGAGAGAGAGAGGGAACAGATACTGAGAGAAATAGAGCTGATTAGGAAAATAGGTAGAGAAGGTGGCAATGATATAGCAAGAGAAAAGAAGTATGTACGGAGAGAACTGTTGATGAATTGCTTATGTATAATGTGTATCTGAAGAACTTCTGTTATTATTCAATCTGCTTCACTCCAATAAATAAGTTCTGTTTCTGTTCACAAGACAAGTGTTCTGACAAACGTCATTTATATTGTGGATTGAGGTAATCCACTGGTGGCAGCGAGAAGAAAACGCGACGTGAGCCTTTGTGAGGGAAAGACAAGCAGGGGCCACAAGGGCAAACGCCACAGTAATGACTAATGGTTTCAAGTTACTTTTAAAATTGCTTTTAACAGTACGTATTTAAATGCATATCTGGAAGCATTTTCGCAGGATTTTTTAAAGTTCTGTCCCAATTTTTATCAATCCTAAATGGTAAGGGAAGAATTTTTTGGTTTCCTGTTCTGTCAGAATTGGCCACTTCAAGGAACCCAGAAGGAAATAGAGAGGATATTGATGTGGTTTTCTGGCTTGCTGTAAACGTTCAATGCACTAATGCAACAAATAACTTTAATGAATAGATAATGAGTAACACAAGGAATTCCTTTTTAAAAAAATCTACCACCTCCATAATAATTCCCTTTTGGAATGTAATTCTGCAACTGTTGTGTTCCACACCCACACCCCGGCTGAAATGGGTACTTTTGGCAGGTCTAGGAGCTAATCTGCCTCTCCTGGTGCATTGCAGACTGAACCCTTGCTATACCAAAATGCTGAAACACAGTGGAAAATCACATCACATTTAAATGGTAAATAGGAAAAACCCATCATACCAACCTCTTTTTTTCCCTTTGAAATATTCTTTCTACGGTTTGCTACCAAAGTTCGGTAGCAAATCACCAAACCCATTAAAACAAATTCAAAATGCTTTTAAATGGTTTTTAAATTTTGTTTACTTGCTTGTCTGAAGTGAAATTTTGGCCACATATTTTGAAGCAGCAGATCTAGTCCATGAGCTACATATTGCCCTAAGCCTTCTGACCTTGACCTAAGCTTTCAGATGCTTCTGTGGAAAGGTAGAAGACCAAATGTGAAATAGATTGGCTTAATAAAGGAATCCCAGCCTTGGGGACTGCAAGAGCTGAGCTGGGCTGTTGACGAGAGGATCTTTAAGAGATCACTAATTCATAGAGTCACCATAACTCCCGAGTGACTTGGTGGCACATAATGGACTTTTCTCTTGTGTGTGGCATGTACAGTGGTGCCTTGACTTACGAACGTCCCAACATACGACCATTTCGAGTTACGACCAGCTCCGGCCGCAAAATTTTGCTTCTACTTGCGACCGGAGCTTTGAGTTACAACCAGAAAAAGGCAGGGGGAAAAGGCGGGGAATTCAAATTGCTAACCGTTGGTGGCGAAGAGGCTGCTTCTTTGTAGCTCTTTCGTCCCAGCAGTTAGAGAGTGTGCGATCGGAGGAGGCTTCGGACTTGCAGGGTTTGTTTGCTTTTGGTTTTTTTTCCCCCCCCCCATTTCCAATGGGTATTGCAGGGTCTGTTTCCTTTTTCCTTTTTTCCTTGCACGGTTTGTTTGCTTTCTGCTTTGCTTTTTTTGCATTTCTGAAGGGTCTTGCACGGTTTGCTTTGCTTTTTTTGCATTTCCGAAGGGTCTTGCATGGTTTGTTTGCTTTCTGCTTTGCTTTTTTTTGCATTTCTGAAGGGTCTTGCACGGTCTGTTTGCTTTCTGCTTTGCTTTTTTTGCATTTCCGAAGGGTCTTGCACGGTTTGTTTGCTTTTTGTTTTGTTTTTTCCCTCGGCCGGAACGGATTGATCGCATTTCTGATGGGTCTTGCAGTGTTTTTTGTGGGTTTTTTGGTGATTTTTTTTCTTCTGCCAGAATGGATTAATTGCATTTCAATGCATTCCTATGGGAAATGGTGCTTCGACTTACGACCATTTCGAGTTACGACCGGAGTTCCGGAACCAATTAAGTTCGTAAGTCGAGGCACCACTGTAACGGACATTTCTTTTATGTGATGCTTTTGCTATGTAAGGACGTACATTCAGGGCTGGATTCCCTGTTAGTAGGATGTTTATTTATTTTCTTTGGTTCTTTGTATACTTCCCCATCAATAATATCCTCTGGGCAGTTAGTAAAAAACAAAAAACCATAAAAGCAATATACTGAAGTCTTAAGAAACTGAACAGAATAATAATGAAGCCACAATACAAATCTTAAACAAACTGATATTAAACTAACAACAATAAAACATCAAAATGGCCGAGTGGCAAAACACCAAAGATTGTTGTTGCATGATTACAAAACATGACAGTATGAGAAGTAGTGAAAGAGTTCTGGGAGAAAGAGGCATGTGTGTTTTAGAAAGCAAAGGCACCTTGGCAGGTCTAACAGGGGCTACACAGAGAAGGGTTGTTTTAGATGCAGAGGGGAGCTTGGTTTGCCCAACAAGGCCCACAAGCAAGAACATTGTGCGGGGCTCTGTAGGTGCCTTGTGTTCTTTTCACCTTCTCAAGGAAGCTGTTCTTCAAGCCCAAAGAACGATGTGAAAACTTTTGAAGTAAGTTTTCCATTGCTAGCATGAACCAAGTCCAGTCTTAAGCACTGCCTGGGACATTGCTCTGCTATCATCAAGCACGTTACAACTCTAATAAATAATGCTGAGGGATACTACTGACCTTTTCACAGTGAAAGCCTCCATGTTTTGGAAGAACTCATGCTAGGTATGGGAATATTTCATGGTGAAATGTCTGAACTCAGTTTCAAAAGAGCCAAAGTTTCTTGGAGGAAGGGTGCATCAAAGCAAAGGTAGTGTAGAACACTAGCTTCTAGTATTTTGTATTAGACAAAGCATTCCATGAACTCAGTGTTCATTGTGTATCTATCTAAACTGTTATGTTCTATTCAGAATCCATTACTTTGAAATGTTCTGAAGCATATCATTCTGTCTGTCCCCAGTGTTCAAGCTATAAATGCCATTGCTCATAGAGCTGAAATGTCAGCATCTATGCCCAACTGTGAAGCTTGGGGAACCTGGAAGTTTGCACAAGTATAAGAAGGATTCCAAGTGGAGGGGAAATCATTTGGGGGAAACAGCTCAAGAGAGTCCGATGAGGACAGAGTATTTTTAATGGCCATGGCAAGCTGAACATCTGTTTAAGAGGTGCAGGAAGGATGGAAAACCAGGGAGCAGGGTTGTGATGGCAGTTGAGTATCCGGGAGGAGATCATTGTGAATTGTGCATCTAGAATGGCCACATGTCTTCAATTAGGGAAGACAGTCCTCCACTTGAAACATTGCCAGAGCACAATCTTCCTTTTGAAGGTGCTTTCCATTTGAAAAGCTGTCCTGTCAAAGTCTGATTTACAGTCAATGGACTGTAAGGAGGGAGTGAGGGGTCTTGAATTTGCCCATCTGCAGTGAGCACCTGAGCCGCAGACTCACCGGGTAGGTGTCACCTGGTCACATTCCCCAGTTGTTTGAGGTGTATTGTAATTCAATCAAAATTATAAAAATCGTTTCTGTATCTATAAATCAGAATATGCAGTTTAATGCAACCCAGTGTCCCCTCTTATCTTCCTTTTGCATATGTATTCTTTTCTCCTCCATGCCCCCTCCTTTAAAAAAAAGATATATAAGTCTCCAACCAATGGTTGTTTGGCAGAAAATGATTCTTTTGGAAAGCTCCACCTTCCAAATTTTGTCACAGATTCTTGTTTTGTGCTTGGTTATTTAGGAACAAATGGAAAAGTATGAGGTGGGATGATGATTCTGATATGCTAAATATAGACCACTCAATATTTATTTATTATTTTATTTGTTAAATTTATACCCTGCCCATCTAGACCGAAGTCTACTCTGGGCGGCTAACAATAATAGATAAAATAAAAACAATATAATAAAATGAAAAACAACAATAGTAATGTAGTTCAAGATGGGGAAAGTATTCAAGCGATGACAGGAGGGAAAGCCTGCCTAAAGAGCCAGGTCTTAAGTTTGCTCTTTAAAAACCCCAGCGAGGGAGCCAGACAGATCTCTGGGGGCAGACTGTTCCAAAGGCGAGGGGCCACTGCCGAGAAGGCCCGGTTTCTTGTTCTTTCTCTCCGGGCCTCCCTCGGCATTAGGCCCCTCAGCCGCCCTTCCTGGCTAGAACGAGTGATTCGGGTAGATCTAGGTGGGAGGAGGTATTCCGCTAGTGCGTTACAGTAGTCTAATCTCGAGACTACAAGCGCATGGACTAGAGTGGTGAGCACCCCACCATCAAGATAGGGACACAGCTGGGCAATCTGCCAGAGATGGAAATAGGCGGAGCGGACCACTGACGCTACTTGGGTTTCCATGGTGAGCGCCGGATCCAGATGGACCCCCAAGCTGCGAATCTCACTCTTCATGGTGAGAGTCACTCCCACAAAAGAGAGGGAGTTTCCCAAACCACCGATGGAGGGGCCACCCACCCTCAGGACCTCCGTCTTGTTCAGCCGTCTTCTTCAGCCTCAGTCTATTCTCCTGCATCCATTGCAGTACAGCCTCCAGACAGCGCTGAAGGGACGGAACGGCATCCACTGTGGTTGGAGAAAAGGAGATGTAGAGCTGGGTATCATCAGTGTACTGATGGCACGAAGCCCAACACCCCCTGATGACCCCACCCAGCGGCCTCATATAGATATTAAACAGCATTGGGGAGATAATAGAGCCCTGTGGAACCCCACAATTGAGATTCCACGGGGCCGAAACACTCTCTCCAATCTGCACTCTCTGGGGACGGTCCTCCAAGAAGGATCGGAGCCAGGCAAGTGCCAGACCACCGATTCCCAACTCGGAGAGCCTCCCCAGGAAGATACCGTGGTCGACGGTATTGAAGGCGGCTGAGATATCGAGGAGGACCAACAAAGACATTTTGCCCCTGTTGGCCTCCCTCAGCAGGTCATCAAACAGGGCGACCAATGCCATTTCCATACTGTGGCGTGGCCTGACGCCCGACTAGAATGGATCCAGGGCATTGGTTTCATCCAAAAGAGCCTGGAGCTGGTCAGCCACCACCCTCTCTACCACTTTGCTGAGGAAAGAAACATTGGCGATGGGCCTATAATTGCCAATGTTGTCCGCCGCCAAACTTGGTTTCTTCCTAATGGGCCTAATGAGTGTCTCCTTGAGGGCAAGGGGGACCTTGCCCTCCTGGAGAGACCCATTAATTATTGCAGTGGCCCATTCGGTTGTTATAGGCCTGACTGCTTTGATTAGCCAGCCCGGGCAAGGGTCAAGGGAGGAGGTGGTGGCCCGACAGCAGTCAAGCACTTTCTCCACCATATCTGGCGGCACAGGCTGAAAGAGATCGAGGCTCATTGGGCAAGGCAGAGTGCTGGACGTCTCTGCTCGATCTACTGTGTTCCAAAAAGGAGAGAGCTCCCGGCGGATGGCCTCCACTTTGGATTTTTAAAATGCTGCAAATTGGTCAGGTGAAATACTAGTAGGAGGCCTATCACTTAGACCAATTCCGGATAGATCGTGGACTATACGGAAAAGTTCCGCCTGCTGATTTAAAGCTTCGCTTATCCGGACAGCGAAGTGAGCTCGACTGGCAGCCCTCACCTTAGTAAGGTAATGGTTAGTCGCGATCCTGACAGCTTTCCGATTATATTCCGTCGAGTTTCGTCTCCAATTGCACTCTAGCCTTCTCCTGTTTTGCTTCATAGCTTGCAGCTCCTGGTTAAACCAGGGTGCTGGACGAGCTCTGCAATGGAGAGGGCATTTAGGAGCGACCGTGTCAACAGCCCTGGTGGCGGCAGCAAGCCAGCCATCAACCAGAGCCTCGACAGGAGCGCCAGTCAGATCAGCTGGAATCCCTCTCATGGAGTCCTGGAATCCTATATGATCCAGTAGCCTTCGAGGGCAGACCATTAAAATAGGTCTTTGCTCCCTGCGGGGAGGGAGAGCCACTGAGAGGTTACGTTTTACTAGGTGGTGATCCAACCATGACAAGGGAACTGACACAAGGTCAGTCACCATCAGACCACACTCACTCCGCTCGGTGGAGAACACCAGGTCTAGAGTGTGACCGCCCACGTGGGTGGGGCCGTTAACATGTTGGGACATGTCCAAGGAAGCCATGGTTTCCAAGAACTCAAGAGCCGGACCAGAAACCTCCACCTCTGCATGGATGTTGAAATCACCCAAGACCAGAAGCCTCGGGGATTCCAACAGTGCCGCAGAGACAAGGTCCGCCAGCTCCGGTAAGGAAATGGCTGGGTCGCGGGGAGTGCGGTAATCCAGCAAGATCCCAATACCATCCGTGACCCCAATCGACATGTGGAGGGCCTCCAGACCTGGCTTCACCACTGTAGAGCACCTAACAACCTCCAAAGTGTTTCTATAAACAATGGCTACTCCCCCCCCCCGCCCCTCCAGTCTACCCTGGTGCTGGACTGCATAACCAGGAGGACAAGCAAGAGTCAAGGGAACACCCCCTTCCCCGCCCATCCAAGTTTCAGTTATGCATGCCAGGTCTGCATCCTCCTCCAGAATAAGGTCATGGATAATCTGGGATTTGTTGGATACAGACCTGGCATTCAACAGTACCAGATTTAGAGTGGAGGGACAGCTAATCTGACTACCTCGAGACTGACGGTTGGTCACAGTGCCAGAACAATGAACAGCCTTCAAACATCTGTCCACCGTTCTTCTGAAATGAGTAGGAACTGTGCCATTGCCATACCTCCCTCTACCCATAATCACTCGGATGTTCAAAGGACCCCCACTGGGGGGGGGGCAAGCCTTCCACTCCATGTCAAACAAAAGAAAAGAAAAAGAATAGACCAAAAAATATACCAAATTAATAAAAGTAAACAATACAGTGTAACAAGGTTAACAAAATTAATCCAAACCATGACATAAAAATACACATTTAAATTAAACAATAATCAAATTAAGGAACTTAAAAGTTAAAACTTTAAAAAGAAAGGGAATAAAAACAAGAAACCACCACCCAACCACCCCCCTGTCACACCCAGAAAAAGAAAAAGTAAATAAGGAAAAAATAAAGCAATGGAGAAAGAAAAAACCAAAAACAAAACAAACAACAACAATTAAAAAAAAAACACAAAATTTCTCCCCCTGCCCAAACCACTCCCAAACCACGCCTAGGTGTTAGGTACTGCAAGGTCCAGACCCAGTTGTAATTGTCATAGGTGCAAGAAACCTTGAAATAGGCCAGCGACTGCTTATAATCGTTGTGGCCAAAAGCCAGGCCCATGTTGAGTTCGCTTGACTTCCAGATCTTAAGGGCCACCCTGTCGTCGCTGCTGACTGAGTGTCCATGCACAAGTACGTAGGTGTCCAGTGGGAGCACTTGGCAGACTGGATAATCACAAGCCCAGTGCGTCCACGTTTGCTGTAGCACAATACTGCACCATTTTATTGTAGGTCACAGTTTTAGGTTCACACACATTTTTGCAAAGCAGTGAGTGATTGGGCTATGGCCAAAAGAGAATGTCTGTTTGTTGAAAACTTATTGAAGGCCATGAAGGAGAGAACATGTGCAGAATACAACAGCTTCATCTGCTGAACGCTAGACTTTTGTAGATGCTACTTGCATCCTTTTGGAGATATGATCAGGAAATAGAGTGAATCAGAGTGCCTTGTGTGAGTCACCTACAGTCATGTGAAAAATAAAGTACACCTTCTTTGAATTCTATGGTTTTCCAAAGCAGAACATAATAAAATCATCCGGTCCTTAGCAGGTCTGAAAATTAGGTAAATACAACCTCAGATGAACAACAACACATGACATATTACATCATGTCGTGATTTATTTTACAAAAATAAAGTCCAAATGGAGAAGCCATGTGTGAGAAACCCTTACTGCATCCATAGGAATTAAGAGGCTAAGTAGCTGCCAGGTGCTGCTAACAAAATGCCATTGAGTAATTGATCATCAGCAAGTGTGACCACCTCTATAAAAGCTAAAGTTTAAGCAGTTTGCTGGTCTGGAGCATTCAGGTGTGTGTTAACACAATGCCAAGGAGGAAACATACCAGCAATGATTGTAGAGAAGCAATTGTTGCTGTCTAACAATCAGGGAAGGATTATCAGGCCATTTCCAAACAATTCAAAGTCCATCATTCAGTAAGGAAGATTATTCAGTAAGGAAGATTATTCACAACTGGAAAACATTCAAGACAGTTGCCAATCTTCCCAGGAGTGGACATCCAAGCAAATTCACCCCAAGTCAGACCGTGCAATGCTCAGAGAAATTGCAAAAAAACCCCAAGAGTTACATCTCAGACTACAAGCTTCAGTTAGCATGTTAAATGGTAAAATTTATTATAGTACAATTAGAAAAAGATTGAACAAGTATAGTTAGTTTGGAAGGGTTGCCAGGTGAAAGCTTCTTCTCTCTAAAAAGAACACAGCAGCATGGCTTAGGTTTACAAAGTTGCATCTCAACAAACGACAAAACTTCTGGAACAATGCCCTTTGGACAGACAAGACCAAAGTGGAAATGTTTGGCTAAAGCTTGGCTGAAATTGAGTCATGCAACAGGACAATTAACCTAAATACATCAGCAAATCTACAACAGAATGGAAAAGAATCAAGAAAAAGAAAAGAATCAAGGTGTTGCAATGGCCCAGTCAAAGTCCAGACCTCAACCTGACTAAAATGCTGTGGCAGGACCTTAAGAGAACTGTGCATAAACAATGCCCACAAACCTCAATGAACTGAAGCAACGTTGTAAAGAAGAGTGGGCCAAAATTCCTCCACAACAATGTGAGATAAAGTCATTGACTTCAAGGTTATGATGATAACATTCAAAGCCCTAAACGGTTTAGGACCTCAGACAAGGCTGTGTCCTCGCGCCGACCCTGTTTGGGATCTTTTTTGCTGTCATGCTGAAGCACGCCTTTGGAACTTCAACAGAAGGTGTCTATCTCCGGACTAGATCAGATGGAAAACTCTTTAATCTCTCTAGATTGAGAGCGAAGACCAAAGTCCAACTGAAATGCATGTGGGACTTCCTCTTCGCTGATGATGCAGCCATTGTTGCCCACTCTGCTGAAGACCTCCAACAACACATGAATCGTTTTAGCAAGGCCTGCCAAGACTTTGGACTAACAATCAGCCTGAAGAAAACACAAGTCATGGGCCAGGGTGTGAACTCACCTCCCTCTATTACTATCTCCACGCAAGAATTGGAGGTTGTTCATGACTTTGTGTACCTTGGCTCAACGATCTCTGACACTCTCTCCCTAGATGTCGAGCTGGATAAACGCATTGGCAAAGCAGTTACCATGTTCTCTTGACTCACAAAGAGAGTATGGCTTAATAAGAAGCTGACGGCATACACCAAGATCCAGGTCTATAGAGCCTGTGTCCTGAGCACACTCCTGTACTGCAGTGAGTCCTGGACCCTTTGTGCACGGCAGGAGAGGAAGCTGAACACGTTCCATATGCATTGTCTCCGACACATTTTTGGTATCACCTGGCAGGACAAAGTTCCAAATAGAGGAGTCCTAGAACGAGCTGTAATTTTTAGCTTGTATACATTACTGAAACAGTGATGTCTATGTTGGCTTGGGCATGTCGTGAGAATGGCTGATGGTCTGATTCCAAAAGGTCTCCTGTATGGAGAATTAGTGCAGGGAAATCGCCCCAGAGGGAGACCACAGCTGCGATACAAGGAGATCTGCAAGCGGGATCTGAAGGCCTTAGGAATGGACCTCAACAGATGGGAAACCTTGACGTCTGAGCGTTCAGCCTGGAGGCAGGCGGTGCATCATGGCCTCTCCCAATTTGAAGAGACACTTGTACAGCAGGCTGAGGCAAAGAGGCAGTCCCGAAACCAGCAAAACCAGGGAGCTGGACAGGGGACAGATTGTATTTGTCTTCAGTGTGGAAGGGATTGTCACTCTCGAATTGGCCTTCTCAGCCACACTAGACGCTGTTCCAAGACCTCCATACAGAGCACGTTACCATAGTCTCTCGAGACTGAAGGATGCCTACTACTACCTATCAGAACGCCTGCTCCCAGCCAGATCTGTCCGTACTACCCGTTCCTCACAGGCATGGCTGTTGAGGGCCTTGATCCCAAAGGAGGCCCAGAGGGAAAGAACAAGAAACCGTGCCTTCTCGGCAGTCGCCCCCTGCCTGTAGAACAACCTGCCCATTGAGATCCGCCTGGCACCCTCGCTGGATGGGTTCAAATGAGCATTGAAGACGAGCATTAGGTTTTCGAGATATCGCCCTCCCTTTTACCATCATTTTTGCCATCCTTTTCATCATCCTTTTTACCACCTTCACTGACATCTGTTTTAATTTATCCTGCTGGTTATTATGTTTGTTGAATGTAGGTATTATTTTATTTTTTTAATCACGTTTTGATATTGTGCTGTTTATTTTGTTGTTAGCCGTCCAGAGTGGCCTGGTTGCCAGATGATGTGGGGTATAAATAAATAAATAAATAAAATGATTACTTCAAGTTATTGCTGCCAAATATGGTTCTACAAGCTATTGAATCATAAGGTGTACTTAGTATTTCACAAATGACTTCTCCATTTTGGCTTAATTTTTGTTAAATAGATCATGGCACGGTGTCATATGTCATGCATTGTTGTTTATCTGAGGTTGTATTTACCTAATTTTCAGACCTGCTAAGGACCAGATGATTTTTACTATGTCCTGATATGTAAAACCACAGACTTCAAAGAGGGTGTACTCTCTTTTTCACATGACTGTACACTTGTCTTCAGTCTTCTTTTTCTTTCTTGTCCAGTAAAACTATGGTATCTCCCAACAAAGCAGTTTCTAGGCTCAACTGAAATATAAATCATAGGCATCTCAGAGTCTGGACAGAATTAATATGGAAAATAGCCTTTATGAAAAATGGATCCCTGTCTCCTGAAAGAAGGAAAATGAAGACCTGCAAATTAATATAAAAGCATTCTTAAGATCTAAGCAATTTTCCAGAATCAGTGACTTAGCAATAGATCCCTTAAATTATATCATCCAACCCACCATAGATCCTCATTATCTCTTTATGCATAGCATTATACTCTTTTCTATATGTACAAAGTGCTCACTGCTTTAAATGATGGAGGCTATGAGCCACTGCCAATCACTAGCTAATAACCATGGTTCCAAAAGACATCAGTGCTACAGTAACATAGTGATTTAATGGTCTATCTTCTATCCAACGCAGGACAGTGGAATGAAGTGTAGCTTAGTAAAGAAAAATAGTTTAAGAAATCTCATTAGAAGGTGTTTTGAGAGAATAGAAGACGGAAATAGTAACAATCAGAGCTAGAAAAAAATATTTTCTTGGACTAAAACTCTCAGAATCTGGCAAGCAGCCTGCCCTGCCCCAAATAGACCTGGGGGGAAAAAGCAAATTTTCTAAATACTGTTTCTGGATTTCTTTTCCGGAAGTCTTCATTTCCCCCTAAAAATCTTGTCTGGGTGAATTTTTAGAACAAATCCCTATGTTCCTGTCTGTCTGTCTTTCTATTTATCCATCAACTGCTTTTTGGCATATTGGGGCTCCCAAAGCGATGTACAATAAAGTGAACCTGCAAAGAAAAAAAAAGAGTTGTGGAAATGATGCAGGAGTGAGGAGTTGGGAAAAAATTGCAAAGAACCAAGATGGGGTTCAATTCATGTACAGCCTTTTCAGATCCATGAGCCCTAGCAGGAGTAGATCAAATGATACATTATAGTCCAGTTTCCCTAATATGTTGAAGTGATGCCACTTTTTTCAAATACCCAACTGTACATATGAAGGTACAGAGCCCTAAAGCAAGCAAAAATAAGTTTATTGCGTGGCACACAGGCCATTGCAACATACATCAGATAAAACAATATTAAACAGTATAAACAATATAATATAGTCCATTACAATATACAGTGGACCCTCGACTTACGGAATTAATCCGTATGGGAACAGTGGCCGCAGGTCGAAAAGTCTGTAGGTCGAGAGTCCATTTCCCATAGGAATGCATTGAAAACCTATTAATCCGTTCCGGCAGAAGGAAAAAATACCCCCTCCAAAAAAATTAAAATAACAGCAACAGTGGAGCAAGTCCCACGCTGGGACTGCAAAAAAAAAAAAAAACAAAAACAAAAAAAACACAGAAACATACCCCCCAGCCCAAATCTACCCTCCAAAACCCACCGAGAACAACTTTTTAAAAAGAAAAAACAGCAGCACCTTACCAGTCTGAAGCCTCCCGTGCTTGCAAAGCCATGCTTACTCGCGAATAGACCCGCGCCTTTGGCGGCGCTTACTCGCGAGTAGACCAACGCCTTCGGGTTCAAAGGTTCTCATCTGTCCTTTACAATTTTAAGTGCACTTGGAAAGCAGGAGCTCTCTCAACTGCGACACACCCTATACACAGTAATGGCCGACAGACCTACAGCACAAAGAAGCAGCCTCCGCGCCACCTATAGTTAGAAAGTTGAATTGCCCGCCTTTTCCCCCTGCCTATTTCTGTTCTTATGTCGATTCTCCGGCCGGAAGTCGAAGTGAAATTTTGCGGCTGGAGAAGTCCGTAACTCGAAAAGTCCGTAAGTGGAGCCGTGCGTAAGTCGAGGGTCCACTGTAGTCCAATAAAATATTAAAAGCCATTTAGAATCAAATCAAGTTGATTTCTATTACGGCACAAAGTTTTAACATCTAAGGAGAGGACAAGATAGATGGGAGACATTAACCAATGCCTAAAGCAAACTAAGAATCATACTTGTACAGTCTTTTGTCCCTTCCAGTTTTGAACTCCAGAGCCTGGCAGGTCTAACCTGTAGCAGTGCATCATGGGTTAGCATTATTTGAAGGAGGCTGCTTAAGCATCAGACCCATACATACCCCACTCCCCACTCCTCTTCTGCCATGGCCATGAGGAGATGGTATTACGCATGTCCTTGGGATTGGGGGAGGGCACCTTCAGATATAATCACCCTTGTGCATCTCTGCTGGCTGCATTGGCTAGGCTTGGTCCAACACCTGAGTCTAACAACATTTGGAGGGCCACAGGTTTCCCACTCCTGCACTAAACCATAGTTTAATATGATGTCCCAAAGCAGTCAATGGCTCTTCTGTGTTGGTCTGTTATGCAATACACAGGTCACTGTGGAAATGGTAGCTGCGGATGGAGAGCAATGTGCTACCAGAGATCCTGTTTGCCATTCCTTTCTTCCCAACATCCACCAGGCATTGCCCACCAGTTTTCAATATGACTTCTTCAGAAATCCAGTTTCATGTTTGTGCATCCTATAAGTCCCTAGGGAGAGACCTAATAAGCATACCTGAAATGTTTCCCTGCCAGTCACAATGGGTTAGATGGCGTGGGGTGAATTTATTTAGACTTCATGGGAAAGGGTAGTTCTGATCAAGCATGTGTATGCTGCTTCTTTCTTCTTGCAGATATATGGTTTTTAAAAGGCAGTTAATACGTTCCAAATCCCTGTCTTCCCTTCCCTTTCCCTCTTCAAAAACCTTGTACTGCAGGTACACAAGATACAAAAATGTCCCTGTGTGGCTTTATGCAAGAGCCTTCCCGCTTAAATGCCTGAGAAGGTATTTCTGTTGATACTCCACAGAAGTGGAATCTCAACTTGCACTTTCCAGCCTCTCCAACTAAACTCTCTCTTGATGCCCTCTGAAGAGTCTGCAGTTAACCCAATGCTGCTCTCTCTCTATGTATCATATCATATATACCAGGCTCCCATTTATTTATCCCTCAGGCAGTGGCAGTGGCTGCTCCTGTTTTCTTCTCTGCAAGCAGTGGAAGGACACACAAAGGAGTCTCGGCAGCCTCGGGTTAAAAATTTCATCATTCAGCCAGCCATAAATGGATGTTTTTCTCAGTCAGTTTAAACTACCACGGTCTGCAAAGAAAACCCGCTGAAAGCCTTCTTTTGTCCACCTTTTATGTGCTTGTTCTCAATCCATTTGGAAATTTGTTGTGACATGATAGTGTGCGGTGGGGTGGGGTGGGGTGGAATCACTCTGCATCTCCACAGGACATTACAATGGGACATTTTGAACACCTGGTAAACACTCTGGATTAACATTGGACTGGGGTTTGTGGGCTGCTTCAGCTTAATTGCAGGGTACTGAGGGAGATGAAGTGATAGAGTTCCCCAGAAAAAGAGTTCCCCACGATGGGTGGTTAGGGAATCAGTGGTTCTCTGAATCTCACTGGGCACCAGGTCCTACCATCCCTAGCCAGTCTGCCCAGTAGTGTGGTTTGATGGTGGTGTTATAAAAAACTTAAAGTGTCTATAGCAAAGGTGTTCTCCAACAGGTTTCTTTATTGTAGGATTGTGCAGGAAATGGCTTCAGCGAGTCCCAACATCAAAAGGTGACAGGCAAATACAAACCAGCAAATTATATACTTTATCTCTAATACATGGTTCTTCTTCTTTGATTCCCATACTCCTGGTGTTCGTATATAGACACTAGAGATTGTGTGATCTGTGGCCTGCTTTCCTCCATTTTAATTAAGATTATTATTGGGGTCCATTAGAGCTTCTTCGTCCATTCCTCTTATTGTGTATAAAGCTTCATCTGCCTCTCAGCTTGTGTCTCCCTCCCACTTCCAATTTATTTATTTATTTATTTATTTATTTTATTTTATTTTATTTAACTTATATGCCGCCCACTCTACCCAAAGGTCTCTGGGCGGCTTACAACAATTAAAATACAATTAAAATACAATAAAAAGATAAAACAATTAAAATACAATTAAATAGATACTCTAAAAATTGCCATCAGGACCCACAGTTGATATTATTTCAATTAAAAGCCTTCTGGAACAGGAAGGTTTTGACCTGGCACCGAAATGTCATCAGCGTCGGCGCCAGACGAATCTCAGTCGGGAGGGCATTCCATAGTCTGGGGGCAGCTGCCGAAAAGGCCCTTTGTCTACAAGCCATCCCTCTTACCTCCTTGAGGGACGGCTCTTTCAAAAGGGCCCCCTGGCTAGATCTTAACTGCCGGGTAGGCTCATATGGAAGGAGGCGGTCCTTCAGGTATCCAGGGCCCAAGCCCAAGCCGTAATTTGGTTTAAAGCCTTCCTGATGACATTCTTCATGTTGTGGCCAAACCCATTCTTTCCAGTCCTTGTGAGGTCAGCCCATCACTTGCCAGCAGTCCATCTTCCAGGAGACGTAGCCCATGGTCTCAAAATCCAAATCACTCACCTTGGCAGTCATTCACCTGAAATATTTTGCTTTCCCTTTCTACTCCTCTTCTGAGTACTGGTAGGATGGAAGAGAAGACTATCTGGGCCTCAAAGTCCTTGAGTTTCCTCCCTAGAGATTCAAAGTCTGATGTGATTTCTTCGTAGTTCCTCTTGGCTGGGTCATTTGTTCTCATGTGGATGAGAGGAAAGGGAAATGCATCTGTGGGTTTTATGAGCAACGGCAATTGTTCCATCACATCCCTAATCCATCCTTCAGTGAGACAGCATACCTGGCTGGTCCATGGACCTTCCTGGCATATTTCAGTTTCAATATCACACAGTAGGAAATTTACTACTATTACTCTTTTTTTTCTTTTTGTAGGGTATGAGTTCAGTGACTCTGTTTGGCTGAGTTTCCGCTTCTCTCATGTCCACCTGCAGGGTCTTCTCTATGTTTCCCTCTGCATGTGGTCTATGTTTCCCTCTGCATGCGGTCCTCTTCAAGAATCTGACAGCAGTTTTGCTCTTCCACTGGTACAGAGTGTCTTCTCCTTCTTTTGCTCCTAACTGTGACTCTTTTCCACGGTGCTTCCTCCACGATGTTTGTTCTCTGCTTAGCATTCTCTTCCTCCGCTTTGTCTTGCTGTTCTTCCACTTCCAGTGCCTCCATTTGCTGCTGCTGCTGGAGAGTTTTGTCTATGTACTCTTCATCTTTTCTTATAGTCTTAAGTGTTGCCACTCCAGTTCTTTCACTTTTTCTTCCAACAGGGCTAACAGTTTGCACTTGCTCCATGTGTATGCTGTGTTGTTCTCAGGCACAAACACAAATATTGCACACATTTTGCAGGTCACCCACCACTGCAGTATCTCTTCTCTTCATAATCCCTGTTACTTTTTATCTTTCTTTTGTTTGTCTGTGAGTGCCTTTTCCTTTATTTTGTCTGCCTTGAAGGATGCTGGGAAGGTCCAGAAGTATATAATTATATCCAGAAGTTAAACATTTTGTTAGGGGCCTTCCCCTTGGCCTCCCTTGTGGAACTCCAGTTCTCTCTCGTCACTCGCTCTGGTCACTCGGTCCCTGGGATCTATCTCAGTTTTATTCCTCTGATGTGCTCTGTTAGGAGTCAGCAAACAGAAATGTAAACTTCAAGGTACTGTGAGTGCCTGCATATGTCTGTGGATGATTGATTTTTCTTTCTCATGCACAGTTATTGTTGCTTACTTTGAAGTGGATAACCGTCTGTTGCCTTGTCCCTCTTCCTCCTCCTCCTTTTTGGACTGGTTTCAAAGGTTTCGTAGGGCTTAATTAGCTCTAGCACCAGAAACCAGAATGGAGAAACCAAAATGAAAGAAACCAAAAGATGTAGATATTTCAGAGTTTACTGAAAGAATCTGTACCAAATAGAACCTGAAACAGAAAAAGGAGCTTTCTGAAAGATTCTGAAATGAAAGCACTATGAACATTTTCTTCCTCCATACCGATGGAAATTACATGGACAGAGACAGACAGAAACAAGGAGTGAGAATTAGCAAGCAGCACACATGGCCAAGGATCTATTGTACAGCTAGGCTGGGAAACATGTGGCCTTTCAGATGTGGCTGAGCTATAGCTGCCATCCGCTTGGCCAGCATAGCCAACATGGAGGAATGCTGAGAATTGCCCTCCAACAGCATCCAAAAAGCCCCACAATCCCCACCCTTGGTCTAAAATGACTACTGGTCTCCTGCTATCCACCCCAGAAAGAAAATTACAGAGAAACTCATATGAGTGCAGGCCATGGTCTCAGGCTGCCACAAGTTAAGCTCTTGTCCTGTCAGCAAACTGGAGGAAAGGTGGGATATAAATGTAATGAATGGACAGTAAAATAAATAACACTGAACGAGGGTGCTTTCAAATAGAGAGCTCATCATGCCACCAAGCAACCAACATTATAGATAGAGCTATGCCATCTTTCTCTTTTTCTTTCATAAGGGAAAAAGTACAAAGCACGGGAATATAAAAGTGGAAGAAAACCTTGACCATCACCACCCCATGATACATCATCAGTGATGATGCTCGGAGTTTTGCCTGCCTTCTGCTCACACTGCAATGCCATTTGTAAATTATATTTATTTATTATTTGCAGATAACACGGCTTTGCTGGAATTTCTGGGAGGCTACTCTCAGATGTGACATCTGGAGCTTGAAAAAGTTGCTTTTATTGGACTAAAACTCCACTGGCCATGGGCAACGGGTGGATTTTGGGGGTTGTAGTCTTTGAAAAGTAACTTTTTGTGGGTCTGGATTGGAGATGGATGATAGATCAAATTTCTTCACTTTCACAGAAAAATTGTCCTATATCTAAGCAGCCCCATTTTCCTTGATTATTCTTGGTTGTTCCTATTCTGATTTGAAATCTATTGACTTCCATATGGTCCAGCTAGAGTTTTGTTCTGGTGAGAGACACTCTTTGGCATTCATCCATTTGGCAAGTTTGTTGTTTTTTATCTCCCTAGTTTTAGTCTAACCTCTTCTGGTTTAATATTTAGTCCTCGAGATGTGTGCGGAAAACTTTTCCTTGATTTTAGCTGTCATCTAAGGGGTGACATTAAGTTTAATTTTGATTTTGATTGTTATTGTGTTTACTGTCTTCCCTTATCGTTTATCTGTTCTTTTAATTGTAAACCGTCCAGAGTGGCCCTGGAAGCCAGATGGACAGTATAGAAGTCAAATACATAAAATAAATAAGTGGATGGGTTTGGTGCTGTGTTACCTTATTTTGTTCATTATTTGTTAGCACCTCTCAAAGTACTTCTGAGGAGCAATGCCAACCAAACAGAAGACTTTTTCAAGGTGGGTAATTTTCAGACAGCCAGTAATAATCCTGCATGATTCTTTAGGAGCTACATCCACTTGTTTGGCATGTGCTGATTTATACCACACAGCACTAGCATATTCTGCTGCAGAGTAGCACATGGACAAAGCTGCTGTTCTTATTGTTTGTGGGTGTGCACACCAGTATGACCCAACTTTCTGTTTGGTGTTTAGACAGTGTTTTTTGCAGGCTAGGGTTTGATCCAAATTTGATGCCCAAATACTTTGGGGGAGGGGAGTGTTTCAATATCTTGTCTTCCCAGCTAACCTGGAGCTTTCTCTCTGCTCTTCTATTCTTTATGTGGAAAGCAGAGACCTGTGTTTTAAAGACTTTTTGTTTTCTGCTGGAATTTAGTAAATATGGACACATGCTTGGAAAAAATAAAGTGAATGAAATTCTCACCCACTGCCATCCTTGAGTCAAAGTACAGTGTCTTCATATATGAGAGTGAGACAGGAGGTTCTCACTAGCTGAATTAGCTACGACATGGCTGGCCGGCCCACTGACTCAAGAAGAGAAAGAGCACGAGAGACTTGAGCATAGGAATGCCTCTTGCTGATCCTCCTGTGAATCTCTCTTTAGGTGCACTCATTTACCTGAGATCAGGCTTGGCTGGCGCACACAGCACTGTGTGAGTGACAACACTGTCTGCATCTGTCTGTGTGACAGATGGGCCCAGTCAGTGCCTTGCCTAATTAATCAGACCTTCCTATGCATCCATCTCTGTGCTTTGCTCCCAGAAAAAAAGACAACTAATTTGGCTATGGGATCCTTTGTCCTTGGCCCTCCCCTGTTGGCAACTTTCTCTGAAAAATAGGCCAGATCTAGGCTTCATTGTGTTGGCAGAGCTGGAAGTGTGATGTTGCTTTATGTTCCAAGCAATGTTCTTTGTGTTTATGCTACCTCCTGCTGTGTAGTGCACATCAGATGGCCTAATAAAGGTATGGATGACAGGCAGGTTCCCGCAGAGATTTTTTTTTCCTTTTTAAAAACATTTATTTGCCAGATAACAGTGGTGAACACAAGCCATAAGAACATAAGAACATAAGAACATAAGAAGAGCTCTGCTGGATCAGGCCAAGGGCCCATCTAGTCCAGCTTCCTGTATCTCACAGTGGGCCCAGATGCCCCTGGGAGCACATGAGACAACTAGATACCTGTCTCCTGATACCCCTCCCCTGCATCTGGCATTTTGAGGTACCTTCCTTTTATGCCAGGAGATTATACATCCCCATCATGGTTTGTAACCTACGATGGATTTTTCCTCCAGGAATCTGTCCAATCCACTTTTAAAGGTATCTAGGCCAGATGCCATCACCACATCCTGTGGCAAGGAGTTCCACAGACTAACAACATGCTGGGTAAACAAATCTTTTCTTTGGTCTGTTCTCACTCTCCCAACACTCAGTTGGAGTGGATGTCCCCTGGTTCTAGTATTGCGTGAGAGGGAAAAGATATTCCCTCTATCCACTTTATTCATCCCCTGCATAATTTTATATGTCTCAGTCATGTTCCCCCTCAGGTGCCTTGCCTTTCCTCATAAGGGAGGTGCCCCAGCCCAGTCATCATTTTAGTCGCTCTCTTCTACACCTTTTCCAGTTCCGCTATGTCTTTTTTGAGGTCCGGTGATCAGAAATGTACGCAATACTCCAGGTGCGGCCTTACCATCGTTTTGTACAATGGCATTAGAATGTTGGCTGTTTTATTTTCAATCCCCTTTTTTAATGATATCTAGCATGGAATTGGTTTTCTTCACTGCCGCCACACACTGAGTTGACACTTTCATCAAGCTATCCACCAGCACACCAAGATCTCTTTCCTGATCCGTCACAAACAGCTCAGAACCCATCAGCTGATAAATAAAGTTTTGATTTTTTTACCCTAATATGCATTACTTTACATTTTCTTATATGGAAACGCATTTGCCATTTTGCCACCCATTCTCCCAGTTTGGAGAGATCCTTCTGGAGCTCTTCACAATCCCTTCCGGTCTTCACCACCCGGAAAAGTTTCATGTCATCTGCAAACTTGGCCACCTCGCTGCTTATCCCTGTCTCCAGATCATTTATGAACAGGCTGAAAAGCACCGATCCCAGGACAGATCCCTGGGGCACACCGCTTTTCACCTCTCTCCATTGTGAAAATTGCCCATTGACACCTACTCTCTGTTTCCTGGTTCTCAACCAATTCTCAATCCATAAGAGGACCTGCCTTCTTATCCCCTGACTGTGGAGTTTTCTCAGCAGCCTTTGGTGAGGGACTGCATCAAACGCCTTCTGAAAATCCAGATAGACAATATCTACTGGTTCACCCACATCCACATGCCTGTTGACTTTTTCTAAGAATTCTAAAAGGTTTGTGAGGCAAGACTTACCCTTACAGAAGCCATGCTGATTTTCCCTCAGCAAGGCTTGTTCTTCTATGTGTTTTAACATTTTATCTTGGATGAGGCTTTCCACCATCTTCCCTGGAACAGACGTTAGGCTAACCGACCTGTAGTTTCCTGGGTCCCCCCTCCGTCCCTTTTTAAAGATTGGCGTGACATGTGGTATCCTCCAGTCCTCTGGCACTGTGGCCGTTTTAAGGGACAAGTTGTATATTTTAGTTAAGAGATCAGCAACTTCATTCCTCAGTTCCTTAATAACTCTTGGGTGGATGCCATCTGGGCCTGGTGACTTGTTGATCTTCAATTTATCGATTAGGTCTAAAACACCCTCTCTTTTAACCGGTATCTGATTTAATTTATTAGTCAGGAGGGGCTGTTCAGGCAGCGGAATCTGCCCAAGGTCTTCTGTTGTGAAGATGTGAAGAACTCATTGAATTTCTCTGCAATCCCCAAGTCCCCCTTTACCTTCCCTTTACCTCCCTCACCATCCAGAGGACCAGCCACTTCTCTGGCAGGTTTCCTGCTTCTAACATATTTAAAGAAGCTTTTATTATTCCCATTTATATTGCTGGCCATACATTCCTCAAAGTCTTTCTTTGTCTTCCATATCATCTTCTTCCATTCCTTTTGCCAGAGTTTGTGTTCCTTTTTATTTTCCTCATTTAGGAAGGATTTCCATTTATGGAAGGACCCCTACTTCAAAGCCTTCAAAAACTCTGCTCGTTAACCATGCCGGCACCCTCTTGGACTTAGTTGAGCCCTTCTTTCTTTGCGGTATACACTTCCGCTGGGCCTCTGCTACTGTTGTTTTAAACAGGCTCCATGCACTCTGGAGACTTTGGATTCTTTTTACCTTCCCTTTCAATTTCTTTCTAACTAGTTTCCTCATCCAACGGAAGTCTGCTCTTCAGAAACCAAGGGTTTTTGGGTCAGATTTGCTTGACACTCTCCCCACAACATGCATGGCGAAAGAGATCACAGCATGGTCACTATTCCCTAGCGGCTCAGTGACATTCATGTCCCTAACCAGGTCCTGAGTACCACACAATATTGAATCCAGAGTCACCTGTCCTCTGGTGGGCTCCGTGACAAGTTGCTCCAAGGCACAGTCATTTAGCATGTCAAGAAACCTGGTCTCTCTTTCTTGACCTGAGCACTGTGTCCACTGTGTATTGTGCAAGCCCACTGTGTATTGTACAATGAGGAGAAAGAGGGGGGGAGAAAAACAGATGAATTGTGCACACAGGAGCAGGCTTCCTGCTGAAACCCACTTGAGCACACCCTGCTCTCTCCCTGGCCATCCTGTAGAAGGTCACCAATAGGCATCCACTTCCTGAGATTTAAGGGCCAAAAGCTGAGAACAGGAAGTGGGTCTCTGTGATGTCACAGAGGCAGGGTAGGCAAGAGTAGATAAGGAAGCACAATGCCCATGCAAACATTTTTTCTCTAAGCTGGGGAGTCCTGGCATCAGGTGGGAAGCTCTGATTGTAAAGCCACTTCACACACATGCATGTGTGTGCATGCATACACATATGCAGAGAAAACTTTCCTGCTCCTCCAACAGCACTCACCTTGAAATATGTCTCCTTGCCTCAAAACCCACAAAATCCCCGAGGACTGGCAGCCCTAGCCACCATAGTATTCTTGCAGAAAGCAGTTCAGGTTCCTGTGTGTGTCTCCTCCAGACACTCAACAAAATTACAGACTTGTTCTTGGGTTGCCTATTTGAATGCATACTTCATTTACACATTTTACAGTTTGAGTGGGGGGCAAGGAAATAGCTTCCCTTCCACAGCAGCCCATAATCATTTCCTAATTAGCCTGGAGTAGATGTGATTTCCTCCTCCCCCTCTTCCCCTCTTTTGGGTGGTGAACTGTTTGGGAGGGAGAAGATAGAGAGTCTGCCTGCAACCTTTGCTTCTCAAAATCTGCCACCGTCAGCAGAGGGATTAGGAAGGGTGGAGAGCTAGAGGGGACTAAAGAAGGGGGAACTCCAGAGCAGTCAGAGCTGCATCTCAGGTCTTTTTTTGGTGTGACGAGGTAAGAGCCAAATTAACTTGCCAGCAGTTTAGGTTTCACCTTACTTCTAAAAATTACTGCATATTTTAAGTTTAAATAAAACCAAACATTAGTAAGGTTAAACAAAACTTAAACTGTATTCTCAAAGGCTTTCACAGCCAGGATCCGATGGTGGTTGTAGGTTTTTTGGGTTGTTTGGCCGTGTTCTGGAGGTTTTTCTTCCTAACGTTTCGCCAGTCTCTGTGGCCATCTTCAGAGGATAGGAGTTAGAACTCTGTCTGTGTTCTGGTGTAGTGTGTGGGATAGTTGAGTATTTGCAGCTGTGGGATCAGCTTTTTGTCCTTTTCAGGAGATTGGGCGATTATGGTGATCAGGGTGTTTTTTGTTATGCGTGTATTGTTGTGATAAGGGGGGAAGATGATCGGTCACTGTGATTGATGGGTGTCATTAGCTAGTCTTTTGTGTGCAGTGATCACTGGTCCTTGTGGCTGGGTAGAGTTCATTGGCCTTATCACAACAATACACCCATAACAAAAAAACACCCTGATCACCATAATCACCCGATGGACAAAAAGCTGATCCCACAGCTACAAATACTCAACTATCCCACACACTACACCAGAACACAGAGAGAGTTCTAACTCCTGTCCTCTGAAGATGCCGGCCACAGAGACTGGCGAAATGTTAGGAAGAAAAACCTCCAGAACACGGCCAAACAGCCCGAAAAACCTACAACCACCAAAACTTAAACTGTGTTACCCTCCCATTGCCCCCCCAAAAACTAACTCAGTTGGCTAACTTAATTTATTTCTGCTACTGTCAATCTCTGGAGATAACTTGGAGTTCATCTCCTATACCCTATCTCTTTCACACACACTTATCTAACACGGGGGGGGGGGGGAGCTGGGGAATGCTCCTGTTGTCCCCAATTAGTGGTAACATAGAAATTCAGTCCCTGCTACTCATGCCTTCCCACATCAGATGGAGCAGGACTTTTGAGCACAGAAGCAGCTGTCTCTGGGCCCTGTCTGTGGGCTAAAACAACTTGCAAGCTGGCGGTTCCCCTCCTCTGTACCGAAGCCTAATCCAACTACATCTGCTGTCTCCTCCTACACACCATCTTAAGAACATCTTGACTCAGTGCAATGTCAGAGCTTTCAGAACAAGCCAGCCAGTTTTGCCTCATATGCCTTGTTTTACTTAACGTACAATCCATGAAGACGGAGAATTTGAATGTCATCTAATTTTTATTCCTCTTTTGACACAGCTTCTCTTGATACTACAGTACAAACATTCACACACATTTGTGGACCTCAGCAATTGTTTTCCTAAAAGACTGATCGAACAAATGGGTGGTACAATTCAGCATGGGCTATTAGTTAGGCATCTGCGTTCTGAGCCCTTGATTGTCTGCTCGTGCCCCGGGACACCAAAAGGGTTGCTCCAATGGCATCAGGGCCTGGGAAAAGTAGGTTTTAGGGCCCAGAACCACCCAGCCAGAAGGCCACTGGCAATGCCGGCTAGAGGATTTGGGGACTTTGAGACCAAAATGTAAATTTCTCAAGAGCAGTCTGGGAGAATTAATGGGACTCTTCCACCATGTATTCCTTTTGTTACTAAAATGAGATCTTCCTGCCCTTTCCACATGATTGTGTCAGTTCCCTGGAACTGCTGCCACCGAATCTAGGGTGGCCATCAGCTCAGTCAGATAGTCATGGAGCAAATGGAAAAGACTATACAGGGACAATACCTAGAAGAACACCGAACCTCTGCAAAGTATAAATGGCAAGCAAGCCTTTGATAGAATGGCTGCCCTGTTCCTTTCCAGAGGGCATTCCTTCAAACACACCCAGATGATATCCACTGTCATGTCTCTGTCCTCAACTGGATCAGGAATGTGGGTGGATTGGTATCTTCTACAGTCCAAGGCTTTGAGGGAGAGAAAAAGAAAGAGTGGATCCCCTGTTGCAGATCAGGAAAGCAGGTGGGTCCTGGTTCTAAAAAGATTGAAGACTCCTGGCATAACATGGATTATCTGCTCCAGCAGAGCTGGGAAAAGATACTTTTTTGGACCATAGTTCATGGCATCTCCAAAACAGGATGGCCAGCGACCCTGTTGGCTGGGGGATTTTGGAAGTTGAAGTTCAAAAAGTAACTTTTCCAAACACTGATTTAATTCTAAATATATTCTAGATTGATTAACATCTACTTACTGGTGTGAGAAGTAACTAGTGTTTTTTTAAAAAATTTCTTTTTCAGAAACACGCTCTCACAGTTGTCTTTTAGGGCTGTGCATGGCAAAAGCTTTCTGTTTCAGTTTGTTTTCTTTTGGAGGTGCCTCTTCCATTTGGGTTTTTTTGTGCACAGCTCCTTTCATTTATCATGAAAGGGGGCATCCTTTTGGGCCATTTCATGTTGTTTGCAGCAAGGAGAGGGAGAAGAAAGAGCAGAGCTAGTAAGGGGCTGAGTGTGGGTGGAGAGAAAGAAACCTGACAGCAGCTGTCTATGCTAAGTAGGCTTCTGGAGAAGAATACTTAACAGGTAACACTGTTGTATGGAATAGAAAGTCTCCACTCACTCTGCACACTCTGTTTGACAAAAAACTGGATCTTCCTTGTGCTCTATGCGCAACCTATCTTGTGATTCCAATGGCCCAAACCGCATCCATTAAAAATCCCTCCCATATGTAACAACAAAGTAACAATATCCTTTTGCTACTCAGTCTCATGTTTGTGTGCGTGTTTGTGTGTGAGTGTGTGTGTGTGTGTGTGCTTAGGCAATGAGAAGGCTTATTTATATTTCATTGGCTAGCACAATAATTGCTTTAAAATGCTTTTTGCATATGTAACACAGTTGGGGCTATTATTTACTTAGAGACAATTGAGATTAATAAATAAAGACATTGTCTGAGGTTGTTTTAGGTTGCTTCCATCTGAGTTGTTCTAACGACATGACAACAGCTCCAGCACTCCACCTCAATGAATACTAATTCTGCTTCTACTGCCTCCTCATGATCATGAGACTACTGTAGAATTCTGTCACAAAGTCTTGTCATCTCAAGTTGAACTGAGGAAGCAGTGGTATCAGATGGATAAAGCTGCCTATTTATGAATCGGACCATTGGTTAGTATGACTGGCAGCAGAAGCAGCCCTATCATGAGGCAGCTGGTTTGAGAGTGACATGAAAATGATGTATTCTCGAAGGCTTTCACGGCCGGGATCCGATGGTTGTTGTGGGTTTTCCGGGCTGTTGGAAACAGCAACAGAGCACAGACAGAGTTCTGACTCCTGTCCTCTGAAGATGCTGGCCACAGAGACTGGCAAAACGTTTGGAAAAAAAACCTCAAGAACATGGCCAAACAGCCCGGAAAACCCACAACAACCATGAAAATGATGGTTTAGATATCTGGCTGCGGAACCATAGGTTGGGAGTTCAATTCCCTATGGTGCCTCCTTGAGAGGGGCTGGGTTCAATGATCCATGTGGTCCTTTCGAGCTTTGCAGTTCAAAGATCATTAAATGATTAGCTACATTTTTACTATCAAGGTGGTGAAGAGATACTGTGTGATTTTATAACCCTGGTGCCAAAATGGCTTGCCTTGTGTACCAGGTACATTGACTTGGGTGTATGCAACCCACACATGATGGCTGTACAATGCACTGCCATTTTGACACAGCGCTACTTGAACATCCTTGACAAAGCTAAGAAATGTTACTGTATACTATAACTCCCAGAGTCACTCAGTCACCATGGCCAGTGGGCATTTTGGCTGAGTGATTTAGTGGGTATTATGCTCAAATAAAAAAGAGTGATTTTTCCAAGATCTGGTTGTACACATAAAACCTGAAGTACTCAAATACCACTCTGTTCTCCTTTGGTCAGACCTCAGCTGGAATACCGTGTGCCTCTGTGTGCCACAGATTAAGAAGGATACCAATGGAAGGTGTCCAGAAAAGAGTGAGCCAGATGGTAAAAGGTCTAACCAAACCCTATGAGGAATGCCTGAAGTTACTGGGTAGGTTTAGCCTGAAGAAGGGAGAATTGGGAGGTGATATGATAGCCATCTTCAAATATTTGAAGGGAAGATGGAACAAGCTTGTGCTTTGGTTCCCGTGGGTGGGACTCAAAGTAGTGGGGTCAAATTACAAAAGAGTTTATTTAAAGTTCTTCCATCAGGAAGAACTTTCTGACAGTAAGAGCTGCTTGACAGTGGAACAGACTGCTTTGAAAGGTAGTGGACTCTCCTTCACTTGGTGTTTTTAAATAGAGGGTAGATCAAAGGTTTGACAGGTTTAAAACAGATTTACAGCTAAAGCTGAATCCTACACATATTAACTAAAGCAGAGCTCCTGATAATGGGGAGTGTTCAGCTGAACATTCTCACAGGCTTCTCTTCAGACCTCACTCAACACACAAAGATCTGGCTGACTTCTAGGCTGGGATTGGAGTGGAATAAGGGGGTGGGGCTTACATCTCCATATAGGCAATATGATTAGAACCTTTTTCATGCATTGAGATAAATGCTTGATTAGGGCTTAAACCAGGGTTGGAGAATATGTGGCAATTCAGACATTTCTGGACTGTAATTCTCCTCTGCCATGGCCACTCTAGCCAGTGGTGAGGGATGAGTGACATGCCAGTCAACAGTATGGTTAAAAAAAATAACCTCAGGAGGGCCACAAGTTGCCTACTCCTTCTCTAGAACATCTCCTGATGCCCTTCTAAGTGTGTTCTTTTTGTCCCAAAAGAGGAAGCAAAGCAAGCTCCTTTCATCTTTTCCCTCTATTGTGATGGACAAAGAAGACTGGTCTCCCTTTTCCTACCATGTTCTTTCTGAGAGGCTGGAGGTGCATCCTCCCTTTGCTCTTAGATTTCTCTGGCTGGTGGCAAAGCATGCTCCCCTTCTCTTCTGCCGGACCAGAGAATTATTGTTAGTTTATTTTACTCTGTTTTGTTTTGATCTTGTACTTTTTCTTTCTGCGTTAAGGATGGGAACATGCACACCTTGAGATGATGGTATACCCAGTCTCCATCAGCCTCTGCTAGTGATGGTGGATGGTGAAGACAGCCATTCTTGAGCACCTGGAGAACCTCAGATTCCCCTCCCTTGTTTTATGGTATTATAAAGCATCTCCTGGTATTGTAAAGCATGCTAGAATTGGTTTTGATGAAGATTGGTACAAAATTATATCAACCAACAAACCAACCAAACAAACATATAATGGCCCATTTTGCCTTGGGTTGTTTTAATTATTGATTGATCAGGTCACTGATTGATTCACTGAATGATGGATGGTAGTGAGCATGTGTGGGCCCACCAAGCAATTTCCATCTCACTCCTTTTTTTTTCTCCACCTCAAAGATGTAAATTATGAGTCTGATATTGCATCAATACTCTCTCATTTGCTCAGTCCATCCTGCTGATTAAAAGAGAATTTCAATTTTCCACAGAATTTAGCAATTTTGTTTGCTCCATGTGAAAACAGTATAATGCTGGTTCTTCTCTATGTGCTATTTCCTGACTTGTAATAAAGTAGAAAATGAACAGCAGTATGCATTCAAGGGATACATGTCTGGGATATATTTGTTCAGCCACTAAGATGTACTGTACACTGCAGTGTATTTTCTCCCCCTTCACCCACTTCCTGCACTTACAGAACATGTAGTATCTCACTTCAGGTTGGTGAGATTCTTCTGCACCTGCTTGATGGAATGGGGTCTTTTCCTTAAGAACATCTCATATTTAAAGGATGGAGAGCTGCTAGTCCACACTCTGAGCAGGAGCTGTGCCTTGGTGGAAGCCCGGCGAATGGGCCAAACTGGAGAGAGATGTCATTTCAAAGGCTGCATGACATTCATTTCCCCAACCTTCTTGTTTGAATATGATGGATAGGCTGATAACGACAGGCAAGGACTTCAGCCAACACATTCTGAAGAAGCAAAAGAACAGGAAACTGAATACAAGGCTTTTCGCTGTCTTTCAGAGGATCCTGGAATTACTGAAAAGACATTCCATCTCACTGCAAACACCACCCCTTTCCTCGTGGCTTTAGTTGTGAAGCCTGTGTTCAATTTCCTGCCATCCATTGTTATGTCTGTTACACGGCTGCAGAACAGGAGCATGAAGAGAAGCTGATTTAGAGATTGCTTCTGTGAATAAAATGCCAGCTCATGTGTACAGTGCACAAGGGAGTGAAAAGCGAACATGGTTGTCATTTATTTTGGTTTTTTAAGCTAGAAGCTTCTCAGACTCAGCACTGAGAAAGAGGTGTAAAATAAATCTGTCATTTCCACTTTCTGTTTTCAGATGTGAAAGCTGGATAGTGAGGAAGGCAACAGGAAAAAAAGATCAATTCATTTGTAATATGGTGCTGGAGGAGAGCTTTGTGGATACTATGGACTGCCACAAAGACAAACAAGTGGGTCCCAGATCAAATCAAGCCTGAACTGTTTACAGAAGCATAAATGATGAAACTGAAGCTATTGTATTTTGGGCACATCACGAGAAGACAAGGCTTGCTGGAAAATACAATAATGCTAGGAAAAATTAAAGGGAAGAAGAAAAGAAGACAACGAAGTATGAGATGGATTGACTCCATCAAGGAAGCGACATCTTTGAGTTTGCAAGAGGTGAGCAGGGCTGTAAATGACAGGACATTTTGGAGATCACTCGTTCATAGGGCTGGAGGTGGTCTGATGGATATAACAAAACCAACAATGATACATGTAGTTTGGGTGCATTTACTTTTTTACTCTTCAAATGTAATTTGGGGAGCTGCAATTCAAAAAAGAACATGCATAAGATCTGCGCAGAGTTATCTAGGATCCAAAAAAGCAGCTTTAAGCATAGACAAGGGCAGATGTATATCCGATTTTTGTAAAGAAATTATTTTGTTTCAACAGCAGGTCCCTTTCTGCCATATCACAAACTGTTTCTCCCCCCCCCCCCCCCCCAATTCCCTTCAATTAAAAACAAAACAACCAAACAGCTTGCTGTGCAGCATGAGAGAAATTGCCATACCAGGGGAGAAAACAAAACCAGATTTTTTTAAAAAAAGTTCAAAGCTCCCTTGAGTCCATGAAATTAATTAGGCGGCCTTTTTAATCGTACCCGAGGTGCTTCAATCGTACATCTTAGCAACACGGGTTGCTATCTGCCAGTTAGCAAGCGGGAAGAATGTAAGAAGTGCCACACTGGATCAAAGCAAAGGCCTATCTAGTCTGATCTCCGCTTTCCCTCACTGGCCAATGAGATGCCTCTGGGTAGCCCACAAGCAGGACATGAATGCAATAAGCTGCCTCTACTTGTACCGCTCAGAACCTGGCATTCAGAGGCCTATTGCTTCTGATGCTAGTGAGGCAATATTCATCCAGCAGGACCTGAGCTCTTGATAGCCTCATTCTCCACAATTTTTGTCCAGTCTTTCTGTTACACACTGCTTTGAAAGTTGCATGACCCAATAGGGCTGGAGTCTATGGAGTTGAGGTACCTGACTTACTGAGAAAATACTAAGTTCAGAATTCTATTGATGAACATGACTGCCTAAAGACAATTGGCCAAGAGGGGGCAGATGAGATACTTTCTACTCAAGGTGCAGTTACACTATTAAAATAAATTGGATGATGGATCGGGGTGTTTTGAAGTTGGTTTAAAGGTAGTCATGTGTTTTCTGGGTTGGTGTGTGCATCTTCTTGAGACAATTTTTAATCCATTTTTAAACTGTGATGTGTAACAGTCAAAGGGGCTACATGGACTTTAAATTTTGTTGCATTTAAGGCTTTTTCTGCACCCACGCATCCTCTCACTAGTATGTGTGGGGTTTGTCAAATTATGAATGCCAGGATCATGGGGTTTGGACTGCAGGGAAACCTGGTGGTCCAATCTGTTATTTTTTTACCTATCTGTAATACTGAAATAGTGCTATCCTAGTTTGAATGAAATAAAAAATAAATAAAACAAATATTAATAATAATGCTGGCAGTGGCAGTGGCAAGTAGCTGTGAGAGGCAGCCAATGCAAAGATGGGCATGCACAGGACAAAGCCTCAAATGTAATGATTCATTACTTGTCAAACCCCACAGGCACAATTTATGTTACAAAGATCTGGATTTTTTGTTAAATTCCTCTAGCCATGCAGCAGAAGTGCAAGGATTCACAGAGCAGAATGGCTTCAAGTTCCCCAAAGTAGCCCACCTCTTTTTCTCATCAACTGGCACTTAAAGTCTCAATAACTCACTCTGAGACATTAGTAATTCTTTAGTTGTTAAATCTTTTGGTTTCTTTTTTCTTTCTTGGTTGGCATGGAGTGGAAGGCTTGCCCCCCCAGAGGGGGACTTTTTAACATCAGAGTGATTTCTGGCAGAGGGAGATATGGTGTAGGTGCCGTTGCCATTTGTTCCAGAAGAATGGTGAACAGATGCTTGAAATCTGTTCACTGTTCTGGCACTGCAACCTCCTGCCAGACTCGAGTCAACTCAGCCGGCCCTCCACTAAACCTGGTGTTGTTGAATGCCAGATCTGTATCAAATAAGTCCCAGATTATACAAGATCTGATTCTGGAGGAGGATGCAGATCTGGCATGCATAACCGAAACATGGATGGGCAGGGAAGGGGGCGTTCCCCTGACTCTTGCCTGCCCTCCCAGTTATGCAGTCCAACACCAGAGTAGACTGGAGGGGCGGGGCGGGGGAGTAGCCATTGTCTACAAAAACACCCTTCAGGTTGCTAGGCGCTCTGCTCTGGTGACGCTGGGTCTAGAGGCCCTCCACGTGTCGATTGGGGCCAGGGATGGTATAGGGATCTTGCAGGGTTACCACGCTCCCCGCGACCCAGCCATTTCCTTACCGGAGCTGGTGGACTTTGTCTCCACGGCACTGTTGGGGTCCCCGAGGCTTTTGGTCTTGGGTGACTTCAATGTGCATGCGGAGGTTTCCGGTCCGGCTCTTGAGTTCTTGGAGACCATGGCCTCCTTGGACATGTCCCAACATGTCAACGGCCCTACCCACGTGGGTGGCCACACACTGGACCTGGTGTTCTCCACTGAGCAGAGTGAGTGTGTTCCGATGGTGACTGACCTAGTGTCTGTCCCCTTGTCATGGTCAGATCATCGCCTAATTAAACGCAATCTCACAGTGGCTCTCCCTCCCCGCAGGGAGCAAGGACCTGTTTTAATGGTCCGCCCTCGAAGGTTATTGGATCCTATAGGATTCCAGGATACCATGAGAGGGATTCCGGCTGATTTGACTGGCGCTTCTGTCGAGGCTCTGGTTGATAGCTGGCTGGCCGCTGCCACCAGGGCTGTTGACATGATTGCATCTAAACGCCCTCTCCTGCGCAGAGATTGCCCTTCGCCCTGGTTTAATCCAGAGCTGCGATCAATGAAGCAAAATAGGAGAAGGCTAGAGCGCATATGGAGGCGGAACCTGATGGAAAATAATCAAATAGCTGTCAGGATCGTGACTAACCTCTACCAATCTAAGGTGAAGGCTACTAGTCGATCTTACTTCGCTGTCCGGATAAGCGAAGCCTCCAACCAGCAGGCGGAACTTTTCCGTATAGTCCGTGATCTATCCGGAGTTGGTCATAGTGCATAGATGCTCCTACTAGCATCTCACCTGACCAATTTGCAGCCTTTTTAAAATCAAAAGTGGAGGCCATCCACCGGGATCTTACCCCCTATTTGAAAACAGTGGATCGAGCAGAGACGTCCAGCGCTCCGTCTTGCCTGATGAGACTTAACCACTTTCAGCCTGTGACATCAGACATGGTGGACAGAGTGCTTGACTGCTGTTGCGCCACCACCACCTCCCTTGACCCTTGCCCGGCCTGGCTAATCAAAGCAGCCAAGCCTATAACATCTGAATGGTCTACGGCAATAATTAATGGGTCTCTCCAGGAGGGCAAGGTTCCCCTTGCCCTCAAAGAGACACTCATTAGGCCCAAAACCAAGGGAAGAAACCGAGCTTGGCGGCGGACGATATTGGTAATTATAGGCCCGTCACCAATGTTTCTTTCCTCAGCAAGGTAGTTCAGAGGGTGGTGGCCGATCAGCTGCAGGCTCTTCTGGATGAAACCAATGCCATGGATCCATCCCAGTCGCGCTTCAGGCCATGCCACAGCACGGAAACGGCATTGGTTGCCCTGTTTGATGACTTACTGAGGGAGGCCAACAGGGGCAAAATGTCTCTGCTGGTCCTCCTCGATATCTCAGCCGCCTTTGATACCATTGACCGCAGTATTCTCCTGGGGAGGCTCTCCGAGTTGGGAATTGGTGGCCTAGCTCTTGCCTGGCTCTGTTCCTTCTTGGAGGACCGTCCCCAGAGAGTGCAGATTGGAGAGTTTTTTGGCCCCGTGGAGCCTCAATTGTGGGATTCCGCAGGGCTCGATTATCTCTCCAATGATATTTAACATCTATATGAGGCTGCTGGGAGGGGTCATCAGGGGATGTGGAGCTTCGTGTCATCAGTACGCTGATGATACTCAGCTCTACATCTCCTTTTTTCCAACAACAGTGGATGCTGTTTCATCCCTTGAGCGCTGCCTGGGGACTGTTCAGCAATGGTTGCAGGTAAATGGACTGAGGCTGAATCCGGGCAAGATGGAGGTCCTTCGGGTGGGTGTCCCAGATATCAGTGGTCTGGGAAACTCCCTCTCCTTTGGGGGGGGTGACTCTTACCACTAAGAGTGAGGTTCGCAGTTTGGGTGTACATCTGGGCCCGGCGCTCACCATGGAGACCCAAATGTCGTCAGTGGTCCGTTCTGCACATTTCCACCTTTGGTTGATTGCCCAGCTGCATCCCTATCTTGATTAAGGGGCGCTCACCACTTTGGTCCATGTGCTCGTAGTCTCATGATTAGACTACTTTAATGCGCTCTACGTGGGGCTGCCTTTGAGACTGACGCAGAAACTTCAGATGGTTCAGAATGCGGCGGCCAGACTTCTTACTGGGGTGAAAAGGTACCACCATATTTCCCCCACTCTGGCCGCCTTTCATTGGCTACCCATTCATTTCCGCGTTGATTTCAAAGTTCTTATGATTACATATAAAGTCCTAAATGGTTTAGGACCTGAATATCTGGCAGAGCGCCTTCTCCCACCCAGTTCTGCCAGAGTCACTCGTTACAGCCAGGCCGGGCGGCTGAGGGGCCTAACGCCGAGGGAGGTCTGGAAGGAAAGAATGAGGAACCGGGCCTTCTCGGCAGTGGCCCCTCGCCTTTGGAACAACTTGCTAGTGGAGATCCGCTTGGCTCCCTCTCTGGGTGTTTTCAGGAATAAACTTAAAACCTGGCTATTTGGGCAGGCTTTCCCTCCTGCCGTATCTTAATTTCTTATACTTTTGCCACCTTGGATCTATAATATATGTTTATTGGTTTTATTGTTTTTAAATTTGTGAACTACCCAGAGTAGACCTATGGTCTAGATGGGCGGGATAGAAATCCAATAAATAAATAAATGAATAGTAAGAGAAAGAATTAAAGATTTCATTACTTACAATTAAACAGATTAAACAGTAAACTGACAAACATGACTGTTCAGCAACAGATCTCAACAGACTCAAGAAAGGGAAAGGAACACAGAGCGGGGGAGGGGAGTTCTGTATGATTTCAGAGGCAGAGAAGGCACTATTGGTTAGTGCTGGATAGACTGACAGTCATTCCAGCCCAGAAAGGTCCCTCCCAGCCAAAACTGTTAAGGCAGCATGTGAAGTTACAAAAACTCCAACAATTTACTCTGACATGGGCAAGCACATATCAAAATGATACAAAATAAATCACATCCACAACTGAATTAAAATTAACAGTCCCCCTTGAGCCTGTCAAAAAAAATTTCATTTTCCAAAGGGGAAAAAATGCTTCCTGGCCAAAAAAATGCACGTTCAGCCGTATGTCATGTAAATGACTATTTTTAAACTGATTTCAAGCATACTAAACCCAATGCAAACTCAGGAATTTTTTGACATGTAACCACACCCTCAGTCATCCCTTGATGGAGTGCCAAGCAAGCAAAATCAAGAAAATACTTGTGCTATTGTTCTTATATGCAGAGTTTTCTGCAACAGATTTTTGGCCCTTATTCTTTGCCTCTCTGCGTCCACACCTGTAGTTCTCTAAGATGCATTTTGAGAGGACCCGTTGGTGGTAACAGGTGCTGGAGATATGAACCTTGAGAACTGGTATGGCCGTACAGTGCCATGGTAACAAATATATTCTGTATGCATAGCACAGAAATCTGAGGCACAATCTGAGTGCCTCAAGATTTGTTAAGTTGTAGCTCTGTTCACTCCCAGTCACCTTGCCCAGGGAAAGGAAGGATGATATAGCGTAGTATCTCAGGTTCAGTGCCTGATATCTCTACCAGAATACCTCGGGTTATAAAGCTGGGAACCGGGGTTCAAATTACATGTGAAGGGGAATATGCATTTCCTGCTAATAAAACAGTTTTCTTCAAAGGTCCATGCCTGAGCAATCGGACTTGCAAAGGAAGCTTGAATTTATCTCTGAATCACAAAACAAAAGCAAGGTAATTGGTGACATGCTGAGTGAGTCAAGCTCCTGTTGGGGTAAAGAACTCTCTTTCACCTTTCAAAAGAACTCCGCTCGTAACTAACAGTGCCGTTTAGCTAGACTCCGGGATTCTGGAAAGCAAGTACCAGAGGCAAACAACATAGGGCTAGATGGAAAAAAATGGCTGGCAGCGTTAGGCAGCCTCCTAGATATGACAAATAGAATTTGGTTCACCAAAGCTTTCAGAGTTTTCAGAACTGCTGCTGTTGTTGAGCCCTAAGAGTTGCACGCCAGGCAATTCCTCTCCTGTTGATGGTCATTTCTGTCATCAATGTTGATATTCCTACTGCTATTATTGTTGTGTTTAACTCCCATCAGCAGGATACCCTTATAATTTGTAATAGTAATAACCTGTCTTTGAAAAAAAGCTTTCAGCTACTTTGCTGAGCAGTGTCCCATCAGGTACGATACATAGCTCTTTGCATGGTTCCATAATGGAGGTTAGTAGAGTGGCTTGGCAAAATGAGAACAAATTTGCAGCTGTGATTACATGGACGATGTTGAGGTTTTAGGGCTCCACCTTTCACGGCGAAAACTGCACTTATAAAATTAAACTGCAATTTCACACATCTTGATACACCTTGAAAATGATTAGCTACAGCAGCACACACAGAGAGAGAAAGATGGAAAGAGAGGGAGGGAAGTCTGCCATGGCCAAGTTGCCTTGAATAATATTATTTTCTGTCTAAATTCACTCTTCAACTGATATTGCCCAATCTTGCAGACGGAAAGTGTATATTTGCTCAGAGATGGCATTAATCTGGACAGCAATAATCTGGACAGGAAAGCCTTAATTAGTTGTGATAGTTTAGCAGAGGCTTTGCCGTAGCTAGCCATTCTGTCTCTGCAACATTGAAAAGAACTAGAAATAGTAATTAACTGAGGGCATTCAAATTTAACAGATTAGATATCTTAGAATGGGTGTCTGTCTATGTGGAGGATTCTGTAGTAAAGAAAAGAAACTTTTCCAAGCTCTCTTCTAAAAGGAGAGAGAATAGTAAGAGAATCTTTCTCTCAGTTTTTTTTCAGCTCAGGAATTGCTACTACAATCTGTAGTAGCAATTCCCAGAGACTATCTGTTGTTAATTTCAAACATGCCCCCTCCCCAAATGGATTCAACATTTAATTATTTATGTTGGTGTCATTCATAAATAAATGCTTAGAGAGAAAGGATATTCTTTACTCTGACAGTGCCCACTATTAAGAAGCAGTATTCTGGAGTTAAATTTTGAGGTAGAGGTGCTCACTATGACAGTTCCCATGCCAGTTGCCTTACATAACATGAAGCTAAAAATGGCGGCAGCTGGATCAGTCCATGTCAATAAATGAGGAAGAGATATTTTGTAAAGCTAATGACTCTCAATTGTACCCTCAGGACCAAACCACCTCAAATATTTTGCAGTACAGTGGACCCTCGACTTACAGACGGCTCGACCTGCAGACTTTTCGAGTTACAGACTTCTCTGGCCGCAAAATTTAGGTTCGACTTGCAGCCAGAGAATCGACCTACAGACCGGAAAATCAAACAAAATGGACCAAAAACGGCCAGTTACGGATTAATCGGTTTTCAATGCATTGTAGGTCAATGGAGCCTCGACCTACAGACTTTTCGACCTGCAGCCACCGTTCCAATACGGATTAATTCCGTAAGTCGAGGGTCCACTGTACTATAAGGATAGCTCTCACAAAAACATACTGCCCCTGGAAAATCCATTTATTTCCCAGCTACTAAGCTAAACTTAGAGAGAAAAGGGAAACCTGAGGGGGTAGCAGGTGATGCCATCGTCTCTATAACTCAAAATGTACTGGGACTTCCATTCTGTACGTCTGAGTCTTATTATACTGCTGTTTCCGCAGCTGCTGCAATTAAATTAAAACCCAAAAACCCAAAAGGGAAGATGCTTTTAAGTTACCCATCAGCAGCATTTGAGCACTTAGGTCACCTAGTTACAGTAGTTTCTTCATTATTGTGAGCCATAGTATCTGAAGTACTTATATTTGTAGTATAGTCGTGATTTCTAAATTTGTATCTATACATAAAAATTAGCGCAGATACATTTTATGCAAAGCTACGCCCTTTTGAGGGGAGAGGTATCTTTCCTGTTTAATGATGGTATTGAATGACCACCAATCAACGGGACCATCTGTGATAAATCTATTGCCGTGTGATGGAATGTTCCATGTAAGAGGAACATTTCTGCCCATTAATTATGGCTTGTGTAACATACAAACAATTTGGCCTTAACTACCATGTTCACAAATGTAATTGCCGTGCTGCAATACCAACTTGTAATACTTAGGTTTGCATCTTCAGTTCACTAAAAGCAAGGCTGGGCAATTCACATGTACATACGGAGCTCTAACTTCTTTTGTGGCCTCAGCTATTTCACCCAATGCAGTCACAAAAGGGACTTTTCCAGCCATTTACTCTCAAAACTATGTGCGCAGGAGCATACCACTTGTTTTCAAGCCGAATCATTTCCAGAAGCCTCCATAAAACATGCTTTAGCTTGCCTGAAAACAAGATGCATGCTCACTGCACAGTTTGTTTGAAAGATGCATGGTGGTGGAAATAGAGAATTTTCTGCTTTCCTTGGAGCCGTGTGTGATGGTCCTGCCAAGATTTGATGGCTTGCCAGCAAATTTGGTGGTAGAGCAGTGACACGGTAGGATATATCCTTTACTGGGCTTGAGGTAGACTATGAGGCCCAGCCCAGGAAGTTACCAGTCCCTGACCGAAAGCAAAATCTGAGGAAAATTCATTCAGATGAGAAGTCAGTAGGAATCCATAGGGATGTCAAATGTATTTCCATGAAACTCAGTGAAATTTCTTAGAAGGTTTCACGTCTTTCTTATATGTGTCACCAAGTTTTGCCAAAAGCAGACTTCAGAGCAAAACTAGAAGGTCTTGCTGAGACAGAACAATATAATTACTGACATTTCTCTGAAGGAGTTTCACATATTTTTACACAGTTCCTGCTATTCAGATTAAATATTCCTTTGAAAGTCTTTTGTCACAGAATTTTTAATATGAGAAACATCTTTGTGGGAGCCCTGAGCCCCAGCTGCTTTGAAAAGGAAAATGATTGGTCCTAGTGGGAAACTGTAAGAAGTTGTTTTTATTTCTTAATTAACTACAGTTCTTTTCATTGGCCTGTGATGACAGCCTACATGATCAGCATTTTTGTATGCCATCATTGTTGTTGCTGCTGCTGCTGCTGTTTTAGTCATCATTTAGAATTCTGTTTCTTTTCAGTGGCCATGGTTGACTTAAGAAATGTTGCTGTCTGAAACAGTTGCACCATGTGGTTCAGGTATTCTTCCCAGAAGCCTTTGCAACATTGCACAAGATTCTGGCCAACCATTGGTTTCACAGGCAAGAATGCGTTTTCATCTTGGTTTGCTTGCCCATTCCAGCTGGTTTTTCAAAAGACTGTGTGTTCCACATTTTCCAACATTATGGCAAAAATTTCCAAAGACAACTAAAATAGGAGCTTCATTTCTAAATGTGCATTCATGTCAGTGATTTTGTCACATTCCATGAATTTGCCATAGCTTCGTGGGAAACCACATACTTTGCATGTAGAAAGGTTCAGGTTCAGTCTTTGGTGACACCAGTTAAAGGGTTCAGCCAGCAGGTGATGAGAAACACACATCCCCTCACAAGACTCTGAAAAGCCACTGGCAGGCACAATGCTGGACTGAACAGGTACAATGTCTGAGTAGGTAAATATGAGTTTCTTATGTTCCTAGTTTACACTGAAGTAACAGCAACCTTAGAACTGCAGAGCTGGAAGGGACCCTTTGGATCATCCAGTCTAGCCCCTGTCAAGGAGGCACAATGCGGAATCGAACTCCCAATCTCTGGCTCCACAGCCCAAGACCTAAACTGTGAATTTCTACTCCTATTCATTCCCTCTGAAACTATGGCTTATTTTTAGTATGACTTGGTACCAGGGTGAGAGATGGGTGGCAAGAGCTTTCCTGTTAGAAACTTAAATGTTGCTATGCTACCACTCAAAAACAAACAAACAAACAAACAAAAACAAACAAATCCTGCAAGGAAGCTCATTTAAAAAACATTCTGCAAGATTTCTTTAAGATTTCTTTAAAGAGATGCTGACTTCTTAAAGTGAACAGAAATGGATCTTTAAAGAGGTGTTTGGATGCAGATCCCAGTCAAGTCCACACTCATTTGGTACCAAGCAACAAATGGTGTGGGTGGGTGTCACTAATTTTATGTAGAAGATCCATGAGGGAACTTTGTCAAGCAGTAACTCATTATGGTGTCCATGTAACCCCTTACAAACACAGTTGGTCTGCCAGAGTTTTACCACAGATGAGTGTGAGGAATGTTCATCCAAAGATTGTTAAGATGCTGGGGAGTGTGTCTCTGTTGGTTCTGCTGGACCTCTCAGTGGCATTTGATACCATTGACCACAGTATCCTTCTCACCTGTCTCTCTAGGATGGGACTTGGAGACACTCTTTTTACAGTTCTTCCTGGAGGAGAGAACTCTGAAGATGGTGCTGACAAGGTGCCACTAGCCTATGGGGACCCTCAGGGTTCTGTCCCCTATGCTATTCAACATCTACATGAAGCTGCTGGGAGAGACTGTCTGGAGTTTTGGGGTTACAGTATGCAGTATGAGGGTGAATAAATGGAATCTTAATATAGACAAGACAAAGGTGCTTCTGGTCAATCAAAAGGCAGATCAAGGAATAGGGATACAGCCTGTGTTGAATGGGGTTACACTCTCTCTGAAAACACAGATGTGGAGCTTAGGTGTGCTCCCGGATTCGTCTCTGAGCCTGGATGCCTAGGTTTCAGCCGTGGCCAGGAGTGCATTTGCACAATTAAAACTAATGCACTAGCTGCACCCGTTCCTGAAGAGGTCTGATTTGGCCACAGTGACACATGCCTTAGTTACATCCCGTTTTATTACTGTATAGTAGGACCCCCTTATCCACGGGATCAATATCCATTGAATCACTTATCCACAGGCTGAAAATATTAAAAAAAAAATTTAATCCCCCTAAAATATATTTTAATGATTAAGTTACCAGAACTGAGCATGAGAGAGAGCCAGAGACCATGCTATGTACAGCATTTCCTCTTCTAAAAGCATCTATGTTTTTCAGCAGCCACAGGGGAACTTGGAACCAATCCCCTGCAGATATGGGGGTCCTACTGTCATGTGCTCTATGTGGGGCTGCCTCTGAAAAGTGTTAGGAAACCTCAACGGGTCCAAAACATGACAGTCAAATGGACACAGAGATCATATAATCCCCTTGTTACAGCAGCTCCACTGTCTGCCAATCTATTTCTCAAAGTGCTGGTTCTAACCTATACAGCCCTAAATGGGTTGGGGCCAAGCTGAAGGACCGCATCTCCTTTTATGAGCCTGCTTGAGTTTTAAGATCGTTAGGAGAGGCCTTTCTTTCAGTCCCACCACCTTCATATGTACATCTGATGGGGACACAGGAGAGGGGCTTCTCTGTTGCTGCTCTCAGACTTCGGAACTCCCTCCCACAGGAGGCCAGGCTGGCCCCATCTTTGCCGTCCTTCCACAAGCAAGCCAAGACCATTTTCTTCAGGCAAGCTCTCCCTCAGTAACCAGCTACCTGTGTGTGATTTTAAAATGTGTTTAAAATTGAATGTGTTTTTAGTAACCATTTGATAGTTATAAAAAAAATGTGGATGTCAGAAAAACTCAGCCCGTTGTATCTTTCATGTCTCTTACTGAGTAATGAAAATGAAATAATAAATCACACAGAATATCACACAATCCAGTAGGTGACACTGGTGCACATTGGTAAATATTAACTTAGCATTTGTTATTCACGTCTGTAACAATATGGGGACCATTTCCAATGCATTTGCCTTATATTTGTCTTTCCACCCATACCCTTCTTACATTCATCTATTTAGTTGTTGGAATAATATTTCAGATCCAATGAAGTAGCTTGGATAGTGTTTATGCTGGTCTGTATTTCATATCCACATTCTGCCAGTATTTTGGACACCGAAATCAATATATTAGAGTCTCAGAGGATTTGATGTGGTGAACATTTTGGAAGAATTTTAAAATTGTTCAAATCTTTAAAAAATTATTTGTTTTGTTGACACTTTGTAACATTATGCCCTGTCTCTGGATTTATCCGCTGATGAACATTTGGACATTTCTAAGAGAAACTGAGGAAGGGAAAGCCATAAATCATAACAATATGAGATCATATTACTGTGTAAATACCACCCTTTCTGGCTGTTACAGCATGTTACTATGCTGACTGGCAGATTTGGACATATTTTTATTTTACTTTTGCTCTGCATATAATACATCATAATTATTATTGCCTACATATATCACTCAGTCTGGAAAGGGTGTGCATATACAGCAGGATTGATTTTTAAAATCCCACTTTTACTGAGAAAGGTAAGAATTATTAGGAATTTGCTTGACAATGAATAAGATAGGCCAGATGTTGCTGAATGACAGCTCCCATCATGCCTGTGCTAGCTGGGATTGCTGATAGCCCAACAACATCTGGGACTCTCTACCCTTGGCATAGTAGACAAAAGGTTTCAAGATGCCTTCATGGGATCCCTGGGAGGCTGTCCAAGGAATCACAAGATATTGTGGACCTGCCATTTCATGGTGAAAAGAAAGAGTCACTCCAAAGGTCCTGTTTTCACCGGGAGTGGAAAGGTCTGCCACCATGACTGTACCCTCACCAGCTCCGTGAGAAATAAAGGCACAGAGGAGACACTCCAGTGTGGGAGCATAGGCACAAGTGTCTGATTGATTATGGATTGACAGATCCAAACCTCACTTATTTTACAGACATGCCAACAGAATGGGGCTGGAAAGGGATTGTGCAAATCTAAAGGTGGTGTAGATATTTTTGCTCCCACTGGTACCAGTGAGCTCAGAAAACAAAGCAACAGTGAGAAAAAATTGGAAAGACCCCCACCCGCACCCTGAAGCAAAGCCTGCACTTCATCACAACACCCTTCTGGAGTCTCGCTGTCTTTAATGGGAGTGAAAAGTGTGCCCTCTCTCTGAAAGGGCAGGAATAAAGCTAAGTCCACACACAGATCCTCTGAGGGTCTCCTGCTCCCTTTTGGTTCTTTCTTCCAAGCTGCCCCTCCCCCCCTCACACACACTTGGAAAGGACACCCACAGCTCTGGTGTGACACCATCCCTCTTACTCCCTTCAGGTCCCTCCCAATCCCCACCTCTTCCTGTGGCACAGCCTCCTTGACCCCAGGACACAGGGCAGCCTTCTCCAATGCAGCATCCTCTAATGTGTTGGGTAGTTCTGTCCAACACATCTGGAGCATGCCAGGCGCAATACTGCAACTAAATCTAAGCATGTCTCACCAAAATAGTGCAAATTCCTCATTGACACCATCTGTCCATACACATTCTTTCCTCCTTTGGTTTCGTCTCTGCCACCTTCCCTTTCTCCTGCGCACCTCACTCTGTTCCAAAGGCCAATCCCCATGGGGGAAAGGCTCATCCACTATTGCACTATAGTGTGTCCTTCTCCTTGTTGCCATACAAACCCAACAAGCCTATCCCTAAATTTTTTTAAAAAAAAATCACTTTCCAAAGTCTTGCAACGCAATTGTTAGCATTCAGGCTAAGATCTGCATACCAGTCTTCAGGGGAAGTAGCTATAGGTCACAAAAGAACACCTTTGTGTGTTTTTTTTTGGGGGGGGATTGGTACATATAATAATTGGGTCCTGTCAAGTCAATTCTGACTCATGGTGACCCTTTGCAGGATTTTCTAGGTAGACAGCACTTAGAAGTGATCTAACCTTCCCTTCTTCTGGAGGCATCTTGTCACTGTGCAGCTTGCCCAGGGTCACACAGGCTGGCTCTTCTGGGAGACATAGTAGGGAACTGAATTCCCAGTCTCTGGTTCTGCAGCGAGTTACGTAACTCATGAGCTATCCGGTCAGCTTTAGTATATTTATGGACAACATTTTAAGAGAGATATAATGCTGTAGAGCTGAATTCTGAAGTTTAGCTACTCACCAAAGCAAAGCAAAAAGCAAAGTGTGCTGCTTATACACCGCCCCATAGTGCTTAAAGCATTTTCTCGGAGGTTAACCTCTCGGTGGGGAGTATACATTGCCCCCTCCCCCAAGCTGGCTACTCAATTGACTGATCTCAGAAGGATGGAAGGTTGAGTCAACCTCAAGCCATCTATCTAAGTCCAGGATTGAACTGTTGTGAGCAGAGTCTTAACTGCAGTACTACAGTTTAACCATTGTACTACTAGGTTCCAAGATAGCCCCCATAGCCATATCCATGAGGAAAGTCCAAAAATACAGCCAGCTGTGTTGATTCATATGAGCAAACCAAACCAGTCCATTGAAGGCCAAGCTACCACCATACACTGTGGATGAATAGCCATATGGCTAGATCCAGTTGCTACCACAAACATGGTGGGATAAATGTAGACATGGAAAAAGTTAGGGGTTTGTTTTTTTTTGACTATAGCTTTCAGAATCCCCTAATTTGGGGGGGGGGGGTGTTTCTGGGATCTGTAGTCCAAAAAAGCAAATTTCTCTGCCTTGGATGAAATAGAAGTGCGTTTTTATTCTCAAGCTGAAGCGGAAAACCAGCACAACAGGTGGGCATTCTTGGTCAGGTCCTGTTCATTTTACAGGGTCGTCATGCCCAACAGAGCGTCCACAGATGTTTTAGTGGGACGAGAGGTCAAAGCTTCTCCCATTCCAGCACCTCCCAGATGTCTTGGCCTATAAACTTGGACAGTCCATCATCTCTAGCCAGCGGTGGGCAGGGCAGCGGGACGTGTCGTCCGGCACATCAGAGAGGGTGATGCTGGGATGGGGCAGGCTCCCTCTTTACGGCCCTGAGAGAAGGGATTGCTGATGCCAAGTGGCGAAGCTCTTCCAGCCGTTTTACTGCCATCCCTCTGCGCTGGTTCGGGACAAATATAGCGGCAATTACAGACCGGGAAACATCTGTGCCTGGCCTCCCTTTCCACATTCAAAAGCTATCATTCTCCTCCAGGCTGATGGAACCCACAGTTGCAAGCCTGGTCATTTGTCACCGAAGTCAAACAGCAATTTGCGAGGTAGCGGGTCATATTTTTAGCCTCCAAATGATCACCGCGGCCTCCCAAGTAGTTATTTGACTTTGGTTAAGAAAGATGACTGCGTGGATGGACTGACTGACTACTTTCTCTCTCTCTCTGCAACCACCGCCACCACCAGCCGTTCCAGCTGCTTCCCAAGGCGCAAAAGCCAACGCGGATTTCTGCTCTCAGCAATTTTCAGGGCTATATATAATCTCGCTCAGATGTCCTTGGCAAATTGGAAGAACGATCTGGGTTAGTTTGTGGGATGCGTCCATGTGTGTTTGTGTGGGTGCGCGCGCGCGCCGTGTGTGTGTGTGTTGTTTTACTTTTAAATGTCTACGGTTCCGATCTCGCTCGGTTCGCCGCCTTCCCTTCGTTATTCTCGCCCTACCACACACACACACAGAGTGCAAAGTCAAAAGAGCCACCGAAGTCGAAGGAACGGGGCTTGCGATCGCCGCTTGCCCCGGGGCTCCCCCCCCTTGTCCGGGTCTCCGAGAGAGGCAGCCCCCTCGCGGTCTTCCCTCCCACGCGACTAGGAGCCGTGGGGGGGGGGGTGTTTTGCCTGCCTAGTGCTTCGCTTCCAAGTCCACGATCTGACAGAAACGAAATCCCCCCAAAGCGGAAAACCAACCCTCGTCCCCGTCCTTTGCTCCGCTCTCCCGGCCCCGTTGTGAGGGATAAATATGCCCGGCTTGTAATTCGGTTGCAGTTCCTTGCTCCCAGCTGATCGGGTGACGTGGAGTTCGGAGCGGCTTGGAGATTGGCTTTTGGACTCGGCTTCCCGGCTGCAGTTGTGCACCAGGAGAGCCGGGGCTGCCGCCGCTCGGCCAGAAAGTAAGCGGGCGCCCAGCTTCGCCCGCCTCCTCTCCGCTTCGGGATCGTGCGAGAGCGAGCGAGCGAGCTGGCGGCCGCGAGAGAGAGAGAGAGAGAGAAAGGGGGGAAAGCCCACTCTAGTCTTGCACACTGGCGGGGCGGGGGCGTCCTTTCTCTCTCGGCACCCCGCCCTTCCTCCTCTCCCCACCTTACCCTCCTCTTTTCTCCCCCCCCCCACCTCCCTTTCTCCCCATCTCCAGATTAATTACTCCGCGTGCACTGCCCAAACGCGAGGCGGGTCAGATTCGCAGCGGCATTTCATTTCATCCACTCCCCCTTTTTTTTCCAAATGCACTTCCCTGCTGGGAGCAGCCAAAGAGAACCTCGGTTTTCCAGCAACCCAGACAAGTTGGACTGACATGCCAAGGAGATTCCCCCCTCTCTACATCGCCTCCCTCCCATCCTCCCTCCCTCCTTCCCTCCCTCCTTGTCCTGACAACGGTTTACCACGAGATGCAATGAGATCGTTTTAAAGGACTGGAAGGATCTGTAACGGGGTAGTTGGAAGGACCCCCCCCCCCCTCCGCGGAAAAGATTCCGAAAGGGTAAGTGATGGTGGTTCCTTTTCCCCATCCGTGTTGGGAAATCAGGTTGGAAGTGACAGTTTAGTGCTTGCACCCGAATATGTGCACTGTTTGTCTTGTTTTTCTGGAGCGAGGCGGGTGGGAAGAGAAGCGAGAAGACGAGATGCAATGGTTTTGCAAAAGCATGCATCAGGAAACTGCTGGATCCCATGTTGCAAATGCAAAACGTGAGAGCTGTTTTTTCCGCCTTGATGGAGCTGTAGCCTGACTGTGTGTGAGACTGCGCGTGCGTGCGTGTGTGTGTGTGTGTTGCACATACATATGGAGATAAGCCGGGTGCTGCAGGCTCACATCATACTTCTGCACTCTGATCATCGGAAGGACCTGGAGGAAATTGCAGGGGAAAGAAGGGAAGCTGGTGGGTTATGGGGTGCTTCAATAGAAGGTGCAGGATTTTCCGCCCTAGGTTGCTCTTACTTGCTTCGGCTGCCGATCCAAAAACTCTCTTCCTCCCTCCGCCCCGGGGATCAGGAGATTGGGTGGGGGCGGTGAAATTTTAATATAATCACAAGCCGGCGGTGGCTCAGACGGACAGCGGTCAGGAAGCGCAGCTTCACACACACACACACACGCACACCCAGGTCGAACTTGCCGGCGGCCCTTCGGAACAGATGCAGGCAGGAAAGGGGCGAAAAGGGTGGGCGATTTTGCGGGGAGGGCGGGAGAAGAGAAAGGATTTTGGGGACGGAAGACGGATTCCGGGGTGGTGGTAGAGAATTGGCCCAATAGATGTCTTTAATGCAGTGGCTATAAATTTCGTTTTCACTCCCAAACGCCCCATTTCCGGGCAGCCCTTTCGCGGCAGAGAAAACGTGCAGTTTGGCACAAAGTGGCTGCAACTGACTCGGGAGCAGCTGATCCTTTAGAAATATAATAATAATTGTTAGAAATATAGGTAGGTGTCTACGTATATGTTTTATAAAGGTGGTGACGAGGTCGCCGCAAACGGTCTCCGGGTGTTGTGACAGAAGAGGAGGCCATCGTTGGGCGCAGAAGGGGCGGGCATGTCTCGCCCGCAGGAATGCCCGGGCGCTGACGGGGCTTGACCGGCTGCCGGCATCCGTTCGCAAGGAAAGGCGCCGGGCGCCCCTCGCCGCCTCCCAGGGAGCTGCGCGGCTTCTTTAACCCCCCCCCCTCCTGCCCCTTCGCCTTCTCCCCCCTCGCCGCGTGGCGCGATTAACCTCACGCAGCTGTTGTGGTCCATCCGCTCTTGCTGAGCTCTTGTTTACCTCGGGTTTAATTTCAGGTGGAGGTCCTGCGCCAGCTGCCTTCCTAAATAAGACAAGAAGGACAGTTAACTTTGTAGTAGCAGCAGCAGCAGGAATAGTAGTAGTATCAAGCAGCAGCAGGAGAAGTCGATGGAGGAGGAAGTGGCGGGGTAGGAGGGGCGCTTGGGACCACGGCTGTGCCTCGTCCTTCCCCTCCTTTGGCTTCTCTCAGGCCTAGCAAAGCCTCTCTCTTTTCCTGAGGTTATCTGTGGGGGGGGTGTGTGTGTGTGTGTGGATGAGGGTTTCCTGAACAATCTGAATTAGAGCCCCCAAGGCTACTATGGAACAAGTCTACATGTGAGATAGATACACATATATGTTTTATTTGCCTTAACCTTTCCTCGCCCGGGTTTCCTCCAGTTCAGAATAAGGAACACTTGTGGCTCTAATGCTGTTCTTCAGAGGTGCAGTGCTCTGCACTGCAGAAATAGATGAAAATACACACAAGTGATAGATAGTCCCCTCATACAGGAACAGATTTTATTTCCGTTATGTTCACTGCTTTGAAATGTTATGAATTCCCGAGTCTTTTCAATAAATTATGAAACAGATTCAAAAAACAAGACTGTTTCCCCCTCAATTGAACAGAAGCATGAGAATGAGGTTTTGGCTGGGGTAGATGTACAGTAGGGCTGTTCTTAAGCAGGAAAGCAGTAAACGTATTCCAGTCTTGTGGGCAGGATCTACTTTGCTTTTCACTACCATCCCAAGATCTACAAACCAGAACTTGATGCAAAATATACACACTTAAAATTAAAGAATTCTGGATGCTGAAATTTACTTTGAGCAGGAGAACTGAGCAGAATTCCCAGTGCTTCTTCCCAACACACAAAAGTCCATTCAGGTTATTCTAAGCTTTCTTCTTCAATAATGTAATTTTAGGTGTGTGGGTGGATAGCGAAATCATTTTGTTGCTGGTATTATTAAGCAGTTGGAAATCACGAATCCTTGGTAATCTCTTGCAAATCAGAGGAAGGCCTACAATAGATCCAGATGTGTCTCAGTTTTTGTATCCTCAAACAACATGTTAGTACCTGAAAAAAATGAGGGGAAAGGGATATTTGAGGATGGTGCTGGATTGCTGATGGATAAAGGTTTTCTGATGCTTATGTCTGTAGGAGAAAAAAAAATGAATTAAAGGAGAAGGTTTATCTTGGCAAATTATCCTTATAGCTTTAATTCTAATGTCTACTATATACTGTCATTTTTAAGCAGTGTGGTTATGTGGTGAAGTGGCCACAAAATGACTTTTTGGCATAACATTTTAGAAATAGTTTTGGTGCCCATGTGTTGAGACTACAAATCCATACATAGATATTTAACTCACACTTTGGAATGTTTCTCAGGTAATGGTGAGTTTCAATCTCAGCACATACAACTGGATGTGTATCTTGGGTCGAACCTACTTGCTGTGGTGTTTGATTTGGAAGTGACAGTTTCCAAAGCAGTGGAAACAAAACCTGTCCCCTTTGTATCTGGCAAATGTCCTCATCTATCTTCATAATTAGGCTGTAATGGAAGGTCAGTTGTTCTCAGTTTAGAGATGGGAAAGTATCCCAAGGTGCAAAGAAAATTGATCAAGACCATCTTTTGGGATTTAAAGCTTCCCTTTAATTCATCCTAGGCACTAAACTGTACTGCCTTTACTGTCCCTCACACTTACTAGCTGGCTGTTATTTAATCCATCAAGGACTATTAGATGGATTGAGATTAGAAGTCCTAAATCGACTGTATAGATTCATTTCATTTTTTGCAGGTTGACTGATGGAAGTAATTTTATTTTCTAGGCATAACACTATAATTTTAGTGGAGCTGTTCCTACATGGCAGGCATGAGCCAGGACCCTATAATAACAAGACATCATTTCTTGTTGGAATGCTCTGCTGGCCAATTAGACATTGCTAGATAAGAGAATATGTGTGCGTTGGCAGTTACGAGTTCATTGTGTTGCTATGGTAAAGGACAAACTCTGAATTAAGGTGGAAGAGTGGTCTAGGAGCTGCGCATGTAGAAGCACAAGTTTCTAGATTCTGTTTACATGGCTATCAGTACTTTGTGATGTGACATTGGCAATGTTAGTCAATTTTCTTTTAGTACAGGGCTGTTAGAAGCTTAGCTTGGATAAACTGCATTCTGGCATTATGACCGGAAGTCAGCTACAGTAAATTATGTAGGAAGTGTTGTGTAGTAGACAGAGTTCCAGATTAGGTCTCAGGACATCTCTCCTCAGCCAGAAAAACTTTCTAAGGGGGTAGCAGTAATGAATCCTTTCTCAAAAATCTCACACACCTTGAAAACCCTTGTGAGGTTTGGAAGCAACTTGATGGCTCATAATAACACAACAAGAAAAAAGATAACAATTTAGGGAGCTCTCAGGAAAGGTTTGCCAGTCATGATGGATGTGAAATATCTTGAAACATTGGACCTCAGAGCTAGTGTATGAAATTGATGCCCTGAATAGGAGTTGCTGGCAAACATCTTAGAAGTGCTGCTGTTGAGCTCATGTGGTTTACTCATTTTTATTGGTATTTTGATTGGGCACTTGTGGGAATAGAGTGCTGGACTAGACAGACATTTGCACATCCTGGAAGGAACATGTTACAGTAACAATAACAGCGTATAACACATTTATTTTTTGGGGTGCAGAGGGCATAAAACATTTTTACAAGTAATGTATTGAGTTGTACTGTTTCGGTGGTAACAACAATAAGGTTGTATAGCTTATTTCAGAAAACAGCCATGGATTAGTTTGAAATTTAACAGTGTAGGAAGGTCATCAGAAGAAGCTTAGTAGATGAGGCTGAAGACCTGTCTCATCCAGCACTGTGTTCACATAATGTGTATCCAGTTCCTGTGGGAAGTTCATCAGCAGGGTTTGAGTGCAACTGAAGTTTGCGTCTTTCTTTCTTTCTTTCTTTCTTTCTTTCTTTCTTTCTTTCTTTCTTTCTTTCTTTCTTTCTTTCTATGTATGAATTTCAGGTTTAATGGATGACTTTCAACAGTTTGACATGGAAATTAGTTTTCTCATAAATTTCATTTATGGGTAGATTGTCTGTCTGACTTCTGCTTGTACTGTGGCTTTAGAAAAACAGATTATTGTGCTGGGACAGTAGAAGGCATGGTATGTGCTGTGCCCTGGTAGCAGTACAAGGTGCTTATGTATATATTTATTTTAGAAGAATTTAAAATATGATTTCCAAGCCCTTTTTATCTTACAGACTTTATAAGCTCTGTTCTGCATGTGCTCAGTCTCTCTTCTATGGGAGAGGCCAGACATATGTTTGGGGTGGGTGGGACTGAGATAGAATGAGAGCGAGTGTGGCTGGTTGCCAGGGAGATGGAAGAGCATGCAGGGGAGAAGGCCCAGTCATCTCTACCTTAAAACCAGAAGATTTTAGAAAAATCTGAAGTGACCCCACCACTTAAAGGAGGAAAATTTCATTGGAAAGAAAGAGGAAATAGTATACTTGAGTTATTTATCCCATTGAGGCCATTCTTGTTATACTCAATTGCCTACATATTGTTTACCACAAAATTTTTGATCTAGTTATTATTAAAACTATTCATGGTCTTGTGAAGTGTTCTGAAGGGCACTATTTTTCAGACATAACATTTGTTAGTAATCCCCTTTTCCTCCTCTCTCTCTTTCTCTCCCACCCCCTTACAAAATATTGTCAGGATAACTATGCAAGTAACTTGAGGAAATCTGGATTATGAAACTGGCTGGTATAAAAAGAGTTTGGTGGCAAAGAATTCAACAATTTTCAAATAGGGATAAGATATCAGTATGAAACTATCTTGTGAAAACTGAATTATGGAATTCCCTGTGATGAGGAAATGACTGTAGCAAAAAATTTAGCAGCTCCCAATGGTGTATCAGATATCAGTATTAAATTATATTAGTAATTGCCAGCTGATCATGCCAAATTCAACCATCTGCTGCCATTTTGCGACTGGCTCTGTCCATGTAGTAGTGTGACTGGTGGGCCGCAGCCTTTTCTAGATCTCTCAAGGACGCCCTGTAGAGAAGGCCTGGTTTACAATGTGGGATTAATAGTGCCAAGGCCATGAATTGGTTTACAGGATCTATGTGTTTTAAAATCTTTGTGCTCTCCCCACACTGTTTAATTTGCAGTATTTTGCCCTCTTTTTCTCTCTCTCTGCTTAGTAGCAGAGTTTTTTCTTTAAAAATTGCTAGAGGAAGAGCCTGTTCCTGAGCATGAGCAGAATGCTCGTCCATTGCATGCAACATGGAATCATGCAATCAGGAATCACCACAACATTTCCTGTGCTGGTACTTCCCAGAGTGATGATCTGCAGACTGATGTGGTCCACAAGCCATCTGCTGCAGGTCTGCAGTAAGCTTCCAGGAAAGAAAGAAACATGTTTTCAGAATCCTAACATTGATGTACCAGAGCAGCATAGCTTTTACATCCTAACACTCCAAGTGGCATTATGTTGTGCCAAGTGAGAAAAATACAATGTATGTAGATATGCCTTGTTTTGGAGGGCAATACAGGACCAGAGAATCCAGGTGTACATGTGGGCAGTGGATTTCAGAAGCAGAGTTTCCTCATAGTAGGTGTAAATGCAGATATTTCCATCAGTTGAGCTGATGACCTGTTTTATATACGCCTTCTCACTCTAGTTTCATGTCAGATTCTGGATGTAGTTATCAGTTGTCTTATCTTTCTTGACTGTAGGAGTCAGAGGATAGGAAATGGCTTCCAGTTTACACCCTCACAGGAAAGGAGGGAAGGAACTTAATTTCACAACTGCAGTGATATAATAGTAAAGTTGGAGATGCAGGTGCATATCATGACTGTTGCCATAGCCAGCCCCCTATAAGGAGAATCTGGAAAAGCCAGAGGTCCATTTCAATCAATGAGGAGCAGGTCTTTTGTAAAATTAATTGCTCTTAATTGCCTGATCTAGACCAAATAATTCTTAGTTACTTGGCATTACAGCAGAAATAGCTTGCAAGTGTATATTGTTCCTTGGAAAAACTATTTCTGCCTCAGCCTCAGTAAGGGACCCTGAGGGATGCAACTATGCTCAGAGTAAATGAGGAGGCCTACAGGAAAATGGGAGATGATGTCATAATTCCTGCTATTCAGAAAGTCCTAGAGCTTCAGTCCTGTGGGCCCTGGTTCCACTTCAGCACTCCCCAACCCTAAACTCTCATGGTACATGGTGATCGTGCCACCTACCTTAGTGCCAGGATACTTGAAACAGAACATATGCAGTAGTATTAAAGAGGAAGGGATTCCTTTGACCATGTACAGTATAAGAGTGATTTTGTGCCATCATTTCAGAATCACTGCAGCTTTCACTGCCACTGAGTCATTAACTCATATGCCTTCCTTCCCCTGCCCCAAGATCCCTGTTCGAATTAGATAAGGTCAGCCTTCTAGAGCATGAGTGAATGATAGATTAGTTTGAACCACAGATTATTCAAATTTGAAATGAAGCTCCAGAATCAGAAGTCTCATACAGACATAGTAAGCACAGAAGGATTGGCTGATGTTTAAAGAAGAACACAGAAGCCCATCCAAAATGTCTATTAATAAAACAAACAAACAAACAAACAAAAAACAGGCCCACAAAAAAGTAGCAATCATTGTAGTTTTGCTCACTTTTCCCAAATTGAGTAAAGTTTTGCAGTTTCCACAGAAAACGCTTGCAAGAATTCTACTGGTTGGTTAGACTGGTAATGGCGTAAACTGCAGCAGCAGATGGCTGCTACTTGCCAAGTTGCTCCTTGTATTCCTCATTGTGTTCTAGTTGTATGACTTGGTCTGTGATGAGGAATATAAAAGGTGACTTGTTCACCAGCAGCCCTTTGTTGCTGTGATTTACCCCATTGCACTTATATTAGTGTATATAACCAACAGGATTGTGGCCATAATTCACGCACACAGAAATGACATCAAAAGTACCAGAAAATACCTTACCCTCTTGCAAGGCAAGGAGAAAAGTTTTACATTCTTTTATGTTTGCCTGTAAGTATAAGACAAAAAAGGACTTATTTCTCCACCTCTGGCTATTTTGGAAAATGTGAATGTTGGCTTCCAGATCCAGCCATCTGACATCAGTGTCAGTGGTCCTTGCTGGGAACTTAGTAGCTGCCCTCGGATGCCATGTGCTGGTCCTGGGCCTTGATAACAGGATTTTAAAGCAGTTGCTATTTATGTAATATAGTGAATAGACTTTGATCAGAGTCACCTGGGTCAATTGTTTTTGTCACTGGTGCTTTTATTAATATCGGATAAATAATTTAGCTGGCAGGAAGAAAATTGATTTGTTTGAAATATGGTGCTAGATAAAAGTTTTGCAGATACCCTGTACTACCAGAATGACAAACAAGTGAATCCTAGATCAAATTAAGCCTGGACTATCTCTGGAGGAAAAATGATGAAACTGAGGCTGTCATACCTTGGGCACATCACAAGGCGGCAAGGTTTGCTGGAAAAAACAATAATGCTCAGAAAAGTTAAAGGCAGGAGGAAAAGAGGAAGATCAAATATGAGGTGGATTGACTCCATCAAGGATGCCACAGCCCTGAGTTTACAATAACTGAGAGCTGCAGGACAGGACATTTTGGAGACCACTCATTCATAAGGTCACCATAAATTGGAGGTGACTTGACGGCTGTGACAGAACCTTGGCCAATCTGCATGGTAGCAGGGGGGAAAAGGTGATTGGCTGAGGTGATGCAGTTGGCCAGCCAATCCAGGAGAGCCCAAAGGAGGAGGGGCCTGGAGAGAACTGGAATGAGAAGTTAGAATATAACTGAAGAGAGAAGTTGTCTTTTGGGCAGTTGGGCTGTAACTGGAAAAAGCAGATGTTGAAATCTGTTTCCTTACATGTTGTTACTTTGTAATAAAGAGAAAGTCATTTTTAAAATTATTTAACTGCTTGGTCTAGTATGTTTAATAGCTAGAGTCAAGCGCTTTACAGGATGATTATTTTAGAAGGCAAGCCTGAGTGTCTTCCTGTCTTCCACTGCCTCCCGGAGTTTGGTCAAATTCATGTTGGTAGCTTCGATGACACTGTCCAACCATCTCGTCCTCTGTCGTCCCCTTCTCCTCTTACCTTCACACTTTCCCAACATCAGGGTCTTTTCCAGGGAGTCTTCTCTTCTCATGAGATGGCCAAAGTATTGGAGCCTCAGCTTCAGGATCTGTCCTTCCAGTGAGCACTCAGGGTTGATTTCCTTAAAAATGGATAGATTTGTTCTCCTTGCAGTCCAGGGGACTCTCAAGAGTCTCCTCCAGCACCACAATTCAAAAGCATCAAATCTTCGGCGGTCAGCCTTCTTTATGGTCCAGCTCTCACTTCCATACATCGCTACTGGAAAAACCATAGCTTTGACTATGCGGACCTTTGTCGGCAAGGTGATGTCTCTGCTTTTTAAGATGCTGTCTAGGTTTGTCATCGCTTTCCTCCCTAGAAGCAGGCGTCTTTTAATTTCGTGGCTGCTGTCACCATCTGCAGTGATCATGGAGCCCAAGAAAGTAAAATCTGTCACTGCCTCCATATCTTCCCCTTCTATTTGCCGGGGGGTGATGGGAACAGTGGCCATGATCTTAGTTTTTTTGATGTTGAGCTTCAGACCATTTTTTACGCTCTCCTCTTTCACCCTCATTAAGAGGTTCTTTAATTCCTCCTCACTTTCTGCCATCAGAGTGGCATCATCTGCATATCTGAGGTTGTTGATATTTCTTCCGGCAATCTTAATTCCGGTTTGGGATTCATCCAGTCCAGCCTTTCGCATGGTGAAATTTCGCATGCATATAAATTAAATAAGCAGGGAGACAATATACAGCCTTGTCGTACTCCTTTCCCAATTTTGAACCAATCAGTTGTTCCATATCCAGTTCTAACTGTTGCTTCCTGTCCCACATATAGATTTGTCAGGAGATAGATAAGGTGGTCAGGCACTCCCATTTCTTTAAGGACTTGCCATAGTTTGCTGTGGTCCACACAGTCAAAGGCTTTTGCGTAGTCAATGAAGCAGAAGTAGATGTTTTTTCTGGAACTCTCTGGCTTTCTCCATAATCCAGCGCATGTTAGCAATTTGGTCTCTAGTTCCTCTGCCCCTTCGAAATCCAGCTTGTACTTCTCGGTCCACATACTGCTGAACCAACTGCCTTGGAGGATTTTGAGCATAACCTTGCTAGCGTGTAAAATGAGTGCAATTGTATGGTAGTTGGAGCATTATTTGGCACTGCTCTTCTTTGGGATTGGGATGTAGACTGATCTTTTCCAATCCTCTGGCCACTGCTGAGTTTTCCAAACTTGCTGGCATATTGAGTGTAGCACCTTCACAGCGTCATCTTTTAAGATTTTAAATAGTTCCACTGGAATGCCATCACCTCCACTGGCCTTGTTGTTAGCGATGCTTTCTAAGGCCCACTTGACTTCACTCTCCAGGATGTCTGGCTCAAGGTCAGCAACCACACTATCTGGGTTGTCCGGGACATCCAGATCTTTCTGGTATAATTCCTCTGTGTATTCTTGCCACCTCTTCTTGATGTCTTCTGCTTCTGTGAGGTCCTTACCATTTTTGTCCTTTATCATGTCCATCTTTGCACAAAATGTTCCTTTAATATCTCCAATTTTCTTGAACAGCTCTCTGGTTTTTCCCTTTCTATTATTTTCCTCTATATCTTTACACTGTTCATTTAAGAAGGCCCTCTTGTCTCTCCTTGCTATTCTTTGGAAGTCAGCATTCAATTTTCTGTAACTTTCCCTATCTCCCTTGCATTTTGCTTCCCTTCTGTTCTCTGCTATTTGTAAGGCCTCATTGGATAGCCACTGTGCTTTCTTGCATTTCCTTTTCTTTGGGATGGTTTTTGTTGCTGCCTCCTGTACGTTACGAGCCTCCATCCATAGTTCTTCAGGCAGTCTGTCCACCAAATCTAGTTCCTTAAATCTGTTCTTCACTTCCACTGTGTATTCATAAGGGATTTGGTTTAGATTATACCTGACTTAGCCCAGTGGTTTTTTCTACTTTCTTCAGTTTAAGCTTGAGTTTTGCTATAAGAAGCTGATGATCAGAGCCACAATCAGCTCCAGGTCTTGTTTTTGCTGACTGTATAGAGCTTCTCCATCTTTGGCTGCAGAGACCATAATCAGTCTGATTTCGGTATTGCCCATCTGGTGATGTCCATGTGTAGAGTCGCCTCTTGTGTTGTTGGAAAAGAGTGTTTGTGATGACCAGCTTGTTCTCTTGACAAAACTCTATTAGCCTTTGCCCTGCTTCGTTTTGAACTCCAAGGCCAAACTTACCTGTTGTTCCTTTTATCTCTTGACTCCCTACTTTAGCATTCCAGTCCCCTATAATGAGAAGAACGTCTTTCTTTGGTGTCAGTTCTAGAAGGTATTGTAAGTCTTCATAGAATTGGTCAATTTCAGCCTCTTCAGCATCGGTGGTTGGTGCATAAACTTGGATGACTGTGATGTTGAAAGGTCTGCCTTGGATTCGTATTGAAATCATTCTCTCATTTTTGAGATTGTATCCCAGTACAGCTTTTCCCACTCTTTTGTTGACTATGAGGGCTACTCCGTTTCTTCTACGGGATTCTTGCCCACAATAGTAGATATGATAATCATCTGAATTGAATTCGCCCATTCCTGTCCATTTTAGTTCACTGACGCCCAGGATGTCAATGTTTATTCTTGCCATCTCCTGTTTGACCACATCCAGCTTACCAAGGTTCATAGATTTTACATTCCAGGTTCCTATGCAGTATTTTTCTTTGCAGCATCGGACTTTCCTTTCACTTCCAGGCGCGTCCTCAGCTGAACGTCCTTTCGGCTTTGGCCCAACCACTCCATTAGCTCTGGAGCTACTTGTCCTTGTCCTCCGCTCTTCCTCAGTAGCATGTTGGATGCCTTCCAACCTGAGGGGCTCATCTTCCAGCGTCATATTTTTTAGCCTTTTGTTTCTGTCCATGGATTTTTCTTGGCAAAGATACTGGAGTGGCTTGCCAGTTCCTGCTCCAGTTGGATCGCGTTTAGTCAGAACTCTCCACTATGACCTGTCCGTCTTGGGTGTCCCTGCACGTTAGAGTCCATAGCTTCTCTGAATTACTCAAGCCCCTTTGCCACGACAAAGCAGCAATCTGTGAAGGGGGATAAATAATTTAAGTTCTTTAAAAAATGTTATGATGATCCTTTTGCTCTTTCCCTGAACATGTTTAGGGCAAATTCCCTAGCAGTTCTGTAGGCAAGGGAACTCTGTATTCAGTAGCACTGCATGACTGGTAAAGCTTTTTTCCTTTATAATGGCTGTTGGAAAAGTTTGTGATAACTCTGAATTTTTGATCACACAGAATGTGGAAGAATACAGGGACTGTTGCCGGGCAATTTCTGCATTGCCATTGACAGCAGGATAGCAGATTAACCCTCTCTACCCTGAACATGCACACTATCTTTTTATTCTAATAATCAACAGTATGCCTAGGTCCTTGAATAACACATAGCTCTCTTACCGACAGTTGCCTGTTTTCTTCGGTTAGATTGGAGCTCTTATTCTTTGTGCATTCCATATGACTGGCTTGGTGTCGAGAAGAGCAACCTGGTGGGTAAGCAGGCTGGTAGAAATGCTATGACACTGACCTGTGAACTAGGAGACCCTCTTCTCTGAGACGTCTCTTCCCTGAGACTCCTATTAGGACAGAGATGGAGAATGTGTGGCTTTCCACATGCTGTTGGACAAAGACACACGAAGATCGTAGCCAACAGTGGCAAAACGTCTTAAGAATTTCAGTCCAGTAATATGTGAAGCGCCATACATTTGCTATCCCTGCCTTAGGCAAATCACTGTCTCTCAAATGGAAAGTTATAATACTAATTCACCTTAACCAGGAGTGCTGTAAGGATTATGGGAGAATATATGTGAAGTTCTTTTAAATGCACTGCAGTATTATGCACCTAAGTACTATTATACTCTATGTACCGAAGGAAGAAACAGCTGGCCTGTGGTTTTGAATTATAGTAGCAAGAAATCAGCTTTCAAAGTTTGCACGGACTGCTTATCATTAGTTTTAGGGGAGTTAACACAACTAAGTCTGCAATACTGACTCAGTGGAGCTTGCCTATGTATGTATAAGATGTTTATGAGATTGCACTGTGAAATGTTGTGTCCTTTTGGGATCTGCCAAAGCATAAGAAAGTCAAATTGAGTAGGTCTACTCAGAATTGGATGGCATACTACTCGCGGAGAGTCCATCTATCAAAAAGTGGCCCTCAGTGTTTGTTCATTATGAGTTGAGCTTGATGAATAGATGTATAGATTGGTAATATCTAGACCTACAAGCTTCCTTCTGTTTCCAAGTATAGTAAAAATGTGATTGGAGCATCTAGTTAGAAGCCAAGCTAAAGTTGAAACATTTGTAAAATAATAATAATAATAATAATAAGTTATAACTGAAGTTAATTGTGGAGTTCATAATTCATGACTACCAGCTATTACATATCATCAGCCTGGAGACTGCAGTCTTAACAGCTGTGAGAAAAATACATTCTAATGTACCATTTGACAAACCCTCAGATATGCTAATAATTTTTTTCCCCATTTGGTTAGGTTTGGGCTTAACGTATTCTTTTGAGAACAACAAGGAATATGAATCTGTCAGTCTTTGACAAGAAACATAAGCCCTATTCAGCTGTTATATAATCTGGTATATTCTCCATGTGGAGAAGTGAGCAATGTAGCCCCACCCTTTCCATCCCCATTTTTACACCCTGTTGTACATACAAGGGAATGAGTCTGAAGACGGAGAGCTCTGCTATCTGTGGACACTGTCCCATGAATCAGGATATTTAAAAAACAGGATATCACTCAGGATATACTCTCTGAGAGTGTGCATGGATAGTGGAATCCTCACCCTTCAGAATATTCAGCTCATGTAATAATGAGGTGGGGCTACAGTATTTTTCTATGCATGTAAAATGAGACTCTTTTGCTGATAGTATAGTATCTGCTCTTGAAGTACTTATACAGGCGGAGGAAAATGTATATTAAAAATAGTATCTAGAATCCTCTTGTGTTCAAGAACAGGTGGGCTACAGGCTGTAGGCACCTGTGGCCCGTATATATGTGTGTTTGGGGTGCCAGTAAAGTCTGAAAAATGGCCCCCAGTTCTGCTTAGATCACTCACCACATTCTAGAACATCCTGAGGTGACTGATCCACTCATAAATATACTTAGGCTGCAATCCTTTGCAGTGCCCACACTTCACAGTTTACACGTGTATTTGGGGAGCAAATGCCACTGAACTCAGCAGGGCTTACTTTTAGTCAGCATGCACAGGTCTGCTATGTAATACTGCAGTCGTAGGACTGGCAACTGCTGAGATAGTGTCACTGAATTCAGTAGGATTTCTTGCTGGGTAAGGTGATATGGCAGCCTCAAACATTCACAACAGATGTATTTATTTATTTATTTAAAATCTCTCTCTCTCTCTCTCTCTCTCTCTCTCTCACACACACACACACACACACACACACACACACACACACACACACACACACACACACACTTACTTTTCTCCTTAAAAAGAACCCAAGGTGGCTTACACCTGTGGGAGGGCGTTGTAAAGTCTGATGGGAAAAGTTACTTTTTTTTTGCTGGCAGCTCCCAGATAATGCCAGTCAGCCAACTATGCATGTATGTTGGCTCACGTTAGACCTCTTTTTCCCCAATCAATTGGACAACATTAGGATTTGAGCAATTGTAAGGTCAAAAAGTTGGCTGATTGTGGGCTAACCAGAGATCTGCAAAAGGTTCCCACAGAGCAATTAAAGGATAGATTTCAGTAGGATGAGAATCTTCTAAATACTGTTATCTCTCCTCCCTCTGGGCAACATAAATCAGTTAAATGGACTGGGTTCTCTTGAAGACAAAATAAGCATCAAGCAATTTTAAGATATTATAAAAGGTGTCTTATTTAATGTTCATAGTAGTGTAATATATAATAAAACATTCTGTTCTTTCTGTTCAGAAGGAGAAAATGTGGCCAGCTGCCTCTTGGAATTACTGTATGCCCCAATTCCATGTGCCTTATTTGGGAGTAAATCTGATTCAAATGAATGGCACTTCGTCCATGATAGATTTTTAAATGGATTGTTGTGCCTTGTAGCTTTTAAATGTTTTTAGTATCAATTTTATTTACTGTTTTTAATATAATATTTGTTTAATTCTTTTTAAATATTTATATGCTTACTGTTTTTAGCTTTTAAATATAGGCTTTTAATGATGTAAGCAGCCTTGGGTCCTTTTTAAGGAGAAAGATGGGGTAAAAATATTTAAATGACTGATTGACTGACTGAATAAAGTATTTCAGATAAAATAGTTTGTAACTGAGGGATTGTAAGTGTTGGCCACAATCCAGACGATATTAAGCATGTTCAGAATTCTGTTGTTCTTAGAAGAAATGGTCATGTGGTTGGTTTCCAGTCTGCAGGTGAAATCAACAGGATTTTAAAGGTGTGTACTTTTTGCTGGATTGCATCCTCTGTTTTTGTATAACATAAACAAGAGTTAGGTAGCTAGAGATCATGCCTCTCTGTATTTGTGCGTGCACAGATCACGGGGTTTTCTCTTTAGCCCAGAGACAACTTTTTCTTGACCTCAAAACCAATTGTATGCTACATTTCAAACCTGCCTCCCTTATCCTGACACCCTCCAGAACTGTTGAACTACGGCTCTTAACCACCCTCATGCAACACAGCTCCTACTGACTTGGAATGATAAGGGTTGTAGTCCCAATACGTGGAGCTTGCCATTTTAGTGCATCCTGACTGCAGTTTTCTGCAGTCCTATAGCCACTTGGAGGTAAATATTGCAGTATTTTTCGCAGTAAATTTGAGTTAAAAAAATAGCTTTGACTGCCTGCCAAATTTCATTTGTTTTTCAGTCAAGTAATAATATGATCTAATTCAATATTTAAAGAAATTAAGTAAACACACAGAACGTTTTCATGTTATGACTGGAAATATTCATGTCAAGAAATCATCTATCAGGCTTCCAACTAAGACTGCACGTTTTTTGTCCTTTTTATATATATTCTGCACAACATTCTAACTCATCTAGAACAACCCTACCATTTTGATGTAATTTACTGTACTGACAGATAGTAATTGACAGAGTTACTAATTTCCTGATAGGGATGAAGCACCTGATGGGCATGTAGGATCCATTTCTGTTCCTGTGCTGCTTCAAGGCAATTTTCCAAAAAGGTCCACCAACACTATCAGCACACAAACCAGCCTGCTTGTCCAAACATTTTTACATTAGTCACTTGATGCACATCAGCATCTTGAGAGAAGAAAAGAACACTTCTGATTACAGTGATTTCCTTTCATGGTCACCTATAGAAAGTTCTCACTCACTACTGGTGACCAGGTGACAGTGTTTTTGCAGTTTTGTGTTGAAAGAATTTCTGTACTCCCTCAAAAGCAAACATTGGTCCCATGTAATACTGTTGGAGCATTCCTGAAGAGGAAGATAGCATGCAAGACAATGTCTGGCTGCTCAGGAAAAGAAAGTATCAGAAAAGGCTATGGTGTAGCCAGGCCTCCACCTCAGTAACAGTAGGAATCAGACAGGCAGAACAGTGTGTTCTGTGTTAAAGCTAAGGAGGCTCCCTAGAAAAGCCCAGGGTTTGTGGCAAAATGAATTCAATAATAATAATAAAAAAAAAATTAAAAAAAATATGAATTCAGTAGTTTGCTTCCAGAAGAAGACAGCAATCGGTCAGTTCTTATGGTCGGATTAGAGAGACCTCACCAGAAAAACAACACTTCAGACACTGAAGCCCAGGGCTTTTGCAAACCAAGATAAAAGGAAGGAAAGAAGCAGATTTGGCCAAGATCCACGGTTGCCTTACAAAGGGCGAAAGGATAAACAATACCATGCCCAGAATGAAAGTACGTAGCTAATTGGAATTCTAATTTTTGGTCTTGTCTGGTTTTTATGATTGTTGGTAATTGCGTATTAGATAGATGCTAGACAAGTATATGCTCTTATCCTTTGGGGCTTTTTAATGAACATTTGCTAGCACTACCAGTCTTCCTTGCTTGCCTTTTCAGAGGGGAAAACAGAAGCCTCCTTAGGACAAGACTGATATGGCATTGGAGTGGGAGGTCTTCCAGGCCTTTTTTCTTTTTCTTTTTTTGGTCTGCTGATAGCTGAACAAGATGAGTTGAGGTGGTTGTAAAGACTAGTCAAGATATGATGGGGCAGAACCTTGTGAAGAGAGCAAAATGGGTGGGGAGTGATTTAGCAGCAACAGAAAGCAGTATTAAACAATGCTTCTGATGTTGCTCTTACTAGAACTGCTCCCGGAGGTTCTGTTGTATGTCTCCTTGTGGCCTAGAACATGTTCCACTGGCCCCATAGGTTGATCAATTTGCAGTTCCCTCATCTAGGCAGAGCTTAGTGCTGTTACATAGGTTGTGCCCTCCCAGCTCCTTACAGTCTTAGGTTTTGGACCCTTTAATGGTGACCGTAGTAGGTTTGCACTGATACACATACCTGGCTTTGTTGTGGCTAGAAGCAATGTAGGATTTAGTAGTAGAGTTCACTGCTCCTGTTACATTCTCCCTTTGTGTCTTCTCCACACACTTTGATGTCACGTCTAACAGATTTGTACACCCTGTTGAGAAGGCCATGTCTTGTCATGGACCCTGTCTCCACATCAGGTCAGATGGTTCAGAACAGTCTGTGGTATTGGTCCAGTACAGTGTGGATCAGTACACAGGATCAGCTCTGTGTTAGGGGTGCAGACAGTCAGCCATTGCTGAAGTCCTTCTGCCTGATGCCAGATATTCTTCTGCAGATACTGCGTCTCATAGGATGAGGATATTGGTGTCCTCTGTCACTCCAAATATCCGTGCAATGCACTCCAATAACTGAGTGTTCTTTCTCTCTTTGTGCCTGCTGTGTGTAGACTGTAAGCCACCTGAAGGCAGAGGACAGCTCATCCTTGCTTTAAGAAAGACCTAAGATATTAATGTGGAACACAAAAGATTCATGAAAGAAGTATATCTGCACTCTAGTGGCCCTGTTTATGAAAGCTGAATAGGTATAGAACATTTCTGCTCCCTCAAAGTGAATGTTATTGTTATCTCTTGGCCGTCTATATATCTGCACAGCTGCTTCATTTGTTCTGTATGTACACTTTACTGTCCATACACAGTTAAGCACTTTGAGTTTCAATAGGCAACTGTTAAACAATGAGTACTTTCCCTGTTGGAATAAATGGGACTTAAGCATGCTTTATTTATCAGATTCATACCTGAACAGTCAATCTTGTGGGTCTGTATCTATGTCTCACTGTGTCACTGGAATTTTACTCCTAACTGTGCTATGACTGTAGCCTGTGATGAAGCTGCAATTATTCAGCTCATTTCCAGGGCAGAGTAAGTTAAATTTAACTCAGAAGGAACATGCTTAGAACTTTATTGCACATAAGCCTCCTGTGCGTTTCAAAAACTACAATATGTAAACAAAAAAAACCCCCCAAAAACCCTGTTAGGTAAAAGAAAAAGCGAAGCTCTCTTCTGTTTTCCAACTTCATTCTGATTTTGTGGTATATAGAAAATAAATGTATTTGAGGCTGTTTGTAATGAAAGGATATGCACATGATCTTCAGAAGGTATATTATATAGCTAAACACACTCAGGTGCTGTTTTTCAGTAAAAATGGTTAAAGGGGGTTTCTTTCATCATCAAAATGTTATATTTATCCTTTGGTCAGTGTTTGTCATTTTTATTTATATTTGTTTATATTTGTATCCCGTATTTTCTCAAAGGAGATCATGAATAGCGCACCTCATTCTGTAGCTCAGGTTATCCTCAGAACAGCTCTGGGAGGTAGAGGAGGCTGAAATACTGTGATTGGCTGAACCTCAGCTCAGTGCATTAACTGTCAGTCACTCTGTCAGAGCACCTAAGTCCTACCAGGATAGGAGCAACATCTTTTTCCCCCTGAGGATGTTTGTACAGTTTACAAGATTTCTGTTGTATTTATTGCTTGTAGGAAGTTGGATGGATATTTTTTAAAAATCCCATAATTCTGTTGTAGGACTGGGGGAGAGGTAGAAGTGCCACGGATGGCTCCTGGCAGGAAGTAGTTCATCATGTTGTTGTTGTTTAGTCGTTAAGTCGTGTCCGACTCTTCGTGACCCCATGGACCAGAGCATGCCAGGCCCTCCTGTCTTCCACTGCCTCCCGGAGTTTGGTCAAATTCATGTTGGTAGCTCCGATGACACTGTCCAACCATCTCGTCCTCTGATGTCCCCTTCTCCTCTTGCCCTCACACTTTCCCAATACTAGTTTCTAAAGTTACTCCTTTGGAAGTAACGCTTTAAAGGTCTATGGGATTCTTTGCTTACTACTCTTGAATGTTGCAAACACAATTTCACAAAATGAGTCTCTTCTTTTATATAACAGACAACATGAGCAATTATAACTAAATGCTACCAGTTTAAGAAAAATAAAAAAAAAATAAAAAAATAACTAAATGCTACCATTTGTGCACCCAAGGCCTTGGCAACAGCACCAATACAGAAGTTGCTTGTAGAATTTGAAAAGTTCAAGTGTCCCTTTGATTTTAAAGTCAAACAAAAATCCAAGATACCTTTCTGAACTGGGATGGGCAACCATAACACAGAAGAATCTTCAAAACCCTGAAATAAAAGACAGTATAGGATATGCAGTTCATGAATTCACTATGTTGATTCACCCCTCCAACACAAACATAAAAATTATATCTTGTCCAAGTAACCAAGGGCCTTAGTAGTCCAAGTGGCAACAGCAGCTCCAACCTCTTCCGCTCTCCTTCTCTTTCTGAGTTTCAAATCTCTTACTCATAGCCCTGCTCTTTTCTTAGTCCCACCCCTTTAGGCTGAACCAATATTTCATAGGGGTTACAGTAGCATGCCAAAATGTCACAGATAAATAACTGAAGTAGGCAGCACTGATGAGAGACCAGGTGTCACATTTGCTAGAGGATTCAGGGACTTAAAGGAGAGCAAATCCTGAATAATTGTTAGATAAAGCTCCTGTATCCCTCTCAGGGTGCCTCTGTGTCCTGCTGGTGGTACAGCTTCATATGCACTGAGATTTGGACCCGGAGCATCCCCAATGCTAATCTTGATACCCATCAACCACATCACGTGGTTTAATATCAGATATTTATTGGTTGTTAGAGAGGAGGAAGTTGTATTCATTTCATTTCCCCCCCCACTGAAGAGAGAACTCCCCCTCCCCACATCTCCAGCTGAAAATAAAAGCTAGGGGCACAGCAATCAGTGATCTTAATATCTGTCATTTCCAAAGGGCTTTTTGTCCTGAAAGATTTTAAAGAGCTTTGGAAGTTACATACATCACTCCTGTCATCACTTGAGTACTGAATTACTTCAGGGGCATGATGTTTCATCTGACACACCTCAGGGTATAATTTTATCACACCTCTAATCCCAACATTGGCAATGCCAAGGTTCTCAGCCATTCAGTTTGGCTGAAGGACACATCTGGCAAATGTCTATCTGTCCCTGCATGCTATTTGTTACACCGTCCAATTCACTGCTGAGTTTTCAGCATCCTTTTGGCTGGTTACCTTGAATATTCAGATCTGAGGAGAAATGTATCTGCCAGGTGAATCCTTCTGTATTAAAAAGAGGCCAGAGCTAACTGACCAGAAAAGTTCTGCCTCCTTAGAAATGAATTGCAAGCATCATGAGATTGAGGAGATCCGAGATCATGTTTAATATTCTCACATTCTAATTCTCAAATTAGAAGTGGGGGTGAGTTGCTAGGCTGCCAGCAGCATGTATTAAGGGCACAACATACTTTCTTTGTTTAACAGGTCTTATTCAGGAGCTTTTGCTCCTGATTTGCTGACATTTAAGAACCATTGTTGTTGTTGTTGTTTAGTCGTTAAGTCGTGTCCAACTCTTCGTGACCCCATGAACCATTAATGTCTAACAAAATGAAGGTTTGATGGAGACAGAAGGCTGTGCTACTTTTTATTTTTATTTTTTGGTAGTAAAGTGTATGCATTACTCTGCATTCTCCCTAGGATAGCCTGGACCCACTCATAATATATAACAGCGGTGGGCAGTGTCGCTGGGGTCAAGGGCTATTTTTCCCATTTGGAAACAGCCTGAGGGTTGCACTCATAGGGGAGTGAGGCTAAAGGGATAGAGGCATGCCAAATAGGCCCGTTTTCCACAGGTGATTTCTAAAATTGTTTTTGAAAAAATATTTGATGCAGTGGGCTCTGTACTGTAAAGGTTGCTACAGTGGGTTCTTGTTAGCTGAAAAGTAGGCTTGGCTTTTTAAAGAATGTGTTCTAACTTAAAGAAAAAACCCTGCACCCTCTAGTGGCGAAAAATATAAAAAAAATTTAAAATATGGGGGCAGGTGATATGGGAAGCCCTGGCGATGTTGGGGACCCCTTAAAACATGGCAGAATTACACAGCGTACCCTTTAGAGGGCACAAAGGTTATGTGTTAAGTGAACATATTGCTTTTAATGATTTTTAAAAACAAAATTCTGGGATAGTAGGAGGAGCTGGTTGCAGCCCAAGGATCATATGTTGTCTACCCCAATGTACAAGAACCAGAAATAGGAAATATTTGGGTTTTTGGATTACATTTCACATGATCTTCCAGGCAGCACCACCACTGGGAGTTGTCCAAAAAAGCAAATGGTTTTCATCTCTAGTGAGAACACTTCACAGGCCAGATAAGAAGCTTGTTGGTGGCAAAAAGTACAGAAACATGGTAACTCCTTGTTAAGATACAAAGACATACCATTCTCTTAAAGAGAAAAACTATCTCTGGGGCTTTAAATTGTTAGATTGTAGTAAATTGGCATCTTATGTGGATGTAAGCTCTTTATATAAGTGTAAATATTGGCTGCAATTTGTGCTTAGTTTTTCTTATGAATTCTCTCCTGAATTAATAACATTCATATCAATGTGAACCAAAAAAAAAAATTTCAAGTGAAATTGGCTTTTTACAGCCGTGTAAGAACACAGCCTGCGTTCTGTTTGTATTGGAAGTCTTGTGGTTGAAATCCTTTTGCACTGTTTTGCCTGCACAGCAGGAATGATGTCAGCAGCAGCAGATTGCTGCTGATTAAAATTTTCTTTTTGCAAATTGGGGGTGCACATAGTTTGCACACAATTGAACAAAGTCCTATATGCCCCCAAATCGCAAAAGGAGGCTGCTAACCCGTATCACTGCTACTGATGCCATTTCCTCTGCGCAGGCAGACCCTAACAGGATTTCAGCCACTGTGTCTTCCAGATGTGTTTAAACATTGTTTATTACTCTGGAGAGTCCCCCTGTAAATGGCAATTTCTTTATCTCTTTAAGTGCCATTCTACTCCCCCTCTTCCTTCCATCATGGAACTCAGTGTGGCATTTGTGTGGTTTCCATACAATCTCCCATCCACATATTGGCTATGCCCAGAACTGCTTAGCTTCAGCAAGGATCATGTGCTCTTAGACCAGGCTCTGTTTCTATAGTATCATGTCTGTTGCATCAAGTCCAGATGTAACGGTGGGAAATCCGGCCTTGAGAGACAGAGTGGCTTTGATGCAGAGAACAGCTGTATTGCTATCTCTGTCCCCTAGAACAGTGGTCCCCAACCTTTCCCCAACCACGGACCGGTTGGGGGGGCATGGCACGCTTGCGGTTGTGTGGAGCGCGCTCACATGCATGCGCGCGTTGGCACTCGCAGGGGGCAGAGGGGGTGGAGCGCACTCGCAGGGGCGCTCACGGGGGGGCAGGAGATTTGCCGGGTCACGGACCAGGGGTTGGGGACCCTTGCCCTAGAATATAAAATAACCTGGCTATAGGCTTTTTCCTATGTGGGAAGTGGGGTGTGTGCAAGTTCTCCAAAGAATTTGGGGGGGGGGGGAAGGATAGAATTACATGAGAAATAAACCCAAGAGGCATTCACAAAACAGCAAGCTGTTGTCACAGGGGCAGAGGATGTAGGCAAGATTTGTTTGTTTGTTCTTGACCTCCCCCCCATGCTTTGTGATCAGATGGTGAAATCACACACTGAGGGAGTACATATCTTCCAAATAATTGTTTTAAAATATGTACAGTTCAGAAGCCTTTCAAAATGGCATGGGGGTGTGGAGGAGGTGGAAAGAATTGTGTCGCACACCATTAATTATGTGTTTAAAAAATCTACCACATGCCTCTGACACTCTTACAGTCATACTCCACGCAGCAGTCAAAATTGCAACGCGTGGGCTACCTGGGGGAAGCGTACCAGTTTTTTTCTTCTTTTTTGCCAGTTACAAATACTGTGATTTAAGTGTTGAGAGGTTATGATGCTGCTGCGTTGGAAGTGTGACTTGGGGGAACATGTGATGAATGAAAGTCAAATGCATGTTTATTGTGCAAAAAAGTGACTGTGTGAAAAGTCACCAAAGAAATATGGCTGCCAATCAGATGAGACCTATCGAAGAAGAGAAATAATCTTGGGGTTCTCAGTGCTCTTTCAACCCATCCCTTTGAGATGCCTTGTCTTATCTGATTCTCCCGAGATTCGGTTCATCAAGAACTCTGGTTACACTATCCTTCAGCTTGTCACTGTCCAGACATTATTTGTCACTCTTGACATTCCCACTGCTTTCAGAACTTACTTTGGAGTTATCATTCAACAGTTAAGGGCAAAACCAGGGCAACCAGATCGCACCCTGGGACCGACATCTGATAGCTGTCATCACCCCCGTTCATTTATTTACACTCAAGACAAGTAGAGGCTTTTGGGTATCCAAAGCAAGAGCTAGTCAATGCGGTTTATGCACAGTTTGATGCTTATTTCATCCTCTTCCAGCCTTCTGTGAGAAGTGTCACATTTTATCAGTTTTAAGTATTGTTAAATAAGTACAATTTTAAAATATTCTTTGTAGTTTCAGGCACACTAACAACAAAAAGGCATTTCAAATGTTTTATTTTAAAAAATGTGACCCTCCTTCAGATTCTCTTGTGAATAGCCATCACACCACCTTGAAACCTCATCTGACTGCCAAAGCTAAGCAGGTGTGGTTAGTACTTGGGAAACCACTAGGCAATACCAAGGATCATCAGATAGGGACAGAGAGAAAATTCTATCTAAAAACCTTGGAGAGATGACAGTATTGGACTGTAGATGGTCTAATGGTCTGACTCAGTGTAAAACAGATTTTTAGGTATAATTTAAGTTAACTTAATCTAAGTAAAAGTGAATAGTCACTGATTGAAAGTCTCTGCATAATAAATGTGAAACAATTTATTGAGATGTTACAAATTCATTTCCACGTGAGCTTTTTGGATACAATCTACTTCTTGTATCTGAAGACGTTTTTGCAGTTGCTGAAACAGGCAGGCAGTGGAGTCCTGACTCACAGGTGTGCTTACTGTAAAGTGTTTGGAATAAGCAGAATCTTCTTGTGCCAACACAGCTGCCCTTGTGTCAGTGCAGTCCCCTTTTGCTGCCTGATTTCAGTCAAAAAAGAGGAAGAGGAGAGAGTAGCTGGAGAAGAGCTGAAATATGCCAAATCCAAACCTCTCAGGTATAATGCACAACAACTACACAATCCAAAGCTAGGGCAATGTCAGTGTAGTCCTAAGTAATTTCCAAGTTCCCTAGGCTGGATAAATATTTGGATCCACCATAGTCTCAGGTGGCTTTGTGTTAGTTCAGCTAGCTCTCAGCCATCTTGGGTAATTAGGAACACAGCTACCTCTCTACAAAATTAAGATTAAAGAATCAGTTGTGGAGATCAATGGCTTTGCATCTATGTTCTATAGCAAGCTACCAACCATAAGAATGGGAATAGGAGATGGGCTGTCCACTGCTATTGATGATATAGAACAGAGTATGGGAAAATTACTTTTTTGACTACAGTTCCCAGAATCCCCATTGGCCATGCTGGCCATAGCAATCTGGGAGTTGTAGTACAAAAAGTAACTCTGTGAAGCTCTGGTACAGAGTATACTCTCAGTGGCACATACAAAATAGCTTGCTCCCCAAATCCTGTCCATGGCAGAAGTTTGAGCATACAGATAATTCCTTGTGCGTTTTTGTAAGAGATTGTCTACATTTAACATAGGTCACTGCTGTGGTGGGGAAAACAGACCCGACATCCCCACCCCAGTCTGGCAGAGGTAGTTACAAAACCTTGTGGCCATCAAGCAGTCTGTGAACAGCCCTCCAAAATGAGTATGATCGAACAAGACCATCCAGATGTACAAAACTGTTCCCAGAAAATAGAACATTTACAAAGGTCTAAGTACATGTAGGTCTTTCTCTGCAGAGGAAATCCTGTGTTACAAGCTTGTAAACAGAATCACACAGTTGCTGTGTTCACTGTGTGCCTGATTCATCTGGCAGGAAAGGTTTGAGTGTGATTAAAAAGCTAGCACAAGGGAGGTGAAAGATGTATTTTCAGAAAATAATATTGTAACAAACTCATTGTTTATAATTAAGACCAACAATAAATATAACATGCATCTTTATGACTTACTTGACCTTGACTCGTCAACCATTTATGAACAGCACTCTCCATCCTCTGCTCACAATAAAGCTTTTGCATGTTAGTGGTGCACATATCCCTCTTTGGGTTACTTCATTGGAAGATAAGCTGTCTTATACTGAGTCAGATGACTGGCCCATTTAGCTCAGTACCGTCAGCTCTGATGGACAGCTACTCTTCAGACTTTCAATTAAGTTCCTGGTATACTCTGATGATCTCTCATCCAAGTGCTAACCAAGGCTAGACCTGCTTAACTTGTAAAATCAGATGAGACATCGTCTATTCAGGATGATACTGTGACGTGCAAGAACAGAATCAGGTACAGTAATTTCCACAGCTGGATGAATATAGAAAGCACCCTTCAGCTGCCTCTTCCCTTCCCTTGTTGCCTGCCAGGGACCAGGTCACCAGGTCAGGCTTGAAACATTGTCAGAGCCAAAGAGCCAGAGGCCGCTGATCTGCTCCGGGTAAGCCAGCATTCTGCTCAGGAAGCAGCCTTTGGTCAGCAGCCAGAGGACACAGCTAAATGATGAGCAAGGAACTGGAGATGAGAGAAGCAGAAAATCTGCCTCAGAGATTGCTTGAGTAGACGGATGGCAGCTGAAAGCAAGGGTTGGAATTTTGAGACCTCCAGAGAAGCCACGTTGTGTTGTCCCTCTGCTACGAGAGGCTAGGCTGGTGGTTATCCAAGAGGGGATTTTCTTTGTAGCAACACCTCAGCTGTGAAACTCCCTCCCAGGGGAAGTCAGGCTGCTCCATTCCTCTTGAGGTTCCAGCGGGTGGCCGGATGATATTGTTCCAAAAGGCTTTTGATCTTTAAAACTGGTTTTAGAATTGGCTATTTAAATAGGTTTACATCGTTTTTTAAAGCATTTTTAATCTATTTTATTGGACACTTCTTGGGAAGTGCTGTGGGAAGAAAAATAATTAACAGATACTTACTGTATAATACAGTAGATCGTAATAATGTCACTCTTAAAGTCGGTGCTGGATTAAAGCATACCTGCATGTGTGTTGACCTGCGTGTGCTGGACTAAATTCTGGAGCATCACATCTTTTTGGGACCATGTCCACTCTGCATGAATCCACATGTAGGCACATAAAGGGCTGGTTTAAATGTACATTTAGATTAGATCACTCGATTTCTTTTCATTTCAGTACTCAGAACTGAAAGCTGCATGTGATTTTACTCCATTAAAAAGCATGTGCACAAACACAAAGAGAAGGGCTGCGCTGTCACATCAGTATCAACAAGAGTTTATAGAAGATACCAGTGTTTAAAAAAAACCTGGCCTAGCTCTCTAGAGGAAAATGAGAATACATCTTCAGTGGCAGTGGGGAGGTTGGTAAATAAGTCTCTTCATCTTGGTCACATTAAGTCGATCTGTAGGATGGACCCCACATGTCTTCCTTTATTGGACATTTCAGTATTACCACTTTTTCTCTTCTCATTCTATCTTAAACAATCCATCTTTCCAAATGCATCCTGACAAGATGTTGCCCTTATGATGACATCAAGTGCATACAGCCTATTGCATGAAAAACTGGTTTTGTGGGTGAATGCAGCATGAGCAGTGACCCTACTAGCATCCCAGCTAAAAATACAATTTTTTGCTTCTGGCGGCCCTACAGTTTACTTTTAAATAGGCAGGCAGATTCATTCCCTAGAAGCGCTGAACTTCTGTACTAGCTTGAGGGCATGGCTTAACCTTCAAAGCAAAACAACTCAGAGATCTATTGAACAAGATATATTTTCTATATATAAATATTCAGCAGGTGGCTTAATGACTTCCTATTTCATCTTTTACTTCCTAGGAAAATACCAAGTTGGCCATGTGGATTAACATCTAAATTAGATGTATTCTCGAAGGCTTTCACAGCCGGGATCCGATGGTTGTTGTGGGTTTTCCGGGTTGTTTGGCCATGTTCTTAAAGTTTTTCTTCCTAACGTTTCGCCAGTCTCTGTGGCCGGCATCTTCAGAGGACAGGAGTCAGGACAGAGTTTTGGATTTTTTTTGGATAGAACACTGCTTTTCTGACCATTGGCCATGATCATTGAAGCTAATAGAAATTGTTAGATTTTTAAGTTGAGGTCCAGTACATGGTAGGGATTAGCCTGGTTTGGGGAGACAGTTCAGGGTATGCATAAGATTACACCGAATGGATGCCTTTCTGTCCCTCACATATTTAAAAGGTAAAAAATTTAGAAAATCCTTTATGTGGCTTGCACTGCAAAACTCAGCAAATTTTAATTCAAACATAAATTCCTAGAAATATGGCTGTTTAATGATGTGATGAATGCATAATAACAGTGTTTGTATGATACTGAAAATGTGTTTTAAGATTTCCTCGACATCATTGGATAGCTGTGAGGTTATGGGGAATCTAAATCTGTAATTTTAAATGCAGAGGACTTGGGTTGATTTAACTAAATGGTTAGCAATGTAGGTGGCTACCTTTCCTTGTGAAATATGCAGTGTGACCTTACTAGTATTAATCATCTTACTTTTTTTAACAACACATATGTTCTCTTCAACCCACGCCATTAGTCTCAAAGCTAGGCAGGGCGACAATTTTAATGAACTTCCAAAGTAACAAGGCATAATGCTCCATTTAAAATCCCTCTCATCTAAACAAGTGAAGGGAAGAAGAATATCTAGGAAAGGTGGCAACCCTAATTTCACATATCAGAGGAACTTTATTGTTGTTCAAAGGACCTCTCTTTGCTAGTCACATATGGTTCACTTGACTTCGGTTAAGTAATGGAAACTAATATTAAAAAGGAAATCTGCAAGCATGTAGTAGATAGCAACCATGAGCACAAGCTTCTTGGGCTCGCAAGAAATTTATCATGCTAGATGAACTAGCCAATCAGTAGAAAAATGAAAACAAAATTGCAAAATTAGCACATTGGTGAAGTTACCAGGCTCTGATAAAGCAGTGTTTGTAGAGAATGTGTGCCACTATGTGCTGTGAAGACTTACCTAAGATATTAATTCTAATTGGGTCATATATATGCATATTGAGAGGGTCTAAACATTGACTGAAGAGCTGTGTTGCAACCACCGTTGCATTGCTCCCTGCTTTGGAGAGGAATCAGTGAGGTGCAGCAGAGGCAAGAGCTGCCAAAGGCCTGCTTTACTGCCTGCATTAATGAGCAAAAAGAGGGAAATAGTCAATTAATTAATTTAGAAGATAATATGGGAGGGGTTGCAAGCTTCAGTGAAGCCTCAGAAGCGAATAAGAGGAACGAGGCACATTCCAAGTGGAGACAAGAAAACAGTATGAAATGAGAGCAGCCTGTGAAGCAGAGTGGAGGGGTGTGGGATGGAGCTGTCTAGAGGCTGTTAGACTCCTATCATCCCCAGTGACAGAGGGAAAAGCAGTGCACAAGTAACTGAAGTATTCCAAATTGGAGAAAACTGAACTAGTGAAATATAAGGGCAGGACAGTGGAAGAATTCTGTTCATGTACCACCAACTCTTCCCTTTTTCACAAGCTAGCCAAGGCAGTCTGCTTTGGTTTAACATGAATTCATAGTTCTGGAGGACTTCAGAATTCACATGGAGTTAGGTTGCTTAGTCACAAGTGATCCAGGATCTTCTGTCCACCATGAAAACCATGGACCTGTCCTGATCAGCATATGGTTCCATGCATATGTCAGGCCATAGTCTTGATTTAGGATTCTCTTGTGGTTTTGTTGTTTAGTGGTTAAGTCGTGTCTGACTCTTCGTGACCCCATGGACCAGAGCACGCCAGGTCCTCCTGTCTTCCACTGCCTCCCGGAGTTTGGTCAAATTCATGTTGGAAGCTTCGATTACACTGTCCAACCATCTCGTCCTCTGTCGTCCCCTTCTCCTCTTGCCCTCACACTTTGCCAACATCAGGGTCTTTTCCAGGGAGTCTTCTCTTCTCATGAGATGGCCAAAGTATTGGAGCCTCAGCTTCAGGATCTGTCCTTCCAGTGAGCACTCCGGGTTGATTTCCTTCAAAATGGATAGGTTTGTTCTCTTTGCAGTCCAGGGGACTCTCAAGAGTCTCCTCCAGCACCACAATTCAAAAGCATCAATTCTTCGGCGGTCAGCTTTCTTTATGGTCCAGCTCTCACTTCCATACATTGCTACTGGAAAAACCATAGCTTTGACTATGCGGACCTTTGTCGGCAAGGTGATGTCTCTGCTTTTTAAGATGCTGTCTAGGTTTGTCATCACTTTTCTCCCAAGAAGCAGGCGTCTTTTAATTTTGTGGCTGCTGTCACCATCTGCAGTGATCATGGAGCCCAAGAAAGTAAAACCTGTCACTGCCTCCATATCTTCCCCTTCTATTTGCCAGGAGGTGATGGGACCAGTGGCCATGATCTTAGTTTTTTTGATGTTGCGCTTCAGACCATTTTTGGCGCTCTCCTCTTTCACCCTCCTTAAGAGGTTCTTTAATTCCTCCTCACTTTCTGCCATCAAAGTGGTATCATCTGCATATCTGAGGTTGTTGATATTTCTTCCGGCAATCTTAATTCTGGCTTGAGATTCCTCCAGTCCAGCCTTTCGCATGATGTATTCTGCATATAAGTTAAATAAGCAGGGAGACAATATACAGCCTTGTCGTACTCCTTTCCCAATTTTGAACCAATCAGTTGTTCCATATCCAGTTCTAACTGTTGCTTCCTGTCCCACATATAGGTTTCTCATGAGACAGATAAGGTGGTCAGGCACTCCCATTTCTTTAAGAACTTGCCATAGTTTGTTGTGGTCCACACAGTCAAAGGCTTTTGCATAGTCAATGAAGCAGAAGTAGATGTTTTTTCTGGAACTCTCTGGTTTTCTCCATAATCCAGCACATGTTAGCAATTTGGTCTCTAGTTCCTCTGCCCCTTCGAAATCCAGCTTGTACTTCTGGGAGTTCTCGGTCCACATACTGCCGAAGCCTGCCTTGGAGGATTTTGAGCATAACCTTGCTAGCGTGTGAAATGAGTGCAATTGTACGGTAGTTGGAGCATTCTTTGGCACTGCCCTTCTTTGGGATTGGGATGTAGACTGATCTTTTCCAATCCTCTGGCCACTGCTGAGTTTTCCAAACTTGCTGGCATATTGAGTGTAGCACCTTCACAGCGTCATCTTTTAAGATTTTAAATAGTTCCACTGGAATGCCATCACCTCCACTGGCCTTGTTATTAGCCATGTTTTCTAAGGCCCACTTGACTTCACTCTCCAGGATGTCTGGCTCAAGGTCAGCAACCACACTATCTGGGTTGTCCGGGACATCCAGATCTTTCTGGTATAATTCCTCTGTGTATTCTTGCCACATCTTCCTGATGTCTTCTGCTTCTGTGAGGTCCCTACCATTTTTGTCCTTTATCATGTCCATCGTTGCACGAAATGTTCCTTTAACATCTCCAATTTTCTTGAACAGATCTCTGGTTTTTCCCTTTCTATCATTTTCCTCTATTTCTTTGCACTGTTTATTTAAGAAGGCCCTCTTGTCTCTCCTTGCTATTCTTTGGAAGTCTGCATTCACTTTTCTGTTACTTTCCCTATCTCCCTTGCATTTTGTTTCCCTTCCCTTCTCTGCTATTTGTAAGGCCTCGTTGGACAACCACTTTGCTTTCTTGCATTTCCTTTTCTTTGGGACGGTTTTTGTTGCTGCTTCCTGTACAATGTTACGAGCCTCCATCCATAGTTCTTCAGGCATTCTGTCCACCAAATCTAGTTCCTTAAATCTGTTCTTCACTTCCACTGTGTATTCATAAGGGATTTGGTTTAGATTCTACCTGACTAGCCCAGTGGTTTTTCCTACTTTCTTCAGTTTAAGCTTGAATTTTCTCTTGTGGTAGAGATGGGGATTTGAAGGTGGAAGGGGTATGTATGATTTTGTTGACATGGATGGATCAGTATTTGGTTATTTCTAGAGTGGCTGTGGTGTGTAGTTCAGGGATGCTAGGTTGGTTAACATGGTCCATCTCAGGTGCCATGAGGAATGGTTTCTTAGATGGTGCTGTTGGTATATTCTGCCTCATTGGCTAGTTTTAATACCAAAGCTGTGTTGGATCTGGAAATATAGAAATAGTCTGGACACTTGGCACAATTGCTATTAATTTTTTCTTCCTTTGGAAGAGCCAGGAGATCTCCTAACTTTAACATCACATGGGGGGGGGGGGGGAATGGAATAAAGAAATGGTGGCTAAAATATCACTGAAAGATATACCCTGAAGGTGGTGATGAGACACCACTGTTTAGCACTATGGCCTTTAGCCATAGAATTCTGTCCTGTGTTCCATATTATTCAGAATCTGTATGAAGCTAATGTGGGAGGTCATTCAACACCTTGAAGTGAGAAAACATGAATATGCTGGGAAAGTTTCATTCTATTGCTTTTTGTCACCTAACTCCAAGGAACCAGCTAATGCCCTTGAACATTGTGTGAGAAGATGGAGGTGCTACTGTGTAGTAGAGCATCTGGTCCAGGAACACTCATTCAATCTAATCTGCAGGGAGTTGTGTTACACCTAAAAGATCATTGTCCAGGAGTCCCCTAGATTGTGTGTTGTCCCTGGGTTTATAGATGGCAGCAGTGGGGAGGAATGTATGAATTGAACAGAGTCATAGCTCAGACCTATCCTGAAAGGTCTGGGTTGGCAATGGTCATCCATGCCTTAATTGCATTCTGTCTAGACTACTGCAACATATTCTACACTCAACATGGGTCTTAAAAGAGTGTCTTTCGAGGACCTTGAAGAGTAACCTGAAACCTTCATAGATACAAAATACAACAGCTATGCTGCAAAGTGATTTTCAATAACAGTATTATGTTTCTCTGATAAAGCCTGCCCTGGTTGCTCTTTTGCTTTCCAGGCCCAGTTAAAAGCCTTGGTTTAAACCTTTAAAGTCTTTAATATATCAGAACCTAACTGCCTAAGGGACCTCTTGTTTCATTTTGACCTTCCCCGTTGCTAAGAATTGCCCTCTTGAGGATATTATCACCTGCGGGAGAATTGTTTGACAGGCATATGGGAGAGGGCTTTCTCCTGTCTGGGATGAAGAGTGTCGAATGTATGCCTCTCAGGGTTGTGATTCCATACTGCATTTAAGAAGGGTGTAAAACATGTTTTTCAATCTGGCCTTTTAAATGACTTTTAAAAATTGTGATTATTTTAATGATCTTTACTATTTCAGTTTTTAGTTGTCTGCTAGCCACCTGGAACACTGTTTCACTTCTATATCTGTCTGTCAAACATTTCCTAAAGTTTTCTTAAAGCAGTGGTTCCCAACCAGAAGCCTTCACCTCAAGCTGTGCTGGCCAGGATTTTTGGGAGCTGTAGCCCAACATCTGGGGATCCAAGGTTGGGAATCACTATCTTCGTGGAATGGAGGGATAGAAGTTTCTTTTTTTAAAAAAACCACACCCTTGCTTGTGAAAAGCTACTGGCATGAATAGTTATAAGTCATGGTCTTCTCAAGCTCTTTAGTACTATGGTGTAATTGGCACTATTTTCCAACTTGGTGTTCATAAATTTTAAGTGTTCTTAAAACTGCTAAGCTGCTGACATTGGCATCATTTTGGCTCCAAGTCATGTCGTACTTATTTTTTGGAGTGTTTTGGGGGTTGAGGGTTGCACATGTTTTAGTGCAGTGGTTTTGATGTTTTCAGTGTTTGAGGGTTTTAATTTTTTTATTTTAAACTGATTTTGAATTGCTTGAAATATCTTATGTTTTAAAATTGCTTTATACAGCTTTAACCTGCCCTGAGATCCTGTAGGGCAGGCTATAAATATTTTTAATTAATTGATTGATAGTTGTTGGATCTTCATTAGGGTCTACAGTTGTTCCCCATTCTTGGTTGGAATCTAAAAGGAGTCTTGTGGAAATAATGGAATTTCTGCTGTGGCCATATATACCAAATCATTTGGAAATCACTGCTTCTTCTTCGTGGTCTCTGTGAATGCACACTATAGGGGTTTAATCTGCGCTTGCGCAGAGGTTTCTGGAATATTCTAGAGCTTTATCATGCGTTCGCCGGGACCGCCCCCCTAGTACACGTGGTCCACCCGTCCTGGTGACCACCTCAGTTCCTTTGTGCCGCTGCTGAGGTTTCATCTCTCGTCGAGCTCTCTCTTCGCCACTGCTTTCGATTTCTTCCTAAAATAAAAATACAGTGGTGCCTCGCTAGACGATGTTAATCCGTTCCACGAGGATCGCTGTCTAGCGAAAACATCGTCTAGCGAAGCACGTTTTCCCATTGGAATGCATTGAAATCGCTTCAATGCGTTCCAAGGGAAAACGCAGTCGTCTTGCGAAATTTCCCATAGGGAAACCTCGTCTAGCAAGTGAGGGTCCCCATAGGAATGCACTGACAGCTGCACTGACAGCTTTTCACCACTAGTCGGCGCACTCCTATGGGGAGACCTCATCGTCTAGCGAAAATCGCCATAGGGAAACATCGTTTTGCGAAGCGCAGTAGCGCTCGCAAAAAGGCATCGTCTAGCGATTTCCTCGTCCTGCGAGGCAATCGTCTAGCGAGGCACCACTGTACAGAGGGAAAATTGTAAGAGACTTTTCGAGCTATTTCTCCCTCTTTTGATTGCCCCCCTTTCCCCTTCCCCTCCCTTCCTGCCATTTATGGCCCCTGTAGCACCGTTTAAACGGTGCACCTTGTGCCCCAACAAGATCCCCCTCTCAGACGGACACGATCTTTGTCTCTTCTGCCTCGGGGAATCTCACCAACCATCTTTGTGCCAGTTTTGTAAAAACTTTACTAAACAAGCCCTCAAGCTCCGACAGCAATGTCTCAAATCCTTTCTCTGGGAACCTTCTCTACGCCCAGCACAAACTATGGAGACTTCCCAAACTTCTCAGCCCCATAAAGGATCCCCTGAGGTGCCCACCGCTTCTCCAACGTCGAAGCTACCAACTTCTAAATCCAAATCTTAAGTCCACTTCTAAATCTAAGGCTTCGACATCAACGACTAAGTCGATACCAACACCAAACCTTCCTTTGGTACCAGAACACTCCAAACCTAAGAAGACCAAGAAATCCTCTTTGGATTCCCAGTCCGCTAAAAGATCTATGACAACCGACAAAACTACTCCAACAATTCCTCTACAGGACCAGCCAACTGTCTGCCTTGACTCTCCGGATGATGATTTCATGCCACCACCTTCCAGTCAACCACCGTCTCCACTGCTTGGCCAATTTCCATCTTGGGCCAACACCTCGACTGAGGTGACAGTTATCTCCCAAACGGCACATTCAAGTCCCAAATCCATGGGTTACTCAATCTCTGTGTGTGATTTGGAGTCGGCATCTGCGACCCATCACCTCCGCGTCAGCGATCCAGGAAGACTCACCATACACCAGAGACTTGCCGATTCGATGCCGATCTTGCACAACCTCCGACTTCTACGGGGTTGTTGGCATCGCATGATTCTTTGACTTGATATCGACACCCAAAGTGAGTCACGCTTTACGAACCACCAACTTATTATGAGCCTCCACCCAAACTCTATCAACATCGAGCGTATTGATATTTGCAACCTGATCCTGAACTATACATCGAGCCTAAACGTTCACGATATGGATATTACTATCCATCTGATTTATCGGATTCACCATCTCCTCCTCGGTACCGATCGCGGTCCCATGAATACTACCAAACCTCATCCAAGGATGACTCCTCACCTCTACCTACGATACCGAAGCCGCATAAATCCTCTCACAAGAGGAGTCATATTCCTGAACCTTTCATAGGTCAATGACCGACGATACCGAAGTGATCTCAGTTATTGGTTAAGGCTCCACTTTCATCTACTGAGCCCACTACACGTTCCCAGGTCAGTGCTTCTTCCCTACAAGTAACAACCACGTATACCGGACCTCCACCTGCGCCTCTTGATACTGCTCAACCGCGTCAAAAGAAACACCCTAAACCTCATCAATCTACAACTCACCCCGTACCACCTAAACATACTCTTGGCAAACCTACCTGGTACATACCAGAGCCTCGTCCCGACACCTCTGCCCCTCCGTATCATCATACTTCTCAAACATCATCTCCCCAACTCTCTGATTCGGATACCTCTGACTCCTTACCACCGCAGGAGTCCCCTCCTAACCTGCCCACAGACGTAGCGGATGTCAATCCTCCCTCGCCATCGGAGGACTTCTCGTCCTATTCACAGCTGGTGCTTTGCATAGCCAAAGCCATGGACTTGGATGTCCAATCTGAAACTGATAAGGTCTATGAGGACATTAATGAGGACCAAACACCACCACTCTATATGGGATTTATTCCATCCTTGTTGAAATTAATCAAACAGTCACGATCCAAAGCATCCTCGGTATCACAGATGTCTTGGAGGGTGGAAAATTTATACAAAACATATGGAGATAACACAGCTTTCCTTTCGAAACATCCACCTCCAAATTCTGTCATTGTGGATGCTACACAAAACAGAGCACAGAATCGTTCTAATGCCACTCCTAACAACAAGGAAGGTAGAAAACTGGACATTATCGGCCACAGAGTTTATTCTCTTGCCTCTTTTACCCTACATGCCACTAATTATCTTACAGCTATGGGAGCCTATCATCGCTACATCTGGAATAAGGCTCTTCCAACACTCCAGTCAGCAACAGATGAGTATAAAGTTCGTGGCCTCGCCTTTCACCAAGAAGCTATGGCCCTTGCACGTCAAGAGCGCATCACCGCACTACACATCATTGAAGCCGCATCAAAACACATGGCTACTGCTGTAGCCCTTTGTAGACACGCTTGGCTTCACTCAGCCCACATTTCTGATGATTCCCGCATGCGAATCAAAGACTTACCTTTTGATGACGCCGGTCTTTTCGACAATAAAACTGATGAAATATTAGACAATCTGCAAAAATTGAGAAAAACAGCACATTCTTACAATATCAACCATACTACAGACTCCAACGATACCAATGATGTCGCCCCATCCCTCTCAACAATACAGACTATTTTCCGACAAAGATACTTACCACAGTCTTCATCATCATTTCAGCCCAGACACGCTACACAACATCAGCGCCCTAAACAATCCTTCAGACGTCCTGAGAAGAAAACAAAACAGAGCCTTTGACTTTCCCGTCACTCAGATCCATTTACCCATCTCTCTCTACCCAGCACCACCTGTCTTTCAGCTCATCTTCCATCTTGGGCATCTATCACCACCGATTCCTGGGTCCTCACTATCATCGCCACCGGCTACGCAATAGAATTCACACTCTCACCACCACCAAGAACCATTCTAATGGCACCATCAGAGGTCCTAAAACAAGAAATACAATTGCTTCTCATGAAGGATGCCATGTCACCCGTCAACCGGTCAGAAAACAATCCTGGGTTCTTCTCCTGTTACTTTACTGTCCTGAAATGCGATGGAGGTCTGCGTCCCATTCTCGACCTCCGAGATCTGAACTATTACATCATTCACAAATGTTTTCGTATGGTGACGCTAGAATGAATTCTACCCATTCTTCAGGAAAACGACTGGTTTGCCATCATTGACCTAAGCGATGCCTATTTTCACATTACCAACCGCCAAGACCACCGCAAATTCCTCAGATTCTCCTTAGGAACCACCGCTTACGAATTCAAGGCCCTTCCGTTTGGTCTCTCCACTGCTCCACGTGTCTTTACCAAATACATGGCCCTAGTAGCGGCTCATCTACGCACTCAAGGAATCTCCATCTTCCCTTACATAGACTATTGGTTGCTGGTATCCCCTTCACACTCTCAAGCTTTAAGAGACATACAGGTGACTCTTTCTCTCCTTGGGGATCTGGGCCTAGATGTCAACAGAGAAAAACCTATACTGACCCCTGCACAGAGAGTTACCTACATAGGCACAGTTCTGGATTCTTGAAAAGCAAGGGTTTTCCTCCCTCAGGAGAGAGCAACAAAACTTCATGCTCTTATCTGACTCTTTCTACCTTATGCGATGGTCACCGCGCATCAGACTTAACGCCTTCTTGTCCTCATGGCCTCTACTACATCAGTCATTCAGCATGCCAGACTAAAAATGTGCTCCCTACAGGCGTGGTATCTCTCCCTCTTCGATCCAATGTCAGACCCACCTTCCAAGCTCCTGCAGGTTACACCCGAGCTCTCAGTCCAACTTCTCTGGTGGGATACTCCAGCCAACCTATTCATCGACAGACCTTTCGCACCTCTTCAACTAACAGTCCAAGTCACTACCGATGCCAGCCCCACCGGATGGGGAGCACATTGCAATGGCTTACACATTCATGCTACCTGGTCTCAAACCGAACAAGATCTTCATATCAACAATCTCGAACTCCTAGCCATTTTCAAAGCTTTCTGCGCCTTCGAGCCTATCATCGTAGGCACAGATGTGCAAGTAACCACAGACAATACCATAGCACTTTTTTATGTAAACAAACAGGGAGGTACTCACCCTCTCCCGTTGCTGTACTTTACCATTCAGCTATGGGAGTGGTGCCTCAAACATCACATTTTTCCTATAGCAGTTCACATCGCCACCCATGACAATCACATAGCAGATTCTCTCAGCAGGAGCCAGACCCAAATGCACGAGTGGACTCTCAACCACGCTGTATTTCGGCACCTTTGCAAACTGTGGGGACAGCCTCACATAGACATGTTTGCCACGTCCCAAAACTCAAAATGCGTCCTCTATTGTTCCAGAGCAGGCATAGGCCCAGGCTCCCTCGGGGATGCGCTAATGATCAACTGGACCACACGTCTAATCTATCTTTTCCCACCTATACCTCTCCTTCTCAGGACGATAGTCAAACTCCGTCAAAACCACTCAAACACGATTCTCATTGCTCCGTGGTGGCCCAGGTAGCCGTGGTTCACCATGTTCCGATCCATCTTCACAGACTTTGTTCACCTGCCCTCCATCCCTCACCTCCTCAGTCAACATCAGGGCAGAACTTACAATCCTGCCCTTCACGCTCTCCACCTCACAGCGTGGAGGATTCACCCTCAGTAACCACCATTTTGGCCAACGCCCGAAAACCTGCTACAACACAACACAACTCTTATAAATGGGCTGCCTTCCAAAAATGTGCAACTCAACGCGACCTTCCAACCAATCCAACAACTCTTCATGCAGTCCTTACATTCCTTTCTTATCTTTTTGGTCAGCTGCTTTCCCTGTCAACCCTCAAGGTTTACATTTCCGCCACATTCACACATCAACCACAAGACTCAGAGACGGCCCTACTTTTCCGTCACCCTACATTGAAACAATTCCTCAAGGGTGTCTCCAATATGCGACCTTCTAGACCCCCTCCCCCTCCCCAATGGTCCTTACACACCGTCCTCTGACGTCTCACACTCCCTTTATTCGAACCACTTGCAACTACGTCTGAACGTTTCCTCTCCCTTAAGACTCTGTTCTTAGTGGCTATTACTTCCGCTCGCAGTGCTTCAGAACTTGCCGCCCTTTGCGTAGGCTCTCCATTCCCTCAGTTCCACCCTGACAAAGTTACACTTGATCCTGATGTCTCCTTTCTTCCGAAGGTTGTCTCGGATTTCCACCTTAAACAACCTATTATTTTACCTACCTTTTTTCCATCACCAACAACCGACCTTGAACGCTCTTTCCATATGTTGGATGTTAAACGAGCCCTCGCGTTTTATGTTTCTTGAACTTCCTCCTTCCGCAAGTCAAAGAGGCTTTTTATCACGCCACACTTGCCGTGCAGAGGCTCTCATGTCTCTCCTCAGACCATCTCCCGATAGATTGTCACAACTATATGACTGGCATACCAACTCGCCAAGAAGCCTCTGCCTGTAGGCATTAAGGCTCACTCCACCAGAGCTGTTGCTACCTCCACAGCTTTCTTGTGAGGAGTACCTCTCCCAGACATCTGCAAGGCTGCTACCTGGACAACCCCTTCCACTTTTGCCACTCATTACCGCCTAGATGTCAGGGCTAAGACTGATGCAGTCTTCGGCAGAGCTGTGCTCTCTTCTATCCTTCCGTGACGTCCTTCCTACGGTAAGTCAGCTTATTAATCACCCTATAGTGTGCATTCACAGAGACCACGAAGAAGAAAGAGAGGTTACCTACCTGTAACTCTGGTTCTTCGAGTGGACATCTGTGAATTCACACTTCCTGCCTGTCCTCCCTTCTGTCCGTCACGTCTGTCTCACCTTTGATGCAGCAGTGGACTGTTCCTAGGAACTGATGCGGTCGCCAGGATGGGTGGACCATGTGTACTAGGGGGGCGGTCCTGGCGAATGCATGATAAAGCTCTAGAATATTCCGGAAACCTCTACGCAAGCACAGATTAAACCCCTATGGTGTGAATTCACAGATGACCACTCGAAGAACCAGAGTTACAGGTAGGTAACTTCTCTTTTCAATTTCCTCTCACTCAGTTTTTGATGCTGTACCTTCAGCTGAGCAACTCATTTTTGTATCAGTTGGTCACATGGCTGTGGAGTGCAATGGCCAATTGTCTTCTAAGGATTATAGTGTCCAAAAGACATAATTATTGGAAGGTCTGACCCAGATTTGCCTGACCAGGCTGAACAAACAAGGGCATTTCAGAGAGATTGAATATTACACTGTCGCTCTAGTCTCATCCTGCCACAGTCAAGCCTTTGAAAAGTCATTGTGCTCATGTTCCATTTCCAAATGGCAAAACATAAGAAGAGCCCTGCTGGAACAGGCCAAGGGCCCATCTAGTCCAGCTTCCTGTATCTCACAGTGGCCCCACCAGATGCCTCTGGGAGCACACGAGACAACTAGATACCTGTCTCCTGATACCACTGATACCACTCCCCTCCATCTGGCATTTTGAGCTACTTTCCTTTTAAGCCTGGAGATTGTACATCCCCATCAACAGTAAGAAAGAGTCAGAAAGATCCAGAAGCAGAACAGTAGTAAAACATGTAATAAATGGATACAAACTGAATACTTTTATCAAAGGATGCCTATTCCTATTTATAGTGATTATAATCTAGAAATATCTGTACTCTTACATGCCAAATAATGAATAGACAATCGGACGTGTGCCAAGCATGATATAATTAGGTGGGCTAAAACTGCAATTTCATTTTGAAGGCTGAAAGGAAAGTCTGAATGAGATAAATTAGATTGTGAGATTAGTCTTCTTGGGAAGTGGTGATGGCACTGTCCTCTTGGGTAATTTACATATAAAAAGGGCAAGGTATTGGAAAAACGGGATGCTTAAGGGGCAGAGCAATCCTGGCCGCTATGAAGGGAAAGGGCAGCAGACAGTAGTTCTCCACTGTCTCTAATTTCAGTAATTTTGCAAAATTCTCACTAATAGGACTAAGCCAGAGTGTTGGCTAACTGTGTCCCTTGTATCTGCCTTGGAAAGAATTTGAAAGCATTTTAATTTGCAATTCAGAATGAAAGGGTCTTTCTTTACTCTGAATATTTTCATATTTTCATCCTCACTTTTTCATGCTTTCATCGACTCCCTTATGCAATTAAGCCCAAGCTGGCTGGTGCCCCCATTGTGGTTTGTAGGACAGAGGACACAGCAGATGCTGATAGATGGAGTCAGGCAACAGGCGGAGCCAAGGGTCACAGTGGGCATTCATATACATCGGCTGACCGAGGGGTACCCTGAGCCTGAGCTCTTGCTTTGTCTTTTTCCTGATTTCCGTTCTGTCTTTTCCCCCCTCCACCAACACACAGACCACAGAAACATAAGCGTTCACTCACATACTGCCTCACTGCCCCCCTCCCCTTCATTCCACCCATAGTTCAGTTAAGGGCAGAACAAAACACCTTGTTCTCTTATTAGAAATGTTCCTACCAGTTCCAGCTTTGTCTTATGCCTGATTTCCAAGTGAGGCGGTTTTATTAACTCAGATCAATTCTGTCATTTTTCTCCCTTCCACCAACACACACTTAGAATGTGATGCAGCTAGAAGTTCAGCAGGAGAGGAACACAGTCAGAACACTGGACTTCTGTTGGTGCTAAGGAGGCAGGCAAGAATGGGCTGACTGAGGGGTAGTCTGAGCTGGGCAGTGCCACTTTTGCCTCTACAGACCAGCTATCAATCATTGCCCTATATGTGCCTGTTGTTGTTTAGTCGTTTAGTCGTGTCCGACTCTTCGTGACCCCATGGACCAGAGCACGCCAGGCCCTCCTGTCTTCTATGTGCCTACTCAAAGGCAATCAACTGAATTTAATGAAGCTTGCTCTCCAGTAGACACACACAGAATATCAAATTCATTTATGAGGAAGTCCAATTAAACACTGGTGACTGGCATATGAATAAACATGTGGAGACTACACTGGTAGTCTTAAAAATAGCACTGCTGGTGTTTTCCTTCCTTCCTTTCAAACCATCGTGCCATACATTAGTGAGTGAACAACATAAGGAGCACAGGCCTTTTTCCATCCAGCATGCTCAGACAGCTTTAGGATAGATCTTCCAAATCTTGAAATATGGCCTTTTGACCATTCTGCATATACGTTTACTTGGAACAACATAAGCTTCAGTGTAAATAATTATTTTTCTAAAGAACGTGGTTGAGCCAAAGAGGCTACAGCATCCTCACTCTTTAAATATTTGTAAAATGAATTTATTTCCCCCTTTCCAAGTGGGTCGCTCCTTTTGGTAGATTTGGCATAGTGATTAATGGCCATGTGCATATTTATGAATCATTTCTTTGAGGTCCACTTTTCTCTTTGAAAAGAGGGAGGAGACAACCCTTCTTCATTTTTTCAAAGAAGCCAGGTCTTCAAATTTTGATAGCAGTCTTGAAATCTTCTCAGTCTTCAAAAGTGCCTGATTTTTAATGTTTGTATGCTGCTTTCATCATGTGATATTTACTTCTGTGGTATCTTTTGCAGAAATGTAACTGTTTGTGATGTTTTCCCTCCTATACGTAAAAGCTCATCATGTTGACTTTTATTTTATTATGCCGCGTTTCTCCCAATTATGGGATCTAAGGTGGCTTATAACTTATCAGAAAACAAACCAGTTAAAAACACAATAATTTATTACATATAAAAAAACCCAAATTAAACATATTAGTATTCAAATAATTAAAACTGTTAAAAATATTGTGAAAGCATATTTAAACATCTCGTTCAGCCCTGGAAGGCAGCCCATCTAGGAGAAGGAAAACTCTGATTTCAAACCCCCAATGAGGCGCCGCCATCGGCCTCCATGCCATGAGGGAACAGGCCGGGTAGGTGGGACTCGTTCAGCCCTGGAAGGCAGCCCATCTAGGAGAAGGAAAACTCTGACTTCAAACCTCCACTGCCTTGTGGCTATATCCACCGATGGAAAAGGCTTCAGGAGTTAACCTCAAGGCAAAATCCGGAGCCGGAGTCCCGGAGGCAGTTCGTGTCATTCTGTCAACTCCTGCGACGTCGCTGGAACCAGTTGTATTGGCTCTTGCCTCTCCATTGGACTATTTCAGTGACGTGGAGAAGGGGGGATTTGCTGCTTGGGTAACAGCCTATCCTCCATATTATTTTACCCAGGCTTCGTGCCCTGGAGAGGACACTCCAGCTTCGCGTACAGCGTCAAAACACTAGACGCTGTTCCAAGTCCTCCATACAGAGCACGTTACCATAGACTCCCGAGACTGAAGGATGCCTATGAGATTTAAACATACATGAAATAATAATACGCAGCAACCAAAATTAAAACTCTTTACTGTGCAATTAGTTGTTAAAAGATTGTCTTAAAAAGTATCATCCTCACCTGTTGCTAGAAGGACTAGGAAGGGGGCCAACCTATCCTCTGGAGGAAGGGGGTTCCATAACCTGGGAACAGCCATAGTGAAGGTCTTCTCTCATGTCCCCACTAAATGGGCCTGAGGAGGCAGTTGGACTGAAAGTAGGGCCTCCCCTGAAGATCTAAGAAAGCTCAGGCTGATAGCCTGGAGCCAGGGTGTCTAGGGTGAACTTTTAGGCACTCTGGAGGCTGTTTCTCCCACACCAGATGCTTTTGGGGGATGTCCTTTGGAGGATGCATTCAAGGAAGCTGTGGGAACTGATAGCTAACATCCCTTGGCAGTCTCATACATTTAGCAACATAAGCACTGAACCACTATCCTCAGCTTGAAACGGTATAAAAGATACTAGAAATCTGTGTAGAAGATGGCTTGAAATGTCTCTACCTGCAAAGACATATAGCTAACAAAAATAAAGTGTCTGTCTTTTACTTCTTTGAACTACAGTTCCCACAAGCCAGCAGGTGTTGGCCCATGTTGGTTGAGGGATAATAGGATTTCTGCTCCTTAAGGTGACCTGTCCATGTTCTCTGAATAGCAGTTCAGCAACTACTGTTCTGACTTCTTGGGGTGTGTGTGTGTGTTTGGTTAAAATATATATATTGATTCTCTCATATATATATATGGATTCTCTCTTCTGTGAAGAGTCTGTTCAATAAATGGTAATGACACTGCAGGGGTTTTGTCTTTTGTTCATTAAGGTGCCATATATTTACACACACACACACACACACCCCCAAGAAGTCAGAACAGTAGTTGCTGAACTGCTATTCAGATATATATATATATATATATATATACACACAATTATATATATATATAATTATTCCACATAGGATTTAGCAAATAACATTACAATTGTTTTTTGTCCTGTTACTGTTGCAGCATTTAGCTGGATTGTTTTATATTGGATTATATTGTAAAATGTTTTTTTTGTAAGCCACCTTGAAGGCTTGGTAGCAGTAAGGCAGGGTATACATATTTAAACAAATGAAGAGAAACTTGTTCCTATTTTGGCCCCTGTTTAAAGATTAATAAAATAGATCTGTGTAGCAAGAGAAGGCCCTCAGAGTTTTTAGTTGGTGGCAGTAATGACTCCTGAGTTTGCTTCCATGGATTCTCTCTTCTGTGAAGAGTCTGTTCAATAAAGAACATGGTAATGTCACTCTGCAGGGGTTCTGTCTTTTGTTCATTAAGGTGCCATAGAACACAAGTAAGAGACAATCACCATCTCTTGCTTAGCAATTACCACCTGCCTGTAGCTCCTAAAATGTGGAGAGCAGCCAATAATCAAGCGTACGCACAACCAGACAAAATCATACACACATGCACACAATTAGAATTGATCTTTTGTGTGTGTATGCTAGCTAAAATTCCCTTTTGGACTACTCAGAATTTGAGGTATTTGTCATTTGTTTGTTTGTTTATTCAATTTATATATCTCGCATCTAGAAAATGGTTACTCTAGGCAGTTTACAACAAATTAAACGTATGGTATATAATAATACAAACAACAAACTATCCTAAACATAAATCATAACTCAAAACAGGTGCCAAAATAATTTCTGGAACACACTGCAATATTGCATGATTCCTCTCCTCCTTCCTCCAGTGTCCCAGCTATTTGGGGAGATTCTCCTTGACATTTGTTCCCCTTGACATTTAGTCCAGTCGTGTCTGACTCTAGGGTGCGGTTCTCATCCCCGTTTCCAAGCCATAGAGCCAGCGTTTGTCCGAAGACAGTTTCCGTGGCCAGCGTGACTAGACACGGAACGCCGTTACCTTCCCACTGAGGTGGTACCTATTAATCTACTCTCATTTTTACATGCTTTCGAACTGCTAGGTTGGCAGGAGCTGGGACAAGTGACGGGAGCTCACTCCGTCGCGTGGATTCAATCTTACGACGGCTGGTCTTCTGACCTTGCAGCACAGAGGCTTCTGCGGTTTAACCTGCAGCGCCACCACGTCCCTCTAGTTATATAAGCCCTACCCCAAAAATAAGCCCTAGTTAAGACAGCCTAAACTGCTGTCATTAAGTGCAGTTCCACCATTGTGCAGCAACCAGAAGAAGCTGGCATGACTGTATTTGAATAAACGTAGATTGTACATAAAAAAAATAAAGCATCCCCTGAAAATAAGCCCTAATGCTTTTTTTCGAGCAAAAATTAATATAAGACCCTGTCTTATTTTCGGGGAAACACGGTAGGGACTTGTCATTAGGGGCACAGTTGTGCGATTCACTGAAGTTGGTAGAAGGCAGAATGGACCACAGTGGACAGCTGGTTCTCCATGGTCAGTGCTAGAATCATGCACAGACTGCACACCTGATCCTGAATACGGAGGATAAATCCCCCATGTTTAGGGGCAATGCCCCCCAGACAGATAGAGGACCCGCCCCCAGCAACATGATCTCTGCCTTGTCTGGATTCAGTTTCAGCCTGTTTTTCCTTGTCCAGTCCAGAACTGTGTCCAGTCAGCCTTCAAGGCACCTGATGGCACCCACTGCAGATGGACTAAATGAGAATTCAGGGTTGTCAACATTCAGGCTGCCCTTTGCTTTGTAAAGCTTGGCATCCTTTTTCCTGCTGGCAACATGGACACGATGTTGTACAGCAAGATTGTGCCATTTTGGTTATTGAATCACAGGTACAGAAACACAATATCCCACATTCATAAGCTGGAGGTTTTTTGAATAACTGGATTTCCTGGCTTTTTAAAGTGGGTGTTTAAATATACACACACTGTACATACTTTCCAACAGAAAATGCCCTCATATAGAATTATCCAGTGTTAGAGGATTCCAGAAGATGAGCACGTGAGCTGTACTGTGGTTATTGGGAGAAGACAAAAGCAAGAACAGCTGGGATGTGGCTGGAGTTCATTTTGAATGAACTGTGAAGCAAAAGTGTGAGTAGGTACAACACGTATAATGGAGAAACATACACAACCTTTAACCTCTTGGGTAAACCATTGTTGCCATGCCTGCTGGCTTTTCGATGCATGGGTACAGAAGCACATTCATAAACTGGAGTTTTTTTGAAAAATTGAATACAGTAATCTTGAACTGCTATATAAATACCGACTCCTACAGTGACCATACTCTTGCATTCTGTATTATTTAGGGTCAAATGACATGTCACATCGATTTTTAAAAAAATTAATGCCATCTGCTTGGAGGGGGAGTTACCATTGTATTTGGAGTAGAGATGAGGAAGGAGGTGTTTATAAGCAGCTGCTGGCTATATGTGGAAGCTTGACTGTTTCATGTTAATTCACCCTTGAAATAACTAAACAATATTAGGACCTCCAGTTTCAGCATTGAGAATACATTGGATGGACTCACAATGACATCAAGCCTTGAACAATGTTGATTGGAAATATGGAAAGGTGAATAACGGTGCTGTCCTAGGAATGTCTGCTCAGAAGAAAGTCCTGCCAAAATCAGTTTGACTTTCCTCGAGGTAAATATGTTTTGGAACCATGGCTCAAATGTTCTCAACAAAGCAAGATCAGGCCTAGCTAGTGTTTAAATTGAAGACAACCAGGGAATTTCTGGGGTCTCCAGATGGGGTTAGGAAAGAATCCTTCCTGAATCCTAAAGATCCATTTATCCCAGGCAGAGTTGACAGTACTGAGGTAGAAGGACTTGTGGTCTCACCCAGTATAAATCAGCTATGTTTCTAATCCGCATAAAAATTCCTTGAGTATGTGTTTTGGCATATATATATATATATACATACATTATTATATTTTCTAGAAATGTTACCAAATTAGGGTGTGGAAACTGTATTTTTTTTTAAAGTCACACCCATACTTCACAAATGAGTTAACCAGACTGAGTAACTAAAGTGGAAGCCCATGCAGTTTTACGTGGGAATAGACCCCATTGTCTTTAGTGGGATTTATTAATGTCTTGAAAGCATTGGCAGGATAGCAGTCTACTAGCACAATCCTGTACATCAGGGTTAGAGAAGCTGTGGCCCTCCAGTTGTTGTTAAGCTAGAATTTCTAACAGTCCCAGCCACCTTGGCTGTGGTGAGAGTCTGTGGGAGCAGCTTTTCCTCAGCATACCCCCCTGCCATGTTATACTTCTGAGAATGTCTATAAATGTGCTTAGTGGGTGTTATTCCCAGGTACATGTGCAACCTAGAACAGCTTGTTTTCAACAGCCTGGAGAATGGAGGAGGTGCAGTAAAGAGAAAACCTTATTTGTCACAGAGGTGTCACAAATATCTTTCTACTCAGAATGTGAGTGTGTTTTGTGTGTATGTGTACACACACACACACACAATTTATTTTGAGGACGCAGCTCAGATTGTGGACAGTGCTCAGTAAGAGATTATGTCATTTTAAGCCTGAAGCAGGACATGAATTTCAAAACAGAACTGCCAGATGCTTACCTGAATAGATTCCTAAAGAAGTTCAAGGCAGGAAGAAGTCTGTCATCTTCTTTACTATTAATCATAGTTTGGGTTGATGGGGTAGATCAAGGTTTCATTAGGCCTACAGTGAGCAAATGGATGGGTTAAAACACTGCTGTAATATACATAGTTGAAGGAAAACTGGGTTCCCATGTCTTTCAGCACCACTACATATTTGACTGTTCCTGCCTATGTAGAGGCAAAATCTTTCTGAGTTTGCATTATTTTAAAACAGAGTTTATACTTTTACTTGATCATTTAATTAAATTGACCTCCTCCTCCAGCAAATAATCACTTGCATTCACATATGTGTTCAGTAATTTGATGGCATTTTTTTCTTGGTAACCCCATGTGTAAATCATGAAGATCCATCTGGAACTGTGACTTGGATCTGCCTTGGTCTACTAAGAGATGGTTACAGAAGTTACATATCCAACATGGTGTAGTGGGGAGAGTGCTGGACTAGGATTTAGGAGCCCTGGATTAAATCTCTGCTCAGCCATGGAAACTCACTAGGTAGGAGTGGAACCAGTAAAACTGCTCTTTAAATATTCCACTTATCTTGAAAGCCCTATTAGGATCATTGTAAGTGTGGCCCAGTTTGATGGTACCTAATACAGAAGGTACACATTTCTGGGGCCCAGAAGGCTAGAGGAGCCTGTTGCTGCTGTGCACCCTCGCTGCTGCTGCTGTTACTGCCCGGAATCTAGTCTTTTACCACTGCCTTGTCTACAGCTTACCATCACCTTAGACTTGGGCCTGGACAGCAAAAACTCCCATACAGTGGTGCCTCGCTAGACGATTGCCTCGCAGGACGAGGAAATCGCTAGACGATGCCTTTTTGCGAGCGCTACTGCGCTTCGCAAAACGATGTTTCCCTATGGGGAATTTCGCTAGACGATGAGGTTTCCCCATAGGAGTGCGCCGACTAGTGGTCAAAAGCTGTCAGTGCAGCTGTCAGTGCATTCCTATGGGGACCCTCACTCGCTAGACGAGGTTTCCCTATGGGAAATTTCGCAAGACGACTGCGTTTTCCCTTGGAACGCATTGAAGCGATTTCAATGCATTCCAATGGGAAAACGTGCTTCGCTAGACGATGTTTTCGCTAGACAGCGATCCTCGTGGAACGGATTAACATCGTCTAGCGAGGCACCACTGTACTTGCAGCTGAATTAATTAGTTATTATGTAGCAGAAAACTGCAAATGTTCTCAGGAAAGAAGTGGAAACAACATGAATTCTCTTACCAGTGGCATGTGCAGTTTCAGTACTCACCCTGTGGCCTGGGCCTATTCATCACTTGGATACATTTTAGAGTATTTGGACATCCCTCCCTTCCAGGAGCTGTTCGTGCCCCCCAGGAAGCTGACTATGAGGGATTTCCAAGCTTGTCTGAGGGACAGTGGGTAGGTGGGAGCAATACCATCCCATGGTTCTGCTGTTGAAACCAATTCCTTCAGCAGAACGACTCCTCTGAACTGTGCCTGTGGGGCATAGTCTTTGTGGGGAATACTCAGCTTGCAGCAGTGCATTGAAGAATTTTTCGGTGTACATGAGCGCTGATTCTCTTAGTTCATTCTCCATTTTTATTTTAAAACAGATGTTATCGGGGTCAACAAACTGTCATCTTGTTGTCTTTATAAACATCATGCTGATGTTCTTTAAGATGTTCCCGGGTTTAAATTGTGAGATAAGAGCTACCTAACTGTGACATGTTTAAAACTTTTACAGGAAGATCATTACACGTATGTTTTCAAATAGGTAGCTGTGTTAGTCTTTCAGCAACAACCGATGCAAAACAAAAATACTTCAGCACCTTTAAGATGAGGAAACTAATTCCAGCCTTCATGGAGGCAATCCACTTTTTCAGGCACATGGAACACAAATCTGGACCACAGCTTTATGCACAGTATGCAGGGTGTTAGGGATGGATCAAAGAGAATAAAAGTAGCATATTTACACTTGGTAATGAGCTTTTAAGGTGACAGCAACCACTTCACACAAACAAGTGTTATTTATTTAATTTATTTATTTAAAATATTTTTACTCCACCTTTCTCCTTAAAAGCAGCTTACATCAAAGACAATATTTAAAGCTGACAACAGTGAGCATACAAATACTAAAAGGGATCAAACAAATACTATACTAAAAAACATAAGCAGCAGCAAAACACATTCAAGGCAGTAAGTCACAACAATCCATTTAAAAATCCCACTCAGGCAGCCAGTCATTAAGGGAAAGCCAGTCATTGAAGAGCAAAGTCTTTGCTGCTTGTGAAAGGACAGCAAAGATGGGGCCGGCCTAGTCTCTTGTGGGAGCAGCAGAAGAGAAGGCCCTGTCCCCTGTACCCACCAAATGCACCTGGGAAGATGATGGGACCAAGAGAAAGGCCACTCCTAATGATCTTAACACTCAAACAGGCTCATAAAGGGAGACGCGCTCCTTGAGAGAGCTTTGACCCAGGCCATTTAGGGCTTTATAGGTTAGAACCAGCACTTTGAATTCTGCCCAGAAACAGATTGGCAACCAAGTGAAGCTGCTCTAACAGAGGGGTTATGTGATCCCTGTGACCAGCCCCAGTTAGCAATCTGGCTGCTGCGTATTGTGTATTGTCACTTGGTCTCATCCCCACATTTTGTTTTTAGTTGTTGTTATGTTCCACTTAAGAGAAACATTGCAGTAAGTATTTTTGGTTACATAGGAGATAAAGGAGAACTGGTATTGTTATGTACTGTGAGGTTGTCTGTGACTTGTGGCAACTTTATGAATGAAAGACCTCCAACTGTATTGAGAATACAGTCTTGAGAGCATTTTCTGATGGCTTGCCGTTTCTAGTTGATGAAGATTCTGTCCTCAAAGAAGATCCCAGATTTTAGAATGCTTATGTTCCACCAAAATGGTTGTTTCAGCTTATCCAGAATCTGGCTATACCCGTTTTTGTGCAGTTAGACTGAAAGACCTCTGAGAATGTAGTTGTATTGATTGCGACCTGAGCTTCATTTAAATTGTTTCTTGTCTTTTTTAAGTGACTGCTGTAGCTTTTTGCCTAATCCTCCTTATAACTTCAAATTTGTTTATTTAGATGGTAAAATCTGCTTATTTTTTGTGAGTCATAACTCAAATCCTGTTTGTGAAACTACCCAGCATAAATTTGAGGATGTCATCAGCCATGGTAATTTTTCAGAATTAAAACATTTCTGATCTCTCTCCCACAAGGCTCCTAAGGCTTCAGTAGAATCCTTTATTGTCACATGGAAAACATTTAGGGTGGGATAGAGGGGGTGGGTCTTTCCAAAAGTCTCTGCTGGAAAATTAATGACTTTACTGGCAGTGGAAATTTTCAGAAATTAAAAATCTTCTTCCATCCCTTGGCCTGCAACAGCTTCCCAACAATGAAAGGGATTCCATAGGAGCTTCGGGACCTCGGGGAGGGAATTGGAAATATTTTATTTATGAAAAACCACCGCGGTTGACAATGTCATCAGCCTTATAGAAAAGGACCTCCGCCTTTGTGTGTTTTAGGCAGTGAACCCTCCGAGATCTCAGCCTTGCTCGTGGTAGCCTGCCTAAACTGCTGTCATTAAGTGCAGTACTTTTAACTCATCCTCAATGGATTAAGGTTTTGGAACGAGATTGTTTAAGTTTCTCTCTTTTTTTGGTGCAGTTTTTCACCATTATATTAGGCATTTTCTAAAGGTTTTTAGAAAATGTTGCTAATACTAGGGGCACAGTGAGAAGACACAAGTGTCCTGAGTGGACAAGACTGAGAACATGCTTTTAAGAATGTCTTTTTGTTTTTCGAAAACAGCAAATTTTGAAGGAGGTTTCTACACAAACCCCTGAACCTAGTTGTTTGAAATTTGACATGTTTACTCTTCTCTTTAGATTCTATGGCAACTCCAAGTTTTGCCTATATCTGTGAAAAGACAAAAAAGTTATAGCCATTTTAATTTTTTTTAACATATCAATAAGAGGGCTGGTGGTTAGAATTTCTGAATTGATCAGGATTCAGACTGTGGACCAAATTGGTTCAAATCTTTCTTGTCTGAATCAGAATTGAGCCTGAATCAGATTGGGAGATCTGTTGCAAGCAGCCGTGTAACTAAGCAGATTCCTGAAGCTTGTTCATTAATTTCTATTTATAGAATGTCCAAATATCTAGAAAGCTCATATTCTTAAGGCCTTCCAATATGTTCACTTACATCTGTATTTTCTTTACTGATAAACTGATCCAGTTATTCTTTGTGAAGGCTTGAACTTCGAATGGCAAGGTCCTGAGATATCATTTAATTCAGTGCTTTAAACAGTCTCTGTCCTCCTCCAGAAATATTTGTGAATTCATCCACAGAACAGAACAGGTATTATGATCAAAAATGCAAGTTCAGTTTTCTAATGTGGTTTATTGGGAGAAAGCAGGTATAATATGCATGTGCACAATCATGCAGTGTGCAATGCGATCAAGATAATTGCATGTGCAAATTATGTATAAGAGTAGCTGTCCTAATGTGAGCTTTAATATCCACATACTGTTAGTAAAATAACTGAACTGTGTGAAAGCAGCTTTTCTTATTTAATTTACATATTTATTTTCAGCTGCTTGCAATACATTCCCAATGTGTTTTTTATTGAAAAAAATTGGTTTCTGGTGGGTTTCTCTGCATAGGGTATATAAAAATGAACAATTTTTTTAAAAAAGTCTTGTTCTCTTTCTTTTAAAAATCACTGGAAATGCAGGAAGGTTTGCCGCTTCTATTTTTCAGTTAAGAAATAAGCTGGTAATTGATCCCCTCATATTTCAGTGATACGATGAAGTCTCAGTAACTCCTATGGAAGCAGATGTGTCCCCCACCCACCCCAGTCCAGAATGAAAATCATCAGATTTACAATTGGGCTGTCAAGATATAATTCCTGTTCTAATAAACAGATGTGAATAAGAAAGAACAACCAATGGTTCTTTCTACCCAGCAACAGAAATGGTGGCATGGCATCCACACAAGCCATCAGTCTCTCATTTAACTTTTATTTACCCACGTCCATGTGCATTAAGTGATCTTGACCAATTAAAAGCACTTCTGTGGGAAATTATGTAGTGTTGAGAGTGCTGGTACTGGTACTTGGGAGATCTTGGTTCTAGTTCCCACAGAGACATAGATAGATTGAATATAGGCGAGTTGCTCTCTCTTTAACTTACCTCACAGGAGTGTTGTGGAATTAAAATGTAGAGAAGATATAGGTATGCCACCTTTTGCTCAATGAAGGAGAGGTGGGATGTAAATGGAATCATTAAGTGATAAGGAGCTTGAGAAATTGATTCCTGAGGATCTACAGTGAACAGTCTCCACTTATTTGTGGGGTGAAAGATTGGTCTGTGGTGCTTCGTTTGTTATAGCTCATTCTAGTCTCTTTAACTAGCAGTACCCCAGGTCCCGATTTTAAGACTCAGCTCACACATTAAAATACATTAGTCTGAAAGATTATTATTATTATTTCTTGATTGTTGTTAGTTATTATTACTTGGTTGTTTAATGTGGAATAGCCAGCAGTGTGAATGAACAAACTCCATTGATAAGCCTTCTGTCAGTAGCTGGACTAGAATGACCAAATTCCCAGTCATCCATGAACCTCTCACTGAGTTACCTTGAGCTGGTTATGATCTCTCTCAGCCTCAGATATGCTACAGGTTGTTAAGAGGATAAAATGAGTCAGGGAGTGTGAAAATGTCTATTGAGCTGGATCTTGTACTGTCTAAGCTGGAAGAGCAGAATGTTTTTAGCATTACAGTTCCCACCAGTTAACTGAAAACTTTATCTTTCTGGTCTGAGCACACAGGCTCATTAGATGGCGGAAAATAAAGAACCACCAAATGGTTGATATCTGAGACTCCATGGGCAAAATCTAATTGGTGATTCAGATCTGTGTGAGTGAAATTGTGGCAAATTGCCACTGATTAATGGGGTATTGGTTGCATTCTTGAGTACCAGGTTGTCTGTGCAATCAGGTCTGTGCCCAGAAAGCTCCATCAGCATCTGGTTAATTCATGGCAGTGAGTTTTACACTTTCATAAACTGCCAATTGGATTCCAGCCTATATTTTTGAATGCAGATAGGAATGAAGCTCTCCAACCAGGGTGGATAAAAATCCACGGTTTTTCAAAATCAAATTGATTTAAATCACAATTTAAATTTTTTAAAAATCAATTTTTTTAAAATTTGAATTGTAAATTTTTTTAAAAAAATTGATTTGTGATTTAAATCGTGATCATGATTTAAATCAAATCTGTCCTGTCTCCAGTTCAGATTTCCAAAGATAATAATAAACTGTAGTGCCTGAGTTGGGGATGCATAATGGAACTTGCAAAGATTTCTAGTAATGGTGTGTAATTAGGACACAATTTGTGAAAGCCTTCATGGCATAACAGAAGCTCTGGTTTTTCTGACAAACACCCACCCTTAGGGCTAAGTAGAGCTCCACAAGGGAAAGCCCTCTAGCAGCCCAGTTCCAGAGAGACAAATCAAGAATAGAAAGAATCTGGGTAAGGTGAGCCTTTGAGACCTGTCAGCATTTTTGGCTGACACAAAAGGGGGCCCCACACAGCCCATGCATTTTCTGAAAGCAAAAAATGAAAAGAACTAAAAACATCCAATAGATCCAATTCTGAAAAGGAGTGAGAACTCTTGTCTGTCTTTCATTTTCTGGAAGCACCAACAAAACAAAACTGGGACTTCAGTATGTCTCATTCCATAGCAATTGATCTGACCTAACAGAGCTTGGAAAAGTGGCTTTGTTGAACTCCCTCAACCCCCAGCCAGTATGACCAGTAGCCATGATGGCCAGTGGATTCTGGGTGCTCTAGTCCAACAAAATCACTTTTCCTAGTTCTGAAAACTGATGCGGAATACTCAGTTCAGCCTCTGATTATAATATGTCTTTGTGGGGAATTATTTGGGTCATAGCACTAAAATTTGCAGGATGGTCTCAACAATGGCATCTTTGGTAGCTAATAAATAGTGACAGTACCTTTTGCGTTTCATTGGCTTTTGCTTCCACTGTTTATAAGGTGGAAGTGGATACCAAGCTAGGACTTAAGAGCCGAAGACAAAAAATACATAGTTTTCTGTACTCTGTATTCTGTTTTCAGTATAGCCATTACAGTCTTTAAGGTATCACAAGACTCTGTTTTTCATGTTTTCTGTAACAAATTAACACAGTGACTGCTATGGCATTTAACAGTCATTGGGACTATAAAACACTCAAGAACATTATACTGGGGAAGTTGTGTTGTAACGTCATGACTTATGAAGAAGGGTTTTTGTAAGCAATAAAACCTTACACAGTGTTTTTAATGACTTTTTATTTGCCTCAATAAAGATAACAAGAACACTAGTTAGGGGTTGTAGACCATGCTAACACAACAGAAAGCTTGATGCTCTGCAGGCTTAATTTTGAGCCATCATTCTCTAAATCTCAACTACAGAATTAAATTCCATTGTCAGGGTTCTGCTCTAAAAGATGGGGTCAAAGTTTGAAAAAGTTAATTTCCCATTTGTTGGAGGATTCTGGAAGTTGTAGTCCCAAGGGGTAACTGTCCCAAAACTCTGGAGGAAATGCCCATGAAATACGCCTATTTACGTATTTCAAAAGGACTTTATTTCTTCAAGCCTTTCTTTAGAGCTGGAAATCCCAGGCAACGTAGTCAACATATTAGGAATACAGAAAAGACATTCAGTACTAAAAATGGATGTTTGTTGTGAGTCTTCCAGTAACATTTATGTGCAGTGATTTATCAGAGTCTGAGCTTGAGGGTTTGGCCCCCAGAATCTTCATTATACCCTTGGCTTCTCTGCTTCTGAAAGCTGAGTCTGAATTAGAGGAGGAAATAAATAACTAGGCTTTCGGAGAGCAAGGCAGAAAGAATATGTCATGTCAGAATTAATCTGTGTAATGCCAAGAAGATGTGTAATTTCCTTCTCTCCTCATCTACGCCAAGGATGTCTGATATGGATTTGTGATTCTGATACCACAAAATCAATTCTCTTCCCTTCCCTGCACTTTGTCAGGCTTGGCTTTGTCCATTTTGCAGTCGCTCTTCATTCTTTTTCTCCTGTTTTGCTTGTCATTATATATGAACATCGGAAAGCTTTTTAAAAGGTGGGATTTTTCTAAAAATTGGTTGTCGTTGATATCGGAGAGATTGGGCCTGCTTTGGGAACAGCATGAGTGACACAACATGGAGATAAAACTGCACCTGTGAACACTGATAACATTCAAATGTTTCTTGGCATACCTCCAGTGCTTAAAAAAAATATTCAGCTATTTGAGTCTATAATTATGATTATAAACTGTTTAACTCTTTGGAATGTACAAAGGACATCCCAGGATCGCTTTTAACCACATTGCTGAATGTTTCCAAAAATGGAAATGCCTGACCGAAATGCCTAACCACTAGAGCCTGCAAATGGATAATTTAAATTCAGACTTCAAAAAATTATAGATGTAGCCTTGCAGCAGTGAGTAGTTAATACGTGAAGTAATAGGAACTGGGCTTTGAGTCTGCTTCAGGGCTATCCAGTCCAAGTCTATTTTAAATGTAAAGAACCTTAAAAAGGGAACCTTAAAAAGGGGACATGAAGTTTAGCCATTGGCAGCTGGTGCCTGGACAGCAGCCTAAGTGGGTGCACAGATCACCTGACCACAGTCTCTTTAACTATCATGTGACAATATATTTCCATTTAAATGATAACACCAACTTTTAAAATTGTGTTTATATGTAAAATTAGCATTTGCACATTTTATGTAAGTTTGATTTCTCCTCCTCCTTCACATTTCCTCTTTCCTGGGCACCCTGAATATGAGGTTTGACTCCTGAAAAACACCTGGAAGATTCCAGTGAAGCACTAACATCTTCTGTTTCCCCTAACTTGCCCCATTTTTGGTAGATACATTTGCCAAAATCCGGTTGCTTAAGGTGGTCCAAATAGTAACTTTTGGTCCACTCCTCTTCAGTAAACAAACTGTTCCTGCCATGTCTCTCGAGGAGTGCATACACACTGGCTTGTGTGCATGTGATCCAAAAATTGCAGCAGGACACTTTTTTTTTTACCAGGGAGGAATGAATCAAAAGTTGCAATTTAGCATACACTAAGCAACAGGATTTCTGCCATTGACAGGACTAAGGGGCAGAAGTTGTATGACAAGCCCTACCGTTAGATGAAAGAAGATAGATATTTCAGGTGCTTAGTCTTGGATTTCATGATATAAACATAACCAGATGGTGTTGCTGTTTGCATGTGTATTTAAGCAGAGGTGAGTAGGGGTGAATATCAGCAGGGGATTTGTATATGTGTAGAAAGTCGGTGCTTCCTTTCATTTCCTTCAGTCTTATATTTCTTATTCCTCTCTGTTTATTTCAGATACGTAACCTAGCCTGGCAAGAAGACTGGTTCCTTTGCACTGTGGAAGTTACATCTTGTATATGGCGTGGTTAAGGTTGCAGCCTGTCACCTCAGCCTTCCTCCGGTTTGGGCTCATTACGTTTGTGCTGTTTTTATATGGTCTACAGGTGGACGCTGGCATGGGATTCGATTCACCCAGCATAGGGCATAATGCTACATGCTCAGGTTCTTCTGAGTGCAAGGAGGGTGTTATCTTGCCAATATGGTACCCAGAAAATCCCTCCATGGGGGACAAAATTGCCAGGGTTATTGTTTACTTTGTGGCAATGATCTACATGTTCCTTGGAGTGTCTATCATTGCTGATCGTTTCATGGCATCCATAGAGGTCATTACTTCCCAAGAGAAAACCATTACAATCAAGAAACCCAATGGAGAAACGACCACCACCACCATCCGAGAATGGAATGAAACTGTTTCCAACCTCACTCTCATGGCTCTGGGCTCCTCTGCTCCAGAGATCCTCTTGTCACTGATAGAAGTTTGTGGTCATGGATTTGTTGCTGGAGACCTGGGGCCGTCTACCATAGTTGGCAGTGCTGCTTTCAACATGTTTATCATCATAGCCATCTGTGTTTATGTTATTCCCGATGGTGAGACTAGGAAGATAAAACATTTGAGGGTTTTCTTTGTCACTGCTGCATGGAGCATCTTCGCATACATCTGGTTGTACATGATCCTTGCGGTCTTCTCTCCGGGTGTGGTTCAGGTATGGGAAGGTCTGGTCACCCTGGTGTTCTTTCCTGTTTGTGTCATCCTGGCTTGGATAGCAGACAGAAGGTTGTTTTTCAATAAATATGTGCACAAAAAATATCGTACCAACAAGCACAGGGGCATTATCATCGAAACGGAGGGGGATCACCCCAAAGGGATTGAAATGGATGGTAAGATGATGAACTCCCACTTTCTGGATGGTCACCTCATGCCTATGGAAGGGAAAGAGGTAGATGAGTCACGCAAAGAGATGATCCGAATTCTTAAGGATCTGAAGCAAAAGCACCCTGAAAAAGACTTAGACCAACTGGTGGAGATGGCCAATTACTATGCCTTATCTCATCAGCAAAAGAGCAGAGCATTCTATCGGATTCAGGCTACTAGGATGATGACAGGAGCAGGAAATATTTTAAAAAAGCATGCTGCTGAGCAAGCCAAGAGAAGCACTAGCTTGCATGAAGTGCGGCCCGAGGAGCCAGAGGAGTTCATCTCAAAAGTCTATTTTGATCCTTGCTCCTACCAGTGCCTGGAGAACTGTGGTGCTGTCCTCCTGACTGTTGTCCGGAAAGGAGGAGATGTATCTAAGACAGTTTATGTGGACTATAAAACCGAGGATGGTTCTGCCAATGCTGGAGCTGACTATGAGTTTACAGAAGGGACAGTCGTTCTGAAGTCAGGGGAGACTCAGAAGGAGTTCTCCATAGGCATCATCGATGATGACATTTTTGAAGAAGATGAGCATTTCTTTGTGCGCCTCAGCAACCTGCGGGTGGTTGAGGCTGAGGAACCACCTCCTGAGCTCAACAACTTGCCATATCCCAAGGCCATGCTGGCCTCTCCCTGTGTGGCTACTGTGACTATTTTAGACGATGACCATGCAGGGATCTTCACTTTTGAGTGTGATGTGATGCATGTCAGTGAAAGCATTGGGGTAATGGAGGTGAAAGTTCTTAGGACCTCTGGTGCCCGAGGTACAGTCATTGTCCCATACAGAACAGTTGAAGGGACAGCAAAAGGAGGTGGAGAGGATTTTGAAGATGCATATGGGGAGCTGGAGTTCAAGAACGATGAAACTGTGTAAGTACCTCACTTTAATTTCTTCAGAGCCAACGTTTTTTAACCCTGGAATTTTCTTCCATCACAGGTAAACTTGGGCAACATATGACGAACTGTCTTCTCTCCCTCTCCTTTAGTCTCTGCATTTACCTCTCCCAGGCAAGAACCCTACAGCAGGATCTAGTCTCTTTTCCTCTCCTTCTGGGATAGAATAAACGGGTTGCAAATGTTATCTGAAAAGGCCTCAGGTTTTCATAGGGATACTTATACCTATTATGACAGGGTTAAATTCCAAAGTGTACTAAAGTCACAGTCCAAAAAAAATCTACCATGTGTTAACTGCCACATGTGCAATTGAAAGAAGTATATGGCTCCAGGACAGGATCCTTGGCCAGTAATCCTTGAATCTCTTGTACTGAACTACTTGATTTGGGGGGTGGGGAACAAGTGACCCATGAGCTACATCCAGTCCCCACTTGCTATTGAAATCGGCTACTAAAATGGCTGCCATACTGCTAAAATTTGGTAGCGCAAAAGCAGTGTTCTTTGTTCCAGTGACCAAGTCCACTGCAAACTTTCACTTTGAAACAAGAATGTGGCTTTGTAAATTTCCTATGACTGCCCAGTAGCATCATGGCAATCTGCTATATCTTCATGCTTCATTATAAATTACCTCTGTTCTTCAGTGTGAAAGAAGCCGCTCTTTCAGACGAAGAGGCCGTGCTAAGTCTAATGTGGCAAAGAGCAGAGCTTGGTATAGTAACTTCTGGGGATGGCAGCTCCAGGAATTTTTGAGCAAGAATGGCTTTCTGGAGCCCAGACTTTATAAGTACAGTAGTCCTACAGAGGAACACCCGAGCCACACGTCTTATCAAATCAACACAGCTACTGTTTTGCATTTTGCTTTCCTTTGTAATTTTAAAATGGCTGCTTCCCTTGTTAATACTAGCCACGCACATGCATTTGGTTCACCAAAGTGGCTTAAAGAATGGTGGAGTAGATGGCAAACATGGGAGCCAGGCTACCTCCCTCCCATAACCACCTCCCTTAATACTTCCATACAGTGACTGCCACATACCCAGTCCCTAATCTAAAGAGTTTCTACTTACATTAAAGGGGAAAAAAAGGTACAATTAATATATTTTTTTAAAATCATGCAGAAGTTTCTACAGTGGTTCAAATAAAGTGAAAACTCCTTTCAAACCTCCCAGCTTCATATTGGAAGTTTGGGATATGAGAGGGTGGGACTAGAGACGTCGGCACAGGATTTGTGGCTTACAGGTATACTGTTCCTCCCCTCCACTTTCTAGCCTTCAAATGAGCAGGCTGAACACCTGCTGCATAGGGCTACTGTGTGGACGGCATTAACAAGTAGATGGGCAGAGAAAGATTTAAAAGTCAGGAAATAGAATTTGGTCTGATAAGGAGATATTATATAACAACGAACCTTTTAAAGAACTGTTGACCAGAGATGATTGCAGGAAGTGTTTTCCTTTTAATTTGTAAATGGCCAAAGATTGCTTTCCCTTAGCACATTACAAAACAGAAGAAACCATCTTCAGTCTAAACATGTTCTTCTCCTTGAAGGAAGAAGGGACTTTAAAAATCGCTAAGTTTTTTGGGGGAGGGGGAATGATCTCTCTAAGCCAGTTCTCACCGTTGTGGGAAGCAGATAGATCCTGCCACCGGGTCTTGCTTGTAGCTTCTGAAGTTCCAGTATGGTCAAAGTTTCCTCACCCATATTTTGGGAGGTAGACTAGGAAAATATTGTTGTGCAGAAGAATAAAAGGTAAAATTATCTGCAATGTTAGTCTCCAATGTGGTTGGATGAGTATAAATTTGATGAGTACCTGATGTGTAAGAAATACTAAATAATCCTGCAAGTTGCTTAAACCTGAACTATTTTGTCTCAAGCTGTTCCTATCTGCTGCCAGTGCTGGCCAGCTGAAGCTCTGTAGCTGTGCTTACATAGTTGGAGTGTTGCCTCAGCAGGCTTACAATTACAGTGATGGGAAACATTTGTTTTTTCAACTACAACTCCCAGAATTCCCCAGCAACTCTCAGGAATCTGGAACTAGCAGTCCAAAAAACAAATGTTTCCCATCTCTTCCCTGTTAACTAAGTGTGAAACTGTTACTTTAATCGGTCTTGGTCACAAAGTCCGAGCCATCCCCATCATCTCTCTCTCTCTCTCTTATGGGTTTGGAACAGAGCTAGGCAAAGTTACTCTCTGTAACTTCAGATTGCAAAACGCTCCCGGGCAGCAGAGTCTGGGGACTTGAGATCCAAAAAAGAGACTTCCAGCACCTTTAATGATTAACAAGTTTTGTTTAGCACGAGTTCTTGTTGATCCTAGAGGGACGTGGTGGCGCTGCGGGTTAAACCGCAGAAGCCTCTGTGCTGCAGGGTCAGAAGACCAGCAGTCGTAAGATCGAATCCACGCGACGGAGTGAGCTCCCGTCGCTTGTCCCAGCTCCTGCCAACCTAGCAGTTCGAAAGCATGCAAATGCAAGTAGATAAATAGGTACCACCTCGGTGGGAAGGTAACGGCGTTCCGTGTCTAGTCGCGCTGGCCACGTGACCACGGAAACTGTCTTCGGACAAACGCTGGCTCTACGGCTTGGAAACGGGGATGAGCACCGCCCCCTAGAGTCGGACACGACTGGACTAAATGTCAAGGGGAACCTTTACCTTTTTACCTTGTTGATCCTGAGTAAAACTTGTTAGGGTATTTTCACTGCATCTATTATGGTCTGTCTTACACATGGTTGCTCTTTCCCCACAGCGGTGTTCACTACCCCCTTGCACAAGCAGCAGTCTGATTGCTTTTGAACAAGGCAATTGCAGGTTTGCACATCTGGAAGTTGAAGCGTTATGTGTACAGGATGTTATATTATGCATTTCTTCAGCAGGCTTCTCCCCTTGGGCGGAGCTGCTACATACCAGAGCCTTTTCTGGTGCTGGCCTTTTTCCACCTGGGATGCTGTCTCAGGGAGGTCTTAGAAGGTCTGCCTTGAAGTGCTAAGCCAAGTGGAAACTTTCCCCTCTGCCCATGCTGTTTTCCTTCGTGTTGGTCCTCAAATAGCCTGTCCCATGCTCCTATTGTAATCTCCATCTATCTTACACACATCATTTGTCTGTGTTAATACACTCAAGTACTTTCTGAAGAAGTAGAACAATTAAGTACACTAGATTCTTAGATCTTTAAAAAAAACCCTCAAAAGATTAATTAGTATAATAGTGCAAGAGTCACTTTTGCAACACTGAAAAAGGGGCAAGAATCTCTTGAGAGGGACCCACAAAGGGCAAATCTCTGAGCTACTCTATATGGGGCAGGGTTTGCATACTTGGCATCATGCCCTAGGACCATTAGAGAAAGTTTGCATTTTTATCGGAAAATTTAAAAATCAAGCTTGCTGTGTTGGTGGGTACCTATTTTAAACCTTTCTTCTGCGGCAGCTTTCCAAGCACATCAAACGCAAATGAAGTGAACCCATCTATTCCCCCAATGCCAGCTCTTTGGTTTTACATTGATCACAGACCAGACAAGACTTGGATGAGGAAGATCAAATTGGATTTTTAAGCACGCCTTTTCCAAGTCGCATGTCTGCCGCTTGCAACCTGAATCCTTAGATAGAAAACGCTTGTTGAACTCACTTAAGCTGGTAATCTTGATTGACCTGGAAAATGAAGTTAAGAAATTGGTTTTCAAACTGCCATTCACTGCACCCTGGTTTTCCTTGGAAGTTGATCAGAGGTTCCGTAATGAGCAGATCAGCAGACAAATAGGCTTGTTGAAAGAAAACCCAATGATCCCATCCAGTCTTCTTCAGTGGACTGCCTCAGAGCAGGGCTTTGTGACCTGCGGTTTGAAAATATTTGTAACTCACATTAAGGGAAAAAATGCCAAGATCCTGCTGAAGAATCAGAATGGTGTGTGGGTTTTTTCTCCCATTTTTCCTGTTTGTTTTTTGTTTGTTTTTGTTTTGCTTTGCCAGGGAGCTCTGTGTCTAATGATGTTATAAATGTATCATCTAATTTGGAACTTGGTCTTCCAAATCAGTTGGGCTACCCTTCTCATGTGTTGGAAGGCAAACATCTGCAATCAGTTGTGGAGGTTCCTTGTGTGGCCTAAAATCATGTTTGTGCTTGGTTCTAAATTATGCTGGGATACTACACAAATATATGGCTTCCTGCTGTAGATTTTCACCCTTCAGTGTATGGAAGGTGGTGGTATCTGTAATACAGATGCAACTAGTACACCTATACAGTGCTTTTATGTATGAGGAGGAATGACAATGTAGTTCTTCTTTTATTGCTTGTGCTGGTTTTCAGTTTAGGACAAGATCTATGTTGTTGATCCAGAACAAGATCTAACTGCATACTTTGGTATCCAGCCCTTGCAGAATCTGGATCCAGTTTCTATTGCAATCCTCTGTGAAGTCAAAAACTTGATGCAGAGAATTTTGTGAGCCCCTAGAACAGGTTTTTAAGGGTGCAGGAGGCCAGAAAGACAAGATGGAATTGCAGATGCTGGTGGAAGCAATGAGATTCACTGTGTTGCAATATAAAGTAACTTTGTACCTCAGCATTTTGGGTGAGTAGCCAGTAGTTCTTGGTGTTGAAAGCAAAAATGTTCATGATTCAGCTGAAGCTGTAGAGTTAAGCTGGAAAAAACTGGCACCCTCATCTCAGTGGACAAATGACCATCATGGTGGTGTTCTTTCTGTGTGGAATTGTGTTTGATCCATTTTCATTATTCACCTGGAAAAGTCACTGGAATTTCCTGGAAAGAATGCAATAATCCAGATTGTGTGATTGAGTATGAACAGTCTGAAACAGAGTGCCATTGTGCTGTAGGAAGGGCTTTGGTGGCGAGCAAGTTTCTTTGAGTTAGTAGCATAGCTTTAGAGTGAGGATAGTTTGTCATATTTTTTGACAGGAACATCTGAACAGATGTGGCATGGTTTTACTACCTCTTTGTCTCTGGAATATATAAGTGTCTGTCTCTGCATGAGAATATCCAGTTGCAAACACCATTGTTTAGGAAGATATTCAGAGCTTTGGAATATGGAGTGTTCTATATGGTCGCCCCCCCCCCCCCCATTCATGGCTTTGCTTCCTTGCCACTTACTTGCTCCTGCTGTCTTATCTCCTCAGCTTCCCATCAGAGTGAAGCTAATTTCAATATTATAGGGATTTCTGGGACACCCATTGTCAGCAGAGCTGTTAAAGAATGATCTCCCGTAGCTTTTTCAGGAACTCACTGATTGCCACAGCAGTGCCCTCAGTTAATAACGTTGGGTCACATTTTGCTCTCTAGCCTGCTATTTGATGACAGTCAGGGGCTAACAAATACTTGAATTATTTCCTCTAAAGCATGAAGGGTCTGGTCTGTTTTAGCCATTGTGTAATTCCTGGCCCTTGTCTAGACCTGCATTTCTCCTTTCTATTTTTTAAATGGTTCTTCTTTTTCTTTTAAGAATGGCCATTTTCAACTAGTTTCCAAATGTAATAATTTGGAGACAAGTGGTTTATATTGTACAACCAAATAGTTAAAATAAGTAGATGATCAGCTCAAGATTATTATTGCCTATGAATGACCCAAATGTCAGGGTGAAGGACCCCAGAATTTGAATATTTGAAGGTTTGTATAATGGAAGTGATTCCCAGTGTGGTGTAGTGGATAGAGTGATGGACTAGGACAGGGTTTGAATCCCCACTTGGCTCTGGAGACTGACTGGGAGAGTGGAACTGGTAAAACCACTCCTTAAATATCTCAGCCCTATTAGGGGTTGCTATAAGTCAGTTATGGCTTAACGGCACAAAACACGCACACATAATGGAAGGCTCTGCAATGTGTGAATGGAAGCCGTTCTACTAAACAGTGGGCAGGTGCCAAGGGATGGAAATCTGATATGCTGTCCTTATTGTCTCAGCATTTAACCATATCTAAGAAAAATCTGCTACCATCATTTGATTTTCCATTGCATACCTGTGTCATTATTTTATTTGTATATCCTAACTTTCTTCCACATAGCCTAGAGTTGTACATACGTTTCTCCCCCTTGCCCATCCCACTTTTTATTTTCACAAAAATTTTGTGGAGTTAGGATAGGCTGAAAATTAGTGGCAGGCCCAAGATACCCCAGTAGGAATTTGAACCTAGGCCTCCCCAATCTTAGTACAGCACTCTAACGACTATAACAAGCTGGCCCTTCTGTGTAGACTGGCTGAGGATGCCATCTTTAGTGTATGACTAAGGATGTTTAAAAACTGTTAAATATTATTATTAGAAACATAAGAAAGAACAGAACACTGTCTAAAGGGTCGGATCAGGTGGTGTTTCAGGAATGCATGAAATCAGTCTGCTGAAATGGGACACCACGACAGTGGCTTGAACAAGCAATGCGCAAAGCTGATCTTCTACCCTCTTGTAGTCTGTGCTGACAGGTGTGATTGGGAATTCATTCTACCTGTCCACATGAAATACTCTCTCATGGGTGGATGAAGGAGATTGGCATGTGGAGGGCTTTGTGTGACAATTGCAAATGAAGCGAACTTGCTTAGTCCCAAATTGTGCCTGGCTTGAATGAATTATGTTGATGGAATAAGTGAGGAGCGTTCATCAAGTCCTTGGTGGAAGGGCTGTGAGATTAAATCACAGAGCACACGTTTCAAGATAAGATGGCCTGAAAGTACATTAAAAGGTTTTCTGGGATTCAAGTGAGGCAAATAATCTACAGTTGTTTCCAGTTCTGCCATTCCTGCTCACTGTAATATTGAAGCATTTTGTTTTGTGATGGGTGTCTCAGTAACATGAAACACTGATCAAGTTTAACCACCAATCTTTTGAGATGCAGTCAAAAAGCTTCGCCACCAGTGTCTGCTTGTTTGCTTCCTACATAAATTTGCCTAGATCACTTCAGGTTTGAACTTCAGCCCATTAAAGAAGGTGGCATTGTCTGTTTTTCAAAGGGTTTCCCTTGGTTGGCCTTTGGAAGGATGCCCTTGAACTGGTACATTGTGAACTGTCCGGCTTCAACCTAGGAATCTTGGGATTTATACTTAGAAACCCCTGGTAGAAATCTCTGGTGCTTTCCCCTGAACAGAGAATTCTAAGTATCTCATCAAATGATTAATCCCAGGGTTTTGCAGGGTGAGTCAGAACAGTTGTATCAAACCGCTATAACCACAGCGGATTCTGCTTTGCCTCCGGTTTGGGATGAGCTCGTGAATAGAGATTTCTCAACTGTAGTCCCACCATTTAAAATAAATCAGTGTCACTGCTACAGAATTTCTGGGAAAAGATCTAAATCTATTTTTCTATTCCTGGCTTTCAATTGTTTCCCTCTGTGATGTGTGCTATTGTCATCTCTTTAAATATTTTCACCTCAGTTAAATATTACCACACAGATATAGAAAAACATTAGTTTTGGAAATGCATAGATCTGGTAAAAGACTGAATAATTCAAAAGGTTATCTTGAACTTCACATTAAGGTGTTTTGCAGGAAATATATATAAAAAGCCTAGGAATTAAAATTGGCCTGTCTCTCAGGATCGTTGTGGAAAAGATAACAGCTCAGACAAAATAGGTAGCTGATTTAACTTTAGTTTGCTCAGAATTGCATTTATTTTAAATGTGCCTTAATAGATAAATCTACATTCTTCAGGAAATTTAAAACATGTCACCACATGACATGATGTAGTTTTCAGATGAGTTCAAACTAGAAATCTCAGAGATGGAGAATATTTCTTTTCAGGATTTTAACTTTCCAACTTCTCGAGTCTTGGTGGCTTGGATTCTCTGGAAGTGACAGTCCCAAGTGACAGTTTTCCATCTTTGATCTCTGTCTGACATAGCCCTTGCCCTCTGACAAAAGTAAGTAGCCTGGGAGTCAAGGCTGTTTATCCTAGTATTTGCCAGCTTATGGCCATGCACCAACTCCTGGATCCCACCCTAAGGGCTGCTCCTAGCTAAGCTGCTTTGAGACACTGTCTTGTACTGGTCTGAGATATGTGGGAAGGCAGAGGCAGTAGACTGGGTTCGGCAATTTTTCTTGAATAGCAGCTCCTGTCAAGAGGTAGGAAAAGTTACTTTTGACTACAACCCAATAGTACAGAAAAGAACTTTTTCCATCTCCTTTCTCTTCTTTCCCTATCACTGGCTGTTACAGTTTGGGGTGGTGTATGTTGCAACCCTGCAACAACATCTGGAGATTGCCACCTCTACTGCCCAACTACCCTACTGCACATTGTAGAGCAAATGGGTCAACATGGGAGCTTGGAGAAGTTTAGAGTTTTTAAAAAACTGCAGCTAGTTCATTAGCCAGCAGATTTTGGGGGTCGTATCCCCTCCACCAGCCACGTTCCCCATTTTTGTAAAAGTGAATGATGAACAACAGTTATTCACATATATATTACTTTGCAAGTAGAATGAAACTACAGTTACAACACACATTAGAATATCTAATGCATTTTGTTATAGACACTAAATAAATCTCTAGAAATATTAATAACCTGCAAAGGAACAACCCATTGATCCAGTTTTCCTTCCACTGGATCTGGGAATGATGCTGGCTACCTGCCTGACATGTGAATCTCTTCCCTGAATGCTCCAACATAAAGGTTAGTACTCATGTTAATACAGTCAGAAAACTTGCCAGAACATCACAGGTGATGATAGTGCAAACATCATCACTCTCATTAAATTATCCACCAGCTGAATATTGCAGCCCAGAATGGGACACTAGCCAATGCACTGGCTGTTAGAGTGACAGAATTAGACTACATCTGGATGAACAGCCCCAGTTTAGAAGGGCCTGTATCCCATGTTACTTTGCATATGCAGGAACAGGATGGTGGTATCCTATTAACTCTTCCCACTAACAGAACAGTTCCTGCCAGTGGAACAGACGGGGATAATTCTCTTTGCCCTGTATAGCCCTCCAAATACCTTCAGATCTGCTCCAGACAACTGAAGAACCTTATACAGTATAGCAGATTTATGAATGAAGAGTGCAACAGGGCTGAAAAGGAAGACAAACACCCTTGTAATGCCTGTTACCAATGCATGCAGTTGGATAAATCTCACCATACTAAAGTATTCTGCAAACATCAGCTTTTATTGTTAGGGTCCAGGCATAGCAAAACTCAGCACATACTTGAGGACCCGTACTACTAGGCTCACTTTTATATCTGTCCATCAGACATTTCCTACTATTCTCTTAAAGCAGTGGTTTCCAACCTTGGTTCCCCAAATGTTCTTGGACTGCAACTCCCAGAAAATCTGGCCAGCACAGCTAGTGGAGAAGACATCTGGGAGTTTTAATCCAAGAACATCTGGGGACCCAAGGTTGGGGACCCTGTCTTAAAGGAGCAATATATTCTGCAGTCCCATTGTGTGAGCAGAACCCTGCCTGCAGGACACTGGATTTTCTCTGATGCCGTCTTTCATTCACAAAATAGCTGATTGATCCATCATACTAGATTGCTGTGCAAAAAAAGTGAAAATAAATGTAAATATGTCCTGTCACTTGTGTAAACATTTGGTTAAATGTGAGAACTGCATTGGACTTAAGTATTATAGCCCTGTGTAACTCCACCACAACCTGTGGAATAGTGCTTTTGGTTTTTTAAATTTGCTTCCTACTTCTTTGCAAAGTTTGAGAAAGATTTTTTGTTGTTGCTGACTAGGGGAATTCTGGCAGCTGTGATCCAAAAAGTAACTTTTGCAATTCAGCCGGTGGTTTCTAGTTTCTCCTAGTGTTAACCAGGTGTGCAGTCTGTCCTTGTGGGACAACTGCAAAGCAGTTTGGCAGCCTGTTACAAACACTTCTTATGTTTTCATGATCCTGTGGCAAACTAAATATTTTCAGTATGATTTGGATCATGTTCTCGGTTTCCTTATGAAAGGTAAGACTTTTAAGCAACCACATCAACAGTGTCTATTACAGAAGTACAACAGAAATATTTGAAGAAGACCTACCTTTTTACTGAGAAAGGAAAGGCAGAATAGTATTGGGAGAAAGGCGACCTGTAAATAAAATAAACAAACAAATAAAAATAGTAATAACTGCCTTAAAATGACTGGGGAAACTCAAGACCTAGGGATGGATTTTTCAGGTCCAAATCTAGCCCTCTAGAGAGATTCTCAGTGGGCTGTGCGACCTTTTCTTCATGACAGAAGTCCTGTTTGGCTATTCTGTAATCATGTATACTTACCCTGGGTAGATGGGGAGCAGTCTTGTACTGCCCTCTCCATTGCTGATTTTGTCAGCTGCCTGCATGTAAATAGTGATGAATTGGGGACTCTGATTTTTCACACTGCATACACACCATTAAAGAATGACTGAATAAGGCTTTGGTCATCTGGTGGTTTCTCAGCTTGTGCACAGAGTTTTCCCCATTCTGAAAGATTGAAATGCCTCTGCCATGGCTTAGTTACTGACAGTGAGAAGCTTAATCTAAAATACATTGGTATTTTTAGTCCGAACATTTGGCCCTACACACTGTGGAATGCGGCCCCTGAGGACTTAATGTGAAGTAGAATTGGAACTCAAGGAGAGTTCCCTGACATGGACATAAACAATACACATCTCCTTCTAGCCTTCTTTTTGTTTGTTTTTCTCCTTTTGTTTTAACCCCTTTAAGAGTCTGTAAAACCAGGAGGGGCCAACTGAATTCTTTCTAACCTGTTACAGTTACATTTCTTTCCAGTACTTCCAAATTTGTCATGCTCTACTTATTGTTGTTATGTGCTGTCAACCCCTTTCCAACGTAATGGTTATCCTGTGAATTAGTCACCTCCAAAAGCTCGTCTTATTTTAAGTTCTACTTGGGCTTTGCACACTCATGGCCATAACTTTCATTTTGACTCCATCTGTCTCATATCTGGTCTCCTCATAGTGTCTTATGCTTTTCCCAGCACTATTGTTTTTTCCAGTATGCCTTGTCTTCATATGATGTCCCCTATCTATTATAGCCTGGCTTTAGTAATTTTTGCTTCTAGAGATAGTTCAGCCTTGATGTGATGTGGGACTCACTTATTTGTCTTTCTGGTGGTCCATGATATCCATAAAGTACCCCTCCAATACCCTTTTTCAAGTGAGTTAATATTTTCATGTTAGCTTTTTTTCACCATCGAACTTTCAGGTCCATACATAGTAAATTGGAATACTACCGTGTTTCCCCAAAAATAAGACAGGGTCTTATATTAATTTTTGCTCCAAAAAACGCATTAGGGCTTATTTTCAGAGGATGTTTTATTTTTTTCATGTACAGCAATCTACATTTATTCAAATACAGTCATGCCATCTTCTTCTGGTTGCTGCACAAGGGTGGAGGGTGGGGTTTCACTTAACAGGGGCTTATTTTTGGGGCAGGGCTTATATTACGAGGTATCCTGAAAAATCATACTAGGGCTTATTTTCAGGTTAGGTCTTATTTTCAGGGAAACAGGGTATACTTCTCCCTTGAATTGTGCGGGTTTGAGCAGCATGGTTTTGGTTATACATGGATTTTTTTAAGTGAGTGAGTGAGTATTCATAAATAAATATTCAATAAATACTGTACTGCTATTCATTTTCAGGAAATGGCCTGAAAAAGATGGGTCTTGGAGGCCTTACCGAGGCCCCTGTGGTTGGCAGTGTGGTGGCTCTGGTTCAATGGTGATGATTTGACCAACCCATCCACTCTCCTGGCATGGCAGCTCCATGTGGCAGCTGGAGAGGGTGTTGCGATATGCCAGGAGGCTGATGTGGGTTGCGGGAGGTCATAGCAGTGTGCTGTTCCATGTGGGGGAGGAAGGAGGAGAGACAGTGTCTCTGTTTTCCCCCTCTAATAGAGGCTTTTTCTGTCCTTTAGCTGTGTGTGTGAGAGAGAATTGTTTATGCTTTGTAGGTAAGTATTTGAGGGCATAAGAGTTATGTACAGATTTTGAACGACACAGTGGTCTGGCGCCCCTAACCTCAGTGTTGTTGAAGGGAGAAGTGTAGTACGGATGATTCTGGCCTTGACACATAGTTACACTTGATGATGCTCTCTAGTTCCTTTGTGACTGCCCTTCTGAGACTCAGTCTTCTTCCGATTACTTGACTGCCATTTTCATTTGGATTGATGATTGAACCAAGGTATTGAAAATATTTTCCATTTTGGTTTCTTCATTGTAAACATTAAAAGTTATGTAGCTAGAGGTTATTTACTTAGAAAGTTACATGGATAAATTTTAATCTTGAAGCTCATTATTTCAGTAGTGTATAAATGAAGATCACTTCACTATAAAACGCTCATTTTGTTGTCTACCTTCTCAATCTCTTAATTAAATTTATCAACTCTACTGTATGTGTCATGTTCCATTTCCTATATAAGTGTTCTCTCTTTGTAGAGGAGAAAGCTTTTTCTCCCAGCTATTAGAAATACATATCGATGTTGCTGTTAAAGGTAAAGGTAAAGGTAAAGGTAAAGGTTCCCCTTGACAATTTGTCCAGTTGTGTTCGACTCTAGGGGGCGGTGCTCATCCCCGTTTCCAAGCCATAGAGCCAGCGTTTGTCCGAAGACAATCTTCCGTGGTCACATGGCCAGTGCGACTTAGACACGGAATGCTGTTACCTTCCCACCGAGGTGGTCCCTATTTATCTACTTGCATTTGCATGCTTTCGAACCGCTAGGTTGGCGGGAGCTGGGACAAGCGACGGGCGCTCACTCCGTCGCGTGGATTCGATCTTACAGCTGCAGATCTATAGACCTTACAGCACAGAGGCTTCTGCGGTTTAACCCGCAGCGCCACCACGTCCCTTTAACACCACGTTGCTGTTAATAAGCAACAATTAATTCTACACCTTCAGATTTCATGACTTCTAGCTTCCATTTTGTTATGGAGTTAGGACCCATTCGAGATATAAATGCTATATTTCTGTTCAGTTCACATGTAGAAGAACATATGTGGTCACAAATAGATTCAGATTATGTTGGTGGCAGTGGAGCTGAGATTTCTGCCTAGGGATTGGCAAGGCAAATTGCATCCTATTGGTGTTTTTAGATCTTTTTTGTCCTTCTTCACGCTAGTGAGTGGTTGCTGGTGATACGCCTGCAGGATGTGTCAGTTATTTAGGACTGAATGATTCCTCTTATTCTTGACAGCAAAATATCCAGAGGACAGTGATGATGAGTGATTGCTTATAATTTTCCTTCAGCTTTATCATGAGGCCCGTAGCTGAGATCATCTGGAAACACAGTTTTAGGTGCCATCAGTATGCTGATGTCAGTCCCCTAAGTCACATTGTTTTCTCCAATCCAAATCCTGTAGCAGTGGAGGTCATTCGGTGTCCATGTGCAGCTGGACAAATGAAAGGCTAGATGAAGAAATGGGAAGTATGCGATCCATATAAAACACCCCTGTGCTACAGTGAGACAAGACCTATATGGATGCACTAACAAAACAGGGGAGGGTTCCACAGAATTCTGGGGATTCCTACCTCCACATGTCTGCTTCAATACCAGGTGCAATAATATCCTAAATTTCCAAGGATGTGTGTGTTCAGGGCTTCTGACTTGTGGTGATCCTTGAAGGGCTTTCAAGGTATGTCAGGTGTTGAAAGAGTGGTTTACCATTGATCCCTCCTGGCAGTGGTGCAGATGCTAATCCTAACAGTCATCACAGCCAGTGTCCCCCATAAGGAAAGTTCAAAAATACATACAGCTGGGTCATTCCATATCAACAGATGAGGAGCAGCTCTTCTGTAAAGTTCACGGCTCTTAATTGCTTCTTGAAGACCAAATCTCCCTCAAATGCTATACGAGTATGTTATAGCAGGAATGGTGTGCAACCATATACTGTTTCTGAGAAAACGTGTTTCTCTCCCTGCTACTGTGAGACTTGCAGCTATGTTAAGAACAACAGGGAATGCTGAGGCAGTGGTCGCAGATGATGTCATTTGTTGTTGTTTAGTCGTTAAGTCGTGTCCAACTCTTCGTGACCCCATGGACCAGAGCACGCCAGGCCCTCCTGTCTTCCACTGCCTCCCGGAGTTTGGTCAAATTTGGGGTTTCGACCTGGATCTCCTGAATCCTATTTTGACATTGTATCGACCACAGTGGCTGTCTTCCAAGGACATAATGTTCTCTCTTTTTTTTTAATGCATAAAGATGTGTAAGGCTTTTTGAAAAACATTATTTAAAGTAGTAAAGTATATGTCATGTCATGCTTATGTTTATTCCTCTCTATTGTTTAATCCCTCTATTGAGGAGAAGGGGACGACAGAGGACGAGATGGTTGGACAGTGTCACCGAAGCTACCAACATGAATTTGACCCAACTCCGGGAGGCAGTGGAAGACAGGAGGGCCTGGCGTGCTCTGGTCCATGGGGTCACAAAGAGTCGGACACGACTTAACGACTAAACAACAACAAAAATCCCCATTTAAAAGGTTACAGATCTTTTGATGTTGCAGGAGATCTTTTTGTTTTTAACCTGTTTGCTGAAAACACAACTACTGAGCTGGGAAATTGTGTTGCATTAATTTCTACTTCGGGTTATGGCCAAAATTGGAGGATCAGGTTCAACATGAAAATGTTCATCTGTTTTCCCTCATCTAATTGATTGTATAGATTTTCTTTGCCCATACAAAGGCATCTGTAGTACCTTAAATCTGCAGTCTGTAGTTTTCCAGGCTTGTTTTCACAGATGGGGGGAAATCTATTTTTGGTATACGGCTCCAGTGATCATGCTGGGTTCAATATTCTGGGGATTGTAGTAAAAAAAAAAAAAGGAACTTCTCTCTGCTCTGTTGCGTCATATGTTATTGTAACATGTAAGGTAGAAGCTGTGATATAATACTTACTTGATAAATGTATAACTATGCATTCCTAGCTTCACATCAATGCTTACATATTGAGAAATTCTCTGACTGGTATATATTCAGTTTTCTAAAATAAAATCTGCAGCAAGAAAATACAAACCAAAAGGACAGGCAAGTTGGCTTGTCACAGAGGACACAGGGGCGGGGAGAGGGAGTCTTATAGACCCTTAACAACACCCTTCTTCACTGAGGCATGAAGATTTGTGCTTATATCAATTTTAATGAAATATACATGTGATCAATCTGGCAGAGTCCCATAGAGTCTAAAGTGAAAAAGGTATACCTTGGAAATGCAGCTGGGTTTTCCTGGGTATACCTTGCTGATCTAATTATATTCTTTCTGCAAGCCATATGATCTGAAGCACTATACCTGTATGCATTGTGCAGATCATAAGATGCATGTGTAAACAAATAAGAAAAGAAAACATGAATCCTTTAGGCCACAGGTCATCCTTGTATTGCAATGACAGTTAATGGAGTTGCTCCAGAGTAGCTCAGTTCTAGTATTCAAAGCACAGAAGATTTCAAAACACAAATTTGAAAAGTTGTCATCTCAACTTTTCTTGAAATAACCCAAAATAGGAATTTTGGAGCTTGCCCTTGGTATGATTTGATAAAATTAAATAAGCCGCATATAGGTGTTGTCCACCTTGGTTTCTTCAACATGATAGTAGGAGAGTGCCTTAACCTGACACTCTCTGTTATCATTTTCCTCACACAAAAAGCTGTATCTCTGAAGGGAGAGGCTGCTCTTTGTGTGGAGATTTTCCATGTGATCATACTTGGATCTTGAATGGAGACCCTCCATAAGATGAGGAACCTGTCATCTTCAGATACATAGTTTTTTGTGTGAGGAAAGTAATAATGGAGAGAACAAGGCTAGGTGCTGCCCTACTTGAGTGTTGAAGAAAGCAGGGTGAGTAACACCTGTACAGAACTCTATTCAATTCCACTAGATGTTCTGGGCAAGAGGAGATGAACTGGATCTGGAGGTGGCATTTCCAACAAAAGCCCCATGTCTCCTGCAATATTGAGTTCTATCCTGGGGAGAGTTGTTACCTGAGTTGTCAATATCCTATACTAGGGCTCTGTTTCTGGGCTGGGGCTCTGGTTAGCCCAGGCCACCATGGCCTATGGTCAACGGGGAATGGGAACCAGAGTCTTACAACATCTTCCTTCTCTGCTCCAATGAATGCTCCTCATCTTTGTAGAGGAAAAAGCAAACTACCTAAACCTGGCTAGCATGCAGTTTTCAGAGCATAGAATTTGATCCCATGCAACTTTGCAGATAGGAGAATTCAGTATATGGCACTGGTGGACAAAGGTCAAAATGCATTTTCTTTTCTACAGTTAACTAAATTTAGCTTTCAGAATGAGAGGTAGCAATTGCTGTCTTATGGGTCAGGTCATTTTGCATGGTTGTGCTGAGAAGATCTTCATGCTCTACTCAAAGTACATTCTGGAGAAAATGCATTTAGTACCATGGACAGCAATGATAATGTTGTTTTGCTCCAAAGGTGATTTTGTTGTTACAACTATAAGAATTTATATATCTCATACAGTCATTACCTTCATGGCATTAAAAAAAACCCAAACACCTGTTTTTCTGCTGTCCTGATAGACGGGACGATGCCAGGAAGTGAAGCGTCCCTAAGACTCCAAGGCTGCCAGAACATGTTCTAACAACTGACACTGTACTTTTATAAGCAAGGAAACAGTGAATAGTTGCAGCATGGTTCTCTGGTCTAAGGCAATAATGTAGGCAAATAAAATGGCAATATAAATGACAGCAGGATATTCACTATGCTGAAGACGCACACAAAGATATATAAAGGATGTCACTCCTCTTCTTTTGCCTATTTCTCAGTCTTGCAAATAGTCTCATTTTGGGTTGCAGTGTTATCCATTGCTTGTAAAGCTGTCCAGAATCAGATCTGCATTTGAATAGGAGTTTTTTTTAAATTATATTCTAGGAGACAGAGAGCAGAGAGAGAGAGAGAGAGCGAGAGAGAGAGAGAGAGAGAGCGTGTGTAAATATGAGAGTGTTTGGCTTCTGGATGCTGAAACCTTAATTTGGGGATGGGGGCACTTTAAAATGGAAAATAAGCTGCTTTAAATACTTTCCTTATAAACCAGATACTTAAGTTTAATTTATTAGTAAATCTTATAGTTGTATTTATTTATGTTTATTTATTTACAGTATTTTACCCCACCTTTCTCTTTTAAAAAGGCAGCTAACGTCATTAAAAGCACTGTATTAAAAGCTAAAATCAGTAAATTATTCAAATATTTTAAAGGATTAATAACATTATATTAAAAATGTTAGGTGAAAGCATTACTAAAACAGATTTAGAAGCAACAAAATACAACCCAGCTTATTTTAAAGCCTCTCCTACCCAGTCATTTACTAAAGAAAAGCCTGCTTGAAGAGAAAAGTGTTTGTCTACTTGTGGGAGGACAACAGAGATGGGGTCAGCCTGGATTCCTGTGGTTCCAGAGTCTGGAGCAGCAACACAAAAGGCCCTCTCCCGTATCCCCATCAGATGCACTTGTGAAGGTTGCGGGACTGAGAGGAAGGCCCCCCCTGATTATCTTAACATCTGGGCAAGCTCATAAAGAGAGATGTGGTCCTTAAGATAGCTGGGACCCAAGCTGCTTAATGCTTTTATAGGTTAAGTCTCTTGCCCACTTATTCATCCTTCATTCATCCTTCACACCTCACCTTCCCTTTTAACACAAGTTGGCTATCCAGGGCAGCAGTGGTGACAATCCAGAGCTGAAAAGAGGGAAAGCTAATCTCTCTGTCTCCCCTTCCCTCTCCATGGCACACCTTGTGATCAATGTTCCCTCTAAGTTTCTGTCCCGCTGTGTGGGAGTCTCGTTCTGTGTGCACGGGGGTGGGAGGGGCTTCATTTGAAGCGGAAAGTAAACAAACCAGCTGCTAGTTGCCTGTGCGCAGCTCTGGCAGAGCTCTGGCAGAGTGCGCACGTGTGCAGCTTAGTGGGAACATTGCTTGTGATTATTAGAGAAAAGCCATTGCTTAAGAATCCTGAAGGATTTCTTCGTGGTGCTCACAATTACCTGCTCTTCCTTATTGAATCTTGGGGTACCACTATTACCGTGTTTCCCTGAAAATAAGACAGGGTCTTATATTAAGTTTTGCTCCCAAAAATGCATTAGGACTTATTTTCAGGGGATGTTTCATTTTTTCATGTACAACAATCTACATTTATTCAAATACAGTCATGTCATCTTCTTCTGGAACATCATCATAACTCTCCAAACCCTGAATTCCGGCCTGAATTTTTTGTGACTCCCTCCAGGGAAGGGGGAGTGGTGGCAGCAGTGGTGATGTTGGCATTAAGGGTCCCAACACGAACTGGCCTCAAACACCTTCCGCCACAGGACCAGACAGTTTCTGTCTCGTTTCGGGAATGCACTTGCTTGTTGAGGTGGTACGGGGAGGGGGGAGTATGGATCCTGCTGGCCCGCACGGACAAGATGGACTCAGTCCCAGTTGCCGCACAATGAGTCCCTGGTGGAGGGTGGAGTTTCACTTAACTAGGGCTTATTTTTGGGGTAGGGCTTATATTATGAGCATCCGGAAAATTCATACTAGGACTTATTTTCAGGTTAGGTCTTATTTTTGGGGAAATAGTTTAGTATTGCCCTGGAGAAGCCATTCTTCTCTTGCATTTTCTTATGCAAATAGGAAGAAGCCGAGGCAGGGGCAGCCTCCCATTGGGCAGAGTGAGGTGCCCACGTCAGGAAGCAGAGCCTGAAATGTGGCAGATTATATCTCATCCCTGTTAATGCTGTTAAAAGCCTCACAAACTGTTCCACAGCTGTGGCAGGTGCCACCACGGGTACATGACCAGCCTGGCCCTCAAGAGCAGGACATTGGTAGACCCTGGAAAGCTATACCAGTTGTTTTTCTGCCGTGGCAATATGGCGCATACCTGCTCTTTGCCCTGCTCTCAGATCAAGGCAGAGGGGCAGAAGTCACTATGGATGGTGATGGCAGGGCTGCCACCATGTACAGAACCTACAGTATTTCTGAGTGCAAAGCAACACAACGTATCCACTATGTCACAGAGAGTACAGGGCAGCCTGATAGCCAGTCAAAGATGAAGGGTGAACATTGAGTATGAAATTAACGTACTTCAGTTAGAGTTTAGTCAAAGGATTGCATTTCAAGCAATCATCCAATATTTGCAAGCAGAGAAAGTAATTTCTCTGTTGTTTGAGAAAAGCACCTCTAGTAGTATTGTACTTCCTGATACAATTGCTAAGAGTGGGAGAGAGAATGGGGTGTACAGTTTGCTAAACAAAAACAGGCTGGCTTAGGCATCGGACTGAAGCAGAGGTGAAGAAGCTGAGGGTGAGGAGTAGAATCTAAAAATCTTCTCAGAATAAGAGACTGTAAGAAAAATTATTATAACAGACTACTTCATGAGGTAAAGTCACACTTCCTGGTGGGTACTTCTAATTGAATTATGGAGTGTCTCTGTCTTGTTCTGGGCAAGTGGAACAACTCAGACTTCTTAAAGCTCTGTCCGGAATGCTTGTGAGACACCCTATAATTCAATTAGAAGTACCCTCCAGGGAACATATAATTATATCCTATCTGTGAAACCTAATGACAGCCTCCTCAGATCACATGGTGAGTAAGTCTGTTCTGCTGCCCAGAACCTTTCACCGGTATAGAACTAATCTACTTAGCAGAGATTGAACTTGGTGGTGTACAGCACTTACCCAAATGCTTCTGAAAGGAATCCCTGCCAGTGGAATAAACCTGTTAAAGGCACGTGCTTGCCATTCATTGGACCAGCACCTCCTGTTTCTCAGGAGTGGTTCTTTACTACAGCCCGTTCCCCATTTAATTAAAGAAGAAGAGGAGGAGGAGGAGAAATCATATTCAGTATCTTGTGCCACCCTCAAAAGCAGATTTAGGAAGGTTACATTTTTAGACTGTTTTGGCATTGTGCACAAAGTGCTAAATTTTAGACTGTGACTTGCTAGTCTTTATTCATCTACAGAGACATTGAAGTTCAGTACTTGTAAATCCTGTATTTGTATATTGCAACTCTAGCACTTGTCATTCACAGTACTTGTATTCAAAAAATTTGTGGTACTTGTAACTTACAATGCTTGTAAATCCAAATGGAAATATAAGAATAGGAGTCCTACTGGTAGTTCCAACTACACTAGATCCATTAAATTGAACGCATGTCCAGGCATGGTTAAAGTGGGAAGTTCTCTTGGATGAGGCCACAGTAGAAAGAACAGGAATCTTACTGAAATAATGCCTGGTTGTTATTCTTTAGTTTACTGCTATTTGTTCAATGAAAGCCATTAATCAGATACAAGCATGCATTAACTCCTCTGTATGGAATGACAAACACGCAGGGGTGAAGACCATATTAGAGCAAAGCTTAGCAGAGAAAGAAATGTCAGGCCAAACATTGCTAAGCTATTGATATTCTAAGAGCAGTGGAGTTGTCATGTAAATAAAACTTACACTGTAACTTGGAACAAGAAGACTTAAACATTCTGTTGGAGGCCTGGATAAAGCAAGAATACATGGAAGTAACATCACCATTGTTAGTGTCTGAAAAGTAGAAAGATCTATTCGTCCTTTTTACAAACCAGTGCCCTTTGTGACACATCACAAGGACTATAGCATGGCCAAAAGGACATGATGATTTTGGTTCATTCAAGAAATATGTCTTCATACATTAAAAACAAGAACAAAGAATGCGGACATGTAATAATTGCACACCCCCCTTCCCCACTTTACCACTCTTGAGTTAAAAATATAGATGTAACAGCTTCTGAACTCCAAGATGTCTTTAATAATAGCGATGACTTGCACCCATCCCAACCTGACTTCTGATGTACTTGTGGGGGACAGAGACAGCCTTGGTAATTTATGTTAAGGAGAAGATGAGGGGAGCACAGCTGTGTGGCTCTCTGGACCTCTCATCTGTTATTGATGCCATCTATCATATTATCCTACTGGGCTGCTTAATCAAGGGAGGACTCAGAAGCTTAAGACTTATGAAGGTTCCATCCTTCCTGGTAGAAGGTGGTGCTGGATAGCTCCTATATCACTCCTGGTCATTGGCTTTTAGGGAGCTAGCGCATTTTAGGGCAAGTGTCCTCTTTCACTTAGCAGGATCTATGCAGGTGTTGGTTGTATCATGATCCTCCAGTAAATTCCTTTTCAGAGGACATTCTAAAACATCTGGGTCCCCAGATATTCTTGGACTCAGGCTCTCAGAAGTCTTTACCACTAGCTGTTCTGGCCAGGACTTCTGGGATTTGTAGTCCAAGTCCAAGTTGTTCCTCTCAAGGCTGCTTTTGCACACCCCCCACCGGGATCCTCTTTTTATCCAGTCAAAAAGGGTGAGTGGCTGCTCCTGAAGTTGTCAGGAATAGCAATTCGTCTCTTAAATAGGCTAAAGTCCCCCCTCACAGTTCAATACCGAAAAATGCAATTTTAAAAAAACCACAGGTGGATTATTAGCCATATGTTTCATTTTATTCATGTTTCTTGGGCATTTTGGGCAGTCTGTGCAGCCCCCCTGGGGTTGGGGAGGGAGCTAAGATTAGGCTTGTGAACCTTCCAGAGTTGCCCACTCCTGATCTAAAGCCTGCTGAAAGAGATGTCCCCAGGAAGTAGATTATTTAGGGGACCCTAGGACTGCCCAGAGATACTCTCTCAGGTTAGACAGAATTGGATCCTCCCCTCAACAGGTGGAGAGCTCTGTTTCTGATATGAAGATGTTTGTAACTGCCTAGTCGTCATTTCCCCCTCCCCCCCGAACACTGGTATCTCAAAATATAGACTGGTCAGCATTAGTGCAAGGAAGCACCCATGGCAAGTGAAGGATAGTACTGTTAACTGGCCTAGGGAGTATCGGTGTGCTCCCAGATCTTAGAAGTTGCCCTCAACTGTTATAGAGATTCACATCCCAATAAATGGAGACTGCATATTTATAAAACTGACCGCAATTATCTATAAATGTAGCAGTGTGTAAACAATGTTTTTCTTTCTAAAAAATTGCAATGGTATTTATGCTCCTATAAGAATGAATTAAAAAGATGTTTGGAAATGCTGCCCTAGGGAGAATACTGGAGTGTAAAAAAACCAAGCAGTATTTATGTATGTCTGGTGGCATTGTACAAAGATAAGCAATTTTGGAAGGATGTTAATGGATAGCGTGAAAGCAATAGGGAGGCACACTATTCCAACTTTATAATTAATTGGTTTATTGAACTTTATGAAATGTAGTATTAACCCTGAACACTGAGAGCTGTTAGGCATTGTACTGATAGCAACAAAAACCAGGCTTGGAAAAATAAAAACAGCTCCCACTGGGAAGAAATGAAGAAGCACTCTGCAAATTCTCTTGATGAACAAATTAGCTTACCGAAAAAGACATGAAATAAAGATAAGAGAAGGCAGTGCCTTCCCAGTTAATCTGATGCTGCAGTGACATTGTGTTGGTTTTGAAATAGGATTAAACTCTGGGAAAATATGAGGCAAGAAGCGCTGCAGCAGTACAAGGTGTTTTTAATACATGATCTATGTTATATCATTTGTTGGATGTTAGAAGTAGGAGAAATTTATTGAAGTTGCAAAATGCAAATAGGTGATAGGAGGTAATGTGGAATCCATTGTGATGTGTTATTTCATGTGTACAGATTTCATTATGCATTATATTTTATCATGGTACTTGTTCTGTGTTTTAAAACATGCTCTTTGATCTGTGTCAAATGAAAACAAGGAATTAGCCCGGTATAGTTTATGTGCATTTTTTAAATGAGAGAGTTGCATTGTAAAATTTAGATAAATGCAAAAGCTGAAAGCTACCTGTGTTCCTCTTCCCACCTTAATTGAGGAAATTTTCTCTGTGGCTACTTACTGTGCAGTTCTTTAGGATTCATTCATTCATTCATTTATATATATAATATACCATTCATCTAGCAAATTGCTACCCTGGGCAGAGTACAAAAGAAATGAAAAACAACATTATTATATAAAACATAAATTATATAAAAATTAACTACTATAAACCTAATTCCCTCGTTACAAATAACAAGACCGACAACAGAATAAGTGTTGCTCAATAGGATATCTCTCTCTTTGTTCCTTCTTTATTCCAATTAATTGGGGAGAACCTCCCCAAAAGCTTCTTTAAAAAGCTGTGTTTTGAGATGCCTTTTAAGGGTGCGAAGGGAGGGCATCTGATGTAATTCCTGGGTTATCATATCCATAAGGGAAGTGCTATAGCTGAGAAGGCCTGGCTTTGAGTTGATGTTTTCCAGGGCTCTCCTGGTGTTAACACTCTCAGGCATGAGGTCTATGAGGACCGAGTTAGACGGACAGTCAAAACTGGCAGAAGGTGTTCAGATGACTCTCTGTGGCACATTTTAAAGTAATGCCTTTTTTCAATGTACAATATGGGTATATGCTAAGAAACTATCATATGACATTTTTGCAAGGGAACCAAAAGTAGGAAATTAGATCAGTTCTGTATTAGAGTGCAAAGCAATACTGCAAGCTCAAGTTTATTGTATTAGCTAAAAGCCGTCACAATTGTTTAAAATACAAATATGATCAAATAAAATCATGATAAAATCACAGACATATAAAATAATAAGAAACCCTTCATATCTGGGAGTCCCCTGCACAATTGATCGCGATGGCTTTCAGGAAATTAGCTCGAATATTTCTGGCCGCTTTTGCAAACAGTGCTGTTCTGTATGTAACATAAGGGTCACTGTCCAAAAGTAACCTGACCACCTTTATCTGAGGGCTTTCCTCCTGTAGAGCAGCCAAAATGTTACCCAGGAGCTTTTCTCTGGGGTTTTGATAGAGCTGACAGTAGAGTAAATAGTGGACAAGATCCTCTATCTCACCTGCTCCGCAAATACATAGCCTTAGATGTTTAGGGACATTCATATACCTGCCGTCTAAGACAGCGGTTGGCATGGTTTGGAAACGGAGTTCTGTGAATGCGGTTCTCAAGGAGGCAAAAGTAAGTGTGTGTAAGTATTGCGCCATTGAGTGGTTTGTTTTCAGCAGATGGTACCAGTGAGAAAAGTTTGAAGAGTGAATTAAGGCTAAGTCCTGGTCATTATCCAGTTTGTAGAACCAGTCCCTCAACATTCTTTTAACCTCAGAAAAAACAAAAATATCTGTGGAGAGGGATTTAGATTTTAGTAGGGTTTGAACTGAAGTTGCCCAGCCGCCACTCTTCCATTGCTCTACCATACAACGTTTAGGTAGACGGTGGTCGGACATATCCATCACCCTCTTATAGTAAGAGAATGTAGCTAGAGTTGCCCTGGCTTTAATGGACACCATGCCTGTCTCGGTTCTAAGAAAAGCTGCTGGAGTCCCCTGGGGTGCCACGAGGATGTGTCTCAGAAATTTATTCTGTACTACTTCAAGATGGTGTAGGTTGTTCTGATTCATACCCCAGATCTCAATTCCGTAAAGCATTTGAGAGATGACCCTCCCTGAAAAGACTTTTAAAGCTGGGGTTACTAGTTTACCACCTTTGGAATGGAAAAATTTGACCAGAGCATGGCTAGATTTCTGAACCGATATTTTCGTGCTCTGTATCTGGGATTTCCAGCAGTTTTTCTCATCAAAATGCACTCCTAGGTACTTGAAGGTCTGGACTTGTTCTATTTTATTTTCACTTATAGTCCAGCTAAATTTGGGGGGATGCTTTCCAAAAATCATCACTTTAGATTTTGTATAATTTATTTTTAGTTGCTCTAGGTGGCTAAACTCTTGGAGCTTATTTAAGCTTCTCTTCAGTCCCTTTTTGTTCATAGATAATAATACAATGTCATCAGCATATATAAGGCTTGCAATCTTATAGTTCCCAATTGAGGGGGGGAAATGATCTGGATGGTTTAAAGCTGTTACAATATTATTAATATAAAAGTTAAAAAGTAGGGGTCCGAGTAAGCACCCTTGTTTTACCCCTTTGTTAGCATGAATTTCCTCTGTCAGCCTTCCATCTGTGCTAATCCTTACCGTCAACGTTGTGTTGGAGTATAGTTCTTGTATTAGGGTTAGGAGTCTCTTATCAATGTTGGTCTCTGTGAGCTTATCCCACAGGCGGTTTCTGGTGATTGTGTCAAATGCGGAGGAGAAGTCAATAAAAGCTGTGAACAGCCATTTGAATGGCCTGGTGGTATATTTGCATACAAGATGAGTGCAAAGCAAATTATCCCCCCTCCCTTACAAAGGCAAGAATGTGATTTGCAGGATCTACAATTGGACAAGAATAGCTGGAGACTTCTCACAAGACTGAATTGTCAAAGAGGGCATCCAGCCTATGAGCTTCCAGGGGCAGAGACAAGTTAGTGGGCACAGAGATATTTCCTATGCAGGAAGGAAATGAAAAACATGGATTTCTGTCTTGGGGAAGGGGAGAAGGCACTTGCTCCAAATCCTAAATTTATGTCTCTGATTTAATTACAAAGAGAGATGGACTGTCTGTGTTTTAATGCCGCATATCATGGAGATGATATTATTTACTACATTGCTATGCAGCTTGTCTTCCTCCTCCACCCTGCCAAAAAAATCCTTTGGCTACTTCTGATTGCCTTGTGATAACTTCATATGATAGTTTCTTAGTGTGTACCCATACATTCGGGAAAAAACACTACTTTAAAAGACCCATTTGCTCTGCTACTAAGAGTTCCCAAACGACTGCACAATGACTGCATGGAAAATCCTATGGTTTCATCCTAGACAGTGAATGAAAAGGCCCAAAGTAAACCCTTAATGTCTGCAGTAATTTTAAGATATCTTCCTTACTAGCATCTCTCAGATTTCACTTGTTCTGTGGATCCATTGGTCCAGTAACTATGAAAGCATTTTCTTCTCTTCCTCCCCTCGCTTTGTAATTCTTGCTCTCCTGAAAAGATAACACTGGGATAAATGTAGCTGCCAACAGTTTGTAATGAATATGTTGTGTTTACTGGCTCTTAGTCCCAAAATGCAGCATGTGCTTTACTGTGAGGGAAATAGATGTTACCTGCATGTGAGATTAAGGAAGGAAAAAAACCTCAGTAGATAATTTCAAAAAACTATATGAAAAGGATGAATGCTAGTGGAATAGTGGCTCTAAAATATCAAAGGGAGAATTCCGACTGAAGTGACCTTGGAAGTTACTGGTCAGAATCTCAGTCCACGACTTAATTACTTACTTACTTAATTAGTTTTGTCTCATTTGTAGGCCACCTTTCTCCTGATGATAAGAGTCAAGGTAGCTCACAGCGTTAAAACAAGTAAAATTAAAAACACAGCAAAAACACATTAAAAAAAAATTAAAATGTACAGTATATCACAGAAGTGAGTACACCCCCTCACATTTCATAAATATTTTAGTATATCTTTTCATGTGACAACACTGAAGAAATGACACTCGGCTACAATGTAAAGCAGTGAATATACAGCTTGTATAACAGTGTAAATGTGCTGTCCCCTCCAAATAACGCAAGACACCGCCATTAATGTCTAAACCGCTGGCAACAAAAGTGAGTGCACCCCTAAGTGACAATGGCCAAATTGGGCCCAAGTAGCCGTTTTCCCTCCCTGGTGTCATGAGACCCGTTAGTGTCACAAGTCTCAGGTGTGAAGGGGGAGCAGGTGTTATCGCTCTCACTCTCTCAGACTAGTCGCTGGAAGTTCCACATGGCACCTCATGGTAATGAACTATCTGAGGATCTAAAAAACCAATTGTTGCTCTACATAAAGATGGCCTAGGCTATAAGAAGATTGGGAAAACCCTGAAACTGAGCTGCAGCACGGTGGCCAAGACCATACAGCAGTTTAACAGGACAGGTTCCACTCAGAACAGGCCTGGCCATGGTCGACCAAAGAAGTTGAGTGCCGGTGCTCAGCATCATATCCAGAGGTTGGCTTTGGGAAATAGATGTATGAGTGCTGCCAGCATTGCTGCGGAGGCTGAAGGGGTGGGGAGTCAGCCTGTCAGTGCTCAGACCATACGCCGCACACTGCATCAAATTGGTCTCCAGGGCTGTCATCCCAGAAGGAAGCCTCTTCTAAAGATGATGCACAAGAAAGCCCGCATACGGTTTGCTGCAGACAAGCAGACTAAGGACATTGATTTCTGGAACCATGTCCTGTGGTCTGGTGAGACCAAGATAAACTTGTTTGGTTTAGATGGTGTCAAGCGTGTGTGGCGGCAACCAGGGGAGGAGTACAAAGACAAGTGTCTCATGCCTACAGTCAAGCATGGTGGTGGGAGTGTCATGGTCTGGGGCTGCATGAGTGCTGCCGGCACTGGGGAGCTCCAGTTCATTGAGGAAACCATGAATGCCAACATGTACTGTGACATACTGAAGCAGAGCATGATCCCCTCCCTTCGGAGACTGGGACACAGGGCAGTATTCCAACATGATAACGACCCCAAACACACCTCCAAAACGACCACTGCCTTGCTAAAGATGCTGAGGGTAAAGGTGATGGCCTGGCCAAGCATATCTCCAGACCTAAACCCTATTGAGCATCTGTGGCGCATCCTGAAATGGAAGGTGGAGGTGTGCAAGGTCTCTAACATCCACCAGCTCTGTCATGTTGTCATGGAGGAGTGGAAGAGGAGTCCAGTGGCAACCTGTGAAGCTCTGGTGAACTCTATGCCCAAGAGGGTTAAGGCAGTGCTGGAAAATAATGGTGGCCACCCAAAATATTGACACTTTGTGCCCAATTTGGCCATTGTCACTTAGGGGTGTACTCACTTTTGTTGTCAGCGGTTTAGACATTAATGGCTGTGTGTTGCGTTATTTTGAGGGGACAGCACATTTACACTGTTATACAGGCTGTATACTCACTGCTTTACATTGTAGCCAAGTGTCATTTCTTCAGTGTTGTCACATGAAAAGATATACTAAAATATTTATGAAATGTGAGGGGGTGTACTCACTTCTGTGATATACTGTAATAATTAAAAATACATTAAGCAATTAAAACATTTAAAACTTTAAAAACAAACTAGACAAGCTAAAAAAACCCAAACAAACCACCAGCATCTAGGGTCTCAGTTATGGTTATTAAAAGCTTGCTTAAAGAGATGGATCTTCAGCTGTCAGTGGATGGGACAAAAGGGTGAGGACTAGCCTAAGCCCCTGAGAAGGAGCATTCTGTAACCCGGGAACAGCCACATAGAAGGCCCTCTCTTGTTTCCTCATCAAATGTGCCTGCAATGGCAATGGGGCTGAGAGGAGAGCCTCCTTTGAAGGATTGGAAAGGCTCATGAGGGAAGATACAGTCATTCTTATATGATCTTTAATTAGAATATCAGTGTGGGCTGAACCACTTGAAGTGATGGGAGTAAGTCTGTAGAGGAAAAATAGCTGTTGACCTTGAAAAGCACCTGCTGCAGAGGAGAGGCACTGGATCAAAATATCTGGATATACACAGATACAGTTCTGAACATAGTGAGAAAAAAGAAGCAAAGCTAAACACTGTTCACTTTTTGAATCTAGCAATAAAGGGCTTGCAGCTCTCCCCCTTTAACAGAATGGAAGTTTGTTTTCTCTGGTGTATGTTTAAAGGAGACTCCGATAAAGTCAGATTGCTGGACTCTCTTGGGGTCCTGAGATTCTAGATTAAATATTAGGATGAGAGTTGTGCAGTGCATCAACAGTTCTTTTTGAAACTGCCTTTTGCTTCCCCCCATAATTGCTTAGGAAATTTATTGCAGGCAAGGACCTTGAAATTTCACTTCAGGTGCAGTTCCGCTCTATCTCTAGTCAGAGAACTCTTCCCAATTTACCCACAGTCTATGGAGTGTTTCTTTATCAGCTCTGTACTCCCAACAGGATATTCAGTGCTGGTGAGATGTGACACATAAGGCACAATTAGACTAGTAAGTTGCAAATACCTTGCATAGCATGAAGGTCCATTGTTTCGTCTGTGTGGTCCTTCCACTAATGTACGTAGATCTCAGCAATTCCCCACCGACATCATGTTCAAAGCTGCTGCAGCCAATGCATTTCCTCATGGACAAACCTTTGGTGAACAGCCTTGCTAAACATAGTTAAGCTGAACCTTGGCCTGCCACTAAAGTGGAGCTCAAAAGCTGGTCAGCTTTACAGAACTTGACAGAGCTTGTACTCAGCTGGCATAGCTTTCAAGAGGACAGGATCATTTCCACACAACAACTGACTTCGTAGAGCAGGGGTGAAGAATATCAAGCTTTTGAGGTGAATTGAGCCCTGCTGGGGTCTCAGTTCAACATTCTGGATGATACCATTGGTGGTGGTTTTCCAGCTTTTGTGTGGGTCTTCTCTTACTGTGAAAGATTAAAGTGTGTCTCTTATTTCTTACTTCCTGACAGAAAGAGCTTTAAGCTAGAATATTTGAGGTATTTGGAAGTCTCACTCTTTTGCTCCACTCACCATTAGTATGTAGCCCTCCAGGACCTCAGTTGGACTGAAGGTTTCCATGGGCATTCTATGGAGGAATTTGAACAAACAGGGCTGCCATCTGTACAGCCCTGTTCAGGAGATGCCAAACTCCCAGTGAGAAAAAATGTATGAGTCTTACTGATATTCTTTTTAACTGCCCATGATATATTCTGGATATTCTTGCTAATATTTCCGAAATTGGTTGTTAACAGTGTGCTGATTGCTAAAGGAACCTGAGGGGCAGAGAATGAGTTTGGTGCATACAGATGACAAGGTGCCTTCAACTGCTTGACTTATTCATCTCCCAAAGGCCTAAAGCTCTCTTTCCTTCCATTTGCATGCTGCTTGGTTACCTTGAAATAGGAGCCATGACTCATAACTCACTTTTTTCCTTTCAACTCTGAATGCTGTGTAAAAGGGTGTGCATTATTTCTTCTTAATGGCACAGACATGCAAAGTTCCAGTACTGGTAGCTGTATTTCTCTCCACATGGTGAAAGGCACAAGTGATGAACATACTGAGAGCACACAGATGTCACTGTGGTGAAGATGTAGTTGAGGGAATATGAATTCTGGCTTCATATGTTATAATGTGAGTGTTTGAAGGAGGCATGTGGCTGATCAGAGCTATCATCTGTTCCCACTCTCAGTACATTCTTGAGTCTAGGTAATGAGGCTAAACATTTACAGCAAAAATTCCCATTTGGCCTGACTGCTTTCCCTTCTTCAAAGCGAAACTGACTCTGGAATGTTGATTTGTTAAATCAAATACCCATAAAGTTGTCATTCCTGATTCTTAGTTATTATTTTAAACATCAGACTTACTGTATTAAAGTGAGTCACAGTTAAGAGTAGGCCCATTTGTATCAGTGGAGCTTATGGAACAGTTGACTCGCCAAATGCCCACTGATTCAATGAGTCTACTCTGGTAAGCAACAGGATTTTGGCCACTGACTTAAAAAAAAATGTTGAAATAAAAAGCAGAGCCAGGCCACAAGGTCTCTGACATCTCAGTCCCCCTGCCCACATCCTTTGGCACAAAGCATATTGTGCTGATGTATTTCCACCAATTGTTTCTACTCCTTTTCTTCTTCTTCAAGGAACAGTTTCCACTTTCTCCTCACATGCTTCCCACTTGCTTGCTTCTTCTCACACAACACTTGCTATCAAATGAGGTCCCTGATCCTTCATGGGGTAGTTAGGTAAACGACTGACATTTAGTCCAGTTGTGTCCGACTCTAGGGCGCGGTGCTCATCCCTGTTTCCAAGCCGTAGAGCCAGCGTTTGTCCAAAGACAGTTTCTGTGGTCATGTGGCCAGGTCGACTAGACATAGAACGCCGTTACCTTCCCACCGAGGTGGTACCTATTTATCTACTCGCATTTTTACATGCTTTCGAACTGCTAGGTTGGCAGGAGCTGGGACAAGCGACGGGAGCTCACTCCGTCGCGTGGATTCGATCTTACGACGGCTGGTCTTCTGACCTTGCAGCACAGAGGCTTCTGCGGTTTAACCCGCAGCACCACCACGTCCCCATGGGGTAGTTACCTACAGTTTAAATAGGAAGGAGGGTGGAAAGAAAATAGAGTAATGAAAGATGCTGCTACATAAAGCAGAAGACTTAGTCACTCTGAAGGGGATACGCTCACATGTATTTAATTTTCAGTTAGATGGCTGGGGAGTTGTGAGACAAGGAGTGTTATCTGAGGAAATAAGCTTTTCAAGCTACAGTTACCTGTATCTGTTAAAACTCCTCCTTAACTATCTCACTCACCTTGAAAGCCCTATTAGGCTCACTATAAGTTGGTTCTGACATGACAGCACATAACCACCACGACCCCACACTCAACACAGTATCAGATTTCAGTATGACTAAAAGCCAAGCTATATTTCATACAGAGACATCTCTGGATGATCTACTAGCTTTTTAGAAAACTGAATATAGATACTGAGTGGGTGGGTTTGCTAATTTTATCAGGGAAGTGACAGGAAGGCTGTGGAATTCTAAAGAGCACTTCTCAAGTAGTTTTTGGCTGTATAGTGCAGGCACTTGTGTATGTTAAACTGCAGTCAGGAGCACTGTTAGGAAGGGGCAACAATTGCTGTCTTCCCAGAAGCAGGGACATGAGGTAAAGAGTATTCTTTTGGTGTACCTCTTGTTCCCATCTCAGTGAATGTCTATCATTTATGTAGACATTCATTGTCGGTGTAGTATTCCTTGGGGCTATTGTTTCAGTGGTAAACTGGCCCATCTTTCCCACTGATGTGCACCAGTGGAGACTCAGTGGGGAGCTGTATTCAGGCCACATCTTATCTTCCACCAACATCTTATCTGCTGTAATGGAGAGCTATTTATTTATTTAGGGTACCCAGTGTGGTGTAGTGGATAGAGTGATGGATTAGGATTGAGGAGTAGAGATGGGGGTATTCATATAAAAATACCCCCACACAGGTGGAAATAATGAGGGTCCGGCCCCCTGGGTCCGGACTGTCCACTCACCATTCCGCTACTGCCGCGGGCTCCGCGCTCCCTTCCTATTGCTCCGGAGCTCACGGTCAGCTAGCCCAGTGGTCCCCAACCTTTTCCTAACCGCGGACCGGTTGGGGGTGTGTGGCACGCCCGCAGGGGGGTGGAACTCGCTCGCTCACATGCGCACGTCGTGCTCGCGGGGGGGGGGGGGGCGCTTGCGCGCATGCACACAGCTTGCTCACGGGCGGAACACACTCATGCGCATGCGCGCAACGGCGCTTGTGGGGGGGTGCTCACGGGGGGTAGGAGATCTGTGTCCGCGGCCCGGTCCTGGATAGGCTGCGGACCGCTGCCGGGTTGCGGACCGGGGTTTGGGGACCTCTGGGCTAGACACTCCTGGCAGGAGGAAGAACGACAAGCCTCCCTGCCAGATCAAAGAGTGGCTCACAGACCGGGTGCTCTGGAGCAATTGGAAGGAGTGCGGAGCCCGTGGCAGCGGCGGAACGGTGAGTGGACAGTCACCCTCGTTATCTCCACCTGTGCGGGGGTATTCATATTCGTATACAGATACCCCCATGTCCATTGAGGAGACCAGGGTTTAAATCCCTGCTCAGCCTTGGAAATTCACTGGGGATGTGGAACTGGTAAAACCACTCCTTAAATATCTCACTTACCTTGAAAGCCCTATCAGGGTCACTATAAGTAGGTTCTGGCTTGATGGTACATAATTGAACTATTTATCTACAGTATTCAGGTTGGAGTGGGGCTGCCAGTTCTGCCTTTGTCACCCCCAGAACCCCTCCCAACAAAAACACTTTTTCTTCCAGGTAAAAGAATGATTTTGAAATGGGAGGATCATGCCTCTTATAGCTGCAGTTCTCATCTAAAACATGGCATAACCTTCCCCCAATATTTTTTATTAAAACACGTAGGTTTTCAAAGGATTTTTTTAAAAAAATGTTAAGTTACATTTGGAGGGCCTGGTATCATCCACAGAGGTTCCTGGTGTTAGAAAAATGACTTCCTGCATTTTCCCATACCTGGTTTAGATGAGGTACAGTCTCCTTAGCCACTAACACTAAAGAGGTGTCCTGTAATGGCTAGTTTAAGATTATTGTTTTTATTGTATTTATTATTTTTAATTGAGATGTTTTAAAATGGTTCCTAACTGTTTTAACATTATGATCAATATAATTATGTTTTACTTTTTATAATGTATTGTGTTTTTAAGTGCAATGTTTTTTAAATGTATTGTAAGCTGCCTTGCATCTCAGTTCCTGGAGAAAGGTGGGATTCCAGTCATATCAAATCAGTCAAATATAAACAACCATGTGAGGCCCTTGATTTTAAAAATGAGATCCATTCAATAGTGTAGCTTATGTTGCCAACGATGACCAAGGAGTCTCAAAATGTTAGATTGTTTCACCATAGCTGCTCTCACTGCTTGAAAAAGTGGGACAGAGCATCTCAGGGTCAATTCTAATTATGTGCCAGTCAGTGTAGAGTGTTCAACATGTGTACCTTTTTGTATTGTGGAGATATGTCGACACTGTTAGAGCAGCTACCTCATGCCACCTTTGAGTACCCACAGTGCACTGGGGCACATTGTCTCTGAGGAAAGGATGCAGATCTAAATGTCAGTTCTTGCTTCAAGGCTGCTGTAAGGATGTGGCTTCTTTACAGAGTTCTTCTGTTTAAAGCATCAGCCTCATACAAACCTCTTCTGTAACTGTGGAATGGTTTATCGACCACTTTCCCTGGCTTTTCATGCAAGGTATTATTTACCCCACTTGGAGACAAACATACATATACTGCAAAGGTAATATTTATTTATTTTATTTAAGACATTCATACTGCACGCTATATCCTGAGATCCTAGGGTAGAGTACAACAATAAAAAAATGAAACCATTTAAACACTGGAAATCATATAATAACATAATATATTAAAGCTAATACATTCCCTCTTTTCCCCCTTCTATACAGGATTTCGTATCCCACAGTGCATCATCTCCTACCTTCAAATGTTCATCCTACAAAGCATGCATAACTGTTTTTGAGACTATTTTGCAGTTCAAGCCTGCTGGATTGATTGTATTGAAAAGTCAAGTCCTCTACCTTTTGTGCATCAAAATATTGCAGTAAAAACACCTCCACCTTTAAGTTAACCTGCTAGCCTGTTTCTTGATTGTTGCTAAATCATTACCTGAGGGGTGTGCTGTTGACACTTCTTTCACTTTTCCTTTTGTTGCTCAGCCTTCTGCATATTTGTTCCTTTGTTCCTGCTAATCTTCCCCCATTCAGAATTCTCTGGCAATCAGTAGGTCCGCTTACTTATACATAGCTTCCCCCTCCTCTGGCCCAGGGGGCAGTCTTTGCCATTGCAAGGTATTTCAGAAACAACTCTTTTAAAAAGGCAGAGGTGTAGACATGGACAGGGAAACATTTCAATCAAAGGACTATGTTTCCTTATGGGAAACCCCACTCCATCTCACTCACCCGTGTCTTCCCACAGGTCCATTTATGTTAATCTCTCTGTGTGTCTCTTTCTGTCTCACATACACACATGCAAAATATGCCTTCCTCACATGCAGCAGTAAGGATGCATTCCCTTTTATTCCCTGTGTCCTGCAAAATATTTCAAATGGAGTGCAAAAATTGCTGAAAGTGAGGTGTGTTTCAGAAGATGTTCATAAAATGCGCACTCTCTTTTGGCTCCGGGCTGCTATAAATTGCTCTATCAGTGTTGCCTCATTTTCAACCATTGTTCTCCCTATTCAGAGAAATTTGGTAAAAGGTCATAATCTCAGCCTTTTGGTTTCTCTGACATGTGGTGCTAATGGAAATTTACACCTTGAAAGTGTGGGTCTAAGCATGTCTAGTCAGGAAAAAAACTACTGCAACCCATAGAGATATAGATATATAAAACCTGGAATTCTCACTTTTTTTCTATGCAAGTGTTATTTCATATGTTACAAAGATTTGACAGGCATACAGTTTATTGGTTCAGTTAGGGAGTTTGTTAAACATTCTATAAAAGTGCAGGTACGATAAAGTAATATTCTTACGAATAATATATGTATTTGCTTTTTTGTACAACATGCTTGTTACACAGCTGTGTGTTTGTACATTACTATTTGTGGTTTGCTGAATGTAGATCTTCAGACAAAATCTCTAGGAGAGCTGGAGTCGATTCTTCTATCTTTGGTATCTGCTTTTATTTTGCTAGTTGTTTGCAAAGTAAAATTGAGGGCAAGGGGATGAGGAATGAAATGGGGACAACCTACTGGGAAATAAAAGTAAATTGCAGCAGGATGTTAAGTCAGGCTTCAGCTTTTAGGATTGGAAACGTGGCATGGCAGCTTAGATCTGAGGCCCCATTTTGCTATTTCACCGATAATGGTATCTTATCAGGCACCAGCTACTCCAATTTTGATTACCGTCACTCAGGACTGCAGGAACCGAAAGGCAGAGATGGGATCTGACTATTGATTGGCAATCAATAGGGAACAAGGCTCTTTCATCAGACATGTTGCATTGCAGCATACTTGTCTGCCAGCAGAAATCTCCAATTCCTTGTAGTGCTGGCCTGGGTATTGTCTTGACTGCGTGTTGTGCCCTCTAACTCATGCCAGAGGTGCTGAGGCATGAAACGAGTCCTGTCAGCATTGCCCTTTTCACCAAAGGGGCTTCATATGATAGAATTATCCTCCTTTAAAGTTTGTGCCTGCAATATCTATTTAGGAGCAAAGTCAGGGCAATGGTATAACACGTAGTTTTCCAAATGTTGCTGGATTTCAACTGCCATAATCTTTCACCATTGGCTGTTGCAGCTAGGGCTAATGGGAGTTGCAGTTTGACATTATCCGGAGGACTATACAATTCCCAACGGCGTGTATGGGTGTCATCATAGCAGCGTACCCTTGATGCCACAATCACCTAGGTCTTGCCAAGGCACAGCAGTATTATGGTCACAGCCAGTTTCATGTTAGGGGAACCACAAGAAAAATGCTTTTTGGTGGGCTCTCTTACCAATGCAAGTGGGTCTACTTGGTCAGACTCACCCACCATCTATGCTTCTTTTTCACCATGGGCTTACTTTGAAGCCATGGCTAAGCTTTGAAAGCTACCTGCCACGTTAACTTCCCAGAACGCTCTGGGACACTTCCATGTCAGTTGCTCAGAAGTCAAGCCTCCCTTTTAAGGTTGGCAGTAAACAGTCCTCCTTTTGAAAGGCTGTCCAACCCAAGTTTGATTTAAAATTTAAGAAACTGAAGGAGGGCAATCAGAACCTTGAAGTTACGCATCCGCCAGGATCACTTGGACAGCAGACTGGTCCATTGTTTTCCTGGTCAGTGTTTTCCCCAATTCAGTGAGATGCATTGTAATTCTGTTTAAGTTATAGGAAAAACTTCTAATTTTGCATCTTTATATGTAAAATAAGTATATGCAGTTTCATGCAAATCATAGTTCTCCTGTTTTTTGTTTTTAAATTGGTGGGTGTCCTCTTTTTTGGTGATGTGTAGGTGTTCACCCTCCATTCAGGTGTTGGGTAAACATCAACTTTCAGTCAGCTGTACTGGTTGTGGGATTGTGAGTGCTGTAGCTCAACACATCTGGAGGGCAGCAAGTTGTAGAAGGCCTTTGCAGAAGGCACTAAATGATGTGTTTCCTGCTCTTCATTTCAACCAAAGTGCTTGTCAGAGATTAATTTCCTTAGGAAGCTGTCTCTAACCCAGACTTGTCAAATTTGGACAAACTGCACAAGGACATCCATGTGAGTTAACAAGGATTGCAACCTAGCAAATACTTGATAAACCACTGCCTTCGTAGCCCCAGGCAAGCCACAGTCTGTGCCTTCTGCCCAGGAGGCACACGTTTAACAAGTCTACTTTGTGTTTTTAAATGGGAAGAAAGAGAACATCTATCTGAAGAAGCTGGAAAGAATTGTAGAGATAATGTAGTCCAGTCGTGCATTCCAAGGACTGTAGAAATTGGTATCCTGCAGTAATCACCCATAGAATGGTGCTGAGAATATTGTAATCATATTCATTTGCATAGGGCTGGACCAGATTTTGGCTTGCATACATTTTTAGAGCAAAGGAAATCTGTATATTACCCTGCTTCACCTCTCTTAGTAAGGCCTGCATGGATCGAAGTCCTTAATCCTGATCAACTTTCATAATTTTTATGTAGAATGCCAACTATAGGCTTGCCATTGACTTGCTTCCCCAATTCCCTAACCTGAAACAAGAGCTGACAAAAGGAGTGGGAGGAGAAGCAGCCCAGAAATGGAAAGAACAGCCTTTTCTGGCAGCAAACAGCGTCGAACATAAACCATATTTCAGCATGATGTGTAAACAAGGTGAGTGTCAGCAATACTGGGTTAAGTGGACTGATGGTATGACTTAATTTGAGGCAGCTTCTGATGTCTCTAAGACCAGACTTGGACCTTAGACCTCCTGTTTTGAACCATGGCTCCAAGAATTACCGTACCCAATTTATATGGTCATGCTGAGGGTGGGAAGATCCTGGCAGTTATAGTCCACAAAACTAACTTTGTCGGTCTGATACTTATTTTGGGAGCTTCCTTCTTGCAGCAGAAAAACACTGAAAATAAGCGGAAATGCGGGTTGTTCATGCAGAAAAAACTCATCTCCTGCCCTGCATGTGCACAATATATGCTTTTTTTGATTCAAGCTTTTATTATTTGATTACAGCAGTTCCAAAATCAGACTCAAAATGAAAGGTGCTTTTCGCTAGCATCCTTTAGCAAGTTATTTTGTTTGTTATAGAAATTACATTTGTAGTTCTTTACCACAATCATTTTAAATAGTAGCTTGGGATTTTTAATTTTTAAACACCAATGTACCTGTTTGAGCAGAAATACAGACCGCAGCCTAGTGGTTTGGTTCCTTCCATTTAATCTGGTTTATTGATTTTGAATAATGACAATATATAACAATGCAAGTGATTCTGAAATAAAAATGAAATGTTTTGGCAACAACCTGAAATTCTATTCTCAGCCCTTTCCATTACTGTCCAGGGCAATTGAAAACTAAAGGAGAAATCCTTAGTTATGCAATCAGATCTCCTATGTCAGTTTCTGAATCAGTCTCTTTGCCATCGGTCTCATTGCCATCAATCTACTACGTAATCCTCTCCCATTCATTTACCTTGGGCTTGAGCAAAGTAGGGGGGATCATGACCACTTTTACAGAGATCCGTTCTTTATTTTAAAGGCTGGCAGCAGACAGTCCTCCTTTTGAAGAGCTATCTTGATTTAAGTTTTATCTGAAGATTAAGAAACGAATGGAGGGAAATCAGGAACCTTGACATCTTCGAATTCAGATACTCCTACTCTAATGATCACAGACTATATCATATTTACATGGAGAAGACTGTCTGACTGGGGAGAGACTTTCATGAGCCTAGCTGTTTAATTTATTTGTTATACTGCTTTGTACCTTGTCCTTCAATCAAATGCCCAGGATAAATAGGTTTCGATTAGGTCCTTAGACTGTATACTAGCCAACCAGAGTCCAGGTTGAAGAACCAGGTACAAATGTTTATAGAAAAATAATAGGAATGGGACTACTTTGCAGATTCTCAAAGGTATGAATCATCTTTTGAAATTTATTCTGCAAGGATTAATCGTTTGCCTTGTCACGAAACACAATGGCATCAATAGGTTTTTCTGCATTCTCTTCACATTGCATCCTAGCTTGTTTCTGAAAAAAAGTCCCAACATTTGGGCATTTGTTTATTTAATTTACTTCTAAAAACATATTTTTGTACAACGTTTCAAGACAAGTTGTATAGTACAAATAACAAATAACCAAAGTAGTTCAGGCCCCCAGTTTCTCTTTTGGAAGAGAGGTGCCTTGTTTGCACATCGTAACAAGTCAGGCATCCACGCTGCCAGGATGTTCGCTCTTGGGCTTGCTGCCCAGTGGCTCCATCTGTGTCTCAGTTTAAGAAGGCTATTGATAAAATACAACCTGCGTAGAGGAGGGTGACCAACATGGCAGAAAGTCTGGAAACGAAGCTATACGGTGAACAACAACAATCATCATCATCTTAGAACTGCAGAGCTGGAAGGGACTAAAGGGTCCTAGGACTAATTCCTAGTATTTACCTGTCTCTAACACATTAATCAATCAGCCAGAGACAGAGAGATCCAATAGATATTTGTTTATTTTCAGCTGAAAGCAAGCAAATAGGTGCAAACTTCACACGCAGAAAACATGCAGAGAAAGAAGCGCGCCCCTGATACAAAAGTATACATTTTTATAAGGCATAACATGAAAGAGGGGCCAAGGGGGTTGGGAGAAGGTGGAGAAATGGGAGGGGTTTCTATAATTGGTACACATTCCTGCATGAACCCAGCTTTGAGCAGTAATTCATTTCTCCGTGCCCCGCTTCCAAGGACAGACTTTTAATTAGACCAGTTACTTACAAGCAACAGAATGCAGGCGGCCTCCATTCTTTATCTGTTCTTGTCTTAGTAAGCAAAAACCTAATCATGCAGCAAAGCTGTTACAGAGGGCAAGATGGCTACGGTTAGGCTAATATATATATATTCTATATGTATTAACTGGACCCCTTCATCACCTTATGGATCACTAAGTCCAGCCCCTGTCAAGGAAGCACAGTGGGAAATTGAACTCCCAACCTCTGGCTCTGCAGCCAGAGACTTAAGCCCCTGAGCTATCCAGCAGTTCAATTGTTGAACATATTTAGCTTGCAGAAGAGAAGACTGAGAACTGACACAAAACTGTCTTCAAATATTTGAAGGTCCATCACACAGAAGATGGAGTAGGGCCCATAATAATTTATCCAAATTACAAAAAATGAGGTTTTGACTAAACATCAGTAGGAACAGTTGTAGTGAAGTGGACTACCTTAGAAGGTTAGTGAACTCTCCTTCATTGAGGATTTTTAAACAGAGACTGGATGGCCATTTGTTAGGAATGCTTAGTTCTGGATTTCCCACTTTGGAAGATGGTTGGGCTCAAACCCTTGAGGTCCCTTTCACTTTTACAATTCTTTGATTCTGTGATTGCAGACAGGAGCAGATAAACCTTTACTTCACAGTTTCTTAAGTGAGACATGCCAAGGTAACAGACGCCAGCATCATGGCCTTCCTCTCCTAACAATCCAGAGGAAGAACCCATGAGTTGTTTTCTAGTTCTTTATCTTGTTGGAAGAGAAAAAAGCTGAGGTTGTTGCTTCTGCTATGTCTAAATATCACACTAAACAGGTAAAGGTAAAGGTTCCCCTTGACATTTAGTCCAGTCGTGTCCGACTCTAGGGCGCGGTGCTCATCCCCGTCTCCAAGCCGTAGAGCCAGCGTTTGTCCATAGACAGTTTCCGTGGTCACGTGGCCAGCGCGACTAGACACAGAATGCCGTTACCTTCCCACTGTGGTGGTACCTATTTATCTACTTGCATTTACATGCTTTCGAACTGCTAGGTTGGCAGGATCTGGGACAAGTGACAGGAGCTCACTCCGTCGTGTGGATTCGCTCTTACAATTGCTGGTCTTCTGACCTTGCAGCACAGAGGCTTCTGCGGTTCAAGCCGCAGCGCCACCACGTCCCCTCACTAAACAGACCACAGGTTAAAGGCCTATGGCTTGTTTAGCCACTTCTGCTAGCAGTGGGAGCAGACACATAGCACACTGGCTCATCGTGATGTCCAAACACACCCAGACAATTACTTTCCCAAAGGGAAAGAGAAGCAAATTTTATTTCTCTTTTTCCAGTCTGTGACTAGTAGCAGATTTACAGGGCATTTAAATCAGGAGAATGGTCTGTGGGGGGCAAAGAGGATTAAACTTTAGTCTTGCAAAGCTACACACTATATCCTCTGTGTGAAAGCTGCTTTGTATAGCTTGCATAATTAACTTGTAAACCGCCCAGAGAGTGCTTGAAGCACTATGGGGCGGTATATAAGCAGCACACTTTTCTTTTTTGCTTTGCTTTTAAGAAAAGAAAAGGATCGTGGATTTCCCATTGTCCTGTCTGGTTTGATCCCAAGTCTTGTAATAATAACTGTGTCCATTTAATACCATTTCTCCTGGGATTCCCAGAATAATTGGAAGCCTGTTGTACTAATTATTGTGTAAAATAGAATCTCAAATTACCACTGGAAGGGTGCAAAGGGGTATTTCCCATGGTAGCACCAACAGTAAAAGTACAGGAATGAATATATTCTTAGGGTATGAAGCTGTGGGGTAGGGCATAACAGTCTGTTGCCCATTTTGAAGAAGAAATTTGAGAAGTTAAGACTTTCAAATAGCAGGTTCAAAAAAATTGAAAACAAAACAGAAGCGCAATGGTCATTAATATATACGGAGTCCATATCTGCATTTCTCATTTGTTCATCTCAAAAACAAGTTGCAGAAGTTAAATAAAAAGGGAACTAAATTTCAGTCTGGTCAGAGGAATGGAGCCTCTAAAAAAAATCATAAATATGATCTAATAACATTTCTATGCCCTCAGGTCAGTTCTGATTTATAGCAGTCCTTTTCAGGATTTTCTAGGTAGCGAGTACTCAGATGTGGTTTACCATTCCCCTTCTTCTGGGGACGCCCTGGGACTGTGCAGCTTGTCTATGGCCACACAGGTTGGCTCTTCTGGGATGCATAGTGGGGATTTAAACTCCAACCTTTAGGGAACATATAATAGAGGTATGCAAATTATGACAGATGTGACAGGCACCAGAGTTAATGTATGAAACTGATTCACTTACACAGGAACAGTTAACTTTGAGAGACCCACAGGCAACATAACTTTGAGTATGAGTTGCTCATGAACAAGTTGGAAGGTGCTATTGAGCTCATGAGTGGAGCCAGAGAGATGTCAGTGCATCTAACATGTCGTGGTAATAAGGTTGGCTATAAAACATTACTTTTGGGAGTTCAGAGGGCATAACAACAACATTTTTGCAAAGCAATGTAGGAGCTATAATCTTTTCAGGAGTTATTTTTGGGTTTTGACAGCATTTTTAGGGGTGTGTATGTGTGCGTGTGAAAGCCCAGTGTGTGGTGTAGTGGATAGAGTGACAGACTAGGATTCAGGAAGCTTGGGTTTGAATCTCTGCTGAGCCATGGAAACTCACTGGGAGTGTTGAACTGGTAAAACCATTCCTTAAATATCTCACCTTGAAAGCCGTGTTAGGGTTGCTATAAGTCAGTTCCAACTTGACAGCACATAACATAACATGACATACATATGCATGCATACATTGCATTTTTTTAGTATTGTAATAATTAGGATTATTTAGTTATAGTGATGTTTAAAGTAATGAGTAGTGAGCAAAACCTTACTTTGTTAAGAAGTTGCTCTTAATGTGTTACTCTTTTTTAAAAAAAAGCTTTCTAAGTTTTGATCTTTTGGTCTAAAGCCGTGTAGCCCCTCTTATATTCCTATTGCAACAGAACTTTGTGATGGCCACTTTACACAAGTTTTGACAAAATCATAGACAACAGCCATATCTACTGTATGTCTAAGAGGTATTATAATAAAGGATGCAGCCAGGGGGTCTGCAGCTGAATGATGTGCTGCTGTAGGCTGTAGCTTATCATTTCCTGCTTGCCTACCATAGCATAACCCTGGGATACTTTGGGAAATTTTAAATGCCTAGCATTAATCAAAGGAGTGCTACCACTCAGTACATCTGCCTGCTATTCATTTCGATAAGCCTGCCTGCACTTCAGGTAGGGGTTCGTGGCAGGCGTTGTTCCAAGAGCTCTTTCTAGTCTGAATGTGGTCATGAATAGAACTTCCATGCTCTTAGACAGTCTACCTCAATTGATCACTATGTACTGATGACAGAGGATGGTTACTACTAATGATACATACTAGTTATAGCCAATGTGATGATGAGGTGTTGGTGACACATTCACAGCAGGTAAATAAACTGAATTAGTTACTCAGCTGGAAACTGCCATTTGCTCAAAAGACATAGCTAGCCACTAGAGAACCATTGTGGCTGCATAGATTGCCCATTAAAATAAGGTGTCCATTTTCTCATTCACTGCCCTTCAGGCATGGGGAAATCCCTTATGTTGTGCATCACACCCAGGTCTGGAAATGTTAAATTTGGGACAAAAGCTCTGAGCATCTCTCAACCAGCACGGTGATTGGCCAGATAGGCTGGAGAACTCTAGAAGCTTTTGTCCAAAGAAGGACCTTTCAAAATGCTGGGTTTTCTTGTTAATTTCATAGCTAGAATCTACTGGTTGAGCAGAAGATAAGAAGGGAGAAGCTATATGCAGTGACAGATTCTAAAAGATGGCTTGTAGGGATCGCATTTTCAATGCAGATTCCTTTGGTTGGTAGATGGGGGTATGTTTCATATGAAATCCATTGAGGGAAGACAGATGATGTTGTCTCCAGTTTGATTGTAGCTGCACTTTAAGGAGGGAAATATCTGTCTCTTACTCTCTCACGCCTCTTATCTGCAAAGCTAAGATGTCTTTGGAAAGACCACTGCTTGCCTTGAAACAAGACTTGTCTTGCTTACTGGCATAATTTGCAAGGTCGTTCCTTTCCCACTACTCTTTATACACACACTCGTACCCATGATAGACTGGCAAGCATCTGCAATCTATTTCTCTTTGCCAGGAAGTGACAGTAAAGGTGCATTGAAAGGATTAATGGGAAAAGAGCTGGGCTGAATTATTGCCTGTTGCCCGTGGAATGGACGGTTGCTTTGTGCAGCACTGGATCCTCTTAAATCAACCATCCTGCCCCCACTCTGCAAACAGAACAGCATTTGGAAAAAGAAAACGCAGCCATTTGTTTAAGAGCTCCTGTCAAGACAAACAATAAGCAGAAATGAAATATTTAGAGGCATCTACTATGTGCAGTTCAAACAAGAGACTTAATTCTCCAGCAGGATTCTTGAAAACAGGGAAGGAAGCAGAAGAAAACTTTGGTGGCCTTCCATTTTGCTCATGAGAAAAGGAAAACTAAAATTTAAACGGGTTCCTAAAATCGCAAAGAACTATATTGACACAAGATCAATTATTTTCAGTATCAAGTTGGTTATTTGAAGTACCAGCACACACAAGTACCTGTGTGTGTATGCACACGCACTCACACTAACTCACTCACTCACTGCATTTTAACTATAATTCAAGACATTTACAAACATTGCCTGAAGTCACTTAAGACCCACATTTTAAAAACTACAAGAAAGCATGAGGGCCCAATCCCAGATGAGAAGTGGGTGTGCTCAAAATTACAGGGCACAATTCCATGCTAGTTTTTAATCGCATTGATTTACAATGAATAAACATAACACAACTTAATTCTGACTAAATTGTGGCTATTTAGATTCAAAGAGGGTTGTGTGTTTGATTCTGTATTGTATTGCGGATTAGGAGAATTTCAGATAGCAAATGAATAGTATCACTAGTTGTTTGGATCTACTGAACATTACGTTTCAGCAAGAGCTGCTCACCAATTCTTTTGAACCATCTTCTGAGGGAGCTACACCTGGCCCCCTTCTCCAATTTCAGGAAGTTGCTGAGGGCTCATCTCTTCCAGGAAGCCTTTGGTGGCAGCCTCCCCTGATCTTGCATGTCTTCTACTGCTGCTCAGTTTTACTACACCATCTGGGTTTCCACCTTTGTCTGGTTTTTTCTTGTTTGTTGTTTGCTTGTTACTATGTTTCATTTTTAATTTTGCTTTTTGTTCTGGTTTTCCATATGTACGCTGCCCAGAATAGTCCCTTGCACTAACGGGGCAGTATATAAATCTCAGAAATAACTAAATAAAATAAATTCTTACGGAAGACCCTGTGTGAGCATAATGGCTGGAAAGGTCAGTCATATTACCTTTGGCATGTGATACCTCTAGTGTACTTGTGCCAACCCATAATTCCTCTCTCCATGTTGCTGTGGCCTGAGGTTGGTGCATAAGATCTTGGAGCATCTGAATTGGCTAATGAATTGTGAAGATTAAAATTTGTCCCATGTATGGTTTGACTTTTTTTGTTACAGTTGTTAATTATGTAACTCTTTAATTTCAGTACCACTTATACATGTATGTGCTGCCCAAAGAGTGCAAGCCCCCATCACCATAGCTTCCAAACTAGTGGCCCTCTTGACTGAGGGTTTCTGGGGAATGTAGTTCCAAAAAAGGAATTTTCTCCAGATTCCACCCATCACAGATTATGACATCATTATGAGAAATCAGTAGCAATATATACTATAGCAAGTTAAGAATAGACTATCATAAATACGAAGAACTGTCTACTGCTAGTGTGTTTCATATATGTACATGCCAAGTATATGATGATTCCTTCTATAATCGCTAATACCATGGAGCAAAGAAAAGAAAACTTTGGTTTGGAGATTACAGGGCACATGGAAGGCAGGAAGTATAATTATGTACTTCCTGTTCTTCTACCCACTATATAAATAAAAGAATTTGATCATTTATTTATTTATTTATTTATTTATTTATTGGACTTGTATGCCACCCATCTAGACACAGTCTACTCTGGGCGGCTCACAACAGAAAATATAAAACAATTAACATATAAAACAGTTATAGCACCATTTACAGAGAATTAACAATTATTCAAGATGGAAATCAAAGATATTATGTGGTGCCCGGAGGGAAGGCCTGTCTGAATAGCCAGGTCTTCAGTTGGCTTTTGAAACTGCCCAGCGAAGGGGCCAAACGGATCTCGGAGGGGAGGTTGTTCCACAGACGGGGAGCCACTGCCAAGAAGGCCTGGTTTCTTGTTTTTTCTTTCCAGACCTCCCTCGGCGTTAGGCTCCTCAGTCGCCCCTCCTGGCTAGAACGAGTGATACGAGTAGATCTAGGTGGGAGGAGGCGTTCCGCCAAGTATCGAGGTCCTAAACCATTTAGGGCTTTGTATGTAATCATTAAAACTTTGAAATCAATGCGGAAGCGAACGGGCAGCCAATGCAAGGCGGCCAGAGTGGGAGTGATATGTTGATGTTTTCTTACCCCGCTGAGAAGTCTGGCTGCCGCATTCTGCACCATCTGAAGCTTCCGCATCAATCTCAAAGGCAGCCCCACGTAGAGCGCATTACAGTGGTCTAATCTCGAGATTACAAGCGCATGGACCAGAGTAGTGAGTGCCCCAACATCAAGATAGGGACGCAGCTGGGCAATCCGCCAAAGATGGAAATAGGCGGAACGGACCACTGACGCCACCTGAGTTTCCATGGTGAGCGCCGGGTCCAGATGTATCCCCAAGCTGCGAACCTCATTCTTCGCGGTGAGAGTCACCCCCCCAAAAGAGAGAGAGTTTCCCAAACCGCTGATGGTGGGTCCACCCACCCTCAGGACCTCCGTCTTGTCCGGGTTCAGCCTCAGCCCATTTTCCTGCATCCATTGCAGTACAGCCTCCAGGCAGCGCTGAAGGGACAGAACGGCATCCACTGTGGTTGGAGAAAAGGAGATGTAGAGCTGAGTGTCATCAGCGTACTGATGGCACGATGCCCCACACCCCCTGATGACCCCACCCAGCGGCCTCATATAGATATTAAACAGCATTGGGGAGATTATCGAACCCTGCGGAACTCCACAATTGAGGCTCCACGGGGCCGAATCCCTCTCCCCAAGCTGGACTCTCTGAGGGCGGTCCTCCAAGAAGGATCGGAGCCAGGCAAACGCCAGGCCACCAATTCCCAGCTCAGAGAGCCTCCTCAGGAGGATACCGTGGTCGACGGTATCAAAGGCAGCTGAGATATTGAGGAGGACCAGCAGAGACGTTTTACCTCTGTCGGCCTCCCTCAATAGGTCATCCAACAGGGCGACCAATGCCGTTTCTGTACCATGGCGCGGCCTGAAGCCCGACTGGAATGGGTCCAGGGCATTTGTTTCATCCAAATGCGCCTGAAGCTGATCGGCCACCACCCTCTCAACCACTTTACTAATGAAAGAAACATTGGCGATGGGCCTATAATTGCCAATTTCGTCCGCCACCAAATTCTGTTTCTTCCTAATGGGCCTAATGAGTGTCTCCTTGAGGGCAGGGGGAACCCTGCCCTCCAGGAAAGACCCATTAATTATCGCTGTGGCCCATTCAGTTGTTATAGGCCTGACGGCTTTGATTAGCCAGGCCGGGCAAGGGTCAAGGGATGAGGTGGTGGCCCGACAGCGGTCAAGCACCTTGTCCACAATTTCTGGCGTCACTGGCTGAAAGAGATCAAGACCCACCGGGCAAGGCAGAGCGCTGGACATCTCTGCTCGATCCACTGTATCCAAAAAAGGAGAAAGCTCCCGGCGGATGGCCTCCACTTTAGATTTTAAAAATGCTGCAAATTGGTCAGGTGGAGGCCCATCACTCAGACCAATTCCGGATAGGTCGTGGACTTTACGGAAAAGTTCCACCTGCTGATTTGAAGCCTCGCTTATTCGGTCAGCGAGGTGAACTTGCTTAGCAGCCCTTATCTTAGCAAGGTAAAGGTTAGTCGCGACCCTGACAGCTTTCCAATTATGAACCGTCGGGCTCTGTCTCCACTTGCACTCTAGTCTTCTCCTAGTTTGCTTCATCGCTCATAGTTCCTGATTGAACCAGGACGCAGGCCGAACTCTGTGTTGGAGTGGGCGTTTAGGAGCGATCGTGTCTACAGCCCTGGTGGCGGCTGTAAACCAGCCTTCCACCAGAGCCTCGACAGGAGCACCAGCCAGATCAGCCAGTATCCCTCTCATGGAATCCTGGACTCCTATAGGATCCAGTAGCCTTCGAGGGCGGACCATTAAAATCGGTCCTTGCTCCCTGCGAGGGGGGAGGGCCACTGAGAGGTTACATTTTATTAGGTGGTGATCCGTCCATGACAAGGGAACCGACTCAAGGTCAGTCACCATCAGACCACGCTCGCTCCAATTGATGGAGAAAACCAGGTCTAGCATATGACCGCCCACGTGGGTGGGGCCGTTAACATGTTGGGACATGTTCAAGGAAGCCATGGTTTCCAAGAACTCAAGAGCTGGACCAGAAGTCTCAGCCTCTGCATGCATGTTGAAATCACCCAAGACCAGAAGCCTCGGGGATTCCAACAGTGCCGCAGAGACTAAGTCCACCAGCTCTGGTAAGGAAGTGGTTGGGTCACGGGGAGCACGGTAACCCAGCAAAATCCCAATACTATCCCTGGCCCCTATCGACACGTGGAGGGCCTCCAAGCCGGGCTTCACCACCGCGGAGCGTCTAGTAACCTGTAGAGTGTTCTTATATACAATGGCAACTCCCCCCCCCCCCCCGTCCCTCCAGTCTGCCCTGATCAAAGGGCAAAACTGGGATACCACCTAATGTCAGAAGTGTTGGCTAAGATCGGACCATGTTCTGGAACCTGGGAACAGCTAGCCTTGCATAAAGTACATTGAGACACTAGATAACAACCTAGAGCATAAGAGAACAGTGTAACTGCATACTGAGTAATTTTCCTTCTGCATTTTAATGGGGTCATAGACTAAAATATTATCTTTCCTGATATTGTCACATAGGAAATGAGCATAAGGATGTAAGTAGGCATGTGTGAATTCTATTTTGGTGAGCTGTAGCCTTGGTCAGACAACGTCTTTCTGAAAACCCACGTTGGCTTTATTAACCCACTGTGGTATGACTTAAATAACTTAAATAAATGTTCATTAATTTAATAGTTGATTTGAATGAATGAATGAATGTTGTGTAATTTATATCACTTCATTCAATCTATTGTGCAATGTATCTAATTTAAGGAATACAGTACATACTGTCTAAGGAATTAAAGAGATACCCAGTGTGGTGTACTGGATAGAGTGATGGAAGCTGGGGTTTGAAACCTCATTCAGCAAGGGAAACTCACTGGGAGTGTGAAACTGATAAAACCACTCCTTAAATATCTCTCTCACTTTGAAAAGCCCTATTAGGGTCACTATAAGTCAATTCCAAATTGATGGCACATAATAATAACAATGAATAAAAATGAAAGTATCATTTGTAAGTCACAACTACAGTAGACCCATGTGAGTCAATGGAATGTACAGAGGCATTGGCTCAACAAATCCTCACTAATTCAATGGGCCTACTCTAGTGTGGCTTGCTACACTGAGAAACTGGATTTCAGCCACTATATTCTGTTTTCTTATTATTGCTAAGCTGCTAAGAACACTACGTAGCAGTGGAAAGGCAGGGTATAAGTGTAACTGTTAACAGGAACAATAATAATCCAGAGGGCATTTTTTTAATTCGTAAGACTTTCCAGGGGGCTTCCAAACCACGAAAAATGCCAAACAATTGGAAGCTGAGTTTCAGTTTCTAAAAAATGGTTATATGGGGGAATTAAAGTGTGCAGAGGCCCTGATGTGGGTGTAAAAGATGGATTGCCACCCCTGGAAGCTTCCAAGAGCAACCAACCTCTTTTGTTAAATAGGAAAATGGAGCTGGGAGAATCTGAAGGCTACAAGCACCCACTTGGGGGCCAATACAGCCCAGGATGACACCCCTCATTGATCCTTGTTGTAGTGAGGCCAGTTAGTGGCCTCATTAGATGATGGAGAAGGAATCTCATATGGTTTAAGCATTGGCTTGTGCTGTGCCTTGCACTGTGATCTCATGCTCTATTCTGGGTGTTTGAGGTGAAGATGAGGTAGACAGGAGGAGAACATTCTGTACCACAGGCCAGAAGTGTTCAGACTTTTTGTTTCAAAAAATTAGTGAAACTATTAATGATTAAAATTACTTTTGAGAAACAAGGAAGGATTATTGTAACTAATTGGGTTTTTTTTATTTTTTAAATAATAATTTCCAAGCTTTGGGATTAACGTCTTCTGGAAATGTGAAGTGAAGGAATGGGTGTAGGTAGGGCCTTCTTCATATTAGACACAGGATCCATTTAGAATAGGCAGATTTATTTCATGTCCGGCAACACTTCAATATACTGCACCATGGATATGAATGGAAACTCTTGAGTTCTGAGAGCTGGATAGCTGAGGAGGCAAACAAGCCAGCCATTCACTGACAGATGGAAATCCAACAGGGAATGGAAAGCAGGCTGTGTTTGCTGTACTGTTCTTGCTTTGGTAATTGTTTCTTGTCTCCTGCACAAAGTCCTTTGATTCCCCTTTCACTCTCAGCATTTGTATGAATTAGACATTAGGATCAGATATCTCTGTGAGCAAGAATAGCATCTGCAGGAGCATTAGCTAGCAGTCATAATTAGGGTGTCTTTGACTTGTCACGCTTTAGGGCACAATTTTCTTACCAGTAGAGGTAAGGAAGAAATCCAGGCTGGGAGAAAGTAAAGCAGGCAGCTTTTATTTCTGAAGATATTGCTCCTTCCTGCACGTTGGCATTGTGTGTGTGTTGGACACTTATCTGCCATAGCAGATCTCTGACTTTCAGAAGGTCTAGATTGTTGATGCCCATGCCATGTCTTCTATGCAATACAAGTGAGGTTTGCAGATGACTCTCCACCGTCAAAATACAGATGAGAGCGAAGTACCGCAGATCTCAATCACTGTTGAGAATCCCACGTGCTATTTAACTTAATTGAACAACAGCTTGTGCAATTAAGCCATCAGGGTTATGTTGTTTACACAGCAAATCTAGCAAAAATGTTTTCAAACTTATTGTCTGCCTTGTAACAGTAAATATGTTGTTTTCAATTTAGAAGCAGCAGATTGTAGGTGTTCACAGCATCACTGATCAAGGGACTCTGTGTCCCAGGATTCAGTAGCACTGTGGGAAACATCTAGATTAAGCATCTATCAGAGAAACAGCTGTAGGTGACTCTGCATGGAACACTGAAAATGCAGTTGCATACTTCATGCCTTGTTTTGTTGCCTTGGTAGATCCTTTTGGTCTGAGCAGTTTGTTTTGGGAGAGGAGTGTGACTCATTTCGAAGGCAGTCAGTGATTTAAGGTTACAAACAAAAATTGCACCTATGTATTGCAGTATAGGATCGTAAGAATGCAGGAGTAGACCCAGCCCATCGTTCTGATTCCAGCATTGGTCAGCCAGATGCCTCTAAAAAGCTGGACATGAAGACAGAAGCTCTCTCACCTCCCTTCTTTGTCTCTTTCCTGGTGCACTGAATATGAAGGTTTTATTTGTAACCACTGAAACATTGTCCATGGATTTATCTAACCAGTTTTAAAGAGCAATCGAAGACTGTGGCTGAAATCCGGTTCCATAAATATGCTGCATAAAATTGATGACTTTACCAGCAACAGCGATATTTGGAAATCCCCATCCCATGGCCCCCTATGGTTTCCTCATGATGCAGGGAATCCCAGAGGAGCCTGGTGACTTTTTTGGGTGTGTGTGCAAATGTTTTATTTCCAAAAAATCACTGTGGCAGATGACTCATGCTTATGAGGCATAGCTGCATGAAGAGGATTTCAACCTATGCCTTTTGGCAACTCAAAGTGGTTTACACATCATATCATGAAAATTGAGTCCAAAAACAGTTTCACTGAGAATGAATGAGAAAGAATTCAAAAAATCTCCTTATAAAGCATATAAATTAACAAACTTCATCCCCACAGCAGTTGTTGTGCTCTGTCTGCCCCAGAGTGGCAAATCTCTTGCTGTACTTCTTGTACTTTGATTTCCTACAGGATCAGCCTATTTAAGAAAGAGGTAGAAAAAGTTAGGAAGGTGCCTTACAGAGTACAGTGGACCTCTTGGTTCATAAGGCTTACTATTGTCTATTTTGACTGTCAGTGCATCTCCACAGATTGAGAAAGGAGTCTTTCTCTGCCCTGTCTGGCGATGCCGTTTTTTTAACCCAGGAGCTGTTGAGATTTTGAAAAATGAGTAGGTGTGGCACACTGACCTCTGAGGCAGGATGAGAACAGCCTCAGACTCAACAGAATTGCCTGCCTCTGCTGTAAAATGTGTGGTTTGGTATCCTTTTAACATATGATTGTGTGTGTATATGTGTGTGTGTGTGTGTGACAGAGAGCTAGAAAGATAAAAGTGTTTATTATTATTTTTTGCCTGTAAACCCTTTTGGCACCAAGTACATTGGAAGGTTGACTGCCGTGACGCTTGTTCTTTGGCTCTTTCACATCCATCTCATATCTAATGCATGCATTCTGGGTTCCTTCTTTTATCTCTTCCTTGGTCGGATCATTTCAGTGTCCTTCTCTGACCTTGTGTGCTCAAAGGTCTCTTGACTCTTCACTTTTATTAGTACATTTTTCTAGTGAGTGGAGTGCGGAAGTGACAGTTCTGCCAACTCGAGCCCTTTCCTTAGCTTCGGGACAAGGAGCACGCAGGCAGCAGCCAATGCCTGCCACTTTCCCTGCACACACCAAGAAGAATGTGTTTTCTGTGGGCAATTGAATGTCTGGTCTTGCTCACTCTCCTGCATGTGCAGGGTTGCCAGCTAGGCAGTATTTTTGCCTGATCCAACAGGGAAAGCCCAAATCTGTCAGGCGGCCAGGAGGAGAATCTGCAATGCTGATCCATTCTAGAGTCTTCCAGCCTCCGCCAACCACTTGGCAGGCAGTGTGTCGGACCTCTCTATACACAGACTAGCTTCGTCTCGTTCTGCAGTCCCACTCCCTGATTCTAGCCCTTGCCAAAGTTTGCAAAAGTTCCTTTTGGTTGGCAGGTTTTGGGACTCATCATCCAAAAAGGTGCCTTTTCCAAGATCTGCCTCAGCCTTGCCCAAGGGTGTTTTGTTTCAAAGTTAAAAGTTGGAAATAAGACTTTTCAAAAAATTACGAGTACAGAGAGTACATGGAGTTCATTATGTGGGGTGCAGTTCTCCAGTAGGATACCAGTTTGTTGGCAACCAACTTGGCTACTAATCATTAGGAGATGTGTGCTTCCCACACATGTGTCTGCTAAACATCAGCCAAGATATCTAGACTTTCCACCTAGCTTTCTGTTTGTGGGCTGAGCTTCTTCCTATTTTTCTGACTGCCCTTCTAGAGGGTTCTGTGTAGTACTGAAGTTATAATAGTTTGAATCCTAATAATGTAATAGTTGATCTAGAAGGGAAAATGTAAAATGAGAAACCTAACTGTACATATTTGTAAATATTTATTGATTTATTGATTGATTGATTGATTTATGCCGACAAAGGTCCGCATAGTCAAAGCTATGGTTTTTCCAGTAGTGATGTATGGAAGTGAGAGCTGGACCATAAAGAAGGCTGACCGCCGAAGAATTGATGCTTTTGAATTGTGGTGCTGGAGGAGACTCTTGAGAGTCCCCTGGACTGCAAGGAGAACAAACCTATCCATTTTGAAGGAAATCAACCCTGAGTGCTCACTGGAAGGACAGATCCTGAAGCTGAGGCTCTAATACTTTGGCCATCTCATGAGAAGAGAAGACTCCCTGGAAAAGACCCTGATGTTGGGAAAGTGTGAGGGCAAGAGGAGAAGGGGACGACAGAGGATGAGATGGTTGGACAGTGTCATTGAAGCTACCAACATGAATTTGACCCAACTCTGGGAGGCAGTGGAAGACAGGAGGGCCTGGTGTGCTCTGGTCCATGGGGTCACGAAGAGTCGGACATGACTAAACAACTAAACAACAACAATTGATTTATTTCACATTCTGCTTTTCTGTCAACATAGGAGCCCATGGCATCTTACAAAACATTTGAAAAACAAAATATTAAAATAGCTAAAAATACAATAAATTAGACATTACAAATTAAAATGATGGGATACAAACAATTTAAAAACTCATTTTAAAAGATAAAAATAAAACTTCCCATTTAAATCCCTGAGAACTGGGTGTCTAGGCTCAGGGATGAATCCAGGAGCCCATCCCAATTATGAACCTGAGTTTAACTCCATCCAAAATAGGTTGGATCCCTATTTCTCTTGGAATTTTGGTTTAAAAAACAGTTTTCTAGGAATTTTGTTATTCCTTTAGTTAACAGAATATAAGGCAGTAAGAAAGAAAAACACACAGCGAAACATGGAGAGATCAGCTCAGACTCTTCAAACACTCTCCTTGGTTTGCACACAAAACTAGAGATGGGCACAAATTAAAAAATGAATCACCACATTCATTTAAAAATTGCTAATTCGTCGATTTGTATTTGTATGCGTCAATGCCCTTGACAAATATGAATCAACAAATTTTTAGCAATTTTTCATTTGTCCATTTGTTTGTTTATAAAATGCCCCCCCCCCGGCACCTAGAGACACTAAAATTGCAGAGAAGCTTCCCCTGATTTGCCTCTAAAATCCCTCCCAGTTTGGTGAACATTGGGTTTTCCCAAGCCACCTGCTAAAGGGCACTTTCCTAGGGGGGACCCACTTGTGGTCATATGACTTGGAGATCTGAAGCCCAATCTTCACCAAACTTGGAGGGATTGTAGAGGAGCGTCAGTAGAAGCTTCCCTATGATTTTTGGTATCTATAGGTGCCTGGGGGGAACTTTCCTGGGAGGGGTTCTTCGTGTGTGAATAACTCTGACATCTGAAACCCAGTCTTCAGCAAACTTGAAAGGATTGTAGAGGAGAATAAGGGGAAGCTTCCCTGCAACTGTGGTGTCTCTGGGTGTTTGGGGGGCTGTTTTATAGGCTTTTAAATTCAAACACAAATTGACAAATCAATTCATCCATTTGTCAGAAAAAAACACAAATTCATAATTTGTGATTTGTCGACCTTGACAAATCACAAATCAAAATGAATCACCATTTTTATGATTCGTGCCCATCTCTACACAGAACTTTTTGTATAATTAAAATTCACTCTAGAAGTGTTTAAAGTAGACATGGATATCTTTACTTACAGTTACCATCTGCAGTTACAGTCAGAGGAAAAGGGGGAGGAAATGGAGTCTCCAGAATGCAGGACCCCCTATGTTCTTGCTACTTGGAGGATGGTCACAAGGGAAAAAAGAGAGGGGCTGTCAATAAAACAATGGAAGGAAAAACAAACAGAAAGAACAGGGATCTTGCCTCAAGTGCCAGAGCAGGAAAAGCTTTACCAATCAAGTTAGTCACAAAGAACAATCACATTAGGTTGTAAAGCCTTCTCCACTGATACCCAGTGTTAGTGCATGCAAGTATCCTAACAATTTCCTCATCATCCTTTTTATCAGAAGTACCCCTGTCTTTTCTGGATTAAGCTTCAAGTTGTTTGCCCTTATCTAGTCCATTATTTATAGCAAACAGTGCTTTAGAGCCAAAACAGCTTCCTTGGAATTGGACAGAAAGGAAGAATGAAGTGGTGTGTTAAATACTGGTCCTGTTTAAGTCACCACATTATACCCTGTATGGAACATTCAACATGACGGTCAAAGCTGTCTGTGTTTGTTGGCCAGGGCTGAATGGATCTCAATAATCCACCTCATCCAGGAACTCTTGAAGCTCGGAAGCCACCACACACTCCAGATCCTTGCCCAAGAATAGAATATTTGAGACTGGGTGGTAACTGTCAAGCATGGCAGAGTTCAGAGAAGCATTTTCCAACCAAGGCCTAATCACTATCTCTTTTAGGCAGGCTGAAATCCTGCCTTATTCTAGGAAGATGTTACTTCAGATTGTGTACAAAAAGGCAATTGATTGAAGCTCTGACCTGCTTCAGGCTGAGGTTGTGTGCTTTAAGCAAAATATGAGGCTAAATTCAATGTGTGCTTAAAATAATCTCTATGCCCAGCCTGTGTGTTATGTGCATATATGCACCCATGAGAGACAGATGGAGAGAAAGCCTGTCTTTCTTTCTTTGCTAAAGCAATATATAATAAGGTTGAATTGCATGGGTCAGATGTGAAACAGACTTTGTGTAGAACAGCATCCTTTACCCTGATCTCTCCAGGTGTTTTCACCTATGGCTGTCGTCAGCCCCAGCCGTCATAGCTAGTGAACTAGGTAATAAGCCTTGCAGCCTAAAAGTAGGAGGAGCCACATTAGAAGTGGGCATGAGTCAATGCTGTTGAACCCAGTAGGATTTATATCTGAATAGAAATACGTACATAGGCTAGAACTCATGATTTCTCCTCCTTCACACATCATGGAAAGAGGCTGTGAGTGTAACAAGTGAGCTATAATGTGAGAATTCCCCTGTATTCAAGCTGCTGCTAAAGATGAGGGAGTATCTTTAGGGATACTAAAGATAGGGCCATTAGGAACATATCAAGCCAATTCTGCTTAAATTACATTAGCTACCAGTTGCTGCCCGGGCCCAATTCAAAGTGCTTGTTTTGACATATAAAGCCCTAAACGGCTTGGGCCCTGGATACCTGAAGGACCGCCTCCTTCCATATGAACCTACCCGGCAGTTAAGATCTAGCCAGGGGGCCCTTTTGAAAGAGCTGTCCCTCAAGGAGGTAAGAGGGATGGCTTGTAGGCAAAGGGCCTTTTCGGCAGCTGCCCCCAGACTATGGAACGCCCTCCCAATTGAGATTCGTCTGGCGCCGACGCTGATGACATTTCGGCGCCAGGTCAAAACCTTCCTGTTCCAGAAGGCTTTTAATTGAAATAATATCAACTGTGGGTCCTGATGGCAATTTTTAGAGTATATATTTTAATTGTATTTTAATTGTCTTATCTTTTTATTGTATTTTAATTGTTGTAAGCCGCCCAGAGACCTTTGGGTAGTGTGGGCAGCATATAAGTTAAATAAATAAATAAATTAACAAACAAACTTGTTTTGTCTCAAAACAGGAGATATCCTGTCCATCTTCCCTAAAGATGATTAGGTGGAAGAGGCATCCTACGAGTGCTACTTGCTTATCTCTTAGGTGAAGTGGGTTATAGTTTTGCCTTGCCTGACATGGATGCTGCCTTTGACACATCCAAAGCCTTGCTTATTACTCAGAGCTGGGCAGTGAGTATTATACATTTCTTATAATTTGTTCCTTTTTCCCCAATAATTAAGGCATAACTACACTTCATCGTTGTGAGGAGAGCCAGCATAGTGTAGTGGTTAGAGTGACCAGGACTGGGAAGCCTATGTTTGGAATCTCCACTTAGCCACAAACTCCCTGGGTTACCTTGGATCAGTGACTCCGCCTGTTAGCCTCACCTACCTCACAGGGATGATGTTTACAGGGGTAAAGTGGGGAAGAAGAAAGCAGTGTATACCACATTGAGTTAATGGGAGAGAAGACAGGCTATAAAGGTCACAAATAAATAACTTATTTTTGCAGCATAACTGTAACCTTTTAGCTATTTTATGGGTGTGCAAATGTGGTTCCATTGAATGGTGGAAGAGTAGTATCATATAATTGAGGTGCTAGTTCATGCTGTGCATCGTGCTTTGTTTACAGTGAAATGGGTGGAAGGAGAGTATGCTTTTTACTACAAGCCAGTAGCTTGTAGCAATGAGATTTTTAAAATAAGAAAAGTAACTAAATGTAATTTCTTCACTTTTCAGAAACAGGAAAATAAATGGTTATTGTTTAAAACTGAAGCTATAGTGATAGGTAATGACTCTTTTTGGGAGTCAGAACTACAACTGTAATTAATTACCTTTTAATAGTAACTTTCCAAGCTTTGGGTTTGCTTCAACTTTTGCTGTTTCCATTGGTTTTCCATAGCGAATGTATTAAGTGAAGGAGAAAGTGTGGAGTCAGAAGCGTAACAGGGGAAATGGTAGGAAAAAGAGATCTCTGTCTCTAGTTGAAAACATACACAGCAGTCCAAGACTATTTTAGTCTTCAAGGTAGCTGGGAAATAGCCTTTCATAACTAACCAAAATATCTCAGCTGACTTAGCGCACGCTCCTTCTCTCCCTCCACCCACCCCCCGCCAGCTTTCCACAAGCACGTTGCTTTTCATGTATAGCATTTTCCCTTTGAGATTTCTACTGCTGTGACGTCCTTAGCAGACACTGATGTGACATGCAAACCTCCGAAATCGGGCTCCAGGGAACTTTATCTCCTCCTTCCCAAAATGTGCTATGACATTCTGAGTTCTCCTTCTCCACAGGCCACCATTCACTGTGCCTTCATTAACAGTTCCCTGTGAATTGAGGGAGTTGGGGAGAAGAAATCAGTGGGGGTGGGGGAGAGCAGCATCCTGAGGAGACAGAGAAAATGATGGGGGGGGGGGGTTGATACTGTCTTGCGCCCAGGGAGCCTTTCTGTGCATTAGGATGGTAGCAATTTTGCTGACAGTTACTTCTTTACGTAACTTCCAGATTAAGGGGCATTATGCTTCTGAGCTGATGGGGAACAACAGTGGGTGGGTTTGGTCGGACACTTGTCCTGCGTATTGGGGCTTCTCATGTGCGTCTAATTAAACCACTATAGGAGACAGCAAGCTGAACTTGATAGGCCTCCAATCCCATCTAGCAGGGCTTGTTTGAGAATAGGAAAATGTACTTTTCGTCTTGTGTCCTTGTGTAGTGGATACACCGTTGTGGTTTGTATTTAGGCAGGGGCAAAATTCCTGTTGTGAAATACCGCATGTGTAATGGCACAATTTTTGCAATTTGCTGGCTGCCGCTCATGGGTCCAACTGTGCAGCTGGTCAGATACACCATTGTACAAACTAGAAGACAGACAATGGGTGTGTGACAGACAGTTGGTAAGATGTCCAGTATTGCAGGCACAATGGCTGTAGCACAATTATGTAACACAATTGGATTCTGGCCAGTGTTCCCTTAAGGTCATCCACCTTGGACTTCATCTAAACCCACAGAGCGTTGGTTTGTTAAAACTGTCCACTGAATCACTTCATACCCCTTTTGAAACAGCTGTGCTGGCTTTGACCTTTGCTTTTGTACACTTGCTGCTACAAGAAGGATATACCAGTTGTGTCCCTGTTCTTGAACTATTGGTTATGCAGCTGTCTTTCTAGCTATTAGATAGTGTATGTTTCACTCTAAGGCTGCCCAGTCTGGAGATTGGTTTATTTGTAAGACATACTTTCCAGAGCACAGTTGTTGACCTCTTGGGAACAATTAAGAGGTGTCAAGGGGATTGTTTGGGGGATATAGCAGGTGCCTGGCTTTTCTGCAGGGAAAAACACCACCACTATCACCCAAGGCAGCAGTATCACCACCACCAGCAGCAAACCTTCTGAAAGTATGATATTAGTGGAACCACAGTGAGACCTGCACAAAATATTTAGCACAAGCTATCCTATCTCCTGCTTTGGGTCTTCTTATGTCTCTACAAACTTGAGGCACAATCCAGAATACTTCTGGTGTAAACCCCACTGAGTTCAATAGGGCATACTCCCATGCAGCCATCTTGCAGACTTCTGTCTGATAAAAGCAGCCATTTACTAGATTAAATATGGCAAGTCTACCCCTTTGCCTCATTGCTATGCTGCCCACAGGCAAAGACTTTACCTTTATATTCAGATAGGTAGTTGGTAATTAAGCTGAGTAGCTTTTAAACGGTGCTATTCTTCCTTTTATTGATGAATTTTTACTTGAGTTTTAAGGTTTTTGTTTTAATTGCATTTGTTTTATTTGATTTTCTCATTGGTAGCAGTGGTTTCTTACGTTGGGGAGATAATCCAGTGTTTATTTGGTTATTTTACTGTATAAATGCTTTATCACTACACACTGTGAGGGGGCTTAAGGCGCAGCCAGGTGGAGATATAGCTCACATTTTGGACTGCTTGTGCCACAGTCCGGGTTGAGTGATTTCCCAGCAATCACATGGCGTACAGGCAATAGCATTCCAGCTTGACCCTGATCCATGCCAAAGCTGGATCTTTTTGGTACAGCAGTAGGCTTGCTCTTTTTTTAAAGAGGTGGAGTGATTCCAAGAAGGACAAAAAGCTTGCTTTAAGGAGATCCTTCCCGAGACAGCAATCCTTTCCAGTGTGATCAGATGCGATCCTTTCTCGTCATCTGATCGCATCCTTACCTGACTGTACCCTGATCTAGTGAAATTAATTTGGTTGTGATGGGGAGGAAACAGTCTCCTCACAGAGAACAGGTGAATGTGTCTGTAGCTATAAATAGATAGCCCTGAGTAACTGATTTCCCCTGTTGCCGCTATAGTTTTGTCCCAGAGTTCTGTACCTACTTCCTTGTTCTACCTTCAAGTTATTTCTATTCTTGATACCTTCTCATTCCTGCTTTGTGTTTGAGGTAGATTAAGTGTTCTGTTACATTTGCCACTTCCTGAGCCTCCGTCTGTGCTAGGAGTATAGCCCTCCATAAGATGTCTTTTGATAGCCCCTTCGATGTTCACCTTTAGCAAAGCTGACTACGCTTCATGGGAGTAACAGTCAAACAACAACTGAAGGGCCACAGGTTATCCACTTCTAAGCTATACTAAGCTATACTATACTGTTTAGACCTAAACCTGTCCTTGGGTTTTCTGAAAATCTTTCTATTCATGGTCAAACACCATGGTCTAATGCCATTATTTTATTTTCGGTAGCTGCTGCAAGATTGTGCTGTATATATGCCCACGAGAAGCAACAGCACTTCTAGCACTTCCACAAATGGTAATCAGGCATAAACAAATTGACTTGGTGGACAGAGGGATTGTCTGGCCACAGTTTGGAAAACATGTACATTTTTTTTTCATAGCTTGTAACAGAATGATTTTTGTAAGATGAAATAAGAACGTCTGTAACTTCCAGATTACATGTTTGCAACAATTTTGAATTTTATTTTATGCTTACAGAACGAGAAGCAATTAGATGAATAAAGCTTGTAAATTAGGCAAGCTGGTGTTGTGGATGTAGATATCTGGAGAAGGACTTACTTTGCAGTTAGTGAAACAGTGATTCCTTTGCATCCTCTGAAGAGAGATGGAGCATTTAAACTACTTATACCTGGATTCCTAGATGAACACTGATATGCTTGATATGGCTATCTGATCTTACACTGAAATTAAGCCTATAAGGGAAAAATGTCAGCTGTGATCAGACTCAAATTACTAAGGAGTGTTATAAATCTAATAGTGGTCTGAGGACTTGGTTCAAGTATCATACATTTGACTTTGACAGGATTACCTGGAGCCTCGTCCTGCTGGCTGGAGATACCGGGAGCTTAACTGGATTGAATGCCTCCATCAAGATCTATTTCTCTCAGTTTCTCACTTTTCCAACCTTTCATTCTGTTTCTGCATCAATCGGCACATTTTAAAAGTCCTCATGAAAATATGTACACGTTTATGTTCATTTCTCCTAATATATGCCTTTTTATACACATTTTTTCCAATATACAGTACAGTACTTGTTTTTGCAGACAGTTTTTCTTAGTATAATGAATATTTTGCCTGTGTTATTTTCACTTTTTGAAAAAAACATATTTTAGAAAGCAATTTCCCAAATATAATGTGGAGTTATGTAATGCGTATTGCGAGAAATTGTGCATATTTTGCAAGTAATTTTCCCTAAAATAATAATGTTTAAGTAAAAATTATATTGTCATTTTAAACTGGCGTAACACAAACAGCATAACCTTTGATGGTGAAATTAACCCTATCAACATAGACATTATCTGTTGTGTGACAAATTGGGCAACTCGGCATACAATAAATCACGTCTATGCTAACTCTATGGCTTGTGGCAGTTTGCTTTCAAAAGTTCAGTTGTATAGTATAACTAATGAGATTTGGGGCTTAATATTAATGCATATTAGACAATTATATGGCTGTATTTGGAAAGTAAAAAAAATGAGTTTTTCAGTATGAAGAAGAATCAGAAGGATGGAAAAGTATTTCACAGTTGCCTTACTCACACTGTTTTTTGACAGTTAAGTACAGTACTAAGATTCTAGTCCATGGGAAAGCACCATTCTGATACCCTCATAGAAATACTTGTCTGTCTTTCCAAAACTTTTCCAGGTTAGCACAGACTGAAACAACTTTTGCTTAGCAAAGTTCTGTGGTAGTTCAGCACTAGGATGTATTGGCAGGAGAACAGAGAGGAACAGCAGGTACCGATGGAGGTCATGACTGAATTGAATTAGCAGAACAGAGCCCAGGAAGGTTGCCAGCAGCCAGGGAAATACTTTGTGCATCCAAGTTGTGATCGTTACTAGTTCTGTCAATAAATCCTCAAACGTCTATAGCTATGTTTCATCAAACTTTGGAAAGATGTTAAAATATCTCTTTAGGTGTATGCAGTGTGACTCAGTCAGTGATTAAATCTGATGCATAATGTGCTTAGCAAGAATTATATATAGAATGTTTGAATGAAATATTTATGCTTTTAGTGTGTGCAGTAGACATCCTGGATTATGGAGTTCCCTTAACTTCTCTGCAGTTTAATGTTGTTGCACTCTCAATTTATTTGCTATTTGTATTTTTAAACTACTTTGTTCAATATATTATAATAATATATTTAATATATTATTAAACCTGGATGCCCAGGTTTCAGCGGTGGCCAGGAGGACCATTGCAAGTTAAAAGTAGTGCGCCAGCTGTCCCCATTTCTTGAGAAGTCTGATCTGGCCACAGTGACACATGCCCTAGTTATATCTCAGCTGGATTACTGTAACATTCTCTACATGGGGCTGCCTTTGGAAAGTGTTCAGAAACTTCACAATAGTAGGACCAGGTGTGTGTGTAACGGTGGGTGCAGGACTGTTGTAGGGACTTTGAACTGATAGATGACACAGTTAGAGTGCTGTGTAGTCCCCTCCCCAGGTCCTAAGACATTTGTGTCTCCCCATCCCATCTGTAGGACTTCAAAAGGAACCACAAAGTCATGGAACCAGGAACGGAGCAGGTCAGAATGTCTCCTAAAGGATACAGGGCCAGTCAGCCCCCATCTGAATGCTCTGTTCCAGCCCCTCTCCTTTCCTTTCGACTGCAGTTCCCTTTTGCTTCCATCTTTTCCAAGTAATTTGTTTGGGTAGCCAGATCCTCAGTCTCCACCAAGCTTCCCACACTGAGAGATTTCAGGGGTTTCCTTAAAAAGAGATCATTGGAAGCTTGCTGGTATTTGGTTTTATTCACAATTATTGGGAGTGGGACTGGGAACTTCCACTTGTTGTTGGACTGCCTCTCCCTTTGGATCTAGCCAGTGTTGCCTTCAAAGAGGGGCACTGGGATCTAGAGGGCCACTTGTTCCCTAGCTCCAGTCTACAATCATAGGGGAAAGCTAGCTGAGACTTATTAGAGGCTCCTTGATTCAATGTTGTTGTTTAATGTCATTTCCATCTTACAGCAACCCTGTGAATTAGTAATCACAGATGATCCTATAATTAAGAGCCCTGTTCAGATCTTGCAAACTGAAGACTGCCATTTCCTTGATCTCTAGCAGCTGATAGCCACCAGTTATCACAACAACATGTCCAGTAAAGATCTTGCCAAACTGGTGTTATAATAGCAATAGCAATCACTGTGTGCCATCCAGTTGATTCCAACTTACGTCGACCCTTCCTAGAGTTTCTTAGGTATGAAGTACTCAGAAGTAGTTTACCATTCCCTTCTTTCTGGGGGGCACTGTGAAATTGTACAGCTTGTCCAAGGCTATGCATGCTGCCTCTTCTCCTAGGATGCACAGTAGAGAATTGAACACCTGACTCTCACTCTGCATCCATGTTCTCCAACTCAGTCAGCTATCCATTTAGTTGGTATCCTATACCCTTGCTATTCTAGTTCCCCTTCCATGAGAGCAGCTGGAGCCTTGAGAAATTATTTAATCCAAACCTAATTCTCATGAAAGCTCTAGTCAAGGCTTCCTTGGCAATTGGTAGTACAGCAAGCACAATTTTGATTTACAGAGACTTCACGTTCAGTCACCAAAACCACAAAGTGAGCAGGATGCAGGGTTGTTCCTTGCACCACTGGCCCCATAAACATTGGGTTATGTCATGTCTTTATCCCTAGTATAGTCAATATTCTCATTGTATTCTGGTATAATTTTTTCTGGCATATGATTTCCTGACTCCTAAGTCTTCCTCCTTTTTTGTCATTAAAAAAATAGCAGGTTTCAAAGAACAGGTGTTTTCTTCCAAAACTGGTATGAGGCCTTACTCCCTCCCTATCTTAATTTATCTCTCAGACCTGCTTAAAGATTAGTTTGTCTCCTAAAAGATCCTGTCACCTTGAACCAGCAGAAGTGTGGAGCTTCTAATCTGAGTGTTTGGTTTGAACTGTTGGATAGCAAAGTAGTTTAGGTATCTGAGTTTGATTCCCCACTGTGCCCTCCCTGTCAAGGGCTGCTGAATTCAGTGATCCATAGGGTCCCTTCCAGGTCTGCAGTTCTAAGAAGATGATAGTGATGATGACTATGGCGACTATTTGTTCATTTTACCCTTTCGATAGGATAACATGATTGTGGAAGGTCCAGAGAAACAGACTTCCAACACACTTGGCATCACTGAATTACGAGGGGACTCTCTCTTGAGCATGGAGAGAGTGAACCAAGCAGGAGAAGTCACCGTTTTTCATCTTCTCATTTCGCCAGTGGCTTTGTGGGTGGAAAAACTGAGTTCTTCTGAATTCTGCCTGGGGTTAGGATTGTGTCTATCTTTTCTCCTGATGTTCAGGTGAAGTGGATTTAAAAAAAAAAAAAAAAAAACCCCAATCTACCTACCATTCAGGGGACGTGGTGGCGCTGCGGGTTAAACCGCAGAAGCCTCTGTGCTGCAAGGTCGGAAGACCAGCAGTCGTAAGATCGAATCCACGCAACGGAGTGAGCTCCCGTCGCTTGTCCCAGCTCCTGCCAACCTAGCAGTTCGAAAGCATGTAAAAATGCGAGTAGATAAATAGGTACCACCACGGTGGGAAGGTAACGGCGTTCCGTGTCTAGTCGTGCTGGCCACGTGACCACAGAAACTGTCTTCGGACAAACACTGGCTCTATGGCTTGGAAATGTGGATGAGCACCGCGCCCTAGAGTCGGACACGACTGGACTAAATGTCAAGGGGAACCTTTACCTTACCTACCATTCAAGGGAAAAAGAGCTTCTGCAGTTTCACGAGTATGCAGGAAGAATTTTTGCCTGGTCCTATTCACAGTCAAAGTTATGATTCACAGGGAAGGAGCTGTCCTTAGAAATTAGATACTTTTGGCTTTATTCCAGCCAAGGGCTAGAAGAAGTCAAGAGAATGCATAGGATGGCTGCAGGGACCTTCTATTCCCCCCCCCCGCCCCCCGCTCCCCCGCTCTTTTCTTCCTAATATTCATTTTCTGGCTTGGTAGCTGAAATCCTTATAGACATTTCAAAAAATAATCCCTCTGCCCCCACTTCTTTCCCTACCTCAGTTCAGTTCTTGGTCTCTTTTTCCAGAAGGTAGCTGGTGATGATCACTTTTTGCTTAGGCATGGATGAATCATCCATATGCGTATGTCAAGCCAAAAAAAAAAAAAAAAGCTGGAGAAACTAGAAATGACAACAGTGAAAAGGGCCTTTAACTTTGGCAATTGTTCCTTGTGCTTGTATGGAAGGCACACTTGTGGCCAAGATTCTCACTGGTGAGATCAAGTATTTGATAATATTTACTGAAGTACATTGGTGAACTTGTCAATTTTGTATTGAGAGCGGGGGGGTGGGGGGAGGGAAGGCAGATTTCTTGATTCCAGTGCAACCATGCATGCACCCTCGACATGTCTATGCATGCATATGTCCCTGACAGGACTGAGACATAAGCCACAGTTCGCCATCCCTCCAGATCTGTTGGATGATACTCTGTGGCTTCTGTGTTCCCCAATCAAGGACACATGCTCAATCATCTATTTGCAGAGGAGGGGCTGAAACCCAATCCTCCTCTTGAGTAACTTAACAGTGCTATTCCTGCTTTTCCCCCCTGCCAACAGAGCTATGGGAAGGATCCAGTATGGTGTAGTGAACAGAGTGACAGGTTAGGATTCAGACAGCCATGGAAGCTCACTGTGGGCATGGAACTGGTAAAACCACTCCTTAAATATCTCACATACCTTGAAAGTCCTATCGGGGTTGCTGTAAGTGACTTCTGGCTTGACGATACATAACATAACATAACAATACCTGCAATCAGAGCAGGTAGATGACATGCAGGCAGGGTCGTATTCAAGTCCTCAGTCAGCTAAAGGGCATGTGATGCCATGCAAGTATGTCTCCTAATTACAGAGCTTGAGAAGATTACAGAGCTTGAAGCCAATTTTTTGGGCTACTGTTTCTAGGATCTCAGTGGCCATGCTGGCTGAGGGAACCCCCCCCCCCCCCAAAAATACCGTCCAGCTTTCACAAAATTGTCCCAGTCCATTTGACAGCCATCTGGTGTGACTGTTATCCAGTTCCGTGCTATAGAAGTCAACAGGTGGACTGGATGATCTCCAGCTCTGAAAGTATATACAGTGGACCCTCGACTTACGGAATTAATCCGTATTGGAACGGTGGCTGCAGGTCGAAAAGTCTGTAGGTCGAGGCTCCATTGACCTACAATGCATTGAAAACCGATTAATCCGTAACCGGGCGTTTTTGGTCCATTTTGTTTGATTTTCCGGTCTGTAGGTCGATTCTCCGGCCGCAAGTCGAACCTAAATTTTGCGGCCAGAGAAGTCTGTAACTCGAAAAGTCTGCAGGTCGAGCCGTCTGTAAGTCGAGAGTCCACTGTAATGCCATGAGCATTTGTAACAATATTTCTTTTATCTCTGATTCCTCCCATCACTGTTGTTTGTCACTTTTGTAATCTCTGCTATCAATGAGTTAAGGAGAAGGTCCAATTTTTCTGCAGTACCAATGCAGACAAGCAGTAAAACAGTCCTTGTCACTACCCATGAAACTGTTGTATAGCTACAGGTGCTCAAGGAGTAAATAAAAAGTAAACCTCTTTACAAGGGCTTTTCCCACAGACACTGTCATCTCACCTGTGTTCTTAGCAGAAATATATTCACAACTGTACAGTAGGTGCTACTTTTATCATATAAGCCATGATTTCCATGGCTCTGAGCCTCAACTCACAGATGTTTCTGCAGCTTTTGACAATGACGAGCTTGTTGGGTGAGGAGTAGCAGCATCTGTTTATGCATCATTTCATTTCATTTTTTTTTTTCATTTACATCATGTTCATGCCATTCAATTAACAAACTCCACTGGGCAATTAACCAGAAGTTTAAAACCATAAAGGCCAATAAAACTATGAAAATCAAATCAAATAAAAGCAAATACAGTATAGTACAAACCCATAAATAAACCCGTAATGACAGAAACATTTGTCACAGCACAATTAAAAGCATTAATGATGTCATGATGATCTCACAATGGTGTTTAAGGGGGGAAATGCTTGGGAAATTAAGAAAGGATTTGCCCAGTTCTAAAGAATCCCACCATAATACAAACAACCCTTTCTGGAGTCACTCAGCATTTAAAAGATTTGAGAGACAGGTCCAAGGACATAAATGTATGCAAAATGTGCATATGTTAATTTATAATTATACATGTAATTTTAGAAAGAAGTACCAGGATTTATTTATATTCATGGAAAGCCTAGCCAACCAATTAGTTTCTTATTCAGTTCATCTTAGTTTAAATACTTCAGCTTGTTTAGTATCCCACTCCAGATTATCCGAAACCCACAGCTCTTGTCTATTGCAATGAATTTTCCAACATGTGAGGGGGAAATGCTGACTGCTCCCAAAATGCCAGCCTAAAACATTCATCCAGAAAAATGAGTTTTCATCCTAAATTCAGCAAAGGGTAAGTCCGTTCCCTCCCAGTTCTTGCTCTAAAACTTAATCCCCTTTCAATGAAACCCTCCATTAATCGGTCATCATTAGCTTCATAAAGGAAATTGAAAATGAGATGATGGGTTCAGAGTTCTTTTGGAGGGTATTCAAAGCAGGAGGTAGATGGTAGGGTTGAATGTGGGAGAATGGGCAAGTCGAGGAAAAGGGCCAGAGACAGTCTTATCATCCATCAGAGTGGAATGGGCATCTCAGGGCAGCAGAATTTTCTTAGTTAGAAAAGTAGTTAGTTAGGTGATTTGTTATTTTCAGCCAATATCCTATTACTAGTCCTAACTAAAGTAGACCTATTGACTCAATGATGTTTATGTAAATGTTGATTTACCATTCCGCAATTGATTCAGTGGGTCTGCTCTTAGTTGGGACTAACAGTAGGATGCTGGCCATTACAGATTTGCTGCCCAGGATGAGGTGCGGTGTTGTGGGATTTTCTATGTCATGTGCCAGAATAACATGTCTGGCTTTGGATACTAATGCATCTTGAGCATGAGTGGGAGCTGCCATTTACGCTCTTTCACAGCCAGCAAAATGTGTTATGATGGCATTCAACAAGAAGACAATGAAAATAAGAGAATGAAGGGAGGTGGGATAGCAAAGAACAGGCCTGTCTGAGTTTGGCGATTAAAGGATAGAGAAAGATGGAGTAAGGACCGCACAGCAGGAAAAAACAAAGCGGGTCTAGCAAGAGAAAAAGGAAAGGGCAGCAGAGGCCTGGGTGGGGTGCTTCTCTCTCTGTGTGTGTGTGTTCCACAGTTTCTAGTGTCTTTTCTTCATGGGGTATAGGCTTGGAGATTGAAACCTCAACACATGAGCACAGATAAAGGAGGACAGAAATAGAACAGGTGAGGAAGTCCCACTGTTCTGTACCCCACAGTATGGGCAGGGCGTCACATAAATATGAGGGGGAACCTAATCACACATGAACACATGGCCAGGATCTGACAGACATTTGGGACACTGGAGAAGGATCTCTGAAGGATCTCCTGTTTGTGTTTCAGAAGGACAACAAACACATTGCTCTCTCTCTCTCTCTCTCTCTCTCTCTCTCTCTCTCTCTCTCTCTCTCTCTCTCTCTCTCTCTCTCGTCTTCCCAGTTTATGCCTCTGTGCTTCTTCCTGCATGTCTTTCCTATTCTTCCTCATCTGGAGAAAAATTATCCACCCATACCCTGTGCTGTTAAGGAGGAGAGGAAGCCCGGGAACCAGAAAATAGATGCAGAACAATTTGGTGGTACACTTCAGGCTGTGTGTCTACAAGTTTCTCCAAAGAAAATTTCCTTTTTGTAGAAATGTAGCAAGTCAGGAGAAATATGAAACTAAACTGTTGCTCTCTGACTTTTTGTGTGTGCAGGGAGCGGTGTAGCTGGGGAAACCACCAAACATGTAATTTTCACCACTTGCAGTTAGTTATAAATGGTCCAGTTCCAGGAAAATGGCAATCAGGGATGAATTGGAAGGTTCCCTTTTTGCACGACAACTGCCAGAATTCTAGAGGTAGCATGACCAACAGCTGGTATCAAAGTACGTATTTCAGATGCGTACAACATGAATGCTTGTATAGAAACATCTGCCATTGGTGCTTGCTTTTAACAGAAAGGTGCTAAAATATACAAGGCCTCCTAAAACAATACTATTGATATGTGTGCCTCTGCATGCATGCATAAAAAGGTGTAATGCACAGGGAAAAACTGTTCTCTTACACAGAGACTATTTCCGTTGAGGAACTACTGTTGAATTTTCTGCCCTTTAAACTACAAAAGGGGTGGCCGTCCTAAACCATGAAATGTTAATTCCTTCTGTCTTCTGACAATGTGACGTGCTTTAGGTACTGTACTGTCTTGAGGATATATTTGGAATCTTGGATCCAGCTGTGAAACTAAAAACGCAGAACTCTGGATATATACCCCCTGTTGAAAGTTAAGAATGAACGCTGAGCAAGATAGTGTTTTTATGTGTTTGGCGGGAGGGAAAGCTATTTTTATCTCTGAGACATGTGGCTTGCTTGAGGAAGCATTGTTTTGCCTCAATGGGAGAACGTGGGAGGATTCACTGAAGGGGAAGGGCCCACGTGTGTGGATAAGTGTCTGAGATCTTTGCTGAGGAAACCCACGATATAGAACAAGCTGGCTCCACGTGTCCAAACCCTGAGGGGAATCGACTGTGTAACGGAACACCGGCGATCCTCACATGTTTTGGGCGAGCTTTGAACTGTGGGTGGGATGTAATGTGTTGGAAGAGTACAATCAAAGTGTCAGTTGAGAGGCTGGTGCACTGAAAGGTAAAAGGCCTCTCCCACAAGGGAACGAGCAAACAGCAGTCTGCTGCTTCTCCTCCTTCTGGGTTATGCCACAAACACCTTCATCTTTCTTTCTTCGAAGCTTTTTAAATCTCTGCACTAGCAAATGTTAATGAGAGACGTGTGTGAGGAGGGAGGAAGCAGAAGGGCAAGCCTGTCAGGGGAGCAGATGAATGATATGGAGAGACCCATTGGAGGGAGTGATGCTGCAGACCCCAGAGAGTCGTAAGGCAAGGTTTAGGCGTTCTTTGAGTAACACAAAGAACGACTCTCCTAAATCAGCCATTCTCAACCTTTTTTTTTTTTTTTTTTTTTTTTGCCACAGCCATAAACACAATATGGAAAAAAAAAGGCTGAATTAGGATTTTATAAGTCACATAACAAACCTTATAAGGTGGTGTGTGAAGAACTGTTTCCCATCTGTGACCACCTTCAAATGTTTTGGAGGCCCCGGGGGGGGGGCGCATGGCCCCCCACTGAGAATGGTTGTCCTAAACTACAGCTTTCCAATGAGCAGCTTTCCAGATGTTGTCGGACAGCATAACCAGTGGTGGGGAATGATGGAAGTTGTAGTTCAACATTCAACTTCATGGTTACATCTACCCTAAAATGAGTTGCTTTGATGAGTCTTGCAGTAAAAAGAATGCACTGCAGAGGAAAGAGCACTGCAGTATTGCCTCCTGTGCTCCTTAGGGAGTTTATTGTTATTATTATTCAAAAATACTAGACATAGTCGATCAAAATTATAACAACATTGACTGGCATTGTATGACAGATACAAGTTTTAACAAAAAATCCATCTATTAAATTATTCATTCATTCATTCATTCATTCATTCATTCAATGTATATACCACCTATCTGGTCGAGGGCCACTCTGGGCAGTTTGCAACACAAAATAACAAAATAACAATATTTTGCTTTACTTGTTTTACTCGTTGGGAAACCTTCCCAGCAGAAAAGTAAAGCGAAATCAAATTTGGGGATCCTATAGGCCATATTTGGGCCTCTGGGGGACTGCACTTTCCCCATCCCTGATGTATGTACACACATACATACACACCACACACATTTTTGAGAGGGAAGTGTGTGTCTTGCGTTGCATGGTGAGGATGAAGAGCCACTGTCTTTCAGAGAAAAAATTCACACAAGGGAAATAAGATAAGAAAATGCTCATCAGAAACAGAACAAACATTGAAAACAAATACTGCAGTATCTTTCACGTAGTGGGTTATGGGAGCAAAACATCACAATTTTGTTCCTCTTTATTGCAGCTGTGTGCTGTCAAGTTGTTTCTGACTGCTGCTGACCTTCTTAAATAATGACTGTCATTTACAGCCCTCTTAGCTCTTGCAAATTCAGACTATGGCTTCCTTTAGTGAGTTAATTCATCTCATGTTCAGTCTTCTTCTTTTCCTGCTGTTTTCCACTTTTCCCAATATTATTCTCTTTCCGAGTAAATCTGATCTTCTTATAATACCCCAAAAGAAATATAGGCTCAGTTTAGCCATTTTCACTCCTGGAGAGAGTTCAAGATTGAATACAATGTAGCACCTGTTTATTGGTCTTTTTTTAAAGCCCATGGTATCAGTTAAGTTCTCCTCCAGCATGACACTTCCTTACACTTATGGGTCTTTTTTGTTTCATTCCGAGCTACCCTTCTGAGTCTGCAGTCTCAATTTCAATTGACAATTGCCACAAAATATACAAAGTTTTAACAGTTCCAGTTACTTCATTGTCAACATAAGGGTTATGCATTTCTTTTGTAGTCATTATTTTTGTCTTAATGTTAAAGTGTAATCCTACTTTTGCATTTTCTTCTTCTACTTCACTTAATACGTAGTTATTTCAAGTCACTACTTCTTTCTGCCAATATGGTATCAGCAGTGTATCTTAAATTTTAATTCCACCAGTTTTCACTCTTCCTGCATCTGAATCTAACACAGTGAATGGGCAGCTGTTCTGTTTGTTCACAGTAACCTTCTGTCCACAGTGTAGATTACACAACAGGACAGTCAAATGTTGTGATACTCTCACTTTCTTCAGAATGATCCATAGCTTTTCATGGCCTACACAGTCAAAAGCTTTGCAGGAGTTTCTAAACTACAGACTGATTCTTCTTTTGAATTTTTTTTATTGTGTTCCAGTAGTCAGTGTATATTTGTGTTATGATTTCTAGTGTCTCTTCATTTTCTGAATCTAGCTTGAACACTGGGCATTTCTTGCTCAAACTATGATAAAATACTTTGTTGGAATTCTTGCTTTAGCAGAAGGTTGGACTCAGTGACCTTTGGTGTCCTTTCCAGCTCTACAGTTCTATTATTCTTGAGCATCGCTTTGCTTGATGTCTTCTTTCTTTGGAATTGGTGTGTATAGTGAAAGTTTCCAATTTGTTTCCATGTTTCCTGGCATATTTTTATTAGGGTTTTGATAGAGTCAGTCTTTGTAGCTTGAAATAGAATCCCATCTATTCCTGCTGATCTATTTCTTACAAATGCTTTGAGAGCAGCTTTAATTCTCTTCCTAGAATTGCAGGCTCTTTGTTTTATGATTTTTCTTTGAAGGAATCAGCAGTCCTTTCATTTCTTCTGCACAGCTTTTTAGTAGATTGTTCCCATTTTCTCTTATTTTATCCCGATCAGGTAATATATTCACCTATCGATCTTTCAGTAACCCTAATCTTAGTTTAAATTCCCCTTTGATTTTTGGAACTTATGGATAAGAGTTATTCTTTTGCTGGTTTTGTTGGTCTCTTCTATTTATTTGCACTGATTGCTATGTTTATCTCTATGTTCCAGTCACTGAAAAGTTGCTTTTAAGATCCTGATGCCATCCTACCACTTTTCACTTTTGCTCCTCACCAGTTGCTAGCAATTTTAAGACGTTCATTAGTCATCTATCAAGGCTTTTATTTCCTTTTGACTACTAGAAGAGACATATACCCAAGAGATATTTACTAAAATAAAAAATTCCATCAGTCTATATCTCTGCCTCTGTGTTTGCACTCTCAGTGAATTATTTGGGTGGATTTTTGAGAGGTTAAGAAGGTCTCTCTAACTTTTCTCTGCCCCCCACCTGCATTCCCCAGATTCTATCCTACAATTCCAAACTAGAGATGGGGACGAAGCGCCAAAATGGTGCTTCATCTTGGTTCGTGGGTCGTCAAACTTGACACACAAAGCACAAATAGTCCCCCAGTGACCCCCACAAACAACGAATCAACAACGATTGCTTTGATCCCTTTCCCCCTCCTCTTGCTATGCCCTGCGGGGCATATCAAGAGCGGGGCATAGCAAGAGGAGGGAGAAAGGGATCAAAGCGATCTTGCAGCAGCACGTCTGCAGGATCACTTTGATCCCTTTCCCCCTCCTTTTGCTATGCCCCGCTCTTGCTATGCCCCATGGGGCATAGCAAGCAAAGAGAAAGCAGGGATCAAAGTGATCCCACAGCAGCGCAGCTGCAGGATCGCTTTGATCCCTGCTTTAACTCCCCTTGCTATGCCCCCCCTGCATATACCCGCGGGGCATAGCAAGCGGAGGGAAAGCAGGGAACGAAGGGACAAATATAAAAGGGTTATATCTCTGGACCCCAAGAATACGAAGCAACGAATATCTGACAAATCAGCGATATTTAAATATTATCCTGATTCGTTTTTATATTTGTCCCCATGTCTATTCCAGACTTTCCCCCCGGCCCCATAACAAACATACTCAGAACCACAGCTTCTTACTCTTCCTTTTAGTTAGGCAAAATGGGGTTGGGTGTAGCCCTGCTCTCTATTCCCCTGAACTGATCCTGGCTTTCAATGTAGGAGACAAATGGCTTTCTCCCCTTCTCGAGGCAGAACCTTCTCCATCTCATCTCTCCTGCTCCAGTGAACCATAGACCAGTGATAGAGCATAAAGGTACACATGCAAGTAGGTCCACATTCAGTCCCTCAAACCTCCAGAGAGGACTGGGAAAAACATCTGTTTTTAGCCTTGGAGAGTTGCCACTAGTCAGCATAGATATCAATATAAGGCCGCATTCATATTTCCTGGTGCATGAGGCACCATCTCAGCTCAGGCATGGATCAAATTTGTTAATGAATCAGTAGCTTTATTTCTATGTAGCCAGTCAGGGGCCCAAGTGTGCCCTCCAGGTTTCCTGCCCTTAACATCTGTTGCTCTATGGAAAATTGCATATATTCTGCTTTCCTTCATGTATGTAGTTCTACTCTGTATCCTCCCTCTCTCCTCAGTCACACAAGAATCCAGTTGTCAGATGCCTGACATTATGCACTGCTTGGAAAGAGTCATCATTAGCGTTCACAGCCTCAGTTTCACTGCAAGTTATGGACAAGGTTCTGGTGTTTGGCACTGTGGTGAAAGCACCGTGCTGCTGCTGGATGGGAGCTTTGCCTGGCTGACACAGGGAGTTTCAGATTTCAAGGACAAATGATGATGGCCAGTGAAGGATTCATGACTGTAAACTTGCACTCCTCTAGAGATTGACACAGAAGAGGAAAGGAGAGGAGGGGGTGGGGGAGGGAGAGCACAAGGTTGTGTTTCCTCAATGGGAGGAGGAGGATAATCTACTAGTGTCTCTAGATGCACCAGTTCTCAAAGTCATTTGAATGTTGGTGAGTGAATGTTTCAAAGTCTTCAAGATGCCTGATTTAATCCCTTGTTTACATTTTCCTATAAAATAAATGCAGGCTTAATGCAAACATTTTTGGGCACAGGAAAAAACAAAGTTAGAAAAGGAACTAGAATCATCCCCAACATGATTTCCTTACAAAAGATGTGTGGCCAAGAGTCTGAGATGTTAGGTCTTATGTTCATAGTTGAATATTTGCAAATAGATTAAGCGCATTTCAGAAGAGATGGCTCCCTAGGTTAAATCTGTATTACTATGGTGATTTGCCTTATGCAGCTACTGGTTTATGAGTTGGGTTGGCTGCTATCACCAGACCATTTGTGCCATTCATCCTCAAAGTAACAAAAATGAAGACTCTGAGGCAACAAGAAAATAAACTGCCAAAGTCTATGGAGTGAGCTATTGCATGCAAATAGTTCTCTGTGATCAAATCTACAAAATCGATTCCAGCTTTCCTTGTACCACTGTAAGTGCTGTGTCCCTTTCCATCAGTGCTGATTTTCAAACACACATGGAAGTCATGCATGCATCAGAAGTGGGTTTTATGGGCTTATCTTCTGTATGTCAGTCATTAGACATCGTCTAACCGTGTCACAGTGAACATCACCGTCCGTTCCAGGTTTGAGGTATGCATGAGATGTGCCTGAGTTTTTTATTGCTATTTTTCATAGATGTGCAGAAGCAGACCCATTTAAAAAAACATTTAAAGCTGAAAACAATTAGTATAAAGAGGCAGCTTACATAATTAAAAGATAATATTAATAAAAATATACTATCTCAATGCTGGAGATGCAAAAAGAAAAAAGGGACCTATATGCATATGTGGTAGACGTGTGAAATAAGAAAGAAAGAATGGGAACTGGTTTTTAAAAAAATTAGAACATTTTTTGGATGCGATATTCAGATATCGCCAATTATTGCCCTCCTGAACATAATTAAGAATGATCAGAAAGAGTTAGTTGTTATAATGGTTACGGTAGCAAGATTAATATTGGCAAAGAATTGGAAAAACGACAAACAAATTAATCATGAAGATTGGTATAAAGAAATGTGGAGCTTAGCAATTAACGATAAGTTAACATGCAAAATGAAAACAAGAAACAGAATGGTAAAGTATAACAATTTCAAAGATGTATGGAATTTATACTTGGAATATGTATTTTCGAAGGGGAAAGGCTATATGCTAGCAAAATAATCAATGTATTTTTGGAGAGGTATGGGGTGAAAAGGGGTATCAACTGATATTATTGGTCACCTAGTCCCAAGGGTGAAGGTGGCACGGGTAGGAATTTGTATTGTGTGCAGTCACTATTGAGTTTGTATTTTCATTTAGTCTCGTTATTTGTTACTTTCCTTTATGTTAAAAAAAAGATAATATTAAAAGTAAACACTATAACTATACAAATATTCAAAAGGAATAAACAAATACTACTCTGAGAAATGGTAAACACAAGTAGTACTAAAAACCCAGTCAAAGAAGTAAGGCAGAACAATTCATCTGAAAATCCCACTCAGGTAGCCAGTCACTGAGGGAAAGCTTACCTGAAGAGCAAGGTCTTTGCCTGCTTGCGGAAGGACAGCAAAGATGGGGCCAGTCTGGCCTCCTGTGGGAGGGAGCTCCAAAGTCTGGGAGCAGCAACAGAGAAGGCCCTCTCCTCTATCTCCATCAGATGCACTTGTGAAGGTGGTGGGACTGAGAGAAAGGCTTCCCCTGATGATCTTAACACCCAAGCTGGCTCATAATGGGAGACACTATCTTTGAGATAGCTTGACAAACCGCCATACAATGCAGCTGTCAGGAGCTTCAAGTCATGAGAAAGGCATATTCTCTCCCTACTCCCAGTGCCAGAGGCCATTTGCCTCTGTATATGAGTTGCTGGGGTGGTGCTTTAACTCCACAATCCGTGGTAGCCCATATGGACAGTCTGACAGTTGTGTGTGGCCACCATTTGTGGGAGGAAACTGGGAAAAGGAGGATCTGTTCTTTGCTGATGAGTAGCATTGGGAACTAGTGAGCTGTTCCAGTTGCACCACATAGATGTTTGTCTTTGGCATATCTATGCACCAAGCAGTGATGGACATTTAGCAGCTTCCTGCCTGGCATTCTGCTTAGGGCTGCTCCTTCCATTTGGCAGAATGAGGCCTTAGGCACCAGATGTTTAGCTATCATGAAACGGCAGAAAACTATAGTTATTCACTTTTCTAATAGCATTTCAGTGCCAGGGGTGGAAAGACACATTTTTGGGGTGGCATTTTGTGCCTCATCTGCCAAAAATAATGTTGCTGGGTTTTGGTATCATTCACTTCAGCCTGGGTGCAGTTGATATTTGCTGCCCTGGCTCAGACAGCAAAGTGTCTTGGGTTGGCCCTGTCATGCCTGCCTGACCTGCCTCTCCCTGCTGCTCTCACAGACCACCTTCCAGTATGCAGTGGTTCCGAACCCTGGGTAACCCAGGTGTTCTTGGACTGTGACTCCCAGAAACCCCAGGCAGCATAGCTGGTGGTGAAGGCTTCTGGGAGTTGCGGTCCAAGAACACCTGGGTTCCCAAGGTTGGAACCACTGCAGTAAGGGATGGGACTCTTTCCCCTTTGGCTCTGGCTTGGCAGAAGCAGATGGATGCTGCCTTTAGTACAAGTTACCACTTCCCCTTCATTTTCTCAGTTGCAGGATGTTGGACAGTCAGATCACCAATGACTGACAGACTTTTTTTGTACAAAATCTTTGCCGCACACATTACAAAGCAACAACACTGAGTACTAATAATTTGCCATCCCTCCACCAGCTTCTGCATTCCAGCTCAAGAAATCTCTTGCTCACATTGATCTTGAACTTTCTTCCAGTCCCAGAACCTTTTTTAAGACTGTGACTCCCCAGATCTCTTAGACAGGATGGCTGCTCATTGTGCTGGCTGGAGAATTCTGGGAACTGCAGTCCAAAAAGTAAGCTTTCTAAACTCTGCATCGATGTCTAGCTAAAGCTTGTGTATTAAATCAATGATGAGCAATAAAAAGGAAACGTCATGATACTGAGCCTTGTTTGATTTTATTTCATGCATAGACTGCACCCTTTATTGATAACAAATTAATTATGTGTTGTCAAGTCCATTCTGACTTATGGTAACGCTTTGCAGGGGTTTCTAAGTTGAGTGTATTCAGAAGTGGTTGACCGTTCCCTTCTTCTGAAGACACTCCGGGACTGCACAGCTTGCCCAAGGCTACAAAGGCTGACTCTTCTGGGATGTACAATGGCGAATTGAACTCCCAACCATACTTAACTCACTGAGCTATCCAGTCAGCATAATTGTGTACTGTCAAAGTCAATTCTGACCGATGGTGACCCTTTTTGGTATTTTTTACCTCTCTGTTTCCAAGTACTCAGAAGTGGTTTATGCCTTTTGGAGGCATCCTGGGACTGTGCAGTTGTCCCAAGGCCACACAGGCTGGCTCTTCTGAGATTCACAGTGGGGAATTGAACTCCCAACCTCTGGCTCCACAGCCAGATACCTAACTCACTGAGCCAGCTGGACCCTTTATTAGAGCTAGTGAATTTCAGTAATTGCTAAAACTTTACTTAGTAATTGATTTTCCATTTGGGTGAAATGAGGATTAACATCTTTTTTTCTGGGTAGTAAAAATAAAACGCTGGAGTATCATTTTAGCTGACCAGCTAGTAAGGGTAGAGGTCTGGCATAGCTTGGATATTGATAAAGGAACAAGAAATGTGAATCAAGATCATGTTTCACATTTCTCTTTGTCTTGTGTTGAAGAACAGAGCTAGAATTTTAAATTTAGGCCAAATTATACAAGCCATGGTGGGACGTGGTGGCGCTGCGGGTTAAACTGCAGAAGCCTCTGTGCTGCAAGGTCAGAAGACCAGCAGTCGTAAGATCGAATCCACGCGACGGAGTGAGCTCCCGTCGCTTGTCCCAGCTCCTGCCAACCTAGCAGTTCGAAAGCATGTAAAAATGCGAGTAGATAAATAGGTACCACCTCGGTGGGAAGGTAACAGCGTTCCATGTCTAGTCGACCTGGCCACATGACCACAGAAACTGTCTTCGGACAAACGCTGGCTCTACAGCTTGGAAACAGGGATGAGCACCGCGCCCTAGAGTCGGACACGACTGGACTAAATGTCAAGGGGAACCTTTACCTAACTACCCCATGAAGGATCAGGGACCTCATTTGATAGCAAGTGTTGTGTGAGAAGAAGCAAGCAAGTGGGAAGCATGTGAGGAGAAAGTGGAAACTGTTCCTTGAAGAAGAAGAAAAGGAGTAGAAACAATTGGTGGAAATACATCAGCACAATATGCTTTGTGCCAAAGGATGTGGGCAGGGGGACTGATATGTCAGAGACCTTGTGGCCTGGCTCTGCTTTTTATTTCAACATTTTTTTTTAAGTCAGTGGCCAAAATCCTGTTGCTTACCAGAGTAGACTCATTGAATCAGTGGGCATTTGGCGAGTCAACTGTTCCATAAGCTCCATTGATACAAATGGGCCTACTCTTAACTGTGACTCACTTTAATACAGTAAGTCTGATGTTTAAAATAATAACTAAGAATCAGGAATGACAACTTTATGGGTATTTGATTTAACAAATCAACATTCCAGAGTCAGTTTCGCTTTGAAGAAGGGAAAGCAGTCAGGCCAAATGGGAATTTTTGCTGTAAATGTTTAGCCTCATTACCTAGACTCAAGAATGTACTGAGAGTGGGAACAGATGATAGCTCTGATCAGCCACATGCCTCCTTCAAACACTCACATTATAACATATGAAGCCAGAATTCATATTCCCTCAACTACATCTTCACCACAGTGACATCTGTGTGCTCTCAGTATGTTCATCACTTGTTCCTTTCACCATGTGGATAAATAGGTACCACCACGGTGGGAAGGTAACGGCATTCCGTGTCTAGTCGCGCTGGCCACGTGACCACGGAAACTGTCTTCGGACAAACGCTGGCTCTACGGCTTGGAGACGGGGATGAGCACCACGCCCTAGAGTCGGACACGACTGGACTAAATGTCAAGGGGAACCTTTATACAAGCCATGAGCTTCACAGTTAGAAATGTTCCTGACAAAATCTTCAGCCACACACATTACAAAACCAAACCACTGAATATTAATAACTACCCTTTTCCTTGCCTGGTGGCTTCAGCTTTCTACTTCAAGAAATCCAGAGATCCCATCCCTTGAAACCTGCCACATTTATGACATCAGCTTGCAAATGGAGCCCACTGTTTGCCACCTCATAATCAGCCATCAAACAAAAGCAAGCCCATTTGCAGCTTGCAGACCTGCAGGAAAACATGCTCAGACAATCAAACATCCATTACCCTTGAAAGAAAGCTCTGTTTCTAACTGCAAAGTTGACTCTTTTTAAAATTAATCTGATTCACAGCTGAGAATTAACCAACAGAACTGGAAAATGGTTGCTTTTCACCTGTTGATCAACCTGTTTGGCTGCATTGTTTCTCTGAGTTGCCCTGTCTTCCGGTTGCATTGATTAGAGAATATTCTGGAGTGACTTTCAAATAAAAGGACCCGTCTGTTGACCCTGTTCTGCTGACGATAACTCCAAAGGAAGTTAAAATGCTTCTTTGCCATTTTGAGGCTAAGATCAACAGTGTCCATTTATTTGAATGGAGGATAGAGCCCATAGCTATTTATCTACCTCCGTCCTCCCCCTCAAAATAAAAATCCTTCTTTTTCTTTCTTCATCTTCATGGCAGAGCTTTAGACACCTCACTCGTTGAGATATCTATGTGTTCAAACAGTTCCTGTAAAATCTTATTTTCTGCAGGCAGGAATAATACATATGTGTAGCTAATCTCATTCTCTCTTTTCAAGAGAGTACAGGGATATAAATAAATATAGTTGCATTTATTCCAGCAGGATGCTGTTTCACTGTGAATCTTATTATCTAGTTTTGTCTCTTTTTATAAGACAGTGTATACATGCCTATCTATCTCTCCTTCCAGGGTGTGGCGTATGTGTTACTAAACAAGTATTACTCAGTTTATGTTCATCAATACTGAATATGGTTTATTGACTCATATTTAGCCTTTTCTTATAAAGCAGGTCAAAGTTTCTCTGCATTTTGTGTCTGTACTTTCTACTACGTATTGCAGATTGCTCATTGGTAGTCACTCTACCAAGGCTGTCTGTTTTTGCCATTTTAAACACATACCTCTTTTGGCCACAACCTCTGGGAAGTTGTTTTCCTTGCTTAAAGAGCTGGTTTTCTTAACATTAGATATGTAATTATAAAACATTAGATTACCTGGACCCACTTGAGTCTGGTCTCAGGCCAGGGTTCAGTACAAATTTTTCACGGTCTCTAATGAATGCATCTGTTGCTCTGTGGAAGTAATTGGTGAAACCCATTTAATATTTTAATTCACATGCTCTGTTTTTGTACTTCTCTCCCATCTACCCACCCCCATTTTGGAAAGTAGGTTTAACAAAATTTCTGCTGCCCCACTTTTCTCCTGCTTTCTTGGGGAACTCTTCAAGCAAACCTCAATTGCCAGTGACCTTTGGAATATCTCTTTCGCTTCCCAGTGCAAACTTAATCTTGTGTCATCATTTAATAGAAACTACAGTATGTTACAGGACAAATGTGTGACAAATTAACACAGCAGCAGTTACCATGGGGAGTGAGAAGATCAGATTAAGTTCTGTGCTGGTGGCAGACGCCGTACCATGGATGCTGAGGTACTTTCAGGGGTTGGCTAGAATCGTCTCCTTGAATACTACAGGCACATTCATTGGTGGGGTCGGTGGGTGGGTGGGATATTCATTAGAGATAGGCTGCCTCTGTAACCTCAAATCTTTTAGCACTTTTTAGCACTACAAGTGATTCAGATGAATATTTGCAACAGAGTGATCATGCTTACAAAAAAGAGAAGTGTTTGTGCTTGCCAATCACAAAACAAAGCAATCTGATTTTCAAAATTAAAATTAAAATGTTTATTTTATAACTTGTCATGTATGAGGCAATGGATCGTGGTTGGTGTATAGGAGAGGGCCAGTACCATATTTATATTGGCTCCCCCAAAATTATCCTTGTGTCCTCCCTGGGAGATCTATCAGGACCCCCACCCTCTAACATGTATGGTCTTGAGATGTCTAATTGAAGAAAATTCGCATGTGCCTTTATCTCATAAATCTGGTGTGGTAAAATAGTTAGGGTGTTGCACTGGGGCATGAGATTCCAAAGTTGGGTCCTTAGATATTTTTGGACTACAACTCCTAGCCCCCATGGCCAGTGGTCAAGGATTCTGGGAGTTGTAGTGCAAAACATCTGGACCCCTTTGGGAACCACTAGACTAAGATTTAATTCTAGTCCTTACTGAGCCATGAATTGTGGCTTTGAGCCATCATGTCCCCTTAGCCTTAGCATGTTCCCTGTATCACAAGTTATGAGAACAAAAGGATGATGAGAGCTGTCTTGAGCTCATTGCAGGAAAGATGGGATATCAATATAATTAATAGGAATAAACACCCTCTGTGTTTCTCTGGCCAGAGAAAAGCATGTTTTATATCTCACAGCCTGGCTTCAATTAACCATTTATGAGGGGGGAAATCATCATAATAGCCTTACCATGTATCTTTTCTCCTATTCTAATTGATAAAACCTTCTCCAAACTGGTCTGATCGTCAGCCACTAATGGAGATCCAGTGAGTGAGTGACTGAGTGAGGATGTATGTGAGTGTAAGTGAGTGTGAGAGCATTTCTATGCTTCTGAGGATGTTAGTGCCTGCTGCTGATTCATTGTACACGCTGGCGGCAATATGCTGTGATCCTTGGTGTGTGATGGGGTCGAGGGGGTGGCTGAAGGAATGAACATAGCAAAGATTGGTTGATAGATAAGGTCACCCAGTGCCTCAAGTAACCAAATGAAATTCTCCGGGATGTTTCACTCCTGTCATTGCTTCAGATAGAACAAAAATAACGGCACCCCTCACATGAGGCATGGTTTAAACAGTTTTGACTTCCATATTGTGTATGATCTGGCATTTTTTAATTGATCCTACAGTTTATTCCAAAATAATTACTGGGTATTTCTGATTTGATTTTCTTTCATATTATCTGAAGTTTCAAGAGGGGTTTGATTAATATAGTGGGTGCGTTTTAATGTCTCTCTTTGTTTTAATCCTATAGCCCCTCCCCCCCATGCCCAGCCTCCCAAGTCACACAAAAACTAGTACAATCATGGCAGAGACACGTGAGTTTATATTTGTATGTTCTTCTCTTTCTATCCCTCTCCTTTCCAGTTTGCTTTGTCCTCACTCTTCTGGGGCAGAAACTGCTAAAATATCTCCTGACAAAAAACATTCATGTCAAATGTTAATAACTAAGAACAAATAAAAAAAATATTTTTTTAAATGTTCAGTTCAATTTATCTAAACCATCTGGGATGCCTAAGAGCTCAATCCTATAATTATGTGTTAGTTGTTGTGATGTGTAAGCAGTGCTCATGTTGCTTCAGCAAGTAGGGCACAGCTCTGGTTCTGTCTGCTGCTGTGACACATGGAAGTAAAGGGCTTTATGTATTCAGGGCAAAAGGCCACCAAGCTAACATATAGCAAGGACATCTAGGACACTCTGCCCCTCTCTTCTTATCTCTGCAGGTGTCAGGGATGTACTTTTCTGCACCGAAGACAAGGATAGATGATGCCTTTGTTAGACCACTAAAATATCACAGACAGAAGCTAACTTTCAGCTCCTGCACGAGCTGGGGGTGGTGCAGAAGTCATATAGACGTTCCAAACATCATGACTGGATGTATGCCCAAGTTTAGCTGTTTAAAGTTCCAAGTTCCAAAAGAGGGGCTGAAGAGTCAGTTCAGAAGTGGTAGGTCTCGGATTTAATCTCTGAGGATGTAGATGAGAATGTTTCTCACAAACTTGTTAGACAGAGTGGTGCCAGTCATTCTGCACCCCTTCTCTTTGCCTCGTATCGAAATACATGGTTCCTTTATGTCTGGGGGGAGAAAAGGCACATAAAAACATAGCAAACTCGGTATTAGAGAAATTTGGATGAAATTTAGTTTACACACTGGGTAAGCCAGTTTCACCCAAATTAAAAGCATTACCTACTGGTTGGAGGAAGATGCTGGTAGGATGCTGTATAATATATTTGATATTGACCTTTTTCTGATTCCAGATAGAAAAATGTCATGAACAAAGTGTATCATATTCTTAACCTTGACGTTACCCACCCTTGTTTTTGTCTTCAGAATGTGTACAGGGACCATTTTTCCCCTTCTTTGCATCACTGCCTGGAGGTGATATTCTTTGTCAGTGCGTTATATGGTCATGTGTTACCCTTTTTTTAAATTAGATTTATACCCCGCCCATCTAGACCAAAGGTCGATGTAACACTGAAGCTGCAATCCTATGCATACTTCACATGTGAATAAATTCCACTGATTCTAAATTCCAAGTTAGTGTGTGTTAGATTGCACTGTGGGCTTGTAGTCCCAAATGCATGGAACTACTTTGATGGAACCAACTGGCACTCTGAACACACACTGTTTTGGCTGGTTTTGCAAGCTAAGCTGGATTGTGCCTGATTTATACTTGGATACATCTTAGTTACTAGCTTTTGAAATAAATGTTTTTTGTCAGGAGATATTTTGTCAGTTTCTGCCCCAGCAGAAAGTGCATACACAGCAAAATGGGAAGGGGAGAGATAGAAAGAGAAGAACATTCAAATATAAATCCACATGTCTCTGCCATGACTGTACTAGTTCTGTTTGACTTGGAAGACAGAACTTCATGTGGGTGAAGGGCTGTAGGATTTAAACACATCCAGAGAGAGAGAGACATTAAAACACAGCCACTATATTAATTAAACCCCTCAAAACCTCAGGAAATATGAAAAAAGAGTCACAGCAGAAATATGCAGTGACTGTTTTGAAATAAACTATAGGATCAATTTTAAAATGCCAGATCATACACAATAAGAATGAAGTCAACGCTGTTTAAACCACACCTGCTTAAGGTATTCATTTTGCCATTATATATATACCCAATAAATGTTGTACAGTTACTAGAAGATACTGCTCACCCTCTCAGTTGCTTTAACTCAGTAAATATGCATAGAATTGAACCCTGAATCAATGGACATCAACATATGTTTGAACGGGAACACCAGCCTGATGTTTAGTAGACTTACGCTACCCAGTGTTTCTCTCGCATGTGAAGTTGGTGACATCTCAAACATTTGTCTCCTCTTCACCCAAGCCAAGTATGAATTAAAAGGGCCAGCAGAGAGGCCCATGGCTCCTTACGGATTAGCACATTTAATGTAACTGGAGTTTTTGTGTACTGTAGTCCACTTCCCATCAGACATATGGAACATTATCCAGAATGTCAGATATATGTACAATGCATGTTGGCAATGGAAATCCTCACTTGGGACGCACATGATTATTCCCCTTCACCTACAACAGAGTGAGATATTTTGTGGCATAGGAGAAGAGAGAGACTAGGAGAAGGACATGAAGAGCATAGGAGGAGAACAGTTCTTTTGCACAAAGCAAGCAAAATTGTGGAAATAAAGTTTAGTGTAAAATAATACTTTAACAGAAGAAATGCAAATTGTAGGAAATAGTGATGGGGTTGCATTGTTGCATGGGCTTTTAAGGATGAGAAGCATCAGTGAGGTTGTTGACCTCTTCCTTTTCTTAACAATCAGCTCCTATTTTGCTTGTTCTATGTGTATGCTTTGGCTCTCAAAGTGCAAGGGCACCGTGTTGCAGTGAGATGGTTTGTGCAAGTGACAGACTCACTGACAAGAGAAAGAACATTCTTTTGTATCCTCCTCACCTGGACGCAGGGAATCTCACAGATGTCTTGGCGAGATGTCTTGTCGAATTGAGACAGTCTACATCTACAAGAACAAAGAATTGCATGGATATTCCTTGCATCCCTAGTGCATGTTGTTGGATGTGGGATTGTAGACAGTTGAAGTCACATGGAAATTAAGTGCATAAAGAACCAACACTCTAACCATGTGTATGGTTTTTTTGGCTGTATTTCTATATCAATAGCATCTATATCTGTATCTAGAGAGATGAGAGAAGTTGTTATTTTCTAAGATCCTACAGCGCTCTGTTGTTTTTGTTACAGCAGATTAAGTCCTGTAGATCTTTAAATCCCTACTTCTTGGAAAGTAGGAGCATTAGGAAAGGTAAAATTGAAATCAACAGATAAAGAAGGTAGCATTTCTGCTTTGACAACATGCATGCTGCTTTTACCAGCCCAGTTTTCTATGTACAGAGATTTTAAAAATGCCAGCAGATACTGGTATTTAAGCATGGCCTGATTTTGTTTATGTAACTCTGATGTTGAGTTCTAACCCCTTCTCTCTTGGCCCTTCTAATGAGTGTGACTATAGTTGGTTTAGTATCGAAGGATTCATTAATAACATGGTAATAGACTTATTTTATAAACACAGTTGGTCAAACAAAGTCTCTGGAACCCTTCTTAATCTTGGCCCAGGCTATACTGAGCAAAGGTACTTAGATATAAAGCTTGACAGATGCTTCTGCATTGTGGCAGAGGCAGCTTTGTAGACCATGTGGAAATACTCCGAAGGCCACCTGTGCTCTTCTTTGTATCCTTTAAATCACTCAATTATTTAGTGGCTTTTTGCCATGCAGCATTGGTGATTTTAGCTCAGGATCTCTGGAGAACAGAACTTGTGTTCATTCTGTAAATGTTTTCCTACATGACATCAGACAGACTTCAGCTGCCTACAGAGAGATTTCAGCTCTCTACCGTAGACAGATCCCCTCAACTTTCTCCAGTGGACCAATTCCCTTGACTGAACCCATCCCCAACATACAATTACCTGTTCTCTTAAGAGAACAGCTTTGAGCAGTTAAAACAAACAGGGAGTGGAAGCTCAGATGGGTTGAACTACCATGTTTATTTAGAACTTTGAAATCTGAGCCTGTACATCTTTCTTCCATGCAGTACACACATTGGCTGCACATCTGGTGCTCACACATGCCCCTCTCTGGGTGTATGTGGGGGAGATAAATGTACTCAACTGTGGGAGTTCCAAGTAAGAAGAAAAGCTCCATGCATCTTACCTCTACTTTCTCTCCCTAGTTTCTCTCTGCAATAGCCAAGTGTTTAAATGGCTCTTCTCCTTTCTACAGTATTTTGCTGTACTCATGTCATTCTTTCAAGCTTCCTTCCATTTCTAAAAATTTGTTCTCCAAGGTAGAGAGAGAGATCACACATTTACAGTGTTGTTTAATCATCCCTGTGCTTCAAAACATGTGTAACATATGCCCTACTAGTTTCTTCTGATACCTGGTTTGATTCTGGTGACTTGGGTTCAGTTCAGGATTGTATCTTTAACCTCACTAAAGTGGCCTTGAGCTCAGCAAATCAACCTCAAGATCAATGTCATTCTTTATAAAATGGGAATAATATTGGCTTACTTCATGGCATTCTTTTGAGGGCAAAATATTTTTAACATATATCAGAACTGTCTATTATTAATAATTGTGTTACCATGCATAAAGCTACAACATTTTAGTTGGGTCCCGTAAGGATACCATCTTAATCAATTTCATGTCTTACCTTGAGCTAGACCAGCAGAGAAACAATGTTCTGAAATAAATAAAATCCAAATTGCTTATTATAGCAGTCAGAGGACATCTGATTGTCATTCCTTCTTCATTCATGTATTTTAGTGGAGCAGATCAGCTGGAGAAAAATAAGTACATTGCCTGCCTTATAATCAAGAGAACAGCCTGTTTCTTCTCCTTTTTGAGGTGCAATACAATATGAATCAGTGAGCCACTGGAGTATAGGTCAAGTTCCTCCCACTGTTAGAGCAGACACTAGGGTAAATTAGCAGCCAGAAAGAAAACGCATGGACTGGAGAAGATGATAAGAATATTTATTAATGATTGCTCTCACTGGGCTTCTGTAGCTTTGGGAAACAAGGTTTAAAGAAATGTAAGAATATAAGCAGAGCATCCCTGCTTGATCAGATCAAAAGCCTGTTCAACCCAGCATTCCATTTCCCCCAGCAGCCAACCAGATGTCTGTATAAAGCCCAGAAGCAAGACAGGAAAAGAGCAGTCCCATTTGGTTATCATTCCCCAGTGACTGATTTTTAGAGGGGTGCTGTCTCTCATCCTACTGCCATTCATGGCACTACCCTCTGCATGGCTTGAAAAAGCTACAGTTTTGGACTACATCACCCAGAGGCCCCCAGTCAACATGGCCATCATTCTCCCCTCCTTCCACATGTACATATGTACATAATGTCTCTTTCTGAATTAGCCGTGAATTATTCTCCTCTTTTGTACAATGCACACTTGAACCTTCACAACATGCAGCCACATAACCAGTTTATCTATCAGACAAGCATACACACCTCACGCCTTTCTCCTCCATTCCCTTCTACATTCCAGAGTCCATGGGCTTTCTCAAAATTGTTCTTCAGTGGTCCCTGCTACTAATCTGGTTGCTCTGTAATTCAACACACATAACCACACCTATTTGCCTCACCACCCTCTCAAGGCTCCACCCCTCCCCAGATTGCCCCCAAATCTCCACATCAACATCCTTTGTATCCCACAGATTTCTGCAGCCAGTCCATTACATGAGAGCTGCAGGGGTCCTGGGCTGCTAGTAGGGAAGAAACTTTAACAGCTGGCCAGGTGCATTGCAAAGCAGGTGGCCTCTAACCAATTGGCAGTAACCTTCATTCACTAAAAATGACTTCGAACCTCTGGGTCATTCTGGGAAAAGGAAAGGAGGGGGAAGAGACCAGCTAGGTTTCAGCACCCCAGGTTTTTATGATAACCATCTGACAGATGGTTGTTTACTTTTCTCTTGAATGCCTCCAGCATTGGAGCACTTGACACCTCCTGAAGTAATTGATTCCACTGTCATACTGCTCTAACAGTTAGGAGGTTCTTCCTGATATTCAACCAAAATCTGACTTCCTGTAATATGAGCCCATTATTATGTGCCCTGCACTCTCGAATGGTTGAGAACAGATCCTACCTCTTCTCTGTGTATGACCATCTTTCAAGTATTTGAAAAGGACAATCATATCTCCTCCCGGTCTTATTTTCCCAAGGCTAAACATGCACAGTTCTTTCAATCCTTCCTCATAGAGCTTGGTTTCCAGTCTCCTGATCATTCTTATTGCCCTCCCATACTTGTTCTAGTATGTCAACATCCTTCTTAAAGTTCAGTATTCAGAACTGGACACAGTACTCAAGACGAGGCCTAACACTTAGATCTATTTAGCTTTGAAATGAATTGATTAAAAGGAGACGGGATTAGGGATATAAATCTTCACCTATTTCTCTCTTGCATGTGAGATTTCAGAACCTTTCTGCCTGATGATGAGATGAGAGCTTTTGTATATTTTTGTGTTTTGGCACTTTGTCAAAAATTCACAGATAAGTAAGTGTGTGTGTATGTGTGTTTACACAAATGTGTGTTTTGCACCAAAAATTAATTTAAAATCTTGTCTTTTTGACAGTGTTTTGGACAAAAATGGGGGAGGCGTTTGGTCAATCCTGCTACTGATTTTGAGAAAGGAACTGGTTATTTTGCTGTTTTTAAAGCAGTGGGACATCTTCTAGTATGTGACAGCTTTTCAGATGAAGTACCTCAGTGTGTCAAAACATTCTTTTCAGTGAGAACTGGGAAATTTGTGAATGCTTGTTACATACTTTGACATGATTGCTTTGTACATCACTGGACAACATGAAGAAAATGGATAAGAAGACTTTCCCCCCTCTCTCTTAATACTAGAGTCCATAATCACCCATTGAAGCAGAATTATGAAATATTACGCTCAGATTAAAGGAAATACTTCCTCACATAATGCATAGTTAACCTGTGGTGTTGTTAGTACAAAGCATAATGATGGCTTCCAATCTGGACAAGTTTGAAAGCAACTTGGACAGATTTCACTGTGGGAAAGGGTTGCCCGCTGCTGTCAGTCATTATAAACTTATACAGTTGATACCACAAGCAAGTTTCACAACTGGAGATCTCTGTAAATTGCTGAGAGTCATGTTTCTCTCTCTCTCCTGGGTGTGTTGTTTATGTTGTTGTTGTCATCTATGCACTTCTCATCTGGTTGGCAGCTCTGGACAAAATGCTGAACTAGGTAGGCCTTTTGGCCTGATCTATCATGGCTGTTGTGTCAGTTCAACACTGTTCAACAGAAGGAGTTAAGCATTCAAAATGACCACAAGTTATTACATGTTGAAGTGATAAAGAATCAAGTGACATAGATGCATTTGTGAATCAGCCAGGCTTATTTGTCTTTGACCCCACAAATATGTAGAACAAGGTTATGGAAAGGATTCAGAGGTCTAGGTATCATCTTTCCAATATAGATGCAGAATGAATTACAGTTCCAATATTATACTTCCATGTAACTCGAGTCATGGGTGAGATTCCGAAGAGTCTCCTTTAGAAATTCCAAGAAGTAGCTCTGTTATTCTTCACCTCCTAGAATAGACATGGAGAATTAAACCTGTGGATCTTGTACAAAAGAGGTGAAGGATTATTGTTCCCATGAAAAGAATTATCTGTGGCCAACAAACTAGATCAACGGTGGGTTACAATTTCTTTTCTTGAAGGGCGTGGTCTCTGTCTTTCTTTCCCACCTCAGTTCATCATGTGCTTCTGGGTACAGTTATCTCAGTGAATGATATCCCATGGTTACAGCTTGAAGTTGAGGAAACATCATGAAAGCAGGAGAGAGAAATTCATTCATTCATTCAAATTATTTTTACCCCACCTATCTCCTTAAAAATCACCTAAGGCGACTTACATAATTAAAAGACAATATTTAAAATAAAAAACAGTAAATATACAAATATTTTAACAGACTCAAACAAATGGCACACTAAAAATGCTAAACAGAACCCAAACTAAAATCAGAATCAAAGCAACAAGGCATAACATTCCATTTAAAACCCTTCTCAGAGAGCCAGGCATTAAGGGAAAGCCTGTCTGAAGAGAAAGGTCTATGTCATTGCAAGGCAACATCAAACCATAGTGTGGCATTTTGCGTATGAAGCAATATATCACATTCATAAACCAGAGGTGTTTAAAAGGATTGAACATATAAGTGACTGTGATGGACCTGGCCAAAGGCCATCTAGCTCAGCTACAGCAACTAGCTAAACTGCATGCAGTGTTAATTCAGAATGCCTGTCCCTGTACAAAAATAAGTAAGGCAAATTACAGAGCCTGGAAAGTTTATCTTCTTGGTTTACAACATCCGTAATCCCCCAGCCACCAAGGCCATGGTGTTGTAGTTCAGAAGAGTACCTTTTCCAGGCTCTGGGCAAACTGTCCCTCACTTTGTGTCTCTTTGCAACAACAGGATGTGTGAAACACAGTAATCACAAGATCCAAGTTTGGGAGGAAAAGCACAAACTGCCTTCTTGTCTGAAACCCTGTACATCTCTCATGCTTAGAAACAGACTGTTTGGTATCCAAATACAATATTGTTGTAGAAAAACAGAGTGTTTGCACGTGCTCTTTCTCTGCCACCAACCACCAAGCATCTGAGTCGCCTCTGAGGGGACCTGTGCAGAGTCTGTAGCGTTAGCGGCTGTGCAAATCAAGATTTCACAGATTGCCTGCAAATTTATAAAATTGTTGTGACATGCATGAAAGTGACCAATGCATAAACAGGTTATGGGTGGCTAGGGAGCAGCTGTAGCAAACATCCCATGAGGTGAAAGACAGTTGTAGGTTTGAATCGTAATCTACCCCTATGTTCACAGATATTCCATGAATTCCTTCCTTCCTTCCTTCCTTCCTTCCTTCCTTCCTTCCTTCCTTCCTTCCTTCCTTCCTTCCTTCCTTCCTTCCGTCCGTCCGTCCGTCCGTCCGTCCGTCCGTCCATCCATCCATCCATCCATCCATCCATGAGGTTTTGTAATTCCTTTTGGTATTTGGTAGTTGGCTCCGTGATTAGGGGCTGGTAAAATTTAGTGTTAAGCAATTGTCTCTCAGTTTCTTCTGCGTAGCTTGATTTGTCCAACCACAGCACCACCCTTGTCAGCTTCTTTGATTCTGTTGGGATTATTGCTGAGGCTGTGTATAGTGTCACACTCTATTTGGGTGAGGTTGCATGTTGAGTTGAGTTTCTTGTTGATTATCTCAGTCTGGACACAGTGATGAAAGCATTCAATGTAAAGGTCAAGGTCTTTGTTTTGGCCTTTTGGGGGAGTCCATGTGGACTTCCTTTTGTAGTGCTGTGGCATAGGTGGATGTGGGGCAGTATATAAATCATCCTCATGCTGTTGGGATATTTCCTCCTCTTGTTATGGAGAATGGGGCACAGCTTGAGTGTTGTCATTCTGGTTTGTTGTCATAGTTGTGGAAACATTCTTTGAGTCATAGTCTGCGGGAAAAGGCTTCCAGGTCTCCATGAAGTTGTATCATCTGTGTGGGCTTGGTGGGACAGAAGGACAGAACCTTTGTAAGTACGGATTCTTCTGATTGGCTCAGATTTTGGCTGGATAAATTTATGATGTTATTTTGTAAGTCCATGGTGTTCTTGTTGTGGGCGAAGTGGCTCTGTAGTTTCTTTTCTTTCTTTTTCTTCAGGGAAGTGAGCTGTGCATCATAGATGCTTTTCCTTGTGGTGATGAATATTTGTGCGATATCATGTGCAAAGGGCTGGTACTGTATGTGTTGTTCCATAGCTGTAATATCCTTCTGAATTTTCTTTTGTTTTGGTATTTCATTAGGCTGTACTGGGTGCTGCTCAATCTGGTTTATGTTTCATGTTAGAAATCAAAGCTTACTGGAGGTGAAATGGTTTAAACACATTTAAATGGTGAAAGACTCTGTTGATAGCTGTTCAAAAGATTTTGGCTTGCATCAGGCTGCAGGCTGACCCTGATCTCATCTGCATGTGTTGGATACTAGAGGAGACAAAATGTAACATGTTCTCACAGAAATCAGCTCACATGAATGCTGCATGGCTATAACACACTATCCTTTGGGACTTCCTGGCCAACATTGAGTGATTCATGCAATATAGCCAAAGGATTGATAGGAAAACTGCCAGTCATCTGTCATTGCTGAGTTGGACAGATCATCATCTTCATCTTAGAACTGCAAAGCTGGACCTGTGGATCATCAAGTTCAGCCCCTGTCAAGGAGGCCCAGTGGGGAATCACTTCCATCCTCTGTCTCTGCAGTCAGATACCTAAACCTCTAAGCTATAAACTCATAAAAATTTTTATCATTAAAGAGCCTTGATGTTGAAGTGCACCAATACAATCAATCAATCAATCAATCATCAATCAATTATCTTTAGTAGCCTTCTCTTCAGCAGAGGACAATACTCTCTTACACACAGAGAGATATAGACATGTCATACCCCCCCCCCCCCCCCATTATGATGCCTGTAGCAATTATATTGGCTAGCAGGCTACTAGCTACCAAGAGAGGAGCCTATGCCTCACCAAAACTTGTTAAATATACAGAAATGAGCTCCTGAGGGAACCTGAATGATCTCCAAATGCAAGAGTAGGGTGATGCCTTTATCGAGCCACTTTAAAAATTGAACAAATTGCAGTATTTCATGGAGAAAATTCCACTTCCTCAGGCTCGGCATAATCCAAATGTAGGTGATATCTTTATTTAGACCACTAAAAATCAAACATTCAGTGGAAACTTTCGTAAAGAAAGTGTCACTTCATTAGGCATAGGGTAGAAAAAGTATAAATGAATGTCCCAAAATGATAATGGGAGAGATCTGCAGAAATCTGTCGGGCTTCCTGCTTGTGGTGAGCTGAGAGCTGGTTTCAACCAGTTTGGTGTGTGGGTGTGAGTTTGTTTTTAAATGCAGCATCCTGGTGCCATTTGGTTAGATTTTTCCACTCAACCTCCAGGATAGGAGGTAGTCCCTGAATGTACCCCTCAACACACACTCATATTGTTTGTTTGGAAATCAAATTTCCTTATTGGTGGCAGGTGGTGGTGGTGAAGAGGAAGGCAATACAGAAACTCAGCCATCCACATCCTAAAGGTGGGATAAATTCTGATTAACTCACCAGGTAGTAAATAGCCAAGCAAAGCCAAATTAATTCCAAATTATTGGGTTCCATTGTGAATTTTGCAAGTAGATGTTATTTTTTGGTTGCAGTCCAGCTTGATTGATTTCTAAAGTCCATCAGTCCATGTAGTATCTCCTTGGTGTTGCTGGGGTGGCTTTTCTAGGTATCCTCAAAAGTTCCAAAAAAGCCACAACAGAGATAGCCATGTGGTCCTTTACACAATCCAAACTTTATCACCTCTCCAACAATCAAAGAAAGGGTTTGCTAAGTACTCTGTGGCTGCCCCACCCCCAGCAGCCCAGCTTTGCTCTCTCCACCCTCCCCCTTCTTTGGACTGGGAAGGGGGAGAAAGAAGAAAGTGCTCTCAGCAAAAACAAAACGGAACAGCAGATTGGCCTGCTTCATACTTCCTCTATCTTCCATATGCATGGAAGATTGAGAAGAGGGGAAAAGAGGATGTCTCAAATGCCAGGAGAGAGCAGTCAGCTTAGCACACCTTCCTTCCTGATTGGGACAGAGAGTAGTCCATAGGGAATCACCATAGTTATTTTAGGGATGTGCACTTTATGTTTTTTGGACTACAACTACATGAATTCCTGGGAGATGTAGTCCATAAACATGCACACTATTAGTTATTTCTGATCACTGATCAGAAATAACAACAGGGAAATGCCTCCTTCAGTCTCCCCACCCCAGTCTACAGAGGACTAGGTTTCTGGGGAGGATGATCCAGAACCCATTTTTTTACTGGATTAGGCCTAAAGACTGGACCATCTGTCCTTTCCTTAAAGGCTGTTTGTAGAGAGTGAGAACCTCACTAAAGAGAAGTGAGAACGTCAGTTGAAAAATTTGGAGATGAGAGGCACAAGCACGGGAGAGAATAGGATGAAACCTCTGTTCTTTTCCACTGAGTCCCTTCTTTCTGTTTGCTTTTTAAGATGGATGCTCACATTGAAGGGATACTCAAAGGCCTTACAAGCAGAGGTAGTAACTTTGTGTATGGCAGATGAACTAGTTATTCTTCAAGAACTGCAACTGAATTGGTACCACCCATTATGATCTTCTCACATGGTCATGACACAGAAGTTATTGCCCCAACTTTTAGTGTTTTTTCCACCTTTAAAATTTTGTTCCTTTAAGGAAAAATACAGATGATGGTAGCTGTGGAGAGGATTTGAGGAGGGGGGTCCCAAACTCCCATGCACTTATAGGTTGTGACAGACAGTTTGATCAGCTAGTTGATAGTAACAGCTAGAGATGGGGGTATTTGTATACGAATATGAATATCCCCGCACAGGTGGAAATAACTGTCCACTCACGATTTCGCTGCTGCCGCCGGCTCCGCAAAGGCTTCCTATCGCGCTGTTCTCTGCAATCGATTAGCCACTCTCTGACCTAGCAGAGAGGCTTGTCATCCCGCCTCCTACCAGGACTGGGTAATTGATTGCGGACAACGGCGCAATAGAAAGCCTCCGTGGAGCCGGCAGCAGCGGCGAAATCGTGAGTGGACAGTCCGGCCCCATGGGGCCGGACCCTCATTATTTCCACCTGTGCAGGGATATTCGTATTCATATACAAATACCCTCATCTCTAGTAACAGCATGTCCCATGACCAAGCTGAGCAGACTTGATAATCTGGTGAGTTCTCAGAGTACAACAGTTTATAAACTCAAATCCAGTTACAAAGGATGTGAAAAATGATTCGTTTGATTAGTTTTCTATCACAGGTCCAAGAATCCCCCAGCCAGCTTGGCCATGGCTGGGGGATTCTGGTTGATCTAACTCTCAGAAATAACTTTCCCAAACTCTGATCAAGTGTCAAAAAACTCTTAAGGTACTTATTCTGCCACACAGGGACTTAGCCAAGATCCCAGGGCTAACATCAATATTCTTGTCAAGAGGACAGTGAACCTATCGGTAGAACCTTCAGCTTGGCATGGTGACACCTACCACATCACAGCCCCTTTTAGCAGTAGCCTGTGGCCTTGGCACCTTATTGTTTTGCTTGGCGGCAGGTTGGTAGTGGCAGTTGGCTTGGCAGAAAGTACCCCACAGTGAAATTGCCAGCCGGGAGCTTGGCATTCCTTGGAAATTCCCAACTCGGGACTGGCTGGCATACAAAATCTGACCGGATGCTGTTCTTCCGAGAAGAGATATTTATAATATCGCTACCTCAATGGAAACTCATCCCCTCCTCCTTCATTTATCATTCGTGATGTGGGCTTATATTTAATTTAAGACCAACTAGTAAATATTTAGTCTGTACTAAAAATAAAGTGACAAATATTCACTTTCCCTCCTCATAAAGCCTATATACTGTTGGGCGGTTTGGCTGCCCATTGCAGGAATGCTATGATATTTTATAAGAAAAAGAGACTTTTATTTTATGTTTTAATTGGGCCAGTTTCTTGCCGTTCTTGCTCTGACCAAGGAGCATCCCTGCCAGGCTCCCCACAAACAAACCCACCCTCCTCCTCCCCCCTTCCCTGGCTAAGTGAAGCTTGTTTCCATGGTAGCCTCATTAAATTTGCATCTTGTTCAGCTTGGGCTGCATCACCAGGGCTGCAAGTTGTATTTTTAGCCCATGGCAGTTACATAATGAGAGAGTACAGGGAGGGGAGGGGAGGGAGATTCTGGGGAGAAACAGTGGCATTGGAGGGGGGGGGGCTAAACATGGCTAACTTTGTTCCTATAGAGGGTCCTCCAAAACTTTTCCAGGCAGTAGACACACCGCAGCTGTTCTTGTCACCTATGGCCTTGTGCAGCAATGGCCTTCTTTTTCCTTTTCAACTGAGCTCAGCCAGTCAGTCAATGGATTTCACTTAACCCAGGAAGGATGACTGACAGCTGCCAGTCTCCAATGCGTGCCAAAAAACTTGAAACTGTGTTCTGCAAGAGGGAACGAGGACCAAGAGAGGAAAAATGTGTCTTGTCTTCTAGAGAGGATGGAACACATGCACTACCTGAAGAAGGTGTTTCATTGTCCTGCACTCATTTCAAACAAGATCAAACAGAAAGGAGAAAAAGCATTTTTTGTGCATCTGGGCCAGAGCTTGGAGAAGTTGCTTTCTTGGGTTACAACTCTCATAATCCCCTGGACATGGTGACTGGGCAACTCTGGAAGTTGTAGTCCAAAAAGAGGGACCTTTTCCCATGCTGTAGTTGAAGAAGCTCTATCTTTCACCATTTGCAGTAGCCACCTAGCTGCCCTGTTCTAGTGACATAAATGTTCTCTTAGAGCTTAATGTTTAAACAGATAGCTCTCAAGCCTACAAAACTGCATAAAGATTATAGCTTCTGACATGGAAGTCCTCTCCCTCATTTCCAGTGTATGTGTGTGTTTGTGGTGGCATGGAGGGTACAGGTAGGAGGCGGTTGTAGCTACACAGTCCAGCTTGTTTCATGTCCAGCTTGCTTCAGGGCATGTTCAGCGACTGCCGATTTTTCCGGTTTAGTCTGCAGTGTCTTTCATGTTCTTTGATTCTGGTGTGGATGCTGCATTTTGTGGTCCCAATATATACCTGGCCACAACTGCAAGGTATCCGGTATACTCCTGCAGAGATTAGGGGGTCCCTTTTGTCCTTTGCTGACCGTAACATTTGTTGTATTTTTGTGGTGGGTCTGAATACTGTTCGTAGGTTGTGTTTTTTCAAAAGTTTGAAACAAGCTGGATGTGAAATCCTATTTCAAAATACAGAAGTACTGGACAACACCAGCAATCATTATGTTAGACTACACAGGGAAGCCACTGAAATCCACAAACATCAGCACAGCTTCAACAAAAAAGAAGAAAGTCTAAAAATCAACAAAGCCTGGCTCCCAGCACTGAAAAATACAGCCTGCAAAAAGTTCAACAAACTCTACCCAGCCACAAGGACCGGTGATCACTGTACACAATAGACTAGCTAATGACACCCATCAATCACAGTGACAGATCATCTCCCCCTTATCACAACAATACACCCATAACAAAAAACACCGGGATCACCATAATCACCCAATCTCCTGAAAAGGACAAAAAGCTGATCCCACAGCTACAAATACTCAACTATCCCACACACTACACCAGAACACAGAGTTCTAACTCCTGTCCTCTGAAGATGCTAGTCACAGAGACTGGCGAAACATTAGGAAGAAAAACCTCCAGAACACGGCAAAACAGCCCGAAAAACCTACAACAACCATCGGATCCCGGCCGTGAAAGCCTTTGAGAATACAATGATTTCTATTCTTCATTTTTGATTTGTTATCTGTCCTGTCCCTTTTGTTAGCTCCTGTTTCAGGGCATGGAGCTGGAAAAGCAAGCCAGGTTCTGGGTTTAAACAGAATGACAAGCTATGGTTCAAACAAATCAGTGTTCATAACAATAAATTATGAGTCAAGATTGTGGTCTCTGGATGGTTAATAAGCTGAAGCTTAACTAACCATAATCACAAATCATGACAATTCAACAAACCATGGTTATATTAACATGCTATGAATGTGGCCTACATGACCATAGGCAAGCAGCAGTTTCTTAGCAGTTCGGGGGATGTTCTCAATAGCTGCTTGAATGGACAGGTTTCATTAATTTCATCCCTTTAAACTCCAAAGGACCTGTTACCCTTTCCCTAAAATATGTATGGGACACAAAATTGTAAAGATGATATTTTTGCTGGATCATTTTTTTCTAGCAATTCGTTGTTGTTTGGTCGTTAAGTCGTGTCCGACTCTTCATGACCCCATGGACTAGAGCACGCCAGGCCCTCCTGTCTTCCACTGCCTCCCAGAGTTTGGTCAAATTCATGTTGGTTGCTTTGATGACACTGTCCAACCATCTCGTCCTCTGTCGTCCCCTTCTCCTCTTGCCTTCACACTTTCCCAACATCAGGGTCTTTTCCAGGGAGACTTTTCTTCTCATGAGATGGCCAAAGTATTGGAGCCTCAGCTTCAGGATCTGTCCTTCCAGTGAGCACTCAGGGTTGATTTCCTTCAGAATGGATAAGTTTGCTCTCCTTGCAGTCCAGGGGACTCTCAAGACTCTCCTCCAGCACCACAATTCAAAAGCATCAATTCTTCGGCAGTCAGCCTTCTTTATGGTCCAGCTCTCACTTCCATACATCACTACTGGAAAAACCATAGCTTTGACTATGCGGACATTTGTCGGCAAGGTGATGTCTCTGCTTTTTAAGATGCTGTCTAGGTTTGTCATCGCTTTCCTCCCAAGAAGCAGGCGTCTTTTAATTTTGTGGCTGCTGTCACCATCTGCAGTGATCATGGAGCCCAAGAAGGAAAAATCTGTCACTGCCTCCATATCTTCCCCTTCTATTTGCCAGGAGGTGATGGGACCAGTGGCCATGATCTTAGTTTTTTTGATGTTGAGCTTCAGACCATTTTTTGTGCTCTCCTCTTTCACCCTCATTAAGAGGTTCTTTAATTCCTCCTCACTTTCTGCCATCAGAGTGGTATCATCTGCATATTGGAAGTTGTTGATATTTCTTCCGGCAATCTTAATTCCAGTTTGGGATTCCTCTAGTCCAGCCTTTTGCATGATGTATTCTGCATATAAGTTAAATAAGCAGGGAGACAATATACAGCCTTGTCGTACTCCTTTCCCAATTTTGAACCAATCAGTTGTTCCATATCCAGTTCTAACTGTTGCTTCCTGTCCCACATATAGATTTCTCAGGAGATAGATAAGGTGGTCAGGCACTCCCATTTCTTTAAGGACTTGCCATAGTTTGCTGTGGTCCACACAGTCAAAGGCGTTTGCGTAGTCAATGAAGCAGAAGTAGATGTTTTTTTGGAACTCTCTGGCTTTCTCCATAATCCAGCGCATGTTAGCAATTTGGTCTCCAGTTCCTCTGCCCCTTCGAAATCCAGCTTGTACTTCTGGGAGTTCTCGGTCCACATGGGACATGGTGGCACTGTGGGTTAAACCGCAGAAGCCTCTGTGCTGCAAGGTCAGAAGACCGGCAGTCGTAAGATCGAATCCACGCGATGGAGTGAGCTCCCGTCGCTTGTCCCAGCTCCTGCCAACCTAGCAGTTCGAAAGCATGTAAAAATGCAAGTAGATAAATAGGTACCACCTTGGTGGGAAGGTAACGGCGTTCCATGTCTAGTCGCGCTGGCCACGTGACCACGGAAACTGTCTACGGACAAACGCTGGCTCTATGGCTTGGAAACGGGGATGAGCACCGCGCCCTAGAGTCGGACACGACTGGACTAAATGTCAAGGGGAACCTTTACCTTTACCTTGTAGGATTTTGAGCATAACCTTGCTAGCGTGTGAAATGAGTGCAATTGTACGGTAGTTGGAGCATTCTTTGGCACTGCCCTTCTTTGGGATTGGGATGTAGACTGATCTTTTCCAATCCTCTGGCCACTGCTGAGTTTTCCAAAGTTGCTGGCATATTGAGTGTAGCACCTTCACAGCGTCATCTTTTAAGATTTTAAATAGTTCAACTGGAATGCCATCACCTCCACTGGCCTTGTTGTTAGCCATGCTTTCTAAGGCCCACTTGACTTCATTCTCCAGGATGTCTAGCTCAAGGTCAGCAACCACACTATCTCGGTTGTCCGGGACATCCAGATCTTTCTGGTATAATTCCTCTGTGTATTCTTGCCACCTCTTCTTAATGTCTCTGCTTCTGTTAGGTCCCTACCATTTTTGTCCTTTATCATGTCCATCTTTGCACAAAATGTTCCTTTAATATCTCCAATTTTCTTGAACAGATCTCTGGTTTTTCCCTTTCTATTATTTTCCTCTATTTCTTTGCACTGTTCATTTAAGAAGGTTTTTGTTGCTGCCTCCTGTACAATGTTACGAGCCTCCATCCATAGCATGTATCCATAGCATGTATGTACAGGAGAATATATTGACCAGTATCCTCTTGTAGAGCTGTGCCTATGCAGCAGCAATAGCATCATCAACAGTGGCAGATTGCCGTTAATTAAAAAGTTCTTTTTTTATTTTGGTGTGCATATGAAAAAGTGCTGGTTTGATGCAGACAGCAGTACGCAGCTGCTGTCTGCATCAAAGTGTTCTAGAAAGTGGAACACAGAAGTACAAAAGTATATCCCATGGTACAATCTGCATGGAACATAATCCATCAAGTGCAGCGACTGCAGTGTAAGCTATGTTTATTTCTGTGGCACTTGCAGAGGGCTTCTGCACAATGAGTTGAGCCTGGGCATGATGGATTGCTCCCATAGTGTCATTACTATGATCTTTATTTGTTCCTGACCCTACCCTAATGTCAGGGGGTTGTTATTGTCTGTGCTCTTAGCACATATTGTTTGTAGAGTGTCACCTCTCCTCCTCCTCCTCCTCCACTGTTTCCCTCATGAGATGAAGATCTATAGAAGATAATATTTTAGCAGAACAAATCTGAAACATTTTTGCCCCAAGCACACTTACTCAGAAGTAAGGCTCATTAAATCATCTTCCCAAGGACAAGATTGCTAGCCTTTGCAATCCTAAACAAAAACAAAAATAAAAAACCCAAAATCCAAGTTAAAATAGCACTCCTGCTGTCATAACTGTTGTTGAACATTTGGCTGTCTTTCATAGTATGAGTGAGTTTCGTTTACTTACCAAACGAGTCAGATGATTGCTTACCAAATGAGTCAGATGATTCCTTAGGTTGTGAGCTTTCTCTCCAGTCTCTAGGAAGGGACATGTCATCACTGTTGAAGAGAGGAACAGAAAGGGAGGTAGAATTAGTTATCAGTTTGAATCTGAACACTAAGAAAGTGGAGAATTTTGTGGTGAGGATGCTGCTGAATAATGTCTGCTGGTTCCAGAAGCTAATCTCAACTGGTAATGTAAGTTTGGTGATTTTCAAAAATCCACCTCCATTCTCAGCCTGTTTCTGATTCAGATCAGGTTGCAAACACTTGGCTGTTTTTTCTATGAAGGCAATTTGTATGGATTTTTTTTTTTAATTAAATTGTATGAGTTTTTTGTATGCGTTTTTTACAATATGAATTGTCTAGACATTTTTCCACATTGGCTAAAGCATCTTTGTCCCTTGTTTTAATTATTTAAAAGAACTGTTCATATTTTTAAGATATACACGTGATGTTCATATTTCATGTTTTTGAAAATGCCCCACAAGGCTTGCAGATGTGCGAATTTTAGAGGCCCAGGTGCGTTTGAGAGGTATACAGTGCAGTCTTGGGAAGTACACAGTGGATACTTTTGTCAAGAACTGCAAACTCAACAGCATTCTTTTCCATCCCTAACCAGGACTCACTGAGCCCTGTAAAGCCCTGTTGTCTGAGAAAGCTTGTTTAGTGTGAGAAAAATGGCATTGTGAGCAGTTATTAAACAGACTCCTTTTATGCTAATATTATTGATTTAAATTGTCGTTTTAATTGTTTACATGTTGTTTTTACTGTAAGCCGCCCAGAGTAGACGTAGTCTAGATTGGCGGGATACAAATCTAATAAATACATAAATAATAAATAAATAAATGCTGTGTAGTCTTCTCCTTGACTATCTGTTGGCTGCTGTGGAATCTAACCTACCCCTGATTAGCCCAGACCCCAAAGCCTGTCTCTGAGCTCGGCCAAAGCCTGGCAGGTGACATGCTTCACCTCTACTTCAAGCAGACAAGTTATGCATATTAAACACATGGTCTAAGTTGTCTTACAACCTACAACAGGAGTAGACAAGGGCCTGGATCGGAGCGAGGAGGGGGCTTCACCAACCCCACCCCACTGTTATCAAAATTTGGCCCACCTTTTCATTCCTCCTTCCATCTAGCAAATACAATTGCTAATCAGGAATGTTGTATAATTGTTACATTTTCTCCAACTCAGCAACTCAGTACAGTGGTGCCTCGACTTACAACCATAATCCGTTCCAGAAGATGGACGTAAGTCGAAATGGTCGTAAGTTGAAGCACCATTTCCCATTGAAATGCATGGGAACGCGATTAATGCGTTCCAGCATTTAAATAATAATAATAATAATAATAATAATAATAATAATAATAATAATAATAATAATAATAATAATAATAATAATAATAAATACTGTAAAACCCTGAAGCTTACCTTACCACTCCAAATCCTCCTCTGATCGCTGACGGGCTCCTGCGGCGGCTGCGGTGGCTGCCCAGCGCCAGGAGGCTGAGCCTGGCCGGGATGCTCTGGCCACTCGCCCCGGCCTCGCCCTCCGCCATGGAGGGAGCCCATCGGGAGGCGAGCGGCTGGAGCATCCTGGCCAGGCTCAGCCTCCTGGCGCTGGGCAGCCGCCGCTGCATCCCTTTCCCTAACCGTTGGGGCAAAAGAGCTACAAAGCAGCAGCCTCTTCGCCACCAACGGTTTGAATTTCCCGCCTTTTTCCCCTGCCTTTCCTGGTCGGAAGTCGAAGCTCCAGCCGCAAGTCGAAGCAAAATTTTGTGGCCGGAGCTGGTCGTACGTCGAAATGGTCGTAAGTAGGGACGTACGTAAGTCGAGGCACCACTGTATGTTCATCAGTTTGGCAGGGAAGGTCATAGGGGCACTCTGTTCTTCTAAACCTAGGGAGGATGCAGCATAGATATCCCAGTGTTATTAATAGTCCAGCCCCCAAGGAGGAGGGGCTCTAGCACAGAGCTAGTACCCATGTGTTCTCTCCAAAAGAGGACAATGGCCATCATCTCCAGGTTGAATTAGGAAAGACTCTTTAAACCCTTAGGGCCACTGTCCGTCAGTGTGTACAGTATTGAGCCATATGGACTAATGGTCTGACTAAGCAACTTTCTATGTTGTGTTTCATATCCAGATGGGAATACTGCAAGTCACACTGGTCAGCTTGGCTTTCAGTCAGCAAGAAGCCGATGTAACTCCTGTCTATTGTTGTGTGTGTGGCAGAGACTGCTTGTGCATTAGCATGCAGTAGGTGTTTGCACAAACTGATGGTTTTATACCATTGTGGATATGTCCAAAGGGTGGATCAGCACAATCTAGCAAATGTTTTTTGTTTGGTTCACATTACATTTCATGACTGTCGACATTGTCACTAGACATGAGATATTTGTATTCATATCCCTGGGAGTACGAATACAAATATCGGCACCACAGGTGTCTGGAAAGTCCAGTCCTTCCCCCCCACCGAACCCAGCAGGTCCAATTACTGGCTGCCGAGCAGTGCACACAGTTTGTGTCATTCCCATTGTGCCAATTGCGGAAGTAGCACAGCTGGAACTTCCCTGCCTCCCCGAGCAGCTGACCACTCGACAGCTGAGCAGGGAGACTTGTCATCATGTCTCCTTGCTGGAGTGGTCGGCTGCATGGGGAGGCAGGGAAGCACTAGTCGGGCTACTTCCGCAATTGGCACGGCGGGAATGATGCTGGCTGGGTGCACCACATGATGACTGGTAATTGGACCTGCTGGTTCAGGAGGGAGGGGCTGGATTTTCCTGTGATGCCGATATTCATAGTTGTATCTCCAGGGATACGAATGTGAATATCCCATGTCTGATTGTCACCTATACCTCCATAAATGGGATGGCTTGTTGTCTGAGTACAAAAATTTTAGCATGGCACTCTCCCTCCCCATGCTCTGGCCACAAGCCTCCTACACTCCATGAGTTAAGAAGATAAGCTTATTTGGGTGGTGTAGATAAAATCACTAGAACAACAGTGAGGTGTATTGTCTTTGTTGGAGTGACTCAGCTTAAGCTGAAGATACATATGTTTACATGGGAAAAGGAGAGTGGGGAGAGAGGCACCTTTTGGTTTCCTAAATTGTCTTCTACCTGCTTTGACCTATGCTGACTTTCTGTCACCCTGGATGGATATTCTTAGAGTTGCTGATGTCATTTCCCTTCTATCTCACATTCCCTGTCACTGTCTCATGGAAAAGAGCCATCTTGCCTTTGCTTGCAAGAGTCAGAGTCAGCCAGACTCTCTCCATCTCCACTTTAGCTCGTTAAAACTCGGATGCTTATCATCTTTCCTGTCTCAACCAACCTTCTTATTTTTTTCAGCAAGAAGCTTTGATGTGATTACCTTTTAGGGGTGCAGGATGTTTTTCCCCATACTATTCTGATAGTCAGAGGGCTGAATCCACTGCAGCTAGAGCTCACTCTGCTAACAGGCTTGCTGTACAGTGCAGCCTCTAAACAGAAACATTCCATGTATTAATTAAGCATTGGTACCTTGTGGATCCAGATCAAACACGTGCAGAAGCAAGAATGTAGCTTCAAAAAGATTTGCCAATAGTGATGCAACTGTGACAGAACCCCCATTGTTAACAGCAGTAAATGTTCTGCAAGCCAGACTCTGCCCTTTGTTGTACCTGAGTGGCCCATGTGCCTGCAGTTGGGTTTCAGCTTGATCGCCGCAGGGCCTCCTTTGCTCTGCAGTGTTTATTACTTGTGTTGCTGTGAGAGCAAAGTGGGAAGGAGAAACAGCTTGGCTCTAAACCAATAACGCTGGGCTCTAAGAGAAGCTGCCTTTTTGTTTGTAAACAGCGAAAAAAATTGATCAGGAATCATTAGGATATAACAAACACACAGTCCCATGATGCCATGTAAACAGTTACCTGATCAGAAAAGTACTGAACGTTAAGTGACTTGCAATATTGGATTCTTTAAAATGTTGATGATATTAACTGTTGATAGGGTGGTACACATAGCTAGAAATGTCACTAGGCAGATCTAATATTTTATAATATGCTTTCATTAAAAGAATTCTGGCAAACTTTTTGTTCTATCCCAAAGAGACACATTACAGCCAGTGTCAAATTGATGGGGCTTTTTGCATGTTGCCCTCCCCATCCTACCCCATTTGAGAGAAATAAAGATGGCAACTGCACCACCTGGGGCTTTTCTGAGGCCTCTCCCTATCAAATGCCTTTTTCCCCCCCTGCCCCATAAGCATAGCAGGTAGCAACGCTGAGCCTGCCATTCAGAAGGGAAGTGCTAGGCATGGGTTTCCTGCAAAGAGAGAAAACTCTGCTTTTTTGGACCACAATTCACAGAGTCCCACAGCCAGCACAATTCTGGAAGTTGTGGTCAAGAAAAGCAGCATTACCCATCCCATCCATTGAACCCAGAGGCCTTCTGGGTTAAGAAGGCTGTTTGTGCTTGCTGAAGCTATTTCACCTGATATGCCATCAGCTCCAGTGAGGTCCTCCAGGTTCCCTGCACCATGGCATTTGCTTGTGCCAGCCTGCATCATGCTGATTCAGAGTCTGAAAAATATAATCCAGAGATATAAATGCAAATGTTTCCCCAAAGCTTAGTGGTACGGTCATGTTCAACTTTAATTTTGTTTGTTTGTTTTTAGCTGTTTTGTTTTAACAAACTTGCCTCTCATTCTAAGGGGTTTACTCACAATTAAGGCTAAGTAGCCAAAGATTCAAAATTTGTCAAAATTATCAACTGCACGTTTTTAGAATTAGAATTAGAATTTACAGTTATTTTAATTCGATAATCATGATTCAGACCCAAGATTACTTTTTTTCCGGGAGACTAGCCATGTTAGTCTTTCGTAGCAAAAACTGCAGAGAGTGTTCTGGCAACTTAAAGACAAGCGAGCTTGGTTCTGCATGAGCCTTTCTGGGCTGTAGTTCCTTCTGCATCTGAAGAAGTGGCTTACAGTCCATGAAAGCTTTGGCCAAAGAAAATCTTTAGCTTTTAAGGTGACATAGGAGTCCTTGTTGGATGTTTGTTTTACTTGTGTTAAATATAAGATCACATAAACGTTCAGATATCAAATGCTAAATGTGCCTGCATTCCAACTACAAAATATAGTCCGGTATCAAATACTGAAATCTGCCTGGAGTGCCATTTTTGGGGTGAAAGGCAGGGTATAAGAGTAATACATAAGCACATTAATCAAATAATTTCTTCAGATAGTAATTAATATATACACAAATATTCAGAAACTATCTAGTTATTGTTTGATATCTACATTCATAGAGGAAAAATTCTGAAGAGAACATCTTTCAACTCTAAAATGCCACAATGCTTTGCAGGTTTGTCATCACATTTCATCCCCTTAACATCTGGAAACATACATTCTTTTTTCAGTTTCATGCACTGGCCAAACATGATCCAAAACATAATTTCCATCATATGTGTTTTGTATCTGCTGATTTAGGAAATGTGCACAGAAGTATGCAGTGGGTGATACAGTATAGTGGCATTGTAGTTTCACCATGTAGTAATAAAATTTGGAGAACAAATTTAGAGGAAGATCAGCAAATGGCACTGAAAATAATGAAAAAGCCAGAAAGAGTGAAATACACAGCTAGCTCTACTGTTAGGCAGAGTGAGGCAATAGCCTTAGGCATTAAATGCTGAAGTTGGCAGTAGAAGTCCCCTGCTCAGTTCTTATGAGTCCCCTGATCATACACCTCTGTTAGCCAGTGGAACCCTGTGTGCATCCATGCTCCTGCAACTCCCAAATCAGCTTGCTGCCTATGGCTGCAAGGGAAGACAGTATCCTGTCATTTATATTAGGGTAAAGTTCATCTTCTTAGCTTATTTACATGAAACAGGGAGGATCAAGAGGGCGACTAGCAAAGAAGTACTAAAGTGAATCAATAAAGAGCAAAAATAATGAAAAATATAAAATGAAGCAAGTTAGAATACTTTAGTCACGTAATGAGAAATGAAAGTGCTAGTTGTTACAGCTGATCATTCATGATAAAAATAAATGGAAAAAGAAATAGAGGAAGGGAAAGAGTTTCTTGGCTATAGAACTCAAGAGACTGATTTGGATGGAACACAGCAAAGTCAAAACAGCCATGATGACATCTAACCTCGGATAAAAGAAGAATAACAAATTGTTTTATGCCTCAGGCAGCAAAATAACTTTGGCTAGACCTGCTGACGAGGAAAGAATGACAGTGGTAATGTAAGTGGAGATGAGCAATGTGGATCTTCCTGCAATAAGAGGTTGCTACCACTGAATAGCAACTAGATAGGGAACTTAGCAACTGGCATCATTTGGTACCTGTAGTCTTTTTCTGTTGCCAATCCCATTTCACAAGCCACAACTGTTTTATTCTATGTGTTGACCCTCTGACACAGGCAGGTAAAACTTCCAGAGCTCCTCACATATAGCCATCTTCTCTTCCACTTCTTCCAAGGCTTCCATCTTTGCCATCATCTCCTTGACAACACCACATGGCTGCTAAAATATGGGGGGGGGGGGGGGAGTCTATATATAGCTTCCAGATCTCCTTGCCCTCAGCTAAAAGCGTTAAACTAAAGAAGTCAGTTTGACACTCCAGGTGGCTAATGGCATGGAACAGAGGAGCACAATTCATGGCTGCAGGATAGCTCAGTATTCAATGGGCTTAGTGTTAGCAGCAGCACTCAGTAGCATGTGCTTGACAGGTATTCACTGGGTCCACTTTATTTTCAGGGTCACTGTACCTTATGGTAGAGAGATTAGTGTGTGTGGCACTTTACTGAGAGCATTCCAAAAGGGGAGAAATGCTCTTCTCTCCTTTCCCACAGTTGGCCCTTGTTTGTCATAACTGAGCATGGAATGGATTTTTTGCCTGTATTGGTGGGTGGAGGTGGTGGCGGCTACACACTGTGACATGGAAACTTCCTCCTGAATGCTCTGCCTCCACAGAGATCCTCCTCACTCCTTTTCTGTTTCAGAGCCACGAACCTAGGTTCCTTTGATTTCTTCTTTTTACCTTTCCCCCCACCCTTTTTACTCAATGGGAAGAGTGCCATCACACTTCTTTGCTTCCTGCTTTGTGTCAAAAGCAATCCAGTAGTAGTTCAAGAATGGAAGGATCAGCCCACAGGGTGCTGTCATTGCCCAGGAGCTGCCCAAATATGTTCAGGGCCCTCACATTCTTCATTCTGTGGGGAGCCTCCTCCGCTATCCGCCGTCCTTCACACTTATCTGCCCCACTGCCCCGTTGGAGGCAGGCAGGGAGATTAGCACTAGGATACTAAATCCCCTTCACGGATTGCTGCCTTGTCGTGGCGAGGGGGCTTGAGTAATTCAGAGAAGCTATGGGCTATGCCGTGCAGGGACACCCAAGACGGACAGGTCATAGTGGAGAGTTCTGACTAAACGCGATCCACCTGGAGCAGGAACTGGCAAGCCACTCCAGTATCTTTGCCAAGAAAATCCCATGAACAGAAACAAAAGGCTAAAAGATATGATGCTGGAAGATGAGCCCCTCAGGTCGGAAGGCGTCCAACATGCTACTGAGGAAGAGCGGAGGACAAGGACAAATAGCTCCAGAGCTAATGAAGTGGTTGGGCCAAAGCCGAAAGGACGCTCAGCTGTGGACATGCCTGGAAGTGAAAGGAAAGTGCGATGCTGCAAAGAAAAATACTGCACAGGAACCTGGAATGTAAGATCTATGAACCTTGGTAAGCTGGATGTGGTCAAACAGGAGATGGCAAGAATAAACATTGACATCCTGGGCATCAGTGAACTAAAATGGACGGGAATGGGCGAATTCAGTTCAGACGATTATCATATCTACTATTGTGGGCAAGAATCCCGTAGAAGAAATGGAGTAGCCCTCATAGTCAACAAAAGAGTGGGAAAAGCTGTACTGGGATACAATCTCAAAAATGATAGAACGATTTCAATACGAATCCAAGGCAGACCTTTCAACATCACAGTAATCCATGTTTATGCACCAACCACCCATGCTGAAGAGGCTGAAATTGACCAATTCTATGAAGATTTACAACACCTTCTAGAACTGACACCAAAGAAAGATATTCTTCTCATTATAGGGGATTGGAATGCTAAAGTAGGGAGTCAAGAGATAAAAGGAACAACAGGTAAGTTTGGCCTTGGAGTTCAAAATGAAGCAGGGCAAAGGCTAATAGAGTTTTGTCAAGAGAACAAGCTGGTCATCACAAACACTCTTTTCCAACAACACAAGAGGCGACTCTACACATGGACATCACCAGATGGGCAATACCGAAATCAGATTGATTATATTCTCTGCAGCCAAAGATGGATGTTATATATATGGATTTGGAGCTGACTGTGGCTCTGATCATCAGCTTCTTATAGCAAAATTCAAGCTTAAACTGAAGAAAGTAGGAAAAACCACTGGGCTAGTCAGGTATAATCTAAACCAAATCCCTTATGAATACACAGTGGAAGTGAAGAACAGATTTAAGGAACTAGATTTGGTGGACAGAGTGCCTGAAGAACTATGGCTGGAGATCCATAACATTGTACAGGAGGCAGCAACAAAAACCATCCCAAAGAAAAGGAAATGCAAGAAAGCAAAGTGGCTGTCCAACGAGGCCTTACAAATAGCGGAAGAGAGAAGGGAAACAAAATGCAAGGGAGATAGGGAAAGTTACAGAAAATGGAATGCAGACTTCCAAAGAATAGCAAGGAGAGACAAGAGGGCCTTCTTATATGAACAGTGCAAAGAAATAGAGGAAATGAATACAAAGGGAAAAACCAGAGATCTGTTCAAGAAAATTGGAGATGTTAAAGGAACATTTTGTGCAAAGATGGACATGATAAAGGACAAAAATGGTAGGGACCTCACAGAAGCACATCAAGAAGAGGTGGCAAGAATACACAGAGGAATTATACCAGAAAGATCTGAATGTCCCGGACAACCCAGATAGTGTGGTTGCTGACCTTGAGCCAGACATCCTGGAGAATGAAGTCAAGTGGGCCTTAGGAAGCATGGCTAACAACAAGGCCAGTGGAGGTGATGGCATTCCAGTTGAACTATTTAAAATCTTAAAAGATGACCCTGTGAAGGTGCTACACTCAATATGCCAGCAAGTTTGGAAAACTCAGCAGTGGCCAGAGGATTGGAAAAGATCAGTCTATATCCCAATCCCAAAGAAGGGCAGTGCCAAAGAATGCTCCAACTACCGTACAATTGCACTCATTTCACACGCTAGCAAGGTTATGCTCAAAATCCTCCAAGGCAGGCTTCAGCAGTATGTGGACCGAGAACTCCCAGAAGTACAAGCTGGATTTCGAAGGGGCAGAGGAACTAGAGACCAAATTGCTAACATGCGCTGGATTATGGAGAAAGCCAGAGAGTTCCAGAAAAACATCTACTTCTGCTTCATTGACTACGCAAAAGCCTTTGACTGTGTGGACCACAGCAAACTATGGCAAGTTCTTTTTTTTTTTTTTTTTACAATTAATTGAAATATTTATTAAAGTTCAAACCCAAAGAACAGAGAGAATTTACAACTATCCCTTGTTAGTTCAAAAAGGAGGAAACATGACAATCCATGAAGAAAACGATCACATTCACGAAAATCAAACCCGTCGTTACATCCGGACTTTTTTCCCAGGCCAAGCAGATGATGAGCTTCCGTCTCCTCCCTAAAGGCCTCTGAATAGAGGTAATCTCAATGTGGCTCTTTCATTCGTTTCCCAGAAGAACATCAAGGTGTGTCCACGGCTGGACAGGACAACCCTGTACATGTCTACTCACAAGTAAGCCTCACAGGCTTTGAGAGGACCTTCCTCCCAGGGAAGTATCTGAAGGGCTCCATCTCCCCATGTGAGTCTTTCTGGATTTTTTTTTCTATTCTTTTTTTATTTTTTTAAAGTTTTTTATTTTTTTAACTACTAAAGATCGGGAAGGGACTACAAAAGGTAAAAGGGGGTAGAAGGGGAAGGGAAGAAAAATTTGAGGACAGGAGAACACAAAGTATACAAACATTCAATCTATTCATATTTCGATAAAACAATCAACTTTCTGCTTTTTCTTTTTTCCCCCCAATTTGATTACTCTCACAGTTATCAACTTATAATTATATTTGAATTTAGCACTACGTTATTCCAACATTTTCAGGGTATCGAGACCATTTAAGAAATACATCCCTTCGCTCAATTTCCTTCTGTCTTAGACAGTCTTCCAGCACATCTGCAAAGGTGTCCATTTCTATCACTTCCCATATTTTCTCCTTACTTCCCTTGTAAGAAAAGGATAAGTCCAGGACACTAATCCATTTTTTAACATAACCATTTCCGGGTGTGATAGCTAAATAGTACACTGGGTTACTCTTCATCCCATCTATGTTATCTAGTGTCTCACTCAATACAGGCAGTTCTTCATTTAACTGCGGTTTAACATCAGGCAATTTCTTCTTCATCAGGTCTTCTATCTGGCTGAGATGCTCATTTAACTGCTGAAATCCTGTTGTTGTTATTTTTTGGATATTAGCCTGCCATTCTAAATCTGGGTTTTGTTCCCCTATTCCCAACTTTTGCGTTTGGACAGACAAGATCCCCAATCTTTTATATTTTAAATTTTCAGAGGCCATTTTAATCTTTCAATTTCCACTATTTTATCCACGAACTGATCCCCCAATCATAAACCTCCTCTAGGTACTTCCTCCCCTCCTTACACAAATATCGTTATATTTAAATTACAACCATGACAATCTTATCAGAGTCTCTAAAACATCCCTTGCTCCATGTGTGAGAGAGTCTCTCCCAATCCAGCCGAAAAAAAGGTCCAAATAAAACAGCAAACCCAGGAGATCAATCTCTTCCGCAGATTTTTTATAGTCCATCCGACTCCAGTCCTGTTTTTATTAGCTCCTCTGTCTGCTTGAATACGTCGTGTTGCTAATGATCCACAGTCCATTTTCTTGCTTCTAAAAACTTATTGTTTCTTCATCAAAAACCTAGCAATCTTCTGTTGACCAAGTCTCATCCAACCTATAGTTGCAAATCCAGGCTAAAAAATAGAGTAAGGGGCATTCCCGCCAGAAAAGAGTCCCAACATAATAGCAGACACAAAAGAGCAGTCTCTCCAGTAGATGTTCTTACGATCCGTCAGACTCCAGTCCTGATTTTTCTAGCTGCCTCAGTATCGTCTCCCTGCTGAGTCACCGTCCATTTTCTTACACTCAAAGTATTTTTATTATCAAAGTCTCAAACAATTCAAAAAGTAAAATCCAGGCTAAACAACCTTCGTACATTCAATCTCTAACAGATTCTAACAGCCTACCCAGTAGTTTTTCACTCTGGGATTTTTCTTTCCGCGAACAAAGGATTTTTCCGTCTCAGTATCTCTCTTTTTTTGGCCTTAAGCCAGCTTGCTGATAAGGTTCCCTTTCGCTTTTGATGAAGCAAGCTGGTATGTAAAGCTCGCCGCTACTTTTCTTCTTTCGGCCACTATTTCACACTAATTTCTTTTCCTCTTCGTAGGGTTACTCATCAATCAAGGGTTTCCACTTACTTTGTTGCTGTATATTTTCACACCAGTGCTGCTTGTTCTCCTTTCCTCAGAGAGTTGGGGGGGGGGGATGGAGTTTCTCACAGCTTATGCCAAGATGGCTCCGCGTCCGGTCTGTGCTCAGGTGAATTTCCAGAGGAAGAAATCTCAGGTTTCTGCCCAAAATTTTCTTCTTTCTGATGCTCACCAGCTTCAGAGAAGTCTCTCCTGATCTCTCCTTCGCCCCCCTCATTTCTGGGGGGGGGGGCACAGACCGGCCGGTTCCAGCTTTCCCGGGAGCTTGTTTCCCGAGGCTGCTGACAGCGCCGCGACGATGCTCCGCCTCGAACTATGGCAAGTTCTTAAAGAAATGGGAGTGCCTGACCACCTTATCTATCTCCTGAGAAATCTATATGTGGGACAGGAAGCAACAGTTAGAACTGGATATGGAACAACTGATTGGTTCAAAATTGGGAAAGGAGCATGACAAGGCTGTATATTGTCCCCCTGCTTATTTAACTTATATGCAGAATACATCATGCGAAAGGCTGGACTAGAGGAATCCCAAACAGGAATTAAGATTGCCGGAAGAAATATCAACAACCTCCGATATGCAGATGATACCACTCTGATGGCAGAAAGTGAGGAGGAATTAAAGAACCTCTTAATGGGGTTGAAAGCGGAGAGCGCAAAAAATGGTCTGAAGCTCAACATCAAAAAAACTTAAGATCATGGCCACTGGTCCCATCACCTCCTGGCAAATAGAAGGGGAAGGCAGTGACAGGTTTTACTTTCTTGGGCTCCATGATCACTGCAGATGGTGACAGCAGCCACAAAATTAAAAGACGCCTGCTTCTTGGGAGGAAAGCGATGACAAACCTAGACAGCATCTTAAAAAGCAGAGACATCACCTTGCCGACAAAGGTCCGCATAGTCAAAGCTATGGTTTTTCCAGTAGTGTTGTATGGAAGTGAGAGCTGGACCATAAAGAAGGCTGACCGCCGAAGAATTGATGCTTTTGAATTGTGGTGCTGGAGGAGACTCTTGAGAGTCCCCTGGACTGCAAGGAGATCAAACGTATCCATTCTGAAGGAAATCAACCCTGAGTGCTCACTGGAAGGACAGATCCTGAAGCTGAGGCTCCAATACTTTGGCCATCTCATGAGAAGAGAAGACTCCCTGGAAAAGACCCTGATGTTGGGAAAGTGTGAAGGCAAGAGGAGAAGGGGACGACAGAGGACCGAGATGGCTGGACAGTGTCATCGAAGCGACCAACATGAATTTGACCAAACTCCGGGAAGCAGTGGAAGAGAGGAGGGCCTGGCGTGCTCTGGTCCATGGGGTCACGAAGAGTCGGACACGACTTAACAACCAAACAACAACTAAGAAAAAAAATGAGTTATATTACAGACTGTGACCAGCTCTGAAATGCTCTTTGCAGCTCCCCCACTCACCCATTGCTTAGAAGGAACTAATTAAATTTGTCTCCACCTTAGAAGGAACTAATTAATTAAATGTTTCTTGCTCCACTGTGGTTGCTGAGAAGGAAAGTGCTACCCCTCTCCCTCTACCACTGCTGCCAGCATCTCATACATTTAATTTTTTTTCCTTTTTCCTTTTAAAATTGAGTAATTGCCGTAGTGCAAAATTACACAGAGAGACACCACTATATGCATGTGGAAGGATATTTCTAAAAGGAAAAATACCTCAAAAGAGGCAAGAACAAAGAACAAATGGGGGCTGGGAAGAGACAAAATGTTCCAGGAAACCAGCCCCCAAAACCTGTTTCTGTGGAGCAAGGGGAAAAGCAGGAATTGGGGGGGGGGGGCAATCAGGTGCACTTAAGAGAACAATCAGGTACACTTAACAGAACAAAAGGCCCATTGGATGGTATGTGCTTAGGCTGGGCCATAGGCTTAACTGGATTAGGGCATGGGAACAGGAGAGTATGTGATCAAAGACTTCATAGAAAATGGGTTTTCAATGGGGATCTGAAGAATCTCCACAAGATTTGTTGTTGTATTAGTGGTTAAGTCGTGTCCGACTCTTCGTGACCCCATGGACCAGAGCACGCCAGGCCCTCCTGTCTTCCACTGCCTCCCGGAGTTGGGTCAAATTCATCTTGGTAGCTTCGGTGACACTGTCCAACCATCTAGTCCTCTGTCATCCCCTTCTCCTCTTGCCTTCCACACTTTCCCAACATCAGGGTCTTTTCCAGGGAGTCTTCTCTTCTCATGAGATGTCCAAAGTATTGGAGCCTCAGCTTCAGGATCTGTCCTTCCAGTGAGCACTCAGGGTTGATTTCCTTCAAAATGGATAGGTTTGTTCTCTTTGCAGTCCAGGGGACTCTCAAGAGTCTCCTCCAGCACCACAATTCAAAGCATCAATTCAAAAGCAAGCATCAGTTCCACAAGATTACTTGTTCACAATAAGACAGCTGTCTTAACAATCAAGGAATTGCTTCCCCGCCATGAGATTACTTGCCTCCAGAAAAAGAACAAGACATTGAGGCTTCCAAAATTTTGCCCAAAAGTAGTGTATTGTCTGTAAAACTAAGTGCATGCCCACATTTGCACACATACAAACACAGAGAAGCACAGAAAGACTGGTAGATTGTTTTGAAAGATGCAAACAACCTTATCTGGTTCTTAACTTATCTTAACTTCTAAAAGTCTTGCCACAAGGCACCAGCCAATCTAATTTTATATAAAATGCACAAAAATAATTCTGGGAAGTTCGAAAGTTTGCAGTGATACTGACATCCCAGAAGGCAAGGTTTTTTTTTCAAGCTGGAGAACAGATTAAGCAAGGATTTATATCTCCGGCTTTGAATTGGAGGATTTGAAGCATTGAAGAGAACCTCCAGTGCAAGTCTTCTACTAGCCAGCTCCAGGCATATCAGAAAGCAACTCCTTATGGGCTGTCACACTCTTTTACCACTTCACTTTTGTGGTTTCCAATATCTTAAACTAGAGAGAGCATGGTCAATGAGAACAGAAAGTTCTCTTACCCCAAGTGGCTGACAGAAATTACTCGCAATGGTACTAGTGGTGAATAATACATAAAGTCATTACAAATCTTTCACTATTAATATTTGAACAGAAGCGAAGATCTTTATTTTACATGTATAAGCTTGGTCTTGACTATGCCCTATTAATTATCATGCATCAAGCACGGAAGCATTTCATTTCCCAACAGCCCTAATTGAAACACAGGCCAATTTACTAATTAGCTTGAGAGTACAAGGGGAATACACAAAAAGAAATTGCTTTTTGTGTCAATACTACTTTCTTTTTCTTCCCACTGAGAATGATATGTTAGCCGGTACCATGCTTGAAAGAGTGAGGTTCAATGCTACAGCTCTTCTCATGAGAGGAGGCATTCACACAGAACAAAGCTGGATTATCCTCAGAGATGAAAAATGTTTGTTTTTTGGACTAGAACTCTTGAATTCTGGGATGTATGCTTGAAAAAAACAAAAGTTTCCCATCTTTGGTTGTCTAAAGGCCAAACTTGAGCCTTTAACTGTGGTACCAGGATAAGCCTGGTGTACTGACTCTAACATAGCATTTCATAACTATTCCCTACAGCTCGGGAATGACACAATCATAGAGAAATGTCATGTTGACTAAAGTGGAGGAAAACGTAGCTATAGCTGAGATAAAAAGTGGTAGAGAATGACAGTGCAAAGAAGGGAATTCCAGCAAGAAAGGGGCATAAAGTGAAGGATGATTTGAGCATGGATTTAAACAATGGATAAAGTGGCAAAGCCACAGTAGGATAGCCAAGAGAATGTTAACCCAGAACCTGTCAAAGGGGAGACCAAAACCACAGAAATATCTGCAGCTTCTGGAAGCCTTCAAGCAGTGGGTGCATAAATATAGCATGAAAGAACCTCCAGGCTGCCATTTTACAGCCCCCTGGATTGGTGCTGACATTGAACTGGGCCTGCTGCAGCAAGCAGCCAGCCTATACAGGGACAAAAAAATGGCCCCTTGCAGGTTTTCAGAGTAGACTTCTTTAAAAACTGAGGAACAAAAGGCAACACTTTTCATTTTAACTTGTTATTTACAATCATGTTCTGTGTTGTTGCCATTAAAATATTCTAAAATCAGTTGTCATCACACCCACAAAAATCCGCTACTAAACAAAAGTGGTGCACTATTTCTATCCTAACTTATTACACCATGGTTCTGATTCCCACATGATGGGTCGACAACCATTAATAGCTTTGTGACATGTTACTAGGCTGTTGGTAACAAGTTTTTAGGAATGTCGTCACATAAGAGACCACCAAAGATTGAAAGCAAAACCTTTCATAGGTTGGTCCACTTTATAAAAAGCCTGAGACACATCATAGAAATGAGGAATGACAAGATTTAGAACAAATCAGGTAACTTATGATAACCATCATGTTTGTGTATAAAGCTTTATGCTAAAGTTGACGAAGGAAAGAGAAGGCACAGTGAGAGATGGTCAAGCTATACATAATAGATGGAAGTGATTAAAAAGGACACTATATTCACCCGCTCTCCTGTCTGGTTGTCCCCACCTCATCATGATGTCAATGCATTTGCTTCTGTACATCATTTTGGTAAAAATGAATGTCTCTTGGTGCCAGTTAACTAATCGATTGATTTAAAAAAACACGAATGTGACATTCAGAAGTCTGCAAGAGTCCATGGTCCTGTTCATGAAATGTACAAATGTAATATGTATTAATATTATAAACTGTAGCCACCTCATTATCAGGAATGAGAGGAAGAATTAAGTGATCAGAAATGTATCCCTTGTCAAGCCTTCTTGCAGCATGTAGTCTTCCATTGTTTTCTATTGCTGTGAAAGAGTTGTAGAAGGCGTGGTGCTGCTCTGGATGTCCCTAGCTGCAGAAAGGTATCTTCTCTAGTGTTGATCAAGGAGTGGCAGGGGTTGGAGGAGAAAGATATGTAAGAGGTTACAGGAGGTGTGAGTGAGAGCTGCTCATCTGGTGCAGGTGTTCTTCAGATCACTTGTTTTCATTATGAAAACTTTAACTGTCAGGCATTGTAGTGGGAAATGCCTCTCCTGTGCTTGAGTCCCATTCAGAAGACATTCATAACACTTCCATGACAGTTTCTCTCAATTTTTCTCTTAGTGTCTTCTTGTCACATCTTTCATATTAACATGTTGCCTTCCCAGAATGGTGTTGCTCTTGCTGGCTCTCCTTGTATTTCTGTGTAGGAGCTGCTTGGTGCTGAGCTACAAGGGAGCAATTTGTGCCTTTTCCTAGTTATCAAAACAGAATTTCCTTGTATTTGTTCTTAAGTGTGAGGCATCACCCTCAGGAGTGAATGCTGTACACCTAAACACTAAGTGACTACAAACAGAGCTGTTTACAGCTGTCTTCATAGTAAAACAAAGCTTACGTATACTGTTTGTGGAAACCCTATTTGAATCTTTGTGCAACTATAAAATCCAGCAGTTTTATTTGCTGGTACAAGGATACAAGGTATTGTGTGGACTATTTTACAGGTACTTTTGGAATTCATTGTGGCTTCATTATGCTAGATGTTATTTGTACTCCTTGAATTACTTGGCTGGCACTTGAACAACTGCCATAGGAATGGGAAAGCTCTGGTGGTTTAGGATGCCTGCCCCTGATCTCCAAGATACCCTCTAATAGGACACATCTCCACAAATGTGTTTTTGCTTTGCTTCCCCTCCTCAACTAAACATGACCAGATGTTCATTTCCAGTTTTGAAAAAAAATGTTGGGAAACATGACCACCCAATACGAAAGCAAGGGTGTAGGCTTAACTCGAGAATTTAGAGTAAGCCACTCTAGACAGTTTCCAAGAGTGGCACAGATCCTTTTTGAGAATCTCAAAAACTGGGCTGGTGACAAAGACATAGTTGGAGCCAGGGTTGCGGAAATAGCCTTGGAGGGTCACAGTCTGCATGATTGCCACCACCATAACTTTGACTAGTAAAGCACTGCCACCACCTACACTTTTTCTCCAAACTTCACTTTGGATGCAACTCATTAGAAGTGCCTTGCTGGGTCATTCTAGGAGTCCTTCAGTCCAGCATTTCCAGTAGCCACCAGCAATCATTTGAGGTGCCTTTCCCTGCTATTTGCTCCAGTAACCGATCTTCAGGAACAGTGGCCTCTAATAAGGGAAGCTTCCCTTTACCTATATAGTGACCAACAGCTATTGACAATACATTTCTTTAGTACTTTTTAAAAGGCTTCTGAGTTAGTGGCCGCTACCACACTTTGGCCCAAATCCTGTTGGTCCCATGCAGCACAATCAGGCAGTTGTGCAAGCAAGCCTGTCTGTGCTGCTGGCTAGCTGTTGCGCTCTGCTGTTTTCTCTGGTCAGGAAAACACTCTCACGTATACTTGACCGTGTGATGTATAGCAAAGAATGAGGGAGAAACCTCTGCACCATTATTGATATGTGAACAGTTTTTTCCAACATGATTTTGACCCTCATAAAAGTGAATTCCACATGCTAATGATATGGTGCAAGAAGGGATTTTTCTTCTTAGTCCTGACAATCAGCTTTGAAATGAGCGAGATCTGCAAGTGAGGCCTGGGCCCAAATATTGCCAGGGATTCTTAGTTGATAACTGGAGTGCTCCTCTTTGAGATGTCACCCAGCCATGGCATCCTCCAGCAGGTCATTCCATTCGCCGCTTCTGGCTTTTTGGTGTTCTTTTCCAATTACAATGCAGCATTCTGAAGAAGCTTTGCTTCTACGGATCATGCTCACTTCTCTCCTCAGATTTTTATTTTTTATTTTTTAATTTGCAAACTTCCAAGTGCTCTCAGGTACTTCCCTCTTGGATCCTTGTGTCCCCCTTTTGGCTCCGTTTCTGCCATCACTCACCATCTGAGATTGTTATTAGAGACAGATTATGCAGGATGGGAAATCATTCTCTTCATGCTGTTTATTCAGCTGTTTCTCAGATAGGTCAATTATGCATGGAACAGAACAGTACTTTTATCTCCCTTGCTGTCAAAAACTAGGGGCGGTGGGGAAGTTTGTGATTTTTCATTATCAGTTGCCCAAATCAAGGTTTTATATTACACAGACTGCCACAAAGATGGTAAACCTTTAAAATTCCTTTTATTTTTCATTGTAATGGTAGGTATCTCTTGAGAGTTTGAACACATGAAACTGCCACCTTCAATCAAATCTCCAGCTCATAACCTCTTATCAGATCAGGCAGTTAAGCAGCAAAAGCATGAAAAATGCAAGGGAAATATCTGTATTCTTTTTTGGTTAAATCACTTAAACCAATTCAGTGATTTTTATCATGATTTTCCATGCTATCCAATATTTTAGGAAGGAAGCATTTCAGAACATTTATTTGCACTTATTCCTTGTAACCCTTGCCCTGCTTAACCTCTTTCCACTATGGGGGAATTTAAATTGTAAGTTTCCTCAACAATATGCCTTTGAAAATTAGATACTAGAAAATGTGAGCCAAGAATGCAAATGCACTCCTAATCTTAATTTTAGAATTGCAGAGCTGGAAGGGACCCTATGGATCACCAAATCCAGCCCCTGTCAAGGAGGCACCGTAGGGAATCCAAGTCCCAACCTCTGGCTTAATGTTCTGCTTCTGTGCTCCCCAAAGGCATCTGGTTGGGCTTTAATTGAAGGAAATGGTGGACTAGATAGGCTTGTATTTTCATCTAGCAGGGCTTTTCTTTTCTTTTGCCTTTGCATAAACCACCATGTTGCACATTCATATATGTTTATATAAATAATAAAATAATAACAAGCATGCCATCATGGGATTCTAGTAAAAGAATCACATATAGGAAACAGGCTCAGGCATGTGTAACACTGTCTGTTTTAGAGCCATATTCAAATATAGTGCATGTCTCAAGGAAAATTAGCTTGAAAGAGGGAGGGAGGTTGTCAAGAGATAAATTTCAGCCCTAAAATATATTCCAAGATGGTGCCATTTGTCCCTTCATTAGCTGGCAGCATGCCACAGGGCTTTTTGCCCTAAAGGACACCTTTTGGATCATATTCAGTGTTTGAGTTTCCAAGTTAACATGTAGGATGATTACTCCAAAAAAATTACTAAATCCTTTTCACTAGTCACTGCTCACAAAGGCTATTGTCAGGAGAAGTCAATGTACCTTATGATCAATGTTCCCTCTAAGCTGCTGTGCACTCGCCCAGAGCTCTACCAGGGCTGCATACAGGCAGCCAGTTTGTTTACTTCCCATTTCGAATGAAGCCCTGCCTACCCCCACGTGCAGAGTGAGGCTCCCATGCAGTGGGACAGAAAATTAGAGGGAATATGATTATGATATTAAAGCTTTCTTTTGAAAGGAGGGCAGCTTTTGGGGTCATCTTTGTAGCAAAGAGGAAAGACATTCAAAATTTCTGGATCTGTTATTCACTTTAAAGACTTTTTTAAAAACTTGAGGAGCAAAAACATCCACTATTCAGTGAAGATAGGCATTTAGAAGATATACTTCTCTGATCATGTTTCTGAAGGAATTCTACTAACTTTCCTGAATCTAACAGAGGCCTTAGAGAAGCAAGGGCAAAGGCCCTACCTCCTTTCTCCTGATCTGGCCCTTATTATCATGAAGGAGTGGAGGACTTACTGGGATTCACATCCAAACTTCAATAATGAAAGCTCTTTTTTTCCAGAAAATGTCTTCTTTGCATGAAATCCTTTAATAAATATCCAAGAAATCCATTTACCTCCTAGAATTTCTGTTCTAGAGCTAGGACTCCCACCCACACCCACCCCCGTATTTCTGGGTTAAAGGATTGTAAATTCAAATTTTGCTGCGACTGTGAAAATGAACTTCATGTGAAGTACCCTATCACTACACTCTCTCTAAACAAAACAAAACAAAAATAAACCATACCTTCAGAAGGGAAGAAAAAAGAATGCAATGTCATGGGTTTTGTCACTGAGCATTCTCAGACAAGCTTTACATCCTGTGGATGGCAGGAAAAATACCTGTAAAATCAGTGATTAGTCAGATGTGTTACTGGGGAACAAATGTGCCATCTGGAGAAAGCCCAAAGTTTGGGACAAACAGTTTATTAACTGTCCAGATTAAAGCATGGTTCCCCACTGCCAGTCTGCTTTCTCTTATCCATCATTTATGACCATCTGTTTTGTGATTTTCTTTGCAGCAAAGTCTCCCTCCCCACCCCCGTGAAGCACTGGCCTTTTTCTCTTTCCTGGTGAAGTGCTGTCCTGCTCTTGTCATTTGCCTAATGAGTAACTATTGTTAGAGTACTGATTCCTTTAAAAAGTACATGAACAAGCCTGTGCAGTGAAGTAGCAACAGAACAAGGTATGGTTGACATGCAAAATTTCTATGATATTTGGAAGCAGTGATAGTGACTGCTTCTCAGAGGTAGAGCACCTGTTTTGCACCCAAAAGGTCCTTCTCAGTGCGGCACCCTGCTTCTTCTTTGTGGCCTCTGTGAATCACACTCTGGGTGATCCGCGCATGCATGGAGCCTCATCGGAATATGCTTCTGCAATCAGAACAATACATTAGTACACGCCCGTCCCCCCTAGTATATGTACCTTGGCACCAAGGCTCTCTCTTTAGTTTTTCTTCAACTGCCATGTTGAGAGCCTCGCTCGTAGCTTCTGTGAGTTTTTCTCTGAAAAAACAACACCCTTTACTATTATTTTATTGTTTTATTATTTTATTACTCTTTCTTCACCTAACTACTTGTTTTGGCCTTCGGACTGAAGTTCCTCCCCTCCCTGTCTTTGGTTCATGGCCTCTTCAGGCCTGTTTAAGCATTGCGTGGTCTGTAATAATAAGATCCCTCTTTCTGACAGCTACGCTAAGTGCCTTTTTTTGTCTTGAAGAGGCTCATCAAACCTCTTCCTGCCCCCACTGTAAAAACCTCTGGCGTGGGGTGCTACAGAGTCGTCTTTCCAGGCTTAAACTTCGCCTTTGGGAACAATCCCTCCAGCCAGGCAAACCTATGGCACAACCAACGTGCAAGTCCGTACCTCACGCCAGAGCTATGGACAAGACCATTTCCGAAATGATAAACCAACACCCATAGGCCACCCTCTCCCGTTCTGAAGAACAATGGGCCCCTTCGATGTCAACTTTGGCCTTATCTCCTGCCGCTCAGCCTCACAAGACCAAACATTCGACGTTGACTCCATCAACATCAAAACCTTCAGTTACCAAATGGAAGATGTAGACTGACCAGCTTTCGGTGGCTGAACCTCATCCACCAAAAAAGGGCAAGTCCTCGAAGTCGAAGCCGTCCAAGGCTAATTCCACACCGACTTCGCAGCCATCTCCCAAGTCTTGAGACCTTGTCTGCATCGGATCCTTCTCCGATGAAGAGGCTCCTCCAGCCCATCAGCCGTCGCCTCATCCCTCCCAGTCCCCTAATTGGGATCAGTGCGTCGACCGACTGGCTACTTCTCCACCGACCAGTCCTCCATAGTTCTCCAGATTCGCTAGTGGGTCCTCTGAGACTGTTTCACCTGTCCATGCTGCTGGTGCACAGCTTGACACCATGCCTTATTCTCCCCCTGTCGGCCTACCACCTCGGCCTCCGGCACACAAACATAGGCACCAACCTTACCAAAATGTCTGCTTGCCTTCTTGTGCGGACACTGCTTACTGCCGGCACCATCATCGGGAAGCCCTTTGCCCCAATCAGTGCCCTCACGAGATGCCTGCTAAGTACTATCAGCCGGCTACCTCTCCCGGCATGTCAGTGGCATCTGAGCATTTCGTTCCTACAAGGGAACCTTCGGCATCGAAGCAATCGCACCTCCAGCATTGCCCAGACTTAACTAACACCAAAAAAGCCTCAGCAATCTGATAAATATTCCTCGGCCCCGGCTGCTTTCTCGGCACCAATAAGCCGTTATTTTCCTTCGCAGCCGGGCGACATCGACCGTTCATGCTGCTCGGCATCACCAGCATCAGTCTACTCTACAGTAATCCAATGCGGTCCATCGGAGCCCTTGCCAACTCGGCAGCCCTTTCAATATTGACACCAGGCTCCACAAGCTCCATATCGAGCCCACTTCCATGCAGCCTTGTCCACATTGACGATCCTTGATATTGACCGCTTGTTATGGAGGTGCCTTCAACGTCGCCAATTTGACATCGACAACCCTACCATTCCCAATATCAGGCAGAGCAACATGTAGATACCAATGTCGATCAACAGTTGATCAACTCACTTCATGGCGCCGATCCTTCTGACCAAGGCTCGAGACCTCAAACACCATCGGTGCTCCTAACGTCACCGGATTCAGACCTTGTACATCCGGACCCACCGTCTCCAGCTGAAGACTTTGATTTATGCCCTGTTAATGATTCATGTGGCTAAGTCTCTCAACCTCCAGATTTATAGACCCACTGCTGAACCATCGGACGACCTTTACGATCCAATTTCTAACGACACTACCACACCAGTCCACATCTCTATGCTTTTCTCTCTTCTTAGCACAGCTAAACGTTCTTGGACTAAGCCAGCCTCATCTCATGCTATCTCCCGGCATATTGAGAACCTCTATCGTGTTCACGATCACAATGCCAGTTTTCTACAGAAACAGCCTGCTCCTAACTCCATCTTTGTCAAAGCCTCGCAATCCCGCTCTCGACATTGACAAAACCTAATTCCACCTAACAAAGACAGTCGGCACATAGACTCAATGGACCAATGGGCTCTATTCCTCAGCTGCCTTTACCATGAGAATCACCAACTATGAAGGGGCTATGGGCGCCTATCAACACTTCTTATGGGACAATATGTCTACCCTCATTGATGCAGTGCCTGATGATAAGAGGGTTCTAGCACAAACCTTCCAACAAGAAGGCCTCTCATTGGCTAAACAACAAATGTTGGCAGCACACCACAGTGTTGACGCCACATCAAAGTCTATGGCCACCTCTGTGGCACTTCACTGTCTCTCCTGGCTTAGGACAGCTGGCCTTACAGAGGATGCCCGCGCCCATATCAAAGACCTCTCCTTCGATGGCGTTGGCCTTTTCAACGCCGAAACAGATGACATTCTTGAGAATGTACAAAACAAATGAACAGCTGCCAGGTGCTGGGGAGTTCACCCCACATACCAACAACACTCACAACGCACACAGTGGCATCGATCCTACACCAAATGCATGGCCCCCGTAGCAGCATACCTCCGGCTGCAGGACATACAAATCTTTCCGTACATCGACGACTGGCTTCTTGTAGCTCACTCTTGCCGCAAAGCACAGTGAGACATCCATTTCACTCTAACCCTCCTTCAAGATCTCAGCCTCGCAGTAAACATGCAAAAGTCTACTCTATTACCTACCAGACGTATTCATTACATTGGAACCTACCTGGACTCCAACAAAGCTCAAGCATTTCACCCAGATGATAAACGTCTCAACTTACTCTCTCTGCTCTGCACCTTCACCCCTCACACACTTGTTCCTGCGTTGACAGATCAACGTGTCCCCGGCATGATGGCCTCGATGACCTCTGTAGTTCAGCACACCTGCCCACTCTTCGACCCGCCACATGCCCTCTTACGTGTCACTGCAGAACCTGCCTCCCAACTCTCATGGTGGTTCTTCACACAAAACCTGACAATGGGATGACCCTTCCAGCAACCCCGTCCACGGATACAAGTCACTACAGATGCGAACCTTTCTGGCTGGGGAGCCCACTGCGGAACCCTCCATATCCATGCCCAGTGGTCACAGAGAGAGAAAATGCTTCACATCAACGAATTAGAACTACTAGCCATCATAAAGGCCTGCAAAGCCTTCAGAAACCACCTTTGCAGCAAAATGGTCCAGAAAACTCCAGACAATACCACGGCAATGTACTACATCCTTAAACAAGGTGGTGCTCACTCCCCAAGCCTCTTATATCTCACTGTCGACCTGCGGGAGTGGTGCCTCTCACACCACATTTGTCTCACGGCAGTCCATGTATCTGGCCAAGACAACAGCCTGGCAGACATACTCAGCTGCAAAGAACACCAAGCCCACAAATAGGAATTAGATCAAATGGTCTTCCTATCCCTCTGCGCCGCTGGGGGACACCCACAATCGACCTGTTTGCATCCACAATGAACCAGAAATGCAGATGCTATTGCTCCCGCGCAGAAGTCGGCAAGAACTCCCCTGACAACGCCTTTGTCAGACGTTGGCCCAAAACGCTGACCTACCTCTTTCCACCTTTTCCACTACTCCACAAGGTAGTCGTCCATCTCCGGCAAGACGAACTCAATGGCATTCTGGTAGCCCCGTGGTGGCCACAACAACCCTTGTTTCTCACTCTCCACCAGCTGTCTTCCGAGGTTTACCATCTTCCCCGTCTACCTCACCTCCTCACATAAAACAGGGCTTAGATCCTCCACCCAGATCTCCCAGCGCTTCATCTTGCGGCGTGGAGGATTCTGCCTCCTTGATGAATGTTATTCATCATGCAAAGAAACCCTCAACCAGGAGAGCCTACCTGTATCAATGGGGGAAAAAATCCAATCCTTCACTTCCTCAAAAGCACGGTCGCCAATTAAGCCTTCTCTCCTCACTGTTGGCTGTGTCCACTCCAAGACTACTTCTTGAAATGTGGCCAAAAGGAGAGTCCTAACCTAAGTGTAGGCAATAATGGTCCAGGTGGACTGGAAGTGGAAAAAGTTACTTTTGGAGATTACAACTCCAAGAATATCCAGGCCAGCATGACCATATTCTGGAACCCCAAAGAATAACTTTCCCCATTTCTTGGGTGCCCCTAGTCCAGTCAGCAGAAAGCAGTTTGCCTGTGTTCCTAACAAAAAAGGAGCAGCTTTAAACACTGGATTTTGACGACTTCTCCACTTGATGGTTTTTGGACCAAATACATCATATGTATGCAATTATATCAATTCAATTCAGTGCAGTGCCATGATCAGATCCCAGCAGCCTCGCCATCTCATTTGGTCTAGTTAAACTGAGGTTAAGCTGCCGGTGGCAGGCCTCTTTTGCTGGTTGCCTCTTTACTGTCCTCACCTTTCTCATTCCTCCACCTGGGATTCACTTACTTGGATTCCATTCGCTAAAGGCTGTGTAGAAGTATTCCTTTAATAAGAAATTGCATCTGGAATGTGACCTCTGAGGGAATTTATGAAATACCTCATTTTAAATTATCATCACATGTTCACCACACGCACCCAAACACTGTGGGCTCCGACTGTGAGAAGGAATGGGTCATTGAGTGCTCATTCTCAGAAGGACAGAATGTTCTATTACTGTCTAAGCAATACTGTGGTGAGCAGGGGGTTTTGTTTAGCACTTGAGTCTATTTGAAAACAAAAACAGTGTCGTGTGGAATAACTAGGATTTATTAATTTTTTTGAAGCTGAGATGACAATTCAAGAATGTGAATGTTAATAGAGAATAAACTATTCAGCTCCAGTTGTGTGATAGCTTTTGAAGAAAATAAAATACACCTCTTCATTCCATTTGATGTAATATATTATGAGATGTAAGAGGGTCCTAGCAATTCATGTGTGCTTTCAAATTGTTTAAATTTAAAGGATTTGGGGACATTTGAGAAGCACTGAAATTGAGAGAGAGAGAGAGAGAGAGAGATAAGGAGGAGAGGTTTAACTCTTTCTGCCATACTCTCAGTAAAAATTACTGCTCTGAAATGATAACTTGGACTTCAAGGGAAACTTCCACTCTGGGTCACTGGAGGGTTGCCTTGAAAGACAGATGGTAGCTTGCAGATGGGGTCTTGTGGGATTGTGGTAGGAACAGAAAGAGTCTGCCTTGCCCCTTCCTGTGGTTCTGCCCTGCTCATGGTTCCTAATGACTCCTTTCAGTGCTGGTGCTACTATTAGGCAGAGTCAGGTGGTTGACTCAGACAGCAGATGATGGAGAAACAGCTCTGCATCCCCTGAGCTGGTCTGGTGCCTTGAGGATTCTGCCTCTTTGTCAGCACTGAAGGAACTTCCAGCTGCCAGTTCTTTTCTTTCTCTCCATCAGATGGGAGGAGCACCAGTTGTTCTTTGCCTCAGGCCATATATCTTGGGTCAGCCCTGCCTGTTATTTACATGACAAAAATATCCATATTAATTATGTTCACACAATTAATACCATGTCTAATTTGTGTCTAAGTCATAATCAATAAGTAAAGTTAACGAAACAACTCTTTCTGCCACATTTGTCTCAGCACAAAATGTACTTTACCAGAATATGGATGTTCTCTTTTTTAAAAATAAGGTTGTATTTTAGAAATTAAATAAAAGAATCACTGTGTCAAGGAGCAACCCTGATTTCTTTGTTTTTGTTTTAGTGTAAGCAGAATTTAACATTTTTAAGACTGCCTTCTTTTTATATATGTACTTCAGTTTTCAATGTCATCCTCTTAGGAAATTTTGAAAGTCTTTGAAGAAAGAAGAAAATTTAAAAAAAAAATACAGTGCAAAATAAAATGTTAGATTTTATAACTAAATAAACTGAGGCATAAATTTCAAAACTTTTCAGTTTGAAGAAGACAGTGGGTTATATATACAGAAAGATAAGGGAAGGGAAATATTTACAATTACCTCTGGTTGAGTTGTACAAGCCAGAGCTTTTATAAACACAGAAATGTCTAAATGCCTTCTAATTTTAGTTGCATCTATAAGGGGCTGGTGGAATTTTAGATGAAAATGTACTGAAAATCTGAGTTGGTTTAATGAGAACATACTATTTTATATGCATGTATCCATTATCTGGTGTAAATAGCCAGACTAGCTAGTCGCCCAGTAAAGGTTAAAGCCTGACAGTGCAATCCTATACATATTTACTCAAAAGCAGGCTCCTCAGACTTCTGTGGGACTTGGATCTAGTCAAATGTGCATAGGATTGCAGCCTTCCTGTGTTTTGTCTATTGTAATGGGTGAGTAAGCTTTGACCATCTAAATCCTCCCTTTGGCTTTTTGCTCCTTCTCTTGCCCCAGCTTGCCCACCCACCTGTCCCCTTCTCCCCATTATGACACTTATTATTTTTCCATTCACAGCAAAACTATTCAGATCAAGGTAATTGATGATGAGGAGTATGAGAAAAACAAGACTTTCTTCATTGAGCTGATGGCCCCCCGCATGGTGGATATGAGTTTACAGAAAGGTGTAGTACTGGTTCTCCCAACTAACATTAATACTCTTCCTTCCTTTTTCTTTCTTCTCCTGCCTTTCTTTCCTCACTATCTATAGTCTCTCTTTGTTTGCCAACCACTCTATCCTTAACACTGCTGCATATGCACAACTTGTCACATGGTACTGATGGGTGCTAGCAAGACAATGCATTATATATCTGGAAAGTGTGTGTGTGCATGTGCGTGCGCGCACATACATGTGCTTGTGTTTTTCTGTGTAGTATGAGTGGCTGATGGACGTCAGTGCATATTCTTGAAATAACTAGACACTGTGATTTTTGAGTCCCCTCACTGACACCACAGACATAGGTTATGAAGCTCAGCACTCCAGCATGATGTCTACTTGTATGTATCTTGAAGTACTTTCAGTTAAGTTCAGATACAGAGTTCTTCTGTTGGCACGCTACTTGACAACCCCATGATTGTATGCGATGCACAGTGATCAGCGCAGCAATCACATTTGCCTGCTTTCCGAAGTACATAACTTGAGGAGCACCCTACCCCAGCATTGTGGAAAGAGGTGCCCTTCCTGCCCTGTTTATGTCACCTTCATATTCAGCCTTTTTTGGGGGGGGGGGAGAAACAGTTTTGTTAATAAACTAGCTAGACATTTTTTAAAAAAGTATTTTTCTTTTTCCTAGATTTTGGCTACAATGAACAAAATTGCAGCCAATTAATGAAGCATGAACAAATGGCGATTTACTTTCCTTCTTCCTTCCAGAAATGTGTCTGAATTTTGCACTACATCAGTATTATAACGCACCAATCTTGTCTTTCTAATCTTATGCCAATGGCACTTTCATAGCTTATGAAACCCTAACTCCCATCCGCTGCCTACATTTTTCACTTCAACCCCCATGCTGATTCCATCTGCCCACAAGGGAAGTGGATATATCCACTTCTGTTAAAATGCTGTTGTGTGGAGTTAACGCCCCAGTCAGAGTCATCTAATGGCTGCCTATACGACTTAAGCAGGGTTTTGGACTTGATGTTAGAACTGACCCAGGAGCACTGAGGTGAAACACCAGGGACAGAAGCAACAACCTTCCCAGGAACATGAAACAGAGGAACCCTCAATATTCACTCTTTGCCAATTTTTAGTCAGCAAAAGCAATTTTCTAGAACTGTTGATGAATAGAGATGGGGACGAATATAAAAACAGATTGGTTTTTTCAACTAAAATAGCCAATTCGTTAAATATTCGTCAAATTTTAAGTCCTGACGAATACGGATCGACAAATATTTTCCCGTTTTTATTCGTCCTTCGTAAAAAAAAATTTAAAAAACCATTCTGCCTACTGGCTGCTGATCAGCTGATCGGCGGGCCGATAGGCAGCCACCCACCCCCACAGCCTACCCCCACCCCTTCCTCTCCCTACCTTAGCCCTCCACCCCCGCCAACACCCCCTTACCATAATCGCCGCCGCCAAGGTCTCCATCTGGCCTCCGCAGCCACGGCGTGTAAAAAGGGAGACTGGCTGCCCTTTGCAAAGATGGCGGCTGCGGCTTCATTTAGGGTAGGGAAGCTGCAGCTGCCATCTTTGCAAAGGGCAGCCTGGATTCCCTTAGCCTGCCATACGGCGCAGCGGTGGGGGGGGTGGCAGAGGTGGGGTGGCGGTAGCAGCGGGGGTACGGGGGTGTTTTTTTTATTAACCCCCCCACGAATCGATGAATAACTTCGTTATTTGTTGCTTCATGGGAGCAACTTTGTGCCCCCATGTTGATGACTCACGAAGCGGGACGACTCGCCAAAATGGTGTGTTGTCCCCATCTCTATTGATGAACCATTAAAGAAGAAAATAATCCATACCATGGAGTCTGTAAATGCTATTGAAATTCCATCTTTGCCAGCATCTGCAGGACATTAAGATATTCAGCTATTTGTACTTCATTCTTCTCAATCATCCTGTAACACTGAATTTCATGAACACAAAAAGAGGTGTGGATTTTTACAGGGGTGGGGTGGATGGATGGATGGGTCACTTTGCTTTCACAAAGCAGAGCAGGAGATCTGCCCTAGCTGGAAGGTCCTTGGGCTCTTGTGCATCTGACTGTATGTATGTGCATACATGTGTGTGCATGTGTATTCACGTTGTCTTATTCCTATCATCAAAAAAACAAAAGTAATATTAGCAAAATGGATGTGTGAGAAAGAGTAAATTGTTTCTTCAACTAGAACACCGTAGTTATGCATCTGTCAAGGGATGCTGTGAGCTCGTGGATATTTTTGATTGGTTCTTTTTCAGTCAGCTGATGAGCTCTTATTACCATGTGACACCTGACTAAATGTGCTGCAGAAGTCACCCTCTGCTAACCATCAACAGGGACCAGGTTCCCCTTCCTCAGCTTTTGCCCTTCCATCCGCCTCCCTCCCCTTCCTTCTTTCTCTGATATACTCTTGACTTACTGAAAGATCAGCAACGACCAACATGCCATAGAAAACAAGCAAGATACCACCAAAGGCAGTGACAGGAATGGGCTGCACATGAGGATGATGTGGTGGTGGTGCTACTATTGCATCCGCTCCCAACCAGGCAACCCACTGTACACACATATCTTTCTTGTTGTCCCTACAGGAAGACCATAAGGGTTAAAATAATAGATGAGGAGGAATACGAAAGGCAGGAGAATTTCTTCATTGTCCTTGGTGAACCGAAATGGATGGAACGAGGAATATCAGGTGTGAGATTCTTTTGGGAAAACAAACAAAATGAACCCAGATTTTTAAAAGTAACTTCTTCTTTTTTTTGCTCTTTCCTTTCCTTTTTCCACCTTTTTCTCTTTCATTTTTACACAGACCAAATTTTATTCTTTTTCCCTCCTGTATTCTCGCTCTCACCCTGTTTCGGTCTCATTTCTGCGGTTTTGAGCCTAGCTCTTTTCAGATCCTCTGTTTGTGCCATGGTTGTGCCTTGCAAGCCGTATAACTCACACGTGTGTTTCCCCTCTACCCTTCTCTCTTTTGTTTCCCCCCCTCCTTTTGGTGATATCTTTGCCTTTCTCCTGTTTCCCTTCCTCCTGCTGAAACTTGAAAGTACTGGTTTAGAAGAATGTGACTGCATGGCCGTCTCTCTTCAGCTTGCTCCCCCAGTACTGTATCTTGCACAGCCTTCCTGCCTTCCTCTTGCTCCCTTTCTGTGGCATTGCATGGAATGGCGTGGACTGCTGATGAATTTTATTTTTAATACCTATACTTTGAAGCAAATTAACAATTTTTTTTCATAGCAACAACACAGATTTACATTTTATTGTTTGCTTCTTGGGTACTGAAATGCCCCAGCACTTTGAAAAAATCAATCCAGCTTTCTTATAGCACCGGTGTCCTTATTTCTAGACAACAAACAGGCAAACAAAAATGACGCTCCCAGGATTTTATTAAAGGGACATGGCAAATCAATAAAAACGACATCTGTCAGTTTGGAAAGCAAAACTGTTTAAAAGCGTCAATCTTCAACCCATTGACATGCATGGAAGTCCCACTATTCTGAAAAAGATATGCACACTTTGATGTTTCAAGCATTTTTTTTACAACCTGACTTCATTTTTATCAGTCTTCTCAGAAAGGCCCCAGTAGAGAATGACTCATATCAGTCAATGCATAGACAGAAATGGACTGTATTCTGTACCACTGAATCCAAAATACTTAAAACATTAAGTAGTTTAGATCAGTTATCATACAAATGAAACCGGGGGGGGGGGGGTTTTGTCAAGCTTTTCCAGCTCTACAGAACTGAATTATCATTGATAACTCTTAATCCTGCAGCCAGAAGTTTTTAAAATCCAAAAAATATTTATTTCGTTATTACTTGGAACAGTACACTGCTATTAATGATTCTACTAATTGCTCCAGCTGGAGGATTTATAGTTCAATATAAAAACAAAAATACGAGAAAACATACCAAATACATAGCAAATTAGCCAGTATTTAAAATTAAAAATTTAATCCAGATACTGAGTAAAAACTCATTTTTTTCATAATTGCGATTGCCTAAAGTCCAAGACCCAAACTTTCTAATCCACTTCTTTGCCCCCCACTCCTTACAATGCATCCAACTTGCTTGTCTTCTCCTTCACTGAAGAGTTGCTGTTCCGACCCAAAGCCATACCTACAGATTGTTTTCCCTCCTGTGGACTTTGGCAATTTGCATAAGCCCTGCCCCCTACATTCTTATTGGCTTTTTGTTGGCTCTACTGTTTCTACAGCCTTGGTTCTTCCCTTTCCCCTACAAATGCAAGACAGTTCTCTGTCTTTTGTGTCAGACGATGGACATCTGCCAGGACACATAGTTTCACCTTGTTCGGCCTTATCAACATCTAACGTTTTTTAAAGAAAGGCATGATGGGATTGCTACTCATGGCCATAGCACCTAGTATCTGCAGAATTGGTGATAGGGTTGTTCTTCACAAAGAACCATGGAAGGCCCTCTTCTCATATAGGCAGCATGAGGACCTGAGTAGCAAAGTCTCTTCTGAGGTCATCTGAGAAACTCTGTACTGTGTGGGAGGAGCACCTCTACACATCCCCTTTGCACCAGTACAATTGTTCCAAAATGGAAGCAGTGTTGGAATGGGCAGGCATTGCAACACAGCCTCCTCCCATATGTCCAAGGCCTTATTTTGTTATCCTAGCAGTCTGGGAAGGAGCTGCAGTACAGAGGCTGCTACTATGGACTAGCTCCAACACACAGCTTTCCTAGAATAGAATATCTAAGTAGTAGTAATCACTGGGACTTATTTCTGTTGCCACAAATGTCCATTTCATATCCATTGTCCTGCTTTCAGTAAGATTAGTCCAACATAATATTAGAAAGGAATCTAAAAGGTGATCTGCTTCACATTTAAAATGAGAAAGTAGGATCCTGGATTGTTCTATTCCAAACAGTAACTGGGGGTCTTTACAAAGAAGAAGACTACCCACCCCCCATATAGTGTTTTCTGTTTATAGGAAACTAGTATGTTGGGCAGAGACTTACTCCAAACCTCTTTTTTCTGGCATACTAAATTAGTACATGCACTGAAGGGTTTTTTTAATTGTTAGAAAGTGTTCAACAATGCAATGCCTAACCTACTGAGCCTGAATTGGTACAGTACAGAATACTACCACTTCATTGGCCATGAACCTGGCAGTCATCACCACATCCTGTGGTCATGAATACCAAAAGTAAAATATATTTTCTATAAAATATAGAGAATAACTAAGTCCATTACCTATGATGCTCTGTTTTTAAAAATACATATATATTTTCAGCGGGAATATTATAAAGCTGGTTCAGGAGCCACATACAGCTCATCAGCTGTATTTTATCAGCTTTCAACTTGGTACTATTCAGAACATCCTGGACTGCAGCTTCTATCATTATAGGCCACCACAGCCAATGGGGTATCTTTGGACTGTGACTTTAGAAACCAGCCTGCCCATAAGGGGATTCTAGGAGTTGCAAGCCAAAATGTCATTTTTCAAACTCTGCCCCAAATAGCTTCCATCTCCCTTGAGTGGTTTTGTTTGGAATGACTGTCCTAAATTATAAATAGATTATGGTATTGGTAGTACAGACAACGAACAAGGGAGAGAGGATGATGACCATTTTAATTGTGTATTCAAACACGCACCACCTAGACATGGTTATTTTGCACTCATGCAATGCAGTGTTATAGTTGTCTGTTCAGAAGTAAGGCCTATTGGTGGTAATGGGACTTACACCCACTTACTTTGGTACATAATTATAGCAAAATGTAAGGCTGTAAAATGCATTTTGTGCAGAAAGTGGAGAAAGAAGTCATGATTACAACACTGAGAGCCAGTTTTACCAGAAAGATTTAGAACGGATTAAAGAGAAGAAAGTGGTGGGATGAAGACTGGAGACACAGGGTGCAATCAGACAACAGGAAGGGTTCGTGTCCGATGACAGTGGAAAGTGTCACTTTACAGGGAGTGATCTTCCTTAAAGCAGGCCTCCCATTTTTCAGGGAGTTACTCCAGCCCAGCCCCAAAGAGTAGTAGTCCAACAGCTGGAACAAAAAGGTGTCGTTCGGGCATGGATCAGGTGGAGCATTGTTCCCCATACATTGTGTGATCACTGGGAAATAGATAGCACCGGACTACTCCACAAGTGGTCCAAAATGTTATCTATTTCCTTGTGTGAACCAACCCTAAGATGTTGTATTCATCCAGACTAGGGCAAAGGATTGGTGTTGTTAGTGGCAGTGTGGCTGGAGTGCCTCCTAGATTATCTAGACCAGAGCCTGAAACTGCCAGTGGTAGTAGCTGCACAGAGGCAAGGGAATTAAGCACTATCGCTGCTCTTCATTTCTCAGTCAGGCACACAGTACGCCAGACTGCAACATGCATAGTCATTATTGCAAATGTGAGAACCATCCATAATTCTAACAGAAGTCTGCAACAGCCTGCTCCACTCTGAAACCCTGGCAAATAAGCTGGTCCCACAAAAGACACAAATAGCTTGCATTTGTCAGAACAGAGAGGCACAAGCTTGCTTCAAACCTTTTCAGATCTTCAATTCAACACCATGGGGAAATAGCTGCATCATATGCTTGTGACTGTATTAGTGGAAGAGGCATTGATGAGGAAAGTCATGCTTTTGGACTAAAACTCCCAGAATACACTGCCCACACTGGTCATGTTGCTGGTCATGCTGACTTGGGTATTTTGGGGATTATAATTCCCCCAAAAAGAAACTTTTCTCATTTCACCCCACTCCAGAATGGTGGGGTGAGGTGTCCCAGCTCTATTCAGACCATAGGCCACCAGTAATCAGAGAACAGATTTTTCATCTTGTGGTTCACACCTTTCTAGAAAGTTCAGATGTGTAATCCAACCATCGCTCAGTTTACAAAAGCTGCCTTATAATCTGGAAGTGATTTTAGGGTCAAACTAGATGAGATTTTAACTTCAGTGAATACAGTTGTATTGTATTCAATACAATGTATTGAATTGTAGCTTCCACAGGAGAAGCCATTGATTGTAGCTTCCACAGGAGAAGCCATTGATTGATCAAGTAAAATCTCATCAGTCTCAAGACTCTGAAAGGTGGGAAAGACATTTAACTGCCACTGCTACGAGCCCAACAGAAATTATATCTCAGAAACTCCTATTTGTTTTTCAAAAGAAATGTCTAGGTGCTTATAGTTCCCATGGCTCCTTTATACATTGCAAGTGACAAGAAAAATAAATAAAAGGTCTGATAATTGCATTCATATCTCATTTTTCCCATATTTCCAAGCCTGATGTAGAATATTGCAGAGTTTGGGGAAATCGCTTTTTTGGACTAAAACGTCCAGAATTCTCCAGTCAGTGACCGTATTGCCTAGACTGTTTGGGGAGTTATAATCCGAAAAAGGAAAATTTCCTGACTCTATAATACTGTGCTCCTGCAGTCTGTTCCCTGTGCCATTTGCCTCAGCTGGGCTCTGATACCAGAAGAGAGAGAAGAGAGAGACCTTCCTGCTCTGGGTCACAGAGCAGGAAGGTCAGCAAGGAGGTGTGTCAGGATAACAGACTATAGAGAAATGAGACCATGTATTGGTAACGGTATCAACTTTTGTGTGGAGTTTTAAAAGCCATCTTACTGATTGCATCAGCCAATTCATCAAGTAGAGAAATGAGCCTAGTAGTACGTATAGGCCTTTCCATGCCCCTACCCACAGATTAACTTTTCATTGTATTTAGAAAAATTCGTCCTGTAAATTGTTGTGTCTTGGTTCCCTTCTCGGCTTCTAGTGTATTCGCTAAATTTAATTAAATTATGTTGTGTTAGCTTCTCACACATTCTGTGTTTAAATTTCTGTTAGAATTATTGGCTCTATGACATTCAGCCCTCATAATCTAAATGTTATCAATTTATCCACTGTTTCCATTTCTGTAATTTCATTCTCTGTAACACCTGCAAACGCTCTGCCCGAGGATGAGTGTTTTCTACCTCTTCCATTCCTAGTATAGTGAGAAAACCTAGGGATCAACTCCAACCTTTGCTTGCTGTGCACTCCCACGACCATTATGTTTGGGAGAATAGAAGCAGAGGGGGTCTTAGATGTGTCATAATTGGGAGTGGGTATGGACTGCCACGTTTTCCATTCTTCTCCTTACTTCCCAGGATTCTTAAACCCATTCCAAATTTACTCTTTATCTACAGTGACAAGAATCAAACTTTTTGGGGAAAACATAGATCTTAGAACTTAAATCCTAGAACTGCAGATCTTATATCATAGAACTGCAGGGCTGGAAGGGACCCCATCAATCATTGAATCCAGCCCTCCTCAAAGAGGCATAGTGCAGAATCAAACTCCCAACCTCTGGCTCCACAGCCAGTTCCCAAAACCACTGAGCTATCCAACATAAACAAGCTTTTCAGCTTATAGTAGCACCTTTCTCACCATCCTACTGTCATTACTGTTTGAAGATTCCTCCTGTGAATCCCATTTTTTTCATTGTTGAAAAATTATACCTTATTTTTTAGCTTGGCAGTTATTCACTTGGTGGTTTCAGTGACACTTTAATTGACAATTAGGGTCTAGGTTTTCTCTTAAGTCATTAAACCATCCAGGAAATTGAGCCTTTTTGTATTCTTTTCACATATTGTACATAATAGTTCAGTATCCATATAATTTTCCCTTGATAATAAGAATGGATTGGTCCTGCATTTCTTGACAGGATGGAAGCACACGCAGGTAGCATGAGAGATTTTAGACTGTAGGAAGTGTCTACATACTGCCAAAAAAGCCTTAAGCTTAGCTGCCTTTCATGTCATTGTTGACAAAAAATATAGGATAGAAATTTAAGAAATAAATGAATAAATAAATAAATAAAACAAAGGATGCACACAACTAAAAAAGAAGACATCAATCTACACTTGGATCAGGAACCTTCAGACTGCACTCATAGCCTGGGTGTTGGAGAGCGGAATCTGTACCTTCATTCTAACACCTCCCCACCTCCCCCGAATCCAAATATTTTTAAAGATCTCTCTCTCTCTCTTGTGTGTGTGCGTGCGTGCATGTATGTTTGTATAAAAAGGGAGTGGAGTGTGTATATAAAAAGAGAGTGTGTGTATACACTGGAAAAGGCCCGTTTGTGTCTCTGGTGGCCAATTTTTAATAGAAATTGGGGGGGGCAGGGAGGGCCATGCAATGTAAAATTGCCTCCAAAGCCCCCTAGAGGGTACAAAGGGGACTTTAAATTTGGGGAATAGAGGCCCCAAGGTCAGGGGGCCTCATTCGGGCACCCGAGGACTGCATTACACACAAGGGGTCACACTTTGGCTACCCTTGGTCTACATAGTTCTATATATTCAGTCAGGCATAGGTTGAATCCAGATTTATGGATCCAGATGTATTAGCTGCACCAGCCTGACAGAACCAGGCACTTGGGGGGGAAAATTAAACATTATTTTAAAAGCTCTTATTTAGATATTTAAATGTTGAGAATTTTATTTAGATCATTAAATTGTTCATAATAATTAATGGTTCATTAATTATCTTTTAATTTGTTATTTGGCAAGGTAATTTTGAAGGGTATAGTTATTTTGAATGATTTAATTTTTTAAAATTAAACGTTATATTTTACCAATGCATTATTAACACAAAGAACCAATTTTATAAATTCCAGCAAAATTATTAATGTTAAGAAATTAAGTTGCAGGGGTACTGGACATTAATGTGTTCACATAAGCTCGTACGCTTCTAAACACTGGCTTCTGTTTTCTTTCCAGGAGCATTGCATGTTAAAAAAAAAGAAAGGGCAGCCATTTCTTTTCTGCACAGTTATCCCCAGAGAGAAAATGGAAACAGCCTTGTTTGTCTTCCCCAGTGGCACTTGAAGTTCCAATTAGTTTAGCATAGTAGCAGTTCAGATGCCAGCTTGTCTTTGCTCAGCTTGATTAAGTTGAAGAAAAAAAGCAGAACCATGATGGTTTCCTCTCATCTGTACGTCCAGTGTGGCACATGGATTACAAAGAGCTCTGGTAGGGAAAAGGCCACCTAACCACCACCACCCCCGATTTATATACTATATTGGTCCTGATTGGAATCCAGGATTGTGATCTGATGAATAATTAAAGATGCAAACGATTATTCATTTCAAAAAGCTAAACTGTGCCTCATTCTATAATATAATGTGAGCTGGGATATTAATTCCAGTTGAATGAGAAAAGAACAGAGAACAAGAGTTTTGGAATACAACTTCCAGAACCCTCCGATAAAGTATGGCTAAGGATTGGGGGAGTTGTGGTCCAAACACTGACTTTTCCAAGCTATGATGCAAACTAACGAGGTCGGATGAGCAAAAGAGTAGGTAAAGCCATATTAGGAGACATTGCCACTTCTGAACTCAAGCATGTCTCCAGGCCCTTCTGCATTCTAGGTGAACTCCCTGAAGTCCTTAAAATTTAAGTCTTTTCTGATGCCATTCGGAAAAGAGGTAACATTCTATGCTAAAGTCATTCAGATCAGCTCCTGATATAATTTCACCAAGTCAGTATTACATAAGGTCAACCTTTCCCTAAGACCATTCTGGCTGGGGATGATAGCGGTTTTGCACCCGGTAGGGGAAGGCTTCTCTAGAAGCATGCATTTTCTGTCTCTCCCAGTTGAGTCTCAGGGTGCAACTAGATGGGAGAATTTGAAGAGATTCAGGTCACATTTAGAAGACTCTTATCTTCAGTGCAATCTATTTTATCTTGTACTTGAGCAATTATTCCATTCACCTAGGAGATATTTCTTCTCCTGTGAGAAAGACCCAGACAGCACTTTAGATCACTCCAGTTTTTCCCCCTTTCAATTATGGATGCCCCCTCCCTTCCCCCTTTCCTCACCTTTTGTCAAGACTGCCATTCCATGGGCCACAGCAACTTCCTTTTTTTTTTTTTTTAATTTAGTAAGTGGCATAGTGCTACAGCAATAAACCAACCTAGCATGGCTATTCACTTATATTTGAAATAGTGCAGAATCACTTAGGAGAGTATTTTTAAAAAATTGTGAGAAGAGGAAAATAGAGGAGAGGGTTTCTCCACTGTCCTTTCTACTGTCACAGCCCACTGCATACATCACAGGGTTGTCGGTGAAGAGAATACCAACCATAGCTCTATTTGGGACCGAATTAAGCAAATACACTGACTGCAAAATGGGATAATAAGGCGTGCTCCCAATCACACCAAATAAACTACAGCCCTAGCACTGTGCCAGAAAAGAGTGGAGCAGCTTGCAAAAGGGGCCGGATGGATTGCTGTTACTTAAAATACATGTATGTGGTCACCAGAAAATAGGGCAAACCACACCACATTAAAAATGAACCAAATTGCAAGCTGTGTGCTCATCTGATTCCCCTCCCCCCAATACATTATTATTATTATTATTATTATTATTATTATTATTATTATTATTATTATTATTATTATTATTATTATTATTATTATTATTAATAATAATAATAATAATAATAATAATAATAATAATAATAATAATAATAATAATAATAATAATAATAATATAATTATAATATAATTATAATATAGAATATTGCGTTCTATACCAGAGCGCATTCCAATAGTCAAAAACAGTTAAAATACAACTATAACATAATTACAATGATAAAAACATACAGTAAGCATTGGTGTTATCACTCTCTGTCACACAGAAGCTCTCTTCAGGCATTCATTGTGAACTTGTTAATAGACTCTCAGTGCCTTCCCCCTCATCTCCAATCTCAGTGCAAAGGTTTGCAAGAGGTCCTCTTGCAAAAAGGTTTGCAAGAGGATTCTGCACATTGTTGACTTATTGCATAAAGTTCCAAATTGCCATAAGGACTCGATATGTTAATCTCCCTTCAGACCTCCTGATGAAGCATGCAATGAGTGGGAATAAAGCAGTCAGGGCCAGGAGCTGAGGTTTGCCCCACTTAAGCAAGAAAGAATAGTCCCAAACTTCCTTACTCACCACTACAGTCTCTCCGGTTTTTTTAATTTGGCCGAATCCTCACTTTTCCCACTTAGTTCATAATCGATTAGAAAAGTGCTCCTTTTCAGATTCTTCCCAAATATTTTGCAGTTATTCTGACCTTCACGTCTGTTCTCTTGGCTTTGTCTCCAGGTCAGAGGACAGTGGTGCAAACTTTAAAGTGGACAGTCACTGTCCATGGATGCCCTGATGGCCAGTCTGGCTTCACCATTCACTGCCTCTTCAACCATGCAAAATAGCTCTTTGGTACTTTAGGGGAGCAAGCAAGAATGTGGTTGTTGTACTCAGGTACCAACCCCCTCAAATCCCCAAGAGATTTGAAAGGACGCTCTTGTGCCTGCCACTGACATACACATAGACTTTAAGGGATTTGCAACAGTGTGCTTGTTTTTCCAAAATGGTGAGTGTCAGCTCATTCTGTATAGTGAATAAAATAAAGAGCCAAAACCATGAAAGACGAGGCTTATGAGCTTTAAAGATTCAGAAATGCCCTTCTTCAAGCTAAAGCAATATATATTTCTAGCAGTGTCAGACTTTTCTCACAGCTCATATCTTGGAAGGTGTGACTGTGAGGTATACGAGGTTCTTGTGATAGTAATGAGTGCTAAGAACAATGTGCCATCTTTTAATGGCTCCCCAAATCAAACTAATTAGGTCTTTTACAGGTCAAAACAGAGGTACATTGAGTGGCTTCTTTTTGTTAGAGAGAAACTGTGATTAGTGAAACCATTTTCCTGCTTCCGTGAGCAATGTCCGTTCATAAATGCGAAGCTAAAATAATCCCCAAGCTTCTCACTCTGTATGCCTGAAGTTTCATTCATAGTGTTCTTCAAATATTTATGTATCACATTAGAAGTGAAAGAGAGAAAACACACTTCTTTACTAAGCTGAAGTGCAAATGGAACAAAGAGATCCCAGATCCTCAGGATATGAATGTTTTAAGATACCTAAAAGTGGCGATTTTTGCTGTTTTTGAAACAACAAGTACAACTTGAGGGCAGTAGCAATACTCCTGTTTCCGAAAACAATCTTCAGCTAAGGGCCAAACGAAGTGGTGGGCATGTTTGACTTTTCACATGTACGGCAGAGGCAGCACATGTGGGGAAAAGAGTACCAAACTCTCCCCACTCCCTTCAGCCCAATGCTCCAACCACTGTTCCCTATTCCCAGCTTTTTGTCCACCATGTTCCCCAAATAACTGGCTGTAGGGTGGAAAGGCAGAAGATGGAAAAGGACTTGGTAACCTTCTCCTGTGCACTCTGTATTTTGTTAAAATAAGATATTCCCTTACTCTCCGACTAAATGGGGTAGAGTGGACATATTTATGAATGACTGTGGCAAACCTTCTCTGTCCCTGAATTTCTTAGAACCATATTGAACCTAAAATCACATGTGCAAATGGGTTATACAGTATTGCAACCATAATATTTTGGGACCTATCATGATAATGAGCTAAGCAATGATTCCGAAATGAGAGTCATCCCTGGACTTAAAACAGTTTGATTTTATCATTTGTGCTCTACTCATTATCTGAAACTTAGTCCTATATTCTAGGTTTATATCAAAATGAGAGGGTGTAATCCAACCAGAGTTAACAATATTTCAGCCCTGGTTTTCGTGAAGGAAATTTAAGCACATTCTGAATTATTGCATTGAAATCAATCTAATTTAAGAATGTTTTACTTAATTGGGACACATTGTAACACATTAAGCCTCACTTTGAATTCAAAAGCTTTAATGTTAATTTTTTGGATAAGCAGTTTGAATTTTTTTTTAAAAAATGAAAGTTCAAATCACACTTGAAACATTGCATTTTTTTTTCTTACTATAAACTGGATTTTTTGGGGGAGCCAAATTACCATTTCTAAATTAAATATACTCGCATTCAACTGTCTGAAAATATTTCATATTTAGTTCGGCACTTCTTTGACACTTTTTTACAATATGGAGTTCTATGGGAAAAATTATTCAATTATATTTATAGCAGTATTTTAAGATGCCAGGACTAGAAAGAGAATTTCTGTGGGTAGCCTAGATCACTGACAAAATGAGATATCAGCTATTTGCCATGGCTAGCTGTTTGCGGTGGTAATCCACTACAAAGGTAGCCAGGTATGGAAAGTGATTGCAATGCATATTTTGACAGTTGTAACTATGAATGAGGGCCGGTTGTGGTGTAGGTCAGACTAAGACTCAGGAGACCTGGGTTCAAATCCCCATTTTGTTATGTAAACTCACTGACAGGTGTCAATGTTAAATTACTCATCGAACATCTTATATAACCCAGAAAACCCAATTTGGATCGCCATAAGTCAGAAGCAACTAGACAACACCTAACTAAAACAGCTAGGAACAAGCTGTAGTATAGTTGGAAGAGTATATGCACTGTAAGTGATATTGCTAAAAGCTAACACATTCCAACTTGTAGGTGCATCCCAGTTAAGTAACGTGCAGTGCCATTCTATGCATTTTTATTCAGATCTCCAAGAGTCCAATACAGAGATTGCTTGCAAACATGTATCTAGACTTTGCTGTAATGGACACATCAGGTTCATGGAACCTATTGCTCTTCTGGTAGGAGTATAGAAAGAAAGATTTAAAATAGGCATGAGTCCTGTTTAGGCCATCAGACATCTCAGTACCAGGTGATCAAAATACTGCGAAAGGGTCTGTGCTTTTTTACTCCACCCTTTCCACTATGTTATCACTCAGTTCCATCATCTTCCCTCTCTGTCTCATTCCTACTCATTTCACCCAAAGTGAGACATGTATTGCACACATAAATGGCTTGTGACTGAGGCAGAATATGCCACACACACACCTCATTTTTTAGGAAAGGCCTCCCTGCCCTCATCCACGTGGCCACTCTGTTCCATGCATTGATGGGTAAATATTTTCAGCAAGCACCCAATTCTTGTGTCACTTCCCATGCAGTTTAAAACCACATGTGATCAAGTTTCTAAATCTCATGGAAAGCCTGTATGGACAGAGCAGAAGCTGCTCCTCCCATTCTACAGAGAATGAGGGAGGCAAGTGATGGAAACAAGATGGAGGGCACTGGGCCAACTTACTTACTTACTGACTGACTGACTGACTGACTGACTGACTGACTTACTTTATTTATTTATTTATTTATTTATTTATTTATTTATTTATCATTGTTTTCTACTATGCATGGGAGGGAAAACAGTTTGCAGTTAGTTAGAACTCTACAATTAAAACATAAAATGAATAAAAACACAAAACGTGTGAAACACAATTTTAAAACATATCAATAAAAGAGAAGAAAATACAGCATCCAGTCAGGTAACAGCAAGTAAAGTCAATTTCCAAGAGCCCACCAGAATGGAAATGTCTTTACCTACCAAAAGAACGACAACAGGGAGGGAATTTACCTAGCCTTCTTCAGTAGGGAGTTCCAGAGTCTGGAATTGTCTAATAAGAAAGCCCACTTTTGCATCCTCACTAGACATGTCAACGATTATAATTGTTGGATGGCTTTTGGTTGGATTGGAATGAATTTGTTTTAAACACTGGGCATTTCTTTAAAACGTTTGTATATGGGTTTTTTCCTGAAAACCACAGCTAACAAAATATGTCAGACATTCAAAATGTGTCAGACATTCAGTGTCAATAGCAACAAAGCAATTCAGATCACTTATAAAAATCTGTAGTAAAGTACTGTATTTATTTATAGTGCTTTTCTGCAGCACCATCTCATGATTATCTTGACAGAGTCAGATTCTGAAAATGGTTGGGCATTTGGTTCCATACTATGCATCCCAGAAGAGCCAGACTGTGTGGCCTTGAGCAAGCTGCACAGTCCAAAGATGCCCCCTGAAGAAGGGAATGGTAAACCACTTCTAAGTACTCTCTACTTAGGAAACCCTGAAAAGGGTCGCTATAAATCAGAATTGAATTGATGGCATACAGTTGTTACTGGGCAATAAAGTTATGCAGCCTTTCAGACTGGCTGCATGTACCAGCATCTAAACAGGCACATGTGGCAGCATGTAATAAATAGCACAGCCATCATGACGTACTCTGCAAGCCACAGATACATCAGGGATTTCCCTGGTCATTGTGATAAGATGGTGGAGAAAAAACTGACAGTGAAATGGCAAGGCCCAATGACCTCTCTGTCACTATTTCACCCTTATTTTCATCCAGGTGAATTTTTATTCCAAAGGCATTAATTTTCTAGGTTCTGCTCAGATACAGCCTTATCTGAAGATCAAGATAATATTTCATCTTCCCTGCTATCTCTCAATGCAAGCAGGCATGAAAAATGGACAGAGTTGTTCATATCCAAGTACTGTGAGCTGCCAGTAGTTTCCCACCCCCAGGTTCATGATCTTAAGTCATAAATCAAACCTTTAGAAACTTTTAATCAATTTCAAAACATGCATTTTTAAAACAGAGTGAATTTAAAAATATGGTAACAGAAATATAGTTACAGAAAGAATGGTGGCATTGTCAGGCTTAAGAAATTAATTCTTATTGCAGATTAAAATACCTATGATTCATTAACCAGAATTCTTTTGCACATACAGTATTATGCTGTGCAGCTCTTATGATGTCAACAGCTGAAGCTCAGCTGGAGCTGTTTTCGGGGATTAAAAGTTTCATATCCTTGCCCGTCCCCATGTCCTAGGAAGCCTCTGGAGCTATGGAACAGGATAGGGAATGATTTCAAGCCATAAAATTGCCACCGCCAATCTCGATCCCTTTAAGGTGACTTTTAAGTTGTGTTATGTAGCAGCACTAGCTGGATTCTGGCCATTAAATCATAGGTATTTAAGATAGGTGGAAAGAAATAAAGAAATGTATAGGAGATTTAGCCCTTAAACAACCATTTATGGTCTAAATTTAAATTAACAATTATTTGTCTTAAATACTGTTGTTAGTATTTAAAACAATTGGCAAGTAGAAGTAAGAGAAAAGTTGCATCAAAAAAGATTTGCAATTGAATAGAGGCTGTTCTGCCCAGATATCTAGCAATAAGCCACATGGAACTCTGCAGACATTATTTCTGAGTATACATGTCTAGGATTGTACTGTTAACAGACGTATTTAACAAAATTAATCTGTTATAGTTCTTAGTGTAGGTTGAAGACTAACCAATCAGTTTAGACCAAAACCACAAATAGATGATTCAGAAATTAAAACCCCAAACCCACCTCAGTTGATCCAGAGAAGCCAAACTTGTATCAGTTCCTGGGGCCACTTTACGACGACATCTGAAATTATGTACAACTTACCCACTTAAAATTTAAGGATCATAAACATTACCCAGGGATTGGGCATCAGTTATGTTTCCATTTATAGCTGTGACATGGGCAGTGCTTACATCTTGGAATGGATACACATTGAATATGATTTTCAATCACAGTTGCTGAAAGAGTTGTCAGAGCAAGTGTGCAGACTAAGTGAGGTGACATTTCATTTCCCATGGTGGTGGCAGTAATTCTGTCAAGGATTAAAGCGGCATAAAGTTCATTTCAAAGCAGGAGCCATGTATCTCTGACTTCCGTTTTAGTTTTTGAGCACATCCAAAGTTACAGTTGCCAAGCACAGTCCTTCTCTTAGGACTTCAAAATGGTTGAAGTCTCTCCCAGAAGAGACAGTTTATTTGGAGGGAGCTTTGGCTAATCTCGAACTCTGAAGATGTGTTGCAAATCCAGACAGCTTTGGTGTCCAGGGCCCCCCAACCCTTTGAATCCTGACCTCCTTCCCTTGAACATGAGGGAAAGGGGGAAGTAATCTAAAAGTAGAATCCTTGGTGCACACCTGTTCTCTCCAGCTTCATTCTCATCCTTGTGCTACCAGGCATGTTCACAAACCTGCATCTAGCATGTGGCTACGAAAAATTCACAGCTACATCAAGCCAACTTCATTGATTGTGTGATACAGTCATCTGCAAAATGACTTTGAGACTTTGCTGCATATAAGATTTTAACATTGTTCCTTTCCTTCCCCCCCCCCCCCACACCCTTTCTTTTTATATTTCTCTTTATCTAGCACTCCTTCTGACTCAAGGTGAGTCTTTTTTATTTCCCTTCATTGTGTAATGTTTGTTCTGTTCTCTTTACTGTGAGCTAGATTTTTAATTTGTTTTCTTTTATTTGGAACTGCTTGATCTTTTGTGCACTGTACATAGAGCCTGGGAATGTTGCCTTTACTTTCACTTTTTTATTTTTCTTCTGTTTTTGAACTACAAAAATGTCCCCAAAGTAACATTTCCAAGCACTGGCTGTACTACTAACATCAGTAGTTGCCTACCAAGAATATATAAATCCACATACCTTCCGTTCTGCTCCTCCCACGAGCCCAGCTCAGTCATTATTTCTTATGGGGGGGGGGGGAAGGGGAGAGGAGGCATGTGCAAGGATGCAGGAGGACCCAGCATCATTGCATGCGCCTTTTATCCCCTCAAATCCCCAGGGCTCCCGTGCTGAACAGAGTGATCAGAAGTATAATAACAGGGTTTATAATCTAGTGACACTCCTTTAGTATTAAGAGTTGGCACTTTCGAGGACTTGGCGTACAGACACAGGAGGGGAATCCCAAAAGGGCTGTTCAAAATTGTACAGGGAGGGCTTGAAGAGTCTTTAAAATAAAGTTGTATATCAGGAACATAGGAAACTGTCTTAAACCTCTGCATCTCGGAGATCAACAATATGCAGCCTCCAGATCTTGCTGGACCATAGCTCCCAGCGATCCTCACCATAGACCTCATTGACTAGAGCTGATGGGAGCAGCAGTCAAACAATTTATAGGTCAATGTAAATCTTGAAGACTCACACTTTGCACATCTCTGATGTAGCCAACATTGCCAACTCAGTAACAATGACTCTGGTGTTCCAGTACTAGCCACACCTGACCCTGCTTATATTCTGGAATCAGGTAACATTGAGTACATTCAAGGTGAGCTGGTGGTATCAAGCTAGTCCTTGTTCCTTTAGCCTGTTTTTGGACCTTAACACATCACAGACAGAGGTCACATTTTCCACGTTCACTTGAACATTTGTAGAAGCACCTGCTCAACTGGAAATCTTGCTTTCTGTGTTTCTTACACAGGGTACCTTTCAGGCTTCCTTAGTCAAGAGAGGACATAGGGACTTCAAGGGAATGAACTGAAGACATTAAGCCATTATTTTCTTACATGTGTTTTTATATCCTATCCAGGCACTGTGCTTGAAGAGGGATATATTCCTGGCTTTATCACAGTGTAATTTTACCAGAGAACATGTAGGCATGGGGGAATCTGCAAAGCCTTTTCTCATTCTGGCACTGGTAGAACTTTGTAAGGGCAAAAGTCAGAGTATTTCGCTATCAAAGCCATTAACAGTATCCATCCACAAGGCAGGACCACTCAGTAACCCCTTCACAGATCAGCTGACAGAGTCTCCAGTTATGTGGAGGAATCATGCTTTGTAAACAGAAAGTCCCAGGTTCAGACCCTCACAGATCCACTTAAAGAACAAGGTAGGAAGCAACATCAAAGTGCCTTGTGTGTCCAGGACCTTGAAGAGATGCTGCCGTAGGACGCAGTGGGTGAGATGGGCAAATTGTCCAATCTGGTGAGGCAGATTTTAGAAGGAAACGTACCTCTGGGGGGGGGGGGGGAATTCTCCACTTGCAAGAGAGTGGATGTTCTTGAGCTCTTTTTTTTTTTTAACCCCAAATTGGACAAAGGAGAATGTTTGGACGGCTTTGTTTCTTGGGCCCACATTTTCAGAGCTTGGGAAAGTTATCTTTCAAACTACAGGTTGCAGAATCTGCCATGGTTGGGGGGAATAAAAGGTCTAAAAAAGATCACCTTTCCAGGATTGGCTGTTCCTTTGCCCTCAGTCAGAAATGGAAGCACCAGAGGTTCCCTGGTCCAGGTCGACTCACTTAAATAGACTCAGTATGAGGCTGAAATATGTGTTTCTGCCTGAAGATTCAATTCTGGTTTCAGCGAGAATGAACACACAAATGTTTACCATTGGTGAGAGGCATAGGGAAGAGCCTGTTGGAGGTTGATGGCTACCTGCCATCATGATGTGAAGAAGGTTCACACTTCTCTCAGTTTACTGGGAAGCATTAGTGTGAGTCAAACAGGATGTAAACAACCCTCTTGGAAAGCAATAATTGCTACTGTTGCTTTCTGTGTCTTCGCCTCCCAACATGCTGCTGCTCTTCAGCTCTCTTTTGCTCATTCTTTTGCTCCATCTGTGTGTATCTGAGTGGCCCTTTCTATTAACCTTTGACATTCTTTCCAACGCAATATTATACTATCAGTTGGTAGTGGTTGTGTCTTTCCTGCCCTGCCACCAGTCCTCTTGGATTGGCTGCACACTTGTTTCTCATTGAGCTTCACCTTAAAAAAAAAAAAATTAGCTGAGCAATACTAAGAATCTGTCACACAGGATGGACATGGAGACTGATGCTTTTGTATTCAGATATACTTGCACCACCATCACCTAGCACTTTCCTGAAATAGCACATACCTTTCAGGCTACATATCTCAGAAATGATATAGCTTCTCTGATGTGACAGAAGCATCTCCATGGACCAGCTGGGAAGTCCCCTGCAAACCTCCATCAAATTGTCTGAGAAGGCTTTGTTATAGAAAGACACTTGAAACAAAGCTGTGCTCAGCATCCAGAGGTTATGAAGATATTGAGCCAATGGGCAGATGCCAGTATTCAACGAGGTGTGCCCCTTCGATTCCATGTACAGTAACCAATTGCATTGGTAATACTAATGATGGGACAGTACTTTGCCACTGCATCTGAGGGCAGCAAGGCAACACAGATGGTGCAGGACAAGCTGCTTTTTCTCTAACAGCTATACAATCCTGTCCACACCCCGAGCATTTCCAACTTGAAGCTATGAACTGAATCTCCTAATGAGAGGGTAATATGATAGAGGGAACATTGTCCTGTTTTAACACTAGCAAACAGTTTTTGCATGTTTTTGTGGTGCTTCAGAAAGCAGCAAAAATTTGTAAGGAACAAGAGCAAGCAGCAGAAGCAACCAACAGAAAAGTACCTATAAAAGTACCACTTGCACAAGCAAGGATGTGCCTATGGGGGGCAACAAAGGCCATGTTCACACCAGGGAAATGTTACCAACTTCTAACGATTCTTTCCATACCTTTGTTGTAAGGCATCATGGTCATGTGGTATATATACCTCCTGCTTGAATGTCCCAACGTGCTTTAACGTTACCAATTCATTTTCTTCCATTTGAATTGTTATGATCAGCAACACCATGTTACTGCTTTATTTATTCTCTTGTTTTATGGGGCACTGCAGCCCCTTAACTTTAATTTTTTTAAAAATTAAATGATACATCGATATGTCGAGTAGTGTTCCCTGATGGGTGAAATTTTCTCTGTTGTGCCAGCACCTCTGGAAGCAATGCATTGCACTCAATGGACTCGGCACCCCCACCCGGGACTGTGTCGCTTGCCAGACAGTGGGTGGAGTGATGCAACACCTACAAATGCCTTTAAAGCTGTTGCCATAAGTTTACCAACATATCAACACTCCAGCTGTGGAATTTTTTAAAACATAGAATATATATATATATATATATATATGTAGAAGGGCAGCCATGTGGCAGTAATGGTGGCCACCTTCCCCAGTGAATTTGCTTCAAAAAAGTATTGAAAGGATTGTACACACATGCCACATGCCATGCTGCTAAGGAAAACATCAAAAAGCCACCGGAACAAAAAAAAACCAGAAGGTGAGGGGGAATTGAACCACAGTTATATTGCTAGCCAGTAAAATGAATCACTAATGGTTGTGCATCGAGTGACCACATGTTTATGATACAATCTAACTTCAGCATAAGTAGGGAACAATTCCATCATGTGATTGAGCCCAGAGAGGGAGATGGGCAGGTAGCAGGAGGTCAAAGGTGTTTATCTTTTCTTGCCATCTGATCTTTCCTATCCTTTTCTCAGGTCTAATTTCACTTCTGCTAACCCTTCTCTTCAGCTGTCTTTGTCTTAATCATGGGGCTGTCACGAGCACATCCTGTTCTCTAACCATCAGGCATGCTAGATTTTCTCTTCAAATATTTTCTTCCCAAATATTTTCTCATCACTGATTCCAGACATACAGCTTCCACGTAAAGGCAGTGTTAGGCAACAATACCCCTATCACACCACCGTCAGACTTCTCAAAAGTTATTCTCAGCATCCAGCCTTAGGTTATACAGGCACCGTTTATGTGGCAAAAAAGCCTTCCTGTGAACAGCAAGATAAGACTCTCTGGAAAAAAACAGTAAAGTGTGGAAGTAGGAAAAGAGGAAGACCAAATATGAGATGGATGGAAGGGAGCCATGGTCTTCAGTTTGCAAGACCTCAGCAGGGTTGTTGATGATAGATACTTTTGGAGCTCATTAATTCATAGGACTGCTGTTAACAACAACTAATGGCACCAGCAGTGTTGCAGATCATAATTTATAAAAATTTCTGTTGCTTTTGAATTGCTCCACTTGTTATTTGAGAGGCTGGGAGTTGCTTTGGACACAATAAGTAAAAAAGTAGGATAGAAGCAAATAGCTGAATGAGGAGTATATGCAGGAACACATGTTCAGAAACATTGTCTGCAGCAGCAGATACAAAGAGTAACCAGTGTACCAGATGACCTTTTTTCTTTGAACACGGAGCATCTGCCTCAGAAGAGCAAAATGGCTGCCACAGCATGGAAATTAATTAGTTCATAACTTAGCAGACCACTGGTGAAACCACAGCGGGACCAATGGTATAATTAGCCAACAACTCACTATCCACTGAAATTCTCACATTTTTTGCTTCCTTAAGAAAGATGTGTAGCACAAAAATGTATGTGTACATCTTTTATAAATGTAAATTTCACTCCCAGCAAGCCTACTAGCATGATAAGGATTGAAAAAGCAAATGTCAATGTGTTCAGAATTCAAGAAGTGAAGTTGATTGGTGTTTCCCTGTGCAAACAGAAGGGATAAAAAAATATACAAGTACACTTTCACAGTAATTTCTATATTACTATGTGTAGGCTATTTTTGTATACAGACATGAACTCGATAGATAGATAGATAGATAGATAGATAGATAGATAGATAGATAGATAGATAGATAGATAGATAGATAGATAGATAGATAGATAGATAGATAGATAGATAGATAGATAGATAGATAGATAGATAGATAGATGAGAGAGAGAGGCAGGCAGGCAGGCAGGCATTGGGAATAATTGGAAAATGAAGAGGCTCTTTCCTCGTTAGAATTCTATGAGCTCTTCAGTTTCAGGAAGTCAGTCACAGCTGTTCCATAGTAATTGTGTTGCTCTAATTCAGTGGTGTGCTAATTTAATCAGGTCTCCTGGAACCAAATAATATGTATTAAAATAATACAATTTCCACCCTTTCTCATGCTCAGATTTGATTGTTTCTGGCAGGTAGCATGGGATAATTCACTTGCTTGGCACTACAGGAAGTTGTTCTTAAGTTAATAAGGAGAGCAACTAACTCTCCAGCTCTGTTAGAGAAGAAAAGAGTGCCCAGAACACAGCACTGATTCCCGCAGCCTTGTTTCCCACCATCACCACATTTGCTCTTGAAGACATCTGTCTCTGCTAGATGAGCTGTGAAGTGGTCTAGCTTTATATAAGGACACTTCCGTTCTGGTTAACTTCTGCAGTTGGGACTTTTACATCACTTGGACACATGGACAACGTGCTTCAAACTCGGTAAATTCTATGGCAGATGATATTCGGAGCAACATGAAAAATGCATATGCCACTGCACACACAGAGTACCACTCAGGACAAATCATGACTAATAAGTGAAGAATGGAGGTGACATTTTCACTTAGTCCATGTCATGTTAGATTTAGAAAATGAAAACATTTCCAGAGTGTTGGAAAAAATTACACTGAAAATTACATTGAAGTTTGTCATCTCCTCTCTTTGCCTCTAGCTTCTGCCATTTCCCTCCTATCAAACCTGTATCTTACATAGTCTTTTTAAGGCTGACTCTAAGAAGAAAGAACACTCTTTCTCTCTGCTTTCCGGTGTGTCAAAATAGTTGTGTTGTTGTCCCATGTAGAATCATAGATTGTAGAGCTAGAAGAGACCCGAAGGGTCATCAAGTCCAGCTCCTTGCAGAAGCAGAACATTCACTGCTAAAGCAAACCTGACGTGGTTATCCAATCTCTGCTTAAAGACTCTCCAATGAAGGAGAATCCACCACCTCCTGAGACAGTCTGTTCAACTATCAAACATTTTTTTTTAACTATCAGGAACTTCTTCCTAATGTTTAGTCGAAACTGCCTCTCTTGTAATTTGGATCCAGTACTCTGAATCCTACTCTCTGGAGGTGGACAAAACAAGCTTGCTTCATCTTCAGCATGACAGCCTTTCAAATATTTGAAGATGGCTATAATGTTGCCTCTCAGCCTTTTCTAAGCTATTTATTTATTTAATTTGTATACTGCCCATCTGGCTGCCAAGGCCACTCTGGGCGGATAGAGCTAGAAGAGTCCCCTTAATCATTCTTCATAGGGGTTGGTTTCCAGATCTTCCATCACCCTGCTCACTCTCCTCTGACATCATCATTATCATCTTAGAACTGCAGAGTGGGAAGGGAGCCTAAGGATCATCAAGTCCAGCCCCTGTCAAGGAGGCACAGTGGGGAATTGAATTCCCAACCCTCTGGCTCTGCAGCCAGATACCTAAGCCACTGAGCTATCCAGCAGTTCATATTCTAGCTTCTTAATGTCCTTCTTAAAATGCGGTGTACAGAACTGGACATAGTATTCCAGATGAAGTCTGACTAAAGCAGAGTAGAATAGTACTATTACTGCCCTTGATCTGGACATGTTTATGCATGTTTAGTCATTTAGTCGTGTCTGACTCTTCGTGACTCCATGGACCAGAGCATGCCAGGCCCTCCTGTCTTCCACTGCCTCCCGGAGTTGGGTCAAATTCATGTTGGTAGCTTCGATGACACTGTCCAACCATCTCATCCTCTGTCGTCCCCTTCTTCTCTTGCCTTCACACTTTCCTAACATCAGGGTCTTTTCCAGGGAGTCTTCTCTTCTCATGAGATGGCCAAAGTATTGGAGCCTCAGCTTCAGGATCTGTCCTTCCAGTGAGCACTCAGGGTTGATTTCCTTTAGAATGGATAGGTTTGTTCTTGCAGTCCAGGGGACTCTCAAGAGCCTCCTCCAGCACCACAATTCAAAAGCATCAATTCTTTGGCGGTCAGCTTTCTTTATGGTCCAGCTCTCACTTCCATACATCACTACAGGAAAAACCATAGCTTTGACTATGCGGACCTTTGTTGGCAAGGTGATATCTCTGCTTTTTAAGATGCTGTTGAGGTTTGTCATCGCTTTCCTCCCAAGAAGCAGGCGTCTTCTAATTTCGTGGCTGCTGTCACCATCTGCAGTGATCATGGAGCCCAAGAAAGTAAAATCTGTCACTGCCTCCATATCTTTCCCTTCTATTTGCAAGGAGGTGATGGGACCAGTGGCCATGATCTTAGTTTTTTTGATGTTGAGCTTCAGACCATTTTTTGCACTCTCCTCTTTCACCCTCATTAAGAGGTTCTTTAATTCCTCCTCACTTTCTGCCATCAGAGTGGTATCATCTGCATATCGGAGGTTGTTGATATTTCTTCCGGAAATCTTAATTCCGGTTTGGGATTCCTCCAGTCCGGCCTTTCGCATGATGTATTCTGCATATAAGTTAAATAAGCAGGGAGACAATATACAGCCTTACTCCTTTCCCAATTTTGAACCAATCAGTTGTTCCATATCCAGTTCTAACTGTTGCTTCCTGTCCCACATATAGATTTCTCAGGAGACAGATAAGGTGGTCAGGCACTCCCATTTCTTTAAGAACTTGCCATAGTTTGCTGTGGTCCACACAGTCAAAGGCTTTTGCATAGTCAATGAAGCAGAAGTAGATGTTTTTTCTGGAACTCTTTGGCTTTCTCCATAATCCAACGCATGTTAGCAATTTGGTCTCGAGTTCCTCTGCCCCTTCAAAATCCAGCTTGTACTTCTGGGAGTTCTCGGTCCACATACTGCTGAAGCCTACCTTGGAGGATTTTGAGCATAACCTTGCTAGCGTGTGAAATGAGTGCAATTGTACGGTAGTTGGAGCATTCTTTGACACTGCCCTTCTTTGGGATTGGGATGTAGACTGATCTTTTCCAGTCCTCTGGCCACTGTTGAGTTTTCCAAACTTGCTGGCATATTGAGTGTAGCACCTTCACAGGGTCATCTTTTAAGATTTTAAATAGTTCCACTGGAATGCCATCACCTCCACTGGCCTTGTTGTTAGCCATGCTTTCTAAGGCCCACTTGACTTCACTCTCCAGGATGTCTGGCTCAAGGTCAGCAACCATACTATCTGGGTTGTCCGGGATATCCAAATCTTTCTGGTATAATTCCTCTGTGTATTCTTGCCACCTCTTCTTGATGTCTTCTGCTTCTGTGAGGTCCCTCCCATTTTTGTCCTTTATCATGTCCATCTTTGCACAAAAGTTTCCTTTAATATCTCCAATTTTCTTGAACAGATCTCTGGTTTTTCCCTTTCTATTATTTTCCTCTATTTCTTTGCATTATTCATTTAAGAAGGCCCTCTTGTCTCTCCTTCCTATTCTTTGGAAGTCCGCATTCAATTTTCTGTAACTTTCCCTATCTCCCTTGCATTTTGTTTCCCTTCTCTTCTCTGCTATTTCTAAGGCCTCGTTGGACAGCCACTTTGCTTTCTTGCATTTCCTTTTCTTTGGGATGGTTTTTGTTGCTGTCTCCTGTACAATGTTACGAGCCTCTATCCAAAGTTCTTCAGGCACTCTGTCCACCAAATCTAGTTCCTTAAATCTGTTCTTCACTTCCACTGTGTATTCATAAGGGATTTGGTATAGATTATACCTGACTAGCCCAGTGGTTTTTCCTATTCTCTTCAGTTTAAGCTTGAATTTTGCTATGGTATAGCATAGAGGAGTTGTTTGCTGCACTGTTGACTCATAATTTCATTGCACTCTACCAAGACACCTATATCCTTTCCATAACCCATATATTGCTGAGCCAGAGGTCTCCTACCCTACATTTGTGCTTCTGATTTTTCCTGTCTAAATGTAGAACTTTATATTTTCCCTGTTGACGTTCGTTTTGTTTGCTTTGGTCTATTATAGTGTCTCTAAGTCCTGGTTCCATTTTTTCCATTTTCTGAGGTATTAGCCACTCCTTACAGTTTAGAGTAATTTGAGAGTTTAATGAGCATTCCCTCCAGAACCCCATCCAAGTACTTTATGAAAATGCTGAAGAACTTGGGGCCCTAAAACAGAACTCAGTGGAACTTCACTTATCACTTCCCTCCAAGATAGCAAGGAACCCTTGGTGGGCATTCTTTGGGGGCTGGCCTGTCAACCAGCTAAAATACATCTAATAGTAGCATTGTCTAATCTGCCAATCCCACAGATACAGGGGTCCTACTGTACACTTAATTTCTGCCTGAGGAAGAGAAGAACGTAGGAAGCTGCCTTGGTCCACCTAAGCCAGTATTATCAACTCTAATTTGCATCGGCTTTCCAGGGTTTCAGGCAGGGTTTTGTTCCTACCTAGAGATCCCTGGTATTCTTTCAAAGTCTCCTATCCAAATCCTGCCATGCTTAGCATTTGGAATCAGGGTGGTATAGTAGTGAAAAATGTATTTAAAATGTATTCTTGCTGGGTAAGTTGTAAATCCAACCCATCTGGAGGACACAAGGTTAGAGAAGCCTTTCAAAACTTCAGTTGCTCTTAGAATCAACTTCCTGACGTGGCTTAGCGGTGCCAGTATACATAAGAAGTGTTACATATGTGCAGGTCTCCCAAACCAAAACAACTAAAATTCAGAACAGTATATATTTGGAAATACAAAAATGGCAAGGAACATTGAAAGTTTCTGTGTATTTTAAATTCTATATTTTAGCATTGACTTGTACCATCAGTGAATCTGATTGTTTACCTTGATCATCAGATAGCTAACCACCGGTATTCCAGATTCAACAGATGGACCAGGGAATCGTGACAGAGCTTAGAAGTAATGAGTTGTTTGTAATTAATTTCTTTTTGCAATAACTAAAGCACAATGCTTTTATAGTGGCCAAAATGTAACCTCATTAAAAGGTGGAGAAGGAATATCTCATATTCAGATATAGGCTCCTGATGCTGCCTTGTACTCTGTTGTGGATGTTCAGGGTACAAGGGAGTGAACAGGCAAGACAGTGTGTTCTGAACTACAAGAGGGTGATTTATAGGATCTGAATGGATTTTTTAAAAGTAAAACTGGTAACTTTTGAGATACAGGCAAGAGTTATTTTTTAAAAATCTAACTGGGTAACTACTTTTAGAGTGGGACTTGGAACTGAAACTGCAACTATTTGTTTTTTTAAAAGTAATTTTCCCATTTCTGAACTTCGAAATGGGTTTGCTAGTCTGTGAGATCAAAATGTACATGTTGTGTTTGTGCCTCCTCAGCACTTTCCTCCTTCAGAAAGATAGTCATGAGAATCAGGTCCACAACTGTCCAGAGAAGTACCCACAACCACTATTTACAATGTCTTCCTATTCTCACCATTCAAAGATATACCGTTTCAATGTCTGTGCCCTAACAGTCATTGTTGCAGATGATAAATTGACCACAGGAATGGAAGGTGCATTGAAATACTTTTTGCAGCCAAGACTCTACCATTCTTCTAAAAATTAATTTTAGGGTTGTTATTGAACAATCAAGTATATTTATTTATTTCAGAAGCTTTGGTGATTCACACAGTTGTTGCAGTAAAGGGCGCTTTTTTGTTGGTATGTATCATCCCTTTCTCCTTGTGGAGAAAGAGGGTATCTGTCTGTCCATTTGCACATGCTTGGGTTCAGAATGGAAGGCTTTCTGCATATCTGGAAAACATGAACGAGAGGAACTGGTAGGTTTATTTCCCTGCCTGGCATCTCCAGACCTTATCAGGTCTAATTGAAGTTGGCAGCTGGGGAGTCAAGGGTGCAATCTATGTTGAAAGCTGAGTACTGAGGCTGATGCAAACAAATCAGGACTGGTTAATAATTAAGCTGCAGTTTGGCAGCATTCACCTTGACAGACTTGACCTGTCAAATTAAAAATTCTTTGGCTTTTTCCCCCTTTCCTTTTTGCTCCCAGACATTACCTGCTGTTGGGATTCTTGCTGCTTTAAGCCTGTGGGCATTTGGGTTTTTACAGCAGCAGAGTGTGGACCTTTCTCCCTCTAGATACTCATCTTTGTGCCTCCCTTCCCACCTTGAGACATCTGGAAATCTGTTTGCTGTTAGCCTTCCACAGTTGCTTTTGCATTGTTATATATTCCTTACGTTACTGCCCACCACCTTCAAAATCTGTGTGTATTGTATCCTTTGTAAAGCTCCTTAAGTCCCAGTATCCATGAGAGAGTGTTGCATAAATACATATTATCACTCTTTGTCATCATCATGTATTTGTACATTTTAATTGTTATCAAGAGCAGAGAGAGTTTTGATGATGGAAGAGTGGACCCGGGCAGGAGCAGCTAGTTCTGAAACCTTCCTTCTGAATGGCGTCCAAAAAGGGCCCTGGAACTCTGCAGCTTTCTCCCTTATTGTACTTTGGTGGGTGTGAAACAGCTGCACAGGCAAAGAGAGGATTTCAGAGACCTCTGTGGAATCCTTCAACTAAAAGGTGGGGATTTGGCTTGGATAAATAGGGTGGTGGTTGCTTTTCCACTTCAGGCAAAAATAAATAAATAAATGCCTTGGGCCAGTCCTAGAACTAAACATGCAAAGAATACTTGCTGAATTCGTCATGCCCATCAATTTAGGCTGTCTTAATATAAAGGGATCACCTCAATAAAGAATTTTCAAGCAGTGTGTAATTTCTTGCCTTCAGCATGAGCAAGAGACAATGAGCACTGTTTTTAGTGAGGTGTCTAGTTTGCGCGAAGTATCTCTGAGCAAAACTGATCTCTTTTACCTTAGAGAAGGAAAACACATAGAAATATACAGCAAGCACGCAGTCAAAAAATGGCAGCTGCCCTCCTGATGCTTATTTTTAAATGGCTCTGCAACAGGGCAGCAACTATTGCAGTTTTGCACAATACACGATTTGTACAAAACTGTTCTTGTAAATTTGAAGATGTTGTTGATACTGACAGAAGATAGTTTACCCACCAACTTGCAAGGTGAAAAAAACCTCTGTTTCTTGTTTTCATGCTGGAGAACAAGACAAGTGAGAATTTACCTGGTACTCAAGTTGAGTTAAGACTCAGAAAATATTTATTGAGTCCAGTAGATTATTGCTGTGCCTACGACCTCAGTTGTAACAGGAATTCCATCAGTAATGCACCTGGAGATTGTGATGTTGGAGAAGAAAAAGCATGACAAAGACCAATGGTCATTGTGAAAAAATAATAATTTAGCACCTCTGTTGAGGCTTTTCTTCTACCTCAAGGTTCTTAGGGTGCTGATAAGTGACAATCAGCTTCCTATCTAGCAGTGACCTGACTGAAGAAATAAGCACCATTTCTTCTTCCACATTGACTCCTTCTAACATATAGAAGATTATTAAGGGATTATGATTCCAGCATTCTGTTCTTTTGTGAAAATATTTCTCTAGAAATGCAGCAGGGAGAAAAACAGGATTCCCTGCACTGGAGCACTCAGTGGTAGCTGCGACTCTTCAATATATTAATGACTTCAAGAGGTGAATGTATTTGTCCCTGCTGCAGTGATGGATTCATGTGGCAGCACTCAAAATTAGAGTCCTTGTATGTTTGGTAAATGGTTCAGGTTCTGCAAAGTTAATCATCTTCCTAGTCTGGCTGAACATCTGAGCTAAGGCCAAGTTTTCATGATATATGGAGTCTGTGAAGAGGTTTTTAGCCTCTGCTTAATTTCTTGAGCAGAATATGAGGCCTGTGGGAGACCATGCAGGATTTATAAGCCCTTCATATGCCACACCATGTGCTCACAAAGCAGCCTGAAACACATCTTCTAAATGAATCTTGATTAACTAGACCTCCAGGATCTTCCCTTCTGTTTCATTTGCATGCCAGTTCCAAGGTGAGGGATTCAGCTAGGAATGGCAAGAGGAGAATGTTCACTGGAGAGGGCGTCAGTTACCATAGCTACAAAGCATGCATGCTGTGGCTGAGCACCGCTGTAGGTATTTTCCTGTGTGACACAGACAGAGTAGATGAATCTGGAACGCCCACCCAAGGGAAGTCCACATAAACGCCATTATCTTTGTCTTCCTCAAGCAGCAAAGACTTTACAAACTCTGCAGGCTTTTAAAAAAACTCCAGCCTCTTGCTTCTTTCTTTGTTTTTAACTGCTGCTAGTTTTATGATTCTAAGACTAATTTTAGTGATAGCTGTCTGTATGGGATGGCTGCAAGTCCCCAGTAATATTTCTGATAGGAAGGCAATGTTCTGTAGCATTAGACTAGGACCCAGAACACCTGAGTGCAAATTCTTATTCCGCCATGGAACTTACTGGGTAACCTTGGCCGAGTCCCAGCCTCTCAGCCTGGCCTATCTGATTGGGAGAAGAACCATGTACGCTCTATTGAGCTCATTGGAGCAACTGTAGGATGCAAACCTAACTAATACTGATCAATAAATAATGATAACAAATATAATTTTGATAACAACTGGAAGCTGTTTCCATGGGTTGGTTCAGTGGGCCTAATTCTTTTAATATGTTGAGAGGGTCACTTCAGCTAACCACAGCTGCTAGAAAATAGCAACTGCAACTTGAGAGATCTCAAAGAGGTTTCAAGGATGCCTCCTCAAAAGCATGATGCCGAGATGCTTAATATTCCAGTATCCACTCTTTGGGCAAATAGTTGTTTAAGTAACCCCTGTATAGGCTTGGGGAAGCTGTATCTGAAATAATTCAAGTTTCCTCAGATGGTTCAGCCCTTTTTTTTTCTTTTTGGAGGGGCCCTTCAGGGACAAACAATGGGAGTGTAATGACCTATGTTTCTTGCCTTCACATGAATCCAAGATCTGGAAAGCTAGAAAAAGGAGCAGGGCTTAATACGCAACTTATTTTGACTACAGCTCCCAGAATCATCTAGGTAGCATGATCAGTGGTTTCCTAAGTTATGGGACTAAGACTATCCCAGCAGGAGCCATTTAGGGCACTGATGGTTCATTACGTTTATACGGTGAAACCTTCATGACCTTCATCTCCTCACAGAATAACTCTCATCTCCTCACACAAGCCAAATTATAACGTTTTTAGATGGAAAGAGGCTGCAGTTTTTGGACAATATTATTCATGAGACTTGTCACTCTGACCAAAAAGAAAGAAAGAAGAAACCTTGAAAAGACTAACTTCTGTAGGCTTGTGTGCAATTCTGACCTTAAGGGTTTTTCCCCTTTGTCTGTCCATTTACTTCAGGTTAGAATTGTCATCAGCACCATGGACAAGGACAGTTGCCTGTAAGCCTATTTCTAACATGGAAATGCCCTGAGTAGCAAAAGCCAACTTTGAAAATTCACCATGCACTGCATAAGTGATGGGAGGTTGTCCATTATATGAGACATTTGATATGTTTCAGTCAGAAAGTTTCCATTAATTGATTTTGAGCATCTTCATCTTCTTCTTCTTTTACTCCTTCTCTGTTTGACGTTCTCTGTATTCTCTGTTTGATGTCTCATGTGTGTCAAAACTCTTTAAGGGAAGGACCCTTTTATTGTTACTGTCTAAAGTCTTCACTTGCAAACTCAAAAATAGGTCTAGAGAAGGTGGATATCACCCTTCTCCTAGCTTCTGAATTTGCTAGCAATGTTATTGAAAGCCCTTGTTGTACCAACCACCTCTCACTGTGGACAGATCCAGAGGCGCTGTTTCCATTTATGAGGTACAAGGTACAAATGTCTCTAAAGCATCTGTGCATTTTGATTTGTTATTTATCCTTGTACTGAAGATGAGAGTTCCCAGCCCTCATTTCATTGAGACTTTTTTCTCTCTTCCCCCAATATGTGAAGATAAAATTCTTTTAGGACCCTGATAGCTACTTTGTTTCTTACCTACATTTAAATGAGAAGGATCTCACAGGACAGTCACAATGCAAAAGACTAAAATAAAGTGTAAGAAAAAATACACTTATATTATAAAATACACATAAATATAAAATATTATATTTATATATATATAACACATAAATATATATATTACTCAGCAAGCTGGTATTCACATGAGTCAGTATTCAGCTTCAGGTGAAACAGACTGCCAAGGGTCATTGTTTAATTAATGCAGTGAACCTCTTCTGTGTTGCAAATAGAAAAGGAAATAATATATGCATCCCCAAGCTGAACTGGTAGTATTGCCTGCCCTACAAAGATACAATAATTTCTGTTCCTTCATCAGGATACTTCATGTTGAGTCTTTGTATTTGCTTACTGAAATTATAACTTGTTTTCCTTAAAATTTTGGCAGCTGCTTAGCAAAAATACTGGGTATTTCTTCACAGCATTAAAGCTTTTTGCAAACTCTCCTGACATCAAGGGTGTTCCAGAGAAGAAGCCATTCTGAATACTTGACATTTGGGAAAACATGTTATCTGTTTGTAAGATGATGTTTATTTGAATCTGTGCATTGCATACTACATAGGGCTGCTGGTACAAACACTGTCTTCTTGGAAATTCTTTGGGAGTAGCAGCTAGTGATGTGACATAGGCAGAGGGGTGCATATGGAATGGGATGATTTCAACAACCTAGGAGTCCATGGAATGAAGACTATACCTTTAACAGATGTGTCAGTCAGTTGGCTATCCTTCAACGTTATTTTGAACGGTCTGAAAATCACTAACATCAGTTTAAACCTGTTACTTCAAAGGGTTAAATTCATGTGATTCTGTACTGGATCGTGGCCTTTGTACAAATGCACGTTTTTTGGGGGAAACCAGCAACTTTACACATGTGTGTGTGTATATATATGTGTGCACGCACACACACACATCAGTTCCAGCTTTTCAGGAAGCCACATTTTTTAAATTGGCCCCAAGCAGAGAGAACTCATCCATCTAGTAATACCATTTCCTTTTGATCTCACCAGTCTTGAAAATAAGCCATAAGAAGAAAAATTGGTTGAATACATTTCAGCTTTTGCCCAATACCTGACTTCAAGACAAATAGGATTAGTTTCTCCTCCCCATCTCCAAGGTCTTTTAAAAGTCATCCATTCCTCCATTGCCTTCATGAGGTTTGTTATGCTAAGCTTGTAAAGGAGACCAGCACCACACAGCCCTCTCTCTATCTAGCATGGCTCTTTTGTCCAGTGTCCTCTGCCCTCTGTTAGAAGTGTGGAGGGCATTCTCTGCATGTTGGCACTTTTTCCCCACAGAAGTGGCAGAAAGGAAGCTGACACTGGAAGAAGAGGAAGCCAAGCGTATTGCGGAAATGGGGAAGCCAATATTGGGCGAACATCCCAAACTGGAGGTCATCATTGAAGAGTCCTATGAATTCAAGGTTAGTGCTGTGTACCAGGGCTCTTGTGGAAAAGGAAAGGATTAATACAGGGAGCCTCAAGGAAAAGGAGTGGAGGAAGGAGAAAGCAGTGTATCCAAAGGGAAGCCAGAATAAGTTGGGGAGATACATGTGGACTCATGGAAAATGGGGGAGAGAAGAGAGTGGCAGCAGAAAGTCAAGACAATACTAAGGAAGAGAGGAAGGGGAGCAGGCAAAATTTGAGGGAAAGAAGGGGAAGTAGAGTAAGAAGCTCTGTGATTATATAAAATTCCACAACATTCTCTGGTGTGATTTCTAGAAACAGAGCCAGTTAATCCTGATATATAATGTATTCAACTTGGCCAGAGATATCCAAGTGTTGTGTGGCTGTATACTGTGAGAAAGTCATGTGTTTGTTTGAATGTAGAAAATTTCAGCATCAGATTGGCTGCAAGTCAGTAAATTAAAGAAAAGAAAACCTTGAAGATGAGTGAATCTGACCAAAGACAATAGTTGGAAAGCTGAGCAAAAATAAAAGCCAAATATGTCCCCAGAGAAATGTTCAGTCCTTTGTTCAATGTACATTCATACAAAAGAAGAGCTGATAAATTCAGTACTTTAGGACCTACTTAGCTTCATTTTGTTTAGTCATGTTTACAACTGTGTTATTTTCAAAACACTTGCAGAGATATTTTAATATTTCTGACTAAAAATAGTGCTTGTACCCTTTTTCCCTTATTGCTCACTGTAGCAGATGGACGTGGAAACTGTTTACTGAGCATATAGCCATAGTCAGTAGCAGAAAAGGAAGTAGTCGGTGAAAGTCCCAACCAAACTGCCCCCTACACATGCATAAAAGTGGATTGTCATTTTTCTGTTGTCCTGCTGACTCCACGCCTATGTTTAATTTGAGGGCTGGGAACTGGAGAATTGGCTGGTTGGCACTTGAGGGTTTCCAGTTGCTGATCCTGCTTTGCAAGGGAAGACTGTTGCATGCTGACAGGTCTCTGAGACTACTATGTCCCTCCTTTTTTGTATACTAACATCACAGAGGCCAAGTGTTTAGCAGTACTCACATGGGATGGGTGTTATTCCCACCAAAAGAAACATACAAATTATGGTATATAAAGTTTACTTGCACTGAAGTTCAAAGTCAGGCTTAGCTGTATCAGAATGGTGCTGGGTCCACATTAGAATGCCTACAGTGGACAGCGTTGTTTGGTTTGGTGGTGGCTTTAGCAGTGAGCCCATCGCAACCCAGACCAATTCTGGGAAGAAACTTGTGAAGCTTTAGATAGAAACCTAACTCTACTGGTCTCTTGCAGTTGTGCATGCAAAGGGGTAAGCCCTTTGGGGAAACTGTGCTGGGTAATGGCAAGCAAATGCTCTGAGAAAGTCTTGGGGGAAAAGGATGAGGCTGACCAAGAAGGGAAGAATTTTGTATGAATGATAAACTATTGTTAATTGACGAGATGGCCTTTAAAAGAAAGAGAGGGAATTTCCAGCATCAAAACTAATTTTGTGCAAAGTGCAAATTATTGTTCTATAATATGCTGTACTGATGTGCTTGTGAGTTGATTTTTATGTCTTTAAGATTGCAACTCTTTACTTTAATTGAAATCAATGGCACTTACTTTTTAGTGGGCATGTATATATTTATACCATTATCTATGGACCTCCACAGGTTGAGCCAAGAATAGGGAACCTATGGACCTCCTCAAGTGTGTTTGGACTACAATTCTCATCACCCTGATGACTGGCCATGCTGGTTGAGGCTGTTGAGGGCTGAAGTCTAACAAAAGCTGTGGGGACCACTGTTTTCATACCCATGGCTTAGGTCATCACAAAGGCTCCATTCCAAAGTTCTCTCAAGGAAGGGCATACTCTAAACCTCCTTTTTTGTGTTCCTGTCATTGACAGAGTACAGTGGACAAGCTCATCAAGAAAACAAACCTAGCCTTGGTTGTAGGAACACATTCATGGCGGGAGCAGTTCATGGAAGCCATTACTGTCAGTGCAGGTGAGAGAGACCCAATGCTGATGACTCAGTTGAGGTGGATGTTACTCAACAGGGTCTGAGAGAGAGAGAAACCCAATATGACCATTATGTCCCCCACAAATTCTTATTTATCTCTTCCTCCATTTGGAGGGCTTCAGCTTTGCAGAATGGCAAGTTTTTGTGTTTGTTTTTTTCTGACCTGTATTTTGCTTTGCTTTTTCAACCAAATGTTGGATATCAAATGAGTGTTTATCAGAACTGTCTAATCATCTGTATTCTAATTAACAAATGTATTCTGTTTAGATAAATGTATACATTGTCAGAACCTCAGTCTAGGTGACTTCTTTTAGATATTGAGGGAGCTGTGAAAAAACTTACCATTTAACAAAGAAAAGCTATCAGTCATTGGTAGAGAGAAATACTGTTTTAAATGTTTTCTTTAAGTGCTTTATTTTGTTTTCATTTCTGATTACCCAGAATGAAGTATTCTTAAAAAATTAGACAATTTGTTCTTGTAATGCTCAGAGTCAGTAATTAAATCTAACCACCAGTAATTACATTTGGTCCATGTTGATTAATCATATCTATCAACTAGGTTAAAACAAGTTGGCTAAAACATTTAATTCCTATACATTTCAAACAAATTTTGGCAGTTCATTTTTATTTGTACTACAGAAACCATCTCCTTGGTTTTCAGTCATTAGGAGTGCTTTAAAACCATTTATGTTTGTGATTGGGGTTGTGAAAAATCAGGCACCCAATTAGGCACCTCTCTTTCTTTGTTGTTTTTTTCCAACACCTTGTGCATTTTGCACATTGTATAATATGGAAAAGATAACATATAAAAAATAGTAGTAATAACAAACAGCCGATTCCCTTTGAAACTTTGTATTCTGCCACAAGGAGTGTACCCTGGTTTTCCAGGTGCCATGCATTCATTCTGGAGAAGACAGATTAATTTCTAGCAAATCTGCAGACTGGAACAGTCATTAATTGTTTCTGCTAGAGTTATTTGTGAGCTTGCTAGCGACCAGCATGTGAGATAGGAGGAGGGCCAAACACGCCTTGGGCTCTTCTGTCTGTGCAGAAGACTGTTTGTAGCTTCTTCTTAGCTTGAGTTCTTTTCAAACCTCCAGCCATATCAGCTCTAATAGAAATCTGGAGCAGTCGCACCTTGCTTGGGGCTGTTTTCATTTCAACACCTGCTTCTTCTTCCTTGCTCTGTTTTCTTTCCCAGTTGAACACTGTTTTAGGGCATTCTCCTTGGCTGCGGCCCAGGCATACATCCTTCAGTGGACATTAAGTACTGCTGAAGACAATGGTCTTTGCTTTCAAATAGACCTTTAGGGGAGGCAGCTAGTTCACTCTTCCAACACTTCTCCTTGTCACATTCCCCATTTATTTTCTCTCCCTTAGTGATACCTATGTATTGAGATACAGATTCATGCCTAAGTTCTTAAATTTTAGTTTAAAAGATGCCATCCTCTGCAAATCATGGACATGAGGATCTTGTCCACTATCAATACTTTTTCCTAACACAGAGCAGCCAAATGTCAGCGTGAGTGACTAGTGGCGCTCAGATGGAAACCAATCCATGTTCAGAAATGGCTGAGAATAGGACAGTCTCTCTGGGCTGCAGTGCACATTGGGGATACTGTCATGGGTGCCACGGCAAAAGGCCGCAACAAGGCAGTGTCTGTTCACAACGTGGCTGGCTCTAGTAGGTTTGGTCAGTCACAAACAGGGTGTTTTATGAAAAAGCAAGCAGATGATGCTAAAAGGGAAGGCACTTGGCCAAGAACCTGACCATGTGCCAGAGATGGTAACTGACCTCCAAAACAGCATCACTCCTTTGAATCTCATCCCAAGCACACAAACATTTTCTCTCCCTCCCCCTGCCACCATCCCTCCCTTCTGTAGGAACCTGCAGAAGCCGTAATCCCCAGATTCCCAGCAAATAATTCCTGGCGTAAGACAAGTTACGAGACAAAATGTCCAGCCTCTGTTCTGCCCATTTGATTTGTAGGCAACTAGCCTGTTTCTGCAGTGTTTCAGAGTCCTTAACTAACAAATTAAGTTTTTTTAGAACCATAGTGTGAAAGTCTTCTTTGGTGGAAAGGTGCAGGGGTGGGGTGCAGATTTAATCACCACACCAACAGATGTGTGGCTTTCTCCCATAGGAATGAATGGGTGGTGCATAAGGAACAACCACTGCATATGGTGCCATTATTTATCACTTATTTATTACATTTGTATCCAGCCTTACCTGCAAATCTCAAAGGAGCATACATGAGTCTCTTCCTTCCATCTTTATCCTCCCAACAATCCTGTGAAGTGTGTCAAGATGAGAGAGTGTGATTGGCCCAGTGAGATTTGAATTCTAATCCTACACCCTAGTTCTATACTACATCGGCTGCTATTGTAATAAGGGCAAAACCTGCCTCCCCTGCTTGACCAGGAGTGGCCTAGCTTCCAACAGCAGAGACTTGCTGTCAAGGAAGCATTCTCTCTACACCCATCTTTGCAATTTGCTAGCTTTGTAGCATGACTTAGGCTGTGGTCACACTGGCAATAAGAACTTCATTTAAGCATCATTTTGATTTTATCATTCAGACGAACCAAGGGTAAAATCAATCTATATGGGCTGCAAAGTAAATTTTTTTCTACTTGGCTGGCAAGGGCTTTTTAAAACACCTCACTTCTAAAATTGATTCAATTCAATGTGATTTTGTAGATGTGAACACTGCTGTTATTTTAATCTGTGCCTATGTGGATTTTGGGTAGCAGGGCACTGCCGTTTTTCCTTTTAATTTTTTTAAATTCATTCTTAAAATGTTTATTGCTGCATCACTTCATCACTATGTTTGACATTACAACCACCTACCCCATTCACTCTATTTGGCTGGTGAAGGAGCCAGTGGAGCAGCAGAAGACCAGCAGGTGCAGAGAGGGCACACCTGGACACAGAGGGCAATCTGCACACCAGGAGCATTGCCCCCCCCCCGGGAGCTGGAAGTCTTTCCCCCCATTCTCATTTTTTCATCATTAATCAGCTGGGGTCACCAATGTTTCCCCTGTGGTTTCTAGCAACTACTGTGACACCAGGTGGCACTTCCTAGAGACTCAATTTATTGATGTATCATTTTTTGAAAAAATAAAACCAGAACCTTTAAAACAGCATGCTCCTAAAACAGAAAAAAAATGAGTCAATGTCAGCAGTGTAGACACCAAAACCAGTTTAAATCACCAGAAATAAATTGATTCCCATTCAGTGCATGTGAACATGGCCACCGGCTTATATACCACCTGACCTGAACCTGATTTTTAAAAAGTCTGAACAGAAGCTGATTCAGATTGCCAGTGCAACCACAGCCTTGTATACTAACCCCTGAAAGTGAAATCTTTTTTCTAGCCTTGGGCAGTGAGACCTTTTTATCCCTTTTGTCTTCCCTATGAAAATGTGGTCCAAGTACAAGGGTCCAAGGATGTATTCTTGCACAGAGAAAAACTAAATCCTTTTGACACCCACCTTTTCCCTTCTTCTGAGAATAGATGAATAAGAATGCCTGGCATGTTCCTAATGTTGTCTCTGTTGCTATGGTAATAAATGTGGCCACATCCTCTGGGTACTCATACAAGAACAAATTTAAGGACATTAAGAGATAGCTCATGTTTCAATGACCTACTTTCAAAGATGGTGCTACTGCTATTGGGCATGGAGACCCCCAGTGCTGTCTTGAACCCTTTCACTTGCCAAATCTTCACCATCCCAGAGTAAGAAAGAGCTAAGGTGAAGCAACCCAAAGCATTCATTTCTTCGGTACTAATAAACTCCTCAGTGGAAATAGACATTTTCTTTGCTTACTTTTGAGGAAAGTGTATTTACTGGCTGTCCTTTTATAAGGTAGACCAGAATATGTTTCTCCATTGCATTTGGCTTTCTAAAGGTCATCAGTAATTGAAGTCATAGCCTAACAAGTCATGGCAAGTTCACATCTCTGTGTGCTGTTTCCTGGGGTGGGTAGGGGTCAGGCAGGGAAAGAAAGCCGGTTCTGAAGTGCCAAAAGTAAGGAAGAAAGGCTAACATCAGGGTGGAACTTAAGGGTCCTGTCCTTTTCAAGTTATTTTCAAAAGTTACTTTTAAAGAGAAACATTTCCCTTTCTGGAAATGTTCTGGAAACATTTTTATACGAATTACTCGTTTCATTTCCTTATCAATCCTAAGTGGCAAGGGGATTTTTTAAATCATCATCGTAGAACTGTAGAGCTGGAAGAGACTCTATGGATCATCAAGTCCAGCCCCTTGTCAGGGAGGCAAAGTGGGGAATCGTACTGCCAACCTCTGGCTCCACAGGCAGATACCTAAACCACTGAGCCACCCATTTGGTTTTACCAAAATATTAGGTATTTTGAAAGTGCAGTATCAGCACTCGTTACTAGGGGTGTTAGAGAGTATCTCTATATTGCCCTGGCAGTAGCAACACACTGACTGTGTGTTGTAGCAACACAACTTACTGTTGAAATCCAACAGTAAGTCACAGCTGCAATAGACCGATTGAGTGAGTGGAGATTTGGTGAGTCAGCTCCTCCCTACGTCGCCAATTTGTAAAAAAAACCACACAACACAAGGGACTACTTCTGCAAATAGAGGAACAGTGACAATAATAGTAACTTGGTGGCCTCTAAATAACAAATAATGCAACAAGTTGGTTTTTTAAAAAAAGTAGCTGAGAGGGGCACATCCAAAGCAAAAGGTACCTTGGGACCAATTCAGCACTTGACCAGTCTTCCCCCAAATTGCCATCTTCCAAAGGTGTCATTCCCTGGTTGGGAATGAGAAGACTTGTATTTTGGCACAGGAGGGCAACAGGATGAGGAAGGGCATACTAGACAACTTCAAGTGGTATCTGGGATCCTTCTTCGAACTTGTTTTATGCTATCCACCAACCAGACCATCCAGGGAGGAAGGTCCAGATATAAAATCTCCTTGCTTCAGCCTGATCAGATAGTGGGACTAAATGTCCTAGAATTCACATAGTTACAGGAATTGGAGGAAACTCCTGTTTGGCCTGCTGAACACATTTAGGTACCTTTTTTCACGATGAGGTTTTTGAAGCAGAAACGTAATGGATGCCTATTGCCCAGCAGGTTAGTGGCAGTGGCAGGGATCAGAAACCAAAAGATGAAGAAACATGTCTGTATGGCCTATTTATCCAATGTGCATTTTCCAACAGGAGGAGCACTGAGAAGTGAATCATTGATTTCCCTTTGTCCCTTGGGTGGTAGACAATAGGTATTTGACTGACATGCCCCTCCATGTTGTTAGCAGCTGTCACCAAGAGCCAGGCCCTGACAGCTCATTCCTTCCCAGAAGGCTGCAGCCGGCATTCTCTGCACTGAGCCGTGTGCGAACAGATTCAGAGGTCTCTGAGCTCTGGGTGTTTGTTATCACTGCATGCATGACTTGAGCTGCTCTTTCCAAAACCACCCATTATTCCCTTTCAGATACCAAAATCAGGAATGGAGAACTCAATACTTCTCTGTTTCTCCTACACATACAATATTTAAACAAACCGTTTTTCCTAATTCCAAACATTATGATTTGAGAATTTTAGTCAATTCTCTGAAAGCAAACTGAAACAAAATAGGTGGATACAGGTTGTATGTGCCTTCTCACCTCTCTCCTCAGCCTGGAGAGGACCACGTTATACTTGCCTGTCATATATGTCTCAAAGACAAGAAGCCTCTCAGAAAAAAATAAGTGACAAAGGTAGTTCAGGATTACTATGGTTGAATACACAGTGATGAAAAGCCAGCTTTTTAAAGAGTTGAGCATGTAAAACCCCGAGTTTCAATGGAATATCAGTTTCAGTTTCACACGCATTCTGAATTGTATACTCTCAGTTTCTTTCCATTCCAGATTTGATGGAATCTGAGAATTCAGATTAAAATCAAATGGAAATGAACTATCCTGAACCAGAACTGTAGGAACATAGGAAGCTACCTAATGCTAGAGTCAAACCACTGGTCCACCTGTCTTAGTATTGCCTGGCACTGGCTTTCCAGGGTTTCAGGCAGGATTCTTCCCTAGTTTTGCCTGGAGATCGCTGATATCCTCTGATGGCCTCTTACCTAAGTACTAACCAGACTTGATCCTACTTAGCTTCCAAGATCAGGTAGATTCAGGGAAGTATGGTGGTATGTTACCTGTGACCGTTTCCTGAGAATTGGTGATGGTATAATATCCACACCTGCAGTCCAGCAAATATCTTGGGATCATGATTTGGAATCCAGGGGTTTCCAGAGTCTGTTCATCTAGGCATTCTTGTTTTTTCTTTCCTGCAGCAGGTGATGAGGATGAAGATGAGTCTGGTGAAGAGCGCCTGCCCTCCTGCTTCGACTATGTCATGCACTTCCTGACCGTCTTCTGGAAGGTGCTCTTTGCCTGCGTCCCACCCACTGAGTACTGCAATGGCTGGGCTTGCTTCATTGTCTCCATCCTGATCATTGGCATGCTCACCGCTATCATTGGGGACTTAGCCTCTCATTTTGGCTGCACAATTGGCCTCAAGGATTCAGTGACTGCTGTCATCTTTGTGGCTTTCGGTACTTCAGTTCCAGGTGAGGAAACATGGAGGAAAAATGGTTGGTTTAGTCCATACAATTTTACCTTTCCTAAGCTGGTGCAGGAACTTGTAACACTGGATGATTATTATCATGGCTACATATTTTGAATTATTATTATCATGGCTACATATTTTGCATCCTATAAATGTTTCTCAAGGATGTCCCCAAAAAGGCACCATGCTTAGGTACTATGGTACTATGGTCATGCCTGGTCTCTAGATGCTAGATGTCTTCATCCAAAAAAGTAACTTTTCCAAGCTCTTTGCTTAGGCTAGAAATCCAAGCGTTCCCAAAACATTCCTAAGATGTTACTATTTTTATCGTGCTTATACATTTCTATCCAGCCATAAGAGTGTATAGGTATCAGCATGGTGTACTTTTTCATATGTAAGACTGACTGGGAGAGCAGCTTCAAATCCTCACTCAAACATTAAGCCCCCAGGATGACCAGTTGCACTCTGTCAGTCTTAACCTACTTCACTGTGTTCTTAAGGAAAAAAGTGGTAGTTAGGAAAGAGAGCCATGTATTCCCCCAGTGAGCAGCCTTGAAAGAAAGTCAGATTATGCATATAATAAATAAATGAATACGTTCCTCTACACAAATATAGTTGCCTTTCATGGTATGCTGTAGCTTCTAATTGTCTGTATCAGGTGATAAAAGAGAGAATTTTCATAAATGACAGAATGGCCAAGAATGGTGTACATGGGTTTCCTTCCCCTGTATCTCTATAAGCAAAACAATATGCAAAGGGTTCACAAGTACATCATAAATATTCATATGCCTTGCCTGCCACTGAGCCTTAAAATCAGCAGGCTGAACTCTTATCGAGTTGTTGGTGGTTTCACTGAGGCTGGACAAAAATGCTTCAGTCTGGTATACCCATGTGTAACCTGTTTACAGCTTATTTTAGATCTAAGATTGAATTCATCTGATGGGACCTCAACCCCTTTAGTAATTCAGTAGTTTGACCTAAGACATCTAGTGCACCCTCCTGTCTGGGTTCACTGGATCAAATTCAACTGGTAACCCCAGGAGGACATGGACAAGGCACTTGCACACTGTAAAGTTGCTACCTCTCCTGTAGACCCTTGCCTGTCTTGGCTGTTGAAATCTGCCAAGGACTTAACAACAGAATGGGCCACTCATGTGATTAATGTGTCTTTCCAGGAATGTTATGCCTTCTTGTTCGAAAGAAACCTTTGTTCAGCCCGTTCATAAGGAAGTCAGTCTACTGACAGATGGTTTAAATAACTACAGGCCAATCACTAACATCCCATTTATGATCAAGTTGATTGAGAAGATTGTGTCTGATCAGCTGCAGGAGTTCCTGGAAGATAAAATCTAGATCCATTTCAGTTGCAGTTTAGACCATGCCAGAGTACTGAGACAGTAGTAGTTGCTCTGCATGATGACCTCCTAACCCTGTTGGTTCTCCTAGATCTCTCACTGGCTTTTGATACCGTGGTATCATCCTGCATGGACTGTTGAGTTTAGGGATCAGAGGCCTTGTTCATTGCTGGTTCTAGCCCTTTCTTGATGGTCACATCCAGATGGTTCAGCTTGGGGCTGCACTTTTGACCCTTTGGGTCCTCCTTTATGGGGTCCCTGACAGCTTGGACATCTCCCCTATGCTTTTCAATAACAATAGTATGTAAAGCCGTTGGGTGAGGTCATGAGGAGATTTGGAGTTTGCTGCAATCAATAAGCTGATGACATGCAGTTCTATCTCTCCTTCACTACATCTCCAGTGGATGCTGTCCCAGTCCTTGAGCACTGCCTGGCATCAATAATGGACTGGACAAAGGTTAATAAGTTGAAGATGAATCCTAACAAGGAGGAGATCCTGTTGTTAGGGGGTTTGCCTGACCAGTTAGGAAGAAACATCCTTAGTCTGGGCAGGGTTACACTCTCCTAAAAGACCAGGTTCTCAATTTGGGAATAATTCTGGATCAGGCACTTTTGATGGAACAGCAGATTTCTGCCATAACCAGGACCACCTTTTCATTTCGCTACCAGGACCGCCTAATGTTTCGCTACTCATCCAAGTAACTTCTTCAGTCTGCAGAGAGTTGGTAGGAGATCCCTGATATATCTGCCAGGATCTTATCCCCTATTTGAAAACAGTAGATCGAGCAGAGACATCCAGCGCTCCATCTTGCCTGATGAGATGTAATCATTTTCTGCCTGTGACGTCAGATTTGGTGGACAAAGTGCTTGATCGCTGTCGTGCCACCACCACCTCCCTTGACCCTTGCCCAGCCTGGCTAATCAAAGCAGCCAGGCCTGTAACAACTGAATGGGCCACAGCAATAATTAATGGGTCTCTCCAGGAGGGCAAGGTTCCCCTTGCTCTCAAGGAGATACTCATTAGGCCCATTAGGAAGAAACCAAGTTTGGCGGCAGACGACATTGGCAATTATAGGCCTGTCACCAATGTTTCCTTCCTTAGCAAAGTGGTAGAGAGGGTGATGGCTGACCAGCTTCAGGCCCTTTTGGATGAAACCAACACCCTGGATCCGTTCCAGTCAGGCTTCAGACTGCGCTACGGCACAGAAACAGCATTGGTCGCCCTGTTTGATAACCTGTTGAGGGAGGTCGACAGGGGCAAAACGTCTCTGTTGGTCCTCCTCGATATCTCAGCCGCCTTTGATACCATCGACCATGGTATCCTCCTGGGGAGGCTCTCTGAGTTGTGAATTGGTGGTCTGGCGCTTGCCTGGCTCCGATCCATCCTGGGGGACTGTCCTCAGAGAGTACAGCTTGGGGAGAGTGTATTGGCCCCGTGGAGTCTCAACTGTGGGGTTCCGCAGGGCTCGATTATCTCCCCAATGCTGTTTAATATCTACATGAGGCCGCTGGGTGGGGTCATCAGGGGGTGTGGGGCTTCGTGTCATCAGTATGCTGAAGACACCCAGCTCTACATCTCCTTTTTTCCAACAACAGCGGATGCCGTTCCGTCCCTTCAGCGCTGCCTGGAGGCTGTACTGCGATGGATGCAGGAGAATGGACTGAGGCTGAACCCGGACAAGACAGAGGTCCTGAGGGTGGGTGGCCCCGCAATCGGTGGTTTGGGAAACCATTGGCTTCCCGTTCATTTCCGTATTGATTTCAAAGTGTTAATGATGACATATAAAGCCCTAAACGGTTTAGGACCTCGATATCTAGCAGAACGCCTTCTCCCACCTAGATCAAGGGAGGCCCGGAGAAAAAGAACAAGAAACCAGGCCATCTTGGCAGTGGCCCCTCGCCTCTGGAACAGTCTGCCCGCAGAGATCTGCCTGGCTCCCTCGCTGGGTGTTTTTAAGAGCAAACTTAAGACCGGGCTCTTTAGGCAGGCTTTCCCTCCTGTCATCACCTAATTACTCTTATCTCATCTTGAATTATATTATTAATGTTGTCTTTATTTTATTATATTGCTTTTATTTTTATGTCTTATTGTTAGCCGCCCAGAGTAGACTTTGGTCTAGATGGGCAGGATATAAATCAAATAAATAAATAAATAAATATCCTCCACGTTGGTTTCACTTCCCCCTGGTCTGAATAGGATCGTTAGAAGGACAAAGGACTGGGGGTGAGGGATAATACCACTTCTGCAATTCTTCTCCACCCATTGGAGGAGAAACCAACGTGGAGGATATATCAGGGATCTCCTACCAACTCTCTGCAGACTGAAGAAGCTACTTGGATGAGTAGCAAAACGTTTCAACCTAACAAGAAAGAAGTCCAGTTGCCATGACTCAACTTCTGGATAACCACGTCTGGATGACTGAGAATCTTCACAGATATATTTCCCTAAAGTTAATTCATTACCCATAATCTATGTGCTATATTACATGTTGCCATTCGGTTTGTCTGGTTTTTTTTGGTTATGTTTTTGATTCTATTTGTTATGGTGTAGGGGTTGGTGGGACTAATACTCTTATATTTTTATGTTTCTTCTATAAACCGCCAAGAGTAGTCACTAAATTGAACAGTATAGAAATCTCATAAATAAATAAATGAAGAAACTTTAGAAAACTGATTTTAAAATGTTGCTTTTAAAGCTGGGTTGAGGAACCTGTAGCCTTCCAGATGTTTTTTGGCCCCACCTTATCAATCACAGCCAGCAGCAGGGGCTTATGGGAGCTCTAGTCCAACAACATCAGTAAGGCCACAGTTTCCCTACTCCTGCGTTAAGAAGGGATTTGTATAAAAGGGACATTTTAGGTTTGTCGGGGCTATTTTCCTATGAATAGTACAGTCTATTTTCCTCAAAGCCTGTGGGGAAATCATTGCCAGGCTGGTTACCTAACTCAGATCCTTTTAATTGGACCTGCCTGGAGCTGAACTGAAGCATCTGTATGCAGAGCCCCATCACTGAGTGACTGAATAGCTCAATGGTTTAGGTATCTGGCTGCAGAGCCAGAGGTTGGGAGTTCGATTTCCCACTGTGCCTCCTTGAGACGGGCTGCACTTGATGTTCCATAGGGTCCCTCCCAGCTCTGCAATTCTAGGATAAGATTATCTCCACATGTTAGGCAGAAGATTTGTATTTGTCTTCAGTGTGGAAGGGATTGTCACTCGAAAATTGGCCTTCTCAGCCACACTAGATGCTGTTCCAAGACCTCTATTCAGAGCATGTTACCATAGTCTCTCGAGACTGAAGGATGCCTACACACAGAGGCAGAACCTACATCATAAGCAGAGCTCCCTTAAGATGTACCAGCCATGTGTTGAGCTTAATAGGAGCATGCCTCAAGCAACCCGTTGCAAAATAACTAGCTTTTATTTTTGATTGGTCATAAAGTGTAAGCATGGACTTCCTTTGCAAATCTCAGGCATGGGACCATGAAAGAGCTGAGTTTACTTTGTAATAGCAACAAGGATGTTGACAATTCTTTAGGCCCGAGTCCCAGTCTTTGAATCCATGTCTCGAGTCTGAGTCTCAAGTCCCTCTCTGGGGAATTCTGGGAGTTGTAGTCCCAACCGCACCCCACCCCCAGCTGCCACAAAGATCCCCCTAGCAGTGCTCCTGAGCCTGGCTCGCCGCCTTCTGAGGAGCCCCTGGTCCATGCCTCCCCAGCCTTTCCTGAGGTGGCCTCTGCCGCCTCCTTCCCCCTCCCTAAATAAATAAGTAAATAAGGAAGCTGGGTTGGAATTGGTAGTGCTGAACTTGGTTGACAAAGATAGAAAAGGGAGAAGAAGGGAGAAAACAGCAAAGGAATTTCTGGGCTGGGAAGCCCAAGAGCCCTTCCCTCAAAGCAAGGAGAGAGTGGAGAGATCCCAGCACCCAAGAAGCCAAAATTCAAGCCAGTGCAAGGGATGCTTCCTTCAAGGGAAACTTTCTGGTAATGAAGAATAGACAAAGGTCCGCATAGTCAAAGCTATGGTTTTTCCAGATGTGATGTATGGAAGTGAGAGCTGGACCATAAGGAAGGCTGACCGCCGAAGAATTGATGCTTTTGAATTGTGGTGCTGGAGGAGACTCTTGAGAGTCCCCTGGACTGCAAGGAGAACAAACCTATCCATTCTGAAGGAAATCAACCCTGAGTGCTCACTGGAAGGACAGATCCTGAAGCTGAGGCTCCAATACTTTGGCCATCTCATGAGAAGAGAAGACTCCCTGGAAAAGACCCTGATGTTGGGAAAGTGTGAAGGCAAGAGGAGAAGGGGACGACAGAGGACGAGATGGCTGGACAGTGTCATCGAAGCTACCAACATGAATTTGACCAAACTCCGGGAGGCAGTGGAAGACAGGAGGGCCTGGCGTGCTCTGGTCCACGGGGTCATGAAGAGTTGGACACGAATTAACGACTAAACAACAAGCTAATTGGACCAGTAGTCTTGACTTGGTGTGAAGTCACTTCACTTCCTGCTCACTTTGGTTAGTTGCACATGTAAGCAGTGCCTTGCCCATGATAATTATCAGAAGGACTAGAGGATCAGTCCAGAGTGAGGTATTTAGCTGAGGAGTCCAGAGTGATGCTGCAAATATGGAGCAGTAAGAGGTCATGCAAAAGAGTTTGAAGTGTGTGTAGGAAATATAGATCCATGTGTGTCTTTATGTGTGTAATTTTTTTTACCTTATCTTTCTCCCTGTAATAGGATTCAAGGCATCTTACAAATGGTTCAAAAAGCTGAAATATTAAAATAAGTACAAAATATAAAAATCACATTATTAAAAAACAATTAAACATAGGAATTATTATAAGGCAGAAAATAAAAATCATGTTAAAATCCAGTTTAAAGCACACATTTTAAAGTTAGAAAAAAAAAGCTTTTCCCTTAAAAATCTTCCTCAGCAGCAGTTTCCTGACTTTACATATTAAAAGCCTACCTGAAAAGGAAAATGTTTGTCGGTGGAGGGACAGAAAGGAGGAGACCAGGCTGATCTTTCATGGAAGAGAATTCAAAAGTCTGGGAGCCACTACCAAAAGGTCCCTCTCCCATGTCTGCACAAACAGTCCCTGTGAGGGTGGTGGGACGGAGAGAAAGCCCTCCCCTGAAGATCTTAAAAGGCTGGGGAGACTGGAATGGAGAGATACAGTCCCTCAAACAGCCTGGACCCAAGATTTGGGCCATCTCTCTAGTTTGTAAGGCATTGCTTTACTGTGATTCATGCTCTTGTGACTTCTCTCTGTTTCAGACACGTTCGCTAGCAAAGCTGCCGCCATCCAAGATGTCTATGCAGATGCTTCTATCGGCAACGTCACAGGCAGCAATGCTGTCAATGTCTTCTTGGGTATCGGACTGGCATGGTCAGTGGCCGCCATCTACTGGGCTTATCAGGGAGCGGAGTTCCACGTGTCGGCAGGCACTCTAGCCTTCTCCGTGACACTGTTCACCATTTTTGCTTTCGTCTGCATCAGTGTCCTGCTGTACCGAAGACGGCCTCACCTCGGAGGGGAACTAGGAGGCCCCAAAGGGTGCAGACTGGCCACAACTTTGCTCTTTGTGAGCTTGTGGTTACTGTACATTCTGTTTGCCACTCTGGAGGCCTATTGCTACATCAAAGGGTTTTGAGTCGCGGAGGGAGGAACATGCCAGAAGAGAGGGCATCCCCCTCCTTTGTTACCTCATTGGACACCAGTCCTCAAAAGTGTTGCCAAACCAGGAGTGACAGCTATCAATCAAGATTCCGTCATTACCCAGACTGAAGAAAAGCTGGGCTCTAAGAAGGGCAAAACCATCTCTTAAAAGGGAAAAATAAAAGTTAAACAAAGCCAACACATCAACCCAGCCAATGGTCCCATATTCAGTCAAATCAGAAGTAGCAGCAGCATTTGAAATACCTATTTCTTCAACATTGCTGCTGATCTCAACATTGTTATTTCCTCCCCTTGCAAAATGTGATGTATTCCGATGAAAATCTTATAAATAATTTGGTTGATTGTTTTGGTTTATTTTTAATTTGGGGATGGTGAATCTTACTTGATCTCTTTTCCTTTAAAAAAAAAACACTCAGAAAGGGGCTGAAAAATAGCCAACACATCCAAACCTCATGTCAGCACCAATGCTGGAACTAGAAAATGCTCAACATTTTATTTTACTTATTTTTTACATTGCATAAACAATATTTATCAAAAGACTCACTTGTGTCACCTTATTTTAGGGTTGCATTGCTAGACTGTTATATTTGAACTGCAAACACAGTACACAAACACGTATTCAGGAGAAATACAGTTGAAAGCTGGAGCACATAGCTTCACCTGCCTGGGCTACCAAAAAAGACAATGTTATATGTAAATTGTATATTTTGAATATGGCAGTTCTTTTTATGTAACTAACATATAACTTTAGGCACTGCAGAGAACAAAAAATGTATATAGTGATTTATAACAGTAAATAAACCAGCTGAAGGGCAGGTAGAAACTGCAGTGTGAGAAGTAAGAAGGAAAGAAAAACAGCCCAAGTTTCTTTCTTCCTTCCTTCCTTTTTTATCAGGATAAGTTTTTTGTTCCATTTATGGGAGAGATTTTTTTAAAAAGCTTTGGATTTCTTTAAGGAGAAGTGAGGTTATAGAAATAATTTGTCCTCATATTTTTTGGGTCCATATGACAAACCTCTGAGATGTTAATTGCCACTCAAGAGTATTTGGAGGATTATCCTCATGGGTTGACTTTGTTCTTAGTAATGTTGAAGCAAGTGGCCAATATTGTCAGAATGTGTCATGGATGACTCAGTAGCTTTGTAAGAATCCTATTTGTAAAAGGGACCTCTCAACAGAAGCATTCAGACCTATCCCTATGTTGTTGCTTATTGTTATGTGAATAAGCCTGAGACTTATGCCCACACCTTTTCACTTTCGTCCTGCTGGTGTAACCACAAGGAAGAGATTTGGAGGTACCCGCTGTTGCTTGCAGCAAACTATAGTTTGTTATCTCTGAAACAGGACAAACCATGATTAGTTTTACCAATTTTGTCTAAACAAGCCAGCTATAAACTATGGTTTATGATGCTGGGTTGTACTGATACATCTTACTTAAAATTAGCATAGTTTACATTTCAGACAAAACAACACTTTGCAGTTAGGCTAAAATGAGGTGAGACATCCTGCCTCCTCACAGCTGCACCAGTGGAGATAGGGGATCTTGGCTGGCGCACATAATATTACATGGTACATCCCAGTGAGGTCTGTGTGTCCTGGAGGCCTAGCGCATCAGGCATTGGGAGAATTTGTGGTTTGGAGGGAATTGTGCAGCACCAGCAATTAAACTCACATATAGAGCATCTGGGAAGCCTACCTTTCACCATTTCTTGGTGGTCTTTTCATTTTCAGCAGAAAGGCAAGATAGAAATTAAATAACTAGTAACTTTACCTCTTTTAAGGCAGAGTGTGACCTTGTGGATGATGTTACATATCCAGGTACTACACTGGTAACTTTTATATTGAACAAAGCTGTCACCAAGCCCTTTGAGAATTTGAAGGTTTTTTTTCCTCTAAAGAAAGCACTAATAATATTTTTTCCAGCTTGTGTGACATTTTCCGCTCTTAATTGCCTGTGTTGCAACTGGCCTCTTGTTCTCTTGACAACTTCTTTGAAAAAGGCTAGGGCTTTCCAGCCTCTGTTGGACTGAAGCATATGGTCTTAACTTGCCACCATGTATTATCATGTGACGAGCATTCTAGAAAAGCACCCTTTTGAGTCCAAATGATAATTTTTAAAATATATATAAATATAATTATATGAATTGTATTAACAGCTGCTGATTAAAAGCTGTCCTTGTAACTATATAAACACGCATAGAAATATATACATATTTCTTAAGTGGAAGAAGTGTGGGGGTTTGCTTTTTTTTTTTAAAGAGTAAGACATTTTCTTTTGCCAAAAAGCTTAGGTGCTCTAAAGGAATGTCTTCTTCAGAGATCTTAAGTTTGTTGAGGGAGTGCAGGGAACACAGTGGCTAGTAAACAAGGAAAATGAAAGATATTTTTATTGTATATTGTTTTAGAAGATTAAACTGGTGAAGGCAAAGATGTTTTAAAAGCCAAAAAGATGTATGTGAGAGCATGTGACTAGGTACATGTATGCATACATGCACACAAATATACGGGCATAAAAGAAAATGGCAAAGGCCAAAAAGAATGCTTTACTGACCATAGAAATAAAGACACAAAGTGATTTTAGTGAGCTATTATGACAATGAATTGAAAAAATGAAGTATTTATTTTCGTATAAAATCACAGAATTTTCATATATGGCACACTCCATTCATATCTCCTTATTTTGTATAACAGATGTAATTGAGAAAGAAGCATGCTTCATTTTCTCCTGTCATGTGTTTTGGAGGAAAGGCATCATGTCTTAGAACATCTTTCTTCTTCCATGTGGTGTCCTCTACATCAGTGGTCCCCAACCTTGGGCCTCCAGATGTTCTTGGACTTAAACTCCCAGAAATCCTGGCCAGCAGAGGTGGTGGTGAAGCCTTCTGGGAGTTGTAGTCCAAGAACATCTGTAGACCCACGATTGGGGACCGTGGCTCTACATGTCTTGAACTACCACTCCCAGAATCCTCCAGCATGCCAACTGAAGGACTCTGGGACTTGAAATCTAATATATATGGAGAACAACCAGGTTGGGAGACACTACCTTAGAATTAGCAATGGCATAATATTAGAAAGTTTTATGCCAGCAAACATTTTGATTTCTGAAGCTGCATGAGAAGTGGCTCATCCCAATGGTGATGTGAATGAGATGGAGAATGCAGTGCATGTGGAAGTCTCCAGTGCATGCCTCACTGGGGTTCACAGGAGTTGCACAGGGAGAGCACAGTAGTGGTGGATTGCGTCTGATACCACTTTGTATCCTGTTCTGGTAGTCCATCTCCAGTCCAAGTGATGAAGTTTTCTTAAGCAACTGTCATACTTCCCCAACTGTCCTATGCTTTTTGCAACGTATTTTAAGTTACCTACCCTAATTCTTTCGGAAGTCGTGGAAGAGAGACAGTAGAAATCTTGTTAAACAATTTTTTTTTTTTCTGTCTGTTGTATGACAAGCCCTGCCCCAAACCTTGATTTCAGAGGTGAGAAGCTGGTGATCTGATTATCAGCATTTCTGGATTTTTTTAAAAAGGCTTTTAAAATAGATCAGAGTGTTGGGGAGCTATGTCAACCCTATATTTCCATGTATTATCTGTTACCATGCTATTTAAGTCATGCTCCTTTAGAGTCCTATTCCCTTGGTACCATTTACCTTTTTTTATCAGAACTACCACCTCATAATTGCCAGTCCTGTCTTGATTGTCTATCAGTATATCCATCCCATTTGTATCCTGATTCCTGACTGTCCCCAAAGGGTCTTTGGACAGTGCAAACAAGATCTCATTTTATCCTTGCAAGAACTTTGTGAAGTGGGATCAGGCTGAGCAATGTGGTCTCTAAGCAGAGCTTGGGTAAGTTAATATCCTGGACCATGACTGCTGGATAGCTTGGTGGTTTAGGTATCTGGCTGCAGAGCCAGAGGTTGGGAGTTCCAACACTATCATGCTCAGAACCCCTCCAGCCAGCTTAGCCACTGGATGGAGGATTCTGAACTTGGAGCATTAACTGTTCCAACTTCTGCTTTTATTTCACCAGGCTTGCCCCTTCAGCTTTGAGAATTCCAACTCTCACTTCACGAGATTTACCTACATAATCATTTACATATTTGTTTCTATTAGATTTTGTTAAAAAAATACTGCCCTTGGTGTTCAAGGTCATCAGATGAGCTCTTATTAGATCCAACCTATCTCCCCCATTCCTAGCCTATATAAACCTATCTTGGGTACAACAAATACTATTAATCATGTTTGCTTGTGCTGTATCAAACACATTATTTCCATAATGCTTATTTCTTAAGATCACCTTGTTGGGGAGGGAGATAAAGAGCTGTGTGCTGTTGCACATGTCATGATTTACTTTGCTGACCTCAACACGCACTGAGAACAATTGCTCTGGGCCAACTATATCAGTGGAGTGTTTCTTCATTTTATTTTATTTTTTTCAGTCATTAAATACAAGAGAAGCAAACTAAAAAAATTGTCTTGCCTTTTTTTTTTGATGGATTGTTTCCTGTTCTTTTCTAAAGTACATGTTGGATAATTTTTACTGTATTTTTGCCCTTTATTTGTTGATTGTTTTTTTTTACCGTCTTTCTCCTTAAAAAGGATTCAAGGCAGCTTACATCATTAAAAGATAATATTTAAAGCTAAAAACAGTAACTATACAAATACGAAGGAGAAACAAACAAATGCCACACTAAAACCACCAAAAACACATTCAAAGCAATAAGGCACAATTCTGTTTAAATACCCCAGGCAGTCACTAAGGGAAGGCTGGCCTGAAGGGAAAGGTCTCCGCCTGCTTTTAGAAGGACAGCAAAGATGGGGCCAGACTGGCCTCCTGCGGGAGGGAGTTCCAACGTATGGGAGCAGCAACAAATAAGGCCTTCTTCCATGTCCCCATCAAATGCACCAGTAAAGGTGATTAACATTATATTTTTAATGTTGGTATTTTTAATAATACATTCTAAAAATCATGTTTTACCTGTCTCCCAAAAAGGAAACTCAAAGCAAGAGTGGACAGGGTCAACAAGATTAAGTGCAGTACCGTAGAACTCCCAAGCTAATAAACAAGTTTATTTTATTTTTTAAAAAACAACAGCAACAACAATAGTCAATTATAAAGCACCACCACCACCAAAAGGCTCTCAAAGGTTTTTGCTGCTTCAGAAAGAGCTGCCATTTTTGCATGCCCCCTAAAACAGCAGCATGGAGAATGGAATGCTTTTTTCAGCAAAGCATTCCATAGTGTGGGGGCAGTGCTCTAACCCTAACCCTTCTCTGGCTTGCTGCCTTCTCAACATTTGACTGCAATGCTCATTACACCCAGACAGCACAACTATGGGCCCTGCCGGGGATGACAAGGATAGCCATTCAGTATGTCAGGAGAGCAGCAAGTTGAGGATTAATGTTGTAGAACAGAGGGTCTCCAAACTTTTGAGCGTGAGGGCCACATCGTATATTTTCAACATTTTTGAGGGCTGAAGGAGTATGTCGGATGACAGGGAGTTTATGGGAGTTTATGAGAGGCACGTATGGAAGAAGGAAGTGCCATTCCTCTTAATTATATATTGACAGAAGCAGCACCTTCATGTTGGGCTGTTGTTTTGCACCTATTTTTCCTGCTTTTATTCAGTCTGCTCCTTATTCATTATTAAATCAAGATGATAAATCTTCCATAAACCTTCTTGTAAGACTAAAGAGCTGGCTGAATAGCTCAGTAGTTTAGGTATAGTTGGGAGTTTGATTCTCCACTGTGCCTCCTAAGTTTGTGTGGCCTTGGGTAGGAGGGTTGCACACTCCTAGGACACCCCCAGAAGGAGGGAATGGTAAAACACTTCTGTGTATTCTCTACCTTGAAAATCCTGAAAAGGTCCGCTATAAGTCAGAATTGACTTGACAGCAAATGATTATTTTATTAAGACTCTAAAGTGCTACAGACATGGTCTGTAGGAGGCAACCCTCTTCACAACCCTGAAAAGGAAATATTCTGGTTTCAGCTTCCAAATCACAGTTAGCTCTGAGCCAGAGGTAGCTCCCAGTGGAGACTCCAAGGCAGTGGCTCTTGAGCTTTGATTCTCCAGATGTTTGGAGTTCAGTTCCATTGGCCTTGCTGGCTTGAGACCCAAAGGTTGATAACTGCTTGTCTAGAGGCAGAACCTAGCGGGATCTGAAGGCCTTAGGAATGGACTTCAACAGATGGGAAACTTTGACATCAGAGTGTTCAGCCTGGAGGCCAGCTATGCAGCATGGCCTCTCCCAATTTGTAGAGACACTTGTTCAGCAGGCCAAGGCAAAGAGGCAGTCCCGAAACCAGCAAAATCAGGGAGCTGGACAGGGGACAGCTTGTATTTGTCTTCAGTGTGGAAGGGATTGTCACTCGAAAATTGGCCTTCTCAGCCACACTAGATGCTGTTCCAAGACCTCTATTCAGAGCACGTTACCATAGTCTCTCGAGACTGAAGGATGCCTACACACAGAGGCAGAACCTACATCATAAGCAGAGCTCCCTTAAGATGTACCAGCCATGTGTTGAGCTTAATAGGAGCATGCCTCAAGCAACCCGTTGCAAAATAACTAGCTTTTATTTTTGATTGGTCATAAAGTGTAAGCATGGACTTCCTTTGCAAATCTCAGGCATGGGACCATGAAAGAGCTGAGTTTACTTTGTAATAGCAACAAGGATGTTGACAATTCTTTAGGCCCGAGTCCCAGTCTTTGAATCCATGTCTCGAGTCTGAGTCTCAAGTCCCTCTCTGGGGAATTCTGGGAGTTGTAGTCCCAACCGCACCCCACCCCCAGCTGCCACAAAGATCCCCCTAGCAGTGCTCCTGAGCCTGGCTCGCCGCCTTCTGAGGAGCCCCTGGTCCATGCCTCCCCAGCCTTTCCTGAGGTGGCCTCTGCCGCCTCCTTCCCCCTCCCTAAATAAATAAGTAAATAAGGAAGCTGGGTTGGAATTGGTAGTGCTGAACTTGGTTGACAAAGATAGAAAAGGGAGAAGAAGGGAGAAAACAGCAAAGGAATTTCTGGGCTGGGAAGCCCAAGAGCCCTTCCCTCAAAGCAAGGAGAGAGTGGAGAGATCCCAGCACCCAAGAAGCCAAAATTCAAGCCAGTGCAAGGGATGCTTCCTTCAAGGGAAACTTTCTGGTAATGAAGAATAGACAAAGGTCCGCATAGTCAAAGCTATGGTTTTTCCAGATGTGATGTATGGAAGTGAGAGCTGGACCATAAGGAAGGCTGACCGCCAAAGAATTGATGCTTTTGAATTGTGGTGCTGGAGGAGACTCTTGAGAGTCCCCTGGACTGCAAGGAGATCAAACCTATCCATTTTGAAGGAAATCAACCCTGAGTGTTCACTGGAAGAACAGATCCTGAAGCTGAGGCTCCAATACTTTGGCCATCTCATGAGAAGAGAAGACTCCCTGGAAAAGACCCTGATGTTGGGAAAGTGTGAAGGCAAGAGGAGAAGGGGACGACAGAGGACGAGATGGCTGGACAGTGTCATCGAAGCTACCAACATGAATTTGACCCAACTCCGGGAGGCAGTGGAAGACAGGAGGGCCTGGCGTGCTCTGGTCCATGGGGTCATGAAGAGTCGGACATGACTAAATGACTAAACAAACAAACAAACAAACAAACAATGAAGGGTTAAAGGTACTGAGTTGTGATTCCTAGAAAGGAAAGGAAATAGGGAACTTCCTCAGCAACTGCCCCTCCCAAAAAACAAACAAACAAGAAACTCGACCCTGCCTGTCGCTCCTTTTACTTCTTCAGAGGGAAGCTGGGGCTCAGCTCCTCCGCCCTCCCCTTGTGTCTTTGGGGGTGAAGGTGAGTCCTTCTGGGGACCGGGAGGGAGGCAGGAGGGGTAAGGACCCCAAACTCGAGAACAGGACTCGGAAAAATGGGTCCGAGTCCCATGTTGAGTTGGAGTCAGTGAAAAAAAAACCCAAGTTGAGTCCCAGTTGAGTTGCGGGTGTGACTTAAGTCAGACTTGACAGCGAGCCACAAGTCCCCATCCTTGAACAGCAAGAAATATGCATTTCTTGTAACATTTGATTTGACCCTCAGAAGGATTGTAAGCCAAGGCTTCATTTGGTCAATTGAGTACTTACGCGAGCTGCAGGGTTTGCAAGGTACCTCTCTTAGGACATCATCTCCTACTTCACCAGTAACACTTTCACAGTAGGGCCCAATGAGCTATTTATTTTGCTCTTTCTCGGTGATTCTGAGAAATCTTTTAGATCATTGAATCAGCCCTGTATGCTCATTGCTTTGTTTTTCCCACCAGAAAACACTTAGAACACCATGACTTGGTTCTTAAGTTACAGAAGGGCGCATTCCATACAGGTAAGTGCTTTCAAACCAGTGGAATCTCCCATTAATCAGAAGAGGACATAATTTCAAACAGTCCTCACTTCCCCATGCAACCTTTTGCACGATCCCTCGTAATATTCCAGAGCAAATTTCCAGGAAGGCATATAGCTGCAAGGGGAAGGCCACAGAATCACATCCCATGAGCGACATTGTAATCACAGGACCTTTTGAATCCAAAGCCATGTTACAGCCCTCTTTCATGCTTGGAAATAAAAGGCTTGTTTGAACTTGCCTTTGGAGCTTATTAATGGAGAACACTCATCCTGTGACCTCCTTGTGTTTTGGCCACTGTCCTACTGAACCTCTGTTACGTGGAAGGTCACGCAGCATTGCATTGCTTGCACCAACACTGTGGTTGTACAAGCAGTGATCTCCATGAAAAAAACCACCTTTTGTTTGCATCATGCAACTTTTTTATTTTTTTGGGGTAGGCATCCTTCAGTCTCGGGAGACTATGGTAACGTGCTCTGAATAGAGGTCTTGGAACAGTGTCTAGTGTGGCTGAGAAGGCCAATTCGAGAGTGACAAGCTGTTTAATACCGTGTTACCATATGGACAAGAGTTTCTGCTCAGTGCAAACTGGAATTAGTTTTGGTCCTCAACTTACTGCAAAACCTGGAGCAGAGGCAGGCAAAGTGTGGCAACCCTCCGCCCCCCCCCCCCCCGCTGCCCAATTGGAGGCCTCAAAGAATGGCAGTTTTTCCTTTAACCTGGCGTGGCAGGATGAGGCCTCGTCATCACATGCACCCATTCCAGAATCAAAATGGGAAGTGGTCATCCAAGCCTTTCTTGAGTTTGCCTTATTCATGTACGTTTTTCAGCCATTTTGGCCTTTTGTGAGACTTGCAAAGCCCAAGGTGACTGCTGCTAACTATTTGATTCTCAGGCCCACAAATGTTTTCTACCGCTCCTCTAGATTTTTGCTCCCTTCAGGTATGTTGTCTCAGGCAACATACCTTTAAATAAATTGTAATATTTATATGTTGTCTAAAGGTAAATATTTCTTGCTTGGCTGATACCTTTTTTTAAAAATAGAAATAAAACCAGGACATTATTTTAGCATCCAAACTAGAAAGTGAGGGGAGACGTCCTTCAGAAGAGGAGAAAGTATTAAAACCTCAGTTTCACAATTTTCTCCTACTTCTCTTCCTCCTCCAGCCTTCTCTTCCTGAAAGGGAAAAATCAAATCATGCAATTGTACTCTTATTAAGTCAAGGGTGAAACGCCAATTGGTTTTAATGGAGGACACTTGCAGCCTCAAAGTGCTGCTCTCAGCAGAACCATTTCTGTCAGAAGTCCTTGGGGGTCTCCAAGGCCTTAAAATCTTAATGAGTTACAAAAGTCCTCTCAGAGCAGTTAAAATTAATCTGCCTCTCTTATAGTTCACTAAAACATCGTTTATACCAGTAGCAAAGGAAAAGCTATATTAGGCCAGGGAACTTGCTTGATTAATGATAAACCTGTTTGCTTCCTTTTGCTGTGAGCAGAATGCAGCACACTCCTACCAACTTCTTGGAGGACCTCCTGGTCCACAACCCACCTCATGCATCACAAAATGCCCTCCTATTTGTATCTCACTCCCATTGCTCGCTGAACAATATGAGCTGGTTGTAATTTGGCCTCAATTTATTCAATTAACTCCTGACAAAGTCTTTCATTCTTTCCTGCCTTTCATTAAAGTTTGCACAAAAGGTTAGTTTTGTAGTACAGCCAGGTTACATAGTGTCAGTGCACTAGAATTAGAGATGGGGGTGTTCGTATACGAATACCCCTCACAGGTGGAGATACCGAGGAGATAACGCTCCCTTCCTATTGCTCCGGAGCTCGCAGTGGATTAGCCACTCTTCGACCTGGCAGAGAGGCTCGTCATCCCGTCTCCTGCCAGGAGTGGCTAATCCACCGTGAGCTCCGGAGCAATAGGAAGGGAGCGCAGACCAGCAGTGGAACAGTGAGTGGACGGTCTGGCCCCAGGGCATCAGACCCTCATTATCTCCACCTGTGGAGAGGTATTCGTATTCATATATTCATGAATATGAATACCCCCAACTCTAACTGGAATTTTATGATTAGCAAGGGAGATAGTCATTTATTGCCAGCCCCTACTTTTCCCTGCTCCCAGTGAGATTAGCTGCAATTGTCATAGTAACTTGAGTGGGTTGGTAGGAATTGATATTCAAGGCAACAATACATTTTTGAAAATCAGCCTGTTGTTTTTGTTATTGCACTGTTAAGTCACTTCTAGCTTACAGTAACTCCATGACCTCCAGAAGGTCCTATTCTTAGCAGTCCTGGTCAGCTCTCACAAACTGGAAGTGTGGCTTCCTTTATAGAGTTAGCCTGCCTCATGTTTAATCTTATGTCCCTAGTACAGTGGTGCCTCGACTTACGAACATCCCAACATATGACCATTTCGAGTTACGACCAGCTCCGGCCGCAAAATTTTGCTTCAATTTGTGGCCGGAGCTTCCATTACGAACAGAAAAAGGCAGGGAAAAAAGGCGGGGAATTCAAATTGCTAACCGTTGGTGGCGAAGAGGCTGTTTCTTTGTAGCTCTTTCGCCCCAACGGTTAAAGTGAGTGTAATCGGAGGAGGCTTCGGACTGCCTGGTAAGGTAAGGTGCTGCTTTCTGCTTTTTCAAAACTGTTCTGGGTGGGTTTTGCAGCGTGGTTTTGGGCTGGGTGGTGGGATTATGTTTCTATGCTGTGATGGGTCTTGCGGGGTTTGTTTGCTTTTTGGTGTTTTTTTTCCCATTTCAGATGGGTCTTGCGGGGTTTGTTTGGTCCCCCCCCCCCATTTCCAATGGGTCTTGCAGGGTTTGTTTGCTTTTTGGGTTTTTTTTCCCCATTTCCGATGGGTCTTGCGAGGTTTGTTTGCTTTTTGGGGTTTTTTCCCCCCATTTCCAATGGGTCTTGCGGGGTTTGTTTGCTTTCTGCTTTGCTTTTTTTGCATTTCCGAAGGGTCTTGCACAGTTTGTTTGCTTCCCCCCCCCCCCCCTTCGGCCAGAATGGATTAATCGCGTTTCCAATGGGTCTTGCAGTGTTTTGTGTGGGGTTTTTTTGGTGATTTTTTTCTTTGGCCAGAATGGATTAATTGCATTTCAATGCATTCCTATGGGAAATGGTGCTTCGACTTACGACCATTCGAGTTACGACCGAAGTTCCAGAACCAATTAAGTTCGTAAGTCGAGGCACCACTGTATTGTCCTTTCCGGTAAGTTCTATCTCTTCATGTCCAAAGTATGATTGCCTCATTTTAGCTTGTAATGAGAGTCAGGCTTGATTTAGCTTCTAATGAGAGTTCAGGCTCATTTATTTGTCTTTCTAGCTGTCCTTGGTATCCTCCAACACCACATTTCAAATAGGTGTATTTTTTTTTCTGCCAGCTTCCTTCATTGTCCAGCTTTCACATCTGTACATAGTAATTGTGAAGATTATAATTTGAATGATCTTGATCTTAGTGTCCAAAGACAGAGCCTTCTTTTAAGAATCATTTACAGTTTCTGCCATTCCAAGTCTCCGTCTTGTGATTTCTTGGTTACAGTCCCCTTTGGCCTGACAACTGAACCAAGGTATAGAAAATTCTTAACATTTTTCATTACTTCATTAGCAAGACTAAAGTTATGCATATACTCTGTAGTCATGATTTTTCTCTTCTTAATATACAATTTTAATTCTGCTTTTTTACGTTCTTTCACGTTGATCAGGAGTAATTTCAAGTCATCACTATTGTCACTCAGTAATATGGTATCATCAGCATCTCTTAAACTATTGATGTTTCTTCCACCAATTTCTGCTCCTCCTTCAATTCAGACTAATCTGTTCTAGGTAAGATATGTTTTACATACAGATTGAACAAGCAGGGAAATAAAATATATCCAGTCTGACATATTTACCACTCTGTTTCGCCATTTTCTATCCTTGCAGTAATCTCTTCTCCACAATGTAAATTACACAGAAGAATGATCAAATGTTGTGGGACACCCATTTCTTTTGGAACAATCCATAGATGTCCATGATGCACAGTCAAAGGCTGTATGCTTGCAAACAAGGATGATCAGGGGACTGGAAACCAAGCACTACTGAAAGAAATGGTCATGTTTAGCCTTGAGAAAAGAAGACTCAAGGGAAATATGATAGCACTTTTCAAATACTTGAAAGATAGTCATACAGAGGAGGGGCAGGATCTGTTCTCAATCATCCCAGAGTGCAGGACATGTAATAATGAGCTCAAGTTACAGGACGCCAAATTTCAGCTGAATATCAGGAAAATTTTCTTAACTGTTAGAGCAATATGACAATGGAATCAGTTAGCGCGGGAGATGGTGAGCACTCGAATGCTGGAGGCATTCAAGAGAAAATTAGACAATAAGCTGTCAGATCTACTTTGATTTGGCTTCCTGCACTTAGCAGGGGGTTGGACTCGATGGCCTTTTAGGCCCCTTCCAAGTCATTCTATTATTCTATATTTGTTGCCATATTCTTCTTAGAATTTAGATATATTCAGTGTCTATAGCTTGAAGTAGTTCTAGTAGTATCCCAGCCACTCCTGGTGATTTATTTCTTGTAAGTGCCTTCATTTAAATTCGTAAAACTGCATATTTTTTTATCACAGGATTCTTGTTTGAAGAAATCTGTCATCTTCTTATCATTTGTCATACATTGTTTCCAGCTTCTTTTTATTTTAGATAATATATTTATTTTAGATAATATATTTCCAAGGTCAATCTTTCAGCATCCCAATCTTAGTTTAAATTTCCCTGTGCTTTCTTTAATTTTATGGAAAAGAGGTCATTTTTCCTTTTTAATTATCCTCTTCTATTTATTTTCAGTGGTTACTATAACTGTTCTCTTTGTCCCTACCTGCTAGTTGCTGAGAAGTTCCATTTAGGATTTTAATATTCTTTCTGTCCTGTTTTACTCTTGCTTTTCATTTGTTGCTAACAATTATAAGAGTTTAATCTATTAACCATCCAGACTTTTCTTTTCTTTTGACTACATAGTCTTTTTGCATTTCTTCCCTGATAATATATCTACTTTTAATCCATAGATATTCTGGTTCATAATTAATTGAGTTTAGTAATGCATGTCTGTTCTTCATGTCATAAATTCTTCAGGAATGTCATTTAAATTATATTTTGGTATTATCATGATTTTAGTGTTTATCTTCAGCTTTATTTTTGTTTTTTAAATATATTAATATTTCATTATCTGTATCACAGTCCATTCATTGTCTTGTTTTTGCAGACTGAATAGAGCTTCTTCATTTTCTGCTTCCAATTTCACATTCTAATCAATTTAAATATTAGTCATTTGCTGACATCCACATGTACAATCATCTGTTTGATTGTCTGAAGCACGTATTTGCAATAAACCGTTTGTTGACTTCACAAAATACTATGAGTTATTCTGATTCATTTTATGATCCTAGGCCAAATTATCCAACAATATTTGGTTCCTACTTCAGTCATCTATGACTGAGTGTCACTGCTATTGACTATGACCTTCCACTACTGCTGCTGTCCAGTAGTTGCCCTTCAAGAATTCTCTTCTTCCACCATCAGGGCTGGAGCTATCAATTCTGTTGGTGTAACTGTTAACTCCTGAAGTAGAATGGTACTGATAAGCCAACTGTCCCAACTTTAATGATCCCACCTTGGATGCCTCTGCTAGAAGTCTAGATTCATAACAGAGTCTAGCCACCTGGTTGTGTGTGTGTGTGTGTGTTTGTTCGTTCCATTAGTGTCACAGCACTACTCACGGCGGGTTACAACTTGTAAAATAGAAAACAAAAATAAAAATAGAGACATTAAAACAAAGGGCAATAGCCCTAAAAAAAAACCAGATGGGACTTACTAATCCCAGAGCGGATGGAGGAAAAGAGGGGAGGGAAGAAGAGGAGGGGAAATTTAAAAAAGGGGGAAGGTGGTCAGCTATCTGCTTTTTTTACTCACTCAAACCTCCTCACCAAGTTAAAATGCACATCTAAAAAGAATTGGATCTTTTATTTTAGTGGATACTGAAGTGTGAGATTGTGTTATATCCCTGTTGTAAGGTACCATAATTTTGGATGGCTTAATCATGAATGGGCAATTATGACCCATTAACTTTACAAGACACCTGCTCCTGGCAGATATGAAAACTGCTAGAAGTCTTTTGTTGATATGAATTAAGAAAGCTGCCTGCATTTTTGGATTCTGTGTGGTGAAGTGGCTATGAGGACTATCATTATGAGCGTCTGCACTTTAAAATTAAGACTGTACCACTGGCAAGGTTGCAAAGAACTCTGGGATCTGCCCATTTTGGGAACAGCAGCTAAAACATATATAGTGTTTAGTGATGCTTGACTGGTTAAACACTATCTTTTCTTAGAGGAGGAGTATCAGAGGCTTACATATATAAAAGTACACCTTGGAATTTCATTGATTTATATATAAAATCAATGAAATTCCAAGGTGTACTTTTATGTCCTTTAGAACTACATCATCCAAGAACATGAAATATCAACAGAATCTTCCTTGTGGAGTACTTTATAAAGGTGGACTCAGTTGGATGCAGTTCCCACCTTTTCTTGTTAATCCTTTCTCGGCATGAGTCTAGCTAGCAGCGTTACTTCAGTTTTGTTCTTCAGCTGAAATAGTTATGCCCTTTCTTCCAGTATGTGAAGAGCTTCGTTGAATTAATTTAATTAGGAAATGGTACAGTGGTGTTTGCTTTGACAGAACTAACCTTTTTGAGTGTATTAACAAGCTTGAAAGAAAACAGCAGCCTCTTCTTGCAGCCTGTCTGAGCCCAGCCTCCCCTCAGGAAGGGACGCCTGCTAAGAGCCACTTGTCACTACCAATATATTTCTATAAATTACCATGTACATAGGAAACTTTTTAATTACAGCTGTCATTTCTGCACCAAATGCCAGAGCCAGCTAGCTTGCCACAAAGCAATACTGTTTGACAACAGCATCTCAGATCCAACAGAAGACCATTTTAGGTGCATTGCTGAAAAAGTTGCTTCCATGGACCACAACTACCAGGATTACCTAGCCAAGTTGCCCAGGGAATCCTGGAAGTCAAAGAAAGTAATTTTTCAAAGCTTTGGCATTAGAAGTAACTTTTCCCCCCTATGAGTGTAATCCCTGGTGGCCAAGTGGGCCAAGGGTTAGCTGAGATGCCTCTTTACCAGCTGAACCTGTGCTGACCAATCCAGCTATTGATGTTGAAAATTACTTTGGACCATCATCATACGAGCCAAACGTTGTGCTGGCATTGGTCCTTGTCCATGGGCCAAGGAAAGTTTGGATCTGGCAGAACTCAGCTTCTCCCTCTGCCTGCTCCATTTATCACTCTTCTGCCAACAAATCTGTAACCAGCAGGGTAACTATACCAGCAGGTCTGTGCAATGAGCTGAAGCTGGCAAAACCACCCACCAAACCCTTGTGTTTAATCCTAATCCTCTACAGTAGAGACATTCTTGAGCTAGGACTGCACTGCCCCAACGATAGAAAAATGAACAGATGTTTCACATAGATACGGAGATGTAGGGTTGTGGGCTTTATAGTTAGTATACCTCAACTGTAACCTCTGGTCACATCTGTTCCTGAAACCACTTGGGAATACAGTAAATGGAAGGAATACGTTATATGGTCATGGGCATCTTCCTGCACAGACAGAGTGTACGGTTTTTAGTTTGTTACAACTTCTGTGTTTACATTTTGTTTTATTCCCTTTCTGTATATCTCTGACTATATGAGTAAAGAATATACAAACATTCTTATAGTTGGTCATTCATATATAACATACATACATCTAGTTTTCCACCAAGGCCCTGGGGAAAGTGCCATCTTATGGGCCCCTCCCAGAACTCAGAGAAGTCTTGCTCTGAATACTACTCCAGGGGCTGGAGGCTTCTGGGAGTTGTAGCCCAAAATACTAACCTGGCAACAATGGCACACAGCAGGAAGCCTTCAGACGTACTAGGTAGCTGGAGGCTGCCATTTTAATGTTCTGTTCTGTCCTTCAATTGTACCATGTTGGAGAGAAAGCTGCAAGCTAAAATGGCCATTAGAGTCAGGGGAGTAGAACAGAACAATTTATTCTAAAGAAGTTCCAGAAGAGACCCAAAGATTAGAAAACATACTGCAGCTCCTAGAATCCCTCCGTTGGCTGGGAGGGTCTGGGGATAATAGTCTTAAAAAGTAGCATTTCCAAGCTCTGTGCTAGCTATAGGCTCTTCTAGGATCCAGAGGCCATGGCAGTTTTCCTACAAAGCCAGATGCTTATATCATCTCATGAGAACCACTGTGGGATAAGCATCAAGTGATCACCGACTGACGTGTTCATTGGCATGCTTATTCCTTGTGGTCTGGAAATGACTAGTGTATGCTATGAAACTCCTATGGGAGGATGAAAAGAGTTCTGTAGTAACATTTCTGAAATGTCATTTTACTGATGAACATCTAATACCTCACTTTAGAAAAAGTGCAACAGACACTTTCTTCTCATATTTAATCATTCCTGCTTTTCTCTTCTTCTTCTCCCTCCCTCATCCAAAGGGTCAGGCAGCTCTGGCAGGTCCTATAAAGAACAACTGATGTGGCAAAACAGCTTGCTTAATGGTTATTTTGCTCTGCTTCATTCTGGCCAGCCACTTTCAGTTTGAAGGCTAACTTGGGCCCCAGTCTCCGTGACTGGAAAAAGGATTATGGAACTCACACACACCCCAGCAAGCACAGCCACTGCCCCATCTCTCAGAAATTCTGAGGTATACAATCCAAAAAAGTTACTTCTTCATGTTTTGCCCAGTCACTGAATTTTGCAGATTCCGCAAGGGGGATTGTGCAGTGTGTGGTGGCAGATACTGGTTGCCTGGTTTATGGTGCCTTTGCAATGAACAACACATTTTTAAACAATAACGTTAATACATTCTGCAGGCATTTCAAGACTGGCAGAACTGTATCCCCAGCATGCACAAACACTTTTTTTGTTAGCCATAGAACCAACATTTTAAACTACCCAGAGTGATGTGCTGTTGTTTTGATTAACACCATCATGTCAAAGATTCTCTTCAATGGTAGCAGCAACAATTTAGTATGCTTTTGTTTGACATGACAGTTTCAGACAACTACTATGGGCAATTAAAAGGCATGCATATTTCGGCTTTCATTTTGCTTCCCCCCCCCCCCCCAAGCAGCAACCTACTTTTAAGCTGGCTGGTTAGCTCGGTGAGTTGGATTACCTGTCTGTGCAACCACGGGTGTGTTGGGGGTTTGACCTTCCACTGTGACTTCCACTGGAGAAGAGCCAGACTGTGTAGGGCAAGCTGCACAGTCCCAGAACAGTCCCCAGAAGAAGTGACAGCTAAACCACCTCTGAGTACATCATACCTAAGAAACCCTGGCAAGGGTTGCCATAAATCAGAATCAGCTTGACAGCACATCATAAATTAATTAACCTAGTTTTGGAACAAACAATAAAACTTATGAAACTAGTTTTCAGTCCCATTGAAACCAGTGGACTTAATATAGTATGAATAATATTTACTTGTTACACCTAAACGTTCACTAGGAGAATTGCTTGAGAGGATTTGAGGTTATTTTTCGCCTTTTTGTATTTTTTTTATGTATTCTGTCAAAAAGAAAAAAGTAACAAGTAACTAATGCATTACTAATGAGGTACTTAAAAAAAACCACCAGCTAACAAATAATGGAATCTCTGGCTCTATGAGTATTACAAACACAAACTTTCCAAAAATATCACACACACACACATACATTCTTGTATAATAAAACAACAATAATAGTGTTACAACAAAACTGAATGCTACAATTTATTCACCCTAATTTTTTTTCACCAGAGCAGAAGTTGCTTGAAGAAATGAAGAAGAATTCAAATGTCTCTTTGAAGTCAAAGAAGAACAAAGTCCCAGATATGTTTATCAACCAAGGTAGGACATCCACAACATAAAGGAATTGGCTCCAAAGATACAGTCTCTAAAACCCTAAAATAAAAGGCAAATGCAAATAAATAAGAACACTATTTGGTTCACCCTTCCAGTGCCCCTCCTACACAAACATGTTGACATTCTACTACCTAAACCAAGGCCTTAAGAGCCTTATCGTCCTCCAGCCCAAGGGTCTCCAAACTTTTCAGCATGAGAGCCACATTATATATGCTCCACATTTTCGAGGGCCGAAGGAACACGCACGCGTGCATCTGCCCGCCCACCTGCCCACAATCCCTCCTGCCTGCCTGCCTGTGTGCCTGCCTGCACACATGCCCACACACACACACGCACACCCTGCCTGAGCCTGCGATGTTCGCCAGGCCAGATAAAAAGGCAAAGTGGGTCCGATGTGGCCCACGGGCCGTAGTTTGAAGACCCCTGCTCCAATTGTAGACCCTTGCTACAATTTCCCCTCCGATTCAGCTGAACCAAATAAGTCCATAGGGCTTACAGGGTCACTTTTGTAAAAGCTTTGCTGTTAGAGAAGAAAGGTCTTTCTCTCCTTCTCCTTTGGATTCTTAAGTGAGGAACTGGAAGGGGCCAAAGGAATACTGTGTGCTCAGCAACAAAGCCAATTAATGGTTGAAATGTATTTCATATTGTAGAAAGGGTTAGGATGCCAAGCCCTCTGAGAACAATGTTTCTCTCTCTTATTCCAGTGTGCTCTCACATCTGCAACAACAGGGAGTAACTTTACCAAAGGCAGGTGTTAAAATCCATGTAAAATTAAAGGGTGAGCAGAACTTGACCCAGAGAGAATTTACCTGTGAAGCAATAAAACACGGAGGTTTGTCAGACAGACTAGATTTTAAAAACATCCCTGAAGATAGAATCACATTATTCAGTAGACAGAACATCCACAGTATCAGTGTTTTTTAAAAAAATGACCTGATCAGATCAGAATAAATGGGAGAAATTATACTGCAAACAGTGCTTATATTCTGAAATAAACAAAATGGTGATTGAGCTCAGGGAATAGCTACTGAGTCGTGCAGGTGGAGCGGTAGGGGATTTTTTTTTGCTGGGAATCCAAACTGGCTTTGGACTAACCTCTGACGAAAACCAGTCTCAGCCTAACTTTGCCCCACAAATTGCAATATGAAATGATCAAGACAGCCTGCTATAAACTAATGTTTTGGTACAGCCCTCCAACCTTAAGAAGGGAAAAACACTAAACTATGTTCCAAAGTTCGTGAGTACTGAACTTCCAATCCAACCTACAATATGTCAAAAAAGTGGAAAACAGCAAAGTAGATGCAGATGATGTAGATAATGAGAATAACAGTGAGGTGCCACCAACGTTCCCTCTAAGTTGCATGTGCTCAGCACTAGACTGGGGCCATGCAGCCAATCTAGTGTTGCTGCCCATTTGCTTCCAGTTGTGGCCGGAAGCCCCTGCCCAGCACTCTGGAAAATTAGAGTGAATTTTGGGTGCGACCAAAGGCAAAATACATTCTTACTAGCTTTTTTAAAATCTCAAGGACTAATTTTGTGGTAAGTGTATTTTGTTTTGTTGTGTTCCATTTTTAAGGCTGAAGCCAATTGTTAAACCTACTGTAGTGGAATGAACTGGTTTTATGCACCTGGTTTGTACTGTGCGTTCATGCTTTTGTCTTGTTTGCTGTTTCCAAATTAGGCTCTTTTTAAAAAAATGAATACCCTATTCACTTACAGAAATTTACAGCAGTCCCAGCTTGATCTTTCCCTTGTAACTCTCCTGAGCTTCCACACTGCTTTTTCCTTGCTACAGAAAATCCACCTAAGAGGGAAAAATGAAAAAAAGTGGTCCACTGCCCTTGTGGTGATGGCATTAGGAGCTGTTTGCCTGGAAGCCCCTTCATTATTCTTTTTCCTTGCAACATCAATACTGGGGGTGCTGTAGCCATGCCTAAGTCTAGGCTGGATTCTGGGCCTTCATAGGCAGAGGCCTGAGTCCCCTCTGTAGGGTGGGGGGGAATACGAGAGGCTGTCGTCTCAAACTATATTAGAAACTACCGAGCACTATTGCAAATGTCATTTAAATGTCAATATTTTTCTTGCTTCCTTAAATATCATATAGAGGACATGATGACCAGGTTGAAGAAGAGAAACATCCTCTGTCAGTTTTGGAGGTGTAAATGTTTGACAGGAATAGACTTTATTTGAGATTCATGCTCCTGCATTCATTATGCCAAGAAAAATGAATTTTAAAGACTGCTCTCTTTTTATCCAAAACTAACCACAAAATTGCCTTTCTGACCTGCACACACACTAAATCTTGAAGCCCTACATGCAGAAGGAAGTGTCATGCCCACTTTGGTGTGTATCCAATGTGAGGCTTGAGAGCCCTTTGTCTGATCCAGTCAACATTATACCCTCAGAGTCAAAATAATTAAAAGCTGATACAGAATTTCATCCAAGAAATTAATCCAAAGAAATAGGTGGCGTGACACACAATGATTGTGTGAAGACGACTAACAGATGGCACATTTTTATAATGAAAGTGTTGGTGTCATCAGTGGACTTTAAATATTTACACAGACATATTTGCAAATCAAAAAGCTCTTTCACTGTCCCCGCAGAGAGGGGAAAAGAAGTTTTGTGACATCTTAAAAGACCAACAGATTTATTTTAGCACCACCTTTCATGGGTGACAAGAGTAGCAACTAGAGATGGGCTCAAACCGCCAGTGCAGTGGTTCACGCCAGGTCGTTCCTCAGCTGAACAAGGTGTTCAGCACTTCCCAGCCCCACCTCCTCCAGCAGGTCCCCAGTCAGAAGCACCGCCCAGAGGAAGCGGGGCAGGAAAGCTGAGATGCTGCCTCTGAGGAGGTGGGGCTGGGAACTGCTGAACAACTGTTCAGATGAAAAACAAACCGGCACAAACGAGCTCATGCCCATCTCTAGTGGCAACTCATCCTTCAGGGCAAACAGGACACTGCCCAGCTCAGGCTGCCACAAACTAGCCTGCTTCATCATAAAAGTCAGAGGGCCTCTATTTGCCTGTGTGTGTGCGAGAGAGAGAGAGAGAGAGAGAGAGAGAGAGAGAGAGAGAGAGATGGAAAGGGAAAGAGAATACTCACTTTTGCCTCAGTTCTACCCACCACCACTGCTTGTTGAGCCTTCCACCTCACCAGCCTGCAGGAAGCATCAGCCACCACAGGACTGAAATCCTCTTGTTTAGATACACTATACTCCATGCACCTGTGTGACCAGTCACTTACCTTCAAGGAAAACAACACTCGCTCCCCCGCTTAGTGGAAACTCAAGAAACAGACAGAATTGCAGACATACACACCACTTTCAGCCAAGTGGTGTTTATGTTTTCTGTATGGTATTTGTTTGATCTTTTTTAGTATTTGTATACTCACTGTTAGCTTTAATATTGTCTTTTAATGATGTAAGCCACCTTGGGTCCTTTTATGGAGAAAGGCTGGGTGAAAATCTTTTAAACAAACAAAGTAAGTCTTTTTTGCTGTGTTGTTGTAGTTATTTTGTTTTACTCCAGTTGCATTATTGTTGTTACATGCCATCAAATTACCTCCAACTTATGGCGACCCTATGAATTATGGATCTCCACCATGTCCTCAACAGCCCTCCTCAGCTCTTGTAAACTCAAGCGTGTAGTTTCCTTTACGGAGTCAACCATCAATTATTTGGTCTTGCTCTCTTCTTGCTACCTATCACCTTTCCCAGCATTTTTGTCTTTTTCCAGAGAATCCTGTCTTACCATGTGTGCCCAAAGTAGGACAACCTTAGTTTCAACATTTTAGCCTCCAGAGATAGTTCAGGATTGATTTGCTCTAGGACCTCTTTATTGGTCTTTAGTTCTGTTCTGCACTGGCCAGGGAAAACTTGGAATACTGCATCTACAATGCCCTTTCTGACAGTACAGGGTAGCCACGAAGCTTTTCTCCAGCACTACATTTCAAACGAATGATATATTTTCCCATCAGCTCTCTCTCCAGTCGAGCTTTCACTCCCAAGCATGGTGATCAGAAATACAAAAGTGTGGACGGTTTTGTTTTTCTATACGACTGCTAAATAGGACCCTCCAACCCTTTCTTTTTTCTCCACTAGCCAACCAGACTATCAAAATAATCTTCCCTGCTTCTTTCTCAGAAAAGGTCCCTATCATGATTTTGGGGCTGAATTCTGGGCTAAATAAAGCTCAGGAGAGGGAAAAACCGAGCAGCCCCTTTTAACGCAACCCCAAAGATCTTTTCTCTTTGAACTTTGTCAGTAGAAATTGTCACCATCCCTCTGCTGTTCACAGTGACAGAGCACTCTGTACATGCTCCAAAGGCACAACACCTTGGTAGTTTGGGCCGCAAGCAATGAGACACTTTGGACTTAGATTTGAACCAGATTAGTTCTGCATCCACAACACAAGTGGACAGTTTAAAAAGGAGTAAACTTTATTAAAGGCAAAACATGTAAGACATTGTCTAGGAAGTTTAAATAGCAAAATTCACACAGACTGCTCCCCATCTGTATATGTAAACCACCCAGAGTAGACATGTTCTAGATTGGCTGTATATACATCTAATAAAACAAACAAACAAATAAATAAATCTCTTAGACAAGGCACAGGCTTGGTAAAGGCAAGCTACAAAGCATCTATCCTTAACCTAACTAAGTTTTCTAACTGCCTTGGCTTCGGTGAGCCAGGCAGCCTACTTACATAGAATGTGGATTTGCCATTCTCTAGAGGCTAAATTTCTCCCGATCTCCTGGAAGAGAGAAGGCAACTAACTCCCAGCTCAATTTAGCTCATCTTCCCTTGTTTGGCTGCTGTTCTTAAACCTTTTCTGTCCTTTTGTGAATTCCTGGAACTTCCTGGCAAATGCCACTTCAAAGGGGCTTTTGCTCAGGGCAATTACCTGAGCTGCTTCTACAGGGAGAGCTGAGGAGATCTGCATATCAAGAGATTTCAGGCAGTGAGTGCTGTCCTGACTTCCTCCCAAGTCCCTCTTCAAAGAGTGCTTTGAAATTCATATTCATTTGCCGGACAGCTTCTGTTCAAGAGTCTGTGATGACATCTTTGCAACTTTATTATGCCTCTGGTGTCCTATCACGGATATCTCTAATGTCTCTGTCTTTTTCACTGTATAAACAAACGAACGGAAGTACTGTGGTACCTTGAAGACTAATAGCTGTATTCCAGCATGAATGTTCATAGATTACAGTCCATCCTCTTAGATATCTGCTGTTCCTGTTGTTATTGATGTGATTTTTTTTTTTAAGCTGGTCAGGGAGCCTTATGTTGACCAGACTGCAGAAAAGCAATATCAACTAATAAGGTGTAGAAAGAAGTCATCTCTATAGCTTTGTTTTTCACCACAGGTAGGAGGGGGTCACTGTTTGTTTTGCAGTTTGTTGAACCAGCTGTGTATGACCTGCACAAAAGGCCACCGTCATTGCTGCTCAGCAGATCGCTTATTGCATAAATATTCCAACAAGAAAACATCAAGCTTTGCTTCACTGCAAACTTGGAAGGTGGGCAGAGGAGGCAGTTTGTTCTAAGGCAAGGTGATGGGGAGGGGCAAAAAGGTACAGGAATTCATGCAAAACCACTCACACTGTGTATACTGGGATAAGGAGAATGCCATCTGGATTATAGGAGTAATCTTGGTAAGGGGTGTGCTTATGGAAGGAAACTTATGGGGTACAAACACTAGAGAATCAGCCAGTATCTCATGTTGTCTGAAGGGCTGTGCATTATAACTCAAAAACTCATCTAGTATTTTCTGTATAGTTGTTGTAAACCACCCAGAGTGGCTTTGGCTGCTAGATGGGCGGTACATAAATCAAGTAAATAAACAAATAAATAGTCATCTCCAGTCCTATACCATCCAGCTAATATTAGCAATGGCTAAGTCACACTGAAACCAATGAAATATGTTACATTAAAAGTTACTAAAATCTTATCAACTAACCAAAATGAGACTTCATTGCAACTATGGAGGGCATAGGCCAGCGATGGCGAACCTATGGCACGTGTGCCACAGCTGGCACACAGAGCCCTCTCTGTGGGCACGTGAGCCATAAGTTGCTGGATCACTACCCCTGGCAGCCAAACCTGAGGAGGCGGCTGCAGCCGCGGTGCTAGCGCCCCGACAGGAGGCGGGCCAGGATCCGGAGCAGCTGGCGCTGGAGGGCCAGCTGAGCTATAGGCAGTGGTGGGATTGGGCACAACTGGAGGCGGATCTGGAGTGGGGTCTGGAGGCACCTCCGTGCCCGGGATTCCCCCTTCCGCCGCCACTTCCATTTCCGCCACCGCCAATTCCGCTGGCCGGGTTGTTGTGTGTGTGTTTTTTTTTTTCAGTTTGGGCACTCGGGCTCAAAAAGGTTCACCATCACTGGCATAGGCCATATGCTTTGAAGTTCTCCTTAGCTATGCAAACACCACCACAACTATGTACCAAACTTCCCTTTCTGGTGGGATACTCATTTTACTGGGAGTTTCACACTGGACAGAGACCATTTTAAGTTTAAAAGGGAGTTTTTGTCTTTTCAAAATGGTGTATCAAAGTTGTTTGTCATTGTTTTTCCTCTTCCCAGCAAGACCGGGTCCACTCAGGGCGAAACCTAACACCCAACGACCTAACTCTGAGAATCTTCAGACCCTTTTTTTACCATTACATCTCAAAACAACATAGAAATTACTTGGTTTGTGATCCACCATCACCACCCCACTTACCCTGCTTCCTTCCTTTAATGTCAAGAAAAGATCTTGAAAACTTGCACAGATTTTCTTTCCTTTTTTATTTGTATATTAAAATACCACCGCAATCTGGGTTTCAAAACTTTTGAGCAATAAATCTGCTGCTTTTTACTGAGACTAGCCTTTCACGTATTTTGTAATACTGTGACCAGCAATTTTATTACTTATTATCCTGTTACCCAAAGAGTAGAGCAAAGAGCGCCACCTTAAGGCAATAATGTTCTTTTCTAATTTTTTCCATATAGAAGTTTACTGTTCTCTAAATGCTATTTGCAGTTCCATGTATAAAGATTTACTGATGAGAAGCATCACAGTACTGAAACTCACAGACACCATCCTGTGAAGTGTGTCATTCCTATAATTTGTCTGCCAGCCCCATGCCCTTGGAATATATCTGAAAAGAAAGATTAGAGAAACTGCAAAGTTCTGACAGCTGTCCTGTGGACTTCAGTGGAGCTGTACTATGTTGACAGAAAAGAGGTTTATGTTCTGTGTGACTGTGGTGTTCTGGATAGATAGGATCCCTTGGGCAAGAAAAACCCAAGCTGGCTGCTTCCTTGAAACTTGGAACAAAACTCTCCATTTTGACTTTGATTCCCTATAACATTTGAATGCTAATGGCTGGTTCACAACAGACATCTATTTTCATCTGCATTTGATACAGCCAAGGCTTCAGCTAGGCTGGAGAAACAGGGGCTTTGCCCCTAGGTGCCAAATGTAGAGGATATGTTCTTTCACCAGACTGTGGCCATAGAAAAGCTGCTTTTAGAAAAGACAAGGTGAATGAGGCATCCAGGGCAGACATTGCCAGGCTGTTGGGCAGAGTAGGAGACAGATAATCAGTAGACCAGGTCTCTCTGAGGCAGCGGAAGGCAGGCCTACTCAATGCTTGGTATACCAGATCTCTGGCCTGGATGGACAGCTAGCCTACCTGGACCAGGCCTTTGTCAGACAGGTCTACTTAGAGCTCTGTAGACCAGGCTGGTTTCCAGAAGTGTAAGTGGCAAGGGCATCCAAATGGAAGTCTACCCAAACTATGGGCAGAACCAGCATGTGCCCCCTTCCCCATCAGAGAGGAGGTCTATCTGAGGCTTGGTAAACCATGTTTCTGGCCTGGACAATGAGGAGGTTGTGGCATCCAGAGGGACAACTGGTTTATCTGCATCTCATGGAGTTTAGTAGACCACTCCACTGGGCTGAACAATACAGAAAGTCACTCATTATATGTTATGCTAAACTATATTTGTGTGTGTGGTTGCATGTGTGTATATTGGCATTTCCCATACCTCAGTAGGGACTTTTTTGTTTTGTTTCATTTTAGCCCTGATGGTGGTTCTGGTCTGTTGTGCATGAGGGGAGATGCTGGCCAGGCAATGTGTTGTAAGTGCTTCTTGCATTGTTTTAACATCATGAATTACATAATTGACTGGGGTGGGGACAGTTTGTGCTGCTTTGCCTCAGGTGCCAAAGTGGCTAGTTTTGTCTCTGTTTACAGGTTGTCATCAGAGATTCTACATTTCTGATTAAGTTAAAGGCCAGCCTCCTGAACTGATGAGATTCAAGAGGTGAGCAACTGTCCAAAGACCAGCAATGTGAAGTATGAAGCAGGGATTTTTGATCACCAATTGCCATCACACCCTCTCTCTCTGAATCAGACCTTCACTAGACATTAAACATTACACACACACAGGGCAGCTAACTCACACAATTTTCAAACCTGGCCATGGATGTTGTATTCATTTTCTTTCTACGTAAGAAAAAATGTGAGATGTGAAATAGTCATTGAAATGGAAGCAGAAAGGAGATAAACAACATAGATCAAAACACCACCAGTGGCCAAAATGGAGCAGAAGGGAGAAAAAAATATCTAGTAAATAGCAAATGTGGATATAACTTTCAAAGGCCAATAATTACTTGTGCCACCTAAAACTATCAGGGGCACATGCCAAACCAATACTCCTGTAAGATGTACTACCTTCCAAATGTTGAACAAAAGGCACAGAGAGAGATGAGAAAGTTGATTACAGTTTGAAATAAAAATGCTCAGTGGTACAGAACATGTTCCGCATGCAAATATCACAGTTCAATTCCCAGCTTCTTTAGAGAGAGAAAAGTGTGCTGCTTATATACTGCCCCGCAGTGCTTTAAGTTTTTCTTTGGTGGTTTACAATTTCATTATGCAGTGTACACAATTCCCTATACCCAGCTAGCTGGGTACTTATTTTACTGACCTCAGAAGGATGGAAGGCTGAGTCAATCTTAAGCCAGCTACCTGTGCCCGGGATTGAATTCAGGTCATGAGTAGAGTTTTGACTGCAGTTGTTGTTGTTTAGTCGTTAAGTCGTGTCCGACTCTTCGTGACCCCATGGACCAGAGCACGCCAGGCCCTCCTGTCTTCCACTGCCTCCCGGAGTTGGGTCAAATTCATGTTGGTAGTTTTGATGACACTGTCCAACCATCTCGTCCTCTGTCGTCCCCTTCTCCTCTTGCCTTCAGACTTTCCCAACATCAGGGTCTTTTCCAGGGAGTCTTCTCTTCTCATGAGATGGCCAAAGTATTGGAGCCTCAGCTTCAGGATCTGTCCTTCCAGTGAACACTCGGGGTTGATTGCCTTCAAAATGGATAGGTTTGTTCTCTTTGCAGTCCAGGGGACTCTCAAGAGTCTCCTCCAGCACCACAATTCAAAAGCATCAATTCTTCAGCGGTCAGCCTTCTTTATGGTCCAGCTCTCACTTCCATACATCGCTACTGGAAAAACCATAGCTTTGACTATACGGACCTTTGTCGGCAAGGTGATGTCTCTGCTTTTTAAGGTGCTGTCTAGGTTTGTCATCGCTTTCCTCCCAAGAAGCAGGCGTCTTTCAATTTCGTGGCTGCTGTCACCATCTGCAGTGATCATGGAGCCCAAGAAAGTCAAATCTGTCACTGCCTCCATATCTTCCCCTTCTATTTGCCAGGAGGTGATGGGACCAGTGGCCATGATCTTAGTTTTTTTGATGTTGAGCTTCAGACCATTTTTTGCGCTCTTCTTTTTCACCCTCATTAAGAGGTTCTTTAATTCCTCCTCACTTTCTGCCATCAGAGTGGCATCATCTGCATATCTGAGGTTGTTGATATTTCTTCCGGCAATCTTAATTCCGGCTTGGGATTCCTCCAGTCCTGCCTTTCGCATGATGTATTCTGCATATAAGTTAAATAAGCAGGGAGACAATATACAGCCTTGTCGTACTCCTTTCCCAATTTTGAACCAATCACTTGTTCCATAGCCAGTTCTAACTGTTGCTTCCTGTCCCACATATAGATTTATCAGGAGACAGATAAGGTGGTCAGGCACTCCCATTTCTTTAAGAACTTGCCATAGTTTGTTGTGGTCCACACAGTCAAAGGCTTTTGCGTAGTCATTGAAGCAGAAGTAGATGTTTTTCTGGAACTCTCTGGCTTTCTTCATAATCCAGTGCATGTTAGCAATTTGGTCTCTAGTTCCTCTGCCCCTTCCAAATCCAGCTTGTACTTCTGGGAGTTCTAGGTCCACATACTGCTGAAGCCTGCCTTGGAGGACTGGAGGACTGCAGTCTTAACCGCTACACCACGAGAACTAGGAAGCAAGCCTGCAGGAGCTCTTCTGGGCTTGCAGTAAATCTGTGGTGACAGCCCTGGGCTAGATGGAGCAATGGTCTGACTCAATAAAAGGCAGCTTTCTATGTTCCTATCCCAGTAGATAGAAATATTGTATCTTTGGATAAGATGCATGGACAACAAAAAAGAGAAGGGTGGCTCAGTGACCTGCTTGTAAGAACTCCCAGAAGCATTTGATGAACACCACTGAAAACAGAATTATAGGCCTGGTGAGTTTTCATCAGGAATTACCAGCAAGATCATCCTTGGGTTCTTATGCTAGGAACATACATGCCAATGATCCAACATCTTTCCAATATATTAAAATCAGTGGAAACAAAGAGACAACAGCTAGGAATAAATTCTTTGTTTAAGCCTTACCGCTGTTCAGTTTCCTGAAAGAGGATGACCACTAGAGACAGTAAACGGTAAACTAGAAAGACCATTGATCAGATGCTGCATGTCCTTTATGTGAGATAGCTGCATGCAGGAGGTCTAGCTCTGTAAGTGAATAGCTAGCGGTCAAGGCAACAGGACAAAGTGAGTTGGTAAGTGATAGAATTTGCGAGAGCTTCTCACTCTCTGCCACTGCTAACAAGAGATTTATTATTTATTTATTTATTATTTTTATATTTTATTGGACTTCTACCCCGCCCATCTAGACCAAAGGTCTACTCTCAGGAAAAAAATATTCTGGGAATGTGTGAAAAGAAAAACACATGAATGAATGAACAAAGTGTTTAAGAAGTTCTTTATAGGTTGTTCTTCATTCCTACAGCAGGGTCAAAGGGACAAAGCACACTTTTTACACTGTATATTAAAACAAAGTAATTGGAATACATACACATTAGGTCTTCTGTATAAAAAGTAGAAAGAATATGCACAGAAGAGTTTAAAGAGAAGGCACATACATTGTATGCTATATGCTGGAGAAGCCAGCAGTGGGTGCTGCTGTTCCATAAGACGAACATTCACTTTACAATATACTTGTGAAATAATTTGGCACAGATTTGAAAAAGAGGAACTTGTTTTTTGGCCAGTATTGAATTTCTATTTACTTAGAACCCCTCCCAAAAGACACAGAATCCAAAGAAGCATTTTTTTCCAACCCAGCCTCATTTTTTCTGAACATTTATGGAGCCAAAACCAACAAAACTTGAGACACTTTTGCTAAGGATCAAATACATCACACCTTTGTATGTCCTGAATTGATGTCCTTGAGTTTCCAAAACACAACACAGCTTTTCCATTGTGGAGTAGCATCTACAAGACTGTGCTGCCCTGTGTCATGACATGAGGGCCTGCTGGGGTTTGTTTCATTCACTGTGAACTGTTACTATGAACTATTGAATAGTCAGCCATCAAATTCAGTCACAAGAATCCTTGCTCTCTGTCTTCCACCATCTGAACATTCATACGTATAGATATTCTACATCCCATTAGCAGTGGCTGTACAAGACCATGAGGTGAGCAAGCTTTTTAGCTGTTCTGACCACAGAACTGAATGGGACACCATACTGAAGTCCAAACTGGACATTAATGGAAATACGTATTACCCTGCAGTTACCCTGTTTTTCTCCTAATATATATGTTTCTTAAGAGATATGTCCCCTAGCAATCAAACTTGTAAATTAACTCCATTTGCCTTCCAATGACCAATTAAAAGATAAACTATGTGAAATGCAGGATACATAGTTGAGGAAAATCACATGATATGACATGTTATGCTACATGAAGAGCACTGCTTCTAAATATGGCCTAAGTGTACAATCTAGTTTGACCTTGAATTCATTTACTTGGTGTTTATTAGCTGAACTGTCTACCATAAATTGGCTGAAAAAAGCAATAAATATCTTTAACCTTCCTTTCCCAAGTTTCTAGACTGTTTAGGTGCCAACTGTAGAAATCAACATCCATTAATCAGCTTTAAACTATGTCCACTGTGGGATAATTTGTTCTGTATAAAAATTCACAACACATGGCTTTACTCTGAGGTAACATTATCAAAACTAGAAATGTCATAAACACTTCAAGCACTGTAAATAATATAAAGGTATACTGTACTTTGATGAGGTAGGACACTATTGAAGGCATTCCTTACCATGACAACTGTGACTGGCCCTGCACAACTCTGTGAGGCTCAATGTTCTTTAAAAAGCTGCAACATGGAAAATGTGCATGAACAATGCAGTCCAGAAGAAATCAATCATAGACTTGATGCCACTCAGCAAGAAATTTGTGCCACTGATACAAGACAGAGACACAAGGAGGCAAGAACAAGAGTACAGCAATGATCTTGTGCTGGCATAGCAAATCAACATTCTATACGGCAATTCTAAAAAATGGGGGCAGCCCAAACAAAGTATTATAACTTTGAAACTTGGTTTTGGGCCAGCATCAAATTTTGAACATTTATAGCAGACAGTCTGCTCTTGTTTTGTGTCAAATTTGGGAAAGTTTAAGCAAAGGGCTTTTGAGTTATAATTTTAAAATTAAAATGTTTCCCCCTCTTTTAGAAATAGGCAACCCTAAACATCCCAGTTTAAAACAGATCACATAAATTGAAAAGACCAACCTTACTTATCTTGAAAGAGAATGATTGGTACCACCCACTTTTTTTATTTAGAAAAAGCCCAGACTGCAGGAGCTGAACTATTGATCCTCAAAAAAGGCTTTTCAAAGGCAAAAAACAGTTACTTTTCCATAAGATTGAGCATGGCTGGTACAAGCTAGCTAGCAGGAGCTTCACAAAATGAAACATTGGGGATATTTTGCTATGTATCTTCAGTAAACATTCTCTCAGGATTTCTGAGACCAGTCTCCTCACATGCATTTTCAAAGGGGAAATCAGCTCCAAACCTGGAGCAATCTGAATTTTTGATCCTGTCAATCAGGATGCAATTAGCTGACTCTTAGCTAACTTTGTAATTCTTTCCTGGCCAAAGAGGCTTATCAAAATCATGTTTGCGACGGGATTCTGTGCCTGGCAGTAAAAATAGTGACACAAAAAGACTATTAAAAAAATTAAATACAAATATTGAACATATTTTTTTAAAATATATTTTAAAAAAAAGAATACAGAATAATCAGATGCTCATTTAACCTGCAAAATGCGCCATCCAGTCACTTCTGTTGTGAGGTGACTGTATGAGTTAATGATGTCCCAAATGTCCTATTACGTATTAAAAACTCTGCTCAGATCCTGGAAACCAACAATATCTCACGTTAGGTTGTTCTCTCTTCCCATTGCTTCCTCTCCACAATATTGTCTTCCTCAATAAGTTTTGCTCAGGTCTTGCAAACTAACAGCTGATTCTTTTGTTTAGCCAACCCATTTCATATTAGATCTTCCTCTTTTCCTACTGCCCCTCCCTTTTCCCAGCAATATTGTTTTGTCTGGTCAGTTCTATATTCTTATATGTACGCGTACAAGGTAGAGTAACCTCATTTTACTCATTTCTGTTCTAGTGAGAGTTCAGGCTTGACTTGATTGAGCACCCACTTATTTGCCTTTCTGGTGGTTTGTGGTATCTGTAAGGATCACCTCCAACACCATATTTAAAATGAATTGATCTTTCCCCTGTTTTTCTTCACTATTCATCTCTTGCATAGTGTCATCAACATTTGGGCTGCCCTTTGCTATGTAAAGTTTGCCATCCTTTTTCTCACTGGCAATGTAAGCACAATATTATGCCATAATATCAGACCATTTCCCAGTGTTTTGAAGCACAGTACCCCACATTCATAAATCAGAGTTTTTTTGAAGAATTGAATTCATTCTATACACAACTGCACTACAAAGGTGACATATATCTTTGATCAAGCTGTGACGATTTTGTTGTTAGGTGCCATTAAGTCATTTCTGACTTATGTTGAACCTGTGAATTAATGACCTCCAAAATGAACTACTATTAACCATCGTGCTTAGGTCTTGCAAACTAAAACAACGCTTTATTAAGTCAATCTATCTCATGTTAGATCTTCCGTTCTTCCTTCTGCTTTCAACTTTTCCTAGCATTACTGCCTTGTCCAGTGAATCTTGCCTTCAAATGACACATCTAAAGTACAACAGCTTCAGTGCAGTCATTTCAGTTTATTCAACAATCTATATCTGCTGTCAACTAAAGCTAACAGAAAACTGACTTGAAAGAAGGTACTATTCTATAAAATCACAGTAGAGACTCTCCTGTAAGAAACAGTACATTGTTCAGAGTCAATAAACAATGTTGTTGCATTCCCAAAAGCATTATTTTTTTTCTTGCAAGAGCCCACTATAAAAACAGGGGACTGCAAGGAGAATTAATATGAATTTACAAACCACATTGCAGATAAAAGAATCCAAAGGACAGCAGCAGCCCTCTGGAAGGGGCAAACAAAACTAGTGCTCAAAACAAAAAACCCTAGAGAATGCTTTAGATTCAGAACACATAAAAGTGTACTACTGCTACTGCAGCTGGCTTTGAGCACTGCTTGGCTTGGAGAACTACAGAATACCATCAACTGTTCTGAACTGCTTCAAAGGAATGCAAGAGCTTCATCCATAGCTACCCCCATCAGCTTCACAATTTACAAGAAGCTGAATCCAGGGCTCCCTCAGCTTAAGTCTAATGCTTCATCCACTGTGTTAGGAATGGTGACCTGTAGACCAACAACAAATTTAAGGCCATAATCCCCATCATCCTTGGCCATACTGACTATGGCTGATAGGAGGAGTTCAACAACTATTTGCAAGGTCATTCACCCTAGATTACATCATATTAGCTCTCATATCAGCACAATGTTGTCCAAAGAGATTACTTGTTACATGCAGCTCAAATATGCCCAAATTCTATACTTAGTGATACAGTCATTTCACCGTACACAACATTTTGCTTACTCATTTTTAGATGACTGTACTATCAATGAGCAGAAATCGTAGCTACCTACACTGGTGCTAGCCTAGGACTAATTCCAGCACACTTGCAGATGCGTTTTGGATGACAGTCTAGCAAAGATTTTGTCTGCTCTTCTTATGTTTGTGCATACGTATATATGTTGTTGTAATTGTATATGCATAACACATGGGTTCGTGTGTAATCAAACAAGTATGTGAGTGCAACCAGCTTCTTTAATTTAGTTGAGTCATGATGCTGGCTGTCAGAAAATAAAATTGTTTTAAGGTTAGATTACAGAATGGTTTCAGAAATCAATGTATTTCTGGATTCCAGAGTCCACTGGGAACCATCTTAGACGAAGTCCTACACAGGGTTTAAAATAGTTACACTAAGGCCAGCACATGACCACTGTACACTTTACATTTATATACAGTATATTAAACATCTTTCTTCAAGTCCAAGCATTCCCCCAGATTTAAAAGATCAGTAGCTGTTCAGTTCCTTTCTCCAAGATGTAATGATCTTCTTCTTTTACTTTTCCAGGATACTAGATAATGGCATTAAAAGTAGGCCAATTTCCACCCCGCTTCAATTATTTTTAATTAAAAAGTGCAAGTGTTGTGGCTGCCACTCCTGTTATGTTGGATGCTGCCAGTTCCACAGAAGTGTTTTCAGATGGCAATGTCTCCTGTCTGTCTTTTCTGCCTTCTATCCATCTCAAGTGTTCCCATCAGCTCTTAGACAAGACGGCCAACTAAAATTGCAGGGTGATAAAGAAAAAGAACATTGAAAGTTTGAAGGTGGGGACAAACAGAGAAAGATCCAATTAAAATTATTTTGTAAGTAATTATTAGGGTTGAACAGTTTCCCATTAAAGCAACTAATGATTCCCAAGAAGACAGTAGGATATAAGGCTGTTTTTTTATAAAGTTTATGTGCTAAATTGCCCTTCCAGAGAAGGTGAGCTGCTTGTCTCTCTCATCTCCTTCTAGAACAGTGCAATGTAATTCTTATTCTAGACCAGCGGTCCCCAACCTTTTTGGAACTGTTGGGGGTGGGTGGGCTCTGTACGCGGGGGGTGGGGGCACCCCCGCACTCACGGGGGGGGGATGTCGCGCTCGCGGGGGGCATGTCGCACTCGCGGGGGTGTGTCACACGACACGCCCCCTCACATGCACGCGAGCACAACACGCCCACTGTGAGCACGACGCCCCCTATGCGTGCATGTGGGGGCGGAGATCTGTCTCCACGACTCAGTCCTGGGAAGCCCATGGACCGGCACCGGGCCATGGACCGGGGGTTGGGGACCCCTGTTCTAGATGACTGCTGAGAGGCCTGATGGGTTACTTTTTCTGCTTGTTTAGGAACTTTTCCTTGTTAAGAATTGCAAGCACATTCATTAGATTTCATTGTTACCTCAATTTCCCACCCTACCTTGTGAGCGGGGGGGGGGGGGAAGCAGCGTACAAGTGTCTGAGATTAATTTCAGTGAGTAAATGTCAACAGAGACAACCTCCTGTGACTAATTTGATTTATTGTATGCAAGCAATGATGAATCAATAGTAACATCAAAAGCTCAGACTCTTTTCCTATATAGTGGGCCATCTGATGCTTACATATGGGTTTAGAACTAAGAGAACCAGTTTCTGTATCTTTTATTAGGAAGCACTTGTCACTTAACACAAAGCAGAACACAGACTGCACTCTTCTAAACAGTAATTTCAGTTTTTTGTGAAAGTAACTGTAAACTACTCAGGCTTATACTTAAATATTACATTTAATTTTATATCTTAGACTTTAAAAAAAGAATAAGCTGTACTCACTCAAGTAGTAAAAGGCTTTGGTTTGTCATAGAATTTTTTTCTGATCTGCACATCTGCAATTGGCATGGTTTGTTTTGTAATTAGGTGGGAAACAAAGGCAAATCTCACCTGAACATGACTTCCTCAGAGATACATGCCTCTGCAATTAGACTTTCAAATTAAGCTTTTATTTAATTTCCAGTGATCAATCACAAAACAAAGCACACTAAACACATAGTATAAAGGTGAGGAAAGTGTATGCTATGACAAATAGATGTCCTTTGCTACTTTAAGGAGCACCTCTTCTAAATATGCATTAAGCGTATTGTCTAGTTTGACCCCTAAGACAGCTGACCAAGATCAATGCAAGGACTGAAGAGCAGCAAACAGACATGGTATAACAGAAGATACTTACTGAAAGGATTGGCACCTTGTCTTTTCCCATGGGGGGAACTGCCACTGCTGCCTGCAAAATACAGAGAGTGTTATTTGTCTACTTAATTCCAAGCATTATGAATTGAAGAAACTAGCAAAACCGATCTGCCTATGATAATAACTTAAGTCCCACAGGCTGAAACCATAGCAGAGAGCAAAAAAGTTACATTCCTCTGGACCAGACTAACCCAAGTTCTGTGTATACAAGAAATACTTTGTTCAATAACAACATGCATGTGAGAAAAACATGGTCTCCAAAACAATCTTCTATGTGCAGTGTTGAGTCTGGATGTTTTTAAGTATCACAGTTCTATGTAAATTGCCAGAATGGTTTTTAAAAAAAAGTTATTTGAAGAATCTCAGAATGCTACTTTCAGGATATCTATCTTGACAACATATGCAATATTAAAATTAACCACTTGCTCAAGGTATGAGTGAACTGGAAAGTAAATTCCAATGTAAGAGTTGAAAAATGTTTTCTCCTAATCACAGAAATATAAGCTGTACATGGAGATATAAATGAGTCATATCGAGAGAATTCTGAAATTTCAAAACACATTTTTCTATCAACAAGGGACTTCTGTTTTCTTTCTGGGATTTGACTCTTCCCTACAGGGCCACCAGAGGGTACTACACAGCCACCAAACCTCCTCTTTGGCTTCCACTGCTTTCAAAAATATCAGTGCTGACAAAAACATCTGTCTGCTTTCTTGCAATTACAGGCCTTCTATTGCCTCCTGCAAATCTGAGCCCACAGCACAGGTAAACAGGGAGGCTAGTGACCAGCTCTCACCAGTTGCTTTTTTCAAAAGGACGACTACAGGGACTCCAAATGTGATCACAGCAGTAATGCTCAGAGCAGCAGTTGTTGAACCCTCCCCACCAGCGACAGTACCTCTGCCCTTGTCATGTGTGCAGACTCAAGAGAAGAGTGTTGTTTATTCACCCAGGATGGGTAGGGGTTAGGAAAAGGCAATGGGTTGGATTCAGAAAACCTACAAGAGATATTCTATTTGCAGAATGGTACTTTCCCACTTGGAGCTTTCCTGTGAAAACACAGCTTCCAAAAGGTATGGGGTGTCTTTGATATAGAGTGGGGTGGGCTACTAATGAAAAGGAAAGGTAGAGGAAATTGTGCAACCCTCATCATCCATGACTGGAAATGCCTTTTAAACTGCAGAAGGAAACAGAATGAGAATAGAATTATTTTTCTGGAGTTCAGTATGGTTTGAAAGAGAACTGCTACTCATAACCTACCATATTTGCTGACAGCAAACAGATTTTTATATTGTTTCAAAACACCTCAAGTTCTGTTTCGTTTAAGGTGAAATTGAGACAAGAAATATATTTGTAGGAACAAACCTGTGCTGTAAAAGCCTTGTACGTTTTGGAAATAAAAATGATTTTTCTCCAGTCCTAACTACAATAGTTAGGGAGCATGAAAACCAAAGAGTGATAGCACTCGAACCAGACTGGCTGCTGTATGTATGATTTTTAGCTTAGTTAAGGAACGGGCTCCTCACCTCCTTCCTTCCCAACACCCAAGCAGCCCTTCAGTTCTTGTAGCGAGATAGACTTGTCCTTGTTGAGATCACAGTAGTCAGTGAAGCGCCGGGTACATTTCTTGGGTTTGGCTTTCTTCTTCACATAGCGCTTGAAGGGCTTCATCTCTCTTTTGTTGATGTCATTGCTGTTATTGTTGTCTAGCTGACTGAAGTACCAATGGACCACCCTCTCCTCCAGTGTGTGGCTGGGATCTGGCTCAGAAAACCTTGAAAACAGGAATGGGAAGATTCATTAGAATGCAACTCTGGATCGTTCACAAGCCAGATATTGATAGATTCCAATGTTTATTTTGTTATTAAATTTATACCCACCTTTCTGACAAAAAGGCTTTTCTATAAGGTTCCATAAAACGTACAGTACCAGACGTAGGTTCAGACAAAATTGTACTTAACTTATTCACACAAAAACGTGAGCCTATCTCTTCCATGATTATGAGGTTTTATAATGTCTGTATCTGCTTATGACTACCACTAGATGTGTATCCATATAGCTAGATACACCTATAAATACTAGGACGTTTGGGAGCTATTTAAAAGGTTACGGGAGAGTGGAGAAAGGACTACAAGATGCCATGAAAGTCAGAGATAGGGAAGAAAGATGTGTAGATTAAAACAAGGGAAATAAATGGAAATATACAACATGTTAGATTTTATTTTTTAAAAAGCATTTAAAACACAGTTCAAATATAAGGGGACAAAAGCCAAGATGGAGTGCTGACGAACAAAGGCCTCATTGATTCCATTGGTCCTCTCTAATTAGGATTAAAAACTTAATTTATGGCCATGTGTTTCATGGAATATTAAAATTCACACTTAAAACTGTAAGTACACATAAAGCAAGGTAGAAAATGGTAAATGCTGACCTAGCTTCACAAAAATAGCATGGTATGGATTTATTTTGTACATGTAAATATATTATACAGTTTAAATCCTAAGGATGCTGAAACATTTGAATGTCCATACCTTGAAATACATTGAGTCTTGAAACAAAAAGCTTTAAAAAAAAACCTAGTATAACATTACAAAAACCTACCCATATCTGGCAGAGGGATAGAAAACTGAAATTGATCAAATAAAAGAAATGGGACCCATTCTGCAATTAAGTACAGGCAATAGGTTTGTATTGAGAGAGACTGAGTGTGGGGTGGAGTGAGGGGGCAGAAGTACTGGAATAGAGTCTTCTACTTCTGTTTGCTGGCTGGCTGTAGTACACAACCAGGCATTAATATGACAGAGCCAAGAAACAGATAATGGTGCTTAAAAGACATGTTATAATAGCTGAATGGCTCCAAGCTACCATCATTTTGACCTCTTCTTTCCTCCCTAGCAGTACAATTCTCTACTCTTAAATTGTGATTAACTGGCCAGGAACAGAGGTTAGAGATAGCTTGTGGCTGGGAAACGGAAATTCTTGGCTATTGTGAGTATCTGAGCGTCATAACACAAACTTCTCTCACCTCCAGTATTTTGCAAATTAGCTTGCTTTGTTTGGTCTTTCAGGATTTAAGCACCTAGTCTTTCTGAAGTCTGCTTTCACAAACATAGACTGCTTCAGGTAAGCATTTGTCTTGCTGTTTGGTGCATTGCAGTGGTGGTGGTGGGACATTGGTTCACTCTTTTTTCCAACAACCACATGATGTAATTACTGGAGTGGACCAATTTGCCCCCAGAACACCCCAACCCACACCCTTTTGAACCCCTATCAGAGGTTTCTCCTTTTTTGGTGTGTGTTGGTGCACTCTAGCTTAGTTCCCAGCACATGCAATTGCTGGGAATGGAACCAAACTGAGCCTTGTGGCTGTCAAAGCTGCAAAGGCTCCTTTTGCTGTCAATTTCTGGTATCGTGGTAATTTCTGATATCACTTCAGGATATCGTCAAACTGAACAATTCTCCTGCTCCTCTTCACTGGATCACTTAGATTATTATTTTTCCCTTTCCCTTTGTGTGAAGTGCCAATCAAAATTATGGCTATGGACAGTTTCTTGATTAGCACTATAGACAAGGCAAAAAAATGTTTTTAAAGATTAATCTAACTGATTTAGTGCATCACAGATAGGCACAGGCAAAAATAATAATTTCATTTCCAATTGGATGGTTTAATGAGATTTCAAGCAATGTGATGCCTCTTTTCAGTGCCTTCCTCTGATGGCTGTTGGAGCTGTTTGCCCTCTTCCCACTTTGTGTGTTGCCTAACGTGGCGCACACATATACACAGGCACAGGCACACACAGCGGCATGCACAGCAATCAAGAGGACAGGGAATTCCACCCAACTCCTTTCCCCTGGGTTCCCCCCTGCACTCCTGCTTATATTCACTCTCTTCCTTTTTTCCTGATGGTCACTGGCACCCTCTCACCATCTTCTTTCCTGAACAGCGGAGGAGCTCCTTCACAGCTTTGTGATGCCAATCCTTTTGTTGTTGTTGTTAAACATCTCTCACCCTCTTCCCCCCCCTTCATTTGAAAATTTTCAAAATGAAAGGGAAAGTGTTCAACTGACACTTGACAGCAGAAGGAGCAGGAATGTTACTTGAGGTCAATATGACTCACAGATCACACCAAAAGGCATATTGCTGTTCCCTGCAACCCCAAGCAATCCTAGTTTGACCACAACAGCCTGCACCAAAAGGGCCAGTATAGTCACACTCTCAGTTTCCTCTCTGCAACATTAACCTGGTTTCACCTCTGGTTCTCCCTTGCCTTTAATATGTGAAAACAGGACCTACATGCAAAACAAGGACATTTTTCCATTTGTATTCTGTCTTGATAACCACCATAGAAAGGCAATGTGAAATTACAGGTTTTTTAAAAATTGTGAAAATACATATTAAGAGAAAGTCAGATGTTTCAGTCCTGCCAATACTGTATACCCATGAGACTCATTCCTAATATTGTCAAATTAGTCTAAACATACTCAGAAATCATCCAGAACTTTTGAGCTGCTAGGGATCTGGAAAATCTCTCCCTCCAGAAAGTAACAACACATTTCAAACAACAGAGGGTTCAGGTAAGTCATGTATAGATAATGGCTCTTCTGAAGAATTAATATTTATTTATTTATTTATTTATTCATGCATTCATTCAATTTATATCCCACTCCCATTAGTGCCAGGTACTACTCTGGATGATTACAACAAATATAATACAAAACAAAAAATAAAAATAAAAGCATTAGAAACAAAAGCATTAACTTGTCAAAAGAACACAGAGTTAGCTGAAAGTAAATATTACTTATTTATATTTATTTTTATGAATCAGCTCTCAGTGGTGAAACAAGTCTGTAACTTTTATCTAATTCAGAAAAGACTTGTTCTAGAAATCTATATTATTTATAATATAGCTCAGCATTTTGAACCAGAATTCTTCATACTATCACCTAAATCTGTCAGGAAAAAAATGGTGAGAGAACATGTAACTGTTTCTCTACATGACACCTTTTCTCACACTAATGATATGAGCCATCAAGTCAATTATGACTTATGGCTTTGATCATATGTAAGATCCTACAAACTGCAAGTCCAAAAAAACCCCAGTACTGTATTATATGTTTACAGAGATTAGTCATGAATTTGCTCTTTATTAAAAAAACTGATCACATGACACAAAAGGCAACGTGAATCAGTCTGGCCCTTTTCCTCTGCTGCTGGGGACTTCTACTTTTTTCAAGCTAGAATGAATCAAATGGACTTTTCCCATGTGATTAGTTGTTTTGTTCTCCAAAAGGATGGGAGACTTGACTGTGGGTAGCATTCTGGTGACATAAGCTGGGTGTGATGTTTTGGACAGTGTGAACACCTGTCCCCACAATCTTTTTCCCTAGTTGTCCCAAAATATTTTAATTTAAAAAAACACTACAGAGTATAGTGCTAAATCAACTCTGCATGGAGTTTTCATCATGAATGGCTGTTTCCATCTAGATAGCAGGACCAGAAACTGTCCTGTAGATAACTGGAGAAGGGAACAACAGAGCTACCAAGTTCACTCAGAAACAAAGCCTGCAAAAAACAATATTGTTTGCAAAACTGCCTTCTGCCAGATTTTTCCTGCTGTTTGTGCAATGGTCTGTTGAACAAGCAGTTGGACAGTTTCTGACCTTATGCAAACAGATATTGCTGGATATGCCCCTGCAAAGGCTCAGAAACCCCTCAACTGCTCATGCATGAGACAGTCGCACAAGCAGAAGGAATAAACAGGATTCTGCCCAGACTTTAACATCAAGGGTATTTATGATTCTCCCCCAAATATAAGACATGCAGTTAGCACTTTGGATCATCCAATCCTGCCATCAAAGCTACTGCTTGGTGTAAGAGTTTTGTCACTGATAGGCAGCAAAGTTTGTCTCCAGAAAATTGAATAGAATTTAGACAAGACATATACATTCCATCTCTCTAGCTTTATTTCTTCAGATACAGGCACGTGGGCTACAGTCCATGAAAGCTTATGTCAAATAAAATGTATTAGTCTTCAATGTGTCACAAAATATCTTTTTGTCCTTGCAGCAACAGACTAACACAGCTACTCCTGAAAAAATATCTTAGTAAACACAGAGATATTATGAGTGTCCCCAGCCTGCCTCTTGTAACATCTTTGCCTGATGAAGGAACCTTAAGATCTTCAAGATTGTTTTGCTTTTCCTTTCTCTTTTTTTGGCCTAATAAAGTTACTACTATAATACATATTTTAAGTGTTCTTAAAATATCCTGATATATCCTGATCCAAAACCATTCAAAAGGTAATAATCTCCACTCTGAATTAAGCTCCAAAAGAAACTGCCTTCTAGCAACAGCCTGGTCTCACAATTCTGAACCTTTCATACTTCCCAGTCTTCAAAAGCAGCCCATTGCTACATTTGCAGTAGTCTAGATATGTCATAACTAAGGCATGTGCCACACTGGTCAAGTCTGCACTCACCTCTCCTTCTGCTGTAAATATGGCATATAGGAATACGATGAAATAGCTCTTTAGAAGAAAATGAAGGAAATGTACAACTCCAAAAACGTGATGAATATATTTCAGTTGATCATTCCACACAGTAAGTTTAGAAATGAATTAAGATACTGTAAGTGATGCAAGATACTGTGAGCAATGCAAATGTCTGAAGAAAGCCTAGCAATTACTCAACTGTTTGCTGAAAAGTTTATAATGTACATATTGATCATAAAGTTAGAAGTGTCTCAAGCTAGAGACACAGGCACCTTAGCACAAATGCCCCAATGGGAAGGAGATATGAGTCAGTTAGAATTTTTCTCCAGGGCCTTTTATCAAGCAGTTGTTGAGAGTAGCAAACTAGTGGTACAATCTTGATTGAGAAAATGAAAAAGGGAGTAATACATGGGCTGATCCATACATTTCTTTTTTTAATGTCCTCATTTGATTTCGGCCACATTACTTTCATAGAGGTCTTGTGTCAATGAAATTTATTTCAAAGTAAACTGTTTCTAGGAGGATATTAGGGACAATCAAACTATGGATGAATATATTTTATACTGTTTTTAAATCACACAATTCTGTCAAGACTGTCTGTCTAGGAAATGTATTATGTTTGAAGATGGCACAACAAGCACCTATAATAGTATTTTGCAGACTAAGACGCAAGGGGGCTCCAGTAGAATCGAAGGCCTGTTTCCAGAAATCCAAATCTAACCCTCTGGTTTCTACTTACAAAGCAAGTGTGCATTTTTGTTATGTTTAAACAGCACCAATGCCAGAGAACATGTAAACACCCACCTGGAGTCTGCGAGTGGCAAGGGTTCCTGGCATGTCAATACTTTTCAAATATTACAGAGAAGAGACAGTTTACCTGTGATGGGAATACAATGACCCCCTTTCTTTCTGCATTATATGAGGGAGCCCTAGAGTGCAAGAAATTATTTCCATGAAATGGACTTAATTCTCTCTCCTTCTCTGTTTTTCAGAAAGAAAGGAATGTTCAATCCATACTATTTGGAGAATGAGCATGCTAAATGACACTCCCAGGTGTTTATGCATCAGAGCTGTTCTATAAATTAAAATCATGGTTGAGCACAAGCAGATGGCTGAGAGTCTCTGGATTGTAAAAGGTGTTTTACTTAGATGTGAGCATTAAAAAGGATTCTGTTACTACACCACTTCATTTTCACTGTCTACTGATAACGTAACTCATAACAGAAGATACCTGAACACCACAAGGCATGATGCATCATGTTGAGGGCTTTAAACCTGAAGATCCATCTTTTCACACAAGTATGTAGGAAAACCTAGGCCTTCTGTAGAATTAGTAACTGGGAAAGTGGGAGCTTTTTTTTTTTTTAAAAAAAGGCAAACATACCAGAACCACACATTGCCTCTTCATTTAAAAAAAAAAAAATCTACAATTTCAAACTTTTTTAAAGAATTCACACTGACATGGATATAGAAATTCAAATAACTAAGGATGCCAAATACTCTCTAGAGTCTAGGTTCTTAACCTGTGGTCTGCGGATCCCTGGAGGCCCCACAATGTCCTCACAGGGGGTCCATGAAGGCTTGAAGAAATGGTATGACCTTTAAAATAGAAAGAAAGAAAGAAAGAAAGAAAGAAAGAAAGAAAGAAAAGGAAACATATAACAAAATCTAAATTTCCCTTGCTTGTTTGTGTAAAACTTGGCTTTTCTAACCTACCACCTCGATTAAAAACAAACAAAAGTAAAAATTGGTTATGAAAATAACTATTTGATATTTGCACATGGCGAGAGCATGCAAGTGAATGGTTCTGAGTGGGTGGGAGACAGCACATGACACTTCTTGCTCCTGCACAGACAGTCTGAAGCAACGGGAAGAGAGACTTGCAGTCAGTGTCAGTGTGATATTTTTTTATTATTATTATTATTATTATTATTATTATTATTATTATTATTATTATTATTAAAACACCAGGCACAGTCAAAATTATAAAACATCAACTGGTATTATATAACGGATACTAGTTTTAACCAAAAACCTAAGTATCTGTTAAATATTGGCGCAGTATGTATGCTGTTCCTAATATTGCCATTTTTGGGTAGCTCTGATGGTGTGATTTCTGAGATCTGCAACTGCTTATAGTACTGTGAAATTTCTTGATATTGTTCCCAAAGCCTCAATGACTATGGGGACCACTGAAGTGTGTTTCTTCCAGAGGCGAGATGTTTCGATTGCCAGGTTTCTGTACTTTGTTAGTTTTTCCAATTCTTTATTTTCAACTCTGGCATCCCCTGGAATTGCAATGTCAATGATCCGGACATTTCTTCATTCTATTACTACTATGTTTGGTGTGTTATGTTCAAGGTGCCTACCTGATGTTCCCACGGGTTTGTTGAGGCCGGCAAGTTATATTTTTTGCATAATGACCAGTGCACTAACTTTGCCACTCTTTCTTGGCAGAGTCAACATTTGCTGTTAAGCACTAATTCCTTGGATATTGTTGTTGTTGTTGTTGTTGTTGTTGTTGTTGTTGTTGTTACTACTACTACTACTACTACTACTATTATTATTATTGAACCATTCCAATAAAAATATTTTAATAGGAGTGTGTGCATTAACAGATTAACACATTTCTCCCTTCTCTCCAAGTCTGAAAACCCTTCATGAGAAACTTTAAATAAATATTTGATGCACTTTAGGGTTTAAAATCTTGAGTTAAGTCTTGGTGGTCTGTGGCAACAAAATATATTTAAAGGGAGTCCATGGTAAAGAAAAGGTTAAGAACTGCTGCTTAAGAGTTTTCTTTCACCTCTGGCTTGCTATGTTTGCTTTGATAAGGCTACAATATGATGAAATGTCATTTTAATCTAAAGAAAGGCACATATTATAATACAGAAATTTTGTGTCTTATTATTTCTTAAACCTAAGAAGATTTTTAAGTATTATCTGCATAGAAACACATACTAGCTTTTCATGTTCAACATTTTAGTTTATCATTGGGCTGCAGAATATCCCATTTGCAAACATACAGTCATTGATGTAATTAAAAACAGACCTTAAACAGAGACCACCAAAAATATCAACACTGTATCTGATATAAAATATTTGCCTTGAGAAGTGACCAACTCACTCATGGGGTCACATTTGTCAGCAACGATGGCTCCAGGACCAGGAAGGAGGCAGGAGGTGCCTCTTCATGGGGCAGGGATGGGAAGATGACAGATTGCAAAGCACAGACAGAACATCTGTAGCATTTCAGTGAAACCAGTCCACATATTCTGCAGTGAGCCTCAAGAGTTCAGTAATCAAGTCAGTGAGGGGAAATCAAGATATACCTGAATGGGGTGATCCAGTCCTGTGTGTGCATGAACATGGACAAAAGGGGAACAATCAGGCAAGCATAAACTAGGCTCCTACCCTCCAGGCAATCCAAGAATGGAGGAGACACTTACTTAAATGTGTACCTTGTCACCACTTTTAGACTAATAATAGCCATCTGTCCCTAGATACTAATAATTAGTCATGAAATACTATATTATCTTCAGGTGTTGAAAGCCAGAGGCTAAGAGCTTTTCTACACAGAAGGCAATTTATGCTAGCAATCAAAATGTGTTGTTCATCTTTTTCTCCTTAAGAGATTTTCCACAGTGAGGAAAAAGAAGTGATGGAAAAACATGAAGGGAGGGACAATACATGTGGAGGGTGCCATCATCTAAAACTCATAAAATTCAGTTAGATAGGGAGATGGCATGATAAAAGCCTCCTCTGAATCTACACCAAGGCCCAACATGGTTATGTAGCCAGGCATCCGATGTACTCTTGGCTGCTCTATTTACATATAAAGTAAAAGAAGGAGTATCAAATGTACCTGAAAAGTGCATGAGGAATGGAAAAAGACCTCCTTTCTTCCCACAGCTTAGCTCACTGTGTTCTACTGCTGTAAGCAGTTTTCTTTCAAGATGCCTCTGATGGTGGAAGTAAACCAAGCAAGGATAAAACTGCTTAACACAGCACAGTACAATGGGGAGCAAGCATGGGTTTTGCTGTCAACATTTTACCATGCGTTTTTGCTTAAGGAGTAGACTATTGCTTTATATGTGAATGGCATCTCTATCAGACATTTTAAGAACTGTTTTAGTGCTTTTGTAACCTTGCACTTCTAGGTGTTGCTGTGTTTAATAAGAACAATAATGGTTTATTCTCTGCTATTGGTGGTGGTTTTTTGTTCCACTTTCTTTGTTATTGTTTTAGTCCATTAGTTTTGCATTTACAGTATATTTTTAATCTACGCTCAAGTGCACTACCCAGAAAAATTGATAACGAGCAGTTTAAAAGTGCAATCAATCATTAAATCAATAAATAGACTAGACACACATAAGCCCTGTGGATACTATAGCATCAGAAGGGTCATAGCATCTGAAGGCTTGGAATCAAACTCACAACCTCTGGCTCCGCATATATCTGAGGTTACCATAAGAGGTCTTGTCCAAGTGCCCCTGTATACTGAAATTTGGTTGGGTAGCTATGTATGAGCAAACCTGTTCAGCCATAACCCTCGAACTGTGGATTTCCCTCCACAGAGAAATTCACCTGGTGTCTATTTTGTTCATTTTTTCAGCACCAGGCAAGAAATGTTCTATTCCTTCCAACCTTCTACCTTGCTGTACTCTATTGCTCAAATGTATCTTAAAAATTGCATTTCAGGCTGTTTTTATTTATTTTATTATACAATATATTTCTTTTCTTAGCAATGACTCTGACATTTTAGCCTCCATCATTTCAAACTTTTTCTGTCCGCTCTTTGTTTTTTATGGTATTTCATTAATTGTACCAGGTGCACATTTTGTATTAATCTTTTTGCTCTTAGAGTTTTGGAAACAAGGAGATTCCACAGTTAAATGAGTAAAATACATGTGTCTGTCCTAATTTGTTCTGAAATAATAAAAGCACAAAACAGATACTTTTGGCCAAGTATGGTTTAGGTTTTCTGTGACAGAGTTTAAAGGATGAATTCATCTTGTCTATTAGTCTACTGGAATAGTCCAGTGCTGGAAATAAAAGTCTAGGCACAACTGTAGATCTTTTCCGGTCTTGCTTCTGTACAGCATGACTTCCTTTCAAACTCACCTCCCACCTCCAGCAGGTGCTGCTGAATTAATGGCCTGTACCATGTCTGTGGTAAGAGCATCCAATAAACTAGTAATAAATTCCACTTTTTTTCCTTCTGGGCATCCTGAAAAAAAACACAGAGATGTTTATTTTGAACAATGACATAGAAAACAGGTTCCCCTTCTTTCTGAGGTCATCTGTATGCTACATTTAAGTGACCCAAGTTTGTCTGGGTCCATTTTACTTTATTGTTGTTTATGGTGAATTTGTGGGTGGCTAAAACATCATCCCACACACACACACACACACACACACACAGAAAGTCCTCCAGTCAGGATGGAAAAAAAGTACAGGACCAAAGGACACAAGTAGTCAACCATACATGATAAGTCATGATACCCAAGTCTGTATTAGCATTGATTACAGTCCATAGAGATTATTTATATTTATCTTTCTCTAAAGAAGGTCAGCTATGAAGGACACAGTTTCTGGTGGCATCAACATTAATTAAACACCTTGTAAATCTTTACATAGAACTGCAATAGGTGAGCAGTGGTAACTCTTCCATTGATTATTCATAATTTTACAGTAAGCTAGTATTATAAAGCATGTAGCTAAAACGTTCTGTAGATAATCTTTAAGTAATCACCTAGCTACACTGGGCTAGGTGCATATATAGGTGCATTTCTATGTCTTAATTCATACTTGATATTATAGAAGATAAGATGTAAGAGAAATTATGGGAGGCTGTGGGAAGCCAGGAGCAGCAAAATAAGGTGTTCCAGTCTTTCATCAAAACCTGCCTTCAAATTAACATAAGAGTTATTATACATGTTCGGAATGTCATCAGGAGTACAGTAATGTGAAAGAAACATATGAGCAAAGATTATAAAACCCAAGGCAAAGTTCATTTCTAATGCTTATTGATAAATTATCCTCAGGACTCTAAACCATCTTCTTTTCTTATGTTTTTTATTCTTGAATGCACGAAAAGACAAACATGAGAGATCAGGACACACAGAATTCTCCTCCATTCTAACCTGGAAGTTCTCGATCTTTAAATGGATCATCAATCTCTGGGCTCTTTGATCTGGCATCGCTTTCACAGACTGGGGTCTCATATCTAGACAATGGAGAGATCAAAACATAGCACCTTCTTAAAATATGGTTCTCAAGGGCTCTCACACATCTCTTTCCCTTTGGTGAACACAATATTCAGATATTTTGTAGGAGGAAGCTACTAACTTTAGTACAGAATACCTGTAAAAATAATGCTGCACAATCATGTAAGACTATTCTCATTAATATCTTAGGCTAATTGTTTAATTTATACATAAACGACATAGTAGAACACCTGAATTCTCCTAGTCTTCACTCTCCAAAATTACAACAAAGACATATTTCTATCCTTCTTTATGCGGATGATGCTGTGCTTTTAGCAAGAACTCCAATCGGCCTAAAGAGAGCCCTTAAGAAATTTGCAGACTTCTGCAGAATGAAGGAATTAGAAATAAATTATCAAAAGACAAAAATTATGGCCTTTGGTAGAAGACAAAAGAAAAGGTCTTGGATTATAAATGGGCAATCTCTTGAACAGGTTTCCTGTTTTAAATACCTAGGTATGGCCCTGCAATCCACTGGGGAAAGAAATGCCCATATACAATATGCAGCCACCCAAGGGGAAAAAACAGCAAACGCCATCCTAAGGTTCTACTACTCAAAAGGGGGTCATTATATTCCAGCAGCCCAAAAACTCTTTCAGGCAAAGGTGGTCAGCCAGATGCTTTATGGCACCGTTATGGGGCCTCCACCCAGCAGTTTTGACCCGATAGAGCAGGTTCAGTCTAAATTCCTTAGAGCAATACTTGAAGTTCCAAGATGCGTAACGGATGCACAAATTCGTTTAGAGACAGGCTCACTAACAATGGTAGCCAAAATTGTACTAGCCTCCCTTCAGTACTGGCTTAAAATAAACTTTCAATTACAGGGATTAACTCATTTACTCCTAGAGGACAATTTTCAATCGAGGTGGTTAAAAGCAGTCCTAAATAAATTGCAAGCAATGGGCTTCTCTCCTCAAGCAATATTGAGCATGCAATGGGATGAAGCGAAATCAGCCCTTAAACAGAGAATAATGGATATGGAGAGACAGGTAGATCTCAGTAGATGCCCTAATTTTAGAGTAATAGACATGCATAAATATCGTCCGCTCCCTATGGCCTATCTATCACAGCTTGAGACGTATAAGTTTAGGAAAGCCTTTACTCTGGCTAGATGTGAGGCTTTCCCTTCTGTGGTGTTGGAAGGCAGATTTAAGAAGATAAGAGGTTACCTACCTGTAACTCTGGTTCTTCGAGTAGTCCTCTGTGAATTCACACTAATGGGTTAATCTGCGCCTGAGCAGAGCAGCCTCCGGAAACTTCCACAGCTTTAAGCACTTAGTGCTGGGACCTCCCCTACACCTGGCTATATAACTCCGCCCCCAGCCCAGTGCTTCAGTTCTTAAAGAACCGACCGCCGCTGCCCAACATGCCATGGCACACGTGACGGACAGCGGGGAGGAGGGCGGGACGTGTGAATTCACAGAGGACTACTCGAAGAACCAGAGTTACAGGTAGGTAACCTCTTTTCTCCTTCGTGTCCTCTGTGAATACACACTAATGGGTGACTGGCAAGCTGACCAACCAGGAGGAGGGACGTCACGAAAGTGCAGATCCATGACAGCTCGCCCTACTGCAGCCTGAGCCTTCGGCCGGACTACCAGGCGGTAGGGCGAGATGAAGGGAGACGGAGTGGCACACGTGGCAGCGCGGCAGACATCTGCGACGTCCACGTGATAGAGAAAGGCCATTGAGGATGCCACAGCTCCAGTAGAGTGAGCTCTCACTGATTTTGGAAGAAGAGTCTCTGCCAAATCATAAGGAAGGCGGATGGACTGGACCATCCAGCTAGACGTGGTCTGAGAGAAAGCCGGTACTCCGAAGGAGGGCCAGCAAAGGTGACAGACGTTGTGAGACAGAGCACGCTTCACGTCTAGAGCGTGCAGAGCTGTTTCAAGCAATGAAGATGGTGTGGGAAAGAGACCAGGAAGGACAGCTGGCTGGTTGAAATGGAAGGCAGAAAATACCTTAGGCAAAAAGGTAAGGCCTGGCCGTAAGGATGCTTTGCAGAAAAGGAGGACCGGCTCTTAGTGTAGCCGGCTCTGCAAGCTAAGGATAGTGCCAGGAGCAAGGCAGCCTGGAGGGTTGCCAAAGAATTAACTGGAAAGACCACTGAGGTGTCAGTGGTCTATAGGCAGGGCGCATATTCTCCGGGCCGCGGAGAAATAGCGTGCAGGTAGAACGGGCCAGTCCCAGGCAAACAAGTGAAGGAGAAACCGAAGGAGTGCGTCCAGAGACATTGGCCTAGTAGGCCAATGTTGTCGTGATGCAAAGGGACAGAACGCCTACCCATGAAAGGAGTAGGTCAAGGTGGTAAAAGGTGTGCAAGCATGATGGAGCACGTCCATTACTGTTGGGGAAGACTCCAAGCCGACAGGTAGGGGAACCCGAGGTCCGGATGAAACCTCCAACCCCTGTCCCGAGGCAGTAGGTGAGGGACCAGGTGCAGTGTGATGTATTCTGCAGGTCCCGGGAGCAGGATCGAGAACCATGGCTAGCGAGGCGACCAAGCATGACGGTCGCACACTCATGGTGGACTTGAACAACAGGCCTTTGAAGAAGGGGAAAAGGTTGAATCTGCAAAGGAGGCCCCATGACCAATAGGTCAGGAAGGCATCCCCTAGGGAGGCGCGGCCGACACCGGCTCGGGAGCCGAACATGGCACACTTCTTGTCCATTCAAGATGCGAAACCATCCATGCCTGGAGTCCCCCACCAGTGACAGAGGCAACGAAAGATGGTATCGTCGAGAGCCCGCTCGTGAGAGCAGGACTGTGGTCTGCCGAGATGGAGTGCCATGGAAGTGTTCTCGCCTGCCAAATGTACAGCCACTCGATAAATGTGGCGAGCATAACACCAACTTGAAAGGTAGATGGTGTGAAAAAGAAGGCGTAACGAGTGAGTGCCGCCCTGCTTGTTTATATAATAAACTGCAGTGGCATTGCCTAATGCGACCTGGACCACCCGACCCCGGAGCAGGGACTCAGAGGCCTAAAAGGCATTGGTGAGTGCCAGGAGCTCCAGCACAATGATATGCAGGCTGGCTACTACCATGAACCAGCAGCGAAGGGCCACGTGGTGGCGTGGACAAGCCCCCCGCAGTGTGGCGGGCTGGTATCCAACAGTGACCGAACCAACTGGGTCAAGAGACCAGAGGGTCCCCCTGTCCGTAGGGTGTGGGGGCAGGGGGTTTCCACCCATCCAGTTGAGCAGCGTGTTCCGGAGTCACCTGGAGCAACATGGATGGACGGTCGCAAGATATCTGAAAGAGTGAGAGAAACCAGGCTTAAAGGGACCGCATCCTCGTTCGAGCAAGCTGTCCCACATCTGCAGTAGATGTCATCAGCTCCAGGAGTTGCTGGACCTGTAGGGTAGGGAACCAAGCGCCTGAATAAAAAGGGAGCATAACAAATTATGCATTGTCACAGACTTGATGGCAGAGGAAAAAGCCTGCTTCAAGAGAGCATCCAAAGTCACATTAACACAGTTTACACAGTGTGTAGGTGGTAACGTCAACTTCACTATGTTGACCTATAGTCCTAACGCTGACGAAAGGGACAGTGCCAAGGACGTATGCTTACCAGCCTGTGAATTGGACCCCGCGACCGGAAGCCAGGTATCCAACCATGGGTAAACAGTGATTCCCTCAAGTGAAACCCTGAGAAGCGATGACGGTCTAACCAGATGCCTGCATGAAAGGGAGCATCTTACGAAAAACCAACCCCCTGGACGTAACCAGTGAATAACAGAGTCCAAGGAAGCCATATGGAAAATATGCAGAGTAATAAAAGAATTCAGGCTTCCAACCCCAAGGACGGGCCAGAGGCCTCCATCCTTGGTGTGTTTTTTTTTTGGTTTTTTTTTTTTTTTTTTTTGGGTGGGGTTAGGGGTGGAGGCAGCCATAACACGGCCTGTGACAGGGGCACATCGAATTCAGTGGCATAGCTGGGAAGACAAGGAGTCAAACGGACTAACTGGTCAACGACAGAGAAGAGACCGCTCAGTCTTGCGGTCCTGCCTGCAATCCTGCCGGTCAGGGCACTGCCTGCCCACATGTCTAGGGGCGGCGGCTGGTAACTTTGGGGTTGAGGCCATAGACGTTCCCGTGATGCCCTAGGCTGATAGGACCATCGTCAGGCTCTTGCGGTTGTTACGCCGCAAATAACTGTGCTGCCGGCTAAAGCTTGAGCAGGTTATCAAGAATAACAAATGGCAGGTCCCGACCCGTCAGTTGTTTAGATGCTGGCTTAAAGGCGTAACGAGCAGCAGTGCGCTCGTGAGGCACCAGCAACAGTGCCTCCTAGTGACGTGGGAGGCATGAACTGTAAAGGTGTACAGGAGCTACCTGCAGAATGGGCAGCACCAAACTCCATAATTGGTGAAGATAAGCCCCCATGGCAGAGGAGTAAGTGGCTACATGGCGGCCAAAGAACTCCTCATTTGTTAATAGGAAAGGAGGGTGACCCTCTGTGACAACTGAGAGGGGTGTAGGAAGATTGGTTGGGAAATCTTCCTCCCCCTGTGACTCCCAATCCTGAATAAGGTAAGCCCTTCTGACGAACAAGGGAGAAGACTTCCCTAGCACGAGCCCGACCAAGCTCAGGCTCAACACAGTTGCCAGAACGGAGAAGCCGAAAGGGTTAACAGCAGGTTCGGTTGAACTTGCGAACACTGTGCTGCCGGAGCCGAGTTCGAGGGAGCACTACACCTGTGAAGCGTATGTGGAGGCGTTCAGCACTCCATAGCCCGTGGCTCAGAACGATGCCAGGCGGAGCGGGATGGTGGCGGTGGCAGAGAGCTCATAGCTCCTATACTGGATAAAGGGACTGGTCCTACACAACTTGTCAGCGTGAGAGGACCTACCTGAGGAAAATTACCCACCAGCGGCAGGGTTCTAGGGTGGACTCCTGTGAGTCCTTTACCTATGAGCCTATACTGGCACCGGCAGCTGAGGCAGGGCCGCAGGCTACTGCGTAAACCAGCCCATTGATAAAGAGGGCTGTTTTGTGCCAAATTATCAGCCACCAAACAGGTGCTACCCCAGCCAGGGATATCACTGACTAGCAGGGCTAGCAGTGGGAGTTGCAGCCCCCCCCCCTTTTCAGAGGCAAAGCTAGGGCTGTTAATGTTGACAGAAAGCTCTTGCCTTGGCACCTAACTGATTTTGAAAATAGCAGCTGCGTGAACAAGCCCCTTGATAAATGAGGGCTGTTTCATGCCAAACCACCCAAGGGTGTTAACCCAGTCAGGCATATCACTGACACGTAGGGCTAGCTGCGGGAGCTGAAGGGGCCCATACCATCCCCCAAGGCTTACCGCATGTCGCCGGAACAGCTACAGCCTCGGCGTGCAGCTCTATCCGGAATCGGCAGCGGCACGAACACGCCCACGAAGGAGGGCTGTCGTGCGCCAATCACACGCAGAGGCTTTGCCCCATGTCAGGAGAATCACTGACAGGTGGGGGAGGCGACCGGCGCTGCAGGAGGCCCTTTCCTCTTCAAGGGCAGGGCTCCAGATGCCCAACTCACTGCAGGTTAACAGCTGTATGAACGAGCCCCTTGAAACAAGAGGGCTGTTCCGCGCCAACCTCCGAAGAGGCTGTACCCCACTGACGAGCGGGGAGCAGGAGCTACGGAGGCCCTTTCTTCTTCCAAGGGCAATCCTAGGCCGCGCAGAAGCCCAGCTCACTGCGAAACAGCTGTAAGAACGAGCCCCTTGAAATAAGAGGGCTGTTCCATGCGAAACTCCGGAGAGGCTCTTCCCCTGTCAGGAGAATCACTGACATGCGGGGAAGGTGACCAGTGCTGCAGGAGGCCCTTTCTTCTCCAAGGGACAGGGCGACAGAGCCCTAACTCGCTGCGGGGTCAACAGCTGTATGAACGAGCCCCTTGAAACAAGAGGGCTGTTCCTGCGCCAACCTCCAAAGAGGCTGTACCCCACTGACGAGCGGGGAGCAGGAGCTACGGAGGCCCTTTCTTCTTCCAAGGGCAATCCTAGGCTGTGCAGAAGCCCAGCTCACTGCGAAACAGCTGTAAGAACGAGCCCCTTGAAACAAGAGGGCTGTTCTATGCCAAACTCCGGAGAGGCTGTACCTCAGTCAGGAGAATCATTGACAGGCGGGGCAAAGCTCAGAAGCCATCCTCTTCAAACCTGCTAGGAAGAGGAAATTGCAAACAGACAGAAAATTGTTGCTCTTAAGCCTGGGGGTAATTTTATAAAGAAGGTAAAAGAGACCTTATGTCTTTAAGAGAAAAGCCCTGAGGGCTGCAAAGCCGGCTTTGTAAAGGCTTTGTAAAGTTTTACAAGGAACAGCTAATGCCGGCTAATACCTTATCCCCAGGCAAAAGAATCAACTTGTTACAGAAGAAAGAACAAAGGGAGGTCAAAGAAAGGAACAGAATCATTTCTACTTGCGAAGTTCCAATGCGAAGTTCCAAACGAAGCTGCTGCTACAGCGGCGGTCAAAAAAAGAACTGAAGCACTGGGCTGGGGGCGGAGTTATATAGCCAGGTGTAGGGGAGGTCCCAGCACTAAGTGCTTAAAGCTGTGGAAGTTTCCAGAGGCTGCTCTGCTCAGGCGCAGATTAACCCATTAGTGTGTATTCACAGAGGACACGAAGGAGAACCCGAGGGAACAGAGATTCTGCCCTTGTGGCTCTGACGAGATAGAATCTATCGAGCATATGATGCTCAGATGTAACAGGCATAATAAAATTTGAGGAAAATATATTACACCTCTCTTAAAAGATATGGCAGGTCAATCGGATTCGGACTACTGTAATCAATTGTTAATCGACCAAAATCGGACTACTACGGAACTGGTAGCGAAATTTTGGGCGGCATGCTATAGTAGCCAGAATAGACAGCTAAACCTGTTTTAGATATTTTACTTTTTGTATATCTGGTATGGCTCTTTGTAGTGCATGCCAGTCTTTGAAGCTTTGCATTCAATTTTGTTTTATGTATGGCTCGATGCCGTATCAATAAAGTATGTATGTATGTAATATCTTAGGCTAGATTTTCATGGCATCCAGCAAATGGGTTTGGGTGCTCAGCCAAACTGATGCTTAGCTTTTTAAAGGTGTAGAAGAAGAGAATGTGGGGTAAGGTAGAAGACTTCTCACGGCATTTCATAAAAATAGCCCCTGACAGGGACCCAGACAAGGTGTAAGTAGGAATGCTCTGGGAATGGGCTGGTTTGTGCTGGCATTTACACCATTTGGTTACCGGCAGTAGGAGTAAACCAGCCCATCCCCACAGAGGACCAAATGAATTGCGATATAGTCACCTCCTATGACTGTTCCTCAGGCTTAGCTCTGAGCAACTAGGAGAGAACAAGAAGGGTGGCAATATGGAATTTAGGTGTGTCTGTGAACTTTTATGATTCCCAACAATTCACAGCCAATCCTCCCCTCCAAAATTAGTAAACTAAAACTACCTTTTCCAGCTCTTCAACCTAAATAGTCTCCCACGTAAAGGAGACAACAGACAGAAGAAGAAATCAGTTCCTGAAATATGCTTTGTAAATTGTTTTGTGAAAGTCTGAACACAGGAATCATCTCAACACCTGCAGAGTGGCCAGGGACTATGTCTCTGATATGAATAAAACTAGGAGGTTAGACTTCCTTTTAGCAGGGTTTCTAGGGCTCTCTATAGCCCATCAATGTACCTAGAAACACTTTTAAATGAAGGGCTCCATCTGCAGCTGTCTCTCTTTCTCATACTTTCTAGAAGTTCAGTCCAGCAGCCAGTATCTAAAGAGAGTGGTGGGAGGATTAGTTCCAAATGTATATATCTAATGTATAGCTGGGCACCCAGTATCCCTTGTTGTACATGTATTTTCACTTCTTCTGGATCATTTCTGCTTACAGGGCATTTTTATCATCTGAGAGGCTGCTTTGCACCTAGAAATCTCAGGACTTATTTGAAAATCCCCTCAGCTTCAACATTGCATAAATAGCATAAAGAAATTCCATAGTTCACTATGGTCCAAATCCAGTATAAGAAAGCCACACACTTAAGGGCAGTCACACATTTAAGCAAAGCAAAGCGTGCTGCTTATATACCGCCCCATAGCACTTCAAGCACTCTCTGGGCGGTTTACAAGTTAATTACACAGGCTACACATTGCCCCCCCCCAGCGAGCTGGGTACTCATTTTGCTGACCTCGGAAGGATAGAAGGCTGAGTCAACCTTGAGCCGGCTACCTGGGATTGAACCCCGGGTCGTGAGCACAGTTTTAGATGCAGTACAGCAGTTTAACCAGTGCGTCATGAGGCTCTTCACATTTGTTCCTCTTACTCGCTGTCCATCATATGGCCAGGAATATGACTGGGCACACAATCATTTTCTCAACCAGAGAACGCAGGAGAGCATAACAGATGGCCAGCTGTACAGATAGAACTGCTTGTATGATTGCCCATTTATGGTGCATGTTTACAACAGCACTCTGGCTTATATATTTAATGAACACAACACACAACTGTTCTAGCAACCAAGAGTTCAGTGGCAGAAGAAAAGAAACAGGAGAACAATACAGATTTTGTGTACTGCAAGTTGTAATCACCATCTTCCATATTTTTCAGATTTCCCAAACCCAGGAAAAGATTAAAAACTTTAAGAAATAATATGTTCATTTCCCCAAAGCATTTATAAAACATACATCATCACTTTAAAATATTTATGCCTCAGATTGCCACCAGGTTCGGCTTAAACAATACCTTCCAAACCAGTTATACTAGAGTTTCAGGTGGGGAAGAAATGAACCTCAAGGGCTTTTAAAATCATATATAACTACAGTATTTGGCTATAAACATATTTAAAACTGGACATTTAACTAAGCCATGGCTACTGCTTGCTCCTGTAGGAAAAATTACATCAAAGCATTCTGGGCCCATGTGTACTATTTACTAGCAGGATAATACGCTTCTCAACTAGAAATAAAATGTGTATTTGAAGGAAGACAGGGGAAATACAGCTTGAAATAGGGCATGGAATGGTGGCATGTTCCCCTCCTTCCATGTCTCAACTTATTATGATAATTCATATAAGTTGTTATAATTCATATATGCCATCAAGTCATTTCTGCCTTATATTGGCCTGCTCAATGTTTCCCAAGTATAAAGTACTCAGAAGTAGTTTACTAGTCACTCCTTCTAGTGGTGGTCTGAGACTGTGCAGCTTGCCCAAACCTGCACAGATGACAAGGCATGTAAGCCCATCAGCCACCCATGCTCTTGGCCAGCCCTTTTCTCTCTTGGTGATGTTGGTTGGCCCCTCTCCAAAGAAACACAGTGTGGATTTGAATTCACACCTCTGGCTCTGCAGCCATTTGCTTCAACCTACTATGCTACACCAGTGCTTCACCTTCTTATTACAGAAATGTAATTCAAAGGAAATTATTCTTACCGAGTGGAAGTACCAGGTAGGGGACGACCTGTGTCTACCAGAACACACCAGCAATATCCAGTAGACTGATGACACTGTACTGGCTTATATAGCCCTCCAGGAGCACATTCAGGGATGACAATCCCTTCCCGGGGGTTCTGCCTGGCTTCTTCAAGAGCACTTTGCCTCTCTTGGTCGCAGGAATTAACTTTCTCTGGAAAAGGCGGCACAAGAAAATTAGTACTGACAACACAGAAAGAAGCCTCACCACTGCAGCACCTACCATGTGGAACAGTTTTCCTACTGAAACCATAAGTGCTTTTGTTGCTAAAAGTATTTATTTCCCCTGGCATATTTCTCTCTCCTACCAGGGCCACCACAACATTCCTCGTCAGTTCTTTTCAATGATATACTTTACTGTTCACCAATGTGTTAATTGATTGGCTTGACTAATGACTTGTTATGATTTTATTTGGGAACCACTTAAGAGATTTTTAAAATAATTAAAACCAGAATCGAAATTAATACAATTAAAAATAATAAGTAGGCCCTCCCTCATATTATAAAGCAAAAAGACACTGACATTCAGAGAAGGCCTTTGCTAATCAGTCCAGTGCTCCTCAGCTCACGTTCCTTAGACATGTACCAACAAATTCTTAATTAGAAGAACATCCTTTGTGACAGACAAGGTTCCCTGACTATTTCCAGCATTATAACTGAGCTAGGATTATACAGAGCTTGAACTGGGATATAGAGGTTCTAGGTTCTAATCCCAGAGAGCCATGAAATTCACCAGGTGATCTTGGACCAGTTGCTATATTGACTATCCTCACAAGGCTGCGATGAGGATAAAGTGAGAAGAAGGAGAAGTATGTGTACCACCTTGGGGGACTGGTAGGATACACATGGAACTAATATATATATCATAACCACTGGGGAGCACTGGACATGTGCAAAGGAGCAATGCACTCAGTTAATTCAATCATCCTGAGGCAGAAGTGCACCAAACCCAAAAGTCACTTGGATACTGCATGGCAGATCTATAGAGGTTCATGACCAGTCAATTTAATGTATGATTCCTTGTGAAGTATGCAAATTATTGCCCAGATATTTCAACCAAAAATAAATAAGATTACTACAGAGAGACTTATTTAAATGGTTTAAAAAGAGCTTCAACTACTTCCACAGACATAGCATAACCAGAATGTTTATTAGTGCTGCAAAGCAGAGCCAGGTGGAGAGATGAAGATGATGTTGATGGTGATTTTAAAAACAGGAACATTTTAAAAGCTCAGCTGATCTTTAAGCTGATTTCATTTTGCTGACAAGGACCCTCCCCCACCAATAGTGACTGGTTTTGGCCCTGTGTACAAACAGAAGAGTCATTCATTAAGGGGCCTCTAGGCATCCCTACAAATCAATTACATCACAAGCTGCTAAATTACTCAAGCTCCCTGCTTGACAGCAATTTACACCTGTCAAGGTGAGGTAGGTCATTCATTTATTCAGATGCAAGGAATAAGTAGCCAATTAATCCCCTCTATGTTCTGCTCAGGTTTTCCACTCATTTGCTTTATGCAAGTGGTAAAAAAAAATCCTCTGCTGAAATGAAGGGCATTCCAAGCATATTTATTTTTAACCCTACAAGGCAGCTACAACCAGAGATTCGACAAAATGCTGAGCCCAAGTTCTGGTTCACATCAGAGAAGGTAGCAAGGCCCAGGATCTGCAGGATCCAGCACTTTTGGATCCTGCAGACTTCTTGTCAGATTAGGGAGTGTGTTCCAACTCAACCTCACTGGAGGACTCATTCAGAAGGGCCATGGCACAGCTTTCTTTAAAATTCTAAGCAGAACTCCACACTTCTAGTTTTAGAGTTAAAATACTGGGATGAGTCTAAAGAAGCTTTTGAGAAAGGAGGGAATGGCACTACAATGTGCAACAAAGACTTTCCATGCTCTCAGCACTCTGGGCAAGCAAAAGAGTGGAAATGCTTGTTGCTGTCTGTCGCGGTCTCGCTTTTGTAGTCCCTATTTATTTGGCCCTCACAAAAGCTCACGCTCTTTCCTCCTTCTCACGCTGCCACCAGATGTTATTGCTTCATAACATCAATCAACTGTTGGACACTAATGCTGCTAAACACAATCAGTTTATTATACAGGGTGGGGTAGATAATCAGTTGGAAATAGTATATTCATTCACAGGAAGCAAATCACAGGTATTAAGTAATATTCAGTTCAATTAGATCTTTATGTTAGTTCTTTCTATCTTGCTCTGACCCTACTGATTCTATTTCCACTCCCACAGCTCAGCTTTCTAACCCTTCCAGCACTTCTCTCTCAATTTCCAATCATTCTAATCTCAAATCAATCTCCTTCAAAATCTCTCTGTTCTCATCTCTAGTCAATCTTTCTCTTTTGTACCCCTCCTTCTTCTCTGACTCCGCCTTCCGTCTTCTTCATTGGTTCTTCTGCCAAGGTTCCGTAGTGACGGACAGGTGACGTCTGGGGTATCCGCTACACTGTCTTCTGAAGTCTCAATGGGAAGACAGACCTTAAAATCCTTACTAGCCTAAGTCCTGAGTTTCCACTAGTTCACCCTCAGAAACCTTTTTTGAAACATGAAGCTACTTTTGATTCCTTACTAGAGATGAGCATGAATCAGAAAAATGGTGATTTGTTTTGATTTGTGATTCATGAAGGTCGATGAATCATGAATTACACATTTAACAGCTGTCTTGGGGAAACCAAATCTTCACCAAATTTGGAGGGATTGTAGAGGAGAGTCAATAGAAGCTTCTCTGTGATTTTGGTGTCTCTAGGGTTCTGGGGGGACCTTTCCTGGGGGGGCTCTTTGTGGGTGTATAACTTGGACATCTGAAACCCAATCTTTACCAAACCTGGAAGGATTGTAGAGGACAGTCAGAGGAAACGTCCCTGCAATTTTGGTGTCTCTAGGTGCCTGGGGGGCATTTTATAGCCCAATTAACTGATGAAATAAAAATTACTAAAATTAACTGATTTGCATTCATCAGGGGCATTGATTCATATGAATACGAATTGACAAATTAGCAATTTTTGAATACATGCGGTAATTCATTTTTTAATTCATGTCCATCTCTATTCCTTACACTCCTGTTTTTTTATTTTTAGGGATAGAAACAGTTGAAACGGTAAAGAATACCCCTGAATCATCTTAGTAGAAATACATTGGGTGAGGGAATCTGACACTGGCAGGTTTGTCTGTCACAACACTTCGTTATTTTTTATTTTGCAGCAATGCCAAGGTCCCACTCCCTATCAATTATTCCAATAGGCTAGTCTTGAGTAATGCATTTCTTAGATTTTTTTTTAAAGGGCGTGTAGCATAATGTTCTTATTCTATAGGTGAACACCCTACCCCTCTAGAAATGCCTTCAGCTGTGGGCAGTTCTTTAAACTCAGCTTGGAAATTAATTGGATTCCAATATACACGTTGCAAGGTAGGCATTCTCCCCACCTAGAGACACCAAAATCACAGAGAAGCTTCCCATGACCCTCCTCTGCAATACCTCCCAGCTTGGTGAAGGTTAAGTTTCCTCAGGACAGCTGCCAAAGGGAACTTTCCTGGGGGGGACCCACTTTGTGGGTATGTAACTTGGATGTCTGAAACCCAAGCTGGGCTTGTAGAGGACAGTCAGGGGAAGGTTCTCTGTGAATTTGGTGCTTGGGGTGCTGTTTTATAAGGTTTTGCAGTAAAAACGAATTGACAAATCGATTTGTCAGAAAATCTATTGTAAATTCATAATTCCCAATTCATCAACCTTGACAAATCATGAATCAAACTGAATCACCATTTTTCTGCTTCATGCCCATCTCTAGTAAGCACTCTTAATAGCTGCATTTTTGAACTAACTGAAGTTTACAGACATCTTGAAAGGCATTAAAGTGTAGACTGCATTGCTAGCAGTAAAATATGGATGTAACTGACACAGCTGTTATGCTCTATTACAAGAAAAACAACAAGTCTACAAGTTTCACTTGGCATAGCTTTTTGTATACTGTAGCCTACTTCTTCAGCTGGATCTAAAGGTGTGACTCACTGCATTGGTCATTCTTCTCCAGGAAAAGGCACAACTCAGAAATCAACCTAAGCCAGTAAAACACATTCTTGGCCATTACTACCACCTGTATACCTTGGAGCAATGCTAGAGTCGTCAGAGAAAATGTAACTCCACCCAGTCTGGTAATACATGTGCTGGACACACTGCTAACCAGTTCTACTCCTTGTCAGATGACATTTCAGTTCATAAATAGAGATGGGATATTCATATTCATTTTCTGAGGGAGATGAGTACAAATATCGCCAACAAAGGTGGTGGGCCAATTGCACCATCCCCCCAGAACCGGGCTGTTCACTTACTGCTTGTGGTGCTGCGCCAATCGCAGAAGTAGCCCAGTTGGGGCTTCCCCACTTCCCTAAGCTGCTGACCACTCAGAAGCTGAGTGGGGAGACTTGTCATCCCACTTCCTTGCTGGATTGGTCAGCAGTGCAGGGAGGTGGGGGACGCCACGCCGCAAGCAGTAAGTGGATGGCCCAGTTCTGAAAGGAGGATCCAATCAGCCTGGCCACTTGTGATGGCGATATTTGTATTTGTCTCCCCCAGGAGACGAATATGAATATCTCATCTCTATTCATAAATGATTCATTATTGAGTGTCTGTAGGCTTTACTACTGGATCTCCACTCTTCCCTTTGGAGGGCCAGGAATGACTACGTTTGGTGACTTCAACATATTTATGGCACCATACCCCACATCCCCAAGTACTCCCCATCAACTGTTTCAAATACATATAAAAGAACATAGGATAAAAAAAGGAAACCCTGCAAAATTTCACAGACAACACCCATTCTTGTTTTCTGGTGTAAAAATAACAGTCATTATAGCTTTAAAAGAAATCTTTGATAGTTGCATGGGAACTTGACTCATGGTCATATGTGAGACTGACCTGATATATTGTTATAATTGGAAAGAATAAGGTAGCCAATCTCAAACAGTAGGTCTGTGAACACTCTGGAAGTGAAATTTATCCAGTGGTCAAAATCCTATTGCTGAGCACAATAAATCACATTAGAATAGGCTCATTGAATCAATGGAATTTACAAAGGAGATGACTTACTAAATTTCCATTGATTCAGTGGGCCTACTCTAATGTGATTTGTCACACTAATCAACAAGATTTGGGCCACTATTCAGTTCATTTTTAATATTATTTTCTGACCATATTGTGTTTGAATTTTCCATTTCAGAGGCTAACATGTCTTCATGGTGACAATAGAAGATCAGGTCTGTAATAGTAAGTCAGGGGGTGTTCAAGAAAATAAAGATTTGTATCACCTGATTTAAAAAAACTAGCAGAAATAATTTATACTTCTTTTGCTATTAATATAAACAAATCCTGTTCTCTACCACCTCCCCACCATGCCAACTGATAGAGCTTCCATTTAGTGTGGGAAGCAGGTATTTTCTCCCATGCCTACAAACTATGGAAGCAGCAAATGAAGAAAGAACAAAAATTCTTCTTTATACTAGAAGCACAACACCAGCTGAGCAAACATTGGGAGGAGTATATGCTTAAGTGTCTGTCTATCCTCGCTGCTCTTATGCAAGAGCACCTGCATTTCTCACAACATGATCATCTACAATTGCAAAGCAATAACTGAAATATTTTCTTTTACAGAAAGATAAATATGTGCAGATTAAAAAAAAAATCTACCTGGCATTCCTAACTCCAATTCCCCCCAGCTAAATACTTTGCCTTCCACTTAGGTTTTACAAAAGCCAGGAGGAAGAAACCATTATTTGTAAACTAGGTAACTACAATATAGTGGCATTACTTTATTTATTCTGTTTTATTTCATTTTCACTTTTTGGATAGAGTAATAGATAGCCATTACCTTCTAACGAATTTCACCCTGGTCTCCTACTTACTATCTGAACTAGAGGCAAACACATATCAAACCAAATAGTAATGTACAGCCTGCACAGCCCACTGGGACAAGGGCTATCAGCTAAATGGATAATCAGCTGAATTGGAGGTGGTGGGGTGGGATTGAGGTCTAAAAATCACAAGATTTTATTAATTCTTCTTAGGTACTTTTGGGGGCTTAAACATATGTACTGCCTGGCATCTCTGAGATAGAAAGGTGGCTAAGACACAAGAGAAATATTCTGCAGTTCAAAGTTTTTCATGTTTTCAAAGGAATTGCTTACTTCAGCCAGAAGGTGAGATATGGGGAGTGAGGGTGTCTTCCCTTATTTTTCACTTCAAAAAAAGCCACTTGTACAGGTTTGCAACAAAGCTCCCCAGTCTTCACCCTCTGGCCACATGTCCTAGACCAGAATACAATAGGAACAATATTATATTTATGATCTTGGCATGCTAGCCCATATGTGCAACTGGAGGCTGCAAATCAGAAAGCCTTACCCTAGTTGTATCAGGTAAAATTCAAAGAAACAAAACAAAATATGACAAAAATGTGGCCCTGTAAAGGCTAACCATTATATTTTAATGTGAGCTTTCATGGGCAAGTCCAGATTAAAATATAAAACTTAGTTTTTAAGGTGCCATATGTTTTTGTCTTGTTTTGTTTTGTTTCTCTATATTTTGCCTAATATGCTTGCACAGACTAACACAGCTACCTCTTCTAAATCTCTTACCCTTATTGCTATATGAGTAGTTGCAAAAACAATGCTTTAAAGTGAAAAGAAAGTGTCATCTCTTCCCAGCCACCTCATCTTCTGAGTCAGGTGCTCCCTATTGAGTCGGACTTAAGTCGCACCGGCAACTTGACTCAGACATGACTCAGGTTTTGGGTGAGGGACTTGGGACTCGACTTGCAGCTTGGATCCATTTCTCCAAGTTGTGTTGTCAAGTCCCTATGGACCCACCGCTGCCATTTGTGCCATCAGCCTGCCTGCCGCATCTTCAGAGACAGCAGGCCAGCTTACATTCCTGGAAGCCTCTGGGTATGCACCAGTCTATCAGCTGGCCAATGCATGCATGGGCAGAAGCAGCAGACTGGCTTTGAGAATGGAAGTCATCCCACTGTCTTTGAAGATGGTGACAGCAGCAGGAAGCCCAAGTCTTTGGGTCCCAGTCCTGAGTCCCAAGCATTGGGAGAGCAGAGCAAGTGACTGGAGACTCAGACTCAAGACTTGGGACTCAGGACTTGGCCTAAGACTTTTACTTGGACTTGGGACTCAGGCCCCAAAACTTGGACTTAGACTTGGGACTCGGGTCCCAAGATTTGCCAACATCCCTAGGTGCTCCCTCTCTTTGAACTCTGGAAAACTCTTCCTCTTCCACAGGAAGCAGCAAAAACTTTCGTTTTTCATCTCAGCCCAGCCTTTCAAGAAGATAAGCATGACAACAATCCAATCAGTGTGCAGGCCTTATCTCCAACATCAACACTACTTGTTTGCATGACCCTCCCCTCTGACCCTGGTCTGCAATACTGCCCCAAAGGGGATCAAGGATGCACATGAGGGCTTGGGTTCCTTTCTGTTACTTTTTACTCATGTGTCTCAAGAGTCGAATAAAAAGGAAGCAATAGGAAGGAAGAGAACAGGGAGTTCTAGATATTACCATTGAGACCCCCTCCTGTTGGGGCAGCCCCAGCGGGTATGCAGTGATTCCAACCCTGCCTGCACCACTGGCTTGGGGCATTAAACAGGCTTGATTCTCAACTTAGGACACCACGTACAGCATACAACAAGGTGATCAAGATATATTAGCTATCTCCATATTTTGTATACGTGTAACCAAAATATAAACATGGAATCTGAGACTTTCTAGCTGGCTCAGTCACTCTGGAAAAAAACAACAGCTGAGCAAACATTGGGAGGGGTATACATATAAGTGTCTCTTACTCTCACTGCCCTTATACAAGAGCACCATTTTTCATGACACACCATCTCTACTTGGGTAGCAAAAAGTAAGAATATTTTCCTTTTTTAGAAAATATTTCTTAAAAGGCAAGGCAATAAATTTGTGCTATGAGTTATGCTGAGAGGCTACCTTCACTTCCCACGAAAGCTCACCAGTGAAATACAAGGTTAAATCTCCAAGGAAAAGTTACCAAATGAAGGGGCAGGAGTGCTACGTAGAAGCCTCTTGGTCCAGTGGTTAAACCCAAACTCTGCTGGCAACCCGGGTTCAATCCAGGTAGCTGGCTTGAGGTTCACTTAGCCTTCCATCCTTCCAAGGTCAGTAAATTGACTACCCAGCTTGCTGGGGAGGCAATGTATAGCCTGCATAATCAAATTGTGAACTGCTCAGAGAGTGCTTTAAGCACTATGGGGCAGTATATAAGCAGCACACTTTGGTTTTTGTTTTGTTTTGCTAAAGCAGGTGTAGAATTTTCCTCCACATCTTTTCCAAACAAATGAGACTCCATGCCTCACCTTTCTGTCACAGCAAACCATGCAGCAAACAAGTACCACTCTGAGAGATGGTAAACACAAGTAGTACTTAAGACCCAGTCAGAGCAGTAATGCATAATAATCCATCTAAAAGTCACACTCATGCGGCCAGTCACTGTGGGAAAGCTTGCCTGAAGAGAAAGGTCCTTGCCTGTTTGTGGAGAACAGCAAGGATGGGGCCAGCGATATATGCACAGATGCATGTAAAAACAAACCTTTGGCACATTTAACACTATTTTGTTGGGTAAAGTGCTCCCGTTCAGTATCCCAGTCTGTCAAGCTTGCCTCCAGGATGGGTTGGTATATGCATAAACCCTGTAGCTATGTAAGGATGTGGCATATGTTTGACAAACACAGCAAAGAACCTGATTTCTGCAAGTGGATGCTAATTACATAATAATCATGCACCATCATATCCATGTAAGTTGACAGTGATCCTTGCCTGGGTTTTCTAAGAATACAGTACTCCAAAGAGGTTAACATTCTCTTCATCTGGGGGTATTTTGGGACAATGCACCTTGCCCAAGGCTACTCAGGCCAGCTCTTCTCCCAAGAGACACAGGAGGAATCGAACCCCCCAACCTCTAGCTCTCCAACTGGGCAGCCAAGTCAGGCTTCTTTAAACTGTTCCAATGTGCAATATCCTTCACAAATGAAAACTTAGCACTGTCATCCAACTGCATGGTTTAACTTCAGTCACGTCTCCACTCCAAAATACATGAAGTTTTACAAAACGTGTCTGCAGGTAAGAGGAATGCATTTGTCTTGCCACATATCGACACAACGCACCCACATATCTGCGGTATGGAAGGAAAAAGGCCAGACACATGATTTCTAACTAGGCTTGAGCCTCAGAACCCTTCTTGCAGCACATTAACAACAGGTTAACTGAACAACACTAAGCACAATGGCTGAGGAATTTTGCCCCTTCAGTTTGTATCCTAACCCCAGTGGTAATCCATGGGTTCCCAGTGAAGTGCTTTGACATTTCATTTTAAAATTTCATGACACTTTACTCCCCTGGTACCTTCCTTCTTTCTCCAACTATTCCCCTGCCTTAACTGCAACTGGGGGCAGGGGATTCTGTTATGACTTTGAGCTTGGAGTCATTTGTTTTCTTTTTTCAGAGGTAGAAGTGAGACTGAATTCTTTGTGAATGATTTATCGCATGGCAGCAGGAGTGAACCTCATTTATTTGTCTAGCTGCATATGGTTTTAGCACCTACGATTGCACATTGATTATTATGTGGTGTTATTTTTCCCAGTTGTATACTTTGCACCTTTTCCTAAGGTTAGATTAACTGGTTCCCAGTGGCATACTATTCATTACCCTGTTTGCTAGCTGTCTGGAGGGGTTTACATCTTCCATTACTCCTTCCCGTACTTCAACTGTACCTGCTTCCAGACAATTAAAGCTTATAGTCACCAGTGATAAACCACACCATTTCACACTGGGAAAAAGATTTATTACTTTAAAAGTAAAAAAATTGGGTCAAATACTCCCCCCGCCATCACTTCTAATAAAAATGCTGGCAATCATTCCAAAATATGTCTTGCTTCCAATGAATAGACTAACAGGTAATGCTTATATAAATTAGTAGCATGTCTTGTAACAGTATTTGCATTTTTTTTTTAAATTGAAGAATTTCAACATTAAATATATATTTAAATCTTATCAGGACAAATAATGTATCTACTTGAAATACAATATTCTTTTCCTTTCATCAAAATCAAATTTCCCTTTGCAAACCATATGCATCCTTGCAGTACGTATGTGAAAACCTGTTTGACCTGTTTTGTTATTAACCCAGCTGCACCAAACTACATCTTTATTAGAACCAAAACACGAATGAGTAAGTTAAGTGAATATTCATGTGAATATTGACAAAATGATGAATCAGTGGGTATAAGTACAGCACACATGAAAGAATTATAAATATAAATACAGCACACATGAAAGAATTAACTATTACGTATAAGATATGGCAGTCTGAATGGCATCTGAGTAAGCGGATGGACTGCTGTTTGGAAAATGGAATTTCACCTGCAAGTTTTCTACAAAGAGGATGAGAAGACTGCTGTATCTGCACTCAAAAAGAAACAGATCAGATAAACAGGAGTTGTACTGAACCTTTTAAAGCTATGTTTAATGCAACTAAAATATAGTATGATATACTGAAAGTTTAACTGCCTTTTTGCCATTTTTCTGTCTCTTTCATTGCCACTACATGCACTGTGTCTCTCATGACACTGGGGTCCATGCACACAAGAATTCATTTTAAGAAGTATGAAGTTCTTTGCATGTGGCCATGTAACTCTTTAGCCTGCTGAGTGTCAGTGAATATGCAGCTTCCATTTGCCCTCCCCCAGGCTCCCACTTCTCCAAAGCCCAAGCATGCTCTGTCCTAAAAAAAAGAGGATATAATTAGAATAGAATATAGGGAATTGGGCTCTGTAAAGCTGATCAGCTCATTTCCATTCCTTGCCCCTTTACCACTAACAATAAAGGAATTAGACTAGAAAGCAATTTACATGATAAAGCTTTTATATAACTGTTTAAAATACATAGTAACTTTCTGGCATCCCAAGGCACAGGCTTAGTTTCACCCCTTGGTAGGCCTGAAGACTTCAGATGAATTATAGTTTTCTGTACATTAACTGGGGAAAGGGGAGAGGTAAAGCACCATGGCTTTGCTCTATCCCTCTAATTTGTGAATTGTCCTATAAAGTTTTTCTTAAGCTTTCTAGTGAGTTTTCACAGTTCAGCTGTTCAGTTATAATTAACTGCCTTTAGAGCCACCATTACCTCCGATCCTGGCCAGAGAGCCAGCATAATTCCAGCCCACACACCAGGTGTTGAAAGAGAAGCCAATGGTTATATGCTTCATTGTTTTAGGCATGAGCACAGGATAGCAAAGAAATCCCAAGATCGCTGAATGCTGAGGATGTCTACATGAGATGCTATAAAACAGAATCCTGGGTAAAGTAACTTTTAACCTAAAGTAATATTTGAATTTTGCATGCTTGCCTCACATGTTAATTGTCGAAGGTGCCCATAAAATTTCTGGACACTAGGACAGAACACAGTCATGTGATAAAGTGTTTGAATATACCCAAGGGACAACTAATTTCCAAAGCTAGATTGTCTTTTTCAACAAGAAACAACCAAACACTTATAAATTTCTCTTCAGCGGCTAACCTTAATCGATTACTCATTCTTCCTTTCAAATAATGTCATGCGCAAATCACCAGTTGCTGCATTTACTTCACTGCTACTGCTAGCTTTCCCAGAGCAGTTTATATTTCCCTTTATCTGTTCATTACATTATCCTGTGGTTCTCTTAAAAGGTTTAGAATGACTACATGGCTGGAGTATTTCTTGACCCCAAACCAAATGACTTTGTAGTAGACAGGATTTGGGAAGTGCCAAGTCTTGCAATGAAGAAGCCATCACCTAGTTCCTTGCTGAAAAAGGCATTCTAGCCCTGAGTTATAGTTTAAAGTAACATTAATATGGTTAAGTAGAATTCAGTTTTTAAAATGTGTTTTTTAGCAAAAGAAAAGCCTGACAGGGAACAGGCTAGCACTGACATCAAGAATGGGTACAGAGTCGATTTGGATCTAGCAGCATGTCTCTGAGTGATTTACAGTTAATCTCTTCTGTCCCAATGCAGAACAAGAATGCCCCAGACTTCCAGTCTTCTAACAAGAGCAGCAAAATTATCCCCTGATTCCTAATTTCACTGTAAATGATACTACAGAAATGGGGGAAAAAGCTTGTCATGACCAGGAATAAATTTTTGTTGTTGTTGTTGAATGACTGAGTTCCATTCGACTACAGTACTCAGAACAGATTCTTGGACTCAAGAATTCTTTGATTTTTAGTGGTCAAAATCCTGTTGGCATAACTTTGTGCAGCGTAACCTAGATTGGGTACTGGAAGCATTTCATTTGAAGTAATTAAGCACTTCCTACCCCATCATAAATTCTTTTGCCCAGGGGAAGCCTTTGAGAGCCTTGACATAGTGGGGAGATCTTTTAATAGTTTTAAAAAAAAACACTGCCAGCAGTCCTAATCTCAGTGCTGGTGATCTGGTGGTAATTTTTTACTATTAAAGGTTTCTCCATTGCCACTTCCCAAGGCTCCCAAAGGCTTCACCAGGGCAAAAGGGAGCTCTAGGGAGCCCTGAAAGAGAGGCACAGCAAGCTTTTGATTAATTTAAAATAAATAATTCTGGTGCCCCATCTGGCAAAGTTTTGCAACAGGCTTTTGCCCCATGTATGAGAATGAAATGAGAATTTGGTACTTGTCCCCAAGTGATAAATCTGTGTTCTAATTAAAAATTCAGTTTATAATTGTGCTTTTACTCTTATTTTACACTACCCAGAGTAGCTGTTTGCTAGATGGGTGGTATAGAAATTGAATGAATGAATGAATGAATGAATGAATGAATACTAAAGAAATCTCCATAAATCTAAAATTTCCTGCCCTGATTTCTCTTTCCTCTCCTGTTTTTCACCTTAAACTTTTCTTCATGGGAGCAAAGTGTTTGAGCAATATCATACTACATGCCCCTTTAGATCACAGTACTGGAAATCTACTTAGAAAATGAGCATTTTAGGGGAGGAACCTTGAATAAAGGTGGATATTTTCTACACACAGAAAATTTATTCTTCCAGAATTATTGAGGGCTGACCTACTGTGTATAATACAGATGGCCTATTATTACAAGAGGGAATTTTTAAAGTACTAAATATGTCTGACTGCCAGAAGCTTTTCACACTTCTAACTGACTGCAGACTAGCTTGCTTTGTTTTCTGATTGCTCATCAGGAGGTAAGTGCAAGGTTCATCTGGAAGTATGATTGCAGGAAGTTCTGTCTGAATCACATTTCAGTTTCTAGAATAGGCAACATGTAATGCATAGTTTGGCCATATGTTTCTTAGATGACCTGCAAGTCCTGCTGCCCTCAAATGACAGTGTTGGATGTCATGGACCATTATCACTGCATGGGAGTACAGTGATGTTATTGTGTGGCACAGCAAAACATTCTACAAGGCAATTCTAAAACTGGGGGCACCAATTCACACTTGTCAGAAAACAGCCCTAACCATTGCTTTGTGTTTTGGTGAGAAGTGGTTAACTGATTAAAAGAGGACTCCGCTTCTGGGATTTTCCCTTGCTTAGTTTCATTTTGTGAATGGTAGTGAACACTAAAATATCCTGTAGACCATCTTGACTGCTGCCATTGGTGCTGTCTACATTCCGGCTGCCATTTGCTATGTAAAACTTGGCATCCTTTTCCTGCTGACATTTCCTGCTCATTTGAATTATGGATACAGAAGCACAATGTTCCACATTCATAAACCAGAGGTTTTTGAAGAACTGAAATTTTTATAATGGGCTCTGGAATGCTCTTGTAAGGGAAGGGGCCAGTATTTACATATCCAAGTGATTAAACCAAGTCAGCTTTTCCTCTGAGGAACATAAATCCATGTGAATTAATTTGACAGCTAAAGCTTCTATGATTCTATTAAGTCACAGCTAGAAAATAGTAAAGTAAATTTGTACCTTCCTAAATTTGGAAACTTTCTTCTCCAGAGAAACACCAGAAGGAAGCAAGAGCAAAAAGGACGAATTTCATCTGAGAAATTGATTACACTCCTTACAATAGAAAACATTATGAAATCCACCAAGAAACTAAAGCTACTTTGCCAAACGCAGAAGTAATTTTTAAACCAAATGTTTATACTAATTTTACTCTGAATTAAGCTTGACACTCAGATTTTCTTTTAGTTTCAAGTGCAGAAACCACTGTGCTACCGAAGTGGAGAATGAAGTCACACAACAATGTTGAGCGATGAAACATGACCTTATCTAATAAAAAGTTGAAGTTTACAGAGTATAGATTGAACTTGTTCAGCATATATTTTGTTTAGCTAAGCAAACTGACCATTACATGTACCCTGGCTGCCTTTCTGAGTGCTCATGGAAAGAATCTCCAAGCTGAGTCAAACTATACAGTCAAGTTTGTTATCCCCTTGCCTCAGCTTAACAGAATCACAGACAATTTAGCTGTAAAATTAATTCACACAGATCATGTTCCTTGAAGGAAATGAAGACTTGGTTTCTACATTTTAAAATATTGGTTTAATTACTTGGATATGTAAATCCCTTAGAACAGCATTCCAGAGCTCACTGTAAAAATTGCCTGTGAGTTTGCCGCATGACATCCAACACTGTCATTCTGTCATCAGAAAGAGAAGAAAAAGATATCGAAATAATAGAAGATAAATGCTTTTGTGGAAATAATACAAGATAAAATTTTATTTATGCATTTATACTGAACCTTTTGCCAAAAAGAAGGGAGGGGGACTCAAGGATCAGTTAATGCTGGGCAATTCAGTGCAAAAACAAAAGTAATAATTTATGGGGAGAAAAACAGTTCTACTACAATAGTGTATAGGATAGTGAGAAATAACATAAAACCATTCTGCCTTATAAAAAAGCAAGGATTACCTGAATTTTTCATACTAGAGCTGTTCAGTTTGGAATCTTTGATGACCAAATGCTTAATCCAAAGCGTGGGAGCTGTGATTTCTGAAAACAAGAACATGTCTCTTTCAAAGAACACATAAAATTAACAGAGACGTTAGCTATGTGAAGATGAGAACATATGAAGAAATAGCTTGCGTTTTGGACCATTTGTGGCACAGGCCAGTGTGAGCTATTTTGTGGTGTTCACACAAATTACAAGCAATAGCATTCCAGCCCGACTGTGATCTGTGCTCAATATGAACCTTTTTAGTCCAGCAACAGGTCTGCTCTTTTGGGGAGCTGGGCTAGAGTGATTCCCCAGCAGATGGAGGGGCCATTCTAAGGTGGATTGCTCCCAGCAAAGCTACCCTTCCTAGTGCAATCAGACGTGATCCTTTCTTGTCATCTGATCACACCCTCAGTCTGTAACAGTGGTTCCTAACCTTGGGTCCCCAGATGTTTTTAGACTAAAACTCCCAGAAGACTGCACTACCAACTGTACTGGCCAAGATTTCTGGGAGTTGTAGGCCAAGAACATTTGGGAATCCAAGATTTGGAACCACAGGTCTATAGTGTCTTGAAGCAAGAACAACAGAGTCTTGTAACATCTTAAATACTAACACATTTTATTTGGAATAAGCTTTCATTACAGGAAAAACAATGCACATGATGGGAGTGAACGACAGTCCATGAAAGCTTATTTCAAATAAAATAATCTGTTAGTCTTTAAGGGGCCACAAGACACTTTGTTGCTTTTGCTGAATGTAATTAACACATAGTTCAAACAGACTGACTTTTTAAGATCATGAAATCAAGTCTTCTCAAAGAAGTTCCAGGTCACAAATGTGAAAAGTCCCTTTGTGCGAATCCCAGCCATTGCAGATACAAAAGGATGCCCTGGATATTAATTTTTTCATCTGCTATTGAACTATGGTAGTTTTAGAAAGCAAACAGTTGTGTATTTATCTCACAAAGATTTGCTTTATTTTTTTTTTAGCACACTAAGAGTTCTTAGTCTACTTTGTAGATTAGCTGATCGAAGACTTGAGCTTTTTGCCCAGCTGTAACTTCAGCACAAAAATCCATACCACTGTCTAAGGGCTCAAAACCTGGCAGTTTGGCTCCTACACAGAGGCATGATTTGTGACTGTCAGTGTCTTGGGTGACTCTGCAATCTGCGATATGTCCTGGCAACCAAAAATGCACAATCCTTTTCTGTACTGACACCCTGATTATGGAATCTCCAATTCAGTTTCAAGAATGTTGCAAAACAAACAAACACAGGGAAACCTGCTTGGTGCAATTTTTATTTTGCCAGGATCCTTTAAGTCATGTTGTAATCTTGTAAACCTATCATAGAACTCTTATACTTTTTTGCTCTTTTTGATTTTGGTTTGGATTTTGCTTTAATCCTGCAGCACATTTTTCTTTGTTACTATTTTATTCCATTTATTTGGTTGTTTCTTTTCATTCTTTAAGCAACTCCAGGAGCTGCTGATTATACTGCATCCTGTACAAAACACATACAGGCAAGAATGCTACAATTGGTGCAATCATGACAGGTGTTTTTCAAGCTGTTATAGTTGGACACAGTTTGAAGCACTAAAGTATGAATGGAAGAGTTTGCTTGGGAGTGGAAGAAGGCAACTAGAATATTACCTCAACTTCAGAACTCTATGAAACTAATTTGCATGGTGAAAGATAAAGCATTATTTAGATGAGTCTCGCCCAAACTGGTGCCTTTCAGATATGCTGGATTATAACTGCCATCATCTCCTGGCCAGCATGGCCAGTGCCCTCTTGGCTGAAGATAATGAAGCTATATAGTCCAGAACATTTGAGGACACCAGGTTGGTAAAACCTGAATTAAATGAAAGCAGAGAGCAATTATTAAAAGCAAATTGTGTAATTTGGATTTGTTTCCTAACACAGACATTCTAGTCTGTAGCATCAGAAACAAGTTACACGGGCTTAGTCTTCCACGTATTTATGCTCACGGCAAGTGCTTTGGGGTTCAGTGGGCATTTAAGGTAAGAAGGCAAAATTCTGAAAATCAGATAATAAGAATTCTGTAGGCAGTAACTGGTAGTGCAGATCTACAATGCCACAGAACTAGTTTAGTTCAGCAGTTCTACCTATTAATTCTGTTTCTGTGGGTTGACTCAAGAAGAACACCCTAATTTTGCAAACTGAGTCACTTTAGAACTGCTTCAGCAGAATTAAAATGAATGACAATCCTATATTTCTTAAAAATAATTTGTTTCAAAATGCATTCTTTTTTGCAGCTACTTAGCAATAAATTTCATTGCCAACTTTAAAGGCACTGTTTGTAAGTCAGCCAGCCAACAAAATCAAGCAGATTATTTTAATGTTTGACTGATAAGCCAATATAATCAATACTAACATATTTTTAGGCAAGATGCATATATTCATGGATGTTTTTTCTCCAAATTCCAAACTTAACAGCAAATTACATGACAAGCAAAAGTTTCTGTTGAATATTACACTTAGTGTGAAATGTGGCTTGTCTTGCATATACTTGTTAGAGGGGAACACTACCAGATACAATGTTGGAAGCCTGTAGCTCAAAACTGTACTGTTTGCTAATGTTTTTAGGAACTGGGATGGGGTGGGAGAACAGATGCAGATATTTATTTAATATCAACTACTTTTTTCTTGAACACCCATAAAGGACCATGTTGGAAAACATATGTGTAACAAACCCTTATTTCAAACAACCGCACACCCAAGAGAGATAATATGCACAAGCAGCAGACACTGGAACCCCTAGGCTGTCCCAAAAGACCATTCTGCCCAATATAAGAGTAGGTGTTTTATTTCTGAAATAATAAAGCACTGGACCCATACATATTAAGATAGAGAGAGGGAGAGAATTCTGATGGTTTTTCTTACCTTCTCCATCAAAAACTGGTTGGGTCTCCATGGTGGGTGTTGGTTTTGAACCATCATCTGAATTGAGAGTTAAAAAGAATCGAAAAGAAACTACCATTATTGAGGTAAATACTATCTACTCTCCAGTACTGTTGAATGATTGGGATTTTTACATGGCCCGGCCAAGTCCTTCAGAAGGAAGAGAAAAGGAAAAGGAAAAGAGGGAGGAAGGTAGGGACAGACAGATGAGAATCAGAACATAAAGATGAAGAACTTTGTGGAGTTTGCTTAAAGATCAACAATATATTTTTAAAAATCATGATTTTTAAATTGAGAAAATCTTTGTCACCTGTCAAAATGAACACATTGACCAAAACCAAAAAACATCTTCCTCTCTGTGATGTATTGTTGATACGTGAAGGAGTGGCTAGGAGAAATGATAATTTGACCAGCTAGGTTTCTTCTCCCATATAGCATGGCTGTCTTCACAGAACACATCTTGGCATCTTGGTTATCTGCTTTTAGGATGTGGGAACCATACCAATATGTGGTCTAATTCATATTCTGAAATAATGGGTGGATATAATGTTACAACCATAGGATGTGTTGGTTTTCTCCTAGGCCCATCCATCTCTCCCACTGCTTCACAAAGTGGGAAATTTCAGCCTATAGAAATATTGGAAATGAGAACTGGGCCTAAATATGGCTGAAAACTAGAAGGCATTCCAAGTATTTCCTATTCTCCTTGTTAAAACCCTTATTTTAAAAAACTTGTCAACAGGGAATATGGCATCACAATTAGTTGTAGAGAAATTAGATCACAATCATTACTACAATATATTATTTCCCATGTTTATACTGGCAAATCTCTAGCACCAATATAATTGTATCAGAAGAGTGCGTGGAAGAAATTTGATCTTTAATTGCCTTCCCAAATTCAGAAATTCTCCAAGCCCAAAAATAACAATGAAATGTTTCTAATAAAAACTTGGACCATGCAAAATCCTAAACAAATTAAAACAATGAAGAAAAATAGATTGTGTTGAAATTTAGCCACAGAATAAAGCCAATGGATGCAAAGTCATGTTTTGGTTCCATTAATGCCTAGAGTTAAAACTCAATTAGCTCAGTGTTCAGAGGGTTCCAGGTCAAAAGCATTCAAACCTATGTTTTCTTCCAGAATTTTCCACTGCAAATATGCACACTGGCAATGCAAGCCATTTTTGTCCTTCTTCATATTATGTGCTAAAAGAATGAAAGAACTACCATGGGCAAAAGCGATATCAGAAAATTATTATTGGTCTGACTAGGTAGGTCATGCAAATATACATAACCAGTATCATAATGGGAATTTTGGGACAGCTACTGCACATTGGGGCTTTAAATACCTTGTCACATGTTCTGTGTCCTCATGCCCTGACACAAGATATACAGAAAGAAAATCTCAGTTACAAAAGCACAGTAGAATACACTGAAATGCTATACAATATTGACAATATAAACCTCATCCAGTTTTCATCAGTGGGAAAATACCAATGTCGAATCACCAAATGTACTAATTCTGAAAGGAGAGCTTTCAAAAATAAAATAAAATAAAATAAAATGGTGTGTGTGTGTGGAATAATACCCTTGGTCAATTCAACAATCAGAACTCTCCTTAAAAAGAACAGGCATGAGATTGGGCTGAAATATATTGCTAAAAGATACATTTTCCTATCTATAAGAAGTCAAGGTCAGAAACGACATACAGGCAAATATTTTGCAGTGCTTTAATTTCTTTTTAACAATTGAAGTTTAATTGTGTATTTAAAACCAAAAAACTAGATACCAGTAAGAAACTGAAATGATTTAATTAACTCAGGGAATTAACTGTGCAGATAGAAAGAAAATTAATTGAGCTTAAGCCCTCTTGAAATAAAGTAGGCTGAACCGAACTAATACTTTGAGGAAAAAGCCAACTGTAAGGATTTCAAAGCCATTAGTCCTAGGTCTCTGATTTTTAATGAGTGATGCGATGAGTGGTTTTCATCACTCATTGAAGTGTTATCCAAAGATTCTTATCCATTTCAATAGGGTTTCAGTACAGCTACTTTCTCCACAATAGGTTTGATATACTTGAGATGATAACTAGGGGAACTCAACCATAATCCTAACAGTCACATTCATATGAGACTCAAGTCTCATAAATTTATGATCACTGTCCATTTCACAACTTTGAAAACAATCAAGACACACTTTTTATTCTGCATTAAGGGTATGCAAGCACTTTGTCCATAAGTACTCATTGTCAAGTGAAGCTTTTAACACTACTCCAGGCTGTGTAAAGAATATTTTTACAATATACTTGCATATATATGCACCACCAGACAGATATTTGGACCTGCAGTAGTAATTAGGGTGCCCAAACTGGGGACAAATATAGATCTGAAAAACTGAACACTCTAACAAGATCAGAGCTAAAGATTGTTGTTGTTTAGTCGTTAAGTCGTGTCCAACTGTCTTCCACTGCCTCCCAGAGTTTGGTCAAATTCATGTTGGTCGCTTCGATGACACTGTCCAACCATCTCGTCCTCTGTCGTCCCCTTCTCCTCTTGCCTTCACACTTTCCCAACATCAGGGTCTTTTCCAGGGAGTCTTCTCTTCTCATGAGATGGCCAAAGTATTGGAGCCTCAGCTTCAGGATCTGTCCTTCCAGTGAGCACTCAGGGTTGAAGCTAAAGATTAAGAACTGCTTAATAAGTTTTTTTAAAAAATGCAGAAGAAATACACAACCAAAGGCAGCATTCAGAAAGGACTGAGGGCTTATTCTCAGCCTGATTTGTTTCACAGAGTTGTTGTGAGAGCAAAGTGGGAGTTCGGAGAGCCATGTAAAACCACCTTTACTGAGAAGAAGGCAGATGTAAAAAGAACTAATAAATAAAGGAGTTAAGGTTGTTGTATGTTTTCAGGCTGTTTGGCCCGAACAGCCCGAAAAACCTACAACAACCATCGGATCCTGGCCATGAAAGCCTTCGAGAATACAAAGGAGTTAAGCTTGCCATCCCTAATCCAGTTTCTGGGTCACTGTCCAGAAAAATGGAGGGAGCAACTCCAAGGAACATACACCACTACAAGCTCTTCCAAGATGTCTCAGCTACCATTAGGAAATCTTGTCATCATGACAACTGAGGGAGGTACAAGGGAAAAGTCAGGGAATGTAAGAGAAAGCAACAAGAGGAAGGATGGGGGAACCACGGGATAGAACAGACCAAAAACACCCAGAAAAACAGCAGGTTCAATTCCCAACATTTTGTTATTTATCCCACCTCACACAGCAGCTATTTTGTGATGACACTCAAGATAATTTTTCAGCAAAATGGTGAAGTTAAGTTTAGAAATAAACTCTGGAAATGATACAATCAGCTAAACTGCTACTAAAAGTATTTCCCTTATAAAACCTTAGTTTAGGAAAGGAGTTTTACAGTATGATAGTGCTGTTATGCACACTTTGGAAGTAATTGCTCACACAAGTGATGTTACCTACTATACATTGGATGAAAACCTATTTATGTAACTATGCTGTGTAATGCTGATGATGTCATCAACCATGGTGATTTTTCAGAAATTAAAAAAATCCATTCCCCTTCTCAAGTTATCAAATATCATGTGGAACCCTCTATATTATGGGGAAGCCATTAGAGGTTGTGTGACAGGGAAGATATTTAATTTCCAAAAATCACTGCTGGTGGTGATTTTTGGCAATTAAATACTTCCCCCAGATCCCACAACCACCAATGGCTTTCCCATGATGAAAGGGAAGAGATTGGAGCCTTAGGACCTTTGCAGGCAGGCTGAAATTGTATTTTTTTCCCTATTCTGGAAAAACTGCCATGGCTGATGTCATCAGACCAATGCAATGTAACATATGGAACAGGATTTTGGCTATTATTTTCTCTAGGTCTGTCTCCATGCTCTATGAATGTGTAGTATATGAAGAGAGAAGAGAGTGAGGTAGGTGGGGAGAGAGCAGAGAAGATAGAAAAAAAGGGAATATCAATTGCTGTTGGGAGTGAAATATCAGAGAACAATTCCAGGTGTGTTTCAACAGATGATACTAGGAGGACTTGGTGCATCCCAGTACATCAACAAAAAAATCTTCTCCCTGTGTGAATGTCAATATAGGGATGATCTATTCAAATCTGCAACAACAACAACAAAAAAGCAGAACAACCCAGTGTTACCCCAAAACAACCAGGGACAACACCACAGTATGGATTAGCCCCTGGTCCTAGGCATATATCTGTAGATAGATGGGTAATCACTGTTTGCTGCTCCATGGGATGTAGAAATAGTGTCTTAAATCTAAAAGGCATGCTTTTGCCTCTATTGTGGCATACCAACAGGCCTCATTTCCTATGGAAATCATCGATGAGTTAATTAACTGGTTTGAGAAAAATTACAGCTATATCAGATAAAAGGTTGTTCAAATTGTAGTATCTTGTGGATCATTTATAGCAAAATTGGGTGAGTGAAGTACTATGTTAAAATTAAAGACGGAACGTAATATTAAAAATTGAGAATATTTTCCATTTTAGCTATACCAAATATTCTTCACCATTTTAGTATGTATACAGGGAGCAAAAGAAAACAAGCAGAATAAATATAACATGCAACTTGTACTGTTGGACTGTGTTGACACCACTCACTTTTGGTTCTAAACGGGTCACTAAGACTTTAGTATTTTCAGAATTTTAAAAAAATCAGTTTCATATAACATAATTTTAGTAAGATAAGTGTCATATAATATAATTGCTATGCATCCCATCCTATCTTCCTTGGAGAAACAGATGATACAGCTGTTACAAAAATGGACAATGCTTTGTTGTGCATATCCAATGAAAAGTTTTTAAAGAACTGGCTCATGAACATTAAGTATTTTCACTCACAAAAGTCTGAGACTATTAGAGACAGTTCCCACTAACATACAGTATGTCAAAAGGCACATCTCTTAAAAGAATACAATACTCTAATCATTTATCTTTTCCATTCCGGAGACAGTAAGATCATGCAAGTACAACAGTTGTAGAAGCAGCATGAAATATATCTATATTATATTTAAGTTAGATATATTCCTACCTTTACTCATTTTATCTGTAACACCAAACTATGAATAAACATGATATAGATTTCGTGAATGATAATTACAATAGCATGATTTAATCACGATTCAACCAAAATGCATTGAAATTAAAATGATATAGGTTATAGGAAAAGGCAGCATAGATTCTGGTTTTAAAACATTTTGATAAGGGGGGGGGGTCTACTTTACACTTAATACCACCTCACTACACCCATACAGGCCTGTAGGATTTCAGTCCAAGAGAAAAGAGTCTGAGAAAGATGATAAACATGAAAGGGTTTGGTTAGAATTCAAATACTTTAACATTCAAGGCTGGCATATGCTCCAGCCATGAGAGAATTGCACATTTCTGAAATGAACTGTGCTTGTTCTTTTTACAAACAATGCCAGTGCTCTAATTGCAACAATATGCTATATTAATCATCACCCAAGTAGAAATGAGAGTTTCTGGAATATATTAGCCCCATGCTCCCTTCCCCTGACTCCCCAAACATCTCACTTGCAGGTGTGTAAATATGAGGGAGGTAGGGAACAGGGTTTATGATCCAGTATAGCTGGTAAGTGCACTTCTGCAATAGGCAGCACAATTCTCTGCTGCATGATTTTTGTCCCAGGCAAAGGCAGCTGGAAGTCACTTCGACCCCTGATGACACAATTCAAAGCCTCTTCTGTTTGGCTTTTTGATTCCTGATTGACACATTCACTGCTGGCTGGAGGTAAATGCCATTATGCTCACAATGTTGATCCGCTCCAGCTATCCCTGTGAACGATCCCCCCCGCGCCCAATAATAAACAAAACAAAAATGATGTGCTTAGTGCTTGAATAGAACTCAAGATAGAGAGAAGCACAGTGGCTTTAAAGAGGCTTGCAAGTCATTTGAAGAGTTAATTGTCTGAGTGTACAAAGAGTTTATTCTCACCAGGACAAAGCATCCTGTCTTCCTAGTAGCTGTTCTTTAAAAAGGATAGTCGAAAAGGATCCATAGCTGCTAGGTTTCTCTTACTGCGGTATTGCTTTGAAAATGTGGACTCTTGAAATCCTTGTTCTTTATCACCAAGGGTACTACAGACCAATTCCACTGATGTCCAGCTGCAAAGTTTCCACTAATTTGCATTAACTCAATTCACTCAATTGCACACCACACTATTCTTTCAATACTGCTTCATCAGTAAGATACTAGCTGGAGGCAAGTGTACCTGGCAGCTCCTTCCCTTCTGTGTAGGCACAGATGTCAAAAGAAATTATTGAGTACATGTTCCCAAATTTCATCTGATTTTAGAGAAATTGAATATTTAATCATTGGACACAAAGAGACCAAACACAATCTACGCTAGACTACTTTATTTTGGTCTCACACCTTTTCAGAAATGGGTTTCTGCAGCATTTCTGACTAGCTGAGGCAGCAAAGGGAGGCACAAGGGCAAGGACTAGAAAAACTTGTAACTTTACTGTCTATTCCAGTAAATTAAATAGAACTTACGTTCCCTCTGTCCCATCCTTAATGCTATGTATCTCACAGAACAACACTTCTACACGAATCTCCAAGTATTCAACATAGCTGGCAATCCCATGCAGACATTGAAGATTCCAAACCAGGGGGAGGGGGGGTCTTTTGAAGGGTCTGGGAGCAGATCTTTCCGGTAAGACTCACCACAAGTGGCAAGTAACAAAATCAGAAGTGGGTGGAAACCCACCTCCAACCCCAACTTCACATTTTTCATTTTTTTTTAAAGGTCTGGGAGTCGCAATTTGATTTGAAGGTAATTCTACATTCCCAAAGGATTGCAACAGCACAGTTTTTATGGAGGCAGGGGCTACGAAAGAGGTTGGGATCACCTGTTGTGAGCATCTTTCATATGCATTTAAATTGCTGTAAATGTATATCTAACAATTTATACATAGGTAATGATGTAATCTACACATATAGGGCAAAATAGCACTGAGCTTAAATTGCTAATTTTTAAGCAGATATTCAAGCTACTACAGTTTGGTTAGGTGGAATAAGATCTCTATGCATCAAAAATATTCAGCACAATAAACACTTGTTTTGTTGTTCATTATTCCACATTGTTTTCATCCCTCTACACAATGTGGCATACTGTGAAGTGAAAAGTACTAAGCTCCATTACCATCTTTATTTCTCAGAATACCTCTGGGGCACCAGGTGGCTAGTACTACTTCTCCCTTTTGAAGTGTCCCAGCTGCCCAGAAAATAATATGCTAGGGTGGTAGGAAATGTCCTGTGAGGATAGAGGAGAACTGGGGAGAGGAGTGAGAGGGTATTTTACCTGTGCTCTGTATGTTTTTTGTGTGTATATGTGTGTGTGAGAATCTTGTTTTCTTCATTCTGGTAAGACATGTATTTTACCTAATGAAGCAAAACAAGTATTTTCTTACATGATTTGGCATTTGTGCTCAAAATTTGTCCTTAGGTTTTTGGCCAAAATACTTGTCTCCAAGCCTCATCACTTGCCTTCTGTAACTGTGTTCTGAGGTCAGACCATACACTCTACCCTTACTTAACTTCCTAGAAAACTTTCATTTCATTTAGCCTCACTAATTTGCTTTCTAAAAACTTGGGATCTTCTGAATCGGCATATCTGCCATATTAATGACCAAAGGAAAAGGGGTACAACCAAAATTATTTCCTTGAATGTAAAGTAATACTATGATCTCATAGCACAGCCAAGATGAGGAACACTCATTAAATAACCTCACTGAATTGGCAGTAGCGGAATATTTTTCATGTTATGAAAAGTGGGGGAAAATATATTTAGAGTACACGTGTATATATTACTATACTGGCAACTTTTTAAAGCTATTGATATTTTATTTTAAAAGTTGAAGGCAAGTCTCTGAACTCAGAGTACCAAGAAAGACCATAAAACTGTACTGTCAGGTTTGTGCTATCAAGACAATCTCACATAGCCTTTTCTTTAATGCAGAGTTTCTGTGAGTTTCCCAGTTTATCCCTACCGGAACACCCAGAACTACCCTCATTTCAGAATACTCACAGAACCTTGGAAGCTAAAGGTGCCTAGACCACCAGTAGAACTGGTATTCATCTTCTCTCCCTTCTATAAAAAGCAGAAACAGGTGTTGGAGAAGACCCAAAATGGGCTAAACTTTACTCATACTGTATGTTGCCAAACATCATCGAGCTGTCTCGCAGCACAAAATTTATAGTTTTTCTGAAGTAGTTTCCTGAATTAACTTCCAGATTTAACAAAAAAACAAGGTTCAATACAGATATGCCCTTAATATCACTTTTTCCTTTGCTGTACAACAGGTGGCCTTTTCCAGAGCCAAAACGTCTTCTGTACACTCTATTCCTCACAGATTTTTGTGCTGTAAGACATGAAGCATTACAAAACTAAACTAACTTACCTTTGTAATACTATACTGGACAGTACTGAGACTGTATGTAACAGCTAGAAGCTGAAAATTACCCACAGTAGAACAGTAGAAATTGTTCGAACTCATGTGCATAGAAACAAAGCCTTCTCCTTTTTCTTTGAAATGGTGGAGATTTTAAGGAACGTAGACATTATTTTTATTTTTTATTTTATTATTAGATTTCTATCCCGCCCTTCTAGACAGAGTCTACTCAGGGCGGGTTCCATTAAATATTATAAAACTAAAACAGTTAAAACAATTCAAAACAATAATGTTAGTAGTGCTCAAGATGGAAAAACAAAAAATTATAATAAAAATAAAGTCAAGTATTGACAGGAGGGAAGGCCTGCCTGAAGAGCCAAGTTTTTAATTTTTTTACATTATTTTTATGTAAGCAAAACGTATCTGCCTATTACGACAAGGCTCATGACGAATACTCCCCTCTTTTTTAATCCAATGTCCTTACATTTATTTTAAGTTTTTATTAGCTAAATGCAGCAAAGGTCACTAGAGAGAACACTCTGTGCCTTTAAGTGACTCTCCTGTCAACACAACACACAATCTCTCATGTAAAGTCTCTATAAAACCTGCCTCACATCTTCAAGGCCTCCAGTTGCAGAGTGGGGGTGGGGATGGCAGCAAGTTTCCCAGATCAATGGCTATTTGAAATTCAACCATATGGTTGAAGCCCTACAGCTGCATGTGTTAATTACCACACGTGCCCCCTGTAAAGCAGTCTGCTCAACACAAAAAGAAAAACAGAAGAGAAAAAGGGCTGTTCCGGAGGATTAAATAAATAGTCCAAATTTTTTTGCCTAATTCCTCCCAGACACACAATCTGCCTTCCTTCTGACACCTGCATGCTTAGGAGCCATAATACCCGCTTTACATCTCCAGCCATGTGCAGTGAACCTAGGCAAAACTTTTGCAAAGTGTACTTTCTCTTCCCAGCCCTCTTTCCTCTCATTTTTTTTTCTCCTTTAGAGAACTAATTTCTGGCTGACAACCAGACTGAGTTGGGAGGAGGCTTACAATATGTCCTTTCATTTCCTCACAGAACAGAATGGACACCTCGTCAACTATGTACTGTGTGTGAGAGAAAGAGAAAGTAGTAGGAGGCAGAAATAAAAGGATGGAAAACTAACAAACTGAAAAACAAATGTGCATACATAAATAAAAGCCACAGTCATATTCTTCTAAGTGGAGTGAGTGAGAATGGAACTGTACACATTTTAATTGGAAGCAAAAAACAAAGTTTGGAGTTATTGAAGTGAATAGAACAAATTAAGGAGAAGTTGTTTGTTGTTGTTGTTTAGTCGTTAAGTCGTGTCCGACTCTTCATGACCCCATAGACCAGAGCACGCCAGGCCCTCCTGTCTTTCACTGCCTCCCGGAGTTTGGTCAAATTCATGTTGGTAGCTTCAATGACATTGTCCAGCCATCTCGTCCTCTGTCGTCCCCTTCTCCTCTTGCCCTCACACTTTCCCAACATCAGGGTCCTTTCCAGGGAGTCTTCTCTTCTCATAAAATGGCCAAAGTACTGGAGCCTCAGCTTCAGGATCTGTCCTTCCAGTGAGCACTCAGGGTTGATCTCCTTCAAAATGGATAGGTTTGCTCTCTTTGCAGTCCAGGGGACTCTCAAGAGTCTCCTCCAGCACCACAATTCAAAAGCATCAATTCTTTGGCGGTCAGCCTTCATTATGGTCCAGCTCTCACTTCCATACATCACTACAGGAAAAACCATAGCTTTGACTATGCAGACCTTTGTCGGCAAGGTGATGTCTCTGCTTTTTAAGATGCTGTCTAGGTTTGTCATCACTTTCCTCCCAAGAAGCAGGTGTCTTTTAATTTCGCGGCTGCTGTCACCATCTGCAGTGATCATGGAGCCCAAGAAAGTAAACTCTGTCACTGCCTCCATATCTTCCCCTTCTATTTGTCAGGAGGTGATGGGACCAGTGCCCATGATCTTAGTTTTTTTTGTTGAGCTTCAGACCATTTTTTGCGCTCTCCTCTTTCACCCTCATTAAGAGGTTCTTTAATTCCTCTTCACTTTCTGCCATCAGAGTGGTATCATCTGCATATCTGAGGTTGTTGGTATTTCTTCCGGCAATCTTAATTCCATTTTGGGATTTATCCAGTCCTGCCTTTCACATGATGTATTCTGCATACAGTGGTGCCTCGCTAGACGATTGCCTTGCAGGACGAGGAAATCGCTAGACGATGCCTTTTTGCGAGCGCTACTGCGCTTCGCAAAACGATGTTTCCCTATGGCGATTTTCGCTAGACGATGAGGTTTCCCCATAGGAGTGCGCCGACTAGTGGTCAAAAGCTGTCAGTGCAGCTGTCAGTGCATTCCTATGGGGACCCTCACTCGCTAGACGAGGTTTCCCTATGGGAAATTTCGCAAGACGACTGCGTTTTCCCTTGGAACGCATTGAAGCGATTTCAATGCATTCCAATGGGAAAACGTGCTTCACTAGACGATGTTTTCGCTAGACAGCGATCCTCGTGGAACGGATTAACATCGTCTAGCGAGGCACCACTGTATAAGTTAAATAAGCAGGGACACAATGTACAGCCTTGTCGTACTCCTTTCCCAATTTTGAACCAATCAGTTGTTCCATATCCAGTTCTAACTGTTGCTTCCTGTCCCACATATAGGTTTCTCAGGAGACAGATAAGGTGGTCAGGCACTCCCATTTCTTTAAGAACTTGCCATAGTTTGTTGTGGTCCACACAGTCAAAGGCTTTTGCGTAGTCAATGAAGCAGAAGTAGATGTTTTTCTGGAACTCTCTGGATTCTCCATAATCCAGCACATGCTAGCAATTTGGTCTCTAGTTCCTCTGCCCCTTCGAAATCCAGCTTGTACTTCTGGGAGTTCTCGGTCCACATACTGCTGAAGCCTACCTTGTAGGATTTTGAGCATAACCTTGCTAGTGTGTGAAATGAGTGCAATTGTACGGTAGTTGGAGCATTCTTTGGCACTGTTCAAGTTCAAGTTTATTGTATTAGCTAAAAGCCGTCACAATTGTTTAAATACAAATATGATCAAATAAAATCATGATAAAATCACAGACATATAAAATAATATGAAACCCTTCATATCTGGGAGTCCCCCGCACAATTGATCGCAATGGCTTTCAGGAAATTAGCTCGAATATTTCTGGCTGCTTTTGCAAACAGTGCTGTTCTGTATGTAACATAAGGGTCACAGTCCAAAAGTAACCTGACCACCTTTATCTGAGGGCTTTCCTCCTGTAGAGCAGCCAAAATGTTACCCAGGAGCTTTTCTCTAGGGTTTTGATAGAGCTGACAGTAGAGTAAATAGTGGACAAGATCCTCTATCTCACCTGCTCTGCAAATACATAGCCTTAGATGTTTAGGGACATTCATATACCTGCCGTCTAAGACAGCGGTTGGCATGGTTTGGAAACGGAGTTCTGTGAATGCGGTTCTCAAGGAGGCAAAAGTAAGTGTATGTAGGTATTGCGCCATTGAGTGGTTTGTTTTCAGCAGATGGTACCAGTGAGAAAAGTTTGAAGAGTGAATTAAGGCTAAGTCCTGGTCGTTATCCAATTTGTAGAACCAGTCCCTCAACATTCTTTTAACCTCAGAAAAAACAAAAATATCTGTGGAGAGGGAATTAGATTTCAGTAGGGTTTGAACTGAAGTTGCCCAGCCGCCACTCTTCCATTGCTCTACCATACAACGTTTAGGTAGACGGTGGTCGGACATATCCATCACCCTCTTATAGTAAGAGAATGTAGCTAGAGTTGCCCTGGCTTTAATGGACACCATGCCTGACTCGGTTCTAAGAAATAACCTTGCTAGCGTGTGAAATGAGTGCAATTGTACGGTAGTTGGAGCATTCTTTGGCACTGCCCTTCTTTGGGATTGGGATGTAGACTGATCTTTTCCAATCCTCTGGCCACTGCTGAGTTTTCCAAACTTGCTGGCATAATGAGTGTAGCACCTTAACAGCGTCATCTTTTAAGATTTTAAATAGTTCAACTGGAATGCCATCACCTCCACCGGCCTTGTTGTTAGCCATGCTTTCTAAGGCCCACTTGACTTCTCTCTCCAGGATGTCTGGCTCAAGGTCACCAACCACACTATCTGGGTTGTCCGGAACATCCCAATCTTTCTGGTATAATAAGGAGAAGTAGAAGACCTCAAAAATATGAAACATCTCATTACCAAGATACCTCATGCCACTGTTGTAACTATTTCAGAAAGACAGGTATAAAAGGAACAAGCCAATATCAAACTGTTCACTACTTTTGCACACAGCCACCATTGTGTGGTTGCATGCATTCAAATAATTTCCCAGGATTTTCTTTACTGCCCAAACCAAAGACACAAGATCTGAAGGTTTTGCCTGGTTATTTGTTCTTTAACCACATTGAATGGGTATTGTAGTTTGAGAAATGCGTTTCGGAAATCTTTGAGTTTGGAGCCTTTTGTGAGTCCGAGCAGATATGATTGTATCTGAGGGCTTGGCTGTAAATGATAAATTTAGTGGTGTGTTCAGGATGGAAGAATGCAGGTAGTTCTATCGATCAGTGTATTTCCAATACAGTGTACTGCTTATATGTCCGTGTTGTATAAGCAGTTAGTCTTTTTTTTTTTTTTTTTTTTTTTGCTTTTGTTTTATTTTTCTTGCTGAAATACTTGCACAGACTAACATGGCTACTACTCCAAAAACAAACAAAGGTAACTCTTTCTCAGTGACCAATGGGATGTCAGTTAAGAGAATTCAGACCACTCTAATACACATCTTCATTGATGTAATCATTCTTAACCATATTAACAAAAAGCTTGAAAGCAAAAAAAAAATCTAATAGTGCCACACAAATGACTAGCTTTTTTAGAGGCATAGGATATAGTTCCATAACTTTCAAGGAATGTGATGTTGTTGTTTTTCAGATTCAGTACTTGCACACTCTTTTGTTTCAAATCCCCAGTTGTGTTCACATCAGGATTACTGCAGGAGACCTTGGCTTCTTCCTCTGAAGACAAAACTTAATATTTACTCCTTTGCCATAAGTGCATGCGCCTCCTAATTCTCCAGGTAGAAACTGAAGGATACTGTTTGTATTCTGTACATAGTAGATTCCCCATTTTGAGGATGAAAAAATAAAAGTACAGCAAGGAGAGAAATGATTTAAAAAAATAAAATGAAACAGCGCACGACATGTGCCTCCTCCTCTATGAGCTCCTATGCCAGTTGAGATTGTCCAGGACTGCTCTTTAAAAGTGTGTTGTTGTGTGTCATCAAGTTGCATCCAAATTATGAAGACCCAAAAAGGGCTTTCAAGATATGTGAGATACAGTATTTGAGAAAGGATTTTACCATTGCCATTCCCCAGTAAGATTCTATGGCTGAGCAAGGATTTGAGCCCAAGTCTCCTGATTTCTATTTCATTCCCATACCAAATTCACCACATTAGCTCCCTATGAGTGATAACTCGGAAAACAGACTCAGAAATGTTAGGAAGACAGCTTCTTTGTACTGTTGCTCTTATGCTATGGAATCCCCTTCCTGAGTACCTGCAAATTTGATGTCTTTGTGGTGATTCAGAAGGTCATGTGAGGCAAATATGTTTGCTTTTGGATGCTGATAGTTTTATTTGTGTTTCCCCCATTTTCATAGTGAGAAATAGTTGTTTTTTGCTTTTTAAAAAACATTTCTAAAAGCTGGATAGCTCAATGGTTTAGTCATCTGGCTGTGGATCCAGGGGTTGCGAGTTCAATTCCCCACTGTGCCTCCTGCAAGAAGACCCAGCCCAGGTGGCCCTGGACAAGACGCACAGTCCTAGGTTGCCCCCAGAAGAAGGGAATGTTATACCATTCCTGAGTACTCTCTGCCTAGAAAAACCCTGAAAAGGGTTGTCACTAGTCAGAATTAACTTAATAGTATGCAATTATTAAGTTTGTTATATGTTTCAGTGGCTGAAATCCTGTTACCTACTGTAGTACGTTATACTAACGTAGGCCCATTGAATCAGTGGGGATTTTGTCAGTCAACTCCTTCTTAAGTTCCATTAATTCAAATGGGCTTACTCTACTTGTGACTTACTTTATTACAGTAAGTCACAAAAAGAGCAGACCCATTTGATTCAGAAGGCCTACTCTAATGCAACTCATCACATTAAGCAACAGAATTTCAGCCTGTATGTTTTATTGTCTAAACCATGCTGTATGCCATTTGAGGTGCCCTTGGACTTAAGAATGACATATAAGGGGAAATTATTAGTAGACAGACATATAGTTATTAAAAGATAGGATAAAATCTAGGTAAGGCAGAGAAATTATGATGACTTCTCAAATAGCATTATGAAAGTTGAAATTGTTAAATAGACAAGGAATCAGAAGGGAGCAATTAAAAGTACTGAAAGCAAACTCAAGTTCAAGGCAGGTCATCACCCTGAGGATAAAGTCTAACAGCGAAGCCAGGAGCAGACATTACAAAATTTCTAATCTAAAAATGTACTATGGATGTTTCAGCATATTTAAGATTTGGCTGGCAGGAATCAAAAAGTCTAAAGGCAATGTTTGCAACAATCTGCAGAAAATAACGATAGATGGTTAGTTATTCTGCAGAATTATAAAGATGTGGGGGAAATTCTTGCTGCCTTCGTCTGAAAACTGCATGAAGCACAGCATTTTGTACATTTCTACAGAAGGATCTAAACTGAAGCATGCAAGGTAGAGGACCTCAGTAATCTTGTGAGGGTTATTGAAAACATTGCCCTTGAGGTTTGTGGTATCCTGGGGCTAATCAGGCTTCCTTTTGAGGTTAAGGTAGTAGTATGCAGTATCTTTAAGAAGTAGGCAAAGGGAAAAAGTAGTTGAAAAATCACAGGAATGTTTTAAAAAAACACACAATGAATTTACTTTAAGGACTGATAGCATGGCAAACAAATGGCAAAGTTCAATGAAAGGGCAGTGCCAAAAGGATAGAAGCAGACATAAAAATACTGTCAAGCTTCAGTCAATTCACCATTCAGCACATGGCAGAAAAGAGCCAAGCTGTTCTGCTTTGCATCAACCACATACGAGAGGGATTAAAGGTCATAAGTGGTTAATCCAAGACTGCAGATGAATGAGCAAGAGGTTCTGCAAACCCCAATTGCTGTTCTCACTTCCCAAGTGATGGACACTGAATCATAGGGTTGAGCAAATTCTGCTGACAAGGCAGCCTAACACACACACAACCTGAGAAGGGGGAAAGGGAGGGGTGATACAATAGACACAGATACAGACAATAGATAAAGACACACATGTGCACACATGCACAGCAAATCACAAAAGTTTCACCTTGGAAAAGACAAATTCCTTGTCCTCACTCCAGTAAAAAGATAATACAAAGCAATTATAAAAGGATGCAAATAGTTTATCGGTTTGGTAATTGGCTTTCAACTGTTTCATAGGGTTTTCAAGGTAAGAAAGGTTCAGCAGTGGTTTACCATTGCCTTCTTCGCCACAGTACTAAGAAAAGTTATCCTCAGCCTTTTTGCCATTGTCTGTGAAAGATCCTCCACCAGTGTTGGCTACTGTTGCTGACCAGTAGCTATCCTCGTTTCTCCACCCCCATCAGCATAGGAATGAACAATGCTCTTCTGTTGATGCAGCCATTACTCTTGAAGAGAGTGGATGCATCTTAGTCTGGTGCCTCAGCTGTGACCATTTCATCTTGGGTGGCCCTGCTAGGAGTCCAGGCTCATAATGGGAGGAGTGAAAATTGGTGGAAGAAAGATGAACAAATTAAGATATGCAGATGACACCATCTTATTGGCAGAGAGCAGCAATGACTTGAAACGACTTCTGATGAAAGTGAAAGAAGAAAATGCCAAAGTAGGACTGCAGTTGAACATTAAGATAAAAATAATGACAAGAAAATTTGCAAATTTAGAACTTGATGCTGCACATGTCTTTGAGCACTGCCTAATGTTGATAATGGACTGGACAAGGGTCAATAAACTAAAACCGAATCCAGAGAAGATGGAGATCCTACTGTCAGAAGGATCATTACACTCCCCCTGAAGGATTTGGCCCACAACTTGGGGTTAGTCTTGGACCTGGCACTCTCTATGGAGGCTCAAATATATGCTGACACCAAGAATGCCTTTTACAAATTTCGTTTGATTACCCAGCTGTATCCCTATCTGGATAAGAAATCCCTAGTAACAGCAGTTTGTGCATCAGTAATCTCAGAAATAGACTATTGTAATGCTCTCTGCATAGGACTGTCCTTGAAAACAGAACAGAAACGTCAGCGGGTCCAAAATGCAGTGGCCAGACTGATTATTAGAACTAGTAAATTCAATTATATATCCCCAGCCTTGGTACATCTTCATTGGCTCCCTGACAGTTTCTGTGCCCAATTCAAGGTGCTGGCTATGACCTATAAAGCCCTTAATGGTTTAGGACCTTGATACTTGTCAGAATATCTCTTCTAGAAATCAGCCACCCATTCCACCCACTCCTCTCAATCCATGTTGCAAAAAGCGGCCACACCAAGGGAGGCCAAAAAGGCAACGACAAGGAATCAGGCCTTTTTGGTGGTGGTCCCCAGTTTCTGGAACATATTACTGAGATATGCCAGGCTCCTTTCTCTCATGTTCACAAAATTGGTAAAAATGGAATTATTCAGAGCTGCCTTCAACAACTGAATCTCCAGGATGCTGTAATTTTTCTTTTCTATTTTTTCTTTTTGTATGAATTTTGTACTTTGTAGTTGTGTATTGCCCTATTGTTTGAATGTATATTGTTATGTGGGGTTTTGTAGGGTTTTACGTTTAACCTGTAAACTACCCAAAGTAGTTCTGGCACTAATGGGGCAGTATATAGATCAAATAAATAAATGAACTACACAACTTCAATGTTGACAATGAAGAGATTGAAATTGTTAAAGATTTTGTACACCTTGGTTCAATCACAAATCCAAATGGAGACTGCAGTCAAGAATTCAGAAGAAGAAAAATGAGAGTCAGAAGGGCAGCAATGGAGGAATTTAAAAAGATAATCAAGTGTAAGGATGTGTCACTGGAGAACAAGAACAAGATCTTCCACAGAATTGTATTCCCAGTCACTGTGTACAGGTGTGAAAGCTGGACAAGGAAGAAGGTTAATAGGAAGAAAATTGATTCATTTGAAATGTGTTGCTGGAAAGCTTTGCGGATTGGACTTCCAGAAAGACAAACGAGTGGATCCTATAGCAAATCAACCTTGAACTATGTCTGGAAGCAAAAAGAATGAAACTGAGGGTTTCATGCTTTGGCCACATCATGAAAAGGAAATATTCTCTGGAAAAGACAATAATGCTGCAGGGAAAGAGGACAGCAGGAAAAGAGGAATCAAGCCTTCAACCTCTGGCTCTGCAGCCAGAGACCTAAGCCAATGAGCTATCCAGCAGTTCTGAGATGGATTGACTCTCTAATAGAAGTCACAGCCTTGAGTTTACAAATGCTGAGCACGGCTATTAAGGACATGACATTTTGGAGATCACTCATTCATAGGGCCTCCATAAATTGGAGGTAAATTGACAGCACTGGTTTCAGAAAGGATGGGAGGAGTAGGGTGAACAGTACAATTCTTGCTGAAGGATGTACAAGGAAATTATAGGGTATCACAGAAATGAGCTTTAAGCCCAGTATTGAGACTTGACAATATGTAACAACAATTGTTGTTGTTTTCTCCTCAAGGAACCACCAAGAGCCTTTCCTTGAATGAACTGAGATTAGAATCTTTTGGCTTTCATACACAGTTGAAAACAAATTGTGGCAGTTCCAGTGAAGGCTCAAAACACATCCTTGGGAGAGATTAATTCAAAAGATTGAAAACAATAAAATGCTGGCCTGGTGACAAAAGTAAATAACCTTTAGTTAAAACAGAAAAAAGTTGCCTTGTTCATTCTAACCAAGATTCTATTCCAATCACAACTTGATTTCCAACCGTGACCATGCAGGTAATCTCTGGGAGAGTCACAGGACCTGGAACATGAAATGCTCCTTGTGCAAAAAATGCCAACAGCCATCCATCATTATCCATAATCAGTGATGGTAATTCTGCAGCTATGTTGCAAACACCTTTATGTTTTGATGGAATCATCAAAAGATGGAATCAGCGAGCAAAAGCATTGAAATTATACACACCTGTTGTAATATATCATTCATTCAAGCCATAACAATCTATACAACCAGTTAAATACAAAGCATACTTTAAAATTTAAAATAAAAAATGGTATTGAGGAATCATAAATCCATAATTCCAGTGGATAACTATTAAAGGTAAATTAAAAAAAAAACCTTATGAAATGGCACATCTGTGTCTTCATTAAATAACTTAGCATTCTTTGTTTTAATGCCCTTTTTTAACAGTCAGTTACTACTGCTGGCACTTTTTTAAATCTCTGGGCCCTTAAAGAATTTTCTTTAAAAACTTCTGGAACCGTACACAACAATCTCACTTTTACACCTGAAGTGTGAGTCTTCTACACTGCTCCACAGAACAAATACTCAAAATGCAAAACAAACATAAATGTAATTTTTCAGACTTCTAGAGACCTAGATAGAGTTATTTTAAAAAATTAGGTTAGTCAAGGTGTTTTTTCTAACTTGTGGTTTTCTTTAAGTACCTTTATAGCAAGGTGAACTGAACTAAGAAGTATTCAAATTGTTCTGGTTGGTGCAAAATTACTCATGGATAATGTAAAACAGTAAATGTAAAACAGCATTTTAGTTTGACCTCATTTGTCCCCTGTTCAATTTAAGGAGAATAGTCATAATACTCACAAGGCAATGATGTCATTAACCTCAGAAAGAAACCAGCTTAGGCCAACAACATACAGCACCTTTGAAAATCCCACATCTGGAACAGATGGCCAAAAACAAAAAAGCCTACTCAGAATCATTCTGGTTCATTTGTTCAGGCCTTCTATTATTTCACTCTTGGAATGTACTGATGGTCCTCAAGATTAGTACAATTCAATAGGGCTTGCTTGCAATTTCTACTAAGAGTCATGTTTATGTGCCATTATCAGATGTAGAGCATTCACCTCATGAAAGCAATTTTTATGACTCAAAACTTGCTACAACAGCATCCTCTGGATTATCGTCATAATGTTTTTGTTATTGGGAAGATTCGAACATGTCTCAGGAAGATTGACTGGGAAACCCTAAATAACCTCCTACTTCATAAGAGCACAAAACTCTACTCACCTTTTCTCCCAGAATTACCCTGTCCTGATGGTCTGTCAGTTACTGAACCTTAAAGAGAAAGAGACAAATAGATGTGTTGTCCAGTAATCTGCATAAGCAAAGCATTCAAAGTTGTCATCTCATAGCCAGACCAATCTATTGTTGTTGTTATTTAGTCGTGTCCGACTCTTCGTGAGCCCATGGACCAGAGCACACCAGGCCCTCCTGTCTTCCACTGCCTCCCAGAGTTTGGTCAAATTCGTGTTGGTAGCTTTGATGACCCCTTCATGGATTGCTGCCTTGTCGTGGCGAAGGGGCTTGAGTAATTCAGAGAAGCTATGGGCTATGCCGTTCAGGGACACCCAAGACAGACAGGTCATAGTGGAGAGTTCTGACTAAATGCGTTCCACCTGTAGCAGGAACTGGCAAGCCACTCCAGTATCTTTGCCAAGAAAACTCCATGGACAGAAACAAAAGGAAAGAAACAAAAGACCAATCTATTAGAAACCTGCAAAACTATACCCTAAAATGCACCCAGGCAACTGGTCCCACACATTGCTCCTCATTCAGCCAGTCATTTTAATAGATTCGATTAGAAGTAAATTAATTTACTAATTATAAGATGTTAGAAGAAAATGGGGTACACCTAGGAAGCTACCAGTGTGTCTTGTGGAACGAGTTACAAAGTACACCACTAAATGGAATTGGGTTATTTGATAAAATGGCCAGGCACAAGCATTTGATATAGATGCAGGGAGGTGCACAGATTGCCGTGTAGAGGATGAGGAGTTGACAGCTGGCCCTCTTGTCCAGGTTGCCCAACTCCTCCTCCGTGGAATCCTGTTATACAATAAACCTTGGACAAACAGAAGAAAGGGGGGGGGGGGGAGAAATGACATGCACTCATCTGGAAGGTAAGATTCCTGTTTAGCTTGTGCCACAGAGAGAAAATTGGAAACTGTTAAATCTTGGATGATATACATCCATTCAATTTCCATAATTCCCAAGCACTTACCTCAAAAATATAATAGAAAATAATATCCTAACCAACATGTGACAAGTGACTAATTAGATGGAATTGTTTTTATTTCACATTTTCTATAAGGAAAAATACCACTAGGATACAATGACAAGACTGTTTTGAAAACATCTTCACTTTCATGTTTTAAACCATACTGACCTATGTATCAAGTTAACACTGCTATGATTCTAGACCACTACACTAGACAGCAAATAAACAAGCAAGCAGAAGAAGTTCAAATTGACTGAAATCCTGTTGCACAATTAAGCAAATGAAACTTTTATTTATTTTTATTTATTTATTTAACTTATATGCCGCCCACACTATCCAAAGGTCTCTGGGCGGCTTACAACAATTAAAATACAGTAAAAAAGATAAAACAATTAAAATACAATTAAAATATATACTCTAAAATTTGCCATCAGGACCCACAGTTGATATTTTGTAAGTGAAGTATCATAAATTAAGCAATCTCCACAGACATTATCTGTTGCATTTGGAGTTATGTAAAAGTTAAGTAATTTGCATAACTATGAAACAGGATTTCATCCACTGTGTTACACTCTTCTGCTTTTTCATTTGCAGCATATTAATTAAACAAAACAACAAAGGATTGACAGCCACTAAATGGAGCAATCATGTCCATCTGACAAATTCTCTGATAACTGGCCTGATTTTGAGCTGTATGAGCAGAGCCTCAATTTCTAATTACAAATCAAAGAGCTTGTTCCCTCTTTATCAGCATTGAAACATGCAAACAATTTTCATCCCTCAGTACCTGAACATACAGGAGTTTTGTTCTGTACAGAAGAGCCACTGATGGGTTTGCCATCTGGAGTGACACACCAGCAATATCCAGTGTAGGTATGGCACTGCACCTGTTTGATGAAAAAGGAGGCTTGCTAGTCATTTGTTTTTCAGTATTCACCTACACATGCGCTTGTCTAACAGCTAAGGGAGAGGTCATGCAGTAAAAAGAAATAAATATCTTCTGGAGATAAAAGTATGCATGTTAATAGAACTGGTTCCTCCATCTATCTCACATCTGAAATCAGAACTCTCAGCATATTTTTTTCAAAACTGGGGCAATTTAGTTATATTTAGAGTTATATGTAGCTGAAGCAATAATACGTTATCCTATGCTTTTTCATATTGACACTGCACTTAAAATTTTTCTATTTGTAGAATCTGTTACTCTTATTAGTAACAAATCGCATGTCACAAAACTTAATTCCCAGTCCTACCAACTCTTCTCTGTCGGCTTTAAAAAGTCATTAAACTAATCAGCCATATACTGCATTTCACCTGCTTTCAGAGTTTCGCCTAAGTACATTTCATAAAGCTCCATAGATCGAATGTCACAGTGCTTATATATCCAAGGAGAACAAGGTTTTATGTATGCCAGCAGCATGCCAAATCACATGCATAGTTGGGAATATTTAAATTTTCCCACCAAATGAAAAATTCAAGATGTTTGGTCTACAAGGAATATATTATTCAAGGACATTGTATCAGCAATAGAAATTTAAAAACATGATGATTTCTAAGCATTGCTACAATAATATTGCATTAGTTATTAAGTACTACAAATACTCTGAATTTTCTTAAACAATTTTACCAGCAGTATTATAAAGCAAAATAATAATGGGCAGTTTTGTTTCTCTGCAGTAGCACAGTAATAGCAAAATAGAAAGGTTACCTACCTGTAACCATGGTTCTTCAAGTGGACCTCTGTGAATTCACACAATTGGGTTTAGACAGCGCCTGCGCTGGTCTTCTCGGAATCTTCTAGAGCTTTTGTATAAAAGTAACAAAGTTAGAGTTGCCCCTATCGCGCATGCTCCACCCGCCTCAGCCTTCAGTTCCATTTATCCGCCACAATAGCCTGAGCTTAGTATAGACATAGTCAGTGACGGACAGTGGGGAGGCCGGGCGGGATGTGTGAATTCACAGAGGTCCACTTGAAGAACCATGGTTACAGGTAGGTAACCTTTCTTTCTTCTTCGTGGCCTCTGTGAATGCACACAATTGGGTGACTAGCAAGCTCACTTACCGGAAGGAGGGCCGTCACTGCAGGACAGATGTCAGAACTGCTCTCCCAAAACTCGTCTCCTTTTTGGCCCGAAGGTCCAGTCTATAGTGTGTCACGAAGGTGGACACATTAGACCATGTGGCTGCTCTGCAGATATCTGGAACATCCACACCACGTAGCAACGCTGTAGATGTTGCAACAGCTCTGGTGGAATGTGCCCTCAGACCCTCTGGTGGGGTCTTGCCTTGTAGTTCATATGCCAGAGCAATAGTGGAGACAATCCAACGAGAAACCGTTGAAGAGGAGACAGGGGATCCTTTATGTGAACCTTGGAAGCAGAGGAATAGCCTTGGGGCAGTACGAATGTCCTTAGTCCGTGAAACATAATATGCCAAGGCTCTTCGAACGTCCAGAGAGTGGAGCATGCGCTCGATGTCCGAGGATGGATGAGGGAATAAGGTTGGTAACGTTAGTGATTGATTGAGGTGGAAATCAGACACAACCTTAGGTAGAAATGAAACATCAGGGTACAGCACAACCTTGTCCTCAAAGAACTGTAGGTAGGGAGCGTCGGATCGAAGAGCTGCCAACTCACTTGCTCTTCTCGCCGAAGTAATGGCTACCAAAAACAAAGTCTTAAATGACAGCAACCGCATGTCACAGGATGCCATGGGCTCAAATGGGTGGCGCGTAAGGGCGCGTAACACGAGTTGTAAGGACCATTGAGGCACAGGAGGCTTAACAGGAGGTCGAATATTGGATAGGCCTTTCAAAAAAGCCTTAAGAGTAGGGTGAGAAAACAGTCGTGCCGAATCAGAGTCACGGGGTTGGAACGACACAATTGCAGAAATATAAACTTTAAGGGTGGATAACGCCAAGCCTGCATCAAACAAATAACGCAAATAGGTGAGCAGGGTTTGGAGAGAAACAGGAGAAGTCCTTAACTGTTTGTCTTGGGCAAACTTGAGAAAGTTGGTCCATTTATACTTATAAAGGAGGTTAGTAGAGGGCTTTCTTGCTTTATCTAGCACCTCCTGTATGGATGGGTGAACCTCCAGGCTGTGAGATGCAACGATTGCAGATCGGGGTGGAGGATGTTCCCTGAGTCCTGGGTGAGGAGATGAGGAACCATTGGCAATCTGATCAAGTCCACAGTCATTTCCTTCAGGGTGGAAAACCACGGTTGACGAGGCCACCATGGTGCAATGAAAATTGCGTCCGTTCTCTGTTGTTGAGCCCTGACCAGGGTTCTCTGTATTAGTGGAATTGGTGGGAATAGATACAGAAGTTCTGATTCCCATGGGATCATGAAAGCATCCCCAAGCGTATCCTCGCCTCTGCCGGCACGGGAGGCATACGCCTTGCATTTCTTGTTGTTTTGAGTGGCAAACATGTCCACTGTGGGAAAACCCCACCGGACACAGAGCATGTGGAAGATGTCCTCGTTCAGCTCCCATTCGTGGGTCTGTCCCGTGAGACGACTCAGTCTGTCTGCCAGTTCGTTGTCGGTTGTAGATATGTGGAGAGCTACCGGGAAGACATGATGAAGGTAGCACCATTCCCATAGGTGTATGGATAGATACAGGAGTGACATTGACCGGGTCCCTCCCTGTTTGTTGATATAGAACATGGTCGTGGTGTTGTCGGTGATTAATTGTACCCCACGACCTTGTATCAAAGGGAGGAATGCCCGGAAGGCTTTTATTACCGCTAGCATCTCGAGCTGATTGATGTGGAGATGTTTGTCCTGATTGGACCATAGGGCATGCATCCTGTGGGGTCCGCAATGTGCACCCCATCCTGTGGGACTGGCATCTGTCGTCACTTGTATTGACAGTTGCAGAGGGCGAAATGGTCGGCCGATCAGAAGATGCGGTAGATATGTCCACCACTGAAGTTGTTTTACTAGCTCTGATGTGACAGGCAGACGTTTCTTTGGGCTGTCCTGAAGGGGATCGAAGAGAGTCAGGAACCATGCCTGCAGAGAGCGCATCTTCAGGCGCGCATGTGTCACTGCAGATGTTGTGGATGCCATGAGGCCGAGCAGATGTTGTGCATGATGAGCTGAGACCTTTGAATGATGTCGAAATTTGTGAACAGCTCTGTTTATCTTTTGTATGCGGTCTGGTGGAAGGAATATTCGTCCTCTGACTGAATCTAGTCTTGCGCCTATATAGTCGACCACCCGGGATGGTATCAGATGGGACTTTTTCTTGTTCACTGAGAGACCGAGGCCTTTCAAGGTGTGCAGGGCAAACTTGGTGTCTTGAATTGACTTTCGTCTGGATGAGGAAACCACCAGCCAGTCGTCTATATATGGGAATACCTGTATGCCTTGTAGACGAAGAAAGGCTGCCACTGGAGCCATGCACTTTGTGAAAGTGCGAGGAGCTGTGGACAGTCCGAAGGGCAGGGCACAGAATTGGTAGGCGGTGTTTTGAAAAATAAAGCGGAGATATTTTCTGTGATGTGGATGAATTGAAATATGAAAATAGGCGTCCTTTAGATCTATTACTACGAACCAATCTTTTCTCTTTAGTAGGTGAAGAATGGATTCTAATGTGATCATCCGGAAACGCCGTGGATGCAGGTAAGTGTTTAGATCTCTTAGGTCCAGAATGGGCCTGATCCCTCCGTCTTTCTTTGGTACAGCGAAGTAACGGGAGTAGAAACCTTGTGGAATGTCCCGTGATGGCACTTGTTGCGCTGTGAAGAATTTTGCGGCCGGAAGGTGGAAGCAGAAGAGGAGGCTTGAAAGGGTCTAGCCTGGTTCTGATTCTTGAAGGGACGGTAAGATTGAGAGGCTGATTGTTGATATTGCTGATGAGGGTATTGCTTACGCCACTGAAACCTGTTGTATTTAGGCTGTTGCTGAATCGTGTAGGATTTAGCAGTCTTTTTTATTTTATGCAGATTTTCAAGAGAGTCATCGGTTTTCTCATTGAAGAGGCCCTTAGCATCAAAAGGTAAATCCTCTATACGCGTCTTTACATCATCTATTATTCCTGATGATCTGAGCCAAGCATGTCTTCTCAGGGTGACAGCCGATGTCAATGTTTTGGAGGCTATGTCTGCAGAGTGGCGAGAGGCAAGTCGCTGGTGTTTAGCAACAGTGAGAGCTTCAGTATAAGTGTCCAGGAGACCTTGTCTGGTGTCATCTGGGGCTGCTTGAAGGGTCGGTAGAACCCTTGACCAAAGTTGCCGCTGGTAAGCACCCATAGCTGCTTGGTAATTTGCTACTCTTAACAAGAAGGTGGTAAAGGAATATATCTTCCTGCCCAATACATCCAATTTACGGCCTTCTCTATTGGTAGGTGTGACGTGAGCCTTTCCAGATGATCTAGATGCATTTGATTGAACGATAATGGAGTTTGGAGTTGGGTGTTTGATCAAAAAATTAGTGTCATCCCCGTGGGTGCGATATAAGTTTTCAGTTCTACGAGCTACAGGTGCGGATGTAGAAGGTTGATCCCAGGATTCCTTGACAAGTTCCATCAAGGTCGGGATAAATGCCAGACTTAGTGGGGGGGTTCTTTCTTGATTAATGTCCCCAAATATGAGGTCTTCCGTAGGCGGTGCAGGTTGTTCAGTTTGTAGTTTGAGTGTCTTGGCCATCCTCGAGATCATTTGTACATATGAAGAGAAATCTTCAGAGGGTGAAGATGGGTGAGGATCTCCAGCATCTGATCCTAGTGTTTGTCCCACCACAGCTGTTTCTCCTGAAGTCTCAGAAAAAACTTCTTCATCTGGGTCCGAGGCGGCAGATGAAAATGCATCCTCCTGTTCTGAAGACGGAGGTAAGTGCAATGATGAAACCCGTCTTCTATTATCCCGTCGAGATGGTTGCGATGTGTGGGTCGTAGGAGCCTTAGGCTGCACCACTCTCGACGTCGAAGTGGTTTTGGCCTGAACGGATGTGTCCTTAGACTTATCTAAAGGCTTTGAAGCTCGAAGTTTGTCGACGTCGAGGTGTTGTCGACGTCGACGCCGAGGAGGAGACGAGGAGTAGGAGGAAGAAGAAGAAGCATAAACATATCTGACTCTCTTTCTTCTATAATGTTCCTCGTCGCTGGAAGAAACCTCGGTGTCCGAGTCGTCATGTCGACGTCGACGACGGGACTTGTTACGATCGACCTCGATATAAATGGGGTCGTCGTATCTCGATCTATGTCGGCGCCGAGAAGGTCGAGGTAGGACTACGACCTCACTTCGTGAAGATCGGCGTCGATCCGGAGAGATGTATTTTGTCTTCGCCGAACGCTTTCGAGGTGGTGAAAACGGCCTCGAAGAAATCGACGGCGAAGAAGGTGCCGGTGATGCCCGCCCGGTCGAGACAGGGCTATAATGGGCAGAAGTCGGGCTAGAGACACAAATGTCCACTAGCTGACTAGGGCTCGGAGAGCCTTCCGGGCCGGCAGGTGAAGTGTCAGGCAGCCGAGGCGGAAGAGAGGCAGCCGCTTCGGAGAAAGACTCCCGATCCCGTGATGAGTCTTCTAGGATCGGAGAAGGCAGCGATGCCGACACCGGAGGGATTCTCTTTCGGCTCTCCTTGGTCTTGTCTTTCTTGCCTTTCGCTGACACTTTTTTCTGTTTCAGGTGGTCCTTCGACGTGGAGGTGGAAGCAGTCCCAGACGTCGAGGTAGGTGGTTTCTTCGATGTCGAAGATTTCTTAGTCGGTTTGTCGACGGATTTCGACGCCGACGATGGTGGTGGGGATGCAATCCTCACTTCAGAGCGTGGGATAGCCGACGGGGTCACAGTCGATTCCATTTCAGACGGTTTCGATGAGGAGAGTGTTTTATCCCACAAGAAAATCTTTAAACGTTGCTGCCGTGCTTTAAGTGCAGCCTTCGTGAATTTTTTACAGTGCCTACAGGATTGAGGTTGATGGTATTCACCTAAGCAAAATAGGCATTCGTCGTGTCCGTCCGAAAACGGTAGTTTACGCGAACAGGACACGCACCTACTGAAAGGTCCGGAGCGGGACATAAAGTTGTAAACACTCACAATCAAGCGGTAGCGAAGTCCAGAAGTGAGGAAGCCTCTGGGGATACCACAGAGGAAATATGAAAAAGGGCAACGGTAGGCCAAAAAGGGCGGGAAACCGGAACGATTCAAAATCGGAATCCAATACGAAAGAGAAGAATAGTCAGTCAGTCCGTAGTCAAGGGGCAACCGAGATATCAGGTAATCGGGAAACCAGTCCGCGTCAAAAAACCGAGAAAAATACTAGAATAGATAGCTCTAATACCGAGAAGCTCCAAATCGCTAAGGCGGTAAAATGGAACTGAAGGCTGAGGCGGGTGGAGCATGCGCGATAGGGGCAACTCTAACTTTGTTACTTTTATACAAAAGCTCTAGAAGATTCCGAGAAGACCAGCGCAGGCGCTGTCTAAACCCAATTGTGTGCATTCACAGAGGCCACGAAGAAGAAACATAAATACATATAAGTTTATTGCGTGGCACACAGGCCGTTGCAAAGTACATCAAATAAAAACAATACAATACAGTACAATTCAATACACTGTAGTATGAGGGGGAAAACCCAAATCAAGTTAGATTTCTATCACAGCTAAAAACCTCTAACGTCTTTAAAACAAAAAACCCTAAGGAAAACTAAGTGAAGGCAGTTGATAGACAGTATCTGGTGCCAATAACAGGCATCTATCGCGGAAGGGGGAACCCCAAGGGTACATGAACCTAAATAACCGCTTGATTAGTAGTAGTGGGGGCTACAAGTTTCATTTTCATAAGTATAGATATAAACCTTGCCATTCGAAATGTAATAAATTTATCTCTATCTGAGAGTAGGATCCTAAGCTTTTCCTGGACAGGTCTTCCAGGATATTTTTCCAAAATAGTCAAAATAACAACCATTCTAAGCCAATTTTGAAATTTTCTTTTCTTTTGTTTTTTCTTTTCTGTTTGGATTTTTTTATATGGAAAGAAACTACCAAACTGGCTTGCATGCAGATTTCTCGTTTATTCATCAAAAAAAAAAAAGAGTTCCTGTAAATCCCCTTGCAATGAACTTGAAAATTGTTTCCAAAACAAATGTGCTTAAAATAGTAGACTAAATAATGTTCATCAGAGCAAAATTAATAGTAGCCACTAGTACTGGCTGAGACGAAAATGTGAACGAAGGACACAAATGGAAAGAAAGGCAAATCAGATTATGCTCCCAAGCCTAGTTTATTTGTGGAGTAGAGGAACTGCCTCTTGCAGCCAACCAAGGAGAAGCACAGCCATTCTGATTTAAAACCCAACATCTCTCTACAGAGAGGCAATAGGCATTTCAGTGGTGATGAAGGATTTCCCCCTAACCAGTCTCTCACAGTTCAAATGGAATATGGACAAAAGACTACCCTTTGGGACTGATGGCATTGACTCCAGTGCTTACTGGCTGACACTGAAACAGCTTCCTTGTCATAGTTATAATGCCACTGCTGACACTTTGTACAAAAGTGTCAAGATGTGAAATTTTGTGTGAATAGAATGCTAATATAATTAAAGCGAGTGTAGGAAAAAGTAGCTCTGAACATGAAAGTGCTTTTAGAATTGAGGCTTGAACAACAGTGTACTATAATAATCGCAAAACAATTAGCCAGCTCTCTAGCCAAGCAAGGTCTTTGTACAATAATGTTTCTGACAGTTGAACAGGTGTATGTTGCAATGTGTAAATATGGAGGTGGAGCATACAATGTGCACTCTTTGTAGTTTTAGTACCCTGGTGTTACAATATTCTGGTCTTCTAGGACCTTGGTGCATCAGATGGTTTATACTACAGGCCTTTATTCCTCGAGACTTTGCAAAATCTTAATCAAAACAGTGATGTTATTGTCATGGTGACAGCTTGCCAGATTCTGAGATGCAAACAGTTTGAGTTACAAAACCTGCAGGGAAAGTAGCATTTCCTAGTAAAAATATTTTCTTGGTGTTCCAGGCCCCTGGAGAAAGGACAGTTTACAGTTTGAAGAGGAAAGTAAACAACTGAAAGAATTATAAATGTAGGGAGATAAGACCACACACACCAGATACCAACAACAGTCATGCAGCAGTGCAGCAGCAGTCTTCATTTCCAGAAGCCAGAAACACAGTCATCATGGATTTTCCTCCATAGATGTAAACTGGCACAAGGCTGGCTTGGTTGGGTGAGAACATTATATAACGTTCTCTGTGTGTTTTCAATATGCTTAGAGGCTAAGAAAGACATTTCCTTTAATATTTTTATCCTTAAGAACTTTGGTATTTTAGAGATGTATTCTCTAATTTTTTTTATTGTGCCTTTTAGGCTATAAGCTGGCTGGATAGTTGCAGAGGATGGAAATTTGATTTCCCACTGTGCCTTTGAAAAGAGAGCCAACCAAGGTTCCCTCTAAGGTGCACGGCTGCATGTGACTTTACCTCTCTCCGTGCAGCTTTCCTCCTCCTCCATGCAGTAATCATTCTCAGGCCCTTCGGTTCTGGTTGCGAGGGAACCACACGCGCAGGGAACAGAGTCGTGCATGCACACAGGGGTGAAGTCATGAGGGGGGGCAAAGTCCCACCCAGCAGGGCTGAAAATTAGTATGTTGGAGCCAGCTTGCCCCTAGTGCCCCCAGAAGGCGGCAATGGTAAACCACTGGGTATTCTCTACCTGGAAAACCATGAAAAGGGTCACCATAAGTCAATTGACTTGATGGAACATGATTATTATTATTTTAAGGCTATAAGCTTCTTTATTTTTGGATTTAAACATGATTTAAGTTCTGTCTACAACTTAAGTTTTGCTTTTGAATACATTTTTGTTTGCAAATTCTCATAGTTGTAAGAAATCTGGATGGAAAATGCACCTGCAGCTTTTCATAAGTTGCAAGAATATGCTTTGAAGCATTTGTGCCTACAGTTTTTCCATAGCTTTAAGACTTTTGCCTGCTTTCAAACGTTGAAGTGTTTTTGTGCTTATGGAACATGGACACAATACAGATAAATAAAGCTTATAGTATTAGACAGGCTGACATTGCCTGGAATCATTGCAACAAGGAAAATAATACTCAGATGAATCTTGATATGATTGGAAATGATAGTCTTCATTCTGGAATTAACCCTCAGTTGGGATAAATGGCAACTGTGATGATCATAGGCTTCTGATTTTTCCCTAAAAATTTCTAAAGTTCTGTAGGGTTCTTAGGGAGATGTTCAGGCATCAGAATCCCTGACCTGACAATAATTGTGGGGGAAAATATTGTATTAATCATCTGATGCTTGAAAGGATAACCCACAACCTGGTTCCAGGGTTAAATACAAAAAATGCAGTTTTCTGGTTCTCATATTTGGAGTATATAGGTTTGTGATGGGTGGATTAGTTGGGGTTAGTTTAACTGAAAGTAAGATTTAAGAGAACTGAAGCCCACAGTTAAAATAATCTACTGCAATAGGTTCAGAGGCAATTCATGTCTGTAGTGTCATGCCTTGCCTGGAGCCAGAAAGAAATGAGATCTCTTCAGAGTATGACAGTCTTGCCACCAGCCCGGCATGTTCAGGGACTAAGGTAGATCAGGAGACTCCAACAGGTGCCCCAGGACTACTACCTGGATTTAGAGGATTAATTAGTCATCATGACACAGCTCAATGACCAGAGGATTTCAGCAGCAGAGAGGTTATAAATTCCAGGTGAACAAGCAGCAGTGCAAGTGTGGCAGCATGAAAGCTCCCATCTGAGCCTTACCCAGGAGAAAATATCAAGAAGAGTCATATGCTCTAGGTTGGAACCTGACCGAAACTCTAAGAAGAGGTGAGCTAGCATACATAGCTATAAACTGATTAATCAGTATTCTGATGTTGTTGTGCTTACACCTCATTCTGTTAAGTTCTGCTTGACTTCTTGAATAGATAGCTCCCCCACTATACTAGGAACTTTGTCCCAGATCTATTGGACAGCTCCACAGCCTTGCCTGTATGGCAGGGAATCCAACCAGTGCTGGTGGGAGCACTGTATGAAACCCACTCCAAAGAGGGAATAGTTCAGCAATTCATACAGGACTGTCAAAACAAGATCAGGCACAAGACAAACAACTTTTTTCAAATATTTGATTAAAATAGCATAGAAGATAAACAGAATGCAGGGTCGTTGACTATTATCAAAATAACTAAAGCAATGAAAATCTAAAGGGGAAAGAAGTTTCTGGGTTAATTTAGACTATTATACAAAGTTTATTGATACTTTGGCAAAACCCTTCATTGAAGCAGTTAATGAAATCCATATGAATGAGGTATTTTCAAGATCATTTACAGAGGAAAGCTCAGTTGTATGAGATAGGCCTACATTCAGTTAAAAGCAGCCTTGAACAACCAGTCCCTGTTTAAAATCAGACAAGGAGAGAGGTCCCTGTGACTAGCAGGAATTTGCTTCAAACATACAATTGAATATTTAAATCTGCTGAGAAATTGTGTCCCTAAAAATAACTGGAAATGTAAAATAGTGCTATCCTATAGAAAGCAAATCTGTTTAGATTTTGGGTGTGACCAAACAGTGGGCATTTGTCCCACTGTTTGGTCTGGTCTTGTGAAACACCAATTTGCTCCTGTCTTCTGCATACACACAATGTAAATGCCAGCACAAACCAGCCTTTCCCAAGAGTATTCCTATCTGAACCTTTTGGGGTCCCTGTTGGGGGCCACTCTTTGTAGGTGCAGGTTGGATCACTTCATTTCAGTTTATTTCCAGCATGTGTCAATTTCCCATCCTCTTTCAATTTCCTAATATTGTTAAGTGGCTTAAGAACACAGCTTAACCACTTCACAATACTGGGAAATTAAACACTTCCTCTGCTCCTCTGTGGAAGGAAACAAAGGCTTTTAAAAAGTCTATTAGGGCAGCATTGATGCACTGTACCTTTTAGAAGAAAAAATTTAAAAAATGAAAGTTATCCCAGAAGGAAGAGGAGATAGGAGGGGGCAAAGGGGGTGGTATTTTTTGGTTGCTGTTGCATGTCTTTTTTCCCCCTTTCATTTTAAAGGGAGGTGGGCCAAATAGGGTTGCTTGAGATGTGCATGCCTTGTGGATGCAAGGATCACTGTATACTTCATCTCTATGTGACCTTACACAACCCTACTTAGCTCAATCCAGTCCACATGTCTGACTTAATTTGTTTTTTCCTTTGTAAAATGAAAATAATGCTAGCAACTTTCCTAAGCCTTCAATACAATCTTGAAGTGTTGGGTGCAGATTTATAGATTCAGAATTGCAGAACTGAAAAGAATTGAGGAGTTCAGCTCCCTGCTAGTGCAAGAAATCCATTGCTAAAGCATCTCTGATAGACGGCCAACCAACCTCTGCTTAAAAATCTTCAGTGAAGCAGAGTCCACCACTCTCCAAGGTAGTCAATTTCATTATTGAAAGGCTCCCATGGTTGAGATGTTCTTCCTAATGTTTGGTCAAAATGTTTCTTCTAACGTTTCTGGTCCTATCTGCTCAAGCTGCAAAAAAAAAATCAGCCTGGTCCATCTTCCACAGGACAGCCTTCAAATACTTGAAGATAGTAATCATAACACCTTTCAACCTTCTCTTCTCCAGACTAAACATGGCAAGTTCCATGCAGAATTTAGTTTCTAAGCCTCTTACCATTCTGGTTGCCATCTTCTGGCCATGTTCAAGCTTCTCAAGATCCTTCTTAAATTCTGTGGTGCCCACAACTAGATACAATGCTTCAGGTAAGGTCTGACTAAAGCAGAATAGAGTGGCTCTATTACTTCCCTTCATCTGGACACTACACTTATATTTATAAATTCTTTTTACATTTTCTAAATATGCTGCTTTTAAAAAACAATCCTTATAACAATTAGAATATAATTACTACAGAAGAACATTGTGCTAAGAGATAAAAACTAATAAGCAAACTTTAATGGGAAATAAGTGTCTTTATATTAGAAATGTCAGCTGGCTGGATAGCTCAGTGGTTTAGTTATCTGGCTGTAGAGCCAGAGGTTGGAAGTTTGATTACTCACTGTGCCTCCTAGGAGTACAGCCAGCCTGTGTGGATTTGAGCAAGCAGCACAGTCCCAGGGCACCCCCCAGAAGAAGGGAATAGTACCTTGAAAAGAGTTGTCACTCATCAAAATTGACTTGACAGCACATGATTATTATTATTTTAGAAATGGAAGGCTGATAGAAAGTACCTTGTTTAAAGCCATCAAACAGGCTTGGGACTTAACCAAGAGCGGAGAACCACAGCTCACAGCCTTAGCCATTATGTTACACAAACTCTAGTGACTATCCAGATCTTCATACACGATGCAGTTAGTCAAAGAGAACTCCTCCATCTGATGAAGCCATGTTATTTTTGTCCTCTTTTTTTTGTCAAATTTGGATCAAAACACTTCAAAGCTTCCTGCTCAGACTGACAAAATAGCAGTAAAAATTTGCACAACAGAATTGCTCTGTCACCCTCTCCCAAATTAATTAGAAATGCTATTGCATCCCTCTTCCCTATGTCAGACACATCAATTACAGTGTGTGAAATGGAACAAAAGCCAACACTTCAGACACTGGGCCCTTAAATAAATTCCTGCACCCATAAAAATCATTAGAATATGAAAACATTAAAACTGTAGCCACTGACATGCTCCTCTGGGAGAATGGAGCCTTTGTCAGGGCCTGTTCAATTCCTCACAGAAGATGCCAGAATGAGGTTTCAAAGGACTACATAAACATTTTAACAAGCTGGCAAGATCGTCCATTATAGCTTGACAGAGGCAAATCAAGGGGTGATTTGTTTTCACTCCATCTTCTGGAGAAGGGAAAACATAGAACCGTGTGTATATGGAAACACAGGAATTGGTTTGGATTAATCATTTAGCTCCATAGGACACTGACAAGGCTATGCTGTAATGCAGTCTGTCCCTTCCCTTGCTTTCCTGCACTGGATTCCTATACAGTTCATCACAACTCAGAATATGACTGTTGCCATCATGCTACAAAGCAGAGAAGCATTGACCATATTTACACATTTCAACGGTACCCTTTGTATAAGACTTGTAGCCTACAGTAGATGAGGACTCAGCTCGCTTGTTGAGTATTCTGTTCAAAATCAATAAAACCTAGGATCCGAAACACAGTACCCTTGAGTGCCTTTCTGTGCCCCCTCGTTATAAACTAAAATAATCACCAAGCAAGAGATTTACTTCACTGTAGCCCATGTTGTCAACATGCCATTCTGAGTGCGTAGCACAATCAAGAGAGAAAATAATAGTTCTTGTTGGATATCACCAACATGACTAATATGTCATAAGGACTTCTGACAGTGCACAGTCATGCCTGTGCCTTGTTGGAAAGAGGAGTGAGAAACTAAAAAGCCAGCACCTAGGGAGAAAGAAGTCCAAAATGGAAGACACAGGATTTGAAAGGAGAAAGAAAAAGAACTGCAGAGGTGGGAAGAGGAGAAAGTCAGAGAAACTAGGGGACAAGGACCTTCAGTGGCTGAGGAAGGAATTAAAGTTGAGAGAGTCCTTGGGGAGGAAAATATTGAAGAAAGTTGGAGATAAGAGGATCGCTAGGGTGGGGGAAGGCCTCAGTGAAGGGGCATTTCAAGGGCCAGGGCCTAGGTGACCAAAGCGGAAAGAATGGAAGGCTCAAGGCCTCTGGTGGGCTGAAGAAATTAGGAAAACAGGTGAGGAGCCAGGCCAATTTATGTGATGATTCCAGATGGGGTGGAAGTAGACACAGTATAACAGTAGCATATTAATTTAAGAACTACTTTCAAGGTGATTTAGGCTGCAACTACACTGGCAAGCTAATTGGAGTGATCTGGCTTTGCTGCAGCTGATTAAGAGCCTATTTTACATTTCTGTTCAGATTACGTGATCACAAGGAGACTGCAAATTGTTTCGGTACCACTGTCCACACTAGCCCCTCAATCTGATGCAGTTTGATCTGCGCTACAGCTCCTCTTCTTTTGATACTGCCATCTGCTGATCCCCAGCTTTCCTTTTATGGTTCATTGTAAAGCAAGCAGACTGTTTAAATTGTTATACGGTGCTAGGGAAAAGGTACAGTTCTCCAAAGTTCTTCTAAACATACAAACACATATATACATACCACACAACACAACAGTCTACTGTAGTTCATCAGAGTCATTTCTATTTCATATTGATTTTTAATTTTTTTAATCTTTTAAAAAATCTTTTGGCCAGGGAAGTGGGAGAAGGGAACGTGCAGCACCTGTGTGCCATGTGCACGAACTGGAATGAAACACCAAACCGAGGTTCATGCCCATCTCTACTTACCAACCACCTTTGCTGTCATGTGATCAACCATATAAAGGGTGCCTCTCAAAGAACTACAACTCCCAGGAAGCATCACAACAGCTTTATTTGTTTATGGTGGGACCATGGCAGCACTGGACATAAATAACTCCAAAGCCATTCTCTAGGGGAGTGAAATCTAAAGGTCTGCAGATTGGTGTTTGTGGGTTCCAACTCATAAAATTCTACCTATGGAATTATTGGAGAAATCTGGGAATCACAGTCCAAAAATACGAAAGAACAAACCCTATACAATGTATTCTCGAAGGCTTTCACCCCTTACATTTCCATTATAGCTATTTTAATTAGCTTTTGCTTACAAGATTAGTCTCATACAAGTAGTTTACAGCAGTATGTATAGGAATAATTTTTATTTTTAGAAGGTGCTAAAAATGCCTGATATTGACTTAGCAGTTTCAAGCTTTGTGCTACAAACTAGAAGTTGCAGTTTTTCTGCAAACAAAAAGTTTAAAATACACCTTAAGGAAAGCATTGACAAGTACATTAACCTTCATTCATGCAAGATTTTTGATAAGGAATCATATCCAGTAGGAGATAAGAAATGAAAGACAAATATCTGCCTTGGCTCTTTCAGTAATACGAAGGGTGGGTGGAAAGAAAAACATTCATTTTGCATTCAGGAAAACATTTTCCACAAGAAGGAAAAACACATCCAGTCTTTGGGGGATATTTTAGATAAGGAGCTCTCAGCAGGGCTACTGCATAGCAGTGGAATCCAAGAGCGCATGCAGGCAAACACATTGAGCAAGAGAATCCCATGGGCACATGTATGTAAACACACTGACACACACGGCAGAGTTTCAGGTTTTTTAAAAGAAATAGGTCACTGTACACAAGTCATGGCTCAAATAGATTTCTGCAGCCAGAACAACATTTTTATAAAATAAGTCCTGCTGCTTTGTTTAATTTGCTTTTCTGTACCTCGAAGAGTATAACTGAATAGGTTCCAATTTTTACAATATATATTTCAATAAACAAAAGTACAACTTAAATGTAACTTGGTAATACTTAGGAATTACAAACACATTAAGTTATTAGTATTTCAATATTTGTTAAATCTAATTTATTCAAGTAATTTTACTGCATTCCTTTACAAATGACCACATATTTTCCAGCAGGCAACCTTCTTGTGGCCTTATACTGAGAATTCTCTGCTGAGCCACAATTATCAAAACCTTCTTGTCCATCTTTAAAATGGCCATACTACCATACTTGCTGGTGTATGGCAACCAGCGACATCTGCTATTAATTAATTAACATTTGTAAATTGCAACAAATGAATGGGGTGAAGCAGGAAAAAAAGACGTAACAGTGTTTTCATTTCTACTTTGACTTTTAGATTATTTTTTTTAAAGCAAAGCATTTAATGGGGAACTAGAGGCATAAATATGAAGCCACTATTGCTCAGTGGGTTGGATGATCTAACTGCACAACCAGGTGTTGGAAATTCAAATCTCCATAGCATTTCCCAGGAGAAGGGCAAGCTGAGGTCACATGAAGGGATTTACATGTCCTGCTACCTGTGCAGCCCTGGGCAATTTGCACAATTTCAGAACACCATCAGAAGGAGGGACTTCTAAATCACTTCTGTATACTTTCTACTTAGAAAACTCTGGGAGGTTCACCCTAAGTTGGAAACAACTTAATGGTACATTATAATTAAGAGGCATAAATATGTTTTCACCTGAGACATGGGAAAGAAATAGCTCCATTTTATGTATGGCAAGGTCAGATTCTCTCCAATAGATATAACGTGGTTTGCTTTTTAACAAAATTCATACATTTCTTTATGAATGAAGAACTCATTATTTGAAAACAAAAATATGCAAGAACAACAAAAAACTGAAAGTCTACACCTAGTGAAACATGTTTCACATTACCTGTGCAGTTAATAAGCATCCTGCTATATTTTGAACTGGCTGAAGTTACTGAGTTGTCCTCAAAGAGAGCTCTACGTTCCATTCATTGCAACAATTTAAATGAGAATTTTTATTTATTTGTTATATTTATATCCCGCCCATCTAGTCATTCGACTACTCTGGGCGGCGTACATCAAGAAGTTACCAGCAAGAAGTTACCAGCGCATGGTTAATTGAGCCACATTATCCCTGTCCAGGAAGGGCTGCAGTTGGTACACCAATCTAAATTGGTGGGAAGTCCTTAATCCCATAAAGGACAGGCACTACCCTTGTTCTCTCTCCATCGCTATCTCTCACTCCCTTCCTTTAGTGGCGTTTTTTTTGGATTGAGCTATCACTTTTGAATGTTTTGTGAAGATATATTTGTATAGAAAATGCAGCCAGTATGATGATGGGATGAGTTTGCAAGAGCCTTGAGTTAACAAGAGCTGAGCAGAGCTGTTGAAGACAGGACATTTTGGAGATCGCTTATTCATAGGGTTGCCATAAGATGGAGATGACTTGATGGCAGGTAACAATAACAATGCAATGGAAATCTTACCTGGGTGAATGATCCGTCCTCACTGCACTCTGGAATAAAGACTGCTTCTTGCGGCTTCTTTGCTTGATCTAGTGCTTGAGCTCTTTCTAATCTGCACTTGCTTTGACCAGCATCTGTGAAACCACTTGAGAATTTTAATAGAGAGGAAAGCAAAGCAAGAATCAACACAAGGTTGTGACATTCCATTGTGAAAAGGTCCCAGGCAAAGGCCCATGAAGAGGTATTTTACTGTATGGCATTATTTGTCAACACAGATAGTGCCTGGCTAACTAAGACATTTAACTTATTAAGGTAACTGTTAGCTCAACATTCAATCCTGCTGAAACCACACCTGACTCTATATTGTATCCTAGCTGTCTTCGTTCTGAGGATTATACATAGCTTCACTCTGACTAAGACAGAAGCTGCCTCTAAGTTACACATTTTACTCAAAGTATATTATTTACATTCCACTCCATACTGGCCTGTCCTGCTAGCTCTGATGGATTTGTAAGATAAATTGCCCCTCTTAAAAAAGGGTGAATTATTTTTCCAACATGGAGAACCTCAGTGTGGTTGCCATGATTTTCAGCTCTATATTCAGTGTGATTGCCAAGAAGGCAGTCACTGCTGTGCCAAGATATTGCCTAGACACACTGCTGAATAAAGGTGCAAACACAAGTTGAGAAGCAGGGTGGGGAGAGCCAGGTAGTATCTCAGATGTGGCATCCTTTATGCCAGAGACAGGAAACATGTAGCTGTCCAGATGTTGATGGATTACATCTCCTATCAGTTCTAACTAGTACAGCCAGTAAGTGGGGAAAAAAAACCTGGGGCAACAGTCTGATTAAAGTGAAAGAAATGAGAGTGAAGCTTCAACATGCAAAAAAGTGTGGTATAACCATTCTGAGACTGCACCATTTCAGATCATGGGAAGAAAATTGCACCCTTTCTTTCAAAACACTCCTTGTCTTACAGCCAACAACGACAGAGATAATACTCAATTTTAAATTTCAGGAGAAACGGTAAGCTGTGATTTAAGTTAGAAAGCATTAAAAATTACTAAAAAGCCATTCAAACAAACAAACAAAAACAACCACAGTGATGAGGACCATAGTAAAGATGTGTGGCGACTCCTAAATGACCATCTTTTTAATACAGGAATGACCCCATAAAAACTATGGTGGCCTCCCATTCACTAACAGAAGTATATTTGGGACTCATGGCTTCACTATCATAATTGTGTATTTAAGATGCATAACTTTATTACTTTATCCAGGTTTCAAATCAAAGAATGCTGACAGATAGTGCCTGGCTACCTAAGACATTTAACTTATTAAGGTAACTAAAGTTTAAAGGAGTGGCTCGAAAGACCTGTTTTTATCTAGTTGCTAATGTGAATTTTACACTTCTTAATTTCCTTCAGTAGTTTTATCCTTTGAGCTATTTTGTAATTGCTGCTTAAAACTAGAGATATTATAAAAAGTTACAAATATATAAAATATAAATAAATATGAATTATCACTAACTAGCCCAATCACTATGAAGACAACAAAAGAGAACAAAATATCAGAAGGCCCACTTGCGTTGCATATTAAAATCTACACAGGTTTCAGTAACTGCCAATAACTACCCTGTGACAAATTCTATTAGAATTTTCACAAGTAAACTCAGGAACTGTATTTGTATTTCTTATGTTTTGATCTGTAGGAGTCTCCAACATTACTTTATGCATTCAATCTTAAAATGCATTTGCTTTCTCTCTCATATTAGTACTTTGAAGTAATATAGTGAGGAATGAAATCTGTTTTTAAAGCCATTCTTTTCTCCGAACACCCTCAGAGGAAAAAAATGTACAGATCACTGTCTATCAAGATCCCCAAGAGGGTCTTTATTTACCAAAGGTATCTACTAGACCAGCGGTCCCCAACCTTTTGGGGACCGCTGACTGGTTGGGGGGGCAGGGTCCGTGCGTGGGGGGCTCCCCTGCGCGAGCACGACACGCCCCTGCACAAGCGTGACACACACCCTGCGTGAGCGCGACACGCCCACCGTGAGCATGACACGCCCACCGTGCGTGTGGGCGGGGGAGCGGAGATCCGTCTCCGCGGCCCAGTTCCATCAAGCCCACGGACCGGCACCGGGCCGCGGGTTGGGGACCCCTGTACTAGACAATAATCACTCCTTAGACTAAATGGCAGAATCTACTTATTCTTTGAAAACCTCTACAACACACTCCCAATCCATGCCAAGAAAACCAGCTTTCATTTCCTTACCTTTGCACCTGCCTCGATGAGCCACACTCAGGCTTCCATCCCTGCACTTTGCTCTTTGATAGTCACACGTTGATTCGTACGTCCTGCCATCAGAGGCACAGAGGGGCTTGGTTGGGGATCTGGAGCAATGGAGGTTACACTGTGGGTCTCTGTCACGGTCACTTATTAGAAACTAAAGACAAGAAGTGGGGAGAAAAATACATTCAGGTATTTGCCATTGTCTTTACATTTTTGATTCCCCACTATGACTCCTGCAAGTAGAGCCTGCCTATGTGGGCTTGGGCAAGCTTCACAGTCCCAGGGCACCCCCAGAGGAAGGGAATGGTAAACCACTTCTGAGTATTCTCTACCAGGAAAACCCTGAATAGGGTAATCATAAGTCAGAATTGACTTGATGGCACATTATTACATTTCTAAGAGGAACACAATATATTTTCAATATATTGCATTTTATTTGTGATATTTTCTACCACTATGGCTTTATTTGCATTTTCTATCCTTCCTTCCTAAAGCTCAAGGGCAACTCTGATTTCCTAGACAGCCACAGGGAGTTGCAGGTGCTCCAGTCAGAACTATGCTGCATTCCTCAAACCATTCAGATCTATCTAAACAACCCACTATGTAAGTCAATATGCTCTAATCCATGCTGTCTGCATGTACACAAATGCACATTTCCAAGAAAATTGGAGCATCCTCTTCAACTACCCTATTACTTTTCCCAGGAACCAAACAAATTGGTCCCAAGGGAGAGAATTTGCATAAATTCATGCTTTACAGAAAAAAACTTCAACCACTCCAGTAATCTTATCGGTGCACCAATTGACATGAATCTGTAAAACATTTCCAAATATACGGCTGTTAAAAATAATCCCAGTGTTTCAGGTCTGGTTTTTAACATTCTGAAATGTACATATCTGAAATATGTATCTTGGCATGTTAGACTAAATATCCTTTCCCCACTTAACCCATTTTTTAAAAAGTATCCTAAGATAATTAAAATCAAATTATTCTGTATGTCAACAAACTACTTTGGATAAATACTCAGGAGGGAAAAGCCAACAGAAGAAACACAAGGCCAACACTTCATCCAATTTAGACTTTCAATTTGTGTCTGTTTCCATTCTTCATTTGATCAGAGCATTTGCCAGTGCTCTATGCAAACACTCCATACACTTGCCTGTTTTGGACATTTTCTGTAAATAAAATTCCCTATAAATCAGTCTGCATACCACACTGGAAATGTTTGATAGTTCTGCTTTTTAAAGGAGTTTAGAGCTATAATTTTGTCAGATTAAGACTGCAAATGCAGCCTATTTGTTTTAAACCAAGTGTCCAATCTCCAACACAAAGCCAGTTCCAAATGCCTATTGAAGCATGCATATGTATAACAAAAAGACAACAACACTGGGAAAATTGCAAGGCAGCAGGAAATGGGGAAGGTCTAACCTGAAATAGATTGCCTTAATAAACAAACTCATAGCCTTGGGTTTGCAAGACCTGAGCATGCTGTTAAGGATCATAGAATCTTCAAGAGGTTTCTAATTCATAGGGTTGCGATTAAGTCAGAAGCAACAATATATGTAAAATATGGCTGTAAAATGTGTTTTAAATGTCAAATTCCTTGCCACCCCCTCCCCCATGTGTGTGACTTTAGTGGAGGTTTGTGACTTGATGACTTTATACAGTTATTTATAAGGAATTTTCCATCAGCTCCTAACTTTTGGTTATATTATATTTGTCCTTATGATTGCGTTTTAATTTCTCAAGGACCAGTATCATTATTAGTAGAGTTTGGTAACAGCAGGTAAGGTAAAGGTTCCCCTTGACATTTAGTCCAGTTGTGCCCGATTCTAGGGAGCGGTGCTCATCCCCGTTTCCAAGCCATAGAGCCAGCGTTTGTCCGTAGACAGTTTCCGTGGTCACGTGGCCAGTGCGACTAGACACGGAACGATCTGGATTCGATCTTACGACTGCTCGTCTTCCAACCTTGCAGCACAGAGGCTTCTGCGGTTTAACACACAGCGCCACCACGTCCCATATTTGTTAACAGCAGACCTATAAACAAATCATGGAGTTTTAAGCTTTAAAGCACAGAAGGAAAATGTTTGGCTCTCCAAATGGTGTTGAAGGACACTGCCTAGGCTGGCTAGAGCTGAAGGAATTTGCATTCCAACATCATTTGGAGGGGCACTGCTGTTCGCCCACCCCAGTTGAAGATTAACAAAGTCTTTCACATGGCATGACTGTCCATGTGCATCAGGCCCTGTCCACGTGCCAATATATTTTTTTATTTCTTTCCACAACAGTCAATTCTAGGATGGAAGGCAAAGCAGATACTGTGGAAATCAGGAGGGCACCAGCTAAAGAACAGTGTTCAATCTCATAGGCTTATTTTACATGGCCAAATTTTAGAAAGCAGTTCTAGTATTATTTAGGTTTTATTTCTTCATATGATAAACAAGAGGGGCATTCTGAAACTTTTTGTTCTCTATCTCACCATTTTAATTGTGCTTTTCCCTATGATTGTCTCACTGCCCCTTGTGATTACATTTGAACTTAGTTCGTGGTTGCCTTTGAGGATTTTTTTCCTTGTCATTTTTATGATTTGGGTGTTTTCTGTTCGTAGGTGGATACGTGGGTGATTTGTGTGTGTGTGTGTGTCTGTGTCTGTGTCTGTGTCTGTGTGTTAGCTACTCGGAGTAGTGGCTTGCTACTAGATGGCCGGGAAATAAGTAAGTAAGTAAGTAAGTAAGTAAGTAAGTAAGTAAGTAAGTAAGTAAGTAAACCAGAGCCCTGAATAGGGGTTGTGTCTTTGGCAATCCCCATAATACAGCATCAGTTTTCAAATGATAAGCCTAATGTTGAATTTTATAGAAAACCATTTTCTATTGCAAATGCACAAACCCATTGTGTGATCACTAGAGAGGATGCATTTCAGAAATAGCCCAGCACAGCAGTTGCTTTAACTCACTTCCTTTTGAACATGCATTTACACAGGTGCATGTTTATAGCCACTTCCCAGACTAATTCCAGCCTCCTTCAGCCTGGAGGAAGACAGCAGAAGTGAGATAAGAGAGGTCAAAATAAAGCTAAATTTGCCAACCTAATGCATCTGCTCTGTCTCTCCACACCTCAGCACCGCTGCTGACAAAAACAACAAATACTGATTAAAGAACTTTTAAGCTCTGTGAGAAAAAACAGGTCACTTGCAGCTGCTCAGCAGCTGGAACTACTTTTGGAATTTGGCTTGAGAAAGGTCTATCCCCCACAAAGTTTTAAAAAAAAAAAGAAGGCTTAGTGGTCACTCATTCTCAGCTCCCATCTGTGCAATCATAACATATAACCAAACAGTTTTATGCAAGCCTTTGTGAAATTGCAATCAGGCCCCAAACATTATCCTTGCAGGAAGAGAACAAATTCAGACCAATTACTGTCATTCAGACAGAGAAGTATTGAAAGAGAGAAAAGCAAAAGGAGCTCCTTTCAGATTTCAAGCCATGGCTTCACAAAGAATGCTTAATGATACTTCTGAAATATGAAAAGTACGAAGCGCTTACTCTTCTTAATGCAGCATGCACCTGTGTATAGCAATTCAACATTCTTTTCATTTTACAGATGGAGAATCAAGACCTTATCTGCCAAACGATGTTGTACTAGACACCTATGTTTTTGCCCAATATGCCATCTAATTTAATTTCCAGGTTTTCTGATAGGAGATTGATGATACATTTCAGGGCACTTCTGCTCCTAGCAGGAAGCATCCTTCAATAGAAAGCAATGAAGGGTTCACTGAGTGACAGGAAATCTTTTCACTATAGAAAGAAGAAAGAAAAACTCTATATTCCCTGACATGAAATATGGTAACTTTATATATCAAACTGATTTTTTATTTCCATACTGGGATCCCACTAGTCTGGGTAGTTTCCAACAATAAAGATAAATGTTAAAGAAAACAAGCAAACCCCACCCAATCCACAATATAAACATATAAAAAGGAGGGCAACACTTCTGAAAACCCAATATGGCAGCAATGGGCAAAAATACAGACTGCAAAATATAAAAACAGTAAATGAAACTGAATAACAAACAGTTATAAAGGGAAAATATTCCAAAATGTCTCCTTGAAAAGCAATGTTTTTATGCATTTTCTGAATATCAGGAAGGAAGGGGCCTGGCAGACCTCCACAAGTAGAGTATTCCACAGGAGGTGGCCATCCTTGAGAAAGCCTAGTTCCTAGTCATAGACTTCCTGGCCTTTTTTGGGATGGCCACCTGCAGCATCAAATCCTGAGAGATGTGAGTGACATGGGTAGTCGATCTCAGGGAGAGGTGCTTTGATAGGTAATGAAGTCCCAAACCATTCAGGGCTTTATAAATCAATATTAGTATCTTGAATTTGGCAAGGAAGCAAACTAGCAGTCACTGCAGGTGAACCAGGACTGGGAAAATATGATCATATCTCAAAATTCCTGAGATCAACCTGGCCAACACATTTTGTACCTACTGCAACTTCCATACTGCCTTTAAGGGCAGCCCCACATAGAGTGTGTTGCAATATTAAATCCTTGAGATTACCAATGTATGAACTAGTGCTATCAGGGACTTCCTGTCTAGGTAGGGCTACAGGTATGCAATCTGCCTAAGGTGGAAAAAGGCAGACCTGGCTGCAGCCAAGATCTGTTTCTCCACATTGTAGAACCAACAGAGTCAAAACAGCCTCCCCCAGCTGCAGGTTATCACATTCAGTTGAGGCCCTGGGAATATGTCCAACACTTGTAAGATCGCGGAACACCCAACAGAGTGCCATCTGATGGTTAACCGCCTCACTAATCAGCCTAGTATTGTAGGCTTTTTTCACAGATTTAATTGAGTAACAATATGTGCTGGACATCTTTTTTTCTGCAGCCAAGTTCACATCCAAAGGAGCTTTCCTAGACTTCTCCTCACTTGTTTCATGGACTGCAACTCATCCATGAACCAAGATGAGGAGCAAGCCCTGAAATAGAAAAGGTGTTCGGGTACGACCATGTTATCAACCCAGAGTGCCACTGAATAACATTTGGCAGCCTGGGCTTCGACACGAGTGCCAGCCAAGAACCCACTAAAGGCATATTGGATTCTCACCAGAACCAATAGTCTCTGTGGGCAGATCATCCTACAAGGTCCCATATCTCTGACATGGGAAAGGGTTATCATTTTAAGGCCAAATTTCAGCAGATAATTTATTTGTTTGTTTTATTTATAGACTGCCTTTCTCCCAATAAACAGATCCAAGGTGGCTCACACTATTAAAAGGAATAGAATTAAAAACATAATAAGTTAAACATTAAAAACAATTAAACTATATGCGAATTAATATACAATTAAATAATTAAAAGCAAGTAAACATTAAAAACTATCTTAACTCTAATAATGATAATAATGATCTGACCATGACAGGGCAGATGATGTTAAATCCATAACCCTCAGATCTTCTTCGCTTAGAATAATAGGTCAAATGTATGACCAGGCACATGAGTAGGAACAGTTGCAAATTATTCTAAGTTGCAGTCTTCCTATTTGAACTTCAGTGTAACTGCAGATCCTGGAGCTTCAGTTATCATCTAGACAGGATGATTTTTACATTTTTCTTCTTCTCCCCCGAACCCCACCAATGTCTGACAGAGAGTTGCAGAGTATTTTAGTGGTCCAGCAAAGGTGTTACTTAATCCTGCTTTTAAAATCTATGGGAAACCTTTGATCAAACTAAAGAAGCATATGTATCAGATTTATCTTGTCTTACCACATTCATCTTCTGCATTTCATAACTCAATATTTCATAAGCATTCATGGATGTTTTCCTTTCCTCTTCCTACACAAGGGAAAGGGCATCCTGATAACCTGATCCAGTCAACATATACACAAGCAACAATGCCGATGTACACTTTCTGTAGTTGATGAACATGGCACCGTCACTGGCCACATGCTATCAAAAAATGTTTATTTACTTTGAATTAATACAGCTTCAGCTTGTTGTAGAATAGATGTTCTAGTTCAATGGTTCCCAGTGTTGGGTCCCCAGATGTTCTTGGACTAAAACTCACAGAAACCTGATGCTGGCCAGAATTTCTCTGAGTTGTAGTTTAAGAACATCTGGGGACCTAAGGCTGGGAGCCACTGGCCTAGATGTTCTGTGCCTGAGGAAGCAGACTTGATCCATGAAAGCTCACATACAAATGTAACCATCTTTAAAGTGCTGCTACAGTTTTGTTCTTTGCTTTGTTTTGCTTTTATTTGGATGTGCTTGCACAGACTAACATGGCTACTTCTTTCAATTCTAGCTGAAGACCTATATAACAGTAACACACACACACACGTAACACAATTAGGCATAAACTCTGCATGCTTTGTTCAGTCTTCTGGTATGTAACAACGGTGCTCTTTAAATGATGATGGAGTTAAAATTTAACTGACACCTTATGTCTCTCATAGCACTCAATGGCAAAAGATTACATGAAACCAAACCTTTTTCTTGGACAATCCAACCACACACATACACACAATTCAAGCTTGACAACCTTTCCTTCTATTTTCTTTATGTTATTCTCTGACAATCATTTTAGCACATAATTAACTTATTTTTCTGTATTTTAAAAAATATATACAAAGGAATTTTAGCAATCCTAGTATTGATTTCTGCCAGATCAGAGAGATTAGGAAGGTCAGCCTGATAGCCTAGGAATCACAGCATAAATGCAATCCCCAATGTGCAGCATATTTTCTGTGTGATGTTCACATAAAACACTGTTTTAGTGTGCGCTGCTGTTTTAGTAACCTGCTGTATAGTTGCCATTAGTCCTTATTCTCTGTGAATTTGTCTAATTCCCTCTTTAAAACTGTCAAAAATTAACAGCCATCCATGTTATCTTGAGGGATAATGAATTTCTTAACTACACACTGTGAAGAGACAATATTTTTTACATTTTAATAAGCAACACCTTTTAAATGCTGCCAGAAGCACCAACAAACACTAAACATTCAGAACTGAAATTTTTTAGCATGACACAACCTTTCACTTTTGTAAACAGCACATGTTTGTTCAGAGTACACATGGCAGTATCATAAAAACTACTACGATAGGATTTTCTAAGTGAACAGAGATTGCATATTGGTAAATGAATACTGACAGTGTTGCACTACAATTATTGCTTTAAGTCCAAATTCCATTATATGTTCCCTTGTGAAATAAATGGTCTTACTGATAGTTTTCTGTACATATGTAGTATTTAATAATCATACAAAGTAATCCTTGCAGCCAATGAAACAAACAAAAGCTGGTAAAGATGGGATAAGATAAGCTTTTAAAGATGATATAAGCTGATCCCTTCCCCTTGACCAACTAATAAGAGTCCTGATATCATGAGGTGAGGAAGCACTTCCCTTTCCAAATCATTAGCTGTTCCTAGTATGGAAACACTCTGCTGTTAGGACATAGAGTAAGTTATAGCACACATTATACTGTATATACACACACAGGCATGAGTGGGCACAAAGTAAACAGGAAGAAAAAATTTTCTTTTCAAAAATTTGTTTTATAAACAGCCTATTTAACCTTTGCAGCCTATTTTTTGTATTTTAAGGTAACAGTATTAAACTCTTTCTTCTAACCATAGCAAACTGGTTTAACACTGCACAGTTGCTCAGTATCAATCTTACCCTAAATTATTAATAGCTAATGGAATATAAACCTGTTCATTTAAAGCCACTCACATTTGTATGTATTAGAGCAAAAGGATCTCCCTGGACTACATTCTAGATGTCTCCAGTGGCAAGCAATTATTAGGATTCAGAACTTACTAAGGTTATAAATTATATCACATTTGAGGGGGGGAAATGTCCTTCAGCATCTTCATCAACAGGGCTTGGCAATCTAAAAAAAAAAATCTAGTTTTTAATTGACCAACTCAAGATGTGAAATTGATGGTCTAACGATATTTAGCATCCCCCAAAATCAAGCCTTTAAAGTAAAGTGACTAAAATAACACAAAACTTTATTTAAAAAAACAGATCCAGGAAATCACAAGCTAGATACCTTAACATCTGTCCCAGGAAAAAGTATTAAAGATAAAACAACCATACAGAAGGACCTGTCTTGCTGAAGAATAATCCACACTGCTCCTATTCCTAACTGATGATATATGAAACTGCTCATTTAAAACAACTTACATTCAGACGCATTAATTATTAGCTATACTAAGTTCTAGATGCACCCTTCGAATATAATATTGTCTCTTCACAATGCATAGCTAAGGTATGAATTAAAGAATTCACTATTATAAGACAACATGAATAGCTGTTAATTTTGACAGTTTTAAAGAGGGAATTAGACAAATTCATGGAGAATTAGACTATATATTATGTCAGACCCAATATTCCACTCATGAGTTAATGGGGAACTGGACTAGGACACTGCTGTTCCACTTGTGGGTCTCCTTTACCATTTCAGAGCATCCTCCTGCCACTGCTCAGTATGGATGGTTTCAGCACATTAGTATACTTGTTCATGTTAAAAATAACATTCCACGTTCTGCCTATAGGAATTTGGTTGGCCGCTGTGGAAGCAGAATGCGGGATTCACCAGACCTGTGGTATACAAGCCCACAGAGTTCTTCATGTGTTCTTATGTTAATTAAAGACTCCCTTTCCAGTTTGCCAATTTGAAATGTCTTTTCCTTCTTTTTCTAGGACTTCACATCGGCTTTTCTCATATTGCTTGAAAGGCAGAAAATGTCTTAAGAGGAGACAGAATCCTAAGTAAGTTTCACACTAACTCCCAAATCAACTGGCCCCCAGCATCTTCATGCAAGAAATATCCCAGAATCAAAATTAAATTCATTTTACTACTATTGGAGTTCACATGCTGAAATCTGGAAGAGACATCCTTAAGCTCCATGTACTCTCTTCAGTTGTGTATAATGCCCCACGAAAATTATACAGCTTAAGTCACATTAGGTGCCACTCCCCTCATTTTCCTCCCAAATGAATATCTCATACTTTATCAGATACTATTACTGCTCAACTTACTAACACATACATATGTACTCGGCACATGGCAGAGTACATGCTTTACATGCTGACAGTCACAGATCCCTACCATCTCCAGGTACCTGCTGCCACTCACTGTTAATGCTATTGGGACAAGCAGACTAAGGAGGATCTGACTCAGTGTGAGTCAACAGGGCCCAGAGGAGCACTCTAAGAAGAGTTTATTGCCTTACACATAGGCTTCTGTCAAATGTGTTTAGAGGCCTCTGTGTACTCTTTATAATCCTGAATATAACTAAGCTCCACCCTAAAGCCAGTTCATTTCTGTGCAACAAGGATAAAGAAGATACAGACCTAAATTGAATTAACAGTCTTAATTACGGCATAGCCATTGAATTAAAGTCCAAATGGTCATTTAACACTTGTGTAAAGTCCACTGGTTCAGTGGGTCTATTCTAGTTAGGACTGCCAACTGGATTCAACTCTCTTGATTCAAGACTAAGGCTTAAAAAGTAAGGCAAAGCAAAGGTGAGCAACAGTGGCCCCTGTTATAGTGGATTACAACTCTCATTAGCCACACCCCACATAGCCAAAGGTGAGGATTACTGTGTGTTGCAGTCCAAAAACATTTAAAGGGCCACAAATGTAGCTCATCCTTTTATTTAATAATGTCTTACTTCCCACCTATGCCATTCTTTTAAAAAAGGATTTTTTTAAAAAAGGAACATAGATGCAACCATAGCTGTTCTGAAAAATCTGGTTAGGATGCAGAGGGGAAAACCATAGTCACATTCCAGTAAGATCTCTGAACTAGACGCTAGAACAATTATTTTGTTGGACTGCAGCTCCTGGAGTGTAAGGGTCATCCTGAACAGAGATTCTGAGTATTGTCATCTAAAAAATTAACTCTTTCAGAATATGCCCTGAACTTGGGTGAGTGGAAAAATCACAGGTGCCCTTTCAAACTGACAGAAAGAAGACTCTGTACAAAACTTGTTATTCTGTAAATTTAGATTAAATTTCAAACCATGCTGTGTATTTTAAAGCAACTCTTATTGCATTTTTTTTTTAATTTACCCCACAGAACAATGAACTCTATTCCAATTCAAATGGTCTCTTGCACCAGTTTTTACATGAAAGGATTTGTGGCTTTGGATGTCCCCAGGGGTTACCCAAGCTTACTTAACTGTATATTATACTGATAACATACATACACAAATAGAGCCCCAGTGAATAATGCAGCAGACAGCCTCCCTCCAAGTCAAGAATACCATGTTACTATTTGTTGTTTGCCTTTCGTATTCAGTTATGATCACTGAAAGTTTAAAGTGTAAACAGAGTTTCCTTATCATCTTTGGTTAAAATAAAACCAGAAATAAAGAGAAAACTGAAAAGGTCGGTACATGTAGCAATTATCTCCTTGGAGGTCAATACTACTGTTTTTTAGGATTCTCTGGTATCTTAAGAAGGATGCAGCACCATGAAATTCCCTGAAACTTACTTTTGAAGAGATATAGACAGGCTTACACTGCTAATTACTGTAAACTTACTTAATTGTAAACTGTTGCTCAAACCTCATTTTTAAGCACAATGTACAACATCATAACCTCCTTGAGACACCTAAAATACTTCTCTCCCCCCCATCCATGTCATCAAAAAGCTGAAAAATGTAGTAATATGACTATCTAGCATTATTTAATAAACAAAAGCCAGCCCATACAAATCCTGAGGTACATGTTATACACCAAATGTGCTAATGTAGAAAAGTGTGAGAAGACAAATATCAGGCCAGAGAGAGGAAACTGCTAAAATCCCATAATACAACAACTTGATAATGCATATCACGCTCATTTACGGGGCTCTCATCCACATACCAATCATAAATCCCATTGCACTTCAAGAGGCTGAAATCTAGACTGTGTTTTTAAATTCATTGTATGTATCAATAAGCTTATTTTCTCCTCAGCCTCGTTTGTAACTGAAAGTTGTTTTCTTTGGCAAAACTCTAGCCTCAAAATCAGAAGCTAATTAAAGAAGAATCAGGTAAAGCAAAGGTTTTTGCACTTCAACAGCTATAAAGCACCCGCAAAAAGACAAATTTCATCAATTACCTGCTGCAAGTAGTTTTTAAATATATATTTCATTAGTGTTATAGCAACTCACAACAATAAACACTTGGAAACAGCAGAACAGAAGAAAACAAATGGAAGATATTGAATCACAAAGACATTAAATTTCTGTCAGTATTTTAAAGTAATCAACTGTCTGAACATTCATTTCATGTGATACTGTCACTCTGAAAGTTCATCACTTATGAGTGTACCCCACCCCACTTATTTATATATCCCAGTACCCTAACAACTGTATAAACAAATCTGTAGCCAAGATATTTTACTTCATATGTCTGAGGAAGCAGATTGAAACTTACAAAAGCTCAAACTAAAATAAAGTATGTATTTTTGTTTACTGATCTGATGTTAAAGTCAGTAATAAAAGTGTGTCACATGTTTATTGGGGGGGGGGGGGAACTGGCCACTTCAGCTAAATACTGCCAAAGAAACACAAATAATGCTTATTAAGACATATGTGGGCGTGTCCAATGGTGGCCATTTTAAAAAGATCTATTATAGCAAATTAATTTTATATTTTAGAAAAATTAGATTTGTGGATACGTATGTAATTTTAAACTAAATTCCTGAAGTTTAGAAACTAACTGGTGGTCAGCGCAGCTAAATTTTATGGCCTTTTACCATTTCCAAAAGACTTAGTCTGATTTTAAGGCTGGAAGGATAAAAACACACCATCCATGATTCATTGCTCAGAAGATCTTACTGTTTATATACACATGAACGTCTATTCTATCAATACCAACTCCAGATGAAATCTTTTTTGGACATATGCTCAGCTTCTTGTTGTTACACGCTGTCAAGCCTAGCCTATTATTATATTATTATTATTTTGTATCTTCCCCCTTTCTTTTCCTTACTTTCTCTTCCCCACCCTCTTTTTTCCCCATTGATTTTAAATGAAAATAAGAGATTTTTAAAAAAATTAAAAAGCATGCAATCTCTGTGTGTGTTTAGACGCTAAGGGAGGACGTAGTTGTGGATTTTTAAACAGAGCTCATCAGCTATTAGATTTCACCTGGTAAAGGAAAGGGAGTAAGTCGCAGCAAGAGGCAATAAACTTCAGAGCTGTAATTAACAATTTTGGTGCTTGCAGTTTTGCTGTCTTATTGGTTAAGCTTGGGTCACACACAATTGGCATATGCCTACCGAGGATGGAGGAATAACGAAGACCCCTTGCAACCGGGCATACATTCCACTCTGAGCCCACCTCTTTTGTGTGTTTCTTTTTGCCCAGGGAGGGCCAGCTGAAGGTGGCTTACCAAGCTGGGGTAAATGGGCTTGCATGACGACATGCATCAAAGCCCCAATCGCCTTGCCCAAGTTACAGATCTTACAAACTTTAAATCTTCCTATTGAAAATAAATATTTAATCATATCCAAGATTTAATCTATTCATTTGGAATCACATACTGGAATGCTTCATGAGCACATAACATCTGAGAGTAAATGGCCACTAGTGGGATGGAACACATTAGCCCAGGTGAAAGGCTTCAGCCTAGCCCTTTCCTGTTCCACTCCCACAACGTGCTCAGCTCAGTCAGAGTCCCTAGACTGATGTTTCCTCTCATATGGAAGACTTGGTCAGTTGTTTGCTTGGCTTAGCGAGGCTCCGTTTGACAAGGGTCAGACAAGCTCTGGTTTATATTAATACACAAGAGGTTAGTCATAAAACTGTAGAGTAATATTTTACACTCTTGGTGGGAATTTTCTGGAAAATGTGGCATACTTGTTGCTGGAGGAGCACATTCTAAATTAAGACTTCCTCCTGTCATTGGAAATACATTTACATTTACAAAAATAATTTCTAAGCTGTATTCAATTTCCACTCCAGACAGATATAAATGGGTGCCTAACAAAAATCTCTCCAGTGTATCAAATGGTTCTCCCATCACCAAAATTCAAATAGAAGAATGGTCCTTTCTTTACAGGACTGGCACCAAACTGATTAAAAAGAGAAAGAGAGAGAGGAGGAGAATTTGGTCAAATATTGTTTTTTTTTTTTAAAGAACAGTAACTACTGTCTTCTAGAAGAGTCTCTGGTTGAGTCCCTTCCACAATCTTTACAGCACAGCATTGAAGTTTAAATGGCCGGACTGCAAAACCTTTATTCCCCAAAGTAAAAACAATTGTGGCTTGCTTGTGGCATCCATAGGGGGTGCTACAGCAGAGATACTCGGCCCTGCAGATTCAAGGTCTGGACCTTCACTCCAATGTAGTCGAAGTCAGGGTTGCGGGGGACAGACTTGTATATGACTGCCACAGCGCCATCTCTAGGAAGGTGGCAGGTACTCTAGCTCTGGGGTTTGATGGGGCCAGTTATTGGAGCACCTGCTGGTGGAACCAAACACCTGGGCCTTGTCATGTCCTCTCCTCCACCATCTCCTTGCCTGGCAGTAGTGTTCATTCTGGCAGGTCTTGCAGTGCTGCTGCTGGTTGTATCGCACCTGTGTTGCTTCCTTGGGGGAAACTAGGAGACTGGCCCACAGATCATGTCTCAAAACTGTTTCTCAGCCTGTCTTGTCAGGGTCTCTCATGTCCCCCACCATCTCCAGTTGGCATGCCTCTGAATCCATGGCATCTGCTCAGAGGTTCTCTTTCTCCAATCCTTACTGGTCCTTATATGGTCCCTTCCAGGCTTCATCACCTCTTTCTTTGTCCTTGGCACCCCTCACTCCCCTGCTGATATCTTCGTCAGCTCCCCAGTCTATTGAGGAGTTACAGTTGGTGAACGGCATCACTGGGGCACCCGAGGTGGAAGGCAGCTGAGTCCTGACCAGTCCCATAGGAACTATATGAAATCCATATGAAGCCAGCCCAATGTTCATATGCATTTGTAACACAAGGATTTCACAACACGTCATACTTATAAACATAGACACCCACTGCATGTGTTGCTGCATTATATGTATATCTTCAGTAGTCACATACACATAAAACTGGCTGAAACCTTCTTCTTGCTTTCTAAAAATCAGGCTAAGAACACTTCTAGGAAAAAAGATTCCTGTCACTTCCATGGTTCCTTATGCTCCTCTCTTGACTTCTGGTTCTGCAATGCTGGGCTATGCAGCTTGGAGCAGGGGGGAGGATTCTAGAGAAAGGAGGTACTTACATCTCAGTGTCCATCACTGACTATTGCACAAATCATGAGTAAAGAGCCTTCCTTCCTGCCATTGCTGTTAAATGAAGTTCTACCACAGTAAGGAGGTAAACCAACATTTAAGAGCCAGAACACACATTAAGGCGAATGCTTACTCTTTCCTCTTATCACATTATTCTCCAGGCTTCCAGATTATTAAGTGTTACATGCCTGAGATATCAGACATGCAAACAATGCAATACTATACCTTCTAGATTTGTTTTTCATGCTGCTTTTACCTAACACTTATGTTAATTCTCCTTTAATATTTGAATAATTGACTGTTTTCAGCTTTTAATATTGTATTTTTAATTCTGCAACTGGCTTGGGTTCTTTTTAAGGAGAAAGGAGTAAAATATTTTAAATAAATAAATAAATAAAATACCCAAATGAATAATTACAAAATGAAAGCAAGTTGATTTGCCAAATGTGGACTGAGACAAGCTAATGTCAGGAGAAACAGATAGCTTTTTTTAATTAAGTCATGTTGCTTCTAGACATGGAATCAGTGTTCCATCTAGTGAACCCCTTAACACAACATTACTTTGCTTTTCTAGGAGTACCGCATTTTTCCGTGTATGACACTACTTTTTCCTAAAATTACACTAAAAATTGAGGTGCATCTTATACACGGAAGTAAGCTGAGATAGCTGAGGAGAGAACAAAACAGCACATACCTTGCCTCTGCAAACAGGCTTCCTACAGTCAGGAGGCTTAGCTTCCTCCAATCAGGAGCCTTATGGAACTGACATCAGCTGATGCTGAACAAACCAATTGGAGCACACCTCATTGGAGGTGGAGCCTGTAGGCTCAGATTCAACAGGGACTCCTAATATCCAAGCGTTCTGAGCCCAGAGGCTGAATACTCAAAGCTAAGTTTTCTTAATTTTGGGGTTAGAAAAGTGGGGAGGGGGCATCTTATAAATGTGGGTGTGTTATAAATGGAAAAATACAGTATATCTCACTAGTAGAAATGGGCATGAATTAAAAAAAAACCCATCAAATTCAATATATTACAAAGTTTCCTGGACAATACAGTACGTTTGCTATCAAAGACACATACCACACCTAAGATATTTTATAGATGGCATATGACTCCAACTAAATTGTCTAAAATGTATGAAAATACCTCCAACAAATGCTGGAAATGTAAAATGCAGGAGGGTACTTTTTATCACATCTGGTGGACATGCAGGGAAGCAAAAAATTATTGGAGATCAATACATGAAATATTACAAAAAAAATATCTTTTTTTATTAAGTCATTTAAACCGGAATTGTTTCTATTGAATATTATGATTTAAATTGTAGATAAAGAAATTAGATATTTGATAATACACGTAATTACGGCAGCGAGGATATTATATGGAAAATATTGGAAGACTGTTTCTTGAGGAATTGATAGAAAAGATATTGGAAATGGCAGAGATGGGTATACTAACAGAAGCATTAAATGAAAGGTCATATCAAAAAGGACAAAAAAAGAGGGAACAGTTTTATAACTGGATCCGAATTATGGATTGGAAAGTATAGATAATGAGAAGGTCCAAATGAATGGAAAAAGTAGTAACGATAGATATTCTGGAAAAAATGTTATATTGTTTATTTGTGTGATTTCTCTTTTTAGCATAACTAAGTACAGTAAGTGGATGTAAGAATCCTCTTTTGCTCTCTGGAATGTTACCCTTTCCCCATCCTTACCTACCCCCCCTCACTCCTCTCTATCCACACCCCAACCCTACTCCCATTGAAAAGGAATAAAAATTTGGGGGTGAAAGACACATACCACACCCTGACATCAGGAATAGAAATGGGATTTCGCCTTCATTATATCAACATTCTAAAATGCAACATTTTATATTTCCTCATATAAATTAATTACGACTGTTCACTTACTTATCAGAACACAAAAGGGCAAACTCTTTATGCCCTTCATTGTTGTAAATGCATATGCATATTAGGTTGGCTTCATATGGGTTTCAAACAGTTCCTAGATCCTGTCCCTGAATACAAGAGAGTATGGATTAAAGCTGCTGATTGACCAGTATCTAAGGAACATAGGCTTAAGCCTTCTGTCAACTATTTCTCACACTGGAAACACGCATTACAGATAGCCCATAATCAAAGTTGAAAGCACATTAATATTGGAGAGAGTTGACTGAGGGCAGACTGAAAACAGTCCCATGAATAGATCCTAAAGACATATCACCAAACAAACCAAGCTAATTTGTAAAGTCCTGGAAGCATGTAAATCTCTTGCTGTGACACTCAGATGCTTTCATTCACTAAGGACTTTCTCCTTTTAATCATAGTTTATCTACAATATATAATATCTCTTTCTGGCTACAGACTGCCTATTTACTTTGTCTCATGATACCTAACAGAAGCCCATAAGAATCAAGCATGCATGATGATAAAAAGCAATATTCCAAATGATTTGTTTTAGTCACATCAAAAGTTCAGTGGTATCCCAGAAGCTTCATTTTAGGGAATTTCAAAAGTGTTTTTTTCTTAATAAAATAATCTTGAAGTAATTGTGAAGTGTGACTGCTTTCAAGTTCCTATCTGCTTTAAATTTGCAAATATCAGTAAGAGGCTTAAACAGACAGCTTAACCACTTGATGATATTGGGAAATTAAAAACTTCCTCTGCTGTTCCATGGACGGTGAGAGGAGGAAGCAAAGGGTTGTTGTTTTTTAAGCTTATTAGGGCTGTGCTGATGTTTTGTACCTTTTAGAAAATAATTTTAAAAATTGAAAGTTTCTTTCCAGAAAGATGAGAAGACATGAGGGTTTTTTTGTTTGCTTGTTGACTTTTCTTCTTCTTTCCCTTTAAAAGGAAATAGGCCAAATAGGGTTGCTTGAGATGTGTATGCCATGTGGACCCAAAGATTGCACCAAATGGCATATTGCACCTCTGTGACCTTGAACACCCTTATGTATCCTGATCCAGCCTAAATTAGCCATCTAGCCAAGCCCTGAGAAAATTAAAACACCAACCTTCATCCAGATCCCTAAATCTTTGAGGAATGCATTCAAGAAAAGGTACTCTCCTAGGGCTTGCAGGGAAATAAATCATTAGAGATTTCTATGACTAATGGGGACTGATATATTAGGGACCCTGCAGTCCTTCTTGTTGTTATGTGCTGTCAAGTCAAAACCAATTTATAGCAACCCTAATAGGGTTTTCAAGGTAAGGAAGGTAATTAAGGAGTGGTTTTAACAGCTCCACTCCCCCAGTGAATTCCCATGGCTGAGCGGGGATTTGAACTCTGTTCTCCAGAGTTCATCACTCTATCCACTACACCACACTGGGACTGGTATATATCAGGGAACCTGCACTCTCTACCTCCTAATGTATAAGAGAAGCCAGGAACAAATCCCCAGTTCTACAGTGATGGATTAGTTTTAGTATTCAAGCTATTTGAATAGTGAGCACAGAAAAAAGTAGCATAACTTCTATCATTACCCCATTCTACACTGTATTGAGAGGCAAAGGCATTTTGGTATAGCCATCAGTGTCAGACTGGGACTTGGGAGAGCCCTGAAACTCACTGAAATGATCTTTGGTCTGTCACTCTGTCTCAGCCTGGCCTACCTCATAAGGTTGTGAGAAGGAATTGAGAAGGAAAGCCACGGTGACCATCTTGATTTCATTTAAATGTAACAAATGAAAAAAATTCCCAGATGCATCTCCTATCAGAGACAGAAACTATATAGTACAGATTCCCCATAGAATAAAGAAATCTCATGGAAGAGAGCCAATTATTCCCTGTTACTCTGGTAATCATCTCATTTGCAGTAGATCCAATGTTTCATCCTCTCTTGTCAGTCTTAGAAGAATGTGGATCCTGTTACACAACTCCACCTGTACAATGGAAGTTACATCAGTGACCACAGCAAACTGCTGCTAATTAAAAAGTTCCTTTTTTATATCAAAAAGTGTATGCAATGATACAAAGTTACACACACACTGAAATAAAAAAAAGGAACTCATTAATTAGTGGCAGTCTTCTGTGGCTGGTGACACCAGTCCCCTTTGTGCAGGATGAGCTACATAACACAATAGTGGTCAACAAAGAATAATATCACTCATTCTGTGGTAAATCTTTGAAACTACAGTTCTGTATAGTTCTGTGAATATGATCTCACAATATATTTGAGAAGTAAGACTGCATGGTCTATGTGCTGCTTTGTGTTATTGCATCCAGATGCCATTGTCTTATAAACAATTACTTTTCAGGAAAAACAAAAGTAAATGATTTATGTAAATATAAATTATAATGAACTACTTGAGGGCTTGGAACTATGTAAAAAAAATCAGCTTTTGAAATTGTTTTTCCACCTTAGGCATTATCTATTGGAATTGTACTTACCTTACATGCTGTCTGTAGTTTTAGTGACTGGAAAATACCTTTCTGGGCTGGAGTGAGTGTCTGACTATCCAGCTTTAACACTGACCTGACTGAGAAAGGCATCATTGAGATGATCTACTGTCACACCACAGAGATGACAGCAGACATCCTGACCAAGCCCCTTCCAAGAGACTGCTTTTACAACCTGTGTGGCAAGATGGGACTTCAAGAGGGTAGCTGTGTGCAAGTTTGAGAAGGGGTATTGGGAATTCTGTTTACAACCTCACATGCTGTCTGTAGTTTTAGTGACAGGGAGGGACTTTTGTGGGCTGGGGTGATTGTCTGTCTATCCAGCACTAACTAATCATTTCTCCCAGCTTTTGAATTCAAAGGGAGCCCCCACTTCTCTGCTGAGTATTCTATCCCTCTCCTTCATCAACTGGTGGCAGCTGTTAGTTACTGTTCATCTGTTTGGTTGGTTGCAAGTATGGGTGCAGTAAAGAAAACAGAATACGTAAGTCTGGGATTTCAAGCAACTGGAAGTAAAGAAACTTTTTTTATTCTTTCTCCTACAAATGTCTCAGAGTGAGTTATTGAGACTTTAAGTGCCAGTTAATGAGAAAGGGTGGACTCTGGATAACTTGCATCTATTATTCTCTGTGAATCTCTCTACTACCGTGAAGTAAAAATAGAATTTTACCCGAAATTCAAAACTCTGCATTTTTATCTATAGTAACACCTTCTCTATGACTGAGCTTTACCTTTGGAGTATTATTTCTATGGGAAAAAACAGAAGAGAGCCATGTGGTCCTTACACAATACAATGCAGGAGTATACTATACCTTTATTAGACCACTAGAAAAATCATACAGTCTACTAGCTTTTGTGGATCTAAGCCCACTTCTTCAGGCATGTACTGGTTTCTTGTTCTTAGTGCAGAGAATTTAAGAGTCCCAAAAGTTCATGGCAGATGGTGAGTCAAGCTTGTTTCTTAGATGCAAGTCAGAAAGGGCGTGGGCTGCATTGAAGGTGTGGTTTTCAAGTTACAAATCAGGAAGCTGTTGATTAGATATCACACTCCAGCTCCTCAGATAAAGAAGCCCAGGAATTATGCATATTCCTTCCCACATGGCCTTCCTTTGAAACTACAAATTTCTATTCAGCTGGGGAACAGTGCAAACGGTGGAAGGTTGTTTTGCTGGCAAAGCCTTTTTATTAGTCATGATTTTTCTCTGATTAATTGTATTATCTAGGCTTAGGAGGGGGATTCTCCCCCACATGCTTTGTCCAATAATTTTTAAATAAATTACTTTCTGCTATTTCTGCCTGAAAAGTAATATTTCAATGCTTACAATTTTAAAGTGCACAGGAAAGAGGTTAAATCCCATGTCTCTCTGTACAAAAAATAATAGTTCCAGCCCCTGGTATATACTTTACAAAGGAACTGTTAGGTATATGCTGCTGGGCGAGATGAACAAAACCAATCTATCTTTATGTGCAGAACTTCTAATTAATGAGATAAAAAACTGGTTCCTGGGCTCAAAAGTGGAGCCAAATCAGACCTCAGAATATTATTTTTCTGTAGTAACATATCAGGCATTGCTCATTACTCTAAGAGTAATGTGTTTGCAATATACAAGTAACAATCTACATTTTAGTTATTTATTGTTATTTTTATAGAAACACTGCTAAAACTGTAATGATGCTATGAGTCATGATGTTACATTTTTAAAATAACAGTTACCCCCAATACCCTGATAACATGTTACAGGTAACAAGAATGAGTCTCATGACACCTTTAAGACTAACAAGTTTTATTTCACGAGTTGTCATGGACATAGCCCACTTCTTCACTTGCATAAAGCTCAATATTCAAGCCACAGGCTTATAGCACACAGATTCTGATTATGGGAGAGCAGCAGAACAAAATGAGAGACAGAAAATGACAATTGTATTATTAGCACACAGGTTATAAATGTTGAAAGGGCTAGTTAGCATAAACATCCTGGCCATGGTGAGGTCAGTTACACAAGCCAAGGTGTTAAAGCCATGTTTTCTACTTACCAGAGAGTGTTGGTTTTAGTGGAAGGCAGAAGTAACCTGATTCATCTCATAGTCCTGTCAAAAGAATCATTATGCTATACACAGCTGGATAGTAACACAGAAACAGTGTGTGTATAAGTCTGTGCTTAAGTATTGTGCTTTATGTATCCAAGAAAGCAGACTGTGTTCACAAAAGCTCCTGCCAAATAAAACTGGTTAGTCTTAAAGAACAAGATTCTTTGTTGTTCTTGCTGCAACAGACTAACATGACCAGTTCCATGAGAGAGAGAAAGTATATTGCAGGCAACACTCTTGTTTTAGAACACATTATTTTCAAATTCTGAACCAAGGAGTTGTTGTTTAGTCGTGTCCGGCTCTTCGTGACCCCTGAACCAAGAAGAGAGGCTTGCAAATTCTGGTTCATCCATAGATGCAGACTACTGTATCTATATACAGTCAAACCTCGACCTACGAACGGCCCTACCTATGAACATTTCGACTTACGAACGGCTCCGAGCGCAAAAATTTATATCGACTTGCAAACGGAGCCTCGATTTAAATGTATTTAAACTGCACAGCCATGAAAGGAATGTGGGCAACCAGATGGGAAGGAGAGGCCTTTTTCTCTCTTGCTCCTTTCAACAACTGGTCAGAAAGCAAGTAAGTAGGCAGGCCGCTTTCCCCCTTGTTGACTGGCAGCCTACTCCCATGGATGAACAAGCCAAATACGTTATTTTACACTTCTGTCCTAGTTAATGTTGCCAAGTCTCATGGTGCCAGCTGAAGTCTCAGGGAAATGGATCTCCAGAGAGGGAGGCAAATCTCATAGTTAGCACTATTTTGTGTGTTATGTGCTGTCAAATCAGAACCAACTTATATCAACTCTAATAGTGGCTTCCAAGGTAAATGAGATACTAGAGGGGTGGTTTTACTAGTGCCATACACATCTTTAGTGAGTTTCCTTAGCTGAGCACAGCCCTGATACAGGAGGAGAAAGTCAGGTGTTGTGGCATTGTGTATCATAACTTCCATGCCTGGATGTCCAGTTTTCCTTATTTCTAATTGGTACCGGTGCTCTCAGCTCAGTGCAATGGTGTTTATATGTGTGTTGCACACACAATAATTTAATCAATGGGTTATGCAGGAAATAGTCATTATCTGCCTCACTCTCTGCACAAACCTATTACTGTCTAAATCATTACATAAGAGGCCACCCCTTGGTCCCCAGTTTTGGCCCTTAAATCTCAGGGATAAGATGCTGTTGACTTGACAATACTAACTGCATGTATTAACAAAGCAAGGAGAAGTTACCCGCTCCTAATACTCCAGTCATTTCTGTTCCAAAAGAATGAATTTCCCAAGTGTGCCTAGCAGCTGCAATGTTGAATCCATGTTGCAGAATAAAATATTGTTAAATAATTTTGTGTCTCATATACTGTAATTATTCATTAATTTTTAAAAGTTTCATTTTACTTCTTACAATTGAGTACAGAGGCTGAAATCTTGTTGCATAGTATAGTAAGTTGCAACTAGAGCAGGCCCACTGAATCAGTGGGGATTTGGTGAGTCAACTCCTCATAAGTTCCACTGATTGAATGGGTCTACTTTAGTTGTGACTTATTATGCTACACAGCAGGATTTCAGCTAAAGTATTTCTAATTAGGAGCAAGAATCTGGGTAGAGTGGCTCAGCTTCTGAAGTTTCCCTGTTGGCAGGCAGTTGACCTCTTCTGGTGGTCTCTGCCCCTGAGAAAGGCATCAGTGGACCTTTCCAAACACAGATGGGTGGTAGGAGTTATACTATGGAACAGTTATATTTTACCTGCACCAGCTGCTTCTTTGGGATGCTTCTTGTATACTTGTGTATCAGAGGAGGGCATGTGGGTTGGCTTAGAAGACATTGGGCTTTTCCTGAATTCAGGGTATTACATGGTTGTGTGACTGCAAAGGATAAGACCTCTCTGAAGTTGATTTAGGAGGCCATATGTCCTCTGCCAGTTAAAGAAATATTTTGAAATGCTACATAGTTTGCTCACTGAGCTGTACCCATGCTAATCACTGCCTATTCCAGCTCACACAAAGGTAACTGTGCTGCACATGTTTTACATTTTGCATGGGGGACCACCAACAGAATATTTATTGCTTTGTGGATGAGACAAAAATTGAGTTTGACTGCCTGTGGTCACCAGAGCCCTGCAGTTCTTTCAGGGAAGAAGGGGAGAGATGCCTGTGTCCTATGCAGCCTCTGTCACTCAAGGCTAACCATAATGCCAGCCATGTAAAGCAGTCCAGTTCTTCACTGAAGGCTCACAGTTTAAATGTACACACGGATTTTTAGAGGATGGGAGAATGGCAAAACAGATATGATTCTCCATGTATTTACTTTGCACTAGCAGCTGTCCAAACTCATAAGAGAATGATAAAATACAATACTGCAACTTGCAAATGAGAACCAGCTAATAATACATCTGTTGCCAAAGTGTGACCCTATCCCTTACCACTGGCTATTCTCTCCAGGACTTGTAGGAGCTGCAATCCAATAAAATCTAGATTGGCATACTTTCTCATCCCTATAGTTAAACATCTAGAGCTTCTGCTGAGGAATAGACATCAGGGAAGGGTCAGAGAAGAAAGCTCTTACCCCCATACAATTCATCTGTGATTTGGCAGCTCCCACATAGCAAAATACCATGCAGGAACATAATGCTTTCCAACTTTTTGTAATCTCTATTCTTAATAGCATAGAAGACAAAGCAAGACAAAAGTTGTATAGATCTTATAGGTAAAAACAAAATAAAAGTTAAAAAAAATTAAGGAACAAAAAATTAAAATTAAAAAAGACAAAAATGTGGTGGCACTTTAAAGACTAACTTTTATATTTTTTAATGTGAGCTTTCGTGGACAGACTACCACGGCTACCTCTTCTACATCTGGTATAGATCTTGCTTTTCAGAATTGCTGGTGCAGGGGGTAGACCCAAGGATCAAGCCTAAAAATTAGGAGTCAAGTCCTAAAACTTTGCACATAATGTGACATGTCTGTAAAATCACTAATTTGAATTTCAGGAAGCAAATTAGCAAGTATTGGCAAATGTATTAGCCAAATATATTAGAATGACTCTAGTTGCAGAAATTAATATGGGGAGATGGACAACCTGATTTTGCTTCCCTATTATTTTAATTTCTTGCCTTAATGTTTGGTACTTCACAATTTTTGTACTTTCTGTACTTTTAAGGTTGCTTGCAACTTCTATAAGGTAGGCTTTTCGCTTATACAGAAGTATACTATCCGGATGGTTAAATCCACCATTTTATCCATGATAACTTGCTGGTTCAAGTGTAGTACTGCAGTTTAATTTTCTAAAACTGGATGGGTCTGGAAATTATAATCTGGAGGAAAAGATGCTATTAATCCATAAAATTGGCTAACTGCTGAAGAATTATCTTTCTCACTTGGATTATATCTGCTCGTGTAATCTGTTGATGCTAGTTCGGGGCATACAGTTATGATATAAAGAACTGTCTCTTTAGATTCATGGCAGGCCCTGCGTATATCACTTGTACCTTGCTTCATAATTATTTTCTGGTAATCTCTAGTGCAATTAACATGGTCCTGGATTGTGCACATGAATCCTTCACATTCAGACTGAAGAACCTAATTTAAGCTTCAGGTTCAATTGTTACTTATCAACATTATCATCTAGGATGTAACTGGGTCACTGTCCATGTTTGATTTCTCATGCCATATATCATTGTACTGTACTGTGGAACATTTTTTTTCATCATGGGCTGGTTCTTATTTGCAAATTGCAATAGCATTAGTATTTAGTATAATATCATTTTCTACTATTGTATGACGAAGTGGAACTGTGTGTTTGTGGCACAAGTTTCAAAGTTTGACTATTTGACCCATACAGATATTCTTGAGGTTCACACCCATGTTCCATAGCAAATAAAGGTACTCCACACATGCTTTTGGATTATGGCACCATTGTTTTGGTAAAGAGACACAAATATTCCCCTTTAAACCATCAAGATCACTATATCTCCAGTAAGAATATGTTAATACTGAGGTTGTCTAGCTATGAATACCAACTTTTCCTTTTGCAACTCTGTTCTGAGCACTATCTTCATTCTATAAAATTACTTGTTCCTGAATTACTGACTTCAGCCCTATGTGACTCTTACTGAAAGTTTTATAGACACCTAGATATTTAAAGATTTTCTGTTCCTCTGAAGACTGAATAAGCTGTTCATTGGTAAATTCATCGTTGCTGCCCTCTAAGAATCTGGCTGTTTTGATGTGGATACTGACACATTTATCATCGCCAGAATTCATGTTGATTACCTGCATTGTAAGACTCAACAATGTCTAAAGACTATTCAATTTATCAAGAGAGCTTGCAAGTGACTTAGCATTGTCCACATAAGTGTGAAACATGGTCATTTCTCTGACAGGCTTGTTGTCTTTCGTGCTATTACTCAGCTGTCTAGACAGTGGATTTAGGAGAACCATAAAGGGCTCAAATAATCACCCTGAAAAGTACCTTTTCTAATAAGGACATTATAGAGAGGAGGTCTCTGCACCTTAATTTTGTCCACTTCATCATGAGTTTATATAGTAAAGTAATAATTGTATTATCAATTTTACAAATCCTCAACATTTTTAGAAGCCATGAGTGGAACACAGAATCAAATGCTTGTTGGTAATCAACATAAGCAACTGATATAAGCCTTCCAAACTAACTGTCCTTCCACAGCCCTCCATCACCATAACATACAAAGAAGCTCTATAGGACCAGTGCCAAGGCCACTCATCCATCCCATGCTGTAGCCTATCTTGCACTTCCTCTTCATACTCAGATTACCTTTAAAAGCTTTCACTACACTGTGGGAAAATACAAACGAAGCAGGCTGATGGAAAGCATGAAAGAATTCTCCAAGATGTAAATGAACAATCTGATACAGTAGATAAGCCAAGTTGTGGGATCAGAAGGATGGGGAAGAGAAATAACTGCAGTGTGATTAATTACCTCATGCTTTCATTTTGCCCTGCTGATTGACTCACAGCCAGAGGCTCCTTGCATTCTTCTTTCCAAAAAATGTTAACCCTTCAGGCAGTTAGTGAAACATCTGAGGTTTCTGTCCACTATTTCTACTCAGTTTAGATGCGTATACAGTATTGACAATTCTCAAGTAGACCCCATATTCCAGTCTGACACAATAGAAGTCATGTTTCTCTTTAGAATGCTCTGTGACATGTTTTAAAGGACTGCTACTAAAGCATGGGGAGGGGGGAGAGAAGACAAAGATGCTAATCTTTGCATTTTTGTGAATGGACTTTGTTATGCTCCAACAGAAGCACAGAGCCTGCTGTCCTCCCTGCAGGACATTTTTGCAAAAAAATATACATCCTATTTACTAATAGGAGATGTGTGTGTTACATGCTGTGCCATCAAGTCACTTCCAACTCAGAGCAATCCTAATACAATTTGAAGAGCCAATGTCATGCAACGGATATGGGTGTTGGACTAGGACACTGCAGACCCCCATTTTGCCACAGAAATTCACAGGGATGTGGCAATGGTAAGAGCACGCCTTAAATATCTTACATCTCTCAAAAACTCTACTACCACCACAAGTTGGAACTGACGTTACGGCACATCACTTACTCACTATAGGGTCTGTAGGAATACAAGATATAAGACATGGAAAGGCAGCAATGGAGGAATTGGAAAAGAAGTAAGAATGTGTCACTGGAGACCAAGACCATCCACACTCTTGTATTCCCGATCACCATGTATGAGTGTGAAAGCTGGACAGGAAAGAAGGCTGATAAGAAAAAAATTGATTCACTTGAAACATGGTGCTAGAAGAGAGCTTTGCAGATACCCTGGACTGCCAGAAAGAACAAACAAGTGGGTCCAAGATCAAATCAAGCCTAAACTATCTCTGGAGGCAAAAATTTTGAAGCTGAGGCCGTCCTACTCTGGGCACATCATGAGAAAGCAGGATTCTCTGGGGAAAAAGACAAAAATACTGGTAAAGGTAGAAGGCAGCAGGAAAAGAGCAGGACAAAATACAAGATGGGTTGACTCCCTAGGTGAAGCCACAGGGTTGAATTTTGAAGATCGCTCATTCATAGGGTTACCATATGTCAGAGGTGACTTGACGGCACATCACAACAACAAAAAGATATACAAGGAGTGATGGGGAGGGCTATGAGTTTCTATGGATGAATAGAGATTTGAAGCCAGGCCTCCTGATTCCTAATCTGACATTCTATCCAGTGCACCACACTGATAGTTCCAGATTACTGGGGAAAGGCAAGTTTCCAAAAGTATATGGGGTACTTTTATCACATATGCACCCATCTTATTCACAGAACTTTACTCAAGGCAAAGAGATCCAGTCATTATCTGTTTCCACTGCACATTACAGGCAGAGTGTTCATCAACACACTTGGTGCACAATTGACCTTCTTCACAGCATCTTTAACCATGCCACTCATCTTATTAAAGCTAGCATTCTTCTAACATAATACGCACGAGTAAATAACTTGTGAATAGAAATAATGTAGGGAGTAAGAAACCCCCTCCCCTGACTGTTCTTGTACAGACTGGACTTTGACATCTTTTTACTATGTGGAGGAGAACAACATAGCTTCTTTTGAAAAGAGAAAAAGAAATAAGCTTTACAAGAGATTATGAAACCACTGGTGTTCTCTGACTAAGTGAAGAGTCCTGTTATTTTAAAAACATTTGGGAGTTTTAAACACAGGATCTTCCATCAGGTCATCTGCTCAGCAGTTTCTTCAGTCAGACCCTGGGTTCTTTTCAAGGAGAAAGGCAAGGTAAAAACAAACAAACAAACAAAAAGGAGGCCTGTAAAATTGGTGGAATTCAGAGGTGGGACGATGAGTTGCATTTACAGAGTTGCATTTCTATGGGCTCAAACATCCAAGTTGTAGGTCTTGCTGCTTTGCACTCCAACACTGACTGCATGGGGGCTGCCTCTCCCCTTTAACAGATGGAAAGTGATTCCTAAAGAGGATCTAATTCAGCAAGCCAGAAATTTTCTTTCCTCCTATAAGAACTTGTAACAGGATCAGAGAAAACTGTGGGCAGTGTGAGGTAGCCATCATTAAAAAAGACACAATGATGAATTATTCAAATAGTGTTTTGTTATGTAGATAACAGCATAAAACACAGCATCTGTTTACAAGTGACAGCTTTACTGGCAGAGCCCAATTGTCAGGGCATGAGATGAGACAGGATAACCCCCTTTGATTTTCAACATGCTAACAAACTAGTGGGCAAAAATAAAAGGCGTACACTTTTCAATCACATCACTTAGGAAAGGGGAGGGGAGGGATTTACAAGTTTAACATCCATTACATCCATAGTCTTCAACAAGAGGAAACAAGTAAGGACTTTTAATGGGCATAGATCTTCCTCAACAAAGATAAGAGGCATAAGGTTTCCTACAAGCCTGCAGCGTTAAAAAGATGCTTTAATTTGAGCACCTGAAAATAAAGTTGGTTGAATCCATGTGGCAAGAAGGTGACAAATCAGCAGCTGCTTTTCATTCAGCTGGGGGGGGGGGGGTTGTTCTTGAAATAGTTTCTATTCCCCAGAAAGATACAGCACAGGGAGCAATTAGAGAGGCTTGTAAAGGCAAGTATATAAAAATGGTCTACATGGATTTGGTTTGATAGACAAGCTTGTTCAGTTTATATGGGCTGGCATCCATATGTACCATTTTTTCAGCTCAACTGTTCCTAATTAAAACCCTCAGATACTGCAACACAGGGGCCCATGTGAATACTTACACAGTTCCAATACATGACTGTCCAAACAGAGCTGCTATTATCATACCAAGTAGAGCAGCTGGAGAAAATGGGTTTTTTGTATACAATGATACTTTAGGTAAAAAGCACTATTTGCACTGATTGAAGCATAACCCTAATTTTTGCCAAGGTTTATGACACACGCTGGGTCCAATCTGCCACATTTTAGGTGCTCCTGTTACACACATCTGCTCATAAAAAGGTACAGATGGAGGAACACATTTTTGCTCAATATACCAATGTCGTAGAGTGTCCTTTAAAACTGGAGAGGGTTTTTTTCTATAGTCATCCAATAGTCAGCCTGTGATGTTAACTGGCAGCTGGGTTCTTCTACCTCCACTCATCCTCTGACAGCAACTGATGCTCAAGAAAATATCCCAAATCTGGACCTGACGTTAGACTGAGTACACAAATATGCATTTCCATCTCCGGAGTCACATAACACCTAGAGGACACTCTAGCACTTTTTTCCTTTCTAATGCATTTCAATAGATTAGGCAGGAAGAGAGAGAATACGTGATTAATTTAGGGTGCCCAGTTTATTTTCTTAGAAGGAACCACCACTATGTTTAATGGGATTTACCACCGGGGAACAGCACAGCAGAGGAGTGCAGGATGAAAGCATTAGAAACCAGAGTTATTATGCTGATTTAAAGTACACTTTTTAAAAAGACATAAATACTTGAGATAAAATTAACATTCACTCTCTCACAATAAAAAAAGGATTAGAAAGTGTAAATTTAATTTGGTATATTTCCGGATCAGTTACGGACTAAAACACAGCTTCCAGTCATACAACCTGAACTCAAAGCATCTAAGCCGTTATGGAGAATTTAGTTCTTTAAATAAACAGTATCATTTAATTCACATTTGGAATATAAAAGGGAAAGTTCTGAAGCTATTTTTAGATAGCATAGCAATTTTGTTCTATGCAAAATCAAGAAGAGAATGCTAAATGACTCCCTGGCCATATGTTCACTACACCACAATTTTAGTCCCTTTAATTGTGCCTGGCCTTTTGATCCTAGAGACCAAACAATTAAAGGTAAAGCTCAAAAAGCTTCTACTACACACACTACAGTAGTTACCCACTTGGTCAACACAATATCTCCCCAAAAGGGTTAAAGTCCATCTCTTCCAGTACTGGATCTGGACTGCAGATTTAGCAGGTAGTTGCAAAAGGGAGTAAAACGTTTAGGTCAGATCCTTACCTACACCCTCCCCACAGAATCAAACTTAAGAAAAACACTTCCTTTTCTATTTTCAGAAGAAGAAGAAAACATTCAACTAAGAAAACAAGCAAGAAGCTGAAGTCATTATGTAAGCCAGTGTGCCTCTCTAGAGGGGATGTGAGAGAGAGAAGGTCGCAGTGGTTGGATCTGAAAACTCCAGAGGAAAACACTGGGAAAAGGCGCAAGCTCCGAAGCATCCTTCTCGCCCCTCCGCACGCCCTCCTTCCCTCTTCCCCACCAGAAATGACGAGGCGGTACGAAAGCTGCACTCACGCGGGGGCCCGTCGCTCTGTGGGCATGAACCTGAGGAAGAACCACCACCAGCAGCAGCACCAAGACCACGCGAGGAGTCACAGCTCTCCAGAGTCCTACAGCCATGGTCACTTTGTGGAAGGACGAGGGAGAGACGGGAGAGCCACCGAGCCGCAAAACAGAGCACCGCTTCCGTCGCTGGTGGCTAAAAGAGGGTGATGTGGGAGCTGCTTCAGCTTGCGTGCTTCTTTTTTTTTTTTAAGGCAATAATAACAATAACAATAATCCAGCTAAACGGAGGAAGCAGGCTGTACCGGTCTTTTTCTCTCCGCTTCCCTCGCGCCTGTTCTCACAAGAGTGAGCGCGCTCTGCCCTCTCCAGCTGCAACAGGTTAAATGCCTCAGCCTTGGCCATTAGGAGCGAAGATTCCTATTATAAAGCCCATAGCCGGGAGAGGGCGGGGCCAGCAGAGATTGGGCTGCTTGACTGACAGGCGGAGGCACTCTTCCCGGTGCACAGTTGCAACAAAAAGGACAGGCATGGCAGGGAGAGAGTGCCCTTGGCGTGAAAAAGCTCACGGAAGACCTGAAGAAGAAATGGAGGGAAAGGCTTACTGGTCGAGTGGCAGGCCTGGGAGAGGGAGCAGGATCAAAGTGACGAGAGGGTATAGACTGGGTAGACCAAGAAGCTGGAACAGCTGAAAAAGAGAGGGAAAAAGAATTGGCCTCACCCATTTTTGGTCCTGGCACTGGCCGATACTGATTTCAGCCACTGCCCACCATCTCCACGAAGCCCCTGCTGCATTAGCAGGACTGGCTCTAGACATGTTCCTGAGACAAAGCAGCAAATGGCATCTCCCAAGTTGAAGGGCATAGAATCCAAAGGTAGTTGTTTTAGCACATGAGCCAAGTAAGAAAAAAAAAAATCAACCAGTGCATCTCTACCTCACTGGCAGGAGAAATAAAATATATAATCAATTCAGTAACTAAGATTATCTGCTCTATCATGGTACCCCAAATCTGCATCATTGTCCACCTGCCAAGCATAGAACCTGAGAAGGCACCTCCATCTTTAACAAATTTATCGAAATTTCAAAAGTGGTTTCTATAATCAATGCAACATTGTGGTTAATAGTCCCATGAGTAGTGACGGGGGAAAAAAATAGTATATAAGGATTCTGCATTTCACATCTTGATTTGAACTAGCAAATCAGAGCCTGATGATGATGATGATGAAATGGCTTATCACTGCTTTTGGCAAATGTTTAGAAATAATCTATGGCACCAAGACAGTGAAGCAATAATTGAGATTTGTGCTGCTGAACTTCCTTTTCTTTCTTTCTTTTCCTTCTTGTTTAGTGATAGAATTGTTCCTGACAAGCATTTTGGTGGGTAAATAAATGCTAAAGAAAGCACAATAGATACACCTCACTACAGAGTTCATGAATCTAACATGCAGCTTACCAAGAGAACCTAGTCTGCATGAAATATGCATATTTTGTATATCAACAGATTCTTTAGGCAAGGAAGATACCATATTAAGACACTAGCTAGCATCCTAACAGTTTCAGTACGTATTAGTCTCTCCCCCTGCAGCTTCTTTAAACCATGTTCTGACCTTTTGTAGCTTATTAAAAAGATTAGATACTTGCCTGGTTTTCACTTTCAGTGTTGAAAATGACATGCATATTACCGTGTTTCCCTGAAAATAAGACAAGGTCTTATATTAACTTTTTGCTCCAAAAAAGCATTAGGGCTTATTTTCAGGGGATGTTTTATTTTTTTCATGTACAACAATCTACATTCATTCAAATACAGTCATGTAATCTGGTTGCTGCACAATGGTGGAGGGCAGGCTTTCACTTAACTGGGGCTTATTTTTGGGGTAGGGTTTATATTACAAGGATCCTGAAAAATCATACTAGGGTTTATTTTCGGGAAAACAGGGTAGTGTTACATGTGATGGTCAGTGTTATAATGAAAGCAAGGCTTGTAAGGTTGAAGTGCTGGGGATTTTTAAATAGGACTAATGACATCATCTGTCCCCTCTCCTCAGGCTTTTCCATTTCCTTGGAGCTTAAATCTCAGAGTGGCTTGAAACTGAAATTGTTTTTCCCCAGCAACTCTTAAGCTGCTGTTTTTATGGGCTGTCAAGTCACTTCTAACATATGGTGAACCTGTAAATATAAGTGTCCTCCAAAAAGTCTCATCATTAACAGCCCTACTCAGGTCTTGCAAATTCAAGGCTGTGGTGCTTTTATTGATTCAATTAATCTCATGTTTGATCTTCTTCTTTCCCTGCTGCCTTCAATGTTCCCTAGCATTGTCATTTCCAGTTAGTTTTGTCTTCTCATGATGTGTCCAAAGTACCATAGCCTCAGTTTAGTAATTTATTTATTCTAGAAAAAGTATAGCTTTGATTAGGTCTAGCATCCACTTGCTTGTCTTTCTGGAGGCCCACAGAATCCATAAAGCTGTCCTATAATCCTGCATTACCAATGAATGTATTCTTTTCTCCTTTCAGCTTTCTTTTCACATCCATACATAGCAACTGCAATACCACAGTATGGATTATGTTGATAGGGTGCTCCTCAAAAGAAACAATTGAAGGATGCACTTAAGGAAACATTGAAATAATTTAATATTGACCATATCAATTTAATATTAATATTTAATATTGACCATTTCAATTGGGAAGTTCTCACTCCAAACCGAAATGCCTGGCAAAACACTGTCAGATGAGGGGCTGATGGATTTGAAATAAAAAGAATAAAAAATGCACAAAGTAATAGAGAGGTGAGAAAGGTGAGAAAGCAAAACCGTGATATCTCAATAGCCCAACAAGCTCAGGATTAGCAAACCTGTCCCTATTGTTTACATATCTTCTGGGCTCATATTGGGCTAGTTAGTCATCTGTGTGTCCATTAACATACCGCTGCTCAACCTTAACTACTCACTTTTCTTCTTCTCCTAAATGGTGAATCTGAAGCTCATGATGGTCTTTGAAAATTAAGGATGAAGTATTATACTCTTTTATAAGGCCGAGTATTTGGGAATAGCATGGCCTTGAGTGGGCAGTTAGGACACATTAATTCCCCACACGGACACATACAGAGAGAGAGAGAGAGAAGAGAATCTGAAGGTCAAGTAGATGTGATCCAGGAGTAGCATCACCCAGGTTTTTAAAAGCGGTGATGATAATCCAGTTTGGTCTAGGACCAAATACAGTGAAGGGGGGAAGGAGTTAAATGTTTCTCCCTAAAATTACATTTATAGGCACATTTCACACCAGAAATTAGCACTTTAGAAAATAAACACCTGGGAGATCCTGTTCATGGATCTCCTGCAAGGTGCATTATTCAGGACTTAGCTTCCCAGCTCATAACTGAACAGCAGGAAATATGTTGTTAAGCAGTTGTCACACAGGTAGATAAATTGTTATGATTGTTATTTTGACTTACATTCCACCTTTCCCCAGGACTAAGACTCAAGGCATTTCACAAAAAGATTTTTAAAAAGAAACTAAAAACAGACAGCTAAAGCAAACAGAAAAGTATAATGTTGAAACATGATCAAATAATTCTGGTGTTAGAACATCCGTTAGTTAAAAACTTCTTTAAAAAGTAGAACAGCACTAATTAGTTAAAAATCCCTTTTGCAACAGTCTACATACAGAATACATATCAATTCATTCACCTACAAGTGTGTTTGATACAAGAATTTTATAAGAGTCAAAGCAGTGACCACAATAATTATATAATTCAAGGTAAGGGAGTTTACTATTCCAGGCATTACTCATCTTGACTCTGCCCTGAATATAAGCTGGGGTACTTTGAAAATTGATAGTCTTCTATGCTGAAGCTCACTAGGATGAACTGTACAAGGAAAGACAACATATCTACCTCAGGCATCAAGAACAGGAGCAGGATGAACCACTGTAAATGGCTCAACGGGTAATCTTACAAATCTTGTATGGAGAATAGATTAAACTAGAAGATACTGAAAGTCAAAGTTCTTCAAATAAACAGAGAGTAGGAATTTGAACTAGGATCATACTGCCGAAGTAAAAAGTTATTTTATACATTTTTTGTCTTTTCCTTCTTAATAGACGAATGAGAAAAAACACTGAAGCTGAAATGAGGAAATGTGGAATGATAGTAAATGGACCGTGTCTGGAGCCTCTGTGAAATTCTTTGAAGGAGGCAAGGCAATAGCACAATTTTAGGCTTCCCTGGAAGCCTCCCTCCTATTCTTGCTGTTCCTTCTGCCCCAGAATCAGTGCAAGGCTTTGGGGAAGTCATCAACCTTCCTGTCTAAGGAAGATTCATTGATGCCACCTAGACTTGCTCACTGAATAAACACAATATCGGAATTTGAAATTATGTTGCGTATGAGTTGTAGCAATCATAGCCATGAGCCATTTACAAGAGTCAACAATATAGAATATATATTTCTATATGTTCAATATAGAAAAATCATTTGAATGTATCTGTGGCAACTTCTGTGACTAAAATGTGGCCACTTGACTCAGCCACTCCTGGAATTTAATACACAAAGAAAGGAAAATGGTACCAGTGGCCTAATACTAAACTCGTAGTGGAGTTAGTGTCATATACTGTAGATATACTTCTCCCTCAAGCATTTACACTACTGCTAATTTTCACTTGCCTTTTTGTGGCCAAAATCTACTAAAGAATACTTCAATAGGCAGGACATCTGACCATAAACATCATTTATTATCCATTTGTCACATGCTATCCCAGATGCTGCATTAGCAGCAGTGAAAAGCAACAAGGTAAAGGCCTTCTTGCCTAGACTTGGTTTTAATTTACTCATTTTTCTTTTAAATCCACACAGAAACTAATAAAAGCTTTAAGTTGTTTAAAAGGCCTTAAGCCACTAGTTTCTTCACCAACATTCACATTCTTGAGGCTTTTTATAGACTAATCATAAAAAGCATTTTAAAAACAACATCTACAATACCACAACAGACCCCAACATTAAGAAACTAAGGCTTTAGTTTCTCTGTTCCTTATGGCTATTATAGTATTTCTGCTTACCACCCCTTTAATTAAGATCCTGATTGGTTGTGCAGTCTCCAACTCTGGTGGTTCAGGACTTAACTCCCTATTTGCCAGATACCAGTCAGTGGCTTCATCATGCATTCAATACAATATATTAGGATTAGGAGTGCATTTATCTCCTGGTACTTTAACAGCTTTGTGATAGATTTTTGACAGGCAGTGACTTACTAACCGGTGGCTTCATCCCATATTTGGAATTAAGATTTCAATATTTTGTTCTAGAAAGGCTCCTGTTCATTCAACTACTGTGGGATAGATATTTAATAGGCCAAGGCTACTCCAGCATTCAGTCTGCATGTTAAGAAAAGCTTCCTGTCTAGAATTTCACCTAATATGTAGCTAGAAAAGCCACAACAGAATAGAAAACAAAGAAAAATATACAGTTTAAATGAAATGAAGGAGTCCTCAGATAATTCTGCCCACTCACAATTAACTTAACCACTGTATTTTCTAAGGACTATTATTGTATTTATTATTGTACATCAATTTTATTTGCAATTAGGCAAAATTAGGTCACTGTCTCCAGTAACTGATGTTGGATATCATAAAATACTGGCACACAGTTATTTAATTGATTGATTGGTAACTGACAGGGAGAGGGGAGAGCTACTCATTAGATTTTATCGGATGTCTCTGAGTTATAATCCAACAATGTTTTGGGAACTAGGTTTAGGAACCAGTGCCCTAGCCCAACCTTACCCAAACCAACAACTTCCACCTGGAGTGGATTGCAAATCCCTTCATTCCCAACCAGCAGGGCTGAGACATATGGAGTTGTAATCAAACACACCTGGAGCAGCCAGGTCAAGGCAAATGGCTCCAGATTAGAGATGGGGGTATTCGTATATGAAAATGAATATCACCGCACAGCTGGACTTAACAAGACTCATCCTCCCCCCCCCCCCGCCTGGAGTGGCTAGCTAAGCAGGAAGAGAGCGGGGCTCCAGGCACAACTGGAAGGGTGAGTGGGGCCGCCACTGGCGGACACGTGAGTGGATGGTCTGGCCCAAGGGGCCAGACCCTTGTTAAGTCCAGCTGCATGGGGATTTTCGTATTTGTATACGAATACCCCCATCTCTGCTCCAGATTTATAACTGAATTGTTTCATGGGGGGAAATTGGAAAGTTCATACCAAGATGCTGACTGGCCTTTGATTTCCCCTAATCAAGGCATTTCATGAAGGTAAAGGTGGATTGAACCTGCCTGCAAAAATAATTACCCATCAGAACTAACATCGATGGCACAGAGCAAAGACAGTGTTTAATCTGGCACCCAGTAACTGAATGTATGAAACATCACGGGCAATCAAATACACTAAGCTGTACAGCAGTTGTGATCCAAGCAAATGATTCTGCCAAAGTGCATTCAAGGTTCCATACTCACAATTTACCAGCAAATTCTTGAAATGAATTCCTAGGATGAGCTAGCATAGGACTTGCATCTATTCTCAGCTGCAACACCCTATTATTCATTTTTTGCTTTTAAGTTAGCTGACACCTACCAAATGTCAACAGATGATGAGAAGCATCCAGTCCAAAACAACTAATTTCTTAAGGATAATATATCCTAAGGTTGTAGTCCAAAATACACTGCTTCAGGATTTAAATCCTATTAAACTCAGCCAAGTTTCCAAGTAAATATGTATTCATTTATGAATCGATCTTTATTCAGTAATAATATGACCTATCTATTCCTGCTGCTTCATCAAACTTGTGTTGACAAAATTGGTGCTTCTTAAACACTCCTTCCTCTTCTGCCTTGCCAGGTTCACAGAAACCCTTAAACACTCTTATATCTTCTGCTACTCATGCTGTCATAAACTTCCATCTTCACACCCTATCTCCCATGCATAATATATCTTTCTCAACGTTTCCTCATTTATCCAACTGCACATTTGTCTACTTCCAAACTGCACAGTTTGTTCTAAACGCATGTGGAAGAGAAAGCTGAAGTGATGGAGAGGCTATAATAAAGAATATCTAATGACTTCATACAGCAGTCAATAACTTTTCTCCATTGGTTGATCCCCTTCAAAAAATTACATTGAATTACATTCAAAAAATGTCCAAAATCAGACATGTTGGATTCACATTCTTATAATCCTAGCCAGCATATGGCTAGACTACATCTTCTCATTCAGGCACTGGCCAGGGATATGGGACTTGTAGACCAGCACATCTTACGGCACCGGCTTGGAGTTTGCATCTACTCAATTTCTGTATCATTTGCTCAGTGGAAATAGCACCACATCTAGTTCTTCACATGTGATGAATGATTGATGTTACATACTATAGCTCAAATGTTGAGTAAATTAATAAGATTACTTAATCAGATATTTTTGCTGTTATTTGTTTATTGAGATGCAAATCTCAATCTATGCACCCGGGTACGTGGGACTCGTTAGCCTTGGAAGGCAGCCCATCTTGGAGAAGGAAAACTCCGATTTCAAACCTTCACTGCCTTGTGGCTATATCCATTGATGGAAAAGGCTTCAGGAGTAAACCTCGAGGCAAAATCTGGAGCCGGAGTGCCAGAGGCAGTTCGTGATGTTCTGGCAATTCCTGCGACGTCGCTGGTACCAGTTGTATTGGCTCTTGCCTTTCCATTGGATTATTTCAGTGATGTGGAGAGGGGGGATTTCCTGCTTTGGTAACAGCCTATCCTCCGTATTATTTTACCCAGGCTTCGTGCTCTGGAGAGGACACTCCAGCTTCACATACAGTGTCGAAATAATATGGGAAGTAGCAGTTACTGGTTATAAGTCTCTGCTCGATTGGCGTAGAGCGTGACGCCAGGGGCTACTTCCGACGGTGGGAGAGGTCATTGCACCTCAGGTAGCTACCACTCGCCTTAAGCTGGGCAGCCTCCAGCCAGTAAGGTGCTGCCTCGCCACGGTCTGTTAACCTCACGGGGTGCATGGGGTTTAGGGTGAAAGCTGACAAGCAGATCGATAACCCTGCACCATGCAACAATCATAAGATCTGAGCGTTCAGCCTGGAGGCAGGCGGTGCAGCATGGCCTCTCCCAATTTGAAGAGACACTTGTTCAGCAGGCCAAGGCAAAGAGGCAGTCCGGAAACCAGAAAAATCAGGGAGCTGGACAGGGGACAGATTGTATTTGTCTTCCGTGTGGGATTGTCACTCTCGAATTGGCTTTCTCAGCCACACTAGATGCTGTTCCAAGACCTCTATTCAGAGCACATTACCATAGTCTCTCGAGACTGAAGGATGCCTACACATGAGATGCAAAGAAAATCAGAATAGAAATGGCTTGGAGTAGCTTGAAAGTTTAAAAAAAGTAATATGCTGCAAAACCCAACACTGGCTTTGAGGCTGTGCATTGTATGATTCTAAATACTTCTTGGTTCTACTGCATGGCATGGGATTTTTCTACTGTGAAAAAGGATACAGTCATTTGAAATGTGGATTTATCACAGGGTGTTCAGAAATCTATTGCAAAGAGACAGTGACCAACAGAAGTGTTAAGGTGAGTGAGTAAAGACCAAAAAAAATCATACACTTAAAATGCAGAAAGCTAGAATAAAAGTCAGGTGATCAGAAACCAAAAGTAGAGATCGTTAGCCGTGGCCATTCAAGATAAGATTAATGAGGTGGAAAAGTGCAGGGAGAAGAAGAACGTCTTGTCTGAAGACTCTTAGAGATTGGTTTGAATGTAACTCAGTAACATTATTTGGAGTTGCGGTAGCAGAATAGCTGGAATGCTATCCAACCTCCAGTCACCTGTTATGCGAAATTTTAAGAGGTCATCAATTAAGGGAGTAGGGAGTAGTTTAAAAAGAATTGTTTTATTTTTATTTGTTTGAAAACTTAGAAGTCCTTGACATAACTATTGGCTGCAGGCAGTGTCTTAGAAGAGGCGTTCCCCCTTCTCCCTCTTAGATAAGGAGGAAATTTACAGTCCTCCAGATCTTGTAGGACTTGCAACTCCAAGCTCCACTGGTTAGAGATTGTGAGAGTTGTACTCAACAAGATCAGTAAGGCCAGTAACTATTCACTTCTGCTCTAAGACTTCACACTGTTTTTCAGAAAGAGAAATCTCCACATTGTTTCCATACAGCAATTAATATTGCACTATGCCCTTGGTATTTCATTCTGTTTTGCCATATCAAGCAAGTTTTTTAAGGAGTGTGCAGTGTATAACATGTCCATAACTGCTCATAACAGGTGGAGGGTCACATGGGTTGTTTCTCCATATTCCTATCCTTCCTGGATTAAAGCATAAGTATAAGATTACTTGTTGTTGTGTTACTGAAGTATTTCCCAAGTATGATGTTGCGCTTTTGTCCAGGAGGTGTGTGTGAGTACCAGTGCATATGTATAGAGTTCCTGCATATTTTTCCTGCAGAGATTGCCCAGTTCCTGAACTTCTGTTATCAGCATGCTATTGTTGTCCCCAAATCTCTCTTGAAAACACTGGCCAGAATCCTGTTACTTAGCATAGTAAATTGCTCTACAGTAGGCCCATTGAATCAGTGAGGATTTAGTGAGTCGATTCCTCCATAAGTTCCATTGATTGAAATAAGCCTACTGTAGCTGTAACTTACTATGCTAAGGTAAGTTGTGGTTAAAATAGGTCCATTTAAATCAGTGGAACGGCAGTTGACTCTCCAAATCTCCACTGATAAAATGGACCAACTCTAGTATGATTATTGGGACGTGGTGGCGCTGCGGGTTAAACCGCAGAAGCCTCTGTGCTGTAAGATCTATAGATCTACAGCTGTAAGATCGAATCCACGCGACGGAGTGAGCACCCGTCGCTTGTCCCAGCTCCCGCCAACCTAGCGGTTCGAAAGCATGCAAATGCAAGTAGATAAATAGGGACCACCTCGGTGGGAAGGTAACAGCGTTCCGTGTCTAAGTCGCACTGGCCATGTGACCACGGAAGATTGTCTTCGGACAAACGCTGACTCTATGGCTTGGAAACGGGGATGAGCACCGCCCCCTAGAGTCGAACACGACTGGACAAATTGTCAAGGGGAACCTTTACCTTTACCTAGTATGATTATTATCCAAAGCAACAGGATTCTGGTCACTGTATTTAAATAGCTTAGGGCCTAAGCATCATTTTTGGGTCCAGATCAAATGCGGAACATGAGCTGCTTTCCATACACATAACACAATCACACTCCCTACTTATAATTGTGTACCTTGTACTTATAACCAGACATCACAGTATGGGCTGTGTAGGTGTGGGTCTGAACCAGACATTTATGTCTTGAGTCTATAAATCATACCAGCAGTACTGGCTCCCCCTATTCCTGGGATCAACACACTGAAGTATTATAATGGTTTGTTCCTCTCCCTCCCTTCCTCTCTGCCTCAAAATAAACTTCCTAATTTTAACTGTACAACCGTGCTCTCTCTAGAATGTGGCCAAGGCCATTTATGCACTGTTCAGGATGTATCTTGTTATCTTCTTACACTGCATTCAAACAGAAACAAAACATTTAAAAACCAATGTGTTGTGGCACCTTAAAGACTGTTATATTTCAGTGTGAACTTTCATGGACACATTCAGCTTCAGACATATTAGAGTGAAGCAGAACCACAGGTTATATAGAGGGGAGGCACAAGATTAACCAGATGACAGTAGCACTGTTATTACAAAGAATCAACAGTAGCAGTGTTGGTATCAAATTTTTGTAGTCCCATACTTCCTATGAGGTGCAAAGTATAATCAAAAGTCAACTCTGAGAGAGTACATTGCCCTGTACAATCAAGCAGCGATTTATCAGTTTCCATACACAAGACTGTAGGGAAAACGAAATTAATATATGTAGGCCAAAGTCCTGGTGTTTAGTGTTGTAAATCACACTAGAGTGGGCCCATCGAACCAATGGGGACTTGGTAAGTCAACTCCTCTGTAAGTCCCATTGATTGAAATGGGCCTACTCTGACTGTGACTGACGGAATCAATGGAACTTGCAGAGGAATTGACTTATTAAATCCCCATTGATTCAATGGGCCTAGGCCAGGGATATGGGCAAGTTTTGGGGTCCAAGTCCAAATATTTGATACCAAGTTCCAAGTCTAAGTACAAATCTTTGGTACCAAGTCCCGACGAGCCCCAAGACCCAAGTCCAAGTCTCAATTAAAAACAAGTTTTCCCACCCAGAAACAAGGGAGGGAGTGGGTAGGTTCAAAGTCACAAGTTGAGTCCAAGTCATTGAAAAAATACCCCAAGTCAAGTCTGAGTCAAGTCACTGGTGCGACTTAAGTCCGACTTGCCAGCAAGTCCCGCAACAAGAGTCCCCATCCCTGGCCTAAGCTAGTGTGATTTACAGCACTAAGTAACAGGATTTTGGCCATAGAGATCTAAGAAACCCAGTTCAATATTTAATCCTTTTGATGTGTTGTGGAACTTACATGTGTATCTTATCTCGGCTGTCTCTCTTTCCAGTCTCATTCTGTAATCTCTACCACAGTCACTTGCAGGTCACTTTTAGACTGTCTAGGGAGGCAGAAATGTTCTGAAATAAGGTTTTTATATGTTGCCATTTCTCATGCCAGATTTATGTCCATTCGTTTTCTTGTGTAGACTTTGTCTTGTTTCTCCCATGTACAGTGTAGACTGCCATTGTTGGCAAAGGATGGCATAGATCATATTAGCAGATAAACAAGTAAATGAGCTCCTGATGTTGTCAGGGCCTGTAACTGTGCTGCCAGAGTAGATGTGGGGACAGAGTTGGCATTTAGATTTGTAGGAGGGTCTAGTTCCCATCTCTATATCCATGTTATGTTGTGTGTTATGAGTCAACAGGTGGTTCAGATTGGGGGAGTTGTCTGTAAGTAAGTACAGGCTTGTGAAGGCAAGAGGAGAAGGGGACAACAGAGGACGAGATGGCTGGACAGTGATATCGAAGCTACCAACATGAATTTGACCAAACTCCGGGAGGCAGTGGAAGACAGGAGGGCCTGGCGTGCTCTGGTCCATGGGGTCACGAAGAGTCGGACACGACTTAACGACTAAACAACATTTTACAGGCTAGCAACTGAGGGCTTGGGAGAATGCAGTATTGCTGTGCAGAATGGGTTGAAGGTAGAGATGGGCATGAACCTGAAAAACGATGGTTCATGATGGTTTGTAGTTCATAGTTAGCCGTGAACCACAACCCACCACAAACCAACCAGAAAACTGAACCGGTTCACAGTTTAGTTTTCAGTTTGTGTCCGGTAAGCGGGCCTACCTGCTCCTATCATGCCACTGCTGCTGCTGCCACCTCTGAAAGGAAAGACAACCCACTGTCTCTGATAAGACAATGGCAGCAGTGGGAAGGGGGCAGGTGGGTATTCATTTTGCCAAAGCAAAAGCAAGCCCCAAGGGGGAAAAAGTTCAGCATTTTGCTTTGGCAAAGTAGGATCCCCAAACTGGGTCATGAACTGAACCATGAACCAGCCCGATTTGTTGATTTTTCTGGTTTATGGTTCAGTTCATGCCCATCTCTAGTTGAAGGTAATTGATGATGCATGTGAGTGTTTTCAGTTGTGAGCTGAAGGTGACATCTAATGATGTTTGATCATTTTCTCTTCTGGGTCTGTCTTGTAGTAGGTGAGATATCTGCCTTGCCCTGTTCATTTGTTCTTTAACCATGTTGGGTAGGTCTTGTAGTCTGAGAAACACTTTTTGTGGATCCCTGCATTTGCTGTCTCTATTTTGTGGATCTGAGTGGATGAAATTATATCCAAGGTTTGACTGTAGACAATAGATTTAGTGGTGTGTTCATGGTGAAATCTGGAGGCATGCATGTATGTGTAATGGTCAGTGGATTTTCAATATAGTGTGGTGCTAAGATATCCATCTTGTAGCTTCACAGTGGTTTCTAGAAAGTGTACCTGCTGTGTAGACAAAGATTAACAAAGATGAATGTTAGGATGAAAGTTAAAGTTCTGGCAGAATTTCTCCATTGCTTCTTTTCCACAGGTCAAGTTTATTTTAAAATGTCATCAGTTTAGCTTGGATAGAGTGGTTTTGGGGCACAACCACTACGAAAGCATTCCGGGTTGGCCATGAATATATTTGTATACTGTGGTGCCATACAAGTGCCCAGGGCTGTTCTGTTAAGTTGGAGATAGATTTTGTTGTCAAAGATGAAGTGGTTGTGTTTGATCACAAAGTGACGGAGAATGGTGGCTAGGTCAGCTGTGGCATCATTCAAAATGACATTCCTGGTGGCCTGTAGTCCATCTTTGTGTGGAATGTTGGTGTAGAGGGCTTTCTAGAACCATCCATTGTAGAACTTTGCACTTATCCCTGTTAAATTTCATTCTGTCATTCGCAGCCCCAGTGCTCAAGCCTATCAAGATCTTTTTGAATATTGATCTTGTCTTCCAAGGTATTAGTTATTCCACCCATTGGTTAATGAGATAAACAATACCAAGAGAAAAGAAATTTCCAAAGAGGGCTTCCATGGTAGTCTGTTTCAGCATACATAACGAGCTCTTCTAGCAACTTTAACACTAATAGGTTTATTGTAGCAAGAATTTCCATGGATAATAATCTGCAACTTGAGGTGCATGATGTACACTATCCAAGCCACACTTCACACACAAGTGGTCATGGTTTAGGAGGTGAGACAGAGTGAAATGAAGAGACAACAACTGTATTTTTGATACTATAAGTAAGTAAGCTGCCGTAACTGGTTAAAAGCTTGGAAATCTGGCATTCCATCATGTAGCTGGCAACCGATTTGGTGTGGGATGTTTGCCAGCAGTGGAAATTCCTGTTCAGGTCTGTCTAGTGAGATGCAGCATGAGCCCTGTAATGTGCCAATGGTGTTGTTCACAGTATCTTTTCTTCTCTTTCTCCTTCATGCATCTGAAGGTGATATACAGTATCTTTATATCACCCATGACAATTTCCCCAGTCAGATGCTGTATAGACAGTGAAGCCCATGTCGAACGGAGAAAAAAGAAGAAAGACCATGGTTCCCTAGTTCTTTCCAAGGCTGAACATTTTTTCCTCCATCTTCAAATTCATAGGTTAGTGCTTACTTTGGTTATCTACATGGCAAGAGGAGACAGTTTTTGTATGTTCAGAAGTGTTCTCTTCTCCAGACAAGGGGCTGGTCCCTGAAACCTCCAGCATAGTGCACATACTTCTCTGGTTATATGACACACGGACACCACCAGCCAACATCTGCATATCTCATGGGCTAACCTTAGCAAGCCCTACCTCAAAACAAATTAAATACAAAGTGAAATTTTCACCAGGTGTTTGCATACAGGACATACAAGTCTTTGAACCAAATATTGTGTTTGGGACTTGTGTGTACAACGGATGAAACAAAACTACAAATCAATCATGCTGGAGGTTTTGAACTTTTCACTTTTTTTTCCCTGCACACGCCAATCTCTAAAATAAATGAACTGGGACTTTTTTTAAAAAAGAATGTGAACAAATCGAGTCACACCTTTAGCTTTGCAGTCATTTTGAAAATATTTTTTGGAAAAAAATCTCCTCCCCCTTTGACCCCCTGCCACTAACAATATACAGAGAAAAACCATTCACTAAGCAGAAATTGTTTATAGCCAGCTTTCTGGAATATCCTACTGTGGTACATATTAACCTTTATCATATGATTGATAGAGACTGCCAAGGAAACTTAACAGAACAGATGTGTGTGTATGGGTGCTGTCAAAGGAATTTTAATGTTGTCCTCCCTCCCTCCAACCCTTTACTTACAAAGCTATTTCTATAAGATGTGTGAATCTAAAAGCTGTGGGAAGGGGAGCTTGGGGATTAGGGAACATCTGAGGAAAGCAGTATAAAAAATTGCAGTGAAGGAGAAGCAGGGAGGGGGAGAGAACCCATAACCCTTTCCCCACTTACTCCAGTGTCAACAAATATGCAACCAATTAATGTAATTGCAGTGTTATTTATGGTATACAGAAAAGTTTAGCCAAGGACCCTAAGAAATAATATTGGAAAGATGGGGAAAATTTCCTCTCCTCCTTTTGCAGATGTTGGCTGGTGGTGTCCATGTGTCATATAACTAGAGAAGTATGTGCACTTTTGTTTGCAGGTGTTACTCTTTGTCTGAAGGTCAGGCAAGGCAAGAACAGCAGGGTGGAGGCGAGGCAGGAGCAAAAAGGTCTCCCAGCTTTTGACAGTGGCTAAACAATATGGTTTATTTTGTAGATATTTTCCCCTCCACAGCTCAGAGTATCCCTGCTTAACACTCCCTCGATTGCCCTTTTTAGGCATAAGCAACAACATTTGAACAGAAGGAGGTAACAAAATACAGCCCCATCATAATGCCATAATTTAATTGTTTGGAATAGCAATCTATTTGTCTGCTTCTCGGTGCCCTTCCTGGGTGAGGCTTTAATTAGAACTATTGAATGGTCTCAATTGGTACAATTCAGGTCTGCCTCAGCTCTTCCTACATGTGCTTTTTTTGAACAGTGAGGCATTTTCTCTTATTGTTGTCATTGTTGTAGGAGAGGAGAGGGTCAGAAAGGGGTACCAGCTAACAAAGCAGGAAAGGGCAAATTATCTCTGATATGTAAGGACAAGTGTAGCACACACTGAGGGCATGATTACACTGATAATAGAACTACTTTTGAATCAAGTTTTGTGTAATTAAAATCTATTTGAAAAATCCCAACTGCACAACACATGGGAAGCCTGCTTTTTTTTTTTGCCCACAAAGCAAGCTTTTTTAAAAAGTCCAGCAGGAGATCTTTTAAATCCACTGTTTATGAACTGCTTTGGGCAATGTGAACTCCCCTGTTGTATTAAATACTGCCTTTGTGGACAGTTGTGCGTTTCAAAAGTAATGTCACTATTAGAGATGGGCACAAACTGCTGGTTTGGCAGTTCATGCCGGTTCATTCTTTGGACGAACGGGTATTTGGTGCTTCCCAGCCCCGCCTCCTCTGAAGGGCATCCACTCAGAGGCAGCGTCTGGAGGAGGCATGGAGTGGGCGTCCACTGGAAGAGGTGGGGCAGGGAACTGCTGAACGCTTGTTTCTCTGAAGGATGAACCGGCATAAATAGCCAAAGTGGCAGTTTGTGCCCATATCTAATCACAGTGTCACTTAAAAAAATTTTAAAGAGAGAAATGCACACATACCAAAGGATGCCTGAAAACCAAAGAAACATTGCACAATATTGGCAATAAATGGGAAAGAGGAGGTTGCAATAATTGGCAATATGATTGTAGTTGCTTAACATACTAAATTAAATTAGGCCCATTGACTCAATGGGGACTTGGTGAGTAAGTCCATTTGAACCAATGGAACTTATGAAGAAATTATGTATTTGTTTATGTCATTTAAAATATTTTTACCCTGTCTTTCTCTTTGAAAAGGACCCAACATGGCTTACAACACTGAGAGACAATATTCAAAGTTGAAAATAATAAGTATACAACATTGGTTAACATCATTAAAAGAGAATATTTAAAGCGAAGAACAATGAGTACAAAGGCCTCTCCTGATGATCTTAACCCCCGAGCCGGCTCATAATGGGATATATGGGCCAAGGTTCCCTCTAAGGTTCATGATTGTGTGAGCATGAGCGCCTCCACCCCTCCGTGCAGCTTTCCTCCTCCTCCAAGGACCCACAGTGAATAGTTTCCGGCCCCTTTAGTTCGGGTCTCAACTGAACCCCGTGGGGGTGGGTGGGTGGAGTCACATGCATGGGGGGCCTGAGTCATGTGAGGGGGTGGAGCGAGGCTGAAAATTAGAGGAAACGCTGGTCCTGGCTCAAGGACTGGGATCCAACTTTCCTGCTGAAAGGTCAGACTAATAGCTTAGCCATCCTTGTTGGTTTTATTCTATCGCTGGGTTTTCAGACGACACCGATGTCAAGGAGTGTTTTTGCACAGCTGTGTTTGGTGTTCCACTGTGATCATCTCTGAGTCAATTTGATCCAGTAATAGTTAGCCGTGTCTTGGTTACATCAAAGCAAGACTACAGTCAGGGCTACCAGATCAACAAGATCCCATTTCCTAAGATTTGAAAGCCTAAGAACTAAAAGCAAAGCAAAATGTGCTGCTTATATACTGCCTCAGATCACTTAAAACATTCTCTGGGTGTTTTACAATTTAATTACCTGTCCGTTTCCATGCCAGCTTCAAGATGATGGTTCTAATCGATAAAGCCCTAAACGGTTTGAGACCTCACTACCTGGCAGAATGCCTACTTCCAACAGAATATGCCCGTCCTACAAGAACATCCCAAGCAGGCTGGCTGAGGATGCTAACCCCGAGAGAGGCCCAGAGGAAGAAGACGAGGAACTGGGACTTCTCAGCGGTTGCTTCTTGGCTGTGGAATGAACTCCCCCCTTCAATTCATTTGGCCCCTTCACTGGTAAGTTTTTTAAAAATCACTAAAAACCTGGTTATTTAGGCATGCATTTTAAAATGTTTTACCCGCAAACTCAGCTGAGCTTAGCTAGCCTACCTGAACAATGTCTGTCATCTTAAGTGTTTTAAATGTTTTGAATGTTTCATGCAAATGTATTTTTATGCTTTGACGGTGTTATTTATTCAAATTTTATTATTTTTATTCTTTATTCTGTTGATTGTATTTTAGTCATGTGGTTCTATATGTTGTAAACCACCGAGAGTGGCCTTTAGCCAGATGGGCAGTATAAAAATGGATAAATAAATAAATAATAAATACATTATGCCAGCTACACATTGCTCCCCTCAATGGGGGGGGGGGGACGACTCAATTTACCAACCTCAGAAGATGGAAGGCTCAGTCAACCTTGAGCCGGCTACCTGAATCTGTTGGGATCGAACACAAGTTGTGAGCACAGTTTTGACTGCAGTTTAACCACTGCACTCTTGTGATGGCATATCATGTTTTTGGGGCTCAGTTCAAGGTATTGGTTGTAGTGAATACTTAGGCAACAAATTAAATTAGTTTATGTGTGACAGGAAAATGTAGAGAGCGTTATGAATTTAAAGGCCGTTGCATGAATTCCTACAGCAGCCATTTCATAGCATGCAAAATAATGAAAACAAAAACAAGAAATCACAGTGACAGATAATCTCTCCCCTTTATCACAACAATACACCCACAACAAAAAACACGCTGATCACCATAATCACCCAATCTCCTGAACAGGACAAAAGCTGATCCCACAACTATAAATACTCAACTATCCAAGCAAACTGCACCAGAGTACAGACAGAGTTCTGACTCCTGGCCTCTGAAGATACCAGCCACAGAGACTGGCGAAACGTTAGGAAGAACAACCTTCAGAACACGGCCAAAGAGCCTGAAAAACCCACAACAACCATCAGATCCCGGCCGTGAAAGCCTTCGAGAATACAAAAACAAGAAAGCTTGTGAGCATGTCTAAAAGTTAATCCTAAAGCAAGAGTACTCAAAATACAACCCAGGGGACTTTGCAGATCCCAGACTGCCCTTGAAGTCACAACCCTATATATATATATATTATCTTGTATATATATATATATTTCTCAGCAGAACTAAAGTGAGTTGGCACTCCTGGTAACTTTTTAATAGTGCTTTTTAAATAAGTAGAAAGCTCATACAGTTCAACACACACAAAAATTACTCTTCCTCCCCACCCCAAAGTGGCTACTTCTGGGTTTTTCTTCAGGTTTTAGCAATTTAAAAGGGTTTAGATGGCAGAAGTTTGGCCACTGCACCTGCCAGAACTACCCATTCCAATACAAAAACCATTAAAATGAAACCCAAAATCTATCTTTGTCAAACTAGCAGCATCCCATTCACCAAGATCTCAGGTCTCAAAGGCTGAGACCCAGAGAACTAATTCTAACATCTGAGTCTCAGAGGCAAAATCTGACAACCCCTAAGCACAATGTGATCTATCCTGAACTATCCTTGAGGAGGGTTAAGAAGCTTCAGTTGATACAAAATCCAGCAGTTAAGCTGTTGATTGGTCTCTGGCATCACTACCATGACACACGCACGTTGAAAGATCTACATTTAGTTGGGTTTTTCTGGGCTCAGTTCAAGGTATTGGTCTTAACCATTAATGCTTGAAATGGCTGATTTTCTGAAGGCTTGCCTAATCATCATCATCATGTGCCATCAATTCTTTCTACCAGGGTCTTCCAGATAGAGAATACTCAGAAGTGGTTTACCATTCCCTTCTTCTGGGGGTGCCCTGAGACTGTACAGCTTGCCCAAGGCCACACAGTCTGGCTCTTCCTCCAGGAGGCCCAGTGGGGAATTGAACTATGAACTATGAGCCTATGACTCTGTAGCTGGATACCTAAACCACTGAGCTAAGTGAGGTAGGTCTGCCTACCTCACTATAAACTGGTATGGTTATTATGATCTCTAGGAGATGCACTTCTGAGTATACTTCTGGTCACGGAGGCCTGTCTGTTGAGCAAGCATGAAAGGGTTTTTGCCTGCTTGCTCCTAGATTGTGGAATGCACTTTTGAACACTGGTCCCCATTTTCTCAAACGTCTTTTTTTATTTTTTAATCTAAGGTACATCTCTTTAATTTGGCCTTTTAAATAGTGAGTATTGGTTTTCTGTTGTTATATGCTGCTAAGTCACTTGCAAATTATTGTGACCCTAATAGGGCTTTTGAGGCACGGGAGATGTTCAAGTAGCTTACCATTTCCACTCCACAGTGAGTTCCAGGGATGAGTATGGGTTTGAACCCAGGTTTCCTGAATTCTGGTCTAACTCTCTATCCAATATATCACACTGGATTTAGTAGTGGATTTACTGTTGTTTTAATTTTTTTATTTTTAATATTGTTTTATTGTTCTTATGTATTTTTTCTCTTTTCTTGTGCTTTCTTTTTCTTTTGTATTGATTTTAGATATAGATCAATGAATCACCATATTGATTGTATTGTAATATGGGGTCGTATGGGACTGTGAGTTTCAATTTGTAAACTGTGCAGGGCAGTGTTTCCATTAAAGTTGCAATCAATCAATCAATCTTTTATTGTGTACTTCATTGGTACATTCCCAGTGTGGTATAATGGATAGAGTGACGGACTAGGACTTTGGAGAACAGGGTTCGAATCCCCACTTAGCCATGGAAATTCACTAGGGGTGTGGAACTGGTAAAATCACTCTCATTTACTTTGACTGCCCTAATAGGATCACTATCAGGTGTTTCCGACTCAACAGCAGAGAACACACATTGATGATATTGTGGAAAAGTAGGGTGCAAATATAGCTGACAAATAAAATAAAATTCTTTTCTCATTCATGAGACACCAGTCTCACCCTACAGAATTAAGAGAGGGGACAATGTAGATACAAACACAATGTGGCTCAAAAGCTTCAGGAGAGAATTTTGTGCCAGTCAAGGCTCCTGGCAACAACAGAACTACTTCCTCATGTAGCATTGCATCTTGAATCACCTGATCTCTGTGGCGAAATACAGTTTACGTGGAGCTCTTGCATGGCCAGCCCCAGCGGCTGGGAAAGCTGTCTGCTGGATGGTTTTGGCTTTGTGAGTTTTAGCCCCCACAACCAAAATGGTATTGCACCTTTGGTAAACCCCATTTGCTCCTGTTATTTAATCACAGGGATTCCCGATCCCAGTCAGAAGTTGTTAAACTGCAGTTCCCAGAATCATTTATCACTGGCCATACTGGCTGGAATTTCTAAGAGCTGAAGTCCAACAACATATGAAGACCAAGTTTAGAAACTACTGAGAGACAGTAATGATTCTTTAAATATGAAAGATCTTCCCTCAGCTGGTTCTCTGGGTGAAACAAGCCACTGTAACTATTTGAGCGCTGTAGATGTATCAAAGTCCAGCACAATAAATGTACATTTTCCCCACAGGAAATCCTATAGAATTCCCCCCCCCCCCCCCAGACTAAACCCAAGAGAGTCGAGTGAGCACTCTGATGCAGCTGTGTTGAGGGTCAAAGTGTTCACAAAGGTGGAAAAAAGGCGGTCCAATGGCAGCTCCAGAAGAAATAACAAAAGAAGAACCATGAAGAATTCCCTGCCTTTTGAACTACTCATCTGTTTTCCATTTTTAAACAGCCTTCTGATTCTTTTTATTCCTCTCAGTTTCTTTTGTGCTAATGAATGCCTCTCAGATTCACATCCATTCTCTCACTTGTGTGTGTGTGTGTGTGTGTGTGTGAGGGGGGGGATATATATATATATATTTCTGAATATTACTAAATTGTTTATATGGGCAACTGTATTAATACTTTTGGTTTGGGTACTCTAATGCCAAATCACAGCTTATGAAAAGTTTCATTCTGTTCATTTAGGTCTAAACAAAGACAACAGTTTATAAATCTAATATGGTAGTAAGTAAATTTACTTAGCAATGCTAGGATGACTGTGCTGTCACCAACTATTGCTAATGACATGGGTCATTTTATATTTTTGGGCTCTAATTGCATTGTCATAGACTGCATTGTGTGCATTCCATTGCCATTTAACTCAACTTTTATCATTTCCCCCCCCCACTTATTATAATTATGTGTCACCAAGCTGATTGTGACTTATGATGACTCTTTGCATACTTATCTAGTTATAAAGTATTCATAAGTGGTTTACCAGTCTCTCTTTCTGGGGATGACCCTGGGCTATTCAGCTTACCTAAAGCTCTACAAGTTGCCTCTTCTTCCAGGAAGTACAGTAGGGAATCAAATTCCCAGCATGGTGCATATGTGTGTGCATATGGGTCCATGGTCATGGTCCAAGCATGGTGTGTGTGTGACTCAACCAGAATCTGGGGGTGAAATTCTTCCTTGCTCAGACCAAGGCCTGTATACAGGCGTATGCCATAAAAAACCAGCTTTACCTTTGAGGTGCTCCAAGACTGATGTGTCAGTCTTAATAAGTAATTGACATTTGTATTTCCCAGTATTCTAAACTAAACTCATCCTCCAAAACTATTTTGGTGTCGTGAGAAGAAAATTCAGAGTATATTTTCCAGGAGGACTGCCTTTTAAAATGATCTAATACCAAAAAAAGAGAGGGCTCTGATATGGGAATGGCATGGCATAAGCCAGTAATTCCCAACCTTGTATCCTCAGATGTAGTTGGGCTAAAAATCCCCATCCTCCACTGCAGAGTGGCCAATATAATCCAGTGCCATGTGGGGACCAAAAATTAAGAACCAGTAAGTGCTACGGAAGCAACAAGAGTCTGAAGGGAAGATCAAACCAAAATTCATGACCCTCAAATTTGGATTGGTTCCCTTTAAGGCTAAAACTATTTGGACTCTTTCCCACAACCCAGTTCCACCTTGTAGAGTCTGAGAGAGGAATTTTGTACTGGTCATGTGAATGCAAGTAAGCTCAGTCCTTTGTCCAGCAGGAAGACAGTCTCATGTATTCAAGGGACTCTGGCTGCCCAATAATTGTGCTTAGGACTTGTAGCCATAACCCTTTTCTGGAGCCTCTTCTGTGCTCAACCCGATGGCATATTCAAGACATGCAATTTCTTCAATGTTTAAGATATGCAAGATCCTTCGCAGCAAGGCTGCTCTCCACCAGATGCTTCTGCCATACTTTGCTTGTATTCTTTCCCTTTCACCAGACTTTCTCTTTCCATCACCCTCTCCCACCCCCACCCCTGTGCCCCTGCCTTGCTATTAATATGTGCAAACTCCTGACACCCTTGATAGCTCCACAGTGCTGACACTCATCACATTTTAGGGAGCAGGTCAGCAGTGAAGGAACTGAAATTCGTGTGAAAAACTCTCTGGGACCGCCCCAGTGGCTCACACCTGCGCGTCCTATTCATCTGCACTGTTTACATATTGTCATCCACAATTAATTCTTTCCCCAGACGCTCCACTGATTGCCCTCCCGTTGCACAGGGACCCCATTCTGAGCCGTTGTGGCTGTTAAATTGAGCATGGGGTACTGTGATTAAATTAAGTTTTGTGGTGCTCTCTCTCCCTCTCTTCTTTTCTCCTTCCTCTCCCCTTTTTTCCCCCTTCTGTTCAGTAATGATGCTGGTTTGAAGTTGACTGGCACTGGAGGACAAAGGTAATTACAGTCACTCCATGTGTGGAGAAGGAAGGTCTGTGTTTTGAAGTGTGAACCACAACAGCAACTGGTGTGGCGGCAGGGAGGGAGAAGGGGGGGACGGGGACAAAGATAGCTTCCCTGGACTGCTGCTTTGAATTCAAGGACAAAAACTGAATTCAGTGACAGAACAAATGGGAAGAGTAGAAGAAGGGTCAGACCAGAAGAGGAAGAAGAGCAGCTCCACGGAAGATAATTCCACACTTCCATGGGTTTGTGTGGTAAGTGGATTCTTCCCTGCCTCCAGCCCTGCCTTCCTGGTAGTGAAACATGGCAACTAGATAAATTTTAGGGATTTGAGCATTTCAGTATGTCTTAATTGAGCTATGATTAAAATTGAGAACCACTGCAACTAGGCAGCTGGAACATGGCTCAGTTCAATACCATTTGCTCTCAGAGCCATTCATTCAGCAGGTAGCTTTGTCAACTTCTGGACCTTGTCATGCCAGAATTCTCTGGAAATTGAATCATGTGCCATCAGAAAGCTCAGGTGGTTTCAGCTGCCAGTTCTACAAGTGTAAGACATTCTGTCGTCACCAAAAGCCTTGAGCGGCACAACATTCTGTCCTATCCCTAAATGAAGCTGTTGAGCTTGCATTCGCACAGTCCTGTCTCTTCATTCTGTAGGGCTTGGCCGCTGTTCCATGAATGAGAGAAGAATTTTATTTTATTTCTCAGTAATTATTTATACCCTACTTTTTCACAGTATCACCAATGTAGTACACAATTCAAATAAAAACTTATTAGGGCCACCATAATTTGGAATTGACTTGACAAAACTGAACAACAACAGCATGCCTTTGTGTCCTGTCCTTTCCTTTAATCCAAAGGGGCCCTCAAAGCAGCTAGTTGTTAACATGGAAGACATCCAATTCTTAGTAATAAAATATAGAAAGAGAAGAACATAGTGAAGAAGGCAGATGTTAAAATCAGGGAAGATCAGGGTTAGTTAAGTGAAAAAACATGCAGCAGCAGCTAAAAGCTCTGGACACCTGAGTTACAAAAGACAACAGAGTCAGTGTCAGCTCAGTCTCTCAGGGGATAAATTTCCAAAGAAGGACCACCTGTCTTGGATCACTACCTACCATACCTCGGAGGGCAGAGTGGCCCAAAACGGGGTCTTCAAAGATTACTTAAAGGCCACATGGGAGCAAGTAATCATTGAGGTACATGGACCTAAGTCCTTTAGGATTTTTAAGGTCAAACCAGCAAAGTGTGTTCAGCAATAGACCCTGAGGGTAGTGCATTTCTGCATAAACTGTAGGTCAGGCCTGTATTCGTATCTGCCTCACACAAGCATCATGGGTCTGGGACCTGTACAATAAGAAAACTCACATTGACTCTCATCTGTGCTGTTTCAAACTTCTGTTTAGTTGCAGAAGGGGTGGAAAAGATACTGTGTGGTAAAATCCAAGGAACCAAGGACACATCCAGATGGGGAAGTTAGAGTGGTTTGGTCCACACTTACAAAGCTCGTATCTTCAGTGTGACCTATTATATCTCTCACTTGAGTGATCCTTCTATTCACACTGATCAACATTTCTTCTCCCATAAGATGATCCAGACAGGTGTTGGATTGCTCCAATTTGTCCCCCTTTCAATTAATGACACTCCCCTTCCTGCTCCCTTTCCTGCCTTTTCCCACCGTTGCCATTCAGTTACTTTTGTTGTTGTTATTAAATAAATTATGCAACACAGTGAAAGAGCAATGCATCTAGCATGGTATACACAATATCACCAATGTATCTCATTTATCTAGAATAGTGTTGTATCAAAATATTAAATATATCATTTAAATATATGTGTGTGTATATATACAGTATATATCTAAAACAGTAGAATAGATGAAAATTAAGGAAGGGGGTTTCTCTGTCATCCCTTTCAATGCCGCAACCTACCAAATACATTGCATGCTTGCCACCTCAGGTAACTCTGCCCACAGGTCTATTTTGGTGCAGACTAACCATCCACATGGGCTACAGAACAGGAGCACTCTGAATCATGTCAAAAAAATTGTAGCCCTACCACTGTGCCAAAAACGAGTGGGACAGCGATGAATAGCTCTAAGTCAAAACACATGTGGCTACTGTATAAACCAAATAGCATCAAAAACAATCCAAATAGCAAGCTATTCTGTTAATGCGGATGTGCTCTAAACCTGCTCCCCATCTTTTGGCTCACCAAGGAAGGGTAAAGAAAATTTCAGGCTTGATCTATAAGGAGATATATGGCATACTGAACATTTTTCTGGAGAATGTTAATTGTGATGCTGTGACTTACATCTAACATGCTAAGCAGAAGACCATGAATGCTATGGATGTCTTCTATGCTGTTGGAAGACAGGATCCCACTTTGCACAGCTATAGGAGTTGAAAAGCAACACTCTTACTATAGAAACAGCACAGGCAAAGTAATAGTTGAACTATGACTGATTCCAAAGGCTACAGATATAAAGCCCAACATCACCATTAGCTTGCCATGTGTGATAACTGGCACTCTGGTATCCCATCTCATCCACACAAGGCTCAGTAAAGGAAAGCCAGAAGTTACAGCACCAAGGATAGTTCCAAGAGAACAATTTGGTCCAACATCACATTTACTTATTTGCTAAAAGGATATGTTTATTGCTTTTCTGCTCATGGTCTCCAAAGCAATGGACAATAACAAAAAGATTTTAAAAAGCATTATTTAAAAATGGAATAAAAGATGATTTATAGAAAACTCATACTAAAAACAAGTATTTAAATTAAAAATAGATCAGGAACAACACTAAAAGCCAACACTAACAGCTTGAAAATCAGCTTAAAACATAATGGTCATATAAAACAATATAGTCTTTGCTACCCACTGAATCACCTCAGAGATGAAGCCAACCTACCTCATTTTAGGAATGTCTGGGACTAGACTGTAGCTGCTTATGCCTTGATATGCAGGTCTATCCCTTTGCCTTTAGGGTTAGAAGACTTAGAAATGCCAGGCTCTTGGCTTGGAGCACAGCACTCCTCATCTCTTTATGAGCTTGTACAAAGTTCAATGACTGTTTTGGCTAACGGCTCCTCATTGTACAGGCGCTTGAAGGTAAATATGCCAGCCTCAGAGGGTTTATTTCTCAAGTCAATGCTCAGGATCCTGGCAGCTCATTCTTCAAGGTCTCCAACATCCTGGGCTCAAGGGTCTTGGGCTCAAGCCTATTCATCCCAGGTGGGGAAGTCTCTAGTGCCTTGTATTGAAGGGATGTTCAGAGAACACTGTTCATGGACCTGCTGCTTCCTCTGTTCCTGGGCTGCCTGTCAACTAAGGCTTATGAGATGCAGAGTCAGTTAGGGTTCCTAGGTCTGAAGGTTCCAGTGATGTTTCACAAAATTGTTATGTTTCTCTGGATCTCCAGGCATAGAGACAAATTTAAAGGTAAGCAGCACTATGATTTGGCTTTAAAATCTAGGCACCCACCTCCATCTATTCCAAGCTGGTTCACTGACTTAGCATGACATGTATATTGGGCATAGTAGGTGCAGGTTGATGCATCTCTGGGCTCTCTCCCTACTCCCATCTTCTTGCTCCTGGCTTTTTGGCATGCTGGCATTGGACAAGTTTGGAACCATTGCTTGCCCCACCTCTATGGCATCATAAGGATATGCCTCAGTCTGTTTTTGAACCTGAAATATCAGGAAATGGGCTGCTGCAGACCTAGCAACCCTAGAATCAATGTATTCACCGTCCTTCTCACCAGATGACAGCCTTCATTGAAAAGGCACCTTCCATCTCCAAGTTCAGTTTGCAACATACTCCAGTAGATACAAAAGAGAAGAACAGAGGATGTATATGCATTGCTTCTCCTATTCTCCTTCCATGAGCTTGGAGACATTTGGTCCATAGAGCAAAAGGAGAGAGACGGCTTGGCTACACAGACTCTTTTGGACAAGGCTGGTGTGGGCTAAATAGAATCAGCTGGGGTCCAATAGAAGGGCAATATGCCAGTTGGTGCAATCCTCACATCCAAATGGCATATCTGAGCTCAGGTGATCTTATTTGGTCTGGCTTCCGCTCGGAATTTCCAATATTGTGAAGTGGCTTAATAGGAGAACCACTCCAAGATATTGGCAAATTAAACACTTCCTCTGCTCCTCAGGGGAGAGGCGGAAGAAATGGAAAAAAAAGTTAGTGATGCAGTGCATTTTTGCTACCCTAATAGAATCTATTTTAAAAATTCAAACATCTTTTCTGCCTCCATAGATTCAGCTATAGGCAGTTTCTTGACAGGTCCTTTAAAGCAAGGCAAATAAAGGATTTTTAAAATATTTATAAATGATGCATTGCACTTTTGTTGCCCTATAGAGTCTTTTAAAAATTTACTTTCTCTGCCCCTCTGTTGAAGAGCAGAGGAAGTGTTTAATTTGCCAATATCCTGTCAATAAGCCATTTCACCATATCAGAAATTGCTCCTGGAAGGAGTATTGAATGCCAGATAGCTTGCTTTTGGTTTGTGTGGCGATTGCCCCAAGCCACACCTGTCAATCAGATTCCGGACCTCATTTGCATGAGCCTATGGGAGAAGTGGAGGGGCGGAGTCAGCAAATATAAGAGGGTTTGACAGTGAGAGAGAGAGGGTTTTTGGCAGTTAGAGATAGATGGAGATAGAGAGATAGAAGTTGAGAGATATTGAATTTGCAGAGAGAGAGAGAGAGATAGTCAGGGAGATAGTGAGAACGGATATTAATAGATAAGATTGGTAACATGATAAAATATATGACACCTTAAGGATTTGATTGTATATAATGAATAAATAACATCTTTGATTCTGATTTAACTTCATACACTTTAATAAACCTTAATAAACAAGTTCTGTTAACAGCAAACTGACAAGTGGTTGAATAAAGTCTATTACATTGTGGATTAAGGAAATCCACTGGTGGCAGTGAGAAAGAGGGAACGTCACAATTGGTAACTGCTGGTGGGATGACATAGCGTGAGTCCTTTGTTTGAGGAAACAGAGGCCATGTGGTAAACATCACAGTTTGTTTCCAGTGATCACACATGCTGGAAACAACCAAACCAGAGCAATCCTACTCACACCAAAAAGTAGAAGCCCCCGACAGGGGAAGCAAGGTGCAAGTAGAACCACCACAGCAAAGACATTGTATGATCACCATGTTTAGGAGTAAACCAGCCTGTTCCTGCAGCAGATCAAACAGTTATTTGGCTTAGCCAAATAACAGTCCCTAAGGATTTTTTACTTCTATAAATGTGTGTAAGGAATATGCCTTATCTTTTTTCCCTAGCAGATCAGTACTTATGGCAGATCATTTCCTTCCAATGCAACTTAGGAAACAGTAGGTTAGATAAGATAATGAGATCCTGCTTTCTGTGCAGGGAAGATCATTATTACACATAAAATATGCATTTGCTCCTAGTTTATTCAGGGCTTCTGACATGCAGTGCAACACCTAAAAGGTCACATGGCACCAGAAGCCCACTGTGACTGAGGGATGGAAGCCAACAATTGTCTTTTTTCCTCTTACATGATTTCTCACATATTCAGTCCCAGAGTTTCAAGGAGGGTTGCAGTAATGTAGTACACAGAGTACCACAATGATAGTTGAATTTCAGTTACCACACATTGGCTCACATGTTGGTTCACCATGTCAGTCACTCACAGGTGATACTTACCAGCTGTAATACCTACAAATAAAATAACACCTTCCCTGCAGTGGTATCATATCATATGAATGTAAGAGCATCAGGGTTTGGAAGACTTAGGTTTTTGGACTAGGTTTCTCAGAATACCCCAAGAAGATTTCAGTAGCTATAGTCAAAATAAAAGCTGCCTGGGTAGCTCAGTAAGTTGGAATACTAGGGGCCAAGAGTTCCAGTCCTCCTTATGCCGTGTAGTACAGCCTGCTTGTATAGCCTTGGACAAGCTACATGGTCCCACAGTGTCCCCAGAAGAAGAGTCTGTAACCCACTTCTGAATATACCTTGTGGCACAGTGGTTAAACTGCAGTAAAGGTTCCCCTTGACAAATGTCTAGTCGTGTCCAACTCTAGGAGGCGGTGCTCATCCCCGTTTCGAAGCCATAGAGCCAGCGTTTGTCCATAGACAGTTTCCGTGGTCACGTGGCCAGCGCAACTAGACACGGAACGCTGTTACCTTCCCACTGTGGTGATGCCTATTTATCTACTTGCATTTGCATGCTTTCGAACTGCTAGGTTGGCAGGAGCTGGGACAAGCGACGGCAGCTCACTCCGTCACATGGATTCAATCTTACGACTGCTGGTTTTCCGACCTTGCAGCACAGAGGCTTCTGCGGTTTAACCCGCAGCTCCACCACGTCCATGGTTCAATCCCAGGTAGCTGACTCGAGGTTCATTCAGTGTTCCATCCTTCTGAGTTAAGTAAATTGAGTACCCAGCTTGCTGAGGTGGGGGCAGCAATGTGTAGCATGCATAATTACATTGTAAACTGCCCAGAGAGAGTTTTAAGTGCTATGGGGTGGTACATAAGCAGGAAATACTAGAAAGTGTTGTCATAAGTCAGAATTGAATTAATGTCACATAATTATTAATAATTACTATTATAGTTGGCTATAACCAACCAAAGACATGTGGTGAATTACATTCTGAACCTGGATTTGTTTTCCTGAGCAGGAGGATAGCAGTCAGAAAGTGGAAGATTTTTGCTATCTTGTTGTGGTTAGAACATTTCCAGGCAACATAGCATCATCCCACTGAATAATGGAAAAGCTCAACTAGACTTGATGGTATGTAGCTATTAATTATGAGACCAAACAGAATTTTCCAAATTCTGAAGACCATTGTACTAAAGTAAAACACAGATACTGGCATACACTAGATTTCAAAATTTTAAAACAGTAACACATAAACTCAGGCTTGCATGACACACAATTAAAAAAAAGAAACAGACATGTGGTGTCTTTGCCTCTCTTTCAGAAAGGGCAGGAGGGGCAAATAGCAGCCTTGTCTTATCGCCAAGGGCCAGGGTGATGTTACACACCTCAGAGTGCTTCCACATGTCCCAGGTACCACAGGTCAAACGGCCTGGTGTGGGAGGATAGGAGAACTCAGGAAGACACTGTTTTTTCTGAGTAATGTGAAGAATAATGATTTGCTCCAGCTTTAATAACAGGAAACTAAAGCCAGGTTGCCATGATTTGGGGCCAGCACTCAAACTGGTGGGATAGCCATCCTCAGTTCCTGAATACTTGGACTCTTTATCTCTAGCAAGTGTTGGGAAGACTTGCCAAAATGCATTCTGGCTATGATTTTAATTAATTAGTGTTATAGTATATGCAGGCATATATTTTACTGAGGGCCATTTTGGGGGATGGAGGGGGGCACATCTTTGTCAACTCAATTTAAACCTTTCCTTCTTTTCTCTCCCCCCCCCCCCCCCACAACTCCCAGTGCTGTTGATCCAGCCTTGGAGGCCTTAAAATAAGAAATGATGGTGAACACAGTTAAGTTTATGTTCCTGATCTGTAGAAATTCTCACAGTTGCTTCTTCTGCTTTCATAGAAGAACAGGATGCAAGTGGAAAAAGGAGAATCTGAGCCTCAGAAGGAGCTAATCTTCCTGGACCAGTTTAAGAAAACTGTCCCAGATAACATGTTTCAACAGCAGGATGAAAGTAAGCAGCTTTAGGATCATATGAGAAGTACTGCATTCTGCATGAATTACCAAAAACATGTATGTAATAATAACCTTTGAACTGGAGAGCTGGAAGGGACTCTATGGATCATCGAGTCCAGCCCCTCTCAAGCAGGCACAGTGGGGAACTGAACTCCCAACCTCTGGCTCCGCAGCCAGAGACTTAAGCCCCTGAGCTATACAGCAGTTTGTGTCTGTGTCTGTGTGTGCATGTGTGCTTTTAATGGCCTGGAAATGTAATAATTCAATGCAAGATACATTGAATCAGTTATTTCGCACACATAGTGGGCTCACCACTGCCACGATCACTTCTGGGAGTTCCATCCAAAATGTGGTTGACCAGGTTGTTTGATATCTTTTTTAATACTCACACACTCAATCTGGGGTATAAATGATAAATTACTACAGATGTGAAGTAAGCCTCAAGTGTGTGAATCATTCTGCAGGCCACCAAACATTAACTGCATTCCACCACCCAGTACCTTTCAAGGGATTAATTAACAGTGGCACAGGTATACACAAGACCTTCAGTACAATAGTTGACTGGCAATCGAGTATGTTCATGAACTCCACCCAAAAGCTTTGTATTTGGGGCAATGTGAAAAAGTACAAAGGCTCTATCTGTGGTGACAGATCTGTGTTGACCCATGATTATATCTCTTGTTCATGAAAAAACGAGCATTTGTATTTAGCTAGTCCAAAGCTAATATGTATAACATTGCATTGCATGGAGAACTTGTTTCTTAAACTCCATCTGAGACTTCGCTCCATGAATTTATTGTCCAGCATACATGTTTGAAAGAAGTAAAAGGGATCCCGTTCGATCCCTTCCCTGTCCCTTCCTTCTTGCACAAATGCTTCCATATAGATGTCCTAGTACATTTCAGCTCTTGCACTCCAGATAGAGAGGATGAGAGGTTAACTCAGTGGGGTGCTTCAATGAGTAAAGGTGTGTGTGTAGCCTGAAGACCACCACATGACTTTGGCTAACAAGGGAGGATAGATATTTAAACTATCAATTCTGCCTCCCATCTATGGCGTGCTCAGCACACCCCTTAAAATATTCTGCAAGTGCAAGAACAGGTCAATCAATTTTGCTTGGAATAGCACTCCAGTAATTAAATTGTACCTCATTGTGTCTGGATGTTAGAAGACACCTATCAAATTCCATCCTCAACAGCTGGCATGGCACCTGCAACACCAGGGAGCAGCATCTGCACAACCCCTTTGTTGATTATTGTATTTTAGAATGGAATGTGGTCAGAATTAATGCTTCTGTGTTTGTATGCTTTAACCTTCACATGGCGTAACTGGTACAACAGCATATTTAATGTCACATTTTTTTACATCAACATATACTGTTCTCTCTATTGTTTTTAACGTTTTGTTGCATTTTTCATCAGATAGATGGATGGATGGACAGAGAAAAAGAAGAATATATTGCTATGCATTCACAGTTCTATTGTATGGAACGGTGTTGTGTAATCTGACACAGTTCACTAAGACTGAAACATTTGAAATGGAAGTTTATCACATTGGACTGAAAGATGAGTCATAAAGTAGTACTTAAAGTGAATGACTAAAAACCAATACATTGTAAAACTCATAAAATGCAGAAAGCTAGACAACTTTGGTCACATAACAAGAAACCAAAAGGATAGGTTATTTCAGCTGAACAAGGTAAAAATAATGGGAAAAGAAGTGCAGGAAGGATCAGTGGTTGAAGAATCTGGGGAAGATGTTTGGGTGTAAATCAGCATCATGATGTCCAGCCTCCAGCAGGAGAAGAACAAAAACAGCAAGTGGTTCCTAACCTTGGTTCCTCAAATGCTGGATTACAACTCCCAGAAATTCCAGCCAGCATGACCAATGCTGGGAGTTGTAGTCAAGGCTGTTCCTACAAAAAACAGCATCCTGGACAAGAAGCACATGCACACACGTACACTTTTCAAAGCCATCCAGTTTTATTGGGCCTGGAGCAGCTATGATATTGGGGACCCTACTACTGCCCCCTATAGGGACAAATCTGTCCCACTGATTTTTATCTGACATAAATTACTTCACATTAGAAATTGAAAGAGAACAACTGTAATTGAAGAAAGATTATTCTTGCAGATAGTACCAAAACAAGCAGTAGAACCTTGAAAAAAGTTGCAGACACTTGTTTTTTCCTGCCTTTCCTCACTTCAGGGAGTATTTTTTTAAAAATCATTCTTGAGCTCAGATTGCCATTCCCTTCAGCTCAGTTTGACACCCTCTTCATCTCAGCACCCTAACCACCCAGGTCGCCCAGCACTAAGGCCAGCCCTTTTTGTAGTCCTACAATATCTGTGGAACAATTGAAAGTATTTACTGAGCTACCAGTGTCAGAACTGGATATTCTCAGCTTTGCCATAGGACCCCACTGGGTAAGAGACCAGACTTGCGGATTGAAGTGTCCTCTTCATGGTCTATAATGTTCAAGCTTTGGGACTGTCCACGGTCACCCCAACCAGAATGGCCAAAGAGTGTTGCTAGACAAGAAGACTTATAAGGCATATAAAACTTCCTATTTCTCTGCTATGTGTAGCCCGCATCATTAAATTGTAAACCACCTAGAGAGTATTTTAAGTGCTGTGGGACAGTATATAAGCAGCACACTTTTATTCTCCAGTCACCCGTACTGAACAAGGATTCAAATGCCTGCTCATTTTGGTGTTTGTGGATGGAATGGGAAGGACACTGCTTTATTATTTGCCTCAGGTAGCAAAATGCCTTGGGCCAGCCCTGTTTGGCAGTAATAATATAGACACCACTAAGAATCTGTTGTGATTTGTACTTGATAGTAGTGCTATGTTTGGACACCCTATACATGGCTTGTATCTTCATCTCTCTGTAGCATAAAGTGTGGTGTTTGGTGCAATTCAAACCAGATGGTCTTCATTCAATTCATTTCCATTTCCAAAGCCTTCCACAAAATATCAGTTCAGATGTTTGGTGATAGAGAGTTTTCTTACCTTGGTATCCTGCAGGATAGTAAGGGACAGCAGAAGACAGAGAGAGAAAAAAATGGCTCTGCCACCTTTGGGTGTGATTCCAAACCATCACTAGGATGCCCTACCTCTTAATTAGAAGCATAAAAAAACCAACGACTAGTGGATTTATTTCCAATGTGAATCTTCATGTATTACCATCCTGTTAACTACCATGGTTAACTACTCAAGTCAGGAGGTTTATGTAATCTGCACTCTCAGAACTTACTTTTGTTAATAATTCTACTGACCAGAATCCTTTTCATGTTTGCAAAAGGTTGGCATAATTTGCCAATGCTTAATTGACAATATATCAGGGTGCATCCTGGTCAAGTGTCTGGTTATGCACCCAAATGCACAACCAAAATGTGCTCTGGCACCCTGTCAATTAGCTATAATTAGTTGTAGCATGTTACACAAAGCTCACAGGAACACCAATAGGATTCCCATCTGTGTCACCAAGAAACTTTATTTTCAGTGCCTATATCTATCTTCATTGTACCTCCATCCCCATGATGTACATTTGTATATAAATCTGTGACTGAATCTTTCACACCATGGCTAAAATCCAGTAGTACATTGCAACCAGAGTAGGCCCATTGAATCTATGGGGATTTGGTGAATCAACTTCTCTATAAGTTCTTCTGATTGAATGAGCTTCCCGTGGTTGTAATTTACTACTGCATTTCAGTCCATAAGGAAATTGATTGCAATCTATCGAAGCTCGCACTGAAATAAATATGTCAATCTTTAAAGTGCAACCATACCTTGTTGTTGCTGTCATTGTTGCTTTTGTTATGCATGCTGAAACAGACTGATATGGTTACCACTTTGAAAAGTCTTTCTTAAATTAACACTTTGCAGAGCATTCTGATTCTACCAATTTTTTGTCATGCATCTTTGAGAAATTCTGGTGACAGGTCATGATACTTTTCCCAGGGGGCCATCATTCCTTGTGAGGACACCAGTCATTGTTCTCTAGTGGAGAACATCTCTCTCTCTCTCTCTCTCTCTCTCTCTCTCTCTCTCTCTGTGTCTGTGTGTGTGTGTGTGTGTGTGTGTGTGTGTGTGTGTGTGTGTGTGTGTGTGTGTGTGTGTGTCCCACACCCCCTAAATTGGCTTTTTGCCCTCAAGTGCAATGGAGCACAATTGACCCATCACCAGTATAGTGGTAACATTCAGTCTCCAGTCCAGTCTGCTGCTCTGTACAGAAAGCGAGATGTCACTATTCTGTCCTTTGCCTCAGGCAGCAAAGCATCTTCAGTTAGCCTTGCCCTCCCTAGAGTATTCTGAATAATTATAGCACAGAGGTAATCAAGACAAAAGGGAGAGGGAAACGAAGCTCTCAGATCTCATATTATTGTTGTGGGTGAAAACAGGAAAGATGAACATGGAAGAAGAGGAAAATAATGAAAGGGAAGAATGGGAGGGCAGTGGGAAAGTGGGAAGCAGATGGCAGAAACCAATAAGTTGTTTCTTTGTTTAGGAAGGAGGCTGAAAAAGCCAGGAGGTCCCTCTAAAACTGGAGGGTGCCAGATGAGAGAGAGTGAGAGAGAGAGAGGAGAAAGAATATTTTTGAAGTTCTAGGGAGAAAAGTAGAACTCTCCTATTAGACAGATAACTTACTTCAGCTGTTCTTAAGGAAGAGGGTAATGTCATCCGTCATGATCAAAACAACAGTGGAGAGAATTATATGTTTTAATGGAAGCAAATTACTGCTCCTTAGAAAGAGCATGGCGGCTTGTTGTGGTGAGCTTTCATTGTATTTTGACTGCATTAAGAATACTGGGGAAATTTCCAGTCCTCAGTTTGAGTAGCAGTGTAAATATGGTTTTGAATATCTTTGCCACCCTTAAAAAGCATACAGTAGTTTGAAGGAAATCAACCCGGAGTGCTCACTGGAAGGACAGATCCTGAAGCTGAGGCTCCAATACTTTGGCCATCTCATGAGAAGAGAAGACTCCCTGGAAAAGACCCTGATGTTGGGAAAGTGTGAAGGCAAGAGGAGAAGGGGACGACAGAGGACGAGATGGTTGGACAGTGTCATCGAAGCTACCAGCATGAATTTGACCCAACTCCGGGAGGCAGTGGAAGACAGGAGGGCCTGGCGTGCTCTGGTCCATGGGGTCATGAAGAGTCGGACACGACTTAATGACTAAACAACAAAGTTGCCACAGAATGCCAGGTCAGTGACAACCTTGACTAGAAAAGGTTGCTGCAGGTTTCAAGGCACAAGTCTGATGGACCTGAAGCCAAACACTGTAAACCAGGCACCTTCTTGTACATTGCTTCCTTCACCATCACCCCACTCCCTGTATTTAATGACAAACACAGAACAGCCAAGGACACTGGCATCTATCTGGGTTTCAACCAAAAGAGACTATTGTGTTGTGTTTTTTTTATCAATGTGTCCTTAACTGTATTCTAATCAGAGCTTAATTTCCATTGTGTTCTTAGAAAGTGGCCCTGAGTGGCGTATTACCTGCAAGGCATAACTTCACTTTATGTAACAAACAAATACATACCTGATTAAACCCACATGACCTTTGGAGCATCATGGATTCACCTTATTGCAAGGCTGAAGAAATCACAGACATGAGAACTTGAGGTGTTGGAGTGGATGTTGATGCGTGCTCTCTGTTTTGCTCATCAAATACTAGAATATTTACACATTCCAAAGGTCCGAACTGATTGCCTGAAGAGATTTTGAAATTACATTGAGGTTACAAGTTGCAGTCCACCTGTGCAATAATTACTAAGATTTCTCCTCAGAATCTCAGTCATCTCCCCATGCCCCTTTGTCTTGGAATGCACCTGGGACTTTCGAAAATGGAGGCTTTCCATGAAGATTGATGGCTGCCTCTGGAACTCAGAAAGCCTCCTGGAACCTTCTGATGTTTCTGAAAAAGGTCTGGCTACTCTCAATTCTCTTGGCACATGGAGGTCTGACTATCAAATAAACATTGCCACCTGCATTTCCACCTGGTCTTTTGATGATCACTTTGGCATGGAATTCCCTCAGCAGGAGACTGCTGCAGAACAGATCCACTGGGAAAGAACTTGCTTGCCTGCATTGACCATAAGTATAAACAGGAGCTCTTTGGTTTTGAACTCGGCAACAGCTGGAGTCTTTACTTCTGTTATGGGATTGAGAGGCCCACAGGTTTGATGCCACAAAGCAATGCATCTCATGGAGCTGCTCTGTTTCTGTGATGATGCTATAAGAAAAAAGGGTGGGAGGTGAGGGGTGGGGCAAACCAATAGAGCCATTTACCTATATCAAAGTATCATGTGAAACAGCCCTCAGAGTGTCCCCTGACATTTAGCACAGACAGTCTTAGATTAGGCATCCTTCAGTCTCGAGAGACTATGGTAACATGCTCTGAATAGAGGACTTGGAACAGCGTCTAGTGTGGCTGACAGTCTAATAAACTGAATTTACTACATAATTATTCACTCTCATGAAAATGGCTTTTTTAAAATCAGCAAGAAAATATAATATCTGAATTCAAATATTGAATTAAAATACCTTGTTAAATTAAGACATGCTTGCTTTGTTTCAGAAAGGGTCTGAGCCTCAGCCAGATGGAATATAGAAGAATATTCTATAAACCACAGGCCACCACTAACAGATAACTACCACTTTACCCCAGCAAACAGAGAGAGAGAGAGAAATGACTCAACAAGTGATCTTAGAGCACAGCTAAGTTACTACAGGATTGTGAAGTCCCTGTGATATATGCCATCAGGTCAAAAGCAATGTATGACTTATTTAAGGAGTGGTTTTACCAGTTCCACTCCCCCAGTGAGTTTGCATGGCTGACCAGGGATTCAAACCCAGGTCTTCTGAGTCCTAGTCCATAGTTCTTATCCGTTATGCCACACTGGGTATCTACTGTATGTAATCTCTAGCTTTGTTTACAGTTAAGTGCTGTCTATTGTCATTGGAGGACAGAACACAGGAAGCCAGTGAAGCTGTTTCAACACTGATGAGGTGTCATTCATATATCCCATACCAGTCAACAGTCAATGAGTTTGCCAAGTGAAGTTTCCAAAATGCACACAACACAGCCCTGTGTAGAATGCATTTCAGTTGTAAAGTCTGGCTAAATAAGTACATAAATCTGGATGCAAAAATTTTTGAGTCACTTTAACTAGCTATTGCAGTGTTATGGCCATTGAACTGAGACTGTTTAAGCTACTGTTGTTTAACTACTGACAGGAGTTTTGTATTTATTGGCTAGTAACTTTTAACTTTGAGCTGGTTTTATTAATAGTTAATTTTGTGTTTTATTATGATATATAGAAGATGTTTTGGAAAGTGACAGCCTCATTCGTCTAAATATGACATATCTTGATCAAATTAAATGAAGTTATTCCCAACGTTTTAGAATTGCTCTTTCAACAAGGGTGCAGAGTTTAAATGAGAAACAACACGTCACAGGAAATTCTGCCTTGCCCGCACTCCCACAGTCTAGATCACAACAAGCACAGAAAGAAATTCAATCTGGTATAGAGAAAGCCAGTCCAGGGCATATCAAATCTGGACAGGAAATTGCTGGTCATAGTTCCTGGCCGCCTCTGTAGTTCTTGACAGCCAGCTTGAGGGGGTCTTTATGTTCTGTTGCACCAAATGTGAGCGTCAAAAACAGTAGATTCTAACTATACCCTTGCTGTTAGGTGAACAACTTCCCTTCCTTCCCAGCAATCCTTTGTTATGGTTTTAAAATCCTCTCACAATACTTTCATTTTCTTCCTGTGATTTCTCTAAGGGCCATGAGAACTGTGGAGGTCATTTCTCTCCCATGCTGCAGATGGAGAAACAGGTGAGGGATGATTAGAGAGAGTGTGTTTGAAGAGAATGAGTCTTCATTAGAAAATTGAGTTATACTTTGTGCTGCTTTAATCTATGGCAGGGAGAAGACTCCATGTTCTTTATTGTTGGTTGGGAAATCAGTAATCCCATGAGGTAAATTGAAAGGTAAATCTGAGAGGAAGTAACTTGCTTTTTAGAAATTTGTAGGCAACTCTTCTCACAATAGGGAAAAGTAAACACTGTTTTTAATAATGCTTTTGCCTAACATTTTAAATAAAATGTCATTCATTCTTTAATATTCGAATAATTTACTGCTTCTAGATTTTAATATTGTGTTTTTAATGATATAAGTCACCTTGGATCTTTGTTAAAGAGAATGTTGGGGTAAAAATATTTTAGATAAATAAAATTCATACTGGAATGTTTGAAGAAACAGCCATTGCTAGCTGTGAATATGTCAGCCTACTTTTAAGAACCAAACCTTACAGTTACGGCATTGCCAACCTATGCCTTCCGCTGCATCTCCCTTATCATGTGTAATTGCAGAGGCCTCTGAGGTTATGCCATTCCATTAGCAAACCATCACCACAGCCTCATAGCACTTCATTGACTGTTACTACATAATAGTATATGTGTATGGTTCAGAACCTGGAAGTAGTTAATTTCAAATCGCTGGTTACTTATCATTAATTCCTTTTTCTAGTAATTAAGTTTTAACTGCATCCTGATAACTACATTGCAATCACATTACATTATGACTGTGACTTCATGAGGGACAACTTCACTCCTTTTGGAGTGTAACTTTAGCCTTTTAGTTGTCTTTATAGTTACAGGCTGTAGCCTCTCTGAATGGAAAAAAAGGAATACCACATGGGTCAAGTGCTAGCTTGTACTCCGTATACATACAACTTGCTGATGTCTTTGTATGCATTTTTTTTTAAATGATCATAGGATAAAAGCTTTTTATAAATGTAATCTTGCTATAATTGCACTCTGACGGCCTTAATTGATTTACAGACTTCTTATTGATCCCTGCAGCTGACAGAATGTGCCACTCCCCCATTTGCACTAATCTTGTTAGTTCTGTTTACAGTAAAACTTCCAAAGTACCCCCTTGAACAGATAATGACTTCCTTTGTTCCAGGCTGTCCCTTGTTTGCTGTCAGAATGAGCAGATGGGAATTAAAACATGTTCCAAACAACAATGGTCTTCCGGTGTAATTAAAACAAGACTTACCCCCCAAAAAATAAAACAAATAATTTAAAAAAATCCAACCGCTTTCCTTTATGTGGGGTATGGGTGAAATTTGTAGGATTTTCCTGAGAGCCTCCATGATTTCCATTTCAAGGCACACCTCTTTAATGGTCTTGATTTTGCTGATATTAAACCAGAATTCCTCCTCACGTTCCATTCTTAGATCTTGCTCTCACAACTCAGGATTATCAATCCCCATCATTATACTGGTAGACAACCAGAGCTGGGATAAAATTAGGCAAGAGAAACTTAAACCAGATTACCAGTGAGTGGGGCTGACACAGTCATAGGCCACCTTCATATATTAGTTTACTTCTTAGCCATGTTAGCTGTTAATCTGGAGCTAGTATCAATGTGTATACTCATACTGTACTTCATGTGACCAAGGAAGTGGATTGTAATCCACAAAAGGTTAACTCTAAACTGCTGTAATGCTTCTCTTTTTGTTTTGCTTTTCACTTTTTCCTCATGCACAGTGGCACTGACTAAACCAGCCTCCTCATAAGAGCCTTGTGGCACAGTGATTAAACTGCAGTACTGTAGCCAAGACTCTGCTCATGACCTGAGTTCAATCCCGATGGATTCAAGTAGCCGACTCACGGTTGACTCAGCCTTCCATCCTTCTGAGGTAAACAAATTGAGTACTCAGCATGCGGGGGAGGGGGCAAAATGTGTAGCATGAATAGTTAAATTGTAAACCACTGGAGAGTCCTTTAAGCACCATGGAGCTATATATAAGCAGCATACTTTACTTTACTTTCTTCCCTGAAAACTGTGGCTAGTTTTGTCTCTGAGGATACAAGACACATTGCACTTGCAGATTACACAGATTCCACTGAGGATGGGAAAGGTTACTTTTCTTGGAATACAACTCCCAGAATGCTGGCTGGGGTATTGTGGGAGTTGTAGTCTTCAAAAAGTAACTTTTCCCATTTCTGGCAGTCTTAATATGATCTAAGCTCAGAGCATGTAAAGTTACTTTCAAAGCAGATGAATAAATGGGAGCAACTTCTGACTCTGGAGTGGAATGCCTACAAAATTGGGAGAAGCGAGCAACCCCTGAATGGAAATGACCAGCTGAAGCCATAATAACTACACAGAGGTAGAATAATGTCATGGATCCCAGAAGATCGTTGTGACACTGCTGAATTATGGATGACTTCAGCATATCGTAATACTGATTAATCTTCAATATGAAGTCCAAAGTGAGAAAAGCTGCACAATAAGAGCAACCACACTGCAATTTTTCTCCTCTAATGGACTGTCCTTCACACAGTCAAATAATTGATTGTGCAGCTGGTTCAACAACTACTGTGCAATCAGTTGCACAAAGGAGAAACTGCTGAACACCAGAATTTATAATCCACTTTTGAATTGTGATAATAACATTTGTTTTTAGGATGCTGGGCAAGTTCCCTCATAGACACTGAAAAGTTTACTTTTGTGGACTATGACTCCTAATATACCCCAGCTAGTATGGCCTCTGGGATTCTGGGAACTGAACTAAAAATGAAAAATTAACTTTTGTCCATCTCTGCCTCATTGCCTGGCACAGCAAATCAGCTGTATGCAGTCTCAGTACTCCAGGGAAAGACAGCCACCTCCCTGTATAGTAGGAATAGTCTCAGCAGCCGTTCTCTGTCCCTGATGCAAGGGCTGTCTAGCAGGAAAAGCTAACAAGCTACATTGGAAGGAAACACTGACAAATGCAGGGGAAAGAAATCCCATGTTGCCATCTAGTGGTTCTCGTGTGTCATTCAGCATGTTTTTGCCATCCCATAAATAAATCTGAGAAAACAACTGCAAACGTGAGCTTGGGGCTTTAATTTTGCAAAGCTTATTCCCACTAAGAAAAAGTTTTGAAAGAAAGAAAGAAAGAAAGAAAGAAAGAAAGAAAGAAAGAAAGAAAGAAAGAAAGAAAGAAAGAAAGAAAGAAAGAAAGAAAGAAAGAAAGAAAGAAGTTGGTGTGGGGTGGGTTTACTTGGGGGGAAGAATATAAGGCTTTTGAAGGAGGAGGAAGAGGAAACAAAGTCTCTTTAAGTCTTCTCAGGAGAAGGAAAACGGGGAAGGGTGGCAACCATCAAGAGCAAAAATCCAAGGACATGACAGAAGAGGGATTCAGAAGTGTGGCTTTGTCATTTCAGACTAAACCTCTTGTAGTCTGAACTTGAGAAGATGTCCTTTGCTTAGACTATTATATGATCATGGCTTGTTTTCTCTAAACAAAGTTCAGACAAACCACAGCTCCCTGAGTTCAAATGTTACAGGTAAATGTGATTTGCTTGAAACTGGGAGTGAAATCTTTTGATCTTTTGACAAGCATAAAAGAGAAGGAGATGAGATACACATGAGCCTAATCAGAACTGGGCACTAGGGGACCCATCCAGCTGGGGGGCAATCAGGCAGGGAAGGTGAGGGATTCTGCTGGCAGATGGGCAATGGGGGGAGGGCAAGAGTGGTGCTTTATTTTTTTTTTAATTCTTGCTAGCCGATATAGTGCTGTATCAGATAATAAGATTTTTTTTAAGTGGCAGGGGCATATATGCACCTCAAATTAAATGGACCTCTGCCAGAGGATCAGAAAAAATTGCTTCCCTGGCACAGTAGTCCATGTATGCACATACCCTATGTATACACTAAAATCAAAACTGAGTTGTTTTCAGCCCAACACGATTCAAGAGTTTGTTTTGTGTGTGTGTGTGTGTGTGTGTCTGTGTCTGTGTGTGTGTGTGCGTGTGTGTGTGTGTGTGTGTTTGTTTTTGTTTTTGTTTTGGCAGTGGAATGAAGTCCAGAGAGAAAGAAGTTTTAAAATAGCTCTGCTCTAACTGTGCTTCCTGCTAATTTGGACAGCCAGAGCAGAGTTACCTTAACAAGCTGGAAACAAGGCTGAACTTTAACTTCTTCCTGTCTTTCTGACTATTCCTTGCGCGCGCTCTCTCTCTCTCTCTCATTATTTATTTATTTAAGATGTTTTTATCCCACCTTTCTTCTTAAAAAGAACCCAAGGCAGCTTACATAATTAAAAAGACAGTATGTAGAAGCTAAAAACAGTAGGTATACAAATATTTAAAAAGAATAAAACAAGTATTACATTAAAAGCAGTAATAAAATCAACACTAAAACACATTTAAAACAACAGAGCACAACCATTCTTTTAAAAACCCCTCTCAGCCCACCAGTTAATAAGAAAAAGCTTGTGTAGCGGACACCCTGCCTTCCCATATATGTAATAGTATTAGCCTGCACCAATGGGAGTTGTTGGGAGGCGGAGCCAGCTATATAGAAGGGGGGCTGTAGCAGAGTGTAAGCAGATAGGAAACATAGTTGGTCAGGAGATAAACTGGTGGCAGCGAGGTAAAGGGCGCGTTGGGATACTCGGTGAGTTCATTGTTTGGTGAAAAAAGCAGGGGCCACGTGGGTAAACGTCACAATTGGTGTCCAGCGGTGGGATACGAAATAATCCAGTGAAGCCAATGTTTAAAAGTGAATTTTCTGGAGTTGTGGGTACTTTTTAGTCAGAGGTCTGTGGTAAAGAAGTGGGTGACCTGCTAGAGCTTTTGTGGAAAAGCTTAGTGGCGGGGCTTCTGAACCCAGATCTGGGGGAACTAAAGATAGGGAACTGACTCTAAAGGAAAAATTATTACTTTTTGTTTACCTCAGGATTTGAGAGACCCAGTGGGCTAGCTTGAAATCCAAGGCTCTGAGAGATAAGGGAGCAGTGTTGGATGAGAGTGGAAGCCAGGGTCAGAGCAGATCTGAGGTGATAGGAAAATAAAAGCAGAGGCTTGAAAAATAAAATTATTTTGGTGTCTGAGAGCAAGAATAGCTCAGACAGAGAGACACAGTAATTAAAAGGTTGTGAGCTGGAGAGCAGCAGAGACAACTGCTGAGTGAAGCGCAACAACATAGTTACTGGAATTAACAGCAGAAAGACAGGTCCTTTTGAAAAGCAGTACAGACATTAAAGACTAATTCACTCAGACTTAAACATGCCACCCAAACGAAGCCAGAAGGGAAGTCAAGAGGCACAAAGTTTACCTCAGAAAGTGGAGGGAAATGGAGACCCTGTAGCTCCAGTGGAACAGGAGGAGACTGATGAGGGTGCCTCAGAAAAACAAGGTGTTCTAAGATCCCAAGATTTTGAAAAATGGAAATTAGAACAGGAGTACAGACTAAGAGAAAAGGAAATGGAATTACGACAAAGAGAAATGGAATTTCAAATACAGATGAAACAATTGAAATTTTCTGTGCAGAATAATAACAACAACAACAACAACAACAACAACAACAACAACAACAACAACAACAACAACAACGTGATAGGCATCCTTCAGTCTCGAGAGACTATGGTAACATGCTCTGTATGGAGGACTTGGAACAGCGTCTAGTGTGGCTGAGAAGGCCAATTCGAGAGTGACAATCCCTTCCACACTGAAGACAAATACAATCTGTCCCCTGTCCAGCTCCCTGATTTTGCTGGTTTTGGGACTGCCTCTTTGCCTTGGCCTGCTGGACAAGGGTCTCTTCAAAATGGGAGAGGCCATGATGCACCGCCTGCCTCCAGGCTGAACGCTCAGATGTCAAGGTTTCCCATCTGTTGAGGTCCATTCCTAAGGCCTTCAGATCCCGCTTGCAGATATCCTTGTATCGGAGCTGTGGTCTCCCTCTGGGGTGCTTTCCCTGCACTAATTCTCCATACAGGAGATCTTTTGGAATCCAACCATCAGCCATTCTCACGACATGCCCGAGCCAACGTAGATGTCGTTGTTTCAGTAATGTATACATGCTAAAAATTCCAGCTCATTCTAGGACTACTCTATTTGGAACTTTGTCCTGCCAGGTGATACCAAAAATGCGTCGGAGACAACGCATATGGAACGTGTTCAGCTTCCTCTCCTGCCATGCACAAAGTGTCCAGGACTCACTGCAGTACATGAGTGTGCTCAGGACACAGGTTCTATAGACCTGGATCTTGGTATATGTCATCAGCTTCTTATTAAGCCATACTCTCTTTGTGAGTCTAGAGAACGTCGTAGCTGCTTTGGCAATGCATTTATCCAGCTCGACATCTAGGGAGAGAGTGTCAGAGATCATTGAGCCAAGGTACACAAAGTCATGAACAACCTCCAATTCTTGTGTGGAGATGGTAATAGAGGGAGGTGAGTCCACGCCCTGGCCCATGACTTGTGTTTTCTTCAGGCTGATTGTTAGTCCAAAGTCTTGACAGGCCTTGCTAAAACGATTCATGTGTTGTTGGAGGTCTTCAGCAGAGTGGGCAACAATGGCTGCATCATCGGCAAAGAGGAAGTCCCGCATGCATTTCAGTTGGACTTTGGTCTTCGCTCTCAATCTAGAGAGATTAAAGAGCTTTCCATCTGATCTAGTCCAGAGATAGACACCTTCTGTTGCAGTTCCAAAGGCGTGCTTCAGCATGACACCAAAAAAGATCCCAAACAGGGTCAGCGCGAGGACACAGCCCTGTTTCACTCCGTTTCGGATGTCAAAGGGATCTGATGTTGAGCCATCAAAAACTACAGTGCCCTTCATTTCCTCATGAAAGGACCTGATGATGTTAAGGAGTCGAGGTGGACATCCAATCTTGGGAAGGATTTTAAAAAGGCCGTCCCTGCTAACCAAATCAAAGGCCTTTGTGAGATCTATGAAGGCCAAAAAGAGTGGCTGTTGTTGTTCCCTACATTTCTCCTGCAACTGTCTGAGGGAAAATACCATGTCGATGGTGGATCTATTAGCTCAAAATCCACACTGTGGTTCTGGATAGACTCTGTCTGCAAGCACCTGGAGTCTCTTCAGCACAACACGGGCAAGCAGCTTCCCTACAACGCTGAGAAGAGAGATGCCACGGTAGTTATTGCAGTCGCCCCTGTCGCCTTTGTTCTTATACAATGTGACGATGTTTTCATCCTTCATGTCCTGTGGTACTCCACCTTCCCTCCAGCAAAGACAAAAGATTTCATACAGCTCAGTGGTGATGATCTCTTTACAGCACTTCAGCACTTCAGCAGGGATGTTATCCTTCCCAGGTGCCTTGCTGGAGGCGAGGGAATCCAAGGCCACTTTTATTTCTGCTAAAGTTGGTTCACTGTCCAACTCTTCCAAGACAGGCAGGCACTCGATGTTATTTAATGCCTCTTCAGTTACTACATTCCTTCTAGAATATAGCTCAGAGTAGTGCTGCACCCAGCGTTCCATCTCCTGTGCTCGGTCCTGGATGATCACACCTGTAGCAGACTTCAAAGGAGCAGATTTCTTCTGTATTGGACCTAAAGCCTGCTTGATACCATCATACATTCCCTTGATGTTACCTGTGTCCGCTGCTATCTGTATCTGAGAGCAGAGCTGAAGCCAATAATCATTAGAACATCTCCTGGCAGTCTGTTGGACTTTGCTATGAGCAACTCGAAGAACCTGCAAGTTGTACTCACTAGGACAGGTTTTGTATGCTGCTAGAGCTCTCCTCTTTTCCTCGATGGCTAGCATCAACTCCTCCGAATGGGCTTCAAACCAGTCTGCCGTCTTTTTGGTCTTCTTGCCAAATGTGGACAAGGTGGTGTCAGCTTTCTTGAAATGTTCCCATTGTTCAGGTGCATTTGCATCAGCCAGGCCTGGAAGAGTTTCCACAAGCGCTTGGGCAAATTCCTCCACTTTTCTCTTACACACCAGGCAGTGATCAGTATCGCAATCAGCACCCTGATAGCTGCGTGTGATCATAATACTGGGAGACTAGAGCGTCTAGTGCAGATCAAATCGAGCTGATGCCAATGCTTCTATCTTGGATGTCTCCAAGAGACTCTGTGTTGAAGCTTCATATTGAAGAACGTGTTGCTGACACAAAGACCATAATGACAGCAAAACTCCAGCAAGCGTTGCCAGAACTGGTCAACACTATCTTCCTGTTAGAGGCCCTTGACCACTCAGAAATGCTCCGCTGGGCAACGCTGTGCAGATGCATTGGTGGCAGCAAAGAATGACTTCTTCGCTGCCACCACTGCCACAGAATAGGCCTTCCAATGTGTTCTAGCCCGTATTCGGTTGGATTCACTCCGGATTTTCTGCCATCAACACTCTAGTCTCTGTCCCATTCATTTCATCACCACCAGCTGCCCAGTAAACTAGGGGGCTAGTTTGGCTCTACCTCATGGGAGAGGACACTTAGGAGCAATTGTGTCAACCATCCTTGCCGTTTTCCCATTCCAGAGGTCTCCCAAGGCTTCAACAGAATCACCTGCTGAGGCAACAGGAAACTCCCAACAGTCGTCAGGAAAGCATTGGAATCCATCAGCCTCCTGGAGTGGACCATTTTAATTACTCCCACACCCCTGCAGAGGCTCTGAATTCCAGTAAATCTAAACCTCACCAGATGATGATCTGCCCATGACAACAGAACAGAGAGTTCTTCCACACTGAGATCACCAACATCTACCCCAGTACAAAAAAAAGGTCTAAAGTATGCCCTGCATACCATTTGAGACAGATCCATGGTTGGCATGGAGGACATGAAGTCCTGAGCCACTCCTGACAAAGCTGCCTCAGCATGGATGTTGAAGTCCCCCAGCATAACAAGCCGAGGAGACTCCAACCCCAACCCCGAGACCAGCTCAGTGAGTTCAGGCAGGAAGACTGTTGAGCAGCGGGATGGGCGGTACACCAACATAATCCCTATTCTATCCTGGGCTCCCACTTTCAAATGCACACATTAAAACCCAGCAAGTTGGGGGATGTGGCACCTGGTGAGGGGGATAGAATCACAACAGACCACTGCAACTCCACCTCCCCGCCCCCTGGGTCTTGCTTGCTACTGCACAGTAAACCCTGGTGGACAAAGCTGGATGAGATTGACACCCCCAGTCTCATCCCATGAAGTTTCTGTTATACAAGCCAAATCAGCCTGTGCATCCAGGATCAAGTCCCGGATGGCTGTTGTTTTTCCATTTACCGATCTGGCATTTAGCAGCAGCAGTTTCAACCCAGGGCTGAATAGTCACCATGGCTATCCAATCTATCCAAGTTTGGGGACAGCTTAGGGGTAACCAATATCCTTTTTCCCCCCCTCTCTCTCACATAGTGCTGTGAGTGCTGTCCCCCACCATATCTCCCCCTGCATTGAAGAACTCCAATAGCTGCTCCCAACATTCTCTTTCCCATCAAAACACATCCCTCCACAAGCAGACAAAGACTAAATTAACAGCTTTCCCTCCAGAGTTGACACGGAACTGGGAAGAATATCATAAAAAGCTAAAAAGAGAGGGGATGATTTGGAAAGGTTGTTTTTAAAATATATATAGAAGACCATGAACAGCTGGGGGCGCAGATGTTGCCAGCTTCCCTCCTTGTCCTTCCCCCAACAAAGGAAGAAATAAGTGGAACAGAACACAAAGGGAAGGGAAGAGAGAAACTGGACACTAGGTGTGAGGAGAAGAAACACCAGCTCCTACAAGGCTAACACCTGTAACATCTGAAGTAGGTCAAAGGGTTTTTACTGATAGCTCTTGTTTTCACAGACACCCTAGAGCTAAAACCATTCTGGAATATTGTTGCCAAATGCAGAAACCTTTCTGCTATTTCCAAGCAGTGGCATGGCTATAGGGGGAAGGATTCTATTCTAATTAAAGTACCACCTGAGTTTCAAAAAATCAACATCTGACAGAGGCTGCAGCATCTGGCTGCATCGTTTATTTCCCTCATCCCCAGCCTCCTGCTTTCATCCCTCCCCCATATGATTACTGACTAGACTGTTTCATTTTTTGCTAGTTTTGCAGCAAAAACTAGAAAGAGTCTTGTGGCATCTTGAAATCAGACAGGTTTTTATTGTATTCCAGCTTTTGCCGGCATGCAGTCTTCTCTATGAATATTTGTGTCCAGCAAAAGATGTGACAAGACATCTCAAGTTTCTTTGCTGTTTTGGAGGCAAAACGATTAACAAAAGCCCTGAAGGAAGCCATCAAGGAAGTTTCTAGGCAGGCATGTATCCAGCCTACGTACTTTGTAAGGTCTCTTCTCTCTCAAGAAAGAGGTCAGGAGCAAAGAAACCACACAGAACCAGTTTTTCCTGGAATGGAGCACCTTTTCAACATTTGTCTATCCTGAAACCCAAACTGAGTGAGTAATCAGAAATTAAGAAGACACTCTTTTGTCTTCTTTTGTCAAACCCAGATAAAGTATGAAAAGGAGCACCTGAAGCCTCTGGATCTCCAGACCTGTGGCTCTAAAGAGACTTGCTCATCCTATGAGCAAAAAGCGCTGTGCCTTTTGTTCTTGCTGAAGCTGCCATCTTTCCAGCAATACAGTCAAAGAAAGGTAAATGCTTAAACTAACCTCTCTTCTTTTCCCAGATAGTCTGTTAGCTGGCTGAAATTTTTATTCTCTTGTTATCTTTCTTGGGTTTCATTTTGATTTTGTCTTTTACCAACTTTGCCATCATTCATTCATTCATTGTAATTTTTATACCGCCCATCTGGCCAAAGGCCACTCTGGGCGGTTTAAAAGATATATAAACAATAAGCTTAAAATACAATTTAATGGAACAGAAAATAGAAATAATAAAATGCAAATAAACAGTACCATTAAAACATAAAAATACATTTGCATAAAACATTCAGAACATTTAAAATATTTAAATTGGTGGTCTTGATGAAGTAGGCTAACTAAGCTCAGACGACTCCGCAGATATAATGTTTTGGAATGCCTGCCTAAATAACCAGGTTTTTAGTGATTTTTTCCAGATCACCAGTGAAGGGGCCAAACGAATTGCAGGAGGGAGTTCATTCCACAGTTAAGTTTCTCATTGGCTTTAAACAAGGATTGGTTGCATCAAGGTCTGCACCAAAATCTGAACACCTAGGACCTTAAATCAGAATTCTTTCCCAAATTATTGGAGAACCTTTTTTTCCACTATGCACCTTAGCTTATCTGTTTGCATTGCCTTGCCCTCAAAACCAGATCACCCGTAGGCATCTTGGCTTGGAAAGTCCCTGCTGCCGTTTTAAAAATTTTCCGCTCACTCTCTTTGTTGTTTCCTCCTCAAAAAACTCCCCACACTTCTTCCCATGTTCCCAATCCCTTTACCAAATCCCCTTCTCTCTGTATCTATAGTGAGGGCCAATGTCGTGTAGTGGTTAGAGCAGGGGCTGGTTACTTCTGAGACCTCAGAGAACTGTATCTGCCACAAATCTGCAATTTAACACCAAAGCCAAAAATAAAATAACTTGACTGTATCCTGAAACCTTCACAGGCTAAGATTGGTCATTTGGGGGCATTTTAGCGGGTGTCTTTTCCTCCAAACGTAGCTCTTCCAGGAGGCCTTTTTTGGGGGGGGAGCTGTCCTGGCCAGGAACATGTCCAGGGGATCCAAAGTGATCTGGAGGCTGTTGGGAGTTTGGTGAGCATTTGTTTTTAATTTTGAGAAGGTGGCATGGGGAGCGGAGCTGTGGTTTGCCTGAACTTTGTTTAGAGAAAACAAGCCACTTTACCCGTGCCTGGGTGAGAGGGAAATAGCTAGCCAGGGGAAACCAAGATTCCTGTCCCTATTTGCCCCTTATGCTCATTGGGTAACCTTGGACTTCTCGTTATCTCTCAATCTAACCCACCATACATGGTTGCCATGAGGATAAAAGCAGAAAAGAGGAGACTGTGACATGTTGCCTTCTCTACCAGGAAGGCAGCATATACAGTAAATATAACTAACAAATAAAGATATAAATTGCCACCACCTTATGCAGTTTTACAGGACTCTATCTGTATCTGCTCATTCTTTTTTAATATTTAGCTAGGCACAATCACAGATCAACCATATAGCACATGTTTGCTTTTCTGTATTTTCTAAGCCTTTTCTAAAAAACATCAGTTTGTTTGGGTCACTGCCTTTACTGCTTTGGGTATGTACTTAATTCTGGTATTGCCCATTCCATTTAAATACAGGGAAATCCTGCTCAGTTGAGTCAGTCTTTCCCAGTCTGATGCCCTCCACATGTGACAGACTACAATGCCCAGCATATCTGGTGTGTACCAGTTTGGGGAAGGGTGTTAATGATCCTGATTGTCTAATAATTAGATGTATATTTAAACTTATTTATTTTGTTGTTATTTTGCTACTAGAAGGCATAAGGGGGCTTTTCTAGTTTTTCAACAAATGTGTTTTTTTTTCCTTTACAACATAGGAGCATGGGAGTGGGTGCAGCTCGTCAAGGTCCAGGTATGGGCAGGGGGGGGGGGGGTAAGGTGACCTCCAGGCCTCTGGAGATTACCAACCTCATTATAATTCTTCGTTTCCAAGATGAGCACACTATGGTTTAAATAAAAAGACCACTTGCATATGTGGGGTTATGTACAGGTAAGCATTAGAGGAGTGCAGGTCTGCATTTTTCCCCTTAAATGTGCAGTAAAAGAAGTTGATACAAAGCCTTTTTAGAAGAACTGGACAGAAAATGTACTACATAGAAGAACAATGAGATTAAACAAAAGGTAGAGTTGGGTAATAGCCAGCTGGATAGCTCAGTGTTTGGGAGTTCAGTTGCCCACTGTGCCACCCTGGGGACAGGCCAGGCAGTGTAGCCTTGAGCAAGCTCCAGAATCCCAGAGCAACTCGCAAAAAAACAGTTTTGAGTATACCTAGAAACCTCTGAGAAGGATCACCATCAGTCAGAATTGACTTGACGGCATGCAGTTATTATTATTATTTAGACTTAAATAATAATATTTGTTATTTGTAATAACATTTGTAGTATTTATTTGTTATTTGTAATATTTGTTATGTTGTCCATAAAAAGTATTCCTCAACTCTGCTTTTTAATTTATTCCTGAATAACACAGCTACTTTTTTTAAAAAATGAAATTAATGAAGTTGAAGAAGAATACCTTTCATTGGACCATGGATATATCTTTAAAGGGATGAGTTTTCAGCACCTTCTGAACTCTTAATTAGGATGGGAGTTTTGGTGGAGAACCCGTTCTCTGCTTGCCTCTCCACAAAAGGATTAGTTATCTCCGGAGATGAGATAAAAATGAGATTCTACATGTCTCTAGGCCTAAACTGATATGACCCCACCATCAAGCTAATTCCACACACTTACAGCCTCCATTTTGGAAGGTTAGTAACTATAGATCCTATGAACATAGCATGCGAACAGTATGATCTTTGAACTTTTCTGCTTTTTCTCCATCGAAGTTTTGCATCACCTGTCCTGATGAGGAATTCTTGAATGTTCACTTTTGAATGATATTTTAGTAGTCTAATAAAGGAGTACTCCAATGCTGCTTTTATTTCAAAAAGAATTATTTGTAGATCACCTGGTTAAATTCCTTTTAAACACAATTAATTAACATGGGGAAGAATTTATAAACACCTGATTCCATTATGAGATTCAACCCTAACTTTGCTCAATGTGGTCCTCTCCAATGTCCGCAAGCTCCTCCCCAGCATAAAATTTTGCTATCTGTATAAGAATAGCAAAACTACAAATATTAGCATTAAGTATTCTCTTCCCTGGAGCATCCCTACTCTCCCCTGTTTTCACTGTTCCGCCAGTAGTAAAATGATTTGCCACTGAATCTGTCTGAGAAGGAGCAGATATTGTGCCTTCCACATCTCCCACAACTGTTAGATCCTCTGCCAGCAGAACCTGAGAACATGATGGGACCTTATTAGGATTAAGCTCCAGAGTGAGGTAACAGACTCTTACCCACTATCTGTTGTCATACCTGGCCACCTAGCAATGAGATTCAAAGTGTAGTATCCATCCAAACGGCATACTTCCTATTCTTGTTTTATGTTGTGTGTCATTAACTAATTAGAGATCCAAACTACGATAGATAGCTCATGACTACACTGGCAGGGTGCCTCCCCCCAATGTGTTGCCCTCCATCCTAGTCCACTAGTCCTTCCCCCGCCTTGCACACTACTCTTGATGTGTCTTTCTGTTTCTCCTCAGAGTGCTCTTCACAGTAAAGCTCACCAACTAGGCCCCTCTTCCTCGCCCCCAAGCATAACGTTTTCTGTACGCAACATGGCTTGTGATCGGCCACGTCTGCCTTTTGTTTGAGTGGAAGTCTAACCATAATCATAATTGTGACTGATTGATAGCAGTAACAGGGCTTCCCACCAGTTTACTGACTGCAGTTTGGGCTTCAGGTATAACTCATGGGGGAGGTTCCTTCACACTACAATCTGCCCACATACTTCTTCACAACATACACATACACATGCAAGCAAGCAAGCAAGCAAACCCTGGTGCATTTGTCCTGTTTTTGTGCACTGTTTCTGCATCACCTAATGGCCTATTGGGGGCTAGTTTATTTATTGTTTTCATTTCCATGATGCATGGTGGATTCCGACTAAGACCAAATTTTAATCTCTTCCATGACAGTGCTGCCTTCCTTTGCTTAAAAAAATTTTTTTGACACATCATGTTGTACAGGAAGCAAACCACACTTGAATGTGACAGTGTTTTCCCATTCTTTGTTCAAATGGGAAGTACAAAGGGAGGAAATAGGATTGCAGCTTGAGATTGATAAACAGATAGTTAAGGAATACTTTATTACTTTGAATGAGTTCAAATTCCCAGCACCAAATGAACTACATCCAAAAATATTGTAGGAACTGGCTGAAGAGATCTCAGAACCACTGTCTATAATTTTCTTGAAATTATGGAGGATGGGTGAAGTGTTGAATGATTGGAGCAGGGCTAACGTTGCCCCTGTCTTCAAAAAGGGCAGAAAGAGGGAACCAGGAAACTACAGACCAGACAGCCTGGCATCAATCCCAGATAAGATTCTGGAGCAGATTATAAAGCGGTCACCCTGCAAGCACCTTGAAAATAATGTAGTAATAACCAGACACCAAGAACAAATCCTACCAGACTAATCTTATCTCATTTTCTGATGGAGTAATCTTCCTGGTAGATGGTAGGAATGCTGTACATGTCATATATCTTGACTTCAGCAAAGCCTTTCATAAAGTGCCCCATAATATTCTGATAAACAAACTAACCAAGTATGGGCTGGATAGAACAACTGTCAGGTGGATACACAGTTGATTACATAATCATACTCAGAGAGTGCTTATCAATGGCTCCTTCTCAAGCAGGAAAAAGTGAGGGATCACAAGGCTCAGCCCTGGGCCCGGTACTCTTCAACGTTTTTATTAATGACTTGGATGAAAGCGTGCAGGCAATACTTATCAAATTTGCAAATGACACAAAATTGGGTTGAATAGCTAATACTTTGGAAGACAGGAACAAAATTCAAAAAGATCTTGATAGGCTCAAAACAACAGAATGAAATTTAAAGGGATAAGTGCAAAGTTCTACACCTAAGGGAGAAAAAAACCAAATGCATGGTTACAAGATGAGGCATACTTGGCTCAGTAATACTACAAGTGAGAAGAATCTTGGAATTGTTGTATATCACAAGATGAATATAAGCCAACAGTGTGATGTGGCTGCAAAAAAGGCAAATGCTACTTTAGGCTGCATTAACAGAAGTCTTGTGTCCAAATCCCATATAGTACTAGTCCCACTCTATTCAGCACTGGTTAGGCCCCATCTAGAGTACTGTGTCCAGTTCTGGACACCACATTTTAAAATGGATGCCAACAAGGAACGACAGGATCTGTTCTCAATCATGCAGAGTGCAGGACACATAATAATGGATTCAAGTTACAAGAAGCCAGATTTGGGCTGAATATCAGGAAAAACACCTTAACTGTTAGAGCAATACGAGAATTGAACCAGTTACCTCAGGAGGTGGTGAACGTTCCAAAAGTGGAAACATTGAAGAGAAAATAGGATAACCATTTATCAAATCCTCTTTGATTTGGATTCCTGCATTGAGCAGAAGATTGGACTTGATGGCCTTATAGGCCCCTTCCAACTCAATTGTTCTATGATTCTCCCATTGGAATTATACAAACATCTTTCTATGATGCACATGAAGGTCCTGGCAAACCAACAAGAGGCGGGAGATGAGGTATCCATGCCAATTGGAGGTATGAATGACAATAATGATAGCAGTGGAAATGAATGGCTGAAGAATCAATGGGAACACTCACTATTTTGTTGTTACATCATGGCTGCCTTACCCTTCAACAAAGAGAGAAGCCGGTTCATAGCGTGATATGCAATCCAAGCATGGATTTTTGAAGTAGTACACTGTGTGATTTAGCTTTCTTTATTCTTTAATTCTGGCATGAAAATGACATCTTGACCATGAGAGCTCATGGCGATCTTGTACCAACTGGCAGTGTAGATCATTTGGGTCACAAACCAAGGGTTTGATCACACAGGGAAATAGATTGCAACTTGGATAGCTTGTGGAATGGTCTGGTATAATCCATTTCTCAGTGATCACATGATGCACAGCATAATATGCTCCATCCCAACCCTAATCTGTGCCCAAGCTTGACCTTTTTGATTCAACTGTAGGGTTTCTACTTTTGGGGACCAGACTGGAGTGATTCCACAACAGACAGAAGGGTTGCTTTAAGGGTACACCTTTGCAATTGTCTGATCACACCCCCAAACATGTAACATAATGCTATTGTTCAGCATTGTTATTGTGCTTCCCTCAGTGAGACTTTTCAGTAAACACCCAGACCATTTGGGCTGCAATAAGACCCATATTTTATTGTGCAGTATCAGATAAGTATGTATTTGTTTTGTTTTATGGTGCTGTAGAGGTTAATAAGATACTAAAGTGCTTAGAGAATTCTTGTGGTCAGTTGGCAGTTCTCAGAAAAAGCCGGGGAAGCCAAAACAACAATGCCATGGTTCACACTGGTTGTAAGAGGTCTCTCTTCTTTCCATATTTGGGCAAAAGTTATCCCTCCTCCCCATATATAAGCACTCAGAATTGTTTGAAATCAACATTCTGCGCATTCAGAATTGTTTGAAATCAACAAGACTGTAGTAGAAAGAGGGCAGCAAGCATAGAAGGAAGAGAAATGGATCATATTCCTTCCTCTAAGCAGTCAATCTCCCAGAGCAATTTAGCCGAACAATTGGCTCACTGGTGTGATCAAGTTTGAATAGAAATGATAAACATATCTGGATGGCTGAGGACAAGAGGCAGAGAACTCCAAGAGGTCGAAAAAGTGCATTCATTCCTTCCAGAAAGTGGAGCACAGCAGAGCAATAAAATGAGAAATCTGGATTTGTTTTCCAGTGTCTAGGATGTGATAGGGGGAGGGGGGACACTCCAAGGAAAGCAATCGGGACTGGCAGTCAGGATCACCGCTCTGTTCAGCAGCTTTTACTTTACTTTCTTCCCCTATATCGAGCAAGCTGAATGATTTAAAGAGGCATAACCAGTTGGAAGAAGGATTTTCCCAAACTGAGATTGAGGAAATGCTGCTAAACTTTACCTCTTTGCAGAATTGCAATTGGATCAAGTAAGATGTGAGTGTTGATCCTGAAAGTGTAAACCTGTTATCAGGCTGCATAAATTAGAGTTCAGCATCAAGGGAAAACCAATGCATTGCAGTTTACACACGAACACTATGGGGTTTCACCCACTGAAGTGATCCAACAACCCAAAATTGCTCTGTGTAGCCCTCTTGTGTACAACTAAATCATGGTTTCATTTAATTCCCGTGTGTTTTTTTTTTATTACAGAGGTTATGGTCTGTTAAAATGAAACAGGATTTGAGACAGTTTCCCCTAAACTGCTATCCTCCAGGTATGTTGGGCTAGAACTCTCATCCTAGTCCAACAGATCTGGAAAGCATTAATTTGGAGAAGGCTGCAGAATCAGAGATGGATCTGTGCTATTTAAAGAAATGGAAAGATATTTTGGCCATAATAATTTCTGTATAAAAATCCATTTGAGTTTTCGAAAATATTTCCTGTGTACCTTCATTTTTTGGTTTGAGTGGAAGGCTTAAAAAAAAAAAGACTAGTGTGTTTCCAGTGCAGAAGAGGAGTGTGTGTAGCTCTCCAGATGGTGCTGGATTCCAGTTTTTATCAAGTGAAGCCAGCCTGGCCAATTAACAACATGTAGAAGACCATACCTTCCTCACCCCTGTTCTGTGGCCAGCAGGCTTAACACCCTTGGTTAATGGCCATTTGTGTGGCCCTTACAGACCACTAGGCCCTGTGATTGTGCATAGCTGTAACCCTGGATTCCTCCTTTCTCTGTTGCAGCAGAAAAGATGATGGCCACGATCCCGATCTCACCAGCAGGCTATGGCAGCCATACTCAAGAGAGCCTTGAGCACTCCAGTCCAAGCCAGTTGGACAACGTCTCTCTGTCTAATTCTACAATTCCTGTTGCATTTGATGACAGGGCCATCGACTATGTCCTACAGGGTATTACTGTTGTGATCCTCTTTGTCATCATGATGTCACTGGGTTGCACCTTGGATCTCTCCAAGATCAAGGCTTATTTCTACAAACCTAAAGAGGTTGCTATTGCTGTGGTAGCCCAGTATGGAATCATGCCTCTGACAGCATTTGCCCTGGGCAAGTTCTTTCGGCTGGAGTCCATTCAGGCACTGACCATTCTCATCTGTGGCTGCTGCCCAGGTGGAAATCTCTCCAACATTTTGAGCCTGGCATCTAAAGGAGACATGAACCTCAGGTAAGGAGGTTGTGTGACAGTGATATTAAAGCCAGCAGCTGCTGGTCAGTAGCAAAATTGCTTTTGCCAGTGCTAGGAACAGTTGCTTTCCTGGATTACAGTTCTCACAATCAACTAGCAAACACAGCAGTGGCCATCCAGGAGGGGGGGGGGGGCGTTGTAGTCCAAAAAAGTAATTTCCCCAAGTTCTAGGTTTTCCTTCCTAGGCTTACTGGAAGTGTAGACTCTCCCCATTCTTCTAAGAAGGACTTAAGCAAGGCAACCTTTTCCAACCAGAGTAGTCGATTGACTAGATGGGCGGGGTATAAATGTAATAAATAAACCAGGAATCTGGAGATCTGCTATGATCTACGTAGCTTCCATCATCCCCATCTAGCAGGGCCATTCTGGCAGGGGACTGCAGGGCTGCACAGCTGGAGAGTGCAAGATTGGGAAGGGCAGAAATGAGGTCTGTGACTGTGAATATAGACTTAAGTGAGGGTGGAAGCGGGCCTTGTATAAGTCGAGCAGTTTGTGCGTTCCATGATTTTAGAAAACCCTGAGTTTGATTTGATTTATATTCTGGCCTTCCTCGGAGGAGCTCCAGTGCCGAACAGCCTACATAAATGCATACAGATAATACCACAAAATAATATGCTCTAAAATCAGTGATCAAATATCTGAAATAATTAATCACAAATGTTGGATCCATAGCTCATAATTAGGCATGTAGGTGGACGGCAGCAGGGAGGTGAGCAGGATGCCACCAGGGGGCACTCTTAACTTCAAATAATTTGAGTTCATTCACTGGAATGCCTGCTTGAACATCTTCGTTTGGGACTATAGCTCCCACAACTCCCATTCAGCTGTCATTTGGTTGGAGGGTCCTGGGAACTGCAGTCGAAAATACATTTCCAAGTTCTAATATGAACCCAGTTCATCCATTCTTTTGAAATGGGGGGGGGGGGTAAGACTAGTGCATGCTGAGTCTGAACATCATCACCATCTTAGAACTACAGAGCTATTCAGACTAGGGGGAAGTGAAACCAACGTGGAGTATATATCAGGGATTTCCTACCAACTCTCCTCAGACAGAAGAAGCTGCTTGGATAAGTAGTGAAATGTTTCAACCTAACAAGAAAGAAGTCCAGATGCCATGACTCAACTTCCAGACACAGAACTAGAAGGGACCCTATGGATCATCAGGTCCAGCCCCTGTCAAGGAGGCACAGTGGAGGAATTGAACTCCCAACCTCTGGCTGCACAGCCACATTACTTAAACCACTGAGCTATCTAGCAGTTGAATAGTTGAATCTTGGGTGTTTTACCAACTTTTTGTCCACACTCAGTGAATTCAGTATTTTAAAGTGTGTGAAATTTGTCAAGTGAGGCTATGTTAGGGTCACCACATTCACAGGACAGTCTTTCCATGAATTTCTGCTGTTTCTCTTCCTTTATGTCAGCATTGTGATGACTGCATGCTCAACGGTCTTGGCACTTGGCTTGATGCCCCTTCTCCTGTTTCTCTACACTAAGAGTATATATCAAGGCAATTTAGAGCACAACGTGCCTTACAAAACAATTGTTTTCTCCCTCTTCATGATCCTTGTCCCCTGTGCCATTGGGATCTATTTGAATGAAAAGAAGCCACAGTATTCTCGCCTCATTGTGAAAGTAAGTGAAATGTATACTATTTAGATCTGTTTTCACTATTTTAAACACTATAAGGAAATCTTGGCATTCTCATGGTTATTTTCTACCCTGCACAACAAGAATGCATGTTCTACATCAGACCCACTACTACCTGTGCAGTGCAATTCTTAGTTCCTCCTACAACTTCATGAATCAGTGCACGTGGTTCCCCAAATGTTGCTGGACTGCAGTTCCTTAACAAAAATAACCTACGGTAAGGGAAGATTGGAGTTGTAGTCCAATAGCACCTGGTAAGCAAAACATTCCCCATCTTGTGCTTTATTTGCTTTATGGTACTTAAGTTGTCCAAACCTTTGTGTTTCATTCTGAGCTTAGCAGCCAACTGGTTTGAAACAGTTATATGAGATACTGTTGAACAATGGGAAAATATTTAGTGAGTATGGTTGTTGTGGGTTTTCCGGGCTGTCTGGCCGTGTTCTTGAGGTTTTTCTTCCTAACGTTTCGCCAGTCTCTGAGGCCGGCATCTTCAGAGGACAGGAGTCAGAGTATTTAGTGAGTATGTTTGGGGAGTGGCCATATAGACATGTCCAATACGGACTTCCTTTACTGCTTTAGAGTTAATAAGAAAGGGCCAAGAAGACCACACAAATTATCTGTGGTTAGATTTCCATTTCTCACTATGTATACTTCAAAACAGGACAGACTTCATTTTTGGGTTTGAGAAATCACATTAGGGGTGCTTCCTGATACTAAATAATCTTAGAACTACAGAGCTGGAAGGGACTCTATGGATCATAGAGTCGAGCCCCTGTCAAGGAGGCACAGGGGGAAACTGAACTCCCAACCTCTGGCTCTGCAGCTAGATACTTAAACCACTGAGCTATCCAGCAGTTCAATTAGCAAAGGCAGAGATAGAAAAAAGGGTTTTGTTTTGTTTTTTGGACTAGAGTTCCAAGGATATCCCAACCATCTGAAGTGGTCTGGAAGTTATAGTTCAAAAACCTACATTTTCCAACCTCTGGTCAGAGATGCATGTGTGATGCCTGTATTTCCACATTTCAAGTGGCTCCTAGCAACCTCACTACAAGGCGGGAATCATTTGGGGAAAATTGTACATTAGGGAAAAGAGTACGTAGGTTGTTCATTTGATGTTTTTAGGCCTAATTCCTTCTGGTGGTCCAACTAAAGTAGACCCATCAATTCAGCAAGATTTCTGAAGATGATTCAGTGAACAGAGTGTAGTTGGAACTACCAACTGTATTCAGGCCCAGAAGGCCAGTGGTTGCCTTTCAGTGCAAGTCTATTCATCATTCAGAAAAATAAATATTCTGAAATAAATTCTATAGAATGGAGAGAAAGTTACCCCCCAAATGAATGAGTTTCACTGTTTCTGTTAGCAAAACTGAACAGAATTTCCAGTGATGTCTTTAAAACCTTAGATTCCCAATGTCTTTAAAACCTCAGTTGAATATTTCAAGACAATTACGGTTCAAAGATCTAAAGTGCAGTTAAGAGTATAACTTCTACTCTGAAATACTGCAACCTAAAGGAAAAGTCCCAGTGAAATGAGCTGGTATAGCTCAGTCAGTTGGAGCACCTGGCTGCCCCACCAATGATTAGAGTTCTCGCTGTGCTGCCTGGGAAAAGGATAAAAGGAAGCAGCATCCAGACAGAGGGTTGGTCCAAAGACAGCTTATGAATATACATGTTATGTTAAAAAATGTAATTTCCTTTTGTAGCTTTGACAGTCTACGGATCCCCTGTGGAGGAAAGGAAATGTTGGCAAAATGTTCAGCATTGTAACTACTTCTTATATTATTTTCACATTAAGAATTACAATGTTGATTTGTGGCACATTTTGTGCTACTCAATGGGACGTGGTGGCGCTGCGGGTTAAACCGCAGAAGCATCTGTGCTGCAAGGTCGGAAGACCAGCAGTCGTAAGATCAAATCCACGTGACGGAGTGAGCTCCCGTCGCTTGTCCCAGCTCCTGCCAAACTAGCAGTTCGAAATCATGCAAATGCGAGTAGATAAATAGGTACTACCACAGTGGGAAGGTAACGGCGTTCTGTGTCTAGTCGCGCTGGCCACGGAAACTGTCTACGGACAAACGCTGGCTCTACGGCTTGGAAACGGGGATGAGCACCGCGCCCTAGAGTCGGATACGACTGGACTAAATGTCAAGGGGAACCTTACCTTACCTGTGCTACTCACTTTGGATGCCAAAATGGCTTCGTTCATGACTCTGCTGTCATTGCAGGGCAAGGCATCCTCCCCTGTGTCAGTCATGAGTAATCAGGCCAAAGGCATGCCAACTTTTTGGAAATATATATTATTACTATACAACTACTAATAACAATTTTCCCAAGTTGTGGTCTAGCCTACCTGTGTTACAAATCTGTTTATATAATGAAAGATCTGGAGGAAATGCCTCATTATCTTATAAGATGAAGGGAGCCAAGCCACACCCTTCGGTAGCTAAGGAGATGATATCAGCCAAAAGCACACAATATAGCACTATTTAGCAGCTGCTCCCAAATGTCTTGGCTTATATCAGGCAATGATCTGTTAACTTATTTTATTATTTTTTTCCAGGCAGGTATAATTGTATTGCTTCTGTCATCTATCCTGACCATTGCTCTGACTGTGATCCTTTTTGGAAGCAGTATCTTATTGATCATCTTCTCTCCACGCCTGCTGGGGGCATGCACTCTCATGCCTTTCATTGGCTTCTCCATGGGCTACCTCCTTTCAGCATCCTTTCACTTCAGCAGTCAGTAAGTCTCCCTACTGGTAACAATCTTGCAGGTAGCCCTGAAAAGCAACATCTGTAATTGTGCTTTTGTGAGAATATCAACCATTTTCTTCTAATTTTTTAAATGCAATTTTGTTCTAAAAGAATTTGAAAGGAGAAGAGATTCTGGAGAAATTCTCATGGATAAGTTTCAGGATTTTTGTGCTTACTTTACTTATGTAAAGGATGAATGTACCTTTTATTGTATACCCACCTCTGTGGCAGCCTTCCCAGCTTCCCACAGGAAAGATGTCACAAGAGGACACTTTCCACAGGACTATCAGATCCAAAAGGGTGTGTAGCTACTAAAGCTGCAGTGTGATGAAGAGATGGGTAATACAAAGAAGAAGAAGAAAGAAATACAGGACCCTTAGCCATCTTGCAAAGTTATGATATGCTCAATAATATCACCAGAAGAAATTGGAAAAGGCCCTGAGAATGAGGCAGAAAAACTGGAGCAGTTTTCTCTGGGAAATAACACTTTTAGGAAATTGGACAATAGATGTGGCACAGCAACATTGTCACCTTTTTCCTGTAGCAGGACATGACATTCCTTTGTAGCTACTACAAGGCTTGTAATGCTGGAAAGAGTTGTATTATAAGCAACTTGCAGTAGAAACAAAGTCTATGTTAAGCCCATTGAACTGTAGCTTTCAGAAGGCCTAGGCAGAGGTGCTGAACTGATTCACCAAAAGCTAGTGCCAAGCTAAAATTTCTCAGATATTTTGCTCTTTGAGACTTTTCTTTTTATTTATTTATTTTATTTATTTACAAGATTTTTTAGCCACGCCATTACCAGTGGTCTCGGCGTGGTGTACAACAATATTAAAACTTTAAAAACATTAAAACCATTAAAAATAGGCAATAATTTTTCTTAATCTGCAAGAGATAGAAAGCTGTTTAACAAATCCCCAGAATATAACTCTCTCCATCTGTTTTTGTGGCTGCCTGAAACCACCACAATGATCTAGAACAGGGGTCTCCAAACTTTTCATTATCATATATTTAAACATTTTCGAGGGCTGAAGCAGGAAAGGGGGACCCAAGTGAGACAGCAGGGGTGTGGGGTTGCTTCTGTCATGGTGTGGATGTGGCCCACGTTTGGAGACCCCTGCTCTAGAATAACAAAAGATGGAGGGGGGGGCAGAGTGAAAGAAGTAAAATGGTGACCAAGCGTCTTCCTTGTTATTCACAGTGCTTGTGCAAAAAGCCCTGCTTTCAGGGGATTTTTTTTTTCATGAAACTGTGCTACATAATTGAGGAATTGTTGGAGAACTTTAGCTTCCTTTGGAGCAATGTACTGAAATTGTTGCCCCAATATCGATTCCCATAAATAGTGTGGAAAGGCTATTTGGTCACAGCTATAGTCTGCAATTTAATTGATCTTGGTCTGGTTTAAGGGGGATCCTAGTTCTGTTGCTCACTCTTCCCCTGGGTTAAAGTCCAATAGCTGGAGCCTGGGGAAACCTAAAGGTCTGCCTTGTTTGTTTACAGGGGGATAGGAAACTGTGAGAGCTTAGGAAATTTCCTTTTGGGGGACAACTTTTCTAAGTTCTGGTAGTGGCCGTGCTAACTTGGGGACTCTGGGAGTTGTACTACAAAACAGTAATTTTTCTAAACCCTGGAAACGGTGGAAAAGAGAACTTATTTGCAACTAGTCTTTGCAGACTGCAAGCCGAATTCATCAGATGGATAGCCCACTCCGTGTGTACTAGGGATAATGCTGGCTATTCTTTAAGACGATACAATCTGTGAGCTGTTGCAACAAACTAATTGTTTTACTTCCCAAAAACCCCCAAAATTATTGCAAAAAGCTATCTGGAGTACATCATTTGCTGGGTGGCACTCCCTGGGCCAGTATTTCCCTCCGATGCAAGCACTAATAAAGTGTACTTCAGCATTTTTCAGACCCTCCAGGTTTTCAATAGGGAGCAGTTCTCCCCTTCACATTCTTGTGTTAAACAAATTTAGCAAAGCATGGTTTGTGGGTTTCCATTTGTGTGGACAGCCTCCATCACAGAGCCTATTTCTTTCTCAGAAAGCTCCCTTGATGAGTAAAAGGTAACAGAAGCTCAAGAAAAGGGGAGGGGCAGGGACTATATGGTCTCCTTTCTGTTTACAGTTTAATTATGCTTCAAGTGGGCTTAAGGAGACATGGTGTGGATTTAATTACAGTTCTGTGCAACTCTTGTTTTCTGCATTCATAGGTGCAGGCGGACTATTTGCTTTGAGACAGGTTGCCAGAATGTGCAGCTGTGTACCACCATCCTCCAGCTGGCTTTTGCCCCTGAAGTTGTTGGGGCTCTTTTTCTCTTCCCACTTCTGTATCTGATATTCCAGTTGGGTGAGGGGCTTCTCCTGGTTCTGCTCTTCAGGACATGTGAAAGATAAAAGAATCCAAAGGCAAATGTCATCTTCAAAACATCACCTTTCTTCCTTGTGTTCTATAGACTCCCATGGAATTTCAAACTTTTATATAGCCACCATTTAGGCCTGTGTGCTTTTGGGGTGGGTGGGTATCAGCTTGTGTGAACTTCAGTTAGAAAATGGCTACAGCTGAGCAACAACTGAAATTAAAATTGCCAGCTGAAGAGGAACAACATACACCCTGAGGACTGGCTGCTCCCACATCCTAATTAACCATTAAGGTGAAACTTTCATGATACAGAAATGTTATCATTCTTACATCTGCATATAAAGCTATAGATAGCAGCAAAATACAGTGGCTAATAGAAAGGCCAGCAATCCAATTTAGACAGCTGAAAATCTATTTTCTTTTCTTATAGTAAGCATGTTTCCAGCCACCATTTTTAGAAATTTTTAGACGTATCAGAGTAGAATTATGTGGGGGATCAAAGCACGGTGGTGACATGGTGACAGATACATCTCCCTCTCCATCTCTTATCCCTTCCTGTGAGTCAAGCAGACATTCATGTTTTCAGAGCCGCGTAAGCACTGTAAATGCATTCAAACTGAACACTCTTACCAGTCCCATGATAGGCAGCCCTTTTTTTATCAGGGCTGGCAATCACAAGAACACTGGAAGAACTTCAGTTGAATAACTTGAGTTGAGTAACTTGCAGTGTGTATGTGGACTTTCTCACGGAGCACATGAAAATGTTTCCACAGAACTTCCAGGCAAGAGGGGGATGCAATATGTTTTCAGGCTGAATGTCTAAACAGGGCCAGCATGTTTAGAATGAAATCCTCTGCCCAGCTTATGTATTACAGTAGTTGCTTTGTTACATCTACCATATTGAATGCATAAATCACCTTCTGGTAGCCAGGAAATATGGGAACCATAGCCCAAAATATGTGGAGGGCACCGGGTTTATGGAAGTTGCTTTAGGAAATGAACTAGGTCTGCATAATACACAATGCATTTTTAGTAACTAAAATGTTTTTTTTCTGTACAACTGTCTGCCTTCCTCCAGAACATGGTTTCCTGATCTTGCATCTGCAGATTCTTTAGTTTACATAACCTCTTCCTTGTATCCGATTTTACCCCACACACTTCCTGAGAATGTCAATTAGTGGATACAACAGAAAATCATGGCAGTTGAAAAGAAGTTTGTGGACCAGACCAAGGTCTGCATATTCCAACACCCTATTTCCAATAGTGGTTGACCTAATCCAACCTGGAGAAATCACAGAATTCTCCAAGTTTAGTTTGAAAGGACCACAAGGGCTATCTAGTCCAAAACCCTACCAATGTAGAAGAAAGTGCAGACATTTAGTGTTAAACTGGAAAGAACATAAAGACCCTGTTGGGTGAGACCCAACACCTACTTAGTCTAGTCCAGCAGTGTATTCCTTGTGGCCAAGTGTATGCTATCATAGCTCAGTGGGTTACAACATATAATTAGAACATTAGTACAATGGCACAGTCTGGCTTGTACTCTGTAACTGGCATTCAGAGGCATACAGTACTACCTTTGATATAAAAGATGACACAGCAATCCCAAATACTAGCCATTTATCATTTATGAAAATCTTCATTGCAGGATTTGTAGGGGGGGAGGGTAAAGTGGACGATCATAGCAGGGAATTACAAATCAGAACTTATACAACTGGAAAAAACTTCATGCCTTGGATTAAAGTCTGTGTGTGGTCCTTTGCCATAGTATGTACATTCTAGTGGTAAAAAGCATAGTACCTAAACTAGCGGGAAGATGGGATTCTACTCTTCTCCCTTTTACAGACCCCTATATCTTAGTCCACGTGTACTACCCTTGAAACTAGATGCATACTGGGATTGGTGTTGTGTATGTAGAGCCTGATCAAGCCTTGAAAATTTTTCAAGTTGGATATACACTGCTTACATTCAAAATGCAATGTGCCCTTTCTCCCACACTTCACTAAGAACTACATATATGCAGGATTACTGCATGCCATTTCTGGTAAAGTGCCCTGCCATGAGTCTAATAAGACTTCAACCAAAAATAATACATCAATGTAATTAATAGTTCCAAATAGGTTGAGTATGGGGCTTTGCCTCAAAACTGGAGTCCATCATACAGATCAAGAAGTGAAATACAGAACTACCTGTTTTCAAACAATTCCCCTAACAAAAGCACTGTGGAGCCTGAAACCATGACAAAACTACCCATCTACTCAAGGGCATAAAATTTTGCCTGTTTTAAAATTAGGATGGGTGAAGCACATGAACATCCATCTCTCCATCTATTAATTTACATGGAATCTTGCTTGCTATGATGTGGCTCCACAACCTATCCTAAATTTAGGTTAACACTTTTTTTTTTGTTTAATCGTTAAGTCGTGTCCGACTCTTCGTGACCCCATGGACCAGTGCACGCCAGGCCCTCCTGTCTTCCACTGCCTCCCGGAGTTGGGTCAAATTCATGTTGGTAGCTTCAGTGACACTGTCCAACCATCTCGTCCCGTCGTCCCCTTCTCCTCTTGGCTTCACACTTTCCCAACATCAGGGTCTTTTCCAGGGAGTCTTCTCTTCTCATGAGATGGCCAAAGTATTGGAGCCTCAGCTTCAGGATCTGTCCTTCCAGTGAGGTTAAACTTTTACCTACCCTCTAAAAGCAAAATGGATGGAAATAGTCCCTCTTTATTCTGAAGTATCTCATGATTTGGCTAGGTCAGAAGAGAAAACAAAAGAAGACTTGAACTGCTTGAGTTCACTTTACAAAGGTTTTGAGGCTAGGTGTCTTAAGCTGGTCTTTTTCAGTTGCTGCACCAAATAGTATTTAATAAATGCTAAAGAAAGCCAAATATATGAGCACTTTCCACTCTTAAGATACCTACACCAGGCAGGAAAGTCTGTCCAATTGGCCTTATAAAATTCTTTGCTCACCAAATTGACCACAGCAAGGAATTACCCACTGGATAAAAATCCTTGTAGCTGGCTGGATAGTACGTGGCTACAGGCAGTTTGAATCCCTACTGTGTCTCCAGGGGGAGAGCGAGCTTGTGTAGCTATGGGCAAACTGCAGGCCAAGGATACCCCAAGGGAATGGCAAACCACTTCTGTGTGTTCTCTACCTAGAAAACCCTGAAAAGGGTTGTTGTAAGTCAGAACTGACTTGATGGCATGCAATTATTATTATATAACAAACATTAGGGGAATTGTTAACCAGAAACACATTTTAGTAATTTTACCTCCTTGCACAATGAAGATGAAGAATGAGTCTTCAAAAGCAATGATGCTACTTACACATATTTAAGAACTTGGGAGACACATCATTTTCTGAATAGTTTTATTACCCATTCTGACCTATATGATTAAGACATTGCAGCCAAACAAATAAGTACTTAGAAACACTAAAAATCTGAAATAAAGCTTTATTCACAGCTGGTATAGAGCTCCATAGCCAATTTAAATGTTTAATACCCTGAAACGCCAATTATGAGAATATACTGAGAACAGGTGCTCAAAAGTAGAGATTTTTTAAATACAAAAAAATTTCTTCAAAGAGCTCTAGCAATTTACATAAAGCTATGCACTTCTGTCTTAATGAAGTGAGCAGGAAAAGGATTATCAAAAAGACAAATACAATTAGTTCAGTAACTCCTTGGTGGTCCACATGTACAAAGCTGTTCAACCCCTTCCCTCCCCGTTCAGTCCCTTCCCCCAAAAGTCACATACTTACCACAACTAGCAAGTATGGTTTTAAAAGTCCCCAAGGCAAACTATTTACAATTCAGTTGCCACTGTCAACAGATCGTGATCTTGAACGCGACCTCTGGCGATCAACAGAAGCTGGAGACTTGGATCTACTTGAGGAAGCACGTTTCTGACTCTTTTCAGGGGCAGGAGATCTGCTAACTGAACGTGACTTGCTACGGCTCCTGCTCCTGGTGTAAGACTTGCGACTCCTGGAGCGAGAACGGCTGCGAGATCTTGAGGAGCTCCTGCTACGGGAGCGAGACCTGCTCCTGGACCTACTAATAAAGTTAAATGCCCAGTTTAGATTGTAATAATGCATAACTTACATTACACTATATATGAATACCCAGATTTATTTTTTAAGTGGAATCCTTACCTATGTCTTTTGCTGCCCTCAATTAGTTTGATTTTCCGTCCATTTATTTCTTTGCCAGAAAGCTTTTCAATAGCATTCTTTAGATCACTGTAAGAGGCAAACTCAACCACCCTAATAGAAGAAAGTGTACAACTGGAGTCAAACTTAGTAACTCTAAAGCACTTTTAAACATTTCCTATTTCTTCTATGACACATTATACCCCCCCTTAATACAGTAATTACTTCAATATATTTACCCTTCATTTAGTTTGGGCCTGTGTGCATCTGCAAAAGTCACTTCTCCAGCTTGTCTCATGAAGTCTTTGAGATCCTAACATAAGATTGAATACGTTAGAGAAAGCAGCAGACAATATTTATGAATATAAAAAATTACTACTGCAAGGAAAGATGTTAAGAAAAATGTGGCAGATGCCACACATGTAATTCTGTTTGACAGTATACACCAGGGCACGAAATAAATGAAAACAGCATACTGCTTTAAAAGCAAAATGCTAAATTTTAAATTACTTTACTTTATTTGTCTATATACTTTATTAAACTTTCTTGCATTCAGCTTATTTGTATAAAAACATTCTGAAATGTTTTATGATTAAAAACATAACATTTATTTTAAAACACCAGTTATTTTGTGCCCCATAGGTCATTAAAAATATAGTTTACTTTACCTTCATTAAAATTTCCCTAGGCTAGCCAAGCAGCAACCTGCATTAAGCGATCGAAGATACCGTCATGGTACATGCCCGACTGGCTCTTCGCCAACCATTTGAAGAACACTACCCAGTCGGTGGAAGCCTTTAATCGCACAGCCCTCCCTATTAGCAGACTACTGGTCGATCCAGACATTCTCTACTCTTGTGAAGTTACACCAAGGACCATGTTACTGCGATCAGGATTCCAACGACCACCTAATGCGTATCTTTCAACTCTCTCGATCACGATCTCTTATTTCGAAGCTTTACAGGAGGTAGTTCTCAACTTAGGAATCAGATCTCGTTAACTGTCGGGAATCGCTGCAACCCGGCACTCTAAGGAAGTGCACCGATTACGTCTAGACCAGCAAACACAGATCTAGAGGTGGCCAACTGATACACTGGAGGAGCTGACTGGATAAGTCAACCAGGCCCAACCAAGAGTGACCAAGACAGAACGATTAGGATAACCCACAGGCACTCCTCGTCATAAGGCCAACGACACAGATAGGCTGGCAAATAAAATGGATTTTTAAAGTGGTTAAAATGGAGTTTGAAAACAAGGTAAAATTACATTGAAATACTACTATTAATCTACTTTTGAAAAATATATTTAAACATTAAATATTAATAATTCTGAAAATGTTTTAAACTTAAGGTAAAAAAAACTAGATTTAGTAACAAAGCATTTAACATTACATACCCGTTAAATGAAGTCTAACAGATAATCATGTTTTAACAAACCTGCCAGCTGACTCGGGATGATAGATTTTCTACAATTAGACGATTTTCTGTTCTGACAGGTGGAGCATTTCTAATAGAGACAAAATATTTAATTAAGCAATTACATCTCAACCAAGTATCACCCAATACATTTACTGTATTTCAGCCAGATACACACCTTCTGTCATTTCGTGGGCGACGGCTGCTAAAACGGTCAGAGTAACGTCCTCTGCCTCTTCCACCTCTTGAACGAGCCCTTGCATGTTCAATTGTAACTCTATAAAGTGAAATAAATAAAACCACTGTTTACTTCAATGTTAAAGACACAGAAGAATACTCTGCACAAACACATTAACAATTCTTAGAAAATATCAAAAGTGCACGAAGATTTACCTCTCACTGCAAAGCTCTTTTCCATCCAACTCATAGACTGCATCATCAGCATCCCTTGGATCCTCAAACTCCTGCGAAAACAAGGAACTGCTATGTTAGGAGAAAACCAAACTTATATCCATAACATAGTATTACATCTAGGTTGCAATTCCATGATATAAATGCCCAAACAGAATTTCTGAGCAAACATAACACGATGATAGAATTTAGAGGTGTCCACCACTGCTCAGTTGTTTATTTCTAGGAAAACCTTTTTCCTGTGTTTACTGGAGAACTGGCACCAGTAAAATACCACAAAGCAGTTTCCCAGTATTTAAAAATAACCTTTATCCCTGCTGCTTGAGTGTTAACAGTTTGCTCTCACTTACCACAAATCCAAAACCCCTTTTCAGATCAATATCTCTGATGCGTCCATATCCCTTGAAAAATCTCTCCACATCTTTCTCTCGGGCAGCTGGATTCAGCCTTCCTATGAAGACGCGACAACCGCTCATAATGCCTCTCAAGATAGACCAGCTGTGAAGATAGAGAAGGAAATTTACAGAGGACGCCCTTCAACTGCTATGTCCCAAGTCCTTGGGAATCTAAAATGGCTGCCGCGAAAATAGGTCAGCGGCCGCCAGCCTCCGCCCCCTCCCCGCTCAACTCTGCCGCAGTCCCAACTCCGCCCTTCTCTTGCCGCAGTCTGACGTCAAGCACGGCAGAGCGCCAAGTAAACCCCGCCCCAAAGCGTCCAGCTCATTCGCGCAGGCCGTCGAGCGCTAGCTTACGGTCGCCCAATCAGAGTACGCCACCTTTATGCCTCCTTTTGAGCCTAGCGGGGGTGGGGTGAGGGTGGGGGTTAGACGGCCGTCGGGTTGCGCATGCGCATTATAAAACCTCGACCATGGGTGAAATTAAACCGACGCCATCGTTCCTACAAAATGGCGGCAGAACCGTACCCACCGTTTCGCCAGCATTGCTACTGACAGTCGCCCTCTTGCACTTAAGAGATTAAAGACCTGCCTTTCCATTCTTCCGTGGCAAGCAGCCAGTAACCAACTTGTCCCCTCCCGAAAAAAATCCAAAACTCTGACGCGTTCCCCCTTCCGGATCTTAATTTCTCACGGCCCTGCCGTCTCCCCTCCCGCTCTCGGTCACCTAAGAGATCCCATACATGGCTAATAAATCTTAAATTCCCACAAACCTGCTCTTGCGATCGTCCGTTTTGAATGAAGCCGGTGGCACGCAAACCAACAGAGGGGGGAAAAGGACAGGTCAACAGACCTCGAACCACCTCAGCCGACGTCCAACTCGCGACTGGCCCGGTCCCTCTCTAACAGCGCCACAAAATGGAAACTATCACCATGTGACTGAGAAGGCACGTGATGCCGTTGCAGCTCAACGATTGGTTGAAAGGAGATAGAAAAAATAGGTCAGGCGTGGGGGAAGGGCACTCGGCTCGCTGAGTCATGGGTGGGGAGGGAAATAAAGTGGTCAAACCAGCCTGTGCGCGTGCGCAGCTCAAACTGGCCTCCTCTACCCCTTAGCGGGTTTGATATTTTTATTATTTCCCTGTAAATCTAAAGTGGGCTGTAAGAAATTCTGACATCGTACATGTTTTAAGTTGCCTTGAGAGACATTGGCAGAGGCCTGGCCTGATAAGAGACTGGAGAATCCGCAGTAAAGGGAGAGTGAGGTTGCAAAAGTGGCAAATGATGGGGTAGGGCTCAATACTGTCTCCCAGGTTTGAAGCACAAATCCGTCCTCGCACTCGCCGCGCGTCACAGAAACTCGATGCGCCTGTCGATAAATTCGTCGGGCACAGTTTTATGCAGAAGTAAAATTTACCTATGTCCGTTCAGAGGGAGTTGTTCCTGAGAAATGTGCATAGTATAGGAGCTGCCTTCATCCCGAAAAACCTGCTTCCTTTAAGAAGAGCTCTGCTCTACTAACACTGCTTTTCTTGTTCTGGGAAAAACTGCACAACACAATTCCCTAAAGCTTTATACAGAGTCTCTGACAATCGAAAGGATGCTAAGTAAATTTATGAATCCCAAATTGAAAATAGTAAATTAAAACACATCGAAATTACATTATATATTATATACATTTAATAATTCAAGTCACTACAAGCCTCTTCCTAATTTTCATGCGTTTCTGGGTAACAACTTCCACCTAGTTAAAGGATAAATGAAAAGTTAGAGATGTTATACAATTACGAATTACACAAGTAAGGGTTATACAATTTAATGAAGATTTTGTAGTGAGTTCCTTCTTCACAGTGAAATGAAAAATCATTTTTTATATTTTCTAACTGCTGTTAGAATATTCCAAGATCTCTTGAGCTGGCAATGTTTATATTTTTAAAAAACGGGAGACTGGGCAATCAGTTTTTTTTAGCCCCAGTATACACGCCTACCAGTGACTCATGCAGGCTGCTCTTCAGCCTCCATCTTAGATCTGAGTTTAACTGCAAACTTCATGGCAACAACATTGAGCCTAATGTTTTTGGTCTTCTGTTTTTTTCATCATCTCCTTTCCCTCCCTCCACAAAGCTTGATGAGTTCTGGGGAACTTGAAAGCTTCCACATTCTGTGACATTTTGATATTATCCATCATTTTTGTTTTAGATTCTGTATCTCTTCAACCACAAATCTCAATGTCAGAAATGCGCTGTGAAGCTTTTTAATCAGATTGGCTGAGGAAGCTCTCTTTGGTTCACCATACATGCTTCACAAAACAGCAGATTCTCCAGGCAATTTGAAGTAGGAATAGATATCTTCAAGGTCCCCTTTCTGTGGTGAGATAAATCTGATGTCTAGTTGCAGTAAACAGCATTATTTTTTTGCTAGGCAGATAAGGTTTCACACCAGCCAGCATCTTATAGAGTAATTAATTAATATTCAAACCCAAAGGTGGGCAAGGCATAGCCCTTTATATATTGCTGAACTGCAACTCTCAGGATTTCTCACTATTGGCTATGCTGTACAGTGGAACCTCTACTTACGAACTTAATCCGTATTGGAATGGTGTTCTTAAGTTGAAACATTCTTAAGTTGAAGCAAAATTTCCCATAGGAATGCATTGAAAACCGATTAATCCGTTCCGGCTGTTTTTTGTTCTTATGTAGAGGCGCGTTCGTACGTTGAAGCATTAGTTCCCATAGGAACTAATGCAAAGCCGGTTAATCCGTACTCTACCACTAGGGGGAGAATTTTTTTTTAACCTAAGATGACCTAAGGTTAAAAAAAGGGCAGGAAAGTTTTTTTCCCCGTTCTTATCTTGGAGCTCCGTTCTCAAGTAGAAGCAAAATTTAGCGAACGGAGCTGTTCTTAAGTTGGATCATTCTTAAGTAGGGACGTTCTTAAGTAGAGGGTCCACTGTAATGGCTCATGAGAGCTGCAGATCAGCAACATTTGGAGTGGTGCTATTTGCCCATCTTTGCTCTAATCACTACTCCATGTTAGCAAGGAAGCAGCCTCCTGGACGTTTGGCTGCCTTATACAAACATAGAATGCTTGCTATTTTGGTGTTATGGTTAGAGCAAGAACAGGCAAATTGCACCACTCCAGATGTTGCTGGATTGCAACTACTTTGAGGCCTTATTAGAACAGCCAATAGTGAGAAGTACTGATTGCAGTCGAACGATATTTGGAGAGCTACACTTTGCTGGCCCTTGGGTGTGAATATTTGAATGACATTTGGGAGATGCAGGTTCTATTCCCTGCAGAATCATGAAACACAGTGACCTTGGACCAGTCAGTTTTAGCCTGACCTCTCTCACAGGGCTGATGTATGGACAGAATAGGAGGAAAAGAGCTTGAACTCTGGCAGGAAAGGCAGGATACAAATGTAACTAATAAATAAGCAACTTAATACCTTGTTGAACTTGGTTACAAAACAGCAAGAATTGTGCAGTTCTATGCATGTCTATTAAGAAGCACATCTCACTGAGTTCAGTGGACCTTCTCAGTAAATGTATAACCTACATTAAGAAGAAAAGAAAAAATCAAGTTCTGATCCGCATCTGAAGTTACTATTTACTGCTTTCCTTCCCCAAAATCATTTTCCATCTTGTAGTCAACATACCGTGTTTCCCCGAAAATAAGACAGGGTCTTATATTAATTTTTGCTCCAAAAAACGCATTAGGGTTTATTTTCAGGGCATGTTTTATTTTTTTTCATGTACAACAATCTATATTTATTCAAATACTATACAGTCGTGTCATCTTCTCGTTGCTGCACAATGGTGGAGGGAGGGGTTTCACTTAACTGGGGCTTATTTTGGGGGTAAGGCTTATATTACGAGTATCCTGAAAAATCGTACTAGGGCTTATTTTCAGGTTAGGTCTTATTTTCGGGGAAACAGGGTACCTGTCCATAGCAATACAAACACAGCATTAGAAAAGCCAGAAGGGAACAGTCTCAGAGAAAAGAAAAAGAGAGAACAAGAAATACAAAATGTGTAGTTTATTTTTAATCTGTATTTATGCCAAATGGAATGGAGTATGCAACTTTAAAAAATAGTATAAACCCTAACCAGCTATAAATGTGTAGCTTGAAATGAATTCTTGAGGAGCAGTCACAATAGTGTTCCAGGCGTAACTAGTAAGGTCTATCCTAAAATACCCTCTAAATGATTGATGGCAGTCTGTGGATTACTGTATATAGTCACATCTATGTGCTATACAGAATATCTCATTGCTGGGGGGAAAGCATGCTGAGCTTCTTTCCCTATATGTGAGTGTTTTGTTAGCAATGTGCCACAAGTAGCTCTTAATGTATTAATTTGTATGAAACATTTTGATCTTATTAGATGTATGATACTGAAATATTGATACTGTAATCTTCCAAGAAAAAGATCAAATCCATGCAGAGTGGCACAAATACTATGTGTATTGGAAGGATTTAAATCAGTTCCACAGTCTGGGTGTTTAATGCAGTTTTTATGACAGAGTTGATACTGTTAGTTGCTGTATTTCTGCATTACCTATCTAGATAAGCCCTCAGCACCTGTGTAGCTTTACTTTTCATTCCTATTGTGTTACCTGTTTTGCTGTCTTCATGCTGTTTTATGACTTGGGCATTTCACATGTGTTTAGGTTATATACATCTTAACTCCAATATTTCTTGAATGTTTTTCTGCCAAATTACAACAGTGGATCAATCATGCGGGGCAAAAATAGGAGGGAGAGAGCTAAACACTTATCCCACTCCTGAATCTTTAATGATTATTCTTAAACCCGCCCCCTGCTCATTTCTTTTTAGTCTCTGATCTGACTCTGAGTGAGCTAGGAGGGAAATAGGGAGGGAGCATTTGTGAGACAGAATTTATGCACAGCGGCTGTCAGGTGGGAGCCTATTCCACAATGAACTGGTTTATTGCCTTGAATATACACAGTGTTTTCTCCTCATGTTGGGAAAATTCTTGGGAAATCTTCAGCAGCAGTTGTTATGCTGTTGGGAATGTGCTGTATTCCTCTGCTTAACTCAGGGGTCGTCAACCCCCGGTCCGTGGGCTTGCCGGAACTGGGCCGCAGATACGGGTCTCCGCCCCCCCCTGCACGCACACACGGTGGTCGTGTCGCGCTCGCGGGGGTTGTGACACGCCCCTGCGTGAGTGTGACACACCCACCGCGAGCATGACATGCCCACTGCGGACACGACACGCCCCCTCGTGAGTGTGACATGCCCACCGTGGGTGTGACACGCCCCCCTGCGTGAGCGCGGGGTGCCCCACCGCGCATGGAGCTCGCTCCCCCCAGCCGGTCCATGGCCCCAAAAAGGTTGGGGACCGCTGGCTTAACTTTTTCATCCAGCCTCAGGTCTCTCCAGCCAAAATCCAAAATACTAATCACTACACTAACCTTTGCCAGCTTAATGTTTTATTGCTGTCATCAAAGTTGATAAATTATGTCTTGTTTTTTTGTATTGCTGCTCTTCGGAGGAAGGTCTCTGTGTACCTATAACATACACACTTATGTAGATATAGCTCAATACAGCTGCCTTTTTTTAAATTTTCCTTGCATAAGTAGGATCATCATTATGAGTGCCTGCACATCAAAATGTGTGTGTGTGAGAGAGAGATTTGTAACACAAATAGAGCATTTTGACCAATGTAGGTTTTACATTATAGTCTAGTTGCATCAAATGCAGCTTTGCAGCTTGTATGGAGTTTTTAAAGGGTGGCTGGTGTGTAAAACGTTCCTGTATGTATTTATTCAGAAGTAAGTTCCATTGAGCTCTATGGGACATACTCCCAGATAAGTAAGAAAAAGGTTTATACTTACTTAAAGATACCTGTATAAAATTCCCTCTACCTTGTGGATTGGAGCCTGGCTTCTCTGCATATTGCACGCACACGAAAATTAAATATGTACTTACATCATTCATAACTGTTCCCAATTGTATGTCCTTTGTACTCAGAACTGTAGGAAGCATACTCACAGATTTGGGATTCCTCCACAGTCTTCATTACCAGACTTAGGTGACTGATGGAGTCAAATATAGAATAAGTTGTCATATGATAAGAATACCATATGCCAGCTACTTCTGACCTGTTAGTAATGCAGGGGTAAGGGAGGGGAAGTGAGGTGAGATTTCTCCCACTCCTGCCCCAAATATGTAAGAGCATAGCAGGGACTCAAGACTGTGTTGTGCTGTGCAAATTGTTGTTGTTGTTTAGTCATTAAGTCGTATCCGACTCTTCGTGACCCCATGGACCAGAGCACGCCAGGCCCTCCTGTCTTCCACTGCCTCCCGGAGTTTGGTCAAATTCATGTTGGTAGCTTCGATGACACTGTCCAACCATCTCGTCCTCTGTTGTCCTCTTCTCTTCTTGCCTTCACATTTTCCCAACATCAGGGTCTTTTCCAGGGAGTCTTCTCTTCTCATCAGATGGCCAAAGTATTGGAGCCTCAGCTTCAGGATCTGTCCTTCCAGTGAGCACTCAGGGTTGATTTCCTTCAGAACAGATAGGTTTGATCTCCTTGCAGTCCAGGGGACTCTCAAGAGTCTCCTCCAGCACCACAATTCAAAAGCATCAATTCTTCGGCGGTCAGCCTTCTTTATGGTCCAGCTCTCACTTCCATACATCGCTACTGGAAAAACCATACCTTTGACTATGCAGACCTTTGTCGGCAAGGTGATGTCTCTGCTTTTTAAGATGTTGTCTAGGTTTGTCATCGCTTTCCTCCCGAGAAGCAGGCGTCTTTTAATTTCATGGCTGCTGTCACCATCTGCAGTGATCATGGAACCCAAGAAAGTAAAATCTGTCACTACCTCCATATTTTCCCCTTTGCCAGGAGGTGATGGGAACAGTGGCCATGATCTTAGTTTTTTTGATGTTGAGCTTCAGACCATTTTTTGCACTCTCCTCTTTCACTCTCATTACGAGGTTCTTTAATTCCTCCTCACTTTCTGCCATCAAAGTGGTATCATCTGCATATCTGAGGTTGTTGATATTTCTTCCGGCAATCTTAATTCCATCTTGGGATTCATCCAGTCCAGCCTTTCGCATGATGTATTCTGCATATAAGTTAAATAAGCAGGGAGACAATATACAGCCTTGTCGTACTCCTTTCCCAATTTTGAACCAATCAGTTGTTCCATATCCAGTTCTAACCGTTGCTTCCTGTCCCACATATAGGTTTCTCAGGAGATAGATAAGGTGGTCAGGCACTCCCATTTCTTTAAGAACTTGCCATAGTTTGCTGTGGTCCACACAGTCAAAGGCTTTTGCGTAGTCAATGATGCAGAAGTAGATGTTTTTCTGGAATTCTCTGGCTTTCTCCATAATCCAGCGCATGTTGGCAATTTGGTCTCTAGTTCCTCTGCCCCTTCGAAATCCAGCTTGTACTTCTGGGAGTTCTCGGTCCACATACTGCTGAAGCCTGCCTTGGAGGATTTTGAGCATAACCTTACTAGCGTGTGAAATGAGTGCAATTGTACAGTAGTTGGAGCATTCTTTGGCACTGCCCTTCTTTGGGATTGGCATGTAGACTGATCTTTTCCAATTCTCTGGCCACTGCTGAGTTTTCCAAACTTGCTGGCATATTGAGTGTAGCACCTTAACAGCGTCATCTTTTAAGATTTTAAATAGTTCAACTGGAATGCCATCACCTCCACTGGCCTTGTTGTTAGCCATGCTTTCTAAGGCCCACTTGACTCTCCAGGATGTCTGGCTCAAGGTCAGCAACCACACTATCTGGGTTGTCCGGGACATCCAGATCTTTCTGGTATAATTCCTCTGTGTATTCTTGCCACCTCTTCTTGATGTTTTCTGCTTCTGTGAGGTCCCTACCGTTTTTGTCCTTTATCATGTCCATCTTTGCACAAAATGTTCCTTTAATATCTCCAATTTTCTTGAACAGATCTCTGGTTTTTCCCTTTCTATTATTTTCCTCTATTTCTTTGCACTGTTCATTTAAGAAGGCCCTCTTGTCTCTCCTTGCTATTCTTTGGAAGTCTGCATTCCATTTTCTGTAACTTTCCCTGTCTCCCTTGCATTTTGTTTCCCTTCTCTTCTCTGCTATTTGTAAGGCCTCGTTGGATAGCCACTTTGCTTTCTTGCATTTCCTTTTCTTTGGGATGGTTTTTGTTGCTGCCTCCTGTACAATGTTACGAGCCTCCATCCATAGTTCTTCAGGCACTCTGTCCACCAAATCTAGTTCCTTAAATCTGTTCTTCACTTCCACTGTGTATTCATAAGGGATTTGGTTTAGATTATACCTGACTAACCCAGTGGTTTTTCCTACTTTCTTCAGTTTAAGCTTGAGTTTTGCTATAACAACCTGATGATCAGAGCCACAATCAGCTCCAGGTCTTGTTTTTGCTGACTGTATAGAGCTTCTCCATCTTTGGCTTCGTTTTGAACTCCAAGGCCAAACTTACCTGTTGTTCCTTTTATCTCTTGACTCCCTACTTTAGCATTCCAGTCCCCTATAATGAGAAGAACATCTTTCTTTGGTGTCAGTTCTAGAAGCTGTTGTAAGTCTTCATAGAATTGGTCAATTTCAGCCTCTTTAGCATTGGTGGTTGGTGCATAAACTTGGATTACTGTGATGTTGAAAGGTCTGCCTTGGATTCGTATTGAAATCATTCTATCATTTTTGAGATTGTATCCCAGTACAGCTTTTCCCACTCTTTTGTTGACTATGAGGGCTACTCCATTTCTTCTACAGGATTCTTGCCCACAATAGTAGATATGATAATCATCTGAATTCAATTCGCCCATTCCCATCCATTTTAGTTCATTGATGCCCAGGATGTCAATGTTTATTCTTGCCATCTCCTGTTTGACCACATCCAGCTTACCAAGGTTCATAGATCTTACATTCCAGGTTCCTATGCAGTATTTTCTTTGCAGCATTGGACTTTCCTTTCACTTCCAGGCGCGTCCACAGCTGAGCGTTCTTTTGGCTTTGGGCCCAACCACTTCATTAGCTCTGGAGCTACTTGTACTTGTCCTCCGCTCTTCCTCAGTAGCATGTTGGATGCCTTCCGACCTGAGGGGCTCATGCTTCCAGCATCATATCTTTTAGCTTTTTGTTTCTGTCCATGGAGTTTTCTTGGCAAAGATACTGGAGTGGCTTGCCAGTTCCTGCTCCAGGTGGATCGTGTTTGGTCAGTACTCTCCACTATGACCTGTCCATCTTGAGTGTCCCTGCACGGCATAGCCCATAGTTTCTCTGAATTAGTCAAGCCCCTTCGCCATGACAAGGCAGCAATCCGTGAAGGGGAAATTAGGTATCCATTAACACGATCTAGTTCTTCATTTGTCTTTGTAGTCTTGCGTATGTGCTGTAGCCAGAGGTGACTGGTGTCTGGCAGAAGAGGAGCGATCAGATTGGTTTCCTAGAACTGAAGTATGGCTCTTTTCAAGAGAGAAGCAGAACAGTATAGGGTGGTAGCTCCAAGCTGGCATCTTTGATGCCCTAAGTTCACAGGCATCCAGTTCAAGGCTATCAAGGCTAGAAAAGATGTCTCCCTCTGAGTCTATTACTCAGGACAGTGTTTAGCTATCTTTTATTCCTGCTTTAATAGAAAGGTCTGTTCATCAATAGTATTATGCTATCTGAATCATCATCATCATCCCCTTCATAAACACAGACCTTCAGTGAGGTTGAGAGCTATGCTGAAAGGTCTCCCAAGCCAGATAGGTCTCAGCTGTGAAGCCAGACCAACTGTGTCCACCAACCATCAAATATGATGAGAGGAAATAAAAAGATATCCACACCAGATTGGTTGTCGTCCAGGTCAACAAGGACCGCATCAGATGCTATAGCCCCTGGACATCTGGTGACAAATTGGCTACAAGGTTCAGCAGACCCTGTTGAGGAACTAGGACAGGCTGCTGCAAAGGTACTGGAACAACATAAATGCAAAACTTGGACTCAGCCCGTGGTTTTCAAAAAAGAATGATGGATATTTGGAAAAGGAAACACCCATGTAGTGACATAACTGACCAATGATTAATGGACCAGAGAATGGTTATCATCTGGAGTAAAGTGTTTTCAGAACTGGAATTGCAAGAACTAGAAAAGATGGCAAAAGAAAAATCAACACAGAACAATGACCATAGTATGGAAGAGAAATGGAGGGTAGAGGTAGATGCAATAGTGGAAGAAAACATATCAAAAGAGGAACAACTTATGGAACAACCCAGAAATTATGAGTTGACAGAATGGCAGACATCACTGAGGGAAATAGTAACCCATATTAGCTAGAACACAGAGAGACAAAGGCTCCCCACTTTGTGCTAATTACACAGCAAACCAGTAAAAGATTTATTGAATGATGCAAATGTAGTCATCAGAACAATCCCAACCAACACACTAAAAGAAACAAACCACCTCATGTATAGCACAGCTACTATAATAACTATGGAACTTGGGTACAAGCTGCAAAAAACCCAGAAAACTGGCACTCTTCAATGGAAAATTCAGCTGGAAAGAAAAATAAACAAATTACATTCAGACGTTAGCAACTTAAAACACTTGAAAGATTCAAAACTTAAAAATGAAAAAGTAAAATTCAGACTATGCAAAATATATGATCTAGAAAGGAAAACAATTGTTGGAACTATGGAAGAATTAAAACAACAGATAACAGCTACAGCAAAGAAAATTGAAAGATATGATGGATGCTTGAAACAATATAGAGAAAACATGCAATTTCAAAATAACCTACGATCACCATTGCTAGGAGAAAATCTAGAGCAAAAGAAATTAGGCCCATGTAAAGAAGCCCTAAAATTTTGGAAAGAAATTTGGGAAAGCCCTACTGGACATAACAAAAAATGCCTCATAGATTAAAGACATTTGTAAAGAAACTCAAGGAAATGATTAAGAGGCAAGAAAAGGCTATGAAAAATTTCAGTGAACCTGGTCCAGATGAACTGCATGGATTTTGGTTAAAACATTTAACCCTAAGTCTTCATCAACATATAGCAGTGCAATTTAATGACATACTTCAGAACTCTACAGCTGAAGATTGGATGGCAACAGGCTGCACATTTCTGATAATAAAAGATCATCAAAAGGGCAATGAACCCAGTAATTATCGACCAAATACATGCCTTCCAACAATGTTCAAGCTTCTCACTGAAGTATTTGCAAGATCAATATATAATTATTTAACTGAAAACTCCCTATACCCAACTGAACAGAAAGGGAACTTTAAAAAGCCAAGATGCACAAAAAGCCAAGATCAGCTGCTTATTGATAAAATGATACTAAAGAATCTAAAAAGACAAAAACCAGATCTTAACATGGCCTGGATAGACTATAAAAAGGCATTTGACTCATTGCCACACAGCTGGATTAACGCCTGCCTAAAAATGTTTGGGATTAGTAAAGAATATTCAGAAGTTCCCCAAGAAAAACATGGAAAAATGGAAAACTGTCTTACTGGCCTATGGTGAAGAAATTGGGGAAGTTAGCATCAAAAGAGGAATATTTCAAAGGGATTCTTTGTTAGCATTGCTGTTTAACATCTCACTAATCCCTGTGTCAATAATTTCAAATAAAAGAGGATTAGGCTACCATATTTCAGAAAAATCAATCATCTGTTACATGGATGACATAAAACTATATGCAAAAAGTTCCACGGAGATAGAATCACTGCAAAACACAGTGTGAATATTTAGTGAAGATATTAAAATGAAATTTGGAATTGACAAATGTGCAGCTCTGTCTACACACCGTGGCAAGATCCAAAAACTAGATGAAATAGAGTTAAAAAATGGCAATATTATAAAATCACTATCCAGTGATGAAAATTATAAATACCTTGGAATACTAGAAGCAGACAGCATTGTGCACACAAAATTTAAAGAACTGACAGAAAGAGAATATATCAAAAGACTGTGGAAAATCTTAAAATCAAAATTAAATGGGGGAAATACAATCAAAGCCATAAACACATGGGCCGTTTCAGTAATTAGATACCCAGCTGGAATAATAGATCGGACTAAAACGAATTAGAAGAATTGGATCGAAAAACATGGAAACTAATTAACATGCATCACACACTACATCCAAATAGCAATGTGGACAGATTATATTTACCATGAAAAATCAGAGGCCGTGGATTACTGCAAATGCAGCAGGTAGTAGAGGAAGAAAAAAGAAGCCTAAATGATTATATCAGTACAAGGTAAAGGTTCCCCTTGACATTTTAGTACAGTCGTGTCCGACTCTAGGGCGCGGTGCTCATCCCCGTCTCCAAGCCATAGAGCCAGCGTTTGTCCGAAGACAGTTTCCATGGTCACGTGGCCACCGCGTCTAGACACGGAACGCCGTTACCTTCCCACCATGGTGGTACCTATTTATCTACTCGCATTTACATGCTTTTGAACTGCTAGGTTGGCAGGAGCTGGGACAAGCGACGGGAGCTCACTCCGTCGTGTGGATTCGATCTTACAACTGCTGGTCTTCTGACCTTGCAGCACAGAGGCTTCTGTGGTTTAACCCGCAGTGCCACCACATCCCATATCAGTACAAGCAGAGAAAAATTACTGAAAGCAGTGAAAATTGAGAATATTTTGAAAATGACAGAAACAAAGGCTCAGTAGAAGAAACAACAATTTGAAAATAAATTAAACAGCTTGAAAAATAAACCACTACATGGACAACACCTGAGAAATATCGATGGAAAGCATGATCATAATTCAAAATGGGCATGGCTAAAACTGGGGACCCTTAAGAAAGAAACTGAAGGCTTGATTTTTGCTGCACAAGAACAAGCACTGCAAACCAATGTGATGAAAGCTAAGATCCGAGGAATTAGTGCTAACAGCAAATGTCGACTCTGCCAAGAAAAAGATGAAACTGTGTCACACCTCATCTGTGAATGTCCAAAGATTGCACAAACAGATTACAAAGTCAGACATGATAGAGTGGCGAAGTTAGTGCACTGGTCATTATGCAAAAAATATAACTTGCTGGCTCCAAAAACCCGTGGGAACATCAGGTAGAGAAGGTGTCAGAAAATGAGGAAGTCAAGATCTTGTGGGGTTTCCGGATCCAAACGGATAGACACCTTGAACATAATACACCAGACATAGTAATAATAGAACGAAGAAATGTCCAGATCATTCATTGACATTGCAATTCCAGGGGATGCGCGAGTTGAAAATAAAGAATTGGAAAAACTAACAAAGTACAGAGACCTGGCAATGAAAACATCTCGCCTCTGGAAGAAACACACTTCAGTGGTCCCCGTAGTCATTGAGGCTTTGAGAACAATATCAAGAAATTTCACACAGTACTATAAGCATTTGTAGATCTCAGAAATCACACCATCAGAGCTACAAAAATGGGCAATGTTAGTAACAGCATACATACTGCGCCGATATTTAACAGATACTTAGGTTTTTGGTTAAAACTTGTATCTGTTATATAATACCAGTCAATGTTTTTGTAATTTTGACTGTACCTACTGTTTTTGAATAATATCATGTGGCATAGGTTCCCAAACTTTTTTGCCCCGTAGACCACTTGCCGACTTATTTGTTTTCCGTAGACCCCCTGCAAAGCTTTGATACAAGTCTAAACTTGCACCCCCAATTTTTTTTCTCTCTGACGTGTACCCCCTGCAAGTCAAAATTGACCCCTGGGGGTCCATATAGACCACTTTGGGAACCAATTTATCCTAAATAAGCAGACTTCAACCAGAAATCAACCGCTAGTGGGTCATAATCCCAATAGATAAATCCCAGATAAAGTTCAACCTTGTTGCTTAACCTTGCTACTTGTGTTTTTCCTCTTCCTCACCTCTGTTTCAGCTGTTATTTCTTCCATCAGTAGTGATGGTGAACCAACTTTTGGAGACCCACAAATATTCACATACACACACACTTTATATGGAATATGGAGTATTTTTCTTGTGTTTAGAGACCTCCCACCTCTGTCCAGGGCCTGAGAAACTGAGAAGGAACCCACACGTATGTGAACATGCCTTGGGAAATAGAGGTTTTTATTTTTCAGTGGTCACTTCATATTTACTTCTATATAACATTGGTTAAATGCCAACAGTAGCTTGGGGGGCAGGCAGTCACAGAAGATGAAATAAAAAATTTCCTGCCATTTCCATAAAGCACCTCCATGAAGATTCCGTTATGAGCTGCCTGTATTTCCTTACTCTGACTTTAGGTCCCTTGTACAAAGGTCAGGGAAAGTGTTTGCATGTCTGTCTTGCTCAGATTATCTGATTAAATAAAGGTGCAGTCTCTGTACAAGCTGTAAACATTAAGCTTGGGATCACCCTGAGAGATCTGTGTTAGCATGCTGAGGTTATTGGTTCCCAGATTTACAATTCCTTGAAGGATACAAACATATTTTCTTTCACTTTCTTGAGAAGTGTTTTATCTAAAATGCCAAGGGTGACTTTGCACATTCACTTATCCTTGGACAAGTGCTTTGGTGCAACAGAATTTCTTCTACAATCTACTTACATGGAAGAAGGAAACCACTGTCATACAATCATTGTGTTTTCATTTCTCCGTTCCACAATAATTCCTGATGGACTTTGAAGTGACTTGGTAGCTCAAGAACTTACATACTGAAGACAGATAACTTAATCCATCAAACTTCCACATCAAAGCAGCTTGTCCAAAGAGGTGAGCCTATTGTTTCCATGGGGGGGGGGGTGTCTCCACAAGAGCCAGACTACAGAAGAATCAGAGTTCTTCTGACTCCCATGAAGGGCTTCCATGTACACAACAGGTTCTCCTCTTCAGATGAGTGCTCAGGTCAAGAAATAGAGACCAGGTTTCTTGACATGCTAAATAACTGTGCCTTGGAGCAACTTGTCATGGAGCCCACCAGAGGACAGGTGACTCTGGATTTAATTTTGTGTGGGACTCAGGACTTGGTTAGGGATGTGAATGTCACTGAGCCGCTAAAGAATAGTGACCATGCTGCGATCAATTTCACCATGCATGTTGGGGGGAGAGTGTCAAGCAAATCTGAAACAAAAACCTTTGATTTCTGAAGGGCAGACTTCCCTCAGATGAGGAAACTAGTTAGAAAGAAGTTGAAAGGGAAGGTAAAAAGAATCCAATCTCTCCAGAGTGCATGGAGCCTGTTTAAAACAACGGTAGTAGAGGCCCAGCAGAAGTGTATACCACAAAGAAAGAAGGGCTCAACTAAGTCCAAGAGGGTGCTGGCACGGTTAACGAGCAGAGTTAGAGAAGCTTTAAAGGGCAAGGAGGGGTTCTTCCATAAATGGAAATCCTTCCCAAATGAGGAAAATAAAAAGGAACACAAACTCTGGCAAAAAGAAATGTAAGAAGATGATAAGGAAGGCAAAGAATGACTTTGAGGAATGTATGGCCAGCAATATAAACGACTAGATGGGCGGGATAAAAATGTAAGAAATAAATAAATAAATAAATAAAGGGGACTAATAAAAGCTTCTTTAAATATGTTAGAGGCAGGAAACCTGCCAGAGAAGCGGCTGGCCCTCTGGATGGTGAGGGAGGTAAAGGGGGACTTGGAGACTGCAGAGAAATTCAATGAGTTCTTCGCATCTGTCTTCACGACAGAAGACCTTGGGCAGATTCCGCTGCCCAAACACCCCCTCCTGACTAATAAATTTAATCAGATACAGGTTAAAAGAGAGGATGTTTTAGACCTAATCGATAAATTGAAGATCAATAAGTCACCGGGCCTAAATGGCATCCACCCAAAGGTTATTAAGGAACTGAGGAATGAAGTTGCTTGTCTTTTAACTAAAATATATAATTTATCCCTTAAAACGGCCACAGTGCCAGAGGACTGGAGGATACCACATGTCATGCCAATCTTTAAGGGAAGAAGGGGGAACCTAGGAAACTACAGGCCGGTTATCCTAATGTCTGTTCCAGGGAAGATGGTGGAAAGCCTCAACCGAGATAAAATCTTAAACCACTTATTTATCAGCTAATGGATTCTGAGCTGTCCATGACGGATCAGGAAAGAGATCTTGGTGTGCTGGTGGACAGCTCAATGAAAGTGTCAGCGCAGTGTGCAGCGGCAGTGAAGAAGGCCAGTTCCATGATAGGCATCATTAAAAAGGGGATGGAAAATAAAACAGCCAACATTATAATTTCATTGTATGGTGCAGTATGTATGTCAATATATTTTCCAGACGTCTTTTGGTTTCTTTTGGTGTTGTCAACATTCAGGCTGCCCTTTGCTATGTAAAGCTTGGCATCCTTTTTCCTGCCAACAACATGGGCATGATATTGTGCAGCAGTATTGGGCCATTTCCTGGGCTTTTGAATCGTGGGTACAGAAGCACAATATTCCACATTCATAAACCAGAGGTTTTTTGAAGAACTGAATTATGAATAAAAGTTAGCTCAAAATCACAAAACAAGAAATGGTAGGCTAAAATATTGTAATACTGAATGAACTGAAGGCATCTGGAACAAAATAATTAAAAAGAGTTTTACTCTGAAAACATTAAACTCAGAAGAAACAGTCTGGCTGTAAAAGTGAGGCACAATGTAGCATAAGCAGTTTTAGGCCATAAAGTGTGACAGAATAATAGTAGTCAATAGACTGAAAAGCCTATAAACAATAAACATCATTCAAGTCTGTGCTCCAAGTATTGATGCTGATTAAGAAGAAATCAAAAACTTGTCTTCAGGTACCCAGGAAGAAACTGATCATACACTAAAACAAAATGTGCTGATCACTACAGGTAGAAAGGCAAAAATAAGAAATAAGCTGAACCCACCATCATCAGAGAATTTGGTTCACGAGTCAGAGTTGAAGCCTATACCAAAAGTCCCACACAGTTCATTTGGACTTACTCTAAGCTAAGTGTGTAGGAGCCAATGCCTGAAATCCTGTTGCTTTGCACAATAAGTCACAACTAGCATAGGCCCACTGATTCCATGGAACTTACAGAGGAGTTTGTTTATCCAGTTGATTCAATGGGCATACTCTAGTATCAACTTACTATACTAAGCAACAGGATTTCAGCCAATACTTAGGTAACAATTCTATATGCAGTTTCTTGGCATGAGCCCCACTGAACTCACTGGGACTCATTTTTGCGTCCCAATGCGCTTCAGATCTTGGGGCTATTAGTTATTAGTATGCTAATAACACTGGTTTGAACCTAGCAAAACAGGACACCACACCCCCATGTTGTGGTGTAATTATGTGGAATTTTTAACTGTGCCCATCTTGCCCGTCTCTTGAAAATTCTTGCAATTCTGAACAGGGCAATATTTTAGTCTTTTTGAAGGATGATCACCATATTTCCCTATAGCCCCTTAATATGGAATAACTAATTTGATGTGGCATACTCAGTGTGATGTACTGGACAGAGTGATGGACTAGGACACAGGAGGCCTGTGTTAAAATCTTTGCTTAGCTATAGAAACTCACAGGGGGAGTGGAATTAATAAAACCGCTCCTTAAATATCTCACTTACCTTGTTTGGGTCACTATAATTTAATTCTGACTTGACAGAGAGAACAACAACAACAACAATTTCATGTGGTACAAGTTTTCTTAAGTAAGCAGTCTACACTGAATAAACTTTTGCTACAGTAAATCTGCTACAGGACTCTTGGAGTTAAATCTAGTAGTTAATTAAAAGTGCAATAGATCCACTGAATTAATGGGATTTCTTAGCTCAATATCCACTTAACTCCCATTGATTCAATAGGAATATTCTAGTTGGGATCAACAACTGAATTTAGTTCATGTTGTTGAAATATGTCTTACAGCCAAAATGTGCTACTTGCCATTATCAAGGAAGAAATAGTTGCTTTTTCCTATCTGTACAAAAAGTGAGTAGCAAGAGATAGGCAGATATAACTTGAAGCTTATGGTACAGCAGCTAGTAGACTATACTGCATTACCCATTTGTCTTGTTGTAAATGCAGCAACCAGGAGGAGCAAAAAAATAATAATGAAGAAGATCTTACTATGGATAATGCAGGAGGATACTGTATGACTGTATTATCCAATTAGGAAACCAGCAAGGTGTCTGAAGAAAGGCTTTGATAAATATTGTTGCACTAACTCCCTGGTTATTGGTGTATAACATAAAATCGTGCAATGCTGTGCAAATGTCAGATATTTTAGCTCTACTTTGAGCTAATTAAAATGATGCATCCAAACAAGAGGTGGGAAATATCTCTCCATGCCATCCATACTTCTGTGCACAGCTTTGTATTTCAGATTATGATTCCCAGAACAATCCTAGTCTCCTATTCTCTCACCTTGCACTGTTTTTTGTCAGTTTGTTCAGCCTCTTTCCCTCTCTGATGAATTTCAACTAAACAATTTCCTGGAATGCTGAAGCTGTACTGCTTGTCATCACCTCACTGACCAATCAAAGTGGTGTTTAATTTTCTTTTCTCTGGCCATAGGCAATATTCATTTACAACACTAGATGGTGATATTTAACCATAGATTGCCTTGACGTGTCCCTCTCGTGTGTTTGCTCACAGAGGAGTCAGCCAAAGGATGCTGCTTGGAGTACCCGATGGGGAACATTCTCACACACAATCCTAGCTGCTCCCATCTGTGACTAGAAACTCACCTGCAATATGCACACATTATTATTCAAAGTGGAACAATAGAACTCGTTTGTAAGAAAAGTAAACTGAGCATAGCTAGTAATTTGCAAACAAAAAATCAAACTTTTGTTAAAGAGATAGTGCAAATTATTCATTTATTGGATTAAATGCTGAATCAGAATTTTCTGTGTTGAACAGCCAGCTTGAACTGGACTGTGTGCCCAAGGAGTCTAAAGCAAAGACTTATATTTGATACCAAGATGGAACAAGGTTTAAGAAAGAATGATCTTCTGGGAAACCATTGACACAAGATAGGGAAGTTTCTACACAACACACATTAACCTTACATACTGGATGTCATCCAAGGGACAGCCTTGCAACAGGTGGTCTCCATTTTGCCTTTGAACTGACCAGGAATACTTGTTGCATCAACTAGGCACTGTATTTGATAAGTCATATGCACAAATCAATAATTTTAGGTGACTGTGACCTAATTAAGGTCATAAAATGGTAAGCTGCTCAAAGGGTAAATTTTTGTGCTGGCAAAAAAGTATAAAAACATCCAAAGACAAAGACAACATGTGTCATCTCACAGATGCTTCACAAGACTCCAGTGTTACAGTTTTGCTAAACAAGAGTTTATTGGATTTGTGTGAAACTGTTTTGCCATGTGGTGTTCTAAACTTTTTTGAACATTGTTGTATTTCAAAATATTTTATATTCCAAAACATTGTATAGTAAATAAATAAATAAATAAATAAATAAATAAATAAATGAATGAATGAATGAATGAATGAATGAATGAATGAATGAATGAATGAAAATGAAAAATGAATATGGCTGTTCTCAGAGTGATCCCTGACTTTAAATATATATTACTGTAGAATCCTATGGCTTGGTAATTACATTTATAAAAGCCTATCTGAATGACATTTTAAAAAAGAGGATCTAAGCATGGTAAGCTAAGTTCGCAGTCTAGATCTTGCAACGTTCAGATGGCATATTTGAGGGAAAATCCCATCCTCTTTAGGCTGGCTAACTCCTCTTCCTACAATTTCAGACACTTGATGAATTTGTATTTGACTGCCCCAAACTGCCCTCCACAAACTGAATTGTACTTACACTTCATTTGGCCATGATAGTAATTTGTACAATTGCAGTAACCCCTGTGTTTCACAGTCATTATCCAGTTGCTGCTGAAAGTGTATTGTTTTTGAATACCCTCAGTGTCACATGGAATCTTAACATGGATTTCCTTGCAACTGAGGAAACCGCTTGATGATTTACAAGTGTTTATTCTAATTTAGAGAAGGAATCATATTCTTGACATTACAACAGGTTGTTGAAAACAATGGGTAATTGCTTCAATCTTTGCAAAGCAAAGATCTTAAAATACCTTAGCCTTTGGTCTCAGTGGCATCTGATCTTCAATCACTGTAGTTAAAGCAATAGTGGCCGGTGTCCAATGTAGTTTGTGGAATGGGCTTAGGACTATCCTCTCAGGGTTTTCTAAATATAAAGTACTCAGAAGTGGTTTACAAGTCCTTCTTATTGTGTGATGTTGGACCAACCAGCTTGCCTTAAAACCACAAAGATGGCAGGGAACAAATATCCCCAGCCTAATTCTCAGGAGAAGGGCCAGTGGAGATCAGCCAGAATATGTAATGGCTGATAGTGTTACTTGTCATGGCACATATGGAGCCTTGGGGAGGCTGCATGGCCTTAAAGGACCACCAGAAGGAGGAACAGGCAAACCATTCTGATTGCTTTGTATGTAGAGAACGCTAGGAGGGTCACCCTATAAGAAGAATATCAGTCTGACAGGCTATAGTTATTATTTTAATATGTAACATGTTTAATTGCTTTACTGCTTACTTTATTAGGTAAAGGTAAAGGTTCCCTTTGACATTTAGTCCAGTCGTGTCTGACTCTAGGGGGCGATTTCCCAGTTTCCAAGCCATAGAGCCAGCGTTTGTCCGTAGACAGTTTCCGTGGTCACGTGGCCAGCGCGACTAGACACAGAACGACGTTACCTTACCACCGTGGTGGTACCTATTTATCTACTCGCATTTGCATGCTTTCGAACTGCTAGGTTGGCAGGAGCTGGGACAAGCGACGGGAGCTCACTTCGTCGCGTGGATTCGATCTTATGACTGCTGGTCTTCCTACCTTGCAGCACAGAGGCTTCTGTGGTTTAACCCGCAGCGCCACCACGTCCCTTTTATTTTATAAGGCTTACTTTATAGTAAATAATTCTGGGCCTGGGGTTTTATTCTGTGGGCCAGAACTGAACAGAGCTCAGAGTCCTTTCAAACAAAAATCAACTCATAGCTCCCTGAACCTTGCTTTATTTAAGCAATACAATGGAGCGTGAAGGACAGAGGAGCTATTTTGTTGCTGCTACTGTTGAATCACTGGGAGTCAGAAATCCTTGCAAGTCATCAAGAGGTCTATATTCTGCCCAACCCCTGCAATAACTGAATGCATTATTTATGTTCTTCAGGAATACATAATCTCCCTTTGTTTGGGCAGAATATGGCTCCTTCATGAATCAGAAAATGCCTTGTTTTGTTACAGCACACAGTGGCACAGAAACAACGCAGTCATTTTCATACTTGCATGAGGTGGCGGTGAGGTCATGTCTGCTCTCCTCTGTGATATGGCTACTGGTTATTTGACCCCAGGGCAGCCCTTCTTGTGTGCAGGCTTCTTGTGTGTCAGGAGTGATCTTGTAGATCCAGCCCCATTTTCTCTCTTGCACTTGTATATGTTGCCATCAAACGTGGCATAGCATTGGAGAGTAGCAGCAGAGTGAAGTATCAAGGAGATAAAAGAACAGCAAACGGACACACCACAAGACACACTGGCAGAGCTTGTGACATGTATCCTTTTGGACTACAACTCCCATAATTCCCTGCCACTTTGGTTGGGGTCATGTTGGCTGGGGTCTTCTGGGAGTTGTAGTCCAAGAGAGTGCCTTTCCCAAGCTCTCCACATTGACCAGCAATAGAGATCAACAAGCTGCGTATGAGAATAAGAAGGTTGTTTGGAGCACTCTCTTCCATCCCACTTAAATTGATCTCTAAGAGATCCTTGTATGTTTTCTTTAAGCCAGGGGGAGCAAAGTGTGGCCCTCCAGATGTTATTGACTGCAACCCCCAGAATTCCTCACTATTGACTTTGTCGGCTAGGGCTGGTTGGAGTTGCATCTAGAGGCCTGCACTTTGCCCTCTCCTGCTTTAAGCCATTTTGATATTATTTTTTACTTTGAAATAATATTAACACCAACTCTATCAAATCCATTACAGCCCCAGTGCATGTGAAGGAATGTGGGAGTATTATTTGTTTATTATTCATTTATTCCCTACCTACTCCCAATGCAAGGATTCAAGGAAGGTTATAAAAATGATTTTTTTTTTAAAAAAAGATGGACAGATTATAATACTAAAATGTAAAATGAAATCAAACATGTAACAAGAAACTGCTAACCTGAAACAACTTGATAAGGAAGTCAACTTACCCAGTTGCACTGTATATAAAGAACAAGGTCAGAGAGACCTTTCTTTTCCATGTTCATTGCTCCTTCTTATCTCCCAACTTTTGATTTTGTTATGCAGTTAAAAAAATCTGTTCTTAGTTTCCAGTGCCTAGATGCAGGTGGTCTAATAATCTGTATTTTTGCCCTTTGAACAGCACGATCATGAAATAGCCTAAATCTTATGAGATTTTTGAAAAACTGCATAACACACAGTTTTTAAGGGAGGGAGGCGAAACAGGAGAGTGCAAGAGTGAAGCAAAGGCACCACACATCATCATTAGATGTTGTTTACAGCAGCTAAAGATGCTGATAATGAGCACTGATTGGATCATTAATGCAAAGCTCAGCCTGCTTCAAGGGCTTGGAAGCAACTGCTACAGTAACAGTGGCTGCTTGCTTGACAAAGTGCCAGGTGATGGAGAGAAGGACTTGTCTTCTCCTTTGCCTTCTTCCCTCTGGGTGAGTGTGAAGTACAGAGACAAAACAGTCCTATTTCTCTGGTTCTTTTTTTCCCTTCCCAATTGCCATGATGAATGTCCCTGTAACTCCTTACAACCAAGATATCTGGAAAACATCTCCTGGCATAAGAGCCACTGAACGGGAAATCTTCAACAGAGAACTTGCTGCATTTCCAATCCCCCAAAAGGCTAGGTTGGGGAATATAGGAGACAGAGTTTTCTCTGTAGTGGTACCTCAGGTGTAAGCAGTACTTTCACCCAAAAGGAGCCAGCATGGTTTAATCTTTTCCTGAATGTCTAGTGGGCAGCCAAAACTATATTTTTCCATGTGCCGTTTAATTTACAAAACTGGTTTATCCATTTTAAAATAAAACATTTTTTTATATTGGAACCTTGGTAGGCAGAAGCATTTGATTCTTTAATAACTAACTAGCAAATCTTTGATTCTTGTTACAACCAAGACTCAGATCCTTCCACAACTCCTTTGTGTTGTGCTTCACCTCCCTGTTAGAGGCATTAAACCAAAGTGACAAATTATTTCCACATTATTTGGCAGATAAAATGCTTGAGAAAAATATGTTTCCAGTTGCCAGTGAGGCAGGAAAGCCTGAACTTGGACAAAACAAAGGGCAATAAAAGAAAGCCATTTCCCTGAAGCTGCTATCACAGCCACACACCTTCCATGAAAGCAGCCTAATCAGGAAAAAGGATCTTAAAGCCTCTGGTGTGGTTTGGCCTGGCCTTTCAAACTTAATTGAAAGACAAGTTACAGAATGGTAAGATGGCATTGGGAGTAAACTGGAAAAAGGAAGGTAGCCACCTCAAAGGTTACATTCTTTACTGGTTGTGCTACAGGCCCTGAAGTCATTTTCACATTAGTGGTTTGTTTCTTTGACCACAAAATTGCCTTCTGAGATTGGGGTGGGGTGGCTACCATGTGAAGGCCTTCCTGATGTGGACATCTCTCCTCTGGAACATCCTCTCCAAGGAGCTTGCTTTGCATCTATTCTGTTTTTTTTAGTACTAGGAGATTCTTTGCTATTTTTGTCCAGCCTTTTCAAATGTTTTATTTATTTATTATATTTGCGTTTCCTTCAGTGAGCTTAAGAAGCTTACAGTGATAAGGACATGGATGTGTTTATGCCTGGGGGTGGGTGAAAAGAACAGAGACACTGGACTTTCTGTTCCAGTTTCATGTTGTTCTTCCTTGTTTTTCATTCCTTTCCTGCTCTAATGCCTACTGGGTTAGATTTTCAGTGCCTTGCCCCCTGCCCGACCTCAACAAATCATGGTATTTTTAGTGTATTAATGCTTTTTGGTGTATTAGCACACCTGTCACCATCTTAACTGACCCCAGGCGGGTATGGCAAGGTCTGCGACAAATTACAGGGCAGAGTAATAACAGTTTGTCTGGTGGTATTTTTCAGTCATTTTGAGGTGGAAACAGGAACATCTACCATTCCAACTTGTACCATCGATAGCACACCACCAGAATCTACTATCGATCAACAACCATTTCTACTGCAGATTTCTGATGTAAGATATGCTTTCCAGAATATCAATGTCTGGAAAGCAGCTGGACCGGATGGAATTACGGGACAAGTTGTTAAGGACTGCGCTACAGAATTAGCTGGAGTATTTACAGATATTTTCAATCTGTCCTTGTTGCAGTGCTCTGTCCCTACTTGTCTGAAGACATCCATCATAGTACCTGTCCCTAAGCAGACAGCAGTGGTATCTCTAAATGACTACAGACCAATAGCCTTAACATCTGTTATTATAAAATGTTTTGGGAGATTGGTGTTGAATTATATTAAGGCTAACCTCCCACCTACTTTGGATCCGTGTCAATTTGCATACAGGAGCAACAGATCAACTGGTGATGATTGCTGTTCACACTGTATTGAGTCATTTGGAGAAACAGGATACATATGTAAGGCTGTTATTCGTGGATTATAGTTCTGCTTTTAATACCATTTTACCTAGTAGGTTGTTTATTAAAATGTTTAATTTGGGAATACATCAGAAGATCTGTCTGTGGGTAAAGGACTTTCTGACAGGCAGGTCACAGTCAGTAAGGATGGGATATTATCATTCTTCTACCTTGATATTAAATACAGGAGCTCCCCAGGGTTGTGTGCTAAGCCCCTTTCTCTATTCTCTGTACACAAATGACTGCACCCCATTGTATAGCACCAACACAATTATTAAATTTGCGGATGATACGACAGTGGTGGGGCTTATAAATAAGAACAATGAGCCTGCTTATAGAAAAGAAGTACAAGGGCTGACACTATGGTGTAAAGAAAAGAATCTTATACTTAACACCAAAAAAACTAAAGAACTTATAATTGACTTTAGGAGGAGAGATGTATATTTACCACTGTACATAAATGGTGAAGAGGTGGAGAGGGTTAGTAGTTTTAAATTTGAGGGTTTCTACATTTCAGAGGACTTCTCATGGTCTATAAATGCTAATATGCTGGTGAAGAAGGCACAGAAGAGGCTGTACTTCCTGAGAGTGCTCAGGAAGATAAATCTATCTCAGCATTTACTTCTGTCCTACTATCGTAGTACCATAGAGAGTGTCCTAACATATGGCGTCCTCTCATGGTATGGGAGTTGCTCTGAAATGGACAAAAAAGTTTTACAGAGAATTACTAAAATTGCCCAAAATATTATTGGACTTCAGCTTCCAACCTTGGACAACATCTTTGCATCTCACTGCTTGAGGAAGTCATTTAATATTCTCAGAGACTCTTCCCACCCTGCTTATAACTTCTTTGAACTGTTGCCTTCCGGCAGAAGATACAGAGCAATTAAAACTCAAACGACATGCTTTTTGAACAGTTTTATCCTAGAGCTATAATTGCACTTAACAAGGAACTTAAGAATCATCAGCAGTGAGTTGTTGGACTGTATTACTATTATTTGATCTGTTGTGTTGTATGTTGTGTGGATACTATGAGCTCTTGGGTGGGGTTTTGGGACTTAGGGATTGTTACGAGGGTGTGTGTGTGTTTTGGGCTGGTCTCTTGAGTGTTCTTTGTGAATTTCGTTGTATGTGTATACGGTGTATAAATTGAAATTGAAATTGAACTGTGAAACCAAAAGTTGAACCCAGAAGTGTCTCTCCAGCCTTAAGAGTTCCAATAAGCATTACAGCTTCCTAAGAGTGTGGCTACACAGCAGGAAAAATGCAAAAGGATCCACTGTGAATTTGCATGTGGAAAGTCAGGTTTTCCGGGGTGAATTCCCTTTTGCTGGGCACAAAGGAGTCAGTGGGGGTGGAAGGGGAGGAAGAAAATTGGCAGTCAGGCTTGTTTGTAGCTTGTTAAGGCAGCTTTGCTGTCTGTGCAGATTTGCAGGTGGCATGTCTACAGCAGAGCTACCTTAACAAGCTGTAAAGCAGTACTGATTAGCAATTTCCTCCCTGCGTTCCGCTGACTCACATTTCTTCCCTTTAGTATCCTAGGTGTCCTAGTTCAACAGCACCAAGCATTCTTTAAAAAAATAAATATTAACTAAAGAGGAAAACAAGCAGACCCAGGCACCTGATTTTGGGGAGAAGATAAAAACGATAGCCTGTTTCCCATCTCATTGGGCCTGCTGCCCTGTCTCACTGTTGTTGTGGCTGGGAAGGAAGGGAAATGGCTTGAAATAGAATGGCTATAAACCCTTCCAGAGAAGGATCCAAAACATAAGCATCAGCACAAGCAGTCATACTACCTGAATCAAAATGAAGGCATCTACTGCAAAAAACAGAGTAAAAGCTCCAGTGGCAGAGGGGGAAAAATGGACTGGGGAAAAGAACTCTAGCCTGATTAGCTTTGACTTGTACATTGTGCAGTCAACAGGAAATAATATAAATCTTACTGTCCCAGCCCCTGAGCAATTCCTGTATTATTTGGCAATACTGTATAGTCATTCCCTAAGACCAAATATATGGACTTACTAGTCAGGCATAAATATATATGTTTACCAGAAATCTCAGCCTGAGTAGTATGTATATATGTATATCTATTTAGTTGTTCCCCTTCCCTAGAGTCCTACAAAGATATTATCTCCTTTCTTCTTACCACTTAAATAAAGTGGATGCCTAATCTGGTCATCAAACTTTCTCGTTGACATTCTGAAATAGTTCTGTTCTTAGCCTTCTGGTTTTATACCATGATCAACAAGAGGAAAGACGAATGCTAAGTTTCACTGGAGTCCCCTGTTCAACCAAAAGAAGTCCATCATTTGACTCTGCTCTAAATTACAATGAAGATGAACAACAATGACACACTGATACCTGATTATTAAAAGCAGGCTCAGAGGATTACTGGGGGTGTTGTTATTGGCTTCCTTGACCTTCTAGATCGCTGTAGAAACAAGTTTTTTTTTGTAAAATGGAACAATGGGTCTTCTAGTTTAGAAACGCAATAAAATGGTCATTATTCAGGAAGAAACCCTACGTGATTGTCAAAATGCATTTATGCACTCCAACAACAAAATACTCAAATCAATTCACTTCAAAAGATTTTTTTTAATTTAGAAATGCAGTTATATACATAGAACAATTGAAATTAAATTAAACTTTGTACAAATATTAAAATACTATCTTCACACCCACTGCAGTGTACAGGATACCAGAAAATATATATATATATATGCAAAATAAAATAATGCAAAATAAAATTGATTGATTTCCTGGACAGCATTAATTATGGTATCTTAAAATCCCACATATATAAGAGTACCATTCTGCAATTAAATTCCATAGTGGTGCAACTCAGATTACAAACAAATAAAAAGCACTTGAAGGCAACCAGGTTCTCCCCATGTGTTTGCATCTCCAACTACCTGCAGCCTGCCCACTGGGTAACAGAGGGTGTGTCTCTGTGTTATTGTGTCTGTGTGTATTTTGAAAGGACATCTGTCCTGAATTTCATAAAATTCCATGAAAAGCAAATCTTAGCAGTACACTTCTAGAAGAAATGGGCAGCCACCCTCACTCACTCACCAACCGAAAAGAAGTTGAAGTTTGTATATCCATTAACATACAAATGTCTCATCATTCATCAAACATCGCACTGGAATCTTAAAATAAGTGACAGAGGTGTTTAAGTTCAAAAGAATTAAAGAAGTATCTCAGGAACAAATCAGACATAAAGGACTGAGGCATTTAAAATCAAGAGATCTGTAATACCACACAATACAAATCAAGCCAGTGAAAGATTCCTACCAAAAAAAGTATATTCTGTTTGTGTGTGTGTGTGTGCGCGATGCCATTATAAAAGCAGTAATAAAGGAAACAAAAGGGAGATTCACACTTTCACACAGAAGTCATTGCTTCTGTGTATAAACCAAGGCTTACTACAGATGTAGTAAACACTATAAAGCATGAAGGAACTGCATGTCTCTCTACTTAGGGGGCATGTAGCACACAAGTTCTAGACCTTGTTGCTTATCATGGGTCCCTGACATATGTCAATGTGCTTACAGGAGCACTATCCAGTGATCACCTCAAAGCCTCCCACATAAGGAGTACACTATCCTTGACTCCCGGCTAGTGCCCAGCACTTCTGAACAATACAAAAGTGCTTTTATGAATAGACATATTTGAATTTATGGCAGAGTTATAACGGAGTGCATCCAGCAAAGAGAAGTGTGAATTCTACTTGACCATACAGTAGTAAGATTAAAACTAACGTCTTTGTTATTGAAGTATTTCCGTGCAAGAATGAATAACGTTTACCAACTTGTATATGTGCTACTACTCTAGCACAATTAACATCTTTGGTTCTGGAAAACACAAGAGTAGTTTTAAATTACTTTAATAAGTATTGTGGTATTTAGTCATGTGTTTGTACCCTTGACATTACACACCAACAGTGACAACAAATTAAAAGAAAAAATTAGTCACTTGTGTAACTATAGTGACGCCTGGTATCTGAAACAAAAACAAATATTTTGCCTAGAAAATGATAAAGAATAATCATGGAGTGTACAAGAAGTTTTTTCAGCTTCTAGACCTGGCAGCCCTTATACTCTGTGGGGCTGGACCTCCAAATAATTTAGAGGAGTGTGGAGGGATTAAGGTAGACTATTTACTTATAAAGAGCAAAGAAGAGCTGGGTCCAGAGAGCATAAAAAAATTCAGTATGAGAAATGAGTTGTGAAAAATGAACACAGAACAAAGCAGAACATGCACAGCTTGTACCTGAGCATCCAGTACTGGTCAGTTTCCATTCTGTCCACTATTTTGTATCGTTTTTTCCAATCTTTAAAGATGTCTAAAGCCAATTCCATTCATCTCATGAAAAATATCTCAGATTCTATCTTGTCTTCTCCAGCAGTTCTCCAATGTCTCTGGTGGTAGTTGTGGCAGCAGCAATGTTAAGTCACACAGGGTGTAAGCCTGCTGCCTTGTGTCATTGGTTCCCAACCTTAGGTAACCCACGTATTATAATTCCCAGGGCTGCAATTCCTAGAAGCCTTCACTGCTAGCTGCGATGGCCAGGGTTGCTGAGAGCTGCAGCCCAAGAACACTTGGGTTCCCCAAGGTTGAGAACCATTGTCTTATATAATCACATAAGAACAACTGACTGCACAAGAAATTCTACCTGGCAGGCTGTCCATCATGTGTGCAGTCATCCCGATTGAGCAAATGGATCATGTGCCCAATCACATGACAGACAGCAGCCAAAAGGGGACAAGCACCCTTAGCCGCACAGTTTACCCCAACAGAATTTTGGCCAATAATTTAAAAATGATCATAGAGAAAAGAGAATACGGAACATGAATCACTCTCTATTAAGTGGGAACTCACCAAGAGTGTGCACCTCACTACCCAGCAAGCAGCCATCTGTATAAAGCCACAGGGGTGGGCACACATTGTGTTTCTGTTAAACCAGAAGCTACCTTGCATTTATCATGACGTGCAAAAGAACAAGAAAAGGGCTACTTCTCAATGACAGAGCACACTGCGTATGCACTGAGGTTCACGTTCAGTGCCTAGTCTCATTTTCATGCATCCACACATCTGTGCAAACATCCACACACAAACATCAGAGCTGGGAAAGGCCTCTGCCAGTCTGGGCAAGTATCACTATGCTAATGGTCCAAAAGACTAACTCTTATATTAAGTTAGCTTCACATGTTTGTCTGATCAACCAATATTCTGGATAAAATGTGAGAATGGGAAGTAGTCAATCAGAAGTGTTATATATTCGTAGCTAAAGGGCCAGGTCAGCCTGAAGAAGGCTGCTGTTTCCTCCATCAAACACAATTTAGAGAAGAATTTTACTTTTGCCAGGCATGAAGTTTGGCGATGGAGTACCTGGCTCCCAGAGGCTGGAGCAGTCAACTACAGTATCAGGCACCTAACTGTCATACACTGTTGGGCCAGCTGAACTTCCAATTCAGACTGCCTTTTTTAAGAGATGTACCTAGTTGACTGTCTTACCCTTTTCTATCTTTGATATTGAGAACACTTGCTTTGAGCATTATACCTCATAGCCCTTGCCTTCCACAAATTTGCTTGAGATTAAAAACCTGAGGATATGCAATTGTAAAAGGGAAAGAAGCCTACATTCTAAGCCTGGAAGGAGGGGGATAACATTCTGTGTTTTTTCCTCAAATACCCAGTTTTACTGAAAAGAAAAACTGCTTTACAATAAACCCCAAATGGGCAAGATTATAGCAATCAAGTTCTACAGCATCCCTTATTTGAACTATTCAAATGAAATACCAGTTCCATAATGAACTAAGGCAAAATGATTTTTCAAATATCTGCTCAATGCTAATGTTCCCAGGGACTTAACAAAACAAAATGCTTGTTTACTGCATATGTAACAGCCAGATCTATCTTCTGCTTCATGGGATGCAACTATACTGTACAGGAATGAGGAACAGGAATCAATAGTGGTGCCTTGGTCCATCCAATAAAAAGAAACTGGCACCTGACTCATTTCCAATCTGTCCAAGGTCTTCAGCACTGCAACGTTCACTGTGTCCCAAGGGGGACAGATACTGCCCCAGTTACATTGTTCTTCATGAATTGTGCTCCCCAAGTGCTGGTGTGTAATTCTTGGTGTGTAGTTCCCCAAACATACATGGCTTTGATGTGTGCTTGTATGTGTTTGTTTACTTGTAATACCACTGTGAGCAGTTTTGCACAGTATTACATCACATTATATGCTGAACTAGGCATGTAGCTGCTCAATAACTAGGACTCTTTAAGTGTGAATAAGGTTTCCCAAAAAGTCAGGGCCATGTGAATATTCTGTAAGAAGAGTTATTGATACAAGGCACCAAAGCAATTCCATTTTTGTGCCCAAGCCATGCTAGTAAAAGCATGCATGTTGGCATCTACTGGCTTACTCAGAATAATTTATTTTGCTTCTGCTAATCACAAATGTAATGAGCTTTGGAGAGTGCTGAATTCCTGCCCCAAATATTCTACTATGAGCCTTTTGGGTTTCTAAGGTCTTACAAGATGCACATTCCACACATTTGGAAGGCCTGTAGGCTATCTTCACATAGAAGCTACACAAATACCTTGACTTTACTCTTTTAAAATACAAGCTGTGGGGGTTTTTTTTGGGGGGGGGGGGTACTTATTATTCCTATTTGCACCAGGAAAGTGTGTGTGCTCACTACCTGCATGCACCGTGCATGAACTTGTGTAGAATTCAATGCCCATCTAAAGCAAGGGGACATACGCTGTTCCCCAATTAGATTTTGGTACCCTGTTTCCCCGAAAATAAGCCCTAATCTGAAAATAAGCCCTAGTACGATTTTTCAGGATGCTCGTAATATAAGACCTACCCCCAAAGTAAGCCCAAGTTAAGTGAAACCCCGCCCTCCACCATTGTGCAGCAACCAGAAGAAGATGACATGACTGTATTTGAATAAATGTATATTGTTGTACATGAAGAAAATAAAACATCCCCTGAAAATAAGCCCTAATGCATTTTTTGCAGCAAAAATTAATATAAGACCCTGTCTTATTTTCGGGGAAACACGGTAGTATGCAAGTTGAACAAAAGACAAAGAATGGAAGACCCTACATGAAGCAGCAACAGCAGTACCACCATTTAGGAACAGTGACTTCCTGCACTGCATCTATATATATGATTCAGCATGGAGGCACCCCTCAATTTCTCCTTCATTTGACTATCTTTAGGACTGATAAGAGGTGGCAACTAATTTGCCCTGTCATCCTTATAGAAATCTTTGCGAGGGAGGGGGACTCACACTGGGATGCTCACTAGGGGGAAAAAAACTCTATGAATCTATAGTTCCAGAATGCCATCAAGAAATTATATGCTTTGTTCGTAGAGGGCCAGATAAACAAAAGCAAAAGTATACATGTGAGCAAAGATGGAGGTAAGCAAATGTGTTCCCTGCATAGTAAGACATTTTCAAGTGGAAGCAATGCAAAATATATATATATATAAATAAAAATAGAGGCTGGGGAAACCTTCTGTCAGAGCAAATCAGCAGCATGGCTCTTTCCATTCAAAAAATTTAAGGCAGGCTATCACCACATTTCATTCAAGGCAAATTGGGCATGCCACTTATAAAAAGCTAGATACTTACTAACAGTGATCCATTTTTAATGACTAGTATTCTAAGAAAACAAGGAAGACGTAAGAAACACCCACTAGTTACTAAATGCCCTGGCACTGCCTGTACAAGGATGGGAACTAACGGAAGCCACAAAATGAAGCAGCAATTCCAAAATTACTTTTTTGTTATGGTAGGTTAGAGCAAAGGCGCAATTATGTGTGATGATCTCTACACACTGTAAAGCCATTCCAAAGCAAAAGAACTCAGACTGGAAGATGGAAGGCTTTGGATCAACTATGGCACAGCCATAGTATTGCTGACAGAGTAGCTCCTCTAGGAGGAAGGACACTCTTTCTCCACATGGGCTTGCCCATGCAGGTAGTCTTAAAACCTGACCGAATTCCTCAAAGCTTCAAGACAGCCCTAGATTTATCCCACATCATGTTCAGAGAAGAATGTCCTTGATGAACAAAATAGATAGAGGACAGGTTTTTGTTTTTTTAAAGTGGAAGCTTGCTGAGGTACAGACACTTCATCCCAACAGAGGTACTTCCCCTTCACCCCTTCTTTGGGACACAAAAGCGAATAGCAGCCTAAGATTGCCATTTAAGGCTTGCTTTTAAGTCAGCCAGATGCAATTGCCTGAAACACAGCCAGTGTTGCCTAATGTGCTCATGTGCAGCTACATTATGTAGTATACAGTTTCAAAACCCATGAGGGCTGCAGTATGTGTGTGCAACTCCCAATGGACTCCCCAAGTTCACCATCCACAGGAAGTCTGTCTTGCCTTTGTAACATGGTGAATAAATGGAAGTAAACTATCTGCACTTAACAAAAGCAAGCTGTTTTTCCCTGCTTTCTGAGCAGAGGTCCAGAAGCTAGTAAGGCCCATGAGAAGCTGCAACAAGCCAGTGTGAAGAGGAGCAAGGCACAAGTAAAGAGCAGCTCTCCAGAGACCACACTCAAACATCTGGCTGGGGGAGAAGGGTGAAGAAGGAACTCAAGTCCATTAACATCACTGATGCCGCCCATATATGCAGAAAGAATTGGGAGGGGGGGGGCTGGCACCCTGTACACTCCATCAAGGAGGCATCCTGGCAGAATCCTTTGGATCTTCAGCTACAGGGTGTGTTTGCTTGGAGGTACTCCGGGCACAGTGCGCGGGAGCTGGGGAGAAGCCTGCACAGAGTGCTTATCATCCCAAGAAGAAAATGGAGAGAAGCCAGACCAAAGCTTTGAGCCTCATGCTTCTTTCAGCAGTGGGATATCTGGGTTGAGAGAGAGGGAACAGAAAAGGATTGGTTAAACATTCATGTTTACCTTTCAAAGTGTTGAAAGCTTTTTGTCACTCCTCAGTTTTTTTTTTATTAAACCAGATCAATTTCCCACAAAAGGTGGATATTCTTGAAAGCCTGAATTGGTGATGATTTTCCTACCTTTTTCCTAAGGAAAAACCACATGTCTGTTGAGGACTTTCTTGTATTGAGAAGAAGATACTAAAGCTCATTCATCCCTCTAAGACTTTCAGTTTTTAGTTTTTTGTATTTTACCCCATGTAATATTAAGCTGCTTTTTGAAGCAGGTGGAGGGGGAGGGGCTTCAGAATGCAGTGTTCAAACAAGAAAGGATCAATATTCTTCCTGACCCATAAAAATTTCTGAACTTACCATTTACATCAAAATATAATGCAAGTTCCACAAGTAAAACAAATTCTAAAGCTTTCATGTATTTTACTAACTTGATGGAGTTTCTTAGTAAATAAAATGGGGGTGGGGATCTTGTTTGTACGACAATTTTTTTGTCAGAGGCCTCAAAGCAGAAATGCATTGTATTATAATGCCCAGAACTGCTCTCCAGCAGCATCCACCTATGATCAATATCCTCTTGTGTGGTTATTTGTTTTATTTGATTTATTTAAAATATTTTTTTCCCTGCCTTTCTCCTAAGAAAGGACTCAAGGGGTCCTTACATCATTAAAAACACAATATTAAAAGCTAAAAACCGTAAATGATTCAGATATTAAAAATAATTAATAATATGTTAAAATATTAGGTAAAAGAATTACTAAAACATATTTAGAAGAATCAAAATACAAACCATCTCATTAAAAAACCATCCTAGACAGTCAGCCACTAAAGAAAAGCCTGTCTGAAGAGAAAGGTCTTTGCCTCCTTGCAGAAGGACTGCAAAGATGGGGCCAGTCTGGCCTCCTGTGGGAGTTCCAGAGTCTGGGAGCAGCAACAGAGAAGGCCCTCTCCTGTATCCCCACCAAATGCACTTGTGAAGGTGGTGGGACTGAGAGAAAGGCCTGCCCTGATTATCTTAACACCTGGCCAGGCTCAAAAAGGGAGATATGGTCCTTCAGATAGCTTGGACACAAGCTGTTTAAGGCTTTATATATTAAAACCAGCACTTTGTATTGACAACCAGCAGAGCTGCTGTAACAGGGGCGTTATGCGATCCCTGTAGCCAATCCCAGTCAGCATTCTGGCTGTAGAATGTTGGACCTGCTGAAGTTTCTGAAAACTTAGTGTATTACAGTAACCCAGCTGGGATGTAACTAAGCCATGTGTCTTCCTGCATTAGTTTTAATTGTACAAAGGCACTCCTGGCCACTGCTGAAACCAGGGCATCAGAGATGAATCCAGGAACACCTCCCAAACTGCACACCTGTGTTTTCAGAGGGAGTGTAACCCCATCCAGCACAGGCTGCATTCCTATTCCTTACTCTGCCTTTGGCTGACCAAGAACACCTCTGTCTTGTCTGGACTGAGTTTGAATTTACTTACCCTCATCCAGTCCATTACTGACACCAGACGCTGATCTAGAACCAAAATAGCTTCCTTGGATTTAGATGGCAAGGAGAGATAGAGTTGGGTATCATCTGCATACTGGTGATACCAAACCCCAAAGCTCCAGACCCCCCTCAATGGTTTCATGTAGATGTTAAATAGCATATGGTTATGCCAGAACAGTGCTAAAGGTGTAACTTTGGGAGGCAAATTGCCTTAAGAGAAAAAGTCACCACAGACATCTTGAGTTGCCCAGCTAACTACATGAAATAACATCTATGGTGATTTCTTAACTTCAGGCAATTTGCCTCCAAATGTCATGTTGCTAACATTATGCCATCATAACCACACAAAAAGATTTTGGCCTATAACACTCAGAATTGCTCTGAGAGTTGTAGTCCAACACACCTAGAGAGCACTGGATTGGTGAAGACTGAGCTATCCATTTCCCATTGTTTAGAACACTGTCCCTAACTATGCTGTAGAAAGAAGGGACAGAAGAATGTTAGAATACTTTTATCCTGTATCTGCTGTTGACCCTTACAGGTATGTTATTGGAAGAGCACATGGAAATTCAGATTTACTGATACTTTAATTGTAATTTGCAGGAGGTTAGAGGTGAGAATTATTTTGCCTACCATCAGTGTACTCCTCTGAGGAAGCTAGTGACAGAAGGCTTTGCACATCACTGCTCTCGGAGTCTGGAGCCTCTTTGTGTCTGGGCTGACTACTTGACCTTCCAGCCACCCAGGAGGATGTGGTGGCCTGATGCACTAAAATAGCCTCAGAGTGGTGAGAGCTGCCAGCTTCACACAGTCCAGAGTGTCCAGGGACTTCATCCTCCCCAGTGAAGCAGTTATGATGCCCCATGTGGTCTGGCGGTGGCTGTTGCACCTCCCCTGCTGCACTCTGCTCCGCTCCTTCTGAAAGGACAATCTGTACCCGTGAATCCGAGGGAGGTATGCAGTTCCCAGCACTGCCGTAGACAGCTTCTTCGTAAGATGGCAAAGCAACCTGAACGCCATCAACCATGATGGAAACCTGATCCCCAGAAACACCTTGATCACGTCTGTGTTTGGATTTTAAAAGGGGAAAAAACAACACAGCATAATGAGGTACACAAAAGCATTTTACACAGCATGGCACTAGCAGAGGTCTTAGATCCAATGCACCTTCAGATACTCATTCAATCTTCCCTACAGCCTTGTTAAGATGCACCACATCAGGTGTATCTTTATCTCAGTCACTAGTAACCACACTATTATGGTTACATTGACAACATACTGCTACTTAGCAATGTGACTTCAGTTGTCTTTCAGCAGCACTAAGGTAAATCAAGAGGATTTACTGGTAAATCTGAGTGGTCTGACTGCTTCACATCAGCTACAGAGAAACCCTCATGCATGCCTACCCCACTTCACCATATACTGATGCATACTACTAGGGATGGGACTTTTGGAATTCTAGGACTTCCAGTCCCAGAAGTCACCTAGAATTCCCACAGGCACACTTCTGGGACTGAGAGAGGAGAAACCAGAAGGCAAAAGAGATGTCCTTCTATCACCATTGTCTGCTTCTCCTACAGAGTCTAATGAGTAGCAAGCAAGGTTCTCTCTAAGCTAGGCACGCGCACCTCTGCCTCCCTCTGTGCAGCTGTCTTCCTCCTCTGCGCAGTGATTGCATTAGGTTCCGGTTGCAATGGAACCCTGCATGCGGGGGGTGGTGGTGGAGTCATGTGCATGCAGGAGCAAAGTCACATGCACGAGAGGCGGAGCCCTGCCCAGTGGAGCTGGAAGTTCAGAGGGTACACTGGTAGCAAGGCTACCTTTCTCAAAGAGCACTGAGGTATCTCCTAGAAGCTTTATCCATACAGGGTAAAGTTCTGGGAGTTGATGACCAGAATATTTGGAGAGCCAAAGATTCTGTACCTTTGACCAATTATTGGACAGGGATAGGCAAATTTACTTTTCTGGGTTTACAAGTCAGAAAGTATCCTAACCAGCATGGCTAGCAGCTCTGGAAACTATAGTCCAATACAGGAACTTCTCCCCCTTTTCATGTGAACTGAGTAGGCACATAATGACTCAGCACAGCCCACAGTTACTGGCAGACAGCAGTAGACAAGGAAGAGTTCTCAGCCTACCCAGACACTTGTCTCACCCTACTCCTACCACATTCACATTTTAAAAATCAACAACAGAAGCAAGACATGAGAACTGATTTTTAAATGCCAGACTGAAGCAGGGATATAAGCTTTTACAATACTGAATTCACAGTTTGAGACAACAATGTCAGTATCATTAGGGAAAAGCTGAGAAAGGCACACATGCCCATTCCTTTCTTTCTCTTCCTTTTTTCTTTTCTGGTTCACTATTAAAAAAGAAAGAGAAATGGTTTCTGTTTACATGAAAAACTGGAGAGTGTAAAAGTTAGAACAGCAGATGGGTCAGGACTAGAGATGGGGGTATTCATATACAAATACCCCCGCACAGGTGGAAATAACGAGGGTCCGGCCCCATCGGACCCTTCCTATTGCGCCGTTTTCCGCAACCGATTATCCAGTCCTGGCAGGAGGTGGGATGACAAGCCTCTCTGCTAGGTCGGAGAGTGGCTAATCCATTGTGGAGAACATCGCAATAGGAAGCCTCCGCGGAGCCGGCAGCAGCGGCGACATTGTGAGTGGACAGTCTGGCCCCATGGGGCCGGACCCTCGTTATTTCCACCTGTGCAGGGATATTCATATACGAATACCCCCATCTCTAGTCAGGACTGCTACACAGATTATGAATGAAGAAACAAAACAATGCCTTGTTAACATGGGCCCTCGCTGCCCGCATATATTCCAAAAGATGTTGCCAGCACTCTCCTCACTGAATATTTTCTGTCTGGTATAATGCATAGCTGCTTGGATTTACCACCTTGTTAAGAGACAGACACATTTTTCTACACCACCAGGCCCTCTCATGCTTCAGATATAGGTTTAGCAGTGGGTTGCAAGGGGTAAGTCATACCCATTTTTAGTATTTGAGATCTCTGCTATTCAAATATGTAGACTAATAGAAGAACAAGTAAGTATTCCCTTCTCTCTCAGAAGAATCTTGCCCATACTTGGGAGAGGCTTTTACCACCTGAACTACATGAAACCTAATGCAATCTTGACACCACTGTTTTTCCAGCCCCTCAAAGGCAATGAAAACAGGAGTCTTATTATTACACCCTAGTCAGGCCATACCACAGAGTGGTTAAGCTGTACTAGGCTTCATAATTAATCACAGTGGTGCAGACCTGTTTCAACATCCTTTTTCCAAGAAACACAAATTTATTTATTTATTTATTTATTTTATTAAAATTGATTATTTGCTTAACAGAACAAAGATGGGTTCCACAGGAATGGAGGAAAAACAGTCCAAGAGATGAACAAAGAGTAAAAAGGAATAAAAGGAGGACATGTCAAACTTCTCATAAATATTTATGTGCACAAACATCTGCCCTCTAGTTGATCCTCAAACCCCCTATGAACTCACCTGCTGTGATGAAAGGACTTCAGCTTTGGCTGCAGCAAAACGAACAGTACAACTAGCAGAAGGACAAGAGCTACTGAACTTGCTGTGGAGGCTACTATTGATAAGGTGGGCACGCCCACACTTGGAGGAGAATCTTTATCTGTAAAGCCAAAGCAAGAAGATATATTTAAAATTGTTTCTGCTAAGGAAGCAGCTTTCCCTGATTAAATCAGGCTCCTTAATAAACTGGGTTGCAGAAGCAAACAGAACTACTAGGATACAACTGCCTTCACCTGGTCAACTTTGTTCCGGTCAGCACTATGTGGAATTTTCCTGGGTGATGGCTGCTCTAATGTATTCATATACACATGACAGAACTGCATCTGGCAGTCAACTGCACTCACTCCAACACAATTCCCAGACAACCTTGGTTGTCATCTGGCCACCAGGCCCCTTTTTCTGTGTTGAGCCAATTCAGTCTGTTGAATGCAAGCCAAAATTACAAAGAAACAGCTTTGAAGTTCATTTTATCCCAGGGAAACAAGGAGCGGAGTTTTCATTTTGTCTATGTTTGTATGAATGAGTCACCATCTCATGCAACATATTGGCAAAATGTTTTGGAACTCTTAAGAGTAGACACCAAGTATCAAGCCAGAACTTGAAAGGTAGGGAAACTCCAGCATTCCCTATACAATTAATGCACTCTTCTTTCAGGACGAAACAAACGTACCTTCCTTCCCTTGAACGTTCTTAAACTACACACATTAGATGTACCATTCCTTCCAGCTTTCAGGTGGTTTTTTTTCTCTTCACACAAATTTCTGTTCAAGTACACATACTTTCTCTCCCTGCTCCGATACATCATGGTCAATTAAAGCTACATGACAAACAATTTCCTGCAGACGTTTTTGGCCTTCTATCATGGGAAAGGAATTCTTAAGCAACTGGTGGAAAGCTTTGCAAGATACAAATGCTGAGCAGCTTTTGGAAACGTTCTTTTCAAGAAAGGCAGAGCACACTCCGTGCTACAGAGTCTTAAAACTTCCCTAGACTTTAAAATTCACATATCTTATTGTCTGGATATTTTACAACTGGATATTTTGCAACATCTAGAGAACCATAACATATAACTATATAGATCAGAGGTAGGGGACATGAACTTGGTCAATAAAAAAAGATCAAGTAGAAGTATCCAGTTACCTGTAATACCCCTTTACAATATTAAATTGGTGGAAATAATATTTATTCTTCAGAAGTAACTGTGAAAACTGTTGTGGAGGTGTGCATACAAACATTAGATCTCAAGCAGCATTTCCCTGGATTCCATAGGTTAAGACTTAGTATAACAAAAGTTTACACTGAAAAGGTGTGCCCTTGGAGAAGATTAACCCAATGTATTTGCTGAAATCTAACTACGTAATAGTTTATATCCTAGTACTGAAGAGCAGTAGGCAGGACTTCTGGATGGGGAAAAAACAATGAGCATATTCATGCTGAGGCATAACTGACCTTGGCTGAGCCTACAGGTAACCTCCATGTCTGGGTTCCATTTTCCATTCTTGCAGGTCAAATATTTGTAGTCACCCTTGAGCAGGTAGCCTTCTGCACATAAATATTCTATGACGCTGTCAGATGTCAGTGGGTCTTTACATGGAGCTGGATGGCATCTGTACCCTCCATTCTCTGGCTCAGGTGGCTGTGGACAGACTGAAAGGAATAACAGACTCTATAATACAAACAGTGCAAAAGAATAAAGAGGATGGCAATGCTTTGAGAGCAAATAGGAAATAAATCGGGTGCTGTCTGCTACCGTAAGATATGAGTGCTCCTGAGACATGTAACAAAGCAGTACGAGAGAGGCATATGTCACCTTTAACACTAACAGTTTATAGCATAAGGTTTCATGAGTTGTAATCCTTGAAAGTGTGGACTACATTAAATATATTAAATATCTTAAACGTAGAAATGACATTAAACTCTTTTTTATACTTATATTTATTCCTTTCAAAACTGATATAACAGAGCTGGCACTGAGCTAGAAAATCATGGCTGGGGAGATGGGCATCAGTTCCCATCCTTAAAATACCCTGCTACTACATTCTGCTTCCATGGGCACCATTTTCTCCTTGCCCCCTGCGAAGTTCACAACTGAGCAGTCAGGCAGCACCCCTTCAGGTCCTCCAGTTGCTAACTCCTAGTCTGCAGCCAATATTGGAGATCATCTGTGTGTGATCAGAATCTTAACTCATTTTCATCTAATTGTGATTACAGCTCCCCAGGTATGACAACATTCCCCCTTTCAAAGGAGTGAAAAGGCAGGGTACAAGAGAAATTGATGGTAACTGACAAGTATGGTATGTGGTAAAGGTAGCAAAACATGGCAAGGAATAAAGGGAGTCAAGATAAGGCAGGAGAGTCGTGGTTTTACCACTCATTTATTCCTTCACTGACAGATTTTACTGCTGGCCATATGTATGAAGTGCCATTCAAACCACAAGTCCCTTAAGTCACCAGACACCTATTCAGTGAAGGAAGCACTAATTTCAATGGCAGTTAATTCATCAATGCATGACCTCATATTTTTATTCCAACAACAATTCAAAATGTTCTGTTTATGAAGTAAGATCTACTAGATATTGATTGGCATTTGTTACATGTATTCAGGCCTTCATTCAAGGAATTTCAGTCTCAAAACTATCCCGTGAAGTGTCATGCCCGACCAATGAGTTTCCAGGCTGAGCAGGAATCTGAATTTGCTGCTGCTCTGCCATAGCTGAGTACGCACACGTATCTTGAACTCCACAAAGTGCAAAGAACAAATAAAGAACAGGTTTATAGGCCTTTTTGAGGGCAAAGTACAGCTGACAATGTAAGCGTTAAGCTCACTTCTGTGATAATTTCCACTTTTAGAAAGACACACAAAGGCTTTGCTGCATGGATTCATATGCCATTTGTACTCTGCCCCTCAGAGAGCCATATATACAAATGGCTTGACCAGCTTATTTTGTGAATAGCCCAAAGTATGCCACAGCTGAACATTTTCCTTTCAAGCCAAAATAAGTTTTACTGATACAAAGACAGAAGCAAGAACAGCAGCAGTTCATAAATCCAGCTACTTCTAGCAGTTTGTCCTAACCTGCTGCTCAGGCAAGGAAACAAAATTGTTCTGTAAGCCACCCTGGGTCCCAATTCGGGGGAAAGGCGGTATATAAATGAAATGACATAACATAAATATATTAAAGGACATAATAGCTTTGTTAGAGTTTATACTGATACAAGATTTTTGCTGTTTTCGTTATAAATTAGTAAGTCCTCATTTCATTTTCCACAATATGTTGAATTTTAGCCGAAGGAATGCAAGTTTGAGAATTCCTACCCTGTATTTTATGTTTATGTTGTAGTTTAAGAATATATATATATATATATTATATTTTTATTATATTATATATTATAATAGTATATATATATATACTATTATAATATATAATATAATAAATACTATATATATATAGTATTATATATTTATATATATATAAAAAATAGAGAATTCCTACCCTGAACAATATGTGGACTTCTTGTTCCCTCATGCCAATCTCAAATAGTAGATGTTTTCATCAGCATCCTGTGTTGAAGATCAAGTACCCCTAAGCATGCTAGCAAATGGATTAGTACATCCCAGAAGGTCAATTTCCAGAAAGCATCTGTGCAGACGTGTCATAATATTGAAGTTGTGAAAGCTCATACAACCTAGAGATTCATCTATCAACCTCAGATTCATCTACCAAATTTCAAAGATTTATATACTTAATCCAAAGATTCATCTAGTTATTTACTTTTATATACACACACACACACATTGAGAAGAAAAGCAGCATTAGTTTTAGTCTCTGTTGCACATTTAAAGGAATGTTTCACTTAAAAGAATTCACTTAATTCTGAATGTTAATGAATTCATAGTAAAGAAACAAGCAGCTTTTTTGCTCTTTTCTGGCTTTTTTTATATATTATGAAGTCATTATTGGTAAATTACTGTTTCTCTGTCAAGGATGCATTTTGAAGAGGGCTCTACTTTTTATAAACTAGAAAGGATCATAGTCAAGAAGGGGATTTGTCTGTATAATCATAGTTCTACATTTATGTAATTAGATGCAAGCACTTACAGTGTAAAGTATGCCCGGCCATTTCAGATTTCCTGAAAGCTTTTTAAATAAAAGAAACCAAAAAGGGGAATAAAGACTAATTACAGGCTTCCACTAACACAGTCGCCAGCTGGTGAGTCATAAAAAACACAAATCTGAATTATCTTAATTAACATGCATCAACACTAGAAATATCACATGCTTATTAAGCCTCTACCATGATTAACAAGCTACGGAGGAAGAATGCCAGTACCACCAAGATTAGCAACATTCAAGAATTTTCTGTTAAAAATATTGTTTTGTAGCACGTTCTAATTGCTGATCAAACCAGTCCTTCAATATCTTTATGAGAAACAAAACTTATTTGTCAACAAACTAAAGAATGTTACATCAATTCCCTTCAAATTTTGATTGCTTCATATATGCCCATGATTACGGAAAAAGCTGCATCCCATTCATCCTTTCAAGTGAAAACAAAGAAATTAAACGTATTTGTAGTCTGCTATTGATCAACTAGCCATCAACACTATGATCTATGGGCTTTCTGAATATTTTATTTACATATTGATACAGTAGGATCCCCGTATCCACAGGATCAGCATCCATAGTTTCAGTTATCCACGGTCTGAAAATATTAAAATACTAAAAGAAAAATATCTAGAAAAAAAACTATTGTCATGTGCATTACCATAACTGGCCACCAGATGGAGCCATAGATCGTGCTATGAATACTTATTAGTGAAGAATACATAGCATGATCACTGGCACCCTATAGTGGCCAGTTCTGGTAATGCATGTGAATTTTTTTCTTCTTCTCCCTTTTCTCATATATATAGTGTTTGCTATTGCTCATGGTTTTCAGTATCCACGGGGGCCCATGGAGCCAATCTCCAGTGGATATGGGGGTTCTACTGTATATCACAGTAACATATTACGAAGTGGCCACTTCCAAGGCTGAGAAGCTACAACCAAACAGAACTGTTGTTAATCCAAGTAGACAGGTGGTGGGCAGACTAGATCAAGATCTAGTAGATCTTTGAGTGATTTGTACTGAACCAGTAGACATTTCAGACTCCACAAAGTACTGAACAGACAAAGTTCCTACTCCTCAAATTAGGCTGCTGAAATGAAAAATACCTGAGAAGAAACTAGGAATCTGTTTGTGGATGAAAAGTCTTGGAAGTTAAGTTCTGGTACTAAAAACACATTCTTCGCCTATGCATGTACTCAGAGATTTCCTAATTCCTTAATTGTAAGAGTTTATCTGATTTCTAAGCCACTATTTTTTTCCTGTCTGGATCTAGTTGCTCTAACAAACAACAAAAACAACAATGGTAGATCCTGCAAGACTGAAGTCTCCCTGGAGGAGAAAATGCAGGGCTAACTAAACAAATTGTTTGGCTCTGTAAAAGACAGTTTCATATGCAGAACAAAATAATGATTTTATAAAAACATTGTTTTCAACAGAATATCTCTACCTCATCTTTAACTAAATTATCTCCTGGGGCTGCCACTACCTTATACAAACCTTTAATCCACAAAATCCCATATGGGTTACTTTAAAAATAATAATTATACCTCTTCTTTTCTTACCCTTCCTACTTTTGTTGCAGAGGAAGAAGAGAGGGGCTAGATTAAGGCCCTCATCTCTCCCAAACAGGTGACACGTGTAGAAATGAAGCTAATGATGCTGATCATACAGTAGCAAGCATTATGCACATGGGTTTCTAAACAGCCCATGTTGTCTCAAATATCTCTGGTGAAGTAGAAATTCATTGTCAGCACTCTTTGAAATATGCCACTCCCGTCAGCCACCCTTGCCTCTGCCTCCAGACCCACTCCCTTTACTAGACTGGAATAGTGATTCAGAAAACACTCATGCTACCCAAGTGCCAGTAGCCCTGATGGCTGAAGAAGAGGAAGGAGCATCTACTGTGCAAAGAAAGCAATGGCAACAGAAGATGAACATCACACGCCAAATGTAGCAAGTGGTGGATAACTGTCTCCTCAGTAATATTTGCATGATAGAACATGCTATATTTCGCGCATATCCTTCATCATGCTTAAAAAAAACCTAATCTAACTTCAATCAGAATTAATTCTGGTTAGCATAATATTGCCTTGACATAACGGCTGAATATTGCCTTGACATAAAGTTGGTGTACAGAAAATAGCTTAACAGTATTTATAGCTATTTAATGAACTCATTATGGCTATAGTTTTAGAAGATATAGCTGTGTCAGTCTGTGCTAGCATGTCAGGCAAAAACAAAAGAAAAATAGAAAAAAAAGAAGACAAAAATGTTATGGCACCTTAAAGATCAACAGCTATATTCTGATGTGAGCTTTCATGAACAAGTCCACTTCCTCAGACAGAGGAAGAAACAAAACATATTACAATAGAAAGTTAACCAAGGCTTTGAATCAATGAATATGCATGACTAAAGAGCAATTTAAAATGGACAGAATCCAGTTGCCAATTTATACTTGCATAAGTGAATGGCAGAAGCTGAAGTGACAAATTGCTGCTAATTAACAAGATGCTGGTTGCATTACTAGGCACAATGCAAAGTCAATTCTTTTTCCTTAATTGCAGCAAGCATCTAGATAGTCTTATATTACTATGGGCATTTGTATAAGGGACTGCTGGATAGCTCAGTGGCCTGTGGAGCCAGAGGTTGGGAGTCTGATTCCCACTGTGCTTTCTTGACGGGCTGGACTCAATGATCCATAGGGTTCCTTCCAGCTCTACCGTTCTAGGATGATGATGATGAAAACATTCCTCCTCCACCTCTAAATCACTGATGAATTTTATATACAAATTAAGTAAAGCTGAGCATGCTATCATTGGTATAACCATAACAAGTTGAGAGAACAATGAAGTACAGATCATGTGTCATCACTGAAATTTCTACTGCTGCTAGAGGAAGCAAGTCAAATAATACAGAATGAAGCATGTCCTTAAAACAAACTGAGTGTATCTCTCGAAAAAGATACATAATAAAGACAGTGCTGAGGTCCCCCCTCCTCCCAAGAATAATATGTAGGACTAAGTTTGTTTCAGTCATTTTAGAAGGAAGAGGTTATTCTGCCTCTACCCTAATATGCTATTTTTTTCCTGTAGCCTCAGTCAACCCTTACAGAGTACAAGCAGACAACTGAGTGATTGTTATGAACATTCTCCTAATTCAAGTAATTTTACAAGGAATATAAAGCAAATAAATTCCAGCTGAGAAATGACTTTAGTTCTGAACAGTGCAGTTTTGTTAACCACAGTCTGAAATTGACTGGTTCAGAGGAATCACAATTAAAATTAACTACCAGTTGGTTGACCCTGGTAGCTGATGATTCTATGAACTTCCTTGCACTTCTGTAGAGTGATGGTAAAAGAAGTCCAAAATTCATATACGTATATACTATAGTTTAACACAGTGTTCAAGCCAGATTATTAACTGCAGAGCAAACCTGTTCTTACTTATGTTTATGTTACTTTAATTTTAACAACTATTTGTGTTACTTTAACATTTATTCTTTGCATACTGGCATGGCCATTACAACTGTTTGAACTAAATTGATGATTCAGGTTTGAAATATTTAAATGCTGAAAATTTCAGTGAGGAAAGGAACAGAGCTAATGACAGTGCTGGATGGTGAAGGAAAGTGGCAGTGATGGGCAGAAGGCAACAGCAGGTGGTGTCCCTGGCCACGTGCTGATTTCTCACACACATGCACAATTCCCTGATACAGAAAGCCACACACTTACTCCTCTGCTTTTTTATGGCAAAGCCAGCTGTTTTCTAAAATTATATGTAGTGACAGTGATCAGCAGGTAGTGCCTTTATGAGTATGAGAGCAGCAGGTGGTGAGAGATACCACTGCTACTAATCTTCACCTCCCTCCACATTGTTTCTTCTGTCTCCTTGGAATATCTTCACATCCCTCCATATTTTTTACTCCATTTCCTTACACTCTTCCTGCAATGTCCTCAAACACCCCAGGGAGCATTTTCCCTCCCCCCTCCCACCCCACCCTCAATTTGGGAAATAGAAACTTCTCCATGAAAACAGCAGGAAAAGCAGGCTGAAGTGATGACTCAGAGATCACACCCAAGCCTCTGATGGAGAGACGTATGCAGGGCGTCCACCCTGAGAGATCGCAGCAATAACTTTTTGAAGCACATCTGCACATAATAGATAGGAGCTGCTGCACTCCACATTTTCTAACTTTCTAAACCTCAAGGAGCATTTGCAGGTCTCAACAATAATTTTTACTTCATCAAATTAGACAAATATTATGAGTTTGTTGCCATAGTTACCACACCTGTTTAGAAATGTTTTACCCACCAAAGCAGAGGAAGTAAGAAAAGAAGGAAGCTCTCAGGGAAACTCTCAGAGATCTCTCAGACAAAGAGAAGATCCTTCCGACTGTTGCTTGCTTTCATTCAAATAAAGTGAGCCGGATGGAGCTGGCTGTACCTTTTACCCCATTAGTGCCAAGCTGATTGCACATGACGAAGGAGGAGGAGGATGGGTACAGTGCTTCTAATGCTTATAATTTTTCAGAATGCTCCACAGTTAGTACAGGTACATCCAATAGTATGAAGAATAGGGTACCTTCTCATCTCACATCATTTTAAAGTCACTTCCAATATGGACAGTTTAAAAATCAGAATGCTTTACTCTAAAATTTTCCCCTCTAACAGAAGACTCCAGAATGATGCTTCTGCACAAAGAGACTCTACATTCCACGGTAATATGAGAAACTAACTTTAATAAAGAAATAAGATCAACTTCAACACAGTGCAGCAATGGAAAGATTTATATGAAGTCTATGCAGCTGACATTTACAGTAGTAGAGTGCTTAACTGTCACACCCTGGAACAGCTGAAGTCATGACAGAATTCTGAAAGGGCTCTTTACAATGCAGTGCATTGATTTACTCTTAGATCTTTTGAATGAAATCATACTCTTCCTAACTGCTGGACATCTCAGAACATCATTGTTTAAATGATTTCCACTACAATATACAACACAATCATATAAAATTTTCTGCTGTTCTTTGCAGCCAGATAGGAGAACTTGATGATTCTCTGATTAAAAGAAAGCCCAGATTCTCATGACTCCACATAAACCTTTTGACATCATGTTAATATAGTAATGGATGATGGAGACTGTCAACACAAAAGAAATGGATATTCCCACAGTACATGTCCCAAAGCAAATCCTATGTTTCAATAATATTGGCTAGAAATATGAGTGTTCTAACTATGCAACTTTTCTTTCTTTAACAACAACAACCTATGAACTGCAGAGCTGGAAGAGACCCTAGAGATCGAATCCAGCCCCCCTCAAAGAGGCACATAGGGAATTCTCTCTCTCTCTCTCTCTCTCTTTCTTTCACTGCCCCATTAGTGAATACTAATATCATCCACAACTCACCTTGCTGTACTACAAATCTGAATTCCAGAGAGTATCCTATTCCATTCCAAACGAGAACAAGGGCTTCCAATATTAGCATTCCCCCCACCTTGTAACACTCTCACATTGTAATTTGGTTAAAAAGATCATTTGAGAACAATTCCAATTTCTTCTCATTATCCATAAACATTTCTAGAAATAATTATTAAATACAAGTCCTTTCAGATTACATTTGTGTTTAAATCTCTTAGTTTCATAAAACAAAGTTCAGATTTTGACTCATACTTGCACACCCAGGGGAATTATAGAATACCAGACAAAGAAGAAATGTATTCATCTGAAAAATTGCTTTTTTGAAATAAATTAGTTCCAGCCATGCTCCCCGGTTCACATATGCCCAAGTCTGCAGCATGCACATTTAGCAACAGTCATACAAATTACATCCTTCTCAGAAGCTGTCTCTTGCCCTCCAGCCCTTAAAGTGTTGGAGCTGAGGTTATACAGAATTAATGTTGCTTCACGTTACAACCTTTGGCTTACTCTGTAAGTTTATTACCTGTGTGGCTTTATTATTGAATTTCCTGGCTATATTACATATCATAAATTGAAAGGCTATCCACCTGTGCAAATCTTTGCATAACATGGCATATTTGTTAATAAATTTTAATATCTATACTCTTTTATAATGCAAGAGAAATTCCAGCTGGATCAGAAAAGCTGTCCTTTGTTAAATGAAAAAGTATGTAACTAATCAAAGGTAAAACAGAATAATTATGCAGCAGGATCCCCCACTTCTACCTACTTTTGTTGTTTAGTCGTGTCCGACTCTTCGTGACTCTTCTACCTACTACTTCCTAGGAAAAGCCCTTTCCTGTTTAACAGTATTCCTGTCAGTACTAACTACTGCAACAAAAGGAAAAGACTACACTGCAAACTGTGTAATATTTAGGCAGTTGGTATTTCAGTAGCTTGGTAAGTTTAATGTAAAGTAAACCCAAAGAAAAACAATACTTCTACAGTATGTTAATCAAACATGTTATTTCAGCTAATTCTTTCAACCTCTCTCACAGTCTTCTGAAGCAGGTCATTTTAGCAATTATATGAACTACTTCAAAACTCCTTGTGCATTCTAAACTAGACATAGATAAATCCAGTTAATGGTCTCAAATGGTACATCTGTTGTAACTTAAAAACAAGAAAATAAACCACTGAAACACATCTGTAACTTTCACTTTTAAATCTGCTATGCATGTTGATAAGCCACAAAACTGCCTTTCAATTAAAAAGCAAATCCATCTACCTCTTAAAACCTGGAGCTATGGTAATTCCCTTTTTGTAATGCTAATGTCATTACAAGCGTAGCACCAGAAGACAAGTGGCAGAGCCTGGATGACAGAAGTTCTGACTGTGCCCTTATACAGATGGTCTAATCAGAGCCTTTTGTAAGCCTTCTATACTTCCACCCCCAACAGTATCCCCTCTGAGCCATATCTGACAGGCTCTGCAGCTGTGGTCCAAACAAGTCAAGAGCAGTAACAAGTAAGGGGGAATAGCAAACAGGGTCTTTTCAGATGGAGAATATACTTCTGCTAACAGTCTACAGTATGGTGGTAGCATCCAGCTTCACCCTACACAGTCCTTATGTGTTTCCAAAGAATTAACAGTATAGGAACATCAGAAATAGGAACTTAGTTTGTACTTCAGCCTCTAAACTGGAAAATGCTTCAGAACACTTACAAAACTAAACTAGAATAAACTACTGAAAACTATCATCTCAAAAAAACACTTGAGCATGCCATTGCATGAAGGTGTCACTTCATTCATAAGAGGGGAACAAAATAATAAGAAAAGGTTAATTTTTACAAGCACAATGTTACAGATATTTTCAGCACATTTTCAAAATATGCTTCAAGTTACAGCCTGATCTGATACCACACAGAACAGTCAGGAAGCACCTGCCACACCCTCATTTGAACTTAGCTCTGTAACACTCGTTCAATGTTGTTGTTTTTTCTAAAATAAAAAACAAAAAAAACCTACCTCCAGTTTATAGAGATTTCAAGAAATCTTCACAAAGACCACACAAAGAGCCTCAAGCTGAACCTTCAGTCAAGTGGAAACTGCTTAACATTTAAACAGGTGAAAAAACACATTAGCTGGCAGAATACATTGCTGATCATGCTGCTGAACTCAGTGAATGAATATTCTAGTGTTTCAAAGATGATTTGATCCTGGATGAACATGCTGACCTGGCTCGCTTTACAGAGACCTGATTGGATGAAGCTGGGGAGTTAGTTCTTCTCAGATTTGTCCACCTGGGTTCTCTGAGCAGCAGCAGGCCAGACTTGGGGTGGGGGAAGAGATGGAGTTGCTGCCAAGATTCAATCACTCATACCAGGTGCCCTGTCCCACAGACTGCTAGGTTTGAGTGCATGTGCCTGAGAATGGGTGCCCGGGACAGAACAGGGATTTTGTTGGTGTACTGTCCACCCCATTGCACAACAGTCTCCCTGCCTGAGTTGGACAATCTGATCTCAGGTGTGGTGCTGCATTTGTCTTGGCATGTTGTGCTGGGGGACCAATATCCATGCGGAGACCAGGAGCAGCCCAGGAATTCATGTCTACTATGAGCTGTCCCAAGTGGTATCTTGCCCTACTCATTAAACAGGGCACACTCTTGACCTGGTTTTCTGTAATGGGCAGGATGGTGATGATCTAGGTGTGGAGGAACTCTCAGTAGTTCAATTGTCATGGACATATCACTACCAGGTAGAGTTTAGGAGTATTGGAACTCTGAGCCTCTGCAGAGCTCATACAGCTTGATTCCAGACTACAGTACTTAAAGGATTGTATCACCCCATGTAGGCCTATTAGGCTTTTAAGATCTTCTGGGGAAGCGATTCTCTCGATACCACCACCATCCCAAGATCATTTGGTGAGGACAAGAGAGAGGGCATTCTCAGTGGCTGCTCCCAGGGTTTGGAATGCACTCCCCAAGAAGCCAGACTGCCTGATGACAGAAGGATAAGAGGGAGAGGGCCAAAGACCTTCCTTTTCAGGCAGGCTTTTAAGTGATAAGTGTCTAGAGAATGCTCTGTTTTTGAAATTTAAATATTTTTAAATGTTTTTAAAAATCAACCTATTGCCTTTTTTCTGTAGCACATTTAGAACTTTGGTCTCATACATGTGTACTAGGATGGGTTAATTCACAGTTTGTATGGCAACACGTTTGTTTGCTGTACATCTGGTGAAAAGAGTATTTGAAAAAGAAAATATGAATGTGTAAACACTGTGCGGTGTGCTCAAAGTATTTTCTGGAATTAGTTTACTCCTGAAATGTTAACTGCAAACAATGGGCAGCTTAGTTTTCCACTTGAAGCACAGACAAGCCAACACACACTGTACTAGCTGCAGTGTTGTGAGTCTGGATGCAATAATCTGAAGTTCAGATCCCTACTAGCCTACAATGATCAGCATGGAGAAGTCATCCATGCTTCTGATTCCTGGAACCCACAAAGATCTAGCAATCTCTTGCATTGAAACTTGTGCTACTGTGTTGCTAGGCTTTTTTCCCCAAACCTCCTATCAGATCACGTCACATGTCTGAGAGGCCCCACCATACATTCTCACATTGGCTATTCCCAGCCTGTCAAACCCCTCTAGTAATTGGCTTTCCAGGAGGGATTTTGAAATGGAGTGTTGTGCCTTTCAGCTTTGAATTTGTTTTTGGTGTTGATTCTGTTTCCCATTTTAGTGTGGTATTCATTGATGATTTTTAATATTTATATACCTATTGTTTTTAGCTTTTAGATACTGTCTTTTACTGATACAAGCTAACTATTTTTAAGGAAAAGGTGGGATAAACGTATTTTAAACAAACAAATAAAGATTTGTCAAAGTGCACACACATTTCACAATCCTCACCAAGTCAACAGCAATTGTGGTTTTGAGATGGAGGTTCAAAATATTATGGGTTTCCTGGATTTGAGATTGTTTTCTCTTTATACATATTAAGAGATGTCCTCCAGCGCCTGGCAGATGTTTGACCAGGCAAATGCTTGACCCCTGAAACTATCTTTGCTAAAGAGTTCATTTTTTAATTCTGAAAGCCCAGATTCACAAAGATAAACAGTCTAAAACAAAACAAAGCTGCTCTGAGGCCACTTTATAACTCATGTTCTCTGTAGATAATTCTACACAACATACTACCAAACCATTCCATCACCTCAAGGTGGGGGAAGATGTATTATAAGCACTCACTTTCTCTCTTAATCATCCATGTAGTCCTACTCTGCTACCTTACCGTGGTGTGGAAGTAACCTTGAGCTCTCAAAGATTATGTCAACAGAGCACCAGTTCTGGCAGGTTCTACCAAGCAAGTATGGCCTCCAGTACAGTCCTGATGGTAGGCCGTGTGTTTATCATCTGAGGAGTAGCCTAGCTAACTACAGGGTCTCATCATCAGAAGGTCATTCCAGAATGAACTAACCACAACAAGTGTGAAGACAATGGTATGAAATAGTTGTGCTATATATTGAGGGAGGGACTATCTATACCAATCAAATTACAGATCTTCAAGGTGTTTCAATAGTATATATGTAGGTATGCCATCTGGTATGTTCTCTCTCTCTCTCTGAAAATACTTCTCTAATGACTATTCTTATACAAGAGTGAATCCATGGAAGAAATGAACTTGAGAAAGCACTAATTCAAACCCACTTGCTCAAAATAAAACATATTTCCAGATCACATTCTCTCTTTCATAAGGATTGCTGAAACATTTTCCTCTTCACCTGTGTGCGGTGTGGGGTGGGGTGGGTGGATTCTGGAAATAGACTTTTCAATCTGTTACAATCCCAAAGAAAAGCAGCAGCCACTGGATAAATCAACACACAGGACAGAAAATGAAAGTCCATATTTATAAAATGTAGTAAGTGTAAGATACCAAGCACCATTTAAGCTAGTCTTTGGTAAGCCAATTCCCTCCCGGTATGTTGAATTACAGCTCCCATTATCCTCAGCCAACATGCCATGCTGGTGGAAGTTGCAGCTTAACACCCCTGGAAGGCAGCTGGTGGAGGAACATTGATTTAAATGACAAGATCCACAAAGCTTTTTTTTTTTTTTTTTTTTTTGCTGTGTTTGAAATACTGAAGGATTCAAAATGGAGATGGAGAATAAAGCAAGATCTGGTGAAAATTCCCATTAAGGGAAAAAGAAGAAAAGTAATTTTTGCTTATGTTTGTTTTCCTCTACATTTCTCTTGCCTTTCCCTGCAACTCCCAGTGCCACCTCCCACGCTGGTCTCCCAATCTTCCGTAGCACTCAGTTCCCACAACCAAGAGAATCAGACAAATCTCTTTCCCTTCCATTAGAGATTTGCTTTCCACAAACAGAATTATTCAACCCATATATTTTCCTCTCTTACAGCCTGAGGTGGGGTAGATGGGTAACTGTATTGCCAACTGCAGCAAAAACAACAGAGTGTTATGGCAGCTGTAAGAATAACAAGTTTTATTTGGCACATGTTTTCATGGATTGCAGCCCACTTCATCAGGTTTGAGATCTACCTATGCTACAGGGCAATATGAATCAGCTTTTATAAAGAAACAGCAGTATACTTGTAGGCTTGCATCCTGAGCAATTAAAAAAGAAGAAGCAATTTAGTCTGTGCTTTTGAACTACTGGATAGTATGCACTGCAGCATAATTACACAAATAACCCTTAGAAAAAAGCAATGAAGCTCAAAAGTGCATCCTGAAAAATGGCACTGAGCAGCACAAGTCTCATCCAAGGCAAGGGGAAAGAAAGTGGGCATAGAGCAAGGAAAATGCCTCTAACAGGAAACTGTGGAAGTCAGGTACAGTTCTTTTCAAAGCTATCCCCTGCAGTTTCCACTCTGCATAAACCAGAATTAATCCCACAAGAGACACTGGAATGTGGCAATGCCTGCTTTCATGAAAGCAGGTCAGCATTCTGAATACACTATTCTGTGTACAAAGTCAGTCATCTGTTTACCACATTAGTATACCATTCAGCAGGAATAAGGTTGGATGGCATCAGCAGTTTAAGCCACTGTTCTCTATGGAACGCCTGTCAGCCCACAGAAGAGTTCCTTCAGTGCAGTGCTGAGCAACAAAGAGCTATTAGAGCACACAACCTTATTTACCTGTTGCATCAGATGAAGCTCTCCATATGAAATGAAGATGAATGCTCAGGACTGTTCCTGACACTGTACCAAATAATGAAGGAAAAAAGAGAATTGAGAGCACAGATTTCTCCTCTTGCCAAAGATCCTTAGGATCAAGCTTAGATCTTAAAAGAAAATTGCTTTAAAACACAGAACCTGCAGCCTTCAGTTTTGACTTCAACCAGCCCTTGGTTTAATTTGAAGAGCCCTTTGCAAACAGTTTGGGCCTCTGCATATGTAACTTCTCCACTGGTCTTTTACAAAAACTTATCAGCACTAGGTGAGGGGAAAGGGAGTGGCACAGAGAAAAGGGGTGAGTTTGCAAATCTTGGTTCTGGTTTCATTCTGGTATCAGCACTGCACACCACAGGAATCTAGCTGTGGACTGACTACCCCATGGGAATACAGCCAAAGACTTCTTCAAAGATTTCTCACATCTCACCAGAACTAATATTGTCTACTCTTGCAGCAGCTTTTCATGACCTTAGCAGTGGATTTTCATATCAAAAACTACTCAATATTTTAAATTGGAGATTGCCTCACAGTCAACCTGGAACATGCAAACCAAGTCTTCCAACCATACAACCATGGGAGGATATCTAGTGCTGTGTGAGTACGCTTCCACTTGTAAAAGGCAACTTCTTTTTCCTTCTGTCCCTGCAGTCCTCCTGTGCCCCAACTCTGCTCTAGAAGTTCTCCAAAACAGATTTTTGGGATGCGTATGCAGGCGGAGCGGGATCTGTTTTCCTGCTGAATGCCTCTCCACTAGAGTAGGATAGCAACTGGACATCAGTTGGATCAGCTGTTCAGTCTTACAAACGATGGGTTATTTGATGGGGTAAATTACCTCAAATGTACAGCATTATAAACTCTTAGGTATGTGACAATTCACAGAACAAACATGTTGTTCAAAGCAAAGAGACTTGTTTGGCTCACCTGCAAAATTGCCCTCTATCACTGTACTTCTTATTCCAAAGTCATTCGAACATTTAAAATACTTTTGTACCACCAAAGAGGCAAATGCCCTTGGTGCAATTTCCAAATATAAAAACAAAAGAACAATCAATAAAATCACAATTGAAACAAATACATCAACCAGAATGCTATCAAAATGATAGAATGGTAATATAAATTTTACTGAGCATTTCTACTAACAGCAGAAGGGTACAAACTCTGGTAATTATATTCGAACAGAAACTGCAGATCTGGCTGTGCTTAAGTCCTGTGACTATTTCTCCACCTCCACCCACACCCAGTGTTGCCTTTACTTTGTGTTGAACACCGCTACCAAGATATAAAATACCCTAAGGGTCTTTGGGGCAATAGTTGAAATCTTAAGCTTTGAACACTTTGCTTTTATCTCATTTAAATTCTATTGCTGTTCATGAGTTATATCCCAAATGTCTCAGACTGTAAGTTATGTTATGCCTACTTCATTTCTTAACACAGGCATCACATCTGTGATCTTTCAATGTACAGTGTGATTCATTCTATAAACCACCTACCCTGACATATTTTTTATTTTTCCAGGCATTGTATCATTCCACCTTCCCTCCAGGAGCTTATCTTCCATATTTTGCATTGTTCAAGCTAGCTCCCCACAAAATTCTAATTCAGATTAACTTTCTCTCTCACACACACAAACACACACACACAAACACAGAGAGAGAGAGAGAGAGAGAGAGAGAGAGAGAATGAAAGAGAGAGAGACAGAATCTTATACTCAAGAGCTCAGGCTTGATTTAAAATGCCCATCTGAAATCAAGTGAAGAATAAAGCACATTAGGATGGCTGTTTGGAAGAAACTCATTTATGGATGCTACCATCTGTAATACTCTGTAATTTGTCTGTTTTCTCCTACCACCAAGTTCTTTCCAGGAATATACATATAGCAAGATTAGGCAGTGCTATCCTTTTTTAGGGGGAAGAGACTATGAAGAAAATCTTGGGAGTTACTTAATATGATGTGAATTTGGAAAGCGCCCCACCACTCCATGAGTGTGCCCCGCCCACCCACGAGCGCGCCCCGCCCACCCGTGAGCGCAGGGGGTGCCCCCCCCCGCAAATGGACCCCACCCCCCCAACCGGTCTGCGACTCAGAAAAGGTTGGGGACCACTAATTTAGAGGACTGCAACTCTCATATTGAGGATCACCAATAGGAAGTACTGGTTCAACCTGAGGGAAGAACTAATTACACAGTGGGAAAGGAGTTAGATTCCTGTATGAATCTCATTTTGGGAACAACAATTTTTAGGTAATTGCCTTTGCATAGCATTTTGCATCATTATCAGATGTCACAAATATGGATGTCCAGGCAGTTCACAATCTTCTAACCCAGTGGTGGCAAACCTATGGCACACGTGCCACAACTGGCACGCAGAGCCCTTTCTGCTGGCACGCGAGCCATAAGTTGCCGGATCACTACTCCCCCCCCCCCCCCCCGCAGCCAAACCTCAGGAGGCGGCTGCAGCCGTGGTGCTGGCGCTTCGACAGGTGGTGGGCCAGGATCCGGAGCATCTGGCACTGGTGGCGGATCCAGAGTGGGGTCTCAAGGCACCTCCTTGCCTGGGATTCCCCCTTCCGCTGCCACTTCCGGTTCCGCCACTGCCACTTCCAGTTCCTCCGCTGCTGCCTCCGCCGCGGCCCGCCACCCACTGGTTTTGGTTCCCCCCCCTCAGTTTGGGCACTTGGGCCCAAAAAGGTTTGCCGCCACTGTTCTAACCCCAAGTGCCTTTGAATTAGTTTGTTCATATCTTCTGTACAAATGTCTAAGTAGCAAGTAACCCTCTATGGCAGTCTTGCCCAACTTAGACCCTCTAGTGTGCTTGCTTAGTATGCTCCTTCCATCTACACCGAGGGTCCCCAACCCCTGGTCTGCAGCCTGGTGCTGGTCCGTGGCCTTGGCAGATCTCCCGCCCCCTGCACACACTCCCCCCATGCACGCCCACCCACACGCCTGGGTGCCCCGCCCACCCACAAGCGCACCCCGCTCACCCGTGAGCGAAGGGGGTGCCCCACTCCCGTGCACGGACCCCACCCCCCCCAACCAGTCCGCAGCTTGGAAAAGGTTGGGGACCACTGATCTACACCATCCACAGCAAAGCCAGGCTACAGATATAGTTGTAGTCCAGCACACCTAAAGGGTAAAAGGTTGGGAGTAATACCTTGAAACAGTCTCTCTATTGGTAAACAAAGAGTTTAGACATAGGTTTGTACTGACAGAAAGGAGAAGGAAAAAACTTTTTATTTTAGCATCTCTTCTGTCACAACAGTTCAGATCATGTTCAAAGTTTATTAAACCAAGAACAGCTATTCATATATATCAGCTTTTGTGTCACTCACAGCAGATCAGAGACAATATATCAAGGCAGAATTTGAGTACAGTGGTGCCTCGCTAGACGATGTTAATCCGTTCCACGAGGATCGCTGTCTAGCGAAAACATCGTCTAGCGAAGCACGTTTTCCCATTGGAATGCACTGAAATCGCTTCAATGCGTTCCAAGGGAAAACGCAGTCGTCTTGCGAAATTTCCCATAGGGAAACCTCGTCTAGCGAGTGAGGGTCCCCATAGGAATGCACTGACAGCTGCACTGACAGCTTTTCACCACTAGTCGGCGCACTCCTATGGGGAAACCTCATCGTCTAGCGAAAATCGCCATAGGGAAACATCGTTTTGCGAAGCGCAGTAGCGCTCGCAAAAAGGCATCGTCTAGCGATTTCCTCGTCCTGCGAGGCAATCGTCTAGCGAGGCACCACTGTAAATTAATAGACTTGAACTTGCCATGTTGTGCATCTTTTATCTTTTACTGATGCAGACCTCCTATTATGGCCATTGACACATACTTTTCTGAAATCAGTTTAGCAAAAGGATTAAAACTGAGGCTGTCCTACTTTGGGTATGTCATGAGAAGGCAGGATTCTCTGGAAAAAACAATAATGCTTGGAAAGGTGGAAAGCAGCAGGAAAAGAGGAAAGCCAAATATGAGATGGACTGACTCTCTTAAGGAAGCGATAGGCTTGAGTCTACAAGAGTTGAGTACAGGACATTTTAGAGATTGCTCATTCATAGGGTCACCATAAATCAGAAGCAACTTGACAGCACATAACAACAGCAGAAGCAAAAGGGGATCTTTTTGTTGGCTAGAGCTATCAGACATCATTTACCTGACCATCACTGTGGGGATTTGGTGGACACAAGGTAAAGTTGCATGCATTCTACATCTGTATTAAAATCACCAAAGATATCCCTTTCTACCTTGTATCCACGGCTCCCTTTCAACACAGCCAGGAGTATAAGCAATAAGAATTCTTGAAATTCACCTTTTGTCAATGTCACATAGTTGAAAGACTGCTAAAGTTAAAACAGGAAAAGAAAAAGTGTTTGCTTCCTCTCCATCACAATTCCACTCTCTTCTTGTTAAACAGCTGAGTGGTCAGATTGTAGCACAAAACTGGAAGGCTTGAGCACTGAGCAAAGGTTACAGGTATGGTCTCCGAGAGCAGCATATGACCATGGCTTTTGCACTAGTTTGTAGGACCCGCATATCTGCTGGGGATTGGTTCTAAGCCCATTGTGGATACTGAAAACCATGGATAATAGTGATCTATCTATCTATCTATCTATCTATCTATCTATCTATCTATCTATCTATCTATCTATCTATCTATCTATCTATCTATCTATCGTATGATAAGAGGGAAAAAAATCTAGAAAAATCTATTTTCATATGTATTACCAGAACTGGCCACTAGAGAGCACCAGAGACCATGTTATGCATTCTTCATTCATAGTACAGTCTCTGTCTCCCTCTAGTGGTCAATTCTGATAATACATGTGAAAATAGTTTTTTCTGGATTTTTTTTCTTTTAATATTTTTAATATTTTCATACCGTGGATAAGTGAATCAGTAGATACTGATCCCATGGATAAGGGTGTCCTACTGTAACAAAAAAGTTTCCATGTTGCAGAAAAGTCATGCCCTGGCACTAGTTCCTCTCACTGGAACTCCAGGATAAAGGGATGTCAAGTCAAGGTTAGGAACAGACCAGTCTGCCCCAAAATAATTATTTCCTTTTTTCACTTCCCAAGAGTAAATTAAAATAATTAACAAGGGTAAAAATAAAGGGGTGTCATAAGGGAAGGAGAAGAAGTCTTCCCCTTGTCCCTACTAACTCCAGCCTCTGATGTGAGGCAGGGATATGATTTTGTCTTTCTGTAATCACGATGAGTGTAGCCAAATTACATGCTTCATTAAATTTAATGATGGCCCTTGTGAATTAAGCACCTATCTGTTTAGTGCTGCTCTGGGTCCTATGGCTGAGTCATGCTAGAAAGTTCAAAGAGAGCCAAGAATTGATTTCTTGGTATTTAGAACAAGCTGCCATTTAAGTGACACCATGCGGAAGTGTTTGTTTTTAACCCTATGCAACTGATGCCACACCATTCCATCTGTATTAACTATATGAAGCAATACAGTAACTACCTCCCAGTTCCATACATCACTGGGAGAGGTTAAAACAATCTATACTTGAGTCCCCTTATCAGGAGAAAGGCAACCTATACACGAGACAAATAAATAAAATACTTCACTCATAAGGAAACAGTGGAAGAGTGGAAGCCTTCCACCATATCCATGAATACACCAAGGTTCATGAAAAAGCAATCTGTCTTATTTTTAGGTACCACTCAGTTTATGGATATTTTAAAAGTACGAGCCCATTTTTTAATAGAATTATTGTTATTTTCCCTAAGCCACTAAAGAGATGGTTTAAAACGTAGACAAGAAGAGTTTTACTTACATGACTCCAGTCCTTCCACCATGCGTGTACTGAAGATGAACAATGGAAAAAATATCCCATGACTTATCAAGGCAAGTAGTGATGTTGTGGTGCTCGTTTTTGCTACCATTCCATGGCACATCTTTTAGACACCAAAAATTTTAAATATTTTTTCCTCTTCCAATGTCCCCAATGGTTTGCTGGCTGAGGATAGCTCTACCTATAACAAAGTGGGGGAGGGGGACAAAGGTTAGATAAGCTTCTGAAGTAGAGGTCAGGGCAGTCAAAATATGCGGAAATCTCACACCCTTGGCATGAGCTAACTGGAAAGGAATAGAGAGATGGAACAATGTATGAGAATTTTTGAAAATTTTAAAGAACTCCAAAAGCAACAGGAATCCACAAAAACTAGGAGACCTATCTGGACTGAATTAACTACTATTTATGCAAAAAGTACACAAAAGCAAAACATAGTTAAAATTGTACTTTGGGGGTGGTAAAGAGACAAATGACCTGGTAGACTGCCATGTTGGAAATTTTACTCACAAGACTACAGGTAAATCAGTTTTTCTAGACAGATGCGCTTTTTTTAATTTTAAGAAACAAACTAGTGGAACTTAGACTAGATCAAACAACCAAGATAGATAGAAATCCCACAAGAGTCACCTGAAGGGAGAGAAAGAGACTGTCGAGTCTAGAGATATACCCTACCTAAAATGAACTAATGTATAAGAAGAAACAAGGCAGAAAATCAAGTTGCAGTAACTAGACATCACAACTCTGGATTACAAGGGTGTGACTATTTAAATTCAGGGAAGTGACATCACTCGTTTCTACCTGCAGACTATTAGATTCAAGCCAATGGGTGTATGTCACCGTCTGTATTCACAAACCAAGCCAAATGCCTAGACAAAAACCTGTCCTGGGATAAAGAGCTTCTCCAAGCCAATAATGCATTAATTGTAGTCATATGTACAGTCCAGAGCTGTTAATCTCATACAATCACTCTGTCCCTAATTCATTCCAAGACTTTCAAATTTCAGCTACTTGGAATGAGACTTAAAACCATTTACATTAAATAGAGAGAAGTTTTTACACACAACAGTTTAAAAGCTTGGGAGTATTCATCTAAATGGAAATCACAAACAGGAAAAAGATGTTATTATGTGGAACTATTTTACTGAAGTAGCAGTACTGTCTATGAATCAGTGTAAAATGACAACAGAGTGTATCATTTGTTGTTGCTGTTTAAAATGAAAAATCCCCAACAATAATATTATTACCTATTGCCACATGTCTAGATCACAAGCAATTATAGCCTGGTATAATTGAGATAAAACTACACTAATGCAACTGTTCTAGCAAAACACTTAGTGAATATAATACAATACAATCAACCAGGTCGATTTTGAACTCTCTTGTGTTGCCATTATTCCACTCCTAGATACTGATGACTTCCGTTGCTATGGAGTGAGAAAACTGTGTTTACCCTTCATTCCTTCAGATACTGCAGCAGTGTGGTCTCATTATTTGTTTACAAAAATACACAGGTAACCTGTTTGCTTTCACAATGCATAAGCAACATTTGGAATACAAATCTAAGCATGACCTGAAACCCATGAAAGAACAGCAGCGAAGAGAAACACTTCTGTTGATAAAAGCTGTATAGCTCTTCTTTGCTCAATATACCAGTAATGAATTATGGTAATACAAATTACCATAAAGCCCCTGGAAAATATGGTGAGCCCTTATTTATTTATTTATTTATTGAATTTATACCCCACACCATCTGGCAACCAGGCCACTCTGGGCGGCTAACAACAAGACAAACAACACAATATCAAAACACGATAAAAATAAGATAATACAAACATTCAACAGATACAATAATTAGTAGGATAAATTAAAACAGATGGCTATGAAGATGATAAAAAGGATGATGAAAGGATGAATAATTTATCACTGAATAATTTCACCGTCACCTGTTACTAAACATCAGAATATATGGTAACAGGAAATGTGCAAGATCTGCATTAATACAAATGGTCAAGCAATCACACTCTAGAAACCATACCACGTGACTATGCTGGTCCCCAGTATTGAGTCATTTACTAAAATATATAAAGATAAAAGTGTGATGTTAGTGTAAGCTTTATAATCAGTGTTCCCTCTGGCTTCTAGAATTCTCAGAAGCATCCACCTGTCCACTACAGGAAATAGCACAGTGGACTTGATATACCTTTCGTCTAATCAGTACTGATATTGAGTTTTTATATTGCATGTTAGTTATTAAGTGGAAGCAAGTGAGGAATTAGTATTTTTCCAAGTCCAGTGTGTTGCCTTTACTACATTTATGCTCTGAAACAATACACTGTTTTCAGTATTGTCTCACAACTCATTTTTTTCACAGGTTTTTCAGAAGACTCTTCTTATGTTCTGACATGACTGAACATCTCTATCCTAACACTATAAACAATGTCTTCTGTAGGTTTTTTTTCCCATACTAACTTCCCATTTGCTGATCTCAGCAGCTCTCAGGCATAATTCCCAGATTCCAAGTCCAAGAGCCCTTCGTCATGCAATCCAAGGGCATGAGAAAGACACAGCATGAGCTAGATATATTCCGGTACTTTAAGGACACAACAACACAAACCTATGCAACCAGCCAGGATTGATGGGAAGGATGTTTGTTTGCTTTTAAATACTTCACAAGACTCACTCAATCTCATGTACTTAGTTTTAACTGGCAGAAACCTTTTAGATAAATATTTCTAATGTATTCATTGTGCACTGTACAGTCAACACAGTAGAAACAACTATAAACAAAATAATCCTTGGTTGCCTTAACATGAGCAAGCTAACCAGTTTTGCAGTTTGCATATTACATTAAAAGTGACACGTTGGGCTAAAGGTGCACAAAACCATGCTGCCATAGACAAAGAATGCAAGAGGGGCCACATGAGAGGAAGCGCCATCAACTATGATTTGAAACATCATAAATATCCAAACTCAGCAGACCAGACTCATATATATGGTATATTTTAGAATGTACCAAATATAATACAGGAATTCCACCACAATTTTGACACAGCAACAGGCATGTTTCCCTGAAAGAGAAAACCTGAAACAGAATAGTGATGAAAATATCCCCCCACTCCCCGATGTCAGAAAAAGCGACATGAATTCAAGTGCAGACAACCTTCTTGAATCAGGCATCTTTCAGATACTTAGGACTACAAACCCCTTTCCCCCACCCAACATAACAAACAGTTATACATCTGTGGGAGTACCAACTGGGGAAGGCTGTTCTAAACAAATGTAAGATAGTGGGGCAATTCCTTCTTAAGCATGATATCACTTATATATCCAAGACCCATGGAATTTCAGATTGTAGCAACTATGCCAAAACACTTCAATAAAATGGACATTAAAGCACTACCATATTAGCCTAAGTAGAATTAAAGACAAAGTCATCTTAGCAATACCCAAGAGGGCTGAAGTATTATTGTTTTTAAATCCTGTAAGAAAAAGACTAGTTCAAAGCATAGTCTAAAAAAGTCCTATCCACTTTTTTGTGGCTTACTCAGAAATTCTGATCATCTGAGTTTAGTTCAAAGGTTTTTTTAAAAAAAAAAAAAACAGAACCTGTATACTGAATTGTTCACATATAAATTACATTATGCTGATTTAGAAAATATCTTTAAAATATCCTAATCTTTCATCAGGTCAATGGAAAAATAAGTTTAATACCACTTTAAAACTCCCACAGCAAAACAAAACACAATGAGGGTACTGCGTTCCAAAGCACTGTTGTTCTATCTCAGAAGTCTGCTCTGTATTGCAGGGCCAACCCTACCTGCAAGGCATTACAAGGGAAAATGAAAATGAAAGGGAACCGGTGCAGAAGAGCCTAGACTTGAGTCCAGAAACCTAGGTTAAACGTTAACATTGCTCTATCACTGGCCATCTTCTCCACACCCATAGCTAGCTGTATTATTAGGTAGAGCATAACCACCACCTTAGGCAGCAGACGGAGTGGGTGTAAAGTGGCAACAGTGTTTCAAAATTATGTGTATCAGATGGCCTGCACCACAATGTTTAAGGTGACCTGATACCCTCAAGTACAGTAGTATCCCCTCATTAATGTCAAATAAAAATTCTTTGGGATATGAAATTAAGAGGTGGCATTTTGTCCTTTCCTTGAGGCAGCAATTACCTTGTATGATGTGGCAAGAATATGATACACCATGAGTTGCTGCTACCACAGCAGCAGAAGAAGAAAAAGTAAAGACAACACCTCCTGAGAACACAACACCTTGGTAGGTTGTACCAGATCAAACTAGAGGGAGGACACCTCCTCCCAGGCAACATGAACAAACGAAGAAGGGTGCGAGTGCCTCCTGCAACGAAGTGCCGCAGTGCAACAAAGTGCATGGTAAGAGGACACAGCGAGTTTAGCAGCTGTGGGAGTTACAGGAGAAAGGAGGATCTGTGTGAGGAAAAGGAGGGAGAGAGAAGGGGCTGTGCAAGAGGATAAGTGTATTCATTGTCTATTCTAAATCTACTGTAACCTTCAGTTTTACATTCAGTATTTCTTAAAGATAGGGCTTACCTTAAAGGTGGGGCTTAAACTAACCTGAGAGGGTTTTTTAAAGGAACAGTAAGTAGGACACAGGGCTCAAGACAGCTGGAGATATGAAATATTAGAAAGAGAGCAAGGCAGGAAGTGGACAAGGAGCTGTTCTTGCAGAGAATTACAGCTCAGGTCTAAGCACGTCTACTCTGAGTAGGACCAGAGTCTCCTCAAGAGCAGAAACCCTAGCACAACAGGAGCAGGATAAAAGAAGGGGGAAAATACACTTTAGTGCCTAAACCTTAAATTAGACTGAAACTTAAAACCTAGATTTAAACTTTAAACTAGATTTAAATTTTGCCAAAGTTCTAAAACTCTAAAGCCAGTAAGTTTAAAATTGAGGGTGGACCAGCTTGGGGTCTAAACTCTATAGGAGGGATAGGGAGGGGCATGTTGGAGGTGGGGTGGCCATCTATGTGAAAGAAGGGGTAGAATCCAGCAGAATGGAAAAGGACGGCGGGCCTGACTCCATCATAGAATCACTGTGGGTTAAACTACCAGGCCCAAGGAGCGATGTGATAGTGTGTGTGTGGGGGGGTGCTATCAGTTTTTGATCATCTCCCAGATCAAAAACTTGAGGGGGACCTTGAAATGAAGACACAAATCAGGGAGGTGTCCAAGAGGGACAGGATTGTAATCATGGGGGACTTCAATTATCCTCACATCAACTGGGTCAATGCGTGCTCGGGTCAAGAAAGAGAGACCAGGTTTCTTGACATGCTAAATGATTGTGCCTTGGAGCAACTTGTCATGGAGCCCACCAGAGGACAGGTGACTCTGGATTTAATTTTGTGTGGGACTCAGGACCTGGTTAGGGATGTGAATGTCACTGGAGGACTGAGTAAGACTGGCTGGAACGCAAGGAAAAACAACCTGGGGCGGAACCGAAGAAACTGAGGATAAACTGGAATAACCAACGGTTTGAAGATCAAGACATAATATTGGTTTATGAATAATAAGAGTTTGAGATTTCAAAGGACTATAAAGTCTCTAGGAACATTCAAAAAGTTTTAGTGGATTACAATAGAAACTAAAAGAAAGAACTGTAAAGATCTGTTTAAACTAACCTTGGCCAATATACCAGCTGTGAAAAAGTGATTAGAATTAGCAGCTGGGGGAAAGGGCTGGAATTAACAAAGACTGAAGAGGTTTAGAGACTTAGAAATATATGTTATTTACTGTGACTGTTGGTTTACAACTTATTGACATACTTGCTTTGGTGGTATTTGAACTGATATTTAACTTTCTGTTTCAAAATGAATATTAAGTAGATAAGAGAAGTTAAAGATTAGAGACAGAAGTGGATATGTTTTAAAGGGTAGAAAGTGGTAAAGGAAACACTAAGTACTGAAAACATATCAAATATTAGACTGGAAAAGTTAAGAATGCAGAAAGAAAAGGATAAGCAAAAGCCAATGCAGGCAAGAAAATTGTCTATAGATTTACAAACAAAGCCCCCCCCCCCCCTTTCTGTTCAAGATCCAGTGGAAAGGCTTTTGTTAGAGTTTAAAAGTATGGAAAATAAGATGTTAGAACAAATGAATGAAATCAAACAAGAAATGAGAGAGGTAAAACATCAAGTTAAAGCTGATATAGAACAGTTAAAAAGCTCTATCTCAAATGAAACAAGAGGTAAAAACAATAAAAGAAGATCTGACTGAAACCCAAGAAAAAATTAGTAAATTGGAGCTGCTAAAAGAAAAGGAAAAGGTAGAACAGAGAGAAAGCAGAGTCAATTGTTAGTTTAGAAATGAGACAGAGAGTAAAACACATAAAAATTAGAGATCTCCCAGAAGAGGGACAACAGGAAGACCTGTATAAAATTCTAATTCCAGCTCTGGCCAAATTTATTAGGGTAAAAATCAAAGACTTCCAATGGGAAATAGATAAAAATTTTAGAATAGACTCAGTAGTGGCGAAGAAAAAGAATCTACCAAGGAATATTGTAGTATATTTTACACGAGAGTACACTAAAAATAAAATCCTACAGGAAAATTATATTAGAAAACTAGAAATAGGAGGAAATGAAGTGAAAATATATAAGGATATTCCATCTCAAGTATTAAAAGCAAGAAGAGATTACTATTTTTTGACAAAAATATTACAAAAGAATAAGATAAAATATAAATGGGAAATGATTGAGGGACTTTCACTGCAGTTCAGAGGAAAATGGTTTAGAATTAATTCCACTCAAAAGGCAGAGGAAATTTTGAGGAAATATGGGACAGATTTGGATAAGACAGAAGAAGGGCAGGAAGGGGAAAATAGGGAGAAAGAAAAAGGAAAGTTTCTAGAGTCACAAGAGCTTAAAGAAGCAAGACCAGAAGTAGAAAAAAGAGACTTCACAAATTTAGAGGCAAGGGAACAAGAGGAAGAAGGGATAGACTCAAGAGGAATCAGGAAAAGAAGAAGAGGAAGGAGGAAAAGAGATTTAAAAGCAAAGAAAGTAGAGGACTAAAATGGCAAATAAAATTCTGACTTGGAATGTCCAGGGACTGAACTCTGCAAAAAAACAAAAACAAGCGTTCCATTTCTTGGGAACCAAAAGAAACCAAATAATCTGCTTACAAGAAACCCATATTAGAAAACAGGATGTCAAATATCTAAAGAATGGGAAAATAGGGAAATGCTATACTTCAGCCTTCTCAAAAGAGAGAGAGAGAGAGAGAGAGAGAGAGAGAGAGAGGTAGCAATCTATGTGCCAGAACACTGTCTATCAAAAGAAATATTAAATGATGAGGAAGGAAGATATATAGGAGTAGAAATTCAAATACAAGGAAAAACAATAAATGTAATTTCAGTATATGCACCAATAGAAGGAAAAGCGAATTTCTTTCAAAAATTAACACAAAATTTACTAGAATTAGAAAGAGATGAATTGATTATAGCAGGGGATATGAATGGAGTAATAAATCCTAAAGCTGATCGGAAATCAGAAAATAAAATAAAAGAGAATCAGGGGAAACTACCAAAAAGTTTTTTTGACATGGATGTTTTCACACTAGAGGATATTTGGAGAATAAAACAGGAGACAAAAATAAAAACAGTTTGGGAGGCAGGAAAATCAGTCCTACGTGGATTAATAATGAAAAAAACCTGGGAAGTAATTAAAAAGAGAAAACAAAGGCAAGAAAAACTGTTAGTTCTAGAAGGAACTAGAGATTACCGAAAATTCCAGGAAAAAAGAAATTTTAAAAGAGATAAAAAACCTACAGAATCAGCTGTCGGAACTCATGCTAGGAGAGATAGAGAAAAAAATAAACTTTACTAAACAAAAATTCTACGAACAGGGAAATAAACCAAGTAAATGGTTAGCTTACCAATTACGGAAAAAAGAGAACAAAATATAATAAGAGAAATCAGAAAGGGAGAGGAAATATTTTCCGACCCAAAGATTATAAGGGATACATTTGAAAAATACTATGAGGAACTTTTTAAAGAAAAGAATTTAATGAAAAAAGAAGAAAATCAAATATACTTAAAAAGTCAAGACCTACCTAAACTAAATGATGACCAGAGAATTAGATTAAATGCACCAATATCGACAATGGAAGTACAAGAGGCAATAAAAAAACTAGAACAGGGAATAACACCAGGCCCAGATGGCTTTTCCACACTATATTATAAAAAATTATCAGAGGAACTCACGCCTCCCTCAAAAGAAACAATAAATCAGATTTTACTGGAAGGATACCCAGAAACATGGAGAGAAGCTAACATCATAATTATCCCCAAAGAAAATAGAGATCCAAAGGATCCAAAAAATTATAGACCTATATCACTGTTAAATGTAGATTACAAAATATTTGCTCAAATATTAGCAGAGAGATTCAAGAGGGTATTAAAGGAATGGATTGGGGAAGATCAAACAGGATTCTTACCACAAAGACATATGAGACAAAATGTATGATTAGTAATAGATGTCTTGGAATTCTATGAACAACATCCGGAGAAGAAGTTAGGAATGTTTTTTCTAGATGTGGAAAAAGCATTTGATAGTATTAATTGGGAATTTATGTTTGAAGTTCTAGAAACAATAGAAGTAGGAGATAATTTTTTAAAATGGATAAAAAGCATATATATCAAACAAAATGCAAGAATAATAGTAAACAGAAAGAAAACTAATCAATGTCAGATTTCTAAAGGAACACGCCAAGGATGTCCACTCTCACCCCTGTTGTTCATAACAACATTGGAGGTACTACCAAGGAAAATGAGAAAAGAGGAACAAATTAAAGGTTTAAAAATTGAGAAGCAACACTTTAAAGTAAGAGCCTTCGTGGATGATATGGTAATCTTTCTGGAAGAATTATGAAACTTAAATAAATAATCAGTGATTTTGGAGAACGAGCAGGTTTAATTATAAATGAAGGAAAAGCTAATATACTGACAAAACATATGACAAGAAAAGAAGAGAAAGAATTAGAAATTAAGACAGGTTATAAAGTAGTGAATAAAGTAAGATACCTGGGTATAACAATAACTAAAAGACAAAGGACTTATTTGAACAAAATTATGAGAAGAAAGAGAAAGAAATTAAGAAAAATTTAGAGATGGAAACACTTAAAAATCTCATTGATGGGCAGAATAGCAATTATCAAAATGATGGTATTACCTATATTCATATTTCAGAATATCCCGATAATAATAAATAACAAACCATTTCATTTGTGGAGAAAACAACTCTCAAATTTTATTTGGCAGGGGAGAAAACCAAGAATAAAATTGAAAAACTTGCAAGACGACAAGAAGAGAGGAGGATGGGGTCTCCCAAACCTCCAATTATATTATGAGGTGGCAGCACTACAATGGTTAAGAGAGTGGATAAGACTGGAGGATGAAAAAATATTAATATTAGAAAGCAAAGATTTAAAATATGGACTTCACGCATACTTATAGTATGGAAAAAAGAAAGTGAACAAAGCTTTTGATAATAATATAATAAGAAAAGCATTAATAAGAGTATGGGAAAAATATAAAGGTAAATTTTATCGTGGGATTCCAATGTGGATGTCCCCCCATGAAGCTCTCTCAAAGGAAATTTACATAAAGAATGATAAATGGTTAACATATAAAGATCTACTCATAGAGGAAGATGATGGACAACTAAGATTAAGAACAAGACAAGAAATGAATCAAGTAGAAATAATATGCCAGTGGTTTCCACACAGACAGCTATCAGAAAGAATGAAAATGGATAATAAATTAATAGGATTGGTTAAAGAACCTACGGAACTAGACAAGATAATATGGGGAAAAGAAAATCACCAAATTGCAAAGTTGTATAAACTATTATTGGAAAGAAATATGGAACAGGAAGTAATTAAAGAAAATATGATAAAATGGATGCAAGAATTAGGTAGAACAATTCAAAGAGAGGATTGGTTTAGAGCATGGAATGATAACCAAAAACTATTAATAAGTACAGATTTGAAAGAAAATTATATGAAAATATTATACAGTGGTGCCTCGCTAGACGATGTTAATCCGTTCCACGAGGATCGCTGTCTAGCGAAAACATTGTCTAGCGAAGCACGTTTTCCCATTGGAATGCATTGAAATCGCTTCAATGCGTTCCAAGGGAAAACGCAGTCGTCTAGCGAAAATTTCCCATAGGGAAACATCGTCTAGCGAGTGCGGGTCCCCATAGGAATGCACTGACAGCTGCACTGACAGCTTTTCACCACTAGTCGGCGCACTCCTATGGGGAAACCTCATCGTCTAGCGAAAATCGCCATAGGGAAACATCGTTTTGCGAAGCGCAGTAGCGCTCGCAAAAAGGCATCGTCTAGCGATTTCCTCGTCCTGCGAGGCAATCGTCTAGCGAGGCACCACTGTATAGATGGTATATGACACCAGAGAAATTGGCAAAGGTGAAGAAAAATGAGAAAGATAAATGTTGGAGATGTAAGACAGTAAAAGGAACACTATATCATATGTGGTGGGGTTGCAAATTTATTAGGAAATTTTGGAAAGAAATAGAAAAAATAATCACCATAGATTTAAAAATAAAAATGGAGATGAAACCTGAAACTCATTTGTTCAATATGGTAAAGCTAAACTCAAGACAAGAGACAAAAAATTGTTTATACATATTAGGCGCAGCCAGAATTCAAGTGGCAAAACAATGGAAAGACAAGGAGGATTGTTTAATCAAATTACAGGAACTAATATTAATGGACAAACTAACAGACTCATTGAAAGGAAAGAGTAGAACGGAGCATGAATCCCAATGGGGGAAAGTAAAGAATTATCTTAAAGAGAAATGGAAGAAAGATTCCAAACCTGTACCAAGTGACTTAGGCTTAAATTAGAAGCAGAACTGCTCTCAACAGAAGTAAAAACAAAGTAAAGCAGATTGTTAATATGGATATAAAATAAGAATTAAGAAAGGTATTATTAAGATTGCGAAGAAAATAAATGTTTGGTGGCAAATAAGGAAGTAAAAATGTTAAAGACTTACTGTTTTGCGAAAGAGATAATAGAAAGTTATTTTGGTTATGTGCTAATATTGTGATAATTATTTACTTATTTTTATAATTTCTTTTTTAAATGCAATAAAGATTAAAAGTTTTTTTAAAAAAGGGATGTGAATGTCACTGAGCCGCTAAAGAATAGTGACCATGCTGCGATCTCTTTCACCATGCATGTTGGGGGGAGAGTGTCAAGCAAATCTGAAACAAAAACCTTTGATTTCCAAAGGGCGGACTTCCCTCGGATGAGGAAACTAGTTAGTAAAAAGTTGAAAGAGAAGGTAAAAAGAATCCAATCTCTCCAGAGTGCATGGAGCCTGTTTAAAACAACAGTAGTAGAGGCCCAGCGGAAGTGTATACCTCAAAGAAAGAAGGGTTCAACTAAGTCCAAGGGGGTGCCAGTATGGTTAACGAGCGGAGTTAGAGAGGCTTTGAAGGGCAAGGAGGGGTTCTTCCATAAATGGAAATCCTTCCCAAATAAGGAAATAAAAAGGAACACAAACTCTGGCAAAAGAAATGTAAGATGATGATATTTATTTATTTATTTATTTATTATACTTATATCCCGCCCATCTAGTCGTTGACTACTCTGGGAGGCTTACAACAAGTAGAATAAAACAGTTAAAAATTAACAACAGTTTACAGCAATAAACAATCATTCAAGATACAAAAGGCAAAGAAAGACTTTGAGGACTGTATGGCTAGCGATATGAAGGGGAAGAATAAAAGCTTCTTTAAATACATTAGAAGCAAGAAACCTGCCAGAGAAGCGGCTGGATGGTGAGGGAGGTAAAGGGGGACTTGGAGATTGCAGAGAAATTAAATGAGTTCGCATCTGTTTTCATGACAAAAGACCTTGGGCAGATTCCGCTGCCCAAATGGCCCCTCCTGACTAATGAATTTAATCAGATACAGATTAAAAGAGAGGATGTTTTAGACCTAATCAATAAATTGAAGATCAATAAGTCACCGGACCCTGATGGCATCCACCCAAAGGTGATTCAGGAACCGAGGAATGAAGTTGCTGATCTCTTAACTAAAATATACAACTTGTCCTTTAAAATGGCGACAGTGCCAGAGGACTGGAGGATATTAAAAAGGGAAGGAGAGGGGACCCAGGAAACTACAGGCCGGTTAGCCTAATGTCTTTTCCACGGAAGACGGTGGAAAGCCTCATCCAAGATAAAATCTTAAAACACTTAGAAGAACAAGCCTTGCTGAGGAAAAATCAGCATGGCTTCTGTAAGGGTAAGTCTTGCCTCACAAACCTTTTAGAATTCTTTGAAAAGATCAACAGGCATGTGGATGTGGGTGAACCAGTGGATATTGTCTATCTGGATTTTCAGAAGGCATTTGACGCGGTCCTTCACCAAACGCTGCTGAGAGAACTCCTCAGTCAGGGGATAAGAGGGCAGGTCCTCTTATGGATTGAGAATTGGTTGAGAACCAGGAAACTGAGAGTAGGTGTCAATGGTCAATTTTCACAAAGGAGAGAGGTGAAAAGCGGTGTGCCCCCGGGATCTGTCCTGGGACCGGTGCTTTTCAACCTGTTCATAAATGACCTGGAGACAGGGATAAACAGTGAGGTGGCCAAGTTTGCAGATGACACAAAACTTTTCCGGGTGGTGAAGACCAAAAAGGATTGTGAAGAGCTCCAGAAGGATCTCTCCAAACTGGGAGAATGGGCAGCAAAATGGCAAATGTGTTTCAATATAAGAAAATCTAAAGTAATGCACATTGGGGCAAAAAATCAAAACTTTATCAGCTGATGGGTTCTGACCTGTCCGTGACAGATCAGGAAAGAGATCTTGGTGTGCTGGTGGACAGCTCGATGAAAGTGTTAACCCAGTGTGCGGCGGCAGCGAAGAAGGCCAATTCCATGCTAGGTATCATTAAAAATGGGATGGCAAATAAAACAGCCAACATTATAATTTCATTGTACAAAACTCTGGTAAGGCTGCACCTGGAGTACTGCGTACAGTTCTGGTCGCCGCACCTCAAAAAAGACATAGTGGAACTGGAAAAGGTGTTGAAGAGAGTGACTAAAATGATAACTGGGCTGGGGTGCCTCCCTTATGAGTAAAGGCTACAGCGTTTGGGGCTCTTTAGTCTAGAGCAGAGGTCCTCAACCCCTGGTCCGTGGCCCAGTGCCGGTCCGTGGCCTGAGCCAGACCGGGCCGCGGAGACAGACCTCCCCCCCGCACCACTCACACCCGCACAGCTGATTTGCACATGCACATGTGCAAATGCGGACCCGCACAAGCGCCGTGCCGCCGTTTGCGCATGTGCATGAGTGCGTGTGTGCCTCCACAAGCGCTGTTTGCACGTGCACGGGGGGTGCCCCACCTTCCCCAGCCGGTCCACGGGGTGAAAAAGGTTGGGGACCCCGGTCTAGAGAAAAGGTGCCTGAGGGGGGACATGATTGAGACGTATAAAATTATGCAGGGGATGGATAAAGTGGATATAGGGAAAATCTTTTCCCTCTCACGCAATACCAGAACCAGGGGGCATCCATTCCAATTGAGTGTTGGGAGAGTGAGAACGGACAAAAGAAAAGATTTCTTTACCCAGCGTGTTGTTAGCCTGTGGAACTCCTTGCCACAGGATGTGGTAATGGCATCTGGCCTAGATGCCTTGAAAAGGGGATTGGACAGATTTCTGGAGGAAAAGTCCATCGCAGGTTACAAGCCATGATGGGGTGTATAATCTCCAGGTTTAAAAGGAAGGTACCTCCAAATGCCAGATGGAGGGGAGGGGGATCAGGAGACAGGTATCTAGTTGTCTCATGTGCTCCCAGAGCCATCTGGTGGGGCCACTGTGAGATACAGAAGCTGAACTAGATGGGCCCTTGGCCTGATCCAGCAGGGCTCTTCTTATGCTCTTATGTAAGGGTGTGAGACTGATATATTCATTTTTTTAAAAAATCTGCTTAACAAAGTTTTTTAATTCTTTTTGTTTCTGATATTTCTTATTTTCATTAACTTCTTGTCACAAAAAGCCTGTATCTATTTTATAGAGGGTTTATCAAAACTTTAAAAACACAGCACTATGTCAAAAAAAATGGGAATCAGTATATTAGATCTAATTTAGTTTACAATTGCAGCTTTTTGACAGCTGTGCAGCTCATCTCTACTTTAGCCCCTTTGGTACCTTTAAACACTTCTTCCATCATTTTCAGAACTGTAAACCTTTGGGAACAGCAATTTTAGGTAAATATTTTTAAATGTAAATAGCTTATTGCTGGCGATAGAGAACCTTTGGACTCCAAATATTGATGAATCACTGTCTCAGTTTTGCTTAACCTGGCTTACCATGGATGTTACAGTTCATAAACATCCAGAGGGCTAGAGGTTCCCAAGGGGAAAGGAATAACTTCAAAATGTCTAGGCATCAACACCACATTATGCATTCAAGTTTTTCTAGGTATTTGATATTTGGAACAGCAAAACACTAACTTGCTGAGAACCAAGTCCAGCACAACCTAGGTAGCAATTTGTAGAGTGGTATCACTGCTATGGGTATCCAGTGTGGTATAGTGCAGCGGTTCTTAACCTTTTCTTTACCATGGACCACTTTTAAATATCTTATGTTGCTGCAGACCACCAAGACTTAACTCGAGATTTAAAACCCTAAAGTGTATCAAATATTTATTTAAAGTTTCTCATGAAGGGTCTTCAAATCTGGAGAGAAGAGAGAAATAAGTTAACCTGTTAATGCACACACTCCTATTTTTATTGGAATGATTCCATACAATTTAGGATGATGATGATGATGATTTTTTGCTGGTAAAACAAGCACATAAAATCATTGCATGCAAATGAAAGCTAGAAAATGACAATTTGTACAAAATTGTACTTCATTAAACACAAGGTATTTGTGTTTAAATAAATCTGCTTGTAGGTATGCCCTGAAATTTGGAAGAGTTTTTGGATTTGTGTTTATTTTTGCAGTCCCAGCATGGGACTTGCTCTGTTTATTTTTATTTTTGGTATTTTTTTTGAAATGATGGAAGGGATTAATCCCATTCCCATGCATTTCAATGGGAAATGGTGCTTTGACTTACGAACGTTTTGATTTACGAACATCTTCTGGGACTGATTAAGTTCATAAGTCAAGGCACCACTGTAGTGGATAGAGTAATGGACTCAGAAGTCCTGGGTTTGATTCCCCAAATTTGCCATGGAAACTCACCGGGATGGGGGTGGAACTGTTAAAACCACTCCTTAAATACGTCACTTACCTTGAAAACTCTATTAGAGTCAATATAAGTCAGTTCTGACTTGACAGCACATAACAACCGCACTGCTACAGAATCAAAAGGGAGATTTCTTTCTCTCCACTGCTTCAAACCATGTATTTACATCATTTGTTGCTTCTGTTCCTGAAAATGGGACTCAGAAATATGACTGCACTTTGTGCCACGTATGGCAGGCCTCCAAAATAAGTGATCAGTAGGAAGGGTTTTGAAGAACTTCTAAGGCTAAGAGTTCCAAGATCTACACATGATATGTCATTTTTATATTTTTCAGAGGGTTAAACTGTGTGTTATATGTTGCATTTTAAAGTCCAATCAACTTTTATTACAACATAGGCTTGTCTGTAAGCTGTTACAAAATCCTTTTTTTATCTCAGTTTTTTTCTTCTTGCTGTACCACATACTTGCACTGTTTGAAGACTGCTCATTCCTCTTACAGAACCCAAAACATTCATTTGAGTTAGTCCACAGATTGCTTCAATTATTTCCATTACTGCATTTCAACACCTTCCTTTCCATTTGAAGATCACTGCTTTTGACTTTCAAATGCAATTAAGTCTATACTTGCTTGATCCACTATTACTACTAAAAGGTCCTCCTATAACTCAACAATGTACTTCAGTTTCTTGGCAACAGATAACCCTAGTTGATGCACGATCATTGTAAAAACGCAAAATTAAAATGTTTACTGAAGCACTGTGTGCATTTTGCTCTTGCTCAGTAATATTTGTCAAGGTCATATTTAGAAGGAAAGGGAAAAGAAGAAAGGAGTTTCCAGCTAAGAGGGCCCACAGGCTTCTTACCTGCAGGGGGTAAACAACCTATTAATGGAGTCCAAGTGAGTCTAGGTTTGAAATACCTGCAGAGTACAGTAATCTCAAATGTCAAACAGTCAGCAACCAACTGACTAAAAACTCAGAAGTAGCTTGAAAGCACATTCTACCTGAGCTGACTTCAAAGACACAGGTGAAACCCCATCTTTTGATCTTAAGTCATAAGACAGACTTTATTTAATGCCCTTAGACCTACACGTCTGACATGCCTGTTTTCTCCCTCTTTAATTCCTCAACCAAAGGTCTTTAAAAAGCTTGAAGTAATTATGCTTCACTCTCAGTCCTGCACAGATTTCATTTGCACTAATTCTCCTGCTGAGTGCCTTAAGAACTGGATAACAAAATGTTCTATGTCTATGAAAGATTATTAAGGGGACTGCAAGAAAAACACAACAAGAGAAACAAAATCTAACTACCTACCAGAGTGCATTCTTCTTTACTAAAGTTTTAAATTAGTTTCACTAGGCATGATGCTTTGGCCAAACATGTCAGCATCAAGAGTTTCTTTCTTTTTTCATTAAATGTAAGCAATAAGGGGCAGCTGCCATAAAGGGAAAGGAAGAGTAGAGCAGCAGGGGACCAAGTTCAAAAGGTAAAAGCCCCTCTTTAACAAGGCCTCACATCTGCATTTGAATGGAGCACTCAGATTTCATGCCAGGTTTCTCATCCCTCCCTTGCTTAAAGGGATCATATTATGCAGATTTTATAAAGGAAAATCCCTGCATGCAGTGTTCTGTATGAAATGTAATTGCCTTGCCAGTAGGGGTGAGATTTTCATATGAACACAGGAATACTTATAACCACAACAGCAAATAAGCATGAAGCAGAACTGAGTTTTACTGCTGGAAGAAAACTGGATGAACAATAATGAATGTTGAGGAAAATAGCAGTAAAGTACCTTGTGCACAAAGTACCTTGCTATACTGGTGCCTTATTTTCAAGCACTGCCACCATGATACAGTGGGCCAGAGTCTGTGAAAGCTCATATTACATAAAGTGTGTTAGTTTTTAAGGTGCTACAGAATGGTTTCTTACAGGCAAAGGTGTCAGACAAGGGTACATTTCATCCCCTTACCTGTTCAATCTGTACACAGAACATATATGTACAGAAAGCTGCAGAAGATTCAGAGGAAGATGAGTGAAAATTGGTGGGAAAAATCAATAATCTAAGATATGCAAATGACACAATCTTACTAGCAGAGTTGGTTCAACCATCAATCCAAATGGAGACTGCACGCAAGAAATCAGAAGACAAAAAGTCAGAAGGGCAGCAATGAAGGCATTAGAAAAGATCATCAATTGTAAGGGTGTGTCACTTGAGACCAAGATCACCCACATTCTTGTATTCCCAGTCACTATGTATGGATGTGAAAGCTGGGCAGTAAAGGAAGCTGACAAGAAAAAAAAACCTGATTCATTTGAAATGCAGTTCTGGAGAAAAGCTTTGCAGATACCCTGGATTGCCAGAAAGTGGGTTCTAGAGCTAATCATGAATTGTGGTGCTGGAGGAGACTCTTGAGAGTCCCCTGGACTGCAAGGAGAACAAACCTATCCATTTTGAAAGAAATCAACCCTGAGTGCTCACTGGAAGGACAGATCCTGAAGCTGAGGCTCCAATACTTTGGCCATCTCATGAGAAGAGAAGACTCCCTGGAAAAGACCCTGATGTTGGGAAAGTGTGAAGGAAAGAGGAGAAGGGGACGACAGAGGATGAGATGGTTGGACAGTGTCATCGAAGTTACCAACATGAATTTGACCCAACTCCGGGAGGCAGTGGAAGACAGAAGGGCCTGGCGTGCTCTGGTTCATGGGGTCACGAAGAGTCGGACACGACTAAACAACAACAACAACAACAAAGAGTTAATCAAGCCCAAACTATCTCTGGAGGCAAAAATGACTAAACTGAAGCTGTCATACTTTGGGCACATCATCAGAAGACAAGATTCTCAGGAAAAGATGATAATGCTGGGAAAGGTTGAAGGCAGCAGGAAAAGAGAAAGATCAAATATGATATAGACTGACTCCCTAAAGGAAGCCATAGGTAAAGGTAAAGGTTCCCCTTGACATTTAGTCCAGTCGTGTCTGACTCTAGGGGGCGGTGCTTATCCCCGTCTTCAAGCCGTAGAGCCAGCGTTTGTCGTAGACAGTTTCCGTGGTCACGTGGCCAGCGTGACTAGACACGGAACGCCGTTACCTTCCCACCGAGGTGGTACCTATTTATCTACTCGCATTTACATGCTTTCAAACTGCTAGGTTGGCAGGAGCTGGGACAAGCGACGGGAGCTCACTCCATCGCGTGGATTCGATCTCACGACGGCTGGTCTTCTGACCTTGCAGCACAGAGGCTTCTGCGGTTTAACCCACAGTGCCACCACGTCCCTAAAAAGGAAGCCATAGACATGAGTTTACAAGAACTGAGCAGGGCTGTTGAGGACAAGAGATTTTGGATATCACACATTCATCGGGTCACCGTAGGTCAGAAGCAACTTGATGGAACATAACATTCTGTTGTTTTTGTTGCAACATTCCAACACCACTTCTCTTGAAATTTGTACAAAACATTGAGACAGCCACTCCCTCACCCACCAAAAAATGTAATGTGAGTAGATTTTAAAGTATTTTACACCATGACTGTCTAGAATAAGTAACACAGGCATTCCTGCATCAAGCTTTGCAAACCAATAAATCCAGGTTTGGTGGCTAGTAATCTTCTACAAAGATTCCAGTGAAGAAGCAAACCATGTTGATTAACAGAAATAAAACAAAACCAAAAATTCACAGCTCTCATGTGTTTCCCTGATACCCTCCTTTTTAACCATCTAGCCCAATGAAGACTTTTAGAGATCTCAGAAGGTTTTCTTATTCTGTAAATTTATAGGTCCCTAAGAAAGAGATTGTCCACTCAGTGATTTTGGACTTAATTTTATTTTTTAAAGAACAAATTGCCACCAACATACAGGATGAATGGAACTAACTGACCCTGCCATTTTGCAAACTAGAAAAAATCTTGTTATTTTTAAACATGTTGAGTTTCAATGAAAACAAAATATGTATTTCACCCTTCTGGAGGAACTGATAACCAGAGTTTTTATGTCCCCTATTTGCAGTCATTTATTTAGTGTTAATAGAAAATCCAACTTCTTGCAATTGCCACTGCCAGTTTTTCATCTAACATTTATCTCTGTTGAAGAGACCAAAAGCATGCACTTGATGTTCCAACATGTCATTAGAAGAATTAAGCACATGCTGTATCCCAGCCTTTCCATCCTAGTACTGTCCAGACATGCTGAGAGTACAGCCTCCATCGTCCCAAATGAGCATGGCCAGTTTCCCACACCTCTGGATAGAACTAGCTTACACTATTTGTATACCATTATACAGAAAATATCATAAGTACATTTACCCATTCATATGCTTTCTGGTGTGTGATCACTTTTTCTTCAAGGATTAATTCTAACCTCATGATAGCACACAAATGTTTTTTTGTCAAGTTGCGTTTAATTAAACTTACTTTAAACATTTCTTCTAAAATATATTCAACATTTTCCAGCAATACTAGGCAAGTGCCCTCAAACTGAAATAATGTCTTTGGAATGAGAAAATCAAGCAAAAGCATGCAAAATTTATCTTCCGTTGGCAGAGATATATAGGAACAGCTGATCACTCTTCTAATTTTTTGAGAAATGTTCAGTCGGAGGAGTATAACATTCCTAAGTATGCCAACACCACACAGCTTTCAGATGCTCTCTAAACATTGCAGAAAGACAGGGTCAACCTAAACATTCTTGTTTTATCTAGTACGTCATGTGGTTTTTGGCTCTTTAAAAACAGGCAGGCAGATACATTAGGGATTTCATGGCATTTTGCAAAAAAACACAAAACTATATTTTGAACAGCTGTCTTCAAATTTCTATTGTGTTCACATTTAGCTTGGATTCAGGCATACCGTCTTTTTCTGTCAGCAAGCATCATAAGCACAGAATGCCCACTGCTTTGCAATTACTTCACAAAAAGCATGGGCCGTTTGCGGATCAGTACAGTGGATCAGTACAGAGGGAGAATACTACTGAATATCAGTTCTTGGGAAGCAGGGACTGCTACTGCTTTCACCCATTCCCCGGAATCTTTCAGCCAGCATGGTCAGTGATTCCAAGCAGTTAGTTATCATTGCAGCTACTGTTTTTTTTAAAAAAAGTAACTCAAAACTAATTGTTTCTTTCCCATTTCTCAATACTAAAATAGTTATTTGTTATCAGCCAGTGCCCTGTATTACAAAACACTTTTCCTTCAAGACACTTGTCATTGCCTCAACACAACAAAGCGCAAATCACCATCACAAGACACGTGAACCAACACTTGAATCATGTGATATTCCTCTTCTGTCAGTTAGTAAGGCCATGACTTGTAACTAGAAAAAGTATCTGTAACAGTTATACAACAGTAGATGTGACATTATCCCTTGTTAAGTTACAGTCATAAAGTAATATAGTTACATGGTTGTTGCGGGGTTTTTGGGTTGTTTGGCCATGTTCTGGACAAACAACCCGAAAAACCCACAACAACCATCGGATTCCGGCTGTGAAAGCCTTCGAGAACACATTAATATAGTTACAACTTGGTAATACAGACAGGAGCTTATCCCAAGTAACTAGGTTTCTTAAATCTGATGTTGGTCAGGGAAGAGATAGCACACAGCTTTGGCAATGAGACAGGCTAGTATGTGCAGACCCTTCTGCATGTTCTTTCAATACATGGAAGGAGTCAAGTGCTACATAGGGTGGCGATTACATGTACCATAGCTGAAAATGTCTGGGGAGGCAGGTTGGGGGAATAGTACACAAACAGTTGGAAGCACTGAGTCTGGCAGCAATTCAGGGCAAATGATGCTGCCATACAACTTGCTCTTGGGAAAACAGAAGAGTCTCATTGTGCAGTGGTTAAACTGCAGCAAAGACTGTGCTCATGACCTGCATTCAATTCTGGGCTCAGGTAGCTGGCTCAAGGTTGACTCAATCTTCCACCATCGCTAAATTGAGTACCCAGCTCATTGCAGGGGCAATGTGTAGCCTGCATTATTAAATTGTAAAACTGCCCTGAGAGAGCTTTAAACACCATGAGGCATTATCTAAGCAGCACACTTTGCTTTGCTTTGATATAGATGATAATTCTGTACACTAGATACAAGAGGATTGTTTCATTCTGTTTGATATACCACTGAATTTTAAAATCTGCCAGTGCTACAAGGATCAGATACCTAGTTTAAGAGGTATTTAAGATGAATATCTGAAAGGTGAGTTCAGAATCTCAGAGCCAAAGTGGAACTTTGAGAACAACCAATTAAGAACAACCAATAGCTTTATGTCTACTGTACTGAAACAAAAATCTGATTTAAATCAAATCCATCCAGTTACAAACACACAGGCACAGTGAAAGTGTGAAAGAGAGAGAGGTACTGGCTGAAATCCTGTTGTGCTGAAGTAAATTGCCATAAATTAAGAAATCTCCACAAACATATTTAGCATGCTGAGCTGGCTTAGTGTGCAACAGATAACATCTATGGAGATTTCGTAATTTACAGCAATTTGGTTCTGAAAGTTGTACCTTTCCCCATAACTGCACAACAGAACTTCCACCACTGAATTTCACTGACAATAGAAAGAATGGGCGATAAAAGCTACAGAGAGAAATAGGGGTTCCTTTATCTGCCAATTAGAATTCCTTCCATACAACTGAAGAGATGACATGCCTGGCAGATCAAATCACTTCACTCTGACAAAATTGCACTAGAGATTATTTCCTTTTCCGCTTACTCCAGGGGAACAGTTCCTTGTCAGCCCAAGTGACAAGAGTGTGAAACTAATGCTGATACATCCTTATGGGGAAGAGGAGAAACATACTACAGTATAATTTAAGTATTACAGCATTAAGCACTACTGTGAGAATTAAAACTGGGAATAGTTAAGCACTTCCAAATCTCAGTGCAAATTCACAGATAAGGTCCTTCCCTCAACTCCTCAAAGCCTTCTATACATGAGAGAAAACTTAACGGAGAAGTAGAGTAATTGTTTTGTTTCAGATATGGGTACCTATCACATTATACTTTGATTTTAGTTATAAACTAGCCTAGGAAAACTGATTGACATTGATATAGTGTGTAAAGTGAGGTCAGAAATCAAAATTATACAACTGATTACCAACTACAGCTGTAGAGTCTGAAAAATTAAATATTTAAACATTCTAATCCAAACAAACCCTTAAAAAATTTTTTTTACAAACAAAACAAAAGAAACCACATACGTACACTCAATGTGCTCCCCCACACCGGGACCAATAGAGACATTCTAATTTTTTTCCCTTTTCTGGAGCCCCATTCCCCTTCCAAAAATACATTGACTCTTGAGAAGGTACACAACCCTTCCCCTTTGTTGAGGATTTATTGATTTTGTACTAACAAACAACCCCTTTTTCTGTGCCTGTTGCTGATTGTATTCTTGGCAGGGAGAGCTGATTATCTGAACCTGCAGATCAATATCAAAATCTGAAACCTCAACATAAGGACCATCTTATATGGTTCTACAATAATAAGTGTGAATTTAATTAAGTGATATGCTTCACATTTTCTCAGAGGATTCATTAGTATTTCATGTAGCATTTAACAGGATGAAAAAGGTTAACTAACAAAATGAGCAATACAATAGTTTTTTTTAATTAATACTTTATAAAGCTACTTTTTGATAACATTTCCTTCATGCCTGCAATTTTGGTAACAAAAGGTAAAAAGCTCAGCTTCTGCCAAATGTCACAACAGGTTTCAAATTAAGATTCCAGAATATTTCAGACTCATATGCAAACTGAGGATTGCTCAGGCCTGTCAGACTTACCCCCTCCTCCTTAGCAACAAAAGATTTCCCTACATGCCTGCAATTTAATGTATGCTACGTTGTGATAGACATAACCGTGTGCCAACCTAATACCATAATTAGCTAAATGGCTGGACTTAAGCTGCAAATACATTCAGTAGCTATGTTTCTAGGTCCAGATGTCTTACAGGAAAACATCTCCTTGCTCATATTTATACAAGACAAAGTAATCTTGAGCACCAAACAGATGGCAAAGGTAAGGCTCAATAAGAACTGAATACACACACAATATCAATACTGTCGGTATGATCTGTTGTTGAGTTTCTACACGCATCACCTTGACCATGGTGGAAAGCAGAAAGCTGGACAGGGTTTACTCCTGCTCTGATCTACCAAGAAAAATCTTAAACCACAGTAAAGGAACTTTCAGATCTCTAGTCTCTGATGAACTGTCATTCCCATCATGCCTTACTGCTGCTCAATCTGTCACTGGGGTTTAGCTCTGGTGGATAGATTGTATTACTCCCAAATTTAAGAAGAAGAAGAAAGGATTATGAGAGTGGGCATATCATGAATTAGATGTAATCAGTTTCATCAACATGAATGGGATTTGATCACTACAACCTTAAGTCTCAATGAACCAACTAGAATGAAGCATGATTTATTTAGTCTGGATTCTAGTCCTAATCACAAGGAGCTAGTGGAGAAATTTAAGGGATGACACATCTAGGAAGTATATTAGATTTAAAACAGCAAACTAATACTGCAACTACACTATCCTGCAGTTTGATTTGTGGTCTTTTATGCTTGTATTCAACTTATATGATCACATGGAGACCCCAGATCATTTTGGTGCTATCTACACTGGTCCCTCAATCTGACACACTTCAATCCCACACTCACAGCCCACAGTCGCTCTTCCTTTGATATCAGCCACCAGACAATTCCTGGCTTTCCTTCTTTCTTTCCTTCCTTCCTTCTTTCTTTCTCTTTCCTTCTTTCCCTCTTTCTTTCTATGCACAGGTGATCTAGCGCTAAACTAATGTATCATTGAAACCATTCAGTGCCAGACCTAATCATTTATTAAAGAACTTTTTTTCCCTGGGAAAACAGAGATAAATATCACTAAGGTGGATGTTCCCACTGTCCCAAAACATCACACTCAGTTTATTATGTTTAATTTTAATATATGTTTAATTGTATTTAAATGTGATATTTATACAGTGTTTTTAAATCTGTTGTTTTATCTTTTGTGAGCCACCTTCGTTCCCCTACGGGGAGAAAGGCGACATATAAATACATAATAAATAAATGTCACCAGAACACCATCCAGAGACACACTCCACCTTCCCATTCTTTTGTAGACTGAAAAAAATATATAACATGGGGAAAACACCATTCGAATTATTCCAACTTGAAGAAAGCAGAAGCCCCCAGCAGCAGAGGAGAAAACTTTGAATTGGAGGCAAAAAGGGCCAGGATGATTCACACTGGCCTTTGTGTCATATGATCAGAAAACAAACAAACAAACAAACTTTGAACTGTTTTACTTCCTGAGCAACTGTTTTACCTCTGAAGCATTTGTCAGAGTAGTTGCACCCTCACTGTAATTTGAAGTAGACATTTAGAACACAAATAGTGTGAATTTTCTAAGCTACAATGATTTCTTGTCCGAAATAAAGGGGGGAAAAACAGACTCTTGAAAAGACAGAGCTATTCAATTCGTTAAAACTATGGCTCAAACTGAACATTCAGAAGCCTATGTTATGGAATCAGTGTCTTCAAGAAATGAATGGGCAAGAGTATTTAATATATGTGTGATTAGGTTCATCTGGATTTTCGGACGGTTCCCTCATTTTGGCGGGAAATAAAGACGGAGGTGAATTCAAAAAATCAACAGTCTCTACTTTATTGTTTTCTACATCATTTTCAAATAACTTCAACGGATCTAAACGACTCAACTCTGGCAACGTCTTGTAACTAACAATTTTTGTTTCGGGAGTAATCCAATCACTCCTCACATTGGGGCTGGTCCAAACCGCTCGCGATCGGTCATCCCTCGCAGAGGAGCACTCCTTACTGCGCACACCGTCCCACAGCAAGGATGTCTCGCCCAGTCCCCTTCTGTTGGGGGGAGGTTGTGAGAAGGATTGGGGCGGATCACCTTCCTGCCCCCACCATGGTTGCGTGGGAAAACTACTACTGTCCATTCCAATGGTTTTAGCTTTTCCCTTTCACTTCCAGGTGAATTGGGATCAGGTAACAACCCGCCACCTGTCTTTAGGTTTGGGAAGTCCTTTAGCAGGTTACAGACCTTAGGAGAGGCTTCTTCCTCCCTTTCTGTTTGCACCGCGCAATCTCTCCATTCTCTTTTCCTCTCCTCCGTTTCCCATCTCCTCTCCCGCGCAATTTCTCCGTCTTTTATCACCTCCTCCCACACTATCAAATCCAGCTCCTCCCCTTTCTCCTCCCCTAATTCTTCCACCAGACATACTTCTGTTGCTTTCCTTTCTATTACTGGTTCTTCTTCTATTTTTATAAGTACTCCTTCCACACATTCACAACTCTCTTTTTGCATGTTTTCTCCCGAGGACGGCTCACTAACATGTCTTCCTTCACAATATGTACGAGCTGTTCATCTGCTTTTGGTTTCCCACCACCACCACTTTTCAAAATATACTCATCTTCAAGGTCTCCAGGCTGTCTACACTTCAAACATCTGTCCTATTGATCATGTTACAAAACTGGATATTGAGGTCTTTCATGGAAGCAGAATTGCGCAGAGCAGAGGATTTTAAAGCACCAGTTACAAGAATAATTATATACAGGGACATACAATAGGCTCAAACCTTCTAAGATTTCAGTTTCCAAAATTTACTTCCATTTTTCAACAGCATTTTTTAAAAGCTGAAGCTTTTAAAATGAGAGGCAGAATCAAATTATAGTCAAATAATCAGCAATTACTGAGAATCAAAAATTATGGTCATATTATCAGTAACTGCTGAGAATTAGCTCTGCATTCCATGTAAAGCTCAAACAAGATCATAGAGCTTTTCTAGATCAAGGAAGTCCCATAGGTTTAGAAGCTACAAGAAATTATTACAACCCAGCAGTGCCATGAGGAAAGCCACTGAAAAGTCCCCAAAATTCACTTACCCAATAAAGAGCAGCTCAAGGGGTTTCTCAATAGCAGGTGTTCTAGTGGGGAGTTGCACTGGATACACAGTGCATGGAGTGTAAGCAGCTTTACCAATCCCCATGTATTCTGATTCAGTAAGACATACATTAAAGTGATAATCTAAGGTGTTATTCTTTTATGTACAGCTGCAGATCATTCTAAATACTGATTAAATTACCCTGGAGGGTTCTCCATCCTTGCCTTTCACTCATGTGCATAACATTTCATCTAGAACCATACAGTCACAAAATTGTAGCATTTGAAGGGACTCCAAGTGTCAATAAGTCCAACCTCCTGCTGAAGCAGCAAAGCCATCATTAAAATGAAAAGGTTTTTGGAAATTATTTTTATCAGCTGGATTGTGCAGAAGCTTATGTCTTGACTTTGAATCTGCATGCCTTTGACTCAAATTGTCAGCACAGGCTTTGAAATAAAGAAATGTATTTCATTGTGTTACTCCGTTTAGTTCAGTACACATTACTGATATCTCCCACTTTGTGTATTCTATCTGGGGGAAAGGAGGTTTATTCTAGCTGTGCTTTAAAAAAAGAAAAAAGAAAGAAAGAAATGCAACTGCAGGTAAAAGGCAACATTTGAATATTTATTTCCAAACCCAAGCATCTCAAAACACTGTACAGACTTTTTGAGTCCTTCAGAACTTTTCATCTGGAGTTTAAGGACTCAAAATCTTACACACTATTTAATGACTTTTTGATTGATCTAATAAAGGTGTTGCCCCACATAGGGCTTTTTTCTCCCATTTTGTTTCTGGAGCTAAAATGACTAACATTCTTTTTTGTTTTTTAAAATAACCGTTTTCTCATTTGTGAAGCATCTCTGTGTTTAGAACTTAAAACACTATAAATTTGGTACAGCTGACTTCAACACATGAGAGTCTAACATTTCCATTCACTTAAAAAAGTTAAAATCACACTGTAATGGAAGTTCTGATTATATTTATTTTCAAGGAGTAGCCATCCAAGTACAAGGCAATATTAGAACCTTGGGCAAGGATACAAAATAATATTCACAGTTGCTGAAGTTTCAAAATATTTTTCAGCATCATTTCAACCTTTGGGGTTCAGAAACATATTACTATTTTACTCCTTTGCAGATGTACTTCCAAGAATCTGCAAGCTCATCATTGCTAAAGGAAATTCCAAAGTTAATTCGCTAAATATGAGAATCTTCCTCTGGAGTAACATACAGGGTCAGACATCAGCAACTTGGGAGATGTTTGTGGTGATGCTATGAATGAGTGACCTCCAAAATGTTCTTTTGTTAACAACCCTGCTCAGCTCTTGCATACTAAAGATGGTGGCCTTCTTTATTGAGTCAATTCATCTCATATTTGGACTCGCCCAAATACAACACACATGTGCAATTAGATTTGTAGGCAACTACAGATGTCTAGAGTTCCTTTTGCTCGCAGTACTTTAAATATTGCATGGCTATCACTTCACACAGGAGCTTGAAAACATAACAGCAATGCAAAAAAAAAAAATGTTATTCCAGAGAACAATTGTTTCCCTTAGCCTTTATTATTTATTTCCTCTATGTAAGATGTATGGAAAATGTTGCACTGCATACATGGTAAATGCCTCTCTAAAATAAACTATTCTGCATTAAGATATTCCAGTAGGTACAAGACATAATGAGACTGGCAGAGTAAAAACACCCACACAATTGATTCCTATAGGCTCGTCCTCCCTCCCCTTCCCCCACCCAAAGGAACACAGATGTAGAGAAGATAGGTTCACTCACCACAAATGAAAACAGCAATTCAGTTTTGTATTAAAAATACAGTTGACTCCAAACAGCAGCAGGCAACACGCGAAGAACAGAATAATCAGTTAAGAGTGAAAACCACAAAGCCAGGATCCAGTTACTGACCTCTTTGAAAAGAGAGGCTTCATGGCTATACTGTGAGCACCTCCTTTGTTCATGATTTTTTGTTATTATAAAACCCACACCAATAACTGGACGCACAGCAACAATTGCTGCCTACGTTACTGCTCCCAGCCCTCTGCAGACAGGACACGTTGAAACAAAAGACGATCAGACAGCAACAGAAAGGGACACAGAGCAAGAGAAACATCTGCTGGTTTCACTAGAAATACCATATGGCCTGTATCAGATACAACACAGGATTGACTTAATTTATGTTTAGAGCAAACATAACCCCATCATTTCTTCAGGAAGTGAAAAGAAAGTTTCAGTTCCTTTCTCTACCCACTCCTTTCACATGATGTAATGGTGTCTGGAAACAGGCAACTGATCTACTGAAAGATTAACAACACTGTCCAAAATTCCTATTGCAAAATGATTTGTCTTATAAGCTGACAGACTTCATCCTGTTGGTTCCACGTTTGTCAAAAAAGCATGAGACTGACTGCGCAGATCCACCCAAGAAGCCACTAACTTTACACCTGCAAACTGTTTCACTAGTCATTAGAATAATTCAAAAGTATTATCCAAATTAAAGAGAGTACAAGATCCAAAATATTTTCCCACTTGGTGAAACTAAGACACAGTTGCAACTGTCAAGTGACATAAAATGTGTTTCGCAGGAGTACTGGATAAGAGTGCATGGAAACTCCTTTCTGGGAGCTAGAATTCTGAGAATCATACAGTAAACGTATAACATACTGGGAGGTACAGTAAAAAAAATGTTAATTTTCACAAGATTTTCAGTAGGATTCCCAGGGGGTATACTAGGTAGAGTGACAGAGTAAATATTTAACTTACTTTGAAAGCTTTGTTAGGGTCGCTGTAAGTTGGTACTGACTTGACTGCACATAACATAGTCCAAAAAGAGTTAGTTTTTCTAAGATCTGTCAGACAGTTCACAGGGAGGAGGGAGAAAATGAAAGTCCCAGTGCTCAAAACAGAAGGCCTTCCTAAGGAATGAACAGACCTGACAAGACCACCTCCCAAAAAGGCATAGCTTTGTGCATGAAATCTAATTCTTCTCAAGAGCCAAAGCAAATGTGACTCCTCAATCTCTTCCCCATTTTGGCATTACGGTAGGAATTTGTGAGCTTTATTGTCATGGTGGCAAATGTGCTTGGCCTCTTTACAAGCTCTTAATACGCTGAGCTGACTTTACTGGGGGGGAATCATTTTGTAGTTCATTACTGCCATTCCTTTGAGGCCCCTAAATTATACAAAGGGCACATAAATTTGATCTTGATTCATTTGTTTCTACTCACCGACACGGCCTTTTCTAAAACATGTAGTGAGCCATTCAGTACTGCTACGTAGAAAATCAATCAACTGTACCACTAGCACAACAGATGTCATACAGCTATTCAGAACAAGCTGTAGAAATTACTCAAGATACACAAAACTATTTTTTAATTTCGCACCAGACTGGTTCTTATAAAAATTCAGAACTCAGGAAAGAGCTCAGCCATGTTCAGTGATCTGAAACAAGTTTTACAATGGCCCAAATCCTGTTGCTTAGCACAGTAAATCACACTGGAGTAGGCCCACTAAATCAGTGAAGATTCCATTGATTCTGTAAGTTCCATTGGTTCAAATGAACCTAGTCTAACCGCAACTTACTATGCTAAAGTAAGTCACCATTGGAGTAAGCTCATTTGACTCAGCAGAATTTATAGAAGAGCTGCTCACCAAATTCCTATTGATTCTGTGGGCTGTTGTTGTTGTTTAGTCGTTAAGTCGTGTCCGACTCTTCGTGACCCCATGAACCAGAGCACGCCAGGCCCTTCTGTCTTCCACTGCCTCCTGGAGTTGGGTCAAATTCATGTTGGTAGCTTCAGTGACACTGTCCAACCATCTCGTCCTCTGTCGTCCCCTTCTCCTCTTGCCTTCACACTTTCCCAACATCAGGGTCTTTTCCAGGGAGTCTTCTCTTCTCATGAGATGGCCAAAGTATTGGAGCCTCAGCTTCAGGATCTGTCCTTCCAGTGAGCACTCAGGGTTGATTTCTTTCAAAATGGATAGGTTTGTTCTCTTTGCAGTCCAGGGGACTCTCAAGAGCCTCCTCCAGCACCACAATTCAAAAGCATCAATTCTTCGGCAGTCAGCCTTCTTTATGGTCCAGCTCTCACTTCCATACATTGCTACTGGAAAAACCATAGCTTTGACTATGCGGACCTTTGTCGTCAAGGTGAGGTCTCTGCTATTTAAGATGCTGTCTAGGTTTGTCATCGCTTTCCTCCCAAAAAGCAGGCGTCTTTTAATTTCGTGGCTGCTGTCACCATCTGCAGTGATCACGGAGCCCAAGAAGGTAAAATCTGTCACTGCCTCCATATCTTCCCCTTCTATTTGCCAGGAGGTGATGGGACCAGTGGCCATGATCTTAGTTTTTTTGATGTTGAGCTTCAGACCATTTTTGGCGCTCTCCTCTTTCACCCTCATTAAGAGGTTCTTTAATTCCTCCTCACTTTATGCCCTCAGAGTGGTATCATCTGCATATCTGAGGTTGTTGATATTTCTTCCGGCAATCTTAATTCCGGCTTGGGATTCATCCAGTCCAGCCTTTCGCATGATGTATTCTGCATATAAGTTAAATAAGCAGGGCGACAATATACAGCCTTGTCGTACTCCTTTCCCAATTTTGAACCAATCCGTTGTTCCATATCCAGTTCTAACTGTTGCTTCCTGTCGTACATATAGATTTCTCAGGAGGTAGATAAGGTGGTCAGGCACTCCCATTTCTTTAAGAACTTGCCATAGTTTGCTGTGGTCCACACAGTCAAAGGCTTTTGCGTAGTCAATGAAGCAGAAGTAGATGTTTTTCTGGAACTCTCTGGCTTTCTCCATGATCCAGTGCATGTTAGCAATTTGGTCTCTAGTTCCTCTGCCCCTTCGAAATCCAGCTTGTACTTCTGGGAGTTCTTGGTCCACAAACTGCAATCAGCAAGCAGTGCCGAGGATTCTTCAAATGTTTCCTTTTGGTAGTTTTCTTCTTTCACTCTTCTGGTGCAGTTGTGATTGGCCTATTCTCCATGGACATATCAGTTTCTTTTAAACTCTCAAGCAGAACTGAATCGACATTCTGCATAAAAAATGCACAAAGTGAAGCTCTCTCCCTGCTTGAATGAACTATTCAAATATTCTATCCTCTCTTGCCACCTGCACACAGAAGCAGTAATGACTGCACGGGCCCATGCAATACCTTTTGCCCTTCTATAATGAAAATTGTAGTATCTAAAATATATACATGAACTTTGGATTTTTAAAAAATTAAGTGGCAGAAGGCAGCAAACAGGAAGAACTGAAAGTATTCTTCTAACTTCCGCACAATTGACAGGAACATCTTTCTTATGTGAAAGAAATACTCTTCTCTTGTAGGAAGGGGACTGTCAGTAGATTGCAAAGGTGTATACTGGGAGAGATTTTTAGAAACCAGAATTGTGCAGAGAATTTAGTGGCTATTGTATAATCAAATTAGGAAATGTGCATGAGGAAGAAGTGTTGGATACATTTCACCTGGTAGTGACATAGTGGTTATCTAGAAAGTGCAGTTGGGAACTGTGGTGTGGAGGATAGAAAAACATAAAGAGCTTGAAGAAAACAAAACTGATGATATATATTGTCATGGCAGTGGAGAGTTTCTTAAAATTGTAACAGGAAGTTATTGAAATGTTCACATCTTAAGACAACAAACAATTCAAAACAGAATAGTTGTAAACACAGCACTTCCCACACAGATGCATAGTAATTCATGATTTTTCAACTGTACAGGAAGCAATCACGAATAAGAAGACCCATTAGAAACTTCACAGCCAGAGCCAGAAAGACATTAGCAGAGAGCATGCTGCACTTGAAAAGGACAGATCAGTCCTCAAAATTATTTTCAGCCACAAAATTCTGGGTAATTCCAGGCAAGTCATATTAAACCCAACCTACCTCAAAGCTGGCATGAACAGAAAGATAATTACTGCATACATTATGTCCTGATTCTTTTAAAGGAAAGACATGACAGAATTGAAAAATATTGCATCCCACAGAGAAATAGATAGTTACTACTGCTTAAGTGTCAAATGTGAGACACCACTTTGGTCTGCTACACTTTAGAATCAAAAGGAGATTAATGTGTTGTACACATGGCATCTATAGAAGATATAGATGGGAATCTGTAGAGCCTAAGTTATAATTTAGATTACTTTTGAATTAAGATGAATCTGTCCAAATTGTCCAAATTAGATCTATTTATACTGTACTAATTTACGAATTCATGGCATCAGGCAGACATCACACAGTAAGTGCATTTGTTACACTTCAGCTTATTCAATCAAACCTGTGCTTGCACTATCCTATTCCTGTACCCTTCATGTGACCAAAAAACCAAATAAATAAATAAAATAAGCCTGTTGTCCACTTGGTTTGTAACAACATAATCTTTGTTCATTGCATGGCTGCTTTGGTCCAGTAACTACACAACTCTTATATGATTTTTTAAAAAATAGTCATCTAAAATGGAAACTGAAACTACCACTGCACCCTGTGGCACAGCACAATTAAAAGAGCATAACTTCACCTACACAGACATAGTAAAACAAGAGAACACTATAAATAGCTGTACAGGAAGAAGCTGACAATGCAAATGAAGCAAATTGTACGCAATGCAAATCTGCACAAAATATGAACGGGTCATTTTGAAGTATGCACATGGTTTTGGTGTGCAGTTCACACTCCACCAAAAAAGCCACAGAGACTTCCATAGGGAGTTATCTTGATGTATTTCTCAAATATAGCTAACTTCAGCTGGGTGCTTTGCATTCTGAAATCTATTTTTATTTTTAAGTCACAAACATCCTTCACACAGAATAGGAATTCCATTCTTTCAGAAAGCTTACCCAAGAAGGCATTTCACTAGGCCACTGTACTGTGATTAGATTAGGCATCCTTCAGTCTCGAGAGACTATGGTAACGTGCTCTGTATGGAGGACTTGGAACAGCGTCTAGTGTGGCTGAAAAGGCCAATTCGAGAGTGACAATCCCTTCCACACTGAAGACAAATACAATCTGTCCCCTGTCCAGCTCCCTGATTTTGCTGGTTTCAGGACTGCCTCTTTGCCTCGGCCTGCTGGACAAGGGTCTCTTCAAAATGGGAGAGGCCATGATGCACCACCTGCCTCCAGGCTGAACGCTCAGATGTCAAGGTTTCCCATCTGTTGAGGTCCATTCCTAAGGCCTTCAGATCCCGCTTGCAGATATCCTTGTATCACAGCTGTGGTCTCCCTCTGGGGCGATTTCCCTGCACTAATTCTCCATACAGGAGATCTTTTGGAATCCGACCATCAGCCATTCTCACGACATGCCCGAGCCAACGTAGACATCACTGTTTTAGTAATGTATACATGCTAAAAATTCCAGCTCATTCTAGGACTACTCTATTTGGAACTTTGTCCTGCCAGGTGATACCAAAAATGCGCCAGAGACAACGCATATGGAACGTGTTCAGCCTCCTCTCCTGCCGTGCACAAAGGGTCCAGGACTCACTGCAGTACAGGAGTGTGCTCAGGACACAGGCTCTATAGACCTGGATCTTGGTATATGCCGTCAGCTTCTTGTTAAGCCATACTCTCTTTGTGAGTCTAGAGAACGTCGTAGCTGCTTTGCCAATGCGTTTATCCAGCTCGACATCTAGGGAGAGAGTGTCAGAGATCGTTGAGCCAAGGTACACAAAGTCATGAACAACCTACAATTCTTGTGTGGAGATGGTAATAGAGGGAGGTGAGTCCACGCCCTGGCCCATGACTTGTGTTTTCTTCAGGCTGATTGTTAATCCAAAGTCTTGGCAGGCCTTGCTAAAGCGATTCATGAGTTGTTGGAGGTCTTCAGCAGAGTGGGCAACAACAGCTGCATCATCGGCGAAGAGGAAATCCCGCATGCATTTCAGCTGGACTTTGGTCTTCACTCTCAATCTAGAGAGATTAAAGAGCTTTCCATCTGATCTAGTCTGGAGATAGACACCTTCTGTTGCAGTTCCAAAGGCGTGCTTCAGCATGACAGCAAAAAAGATCCCAAACAGGGTCGGCGCAAGGACACAGCCCTGTTTCACTCCGCTTCGGATGTCAAAGGGATCTGATGTTGAGCCATCAAAAACTACAGTGCCCTTCATTTCCTCATGAAAGGACCTGATGATGTTAAGGAGTCAAAGTGGACATCCAATCTTGGGAAGGATTTTAAAAAGGCCGTCCCTGTTAACCAAATCAAAGGCCTTTGTAAGATCTATGAAGGCCACAAAGAGTGGCTGTTGTTGTTCCCTGCATTTCTCCTGCAACTGTCTGAGGGAGAATACCATGTCAGTGGTGGATCTATTAGCTCGAAATCCACACTGTGATTCTGGATAGACTCTGTCTGCAAGCACCTAGAGTCTCTTCAGCACAACGCGGGCAAGCAGCTTCCCTACAACACTGAGAAGAGAGATGCCACGGTAGTTATTGCAGTCGCCCCTGTCTCCTTTGTTCTTATACAATGTGACAATGTTTGCATCCTTCATGTCCTGTGGTACTCCACCTTCCCTCCAGCAAAGACAAAAGATTTCATACAGCTCGGTGGTGATGGTCTCTTTACAGCACTTCAGCACTTCAGCAGGGATGTTATCCTTCCCAGGTGCCTTGCCGGAGGCGAGGGAATCCAAGGCCGCTTTTATTTCTGCTAAAGTTGGTTCGCTGTCCAACTCTTCCAAGACAGGCAGACACTCGATGTTATTTAGTGCCTCTTCAGTTACTACATTCCTTCTAGAATATAGCTCAGAGTAGTGCTGCACCCAGTGTTCCATCTGCTGTGCTCGGTCCTGGATGATCACGCCTGTAGCAGACTTCAAGGGAGCAGATTTCTTCTGTATTGGACCTAAAGCCTGCTTGATATCGTCATACATTCCCCTTGATGTTACCCGTGTCCGCTGCTATCTGTATCTGAGAGCAGAGCTGAAGTCAATAATCGTTGGAACATCTCCTGGCAGCCTGTTGGACTTTGCTACGAGCAAGTCGAAGAGCCTGCAAGTTGTACTCACTAGGACAGGCTTTGAAAGCTGCTAGAGTTCTCCTCTTATCCTTGATGGTTGGCATCAACTCCTCCGAATGGGCTTCGAACCAGTCGGCCGTCTTTTTGGTCTTCTTGCCAAATGTGGACAAGGCGGTGTTATAAACAGCGTTCTTGAAATGTTCCCATCGTTCAGGTGCATTTGCATCAGCCGGGCCTGTAAGGGTTTCCTCAAGGGCTTGGGCAAATTCCTCCATTTTTCTTTGATCGCGAGTCTTGCTGATGTCAATACGTGGTCTTCCTTCCTTTTTCGTGTGATACAATCTCTTTCCTCGCAGTTTTACTCTACTACACGCCAAGGGGTGATCAGTATCGCAATCAGCAGTCTGGTAACTGCGTGTGATCGTAATACTAGGAAGGCTAGAACGTCTAGTGAGGATCAAATTGAGCTGATGCCAATGCTTCGATCTTGGATGTCTCCAGGAAACTCTGTGTTGAAGCTTCGTATTAAAGAACGTATTGCTGACACAAAGACCATAATAACAGCAAAACTCCAGCAAGCGTTGGCCATTTTTGTTCATCTTCCCAATGCCAAAACGGCCTAGACAAGTGGGCCAAGAATTGTGATCAGCACCAACTCTAGCGTTAAAGTTTCCGAGAATGTACAGTGGTTCTCTCTCGGGGATTTTTTTGATAGTAGCTGCCAGATCGTCGTAGAATTTGTCTTTGACTTCTGTTGTGGACGACAGTGTTGGTGCATATGCACTAATGAGGGTGACTGGTCCCGCTGATGAATGGAGCTGCAGAGACAGGATTCTTTCACTCCCCACAGTAGGCGGAACAATGGATCTCAGCAGAGTATTTCTGACCGCAAAGCCAACACCATGTTCCCTGGTCTCATTCAATGGTTTTCCCTGCCAGAAGAATGAGAAGTTTTTTTTCTTTGACAGATCCCGAGTCTGGCAATCTCGTCTCTTGCAGGGCAACAATGTCCATCTGCACCCTACTCAGTTCCATGTCGATGACAGCTGTCTTGCGCACGTTGTCTATTTCCTGCAGGTCATCAGAAAAGCCAGGGGTCATTGTCCGAACATTCCAGGTGCCCAACTTTAGGGCAGAAGTTTTCTTATGATTGTTGCATGGTGCAGGGTTATCGATCTGCTTGTCGGCTTTCACCCTAAACCCCACGCACCCCGTGAGGTTAATAGACTGTGGCGAGGTAGCACCTTACTGGCTGGGGACTGCCCAGCTTAAGGCGGGCAGTAGCTACCTAGTGAGGTGCAATGACCTCTCCCACCGTTGGAAGTAGCCCCTGGCGTCATGCTCTACGCCAATCGAGCAAAGACTTATAACCGGTAACTGCTACTTCCCGTGTTGTTTCAACGCTGTATGCGAAGCTGGAGTGTCCTCTCCAGAGCACGAAGCCTGGGTAAAATAATATGGATAGGCTGTTACCCAAGCAGCAAATCCCCCCTCTCCACGTCGCTGAAATAGTCCAATGGAAAGGCAAGAGCCAATACAACTGGTTCCAGCGACGTCGCAGGAGTTGCCAGAACGACACGAACTGCCTCCGGGACTCTGGCTCCGGATTTTGCCTCGAGGTTAACTCCTGAAGCCTTTTCCATCAGTGGATATAGCCACAAGGCAGTGGAGGTTTGAAATCAGCATTTTCCTTCTCCTAGATGGGCTGCCTTCCAAGGCTGACGAGCCCCACCTACCCAGCTGTGATATGTTATCATGAAAGAGCAATGAAAATATATGACACTCTATGCTAACTCACTGTCCATATATACTTGGATAGCCAACCTTTTCAGAAGTCATCATCTAGTGGTTTCTCTCTCTTTTTTAAAGACCAACAGCCATTTTAGAACCAGAGAAATGGTGAATAAAAGCAGCCTAAGTAATAATTAACATCAGCTAAAAGGAAAGTATGTCTGGATACTGGCAGGATAAGTGTCCAAAGTGAAAGCATGCAAGGTGCATGGAGGAATGCAAAAAGTAATGGAGACACATGGGGTTATTCAGAAGAATAACATAGCTGTAAAGATCTAAAAGCAATTGTTCTAGCCGAGAGATGGGTAATCTTCAACCTATGGGCCAAACCTGATCTGCTCTAATCCAGATACCAGATAAATCACTTCACCTGATGCCACACAATGTCCAAATCTGGACAAGGGAATGGTGGCTAGTGATCTACAGTAGGTAAGAGTTTCTGACTCCCAATTATCTAGCAAGAACAACAAAACCTACTCTATGGCCCTCTCCCAATTAGACTGCTGAAAAAGAATGCTTGAGGGTAAACCAGAAATGATTTTTGTGTCAAAGAATTACTGAGCTCAATTCTGGGATTGATCAAATATTTCTGAGCAAAGAATATACTCAATTGCATACTCTGAAGAATTTATCTACGTGCCTGAACTACTGCTTCATATTTGGCTCTGGTTGGCAGCTCTCAGGGATCTAGACAAAACAAAGTAGATTCTGCAAACCCAAATTCTATCCAGTCCTAATATGCACAACACACAACTAGAATATCAAAATCTGATCCTTTGGGATTGTCACAAACATATCAACCATTCAGGTGCCTGGTAACCTTATGTTCAATGTCTATTTATGCTTGTTCGCTTCAAATACAAAACTAAGGACACTGAACAATCATATCTAAAATAAGAACACTCTGCAATAGTCTAACATATTTGTGTCTGCACGAGGGTAGATACAATTCAAATCAAATTGATTTAAATAAAAAATCCAGATTTTTAACCGATTAATTTAAAAAATCATTTTTAAAACATTTAAATTATGATTTAAAATCAATTGGATTTTTTTTAAATTTTAGTTTTATCTATCCAGGTCTATACTGATATAATTTAAGGTGTATCACCACTCCCCTGCCCTATCCAAAAATATTCAGGCACATCTAGAAATAGACAGTCTATAACAGTACCATCCATTCCATATTTATCTACTGTAACATCTTGAATTCTACATTCAAGAAACAATGGGGTGAACTACGCAAGACAATAATGTCATTCAAAAGAGCAGTGACATTTTGAATGTACCATAATCACCTCCAGAAAGCAATGGAGTAATGTTGCAAACCCTAGACAAACAACTCTCTATGGACCTTCACAATGCTACTGACACAATATACAGGAAGACAAAATGTGCATTCATTCCTTACAGCACATATGTCCAACATACACATTTAAAAGAACAGTGCATAAAAACTGAGGAACCCCCAGAAAAAAAAAATGCTTGTACTCTTGAGAAGGCCAACCACTGATACTTAATTAACAGCCTATTTATAATATAGTAGTAGTAGGACAGTTTTGTTACTTGAGCTGGATTTTGAAGAAGGCAAATCAGTATTGTTCATGCCTTCTATGCAAAGGCATTCACATTTTCCACTTTCAGAAGGAAGGGAAGGGAGAGAAGGGAATCTTGTCAAACATTACTGCTTGTTAAAGAAGCTCTTAAGTATGTAAGATCACTGCAGTCTCAAGTTTCTGCTATGTCACATTTAAATACCAGAAAATATGAGCATCCTTCATTAATCTAAAATGCATTTCTGTCTTCTGCAAAACTGACAGATAAATGGCTGGGCTTTAATAGAACTGTCCAAAGACATACCATAGCATAGTGGGGCATTCTACCTGTAGGTTAACTACATAATGTACTAGTTGCAGGTACTGAAGAGCTAGATACGGCGGATAATACTTCCGTAGCACACACACCTTACAGTCACTTGCTGGCCCGGGACTTGTAGTCCAAAAAAGTAAGTTTTCCAAGCTCTGTATAGCAAAATTGAAATATGACAGTGCCTAAAAATAAGAGATTTTTACAGAACGTTGATAACAACAATACAAACACTGAAAGATGAAGCAGGGACTGAGAAAGAAGGAATAAAGAAGATCGCAGAAGACTGCTATCGAAATTTATATAGTAAAAAGGAAGTAGATAAGGAATCTCAGAAAGAGTATTTACTGAAATATAATAAAATAAAACTGACCAAAGATCAAATGCAACCTTTAAACTACCCTTTAACATTTATAGAAATTGTAGAAGCCCTTAAAAAGCAAAAAAGAAAAAAGAAAGGGGAAATCAGCAGGTCCAGATGGACTTCCAGCTGAATATTACAAAGAATTGGAAGATATATTACTTAAACCATATAAGAAACTTCTAGTATTTATTGAAGAAAAGGGAGAATTACCACCCACGTGGTTGGAAGCAACAATCTCTCTCATACACAAGGAAAACACGGATGGTAAAGAAATTAAAAATTACAGACCGATTTCATTACTAAACGTAGATTATAAAATATATGCAACCATTTTGGCAACTAGATTGAAAAGAATCTTAATACAGATAATACACCAAGACCAATCGGGCTTCCTCCCAAAGAGGCAGATGAAAAATAACATAAGGGTAATCTTAAATACTTTGGAATATTATGAAGCTCACCCAGAAAAGCAAATGGCCATGATATTCTTAGATGCAGAGAAAGCTTTTGATAATCTGAACTGGAATTTTATGCTCCAGCAACTGGAGGTGCTACAAGCGGGAGAAAGATTTTTGAAATTAATTAAAGCAATTTATACCTAGCAAAAGGCAAAATTAGAATTAATGGAGAGTTGATGAAAGAAATACAAATGCAAAAAGGTACAAGACAAGGGTGCCCACTCTCTCTACTATTATTCATTCTTACTCCAGAAATATTAACCGAGCAAATCAGAGACAAAAAGGAAATAAAAGGATTAAAAGCAAGAGGGCATGTCTTCAAGCTCCAAGGTTTTGCAGATGACCTAGTTATTATATTGGAGGACCTAGTGGACTCAATTGAAGATCTGATGGAGATGCTGATGAATTTTGGTGACATGGCAGGAACGAAAATAAATCAAAAGAAAACAAAAATACTTGTTAAAAATATGAGAGATCAAGAACGACAGAAATTAATAGGAAGGACTAACTTTCAAAAAAAGAAGAGAGTCAGATACTTAGAAATCCAAATCACAAAGAAAACAAGTACACTATTCAAAGACAATTATATGAAATTGATTAAAGAGATACAGAATAGCTTGGAGAGATGGGATAAATTACAGCTGTCGTTGATGGGAATAATAGCAACCATCAAAATGAATATTCTACACAAAATTTTATTTTTATTTCAGACAATTCCTGTGAGATTAAAACCGTCATTTTTCCAAGAACTTAACAAGATAATTATGAGATTTGTTTGGCAAGGTAAAAAAAAAACAAGAATTAAAATCAAAGCAATGCAAGATACAACACAAAGGGCAGGTTTTGGTCTCCCAGATTGGGCACTGTATTAAAGAGCCTGTGTAGTCTGGATAAAGGAATGGATAACCTTAGATAATGATAGACTACTCAAGTTGGAAGGACATGATCTACAGTTAAGTTGGAATGCTTTTTTTATGGTAAAAAAAAAGATAAAGAGCAGAAAAGTTTCAATACGCATATGATAAGAAGAGCCTTATTAGGAACGTGGAAAAAGATCACACAGCAGATATACAGTGGTGCCTCGACTTACGAAATTAATCCGTCCCAGAAGATGTTCGTAAGTGGAAATGCTCGTAAGTCGAAGCACCATTTTCCCCCACCGCTTCGCGCATGCGCAGGAGCGCCTGCCCACCCGCGCCCCCACCCCACCCCTGTGCACAGGTGCATGTGTGAAGGGGTGAGGGAGCGCGTGCCAGCGCCACCGGTGGCGGCGGAAGCCTGGAAGTCTCAGCATGGCCGGGGTGCTCCCTCCGGCCGCTCGCCTCTCGACGGGCTCCAATGAGGCCGGGGGCGGCGCTCCTCGCCGCCCTCCGCGGCGGGAAATTCAAATGGCGGAGGGTGGCGAGGAGCGCCGAGGACCTACACGGCCGCCCCGGCGAGCAGCCGCTGGTGCCGGTTCCGGAGCTGGAGGCACCAGCGGCGGCATCGGCCTGCTGAGGGCGGCGAGGAGCGCCGACCCCGGCCTCATTGGAGCCCGCCAGGAGGCGAGCAGCCGGAGCACCCAGCCATGCTCAGCCTCCCAGCTCTGGGCCACCCCCCGCCGCGAGGCGAGCAGCCGGAGCACCCGGCCATGTTCAGCCTCCTGGCTCTGGGCCACCCCCGCCGCCACCGCCGGGAGGCGAGCAGCCGGAGCACCCGGCCATGTTCAGCCTCCCGGCTCTGGGCCACCCCCGCCGCCACCGCCGGGAGGCGAGCAGCCGGAGCACCCGGCCATGCTCAGCCTCCTGGCTTTGGGCCACCCCCATCGTCGTCGCCGGGCCACGAAGACAGACCTCCCACCCCCCGCACGCACTCCCCTCCCCACAGCTGCTTTGCGCACGCGGGCGCAATCATGAAGGGGGTGAGGGAGCACTCACGGCGGCGCTGGCACACGCACGTGTGCGCAAAGCAGCTGTGGGAAGGGGAGTGCGTGCAGGGGGGGAGGTCTGTCTTCGCAGCCCAGTCCAGCTCAGGCCACGGACCGGCACTGGGCCACGGACCGGGGGTTGACGACCTCTGCTCTAGAGTACAAGTGGAATCTAGGTACACAAAAGACAAAATAGAGGGCTTCTACATAGAACCAACAGTATTTGATAAACTTTTGTTGGGTTCAAATGAGAAAGTAATTAAGAAAATGTATGATTATCTGCTCAAAACTAAAATGCAAGATGAGATTGTAAAAGAATGTATAATTAGGTGGGAACAAAATATACGACATAATATTGATATTGATCATTGGTTGCAAATATGGAAAAATATAAAGCTCACAAAATTGGTACATTTTAAGGAGAACATATATAAGATGTTTTATAGGTGGTATAGGACTCCGAAAAAACTGTCAAAGATTTATACAGAGGTGTCAAATGTGTGTTGGAAGTGTAAAGCACAAGAGGGAAGCTTTTATTATATGTGGTGGACTTGTAGAGAAGCGAAGCAGTACTGGATAGCAGTACATACTTTGTTACAAACAATATTGCTCTGTAATATTCCACTAAACCCAGAATTGTTTTTACTGAATATTATACCGGATAATATAGGTAAGACAAAGAGTTATCTAGTTATACATATAGTTATAGCAGCCAGAATTCTTTATGCTAAGAATTGGAAGAAATCGGAGATACAGAAGCAAGAGGAGCTCTTGGAGAAGATTTGGGAAGTGGCAGAGATGGATATACTATCGGAAGTGTTGAAAGACTGTCCAATACAAAAGGCAACTGAACGATGGGATTTATTATATAAATGGCTTGAGTCAGTAGATAGAGCTTGATAAACATAGAATTAAACTAAGAGGTAAGTGCAAATAGAAATCTGGAAGGGCAATCAAACTGTAGAAAGGTGAAAAGTGGACTTGATATTGTGACACGAACAACAGGATTTGATGACAGTATATTTTATGTTCTCCTTCTCCCCCCTTTTTTGTCCAGTCCCCTTACCTTCTGTACCCCTTACCCTATCCCTAGTTTAAAAAAATATTTTTTAAAAAAAGTTGTATGTCACTTTGAGCACTATCTTTTAGTGGATAGACAGGGTATAAATGTAATAAATAAAAAAATAAATGTAACTTTAGTTGACATTCAAGTCCTGCCACAAATCCTATCAGCTTCCCTCCCACATAATTCAAAGTCTTCCTGATGCACGTTTACAGGACTCATGGCAAACACACTACTCCCAAAATTTGTGATCTGTAATGCATCACCTTCCAGACGTCTTTCTTCATGGAAGTGCAGTCTGAGGTGCAAAAAAGCACAAATCTTCCCCAACAATACCAACTGCACACACATCTGCATCCCAAGATCCTTTGCCTTCCAGAGTATCACAGTCATTTACAGTGTGTTGAAAACTGTCTAGCAGTATCATTTCTTCTCACATGGATCAAAGGAAAAGATAATTATCAGAGGGCTTGATGAGCCTTGGCAACATCTGTGTCACATCCCGGAACTTCACACAAGGGAGACAACATACCTTCCAAGACATCCTCTCAGGTGTACACACAGTGTGTGTCTCTCTCAGCAGGGAAGTCACCTACCACTACAACTCAACCTGTCCCCTTCTAGAGAATAGGAATTATATCATCAGAAGTATCCTTGCTCCCTCTGTGCTCTCTGAAGCTTGTGACTGCTGTCCATATTCCAGTGGTTCAAAATCACTGTCAATGGACATGGCCTGGAATAGACTGTGTGTCTCTAAAGACACAGCATAGCTCCTAAAAATTCTGCTTCTGTAAGTACAAATGCTTTCCTTCTGCATTTGGTATGTTCCTCCTCTCCAGAGGAATCTCTCCCTTCTTTGCTCTTCCAGAACAGCTTCCTCTAGAGTCATATCCAAAAATGACTCATTGCTCTTAATAAGCCAGCATTTTGATAGACAGGCCTCCCTTCCTTTCCAACAGGGCAACCATCGTCAGGCAGGAAAACAAAACATGGCACAGATAGTGAAGTCACTTCAGAAGCGTCCTCCCCATGTACGTTTCCCCATCCTATGTACGTGGTGACATAGCACTTCTGGCCTCCTCCTTAGCATCTCCTACAAAATGCCCCCACAAAAACCATGTTTACTCATCTGCTCACAACTCTGCAGTGGATAGGAATTCCTATAGAATTTCTTAACATGTTTAAGGACATGCAGACTACATATGTAAATTGAACAACCACTTCACAATGAAGAAAACACAAGTCATGGGCCAGGGCGTGGACTCACCTCCCTCTATTACCATCTCCACACAAGAATTGTAGGTTGTTCATGAATTTGTGTACCTTGGCTCAACAATCTCCGACACTCTCTCCCTAGATGTCGAGCTGGATAAACGCATTGGCAAAGCAGCTACCATGTTCTCTAGACTCACAAAGAGAGTATGGCTTAACAAGAAGCTGACGGCATATACCAAGATCCAGGTCTATAGAGCCTGTGTCCTGAGCACACTCCTGTACTGCAGTGAATCCTGGACCCTTTGTGCACGGCAGGAGAGGAGGCTGAACACGTTCCATATGCATTGTCTCCAACGCATTTTTGGTATCACCTGGCAGGACAAAGTTCCAAATAGAGTAGTCCTAGAACGAGCTGGAATTTTTAGCATGTATACATTACTGAAACAGCGATGTCTACGTTGGCTCGGGCATGTCATGAGAATGGCTGAAGGTTGGATTCCAAAAGATCTCCTGTATGGGGAATTAGTGCAGGGAAAGCGCCCCAGAAGGAGACCACAGCTGTGATACAAGGATATCTGCAAGCGGGATCTGAAGGCCTTAGGAATGGACCTCAACAGATGGGAAACCTTGACATCTAAGCGTTCAGCCTGGAGGCAGGCAGTGCAGCATGGCCTCTCCCATTTTGAAGAGACACTTGTCCAGCAGGCCGAGGCAAAGAGGCAGTCCCAAAACCAGCAAAATCAGGGAGCTGGACAGGGGACAGATTGTATTTGTCTCCAGTGTGGAAGGAATTGTCACTCTCGAATTGGCTTTCTCAGCCACACTAGACGCTGTTCCAAGTCCTCTATTCAGAACACGTTACCATAGTCTCTCGAGACTGAAGGACGCCTAATCACACTGGCCTCTAATAAATTCTCAAATGTACATTTCCCATCCCCCATGTATTTATTGCTCCTCAGGTTGTGTGCGAGATATATGCTGAACAGAGAACATGGGGGGGGGGAAAGGGGGGGGAGAGAAACAGTCAACAGCTAAAAGTGTTAAATACTTCTCTTCCACTCACCTTCCCCCTGCAATTCTTCCACGCCAAAAAGCCCCATCCTCCAAAAATATTTGGTCCTTGGTGTTTGTTTGGTGAATGTCTGGAAGGGAAAAAGGATTATCTAGGGAACTAGATATCTAGATATCTGAGATTTCCCCAGGAAATCTCACACAGAAATAAAAAATTAAATCTTAACAGTGCTAACAGCCTTTGGTTTTAATTTTATTCTATGTATTTTAGTCTTGTATTTTTATGAAGCCATTAAGCCCAGTCTTTCCCAATCTCTGTTCACATACCATCAAGTTCCAATTGATAGTGATCTTATGAATTAATGACCTTCAAAAGATTAAGCCAGTAACAGTCCAGCTCAATTCTTGCAAACTCAAAGCCAAGGCTCCCTTTACTCAAACAATCCAACTCATTTAGGATCCAACTCAATCTATGTTTCCAAGCATTTCTTTTCAGTGAGTCTTGTCTTCTCATATTGTCCAAACATGACAGCCTTAGTTGTGTTATTTGTGCTTCTAAAGAGTGTTCAGGCTTGATTTGACTTAGCATCACTTGTTTGTCTTTCTATTGGTCCATAGTATCCATAAAGTTCTGCTCCAACTTCACATTTCAAATGAACTGATTTTTCCTTTCAGCTTTGTCATTGTACAGCTTTCACATCCTTATCTCCAGGGACATATCCTCATACTATGGAGCTTTTCTAGTTCCTTCACAGCTGCCCTTCTAAGTCTCAGTCTTCTGATTTCTTGGTGGCAGTCTCAACCTATATTCATAATTGAATCAAACACTCCCTATCATCCCTAATCAACACAGGTTAGAGTGAGGGGAATTATAGGTGAAAAAATCTGGAGAGTGCCAGGCTGGGAAAGGATGTCCATAGAAAATGGTTCTAGTGTACAGAAGTAGCTTGAAACAAGACAAAATACTGACACATTTTAAAAAAGCTTTACCAAGTATACATTAAAGCTTTACCTTGAATTCATATATATTTCCACAGCCTGCATCAGCACTTATCTTAAACCATATACAATGTCAAGAAAAGACCTATTAATTTACAAGGGATAACAGCATTTGCCTTAAAATAAAGTTTGCTATTTTCTTAAGCTAGTGTTACAGAAGATTTACAGAAACACAGGTAATGTGAATTAAATTGTTGCAGGAGGTAAGTTAACAAAAGTCACCCCTAAAATTCATGTGCACACACAGCATTTTTACCTTGCATTATAATCTTCTTCTTTTGCCTTCCCAACCATATACACTCAGCTCTACATCTCCTTTTTTCCAACTACAGTACAGTGGATGCTGTTCTGTCCCTTCAGCGCTGCTTGGAGTCTGTACTGCAATGGATGCAGGAAAATGGGCTGAGGCTGAACCCGGACAAGACGGAGGTCCTGAGGGTGGGTGGACCCACCATCAGCGGTTTGGGAAACTCCCTCTCTTTTGGGGGGGGGTGACTCTCACCGCGAAGAGTGAGGTTCGCAGCTTGGGGATACAACTGGACCCAGCGCTCACCATGGAAACTCAGGTGGCGTCAGTGGTCCGCTCCGCCTATTTCCATCTCTGGCGGATTGCCCATCTTGATGTTGGGCCCTCACCACTCTGGTCCACGCGCTCGTAATCTCGAGATTAGACCACTGTAATGCTCTCTACGTGGGGCTGCCTTTGGGATTGATGCGGAAGCTCCAAATGGTGCAGAACGCGGTGGCCAGACTTCTCAGTGGGGTGAGGAAACACCAACATATCACTCCCACTCTGGCCGCCTTGCATTGGCTGCCCATTCGCTTCCGCATGGATTTCAAAGTTTTAATGATTACATACAAAGCCCTAAACGGTTTAGGGCCTCGATATTTGGCGGAACGCCTCCTCCCACCCAGATCTACTCGTATCACTCGATCTAGCCAGGAGGGGCGACTGAGGAGCCTAACGCCGAGGGAGGTCCAGAAAGAAAAAACAAGCCTTCTCGGCAGTGGCTCCCGCTCTTTGGAACAAACTCCCCTCCGAGATCCGTTTGGCCCCCTCGCTGGGCATCTTTAAAAACCAACTTAAGACCTGGTTATTCAGACAGGCCTTCCCTCCGGGCACTATTTAATTTATCTTTTCTTCTCCCCATCTTGAACTATCATTAATTTTTCTAAATCGTTGTAAAATTGTTATTATGTATCAATTGTTTTATATTGTCTGTTGTGCGCCGCCCAGAGTAGACAATGTCTAGATGGGCGGCATATAAATTTAATAAATAATTATAAAATAATAATATACAATCTATGCTACCTATCTGATACTATGGTCTTGAGAACTACATTGCCTCATTTCAGAAAAGAACAGTTTGCTACCTCAATGTCATAATATGACTTCAAGGGGAACACTGCTGCATGCAGCCTGCCTTTCCCACATCTCTCCAGCTGTTATTTTTCCACATTTTATAATTAGACACAGAAAGGTCAAGCAGGAGAAGAATGACTTCAAATTACAAAAGCACAAGGTAGCACTATGGCCCTCACTTCTGAACACCTGGGCTCTAGGCCATTAACTCATTGGCACCAGCGCTCTGCATAGCTCAACTGACAACTGAAAAGATAATTCACCTCCACACCTAGAATGCTCTTATTTCCTGTAATCAAGAACAAGAACTACACCAAGGCAGTTCATTTCCTGCCTGAACTGACAATGTGAGGTGAACGCTGCACCAAACAGTCTACCATTTAATCAATGCACTTCCATCATTAGCAACAGGCTAACAAACAGGAAGCAACTGAGTATCAGCTAAGGCTAGGCTAAAACTAAGAAAGAGTTAGCAATCTCCTCATAGCATGGTTCTTGAATTCCCACCTTCTCTACACAAGCTAGCTTTATTGGCAAAACAGTATTAGACAGCTTTTCCAAGGGTATAATTTAGATTAGGCATCCTTCAGTCTCGAGAGACTATGGTAACGTGCTCTGAATGGAGGACTTGGAACAGCGTCTAGTGTGGCTGAGAAGGCCAATTCGAGAGTGACAATTCCTTCCACACTGAAGACAAATACAGTCTGTCCCCTGTCCAGCTCCCTGATTTTGCTGCTTTCGGGACTGCCTCTTGGCCTCGGCCTGCTGGACAAGGGTCTCTTCAAAATGGGAGAGGCCATGATGCACTGCCTGCCTCCAGGCTGAACGCTCAGATGTCAAGGTTTCCCATCTGTTGAGGTCCATTCCTAAGGCCTTCAGATCCCGCTTGCAGATATCCTTGTATCGCAGCTCTGGTCTCCCTCTGGGGCGCTTTCCCTGCACTAATTCTCCATACAGGAGATCTTTTGGAATCCGACCATCAGCCATTCTCGCGACATGCCCAAGCCAACGTAGACGTCGCTGGTATATAAGGGTGTATAAGCTCACATATACAGTATGTAGCAAAGGAAAAAAAGCTCCACCAGATGATTAAATAACAAGGAACCAAATGTGAATGTTGCACATTCATGATACTTTTGTACATTTTTTTAAAAAAATCAGCTGCTTAGGTTTCACTCTATAGTATTTTTTGTTCTCAAATTGTTTATACCCTAATCAAACCAGCATTCCAATTATGATAACAATCCACAAGCCCAACTTCTAAAAATGTTCTTTTAAAATCCCATTTTAGGACTTAGAGCAGTAGAGTTAAAAGTGAAGCAGTTTGTTGGATTTTAAATAGGCTATGGCAGGGCTGATACAGAAGGTAGCATTGTTAGCACAAACAGATGATATGACTTGCTCCTCTGTTCTAAGATCACCAATTCAATAATCTACGATGATATTCTTTGTTCTAAGAGGAATTCCTCTAAGCACACAAAATATTATTACAGATTACGTTTGTGTATCAGCAATCTGAATGTCGTATCAGAACAAAGTAACCATCAGCACAAATTATTTAGTTCCATGATGTATACTACTGTCTGAAACACCTCTCAGTTTACCACCTTGTCATAGCCTGGTTCTTGGGTGTATCAGGTGACTTGACTACTTTGTCAATAATCAAAATGCCCTCATGCCCCTTTGTTCATTCAAGCATCAAGCACATACCCTCACACCATATTTTGGGTATTCTCAGGGTCACTTCAGAGTTTATAAGAAAAGTGGTACCCACCTGTATCCTGGTATTATGTGCAGTGTTCCCTATGTGGAAAAAAAAACCTCAAACTCATCCTTCTCCACATACCAGTCACTACTAGCTCAGGTTCCCTGGTACAAATACTTAAAAAGAGGTTAGCCTATTTATTACGGAGGAGACCAAAGGCACTCAAAACCCACACAATAGCACTTAACCTGTTATTCTGGGAGTTGGACTGTAATCGCTAGTGAACCATAAAACTAATTGTATCACTCTGTATCAATCTCTCTTTCAGGCGAACTACCTCACAGGATTCTTGTGAGGACAAAGTAGAAGGAGACAGAGAGCCACATCTACCATCTTGATCTAAGTGCAGGAAAGGTGAAATATAAATATAACTAATATTATAGACACACATGTGCCAATGTACCTGCCAGGAAAAAAAATAAATAAAATATAAATTTGCCACTCCTGAAGCAGCTACCAAAACTGGCAACAGCAGCTATGAAGGACCTTCCAAACTTCCTTTCAGCATCTTCCCTATTTGTTCACACTTGCCTTCCTTTAATCCTAGAAGCAAAACTCCCAAAAAAGCAAAAAAAAAAAAAAAAAAAAAAAAAGCTCACATCTGGAACTGCCTAGAGAAAAGAAACTGCTTGGGGTTTCATATATCTGAAGCAGAGAAAGAATACCTTGATAGAGGACATAAGTACCCCCTTACTTTTATTTCTGCTGCAAGTTCCCTTCTTCCTGAAGCTGTTCTTCAACTTCAGAGCTGTTACATGAATCTGCATGATTAGCCCATTCCTCCCCGCCTCAGAGACTAATCTGAAGCCAAACTCTGGTAATTAATATTTTCCTCATTATACACTTTGCCTGCATACCTCTCCTTCCTCACTGATTTATGTCATTCAATCACAGCAGGAACTTTAAAACCCATTCTGCTGAGTCTCCCCTATGTTGAACATGTCAGAAGAATTAAGCTGCTGAAGGGTACAAAGATTAAGATCTGAACCTCCACATCATCCCTCCTTGTGGCCAAAGAGAGAGGAAGACGTTACCTCTGTTTTGTCTATTGCCCTACACACATTCTTCACAGTTACATGCTGCAGCATGCAAGAGGTATCAGAACTTAAACAGTTCTACATCCAGACTGTCTTTTACTTTGTAATAATCTGCACAGATCTTCAGCAAGCAGCCACTTGCATGGCTTTAAACTGAACTGGAAGGGGGACAGAGATGCAAGCTCAGAGGTGAAGATAGATGAAGGCTTATGCAACAGACTGAGTAGCTCTAATGGGGCCCAATAACAATCTTCATGAAAATGTACAAAGGAAAGCAGGCCACAAATCACACAATTTCTGGTGTCTAAATACGAACGCCAGGAGTACGGCGAACAAATAAAGAACTGGAAATCTTAGTTCAGGAGGGTAAATGCAACTTCATAGGGATAACTGAAAATTGGTGGGATGACTCCCATGATCAGAACACAGTGAAGGACACAAATTGCTAAAAAGGAACAAAGGGAGATAGACTCCCAGTATATGTCAAAAATACTTATTCCTGCACAGAAATACAGGAGGATGAGTTTGACAGTTTCCTGGAGAACATTATAGATTCTAGATTAATATAACTGTGGCAAAAAAACAAAACATAGTAGTTGGGATCTACTACCAACTGCTCAATCAAGAAGAAGATATGGATGAAACCTTTGAAAAACAAACTGCAACAATTTCAAAGAGAAATGATGTAGTAGTAATGGGAGATTTCAATTATCCTGGTATCTGCTGGGAGACAAATTAAGGCAACTATGGTCCCTCCAAGAAATTCCTGGCTTGTTTTCTCCTAGAAAAAATGGAGGAAGAAACTAAAGGATTAGCTATCTGGGACTTGATTCTAACCAATACAGATGACTTGGTAGATAAAGTGCCAGTGAAAGGAACTTTGGGAGAAAGTGGCCATGTTCTATTTGAGTTCTTGATTTCAAAGGAAGCAAAAGCAGAGTGTAACCACACATATAGCTGGATTTTAGGAAAGCCAATTTTAATAAACTCAGAACAATGATAACTAAGGTTCCATTGAAAGAGATCCTAACAGGAAAAGGAATTCAAGATGGGTAGAAGATTCTTACAAAAGAAATTCTAAAGGCAGAAGTACAAGTAATTCCAACAAGAAAAAAACTGTGAAAGATAACAAAAAAGGGGGGGGGGAGAGATCAATGCGGCATCACAAAAAAGCTCAGAGAGGACTTCAAAATTTAAAAAGACACATTTAAAAAGACACATCGAAGGAAGGCCAGGCCACGAAGAAAGAGCACAGAAAAGTAACAAAGAATTGCAGGACAGCGTTAGTAAGGCAAAAGCTGAAAATGAGCTGAGGTGAGCAACAAAGAAACATTATTCAGGTACATGTGTACCCTGTTTCCCTGAAAATAAGCCCTAACCTGAAAATAAGCCCTAGTATGATTTTTTAGGATGCTCGTAATATAAGCCCTACCCCCAAAATAAGCCCTAGTTAAGTGAAACCCCGCCCTCCACCATTGTGCAGCAACCAGAAGATGACATGACTGTATTTGAATAAATGTAGATTGTTGTACATGAAAAAAATAAAACATCCCCTGAAAATAAGCCCTAATGCATTTTTTGGAGCAAAAATTAATATAAGATCCTGTCTTATTTTCGGGAAAACACGGTAGCAAAAGACAGAGAAAAGAAATAATGGCTCAGCTACTCAATGGGGATGGGAAAATGATAACAAATGACAAAGAAAAGGCAAAGGTGCTCAATTCCTACTTCAGCTCAGTCTTTCCCCAAAAGACACTCCCTAACCCTCCAGGCAAATGAAAAGTACAAGTGGAGGGAGATAGGATTGCAGCTTGAGATTGACAAACAAATAGTCAAGGAATACCTTATTACTTTGCATGAGTTCAAATATTCAGGGCCAGATGAACTGCATCCAAGTGTATTGAAGGAACTAGCTGAAGAACCACTGTCTGTTATTTTCTTGAAATCATGTAGTACTGGATGATTGGAAGAGGGCTAACATTGTCCCTATCTTCAAAAAGGAGGAATCTGGAAACTACAGACCAATCAGCCTGACATCAATCCCAGAGAAAATTCTGGAGCCGATTATACTGTGGTCACTCTGCAACCACCTTAAAAACAATACAGTAATAACTAGAAGCCAACAAAGATTTGACACAAACAAATCCTGCCAGAGTCATATTATTCCATTTTTTGATCAAGTTACCTCCTTGGTGATGGTGGGAATGCTGTAGACATAATATATAGCAACTTCAGAAAAGCTCTGACAAAGTGTTCCATGACATTCTGATTAGCAAGTTAACTAGGTGTGGCTGGGTAAAACAACCGTCAGGTGGATAAACAGTCACCCACAGAATCGTACTCAGAGAGTGCTTATCAATGGCTCCTTCTCAAACTGGGAGAGGTAATAAGCAAGGTACCACACAGATCGGTCCTGAATCCAATGCTCTTCAACATTTTTTAATGACTTGGATGACGGGGTTGCAGAAAATACTTACCAAATTTGTGGATGACACAAAATTGGGTCGAATAGCTAATATCTTAGAATATAGAAACAAAATTCAAAAAGATCTTGATGGGCTCAAGCACTGGGTTGAAGACAACAGAATGAAATTTAACAGGAATAAGTGATAAAGTTCTACACCTAGGAGAAAACAAAACATAACACACAGTTACAAGATGGGGGATACTTGGCTCAGTAATACTATGAGCGACAATGATCTTGGAATTGTTGTAAATCACAAGCTGAGTATGAGCCAAAAATGCAATGTGGCTGCAAAAAAAGCAAATGCTATTTTAGGCTGCAAATCCCGTGAACTATTAGCTCCCCTCTATTTGGCACTGGTTAGGCCCCATCTTGAGTACTGTGTCTGGTTCTGAATACTGTACTTCACTTTAAGAAGGATGCCAACAAACTGGAACAAGTTCAGAGGAGGACAACAAGGATGGAACTGGAAACCAAGCCGTATGAGGAAAGACTGAAAGAACTGGGCACATTTAGCTTTGAGAAAAGAAGATTGAAGGGAGGTATCCTAGCACTTTTGAAATATTTGAAGGACTGTCATTCAGAGGAGCAGCAGGATCTGTTCTTGATCATTCCACATGTAATAATTGGCTCAAATTACAGGGAGCCAGATTTTGGTTGAATATCAGGAAAAACTTCCTAACCGTTAGAGCATATAATAATGGAACCAATTACCTTGGCAGATACTAAGCGCTCCAATGCTGGAGTCATTCAAGAGAAAATTGGACAGCCACCTGTCAGATATACTTCAATTTGGATTCCTGCATCGAGGGGGGATTTGGACTTGATTGCCTTATATGCCCCTTCCAACTCCATTATTTTTTTATTCTAAGATAGTTTTTTCAAGCTTTCTGTACAATGTTACTGTAATAAACACTGCACCACGTTCAGTATTCAAGTCAGATGTAGCTAACTCAGGTTCAAACCTCACTCAACCATGAAACTCGCTGGTTCTTCTTAGACGTTAGAATTATTGTGGTGTTAAGTGGTTATAAAACCTCAATCTGACCTATTTTCAAAAACACAAACTTGCAACACCATATTATATGGCAAGTAAAGCAGTGACAATGCCTTTCAAAGCAACCCTAATGCAACAGTTTTTGTTATAATTCTCAGGGACCATAAGCTATAGCAAGTCGCAGTCCTGCATATGATAAAGGTACAATTCCACTACTGCTTGCAATTTAAGTTTTGAAAAGTAGCAAGAGCTACAACACTGACTTTGCATTCCCAGGAATGTTTCTAAAAACAATTTCAACAGAATTTTCCTGAAATATTAGGCATCCCTGATTCAAACTTTGTTTTTTCAATCAGTGTTGACAACTACCCCACTACAAAGGTTCTAGAACAGGGGTCTCAAACTCAATTTACCTGGGGGCCGCTGGAGGCAGAGTCTGGGTGAGGCTGGGCCGCATCAGATTTTCCGCCAAGCAGAGCAAGAGCCCGAGGAAGCCGCGCGGGAGTTTCCTTAGCCCAGCTGGGGCTCCGAGGAGGAGGAGGAGGAGGGGCGTGCGAGCCCTCGTCGCCCGGCCACGACCCCCTCCGGCTCCTTCTTCACCACCACCAGCAGCAGCAGCAGCAGGACGAAGAAGCGGAGAAGGGAGGGAGTGCCGGCAACCACCTAGCCGGGGGGAGGAGGGCATGACATAAAATTAAAAAAAAAAAACCCTCACAGAATTCACCTTGTCAAAGGAGAAAAGCCTCCACCGGTACCCGCGAAATTAAACAGAATGGGGCGGGGGGCCCCCACAGGTGCGTGCACGCGCATGCACACAAACACACACACACACAAATACACACACACAAACACACACACACACGGAGGTCCGGCAACCTTCCTCTGAGGGCCCCCCCTAAAAAAAAGGCGCACTCAGCAGCAGCAGCAGCTACCCCCACCACGACAGAGGAGCAAACTTTGCGAGGCGAGTCCAGGCAGCCTCCAGAGCCGAGGCGGCTGAAGCAGGACGAAGAGGAGGAGGAGGAAGCACCGCCGGGTGCTGAGGCAGCTGCTGGCTGGGCTGGTGCTGGGGGTGCCGAGAGAGAAAGAGAGCCAGAGAGCCGCTTCCCTGGAAGAGGCGGCGGCGGCAGCTGCTGTTGGCGGCTTGGAGGTGCTCTTCGAGGACGGGCCGGGAGCGACTTGACAGCAGAGGACGCGTGGGTGCTTCGGGGGGGAGGCAAGGTGGGGGCCACAAACTATCATCCGGCGGGCCGCAAATGGCCCCCGGGCCGCATGTTTGAGACCCCTGTTCTAGAAGAAGTTCACCACAAGTTAGAGTTGTCCTGATATAGTGATAAGAGTTCTTTCACTTATCTCTAACCGCATACAGTGGTGCCTCCACTTACGACCATAATCCGTTCCAGAAGATGGACGTAACTTGAAATGGTCGTAAGTTGAAGCACCATTTCCCATAGGAATGCATTGAAATGCAATTAATCCGTTCCGGCCGAAGAAAAAAATCACCAAAAAAAAAAAACCACTGCAAGACTAATTGGAAACGCGATTAATCCCTTCCGGCCGAATTTTGGGGGGGGGGGGGGAGAAAAGCAATCAAGCGTGCAAGACCCATTGGAAATGCACAGAAAACAAACGGAGCAGATCGGAAATGCACAGAGAACAAAGGGGGCAGGTCGGAAATGCAAAGAAAACAAAGGGAAAAGCAAGGGAAGCATGCAGGACCCATCGGAAATGGGGGGGAAAATCCCAAAAAGCAACCAAACCCCCCAAGACCCATCATAAATGGGGGGGGGAAGCCAAAAAACAAACCCCCCAAGACCCATCGGAAATGGGGGAAAAAAACCCAAAAAGCAACCAAACCCCCCAAGACCCATCGGAAATGGTCATAAGTAGGAGCTGGTCGTAACTCGAAATGGTCATAAGTAGGGACGTTCGTAAGTTGAGGCACCACTGTATTAGATGAGTCAAGTGTTGCAGCTGACATTCACGGTACTGAACTGACAACAAAAATACTAACCAAGTGAATCACAATTTCTGAAACATAAACTGCACACAATGCTGGAGAAACTGATGGGACAGTAAAATCATCGCCATTCTGTACTTCTTGTATACTCCCATTCTCCCCTTTAATAAATGGAGCTTTCAATTCCACAATGCTATTGGTATTCTACCATTAATCAGGGCTATAACTAGTTTCCAGTTCTTCATTTGTAACACATGAACTGACTTTGTCAGGCCAGGGAACCCAACGCCTGAACCTTTCCCTAAGAGTCCTATAAAACTTTACAGAGCTCCTTGGGAAAATCAGAAGCCTGTGTTCATCACAACTGGCATTTATCCCAAAAAGGGTTATGTCCAGTACAACCCAGAGGAATGTTTTCCACCCTATACAATTTATTCCCTCCTTCTGAATATCCTTTAACTTCTTTGCCCCATGCAAGATAAACAAATTAAAGTCCAAGAAAATATCTACTTTTCTTCCCTGTACTGAACAGGAACAAGAAAGCAAATATAAATATATTATATTGGTTTTATCTACTGAATATCCAAAAAAACTCAACTATAAAAACTCAACACAATGTTTTAGGAATATAACCCATCTCTAGAGGCAAAAACGTTGAAACTGAGGCCGTCCTACTTTGGACACCGTATGAGAAGACAGGATTCTCAGGAAAAGACACTAATGATAGGAAAGGTAGGAGGCAGCAGGAAAAGAGGAAGTCCAAATATGAGATGGACTGACTCCCTAAAAAGGCAGCTAAGGACGGGAAATTTTGGGGAATGCTCATTCATAGGGTTGCCATGAGTTGGAGGCAATTTGACCACATATAACAACTCTAAGAAAACTTTAAAATGCTCTACTAAAAATTAATAGAGAACTGTTCTGCATGTGTGTGCATGTGTGAGAATCAACTGTGTATGTTCTGTAGATATGTTTTTGGGGTCATAAGAGTTATACATCAATAGTGAACTGCAAGGAGTCCAGCACCCCTAACCCCAGCACTACTGAAGGGAGAAGTTTATAACAAAGGCACACTCTCTAAATTACAAAGATTAACTCTCTATTTAGTCACACTGATGTAAGTATCTTAACAGACTATGTAAGACTAGAGCATAAGCAATTATAACATTACATCAGCATATAATAAAAAAATCTTACAACCTACACACCCCCAGCAGAGTATTCTTCCCTCTAGCAGTACTCTCTTGACATCCTTTGCTCCTTGCACTTTCTATCTTTTCTGGTTGTCTAAATATCTCTTGAATGCCTCCAGTGTTGGAACACTCACCACCTCTCCCAGGGTCATTAGTTCCATTGCCATACTGCTCTAACAGTTAGAAAGAAAACCTCTGGCACATCAAGATACTGTTACACCAAGGTATTGTAGTTATAGAGAGTGAAAATTGTAGGACCTGCAAATGCAGCCTCTAGTCATACTAGCATATGGCAATATAAATACATTCAACAGTCAGCCATGGAAAGAAAATTATTTTACAAGGCAAAGTTATCATTGTGAGATAGCTGGAAAACTGGCCAATTGTTTTGCAATGACTTTTGCAAACTGTTTTTCAAGCTTCATTTTTAAAAGCAGTTTCATTATCAGGGCTATGTTTTCCACACAATTATTTTAATACTCTATATACACAAAATTTCACATCTTGACAATATGGTGACCTCAATAATTACAAACAAGGAAAATCAAACTCCTCTCTGCCACATACCCTCCCTTCTAGTAATTTGTTATGTGCTGTCAAGTCATTTCTGACTTGAAAGTTTGACTTCAAAAGGCTAGCATCTTTCTTTTGTCTGAAGAAAGCATCTTAATGAGAGAGGAAAATTTTAATCACCATTGCCAACTGACCAGCCCTAAGTTTAACTCTTTTTTAAAAAACATTTTTCCAACGGAATGAATTTCATTTTGATTAATAGCAATTAATGTTCAACACTAAACCAGCTGAAGCAAAAGTCAGTCCTTGACTCAATATACAGAAAGAGCATTCAGTTTTATAAGGCCTATACTTCCCACAGCCTCTGTACTCACAGTGTAGCAACAGTAACTGCTCTAATACAGAGAAAAGTGAAAGAGAAAACAATATTAGTATTTAAATGTCAGATGCTTGGGATTCTTCCAGTGCCCTAGAAATAAAGAAACAAAACAGAATATTGATGTTCATGAATGTTCTTATATCACTACACTACTAGAATACATGTAATATTTAGCATAACTGAGATGCTTGCCACCAAAAGCATAACAAAAAAGGCCTTGTCCAAGTATCTAATCTAGTTTACCACAACCCTAAAACTGCCAAAAATTAGAAGACTACTCTTACATGCACAATAGGTATTTAATGATCTTGACTTTGAAACCCAAGCACATGAGATCTAGTTGGTTTTGTACACACCTTACTCTTTATTTTTGGGATTGGTGTCCCATATTTAGGTGTATTATCACCTTTACTTTAAGAATGGAGAACAGGTAATAGGAGCAAAAGAAGAAAAATACAAATGTTCCAAATTATTTTCAGTTTAGTGAACACTGCTTTGAAGTCAAAATCTTGTGCGATTTTTAACAAGACAGACACTGGATGAACACAACAGGAATGGAACAAGAAAGTCACAAAAAATACTGGTCAGCTGGCTAACACTGACATTGATGTATATAGTGTATGTTATATCCGCTATTAGGTTTTCCATCACAGTAAAAAAGTTTTAATCATACAGCATCTATGTTTAAAAACCCCTACAAATAGGGAAATAATAACTCTAAGGCGAAAAGGCATTGATCACATGGTTGCTCCAAGTTTTTTACCAGAATGTTGTTTTTGAAAATGGACTTTACATGGATTCCCATTTCATTTGCAGTGTGCCTACAACACATCAGTACCAAATTACTTCAGAAACCAGATAATGAGGAGAAAGGCAGGATAAAACTATTTTAACTAACTAACATCTGGATATTATCTACTCAAAGTTGAAAAACAACCCTGACCCTACCATGACATCAAAAGAGGTCATTAGACCTAGAATAGTAGCATCTCTCTCTTTATGTTTACTCTTTTTTCATTACAAGACTAGAGTCCTTTATTTATGCTAAAAACATGTTTGGCTTTGGCTTTTAGATGAGGAGAGGTGCAATTACCATCAATTCCCCTATTCTGTGCAGTGTCTTACACAGGAGACCCTCTGAAGCAGTGTGGGGAATGGCAGTGGACCATGGAGAAGAGAAGGGATCCTGGCCTCTTTCAATGGGGCACCCTTCAGCACTGGAAAGAGATTTTCTACTCATAAAACTTTAGTTAAGATCTGAACTATTCATTATTCTTCAAGGTAAAAGCTGTTCTATACAAACTTACTCTTAAAAAAAAATCTTGACAACTGCAATAATGGAAAGAATGCTGCCAAGTGAAGCCTTATTTCATAACAAGACTTACAGGAACACAAACAGGGAAGTGAACTGGCAGCAGTGCTGAACTGCAAAGAACCTCAAGCATCATCAAGGTATTTCCACATCCCTGCTTCCTCTCAGTTAAAGGCAATATGTAGAGTTACAAGTCAAAGATAAAATCATTCAATGAACTTCACCAAACAAGCAATTCAGAAGCACACCAATGTACGATCTGCAGAGAGATTTGATCTGCTATTCCTTTTCTGGCTCTAAATTTCAATCTGGGGATGGGAATAGGGAGTTATTAACAGCAAAAGGCAAGGAAAATCCTGGAAGTCACAGATACTTTTCAGTTAGGAAGCACAACCAAGTTTGTGGACCCCTGCCTGTGAGCTATTACCAGAGCCAGTTGTACTCCATTTCCTTCTATTAGACAAGACAACCATATTGGGGAAAAATTATCTGTAATTAAGGTGAGAACCTACTGGCAGTCTTGCTTATAGGCCTCTCCAGTTATACACATGAAAACAATATTGCTCCAAATTAAGGAAAAAAGCTTTCAAGGTGTATTAATACCACATTGGGATTTTATTTAGTAAACAAAACATGAACCACTAGAACAATAAACTAACTGTACTGTTTATTTGAAGGGTAGCAGCATTTTGAAACAGAATGCAACCATGCTGGGAAGTTAAAAAAACAAACAAACACATAACCATGAAAGTGAAAAAAACACAAACTGTCAGCATACAGCAACAATTCAAGAAAGTGGGAATCACTGCAAATGTTAGCCCTTTATATATAAAACCACATGCAAATGTATGAATCCACTATTTCTGAGACATTAGGCCAAAGAGATTTAGAGCTGTAAGCAGATCCAGCACCAAATTACCAATAATCAAGACAATACCAGAAGATTGTGTTCCAGTTTTTTAGGAACAGAACTGTAACCACTTACAATTAAATGCTAGAGAGGATTCAAATGATGTAAGCATTTTCAACAAATAATGTATATTTATCTTCCAAAAATATTTCACAGGAAACATCAAACTAACAGAGAAGATCAGATTTCTTTGACATTTACACATTAAGTTTAGAAATTAACACAGACAACTCTATGTATATTTACTAAGAAGGAAATCACACTAGTCACAATGAGACTTGCTTCCAGGTAAGTCTAAGCAGGATTGCTGCCTAAATTGATTATAGTCTGGCTGCTACTAGGCTGACATTAGGATCAAACAGGATCAGCACACCAGCCAGGATATACAAGATTAGTGTTTCTTACATAAAAGTTTCTCAAAAGAGGAGGCTATTACCAGGAAAGTGATGTATCCCCCTTCTTAATCTGGCAATGACCTTTTATTTTTCATAGCCACATCCTCTTTCCCTTTGTTTACAAACCTATGCCACTTACTTTAAAACTGAGACAAGCATATAGAACTAAGGTATCTCGAAGACATATAATAAACCAAGTATTCCATTTTTGAAAAACCAGGTGCTATTGTTTTGGTAAGCAGTTTGGTAAAGAATATGACCCTCTTTAAAAAAAAACAACACAGGATTTCCAGCAGTATTTTTCAGTCTGTGAAGACTGAGGCAGCTGATTACAGCTTCAACTTTCCTCAGGAAATCCAGCATACCGAAAACGTCATCAAAACTACAGAGTGAGACACAAAGAAACGGCAGGTTCCCACAGTCTAACGAACTCACTCCCACCACCTACTCCGCATCCCGAGGGGAGGGAGGTTCACAGGGTGCAAAGACAGCTCGTGTTCCGTGAAATCCCCAACCTTTGGGTTTCTCTTGAGGATTCAGCAGCCACACCGGGTGTCACTGAAAAAATCCACTCACTCTCTCTGTTCTAGCCCGTCCCTCCAGGAAGTGCTCGAGCTCTGCCTGACCTCCCTCTAAGAGCAGATCTGCCCCGACAAGTTTTCAACTTTCCCAAGCCAACGACGGCCCCCTTCCCCCGCCTTTGGGACTTTAATCCCCTCAGGAAAAAAGAAGGGGAGGAGAGGAAGAGACCTGCTGTCAGTTTCCATCCAGTGATACCGCGTCGGCAAAGAGGCTGTATCCCTGGAGCCTCAAGCCTCCTCTTTCAGCCCTTTCACCCAGGCCTGTCAAATCCACCACCCTTTTATCCTCCCAAGTCGCTTGCGCCTCGAGAGGCTCTTGGGGCCCCGAAGAGCAGGTGCGCCTACCTGGAAAGGGAAGAGGCCACCAACTCCGGCAGACTCTTCCTCTCCTCTTCCCCCCCCCCCCCCGCCGCCAACGAACGAGGGAGACGCTGGGCTAACAAAGAGGCAAAAGGTGGTGGATGGGGTGGGTGGGTGTGGTAGGGACGGAGGGAGGACGCGCCTCTATGCGACTCCACACACACACACCCCAGTTGTACCGACACCACACACGAGCGAAACCACCTCCACTCTGCTCGCCCTCATCCTCCTTCCAAGCCCATCTCACCGACTCACTCACCCAGCAAACAGCAGCCGGCTGTTTCCCGTGAGGAAGGGCGGCCGGATCACTCCAAGGCACCGAGAGGCCGGGCTGCCGCTGCCGCTGCAATGCCCGCGTGCCCTTGGCCGCCTGGCGTTGGGAACGGCGGGGGAAGGGAAGCGAAGGGAGCCGTCTCCTCGCGTCGCAGGCCTTGGCCGATGCCACATTCGCGGCCGCGGCAGATAAGAGGGGGAGAAAAATAACACCGCCACCTCGACACACACACACAAGTCGAGGCGAGCGTCCCGCGTCCGCAGCGGCACCTCGCGAGGAAGCCGAGCGCGAGAGCACCCCTTTCGGCTCGCGCCTTCTTCCCTTTCCCCTCGTCGACCGCTTGGCTTTCCCTCCTGCCGCGGCGGCTCTCCTGAAGCAACAGCCGCCTGGAGATCGCTCCGCCCGCGAGCTGGCCTCACGCGCCGGGCCTGGCGAGGAGGAGGAGGAGGGGAAGGGAAAGGGGCGGGGCGGGGCGGGGCTAAACGAGGGTTTTTAAAGGGAGAGCGAAGGCATGTCAAGCAGACAAGGCCTGTGAGGGAAGAGGAAAAGAAAAAAGAAGGGCTGGGAGGAACGAATGCCCGGGCGGGGCGGGGAAGGGCGACAGGCCAGGCCAGGCCGGGGAACACAAGGCCAAGCGGAGGGAGGGGCCTCCGAAACCAGTTGTCCGGCTTGGCCGGAGCCAGCGCCTTCCCGCACGTGGGCTGCGGCTGCAGCTGCTGCGACTGTCGCCCTCCCCCGCCCGGCTTTTCTCTTTCCCTTCACCCGGCAACTACAGGCGACTCCTCTGGGAAGAGGAGGAGGAGCAGCAGGTCCACGTGGGGCGGAGATTGGGCGACGGAGGTGTTGTGCCAGGGCATTTGCCGACGGGTCGTGACGGGTCCGAGGTTGCATCCCCTTTTATAATGCTCAGGGCGTTATTATGGACTACTGCCATATTACGTCTTACGTCTAAAAACAGCAAGGCAGAAAGGTTCACCTCCTGGTGCTTTAAAAAATATATCTCTCTCTTTGGGGGTAAAAAGCCAAACACGGTTAAATGCAACTGGCGTTGCCAAGTGAGGCATGCTTGTGAACGAAAACTTATCCCACAGTATAAAAAAGTTAATTGCTGGGCCACCTCATCCCGCCTTTTCCCCACCGCCCCCACTCGTCATCGTCACCGTTGTCGCCTGTGCCGTTGTCCCCTCCCAACAGGAACTTCGTTTAGGATTGGAAACTTCCTTTGGTGCTATTCCTAGACGGAGAGGCAGCCCGTCCGTTGCAGTAAAAACAGCAAACCTTTGTTAAGTATGTCTTCAAGGTGCCACAAGAATCTTTGCTGTTTTTCTTCTGGTTCCTTTTCCTCCCTCAGATGTATAGCCCAATGTTTTCGTGCTCAACCCACCAACATGTCTTACTGGTTATGTTCTTGTGGAAGCTTTTTTTAAAAATCCTTTAAATAAAATAAAAATTGCCTAAAGCAACCTTGACTTTTATGCCCCCTCCCCTATTCAAAGAGCACATTTGTACCGCGAGAAACACAATTTTGAAGAAGAAAAGGTGCAGGGATTAAGTACAGCTTATGAAATAAATATTCATAAGTACCACTTCGGTTGCTAATTTCCCAGGGACCCACAGTGGTACCAAATGAAAACCTCCATGGTGCTTTTTCTGCAGATGTTTTAATCATACTTTTCTAGAAATGGCTTTGAAAAACTGCAATTCTTCTTCCTCTTTGTTTTTTCCATTATCTGAAGCTGCCTTGAGCTTGAAAATCTGAAAGACTTTGAAAAATAAGAAGCCCTCTGTGACCTTTTAATATTCCTTTTCACATCAAAGAGCTGAGGTGTGTTCTGAAGTTTAATCCCATTTTTATTATGCTTCCTTTTTTTACCAGTTCTCCTAAAGACCAAGGTGAAACTGCCAGAAATCCATTGCATTCCAGCCTCTTTTCTGAGGCCTGCCTATATTTCGCTGAGGGAGATAATTTAATTTGAGATTCATGCATATGTCTCTCTTCTGCACGATAATGTGTAAATAAATTTGGTCAATGCCACAACAATGTTTCTGCCACAATGTTTGTCAGCACCACCACTGCAATTAAATAAATATTACAAAGCCAGTAGGGTGGTCTAAGATGGTTTTATAAGGAGAAAAAGGATTGGCATTTGATAGGAGTCCTGCGCAAAACAAATTGCTTCATTTATGCAAGGATCAGTGCTGCTGTGCTAGCAGGCTAGCCATCATAACATGGTTTGGCAAAGATGACTCCATAGGCCCCCTTCCAAATCCCTGGAATAGTCTGCAGATGCTTACCTCTAGGATTTTAGTAATTACTGGCATAGTTCCCTAAAGGCAAACTTCTGACTTGACAATACACTCATCATCCACAATATTAAAACCACTGACAGGTGATGTGAATAGCATTTATTATATCTATGGCACCTATCAAGGGGTGGGAAACATTAGGCTGCAAGTGAACCGTCACTTCTTGAATGTCATGTATTGGAAGCAGGAAATACAGGCAAGCGAAAAGATCTTAGTAACTCTGAGAGGAGCCAAATAGTGATGGCTGGATGACTGGATCAGAGCATCTGCAAAACGGCAAGTCTTGTGTGGTGTTCCCGGTATGTAGTGGTTAGTACCTACCACAAAGGTACAAGAAAGGACAACCAGTGAACTGGCATAAGGTTTGTGGGTGCCCAAGGCTCATGGATGCATGTGGAGAGTGAAGAGTAGCCTGTCTGGTCTGATCACACAGAAAAGCTATAACTCAAATTGCTGAAAAACATAATGCTGCCATGATAGAAAGATATCAGAACACATAGTGCATCGCAGTTTGCTGCATATGGGGTTGCCTAGCCACAGACCGGTCAGAGTGCCCATGATGACCCTGTCCACTGCCAAAAGCGCCTACAGTGGAGACATGAGTGTCAGCACTCAATCATGGAGCAATGAGAGAAGGTTGCTTGGTCTGATGAATCATGTTTTCATTCAGGTGGATGGCCGGTTGCAGGTGCGTCATTTACCTGGGGAAGAGATGGCAGCAGGATGCACTATGGGAAGAAGGCAGGCCAGTGGAGGCAGTCTTATGCTCTGGGCAATGTTCTGCTGGGAAACCTTGGGTCCTGGCATTCATGTGGATATTACTTTGACATGTACCACATACATAGAGATTGTTGTAGACCACATACAGTCCTTTATGGCGATGCTGTTCCCTGATGGCAGTGGCCTCTTTCCACAGAATAATGCACTCTGCCACACTGCAAAACTTGTTCAGGAATGGTTTGAGGAACATTTATTTATTTATTCAATTTGTATCTATTTATTTATTAAATTTATACCCCGCCCATCTAAACCGAAGTCTACTCTGGGCAGCTAACAATAAAAAATAAAATAAAAACAATATAATAAAATAAAAAACAACAATAGTAATATAGCTCAAGATGGGGGGAAAATATTCAAGTGATGACAGGAGGGAAAGCCTGCCTAAAGAGCCAGGTCTTACGTTTGCTCTTAAAAACACCCAGCGAGGGAGCCAGACAGATCTCTGGGGGCAGACTGTTCCAAAGGCGAGGCACCACTGCCGAGAAGGCCCGGTTTCTTGTTCTTTCTCTCCGGGCCTCCCTCGGCGTTAGGCCCCTCAGCCGCCCTTCCTGGCTAGAACGAGTGATTCAGGTAGATCTAGGTGGGAGGAGGCGTTCCGCTAGATATCGAGGTCCTAAACCGTTTAGGGCTTTATATGTCATCATTAACACTTTGAAATCAATGTGGAAACGAATGGGCAGCCAATGCAAGGCAGCCAGAGTGGGGGAAATATGCTGATATTTTCTCGTCCCACTGAGAAGTCTGGCCGCCGCATTCTGCACCATTTGAAGCTTCCGCATCAATCTCAAAGGTAGCCCCACGTAGAGTGCATTACAGTAGTCTAATCTCGAGACTACAAGCGCATGGACCAGAGTGGTGAGTGCCCCAACATCAAGATAGGGAAGCAGCTGGGCAATCCGCCAGAGATGGAAATAGGCGGAGCGGGCCACTGATGCCACCTGGGTTTCCAATGTTGAGCACCGGATCCAGATGGACCCCCAAGCTGCGAACCTCACTCTTCGCGGTGAGAGTCACTCCCCCAAAAGAGAGGGAGTTTCCCAAACCACCAATGGAGGGGCCACCCACCCTCAGGACCTCCGTCTTGTCCGGGTTCAGCCTCAGTCCATTCTCCTGCATCCATTGCAGTACAGTCTCCAGACAGCGCTGAAGGGACAGAACGGCATACACTGTGGTGGGGGAAAAGGAGATGTAGAGCTGGGTGTCATCAGCGTACTGATGGCACGAAGCCCCACACCCCCTGATGACTCCATCCAGCTACCTCATGTAGATATTAAACAGCATTGGGGAGATAATCGAGCCCTGCGGAACCCCACAATTGAGGCTCCACGGGGCCGAAACACTCTCCCCAAGCTGTACTCTCTGTGGACGGTCCTCCAAGAAGGATCGGAGCCAGGCAAGCACCAGACCACTGATTCCCAGCTCGGAGAGCCTCCCCAGGAGGATACCGTGGTCGACGGTATCGAAGGCGGCTGAGATATCAAGGAGGACCAACAAAGACATTTTGCCCGTCAGCCTCCCTCAGCAGGTATCCCGCTCTCATTAGTGTCACAGCACTACATGACAGAGAGTTCAAGGTGTTGCCTTGGCCTCCAGATTCCCCCGATCTCAATCCCATTTAGCATCTCTGGGATGTGCTAGAACACCAAATCCAATCCATGGAGACCCCACCTTGCAATTTGCGGGACTTAAAATATCTACTGCTAATGTCTTGATGCCAGATACCACAGGACATGTTCAGAGGCCTTATGGAGTCCATGACTCAATGCATCAGAGCTGCTTTGGCAGTATGAGGCAGACCTACACAATATTAGGCAGGCGATTTTAATGTTGTGACTGATCAGTGTATGTGGCCAAGTTGTTCCTGTCCAGGAATGGCAATAGCTTGCAGACTTCCTTCTTTCCCATTTTTCCCTGCAAACGATGGAGTTCACATTGCTTAACCCTAAACCCTGCTATCTCCTGGAATCTGAATCTAGTCCTTTATCATTTACTATTGAAACAATAGTATGGATCTTAGCATGTTCTTCTGAGTTTCCCCACAATACTTCTGAAGTATTCTAATATCTAGGCACTTATCTGATTTGCTTACTGTTTGCCACATGCAGTTCTGTTGTATCTTTGCTATTCCCCAGTGCAATCACAGTATGTATTTTGATTCACTTTTCTCTCCTTCTACCCTAAGGAATGTTTTAATTGTGTCTTGGGTGTAAAAACAATGGAAGGAAACTATGTATCTCTGTGCAGCAAACAACCTGTGCTAGAACTGGCTCTGAAAAAGAGGCAAAGACTTTGCTAACTTTGCACTGTGTGGTACAGTGGCCTTCTCTAGATATACACCAGATTTAGGAATTTATTGGAGTGTTAGCATCTCCACCTGAATATATATAGAGAGAGAAAGACTGCTTCTAAGATATCCGAATCTAGGGTGTGCCCTGAAACCTTCTACCACTTAAGAGTGGTATGCATGTGCATAATAGTGTATTATATGCGCTCAGCCTAAAGAAGGAGTGGAAAAAACACAGATCTAGAAAATATAAACATGGAAGACAAGCCCCAGACACTTCCAGAAGCACCACCAGTGGAAATCAAGAATGGTTCTGGTGATGTCACTCATATACCAACCACACACAGAGGGAACCGATGAACACACAACAAATGGTGACATCCCCTCCAAAACAGACATACAACGTCAACACATGCTTTACATGCTAAATGGTACTAAAGTATCTCAACTCCTTTGGGAAGCAAATACAGCAAGAATCCAACTACTACCACTGTCTCTGAGTATTTGTACAGCCTTGGGTTCTAATGTTCTTCTGCTGCTCACAGATAGCATAGCAAGTGTTGCATGCATATGGCATCCATTCTCTTTATGGAATACTTTCACCTGTTACACAGCTTTCTGTTATGGAGCATGGAAGGGAACATGAAGGGAAAGAGTATTTTGGACAGAGAAGGAGAGGAAATGCTGGGAGTATGAGTCTAGGCAAGGATGCAACATATTTAGGGAAGACAGATGGGATATGTCAGGTAACCTAGTTATTGGGTCTCTATCCATATTGCCTCCTATAAGCAAAAAAGTATTTTGTATAAGCATGATTGTATTCCATTTCCAAGACCACATTCTGTGCATATCCAGCATGCCAAAAGTATTGTATGTATTATAGAAAGTAACATTTCCAAGTGGTCCTCATGTACTCATGTCGCATCCACAATTTTTCCATCCTTTTGCCTACTTTCTGTTGACAGAGTGTCCTACTGGTGTATCGTTGGGGGATTTCCACCATACTGGCTGTGGCATTATAGTGGGTGAAACCCTTATCGAAGACATCTTGAATTAAGTACTGTATAGGATTCTGTCTTAAATCTTTCATTTTGAAAACCAATGGGTGTACTTATCAAAGTGTGGTGGTTTTGAAATGATAGGAATGCAAGATGTTCTGGATGAGTCATCGTTCATAGAAAAGGATAATGGATTGTATGATGTTCCAGAAATTGGAATGCAGAACTATATGTACTTGCTAAAAGGCATTTTTCTTTAAGGAAGATAAAGCTAGCTAAGCTAACTATGGTCCCAATGTATTTTTTCGAATAAAATTCTGATTACTTAGTATATGTGGCAAAAAAAAACTGCCCAAATGAAGCTCATAGTTATGTAGTTAACCAGTAATCAGATTATTTCTCTGTCCACTCCAAAGAAAGAAAGATCTGTTTCTAGCAGCTTAGCAAGGGCAACCTGCAGCTATTTCCTACCTACGTAGACTGGTTTATGATAATAGCTCTTCATCACTTAAATGGGTGTTTAGTTAATAGGGAAATCCCACCAAGAGAGCAGGATTACTAGTCAGGAAAGCCACATCTGATAATGACACAACAGAGGCTAAGCTCACTTTTTCTACATCCTTTTTGGTGAGAACAGTCAGAACTGGATTCTTTTTCTCTCCTCAAATGTAGTTTTTATGAGCCAAGAAAAATAGAACAAAATGGCTCTGAAGAAATGGAAAATTGCAGTAAGGAAAAACAAATCCTAAAAAGTACAAAGGAGACAAATGACATCATATGCCAAATATATCTCCCCAAAAAAGCCACAAAAAGTTCAAATACTACAGCATTATAGGCTCTTAATTTCTGGCATACTGTACAATGATAGAACATTGCAGGCTATTTTATGTGAAGTTAAACTGGTGATTTGCCATCTAGCTGAGCACTGTCTACATCACTGCTGTCCAGCCTGATGCCCTCCAGATGCTGTGTGCAACTACAAGCCCCATTATCCTCTACCAGTATGGCCAGCCACACACATCTGCAGGTGCACATAAAGTGCGCATACAGTTGATATTGACCAATGCATGGGAAGCAATTCCCCTCATTTGTCTTCTGCACAGGCACTATTCCCTTGATGAAAACAACTCATACTTCATATGTAACTCATCAGTCCTTAAAACAGACCCCTGCATTTTACAAATACGTACTACAAACAAAAATATATAGCTAAACTGACAGTTGCAAGGCAAATACTGGAAGAACAATGGGTCTAGCATTTGCTACCTTCTTCTCAGCAGGCTAATGCCTTTAGCAGCAAGTTGACAGAACTTCAACAGGTGGACTTCTTGCATAGAAACGTCATTTGGGGAAAGCTGCTCAGTTTCTGCCTGTTACACATGTGTTACAGGAACTGAGCTTTTATCATAGTTGTGGCTCCATTATGTGGAAAGCACTCCGTATATAAACTACAGACAAAACAAACTAAAGATGTCTGCTTGAATCTCTTTTTATACTCTGCCTGAAACAGAAATACTTAGGAAAAAGTAAGCAAGGCTAGCGGAACATACCCTGTTTCCCTGAAAATAAGACCTAACCTGAAAATAAGCCCTAGTATGATTTTTCAGGATGCTCGTAATATAAGCCCTACCCCCCAAAATAAGCCCTAGTTAAGTGAAACCCCGCCCTCCACCATTGTGCAGCAACCAGAAGAAGATGACATTATTGTATTTGAATAAATGTAGATTGTTGTACATGAAAAAAAATAAAACATCCCCTGAAAATAAGCCCTAATGCATTTTTTGGAGCAAAAATTAATATAAGACCCTATGTTATTTTCAGGGAAACACGGTACAAATACCTTGCATGCATTAGATCCAAGAATGTGACTTTGCTCGGGGAACAAAATACAACCTATACAAAATGTTCCCTTTATAAACAGTGTCTGTACAGAGGCAGGAAGCAGCTGTATTATCAGTAGACAATATGCACCAAGACAGGAAGATAAAAGGTAGAACTAAATAACAGTGAAAGAGCCACACTGACTCTCCCCTGCTGTTTGTCTTTGCTTTTGTCTCATTCTTTTAAAACATCTTTTCACAGTAATTATCATTTCCATGATTTGCATAGTAGGGCAACTAACATGGGGATATGATAGGAAACAATAATATATGAAATTGGGCAGGGCAGGACACCACCTGTACCCCCCAGAGACTGCCTAAATTTGAAGGGAAAATGTTGGAGCATCCATGCCAGAGCTAGGGAACATTACTTCTTTAGACTAGTCCTAGAATGAATATGGCCAGTATCTGGGAGATTTGGGGAACTATAGCCCAAAGAATGTAACTTGTCTAAATCCAGGCATCTGCCTCACCTCCAATTAGACATTAAATCTGTGGCATGCATGCTGCCCTCATGCTACCAGGGAACCATGGCAGCAGAAAGCAAAGCAGAGGCAAAATCTCTCCGCCAGCTAGCATCAAAAGGAAACCAATGAAGCAGGCTGCCACTTGTTTTCCTTTAGCCTGAGCCTAAAGGGGAAGAAAAAAGAAAAATGTGTACATACCAGTGTATTTCCTTCAGGCTCAGATTCAGACACCAAAGGCTGAATCTAAGCTGTGAGGAAGCCCTAGCCTTGTTGCCTTTTAAAAAGACTTTGAAGATGGCCTTACAGAACATGCTTGAGGATTAGGGAGTCTGATAGGACTGTCTCCCTCTTTTCTATCCCTAAATCCCTCCCCCTGTAAGTCTGCTCCAGAGGCTTCCCCAGCCCACCAGAATAGATTTTGAGGATCTGGAGGTGTGAGGGGGAACGGTTTCCATTTCTGGATCCCAGGAAAGAAAAAGTGTTGTCTTTAGATTTAATGTGAATCCTATAAAATCATTCCCCTGCCCCATAAGGCTCTTTCAAACTCTTAGGGGAATTCCTGCCCATTCAGTCTCATCATGAGGTGATTAATAATCACCAAAGATATGCTTCCTGTGGGATCAGTTTTGTCATGGGTTTCTACTTGTATGCCAAGAATTCTTATAAACTTCACAGCACACTAGAGATGGGGGTGAGGGGGATGACGGAGAAATATCCTACCATTATACAAGCAGAATAGCCACCATTTATTTATTTATTTATTTATTCATTCATTCATTTATTTGATAGGTACCTAATTATGGGTTTCATTTGTATCCCGTCTTTCCTTCAATGTGCTCAAGACAGCATAAACAGCTCTCCTCTTCTCCATTTTATATTCACAGAAACTGGTGAAGTAAATCAGGCTGCGCCATACTGACTGTCCCAAAGTCACCTCATGACTTTTATGACTGAGTAGGGACTTCAGAGCTAACTAGATAGCTCAGTGAATTGGACCAAGGGTAGGGAGTTCTATTCTCCGCTCTGCCTCATGAAAGAAGAGCCAGCCTGTGTGGCCTTGGGCAAGCTGCATAATCTCAGAGCATCCCCAGAAGGGGGGGACTGGGGAACCATTTCTGAATACTCTACCTAGAAAACCCTAGAAAGTGTCACCAAAACTCAAAATTGACTTGGCTACATATTCTTGTTGTTGCTAGAGACTTCAGCCTTGATCTACTACCCAGCACTCCAACCATTGTATCACACTGGCTATCCACTATGTTGCACATCCCTTCATGGTAGCATGGTCTGCCTTTAAACTGAACATCTTGGCACCTGTTGTGGGTAGAGCCCTCTGTAACCAGCCCTCTTTATAAGGTGCACATCTTTATAAGGTGCACATCTTTAAAAACAAATAGATTTAGTAATAGTTTGCCATGGAATTCTTGTACAACTGCTAAACCTTACTCTAGTACTCCCTACAGATGAGTGCAAATCAGCCTGGCCCTTTTTGCCTCTCATTCGAAGTATTTCCCCTTGCCACTGGGGGATTTTCCACTTTTAAGACCCAGAATGATTCAAATGGTGTTTCCCTTGTGTGCTCATTTTGTTTGCTCTACAAAAGGATGGAAGGGATGACTCTGGGTGGTTCATAGTGACGTATTAATCTGGGTTGTGATGTTTTGGGACAGCAGAAACACCCACCCCTGCAATTTCCCCCCCTAGTCACGACAATGTTTTAATCTAAAAAAACAAATGAACTACGTATTTAGTTTAGCACTTGTGAAGAGGTCACCACTGGCACACCTAGCAGGCTGTCAGCCCTTACCCCAGACACCCAGGCCAGAACCTCAGAGCTAACTAATCCTGGATCTGGGACAAGCATGGGAACTGAATGCCAGACCTGGAGGGGGAGGAGGCCACAATGAAGGAGAGCTGCCTGGAGGAGTGGAGGGGGGAGGGAGGAGATTTTCTTACAGCTGTGGGCCAGAAGAGAGACCCTGGAGGAAGCTGGAGGAGAGGTCACTGAGGAAAAGGATGGAGGATGCTGGGACATGCTGGGTGGTTCCTCAGACCTGGAAGGGGAAGAGGCTTGCAGGAACTCGGCAACATTGATGCCGAGCCCTGAGCAGGCTTACAAGCCCTTGCATCTCAGCTCCCCTGCCTTTGGTCCCCTGTGGAGACCTCCATTAAAGGATACTAGAGATTTACTGGCCTCAGTGAAGTTAATTCAGGTCCTAGAAAGAGCAGAGGCTGGACAAGGGAATGTGCCATTAACTTCAGCTCTGAGGGTGGGTAAGAGGACTGGCAAAGACTTGAAATTGTTGCTTTTCCTTCCCTAGTTCCAATAAGCCCTGTTGAACTTAAGCCAGACTGTGTAGAGTTGATGGATACGGGCATAGAGAGGGGACCACTCACTGACCCTACCTGGGGAAGAGATGGCAGGGCCCACAGCACTAGGTCACCATATCACTTCATTGATATGTGATCATCACAAAGCAATGAGGCTCTTTCTTGGGAGTCCCAGATTGCAGCCATGTCCAGATCAGCCTTTAACCAGTTTATGCTAATCACCCAACTTTGTCCCTACCTAGATGAGGACTCCCTCAGGACTTTGGTGCAGGCCCTGGTTATCTCCCAGATCAACTACTGCAATGCCCTCTATGCCCCTTGAACCTGATCCAGAGACTTCAGCGGGTCCAGAATGCGGCAGCCAGACTGGTGGTTGGTGCAAGTAAATTTGACCACATCACTCCAGTTCTGACTTGCCTCCACTGGTTGCTCGTGGCATCCTGGATCAGGTTCAAGGTTTTGACACTCACATACAAAGCCCTCCACGGTTAGGGCCTGTGTTACTTGTCAGAGTGTCTCTCCTTAAGGTCATCTGCTCGACCCACAAGATCATCCCAGTTGAGGCTGCTCCAGGTGGCCACCCCGAGAGAGGCCCATAAGTCATCTACAAGAGGTAGGGCCTTCTTTGGGGTGGCTCCAACTTTATGGAACCAACTTCTGGAGGAGCTCCGCCTAGCCCCCTGTGGACTTTTAGGAAGCAATTAAAGACATTGCTTTTCAGGGAGGTTTTCCACACTGACCCCAGCTGAGCACCTTCCCCCCTTTTTTTCTTTCCCCTCCTCTTCTTCCCTCCCCTATTTTCCTCCATCCGCTCTGGGATTAGTTGGTGCCTTCTGGGTTGTTTTTGTTTTTTTAGGGTTATTGCTATCATTTTTAATATTTCTATTTTTATTTTTGTTTTCTATTTTATGAGTTGTAACCTGCCCAGAGTAGTGTTGTGACACTAATGGGAGTGGGATACAAAATGAATGAATGAATGAATTAATGAAACAAACAAACAAACAAACCATGAATGCAATGAGGTCTTTAAAAATAACAGTCTGGTTCCAAACTCTGGATTTTACATAGCTTAGAACGTTTAAAAAACAACAAAAAACTTCAACTTTATACTGGCTGGGTGATTTTGGAAAGTATAGTTCTCAAAAGTTGCTTCTCAAAGCTTGGGCTTTTCAAACCCCAAAGGAAGATGTATAATGGAATTTGTAGGGCTTGGACTGGTTGGGTCAGCTAAGATCAGCATTCCTAATACTTCAAGCCTTTTTTTTCAGGGGAAAGGAAGAGGGGAAATGCAGTTACAGTTCTGAACCCTCTGTTTTTCTGTTGTATTTCAGCAACTGGCCATTCCTGTCTCTTCCCCTCCTACAGACGCAAGCAGAAGCACTGGCAGAATAAGTACAGTTCAAAGGTGAACAATTCAGTACAGAATCTGCTGGGACGAAGTGAAATTTCTGTGTTTTATACTGAAACCAGATTAGTTTCAGTACAAAACGCAATATAGTTCCCCCGCCCTTGGAACAGTTGGCACAGGTCTAGGAAGCTATTTTGTTAGGCAAAGACTGAAAGTGTGCTACTAAACTGTGGCACTCCCACTTTGTCAATATACCCTGTACTTTTATCTTGGAAGACAGAGATTCATACAAATATTTACAGAGTAATCCTATGCGCTAGTTTTGAGTTCCAACATGGAACTCAACCAGAAGTGTTGGCTTACTTCACCAGCAAGGGGAGAGTCAGTATGTGAAGACAACATAGCACTGCCACCTATCCTTTATTTCAAGCAACTGTTCCTTGTGTTGTGTTAAAATGTAATACTCCTTCAGTACAGTTCTACCAGTAAAAAATGGCCCATCTGGCTTACTACAGTGATGGCATATTCTGATAAGAATCACTAGTGCTTTGATATAAGTTTATCATGATTTTCTTAGACTTCCAGAATGTGCTTCCTACTTCTTGAGCGTAGCAAGCGTCCCGGGTTTTCTACTTTGCTTCTTTTGAAAATTTAGTCCGTCTTTCTTTAAAAAAAATAATTTGCTGTCTGGGGGAGGCACAGTTCTTCCAGGCAAAGGACCTGATCTGAGGCCCCAGACGGTCCTAAAGAACTCTCCCTCAGACCTGCAGCAGCAGGGAACAGATAATGCTGAGATAAGAAACTCAGGGTTGCTACTGTAGGGCCTTCAGCACTCAGAATGGCATTAATATTCATTAATAGACTTGAATATAACCATTTACAAGAAATGTAGCCTGTTCTCACTCTCTTGCTCTCTTAAATAACAATAGTCTTGCAAAGTTGCATTCCAAAAGTGGTCCAACAAGGAGGAACAGAATTACTTGACTGGTATAATGTTTCCTGGTTACTTTAAAATATTGATTTTATATTTAGATACGTTTTATATTTAGATACATTTTTCAAATTTTCAGCCAGCCATTCTCTTATCAGTTCTAAGGTGGTTTTTTTAAACTCTTGTGAAATAACAAAGAAGTAATGGGTTTCTTCTTAATAACTGTAAGGAGCAATGACAGTGAAATCCTCCTTAATGGGATTTAGCAAACCTTGGGGAACAAATAGCTTTTAAAAAATAACTTTCTGGATTCTGCAAATCTCTTGAGAAGAAGCACAACCATAAAGGGTTTGTTCCATATGTATACATGTAACACCATTCAGGTGCTCTTCCTTAAAGCCCCACCCCCTCAAGAGAGATATAAGGCAAGGGAAAGATGGGGCGAAGAGGGGACATCAACAGTCAGAAGGTGGGATTTCCTTTGACTCACTTTCCCAGTGGAAGGAAGGTAAAAAAATTAAGTGCACTCAGTTGATGCTTTAGGAGCTACTTGAGGGTCAAACTTAACATTATTTGCAATTAGAACAAGGAAATACTTAAGTGTCCAATATGTTTGATTGTCACAGCACAAGCTTCTCACACTGCTTGTAGTTTGCAAATGAGTCTGTATACAAAGTCTGGCCCTGAGTCCTGAGTCAGCCAGCTGTTCACTGACCACTTGCCAACCCCACACTGGGAAGGTAAGTTGAGAGGGAAGTGCATGCAGCTCACACTTCAGGAGCCAGCTGGCTCTGGAGGTTAGAACTCAATTTCCAACATGCTGGTTAAGTGAATCCCTCTTTCCCCTCTGACTCCCACCACAAGGGAAACTAGTGGGGGTGGCAATGCAGCCCACAACCCCAAACCAGTTCCCCACTCTTGTTCTAAGAGCCACTGTTGATATACTGACAGAGAGCAGATAGAAACATTTCAATCACAATATGTTGCCCTGCTGCACCCTTTCTTCCAGTGTACAGAACATTAGATTATTTTCCAGAATGCTCCAGCCAACTGGCTGGCACTCCTGAAATACATTTATTGGTTTGCACCCAACATTGTTGGTTTGCATCCAACATTGCATGTAGCAAGGAAATAGATCTGAACCTTATTTAATAGCATACTTAGTTTGAAGGGACTGATTGCTATTTTGTGCTGCTGTTTAATTATACTGTACAAGAATATGGATTTGTTTAGCTTAACATGCATACTGTATTATGTTGCTGCTACTCTTTATTTGGGAAGGAAATTGCTGAAAAGTTGGTGGATAAAAATGTTTTAAAATGGAAATAATATGAAATTAACTGGTCGATGAGTGCCCTCTAGTGATCAAAAATTTAAACCCTGGAAACAGGAAAATATTCTTGACATCTGCTTGTTTATGCTTTCTAAACATCTCATTCAGACCCACATGATAGATAGATAAAACTTTATTACGGTCAAAAGACCAGCCACCAATAAAACATCTAAAATATATAAATATGACCCACATGTGAAATCTGAATCTTAACCTTGACACAGTATAAAACTGAAAACTTTGCACAATATAAAACTGAAAACCCTGAAAAGCTGCTGTGTAGAACAAGCTGGGAGGCTTAGAAAGGATATCTTCTACATCTGGATGGGGCTTGAACACTTGCTGGAGGAGAGCTCAGCAAGAATTCTGCTCTGAGACCTGTGAAGGTACCATGGGGTGTGGATTCCCTTAGACCTTTCCCACAATGGCTTTTGTTATACATGTTCAAATATCTGTTTTAGAGGAAAAAGCTGTACCATTCCCACTGTTCACCCCTCCTTTTTCTTTTATATTCCAAAAACCAATGCGACCAAGCAAGATAAGGAGATTCAAACCCCTGCCAAGAAGGATGACTGGGGACAGTCAATAGCATGGAAATCTAGGGAAAACTTCTTGGATCACATGCCTCAAAATTTATCACCAGATATTGCTATAATAACGCTGGTTGGGGGATTCTGGGAGATGCAGTCCAAAAAAATACCTCTTCTGTGTTCTGTAGAAGGGTTGTTGCTGGCTGTACCACTATAGCTATGGAGTGAAGTAACACTGAGTACTATGTGTGCGGTGCTACAGGTAATGCTCTGGGGATATGTCCTTGTTATTGTGAACTCATTAGTTCCCACAACATATGAGCAGCATCAACACATTTTGGGGCTATCCTTCAATAATAATTGTCTTCTTGTCGTGCATGTGTGTGTGTGATGAACAATTCCACCTCCTCCAGTGTGGTTGTAAAATTATAAGCCATTAAGATAGAGAGCCTCTGTTATCTCCAAGAATGACTTGAAGTGCTCACTTAGGCCAAAATCTTCTTGCATACAGCTATGCAAATAGTGTAATTGTCCCAAGTTAAGAAATTATCATAGACATTATCAGTTGAATGCTGAGTGCATCAGAGGAGCCGAGAGCAATGCTGTCAGGAGACCAGACTCCATTACAAGCCTGGACTCCTAGCAGGGCCACCCAAAGCAGAATGGTCAAAGTTGAAACACCAGGCTACGATGCAGTGACCTTCTTCAGGATTAATGGTCACATCCACAGAAGAGAATGGATAGTTCCGATGGTGATTGGGGGCAGAGAAACTCCTGAAGGACAGCTATCAGGCAGCAGTCGTAGTTGAAGGTGATACTGTCAGAGGATCTTCACAGACAACAGCCGTGACAATGGACACTAACTTTTATTAGTGTTATGCAGAAGAATGCAATGGTAAACCCCTGCTGAATATTTCTTACCTTGAAAACCATATGACAATTTTAAAAAATGAAAAAAGAAATAGTGCTGGAAGATAAGGCTCCCAGATCGGAAGGCATTCAACCAGCTACTGGAGAAGAGCAAAGGACAAGTACAAATAGTGTTGTCACTAATGACGCAAATATATAAAAGCTGAAAGGGTGTCTAGTGGCTGACAATAATGCTGGGGAAAATGGAAGGCAGCAAGAAAAGAGGAAGGGCTAACATGAGATGGAATAATACAATAAAGGAAGCCACAGCTTTGAGTGTACAACACCCGAGGAGGGCTGCTAATGATATGACCTTCTAGGGGCCACTCATTCATAGGGTCACCATAAGCGGAAGTAACTTGACAGTACAGAACAACAAAAATGCATCAAACGGCTTTTCTTTTGGTGATACACTACATGCCCTGCTTTTTTAGAATTAAATTGGCAGTTTCAAAGACCCAGAAATGAGGAAAGATCTAAAAAACCTATACTGCACATCTCAATGCATACCAATTTCAAGGACAGCACATTTAAAATACAGCCTGATGACTTCTGTATTTGTACAGGATTAACTCTCCAACATTTGGCACAGAGGCTTATTGCAAATATTACAGTTCAGAAGGTTTCTCTCCAGCAATCTCCAATGTTGGCAGCATTCCCAGATATCTATGGAATAAAAACGTAGCATCTGTGTGGCACCTGTGTGTGCATGCACGCACATACATCCCAACCAAAGGAAGCTGATCCCATTGCTGAGGTGGGGGCAAGATTCATTTCTGCAGCCAAGCCCCACTGGGATGAATGAACCATCTGTAAAAGCACCCAAGTCATACTTTACCAAATATCCTTAATATGGATGAAAAACCTCTGACACTTCAAAAAGTCCCTTACAGTTTGTGATGGGAATCATTCATCAGACAGAGGTCGTTTTGGAGAGCTTCCACATGGAAGAAGGTAGCTACCTGTGTGTGTGTTTTTTTAGAGAGATTGTTATGCATTGCTGCTTTGATTGGGTTTTTAGTACTTCTTGGGTATTCCATTTTTGTGTTTTCCATTTCTCCGATAGCTTTAATATTGCCTTTTAATAACGTAAGATGCCTCTTCACACTTTTTTCTTAATTCTAAATATTGTCTTTTAATGATGTTAACCACCGTTATACATTCATTGTTTTCAACTTTAAATGTTGTCTTTCAATGTTGTAAGCTGCCTTGAGTCCTTTCCAAGGAGAAAGGTAGCGTACATTGTTTAAAAATAAATGAATAAATAAATATTATTCTAGCCATATCCTGAGTGCCTTGTTTTTGGCATACGAAAAAGAAAGGCAGACAGAGGTATTCTTTAATCTGTGAAGCTGTTCACCAACTTCCAGAGCCTACACATCCCACTAGGTTAAGGGTGGGCAAAATGCAGCCCTCCAGATGCTGTTGGACTGCAACTCCTATCAGCTATGGTTAGCATACTCCAGAGTAAGGAAGTCTCAGGCGGCAATCAAATAACATCTGGAAGATGACACATTGTCCTCCACTGTTTTAATTATATCCATATAAGACTATATCTATTACACGTTTAAGATGCACCTTACATAAGCCTAGCACATGAGCTAAAGGGATACTTATTGTATTAGCTATTGGGGAAAAAATACCTGACTAAATGCTTTTTAAAAGCCTCTGTGCAGCTTCTTCTTTTTTCATGTCAGAAGCAATCCAGTGATGCTTCTAGAATGGAAGGATCCACCGACAGGGCACTGCCATTGCCTGGGGGAATGCCCGAATGTGTTCACAGTCCTCACATTCTTCAGGGAGGGTCCCTCTGTGTCCTGCTCTGTGCAACCGGCATCTTCTCTCAGTTAAGCCTGAGGCACCATAAGAAGGAATGCAGTCGGTCCTGGTGCTTACAACCTCTTTTCCTAAGCTATTTCTCTCCAGACTACATCTCTCGTTATCCTCAGCATGGAAGTTGTAGTCCTATATAGATATTATTTATTATTATTTATGTATTGGATTTATACCCCGCACCATCTGGCAACCAGGCCACTCTGGGTGGCTAACAACAAAATAAACAGCACAATATCAAGACATGATAAAATAATAATAATACATACATTCAAACAAATACAATAACCAGCAAGATAAATTAAAACAGATGGCAGTGAAAGTGGTAAAAGGAGGATGAAAAGGATGGCAAAAAGGATGGTAAAAGGGAGGCTGAGATCTCAGTAACCTAATGATCAGGGAAAGCCTGGCGGAAGGGCCAAGTTTTCAATGCTCGTTTGAACCCATCCAGCGAGGGTGCCAGGTGGATCTCAATAGGCAGGTTGTTCCACAGGCGGAGGGGCGACCACCGAGAAGGCCCGGCTTCTTGTTCTTTCCCTCCGGGTCTCCTTCAGGGTCAAGGCCCTCAACTGCCCTGCCTGTGAAGAATGGGTATTACGGACAGATCTGGCTGGGAGCAGGTGTTCTGATAAATACCGAGGTCCTAAACCATTTAGGGGTTTAAATGTTATCATCATAACCTTGAAGTCGATGCGGAAACTAACCGGTAGCCAATGAAGGGTGGCCAGAGTGGGGGAGATCTACTGGAATTTCTTCACCCCAGTTATTAATCTGGCCGCCGAATTTTGGACCAGTTGAAGTCTCCGTATCAGCCTCAAGGGTAGCCCCACATAGAGAGCACTGCAGTAGTCTATTCTTCAGATTATGAGTGCATGAATCAGCATCATGAGTGCCTCCACATCTAGACATGGACACAGCTGGTCAATCCTCCGAAGATGGAAATGGGCTGCCCGTACCACAGGTGTCACCTGGGTTTCCATGGTGAGATCCAGGTCAAGGCAGATGCCCAAGCTGCGAACCTCATCAGCATACTGATGACACTGAGCCCCACAACTCCGGATGACAGTGTCTGGTTGAGGAAGGCTGGTTTACCAACAAAAGAGCGAGCGAGAGAGAGAGAATATGTTGCTTTCCTTCCTCACCCTTTAAAAACAATGTCTCCTCAGTGCTTGAAAACATTCCTGGAACTGTATGACCCATCACAACATACCCCTTTATAACTATGCTCTCATTCCTTCAGAATACTAACTTACCATCTTTTTCTTGATGGAGGGGCCTACAGTTTGAACAGCAGCATGAAATTCAACAGGTGTAGCAGTGCTTAGGTTAATTTTGGTGAACTAATTTGTTGATTGTTTTTTACAAGTTGCTTAGATGTTGGAGGCACACAGGTGCCTTTTCCTAATGGGAAAAAATGTAGACTCAGGAACTCCCTCCCACAGGGGCAGGCTGGCCCCAACTTTGCTGTCCTTCCACAAGCAGAAGAAGACCTTTCTCTTCAGTCAGGCTTTCTCTGAGTGACTGGCTGTCTGAGAGGAGTTTTAAAATGGATTATTGTACCTTGTTGCTTTTAATTGTGTGTGTTGATTTTGTTTAGTCTTTTTAGGTGTGCTATTTGTTTGATTCTTCAAAAAAAAATTGCATCCTACTGTTTTTCGTTTTTAAATATTGTCTTTTAATGATGTAGGTCCTTTTTAAGGAAAAAGATGAGTAAAATATTTTAAATAAATAAATAGATGTGTTGGACTACCTATAACTCAAACTGTCAATCAAATGAGTATTATACTGATCAACAGCCCTTTGTATATTGATTTATAAAGTAGAGCCAAACTGGCCACCTCGTTTACCAGGGAGCTGGTGGTGATGAAAAAGTGGGAGGTAGACTTGAGCAACAATGGCGGAAAACTCTGACCAAACAAAGGCTAGGGCTCATTGGAAGGCCTAATCCATGGCGGCAGCAGCAGCAGCAGCAGCAGCAAAGAAGTCATTCTCCTCTGCCACCATTGCATCTGCACAGAGTTGCCCAGCAGAGCTCTTTTGAGTGGTCAAGGGCCTATTGCATAACGGCCTGAAGGAAAACAATGCAGACCACACTGTAGCTTGCTGTGAAGAATTTGCACAACACTTTGTAGGAAAAAATTGCTCAGATTTGCTCTGACTTGGATGCTGTGGTTGATACAGAGCCTGTAAATGTAATCATGGTCCCTGCTTGCCCTATGCTAATAGATGAATTTCAGTTTCTGCAGCCCAATGATGTGGACAGGACCCTTGAGAGGTAAAGGCTACCACATGCCTTCTGGACCCTTGCCATTCCTAGCTTATAAAACCTGCCACAAGGGGACTGGTCAAGTGGGTAGGAGGAGTGGTGACTGTCTCCTTGCAACTGTTTTATGATGGGTCCGGTCCTTCCTGGAGGAGTGAACTCAGAAGGTGGTGCTGAAAGAATCCTGTTTGACACTCTGACCTGTGGGGTCCCTCAGGGTTCTGTTGTGTCTCCTATGAACATCATCATGATACCACTGGGAGAGGCTGTCTGGAGTTTTGGGGTTTGGTGTCACCAGTATGTGGATGACACCCAAGTCTATCTCTCCTTGCCATCCAAATCCAGGGAAGTTGTCTTGACTCTAGATTGATGTCGGGTATCAGTAATGGGCTGGGTGAGGGTGAATAAACTGAAATTCAGTCCAGGCAAAGCAGAAGTGCTCCTGGTCAGTTGAAAGGCAGACCAAGGAATAGAGATGCAGCCTGTGCTGGATGGGATTACACTCCCTCTGAAAACACAGGTGCACAGCTTTGGAGTGCTCCTGGATTCATCTCTGAGCCTGGATGCCCAGGTTTTAGCGGTGACCAGGAGTGCATTTGCACGATTAAAAATAGTGCACCACCTGTGTCCATTCCTGGAGAGGTCTGATCTTGCCATAGTGCATGTTCCTTAATTACATCTTATCTGGATGACTGTAACATGCTTTACATGGGGCTGACTCTGGATAGTGTCCAGAAATGTCAGTGGGTCCAAAACGTGACAGCCAGATTGCTGACCGGGGCTGGTTACAGGGATCACATAACCCCTCTGTTACAGCAGCTCTGCTGGCTGCTGATCTATTTCTGGGCACAATTCAAAGTACTGGTTCTAACCTAGAAAGCCTAAACAACATGGGCCCAAGCTATCTCAAGGACTGTGTCTCTCTTTATAAGCCTGCCGAGGTGTTAAGATCATCAGTAGAGGCCTTTCTCTTGTTTCCACCAGCTTCACAGGTGCGTTTGGTGGGGACATAGGAGAGGGCCTTCTCTGTCGCTGCTCCCAGACTTTGGAACTCCCTCCCACAGGAAGCCATGCTGGCCCCATCTTTCACAGGCAGGCAAAGTCCTTTCTCTTCAGGCAAGCTTCCCCTGAATGACTGGTTGCCTGAGTGAGGTTTTTAAATGAATTATTGTGCTTTACTGCTTTGAATGTGTTTTTGGTATTGCTTTTGCTTAACATTTTTAAAAGTAGCATTTGTTTGATCCTTTTTAGTATTTGTATACTTACTATTTTAGCTTCAAATACTGTCCATTTTAAGGAGAAAGGTGGGGTAAAATATTTTTATTTATTTATTTATTTATTTATTTATATGCCACCTTTCTCCCTATAGGGGACTCAAGGCAACACACAGCAGATAAAGCAACAGATTTTAAAACACACACACACACATTAAAAAAACAATTAAACACATATTAAGATTATAAAAACAAGTTTAAAACAATTTTAAATTTGTAACTTCAAAACCAGCATTAGTGAGACAACTTGCTTACTGCTTAAAAGCCTGCCTGAAGAGGAAGGTCTTTGCCTGTCAACAGAAGGACAAGAGGGAGGGGGGGCAATCTAGCTTCTCGGGGCAGTGCATTTCAAAGCCTGGGAGCAGCCACTGAGAAGGCCCTCTCTTGTGTCCTCACCAAAGAGCTTGGGAGAGAAGGGCCTCCCCAGAAGATCTTAAAAGCCAAGAGGGCTCATACAGAGCGATACAATCATTCAAATGATTGTATAGGGCTTTATAGGTAATAACTAATACTTGGACAGAGTGTTGACAGAGTAGGCATTCTGTTGGTATACAGTACTTCCCAACCCACTGTTCAACAGTCTTCCCTTCCTGAGCCTGCTAAATTGGCCTTCAGAGTCATGTTGGAGTCCCCTTGGCTTCTTGTGCCAAGACCTCCTGTCAGCAATGACTCAGGACCTTGTGTCCTCCATGATCACTATCGCAAGTAGTATTTGGCCCCACTCATGCTGTAGGACACACTCATTCTGTGCTGGGCAGATGGCAGTGATCTGGGTGTGGAAGAACTGCCCACTGTCCTGTTGTCATGGATAAATCATTCCCTGAAATCCAGACCCTCTACAGATAGGGATTGATTAAAATGATCTGCCCCAGGATGCTGATGGGTCCACATAGTTTCCTGATGGCTCTTGAGGAGTTTTCTGTCACCCTGGCAGATGTTCCTGTAGACGTCTTTGTTGATCTCTTGGAAAGGGAATGACCAGGGCAGTTGACAGAATTGCTTCAAAAGTCACGTCCAATAGAGTACAGCCAAGCTAGCCAACTGGTTTTATAGAGAGTGGGCAGTGATGAAACAAATGGGACAGTAACTAGAGTGTCAATGGAGAAGAACCCAAAACACATCGGATCAAACGCAGGCTAGAGCCCACTAGGAGGCGTACTCTGTGGTGCTAGCTGCAGAAAAGCATTATTCTCTGCTACCTTTAACTGAAATCCTGTTGCCTAGCAAAGTAAGTTATAACTAAAATAGGCCCATTGAATCAATGGAATTTATGAAGGATTTGACTCACCAAATCCTCACTCATTCGTTGGCCTGCTCTAGTTGTGACTCATCAAATAACAGGAATTCAGGTATTTAAGAGATATGTAAAACTGCTGAGAAAGGTTGCACGATGTTAGGGATTTCACTGCCACCAGTATGCAGATGACACCTGTCTGTCGTTCTCCTTTCCACCCAAATCCAAGGAAGCGGTCAATAATGGACTGAATGAGAAAGAACAAATTGAAATTTAATCCAGACAAAAGTGGTCCTTGTCAAGTGAAAGGCAGGTCAGGGAAGAGAAATTCAGCTTGTGTGGACAGGATCATGCTCCCCTTGAAAATACAGGTCCACAGCTTGGGTGTACCTCTGGATTCAGCTCTGAGCCTAGAGGGCCAGATCTTGGTGGAGGCCAGGAGTGTATTGTATAATTAAAACTTTCATTTGTGAACACAATTCAAAGTGCTAGTGATGATCTATGAAGCCCTTTATGTCTTAGGTCCAAGCTGTCTGAAAGACAGTATCTCCCTTTAGGAGCATGTCCAATCTTAAGATCCTATTTAATTAATAATAATTACATGCTGTCAGTTCTGAATGATGGTGACTCTTTCCAGGGTTTTCTCGGTAGAGAGAACTCAGAAGTAGTTTACCATTCCCTTCTTCTGGGGGCCTCCTGGCACTATGCAGCTTGCCCAAGGCAGCACAGGCTGGCTCTTTTGGGATGCACAAGTGGGGAAACTGAACCCCTAATCTTTGGCTCCACAACCAGATTTCTAAACCACTGAGCTATTCAGCCAAGATCCTAAACAGAGGCTTTTCTCTCTGACCTAGCAGGGACAGGCTGGGAGTCATCTTGGGTTTTGCAAGGGAGAAAGCTGGGATATAAATCAATATAATACCAGCCACCCATGATCGCACCAACCAGCCAGACCAACCTGCTTTATTGTTCTTAGGATTTCAGAGGTTGTTAGGATTACAGAGGCATCCAGGAGAAGCATGTTGCCTACTTAAAATAGCCCTGAAATTTAGTTTGGTTTTGGGAATAGGCCTGTGTAAAGGATATTCAGGAGGAGCGTGGGTGGTTTGTTTTTTGTTTTGTTTTTTTGCAAAGGCGGGAAATCTGCAGATCTGTCTCTGGACAAGCTGCCGGCCCAAATGCACCACAGACGGACTCTCGGGCGGTTTTGCGGCTTCTCACTACCTCTTCCTATCGCTCCTTTTCTTTCCCTCCTCCCGGCCTCTGCCCCTCCCTGTCCTCGCTCAGTTGTGGGAAGCGGTGGATCAAGGTTTTCCTCGTGGAGTTCCCCCGCCCGTCTCTTGTCCTCTCCCCCCCCCAAGCCTCCCCCCCCCCGCCAGTTCCCCCGCTCCCGGAAAACCAGCGGCTCATCCCCTTCTAGCAGCAGCAGCAGCAGCAGCAGCAGCTCGGAAGGAGGCAGATGAACTGCGAGGAGGCGGAGGTCCGTCACAGTCGAGATGGGCCGCCGCCGTCCGAGCCCTCCTTCAGCCTAGCAGCGACGGGAAATGCTGGGCTTCGCACCGCGAAACCTTCCCGCGCATCGCAGCTTCCCGGCGGCAGGTGAAAACTCTGCGCGGCGCTCGTTGGGAGCCATGCAGAGGCCGCCGCCGCCGCCGCCGCTCTTGCAGATGCTGCTCCCGGTAACCTGATGTGCCCCCGACCCCTCCCAAGACCCGCTGGACGCATCGGCTAGGCGGGGGGGGGGGGGCAGCAAGGCGCCCACGGAGCCGCCGAGACCCAAACAACGCCAGCTCGGCCAAGCCCAAAGGGTGAGTGAGAGAGTGAGGGGTTGCACAGCATCCTCCTGCCACCCCCCCCCAACCCCCCGCCCCCAGTGTCTGTGTTTTGTCTGCGGAGGCAGAGGAGGGAACCGAGGGACTGGTGTCGCGGACCCTGGTGGCGGTGGGTCCGCAGGGAGCTCCCGGGGAGGGTTTCCAATGCTGCTAACTAGCTGGGCGGTGGGTGCGGATCAAGCTCTCCTTTCCGGTGCGCGGGGCGGAGGCAGCAGAACCTCGTGGGCCGCCGCCGCAAAGCCGGAGGAGGCTGCCGGTCTGGCTCCGAAGAATCGGGGGAGCTGCAGAGAGCCTCCGCTGCGCGGGAGCCGCATCCCGGTCAACCCAGGCAGGGGTCGGGGAAAGTGGCCTCCGAGACCAGGAGAAGCTCTGAAGGCGACTCGGGGCCACGATTCCCTGGGCCCGCCGGCCATCCCAAACTTCATGGCGGCTAGACAACAATGCGGGGGGCGGAAAGAAAGGAGGGGGTGCCTCTTCCCCGCCTCGCCCCTTCAAGCTTACGGCTGGCTTCATCACGTTATCCAGGTGGAGGGAGGAGTTGAGAGAAGGCCTTACGGTGTGCAACTCTCTTCTCCCCCCCCCCCCCCGTTACTCTCCGGTTAGGGCCCTTGGGTGGCATAGTCCAGCCCGCCCCCCCCCCCTTGCTCCCGGTGCCATAACCATCGACCCCAGAGAGACCGGCGGGGGGAGGGAGCGGCTGCCTTCAGCTTTGGTCGATGCCGTTTTCCTCTCTCTCCCCCCCCCCCTCTTTCCCGGGCACGAAGATGCAGCGCCGGTCTAATCCCGCAACGGCAGCTGATTAAAACCCCCGCGAGGTTATTCCCTGGATCTGTCCTCCTGATTTTCTGCATGCTGCTTCTCTCCCCTCCCCCGCAATCCAACTGCGGATTCTGCAGGAAGCCAGGCATGGTGGATCCGGTGGCGGATCCGGGCGAGGACAGAGGCGCCGATCCCGGGACCGCAACAGGTGGAGAGGCGCCCCCGGAGGCGGCGGCGGCGGCGGCGGCAGGAGGAGCAGCAGCAGCAGAAGCGGCGGCGGCGACCGCGCCGGCCGCAGCCCCACCGTCGCCCGAGCAGCCGCTGCAGCCGAGAGCGCCAACCTCCCCGGCAGCGGAGGCGGCAACGACCCGGGCGCCCGCCCTCCCTCCGGCCGCCATGGCGGCGGCGGCGGCTCCTGTTGGCGCTGCAGAGAAACTCCGCGAAGAGTCGCCGATGCTGCACTTGGACCTGTACAACTTCGACCGCCCGGAGGCCGAGGGCAGCCGCTACGTGCTCACCAGCCCCCGCTCGCTGGAAGCCTGCGCTCGGTGCGCGGTCAAGCCGGTGGAGCTCCTGGCCAGGTCCCTCGGCGAGCTGGTGAAAGAGGCCCCCGGCAGGTCCATGCGAGTGGCCGCCGGCCTCTACGAAGTCTACGAGCTGGACCGGCAGAGGAAGCTGCAGCAGTGCCGGGAGGAAAGAGAGAGGATTATCCGCGAGGAGAAGAGGCGGCTCTTCACGCCCCTGGCGGTTGGCAACCTGCCGTTCTCTCCCGCCTCCAGGATCGCCTTCAAAAGCAGCCCGGCCGCCGCCTCGGCCCCGGTGGTCGACGGGAGCGGCAGCCCGGCCAGGCAGCCCGGGGCCCGGCCAGGCCCGCCCTCGGCCGCCCCTCCTGCCGCCGGCGCCAGGGCCAAGAAGAGCCACTCCCTGGACTCCCTGCAGAAGAGGCGAGAGGGCTTCTCCGCCAAAACCTCCTCTGACTCCGGAGCCTCTTCCTCCTACAGCGGGGACAGTTTCCGGGACAAATGGCCCAAGGAGCTGCCCAGGACTAAGACGGTGGCCACTATGACCTCCCTGGTGGGTCGGAGTTTCAGCTTGGGCGACCTGAGCCATTCCCCACAGACCGCCAAGAAAGTGGAGAGGATTGTCCGGGAGGTGAAGAAGAAAGGCCTCCGGGAGGTGCCGGAGAGGGACCGGAAGATTGCTGCCCTCATGATAGCCAAGCAGCAGGAGGAGAGCATCCTGAAGGAGCGGAGGTACAGCGCCCACCGGCAGTGGGACATCCAGCGGAGGCAGGTGGAGCGGAAGCGGGAGCAGGAGGAAAGGGAGAAGCAGAGGGCCCTGGTGCAGTGCCACCGGCTGTGGGAGTCCAAGCTGGAGAAGCGGCGGACCAGGCTCTCCCGTGAGCAGGAGGAGGCGGCCTTGCTGAAGTACAAGCAGAGCCTAGTGGAGGAGGAGAAGTGGCGGGAACACCTGGAGAAGCAGGAGAGGGTGAGGAGAGAGCGGCTGGAGAAGGCGGCCCTCGAAGACAGGAAGAAGAAGTGCCACCAAGTGCACAACCTGAAGGCTCATGAAGAAAGCAAGAAAGAGGCCCTTGAGCAAGAGATACAACTTCTGGAAGAGAAGCTGTCCCTGGCTGCCCAGAAAAGGCTGAAGAAGGAGCAGCTGCTACAGAGGGAGAAGAAGCTGCTCAACCAAGCGGAGAAGCGGAAGCATGCGGCCGTACTCAAGGAGTTGGCCAAGCAGGAAGCCGAAGAGAAGGCTGTACTCCGGGCTTCCGTGGAAGGGAACCTAAATAAGGCCCAGGAGAACTATGAGCAGTTGATTGAGAAGAGGAACCAGGAACTGAGGGAGAGAGCGAAGCGGGAGGAGAGGCAGCTTCAGAGGGCCAAGCTGGTGGCAGAGAAAAGGGCCATGGAACAGAAGGAGCACTTGAAGGCCTTGGCTGAAGCCTCAGAGAGGAAGCTCCAGCATGCTGCCCAGGTGGTTGAGGAAGTTGCCCAGCAGAAAGCCCGAAAGGTGGTCCAAAGCCGGTTGGAGAAAGAAAAGTTGCAGAAAGTAAACAAGAGGAAAGTAGACCAGTGTGAAGATACTCGCCGCAGGGAGATCCTGCTCTCTATTGAGAAAAAGCTAGAACGGAGTGAACAGATTTGTAAGGAGAAAAAAACAGTCCTGGAAAATGCCAGGTCTGTTGCTCGGGCATCATTCCATGTCCGGGAAAAGGTCCGGGAAGAGATGAACATACGCACTTTTGACAAGATGGCCTTTGATGCAGAATTGCAGGCTAGCCTCGTTAAAAAATAATCTGTATGGGTGATAGATCTTCTGAAAGTCATGGTCAAAAGATTTATCTTGGTGTTTTTAAAAACTATTTATTTATTATTTATTACTTTAGAAGAGCACATGAACTCTGGCAGCTATGTCATAGCCCCCCCCCCCTAAATCTTTTGTTATAGTAATTTGAAACTGTGTTTCTATCAGTGCTGCTGAGAAAAAGAGGTATTCCATCCTTTTGCTGAGCTAAATTCTCTTTATAAAGCAGAAAAACAGGGACAAACCAACTTAACCCAACTAAATGCTACAATAAAAACTCCCCTAAACCTCAAGGGCCATTTCAGTTTCCCCTCTTCAAATGACCAAATGGCAGCTCCTTTCCCGCTGACATGCTAGAGACTTAATCCGGATCCTGTTCACTTTGGATCAGGCTGCAGCACTGCATGCTCAAACATATATGTTCTCATTTTTGAAAAGAGTTTTGTTTTATAGTGGTTGGCCCGTATAGTGCACTTTATCCATGCTGTTAGAAACACTGTGGCTTGTAATAATTTAAAAACCAAAATGCAAGCAAATGTCTGATTAGCCCTAATCCATGATCCGAAAACAATATTCAGAAACCCTTTGTTCCAATGAAATGGCAAATGCTCAGAAGATGTTTACAGTCCCTTTCATTACCCCTTTGCAGACAGTTGTATCTGGGAGTTCCTGATTGGGAGAAACATAGTAGAAAGAGCAGGCCTTGCCAATACTGTTGCAACTGCTAAGGTGCAAGAATCATTGCAGTGAATGTGGTTGGAGACATCATAAAGCAAAGTGCTCTGTTTATATCATGAAAACACTACCTAGTTACACTCAAATGCATTCCACTTTTTCATAAAGAATTCAGGTCAGTGTGCCTAAAATAAGAAGAGATCATTTCATCTAATTGTGGAGCATGGAAGTTAATACCACATAGGTAAAGGTTCCCCTTGACAATTTGTCCAGTCGTGTCCAACTCTAGGGGGCAGTGCTCATCCCCGTTTCCAAGCCGTAGAGCCAGCGTTTGTCCGTAGACAGTTTCTGTGGTCACATGGCCAGCACAACTAGACATGGAACACCGTTACCTTCCCACCGAGGTGGTACCTATTTATCTACTCGCATTTTTACATGCTTTTGAACTGCTAGGTTGGCAGGAGCTGGGACAAGCGACGGGAGCTCACTCCGTCGCGTGGATTCGATCTTACGACTGCTGGTCTTCCGACCTTGCAGCACAGAGGCTTCTGCGGTTTAACCCGCAGCACCACCACATCCCCTTAATACCACATACAAAGTGACAAATCCCTACAAATCCAGAACATTAACAGGAGCACAAGATACTTGAAACTACCTGCAGGGAAACTTTTTTTTTTTAATGATTCACTGATTGATGACCATGTCATTTCTTCAGACCAGCAACCATCTGAAACAAAGTCTCTTTCAGTTTATGTTGTTTATTTGTCCATTGGTGCTAGTAATGGGACACAAAGATGTGTGATGAAAGCAATCACGTTTTGTAGTTATCTCTGGTCAGCCGGAGACCATGACACTTTTACAACTTCCAAGGGGTGGTGCCTGTCATAGAATGAGTCTCTTAACAAGTGGGACTGTCCCATGAGAATCACTCTATGCAGAAACCAGTTGTTGAATTTCTCTTATGCATAGCTGTTAATATTAAAACATCTCACTGGATTTGTTCCTTGTAAAGGTGAAGTACAACAAATGTTTGCTTTTAAGGGAGAGATAGTTATTGTTTCATTTTATATTCTGTTACAAACAGCTGCTATGGAAATGATATCATAAACCAAATCATATTGCTTTAAAGTGTTTACCTATTCTAGTTTTTATGAGTCATATAGTCATCGAATATTACAATAATTTATGCCACATTGGTATTGTAGAAGGATGATTTTTAAAAGATATCTCTCAAGTAGAACAGTGACATTTAACTCCAGGAGTGGGCAATCTTTAAAAGCTCAGAGGCCACACATGGCCACACTTGCACACTGGAAGGCTATACAGTCAACCCTCGACTTACGAACGGCCCTAGTTACGAACATTTCGACTTACGAACCGCTCTGATAGAAAAATATTGACTCGACTTGCGAACTGAGATTCGAGTTACGAACCGAAAAAAAGCCTAAGTCATCTTAGGTTAAAAGGGGAAAAAAGAGAAAAAATTCTGCCCCTAGTGGTAGGAACGGATTAACCGGCTTTGCATTAGTTCCTATGGGAACTAATGATTCGAGTTACAAACCGCCCCTCGACCTAAGAACCAAAAACAGCCGGAACGGATTAATTGGTTTTCAGTGCATTCCTATGGGAAATGCTGATTCGACTTACAAACTTTTCGACTTACAAACTTCCTTCCGGAACGGATTAAGTTTGTAAGTCGAGGGTTGACTGTATGAGCAATTCCTTCTGCCTTTTTTTTCTTACAAAAGTGGATCTTTGTGGAAAAAAACCTCATTTAATCCTCTAATGTTTTTTTAAAAAAACATTAAGAATTGGAGTACAGGAGACCTGTCAGATTATGGTGAAATTGCCCCCATGTGTCCTAGAGAGGCATAGGAAACTTTTTGGAACTCCCTCCCTACAAAATCTGGGGTGTCTTGGAGTGATTCTGGCAGCCACATTTGGCCCCTTGAAGGTCACATGCAGCCCACTGACAACATTCTGGGAACTGTAGTTCAACAAGGAAATGTCTCCAAGTTCTGCATCCGATAGTAGCTATATAAAACTGAGAAATAACAAATTGTGAAAACTAGTATGTATACACAGAGAGGGGAAGTTTAGGGAGTTACATCATTCATCCCACACTCCTTTTTTTGGCTGCTTGTCACTCATGTAGCACAGCATATTAAGGTGGGTCCTCTGCATAAAAGTTATATTAGTTCATTTGGGAATAATCTCTCTTCAATTTTTCTGAAATAAAGGAATTGTGTAAACTGGTATCTGTACAGCCAGGGCTGGAGAACATGGGGGCCCCAAGATGCTTTTGGAAACCAAATCCAGATATCCCCTCCCACCAGCTATCAGGCTGGGCTTGATGGGATCTGCAATGCAGCGACACTAAGAACAGAGGTTCTTTATCTTGAATCTTCAGATGTTCTAGGACTGTTAAAACTGTCAGAAATCCTGGCCAGCTAGTGGTGAAGGCTTCTAGGAGTTTTATTCCAAGAACAGCCAGGGACCCAGGGTTGGGAACCACTGACTTAGAAGTCAGACTTACATGTTCCCCAGCCCTGGTGTATGGATCAAACTAGCAAGCAGAGCCCACAGTCCTCATTAGCCTGCTTTCAAGAAGTACAAGAGCTGTTTTTTTCCTTTATTGGTGTGCAGGGTCCTAAAAATCTTGTGAATATTTAGTCCCTTAGCAGGAATCTTTTACCCTCTGTCAAGAATCCAGTTAGTACGTTGTTGCCCCTGCTTGCTTAAAACTAGGAAACAATTCTCATGGAGTCTTTCTTATATCAAGATAGATAAATACCTTTGTGCACAAAGGCTTGAATATGTTGAATGGGCAAAATCCAGTTTTCACTAGTCCCAGCTATAGTAAATCCATTGAATCAATGAGACTTTGGATAATCAGCACTTAATTAAGTCCCACTGATCAGTGGCTCAACTTTACTTCAATGGGATTTTGGTAAGTCAGTGTTTTTTTAAGTCCCAGTGATTCAGTGGAGATATCTTAGTTGTGACTAATAGTAGGATTTAGCCCAATGAGGTTAGGAAGCCTACATTCCTGAAAGGAACAAGGCTCGCAACCCTTTAATGTTGCCTGATTTGAAGCGATTTCCTGGACCAAAGTTTTGTAATGACAATGATCTCATAGCTCAGTACATGGAGTGATATGTATTCACATGGCCTGCCTGCTTTATATTAGCTTTGCAATGCAGGAAACAGTGGCATGATGTGTCAAACTAAAGGATGCAGTCTGCATATCATTAAAAGTGGGCATACCTTTAGATATAAAAGACATCTCTTTATTTTATCACTAATCTTCCTGTTGCATATTGCAGATTAGTTTGCCTTTGTTTTATGGTTGGTCACATCAGAATAAGTGTGGGGTTAAATTGTTTGGTCAGGTATGAAGTTTGAAGGAATAACATCCATGGAAGGAAAACATGCTATCAGTTTCTAATGGGGAAAAATGTTTTCTTAGTATTATAGCATTCCTTGGCCTCCAAGAGTTCTGTCAGATTAAAGGATAGCTTTGCAGTAACTTTGCAGATATTTTCCTTATCATCATATTCAGAGGCATTTGTTTTTGATGTCAACATTGTGCTAACAAGTTATAAAGTACTCAGTACAACAGTAACATTTTAGCACCATTACCTTTAAAATTAAGAAAGTCAGCTGTCCAAATTACATAAGCAGAACTCAACAAATTCTGCCAGCATGGAATTCCTAATCTAGCAGCTAAAACTAAATCAGTTTCTTCTTAGAAAGTGTAGTTGTGGAACCTGACATGTTACCAGGTCAAGATTTCATGCTATATAAAGTTTTGTAAATTATTATGGAAGTTTATCAGACTCAAATTATTTAACTTGTCAGATCAGGGATTCTGACACCTGAACATTTATCTCCCTAAGAACACTACAGAAATGTAATGGGGAGGGGGGGAATCAGAAGCCTGATTGGTATTTATTCCAATTAAAGGTTAATTCCAGAATGAAACAAGACAATCATTTACAATCATGTCAAAATTCATCTGGGTGTCAAGTTATAAGTCTTTTTGTTGTTGCAACAATTCTAGGGCAACACCAGCTTGTCTACTTTCTATAAGCTTTATTTATCTACATTGCTTCTATGTTCCAGAAGCACAAAATTACTTCACAGTTGCAAAAATATAGTAATCTTACTAAACCTAAATTGCAGGCAAGTACTTAAGTCAGAATTCAATCCAAAATACAGGAGCATAAAAATACAATAAAAAACATTAAAAAGAATGTTTTAAGTTACATTCTAAAAATGTAAGTGCTTACAGCCTAGTAAGGCACATTTAAAAAACTGAGAATTCATTTCTAAAATATCAAAGTTCTTAAGAATAAAAATATATTAAATAAAATGACTTTCTTAGCCTCTAAACATTTTAAAAACACACACACTCACAAATTGTGCAACATAATTCAAAATAATACCCTGTTTCCCTGAAAATAAGACCTAACCTGAAAATAAGCCCTAGTATGATTTTTCAGGATGCTTGTAATATAAGACCTACCCCAAAAATAATCCCTAGTTAAGTGAAAGCCCACCCTCCACCATTGTGCAGCAACCAGAAGAAGATGACGTGACTGTATTTGAATAAACGTAGATTGTACATGAAAAAAGAAAGCATCCCCTGAAAATAAGCCCTAATGCGTTTTTTGGAACAAAAATTAATATAAGACCCTGTCTTATTTTCGGGGAAACAGGGTATCACCCAGTCAAACCATGCATCTATGGAGGGAGATCCATGATGATTGTTGTTCACATCTGGTGTGTGTGTGGTGTGATGAATGCCAGATTCCAGTGTGTGTGTGTATTTCCCAATATTTATAATTCTTTCAGATGTTTCCATCTCCCCCTCCCAATTTGAAAACATCTCTTTTCCAGGGACCTGATATTCCAATAAAAAATTTCCAATAGAAAATTCTATTGTTCCTGCACATGTTGAAACTCCAAGGGTTTGTAACCTAACAGTAATGTCATTGTTTTGACTAAAATTCTGCAAAGCTTGGAGGAATAAAGGCCTGTCACACCAGAGTCCTGGAATGCCAAAATATTGTGACTTCAAGGTATTGGAATTACAAAGAGTGCAAGCTATAGGACCTTCAAATGCCAGCCACATATTTTCACACTGCAAAATAAACATGTTCAACTGTCATGTTCCTGTAACATAACAGGAATGTTATGTTACAATGACCTTGCTCAGCTGGAGAACCAACTAATTGTTTTGCAATAACTATAGTAAACTATTGTTCATGCCTCAATTCTAAAAGCACTTTCATTTTCCGGTTTACTTTTTATCTGTGCGTGTTTTGTGCCATCAACTTGGAACCAATTTATAGTGACCCTAATAGGGCTTTCAAGATAAGTGAGATTTTTAAGGAGTGGTTTTACCAGTTCTGCACCCCCAGTGAGTTTCCATGGCTGAGCAGGGATTCAAACCCTCTTCTCCAGAGTCCTAGTCTGTCACTCTATCCACTATACCACACTGAGAATCCTTTTTCTAGACCTCCCTTAATTATTTTAACATCATACACAATTCTTTGCACCTTAATAAACTGATCCACAAACATTCCCTGCCACCATCAGTGCTGTCCATATTATGTAAGACAAGACCTTAAGAAACAGGCTCCTGAGACAAAATTAAGGTGGAATAGCCATGATGTGTTATCAAATATAAAGTGGGATAGCCTGATGGGTTAAATCTTTAGAATTTAACAGCAGTCTTATCAACAGTATGGCTTCCAAAATATGAACATTACTGTTATCAAGAACTTGGGAGATGACAGGTTGGATTAAGGGAGGTCATTTCTATGACATTCAGAATACAATGGCCCAAATCCTCTTGTGTAGCTAAGCAAATGGTGTTACTTTTGGAGGTAAATTGCATTAAGTTAAGGAATAACTGTAGACATTATTAGTTGAATGCTGAGTAACACAACTAATGTATGTAATAGGAATGTCTGTGGGCAATTTGCCTCCAAAACATACACCATTTGTGCTACCCCAGTGCAACAAGGCAAGAGGATTTTGGCCCCTGCTATATACACTTGTCCAGTGAGCCAAAATGAGACACAGTATTTTAAATATATTAGCTATCTCTGTTCCCATGTCACCATCTATGTTTTTCAGAAGCTAAGAAAAGGACACATTAAAAATATTTAACAAATATAACACCATAATATTTCTCATCAGGATAGAAGTATTTCATCTACTTTTTTCTCTGTATTTATTAAAGCAACCAATACAGATATCCTGTATGTTAAGTGATTTTGGCGTAAAATAGGTAGATGTAGAGGCAGATCCTAGGTGTGTCTACTTTGACCTAAGTCCCATTGAGGTAAATAGGCCTTTCTCCCCATATGAAGAAAAGCATGAAGAAGAGTGGTTGCTTAATCCTAACTTTTCCACACCAAGTGAAAAATGCTTGGAGTGGGGAGGAAATAGGAGGGAATATAGACACACACGCACACACAGAGAGAGAGAGAGACAGTGAGAGAGAGAGTTATTTGTTTATACCTGTCGGCTTGAAGGTGCATGTGATTAAAAAGAAAGTGGAGAGAAGAAAGAAGTAAAAAAAGATATGCAGCCATAGGTACTCCTTGGCATAGCATTACTCCAGATGTGTTAGGCTGCAGCTCTCATCATCCCCAGCCAACATGACTAATGGCTTGCTGGCTTTGGATGATGGGAGTTGTAGCCAAATATATCTGGAGGGAAAGATCCAAGTGTGAGGCTCATTTTATAAAGCGACATATGTTTTTCATTTTTGGGGGTGGGGAATATGGCAGATACTTTTTGATTGTATATGTCTCTGTTTTCTATCTCACCACATACAGTTGTTATTGATTAGTATGCAATCATACTTACAGAATTCTACAAGTGCATTTTATTCAGATGATTTCTACACTGTGAGCGTACTCCCTGCCACAGTGACAGTGGCTGCAGCAGCCGCCAGCCTTTATGAATACAAATACTGAAATATGCCCTGTGGCTGCAGAGAAGGAGAAGATGCAAGGCCCAGCATGGCAGCTTGTTCAGCATTGTTCAGCATTCATTGGCCATGCACAGTTGCACAAAGCAAGGGTAAAAGAAAAACACAACAAGAATCTCAATGCTTCACATAGAGGTATGTATTTCCTCAGTGAGTGAGAAGGGAGAGGTGACACAGATATTTGTAGATTAATTCTGGACAGTGGTTCATCCATCCAATGTGAAGTGACTACAATCCGCAAAGCTTGTGCTATTACAAATTGTTTATTTTCTCAAGTGTCACAGGACTCATTCCTGCTCTGTCTTGTTACTCATGTATATCAGCAATGTAAGCCCGCTTGAAAAATGCAAGAAAAAAATTTTTTTTTTCCTAACATCATTTCTATACATCTCCACTATCTTTAGACCCTGTGCATAAAAATACTGTTGGTGGCTGATGTTCTTAAGCTTACACACAATGAGGCTTTTTCTGCCATATGGCCATGTGCATTCAAAATTAAAATGCCCTACTTATGTTGTAGCATTCACCGGTTAGTCACTGAAAGAGATGATGAAAATTTTAATATCATTTCCAAGATCTCAAGAATAAAAGGTATATTATGATGCTGTGACAGGAGAGACGAGGGCCTCACAGGCAAAAAAACCACTATCCCCAAACTGTGACCAATGAGACAGAAAATGTTGTCTAATACAACCATTTAATTGCACAGCAAATCGTTCCTCTGTTGACCCTGGGGTTAAGGATTTGTCTGTGACAGATCACACAGCCAGTGCTTAACACATGCCTGAGAAGCTAGACTCTCACTCTCTAATTGGGAGGGGGGTTTCCAGCCTTGGGAAACCCTTCACAACAGCAATGGACATGCAAAGACGAAGGTTGTGGCACCTTTTGGCTTCTGTGACTGCCCCCCACATGAAGTACCTGGAAACACATGCCATTCCACACATGCATACTCACACAGCCTCTACACTATTTTTGGCAGCCAAGTGTATTTGGCATTATGGTCTGAGGGCTAATGTTTTACACAGGGAATAAAAGCTTTTAATAGTGCTTGAGGTCATTAGGAGAGAACTAAGTCCAGCTCAGAGGAGAAAGCAGGGCTTCTTGATTGGAGGGAGGGGGAAATTCACATGAACAGTTATTTTGGGAAGGGCAAAGATTAGATGAGATCTGCATATAAATAAGGGACCTGAAGTACCAACCTATAGGTTGTTGTGGGTTTTTCGGGCTCTTTGGCCATGTTCTGAAGGTTGTTCTTCCTAACGTTTCGCCAGTCTCTGTGGCCGGCATCTTCAGAGGACAGGAGTCAGAACTCTGTCTGTGCTCTGGTGCAGTTTGTTTGGATAGTTGAGTATTTATAGTACCCGTGAAAGTCTTCGAGAATACATACCAACCTATACTTGAGATTTTTAGGCTAATAGTTTTAGTAGGGGTGGACAGCTTGTGGCCCTTCAAACATTGTCGGATTGAATTTTGGGCAGCCCTAGCTAGCATAAAAAGTGGTAAGAAATTATGCGGTAGGGTGCAGTCCTACATCTGGAGGGCAGTAAGTGACCTACTTCATGCTGTAATATTCAGTGGTAGGCCAGCAGAATGTAAAATATGCCACCCTCACTGTGATAGACCAGTGGAACCAAAAGTTGAGAACAAAATGTGGGAAATGCTACAGGTTTAGAGCAGGCCAATTTTTTTGGCCATTGATGACATGACACAACAGGAAATGGAAATCAGGCCAGAGTCACACCAGCCCATGCCATAGTTCTTCCTCCCCACCAGAGACCCTTGTATTTTCAACACATGCAGATTTTACACTGATTGATGTCTTCTTTTGTCCCCTCTTTTGGATACCTGTATGTGGCCATCCAAATCCATTCTGAGGAAGAATGGTGAGTAACTGCTATATGAAGAATATGAAGAATAAATGCTGATCTGTCCTGCAGCTGGGGCCATGGTTCAATTTATTCTCCCTGGGGGAACCATGGGGTCTTCTGAGAACAGCTGGTCTGAGCTGCTGTCAAATGATCTGGCAAGATAGCAAGGATGAGCATATGGCCTCACATACTCCCTCTCCCTCTCTGACACTGAGCATCACTTAGTCTGTTCTGTATAATTCATAGTCTTTGCTTTTTCCACTACAAATGCCAACATTTCCCCCTTCTTTGATAAAGGCCACATTATAATTATACAGCCTTGTTGAAATTATTTTATTTCGGCACAGTTTACTTTCAGGTAAGCATGCTTTGGATTGTAGGCATAGAAGCAGATAAAACTCCAAACCAAAAAGAGAGAGAAAAAAGGCCTTTTTAATACAGCTTTTCTAAATCCTGATGCCTAACTGTCTCCTTTGGTATTGTTGCTATGGTAACCCAGCAGTTATCCCTCTTTTCTAAATATATTCACACAGTTCTTGTTACAACTCACTCACCACTCACAGCCACATATTCATTCACACACACACCCTCAACTGGAATCTAATTGTCTTGCATTTTGCTCTAAATCAAACTCAGAAAGACACAAACACCTTTAGCATATGTGTCATGTTTATAATTTTTATAATGCTGTTAGTGACACCTTTTCTCTCCTACCTCTTTAAGCACACAAAAAAGAAACAGTTTTCTGAGAACCTGAAACCAAGTCCTTTGTTTATGGCTTTGCTGTTTAGGGACAGTATTGCCCAAAGGTGCTTATCTTGCAGACATTGGATGCCCAAAGTCTTTTTAAAGCTATAAAATACACACCACAGTGGAATTTCTCCCTATACAGCTCTGCCAGTTTACCTTTCAGGATCCTGCCCTCAATGGAGGTGGTTAGACTCTGAGACATAGTCTCTAGTGGTACCATCTAACAGAATTTTAATTTGCTGCCCTCACATTTAGAAGCATCACTAATTTGCAATTGTTAATTTTAAAAATTCTTTCCAAGGTTGTCTAGTCATAAAATGGCTTACTATTCCCTTCTTCAGAGTCATCCTGGGATCAAGTGGCTGGCTTGCTCAAGGCTACACAGGCTGACTGTTCTCCTGGGAGGCACGGGTCTAAAACAAATCATCATGTCCCCAACTAGACAAGCATATTTTGCAATTTATTGTGCAGCAGATCAAATCAACAGTCTATGAGACAATTATAAAAATGGGGGCAACACAAACAAAAAATTACAACTTTGAAACTGGACTTTGGATCAGCACTGTGTTTGGCACAGTGAATCTGAGGTAGAGAGGGAACGATTGGCTGCTACTGAGTTGACTGACATCCAATCTCAGCCGAGAAAAGTCCCTCCCTGCTAAAAACTCCTTAAAGTCATCATATGTAGTCTGTAGTATATCCAACAGTCTATGGGAAGCTCACAGGTGGAACATGAAGGCAATAGGAACTTCAGGTTGCACCATAAACAGTGTGCTTTGGGCATATATTGAAGGCTGTTTTCACTGGGGGCTAGAATTGACATGTACCTCAGTGCTGCAGTAACACTTTGGTTGCTTTTTTTCCTACTTAAGTTTCATTCATAGCTAGAAACAGAGGTCATGAAGAGTATAATCTATCCAAGAGTTAATTCAAGATCCTAGAGCAGAAGTGATAAGCAGAGCTACAGAGAACAGATGAGACCCATTACTCATTACAGACAGCAGTGTACCATGGGTAAACAAAATGCTTTTTCAAAAAAACAGAAGGGGCTTCCCTAGGGATCCTGTGTGTACTTAGGAACTGAGGAAAGCTGCACAGCTTCAGCTGGAAGCTAAAGAGGGGGAGGCAAGTTTAAAAATCTATTTTTAAAAAATCTGGGGAAAAAACACGTTAATGGCAAAACAATGTAAGTGCAAACAAAGAAGCTACCATTGTCAACATCTCATCTCCTTCAGATTGTAGCTGAATGCACTAGAAAGTAAAGGGGGGAAATCCTGCAATTTGTCTATAGTATATTTTGTATATCTAGCTGTATACACTTGTGCAGGAAATCATGTTAAAAGAGAGGTTTGGTTAGAGCATCATCACTCATGCAAGATGCCTAGCATGAGGATAATTATTTGTGTGGTTTAGTTATATGGCAGTGTCTGGTTTCAAGCTGTAAAAAATGGATTGCATAGTCTGAACAGGAAGGAAATGAATTGTTGGTTGAGGGGCATAAGTTATAAGCAGCATAAAGAGCCAAGTCATTTGTACCCAATCTGGCATTAAAATCACCCCCAATTATCATTTGGGGGTCATCATTAGTTAACAAAAGTTTTTGAATATAGGATTCAAGGTCTTGGTGAATCTGTTCGATCTGGGTGTTCCGTCTCTGTGGTGGTAAATATACATTGATGAACACTATTGCACAATGATTAAATTTGACCCTCACTGCTGCAGCATATTGATCAAGGGAGGGAAGTTTGGTCATTGTAATATGGAGCTTAGTTGAAACCAATATAAGAAGGCCACACTTAGCTCTGCCCCTCTTTTCACTGGGAGTGGCACTTATTTGATGGGCAGAGTAACCATTTACTTCAATTTCCCTTAGGGCCCAAGTCTCTTGCAGCAGTAAGATATCAAATTTAGAAAGATACTTGATAAAGGAATTGTCATTACTCTTTGCATTCCATCCTGTTATATTCCATGATAGAACAGACACTTAGCGTATATGCCCCTGTAACTCTGGTGAGATCGAAACCATCTATCATTTGTTACTTTATTGTGCTTTTTATTCTGGCATTCGTGAAGTCCTCGTTAACCCTTATATAAGGGCATTTCCAGGATGATCAGAGGCACATTACGCACTGCTCTTGCTGACATGGCGATACCCTGGCAGATATACTGGGCTAAACCAAAATTCAGATATTTTGACAAAAGTAGCTAAATTCTGTGCTGCTGCAATCAAAATCTGTGAAGGAAAGGAGCCACCCAAAGTGCAGCTATAGTATCTGTAAATTGGTGTATACACACAGAGGCCTTAATGATCATACGGGCTCTATGAGCTTCTAAGTAACAATTCTGTCATTCTATGCAAGCTACAATAGCCCATAGACAAGGCCTATGATAGGGAGGCAGGAGATATCTAATAAGATATATGAATGTAGTTATATATATGTATATAGATGTTTTTAGTGCTTTTAGATTGATGTTATGTTTCCTAATTTAAATAATGTTGCTTACTTTTGCTGGTTAATGACCGTAATAAAACATTTATTATTATTATTATTATTATTATTATTATTATTATTATTATTATTATTATTATTATTATTATTATTATTATTATTATTATTATTATTATTATTATTGGTTGAGGGTTTTTTTTTCTCGGAGCTCCTCAAAGAAGACGTTTGGGAAAGACAACAATGTGATTGACAGGTAGGAATATGATGCATGAAGAACAGCCTGTGCTTAAAAGAGCGCAGCATGGGGTCCATTCACAGATTCAGATGGAACAATAGATCTTAGCTTGAAGAAATAGTGTATCTTTTCCCCTCTACGTCATGCGCTTCCTTAGACAACATTAGCAGTTCTTTCATTATCCACCCACACCTCAGGCAATCGTCTTCCATCTCACTAAAGTGTGTGTGTGTGTGAATAAGTAAATAATAATAATCACAGGCTCTCTTGTTTAAGAGGAACGTTAATGTATCAGTAACACATTCAAAACTAAATGCCTCTTTTCTCCTTCCTCTGTTTCTCTTTTGCTTGAGGCCAGCTCTTCTGTACTCGGTATGAGAATCTAGGGTAAATTTTTCCAGTTGTGGTAGTCTATGAAGTCAATGGTGAACAAGCTCTAAAATGGTACAGGATAAATTTTCCTAATGACAGACTGGCGAGGGATATGAAGCAATTACCTTCATGTGGATTTTTGTAGTTTGGACTTTTGTTTTCTGATCAATGCAGCTGCCTCTGCATTCTATACTTCCTTGAGTAGCTAAACCAGAAATTGTTCTAGCATTAGATACCCAGAGGCAATGGTCTCAGGTAGCAGATGCTGGAGAGGAGACAGCAGCAAAATGTTGGAAGAGAGAGCAGTGGGACATTGCAGCCATCTCTCTAACCTCCTTCTCTCACACTATGTGAGGTTGCTGCCTTCAGATGTGATGCAGAATAAGGTTGCCAATTCAGCAGCATCTCCTACCTTGAGATTTCAGGGCCAAAACGTGAGGCCAGGATGGTCCTTTGTAACATCACAGCCAGTTCAAGGAAGGGTTGAGAGAGGAGACTGGAGCATCATCTGGTCCAACTGACATAAAAACAGCATGAAGGGGAAACTAATGGGAAAACATATATGCTGGGCAGGTGGCAAAGTTTCCATCATTTCCACTAAGGCTTCCATCCTGCACTGGCCTGAGGTACAGCATGCCTGACATATAGGGAGGTCCTTCACTGCTCTTGCTGAAGCCAGTACAACAAGACAACTCATGAGTTGTGGCAAGGGTGCTCCACTCCCTGTGCACCCAAACGGCACAGTGAGCCTAAGTGCATGCATCCACCACCTCTTTTTCTAGTCACCTCCTGATGCACCAACATTGTACAAGCGCAGCATACATACAGAGACCTGCCAACTGAGCTGGTGAGCCCTGGTGCCTGCTGGAAATGAGTGGAGATGAGTATCCAGGCTTTAAAGCCACCTCAGAAACAAAACTCTCAAAAAGCAAACTGTTTCCTCCTCTAACACAATTCACCCTCAGATTTGTCTCCCTGCCTGGAGTCTTAGAGAAGGATAGCTATTGCCTGAGACTTCGGCTGATGCCCTGAGACTTGGTAAGTGTAGCAGAGAATGCTGTCCCATTGTCAGCAATGAAGAAAGAGGCAGCTGCCAGTTTGGTTGTCTTTTGTATATGGAATGGGAGGAGTGGTAATCTGGAGCTGCAGAATGTCTTCAGAGGTAATGTCAGGACCTTGAAACCCTTGTATACTTGGTCCCATATAAAACACAATAATTATCTTGTTTCCTAAGAAAAGTAACATTGTCATTAGTTGTTCTTATGTGCTGTCAAGTTGCTTTCAACTTATGGCAACCCTATGAGTGAATTACCTCCTATGATTAACAGCCCTGCTGAGCTATTGGAAAATCAAGGCTGCAGCTTCCTTTGTTAGATCAATCCACCTCGTGTTCAGTCTTCCTGTTCTCTTTTCTTCAACTTTTCCCAGCATTATTGTATTTTCCAGTAGCTCTTTGCACCATAGGCTCAAAACATAATAGCCTCATGGTTGTTGTGGGTTTTCCGGGCTGTTTGGCCGTGTTCTTAAGGTTTTTCTTCCTAACGTTTTGCCAGTCTCTGTGGCCGGCATCTTCAGAGGACAGGAGTCAGAACTCTTGTCTGTCCTCTGTCCTCTGAAGATGCTGGCCACAGAGACTGGCGAAACGTTAGGAAGAAAAACCTTAAGAACATGGCCAAACAGCCCGGAAAACCCACAACAACCATCGGATCCCAGCCGTGAAAGCCTTTGAGAATACATAATAGCCTCAGTTTAGTCATTTTAGCTTCTGTTAGAGTTCAGTCTTGATTTGATCTAGGATCCACCTATTTGTCTTTATGGCAGTCCATGGTATTCACAAATCTCTCCTCCTCCTCCACCATCACAGAATTAATCAATGTTTTTCTTGTCAGTCTTCTTTGCTTCACATTTTTCACATCTGAACATAGCAACTAGGAATACTATTGTATGGATTATATTCACCTTAGTCTCCAGCAACACATCCTTACTCTTAAGGAACTTTTCTAGTTCTAGCTTCACACCTGTCCTTCCTGTTGGCTTTTGGTTAAAATAAACAATATATAACCTCTAATTTTGCAGAGTCTGCACACAGCAGCTTGAAGCATATAGATAAAAAACCACTTTTTAGAGTAAAATTTTATGTTGTTCCTTGTGTGTGTGTGTGCCAGCAGTATGATAGTCAAATAATCACTTGTGGTTTTGGTTAAAACATTAAATAACTTCTACTGCTTATAAATGTATGTAAAACATAATGTTACTCATCGTGCTTAGACATTTGGTGTTTGCCATACATGTTCTTAACTTATTGACAGGCGTATTTTCTGTAGTAAATAACTAACTCTTTCATCATTATTACTATTACATTTGTAAACCCTATCTGACTATTAAATCCTGTCAGTTAAATCTTTAATCTTATCACTGAGACCTATCAGCCCTATCTATGTCTGACCTATTATGTGTTTGTACATGTCCCTATCTGTGTCTATGACATGATTGTCCCTATCATTGCCTCAACCGGGCTGCGCGGCTGGTAAGTGGTGCCGCCGCACGGACTCATATCACGCCGGTTCTGAAAAATTTACACTGGCTGCCGGTTGCTGCTCGGGCCCAATTCAAAGTGCTTACTTTGACATATAAAGCCCTAAACGGCTTAGGACCTGGTTACCTAAAGAACCGCCTTCTTCCATACGAGCCTGCCCGTCCTCTAAGATCAGGCCAGGAGGCCCTTCTGAAGGTGCCATCCCTGAAAGAGGTGAGGGGGATGGCATGTCGAAATAGGGCCTTCTCGGCTGTTGCCCCCCAACTTTGGAACGCCCTCCTTATAGAGATCCGCCTGGCTCCAACACTTTTGGCTTTTCGGCGCCAGGCAAAGACCTTTCTGTTTAGCCAGCATTTTAATTAAAAAGTATTCTTTAGCTGGCCATATGAGCAGCAGGATTTATTAATATTAATGTTTTAATGATTGTTTTTAATATAGGATATTATTATAATATTGCCTATTTTTAATGGTTTTAATGTTTTTAAAGTTTTAATATTGTTGTACGCCGCGCAGAGACCACTGGTAATGGCGCGGCTAAAAAATCTTGTAAATAAATAAAAATAAATAAATAAATATTGGCTGAGTTTCTACCTATTAAATGTTTAGCCCTGTCTTGAGTTACATATTGTGTGAGACCCTATCCCATATTGGACCATAGCAGACCTCTAACTGACACCTGCCTTATATATCTGCCTGGCTGACTCCAGACACATTCTGATTGGTCAGAATCATATGCTATGCAAATACAACAATCTGGGCTTTCCTTTAAAGCACATTTAAACATACATATACACAGAGACATACTGTGTTGCATAATGATATATACTAACACTTCCAAATCTCTGTCTTTTTAATTTCTTGGCTGCAGTCTCCATTTTGATTGATGACTGAAGTTGCAGAAAATCTTCAACTACTTCAAATTTTTCATGGTCAGCATTAAAGTCATATAATTCTTCTCTAGTCATGAGTTTGGTCTTTTGGGAGGCAATATATTAGAAAGGCCTACATTCATTCTAAATAGTTTATTCCTTTTCCACTCTACTGAGGATATTGTTTCTTTACATGCAAAGAAATAGAACCCAAAGAGATCTTGTGGGGAAGCCCCCCACCAGCAAGCACCCTCTGGTCTAAAGCTCTAGGCCGCATCCCAGATGTCAGAACAGACACTTTGAGGGGGGGGGGGGGAATCTGTAGTTTTCTTCACAGCTTGGAAATGTTATTTTTTGGGACTATAACTCCCAGAATCCCCTTGGAGTAATTTTTTTAATGTTTTGGTCTTCCTGCTGTCTAACTAATGAATGAGTGGAATGTAAGAGCCTAACATATTCTTCCCAGTGAGAATCAGAAGAAATATATTTTAAACCATGAATTAGAACATAACCAGAATGCATATTCCTTGCACAAAGCACTGTTTCTTTTAATGTTTTAATATTGCTTTATGTTGCTTTTTTCCAGTAAACATCTGGAAAGCTGAAAGAGAATCCATAAGGCTTGGTAGTAGAAACTGACTGCTTATGTTGGTGCCCTTGACTTTAGTAGATCTTCCAAGTTGTCGTTTCTGCATTGGTTCAAGATATTTTTGATAACTCAGGGGAGAAACATAGGAACACTTTGAACATCTGCAGTTTTCCAGTTTGCTGGTAAACTAGTTAAATATATCTTTGAAATAATTTCCAGTCATGACCATGAAAGCTGAATACCACTCAGTTTAGTTTTAATTGCAGCAGCTTCAATTTAAATATTGAATCATCTGCCACACAATGCCTCCCCAACCCTTACATCATTTATACAGAGACAAACAAATCTGCCAGGTTCACCTTCAGTCACATTTTATTCCCCTCCCACAAAAACCTCACATTCTTTCCATTCTGCTTAGAATAAATTTGCAAATGTTGGTACCTTCTTAGCAAAAAGCTCACTGAACAAAATTCTTTCAGATTTGTAGAAGCCAAATTAAACAGGAACAGCTGTCCTCCGTATGGAGAGTGTTATGCTGTACCTGCTTGATATGAACCTGTCCAGGAAGAGGAGGCAGCTCCAGTTCAGCACCACAAACAGGGGTGAACAGATAAGGACTTAAACTCAGACTTTTGAGAGCTAAGCTCTCAAAGGCCTCTGCCTGGATGGACACGCATAGAGTATGACACTACTACTTTCTCCGACATTCAGATTTCATATCATTTGTGTCTTCTTTATGAAGAAGCAAGCAAATATTGATGATATTACTACAAATGAACCAAACAAAAAATCCCACCCATTCCTCCATTGTATATGCTTGCTAGGAATGCACATTTCTATTAACCAAGGGCTATCTATCATGTTTGAGTTGACTGGATAGCTCAGTGGTTTAGGTATCTGGCTGCAGGGCCAGAGGTTGGAAATTCAATTCCCCACTGTGCCTCCTGTGAGTAGAACCAGCCTGTGTGGCCTTGGGCAAGTTGCACAGTCCCAGGATGGTCCCCAGAAGAAGGGAATGGTGAACCACTTCTGAGTGTTCTCTACCTGGAAAACCCTCGACAAGGTTACCATGAATCAGAATTGACTTGATGGCACATGATTCTTATTATCTATCATGTCAATAAACTTATCAGGAAGTAAGTTCCCACAGAAATCAAAAGGACTTTCAGTGAAATGTAACACTGTCTAACAGCTTCTCAGGGAGTGTCTACATTGGTCAATTACTGTGAAGTTTGCATCAGATCTGGCATGGAAGAAATCGAATTAAAAATTGGCAACTTCACAATGCAAAGCCAAGTGTGGGAAAGTTTGATGGGGAATTTTCTTTTTTTACTAAGCAACTGTGTTCTTTTAGTTCAGCCAGCAGGAGTGGTTTAACTTTGCTCTGATTCACTGGTAATGCTTTTCTCCACTTTCTGCCCTGTGTAGTTGCCTGATTTGATACGGGGGGGGGGGGGGGGGCGGCGGTTTACAGGGATGTCAGCTTTCAACCAAGAGCCTGTTGTGTCCAAGCAGTTAAAAAAAGCTCTCCAAAGTCAGAGCTGATATAAGTTACTGCTAAGCCACTTTGGAAAAATAAATGTTAATAAAGAGGTGGCAATGGCCAATTAGCACCTTGTCAGATCAAAGCTGCTGGTGGTTAGTCTGCAATCACAGTGAAAACTCTTTCATGAGAAATTTGTTGTACTTATCTGAACACAGTGATTTCACCCATGGAAACCTGCAGGGACCTGCTGTGAAAAAATGGATCACAGCGGATCTAAGTCTATTTTTCCACTGTTTAGTCATAGCCTCAGTTGGCAACCTCAAGTGGGGCAGGGTGATCATTTCAATGTACATCTGCCCATCACTGTCCAGTGGCTTTGGTTTCCACTGGTCATTCATTCATTTGTTAATCCAAATTACACTCTTCTTCCCATCTTATTACCTTTCTGAAGACATTGGAGCTATTCATCTCTGAAGCCACTAAGAATGTTCTGTCCTTTCAAAGTAATAATGAAAATAATTTGTTACGTAAAGTGAATTCTGTCACAGCTGACTAGCGAAGAGTTCAACCTGCAGGACAGTAAAAGACAGAATGGGGTCAAGCTAGGACCTGCGCAGAGAATGCTGCTTGCAAGATGGCACGTTTTCAATTTTAACAATAAAATGTTGTGCAGGTGCCTCTGGTATTACTTTTGCATGCTGCTCATCTGCATGTTTCCTTGGGCATCTGGCCAGGGCTGAAATTACAGCAGGAAGCCTTTTGTGATACCTACTGTCTTTAGAAGGGCTCAGAAACCAGGGGATTGAAGTTGCGGATTTCATTTAGGACCCTCTAATCCAGTGGTTCCCAACCTTTTTTGAGTCACAACCACCTTTTATAACAGCCAAGAAACCTGCAACACCCCAACACCACATTTCCATAAAACCACATTGTTAATGGGGTAAAACCATCCATTCTTAGAAAGCAGAGGTTTCCTTCTCCCAAAGGGGCCTGTTTCTCATGCTAACTGTAATATCTGGGTCCAAAGATCAAGGAAGAAATTATTTAACATGAGCTACAATGTCAACTCCCCCAAAAAACATTTTGTGACCCCCTTGCGGATCTCGACTCCCAGCCTGGGAAGCATTGCTCTAAAACTTTCCCACCCATAATTTGAGCACATATTTGTTGGCATATTATTGCAGTCTTAAGCATCCTTGACTTTAGCACAGAGCAAAGTTACTTTTTGGGTGGACAAAGTTCCTTTTTGGACCACAGCTCCCTGAATCCTGCAGCCAGTACAGCTTTTATAACCTTTGGATGAAACAGAATTTTATTAGCCTGGAATCAGCACTGCAGGATTATTCCCATTCCAACTCGAGCCGGGTTAGATCTATGTTCAAGAAGTCAGTTGCAATCTCTGTAGTGTGTCTATGAATGTGTGCACACATCAATGTACACACATAGCAGTGTAGTCCCTGGTTGCCGAAACAGCTCCAGGGTAAATGTCCATCCCTGCTATGTATGCACATGTATGTATGCACACTCTGCAAAACTTTGAAGAGCAAGACTAGATCAACAAATATATGTGGAGGAACAGTCCTATGATTGGAAGAATCTTGGATAACTATTGGATCTTGCTTACAGAATTGTTCGCCTGCTCAGGGCCTGGAAAAGAGCAGAATTTTTTGCAACTACAGTTCTACCTGTCTTCCAGTGGCCATACTGGCTAGCATATCCTGAAAATTGTAGCCCAAAGAAGTAATCTTTCCAAGCTGCTTATATTACTTCTGCTGAGTGGTTTAGACCTGTGGCTGTGGAACCAGAGGTTGGGAGTTTGATTCCCCACAGTGCCTCCTTGACAGGGGCCCTTTAAGGAACTTCCGTCTGCCTGAGACAGTCCAACTCATTTTGCTCAATAGTACAATCAGACCACCAGCAGGGGCTCTTTTGCTATGAGTCCAGCACAGGAGCACAAGATATTTTGCTTGTTGTGAAGAACCAGGATCAGATTCATTTGCTCTAGTAGCCACTGTGACACCAAGAGGGATCTGATGTTGCTCTCTGAATTGACTCTCAGCATACAGAGATTGAAGACAGGAACAAGACACTTGGACTGAAATCTAGCAGTAAGCTGAAACCAGAGTAGGCCCATTGAATCAATGGAACTGATGAAGAAGGTTACTCACCAAATCACCACTGATTCAATGGGCCTACTCTAGCTGCAACTTATCACTAGATTTCAACTTCATGCTGCCTTCGTGACTATATGCATCCTCCTTCTGGTAGAAACATGACAGAAAAGTTGTTATTTGGACATTCTAGAGATATTATAATACCACAATTCACAGTATATAAGAAGTGTAATGTTGTTGCATTGCAGCATCATGAACATCTCAGACATTTCTCTCTGAAAGTACTTTGGTAAAAGCCTGTTAAAAATGACCCTGTTTGCTCCCTAGAGAAATGTTTCAATTTGACAGGTTTCAAAGATACTTTGAACTGCCCCGTCAACTCCTAGTTTTCTCAAGCATTCATTGGGCCTCTCTCCATTTCCTTTTACCATGACACAATGCCTCTCTTCCCTGTGGCAAGTGCACCACCAAGACGGCTCTTGAGGAAACACAATAGAAAAATGCTTCATTATTGTTAATTGCTCCCGTATTGATTCCTGTTCCTGGGGCAGTTTCTGTTTTTTCTCCACTGGTTCTTTTGTAGCAGCCATTCGGGCGGATGCTCCTGGCTTAGACTTTTGCATTCATGTCTCAGTTTTTCTTTGTACCTGGGAAAATAGCTGGGGAAGAGACTGGAACCAATCAAGACATGGTGACTGCTAATGGTCTACAAATTAATAACGGTTAACACAGAGCTGTCGTTTATGACTTAGGAAAGGCTTGTACTATACTCACAGCTAGTAGTGCAGCTTCAAATTCAGAAGTACAAGGGCCCTTTATGACACTGTCTCACTTACACACACACACACACACACTGTCCTTCCTAAGTGCACTGCACACACATCCACACACTAATTAGTTGCAGCTAATTATGACTTGGTTACAACTATGCAAGGGTGGTGGTAGGAGAGGCAGGAATCCAGACACCAGTTTCCCTTCCTCTTGCACAGCTTATGAAACATGGAGGAAGCAGCTGCTTTCCTACTATCCCCATCTGCTCTTCTACAATGCCTTCTTTTCCTGCTCAGCAATGGAAGGGTTAGTCTGAAGACACACAAGCTAGCAGCTATTTGAAGGAAAGGGATGGAGGATATGATCTGACAGAGCCCGTAGGAAGCATCTTTGGAGGTCTCTGTTGCAGGAAAAGTGTCAGTGCTTCACACACACACCCCTGCAGGATGGCATGATTACACCACTGTTCATAGCCAAATGAAAGCACCACAAGGCTAACAATTACAAAATGGCCACTATGCAAGCACATAGAAAACAGTGCAGTAATAACTAGGAGCCAACACAGATTTGTCAAGAACAAATCCTGTCAGACTAAACTGATCTCATTTTTTGATCAGGGAACCTCCCTTATAGAGGGAATGCTATAGACGTAGTATATCTTGACTTTAGCAAAGCTTTTGGCAAAGTGCCCCATGATCTCCTAATTAGAAAACTAACTAGGTGTGGGCTGGATAGATCAAGTGTCAGTTTGGCTACAGAATCATACTCAGAGGGTGATGATTAATGGCTCCTTCTCCAACTGGGAGGAAGTAACAAGTGGAGTACCCCAAGGCTCAGTCCTAGGTCTGGTGCTCTTCAACATTTTTATTAATGACTTGGATGAGGGAGTGCAGAGGATGCTTGTCAAATCTGCGGATGACACAAATTTGGGTGGAATGGCTAATATCCTGGAAGACAGAAACAAAGTTCAAAATGATCTTGATAGGCTGGAGCACTGGGCTCAAAACAACAGAATGAAATTCAGCAAGGATGAGTGCAAGGTACTGCACCTAGGAAAAAGAAACCAAATGCACAGTTACAAGATGGGGAGACCTGGATCAGCAATACTACAAGCGAGAAGGATCTTGGAATTGTCGCAGACCACAAGCTGAATATGAGCCAACAGTGTGATGTGGCTACAAAAAAGGCAAATGCTATTTTAGGCTGCATTAACAGAAGTACAGTCTCCAAATCCCGTGAGGTACTAGTTCCCCTCTATTCAGCATTGGTTAGTCCTCACCTTGAGTATCGTGTCCAGTTCTGGACACCACACTTCAAGAAGGATGCTGACAAATTGGAATAAGTTCAGAGGTAGACAACAAGGATGATCAGGGGGCTGAAAACCAAGCCCTATAAGGAAAGACTGAAACAATCGAGGAAAGAAGACAGAGGGGTAATATGATAACATTTTTCAGATACTTGAAAGGCTGTCATACAGAGGAGGGGCAGGATCTGTTTTCGATCATTCCAGAGTGCAGGACACACAACAATGGGCTCAAGTTACAGGAAGCCAGATTTCAACTGAATATCAGAAAAAACATCTGAACTGTTTGAGCAGAAAGACAGTGGAACCAATTACGAGTACCTCAAGAGGTGGTGAGTGCTCCAACACTGGAGGCATTCAAAGAGAAACTTAGACAACCACCTGGCAGATATCCTTTGATTTGGATTCCTGCATCGAGCAGGGGGTTGGACCTGATGGCCTTATAAGCCCCTTCCAACTTCACTATTCTGTGATTCTAATGCAGACTGCTGTGAGCAGAGACTCGTAAGCTAGATGACATCAGACTCAAAATGTTTGGGCAGACATTCTAGTAAGGCTGAAAACCAGAGAAGGAAAGAAGGGCTGTTCCACTGACTGTAATGAGATTCACTTCCTTTGGCCCTCTTTCAGGAATTCCATAGGGTAGCCTGTTCCATTAGGCTACCTGAACCATTTTCATTCATCTGGAGAATCCTTACTGCCTGAATGTTTTTCTTTTTCCTATTCTCCCCTCACCCATTATTCATTGTTTGGCACACATGGGTGGCCCAAGGCTTAAGAGTGTGAGATGCTTCCACATTTAGTTCATGGGCCACCAATTGCTGCTTTTTTTAAAATTTAGATTATTAGCCTGATGACACAGAGAGAGCATTATTTATTAATGTGAGCTGCTCAGACACCCTTTTTTGACTCAAGTGTGGGGCATACATTGTTTAAAACATAAATGTATAAATCAGGAGCGGGCTACTTTGAGGGGACATTTTTCTGTCTTTGGATTCTCTGGAGACCCAAAGACAGCCAGCAAAAAGGAAGGAAGGAAGGAAGGGAACATAATTCTAGATCACATTTGCACTTTCTTAAGAAGGGGGTGGGGCCTACGAAAGGCCAGCCTTACCACTAGGCTAGTTTTACCAACAGGAATTGTACTTTTACTGTTATTGTACTTTTACTGCCAGGAAGGAGGGGATGTGGTTGTGGGAATTGTATTTAATGTATCTAATGGCAGGCCTCAGAAACTGTGCACTTTGATTTTTGGGAGGGTGCAAAAAACATCCGTTGCTCTGTCTTTGAGAAGAAATATCCCACTCTATCCCTGTGAGTGGGAGGCTCGAAGTGCTAGGCATGGAATAGACCTAAGATGGAGGTAGGCAATGCATGTAAAACAGTTGTACCCAGCTTGCCACGTTCTCCGCATACAGTACATGTCCCTGCTCCACATGCACACCCATATATGCTGGGTCTTACAACTCCATGATCCAACCCCACACCCCACCCCATCTGGCAGTTCACTACTTGAGGTCCACTAGAAGGTGGTCAAAGCCCTAATACACTAAAGGCATTTCAACACCTTTACTCTGCCTGCCCTGGTTAAGAGGGCTTTCTCCCATGTTGCTTCCAGACTGTGGAATGCAGAGAGCTCATTCTTGCCGTTTTTAGGACAGGTGTGAAGACATAGTTCTTAAAATTCGCCCTTTAAATTGCTTTATTGACTGCTGCGAGGATGTAAATTGCTCTGTTAACATTTTAATGTTTTTATTATTTAATTTGTTTTTAATCTGCTTTAATAACATAAACTACCTTGAACAAATTTGTTATGAAAAGGTAGGATACAAATGTAACAATAAACAAAATAATTAATAAATAAGAGTAATAGTAACATTGCATAGCTATTTATTGAAGGTGCATTGCGCAGGCACACATTTCAGCTACTTTTGTTATAACTAAATATATCTTTCTTGAATCCAGTTGTAACTTGATGGTGAAAATAACACATCTAGTAGCCTTTCAGATGCAAATAAGATGTGAGGGAAAGGAAAGAAAAACCCCTCTCATCCATGTAGGAAAACTTGCTTTATAATGATGTATTTTATTAATTAGTAACTCACAGCTGGAGTGCATGCCAGGAATATAACATTGTACAAATAATCAATATCCTATTGCTAGTCCTAACTAGAGTAGACTCATTGATGCAGTGGGATTTACATAAGGATTGGTTTACCATTTGGCAGGGGGTTCAATGGGATTACTTTTAGTCGGATGCTGGCCTTTATTTACAACCAGCAAAGTAGAATTTATGGTAACTTCATGGCTAGTGCCACTAGAGGGAGCTAGCTCTCCTTAAATTACCTGCCAATTAGGGGGAGGCTGGGGTTTCCTAGCTAGTGATAGTTTTCCCACAGATTCACCATTTTCCATTTCCATTTTTGTTAGGGCAGTGCAAGCCAGAAAATGCAACTGTGTGCAGTTAGCTTATGTTCCTGCAGCTAGTTAACTGGCAGCACAATTGTACTGGTACATGTTCTACTCCCATCTTCTCACCAGCAAGATCAACAATCTATGTTCGAACGGAGGTCAGTGGCTGTGCAACTTGCAGCCGACCGTTAAGACAGTCCACAAAAAATGCTTTGAACAGAGCATAAGTGAGGAAGCTCTCTGGTCCATGCTTCCCCCGACTATTTACATTCTCCACGTTTTACAGGACTTTCACCACCTAAACAGCACACACCACTTTGATTAAATAAATACAATACTGATTAGCATTTGACTCCACACAAGCGTAGAACCAACAGCCTGGTCTGGGTTTGACCTCAGAGGACCTGGGAAGCAGTCTCATAAAACTGGAGCCACCACAGACTCTTCATGTTTTCCCTCTCCCGCTTTCTGTCTTGAAGAAGGGAAAAACAGAAGACGCACCCTAATGAGGCCAAAGCAGAAAAAAAAAAGAAAAAAAAGGGGAACAATTCAGGCATGTATAATTATTATTAGTACACTCTGCTGCCTGGAAAACAGGCTCATCAAAGGGTGAGGCCTTATTGCATCAAAGGCCCTGTGCTGTGTTGAGTGAAGAGTGGACCGTACACACCAGTGGTGGGACACTTTGGGAGCCTGGGGGGGATTGCACTGCCAGCCCAGCCCAGCCCAGCAGGAGCGGCACCTCTGCTATTGCGGCCATGTTGCTCAAATTCAGAGGTGGCAAGCTGAAAGCCACTGTAAACAGGCAGGCAGGGAAGGTGCCCCTGATCTGAATGTGAATTGTATTTGCAGGTCACATGACAGCAGATTTAAAGAAAAGGGCTGCTTGGGGGGGGGGCTGTTCGTGTGTGTTTTGTCATCTGTTTTTGCCTGCCCTGTGTAGATGTGTGCTTGTATGTGAGACAGAGACAGAGAGAGAGAGAGAGGGAAGCAGAATTAGTTTAGGTAATTAACATAACATGTTTTGCTGCTCCTTCGCAAGATACAGTTTGGGGAAGACTCTAGGAGCACCCTGTTGTTTCAAAGAACTCTACTGTGTTGCTTCCTCTATCTGTCTCACCTTCTGTTTCCCATATAGGTAAACAAATACTATACAAAGACCACATGTCCCTTATTGCCTTGCCTCACAAGAACAAAGGCTGCCTGAAAGAGTGTCCCCAAAACCTCCTATTGCTTGGAGAAAGTAGGGAACAGAAAACAACACCTTAGAAACATATCATAGTTTTTTTTTTAAAGCCAAACCAGGGCAAATCACTATCCACCAACAGGCCAGTTGAAAAACTGCTTGTATATATTCAAATAGTTGTCTACAATTATGCCAAAGAAAACGTTATCTGACAGCCAGCTCCAATCAGAAATTCCCAAAGCAGAGCACCAGTATTGTTCTCATCACACTGTAGATGACCTGGCATCTTCGGCAGGTGGACAAGCACAGCCTGGCAAACATAAACGGTATCTGGTTCTAGTCTGCAAGGATTGGTTGGGCATTCTCTAAGCCAGCCTTTCCTAATCTGGCACCCTCCAAATGGATAGGATGAGGACAACCAGAATGGGGCCAGATGTCCTTAGCTAAGCTGAGATTGTAGAATCCCAATAGAGCATGTCTAAATGGAAGGAGATTCATTCCCTTGGAAAGAGAGGGTCCTGCTGGCTGGCTGGCATGTGGTCTCTGCTGCCAGCCCTGGCCATTTGGCTTTTGTTGAGTGGAGTGATGGCAAGATGCATTTGTTGGGATCTCCCTCCTCACAGGAAGGTGGCAAGAGTTCACTTCTTGTTGCCAGAGGAGGAAGAGGAAGAACCTTGCCGTGAAATCATAATTTGATAGATGGTTTCCCGGAAATGCTGATCCTGGGTCAACCTCTTGGCAGCTTGCTTCAGATCTTCTATGCTTTCAGCCTCTGAGTACATGAATGATTGTGACTGTCGCACTAAGAACAAAAACAGGAGAATGATACATCACAAAGATGGGCCTGCTCATTTGCTCATACCCACCCAAATCTTTTCTATGTAATTTGGGAGGCATAGCCCAAATTCAGTTTTGTGGCACCTTAAAAACAGTAAAGTTTCATTTGGCATAAGCTTTCAGGGACCTCAGATGATTTCTTCCGATGCTTCTTCTGGGTCCTGCAGTCCATGAAAGCTTGTACCAAATAAAACATGCTAATCTGTAAAGTGACACCCAACTCTTCCTCGTATTGCCTGCAACAGATGAAAATGGTTAACCCTCTAGAAAGCTCTGTATTCATTAGGAAGCATCAACTAAAATAATACCAAGTTATGCATGCCTTCCCCAGTGGGTCCTAACTGCTTTTTTTCTTTTTGGAATATTTTAAATTACTTGATATGTTTTTTTATTTTTTCCATATTATATTAAACATGTTACGTCAATTCCAGTGGGTTAGAAGAGGCCCTCGAGATCTTATTGCAAATATCTGCTGGCTACTGGAACACACCAAAGAATTTAAAAAAAAGATTGATCTATGCTTTATAAAATACAGCAAAGCTTTGACCATGTGGATCATAAGAAGGTATGGATTGTTCTGAAAGAAATAGGTGTGGTTCAGCACTTGATTGTCCCGATGTATAACCTGTATTGTGGACAAGAAGCTACCATTGGGATAGAATTTCGAGAGACAGAATGGTTTCCTATAGGCAAAGATGTTAGACTAAGGTGCAGTTTATTTCCTTATCTGTTCAATCTGTGTTCAGAACATCACAGAAAGCCAGACTAGATTCAGATGAAGGAGGAGTGCAAATTGGTGGATGAAACATCAACATCTAAGATACGCAGATGACACTATCTTACTGGCAGAAAGCAGCATTGACTTGAAACAACTGTTAGGGAAAGTGAAAGAAGAAACTGTAAAAGCAGGACTACACTTGAACATTAGGACAAAAATTATGACAACAGAGAACTGCACAACTTTAATGTCAACAATGAAGAAAATGAAACAGTCAAAGATTTTGTATATCTTGGTTCAATCATCAATTCAAACGGAGACTGCTGCCAAGAAATCAGAAAAAGACGGAGACTCAGAAGGGCAGCAATGAAGGAATTAGGAAATATCAAGTGTAAGGATGTGTATCTTGAGACCAAGGCCATCCATACTCTTGTATTCCTGATCATCATTTATGGGTGTGAAAGCTGGACTGGAAAGAAAGCTGACAAGAAAAAAAATGATTTGTTTGAAATATAGTGCTAGAGGAGAGCTTTGCGGACACTCTGGACTGCCGGAAAGACAAACAAGTGGGTCCTGGGGCAAATACTGACTGAACCCTCTCTGGAGGAAAAAAAAATGATGAAACTGAGGCTGTCCTACTTTGGGCACATCATGAGAAAACAAGATTGTCTGGAAAAAGCCAATAGAGCTGGGAAAGGTGGAAAGCAGCAAGAAAAGAGGAAGACCAAATATGAGATGGATTGACTCCCTAAAGGAAACCACAGGCTTGAGTCTATAAGAGCTGAGCAGGGCTGTTGAGGACAGAACATTTTAAAGAGCTCTCATTCATAAGGTTGCCAGATGTCAGAGGCGACTTGACAGCATGTAACAGCAAGAGATTTTATTTTATGAAGTGACATGTAAATACCACAACCACAGAGAGAGATAGGTAGAGGTCCAAGGCTCAAGAAGCGTAAGAAACTGTGAATAATATAAAGCTACTATGAAGAAAGAGGGGAATTGGGAATAACTGTGGTAATTAGCAGATGTTAACAGTGGACACAGAGCTTGGGACAAAGACGACAGAAAGTCAGTTTGTCCAATCACATAGACCCATCCAAAACTAAACATCATCCTGGGTTTCCATACTAAAGTTTCTTGGTGTTCCAATGCACTCAACAAGATATCCTTCAGAATTCAGATATGCCTGCTTTTGCCCCCTGAGCTGGCCCTAGGATGAGTCAGAACCGTAGAATTATAGAAATGGAAGGTCCTGAAAGGATAATCTGCTGCAACTCTCACTAATGCAGGAAATCCACTGCTAAATCGTCCCTGACAGATGGCCACCCAGCCTCTGCTTAAATATCAGAAATGAAGGAGAGCCCATCCACTTGTGAGGTCGGTTCTTTCACTGTCAAGCAGGAGGTTCTTCCTAATGTTTAGTCAACATTTCCTTTCTTGTCATTTGAAGCCACTGGTTCAGATCCTTCTTCCTCAAGCTGCAGAAAGCAAGCTAGCTCCAAATCCAGTTTATGACACCCTTTCGTAGGCTTCAAGAATGGCTATCATGTAATATGTCTTCTTCAGATTAAATATACCTGTTCTCCTCAAACATTATTCACAGGGCTGGGGTTCCTTTTTCACCTTCCTCTGGAAATACGCTATTTTGGGAATAAAGTTTCTTAATCTGCAGTGCCCAGAGACAGTAGATTGGTTGCTACTATTGAAGGGCAGAATATTATCAAGCACTACTTTATGTTTTCAGTGCTGTGGTAGAATCTTTTTTCTCTAAAGTACCAAAACGGACTGAGCTGCCTCTGTTCGGCCCTTCAACAATTTCGTGACCAATTTGAGTCTGCAGGGAGCTGGGGAGAAAATGTGGGCTACTTATAATAAAGCTAAACCATTGTATTGCCAGAGCTATTTTTATCATCTTATAATAACTCTACTTTTCTATCAAACATGTACAATAGCCTGGTAGGAACAGGGACCTACTATTTAAAAGAAGAGATTTTTACAAGTCTTTATGATGTATTTTTGTTATTGTTCACTGCCACAAGCCTTGTCTATTGTAGGAGCATGGGATGTAAATATTATAAAGGGGGAAAATGTAAAAGAGAAAAAATCAAGGAAGGCCTGTAAGCCATAGGAACCTCACAGCTCTGGTCAGTAAGTGGGGCCACCTCGGACATGGTGGAGGAGCCTGCCTGAGGCTGTGGTCAGGAGGAGACCATACCCTGTTTCCCCGAAAATAAGACCTAACCTGAAAATAAGCCCTAGTATGATTTTTAAGGATGCTCGTAATATAAGCCCTACCCCAAAAATAAGCCCCAGTTAAGTGAAACCCCACCCTCCACCATTGTGCAGCAACCAGAAGAAGATGACATGACTGTATTTGAATAAATGTAGATTGTAGTACATGAAAAAAATAAAACATCCCCTGAAAATAAGCCCTAAAGCGTTTTTTTGGAGCAAAAATTAATATAAGACCCTGTTGTGTTTTCGGGGAAACACGGTATTAGTGTTTCCTGCCCTTTACAGCATAGGGTGAAACAGGACCATCCATTTTCCTTTTACCAAATCAAAATCCCCTCTGCAATTCATTACAACAGTGGTTCCCAAACATTTTGGCCTTGCAGCTGACCACTGGCCACAGCTCCCCTTGCTTGGAGAGGCCATCAGGGGTCTTACTGCCACCAGGGGTAGGATCTTGACCCCATCCCCATCCCATCTCCTCCTCCCAAATATATCCGAGGGACCACCTCCCTCCAGGCCCTGATGCAGGAAAATTCACAAGGCCATCCAGCAAGCATTTATTTATTTTATTTATTTATTGAATTTATACCCCACACCATCTGGCAACCAGGCCACTCTGGGTGGCTAACAATTTCTATTGGGGACCATAGAGATGGGGAAAGGAGAGGCAGGTATACAGTTTCCACTTTGATTCCTGTTTAACATAGAGCTATGAAGGCAATTGAAGGAGCTGTTTATAGAGCTATGAACAGGTCCTCTGCTGCCTTTGTAGCTCTATATTCCATCCCTTTCCTGTGGCTCCCCTGGCTGGGCTTCATGGAGCCACAGCATACAGTTTGGGAACACCTGAATTACAAAGACTGTGTATTATTATTCCTCCTCGTTCAACTTCACCAGGATCAACTGAACCCTTTTTGCTATTCCCAGTGTATCAAAAGCATCAACTTTTGGACAATAAAGGAAGAAGAAGACTAAAGATAGAGGAAGAAGAGGATTATTGCAAGAGGTCCCGACTATGGTGGTGGGGAACACAGTCGATTTGTATTTTGGTTTATGTATTTTATGTTTATGTTTATGTTGTAGTTAAAATAATAATAATAATAATAATTAAAAAATCAACTGAATTCCAGGCACAACCAAGCTGAGTTTTATATGCACATTAGGCATTCTTTTTTAGTGCAGAGCGGAATGGTCTTGCATTTGAACAGGTGGATTCACACAGCATTCCAGGCCAACGTGAAACCAATGGTTCATCATTGTTATATCAAGAAACGACTGGGTGAATTGTCCATGAGTGTCTCTCAGAAGAAGAGTCAGGATAATCAACAGCAATCATGACTTCCTTCTGCTTGATGAAAATAGGAAACATGCTGACCGTTATCTCAGCAAGGAAAAGGGTGACCTTGATTTTCACTGCTGCAGCAGTGAGAGTTTTAAAACAAAGCCATGTACTTTTTCTACACAACCACAAAGCTCTTTGAATCCTAGCTAGGTTAATTAGCCTCTTGATAAATGCCAGATTGCAAGAACCAGGGAGGGACGTGCTCCCAAATCATAGAACAGCTCAGGATGGTAAGGGAATGTATAGAAGTGGCACTTACAGTCATTCCATGTATTGCTGGATCTTCTGCGGTGAAATCTGCAGCTTTTTATCCTGCGTGTGGCAGCTTTGTGGAGATACACAGAGTTCTTCATAATCACAGGCATTTTGGCTTCTAATTCAGCATTCCGGATGCACTCCTCAAAAAATTCTACAGGACACCCAAGGGAAACACAGTTAATATACTGTCCTTAGACCCAGTTTCCTCATCTTTGTGCCAACAGCCCCACTAGTTGAGGATCAAAGCAGGGAGGGGAAAAGTTTCTTTGAGGATGCTCAGTTCCCAGCAACAGTCATGCTGGCTCAGGTATTCTGGGAGCTGTACTTCATTTTTTTCAAGGTAGTTGTTATCTAGGGTGGACAACAGCAAAGAATCTCGCAGTAGCTCCTGCCCCATTTTCCTCCCTTGAGACTCCCATCGGTTGAACTTGCCCCTCTGTGTGTGTCTGTGTTTGTGTCTGTGTGTGTCAAAAAATGTTAGAGAGGAGAATCATGCCTAGATGATTATGGAGAGCCTAGAGGTCACACAAACTGTATTTATACATACATGCATACATTTCTTCCTGATGTCCATCTGTTGACACACAAATACCTGCCTTTGGCAATTGAATGACAGGGGCTTTGAAGGATTTGTTGCATTTTTTTGTATTGTTTCTAACTGAGAATGCTATTTCTAACTGAAAGTTGTTTTCAATTATACTCAGTTTTACTAATCACTTTAATTGTTTTTAATATTTACAATGCATTGGCTGAAATCTAGCAGAGTAGCATATGTTGCATAAGAATGATATTATCAGCCTTACGTAGCATATGTTACAGTACTGGATTTCAGCCATTGTTTTTTAATTGTACTGTTTTTCATTTAAACTATAAGCTGTCTTGAGTTAGGGAGAAAGGAAGGCTGTAACCTAAATAAATAATATGTAAATCTGACTTTGAGAAATGAGTTTGTATAATTTCAGTCTTCCCTCCTCTGTGTAAGTGTAAGGCAATACAGTTAAGGATTAATTTGCTAACCATTCTGGCTGGGATCCTATTGGATCCCAGGAGAAGGTAAAGGCCCACCAGCACTGTGTAACATGGGATTGCCTGCTTGCACAGATCTTGCCAGTACAGAAGCAGAGATCCTTGTTGCACAAAGAATGGCTTATGCTTCCACAAGAAGACCCTGAAACCTTTCCTGCACAGGTCCCATAACTGTCAAGCCACTAGTGCTACCACATGCACCCACCTGTTGCCCATGCGGCTCAATACGACAGGATCCCAGACGGTAGCTTTACCACCTTGTTTATTTTTCTGAACTCTTTAACAAGTGTTGCTGCTGGGGGGGGGGGGGGATTAATTAACAGAATACAATTTTGAATTTTCACAAACTACTCTGAGCTAAGAGAACTTTCTTCTTGCCCAATAATGGCCTCTCAGAGGTTTCTGGGACAGAAATTCCCCAGGGCAATGAAGGAGGTACTTCACATGTCCTTCTCATATTGTATTTGGTTCAATCTCTCATTAGATAATTTAGGCAATTCAGGAGGGAGTAGGGACAGGAGTCAGAGCTCGGAGAGACTCAGTTCCAGACACTGTTTTGAATGCCATGGTTTGTGGGCACCACAGATGGTTCAGGCACCAGGCATGGCTCTGGCCGTTGCTTTGCTCATCCCTGCTAAACAGTAAAAATCTCAGAATCATGCACAGTATGACAATGTTCTTTTGCACATGTACAGAATGCCTGACTCTATGACAATTGCTATGACTTCCAAATACATATGCACGTGCAACAACAAAAGATAGATCCACGTTCCAGGCACAAACAGTGCTAAACATGTCTTTTCACACTCATCTCCATGTGAGCTTTCCTTCCAATGCAAATAGCCGCTTCAGAGCAACTATTTCCATCAGAACCCCATCAGACGAGGAAAACTTGCTCTCTCTCTCCATTCTCACAGATGACCACCCACCTCAAGCAACTTTTTAAAAAGGACATTAAATATAAAGATCCATTTAACGCATGAGTAATCTGGCCTTCATTTACAACGTCCATACATATGATGGTACCCACTAGCATTTGCCCCCTGTGTCCCTCTGTTTCTTAGGGTATATAGTTTTCTGCTTTGCAGTTGCTAGAAATAACTGGACTAGTACTTAGGACCAGAGATGGGCATGAATTTTAAAAAAAATCACCAAATTCGTTCAAAAATTGCTAATTCATAGATTCATATTTGTACAAATCAATGCCCTGACAAATACCAACCAATGAATTTTTTGTTATTTCTTTTATTCTTTTGGCTATAAAATGTCCCCCCCCCCCCGCACCTAGAGACAACCAAAATTGCAGGGAAGCTTCCTCTGACTCTCCTCTACAATCCCTCCACATTTGGTGAAGACTGGGTTTCAGATGTCTGAGTTATACACCCACAAAGAAGGCACCCCAGGAAAGTTTCCCCCAGGCACCTAGAGACACCAAAATCACAGAGAAGCTTCCACTGACTCTCCTCTACAATCCCTCTACATTTGGTGAAGATTGGGTTTCCCCAAGCCAGCTGCTAAAGGCTGCTTTCCTGTGGGGGCCCACTTTGTGGGTGTATAACGTGGATGTTTGAAACTCAATCTTCACCAAACTTGGAGGGATTGTAGAGAAGTGTCAGTAGCAGCTTCTCTGTAATTTTGGTGTCTCTAGGTGCCTGGGGGAAGTTTCCTGGGGGGTCCCTCTGTGTGGGTGCATAACTCAGACGTTCGAAACCCAAATGTCACCAAACCTGCAGGGCTTGTAGAGGAGAGTCAGGGGAAGCTTATCTGCAAAGTTGGTGTCTCCTGGTGCTTGGGGAGCCATTTTATAGGGTTTTAAAGTAAAAAATGAATTGACAAATCAATTCATCAGAAAAAAATTGTAAATTCATAATTTGTGATTTGTTGACCTTGACAAATCACAAATCAAAACAAATCACAATTTTTCTGATTCGTGCCCATTTCTACTTAGAGCCCCTGGAAAATTCAGGAGGTTCAATGTTCTGACAGGCATTCAATGTTCAACTAGTTTAGGCAAGCTTTTCCCAAACCAGCATGTTCAGAGTGTCCTGGACAACCTTTATAATCATGGACATTCTAGATAGGGATGATGGGAGCTCTAGTCCAGCACACCTATAGGCCACCCATTTGGGGAAGGCTGATCTAAGCTGAACTCCCTAAGAAAGGGCACATCTTTTCAATCCTTGATCCTTATTTCCAAAGCTTGTAAAAGTAACTAATCCTCCACCCAGCATGTCCAGTGGCCACGTTGGTAGAAGGACTATATTATATGTTGCCCAAAAAAGTTCCTTTTTCCAAGCTCTGTTTCTTTCAAGGTACTGTGGAATCTACACGCCAGGAATGGGAGAAGAACCAAGGTGTGGCTGCTGCTCACTTACTCTTCAGGTTGCTGACATCAGCCTTCATTTTCTCCTCCTTCTCTCTGTTCCGATGTTTACAATTCAGGCCCTGCTCCAGGCTCTGCAAGGCCTCCTCTGCCTCACGCAAACGCCTCTCCAGCTCCATGCGGACCTTTACTTCTGCCTGAGCAGGAAGGAAAGGAGTCCGTCCCAAACCAAACAACAGCAATCCAGAAGAAGACAAGCGTGGCCATGCTGGCTGGAGAAACTGCAGGAGCTTGGGTCTAAAAAATACCTTTTCCTAGCTGTGTTCCCTCTTTAGGCACAACGACAAGAAATGCAAGGCTTCCAGTTATAGTCTGTAAGCAACAGTCGTTTTTTGTTTCTTTTGAATGTGGGAATCTATGGCTTGCACAAACCACACTGAGTAAGCTAACTAGGGAATCCTACCACAGTTCTATCCTTAAGCTCAAAGGTGGGGGAAAGGGTATAAGACCCCAAAGATTGTACCATTCACACTAAACTAGCCTCTTTATTCTGTATTAGTTGATTAAGGTGTGGAGAGTGCAGCAGCTAAGGGTTCATAAAGGGGCAACAGTGCCTTTTTTGGAAATTAAGAGTTTTCAGTTGAACCAAAACAGAGGCACATATTAGCATCAAGACCAGTGATGTAGATATTTTGGATTAGAAGCAACCACTATGATACAGAATTACCCTGGTGTCTGAAAGATTGCCACTGCTACTGTCACCTCTTCTGTGAACATAGTTACTTGCTGAGATCATCAACTAATGCCTTCCTGGGTCCTTCAGAGGTTAGGTAGATTAGCATGGACAAGAGGTCCTTTTCGAGCAGTGCAGCATCTGCAGGATGCCCACCCAAAACATATTTGCCTCCCACTTCCTTTGCCACCTTTCAGGTGCTAGCTAGGTGAAATCTGTTTTTATTTCTCAACCTTTTGTTTATAGAACTCTGTTGCTATTTTTATATGTATATCTGCTCGTTATTATTCTAGTGTTTTGCTTATTTTCTGTCATCGCACCCCTTAATATTACCTTTTTTATTTATGTATTTTTCTTTTATGCCCTTTTAATATCTGCTTCTACACTGCTTTGCAGGCAAACTAATGGAAAGATGGGGCATTCATTTTTTTTAAACAACCATTACTTACTACTATTTACTGCTTTAATCTTGGGACAATTCAAATAAGATGCAGTTCTGCTTAATTAGCATATAAACGCCAATCAACAGTCTGATTGCAAACATTGAAAATACAAAGTAAAACAAATGTGTGATATCTTTGAGAGAGAGTAAATATTCTTTGTTATGGTTGTAAGTTTTTCGGGCTGTTTGGCCGTGTTCTCCAGAACATGGCCAAACAGCCAGAAAAACCTACAATAACCATCAGATCCCAGCCGTGAAAGCCTTCGAGAATACATTCTTTGTTATGTTTGGTAGACAGGCTTAAGTCATTCCACTTCTTTCTATTGTCTTATCTTGTTTTTCATCATTTCATCAGGAAGCTTTTTTTTTTATCATTGCACATATGTTGAAAACATCCATTGAAAACTTACAGGATATCTCCAGATGTGGGAGACAGGGGCAGGGGGAAGGAGGGTGAAACGACTTGCTGATCAGAGCCTGGAAAAGTTCCTTTTGTGGACTATATAGCTTGGCTGGCCATGTTGGCTGCGAAATTGTGGGTTTTTCAGTCCCTGTCCACTCCCTACGAAAGAACTTTTCCAAGCTCTAGCTGAGTTCATAATAATTACATGCCATCAGTCAATTCTGACTTATGGCAACCCTCTCCAGGGTTTTCTACGTATAGAATATTCAGAAAGAGTTTACAATTCCCTTCTCTTGGGGGCATTCTGGGACTTTGCAGCTTGTTTGAGACTATGCAGGCTGTCTCTCCTCCCGGGACACACAGTGGGGAATTGAACTCTCAATCTCTGGCTCTGCAGCCAGATACCTAACCAAATGGTACACAGCCGTTCTGCTACCAGTACCTTGAGGTCTCGTTCTGTCTTCTGCTTTTCAGCAGTGAGCTCCAACAGTGAGTTTTGTAAAGCCTGCGACTGGGAAGAGTAGAACTCCCGCTCTGCCTCCAGGGCTCGGGAGCGCTCCTCGTTCTCCTTCATTCTGTACAGCAGAACAGGGGAAGAAATTCAGATCCCAACCTGCTATTTCATTTCTCAAACCTGCTTCCTAGCTTTGTTTGTTTTTTTGTATGTTATGTTTTGTCTGCCAGATTGCACCTAAAGATGTGGGGAAGATCTCTCTGGTGATCTTACCAAATTCATGCTGCTGAAACCTGTATGTGATCTGAAATTCAATGAACAGTAGAAATCTATACTCAGTTTCAGCTCTTGCAGTCAAAGTGCACAATCAGGAAAATGTGTACAGAGATGCAGACAGTATAGAAAAGTGCACACCCAAAATGTGCTTATTACATAGAAATGTGCATGATGATGCCTATATTTAAGACAAGTCGACCTGTTTTATCATAGGGAAGTTTGCTTACAAAATGAATGCAGCACAATGCACGCCTTTGGTAAGAAGGTAAAGGTAAAGGCTCCCCTTGACATTTAGTCCAGTCGTGTCCGACTCTAGGGGGCAGTGCTCATCCCCCGTTTCCAAGCCGTAGAGCGAGCGTTTGTCCGTAGACAGTTTCCGTGGTCACGTGGCCAGCGCGACTAGACACGGAACGCTGTTACCTTCCCACTGTGGTGGTACCTATTTATCTACTCGCATTTTTACATGCTTTCGAACTGCTAGGTTGGCAGGAGCTGGGACAAGCGACAGGAGCTCACTCTGTTGCGTGGATTTGATCTTACGACTGCTGGTCTTCTGACCTTGCAGCACAGAGGCTTCTGCGGTTTAACCCACAGTGCCACCACATCCCTTTTGGTAAGAAACATACGTGCAAATATTTATGTGGCCTGTAAAACATTCAGTGAACAGAAACAATGACAACTTTGGAAAAACGAGAGCAAGAGTGAACCTCAACTTGACCCCTCCCATCTCTCCCTAGCTGCTATCTGTGGACAAGATTCTCTGTCTTCAAACTTCCTAAGGAAGTCAGATGAGCTCCTCTTACCCGTTGTTCCCTGGTCTTCTCCCTCTCACTGACTTTAAGAAAGCAGGATTCTAGGGTCATGTTGGCTAAGGGATTCTAGCAGTTATGGTCCAAAAAAAGTAACTTTCCCAAATTCTGTCCAGGGCCCTGTTTTCTTGGGAAGCTTCATGTTAAAGAGACAACCTCCAAGTTGCCACAAACTGCCAGCCTCTTACCTCTTCTCGGCCAGGAGTTTCTCCTCCAGCAGCTGGTGCATTTTCTCCTCAATCTGGTGCAGGCTGCTCTGCAGGCCACCAGTAGCATCCGGTGGCTCGCTAGGGCTGACTGGAGGCTGCAGCTGACTTTCCTTTTGTTCCAGCATTTCCAGGGTCCGCTGTTTTTCCAGGGAGAGTTCCTTGGAGACCACAGAAACATGTTAAATAATACATTTTCTCCTCTCCTCCCTCATATATCCTATCCTGGCATCGGCTACCCTTCAAAATATATTTTGAACAGTTTGTTCACAGTTGTGGTATGTGAAGTAAGATTGCCATATTTTTCTTGGCAGGGCTCTTGTGCGCTTAACACATGAAGCAGAAAAAATCAATAATTTATCATTTTCTGCCTCTGTGCTGCCATACTGGGAAAAAGATTTGCATGCAGTTGTTAAAGGCACCTTGCTGTAGACAACTGTGCACATGGGTATTTGGGGAGGAGGGGATAGGAGGGGATAGGAGGGGAGATTCCTCACTGGAATCTTAAACACATTTATTTTCATAGAATCATAGAATCGTCGTAGAGTTGGAAGGGACATTGGAGGTCTTCTAGTCCAACCCCCTGCCCAAGGCAAGAGACCTCATACCATCCCGGACAGATGGCTGTCCAATCTTTTCTTGAAAACCTCCAGAGATGAGGCACCCACAACTTTGGGAGGCAAGCTGTTCCACTGCTTAATGGTTCTCACAGTCAGGAAATTCCTCCTTATTTCCAGGTTGGATCTCCCTCTGACAAGTTTCCACCCATTGGTTCTTGTCCTACCCTCAGGCGCAATGGAGAATAAATCGATGCCCTCTTCCCTGTGGCAACCCTTCAGATATTGGAAGACTGCTATCATGTCTCCCCTCAGTCTTCTCTTCGTTATGCTAAACATACCTAGTTCTTTGAGTTGTTCTTTATAGGATTTAGCCTCCAGTCCCTTTATAATCTTTGTTGCTCTTCTCTGCACCCCTTCCAGGGCCTCAGTGTCTTTTTTGTATTGTGGTGACCAGAACTGGACACAGCACTCCAAGTGCGGCCTCACCAGCGCAGTATAGAGTGGTACTATCACTTCCCGTGATCTTGATGTTATCCCCCAATTGATGCAGCCTAGGACTGTGTTGGCTTTCTTGGCAGCTGCAGCACACTGCTGACTCATCCTTAGGTGGTGGTCCACCAGGACACCTAAATCCCTCCCCCCAGGTACTACTGTCAAGCCAGGTATCATCTATCCTGTACCTGTGCATCTGGTTTCTCCTGTCTAAGTGCAGGACCTTACTTTTCCCACCACTGAACTGCATCTTATTGGATAGGACCCAGTGTTCAAGTCTGTCTAGATCCTTCTGAATGTTGAGTCTTGCTTGCACCCCAAAATTAAAACATAGCAACGTTCACATCCACAAAACCACAGTGAATTGAATCGATTTAGAAGTGAGGTGCTTTAAAAGGCCCTTGCTGGCCAGTTGAAAAGAAAAACCCACTCTGCAAACCAAATACATTGGTTTTCCCCCTGGTGCCATGTGCCTGCTGCTCCTATGGTAGTTGGCTCTGAAGGTCTTTCTCTCTGGCACAGCTCAGCTCTGCATCCTGGGCAGCCAAAAGGTTATAAGCCATATAAAAAGAAGGACCATATTGCAGTAGGCTGGAAGAAACCCCAAGGTTATCAGAAGCATTAAGTGCAGGGGGCGGGATAGAAAAAGTACTCTTTTTTTCCTTGGTGTCAGAAGCACCACATACTATTAATAAATATACTGCATAATTTTAGCCCAATGATGGGCAACATCAAGAACCTTTGGAGCAGCTAACACCAAGTCCTCCACAGTACATGTTGACAGCTGCAGAGTACACTGATATAGGCATGAAGTTGCTTCTTCTTCTCTGCACTCACAAAGGACTGTGTCAGTGCAACCCTGCTATTTTCTTATGTTTCATTTGGTTCTGTCAGCTCCACTCTGTAGTCTATTCAATGACTTCCAAGTAACCCCATTCTCCATGTGAACAGGGGCTAGACTTTCCAGGGGTTTCATCGATTTTAAAAGATGGGTAATTCTTTCTTTCTGCATTACAGCCCTGGTATTCTCCACTGTAAGTACTCTTAAGTACTCTAAGGAGGGAAAACTCCAGAAACAAGCACAGTAAAACAGTTACCATGCCTAGTATAATGAGCCTAAAAAAGTGAGGGAATTCATGGAATATTCTGGAAGCAGGCAAGGCTGGGTGGGTGCTGGCACTCTGAAAATGAGCACTCCACACTTTGCTTGAAGGTCCACTGATGTAATGAAATTTCCAAGGAGACTAGAGTAAGTACAATAGCATAAATTGCCGCAGCAATTTTTCACTAGTTAACAGGTTGTTGCTAGTATCTTTCATCATGCACCGACTCGCTGCAGCGTGCAAAGAGCGATACAAGTGGTGACTTGTTAGCTAGAGGGAATTCACTACTGCTAGGTATGCCATTTCTCATGAGAAGAGAAGTCTCCCTGGAAAAGACCCTGATGTTGGGAAAGTGTGAAGGCAAGAGGAGAAGGGGACGACAGAGGACGAGATGGATGGACAGTGTCATCGAAGCTACCAACATGAATTTGACCCATCTCCGGGAGGCAGTGGAAGACAGGAGGGCCTGGCGTGCTCTGGTCCATGGGGTCACGAAGAGTCGGACACGACTTAACGACTAAACAACAACAACAAGGTATGCCATTGCACTTAATGCCAGTGTAATTAACCAACAGGGTTCTGACTACTATATTAAAGATTAGCAAAACTAGGAGCAAAATCGGATACCTACTTCCAGTGTTTTCTGCAGTGTTTCTGTCAGATTTCGGAGCCCTTTCTTTTCCTCTTCCACTCCTTTGAGGGACCGGGCAGTCATTTCCAGTTCTCTGAAACAAACATATAAAGGTTGTCGGTGGAAGGTTACCCACCAAATGCCCTAAACGAGGTATGGGCAAAGTGCAGCTTCTAGGTGCCATGTTCCCAAACGTGATGTTGTTGTTGCTGCTGCTGTTGTTAGCTTTAAAAGTCAGATGGTTGCCTCTACTTTGCCCACCTCTGCTGTAAAAGATAATAATATTATTAAAGTTTCTGGTTTTCCCCTGGCTCAATCACCAGGTCTGTAACAACTCCACAGTGTTTAGAAATATGACAGATAGAGTTTTTGCTACCTTTGCATCTGTTCGTTAAGAATGGCTGCTTCACATTTAGAGCTCTTGACAGCTCAAGAGCCCTGTTAGAAAACAAATTCCCACCTTAATTGGTGTAGCCCACAGGGGTATTATCTTGACAATAAACATGCCAACATATAGCTGAGCTCTCCTGCCTCAGAGAGAGAATGAGAGAGAAAGAACTAGCTGGGGGTGGGGGTGGCTGCACTTGGTCATGCAGTGTTCAGGGGCATACTGCTATCCATTTAGCCAATCACTGATGGGCCCATAAAATTCTCTAACCTCCTTTTAAAGATATGTGAGCCAGGTGCCACTACCAGTAAGCTGTCATGGTCAAAAGCATGACCCTCTAACAATCCCTTGTTTCCAGGTATTGCACAAGCAAAGCACGTATCTACATTATATGGTTTAAAATCCACAGAACTAATGTATTATGATTCACAGGAATATGAGGAAGCAATAGAATTTCATTAGGAAATAAAATGTGAGGGAGGAGAGTCAGACCAGCCCCTCCCTGAACCTAGGGACTTCTTCCGTGTATGGACAGAATGACTATTCAGCAAAGGCAGTTTTCTGGAGGACAAGAGATGGTAGTTTTCACTAATTCCTTCTACAGCCCCCGGTGCCACTTTTCATGCAATCCTGGATGGTCTCCCCAACTCTTCCAATAAACTTTTTAGGGGGCTCAGGTGGCTGCAGCACAAAAGAGAAGTCACTGAGAAACACTGCCCCATCTTGCTCCTTTTTTCTACCTCTGGAAGAAATCTGCCGAGCCCCAGCTTGGATCCACAGATTTAAAATGAGGACTTGCCAGAATGGGCATCCCATGAATTCTCAGAGAACATAGGACAACAGTTCCCAAAATCCTGCTGCTAGCACAGCCGCTTTTGGTGCTGATTGGGGGATTTGCAGTCCAAAGAAGCAATGTTTCCAAGCTATAGATCTCCTCAAACACTGGAAGCAGTTAGTTACAAGTGTAAGCTAGTTACCTCTTTGGGTAACAAGGGTGTAGCTAAGTTACATTCCCAAAGTAATGCAAGGCATAGTTATAGTTTTCAGTAAACCTGTATGATTTTCTAATTACTTTCAAATGTTACTTTTAAAGGACATTTTTAGGTTTTTTAACAAGCATTTTGATAGGATGTTTTCAACTTTTATGCCTCTTTTATAATAATCCTAAGAGACAGGAAAAGTATGTTGTTGTTCTACAAATATTTTCGAGATACAATATCAGAAGACGGCATTGAGGGAAATGTAGAGATTTCCACCAGTATTTTTCCGGTGGGCTAGTAACACAATGTATTAATAACACACATTACGTTTGTGAATGGACCAACAAGTAACAATAATGGTCATCTGGTTGTCATGGAACAATGAGTAACACAGCAAGTTCATTTTAAAAAGTAACATTCCAAGCTCTGGATCAACCCCAGTTTCCCAATGGAAGGACCCACTTTTTGACTTGGCTCCTTTCAGGGAGAGGCTTTCTCACCGTTTGATCTGCTCTTGCTCTGCCCGCAGATCTTGCACCACCTCCTCAAACTGCTGCTTCTCTGCTTCTAAGACCTGGTTGAGGCGCTCCAGAGCCTGGAAAAGGAAGAAGGGGGACGAGTCATCCAAAGGACTGGAAAGATGGTGCTCTAGCGAGATGTCAGGGTCCCCCCCTCCTCTCCTTGGGGCTACTTCAAAGCTTGAGAAATTCCTCCATGAGAAAATGTTTCTTGTGAAAGCATGAAACATGCTGGAGCCTTGGCACCCAAAGACCAGCTTGTTTCTCCCAATGAGCACACATGCACCAGGAAGCGATAGCAAAGGACATCCTCACTGTGCAGGCAAACGCCCCAACGAACACACAGTACAAATCTGCATGTTCAGTGATCGGCAATAACATCCTATGCACGTGATATATTTTTTACACAGAAATGCTTTCCATGGAAGAATTGTCAAGTACAGCCATTGAAAAGATGCCTTGGAGCAGATTTGTCCAGCGTGACCATTGCTGACAGAAGAAAAGTCAAAGCACGGCATTAATAATGTCTTTCTTTTTTCATTTATCACCTTACTAAGTTTTTTTTTTAAATGGAAATGTCTACCAAGCATTGAACTGCTCTTGGAGAGATTTCATGATGGAATCATGGCAACAAAGGAGGCAAATTCTGCCTGCAATTGTCCTCCACCCCACCTTGTTAATACTGGTAGAAAGGGCATAAAGTAGGCGCTTTGACTGAATGAAGTGCAAGTGAGCCCAAGAAGGACTCTCTACCTGCAGGCATTCCACCTGCCTTCTTCACCCTTAAAAGAGATAACAATACAAAGGCCTGACTCAAGCAATGCTTCATTAAGCAGGTAGCAGTGGAGCTCCACCTTAGTCAAGGTGTCTTCACTATTTATCACTATGGTAGAAAAAGTCTCATGAATTTCTCCACATCGGCTTTCTCTGGCCTTGTGCTCTTAGAAAGCGTTGTCAACGTAACTCCCCTTATTTCCTAGCCAGCGCAGCCAATGCGGGTGAGAAGTATAGCCTAAATCCTCTGGAGGGCACCAGAGTAGGCAATGATGCACCTCAGTCTCCATCCTTTCTTGTTAACTTTTAAAGGTGGAAAAATTATCAGTGCAACCCCTTTCCATGGCATTCAGTGGGAGTCTTATTACTATGAGCATCCTGAATATTAAAAAAAGAAGGGTTACTTACCTGTAACCATAGTTCTTCAAGTGGACCTCTGTGAATTCACACACTTGGGTTTATCAGCGCCTGCGCTGTTCTTCTCGGAATATTCTAGAGCTTTTGAAAAAAGTAACAAAGTTTAGAGTTGCCCCTATCGCGCATGCTCCACCCGCCTCAGTCCTCAGTTCCATTTTATCCGCCACAATATCCTGAACTTATCGGAGACATAGTCAGTGACGGACAGTGGGGAGGCTGGGCGGGTTGTGTGAATTCACAGAGGTCCACTTGAAGAACTATGGTTACAGGTAAGTAACCCTTCTTTCTTCTTCGTGGCCTCTGTGAATGCACACACTTGGGTGACTAGCAAGCTCACTTACCGGAAGGAGGGCCGTCACTGCAGAACAGACGTCAAAACAGCCCTTCCAAAACTTGTCTCCTTCTTAGCCCGAAGGTCCAGTCTATAGTGTGTCATGAAGGTGGACACAGTAGACCAAGTGGCCGCCCTGCATATGTCAGGGATGTCCACACCACGCAACAAGGCAGTAGACGTTGCCATGGCCCTGGTGGAATGACCTTTAAGACCTTCCGGGACAGTTTTACCTTGCAGTTCGTAAGCCAAAGCAATTGTGGAGACAAGCCACCGAGAAATAGTAGACGATGAAGCTGGTGAACCCTTGCGTGGTCCATGAAAACACAGAAAGAGCCTTGGAGCATTCCGGAATTCTCTAGTTCTAGAGGTGTAATAGGCTAACGCCCTCCGGACGTCCATGGAGTGGAGCATGCGCTCAACATCAGAGGATGGTTGAGGGAATAACGTTGGTAACGAAAGAGGTTGATTAACATGGAAATCTGAAACAACTTTGGGCAAAAAGGAAACATCTGGATATAACATAACCTTGTCTTTAAAGAATTGCAGGTAAGGAGCATCAGACCTCAGAGCTGCCAATTCACTAGCTCGTCTAGCAGACGTAACAGCAACTAGGAATAACGTTTTAAATGACAGCAACCGTACATCACATGAAGCCATGGGCTCAAAGGGATGCCGAGTCAGTGCTTGTAGTACAAGTGAAAGAGACCATTGTGGCACTGGCGGTCGAACCGGAGGACGAATGTTAGAGAGTCCTTTTAGGAAAGATTTTAGTGTCGGGTTAGAGAATAGACGAGCCGATTCAGAATGTCTGGGTTGGAAGGAAACTATGGCTGAAATATAAACTTTGAGAGTCGATAATGCCAATCCCAAGTCAAACAGGTGACGCAGGTACATAAGTAAAGTTTGAAGAGAAACAGGGGATGGCTGCAAATGCCTTGACGTAGCAAATCTAAGGAAGTTGTTCCACTTATATTTGTATAGAACATTAGTAGATTGCTTCCTGGCTCTATCTAACACCTCTTTGATCGATGGCAGATCTTCCAAGCCGCGAGGTGAAGAGAGTGCAGGTCTGGGTGTAGAATGTTGCCCGAGTCCTGAGTCAGAAGGTGTGGTATCATTGGCAGTTTGAAGAATTGTATTGCCATCTCCTTGAGGATGGAAAACCATGGCTGACGTGGCCAACATGGTGCAATGAAAATGGCATGTGCCTGGACTTGTCTGACCTTGACTAGAGTCCTTTGAATTAATGGGATTGGTGGAAAAAGGTAGAGAAGACGTGCCGGCCATTGAATCATGAATGCATCTCCCAGGGAATGAACACCCATGCCTGCCCGAGAAGCATACTTGTCGCGCTTCTTGTTCGTGTTCGACGCGAACATGTCCATGTATGGCCGGCCCCATTTGTTGCAGAGCATCTGAAAGATGTCGTCGTCCAACTCCCATTCGTGAGACTGTCCTGTCAAGCGACTCAGCATGTCCGCAAGTTGGTTGTCGGTCGTTGATATGTGTATTGCTACTGGGAAAACATGGTGAAGGTAACACCATTCCCATAGATGCACAGTCAGGTAAAGGAGTGACATTGACTTTGTCCCTCCCTGCTTGTTGATATAAAACATGGTCGTGGTGTTGTCCGTGACAACTTGCACACCACGACCCTGTATCAGCGGTAAGAATGCTCTGAAAGCCTTTATGACCGCTATCATCTCGAGGTGATTGATGTGAAGACCTCTGTGTCGTCGGGACCAAAGGGCATGGATCTTGTGATGCCCGCAGTGTGCCCCCCATCCCGTGGGGCTGGCATCTGTCGTGACCTGTACAGACAACCGAAGAGGACGAAAAGGGCGGCCGACTAGGAGATGTGGTCGAAAGGTCCACCATCGTAGTTGGTTCGCTAGCTCTGGGGTAACTATCAATCGTTTCCTGGAGTCGTCTAGAAGCGGGTTGAACAGATGTAAGAACCATGCCTGAAGAGAACGCATCTTTAGTCGAGCATGTGGCAGTGCCGATGTCGTGGAGGCCATAAGACCTAATAGATGCTGAGCATGATGTGCCGAGACACGAGCGTGAGGGCGAAACTTGTGAACAGCCTTCTGCAATTTTAGAATGCGTTCCGTTGGTAGAAAAATTCTTGCTTCTAGGGAATTCAATCTCGCCCCTATGTAATCTATGACTCGAGATGGTACTAACGTCGATTTCTTGAGATTTATTGTGAGACCCAGGTTTTGCAAAACATGTAGAGCGAAGCTGGTATTTTGCAAGGCTTTCGTTCTGGATGCGGACACTAGCAGCCAGTCGTCGATGTAAGGAAACACCTTTATGCCGTGAAGACGCAGGAACGCAGCCACTGGTGCCATGCACTTTGTGAAGGTGCATGGAGCCGTGGAGAGCCCGAACGGAAGGGCGCAAAATTGGAAGATCGTGTTCTGGAATATGAAACGTAGAAACTTTCTGTGATGTTGATGTATTGAAATGTGAAAGTATGCGTCCTTTAAGTCTATTACCACGAACCAGTCTTTTCTCCTTAGCAGGTGGACGATGGACTCTAGTGTGACCATCCTGAACCGTCGTGGATGTAGGTAAGTATTGAGGTCCCTCAAATCTAGAATTGGCCGAATTCCTCCATCCTTTTTTGGTACCGCAAAATACCGGGAGTAAAACCCGTTGGCTATGTCCCTGAGTGACACATGTTGTATGGCTCGTTTTTGCAGAAGAGCGAGAACTTCTTCTTCCAGGGTTGCATCGAAAGGTGTCATCTTTACGTACCCTAGAGGAGGAAGATCTGTGAACTCTAATCTGTAGCCGAATTGGATGATACTCAGAACCCAGGTGTCGTTCGTGATGTTTGTCCAATTGTGATAGAAGGGAGCCAGACGGATATTTGGAGAGTTTTCCGATGGGGGCATTTGGAAGTCAAAGATACTGTTTTGATTTCTTGTTGGGTGGGCGATAAGATTGGCGTTTCTGAAACGGCTGTTGCTGTCTATAAGATTGGGTGGATGAGGAAGCTCGCGAGGACGTGCCCTGCATATTTTTGAAGGGTCGGTAAGCCTGGGAGGAAGACTGTTGGAATTGTTGCCGTTGTGGATATTGCTTCTGCCATTGATTTCTTTGAAACTTGGGCTGCTGATGAATGGTGTATGATCTGGCTGTCTTTTTTATCTTATGGAGGTTTTCCAGAGAATCATCTGTCTTTTCATTAAACAGACCTTTGGCATCAAATGGTTGATCTTCTATTTGTTTCTTAACGTCTTCCATAATGCCAGAAGCACGCAACCATGCATGACGTCTTAGGGCAACTGCCGAGGTAAGTGTTTTGGCAGAGACATCAGCAGCGTGTCTAGATGCAAGACGTTGGTGTTTAGACACTGTAAGAGCCTCTGCGTAAGTGTTTAGGAGGCCTTGACGTACTTCTTCTGGAGCGGATTCCAGGGTTGGGAGAATCCTAGACCAAAGCTGTTTTTGATAAGCTCCCATCGCAGCCTGATAGTTCGCTACACGTAGCATAAACGTGGCAAAGGAATACACTCTTCTTCCTAGGACGTCTAACTTCCTACCCTCTCTGTTTGTAGGTGTTACATGCTGACGTCCCGAAGCTCTTGAAGAGTTGGCCTGAACTATAATAGAGTTTGGTGCTGGATGCTTTGCAAGGAAATTTGTGTCATCTCCATGTGTACGGTATAAATTTTCAGTTCTGCGAGCAATGGGTTGAAGATTAGATGGTTGGGCCCATGATTCTTTGATAAGGTTTGTGAGGGCAGGAATAAAAGCCAAACTCAGTGGTTGTGACCTTTCTTGATCGATGTCACCAAAAATCAGGTCGTCCGAAGCAGGAGGGGGTTGCTGCGTTTCCATCTTCAGTGCTTTCGCCATCCGCGAAATCATCTGGACATAGGAGGAGAAATCCTCGGACGGGGATGATGGGTGAGGGTCTCCCGCATCAGATTCAAAGGATTCTGCTTCCACAGGTGATTCTGCTGGATCCGGAGAGAATTGCTCATCTTCTTGTTCAGAAGAAATTGAGGAAAAAATGTCTTCATGCTCTGAAGGTGGTAAGTGAGAGCTTTTCCCTTTCTGTTTAGCAAAGGCGGATGTCTGTTGAGCAACTGAGCGCTGTTGCGGAGCTTTCGACGCCGACCTCGACACCGCGATCTGTTTGGAAGTAGCCTTAGGGGTGCTTCTAGATCGTAAGTCTGTCTCGGCGTCGTGCTGATGTCGACGTCGAGGTGGTGAAGGAGAAGATGTCGAAGAGGAGGCGTAGACATAGCGCACCTTCCTGTGCCTTCGGTAATCCTCCGACGTCGAAGACCAATCAGACTCTGGGTCGACGTGTCGACGCCGACGCTTAGATCTCTTGTTATCGATCTCCACATAGACCGTATCGTCTCTCCTGCGCTTCCCCCGGCGTCGAGAAGATTTAGGCAGGACGATCACCTCTCTACAGGGGGACCGACGTCGGTCCGGCGAAACATGCTTGCTCTTTGCCGTCCGTTTACGAGGTGGAGAGTCGTGCCTCGACGAAGACGACGGCGAAAGAGGTGGAGGTGACGCCCGCCCGGTATAAACAGGGCTATGATGGGCATAAGTCGGGCTCGAAAACGTAGCCCTCTCGATCTGGCTCGGGCTCGGTGAACGCTCGAGCACAACGGGAGACATCTCCTGACGCCGAGGAGGCAAAGATGGAGCAGCCTCCGACAAGGACTCACGATCTCGAGACGAATCCTCGAGGATCGGGGACGGTAACGACGCCGTAAGCGGAGGGAGAGATTTGCCATCTTTAGCCCTATCCTTTTTGTTTTGCGATGTCGATTTTTTCTGCCTCAAAGGGTCTTTAGCAGCCGAACCTTTCGACGCCGACGCCGAAGACTTTCTGGCGGTTAACGCGGGTTTTGGAGGCTTCTCTACTTGTTTAGGAGGTGCCGGCGGGGATGAAACACTAGCTCCAGAACGAGGAGTAGCAGAGGGATTCGATGCTGTCTCCATATCTGAAGGTTTGGAGGCAGATAGGGTCTTGTCCCAAAGATAAATTTTGAGGCGCTGCTGGCGAGCTTTTAGGGCAGCCTTCGTAAATTTTTTACAATGGCGACAAGATTGTGGGAGATGAGAATCCCCCAAGCAGAAAAGGCAGAGGTCGTGGCCGTCAGAGAATGGAAGTTTTCGGGAACACGACTTGCACCTGCTAAATGGCCCTGAGGGGGACATAAGCGGGAAGGAATCAAGCGGGGAAACTCACTGCGGTGAAAGAAGTTCCCAGTCAATTAGGATCGGATGCGGGCAATTACGGCCCTCGTGGCGCCAATTGACTCCGCGTTGTAGCCAATATACAAGCAATCAGTCCAATCCACAATCCAGAGAATAGTCAGGCCGGTCCGAGGTAAATGGGGCAATAGAGAAGTTGGATGATCGAAGAAATATAACGTTCCGAGTCAAGCCGAATCAAGAAGAAATAGGATTCCAAAAGAGCTCTATCCGAGAAGTTCCTAACGCTATGGCGGTAAAAATGGAACTGAGGACTGAGGCGGGTGGAGCATGCGCGATAGGGGCAACTCTAAACTTTGTTACTTTTTTCAAAAGCTCTAGAATATTCCGAGAAGAACAGCGCAGGCGCTGATAAACCCAAGTGTGTGCATTCACAGAGGCCACGAAGAAGAATAAAATAATTTAAATTGAGGAGAACAAACCTCTCTCTGTTCCCTTTGTAGACACAACTCCTCTGTCTCTTCCATCAGTTTATCTGCAAACAAACAGAAAAGTGGTAAAAGCCACTATGGAAGGGTTAATTGAAAACTGATGGTCACAAACTAGCATGGACCTTGAAAAATGTGCAACCTTCTTTCTTGTACTGCATTGCATTTTGCATTCACCTGAAAGTCTACAAAAATAACAAAGAGGGATGTGACCTTTTTGGGGGGTTTTTGGACTCCCAACTCCCAAAATTCTCCAAGTATTCCCCAGGCAGAATTCTGGGACTTTCAGGGGGGGCCCCCACACACACACTGCTATGAATGTCTACATTTCACTCATCTGGAGAAGGTCCTACCTCTGAGGCTGCATGGCTTCCTGTTAATGTAAAAAAGAAGCTCTATGGTGCTTCTTGTGAGTCATAGTTCTTTGAGAGGTGCCCTCTATAGACTCTAATAAGCAGAGAGACTATAACTCCCAAGAAGCACTGTGGCAGCTTTCTTAAAAAGAAATATATATAACAATTGGAAGCAAACGTCAGAGAAAGTCATGCAGTCTTGGAGGTAGGCCCTTCTCCAGGTGAACAAAATTTAGGTGTCTGTAGGAGTGTGTTTGTGGGCTGAAATTCCCAGAATTCTCCCTGGGGAATTCTGGGAGATAAAGTCCCAAAAAATGAAAGAGCACCCCCCCCCAACGATAAGCTCTATTACACACTGAAATATCACTAGTAATTTAAACACAGCTTTCCTCAAACTGTTACCCTCCACGTATTCTGAATGATTACATCCCTGACCATTAGCCATACTAACTGGGTAGATGGTAGTTACAATCTTAAAACACCTTTAGAATAACCGATTGGTGTTGCCTGTTTAAAGGTGCTCTTGCTTTTTACGCATCTCCAGAAAGATTAATTATAAATTACAACCTTGGCTTGCACTCCTCTCAGTCCACCAGCATGCTAAACTTTATAACCCTTTCCCTGCCTATGACAGTATCGCTATCTTAATTTAATGCATGAGAAGAAAAGTGTTTAAAAAAAAAGAGGTATAAACTGAACAAGGTCAACAGCCAATCAGTAATCAAGGTTCCCCCTGTACATTAAGAGGTGATTACGTTGATATAGGCAGAAGAAGAAATGCAAAATAAGAACACAGGGGTTTCTTATCTCCAGTGTGAGTATCTGTCCAGAGAACGACTACAGGGAGGTGCTTAATTTTTTTCATTTTCCTAACTTTAACCTGCAAATTTACCCCAACAACCAGCAATTACTAGCAGGCTAGAAGACTGAACGAAAGAGAAAAGAGAGAGATTTGCCAAGAAGAATTGGAGGTGCAGGAAGAAAGGCTATAAACTCCTGCAGAGAGGTTTTTCTCCTCCGATGGTGGCCTCCCTCTTCCTCACTCACCTTCATGCCAATCTGGTGGTTTCAATCACAGTCCCAAACATGTCTTTGAAATGAAGAACAGTCTGCACTCCTGAGGTACTTATTAACTCTGCTCTATTTTTCTCTGCCTTTCTAGCTTATTAATAGAACAGGCTGCTGAACCTAGAGCATTGGTGACGAGGCCTTGAAGATGCACAAGCACTGGCATCTTTGTATCTGCCATTTAACAAGAAAATCACAGTTCTCTGTACAGCACACTGTACAGTGATGGAACTATGTCTGTTTGTTAAATGTTCTGAATATCTCAAAGACAGAATTTCTAGATGATGCACAGTCACACACAATAAAATGATAATAAAAACCACAAACAGGGTTTTTTTTAAAAAAAAGATTAAAAATATCCACAAAAACATATCAGCATGAGACCATAAAATTCACTGTAGGTTACACACATTAAAAAAAAGCCATAGGCAAGAGGTCTGAAAGCCAGGACACAGGATCTAAAATGTAGATTTTTAAGAGCTTGGGAGAGCACAGAAGATTTTGTCTAGTGGCAAAACAATTATACTGTTGTCAGCTTTGCTAGGAAGAACATTCCAAAATCAGGGAGCTACCACCGAGAAAGCCATCTTTTTCATGCCCATTCTTTGATCAAAGAGGCAAATAAAGAAGGTGCCTGGAAGCCCTTTCTCTACACAAATGGAGAAAGACAATTGACCCTACAGTGTCTGAGGTGAAACCTGATCTCTCAAGCTGATTCAACAAGTTTGCACTCTCCAGCTTTGGAAAGATATTTGGAATTTTCATTCTTTTGCCAAACTCTCCCAAGTTTTGCAGTGCCCAGCTTGAGAAAAATGTCCTGCTGGATTTGAAGTCTCATCTGTTTTTTTAAATATATATTTTAGTTTTCCAGTAACACCCTTGTGTTTGGGTTTTGTGCAGTTATGACCAGGCTTTTCTCCCTTCCTCCTTGGAAATGGAGAGGGGCTTCCAAAGATCTAAGGCTGTCTTCTCTAATCAGGTGCCCTCCAGATGTGCTGGACTCCGACTCCCATAATTCCCCAGCCAGCAATGCAGGCCAGATATTATGAGTTGTCGTCCGACACATCTGGAGGACAATAGACGGGGAAAGGTGGCTTAAGGGCCCAGATGCATACATACAGAAGGAGATATTCCATTGGACTTGAAGGTCCGAAGATGTGTAGAAATGTACATGACAAGTCCAGCACTTTGCAGCAGTTCCAGAAATGAACTGGAAGCCAGTGAAGAGGAGTTAGGACCAGCACAATGTATTCATATATAAACAACAAAAGATGGGAATCATATTAACATTTGTGCTACTGAAATATGATAGACAAAAGCCCATCAACCATTTGTTCCAACCTAAATATTCTTGTTTCTCCTTGGCCAGCTGGAGTCCCTGGGCTTCAAGGCTCTCGATCATGGCTTCTCCCAGCTGAGCATTTCTCCAAGTCCTTAAAAACAAGCATGGCAAATAACAGATTAAAAGAATGAAAACAGCCCCCTCAAACAGTGGTGTAGTCAAGCTAGAGCTCACAGGGTTGAAGACCCAGGACTTTCTGATGAGGAGGAAGGCCTAAGACAGCATCTGATTTTCCCCGCTGACACAGGCTTCTGTGTTTCCTCTGAGCTTAGCTGTAATCCTCGTAATGGCTGGTAAAGAAAAAGAGTTTCCTAGGAGTAGTATATTGTTGCAAGCTGTCTCTGCTGTAATATAAAGTATTGGAAGGTGGTTTGGTCTTGAATGAACAATAAAGAGACATTAACATTTCAGAAGAGCTGCTCCTCATTTGTTGACATGCACTGATCCAGCTGTCTTCAGACTTTCCTTACAGGCAGTGTTTATAGCAGTGGTTCCCAACCTTGGGTCCCCAGATGTTCTTGGACTAAAACTCCCAGAAGCCTTCACCACTAGCTGTGCTGGCCAATATTTCTGGGAGTTGTAGTCCAAGAATATCACAGAACCCAAGGTTGGAAAACACTGGTTTATAGGGATTGTCATGATGGGCACCTGCACTTCCAAATTCACCATTCTACTATGTCAGGTGTTATACACTTCCCTCTCTCTGTAGTTGTGAAAGTTGTGGTGGTGTTGGGGGAACACTTTTTAAAATTATTTTTTAAAAGATAGAGAAAAATTATGCTTCTCATAAAACAACAAATGCTGGCAATTCTGCCTGTTCCTCTATTATTAACTAGAAATATAAGGTAGGGTGTAATGAAAATAAATTACAAGCACTATACTGGAACAAGGAGTTCATTGCTCTCCAAATAATAAAGGGGCAGTAGAAACATGGTGCCTAAGTAACTGAAGTGCCCCTTTAATTTTTGCCTTCAGTTCTCTGCGTCACCCTCTGCCTTCTGCTTCTTGCAGCTCCGCACCTTGCCTTGCACCCAAAATCATGAATCTTAGGCAAGAGCGTGGAAAAATTACTTTTCTAGACTACAATTTCCACAATCCCCCAGCAAGCATGACTAAGAAATTTGGGGAGGTGGTGTCCCAAAAGTATCATTCCCTACAATCAAGATTATGTCCTATTGCCTGTAAAACCTCTCAGCCAAACACAAACTAGCTGTGTGGATCGTCCTCCACTTCAAAGTGTCTTCTGTTTGGAGGGCTGCCAAACAGGCCAGATCTCCTTTAATGGTGAAGAAGGGAGAGCCAGAGCCATCTCCAATTAACAGGTTTGTTTTATGATTGGTCACCAGGATTTAATAACAGCTGAGTTTTCATTCTGATTGCCCAATATCTGAAACACTGACATGTTTTCTTCCTGCAATTATATGATAACTATAGCAGCCGAGTTGATCCTGGGGCATCTTGTCAATCACTCTAAGCCTAGATATATTTAATAATGGTTAAAATTCTGTCACCGTCAGTAGCAAATCACCACTGATTAAACAGGATTTCAGGGTTTATGCAACATGCACAGTGTGATGAGGTTATTTATGTGCACCCTACAATAGTTAAAGGAAGTCTTTAATCAGAAGCAATTTGCTGCTGCTGCTGACATCACACTGCAGAGCTGTGCAACAGGATTTCAGTCATTGTGTCTGTAGAATTGTTTCTACATGTGCATCTACAGACAAGATTAACATACACAAATTGTGATCAAATTACAAACCTTTGTTGTCCTCTCTTTTTGGCATTGTATATATTCCCCATATAAAGGAATAGTAAATCACTCCTGAGTACTTTATACCTAGAAATCCCTGAGAAGGGTTGCCGTGAGTCAGAATCAACTTGATGGCACTCAGTTATTATTACATGTAGCTGGAAATGATTTTTATACTTCTGCTTTTTATGAGTTTTTTAAGCAGGCTGGTGAATCCCAAAGTGCAGGTGGACCAGGAAGCTACCCAAAATTTAGAACCAACTCAACATCTTTTGGATATAGAATCCACTCTGCTTGTAGACCAGCCCTTGCAAAGTTACTTTTATGACAAAAACACTACTTTTCCAGGGTCTACTGTAAAGGCAGATGTGACAGGTTTTGCATCTTGTAACACAGCGCCTTTCCCCACAGCTGCAGCCTTTGTTTTAGCACCACCCTCCTCCCTTTTCCTAGTTGCCTTTGGTCAAGAGGGCTACAGAGACACGCTTGCCGGACATTTCTGCTGCAGACGGCCAATGTGCTAGCTTCTGCCTTGCCATTGCTGAAGCTACATTTTTCAATGTGTGTACTGACCTTCACAGGCATGCCCTTTCAGCTTCTCGCCTAACCAAGCAACCGCATCACTGCCAGAGCAATTTTTCAGAGCTATTTTAAACTCCTCTGGGCAGCAAAGGTGTTCTTCAGGGGTTTGGCCTTGAAGTATAGGTGGCAGAAGAAGAGGCCTCAGAGCAAGCAGTGATGCAGATCCATGCAGTCATGCCTGGCCCAGGAGTGGAAGGTGGGATGTTTCTCATCTCTGCTTCAAACACATGCCAAATTGAGCCAGTGTGATTCTCTTGTAGGCATGTTGAAAACACAAGCTTACAGATGCTGTTAGACTGCAGCACCTAAAATCCATCTCCAATAGCAATGTTAGGTAGGACTAATGGCAGCACATGTGCTGGCTGGGGTGTGTGTGGGAGTTGTAGTCCAACAGAATTTCAAGGCACCAGGCTGGGGAAGGCTGGTTTGCACATCCAAGGCATTGAAAAGTATATAGTTTGTTACTGCCCCCCCCCCCCAATCCCCATCCCCACCCCGAAGACAATACAGAACAGCCAAGATTGCATGTGTGTCACTGTTGGCAGTGCATCCCAATGTATTTCACTACAAAATCCATCCCCACTGAGTTCAATGGGCCCAAAGGCCCAAAAAGTGTGTTGAGGCACCTCAATGTGTATGAAGCTGTGTCTTGTGCTTAATTGCCTCTGATGAAGAGTTAATAAGTACATGATCCTCATATCTCCACTCAAGTGCAGCATTTCTTCCCTAGCATAAGTGCACATGGAAAGATAATATAGAATAAATCCTTTCGGATGAGCAACCTGTTTTTAATTGTCCCACAGTAAGCCTTGATGGAATTACATCTTCAGAAATTTCTATAAACTGTGGCTAGGAAGCAAAGAGCCAAATTTAAGCAGCTTAACTGATTTGCAAAGGGCAAAGAAAGTTCCCCATCTGTTTTGGGAGAGCCCCCTTGGTGTGGCTCCCTTGCCTCGCCTGCACACTCAAGAGCTGGAAAAAGCTGGTTCTTTGTTGAAGGGAGACGGGAACAGCACAATTTAGACCAGACATGACGATTCTTAAAAGACAGAGGAAATTACTATTACATTAGTTGCGGGCTCTGTTGTAGGGGGGCTGATGCTGGCTTTGCTAAATAAAAGCTGCTGAGTCCTATGTCAGCTGTCTCAAGGCAAGCAAGTTGCACCTCAACAAAAGAACAAGGTATGGCTGAGGTACAGAATTGTTCCCAGTGCAGAGGAAAATCTGGGAAAACCAGAGCACGGAATGTCAATACACAGCTTAAAGCCACACTAAAAGTTGTTCCTTGGGGATGCACACACTGACATAAAAACCATGTGACATTGGATCAATGTCTAGAATCCCAAACCAGCTCCTGACTTAATTCAACGGTATAGTCACACTTTTAGTCATTGCTCACTGTTCACATACTTACACTTTTCCAGATTCCTTCAGCATCTCCAGCCACTGGGCTTGTTCATACTCTGATTCTGCTGCTAGGATGATGTTACCCTTATAAAAGAAATGTCAGATTGGTCATTAAGATAATCTTGAAGACATAATGTCCTTTCAAGAGAAAGTAAAAAATGGCTACTTCTGTTCTTTAGTAGGGAAATAAGGGTGCCTGGGGCTTTATCTGTACACACTACACTGATTGCTAGCATGGTTTAACTAGCATGGCTTTCCCAAACGAACTTTGGGAATCGTAGTTCAGAGAATACTCTGAACCTAGAAAACCCTGAAAAGTGCTGCCATGTCAGAGTTGACTTGATGGCACATAACAGTAATTATTATGAGAGACTCCAAGAAGCTCTCATAGAATGATGATTTTCAGTGGTCCTTAGGGAGACTAAATTAAACTCATTTTAAGTTGGTAATCTCATAAAATTCATTTTAAATTGGTAATCAAGAAATATCCTAAGAGTCTTGGGCACCTCATACACTCCCTTCTTAGGAGTTACAGCTCCAGAAAACCCAACAGTGGGTGGTCAAATCTGTCAGTGAATAAGCTGAAACATTCTGGGAGAGAGACAAAAAAAATGAGACTGGCATTATTATTCCATATATATCTCTAAACTGTGTATTCATCTTAGAAAATGGATTTTCTTTCTTGTTCAGTCAGCAGGTTGCTGCCTCTCGGGGGGAAAAGTGCTATATTCTTAAGAAAAATGGTCTCTTTACATGGAAGTCCTCGTGGGAGATCTTCATTGCGTAAGGCATGTTGGGTTCTTCCTTGGCTTCTACGATGCAGCCGCCAAGAGGTATGACACCCTGAGGACATCAAAGATTTAAATTAGTTGGAAATGAGAAGAAGCAAAAAGTATAGATTGCTACAGTGAACATTCAAAATAAATGTGCGGAAGTATAGGAAGGGGGGAACTTCCTGGCTGAAAAGTAGGAGCTTAGTTTGGATGCAGCACAGTAGTGATGCCCAACCTCTAACTAGAGAGGACTGAAGTGAGAATGAGGTCTCTACAGGCAAATCATCCTGTGAAACAGTTAGATCAACCTCAGTATATAGCCATCTGTCATGGTAGTTTCTGGTTCATTGCAGAACTGACAACAGTATGAGTCAGAAAGCTTCAGGTTCAAGTCCAACTTTGGCCATAGGTATTGCAATCAGAGCTGGGAAGATTCAGTTTTGAGCCAGCATGGCTACTGGATTCTGGGAGTTATAGTAGAAAAAGAGTATCTTTTCCAAGCCCTCACTGCCACATGAATGTAACAGTTGCCAAAATCCTGATGCTTACGGTAGTCAATCGCACCAGAGTAGGCTGATTGAATCAATAGTGATTTGGTGAATCATGGTTGTTCGAGAATACATTTGGTGAATCAACTCCTCTGTAAGTTAACACATTCAAATGGGCCTACGCTAGTTGCAACTTACTATGCTAAAATGAATCACAGAGCTAACCTATTTGAATTAGTGGAACATGCAGAGGAGTTGACTCACCATATCCCCATTGATTCAATCAGCCTACTCTAGTGCGAATTGCTACCCTAAGCAACAGGATTTTGGCCAATATGAGTCTAACTCATAGGGAGGCTTCACTGATAATACATGTGAAGTACTTTTAAAAAGAGAGAGATCAAACAATGCTACTTATACGAATGTTATGTTCTGGGAAACTTGGTCTCAGTGACCAATAGACTGAATTGACTAGAGAAATCAAGATGACCGAGATAAGATTCTTTATGGATAGAGTGTCTAAATCAGACTGGTATACCAACAACAATCTCTTCTGGAGAGAGATAGTTTGACCATTATTATCCATGCGTCGGTAGCCTCTAGGCTAGACTACTGCAATACATCTTTTGTGGGTCTACCTCTGAAGACGTCTCCATAACATCAGTTAGTACAGAACTGAGCAGCTAAGTCACCGGATGGGACTAGTTATACTGAACATATCTTGCCATTCGTCAAATAGCTGTGTTGTCTCAGTTGTCTGTTCTTTTCTGGACACAATTCCAAAGGAGGCCATAGAAGTGCCACAGAACTGACAGCTAATAACAGCCATAACTCAGAAATGTGACTTTTTTGGACTATCTGTCCCAGAATCTATAATCCAAAAAAGTAACATTTCCAGATTCTGGGAACAGCATATTCCACCCCACCTGAGGGTAGCAAATTAGATTAGGGAGTTTAGGGCAGGTCTTCAGCACAGACCGGCTGAAATCCTGCCACTATAGTCTCACTTATAACACTCAGCATTTGCTACCTGAGGCACAATTTCTCACTATGCCTAACAGATGGGCTGGCCCAGTACTTGCCTTAGGGTGGATATTAAAGTACCGATTGTTTTCAAAGTTCTTCTTTTCATTTTCAGCATAGTACAGCAGAAAACTCTCCTTGATTATAAAGAACCTGGAAAAAAAAAAGAACGAATGAAATAAACATTACCTTCTGTATAGAGCAGTAGAATCCCAGTATAAAGTACTTCCCCACACTTAGGATATCTGCGAGTAGAAAATATTGTGGGAAGTGCTTACGTTACTCATTTGCTCTTGTTGGGCTTATAGGTAGTTTTAACAATGGGTACTACACCTCCTCTACTTAAGATGACATTTGCAAACCCGCCAGCAGGAGTTGAGAAAAATTGCCTCATTGCAAATTGTTGAGAGTAGATGTCACGTTCCCGGGGGTTTCAACAGCAGAGTCCGATAAGCCAGTTCAAGTTCAGAGCCGATACAAAAATGCCAAAGCCAAATCACAAACCGTAATCCAAGGTCAGGGTCCAAAGCCAAATCACACAGTCCGGGGTCAGAGTCCAAAGCCAAAGGTCCAGGGAACAAGGTTCAAGGTAGTCAGGAGCGTGGATGCAAGCCAGAGATTTGACTTGTTGCTTCCACGGATTTCTAGCCGACTAAGAGCTGTTTATATAGTAAAACAGCCCCTTGAGCTGCTGGAAGCTTTTCCATCCTGTCAGTACTCAGGGCTAGTTGATCGGATGTTTCTGTGGGCAGCCTTCGAGCGATCTTCTGACCTTCTTGTCATAAGTCTTCCCCGAAGCCTGGCCCTCAGCCTGTCTACTGGGGGAGGAGAATCTGGGGGTGATTCAGGTGTTTGTGTTTCTAATTGCTCAGCATTCTCCTCAGCCACAGTTAACCCTTCCGGTTCCAGGTCTTCAGCTGCACTCATGACACTATCCCCCTCCCCAGGGCTCCCCCCTTCAGATGGGCCAGGTCGATCAGGATAGGTAGCATGGAACTGCCGTACCAAATCGGGGGGGTGTAGATTGCTGGCGGGTTCCCATGATCGATCCTCAGGACCATAACCTTCCCAATCTACGAAATACTGAAGACCTCCTCGGTGGATTCGGGAGTCCAGGATTTGACGGACCTCGTATTCTTCCTCGCCATCGACCAGAATGGGCGGAGGTGGAGCCAGGGGTGAAGGTCGGGCAGGGTCCGGCGCTGCAACAGGAACAAGGAGAGATCGATGGAAAACCGGGTGGATACGGAGAGTATCTGGAAGTTGTAGCCGGAAAGCAACAGGGTTGATTTGGTCCAGGATTACATAGGGTCCTATAAACCGAGGGTCTAACTTGCGGGACCGGCCAGGTCGGCGGAGATAACGGGTGGAAAGCCAGACCTGGTCCCCTGGTTTCAGAGGTGGCCCTTCTTGCCGTTTCCTGTCGGCCGCTGTCTTATAAGCCTCCTTAGCCTGCTGAAGCTGCTCTCAGAGTAAGTCTTGGAGAGCCTGCAACTCGCGTATATGGGCATCAGCAGCAGGAACCACGGTTGATGGCAGGGCAGCCGGGAAAAAGCGAGGATGGTACCCATAGTTGGCTTCAAATGGGGTCTGTTCTGTAGACGTGTGTACGGCGTTATTGTAAGCGAATTCAGCCAGGGGTAACAGGGTAGCCCAATTATCTTGTTGATAACAGGTGTAGCAATGGAGAATATTGCTCCAGGGTGGCATTGGTACGCTCGGTCTGTCCATCTGTTTGGGGATGATATGCTGACGACAAGTGCACCTGGGTACCCAAACTGGTGTGTAAGGCTTGCCAGAACCGGGAAGTGAATTGGGAACCACGATCGGAAATTACGTGTGTCGGGAGCCCGTGTAGACGGAAAACATGATGAAGGTAGAGTTGGGCGGTTTCAGGAGCTGTGGGAGGTTTGGAACATGGGACAAAAGGAGCCATCTTAGTAAATAGGTCCACTATTACTAAGACACAGGTATACCCTTGTGATCGTGGGAGATCCGTGATAAAGTCCAAAGATACTGTGTCCCAAGGGCCGGCCGGTACAGGTAATGGTTGTAACAGACCTGGAGGTTTGGCTGGTACATCCTTGGCTCGACGACAAACCTCACAGGAACTAACATAACGGGCGACATCAGCTCGAACCCGGGGCCACCAAAACTCCCGTGTGAGCAAGTGCAGAGTTTTGTACCGACCGAAGTGTCCTGCAGGAGGGGAATCATGGGTCAGATAGAGGACGTTGGTTCGGAGGGGCCCTGGAGGAACATACAAGCGTCCACGGTGTAATAGGAGACCCTGGTGGTTAGTAAAGTCGCTGGCAGAGCCCTCTTGGAGTTCCTGTAGACGTTGCTTGGCCCAGGGATCTTGAGCTTGGCTGGCTCGAATCTCTTCAGCCAGAGATGAGCGAGTGGTTATGGCTGCAAAGACTGAAGGGGATAGAATAGGTGTGATCAGCGGTTCTTCAGAGGTTGGAACGGCGTATTCCGGTTTGCGGGACAAGGCATCAGCTTTCCGATTCTGAGTATGCGGGACATAGGTGATACGGAAGTCGAACCGGGAGAAAAAGAGACTCCATCGGATTTGGCGTTGGTTAAGGCGTCGGGCCGTTTGTAAGTGTTCCAGGTTTCGATGGTCCGTCAAGACTTGGACTGGGTGATGGGCCCCTTCGAGGTAATGCCTCCAAACCTCGAAAGCAGTTTTGATGGCCAAAAGTTCCCGCTCCCAGATGGTGTAATTGCGTTCTGAGGGTGTGAACTGCCGGGAGTAGAACGCGCAGGGCTGCAGTGGCTGCAGTGGCTGTGAGGGGTCCTCCCGCTGGGACAGTATTGCACCCAGGGCGACACTGGAGGCATCTGTTTCTACGGTAAACGGTAGTCGGGGATCCGGATAGCGTAGAATGGGCTTAGTGGTAAAGCGGGGTTTTAGTGTTATGAAGGCATGGTCTGCCTCCGGAGTCCAAAGAAACGGCTCTTTGGGCCGGAGGAGGCGGGTCAGTGGCGTGGTTACATCCGCGTAAGATGGTATGAACTGACGGTAATAATTCGCAAAGCCGAGAAACCGTTGTACGTCCTTACGGTTCCGGGGTTTCTGCCAGGTCAGAACCGACTATCTTCTTTGGGTCCATCTGGATCCCTTGGGGAGATACAATGTGACCCAAGAACTCGACTTCTCGCAGGTTGAATTCACATTTCTCCAGCTTGGCGTAGAGTCGGTGTTCTCGTAACCGTTGTAAAACCTGGCGAACATGTTCCGTGTGCCGAACGGGGTCTCAGGAATAAATCAGAATGTCATCCAGGTAGATGATTACAAAGCGATCAAGCAAGTCCCGAAAGATGACATTCATGAACCGCTGGAACACCGCTGGAGCGTTAGTTAAATCGAAAGGCATGACCAGGTATTCAAGCTGGCCATAACGAGTTCCGAAAGCCGTCTTCCACTCGTCGCCAGCACGAATTCGCACCAAATTATAGGCGCCACGGAGATCCTACTTGGGTGTAAATTCGTGCCCCCTTAAGGCGATCCAAAAGTTCGCCGATCAATGGTAAAGGGTAGCGGTCTCTAATGGTTATCTTATTCAAGGCTCTGTAATCATTGCAAGGGCGGAGCTCCCCACCCTTCTTTTTGACAAAGATGACAGGTGCAGACAGGGGCGACGTGGATGGCCGGATGAATCCCCGTTTCAGATTTTTATCAAGAAAGGCCCTCAAGGCCGCGAGTTCGGGTTCCGACATGGGGTAAATCCGCGCCACAGGAAGGGGTGCCCCAGGCACCAAATTGATAGCACAATCAAAGGGTCGGTGCGGAGGTAGTTGGTCAGCCCCCTTCTCCTCGAAGACATCAGCAAAGTCCTCATAATCCAAGGGTATCACGGAGCAGGTATCACCCTGCTGCAGCCAAGGTAGCCGGTGGACCCAGATGCGGACACGGGTCCCTGAAACGTAACTCTCCTTGCGTCCAGTCCATTAGGGGGTTGTGTGTTCGGAGCCAGGAAAGTCCCAGAATAAGTGGAAAACGGGGCATGCGTGCAACGTTGAACTGTAGTTGCTCCTGATGGCGTTGAACCTGGAGGATGACCGGTTGGGTTTCCTGGGTCACAGGACCGGAGCGGAGGAGACGCCCGTCTATGGATTCGACTAGGGTCGGGATCTCTTTATCCTGTACAGGGATCTGGTGCTGTTTCACGAAAGCCGTGTCGATGAAACAGCGATCGGCTCCAGAGTCGACCATGGCATGAACAAACAAGCAACGTCCATCCGGCAGGCAGAGTTTTACTGGTACAAGGAATGGACCCGGGATGTTAAGGTATGGTTCAGGAGACCCAGCTAAGTGCCCCATGTCTGAGGGTCCATTCAGGCATGGGGCAAATCTTTTACTGACGGTGGTTTCACGGAGCCGAGGTTACGCCGCTTAACCAAACAGCCAGAAGCGAAGTGTCCTGCTCCCCCACAGTACAGGCAGAGATTCTGGGAGCGGCGTCGTGTTTTTTCCTCAGGGCTGAGGCGTGGCCGAGCCGCTCCCAACTGCATAGGTTCAGAATCCTCTGATCTAGTATTGGGGGTTGTCAGGGGTGGCTGTAAGAGACAGGAACCGCCCTGTGCTAGGCGTCGGCTCTCCAGGCGGCCATCAATGCGTAAGCATAGAGTGATTAGTTCTTGCAGCGTATTGGGTCGATCTACACGTGCCAGCTCATCCAGGATCCCATCAGCCAACCCTTCCAGATATTGGTCCATAAGAGCTGCTTCATTCCAGAGCAAATCTTGAGCCAAGAGTCTGAACTCAGTGGAATACTGGGAGACTGAAGCCTTACCCTGTTTCAGGGCCCGAATCTTTCTATTAGCAGTAGCAGCTTGCAAGGGGTCAGCAAAAGCGGCTGAGTTATGTTCCAGAAAACCCTGGTAATTGGTTAACAGGGGTGAAGGAGCAAGGAGTAGAGGAGTAGCCCATTTAGCTGCCTGTCCCTTGAGTAGACTGATTATAAAGCATACCTTGGTTTTGTCTGTGGGAAAGTCTCTGGCGCGCAGCTCAATATACAGCTTACACTGTGCCAGGAATGCTGGAAACTCCTCCACTTTTCCTTCAAACTTTTCGGGAGGAAGCACAGGACACTTGACCTGAGAAGCAGCGTTGGCTTGAGATTGCAGCTGATGCTGCTGCAGCTGTGCCACTGTTTGGGTGAGAATTTGCACTTGAGCAAGCACAGCATTCAGCGTACCTAAGCCTTCACTTGCTTCTCCCTCCATTTTGTGGGGGAAGTGTGGTGGTGGAAGCAATCTGTCACGTTCCCGGGGGTTTCAACAGCAGAGTCCGATAAGCCAGTTCAAGTTCAGAGCCGATACAAAAATGCCAAAGCCAAATCACAAACCGTAATCCAAGGTCAGGGTCCAAAGCCAAATCACACAGTCCGGGGTCAGAGTCCAAAGCCAAAGGTCCAGGGAACAAGGTTCAAGGTAGTCAGGAGCGTGGATGCAAGCCAGAGATTTGACTTGTTGCTTCCACGGATTTCTAGCCGACTAAGAGCTGTTTATATAGTAAAACAGCCCCTTGAGCTGCTGGAAGCTTTTCCATCCTGTCAGTACTCAGGGCTAGTTGATCGGATGTTTCTGTGGGCAGCCTTCGAGCGATCTTCTGACCTTCTTGTCATAAGTCTTCCCCGAAGCCTGGCCCTCAGCCTGTCTACTGGGGGAGGAGAATCTGGGGGTGATTCAGGTGTTTGTGTTTCTAATTGCTCAGCATTCTCCTCAGCCACAGTTAACCCTTCCGGTTCCAGGTCTTCAGCTGCACTCATGACAGTAGATTACCCTTATGTCTCACAGTTCTATGATTTCAATTAACAATTTGACTCTCTTAGGTTTCAGAACATAGGTGGGCAACATGTATCCTCCCAAGCACCCACCCATCTACTAAAAATTGTTAATTTTTAAACATTAAGATTAAGGCCAGAAGTCTACTGTGCCCTTTAGGCCAACGGGGTGGATGGGTGGACAGAAGTCTCACTGTGCCCTTTAGGCCATGGGGAAGGGAATTTTGCCATGTTCTAAGGAGCTCTCAGAACTTGCCCTCCCCCTTCATTTAATTTTTTAAAAACAAATTTGGCCAGTTGAGAGCAGATGAGGCTTTTTCAGTTAAACCCCCTCCCCCCATTTTTGTAAAGAAAGAATTTTGGAGGTATAGTTAATGGGAATGGATGCAACTGACCAAGGTCCAGAGATGGGTGTATGTAGCTCTGCAGACCTCTGGAGATTACCCACCCCAATGTAGAATGTAATGAAGGAAGGATAGTAGATTTCATTAAATAAATAAATAAAAATCTTTAGAAGAAGTACTGGCTATTCTAGAAAATAAAGTAAAAGTTCTTCTCAAAGCCACAAAATGGAATAAATTACTAAGATTATATGGGATACCAACAAAGATATTTCAAGCTAGAGAGGCTGAATCCTAATGAACATATGTCAACAATTGTAGAAAACAGGCTGAAAATCTTCAATACACATTCTAATTGCAAGCAAAGGAGATGCCAAAGAGTTGGGTACCTAAATAACTACTACATTGATTTCCCACACAAGCAAAGTGGTGAGCAAGATGTTAAAACAAAAAATTGTACCCGATAGGAGTGAGAAATGGCAAATGTTCAACAGAGATTCAAAAAATGAAGAGGCATTAGAGACCATACTGCAAAAATAGTTTGGCTACTGGAGTCTGTGAAAGAATTTCTGAAGGAAAATCAGTTTGTGCTTTATAGATCATAGCACAGTCTTTAACTATGTGGACTATGAAAACCTATGGATTGTTCTAAAAGAAATGGGTGTCCCACAATGTTAGATTGTCCTGATGTGTACCCTATACTCAGGACAAGAAGATACTACATAGAATATGTAGAAACAGAATGGTTTCCATTTAGCAAACCATTATTTTATTTCCTTGTCTCTTCAATCTGTATGCAGAACATATTGTACAGAAAGATGGATGAGATCCAGATTAAGGAGGATCAAAATCTTTAGAAGTATCAGTAATTTAAGATATCCTATGAAATTTTAACATGCAGTTGATCTCAACTTTGTACTTTGATATATGCAAATATATTCCTTTGTCCCACACAAATGACATCACACAGCTATTGGAAGCCTGCACAGTGTAATCCTCCAGTGAATACTGTCCATACATTATAAAAACCCTGTCCTGAAATCTTGAGGGCTAGAAATTGAATGGAAGCTTAAGATTCACAGGATGTCATATCCTGGAGTACTATATTGTTCTCCAGTGTGTTCTCACCCTGTGTGGAAGCACAGCAATGCTACGAAAGCAGGATAAATTGAATTTTAGAATCCCCTGACACTGTCTGGGGATTGGAAGCCTAAAGTGAAATGTAATTATCCAGGCTGCAAATTTGTTTGGAATCTATTCACAGCTACAAAAAGAGCCTGAAAGGTTTGCAGCTCCCAATATTTCTTTACGTGATGGGTCTGGCTTGCCGTTAATTGCTGATATATTTTATAGAGTGATTCCAATTCCCATTCTTGGCAAAGGGTAACCCTTTTCTGTCTAAGCAGAATAAGGTCTCTCTTGATTCATGTTCCCAGAAGGTCCTGCCTGGATGGCTGTTTTCTCTGGTTTCTTCATCATTCAAGCCCAGAGCCACCCCTATCAATCATTTAGCCAACCGCCGCATCCCCACCTCAAAGTCAAAGGGCCTATTTGGGGATTCTCAGCAATACAGTCCAGGAACGACGGGCAAACTTTAAAATAATTACACAATTACACAAGCAATTTTAAGAAACAATCAAACTAGCATGAAAGTGCACTAAGCTTATTAAGGATTGCAACATTCAGCTGCTCAGTGCAAAACACTCCCCCCCCCCCCATGTCTGATTGGACTATATTACTGAGTGCAGGAGGCCCCATATGGGCCTTCGAAGGTCCCATGTTGCTACTAAGGCCTCCTTCCCATCTCTAAGAAGCGGAAAGACCATTTTCCAGCAACAAGGGAAGTGACCTGTGTCCACCTCCTGTTGATCAGCCAAAACTCTGCTCACAACTCGATTCAATCCCAGGTAGCCGGATCGCAGTTAACTTAACCTTCCATCCTTCTGAGGTTGGTAAACTGAGTTTACCAGAGTTCACCAGAGGGGGAAATGTGTAGCCTACATAATTAAATTGTAAACTGCCCAGAGAGTGCTTGATGCCCTATGGGGCAGTATATAAGCAGCAAGCTTTTTTTAAATAAATAAATAAATAAATAAGGATACGGGGTAAGTGAGGTTGGAATGGTAGGGGCTGGCCCCTTGAGAGTGATATGGCTAACTGGGAGTTTGAACCTGGATTTCCCAAATTCAGTGTTCTAGCCAAGTCCAGTGGCAACTGTGGCCCTCCAAATGTTTTTTGCTTAAACCTGTCAGCAGCATTTGCCAGTATAGCCAATGGTGAGGGATTCTAAGAACCATAGTTCTTAGAGCAAGCCACCTAGTGCAGTGGTTCAACTTCAGTACTTCAGTCAAGCCTCTGCTCATGAACTGAGTTAGATCCCAACAGGGCCAGGTAGCTGTCTCAAGGCTAATTCAGTCTTCCACCCTTCTGAGGCCAGTAAAATGAGGACCTAGATCTTGCTGGGGGGGGGGGGGGCAAGGTGTTCCTTGCATAATTATGTTGTAAACCGCCCAGAGTGGTCTAATACTATGGGGTGGTATACAAGTCAAAAATTAAATAAAAATAAATAAAAGTGAAAAACATCTGTAGAGAAACATTTAGCTACAGCTGCTCTCACCACTATCCCTCACTTGCTCCATAATGGGGATTATGTTCCCATTACTAATATCTTCCCCTTACCACTGTCACAAATGAAATGGCATCTCTCTGTGCCACTGGTTTACCTCTGTAAAAATCACTGTTGCTGCCATGAGAGTAGCTGTACTGAAATGACATGAAACCTGGCTGCAGAAAACCATTTCCTCACCACCACCACCCCACGCCCTGCACCCGTGAGGCTTGGACAAGAGGGATGGGGCTTGATGAATGGAGGTAGGCCAGCAGGAACAAATGTGAACTTCGTTCGCTGGCTCCACATGGGAGAAGAGTTTGCAAGCGGCACAAGGCTTTAGGCTGAAGGGGAAGGGCTTAGAGCCAATGAATTTCAAAAGTTTTCTTTCTCAGAAATATACATTTTTGTGCAGTAGGTTATCTAAGGTTCTTGAATATACTGTTTTTCCAAAACTGACACTTCCAAGATGTGCTAGAGTACAAGTCCCATTGTCCTCAATCCACTGTGCTCCAACACATCTACAAGGCAACACATCTGCAAGACTGGTCTATATAACAAAGAGAACTTGGGCAAGTTACATTTTTGGATTACATTGTTCAGAATTCTAGGTGTTTCTGGGAGTTGTGGTCCAAATAAGTAATTTGTACCAGCTGTGAACACAGATGAAAAAATACATGTGTGCCTTTACTAAATCTGATAAATGCTGTTTTAAAACCTGTGTATGCCATTTATTTTATTATTACTGAAAGGTATTCATGGTAATCTCCAATTTAGATGTTTCTATTTCCTTGCTTTAAGCCAGATAAACCCTGAATGCTGATGACAATGGCGCTGATGGCTTCATGAAGTTTGAAAGGCCAGACCTCAAGCAGATAAAGTGCATTTTTACAAGCTACGTTATGGCTTTTCAGGGTCATCATACTGTATATTTCATAACATCTCAGCTGCAAGGGACTCGTTAGGACAGACACTGTGTGCTGCTGCCTGCATGCAGATTTTGAGGGAGGTTTCTCTGGAATTCATTTGCCACATGAGCAATATGACATGCCAGATAGAAATTCTCACTACAGCCAGAAAAAAAGTGTGAAATTATTTTTGACATGGACACACTCTATGTAGAGATTATTAATTTTATATGACAGAATGAAAGGCACACAAACACATGCACACATATGCAAATGAGCATTTTCAGCTCACTAACGTGATCCAGCATTACCTCTTTCATAATACTGCAAAAGTGATCCAGATTTCGGGGGGCCTGTTCCCTCTGATCTGCTTCTCCCATGTGCAACCGCTTGGCCTATGAAAGCCACTGATGGGATGTCACTGACTAGATCAGTTGCAAGCAGTCTTTGTTCCAGTCCATTTAATTTTCCGGCGAAACTTTAAGAAAAAAAAGTTCTCCACGAAAAGGACTTTGCTGCAGAAAGGTTTGAGGTTTTTTGAGAAGTTTCTGTTTTGGTCTACAATTCCCAGAATCCCTACGTCTGGCAGGGAGTTGTTGTTGTAAGAAAAGTAAGGAAGGTTGAAAATGCTAGCCATAGTCTAGTATATGATTTGCCCACTTTTAGCCAATCTGAGCATGCCTGTAACTCCACTAGACACACTTGCCAGTGAGGCGAGTCTGTGGTCCTCCAAACAGGGCTGAATGCCAATGAGGAAGCAGGATGGAACAGTTGCTCATCAGAATCTGGAAGGCCCAAGGTTCCCAGCCTGTGATGTGGACAATCTTGATCCAGAGTGCAGAATTAAGGAAGTATAATTAACATTACTGCCTGCAACAACTCATTTTTGAGAGGAACCAATGAGAACATAAGGAAGTTACATCTGAAAATTAATGTAACAAGTGGGGATGAACATGTACATGTGTAACAAAAACTTCCTCTTGCTTTTCATATTACTTTTAAGGCCAACTCTGGAGGTTCTTTGATAGGACTTTTATGCCATTCCCTTATTAATCCTAAATTGGATAAAAACAGAAAGTGTTTCATTCCCAAAGAAGCTGCCTTGGATGCTGTGTAGGTTGCAAAGGGGAAACGGGAACTTCCACCCTCCTTGGCCAGCCTGTGGACTTGCCTGCTCACAATTTTTTTTATCATGAACAGCGAGTGCTCAGTGGGGCAGCTAAGGTTACACCTCAAGACTGAAATCCAAACACAGGGAAGCCCAAATAACCACCAGGAGAGCAGCAAACGATTGTGACAGCAGCAAACAGATCTGTCGACAGCCCCTAGGCTGATACGTGTGTGCCAAGACTCATCAAGGCTTGGCACACACTAATAGAGACTAATTGAATGCCATAGCATTTTTCCCCTGTTTTCTTATATAGTTAGAGGGATAGCCAGGTAGGCATGTCCATGGTAAAAAAAATATTATTTCCACTTTTAAAAATATCCCCATTTTCTAGACAAAGTGGTGCTTTTTACCAAGCAAATGTGTTTAGCCTCTCGACAGCTGAAGCAGCCCTCCCCCACTATATTCTTTTAGCAATGATGATGCCATGAATCACGTGAGGACTTATTCGTATGGAGCACATGTTCTCCTTATTGTATCTCATTCAGTAGTGATCATATTGGTTTTCTTCCCTACATCCAAACGATATGAGGATTAATTTGTTATGATCACTGACAAAATCTTTGGTTTCCATGCTTTTCTTTGGTCTCTGATCAAAGGCTGGTTTACTTTTTAACTTGGTTCACTGCAGGATATATGTGTGTTGTGGAGTTTAGCACTGTAGCACTTCCTAGTGGAAATTCATCCTTAAGTCACAGCCTCCTGATCCAAAGCAGTTGATTAAGCCATCAATTAACTTCCCCACAGAAGAGAGAGAGCCAAAGGAAAAACTTTGTCAGGGAAGTGTATTTCTTCTGGGGAAGAATGTCGAAGATCTCCAGGCCAGAAACAGTGTGTGAAGAGGTGGAGGTTTGCAGTACAATTTGGAGATGAATCATGGCCAGGGTTGCTTTCCCTCATACCAGACCACACCAACCTTTACCAACTGATCCAGAACTTTTGCCTCATCTGAGTAAGCCCTGGGTTTAAAATATGAACATGTCAGTTCAGTTGAAGGTCTGGACTTTGACTGGGCCATTGCAACAACTTGATTCTTTTCTTTTTCAGCCATTCTGCTGTAGATTTGCTGGTGTGTTTGGGATCATTGTGCTGTTGCATGACCTATTTTTGGCCTGTTGGACAGATGGCCTCACATTTGACTCTAGAAAACTTTGGTATATAGAGGAGTTCATAGTTGACTCAATGACTGCAAGGTGCCCAGGTCCTGTGGCTGCAAAACAAGCCCAAATCATCACCCCTCCACAACCATGCTTGACAGCTGGTATGAGCTGCTTGTGCTAATATGCTGTGTTTGGTTTTCACCAAGTGTGGTGCTGTGCGTTATGGCCAAACATCTCCGCTTTGGTCTCGTCTGTCCAAAGGACATTGGTCCAGAAGTCTTGTGGTTTGTCCAGATGCAACTTGGCAAACCTAAGCCATGTTGCCATGTTCTTTTTAAAGAGAAGAGGCTTTCTTTTGGCAACCCTTCCATACAAACCATCCTTGTTCAGTCTTTTTCTAATTGTACTGTCATGAACTTTAACATTTAGCATGCTAACTGAGGCCTGTAGAGTCTGAGATGTAACTCTTGGGTTTTTTGCAATTTCTCTGAGCATTGCACGGTTTGACCTGGGGGTGAATTTGCTTAGATGTCCACTCCTGGGAAGATTGGCAACTGTCTTGAATGTTTTCCACTTGTGAATAATCTTCTTCACTGTAGAACGATGGACTTTAAATTGTTTGGAAATGGCCTTCTAACCCTTTCCTGATTGATGGGTAGCAACAATTATTTCCCTACTGCCATTGCTGATGTGTTTCCTCCTTGGCATTGTTTTAACACACATCTGAATGCTCCAGACCAGCAAACTGCTAAAACCTTGACTTTTATAGAGGTGGTCATACTTGCTGATCATCAATTATTCAAGGGCATTTACTTAGCAACACTTGGTTGCTACTTACCCTCTTAATTCCTATGGAAGCAGTAAGAGTGTACAGTACTTCGTTTTTCACACATGGCTTCTCCATTTTGGCTTTATTTTTGTAAAATTAATCATGACATATGTCATGTGCTGTTGTTCATCCAAGGTTGTATGTACCTAATTTTCAGACCTGCTAAGGATCAGATGCTTTTATTATGTCCTGATACATTAAACCATAGAATTCAAAGAGGGCATACTTTCTTTTTCACATGACTGCATCTCTGTTCTGGCTGATGGAATGCTGCTTCGCTCGAGTATCCTGCTTCTGGAAGAGAATCTGAGAAACAAAGCACGTTGTACTAGTACTCACCTACACGTACCATTACTCTTGCCTTCTAACCCTTCCCTGACTGATGGGCAGCAACAATTGTTTCCCTACAATCATTGCTGATTTGTTTCCTCCTTGGCATTGTGTTAACACACATTTGAATGCTCCAGACCAGCAAACTGCTAAAACCTTGACTTTTATAGAGGTGGTCATACTTGCTTATGACTCAAGGACATTTAGTTAGCAGCACATGGCTGCTACTTACCCTCTTAATTCCTATGGAAGCAGTAAGGGTGTACTTAGTTTTTCACACATGGCTTCTCCATTTTGGTTTAATTTTTGTTAAATAAATCATGAGACAGTGTAATATGTCATGTGCTGTTGTTCATCTGAGGTTGTATGTACCTAATTTTCAGACTTGCTAAGGACCAGATGGTTTCTCTTATATCCTGATACGTAAAACCATAGAATTCAAAGGGGGTGTACTTTCTTTTTCACCTGACTGTAGCTACACCACTACAGAGGCTTAAATATGAGTCTGCTTGAAGAAGTGAGAAACTTTTTTCATCCCCCTCTTCCTTTCTCCCTGTATCATGTGTATCATGCATACATTCTGTTCAAACACACAAGATTAAATTCAATTGTTAGTCCTTGTTACAACAGATATGTTAAATCAATGGGCTTTATGTAAGTGCTGACTTACCAAACTACCATTGAATCAGTGTGATTTATGAAAGTGTTGACTTACCAAACTCTCAATCAGAGGGTCTACTCTGCAATGAACAACTGGATTTAATATTATTATTTCTATATACCTAAAGCAACATGAAAATGAGAAGAAAATATGAACCGGTTTGGCTGTAGTGAACTATGATGCCCATCATCCCCAACTAGCACAGCCATACCATTCTGTGCTTGCATGATGGGAATTATAGCCCAACACAGCTGGAGGGGGCTGAGTTGGGAAAGGCTGAACGAAGATTTTAAAGCTGCCCTCATTCAGTAAGCCAACTCCCACGCCAAAGCACTTTTACAGAATGTTTCTTTTACTAGCCCTATATATGTCAGTCTCGTTGTGCATAGGTTTAGTGCCCACACACAAGTACATGCACACACCCTTTCCTGCCCCAGTTATTCTGAGATTTCCCCAGTTCTTCTTTGATTGCTAGCCAGCCAGGAGAGGCTGGTGAAATTCCTGGGCAACTGGGCAGGCTGGAGAAGCCACCCTCCGCATGAGTGGTTCTGACCCACCACAGAGGCCATCTGTGCTGGGCTGAGTCACCTGCCTTCCCTCCCTTTGGGTTGCCTGCCTGTCTTGCTCTTTTGCAGCAGATCAAGTGTGTGAAGGAGACTGCTTCCCTTTCTGTCAAGTGATGTCTTGGTGGGCCAGCAGTTGTTGCACTTGGATAACCAAACCTCCTTTGGCACATCTCAGTTTAGCTCTGAAATTCACAGGTGGGTTTCAGCATATAGCGTTGTCCCAGGACTCAATCAGACCAGAGGTGGGCAATCTGTCACTGAATATCTCAACTTTCCACCAGTACTTTTACCTCAGATCAACCATAGGCTGCTTCGCTAGCTTGCATCCTGAGTGCTCCCCTCTAATCTGAACTGTCTTCTTACCTCTCTGCTCCAAGTCCTCTCTGGACAGTTTCCTCTGACTTCTGCTGTTTTCCCTCATCTCCCTCTCACCTTGGATCTCTTGCTATCACTCTTGGTGAGTTAAAGGCACCAGTTTACACTACCAGTCACAGTTGTAGTAAAAAGAAGTACTGGATGCTGGAGAATCATTAGCAAGTGTTGGAATAGATTTTAATTGGGGAGAGGGAGTTGTAAAGTGACCCACAGTATTTCAGGTTCCACTTAAAAAACAAAAACAAATATCCTTTACTTCTTAAGATGACAGTGCTTCTAACTGTGAATCTGGGGTCTCATACAATCTTAGTCTCCTTCTCTTCATTCTCTCCCACCACATACCAAAGCAATTGCTAGTCACGTAGAGGCTGAAAAAACAAGTTGTATGCCAAAAAAGAACTTGGCAAGGCAGAGCAAGAGGGGCTTTTAAGACCAAGCTAAGCATGGTGTTCATTTATCTCACTGCCTTTTTCTTTTGTTTTTCTTTTCTCTCTGGAGAAACCCTTTGTGTGTGTCAAGGGATTAATCCTTTGGCCTTTTCCCACATGAGGTAGGACAAATCCTTTGGTACTGCAGTATTCCTGATCTACAGGCCCTCTCACTTGTTTTTATGGGGAGCACTTCTTATCTCCAATGGAGCTTTTCCCAGGATTTTTTTTTTTCATACAAATAGCAGGTGCAGGACTAATCTGGATCAGGGCCCTAATGGGGCAAAGGAACCAACTTCTCCTGTTCCCTGTGCCAGGGTCCTAATCCAAACATCTCTTTCCCCAAAAGATACTAATAAGAGCCTTTAGGGGTAACTGTGATTGGGGGCCGAACAGACAGGAATGTGGTACTTAATCTCCCCACTGGAGACATTTCCAACACCCATCCACCCCTGGCAACATACTGGAATTAGGGATAGAAAATTCCTTTTGGCACAACTGCTGGGCAACTGTAAGAGTTGCTTTGTTTCTGAAGTAGTCTCACCTGATTCTGTATTCTTTGCAGCTAACTCCTTCGGATTCTTCTTAGGTACTTCCAACTGCTTTAAGCACTACAAGGGCATCCTGCTGTAACTTGAATCAGTGCAGGTTCTTGCTACATAGGCATAAATCAGTAGTCTTCAAACTGGGACTGTCTAGATTAGTGATTCCCAATCTTGGCTAATCCAGGTGTTCTTGGACTTGAACTCCCAGAAGCCTTCACCACCAACTGTGCTGGCTGGGGTTTCTGGGAGCTACAGTCCAAGAACACCTGAATTACCCAAGGTTGGGAACCACTGGTATAGATTACAACTCCCATTGCCCCAATTTGGGGCAACATTTGACCTCCCATTATTCTCAGTCAGCACCACTATTCGTCTAAATATTTGGGAACTGCCATCTGCTGAAAGAGACAATGTCTAGCAATAAAACTGGGAGCACTTCCAGAAACAGTGTTACTCTCGTTCATTTGCTGGTTGGTGCTGAAGGAGTGCATAGTTTACTGGGATCCACATCTCTCTCTCTCTGTCTCTCTCTCTCTCTCTCTCTCTTTTTTTTAATGAAAAAGCTACTTCTACTCTCTTTTAGAAATATGCTTCTCTGTAAGAAATCTCCAATAAATGTTTTGAGATAAATAAAAGAACTCTACCTCCCTGCTGGTACTTTTTCACTGCACCTACTTTTTGGGGGTGGAGGGAGGAAACTAGTTTAGAGTGCTAATTAAAAGCTGTGGACTGGGAAGCTCTCACATCAAACAGGAACATTATGAAAAAGGCCACAATACTAAACCCCACCCCCTGAACAATGTGAGACTAAAAATAAACCCAGCTTTCTGAAGGGATTTTTTAAAAAAAGCCAGGGGAGTCCCAGGAAAAGTCATTATATTAACTGAAACAAGCCTTACGTCATCTTGCTGGCAATTAAAATGCCAATAGCAACAGCGTGGAACATAGTATATTAAGTACAGCAAATGCTCCATCTGGAAGAGTCCTGTATTCAATTAATAATGGCACTCAGAAGCTGGAGTTGCATATACAGTTAGGGGTTTCATTAGGAAAACATTTCTTCCCACCAAAGAAATCTGCTGTCCTTCAGTATTCTCTCTCGCAGGGGTACTGTGTTTCTCTGAAAATAAGACAGGGTCTTATATTAATTTTTGCTCCAAAAAACACATTAAGGCTTATTTTCAGGGGATGTTTTATTTTACAGTCATGTCATTTTCTGGTTGCTGCGCAATGAGGCACAATGGTGGAGGGCGGGGTTGCACTTAACTGGGGCTTATTTTTGGGTACGGCTTACATTACGAGCACCCTGAAAAATCATACAAGGGCTTATTTTCAGGTTAGGTCTTATTTTCGGGAAAACAGGGTAGTTGCCAGTCTTTGGCTCTTTTTACAAACGCAATGACCAAAGCGTTCTGAACATTATTTGCTTACAAATGTCAAGCTTCTTGACTCTTATTTCTCTCCATTATAGATGAACAAAACTCATATTCTGTTCATTGTATAGAACAAAAGGAAAGATGACAGGGGCCATGAATCCCCTGATGGGCTTTTTACACCCAGTAATGGATGGTGCCACACAGTAATTCATACAGCACTTTATTCCTCTAACAATCTCTCCCCATGCCTATCACCATGCCTGTTACTCCTAATTAGAGCTTTAAAAACCTTGTTTTTACTCATGTACTGCCCCATAGTGCTAGAGCACTCTCTGGGTGTTTACAATATAATTAGGCAAGGAACACTTTCAAGGAAAACCCCAGCGAGCTAAGTACTCCTTTTACTGACCACAGAAGGATGGAAGGCTGAATCAACCTTGAACTGGCTCCCTGAATCCATCAGGATTGAACTCAGGTTGTGAATCCTAGAAGTTATGGTCCCAAAAAGGAACTTTTCCTAAGTTCTGCTCAGAAGTTAATTCCATTTAGTTCTAAAAAGTACACTCAAGTATTGCAGTTCTCAAGACTGCACCTCCCCACCTCACCACCTCTAATTATTTCATGTGGATCCTCTTTCAGAAATTTAGTTTTTCATCTTTCTATTTGTGAGCAGAGCTGCCTCTTATCTTGACACCGTCCAGGACGATGTTGCCTAAGGAGCTGGGAGCCTTCAGGCATGTGTATGTCGTGGGTGGGTGGGGGGTACAGGCAGGGAGAAGAGAATAAACACAAACATCGTGGTCTGTTTCACTATTGCAAAGATATTCCACTTGCATCCTTCAGCTCCAGCTAACCACCCTCATATTGCAAGCTTTGTCTGTCCCCCTTTTCCTGCTGCTGCTCTTGCATGGAGGGGGGGGGGGACTCTTTCCTGCCACATAGGGCTGAGAAGGGGGAATCCAAGATTTCCCTTCTGCTCGTTCCCCTGTGCCAAAGGATTTTTCTGCATTGCCTGTAATGACATACAGAATGACTCGAATGCAGGGCTGGGTAACTTGTAAGACGCACCATGTTGTCAGAGTCATTCTTGCAAGGGCAAGACACTCTTCAAATGTGCTGGACTACAGCTGCCATAAACCACAAAGAACTGGCTGGAAGGGATATTGGGAGTTGTAATCCAGCCCAACTGGAAGAGAAGCGATAAGTGAAGACTATTTCCTTGGATCCTGTCTGGAACATAATGAGCAGCACAATCCCTCCCCACCATACGCTCAATGTGCAATGCAGCCAGAAGTCTCCAGAAGTATTTTGGAAGCAGTTCACACAATTTTTTAGCAGTATGCTAGGAAACAAAAGCAAACACTTCTCTTCTGGGTGCAACTTCTGTTCAGCTCTCTTGTGTCCCCTAACAGAGGAAGATGAGTAAGCTCCTTGTCCCAGTCAGCACCACATTGCAGTAAATTTATGTGGCAGCAAAAGTGTGGTGCAGTAGTAGTTCCAGAACTGGACTGGGACTCGGGAGAGCCAGATGCAAGTCTCCAATGAGCCTCAAGATTCACTAGTCATTGTCTCTCAGACTGACCTACCTCACAGGATTGTTGCGAGCCTAAAGCTCTGTGTGCCACCTTGTGCCCACTGGAGAAAAAGAGAGGTTTAAATATAACTAACTCCTCCCACCAATTAACGCGCTCCAGAGTCTGCTAGAGGGCGCGGCAGATTTCTGCCCAGAGCTGACCCAGTACGATTTCCAACTTGCCCCTTCCCCCCCATGAAGGGCACGGAGGAGGGCAGGCAAAGATGCCATGTCAGCCTGCTGTTGTTCTGTGCTGTCAAGCGAGTTCTAATGTATGGCAACTCCGGCAAAGTTTTAGAGGTCTGTGAGACGCGCACTGGTTTTGGCCAGTGTCGCTCCAAGTGTCTTTTTATGGCCAAAGCCAGCATTTGAACTCAGATCTCCAGCACCACTGAGTCCGCTAGTCCACACTGTCTCTCCGATGCGTGCCAGTCTAAAACGAAGTTTAAAAAAAAATGCCATCTCACCCCACTCCACCCCCCCCCCCACCTTCTCCTTGCCTTAGCAGCTGAGGGCTTGCTTCCCTGGCCTTGCCCCCGCAACCACCCCGCTTAGCCAGCCTGCCCCGGGACTGCAGGACCCCGCCTGCTTCCCCTGCCCAGCCCGAGGCTCCCCGTTTCCCGAAGCCAGTCCTGCTCTTGCGGCGCTTCCCTTCCAGCCCGACCGCTCCCCGCCGCGGCTCCCTCTCCGTTCCCCGGCCCGGCCCGGCCGCGGTTAGGCTCGGCTCGGCTCGGGCTCGGCTGGGCCGGCGCCCCTCCACCCCGGGGCCCTTACCTGCGGGACCATTTGGCGGAGGGCCTCCCGAAGGGTCTCTTCCAGAGCACGCCGTAGAGCTGCACTTTGGTGCTGATGTCCAGGGCGTCCGAATCGGCCGGGTCCATGGACGGGGAAGGGGAGACGGAGTTGGATTTGGAAGTGAACATCGCCAGAGCGCGCGAAAGAGTGGGATGAGGAGGGACGGCTCTGATTCACGGCCTCGACGCGGCAGTTCAGGGAATCGGATTAAACGCAGTGAACCAGAAAGAGCGAGCGAGAGAGGCTCTGAATCGATATCTGAACTGCTCCGCCGATGTTTGGCTCCCCACCGCAGAGACCGAGGTCTGCCTCATCCCACATGATCGCACTTCCTGAGGCGCTTGAGCGAGACAGCAAACCTTCCAGGTCAGCCTGAAAGCACTCGCTCCCTTCAGAGGCAACGAGAGCCCTGCTCCCGGCACCCGAGAGGCGGGCCGGCCCCGAAGAGTTGGTGGCACTTGCTGTGCAAATCCGTGCTTGAAATAAAAGCCTGCATCGACCAGCTTCTCTCCCGTCATAGGTGCAGAGCTGCTTGGGGAAACGCCTCTCACCATTCCTGGAACCTGCGGGGGGGGGGGGGGAGGTTAGAGAATTATGGGAATCGTAGTGCCAAATGAAGTAACTTTTCCAAGCTGGAAATATGAGGAGTGGGGTGAGGGCAGTTAAATGCAATTTACCTCACGCTGGAGGAAGATGTAGCCGTTTTCTACTCCAAGCCTCAGAGAGGCCTGTGAGCCCTGAGTTAAGCCCCTGGACAGATGTTACAGGGGGCCAGCCAGGCTTCTGTCTCCACAGGGGAGAGATTTTAAATCACCAACTCATGTGGAATCTGCGGAAACTCCCTTGGACTGTGCTGGCAGTCTGGTTTCCGAGAGCCATGACTGTCACATCTGGCACAGTTGTTAAACCCAAATTTTATATCATCTGTAACCAATGAAGAGTTCTGAAGAACTCAACAGCCTGTCTCATTTGTAACGTTTTAGTGATCCAACAAAAATATTACCCACCCCAGAACTCCTGTTTCTGTGGATGGTTAAGCCACCTACTTTCTGTACTATTTGGCCTCTGTTTTCATGAGCCCACGCCGTCAGGCTGCAACCCACAAAGGCTGGTGCCAAATAAACTTGCCAAGCTTAAAGGTGCCGCAAGACTCAGATGCTTTTACTGTAATAGGTTACAGAATAGTACAGCTACCCTTTCGGAAATTACAGGAACACAGTGATAGCAAGGGCTTATAAAGCCATTCCCAGCAGTCTGCCTCTCCCCTCCAAACCTCACCTGCAGTTATATAATGGGCAGGCAGGGGAGATACACAGCCCTTTCCCACATTAACTGGTAGAAACAGGCATGCTGGGTTTAAAACATGCACCTCTTCTAGCAAAGGAGTCCAGAGAGAGGGAGGAAGCAGAGAGTACATACATGCGCAGAAAGCAAGCATGGATCTCAGGGGGCTTCTTTGATCAGAATGGAAATCTTTGGGTGCAGTTCACATGATTTCCATGATGCAAACATAAGGTTAGAGTGGCTCTTCTGTGCAAAAGTGTTGTGTGATTGTCAGGTCAGGAGAGAGATGTTTTGTACATGTTTGTACAGAGTCCGTGAGAGTCCATTTCAATTCTTCAACTCCCCCCCACCCAAAAAAAAATCCAGTTTATGACTGTGGGATGTTGTGCTTCTTTATCCAGGATTCAAAACACCAAGAAATGGCTGCACAATACTGTGCCCATGTTGCCAGCAGGAAAAAGGATGCCAAGCTCTATATACAATACATATATATATATATATATATCGTAGCCAATGGCAGCAGTCAAGATGGTTTTCTGGAGGATACCCTCCTCTGCTCACTACCATTCACAAAGAGACACTAAGCAGGGGGAAATCCCAGAACCAGACTCCTTTCTTCATCAGTCAATCACTTTTCTCCCAAACACAAACCAATTGCCATGGTTGTTTTTCAACAATGAATTTCCTGGCTTTTAAAAATTGAAGTTTAAATTTATAAGAACTTTACCAAATTTGGCACAGATCAAGAGCAGACTGTCTGCTACAAATGTGCCAAATTTGGTGCTTATCTGAAGCCCAGTTTCAAAGGTATAATGTTTTGTTTGGGCTGCCGCCACTTTTAGAATTGCCTTACAGTATATAATGTAGAATGTTTTGTGCAGGAATAATTGATAATTGCATGTCAAATCAGTTCTAACTTACAGCGACACTTTTTCAAAGTTTTCTAGGTTACAAAGTTTTCTAGGTTACTCAGAAGTGGTTTACCATTTGCTTCTTCTGGAATATCCTGGAACTGTGCAGCTTGCCCAAGGCCACACAGGCTGGGCTTTCTCATTGGATATACAGTGGGGAATTTAACTCCCAACCTCTTACCTGACTCCCTGAACCACAGAAGCAATAATAATGAGTTCTCTGTCGTTGGACAGCAGTACAGACATTTTAAATAAGAATATTAAGCACTTCTAGAGGTGGTTGTGTTTTTTCTGTTAAAGGTTTTAACAGACAGTATTTTAACACTTGCTGCCACAATACAGAGATGGACTGAAGGAAGCACTGACTGCAGGTTTACCTCACCTCTGTAAATTCCACTCTTACCAAACCAACACCTGAAAATAAAGAGAGCAGTTTGGGGTATTGGTGTGAGAGTTGTCGAAATTTAAAAAACATATTGGGCAAAGGGTGGGATTTCCCCTTTTGATGTTTTGAACTCTGAGACTCTCTGATCTTTGATCCTGTTAGCTGGGGTTAATGAGATTATTTCAAAACATACAGAGGTCTCATGATGCCCACCTCTGCAGTCTAATGCTTCTATTCATTCATTCTCCATGTCTCTCTTTTACCAACCTTTCATGCCGTTTTGTATGCTGGGACTTTACTTCAATAAAGGCTTGGTTTTATTACTGCACATGCCTGTTTCTGTGTCCCTCTAGCACTTCTTCAGTGGAAGCAATTGTCATAAAAACCTTACAACTTCAGTGCCCTCTCCTCCAAAGGAGAGGGATTTTCCAAATAAGAGCAGCCATGAACTGCCTGTCATTCAGAAAGAGGGGGCATCTTTACTCTATTAGAGACAGTCTTCTGGTATGGTTTGGGCTTATGTGGTGAAAATGGTCTGAAGCTGCTGAATGGGTATAATGGGTATCACTGGGGAACCATTTTCACCTTTAAGCTAACAATTCCTTTGCCAATCAAGCCACTGGACAACTGAGTGATTGAAAAACCCAAGTGGCTGCTCTTAGCAGTGCTGAGAAATCGTGTAACCTTCACAGAGTGATTGTTAGAGTATGTTCCCATCTGAATCTGCTAATATTGGAATCATGGACCCTTTTCTAGTCATGGTGTTCCTTTGCCAGTTTAACTAAAGCCAGACACAAAACTAGATGAGAGCCCATGACTGGAAGAGAGAGATTGAAGGCACCCGAGTGTAACAGCACCGTCTTCTCTCACCTCTAGGAGCAGGCAAATTAGCATGTGGGTTTTTTTTGGGGGGGGGGGGACTGAGGCTTAAACATGAGATTTCTTAGAAGTCTGATTTCACAAATCTGAAAGGACTGCCTCAAACACCCCTCTTTAACATCAGTATGCTTTCAGCTCTAACTGTGAGCTGGCCCTAACATCTCTTCCCGGCTGGGCCAGTTTTATAGCTATGTTTCATTACATAGCTCAGGTTATGATTTGAAACACTTTACACAGTGGAACAGAGAAGTCCAGGGGCTAGTTAATGCTTGTGTAAATTAATTTTATTTTCTTTCTTTTTCTTTCAATTTTTTTAAACGAAAAAATAAAAACATACATACCTTTAAAAAACTAATAACATAAAACAGCAAAAACAATTATATAAAATGTGTTCTCCCTATTTCTCCACAGGACCATTTGGAGATATAACTGATTTTTCTCCTTTTATGGAGCCCCATTCTCCTTCCAAAATTGCATTGACTCTTGTGAAGATACACATCTCTTCACCTTTATTAATACAAAATTAATACATTCTCCCCAAATATCTATAACAATGTTCTTATTTATCAGTTCATTTTTACTTTGTCACACATTAACCTATTATTAATAGCTATATCCAAACCATTAATTTCATTCAAAATGGTATTTTATTTTCCAGTTCCTAGCTACCATTAATCTTGCCACTGTTAATAAATTTGTAATAAAAATCTTAGTTGTCCAATTATGTTGCTCCTTATCAAATATTTATAAAAGCACTACTTTAGGTCATATCTGTAAATTTAACTTAGTCGTTTCATTTATTTCCTTAAAAAGCAATTGCCAAAATGTAAATATATTCTCATATGAAAATAAGCACCTATGTTCTAACAGTCTCTCCAACACAACTTAGAATAATTAGTATCTATTTTCTTTCATTAAGACGGCTGCTCAGTGCAACCTGAACCATCATACCACCAGGAAAAGCCTCATTGAATGATTGCTAACTTCTACGCTCCACTATTAAGACTGTGACTGAAAGGAAACTCCACAGCTTCAATCTCAGCCCCTTTTCCTACCCACCTCAGTATTGTTTCTTTGTTTACTGATTAAGAATTCTAAGAAGTTGAAAACTTGAACACTATTTTGTTTCTTTTGAGTTGGCCCAGTAAAAGGTATTAACCTTCCATGCCCTCTCCCCCAGCTAACACAGCCAATGTTTGCTTTCTGTAGAACATTCTGGTCACTTTATAGTGACCAAATAATAGCAGGCTGGGGATCTCCTAACAAGTGTAGGCTTTTTTGTAGGGGACTGCCAATGAAGGGGCAGTTGGCCCCAAATCAAGAAAAGGCCTTTCACACTTGTTGAAACACAGCCCTGACAACTGCTTTGTTTGGGTTAACAGATTTTTAAACAGTCAGCTTCTAGGATTTTCCCTTGTGTAGTGTCACTTTGTGAACTGCAGGGAGTGGAAGAGGGCATACTGTAGACTGTCTTGACTGCTGCCATTGGTGTTGTCAACATTCAGGCTGCCTTTTCTATGTGAAGCTTGGCAACATTTTTCCTGCCAGCAACACGGGCACAATATTGTGAAGCAATATCGGGACATTTCCTGGCTTTCTGAATTGTGGGTACAGAAGCACAATATCCCACACTCATAAACTAGAGATTTTTTTTTAAAAGAATGTAATTATACACTAGTGGGATTAAATTAGCAGAACATTCTGATTTTCATGCATACAGTACCAAAGATAAGGAGGTTCCTGCACAGCACACTTGACCCTAACCATTGGGAGTCACCCAAGAGACAAACTTACCTCTGCCTGCCAATGTTCCAATCAGTATTCTTGGATGAGGTTGCCAATACTCCATCTCTTGAAGTGTGTGCTTAGAGAAGCTTTTACTTAAAACATGAGCTTTGCTCTATGTACATTGCTGGTATATATCACTGGTTTGGAACTTAATAAAATAATTGTTCTTGGCACTGCCACTCAGTTAAGGGCACCAGACTCTAAGGTGTGTATAGGTACATTTTTACATTGTTGGGAAAAAAATGTGACAAGCAGAACACAGACAATCTCATGGGTACATCACAAGACTCAGGAACTACAGATGATTGAGGGAAAAATCGCTCAGATTCACAGTGAACTGGACTCCACCATTGATGCAGAACTGGAGGATGTGTCCAGTGTGCCAGGCTTAGGTCAAATTTTAACAGATGAATTTCAGTTATTGAGACCCATTTATGTGGACAGGGTGCTTGGATCTCTCCGGTTTACCACCACTCCGCTCAACCCTTGCCCATCTTGGCTAATTGGGAAATCTGCCAGGGGGATTCGTGCATGGGTCCAGGAAGCCGTCAAGGCCTCCTTGAGAGAGGGAGTGGTCCCTACTGCCTTAAAAGAGGCGGTGATTCGACCACTCCTTAAAAAGCCTAATCTGGACCCAGGGCCAGTGGCTAACTATCGGCCAGTGGAGAATCTTCCTTATTTGGGCAAGGTGTTGGAGCGGGTGGTGGCTGGGCAACTCCAGGCGCTGCTGGATGAAACGGATTTTCTAGATACATTTCAATCAGGTTTCAGGCTGGGTTTCGGCAGAGAGACTGCCTTGGTTGCCCTGTATGATGACCTTTGCTGGGAGAGAGACAGGGGGAGTGTGACCCTGTTGATACTCCTGGACCTCTCAGCGGCGTTCGACACCATCGACCATGGTGTCCTTCTGGATAGATTAGCTGGGTTGGGAGTTGGGGGCACTGTTTTACGGTGGTTCCGCTCCTTTCTGGCTGACCGTGTCCAGAAGGTGGTGCTGGGGGACAATGGCTCAGCCCCATGGTGGTTATGTCACGGGGTTCCTCAGGGCTCAATATTGTCCCCCATGCTGTTCAACATCTACATGAAACCGTTGGGAGAGATCATCAGGAGGTTTGGGCAATATGCTGATGACACTCAGCTCTACCTCTCTTTTTCCACCAATCCAGGTGAGGCAGTCTCTAAACTGAACTCGTGTCTGGACCTGATAATGGACTGGATGAGGGTTAATAAATTGAAGCTTAATCCAGACAAGACGGAAGTGCTGTTAGTGAGTGGTTCGTCGGACAGGTTAAAGGGCCATTTCCCTGCCCTGAATGGGGTTGCACTCCCCCTGAGGGACAGGGTCCACAGTCTGGGGGTGCCTCCACCTGGAGGCCCAGGTGGACTCGGTGGCCAGGGGTACCTTCCTGCAACTGCGGAAACTGTTCCAGCTGCGGCCCTACCTGGATGAACGGAGCCTCATGACAGTCACACAAGCATTAGTAACAATCCGTTTAGACTACTGCAATGCGCTTTATGTGGGGCTGCCTTTGAAGACGATCTGGCGACTACTTTTTCAGAATCGAGCTGCACGACTGGTGAGTGGAGGAGCTGTGAGAGAACATATTCAGCCGATTCTGGCCAGGTTACACTGGCTACCAGTTGTTGCCCGGGTCCAATTCAAAGTGCTTGTTTTGACGTATAAAGCCCTAAATGGCTTGGGCCCTGGATACCTGAAGGACCGCCTCCTTCCATACAAACCTACCCAGCAACTGAGATCTAGCCAGAAGGCCCTCCTGAAAGAGCCGTCCCTCAGTGAGGTGAGAGGGATGGCCTGTGGGTGGAGGGCCTTTTTGGCAGCTGCCCCCGGTCTTTGGAATGCCCTCCCAAACGACATCTGACTGGTGCCAACGTTACTGACATTTTGGCGCCAGGTTAAAAACTTCCTGTTCCGGAAGTTTTTTAATTGAAGTTTTTAATTGAAGTTTTTAATTTTAATTAATAGAGTCATGGATCTAGATTGTTTTTGTTTTTGCTTTTGCTTTGTAGAGTAGATGTAACCGTATTGGTTTTTAGTGTCTGTTTTTAACTGAACTGTTTTAATTGATGTTGGAAGCCGCCCGGACACTCTTGCAGAGTGCGGGCGGCATACAAGTTGAATGAATGAATGAATGAATGTTGAACATGCATGAAAATTGAAGGGGTCAGGCAGGAAGAGCAGGGGAGAAGCTTTTTCACTGGCCTGGTGTCTAAGCTTTGATCATTCCTCCTAAAAGAGCTATTGCAGATCACACAGAGATCTATCTTCTGCCCTTCCTTGCACTACAACACTGTATCATTGAAGTGAGATTTTACTGAGTTATGTTAATAAATACAGCCAGTAGTTTAAAAAATATATGAACAAGTGATTTAAAAAAGGCATTCCCTGCAAAAGGCATATGTGCACTGAGCAGTAAGAATCACTGGTTCAGCAGCTGCTATCAATATCAAAATCACATCCCTTAAAATGACAGAAGAGTAGCATTAAGGGGACCATCACGAATAGAACATAACAGTGTGCATATACAGAAAATGTGCAATATTCTCAGATAATGTGCAAAGTCAACTGCAATTCCACTTGCAGCTGAACAACAGAAGAACAATGGGTTTTAGAAGTAGGAACAGCTTGTTTTGAAGCAATATTCACCACTACATGTGAATAAGCATTGTTTTTGATGCAGTATTAATTGTGCATATTTGTGCATGCAAACATCACAAATGCTGTAGTCACCAGAGAATGAATCTGTGTAAGAGAAGCCCACTCATGACCACTGTCCTGGGCATAAAACTAGCTCTGGTAAGAACATGGCAAATGTTTGATGGTTTTAACCTGTAGGCCACCTGTTCACATGCTTTTCACAGTTGTCTTATTCCAACACCCATCTATTCCTTATGCTTGTTAGTTACCATCTATGCTGCTGCTATTGTCTTCTTCATTCTTTGAAAACAAGATCTGCTAGGAAAATGGCATGATTATAGATACAAATTGTGTTTAATGTCCACATCTGAAAATTAAAAATAGTGAAACAATTGTTGCCAAGCCAAATATCATGTTAATAATGTACCTGTATCTGCAACAACATCAACATTTATGTGCATATGCACATTTGCCACTGGGTTCACAGTGGATTACTGTCCCCCTCCTCCTCCCCCCCCCCCCCGCAGGTGATGAAACAAAGAGAAGTATTGGTAATTCTTTTCTCCTTGCTTTTTACTCCTTTTATGCAAGCAGTCATAGGGTCACCATAAGTTGGAAGCAACTTGACAGCACATAACAACAATAAGCAGCCAAGACAGTGTCAAATTAGTTCCAGATGAGAACTGAAAAAAGCACATGGGCAGAAAGCCACCCAGCCTATCAATTCCAGATGCCTAGGTTGTACTTCTCAAAAGCCAGGTGAGGGGCTGGGATCAGCCTTTCAGAGAGCAGTGCAAGAGGGATGAAGTATGCACAGCCCCAAGATACTGCATTTTAAATGGGTAACATGAGTTGACATTCTTGCTCTAGATCTCCTCAGCTTCTTACACAACCGACACTCCTCCACATCCTGAGCTGCATACTTATTAATTTAAATTAACCCATAGCTCAGGTCTTTGAAACAAGTGAAGCAATGTACCTCTCTGCCAGTATCTGCATGGTGCTTATTCAGCCCACAGGGTTGTTAAATTGTTAAGAATCAAAAGTAGTAGGTGGGAAAGCTACTTTGAAAACCAGGAAGGTTACCCAACAAAGAATCATAAAAGTGAAAACCCAGCAGAAGGTCACTCTACTAAACTTTAAAGCTAACTGCTTTATCAGGTATCAGGTTAATGGGCCCACGCAGGTTAGAGATCTGACACATGCCTTCAAACACCACCAGTTATTACTGTTTCTCTTAATGTGGCATGTTCTTGCTTATAAGGAAACTGAAAATCACATGGTTACATGGGCAAAGAAAAAATAACCATTGTGCCAAGTATAGCATGCAATACAGATTTTTTGGGACCATCCATACTGAAGGGGGACCACTGGAGAGAACATAGCTCATAGTTTAGAGACAACTCCTTCCACAAGACCAATAACAACCTGAAAATTCTGTATCTTTGACATAATTGGCAAATATTGGGGTCCCTCTTCTATCTCATCCCACCCTTCCAACACCGGTGGCAAAAAATACCAGCCACAATCTAAGTCTCACACCTTTGTGAAATGGAGTGAAAATCTATTTGTGTGCACTAGCCGGTGCAACTCAAGACTGGAGAACCAATTTCAGTGCACTATAAATTGAATAAAACATGTATATTTTTGTTTTTGCTTTAACCTCTCTTTTGTGCTTTGTTACCAACCCTTGACGCTGGAGGAGAGCTTTTCAGATACCCTGGACTGCTAGAAAGACAAACAAATGGATCCTAGATCAAATCAAGCCTGAACGATCTTTGGAGGCAAAAATGTTGAAGCTGAGGCTGTCTTACTTTGGGCACATCACAAGAAAGCAGAATTGTCTGGAAAAGACAACAATGCTGGGAAAGGTTGAAGGCAGCAGTTAAAGAGGAAGGCTAAATATGAGATGGATTAACTCCCTAAAGGAAGCCACAGGGTTGAGTTTACAAGAGCTGAGCAGGGCTTGTTGAGGAAAATATATTCTGGAGATTGCTCACTCATAGGGTCGCCATAAGTCAGAGGTAACTTGATGGAACATAACAACCACCAACCAACCCCTGGCTTGGGAATCAACGGGAAGGTGATACAAAATGAGTTGTCTTAAGATTCTCTTTAAAATATCTCAGTTAAGTAGTTGAATGGATGGAGCACCTGGCTGCAAAGCCCCAAGGCAGGAAGGTTTTGCCTCTTGGGAAAGGGGCCAGACAAAATCCCACAAAATATGTGTGGGTGATTGGATTAAATGCCCTGCCACCAGTGCAACCATAGTCTCAGAGTGCCACAAGAAGGATGGATTGGTAGGCCATTTTTGAGTACTTTACAGCAAGAAATTCTGGGAAGGTAACCATAAATCAGTATTGACTTGACAGCAATAGTTATTACAAGGATGTTCCACATTACAGGAGGAATAAGGCCTTTCTAGTTAAAGTAACAACAGCCCTTCAGGCATGCTACTCTGAACATTTGTGTGCTAGAAGGCATGGAGATAATGGCTTGCATGTGCTGCCAGTTAATACTGCTCTGTGAAGGAGGAAGTATGTTGTATGTTCATCAGTAACAAAGCTCTGATATTTTCTGTATTCTAAATCAAAGTTTATGTATATAAGGAAAAAAACAGAAATCCAAATCTTGCCAATGTGGAACAAGGGTGAAGTTGGACATGTAGCCAGCTAGGGATCCAGCTTCACCCAGATTCTCTTATCCATCTTACCGTTTCCCCGAAAATAAGCCCTGATATGATTTCTCAGGATGCTCGTAATATAAGCCCTGCCCCCAAAATAAGCCCGTTAAGGGAAACCCCGCCCTCCACCATTGTGCAGCAACCAGAAGATGACATGACTGTATTTGAATAGATGTTGATTGTTGTACATGAAAAAAAATATAAAACATCCCCTGGAAATATGCTCTAATGCGTTTTTTGGAGCAAAAATTAAGACCCTGTCTTATTTTCAGGGAAACATGGTATTTGTTCCTGCAAGTAAAGCAATGGTATGGACACTTATCTTCTTTTCGGGAATACTCCACCTTACGGAGGCATAGCCAACTGCAAACATGAAAGCCAAGGCAAAAACTACTGGAATGTGAGGTTATCACCAGTCACACAGAATTATAATGCAAAAGGGAGATTTGATTTTTTTATCATCTCAACAAAGAAGATCATGGCCAGTTTACTGGAGAACTCTTAAGTTCTGACCTGTAAATGCAAAGTCTTGTTCTTATTCATTCACAATGTAAGGCAGTGGGGACACATAATTCCCTTCTAAGGACTACAAATCAAAAGACATTGCTGACTATTCCACCCTTTCTAACTAACTTTGGGGGTGGGGGATGAAGAGAGGAAGTGTCCTTGTTTCAGTCCCAACACATCTAAAGACACATCTGGTGGAAATGAGAGATTTTTTTGGTGGCCACTCGCATGGGCTGAACTCTCCCCAATCATTTTACTAGCAGGTAGACCGCCGAAGAATTGATGCTTTTGAATTGTGGTGCTGGAGGAGACTCTTGAGAGTCCCCTGGACTGCAAAGAGAACAAACCAATCCATTTTGAAAGAAATCAACCCTGAGTGCTCACTGGAAGGACAGATCCTGAAGCTGAGGCTCCAATACTTTGGCCATCTGATGAGAAGAGAAGACTCCCTGGAAAAGACCCTGATGTTGGGAAAGTGTGAAGGCAAGAGGAGAAGGGGACGACAGAGGACGAGATGGTTGGACAGTGTCATTGAAGCTACCAACATGAATTTGACCCAACTCCGGGAGGCAGTGGAAGACAGGAGGGCCTGGCGTGCTCTGGTCCATGGGGTCACGAAGAGTCGGACACGACTTAACGACTAAACAACAACAACAACAAAAATCTTTTTATTTGGACTGGGTTTTGTCATCTTACCAGAGCTAATTTTTTCACTAGCCAGGTGCTTTCCTTTAGGAGCGGGTGGGTGCTATCTTTTAATTAGAATTTTCATTTGAACTCTTAGCTGCCTTGAGTACCATTTGGAAATTTAGTAAATAAAATGCAAAATCTCATGTAGGAAGGAATATTCAACACTTATGATGGTACATTCAGAAGTTGGACAGTGCAAAACACACTGTGTTTTGAGCTTTTCATAGGACTCTCCTAAAGCTATTACATAAATTGAAAGAAAGGATATAGAAAAAAAAACCCTTGCTTGGCCTCTGGACTATAAAACTGCTAAATCCATTCAGCATGACCATTCATGAAAAATGAGGCCAATTTATTCCAGCAATTCAGCTAACAAACTTTTTATTACAATAAAAACATTTTTAAACTTCACAATTAAAGTGAAAAAAAAAATCAAAAATAAGGCAGCCATCCATGGAATGATTTTGTGTATACAAATGATTTCGAAAATACATTAAAATTACACTTTAGTACACGGAATCATGTATACAGCTGTGACCAGGGCACATTATGTCCACAAAGCCACAGCTGCTCAGAGACATAACTGAAACTTATTTCCTTTTGAAATGGATATTCCACTTCTGTACGTCACCGTTAAAAGAGTTTTCCCAAGTCTCCTGTGGTTCCTCATACAGAACATAACACAGCAGCACAATACACAAGTTCAAGTTTTCCCATTCCAATACAGCTAGCTATGAAGAATGCAAACTAGCTATCACTGAGTATACCTGAAAAAAACAGGCTGTTGGGCCCTCTCTAATAAACTAAATTAATTTTCTGTCATTTCAAAATACCATTTCAGAAATTCCAAGTGTTACTCCATATTTGGAGAATCTATGTTCCTTTGATATGTGTCCCCTGCCACCCACAGAGGCATTTCTTTAACTCATTTAAACAAGATGTTATCCCTTAATTTTTATTAACAAGTCTCCTTGGAAAATCAATTATATGCCCAAACATAATGTTGCACAATAAACATTGATAGTAGGGTGATTGCCACTTTCAACTCATGTGAATACTGGAATTACAGGGACTTACGAGAAGTTACAAATAATGGATCTCTCGCTTGGTAGCCCATGGCTCCCAGAATTCTACAGTGAAGGTTAGAGTTTATATTTGACTAAAAAGACCTAAGGGGATTGGAGCTAAATGACAAAAATACCTGATTTTAAATGATGATTCTTTGGCTGGGGCATAAAAAATATTAATTTACTTCAATGTAAAGGATTTTACAAAACAAGAATTCTCATGGCTATAACAGAAATTAAACATCTGGTACGCTACTAGAGCATGCCCTTCATGTTTAGAAAATCCCTTCTCCTTGCCATCCTTTTCTGTAGTAGTGGCTAGCAATTCAACATAGATGAAACACTCAACACACCCTTGCTAACGCATAGTAATAAATCAATATTTTAGCCTCACAAGCCTTCAGCATACTGTCTCATGACTTGCATCACTCATGCTTTATGTGTATGTGATGCATGCAATATATTGACTCTAGACATTATCCTTTAGAAATCATGGGCGGAAGTTCAGAACAGTCTTCCTAAAATGCAACTGTACTCAAGACCTGTGAGCGAAGAAGCCATAAGTGATCCAGTACAAGCAGCTTTTGGCCAAATTTTCTAAAGGGCAGTTTTAGATGCACTCTGAAATATTAAAAATCCTAGGAAAACAAAACTGCAAGTACAGTTTAATTTCCACTCCCATACCAAGTGCTTCTACAGAAGCAAACTTTCTGATCAACTTTCTTATATACCCCCAAATTCCCATGCTGCCTGTATTTCCCTCTTTGCCAGCTCAGGAACACTATTCTTGTCCCCTTATCCACTGCTGTGGGTAAGATGTCACCTTAAGCATAATTATTTATACAGAGCTCATCTTTATTTATCAAGTATGCAGGTATGATAATGCATACAAGCTATTTTTGCTCATACATGTGACATTACAGCTAAGTTTTCTTTCTGAAACGATAAGTGTTTTTATTTTGCAACATGGAGATGATTTGAGTTGATCAGGAAGTGATTTATACCTTTCAAAGAAGGCACTATTTTAGAGAAACAATAAAGGAAGCCTACATAACATGTAACACATCAGACATACTGACTGATGTGGCCTGCAAGGTCTTTTATAATCCCATGTTCTTAAAATCTCAAGCAGGAATTTAAAAAACCCCACACAGTTTATCTAAGCTGTTGATGGGACCACTTATATAGTTCATAGGCTACACTTGGTGGAATGGATCAGTGGACAACTTGCTTGCTAGTTTTACAAATAAAATTGATTATAGTTTCAATTTATAATTAACCATCAGGAAAGCATACATGTGTGCCTATTTTTTTTATTTCTAACAGTAATCCTCCCATACATAACACAAGATCCCCAGTGAAGTCTTGTTCTTGATTATTGCTGCTGTAAAAATCAGCAAGCAGGAATTAACAAAACACTCATTGAGAATGACATTTTTCTCCATCAAGCAAATAAGGGATGTGAACAAGAGCTGCATTGCTGTGCTGTGCTGTGTTGCAGAGACTGAAAAAGAGGGAAAAGATCGCTCATACAAAATAGCCAGTGCTAAAGAAACCAATTCACTTACTCTATCTGGTTTGCAAAAACAGCTACTGCAACTATTAAAAGATTAAATTGGCAACAGGAGCAAAGATTGAAAGCTGAGGACAAAAGTTGTGTTCTGAGAAACTGTGCATGCCTTCGCATGTGTCAGGTTGCTGCCCATGGCTCTTACCGTTTATTTCACAATGCAAAAATTATTCTAGGTCAATATGCAGCATTTATTACATGTAAAGCCATCTGCCACTGGCACTGCATTTCAGAGGTCCTCTTATACTCAGTGTTTACTGGAAGATTTCAGAGAGGCTCAATTCAAACAGGATTACAACTATTTAGAACGCTTCTTGCTTGTTGTAACATTAAATATTAAGCTCCTGCTTTTGCACAGGTTGATGCTTTGGATGTCTTTCATTCTTGCTCACCAGTCCCTCCTTTATTCTATTTTAAAAGAATAATCCGTTGTAAATAATTTGGTACAGTGTCCAAGCAGTTACTCCTTAAATCAAACAAATCTTAACTTTCAGCCCAACATGGCTTCCCCAGTCTATTGTACAGATTGTAACACTCAAAGAGTACAAAATATGCTTCCTAGAAATTCAAAGCAAGAATCTTATTAAGCTCTTACATTAGTATAAATTTTATGTTGGACTTTATTCCATAAGCATTTCTTCATCAGATAGATTCTCCCTCTTCACTGTCACCACGTGAAACATCTTGAGAAGGTGAATAGTAGTCCCACATGTTCAAAGGCATCATTTAATATAAAGAGGTCAGCTGTGAATGCCAACATTGAGAACACTTGAACTATGATTTCACAATGAGCCACAAAGTTCTTCCCAAATCATATTTAAGTTCCATCTTCCCTGAGAATAGGGCAGGGCAGTCATAATTAAAGTGTCTTCAGAAAAGGGAAGTTTTGCAGAATGTATATCCGGCTATCAGGATACTGTTTGTCATACTAAAACCTTTCAGAGAATTCCTCCTTTTTCAATATGCTCCTCATCAACTCTTTGAAATAGATGGGCTGCTTAACAGGGTAGGGAGAAAATGATAAAAGACCAACTGACATGAGACTGCTGTTCACACCAGATGGAGAAAACCACCACTGGACTTTGGGCTCCTAATGTTGGTGTCCAATGGACAAAATCAGTGGAATCAAGCAGCCTAGAACCAACGCTGCTACCTCCAGCCGGCTGAGTCCTTTGCCTCCCGCTGATTCTGGTTTATGGCTATGTCCCATTCCACCCACTTCAGGGAGAACATGAACTGTGGCAACATAGAGAAAAGTGCCAGCAGAGAAGAGCATGGCAACTCCAGTGGCATTGACGTCTGAAAGTGCTTGCTTACTGCTCTGTAAAACAAGAAAGCAGCAAAATGAGATTAAATACAGATATTAAAATTATACTTCAATTACTTAGTCAACTGAAAGATGCAAAGCCAATTCTAAAAAGTATTGCTCTCCGACCTGAAATGACTTCTCCCACTGAGGAACAAATTACAGTACTTTGACAGGCCACTTCCTATACTGCTCCTAAAATTTTTTAACCTCTCTCACTCACACACACACAGAAAAGGCAGTACCCACAGACTGTTCACATTATATTCCTAATCTGTTTATATTTTAATAATATTAATGAAAGGAACAATTGTGTTTTTAGCAAGCACTACAGTCTATAGACGACTCGTGCTTTTAAATTGCAGCACAATGGCCTACTAAGGCAAAATCCACTAAAAATATAACACTGAAGAATTCAGTTATATTTCATTTGCAGCAAGATGTACTCCCTCAATACATGTATTTAGACAAAAATAGATGGTGAAAACAAACAACACAGGTCAAAGCACTTCCTGTCATGCTCCTAGCATGTTCTGGGCAATTCGGCCTGAAAAGAGATTTACCTTGCTTAACCCCAAGTAAGTCACCATTGACAAGAGAGGTGCTGCTAGTGCAAAAACTAGCAAGTGCTTCCTGATTCGATTCCGTTCAAGACCAGCATGCATGAGAAATGAGACAAGACCAAATGCAGCTGGTGCCTACGAGATAAAAAAAAATTAAGATTTAGGATGCAGAACTATAAAAGAGGTTGCAATCACTGTTTGTTCAGTGAAAGGGAACGTTTAGCCAGCCCAAATGTTACTAGCTTGTAACCATGCCATGTTTCATTTTTCTCAGCATTTATGATGTTCCCACAATATATACACAGTATAGCATTGGCTTAATACCAGGTATAAATCCAACTATGACAACTATAATCATAACCACAAAGCAGTAGTTAAATAGTATGTAAAATGCTGAAAGTCAGTTCAACATCATTTTATTATTATTATTAATAATAATAATCTTAGAACTGCAGAGCTGGAAGGCCCTCCACTCCTGTCAAGGAGGCACAGTCAGGAATTGAACTCCCAACCTTTAGCTCTACAGCCAGATACCTAAGCCACTGAGCTATCAGCAGTTCTCACTCTCATTGGTTTGCAAAGATGGAAAACTTCTGTTCTTGTAGAATTCCCCTTTCATAATGGGAAGTATGCAAAGTACCATTAAAAAAAGTGATCATTAGGTATCTCCAGTAAGAAACTCAGCCTGAAGTATTAGTAAGACATCCATATTTAAATTAAGAAAATAACCTATGATGAGATTCTTCATATCAGGTCAGCAGTAACAGGACTAGGCCTTCCCACCTCACACTGCTCTACTTCTATGGAATCCTGTCCTACTTCCCCTTGCAAATCAGAGGAGTTTGTATGCACAAAGGAGCGATCTGACTGCGAAGGTAGATTTTTTTTAATGTCATCAAAAGCATCTGGCTAAAGACTTTTTCTCAGGCGACTACTAGTTATCTGATGTGGGGGAGAGACAGTAGCAGGGGAAATAATGTAAAAATATAATTGTCTGGGGAAGAGCAGAGATAGGTTGGCCTGCTTTAAAATTTCTTTATACTTCAACATCCTAATTTCTCAGAAATAAGTTCTGAATGTTTCCCATCACTCTCTCAATAATCCCACTTTCCTTTAAAACATTAGCAGAAATGACTATTCCAGCTTCTAAAATGAAAACACATTTCCTGGTAAGGCAGCAATATTATGGTTGTTGTAGGTTTTCCGGGCTGTCTGACCATGTTCTTGAGGTTTTTCCTCAAGAGTTCTACCTCCTGTCCTCTGAAGATGCCGGCCACAGAGACTGGCGAAACGTTAGGAAGAAAAACCTCAAGAACACGGCCAGACAGCCCGAAAAACCTACAACAGCCATTGGATCCTGGCCATGAAAGCCTTCGAGAATACAGCAATATTATACTGAGCACCCATGCTATCTTTGTTTTTAAATCATATTTATTTATGTACTTTGAAGAACATGAAAATCGAAACTGAAAATACAACAAATCCCAGTTATCACATATGGATAGGTCAATCAGAACTACTATGCTAAATCAGCCTCAATTTCCATCTAGTCCAGTATTTCTTCTCACTCATATCAGGTCAGTAGGAAGGCACCTTACAGTGAGTCAGACCACTGGGCCATGAAGCCCAGTACTGTCAACTCTGATTGGCATTAGCTCTCCAGTTTCATCATCATTTCAGAACTGCAGAGCTGGAAGGGACCCTATGGATATTCGAGTCCAGCCCGTCAAGGAGGCACAGTGAACAATCAAATTCCCAACCTCTGTCTCCACACCTAAACCTATTTGCTTTATACTTCTCATAAACCACTGAATTATTCAGAAGTCTTATTGTAGGCAGTTTCTTCCCTATCTCCACCCTAATAAAATTAATGTAACAACTCATTAAGGCAGCTACCCTTGGTATTCCCTGGTAGTTTCCTGTCTAATTGCTAACGAGACCTGATTCTTTTTAGTTTCTCTAAAATTTCTATTTAGTTTCTCTGAATTTCTCCAAAGGAAGGAGACATTTTCCAATAGTTTCTTAAGAAGGAGTCCATCATTTGTAGTGGGGTTGTAGGACAATTTTGTTCTTTCCCCCATAAGGATTTTTGGTTTTTTCACTGCTGCAAGTAGCAGCAAAAGGAAATGTTCTGGTAGTACGGACACTGCTTTACTACTTCATAATGCCCTCTAATCTATGTTATTCTGGAGTGTGGTGGTGGTGGGAAGGTAGTCCCCCCCACCACCAAAAATGGTGAAGAAATTTTGGAAATTATTCTACAAAGTGGTCTTCTACTGCCAGAGAAATAATAAGAAAAATGTCATAATATTTCTACCAAAAATGTGTTGCAATACATTTTGCCTCAGTTTATTTTATTCACAGTTCAGAACCCTCCCCATTCTGGAATTTTGGAACAGTCACTGTAGATACATTTTGTCTCCTGTTACTTCTCTTCAAGTTCTCTAGTAGGTATGAGGGAAGGTAGTAGGTATGAGGGAAGGGAAGGCATTTCTTATGTCCATTTTTTTCCTTCCTCATTTTTAGGCATTCTTCAGAATTTATTTTAATGACATTTTTGAGCTTACTGTAACATTGCTAGATGGCTGAAGGTGATACTTTTTTCTTTTTATTTAAGGAAGGCAGAGGTCCAATGTCCAGATTATGAAATTCTTATCAATTCACCTGCCTTTTTTGTTGATAAACTGGGTATCCCAACTGAACAGTTTCATAATCCTTTTCCAATATTGTTATTATTCAAGAAATAAGAGAGGGATGTATTTGTAAATAAGTGAGAATTGAAGCTGAAACTGTAAAAATGTGACGGGAGGAAAATAATTTAAGCCATAATGACTTTTTCATACTTCTTGTCCATTTGCATTTCTCATAGTCTTTCCCGATTCAGTTTAACTGCCTAATAATGTTCTTTCACCTCTCCCTCCATGCATACATGGTTCTCCTTGGTGTGGGTGTGTGGAAACATTCATGTACTTATGCATACATCAGGGAACCCTATTATATATAACTGGCAGTTGATTTAGTGACATAAACATTGACATCTCCCTCTGCAGACTGGGATGGAACACACAGCTGCCTTTACAATCAAAATGCAGATTTATTTCAGCCTCCTCTAAAAAAATCCAATATGTCTGCTGCAGGCATAAAAGCTAGAATGCTTCAGAAAACAAAAATAAAACATTTCCATTTGCTTCAAGCCTACTTCTGTCATTATGAAGACCACCAAAAATTAGAAGACAGGGTCTGATAATGGATAAGCATTATCCAACAACAGCCATAGCTCTCCACAAGACACATCTGCCAATTTACAAATGAGACTGAATGCAAGTCTGAATAGAATGTGGCATATGGATAGTTCAGTGGTTTAGGTAAATTGGGAGTCTGATTCACCACGGTGCCCCCTTGACAGGGGCTGGACTCAGTGATATAGTCCCTTCCAGCTCCACGGTTCTAAAATGATGATGACAACACATTATAGTCTATGTATAAGCATACCTGCAAGAGAGAAACACTGCTGTCTGCATTTTAACTCCACATATCCACTAAAATAAAACGTGACTAAGCTACCAGAAAACATTCTTGTGCTAACCAGAGACATTTACTACTAATAATAATTACTACTAAAATGAATGCTTTATCTTACATGGATTTAAGAAAAACAATTTTTTCAGGAAAATGCTTGGATGTCTAAGTGATACTGTTTTTGAATAATAATTTATCTCACTAATTCATATCTAGAATTCCAAACAGTAAATCAAGCAGGTATGCCAGACAAGCATGAAGGTTTCACTCTCAAACTTACCTTATGTAACATAATTGCAACAAACACTATTAGCTGGACACTGGTCTGAGATGTGGAAGCAGCTGCACCCAAGGCAACACCATCAGCTTAACAAGGAGGGAAATAACAAGCCACGTAAGAGTGAAACTATCCAGTGATCAAAGGGTTATTGGAGCCAATTTACACAAAGAAAGCATCTATAATGTAGCCGTACCCTTCACACATCACTTTGTTATTATACCTTAAATGTCTTTCCCTTCCCTGAAGACATATTTAATTTCAATAAGACAAAATTAATAATTTCAGCTTTGAATCATGAACAGACAAGTAGTCTTCTGAGTGGCAACATGCACAAGTCTGTTTAATTCTTTGTGTCATGAAACTATGTTCTAAAGCACACCAGATTTGTTTCTGGTTTCTCTCCTTAAAATTCTCTATAGGTTAAAGTCAATATGATGTCATTTTATTCTCTTTTAGCTAGACAGCTGGGGAATTCAAGGTTACTGTCACAATAAAAGCTCCCTTTCATTCCCAGACACCACCTGGATTGATCAGGGCTAATGGGAGTTGCACTTTTGCATCTAGTGGGCAAAATGTTGCCTGCTTCCCCGTATAACTATTACACTAGTTGAAAGTTTTTATTATCAATAATAAATGTTTCTAGCCTCCCTGTACAGAGACTGGATGTGGTAGCTGTACTCATCTTCCAAAGAAAACTTGGGAAGTCCTTGCATCTGGGGACATTTTATGTATCAACTGGAACCTCCCACCCTCACACAGTTTTTTGTAGTCCATCACAGGCAATGCTCAGTAAGCTTGGAGGTCTGGCAGCCATGTTACAAAAATCAGCCAAATACAGTAACTCACCTGCAGCATGGACAACTAGTCCCAGTGTGGTAGTAATTTTGGAATTGCCTGTCCTTGCTGCTTCTGGGTCTGAAAAAATTAAGAAATCTTAGCCAAATATGATATAAGCAAGTATGTAGAGAACCCTAAAAAAAGAAATATTTCAAGAGTTAACTCGTGTTTTTCAGCTAAAACCAAGCTATAACTGATCAACTGTTCACCCTTTCAGAGTCTTGATTTTGGAACTGGGGAAAATGAACTATTCCATTTCATTGCCACATTTTGAAAGACACAGTGTTTCAGTTCTTCTATTATTCCTTCCTCTGTTTCACAACCTGATACACCTCAGCCAATAGTATTAGCAGGATTTTCACTAATCACTATGGCCAGGATCCTACTGCATTATGGAATTACATAAAAGCAATCAGACAAACAGCAGGAGGCACTGTGTTCTCTATTACACATCCGGTCATTCTCTGATTGGGTAATCAGTAGAATGACTAGACACATGACCAGGCATTTGACAGACAACTGATGAAATATGAAAACAGGTATACACAGTATTCTGCAATAGGATTGTGGCATGCACTTCTGTGAATCAGACTGGATTTATCCTATACATAGAAAACGTTGGTTTTCATATAGGTATTATTTTGTCCAATGTTAATAATTTCGCTGAAATTCTGTTGCATAAGCGTGATGACATCACCAGCGAGGGGAGATTTTCAGTAGTTAAAGACTTCCTTCTTCCATCCAGTAGTTCCCATGCAATGAAACCCACTTCTGGTTTCAAAGAAATACCACAAAGTTCAGTCTACTGAAGTGCAACTGAGCTGGACAAGCTGCAGGACAGAAGGAGGAAGACTTTAATTTACAAAAAATCTCCCCCTACCAGTGACATCATTACCTTCTGTAGGCATAACTTGCGTAACAGTATTTCGGCCAGAATATTACATTTATTCTATGGAGAAAAATGCTTGCAAACTTTCTACAATTTAATCAAATATAGATGTTTTATTACAGGAAACAAAAAGCTACTTGAGATAAATTTAAAAAGTTGACATCTGTGCATGGAACAGAAAAATCACATCTTCCAGTCCTCTGCAGCTAGAAGATCACCATTAAATTCCAAAATCTCTGAAGACATGATCTTGCTAAAAATTCTCCCTCTAATTTATTTCACTTCTCCTATATAGGTATTTGAGAAAACATTTTGCTATCAAACATTATGACCACACTCAGAAGAAACCCATTTTTATTCTGCTTCAAAATCCCCACATCTTGTTGCAAAGAAATACCACACAGTTCAACCTCAGTGTGCACTATGCTCACCCATATTTTCTGTATGGCTATCACAGTCAAACAAAAAGTTAAGTCTGACCATTCAAAAACAGTGAACACTCAAATGTTCATTCAACTACCTGCATATTTCAAGACTCTCATTGTTATTTATAATCTGATTGTCTATAAAAGGGAGCTTTGACTTACCATCTGCAGGATGGACATGAGAACTGCCAATCTGATCTACCAAAAGCATAAAGACAAAGCCAAGGACAAGGGAAACACCAATGTAGGCATGTAACTTTGAGTGGTCATGGTTATGGTCGTGGTCATGGACCTCCGGTACTTCTGCTGCTGCTTTCTCTGATTCCACCATCTTTTGTGTCTCACTGGCTGGGTGGTGCTTTGCTAAAGGAAATGAATCAGAGTAATTTGAAGTTAAAATCACAGAAACATCAAGTACAACACTGCTAACATACTTCAATCCTCAACACTGTTAGGCAATTTGCTGCTTTGGAGGGCATTTGTTTAAATTTTATGAACGAGGTACATCACCCTAATTTAAAATGTAACAGTGAACTAAATAAAACTAGTCTTTTTTTAAAATAAAAATGCAAAATTATTTTTTGTATTAGCTGCTACATAAATGCCTGAAGCTTATAGCTACTGAAGACACAATTCTATTGTCAGTATTCTACTTTTATATTCTTTAAGAATAAGATTTATTTAAAATTGTATAGGTTAGCAATGCTTTTTAATTGTGAAATCAACTATTACAAGTAAATCTCTCTCATTTTAAACTATGTAAACATTTATTTAACATTGAATATCTGAGTGAAAGAAAAACCTTACTAGCTTTCAGTAAATGTAAGGAGACATAAGGACATGCTGCAGGCACGGTAGCAACTCTGAATTTTTGATATCATGATAAGCATCTTGAAGTAAGCTAATGGTTTATCAACATTGTCTTTAAAGAAGCATACAGAGACTCTCCTACTAACTTCCTATTATCATCAGACTCTATTACAGTTCAGACAGGATTATCTCTCAGCTGGCAAGCCATAGCAACAGTTCTACTAAGGAACATGTGCCCATTTTTAAAGTGTTCAAATAACTAGGAATCTGGAGTTTTTTCTGCCACTTTTCTATTCATGAGGGCTAGACAAATTCTGAGGCAGAAACTTTCTCCAGGTACATTCTGTCTTAGATGCTACCCACACTGCCGTTTTCAGTAACCACCAAAAAACCCAAAAAGCAACCTGTTCAGCTCAGTTATGTTCTGTCTCCAGCTAAACATTTAAAATGCCCCATGCAAATTCAATGGTGAAAGTTTATTAGAATACAACACCAATTTAAGAGAGAAAAAATTCACAAAGGATTCTCAAGTAGTTTATATAGTAACATGGCAAACAAAAAAAATGTTTTCTAAGTAACTGCAGCTATCTCCCTTTGTTTATCCCTGTCATTGTAATACAAACCAAGAAATGCTGTTCCAATGTCACTTCATAACTCACTTTTACCCAAAAGATACTAAAAACTGCTTTCTATAAACAATCCTGGGATTGTGCAGCTTGCCTATTGTACCAAGTCAAATTTGGTACCACAGAAATGTGGATTCTATAATCAACATGTTATTCCAGATGCAAACTAAACAGCATTTCAATCAAAGTTTTTTCTGGATCTGTCTGAGGGATGCAGTTAATCACTAACATATCAGGGTGGATTTGACTTAAGTAAAATTGATTTAAATCATGATTTAAATTAAAAAATCAAAATTTTAATTTAAATCATGATTTAAATCAATTTGATTTTTAAAAAATTATAAGATGTTTATTCACTCTTATACATACACACACACACACACTGTATATACACATACACACACAATTATAAGAATGACTAACAAAAAGAAATAACTAAGCAAAAAGTTTCAGCTTCCACCTTCTTCAATTGCTCTGTTAACCAACTGAAGAAGCTGAAACTTTTTGCCTAAATATTTGTTTGTTAGCCACTCTTACAAGTGTATTATTATTATTATTATTATAGTGGCCAGAAAACAGGATGAGGAGTTAGGAATATACTGCTGTCCTGTCAGTGAAGAAACAGTTCAGCCTCTTCAGAACCATTTCTGAATGACTCTTTCCAGAAGCATAATTTCAAAATCATTTCAGCTGCTTCCAAAATATTTTCAAGCACAAACCCAATGGCTGGAAATCCTAAAGGATGCCAAGTTTTCTCCTATATTAATTCTGGCACTTACACAATACAATCTCATAAGACTCTATGTGACTTATATGAAGTCACTTCACAGAATTTAATAAATACAGTAGTTGCCACTATAGTGGCAAATGCATCAGTCTGGATTTATCATGCTGCTCAGACCTACACAGGAAGCTTACACCAGTGCAATAAGTATAAAGACTGACAGACTTAAAACAGTGAATTCAAGTTCAAATCCTCACATAGCTGGGATAACAAGTAGAAGACCTCGGCCAGTCACAGGCTTTCCCTCAGAAGAATATACTTCACAGTTCTGCTGGGAGGACAATGTTTGGAAGACAGATGGAATAAAAGCCAAAAAAAAAAAAAAAAAAAAAAAAAAAGAATTGTACGGATTTTTAAAATACATTGGCCAAAATTCTGTTGCCTAGAGTAGTAATTCACACTAGACCAGGGCCATTTGAATCAATAGAACTTACAGAGAAGCTTACTCACTAAATCCTATGGGCCCGGCCAGGCTCCAACACTATGGAGCTGGTGACAGCTGTGTTCCCTGGCACAAACTCCATGGGCTCAACTTCGGGGTTTAACCATATGGGTGCTTTATTTACAGTAGTACTACAGCTACACGAATCCTTGGGCACCCTCTCCCTCAGTGGGATCCTCAGTTAACTTCACTGAGAGTCCCCACAGTTCAGGTCCATCAACAAGAGACTTTGCCCGGCTCAGAGACAGTTTGTCTTGTCCTTGCTATAAATGCTGGCTGCCCAGCCCTTCCCCCTGGTCCTTGCCTTGTCCAGATTGATGACTGGGGGAGAGGCTCCATGATGAGTCAGCAGTGATCCTTTAGCTGGAGGAACATCAGCTCCTCCAGGGCATCAACCCAGGTCCCTTCTTGTTCCTCCTCCTCTTCTGTCAACCAGCAACCTCCTAAACCCCTGTCTCTACTCATTTTTATCTGGCCCCTGGCTGCCTCTGGCAGGTGTTTCTTATTAGGCTGCTGCATCTTTACCAGCTGTCTTCTCTCTCTCTTTCCCTGTGTCTTAGAGATGGGGGTATTCGTATTCAAATATCCCCCCCACAGGTGGAAATAACAAGGGTCCGGCCCCATGGGGCCAGACTGTCCACTCACGATTTCGCCACTGCCACTGGCTCCGCGGAGGCTTCCTATTGCGCCGCTGTCCGCAATCGATTACTCACTCCTGCCAGGTTACAGAGTGCCTAATCCATTGTGAAGAACAGTGCGATAGGAAGTCTCAGCTGAGCTGGCGGCAGCTGCGAAATCGTGAGTGGACAGTCTGGCCCCATGGGGCCGGACTCTCGTTATTTCCACCTGTGCAGGGATATTCGTAGACGAATACCCCTATCTCTAGTTTTAGTCTTTTCCCCAGGCTGAGGTCTCTCAGCCACCTTAAAGGGGCCCAACAGCTTGCCGTGAGCATGCTGGCTACCTAGCATGCTCACCCTGTCACATCACCATTGATTCAACGGACCTGCTCTAGTACATTTTACTACAATGAGCAAGAGGATTTGGCCATTATCTTTGAATCCCATGGCATATCACAGACTGCTACTGAAAGCCGTTTGCTTCTTTTGATCTCGGAGGCAGTCTTTGAACCACTGTGGATTTTTTACTATACTGTGGATACAAAATTCAGAGTGTTCTGACAACAACCAGAATTCAAAACTGCTTGCAATCTAGAGTAAAACATAACTTGAAGTAACTACAAACAAACATTAAGAATCTGTTTCATAGTAGCCTGTACTTCAAGTGTGAACAAAAGGTCAACTTTAATGATGAATTCTTCACACCAGAAAAATAATATTTTTGTTTGCTTACCCTCCAAAACATCTTCATAAAGTGCATGTACTCCTTCAGGCACAATGACAGCCAAGGCAGTTCCACAAAGGAGCCCAGCACCGAGAACCGTGACCAGTTTTAACCTTTCCTACAAGCAAAACTCAGAATAGTTAGTATTTCATAGAACCAACATCCTGTCGCAAACACTAATATTTTGATAAACTCTGTTTACTGAAATACAAAGATTAAATCAACAATATTTGAAGTAATAATTTTTGACCAGCAATCTGAGCAAAGATTTAGAACCAAGGGAGGGGAGCAAAGGCTTATTTTGACACCAGCCAGTCTAGGATGCACATCTTAAATGAGGTGGTATCAGTGTGTCAGGGAAGCTGAGAGCAATACCAACAAGAAGTCAGATTTGTCAAGGGTCTGGTATCCTAGCAGTGTCACCCAAAGAGGAATGGTCAATACTGACACATCAAATGAAGCTGCTTCCAATGGTGATGGGTCAGAGAAATTCTTGAAGGGAAGCAATGAGAAGGTGGCACTGGCAGAGGACCTTTCAGACAACGGCAGTGACACTCACGCTAACTCTAGTTAGTGCTGTGCTGAAAAACTCATACCTCAAAATCAAGGATCCCTCTAAAGTGCACAGCTGCATGCGTGATTCCTCCTCCACGCAGCCCCTTTGGTTCCGGTCACAATGAAACCCTGCATGGGGGGGGGGGAGTTGCATACGCACGCAAAGGAGAAGTTGCGCATGACAGAGTTGGAGCCCTGCTCAGGAGGGCTGAAAATTAGAGGGTACGTTGCTCACAATTCTTTGTGAAAAAATCCTGAAACAAGAGATAAAGCTGGGACATGGGGCCCCACTAAGTTGGAAGGAATTCAAGCTAGTACCCAGGAACAACAATAGTGCTGTTCCTAACTTGAATGCAGCAAGGAAAGAGGAAACCCTAACATAAGATGGACTGATTCTATAAAGAAAGGCATACCCTTTAGTTTACAAGACCTGGGCAATCTGTCAATGATGGGACTTTCTGGCAGTTTTTAATTCATAAGGTCACCACAAAACAAAAGCAACCTGACAGCATGTAACACCAGTCAAGGCATTTCAATTGCTTCTGCTGCCCATTGCTAAAAAAAAGTGAGCCACAACCTACATGTTCACAGCCAGAATGAAAATATAGTGCTTAATTTTGTGGTGGGCGGGCAAGGTGCCCTCACAACCATCAAAACCACTATCCAAACTTTCCTTTCCAGTTTGGAGATGGAAGGAGGATCAGAGATCTTTCATTGTTGGTACACTGTAGCTTTTGAAACTCAGCAGCAACCTCTGACTCTTCTGCAGCACCCAGCTAGAGAGTACAGTTTTCATGTTATAATTCATTATGGCAAGTATGAAAAACAGAAACAAGAATCCCTCTTTGTGCATGTAGGAAAGCTATATTTTCTACCTTCTAACGGGTTTGAGGACTGTTTCACAGACATATGTACAGAACACATCTATCTCAGAAAGCTGTGATGAATTTTGTGGTCTCTGGAGTACATTTTTTTTATTTCTAAAGAAAAGACAATCCATCATATTACAAATACAGTAATAAATACAAAGCTTAACATAATAAAACTGTCATCTTACATTGTTATATAATTTAACTGTTGACCAACTGCTATTACAATTCTCCAAATCACATTTACACCATTCCCCGTCACATCTTAAAGAAATATCGACCAACAATCTAAATGCTCCAAATTGTTTTCATCTCTGGAGTACATATGCATATCGAACACAATACTTAAAAACTCACTTTCATAGAATGTACAGAATAAACACATAGTAAACTTAATGAACCATGGAACCTTGGACTTGAATAAAATTAGATGACTTTAAAAACTATACATCTTTTGACGTTAAACAGAAGATAGATATCAGATTATATGAAACCTATACAGAGAATTCACTGGCACTCCAAGCTAGAAATTAATATCCTCTGTTCATATATATACATATAGCCTGACCTGCTTGAATGGTGTACATAGTCCATTGCCTCTCAGACTTGAACAGATACATTCCAACTCTGAAAATACTTTCTCCAAATGCTGAACTCAAGACAAGTGACAAATCTGCACTACCAACTATCTGATGAAATACCACTCATTTAAGGTTTTTCAAGATATAGCAGTTTCCAAGCCCTACATACCACACAACTGGAAACCTCAGAAGACCTGAGATATCTGACTTGACAAGATAGATTACTTTATAGTACACTCTACAAAAACAGTTAAAGGGAGCTTTTCATTGGGAAAATATCTGACTTCTGAAATAATGAGTGCAAATATAATTATCATTCTATATTTATCTTCTGGGGCCTCCTATTCGATACATGAACTTGCAAATCAACAAAGTATTAGAATCTAGAACATTCAATCCTATTTTATTTTATATTTATATCTCATAGTTCCTTACACATTAACCTGCCTTCAAAGGGCTAATTTTCGAATCTCAGGCTTGGTGACTTGTGGTCTTCCAGAGGCTAATAACTGTGTGCCATCAGGTCAATTCTGACTTATGCCAACCCTGCTCAGGGTTTTCTAGGTACAAAGTACTCAGAAGTGGTTTACCATTCCATTCTTCTGAAGGCATCCTGGGATTGTGCAGCTTGCCTGAAGCCACACAGGCTGGCTCAACTTACAGGAAGTACAGTGGGGAATTGAACTCACAGCTCTCTCTCACACACACAGATTGGAAGCCTAACTTGGCATTGCACTGTTGGTTGCCACTGATGTGTTTTTACTCTAGCAATGAAATTTACCTAGAAAATTGTTTTAAAATCAGTAATTTTAAATCAGATAAAATCACCCATCCTGAGAGTTTTCCATTCCTTTGTCAAAAGGTTTTTCTTTGACAGGGTCGTGTGTGCACGTGTTAGAAATTTCCTACAGAAATGTTTCCCTATCAACAAAGAAGTTTGTTTGAAAATTTAGAAAAGCACTTTCCCTGCATAATCTGGTGAACAAACAACAAATATAAGAAACATCTATAGCACCTTAAAGACTAATAACTTTTATTTAGCAAAGAGTTCATGAACTGTAGCTTACTTGTTCCACTTCTCAGCCTCAATTGGTCTATTAAGGACAGACTTCACATTTGAAATAGTGGTCTCCAGTCCACAAAAGCAGCCAAATAAAAATTGTTAGTCATCAAGTTACCACAAGACATTGATGTTTTTACTGCAACCAACTAACATAGAAATATTTGTTTCCTAAATAGGCAGGACAGTGATTCAAAAGAAACCACCTTTAACTAGCAAGCTATGGATAAATAGCCACATCATCCAGGCAAATAGTTTGTCAGCTTCTGCAACATACAGATACATGTAGGAATGCTGGAAAAAGTTGTGACCTGACAAGACGTTTGCACAGTGCTGAAGGACCAGAATACGTGACAAAACTACAAAAATTGTATTGAATTGTATTCAAACTGTTTGCTTTAAATCACCATGATTTCCAAGTTGCATCTTTTTCCTCTTGTATATTCACAGGTTCATTAGGCCAGTAAAATTTTATTTAAGAATATCTTAGTGCCTCTCTGTCTGAAATAGCAGACTGGACATTTTTCCCCAGACAGTGTGCCACCAAAAATTGTATTTTAATTATTAAAATGGGATATTATATGCAATTAAAAAAGGAAGCAAAAATATTAGTGGCATGTATTCAATAAGCACATTAAATTGTAAACAACTAATCTTTGCTAATGTGAAAGGTGAGCCTTCTTATTTGCCAGTTTAGTGAGTTATAGCTACACTCTAAACTTTTGAAACAAATCCTTATTTTGTGTTTGAACAAAAAAATAGTATTAACTTTTCCTTTTTTGTAAACTAATTTTATATCTTTTAGTAAAAATACTGAAATACCTCATGCATCACCACAGTTATTAATTCCATTGTATCTAGTACCACGATAGCAACTTCAAAGAGGAAGAATACACAGCCCCCATATTGGCCATTAGGCCAATTTTAAATTTGCAAGCAATGAATACTTTTGCATAACACATAAAAGAGAAGCTCCTAACTCAACTGATAGAAGCATATGCATATATCTATCTATTACAAGGAAATTCAGTTTCTCAGATCCATTGGATGTGAAAGCACCTGATACTTCTGGCCATATGTTGCCTCCAGAAAAAAGTTATGTCCTAGAGCAATCTTAATATTTGCATATTACATACAGTGCTTATGAAAGAATTCATGTAATACTATACATCTCTACCACAGAATATGGCATAGTGAACTCTGTGATACTCATTTCTGGATTATATAACCACAGTGTTAATACAGGGACATTCAGTACTTCCTTTACTTAAGTATTCTACCATTTTTAGATAGCTTATTTGTTCAAGAACTGTGCAATAATATTTTTATCAGTATACAAATAGCAATTCACTTTATGTTTAGCATATTTCATTGTTTTTCCACTCAAAGTGAACCTTAAGAAAATATTTCAGGGGGCCCAAAATTATTGTTGTACATAAATAATTCTAAAGAGCATTTGTGGCTTGTTGCTGTTTCAGAAAAGAAAACCCAAAGAAACCTAAATATTCTCCACCAAATATGGCTAAACTACACAGTCCCAGAGCATCACCAGAAGGGCCTGATAAACCACTTATGAGTACTTTCTACACAGGAAATCTAGGCAAAGATCAACTTAAATAGAAATCGACTTGACTGCACGTAATCGTTACATGTGAGACAAAAGGGATGAAGAAGCACATACTATGTGTCATTTATGATAAAAAAGATGTTAAAACTTGTCATTTTTAGTACTGATGCTAAACTATGCATTTATTTGCTTTTATTGGTTTTACTGTGCAGTTTGTCATATGATTTTAAACTAACTGTGGTTGTATGTTTTTGTCCTTTTAAGAAGTTTGTAAGCCACCTTGAGCACCATCTTTTACACAGTAGAAAGCTGGGATGTAAAGATAATAAAATAAAATATCCATGTTTCAGATGTGGCACAGCACTTCAGCACCTCTTCATTCAATGGAATTAAAGTCAGCCGCTCAATAAACTTTACAGGCATTGAACCATGTTACAAACATAACAAAAACAAACTGTACTTTATAAAGGAATTTGCAGACTAAGTAAATAAGAAACTTCCTGTTACATGCTAGTAAGCCACAAAGCGCGCACAACCTGTACAAATGTTGCTTTTTAAAGCTCTTCAGCTTTCGCCACCTCATCTTTCCTGCAGGGCCCGTTGCCCCGCAGAGGAAAGGTAAGATATAGAACAGCTCTAGGGAGAATAGGCAGCCTATTTTGCATCCGTTTTTATTTGTCCTCGACTTCTTTTCTTTTCGGGGATTTTCGCAACATTAAATTGCCTCTCCTCAACATTCCCCCCCCCCCCTTAAAAACTGTAAGAGGCACAACGCCGGTCCTCCCCCCCCCCCCCCGACCGGCCAAAATAAAATTTCCTTCCGCCTTTTAAGTCCTACCCATCTCCGTCTGGGAAGGCGCGCGGGTGGCAGGTGCGCGGAAGCCTTCTTACCTCGGAAAAGTTCACGGCTAAAGGGATGATCCCTGCCACGTAGCAGCCCACCAGCATAGCCAGAGACAACAAGCTGATAGACAAGAAGTCATCCATGGCCGGCGCCTGCCTCTTGGTCAGCTGCCCACCGGGCGTCCAAATTCACCAGGGGAATCGCCTCCGCGGCTCCAGAAGGGGAGGAAGCGTCATGGGCCAAAAAGGAGCAGCTGCACCAGGACAGCGGGTTTCGGGGAGGGGAGAGGGGGGGCACCCGCCTTTTTCTTTGCTTTTCTTCACGGCCCGCGGCCACCGTCTTCCGACTTCGCCTGAAGGGGCACCGCCGAGTCTCCCGTCCACTCGAGCAGGTTCACCCGGCTCGCTCCAAGGAGAGCGTCGGAGACCCTCAGAGGAGGCTGCCTCGCCTCCGTGCCACAGTTCGGTCCTCACGGGAGCCACTCTGCCTACGCTCCCGTTACCTCGTTTCGACACTTAACCAATGAGGAACTATAAACCCCGTAGGCGGGAGAGAAAAAACCACCTGTCCCTCAGCCTCCCGTCGCCGCCATGACGCGCCAAGGTAAAGGCCAAGTGGCAACTCGGCGCTCACTTCCTCTTCCGTCACACAACTTCCGGGACAGTGGGAAAGAGGCGGTTCAGTAGCTTTCTGTCACTTTACTTGTTCTTTTCATTCCCGCTCAATTTTAACATGGCGGCCAGGGAAGGAGACGCTGTTTAACACTATCCACGGAGTTTCGCTGGGAATAGGAGGCCAAGCACTTTTGCTTCCCGCAGGACGGGGCTGCCCTCATCAAAGATGGCCGCCATCGCGCGGCCACTGAATTCCCTCCTCCCGTATAGAATGAGGGAGGGGCGTCTCACTCAGGTCTCGCGAGATGATGTGGCCGATCTATTACCCGGAGCAGGCGAGGGGAGGGGGTTGACTCTCTATGGTGCTACGAAGGTGGTGGGTTAACAGCTTGCTACGTTCAGAGAGGAGTAGGGTTTCCGGTGGTCGCGGTGCATTGTGGGGCAGAAGTCGTTGGGAATTTGTGCTTCGCGCCTGAGCCGAAGAGAACGAATCGCCATGGTAAGTTAAAAGAGGAAACCGCTTGCCATTTTCTTTTCGTTTGGGATGAGGCGGAAGAGGTCGACCACGCGTGCTTGGAGGCGGGCGAGACACTCCATGTGGCCGTCCGCTTTCCCTTGGCCTTGCCCTTTGGGGCCTAAGGTGGCGATGGCGGGCTGGGAGGGTGGGATCGTCGCTCGCCGGCCTTCCTGCCTCGAGAGGCACCCAAGTATCTGGAAGCTTCTGTAACTTCTTTGGAAAGTCGGAATATCTGCATCTCTCTTTTTTTTCTGTTCCCCTTTCCCGCCCAGGGGCATCGGGTAAGGTCTTCGCGAAGAGCCCCCCCACCCCCACCCCACCCCCGCAGGTTTTGGGATGTCATGTTGGAACTGCCTCTTCTCTCTGAACTACTCTGGTCTGCTTTGCTCGTTCTGCCCAAGAGAAATTGGGAATAGATCCAATAACACAATAAAGTTGAAACCTGTATTACCTAAGCACATCTGTTTTTGTAGTTTGGGCAGTAGAAAGAAACCAAAGAGTTGCTTTTTAAAGAGCCTAAATCTTATGGTAAATAAAAATAGTATATCGCTTGGGTGGAGTTAGTCATCTTGTCACAATATTAAGAATTTGTAACTAATGGAAAGTATTGAATTTTTGCAGTAAATATATCTAAGCAGCAGAACTTGCGTTGACAAAAGTTTTGTTACTTGTTTTGACAAAAACTTTAATTTCAATAATTCTAAAAAATAAGTTATTTCATAAGAGCTTTTTGAATTTACGTACTTTTTATTTTGCCCTCTGAAAAATATGAAGAGAAAGAGTTTGGGAAGTGTTTCTCTCCTGCTACTCTCTTTAATTCACCACCACCCATGAAAGGTTGTTTGCTTATTCCTTTTAAAGACTTGATTTTAAAGCTGGTGGCAGATAGGTGTAAGATAAGTTTAAAATGCATGTACTGATTGTATGAAACTCAAGAAAATATATTATTTTCAACTTTGTGTTGGTAGCAGAGACACACTTGGGTGGCAATTGTGTGCACATTTAGCTGACAGTAAGCTGCAATGAAAGTAGACATTTGACACTAACCTGCATGTTAAACATCCATTCTGTTTGCTTTAAGACAAATGTACCTGTCTGATGCTTGTGCTTTCTTACATGTTCACATTTTAAAGTTTATGATTAGTTTTATAAAAAATCTGCACATCAAAATATGCTTAGACTGTAACACTAGATACTATATTAAATAGGATGTGATTTTAGCTCTTTAGTTTATGCTGTGCTTCACTATTAATGCAGCATTTTTCCTCAAAAGCAGACACGTGTTTTCCTCAAAAGCAGACACGTGTCTTTTTACAAATGAAGATGGGACATGTCCCATCGTAGCCCTGTTCTTTGCAAGCAACATTATCTATACCATGCAGGACAAAATGCTGTTGGTATAATTTTGCACACTGTAACCTGCATCAGCTGCAGCAAACATTTAAAGTAAAGTTTTCTGTTTTTTGTCCTCGTTTCTTTCAGTTCCAATGTTTCCTTGGCTCCCTTTTGCTTGGAGAAGCCTCAGGATGTATGTATGGGGGAGCCTTTAATAGTTAAAAAAATGATGCTGAAGGTCCCAGTGGTGGTGATCCAGTGGTGATTTTGGCTATTAAAGGCTTCCCCTATCCCAAGGCTCTCATAGTCTCCTCAAGGGCAACAGGAAAGCCCTAGGAAATCTTGGAACTTAAAAGAGTGGAGATAGGAAGCTTTTAATTACTTTAAATCCTGCTGCTGCCCAATCCAGGTTACACCTACACAAAGTAACAGAACAGAATTCTACCTGTAGTTTCTTGTCTTGCTATTCAATCTCATCCAATAACTTGCCTCTTTCTGGGTTTTCTTATACTTTTCAGGGCCCAGATCTTGCTTTCTTATTTTTTTAACTGCTGTAGGAAAGATTACAAACACGCACATTTTTTGTCCCTAATTGCAGCCATCTTGTCTAAATGTTATTGTTCCTTTTCCCCAAATGGTTTAATATGTGAATGATCAAACTGGTTTAAAATTCCATTCATATTCAAGTCTACAGATCAACCAGCAGATTAAAAAAATTATTTTTATTTAAATACTGATGAGGGAATACTAACTATAATACCTTCAATCTTTTCAGGAAAATATGACTCCAAAAACTACATAACAATATTGATTTTATACACTATAATATTTTTAACAAAGTTTGAGCGTTGTGTCCTAGTTTTAGAATATAAAAATAACGGTAAGACCAAAAGATTTGGGACTGATAGACACTCTTTTTTTGTATCTGCTGATCATCACACTTCTGCAGTACTTGTTGGAAAATTGCTTCAAAGTCTGAATAAATATTTTCTGTGTTTTTGTACAGTCTCACACAATTTTGCTTGTCCAGCCTACCAAACGACCAGAAGGCAGGACTTATGCTGATTATGAATCTGTGAATGAGTGCATGGAAGGTAAATGCTCTTGCTGCACATGAGAATGTTTCAGATTATTTGGCTTTAAGTAAGAATTAATGGACAATTTTGCCATTAGGTTTGGTCAGTTCAATTAGTCACTGGATGGAAATATTCATTATTTATTTATTTAAAATATTTTACCTTGCCTTTCTCCTTGAAAAGAATCCAAGGTGGCACACAACATTAAAAGTATTTAAAGTTGAAAACGATGGGTATACAAATGGTGGTTAACTTCATTAGAAGCCAATATTTAAAGCTAAGTACAGTGAATATAAAGACATCATTAAAAGGTAATATTAAAGCTCAGAACAGTAAGTATACAATTTTTTTTAAATGCCACTCTGAGAAATGGAAAACACAAGTAGTACTAAAAATCCAGTCAATGTAGTAATCCAGTCCATCTAAATATCACACACAGATAGCTAGTTGCTGCGGGAAGCCTTGCCTGAAAGAACGGTCTTTGCCTGCTTGCGAAGAACAGCAAAGATGGGGCTAGTCTGGCCTCCTGTGGGAGGGAGTTCCAAAGTCTGGGAGCAGCAACAGAGAAGGCTGTCTTATGTCCCCATCAGATGCACCTGTGAAGGTGGCGGAACCAAGAGAAAGGCCTCTCCTCTCCTGAACACCGGAGCAGGCTCATAATGGGAGATACGGTCTTTGAGATAGTTTAGACCCAGGCCATTTAGGGCTTTATAAATTAAAACCAGCACATTGAATTATGCCCAAAAACTGATCAGCACCCAGTGGACCTGCTGTAACAGTGGGATTATGTGATCCCTGTAACCAGCCCCAGTCAACAATCTGGCTGCTGCATTTTGGACCCGCTAAATTTCCTGACACTTTCCATCAGCAGCCCAACATAGAGTGTGTTACAGTAACAGCATTACAGTAATCCAGCTGGGAAGTAACTAGGGCGTCTGTCACAATTGCCAGATCAGAGATCTCAAGAAACGGGCGTAGCTGGCGCACTAGTTTCAATTGTGCAAATGCATCCAGGCTCAGGGATGAATCCATGAGCATCCCCAAGCTGTGCACCTGTTTTTTCAATGGGAGTGTAGTCCCATCCAGTATAGGCTGCATCCTTATTCCTTTATCTGTCTTTCAACTGACCAGAAGCACCTCTGTCTTGTCTGGATAAAGCTTCAATTTATTCACCCTCATCCAGTCCATTACTGATACCAAACACTGATTTAGAGCCGAAACAGCTTCCTTGGATTTAGGTGGCAAGGAGAGGTAGAATTGGGTGTCATCTGCATACTGGTGACAACCAACCCCCAAACTCTTTATATTCTCTCCCATTGGTTTCATGTAGATGTTAAATAATATAGGAGATAAAACAGAACCCTGAGGGGTCCCACAGCTGCCAGGGTGTCAAAACATGAATCCGCCAGCACCACCTTCTGAGTTCTCTCCTCCAGGAAGGACTGGAGCCTAAAACAGTGCCCCCAAGTCCCATTCCAGAGAGACAGGTCAGGAGGATACGGTGGTTGATAGTATTGAAAGCCACTGAGAAGTCCAACAAAACCAACAGGGACACAGATTCCCTAACCATTTCCTGGCGCAGGTCATCTACCAAGTCTTGGATTCTTGCACATCTACACTTGTAATTTGGGGATAGAAAATGACTGACCAAGGCTGTATCACATGTATTTGAACACTGTGTATACTTGATGCTGTATGCTTCTGTCCCTGGGAGCAGTGTATATGAGAAATTTATGTTACAGTAAAACACCTTCAATCAGACATAGGAGAGAAACCAGTTGTGAAATGCGTGTGAAAGCCTACCAGTTTTATCAGATAAATGTAGTGGTAATTTCATACAATTGACAAACTGCTGAAGGGAATTAGTTATGTTAGTGTTTATAGAAAAATTCAAAAGCCAAGAATCTAAAATCTCTTCATCTGCTTTAGTTTTTGCTTTATTACTTATATAGAATTATATACTTGTAGCTTTTCTGAATCTGCTGCCTTTTAACTGATTTTGTAGCCTCTGTCCACTTCCATACTGATTCTTTATTTGTATATTTCTGGATACTTGAAGGATGCTCTGATCTGGGATCCTGTGGGTTTCTAATGTAAATGCTAAAAATAATCCTTTCTTCTTAGGAGTCTGTAAAATGTATGAAGAACACCTGAAAAGAATGAATCCCAACAGTCCTTCAATCACATATGATATTAGCCAATTATTTGATTTTATTGATGATTTGGCTGACCTCAGCTGCCTTGTGTGAGTATTCTATAGCTTCTATAAAGGTATCATTATTGGGTTAAGCACAATTGAATTTTACCTGCGTGCTGTGTGGTTTTTAAACTGTTGCTCAACACATTCCCTGTTCTATTAGCAGCTATGTATGACTATTGGCGTTTGTGTGTGATAAATATACTCTGTGGCAAATGTTATTTGGAATGTAACATAATTTTTTTCAATCTCAAAATAATCTAAAGCCAGTACAGTGGTACCTCGATTTACGAACTTAATCCGTATTGGAACGGCGTTCGTACGTCGAAAAGTTCGTAAGTCGAGGCAAACTTTTCCATAGGAATGCATTGAAAACCATTTAATCCGTACCTGCTGTTTTTCGTTCTTATGTCGAGGCGCCATTCTTAAATCGAAGCATTAGTTCCCATAGGAACTAATGCAAAGCCGCTTAATCCGTACTCTACCACTAGGGGGGGATTTTTTTTTAATTTTTTTTTCTTCTTTTGACCTAAGATGAACTTAGGTCAAAAAAGGGCAGGAAAGGTTTTTTTTCATTCGTAAGTCGAGGCTCCGTTCGCAAATCGAAGCAACATTTTGCGAACGGAGCCGTTCGTAACTCGAAATGTTCGTAAGTGGAGACATTCGTAAGTCAAGGTACCACTGTACTTGAATTGATGAACAAAGCACTGTGGGAGCTTCATTACACATGAAATTCTTGACACCCGAAGTACTGCAGGTTTGGCAAAATTATATGTTTGTTTGAACTAGTTTTTATTGAATTAGAAAACTTCTGGGAGCCAAAGGTCTGTATTTGATTATACATTTGGATTATGCCATATTTTTAAAAGCTAGATGGATTGTTCACATGACTTGTGAGAAAATTAAAAGCTATTTCTAAATAAAATCATTTGGAATATGGCAATATAAGCTGGTCTATGAATTCAGTGCCTGAAGAAATCAAATACAGTAGAAAGCTGCATTGTCGTAAAAAAAATGGCTCTGTGCCAATATATTTATTACATGTGGGTCTGATCACATAAATATACTTACATGTCTTTTAGCATTCTTGGGAATAAAACTGTAGCAATGTAAATTAACTGTGTTATTACTAGGTGGGCTGGCTGGATAGCTGAGTGGTTTAGGTATCTGGCTGTGGAGCCCGAGGTTGGGAGTTTGATTCCCCTCTGTGCCTCCTGTGAGTAGAGCCAACCTGTGTAGCCTTGGGCAAACTGCAGAGTCTCAGGATGCCCCCAGAAGAAAGGAATGGTAAACCACTTCTAAGTATTCTCTACCTGAAAAAGAGCACCATAAGTCAGAATTGATTTGATGGCACATTTTATTGTTGTTGTTCAAAAACACCAGGCACAGTCAATCAAAATTATAAAAACACTGACTGGTGTTATATAACAGATACAATTTTTAACCAAAAACCTACCGTATCGCTTAAATATCTAAGTATCTGTTAAATATCTGTTGTTGTTGTGATGATGATGATGTAGGCTGTTGCTCCAATCTTTTGCAAAGATTGTTGGTCATTTTTATTATTATTATTATTATTTATTTCATTTATACCCCATTTCATTTTTGTTTTTTACTGTTTGTATGGTTGACATTTGGTGAAGAGAAAAACATGGATGGCAGTAGTTGCAGTGTCTCAACATTTCAGTGAAGGAATTTGTAGCTGGCTTGGGTCCTGTCTTCCCTTCTCATACAAAACAAAGAAACAAATGTTTAATGGCTTGCACTGGCAGTGTCAGTCACTGTTAACTTCCACATTAACTTGAAAAAAACAATATGAAATACTAAGAGAAATAAGTGGGTTTGTAGTTAAATCTGTAAATCTACATTTAGCACTTGTATTTGTACTAATTCACTAGTAATGTGCTTCACTGGGTGGAAAACATTTTCTTAAACATTTTAAAATTGCTTTTCTATTTAAAAATACTTAAAAGAGCTCACTGAAGAAACAGTAAAGCAAAGCAGGATGCTTAAAATTGTTAAAATATATTTGAGAGTGTTAGAACAGATGGGAGCAGTAAAGCCAGTGAATAGAATCCTTGGGACGAAAAGATCTTGATATCAGAATGGAAACATACCAACATTGGAGAAGTTACCTTGTTATTGCCTTCCTGGTCTTTTGGTATGGAGAAACAACTCTGAAGCCGATCTTAGGTTTTGAACACAGTAATTCTAGCAAAAGTGTTCCTTTAAATGCTCTCCTTGTGAGCTATTCAAGTTTTTGAAAGTGAAGACCAACATCTGAACATTCACCAAAATCAATGCAAATATGAATTTTGTAATCTCATTGTCATGTTCTAGACCAATTAAAGTTTCCAAACTATCTTCAAAGATAGCCGTATGCATAACTACCCTGTTTCCCTGAAAATAAGACCTAACCTGAAAATAAGCCCTAGTATGATTTTTCAGGATGCTCGTAATATAAGCCCTACCACAAAAATAAGCCCTAGTTAAGTGAAACTTCACCATTGTGCAACAACCAGAAGATGACATGACTGTATTTGAATAAACGTAGATTGTTGTACATGGAAAAAAATAAAACATCCCCTGAAAATAAGCCCTACTCCGTTTTTTGGAGCAAAAATTAATATAAGACCCTGTCTTGTTTTCGGGGAAACATGGTAGTTATAGAAATGTAACCAGGATGATGCAGCAGGGCAGGGGTATGGATAGCTTGAGCAAGCATGACAGATTGTACACTAATTTGATCTGATGAAAACAACTCTGGGCCATGCGTAATGCATGAGCATTCACTTTTTTAAACCTTGCCTTTCTCCCAATAAAGGGACCCAAGGTAGTTTACAAAAACATCTAAAATGGGTCCCCAACCCCTGGTCCACGGCCCGGTGCCAGTCCGTGGCCTTGGCAGGATTGGACCGCGGAGACAGATATCCTGCACCCCCTGCATGCACTCCCCCCATCCATGAGAGCACGCCCCACCCATCTATGAGCTCACCCACCCACCCGCGCATGCGTGAGCATGCGCCCCACCCACCCACGAGCATCTGTTGTAAAAGTGGGATCTGATACTATCCCGAAACTGCAAATCTGCTCATTAAGGGGGAGTACAATGCAGCCTGGAGTTGGCATGGCTAAACCTGCTGAGGTTGATAAGCCAGACCATAAGAGTTATTTGTATGCATGAATGGATGAAAATAGGCTTTACTGAGCCCACATCTCTACTTCTCATGTCTCATTCAATTAAAGGAGAAATAGATGTTGTTTTCAGCAGCTGATACCTTACTCCACTTAAATACTTTGGAGAACAAGACAGAATCCTGTGCAATGTAACCAGCCATACAGATGATATTGGACTTATATTCCCTACTTAATTCACACATGGAACATATCCACTGACACAACTTCATCCTCTGTGCTGGTTAAAAACCATCTTTATGATGTCCCAGTTGCTTCAGAGTGGTTTGGGGAGGATTACATTGCAGTGGATTACATTGCAGAAGGTGAATAGTCCTTTTTTGTTTGTTTATGTTGGATTGTGCCATTCTGCTACTGAATTCCAGTGTTGGATCCTGCCTTGGGAACCATTTTCTCTTAGCTGATATCAGGGGTCACAGAATCATGGAATAATTGAGTTTGAAGGAGCCTATAATGCCATTTAGTTCAACCCCCTGCTCAATACAGGAATTCAAATCAAAACAGATCTGGCAGATGGTTGTCCAATTTTCTCTTGAATGTCTGCAGCACTGGAATCACATTCGCTTACAAGGACCAACAAAATCACAGTCCTTTCTGAAGTTGTTTCCTAAAACCATCATTTGCCACCTGAGTTTCAGTTGCAGTGCCATTTCTGGATTGGAATGGATGTAGATAAATTTTCTTTTCCATTATGTCAGGGGTTGGTGACTTAGTGCTGTTCAGATGTTTTAAAGTATAACACTCATAGTTTTCTGACCAGTGGCTACATTGGGTTCGGTTTATGGAGTTGTGGTCCAGAGCGTATGGAGGGACCAATTTGCCTACCCTTGCAGTACTAACATGACTCACTGCTACTCAGACTTCACCAGCAGCACCCCAAGAAGGTTGTAGGTGGCCAGCAGTCTTGTTTATTCAGGGCAGATTTTTAAAGGAATATTCATATGACTGCCAAAAAAAAAGGTCAGAACTGGAGAGGGGGATATTCGTATTTGTAAACGAATGCCCCCACCCTAGGTGCACCTAATGCAGGTCCGGCCCTTAGAACCGGCCCGTCCACCCATGCACTGCCACACCGCCAGCTTCCTGCTCTTCTTGCCAATTGTGGAAGTAGCTCCACGGTCTCAGCTGGCCACACCAGGCAAGGGATGGGAGGACCAGTTTTCCCACATGGCTGCTGAGTGGCCAGAAGAGCAGGGAGACAGCGGAGAAAAGCAGGAGGCTAGCAGTGCATGAGTGGATGGGCCGGTTCCAAGGGTGCACCTGGGATGGGGACATTCGTATTCTCTAGTCAGAACCCCTTCCCTTTGTAGTGAAGTACAACTTACTCCTTGAATGCAGCTGGCCATTTCCTTCTACCTCCCACTGCCAGTGCTGGTGTTATGAACCAAGAAGGGCAAGAAACCAGTAAACATGGTAGTCCCATATCCTTTCTAGCAGCTTGTGTGTGTACATGTATTATTTTAGAAGCCCTGAGTATTCAGATTGTGTTAATATTTTAGCAAGCCACCAGAGGGCATACTTCAAGCATGACTGTTTTGTTTGCTTTATGGCTGAAGATATTTAATTGATGGTTTTGGTACTGCCCCCTTCCATTGCCTGTTGCCAAATGTATATTAATCACACAGATACATTGCTGGGGTACAACTGAGTTCAGAACAGCTAGAAATCTAAAGAATAGCTTGTTTGCTGTTTTTAGATCTTTTATTATAATGAGATGTAGAGGCAATATGGATTCAAGTTTAATTTTGGTTGAAACTTTATTAATAATGTTGTCTTAAAGGATAAACATTGTGCATTTATTATTTGAAAAGCACACAATAACTGCATTTGGAACCCTACCCACGGTGTGTTTTTTGTGCCCCTGGAATTGAGCCCTTACTAATATTCATAATTGCTGCCAGAAGCACATTGGACTTGTCTGTTTGTAGATATCACCACCCACTTCTACAGTTGTCAGGAGTCTTTTTATGTGGTTTGGAAGGAACATGGGAGCCCAGAGAAGATACCTTCCAAAAATATGATGGTTTTAAAAAAGAGACTGCAGCTTTGCTGACCTGATGGCCTTGTTTTATCTTCACATGTTATAATATCCCCAGAGATCACAATACAGTAAACTGAGTGCGTGGGTGGGTAGCATTGTTGTCTATGCAAGGCAAAGGTCAGCTCAGGAAGTAGCTTACAGTGAGAGAGTAAAGAAACCCCAGCTAATAAGAATATCCTATTAATAATGAGAATATCTCTTTGTTGTAGTCTGATTCCTGGCATGCACAGGTCCAGCATTCAGCTGTTTTGAAACTTGTATTTTTGCCTCTAAACCACATTGTTGAGATTTATTGGTTCTGTAAAATTGTGTTGAAGCTGCACAGCGGAAAGACTAAGAGATATTAATTGGCCTTTTCCTTTCTTCAACAGTTATCGTGCCGATACTCAGACATACCAGCCCTACAATAAAGACTGGATAAAGGAGAAGATCTATGTCCTTCTCCGCAGACAAGCTCAGCAAGCAAGCAAATGATGAGACAGTATGGTTAAGGGGATTTTGAGGGAGGGTTTGGACAACAGATGTGTACAGCATTCTGTAGTGAAAGTTTTGTATTGTAGTCCTCCTGTTCATTCTTGTTAGTCTGCAGCTGCAAATGAGTCTGTCAGAATTGGGGGTGGGGGGCTGGTTCAGTTGGAATTTTTAAACAAATAAAGGAAATGCCTTTTGTGGGTATTTAGTTAAATTCTTTTTTGCTTAGATGGTTTATTTTTGTTTAAGTCCCTCAGGATTGTTCACATCTGCTTCAACACAGTCATTGTGCGTATTCCTCCCTTGAGGATTTTTCAATGTTATTTGGAGACAATTAAGTCATAGCAGAAAATAAACTAAATGCTCTTTAAATAAATGTATCGAGTGATGGCTTTGTAAGATATGTGAGCTGAGTGTGGCCAGCTCATCACAAAAACAGCTCTGTTTGAATATTGATAGGCTCATGAAAGAGCTTGAGTGGCTGCATTGTAACAACTCACAACATTTGCACACAATCAAATCGGCTTCTTGGACTGTTTCTTTTATGCTTTAATTAGCATTGTGTTTCTGCCAATTGCTACTTTAACACACATCAGGAAAAGATGATTTGGGGCAGAGAAATCATTATGAATTACTGCAATTGAAGTACTGATTGTCAGATTAATACTTTCTCTGAAGCAAATGTTTCTTCACAGCATGGACTACCGTATAGTCTAACTACTAATTCTATTCAGTACACTTTCAGCTTTTGCTTCAGAGGTTAAAAGGATGGGGTAGTAGGCATATTGCATCCAGAGCAATTAAGATAATCATATCTTACAGGAATTACTGTAATTGACATATCAACAAGTTACTATAAATACAAATAGCAGACATTTCTTTTACTATAATGTTATCGCACTCTTGACAGATTTCAATTTGCATTAGAGCTAGACCTGTCCTTCCAAAACCAGAAAGGTTTGCAGGTTTGCCAAAGGTGCAATGGAGAAGGAAGCTCATTTTTCTGATTCCCCTCAATATCCATTAGTGCTACATCTTCAGATGTTCTACGGATCCCCAAATTCTGCAGAGTAACTTTTCAGGAGGAACAATAAAAATCATGCATACGAGGGGGTGCTGACAAGTATTGAGCCTTTCCCAGAAAAAACTGAGCTAGGAAGCTGTAACTGCCACACTATTCTACATATTTCCCCAGCAATACGACATCTGTCCTGCAGCTTCTTAAGTCCCTGCAAATAAAATTCTTCCGACTGCTGGTGTAACCACTCATTTGCAGCATTAGTTGCCTCCAGAACACTCCCAAATCGTTGTCCCTTTGGGTGTTTTTTGAGTTTGGGGAACAGATGATAGTCAGAAGGAGCCAGGTCGAGAGAATAGAGTGGATGGGGCATCACTTGAAAGCCTAAGGAGGTCAGTTTTGCCATTGTTTCACCTGCAGTATGTGACGAGGCATTATCATGCAACAGGATGACACCTTTGGAGAGCTTTCCTTGATGTTTTTCCTTGATGTTTTGCCTCAATTTCGTCAACAAAGCACAGTAATATTTTGCATTGATGGTTGAACCCTGTTGGAGGTAGTCCACCAGCAGAACTCCCTTCTTATCCCAAAAAACTGTTGCCATTTGCTTCTGCACCAACCTTTGCACTTGGAACTTCTTTGGCCTCAGGATCATAACAGTAGATCCATGTCTCATCACCAGTTACCAGTTTCTCCAGGAAATCTGACTCATTTCTTGCAAAATGTTCCAAAACAGCCACCGATGATTCCACACGTTTCCTCCGGTTGTCAAAAGTTTGGGGATCCACTTTGCTGCCAGCTTTCTCATTTCCACATCATTGTGGATAATGGCACCAACTCTCTCACATGATATTCCCAGATATGTAGCAATACTTTTGGCTGCTATTCGGCGGTCTTCCATGATTATGTCATGGATGGCTTTCACATTTGCAGGCACAGAGACAGAAATGGGCCTTCCACTGGGTTTCTCACTTTCAACACCGAAATGGCCAATTTTAAAATTGACAACCCAACGTTTAACTGTTGCATATGAAGGGCCACTGTCACCCATAGTTTGTGACATTTCATCATGGATCTGCTTTGCACCTTTCCCTTGGAGAAACAGGAACTTGATTATGGTCCTATGCTCTTCCACATTGAACTTTTCTGGAGGTGCTGCCATGTTCACTTTGGAGCTGAAAATGAAAGATAAGTTAAGATCATAGGTAGTTGATTTTTGCACCATTGAATATAGACAAATTGGCCAATACACCCTGCAATTTACAGCTTCCCGGATCAATTTTTTCTGGGTAAGGCTCAATACTTATCAGCACCCCCTCGTACTCTGAAAATATCTTCTCAATTATATTTATGAAAAATAGTATCCTATTTGTTACTTCGAAGCATTGAAGATCTCAAATTGCATATAAGCATTGTATTAAATTATCACAAGTATTGAGTTATGAAATGGTATCATAGTCTTAACTACTTTGGATGAGAAACGAAAAGCTACCTACACTGATGGCCTGCAATGAGGAGAGGTTAGATAGTTCTATCAATTCACTGCTGTATTTCTTGGGAGGAGAGGGCCCCAGGACTTTTGGAGACAGAGAACTCCAAAAGGGAATTTGATATTCTGCTAGTAACCAGTCCCCATTCCTTAGTGTGGTAGCTCCAACACAAGATAGATGTTGCTGCACTGGCACAGTTTTCAATCTGCTCTTCTGCGTCCAGGAGCTCTGCGTCACAGCCAGTTTCATCAAGAAGGTGCTTTAAAAAGTAGATCAAAATCATCTGTATAGTCACATTAAAAAGAATAGCTGCATATATTACTCTAATGAATTACAGAGAAAATCAGCTTTTCAAGTTCAAAAGGGGGTGGGGATAGAGATAGGGACAGTAGTTCAACAGCTTTAAAACTCTTATGAAATAATTAGCTCCACAGATATAGTTGGAGCATTTGTAGTTGCTTAACCATTACATATCTGTTCCAGTACAAATCTGTATCATGAACACAAAGTCTTACAGAACAAATAAGAGTAAATAAATATTGAAATTCTCCAGTATGAGACTGAGATGTTAACAGAAACATTGGTTGTGACTACCATCACAGTCAAGCACTCTGATTTCCCCTTTTCAAACCTTAGCATTTGGGATTGGTTTCTTGTATTAGATGCCAGAAGCTCAACAAGTGCTTGTTTGCTATTCTGCTTTGATAAAATCTTGCATTTATGTGGAAATCCTGACCTTCCGGAGAGGATAAAACCAGAACTATCAAATGCAGTGACCCTCCAGATCTCCTGCTAGAGGCCTCCTGATGGCAGTCCTCATTGCTACCCTGACAGTTGTAAGATGCAGAATTGGGAAAAGATACTTTTCAGAGTGCAGCTCCCACAACCTAACTAGCCAACAATAGGTGAGGAGGTGCCCAAAAAAAGTGAATTTTCCAAGCTCTGGTGTGGCGTGCATGTTGAGGTCCTAGTGGGTGGCCTGTGATTTGCAAACTGTCTTCTGAGCTCCTAATAAGGGAAGAAAAACTGCTGGCCCTCGAGTGGGCATAGGTATTTTCCCCCTCACTGAAACCAAAAGGAAAAGTTAAAAGGCCAAGAACAAAAAAGGAGGGACAAAAAGAGATGCCAGTGTGAGGCCAGCCAAAGTGGAGCTTTTGCCACCCACCTTCCCATTGTCAATGTCAACCAAACCTTTCCAAGCAAAGAGCTCTTTAGTATTCTCCTGGATCATGGTGGTTGTTCAGCTGCAATGCCTTTATAGAGATTGCATGGGAAGCAAGCAGGTATCTTTTAAAAAGCATTTGCATTCCTGGGTCAGATGCTCTCTATTCACTTAGCATTCCTGCCACAATATTTGTCCTTGGGGTTTGTATATTATTATTTTTTTGGCCATGCCATCATTTCTGATTCTCAAGGCTATGTGGAATGTGGCTGTATAAATGTTAGAGATTACTGTTGTATAGTCTCCATGGAAACATCATTACTAATAAGGGATGCATCTACCATCCTGCTCTCCTTTCTATATACATTTTTCAGTTCTCTATTTAAAGATGTTAAGGTAAAGGTTCCCCTTGACATTTAGTCCAGTCGTGTCCGACTCTAGGACGCAGTGCTCATCCCCGTTTCCAAGCCATAGAGCTAGCGTTTGTCCGAAGACAGTTTCCGTGGTCACGTGGCCAGCGCGACTAGACACGGAACGTCGTTACCTTCCTACCGAGGTGGTACCTATTTATCTACTTGCATTTGCATGCTTTCAAACTGCTAGGTTGGCGGGAGCTGGGACAAGCGACGGGAGCTCACTCCGTTGCGTGAATTCGATCTTACGACTGCTGGTCTTCTGACCTTGCAGCACAGAGGCTTCTGCAGTTTAACCCGCAGCGCCACCACGTCCCTTCTAAAAATGTTAAAGCATTGCTCATTATATCACCAAGGTTATGAGTTCTTATCTACTTGTTTAAACAAATTAATCAACTATTCGGTTCAGACCCCCTCCCCTTTTTTTAAAGCAAGGTTGGTATTTGGACACTTTCCTTCTTCAGTACAGCAGTTCCCATTCCACCTGTGATGTGATGTGTTTCTTTTGTCTGTTTGAAGGCCTTTTGTGGATCTGACCTGGTCATTGTGGTTAAACTGTTGGGCCCGGCCATGAGAGACTGGAGTTCAAATCCCCACTGAGCCATGAAACTCACTGGGAGACCTGGGGCATGTAATTCTCAGCCTGACCCTACTGCACAGGGTTATTATGGGGATGAAGTGGAGAAGGGAGACCTGTGTACACCATCTTCAGCTCTTTGATAGATGGGTGAGATAGACATATAACCCATTAACAAATACAAGAAGAATGCATGTAGGGTGCAGTGATAAAATGTTGTAAATTACCAGTGAAGCCTCCATGTACATCCTCCTGTAAGTTTAGGGTTCTCATATAATTCTGAAAATAATACAGATGGGATCCCTTTCCATAGCTGTGCAGAGGAAAGTTTGTTGGGATGAGATTTAGCACAATGGTCAGGATAGGAAACCTCTTACAGGACGGAGTCAGATTCAGTTTCAGAAATGTTCTCAGGCTGCTGGCCAGGGGTGAGTGGGGTCAAAGGCAAAAAGGAGCACCAAAGATACCAGTATATTTTAGCTTTGTAACTCTGCCATCATGTAAGTCTTACGAGAAGCATTGTAGCCTCCTTTGGGACCCCACAGCCTCAGGTTCCCCACTTTTACCTTTTATGATGTTTATGGAAAGATGACACTTACAATCAGGAGCAAGCTTTCCAAGGATGTGCAAGAGTTCAGCTGCAGTCTTAGGATAACAGAATACCCTGTTTCCCCGAAAATAAGACCTAACCTGAAAATAAGCCCCAGTTAAGTGAAACCCCGCCCTCCACCATTGTGCAGCAACCAGAAGAAGATGACATTTATTTATTTATATTATTTATTTAACTTATATGCCGCCCACACTACCCAAAGGTCTCTGGGCGGCTTACAACAATTAAAATGCAATAAAAAAGATAAAACAATTAAAATACAATTAAAAAATATACTCTAAAAATTGCCATCAGGACCCACAGTTGATATTATTTCAATTAAAAGCCTTCTGGAACAGGAAGGTTTTGACCTGGCGCCGAAATGTCATCAGCGTCGGCGCCAGACGAATCTCAGTCGGGAGGGCATTCCATAGTCTGGGGGCAGCTGCCGAAAAGGCCCTTTGTCTACAAGCCATCCCTCTTACCTCCTTGAGGGACGGCTCTTTCAAAAGGGCCCCCTGGCTAGATCTTAACTGCCGGGTAGGTTCATATGGAAGGACTGTATTTGAAAAAATGTAGATTGTTGTACATGAAAAAAATAAAGCATCCCCTGAAAATAAGCCCTAATGCGTTTTTTGGAGCAAAAATTAATATAAGTAGACATGTTCTAGATGGGCGGTATATAAGTTTAATAAATAAAAAAATAAGACCCTGTCTTATTTTCGGGGAAACACGGTAGTAGCCTAACCTCCTCACCTCCCCCATCCACCATTCAATTTAATTTTGGCTTTAGTTAAACAATGGAGTGGTTATTAGACATTCAGAAGATTGTTGTAATGGAAAAAGATGTTTATGCCCTGAAGAATGAGCATTCAATCAGTGCTTTATTTGACTAGTAATCTGTTTTCTGCTTTGGATATTTGTAGCACGGTGCAGGTATTGAAGAAATAGATTTATATCTTCACATCTGTGGAATTAGAATATTCACTTGCTTTTGCATATTATGAGAAGTGATCCTTTTATTATGTCCTTTTAATAAGCATTTCATTTCCTCTGTGGTTTCAAAATTGAAAATCACTGAAGTTAAAGAAAACCCCATCTGGAGATATAGCAACGGATGTCAGCAATTAGTTCCTTCTAATTACTGTAATCTGAACTGTACTTGTGCAAAGAGCTTAGCTAGCTGGGTTGTGGGCAATTTTCCAATTTATACTCTTGCTTTCTTCTTCCTAGTAAGCCTCTGTTTAAATCTGGCATTTGCACAAATAACAAACTAGGCTCCATCTTCTGGTTCTCTGCTATGGCTTCTTGAGCATCAGCAGGAGTCTAACTGGCCATTTGAAAATGTCTTCATATGTAGGTTGCTCTCATTTTCCACCCCTTGCTGGATTTTCACATAACCCATCCTTGAAAATACTGTAAAATAAAAAATGTTTACCAACACAAAAAAGGGGGGGGGGAAAATCCACCTTGCCTAAATTCTGTCTGCTTTTGTGACATCCTATAAATATCTTTATCTACTGCTTGGCACTCTGCAACAAGTCACTGTACCTCAGGGCTGCCTAATCATCAGCATCCTATTCCCTGATATGTGGCTTTCTGTGATGTCACAGGGATGGGTTCATAGGATAATACAGAAGGAAAGGCTAGGAGGAGGCAGATCTGCTTTGGGGCTAGTTAACTGTAGATGTGCTTATGAGGGGAATCCAGATGAATGAATTAAAATATAGACAACTAGGTAATATGAGAACCCAGAAACATGAAAAAATTGGTGCCTGGGTAGGATAGGCTGCAAAATGCACCTAGTAGGTATAGTGGTTCCCATAATTCCTGCTAGGGCTCATATTCCATGCAGCACTAACGACATTTTTCCAGGCCTTACACAACTTCTAGGGCTTGTGGAAGATTCACTGCCCGTGATTTGGTGGGATTTTCTTCCAGGTCCTGCTCTGCTGCTGCGAGGGCATAGGCAGCAAGGAGGCTCACGGTCCCACAGCTCCGGTGCCGCTCTTCGCCTTGTTCCAGGCCGTCCCAAGCGCTTACACTTGCCAGCTTTTTTTCCTAGCCCCCTTCCCTTCATCCTAGCTATTTAGTGCCCCAGTGTTGTACAACGCTTCCACTCTTTCATACAAAGCCAGAGAGCTTGGGTGCCAGCTGGGAATGGAGGGGAGGAGATGGAGTGCCCAGACTTTAATGTCACATCACACACAAAATGTATTCTCTTCTTCCAGTACTGCTTACCCTGGGATTTGTCTCCCCACATGGAGACTTGGCAAAAGAAGCCTCTTCCTGAGACTCACCAGTACCCTGAGACCTGCGGACCTACCTATACACAATCCCAATCCCACATTTAGCACTTAACAGAAAAATTATCCAAGACTTCAGGGTCCATTTCAGTTTATGTGTGTGCAGCTTATACATATAGCTATCTGCTCCTGTGTGGTCCTCACGCTGTCCCCCTCTATCTCTTGCAGTCATAGATTTAGTTTGCTTCATACATTCCAAGAACTCCAGGCCCTGACAGCCACCTCCTGCATGAACATCCATGTTCTTATAGTGTATTTTTTGTGTTCCACCTTTCAAGGTGTGTGGTAGAGATATATAAAATTATGCATAGTGTTGAGAAGCAAGAGAAGTTTTCTTCTGTGTCTCCTATAATACTAGAACCAAGGTCCAGCCACTGAAGTGGAATGGTGAGAATCAAGACAAATGAAATGAAGCTGTTCACACAGTGCAGAATTAACTGCCATGGACAGTAGTGGCAGCTACCAATTTGGATGGCTTTAAAAAAGAGATTGGCTAAATTCGTGGGCATTAGGGTCATCAATGGCTACCAGTCAGTATGCCTCTGAAATACTAGTTTGGGAACATAAAACAGAGGGTGCAGCTCCAGTCATGTCCCACTAGCAGGCTTCTCATAGGCTAGTGGTTGACCATGGTGTGAACAGAATGTTGAAGCAGAAAGGCTGTTGGGCTGGTTCATCAGACTTTTCTTACATTCTTAGAGGCTTGCAGAAATACAAAGGCTTAGATCTTGTATGATTCAGCACATGATTCAAATCGTAGACTCACACTGCTGCCTTATGGTCTGTTGTGGAAATGCTCAGATAACAGTGAGGTGGATGGAAGGAGAATGTGTTTTCTAGCAACAATCAGTGGCTTGTATCTTAGGGTGCTGTTACACACAATACTCCTGGTTTTATGTCAGGTTTAGCATGCATGAAATCAATTAAATTTTTTTTGCCTACATGAAATACAGCTAAGTGCACTTTTTTTTGTTGAAAAGCAAGATATTTTAAATAGCCACAAGGGGGGTGTGTGTGTTTATTTTAACTTGATCATGGATGCAAATTATTTTGAATTGTTTTAGCACATCTGCTCACCTGTGTCAAAGTCAATTGTGTCTGTGGGGTTTATCAAGCCAGAATCATGGGGTTCAGGCTGCAAGGAAACCTTGCAGTCTGAGCTGTTACATTTTGTTTCTATCTGTAACACTGATCTAGCGCTATTCCCATTTGAGAAAAAAAAATAAAGAAAATATTAAAAGGAACAGGACAGCAGAGGAACATGGCTTTTGTCCCTGCTGCTCACATCACCTCAACATGGGAAATGAGTTTCCAGTGGCTGTGAGAGGTAGCCATGGCGGGGGTGGGTGGGCATATGGCAAAAACCTCAAAAGCAGTACCAGGATAATGTGCCAACAACCAGAGCATCTCGCTGTAGCTAGGGTAGCACAGGGTTTTAGTTTTTTGGTACAGATGTTTCACTCCAGGAATGCATAGCCTCGGGAGGGCAAAATACAGGAAGTTGGAGCTCTGAGGTACCAGGTTTTAAAAGTCTGTATATCCCCTCAACCAATATGTAACACAGCTTACGAACAGATTAAACGTTGTCACAAGGAGATACACACACCAACCCAAAAACCACAGAACTACTGCATGACTAAGCCTACTTCAAAACTCCCAATCTAGCTCTCAATTTATTTCCATAGCATAACCATACTCTTAGTTGCTTTGGGAGAATGGGAAAGTAAAGAATTCCTTTTAAAATGTAACTGCTTTTTAGAGCTTGGACTGAGCACTGTAACTAATTACTCATTAAAAGTAACTTTCTAAACCTCCAGAAACAAAGCCAAGCATATCAGAAAGTGAGAAGATGTTGTTTAAGATGAGGTACGGGCATGTCTCTTTTTCCTGCTACGTGTCTATCTCCCCCCCCCCACACACACACAGAGGTTGCTTTATTATAGTAAATGTCCCAGAAATAAGTGGAAGTAGCCACTTCAATCTTTTGGTGTCTTTTGATTGATCTTTTCATATGTCAGCTTTGGTTTTTTGTGCAGTAAGCTAAGGCAATTAATAAAAATGAATTAGCCACAACGTTGGCAGCCTGGTATTAATGCTTGCAATCTTGCCATTGCTTTCCCTTCATGGAGTTGGCAGGGCTTCAGCAGCAGCTTGCTCTTATTCAGAATTCTGCGCCTGGGGAATATAGAATGCGTGTTCAGGAAACCTCATCTGGGTCCATTTAATGAGTTGCAAGAATCAGGGATGCGTTTCTTCTCCAATTAAAAATAAAAGCCCAGAGAAAATTGATCGTCATCTAAGAAAGCTTTCAGAGCTTTCCAACCCTTGATTTCATAATTCATTCACAGTTAAAAGGAATGCTTTTGAGGAGTGGTTGTTGTCTTACCTCAGGTAGCCTGTTAGAAATGGTAAATTTCTGAAAGAAAACAACAGAACCATATGTGATATGAAAGCAAGAGGAAATTTAGTCAGTAATCCTATATAAATGTAACTGGAAGTAAAGAGTACTTTAGAATACTGGGACTGCCAGGTCTCAGGGGACCAGCTGGAGTCTCAAGAAATTGCTGTACTTCTGTGGATCTCCAGGAGGTGAAACAAATCTCAAGACAAGCAGCACTTGAAGAGAAGAAAGCACTATTTTGTACCTGAGATGACTTTAAAGTTGGAGCAGCCTCTCCACCCATCTCAGCTGTTTGTTTGTTATGTGCTGCCTATTAACCGCAATAGGGTTTTCAAGGTATGTGAGATATTTAAGGAGTAGTTTTATCACTGCATGCTTCCAGTGAGTTTCCATGGACGAGCAGGAGTGCAATCCCGGATGTCGTGTGTTCTAGTCCATCTCTTTAGTTTAAACATTCCCAGGCTGGTACAAGTATTAATGTGTGATGCACTTACACAGCATCAACTCGCCAAACAGCAGGAGGAAGAAACTGGAGGAGGAGTTAGTGGATGGATGCACTTTGTCCCCTCATGCCACATGGAGCAAGGGGCTGAAAGTGAAACGCCAGTGGAGTCGATCATGAACCTTCCTGTTGCACAAGCCCTGGCAGCAAAGGTGCAGGGCCTGAGAGAATTAAAAACCCACCCTCCCCACCCACCAAAACACAGAAAGTGTGCAGTTTCAATCACCCTCATTTTAGTCATTCCTGTCTTTAGTGAGAGAGTATCTGGGTACATTTTGGCATTTGCCTGACCACATTAAAAAACGAACAGTATGTATCTCTTCTGGGAATTGGGCTTTCATTTCTTTTAGACTGCAACTCCCCGAATTCACTAGGAATTCTCCCCTCCCCCCCGGCAGAATCTCTACAGAGCCTAATAGACAGTGAGACTCCCTATCTGTAGTTTGGTGAAGTAATTTTCTGCTAATGGACTACCCTCAAAGAATTCTATATACTTTACCTAAGCAGAAATCCCAGAATTCTCTCGGATGAAGCCATGACCATTGAAGTGGTATCAAACTACTGTAACTGTGTGGTGTAGATACACTTCTGTTGTGCATTCCATTCTAAGGATGTTGTGCAACATGTCCTGATTCTTCTCTACTATGCTCTCTTTCCATCTCCCCTTCCTCTCCACAGACCATTTCCCCACAAGTGTAGAAGCCTCCCCCTTTTCTGCACAGACCTTGAGAAAAACTCACTTCACAAAGACCAAGATGCTGCCGTCTGTTCATTCATGAGGTTGTTGACTCACCTGCGCAACACAGGCTCCTCTTTTCTTGCGGCAAGAGAGGCTGGTTCAGCCATGCAGTTGGTGCAATGACAGATTCTGCACCTGTTACCTTATGCCCATTGATCCCACAGCCTAGAAGCAATTTGTTATACATAATATTATTTGTAATTCCTTTTCCCAGTAGTGTAGGTATAGTGACATCACATAATGACAGAATGATGACCTCACTGCTTTTGCAGTGTGATTGTAACTTGTTAGTTGCGTTTATCATTTTGGGGATGCATTACAAAGGGCCTGCAGAACAACACAACATAACTGCTGTTACAGATTCAGCAGAGATCGAACCATCTCTTTGGAAGGAGTTCCACAATTGAGGTGTTCCTAGAGAAAAAGCCTTTTTCTTTTCTTCTCTTTCCTTTCCTTTCCTCCTTCCTTCCTTCCTTTCACTGTAAGCCTGGCCTTGAATCACTGTCCAAGACAGGAGAGCTCGGCCACTGATCTTTTGTTGGTACCCTGTGACCTACACATCTCTCTCTCTCTCTCTCTCTCTCTTTCAAGCAGAACTGTAACGAGCCATTTGGTAAGCTGGGGCCAGGGGCAGCCCCTTGTGTCCACTCCACCCTGAGGCATGGGTGCAAGCTTCTCACTAAAAAAGAGAAAGAGAATGTGGTGTCCCCCCAAAAAGAAAGACAACACCTATGCTTTCCAAAGAAGGGCAGACGACTAAGGCTTGGAAGTTTTGTCAGTTGTTTTTCTAACAATCACCAGGAGTTTTGCCTCCAGATTTCTCTGCTGTTTAAACGTTGGGGCCCTGGGAAAAAGCCCCGGTTGCTCCACCTTAGCTGTGGTGCTCCGTTCAAGAGCTCCCTCACCCCAATGCTCTTTAATAAAGAGTCTAACTTTGCTATTTATGGCTTTTCCTACATTGCTAGAGAGTGGCAGGAAAGGATTCCTTTTCCTCACCCAGGTAAGAATGGGCTTCGATGGATTATGGCAACGCTCAAGTAAGCTTATGAGGAAAAAAAAGAGGTTAGTCTGCAGCAAATGTAGTTTTTTCTTCTGCAATAGAACTTCCTTCAGTTCAATTGTGTACGGTCAAGAGTTGTTAGAGGGTTTTTGTTTTTTGCTAACACTTCAGGAGCTATTGTCATGTCTCAGAGCACTTGCCAAGCTGCAGCAAGAGAAAGTTAGAGATAAACAGGGGTGATGTGTGCCACACTAAATATTGCTAATGAGCATCAGGTGTTTGCAAAAAAAGGACGCCTGACTCCTCATCCTCTGTATGGTAATTATTTTAAAGATCTACTTAGCATTTAGATTGCTTGAGGGGAAGAAAAACATCCAGTAAGTGGCTGCCTTGGAGAAGAAGAAGGGAAAAATTGCTCTGGTATTAAATAGATCTCCTTGAATGCAGTTTTCATCTATCCAGATGGAAAACAGAGGCGACACTTTAGCTGGGATAATTAGAAGGGCTTTGACATCTTTGGACTGTCCTTGTCAATGGCACTATAACATCTAGTCTTGAGAGTCACAAGAAAGGGGGGGGGGAAGGAATTAGTTGGATAGGGGAGAATGAAACCACACACCATGGAGGGCTCGGGCAAGCTAAAAACCATCAGCATTTAAACACTATATGCTGAAGTTGGGAAAAAGAAGAATAAAAAGCTGTGAGAAGCACCAACTTGCACTGCTCACACTTTGTAATTTATAACCCAAAGGGTAAACACTTCACTACAATTTACACACAGCTACATCTGTCAGGCATTACAAGATCTTTCTTCTCTAGCCATTAGTGGTCTTGCTGGTGACATCATCCGGCAAAGGTAACTGTGTGCTCTCTGGGGAGAAACCTGTAAAATAGAAATTAAAAAGCAGCTGCAGGCTGTTGCTGATGCTTCAGAGGCAGCCCTGGTGCTCTTTCCCGGGTGTTTGCCTTACCTCAGCAGTTAAGATGCGTGGGCTGGGAGTTCAAAGCAGTGTTGGTGATGGAGAGAGCTGACAAGTTACAAACCCAATAACACAGAAAAGAGGGTGGCTGTGGTTTTTAACCAGCTGTAGTCTCAGGAGAATATTTCCCCAAAGGCCAGACTCTATGCAAAAGAATAAAACTATGAATGAAGTGATAGAAATCTGACTTGAAAATGTCAGCATTGTATATGGGGGAATATGTCATCCACTTTGTCACTGATCTTGATGTTTGTGCAATCACTGATTGTGCATCAGTGAAACTTCAAAAGGACATTGCAGTGAGAGATGTCCGAGTCACAATTTAACCAGGAAATTCCAGGTTTAGCTTCAGAAGTGCAAATTGGGGTAATGGTTTCTTAGCACACTACATGTGTTAACCGGCTTGTTCAGTGGTAAGATATTTACCAGGCTTGTAAAAAAAAATTAATACAACTTTTAGACTCCTCCAGACATCTCAGTCATTGACCATGCTGAGTGGGGAAGTCTCAGAGTTGCAGGCCCAAAAATGACCTTTTCGAAGCTCTAGTTATTTGTGTTACCAGTGTCTGTTTGTGACTAGCCACATATATAATATAACTGTAACTCTCATCTGTTTCTTCCCCTCCAATCTCACTGTCTACATTCATATGCCATGAACACCAGGTGTGCTCTGAAATTTAGTTAGCAGCTCATCAATCTGATATGGGGGCTATTGCTTGTGAAATCTCATGCCACTGAATCACACATTTTGTCTCACCTGTGTGAATTTTACTGCCAATTAGGTGCTTTGTGGGTGATAACATGGGGTGTGTGTGTCAAAACTTCATTTGTAGAGCCAAACCATGCCTGAAAAAGGTCCTATCTTTGGTCCCTGGCACCTCTAGTTGAACAGGATTAGATGGCAGGGCATGTGAAAGACTTCTGGCCTGAGCCCCTTGTTGCTCAGAGTTGACAAAACTGGACTAGCTGGACCAACAATCTGTCCTGATAGAAATAGAGTTTGGGAAAAAAATTGATTAAAAAAAACACACAACTCCCAGTATCCCGTAGCTAGCATGGTCAGTGGCTTTTGCCAACTGAAGGGTTCTGGGAATTATTATCCAAACTCATGCAAAAATCCAGCATCCTATGCCTGTACATTTTTTAACTTCCCAGTGCACTGTACTGCTGGGACTATTTATGAAATTGGAAAAGTACAGGCACTGGTTCTGAAGTTCTGGTCAAGTGAATAAATTGCATGGCTTAAACCCTGAGAGTGGGCTGTGAGCCCTTCCAGATGTTGGACTGCAACATCTTCTGTCCCTCAACATTGGCTATGCTGTCTAGGGTTGATGGGAGCTGCAGACCAGCAAGTTCTAGAGGGCCGCAAGTTCTCCATCATGATCTGAAACAGTGTTTATCAGTGCCCAGCCTTGAAATCATCTGCTAGTAGGAAAACATCATTTGGTTTTCTTGATCTACCCTCAAGAAGAAAGGGGAAGAATGACAAATGGAAAAATGTATATGTAGTTATCATAAGATCCTTGAAGACCCTTCAGGCTAATGTGGCAACCAGGTGCTTGAAGCTGAAAAAAAAAAGAGTAGCAATGAAATTAAAAGATCCAATTATACAGTAGTCAATTATGCATTTTTCTCTGGTCTAACAGTTCAATTTCCAGAGCACATTCAATGGTGTTCTGCATTGGTTCCCATGGAAATGTTAAGCTACTATTAGCAGCACATATTATTTCAAATAATGTGTTTGGTTTTTAAATCTCTTGGAAATGTTGGTTTCCCTATAACAGGAGTACAGGAAGATATTATATGGCCAGTGCTTTGCAGGACCAGGTTATGTGGTCGCAATAGTTTAGCATCCTGTTTCCTACAGTAGCAAAACAGATACCTTCGGCCAGTTGACAAGCAGGGCTAGAAAGACAAATGTCCTCTTACACTGTTGCATTCCAGCATTTGGTATCTGATAGGTGTCTTGGGGACCAAGTATAAAATGGTGAAATATGCATTAAATAAATAAATACTATACTTGGAACATAGCCGGCTGAATAGCTCAGTGTTTAGATATCTGGCTGCAAAGCCAGAGGTTAGGAGTTTAATTCCCCAGTGTGCATCCTGCGAGTAGAGCCAGCCTGTGTGGCCCCGGGCAAGCCATACAGTCCCAGGGTGCCTCTAGAGGAAGAGGATGGCAAACCACTTCTGAGTACATATTCTCTACCTAGAAAACCCTGAAAAGGGTCATCATAAGTCAGCATTGACTTGGAGGCACATGATTATTGATTATATCCAGTGGAGGACTTCTATTTTTGGGGCCCTGAAACTTGAACTGTTATGAGGGCCCCTTTGCAACCAGTAACAAGGTCTGGGTAACCACTGTTATTTTCTTCAATGGGGTTGTTCCACAAGAGATCACCATATTTAAAAAAAATTAACCACTACATTTCGGATTTGATTAAAATTGCTGTATTGGATTATCTCAAATATCAAAGTCACTTGTGTGAATAAAAATTTCCTATGCCTTTTGAGTCCTGGGAGGATGAAAATCGTGGAAATGTTATATACATACATGATGCATCACAGAATGATGAAATAAAACATAGAAAAGATCACAATCAATATAATATTTTATTTTAGACATCCATGATTTATAGTTGGAATATAGCTTGGAAAGTTGACTTTTTGAACTACATTTCCCAGGATCCCCTACCCAACATGCCAAATTGCCATGCTGGCTGGGGATTCTGGGGATTATAGTTTAAAATATTAACTTATCCAAGTGCTGCTATCTGAACATGAAAGTTCTACAGAACTGTTCTGGCCAGTAGCCACTGATACTGTACATCTCTTCTGTCTGCATTCAATTACTTCCCTTTTAAAACTGTATCAGAGAATGGCCATTATTAATTACACTTTATGGCAACAAATCCCATACAACTATTCATTCTTCTGTGAAGAGTGGCAAGACTGGATTTCCTGTTTATCTTTTCCCCTCTGAGCAGGTTTTGTTGGAGTAAGTCCAGCAAGGTTATTTAAAGTAACAGTGAGGCAGAGGGGATAGACAAACAGGTAGCTGGATGGACTCTACTTGGGTATCTTCACCATCTTGATCTTTGTCAACATTGATCACTTCACCCGAAGGTCACTCCCCATTTCTTCACAGAAATCATTCTGAGTTTTTTGTTCTCTTCCTTTTGCAACTGATAGTCAGCTGTGTGGATTCCTTCTTATTCTAAATAGATTTCTTGGAACAATAAACTTTTTTTTTTAATCTTGCCATGAACATCCTGATTAATCTTGATTTATGCCTGAATGCTCACCTTACTACCTTTCAGGTTCTGCTAACACAATCAGCATAAATTCCAACAAATCCAAGGCCTTGCTGAAGATCTGAACAGAAACAGGCAAAAGGACATTCTCGTTTCAAGAATAAGCAGGTCTCTATTTAGTCTTCTACTACTACTGTTATTTCGACTTATATACAGTATACTGCTCTATAGTGATAGAGCACTCTCTGGGTGGTTTACAACATGGTTATGCAGAGAATATTTGCACACACACCCCTGCCGTGAACTGGATACTTAATGGAATAAATCTTCAGACGATTTCAAATACAAGAAACACATGACAACAAAAATAGCAATAAATATTCAAATCTTTAAAAGGGACATTATTATTTAAATCAAAAATTAAATATAATTTAAAATTATATATGCATTTTACTTAAGTAGTTAATTAATTTTTAATTAGATAAAATGCTGGCACTGCAATAAAGCTTCAATAGGAATAAGAAGTATGCCATGGCCAATTTAATCAATTTTTCTCTTTCTTTTTTTTCTAAGAGTAGCTACTCTTACCAAAAAGAGGGCAGCCTCCAGTATCATAAACTGACTGAATCTCATTGGAGGCAATGCATTTGTTCTCAATCTCCCTTAATTTAATTTCTCGTGTGGTCAAAAATAGCAGTAAACAATGTTCTCTGTAGCTGGAAAATAACCAGCAATCCATAAACAGTGAGCAAGGTTTCCTACTTTGGCTGCCCTGTGTATGCAAAGCTTGTCTTGCACTGGGATTCTCTGGATTCTTTCTTGTTGCACCATCCTATCCATTCGCTCAAGCGAAAGTCAAGTAAAGGCCACGTTCGCTGGGAAAGGCAAGGTTTCTCTTTTGTCCTCACTTCTGCAAGGTCTTTCTTTCTTTTGCATAGAAAGGCTGTCTGCTCCATCCCTTTCCGGTTCTATTGATTGTACGCAGTTAATGAGACTCATCATGTGAACAGTTGGTTTCACCTGACAGCACCTCCCCCCTCCCCCCAAAAAAAAGGAAAGGAAAGAAGAAAAGGAAAAGAAAACACTCAGGACTGCAACCCTATGTGGGAGTCAGCTCCCTTATGCTTTGCAGAAGGTATTTTTTACCTAAACAGGATGTCTGTCCGTCCTAGACTTTATGTTATTTGGTGGAGGTTATCTGGAGTTTCTTGATTATCTGAAAGATTAATTTTTACAACAACAATAATAATAAAATCAAATCTGAACACTAATGAACCATTGTTCTGGCAATAAAGAGGAAACTAGTAATTAAAGTTGGCTCTTTCAAGGGACAGGATCTGATTAATTAAGGGCAAGTTAGGAACACCAGATTGAACAGCAAGCAACTAATTAGGCAATTAAAAAGAAAGGAGCCGGGGGGGGGGGTCTGCTTATTAGAGGACAGCTATGCACAGAAGCTGGCCCTGACTTGCAATCTAGCAAATATATGCTAAGATTTTGCCCCATGAGGATAGGCACTGTGGGAATTTGCATAGAAGACACCACTATGATGTCAAATGCAAGCAGGACCACTGTTTTACATCTACTTGTATCTGATTTGGGCAGGTGGGTGAGGGTCCAAAAGATCGTAGGTCCCCTTCTTGCCCCAACATGCCTTCCAAAGGAGCCCACAACTTCATCAGTCCTGGAGCTGGTATAGTTAATTTCCTCCCGCTGACTGAAAGAAAAAGAAAAAGGCAGTTCCCACTCCAGTGGGGCTTTGGGAGCAGTGTTAGCTCTTCTGAAAGATCTCCTGCATTGATCTACTGTGACCATTGGACCGTCATGTTCATTCCCTTTACTCTGTGTGGACGATGGAAAACATTCCATTGTTTGGAATCCAAAACACAGTGCCTTATTTTAGGCTTCTGTATTTTGGAGTTAGCAATGGGCAATAAATCATCAGAAGGTTTTTTAATTGTCACTCTCATTTTGATGTATAAAGCTTTCAAAAACTATCCAAACACTGGTATCACACTTCCCCCCCCCCCCCTCCTGCCAGGACTGTGGCTATACACCCTTACCTGGGAGGAGGTCCCACTACGTTCACTTGGGCTTACTCCTCATGCTATAAATCTGGTAACTCCTGTCAATCTCCTGTTTGTGATACAAGTACTTCTATTGAGATAATAATTAATGTCAAGAGGTTCTGAGCATCCCCCAGTTTGCCTCCAAAGTGTATTTTATGTCATTAAAATTGTCTTACTTTTACTGGCCACAGAGACACTGCCTAGTTATCTTTTACATGCACTTCCCTTATCATGTGCAGATCCCTGGATCTACTCTCCAATCTTACTGTGATAATTACTGGAAGTGCACTGTAACACTAGTTGAACTATTGCTGGAGACCTGTAAACTTTGCAGGTGCAGAGGCCCACCCAGTCATTCTTGCAGTCCCAGAGGTAATCTAGCACAAATGTGTTAGTGTATATAGAGGCCAACATGGAACCCAATTTAAAGTGACAAAACCCATTTTTCAGAAATGGAATTTATTCCAGCATCTTAACAAGACAGGTTGTAGTACATGCTTTGGTCAAGAAATAGGGGGTAAGGGAACAAATCTATATTCACATAAATTAGATTTGGCAAAGTGCATTTTGTAATGAAAGCTGGGGGAGGAAGGGAAAATAAATCCTTCCAAACTGATTGCTGGACAGTATTTTTTGACTTCCTGTAACATTAATCTTGATAATGTTTCACTGTGCACATTCAATTACAATGGATAAGATTTACTGATTGTTTTTTTTTAAAAATCACCCATCCCGTCCTTTTAAACAAATTACTTGTCACTGTTGTGTGGCACCTTAAGAGAAACAAATTTATTACAGCATGAGCCTTTTTGGATTATAGCCCACTACAGTCCATGAAAGCTCTTTCTATAAGCAATGAGTTAAGGTGCCACAGGACTTTGTTGTTCTTGCTGCAACAGCCTTACACAGCTGTGGAAAGCATAATTGTTCATTGCAACTACATTTGCAAGTTGAAAGCTAAATTCAGCCCCATTTTTTCCCAATAGTGAAAGAGAACTTAAGCTGTGGTCCAGAAAAGATGGTACATGCTTGTGGACATAGCTGGATATACCACACACAAATGTCCTCTGTTGAACCCCAAAGCCCAGCCACAGAACAGGCTGCCAGATTTTTCCTTGCATCCAGCAGTAAGGACTGCTGTGTATGTGATTTCCAGTGCAGTTGGATGGTGATGTTGCTATTTAATGATGCTGTCTTTTAATATCTGGGATGTCATTCCAGATGTATTGCAATATATTCACCGTCCCTCTTCCAAGAGTAGTCCACAATTCCAGTCTGGGAGCCCTCTCTCACCTTTCCAAGGGTCCACCTTCCAATCTCCGCAGAAACAAATATGTTCCAGTACTGGAGAAGAAGGGAAAGGATGTGGATCAGAGGAGAGCTATGGACTGAAAGCCTCTCTTGCCCCTTAGTCTCCCCCCCCCCTGCCCCCATGCTCTCAAGCCAGTCAAGAACTTACTCCAGCCTTGGAGTTGGCAAGGATTAATTCCCTCTTGCTTATTCAATGGAAGGGAATGAGACCAAAACCCAACAATTATGGAGGAAAAAACTGAAAACTCCACTTCAGCAGGGCTTTGGATATCTTGGTGACTCTGATGTTGGAGCCCTCTAATGTGAGAATGAAAACAGGGCTCAATAAAAGCAGAATGAGGACCAGAGTCAAATGAGCATTTGTTTTTATTTTTTACAGAGATATAATGCACATTTGGGTGGGCAATCAACAACTGGAGACTACTTTGCGCTATTCTTCCTTGATCACAGATGTATTGCTAGACAGAAAATATACCTGGTTGCAGCTTCTCACTTTAACTTTTTTTATTTTATTAGTAGCAAAGACCTTTGGTATAAAATGGACTCACAAAGAAGTGGAGTTGACCCAGCAAATTTTAAGGGGCAACATTCTCATCAGCACAAAGGTAGCATGTAGTCCCACTTCACCATTATCAATATAGGATTGCTTCTCTGAATCAGTAATGCAGCCAGATAGGATCACTGCTGTGCAGTGGAACAATTCACAAATGTGAGATTCAGCAGGCAGTTAGGAGACAAGCTTCAGCCTCCCCTTATTTCTACTCAAATGTAAACCAAACTAGGAAGAAAGGCATAGTATCCTTGACTGAAGGAATCACATTAGAGAAAAGGGGCTTACCACGGATAGTGCACCCTGCTTTGGATTCTGATCCTGGCAACATAGCAACTCCAGAGCTCGTGCTGGCTTGTTGTAATGGTTCTTTTACTTTGATACAACATTTACCAGCATATGCAGCACTGCAGGTCTGTTGAACAATGGCATACATCTGCCATCCCACTCAATCCTATGCAGATTTATTGTTCTGTGCCATCAAGTTGCATCTGACATATGACAACTTTAACAGGGTTTCTGAGGCATGTAAAATATTCAAGGAGTGGTTTACCATTGCAAGCCCCCAGTGAGTTTTTATGACTGAGTGGGGATTTGAACCCAGGTTTCCTGAATCCTAACTCTGTCTACTACACAGCACACTTGTGCTCAAGGCAGGTTCTATTGAGTTCAATAAGTTGTACTTCCAACAGAATTTGGAAAAATTCCTTTTTGGACAAGTTCCAGACTTTGCCAGTCAGCGTGCTCGGTGGCTTTTCTGACTGGGAAAGTCTGGGAAAGTTAGTTCAGAAAGAAACTTTTCTGGGCTCTTGTTTCCAAGCAAGTGGAACAAAGTATTCAATTAATACAGAGCAATCACAGATTTTCTTCTAGTGGCAAAGGGGCAAATTGCCCCACTCTTTTAAAACTTTTCTGGGAAATATGAAGGGATCTGTGCAAATTACGAAGTGGTATGAGTTCATGTTTTGCATTTAAGAGAAGAAACACACACAAAGATGACATCACAGGAATTGACTGAAAATGGGTTTTCAAGAACAAAATGCTACTTAGAATGAGCTGGACAGTAACTCTTGTAAGTTTTAGCTTAGGGAGGGAATTCTCACTAATTGATTTGTTAACAAGGGATGAACACGCATACATAGGTTGATCATTTCAGTATCTGGCATTCACCACAAGCCATGGTTACAAGAACACACATAATTGTATTGTGGGCTGCTTTTCCATAGGAATGAATCCCAAATATGTGTTGGCAAAGGCAGAATGAAGAGATACCTCTTTAGTGTCTACAGCCTTGCATGTCTTTTTGCCTAGCACAAAAAAAAAAAAAAAAAAAAAAAAGCACCAATACTTTTCACACAAGCTGTCAGTGCAAAGTCACAGACCGCCTTCTGGACGGGTCTTAATGGATGTTTCCTAGCAGCTGCTTCATCACATTCCTCAGTCTCAGGAGAAGGCTCCAATTGCCTATTTGTTAAGAGATTAGGCAGTAATTCTCTGAACTTTGCTTTTCTACGGGAGGAAATAAAAGAGATAGAGGATGCACACACAGTTAAGCAACCACAGGCTATATGTATGTACACCTTGTGTATAAAACAAAAAGGGATCTCTTCTTGTTCATGTAATTTCAAAGAACATTGTTTACTTCAGGACTCAAACCATTAAATCCGTAGCAGACTATTTACCCAGTCAAGGACAGTTTTAACTTTCCCCTGCAATACCATAACCCTATCAGCCAGGGGAAACAAGGATCCATATCTCTGCAAGGAACATACTCCAATGAGGAAACAAACTCAGAAACAAATCCAAATCAATAAAGGCTTTACTTAGCCTGTCTGCCTTCCATTTGCCCTCAGTGGTACATTATCCAATAACTTAGCCATAACTACTTTTGCTTGCGTTCCCCTAAAGCATTTTGTACAGCACACATGCAAAATGAAAGGTGACGTCAGGTCTGAAAGCCAGTGAAATCAAGCAAATCCATCAGAAGTTCACAGTAAGCGTTGTCACAAACACCAAAGGCAACAACTCCATGGGACCACACACCACGTTTCCCTGGAGTGGAATGAATGGAAGGGACCAGCTGTCAGTATCATACCAAAGTCTTGGTTACTGGGGTGGATCCTTCCCCAGCACTGAACTGCTGTTGAGTTTCCTATAGTGTTGCTCACAGTGGGAAAAGAAGGGTAAACAGACGGGCCATTTCTGGTGATGGTTCCATACATCTTGGAGTGCTCCATTAACGAATCCCAAAACACTGACGTTTCAACTAAAATGCTTATGGGCTGAGGATCACAATCAAAATACTGAAGGTTTAAAGAGAACCAAACTTCATTCCCCACCCTAACCCCTTCCATTCCCAGAGTCTCATGCAAAAGCATCAGAGAAGTTGCTGGACAACCATCATGTGGCCTGGAGCAGCTCCCACTGTTGCCCTGGTATATCCGACTGGCAGATGTTGGTCACTAATCTGCTGGACTGGCTTTCTAAGCACAAGCCGCTGACAAAGTGCTGGATGAAGCTGCCTTTCATCTTCCATTTCTGCAAGTGGGAGAAAGGAAAGAAGGGAGGGAGGGAAGAGAAAGAACAACATCAAAATATGAAAACCTCTCTTCCTCTTGCCAGAGTTTCTTGCTTTTTGTTTTTGAAGTACAAAATAAAGCTATAATGTCTGTAACACACATGAATGACAATGGGAAAAGAGAGGGAACAGATGGGCCATTTGCAATGATGATGATGATGGTGATGACTATGTTTCTATTTGATGTTCCATAGTGCATCATGGTATTAAATTTCTGGCACAAACACAAAAATATCAGGACTGATCTACCCACACATAGAGTGAGATGTCTCAGTGAGGAAAGGCACCGTGGTCTCATAGCATGCCTAGCTACATTTTGATTTAGTATGAGGCATCAAGACTGACCTTGTTAAAATGGCTGGAATGGGTGGAAATCAGGTAACTGGAATTCTCTTTTAGGATAAGGGGAGAATCAAGCTTCTTTCTGAACCATTCACACTGGACTGCTTTTACCACCTGGTAGGTAGTTTCAAATGTAATATATACCCTATTCCTACAAATTTCCACGATATGACAATTACTTCTAACAAAGCAACTGTAATTGTGTATGATACCCACATTCAAAATATGCAAGCACTTGAAAGGGCGTATGAGTATAAATAATGGATTTTAAAATCCACACCTAGGGATTGGTCTTCATCCCACGCACCACTTATGTATCTTAAGAGAAAGGCACCTTCTTATTCACATGAGTACTTCACAACTGAGGCAACGTGCCTACATTTGGTGCTTGGTTATCTGTCCCTGAGTCAAGTGGAAATCATCTCATAAGAAGATGCAAACCCACCCCCCCATACAGAAAACAGACAGTCCAGTATACTATGTGTGCAAACGCTAATTGAGTTTCTTAGAATTACTGATATTTCAGGTTCCCCATATGCAAATCAACAATTCATATGACTGAGAACAGAAACAGACATTATAGATAAGTTGTCATTGGAAGAGAGGATTCTTGAATTGCTGAAAGCATCTGAGTTCACAATAGGCACTTTTCTGACCTCATACAGTTTACAGATTAGCCTGTTTTGTTTAATGACTGGTCTTCAGAATTAAAGCATGGGATTCCTTTGAAATCTGATTTCTCTAAAACAAAATTCTATTTGAATTGCATCTGGGGCTTTCAGCTCTAACTGCAGGCTATATATAACTCTATTTCTAGAGTAAGTGGTCCATTAATTTTAATCATATTTTTCTGCAGCTGTGGTTTATCTCACCTGGAGAAGTCATTCTATGCTATTTGCTTTGTGAGCACTATTTTGCGGTATACCCTTATTTCTCTGTTTGTGGAACACAGCAGTGCCAATCATCCCAGTACCAGTGGATAGACAAATAATGGATGATAATGGGTTCATTTGAACTCTCTGACTCCCTTTTAAATGTCGGCTCTTATGTCATGTGAAATATGCCCATGACACTGAGGCTCCAGCCGTCCTGACCCAAATGCAACAGCTGTGTATTTTAACTTGCATGTTTGGAAGCCAGCTAGTATAGCTTAATGAAATGCTAAATCAACAACAATCAAAGTCTGAAACCAAATCATGCCATTCTGTGATACATTTATGAGGTTAACAGGGATTCTGTTCACCAGCTGATTGGTCTGAGCCCTCTCAACTTCCATTCTTCAGCCAGGCAGATGGTCCTTTTATGACAGAAGGCTCATGTTCTCAGCAGCCTGACAGCATGGGCACACTGAACTGACATTTATTTCCACTGCTTCATTGACGAGGGCAAAAAAGGGGTGGCTCACCAGCCTTGCATTGATGTGGTGGATGTGGCATATGCAGGTAAGAGGCATTGAAAGCTAACAGGGCTGTCCAGTTTCTCTGCCAAGGCGCCCGTGTACATTAATGACCAAAGGCGACATACATTTATAATGCACGACTTTCGTGAAGCTGATATGCCGAGCAGTTTGAAACAGCAAAGACAAGGTTGCAGAACAACCAGTAAACAAGCAGATGTTAAAATCTAGAAGCACCCCACTGTAAGGCTTCATTAGTAGATAACATTAGTTCATTTTTTTTGAAGTATCAATTAATTACACCTGATTTCTCTTTCATATGGCCATTATTTGCCCTATTGCAATTGTACAGCCTTTGAAAGCATGTTGTTCCCTGCTAATGGTATGGGGGGGAAAAATGGACCACAGTTCCCAAAATGCGCAACCAGCACAGCCACCAACCATTTGTCCATGGTAACTCTGGGCACTGCAGCCTGTCCAAACCAAGCAACCAACAAATCAGCCAATCAACCAATAAATAAAACAGTTCCAAGCACTGCTGTCACCAAATTAGAGAACTCTCCACTGATTGAACAGTCACATCCAAAACACTGGTCTACCTCCATCCTGCTTATGACTGGTCCTTATTTCTCTTACAGAAATAACCAGCCAGAAAAGCCGGGTGTGCAGGAAGGTGATGGTGATCATTTGTCTGAAAGACAGAATTAAACTCCACACAGAGTTCAAGAGAGAAGATGCCACCTAACGGATCTGTTCCCTATTACCTTGTCAAACCCTTTTCAAACATCAAGGCACTGGCAGTGCCAGGGTTTTACTAAGACTCAGGGGCTAAATTCACAGGTATACTGTGAAAGCCTGATGACATCATCATCCAAGGCAATTTTTCCGAAACAAATTGTTTTGAGTGTTTCCGCGCACACACACACACACACCAAAGATCCCAAGGATTCCTTGGAATCCCCTTCATTGTTGGGGCCAGAGAAGGTCTTCAATTTCTAAAAAAAATAATTATATATTGATTCAGCATTGAGCAATTCATTCAATAGGTCTACTCTAACAGAGAACACCAATTGGATTGGTTCCTTACATTCTTCTTCACACTACCATGACTGTGTAGGGCAGAGTGTGTGGGCCACCACTGTTCCAAAACCTAGAATTAGCTGTGTAGACTGGGTTACTTTACACAATAGAATCATGTAGGTCTAGTAAAGCATCACAGTGGCTCACCACTGGGTTGGAGCACCAGCCCCTCTCTTTCCTTTTAGGAGAGACAAGCACCACTTGAATACAACATAGTCCCTGCACCCCTTTCCAGCAAAGTGATCCAGATAAAAATACCAAAGTAGGTGCCGAGAGGTCCAGGGGAATCAGCAGAGGCACAGAATAGCTTCCATCTCAAAATCAACAAAAGGACACAGCCTTGATTGAATAGATTTAGGTTGATTCAATCTTCAAGGGAGGAGAAGTAAATGAAGGGTCTCTCTCCAGCATGCCCTGTTGTCTATCCAAAGGTGTCCATAGCTGGTGATGAGCAGACACCGATAATGGGACAAGAAAAGAAAGAGAGAAAAAAACCACTAGGCTTTCTGCTTCCCATGATGGATTTCACTTGATTACCTTTGAGGTCCCTTTAAGTGCTAGGATTTTCCTGAAACAGTACTTTATGAAGCCCTTTGTTGTTGTTTTCGTTTAGTCATTAAGTCATGTCCGACTCTTCGTCCTCTGTCGTCCCCTTCTCCTCTTGCCTTCACACTTTCCCAACATCAGGGTCTTTTCCAGGGTCTTCTCTTCTCATGAGATGGCCAAAGTACTGGAGCCTCAGCTTCAGTATCTGTCCTTCCTCAGGGAAGCACTCAGGGTTGATTTCCTTTAGAATGGATAGGTTTGTTCTCTTTGCAGTCCAGGGGACTCTCAAGAGTCTCCTCCAGCACCACAATTCAAAAGCATCAATTCTTCAGCGATCAGCCTTCTTTATGGTCCAGCTCTCACTTCCATACATCGCTACTGGAAAAACCATAGCTTTGACTATGCGGACCTTTGTCGGCAAGGTGATGTCTCTGCTTTTTAAGATGCTGTCTAGGTTTGTCATCACTTTCCTCCCAAAAAGCAGGTGTCTTTTAATTTAGTGGCTGCTGTCACCATCTGCAGTGATCATGGAGCCCAAGAAAGTAAAATCTGTCACTGCCTCCATATCTTCCCCTTCTATTTGCCAGGAGGTGATCGGACCAGTGGTCATGATCTTAGTTTTTTTGTGATGTTGAGCTTCAGACCATTTTTTGTGCTCTCCTCTTTCACTCTCATTAAGTGGTTCTTTAATTCCTCCTCACTTTCTGCCATCAGAGTGGTATCATCTGCATATCTGAGGTTGTTGATATTTCTTCTGGCAATCTTAATTCTGGTTTGAGATTCCTCCAGTCCAACCTTTCGCATGATGTATTCTGCATATAAGTTAAATAGGCAGGGAGACAATATACAGCCTTGTCGTACACCTTTCCCAATTTTGAACCAGTCAGTTGTTCCATATCCAGTTCTAACTGAAGCAGAAGTAGATGTTTTTCTGGAACTCTCTGGCTTTCTCCATAATCCAGCACATTTTAGCAATTTGGTCTCTAGTTCCTCTGCCCCTTTGAAATCCAGCTTGTACTTCTGGGAGTTCTCGGTCCACATACTGCTGAAGCCTGCCTTGGAGGATTTTGAGCATAACCTTGCTAGCGTGTGAAATGAGTGCAATTGTACAGTAGTTGGAGCATTCTTTGGCACTGCCCTTCTTTGGGATTGGGATGTAGACTGATCTTTTCCAATCCTCTGGCCACTGCTGAGTTTTCCAAACTTGCTGGCCCTTGCAAGCCCATTGTATTATATACATCAATTGCTCACAATGGTAATTAGCAAGGGATTTTTCCATTCTCTGCTCCCATCCCAATCCCAGAGAAAATCTATTGGGAGACTATGTATGTTATTTTTCTGGATTAGAGTCTCACTGATCCGTAAACCTCTTTAAGCAGAATTGACACTGATTGCTTGCATGCGTGTTTTTATTAACGGAATGGCAAGGCACCCAGCAAGCATTTTATCTTGTTAATGAATGTCACGAAAGAAAGAAGCTCCTCTATTAATTGCGGGACTTGAAAGCACAGCAGTCATTGTTTCAACAGGATCCACTTCCTTCTTTGTTCAATTCAATGGAAAGGTAAGGTGAGGGTACAAATGTGAAAACGGAGGGCAGGGATTACATGTAGGGAACAGTCTTTCCCTAATTACTGCATCTTGTAATTAGCGAACTGTAAGCGGTGGGCTTGATTTCATTAACTTCTCTCACATCCGGAGCTTCAGTTGCATTTTCAGGACTTACTCCACAGAGCAGTAATGTAGTTCAGCTTCATTTCATACTTTACATTTGATGGCTTGAGTGCACACAAGTTATTAAAAATAACTGAGCCTTAGGCCAGCACAGCAGAGATGAAATCTTTCTTAGCCAGAAAAATAAAGAGCACTGAGAAACAAAGCTATAGCTAGTAACGTTAATATATATATATTTTAAAAAGCCCTATAACCATAGGATATAGTCAAATGTCATTGTCAAATGTCAGATACCTAACAAGTGGGACCTTGGCTAGTATTTCAAGGTTGAATCGCATGTGCAAAGTGGGTGGCCTGGCTACTTGCAATCATATAAGCCATATATTTATACATTTATGTATGGAATAGGTAAGAGGCTCCACACTTACTTTAAACAGATTTTTACAACAATCCCTGTTGTCCTTTTGTCTGCTCAAAATCAATCTGAATTGTATGGAATGTGGTTCACAGAAAGGGATTTGTTTTGTGGAACTTCACCACAAGCTGCCACCCACATGGCTGTTATCCTGAATATGAACTGAATCTTAAGAGCTATGTGAAGTGGGGGGAAATGGGCAAATCTAAAGAAAAATATTGCCGGACTAGAAAAAGTCACCTTTGAAAAAAATAGTTGCTGTTTAGTCTAAAATATCTTAGTTCATGCTCCCCATTTTTTTTGAGCGTAGCCCTCTTTTTTCTGTAATCCCAAAATCTTTTTGGAAAGCATAAGGCCAGCTTTTGGAATGAATGTACACATCTGCTTTCGGAGAACTTACTGATATTACTGTGTGTTCCGAAACCTGAGCTACAGGGATATACATGTTTACCACTGCCTTCTTCTGCACAGTACTAGCAAACATTAGCCTGAGCCGCACTGATATTGTCTGTGAAAGATCCCTCCTCTAGTGTCACCGTCTACTCTTGCTTCTACCCAGTAGATACTCTTTAGGAGTTTTTCCACCCCCATCACAACTGGAATGATCAATTCTCTTCTGCTGATATGACCATGATTTCCTGACAAGTCTGGTGCCTCATTTTTTTTACTGTGCCGCCTTGAGTCGTCCCGTTTGTGTCAAGACCTGCAATGCACTCTAGCCTCCTGACTGCATTGGACTCTGTGCTTGAAGATTAGTCAGAAGTCGAAGACGGTAGAGACATATCTTCCCAGGAGGGGAACTTCAGGGAAGGTTTGAAGCTGTGGGTCAATGTCAATAGCTTACAGAAGACCTGATTCCATCACTTCATGGAGAGGACTAGGCCCTGTGATTTCTCTCCCTTGTGCTAGGCCATGGGCTGGTCAAGCCCAGAAGGTTATACATACCGACTGGGAATCAAAGTCCTTTCAGTGAAGCTGAGGTTAAACAAAGAGGTCAGTTCACAGCAGATGATGTTCCAGAAAGCTGGTCTTAGCATCCACAACACAGGAGATCAATCAGAATTGGAAGTAATGTGAAGATGCTGGGTTGTACAGGCCTGAGCTGTGGGACCTGTGTTGTCCAAGCAACCAGTACCTCTCAACCAAGAGCGATGGTGTCCCAAACCCCACTCAGACCCAGAAACAATTCGTTAGTCCAGTTTTCTGGGCATTCTTTCCCTATGAAGTAAAAAGGTGACTGTGTTCCCCCCCCCCCCTTTAACACTCCTCTATTTGAAGGCCTGCCAGAGGACAGTCCTCTTTTGCAGGTGCCTTCCACTTATAATCCAAGTCTGATTCAAAGCCAAAGAACCATAAAAAAGATGAGAGACCTTGAGGTTGCCCATCCACACTGAGTACCTAAGCAGCACACTATTCAAGTACATGGGTCACAGCCTTTCCCCTTCTGCTGAGACATACTACAATTCTATTTCATTTCTAAAAATAACTTCTAACTTGGCACCTGCGTATATTAATAAACATATACCATTCTAGGGGAAAAGGTACCTTCTTTTTGGTTCTTCATGTTATTTTTGATATATGTAATCACATCCTAACACAACTATATCTCTCCAGAGTTACCTTGAGCTGGGGCCAGACTTAGCATGCTGCTGCTTCTTCTCCCACTGCAATTTTTAAACCCCATTTTCCAGTCTGTTGTAAATATTGTCCGACTGTCTGGAGCAGAAATGGAGGATTTATAGAGGGCTGCAGGGGACGGAGGAAATCTACAACATTTCATAAAGCCCAGAAAAATTACTACCTAGAAAACTGCAGATGCATGAACACACATGTGTGGGAATCAATTATATAGCACTTGGAATACTAATAGACGGCTACAGAAGTGGGGATGTCTGTCTGCTCCTATAGCTTTTAGTGGAATCCGGTTTCCTTTCTCCAAAAGCAAGCAACATAACATGTTACATGATCACTGCAAGTCACTTTTCACAAACCAACATTATATATCGGATGCCAAAATCCTGTTCATAGCATAAGCCAAGTCGTAACTTTCTGTCTATTCTTCCATGGTAAACAAAGTGTCTCTATTGATTCTTGGATGGGGTGGGGGTTTACACACACACCAATCCAGTGTTCATACACGCCCCCCCCCCCCCCCAAGAATCACAGCAGGATACTTTGTCTACCAGGGAGGAACATACAGAAAGTTATGACTTGGCTTGCATTATGAACAGGATTTCAGCCAGTGTGTCGGTAACAAAATCAGATTTTGTGCCTTAAGAGTCCCCTCATTTGAGTGCTAAAGTTCAGAACATTGTTACCAAAGAGAAAATCTTATTGGTAGTGGTACCTGGTTATGTAAGGTTCTCCCCATGGTATCTCACCAGCACCAACACTATTTTCAGTGCCAGATTCTGACTTCCTTGTTCTCCAAGGACTTTAAAGATTTTTGTTGTTTTAATTCCTTTGACATTTTAATGCTTTTGGTTATCAATTGGTTTTTAGACCCACATTTTGGGTTGTATTGTATCATGTTGACTTTGTACTATTGCAGGTATTATTATAATTATAATTATTATTATTAAATTCAAAACACAGTCTTTGTCCAAAAACCTAAGTATCAGTTAAATATCAGTATAATATGTCTGCTATTCCTAATATTGCTTTTTTTTTTGAGTGCTTATAGAACTACTTCAGAGATCTCCAGTTGATTATAATATTTTATGAAATTCTGCAGCATTGTTCCCAATGCCCCACTGACTATGTGGACCACTGAAATGTTTTTCATCCACAAATGAGTTATTTCTATTGTCAGGTCTCTATATTTTGTTCATTTTCCCCCTCTTCTTTATCTTCAACTCTGACATACCCTGTAATTGCAATGTCAATTATCTAGACATTTCTTTATTCTATTACTGTTATGTGTGGTGTATTACTCTCAAGATGTCTGTCTGTTTGAATCCAAAAGTCCCACAAGATCTTAACTTAGTTGTTTTCTGACACCTTCTCTACTTGATGTTCCCACAGATTCTTGAATACTGGCAGATTACATAATAACCAGTGTATTTATTTTACAATTCTACTATGTCTAGCGTTGTCATGTGTTTGCACAATTATGTTGACTTTGTACTATTGCAGGTATAATTATTATTCTATATAACAATATATAATATTATAATAATATAATTATTATATATAATAATGATATAATTTGGATATACTATCAGATTTTAAATTTTTTTAATCGTTCTTTTTTTGCAGTTTTTAGTACTTGTCTAATAAATATATTTATAGATACCCACTGAATACAAATAATAGCCACAATCATGACTGTCAAAATACCAGATGTCAGAATGTCATGCTGTTTGCAGAAGATCTGTGAGATCACTTCATGTGCCTTAATTATGCCTTTATAGACAAATTAATTACTTTAAGTACAAATGTTATGGCAGGGCAGAAATGATGCAAAACAGAAAAGAAAAACAGGAAAAAATAGTTTTAGCCAAATGATCTTTTTCTGTTAAAGAGAACAAAATTTTAGTTTGGATTTCCAAGCTTTATAAGAACATTTTGCCTTGCTGCAAAATGAAACTAGGTCTTAACCAAACAGAACAGCCTCGGGGCAAACAAGACACTTGAATGAAATTCAGTGAAATCATGTATAACTCCTCCTTTGTAACAAAAAAGCACAAATGCTTTTAAGACCTCTTTGCCCTAAGCTTTCCTAGGTGCTTTTGGACATTAAGGTTTTTTAAACTTCATGCTCCCTCTGTTTATCACTAACTGCATGTTATCTCATCCTTACTCAATGGAGGGTGCCTCTTCCTCTGTTTACTCCTTTTCCCTGAAAAAAAAAAAATCCAACACCCCAAGAAGGGTATGTACGTGCATCAGTACTAGAATAAGACAACATACAACTATATTCCCTTTAACAAACAAAATCAGCAGCAAGGCTTTCGTCACTGTCTGGGGTGGGATTTGAGAAGCTTTGTGAGACTGGTTACCTTCACAACAGGCGGCTTTACCAGGCTGTTTTTCTTGGCTCTTAATTGGTCCTTTTGGAGCCCAGCTTATGAACAAAAGCCTGACATGATTTCTGGAGTCAGGCTTGTCAATCACCACTTGAGAGTTTCCGGAGTCGACTCTGTTAAGCACAGCACATCCAGAGCATGGAAGTGATTTGTTCAGACTACCACTTCTCACTCTGCTGGTTGTGGGGCTCAGAGAGCTGCATCCCAAAAGTAGGTTTTTTAAGGGTCTAAATGACATTCTGATACAATTCATGTGAGGATACACCAATTGTGGTAGATTATACTATTTTGGAGGAACATTTCTTTATTGTGTTTAAAAATACATTCAAAACAGGTTAAAAATAGCACAATACCAGTTGATACCTGAAACTCAGAATTGTTGTTATGACTAGTATGGCTAGTATGGAGTAACAAAATGGATGTGTTGGCAAAGCAGGCACTTCCTTTTCAGGATGAGAGGGGAGTACCTTTTCCAACTTAGCTCCTCCTTGTCCTGATCCGTTTATGTGAAATTCCCAGGGGGAGTGCAGTATGCTACACGTGTGTGAAGCACGGCAGAAGCATTGCTCATTGAGCAAGCATGCCTTGCTTATTGGCTCTCAACAATAAAGGTTAGAAAAGAAGGATACTTCTGGCCCCCTCTGGTTCCGTTGTAATTTAAGAGGTTGTAGGGTCTTGCTTTCAAATATAAGTGGTGTGTCTCACATGTGGTGCAGAATGACAACTATTCAGCACTGTTGAATTTGCCTAGTTTCTGTTCAACATGGGAGGATTAGAGTATTAAGCCCTGCTCATTAATCTAATCATTTGGAAATCAACACACCTGAACAGGAGAGCTTCCTGCCCATGTGGACTTCCAGGAGTTCTAGGAATGTTTGAGAATGTTGTTTACCTGGAAAGCCTCCATATTCTTCTTATCTGTTGCTCTGTGAGTATGGAAAGCAATGATAGCAACATGCTTCTTGTGTATTGAATAGTAACCAAGTAAGTAACGCCAGAATAGGGTGAGTACTGCTATCAGAGAAGTGCTCATTAGGTGCAAAAGAAACTTTGCTCCAAGATTCTGCCCAATACCAGTGAGAGCAAAGCACTTAAGGACAAAATCAGTGACCTAATTCCATGACAGTCTGGTGTACGTATGATCAATCAGGAGAGAGGAAGGTAGACCCAAGCATGTACAACTCATCAGGGAAATTCACACAGTCCTAGTTTTAACTGTGAAAGCTTTTCCCAGTGAATGTGCTGTGACAGTTTTTACAGACACCTCTCCATTAGCCTGATCCCTTGGAGAATATATGCTTACATTTTCCACGGACAAGGTTTCAAAAGCACTCTGGTCTTTATTTGGAGCAATAGAAATCTGCAGGCAATTGAAAGTACACAAAAAAAACAGAGTGCTGCAGAAGCCACCCAGATTTTCTTAAAATGCCAGCTCGCTGATCTAGAGAAGGTCCACCCTGTGCCTCCTTCATAACAACAAGACATAGGAGTTTGCTCTAGTGTAGATTCTCTGTCATTCACTGTCCAGCACTAATAGGAGAAGTTGAACTTCCTATAGCTATCAAAAGACACAGAACCATATGTCTGGAACCTTTTTCTACATGGAAAGGACTGTAATGGGTCTCTTTCCATGTCCTACTAGTCCTCTGAGAGTCTCTACTAGGATTACATGCTGGGCATGACTGGATTTCCCCCCTCTGGACCCTATGCAGGAATGAACTGACACACTGGAGACAGAAGGCAGGAGGAACATGCAAGGGCAGGAGGAGAAAGAAGGCCAGAAAGAGCCCACCAAAGAAACCTCCCCCCAAGTGGGAAATATAAGGAAGCTGGAAGAGGAGCCGGGGGGGGGGTAGTTGGAAGACGAGAGGAGCAGGAGCGTGACCAAGAGAACTGGGTGGGTGCCCCTGAGTGAGGAAGAAAGTAAGGAGCATGGTGCGGAGGCATGTGCTGGTTTCGTGACTTCAGGACACAATCCTCCACTGGCCAAGGTGGCCCTGAACTATCTGCAGGAGCTCGATCTGGAAGAGTCAAGATAAGATTGAACTGAAGTGTTAAAAGAGGAACAGGACAGTTGGGAGGACCTGACCCCAAATTAACTCACTCTCTGTGCAGGGAATGGCAGTTTCTGTGGAGGCACCAGTTGGCACAGGAGATCAGGAAAGGGGGGTTGAGAGTATATAACCACTAACATTGTTGGGTTTCAGACATTAGATAATTCCCCCTTATTATATAGGTGGAGAAACACCATGCATGGTTCAGAATAAATGTTGCAGTTGTTGTTTGGACATTGACTCTGAGTATTCTGTCCAGCAATGGATGACACAGGGGTGTATTTTGTGATCCCCACCTGCTGGATGAGGCAGACCCCTCCACACCCAGAAATGACTGGCAAGGATATTGTATGTAACATTATCATTCAAGACTGTGAGGAGAATCATTGTCTCATCATTAATACTCAGCCACTTCCATTTAGAATTATGTTAGTTAGACAGTTATGTGCATGTATATGGGAAGCAAATTTAAGGAGTCTCTTTCTGTACATGATTTTGACCTGTTACCCGTACAACATACCTACCATTCATGCCATACTTCAGATATCCACACAGCATAGAAAAGTTACTCTTTGGACTATAATTCCTGCAATATCCCACCCAGGATGGGGAATTATGAGAGTTGTCATTCAAAATATAACCTTTCTAGTCTCTGGCTATCCAAGATCCCAGCGGACTGTATCTCTCAAACCACTCTGTCCAAATCCATTTTTAAGAGGAGTGCCAATGGCACCACAGTGGCAGCAGCATAAAATAAAAAGAGTGTTGTTTAGGATAGTGCAGTACCTGTCTGCCGTCTTTCTGATTGCACGCCTCGATGGTGATCTGGGAGCCAGTAGAGAAGGAGGTGATAGAGAGACACTTGTCCTGCTGTCTGATTAATGGGTCGCTGAATATCCACTCCTTTGAAGGCCGGAAGGGAGAAAGGGCGAAGGAAAGAAGAGGGTTCAAAACAGTGCTACAAATAAGACATTTCCTCCAACCATCCATGTTAAATTGATGCATCTTGTCTTTTTTTAAAGGCCTTAACACAAGCGTCTTTTCTGCACACATTCTGCTTGAGGCATTTATGCATGTGTTCAAGATCGCATGGAGAGAGCTGAGCACGAGCCTGGGGGGGAGGGGGAACGGGAATATTTCTTGAGAAATTCCTGAGATTACAGCAGTTCTTTCAGGTATCACTGTGATTGCAGCGGGCAGTTCTTTAGCAGGTGATGCGCTGGAAAGTGAAAAGCCCAAAGAAGGAAAACTCCCAATAGGAACAAAGCAGGAGACCTTGCATATACAAAGAACAGTCAGTCAGAGACAAAGGGACTGAAACATTTTGGGAAATAGCAGCTTGGGGCTTCAAATTTATCAGAAAACCATGATGCTCACCCCATGTTGAAAGCTTGGAAATGTAACTTTGAAGCAGGCTGGTCCTCACCTCCAGCCCACTGTCTTGGATTCAAAATCTGACTAGAAGGACTCCTTCTCATGTGGGTCAGGGTAGGTAGGGAGGCTAAGCTTCATTCACTCATTTGCCTGCAGTCTCCTTATGCCTCCCCAAATACATTCTTAGAGCTTCTCTGGAACAGTGGAGGACATGGAACAGGGGAGTGCAGAGAGAGAGGAGAAATGGGTGAAAAAACACTTCTCCCCCATCCCCCACCTCCTATCAACAGGTGTATTCTGGGCATCACTCCACCCAAGGAATTCTTGCACCAACAAAAAAAGAAGCTGGATCCGAGTCATCAGTTTCTCCAGGTTCTGCTTTTCCCTGCCCCTGGCATAGTGCCACCTTTTACAACCTTCCTCACTAGCTTTACTAGCTATGCCTTGGGGTGTAGGTGGGGCTGGAGTCTAACACATCTGGAGGGCTGTAGTTTGGGGTAGGCTAGCAAAGTCTACACTGGCCTAGTCTTGTTTCTCTGAATTTCTTAAGAGGAAGGCATTTATAGCTCTCCCACAGGATGGAAACTCTTCAACAAGCTGTTGCCAGGGATGGCAAAACAGGCGATTTATCATTAGGGATACAATATCCACACCCACACTGCTACATAAACAGAACAAGGAGTGCAAACCCCACTTCATTGATTCTATCCTCCCACCTAATAACTACCCTTCCCAACAGGCAATTAACATCCGCCTTCTTCACGGGGATAATTCTCAGGACAGAGATACAGTTCAATGAGTTTCAGCAGTTTCAAACACTGATAAAATAGCACAGCACGTCAAATCAAACAGCTTGCTGGACACCATCTGCAAACATATTTGCAGCCTTTAACGAGGCGAGCAAGCATTTGCTACCGTTCAGTATTCTTCTGTGACCTCTGGCTTTACTCAAGCTGCTTCCTTGTTATATGTCGGCATCCGAATGAAGAGTTCTTAGGCAATATGCTCAGATCGAAGAATTCTGCCAACTTATGCTGATGCATAGCAGTGCCCATTAGATAATGCTATTTTATGAATACCCACAGGAAACTATGGAGGAAACAGCGACTACGTTGTCAAGAACTGAGCGAGCAAGCAGCAGAGAGCTGACTAAAAATGTTCAGCTCATGCTACGCTGTGTCTGACTACTCATGACAGTGGATTGGAGTTAGGCTTTCAGCCTGATGCTGGTTTGTTGTTTAACTGCTTTGATAACAAGGCCCATGGAGAGCATCTCCTAGAAACACTGCCACTTGAAGGACATATGGAGGAAAAGTCCAGTCAGCCCTATTCCTATCACAGAGTTGGAAAGTAACAAGTCACAAGTAATACAACCTCCTGTAATTAATTACTCTTCTTTTTATGGTAAAAAAAAAAAAATGTAATGAAGCTATGTTTCAGAATTAATGGTAAAAGAGGAAAAGTGTTGATTTCTTTTTTTGGGGGGTGCATGCACACATGCACACACACACACACATTATGTGTCACATTTCTCTGACATAGTAAAAGGTAGCATCACAGTTTCAGTGTTTACGCATTGAAAAGAGTAACATGAAAAAAAATCCTTTGAAAAATAACTTCCTAAACTCTGTTCAGTTATGTAGCCATGTCAGCCTGCTTCAACATGTATAGCAAAAATAAAAATAAAAGGGCGCAACAAAAGAGTTGTATCTGAGGAAGTGGATTGTAATACAAAAAGCCCACACTGAAAGAAACCTATTAGTATTTAAAGTAACACTATCCCTTCATTTTTATTTTTTGCTGTACTTTCTAAACTCCTTCCTTCCTACCCACATATTACTGGTTGACTCTGCCAGGCCCACAGAGCCCGCAGGACATGGGTGCTTCAAATAAACATCCTTGTCTCCCCCCAGTAGGTTTTAGAAAGCACAACCAGATCCATGCAAGTTTCAGGTGAACTCACCTGAGTGGCAGCAGGATTGTTCACTGTCCCTTTACAGCTCCCAACTCCTGCTAGAGCGTTTCCCGCTGTATCCTGCCCCTGAGACTCCAAACAATTTGCTCCTTGCTTGATGATCCCTGGAATCAGCTCCTTTTCTGGAACCCTGTGGGACCAAGAAGAGAAAACAAAAACATAAAATGCAAAATCACCGACATTTCCTCTATATTTAACAGGAGTCCATTGGTATGGGTTATCCCAAGGAGTTAGAATGCATTTTCCATGTTTCTTTATGAGCTGCAGCTCCTGGAGCACAGAAATGCTATCCTCTCTCTGGAATGAGACATAGCAGCACTACAGTTAGAGGTGGGTACCAAAGCATTGCCATGAAAGAGAAAGGAAAAGAGGGAAAAGGTTTGTGTAACATTTTCATATGCTGACTTAAAGAGGACAAAATTTCTAATACGTAAATATGCATTTAGTAATTTAACAGTTATTAAAATATGGTTGAACACTCTTCATAGTAGAATAGAAACACAAGGCATTGATCACAGTGGGAAAGACTCCGCTCAGGTGAGTCGTGTGCCTGATCACTTTGCTGCCCAGGGGCTAACCGTCTGTGGGCAACTTCAAGACACCACTGCTCCTTTTCTTCTTCATCATACTTAAACCAATATTGGAGGGAACAGCCCTTCAACTAGAGCAGTGGTTCCCAACCTTAGAATGCAACTCCCAGAAAGCGCAACAAAACTAATTCAATCTAACAATGAGTCATAATTCCTTTGTGTTTGTCAGAGCTACTTCTCAAGAAATCTCTCTCCCCTTTTTTTGCCACTGATATAATAATACAACACCTTCATTGCTTTCTGAGTATTTTTTTTTTTTTTTGCCTTCCCAAAACACCTCACAAATACCTTTGGAAGATACCTTTCTTCCTAAGCTGTTGTGCTTCTGGTCTTTTACTTTGCAAAAATTTGAGGACAAGCCCACTACCTTGCCCTGTAATAACTATTGTTCCTCCCTATTTTCTGATCCCTGCTTACAGAGTCAAGTTGCAAAGTGAAGAGCCACTTGGTTCAAATGGACACAACTGAGAGGATGGGCCACGTAGCAATGGGGAAACTTATTCCAGGAAACCTTCAGTCTGTCATGCCAGCTAAACACCACAGCCATATTTACTTACAGGAAAAGCACCTGACAGTTTCCTTGTACCCACAACATTAAAAGATTCATCCTGTGGTTCTGTGTTGTTTAGTCGTTAAGTCGTGTCAGACTCTTCGTGACCCCATGGACCAGAGCACGCCAGGCCCTCCTGTCTTCCACTGCCTCCGGAGTTGGGTCAAATTCATGTTGGTAGCTTCAATGACACTGTCCAACCATCTCGTCCTCTGTCGTCCCCTTCTCCTCTTGCCTTCACACTTTCCCAACATCAGGGTCTTTTCCAGGAAGTCTTCTCTTCTCATGAGATGGCCAAAGTATTGGAGCCTCAGCTTCAGGATCTGTCCTTCCAGTGAGCACTCAGGGTTGATTTCCTTCAGAATGGATAGGTTTGTTCTCTTTGCAGTCCAGGGGACTCTCAAGAGTCTCCTCCAGCACCACAATTCAAAAGCATCAATTCTTCGGCAGTCAGCCTTCTTTATGGTCCAGCTCTCACTTCCATACATCGTTGCTGGAAAAACCATAGCTTTGACTATGCGGACCTTTGTCGGCAAGGTGATGTCTCTGCTTTTTAAGATGCTGTCTAGGTTTGTCATCGCTTTCCTCCCAAGAAGCAGACGTCTTTTAATTTCGTGGCTGCTGTCACCATCTGCAGTGATCATGGAGCCCAAGAAGGTAAAATCTGTCACTGCCTCCATATCTTCCCCTTCTATTTGCCAGGAGGTGATGGGGCCAGTGGCCATGATCCTAGTTTTTTTGATGTTGAGCTTCAGACCATTTTTTGCGCTCTCCTCTCTCACCCTCATTAAGAGGTTCTTTAATTCCTCCTCACTTTCTGCCATCAGAGTGGTATCATCTGCATATCTGAGGATGTTGATATTTCTTCCAGCAATCTTAATTCTGGTTTGGGATTCCTCCAGTCCAGCCTTTCGCATGATGTATTCTGAATATAAGTTAAATAAGCAGGGAGACAATATACAGCCTTGTCGTACTCCTTGCTAGCATGTGAAATGAGTGCAATTGTACGGTAGTTGGAGCATTCTTTGGCACTGCCCTTCTTTGGGATTGGGATGTAGACTGATCTTTTCCAATCCTCTGGCCACTGCTGAGTTTTCCAAATTTGCTGGCATATTGAGTGTAGCACCTTAACAGCATCATCTTTTAAGATTTTAAATAGTTCAACTAGAATGCCATCACCTCCACTGGCCTTGTTGTTAGCCATGCTTTCTAAGGCCCACTTGACTTCACTCTCCAGGATGTCTGGCTCAAGGTCATCAACCACACTCTCTGGGTTGTCCGGGACATCCAGATCTTTCTGGAATAATTCCTCTGTGTATTCTTGTCACCTCTTCTTGATGTTTTCTGCTTCTGTGAGGTCCCTACCATTTTTGTCCTTTATCATGTCCATCTTTGCACAAAAGGTTCCTTTAATATCTCCAGTTTTCTTGAACAGATCTCTGGTTTTTCCCTTTCTATTCTTTTCCTCTATTTCTTTGCACTGTTCATTTAAAAAGGCCCTCTTGTCTCTCCTTGCTATTCTTTGGAAGTCTGCATTCCATTTTCTGTAACTTTCCCTATCTCCCTTGCCTTTTGTTTCCCTTTTCTTCTCTGCTATTTGTAAGGCCTCATTGGACAGCCACTTTGCTTTCTTGCATTTCCTTTTCTTTGGGATGGTTTTTGTTGCTGCCTCCTGTACAATGTTATGAGCCTCCATCCATAGTTCTTCAGGCACTCTGTCCATCAAATCTAGTTCCTTAAATCTGTTCTTCACTTCCACTGTGTATTCATAAGGGATTTGGTTTAGATTATACCTGACTAGTCCAGTGGTTTTTCCAACTTTCTTCAGTTTGAGCTTGAATTTTGCTATAAGAAGCTGATGATCAGAGCCACAATCAGCTCCAGATCTTGTTTTTGCTGACTGTATAGAGCTTCTCGATCTTTGGCTGCAGAGAATATAATCAATCTGATTTCGGTATTGCCCATCTGGTGATGTCCATGTGTAGAGTCGCCTCTTGTGTTGTTGGAAAAGAGTGTTTGTGATGACCAGCTTGTTCTCTTGAGAAAACTCCATTAATTAGCCTTTGCCCTGCTTCGTTTTGAACTCCAAGGCCCAACTTACCTGTTGTTCCTTTTATCTCTTGACTCCCTACTTTAGCATTCCAGTCCCCTATAATGACAAGAACATCTTTCTTTGGTGTCAGTTCTAGAAGGTGTTGTAAGTCTTCATAGAATTGATCAATTTCAGCCTCTTCAGCATGGGTGGTTGGTGCATAAACTTGGATGACTGTGATGTTCAAAGGTCTGCCTGTGGTTCTACTTCAGATTAAAAAAAATGACTCACTTGAGCTCAGGATAGACATTCTCCAAGTACCACTGGAAGGATTTGCAATTCAGCTTCCTCCGCTGGTCCACTCGGTCTGCAATACTGGAAGTAGAAGCAATTTGTTTTCATCTTTGTTGTAAACATAGATGAAAGATATTTGCTATATGTCCCTATAAAGTACACTTATAAAATTATTAAATGCATATAAAGTCTGTAACTGTTAAACTACTTTGGAGGATCTGCAGTTGAAACTACATTTGTACTTTCCAACAAAATATGCACTTCAAAACATTTGTTATTTCAAAATATCATCGTTATTACAGAACTACAGAGCTGAAAGGGACCCTATGGATCGAGTGCAGCCCCTGTCAAGGAGACACCATGGAGAACTGGACTCCCGACTTCTGACTCCGCAGCCAGATATTTAAACCACTGAGCTATCCAGCAGTTTATACAGATTGCTAAATGTATTTTCTATTTTTTGAAAAAAAATTGAAAGCATTTTGACATTTTAAGAAACTGTCCAAGAATTGGGAGAAAGGCAACCACATTCCATTCTGCATATTTGTTCAGCAGGTGCAAACCTGGTCAGATCCTATCCAGAGATGGGGACAAAGTGCCAAAATGGGACTTCGTATTGGTTTGTGGGTCATCAAGTCTGACGAACCACAAATTGCCCCCCAGTGGCCTGACGAACCATGAAGCAATTTGTCGGTTTGTTGGGTCATTTTTTTAAAAGACAGCCCCTGGGGCTATCTAAACAACAAAAAAAGCCCCGGCCCCCACAGCCTTGCAAAGACAGCGGGGCTGGGGGATCGCTTAGATCAGGCTACGCTCCTCTTCCTATCCCCGCCGGGGCATAGGAAGAGGAGCGAAGGGGGACCCAAGCAATCTCCCACCCCTGCTATATTTGCAAAAGCAGCGGGGCTGGGGGCTTGCTTTGATCCCGCTTTGATCCCTTCCCTTCTCTTCCTATGCCACGCAGGCATAGGCAGAGGAGGAAAGAGGAACCAATTCATCCCCCAGCCCCGGGGGTGGGATTCCCTTTGAGCAGGCTTTAGCAAGCTACCCAAAGGGAAAATCCCTCTCTGCTTATGCCCCCGAGGAACAGCTGATCTGTTCGAGGGGACAAATATAAAAGGGTTATATTCGTTGCTTCGTATTCGTCAGGGTCTCTGGACCCCAATAATAGGAAGCAACGAATATCTGATGAATCAGGGATATTCGTTGAATATCCTGATTCATTTTTATATTCGTCCCCATGTTTTAAAAGCCTCTCTGTCTCCACCAGAGCAACTTAAATTAGACAATTTACCACAATGCCCATTTGCCTGCTTTGGGATTCTTACCTTCCAAATGCCTTTCCAATGGCAGATGGCCGGGCCTCATAGTAATACTGTTTGTACTCATCCATCCATACTTCGGCTGTACGTTTGGTGTTTCTGCAGGTGGAAAAGGCACTCTTAAGAGACTGTTATTTTCTAGCTCAGCATGTCATGACTTGAAATTACAACAAAGGTGGACAAATTTATCAGGTCCAGGGATCAACTATGGTCTTTAGGGATCCACTGTAGGCCCTCACTGTTGATTTTTGGGGACAAACTATGAAAGAAAGAAAAACGGTGAAAATCAGTGGATCTCAGTCTTTTGGCTCTTCAGATATTTTGGAGTTTCGCTTTTAGAATACCTGACTACTAGCCATGCTGGCTGTGGTTTCTGGGAATTGAAGTCCTAAAGATCTGGAGGGCCACATATTGAGAACTAATTTGAACCACACATTGTAATGGATTTTAGTAGTGCGCTGAAATTCTATGGCGTGGTTTGCTGCCAAATGCTGGCACAGTTTCTAGGGAAATGTGAGGGATCTAACAAGTTCCCCTGTTCTTCTGTAGCCACCAGTGAAGTCCTGGGGCTGCCAGCCATTTGTCCCTGATAATTCTTGCTCTCAACTGCTACAGTTTCTTGGCATATCTGGGCACCAGAGGATTCTTTGAGTTATAACCACAGAAACAGATTTTTCCCCAAGTTCTTGAAAATGCCTCAGGTTGTCCCCACTCTCCCTTCTTGGTCCTCAGCTACATTGTAATGCATGCCGCCACCCCCTCCTGTTTCCTGAACAGAGGTCCAGAAAAGATCCACTCCTACTTAATATAGGTCAGTGCATTGCCCTCAGGGAAGTCGTATGGATGTCGTTTCCTGAACACATGGCCCACTCGGCTGCATGGAACAATCTCCAAGCTACCTCCGCACATCCAGACTCGGAAAGAAAGTTCTAGAAAAAAATCCAAAACGAGAGAAAAATTAGATGAAACAATGGTCATCAAGGATTTCATGTCTTAGGGCCTGTTCAGATGGGTATATAGATCGGTGTTTGGATCACTGTTGATATGGTTTGGTTTGAACCAAACTGTGTTGTCCACACATGCCTCTACTTAGATTGACCCATCCTGCCTCTTTAAGAGCTGTTCCACTCCTTTTTGGTACAGGGCTAGGGACTTCTGATTTTTTGGCACAATTCAGCATGGTCCTAATTATCCTGTTGTGTAGCCTGTGTGAATAGCTAGTTTGGACCCAAATGCAGTGATGGGTGGCATTATGAGAGGGGACAGATCTGTGATATAATAGGTGGGTTGTAACATTAAAAGGGAGGACAGAGAAATCTATTTTCATCATCTTTTTAAAAAATATTTTCCTAACTGATACAGCGTAATTCTAATACCTATATTAGGTTGTTGCATTGCTTTTTCAATATACCATTTACCACTGTGGCCGGCTGAATGATGGCTGTGAAAAAAGGTGGGGAAGGGGGCTATGCCATTTCCATGGGATCCACCTCCACAAGGCAGTGTAGTCCCAGCAGAGCCCCAGTTGAGGAGAAAGGGAAAAGGGGAGGTTACCTCCCTTCCGTCTCCCCAACATTCACCCCCCAATTTCTTCCCCTTATGCCAGTACCACTGCCCTCGTCTGGACAGGCCCTTAGTTGGAGTGCCTTACTCTGGACATGCCAAAGACAGGAAAGGCAAGAAAGGGAGGCCACAGGAAACAAATGCCTTTGCTCCACTGAGATTATCTTTGGGGTGGGGTGAGCCAAGGTATGGGTATGAACGTCATGACAGTGGTGAAAACAGGCAGTAGTCCTAGAAAACATGGTTGAATTCCAAGCAAATCATTTCAGCCTCATTCATAGCTGAAAATAAAGAGCTGACAGAAGATTTATGGGAGTTCTGGAAAAAATGTAATCCGCTTTAATCACTGCTTAAGGGGATGCCCGCATTGGTCAGTTTGTACAGTCTTTAAAGTCATTATCATGCTTGCAATCCATACCTATTACGGGAATGGACTTTGGAATTGAAAAATACATAATGAGTTCTAAAACCCATCTGAACATTTCTCTTTTTCTAAATATTTGAAGTCCCCTGGCTTTCAATCAATTTGCATGCTTGAGCTTTTCCTTTCTGTGTAACTTTGCTGCAGAACCCCAGACTCAACTCAGGCTTAACTTCACTCAATTTCCTAAGGCAGAGGATGACCCTGTTTATTTAAATAGAGACATTCCTTCCCCCTCCCCCTTTGCTTCCAGAGGTTCTGCTGCCCTGAAACTAATTTATTATTATTATTATTAAAAGGATCAGAGGACCACCAGGGCTTTGATGTTCAAAAACTCATTTGAATCACTGAAGAGAGGTGACCTTGCCAAGGCTTATAGGCCCATCCTCTTGTGTTTAGTATCTGTCACTCTGGTCAAGCTCCCCATCTGCATATTTATTTGGAGACACAAAGAAAACATCAGAAGAAGGGGTTAGAAAGAGCTTTCATAGATATTCTGTGTTATGAATTGTCTTTGATGTGCTTGTCATCTTGCCACTGAATGTTAATTTTAGATCAGCCTTCCCTAACCAACAGTCTTCCAAATATTTTAGACTAGAGCTTCCATCATCCCCAGCTAGCACAGCCAAAGCTTGGAGATGACTGGAGTTGCTACCCAAAACAAGGGAGGCTTTACTAGAGGATGTGAAGAGAAGGTGGGTAGCAGAGGCAATTGCCTGGAACACACCAGATGTTGTCAGATCTCAGAATCAAATCAAGATCAGACCCAATCAGCGTTGGACAGTAGACCACCAGACAATACCAGGTATCTCCAGGTAGGTCTAGATGAGAATCCTCCTTGAAAGTCTAGCAAGCCACGACTGCCTGTCAGAGTTAACTATATTGGCCTAGAAGGACTGACCAGTAGTGTGACTCTGGATAAGGCAAGCTTCCTGTGCTCTTATTTCATAAAGTGAAGAAGAAAGACTGGACCAAACAACACATCACATTGATAGAACCCCTAGGTCAAGGGTGGGGAAACCTGTAGCCTTCCTATTGGATTCCAAATCCCATTAGCTCTAGCCATCAGAGCAGGCAGTTGTTGGGACGATGAAAGTTGTACTCCTATAACTTCTAAAGAGCCACAGGTTCTCAATTCTTACCTTAGATTCTGATCTTTCCTCCAAACCCCTAGTTATTACTAGAGTCCATCTTTGGAAGCCCAGTGGATGATAACTACATCCAGGGCTTCTCCATAGTGCCAGACACTTTACAGAATTTCTGGCAGGCTTATATCAGGATTTTAGAAAGGAGTGAAGATCTTTCTTTTCAGCAAAGCTGTTATGGTAATCACGTGTAAACCGCCCAGAGTGGGCATGGCAGCCAGATGGGCAGTATCGAAGTCAAATAAATAAATAAATAAATAAATAAATAAATAAATAAATAAATAAATAAAATTTGCAGAGCTTACCTGGAAAACATTTATCTGTACCTATTTGCAATCAGTGTTGATTTCCATGGTATTTAAATAATATTTGATCATTGTTCTCTTGTATTAAATTATTTACGTAAGCTGCTTTGGGAGCATGTGGACTGAAGAGTCAGATAAAAACACAAGGAATAAATAAAATAAGATTTGCTTACAACATTTTAAAACCTTTCTTCCTTCTCCGAACGTTAGCGCCTTTTGAAGCTCTTAACACCCTGTCATTTCCCAACCTTGGCTCAATTATTTATGCTAACTCCTAGACCACTTGCCAACTTAGCTAGGCCTACTTATAAACATCCAGGAATAAATGCACCCAGTACAAAATCCTTAACTTTTAAAAATGGATTGTTGTGCTCTACTATTTTAAATGTGTTTTAGTATTGATTCTATTACTATAATACTTGTTTAATTCTTTTTAAATATTTGTATACCTACTATTTTTAGCTTTTAAATATTGTCTTTTTAATTATGTAAGTTGCCTTGGGTTCTTTTTAAGGAGAAAAATGGGATAAAATATTTTAAATAAATAAGTAAATAAACTTAACCTAGCTGACTGTTTTTAAGATGTGTTCTCCTTCTGGACACCCATTCAGATAAACACGCCCAGACGTGTGCCTTTGCACTTCATCTTACAATATGAAGTATGGGATTGATACATAGATCTGCAGAGTGGTGCTTATCAGCTTGCTAGTAGCGACTGGACAAAGGCCAGAACCTTAAACAATGTTTCCAACCAGCAGAAAATGTCACACTCTGTGAATGTGTTATCACAGATCGCATGGCTGACTTGTGAAAAACTGGTAAGAGAAGGTAACACAAGGAGAAGCCAAAGCACCAACTCACCAAAGTTCTCTCCTCCCCAGATATCCATCTGAGTGTCATATTTTCCAAGATGGTTAAACCAAGATTTATCAATTACAAAGATGCCCCCTGCTATGACAGGTGTTCTAAAGAAAATGAGAATAAGAAAAGAATATACACATAATATTAATAAATGATCCTTAAATAGAATGGAACATATTACATTTGTGGCAGCATGCCCTATCTAAAGATCTTTGCCCCCTCTCACTCCGGAATGAAGAGGCGAGACGTAGGTGATGGGGTAAACCAGGGCCACACTTTATTAACTTTAAACATATTAGTAAATATAAAAGGCAGGGGCTGCTGTAGTGCGGAATGATGGCTGTAGTGGAGGTCTCACAGGACCCCTTCATCACGAATATGGGCGAGTCCTAGCCCCGAGGTCGCGCTGCCCTGAAGAGAGCGCGGCAAGCCATGTTCTGACCACCCCCGGGCCTCGAGCCCCCCGCCTATTGACAGCAGTTGGCCAACGGGGTGGTCCTAGTGCATCCTCTCCCCCCACGCTGTAATCTCACAATCCACAGCATGGAGAGTTTGGATACACTATAGCCTCCTCTATGTCCCACAGGCCATTCACCGATCCATCTTCATTCCGCACTACCTGCCTGTGTGACCTTATGTTAACACCACCCATAAACAGCCCTAGATCCTTGGCCAGTGTGGGATAGGCAAAAAAAACCCCACTCCCCTCACCCAATCAGACAGCGGGTCAAACATTCCTACCCGGCCCCAAAAGACAACCAACAAAGCTCACACTAGCATAGAGGGTGGGTGGGTGGGTTGCTAGCCTCGAAGGAGGCCGGAGTCAGGGAGGAGCTCCCATTATAAAGGGTTCCCCCTCCCTTCCCAGGACACGAAAACCACGTCTCGCGCTATTCCGGGCAGGGAAGGCAAAGAGGCCCTGCCCAGCGAAGCCTCGCACCAGCAGAGCCCACATTTAGAAATAATAATACTTAGACCTTGAAATTCCCTGCAAACCAGCAGAAACGTAGTATTTAATGAGGTTGGAGACATTAGAAGCAAGCTACTAAATCACATATTCTCTCCCCACCTATATCCACCCAACACACTCCCATCTTAATTGCCGTTAAGTTTATATCAGCTCCAGTGATAACCTGATTTCTTGTTTGGAAACATCCTTCAAACATTGGTGAAGAATGTGGAGTATGCAGGGAATCCCTTTAGGCTTGTTCAAATATACGTATGCCAGTGTCACGTATAACTATGGTAACTAGGGTAAAGGGAAGCTGTAATTCACATTACAAAGAATGGGATGTGAATGCACACCAGCTGCTGCTGATTGCTTAAAGGCAGGTAAGAGTTCGTCATACGAAGCTGCCTTAGGTTGAGCCAAACCATTGGTCCACCTAGCCCAGTATTGCCAGTTCTGACTGGCAGCAGCTCTCCAAATAGGATTCCTTCCTACCCCTACCTGAAGATCTGTCCCCAATCCAGGTCTGGCCCTTCTTAACTTCCAAAATTAGGCATAATCAGGTATGTTCAAGGTGGCATTGTCTTGTTTAATGTCACCTACACTACCTCTAATATTATGAAGTAAGTAAGTACTAGGCCTAAGATCTTAAACCAAAGAGCAGGTTAAATTAATTTTCCATACTACACTGAAGGTATAATTAGAGAGGTGCTATATTTGCTGTCAGTGGAATCTCCTGGAGAACATGGGCAGATGGAATGCACTCATGTTCTGCTTATGACCTTCGCACAGGTGTCTTACTGTCCAGTGAGTGGAAAAACTGCTGGACTAGGCAGACCTTTGTTCTGAGTCAGCATGGTTCTTCTTATGTTCTTAAGAGAAATAAAGGTCCTGGCATAACTCAGGTAAGCTCTCCCCACAAGACCTCCCACCAAATACATCTTTTCTTAGCACTAGAAGCCAGGCTGTGAAATGCATAATCCATTCAGACCTCAGTCACCCAAGTGGACCAGTAAATATCCAAATGGGTGCAAGCCCAGGCTGAGATTGCAGAGGTCAAAAGACCCCAAAATCCAGACAATCTGGACATGCCCTGGAAAAATCTTTCTCAGATTCTGAGTTCTCACAAGTGTGGTGCGAGCTTTTACTACTGTTAATCCATCACTTACAAGATCCGGCTACAATCACAAAAGAGAATATTTGTGTTAGTTGTAGCTAGATTCCACGTTCTTTATCTGCATTTTCACAAGATTTTTAATATACCAAATATGAATTAGACAGTGAATATGGTGAGCATTGCAAAAAGCATAGGTTGATGACTTTGTCTAAACCTTGAGAAGTTGGATGGCACTATGCTGGAAACAAGAGGTGCTACTCCAGGTGCAGTTCACACACAAGCTTGGAAAAGTCAGCTATTCCCACTAGACAATGGTAACAATTTTTAAAATGAAGACAGTGACATTTCCCCTAACTCACAAAGGTGATGGCAGCACAATTCATTACTGTCTGAAAAACCAATACACTATGTGTTGCCTATTATATTAAAGCCAACCGCTCAAGCCAACAGATTGAGTTGCAGGTATTTGTCAGGAATATTAAAATTCTTCAGGGAACAATAGATATTGATTACCTGCAGCTCTTAAATGCACCATGCATGACCTCTGAACACTTCCCATGGCAGCGTCTACAAATGAAGCAGCTGAATCTGTCAGATGAAAGATGAAGTCTAGAAATGAGATTCAAAGAGAACGTTGCATAATTGAGCTTACCTTATGGGTTGGGTAGGATCTGTTCTAGACAACTTTTGCTCTATGGGGATCTGCTCCCACTTAAAGTGAAGACTCCAATCAAACCCTAAAATGTGTACAGAAGGGAACAAGAAAACATTGGAGAACCAATCATGAGGATGTCTGGGTAATGTAAAAGTGAGCAAAATAGGCTTCGGGTCCCCATCTAGGATACATCTGGAACAATTAACAGTGATTGACCCAGAAAAAGATATATGGGGTTGTGCTAGATAGCTCCATGAAAATGTCAAGTTGATTTGCCGCTGCTGTGGAAAAGGGCAAACGAGGAATATTTAGAAAAAGAACAGAAATATCAGTCAATCTGTTGAGTTTCTTATACTTTATATTTCCATCAAAAATATGCTCAACGAGAAAAATAAAATCATAAGCATCATGCTGCCCTTTCACAAATCTGTGATCACATTCAGAATACTGTGTATCTGATTACTCTGTTTCAACGAAGATAGTAGCCCTGTTGAGGTGTTACCTTCACAAGCAGAGTCACTAAACTTTGAAGGCATCACCAATCCCCTACCCCTCCATCATCATTTTCCTCACTGAGAAAGCACTGTATCTGCAGAGGAAGATCCTAGCTCATGCGTAGGCTCTAGATGTGACCAAGAACACTGGAAAACCAATGTTTGTCTTGAAAATCTTACACTTGGGCAGGGAGCACTCCTCTGCAGACATTACATTTCATGTGCAGAAGGCAACAATGACAGGGGAGAAGCTAGGCACTCTCCTCTAAGTCTGTTGATTCTATCCATGTGAATAACAGTTGAGTGGAGCTAAAATACAGCTAAAAAGGGGGTGTGAAGGAATAACTAGAATGATCAAGCAACTAGAACAACTCTCTTATGAGGGAAAGTGTTGATGTTTGGGGGCTGTTTAACTTAGGAAAAAAAGCCTAGTAAGAAGACCAGAGTTGGAAATAATGTGTTAATGGTAAAACTGTTATTCTCACATTGAACAAGAGGTAGCCAGATTATGTATCTAGAGAATTAAGCTATGGAAGTAATGATTTTACCACCAATGCATTAAATATAACATTATTTCCAAACTGTGGGAATGACATGATAGAGATGTATGTTGTTGTTGTTTAGTTGTTTAGTCGTGTCCAACTCTTCGTGACCCCATGGACCAGAGCATGCCAGGCCCTCCTGTCTTCCACTGCCTCCCGAAGTTGGGTCAAATTCATGTTGGTTGCTTCGATGACACTGTCCACTGTCCAGAGATGTATACAATTTATTTATTTATTTATTTATTTATTTATTGCATTTTTACCCCGCCTATCTAGTCGAACGACCACTCTAGGCGGCTACCAACATATGTAACAACATGTAAAATATAACAAAAAAATTTTTAAAACATCAATAGACAAATTATTCAAGATGAAAAAAGGAAAAAAGAGAAAGAAAAAATATATAAGAAAAAAGGAAATCAAGTATTAACTGGAGGGAAGGCCTGCGTAAACATCCAAGTTTTCAGTTGGTTTTTAAAAATGCCCAGCGAAGGGGCCACACGAATCTCTGGAGGAAGGTTATTCCAGAGGCGAGGAGCCACCGCCGAGAAGGCCCGGTTTCTTGTTTTTTCCTTCCGGGCCTCCCTCGGCGTCAGGCTCCTCAGCCTCACCTCCTGGCTCGATCGGGTGATACGGGTAGATTTTGGTGGGAGTAGGCATTCCGCCAGGTATCGAGGCCCTAAACCGTTAGGGCAATTATGCACAGTATGCTCACTTTCTCATAACACTAGACCCAAAGGTCATCCACTGAAGCAGAATGGTGGGAGTTTGAGGATTGACAGGAAGAAGCACTTTTTTATACGCTTTTTTTTGGGGGGTCAAATTGGAATTAGTAGCACAACATGAAGTGCCACCAGCCTGGACAGCTTTAAAAGGCAATTAGACAAATAAATGCATTATGAGGCTACCAAAGGGATACTAGTCATAATTGATATATGCAGTACATTCACTCCAGTACCAGAGGCGATGTGCATCTTTCTATCAGTTGCTAGGGAACACAACCAAAAAGATACTATTGCACTCATGTCCTGTGTGTGGGCTTTCTACTGGGGGCGTGCTGGGAATGGAATTCTGGACAAGATGGGATTTTGTTCTGACCCAGCACTCAGTCTTACACTGTTAAGGTCCTTAACAGAAATTAGTGATGCTAATGAATTCTTGTCTGAAGTGTAGTAGAAGCAATTAGCTCTTCTGCCCAGGAATGGGTTGATGTCCTCAGATGGAGACTGCCTTATTTGTGAGTAAGACTGTGACTATGAAGTGGGGAAAATATACTTAGATCCACTGTGATCCACAGTTTTTCAAATTGGGTTTCGGTGTAGCTGTCCGAACAACAAAAATCTGCAAGAGTCAGCAGAGGCAGAGTGTTTGAACTGAGCTCCTACAGCAGAAGTTGCCTTTGACTCTAGCAGGTTTAGAAGGTGCTAGTTGGCAATTTCTACCTCTTTTTCATATTTTATTTTTTCTAAGTCACCAACAACACTCTGTTTCAGTACTGACTTGAAAGCCCCTCCCCTTTTTAAAAGAAGCATTGTTTGGAGACAAGAGGCGCTTAGTCAAGGGGAATTGACAAAGCCAGAACCACCTCTTTGTCTTCAGGTCAGGTGATTCCACACAGAGAAAGCAGAGAAAAGTGATACCAGACAATCGGAGCACATTTAAATCACCTTGCCAGCTTAAAAGGAAAAGAGAAATTCTCACTGAAAAGAGGTGACTTCACAATGGGCTTCCGTGCCTTGAGCGTTATACTGTGTAGTTGCCAAGTTTTAATTTGAATTTATCTGTACCTAATCCAATGCAAATGGCAGGGTAAATGACCAGTGTAGTCACTCTCTAAGTCATAAGAAGGTACTTGGAGAGATCAGGCCTGTCTCAGCTTTGTTGCTGTATTAAGGATATACATTAAGAATATATACACTTGTGCCTGGAATTGGGGAGAAGGAGGTTTGGGAGGTGCCTTTCACTCAGTTCACAAGCTGCCCCTGATTAAAAACCTTCACAAGTGCCTCTGTTCATATGATTACCAATTTTAAAATCTTACTACAGTCTAACGCTGCTCATTTTCTTGGCTGTTAAATAACCTTGAATACATCAACACATATAGCTAAGCAATATTTGGATAGTGGCGAAACATCTCCTGCATGTATAATCCTAAAATCCTCCTACATAACAAGCAATATGTAAACTAATAGCTATGATTTGAGAGATCCCTATAGATGCACCCTGCTCCTCAGTGATATTTTTCATGGCTCAATTAGACACCAAATCTTCCAGTGTGTGTTCCCAGAGAGCAATGCAATAATTAGTGCTTCAGCCTTCCTCTCAGGCTGTCCTATGCCTCATTGGCTGCCAAAGTTATGAGACATTAATCAGCATTCTCTCAATGGGATGACATGTATTTCCGGGAACAAAGTCGCTCTGTTTGTTGTAATTGGTTTCCCCCATGTGCATCCCATAAAATACTGTCTGATTTACAATTTTTGCAAATTGAGAAGATCCTGGGGGAAGAAACGTGGATGGTGGGATGTGCAGGCAAGTGGAGTCTGCACAAATGAATGGGAGGACAAAAAGACTAACAACAGTGTGCGCATATGTGGAGTCTCCAGATTTTGGGTCAGGTGGGTGGTGAGGCACAGAGGTTGTCTGCGGGAAAAGAGTGGAACAGTTGGACCTCCTGCATTTGGTGTCCACATCAGAGCAAAGGGGGAGGAAGAGGAAACCTAATATGTACTGCACAGAGGAATACTGTGTTTATAAAAACTATTCAGCCTCCTATCCTGGAAAAGTCAGTGTTAATCTGATGCATCTGCAAAAAGCAAAGCAGGAACAGATAAGCTGATGCTTCCATTTGGTCACAGTAACATCTGAAACACAGACATCATGGAAGCTTGTGATACCCAAGTTACACTGTGCTCCCAACCACCCCCTAGCTATACTGGCCAGGGACAGGTGACCAGCTTACCAAGTAGCAAGGTTGTCTCCCAACATTTTGTTTGATCAACTGTAGAAATAAAAATGTAGTATATTTTTCCCCTTGTGCAATACATTCTGAAATGTGGTAAAAGTTGGGAAGCTGGCTAGATATGTCAGTGGTCTGGGTATCTGGCTGTGGAGGAAGAAGTTGGCACTTTGATTCCCCACTGTGCCTCCTGGAAGAAGAGCCAGCCTGTGTGGCCATGAGCAAGCTGCACAATCCCAGAGTGCCCCCAGAACGGAATGGTAAACCACTTCCAAGCACTGGATGCTTAGAAAACCCTAGAAAGGGCCATAGTAATTCAGAATTGACTTGATGGCACATAATTATATCATTACTATAAAAGTCTGGGGGAGGGCTGTTTCATGTGGCAAGGAGACCCTACATTTACATTTCGTAAATTGATTGTGTGTATTAGTAATCAATGCATTTCACCTTATCACACCTTTTTTCTTTTCTTTTTTGCAATTTGGTGCAATGCTGAGAGACAGCAAGAGAGAGAGAGAGGCGAGGAAGAGACAGATAGAGAACTCCAGAATGTACTCATTCACTACACCTACCTCCCCTCAAATCTGCTGATGCTGCTAAGTAGGCAAAATTGTCCAAGCTTATCACATCAATGATAGGACTCACCACCCGAGTATAATCCTGAAAGAATAGGGAAACAAGAAGGAAATTAGAATTTGCCTAGAGGGAAAGAGATTACGCTTCAGGAAATCAGAGACCATGAGATTTATGCATAAAGCAGAATAAGAAAAACATTGTATCCCTTTCTTATCTGCAATGTTCTTGCTGGTAGTATTAAGAAAGAATCTGCGGCATTTGCATTTTGGTTTTGTGGCAGTGATATCTTTCATGCTAAGAGGAAGAGAGAATTCCAAAATAGAAAGACTACTGCTAAATACCTCTTTGGATCACATATACAGGACACAGTTTGAAAGGCTTATTGATCAATCACGATCAGGTGTCCTTTGGCTTCCTATGGTTGTCCTGGAAAAGTTGTTGATGGTCTAGACTGATTATATTGGGAACTGTCATTTTCAAGGGTAAATATTTGTCTCCCCTGTTCCATTAGGAAACTTAATGGTGAAAGCCTTCCAATTTCTCATATTTTAGTAAAATATGCTTGCTTAGGCAGTTAGTTATAATCATTCCAGTTAATTGTATTCAGGAGAATCCCTCTGTCTCTCCAACAGCACTTATGGCTTCTAGAAGTGTGTCCATACCATATGTTCCCAGGCCTACTTTTTAGGAACAGTTGGGGAAGCCTGCATCACATCCTAAATGGCACACCTCAATCAGGCCTGTAACTCTGTGGGACTTTTTTTTCTCCCTACTGCAAAAGGAATACCTGTACTTGGTTCCTCTGGAATGTCCTTTGCCATGTCTGAAAAGATAATGAATTAGGAATAGCTATTCCTGATAAGGCTTTTGCTTGAAAGAGGAGACTAGAACAGATTTTTGTTGTTGTTTAGTCGTTAAGTCGTGTCCAACTCTTCGTGACCCCATGGACCAGAGCACGCCAGGCCCTCCTGTCTTCCACTTCCTCCCGGAGTTGGGTCAGATTCATGTTGGTAGCTTCGATGACACTGTCCAACCATCTCGTCCTCTGTCATCCCCTTCTCCTCTTGCCTTCACACTTTCCCAACATCAGGGTCTTTTCCAGGGAGTCTTCTCTTCTCATGAGATGGCCAAAGTATTGGAGCCTCAGCTTCAGGATCTGTCCTTCCAGTGAGCACTCAGGGTTGATTTCCTTCAGAATGGATAGGTTTGTTCTCTTTGCAGTCCAGGGGACTCTCAAGAGTCTCCTCCAGCACCACAATTCAAAAGCATCAATTCTTCGGCGGTCAGACTTCTTTATGGTCCAGCTCTCACTTCCATACATCGTTGCTGGAAAAACCATAGCTTTGACTATGCGGGCCTTTGTCGGCAAGGTGATGTCTCTGCTTTTTAAGATGCTGTCTAGGTTTTTCATCGCTTTCCTCCCAAGAAGCAGACGTCTTTTAATTTCGTGGCTGCTGTCACCATCTGCAGTGATCATGGAGCCCAAGAAGGTAAAATCTGTCACTGCCTCCATATCTTCCCCTTCTATTTGCCAGGAGGTGATGGGACCAGTGGCCATGATCTTGGTTTTTTTGATGTTGAGTTTCAGACCATTTTTTGCGCTCTCCTCTTTCACCCTCATTAAGAGGTTCTTTAATTCCTCCTCACTTTCTGCCATCAGAGTGGTATCATCTGCATATCGGAGGTTGTTGATATTTCTTCCGGCAATCTTAATTCCGGTTTGGGATTCCTCCAGTCCAGCCTTTCGCATGATGTATTCTGCATATAAGTTAAATAAGCAGGGAGACAATATACAGCCTTGTCGTACTCCTTTCCCAATTTTGAACCAATCAGTTGTTCCATATCCAGTTCTAACTGTTGCTTCCTGTCCCACATATAGATTTCTCAGGAGATAGAAAAGGTGGTCAAGCACTCCCATTTCTTTGAGAACTTGCCATAGATTGCTGTGGTCCACACAGTCAAAGGCCTTTGCGTAATCAATGAAGCAGAAGTAGATGTTTTTCTGGAACTCTCTGGCTTTCTCCATAATCCAGCGCATGTTATCAATTTTGTCTCTAGTTCCTCTGCCCCTTCGAAATCCAGCTTGTACTTCTGGGAGTTCTCGGTCCACATACTGCTGAAGCCTACCTTGTAGGATTTTGAGCATAACCTTGCTAGCTTGTGAAATGAGTGCAATTGTACGGTAGTTGGAGCATTCTTTGGCACTGCCCTTCTTTGGGATTGGGATGTAGACTGATCTTTTCCAGTCCTCTGGCCACTGCTGAGTTTTCCAAACTTGCTGGCATATTGAGTGTAGCACCTTAACACCGTCATCTTTTAAGATTTTAAATAGTTCAACTGGAATGCCATCACCTCCACTGGCCTTGTTGTTAGCCATGCTTTCTAAGGCCCACTTGACTTCACTCTCCAGGATGTCTGGCTCGAGGTCAGCAACCACACTATCTGGGTTGTCTGGGACATCCAGATCTTTCTGGTATAATTCATCTGTGTATTCTTGCCACCAGTTCCTTAAATCTGTTCTTCACTTCCACTGTATATTCATAAGGGATTTGGTTTAGATTATACCTGACTCCCCTTCACGGATTGCTGCCTTGTCGTGGCGAAGGGGCTTGAGTAATTCAGAGAAGCTATGGGCTATGCCGTGCAGGGACACCCAAGACGGACAGGTCATAGTGGAGAGTTCTGACTAAATGCGATCCACCTGGACCAGGAACTGGCAAGCCACTCCAGTATCTTTGCCAAGAAAACCCCATGAACAGAAACAAAAGGCTAAAAGATATGACGCTGGAAGATGTGCCCCTCAGGTCGGAAGGAGTCCAACATGCTACTGAGGAAGAGCGGAGGACACATACAAGTAGCCCCAGAGCTAATGAAGTGGTTGGGCCAAAGCCGAAAGGACGCTCAGCTGCGGACGTGCCTGGAAGTGAAAGGAAATTCCGATGCTGCAAAGAAAAATACTGCATAGGAACCTGGAATGTAAGATCTATGAACCTTGGTAAGCTGGATGTGGTCAAAGAGGAGACGGCAAGAATAAACATTGACATCCTGGGCGTCAGTGAACTAAAATGGACGGGAATGGGCGAATTCAATTCAGACGATTATCATATCTACTATTGTGGGCAAGAATCCCGTAGAAGAAATGGAGTAGCCCTCATAGTCAACAAAAGAGTGGGAACAGTACTATCTTCAGTTTAAGCTTGAGTTTTGCTATAAGAAGCTGATGATGAGAGCCACAATCAGCTCCAGGTCTTGTTTTTGCTGATTGTATAGAGCTTCTCCAACTTTGGCTGCAGAGAACATAATCAATCTGATTTCGGTATTGCCCATCTGGTGATGTCCATGTGTAGAGTCGCCTCTTGTGTTGTTGGAAAAGAGTGTTTGTGATGACCAGCTTGTTCTCTTCACAAAACTCTTATTAGCCTTTACAAATGAATGCCCTGCTTCATTTTGAACTCCAAGGCCAAACTTACCTGTTGTTCCTTTTATCTCTTGACTCCCTACTTTAGCATTCCAGTCCCCTATAATGAGAAGAACATCTTTCTTTGGTGTCAGTTCTAGAAGGTGTTGTAAGTCTTCATAGAATTGGTCAATTTCAGCCTCTTCAGCATGGGTGGTTGGTGCATAAACTTGGATTACTGTGATGTTGAAGGGTCTTCCTTGAATTCGTATTGAAATCATTCTATCATTTTTGAGATTGTATCCCAGTACAGCTTTTCCCACTCTTTTGTTGACTATGAGGGCTACTCCATTTCTTCTACGGGATTCTTGCCCACAATAGTAGATATGATAATCGTCTGAATTGAATTCGCCCATTCCCGTCCATTTTAGTTCACTGATGCCCAGGATGTCAATGTTTATTCTTGCCATCTCCTGTTTGACCACATCCAGCTTACCAAGGTTCATAGATCTTACATTCCAGGTTCCTATGCAGTATTTTTCTTTGCAGCATTGGACTTTCCTTTCACTTCCAGGGGCGTCCGCAGCTGAGTGTCCTTTAGGCTTTGGCCCAACCACTTCATTAGCTCTGGAGCTACTTGTACGTGTCCTCCGCTCTTCCTCAGTAGCATGTTGGACTCCTTCCAACCTGAGGGGCACATCTTCCAGCGTCATATCTTTTAGCCTTTTGTTTCTGTCCATGGAGTTTTCTTGGCAAAGATACTGGAGTGGCTTGCCAGTTCCTGGTCCAGGTGGATCGCGTTTAGTCAGAACTCTCCACTATGACCTGTCCGTCTTGGATGTCCCTGCACGGCATAGCCCATAGCTTTGTTTTGAGTCCTGATACCTGGGAGAAAAGTGGCATGCAAGTACAATAAATATTTTTTTAAATTAAAAGACATCTCTTTGTTGCATGATGTGTGGTACCAACTTCCCACATGTGAGTGTAATGGTTCACTACCTCTCTCACATTAGGGCCCCTATGGCCCTTCCTCTCTCTGCTTTGTCTACCTTTGAATGGTAGGTGGTGGTTTTCTTTTATTTGATGTTTTCAAATGGTGTTAAAATGCATTTGTTTCTTGTTTGTCTTAATGTGATAATATATTTAATTCTGTAAGTTATGGTGTGTGGTTTTTCAGCTGCATTTCCTTTTTAATTTGATTTTGTAAGGCACCTTGGGGAGAAAGGCAGGCTACAGATCAAACAAACACACGACTCCTGCCCTTTTTTCCGTCCTGTCTTTCAGATGTTTCCCCAAACTATTGACTTGCAGCCCGTTTCTTGTTTTTGTTTTTCCACACTCTTGTAAGCATCCTTGATCGTTATTCTTGTTAATGTTTACTGATTACCACTAAGATGCTTCAGGACTACATCCACAGTTCAAAGATGGAGGCTCCTCCAACATCACAATGCAAATGTACTTGTCCTTTCCGGGGCCCAGTCATGTGTGCTTCCATGTGCTTTGTTGGCTGTTGCATCCCAGTAGCTTACAATACATTAGCACTAATGCTTTGTTAAGTGTCATAAAACTAACCATCATCCCAGTCTTCAGATGCAGGTGCCACAATGGTGGGGTCCTCAAAGACAAAGCTTTGTGAAATGTGGATGGAGAAAACCTACAAATAAATTCATCACAGCTGGAGGAAAAGGAGAAGGCTAAGGAGGGTACAGATAAAACATAAAGCAAAAAGTGGGGTGTGGAGAAAGGTGGAAAGAGAGGTGGAGGATGGGATTTTCAGATTTTGTTTCACTACTGCTACCACAATTCACTAGGAATTCCCCCAGCCAAAATTCTGGCAAGTGTGGCCAAAACATCCAAGTACTCAGAGGAGTTTCAGCACACACACCTGAGGCCTGGCATGTTCTTCTCTACAGCCATTGCAAAGGGAGAGTGGGTGTGGCTTGTTAAACTCCATGGGAACTACAAGGGGCTATGGAACTGAGTCTCTCTGCTCATTAGGCTCTATACATGGTGGTCCTAAAAAAACTACTTATTTCACAATCCCTTGTAGCTCCCATGGAGCTTAGCAAGTCCTACCCACTCTCACCCTTTGCAATAACTGCAGAGAAGAACATGCTGGGCCTTAAATGTATGCTGAAGCTCATCTAAGGACTTGGATGTCTGGCTGCACTTGCCAGAATTCTAGCTGGGGGAATTCCTGGTGAATTGTGGTAGGTGTAGTGAAAATAAAATCCCAAAATCCCTTGCCTACATGTAATTGCATGTTTCTCTGATGACATATCCAGCAGTAATGTGGAACTGCCACTAGACAGCTGCACAGCAGTAAAAGAAGACATAAGATTTTAGTGGTACAAAGCTGTAACCAACCAACCAACCAACCAACCAACCAACTAACTAACTAACTAACTAAATAAATAAATAAAAGTTTTGGGGAGGAAGAAAACTTGTAGGATTTTATGGGGGAAAAGAAGAGGAATGTTGTTTGGGTATTGAGTAAAATTCTGATGATAATAAAGTCCTTAAGTTAGAACAAATACTGTTTTCAGAAGATGCCTCAGATGTTTAACTCCAGTCGTATTTTTTTGCATGTGTTATAAAATACAAATAACACTATAAGAAACTATTAAAAGAAGGTGACAGTTTTGCTTCTTTTTGTCCCCAAAACAAGTTAAATTTGTAAAGGAATAGTGATGCATGGTACTTCCAAACTCCAGCCAAAACCTACAGAAAAATTCTGGTGGTTATTAATTAGGTGAAAAAGACAAAGGAATAAGCAAAAGATCCAGTAGCTGGTCTCCATCTACACTGGTTTAATGCCAACACACACGTATTGTATTTCGTATTTTAGCAATGAAAGTCAATAGGCCAAAGTAAAGAACAGTCAATACTGACAAGTTCAAAAAAAATCTAAATGACGACTAGCCTGTGAAAGTAAGTGACTTCAGAAACCAGGGACTCAGAAATAGATTTAAATTGACATGTGAGGCATCTAAGGAAGGATTTAGATTTGGTGAAGAGATGGTATAATTCTTTGAAGAGACAGTGTAGAACTTTGAGATCTGGACACAGGAACAAGAAGCAGGGGCTATCTATAGATACGTGCACTGAGCCATTTTAACTCCTCATTGTAACTGTCACTGGCTCCTGCCACGCTACCATAATAAAATCTTGGTAATCATGAAAATTTGAGAGGATGGTGAGACTTCTCAGAGCATGGGAAAATTAGTTTCTCAGACTACAAATCCAATAATCTTAGATAGTGACCATGCTCACTGTGGGATTCTGGGCACTGAGGACCTATTAGAAATCCTAAGCTCCTTACACATACATTTATTTCCTTGTAGATAGGAAATGACAGGTAAATGTGCCAGATATACCATGGCTGGAATCCTATTGGTGTTTATGAAAGGTTTGCGTAAATAGCCAGGGTGCATCTCAGTTGTGCAATACAGCATATAACCAGGGATGTCACCAAGATGGATGGAAAGTGAAATGTGTGCGTGCCATCAACTGTGCTGACATGTCAGTGACTTCAGCACTTTGTCAATTAGAACACAACCAATTCTGCAAACCTTACATGAACACCAACAGGATTCTGGCCCCTATTTGTATAGTAAATATAGTTTAGGAATGTTTGGCGACTAAGTTTACCACTTTCCTCACCCTATAAAATTCCAAGACTGTTCTCTCTACCTAGTATCCCCTTAGTTCACAAACCTGATAATCTCAAAATATATTCAGAAAAAGAAAATAAGTTTGATCTTTATACAAATCAGAGCACAGTAATCTGGAAAATGTGAAAGTCTATGAACTTTCTGCCTAACTCACAATCCATCTGCCTAACTCACAATAAATATTGAGGATCCAGATCCACCCTCTGTATTGCTGAGCTGCCTCAGACCATCTCCCTATGTGGAGGAGGAGTCTCTGAATTGCCACTGCTATTGCTGCTCCTGCCAGCAGCATGATTTTATGACCAAATATAAAGTAGACATTTATGGGCTACTGAGAGGGAGGATTTATTGAGGAGCAGCTTTTAAAGTCACCAGTTCTAAGGTTTCACCTCCTTCCTCTTCTTAGTGCTAAGCAGAACATCTATGTAATTTGCATCTATTGTAGTTCCTCCCACTGGTCCCTTGGGCCCTGTTAACTACTTACAAGCTTCTCTCTGCAGAAGGAGAAACCAGGCCTTGAAAGCAGAAGGAAAATTTGCCCTTCCTGCTCAGCTCCATCCTGCAGATTGTTCAGCAGCATTGTCACATCCTCTCCCTGACCTGCTTGGCAAATCCAGGACAAGAGCTGCCAACTCAGCTGTACTGTTTCTCCTTCTACCTCAGGGTTCATGCCTTTCATTCCAAATGAACTCCACGCACTGCAGGAAATGAACTCCTCTGTTGGGATATATTCTGGAGAACAAAGCTCTCACTACAGTGGGAGTAGAAAGAGTGGGTGGAACAGAGACTTTAGGTAAGAGGGGGAAAGTAACTGAAGTACCCCACTCTTGTTTGCAGTGGCTTGCACTTTGCCCACCATCACTGGCACAAAGTGTGCGGTGTGTGTGTACTGTAAACTGTGCTGTCAAGTCAGTTCTAGCTTCTAGCAACCCCTGTCAGGATTTCTAGATATAAAATACTCAGAAGTGGCTTACTATGACAATTATTATTATTAATATTATTAGTTTTATTTATATGCCGCATTTCTCCCAACAAGGGACCCAAAGGGGCTGGTTTATATGACTTTATCCTTTTTATAAAAAAAAGCTAAATCTGCATTTATCTGTTTCTCTTCTTTTAAAAGTCTGTGAACTGCCTTGAGTGAGTGCTCTCTTTCAATATATATCCTGCCTTTACATTATATAAATGATAATTCCTTTCTTCTGGAGTTGCCATGGGATTGTGCAGTTTGCCCAAGGCTACACTGGGGAATTGAACTACCGACCGTTATGCTGCAACTTACTGAGCTGCAGATAGCTGGTTACCAGCAACTAGCACACAGGATGGTGTAAAGCAAGGAGGAAGACATTGGCTCACCTCTTTCACTCTCTGAAGCATAGGTTGCAGCCATTCACTGTTCACCTCACAATGGCTATCCAAGAAGGTGAGGATATCAGCCGTCGCCGTATCAGCACCTCGTACTCGAGAGCGAATTAGCCCTGAGAAAGATGGTGGAATGGGATAGAGAGAAAAGAACAGTAGGAAAGAGAAGAACATAGTTCTTTAGGGATGTGATAGAAGAATGCCAGTACATAACTCTGGAGTGAACACCTAGCAGCCATCTAGACAATTCCCAACAGTCCTCCTATCAGACTTTACCAGTGCTGGCTAGAGCTGTTGGGAGTTGTGGTTTAACAATATCTGGAGAGCAATCTGTGTCACTCTAACGCGCACAAGGACACAGCACTGCATTGGCACCTGGTGTTTACATCCATTTTCTTCTGGTCGAGGCCAGAATCCCATACATAGGGGGTGGAGTCTCTGCACAGCACTCTGGAAAATTAGAGGCAATGTTGCTGGAGAGCTACAACATGCCCAGCCCTGCTCCAATCCCAACAACAGCACCAAGGCGCTCCTCAAAGTCAGCCAGTGAAGTGACTAACGGTCTCACCAGCAGCACCGTACACACGATATGCACTTCAGAATCCAGTAAGCTTGTCACAGATCCAAACAATAGAGCTTGGTGGAGTTCAGACCACTGCAAGTTAGGGCACAGTTACACTATGGAAATAAATCAGGAGCTGGATCAGTTTTTTTTAAGTTGCTTTAAAGTGACATGGTAGTCACATGGTTTTTTGGTCAGTGTATGCATCCTCTGGAGACAACTTTAATCTGTTTGTAGGCTGTGTTGCACACCAGTCGAGTGGGCTACACAGGCTTTTCAACCCATTGCATTTCTATGCAAATTGGCACTGTGGGGCTCCAGCTTCCGGTGTTTCATCCTTCCAAGGCTATGCATTCCCAGAGTGAAATGTCTGCACTGAAAAACTAAAATAAAACCCCACACTATCGTAACTATGGGAGACACTCTGGTTGCTGACACATCATCCTAGAATTGCTTTTGAGGTTTTTGTCCTGTGTCCATCCATCCTTGCACTGGCTGCCTCTCACAGCCACTTACTGCCACTGCAAAGTCACTTCGTGCATTGAGGTGATGTGGGAAGCAAGCACAAAAGCCGTGTTTTCTGATCTGGTGTTACTTTTAATATTTGTTTTACTTTTTAATGTCCTTATTTTTTTTCAAACTGGAATAGCACTAGATCAATAATACATACAGAAAAATATATATAACAGATAGGACTGCAAAGCTTCCCCACAGTCCAAAAAATTTGTGATTCTGGCATCCAAATATTGACAAACCGCACAGACACAATTTACTTTGACACAGGCAAGCACACATTGCAAAACAATTCAAAATAAATTATATCCACAATCAAGTTAAAATAAACAACCGCCTCATAGGTTTTTACAATACATCATTTCCCAACAACAACAAAAGTGTGCTTAACTGTACCTTGTGTTAGTGGAAAATTTTAAATTGATTTCAAGCATGCTAAACCCGATGCAAACCCGAAAGTATTACAACATGTGATTTCTTCCATAGTCTGTTTTTTTTTTCTGCTGCGAGCTCAGCTCACTTTGTTATCTCCTGCCAAACTGTCTGCTAGGGCAGTGGTCCCCAACCTTGAGCCTCCAGATGTTCTTGGACTACAACTCCCAGAAGCCTTCACCACCACCTCTGCTGGCCAGGATTTCTGGGAGTTGATGTCCAAGAACATCTGGAGGCCTAAGGTTGGGGACCACTGTGCTAGGGGATAGGCTGTGAATTGTGTCGTGAAATGGGAATGGCTCCGACTCTGTTATGCATGTCTCCTCAAAGGGTACCTTGGATCCAACACTTCCATTTTCCCTGTGAGAAGTATTCTGGCAAAGATGTAGCTGGGCAAGAAAAATCAAAGTAAATGTTTCCTGCGTGATCTCTAGTTCTCTGGTTACCAAAGTTTGTTTGTTTGTTCCTTCATTCGTTCCTTCCTTCCTAGGTAGATACAATCATTCCGTTACCAGCTGCTAGAATGCAGGCAGTCTTATGAACAATAAGGTGATGAGGATTTGAATTCATTGAAAAGAAAACCCGAAGCAAATCTAGCAAAATACAGCTCAGAGACTACTTGAGGACTATCCCACAGTGTCATTGCTTCTTACCCACCAAGATGTGTGTGTATACAGTCTACAGTGGTGCCTTGACTTACGACCTTAATCTGTTCTGGAATGATGGTCGTAACTCGAAATGGTCGTAAGTTGAAGCACCATTTCCCATAGGAATGCATTGGAACCCCATTAATCCGTTCCGGCCGGGGGGAAAATTACAAAAAACAAACAAACAAACAAACAACAACAACAACAACAACAACACTGCAAGCCCCATTGGAACGTGTTGGGGCCGGAAAAAAAATCACCCAAAACAAAAAAAACACTGCAAGCCCCACTGGAACGCATCGGGGCCAGGGAAAAAAATCACCAAAAATAAAAAAAAAACAATGCAAGCCCCATCGGAATGTGTCGAGGCTGGGAAAAAAATATCACCAAAAACCAAAAAAACAAACAAACAAACAAAAAAACCCAAAAAAAAAACAATGCAAGCCCCATCGGCACACGCTGGGGCTGAAAAACAAACACACCAAAAAAAAAATGCAAGCTCCATCGGAACACGCTGGGGCTGAAAAACAAACACACCAAAAAAACAAAAACAAAAATAAAAAATGCAAGCCCCATCGGAATGCGCTGGGGCTGAAAAAAAAATCACAAAAAACCCACAAAAAAACACAGCAAGCCCCATCGGAAGGTGCTGGGGCCGAAAAATATTAACCAACACACCAAACACACCAAAAAAATCACAGCACAGAAACATAACCCCCCACCCAGCCGAAACCCACCCTGCAAAACCCTGTAAATGTACTAACTCAGAAGCAGAAAGCAGCACCAGGCAGTCCGAAGCCTCCTCCGACACACTCTCTCTAACCGTTGGGGCGAAAGAGCTACAAAGAAGCAGCCTCTTCATGGACCAACGGTTAGTACATTTGAATTCCCCTCCTTTCCCCCCATCTTTTTTCCTGTCATAACTCGAAGCTCCGGTCGCAAGTCGAAGCAAAATTTTGCGGCCGGAGCTGGTCGTAACTCGAAATGGTTGTAAGTCGGGACGGTCGTAAGTCGAGGCACCACTGTATTCCCTTAGAACTTTTCTAAATGGCGAAAGAGCTTTTACAGCCAAATTTCTTTCACTGAATGGCTAAAACTCCTCAGGTTTGCTGTATCAATTCTGCATCATTACCTTGTGCAGACACAGCCCTTCAGGTCCACTCCAGCTTTGCCAAAACTAACAGCATGTGCAAAGATTAGGGTATGTGTGCAAGAGTAATGGTACAAGTAGGTGAGTACTAGTACAACGTGCTTTGTTTTTCAGATTCTCTTCCAGAAGCAGGATACTCGAGCAAAGCAGCATTCCATCAGCCAGAACAGAGATGCAGTCATGTGAAAAAGAAAGTATGCCCTCTTTGAATTCTATGGTTTAATGTATCAGGACATAATAAAAGCATCTGATCCTTAGCAGGTCTGAAAATTAGGTACATACAACCTCAGATGAACAACAGCACATGACATATGTCATGATTCATTTTACAAAAATAAAGCCAAAATGGAGAAGCCATGTGTGAAAAACTAAGTACACTCTTACTGCTTCCATAGGAATTAAGAGGCGGAGTATCAACCAAGTGTTGCTAACTAAATGCCCTTGAACATCAGCAAGTATGACCACCTCTATAAAAGTCAAGGTTTTAGCAGTTTGCTGGTCTGGAGCATTCAGATGTGTGTTAAAACAATGCCAAGGAGGAAACACATCAGCAATGGCAGTAGGGAAATAATTGTTGCTACCCATCAATCAGGAAAGGGTTAGAAGGCCATTTCCAAACAATTTAAAGTCCATCGTTGAAGAAGATTATTCACAAGTGGAAAACATTCAAGACAGTTGCCAATCTTCCCAGGAGTGGACATCTAAGCAAATTCACCCCCAGGTCAGACCGTGCAATGCTCAGAGAAATTGCAAAAAACCCAAGAGTTACATCTCAGACTCTATAGACCTCAGTTAGCATGCTAAATGTTAAAATTCATGACAGTACAATTAGAAAAAGACTGAACAAGGATGGTTTGTATGGAAGGGTTGCCAGAAGAAAGCCTCTTCTCTTTAAAAAGAACATGGCAGCATGGCTTAGGTTTGCCAAGTTGCATCTGGACAAACCACAAGACTTCTGGAACAGTGTCCTTTGGACAGACGAGACCAAAGCGGAGATGTTTGGCCATAACGCACAGCACCACACTTGGTGAAAACCAAACACAGCATATTAGCACAAGCAGCTCATACCGACTGTCAAGCACGGTTGTGGAGGGGTGATGATTTGGGCTTGTTTTGCAGCCACAGGACCTGGGCACCTTGCAGTCATTGAGTCGACTATGAACTCCTCTACCAAAGTATTCTAGAGTCAAATGTGAGGCCATCTGTCCAACAGATAAAGCTTGGCCGAAAATGGGTCATGCAACAGCACAATGATTCCAAACATACCAGCACATCTACAACAGAATGGCTGAAAAATAAAAGAATCAAGGTGTTGCAATGGCCCAGTCAAAATCCAGACCTCAACCCGACTGAAATGCTATGGCAGAACCTTAAGAAAGCTGTGCATAAGCAAATGCCGGCAAACCTCAATGAACTGAAGCAACACTGTAAAGAAGAGTGGGCCAAAATTCCTCCACAACGATGTGAGAAACTGATAAAGTCATACAGAAAACAATTACTTCACATTACTGCTGCTAAAGGTGGTTCTACAAGCTATTGAATCATAAAGTGTATTTAGTATTTCACACATGACTTCTCCATTTTGGTAATATTTGTTAAATAGATCATAGCACAATGTCATATGTCATGCATTGTTGTTCACCTGAGGTTGTATTTACCTACTTTTCAGATCTGCTAAGAACCACTTGATTTTTATTATGTCCTGATAATGTAAAACAATAGAATTCAAAGAGTGTACTTTCTTTTTCACATGATTGTATATTGTATTGCTTTCTAGAGTGCATCACAATTAAAAAAAAGTTTAAATGTGTATTTAACAAAATATACTGTAACTCCTGATTGAAAGTAAGATGGAGGTTGGAGAAACCACGCACACACAGTTGGGTGTCTTTCCCAGATTCTTTTCATTGTGTTCTGATTCATCTCTCATTTTCCTCTCACCATTTTCCTGTGCAAAGCCCCAAATCCTACTTTTCCAACATTTTCCCCTCTCAGATCACCAACCAGCATAACATTCCATGCCCACAGAGCATCCTGAGCATTTATTGGGTTGTTCTGCGTGTTGCTTTCTATGATTTCCATTTTGGTCCTATGTATTTTACTCAGTAATGTGTTACACTTGGCTTGATAGGGCCTTATTCTTCTCTTACTTCCCTCTAGAGCCAAACTCCTTATTTAAGGAGTGGTGCTGCCTAGCTGGAGAACTGGTGAGGTTTTAAGGAGCTGTAGAAGTCACATATCTTTTCTTCAAGCCTGGTGATGTAAACATCTTTAGGAACCCTGGGGGGGGGGGTAATTTTTTTTTAAAGGCTGAATTTTATTTAAGAAGTGAATATGTTAGCAGAGAATAAGCATGACTAGGAGGGGTGATGTAGTAGAGCACATAACCTTTTTTTTTTTCTCAGTTCAAAACCAAATCTGCCAGTATTGGGCCCTTCTGAGCCAATGTCACACATAATTCTTCATTTAGTTAATGGTAAAATGGTAATGGTGGGACGTGGTGGCACTGCGGGTTAAACCGCAGAAGCCTCTCTGCTGCAAGGTCAGAAGACCAGCCGTCGTAAGATCGAATCCACGTGATGGAGTGAGCTCCCATCGCTTGTCCCAGCTCCTGCCAACCTAGCCGTTCGAAAGCATGTAAAAATGCGAGTAGATAAATAGGGACCACCTCGGTGGGAAGGTAACGGCGTTCCGTGTCTAGTCGCACTGGCCACGTGACCACGGAAACTGTCTTCGGACAAAACGCTGGCTCTATGGCTTGGAAACGGGGATGAGCACCGCGCCCTAGAGTCAGACACGAGTGGACTAAATGTCAAGGGGAACCTTTACCTTTACCTAAAATAGTAATGCACTGCTTCAGTGCACTAAGAGTCTTTGCAAGGAAGAACAATGGGGAGCCCATTAGATCTACGGTGGCTCTGACATTTGGTCCCCTTGGCCCCAGAGATGTTGACTCTCTTCTCTGCTCCGCTATGCCCAAGGGACACAAGTGTGTGGTGCTTTAGAGCACACTGCTGCAATAATCCGAATGGTGACTCTGAGCTCTGTTGCGCCTTTTCATCTGAACAATTTGTGTAGCTGATTGACTCAGCCTGATGTTCAACATGGCCTGAAGGAGGGCAAACATATTAAAACTAAATTTAGGCAAGGCATAATTGCTCTTGTTTTATGGCCTTTTTACCAAAGTATTGGAATTGCAGTCCTCTGAATACATCACTTCTACTTTTAGAGAATCTGGTCACTGCTTGGTGATACTCCTGGATCTGGGTCTTCTCTTAGAAACAGCAAAGTTTGGAGAAGTTACTCCTTTTTGGACTATGACTCAACAAATCTCCAATCTGTATGGCCAAGCTGGATGGGTGTGTTTGTTCTGGGATATGTAGTACAAAAGTGACTCTTCCAGACTCAGGAAGCAAGGCAAGTCCTCCACAAATGTTTAAAACACTCGTCCCGGGAGCTTGATGCACTCTGTTGAGTGGCTATATATCCCTCCTCCCCACAAGTTTTAATTCTCTCTGCCATTAGGTTTCTGCAGAAGTGGATGATGCCTTCAAGCCTGTCACACTCACCTTCTCGACGATTGTTGCGTAGACACTTGACCTTTGGTATCTTGGCAAGGAGTTGGCAGTCTTCAGCTGAAGAGAAAAGAAAACGAGTTGGCACACACACCCTGTTTGTTTGGCACTGACAGACAACTGCAATTAATTCTTCCCATGGGTCTCAATAGAGGGCACAGCTTTGCTTTTATTTATGATATCAATCACTCTGTTGATCCCAAAATAAACAGCCTTAATCCCATTTGCCTGAAGTGTCACCCAAAGGACTCTGCTGGCCCATCAGCAACCTCCCGTGTCACAAATATTCAAGTCAGCATTTTTCAGACACTGCGGGGTAAGCTACACATTACACTGCTACTGTGTGCTAATGAAGCCCAAGGACCCTTTCCCCTTCACAAAACACCTGCAGAAAGTAACACTTTGGAACAGTATAGGTGTGGAAGTGAAAGGAATGCTTTACACTAATTCTGCAAGCACTGGCTGCTGGTGCCCACTGTCTTTGGTGGGACAGAAGACACAGCTGTCAATGGTGGGCAGAGCCAGAGGTGACAAGACAGAGCTCGGGCAAAAGTGGGCAGGCATTTTCTTTTTTCTCTCTCTCATATACACACAGGCATTCATTGACACACAACTTAGCTAAGGAGCAGACCAATTCACAAATTAGAGATCTTCCAACCTGCTTCCACCTTTAGAGGTCCAGCTGGAAGGTAACAGAGGTGAGGCCCTGATTCTTAGGCTTAAGTAAGGGAGGAGGGAGGAGCAGGCTGGCTGGGGGTTACCAGATGCATTTGCCCTAGCATTGCATTGCCCTAATGAATCTCTGCCTGCCAGTTTTCACCTGAATGTCTTTCCTATGTCCTATTTTCATCCTGGGGGTTCTAAATCTTTGTTTGCAAGGTAAACTGGTGGTAGTAAAAGCAGCTGCAGTGCATGTAAGTGTGTGGGAAGATCCAGAAAATGCTTTCCCTTATATTTAGGGCAAATCTGCCTTTTTTGAGGGTATATTTCAAGGGAATAGATCACTGAAATTCGGCTATATGCAGCTGCTATCTAACATGTAGTTTTCATGCCACTGAACAACTGATGGTAGACAGCACCATGCTACCTCCAAAATCACATATTTGATAAACCTTTCTCTCTCATTTATTGGTTAACACTCATGCAGGGAGAGCCACTGGCATAATAAGGAACAGGCAGCTGATTAATCCCCACAACTTCTCTTCCCCTTACGCTTTTCACCCTAGCCAATTCAGAGACTGAAAATAAGCCTGGCTAAGGAAAAAATGGGGTGGGGGAATGTAGCACAGATTGGGAAATTGGGCGGTGGCGGGGGAGGGGAGAAAATAAATGCCCTCTCCTACAGGGTGATGTTAATTTGCAAATTCCCTCTCCTGTCCCAGCATTAGCATAATAGGACATGCAGAACTAGGAACTCTGTATTTGCTCTGTAACGCGGAAGGTGGATTAAAAAATCAATGGTTTTTTTAAAAATCAAATTGATTTAAATCATGATGTAAATTTTAAAAAATGATTTTTAAAATTTAAATTGTCCAAAAAAAAAAACAATTTTAAAAATGTAAATCATGATTTAAATCAATTTTATTTAAATCAAATCCACTCTGGTAACATGTAATTCTGTACACTGATTTATACTAGAAAAAAACCCAGAGATGTGTAAGGCCTGCTTTCAAGGAAAAAAAAACACAGATGTGTAAAGTCTGATAAAGATAGGATACTAAAAGGAAGAAAAGGGATGATGTGAAATTAAGAAGAGGCAAAAAAGAGCCACGGAGTGATGCTTATCATTAGGACATTTTGTATCATAAACACCCAATGCAATCTAATGGACAAACTGTTACGCCTGGCTTTGGAAGATCTTGGCTCATACCTCTTACTGCTTAGGTAACAAGGCATCAGCAAGACATTCTGCTCCAACTCTTTATATTTATTTATTTATTTATTTATTTATTTATTTATTTATTTATTTATTTATTGGATTTCTATCCCGCCCATCTAGACCAAAGGTCTACTCTGTTATATGTAAAGATAACCTCAACGTCACATATATTTTGGTTCTAAAACAGAGTTCATCAGCCTTCAGCCCACACGGGGTGAAGTACACTACAGAACATAGACTGCAGAGCCTCCTTTGTCCAAACTCAGAAAGGATTGTTTCACACAACTGCAATACTGTATATCAGACAAAATATCTGAACTCCTTTCAACCCCTGGGAAAGCATTTCAGCATGGGATATCTAGATCAGCCAAAGCTTACTTGATGCTCCTTGTCATGTTTTTTATTCCTTTGCTTGCTTCTTTGGTCATACGAATCTCTCTCATGCCCTAATATCAGCAGCAGTCACATTAACTTCTTTTTCCCTATGTCTTGAAAAACCTCTCTCTTATCATCTTAGCACAACCTTGGTATCCTGGCAAGAAGCTCCAAGGCTCCCAGCCAAAGTACTTTGCTGGTCACTTCTAGTCCTGGAGTTCTTCCATTTCCACAGTTCCTCACTGCTTCAGATACTGTTCCCAGGTGGGCTGTTTTCAGAGACGATATCACTGAAAAGCAGTGACAGATACCCTCGATTAAAGACTACTGAGATACTACTAGACATCTGCTAGGCAAGGAAAGCCGTATACTAAAGGAAACCCATGAACCTGTTTTAGGTTACTCATATGCCAGTGGCTATATCCACTGATGGAAAAGGCTTCAGGAGTCAACCTCGAGGCAAAATCCGGAGCCGGAGTCCCGGAGGCAGTTTGTGTCGTTCTGGCAACTCCTGCGACATCACTGGAACCAGTTGTATTGGCTCTTGCCTTTCCATTGGACTATTTCAGCGATGTGGAGAGGGGGGATTTGCTGCTTGGGTAACAGCCTATCCTCCATATTATTTTACCCAGGCTTCGTGCTCTGGAGAGGACACTCCAGCTTCGCATACAGCGTCGAAGTCCTCCATGCAGAGCACGTTACCATAGTCTCTCGAGACTGAAGGATGCCTATGAGATGCCAAGAATGTAGCAAAATCCCTTCTAGCAGTGCTAATAACATCCAGCTGAAAGGCTCTCTTCAGATGGCGATGCTTGGAGAATGTATTTTAGAAGATAGCATAACATAATAACTAGAGACTGTGGAGAACTGAAGAAACATTTAGCATCTATTTAAAACTATTTATAATGTATATCAACTAGTGTGCTCCATATATAGGTGCAGATCCTTTCTCCAACACATTTGAGGGGTTAACAGATATATTACATAATCTGCAGGCTCCACAGTGAGACTAAATAAACAGATATGAATGGACTGCCTTATTATTTCACATGGGAACAAAGGAATGATGCAATGAACAACTCATGGGAGTCCATGGTGCTGGTCTGGACTCCTGACTGTCATGTGCCCTCTTCAACAGACCCACTAGCAGCTGTGGGAAGTTGCCTAGGCTTCCCTAGCTGAGTCTTTGGCTTCTCTTTGCAACTGACATGAAGTCATGCCCCCAGCCAAACAGGGCTTGGGTGTGGGATGTCATCATTACTATCCCACACCCCACCAAGAGGAAAGAAATTGCCATCCTGTTCTCTCAACAACAGATGAGTGGGCTCAAGCCTATGGACAGAGACCATGAAATTATTTATTTCACACAGTAAGATAAGTCTCAACAGGCAATGGGTTAGATCTCTATGCTTCTATCTTCCTAAATGCACAAGATACTTCAGCTTCTGTTGCTTCCATTGTCAAAGAATAAAAGTCTAGCTGACAAGTAACTTCTTATTCTGGATGTCAGAATGCCTCACAAATTTAGGACATGGAAACCAGGTTAAGACTATCTGTCTGTCTAGTGCAGTGATGGTATATCTCTCAAAGATCTCTGGCAGAGGCCTTGCCTATCACCTGCAACGACCTGGTCCTTTTTGCAGATACAAAAGAAAAAAAAGAAAGAAAAAAGGTTTTTGCAACCTTTTTCATTGAAGCATGTATTCTGTTGCTAAGGTATGGCAACTCACTTTTGTGAATCTCTCCATAGAGATTTTTTTTTTTAATAAAAACTCACAGATATCCTCTAGATGCCACCAGAAGCAGAAAAATCACTTTTGAGATAGGGTTGACCTGTCGACTGCACTTTGCCCACCCACCCCTACAACATGGAGACAACTGCAAAAATTTAGCTTCACCAACAAAGCACAGAACGACACTTTCTTCACACTTGTACCCATAACTGTTTTGCTTCCTTTACTTTTTTGACACTTTGAGCTGAAATCTTTGACTCTAAATTTTCTTGGCACTACCAAATATTCAAGGTTATGGCACATATCCCCTGCACTGTGAAACCTAGAGAAAAGGGTGTCTACCACAAGTTCATTTTTATGGCTACTATCAAGGTCTTGTCCTTGCCACTGCAGCTCCTTCAGTATTTACCGCTCAAGTCAAAACTAACCATGACAGCCAACATCTGCTTAGCAACCGAGCCCTTGTTGTTGTTTTGAAGTTAGTAGCAGGTAAAGGCCTCCCTGATTCAGATAAAAAGCCCCCTTCCACATCTGTGAATAAACACCGATGACCCATTCCATGTCGCATCTCATTTGGTCCTTGAAGTGCACCTTCTAGAAATTGAGGAACTGAATTTTTTTTTAGCTACTCATGTTAGTACTGGGGGAAACCATATAAAAGATTATTTGCCAAGTGAAGCTTTATTCCCTGGTGCCAGGTTCCTGGAGGGTGGATAATGCTTCTTACAATAGAATTCCAGACATTTATTGCCCTGGGATACAGCTGCACTATGACAAACTCAGCAAGAACCAATGGCAACCAACCCTAGCTAGCACGCCAAGGACACCATATGGAGTCTATTATCTCCTCCTACTGGAACCTGCATAATCAGGGCTTCTAGCAGTGCACACCACTTTCCATACTTATGACAATGGGCCACAAAATGGTGGTGAAATGAAAGCCAAGTGAACATTCTGACTTCATGGCCACATTCCAAGTTCCTGAACATCACACTGAGAATTTACTAAAAAACGAAAAAGAAGAAAATCCTCCCAGCCTCCCCGAAGTGGATAGTTTTGTTTTCTATCTTCTGTTGTCCCCCCTCCCCAGTCACAACATTTTAGTAAATTAAAAAGCAAGGAGATAAAATATCCTAAGTGGGCGGAAAATGAAACTGAAAACAGGAACAAAATAATTTTTATAAAAACTAAACAAAGATTATTAGAGAGAAAATGAAGAAAACTAATACTCACGATCAGAGCTGAAGTCATCCACTAAAATGATTTCCTGAATCAAGTTTGCAGGGGTGCGGTTCAAGACACTGTAGGAACAGAAGCAGAATTAACTTTGTCATTCTAAACAAAAGCAGATTCTCCCCTTTAACGGCCCTGATCCAGAAATAACTGCAAAGAAACCTTTGCACAGCCGCATGTGCAGTAAACTGTCTCTGGGGTGGCTTTTGCCCAGGAATGTTTTAGCACATTATACCAAAACAAATTAAGTATTGGCTCTCCAATGAATGTACTTGTATGAGATCATATGTGTGTTTCCAAACAACTGCTTGTCAATTCACAGGTATAGGTAAGTACTCTTTTTTTAAAAAAAAAAAAAGTCTTATTACATTCTTGAAGACTCTGTGTTTGAAGAAATCCTGTGAATTCCAAATAGGAAATAGCATGGTGCCTGAAGGTTCTTTTCCAGTCCAGAAATCCATGGTGGTAAATCCACCTCTTGTGGAATACTCTACTACCATGTCTAATTGTGACAGGGAAGCAAAATGCTTGACAGGGAAATCAAATTGTAGAGATGAGGAGAAATGTTCCTTTTGCTGGGGACCTCCAGAATAAAGAATAGTTGCTTTTTTAAAAATTCGCCCTCTTGTTCCCTGATAAATTCTTGGGTGAAGAGTTCATATATGAAAATAACTCCACAGGAATTAGTTAGGCAAACCTTTATTCTCCCATCTGCAGCCCTTTCTCCCATCTGCAATGTGGAAATAATAATACTGACCTACTTAAGAGACACAGGAAACACTAGTCGGAATCCTATTTAGCATGCTGGTATAAATGCAATGGCATAATCTCATGTATTCCTGTTTATCATGTGCTAGTCATATAACCTGATGTATGAGGAACAGAGGCTTATTAACTCTGTAACTAGCAACAATTTGCCACTGAAATTTACACCATGGCACTTATACTAGCACACATAAGTAATAGGATTTTTGCTATCGTTGTTTCAACTAAAACTCCCAGAATCTCTCAGTACCACACAAAAGGGATTGGAGACCTTTTTACTTTTGAGGGCCCCATTCCTTTGGGAGTAATCTGTCAGGGGCTGCATGCATGGACCCCAAACCTTTCCCCCTCTATCTTTGTGTCATATCTCATTAATTTAATTTAATTTGTAATACTTCTATATTACACAGTATAACAAAATCTCCAGTAAGTTTATATGAATAATAAGAGTTTATCTTAAAATACATACATAATAGGCACAAACAGTATAGAAACATTTAAAATATTTCTAAAATAGTAAACTATTAAAATATTCCGGCAACTATTACAAAGAGAGAGTGCATGGGCAATAGCCAAAACAAAAAGTCATGGGAAAAGGCAGCTCCAGCTGTTTGACGCAGGCTCCTGAACATATCGTGTGACAAACAGCTGGTGCAGACACACCCCAAGCACAGCCATGGCGTGTGGAGCAAGGGGTGCCAAATGGATAAACAGTTCAGGAGAGACAGCTGTTTCCTGTGGTGTAAAGAAACATCAAATGGGGCAAAGTGCTTGCAACTGACAGCCGTCCCCTGAAGAGAAACAAGTGATGCCAGTGGGAAAGCCAATCAAGATGCTGATTTTTAAAAAGTGTCTGGCATACATGAGACTTCTCATGCTTTCTACAGTTGTTGTTCCTCTTGGCAGGGGCTTTAAATCTGGCTGTACAAACAGAGCATAAACAGTCTACTGGGTGCTGTACATTTCCCTTTTTGTGTGTGAATCACCCAGATTGTTTTCAGTAGGGATGTGCACCAGCGCCAACAGTTGGATTTGGAATTACAGCCCTTTGGATTTGAAATTCAGAATTTAAAAATTTCAGAAATTCTGGAGATCTGGAACTCCATTAGAGTCAATATGAAAACTATATAGTCATTATTTTCCCCTTTAAAAAAACACAGACAGGGAAAACATTATAAAAAGATTTCCCTGAGTCCTCTGACATCTTCCCAGTGATTGTGCCAAACAAAAAGTGTGCACACCCACAGCCAACAGAGCCTAGTTATTAGGAAATGACTGTAATGAGCATACTGATTGAAACCTGAACAGTGGGAATGCCAGCAGCATTGGGTAAGTAGAGGACCAGCTGCACTGGGGAGTGGGCAAACAACCCGGGCAGCACTGGCAGGCTGGCTGGAGTAGCAGATAGCCTGTGGTGGGTGGGAACTGTGCCAACAGCATGTGGCACAGCACAGTTGAGTGAGTGAGTGCAATCTCGGAGTAGCAGTTGGAAGGATGAAAGAGGCAGAAAGAGGAGGCAGCAGACCAAAGCATGGCTTACTTAATACTGTGATCAGAGTGTGCCCTTCTCTCTTACTTAAAGAGGACTTAAGCAAAGCCCAGGTTGACTTTAAGGAAAATACATTTTTTCTACAGATCCAGGTTCCCAGTGTGAGTAATGTGGACTGACAATGTCCCCTATCTGAGAAAATGCTCTCTCACTGGGCATACTGGTGGGCAAAACAGCAGTCCCACTACCCACTGCCTCCCCAGACAGACTCATTTTCAGCCCAGTAAGACAAGGGATCGGTTTCTTTTGGCTTGGAGGGCTGCTGCATCTGCATCTCTACTTCTGCCACATCCTTCCTCTAGAGTAGGGTCTCTGGAGAACAGGTCCCTGCCACGCTCTTGCCCTGTTGTTGCAGTGGTGAGGGCCTTCGACTCTTAACTGCTGGTACAGCTGTTTGGGGTGCTATAAAATTGCCAGTTTCTTCCCGCTCTGTGTGACCAGTCAGTGCTAGCCAGACCTTTTTCATTAGATGGTGCTGCATATAATGGGAAGTTGGCTGGCCTTGCCCACTCTTTGCTGCTGCTGAATATCCATTGCCCATTGTTTAATTCAGGAGTAGAAATGGGCACAAATTAAAGACTGAATCACCAAATCCATTTAAAAATCACTAATTCATCAATTTGTATTCATACAAACCAATGCCCCTGATGAATATAAATCAATGCATTTATTCTTTTGGCTATAAAATGTTCCCCCAAGCACCTAGAGACTCCAAAATAGCTTCTTGAGATCTCCAGTTTTTGATTGTATGTTTGTATCAAGGATAGCTAACTTGTCATCACTCTAGTTCCAGGAACTGGTGGGGTAAGTGAAGTTGGAGATGCAGGGGTGATTTCAGTGTCACAAGCTTCTGAAATAGTGCCCACCTGACTCCCTTCAGGCCCCTCCTCCCCTGCTTTGCACAGGAGACATTTGCTGGGAATGGGAGTACACTCTTCCTTGAATATGTTGGAAATGCATGGCAAAGATATGGAAGATATTGAAGATATGGAAGACAATGTCTGGTGCTCTTCATAAATTTCTTTCCAGTCACAAAAAGAGCAGTACAGCTGCTGACCAAGCTGACAGTATCAGTCTGAGTGCTGCTCCTTGGCCTTCTCGGGTACACCGATTCTTTGGGAGAATTGTGTCTTCACCATCTTTTTTGGCCCCTTGCCCTGGCTGTTCTGGCTAGATTGTACAAAAATGTCACTGGAACATGTCTGAGGTTCACTCATATCTGTACCATCTTAAACCAGAGGCTTCCCTGCCACTTCCTTGGCAGAGACACACATACCCTGTACTGCTGCCTGCCACTGTTTCATAGTGTCAATGCTGAACAAAGCAGATTTTGTTTGGGGGACTCATAACAGCAGTTGAGGCTGTCTTTTTCTTCCCTCTTTCCCACTCCTCTCAGTAGAAGCTGCTGCAGTGGGTGCAGGCAGCCTTCCTGCAGCCTTCCTCAAATGCCTGTTTCTTCTATCACACCCACATTTCACACTGCCTGTATACTCTAAACAAAGAACAGCATCTGATTCTGCTACAGCAGAAGACAAATCCTTCCAATGAAAATCTCACACACATGCAGAGAGACACAAAATCTCTTAATAGAGTTGTCTATATACAACAAAATCTTATTCTCTTGCCTGATATACCCCAAAGGGGCTTAAACCTAATATATTTCCCTGTTGATTTATACTGTATTAATCCATGAATCTACTAATCCTAAATCTTATTCCTAACTATATTAAGTCAATAATATACAATGAGATGTAGAGAATGTAATTGTAATTGTAAGTTAAGGGTTAAGAAAAGGACACAGAGAAAACTGCTGCAGTGTATATACTGGTTTCTTGCAGCTGCACAGGACCACAGCAAAATCAGGCAAAGCGAATGTCCTAGGGGTTTATAAGCAGCTATGCCCACCTTTCATCTGGAAAGAAAGAGCCAATGCAAAAAAAATACTTTCTGGTGTCTGTGCCTGCTTCTAGATTTCCTTGGTGCAGACAAACATCATTTACAGGTTTTGCTCTCACCCCAGCCCCCTCCCTTGGGGAAACCCATGGCAACCTCGATCAGGAGACATTGAGTTCTCTGTCCCTTAACTTTCCTTGGTGCCAGAGTGTAGTTAAGTTTGATTTCTCAAGAAATCCTTCCAGGATGCCTGAGAAATAGGTTTCACTTTCACTTCCTCCTCTAGGAAGCGGAAACCTAGTCTTTTACTTTCTAACTACAAGAGTAAATGGGTCTCCGAGTATTAGTAATTTTTATTACAGATATTCAGAACTATCATATTTGAATTTGGATATATTCAGAACAATCGCAAGTATGGCATTATCTGGTGAATTCTGAATACTTCTGAACCTGAATCCACATCCCTGGTTTTCATATATTATGATATGAGCATGTTAGAATCCATCTGAAACCTCTTTCGGTGGGTTTATGTAGCCCTTGCCTTTTGGGGCATTTCCTATGAAAAAAGACAGCAGCAGAGTACTCTATTTTGCTCAGATTCACTCATTACTCTAGCCTTTCTGGCAGAAATTGAAAAAAATTCCAACACAGTTTTCAAGGTGCTTGAGGTAAGCCATGTATCTCAATAAAATGGATCTGAATGCAGTCAGCTGGGCATGAATTATGACTGTGAGTACAATTGTTGCTGCATTTGCACACACACTCAGCGATCCTACCTCCAGGTAATTACTGTCAAGTGCTGGGGGGCGGGGGAGAAGTATGAAGATGAGGATGACTGCTCTGATCCAGGAACTGGTTTCTTGCTGCTGCACAGGACCACAGCAAAATCAGGCAAAGAGAAAGTGGTTGCGTAAAAATCACATTGTCTGCTTCCCCCTTCCCTTTCTTGGGGTGGCTGGTCACAAGTCTGATACAGAACTCATTTTTTTTCCAAAAGCACAGCAGGTAGATTAGGCCTTCCATGACAATTAGGGGCTGATTTGATTTTGATTAATTAGCCATTTGAGTAGCACCTGTTGAAAATTACATGCAATTAAATAGTTATAGATAATTGCAGAGTTGTTTTCCTAAACTGAAGTTTAATGGTGCCTTGGGGAACGGCAGTGACGAAAAAGTCCATCTGATGGGAAACATTAACCAAAAAATCTTTCAAACCAACTAATCAGTTTTCACGCCTGACTTTAGAGGTTTGAAGCCCCAGAAGACTCATGTTTCCAAAATAGTCAGACTCAGCCAACATCTTAAATTGGAGGCAACCAGCCAATCAGAGCAAGGAAAAGTGACTTTTCTAGATAACAACTCCCAGAATTCCCCAGCAATCATGATCATCAGCCACACCAGCAGCAGGACTGTTCGGGAGTGGTAGTATTAAAAGAAAAAACCTAATTTTTTCCAACCTTGTTGAAAAGACATATGCAGGGAAGAGACTACACTGCATGGCAGCTAAAATGAAAGTGGCTTTGGTTCAAATCCCACCTCAGCTGTAAACTGAATAGGTGGCCAGGGGAAAATCACTCTCTTCCACCACAGTATAAGGGGAATACAGGCAAACTGTTACGATCTCAACATGTTAAAATGCTATTTAATTTCAATTGTACTGTTATTATCGCTGGGTCTCTCGTACCCTATGGAATATAAATATAAAAGTACCCCCTTAGGTTTATAATCTTGCTGAAATCTGAAGCATTTAATCAGAGACAGGAAAACTGTATTAGGGTCTATCTATCTATCTATCTATCTATCTATCTATCTATCTATCTATCTATCTATCTATCTATCTATCTATCTATCTATCTATCTATCTATCTATCTATTTGGATTTTACCCCACCCATCTATATTCTAAATGAATTTACTCTGGGCGGCTTACAGTCCAAGCAATATAAAACCAAGAATTAAAATAAACAATATCAGAACAAAAGAGAGATGAGCAGAGTCCAAGATGGGAAAACACAAAGAGCTAAGTGATGGAAAGGGGGAAGGTCGGCCTGAAGAACCAAGTCTTCAGCTTGTTCTTGAAAACTCCCAGCGAGGGTGCCAGGTGAATCTCAGGGGGCAAGATGTTCTAGAGGCGAGGGCCCCCTGCTGAGTAGGCCCAGTTTCTAGTTCTCTCCTTTCAGGGGCAAGCCCCTCAGCTGCCCAGCCTGGCTGGATCAAGTGAAACAAGTAGAGCTAGGTGGGAGCAGGCACTCTGCCAGGTATCGAGGTCCTAAACCGTTTAGGGCTTTATATGTAAGCATTAATACCTTGAAGTCAATGCGGAAACGAATGGGCAACCAGTGTAAGGCCGCCAGAGTGGGGGAAATATGATATTTTTTCACCCCAGTTAATAGTCTGGCGGTCGTGTTCTGGACCATTTGTAGTTTCCGCATCAATCTCAAGGGCAGCCCCACGTAGAGTGCATTACAGCAGTCTAATCGCGAGACTACGAGTGCATGGACCAGAGTGGTGAGCACCCCAACATCAAGATAGGAGCGCAGCTGGGCAATCCACCGAAGATGTAGATAGGCGGTGCAGACCACAGATGCTACCTGGGATTCCATGGTAAGCGCTGGGTCAAGATGGACCCCCAAGCTGTGGACCACACTCTTTGTGGTGAGAGTCACCCCCCCAAAAGAGAGGGAGCTTCCCAAACCACTGATAGGAGGAGCGCCCACCCTCAAGAACTCCATCTTGTCCGGGTTCAGCCTCAGTCCATTCTCCTGCATCCATTGCAGTACAGCCCCCAGGCAGCACTCAAGGGATGCAACGGCATCTACTGCTGTTGGAAAAAAGGAAATGTAGAGCTGTATGTCATCAGCGTACTGATGACACAAAGCACCACACCCCTGGATGACCCCTCCCAGCAGCCTCATATAGATATTAAACAGCATTGGAGAGATGATCGAGCCCTGCGGCACCCCGCAATTGAGGAGCCACGGGGCCGATACATTTTCTCCAAGCTGAACTCTTTGGGAATGGTCCTCCAAGAAGGACCAGAGCCAGGCAAGAGCCAGGCCACCGATCCCCAACTCGGAAAGCCGTCCCAGGAGGATACTGTGGTCGACAGTATCAAAGGCGGCTGAGATATCAAGGAGAACCAACAAGGACATGTTGCCCCTATCAGCCTCCCTCAGTAGGTCATCAAGCAGGGTGACCAATGCCGTTTCCATACCATGCCACGGCCTGAAGCCTGACTGGAATGGATCAAGGGCATTGGTTTCATCCAAGAGAGCCTGAAGCTGATCAGCCACCACCCTCTCTACAACCTTGCTAAGGAAAGAAACATTGGCGACGGGCCTATAATTGCCAATGATGTCCACCGCCAAGCTCGGTTTCTTCCTTATGGGCCTAATGAGTGTCTCCTTGAGGACTACACTGGCAAACCAAACTGGAGAAATTCTAAGGACTAGGGAGAAAGATTGCGGTAGCGGGTGTTCCCACTGTCCCAAAATATCATGCCCCATCTTACGAAGTGACCAAAGTCACACGCCCTGGTCCTTTTGTAGAACAAAACAAACAATTATACAGGCAAAATACTGTTTGAATCATTGCAGTTAGAAAAAAGAAGGCCCCAGCAGGAGGTGGGGAAAGTCTGGATTGGAAGGAAAAAAGGACAGGCTGATTCGCATTGTCCTTTATGTCATGTGATCATTGAAAAATATTTTAAATTCACCCATGTCAATTCCGGAGAAAATTGAAAAGTATTTTCCAATGTAGTCACACACATATTCAGCTCTTTTTTTTTCCTTAGGGAAATCTAAGAACAAAACATTCCCTACACTTGTGAAATTCAGGTAGTCAGGGCCGCTGATCCTTATGTAGCCAAAATGTTACAATCCACACCCAAGAGGGAGGTATCAGGAGGCTTGGGAGAATCAAGGTTTGTAGAAGTACAAGACATATGTAGGGGCAGATGTCTAATTTGGGAAGGAGACAACCCAAGGAGGGCTGAACAGGGACAGTAGACACAGAAAATTGGGTGGTGGAGGGAAGAAAGGAGTGGGATTCCTTGACCAGCTGCAAGTGAGTGGTCAAGGAGAGGCCATAAGCAGGTCCAAAGTAGCATGAGAAGTGTCAAAACACAGCTGATTAGTTGGCAGGCAGCAGGTAAGACTAGCTGAGACAGAAAGCAAAGAAGAACAGGCAAGTGGGACGGAGGATAATTAAGCATGCAGAAGGCAGCAGTCAAGAATATTTCTCCCTTTCTCCGTTATCCTTTGCTCCATTGGTCTTCTCTTTCCTCCACAGAGAAGTCACAAGCAAAAGATGCTGAAACAAGAGACACCTGGTTATAAAAAGAGTGAAGAAAGCCCTCTTATTGTCTGGACAGGTCATTTCCTGATTCACAGAAGATATTTTAGAAGTTCCTAATCTGGCCTGTTTCACACATTACATAAAGGAGTTTGGATGTTACCATCATGTGTTATAGTTCCCACAATATAGTTCCTCTGTAACACAAAACAGACCCCACATTCCAGAGCCTGAGAAAGTTCCCTTTTTGGAGCTGCAACTGCAAGAAACCCCCAACCAGCATGATTAAGATGAACTTTATGTCTCTTGCTGGGATGATATAAAAGCATAGAATCCATCCTAACCGTGCAGACAAAAGTTGCATATGTTGCCAGGAATAGTGGGAGAAAAGAGAATTATGGGACAGTGGAAATCCCATTAATCGAGGAATGTTCGGAAGAGGCGCCAGTTTCTCCTGTCCCACTTGGGCCCTGCCCTACTTTTTCACTAGGATTACTTGCCTGTTCCTACTCAGTGTTGTTATTCTGTGAATCGGGAAATGACCTGTCCAGACAATAAAACGGCTTTCTCCATTCTTTTTACACCTACCTGTCTCCTTCCTCTATCCCATTTTGCTCATTTCCTCCCAGGAGAAAAGGGGAGAGCAATGGAGCATAAGGATAATGGGGAAAGAGACATACAGTATAACAGCTGCCACACACTCAGGTTTGGATTGTGAACTGGACAACTGGTCCATTTGCCGCAGGCACCAACTGCACACTGAGCCAGTGGCATTGAAAACACTTCCAGCCTTGAGTCTTGGCACTGCAGTTGCCACCACAAACCCACATTATCTGTAGTTCAACCAGAACATCAAGGTCAAGGCCAACCATCTTTCTGAGTCTGATACTATAGCCTGGTACAGTAAATATATATCTTTGTGAAAGATTGCCTGCTAGCCCTCCATGTTACCCTTGACTCCCTTTCTTTCACTGTAATACAGAACTTGCATTTCACCATTGTGAGGAATTATAATTATTCCCTCAGCCCGGAAAGATAATAAACGTTTAATAGAAATCAGGCTTAGCTCAAGGGCATAGTTTTTAATCATATGGTTCAATCTGGAAAGGTTAAAACAATACACTGACAACACAGAGCTTGGAATCAATAAATTACAAAGAACTAGTTATCTGTAATTAATTCCTTTCCTCCATAACTGAGGTAAAAATTTCGTGTTTTTATGGATTGTAACTTAATAAGAGATAACTTCGCCTCTGTTGACTGTAATTGCAACTTGTTAGTTACAGTAACAGGAATACAGCCCCACTAAACCGGGGGAAAGAAATATTACATGGTTCAAGTACTGGCTTGTGTTCTGCTGCATGCTGTGGAATGAAAAACATGGATATTTTAAAAAAGCAACAAGAGCCAGTGTAGGTGTACTGGATAGAGTGTCAGACTAGACCTCAAGACACCTGGGTTCAGACAGCTGTGTGGCCAGAGAAATTCACTGTGGGGAGGATAGCAAGGGAAAACTAGTCCTTGAACATCTCATGTACCCTGAAAACCCTATTAGAGTTGCTATAAACTAGAAGAAGGGACGTGGTGGCGCTGCGGGTTAAACCGCAGAAGCCTCTGTGCTGCAAGGTCAGAAGACCAGCAGTCGTAAGATCGAATCCACACAATGGAGTGAGCTCCCATCGCTTGTCCCAGCTCCTGCCAACCTAGCAGTTCGAAAGCATGTAAATGCGAGTAGATAAATAGGTACCACCACGGTGGGAAGGTAACGGCGTTCCGTGTCTAGTCGCGCTGGCCACGTGACCACGGAAACTGTCTTCGGACAAACGCTGGCTCTATGGCTTGGAAACGGGGATGAGCACCGCACCCTAGAGTCGGACACAACTGGACTAAATGTCAAGGGGAACCTTTACCTTTACCTATAAACTAGAAGTGACTTGAGGGTGATAAGCTAAGCCAAAAGTTAACTACTTTAGTTATCATCAAATAATGAGGTTAAAGAGTTAATTTAAAAAAACTATAACAGCAATTATCTATTTCGGGGTGTGTTTAACAGTTAACTGTAATTAATTTTCCAAGTGATAATAAGGGGCCTAACGCTGAGGGAGGTCCGGAAAGAAAGAACGAGGAACCGGGCCTTCTCGGCAGTGGCCCGTCGCCTCTGGAACAACTTGCCCATGGAGATCCACCTGGCTCCCTCTCTGGGTGTCTTCAGAAGCAAAGTCAAGACCTGGCTATTTGGGCAGGCTTTCCCTCCTGCTGTATCTTAAATTCACATTTTACCATCTTGGATTTATAGTGCATGTTTATTGGTTTAACTGTTTTTAAATTTGTAATGCCGCCCAGAGTAGACCTTTGGTCTAGATGGGCGGGGTAGAAATCCAATAAAATAAAAATAAATAAATAAATAAATAAATAAAAGTGCTGTGAAAATCTTTCCCTAACCTTAACCAACAACCTTCTTCCATTTAGTACTTGGATTTGTAGAAAGAATAATCAGGCAAGGAAAGAATTCTAAGCCATTTTGGTTCCAGCTAGTTTCCAATTTCAGTTAGAGATATGAGAATCCATTTCTACTCAGAATTCATAATCAGGCTTCAGTGAGTTCAAAACAACAAAATATCAACAGGAGGCAGATTTCAGATCTTATTCCTTTCATTTTAGCAACGTGGCGCTGAGCACAATACAGTCATTACAAAGGTGTACACCTCCTGCATTGCTCAGCTGGCGCCAAATTGTTCAGCCTATTTTGCTAGAGCATATGCAGCTCTTAGCATGTGTGGTTGGTCCTTCTGCATCAAAGTGAAGCTGTATTCTGAGGGACAACAAAAGTCTTAAGCAGCCATTTCTAGAGATCATTAAAGTAAATGGTCAAGTATCTGATTATTTGTTTTTATTTTGAGGAGAGGGATGTCTTGGACCTACCATGCCTTCCTATTTTATAGTCTTAGGGAGTGTACATCTGCCATGGGAAGCCTCCAGAAGATCAATACTGTAGTGTGTTCCTTCCAAAAGATCAGTTTTTGACGGACATGCAAAGCCTCCCTTGTATTCATAAAGCTTGGCGAGGTTGCACTTGAAAATGTCTGTTATTTATTCACAAAGCAGTTTTCTGCAAGACCCCAAGACTTGGACTGAGGGGAAATAGTTCTAATGAATAATGCATTGCTGCCAGAGATGTTTTCCTTCCTGCTCTCGCTCTCTCTTTCCCCCCACCCTATCTGTCCACAGAGAAACCACAACTTTGACCTGGTAGGCTGCTCAAAGGGACACCTTGAGCAAACTTTTAATATCTTCAAAGGCAGCAAAGGATGTTTTTGCCGAGGGGGCAGAGAGAAGGAAATGAACAGGTATGCTGTACTCTTAAGCTTAAAAAACATATTGGAGAAGTCATCCCTAGAAACATTTCTTTGCTGTAAAAAAAAATAATCATAATAGAGCCAGGGATATGGGCACTGCAAGGGTTAGATCATTGGGCACAGGTGTAAGTTCTGCAAGTCAGGCCCCTCCAAATGCCCTCAAACACACCACATGCTCCTTTGAAAAAGAGAAAATAGAAACAGGTCTTCAGAACAGGTCACCACACCAATTCCACCTCATTCTCCCTCCCTTCCTCTTCCTTCTCTCATCAGTTGTTTCTATCCCCTCTCCAGCTCCCTTTAATATTTAAGGTCCCAGAACAAACAGAAGGAATTCAAAGCAGTTCAATCGCTTTATTCTAAAAAGCCTTCCAGTCTCCCCCGCCAATAATGCACAGGCTTTTTGGTAAACTGCTAGTCATCTGTCTTTAGGGAAATTCAGCAAATTTCCAAATTTGTATTGTTCCCTTTAGTAGTAAGGGAGTCTCACTAAACTATAAACTCCATCAACACAGAGACACACAGCAGTACTTAGCTCGATTCTCAATTTCTTTCCGGTCAGCCACGGTGCAGGGGAAGATGCTGTGGTACCCAACGTTCCCTTCGTTTCCACAGAAGCCTCTAGGTCACTGTCACCTGGCCCAGAGGCTCTCTGAGGGAAATCAAGGTGCCAGACACAGCTGAAGTTTTGTTTGGCAGCGTGCCCAAGCTCTCCTAAAAGTTAAAAGAAACAGAGGCAGAAAAGGTGCCTCCTGTTTGTTGAGCTGTAACATAAAATGATGCCCACGTAAGTTTGCTGGGCATTAAGCAATTCATTGAATGGTTCCCATCATGCCTATTGTGCAATGCATGGACCCGTGGAAGTACTTCGTGGACAGCACTTCTGCCTTTCTCTCTATTACAACTGCCGCTTGAATAACATTGAGTTGCACTATGCAACAGGATTTCAGCCATTATAACCATCAAATCTATAAAGCCAGAGACACAGTAGAACTCTTGTTGACTTTTTTCGTTGTGTTTTGGTGGGATTTTTGGGTTTGGTTTGGTGTGGTTACAAGGTGGATATAGTGAAAATACTCAGAGGACTAGCCATGAGTCTGTAGTCCTTTGCAGCAGGATGCATCTGAAGAAGTGGGCTGCAGTTCATGTAAGCATATGCCAAATAAAGACTTTAAGGTGATTTTAGTCTTTAAGGTGCCACTGGATTCTTATTTAGTTCTATTATTGCACATAATGGTAGCCCTTTCTCTTGTGACATAATAATTTTGACAAAACTACTTGCCCGAATGCTTACAGCTTCTCTCTCCTCAGTCATGTGAACAGTGCACAATGTGGAATACAAGTGTTGACTAGCAGACATTTGCCACTGTGATTTATGCCATTTTTCATATCATAGCATACATATGTTATATGGCCACCCAGAATAGTGGATTTTCACTAAATGGGGCAGTATGAAAATGTCATAAATAAATAAGTAATAGGATTCTGGCCTGCTACAAGATTAATCCCAGTTCAAAAGGTATGGAGAGACAGAGAGGCGGGGCTTGTCGCGGTGAAGCCAGCAGCTCCTGGGAATAGCTCCCGGGGAAAGCTGGAACCGCCCGAACTGGGGGTCCTTCAGGACATGGGGGACCGAAGGGGAGGCTAGGAGAAGTCTCCCTGAGCAGCTGGTGGGCAACAGAGGGGAAGGAAGCTGGGCAGCAACCTGGTATTTCTTCCCTCTGAAGAGATCACCCAAGCACAGATCAGATGCGGGAGCCATCTTGGGCAGTTAACTGTGAGTAACCCCCCCCCCCCGAGGAGAGGAGAACAAGCAAATACGGCGTTGAAAATACACAACAATAAAGTAAATTGAAGCCTTTGATCTATGGATAGCCCTATAAAGCAGAAAGAGAAACTAGAGTGAAAATATTTGGCCAGAAAGAAGGGAAAGGAGCGGCGATCTTGCTTACCGGTCTGCTGCCTCAAAAGTGAAACTATCTCTTAAACAGCAGGCTGGTCAAGGCCAAAGTGAGAGAAGAAAAAATCTGAGCCTGGAAAAATCCCAGGGTGAATTAAATAACAACGGACGGGACTTAAAACTCTTATCAGTAAGAAAAACAAACTGAAAATATAATAATAACGCCGTGCTACTAGACTTCTCAACAGTGCTACCAAAACTTGGGAACTTCAGCAAGGATTTCAGCAAGTAAATGAACGTCTTAGCCAAATAGTAGATCAGATGAAAGAGATGACATTAGATGTCAAACAACAGTTAAATGAAACTCCACTAACCCCAGAATTGTTTTTATTGAGCGTGATACCAGACAACATAGATAAGACAAAGAGCTACCCAGTTATATATATAGTCACTGCAGCCAGAATGCTTTATGCTAAAAATTGGAAGAAAGCAGAGATACCGAAACAAGAGGAACTCATTCAGAAGATATGGGAAGTGGCAGAAATGGATATTCTTTCAGAAGTGTTGAAAGACTGTCCAATACAAAAGGCAACTGAACGATGGGATTTTTTATACAAATGGTTTCAGTCCCCAGATAGTGCTGGAGTAACATAGATTTAAACTAAGATGTAACTGTAAGTTGAAAGCTGGAGGGTAATCGAACTGTAGAAAGGCCGAAAGTCGACTCGTTATCGCAACTTGAATAGATTGGATGATTGTATACTTTGTGTTCTCCTACCCCCCTAACCCTAACCTTTTTTCCCCCATACCTCCTTTTACCCTCTGTATTCCCTACCCTATTCTTAGTTGTTAAAAAATAAATAATTTTTTTTTTAAAAAAGGTATGGAGAGACAAAGGAAGCTGGGCCAGCCTCTTGGTTGTCTATTTAACAGTTAGACCAAAAATAATATCTATATAATCATCATCATCATCATCATGTGCCATCAAGTCAATTCTGACTTATGATGACCCTTTTCAGGGTTTTCCAGGTAGAGAACACTCAGAAGTGGTTTCCCATTCCCTTTTCCTGGGTGTGCCCTGGGACTGAGCAGCTTGCCCAAGGCCACACAGACTAGCGCTACTCACAGGAGGCACAGGGGGGCACAGGAGGCACAGACTCTCAAGAGTCTGAAATTCCAACCTTTGGCTCCATAGCCAGATACCTAAACCACTATGCTATCCAGCCAGCTTTGTTGTTGTTTAGTCGTTAAGTCGTGTCCGACTCTTCATGACCCCATGGACCAGAGCACACCCAGGCCCTCCTGTCTTCCACTGCCTCCCGGAGTTGGGTCAAATTCATGTTGGTAGCTTCGATGACACTGTCCAACCATCTCATCCTCTGTCGTCCCCTTCTCCTCTTGCCCTCACACTTTCCCAACATCAGGGTCTTTTCCAGGGAGTCTTCTCTTCTCATGAGATGGCCAAAGTATTGGAGACTCAGCTTCAGGATCTGTCCTTCCAGTGAGCACTCAGGGTTGATTTCCTTTAGAATGGATAGGTTTGTTCTCCTTGCAGTCCAGGGGACTCTCAAGAGTCTCCTCCAGCACCACAATTCAAAAGCATCAATTCTTCGGCGGTCAGCCTTCTTTATGGTCCAGCTCTCACTTCCATACATCGCTGCTGGAAAAACCATAGCTTTGACTATGCGGATCTTTGTCGGCAAGGTGATGTCTCTGCTTTTTAAGATGCTGTCTAGGTTTGTCATCGCTTTCCTCCCAAGAAGCAGGCTTCTTTTAATTTCGTGGCTGCTGTCACCATCTGCAGTGATCATGGAGCCCAAGAAAGTAAACTCTGTCACTGCCTCCATATCTTCCCCTTCTATTTGCCAGGAGTTGATGGGACCAGTGGCCATGATCTTAGTTTTTTTTTATGTTGAGCTTCAGACGATTTTTTGCACTCTCCTCTTTCACCCTCATTAAGAGGTTCTTTAATTCCTCCTCACTTTCTGCCATCAGAGTGGTATCATCTGCATATCTGAGGCTGTTGATATTTCTTCCGGCAATCTTAATTCTGGCTTGGGATTCATCCAGTCCAGCGTTTCGCATGATGTATTCTGCATATAAGTTAAATAAGGAGGGAGACAATATACAGCCTTGTCGTACTCCTTTCCCAATTTTGAACCAATCAGTTGTTCCATATCCAGTTCTAACTGTTGCTTCCTGTCCCACATATAGATTTCTCAGGAGATAGATAAGGTGGTCAGGCACTCCCATTTCTTTAAGAACTTGCCATAGTTTGCTGTGGTCCACACAGTCAAAGGCTTTTGCATAGTCAATGAAGCAGCCAGCTTTACATATCCATATATTATCTATTTAAACAGTTAGGCCAAAAATACAACCCAGATTTTTTAAAAATAGGTTGGAAATGGAGTGTGGTATTTGATTCTATTAATCTGCAACCCTTAAAAATCACTGAGAAAGCTGAAAGCAAGAAGTGTAGGAACATCCTAAGTGTAATGGGCCAAATTAAATAATAAAAGTCAAAAAATCAAGCTGAGATTAGACAGTTCTCTCTTTTGTTCTTTCATAGGTTTCTTCAGCAGTAATTCTTTAACTCTTTGGAAGATTTGTTGTTTTAATTTAACACTTAAAAGCTACAGTTCAACTAGCTGAAAAATATTCTTTGTTAAAGATCAATGTGTCTTGAAATTTGAAAATTCATATATGAGAGCACTTATGAAATGTATTCCCCCATATGTTTGCATAGAATTGCAGTCATACATAAATAAAACAAGTATTTAACATGCCATAAGACTTCTTTCTGGGGGGAAATGTCACGGTTCTTGCAGTATAGAACATTTGTTATGTAGAAAATTAAAAGGCTTCTTAATAAGCCAAAATTCAGATTTTCTCAAAAAATGAAATTTGTAGCACAACAATGACTGTGTAAATGTTGGTAAATATTTGAGGTTATATAACATATATATTTGTGTATAGGGGGAAAATAATCTTAAAAACGAGCGACGAAATAAGAACTGTCAAAATCTGTACAATGCATGTTAAAAATAAAAAAGAAACATAATGTGATTGTCATCCTAACCTAAAGCTTCAGGCAGCTTCACCAATTCCATCAGACAATATCGGTGTTGATAAATGTATACAATATTCTTGCATTACCACGACGGGATTAAACTTCACAGCTGGCTAGTAGAAACTAATCCTTGGTTACCAAAACCAGTCATAATTTGTAGACCCTGATTTTAAGTAGTGGGCTCAGATCATACTCTGAACTTTTTGAGATACCAAATATTTACTGAAAGGGTCCACAAAGCAGTCAGCGAGGATTAAGTAAGGCTTTTTTCTGCAGACAAAAAACAAAATAAAATCTATCAACAAATCAGGAATGAACGATGTGCCCAAGACCTTTATTGGTAATGTCAGTGCTGTCTGCCAAAATCAAGCAATTTGCACAGGGTTAATATTTGCATCATTGCATCTACTATTTGTATTCAGATATTCAAACACCCAAGCACAAACAATAAAGATGTACCTATTTCGTACTTTCCCTCTATTTATTGTCCTCACTCAGTCCAATAAGAATGTCTTTGCTTGTTCTGCTGCTGCGCCAACCACTAAATGCAACTGCCATGGCTGTAGTACATCTAGGTAATACCATAACAACATCCTAGAAGCAGAAAAACTGAGGAAAGAAGACCTGATGGCACCAGTATCTGACTCAAGGAAGCAGTTATGACTATTAAACCTATACTTTCTCAGGAGAGTTCAGGGTTCAAATCGATTCAGCCATGGGTGATATCATCCCTCTTGACCTAGGAGTACTCTGTTAAACCTGCCTATACTCATCAAAGTTACACACCAGCTTATATTTTGTAAAGGGCTACATTCCATTTTACAGGATACCATCATTTGGCAGTTTTGCAGCGTTTTGTTTTCCCCTGTTTTGAAAAGTTGAACTGCATCTCCTAAGACAGTAAGAGCTTTAGACTAAATATGCTAGTTGTTTTAGGGCTTGTTTACACACCCAGTTTGGAATGGGCTGGAGCGGGCTAAATGCCGTTCCCTCTTTTGGGGCGTGGGCTGGTTTCCTCCAGCAAAGAACTCACTCAGTCACCAACTTTGAGAGTGCACAAACCCATCCTTGCAGTAGGCCAAACAACAGGCTAGACACCCATGTAGACAGCCTCTTAGTCTCCTGTGGTTGCATTTTACACCACCACCACCACCATCATCACAGTAGTGTGGCCTCTGCAAACATCTCCCAAACAAAACTTGGTGCTTGCGCTGGAAGAGGTCCCCACCCTCGATACAAGAGTCTTTCATCACCACATCTCAAATGAAAACTGCATGAGATTCTTTGTTTTGTGTAATTGTTTCTTCTTCTGGGATCTGAACATCATGTCTGGAGCTTACAAAGGTTGTCAACCTCCCGAGTGCTTGAAGCCAGCTTTTAGAACTCATGTAAGCATATACTCAACTCCTAGGAGGAACAAGCTGTTTAAAAACAAAGCTTCTTTTGTATTTTGAATTCCAAGTGATTTCTCTTCCTAGTAATAAACCTACTTTAATCTACTGCATTAATGGATTTCAGTCTCTGAGCTTTCCCATATGATCTGATGCTGTACACTGGACACACATGTTTTATGCTACTGAAGAACAAGATATTCTGGGTTAAGAACAAGAAGAAGAAAAAGAAAAGAACATTGGGTAACTCCTAATATCTAGGTGACTAAAAAGAAAGACTTTGAAATTGTGGTAACTGATTATGACTATTTGTGGGATTTAATTTTTTAATAGTGAAGTTGTCACAGGTACAATATTAGAGGGCATTTTATAAAACGTTTTGGTCCCAGATTTTCCATGTGAAACAAATGTTTGGAATCACACCACATAGCACTGCCACTTGGGATACAGATTCATGCAGAAATCCATACAATTAATTGGACTGGTATCTACAGACATTTGAAATAAAAAACCCTAAAGTTTTCCACAAACACAGACCCAAAGGCTCTTTGGAATATATATATATATATAAAAGCTAATTATCACCACTTTACCCTGATGTATGTCCCACTGAATTCAGTAGGATTCTCTTCCACTATGTAGGCTTGTGACTCTACATTATTTAGAGATGGGCACAAACCGCCAAGGCATTGGTTCATGCCGATTTGTTTATCGGCCTAACAGGTGTTCAGTGCTTCAAAGCCCTGCCTCCTCAGGCAGGTGCCCACTCAAAGCCAGCACCCAGAGGAGGTGGGGCAGGGAAGCCAGGTGCTCTTGATGTTATGTGTTACATTGTTGTGTCCTGTGATTGTGTTGCCAGAGTAAATGTCAGGGTAGAGCAAGTATCTGGGTTTAGTACAGGGTATAGTACCCGTCGTGGTATCAGTGTTGTGTAACTTATTGTGCATCAATAGTTGCTGGGTACTGTGGGGTTATCTGTAAGCAAGTACAGGCTTGTCATCAAGTGGTTGGGAGAGTGAAGTATTATTGTCAAGGATAGGCTAGAGATCATTTATGATGTGTGTGTGTGTGTGTGTGTGTGTGTGTGCGTGTGTGTGTGTGGTATCAGTTGTGGGCTGAAAGTGATAACCAAGGGTGTTCAGTAATTTTCTCATCTGAGTCTTTCTTGCAGTAGGTTGCTTCTAGGTATTTGTCTTGCCTGCTTAATTTGTTCTTTAATCATGTTGGACTGGCATTGTAAAATGCATTTTGGAGATCCTTAAGTTTGGAATCTCTATCTTGTGGGTCTGACCAGATGCACTTGTATCTGAGGGCTTGGTTGTAAACAACAGATTTAGTGATGTGTTCAGGATGGAAGCTGGAAACATGCAGGTAGGTATATCAATCAGTAGGTCTTCAACACAGTGTCATGCTAAGATGTCCATGTTGTAGCTTCACAGTGGTGTCAAGAAAATACATTTGTTGTGTGGATTGGTCCAGGCTAAGGCTGATGGTCAGATGAAAGTCATTGAAATCCTGGTGGAATTTCTCTACATCTTCCTTTTAGTCCAGATAAAAAAATGTCATAAATGTAGCTCAGATAGAGAAGTGGATTTGGGGTACAACAGTTAAGAAAGTGTTGTTCTAGGTCAGCCATAAATATATTTACATATTGTTAAGCCATGCAAGTGTCCATGGCCATTCTATTGATCTGGAGATAGGTTTTATTGTCTAAAATAAAATAGTTCTGTGTGAGTTTGAAGTCGCAGAGGATGGTGACCTATTAAAATTGGCTTTCCTAAAATCCAGTGTACACATGCAGCTACACTGTGCTTTTGTTTCCTTTGAAATAAAGAATTCAAGTGAAATATGGCCACTTTCCTCCAGAATTCCCCTTACTGCCACTTCTCCCATCAAGTCATCTCTAGTGGTTAGAATCAAGTCAAGGATAGCTAATCATCTAGTTTCTTCCCTTCACTTTTTGTATTTATTTATATGCCACCTTTCTCCCAGAACTGGGACTCAAGATGGCGTACAATATAAACTTGCATCTTTATAGCCTGATCTTAATTTTCTTTCTATTTGGAAGTAGGCCTCACTGATTTTAGAGGGATTTACTTCCATGAACATTTGCTTAGAGCCTTAACGTGAAGTCTCCGGAGACTTGAAAATATGCCTTACCTTTTCACTGTGCGGAGTAAGGTGGAGCGAGCTTCATTGTGAAAGGTGATGATGATGCTTGTTGCTGGGAGGTCTGTACCATAGTGCACAGAGGCGCACCTGCAACACAGGAAAGGGAAAATGTTGACTAGAGACAGTGCACACCTAATTTCAATAAGACAGATTGCATGCCTAAATGTCTGGGGGAATTTGTTCAGGGAAATAAATGTTCCAAATCTGCTGCCAAGCTCACAAAATCTCATGCACATATTTACCAAACAGCTGATAAATGCAAATTTTGGTCCCCTGCCAAAACCTTTCCCTTAGAACATCTTTTCTGTGAGAGTAATTCATCACACACTCATAGTGCTGACAGCAAAGTTTAGTATCTATTGGATTGGAACTGCCAGTAACTCCAGTTAATAAGCGTGTTGGTTTCAAAGCGGCGGGGCGGGGGGGGCAGGAAAAAGAGGATACCAACCTATATTTTGCGGAATCTGCTGCATGTTTTCTCTGGAAGTGTGGAAGGAGAAACAAGAGCAATCTATGCTGCTGTAAAATTAATTGATAACAGTTGCTTCCTATGCTGGCCCAGCAGAAGCAGCTGAGGTGGTGGTGTAGTAGAGAGTGCCATATGGCTTGCTGGCAACCAAGGGAAGGCCCCGTGCTCTTACAGGTAGGAGTAAAGAGTGCTAAATGTATAGAAGTGATGGACTAGCACTATCCAGGCTAGCCACACCCCCACAGAGTTTGCTGTCATCACTGGCCTGTGAGCTTACACCCCTGCATACTGCTGAGGTTGCCACCTTGACACTACCGTGGGCCTTGCCAGGAAGAGGATGCAGTCACTTCCTCATCGCCACTTCAGTGATACATTGCTTGGCAGGCACAGCTAGGTGGATCAATGACCATTCTTGACCTTAGAGAGAACAGTCCTCCATTTGATGGGCTGCCAGATGCAAATCTTTCTCTTGAATATGCCTTCCATTTGAGGGGCCATCCAGCTGAAGTCTGATTTATAGAAAAATAGTCATAAGGCAGGAGACCAGGAACTTGAGGGTGCCCACCCACAGCTAGTAAAACATGACAGAGACTTAGCAAGTACACAAAACACCTGGTCATTCCAACCTCAATGAGATGCATTGTAATTTTATTTAATTTATTAAAACTGTTTCTCATTTTGCATCAGTACATACTGTAGATATTAACTTACATAACTTATGTGGTTCTATGAAAATCAGTGTCCTCTTTAGTGTATGCAAGTGGCCATCCTTCCCTACCTAATTTTAAGTACACTCCCAACTATTAGAAAACATGAAAAGAAGGCTTGTGCAGTTCAGCTTATCAATGCTTTGCAAGTCACTTTAAGAGAATCTCCACTGGTTTCCTGGGTAAATAGTAGAAGGAAGCCTAGCAGAATGACCACATAATGTTGGGCAGAAATTGTGGCCACTGCCTATAAATAGACCAGAGTGAGCATCCAAAGTCAGAGTCTTCACTATGTGGTCCCGACCTATATAAAAATTTCTCTCCTGGGAGAAGTCTGTATTAAAGCTGAACATCCTTCATGTCAACAGTAAAGCTGAGCTTGGAATGAACTTGACAAGAAATTTGAGTCCAGAAATTAACCCTCTTCTGTGGTGGTTGGCTATTACAGAAAGAGATGCAGCAGCAAGTGATTTAAATATGTGATTAATTAAATATGACTCCTATCTTCCTTAGAAACTAGTCAAGAATAAATAAGATGGAACATGTAGACTGAGAGAGGCACATTACTCTGCAACCATTCAATAAATCCTTGGAAGGGATGTGAATATATAAATCCCTGAAATAACTATGTTTGCATGTTTCTTGTTTAGGCTTTGTCATTGTGGATAATATCACATTTAAATTATCTTAATCAGATTACAATTTAAAAACTGAAATCAAGTGTGTCTTTCAATAGATGTAAATGGCAGCTGAGGACTTATTTCCTTCTAAAAAAGTAAGTAAAATGAACATATATAGAGACAATCTTGCCAGCATGATAGGAGATTATAATAGCAATAAACCCAATAATTCTACAGAGGCTCACACCATGAAGAAGGAAACCCAGACAGTAAATAGTTCATCTCATACCTTTGCAGACTTGTGAACTAGAAAAAACCAATATCCACAGACACTCTCTCAGCTTGACCTCTTAGTCTATCTCACATGGTTGCTATGAGGATAAGTATAGGGGTGGGGGAGGGAGAGGAGAGCCATTTACACCTTAGATATTATACTCGTCCTTTGAGAAAAAGCAACAGCCACCTTGGGTCCTTTTAAGAAGAACGGAAGGGGTAAATATATTTTAAATAAATAAAATAAAATAAACAGACACTGAGGAGTTACTTAGTTCCTATACTTTCCAGCACAGCTACCTGGTTAAAGAGCTACGGTGAAAGGAGAGCTCTCTCTCTTCTTACTTCTGCAATCCTAAGCAGTGACATTTCCACTAAGCAGCCTCGGCAGCTACTCTACAAACCAATCAACTCCTCCTCTCCCAGGAGGCTAATGAAAGAAAACTCTAGTCCTCTCCCAGCCCTGGGCACTTTGAACATCTGATGTGTCTATATTGCAGTGTGAGAACTCTGCATCTGTTTTTCTATTTTTAGCCATCTTACTTTGTCTTTTATTAGTTTTTCTTGCAGACCTCCTGAATTGGGAAGGCCCACCATAAGAGTGCAAGAATTGCTAAAGAATATATTTTCTTATTTTTCTTGGACATCTTTTCATACCATTTCGTTGTCCTACAGAAGCGGTGAGGCCAAAAACACAACACCACCTCTTCCCATTCCTTATACAGAAGCTGACTGGATGGTAGACTATGTGCTGAATCATACTTCAACATGGAAGATGGCAGAGTGTCTTCCACCACCATAACTGAGGGCAACAGGCCTGCAGCAGTCACAGGCACAAGGCAAAATGCATGGCACAAAACATCTTAGTCCTTTGCTGCCACTTCCTCCTCTTCAGCTGCCAATGGAGAAGACCACCTCACTCTTCCTAACAGTATCCCGTCCCCTGAGCACATAATTGTTCTCTCTTCATAAACAAGAGCAGAACAGAAGCAACAGTAAACTAAAAAGGAACCATCCCTTTTCTTACTGTAACTTTTAACACGTAACACGCATAGCTTCAATAATCACTGTTGATCAAGAAGCAGAAAAGCAACTTATTCATACCTGTGCTCTCACATGAAAGTAAATCAATGGAGCAAAGCAATATCAAGGAAAGGACAAATGCAGTGCAGGTCTCAATGGAGTACATGGAGAAAACATCACATCATTTAAAATCTGTCCTCATCTGCTTCTACAGGCACCTCCTTGCTAAGGAAATTCTGTGAGCAAGCTGTGAGTTTTCCATAATCACTGTTTATTTTACTTGGCTAAACTTACTTCTGATACAATTTGTTGGTAAGCAGAGTTACATTATTTAGCTTTACATTTTAAAAAAATTATGTAAACTTTTTAAAAAGGTACATCAAAAATATCTGTGTTTGACCAACTCATTCTTCCCACAGGGTAGTGCCCTGGCACCATTACTTTTTAACATTTACACAAATAAACAACCAAGGTTCCCCTACTCCAGGAGTTTCATCTATGTTGGCAATCTTGCCTTGACAGTCCATGGAGAAAACTTTGAGGCCATTGAGTACCAGCTAACCTCTGCATTAGAAGATATTTCCTTATATTAGAAAAACAACCAGCTGAAACCAAACCCTTTAAAAACACAGGTCTGTGCTTTCCACTGAACAGAGAAACAGAGAGGAAGCTCCGAGTCAGCTGGGAAAGCAAGATTTTAGAATACTGCCCTACTGCAAAGGATTTGGGTGTCACTCTGGATCAAACCCTGACCGACAAAAACATTGTCTAAACACCAAACAGAAAGGAAACTGGCTGAGTCAGACTGGGATGTACACCCACTAACAATGAGAACCACAGCTTTGTCCCTGTGCTACTCCACAGCAGAATATGCTAGTGCCGTAAGGTATAAATCAGCACATGCCAAACAAGTGGATGTAGCTCTTAATGAATCATGCAGAATTATTACTGGCTACCTGAAACCTATCCTCTTTGAAAAAGTCTCGTTGGCTGGCATGTCCCTTCTGGAAGTACTTTTGAGAGATGCTAGCAAATAATGAATGAAACAACTTAATACAGCACCAAACCCATCCGCTGCATGGGCACCCCCCCCCCAAGACAATAACTAAAATCAAGGAGAAGATTTCTGCATACCTCTCAAGCATTAAATATTAAACCTGAAGAGGCAAAGCTAAACCTATTGAGAGCAAAAAAACAACAGACCTTCCCTAAAGGATGAATGCTGAAGCGTGTCTACCACCGGGACAAGACTTTAGCTAGACTACCTGGAGATTACTTAATAGACTTCCAAGTAAAGTAGGAAGATCAAAAATAATCCAGTAAAATGAAACTACTTGGATACAGGACAAATTTTCTGTGACTGTGGAGAAATTCAACCAATGCAATACAGTCAACCCTCGACTTACGAACGGCCCTAGTTGCGAACTTTTCGACTTACGAACCACTCTGATAGAAAAATATAGCCTCGACTTGCGAACTTTATTTCGAGTTACGAACCGAAAAAAACCCTTTTTTTTAACCTAAGTCATCTTAGGTTAAAAGGAAAAAAAAGAAAAAATTCTGCCCCTAGTGGTAGGAACGGATTAACCGGCTTTGCATTAGTTCCTATGGGAACTAATGGTTCGACTTATAAACCGCCCCTCGACCTAAGAACCAAAAACAGCCGGAACGGATTAATTGGTTTTCAATGCATTCCTATGGGAAATGCTGATTCGACTTACGAACTTTTCGACTTAAGAACGTCCTTCCAGAACGGATTAAGTTCGTAAGTCGAGGGTTGACTGTACTTGCATGCATGCAATTTATACCTCACCACATGTAAAAAAGAAGATCTAGCAAATGGCCAAGATAATACTATTGAAGTAGACTGTTTCTGGTCAAAAATTATCTTAACATTTTAATTTGTTCTAATTTTACCTATATTTCATATACATCCATAAATTTAAATTGTGCAATGCTCTAATACAAATAAAGAAAGATTTGGTAACATGGCACATGTAGCTACAACTATTTCTTCACAGGATGTTCACACTTAGAACCACAAAAGAATACACAAAACAAAACACATTACAGACAAGGATGGGGGATCCTAAGTAGAGATGAGACTTTGAAAGCAGCAAGACCAATGCTCTTTCCACATGGCCAAATTTACAAATAATCTTCAAACTTGGTGGCAATCAGTCAAACAAAAGAGGCATATTCAGCTTTATTTAATATTGTGTCTCCTTCTTTCTAGTTTGCATTAGCCCCATTCAGACCAACAGCATCACTTGAGAGATGAGGGAGGAATCTAAGAAAGCAAGTTGAACGTAGGAGTAGTAAGGAAACAGAGGTGAAAGGCAGAGAAAAAGAGAGACAGTAGATGTTGCTATTTTGGAACACAATTCCTAAAATCCGGGTATGAGATTCTTGGAATTGTGGTCCAAAACCACACAGCCTACATTTCCCTCCACTGCAGAGAAGTGAAAGGCCCCAACACCAGGTAATAATGTCTGTGAGAACCAACTCGCAGAAGTGATCAGGTAAGAAAGAGCTTCAAGGTAATTTTAAAAAAAACCCACCTCTAGAAGGGGGTATTTCCAAGCCAGGGGAAGATAGTCCGGGCCATTATAAATGATGGGGCATATATTTAGCCAATCAGAGCTACATATATAATTCTTTTCACCCCAAGAGCTAGGAAAGGCTGTTCTGCTTATGACTTATTTGAACTATATATTACTGTAACATTTATTACTACTGGTTTATGGCTATTACTGAAATGCTGCTATTTTTTATCCCAACGTTCATGGCTATTGTTTTATGACTGCTTTAAGTGACAACTATTTTTCCTCCTGAAGCACTTTATTACTGCGATGGTGGCCTATTACTGCAATTTCCAAGCATATAAAGAAGCCCTGATGAAGGGTAAGTGAGAAAACTAGGATAAGGCACAAGGCATATTATATATATTATTGCACTAATTCACATTGCCTTTCTCCCCTTTTATTTTAAAATGCTATTGAGAGTACACAATACAAAGAAGTTAACTGCCATTTCCCCATCTTACGTTTCTGCAGAAAAGAGACGTCTTCTGATCCTTTGCTAATTTCAACACTAAAAAAAAATTGAATGAGCACACAAAGCTCATGGGGATATATGGGGTGACAATATCTCTTTTCTGTGTAAAGGGATGTGATGGGACTGTCTTCTTTTTGAAATAGACCTCTGTTTGAAGGTTTGTCTGAAATATCCCATCCATGGTGAGCCCCTGGCCAGCAGAATCAGCAGGCAGACCTGACTCACTTGTTCAGTCTTTTGCACTAGCATGAGAAGTATTGCAAATCTGTTTAAACTAAACATTTCTAGTTTTGTATCTGCATGTATAAATCGGTACATATGTAATGTTATGCAAACTGGCATCTTCTTCTGTGGAAGGAATGTCCTCTTTCTTCCTTTCTCTTTTTCTCTCTATCTGTGACATCTATGTGACAACCCTGCTGGTACAGTATTTCTATGAATGAAAAAGCCTCATGTTCAGATCTCACTCATGTCCTGAACTGAGTGTTCACACACTTTCAGCCTCCTCTGCAATACAAGGAAAACAGAAGCAGGATGTTTGCTTACAGGGTGAGATTGGGAGCTGCTCTGTTGAGACCATTACTCCAACTCTTTTCTCCCACCCCATTCCTAATACACAGCAGTGAAGCTCATCTGGGCTCAGGTGTATGTTGTATATTGCTTGCCCTTAGTGGCCCATGTGAAAGCACCTTCAATCTAGGGCCTCCACCGCTGAAGGTAGAAAGGAGTAGAAAACGTCGGAATCAGATTGCCTTGAGTGTAAGATGGGATGGTGGAGGCAAGACGCCTGACAAAAGGGTAGGAAAATATAGAGAGGAGAGGGGCTTTGTGGAAGAAGGACTTTGTGTTTTTCTAAATAAAAAAAAAACATGACTGTGTTAGTTTAGCAATGTGCCTATTTGTTATTTTTATATTTCTCCTTTTCTTTGGTTAGCTTTAGGTAACATATATGGTTCAAGTCTTCCCCATGTTTGCCATAAATGCAATCCCAGGAGGTAGATCAAACTCAGAGGCAGCAATTGGTCCTAGGTCACCTGTCAGTTTCATGGCTCTACAGAAGCTTGAACATGGACCTCCAGAGGCCCAGTCTGATACTCAAACAAACATATCCCCTTAGCAGCAGTAAGCAATTTAATTTTTTTTTTTAAAAAAAAGAGCTGCACCTTAAAGACTAACAGATGTCTTTCACTATGAGCTTTCATGAATTATAATCTACTTTCTCAAAAACAAGGACCAGAGTGACATGGTAAAGGGGCATGAACCGCATGAGATGTAGATGAATTCAGAAAAAATTGTATGGTGTGCGCTATGAATCCTTGGTCTTTCTTGAATCCTACTGATGTACATTGGAAGCTGTGACTATACCCACTTTAGTCGTCACCCTTTCCAGTCTTTCTTTGTAAGTCCTTTTCATCACAGCAGTTACTTTGAGATCTTCAACTGGGAGGTTGAAATGTTCTGAAATTGGCTTCTCTGTGCTGCTATTTCTGATTTTGTGACTATTTCCTCTTTTGTACAGAAAATATCCTTTTAGCCCTATGTAGAATGCTGAGGAGCATTGCTGCCAAAGGATGGCACAGATCACTTTAGCAGATGAACAAGTCCCTGATGTTGTCAGTGATGGTGCTGCAGCCCAAAATAGTGCTGCCAAAATAGGTGCATCCAAGTTTAGAATAGTTTTGGCCCTGACTTCGTATCTCTGTATTTGAGCTTTGTGGCCTGTTGTGGGTCAAGAATTGTTTAAGAATGGGGATGGGGCTCTCTGTAAGGGAGAATGGGCTATCTCCTACAGCTGGTTAACAAAATATGTTTCTTCCAGAGAACATTACGTTATCTTCATTTTTCCTTAACTGGGATACATCTGTATGACCTATGCTAAAAACGCCTTATAGCATCAACATGTGATATTATCACAGTGAGCTATTTTATAGAAAGGAAATATTTTTTAAAAAAAATCTGCACAAATTTTAATTCTGGAATCAGTATGTCAGGGGCCATTTAAAAATAACTAAATGTTCTTTCTAATTAATGTGCCTCCTCTTTTTGGCATTACTTTTGCAAACTCCAAATTGTTGAAGTATTCTTACCTTGCCCCTGGCTTCCTGCTAGATAGACTTGCCGATGTTGATGTTGACTCAATTGCTTTGAACAGCAGCCTGCTGATAATAAGGCTAATCTACAGCCCAAAGCCTTTGAGCCTTATCTACCACCTCATCTCAGCCATATAATCTTATCTCTTCATGTGCTCAAATAACTGTGAACTGGTAAATGCTGAGATGCTTTCCGCTAACATCCTTCTATAGCTTACAATTCAATGGAAATAGCAGTGCCTTGAATTATCTGGGGATGGATGGGGGAGCGGTGGTATTCAGTTATTCAGTTTTGCACAGCTGCCAGTCCAAACTTCAGTACAGCAGTCTAGTAAGAAATGTAGAAATGATGCAGAGATCAAGGTTTGTAGTTAGGTTTCTGTTTGTGAATGCATAACACAGTGGAGACATTTGGGAAATTACAGTCAGCTACATTGCAGAAATGGAAGAAGGTAAACAGAGCACTACAGAGAAATTGACAATAGGCCAACACCTACAGGTTGAAAAGATGGCCATGAGCAATAGCTGTGAAACAGTAATAATGAGGAATTAGATGGGTACTCATATTGTCAGTCTCAGAAATTGCTCTCTTTGTGAAAGGAAAGGCATGTTTTTTTTGGTGCTTTTCATGTTTTATTTTAATCGGTCACATAACATCCTACAGCAAAAATTGTGAATGAATAAACAAAAATTCATCTTTTTGAAATCAATACCTGTGTACAGTTTAGAAGCCCATAAAGCTACTGAACTGAAAATACAATGGCCCAGTTCAGATAGACATACTGTATCTCAGCTTAATAAACTGACCTGTGCATTATCATACTTAAATCTACCCATTTAAATATGATCCTTTGTTATATGGTCCATGTTCAGAACAATCTTCAGCCTATACATCTATTAAACGGATGAATCTTTACTTAACTATACTTTCCAGTTTCAATCAAACCAGGAAACTATGGTAGCCAGCTGCCCATTAGCAAGCGGAGTTAACGAAAAACCACTCAAAAACAATGTAGGACTAATTTACTAACCTGATGTTTTAAGTGAATAGGAAACTGACATAGAGTAATTATGGTGAAAGATAAAACTTAAATTATCCTGTTGACAATGTGTCCCCCCTGCTGTTTTCTAGTATGGAAGGTATGTGTATGGTGGTAAAAGTTCCTAAGCAGAACTGTCTACCCGTCCCATGATAGTTTCCCTTCCTGTGCTAAAAAAAGGTGGTCTTGTTGGAGGAATGCTGCAAAAGGGGAGGATTTAGTGAGGCTTCTCTTCCTGACCTCCAAGCAGGGCAGCCTCTTCCAGGAGGCAGAATGAACTCCTGCTTTAGAAAGTGGAAAGGGAAAGTGCGTCCACCACCACACCAGGAGAAACGTCCACCACCTCTGTTTAATTGGAGTGAGACAGAACTATAACATGTGCTGCCAGAAGCCCTAACTGGCATCCTCTGTGCAAATGCTACAGTAGATAAATGGGTCCAAAACAGCCATCAGCTCTCTGTTTATTTCTAAGGATCCCTTCTGCTTGAGACAAAGGGCAAGCAGACCTACAGAGAGCCATTTAAGGTCAAACACTTGGTTCTGAATGGATCCTTCTCCAGAACCCAGCATTGTGGGAGAGGTTCCTACAACCATTCTAGAATGTCAAATCTGGCCCCAGTGCTGAACACTTTAGTTTATATCTCATTTGCACTACTATACCACACTGTGCACAAAGCAGCCTTTGAAAAAGCATTCAGAAAAGTCAATAGGCTCAGCACGCTGCAGACAGAGTAATGACTTTTTGAGTAATGAATTTTTATCTATCATGTGATTCCCATGTTATCAGCTTCACTCGTTATGGGTCTGTTTCTAGCCATGATGGCTGTGTGACCTAAACAAACTCTTTATAACATAGGAAGAGAGGCCATCTGAAATATCACATTTTCTCACATGTTCCCTGACTTGATGTGAAGATCCCCAGATGAAGCTGTTCCATGTGAATCAAATTAGAGTTAAGTGGAATGTGTACACTCTACAAGTAACCCATTTCCTCTGGCATGAAGATTTTTACAGAGATGTATGACTCAGCAGTGGACTTGCAAATGAAGCCTGTGTTTATCTTCTAGTGGCTAATCCAAAAAAAGAGCACTCTAAAAACCAAATACAGAGGAATGAAAAGTCAAGAGCTAGAACAATCAGCAACCTTTTACCATTTGAGGGAGTATCGCTTCCAAATCGTCTAGTCTGACCCTGTGTCCTGCTCCCATCAGAGGTATATCAGATGGAAACTCAAGATACCTTCTTGTTGGCTGCTCTCAGGACCTGGAACCCCCTGCCAAGAGAGACTAAGCTAGTGTCATCTTTGTTCCCCGTCCAGTGACACTGTCAAGATGTGAAATGTTGTGTGTATAAAGTATTAAAATAAATAAGGGAGTCAAGAAAAAGCAGCCCTGAAATGGAAAGTTCTTTTTGAAATGAGGTTTGAACAACAGTTTACAAAAATCATTGCAAAACAAATAGCCAGCTCTTTCAACTAGCAAGGTCACTGTACCATAACATTCTTGACAGTTGAACATGTTTTACTAATGATAAAGCACAAACAAGAGAAAGAATTGGAAATGTTCTCTACACGACAGTTCTCTAGTTTTCCTGTTAAATCCCTGTTAAAAATTTTCTTGGTGCACCAGATACCTGTAACTTGCAGGCACTGAAAAGATACTGTTTACAGTTTGAAAGGAAAGGTAAAAAACTGAAAGATTTATAAAAATAGCCAGAAAAAGAACAGCAGCATTCAACTCATGAACAGGAGACAGCAACACAATCATCATGGATTTTCCTCTATAGATTTCAAGCTGGTTTGGCTGGCTGAGCACTTATAATTATTTTGTGTGCGTTATTAATATTCTTGAGGCTAGGAAAGTCATTTTCTTTAATATATTTTTGTTGTAAAGAACTATGATATATTAGAGATTTATTCTCTGCCTTTTGTTTTTTAAATGTGTCTTTTTAGGCAAAAACTCCTGCATTGTTAGAATGTAAACAAACATTGTCATTTGTTCTTTTTTACTCTTAAAATATATTTCTCTTGTATTTTGAATTGAATTCTGACTTAAGTATTGCTTGCAACTTAAGTTTAGTTTTTATGTATATTTTTAAGCATTTCTGACTACAGTCGCCCCTGTCTCCTTTGTTCTTATACAATGTGACGATGTTTGCATCCTTCATGTCCTGTGGTACTCCACCTTCCCTCCAGCAAAGACAAAAGATTTCATACAGCTCAGTGGTGATGATCTCTTTACAGCACTTCAGCACTTCAACAGGGATGTTATCCTTCCCTCGCCTCCCTTGCCGGAGGTGAGGGAATCCAAGGCAGAAATCCTGGCTGGTACAGCAAGTGGTGAAGGCTTCTGGGAACTGCAGTCCAAGAACATCTGAGGACCCCAGTTTGAGAACCACTGGCATAAATCAAGCATACCAAAATCCAGTGCTTGTGGTAGTGTCAGGATTTCTTCTTCTAACCACTGCATCCCTTTGGTGCTGGAAACCTGCCTCAGAGGGGTTTCTAGCCTTGCAGATTGGGGTTGGGTGGGCAGAGCACAAGGGAATGCTGCAGGAAAAGGTGGACTCTTTCCACCCCCCCACACACACATATACCCATAGAAATGTTCTTCTGATGCTGCCATTGACATTGGGTACTGGCTTATATTTTCTAAAATTTAAGATCCAGGTTTTTTAAAAAACAGTAATAAAAACTGCTTTTTTAATTCCTGTGTTTATTTCTAGAGAGGCTACTAAAATTTCTTTAGGCTGCCTGTTGTAAATGTACCCACAACTCAGCCATATGGCAATTATACTAGCAGAAGATGTGCTAGTTGGCAAGAGAAGAGAATGATAGCATTTTCCTCCAAGTACAAAATACATGATACTATTCAAAGCAAGACCAGACTGTGTCCTATTGCACCTGTATAATAACCGCACATTTATTGGACTATAAACTATATTGTAGAAACATTCTTAGACTATGACCTGAAGGCAAAGACTCAGTTTACAGAACAAGCCGTAAGTGGCATGGTACATCTGGGGATGTTTGAGGTGCTCTGATGATTTCATCGATTTTGTCTCCCCTAAAATGAATTTAGCAGAATGATAACACACCAGTCCTCATCCATGTTTGAATGCAAACACATTTCGTATTCTTTGAAAGACAATATCAGCTATTTTTTTAGCTGACAAGCCACAACCCTTCTCAGACCAAATGTTATATAATAGTATGTCAGAAATGATAACCAACAAGTGAAAATGTGCATTTTAAACAAAATACCCATCTGTATTAACTAAACATTGGCTGAAAAGGTGTGAATTTTAGTGGTGAATTGCCATAAGTTAAGAAATTCATAGACATTATCTGTTACAAGCTTATGGAGATTTTGTATTTTTTCTGAAATTCTCCATTAAAATTACAGCTTTTGTATTACTGTGCAACAGGAATTCAACCATTATGTGACTGCAGGAACTAAATGCTATATGTGGAAAGGTTGCAAGATAAATACTTTAGCAGAAAACATTTTGTGGCACTTAACTTAAAAGACCAACAGATTTATTATGGCATTAGGGGACTACACTACATTTTATCTATGTGAAGTACCTTAAGCTATAAATATATATACCTCACAGAGGAAGGGTATCATAATTTGTGAGGCCAAGGGAATTAAAATGCAGAAAAGTACAAACAGTGATCATTGCATTGCTCTGATTAATTAGTGCTTGAAATTTGGTATTATCCTTGCCTGATGAGGACTTCTATAAAACTTCATAATTCACTGTATGTGTAACATTTTAGTAACCTAATAATCAAAGTTATTAGCATTGCTTGGCATTTATCCCTGTTCAAACCACAGAAGACAGAGATGATCTTCTGGGTAACTATAATTCATTTACTTTACATTGAAAACTGCATTTCAAATTCCTTTGTTCAAGAAAACCACTTTATGCTCAGTGACAAAATGTCCTATCAAATGTCTTATTACACAAATATTGATTTATCATCAAATAACTGTTTTGTATGAGACCATTTGTTACCAAACTAATTGTCACTGTCTGTATTTTGAACATGTCACTGACCTCTCTGTTCACATCCCTCTACCATATTTATTACATGAGAGTGCAGTGATGATACTGCGCTGCCACAGCAGGTCAACATTCTATAAGGCAATTCTAAAAATGGGGCAGCCCAAACAAAACACTGTAACTTTGAAACCAGGCTTCAGATCATTACCAAATTTGGCACAAAGGGAGTAGACAAGATGCTGTTGCACTGTACCAAATCTGTTGATGTTTGGACCAACAATTGTAAAGTTATGATTTTTTAATAATAAACATGATATGCCCTTGCAGACACTGGCAATCTTTTATGTCAGCATATTATTATCTAAAACAGATCAAATAAAATGTAAACACCAATCTTGTTTATCTTGCAAGAAAACAGTTGGTCCCAGCCACTATTTTCTATTTAGAAAGATCGAGGCTTTTTTAACTCCTTCCTGGCCAAACAGGCATTTGTGGCGGGAAAAGAGATTCTGTGTCTTGTTGTAAAAATATATTTTTTAATATATATTTTAAATATTTTAAAATATAAATATTTTTATATTCCTTCGCTCCTTCGTGCATGCGCACGAGCACAGGGGGTGCCCCACCTTCCCCAGCCGGTCCGCGGGGCTAAAAAGGTTGGGGACCGCTGCAGTAGACCATCTTGACTGCTACCACTGGTATTGTCAACATTCAGGCTGCCCTTTGCTATAGAAAGCTTGGCATCCCTTTTCCTGCTGGCAATGCAGGCACAATATTGTGCAGCAATATTGGACCATTTCCTGGCATTCTGAATCATGGATACAGAAGCACAATATTCCACATTCATAAAATGGAGGGTTTTTGGTGAACTGAATGTATGTGCATTTTTAACTCCCCCATCTTTGATGTATAACTTAAAGTAGTCATGGGGAAGGTGACTGTGCCAGGGAAGGTAAGAGCAATGTTGTCAGGAGACTGGACTCTGCTAAACATTTAGACTTCTAGAAGGGTTACCCGAAATAGAGTGGACAAAACTGAAACACCAAACTAAGATGTATCTGTTCTCTTCCAGAAATAAGAACTGTGTCAGCAGAAGAGAAATAATAATTCCAATATTACTGAGAGTGAATATGTTGTTGAAGCATAGCTATTGGACAGCAGCAATAGAAGAAGGTAACACGGGTGGAGGATCTTTTACAGACAATAGCAATGATACTTCAGATAAGTCTTGTTAGTATTGCACAGAAGACAATGGAAAACTACACCCACATACGTACCTCATACCACAAAAACCCTGTGATGAGACAATCTAAAATGAAGTGAGAGTGCAAAAAAAATATCACATTCTTAAGTTAGAATACACTCCGTCAGCTACTGGAGAAAAAGTAAAGGAGTGATATTAGCACAATTCTTAATAAGGCAACTGGATTAGAACCAAAAGGATGTTGAGACATGAGAGGAAGGTTCAAAGCTTGGCAACACATATAATTGGAACACAGAAACTGAATTTAGATAACTAAAATGAAATGTAGTATTGAAAATGTTTGGTGTGAGTTGACTAAAGTGGATTGAAATAGGATTTCCAATCAGCGTACTATAAAGTGTACTCTGGAAATGGCAAACTCTGAAGATGATGATGTAGCATAAGGGGCTATATTGCAAAGGTTGACCAAATAATATCAATCAGACTTCACAGAAAGCCTGTCAAAATTGCCATCACACAAGTCTACACTTCAGCTACAGATGTTAAAGTAAAAGAAACCAACGGCATTTATGGAAGTGTCCAGGGAGAAATTGCTGACACACCAAAAGGGGATGTGCTGATAATCATAGGTGATTGCAATCTAAAAACAGGAAATGAAGCAGAACTGAACGTTGTTGGAGAATTTGGCTTCGGATCTTGAAAGGAAGCAGGAGAGCAAATAATTGGATTTACAGAACAGAACATACACAGACATTTTCAACTCAGAATAATACTTTATGAACTTGAAGAAGGGGAATGCATTTCTTCAAAGCTTGCGCTGTAACAAATTTGTTAATCTTTAAGGCACCCCAGGGCTCTTTGTTATAAGAAATTATGTGGCCACCTGTTTCAACCCAATTAAAAGAATCGTATTTCCAGAGACTTGCTATAAAAATTTAAAAGCTTGTTTCTTGTGTTGTACCCTGCATTAACCCTATGCAACTCCCTCCCCACCAAAAGCACTTGCACTAGAGATAAAAAGACATTATGAGATTTACTTCTAACAGTCACTGTTCTCTCTTCAGAATAAAGAGGGCTCACGTATTGACAAAGATATCCTAGGACAAGATGATGATTATAGATTGTGGTAGACCTAAGCTTGGAATCATTACATTTTGGGATGATAACCTCAAGTCACCATGCTGTCTGAGCAATTCTGGGAGCTACCGTTCATAAAAGTAAATTTTTAAAGGTTAGTGATCATCTGACAGGGTACCTGTAATGCCTGGTGTCTCGAATAGGCCGGTCACTGCTGAGTTTGTCACTCTCCAACTGATTGAAAGCATGTTGCCGATAGGGATCTTCTCCAGCCTTTAGCAACTTTGAGGAGAGGTACACCTTTTCATCAAAACTCCGTAAGCCAATTTTCTCTGCTTGTGGTGGTTTAGATGCCTAGAAAGGAGCATTCGAAAGAGTCAGTGTTGCAAAGGTGAGGACTTTATACGACATACCATGTCAATAACATTTTGTACAAAAAAACCCATATTGATATTCAAAGGAACAGCTGATTCAAAAAAAGATGGATCATAGATAATTATTTCGGAATGCAACAATTAGGTAAGGTACTCTTGTTACCATAGGAAACAAATGGGACAATGCTTCTCCTTGTACTCTAGTGACTGACTAACCTACAAGTTAGCCCTAACACAAATATATTTCCCATTGATTTCCATGGGGCTTACTTTGGACCATCTATCTTTAATATATTACAGACTTAGATGTAGCATATGCAGTGGTATTTAGAAAGTGGCATTTATGAAAACAAGGCTGAAATTAATACATATTTTAAAATCCAAACAGGCAGCTAATATAAAATGACCCACTGCCAACAGTTGGCAATTAATTATTATTGTTGTCATATCCTAACTCAGCAAATCTGTGTGGTATAATTTGAATATTTTGAAAACTGATATTAATTTTGCCAATTTACTCTACTTTTATGCAGTTTTTTTCTTTTTTCTTTGTTTTAATTTTTAAAGCATTTGGAAATGCAACCGATCCGAATGCAGTTTTTGCAGCACAAGGCCTCTGCTGATCTGTAGCTGGGAAGGGTTCTAAGGACGCAGCTGAACCTGTCTGACTATCACTGTCTGAAGTAGTTTTGGCTAGAAATCCAAGCCAGTTATCAATACAAAGTAATAAGGCAGGTTGAAGCGTTGGCAACAGCAATAAATTATCATGCTTGCTACTGCATTTTAAAACATAGTTTTAACAATGTTGAGATTTCAACTACGTATACAAGACAAGATTGGGTGCAGTGTTTGGGTTTGAAGCAAAACAGTTGCACAGTGGGGTACGAAACTGACTGCACCCAGTAACGCTGGGGAGGGATTAATACTTTGGTAGTCAAAGTTATTCCAGTCACCCACATGTTTTCCCCACTTTCTCCATAAGGTTTGGAAAGCAATTAATGAGTCCCACCCCAGCAACCACCAAAACAGCATTTCTCCAACTAGGCTCTCTTGAACAAATACTTGAAACAAGAGAAAGGATGACAATGGTGGACTGCATTGCAAGGCCATCATGCACTACCTGATGTGTATTACACACCTAAAAAGGTCATTGCTAAGGGTCTCCTCAGCTGATCAAACTGGCTATATTGCAAAAGCATACAGAGAAGATATGTTTTTCATAATTTAGAGTCACATACAAATGGGATGCTAAAAGTTGCCCTTCACTGCCTTGCCTGAACAATTCCTTCCCCTTTTGGTACAATAACCACTTTCTCCTCATCCAAGGCTGAAACGAACCTCATTGCTAGGATAAAGGACAGCTAAACCCATTAGGCTCAGTATAGAAAACATGATTGATTTCATAGTCTTGAAAGCTTTTTCAGGAAGCTCAGCTTCACTGTCAGGAAGCAGAGTGCACAAATGAAGAAAAATATTTCTTGAAATGGCTGAAGAAGTCCTCTTTTTTAAGCATATTGTCAATAACTGCTTACACACCCACAAAAGAGGGAGGGAGAAAGCAAGTGTTTGAAATGCTCCACAGTGAACAGCACAGAGAATGTATCCCATTTTGAGTCACAGAGGCACACAGAATACATATATTTTCTTCCAGCTCTAAATACACTCTTTTTTCACCTTTCCCTTTTTGCTTTAATGTGTTTAAAATAGGGTGTTTTGCAAATGGCTATTGTACAACTGACTGCTCAGCAAAAGATAATAATAATAATAATCTTAGAACTGCAGAGCTGGAAAGGACCCTATGGATCATCAGGTCCAGCTCCTTTCAAGGAGGCACAGTGAGGAACTGAACTCCCAACCTCTGGCTCTTACCTAAACCACTGAACCATCCACCAGTGGTAATATTTTTTTTTAAATAATGGGAACACAGGAGGTGAGAAGATGTGAACAGCATATAGCTTTTATGCTCTTTAATATAGTACAAGAGACTAAAATTGGATGGATTAAAATACTATAAGCTAAAGTGTTTCCGCAAACAATAGATGCTTCGTGGACCCTGTCAGCTCAGAGCCAAGGGTCTGTGGGCTAAATACTGATCTGATTGCTTAATTGTCACACAGGTTGTCACCCATATATCAACATCTACTTTTTAGGGTTGTTTTTTTACACATATTGCCCATGGTGTCAAAACTTTGTAAATGCTCAGATTTGTGTCCTGCCTCTCCTAAAAGCATAGGTAGGCTCAGCTGAAAGATAATGAAGGCCCAAAAAAACTCATGACTGAGTAGGAACTTGAAGCACTTGAACTTCCTAGTCTGTCTTTGATGGACCCAATCTAGCTTTTCAACCTTGCTTGCCTTGAAGGCTGAGATAAGGCTTAATTCATGGATGGGCAATTTGAGGCTTTCCAGATGTCATTGGACTGCCATTTGGATTAGCTGTAGCCAACACTAGTCAATGGTGAAGGGTACTATGAGTTATGGCCAACAACACCTTGAAGGACACGAGTTGCCCACTCTGACTTCATTCTCAGATGCTAGGAGGCATCTTGTATCAGCCAGAGTGCTCCAGATTCTAAAACGTTTCTTTCATCTCGTAATCCAGGGGTGTCCAAACTTTTCACAGTGAGGGCCACATAATATATTTTCGAGGGCCAAAGGAGCACAGACTGGAGGGCCGGATGTGGCCTGTGGGCCGTACTTTGGAGACCCCTGATCTAAACCATTACCATAAGTTGCTACTGGTGCAACCATAACTACCAGTTTGCTGGCTGATGCTCCTTCACTAAGAACCTGCCTTAAGATTCTGTGCTCCTGTATTACTCCTCTCTTGATTTGGTCCTAACTTGTCCATATGCTTGTCCAGAAAAGAGGACATGCTCAAAAAACACTGAAAACAGGATGGCTAGTATGTATTCTTTCATGCTAACCAAACAGTTTCCTGTCCTGAACATGACCACTTTTTCTGCAAACTGCTTATTCCCCTAGTTCTCTCAAATGTCAGGAAGTTTCTCCATTCTTTGCTTGTTCCTTGTGTGTAAACGAAATCTTAAGCTTTCAGTATTTGCCCTAAAAATAGTTTTTATCTTTCTGTATCATTTTCTTTCAGGAGATCAAGTGCTCACTGGAAGGACAGATCCTGAAGCTGAGGCTCCAATACTATGGCCATCTCATGAGAAGAGAAGACTCCCTGGAAAAGACCCTGATGTTGGGAAAGTGTGAAGGCAAGAGGAGAAGGGGACGACAGAGGACGAGATGGATGGACAGTGTCACCGAAGCTACCAACATGAATTTGACCCAACTCCGGGAGGCAGTGGAAGACAGGAGGGCCTGGCGTGCTCTGGTCCATGGGGTCACGAAGAGTCGGACACGACTAAACGACTAAACAACAACAAAAATAGACCTCTAATACACCCTGAAAAAAGACAATGTAAAGAGAGGAAATGGCTTATGTGTCACGAATAATGTCCATCCGCAATGTCTTTGTTACAGGGATAGCTTCCTCTCTCTACAAACACAACACTAAACAATGGTTTAGATAAGCCTATTCTGCCCCGCCCCCTGCCATTTCCTCTGTCACACCCACAAGAAGATTGGAAGTATTTATTTCTGTTTCCAACAGACCACATTTTATTGTTATGTTGAAACTAGGAACTGCAATAAAATTTTATGGTTTATCTAATGCCAGGACCATAAACCTCAGTTTGCTATTGGCTTATACGGAAAACAAAACTTAAAACTAAACACAATTTATTCCCAATTAGGAAACAAGGCCAGCTCCTCTAAGAAGGGTGGTGTACAAAGGGTATCTTTGTGCCGCCTGGAGAAGCTAGAAACTGAGCCCATCCTCCCTAACCCATTTTAGTCCCAGAATCCAGCTTGTTGGTGCATCAGCTTCACGGCTGGCTGGCTGCTTTAGAAAAATTGCAGGGGGAAGGGAACCCTTGATGGATATTTGATGAACATCTAGGATTCAAATATTAGAAAACTACCACCTGTGGTATATAGCCTTTGTATACCACTGACCTCTGAAGAAATGGGGGTTTCATTATCTGACACTTATATACAGAGAGATAGCCACAAGGATCACCCAAAGAAGTAAACAACTGAAAAACACGGTGGCAAAGCAATGAAAAACTGAAGGAAGAACCTTTGAAACAATCATTTATAAACATGGGGTTTCAAATTAATCATGACCCCCTGAAGGCTCAAGTAGGCCATACGATTGCTGTATTTCCTACCTTCCTTTTCATTGGCTGCTGTATTGCTATTTTCTGGGAAAGATTTAATCTTTTTCATCTGACTCTGTGCTTGTGGAAGTTTATATATATATATATTTATGGTTTATATATTATCTTCAAATGCCTCATAATGTTCTTTCAGGCAGGCTTTTAAGCAATAAGAGGGTGTCTCAGGAATGCTTTATTTATTAAATGCAGAGATTTTTAAATGTTTTTAATATGCTTTTGAAATGTGTTTTCATATATGGTTTTAATATTGACTAATGTTTAAATATTTTTTTAATGTAGTATATCTGGCATTTTAAAATTGTTGATTACTGTATAGTTTTAATTATTGTGAGCCACCTTGGCTCTATGAGGACAAAGGCGGCATATAAACAAACAAACTTTGTGAGAAACTATTTCAGCCTTGAAACTCTCCATGCAAAGGAATAGTGGTGCCAACAACAGGGTTCCAGTGAAAATGAAACAGCTGCTTCTGTAGAATCAAGTACAAGTCTCTTTAAAAGCTGCATGCAGTATGTAAGGAAAGACCATGCTGCTGCTGCCAAGTTTTCAACAGTGACATCCACCTAATTCTATATATGCTTTTTTTGTTTTGAACGCTGCACCTGTTATTCTACAGATGGTCCATCAGAACTGAGCCCAAAAGGGAAGTGAGAACTAGTCCTCAGAGTCAAGGAACTTAGAATTTTTTTCCAAGCATAAAGCAAGGACTTGTGTATAGCATCACCTACGAACTACAGTTCCAAACGACGTGTGTTAACAGGAGATTTGTAACTGGATCTCCTAGCAAATGGTGCAACAGTTCTGGCACCAAGCTGTGGTGCCAGATCCACTGCGGAAATGGATCTGCTGCAGGAAAAAACAAAAACCCCAGCAGAGGAGCGGATAACTTTGGATGGAGGGAGGACGCTGTAGGCTATTCCCATTTGCTATTGTGTCATGTGATCACGGTAAAAATGTGAATCAAATCATCCCAGTCTTCTAGCATTTCCTACAGCTTCCTATTGTCAATTAGGGCAAAAAAAAAAAATCAAAACTTTAGTTATCAGTTGATGGGTTCTGAGCTGTCTATGATGGATCAGGAAAGAGATCTTGGTGTGTTGGTGGACAGCTCGATGAAAGTGTCAACCCAGTGTGCAGCGGCAGTGAAGAAGGCCAGTTCCAGGCTTGTTGTTTAGTCGTTAAGTCATGTCCGACTCTACGTGACCCCATGGACCAGAGCACGCCAGGCCCTTCTGTCTTCCATTACCTCCCGGAGTTTGGTCAGATTCATGTTGGTAGCTTCGATGACACTGTCCAACCATCTCGTCCTCTGTCGTCCCCTTCTCCTCTTGCCTTCACACTTTCCCAACATCAGGGTCTTTTCCAGGGAGTTTTCTCTTCTCATGAGATGGCCAAAGTGTTGGAGCCTCAGCTTCAGGATCTGTCCTTCCAGTGAGCAATCAGGGTTGATTTCCTTCATAATGGATAGGTTTGTTCTCTTTGCAGTCCAGGGGACTCTCAAGAGTCTCCTCCAGCACCACAATTCAAAAGCATCAATTCTTCGGCGGTCAGCCTTCTTTATGGTCCAGCTCTCACTTCCATACATCGCTACTGGAAAAACCATAGCTTTGACTATGCGGACCTTTGTCGGCAAGGTGATGTCTCTGCTTTTTAAGATGCTGTCTAGGTTTGTCATCGCTTTCCTCCCAAGAAGCAGGCATCTTTTAATTTCATGGCTGCTGTCCCCATCTGCAGTGATCATGGAGCCCAAGAAAGTAAAATCTGTCACTGCCTCCATATCTTCCCCTTCTATTTGCCAGGAGGTGATGGGACCAGTGGCCATGATCTTAGTTTTTTTGATGTTGAGCTTCAGACCATTTTTTGCGCTCTCCTCTCCTCATTAAGAGGTTCTTTAATTCCTCCTCACTATCATCTGCATATCTGAGGTTGTTGATATTTCTTCCGGCAATCTTAATTCCGGCTTTGGATTCCTCCAGTCCAGGCTTTCGCATGATGTATTCTGCATATAAGTTAAATAAGCAGGAGGACAATATACAGCCTTGTCGTACTCCTTTCCCAGTTTTGAACCAATCAGTTGTTCCATATCCAGTTCTAACTGTTGCTTCCTGTCCCACATATAGATTTCTCAGGAGATAGATAAGGTGGTCAGGCACTCCCATTTCTTTAAGAACTTGCCATAGTTTGCTGTTCTCCACACAGTCAATACAAATCCAAGGCAGACCTTGGATTCTGCCTTCACCTCCTTGCAAATAGAAGGGAAAGATATGGAGGCAGTGACAGATTTTACTTTCTTGGGCTCCATGATCACTGCAGATGGTGACAGCAGCCACTAAATTAAAAGACGCCTGCTTCTTGGGAGGAAAGCGATGACAAACCTCAACAGCATCTTAAAAAGCAGAGACATCACCTTGCCAACAAAAGTCCGCATAGTCAAAGCTATGGTTTTTCCTGTAGTGATGTATGGAAGTGAGAGCTGGACCATAAAGAAAGCTGACCGCCGAAGAATTGATGCTTTTGAATTGTGGTGCTGGAGGAGGCTCTTGAGAGTCCCCTGGACTGCAAGGAGATCAAACCTATCCATTCTAAAGGAAATCAACCCTGAGTGCTCACTGGAAGGACAGATCCTGAAGCTGAGGCTCCAATACTTTGGCCATCTCATGAGAAGAGAAGACTCCCTGGAAAAGACCCTGATGTTGGGAAAGTGTGAAGGCAAGAGGAGAAGGGGACGACAGAGGATGAGATGGTTGGACAGTGTCATCGAAGCTACCAACGTGAATTTGACCCAACTCCGGGAGGCAGTGGAAGACAGGAGGGCCTGGCGTGCTCTGGTCCATGGGGTCACGAAGAGTCGGACACGACTAAACGACTAAACAACAACAACAACAACAACACAGTCAAAGGCTTTTGCGTAGTCATTGAAGCAGAAGTAGATGTTTTTCTGGAACTCTCTGGCTTTCTCCATAATCCAGCACATGTTAGCAATTTGGTCTCGAGTTCCTCTGCCCCTTCAAAATCCAGCTTGTACTTCTGGGAGTTCTCGGTCCACATACTGCTGAAGCCTACCTTGTAGGATTTTGAGTATAACCTTGCTAGCATGTGAAATGAGTGCAATTGTACGGTAGTTGGAGCATTCTTTGGCACTGCCCTTCTTTGGGATTGGGATGTAGACTGATCTTTTCCAATCCTCTGGCCACTGCTGAGTTTTCCAAACTTGCTGGCATATTGAGTGTAGCACCTTAACAGCGTCATCTTTTAAAATTTTAAATAGTTCAACTGGAATGCCATCACCTCCACTGTCCTTGTTGTTAGCCATGCTTTCTAAGGCCCACTTGACTTCACTCTCCAGGATGTTTGGCTCAAGGTCTGCAACCACACTATCTGGGTTGTCCGGGACATCCAGATCTTTCTGGTATAGTTCCTCTGTGTATTCTTGCCACCTCTTCTTGATGTCTTCTGCTTCTGTAAGGTCCCTACTATTTTTGTTCTTTATCATGTCCATCTTTGCACAAAATGTTCCTTTAATATCTCCAGTTCCAGGCTAGGTATCATTAAAAAGGGGGTTGAAAATAAAACAGCCAACATTGTAATGCCATTGTACAAAATGCTGGTAAGGCTGCACCTGGAGTATTGCATACAGTTCTGGTTGCCGCACCTCAAAAAATACATAGTGAAACTGGAAAAGGTGCAGAAGAGAGCAACTACAATGATGACTGGGCTAGGGCACCTCCCTTATGAGGAAAGGGTACAGTGTTTGTGGCTCTTGAGTCTAGAGAAAAGCTGCCTGAAGAGGGACATGATTGAGACCTATAAAATTATGCAGGGGATGGATAAGGTGGATAGAGGGAAGCTCTTTTCCCTCTCACACAATACCAGAACCAGGGGACATCCACTCCAATTGAGTGTTGGGAGAGTGAGAACAGACAAAAGAAAAGATTTATTTACCCACCATGTTGTTAGTCTGTGGAACTCCTTGTCACAGAATGTGGTGATGGCATCTGGCTTAGATGCCTTTAAAAGGAGATTGGACAGATTTCTGGAGGAAAGGTCCCTCGCAGGTTACAAGCCACAATGGGGATGTATAATCTCCAGGTTTAGAAGGAAGGTACCTTAAAATGCCAGATACAGGGGAGGGGTATCAGGAGACAGGTATCTAGTTGTCTCGTGTGCTCCCGGAGGCATCTGGTGGAGCCACTGTGAGATACAGGAAGCTGGACTAGATGGGCCCTTGGCCTGATCCAGCAGGGCTCTTCTTATGTTCTTACGTTAGTCACAGACTAACTTAAAAGTTGCATGAGTGTGAGGAGAAGAGGCTGTCTAGCACTTCTTTTCTGATTAATTCCCCTGCCAGAAAAGCTAGTAAGCACAACATGGACTCCTATCTCTCCTCCTCCTGAGTAGAAAATAACAGTTTGATGTGTATGATTTTTTAAGCTAATTTAGCTCCCTCTGACATAGGGCTGCTCAGATTGAAGCTTTACAGAATACATCAAGAGAACCAATCATGGACCCCTCACATCATGTGTACCTTGGTTTACAAATAACAGACAAATGTTCTTGAGCTTCCAAGAACGCAATTTTATATACACTTATCTGGGAACAAATCCCATGGAATTCAATACAGTTACTTTGAAGGAGGCTTGGAGTGAACTGTAAGTGAATTAGCATGTTTTCAAAATTCTCATCTAAAACCAAAGCAATCTAATCTGTAAAAGCTCTGAAATGTTTATTCATGTAAAATTATTTTAAAATAAACACACACATGAATACCTTATAATTTAGGCTAACATTCTTTTAAAAGGTTTAACGGCTGTCCAACACACACACACACATTCAGATTTCTCCATCCCTAGCCTAGGAGAGAAAAGGCATTATTCATCCTGTAAGACCAATGCGTAAACATTTTCCATGGCATCGCTAACAAGTCTCTTGGAGCCATTTAACATACAGATAAATGGCAACATCTAATTCAACCAGAAACTGTAGTTCTTACATTATCGCCAATATTATAGTAAAATAACATTAGGAGGGACTTTGAGCCAAAGCTATTTTCAGGTATCACATGCTCCAATAAATGTTTCATTTTATGAAGTTCAGGCATCATTAAGAGCATTCCCTAAGGTTCTTTACAAACTCGAATCTTCTAATGAAACCATGTGAATTTCAGTTCTTCAGAAGAAACAGAAAGAGTAGAAATGGGCATGAATCAGAAAAATTGTGATTTGTTTTGATTCGTGATTCATCAAGGATGACAAATTACAAATTATGAATTTATCATTTTTTTCTGAAGAATTGACGAATCGATTCATCAATTCATTTTTTTAAACTTTAAAACTCTATAAAATGCCCCCAAGCACCTAGACACACCAAATTTGCAGTAAAGCTTCTCCTCCCTCTCCTTTACAAGCCCTGGAAGTTTGGTGAAGTTTGGGTTTTGGATGTCCAACGTATATACTCACAAGAAGGGCCCCCCATGAATGTTTCCCCCAGGCATCTAGAGACACCAAAATCACAGAGAAGCTTTTAACGACTCTCCTCTACAATCCCTCCATGTTTGGTGAAGATTGGGTTTCAGACATCTAAGTTATACACCTGGAAAGTGCCCCCCCCCCGGAAAATGCCCTTTAGCAGCTGGCTTGGGGAAACCCAGTCTTTACCAAACTTGGAGGCATTGTAGAAGAGTGTCATGTGAAGCTTCTCTGTGGTTTTAGTGCCTCTAAGACATTTCATAGCCAAACAAATTAATGAATCAAAAATAATTCATTTATTCATGATTTGTCAGGGGCAGATTTGTATGAATATGAATCAACGAATTAGAATTTTTGGAATTAATTTGGTCATTCATTTTTTAATTCATGCCCATGTCTAAGAAAGAGTGTGAGTGAATGAGTTGGATCCCAGCTTAGTAATATGGGAAAAATTGACTGCAGTACAAAAGAAGGGTGAGCAAGCTTCTTTTCTATCTATTTTGAAGGTAAAATATTCTCGCCACAATCCTATGTCATCATTCACTTTAGAAAACAAAACATTTACATCAATGAGAATGTGTCAGCTATGCCTTCCTCTGGTACCCAGATTCTGTGCCATTGCCACACCCATTGTTCGTTACAAATTGTTTACCTTCAAGAATTTAAGTATAGCCAGGCTAGAGAAGAGTAGCAACAGCGACTAATCATTAGTCTAGGGCAGTGGTTCCCAACCTTGAGTCTCCAGATGCTCTTGGATTACAACTCCCAGAAATCCTGGCCAGCACAGCTCATGATGAAGGCTTCTAGAGGAACAGATTCAGCCATCAGTAGTGGAGCACAGCCATGTTGTCTGTGGTACCCTGGGGCCTTTAGCATGGGGCTAGCACAAAAAGGACCGGGTGTACTGAACAGATGTACTGATTAGACCAAGGGGCAATGATTTTGGAATGCCAGTCTGGTAAAACACTAACAGTGGAGACACATGCATATTGCTCCCTTTGCCAAGGCTGAGGTGACAGCGATTATGCCTGATTAACTGAGGCATATCTGTTTCCACAAGGTACCCCCATGATAAGGGTAGAGGCCCACCAGGACAATTGTGGCCAGAAAAAATAAGACACCAAAAATAAAGAAGAAATAATAGAGTGGAAGGAAACTCAAGGATGATATATCTCTTGTTAAGTAAGATTCAATCCAGTCAGCTTGGGGGACTTGGAAAAGAGAGGGTCTGGGTGTGTGTTAGACTGCCCTTCCTCCAAGGCAGCAAAATATCATGGGCTGGTTCCAGGTTCCCTACATGCCATAATAAGGGCAATTAATAAGGGATGCTATAAAGAGGGGAAAGGAAAGAGTTCCTTGCCCCCTATGGTATTGTACGGGCATTTCTAGACCACCAGAGATATGCTGGAATGGTGCACTCATGCAGCAGGGAAGGAGGAACCAATACCCACAGGGAGTGACCGCACCAGGAATCCTTATATACCAAACAGAAAGAAAGTGAAAATTATCCTGGAAACAGAATCAAAGGCAGTTCCTTTAAAACAAAAAATTAAATGCCAGAGGACTGGAAAATGCCCCAAAGTTAAGCTTTCTCATGTCTTACATTAACACTATTCCACCAGTTTAATACGGCAATGAGATTTGTCTATATTCACTGCTACATGTTTAGTTTTAAGAGGAGAAGGCTTCCCCTCCCTGACAAGGCCTTTCACTTGCCTCAGTTGCTACGAGTTATTAGGATTCAGCAGAGCAATCCCATTATCTGTTCATCCTACATACTTGTGCAGCCTTATTCCTGCTTGAGCTGATAGCATCGGTGGCCATTATCTCCTCACTGTTATACAGAGCAGAGATTATTTTCAATTACTAGCATCCAGAGAGCTGTGCAACAAGCAAAGTCTAAAGCTGTAAATGTATAATTTTTATGACGTTTGAATGAACTTGCTTTTTCAAATTGAGTACTGTACACAGTCTTACTACTTGCGTGGAAAGAAAAGTACAAGGGAGATACGACAAAAGCTCTCAAATATTGCACATAGCTGCTGTATGGCAGCATGATAAGAGCCAATGATCATTGTGGCTACTGAGGATAGGATGTGGGCTATAGTCTGAGGACAGAGAAAATACAGTATGTTTAGATCAGAACACCCAAATCAGGCCTTTACTTACACTGAGCCAAAAAAAAGTAATAATCACCACCGTTGTGATGGAATTAATCACTGCCTATTGTCTTTATAGATCTTCTATTGTTGTCCTTCCTTGACACACCCTCCCTGTCAACAGTTGTAAATTACCCCCAGAGACACAGACACTTAATTCATCTGAAGAAGCATGCTTGGACACACAAAAGCTTATGAAAAAATAAAACCTAGTTAGTCCTAAAGTGTTACAAGACTTCTGGTTTTTCTTGTGCTGCAACAGGTTCAGAATCATACTGATGCTGTCCCATACTTTGTCTAAAAGATTCTGCTACCCAGGAACCTGATGTTCAGTGAGTATGTAAGACCCCATCACTGCCCTGACTTTCCAGGTCCTGTCTACTTACATGCCACTGAACTATTGCCTGTGAGTTCCAAAACCAAGCAATCCTCAACTTACCAAGGAGAAAGTCTGTTAAAAGCCTAAAACCTTTTTACAGGAGTTGAACTGAGCCCCATTGTGGGTAAATCGGTCTATCTGCAAACATCAGGACTGGAACATACTTTGTTTTCAGCCATTGCTGCACAACTAATGCATGGGATGAACTAGCTTTTTAATTTCATCTGCTAGATTAGAAACGGGAAACCTGTAACATTTCATATATTGGATTTTAGACCCCATCGGGTTATCCAGAATAGCCAACGGTGAGGCACAATGGGAGTTAGTTCAGCAACATCTGGAAATTGACAGGTTTCCCATACCTCTGTTAGTCCTAAATGTCCATGTATCTTTCAGGATGCAGATGTTATATTAAGTTCGTACCTTAGCAGAGCTAACACTGGTGTGTCTGCCATTCCAAATCCAGACAGTACTTTCCCATGCAAAGAGTTCTCCTTCCAAAGTTTATCTCTTGTCATTTAAATGAGAATGTATGGTTATGATAAGTGCATGTCTCTAGCTAGAATCTGATTTTTCTTGTTGTCTAACAGTGCCATTGCCCCCACCCAAAACTTGGGTGAAAGAGTCCTTCTAGAATATTATTCTGCAAAGGGTATTTCACTCCATTTGAAACGGTATTTTCTTCGATCCCAAGATGTTCCAAAGTGAAACACTTTGAATTAGATGCATGAAAGAAACATCTTTTTCCAATCCCACTACAACAACAACAGTATGGCAAAAGCATTGCTCCACAGTGAGCTTGTTTGCCTTTCATCACATTATTTTTGAAGCCTTCTGAAATATATTCTTCAGCACAAAGCTATTGCATGCTGAATTAGAACAGATTTACCATCCTTTCTATATGGTATGCTTCCATATGGAGTAATCAACCAGACAGAGGCACTGTAATTTCAGCAGAAATCTTAGGCAGAAGGCATAATTTGTGCCACTACAGCTTTGTTCATCACCTTCTACCATTCCCTATGAATAGCTTGTAGTGATACAGGAACCCTGTCATCACTTTTGCATTTGGCCACCTTAGCAAATGTCCATGTTGTTGTTCTTTTGTATTTGACGACACCACTTTCCATGGATTGCAGTCATTTCATATAAAAAGCTCTCTCTAAATAACATTCAATGAGCTGTCATCATGTTTTGTGGACCTGCCTCTCAAAAAATCCTATCAACAGATATGCAGGGCACCAGGTAACTCAGTGATTGATGAGATTCTCAAAGACAGCAGCATCTTCATAACAAAAAACACAGCAAAGGGAATAAAGCATGATTTGATATGTAACTCCTGACAGCACTGCTATAACTTTAAAAAACCCTCAATATTTATCATCTTGCCTCCCGGGAGTGCTTTCTTGATGTGTTCAGAAATCCAGCCACATTTCACCAACTCCACAATTATGAATTCAAAAGACACACAAACTGAGAGACTGCAGTTGCATAAGATAAGGGTGCTGAGAGAAGAGTGGGCAGGCTGAAAAACTATGGACAGTTGAGACAGAAGGAAGATCTGTACTTTAATTATTTGAAACTAGTTTTACCCAACTAACACAACTGATGAATAGCCTTTCAAAATATTTGCTATAAAGAAAGGCCAAGTCTGTAGAAGATTAAAAGAAACAAAAGCAATCCTAATTATTTGGTATTCCACATTCAGGGATCAGAGATTACATTTAAGACACCTGTGTACACAGGTCATCCCACATTTGTCCCAAGCAGAGTAGTCTCTAATTGTTTCCTGAAGACCAAGATGAACAAAGAGCTTATCATGCAGCCTCAACCACTGGCATTAATTCAGATGATCAGCAATATTTTCAGAAGTGAAAATAAAATGAGCAAATATAAAAGCACTCTATTAGGCTTGAGTGAGTGAGTTTGTGTATTATGTAGAGTCTGGGAACAAGATTAGTTACTCTTTAACAGAGTTCAAGGAGTGAAAGCAGGATGAAACCATCCATCACTGATTTAATTCTGGAACACCACCAAAAAGCTTCTAACAGACTCTCACTGGTGAAGGAAAATGCTCATTGCAGACAAAGAGAATTGGTTTTTGCATGTGTCAGACTCCAGCATGTGAAGTGCAGCAGGATAAATAGTGCAGAAAACCAACAGATACATATCATTCTTTTCTATATAGATTTAGGAAAAAATGTATAATATGTGGATTCTAGTATGATTACATGTGTTTGGAAGCTGTAACATGCAATGTCTAGCAAGCTTAGGTAATAATGTCAATTTATGTTTTTCCCTGCTTCTCCATGTCATACTACATATTTTTGCAAGAACAAATCAATGACTGGAATGGTGGTCTACAGACAAGACCAGAATCTAAGCAGGGAGCTTTTGTTGGAAACAGAGCTGTCTCTCTCAGAAACTGAAGTAGTTTTTGCTAAAAACGGAACTTTTAAGGACAGCTTTTAACGGCCTTACACCAGTAAACCTGTGAGCATTCACCATAGTATTCTCCATGTTATTCCAGGTAGGTGGATAAGTTGGGTTGTTATACATCGGTTTTAATTTTAACTTTACTATTGTCATCAGCAGAGGACATTATGTTTTGAATTTTTATTACTATGTCTGTATATTGTTCCTCTTCAATATGTTTAATGGTTTCTGCAGTTATTATTTTGTAATTTGATTTCCTGGCTGTTGTACACCACCCATAAAGTGCTTGTTCACTATGGGGCAGTATAAACAAACAAACAAACAAACAGCCAGCTAAGTTTTTAGGAACAAACCTAAAATTCTAATTTATTGCTTGGAATGGTATCTTAAGTCTTCTTATGAAGAACTGGAAATAGGATGGAGGAAACTCATCCCTTATAACCCAAATAAGCCATTTTCTATGGTTAAAAATGACCCAGAATTTCTATGGCTGTGAATGACTACTGAATCATACAGAGCAGATGTATGTGCAACAACAAAAAAATGAGCATAAGAGTTTACATAAGACCATGCCCATGTGACCTGTGTGCCTGACGCCCAGCCCAGGCGCTAGTTATGAACAGGCAGCTTCAAGGTGACTGCCGCTTTCCTTCCTTATGATTCTTGATGTTTAAACCAGGCCTGGAACCTCTTATTTTCTCTGGATAACATTTGCTCCTGAGGATGGGAGAATCTTCTGGGAGAGGAAGCATTAGGTGGAGAAGAGCTGTGAAACTGAATCTTCCAATTCTTTACCTGGTTAAGAATGAGAGGGAGCATTGGTTTCCCTTCAGTCTCTTCTACTGAAAAGAGATGACTGTAGCTGTCAGCACTTGTTTATTTCATTATTCCTCCTCTTAACAGGTGAAGATGAATCTTGTTACGGGTTCACAATTATTCTATTATTTTTATTAAGAGACAAGCCCCTCCTTGCTCCTCGAGAGTATCCCATCACCTTCCTTCAACCAAAATCTGCTCCAGTATTACTCATAGGCAAGGCACTAGTAGACCAAATTGTTCTCTTTAAAATATATCCACTAATTATAATGAGAAAGTTGCACTGCACTCTTGGATCCAATGTGTAAATCTTATGACACAGAAGCTCTTTTTCCTGGGAAAATAGCTGTTCTGTTAATGCAAATTTAAGAGTTTATCCATTAATTATAATGAGAAAGTTACAATGCACACTTGGAAGCAATATGTAAATCATATGATACAGAAGCTCCTTTTCCTTGGAAATTAGCTTAATTATGCAACTGCAGTTGCCAGAACTGTATGCCACACTCACAGTCATAATGAAGAAAGAAATAAAACATGAACATCCTACAGATATTCTTGCATACTGGAGATTTAAATTCTCGCTTGTTTCATTCTCGCATGGCAAATGAAAAAGTACAAAGTTTTATGCCTGGCTTGTGAGACAGTAAGATGGGGGAAGGGATTCAGTCTTCCGTAAAAGCACAAAACTCAACTGTGGCTTTGTTGCTTCAATTATGCAAAATAGGAAGCACTGAATGGGTTGTTTGCATTGTTGCACAAAATCAGCCTTGACGTTGGTGTGTACTTAACTTGCAAAGGGGAAAACAAACTAGAGAGAGTCTTAGTAATTGCAAAAAGTACAATGCACCCTGCTTGTTTTTTTGCTCTTGCTTTCTGAAGTTGAGAACTCTCACTTGGGCTGGAGAACACTTGACATTCTATCTTGCCATGTTGAGATAGCTTTTCTTGGCCAGAAAAGGAGATATTAGCAAAATATTTTCATATCCATACTGCACACTCGTTTTCCTATTTCCCGCTTGGCTACAGAATTTAGAAGAAATATTCGTCCATATGTTTCTATTATGGCATCTTGAGCAAAGGGCACTTAACTTTCTGGCATCTAGTCTGTGCTCAGTCCTTCTGATTGGCTTACTCGCTTTGGTCAGTGACCCCATCAGCAACACTAATGACTCCCCACATCACAATGTTAATGCTTTCTTATCATTGGTTGAGTTAGTAAGTTTACAGTGCAAGATCTATAAACATATAAAGTAGGATAATAAAACAGTGTAACGCAAGATAATGGAAGAGAGTTATGCAGTACAATGGTCAGGTACACAGCTGCTAGTCTGCCATGATCATAAGCAAACTAGCAAAAGGTTTCCCATTCTGTGAGTGTGAAAGTGCTGAGAACTCCTGTTGGGTCTGTTACATAAAATGAAGTAAAATGTGTAGATCTAACCCATGTGCAAGACTGCTATTCAAACAGAAGATACCTTCAAACTGTGAACTATTCTGTGACAGTTCTTCAAACAAAGTGCCACCTTCTGTACAGAACCCCCTGGATGCTTTTGCATTGTACCTGCGCCCTTACCCAGATTAAATTCATGATAATATATTCTTTTCACTTTTTAGGTGAGTTGAAAACATTAAGTGGTAATTCTAATCACACTGACAACTGTATGAGAACTTGCAGGTAGTCAGTCTGGAATAACAGCCATGAATGAACTGAAAAATGTGAAAAACTCCCACAAATAGACAGAAAAAGGAGCGGAAAAGCCACCGTTTCATATCTTTTGTTAACTGCTTTGTTTCTGTGGCTGGCCAAACAACATATAGTACAGCGCTTTAGTTTTTTAGAATGTTCTCTACAAAAAACCAAAAACATCAACCAAAGCCAAATTCAGAAGCAAACAATGCTATAACTGCCTCCTCTTTTGTTACAGCTGCTGAGCATGATTATTGCACTTAAGAAAAGTAATGTTTCTTCCAGCACTATAAACATTTCACAATACACTATGTCAGGCCTAGCACACAGCAAATGTTTATGGCTGTTAAGACAATTAGAGCTGGTATGAAAACCCATTCTACAGCGAACCTCCTGAAAAAAGACAATAAATGTGATTCTGGAAAGGATGAGGACAAAATTAAATGTACCACAAGCAAGATGGAAGTTCTATGTGCTGGGAAGTCAGCTAACCTGGAAAGTAGTGGAAGCAGAACAAGCTTGGAAACATTACTTTCAGGACTGCAACTCCCATAATCCTCTAGCAAGCAACTCTGAGGTAGATTCAATTTCAGATGGGATTACACTGTCCTTGAAGAATCAAATGCACAGCTATTTGAATTTGCTAGTATGTGGAGATGTGCAGGCAGTGGGAAAGCGCCCCAGAGGGAGACCACAGCTGCGATACAAGGATATCTGCAAGCGGGATCTGAAGGCCTTAGGAATGGACCTCAACAGATGGGAAACCTTGACATCTGAGCGTTCAGCCTGGAGGCAGGCGGTGCAGCATGGCCTCTCCCAATTTGAAGAGACACTTGTTCAGCAGGCCCAGGCAAAGAGGCAGTCCCGAAACCAGGAAAATCAGGGAGCTGGACAGGGGACAGATTGTATTTGTCTTCAGTGTGGAAGGGATTGTCACTCTCGAATTGGCCTTCTCAGCCACACTAGACGTTGTTCCAAGACCTCCATACAGAGCACGTTACCATAGTGTAATATGAACTACTCTTGCCTCTGAAAGTAGCTTAGAACAAAATTTAGCACAAAATATTAATGCTGGTGGAAGTCAGGAAATCTGAACAAATTACCTCTTTTTGCACCACTTTCTCCCAGTTTCTGAGCCCAGTGCAAAGTGTTGCTATTCTCAATCAAAGCCCTATACCATGTGTGTCTGTGTGCGTGCGCGCGCGCACGCACACACACACACACACACCTGTGAAGTGCTGCCCTAGGGCTACATGTCAGTCTCCAAATTTGCTTGTGCAGTCCCCTGGCCCCTGACAAATTCAAAAGCAAAACACAGTGGCCAGAATCCTACTGATGTCTCCATAATATTTGCATAAGTCACTGCACCTAACTGTGGCAAATCGATGAGGGTCTTGGCCATGTCTAAGTTGAATGACTGCTCACACCCCTGATAATGCAACTGAGATGCAACCTGGCAACTGAGCAGTTGGTCAGGTTACACAAAGCTTACATGAACACCAATAAAATTCTATCCACTCTATTACCACTCTTGGAAGCTTCTAGCTTCATGTAACATACATCCCAAAAAATAAGAAGCCCACATTTTAAAACTTTGGATTACTTCCTCTTGTACCTCTGCCCCCTTTGGATATTTTTATGATTTATGTGCCCCCAAAGGATCCCAGGACAGAAAGTTGGCCCTCAAACCTAGTGAAGTTGCCTGCCCTTGCTGAGCTCACCTTTTGTGTAGTAATTGTTCAGTGTTGTAATTTCATTGCAGTAAAGTTGCATCTCTCAAATTCAGTCATTTAAATAAGCCACAAAACTCTTCTTTTTCAGACTGATTTTGCTTAACCTGCAAATGACTCATTAGCTCATTTGTGTTGCATCATGAGTGCATAGCCCTTTAAAAAAAAAGCTCATTAATCCCCTAAATACTCAGGTAATTCTTTTTAAAATATCACTTAGCTATTATATAAATAACACCAATAGTTAGCTGTTTCTTTAGCAGCTGTATCCGGCCCAATTAAAGTGATCTGTGAAAAAACCCTCCCCAAAATGAGTTTAAAGTTACTGCCAAGTATTATCTTTTATCTATCATTCTAAGCCTCCTTGCCAATTATTTTCAGTGCAAGAAGAGCTTCTGAAAGATAAATGTTCCAGAATTCTGACACAAAATTTCATCTACTTATTTACATAAATCTCTTTTAAAATATTAAAAGATGCTAAAGGCTTTTTAAAAAGCTGTTGTCGTTATTTTAGCATGCTCACCTCTCAATTTCTTTCTTAGATGTATGTATGTATGTATTACATTTATATACCACTCGACTTAGTGAGATCACTACTTGGGGCAGTTTACAGAACAGTGAAGTAACAATTATATAAGATCAAATAAGAAGAAAATAAAGCTTCCATCATCCCCTCCCCCAAATCAATCAGACATTACATAATTAAAAAAGGCAAGCAACCAATCCCATATGTTACAAAATAAAAGCCTAATTATATAATAGTGCACAAACTAAATATAAAGTATAACAAAAATAACGAAAACCTAATAAAATAAAATAAAATAAAATACAGGGTCCTGAGTTAGTCAAACAAGGACATAGCTGAAGGCTTCCCTAAACAATTCAGTTTTAAGAAGTCTTCTAAAGCAGTGGTCCCCAACCTTGGGCCTCCAGATGTTCTTGGACTTCAACTCCCAGAAATCCTGATCAGCAGAGGTGGTGGTGAAGGCTTCTGGGAGTTGTAGTCCAAGAACCTCTAGAGGCCCAAGGTTAGGGACCACTAAAGGTTAGAGACCTCCCTCTAAAGGTTTGGAGGGAGGAGGCCTGTCTCACTTCCAAAGGAAGATTATTCTATAAAGAGGGTGCCACTACCGAAAACACTCTGTTCCTGATTGAAGCTTTTTTTCTCTTGGGTTGGGCAACCTCAATAATAAGGCTGGGGAGCATTGGGTTGACCAGGTGGATGTTCTCGAGGAAAGACACTCTGACATGTAGATGTATACCTAGTTTCTTCTCCATGTAGCTCAAGGTGGCATATATGGTCCTTCTGTCATTCCCCCCTCCCCCCGCACCCACAACAACCATGTGAATAGGTCAGGCTGAAAGATAGTGACTGCCTCAAGGACACACAGTGAGTTTCATGGGCAAATGAAGATAGTCTAACCAAGAAAAGGAACAGACTCACTCTGCCCCTGTAAGCATGTTTTCCGTGAAATGAAGCAATCACTGTCTCTCCTTGTATTCTTCCCCATAGAACAGATGTGTGAGTAGAGACATGCTAACTTTGCCAAAACATTTTCTCTGTGCCAAAATAATAGCATTTGGTTTATACAATTACCTCAGACTATGAGTCCTGCCAGAGAAAAGAAAAGAAAAGGAAAAAAGAGAAAAGTGTTGCCATGGAGACCAAAATGCCAGCTAGTTGTTTCCACTCATGTTGCTTTTCCATCACCACCACTACTGCCACTCCCTTTCTTGAGTGACCATCTATAGTGGCACCATACTAGAAAGAACAGAGGCATTCGTACGATAATGCTTTGATTCATATTTAGCAAGTTCCATGCATTCTGCACAGTGGAGCAGTTCACATTTCCACTCCTATGCTGATCATACTTTCACACACAGAGAGAGTAAAATAGAGAGAGAGAGAGAGAGAGAGAGAGAGAGAGAGAGAGAGAGAGAGAGAGAGAGAGAGAGAGAGAGCGCAGCCTCATAAACTGCAAGCTCGTTCCCTTTCCTGACATCACATCACTATTGGACAAAAATGTACATTCCCCCATTTCAAAACACCCTCTGACTCCAGCCACACAGCCACAGCTTTTTAACAAGCAGGCTCCCATATTCTGAAATGCTAGTCTCACAACTTGTACCCAAACAGTATTTGCTCGTATTTTTTGACAGCCGAACTATATTGCATTCTGCTCCATTTTACAAATATATTTGTCAACTTTCCCAATTTTACTGTTCTTTCTCTTCTCATTAACCGTTCCACTTTGCTGCTGAAATCTGATTTCCATAGGGACTCACTGGGTGACAGTTTCCCTGCTTTCCCTTGCCGAAATTAATCACCATCAGAAAGTTCAACTGATAGCCAGCAGAAAAGCTATAAAAATGCTGTTACACATTTCTGTATTACAAATTAAGTATGCTTTAAACATGGTTTCTTGTACATTAATGTACGTTAATGTATCAATGTCTTAATAGCATCTGACGTTCATCTACAAATCCGTTCTAAAACGCATTCCTTCAGCTAGTAGTTATCAAGTCACCTCTCTCCTTCTTCCTCAGTAAGGACACCTGATCAGAAATATACACAGAATGAACAGCTTAGGGTGAAACATCACAAGACACTTAGCACATTTTTAAAAGAAGTGCTTCCTCAAGAGGAGAAAGACTTCTGTTTGTTGTAGCATATGATATTGATCACCTCTGTATCCTACATTTAACATGTTTACACTGTGATAGCTTATTGGTTAATAAAGATGGGCTTAATTAGAAAGCCTGATTGTCAAAGCACATATCTCTGAGGAAATCATATTATGCATAATCAGAAGAAATTTACTGTACATTCCCCTCAATGTATAGTTTGTCCTTTAGTTTCCAGGTTTTAGGACTTTTTTATGGACAGTGATATTTATAAGTAGCAATAATTTAAAACAAATATAAAGAATATATGGAATTATTTTTACAAAAGTCTTAAGACAAAGATCATAAAATCAAGAAATATTACATTTATTTACATTAGTATGTTAACTATTTTTCCAAAAGGTAATACAGAATAAACCTACTGTTTCAAAACTCATCAGATTTTAACTGTGTACTCAGTTGCCTGAAACACTAAGTTTCTAGAAGGTTCAGTTTAGAACTATCACCCCAATACTTCCCAACAGCTACATTGCTGCACTGTATTTACATCGCAAGCTTACCCCAAAGTGTTCAGTAGGACTTACTCGCTAGCAACTGTACTTACAACTCTCCCTGATAAGACATGGCTCCCAACTCCCTTTAACACACTTGTGTTTCCTCTGTAGGCCTCTCCCAACAACACAGGAAGGCTGTGATTAGAAGATGAACATCTGAAGCAAGCATCCCTGTTCCTCTCCACATTTACAACTTTTTAAAAATCTTTTTTTTAACCACTGTTTTTCAGTATCATACAACATGTACACCATATGATGGACTTTCAACCTTTAAAATGAGAAAGTTAAATTAATAGAAGGCTACAAAGGGTCAGTAGTAAGTTTTACAACAGCACACATAGATTCATAACTTCAGTATAATTATCAACGTAATATATCTCTCCTTTTGACTTCCAAATGGGACTGGAATTTAATAATTCCCCTGTTCCTCTGCAGAGGGGCAGAGGAAGTGAAATTAATATTTTCCTCTGCTAGACTATTGCTGATTCGCTGAAACACTTAGATTAAATCTTTAAAATAGTGGCTGCGCGAGGGGAAAACATTGGAGTGAAGGCTGGGGAGATGGAAGGCAGATAACCTTCCCTACCCTTCTCATCAGCCAGAGCTCTGCTGAGGATGCACTGCCTTGTGGGGGCAGAGCTTATGGGTAAGCCCCCTTACCCATATTTTCTGGTGGGTATGAAGTCCTAGCGATGAGCCAGAAAGGAGTGGGACAGCTCTTAAAGGAGCAGGTTAAATCAATCTAAGTAGAAATATGTGTGGATGCCAACATTTGGTTCGGACCAAACTGTATCAACAGCAATCCAGATACTGATCTATACACCTGTCTGGATAGACCTTTAGTCTTTTAAGAGTTAACAGCTCAAGCCCTCAACCTGGATGGACGCTAGTTTTGCTTTCTCACCACATTCACGTTTGAAATCTCAAGTTCTTTCTCTTGAACCTATGGAAAATTTTAAAGAATTTTTAAAGAAAATTTGAATCAAATGAAATTTTCACTTATTCCAGATGAGATTTAAGCAATAAGTGCAAGGCTACCATAGCAGAGATTTTTCCCCTTGCAATTTCACTTGGTCTTGTGAAAGTACTGAGAATCCAACAAAAAAAAAAACATTGGAGTTATCTTGTAATTATCTTTCCCTCTTCTGCTATGCATTTTATGCATAACCTGAAAAAGGTATGTCTTTGTGCTAAAACCCACATCCACAAGTGGCCATACTGGCTGTCGGTTTCTGGGAGTGTAGTCCAGAACAGTAACTTCTGCAGTCTATTGTATACTGAAGATGAGCTGTTTTAATATGAACAGTTTAATTAATTGCTTGACGTGAGTATAATGCTAATATTATTATTGGTACTGTATATTGTGAACTTGTTGTTGTTGTTTAGTCATTAGGTTGTGTCCGACTCTTCGTGACCCCATGGACCAGAGCACGCCAGGCCCTCCTGTCTTCCACTGCCTCCCAGAGTTTGGTCAAATTCATGTTGGTAGCTTCAATGACACTGTCCAACCATCTCGTCCTCTGTCGTCCCCTTCTCCTCTTGCCTTCACACTTTTCCAACATCAGGGTCTTTTCCAGGGAGTCTTCTCTTCTCATGAGATGGCCAAAGTATTGGAGCCTCAGCTTCAGGATCTGTCCTTCCAGTGAGCACTCAGGGTTGATTTCCTTGTTGTACTCCTTTCCCAATTTTGAACTAATCAAATTTTGAACCAATTTTGAACCAATCAAATCCCAGATTTGAACCAATATTGTGAACTAATCCACTGATAAGGCTTACATTCATTTAAACTTTTGTTCGATCCCCAGTGAACTGCAATTAAGGTGTAAATACATTCTGAAATGTATTATAGTTATGGCTTACTACATTTAAACTCTCTGTATTGAAAACCTCTTTAAACAAAATGGGGTTGTGAAAAATGTGGTATAGAAATGAAGTGGCTGTGGCTGCCAGTGTATCTCAACACACTGTTTATCATCTACCTCTCCTCTAAAGCCTCATTCTCATCGCTCCACCAGAACCTCCTCTTGGCCATTTCTTTGAAACCTGTCCCCAAGAAACTTAAGGCAACAGATCAAGGGATGACCATACCTAAAAAACGAACAGCAATGTTGTGGAAAAGTGGTTGAGAGACATTTAAAACACATGTAGCATTTTCAGTGTGGTGTAAAACTTCTTGAAATACATAGTTGCTGCCTTGTGAATGCATTCAAACTATTTTCACTATACTTGCCGGCTGCAGTCCTTTTAATCTGAAAGTGAGCCCCATCAAACCTAATAGAACTTATTTCTGAGCAGATGCACATCAGGATTCCCCAACCTTCTGGGACACGGGAACCGCATTAGGGTGCCCAATGCCTAAAGAGGGTCACATCTTAAATCAAAATGTAACAAAATTATTAACCTACTGATTTAAACCAAAAGTAAACATTCAGAGGTCAATGAAGAAGTGTTAACTTCAACGCAATCCATTTTGGAACAATACTTTACTGTGGAATTCTTTTATCTAGCTACACGTGCTTACCTAGTGAGTGTGATTTTTGTGGCTGTTTCTTGTTAGTCAAGGCATTAATGTCCAAGTCAAGGTTTGTGACAGACACTCTTAAAATGCCATGTAAATGTTCATCTGTAAGTCTTGACCTATGCTTGGATTTCACAATTCTCATCTTGGAAAACGTTTGTTCACAGGTGTATGTAGTGCCAAGGACTGTTAACATGCCTGCAACATTTTTTTTAGGTTGATTAATATATCAGGTAGACCAGAGTAGAACTTTGACAGACTATTTTCATTGTGAATGGTGATGATCACTGGTTTGCAAAGCAATTAGTTCCATCTGGAAAAAAGTTACTTGCATCTTCTGGTGCTACTTCAAATGGGCTCTGAAACATTCTTATTTCCTTTCCATGCTTATGACAATCAGTGAATCTGTTATAGAATTCCACCTGCAAAAGGTTCAGTGCTTTGATGTGTCTTTCAACATTGAATTGTAAATTCCCATCCTTCCCAAATTTTAGTTCACTGCAGCATGAGAAGTTTTAAGTTAAAACCCCATTTTGTTTAAATGTTTAGTTTTGCTTCAAAAGCTTTCAATTCAGAATACATGCCAGAAACAAGCTTTCCTTTTCCCCGCAACCTTACATTCAATGTGTTCAGATGCTCTGTGATATCAGTTAAGGAAGCCGAATCAAAAATCCATCAAGGGTCAGAAAGTACTTCTTGACTTTTTCCCTTCTCCTTGAGAAAGACATCAATTTCATGATGAAGACTGAAAAAATGTTTGAGGACTTTGCCTCTGCTAAGTCACCTGACTTTTGCATGGCACAATATATCTCCATATTCTGCATCTACCTCTGAGAAAATTTTTTGAAACTCACAATGAGTAAGGCCACGACGCCTGGTGTAATTAATGCTGGATACAGGAATACACATTATACTTTCTCACTGAAGAATCTTACTACTCAAGGCTTGCTGATGGATGACACAGTGAAATTGCTTGGGAAGTGTACTGTTTAAGTCCAATATCTCTTGATTGATTCTTCCAACTACACCTGTTTTACTTCCCACCATATTTCTTCCACCATCAGTGCTTTTCGATTTATCCCAACTCAGACCAAGATTTTCTACTGATTCACACACCTCCAAGAATATGTTTTCTGCAGTTGTAGTGCCTTTCAGACTTTGCAGTGCACACAATCCTTTTGTAATTCTGAAGTTGGAATCTATGCACCTGATAAATATTAGTACTTGAGCAGTGTCTATAATGTCATTGCTCTCATCTTAATGCCAGAGGGTGGAAAATCAAAACTTTTTTCCTTGACAATCAGTGACTCTTCTCCTAGTTCTTCAACATGCCAGGTGATTGTACACAACTAACACAAGATACCTTAGCAGGGCATATTTCCTCCATTATTTTAACCAAACTCTTGTATTATTGGGAAGCTGATTGTACAAATCCTTAGACCAAGCTCTTAATTCTTTCAAAGGTGGGAAACCTGTGCAACAACTACATTGCAACCATTGCTTGGCCTCTCCTGGGAAATAAACAGCAACAAAGCCAAGACAGAAAAAGAACATTGTGTTCTGTTTTCTCAGGTAGTGCTGGAAGGAAAGACATATCCTCCTCCTTCCAGTAACAATTCTTCTTGGGAATTCAAGAAGGTGCCAATGAAGAGTGAATTGCCAGGGACAGATTAATATTATGAGGGCTCCAGAGCAACAATGTACATAGAAGGCCCCCTAGGGTACAATTACACAGACTTTCAATGTAAAGCTCAAAGCTTCGGTGTTTTAAGTGTTCTTCTTGCTTCAGATCTTACATGGCAGCATTCCAGTACCTTAACCAGCTACAGAGGGAGATGAAGAGAAAGATGAGATGTGTTTAATCTATGGACAGAAAAGTACATGTACAACAGGCAGCTGATCCCCGGCAGGAACCGCAGAGAAGTTCCTAGAGACACGGTGAGTTGCTAAATCAGTGGCAGGGACATAAGGATGTATGCAAGCCCCAGCCCAGGCTTCCATATCGGGAAGTCACAGAAACTTTATTCAGGTATTATTCCACCTGGGACTTTGAACATATTAAGAGGGGAACATCTAGTCCTTTCCTTCCATTGTCATATTCTTCAAGGTTTCAGCACAAGGTGTGAAGAGACATGTTCTCCTGGATTCTTGCTTATGTGTAGGACCTATGCATGAGCAAGACTTGGGTCTCCTTTACAGATTCTGCACTGAAACTGTGAAGAACACAATGACAGATGGGGAAGGTTAGGCACTCTCTCTAAAAATCTTCATGGTACCATGTAGCATAACACCTGAATGGGTCTTCAGACCATGAGGTATTCTCAGGACAAAAGTCTACACAAAAGTTGGTAAGCGTGTACAGCTGAACAAGCTCCCAGAGCTCCCATAAACGGGAGCCCTGCCTTATCAAGGATTTCGATAATGGGAACTCCACAGGCACATTGAGCTGAAAGTACTGACAAGCTCCGCTGCAGATATTTTTGCTCAAATGCCTGAGTGACTTTCAGGTGGAGGTGGGGCAAGCATAAACAAAAACTCCCATTCCTACCACATTTAGCCCTCATCGTATTTTCAGACATAACACTGAATGGGCCTACTGTATTTCATCCTAAGATCCAATTCACACATCCTAAGATCCAATTCTTGAGAACACCAACACTTGAAGGCATTGAAGTGTGTTGCTCTCAGGCTGTGGGATGTACACACTTACCCTGATCAGTTTCTATCTGTACCACTTTTAGCAAGCGTATGAAAAAATAACTTCTTCATATGAGTGGGGTTCTCAGTTTTATTTGTAAAACACCGAGAGTAGTTCACTAAAAAAAAAACCTTATCCAAACTGACCTTGTTTGATATTTACTCAGTATTATTTTGATTTTAATAAGTTCATTACCATAATATTTCAATTATTTTATTGTCCAATTTGTTTAAATGTTTTTTCACTACATATTAATGATGCTTGTAAGAAACCTTAGGTACTATTCCTTAATGGAAAGGCAGGGTAGAAAGAAATGTAATAAACAAATATATAAATTGGCCTATTGAGAGTTGTTGTTGTTGTTTAGTCGTTAAGTCGTGTCCGACTCTTCGTGACCCCATGGACCAGAGCACGCCAGGCCCTCCTGTCTTCCACTGCCTCCCGGAGTTAGGGTTCTGCATATACTAAAGGGATATACTAAATATATATACTAAATATATATCTGCATATACTAAAAGGATGATGCAGTTCCTCCAGTATGTGGCTTCTTACACCTTAACATCAATTTACTGTTTTATTACAGGATTGCCTCTGAAGGTTAAACACCAGTTTTATAGATATGGTTTGAGTTATCACTTGGATATAGGGTGAAGCAGTAATATGACCACATGTGCCTCAGAGTCAGACTTAGAAATAAAATCCATGTTAATCTTCTGGTGACAAGTCACAAAATAAAACACGTTAAATGCAAAGACATATAAGACAAGAAAATCCTGCACCATAGTTTTTAAAAATAGTTCTTTTTATTGGTGTAAAAATGATAATGACATCACTGTCTATTCAGAAGTAAGTCCAACTTAGTTCAGAGGGACTTTCTTCTAGATAAGTGGGCACATGACTTCATCCCTAGGCTATGGACACTTCTGGTGTAATAAACTATTAAATTAATCAGAACCTTTTGCCAGGGAATATACATGATGCTGCAAGGACACAGCTTGGATATAATTTGTTAAAATTAATATATTAAGGTCAGATGTGTCACTTTGCCCATCAAATGGGGGAAAAAGCATGATTTTATCTAGCATTTTCAAAATAATGGCCAATATTCTGTGGTGTAGCTCCATCTGCACAATGGTGGTGATGTCACCAGCAGCAACAGTTTGCCACTAATTAAAGCAGTGGTCCCTAACCTTTTTGCCTCCACGGACCGGTTTAGCATGCGGGTGGGGGTGCATCCGTGCATGCGTGGGAGCGTCTGTGTGTGCATCCATGTGTGTGTGGGAGGGCCCCTCCATGCATGGGAGGGGTCATGTGTGCATGGGAGGGGCCATGGGAGGTGCCGTGCATGCATGGGAGGGGCTGTGGGAGGGGCCGTGCATGTGTGGGAGGGGCCATGGGAGGGACTTGTGTACATGGGAGGGGATGTGGGAGGAGCCGTGCGTATGTGGGAGGGGCGGTGAGTGCGTGGGAGGGGTGTGCATGTGTGTACGTGCGGGGGGCCTGGGAGATTTGTCTCCACGGCCCAGTCCTGGCAAGGCCACGGACTGGGACCGATCCGCGGATCGGCGGTTGGGGACCCCTGAATTAAAGAGTTTCTTTTTCAGTTCTGGATTGAGCTTGACTCACGGACAGTGATATGAAATATCACACACACCAAAATTAAAAAAGAAAGTTTTTGGCTAGCTGCAATCTGTTATTTGTGATCACTGCCATTGCACAAGTTGAGCTATGCAACAGGATACTGGCTAATACATAAAAATAATCTTAATATGTTTTCTTTGCATTAAAATGTTACTTAGACTTCATCTGTAGGTCCACAGTCTTCCTCCCCTCCCCCATGAGAACCAGGTCTATACAAGTGATTCCTAACCATGGCACTTCAGATGTTTCTGTACAACTCCTAGCCAACGGAGCCAATGGGCAGAGTTTCTGGAAGCTGTAATCCAACTACATTGGGAGTCCCACAGCTGGAAATAGGAATTTATCACTGTGACCTAAAGCCTGTAAAAAAAAGTAAGGCTGGAGAGCTGTGCTGCCTTTTGCTTTCAGTCAAATCTTCTACAGAATTCTGCTGAATAAGTGCATCTGAAAGTGGGCAAATAAAGTTGGCTCTGTGAAAAGTTAGTTTTGTTCAAAGTGTGTGGACGTCTCTTCCCCTATGGGTGGAGAGATGAGATCCTGTGTCAGGACACATGTCCTTTCTCAGTCTAACAGTTTTCACAGTGGAACCTTAGCTGGCAATTGTATTACCGGACTTTTAGTCAAACTGGGGGGTGGGGGAAAGAGAAGGCAAACTGGAGAAGGCAATTCCAAAATGACAAAAAGAGCTCTTTGGAAGGCGGCAATAACAAATGCACTACTAGAACTCAACAGTGACAACCAAGGCACAATCCTCGGCAAACTCTACTGTTGATTTTGAAACTATCAATTTAATTAAGAAATTTATAATGCTAAATCAACAAATTGAACATGCTCAGCTTTAAACATTAACAGCAACAAATTAACTTCCTGATTTCTAAAGTTTCATTAGACCAATGAATTAATTTTCAGACCTAATGTTCTAAGCTCAGTGTAAGCACAACATATGCATAGGCATGTAAGGAATCTAATGGGACCTGCTTGAAGAGGCCACATCGAAATCAAGTATAATTTACTATACTTCTCAAATAATATAAAATATTCCCTATAAATTATATTTTTAATACAGCTTGGGCATTACACAGGCTTGCTTGGTATATAATATATGCATTGTATAGCTGCAAGAAGACTGATGGATATTACATTGTATATAAAAACACATTAGGCTGTATAATAGTAATAATATATCTTAGAAGATAGGAGAGATCCATTTGTCTTTAAGATGGCAAATTATGCAGTAGAGTGAAATTTGTTCCCAAACTAAAGATAATCTAAAGTAACTCAGGACTCACAACAGTGAAGGATTATGACAAGATCAGTCATCCTAACAGCATGAAGAGCTTTCTGCTGTCATCCTTGCTTCTTCCCTGAAATTTGGTATGCATGCATTTTTATGCTTCTGATCTCTCTAAAGCTTTTTCATGTTGCTAATCCTTTAAAAAATAATATAATATGTACCTTTCCTGTTAATGCTTTATGGATATGATAGTGGGTATGCGCCCTGATCCTATGAATATTTACTTAGAAGTAAATCCCATGAATTCAATGTGCTTCCTTTAAAGTAAGTCCACAGAAGACTGTAGTCGTTGCTCATTTACAATGTCTTGACAATTATAGATTCTGCAGAAACAAGGTGAAGAAAAATAATATCAAGTCCTCGGAAATTAGCAATATCATAAAGGAGAGGAATAAGCAAGAAAGACATTTTTTTTCCTTTCCTGGCAACTTTCACAGTTTGTGTGTTCCCTTGATGACATCTGGCTACAGAAGAATGAAGCAGACGCAAAAGAACACACATGGAATAAGTAAGAGGCTAGGCTGGGCATACTAGATGCAGAGCAAAACTACAGCAGATCCCTACCAGCTTAACAGCATCATCAAAATGAAATTCCCAGCAAGAAGCAGCAGAGTGTAAGACTGCTGCAGGATAAAAAGTAACATTTTGGGCAACAAACTGTTTGAACTCAAGCATGTATTCAGAATTATATTTGCCCTTTCTTTCTCCTGTATCACAGAAGACAGGAGTTCTATCCTTTTGACATATGGATATTCCAAAGGGAATTAATTCAGAAAGATGTGTGGAATCAAAAAAGAAGGCACAGTGACTGTGTTACTGTAACTGCAAGAACACAAATCAGTCCTCCAAAGCAATGTCCATCATCATACATACAACCTCTAAGGAAAATATCCAGATGGGATTTTGACTCACACAGGGAGGCTAGGCTAATTTGAGCAGCCTCCTGCACCTCAGCCTGTTGCATTTCCATATTCAGCTTGACGATGGAGGGGGTGGGTTGAACATGCTCCCTAAACACACATGACCCTTTATTTCACTAAAATCAGATCATCTAGGAAGATCCAAACTGCTGATTTGTAAACCAGAGAACAAATGCTGTGTGAAACAATCTTTGCAAAAAGTGTGTTTAACTGGGCTACCTTTATTTGGAAGGAAGAGAATATCCACAGGGTTCTGATTCAGCCAGTGTTATGTACTGGACTGAGGATTCTTCATTAGTTTCCAGCCAAGTATCATCCCACATTCTGTCTTCAATTTGCTTCAGAGTTGGTGTCTGCCGTATATAGTAGATGACATTTGGTGGGAAACCTGCTCAGGATTTCATCTGCATCAGGGAATGTGTTCCTGCTCTTGCTTCAAAATAAAAGCAGCTATAGCTTAAGCATGTTTTGTAAAAGCATATTTAATGCACCGTTTGATTTGGGCTTACGTCCCACTGATTTGACCAAAATCTCTCTCAAAACAAGTGATGAAAACTCTTGTCCTGAAGGTGAATGTGTCACTACATCTGAAGACAAAAAAGGTAGTCCTATAAAGACTCCAGCATTAGAAAGTAGTACAATAAGGGTGCAATCAGACAGAGAAATAGCTTAAGTTTTAGACCACTTACAAGGAGCTCTGTTCCATCAATCAGATGACATACAGGAGATCACAAACGTGCCAAACCCTGCTTCATGCATAAACTAGATGTTTTGGGGGATACAGCACACTCTATAGTGGCAGGACTACTGGGGTTTTTTGGAAGTGGGCTGAAGGGATTCCTGTGTACACAAAAAGGTCATATTTCCAGCTCGATCAGGCATGATCCTTTATCATCATCTGATTGAACTCTATGTCTATGTTTAAACACTATGTTTAAAGCTTGGAGATGTTACTTTTTTTAGATAACCACTCCCATTATCCCCCAGCTAGTTCCTTTAATCAATTTGTTCATTTATTCTGACTGAACTCAGATGACCTACATATGAGGCTCTCTCGCTCTCTCTGATTCATGTCTGCTCAAAGCAACAGCTGGGTGCAGAGTGATTAATTTCCAGGGGAGGGCAGAAGGCATTTCAGATTTAGCAGGGGGTAGAAAAAGGGCTGAGATGCACTTCGGAGCTTAGGATGACTATGGGGCAAAAATTAGGAAGGGACAAGGGGCTTTGTGATGGACCAACAAGAAAGGATATCTAAAAGAGTGACCCAGTAGGAAAGAAGCACATGGGACTTCATAAATGAAAGGGCAAATGCGACTTGCACATTAAACTCCCAAGCAAAGAAGAGAAAAAGGGAAATATAAAGCTGTCGCCAGGCTCAAACATGTCTATCTTGACCAAAAGTAGAAATTAGACTATGCTTGCTTGCATTCTCTCATCTGGATTTTGGGAGTCTTACCCCAGGAATAGGTTACTGCAGACCTGGGCAAAGTGCGGCCCGCGGGCCACATACGGCCCGCGAGCCGCTCCTGTCTGGCCCGCCGCCAGTTGCTTATCTTTAACATACCGCAAAAAACCTCTTTAGTATTTGTGAAGATTAACAAGTTTAAAATAAAAACAATCATAACATCACTGTTTCATTTTATTTTTAAGTAAAGTTGGTTCAGCCCCCGAACACAGTTCAGATTTTTCATGTGGCCCCCTATAGAAATTAATTGCCCACCCCTGGGTTACTGCATACTGCCTGGAACTATCAGCTCTTGATCTGGAGTTCTTTTCCTCTTATCTACCATGTGTAGATTTGGATATAGTCATGTGTGGAAACTAGATTTCCTGTAGTCCTGTGGGTTCCAGACTTGGGTCTCTAGATGTTCTTAGACTACAATGCCCTGGCTAACGTGACCACTAATGAGCTAGACATAATGAATCAGCTGATTCAATAGGTTTACTCTAGCTGGCACTAGCAATTGCTTATATTGCTTCCTAAGCACTTATATATGTATCGTGTATCTTGTTTCTCTGGTGCTGGAACAGACTCACGCTGCGCTTGCAAGTAAGAACGTCAGACGAAAGGGACTTGGAAAGGAAAGTGAGAAAGAAGGATTAAAAATAGTGTGGGAGCAAGATATTGGGAAAAGAATAAATGAAGAAGAATGGAGGATATGGAAAATGAGGGTGTTAAGATTTATGTCAGTAAGAATAAGGGAAAAAATTTTTAAACTTAGTTTAAGATGGTATTTAACACCGTCAAAATTAAATAAAATTAATGCCAATCATCCGAATGTCTGTTGGAAATGTGGGAAGGAAATTGGTACATACTTTCATATGTGGTGGGAATGTGAAAAAGTGCAAAGATTTTGGAAACAAATTTTTAAAGAATTAAGCTACATATGTGAAAAAGATATAGAATTTAATGCTGAGATTGCTTTGTTATCAATAGATGAGAATGTGGAATATGACAAAATGACTAAAGAATTGATAACCAATTTATTAACAGCAGCTAGATTGATTATAGCTAGGCAATGGAAATCAAAAGTCGAATTGCAAATTGAAGAATGGTATAAAGAAATATGGAATATAGCAATAAATGATAAATTAACTTGTAACTTAAAGGTTAAGAAAGGAGAGTTGAAAAAAAATAACTTTTATGATATATGGGGTAGATTTTTGGAATGTGTATTAATAAGAGGAAAAGGGAAAGCTCCAAATCAAGAATCAATGCAGTTTTGGAGAAGAGGACAATAGAAGAAGAGGAAGAAGAAGAACAATAAGGAAGAGGAAGATTATGGCAAGAGGTCCCGCATATGGTGGTGGGGAACACTGTTAAATTGTATTTTAGTTCGTATGTTATATGTTTTTGTTTATGTTATAGTTATATAATAATTAAAAATAAAAAAAAAATTAAAAAAAAGAAAGGGACTTCTGGCATCCTGTTTAAATAAAATTCAGCTGCACTGAACGAACTTTTGCACAAATTGCATTGCTTCAACTCTAAGACTTTGACATCAATCTGAACTGAAAAGATCTTCAGCTCTGTGTTCCCTGTCCTTTTCTGCCTTGGGCTTTGCTTCATAAATGGCACCAAACTCACTCTGTCCTGTTGTGACAAGGAAATGAAGAATGATATATGCCAAGGAAGAGCAGTATGACGATTAAGAAGTTAAGGGATTGCATAACTGGGGGGGGGGGGAGTGTTGGAGAGGAGAGAGTTCCAGGAAATACATGAGGCAGCAACTGAAACAGGAAAAACTGTGCAAGTGTGTGTTTGCAGACTGCTCAGCTAGAACCTGCACTGCCCGTTCGTCACGAGGGCCCTTTTGTGCAGAGGGACACCCCTGCCTTACCTATAGATTTGCATTTCCCTGTGGTAAAAACACTGCTACTCATTGGAATTGGGGGAGGGGGCAGCCTCTAACTGTCTTTTTCTCCACACTTCACTGGTTGTGCAAAAACAGTCACGTATCACTCAGGAATGATGGCACTGCTAATTCAATGTGTCTGAAGGGCATAGGGCTGCCAGGTCATCACGACCCATTCCCTGAGAGAGGAAAGTCAAAATCTGAGACTTAGTGGCAAGGCTTTGTGATGTCATGAAATGGGGCTCTTGTTACATCATAGGAGCAAGGGAGGGCCACTTTCAGGCCTGCTGATTGTGGAAGGGCATGACGGTAGTCCAGGTAAACAGGGTCAGAATCTAGAGAAAAGCCAACTGATCAGGTAGTATGGGAACCTACAGCTGGGGAGTGGGGGTGAGAGAGGATAACTTTTTTGGTAACCAGGCAAAAGTGCAGCAGCTACAGCACATTCCACAGGGGGCACATATCTTACCTATAGCGTACAATGTATGTGAGCAGTATTTCCACGGCAGTCGCTGCTGCTTGGACTTGTAGACAGTTCACCACCAGCCCACAGACAGCTTTTTCCCCAGGCTCTGTCCCACTGTTGCCAGAGCTTGTAAAACAAGAAGGCTCATAAGTTGCAGCACTGGTGCTCCGCTCCCTGCCTTTCTTCAAGTAACACTATGGATCCAAGTGTGTGTAGACATCAGTTCTCTTCCCATTCTCTGCCCAGCACATGATGCTGTCCTCATGATGTGACAGTACTACAGACATATAAGTACCTTTGTGAAACATGCCCCAGCTGGAAATGGTGGGGTGGGGTGTTAAAGGCATCTCTTACACACACAAAAAGACCTCCTGCCCTTCTAGCACCATTTGCTCTGAAATTTGTTTCCTGCCTGAGACCCAAGTAATCCTTGCAATCTTCTGAGTCAGTGGGCTGAGACCTAGTTACTCTAGAAGACGCTATTTAAAATATAGGTCAGGAAAACACAGTTTAGTTTTCTGCTGAGTAGCTTGAATCTCCAAGCTTTTATCCTATATCCAGAGCATGAAAAAGTTACTTTTTCAAACTATAAATTTTATAACTAAATATGCAACTTTGTCAAGCTTCTCCTATATCCATTCATTCAAGATATCGAAAAGACTGCCTGTTCAATCATGAGATGAAGGAAGGCAATAGTGTGTGGCATCTATTTTTTACAGCCACAGAGTGATATAATCCCACATCAAACTATGCTAAAGTAAGCTTCTAAAAGACAAATAAATAATAAAACACCTGCAAAAAAAATCGCTCATATCAAGACACATGATTTATCTAATTGCCTGGGACATCAAATCCAAAAGCCTGCCTTTCAAAAGGAAAGACAGACATTTTTTAGATCTCCCTCCAGTTACACAAAGGTCTTTTGTCACCAAAATAGTTCGCTTTTTTATGCCATACACATATTAATGTATTTGAAAAGCAGTGTTCTCTTGTAAATGAGAGCCAGATCCATTGAGTACCAAAGAAAAGCACAAAGTTTATGGAGCTGCATGATGCTAAAACTGTGAGGTGGTTGGAGGCCTGCCCATTAATTTAACTGGAGAGACTGTAAGTTAGTTAAAACCACAGTCAATTAAAGCAATCAAATTATAACCAAGTTATATTGTGGCATCTTGAATTTGTCAATTATACTTCAAAAGCATTTTATGAAGACAATCTCCGTTAAACACCACAAAGATATTTTTGTTGCAGAAAGTTATATTGAATATATATTCCCTGAATCACAGGGCATACTTTCAGTACAACATTTTTTCACAAATACCATGTCCCAATTTACACTTGTAAATTGCATTTCCCACCTTCATCTAATTAAAGGTGCAATCCTGCGGCTGAGAAACAAAGAGATCAATGCAATCTTATAGACACCTACTTGGGAATAAGTCCCATTGAACTCAGTGTGAGTTATTTCCAAGTAAACAGGCTATACATTTATTAACCAAAGAACTATTTCACTTTGAACTGAACTGCTCAAGAGGACTCACAAAAATTGTTTTCACTCAGCTGGAAGCATAATAAATGTTGCAGAATTGGCACTGTGAAAACCAATGTAAAGAAAATAATTGACAAGTAAGCAGCCAGCCTTTAGTAATATTCTATGAAATTCCATTATTCTGCACATTTTTTTCTAACAGTGTTCTGGAAAAAATGTGTGTCTTACTAGTCAGTCAGAAGTAGTGGTGATAGAGAATTAACATATAACATAAATATTTCCACCTCATAGTATATAATTTGTACCAACGCTTCGCAGCCTGTGGGTGTGCCAAAGAAATTAACATAAGAAACAGTGTGGCTGTGTATACCCCATTAACAAAAGGACCCACAGTACAATGAAGAAGTGGGAGTTGAACAGATAACAAAGAACACCTTCCCCAGAGCTTAAGAAAGTGCCACTGGTCATGCTGGGCGACTAGAGGGGGGAGCTGGGATTGTGGTTCAAGAATGCAAATTTCCCAAGCTCTGAATTTGTCTTCTCTGCTCTTGAAAGTTCTGCACTTTTCTGGGGGCTCACATAAAAATCTGGCAGTTTTCTGCTATGGTTTACCTCCAGGAAAATATCAAAGCAAATATGTTCCTTGATTCACTGGACAAGGAGGATTTCAGTACCAAACATATAACTAGTTACTTGCAATCAATTCCACTTTCAAATGAGGAAGGTATAACTACAGACAACTGGAACACAATGATAGATTGTATGTCATGATTGTAATATAATGAGGGATAACCTTCACCCATTTTGTGAAGGCCATTTCATATATGATCAGTAAACTGTAGAGAAGAAATATCAAACTGTTCAAGTCCAACTTCATGTGCTGTTGTGTATAGTGAACCAGTGTCAAAGAGAATGCAAGAATGTGTGTTTTATACTTGTAGCAGTTAGATTATTTAAGGAAAAAGTAACGTAAATATCAGTTTTAGTTACTCTTAAGCAACGGGAGTTACTCTATTAAAATTGCAAGTATAATTGTAAGTAATTATTGAGGTCTTGGCACTATCACTGTCAAAATTACCTTTAAGAAATAACTTTCCAGCTGTGATTAATCAGCTGTCTATGAACAAGTATGGCATTTGGTTCCCTGACATTCCCTTCAGTAGCACCAGTGTAACAAATACATGAAAATAAGTCCCTTTACCCAGTGTCCACACCTGCAGCTGCCATGCAAGAGCCACAGATATCTAAGATGATCTTGGTGCATTTTATCTAATGGTTCATTTTCTGTTCCTACAAATTTGCAAGGAACTATGGGACTAACAACAAAGCCTACTGTTAACAGCATCTGTCAAGACTCCAGAGGTTAATGCAGAGTGCTGAGAGGACTCAGATGTCATTTTGCAATATTAAAGAACTGCCACATTCTGTCTCTCAGGTGATTTTATCATAGATGTAGGAAAAAATCATTCCAGGACCCTTTGGGAACTTTGTCTGGAAAGAAGCTGAGCACAAAACAAAATCCTGTCTGTTGATTAACAGGCACTATTTTGTGAAGTGAATGCAGCACCTTAACAATTGTTGATTCGTTCCACAAAGTTTCCACTTCAGTTACTTGGGTGATAGATTATTTCCTGTGTGGACTAAAGAAAATAATTAGCCAGCTAGATGTGCTGAGTTTTAACCACTTTAGAAGAAGAAGAAAATCACACAATTTTTTACAAAAATTAATACAAATGCTCAGTGGTAAAGCTGCATTTCAGGTTTGGCCATATATGAAATAAAGCAGCCATCTGGAGCAGAAGATTGTTTAAACTTATTTTTTTTACCAAAGGAAGAAGCTCTCTTCATTTCCTAGTTCAGGTACCAAAAATGACTTGACCCAACAATAGTTTTCTTTTGCTTTCAAGCAAAGTTATTCTGACGCAGAAAATCCCACAAGTGCTTCCCTTTCAACTGTCAGCAAAATACATCAGGAATAAATGAAATAATTAAGAGTTTGCTACTCTTTCATGTTATCCAAACCAAATGCCTAAGACAGCCACACTACTCCACCCAGTGGTAGGGCCAGCCCTGTCAAGATTCATTTATGGAAGGACTATAATTTTAGAAGAGGTAGCTGTGTTAATCTGTGCAATCATATCAGGCAAAATTCAAAGAAACAAAACAAGACAAAAACACGTGGCACCTTAAAGACTAACTATTATATTTTAATGTGAGCTTTCATGTACAAGTGTACTTCATCAGACATACGGGGGGGGGGAAATGTAATACTGGATGAAATACCAATTTCACAAGTATTTGTTTATATAGGGAATGTATAGTTTAAAGTTAGACTATATTTACCTTTAGACTTCAGCCAGCAGAACAATCTTGCCCTTAAATTATAACTGATTTTCAGTCATCTTTCTTAGACTGAAAAAAAGCAACCAGTGACAATGGAGCAAAAAGAAGGGGGCAAGAGGGAATGTTTGAAACATCATACCACATTGTCTGAACTAGAGATGTAAACTTTCTGAAATTTTCAATTTTTGGGGGAGGGGACCTTTTCCCCCCAGAAAAAAATGGAAATTTTCAGAAATTTTATATCTCTAGTCTGAACAAATGACTGTGAAAAAGCTTAAAATGAGAACTACATCCATTCTGGCCTCTTACTGGATCTAAATGTTTTTCCATTGCTTCAAAAGTCAGGTAAAACTGGTGTAATTCATATTAAATAATAACTGCATATGAATCATTATCATGTTATGGACATTTATCAAAGAACTGGAATAGGAAACTGAAACAAAAGAAATCTCCAAAACAGCAAAATCCTGCTATTGTTTAAAAATTAATAATTGAACTAAATTACAGCACAAAAGAGACAGATCAAAGTAAAAAAGTTGCTTTTTCGCTTTCATTCCCAATTTTTTTAAAAAAAATGCTATTCCAATGCTATGGCCATGCTGATGAGGGGAATTCTGGGAGTTGTAGTACAAAACAACTAATGTTTTCATGGGTAGCATAGGCACCCAAAATGGGAACACAGCATATGACTAGCAACATCACAGTCATGCCTTGACTAATAAAAGTTTAGTAATATATGGCGGGGGTGGGGGAGAAAACTCACCTACAACCATTCAAATGCAGGACTTCTCACCTACATTTGGAATGGGTTCTATCCTAGGACAACTGCATCACAAGAATTTTCCAAACCCATTCAACAGCTCTGAAAAGGGAAGCTAGTCACTTTAGTCTTGCATTATTTCATACACTGTATACTGACTAGCACTAAGGCATGGGCTGCATACTCTGCAGCAGCTGGAAAATAGCACCAACTCATCAAGAAAGTGACCTGAACACACAGGGCGGGGCAAGAAAGGTATTCCAGGTTTATTTTCGCCTCTTGTCTTTTTTCAGATAGATGCTGTCGTAGGAGTCCACCAATGGCCAAGACGTTGACCTGAAGGCTGTGGAGTCAGTGGATCCAGTAAAAGAGACACCTGGTGTAGGTTCCAGCCCTAAACCACTAAGGCCTAAACCAGTAAGGATTGGCAAATGTGGCCAGATCAGACGCTGCTGATACAGCATTCTGCAACTAGGCAGGCCTGATGCCTCTGAACCTGAGACCTCCATGCCCCACAACAACACTGGCACAATTTGGACCTAGTCCAAGCACTGAGATGGTCTGCCCTCCTCAGGATCCCATCAGTTACTGCTTCAGCACCAGCAGTATGTCCAGCAAGAGCTTCTGGAGAGTGAACCAAGTGTCAGTCTTCAGAGTAGTATGCCTCTAACTCTTTCCAGTTGGTAAGAAGAAAGGGAGCCCAGAAACTGTGGTCCTGGACCACAACTGTAAGAGGTCTCCTCGATTCGTTCTTTCATTTCATATATACCTCAAATACTTGAAGTAAAGAGGCACAAGGCAGCTTACAAAAACAATTAAAATATAAATACAGCTATAATACAATAAATGACAATATTAAAAAGCAATTAAATACAAAACACATTAAAACAATTGCCTAAAACTGTGGAAAATTATTAAAATCATATTTAAAAAGCTATAAATGCAACATCCCCTCATTAAAATTATTTACTTGGGAGACAATTACTTGTCAAATCCCTACCTGAACAGAAAAGTCTTTCCCTGGTGGTGGAAGGGCTTTCCTTGGGAGGAAGTTCCACAGTCTAGCAACAGGCACTTGAAAAAGTCCTCTCATGTCTTCACAAGGCATACTTGGGAGGCTGGTGGGGCCAAGAGAAAAGGTTCCCCAGAAGATCTTAAAGCCTGAGGACACCATATAGGCAGACACAGTCATTCAAATAACCCTGACAAGCATTACAGCTTCACATCTTTGCTGGTGCAAAACCATGGCTCTCCACTGTTAGCTTTTAACCAACAGCTAAAAGGTCAAAACCAGGGCTTGACATTGGTTTGCAGACTCTATCTTAGCCCAATTCAGGCATTTTAAAGCTTGCATAAAGTAAATTTGTAAGAAGAGGGACTGTATCACAACCGCCTCCCCCATCATGATTTCCACATATGGAGGCTGGGTTTCTGGAGAGGGAAGCATTCTCTACATTCATAATCTGAGCTTGGATGCTTGGATGTAACTAGTTTTAAGTAATGCAATTATCTGTAATTAGTTAGTTTTTTGTATAAGAAGCAATATAACTTAAATTTGTTCATTTAGATAAATCGATAGATTGATAGATATGGCACCTTTCACCCCACAAAGGACCCAAACTAGTAAGTTAAAAGTTACTTTTAAGCATCAATGCTTGTTCTTGTTATGTGCCATAGCCTGAAATCCAGCAGTAACAACTAAAGTAAGCCCATTCAGTCAATGGCCAAAATCCTGTAACTTAGTGTGGGAAATTACACTAGAATAGGCCCATTGATTCAATGAGGATTTAGCAAATCAACTGCTCCTTAAATTTCATTTATTCAAATGGGCCTACTCTGGTTGCAATTTACTATGCTAAAGTCACAGTTAGAGTAGGCCCATTTGAATCAATGGAACTTATAGAGGAGTTGACTCACCAAATCCTATTGATTCGATGGCCTACTCTAGTGTGACTTACTATGCTAAACAACAGGATTTTGCCCAATGGAACTTGGGGTGCGACTACACACCAAGAAAATTTGAAGTGATCCACTGTGAATTTGTACCTGGGAAGTTGGATTTCTCCATATGAATTTGCTATAGCCAACTATACAGGAATCAGCAGAGAGTGAGGAGGAGATTAGCAATTTGGAGCTTGTTAAGGCAAGTCTGTTGTAGCTGTCCAGATTTTCAGAAAGCATGGCCATGATAGAGGTACCTTAACAAGCTGCAAATAAGTGCTGGCTGCCAATTTTGTCCTTTCTGACTCCCGTCTCATCAGCTAAAGCAAATGGACTTACACCAGCTAGTCTTGTAAACAAGAACTGATTGCTGATTTCCTCCTCCATCCCTTTCTCTGGTCTCCTGGATGCCCCAGCACAGGAACTAAGCCTTTCTCTGGTCTCCTGGATGCCCCAGCACAGGAACTAAGCCTTGGAGACAAGAAGTGCTTGGCTGAGATGTAATGACACCCCTGTGAGTGCTTGTTTGATTCCTCTCTCCCCACCTTGAACTAGGAAGCTTAGAGAACCAGTTCCTGGCTGCCCCTTCAGCCATGAAGCTGCATCAGCTCAAGTGATCATACCATCCAGACCAATGGGAGTGCATTTGCTGTAAAAAAAAGAAAGAAGAAGTAGCAGATGAAAAAAGGATGGATTGGAGGGAAAACTCTAGGCTGACTCGCATTTACTTGTAAATTGTGTAGTTAAAGGGAATAATACAAATCTGACCATCCCGATCCAGGAGCAATTCCCATATTATTTGTCAATGTAGCCACCCCCTTATATCGGCATTGACTTACCGAATCCCCACTGAGTCAATGGCCAGCTCTAGGTGCAACTTACTACTGGATTTCAGCCATCAAGTTGCTTCCAACGTACGGTTACCCTATGAAGATATGATCTCTAAAGGGTCATTAACAGCCTTGCAAACCAAAAGACATGACTTCCTTTACTGAGTCAATCAGTCTCATGTTAGGTCATCTTCTTTTTCTACTGCCTTCCACTTCTCCTATCGCTATTTCTTGATTTGATATGTTGCTGTTGTGCACCATCCACTCACATCCAATTTATAGTGACCTTGATAGGATTTTCAATGTAAGTGAGACTTTTGGGCCCATCAACAGAGTTGATGGAGTTAGGGATCTGCATTCCAGCCCCATTGTTCCCTTGTCATTGAAACCTCCTTGTATTGTTAAAGGAAGTCTGAAAAGAGCTGTATAACCATGTTTGGCTGAAGGCAATTACAGAGTTCCACATGACTAGAAATTCTGAGGTGTTGAATTGCATGGAGGTCTCTGAGTTTAGCCAAAGATGGTTATACAGATCCTTTCCAGAGCTTCTCCAGCAACATAGGAAATTCAGGACTAGAGGAGGTGGAGTGAAACTAATACAAATCCCAGTTCTCTCTATTTATCACTGCAAACAATACCTGAATAGGACTACAGTGGCACTGTGTACAGCTGGATGTGGTTACTAGAGATGGGGACGAATATAAAAACGGATCAGTTTTTCTGACGAATTTAGCCGATTCGTCATATATTCGTTGATCCGTATTTGTAAAATTTTAAATCAGGACGAATATGGCTTGACGAATATTTCCTCGGTTTTATTCGTCAATCCGTTCATATTCATCTATATTCGTTACCCCTTTTGGGGACCTCTATGAGCTTGCTGACGCCAATTCGAAGCTCTGGCCAATCAGGACAGAGATCCTGGATTGGCATGTCCGGCAGCCAATAGCGCTGCTGAAAGGTGTATCTAGTTTTACAGACGCTTCATATAAGCTTTTCCTGTCCGGCCGTTCCCCACTTCTGTTTGTGCTCTCCGGAGTGAGAACAGTTGCTGCTTGCTGGCTTGCTGGTGCTCTTGCGGTTTCGCTTTTGCAGCAGCAAAGCAAAGACTTATATTTTTCTTTTTCATCATCATTCATCAATCATCATCAACTTTACTGGGAATTTGGGGAGGGATTTCAGTTAGCTTAGGCTACTTCTTCGGAAGGGCTTAATTTCATTTCAAATTCAAATCAATCAAACCTTTTTTTTTTCCTGGAGGCTTTTGTGTGTGTGTGTATCGTCCGGGACTGTGGAATCTCTTTTCCTTTATATTCAGTTTTCAAAAGTTCATTTTAGAGAGGCTTCTGTCTCTCAGGGAATTTGGTGGGTGGCTGGATCCATCATTCCTTTTTCTTCCAAAACTTATTTGGGTGTGTGTGTGTGTGTGTCTCTGACTGAGACTTAGCTGGCAGGGCTTTTCTTTTTGGACTTTTTTGGCTTCTCTGCCACAGTGGGTCAGGGGGGAAATTTTCCTAATTACCTTCTACTGAGGGGGGGGGGCTTTGTTTAGGCAGGCAGGTCACATTTTAGTAAAAGAATTACACCACCATCATTCTAAAAATAAAATTTATACACACTCTCTGACCCTCTATTAGTTTCCTTCCTCAATCTCCATTGCTTTATTTGTTTAGTTGGTTTGTGAGAGGGAAAAGAGCAGCTCCAGGGGAGGCAGAAGGGAGGCAGGAGGCACCTCCTTTCAAAAGGGCAGCCACAGGGGTTTCTGGGGCCGGGAGCATGAGGCAGGCCATGCTCCACGAAGTGGCACCTGTTGGGTCCGCCATGACCCTCAGCTGGCGGTCAAAGGGCAAGGCCCAGCAGGCGGCCACTTGTCTCATCGCCGAGACGATCGCCCTGCTTGGACTTCCACTGTCCATCGTGGAATCCCAAGCCTTCCGCCAGTTGCTGCATTTTTTGCACCCTGGTACAACCTCCCCTCACGGAGAACTCTCAGTTCTAGAGTGCTGCCCTCGCTCTATGACTCTGTGAGGGAGGTGGTCTGTGACCATTTTTCACGGCTACAGGGGCGCAAGGTGCACTTCACAGCGGACCTGTGGAGCAGAGATCAGCATGGCTACCTCTCGCTCACAGCCCACTGGTGGCAGCCAGAGGACTTGAGTAGTGGCAGGGCATTGACGACAGGGCCGCAGGGGGAGGCCCTTGCCCTGCCCCCAGGCTACAGGTCCATTCTGCTGCAGGCGCGGCACATAGAAGCTCAGGCGACGGGGAGGAACATCGCCAATGAGTTCCTGTCTGTGCTGCAGGAGTGGGCACTGGAGGGGGAGGTGACCCATGGCCACATGGTAACAGATGCTGGGCGGAACATGTTGGCGGCATTGAACGCGTCGGGCTTTGAGGGCATCGTATGCATGGTGCACAAATTACACCTTGTGGTGCGTGATGCCCTCGGCCTGGGCAGCCACGTCCTGAGTGGGACGCAGGCACCCAGGAGACACAGGCACTCCTGGAGCAATGCCGCCAACTGGTGGGCCACGTCTCCCGCAGCCTGAAAGCTGCCCGCCAGCTGCGTGAGAGGCAGGAGGAGTTCGGTCAGGAGACCCACGTTCTCCTGACAGACCTGCCCACCAGGTGGAACTCCACCTACACCATGGTGGAGCAGAAGGCCGTTTTGGAGGACATCATGTCCTCCATGCCCATTCTGCCCGGGGGGAGAGAGGTGGGCATCAGTGCCACGGATTGGCTGGCCCTCTCCCAGATGGTGGAGGTGCTCAAGCCCTTCCTGGAAACCACGGACATCTTGTGTGGTTATACGGCAAGCCTGGGGCAGGTCATCCCCCTGATTCATGCCCTCGATCGGTCCCTGGAGACTGCTGTGGCACCAGGATCCTCCCTCCTTCCACGGACCAGGGCTTTGGTGAAGAAGTTTCAGGCAGGCGTGCAGAAGTGACTCCATCCTGTCTACAGCGACAGAGCTTACCGCATGGCCTGCCTGTGTGATCCTCGAATCAAGGGGGGCTTGGCAGCACACATCTCAGACCTTGAGGAGTGGAGAACAGAGCTCTCCACTGAGGTCTGCAGGGCGTTGGGGGCACAACACTTGCGGGGGGCGACAGGAACATCAGGCCACGAGGGGCAGGGTGGTTTGCCCGAACCACAGGGAAGGACTTCACCTGGTGAAGGTTCCATTCACCACCAACATTACTGGAGCTCTGTGGTGACCTTGCACTTGCCTCAGAGGAAAGACAGCCGGCTGAGGAGGATTCGGCAGAGATAATGGTGCGGGAATATCTGGCTGAGCCCCCTCAGCCCCAACAGTCAGATCCCCTCCATTACTGGGCTAGGAAACTAGTCATATGGCCGGAGTTGTCCAATGTGGCCATGGACATCCTTTCCATCCCCCCCACCAGCATCCAGAGCGAGCACGTGTTTTCCCATCTCGGAGACATACTCCGACCACGCCGCTCGCGTTTGGATCCCGTTACTGTGGAGAGACTGTCGTTCATCAAGGTGAACCTTCCCTTGTTGGGCTCCCCCTCACTGAACCCAAACAGGTAGGGTTCCAATGACAGTCTCTCCCTTAACACACCGCCTGTCTGCCCACCTGCTCATCCTCCAGTCCTCCTGGAAAAAAAAAAAGACCTGCCTACTTGCCTGCCGGCCTGTAAACCTGCCCTTCAGTCAGAACTCCAGCTGCCAATTCCAGTCGCCTCCTCGGGCCAAGTTCCAACCAAGTCATACCTGCCTGCCTGCCTGCTGGATCAAGTCAGACCAGCAGTCCGAGAACTGTTGAACTCCTGCCTGCCTGCCTGCTCAATCAAGTCAGACCAGCAGGCCAAGAACTGTTGAACTCCTGCCTGCCTGCCTGCCTGCTGGGTTATGTAGTCCTGAACAAGCGAAGAGGGCCGTCCAGCTCTCTTGGCAGACCCAGACTGAGCAGTAAGAAAAATGAATAAATAGTTGCTCTCGTACAACTAAAGTGTAGAAGAGCAAAGTGTTGGGTGATGCCCATAATGTGCCAAGACAGAGGGCTGTCCGGCCATGTTGGCACACCCAAAGCCGGGCTCTGCCCCATCCAAGCCTGTCCAGGCATCACCCCATCGCCCGGCTTCAGACTGCAGAGCTCGTCTGGTTTTCAACCTGAGCATCTTTCTTTCTCTGAAGGTTGTCAGCAAGTCTAGTTAGACGTTGGTGGACAGGTGAGTCTCCTAGGCCAGGCTCTGCCCCACCCAAAGCCTGTCTGTGTCTGGGCATCCCCCGTGCTAAAGAGGGCCTGTCTCAGCCCCACCCAAAGCCTGTCCAGGCGTCATCCCATCGCCCGGCTTCAGACGGCAGAGCTCGTCTGGTTTTGAACCCATGCCAAGGGGGCCGGCCTGTCTAAGCCCCCTCAAACCTCCGAGGGCTATCTTTATCATATCCGGGCGGTCTCAGCAGCCAAGTTGCAAGCAATCCCCAGTTTTCTAGTTCTAAACGAGCATCTTTGTCGCCCCATTGCCCGGCTTCAGATTGCAGAGCTGATCTGTTTCCGACAGCCCCGCAGCCCCGTGGATTAACCGCTGTTAGTACCACCAACCCTGTTCATCTGATGGTGCTGCTGGTGCTGTTGGAAGTTGCAAGCAACCTCAGTTGCCTCCTGGGGGCAAAAACCTTTCCTTTGCAGGCAAATCTGATGTTGCTGAAGAAGACCAGAGTCTGCTCTGCTGCCTTTTGCCTCAGTGCCCCGATGGGGCAAGACACAGTACTTTGCTGCTGCCAACTACCTCAGTGCCCGATGCGGCCAAAAGAGCCTGTTTTCCTGCTGCCAACTTCCTCAGTGCCCGACGGAGCCAAAAAGCCTGCTGTGCTGCCAAATACCTCCTTGCCTCCAGTCCTCCTGAGGGCAAACTCTACTTCACTGGCAAATGTAATGTTGTGCTGAGCTGAAGACAAACTCAATGCCTCATGCATGCCTCTGCCAAAGGGACCTCTCATTCTGTTGGGGCCAAATATAACTCCCTCAATGCCATGGGCTTCTGTGCCGTGTGGTAAACTCTCCTGGGGGGACCCAATTTGTGGGTGAATAACTCAGAGTTCCGATGTCCAATCTTCACCAAACTTGGCAAGCATGTTGGGGAAAGACACAGGAAGCTCCGTTGTGATTCTGGAGTCTCTAAGTATCTGGGGGGAGCTTTCCTGGGGCAGTCCTCTTTGTGACTATAAAACTTGGGGGTCTGTGATCCAATGTTCACCAAACTTTCAGGAGTTGTAGAAACGTGTCTGAGGAGCTTCCCTGCAAATTTGGTGTCTCTAGATCATCAGGAGCCAGTGTTACAACAGATAAATCCACAGATCGATTCATCGAAGAATATTCGTATATTTGTATTCGTTGATTCATTAACCTTGATGAATAACGGATCAAAACGAATCGCCATTTTTTTTATTTGTCCCCATCTCTAGTGGTTACAGTTCTACACAGGCTCAGGAATCCTGTGCACTTAGGGTCCCCAGTCCTCTGGAGCACTATACGCATTCAGTCAAAAACAGTTAAACTTGTTCACATCTTTCTTATCAATGTGGGGAAGATGAGGGTTTGCAGGTCAAGCCAGAACGCACTTGCCCATCTGCCTTCCACAGACAAATATCTGAAGAGGACTACTATTATATTTGCATCGCACCAGTGCAGACTTGCTGTTATGAACTGTATTTGGAATCAAAAACTGAAGCTCAAACACTAAAAGGACCTATTTAGAAAGCATAAAGCTGTCTATATAATTCCATTGCTAACTAATTCACAATGGAATTTTAATTTTTTTAAAAAATTATATTTTGAATATTGTATGGCAGGAAATATGAACACATGTTTTACATTTATATGTGAAAAAATGTTTGTAGTTTTCAATTTGCATTTTGAAGGGAACTGCATGTTTTGAAGTCACCATGCCAAAAATGATTTAATGGGGCCTACATGGAAGAAGTTCTCTTACTTGGCTTGTTCACCACCATGCTATGTTCACTTAATGTAAAACAAGTGTACCTATTTTCCTGTGACAGATGTCGAAGGGTAGGCAGCCAAAGCTTTTCCACTCCAATAAAGCTTGAACAATGAAGCATTTTCAGATTTTGAAATCAAATGGTATAGTTTCTGCCAAATGTCTGATCCATTGTAATAACAAAATAACATGAAACCTCTTTGGCTCAATGCTAAACTCAAGACACCGACAGTGAGTTGTATAAAACTACCCTGTTTTGTCTCTGATAAGGCCAGAAACAGACACTGAAGGTAGCACACAATTAGAACTGAAAGCATATTATCTTTCCAGGAAGGTGACTGTGGCAATCTTTTCCAGGCTTGGGAAATCAAAGAACGCTGTGCTTAAGTCCTGAAGACCCGTCATCAACCAAGTAAGCTAATTCAAGGACACCCAGAAATGGAAGAAACACCTGCTGGGACACACAGACACCTGCATTAACTGAGGATTCTCCAAGTCATGGGCTATTCCTAACATCTGATTCTGGAAAGACTCTGGGCTAAATCCATAGACTACCCCCAGCCTAAACCAGTTCTGTTTAATTAATGGATCTTAATTAAATGTCAAAATACCTAGAATGCACTGGCTGAAATCCTGTTGTTTAGCATAGTAAGTCACACTAAAGTAGGCCCATTGAATCAGTGGGGATTTAGTGAGTCAACTCCTCCATTAAGTTCCATTGATTCATATGGGTTTACTCTAGTTGCGACTTACTTTCAAAAAGTAAATCATAATTAGAGTAGGCCTACTGAATCAACAGAACTTATGGCAGAGCTGACTCACCAAATCCCACTGATTTAATGGGCCTACTCTAGTGTGATTTACTATGCTAAGCAACAAGATTTCGGCCAGTTTTCATGGGCCTACTCTAGTTGGGACTAACAATAGGATTATGGTAAATTTAGACAGACCTAAAGAATTTAATGATTTATTAATATAAAGTTAACTGGATACCCAGTGTGGTGAGTGAATAGAATTATGGGGTGGGACAGAGGAAACCTGGGTTCAAATCCTTATAAAAGCTCATGGAGGACTGGGGTGACACTGATAAACAAGGTATCTTGTTTACCTTGAAAGCCCTATTAGGGTTGCTGTAAGTCGATTCTGATTTGATGACACATAACACACCCCAAAGTTAATGACTATGTGACAAGAAGAAATGTAACAAATACACTTTTCCAAGCAAGATGATAGAAGTCTGGATTTATATCTGTCATAAACCTGTCAAAGGCACAGAGCCTCTGTCAGGAAATAAGATGGAACTCAGGGTTTCCTGCATGGTAACTACAGATTTGACTTCCATTACAATATCCATGTTCATTCATTGGATTCCTTGGACTCTAAAAGCAGAGAAAACTATCCAGATGCCTCCCCCAAACCAAAGACCCTTTTCTGCTTTGGGCGTACAGGCCAACAGGAAAAATAGGAGTCTCTTGCAAATACTCTCCTAGAGATAATAAAAATAATCTCACCCCACCACCTTTTTAAAGCTGTAAGATACATAGATATTAGAGATGGGTATGGTTACATTTTTTGGGCTGCAGCCTCTAGAATACCCAAGCCAAAGGTATTCTGGGAGTTGTAATACAAAAAGTAACTTCTCCCATTGTAATATAATGGTAACTATACAATAGCTGCACAATGTGGTCTGACACAGTGATAGTTTTTTTTTTAAGAAGCCACCTGCTGTGCTGTGGACATATTTAGCCACAGAGCAGGCAGTTAGTAAATCCAGCTTTCCTAGAGAGAGGGAATGATCAAGGAAGCTTCACTAAATCTGCATAAGATTACAAGGGCAAATGTATCAGGCCAAAGTCATGGGCTATCTAAGGAGTTCTACTGTTGCAAAGCTTGCCCAGCTCACACTATCGCATCATACTGCAAACTCTTTTGTTCTCTCATAATGACCCTGAAATGTACCAAATCTTCTAAAGAACTGGTCTGGCATAGCCGTCAATATCACCCCGATTTGCTTTCTCTGCCAGTCATGTTGGAGTGAACCAACTATCTGCTCTGCGGCCCTTCAGAGATTATGGCAAATAATTCTTCAGCTACAACTTTTAATACTAAGGGGAACCATTGATACTACACTTTCCATCGGAGCTGTGAGCCTCCCTATCCTGATATTAGATGAAGCAGCCGCTTGGATTGCAGTATTCATATTTGAGACCAGTGGCATTTGAGGCAGAATAGATAGTAGCAGTTAGAACCAGCACCTGAAATAGCCTTTCTATAGGTAAGTGTGTGTAAGGGGAAAACATGAATTCTCATGTGCTTGGGTTTAACCTACAACATACTATGTGCCCAGATGGCTCATACAATCTTTAAGGAAACTCAGGATTGGCTCTCACCTGGTGACTCACAAAGGTGCATAGGGAAACAAGTTCTTTTGGAGGCTGCCTCCTTACACTCTACAGTATATGCCACACTATTTATGGAGGCAGTCTCTGTAAATTCCCCCATGCACTTTTGTGAGTCGCAGGGAATCCTTATGACGTCCACAGTTCAGGGTGGCACTTTTCTAACAGTTCAAAGAAGCAGTGTGGGGATGGCACAAAGGTGAGGGGACTGCTCAACCGCCTGTTGGTTTGAGGGCTCCCAGTCCCAAAATTCAGCCGGGGGGGGGAGGTGTTCCCACTGAATTATGGGACTGGGAGTTCTTTCATTCTGAAAATCCCATCCCTAATTCTTAGGTCTCCTTCCTTCTTTCCGTGATGTAACTTCTTCCTTCTTGTTGTTCCTCCATCTTAACTAGACAGAAACAAGACTTGCCTACATGGCCACCAACTCTAGGACCTTCTATAAATGCAATTAGTGAGCCTCCTGAAGAATGTGAGGACTGTGAACACATTCAGTCATCCCTGGGCAACAACAGCACCATGTCAGTTGATCCTTCCACTGCGGAAGCACCACTGGATTGCTTCTGACACAGATAAAGAATTAGAATATGTTTCGTGATTGTTTTTCCTCCTGTGTTATCCAAAAAATGGATTTCATGTCTTAATAAACTCTGACATTCCTTTTTGCCTTACTATCTGTCTCCAGAGTGGTTACTTCTCCCCAATAGTCACAGGCTCATCACAAGGCTGCTGCACCCTGCCATCAAAAATAGTATATAAAGCAACCCTAACAACTACACGGGCATTTTTTCCTCAAATGAGCCATGTCAGTAGAACTAGCATACACTTTTTTCAGTGCTCTTACCAAATTCAAACTATACAACCTAAACCTCATAGGGGTATCAGCCACCCTTAGTGCAACTGAACTTGCCAGATCTGAAAAGCAAGACTGGGCTGGGCTTGGCTAGTACCTAGACAGGAAAGCGTTAGGAAATGTTAGGGATTTCCTGCGTGAAACCCTAGAGATCCACTGCCAGTCAAAAATGACAATACTGGGCTAAATAGCTCAAGAGTCTCACTCAGTATACAGCAGTTTCTTGTGGTCTTATTTGTGACCAAGTGTCTGTTTCATACAAACAATGAGAATGGAATGACAGAGGCCTTTAGAGAACCAAAGGCTGCCAGACACTAAACATACTGCTTTTATAGATCCAATTTTACCATTTATTAAATATGTCAGCCACAATTATTCTCTCAGAAAGGAAACATCCCATTGACCTACTGATTATAAAAACACAGCACAGGTCAAGCTGCCTGCCATTTATTTTATGCACTTCACTAGACAATATTATGGATGTATATCAAGTTTTGTTCATGTCATTTTAAGCCTAGAAATAGAACTAAAATTTAAAAAGCGAATTTCTCCAAGTGATAATTTATTCACTACTTCACAACATATATGGTAGCAGACAAAATGACTGGTGCCATCCATTCCCAGGAGGCAATTATAGCAAAAATATATTTGCAATTCAAGACATTCATATATAATTAATGCATTTTCTTATCAGACTGTTTGACCATGAGCCTTTTTTGCTGATATAAATGTCACATGATGACTAACGTAGAAAAGGAAAACAGGATAAAAAATAGGTGACTGTTGGAGTGAAAATAGTGTAGTTAAATACACATTGCTCCTCCAGCTTGATTCAAAATGGGGTGAGGGGAAAGGCTATTTATTTCTGCATTCAGTGCAAGTGTTCTTTCCCCTTGAGCCCCTTGTGACGTTTGCAAGGAGCAAGACAAAAGGCTAGCATTTTCAGGCACCTGCCAAGGCTGAGGTCTCAACACAGGTATCACTACTAACTTTGAGTCCTCAGCCCCATAGCTCCTCTCCACCACCCCAATCACTAGAGCCTCTGAAAAATCAGCAACAGGAATGGGAACTAGCATCCAAATAAAAGTGCTAAGGAGTAACCAAACTAGCAGGTAGCAGCACCCGCTTATCTTAGGAACCTGCAGAACTGCCTTGAGTTACACCACTGGTCCCTCTAGGCCAGGAACGCCAAGTCTGACTGGCAGCAGCTGTCATACAATCACAAACAATGGCCACTGTCTTGCACTAGATTGTAAGAAAATAGGAAGCGGCTTTATTCTGAGTCAGACTATTGGTCCCTTTAGCCCAGTATTGTGGACTCTCACTAGCAACAGATCCCAAGGATTCAGGCAGGATTCTTTCTTAGGACTATTTGCAGAATGCCCTTGGTTTCAGATCAGAGTATTAACCAGGCCTGGTCCCACTTAGCTTTCAAAATCAGACAAGACCACATACACTCAGGGTGATATGATGATCTTTCTCCTTCCTGCCTTCATGGATACTCAGTCACATTAATATGAACTGTAAGAGGGGCACAGGGAGGAGGGAGGAGCTGTTATTGTTCCCTCCCTCCAGCTGGCAATGGAACCTGAGTCAAGAGGTTAATGACGGGTGAGTGTTCATCATGCAGGATGAAGGAGGGCGGCACTTCCCAAGAACTGGAGCTGACACCTTCTCAATCGTATCAGGCCTTGCGAACAAAGAATCTCCTTTAGGTCTTAAAATGCTGCTGATGCAATGTCCTAATCGCTAAAAACCATGACACCCAGGAAGCTCACATGGCTATGTTTTAGGGCAGTGGTCCCCAACCTTTTCTGAACCGTGGACCAGTTGGGGGGGTGGGGTCCGTGCGTGGGGGCACCCCCTGCTCGCGGGTGGGCACAGCATGCTCGTGGATGGGTGCAGCATGCTCACATGCATGCGCAGGTGGGCGCAGCACGCTCGTGGGTGAGTGGGGCGCACTCACGCATGCACAGGGGTGAGTGTGGTGCACTCATGGATGGACGTGGTGTGCATGCACGTATGAGCGTGGCACGCTCATGGGTGAGTGTGGCGTGCTCGCACGTGCATGCAGGTGGGCGTGCGTGGGGGGAGTGCATGCGCGGGGGCGGGAGATCTGTCTCCGTGGCCCAGTCATGCCATGGCCACGGACCGGCAGCGGGCCGCGGACCGGGGATTGGGGAGCCCTGTTCTAGGGCAGTGTTTCCCAACCTTTTTTGAGTCATCATAAGCCACTTTTATAATAGCTAAGTGACTTACAACACACACACACACCCCGCGACCCCATGCCTCACCACTGGGTTTTTTTGCTGGTAGATTTGGCAAATCTCCCTATAAAAATAATTTTAAACCATCCCTGTAGGTCTGATTTTTCCAGTAGCAGGTAAATACCACCCTCCCCCCCTCCCATATGACTGCTGCTGCTGCCACCGCTGCCACCACCTCTCTGTTGACAGCTCAAAGAATCAGACTTTACCAGCCTGGGCAGCACTTAAAGAGGGGTTGGCCACAAACAATGCACTCTGGCTTCTTTCTGCCTGCTCCAGCCAGCTGCAAAAGTGATTGAAACAGCAGCAGCCTTGCCGAGCTGCTTTCTTTTCCTTCTCCTTCCCCTGTCCCAGGCTGGCAAAGAAGGAAAGCAGGGGGAAGGAAACTTGAAAGGAAGAGCTGAGTGAGAAAGCAGAAGAGGCAGTGGCATGGACGGGCCCTTTGGAGGAATCCTGGCTGCTCTTCCTTAAGCTGGCTCATAAGGCTCGAGCCCCATGGCCTCCCCTCTGGTGCAGTGCCCATTTGGGTTCACACATCCATCATGCCCTGCCATTTTGGATTGTACAGGTGGAGCTAAAGACCCCCCCCCAAAATACTTTGCGACCCCCTTGGGAGTTGTGACCCACAGGTTGGGAACCTGTCTTCTAGGGCCTAACAGAGGCACCTTCAATAGGCTTTTCCAGGTACTACTACCATTGTCACCCGCAAACTTGGCTGAAAAGGATAAAAGGTAGCAACAACTTCACAGACATTACCAACAGAATTATAAACTTCTTTAACCCAGTAAATCTCATGCCCTTCCTCTCTCAAAGCAGCATAAGAAACTGATGTAGTCTGTATTCTATCCCTGCCAACTGCTCCTGGTCATGTGGCAGCTAACTCTTCACTGAGAGGGGAACTAATCTTCCCACAACTTCCCCTTGTTATGTCTAAACAAATGTTCTACAGGTTCCAAATCCATGTTAGCATACCATCTTTCTTCCATTTGAGAACAATAACAAATATGCATATTTATTATTGGCATGAACCTTCATCAGATAGAATTAAAAACGGAATTAAAAAGGTTGGAACATAATGTAAAGTAGCTATTTTCAAACCACGCAGAGGCACTATACAGTAGATTGCTATGAGACAACTGGTGCTGTGCCAGGGAAAACACATGAAGTGTTTAAGGGGGACCCTTCTGTCCAGAATATTCAGTTACAAAGGAAATTACTCGCTGTGTTTCCGTGTCATTCAGTTCTCAGGCCTTGCCTTTTTATCAATCAGCCCCTTCTTTACCTGAATCATTTGTGATTGTGTCATTTAGCCTGTATGCTCTGGAAGAAAGGAACTGAGACCATCACCCTACCACTGCTCTGTTATGGCTGGCTTTAGCATGCCAACAGAGTCATTCTTTTTGAAAGTAACTTTCCAGCTTTTGCTTATAGCCTTCCATCAGTTACTACTTTGGAAATGCCTCCTTCCAAGCAAGAGCCAGGCCCACACCCCAAGCACAAGGCCCTGCTCTTCAGAGAACCAATCATTCTTATTCTAAAAGTACATCCTCAGCTGCAACAGGAGAGCCTTAACTAGAGAGTCTCCTCAGAGCGCTGAAATTTAAAGGGTGCAAAAATTCGCAGCTAGAAGGCTACAAACCTACCCTGAGCATGTATACCGTGTTTTCCCGAATATAAGACAGAATCTTATATTAATTTTTGCTCCAAAAAACTCACTAGGGCTTATTTTCAGGGGGTGTTTTATTTTTTTCATGTACAACCGTCTACATTTATTCAAATACAGTCGTGTCATCTTCTTCCGATTGCTGCACAATGCTGCACAATGGTGGAGGGCGGGGTTTCACTTAACTTATTTATTATTTATTTTATTTATTTATTTTATTAGATTTATACCCCGCCCATCTAGACAGATAGTCTACTCTGGGCGGCATTACAAAATTTAAAAACAATAGAAACAATGAACATGCAAAATCCAAGATGTAAAAATGTAAATATTAAAATATAGCAGGAGGGAAAGCCTGCCTAAATAGCCATGTCTTAAGTTTATTTCTAAAGACACCCAGAGAGGGAGCCAGGCGGATCTCTACGGGCAAGTTGTTCCAGAGGCGAGGGGCCACTGCCGAGAAGGCCCGGTTCCTCATTCTTTCCTTCCGGGCCTCCCTCGGCGTTAGGCCCCTCAATCGCCCGGCCTGGCTAGAACGAGTGTCTCTGGCAGAACTGGGTGGGAGAAGGCGCTCTGCCAGATATCGAGGTCCTAAACCGTTTAGGGCTTTATAAGTAATCGTAAGAACTTTGAAATCAACGCGGAAATGAATAGGCAACCAATGCAAGGCGGCCAGCGTGGGGGAAATATGTTGGTGCCTCTTCACCCCAGTTAGAAGTCTGGCCGCGGCATTTTGTACCATCTGAAGTTTCCGCGTCAATCTCAAAGGCAGCCCCACGTAGAGCGCATTACAGTAGTCTAATCTAAACTGGGTCTTATTTTGGGGGGTAGGGTTTATATTACGACCATCTTGAAAAATCATACTAGGGCTTATTTTCAGGTTAGGTCTTATTTTCGGGGAAACAGGGTACTTCTTCCAGCTGCTCCTCCTGAGGCAGAAGGAAACAGAAACCAGGCAGGCTCAGCAAAAGAACAATATGGCCGCCATGTGTTCTGCCCTGTTCCTTCCTTTTCTCCTTGCCTATGCCAGTCTCGCATGACCCAAGCTTAATCAATAAAGCAGCAAAGCCCGAGGTGCCAAGGATGCTAGGTATGGCCTGGTGTAAGAGCAGAGTTTAAGTTCAGCTTTGATTCCAGAAAAAGAATACCTTGGATATTGGAAATACTGGGTTAATTGCTCTTGGCCGCTGAAATGTTGCAGTGAAGCAGATGGAAGATTTAATTCTTGGAAGGATTAGATGAGGCATTTCTACTATGGATAAAGAAATATTGGCAGGCTTCTACAAGTTCCTTGTAAGGCCATGTCCATAATACAGTACTGAAATTTTGCCAACAATTTTCAGGGAAGCTGAAATCCATGCAAAGTGCAGTAACTAAAGTGAGCACAAGAATAATAATTTGGTTTATGAGCAGAGATTAGAAGTGCTTGTCCTATTTATTTTAGACCCAAAGAAAAGCTTGTGCAGACTAAACATGACCTATTATTTGCTTAACCTCACTTAATGTTGGGAATTTTTACAATCTCCCATGCTGTCTCTAGAAGCTGTGGTTAGGAGGAACTTTTCTGGGCTGGGGTGACTGTCAATCTATCTAGCACTAACCAATTGTTCCCTTCTGCCTCTGATTTGAAAAGAGTCTTGCCTCTCTGCTCTGAGCTTTTTCCCTCTCTAGAGTCTGTTGCTGAAAGCAGTCACGTTTGTCAGTTCGCTGCTTGATCTGTTCACAACTTTCAAGTAATGAAACATTTTTATTCTTTCTCTTACAAATGTGAGTTATTGATAGTGTAAGTGCCAGGTAATGAGAAAAAGGGTGAATAATCTGGGGAACTTTAAGCTAATTTGCTCTGTGAATCCCCGCGCTTGTGCTCCACAGCAAGAAGAATTTAACCAAAAATTCAAAGCTTCGCAATACTTAACAGGTCCCACTACATCTCACTGTTCCCTGTTTCAAAATACCAGAGCAGTTTTCTCTTGTTTGAGCCCTCCTGTTCTCTACAAATAGGACTGAACTCAGTGAAGTAGGGCATTTTATTCTGATATAACTATAGATGTTTTGTGGTGTGGACTGTAAAGGTGCAGGACCTTGATACTTATCAGAACATCTCTCACAGAAATAAGCTACCCATTTCACCCACTCTTCTCAATCCATGTTGCTCTAAGTGGCTGCACTGAGGGAGGCCAAAAACGTGTCAACAAGGAATTAGGCCTTTTCGGTGGTGGTATTTTTGGAATAAGATACCAACTAAAATATTCCAGCCTCCTTTCTTCCTTTTGTTCAGGAAATTGCTGAAAACAGAATTATACAAAGCTGCCTTCCATAACAGATTCCCTGGATCCTGTTAATATTATTTTTTCTTTTTGTATTCTTTCTTTTTATTTTTGTATGAATTTTAGATCTATACCTGTGAATGTATTGTCATGTGGGGTCTTGTGGGGTTTTAAGTTTTAATCTGTAAACTGGCCAGAGTAGTGCTTGCACTAAAAGGGTGTTGCAGTTATTTTAACGTTGTACGTATGCTGCCTTCAGTAGGTTTGGCTGTGAGTGACCTTTCTGGGCTGGGGTGACTGTCAATCAATCAAGGAGTAATCAATGGTTCCTTCCCTGCCTCTGATTTTGAAGAGACCTCTCTGCTTAAGTGTATTTTCCCCTCTCTTTTTGTCTGCCGGCAGTTAGTGTGTAGTTAGAATGTAGTCTGTTGGATGCAGGCTATAAGTCTGTTGAGGCCTGTTGCTATAAGCTGTCAGTAATGTTTTTACAGTATGCTCTTTTTGATCTGTTTAGAACTGTGAGTAAATGAAATCTTTTTATTCTTTCTCATACCAATGTCTCAGGATGAGTTATTGAGATTGCAAGTGCCAGCTGATGAAAACAATAAGGGGTGGTCTACTCTGGGGAGAATTAAAGCTAATTCTGCTCTGTATGTCCCTGCACTTCTGCGGCACAGCTAGAGGGTTTTTTTTTAACCAGAATTCAAAACTCTGCAACAAAGGGGTGGTATATAAATCAAATAAAAAATTTAATAGATTAAATCATTATCAAAAATAAATTAAAGCTCCTCAGTGGATTTTGTTGTTTTATTTACAAGTGGAGAAAAAACAGCAGAGGGGAAAAAAGCTTGAGCATTTAAAAAAAAGAGACTTTCTTGTCAAAGAACTTTTGACCTTTGTGTTCAACTACAGTCTGTTGATCTTTTTATAGAATTCCTCAACATGGTATAAAATCAATGCACTGATTTATTCTCTCTCAGTTTTCTCCTGAGTTCTTTGTGGAATCGCTTCTGACATTTTCAGTCAAGTGAAGCTGCTTGTGTTGGGTTCTTTATGACCTCTGTCTGCTCAAAGCTCAGTACTTCCGTTCTATTCTTATCCTTGATGTTTCTCTTACTTTTGAAGCCACTGATCATACCTCAGTTATACTGTACCTTCATTGCGGTTTTTGTAGAAAGGTCCTTTTCACAGTCTCAGTGGTTCCTTTCTAATGATTTTTTTAAAAAAAATATACATTTGGTGGAGTCTCCCTCTCTGCTTTTTATCTGTGGCAATCCACTAAAGTCCAGCCCATTGCCCTTTATACCTTAGAATTCATCTTCTGAGCTCCCATGGCTTCAGCTCTGGAAATTTTTTATGCCTTTAGCTCCTAATGTATTGCTGAAAACAGACATCATCTTGAAGTCCTTGAGGGAAATTTTTGATTCCAAAGCGTTCTGCTATTTATACCACAGAGAGCATATTCAGTTTCTCTCCACTGATCACATCCTCCACACACACTCACCTACCCAATCAAGCACATAACAACTGGCCAGTTGAGACAACACTCCATTAATTTGATAAAGTGGGCTACCATCTGTGAAAGCCTATGCCAAATAAAACTTGTTAGCCTTTAAGATGCCACAGTGTGTGTGTGTGCATGAGTTTTAAATAAAAACAAGCTTCCCCTCTATTTTTTGCCATTGCTTTGCCTTCTCCCATTTGGACCTATTCTTTCAAAAAGCTTTATCTTTTCCAAGATGTAATGTTTCCAGCTGCTGAAGGGGGAGAACTGGAAGGGCCATTTAGGTTATTCCTGTGCCACAGGAGGGACCTCCAAAATGCACATGTGGCCCACAGATTGCCCAGAACAGAATAATTCTGTGGCTACATCTATCCAGATCATGGCCGTTTCACATCTCGGCACTTTAAAATGCTAAGCAAAGAAATTAAAACTGTCTAGATGAGAAATACGACTTCTTTACATCCCACTCCATCACCCCTCCATTATTTATATTCTTAAGCCAGAATAAAAACTATTTCACGGATTTCTTGGAGTAGTTTCCGATCTCTGCAGAAAATGGCTGACATCTTTAAAAGAAAGTGATTCTGAAGACACTTAATCACTCAGCTGCAATGTGACTCTTCACAGCTTTTCTACTCCTACAATATAAGAAACAATGCCATCAAGTAATCTTCAAATCACAGAGATTGCTTTGTTATCAGCCTCTGCCTGACACTCTCCAGATAGGATGGGCTGCAGTGCCCATCATTCCTAGCTAACATGCCCATTGGCTAGGGAGTTGTTGTTCAACACTAGAGATGGGTACGGCTCACTTCATGCCACATCACTGAAGTTGTCAGCATGGCATTACAGGTGCCACGTGTTCCCTCAACCCATCCCCAATCTGGCTGCCCCACTTACCAGCCAGTGCGCGCTGCTCACCTCCTGCTCTTCATGTGACTGTCCAGTTGCAGCAGGAGCATGGACTTTCCTTCTCCTCCAGCAGCTACCCACTCAACAGCAGTGCTGCAGGAATCCCTGCCCTGCCTCCTTATCTGAGTGGGCAGCTGCTGGAGGAGGTGGAGAAGGGAAGTCTGTGCTCCTGCTGTGACTGGACGGTTGCCCAAAGAGCAGGAGACAAGCAGCGTGTGCTGGCCAGGGATGGGGGAAGGGAACATGCTGCAGCTGTGATGCCGCACCAACAACTTGTGACGACGCAGCACGAAGTGAGTTGTGGCCAGCTCTTACACATCTGGAGGGCATCAGCTTGGAGACAGTTGATATTTTGGGCCCATGAAAACTCACCAAGACTTATTGTCTCATAGAACATGTACAATAAATACTTAAGCTGTTTTTACTCGAAAGAAACCATGCGTCCAAATCCAAAGACTCTGAACTGCAAGAGAAAAGGAGGGTTGGCTCTCCTTGCTGTTCCAAGGTCATCTTTTAAAGCTGCATGGTTGCAATACATGATTCGATTATGTGAGCTATCCTGCAGTATATGACACTAAGTGAGCAGGCTGTGCAACGAAGCCTTGCAAGTCCTATTGATTTCAGCTGTTATGGCAAAGCCTTGCAGATCACCCTGGAGGAGCTATGCGGTGGTTTCAGATTACCTGAAACAATCTGGGTGGCAGTTATCTGGCCTTTTTTAACTGATCCAGACTCACTCTCCCCCAATGAGACACTGTATCAATAGAATCCTATGCAATTTTTACAAAATGTTTCACCCTACTTGTCTAATAGAAGCCTGAATCAGCTTAAAATAAACTGGATGCATATTCTGTTACCTGAATGTTTTAGATCATCCCCATCCACTGGCCATGTAAGCTCCCCTGTACCTGAAACAAAATTTGGAAATTCTACTTTTTTGATACACAGCTCCCAGAATCCCTTCAACTAGTGCTGCTGGGCAGGATAGTTCAAAAAAGTAATCTCACTACAGCTTGATCAAAATATATGTGCGGGGTGACAAATAAACCCCTCTAGATTTCCCAGAGGCCTCCGATTTGGGACAACCTGGGCTATTCATACCAAGTCTTTTACATATAGACTCTTGCAACTGGTTTGGATGAACAAACCTCTTCATTCATCACCATTTTGTCCAAATTTTGAAAGAGAATAGATAGAGCCCTGCAGATATCTCAAGGTGCCTCAGCCTCTTGTGGGGCATCTGCAGGAAAATATGAACAGTGGCTCTGTTGCCATAGCAACATTGCCAGCACCTCCCAGAGGATGTTGCCTGCCTTGATGTCCTGTTGATCCCAACAGAAGCCATTTCTTTTGGATTTGCCATGGACTTTTTAGAGGTTTGTTTTTAACAACCTTGCATGCTGCCTTTAGAAGCTGTGGCTGGGAGGGACTGTTCTGGGATGGGGTGACTGTCAGTTTATCCAGCACTAATAAATTGTCTCCTCCTGCCTCTGATTTAAAGAGAGTCATGTGTCTCTGCTCTGAGCTTTTCCCCCTCTCTAGAGTCTATTAAAGTCTGTTGTTGGAAGCCGTCATGCTTGTCAGCTTGCTGTTTGATCTATTAAATTGTAAGTAAATGAAACATTTTTATACTTTTTCTTACAAATGTCTCTGAGTTACTGATAGTGTAAGTGCCAGTTAATAAGAAAAGGGGTGGACTAATCTGGGGAACTTGAAGCTATTCTGCTCTATGAATCACTGCACTTCTGCTGCATTGCCAGAGGAATTTAACCAGAAATTCAAAACTCTGCAACAGGAATTGCCAAGTCAGCCCTCCTTCTCACTACCTAAAGACTGTACCCCCTCACAGTCCCTCATGACTAATCTCATGACTAGTGTGATTATGTTTCATGTTCATTTCACTGTTTTAATAGCATTAAGCACAAAATAACTGGAAAGCAGCCATACTATTGGGAAATAGAAGATAAGGAGAAAATTGATGCTGTAATGTGGCTCCCAAGAAATATGGATTTTGGATTTATAGTAAATGTAAATAATTCAGAGAATTCTTTGCCTTCAGCGTTTCTTCTTAAGATAAAGAGAGTTAGAATATTTTCAGATAACATTGAGGCTAGTTTAGAAGTTCCCTCCTGTTTTCCATCACATCACACCTCTTTATGGGGTGGGAGGTGAAAAGGGACCAAATTTGCATAAGAAGCCAGCCATGGTTAGGAACAATTGAATAGAGCCCATGATATTACTAACGGGCCTCCTATTTGCATGGCAACTTTTACAGCTATTTCAAAGGCATCTTCTTTAACCAACATAAGGCGAAGGATGAACTCATAAATGATACTTCTAAAATATGCCCCTCTAGAAGCATTAGACTTCGTAAGATGTTCATCTGTAATGCAAATTATGAAGCAGTGAGGCAAATGTGTTGTATCTTTCAGAATGACATCTGATCTTACCCTTACATTATCAGTGAACATTTTTTGCTCATATCTGTTGTAGCCAGACATTTAAACTGCATTTTACACACTTTTCAGAATTTTAGCTGGAAAAGTAGACAATGAAAAATGTAGTATCTAATTTTGTTCTTCTCCATCGGGATCTGACTGTCCCTTAAATCAGTTCCCACTGATGTGAATCTTTTAGTTCCTGGATTGCAAACAACCTTCTTCTTCTATGATTTGTGACATTTTGCTTATCATATGGAACAACATTAGGCAGCATCGAATCAATGCAAGGAAACTTAAGCTAGACTATTAAACTGAGCAGCAACACATACTTTTTTTGTAGTATGCCAGCCACACTATTAGGAAATGGAAGATAAGGAGAAAATTGATGCTGTAATGTGGGTTCCCCAAACTTAATTAAACTTAATTAATTTGTCACAAGAATTGATGGCAAGATCTTCAGCTCCACCTAATAAATGAAGCTGTATCATTTTCTCATTGCTCAACTTGCTGTTAAACAACTTGTGACTGCAGGAGGGCAAGAACCGTATTGGTAAAATGACTATATATATAACGTTGTGATTCCATTAATCTGAAATTTCATAAATTAGATGTCTATCCATTTAAAGGTCCATCCATTCTGAAAGAAGGCGATCAATCATAGAATGAAGACAACAGGTAACTGAAGAACTTCCTCAAACAGTTACAAATCCTCTAGAAATTTAATTTAAAATTACTAAAATTGCCCAGAGTAGATCAGAAGGCACAAGAAATAGCAGCCCCGCTAATGCTAATGGGATTTGGGTCTTGTCATTGCCTACAAGGGAAACAACTACATAAGAATGCAGCCTTGAGTTCCGTTGGGGGAAAAGGAATATAAAATGACATAAATGCATATTACAACTTCTTGCTGTGGAGGCATCTGACTTGGTTGCCTAGAGCCCGGAAAATGTACTTATTTTAAATACAGTACAACTCCCAGAATCCCCCATCTTGGATTCTGAATCAACTGATCCTCAAATCAGCTTACAACAGATTGCAATAACACTAAGCAAAAACTCCATGCCTACTCTGATAACTCAATTACATCAAGTCCTCTGATTAATTAACAAGGCTGGACCTTGCTGTTCTTCAGTTTTGCAGTCAAAGTAACTTTATTTATAGTATCTTCACCAGAGCTTGGAAAGCTGCATTTTTTAAAAAGTAATTTGTTCCTATTTCTTGTGGTAGTGCTTTAAATGGTCTAGCAAAAACAAACGGTCTTTTGGTACCTTTAAGACTAAAAGAAACTGTCATTCATTGTCTTTACTAATTATAAAAGCCATCCTTGTTGCATTATATGTTGGTTTCTTGTTGTCTTGTGTTACCTTAAAAAAAAAAACACTGTAAGATTGACAAAAGAATGGCTTAAAACTTTTTAAATATCTTAATACGTTCTTGAAAATAAAATTTTAAATGTAACAGGGATATTTACTTACTACTCCGATAAAGGAATTTTGCCTCTACTTGTAAATAAAAAACCCCCAAATAAATTATATCACTTCTGAAATGTGACTTTGTTACACCCTATCTACCCTACCCAACCCCACATAATTTGTTACTTCCAAGGTCTGATCTGCACAAATTATCATCTCCACAGTGTTCTCCTATGACCTTTGTAGATGCATTGCTATTGCCCTCAAGTCACTTGTCTGAAGGAAGAAATAGATAGCCGGTGCAGCTCTGCCATCTTCGCTTGGACATTATGGGAGCCATTCCCAATTTGCTCTTGGGATAGGAGAGAAATGGGTGCTTCCAGAAAGAGATTGCTCTCCAAGAACAGGCAAAGATACAGAAGATGGGCAGGTCTATTCCTTTGCTCTGAGGTGGAAAAATATACATCTGAACGCTAGTGATACAACTGAAACATTACAGAAATGCACCTCTGCACCATTTTTAAATACTTCCAGAGAGGTTGCAGCATTTGTCTGTTATAATGGCACTTTAAAGACTTACAGATAACAGATTTACCTAATACATGTGTTAGTCTTTTAAGTGCCACAAGATATTTTATTGTGTAAAACGCTTTGAAAACTTTTTGTTTAAAAGCAACACAACTAGTCTGATACGTAAATATAGCATTATGGAGAAGCCCAGTCATGATGGTTTTGTACATATGTACTCTGTATTACAGTATATTCTCAGCATTGGTCTAATCTTTGTTTTGTGTTGGAAAGGTTTGCATAGGTAGGAGCTGCAGAGCAGCAAGGAGCAACAGGAGACTGATGTGGTGAATTAAGCTAGATGCCTTTGTTATAATTAAAGTTCATTGATCCACACTGTGACTTAATCAAAGGAGTTACTCTGCTGAGTATCTGAAGCCTGGAAACTCTGGATAAATGTGAGTATCTTCTTGTCTGTCAAGTTGCCACCCAAGTAGGACAACATGGGAGAGTGCCTTTAAATTGGTTGATTTGGGTTTTGCTAGAAAAGAGGACCCAATCCAGAAGTGTTCTCTTCAACCCAAGATAGACAAACATGTAAAGCAACACCTGCTCATGGTACCTTTTGTTCTAAGTGTTTGCTTGTTTGTTTGTTTGACTTATAGGCCGCCTTTCCCCCGATAAGGGGACGCAAGGAAGCTCACAATTTTAAAAAGTATTCCTCTCCCTAACTGCAACTTGGAAAAATGGCTCTTGTAACACTCAGCTGACTGTCTCTAATTTAATGAAATAACCAGAATGTTTCTTGAGGAACACTTTAATTCCACAAAGTTATCTACTAATCATTTTAATTCTACCTCACCCTAAGCCTGCCCAAAGCTGTTGCATCTTAGTTTGAAACTTGTAGCTGCCACCCAGTGCTTTTGTAATTGTGGGAGTCAACATATAAAGGTTGTTTGTTATGTTGTACTTCAAGATCACTTGGAGTCTGCTTGGCTCTCAGTCCATTCCTTGACATCCTTCCTGGGACTCTCCATCTCTGCTTTGGTGCCTAACCCACATTTCCAGGAGCAGAGTTTTTAATAACTCCCCTTGCTTGAACCACCTTGCTATTTTGTTTGTTCAGACAAACAATTTGCTGTGTTCCTCCAGATAAAGCCTGTGAAGCACCCATTGTTCATGAGCTGCTAAGCCCAGTTGCTTAGCTTGCTGGATAGCTCAATGGTCTAGGAAGAGGCTGGGAGTTCAATTCCCCACTGTGCCTCCTGTGAGTAGAGCCAGGCTGTCTGGCCTTGGACAAGCTCCACAGTTCCAGGATGCCCCCAGAAGAAGAGAATGGTAAACCACTTCTGTGTATTCTCTACCTGATCGTCATCAGTCAGAATTGACTTGATGGCACATGATGGTGATGATTAAGCAGGCTGATAGACCTGGGTATTGTCCTGAGGGTTTTCAGAGACTCAAGCTAAGTGCAACCTCCTACATACCCATGCTTCTAGGTAGCTTCCCTGCCTTGCCATCTTTCCACCAGTTCCCTTCTTTCCTCAGCTCCCTTGATGTTTGTTATTTTTCTCGGATTAATCAAGATTCTAGAAGAGACTTCATTTTTAGCCTCCCTGTTTCAAATTCCATTTTTGCAACCCAATTGTTTGCCTCGGCTGTTGCTAATAATGGCTTAACCTTTTTTGTCTTTCTGTCATTGTTCCAGACCCAGGGGTCCAGCAAGTGGCTATTTCTGAGCAGCTTATTGCTCAAATTTGTTGAGACAGCCAGAGGGACTTCTCCATTTTGAATACGTGGCCCCAAGTCTGTAGACAAGAGGACAGCCTGTGCTTGCTGTGAGTTTCCAAGTATCAATGATCAGCCAGGAAATCAGTTACATTATCCTCTTTACTACTCTGAACAAGGTAAATACGTCAAATTTCTCTCTCTCTCTCTCTCTCTCTCTCTCTCTCTCTCTCTCTCAGTTGCTTCAGCTTTGTTCTATTGCTTGCATGACCCATGCTGGGCTATTAAATGAAAAGAAATCCCTGTTGTGTATTACCTCTCGAGTCCTTTCTTGCCATTTCCCCAGCCCTTTGTTCGGTGATCTCTATGTCACCACACTGGCTGAGGAATTCTATGAATTGTAGTCTTTAAAAAGTTCCTTTCTCCATTTCAGAAAGAAGCAAGGAAAAAGAACAGCAGTTTCTTCTTGCCTTGACCTCTTCCTTTGGGTAAGTAGTGTGGATTGGTGCCACACAGGAACGAAACAAATGGGAGTAGCAACCAACAGGAGGAAGGGGTGGAACTACCCAGGGAGAGAGACCCTCTTAGGGCATCCTTTCCCAAACCCCTTCAAATCCTACAGCTGACACTGAAGAGACTTTTGCTTATTCTGGCCTGGCCAGCAGAAGGAAACATCTTCTTACATTGTCCAAAGTCATGCTGAAGGCTGATAACTAGAAAAGAATTTTATATCGTGCTGTCACATAGGTTAACAGCTTGGAGGGTATCCAATATAACAGTTATAAGGAGAGTGGAGAAGAGAATTTTTTAAAAGCTCCTCCTGAAATCTCCTGTATCTTCCTCAGTACTTGAGGAAATGGTAATGCTTAAATTATCTATTCCTGTCCCCTCTTCACTGAATCTCTTAGGACATATTCAGAAAAGAAGAAAAGCATATAGAACAATTCAATCTCCTTTAAGCTCAATGCAACAACTATAATCCATTCTCAAAAAAAAGCAGGAGGAGGGCAAGGAAGGAGAGACACTGAGATGAATTGTGAGAACTAAATCCTTGTTAACTAGGACATGGCAACCCCAAAGCAGCTAAAGAAAATTAGCAAAGGAGTGCTGAATAATACACCAACAAGCAGCTCTCTTACCAAAAAGTGTCCTCAGTGTTTTCAGAAGTGATAATAGGATGAAGACCGAGCTAATGATTATAGAACACCAGGACCATAATGAAAGCACCATCACGGTACTTTTGCTCTCCTTGGCATAGCTTAAAACATGCATATGCGCGCACACATATACACGCCTACACCTCCCTCCATGGTTGGCACAAAGACTTCTCCCCAGAGCAGTTTTACTTCCATCTGTCTTCACCCATAGAACACAGTGTGGTAACATGGGCAGATGATAGACAAGGAGATCTGAGTTCTAATTCAGCCATGGAAACTCATGGGGGAAGGTACTGGTTAAATCCCTCCTTAAATATTTCACATACCTTGAAAACCATATTTATTTATTTATTTATTTATTTATTTATTTGACTTATATACCACCCATCTAGAACATGTCTACTCTGGGCGGTTATAAAGGGTTGCTGTAAGTGAAATGCAACTTGACCACTGAGAACAACAGAGACCAAAGGGGTTGTTTTTAACTACCAGTATTATACTGCCTATGGCAGAACTGCTGAGAACAAGAAAAATGATATAAAGGAATTGGAGCAGTTCCCTTATGGTGTGATTGCCAAGTCCCAGGCTTTACTCTCAGGCCCTGAAATCTCTAGGAATGGCATAGCGCTGATTTGACAACCCTAAATTTGGTGAATAATTCTAATAATCTCAGGACATGTCATTTAGACCTTCCCACAAGCATCCCTGTCTTTTTCGTTCCCTTGTCTGTTCTAGAACTGCTGTTGTTACTGCTGGAATTGCCACAAACAACTTTACTGTCCTTTGTGTTGCTCTTGTAGTAGCTGGGTGATCCTGATGCAGCAATTGGCAGTGTTGCTGGAGGGCCTCCATCCCTGTGACCTTGTAAGGGCTCAGCCTTTAATCTCAGATTTTAATTCTGAAATCTCAGAGGATAGGCTGCTGCTGACCTGCCAATCCTACTTGTAAGGAAAGCCTAAAATGATTGAATCATAGAGAATCACAGAATAGTGAAGTTGGAAGGGCCCTATAAGGCCATCGAGACCAACCCCCTGCTCGATGCAGGAATACAAATCATGGCTTTAAAAGGGGATTGCTTTAGGGTGGGGCTATCAGTAGCTGCCACTCATAATCCACATATGTTCCCTCCAGTATCAGAGGCAGTGTGCACCATATATCATGAGAGTGGGCAAGAGACAATCATCACAGTGGGGAAATATCATTTTGTTGGACTGTAGCTTTCCCAGTCCCTCAGCCAATAGCCATGAGGACGGGGAAGTACCATTTCTAACTCTAGGGACATTCATGTTCTGTTTGTGGGCCTGCCACAGGAAACAGGGTGGATACTGTGACTGCAGAATACTGACTAGATAGGGCACTAGTCTAACCCAACTTTTCTTAGTTCAGCCTTTTCCCCTTTGTTTCATGAGGAGTAGAAATTATATAAAAAAAAATTTCAACTGTTTCAGCAGAGTTCAATGGGATTTTCCTGCTATAAATATGCTTAGGACTGCAGCTCATGATGTTTCTAATTTTGATCCATCCTGCCATCACTTTTGAACAGTCGATTGATTTATTGATTGATTGATTGATTGATTGATTGAAGTTATAAAAATAATTTTGCAGCACAGTAGGGCTCTGAAAGCAATTTCCCATTCTTTTCCTCAACAGCACCCTAGTTTATTTAGAAATACTACCTCTGCCTTTGCTTTCTTAGTATGCTTAAGCAAGGAGAAAAAGACTGAGAGAGGGAGACAGAATTTACATTAATCATGGAGCACTCTTTTGGAAGGCCTTATGAAACCAGTGGCAGTTCATGGAACCATATGAAATAGTGAGTCTGTTCATTTTGAAGATGACACATGATTCTCTGTTGTTTTTGGTGAACCACACTAAGATGGCTACCGTTCTTGAAAACGATGCTGTGTGTTGCAACTTATTTCTCACCACCCAGGGAGCAGTTCCTTCAACCACAGTACACTGACAGCCCATTTTCTTTCTTTTTTAAGTTACAAGGCAGCTGACAGACATTTCTGCTGTCTTGAACTACCCAATTCAACAGCACAAAGCACTGAAGGCAGTGTAGGAGAGTCTATAAGCAATAGAGAAAAGATGTTTCCTAAATGACAAGCTGCCTACCAAATGCCTAGATTAGATCTGCCCTGAGTAGTTACCCCTAAAGCTCTTCCAGATGGAGTAATTGTTTGGGGCCCCCCTCCACCATATTGCCCTCCAAAAAGATACGGTTTATTAAGATTTGTGTCCAAACTTCTCTTTAAAAACCCACGCTGCTTTTGATTAAGAGAGCTGCTTGATCATTAAGAAATCTTTAAGAAATCCACTTCCCTGCTAGAGCTTTTCTATTAAAGCTTTTTCTTTTCTGATGGGAAACTCTTATTTTGGACCACCTACAAATAGGAAATACAAAGCAATACTAAAAATTAATGATGCTTTCAGGAAGTTTGAAAAAGAGTGGGAAGCCAAAGGAACAAGCAGTGGACAAAGCAAGATAAGTAGAACATCATATAAATGATGGGGGAAATACCAATATCTTTAGTGCAGATTCTGGTATTTTAAGAAGAAGAAACACTCCCTCTGGAGCAGCCTATAGTCTGAAATCACATCTCATAAATTGGAAGTAGTATCAGACTTCATGCAACATAGCAGTTCTTGAAATAATTCTTGAAACAGGAAAGGTAAATGATAGAAACCACCTTGATCATGGAAGTTTCCCAAAAGTGAATGTTTTCATGCACAAATATTTGAGCATCCTGATGGGGCAGATAAAGGCAGGATAATTATAATTGTCTTAGAAAAAGCAAGAAAGAGTCTTGTGGGTCCTAAAGGTGAACAACCTTTATTTGGCATATGCTTTCATGGGCTGCAGCCCATTTCATCAGAAGAAGATGGGGGCTACAGTTTACAAACCATTAAGTCAAATAAAACACTTCAGTCCTTAAGGTGCTGTAAGACTCTCTGTTGATGTTGCTATAACCAACAAAAGACTAACACAGCTATCCCTCTGGAAATATTGTTTTGTCTAAGTTTTTAACACTCACTAGGTGCTCATACTTAAGATTGCCTTTGACACTATTGTCCAGGTACACTTTTAACATGTTGTCCACATTAGAAAGCTTGTGGTCTTGCAAAAATCTAGATATTGTCTGGATCTACATGTCTAAGCCCTACTAATACCTGTAATTTACTAAACAGGAGCTATCAGGCACATTGTATTGTTTGGACATTTTCCAGCATGTGTCCCCAAAGAAGTCTGCATTAAGTTAATGCTCTGATTTATTTGTTATTCATTAGTTTACGTATGAGAAAAATCATGCCTCTACCCTATCACAACTCTTTCTTACCAGTAGATCATTTGCTCAGCTTCATGTACTGGTAGTCAACATTCTATGCTACTGAGCACTGTCAGTCTTTGGTGGGTGGTTTTAAGGAAGAATTTGCCACTGCAGATTTTTCTTCTAAACATTTTTGTACTTCTACAAGTTATAGGGTTCTCTGCATCCCCAAAAGATGATGATAACTCTCACATGCTTCTCATTGGCACCATTTTTACTACAGTGTTGTTGGAATTCACGAACTAGGCTTGCTATTGAAGGGAGGGACATAAAGTTGAAAGAGTTTATTAGGCACTAAGTGACATGTGAAGGGCATTTTTAAATACTGGTCAGAATCCTATTGGTTACTTATGCTGATGTAAAAACAGTGACTTACCCTGCAGTGGTGAACTGCCGCTCATTAGCAGATTGCCACTTGTCTCCGTCATAGTACACGACCCCACATGACTGGTGTTCAATGAGGGACACAGCTAGCAGTGAATTTTTAACCAGTGGTTATTTGCCACTGTGATTTATACCACACTGCTTCTACCAGAGTAGCTAACCAGTAGGATTCTGACCACTGAGCATGGGGATCCTGACACTTCAAAGGTAATGCTATATGACTCTAAGAGCTCCTTAAATATGTTGCTATCCGACTCTAAAAGTGTCCTCTCTGCAGAACATGTTGTGATAACAGCAACAGTCATACTGTTTTGCTCTCCTTCTAATCATAACCACTTAATTATATACTGTAAATAATTATTAAATGTTTAACTGCTGATTTACTGTATTTAGGGAAATCCTGAAAATTATTGATGCAATGATACCACAGCAAAGAACTTTCTCTCAGAAGGAAGATTCCCAACATTTGGAAAAGCGCTGAAAATACGCCATAAACCAGGCAACCCACGCAGCACTACAAACCCCATCATACACAGCCTGCATGGCAGTCCAAGAGTCTTGTGTCTTCCACATTGGAGAGACTGTTTCCTGAAAAAAGGATTTCTCTAATGAAGATAACAGTAAAAATCCAGCACGGAAGGAAATTATACTGTAGCTTGCTTCTGTGTTTCAATGTTCAGGAGACCAAGCTGCAGTTGCTGTGGGAAGATTTCATGCCTAGGGAACAAGCACTGTCTTTCCAAAGGGATTTTTTTTTTCCAACTGTAGTGTGACTATACATAATTAATAAGTGCAGTTCACAGGCGTTCTCCAGCAAGGCCTGTCTTCTGTGGAGCTTTTTCTTCTGCCAGCTTCAGAAACTAAAGACGGAGGAGACGAGAGAAAGAAATATTGTTTCCACTCAAACTGAGCTGTAGTGTCTGTCAGTAATTGTAGGATCTTCTGGTCTGACATCCAACTTAATTATTCTGGTTAGAAAAACATGCAACCTTGTCAAAGGAGGGGGATGAAAGGGGGGCAAACTAAGCAGAGGCAACTTCCTGAGAATGAGAAACAATTTGGTCCTTCACCTAATTTTCTTTCTTATGTGAGCGAGTCCCACTGTGTAGCATCCAGTTCAGGAGCATGAATAGGCTGTAATTAAAAAGCAGCATTTACCCTACTGATGCATAAATGAGCCAACTCTCATAAACATACCTACCAGGAAGCAAAATGAAGACATTTTCAACAGCCTAAAAGTAAGTAAGCCCTTTAACTGCAGTACTTGAATATGCTTCAAGACATTTTATGCACATCATACAAGCTTCTCTCTGGATATTTCAGCCCGGAATTGAAAGTGTCTGGCTTAGAATCCATAATTTGGCACTCTTTCTTTCCATGTTTCTTTGTGTTATTTTGTTCTCATTCTGTCTCAGCATTTGTCCTATTAAAACCGTATCACTTAGATTTGTGATTCGTCAACTGATGGGTCTTTATAAAGCCCCTCTACTATAAAGGGCCCTAGAGCAAGAGCCTCAAGCCCCTTTGGACTGACATGCATCTTTGGAATTTTAAAAAGGTGCTACAGGTGCTATGACAAAATGGCTGCTAGGGAAATATGGTTGTCCATAAACAAAATGTCTGCCAGCCACAAAACATGTGTTTCTCTACAAAGTGAATTGATGAGGTTAAAAATCAACTTGTCAAAGATGCTAAACATAAGAAGGGGCCTCATGACACAAAACCACAACTCTGAATCTACAGTTTTGACTCTGTTTTTCCAAATCACCTTGAGAGTTAATTTAGATCACCCAAGGTATCCCCTCTCAGTCACACACAGCATACTACGAACACACAGAAGTTACTCTATCCTTCTCTGATCACACACATTGTCCTGTGTTAGATCATAGGCATAAAGCAAGTTGTGTTGTTCTGAGTAACAGCATTGATCCATCTAGCCCAGTAGTGTCAACTCAAACCAGCAGCAGCTCTCCACAGTTTCAAGCAGGATTCCTTCCTAGTCCTACCTGGAAATCCCTGGTATTTCCTAGCAAATACTAACTAATCTCAACCCTTTTACTACTAAACTCTTTATCTATATCTTATAATATTCATATACCATACACACATATATATACACACACACATGAATTCAAAGATAGGCAGTATCTGTGTTGGTCTGTGTTGGGAACCACTGCTCTACATCTGCATCAAAAAAACATGCAGCTCCCATTACATTCTCCTTGATCCTGCCACTTCTAAGACAACCTTCCTCATCTTGGCACCCTCAAGATACACTGCTGGACTAGAAGTCTCATCCTCCCCTGGATGGGGGAGGATTCATGATGAGAACTGTGGTCAAGCACATCTTGAGTGTGCAAGTTGGGGAGGCCCCTTCTGTGAAATAATCATTCAATGATGGTTTTGGCTAACCAGCTTTTAAAATTCACACCATGGCTTAAGCTTCCAAAAAGGTAATTGGCTTTGAATTTCTCATCCAATTTAATTTCCTATCTACTCAAAACTCAGCTTTGTAGATTCTTCATAGTTCATTTTCGTTTCCATGGTTTTTTAAATCTCAAGTTATGACTTGATATGCTGATCTGGCACACTGTTGTTTGTGAGCTGACATAGATGTAGATGTAAAAGGAAACCATAGTTTAGTGTGATGTCTGAATGCAGCCACACATCATGGTGTAAACTTTCTGGCCCCAAGAAATGACAGCAACTGAAGCAAGGAAACTTGTACCATGATGATACCATGTCAGGCTTTTAGTATCTCTATCTTACAAGGAAGAAAGGAAGAGTTGTAAGGAGACTCTTTTCAGTGGTATCTCCATAGTTCCAGGCTCAGCTTTTATGAAGCAGTATGTTACAGGAGGGGACAATGAGGTGTGGATGTATATTTTGATGGAGAATATAGGTTTCTGAAGTGAGGAGACAGTGAAAGTCATACACCACATCAACTTCTTTAAGGGATTAATTTTATAAGGGAGGAAGAATGGAAAGATGATAGAAGACATCTAAATTAGGGTAGCCTAGAGTGAGGCTACTTATACATCTATACCCAGGACAGACCATGCTTTCTTGCCACATGAAGTGAGAAGTGAAGCAGTACCCCCTCACATTGTGCTGGGGCTACTCCACCATCATACAGATACCACCCACATTTGCCACACATGTGGTGGTAAAAAGCTGGCTAGCCAGCCCCTTGCTCTGCCCTGCCATGCTGCAACAGCTGGACTTCTTTAGCACAGTAGGAGGAGAAGGGTGATTCAGGCTGATTCTACAAAGAATAGGCTATTTCAGCTATGCCTTGGCTCCAATGGATCCTCAGAACCAAGAGACTATGGGAGAGGGGACCAAGAAAATTACATCTATTGTATCTCAGGCAATTTTTCAGCTCACCCTTCCCACAGTGCTTTGACTCCAATTACCCTTTGATGCCAGACAATACTGAAATAGTCCACTTGAGAAAGCTGCAAGAACATATCTCCAAAGCAATAAAGGTGTCAAAGTTGTCGCTCCTCATGTTCCACTGTCTCACTCTGTCTGATGTCAGGGCCAGCCCTGCCTACAACTCTGAGGAGACATCTAAGAGCAATTTTGTTTTATTAATTACACTTTACATCCCACTCATCTTCCAAAGGGCACAGGGCTGCATACATGATGGTCTCCACATTTCCCAATTTTATCCTCAAAAAGCCCGGTGAAGCAGTAGATTAGGCTGGCAGATGACAGAGAGTGAGTCAACTGGCCCAGGGCCACCAAAACTGTGATCACTTGCATGGAAGTAAGGCTGACAAACATTTGAACAGACATGTATTGGACTGTACCATTAGTTGCCTGACTCTGAATGTTAAAGAATTAACAAGGGTAGAATGGGAGAGTGTCAAAACTGTTCCCTGCTTAGAGCACAAACACACACACACAAAATAAAATAAGATTTTGAGATGTCCCTGCTACCTGCCCCAAACATGGCTGGACTGCAACATCCATCATCCCTGACTCCTGTGATAGCTGGGGCTCATTAAATGCTTACAATAAAACAAAATGAATATCAGTTGTACTTCTATTACTGCTGTTATTCAGGAAGCACTGAGAAGCTTTCAAGACAGCTCAGGATTCTCTGGAACATGTTTTGAAAATAACTTTTGTCATGTATAACAGCTGGCCACATGGGAACTTCTGGGTGACCAAAAAAAAAAAGAGAGTGGACATTGATCATGGAAGAAGAATGGAAAAAAACATGCTCCAGGGGAATATCTCTAAATGTACTTCTGTAAATTGTAGAGCATTACTTTGCTCCTCATTAAATTCATTCTTCACATTCAGTACCACTTAACGTCTTACAAATGTTCAGGTATACCTCTATCACATGCTTAGAATCACGCATCTCCCAGAACAGAGATGACACAAGATCTCCTAAGGCCCTCTGGAGCTTGGCATGGATTGCTTTAAAACTAGTGTAATGGTTGGTTTTGCTCTTGTTTGTTTTACATTTTTAAAATGCCATGAGCGGTGCAGGGACAGATTGAATGTAATATTATTTTCTGCCATTTAGGCAAATAGCAGTCCCTTAGATCCAGAGTGTAAACACAATAAATAAATAAAGCTGTAGAAATTTTACTTGCATCTCCGTCATGTGGTAATTCTCCCAGAGAAGCTGCAAATGACCTACTGCCTCTGCATGATAGAGCTGGCAAAGCCCGCTTTGCCTTTGGATTGTCAGAAATGGTCAAAAGCCAGAATTAGCATGAGTCATTAGCCCAACCAGAAATGCCTTGGAGAATAAGCCAAAAAGGACTAAGCCTAGGGACTGCCTTCCCTAAATTGCCTGAAAAAGACCACAAATTGCCACAAGGGTTTCCCCCTCACCAGAGACAGCATGCATCATGTAAAGAAAACCTCACCAAAAAAGCCAGCTTGGGACTGAACAGAGACACAATATAGAAGTGCTCAACTAGTTCCAGATAAGAAAGCATGAATATAATTTATTCCAACTCCAATGGTGAGCAGAATTTAAGGAAGCTAAATTTAATTACGGAGACAGATTTAATGCCCTTGATAAATTCATGCCACCTTCAGTGTTGCCAGTGACAGGGAGGGGGAGCACTGTATGATTTTTTAATGATCAAGATTATCAAGAGCTATGACTCTGAATTATTTTAGCCATAGAATCCTTAAAGGACAAACCAGTCAGGAATGTGAGATGAGAATGATATTGTCTCTCATAGAGAAGAACTGAATATCAAGAAACCTCTTGACCTTTCCAAGAGTTGGGTGTCACCTAATATCTAAAACCATTGTGTGCCACTATCCATACAATATCTAAAACAGATGGGCAGAACGAAAGATAAATTTGCTGTAAATTGGCAAGGATTTCTGACTCCAAATTGTTAAACAATAGCAGCACCAAATTATCTCTCCCTCCAGCTGCTTTAAATTATATCGCTTAAATCAAGAATGACTAGGGTGACCAAGAATGGATTCTAGTGTGGAAAAACTTCAATTTCTGTTCAGCTGCGGTACGTGAAACAAATTCCTGGACTCAGAATTATTTTATGCTAAGTATACATCTTTGTCACCAAGCTTTGGCCAATCAATTTCAGTTTTGCAGCAGAAAAATAACAAGATTGTTCACAAGATTAGGATTTTAAAAAAAACTTCCACAGCTGATCCCTCTCTGCTCACCCCTTATCAAAGATGTTGTGCTGTTGAGTAAAAAGTGTGTCCTTTTACACAGTTCAGGAAAGCTATGTACTAAATTTTAGAATGCTGGTGCAATTTACCTCTGACTGAGCGCCTGTACTGGGACTGGAATTTTTCTTCAGACTCACTGCTGGTTATCCCAGAGCAGCTGAAGGCCTAGCATATTTGCAGTATGTCCATTTGGAATCAGCTGCCAGCTGTCAGGGTGGGAACCCTCATAGAGCAATGACTGCAGTAGAGCAGATGCCATTATACTGAAGGGGCTTAGCAGTGAACCCTGAAACAAGCCAAAGGGATCCCAGGAAGGCAGGTGGTTTGTGTATGTAGCACAGAAGTGTCACCGAAAGAACGTTTACTCCCCTTTTGGAGAGCCAAAGACTAATTCTGAAAGCTCTGGAATTGAACAATTTTAAAGCAGCAGAAGGACTATATCTCCCAAAAGAACTCAAAAGGAAACAAAAACATGAAAGTATTTGCCATGCATGTCCCTAGTGAACAATGCGTAGCTTGATCTCCAGGTTCTAGGAAAGGATGCAACAAAATAACCATTGTTGTTGTTTAGTCTTTAAGTCATGTCCGACTCTTTGTGACCCCATGGACCAGAGCACGCCAGGCCCTCCTGTCTTCCACTGCCTCCCAGAGTTGGGTCAAATTCATGTTGGTAGCTTCGATGACACTGTCCAACCATCTCGTCCTCTGTCGTCCCCTTCTCCTCTTGCCTTCACACTTTCCCAACATCAGGGTCTTTTCCAGGGAGTCTTCTCTTCTCATGAGATGGCCAAAGTATTGGAGCCTCACCTTCAGGATCTGTCCTTCCAGTGAGCATTCAGGGTTGATTTCCTTCAAAATGGATAGGTTTGTTCTCTTTGCAGTCCAGGGGACTCTCAAGCGTCTCCTCCAGCACCATAGTTCAAAAGCATCAATTAAAAATAGAAAGAAAAAACCATTTTTGAACTGTGTGTTAATACAAGACAGGTGCTATTCTTCAGAAAAATGTGTTGGGGCATGTGTCTCTCAGAGCTGAAGATCCCTCATTTTTTCTTTTGACAACAGGTGACACGACTCATGATTCACAGTTTAAAAGGCCATCAGTTAAATACTAAAGAATTCTTGGCTTCCTGGTACATCAGACTGCAGTCAAATAACAAGTCAGTGCAGTTATCAATATTTTACAACCAATATTTTACAATCATCCCAGCATCATCTTCTGTAACTAACACACACACCTATACACAGACTCCTCTCTGTGTGGATATGTATATCTCTGATATAGCTCTGAGAATGTAAATACATAAAGGGTTTGCTGTCCTTCTACAAGCAGATGAACACCTGTTCTCTGTTGCTTTTAAATGTGTTTTTAGTATTGATTTTATTTACCATTTTCAATATAATACTTGTTTAATTCTTTTAAAATATTTGTATACTTGCTGTTTTCAGCTTTTAAATATTGTCTTTTTGAAGATATAACCCCCCTGGGGTCCTTTTAAGGAGAAAGGGGTGTGTGTGTAAAATATTTGAGAGAGAGAGAGAAAGAGAGAATCCTTTTCACTTATGTGATCACAGAAGGGCAATCGCAATCCCCATTTCTCCCTCTGCCACAGGCTCTCCTTCATATAAGCAGGCAAGAACTGATCGCAAAATGTGGTTGCACAACATGCAAAGAGGAACAGGCTGGGGCGGGGGGGGGGGGAGTATATAAAACATGAACTAGGGTTTGGTTCTTAAATTTAATGTGCATGCTATGAGGACCCTACTGGTGTGCATTTTGGAATAAATTCTGGTTTCAAAAATAGTTAAATTTTAAATGCAATAAGTAATCAATTAAAGATGAATTAACGTTAGTTGCTTTAAATCTGTCTGTAGCCTGCAGTACTCTTTATTATTTATAATTAACCCTACTATTTCCAGTCATTGAATGATAGACTTTCCTAACCTGAACTCTTCAAAATGCGTGTGAGAGAGAAAACAGAGACAAAGGCAGAGGGATTCTGATGCTTGGTTAGAGGGTGGGGGACAAGAGTGAGCAAAGGGAAAAGCTCAATAAGCACTACAGTGAAGGGAGAGAAAAGCTCAAGGGAGTGGGAAAGGAAAAGAGAAGGGGAAGACCACAAGAAAAGAGCATATGGATAGTATGGAGAAAGAGTAGGTGGGTGAGCAGGTGAGGGATGTGATAGAGCCCTCGAGTAAGGATGGGAGAGGAATAATATTTAGCTCCATGAGAGAGGAAAGGTGCCAGTGTAGGTATGCGTGCTGGTGAAGGAGGAGAAAGGCTGTTTGGATCAAAGGGTGAAGGACTGAGAAAAGAACACCTATGCAGGTGGGAGGGAAAGGGCGCAAGGAAGCAATGCTACAGTTTCTCACCCATGCAAGAAGGAGGACTTCTGCTGATTTAAAATAGTTAGTTCCAGTTTTCACAATTAGTCTTTGGCTCTCCAAAAAGAGAGTAAACTTCTTTCTAAAAAGTTATGAAATTATACTGTTACATAATCAGTTCTCTGGAACTTCAAAAAGCACTAAATGCTCTCCTGTTCTGTATGAACTGTCAAACAAGGCACGTTCCGTAAAGTTGACGTCAGAGTCAAAAAATCCCCCAATAGCCAGTAGTGGCTTTCATCAATAGAAATTTTGCTTCTGGATGCAGAATGATGTCACCTCCTATCAGGGGGAGAAGACGTTCAGGCTCTTTTAAAATCCTCAGTAATGATGTTGTCCCAGGAAATCGAAATTACATTTCAAACACGTTAACGTAATTAGACAGTGTCACCATGGTTATTGACTCAGATGTTTCCAACAGAAAAGCTCAGAGGGAAATTGGAGAGATGGAGAACGTCTGTGAGAACTGTTTCAATATACTTTAAGGAGCACAGGGAGCATTATCGGAAGGTACAGTCTTTATTCCTCTGCAGGCAGTGTACACAACATTTCTTGTAGACAAGATACACACAGACACAATTGCTGCCCGTCTGGCTCTGTAGGATGGGGGATACCAGGCATTTAAATAAATTAACATCATGAAAATGTTCAACACTTCATATGTAGCTCTCAGCTTCTTTCTCACCATCCTTTTTATTTTGGGGGTTGGGGGCTAGAATAGGGAGACAGACACTTCATGCTATTAAATTCACAGAATAGCACTTTAAAAAAAACAAAGAACCCAACCAAATTGGTTTGTGTGAAGGATGGTCAGTCCACAAGCGGATTTCATTATGCTGCTCTAATCTGCACCCCCTCCAAAATAAAGGGGAGGCAAAAGAAAAGCTTGATTAATTTATCAAACCAAAATGACAGGGGGGATTCTGTCTACTTTACAAGGGCCAAACGGAAATTAGCTGAGATGAGGCAAATTCTAATGGCATCAAAGTCTTCTGCACCCACTAGGCCACTAATCAGAGCTATAAAGCAGTTTTAATTATTGAAGTTGCCACCCCCAGCACCATGCAAGGCACAAAATAAAAACTGTATTTCATAGCCTGGCACTCAAGAAGAGAGCTATTTTCTTCTTTTTCTTCTTCTTTTAACTACTCCTGTCCTTTCAACACTGGAACTGACACAAAATGCCTCAAGGCAGGCACAGACGCCTGAGAGGCCTGATGGAGCAGAAGTTTCTGCTAAATAAAAGAGAGCACTTATCGATCCATGAATGATTCAGTTTATCCCAGTCATGAGTGAAACACCATCTTTGGTTTACAGTAGCACATCAGGGAGAAAATAACACCACTGTACAAAGGTATTATTGACAATTCTGCACTGAGTCATATGTGCATTAATACCCATGGAAAGACCAGGACTTCCAAACATCCATCAGAAAGTACTAAACAAGATTTATTGGCAGCTGGAGCAAAGCAGGTAATAAATAATTTAGGTCAGGCTGTAGTTAATTATGAAACAATGGTGTCAGAGTGGCCTGAGATAAATGCCCCATGAGCCTATGGATCAAAAACTGCAAATATGAGCTCCATGTTGATAACCCATCTTGTAGTTATGCAATGTTCCCACAATGCAAAGAGCCCTTAACAAGTACTCTGTAAGCTAAAATGGCCACAGCAAAATGAAATTGACATAAAGAAGCAATGAATTTTAAAAATCACCTAACATCTGAGTTAAGGTTTTTTTGTTGTTGTTGTTGTTTAGTCGTTAAGTTGTGTCCGACTCTTCGTGACCCCATGGACCAGAGCACGCCAGGCCCTCCTGTCTTCCACTGCCTCCCGGAGTTGGGTCAAATTCATGTTGGTAGCTTCGATGACACTATCCAACCATCTCGTCCTCTGTCGTCCCCTTCTCCTCTTGTCCTCACACTTTCCCAACATCAGGGTCTTTTCCAGGGAGTCTTCTCTTCTCATGAGATGGCCAAAGTATTGGAGCCTCAGCTTCAGGATCTGTCCTTCCAGTGAGCACTCAGGGTTGATTTCCTTCAAAACGGATAGGTTTGTTCTCTTTGCAGTCCAGGGGACTCTCAAGAGTGAAGTAGGAGCCTCAAATGGTTTGTGGATTCCACCTAGGGTCAAACAATACATAACAAACAGTAGAAGAGGGACTGCCTTAAGTGCTGAAAGAGATATGATTGTCCCAGCATTTGCTTTTCAAGCCGACAGTAGTTTGCAAATTACATTGCTTTGTTTTGTGATGGAGCATCGAGAGGTAAAGATCTGACAAGCTCATATTTGGAACACTTGTGTGGTTTTGGTTTCCAGTGATGTGCTATCTCTAATGTATACACTGCTTCCTACTGTTCAATGCCAGAAAGACCTCTCCAGCAGAGTCACACTTTACTATTTGTAGAGCAGCCCGCTTTCACAAATTTGCTGGCTAAAGGAGATTGGAATGCCACAAAGCTTCCTAATCCCCTCTAGACTCCACTGGCAGACAAAAGTTCTGCGACACTTATGGACCAGTCTAAAGCCACAATTCTAACTCTGGAAGTCTTCCTGCTAGTGCTGGTTATCCCAACACTCAAAATAGGAGATGGTCTAAAGTTAGACCCTAGGCAGCCTTGGATCCACAGGAACCACACATGCAAAAATACACAGGCAGTTTAATATTCTTCTCAATATTGGTTTTGGAGAAGGTTTGAAAAAACAAGAACTGTGTTGGGGGGCAGGGGAGAGATAATTCTCTCCCCCTCTACACTCCTCCTGCCATGGGTAGCATAACCTGGCAGGGCATTGGAACTGATGGCAGACTTGCCGCTTTGTTCCTCCCCACTCTCCAGCTCCATAGGATTGACCAGCTAGCTGCCTGGAGTCATCCGGACATCAGGATTCACCTGTGCATGTTTCCCCCCAATAAACGTACAATGCATGCAGACGGGCTGTGCAATACCATGAGCTTATGTCCTGCCATCTCAAATGCAGAGCAGCTCATTATGTTCATGCAGCCTTGTATCTAACAACTTGTATCACCAGAAGTGACTAGGGATTTCAAGCAGGCCAGCCCATGGAATTCTATGCAGATAGTGGATTCGTAAAGAAAAGATGGACCACTTCCCCATCCTCTGTGGCCAGCGGTGAAACGCAGGGGCTGACAAAATAGAGATGGACCTGATGGCTGTTGCATAGGAAGGAAAGCTTCCTCTATTCCCCAGCTAGCACGAAAGATGGAGGCCAGTAATTTCTTAGCAGTCGAGTATAACTTTTTGTGGGCTGGTAGCTTTTACAGACTGACACAGTTAGGCTTATGTCATAGTGCTGCAGTAATATTTGAAAGCGATACTATGTGAGCAGGACTGTCTCATAATTTTGGCAGCCAGTGAGGCACAGGGGAGACAGTAGAAGGCTGAAGCATTAATGCAATAATTAGCACTTCAGCCTTCTACTCAGTCTGCCCTATTTCTCATTGAATATACTTCGGAAGATCTGATCTGTAACTGGGGTACCTTAAGTCTTGGCTATTAGTCTGCATGTTGTTATTCTACAGGAGCAGCCACTGTGTGGGAGGCCTCTGTTGCTTTGGACCACGTCCAGAGAGGCGGAATCACCACCAACTGCATCTCCCAGAATTATTGCCATTACCAACTTGATAGGTGGATGCCTTCAAAGCTACTTAACAGTTAAGAGCATAAGAAAGGAGCTATCTATGTAGGCATCCTTCAGTCTCGAGAGACTATGGTAACATGCTCTGAATAGAGGTCTTCGAACAGCGTCTACTGTGGCTGAGAAGGCCAAGACCGGACCAGCGTTCCTGCACTCAGGAGGGACCGAAGACTATCTGCCGGCCACAGCTCACTGTGTGAGAGACAGGGGGACTGTGGTTGGGCTCCTGCCGGCTGCCAACTCCTTTCCAAGGGAGCTGGCTTGGTCTCCCTCTGTTTTTGCAGGACTGGGCCCTGCTGCTCCTGGCTGCCTCATCCCCTCTCGACATCAGCCACATGGCTGGGGGGGAAGAGAGAAGGGGCTTTAGAAGGGTTTTATTTTTTTTTATTTTTTTAAAATTGTGATTAATTGCCATCAATTAAGAGAGACCCACAGTGGATTTGAGGGAACAGGAAGGGGGGAGGGCGTTGGAGGGGGCAGCCATTGAGGTGGTGCTGGGTAGGGGAAGGAATGGCGGTGGGGGTAGAACATGCCCACGTAGGAGAAGAGATATCTTACATCTATCCCCTCTTCTAGTCCTACCCCCAACCAGGTGGTATCAGGTGACCATATCAGCAAACCCTCGAGCCACACAGTGCTGTTGATGAACGCCAGGTCAGTACAAAATAAGACTGCCCTCATCCATGATGTAATTCTGGATGAGGGTGCTGACCTGGCGTGCATTACTGAGACCTGGGTGGGAGAGGAGGGTGGTGTTCCCCTCTCCCAGCTGTGTCCACCTGGGTACTTGGTCCAGCACCAATGTCGCTCGGAGGGTTGGGGAGGGGGAGTTGCTATAGTCTATAGGAGTTCTATCTCCTTGACCAGGCTTCCTATCCCTTTGAGAGGAGGTCTTGAGGGCCTGTATTGTGTGTTGGGCTTACGAGACAGATTGGGGATTCTGTTGGTGTACCGCCCACCCTGCTGCGTACCAACAGTCTCCCTGCCTGAGTTGACGGAGGTAGTCTCGGACCTGGTGTTGAGGACTCCCAGGCTGTTGGTGCTGGGGGACCTCAACATCCATGCCGAGGCTGCCTTGACTGGGGCGGCTCAGGACTTCATGGCCACCATGACAACCATGAGGCTGTCTCAATGTGTCATCGGCCCGACACATGAGAAGGGCCATACCTTGGACCTGGTTTTCTCAACGGGACTGGAAGATGGTGGTTTGGATGTGGAGGGGCTGGTTGTGACCCCATTGTCATGGTCAGACCACTTCCTGGTCAAGTTTAGTCTATTAGCTTCTTCTCCCCTCTGCAAGGGTGGGGGATCTATTAAGATGATCCGCCCTCGGAGACTAATGGATCCAGATGGTTTCCTGAATGCTCTGTGGGATTATCCGTCTGATATGGTCGGCGCTCCTGTCGAAGCTCAGGTCACCCTATAGAATAGGGAGATGACCCGGGCGGTTGACACGATTGCGCCTAAGCGCCCTCTCCCTGCACGCAGAGCCCAGACAGCTCCTTGGTATACTTCTGAACTGCGGGCGATGAAGCAAGAGGGGAGACGGTTGGAGCGCAGGTGGAGGAAATCCCGCTGGGAGTCCGATCGAACACGACTTAGAGCCCATTATCAGGCCTATTTCATGGCAATACGGCTGGCGAAACGGCAATATTTCTCCAGCCGTATTGCTTCCTCAGAATGTCGTCCAGCAGAGCTGTTTCAAGTGGTCCGGGATCTTCTTCAACCGGGAAATCCGGTGGAGGTCCCGGACTGCTCATCAGCTCGCTGTGATGAGTTTGCCATTCATTTTGAGGGAAAAATCGCTCAGATTCGCAGTGGGTTGGACTCCACCTTTACTGCAGAATCAGAGGATGTGTCCAGTGTGCCGTGCTTAGGTCAAGTATTAATGGATGAGTTTCAATTGTTGAGACCTGAGGATGTGGACAGGGTGCTTGGATCTGTCCGTTCTACCACCACTCCGCTCGACCCTTGCCCATCTTGGCTAATTGGAAGATCTGCCAGAGGGGTTCGCACCTGGGTCCTGGAGGCCGTGAACGCCTCTTTGAGAGAGGGAGTGGTCCCTACCGCCTTGAAAGAGGCGGTAATTCGGCCACTCCTTAAAAAGCCTAACCAGGACCCAAGGCTGGTGGGTAACTACCGACCAGTGGCGAACCTCCCTTATTTGGGCAAAGTGTTGGAGCGGGTTGTGGCCGGGCAACTCCAGGCGCTGCTGGATGAAACGGATTTTCTGGATCCATTTCAATCGGGTTTCAGGCCGGGTTTTGGTACGGAGACTGCCTTGGTCGCCCTGTACGATGACCTTTGCCGGGAGAGAGACAGGGGGAGTGTGTCCCTGTTGATACTCCTGGACCTCTCAGCGGCTTTCGACACCATCGACCATGGTGTCCTTTTGGATAGGCTGGCTGGGTTGGGAGTTGGGGGCACCACTTTATGGTGGTTCCACTCTTTCCTGGCTGACCGTGTCCAGAAGGTGGTGCTGGGGGACAGTTGCTCTGTCCCATGGCGTTTATGTCATGGGGTTCCTCAGGGCTCGATACTGTCCCCCATGCTGTTCAACATCTACGTGAAACTGTTGGGAGAGGTCATCAGGAGGTTTGGGCTGAGGAGTCAGCAATATGCTGACGATACTCAGCTCTACCTCTTGTTTTCCACCAATCCAGGTGAGGCGGTTTCTGTGCTGAACTCGTGTCTGGGCCTGATAATGGACTGGATGAGGGTTAATAAATTGAAACTCAATCCAGACAAGACGGAAGTGCTGTTAGTGGGTGCTTCGCCGGACAGGCTGGAGGGCCATTTCCCTGCCCTGAATGGGGTTACACTCCCCCTAAGGGACAGGGTCCGCAGCTTGGGGGTGCTCCTGGACCCCAGTCTAACACTGGAAGCCCAGGTGGACTCGGTGGCCAGGGGCGCCTTCCTTCAGCTGCGGAAATTATACCAGCTACGGCCCTACCTGGACGAGCGGAGTCTCATGACAGTTACACATGCACTGGTAACATCTCGCATAAATTACTGCAATGCGCTCTACGTGGGGCTGCCTTTGAAGACGGTCCGGCGACTGCAACTGGTCCAGAATCGAGCTGTGCGGCTGGTGAGTGGTGGGGCCGCTAGGGACCATATCAAGCCGATTCTGTTTAAATTACATTGGCTACCAGTTGCTGCCCGGGCCCAATTCAAAGTGCTTGTTTTGACATATAAAGCCCTAAACGGCTTGGGCCCTGGATACCTGAAGGACCGCCTCCTTCCATATGAACCTACCCAGCAGTTAAGATCTAGCCAGGGGGCCCTTTTGAAAGAGCTGTCCCTCAAGGAGGTAAGAGGGATGGCTTGTAGACAAAGGGCCTTTTCGGCAGCTGCCCCCAGACTATGGAATGCCCTCCCAACTGAGATTCGTCTGGCGCCGACGCTGATGACATTTCGGCGCCAGGTCAAAACCTTCCTGTTCCAGAAGGCTTTTAATTGAAATAATATCAACTGTGGGTCCTGATGGCAATTTTTAGAGTATATATTTTAATTGCATTTTAATTGTTTTGTCTTTTTATTGTATTTTAACTGTTGTAAGCCGCCCAGAGACCTTTGGGTAGTGTGGGCGGCATATAAGTTAAATAAATAAATTTGAGAGTGACAATCCCTTCCACACTGAAGACATATACAATCTGTCCCCTGTCCAGCTCCCTGGTTTTGCTGGTTTCGGGACTTGCCTCTTTGCCTGGGCCTGCTGAACAAGTGTCTCTTCAAATTGGGAGAGGCCATGCTGCACTGCCTGCCTCCAGGCTGAACGCTCAGATGTCAAGGTTTCCCATCTGTTGAGGTCCATTCCTAAGGCCTTCAGATCCCGCTTGCAGATATCCTTGTATCGCAGCTGTGGTCTCCCTCTGGGGAGGGAGCTATATCAGTGCATGAAACTCAAGAATCTTATGAGCAGGATCAGTTACATACATCTTTAGTATTGTGAATGGAGTAACGAAGCCAAAGCAGGCCTGTCCTCTCTAAATGCTTTATTATGAGTACCTCACAAGGAAGGTAGTCTGATGACATCATCTTTTCCCCAGGCAGAAGGCCTGTTCTACTACATTTAGGACAAGAACATTACCCAGCTCAGATCGAGAACCACAATGTTGTGTTACAGTCCTCCTCACATAAGAACCAAAGAAGCACCTTGGTGGGTCAGGCCCATCACCTATCTATATCACCATTCTGCTCCATGTGGCAAAAAGATGCCTGTCAAAAATCCAAAAGCTGGCTATGAGTGCAACTGCCCCCTTTGCCTCCTCTTCCCAGCAGCTGGTGATGAGCAGCAAATTGCCTCTGACTACCCATGGATAGCCCCCTCATCCATGAATTTGTCTAACAGCATTTTGAAGCCACCCAAGTCGATGGCTATCACTCCACAGTATGGGTATGAAATTGATACTTTAATGATACAATGAATAAATCTTCTTTTTTTGTTGTTCCAAATCTCTCACCATTCAGCTTCAGAGGAATCATGAAAGAGGAGAGGAGAGAAAACTTATTTCTATCCATTTCCTGCACAGCACGCACTGTTTTGTTAACCCCTATTATACCTCCCCTTACTTGCCTTAAAAAAAAAAACTAAACAGGCCCAAAGTTGTTGCAACTTCTCTCATTAGGGAGTTGTTTCAAACCTCCTCAACTCTCCATTGTAAGTCTTTAAATCCCATGGTAGGATCATGTGACAAATTCAAGGAAAGGGGCTCCAGAAGCAAGCGAAGAAGTTGAACCAAAACATTTGTATCTGTTTTTTTCAGACAAGGCAAAGCCATTATCAGCTAATACAAAAGGAGAAGCAGAGATGATTGCCGGAGTGTTTTAAACGAATATATGTAAGCAACAATGGGATTTGGGGAAAGGAACTGTAATGGTGGCTATTAGGCAGGGAGATGCACCAGCTATTGAATTAATCTTCTAGAGAAAAGGAGGGGCTCTGTACACTTTGGCGGACTTGAAACTGAACAAGGCAGAGTAGCAGAGAAAAGAATGTATAGAAACCACACAGTGCTCCCGGAGGAGGGCAAGAAGGATATAGTCACCAATTCTGTTTATCTTTTGCTTCTTCAATCATTGTCACAGGTAAGCTAAACTTGAAGTGACTCCAAAAACATTTGTAGAGGCAAGGGCTCCCATTTTAACAGCAAACATGGTAGAAAAAACACAACAACCCATAATAAAAATATTATTTTAGACACCGATCATAGGACAGAAGTAGAGATGACCATAAACCAGAAAAATGATGAACTGAGCTGGTTGATGATTCAGGGTTAACAACAAGGTACAAACCATCCCGAACCCCCAGAAAAATAAACTGGTTAATGATTTATTTTTCCAGTTTGTGCCGGGGGTGGGGAGTGGAACTCACACACACACAGTGACAGCAGGCCCGGGTCCTGAAAGGAAAGCTGAGCCACTGTCATCTGAAGATGGAGGCGGCGGCAGCGAAGAAGGCGGAGGTGATGGTAAGACCAGGTAGGGAGGCAATGGTTGCAGCGGGAAGGGGGTGGCCAGGCATCTGTTTTGCCAAAGCAAGATGAAGGACTGAGAAGAAAAAAGTTTAGCACTTTGTTTCATTTCGGCAAAATGGGTTAGACAATCCACACCATAAACCAGCCCGGTTCATGGTCTTTTCCTGTTCGTAGTTCGGTTCATGCCCATCTCTAAATCGAACATTTGTAGATTCCCTTCCCATGACCCACTCTGCTCTTCAGGATGGATTCACAGCTGCCTGTAAACATCCTGAATCTGGCACTACATTTGACCCATTTTATCTCCCACTGTCTGCACCACTACCCCAGTGAGGAGATAGAGATACCACCACAACGAAAAGGAGGCAAAAGGCACACTATCGTGCAAATGGACCACACCGTGTTCATGTAGAGTGGAAGGGAATGTGAGCATCTCACCTTTAGCTGTGAGTGCGGAAAGAGAAGCAGGGCCACTCCACCAGATTTGCTGAGAGAGTGGCTCCCTTCTTCTCAGCCCCTCCAGTTCTTCCAGTTGCTTCCAGTTCAACCAGTAATTATAAAAACTCTGTACCTTTAAGCACTGGTGCTCCCTTCTTCTCAGCCCCTCCAGTTCTTCCATGCTTCCAGTTCAACCAGTAATTATAAAAACTCTGTACCTTTAAGCACTGGTGCCAGGATTTGCCACCTCCCTCTCTTTTCTTCTTCTTCTTTTGTGTTGTGCCTTTTAGCTTTTATCTGGAGCCCACAGTTTCCTTGTTGTTTCCTTGGTCTATAAGGACATTTGTGACTGAAACGTATATTTACCCTACACTTTGAAGTGTAGGGTAAATATACTTTAAATGCATTTTAGACGACATCTGCAAAAGCCTCTAATGTGGGTAACAAAGGAAGAAAAAAATGGTTTGAGGCAACTAGAGATAAAGAGTCTAAACAGATATTTAGGCAGGCCATAATATTGCATATGTTCCAATATTTGCCAGAAGAAACTAGGCATACCTTTTTATATTGATTAAATAATAGGATTATGATATGATTGATGAAACATCTTTGTGGCATCTGATAATGAGTTCTGCCAAGGTATCTTCAGAGCATTATTCAAAACATGCATTGTCTTCTAAAATTCAGAAAACGTATTTTCTCATTTAACAGAAAAAATGTCTCAGGCTGCAGTCACACTGGCAATAAGAACCACATTTAAACATCTTTTAAATCGATTTAGATTTTATCATTCACACAATGCAAGGGTGAAATTGATTTATATGGGTTGCAAAGCGATTTTTTTTTTCAACTGGCTGGCAGGGGCTTTTTAAAATACTTCACTTCCTAAATCGATAGAATTCAATGCGGTTTTCTGGAAATGAGCATTTCAGCAGTGTAGACACCAAAACCAGTTTTAAATCACCAGAAATAAATGTATTTCCATTCAGTGCATGTGAATGTGGCCACTAGTTTAAAAACCATGTGACTTGAACCTGATTTTTAAAAAGTCTGAACAGAAAATGATTCAAATTGCCAGTGTGACAGCAGCCTCAGCTATATTAACATTCCAAGTCTCATGCCCAAAATATTCAAATACTTTAAAATATCAAATCATAGTTGAAGCTCACAACGTTGTAAGATTTAGCACTCAAGTACACCAAAGAGAAACAAGCTAGCCACACCTTTACTGTCAACAAGCAGGCTAAGGGACACATCAGCAGCCAGCATACAGAGTGAGGACTCAAATATTATGCCAATTCAATAGGTACAACTGAAGGATGTGTTGAGTCTATGGCACAAAAATGCTAATTAATGCAGCTGACTGAGTGAAACAAAATCCCTTCCTATACAGGTGCCAGATCACATCTCAGTACATACTCTTTGTTAATTATTTAGCCAACACAAGGAATTTAGAGAAGTCATGAGAAATTATAAGAGGAAACTACAAACAAGGGAGCTACCCTATTGAACTGACAAGAAGATTGAGCGAGTAGGCCTAGGTAATAATGAAGAAACTTAATGGGTCAGTTAGAATGACTGCAGGGAGGTTAGGAAAAGGGAACATATACCGAATAAGGATAGAAATAAATAAATAAGAGTCTGGGGTCTAGGTAAAGAGAGGAGTGGGAGATGTAAACAGAGGCGGGACTTCCTGTGATTGGTTTAGGCACACCAGATAGGCTGTACACCTTGGAGTACCTACCAGTGGGGAAACAAGGGAGGGACCATGTGGCCGGGAATAGGGAATAAATATCATGTTATCTGTATTGATGAGTGTGCCTACCCAGTTAGGACACCCGCTTTTGCAAAAGTGCTTTTTAATAAAGGAGAGCTGCTGTTTGCATTCATGGTTGTCTTGTTACTGCATTTAAGTAACAAGGGTGTGAGCATTTCTCACAATTGGGGGCTCGTCCGGGATCCAAGTCTCCTGCCTTGGTCCACTACTGGGAAAACAGGGAGACGCATCCCATTGATTTCACTTTTAAGAGATGTGACAGAGAAAGGTCCCACAGACACAGCTGTTGCAAAGTCATGGAGGAACATGTATCTGCCACACATGTCATAGTCACACAGTTTTATAGGCTTAGATGTTCCGTTCATACTGGAATCGAGTAATGCTGTTTAACATCTACACGTTGGAGCAGTAGGTCATGTGCAGATTTAGAGTGAAGTGTCATCACTAAACCTCCAAATGGCAAACTTTCAACTACAAACTTTAAAAGGCAATGAATTACTTCCCTTTTTAAAAAGCTTCTAAGGAGTGTGTTACTCCTTACTCACAAGCAATGAGTAATGTAGTCGGTTATAATTAACAATGTTACCTTTTAATGTGATACAACCTTTCTAAAAACTTTGATTAAATGATTAACCTACCTCCAAAGTAAAATTTTCTAACAACAACAACAACAAAGCCGATAGATTACAGGTCACCCTTTTGGTTTAATGTGTTAATTCCAAGCTCTGGCTGAATGTCTTATGGATCAGGTACACAATCTGAGAATCCCTTTGACTCCAGCCCTTACATGGATGCCTACTGGCACCTGTGGCAGAATGAGGCTTTTTCCACCAAATTAGACTGGGTGTGCCACCGTGGCCCACTTCAAGAGAGTCACCCATGCTACATTTATCCAAACTCCAGTAACATGCAAGCAGTATAGATGGCTTTGTTGTTTAGTCGTTAAGTCGTGTCCGACTCTTCGTGACCCCATGGACCAGAGCACGCCAGGCCCTCCTGTCTTCCACTGCCTCCCGGAGTTGGGTCAAATTCATGTTGGTAGCTTCGATGACACTGTCCAACCATCTTGTCTTCTGTCATCCCCTTCTCCTCTCGGCTTCACTCTTTCCCAACATCAGGGTCTTTTCCAGGGCGTCTTCTCTTCTCATGAGATGGCCAAAGTATTTATTTTTATTTATTTTATTTATTTATTATTGGATTTTTATCCCGCCCTTCTAGACAAGAGTCTACTCAGGGCGGCTCACAAAATATTACAACCAGATAAAAACAACAATTAAAATCTACAATAATACTATAATCAAGATGGAAAGATAAACTTCAAACCAAGAAAGTAAAATCAAGTATTGGCAGTAGGGAAGGCCTGCCTAAAGAGCCAAGTTTTTAATTGACTCTTGAAAACACCCAGCGAGGGTGCCAGGCGGATCTCTGGCGGCAAGCTGTTCCAAAGTCGAGGGGCCACCGCCAAGAAGGCCCGATTTCTTGTTCTTTCTTTTCGGGTCTCTCTTGGCGTCAGGCCCCTCAGCTGTCCTTCCTGGCTATGGCGAGTGACTCGAGTAGATCTAGGTGGGAGAAGGCGTTCTGCCAAGTATCGAGGTCCTAAACCGTTTAGGGCTTTGTATGTCATCTTTAGCACTTTGAAATCAATGCGGAAACGAATGGGCAGCCAATGCAAAGCAGCCAGAATAGGAGAGATATGTTGGAATTTTCTCGTTCCACTAAGTAATCTGGCTGCAGCATTCTGCACCATTTGAAGCTTCCGCATCAATCTCAAAGGAAGCCCCACGTAGAGCGCATTACAGTGGTCTAATCTCGAGATTACAAGCGCATGGACCAGAGTGGTGAGGGCCCCCACCATCAAGATAGGGACGCAGCTGGGCTATCCGCCACAGATGGTAATTGGCGGAGCGGACCACTGACGCCACCTGGGTTTCCATGGTGAGCGCCGGGTCCAGATGTACTCCCAAGCTGCAAACCTCACTCTTCGCGGCGAGAGTCACCCCCCCCCAAAAGAGAGGGAGTTTCCCAAGCCGCCAATGGAGGGGCCACCCACCCTCAGGACCTCCATCTTGTCCGGGTTCAGCCTCAACCCATTCTCCTGCATCCATTGCAGTACGGCCTCCAGCTTTATTGAAACCTCAGCTTCAGGATCTGTCCTTCCAGTGAGCACTCAGGATTGATTTCTAGTATAGATGGCTACAGTACCTTAGTGTTGGACAGCTTTTGAAGACAGTTGGGAGATTTCAGTTGATATGGACTTTGGCTGCAATGGTTTTAATTAGGACCTCCAAAACTGCATAATATACCAGAGGCAGACCTATGATGGGGTTGCTGGGCTGTCAGACTTTGGGAGGGTGTCAGAAATATTGATAAACTCAGAAAGACGCCTAGGTGACAGATCCATATTGGCTTCCAGTTTGTTTCTGGGCACAATTCTGTGTTATTGCTAACTTGTAAAGTCCTAAAATTAGAGCTTAAATGTTGAAGCTAAAACTCCCAGAGTCCCCTGAGGGATTCTTGAACTTACCATCCCAAAGAGTGACTTTTCCAAGCTCTGCCTGAAAGAGCTTGTAATCAGAGCATCTGGTCTTCTCAAAGACTGTTGCCAGTGTCAAAAGATCCTCTTTTAAGATCCTTCTCCGGGCACGCCTACTTTCAGCCATGAAGTAGCTGGTGCCTGAGGAAGGAGCTTTTTCTGTTGTGGTGTGCTCTTTGTGGAATACCTGCTCCAGAAGTGCTGGCCTGGTATCACTCATGTTTCTTTGCAGTTGCCAGATTGAAAATAAAATCATACCATTCTATCTAGTTTCTCACCTTCTTTTAAGGTTTCTGCTTATGCAGTTGTCTGATGCTGTAGCTATCATTTCATGAGGAATTTACATAAATTGATGTTTCTCATCTCTTTGTGAGGGTCTGCAATCCTACCTGCGGTGGGGCAAGGGTTTACAATGTTCCCAACAACCAGCTCCATGTGCTGGTGCAAACAGGATTCAGGTTCACTGACTTCTAGTCTGATGTTACAGAGGCAGAGGTTGTGCCACCCTCATACCAGGTAAACAGTTCTCTTATGGGCTTAGTTCCTGGCACTAGCCTATTGGGCAACATCCCTTCAGTCTTCCCCTAGTTAAGTTCACTGGGGTGGATGAAAACTCCCAGTTACCCAGTCCAGACAGATAGGGTGCTCCAATCTACTGTCCTGTTCTTCTCAGGGATACAGGTGGCTGGACAGTATCCATAAGAGCTCCACAACCCATCCTGAAGCCACAGCTGCTTCTCTCTCTGGAACTTGTGATCCCAATGTCACCAAGGATTGGGGTTGGGGCTACAGGGGCAGTCAGCTCTCTTGGGTGCCATGGGGATGCCAACTGGGTAGGGACACTTGTGGGGCAAATATGGAAGCACTTCTGCCTTGACCCCACCTCTTAGCCGCTGTCACCTCTACCAGGACACCTCTGCAAGTGTTTTCTTCCAGATGGTACTCCACGTCATCTTCAGTGTAGAAAACCAGCTCAAGTTCTTCAGCAGCTTTGCCTAGGTCTCCTTGCCATCCAATGTAGCCCCACCATCCTCTGCAGATCTCCAATTGCCTCCCTCACTGGGTCCCTTAGGGGGACATGGGCTGAGGGCAGATGGTCTGCCTGGGGTACCAATAGTAACAGCTGCACAGTACTGTAAACACTTTGGGAATGAAATGCTGGAAATGAAGAATGGAAATGTTCCATGTGAATGAATGAATGAATGAAATAACTAAAGGTATATTCTAGTGGTAATTCTGAAAGGATTTTACAGACTTTGGGGAAAGTTCAGAATGCCCCACCATACATGAATATGCACATTGCCAGTATGAGTAGATAAGGGTCTGAATGCACGAAATCAAGTCTTAGCAAAACAAACTTTACTGGGTAATGCAAAATGCAGGAAATGTTGAACAGAACTGACCTTTCAGATGCCAGCAGCCCCAGATATGGGAAACTTCTTTCACTGAACTTGAGTGAATATTTGCCATCCAAGACCAGAGTTTGGAAAAGTTCCTTTTTGAAATGCAGTTCTGCCCAAGGCTCCCATAGAGCAGTTCATGATCTCTTCACCCTGAGTGGCTCTTGATATCTGCTTAAAAACTCCCCAGGACAAACTGGTTCTTACAGTGCTTCCTTTTTGGGACTGGGAATCCAGGCCATCATTATTTTTAAAATTTTAATATAATTTCCCAATAGACCCAAGAAAGTTTATACATATTAACATACACTGAAATATTGTCAAATCTTTAGAAACATCTGGAAGGCAATTCTGACTTTATGGAAGAGTTTCTCCAAGCTTGCTTTAATCCTCACACTTTACAAGATGCAAGCCTTAAACCTTGTCCAAAGTAGACACTGGGAAAGTTATGTTTTGGAATAGCAGCCCACAGATGTATGCTGGCTGGGGAATTCTGGGAACTCTAAAAAAAGTCCAGTCTAACGCTAGGATAACTCAGCTCTAGATCATGTGAATGAATAAGACAGCAAATTAAGCTTGAGCAGAGGCCCTTTCCCCAATTCCTCCAAGACTACAATCAGGCTACACACCCTGAGGATTACAAAGAAGGGTTGCTGACTCAGAGAGTGTGGCCTTTATCTTAGGGCAGAAACAGACATCATAGATGATCAGTAATTACTGTACATCTGAAAGCATGTCAGCATTAGAGACTTGTGATTGAGGCATTCTTTTCATGTAAAGCAATCTAATTTTGAAACTCTGGGAGGTAGGAAAAGTTCCTTCTCTGATACTCCCACATAATCAGACCTGAAAGATTTTCCTTTTATTATTATGGGTTATCTTTAACATATGTTTCTGCCCTCAGTCTTTTCAAGTGCAATGTTTCTTGCTTTTGTACAGCTCTTAATCTCAAGAAAACTCATTCTCACCAATATCTGGCAATTGTATTTTTGTTGACCATTCCTGATGACAAATACACAGATCTGTCTCACTTTTTACGAGCTGCTGTCCTCGGTGCCTAGATCGGCTCATGTAGTATTGCTTTCCTGGAAAGAGGCAACATAACATATTGGTTGCCTTTGTTCCCTAGCATTAAAATCTCAAAGCTGATTTGATTTTATTCTGCAGTTTAAGGGGGGAAGGTCAGATAATGACACAATAGCTCCAAAGGAGTTTTGAGGCTAACAGCGTTATCTGTTCTGTCTAGCCTTGCCATCCATATATAGATGTCTAAAACCCACTTTTATTTATTATGTATTTGTCTGTCACGCTGGCATCCTGCCCTTCCTGTACAGATTAAGGAAGTCATCTTCGGTGTAGCTCTTGTAAGTGAAACCCAAACATGTTACTGATAATAAGCAGTCTTATTAAAATAAGCATGCTCATTAAAACTGTAGCTTTTATTTTATGGTTAATGACAACAGTGGGATTTGCTTCTTATGCTGCATTTCCTTAAAAAAAAGAAAACTTGAATTTGACTCAAACCATAATTTCAGAGATCCTACAGGGTTTTTTTCTTTCTGTCTTCATATTCCATGAAGACTGATTCAATAATACAAGTGAACAGTGTCCATAGCCAGTTTTACTTTGTACCCCAAACTTTTGTGGGGAGTTGACTGCTGGGGGAGATATTGTATTTTATAGGTAAAAGAGACAAAACTGAAAGCACAACTTCAGAATGAGTTGGGGAAGGCAAATCAAAGCTGTTTAAAGGGTGTTTGTTCATTCATAAATTCTTATTGGAAGGCAATTTCATAGGGTCCATATTGAGTTTCTTTTAATGCTATGGTCCGTATCTGAAGGTGCAACAGAATTTAAAACTTTATTTGCACTTTTAATCAGTCTGGTAAACAGAACATTTAAAAGGAAAGAACAAAATGTACAGTTCACATGTTGGAAAACCACAGCCCAAAAGAACCAACAGGAGTGCAGACCAAGCTTCACAATGTACAGATATGTTGTACAGTGCTGAGTTAGTGCCAGGGCTAAGCCTGGTCCTTGCAATAAAAATGTGAGTAAACCAGAATACAGAACTATTACTTTTGGGGGCTACAGCTGTGAGAATTCTCTGACTAGCCATGCTGGCAAGGGGATTCTGGGAGTTGTAATGTAAAATGTAACATTTCCAAGTCCTCGGCCAAATCAGCTTTTCTTCAAGTATCAGAATAATTCCTAGGAAGCGTATGAAAAACAAGTGGGTTTTAGAAGATGGTTTCTTTTAAAAAATTAAAATAAGGTTTTCATTCATCCAGTATTCACCAAACCAGATTCAGCTACACATGCTGATAAATAATATATTGACCAGTTGCTAGAATTGTACTATTTAGGATTGTGAGACTGAAATAATGCATTTCCTCATATATTTCATTTGAGCAGGAGTAGTCAACCATAGCCTTCCAGTTGTTTTTGGTCTACAACTCCCATCAACACTAGCCAGCACGCCCAATGATGAGAGATTATGGGATTGCATCCCCGCCAAGAAAAAACATATATGGAGGTCACTCCTACTTTAGCTAGTCCCTGTATCAACCAGCCTTCCACTTTCATACATTATAGGAGGGCAATATATATGTGATGCTCAGGTCAATCCTTTTACCATCTAGTCCAGTACAGTCCATTTTAATTGGCAGTGACTCTATAAAGTCTCGGGTACACGTCTTTCAAACAGCCCCAATCTGAACCTTTTTTAAAAAAAAAAGATGTCCACACCTCTCTACTCAAGTCTTCTTTTCGTGTTCTTTTTAGTCAGAGGTGTTCAGTCAGTTAGCAATGGAATCAGAATTTAGTTAGAGTCTGAAGACAGTTAGAGCAATGTATTTAATAAGTCAGCAAGTCGTGTAGGGAGTCATGAATCTAGTGAATCAATTAAGCTCTGTTTATGTAACAAGTCATTATTTTTATATGGAATGGTGCTTGGTTTTTTTTAATCTATGAAGAACTGTGAGTAAAATTGAACCTTTTATTATTTTCTCTTACCTGTGTCTGTGAGTGAATTACTGAGGTAGTAAGTGCCAGTTGAGGAGAACTAACAATGAGGGGCAGTCTTCTGTGGGGAGACTTGAAGCTAATTCTACTCTGTAGGTTCCTGAACTTTATCTACTGTTTTTCAACCCAAAATTTCCACACTCTGCTAAAAAAAATATTCTTAATTAATCTATATGTATCTAACATTTGCTGTTAGATACATTTACACAAAAGCATGTACACTCAGCTGAAGCAGACCAGAACTTTTAGGATCTGATTGGCCAACTTCAGAGAAGTTTCAGTAGAGTTTTTCCTTAAAACTGGATGAATTTATGTCTGTTTACTACTCTCTGACCTTTGTTTCAATTTCTTTTTCTCCAGCTGCATATTCCCTCCCACTATAAGAGGGGTATCTTCACAGCAGATACGTACTAGGAATGATTTCGATACGTACTAGGAATGATTTCTTGTGAATGTTTGCAACAAGTGACAAAAAGCAGAAGAGTCAGGGTTCACAGTAATGGAACTTTACAGATAAATCCACACATGTGATTCTCCATTCTCCAGGAAATAGATTACATTGTTTCTCTTCCTTCTTGCACAGCAGAGCCTCAATAATAATAATAATAATTAGGGGGAGGGTTTCTGTGACATGTCATATATTTTTCTGCAACCTATGTGTGAGCTTATGGGTGGGTTTGAACATGTTTAGAAAGGCCAGATTACTCATAAACATGTTTGAACTTGCTTATGGGTTCAAATGTAGATTGCATAGAAAATGTAATAATGGTGTGCACTCAAATCAATTCTGACTTATGGTAACCCTTTGCAGGGTTTTCCAGGTAGAGAGTACTCAGGAGTAGTTTACCATTCCCTTCTTCTGGGGACAAACTGGGATTGTGCAGATTCTTCCACCATTGGCATCTTTGAGATGCCAATGAGATCCACTGGTGGTCGGAGCAGACAATAATGAACTGTCAAGGTCAAATGTATGACACTCAAATAAAATCCTGACAGTACTATATAAATCATAATACTCTTTGATAGTGTGAGTCTGTGGGGGTCCATCACAGCTGATATTTCCCCCTGTTAAAGTTAATTTCAGTTTGAGATCAGATAACCATGGCAATCATATCAAAATTCATCTGGGTATCAGGTATAAGTTGTTTCACGTTTAAAGTTCCATCTCTTTTCAGAGGGTGAAAATAAGTCATTGTTTCACTCATGGTGAAGTAATTCTTTTACTAGACTGCTGCATCTTGTTCATATATTATTAACTCTACTTTTCCAAGTAGAAAATTATTCCAGGCAACTTACCTAATTTACAAACTTTATTCATCTAATTGCTTCTGTGTTCCATATGCATGAAACATAAAATTTGAAAGCATGCAACTATAGAAATTCAGTAATGAAACTCATGCAGGTGTAAATTCTTCAACAGAAATCCATTTGTGCAGTTACAGCTATTTAAAGCATGGAAAAATCATCCAAAATTCTTACAGTTATGAGAAAAGCTGTAGGTACAAATGCTTAAGAATATATGAAGACTAAACCTTATTTGCAGGCAATATGCTTAAGTCTTGCTTTAATATTGTTTCAAAATATAGAAAGGTTCAAAAACCATGCAGCTCTTAAAATTATAGGCAAGAACTTAAATCATGTTATAATCATGTTTCTAAACTGCTGCAGCAAAAAGGCAATAAAAATACAAAAAAGAATGTTTTAATTATATTATTAAAATGCAGGAGTGTTTATTCACAATAAAAAAAAGCAGAGAGTACATCTCTTTAAATTATTACATTTTATAAAAGTAACAACATATGAAGGTAAAAATATATTACTTAGCCTATAAACATGTCACATGGACACACATAGAAAATATTACGTTTTCTAAGTATCCTTTCTCAGACATCTGCGAGTCTCTGTTCCATGGCTGATGGTCTTTGGTGTCTCTCAACAAGCCTACTTTCTGTGTTGCCTACATATTGCTGACTTCTGGGCTTGTGACTGCCTGCTTCTGTGCCTTCTCTCTGTTTGCCTGCTATATGTCGCCTGATGGTTTCTCCTATTGCCTGCTTCTGGTAATGAGGTCCATTTCCATATACTGTCTCATATCTGTGTGTATTTTTAAACTATTTGATTGTTTTGGTTTGCATTCTGTAAATATTTACATATCCATGCACTTGGCTGACAGCCTCTGTAGTGGTTAAAATGAAAAATCTAGTGGAACTTTCTTGCAGTGCAGAAAATGTTGATAAGGTTGTTTTGTAAACAAGAAGGCTAATTTTGCCCATTGAAGCAGGGATACAGTATTTTTCTACGGGTTTTTGGTAGAAGACCATATGCATTTTACAATGAGTTCTGCCAGGGTTGCATTGTATTACAGTGTTCTAAACTGGTGAAACTGACTGATTATCTTGCAGTAACCTCTAATAGATATTCAGTACACTGCTGTTCACACCCCCATTTTATGATTACAACTAACTTTTACCAGGTTACACTTTCACACCCCTCTTAAAAATTCTAACACTTCATTTATATAAAATATCAAACTTTGACATATCTTTGACATCCATGAACAACATGAACAACAAAGCTTTAACAACATGACTTTTTTGGGCTACAGATTCCAGCATCCCCAGCCATGCTAGCTGGGGGATTCTCAGAGTTCTAGTTCAAGGGAGTAACTTTTCCAAACTCTGAGATGGACTGATGCCTTCATTTGTATAAGGCAGCTTCCTGTGCTTGTAATTTATGCCACATTAGCATATCTTCTAGGTAACTCCAATGCTTTCTCAGTTGTCACAAATATTCTTGCTTGATTACCTAGAAGTGGTTTGTACTCACTACAGACAACTATCCAAATGACTCTACACAAGCCTGACCAACTGTAGGCTCAGCTGCTTCTCCTGTGTCAAAGCCCTTGGGAATAAGAAAGAACTCTTGTGCAAGCACACTGGTAACATCCATACAATATAGCTGTGGAAGGCCAATCAAAACATACACATTGTGCAGCTCTGTGGTTAGGCTGCCCTTTCTTTCCAAGCCCCTCTTCCAATGTGAGATTAAGTAACCAACTAGCTGGCATTTGACTGCTCCAGCCAGTTAAAACTCCAATCCATCAACTCTGGTGGCAGAAAAGCCAATGTGGTGCTTGGATTCAGCCTAGCTCCATCCACAACCCACCACAGTCTGAGTCACAGAATCATGACACTGAAAGGGACCAAATCCAACCGCCAATGAAACAGGAAATCCACAGCTTACTCATCCTTAAAAGATGGATAACTTCTGTTTTAAAATGTCCAATGAAGGAGAGGTCCAAATTGTTCCCTGGCTTCCATCCTGCCTGTGCTCCTCTGATCTCCAAGATACCTCCATGAACTATCACTAACTTGCCAGTTTCTGACCCAGTTCTGCTTGCACTATTTACAATCTATCCCCTCATCCAAAAGCTGCAGTCTATGGGCCAGTCATTTGGAAATTAGAAATTGGCCATCCTGCCTAAGAGGAGAATAAGAAAGACTGGAATCAAACTAAATTGTTAAGGAGTATACGTCTTCCATATCTTCCCCAACATCAGAATTTTCTTATTCACTATTTATTTATTCAAAATATTTTAACCCATTTTTCTCCTAAAAAAGGAACCAAGGTGACTTACATAATTAAAAATACAATATTAAAAGCTGGAAACAATAATTTATTCAAATGTTTAAAACAATTAAATAAACATTAAATTTTAAATGTTAGGTAAAAGCATTAGTAAAACAGATTTAAAAGCAACAAAAACACAAACCATTCCATTTTAAAACATCTCTTCAACAGCCAGTACCCCCACTAAACACACCTGGGAGGATGGTGGAACCGAGTGAAAGGCCTCCTCTATTGATCTTGAGACCCAGGCAGGCTCATAAAGAGAGCTGTGGTCTTTGAGATAGTTCAAACCCAAACAGCTTAGGGCTTTATATATTAAAACTAGGACTTTGAATTGTGCCTGGAAATGGATCAGCAGCCAGTAGAGCTGCTGTAACAGGGGAAATATGTTATTCTTGAAATCAGCCCGTTAACAATCTAGTTGCAGTATTTTGGACCAGCTGAAGTTTCTAAACACCTTCCAGAGGCAGACCCATGCAGAGTGTATTACAGTAATCTAGCCAAAATGTAACTAAGACATGTGTCACCATGGTCAGATCAGACCTTTTGAGCAATGGGCACAGCCAATACACTAGTTTCAACTGTGCAAAGGCACTTCTGGACACCACCAAAAACTGGACAGAGATGAATCCAGGAGGACCCCGAAGCTGCACACCTGTGTTTTCAAAAGGGGTATAACCCCATCCAGCACAGGCTGCAGCCCTATTCCTTGATCTACCTTTCGACTGACCAGGAGCACTTCTGTCTCGTCTGCATTAGGTCTCAGTTTGTTTGCCCTCCTCCAGTACATTACTGACACCAGACACAGATCTAGAACTGAAACAGCTTCCTTGGATTTTGATGGAAAGGAGAGACAGAGTTGGGTGTCATCTGCATACTGGTGACAATGAACCCTAACATCTGGGCAACCCCTCCCAGCAGCATCTGGTAGATGTTAAATAGCATAGAGGACAAAACCAAACCCTGAGGAACACCACAGGCCAATAGCCAGGGTGTTGAACAGGAGTCCTCTAACACCACCTTCTGGGTTCTTCCCTCCAGGAAGGACCAGAGGCACCATAAAACAGTGGCTCCAAATCCCATCCCATGGAGGTGGCCCAGAAAGATACCATGGTTAATGGATCAAAAGCCTCTGAGAGATCCAGCAGAAGGGGCACACTGCCCTTGTCTTTCTCCACTTTTTCCACATGTGATAACCTACCTGTGGGTGGGAAACATGGTAAAATGTATTATCTAGTTTGAGTCAGACTCAGGTAAGTAGGAATAGGAAAAAAAAAACCACACATACACAAAATACCTAGTATTTCCCAGCTTGGAGTCCCCCCAGCTGTATAGAATTGTAGGAATTGTGATCTAACAAGCCTGACACAGAGGAAGGCTATGTAAAGAGCTACAGGCTCCCTCCCACCAGTCACTCTACCAAAGAACCTGAACCCACCATGATAGAAAGAAGAAGTCTATGTTTTCATGAGGGTACAGTAAGTTGGTATGCAGGAGGAACAGGGATTAGCAGACACACTCAGTGTCCAGAGTTACTACAGTACTACCATATCAAAAGGTTACAGATGGACAATCTGTAGCAGGTGGGCTTGTTGGACATAGCACATTATATTAGTAGGAAGACATGGGCTGGTATCATTGTCTGAGAAGCTCTGTTCTAGAAGTCTCAGCAAAGTGCCACCCCTTGAAACATGAGTATAACAGAGCTGCCCACCTCAGCAAGGCAAAAGACAAAGCCCCCCCCCCTTCTCCCTTGGCTACTTTCACCACTCAGCAGACAGCTACTGTATGCTGCCCTGCTCCCCCTTCCCCAGCTTTAAGATCTGCAATCCAGCTGATCCATTTACCCCCAGATCAAGCAATCTGGTGACACTGCTACCAACGGAACTGCTTGTTATTCACATTACATCCCAGTACAGTGCCATTACCCATTCACTACATTTCCAGATCAATAGAAGCTCAACCGCTTGAGGTCACAGCAGCAGGAATATGGCTTTTTATTGGCTTGATGCTTACAGCTGTAGACAACGTTGTAGCAAGAAACTATGTCATGTATGTACTTGGAGGCAAAAAAGCTAGCCGGCAAAAAAAAGATCCTGTATCGCTACCTTGCTTCATTAAATCAAATGAGTGCTGCTCATGTCTCACCAAGCCTGAGAAGGAGATGACATATTGCTGCATTCTTCCCACTCACTCCTTTTTATTATTATTATTATTATTTCTTTTACTGCATCAGGCAGGAATGTGGAACAGGCAATCCTCTGATCTTATGGCTCTGATACAACAAATGTCATCAACCCGGTTAAATGAAGGGAATGGCATGAAGGAGGAAGGCAGAGATGGTTCTGTTTCAGTGGGTTGGGAGAATTAATGCAACTTAGATTTAGCTCTTCCCATTAAAATAGTAATAACAATAACCCTGCTACCTCTGCAATATCATTCAATTCTGTTCTGCTTTGCAAAAACAAGTTAAAATAATGCCAGCTTGAACATGAACATTCCCAAGTTTCTATGGTCTCTGCGTATTAATATCAACATCATAATAACCCACGGTACATTTCATCCAAAAACTTCAAAACAATATGCAGCCATCAGAATGAAATATAACAATTCCTGTGCAATAAAATATATTTTACTTCCTTCATTTTGAATTAAAAGCCTAGAAAGTACAGGCAGGTATATGTGCTTTCCCCCAAACACTACAGAAAATTAGATCAGAGAATACACCACAGTTTGCCATATTTTTGTCCTATGGAAATATGTGTACTAAATCAGCTCCTGATCTGCATAGCCTCAGCCCTCAGCAGTCCATCTTAGCTCTCAGTAATACATTAGTGAACGGCACATTTGGCATATATACCTTATCAGACCCATTCTACAGATGAGAAAAACTGAGGAAAACACAACAGCATAGTGCAGCTCACTAATAAGACTTTGGCCCAAGACTCCTGTCACCTAGGATTTTTGCTTTTGAGATATACAACCTGTTCTGTTCTATTCCATCTCTGCATCCAAGTAATAAATTGTTACAGAGATAAAATGACACATACCATAATTTCTAAGGTGCTTTTATCCAGGTCATTCACAATTATGTTCTGTTAGTTTTATTAAAATACATCACTTTTATCTTCAGCTATCTTGCAGCCTGAAGAAGAAGCAGCTTTTTACTTGCAGAAGGAAGCCTTCATCTAGCAAAGATTAAAGACTTCAATTATTTCCCCCTCACACAAGAGAGAAACACTTTCTTTCACTGCAACAGGGTTATGGATGGGTCACTAGGAGCAAAGTACAGCTCTTTATCAAGGATATTGTTGATGCAGTACCCTACACAACAGAGAATCAGGCAGCTTTGAGCTAGTTTGAAAATATGCACAGACTTTTTTACAGAAAGGATGCAAAAAAAAATCTCCATCCTTGTGCTTCCCACAGAGGTAACCAAGAATCTCATTTTCGTTTTAACTCCCAGAGAAGCAGGGGTTCTATGTCCTGAATGTGATTAAGCTGAGTGTTGGTTTGCATAACTGTACTTTTTGTTTGTTTGTTTTTTGTTTTGGCCATTGTGACAGGCAGTACTCATGCCTAAACTGTTAACATACTTTGCGTCATTTGGAGGGCCTCATCATATATTACATGTAAAGCTGTTTTCAACCTCTTGGCCAGTCTACCCACATACTGACCCAGCTCCTTTCTAGGTGCTCAGGCATATGTTTTCTGCAGCCTTGTTTCCTCTTTCTAAAACCAAAGCTTATATTCTTACTATACAGCTACAAGGCCTGCTCTGCTCCCAAGAGGTGGAGAAAACAACAGCTGTAACTCACTCATCTCACAGTGACCTCTGTACAACTTGAGAGATTCTGGAGGCTGCATGGGTGCCCAATGGGGGTGGTGGCAAAAGGAGGGCCCTCCCCTCCAGAAATCCTAACCTTAATATTTCTTTACAGGTATGCATGTAAAAACTACAATCAGGTCAACAGTCCATAGGTATAATTAATAGACTTTGCACCATTACCCCCAGAATTATTTCCGTGGACTTCCCCCATGGAATGCCCATTGAAATCTTTAATTCCCATGACAGTACAAAAGTGGGAAAGGAGCAATGCAAACCACTTGCTTGACTCTGTTTTTATTTTTTATTTTGCTAAGATCCATACAACCTCTTTCAAGCTCATTTTAGGACCAATGTTGGGAACTCACTTTTCCCTCTGGATCCCAACCCTTAATTCAACAAGACCAAAGAGAAGTCTGTAGGACCTCATCTGTAATTTCATGAATTTAGATGCGCTCAAATCTAACAGCGTGCAGGACGCCTCCCATCTGCCGCGGGCAGATCCAGGACCTTAAGGGACTCTGGCAACGGAAACCCCACTTCAGCTGACAAAACAACGTTCACGGTTGCATTTTTCAGCTCTGGTGACCAGTCAACTACCTATCTGGTGACTTTCAGCGCAGCCAGGTCACAGAAGGGCGCAGGAACACAAAAGAAGGAAGACCCTGAGGCCAAAGCCCTCAGGGCGCACCAAGCTTGCCATCCGAAACACGGCGTTGTTTCCACCCAATCTTTCCGCGATCAGACGATCTTCTGCTTCGGTCCAAACCCACGTGACAGCCCCCGCCCTCCCCGCAAGGAGTCTCTTTCGGCCTTACTGCTAACACGCGTCTTAAATGTTTCCTTCCTCCTGACTGGAAACTCCGTTCGCGGGCAGAGGAGAAGCCGACCCGGAGCGCCTCAGCGGACAACACTCGCAGGACTTGGACTTTCCACCGAAGCTTCGCCCGCCTCCCCACCGCGGCCACTTCGTCGCTTCCCCCCCCCCCCACATACACACACACACACACACACACAGAACTGTAAATGCTGCCATGGTTACAGGCGGAATGGTAGCATAAACACAAAGAAGAAGTCCGTGCAAAGGGAACTCTTCCTCCCCTCGCGCTTCCCCGCTGCTGCTGCTGCTCCTCTTCCTCCCCAGCCATCCCGCCGCCCTGGCTGCCAGTCTCGCTTCGCAAAACTGGATGAAGGCTTCCGACTCCCGCAAAGCATCTCGCGCGCTCTGCGGTAAAGCGGCGGCCCAGGAACCCCGACGGCGACCAGCACCGAGGCGACCCTGAGGAACCCTTTCCCCGGCCCAGAATGGATGGATGGAGGGATGGAGGGATGGAGGGACAGAGATAAATCCTCAGCGCCAGGCAACGGAGCCGTGTCACGCGCCCACTTACAACGAGGGGTAAGGTCCTCTCTTCTTTGTGGCTCTCGAGTTTGCCCGTTGATTTCTGCCCGTTCCTACTGCCGCCGTTGCTGCTGCTGCTGCTGCTGCTGCTGCTGCTCGGAGATTTGCTGGATGCTGCCGAATGGGGTTTGTTGTCCTGCCACAAGTAATAGAAAGTGCCCAGGATCCAGGCGACCGTCAGGATGGCGATGGCATTCGCCCGGATCCTTCTCATCCTGAGAGCCCCAGTGGCGCCTGGGAGCCCTGGGTGGACCGAAGGAGAGATTTCTTGGGGAGATGAGCTGTTATCAGAGAGAGAAAGAGCGAGACTGATGGGGGAGTGGTGATAGGAGTCTCCCTCTCCTCCTCCTCCTCCTCCTCCTTTCGGTTTGGCTGGCTCGCTCAGTCACAGCTGTTTGTTTTAGCTCTTGTCTCAGTGCTCAGTCCTGCAGACAGAGAAAGAGAGAGAGAGAGAGAGAGAGAGAGAGAGAGAGATCTTCTGGGTCCTAATGCCCCTTCTGACGCGTTCACGTATTTGATCATCTTTCTAAGAGCCCAACCTATGGGGTGAGAAAGCTAGCTTTCCTTCAGTCCTGCTGCGGGCGTAGGGCTCGATCTAACATTTCCCACTTCAAAGTAGGAGAGGGCAGCTTCTTTCATTTTATTGTCCCTGGGAAGCTTTGTGGTTGTTACAGGGGCAAGAAATAGGAGCATCTGTGTGTACGCCTATTGTAAAGAGTTACTACGGTGCAAAATGCTTTGCTTAACATTTACCTAAAACGACAGAAAACTATTTTTCAGCTCCAAAAGCTGCTGTAGAAAAGGATCCCATAATCCTGAATGCAACTGCTAGGTTTCCTTGCTGGTGAGTGCACAGCACTGAGACAATTTGCACACAATTGGTTTAAAATGTGTTATCTGCCTGGGATGTTGCTGCTGGCCATGTTGTTGCAGTACTTGCCACATTAGGAAACTAGGAAAACTGGAAAGCCAGCTCTTGGCCACTGAGTCCTTTGACTGTTACTGTTATGCCAAAGTGCTCGGAATCAAAATATGAGATTTGAAAATTTAACAGATTTAAATGCCATGAAGGGTTTGTGTCTTTGTGCGTGTGTTTGCTTTTTGCTCATTTATGAGCTGGCTGGATAGTTCAGTGGTTTAGGTATCTGGCTGTGGAGCCAAAGGTTGGGAGTTTGATTCCTCACTGTGCTTCCTGTGAGTGGAGCCAGCTTGTATGGCCTTGGACAAGCTGCACAGTTCTAGGGCACCCCTAGAAGAAGACAATGGTAAACCAATTCTGAGTATGCTCTACCTGGAACATCTGGAAAGGGTCACCATAATTGACTTGATGGCACATAATTTGTTGAGCCATACAGAAAACATCACTATTACATTTTTATGTACCCTTGCCAGCCCAATATCTCAGTTTCTGTTTTTCAAAAATATCACAGCATTTGTAAAAGTGTTATTTCTAGTCAAGTTTAAATTCATTAATGGGTTTTTATTTCAAAATTCATTGAGAATTTGAAACTTGAGTGTCACCCAGAACTGTGGTGAAATCTCTGTTGAAACAATGTCCCTTGAAATGATGCATGTGATTAACTCTCACAGTCTTCTATTAAGAAGAAAATAGAAAGAGGGAGGGAGGGAGGGGGGAACAGACAGACGCACACATCCCCAAAGATGATTCCAAAGGGAATCAGACCTGATTTGTGTTTCAGACAGAATGGCCACTTTTGAGAGCCATTGTAGTATTGATGATTCAGAGGGAATGATTCAGCCAGAACCAGCTACTATGCAAACCCCAGTGGGATGACACTGGATGCAAGCATGGCAGAAGGTGGGAAGATAAAATCTTGGTGGATCTTTTTGCTCATAAAAATTCAATTATATTTGTTGGTTTTAAAAAATAGGCAGTCTGTCCGAACACCAAATTGTATAGAGGCTGTTGTGTTTTGGTGACCTGGTAATTCCTTACATGGTGGGTGTGTCTGAAAAGCTCAAATGGATTTTTGTTAAATACCACATACCCATGCACTTCAAACCCACAAACACACTAAGGCAGGGTCTCGCCCACCCAAAAGACCGGACACCAAAACACAACAGGAGCAATACAGTGTATGCAGTCCAATGCAAAGAGGAGTGTTCACAGCTCTACATTGGAGAAACCAAACAGCCACTAAACAGGAGAATGGCCCAGCAAAGGAGGGGCAACAGCTCAGGACCACAATCAGCACTGGTCCTTCATTTGAAGGACAAAGGACACTCATTTGATGTCCAAGATGTACTCATGTTAGACTGAGAAGATAGATGGTTTGAGAGAGGGGTAAGGGAGGCCGTACATGTGCATATAGAAAATTCCTCACTCAACAGGGGTGGAGGGCTGTCTCCTATTTATCATGCTGCCCTTTCATCCGTCCCCAGAAGGATTAGGGACACACGACCCATGACAATGGGTGGAGAAGGACTGCAGAAGTGGTATTATCCCTCACCCCCAGTCCTTTGTCCTTCTAAGGAGCCTATTCAGACCAAGGGGAAGTGAAACCAATGTGGAGGATATATCAGGGATCTCCTACCAACTCTTTTCAGACTGAAGAAGCTACTTGGATGAGTACTTAAACATTTCAACCTAACAAGAAAGATGTCCAGTTGCCATGACTCAACTTCCAGAAAACAAAGAGCCTTGTGGCAGCTTAGAAGTTGTATTTGGCATAAAATTAATTAGATGCCTGATGCATTGGCTCACTTGGCTGATTATGATACATGTGCTTAGGCAAATGGGGGGACTGTAATAAGAAAGTCCAAGGGAACTGAAATGCATACTTTACAAACAGTAATTATTACCTTCATAATAATTGTGTGCTGCTAAGTCATTTCTGACTTATGTTGACCCTTTTAAAGATTTTCTAGGTAAAGAGTACAGTACTCAGAAGTGGTCTACCATTTCCTTTTTCTGGGAGTATCCTAGGACTGTGCAGTTTGCCCAAGGCAAAGTTCTACACAGGCTGGTTCTTCTGGGATGCACAGTGGGAAATTGAACTCCCACTCTCTAGGTCCACAACCAGATACCTAACGCACAAGTTATCCAGCCCACTGATTATCAAAGGCTATTAACAAACAACATTTCAGGGAGAAGTAACACTGTCATCCTTCCATTGATCATATTAAATAGAATGATGTAATACAAACAATTGAAATTTGAACTGATTGGTTCAAAATTGGAAAAGGAGTACGACAAGGCTGTATATTGTCTCCCTGCTTATTTAACTTATATGCAGAATACATCATGCGAAAGGCTGGACTGGATGAATCCCAAGCTGGAATTAAGATTGCCGGAAGAAATATCAACAACTTCCGATATGCAGATGATACCACTCTGATGGCAGAAAGTGAGGAGGAATTAAAGAACCTCTTAATGAGGGTGAAAGAGGAGAGCGCCAAAAATGGTCTGAAGCTCAACATCAAAAAAACGAAGATCATGGCCACTGGTCCCATCACCTCCTGGCAAATAGAAGGGGAAGATATGGAGGCAGTGACAGATTTTACTTTCTTGGGCTCCATGATCACTGCAGATGGTGACAGCAGCCACTAAATTAAAAGACACCTGCTTCTTGGGAGGAAAGCAACGAGAAACCTAGACAGCATCTTAAAGCAGAGACCTCACCTTGCCGACAAAGGTCCGCATAGTCAAAGCTATGGTTTTTCCAGTAGCGATGTATGGAAGTGAGAGCTGGACCATAAAGAAGGCCGACCGCCAAAGAATTGATGCTTTTGAATTGTGGTGCTGGAGGGGACTCTTCAGAGTCCCCTGGACTGCAAAGAGAACAAACCTATCCATTTTGAAGGAAATCAACCCTGAGTGCTCACTGGAAGGACAGATCCTGAAGCTGAGGCTCCAATACTTTGGCCATCTCATGAGAAGAGAAGACTCCCTGGAAATGACCCTTATGTTGGGAAAGTGTGAAGGCAAGAGGAGAAGGGGACGACAGAGGATGAGATGGTTGGACAGTGTCATCGAAGCTACCAACATGAATTTGACCAAATTCCGGGAGGCAGTGGAAGACAGGAGGGCCTGGCATGCTCTGGTCCATGGGGTCACGAAGAGTCGGACATGGCTTAATGACTAAACAACAACAAATACAAACAATGCTTTGGAAAGTTACTGTTTTAGAGTACAGTTCCCAGAATCCTCTAGCCAACATGGTTTGCCATAATAGCTAAGGGATTTTGGGAGTTGTAACCCAAAAGAATAGTTTTCCCAACTTCTGAATAAAAGCCTTTGACCCTGTGTAAGGATCGGAAAGTGAACCTCTTGAATCATTCTGGATCAGCTGTTTCACACTAGAATCTGTCCTTGAAATTCAGCTCCACAAACTGTCTGCTTTAGAGATTACAGCTCGACTCTTGAGAAACAGGCATGAGCAGTGTAACAAATTAGGCCCCATCAGCTTTCATACTCACTTTCCATCTTTGTGCAAATAATTGATAGAAGAGTCAGCTGATTCCTGATTCTATAATACATTTGTGTACAATTTCATTTTGCAAATCTTCTGTAAGCTGCTTTGAGAACCTTTCAGAGCAATAAAATGAACTATAAGCAAATAAAGAAAGCAGATTCTTTGGCTGACAGAGGAGTATTTGTTTAGGGCACAGTCCACCAGAACATTAGCTTGAGTGACCTTCACTCACCAAGAGAAGTGCAGAAGCATGGTCGTTTTGTTCAGTGGAGCTTTCACAGATACATTTCCCAGCAGACTGGTTTCATCACTATTATTATTTCTGGGCCAGGTGGCTGCAGTTGAATAATTGTTTTAAAACCTTAGGTCTTGAAGGATGTTCATGCTAAGAATTACTGGATAGCTCAGTGGTGTAGATACCTGGCTGCAGAGCCAGAGGTTGGGTGTTCAATTCCCCACTGTGCCTCCCTGATAGGGGCCTTCCAGCTCTGTAGTTCTAGGATTATTTCAATGAAGTGCAGGGTTCTTTGGGTGGGGGAAGAGTCTTGCTATGCTAAGTGCTTGGAAACAAAACAGCTTCTGTTCCTCATGTCGGACACCGCCTTAAGAACACAGTACCATAAATCAGTACTAGTAAACCTCCATTTGCTCACTGCTTAGAAAGGCTGGACACAGTGTATTATCCAGAGGTGCCCTTAAGTTGTTTGGAGTGCACAGCTGTGAACATACAGTGTGAATAGGGCAGGCCTTGTGCAGGTGCATGCCCTTGGGTGCCAGGGTTGGCTGTGGCACTCTGCATTCTCAGTGGCAAATTTGTTTTACTGGCACATTGTTTACAAAATAACTTTTGAGTTCTGTGTTGCTCCTGCTCCAATACTTGCTGTTCTTCCCCATATGAGGGTAATCATCATTCATGCTATTTTGTTCAAAGCAGAGGTACTGTTCTAGCTGTCAGACAAACTGGGGTGGCCAGATTAAGCCTGGAAAAGCCGCTGGCCACACTGACTGGGAAACGTGGCATGTTGCAGTTCAAAGAAAGGTAACACTTCCAAACTAAGTGAAAAGCAGATGAGGCTTGATACTTCCAAAACCAATTGCTAAATAGACTTGACTTTGCCATTCAGGAAACATATATGTCTTTAGACATGGTAAGTGCAGCCCAGTGGGATCAGTGACCAGTCTGTCCCTTCTCTGGGAGAGGTTGGTGGAAGGATGTTTAGGGTGGCCAGATCTCCTTGCCCTCTTAACATGGCTAAAAGCCTGTCAAAGCTCATCTGCATCAATCAGAATCAATCAATCAATCAGAAGTCCCTCCATGGCTCCTTCCATCACCACCACCACCAACCCCACTTCAGATAACTCTTCTAACAGTTTGTCCATTTATGATGTGCAAAGCCCAAGACGGACAATGTGCTAGCTGGTAAGAGCAGAGGGGAAGAAAAGGACTGGGGCTGAGTCATCCTCCCTCTGCCTACTAATGTGGAAGTGGCTATCTTGGTGTCATAAGCTATGGAGCAAGAGAGGCCTGTACTTAAAATGGGATCATGTCCTGCTAATTAGACATTGGCAGACCATTATATTTAGTTACCGTGGAGCCTGAAATATCTCTGGTGGCTGTGAATGAAGTCTAGACCCAGCAGAAGAAAATCAGTTTTAAAATCAAATGTCCATTTAGGAAAATTTACTTTTGTTTGTTTGTTTGTTTGTTTTTTACATTTGAAACATAGATAAGAGAATTTGGAAGTTGAGTCATGACAACTGGACTTGTTTCTTATTAGGCTGAAACGTTTCGCTACTCATCCAAGTAGCTTCTTCAGTTTGAGGACAGCTAGAAGGAGACCCCTGATATATCCTCCTCCACATTGGTTTCACTTCCCCCTGGTCTGAATAGGCTCTTTAGATGGACAATGGACAGTGGGGTGAGTGAAAATCCCACCTCTGCAGTCCTTCTCCACCCACTGTCATGGGTCATTAATAGTGGTCTTTCTGGTGGGTGTGGTCCTGATCTTCCTGGGAATGGATGAAAGGGCAGCATGATAAATAGGAGACAGATTGTATCTAAGGCCTCCACCCCCGTTGAGTGAGGGATTTTCTATATGCACATGTATGACCTCCCTGACCCCTCTCTCAAACCACCTATCTTCTTGGTCCAAAATGAGTACATCTTGGTCATCAAATGAGTGTCCTTTGTCCTTCAAATGAAGGAGCACTGCTGATTGTGGTCCTGAGCCATTGCCCCTTCTTTGCTGGGCCATTCTCCTGTTTAGTGGCTGTTTGGTTTCTCCAGTGTAGAGTCCCGAACACTCCTCTTTGTATTGGAGTGTTCGGAGTGTCTCCTACCAACTCTCCTCAGACTGAAGAAAATACTTGGATGAGTAGCGAAACATTTCAACCTAATAAGAAAGAAGTCCAGTTGCCATGACTCACCCTCCAGATAACCTTACCTGGATGACTGAGAATCTTCACAGATAGATAAAAGAAATGCAAAAACTGGCCTGAGGCATTGCTAGTCAAATATTCCAAAACATTGAGGGTGCAGGAACCAAACCTGAACATATCATTTGGTCAGTTCAACCACAGAGGACTATAGAACTACATCAGGAATGGACTATTTGTGGCACTCCAGATGTTGTACTGGGAATTCCATCAGCCGTAGCCAGCAGGGATAACTGTGAATACTCATGAAAACTAGAGTCCAACAACATCTGGAAGGCTGCATATTGCCCACCCTTTGGCTGCATAAATAAGAAATCTTTCAAATTTCTATTTATTCATAGAGAGGTTGGGACTGGGGCAATGTAGCAGCACATACAACTGCAAACGATGATGAACATACACACCTAAGCCAGCAGTGCCCAAGCTGGAACTCTCCAGATATGCTGGATCACAACCATCATCATTCCCAAACAGCTTACCTATTGGCTATGCTCATTAGGGACAGCGGAGGTTTGACTCCAACACATCTGGAGAGCAGCAGCTTGGAGGAAGGCTGGTCTAGGTTGTCCTCTTGTGGGTGAAGTATATTCCATACTAGAAAATGGTTGCAATGATATAATTAAAAGTCTGAGATATTAACATTTGACAATGCCTAACATGGGTTAATGTGATGTCATTTATGGAGACATGAGAAATTAAAAAGGCAATTTAGGCATGTCTCATGAAACTGTTCTTAGAAAGAACTCACAGTGATTCATTTCAGCTGGCAGGGACCTTTGGAACATAAGAAATGTGACCTGGTTTAATTTATTGTTATCAAACTTATCCTCTTTTCCCCAGCATTGCACTTATCTTTTCCACTGAAACAAAAAGAGCTAACTTTTGAATTCATCTGAGCTCTTCCATGTCCTTCACAAGTAATACATTCCACATGTTGATTTGTTCCACTGCCATTAGCTGATTCTGCAAACCTTCTTGCCACCACTTCTAGAGGGTCCCTTTGGCGGCAGGCATTATTCACGATCTGGAACTTATCTTCAGTCTTAATGGTCTAAGAAAGGTTTTTGTTATTCCAGAATCTTTCCATGGCCTGGAGGGTTTGGAAATAATGGGACCCAGTCCTTTGCTTCAACACAACTCTGGGAGCCAGGGCTGATAATGAATTCCAGACTGGTCAAAAATTTTGCTGCCTGAGGCAAATCAACAAATACAGATAGCTTGTGATGGCCAACAGGTGCTTCAGTTTTTTCTGTTCCCACTTACCTCAATTTGATTTCTGTCCACACTTACCTCAATCTGATTTCTGAGTATATAGCATTGTAAGGTGAATCTCTTCATCTGAGCCCCCCCCCCCCCCCCCGAATAAAAGTAGAAACAATGACACGTTAGGGGCCAAGGGCATGCAGGAAACAGTTTGGGGAGGAAGGAACAGAGTTCTCTGTAGGGGTAGCAGACTGAGCAAACAGGCACTGAGATCCAAGACTCCAGACAGTCCAATATGGGGCCTATTCTTGTTTTATTCACACACACACAAAGCTCTCTTAATAGCTTAGAATTTATCTCTGTTAACCTAAGCACCTTATTAAATGCAAGTGGGCTTGATTTTTGAGTGCATTTCCAACAAAGTTAAGCGAGTCTTACATGCTTTCCGTTCCAACACTATTAATGCTTCAATTAAGATGTAGTATGTCCATGCTGATTTTCTAGTCCTAATCTGCATGCTTGTGTCTTGCACAATGACTGAACATCTACTCAGAAGTCACAAGAGAATAGAGAAATTAAGAGTTACTTAATCGCTTTTAAAACAGTATTTTCCATAGGGCCTTCTATTTCCTAAAATGCATTTGGAATCTGCCCAGCAGCAGTGATACCCCACTTTAACACAAGGCATTTATCCTTGAAAGTGGTACATTTCTGCACCTTTTATAAAATCCATAAACCTTGCTACAAGGAGTCAGCAGCATATGCTATCAGTTGCTAATGAGCCTTTTATTATTTTTGCTGAAAATGAGACTTTCCAGGAGCAGTCAGGAAACAGCCATGGTTATAACAAATACAATAAATTAAGGGATATTTGCCAAATGTTCAAATAGCTACACAGAGACTAGTCCCCCCCGGACACTCGAGAAATCCACGGCACAGAACTCAAGTTGCTTGTAGAACAAGTAATTCAATAATATGAATAAACTATTGGTCAAGTTTACAGCAGGTGAGAAGAAACTCACACTCTGGGGTTAAATTTAGCTTTTCTGGGATCCTAATCTGGCTTTTTGGAGTTCCACACATGAGCATACTTTTTTCATTATATGATCATTCAGAGGTTTCCCAGCTCCATTTATTTTCCTATTAATAATGCCTCTCCTAAGGCATTATTACTAACGATTAAGAGGTTTAAGATAAATTATTCTGGCATGTTTTGACCTGCCTTTACGCTTTTGGACCCTACCCAACCTTTCTGAAACTGAATGTGATCCTCAGGCCAAATATGTGTCCCTGCTCCCTTGAGTAAGACGTAGGTTTTGTACGGTAAAAGAATATATGTGTGCAGAAAATGTAAGTGTTCAGGAAGCACTTATTCTCAATATTCAAACATATAAGGCAAGATTCAGACTGAGACCCAGACTTCTCTCTGTCTCTTTCTCACAAACACCCTTAGAGTCAAATAAGACAAGACAATCTGCATATTTTTTTTGGCCTCTTTTTCATCTGGTCACTCTGTTATCCGACACCATATATGGAAAGAGGGTTCAGATGTTCACATATCGGGGGGGGGGGGGGCAAGTTGCAATGCTCCAGATTCTGCTGGACTGCAACTCCCATAATCCTTCACCTTTAGTTATGCTGGGTGGTGGTTTGGGAGTTATCGTCTAACACATTCTCCACCCCTTTTTTAAACCATTATTTTCTCCTCCTCTTCCAACAAGACAGTGAAGATGTTTTTTCATGGAAACTGTTTTAGAAATATTTAGGTTTCTAAATTAATTATACCACTATTTTCTTCTCTTCTGGGCTGATTTCCCATATAATAATTGTACTATTGTGTGACTTACCATTTTGTTTGTTTTTTGTTATATTTCTTAGTTTTCTGTTTAGCATGTGCATGAATTTAATACTACATAAATTGAAAGGCAGGATATAAATATGCTAAATAAATAATAAGTGCATTCACTAGTGAACAGATTGGCTGAAATCCACTGGGCCAACCCTTGGCTGAAATGTGTATAGGACTGGGCTGACAGCAATTGGAATGGAATGTCACAAAATAGTGTAGCTGATCTACAGCAGGGTCATTCAAGATGTATCCAATCTACAGATGGCATTGGCTGCATTTGTCAGAGCAGTTAGTCCTTAGTTGCCTATTTTCTTCAAAGCAAAATAAAGCACGCACAAACACAAGCACTGTCTGATTTCCATGGCCGTTATTGAAATCCAAAGTCTGGTGCATGTTCTGAATACGCAGGCACAGACCACTGATGAAATTAATTCACCCTGCCCCTGCAAAATTCTTTTCCAGAAGGCCTGTTTGCATTTATATCAAGATAAGATGCTTTGCAATCCAAGGCTGCAGAGAGATGCTCAAGTATGAGTCAGGAATAAGTAATACTGATACGTCTTCCAGATTTGCCAGGAGATACAGAGGTGTGTTTTTTTATTTAAAGGTTGCTTTAGTTTTGAAGATCAGCCTCATTTGCTTAATAGCCATGAAAACTGATTTTTCACTTTTTAATATGCCACAGTGCCATACTGTTCCCGCCACTCTTTTAATGGGGACAACATTGAAGTGTGCCTGACAAATCCTGGTTTAATATAGAACAACCTCTCATGGCTCAACATCTGGAGTGGTCAAGGAGCTTTTCCTTAACACTCTTCTGATGTGAGAAGATAAGGACTCGCTTGTATTTGTGGCTAGCAGGGAAGGACGTGCCATTCACAATAGGAGAGGAAAATCTGTCTAGAGCTCTGAAAGCCATTTAAACTAAGGCATGCAGAGTTAAACTGAAAATATTTAATGCTACATTATCCTTTCATTTAAGTCAAGATGCCGGAGCCATAGCTGCTTTGACTAGCTTCATGGACAGTTCTCCCTTAGCTAATTTGAATTTTGTTTACTATTCCCTGAGCTCAGAAAAGTTTCTTTCTTGGATTATAGTTCCTAGAATCCCTCAGAACAGTTCTGCTCGGTCCCCCATATAAAAAAGAATGTACGGACTATCTTCCATTTATATCAGATAATGTGATCGGGTGTTCCCCAAATCATTTTGTGGTTTCCAGAGGACCCACAATAAAAGTGAATTGTTTTAATTGTTTGTATTGCTTCCCTCCCAAAATGAGAGAACTATAGCTTTATGAAGTACAATTTTCCTCTAACTCACAAAACCCTATGCAATAATAAATCTGAGGGAATTTAACTTGGGGAAATAACTTCCTCAAACTCTGACGTTAGAAAAACAGAATTTAATACCTGGTTTAGTCCACTCCTGTATGTGAGATTTAAAGAGGGTACTACATTGTCCTCTGCCCCAGGCCTTGGTCCTAGAGTCCCCCAATACCTATGCCATAATAAATCTGTCGGGAGGGTTCTGTAGTTGTAGTAAAAAAAAGGTAACTTTTCCAAAATCCAGTGTCCTAAATGGGCTCCTTTCCATTAATTATGCTGCCACCATGTGGCTCCATTTCATGGCCTATATACAGAGTGATTTTAAAAATGTTCCATGCATTTTCAATATCCACACTTCTTGATCAGTCCATTTCCATCCATGTCAAGCCAGTGCTTCTCAGGGATAAAGCCATGTTGCAAGAATTGTGGGTCTCAGAGGCCAAAAATATTTCAGAAAGCAAGTTACTTTTTTTTTTTCTGGGAGATTTCACACATCCTAGTCATGACGCTCCCATTATTTGTTTGAGCTACCAGTGCACTCTCATTGACATTTTGACTTCTTTGCAGAATCATAGATCTAGAAGAGACTTGAGAGCATAAGACAACCACAGGCTAATGCAAAAGCTCCATAGCTACAGCAGCCCATGTGGGTAGCTATTCAGCATTAGCTTTAAAAAACTGTTGTAAGGAAGGATAGTCAACCATTTTCTGACTCTGCAATTCCAAAAGATCAAAGCAGTGAACAACCAACCACAAGCAATACTAAAAACAATGATATCACTAGCAGGAAACGAAATACTTTAAAAAAATAGAGTATGACACATAACCTCAATGAAAGCAGCACAGCCCTTGTAATTGAATAGTTTTTGCTTACCCTTTTCTGGAAGGTGGTGCTAGAGTTTTGAGACTACTGCTGAACAGGGTTGAGCTCCAGACATCACGGAACATACAGGACAGAAGAGGCTGACTGGCTTGGCCTCCAGGAGCAGGTGAGAAAACATGACAAAAATGCTCATTAGACCAGACGTGGACAGAAAATAAATCACAGTCCCTTGGTAGATCTTGGGGTAGTTCACAGTAGACTAATATGGATTTCTGGCTCCCAATTCTTGTTTTACAAGAATAGCAGCAGCTATTATTATTATTTATTATTTAGAAATGCCAGGCACAGTCAACAGTATAAAAACATTGACTGGTATTATATAACACAGCGGTCCCCAACCTTTTTAACTCCACGGACCGGTTGGGGAAGGCAGGGCACCCTCCCTGCACTCGTGCGCATGCGCAAAGGGTCTGTGCGGGGGGCGGAAGTGCATGCGGGGGGTGGGAGATCTGTCTCCGCGGCCCAGTCCGGCCCAGGCCACGGACCGGCACCGGGCCGCAGACTGGGGGTTCGGGACCCCTGATATAACAGATACAAGTTTTAACAAAAAAACCAAGTATCTGTTAGATATCAGCGCAGTATGTATGCTGTTGCTGTTTTTTGTATTTTTATTTATTTATTTATTAGATTATAATATAAAAATAAACTAAAATAAAATGCAGATTAGTCCAAGATGGGAAAGGAAAAAAGAAGGAAAAAAAGAAGGAGAGAAGAAAAAAATAAAAGGGGAGATAGGCTAGGCAATGGCTGTAGGGAAGGCCTGCCTATATAGCCATGTCTTCAGGTTAGTCTTGAAGGCCCTCAGCGAGGGAGCCAGGCGGATCTCTACAGGTAAGTTGTTCCAAAGGTGAAGGGCCACTGCCGAGAAGGCCCAATTTCTAGTTTTTTCCCACTGGGCCTCTCTTCGCGTTAGGCCCCTCAGCCGCCTGGCCTGACTGGAGCGGGTGATACGGGTAGAACTGGGCGGAAGAAGGCGCTCTGCCAGGTATCGAGGTCCTAAACCGTTAAGGGCTTTATATGTAATGGTTAGCACCTTGAAATCAATGCGGAAGCGGATAGGTAGCCAGTGTAAGGCGGCCAAGGTGGGGGAAATAAAGTGAAATCTTTTCACCCCTGTTAATAGCCTGGCCGCCGTGTTCTGGACCATCTGAAGCTTCCGCATCAGTCTCAAAGGAAGCCCCACGTAGAGAGCATTACAGTAGTCTATTCTTGAGACTATGAGCGCATGGACCAGCATGGTGAGCGCCCCCATGTCTAGATAGGGACACAGCTGGGCGATCCGCCAAAGATGTAAGTGGGCAGACCGAACCACGGACGCTGCCTGGGTCTCCATGGTAAGCGCCGGGTCAAGATTAAGCGCCGGGTCAATATGGACCCCCAGACTGCAAACCGAATTCTTTGTGGTGAGAGTCACCCACCCAAAAAGAGAGGGAGTTCCCCAAACCATTGACATTGGGGCCACCCACCCGCAGGACCTCCATCTTGTCCAGGTTCAACCTTAGTCCATTCGACTGCATCCATTGCAGAACGGCCTCCAGGCAGCGCCCAAGGGATGAACGACATCCACTGCAGATGGAAAAAATGAGATGTAGAGCTGGGTGTCATCAGCATATTGGTGACACGAAGCTGCACATCCCTGGATGACCCTCCCCAACGGCCTCATATAAATGTTAAACAGCATTGGGGAGATGATCGAACCCTGCGGGACCCCACAACTGAGGGACCATGGGGCCGATACATTCTCCCCAAGCTGAACTCTTTGGGGACGGCCCTCCAAGAAGGACCGGAGAGCAAGGCCACCAATCCCCAACTCGAAGAGCCTCCCCAGGAGGATATCGTGGTCGACGGTATCAAAGGCGGCTGAGATATCAAGGAGGATGAGCAAGGACATTTTGCCCCTGTCGGCCTCCCTAAGTAGGTCATCCAGCAGGGCGACCAATACCATTTCCGTGCCGTGGCGCAGCCTGAAGCCCGACTGAAACAGATCCAGGGGATCGGTTTCATCCAAGAGAGCCTGAATACAAAGCCTGTAGCTCTGATCGTGTGATTTCTGAGATTTGCAACTGCTTATAGTAACATTTAATAATTTCTCAATTTTTGGCAAGAGTCCAAGTTTTGCCTTTATGTTGTTCCAGTAGCTTTGCAGCAGCCTGTCCTGGTTCCTCAACAGGGTCTGCTGAGTCCTGTAGCCCATTTGTCATCAGATGCCCAGGGGCTATAGCATCTGATGTGGTCCTTGTTGACCTGGGCAATGACCAATCCGGTATGGATTTCTGTTTATTCCCTCTCGTCATAATTGATGGTTGGTAGACACAATTACCGTACAATTGAACTCATTTCACACGCAAGGTTATGCTCAAAATTCTACAAGGTAGGCTTCAGCAGTATGTGGACCGAGAACTCCCAGAAGTACAAGCTGGATTTCGAAGGGGCAGAGGAACTAGAGAACAAATTGCTAACATGCGCTGGATTATGGAGAAAGCCAGAGAGTTGCAGAAAAACATCGACTTCTGCTTCATTGACTACGCAAAAGCCTTTGACTGTGTCGACCACAACAAACTATGGCAAGTTCTTAAAGAAATGGGAGTGCCTGATCACCTTATCTATCTCCTGAGAAATCTATATGTGGGACAGGAAGCAACAGTTAGAACTGGATATGGAACAACTGATTGGTTCAAAATTGGGAAAGGAGTACGACAAGGCTGTATATTGTCTCCCTGCTTATTTAACTTATATGCAGAATACATCATGCGAAAGGCTGGACTGGATGAATCCCAAGCCGGAATTAAGATTGCTGGAAGAAATACCAACAACCTCAGATATGCAGATGATACCACTCTGATGGCAGAAAGTGAGGAGGAATTAAAGAACTTCTTAATGAGGGTGAAAGAGGATAGCGCCAAAAATGGTCTGAAGCTCAACATCAAAAAAACTAAGATCATGGCCGCTGGCCCCATCACCTCCTGGCAAATAGAAGGGGAAGATATGGAGGCAGTGACAGACTTTACTTTCTTGGGCTCCATAATCACTGCAGAGGGTGACAGCAGCCATGAAATTAAAAGACACCTGCTTCTTGGGAGGAAAGCGATGACAAACATAGACAGCATCTTAAAAAGCAGAGACATCACCTTGCCGACAAAGGTCCGCATAGTCAAAGCTATGGTTTTTCCAGTAGCGATGTATGGAAGTGAGAGCTGGACCATAAAGAGGGCTGACCGCCGAAGAATTGATGCTTTTGAATTGTGGTGCTGGAGGAGACTCTTGAGAGTCCCCTGGACTGCAAAGAGAACAAACCTATCCATTCTTAAGGAAATCAACCCTGAGTGCTCACTGGAAGGACAGATCCGGAAGCTGAGGTTCCAATACTTTGGCCATCTCATGAGAAGAGAAGACTCCCTGGAAAAGACCCTGATGTTGGGAAAGTGTGAAGGCAAGAGGAGAAGGGGACGACAGAGGATGAGATGGTTGGACAGTGTCATCGAAGCTACCAACATGAATTTGACCCAACTCCGGGAGGCAGTGGAAGACAGGAGGGCCTGGCGTGCTCTGGTCCATGGGGTCACGAAGAGTCGGACACGACTTAATGACTAAACAACAACAACAAGACACAATTGGTCTAATTTCTCAGCTGAGACCTGTCTGGCTTGGGAGACCCCTCAGCGTAGCTCTCAACCTCACTGAAGCATGCAAGCACCTCCACCTCAACAAGGCCTATGCCCATGGTGGGGATGATTATGATGATGATAATAATTATGATTACTGCTACTGCTACTGCTACTGCCACTACTTGAAAGTACAAGAAACTGGTATTATATGATACAAGTTTTAACCAAAATCTTAAATATCAGTGTAATATGTATGCTTTTCCTAATATTGCCATTTTTTGCAGCTCTGATTCTGTTATTTCAGAGATCTGCAGATGATGATGATAATGATCTCCACCTCCAGTTAAACTGCCCAAAGAATGAAAGCTTGAGCTATTCTTGTGGAATTCTTTAAGTTGAAGTTTTATTGTGTAAATCTTTGAGTTAGAGTTAAAAAACCTCAGAAAGTTAAAATCTGCCCACACCTGCCTTAAAGTGTCCTGCAAAGTGTAGCCCTTCAAGGGTGGCTCCCACCAGCCTTGGTCGGCACAGTTAGTAGTGTGAAATGCTTGGGACCACAGCCCAGATAATGTTTACTAGCAAATAGCTATTTGCTCTTCTGCTAAGCTGACAACACTACACAGTTGCAGCAACTGACTGAACCCCATTTATTCCTTCACAGATGTAAGAAATTCTACTGGGTTTGCCTGTAGAGTGGAAAATAATTGGACAATTCACTTTACAGGAGGCCTGTCACTCATGTGATGGCTCAAATGCATGTTTCCTTTGTCAGTCTGATATCTGAATATCCAGAACAAATTGTCCTTAAATTGTCTTTTTTTTTTTTAAGAAGTCTCAAAGCAACTCAAAATAGTTTTGTGTTAAATATAACATCTAAAGCTTTCTCTCCTTTGGACTGGCACACAGCATGAGAAACTTTCTGCTGACAGAAGGCCAAAGGTAGGATGCAGGCAAACAGTCAGCCTGGAGAGCAAAACACAATCCATCAAACTTTGCAGCTGTGCAGCCTCTGCTTACTTCTGTGGGGGCCCTGTGGCAACTCTAGGCAACTCTAGGCAACTCTATGCTTAAATACAGAGGTGGGGGAAGAGAATGTGCAGAAGCATTGACTGCTGGATGATTGCATCGCTTAATTGAAAAGAAGCCAATATGCAGTGGCACAGAGGAGCCAGGCATAGAATGCTGGGACTTTTGGATTAGCGGGGAAGATTACACTTGCGGGTGGTTTGTGAACAAGGCTATGGGGGACTGCACCTCAAAAATTTCAGGGAGGGTCTTGCTACTCACTCATGAGCTACCTATGATGACATCATCTGTTACCACCCTCCTTCTGCTTCCACGTTCCTTCTGAGTCCTCACAATATACAGAAGTGTACCAATGTGTGGTTTGGGGCTGCAGCTCCCAGAATTCTCAGGAGTGTGGTGCAAAAAACACATCTGCACACCTCCAGTACAGAGAACATAGGAAGCTGTCTGAGACTGAATCCAGGCATTTGTCCATATAGCTATACATTGTCCAGTCTAACTGCTGCCCACACCTGCCTTAATTGCTCTATTGAATTTCAGGCAGGATGTTTTGTTTGCCCAGGCAGGAGATCCCACGTATTTCCTGGTCTTCTCCCCTCCAGGTACTAACCAGGCCTGACATCTGTCTAGCTTCTGAAACCAGACAGGATTACTGTCTTCACAGTGGTCTGAAAGGGAGCTGAGAAGGATCGCGTCTCCTACAAGAGCGGCCAAAATACGCTTGTGTATCTATGGAAATGGCCTACCTTTTGGAAGAAAATTGCCCCAAGTTAAGAAATCAATGTAGACATTATCCGTTGCTTGCTTAGTTATATATGCAACTGATCATGTTCACAATGATTTATTAATTTCGGACAATTTGCCTCCAAAATTTACACCATTTCTGCTATGCCGGCATAATCAGGTAAGAGGATTTGGGCTAGTGTATTTTTATGAACTAACCATTCATTATGAAAAATATTTTGGGATAGCTTGGTCTTAAATGGCAATTGTAACTTCACAAGCTTTATAAAAAGCCTGGTCCTGGTGAAGATGAAATTTTTTAGAACAGCTCTGTTGCTACAGATAAACATATTTTTGTTTATTATGCTTGCATTTCAAATTTTAACATTCCATCACTATCAGTATGATATAATATGTATTGGATGAGAACAGGGGTACCCGACCCCCCCTTTGACCATGGAACTTGCTAAGGAGTAGCATACTGAGTGATCCCATTACTGGGTGATCCCTCTAATCTTCTAAACAAAGGATGAAAGTAGTGTCCGAAGACACTTTGCTGCCTGAAGCCGAGGACAAAATGTTGTGCCAATTCCATGCCACATATAGAAACAGATCTGATTTTTTACCACACTTTAGGATTGCAAAATAGCTTAGGGAACATGGCAGAAGACACGTGGCACATAGCTCAGTAGGCCAAGCTCTTTCTGCTGCTCTGTGACATCTATCATCTGCTATCTGAAATGACTTCCTTACTTTATCTAATGATAGGGCTAATTCTGGGTCAGGGGGCCATGTACACTGCCCTGAGTGTCTTTGAGGAAGTCTACAATATAACAAAGAATTGTCTCGTAGACTTGTAGAGCTGGAAGAGATCTAATGGTCATCAGGCCCAACCCACTGCCAATGCAGGAAATCCACAGCTGAAGCATCCCTGGCAGGTGGCCATCCAACCTCTGTTCAGAAATCTCCAGTGAAGAAGAATCTACCGCATTCTGAGGTAGCCGGTTTCACTGCCAAATAGATCTTACTGCCAGGAAGTTCTTTTTAGTGTTCAGTTAGAATTTCCTTACTCATAATTTGAATCTGTTGGTTGAGCACTACCCCTTATAGCCTCAGAAAACAGACTTTCTCACTCTTCCACATGACAGCCCTTCAGATATTTGAAGATGGCTATCATTCCATCTCTTCAGAGTAAACGTACAAGGCTCCCTCAACTCCTCCTTATAGAGCTTCATTTCTAGATCCTTTACTATCTTGGTTACTCCTTCTGGACATTTTTCAATTCATCCTTCTCCCTTGTTAAACAGCGGTGTCCACAACTGGACAGAGTTTGGAAAAGTTACATTTTTGGTCTGCAATTCCAAGAATCCCCCAGTTAGCACTGCATTCCAGGAATAATGGTATAAAATGTAACTTTTCCAAGCACTAAACTGGAGTAGGGGAAATCAAATAAATCACATCAAGTGAAATAATAATAAAAATGATTTATGTATTTATTTAATAGCCCACATTTCTCCAGAGCGGGACTCAAGGCAGCTCACAACATGTATTAAAACAGATAAAAATGAAAAAGTAAATACGTTTATCATATTAAAATACATCTAAATAAATTATCCTGTTATATTTCAGTTTTGCTTCAGTGTGAGCTTTTGCAGATTACAATCTGCTTCTTCAGACATGTGGACTGAAATGTTTAGCCACAGGTTTATGTAAATGTATATATTGTGAGGGTGGAGAGGGACCTAAGGAAGACAGATACTAGCACAAAAAAATAAAGAAACTTGAAAGTACTGAAGAATCTCAAATGCCTCTGATATACAAAGGTAGATGAAGGTTATCTAAGACGTCTGGTAACCGAGTGTAATGTTTCCATGATTGTGTCCAGGGATGTAGCCACAAATGTTTCTGTTCCCTTAAGTCTGAGAAGATGCAGGGACTTTTCCTCCTATGCAGATACTCCGTCATGATGGGCTTTTCCCTTCTGAATTAGGGCTGCAGTCCTATGCACACTTGCCTGAGTGTCATTAAAAAAAACAACAACAACAAAAACACAACAGCTTACTTCTGGATAAATTTACATGTAACTGTGTGACATGGTTATCAGATTTTGGTAGCATATGCAAAATAGAAAACAACAACCAGTGTACACTGTCAATAGTACCATATAATAGAAGTGCGGGCCTTGTGTGTGCTTCACAGATTAACCTTTCTCTTACATTCTGTTTAAACAAAAATAAGCAAACCCTCATATTCTTTCCATTTCAAATATGTAATTTGTGAATCTGGGAAATTGTTCCCAGATTCACAAATCTGGTGGAAAAAACAAAGTGAAATAAAATTATTTCCATTGTTGTTGTTAACTGTCATTTGTGGGTTTTCCCACATTAGAATATTTTTTGCTCTCAAGTTTTTTTCCACTCAAAATGCGGGAATTGTGGGAAAGTGTTATGAAAACTGAACTTTAAAAAAGGACTTACCACCACAACATAGATAGCGTTTGGTCCAACAATGAAACTCTGCCATTGAGGCCTCCTCCTATTTCTTCTCACAGCAATTATTTAGGCATATTTCTTTCTCTTCAGCTGATTTATTGAATTCTATCTCTTCTTTGACACATAGAACAATCCTACCAATATGACCTTCTCTGTTATTTCTATAGATTTTATACCCAGGGCTCATTGATTTTCACTGTTCCTCTCAGCTTCCAATGTGCCTGCTATAGCTCAAGTCTCTACATACTCTTGGTACTCTGATTTACCCATCTTGACTTTCAGGCCTCTCACATTTGTAACTCATATATTTCACACAACCCCCCCCCCCCCTTTTTTTTTAAGTTGTAATTGTTTTCTATGACATCTTGGAGTTTATGGCCCATCCTATACCCATTTTGAAGGTGTTTACAATAGAACCTTAAAGGAAAATATTTATGGTCAGTAATGTAAAAATGTATGCAGCAAGAGGCAGAGGGGAGGAAGAAGAGAGAACTGAACCCATTTCACATCTATTTACTTTTTTTTATCACAGGCATTGTTGTTGTTTAGTCGTTAAGTCGTGTCCGACTCTTCGTGACCCCATGGACCAGAGCACGCCAGGCCCTCCTGTCTTCCACTGCTTCCCGGAGTTGGGTCAAATTCATGTTGGTAGCTTCAATGACACTGTCCAACCATCTTGTCCTCTGTCGTCCCCTTCTCCTCTTGCCTTCACACTTTCCCAACATCAGGGTCTTTTCCAGGGAGTCTTCTCTTCTCATCACAGGCATGGATGGGCTTAATTCTTCATGAGACATCAGGCTTGTTTTGAACAAGGTTCCAAGGTTCATTCTAAGGTCCTCCAGTGAGAGCAACCTACAAACAGTGGCTCAGTGGGATAAAGCTAAATGCAAAATGGTAAACTGAGGTGTAGGCAATTAACTCTTCTATTTTAATTTAAAAATAATCTGTTGTTGGAACTGTTCAACAGATGTGTATCCAAAATCCTTGTTGGTCTATTTTAAATAATCCAACACACTATCAGTGGATCCGAACATACTGTTTTCTCCACCCTTGCACAAAGATGGGGAAAATTACTTTTTCAGACTACATATCTCAGAATAGTTTAACTACCATGGAGACCAGCCATGCTAGCTAGAATATTTTGGAGACTGTAATACAGAAAATTAGAGTTTCCTCTCTCTCTCCTTGTATTAGCACATCACTAGGGTCCACAACACGATGTAACAATAACTTGAATGTCAACTGGGACAGGGTGGCCAAACGTATCAGTGGACCCAACTGGTGGAATGGGCTGTAGTGCTTTTATCAATTCCTTCCCTTCTTGTATGTACATTTTCCCACCCTTATCCAGAGATTGCTATCCTGGCTGGGATACTCTGAGATATGCTGGCATACTTCCTTGTGTCCCAAGGAAAGTAACTTCTTCCATTTCTATCCTTATGCCATCCCTTACTGTAGTTCAGTCTTAAACTGGAATTGCCTTAACACTGCCTTCACACCAGCCTCAGGTTGCTCTCTCTCTCTCTCTCTCTCTCTCTCTCTGTGTGTGTGTGTGTGTGTATGTGTATATATATACCGTAACACTTAAGAAAAGCTCATCGCAACTGTGAAAAGATCTCTTGGGAACTGTTGTTGCTCCATAGAATTCCTTCTGCCATTGTGTTACATTAGCTGTAAAAGAGGGCAAGGAGGCCAACTTTTGCAAGAGCAACTTGTGCTTGCAGCTATCAACACTCCACTATGCCAGACCTCAAATTAGGTATCATGTCCCTCAAATCTGGAATTGTCAGATTAGGCTACAATGTAACTTGCCATGGTGAAAAAGGAGCACAGCGCTTAAAGAATATGGTTAAAAGCCTTCAGCACATAACTCACTGATAGATGTCCAGAAGGGGGAGGCCAAACTGTATGGAAGGTGACCACTCCTATGAGGGAGAGAGATGAGGTGAAACCTGAAGTGCAAAGAGGAGAAATTGAGAGACAAGGGGGAAGACCATTGAATGAGGCAAGAAAAACATCCGAGGAAGAAGTTGGGTCCACTGATAAGATGGAGAAGATGATGGGGGAGGTGAAGCAACAGTCTGTGTCCACTAGTGCTTCCTTATAGTCCCATTTACTCTAGCCTCGGCTACTCACCCCGGATGGTTTTCCCCACTAACTTTTGCAGAGAAAGCATGCACCAGGGCCCACAAACAATCTTTGGCCAGGCACACACACAGAGATTAGAGATTAAAATGCAGCAACAGGGGGAAAGGAGTATGAACGTGACTACACCAGTGCTTAATAAATAAAAATAAGGGCCTGTCCAAATTGCCTGTTTTGGTGCAGGCTGGATTGGGCTGCAAAGGATTGGTTGAGGTCAGGGGGGAGGAGCAACAGTTGGAAAAGACAGGAATAGAGGAGAGGAAGGAGACGGGTATATAAGGGAGGGAAGCCTATGCGGGGGTAGTGGAAGCAGGAGAAGCAAACACAAAGAGGGAAAGAAAGGTACTCCCCGCCGGGATGGGAGTGAGTCTGGATGGAAAGTTCCTGGACTCACCAGTGGGAGAAACTTATAATTCCACATGAAGAAACTGAGAGGAGAAGAAGGGAGACCACCAAAGATATCCTAGTGGGGTGAGAAGGAAGCCTGAGAGTGGGGAAAGAGAATAAGAGAGGAGAGAGCTAAGATAGCCTGGGAGAAAAGAGAGAGGGCAGGATGGCATACTCTGTCTGGGATGAGACATTACGAGACCCAGAGCCTTGAGAGTTCTAGGAGCTGGGAACAAGGACACCCAGGTTCAAACCTTCCGCCGGAGACCAGATGCCCTTGCTGCCAGTTCCAGCAAGACCAGAGTTGAGGGACATCCTCCCTGCCGCAGGCCTGTTTGAAACACCCATGATTAACCCATTCTATGTTTAACATACCAACCCCTTCCACACACCGTTGTGTGAGGAGAAGTTGGATACCCTCATTGATGTTAATAGCTCTTTGGACTTACCAGAAATAAATATTGATGTTTTGGATACTACAAAGTGGTTGTCATTACTCAGTCCTAAGAAATACTTAAGCTCTGGAGCACCCTTAGAGCCGAGCAAACCCTTACAATGGGTTTTCCCAAAAGTCTGATTGATATTATTCATCAGAACTTGCATTATAACCCCTAACTGCCTGTGGTACATCTTGCCTCAGTATTAGTGCCACTCCATTTCTTCATCATTTCAAGAGTAAAACACTTGTAGTTGTCTGACTAATAATATTCATCATACAGAACTGGAAGGAACCCTATGGATTATTGAGTCCAGACCCTGTCAAGAAGGCATGGCGGGGAATTGAACTTGCGACCAAGTGTCCCAGTCCAGACCACTTTAGTTCACAACACCATAGGCCAGTGATGGTGAACCTATGGCACGCGTGCCACAGCTGGCACGCGGAGCCCTTTCTTCTGGCACGCGAGCCATAGGTTGCTACTCCCCCCCCCCCCCCCCGCGCAGCCAAACCTCATGAGGCGGCTGCAGCCGGGATTCCCCCTTCCACTGCCACTTCCGGGTCCTCCGGGTCCGTCGCCATGATTCCCCTTTAAACCGCCACTTCCAGTTCCGGTCTTCTGGGTCCGCCGCCGCCACTATAGCGGCGGTGGCACACCACCCGCTGTTCCCCCCCCCCATTTTGGGCCCGCGAGCCCAAAAAGGTTCGCCACCACTGCCATAGGCCATAGTCTACCCTATATCAGATGTAATGACCTTACAGACACACCTTGCTAGAAGAGTATTTCTTAGGTGAGCCCTATAGTAGTCTGCTGTGTCTGTTGGGATGATCCCACTCAAATAGGAGACAAGAAACAGGAACAATGAAAAAGAAGGCAAAAAATTAAAGTTGGCTGTAGCTAGAGCTTATCAATAATACATACATGCTCTCGGAAACAAATAAGTTGAATTGTTTTCCTAATGCAAGAAGGAACAGGCCTCCCCCTTCTCTCTTTCTCTGAAGTGATTATATGGCTGACTGGCGCATGAGTGATTAACAGGAGCAGTGGTATGACTTGTTATAAGGCAGCTTCCCATGACTGCTATATGCTGAGGTCAATGTGAGTTGATCTCATCCATGGATTTGGGTGGTGCCTTGTGAATACATCAACAGGTATCCAGACTGCAACTCAGCAAGGCTTTCTTTAATCCATCTTGTTTGAAGAAGCATAAATAAAACATAGGATTTAGAGTGTTAACTAGTTTTAGGAATGCTTCAGTACAACTTTAAATTGTATCTCACTATGTCCTGGAAAATCTTTGAAAATATGGTGAGTACAGGCAGAGGTGAGAGATGAAGCCATGGGACTTTCTAATTAGCATGACAATGACATTATCCACTCCATCCCACCAGACCTCAGGTATTCCTCTGAGCTTAATAGCTGTCATCTTGGTTGCTAGGAGAGAAATGCATTTTCCTAGAAACAGCATATTTTGCAAATTATCCCTGTTGCAATGCAGAATATTAAAGGGTTGTTTGATCTTGCATGGGCAATTAAGATCCATTAACATTACAAACTTCCTGCTATTGGTAGAAAGGAAAAACATTAGAACTCAGTTGTGGATGGTGATCAACCCAGCTGCCCATGCTTTTGGATTTTCTGGTAGGAGGACTGTTATAGTGGTCTGTCACAATGAGTGCCACCTGCACTTCCCAATTTGAACTCTCCTACTCCATGTTTGACTGAGTGCTAAAGCATTCGTAAAACTAGCTGATACATTGAACCCCGTGTTTTATTCCTGTATATAACAATTGGGCTTTCACGTTTGATGCCCTAACAGTGGCTGGAGCTTCAGGACTGAGGAAAAAGGCAGATTGGCTGCAAGTACATACTTCAATGCTTTAGGAAGAGGCTTCCGAGGTAGGAGAGAAAAGGAAGAAAGGAAAAAGGAGGGAGGAAATAATAAGGCAGCTAGCAAGCTCAAAATAACAATGATAATAATGATAGGAAAAACTCACAGATCTTTCCCCCTTCCCTCCTAGATTGGAGCCAGGGTGTACCTCCTTCAGCAAATTTAATAAGGAAAATCCAGTCCCTTTTACAAGAAAATCTTGTTCTGAGAGCTTTGTGCCACTTCCAGTTCTTCCCTTGTCCTGATGACCCTCAATATCCCCAATCACTTTCAACTTTAAATCATGAAAATCAGGTAGATTTCATCCCATTTTTTGTGTGTACATATGTGTCACTCTCTCTCTCTCTCTCTCTCTCTCTCTCTCACACACACACACACACACACACACTTCTGAAACACTTGCATTTTCTGCATTTCCTCTTCCTAAGCTGAGCTGTTGATTTCCAACTCCAGCATCCTGGTCAGTTTCATCAGAGCATCCTGCCAAGAGAATGAAATTGACCAGGACTGGAGACACTGAAGAACTGGGTTTAAGTGCCAAGGGTCTTAAAAGCAATGCTTTTCTTTTATTTCAAGCCTGTCCACACTGGCATTTGTCCCATTATTTGGTGCATCCATTGGGTTGGATTTGGTCTGCTCTTTTTTCTGGCATCCACACATGGACATAACTGGAGTGGACTGATTTGCCCCAAGCTGCACCTTTTTTAACCCATCAGTGTGCATGCCTGGGTTTTTTTGTATGTGGAACTTCTGCAGCAAAAGGCTTTGTGAAAAGAGAGAAAGGGTTGGATCTGGAATGTGCTATCTGCTTTGACTTAAAATAACATTTGGTGGGGTGTAGAATTGGTTGTGGCTACTGAAATTCCATCCTGTGGCTGAAAAAGGGGAGGAAAATACACTCTTTATAATAAAGACAACGTATCTTGTTTATCTGGAATAGCTCTGCATCAATAGGAAAATATTAAAAATGGTAGAATAGATTAAAATAGAGAACGCTGGGTTCCCTGTCATCCCTTTCAATGCCACAACCCACCCAATAAGTCACAGGGTTGTCACCTGATGACACTGTCCACAACTCTATTTTGGTGCAGACTTATCATCTATATATACAATAATGCATGTCCTCCATTTTGGTGTTGAGTAAGTCACCCCCATGGATGGAGTCATGTATGCCACTGGGCCTGCTCTAGCCGATTTCTCTTATGTGCTTAGTCCTCACCAGTGTTGAAGAAAAATGCAATTGACAATTCAGTTGGCTTTAATATGTGGGATGAAGCTGGGAGGTGGGGTCTTCTTATCCTTTCCTTCAAGGCAGAAAAATATGTTGGACCGATCCTAGAGTGAAGTCTTGGTTCCTTTTCCTCAAGAACATCCAAATACACAGAAGTTGTATCAAGTGGCTATGAGATGTTACATTTATCGGCAGAACAAGGCAAAACAACCCAAGGAACCAGAGTCAGTTTTCGATATCCTCATTATTTCCTCCAAAGCTGTTAGTTGGTTGCACAGCACTAGGACCCTGTTGCTGGCAAATAATGGGGTGTATTGTTGGTACTGTACTATTGTTGGACTGATTGAGTCTCTGTACATCTTCATGCTGCATTTCACAGATCCCTGAGAACAGTTCATTCACTCCCTTTTAGCAGACGAGAGGTCTGCTTTCTCTTTTAATCCCATTTCAAAGTAGCTACTACCTAAACACACAGTTGGTTAAAACAGCACCCAGTAAAAAAGCCTTGCAGAGAATTTCATATCCAGCAGCAGATGTTTCTAATGGGAATGTCACACTAGGGAAAATCTATTTATTCAGAATAAGAAAGCTTGCCATTTAAGCCAGACAAGCTATTCTGCCAGAAAGTATTAATAAAAACACACACATACACAACAAAGCAAAAACCGTTGTCTTTCCAAAGAAGCCACTGATTTTCTGAAAAGAAGCTCTGTGGGGAGTAGAAAACTTGTACATGATAAATATTGGTTCTGTAAAACCCATTAGTTTAGCTAGGATGGATCAGTCAGACTTAAAATATTTTATATAAGAGGCTCACACAGGAGCTTCATACAGTGAAGCATCTGTTTGTGAACCAACAAGTTTTAGGCTGTAAGCAAGATTTATCATGATAAATTGAAACACTGGTGGAGCTGGAGGGGGCATCTTGCAGTTAAAATCCTAACATCAGCATGTTGTGACTGCTTCCTTTCAATTCAAGTACTTTCCAATTTTTTGAAATTCTAAACATGAATATAAAGGTTATTTCCCTTGACATCATGGGAGAGGGCTGCCGTAACTTAGAAATGATTTGATGGCATGCATCATCATAATCATCATCATATCATCATCATCTTCACCGTTTTACCATTCCAGGAATTGCACAACTCCATGCACAATGCAATGAAGGCACCTGCACCCCGAAATCACAAACAGAAGCCGTTGCAGAGGAGGTCATTGCCCTTGTGCAGGGGAACATATTTGGGCCATAATGTTACTATTGGAATGTAACATTGTAACCCTCCCAAAAGTAACTCATTGTCACTTCTTCCAAAAATCCAACCTGAACAGAACCTAATCAGTGGTTCTCAGTTTTGTGCAGGGAATACAGCACCCTCTCACCTCTCTCCCATGTGAAAGATCCCTCCAAAGTCATCTTTGGTCTCAGCACTTTGACGTGTAATCTTGTTGGTGAAAGTCCGAAATGGTAACAGATCTATGAATGGTTATGTGCAATGTGCAGTGGGCACACATGCACAACATTGTCCTCTAATACAATATGGTCAATCAGAAAAGGGGAAAGCAGGGCATCTGTGAGGACTCTTCTGACTGTTGCCCAAGTGCAGCCATAACTGGGTCTCCTGCACCTACACAGGAGTCAGCATTTACTCTGGGAACAGGCTGCCCATGTAGGCCCCTCATAACCACCACTGCACCAATCAGTACTCTTACTTTTAGGGGGTCAATCCTGCACACAACTCCTCCTTTCCTCCACATGCAGTCCTCTTGCTTGCTTCCAGTCTCGTGAGGCGAAAGGCAAGGAGAACAGGGCACACTGAGAAATGGTGCACAGTGGACTGACTTCTTCCTTTGCCCTCTTGCTTTTTCTGTGCAATTAGAATGGCTGCTGTTGCCCAGAATTAGGATCGAAAGACTTTTGAAGTTGCTGCTTGAATTCCTTTCTACCCTCACTTTGTACTCCTGATGATCTTGATGTTCCTCAAGTGTGCCTTTTGTTTCTGTCTGGATTTTGCTTTGTAATTATACAGTACTGGTCTTGGAATTACTGACCTCAATTTCTCTTTTCTATGCTATATGTTGTTGGTGTGGTGAATGAAGAAGTTGACGGCATATACCAAGATCCAGGTCTATAGAGCCTCTGTCCTGAGCACACTCCTGTACTGCAGTGAGTTCTGGACCCTTTGTGCACGGCAGGAGAGGAAGTTGAACACCTTCCATATGTGTTGTCTCCGACGCATTTTTGGTATCACTTGGCAGGACAAAGTTCCAAATAGAGTAGTCCTAGAACGAACTGGAATTTTTAGCATGTATACATTACTGAAACAGCAACGTCTACGTTGGCTTGGGCATGTCGTAAGAATGGCTGATGGTCTGATTCCAAAAGGTCTCCTGTATGGAGAATTAGTGCAGGGAAATCGCCCCAGAAAGAGACCACAGCTGCGATACAAGGATATCTGCAAGCGGGATCTAAAGGCCTTAGGAATCGACTGTGGGAAAACCCTGCCCAAGGCCGTTAGCTGCATTCCTGTTACAGTGAGAGCAAACTCTCCCGGCAGAGAAGCAGCAGCTGCCAGCGGGCGGGGTAACCTACTCATTCTGCCCTTTCCCCTTAGAGTTAGATCATAAGTTCAAAGACTTTCTCCAGCCAATCCTAGTGGCGAATAGGTAACCAGTATCCTATCTGAATTCTCACAACATACGATGTAACCCTTGCTAAGTTAATAAAAGAGTTCTCAAGGTGTTGCCTTTAGGCTCCGCTGGCTCGGACATCTGCTTGTCGACTTCTTTGCAATTGCCTTCCTATTGTTCCGTGATCACCTACATCTGGTGCCCAACGGCAGGGGACAGATTGTATTTGTCTTCAGTGTGGAAGGAATTGTCACTCTCGAATTGGCCTTCTCAGCCACACAAGACGCTGTTCCACGTCCTCCATACAGAGCACGTTACCATAGTCTCTCGAGACTGAAGAATGCCTAATCTAATCTAAGGTGAATCCAAAAGACTGCTTTTGCACATTGCTATGTGTTTCTCCCCCACCTTCCCGCACCAGCAGGTTGCATATTAGTCCTCCAGTGACTTGACTACTTCACTACTGTGTGCCTGAAGAATCTGAATTACCAATGATGCCTATGTTTACCTTTTGTGACCAATCACAAAACAAAGTAAGGTAATCTGCAAGGTGTGGCATCAGTAAAAGTTTGTGCTAGGACAAACAGATGTCCTTTGCCACTAAAGTGAACTCTGCTTCCAAATGTGGAGCTCAGCATCTTGTCCAATTTGATGGTTAATTTTCACCACTTTCTTCTTTTTTTGGCAACAGATTGCTGCCTTGACTCTCTCTACTGTGATTCCTCAGCTCCACTCATCATTACCTGTTCCACCTTCTCCCCCACTAGTCCAATGGGACCGTCCTTGACACACCAAATCCTTAACATCCATGATGGCTACTCTGAGATATACCTTTCAAAATTAATCTTAAAAGCAGTTTTGGTGGGTTCTGCTGTCTATGGGTCCACATAAACAATCAAGCCCAATGGTGTCTAACCTGCACCAAGCTACATGATCAGCAACACTATACAACTTTTGCCAGGCTCTCTCCACCATTCCAGACCACATCCCAGATTTGAACACTTCTGTGTGTATAATTATTGTTTCCCTAATTCCCAAAAGTTCATGTGCTTGTAAGAAAGATATCTAAATAAACCCAACCAAAATGAATATGGATCACATCAAAAATTATTGGTACATAGGTATCTGCCACTCTTCTTAAAAAATAATGATGGCCTTTTACTGTTCTTAATAATTTTGTTGATAAAATATAATATTTTAGCTAAACTAGCCATGATAATAGAGATGCACTGACTGCATTTATTTTTGAACATTTTTAAAACAGCTACAGATCTAGTGGTGGATCCAGAATAAGAATGTGGCATGCCATTAACTCATTCCTCTGCAACATTTTTCTGATCAAAATCCCCACCATCACCGACATACCTGCTGCAAAGCTGCTGTTTATGCTGCCTGGAGAGACCTACATTCCCATGAGTTTTAACTCCTGGAGCCAAGGAGATAGTAGCTTTGAGGAAGAATTTTGATCTAAAAATGGTGGTGGGGGAGGTTTAACACACATGTTTGCCCATTCCAGAGTATCAGTCTGAATCACATGCTTACACTAAAAAGGTAGTTTAATTAATCAATGTTATAATTCTATTAGTCAATTTAAATTTTAAATGTTGTCTAAAGTGGGTTTAAAGGTTACATTTTCTTTAAAGTGCATTTAAATGCTGTGAATAATATTTACTCACAATTTCCGTACCATTTCAGAATGTGGCAGCGGGGTCCATAATGACCCTTGGCTATATTAATAGAGCCTCTGTGTCTTCCCTTTTTCAAACAGGCACTGCTCTTTAAACAGACAACCAATTTTAGGACACACAACTGTGTCCTGAAATCTGTTGAGCACAAAGTGCAGATCTTGGCAGTGAAATTTTATGGCCTGAGTTGCATAAATAAACAATGGGTCACATAAATAAAGGATGTTGTGCCTGCTAGATTTGTTGGCATCTTTATATCTTGATGCCATCTTATTTTCTAATATTATGTTGCCCTGGTGACTGCAAAGAACAAAAAGAATCCATATTAGAAATTGTCAAAAAAATGTAAGCTATGCAGAACTGGAATCTCACACTCAAGAGAGTCTGCAAAGAGACTGCAATACTAACCAAAGGATCAAAGTTGCCCTATCCATTTTGATGAATAAATCTCAGGGAGACTATTTGCATGGCTGTTTCAGAAGGTAAAATACAGCTAGCAGGTATTCCAGAACCAAAGTCATTCTGCAGTACAAATCTGTCATATTAGGGGAGGAGGTTGGGACATTTATCCACTTCTCATCGCTACAGTCCAGGAAATTGTGCAATTCAGTAGCAGGTCAATCTAGGGCTCATCCAGATAGAACATTTGATCCTCCCCACTTTGTGTTAATTGGTGCTGTTTGGTGCCTATGCGGATCTTACTGAGGTTTCTGTCCCCACACATGTTTAAATACTTCTCTACTTTCTAAGAAAGCAGCCCCTGATAAAAAAAATGTTTCAAAACATTTTTCTAAAATCTTGAAGAAACAGTTTTAAAATGATCTCTTCTGGATCTTTTAATATATATTTTTAAAGTAGATTGTTACATTGAAAACATTTGGTCCAAGAAGTTCTTGCCACCTCAGCTGCTCATACAAAACACAACAAAACAAGAACCACTTATAGGAAAGGGTTTTAAAACTGGAAAGGCATTGTTTTTGTTACTCCTTGTCACTGTTGGTACTGATTTAAACCTTGTGTCATCTGGACACTAGAAAAAATATTGATGTCATCAGCATACACTTGGGTGCAAAGAGCAGAACAAATATTCTTTCTAGATGAGCCCCTAGTTGGAAATAGCCTCCAGAAAAGTTTTTCCTCTTTGTGGACATAATTCCCAACTCCTCCCTAGAATATAATACTCAAAGTAGATGGCCAAATATTACTCCTGCATAACATCTCATATTATGTTATGTTATATGTCATCAAGTCACATCCAACTTATTGTGACTTAAGTTTTCAAGGTATATCAAACAGTTAAGGAATGGTTTTACCAATGTCTAAACATAAGGAATCAAGTCCTAAATATTTGCAGGTGACAGAATTTCAAGAAGCAGATTAGCAGCTATTGGCACTAGTTTTAAATTGGTAACCAAGAATGTTGGAACAAGAAATTAGTATCGGGAGGAGGTTGACCTGATCTTCCTTCCATATTCTTTTAACTTCTTCTTTTAATGCTTGATACCTCCCAATGTTTATATTTCCTGTACTTTTGAGGTGCTTGCTGACGGAATTCCAAGGTCTATAAGGTATGCTTTTCTTTGTTGCTTATCCAGAAGTATAATATCTGGCTTATTAAAATCAACTATTTTATTCAATGATAACTTGATTGCCCCAGTATACATACTATTGCAGTTTCATTTTCTAAAACTAGTGGTGGCAAGAATTTACAATATGGAGTAGGTGCAAGTAATTCTATCATCTGATTAAGTGGAATTATGCTTCCATGGAAGTAGTTCCAAAGTGTTTGTTTTGTTTTATACTTCACCTATACAGAAATTGTTGAGGTCGATAAGCCTATGACTTCTCATGTTCTATGGCAAATATAAGTGTTTTTATATTCTTTCGATAATAGCACCAGTATTTTGGCAGGAGGACTCTGGTTTTCCTATTTAAATCATCAAGATCACTTTACAACCAGTCCACAATTCCAGAACATGCTAGTCCTTGGGTTGCTCAAGTATTGATAAGTCATTTTTCCTTTGTATTAAGTTCTGTTTTGAGCAGAACTTCTTCACTCAATCAAAGTACTTGTTCCTGAATAATGACTTAAGTTCCTTGTGGTTTATATTGTGATTTTATTGGATTCCTAGATATTTATAGGTTTTGCTATTCATAGACTGATTCAACATGAAGGAATCAATAGTGAGCAGTTCTTTACAACTCTAGGATTTCTTCACACAGCCTCTTGGTCAGCTTGTTAGAAGGCAGACACATTGGAGAAAACTGTAATTTTGGGAAATGATTGTTGCCAACAACTTGTAAGCGGTGGGTAAACTGGTGATAGGTTGGTACTTTTTAAGATCTGAATAATTGTCAGATTTATAACAGGTTATTTCTTGTGTGAAGAATTCTGAGAAAAGATCAGGGTTGCAAAGAGCTTCACAAGAAAAAAAATTAGACAAGTGTGAGTGGGTTAAAGCTAATTTTTCTTCCTCCAAAATTCATGGATCCCATCCACTCTGTGGACCTTCCAATTTTGTGTCTTCTCTACTACTTGACATATATCCTTATCTTTTATTTCATGGAGGATCATAGGTGGTAGGGAGCTTTAAGCTTCATGTTCATATAGTCGCCTAGGGGTGTTTAAGTTGTTTTTAGTGGCACAAGACCACAGATTAACCCAGTACTCTTCAAATTATTTCTTAGGTAGATTTTAGAAGGTACAGTGGCTTCTGACTTCTCTCCTGCTTGGGACAAAATGTGGGTGTAAATAGTTCTGGTTTGTTCAGAATATATAGATCTGCAACTTCCTTTTGGTGGACCTTGCATATTGTGATAACTGGACTGCTTTTCCCTTAAGCTTCTGTGTCAACAAATCAAGATAGTGTGCAAGTTTGAGATTCTGAGCTTTATTCAGCTGCGGTGAATATATATAGGTGGTCACTCTCACTCTCTCCTTCTCTCACACACACATTATATGCTAATATGTTTCTTTGCTATTTGTTTCTGATGAAGAAGCAGCCTGATTCAAAATCCAGTTCAATGTAAGAAGTTTATCATATAAAATAGTATTACATTCAAATAATTTAACAAGGCTGCGAAACAGCAAAGAAAAGCTTTAGTTTTATTTACAATGTTAAGAAGCCATGTAAAAGATACAGCTGGGTCACCCTTTCCTTTTCTTTGCATTTGTATTTGAATGTATAAGACACACTGTTTAATTCCGTTTATGCCCAGGCAAGCATTTACAGGATTTGCAGCCCTAATTGATTATGAGTCAATCTATATATGGATTTTTACTAGCCTAGTCTTTACAGGTCTAGGAAAGGTCTTTGGTTATTTATTCATCTCTAAAAATATGTTAACCAACTTCCTGCCTGAAAAAGGCAACCAATGCTGCATACAAGTAATTTAGGGGGGGGGGGGGGACATAAATTCCTGGAACAGTTAAAATAACAATAAAAGCAAGAGCCAATATAAAAGCAAAGGTGGGTTCCTAGAAGTCCTTTCATGCTACCCTTGATTCCAAAACTAAAGCTGCTACAAGGTCCACAGAAGCTTACCTGTCACAAGAAGAAGGAGCTAGAGAAAGTCTCCTTAGCACAGGGGAGACAAACATCCACATGGACCTAATTCAGTTAGAGCAGCTCCACATCTGCTCTTGCCTTGGATCAGTAATTAGACACTAGGTTCCTATTCAAATCTTGGAAAGGGTTTCTACTGAGATGAGTGCTTGTTTTCAACCGTGGGAGCCTTAACATGGAATAGAACTTCTTCTACACAGACTAGCAAGGTTTTGCATAAAGCAGGAGCTCAGATTTGCAGACTGGCATGATTTTGCATGCCTGAAAATTTTTGCACTGGGACAAAGAGTTACATTTGGCCCCACCCTTCTCCCTTAGCATAATCCAGCCTTCCAGATCCTTCCCCAGTAGGAATTCAGCTGTGGTAGGGTTGTCCATCAAGAAAAGCAACCTCAGCACTTAGCACTTTGGGCAGGTGCCAATACCACAGTACCTCAGCTGGACCAAACACTCATGAAGGTCCAGAGCTTATCACATGGGCATCTGCAAGCTGCCCACCATTTCAATTATATGCATTATCCCATGTGTGCCCGGCTGTCCCTTCCAAGGGGAAGGGGACCTAGAACAGCTGTCCTAGCATACAGTCCATAGACACACCAGAGCAGGGGTGGCTTTGAACCATTTGTATCAATTCAGTCCACCTTCTAGAGTCAGTAGACCAAGGGCCTGGAATTGCCCCTGCCTCCAACATCACTCCCCACCTCTAATCTGACTGCCCCCCCCCCTCACTGGGGCTGGCCACTTGCCAGTCTACAGATCCCATGGGATATCTGGCTGTGCCTCAGTCAATGGTAGCTCTTCCCAAACATTCACCCATGGTTTGCCTTTGGCCTCCTCCTCCCCACTCCACCCCTGTCATCTCACCTGTGTACTCTCCTTGCTCCAGGTATTCCTGGCCCTGACTCCTGCCCAGGTGCTTCTTTTCCCCACCTCATTCTCCTGCTGACTCTGTTGCCAGTGCCAGAGCACATTCCTCCTGGAGACAGGAACACAAGGCAGATGGCCCGCCAGGGATGGCAGGAGCATCTTCCTCACACCCTGATAAAGCATGGAGTGGACAAATAAGAAGGGATGACATTTTGACTCCCTATTCCATCCTTCATAATACTAGAAGTTGGAATCACCCAACTAAATTCGTTAGCAGTAGACTCCAGACAAGCAAGAGAAAGAATATAGTCTGTAATCAATGATAAATTTGCTTCCACCAAATTTGGGGGGGGGGGGGGGCAAGGTTAGTCTAAGTTATTTTTCTGCCCTTGCTTTTATTGTTATTTTAACTGTTCCAGGATTTTTTTTCTCTTCTGCTGCAGGGTGTGTGTGTGTTACTTTTCCAAGCTGGAATGATTCAAATGGGCTTTTTCTCATGCAGTTAGTTGTGATATGTTCTTGTAAACATGGGTGTGTATGTCTGTGTGTAGTTGGTGCTTTGGTGATGTAGGCAGTTGAGTTGTGAAGTTCAGGGCTGGGGGGGGGGCTGCAAAAGCAAAGCACTGTGATTTTAATGTGGGGGAAATCAGATGCTAGTCCTGAATCCTGTCAATCACAGAAAGTTTCAGATTGTGTGGGAAAGCCCTTTTGTTGTGAAGCAAAAGTTTAGTGCTGTTAATTACTTAATCAACATGTCTGAAAGTGGACTTAAAAAGTTTATTATGCCAATAGTTTAAACTCATATATGATCAATCAGACATGAGGTAATTCCTGCATGTGTTACTTGAAAGTAAGGGAAGAAAGTAACAAATGGGAAGGTAAAGATGGTGATACATGTTATGGAATCATGCTGATGTGTGAATAATGATGTATTTTGCAAAATCACTGTTCACACTTGATGTTCTGTACTCTTAGACTGTTAAGCACTTTTCCATGTTATTTTTCTATAGAAAAGTTTTTTTAGAAATGTAGTAGTCTGAAGCTTTAAATGATAAAGAAACTTTACGGTACCATAAAAGGATTGGCAGAGGCAGGAGCAGAGGAAGGAAGGAAAGAAGGGAGGGCTTTGGGCTATAATACAACTCACATTGCATCCAGTATGAAGGGCATACTCCCAAATCAATCTGCAGCCCTTGTGTGAGCTCTGACTGCAATTTCAAACATAATATAGGCTGTAAATAAATTTCCAATGTAGTCACTTCCTTAGTTTGCTTTGTTTTGTGTTTGGTCTTCAGGACCTGAACATCAGGAGGAGTGTGCATGGCTGAAACACTAACTTATTTTCTTCTTCTAGTGATGTGTTAACTATGTTATCTGATTGCACCACCAAGGTGCACTTTGGAACCTTGTCAATTAGCTGCAATAAAACATGCAAGTTACACAGATCTTATGTGAATATCAGTATGATTATTGCCACAGTCTGAGAAATGTGTCATATGATTTCAACAGGGAGAAAAGTGTGTGTATATGTAGAAAACAAACTAATTTACTTACTTCTTGGTGAAGCCCACACTCAGTAAGACTAGCAGGTTCTGGACTGTTTCATAGGATAGCCTCATTTGGAGTAGATGAGAATACTCTTTGACTTGAATCTGATGATGATGGTGTGATGGGTGGCCACTCCATGGAGATTTCTTTTTTGGGAATGATGTCCAACGTTCTAGAACCTTCTCCCCAAAGAGGCTCACCTGCTGCCCACTCTTAATGGTCCCAGACAAAGACCTTTTCATTTCCTCATATATTTTAATATTTGTTGTTGTTGTTTAGTCGTTAAGTCGTGTCCGACTCTTCGTGACCCCATGGACCAAAGCACGCCAGGCCCTCCTGTCTTCCACTGCCTCCCGGAGTTGGGTCAAATTCATGTTGGTAGCTTTGATGACACTGTCCAACCATCTTGTCCTCTGTCGTCCCCTTCTCTTCTTTACTTCACACTTTCCCAACATCAGGGTCTTTTCCAGGGAGTCTTCTCTTTTCATGAGATGGCCAAAGTATTGGAGCCTCAGCTTCAAGATCTGTCCTTCAGATCTGCTGTACAGAAGCTTTTGCTGCTGACAGTTTTATTTTATTGTGGTTGGTCTTATTCTGTTTTATTTTATGGTACTGTAAGTGTATTGTTCCCTGCCCCAAGAACATGCGTAATTGAGTGGTATACACAGAGACAAAATAGCATAGAATAAATGTATATTAATTCCACATTATTTGTTGGCAGCTTTTTACCTACTTTTCAGATGGCAAACTACTATCTGTGCTAATATACCACAGGGAATACAAATTTGTACCTCTTTCTTTAATAAAGGTATATTTAACATTTGCTTGTGCAAAATTAAGACTTTTATATATTTAAAATATGCCAAATGATATAATATTATATGCTGATTACATTATGAACGAAGCATTTTAATGCTGCTAAAGTAGTAATATAAATTTAGTTTTAGTATGAAAATAAGTGAGATTCAGCGAAATGTGGATATAATGTCAGACTGTGACTCAAGCACCCTGGGTTAAATCCCCACTTGACCATGAAAACTTGATCAGGGTAGCCATGGTAAAACTGCTTCTCAAATATCCCACATCCCTTGAAAACACAATTAGGGTTGCCATAATTTGATGCAAATTGGTGGCACATAATAATAATCAAAATAAGTACTACATATATTTCCATCTCCCTCCAAATGTCAATTTTTTCCTTATTTAAAAAAACTGGGTACACACCTTCTCCCCCCCCTCCCCCCCCCCCCACAGAGTTCTAACACTTCTTAAAATTGTACATCTTTGCCCATGTTTGGTTGGATTTTTCACATGCTAAGCAAAGGAAATAAACAGTTTGGAACCAGTACAGGAAGAAAAGTGCAACAGAAGCAGAGTGGAATTAAGAACTTTGATCTGTCCAAGGGCTGGAGATACAGACAAATCTCCACAGCCACAATAAACAACTTAGGCTGCAGTCACACTGGCAATAAGAACCGCATTTAAGCATTGTTTAAATCAATTTATATTTTATTGTTCACATCTCTGTGAAGATGCAAGGGTGAAATCAATTTATACGGGCTGCAAAGAGAGGTGTTTTTTTTCAACTGGCTGGCAGGGAATTTTCAAAATACCTCACTTCTAAAACTGATTCAATTCAATGCAGTTTTGTGGATATGAATGCTGCTGTCGATTTAATTCATGCCTATGTGGATTTGGGTTGGCACAGACACTGCCGTTTTTCTATATTGAATGTTTTTAAAATTCTTTCTTAAAATGTTTATCACTCCATCAATATGTTCAGCATTACGTCCACCTATGCCATTCTCTCCATTTGGCTGATGAAGGAACCAGTGGAGCAGCAGAAGACCAGCGGGCGCAGAGCAGGTGTGCCTGGACACAGAGGGTGGTCCGTGTGTCAGGAGCATCACCCCGCAAAGCAACTGGAAGCCTTCATCCCCATTCTAATCTTTTCATCGTTAATCAGCTGGGGTCACCTCTCTAGTGTTTCCTCTGTGGATTCTGGTGATCATTATGACACCAGGTGGCACCTCCTAGACACTTGATTTATTGATGTATCACTTACTTTTTTGTGCCGGGGGGGGGGGGGGCGGAATCAAAACCTTTAAGAACAGCCTGCTCCTGAAATAGAAAGGAAATGAGTCAATTTCAGCAGTGTAGATGCCAAAACCGTTTAAATAATCAGAAATAAATCGATTTCTATTCAGTTCCTGTGAACGTGGCCAGCAGTTTAAATACCATGTGACTTGAAACTGATTTTTACAAAGTCTGAACAGAAATTGATGCAAATTGCCAGTGTGACCATAGCCTTACTTCAAGTAACTTTGGCATGGTGGTAGTGTTACCTTTCCCAAGTGTAGGTGCAATGATCCAAAGCTTTGAAGGACTGAAACTGGGGAACAGGTGAAGTGCAAAGTTCTTCCTTGTCCACCGTATTTGAAACCATTCACTTTTGTCACTTAACGATACAGATGAGGCAAGTTGAGTAGCAACTTGTGTCAGTGGTGCTACATTACACGTGGGGAGTGTGAGAGCATATAAAGTATAGCAGCTTAACAATTGGGCAAGCAAACAGTTTTTTAAAAAAATGAAATTATATGGCTTTTCAGCAGACTTAATTTCCAAATCCACATTTAAAGACTATTATGAGACAGTGCACGTTCTTGCTGTTACCACTGTTTTCTGAGGCTGACAGTACCAATTTCCGAGGCACGAATATTGTGGAAGAAATGCCAGTCTGAGTCTGGCATTTGCTGGGTTCATTACCATAATATGCAAATGAGTTTGCTTACATGGCAGCTAATGTATTCCAATCGACTGGGCTCCCCAGGGTCATGATGTCATCTTTTTTGAGGCAGAGGCTATTGTTCAGCTGTCTCCTTCTTCAGGGTGAAAGGGAGCAAGCAACCTACTTCTAGCTTGTAGACAGCCATTCACTTTTGTCACTTGAAGATACAGATGAGGGAAGTTGAGTAGTAACCTGTGTCATGCTTGTATTTCCCTCATCTCCACTTAAAGAATGACTTCCAGGTGTCCATGCACCTCTCTTTCTAAACAGGAAGGTGGGTGTGTATTTTAACCAAATGACTATCACAGATGTACAGAGGCTCCAACAAACTGGAGCAAGTTCAGAGGACGGCAACAAGGATAATCAGGGGACTGGAAAGCAATCTTTCCTATGAGAAAAGATTGAAAGAACTGGGCATGTTTAGCTTTGAGAAAAGAAGACTGAGGGTAGATATGATAGCACTTTTCAAATACTTGAAAGGTAGTCATACAGAGGAGGGGCAGGATCCATTCTCAGTAATTCCAGAGTGTATACTATACTATATACCACATATACTAATGGGCTCAATTTACAGGAAGCCAGATTTCAGCTAAATATCAGGAAAAAAACCTTCTTAACTGTTAGAGCAGTACGACAATAGAACCAATTACCTCAGGAGGTGGTGAGTGCTCTAACACTGGAGGCACTCAAGAGAAAATTGGACAACCATTTGTCAGATCTGCTTTGATCTGGATTCCTACACTGAGCAGGGGATTCGACTCGACTGACTTTATAGGCCCCTTCCAACTCAATTATTCTATGATTATATATGAATTTAGCCTGTACTGGGCTTGACAAGAGGTGAGTAGGAAATAATTTCCACACATTTATTGTCAAGGTTGCATCAAGTAAAGTATCTGAAGGTTTATGCTGAGCTATCATTGCATTACACTTTCACTGCAATTATTTTTCATCCACCATTCTACCTGAATCTATAGATTTGGATTCTAGGATAATTTAAGAAAGTTCACAGAGGAAAAAAGTCTGATGCCCATACACAGAGCTAGCACCAAGTTACGCTGCCCCCAAAACTTTTCTGTATGGTGGTGGTGGTGGGATTGTCCTGAATACTGAGGAATAAGGTACAGGAGCTGATGGAGGCAACTCATCTTCTGCTCAGCCTGATTTTGAGCAATTCCTCCTTGCCGCCAGCCTTCCATCACATTGTGTTTTGGAAGATTATCTTCCTGAAACCCTCCAGAGAAGCCTTCCAGGAACATAGCTCCCTGTAAAGAAGAAGAAAGAAGGCTGCCATGTTTGAGGATGGGGGCTGAAGTCTCAGGGAAATGTTATGTTTGTCCAGGCCTCCAAGCAGGGAGACAAATTTGAAGGCAAGGGGAGCTGGAGGTGGGGAAAAGTTTGATTTTTCTTATGTTCATTGTCTTTAATATTCGGGTGCGCATTTCTTCCATACTCTCAACTCACATCAGGCCTTACTGTCTTGGCCCTCAGGTACCTATATGTGTGTTGCACAAATAATATTTATTTGGACGATTGTTGGACTCACTCTTTTTCATGCATATGTACTATTCTTTTGCTTCTACGGTGCTATTTTCTAAATGAGTACAGCACCACAATAAACTTTGTAAAGATTAGAAATTTTGAATCAGATAACCGAGCAACAGCGGCAACAATAATAAACTAATCCCAAATTAGATGGTATTAAAACAAAGAAACCCCAAAAAAATATGCCTGTGAGTTCCATGCACAACTAAATGCCAGAGCAGAAATCACCTGCAGAAAATAAAGCTGAATGTTGACAACATCAATTGCAGCAGTCAATATGGTCTACATAGGATATCCTCTTGTGTTCACTACCATTCACAAAGTGACACCAAGCAAGGAAAAATCCCAGAAACTGACTCCTTTTTTCATCAGTTACCCACTTCTCACCCAAACACAAAGCAATTGTCAGAGCTGTTTTTCAACAACTGTAAATGGTAGTGAGCACAAAAGGGTATCCTGTAGACCCGAAGTGTAAAACTCAATTTCTTCTTGGGCTGTATCGGCATTATGGTTGCCCTCAAAGGGCCGGTTGTATCTGTAAGACTATATAAATGTATCTACTCTTTATCTTATTAAATATAATCCTCCTCATTCAATTATCACTTTCTGACTATTCACTGCTTGGAATGCTGGGATTAGAAGTCCCGCTGGGCAGATTCCCAGCATCCTTGAGGAGCATTATGGGTGACCGAGTAAGCGCCTGCGTATTGTATACTGCACAGTAGCAGGCAACACTGCGAGAGCCACATGAAACGGTCCGGCGGGCCGGATTCGGCCTGCGGGCCTTGAGTTTGACAGATGTGCTGTAGACCATCTTGATTGCTGCCATTGGTGTTGTCAACGTTCAGGTTGCCCTTTGCTATGTAAAGCTTCGCATCCATTTTCCTGCTGGCAATGTGGGCATGGTATTGTACAGTCATATCAGGCCATTTCATGGCATTTTGAATAATAGATACAGAAGCACAGTATCTCACATTTGTAAACCAGAGGGCTTTTGAAGAATTGAATTATCTTAGGGGTCAAGCCATAGTGCTTGAGAGAGAAAAGCATCTTACGCTGTTGCAAGAAAAAAAAAGGCTCTTTTTTTCAATTTTTTTCAATTGCTTTGAAATGCTGGTTGTTGAATTTTAAAGGGAAAATACACAGCTTGCTAGATTCATGAAAGTAAAAAAGGTAAGGTGAAAACCCATTATTCAACCCAGTTCTTTCAATAGCAAATAATTAAATGTTCCTGCTGAACAAGCATGGATGCTTTCTCCCTCAGGAAGGTGGCACAGGCTGTTTGCATCCAGCGTGGAGAATAAAGCCATCTGTCCTATCTTTTTATCTCCACTGCTGCTTGGGGCTTCTTGGCTCTTTAATTCTCCATGTCCCCCGAAGCCCCCGCATCTGCACCACTCTTGCTTTTTGTTTCCTGTCATTGTCTCCTGCAGAAGGTTCTCCTTTCATGTATCGCACAGTGTCGTCATCCCCCTCCCCGGTTCTGTGTTGTGGTAGCTCAGAGCACAGAAACGAGGAGGGTGGAACCCTTTCTTCTTCCATGAAACACAACTGGGCAACCACGTGCACATTGCAGGCAGAGTCTGGAAGGGATCTCTTGGACTGCAACTCCCAGAATCTCCCAGCCAACACCGTCAGCTCCACAGAGAGTTGCTGACCACCCATGTAGCTTTTTCCAAGCTCTGACTTCATGCCACCAAAAATTCTTCTGCCCTCAGTGTCTGTGGTGGGGCAGAAACAATCAGTCACTCTGTGTGGTGAGTCGCAGCACAGGATTAGGATAGGAAGATGCTTTATATGGAATCAGACCGTTTTGGACATCTATTACTTATATATCTGGTAGCAATTCTCCAGGGTTTTAGCCATATTTTCCCCCACCTTGTTGTACATGGAGATGCCAATAACCAAACCCAGGTTCTTATGGATGTTAAACGTGTGTGTGACTACTGAGATGAAACACTACCTACTGAGGTGGCAACCAGGTGGTAGCACATAGGGCACTTTCAAGGGACTTCAGTTTGCCTGTTTTAACATACACACTGGCCCTCAACCAATCAAACATTCTTTGGCTACACAAATAAGAACTAAAATAATAGTCTCATGTCAAATTGCAGAGAAATGAACGAGAGAGGGGGAAATGAAGCAACAGTGAAGGCATAATGAGGCAAGCTGTTGGTAAGGAAAGCATGAAGGCCCAAAAAGCCTTGTTCAGTTTTTTTAAAAGCTAAGCAAATAAAGAATGTGGTTACACATTTAAAAAAACTGTATTTTAATTGGGTTTAACATTTTTAAAATGGTGATTACACGATGCACATGGAAGCACAGATTTCTTTTTTTACCTAGGAATTATGGTTTTTTAAAATGGGAAGCAAGGCATTTTACTAGGCAGACAGATAGTAGCTCATTTTAATGCAGATGTAAAATCAATTTATTTTTAATCGTTTTGGCATATGTGAAGGCCTCTGCTGGTGTAAATTGTATCTGTCGCCTTGTGCAGGCTGCCTCCCACAGCCATGTGCCACTGCTGCTGTGGGGTTATTTTTATTATTATTATTATTTCTTTCCAAGTGATAGCAATAATCTCACATGACAGATTAAAAAAAAAACAGATCGGAATGCAAGCTTTTGCTGGAGCCCAACACACTCATAGGGAGACAGAAAGACAACACACATACACACAGAGGGTGGTGATGATGAAGAGGAGGGAGGGAGGGATCCAGAAGCTGATCCGGGAAGAGGGGAGAAACATCACTGAGTGGAAATTTAGAACCAGCAGAGAGAAAGGTCATGTGAGGAAAAGCACTCCTTTCTCCTTCAGAAGGCTTGGAAGCTCCTGATCTTGTAAATATTTCTGGTCAATGTCACTGTACAAAGGAGGGAATGCTTTCCTCCACCCAACCTTTCTCTCTTTGCTATACATTTCCACTCATTGGTGTGTTTGTCTGTGTGTGGTGGGTAGGTGTTTTGGGCTCCAGTGAACGCTTGCATTTCAATCTGTTTTTCTTTTGTATCTGTCATGTCAGTCTATCACTATCCCACTTGGGAAAATTTTTTTTAAATAAAAATAACCTCAAGCAGCAGCCATGAGTGGCTGTGAGAGGCAACCAGCACGCGGCGGGGAGGCACAGGATAAAGCCTCAAATGTAATGATACTAAAAGCTTGTGTAGCCTGCTCCGCCAGTATACAACACAGTTTAAAAACAGCTTAAAACTTTTTCCCAGGAGGACACACACACACAAACCCAAATACCATGTGAGTACCATGTGACTTTAAAATGATTTCAAAACCACTGATTTATTTTCATGGTGCAATCATGATCAAGGATACCAAGGTATTTCTTTCTACACATTTGACCACTTCTCTCCACCCACCCACTTTTATTTTTCTTGCAGCTCCAGGAATTGTAAAATGGACCAAAGAATGGAATTACACAGAGCAAACAACTTGCTTGTTGGAACATCTTGCTCGCTTGCTGATCTATTTCTGAGTGTTTGTTTCCTGTTACAAGCAATAAAGCCATACATGACTATGAATCTGTCCTGGTTTTAAAAGAACTCCAGAGAGGCCTCCTTCTTTTTGTCCCATTAATATGTATAGTGCATTTCAAAGGAATAAGATACAGGAACTTTTCAGTGACTTCTTCCAGTTTCTGGAACTCAGTTTCAAAGGAGTCCTTGCTAGCCCAATCTCTGATAACCCGCTGGTAGATGAAGAAATGTTATACTGATAAGGATTTATAGATTAAATACGCATCTGAATAAAAATCTCTTTACCTACTAATGGATCTTCAGAGAAAGAATTAGGAGGGACTGTTCTTTTCAGGAATTTCCAAACCTAGAATCCACCACTAAGAAGTCAATTCTCCCATTCAGCATCCAATGATTCCTCAGTCATAAGTATTAGTGCGGTGATGGAGATGGGTCTAAGGTTGCCAGATCTCAAGGGCCAGCTGAGTTGCTACAGGAATCGTTATGCTTCTCCAGATGGCAAAAGAAATCTCAGGCCAAGTGGTCCTGAAGGAAGAGGAAGAGAGTTGAGCAATAGATGTAGATAAAGCCATGCAGTGGGATGGAACGCCTAATAGGAATGATGGCAACAGATTCAACTATTCCCCTTTGCACTGTTTTGCTGTCTTATCTGGCCAGTTGGGTTTTACCTGGGCTATGGTCTGATTTACCCAGATTCCTTTCATGCTTTTTTCCCACAGTCAGCTTGCAGAGAAACCACTGAGGCTCCCATCCCTGTTTGCCTGCTTCACTTCTGTGGTATCACAGGGCTTGATAGCTCAGTGGTTCAGGTATTTGTCTGCAGAGCCAGAGGTTGGGAATTCGATTCCCCACTGTGCTTCCTTCACAGGGTTTGGACTCCATAAGGGCCCCTTCAGCTCTACAGTTCTGAGACTATGACGATGATGATCTCCTGGTCAAATGTTTTAGCCCTGAAATCCCTGAAGACTGGCTGCTGCTGACCTGGCAGCTTTTGGCCGGACACAAATGAAGCAATGTGCAATCTAGAAGGGGCACCCCAGGATCTCTCCTATGTTGTGGAGAGCAGAATGCAGTATGACTCTCAGACTGTATTTTCTTTTTATTCATCAGCTGCAGCCCCAAAATTGTTCCCACCCCCCATGACATTAATGACATTGCAAAGGATGCAATAGTGTAATTCTAGAATTATACAGGGAAGCCAGAGTGACCCCAATAGGTTTGGTCCGCGGTTCTGTGGCCTTGCGGTTCAATGGATGGCAGGCCATTTGTTCTGAAGTTTTAACAACAAACCTGAGGAAGAAAAATTCTGAATGTGCTGAATTTCTATACTGCCCCTTAAAAAGAAAAGGAAAGTTCTTGTAATGCCTTAAAATATATCCTAATATCCAATTCCAGCTTCAGCTACAATTTAGCAGCATTTATCTTTTAATTCCACACAAAGTCCTGAGATCTTAAAAACATGGCCTTGTATGGCAAGGGAGAGTTTTCTCAGTTCTTGGCTTATTTTCAGAAAGATAGATTTTTGGAAACTAGTGAAGCAGTTATATAAAGTAATAAATCACTCTCCAGCCTCCCCCCCCCCCCCAACTCAAACCATATGTTCTCAGTGAAGCATTTCACCTTCAGAATGAAGTTGGAGCACTGCTTGAAACATGCAAAGGAACATATGCCAGTCAGTGTGACACATGGAAATGGACGGTGGCATAGCCCTGGTGCTAAGAGGTCCCTGTGGAGACTAAAATACCAGACAAGGCAACTGTTGGGAAGATAAAATCCACACAAGGCAGACTTTATTTAGAGCAGACCTTGAATGAACAGAATTGCCTGATCTAATTTTCAAAACTAAGAGACACAGGAAGGGAGAAGATGCCTATGGTTTATGCACTTCAAACATGGCCTGAAATATAAGTAGGAGAAGGCATTCCCTGACATTATCCACACTGCATGTCAGAATGAAGCTGGCAAAATGAGGGTGATGGTCACCAGGGAAAGTCCAGAGAACCAGGGAAGGAATGTGTAGTCCACTGGGTGTGGGAGTCTGGGTTTAATTTGGACCAGCGTATAGCCGTTAATGGGTGTGCCTTATATGTAAAACCAACGCTGTAGGTTGTCACACTGGACTTCCAATGTGATATTCCTTCCCCTTATGTTGGCCCTGCAAAGGAAGGAAAGAAAAGTATGCAGACCACTGTACATGGAGCTGGGAGGCTCACTGCATCTCTGGAATTCTTCACAGCACATGAGAGCAGGGTTAGCCCAAGATATTTTGCAGCCTGAGTCCAGGAATGGAATTATGTGGAATGAAGCCAAGCACCTCAGACAGCATACACTGGAGGGGCAGCACAGGCAGCTCTTCAGCCATTCTTCGTGTTCTTCTGGCCATTTCTCTTTTTTTGGAAGGAAGTTGTGCATTCTACAAACCCTGTCTTGTACCCCCCCTAAACTAGACAGCTGCTCTCAGGAATGCCAAAGGACCTAGCCCATTGTGAGGGATATGATTTATGTATGATTTACCTGCTGATTTTACCACTGCTGTAACATGGAAGGGGAGAAGGGCTCCATCTTATTACTTGCCTTAGGCAGTGAAATATCTTGGGTCAGGCTTGCCTTATTTAGAACAGAAAGGACCCCTCCCCCATCAAAGTGCAGAGCATCCAAGGACAGCCCGTTATGTAATCATTGAGGGCAGAAAATCCCTCAAGCACCTCCTGCAGTAAACATACAACAGAAACAACAACAAAATGCAGATTGCTGCTTTTTCATGATGTTGAGAATCTATTCCCTGGGGCAGCCATCTCACTTTGACAAAAGTACGCTGGCTAATGTTCTCAGGAGAGCAGCATCTCATTCTCTCAAAGACCTCAAACTTGAGCCTAGGGGGTTGGATCCTTGTTATGTTAGAGGTGCGAGTTCCTGTGATGTCACAGAAGCAGGGCAGGCAAGAGAAGCCAACAAGCACAACAGACCTAGGAATCTTTCATGGACCCAGTGGGCCCTGTTCCTAGAAAAGAATGGGTGGAGATATGTGCCCAGGCTTTAAAGGACAGACCATTGATCTTGCTGGCGCTGGCAGTCATTTTCTCAGATTTGCCAGCAGCCTGAGGAGTGCACTCCCAAATAGGAGGGGCATGGGCAAAGAGGCTAATTTTCATATTGATTTTTTTAAAATGCAGTAATTATGTGCTGCAACATGAAAAAAACTGGGTTTTAGTTTTTAGTTTTTAAATTAAAGCAAAGCAAAGCGTGCTGCATTAACTGAAAAAGACCTCTAGTGCCCTCTAGTGCCCAATTTTTAAAAATTAAATAAATGATCACGTGGGATGTGGGGGTCCCAAGTGTTGCTGGGGGGCCTTCAAAGCATAACAGAATTGCCCCTCAGGCCCCATACAGCATGATTCAAAAAATAATGTTTACATTTTTGGAGTGTGTGGGAGGGCCACAAAAATGGCCCTGGGGCTCAGATGCAGCCCACATGCCAAGTGTTGCCCACCCGTCCTTTAAAGCTATCACCCAAAATCAAACACTCTCCTTTTCTGGCAGTTTAGCTCCCAGCCTCAGGACCTGAAGAGCAATTCCCTGACCAGTTCTTCTGTTGTCACTGCCTTGAGACTAGGTTGTGTCTGAGGGAAACCTAATGGCTGCCTCTGAGCTGTTCCATGTATTGCTGGCCACCATTTCACTGGCAGTCTGTAAATTTATTGGGGAAGCTGAACTCCTCCCTTATCTCCTCTTTCAGAAGACTACACAGGGAAATATGTTATTCAAGCACTTTTCAAGCTATGCTCCCCTCCCACCCCACTTTCTACTGTGTCCCTCTGTAGCTATGTATCTGGCTGAGGAGGGTAGTCATGTCCCTAACTCAGCTCAGGTGGTCCATTCTGATAAGGCCACACTCCGGACCAGTGCTTGGCACAGTTACCTTTTTTGACAGCAATGCCAAGAATCCTTGGCAATCAGCTGCAATGCATAGCAGCTGATGGCTGGAGGCTTTTGAGACTTGCAATACTGTACAATCATAACTTTGTTCAGGACTGACAGCTCTCCCCGAGACCACTTCTACAGGTTCCCTCAAGGGAGCCAGAGAAGGAAGAGCCGATATGGGTCTTGGGGGGATGGCAGAGCTGAAGGAGCAGTTTGAAAAGGCAGGAAAGGAGGAGGAGGAGGAGGAGAGACACCAATCAAAGATAGAAAGAGGAGGGAAAGGGTAGGGAGAGACAAAAATAAAAGTGGTAGAAGCTGCGGAAGGAAAGAGGGTAAAGAAGGAGGAAAACCTACCACCAGGGTAGGAATGGATTTGGCTAGAGAATCCCTGGACCCATAGGTGGGAGAGATGGTGAGTACCAAGATAGGAGGCTGATCATAGATGGGGAGCGGTCATTTCCCCCAAACCATCATATTGGGGAGAAGCAGAAGCAAGAGAGTGGAGAAGGAAGCTGAGAGAGGAGAAGGATAGAGTAGAGCAAGAAAGGAGAGAAAGAACCAAATGGCGAGTGCAGGAGATGAGGAGGAGACAAGGGCCTTGGGAACCTGGGAATTCATGGAACCCGGGGAGAAAACGAAATGGGAAGAATACTTGGGAGATGCATCCGTGCCCCTGTTACCACTATCAACGGGGATGACAGTAAAGGACTGGCAAATAGCCGAACGACCGGGACCTTGGAACCTGAGTTTTGGAAACCCGTTTATCAAAGATGAATGGAAACCCTTTTCGGCCCCATTGGAAGAAAAGGAGAAAAACAATGTTCAAGTTGACATAAACAGTTTTATTAATGTTCCTAAAATAAATGTTGAAACATTACAACTGAGATCTGTGTCTATGTTTGAAGACACAGGAACCCCAGAGGAGGGGAGACAGCCAGAACCCCAACAAGAACCCTCACAACACACAATTTCCTGTTGTTTTTAAGGGCTCTGAGGAAGGCAGACTCTGGCTAAAATCTTCAGAGATGGGGCTTGTGGATTTCATCAAGTGAAACATCTGCCCTGCCAACCCATCCCCCATAATTTAAGCATTGCGGCAACACAACTCACCCAATATGACTCAATGGGGTGAACCTCTCCAGCAGAGGAGCAGCCACACTGAAGGATAGTCCAGGCAGCTAAAGGCATTCTTGGCTTCTGAAACAGGCTCTGCCCCTGCATGTGCGGCCAGGCTCTGCTGCGGGTGGGCTAAAGGCCATGGAGGCTAGGCTGTGCTGCAGAAAATGAAAGCAGGAAGTCTTCTGGCCCGGGAAGCTCGCCTTGCCTCTACCACATGAATCTGATGCAGCGAAGCTGTGCAGGGATTTTAATGAGAGGAAGTAAATAAAGCTCATAATACCAACAAGACACTTTGATTAATAAACAGTGGTACAGCAGAAGGCACAAGCGCCATTTCATTGCCTGCTTTAAACTATTTTATTCACCATGGTTTGATCTACTGTCTTGTTCAGCTTTGTTATTTTTATGGCTTCTGCAACTAATTTGTAGTTCATACATTAACTGGGTTTTTTATGTCCCTCTGCTGCTGCTTTTCTGTGTTTGATCATTTCATGACTGCATGGATAGCTTCTAAGGTTGTTTTTGTAATCGATGTTTTTATGAAAGCTGCTACTGAGCGCTGCTTTGTGGTCTGGAAAACTGCAAAGCAGCCTGTAAATATCTATTTCTTTTTTCTTTTCTTTTTAAAATCCTTGTTGGCAAGTTGTGCCCTCCTAAAGCTGTGTGGGTGACAAAACAAATGAAAGGTGACCGACATTGGCTCAAGCGATCCAGAATTTGTTTCTGAATATTATAAGCTGCTCCCTTTAGGATAATTAAAGGCAATATTTCTGTGCTCCGTTGAAAGGTCAACAGCACTGAGTCCTGAAATGGAAGCTCTAGACTAGCCTTCTTTGATCAGGTGCCCTCAAGATCCATTGCCTTACTTCAAGGCAACATAAGCAATGGGAGCTGAAGTTGACAAATCTGGAGGACATCATATTGGGTGAAAGTATAATCTAGAGACTCTGGGATCCAGAAAAATAAGAGGTACACTCTTAGAAGGAAAGCAATAGTATTTCAGACTCATCCAAGAGAAGCAGAAGCAACAAAGGTCAAGGGAGAGCCCTCCCCTATTTCTTTGTTTCTTCTCAGAGGCCTTTTCTTTGCATTCATTGCAAGACTCTGCCATCTAGTGACTCACTAGAATTTGAGTAGCAGGATGAAGCAGAAGAAATATTCACATCAGAGGTGAAGCAAAGCCAAAACTGAGGGAGTTGTGGAAGGGAATTAGAGTGAGAAGAAAATTAAGACATCTCTTTCTCCAGGGCCTTCAGGGGTAGAAATTATATGCTTCTCACACTGTCTTGATGTGTGGTTTTGCTCTTGTTCAAGACTTACTCATCCACTGAATCTGAATGGTGAGAAGGAGTAAAGGGATGAACCGATGTTATGAAGGCAGAGCCTCAGTGTTCACCAGGAATAATAGCAAACCCAGTCATTACTCAGAAATTGTGTACATGAATCCAGGCCCGTTTATATAACTGGAAGTTTACCCTGTTTCCCTGAAAATAAGACCTAGTATGATTTTTCAGGATGCTCGTAATATAATATAAGCGCTACCCCAAAAGTAAGCCCCAGTTAAGTGAAACCCCGTCCTCCACCATTGTGCAGCAACCAGAAGAAGATGACATGACTGTATTTGAATAAATGTAGATTGTTGTACATGAAAAAATAAAACATCCCCTGAAAATAAGCCCTAATGCGTTTTTTGGAGCAAAAATTAATATAAGACCCTGTCTTATTTTCGGGGAAACACAGTATTAGTGTTGTGGGAAATTGGTTCTGACATGATGGCATTTAACACACACACACACACACACACACTGTCCTGCATATTTTTATATACAATACAGTATATCTTTGGATAAAGCTTGATTTTCCTTGTTGGAAGAGCTCATGCAAGAAAAACAATAGCTTAATTCTCTGGGTACAACAATGATGTATATAAACATTTTAATTGGAAAAAAAATTAATTAATAAGGACCCAGAACTTTTTTAAGTTAAAAAAAAAGCTGTAGTGTTAAAATGGCAAGTCATTAAAAAAAGTATACGATGTGATAAGCTCCAGTTAAGTGAAACCCCACCCTCCACCAGGGACATTAAGCAGCAACCAGAAGAAGATGACATGACTGTATTTGAATAAATGTAGTTGAACATGAAAAAATAAAACATCTCCTGAAAATAAGCCCTAATGCGTTTTTTGGAGCAAAAATTAATATAAGACCCTGTCTTATTTTCAGGGAAACACGGTATCAGTTTATAAATGGGATCTGCATATGCATTGCAGGGGTTTTAAATACAGCTTGCCCCTGCTGCACTTCTTTGTGGATAGAGATGTTGGATAAAGTTGAAGTTAGCAAATTCTGGTGTGAATCTGTCTGTTCCATATTTCTGAAACTAATTTGCTGTAACACAGTTCACTTCTCCTAAAGCTCCTCCCTAATTAAAACCTCAAACTTTGAGATAATACAGTCTAGAAATATGCATATTTTGAAAGAAAAAATTAAACAGGACACAATGTACCTATAAGTAACCTATGGGAAAATGACATAGATCAATGCACCTATCCAATTTTGGCTCTGAAAGTCCATTCTAAAGGAATCACGGGGAGACTTGATGTGGCATTGAGGATTGCAGTAGGGAAAAAAGCTGTGACCAGCCCATGCACAAGCATAACTTCCACTTACCCTAACCAGGATTTGGATCATGGCTGGAGTGAGAAAAGCAAAGTAGTTTATGCCTCTTTTGTTAAGTGGAGATTTATTTTAAAATGTTAAAAAATGTACAAAAATGATGATATACCAACAAGTACTAATACTGGGTAGTTAACATATATAGGATCTAGAATGTATAAGTATCTATCAGACCTTACTGTCAGGACTGGGGCCATGCCAGAACCATGCAACCTTAGTGCATGCAGGATCAGCCCCATCCCTCTGGGGAGAACTGCTCTAAGGATTGCAGGACTGGGCCCTTTCCCTGCAGCTGTTGCCCAGCTCCTCAGGAGTGCCACCTGTGGAAGCTGAGGACTGGGCTATATGAGAACAAGCTTTCCCTACAGACCTTTGCCTCAGCAAACTGTCAGGGTTCAGTAGAAAAGGCACCAGGACCCAGTCCAGAGCAAGACCACAGGAACAAGTTAGAAACAACTCTACAGCTGAAGCAGAGATGAACCAGCTAAGATTTTGAGTCCAAACAGCAGCCAAGTAGAAGGATGATGTGAATTGTGGTCAGACAGTCCAGGAGTCAAAGCCAGGAGGAACAGTATCAAGGCAGCAGGGTCCAGGGATGCAAGGAGAGGCAAGGCAGGACCAACAGGGTAAGCAGACATGGCAGGAACAAGGAGGCTGGCAGACAGGTGAGGCAGGAATCACAGCAGGGCCAGAGACCTTCATTGCTGAAGCAAAGGTCTGTAGGGAAAGCCTGTTCTCATATAGCCCAGTCCTCAGCTTCCCCAGGGGGCACTCCTGAGGAGCTGGGCAGCAGCTGCAGGGAAAGGGCCCAGTCCTGCAATCTCTAGAGCAGTTCTCCCCAGAGGGATGGGGCTGATCCTGCATGCACTAAGGTTGCATGGTTCCGGCATGGCCCCAGTCCTGATACTTACCAACTGTGCTATGATGTGGTTAAATGAAGAGTCATACAGGCATCCCACATGTGTGTGTACACACACAAATACACATGCGTAGCTTAAAGCAGCTCACTTTGTGGAGACTTTATCAAATGCAAACAAATGATCAATGCAGGTCTGATCTGACAGCCAGTAAAAATCTAGCAAGCCTTGAATATCAAGCATGCAAAATTCACCATGCCACTGTCACTATGCTGGACCATTCACAAGCCCAAGATGCTCACACTTCTCCCATGCAAGAGGACTGCAATAAGTTACTCAGTTCCCCAACACCTTTTGGAATGCCTAGGTAGCCACATATGCACCACTAAGAATGGCATACATTTGTATAACATATGCAAGTAATTTTAAAAATAGTGACAATAGCATAAATCCAATTGACAATCCCAACTAAAGTAGATCTACTGAATCAGCAACGGGTTCAATGGCATTATTGGAGTTGGGACTAACAATGGGATGTGGGCCTCTAATTAAAAACATAAATACAAAATATTGTAGGGAAAAATGATCAAGTGGTCTGTGAGTCTGCTGTCCACAGTGTTCACCACTGATGAGCAAGTTCCAGGTCTCTGCTCTCTGTTTGGATGGCTCTTCATCTTTAAAGCAGACATGGACTGGACAGCCCTTCAGAGAGAAGACTGTCTGCTGAGAGCCCTTCAAAGGAAGACATGCCTTCCACAGGACACATGGCCACCTTAGCCCTAGGCCTTGTAGAATGTGGTTGAGGACCTGCATGCAATGGACAAAAACACTGCAAGGCAGAAATGGATGAGTGAAGTGGGGATGAAAAGGGAAGGAGGAAAAGGACTTTATAGCCATTTCTTCTCTGAGGATTTACAGCAAGTTATTAAAATGTTTCCTCCTAAGATGGCTGTTTACTATTTATTTATTGTTTTTAGAGATTTGATATAAATTTTGATAATGAAATGTTACCCTCTCTTTCATATATCTGTAGTTTAAAAAAATTAAGTGTAAGTGGTCACACCTAAAAATGATGATACAATCTGGATCTGGACTGTATCACTTTGGCTTTCAGACTAGAACTTAAATGACTAAAAGTTCTTCCATTTAAAAAAAAAGGCAATATCCAGAAAAATACAGATCCAAGAAAAGAACCAGTGGTTAAAGTAGTAGACTGGGACTTGGTAGATCTAGGTTCCAGCCCCCATTGAGCCATGAAGTTTATTGGGTGACCCTGGGCCAGTGCTATTTCTTTGCCTGCCTCACAGAGGTAGTTCTTGTGAGGATAAAGTAGGAGAGCAGGAAAGCCGTGTACACTCCCTCAAGTTCACTAGAGGAAGACGGTAGATAGATGTAACACAAGGATATTTGTATATACCCATCACACAAAGAAGCAAGCACTCTCGCTCCTCTCCATTTGCTTGTCTGTTTATTCCTCATGTACCAATGGAGGGCAATGACTCTCAAGAGAGAGAGCTCCACTGTTTGTGGAAACTTTCCCCTTGAGTAGAGATTCTAGAAGAATCAGAGTCCTGACTGAGGAGGATGATATCCAGAGACAGCTGCTCTCTCCCTCTTCAGACTGGTGGCCCTCAATATATAGGAAGGTGATAGAAATGGCAGTCAGGGGTGGGGAGGTGAGGCTCTAGTGTCTCCTTCTCCACATGTTGAGGGCACCCTAGTATATAATGCCTAAAATGAGCAATATGCTGGTCTGACCCCTCATCTGTAATGCATTAGACTCATACAGATTATATCACTTCAGTGACATTAAACTTTATTTAACAGTATTTTCCTCCTAGATGTGAAAGGACTCCAGCAGCAGCAGGTTGGAAAAAAAATTTTTTAAAAAAAATTACAATAGCAGAATCCCCAGCAAGTGTAGCTATTCTAGTTTAACCCAGAAAGTAGCTTTCCTAAACTCTGCTGGAATAAGCAAACAACCTTTCACGGGTGGTGGTGGATTAAAGAGGGTAGCAGGAGAGAAATACTTCCCAAACTCTGTGTAACATTTACTTTATGAAGATTGTTCTGTAAAGAGGCAACAGATGCAATGCAAATCCAAGAGAAATACTTTCCTACCTTGAGGAGACATTTGATGAAAGCTCAAGTATATATTGCCCTCTGAGAAGGGTGAGCTCTGAAAAAATTAATGGAGAGCGGAGCCTTGTTCAGGCATTCCAGCTTTCATCATCATATAAGAAGAAAATGAAGGACAGACTAAGTGACGGTGCTCATTCTGTGAAGCCCCTGCCATGCTTTGGAAGGTGAATATCTGAAGTAGAGAGCTTACTCCACACGTAGAGTATCAACGCGATTAGAACCCTGCCTCCACAAGGCCTTAAACTGAGCTGGGAGCCCACAGAAAAGACAGGTTCTCTGCCACAGACTTTTCCCTTCACACATGTGGAGGTTAATTGGGATGCGAGAAAGTGAGCAGGTTCTCACTTTCCCCACACTGTATGAACAGCTGAAGCTGGGTAGGGTGGCCATGAGTTGTGGTGAAGGCAAATCATTCCTGGACCTAAATCTAATTATTAGTTCTAACTAGAATTACACCCCACAAATAAATGGAACTTACATTAAGTGCTGCTGTACCAAGGTCATATTAATGATCTATTCATTCAATCAGTCTGTTCTATTTGGGACTAAAAACTGGATATAGGCCTTGAATTTTGCTAATAACCAAGAAGGCATATTACAACCCACAAGGTGCCTGGGATGTTACACTGCAACAATATTCTTCCTACACACACACACACCCGACCCAGCAGCCTTCAAGTTTCCACATGTAAACTGAAACAAAACAAAACCTGTCTTGTAGCACCTTGAAGACTAACAGATTCATTTGAGTATCAGGTTTTAAGGATTGCAATCCAATTCCTAAAACATTGTCTCTGAAGCGTATGTGTCTTAAGAAGCGGGTTGTAATTCACAGAACTTCACACTAAAATAAAACTGTGAAATCTTCAAGGTGTCACAAGACTTTGTTTTTGTTAGTAGAGGTTTTTCGTAACAAAAAGGTAGCTGTCAGAGTCTATGCATAACAAGAAGCAAGACAACATCCATTCAAATTTTAATTTAAAAAATCATTTAATATTTAAGTTAACTGTACAACATTTTTGCAATTGCCGCTGGTATCAATTTGCAGGAAATCTGAGTAGGAACCTGCTCTTTAACATGGGAATCCAAAAGAAGTAGCACCTCTGTGAGATCATTCAAGTTCATCACACACTTTTCTCACTTCTTTTTCTCTTCTGTCTTCTGGGAGTGTTAACCTTCATGAGATTTTAACCTGGAAATCCTCCCCATATTTGCGGATCATCTTGTCATGATTGTGATCCACAGACCACTGCTCTGGGAGATGCTTGGGCTGCATTACGTCCAAGAAATGCTGGCGCCAACATCTTTCCAGTTGCATGAGCGAGCGCAGTCCTCCTTTGGCAAAACAGTGCACCACTTTCAGGCCATGCGGCATGTAGCATTCGTTAAAAATCCTGGAAAGGCACAACAAAGCTTTGATTCAGACAGATACAGAACCTCGTAGAATACTGAATCACAGAGAGAACCAATACATTTTTGGCCTCCTATTCACACTTTAGAATTATGCTGTGAGTCACTTTAAGGTGTTCCCTGTAGTTCAAACTGGTATAGGTTTCTTTAAGTTTCATAAGCAAAAGTAATATTATCATTCCTATGGATAAGCAACCTGGGAGACAGAGTAGTTCTATAATGGCAGGAAAGTTTTGCTGATAAAATTCTTACCATCTTCAAAGGGTTAGTTCTGTGTGTAAACCAGGCTAAATCAGTCAAGTTTAAAGCCAGACGGGTTACAGAAGTCCAAAAATACTGTTAGGTAAAGGACCTTAAGAGGGGAAACCCTCCAAAGTGCCTAATGAGGGCTGCGCATGTTCAGCATGCACAGTGAGCCACTGAGGGTTTGGGGAGGGAAGGTGGAAGGGAGTAGTCTGAGAAAGGGCATGGCTGGCTAGCTGGAACTCTGAACAGAAAAGAAAGTGTTCCACATAAAAGCAACTTCTTGTTGCAGAACTGCTTATATTCTTAACAACAGGCCAAGGGTTTGGGATAGAGCTGTTGCTCTATTACTGTAAAAAAAAAAAAAAACTGGGGGCAGGGGAGGAAGGACCCATTCAGTTGTTAAAATATGACTATACTCATAATGTGAGGAGGAGGAACACATTGGTTCCAGTTTCCTCTCTCATCATGTCCCCTGCCTCCTACCTGGTGCCCTGCTACACATGGAGGGTCTAAAGGATAGAGCCTCCTGTTTCTGTGGGGTCTCCCCACATGAACCAGATCAGGGTTCTAATGCATGTGGACAACCTCCACAGATGTAGAAGACTCTTCTCTTCATATCTGTCACCATCCACATATGAAGATGATGGAACTCCCCCTCCTCACATGGCGAGCATGGCCACATTTTATTGCCTTGACAGGGAGAGGGAAAACCCTGCATTTGGTGCAACACAATATAATGATATACTCTTTATATCCAATTCATCTTCTCTGTCTTTAACTCTTGAAAATCACTTCCGTGCAGAAGAAACTCCTCGAGCCAAGCCCTGACTATTCCCGCTGACAGTAAAGAGACTAGGGCTAAAGAAACAGAACCCCCAGGAAGTTGTAAAGAGACAGGCAAAAGTGAGAAGCTGCAGAAGAAAAGGCTCAGTGGATCTACAGTCCTGCATCATCAGTCTGACCCAGAACACAGAGTGGCATCCTGTTCAAGTCGCTCCTGTCTCTGACTGTACCTGGTTTCTAGTCCTGCTGCTTCCTGTAACATCTCTGGAGAAACTGCTGCAGATCCAAAATAGTCCTTGACCACCTGCAATAATTCCTCTTTCCTGGCCTCAGGTAGGCTGTCTGCATTCAGGAGAGCTCTGGCGGCTGAACGGACTTGCCTGCGGATGGGATCTTCAAGCAGGCGAACTCCCTCCTCGCAACCCATGGGGGCACCAAACTCCTCAGCCAGCTGCTGCTTGAGATGGTTGTCATAGTAATTGGAGACAGCATGACAGGCCGTGCAAAGGAGGAGCACATCATGGGAGCTGTGGTCCTTCATCTCCAAGGGGAAATGTTTCCGATACTCATGAGGCACTATGTTCTTCCTGTTGAAGAAACAGCTTCAGTTAAGCGGAATCTGCTGAAAGGTAGATCCACTGGGCCTGGATCTACCTTTAGCAGGCTCTCTGAACCATCTAATGTTTAAGATCAATCAGAAGAAACATTCGTGATGGCTATTCTGCAGTTCTTCTGGAGACTTGCCACAATCAAACTGGCTCCTAACCAATGGGGTTAAAACTGGATTGTGGCTTTAATAGTAGAAACAGTTGCATAGTGATTAATAAGTGTGGAAATTAATAAAGCGCCAATACACATGGAAGCACTATCTGCAAGAGGGTGGAACAACAGGTAGATCTATATGGTATAGGAGCCAGTGCGTTTTAGTGGACAGAATGTTGGACTAGGACTCAGGATATATGGATTCAAATCTCTACTCAAGCATGGAAACTTACTCGGGGATGGCAATGGTAAATCACTCCTTGAACATATCACATACTTCAGAAACCTTATTAGGGTGGTCATAAGGCAGAAGCAACTTGATGGCACATAAGAACAACAGATTTCTGTGGCTTTCACAAGCTTGTCAGGGGCATGCAATGCACATTTTGATTTGTGACCATTTATTTCATACTCTCATTATTTCATACTCTCATTGGACTTCAAATTAATTAATGTGATATAGGATACCATATGATCATACAATGCTATGTACAACAAATAATCATCTGAAATCTGAAATGTGAAATCACAATCTTTTGTGATTCACTTAATTTATGATTTTTTAAAAATTAATAAGTCATCTTTGGCATCTCATATCAATTTCAAGGAGTGGACTTTACTTACCAAGCAGCGGACTCTAAATTACCAAGCAGGTATTTTAAGCCATATCCATACTTATATATTCACAGGATCCAATCCAATGTTATTTGGAGAATAAGAAATGTAACACAATAGAAACTCTCACTCAGCGTGCCTTCTAGAATTGTGCTCCATCAGATGAAAGGATCTTCTCTGGACAACTCACCTAATGTAAGACTCCCTTTTACCACACACAACACACAGGTTCTCTTTGACTGTCAAGTAATAATCCCTTTTAGACTCAGGGCGCCCAGAAGGTTCGAACTGCAACTTCACAATAAATGGGTCAGTGCTCACCAATTCTGGAATGGCAAAGAGAGAGAACATCAGATCTTCAGTGTTCACTTTCTGCTCATTTACACTCCCTGAATTAGGGAAGGGAAATGCGCAGCTATCCATATGTTGCTAGACTACAATTCCCATAATTCCTCACTATGAGTTATACTGGTGAGGGCTACACATCCCTCATTCCTGCTTTAAATAATAAATTGCACCAAATTATGACTGTAAAGCTGAACATCAAGCAGTGGCAGGGATACAGGTCTGATCTAGCTTTTTTTAGTACTTATATCGATATCAGTTTGGCCTTCCCTGTACAAATCGCAGGATATTGCTGAGGCAGAAGTGAAGTAGTCCTGATGCTCTAGTTTCATCCCCAGTGGCCCCTTCTCTACCTTTCTCTCTCATAAGCATGTAGACTGGGTTCATCTTTTATTCAGATGGAGAGCTGATTTTCCACCTCAAGGAAGGAAAAAGGCAGAAAGGCACAGGCAACAGATGGCCAGAATGAGTTACAATGTAAAAAGAGGATATTGAGGTCTGCTTAGTGTCACCAGCTTCAGGAAGCTGGAGAAGAACAAATGGGAAGATAACATAGACTCCATCAGACTGGCTATACATGCATCTCAAGTATCAAGTATGAATTATTATTTTGATCTATATCAAGCAGTGAGGCCATTTTTCATCAGTGGTTTCCTAACAACAAAATCTAAAACAGTAACAATGACTTTCCAACCTTAACTATTCTTGCTGACTAATATGAAACAGGCTCACAAACCTCCAATGCCCTTGTCAAGGTACCATTGGGCCTTCTTGCGATCACAAGTGCAAAGAGGCTGCCCATCTGGTGCATGCAAGAAGCAATTTTCATATAAGGGAGATTTCCTGTGAAAACAAATGGATGTTACAGGCATTATCCAACATGAAATTATACCTTCCCCTGCCCAGCATAACTGCTGTTTTTTATGAGGTATAAACACAATTGTTAGACAGATAAACTGAATGGTTACATCTGAGTGTCTTCAGTTCATTAACTTAAAAGCAAGACTCACTAATTTCAACAGAACGTACTTCCAAGTAGAGCCTAAGCAAACTTTAGTGAAAAAGTCACATTCTACTATAAACTACTATACATTCTAACTATAAATACAGCAAATCTGACTAGAAGACAAAACTCCACCCGGTAGTCATCAAGAGAAGTGGAACGCTGAGAATGTCAGTCTGGATAGGGCTAACTGCTCCTTGGTTCCTCTACTCACAGCACTATTTCCATCAGTGGTCCTCCCATCTGGCAACCATTCCAGCTAAGTGCCAGAACAACAAAGCTCTTCTTGTAGATCTTGTTGATAACAATTTTATTTATCTTTCATCTTCCAATCATTGTCTCCATCAGTAGCCATTCTATGCCTTTCTGGAAAAAAACTGCCCTGTTTCGATTTACCTCAGTTTGATTATTTTCTTCTTCCCTTTTTTATTTATGTCAGTCACTGTGATGGAGACTCCCCCGCCTTTTTTTTTTGGCAGTGTTTTGTGACATTTCCAGCACTTTAACAAAAACAGAGCCACGCAAGCAAATTCTTAAAGATAACGAAGGAATGCTTAATCATTTCCAACAAGAAAACCAGCTTCTATCTTGGTGTGCACCTCATGCTCCAAAATATGGAAGGCCCTCTCATTAAGGCACTCTAACCAAGCCAGGAAAGGAAAACGAAACCTCAAAAGCTGTGTTCACCTGCCATGGTTTCCTTCAAGAATTCATCTCCAGAAACAGGTATAAATGCAATAAAAAAATAAATAGACCAGAATAGAACCCTGACTGTTGGACCACTTTAGTGAAAAAGGCACAGTTACCTCACTGAATATCCTACTCCTAGGGGCTTTCGCTTATGTTTTCGAGGATCTTTTGTTTGCCCGCTGCCAGTGGACTGCCCGTTTGCTTGTGGCTTCTGATTCTTCTGCTTTTGCTCTGAGACTTTTCTGTTTTCTTCCTCTCCAAGGCTACTACTGTTTCTTGCTTTAAAGGCCACATCCACCAAGCCCTGACACTTCCTCAGAACCTTTTCCCAAATGGGAAGAGCAGGTTCACTGCCTGCTGTACAAGGCAAGAAGGGCAATCTCAGCAGGTGAAGGAACAGAGCTACTGACACCTGGGCATCCCTGGCAGCGTACACAACCTGCAGAGGAAAGGGGGGAAAGTCCACATTATACTGTGCAACAGCTTTTTTGATCTTTGACAGAATCCAGGATAAACACTCCTAAACATGAAGGGAATACATGACAGTGAATAAAGTAAATGAGGAAATCCTTCTTGTTCTTAGATGTTGTCACAAATGGAAGGCCTTTTTGATTTACACACCCACTACTAACTGCTGATGATGATGTGAGAGCCTTCTATGAAATACCAACCAACGTGTACGACCAATCAACATGTATGACTAATGTGTATTCTGGGTTAATGCAACTAAGTATCTCCACATACCCTGTTTCCCCGAAAATAAGACCTAACCTGAAAATAAGCCCTAGTATGATTTTTCAGGATGCTCGTAATATAAGCCCTACCCCAAAAATAAGCCCCAGTTAAGTGAAACCCCTGCCCTCCACCATTGTGCAGCAACCAGAAGAAGATGACATGACTGTATTTGAATAAATGTAGATTGTTGTACATGAACAAAATAAAACCCCCTGAAAATAAGCCCTAATGTGTTTTTTGGAGCAAAAATTAATATAAGACCCTGTCTTATTTTCAGGGAAACACGGTATATGTGATTCTCGCTATCTCAGTTTGAATCACATTGTTGCTCACATTTGATTCATGAACACATATGAATTAATGTTTGAGACACTGGAATAAAACTGTGGTGCAGAGCTAGGCCAAAGTACTGAAACTGGGAACCAACCAGGAAAAGTAGGTAGCAATAGAGAACCATTTCCTTAGAGAGCTAAGATGCCCAAGTCACATATTCAGGAATATAAGAATGAATCATATGTGAGTACAATGGTCTGAGGGGTGGGAAAGTGCCTGGATCTAAGAAGTACTATGAGAGAGGAGCAAAGTGCACTTTGAAAGGTAACCAAGGACATCAGTTACAACAATCAAGCGCCTGAGAGGCTTATTGCAAACAACTTGTCTATTTGCCAGGGAAATTATTCAAGAAATTTCATACCAGCTCCTGACAGGATGTTTCTCATTATGTGGTACCTAAACCATCCATCTACCAGCAACGGAGGAAACACAAAGAACAGAACGTGAGCAAAAAAATAATGTAAGCCAGCAAACTCTGGCATATGGGTACAAGGAGTAGTCTTGGGGCAGCCTCAGACTTGCAGGAGGGGGCATCTCCACCTTAACTGAAGCTACTGAAATGACCAAAGCAGGCAACACACCAGGCAAGTGTAAACTGCCTTAACTACAAAATGATGCTACCACAACGGGGGGGGGGGGGGAGGAAATCCCACAAACCTGTTCTTGAGCCAGTTCTTCTTCTTCCCAGTTGCTGCAGCGTAGGTGAAGAGACTTATCAAGTGAGTAGTTGAGAATCCTCTCAGCAAGAGATTTGAGACTGAGGCCATTCTGAGGAAGAGCCTTACTTTAGGTTTTGTAGAAGAAGGTGGGGAAGAGAGAAATAATTATGTTTACCCAATAAGACAGCTTGGCTTTGGGACGGAACAAGGTGTATAAGCTATTTCCCTGCTCAATTGCTATAAAACATGCACAGAACTTTCTTAATTAAGACCCAAAGCTTATTAATTAATATCAACATTTTGAGATCTAAATTGTCAATGCTACTGACTTTGTAAAATCCTTTCACAGCTGCAGTCATTTGATTAAAATAGGAAACAGGATATAAAATAGAAAAATTATGTAACAATAAAGTGTGTTCTGTGCCATCAAGTCAGAACTGACTTATAGCGACCCTAATAGGGCTTTCAAGATATGTGAGATAGTTAAGGAGTGGTTTTACCGGTTCCACTCCCCCAAATGAGTTTCCATGGCTGAGCTGGGATTACAACCTATTCTCCAGAGTCCTTATCTGTTACTCTATCCTATACACCACACTGAGACATGTAACAGTATTAGAACTCAGTTATAAACAAATACTACTAACAACAACAACACAATAAACAACAAAAGAACAGTTGCTACTATATTTGATGCCTACTGCACTTAGTATCGTTCTGTGCCCAATATTCTATAGGGCTTTCACTGAGTGTGAAGTCCTACCAGTGTAGAAATGTGGGATCATGCCACTTGTGTAAGCAGTGTTACTAGGCTGGTGGGAATTTCCTCTCAGGGGAAGTGCAACAGAATACTGGCTTAAAAAAGAAAAGTTTCAGTCTGAGGGAGCCAATTAAAAAAAAAAAAGCACAATTATATTTGAGTACCAAAGGAAACAACCTTCCTGGGAGGTTACACACCTCTGTCTCATGGCCAAATACCGGAGATCCACAGTCCCTTTGACTACTACACCATAGTCACGAAGTAACTTGCAGGCATCTTCCCAACACCCCACTCCAACTTTTAAGATGCCACCATCTGCCAGAATGTCCACCAATGTCTTTGGAAGAACCTGCCCACCACCAGTCAACCTGGACAAGCGGAGAAGAATACAAAGACCACTGGCCGCTGCCATTTGTAAAAGAGAGACAGGCTTGGTCTTCTTCCCTTCTGTTGACACCTAGAAAGAACAGAAGAAGAATGAATGGGTTCATTTCTTACTGAAATGTATGTCACAGAACAGTAGGAAAGAGTTTTATAAAGAAAAGGCACTTGCCAGTCTAGGTCATACTCACGGAGTACAGTGGGCATTTTCAGTTTTTTTTTTTTATAGACCCAAAGGAAATATTACAGATTATACTACCCATCCCTAATTGACGAAGACAAACCCTGGACCTGAAATCTGCTAGAATAGGGCTGGAGAACTTTGGCTCTTGAAATGCTAGACTCTTCAACTCATGCTGCCCATGATGTAACATAAAGGATGATGGGATCAATAATTCATCAACATGTGAAGGGCCACAGATTCTCTGCCTCTGTTCTAGAAACTACCCTATGACTCAGGTTGTTTCCCCCTAATTGCAGAATGCATGGGGAGTTCCATAGCCATGGAAATCAGGTTCCTGGCACTGAACTCCTGAGCCTTACTCCAGTTAAGTCTTGTCCCTTTGTTGCATTTTTTCCAGATACTTCTGCAGACCTTAGAGTTCACCTGCACCTAATAGTACTACCATCACATATAGAGATGGTGTTTATTTGTCTGCACAAGGACCCACATATAGAAAAGATGTTTGCTATCAGTATACTTTATAGGCAGAACAATTTTGTTTGGGAAGGGTTATTGTTCTTTATAGAATTTGTGCCACTGATGCCAACCAGCCATAGACAGCAATGCAAAACGGCACTGAGGGTAAAAGAGCAGAAATGTAGAAACACCTGGAAACACAGATATACTGATCTAATTCTCTGACCCTTTGTCACCCAATCAGACCCTGATCCCACCACTGTGATAGACTTAATTACTTTCTATTGTCTGTTAAAGAACTAGTTTTAAACTGTTGGTAAGGAGAACTGTTGGCAGTTTAGAACAGTTACCAATGGTTTAATTTGCCAACAGCTTTATGCTCCACCCAGAGAAAGGACCACTCTATTCATTTGAAGAAGTGCGCTTAGACACATGACAGCTTATGAAAAATAAAAACTAGTTAGTCTTATAGATGTGACATTGCTATTTCTAGTAAATAAATCCAGTCATCATTTGCATCTGTTTTATGATACTAGGCCAGAAATGGGTGAAGCACAGCCCTCTTGATGGTGTTGGACTGCAATTCCCAGCATGCTTCACCACTGGCCACCTTATTAACCCCAGCAGCCAGTGTAGGTGATGGTGAGGAATGCTGGGAGCTGCAGTTCAGTAATATCTGGAGATTATACTTTCTTTACCCTCCCATGTGTTGGGGAGCTCAGACTGTATTGCAGCCTTTAATACTTACCCACTCGCAGTCAATTCCAAGGACTGGACAATGTTCCAACTCTTTTTTTAGTAAGAGCTCCACTTCATTCCACTTCTCTACCTCAGAAATGATAATCACTTCTCCTTCAAGAATCTTTTGCAACCATGGGATTGTGGAAGAGGATATTAATGTAACAAACTCCTCTTCAGAGAGGTTTTCTTTTTCTTCTTTCTTGACAGCCCCTCCTTGCTTACTGCGGGCAGCACACGTTTTGTCTTTCCAGTGTTGGATTACCTTCCAAAAAAGCAGCCCTCCTCCTACAATACCTAACAGGGTGGCCACAGTAACAGTGACTGCTGTTGGTCTCAGCATCTTCCCATTCTTTGTACTACTTCACCTCCATAAAAATGACATTACAGATTTATCTTGTAATCTGTAAAGAATAGTAGAGGGAAAATAGTTATTAAGTAATCATAATATCAAGAGAAAGTCAGTATTTTGGAAACCATAGTAATACTGAGGCAAAAATACATTAAAACTATAAAATCAAGGTAGGGATAATTAAAAGAAGGGAAGTATAACAGAAGGAATAGGCTTTGTCTACTTTGGAGACTCACAGAAGACACCTCAGTATGTAAGTTTATTGATTAAGAAGAAATGCTTAAAAGTCACCATGTAATCCTGACTTGCTAACATCTGGGGGGGCAGCTCAGGGCAAGGGGGGATGATGTTGTCCACTCACAGTTATACTAGAATACTCTATACTAAACTATGCAGGGTGGCCCAAACTCTCTCATTCGCACTATGAGACGGGGTGTGTGTGTGTGTGTGCCATCCCCTCTACCATCAAAAGGTGGGGCCAGATTGAAAATCAGAAGCTTGAGGACACCAAGCAGGGAAAGAAAGGCAACACAGAAGAAAGAGACAAACCAATTGTGGAAGAAAAGGTAGAAAAGGAAGAGAAGATGGTAGAAGGGGCATGGAAAACACAGGAGGAGGGATAAAAGAGTGTGGCAAAGGGAAGGTGGGTGGAGGAGTCCAGATGTACCATGAGTAAAAAAGGGAAAGGGGAAAGTCCTGTCAGAGGGATGGGAATGGATAGAACTGGAGAACCCCTGGACTGGGGAATGGGAGAAGTTGATGATGCCAGGGGAGGAAGCGGAGAGAAGGCGGAAAGAAATGGTACCCCCCAAACCCTCACATAGTATGGGCAGAGAACAGAGGAAAAAGAGAGCAAGCCCTGGCCCAAGAGAGAGTGAGGAGTGATGGGTAAGATGGTGGGATGTATTCCAAGCAAGACTGGAAGGCATGGGGGAACCCTGGAAGGCCACTGACAGCAGAGTGGTGGAGACTGGGGTCCGATGCTTCCAATGTTGCTGCCACCAGGGTCCAAACAGGGTCTAAAAACTTAAGAGACTCTTGGACTGATGAAGTGGAGAAGACCCCTAAAACTGACAGAAGTTCTTGGAATCACTTCCTCAACCCATTGGAGAAAAGGAACTGTACTGTACCTGTTGAGTTATGCCTGTTGCCCCTGTTGGGCCTTTGTTAATAAATGTTAATGGTCTGAAGCAAAAAGATGGCTTCATGCTGTTTCGTCAATGGGGAAACAAGGGGCGGTCACCCAAGAACCCTCACACACACTATATTACGAACATGCATGTGGAATGGAGCCATGGTCACAGTATTACCCATCTTTGACATGTAGTTTACAAAGACTAGCTAGAAAGTCATGCACTCATGTAGCGAAATAAAATACTCACTCCTGGTCTATGGGTAGCTCTAATTTTTGCCCTGGGGAAGAAGAGAGAGAGAGAGATCTCAAGGAACTGGGAACTAGACATATTTGCTGAAGATCTGGAGACAGGAAAGCAGCTAAATACTTACTTACGGAACATAGTCTTATTGTGTTTCTATGAGAAAAGCTGCCTATAAACAATGTTTATAACAAAATTTTCAGTCTCAATCTTTTCTGATGCTACCTTCCTTATATTTTTGGATCTCAATTTACTTTGGGCATGTTATTTCACATTTGATCAATACTCTGTATTTCTACAGTAATGTTTCCTAAACAAAACTGTTGGCTAGAAGGATGCTCTATGCAAGAGCCAAATGTAGATCAATCTACTGTGCCATGTAGAAACTCACTGCCTCACAGATGAAATGAGATTGAAGTTGGCATACAGAACAGAATACATTCTTGCATCTAGTTTTCATCTTCTACTTCCACTAAAGTGCTGAAAAGAGTTTAAGTAATAGGTGTTAAATAATAGAAATAAATAAGTAAATAATACCACTATATTCTGTATATATTCAAAGTAGGCTGTCCTATTTTGTGTATATCATGAGAAGGCAGGATTTTCTGGAAAAGACAATAATGCTGGGAAAGGTGGAAGGCAGCAGGAAAAGAGGAAGACAAATATGAGATGGAGTGAATCCCTAAAGAAACCACAGCCTTGAATTTACCAGAGCGAAGCAGGGCAGTTGAGGACAGGCCCTTTTGGAGATTGCTCATTCATAGAGACCACCTAAGCTGGAGGCGACTTGACAACGTACAACAACAGCAATATTCCTTTTGCCAGACTAGCCAAATACAGTTAAATAGCACGACTTTAAAAAAGTAACTAAATTGCTCCATCCACGCACCCCGGACTCAGAGGGGGGAAATTAAAACTAAGTAACAAGGAAAGGAATAGGCGAAGGCGGTCTTCTGTGCATAATGGTATAGGATCCGAGCTAATACGAGATATTATTCGGTTGTGGGGGGGAGGCGGGTAAGATGTCCCTTATTTCCTTAACGGGCGCTCAATTTCAGCGATCCAAAACAGCGTCTTTTGTGCGTCTAGCGTCAGATACAGCATTCCCTCGAGCAGACTTCATCTTTCCACCTTTGGCAAAATCAAAAGAAAAATAAAGAAGACAAAGATGTGCCACCTAAAGACTACGTAACTGCTATATTTTAATGTGAGCTTTCGTGGACAAGTCCACTTCTTTTAGACATCTGAGTGGGACTACCTTTGGTTTTCCAAGTTTTACGTTAGTACATTTGGTACCAGGCTGGGAGAGGGAAGCCAAGAATTCCACCAGCTTGGAGAAATTACTATGATCGCTAGCAGAGGAAAATACAAAGTACAAAGAAATAAAAGGCACCGCGTATACGCTTCCCAACCAACCCCACGCGCTATCCTAGGAACCCTAGCCATAAATAAAACGCGCCGCGAGTTCATTACCAATTGCAGCAGCTCTGGGGGAACTCCTTCCTCGCAGTTCGTGCGCTTCCCGGAGATTGTTTGTGAGGCACATTTCCGGCCGGGTGTGTGTGTGGCGTCTTTGAAGAAGGAACGTACATCTGAATTGCTAGAGCTTCATGAAGTGTAGGGCGCTGCCATATTGTACGGCAATTTCGCTTAGTTCCCTCTGTTTGAGCTTCCGTTCCCTGTCAACTCCGGCAGGGGTGGTCCGAAGATAGAGGGATCCTCACTCCGGCCTCTGATGTGTTGGTGAAAACAGTTGCTCGGGGATGTACTAAAACGAAGTACAGGAACAGCCCCTGGAAACAATGAGGGTATCTGTATTTTCCATAGAACATACCGGGAGCTGGGAATGACAATTGACGCGCCGGCTCCATTAAAAATCATCTGAGCTACTTGTAAAACCTGGAATGGATACTAGAAGGAATGAGAAGGGGTCACAAGTGCAGCAACAGTGATGGTTACGTAACGGCAGAATAGGAAGGAAGTCAAAAGAGAGGTGCGGAGGAAAGAGTTGGCAGCGGATGCAAAAGGGGTGTTGTTGTTGTTGTTGTATGGCTCTGTGGCAAGCCGGAGGGGAAGCGGAGTGGCTTGGACTACACCAAGCAACGCATTTAAGTGGCAGGCTGGGGGCCACCTCACGTCCCATACGCTCAAAACGTCTGTCCCTGATCAAAGTGCCTCCTTGCTTCACAGGCGTGCGCTGCAAAGGGAAGCATTCCTTTTAGACACCGTGTGGTTTCCTAAAGAAGGCTGGGCATTATCCCATCATAAGCCGAAAATGACCAAGAAGCTCAGCGAGATGCGGAGAAGCAGAGTCCGCTTTATGAGACGCATAACGTGCGATCCAGGGTTGGCAGATTTCAAAGAAGTAACCACATTAGCCTGTTTCAACATATATATCAAAAACAACACAAGGATAAAAACAAAAGACACAAGTATTACATTTTAAAAATAAATTTATATCTACAAATTTAATTCTAACAAATTTATTTCAGTTTGTTTTTTCGAGAGTCACAGCCCATCCCTTTTCCTTAGACACACAATTGGCAAAGGATTTTCAGATAGCAAATGGGTGTTGAGGGAATTTATGAAGTTCATAGCAATTGTGAGCAGAATTAAGTTTATAGTGGTTGCATAGTGTCTGATAACATGGAATAAGAGATTTTTGTGTATAAAAATGATATTAAACTGCTTAAAACTGTTCCGAAAATTGTTAGAAACATAAAAATACTTCAACTATGTGGCAAAAAAAAATGCAGTAGATGTGGCAACTCAATTTCAAATTTAAGCATATGCTAACCAAGCTAGGGGACCACTTTGCTTTTCCTGATAGCTTACAACATTGTCATTCCTGAGTGGACTAAAACCTATAGCGGTACCAGTGATCATGGTAATCAGCTGAAAAGCAAACAGGCCAATAGAGACAATAAAAGATGCAAAATGAAGATGTGAAGAGTATTGACAAATATCAGTCTCATGGAATTTGACTAAATGAACCATGGGATCATAGCTGTGTAACAGAAGTCACAATACAGATGGCCTGGAGCAGCTTCTTGAAGATGAAGAATTTCGCATGCAACAAGCACTAAAACTGGCTTAGTGAATTCTCATTGTACAATGCTAGGTATTCCTGTTTCTGCTATATGGCATAGAGTTTTGGCCTGTAAAATAGGCTGCTGTAAAAAACATTTGAGATGTGAATTTATCACAGGATGCTGAGAATATCTTAGATTGAGAGGGTAACCAAAGAACAAGTACTAAAGCAAACGAATAAAGACCAAGAAATCATAAAACACATAAAGTACAAAAAGCTAGAATACTTTGGTTACATAACAGCAAATGACAATGAAAACAATTCTTTCAGATTATCTGGAAGTTAAGTCATGGCAACTGGACTTCTTTCTTATTAGGTTTTCAACCAAATAAGAAAGAAGTCCAGTTGTCATGACTCAACTTCCAGATAACCTCACCTGGATGACTGAGAATCTACACAGATATAATTCTTTCAGATTGTTGCTAGAGCTGATCATTCAAGTCAAAATAAATAGGGGAAACATGCAGCAAGAGAACTTTTAGGCTGAAAAACTTTAGAGGTTGGTTATGGATGCAACACACAACACCATTGTTCAGAGCTATTGCAGCCAGAGTAAGAATAACCATGATGACATCACTCTGATGGGACAAGAACAAGAAAATGTGAAGTGATATAGGTAGCCATTGTCTAAACAAATACGCACACACAGGTTTCCCTGTTCTCACTGAGCTTAGCTACAGCTTTCATAGTTCAGGATGGGGAGGGCAATGGTTTTTCTAAGCAGCAATGTGTTGTTGTGAGCTCTCTCTGCTATTATGGATATTATTTTGAACTCGCTTGATTATGAATGTGCAATAAAGACTCATTAGATTTATAAAAGACCTGTTCTTTGTGGGGATAAAAACTGCTTGAACTGCCTTCTTACCACAAACAAACAAATAAAGATTCATGTGGTTACCTGAAAATTAACAATTTTTATTAGGCATACTTTTGTGAATTGCAGCCACAGACGTTTATGCCACTGGCATCTGTTAGTTTTTAAAGTGCCCCAAACACTTTTTGTTTTTCCTATAACAGATCAAGAAGGCTACTTCCCCCCTTGACACTTTGTTTTAAATCAACATGGCTACCAGATTTTTGCATTTTCTGTAGTGGCATAATTATGAAACAGTCACCTTGAGTGCTTGTACTTAAAATTTTTCAGTACAGTGGTAGGAATTCCATGATGTATAACACCCAACCACATTTTTGACTGCTGATTTCCTTTTTCAAAAGTGAAATTGTAGCATTATGTCGGCATACAGAAGCAGTATACCGGTGACACCTGTGTTAGCACTATACATTTTATGCTTTTCTGTCAGCTGTTGTTGTGTATGCAATATGCTCCAAGGTTTCCTATATATGAGAAATAACACTGGCTATGACTGCTGGTGTTCTGTCATGATTGGCAACCATGTAAATATGAATCCTTCCCCCATTGCAGAGATGGGGAAGTAACTTTAGGGCAGTGGTTCCCAACCTTCAGTAACTCAGGTGTTCTTGGACTTCAGTTCCCAGAAGCCTTCACCAAAAGTGCTGGCCAGGGTTTCTGGGGCTTGTAGTCCAAGAATATCTGAGTTACCCAAGGTTGGGAACTATTGCTAGGGGAGGGCAGCTTCATGAACCCCACAAGCTGTGGAATTCTCAGAGTTGTACTCCAAAAAGTAACTTTTCTCCTTTATGTTATACTGTATTGTGACTGACGGGAAACGATAGCTGCCAGCCCTTTAGAGTATCTATTGATTCTAATGTTTGTTTGTTTGTTGAACCTGTACTGTCTCTTTTGCAGATTTAACAACAAGGTATCATCCAGATGAGAATGAGAGTAAGATTCAGAATAAATTCCATTTTTCTCTCATCACACCCACAACTCCTCCCATTTTGTCTTTCACTCAAGCAGATATATGCCAGCATGAGGGTAGTACAACAATGGTGAGATGCCAGTGTAGGTTCATGATGTCAACATATCTTCTGGCTGTACAATATACATGGAATTAGCAGCAGCCATTTGTTTGTCTAGGAGGCATGAGCTAAAAGTCCGATTGCCTTGGATAAAAACAATCACACTCAGTAGTTAAAGCAGGAGTGGGCAAGTTGTGGACTGTAGCTTCCCAGTGTGCCTCCCCAGTGGCTGTACTGGTGACAGCTGGCAGAAATTGCATGCAAACACATCTGAAAGGCCAGTCTTGGTAGCTCAAAGATTCAAAGATACTGTCAACAAACCAAATCCCAAGCCTGTCATGTCCCTGAGACTACTTCTCTGTGTTGTAAAGTTTATTAGCACTACCCGGAACTCTAATGTACATGGAATGAACAAGCATGGCTGGCTGTTGGGTTCTGTTTCTTTTTTAAAATACCGCAGGATTCCATAACATCCGAAATAAATGTCAAAATATGTTTACCATTAAAGTAATAAGACCATGACTTCTGAACAAAGAAAGTTAGCCATACTATGTGGTACCTTAAATTATTTTCCTGACATTATATACAAACCATTTAGAGCAGGGATGGGCAAGTCATAGCCCACTGGAGGGTTGGATTACAAAACCCATCTTATCTAGGTATTGTTTGTTTGTTCAACTTGTAGACTGCCCCATAGTGCATAGCACTTTCTTTAATCGTTCTTATACTTATACCTTTCTTATAACTTTAATCTTTCTTATACTTCCACCATTAAAATCAAATCATCTTTATGTTTCTTGCTAAAGGTTTTCCCCTGTACAGTGTATACCATTGTGTTAATGTAAATTCAGTCAAATAACACACAATATAATACAAACATACAAATTATATCAATAAATAATTAGTCCTCTCCATAAGCAAACCCAACTTTAAATAAAAGTAAACAGTTAAATAATTTAAAATCCCAGGTCAACATTTTAAAACTTAAGTTTTCACTCATTTCTTAAAAACTCTAAAGGAAGTTGCCTGTTGGACCTCTGTTGGAAGTTTGTTCCAAAGAGATGTGGCCACCATCAAGAAAGCATGATTTCTTATGTTCACTCTTTTGGCCTCCTTTGGTGTCACTATTCTTAGCATCATGGAATGCAAAGAGCAAGTGGGATGGGTAGCTGTATTGTAGGAGAGATGTTCCAACAATTATTGAGGTCCTAAACCATTGAGGGCTTTATAGGTAATAACCAGCACCTTGAATTGTGCATGGAAACTAACGGGAAGCCAATCAAGGCATGCTGAAACTGGAGAAATGTGTTCCAATGTATTAGTTCCAGTGATCAGTCTGGTGGCCACATTTTCGACCTGCTAAAGTTTCCATAGTGTCTTCAAGCACAGCAAATATCCCTCTTAACTGGTTCGATCAGCCTTCTGACAGTATGTCTGGATTCAGTTTCAGTTTATTGACCCTTGTTGAGTCCATCATCACATGGCCAAAGATAAGAGACAAGGGGAGCAACAGTTCAACAACATCTGCAGAGACAGAGGATGCTCACTGTCACCTGCAGGTCTGAAAAGAAAGCCAAGTTACCACAGGAATCTACTAGTATGTTCCTCATACAGGAGCAGGTAGAGCTGCCATTGTTTGCTTTCTACAACACAAACTGGGCAGAGGTTGAAGCTGGGGACAAGATGGACTATTGTGAAAAATCCAGATGTGAAGTCTGGCAGAATCCGACAAACAATGGGCAAAGCTAATATGAGCCCAGCAAAAGCTGGGAAGTTATTGTTTAACCTTGTCAATCTTAGTATGGATGTGGAATAATTAGAAATCATATTTTTTTTGTGAGCATCTGAGGTTTATAAACTGTTTAGATTCCTATATTGGTTACTTGCCAGGACTCAACTGTATGATAAAATGGCTGATTGGCAGCCCTAGCAAGAGAATCAGGCTCTTTTAGGACAATCATTGCTCAGAGGTAATACTCTCTGGTCTCAGCGATAACTCACTTCTAAGTAAATGTACATAAGGCTTTAGCCTTCAGCAAGCAAAATGTACATGGATACATGGATTAATATCAACATTTTAATATGTTGACATTAATTCAAGGACTCCGGTGCAAATTTTGGACAGGGCTCTAAAACAGGGTGAGGGTGGGATGGGTCCTCTTGGAGTCCCTCTTGAACCCTCCAGTTTCCCATACTTGGCCACAGCCATACTCCATCCCAAGACCATTCAAGAGCTTTCCAGCTCCTGTATTTGTTCCTGTGTTCTGAAAGGCTGGAATGCCTCTCCTAAGGCATCCTGACTGGCAATAAGAGCTTTAAGCTAAAATATGCCAGTATTTTGGGCCCAGCCTTTTGCCACCTCTGAAATGTGAAGAAAGAGTTCAAGTTCAGCTGCAGCTTCATAGTGCATTATCTTCTGTTCAATATAAGTCAATAACATCACACAAAAATTACACACACTTCTAAAAAGATAACAGTATTGAAAACAGATGAGGGCAGGTTCAATGTACCTTCATAAACCTATATTCATATTCAAAGGTTTGCAATTTACCAGTTAAATAGTGAACGACTGGCCATCATACATCCAATACAGTATCAAATCTGCATGTCGATGTTTGCAATATTGTTAACTTAACTAGTGACAGCTGTTTTGTTGTTGTTGTTGTTTTTTACATTCTTCCATGATTTATCAAAAAAGATTCTTGCCAAAGTTAAAATACGTAACATTGGTTATGCTTATCTTTGGGAACAGATGACTACAAAGTTTTCAGTTACGAAACAATAATGTGCATCAGATCAATCCCAACCAGCCCATCCACCCCATCCAGTGTACCACTAGATCCAGTTTGGCAGCACAACCAAGATCTTGAAGCATGGGGAAGGATGAAACATTTAGTTAATCATATCGACACCTTTTAACTCTAACATTCCCGGGGAAGGGGGGATGTTAGAATTTAATCGTTCTTATACTTATACCTTTCTTATACCTTTAATCCTTCTTATACTTCCACCTTTGAAATGAAATCATCTTTATCTTTCCGGCTAAAGGTTTTTCCTGTATAGTGTATACCATTATGTTGATGTGTTACATGCAGCAGCAGTTTGATTCTTGTGGTCATTCTTCACTCCTTCCAGTCCTTATTTTTTTATCTCTCATGTCTCTGATCATGCATTATAAGTGTGAACAGGAATTCACTCTTCTCTCTCCCCCTCATTTACTTATTCATAAATTTATACTCAACTACAATCTGTCTCTAATACAGTATAATTACCCCTCCTTGTCTGACAGCAGCTTATATGTCTAAATTGATATATCAATCACTGATTCAATTGACAGATGGAATTTTGCTTGCCATGATCTTGTTCTTATAGCTTTTTCTTCTTTATTTTATTTATCTAAATACTTCAAACCCACACAATATCAGCAGATGAAGAGCAAGGTACAGTCACATTAAAAATATATTTTAAATACTTTGGGTCAAACGCTATTGTAAAAAAATAGCCATGTAAGGGTAATCACACAGGCAGTTTTTGTATTTCTTAGGCTGAAAGGTGCACAACCCTGATCACATTATTCATTGTGCAACCTAGTGAAGAATATATGTGTGATGTATAGCCCAGGAAACAGGTAATACTGTATTGCTTTTTCCATGGCCCTTAACATGATTGTGTTAAGGCAAGAGGATTCTGTGATTTGAAACAAAACATTCCAAAAACCACTTTAAAACAATTGCATAACTAATTGAAGGATTGAACTAGGATTCTAGTTATCATACACTTGGATGAATAGCTGCAGTTTAATTTGGAGTCAAAATAAAGGCAATGTTCGCAGCAGATGGAAGGGCTATTAGTAGGGTGCAGCAACTGAGGCTTTACCCCAGGGCACTGAAATTCAGGGGACATCAAAATCTAGGGGTGATTGTACTGGTGAGTGTTAAAGTGTGCTGCTTATATACCGCCTCATAGTGCTTAAAGCATTGTCTGGACAGTTTACAATTTAATTATGTGGGCTACATGTTAGGAGAATAAATAGCACCACTGCCCAGTCCTATTTATTTATTTATTTATTTATTTATTTATTTATTTATTTAAAAGCATTACATTTTTCTTTCATTTGCAGGCACACCACATTCTCCTCTTCCTTTTCAATGAGGGGTTACATCACTGCCTCAGGGCAGAATGAATGGGAGATGGTGCTGCTTGCCCCAGATGCCAAAATTCCTCTTTCACTTGGGCCCCCAAGGAGGAGGCATTCCCTACATGGGCTGCTATAGCAGAGAAAACCCTCTCCCATGTTTCCACATAACGTACTGTTCTCACTGGCGGGATATGGAGAAGCCCCCTCCCCAAAGCAGATCTTAATCATCTGGTACATATACAGTACATGGGGAGAGGCACTTGCACAAATATCTAAGTCTCAAGACATTTTAGGGCCTGAAAATCATCATCACCATCCTGAACTCTGACTAGAAGCAGATTGGCATCAGGCAGTGCAATATGATGTCATGCTCAATCATATCAAACCCCACTGAGAGACCTAGTAATATCTTCCATAAACAGGTCATTCGTCAAAGTCACCGATGGTGTTTTCATCCCAGCCTGGCCTGAAACCAACCTTAAAGGAGTCTAGATAACTAATTTCCTCCAAGAATATCTCAAAGAAGAAGCCACTAGTTGCCACACTCTCAGTCATCTTAAAGTGTGCTGTTTATATACCATCCCATAGCACTTAAAGCACTCTCTGGGCTGTTTACCATTTAACTGCTCAGGCAACACAACATTCCCATCTCCCCAAGAGAGCTGGGATATCTGCAGTGAGACAGGTTAAAACCTCTGGGTGCAGAAATGTCTTCAAGAAAGACTGACAAATTCCTCTTTCAAGGTGGCAAGCACAAACCTCTCACCTAATGAAGCATTTCTGATCAATCCTCCATCCCTGCACAGGTTTCTACCACTGTCGGCCTAAACCACAAAAGGTAGTGGCCAGTCCATGATAAGTATCTATTTCTGGCAGAGTCCCTTCTCCCACCCAGTTCTGCCAGAGACACTCGTTCTAGCCAGGCCGGGCGATTGAGGGGCCTAATGCCGAGGGAGGCCTGGAAGGAAAGAACGAGGAACCGGGCCTTCTCGGCAGTGGCCCCTCGCCTCTGGAACAACTTGCCTGTAGAGATCCGCCTGGCTCCCTCTGTGGGTGTCTTTAGAAATAAACTTAAGACATGGCTATTTAGGCAGGCTTTCCCTCCTGCTGTATTTTAATATTTACATTTTTACATCTTGGATTTTGCATGTTCATTGTTTCTATTGTTTTTAAATTTTGTAATGCCGCCCAGAGTAGACTATCTGTCTAGATAGGCGGGGTATAAATCTAATAAAATAAAATAAATAAATAAAATAAGTAGCGATGGGGAACTCCCAAGCTTCAGATCATCCTTTCTCTGCCCTATTGCAAGGAGCAAGTGCAGGGTATGATATGCTACATGCCCTGGGTCAGTGATGTACTGAGATAGTCCTTTTGATTGCAGAAAGTCTCAAGCAGCCTCCATAAAGACAGTCTCAAGATAATCTTAGAACTGCAGAGCTGGAAGGGACCCTATGGATCACTGAGTCCAGCCCCTGTCAAAGAGGCACAAGTGGGGAATTGAACTCCCGACCTCTGGCTCTACAGCCAGGGACCTAAACCACCTAGCTGTCCAGCAGGTTGAAGTTCCCTAGAACCAAGAGCCCTGGGGTTCTGCAGCAGAACCTCCAAGACAATCTCAGTCGCCTTAGGCAGGGGGACTGTTGGGCAGGAGGTTGAACAACACACCAGTAGCATATATGTTCTATCTCTTTGCCACAGCACAACACATGGGACCTCAGAACTGGTGCCAAGACAGATAAGTCTCCTTGTGAAAGCAAAGCAAAACAAAACAAAGCAAACTGTGCTGCTTATTTACAGTGCTTAAAGCACTGTCTGGATAGTTTACAATTTAATTATGCAGGCAAGACATTGCCCTCTGCCCCATGAGCTGGGTACTCAGTTTACCAACCTTGGAAGGTTAGAAGGTTGAGTCAACCTCAAGCCGGCTATCTGAGTACACAGTTGAACTCAGGTCATGAGCAGAATCTTAACTGGAGTACTGCAGTTTAACTACTGCACCATGAGTGCACAGACAAGAAATCTGTATGGATTATGGCAATCTCTTTCTGCTGGGTCTTCTTTCTAGATTGTTGCTGCACAAAGTACTACAGTGGAAAATTTTGCATCAGATCAATTTCACCTAGCCCATCCACCCCATCTAGTGTACCACTGGATCCAAGGGCAGCTTGGCAGTACAACCGAGAGCTTGAAGCATGAGGAAGGATGAAAAAAGGGGGGCGGGAATAGTTTTCAGATACTCATTAAATCTTCTTCCTGGCATGTCAAACACCAACATCATACCTCCTTCTAACCAAGGTCAACCTAATAGTAGGTCCCTGGACACACTCCCCACCCACCAGCCTGGTCAGAATCTGTTTCATCCCTATGTTTCCAAGTCAGTTGTTCTGTGCCATTGAACCTTACTCCCTGGTATTTCATTCATGTTGGATATGTTTATGTGTCCCATCATAGAGTTATCTGCATCCCCTGTGCCATTATACACTTTTTAGAAAACTATAGCAAAATAAGTAATAGGAATTTAACAAAAAACCTGTTTATTGGAAGCATTGTGCTGAAATTTAAAACATTTATGTCCATAAATGTGTCTACTTGGAGTGGAGTATCTGCAGTAATTTTTGCAGGATTTTACAAAAGAATAAGATAATTAACAAAGATGATGAGATACATTCTATGGAAATTACCTTTTAATTTCCCTTAAAACTGAAATACTTCAGAAATTTGCCATTTTAAGAAATGGAAAATATTCCCTGCAGAAATTATGAAGGCAGAATTGTGCACACTTTATATTAGTTCTAATATCATCTTAGCCTCAGCTAGTTTTTTTTAATTTTCCCAGCATAAGTCCCCCATAGATTCTTTTCTGCTCAAATGTGTTGTTAAATGGGTAGCTCAGAAGCCCTCTGCCAAAACACTGGGGAGTTTCAGATCCTCCTTTCCCCAGATTCCTTCTTCTGGCAATTCAAAACAAAGTTATTATGTTTCCATTTTATCCCTGGGGAATATATAAAATGCCAACAACTCTCTCAAGAGATGGATTAGAAACACGAGGAGTTGGGAAGCCCACTCTTTCTCAAAGATGATTCTATTATATTTTTAATAAGGCTCAGAGAAAACAGATTATGATGACAGTTAATGAAGTTAGCTTAATTTCAGTCCCAGAAACATGGCCCACTATCCTAACCCTTGCTGTGCTGCACAACTACAATTCGGTCAGGGTAGGGCGCCTGGCCAAACTCCAGCAAGGCACCTGAATCCGGGTGCCTCTTATTACGTCTGTTCAACTTCATAATAAAGTGTTGCTTTTAATTATTATGAAGATCAGCCAGAAGGCGGAAGCGTGAACTACGTACATCCAGCGGTGCTGGGTTCTCCGCTCCGCTCTCGTTGACCCTCTCCTAGCCCCACCCAAGTGAAAGCTAGCGTTTTCCCGCTGTTGCCACTACTTTAAATAAAAGTGGATCCAATGACACTTTGATCCCTAGTGGGAGAGGGATGTACTTCCGCAGATTTTTCCTCGCGGGGAGGGAAGGGGAAGGCGGCCGAGATAAGTTAGGCTGAAATCATCGGAGGAGCGGAGGCCTTCGCCTGCAAGCGGGCAACTTATAGAAGAGCGCCGCCCGGCCCTCCAAAGCCTCCGGGCACCCCGATCAACGTTCATCCGAAGGCGACAGCAGGCCGGCCGAAGAAACGCATCAAGGAAAAGGCTGCAGCTGTGGATCAGCTGCTGCTGCTGCTGCTGCGAGGCAGGGGAGGAGTTTAAAGGGGATCAGGAAGCAACGGAGTGTCTAACACCTCTCGCCTGCTATGGCTGGCTAAAGGGGGGGGGCGGGAGGAATCATCATAACCATAACAAGGGAAGGGGAGGCGGGGAGGAGGCAGTAGGAGAGCGAGAGAGAGCAAGCAAGCGAGGGGGGGGGGCCGTGGGGGAGCACCACGAGCACCGGCAGCATGAGAAGGCGAGCTGGCCTGGGGGGCAACATGAGGTCAATCGTGGGCTTCTTGTCCCAGAGGGGCTTGCAAGGAGACCCCCTGCTCACCCAGGACTTCCAGAGGAGACGCCTGCGAGGCTGCAGAAACCTCTACAAGAAGGATCTCCTGGGCCACTTCGGCTGTGTCAATGCCATTGAATTCTCCAACAATGGAGGCCAGTGGCTGGTCTCAGGTAATGCAACAACCCCTCGCCCTTCTCGCCCCCTCCCCTCAATTTTTATTTCTTCCACTCCTCTCTTTTCTCTTCTCCCCCCCCCCCGCACCCCGCATCTCTGAGCCCGCATCGGAAGGAAACGGTAGCGGCTTTTCAGAGGCGTATTCACACATACACGCGCCCACACCCCTGAGGTTTCCCAAAGAGAGATCTAAAATGGTTGACAGATTTTGGTAGGGGGAGGAAGATTATTTTGTCCGTCCTCCCGAAATCCTGTTATTGTGGCCTTATTTCGCGGGGTTGGAAGTTTCGTCTTTCTTTCGAGAGAACAGGGAGTGCTCTGCAGTGCTTTTTGGGTTGTGTTTATAAATTAATAGCTGAATAGATTCAGCGCTAGTATTGGGATGTGTCGGAAGTGTCTGGAAACAAAATGGATAAGAGACGTCGGAATCTCCGTGACATTTGATAAAGTAAGCGAGGAGGGACGCGACGCCTCCTCATGGAGATCGGGATAGATTTCTGACTCTGGATTTAGATTCAAAATGTTGTTTACTCCGCTTATGGGAAGCGGTGTGTGCGGCTTTGAAAAGAACCGAATGATCGAGGGAGGAGGGATCACTTGGGGGAGCCCCTTGGTTTTTTTAACTGCAGGAAGATGAGGGTGATTTTATTTTGCATGTTCTTTCTCATAGTGCCTTCTCAGAAAAGGCATTGGATCGTTTCACTCGGGTCACTTGTTTTAATTGCAGTTGGAAGAAGTGTCTGTGTGGTGATGGTGGTGGGTTTAGACTCGACCCTTAATGGGGATGGGGGGGGGTTGTCAGGTGTCGGGGAAGCTCCCAATTGACGTTAGCCGCTACGACGGTGGGGATGATGGCGGGAGCTGCCCCTTTGGGAAGAGGCCGAGAGGACTGGTCTCTTCACTTCGCGCCCCTCCTTCACTGCCATTCCTCAGCGGCTGAGGCTGGGGGCAAATTCCTTCAGGACCACCCCCTTCCCCGCTGCTGTCTGAAGCACCGCTCCCCGTTCCGAGGGGAAATGGCAAACTCCAGGCCGGGGCTTGAGTGGGAACTGCAGGCCTCGCTCTCCTGGAGCTCCTCATAGCGACAGGCCGGGGAATCGATGGCCTATTCCGCCCGGGGAGGGGAGGACCGGACGACGCGAGGCGGGGACCTCGCACCGCCCGTTTTCGCCTTTGGTGATTGGTGGGAGGGAGTGGGAGCCTGTATAAGTTGGGTTTTTCCTCCGTGTAACTCTGGGTGGCTTGTATTGACAAATGTGAAGTCGGAGGCAACGCTCGCATCTTCCTGTCACCAGGATACATACTCCCTATATAAGGCAGTGTAGAGTCCAGGCACTCCATGATGATAGTCTGTCTGAAATAACTGCCACAACCGACTTTACAATTTCTGTTCTACAATTTTCACCTGCACATGTGCATTTGTCGTTTGCACTAACAGTTCTTAACTTTTCTTTACCACAGACTCCTTTAAGTATCTTTTGTTGCCACAGACCACCAAGATTTAACTCAAGATTTAAAATCCTAAAGCGCATCAAATATTTGTTTAAAGTTTCTCATGAAGGGTCTCATGGACAGATATTCCTTGCTATAATGGCAACTTTTTAAGATGCCTGGATTAAAAGCTTCATTTTGCTTTGAACAGGATACACTCTCATCAACAGCATCAGTTCTTTTATGTTTCAGATTCAGCCAGCAATCAATTCTGAGGCTCAGTCAAAATGTATTGTTACAAAATTCACTGTGATATCGGAAAGTTATTTTACCCAACAATAACCAAATGTTTTTATTAGCAGAAATCGAAGAAGAAACACAATCACAAAGTCCATTCAAACACTAACTCACACTGACACTGACTCCGACTCTCTTTTCCTGCTGCTTCTGACTGTTCAGTAGCAAGAAATGTCATGTGCTGCCTCTCAACCACTTGGCGTCATTCACTTGCATGTCCTCGCCATGTGCAGAAATATCAAACAGTTATTTGCTATCAAACAGTTATTTTCATAACTAAGTTTTACTTTTTTTGTTTTTAATGGAAGCTGTAGGTTAGAAAAGCCAAGTTTTACACAAACAAGCAAGATAAATTAAGATTTTGTTCTAGTTTCCTTTTCCTTCTTGCTTTCTTCTTTTCATTAATTCTTCCTTTCTGTTTTAACTGCAAAAGATCATAACATTTCTTCACGACTTCGTCAACCCCCTGTGAGGACATTGTGGCCCCTTGGGGGTCTCTGGACCACAGGTTAAGAAACTGTGATGTACATCCATCTCAGTAGGTAGCCTACCAAAAAGGCATTGAAGCCTATTAAAATGTTAAGTAAACTGTTAAGTAAACTGGGGTATGCATGATATAAACCCTGTTAAGTGCACCCGGATATGCTTTGTGTCCCTGTTTCTTTTCTGCATTGCTTGTTGTATCTAGCAAAGTAAGGCACTACCCCACAGCACACCCTATGTGATAGATGACACAGTAAGGATTCTGTGTAGCCCCTGCAGGTCATAACCATTTATGTTCTTAGTTCTGTTGGCCTTAGTCTGTAGACCCATTATTTAGGTACAGGGCAGGTAGGAAGGAGATCCCTCCTAATTTCTGAGAAGCATGAAAGATTCTACCCAAACTTCCACTCACTGTTTTGAAAGAGAGACTTTCTTTGATAGGTCTTGTCTCATTAAATTTGAGGATATTTCATATTGCAGTAACACACCAGACCAAAGTGCCTTAAATGCCTTTTAATGGCAGTTGCCATACATCCCAGTTCTGGGGGAAAGGCAGCATATAAATATAATTACTTAATTGAAAAAATTCAGAGCCCATCAGCATCATAAATCCAGGTTTAGAATTTGTATGTGTGCTGATTTAAGTGAAACCCTAGACAGTTACAGATGTCTGTGATTTTTAGAAATAAGTAGTAATTTCATCTCTTATGGAAGAGTGATCAACGCATCACCCAGTTGATATGGGAAAGACGGAATACATTTTTCAGTATATAGAATACAATGGGGTCCTTCAAAGTCTTGTTTCTGATTCCTAACTGGGAGGGAAACTTTAATGAAATTCTAATCATAAAAACAAATGTCGATGAAGGAGACAATAATTCTAAACTATCCCTAACCTTTTTTTGTATTATTCTAAGACTACCTTATTAATCTAAATGCACAGAGTTGTGGTTAAGTAACTACTGTATTGGTTCCAGCAGCAGCATTTACAGGACTAAGGTGGATGTATTATAATACAAAGTATCAGTGAGAAGACAGATTGTGGGATTATGATTTGCCTGATTTTTAATAGTTGATTCAGAACTTTATTCCGTCTATATGTGGATACCCAGTGTGGTGTGATGGACAGAGTGTAGAACTAGGACTCAGGAGGCCTGGGTTCAAATCTCTACTGAGCTATGCAGACTCACTGGGGTGTGGAACTGGTAAAATGATTCCTTAAATATCTAACTTACCTTGGAAGCCCTATTAGGGTCGCTATAAGTTGGTTTTGACTTGACGGCAGACAACAACAACAGCATGTTAATAAGTTAGAAAGGACTGTCAAAATGTTGTTGGAGGGCCAAAGTGTTAATAAATAAAGTCAGTATTTAACATAAAACAAACTAGTGACTTATGCAAACTTCGGACAGCAGTTTGCACTATTTGAGTGTTGTAGACTTCAGAGACTTATAAAGTCAATCTTTGTTTTAGATTTGAATTTGAATTTACTTTATTGTCATTGTACTTCCGTACAACGAAATTAAATGCCATCTCCAGTACACATAATAATAAAACACACAACAACATAGCATCCATAACATGAAAACATAGCACATTACACATTAAACACATCCCTCTCATTCACATCCCTCACATTCAATTTCCCATCGCACAACACATTAATATTGCACTATATAGTGGAATTCAATATAGCTGCAGCTCTGGGATAGAAACTGTTTTTCAACCTATTTGTCTTTGTTTTAATTATCCTATACCGCCTACCAGATGGTAAGAATTGAAAGAGGGAATGGCCCGGGTGTGATGGATCTTTGAGAATATTTTGGGCTTTCTTAGGACATCGGGAATTAAAGAGATCTTCCAAAGGGCGAAGAGGGCAGCCAATGATCCTCTGGGCCATTGTAATAATCCTCTGGAGCGTTTTCCTATCTGCCATTGTACAGTTAGCAAACCATATACCAGAGCAATAGGTTAAAATACTCTCTGTGATACAGCGGCAGAAGGTTACCAGCAGTTTTCCATTCAGTTGTTGTTTCCTGAGAAGTCTCAGGTAATATAGTCTCTGCTGGGCCCTCTTAACCACTGCTGTAATACGAGCGCCCCAGGACAGGTCCTCCTTGATGATAACACCCAGAAACTTAAAACTGGTTACCCGTTCCACTTGCCCGCCACTTATAACCAAGGGCTGAATATCTGATTTATTTCTTCTATAGTCTACTATACGCTCCTTGGTCTTCTTGATGTTGAGGGTCAAGTTGTTATCTTCACACCATGAGATTTTAAATATTCAACAGTTGTCTTGAAAAATTTCCTGAGAGATGCTTCTGTCTATAGTAGCAAGCATGGGTTCTTTTGCTGCCACTTTAGATCCTAAATAAATATGGAATTATGAAAGCTGTTAAAAGTTTGTAAGAACTTTAGCAGCAAAAGAAGTCATTCATGTCAATTGAAATGAGTATGGTATGGCAGAATTTGAAGACATTATAGCTTTGTGTATTTGTTCTGTAAATAAGACATTTGTATGCTACCAAAGTTTTAATTAACTAACCAGATGCTTATTGCTGTTGTTTCTTGAACATCTAGTGCATGGAAGAGGATCTATTAGTAGGGATGATGTTTTCATTCTGTAATATTAAAACAGAAGTTGCACTTGCCAGCACTTCCTATACAAGACATCAGTTAAATACATTGGAGCCTTGGCCTATCTCACATCTGTCAGAACACAAAATAATCTTGGAACAACCTTCTTGAGAGGTGCCTCTACTAAATAACCATGCACAACTCTTCTGCCTTCCTTAAATCCCACCGCAACCCCCACCCACCTACCTTTCCATGTCTTCTATACCTCCAATAAATTTGTGTCCTCACGTATGTCCTTTCTCTGACTTTATGATTTTGTTTTTCATTTTCTTATAATGTCTCTTGGAATTGCTGTTTTATAATGCATATGAATCTTGCCTTTCTTCCAAAGATTTCAAGTGCCATACACTGTTCTTCTTCTCACGTTATTCTCCGTAACATTGCTGTGAAATAGGTCAAGCTGAATGTGTGTGACTGGCCCAGTATCACCCAGTAAGCTTCATAGCTGAGTGGAGTTTTGAGTCTAGATTTTCCCAGTCCTAATCAGGGACTGAGCATTATATATTACTGGCTATGCTACTTTTGCCCCCTTAGCAGTGAAGCTGCTTACTTTGAGAACTTGTGCAATGTGCATCACTATCATAAAATAAAGAGTATTTCTCTTTTTTTAATTAACAACTTGGGATAAGGTAAGGGGTTCAGAAGGTAAAGGGGGATGTGAGGGGAGAGAAAAGGAGGGGAGGAGAACACAAAATGTACTGACATCCAGTCTATTCATGTTGCGATATCAACTCGACTTCCCGCTTTTCTACTATTTGATTGCCCTCCAGGTTTTAACTTACATTTACATCCTAGTTTTAATCTATGTTATTCAAGTACTATCTGGTGACTCAAGCCATTTATATAATAAATCCTATCGTTCAGTTGCCTTTTGTATTGGACAGTCTTTCAACACTTCTGATAAGATATCCATTTCTGCCGCTTCTCGTATCTTCTCAATAAGTTCCTCTTGTTTCGGTATCACCGATTTTTTCCAATTCTTGGCATAAAGAATTCTGGCTGCGGTGACTATATATATAACTAAGTAGTTCTTTGTCTTACCTATATTGTCTGGTATAATACTCAGTAGAAACAGTTCTGGGGTTAGTGGAACCTTAGAAAGCAATATTTTTTGTAACAGAGTATGTACACCTATCCAAAATTGTTTCGCTACTCTTCAAGTCCACCACATATGGTAAAAACTTCCCTCATGTGCTTCACACTTCCAACAAACATTTGACACATCTGTATAAATCTTTGATAATTTTTCCGGAGTCATATGCCACCTGTAAAACATCTTATATATATTCTCCTTGAAATTAACTGATTTTGTGAGCTTTATATTATTTTGCCATATTTGCAACCATTGATCAATATCAATATTATGTCCTATATTTTGTGCCCACCTAATCATACATTCTTTGACTATCTCGTCTTGCATTTTAATTTCTAACAAATAATCATACATTGTCTTAACTACTTTATCTTTTGAGCCCAGCAGAAGTTTATAAAATATCGTTTGTTCTGGGTAAAAACCCTCTATTTTATCTTTTCTATACCTAGATTCCACTTGTGCTCTGGACCACCAGTCTATATATATATATATTGTGTCTCTAGCTCTTCTTTATACCTTAACTCACAATCCTTTTTTAATAAATCTTGATATCTTAGAAGTTTTGCTTCCGTCATAAGATTAGGTTGTGTAAAGGCCTCTCTATAGGTGATACCCAGACTGGTGTTTTTTGGTAAATCTGTTGGATGATCTTTTTCCAAGTCCCTAGTAGAGCTCTTCTTATCATATGCAAGTTGAAATAAAGAGTATTTCTCATCTTCATCATAGTTTTAGAGCAGTGGTTGGATGGTCATTTGCCATGGATACTTAATTATGGGTATTCTGCTTTGGCAGAGGTTGGACTAGATGATCTTCCCTTCCAACTCTACAATTCTGTGATGTTATGATTTTCAGACAGAGGAGTATGTATATGAGCAATTAGAAAAGACTGTCATTTGATCCTCCTTCCCACCCTTTGATCATGCCTTTTCTCTTGTGGTATTCTGATTTTTCCTCTACAATTCTTATGGATTTTCCCATCTTGCTTTGATAGGCTGTATAAGGAGAAAAAATTCACAAGGACAATGCTTCAGATCCAGAAGACTTGAAACAATATTGATCTTGAAAGATGTGTGTGCTTTGTCGAAATGTTGTTTTGCGAAGCTGATACCACACCTACCCAAAGTTCCTGTCATGAGAGGAAAGTTTGTTTGCTTCATAGTAGGCTACAGTTCTCATGACAGGGAACGGAGGAAAAGATTGGCAGTATTTCATAAAGAGAAACCTTTCCGAAATAGGATATGCACTCTTCTTCACTCACCTGTTGTCACAATTGCTACCTTCCAGCACATTCATTTTCAGACTTGGACTAGATGTTCTTGTATTACAGGTCCCAGAAGCCTTAGCACAGCAAGTGGTCAGGACTATTTCTGTCACTGTTAGCACTAGTGTCACAGTTTCTTCCAGGTAGCCCATGGATATTCCTGTGTGGGAGTTAATTCTTAGAAAATAGCCTATTGATAGAGACTTATCTAGTGTGGGTAACCCATCAGTGCTTAAACCCATTCTCTCTCTCCATCTCCTCCCACTGCACCAGGAGAGACTGACTTCTGTGTGCAAAAGCAAAAAAACAAACAACAGTGAAAACTCACAGAAGCAGACAAAGCTGTTAAGTAGAGACTGGAAACACAGTGGGTGCAAGGACTTCCCTCTGGGAACTCATGTGAAAAATTTGCCAGGTATCAGGATGCTTGCTAGAGTCCTAAAAATGTCTGTGTTTCCTGGCTCTCCAAACAGGAAGCCAAATTCAGAGTGAGCAATACTGAAGGAAGTTGGATTTCTGTGTGTGAGGTGCTGGAGGAAGAGAAGGATTGATTTTTGTGCAGTAGGTGGCCTTAAAGCCTGAGACTCCCTTTCTCAGCTGGTTTCAGTGCTCACTGTGAAGGTATGTGGTTTGCTCCAAATAGCACGCTGGACTCAAGTGAAGTCATCCACCAGTTCCTTCTGTCTCTTTTTGCCTCTTCAAAGGGTACCCTCAGCTGGACTAACACTGCAGTCCATTGGTCTTCCTTGTATATGTATTCCCAATCCCAGGGAGCTTTAAGTTCTTCTGGGATCTCAATATCCAGATGGTAGAATTCCACCTCGGGATCCTCTATAGCAGTGATGAGAAACCTATGGCACGTGTGCCACAGCTGGCACACAGAGCCCTCTCTGTGGGCACGCAAGCCATAAGTCTCTAGATCGCTACCCTCGGCAGCCAAATCTGAGGAGGCGGCTGCAGCCGCATTGCTAGTGCCCCGACAGGTGGCGGGCCAGGATCTGGAGCAGCTGGCACTGGCGAGCTGGCTGAGCTATAGGCAGTGGCAGGGTTGGGCACAACTGGAGGCGGAACTGGAGTGGGGTCTGGAGGCACCTCCGTGCCTGGGATTCCCCCTTCCACTGCCACTTCCGCTTCCGCCGCTGCCCGATGGGTTTGGTTTGGGTTTTTTCCCAGTTTGGGCACTCGGGCTCAAAAATGTTTGCCATCACTGCTCTATAGCATCACCCCAATCTTTCTCCCAATCTTCTTCTCTTCCCCTTGTCTTAGGAGGCAAATCCTCAGTTTGAATGAACTGTCAAGCTCTGTGCTCATTTATTTCCTCCCTCTTTGCTGTTTCTAAGCCGTCTTTTATAGTCCCCAGTTTCCAAGGGTCTCCCTCCCCTCTCTAGTCCTTTCTTTCTTGGACTTTTTTTCACTTCTTGCACTCTGTTCATTAACTGTTGCTGTTATGTGCCATGGGCTCACTTGTTCATCTTTCTGGCAGTCCAGGGTATCCTCAAAGCTCTCCTCTAGCACCACATTAAAAAAAAAATGTTTTTCCCTGTCAGCTTTCTTTGGTGTCCAGCTTTCACATCCAAACATGGTGACTGGAAATACAAGAGTATGGATGATCTTGGTCTTTGTTTCCGATGACATAGCCTTACACTTCATAATCTTTTCTATTTTCTTCAATGCTGCCCTTCTGAATCTCAGCTGTCTTCTGATTTCTTGGCTGCAGTCTCCATTTGGATTGATGATTGAACCAGGGTATACAAAATCTCGTAACTATTTCAATTTCTTCATTGTCAGCATTAAAGTTGTGTAGTTCTTCTTTACTAAAGAATTTTCTCTTCTCAACGTTCAACTGTAGTTCTGCTTTGGCACTTTCTTCTTCCACTTTCACTAAAGGTCATTCCAAGTCATTGTTGCTTTCTGCCAGTAAGATAACATCACCTGCATATCTTAAACTACAGTCAACCCTCGACTTACGAACGGCCCTAGTTACGAACATTTCGACTTACGAACCACTCTGATAGAAAAATATTGACTCGACTTGCGAACTTAGATTCGAGTTACGAACCGAAAAAAAAACCTTTTTTTTAACCTAAGTCATCTTAGGTTAAAAGGAAAAAAAAGAAAAAAATTCTGCCCCTAGTGGTAGGAACGGATTAACTGGCTTTGCATTAGTTCCTATGGGAACTAATGATTCGAGTTACAAACCGCCCCTCGACCTAAGAACCAAAAACAGCCGGAATGGATTTTTTGGTTTTCAATGCATTCCTATGGGAAATGCTGATTCGACTTACGAACTTTTCGGTTTACAAACTTCCTTCCGGAACGGATTAAGTTTGTAAATCGAGGGTTGACTGTATGGATGTTTCTTCCACAAATTTTTGCTCTCTTTCATCTGGATCTAGTCTGGGCTTCCATATATGTTCTGCATATTTCTTGGTCTTTCTCTTTTAGCTGCCCCTTCTGATATTTTTATTGTACTCCTGACTCCTTGTCTTCCAGGTCTTCCCGGGTCTCTGGATCCCCCAGGATATCATAGCTCAATATAGTTTCTCTCAGGTCTACCAGGGACTTTGTAGTGGGAAACTCAGCAGGTCCTAGGGAGAAATGAAACAACTCACTGACAGGAACCTGCATACCACTGTCTCCATCCTTACTGTTATCTAGAAGCTCTCTCTGCTTTTCAAGCTTACTGATGTTAAAGTCTTCACTGCAGGTATACTATCTGGTTACTAAAAAGGAAATAGAAGAGATCTTGGGAAATCAAATCAATACCCTTGGCCATAGAAAAGAAATTGCTGCCCTCTTTATTTAAAATAATTGCTCCAGGAGGTTTCAATTTGAAAATCGGGAGTGCATCTACGTAAATCAACTCCATTTGCATTGATGTTCTTTTAAATACTTGCTTGATTCTTCAGCTTTATTCTTCCCTAATCACTTTTTAAAGCATATATTCAAGAAGGTGTGAGGAGTTTAAAAGGCTACTGATTTTTAAGGCAGCTTCAAGAGTCCTTGTCAATCTGAGTAAGGCTAGCAGTCATATTGGAGCAGGGCCTTTTTGATAGTGGCAATATGATTATGTAATAGTCTTTCCAAGATGATTTTCCGAATATTATCTCCATCTTCTTTTTTGGGTTCTGAGAAACTCTGTCTATACAGTATATCCTCCTGGCCTTTTAAATAATGCACGGAGGCCTCTCAGTCATAGAAGTGTAGATGTTGTTGAGTGTTTCATTTCTTACTACATTTCCTTTTGTTCTTGCTTCTATGGCTTCATGTTTTGTTTTTAAATCTAAATAGTTCTTGTTCTGTTTCAAGCCACCCAGATAATTTTATGTTCCAAGGTAGCATTTTCTGTACTGTAAATTAATCTCTTCCTAATTTGATGAGATTATGTTATTTTTATTTTGAACAGTAATAGTACATAAGATTCATTAAATGTCCTTCTTTTACCTCTGTGAATGGAATGAAGACATTTAAGCTGAGGGAACATGGTCTCTGTCTATGCAGTATACACTGCACATGCTTGATAACACAGGTCAGCTTCCAAGTCCTCTTGTTTCTGTATGATTTAGGGCCAAGTAGTAGACTTCTCTGTGCAGTTAAACTATCAGGACAGAGAGAAAATGGATGGAGACTAAATGCAGCTCAGTAATAATTATATATCCTCTAGAATGCTGAAATAGTATAGTTCAGATATGATGGAAAGTTTTCATAACTTACATATTTGTCTATTCAATTTAAAAAACAGTGGGCATAACTAACCAGGTGTTGAATAAATGAAAAGGAAAGTAAATATAAAGCTTTGAGAATGACATTATTGAGTGCAAAATAATAATAGTAAGAATAAAAATAAAATAATCTAGCTTGTTCTTTGCTGTAATTTCTTTATCATACAGGTGTATGGAAGTACCAGAAAAATAACATTGTTATTTGGTTCCACTGCTGATGATTATAATTTGAATGGAGATGTTGGAGTGTACTTTGAGTGAATGTGTGTGCATTGAGGGGCTGAATGGATTTGCAATAATCACACAACTCCAACTTTTCTTTCTGCTGCATTATCTTCTTGCTTGTTTCCAGGCTGGCTATACCGAAGTCACAAACGGCTTTGGGCCTGTTTTCCTTTAAAAGCCACTTACTTCCATATAGGCCGGTCCAGGAATTAAGACAATGTTCAAGTTCTTGCTCTTGATACCATTGCAAATCATTTATTTATTCGTTTATTTATTTATATGCCGCATTTCTCCCAACAAGGGACTCAAAGCAGCTCATAACATTAAAATTCACACAATTTAAAAACACAATAAGTTAAATATTAAAAGATAAATTAAACAATATATGATTTAAAATACAATTAAAATATTAAAACATGAAAATATAAAAAAAGATTAAAATTTCTGCTGAAATGGAGTTCAGGGATTCAGTTATAATTCTTAAAAGCCTGCCTGGAGAGATGGGTCTTTAGCTTTTTTCGAAAGGATAAAAGGGAAGGGGCCATCCTGATCTCCCAAGGGAAAGCATTCCATAGCTTAGAAGCTGCCACAGAGAAGGCCTTCTCCCGTGTCCCCATCAGCTGTGCTTGTGCTGGCAATGGGACCGAGAGGAGGGTCTCCTCTGCTGATCTTAATTGCCGAGAAGGCGCATATAGGGAGATACGGTCCTTCAGTTGGCCTGGACCCAAGCTGTATTATTATTATTATTATTATTATTATTATTATTATTATTATTATTATTATTATTATTATTATTATTATTATTATTATTATTATTATTATTATTATTATTAAACATGTGGGCAGGATAGGTCCTTCAGCAATTTTGGAATGTCCTTCCAATAGAAAGCAATTAGCTTTCCTCTTTTTTTGCCCAAAATCGAAGATGTTTTTAGTGGCCTTCATCACACAGAATTACATGGAACAGCTTTGTGAAACATATGCTTTCCCTTTCCCTGTCCCGTCTGGGAGTCTGACACCTGAACATCTCTAAGAGCCCTACAGAACTTGATAGACCTCTAGGAAAAAATCAGAAGCCTCTGTTCATCACAGCTGGCATTTGTCCCAATTAAGACTTAATTCCAGAATGAAATCAGACAACCTTTTCAAATCATAAGAAAATTCATCTGGGGATCAAGATGTAAGTCTTTTCATTGTTGCAATGAATCCAGGCAACATCAGCTTGTCAAATTCTACAAGCTTTGCTTATCTACATTGCTTCTATGTTCCATAAACACAAAAATACTTCAAATACTGCAAACACCCAAAAGTCTTACAGCTATGGAAGATTGTAGGTACAAATGCTTAAAAAATATGAAAACTAAACTAAAGTTACAGGCAAATACTTAAGTCAGATTTCAGTTCAAAACACATGAGCATAAAAAATACAATAAAATATAAAAATTAATTTTTAAAATTGCATTCTAAAACTGCAAGAGCTTATAACCTAAAAAGGCATAATAAAAAAACGGAGAATAATTCTAAAAAAATTAAGTTTTTAAGAATAAAAACATATTAAAGAAAATGACTTTCTTAGCCCCTAAGCATACTAAGAACCCACAGAAAATAATGAAATGCTCACCCAGTCAAACCAGCTTGAAATCTATGGAGGAAAATCCATGATAATTGTTTTACCGGCTTCTGGGAATAAAGCCTTTTGCTGCAATGCTACATGCTTGCTGCTCTTTGATGTCTGGTGCCCAGTATCAGTGTTGATATTTGGTACATAGTGTAGGGTGTTGTATTGCTGTGTTGATGTTCCTTCCTGGCATCATTTGCTCTTTGCCTGAGCTTTCTTTTTTGCCCTGTGACAGGGTTCTGTTATTGACTTAGGCAGTCCCTCATTATGTAAATGAAATGATAATAAAGGAATATCATTAAACAAACTTTTATTGTCATAACTCAGTTTTGTTTCTTTAATTATTTCAAACGGTTCATTCAAAGATAACTTATTGGGTAAATAGTCCCACAACATTGTTAACGGTCTTTCACTTAACGGTCCTTCTACTAACAATAAGTTCTCGCAAACTTCTCTTGGTCGGTTGGTGGTCTCAGGTGTCCGCTCCGGGTAGCACAAAGGGTCCCGCAGCATGGGTGTCTGGCCCATGCCCCCTCCAGGGGTTTCTCGTCCAGCTGTGGAGGTCTGAGGCGATTAACATACTTCACGGGACCGCATCCCTTGGGGAAAACTAATACAGTCCATTCTTCCAGTTGGAGTCCTTTGGTTATCTGTTTCACACCTTCATTTATATTATCTCTCTCTCTCTTATAACTTTTGGTCCTTCCTTTCTAACTCCTTCACTTAAATCTCTTCTAGGTATCTTAAATACTCTTGTATCATACGGTTCCGTTTCTTTACACACATTCTCACACACAATCACCTTTTCTGTTTCTCGTGATTCCCCGTTCTCCTCAGTGGTCAGGAAAACGTTCACCTCCTTTCGAACCTTCTCCTCTGCTCCCCCCTCCTTTGCCCTCACTCCTAACTGCTTTATCCCTGCCTCTATCTCACACACCTCTGACTCTATCTCGTGCACCCCCGACTCTCCCTCCTTACTTGTCACTTCTAATCCTTTTATTTCTTTCTGTGTTTCGCGCGCCATTGAATCCTGTATTTCGCGTGTTACTGATCCCTCTTTCTCTTTTCCCTTCTCTGGATTTTCCCTCTTTGGCGATTGACTTTCCCTTTCAGACAGCTGAGGGGACGGCACACTCTCCATCTGTTCTGTCGTCTGCTCACACGCCCCCCCTGATGAGTGGGCCGTCCTCTCGAAGTCTGTTTCATCCCATGTACCCTGTCGGGAGAAATAATCTGCATTAGCGTGGGCACTCCCCTTTTTATATTATACTTGAAATGCAAAAGGTTGTAGACTTAAATACCATCGAGTTAATCGCGAGTTTGAGTCTTTCATTCGGTTTAACTATTGTAATGGAGCATGATCAGTTATTAATATAAACGGAGCTCCTAATAGATAATATTTAAAGGATTGAATAGCCCATTTGACTGCTAATGCTTCTTTCTCTATAGTAGCATATTTTCTTTCTCTTTCATTTAGTTTTTTACTGATGTACATAATAGGATATTCCACCTGTTCTTTTTCTTGAGCTAATACAGCCCCAATCCCTCTATCAGAGGCATCAGTCTGTACCAGAAAAGGCAAATTAAAATCAGGAGCATATCTACATGGTAAATCATTCAATATTTCTTTCAGGTTATCAAACGCTTTCTGTTCTTGTTCTCCCCACTTAAATTATTTTGTGACTCCTTTTCCTTGTAAGATCTGTCAAAGGTGTTGCAATTTCGGCAAATTTTGGGACGAATTGCGTATAATATCCTGCCAAACCCAAGAATTGTTGTACTTCCTTTTTATTTTTGGGAATTGACCATTGGGATACTTTATCTACTTTTTCGGGTACTGGTTGTATTCTTCCGTTTTCTATTAAGAATCCCAAAAATTTTACTCCTCGCTTAGCTATTTTACATTTTGACGGGCTAACTTTCAGATTAGCTCTCCTTAACTCTCTTAATACATTTTCTAAATGTGTGACATGTTCTTCCCAACTTTTACTATATATTAAAATATCATCTATGTAAGCAGCTGCATATTCTTTCACGGGTTCCAACACTATCCATTACTCTTTGGAAAGTAGCTGATGCCCCATGTAATCCGAATGGCATTCGGGAAAATTGGAACAAACCTTTGGGAATTACAAAAGCGTTTTTTTCTTTGTCGGTTTCTCTCAAAGGGATCTGCCAATAACCCTTTACTAGATCTAACAAAGATAAGAAATTAGCCCCGCCTATTCTCTCCAGTAAGTATCAAATTTGGAAACGTTGTTTAATTTCCTAAAATCTATACATAATCATATACTTCCATCTGATTTAGGTACTGTTACTGGATGACTTCTCCAAGGGCTATATGATGGTTCGATAACTCCTAAGGATAACATTTCTTCTACTTCCTTATGACTTCTTTTATATGATAAGGCCAATTTCTTCCTCCTACTCTAACAATCTTATCGGGTATGGTGTTTATACAATGTTCTCCTATATTAGTAATTCCTGGTTTGTTAGAAAAGACATCTCTAAATTTCTTTTCCAATTCCCTAATCTGTAATGTTTCTAGAGGGTTTAGTCCTTCTAATTGTAATTCTTCCACTGGTAACATACACTTTTTTGAATCTGGACCTAACTCTTCATCTTCTAGTTCCCCCAAAAGAACTATCCCTTTCTTTTCATTCTTTTAATAAATTTGCATGGTGTATTCCAGATTTTTTCTTTTTATCGGGAGTAGCTATTTCATAATTCACCTCGTTTACTTTTCTTATTATTTCATAAGGTCCTTGCCACTTTGCGAATAGTTTCGCATGTTCAGTTGGTAGTAATAATAATACTTTTTGTTGTGGTTTAAAACTTCTTCTTTGAACCCCTTTGTCGTATCTTCGTTTCTGATGTTGTTGATTCCTTTGTAATTGTCCTCTAGCTTCAATATGGTTTAAATGTTCTCTCATCTCTATTACTTGTTTAACTATTAATTGTGATTCATCTCTTCCCGATTCCCACTTTTCTTTTATTAAATCTAATATACCTCGTGGATTTCTACCATACATTAATTCAAAGGGTGAGAATCCTGTTGATACCTGAGGTACTTCTCTTATAGCAAACATTAGTGGAGCTATTAATAAATGCCATTGTCTTGGTTTATCTATTACTAATTTTCTTAACATTCCCTTTAAGGTTTTATTAAATCTTTCAACTAATCCATTTGTCTGTGGATGATAAACAGTAGTGCGTATTGGTTTTACTCCTAATAACTTCCACAATACTTTAAATGTTTGCCTCATAAAATTTGAGCCTTGATCAGTAAGCACTTCCTTTGGGAAACCTAACCTGGCAAAAACCTACATTAATTCTCTAGCTAACGTTTTAGCAGTTGTAGATCTCAACGGTATTGCTTCCGGGTATCTAGTAGCATAATCTACAATTACTAGTATATGGGTATGACCTCCTGCAGATCGTATTAAAGGACCTATTATATCTAACCCTATTCTATCAAAAGGATTATCTACTAAAGGCATGGGTATTAAATCAGCTGCTGGTTTAGGTTTGGATTGGGTTAGTTGACGTTCTTTACATGTTTTACAATATCTATTTCTTGATAATCATTAGGCCACCAAAATCTTTGAAAAATCCTAGAACTCATCTTTTGCACAGATAGGTGTCCTGCCATAGGAACATCGTAAGCTAATTGTAGGATATTAGCTCTCCATTTCTGAGGAACCACCAATTGCTTAATTCCTTCCGTATAAATTCTATATAACAATTTTTCACATATTTCAAATACTATATCTCCTGTTTTTACAGACCCTTCCTCTCTTGCTTTTAAAAAAAATCTGTCAATGTGTCATCATCTTGTTGCCAGAGCCGAGTTTGTTCCCTAGATGTTCCTTCTAAAAAATCATCCAATTCTACCTGTAAACATTCTTTCTGTACGTTTTTCACAGATTGTAACACTTCTTGAATACCAATCCAGTCCCTCCCCAATACATTTCTTTTGCCAATCCAGGCACTATTCCAATTTTTAACTTTCTTTTTTCTCCCCCGATCAGAATTTCTGCCCAAGCCGTTTTGTAGGCTTTTACATCCCCATGTATGCATCTAATATTAACTTCATCTTCACCAGTACAGTGGAACCTCTACTTACGAACGTCCCTAGCTACGAACAGTCCAACTTACAAACAGCTCCGTTCGCTAAATTTTGCCTCTACTTGCGAACGGAGCTCCAACTTACGAACTGAAAAAAAAACTTGCCTGCCCTTTTTTTAACCTTAGGTCATCTTAGGTTAAAAAATTTTTTTCTCCCCCTAGTGGTAGAGTACGGATTAACTGGCTTTGCATTAGTTCCTATGGGAACTAATGCCTCTACTTGCGAACGGCGCCTCTAGATAAGAACGAAAAACAGCCGGAACGGATTAAATGGTTTTCAATGCATTCCTATGGGAAATTTTGCCTCTACTTACAAACGTTTCAATTTAAGAACAGCATTCCAATACGGATTAATACTGTATTGCCTTTCAGGCTTTTTACCAAAGTTTTCCTACACCCTGTATCAATTAAAGCTTTCTTTTCCTCCCCATTAACGTAAGTCATTATTTCCCATTCCCCTTGTTCAGAGCCTTTAAATGTAGTCACCTTCGGGTTTTGATCAACCCATGAACAGTCAATGCCAGGACAGTTTCTGTGATGATGTCCCTCTGCGCCACACCGGAAACAGACGTTTCTGAACTCTCTATTTTCTCACCAGTTAGGATATGTTTCTTCAACACGATGATCTACGGTCATCGGACGGACGGGTTTGGGTCCCATTGACTTGAATTGCTACCCTCTATTGTTCTTTGTGGCCATAGACCCGTGTGGTCCGGTCGAAGAATTACCGCTGTACGCCATCTTTTCTCTTTCTCTCTGAACTCGGGATGTAACTCTCACGAGAGCTTTCTTCGGCTATATTGAAATCTTCTACCAAGCGTATCGCTGTCTCCAGCTCTCGCGGGTGATTTCGTTGTACCCAACATTTCATGTTAGGATTTAAAGTCGAAATTAGTTGTTCCATTATAAGATCATCTAAGATTTGATCTTTAGTTTTCTCCTCAGGCCTCAACCATCTGATTAAGTTCGCTTTCATCCATTGTATTAAAAGTTCTAAGGTGTAAGCCTGGCTTCATTTTTAAATCTCTAATTTTTTTCCGATACGCCTCTTCGGTTAAATTCAATGTTTGTAGTATAGTTGATTTTACCTTATCGTATTGCATGGCTTCTGTAGGAGACAATGTGTCCACTATTTCTTGTAACACTCCTGACAAACAAGGTGTTAATATTAGTGTCCATTGCTCTTTTGGCCATCCTGCTGCAATCGCTACTTGTTCAAATGTATTTAAATAGGCTTCTGGATCATCTCCCAATATCATTTTCTGAAGTTGAATACGAGCTGGACCAGACACCCACGGATTTTTCCCACTTAAGTCATGTTTTGTATCTCTTTCTTCATTAACTCTGGCCATCTGCATCAGGATTAACTTTTGTTGTTCAGTTAACATTGCAATCAACTTTTCTTGTCTTGCTACAGTTTGTTTTAAACTTCCTTCTTCTGTCATTTCATTATCAGGAACTGCCCCACGTTGGGCGCCACTGTGACAGGGTTCTGTTATTGACTTAGGCAGTCCCTCATTATGTAAATGAAATGATAATAAAGGAGTATCATTAAACAAACTTTTATTGTCATAACTCAGTTTTGTTTCTTTAATTATTTCAAACGGTTCATTCAAAGATAACTTATTGGGTAAATAGTCCCACAACATTGTTAACGGTCTTTCACTTAACGGTCCTTCTACTAACAATAAGTTCTCGCAAACTTCTCTTGGTCGGTTGGTGGTCTCAGGTGTCCGCTCCGGGTAGCACAAAGGGTCCCGCAGCATGGGTGTCTGGCCCATGCCCCCTCCAGGGGTTTCTCGTCCAGCTGAGGAGGTCTGAGGTGATTGACATACTTCACGGGACCGCGTCCCTTGGGGAAAACTAATACAGTGGTGCCTCGACTTACGAAACTAATCCGTATTGGAATGGTGACCGTAACTCAAAAATTTCGTAAGTCGAAGCACCGTTTCCCATAGGAATGCATTGAAAACCATTTAATCCGTTCCGGCCAAAGGAAAAAAATCACCAAAAAAATAAAAGCTGCCCTCTGCCTCCCGTGGAGGGCAGCGGGGGCGGCTTTTATTTTTTTGGTGATTTTTTTTCTTTGGCCGTGGAGGCAGAGGGCAGCGGGGACGGCTTTGGCTTCCCCCTCCTTTGCCCTCACTCCTAACTGCCTCTATCTCACGCACCTCTGACTCTATCTCATGCACCTCCGACTCTCCCTCCTTACTTGTCACTTCTAATCCTTTTATTTCTTTCTGTGTTTTGCGCGCCATTGAATCCTGTATTTCGTGTGTTACTGATCCCTCTTTCTCTTTTCCCTTCTCTGGATTTTCCCTCTTTGGCGATTGACTTTCCCTTTCAGACAGCTGAGGGGACGGCACACTCTCCATCTGTTCTGTCCTCTGCTCACATGCCCACTATTTATATCCTTATCTCTCCTTCATCAGCTATCAGCAGTCCTTTCTGCAGGGCCTGGAGATCCAAGGGCCTGGTACATCAAGTTTTTAAATAGGATATTCTCTTGTTCCTATAGTCTCTATCATTCCAAGGGCCTGTCACTTCGAATCTGGCTGGTTGCCACTAAACATCCTCATCTTGCAAAGCCTGGAGAAATAGAGGTTTATAACATAAATCATCTGGTCCACCAAAGCATCTGGAAAACCAGATTATTGGAAAACTAGAATATTGTACCTATAGAGAGTCCAAATTATAAGTTCTCCATCCTTTGTTTATGCTTTGTTATCATTTATAAAATATGTTCAATTGTCAGGAATGTTATGGCAGTGTGACCTTGCTTGGCTGGAGAGCTGGCTAATTGTTTTGCAATGACTTTAGTAAAGTATTATTCAAGCCTCGATTTTAAAAGCACTTTCATTTTTAGGGCTACTTTTTCTTAAAAAAACACTCTTAATTATTTCAACACTATATACACAAAACTTCACATCTTGACAGCCAGAGATTTAAAAGTTGCTTCTCAAAAGGAACTCATTCACTGTTATTGATTAATAGTAGTCTGTCACGATATGCAGGCCATTGATACTGATTCTTGTATAAATGATAGAGACCTGAAAATAACCTTTGATTTAAGCAAAGTGGACAGCTTCAAAGGACTTCCAGGCTAGTGAAATTGGATGTCCCCCTATCCCTGTGAAATACTAACCTTGATCTTTCCCAGATAAACAATTGGGAAGGAAGCCCTGGCAAGAGCCTCAAGGAAGTCATTGACACTTTAGCACTTCAAGGAGATTCCCAGCTTAGATACATGTCCCCGAATTCACGCATGTAACTGTTTTGATGGTGAAAGAACAAAGGAACAAGGAAAAGTTAAATGATCTCGCTCTGAAAGGGAGTTAAGCTAGCAAGCTAGCTAGGAAGCTAGAAAGCAGGCTAGCAGAATGAAGTTTCAGTAGGAGGGAGATATGCATGCCAGCACGTCTCAGAGAGAAAAGGCATAAGCATAACATTATGGCATAATAGATTATTATGTGTCCTTGAGTTTTCTGCTTGTTTCAGTGACCTTAGACTTTAATGTAGCCTTTTCTTGACTTTTGCAGCCAATGTTTCCTGGCTTTGCCAGATGTGCCTTTCTGTCATGTTTACCTTTTGTTCTTTTTTAAATAAAGCTTTTTAGTTATTTAGACCCTCTTGGTCTGGATTCTGTGTTTACCGGGAAACAGAATGGTGCAGAATGCGGCGGCCAGACTTCTTACTGGGGTGAGAAAACATCAACATATCTCCCCCACTCTAGCTGCCTTGCATTGGCTGCCCGTTCGTTTCTGCATTGATTTCAAAGTGTTAATGATGACATATAAAGCCCTAAACGGTTTAGGACCTCGATATCTAGCGGAACACCTCCTCCCACCTAGATCTACCCGAATCACTCGTTCTAGCCAGGAAGGGCAGCTGAGGGGCCTAACGCCGAGGGAGGCCCAGAGAGAAAGAACAAGAAAGCGGGCCTTCTCGGCAGTGGCCCCTCGCCTTTGGAACAGTCCGCCCCCAGAGATCTGTCTGGCTCCCTCGCTGGGTGTTTTTAAGAGCAAACTTAAGACCTGGCTCTTTAGGCAGGCTTTCCCTCCTGTCATCACTTGAATATTTTTTCCCATCTTGAACTATATTACTACTGTTGTTTTTTATTTTATTATATTGTTTTTATTCTATCTATTATTGTTAGCCACCCAGAGTAGACTTCAGTCTAGATGGGCGGGGTATAAATTTAATAAATAAATAAAATAAAATAAATGAAACCAGGTTACTAAATCTTGTTTGCCTTGCATGGTCTCGACCATGCATATGCAGAGAAGTCTGAGGGCCTAAAGCAGATCATAACCCAGCCTGTGACTGGGAAAGAGAGTGCATTTGTGTTTGCTTTGCTTTCCCTTTTTTCTCTTCACTGCCACTTTTCTCCCTCTTTAGCTTCCATGTCCCTACAATGCCTGCTCCACAAAAAAGGCAGTGAGGTGCAGCAGTACCAACTGTGTGAGTGGAGCATGTTAATTGTGAAAATTAATTAGTTAACTTATTAATTAGATGAATAATCACTTAATTAGGTAGGCTGTCCTAGCTTGTACCTGTAAATGCATTTGGATTGTAACATTCAGAAGACTTAGTTAACACAGCTAAGTTCATGTGATATTTCTCTGGTTCTGCATGCACTATAGTCCAGGACCATCAAGAGGCCCAAGGCTGGAAGCAGTTGCCGACTGGTCGCTCCTATCAGCAGTTGTTTAGCACAACATGGTAAACTTTGCGTGAATATATAAGCCTCATCCTATCTGATCCCAGGCGGCTACTGAGGTAGTAGCAAATGTTAGGTCAGCCAGCTGGAGCACCTGGCTGCTGAGCAAAGGGTGGGGAATTTAATTTCCCAATGTGTAGAAGAGCCAGCCTGCGTGGTCTTTGGCAGGCTCTGTGATTCAAGAGCACCCCAAGAAGAAGGGAATGGTGAACGGACTACTCTGTACTTTGGAAATCGTTGCCATTAGTCAGAACTGACTGGATGGATACAACTGTCATTATATTATAGAGACCTTTTACTCTGGACCTTGGAGAATGTGGACGGAGGAATCCTGACTACAGACGAATATGCAAAACTAATATTTTGATAAGTAGAATTCTAATTAACATTGCTTTCAAAGAAGTGGTGTTTCAGCATTAGATTTAAAGAGCATTTTTCTGGCATTGGTCCAAAAAAAGTAACAAGTTAAATGTGAATGCAGTAATTTTAATGTATGGTTTCCAAGCACTGCCAACCACCCATCTGACCCTTTCTCGCTGCTCAGGCAACCCTCCATACCATTATTAAGTAACAGGCAGACAGTTTTCCTTGTTCTGTTGAAAAGTAATAAATTACATCCATGGATATTACAGATTTTTAAAAAAGTCTTCCCAGTATATTCCTGTGGAATGTCACTTGTTTCTAAAGCAACTTGTTTTAAAATGAGCTTTGCCCCACTCTGACTGTGAGGAGAGGATTGGAAACTTTTGTTCCTATTATTAGAGTTACCTGAGATGTCTCCAGACAAACTGTGGTTAGTGCTGTGAGCGCAAGCCTATACTTGTTTTTGAAAATGACATGTCAGTGTTTCAAAATATATGCAAAACATTAGGAAACATTAGGAAAGAGCCCTAGAGTTTTTCAGAATATGTACACAGTTTTCATGTTGCTTTCTTGGTGATTGGGCCTGGTATGTGGTAAACAGAAAAGCCATTTTCAGCCTTTCCCTTCTCTAAAGAATTATTCAAATGATGAGAATAAAAGAATTGCCTTGTTGGATTTGCCCAAAGTTCAAATACAGCATGAATTTTGAAGAGCAGATAGTTGAGAAGTTCATACTTTAGGCATACTAAAATATGTTGTTTCATTTCTTGTTACTAATACTAAACAGAGGTTGTCTTTGTTGTTAATGGTATTGGATAGCTTGTTGATGGTTTCAGAGCAATTTTTAGATAGTGGCTATTATAGCATCAGTATTAAAGAAGTAAAAATAGATGACTCCTGTGAGATCAGAGCAAGGGCCTATCTACTCCTGCATCCCTTTCCTTCCCCTGGCCAACCAGATGCCATGGAAAACCCACAAACTGAGTGCAATAGCCTTTTCTCATTGTTGTTGCTTTGTGACTAGGATGAAGAAGCATGCTTGCGCTAATCCTGGGGATAACATGGCTATTGTGACTGGTGTCACTGATACTATGGATTTGTGTAATCTGCTTTCGAGGCCATCTAGGAGTTGTGTAGTGGTTAGATCATCACATTGGGATTTGAAAGATCCAAGTTCTAGTCGCCACTAATGAATGAAACTCATTGTGTAATCTTGGTCCAACCACACTTCTATAGATCAGTCTGCTTTATGGGACTGTTGCAAGGTTGCCAAAGAGCCAGGTACGCAGCCTTGAGTTGATTAAAGGAATGAGGGAATTAGAATGTAAGTAACCAACTAAATAAGTGAGTTGGTAGCCATCACTCACATTGTGTAGTAGCAAATGCAACAATGTGATTTTGTTTTACTGTATATCTTTGAAGATGTCTCAAATCTTCTGTCATTAGTATTATCAGATGACCTTGGGTTGTCATATTTTGAGGGGAAGGGGGAAAAACTCTTTCCATCCATCTCTTCCACACTGCACAGTTTTATAAATGTCCATATTTTTAATAAATTTTAATAAAACTAAAATTTCTCAAATGTTGACATTGAGTCTGTGGAACCTATGGAGGAACTGATTCACTAAATCCCCACTGATTCAATGAGCCTACTCAAGAGTAGTTAGAGTACCCTAACTACTTTCAAGTTTCAACTTACTACTGGATTTCAGCCACTGTCATTTTCCTTTCATACATTAGGTGCCATGTGTGAAGGAGTACTATTGACAGTTAGTTTCATTGAATAAAGCTTTTGAGACTAAGACTAGATTTTGTTTTCATTGTGACTCCATGACCCATCTTCCGTATAGCTAAAGTCAATATAATTTATCACAACACATCATTTTGTTCTTACATAAAATCTAGCCTCCTATTCTGTTATATCCTTTCTAAGGTTCCCTTAATTGTCTTGATGTTCTAATGTTTGAAATAATCTGTATCCTAGTCTCTTGAAACTGATGATAATTTATATCTGCAAAACTGGCTACACACCAATTGAAACAAAAACATGTTTAAATGTATTTTTCACTCAAATAAATATAAGTCAACCAAACAAAATGAAAGGATATATCCAAAAATCCAAAGCAAATGAATAGCAGACCATCATCGAAAGATTGTTTTGATGAGTAATGTATGAATTGCAATCAGTCAGTAAGAGTGTCGGCCCTTGCCTTTGGCCACCTATGGAACTAAATAGTAAAAAAGGGTTGGCTTTGAGGCTGGACATGTGAATGATAGCCTTTTTCTGGAAAAAGAACAAGTGATGACAATTGCTTATATTGTAATAGTTCCTATATAGATCAGAAGGCAGACTCAAAGCCATTTGTATTTCTTATACACAGTAGGATGCCTGCCTCTACTGATTCTTACGCTCTGTATTGCATAGGTGGTGATGACCGGAGAGTTCTCCTGTGGCATATGGAAGAAGCAATTCACTCCAGAGTCAAGCCTGTTCAACTCAAAGGGGAGCATCATTCTAACATATTCTGCCTAGCTTTCAATAGTGGAAACACCAGAGTCTTTTCTGGAGGTAAGGAAAAGTTTCAGAGACAGCACAAGAGAAAACGATGGCTTTTTTCTGAATTGGACTGCTGTTGCCGTTGATGTATGGAATATGGTTGTGATAGACTTGAAGCAGCAGCTTGTTTATGAATAACAACAATAATTGCATGCGGTCAAGTCAATTCTGAGTAATGATGTCCCTTTTTTCAGGGTTTTCTAGATGAGTACTCATACATTGTACTCTAGAACTGCATGACGTGTTCAAAGTCAAACAGGTTGGCTTTTCTCCTGGAGGCATAGAGGGAAATTGAACTCTCAGCCTGGCTATAGTGTTTGACATGAGCTATTTGGCATGTCAAATGGGCAGTACATCTCATAAGACATCAATATACCAATATACTTAAGAGTAGAAAATAGCTAAAGCATGCCTCTTCTCTCTTCCCCTCCCCCACCAGTTCCTCTCAGGAACTTGTACATTCCTTTTATATGCTGAATTGTTTTTGTCCACAGACGTTATTTTTTAAAAAAGGAGAGAGGAACAAGCAGGATGAAGAGCAGCAAAGTTCTCTAGCATGGGAAGATTCTCCTCTCCCCTAAATCAGTGTCATGTGGGTGGGATATCATGCAGTTAGGATGCAAAAGGGAACATGCAGTTGTGAGAATAAGCAATTAGCATGCAGTTGTGGTAACAAAAGGCAGTTGGGACATGCTTTGATGGAGCCACTGGAAAAAAATCACCTGTTTCCAGCAAGGCCACCAGTTTACAGATGGAAGTAAGCACATGATATATAGCAGCAAGCAGAGTTCTGAACCTGGTGTTTGTCATTGACATGAAATATGGTAACTTTGTAGGACAGAAGGACAGGCAGGAGTAGAGAGTTCTTAACCCTCTTCTCCACTAGCCACTATTTGAGCAGCAAATATTCTCAAGTTAAAAGGTCAACACAGATATTTCTTATCACATATTGAGTTCTGTTACTGGTGTTCTGTAGGAAATATCTGTACTAGCTTTTAAATGAGCAGCAATTTGCTGTTGAAAGTTAGACCAATGGGCATAACCCATCTGGCATAACTAATATGATTTTGGCCAAAGGCAAGCAGAGAATTGGGAGTCAAATGTTGGCAATTAAATTATTGGTCCAGAAGGATACGAATTCTTTCTCTGTATGTCTTTTTCTTCTTCCAAATGAAAATTGCTTAAGTCTTTCCTACTGAAGTTTCATTATACTTATATGATAACAAACTTATTTCTGTTTATAGGTAATGATGAACAAGTTTTGCTACATGATGTTGAAAGGTAAATGCATTTTCCCCAGTGCCAAGGGGGGAGGAAACACGTAGAACCTACACAGCTTCTCAAGGACCCAAAGATCCAGAGCACTGGCTGTTAGATGAGCAATCTTTAATATCTATGTATTTTGCATAAGTGGTCACATTTTGCTACCTCTCTGTTGTCATTCAAACATTTAACTTCCTTCTGCTTATTACCTTTCTCTCCTAATTTTTTCTGACTCCATCTGTTGTCCTGTTTACTATACATGTTTACTAGATTGCATACCACGGAAAATGTGCATCAAGATTATTTTTGAAGTATGTCTGAAGGTTTAGCTTGCAATCCTGTACCCATTTGCATTCAGTTCAGTGGGAGCTGAGTTTAGTGGAACTAAACACATTCACTAGGGAAGTTCTACTGAACTGAATGGGACTTATTTTGAGGCTAGTATTCTATTGAGCTTCATCTCAGCAGAAACCCCTGCCAGCGTAGTAATGAAGGATCGTGTGACTTGTGCAAGGACTGCCATTGCACAAGTGGTAAGTTCCATAAAGAAAGTCTTACATTTACAAACCAATCCTATGCATGTTCAGGAAAGTCAATAGAATACTGGCCATAGTAAAGATGTAAAAATTTTGCTATAAGCCCTATAATCTTTGCTGATAAAATTCCCAGTTTATGTTGTTTTTATAACGGAACATACAGAATAATCAGCTTTTAAGTATTTTGAAGGAATAGTTTTCAGTTACCTTTGCTTCTTGGGTGCAAAGATGAGAGACTGATGTCTGCATCTGTTTCAGTGGTGAAACCTTGGATGTGTTTGCCCACGAAGATGCAGTGTATGGGCTGTCAGTGAGTCCGGTGAATGATAATGTTTTTGCAAGTTCATCTGATGACGGCCGAGTTCTCATCTGGGATATCAGAGAGTCTTCCCAAGGAGGTGAGGGCAATGTATGCTTGCATGTAAATGTTGGCCTCTTTCATTGAAAGGAATTTGTACTGTGTAGATATGTGAAGATCTCAGGCTGGAGGCAAGAGAGACATAAAAATATACATGGAGGAGACCATTCTTCCTCCTTTTTATGTTCTCTTGTTCAGTGGACTTTCCCAGATTTTCCAGCATAAAAAAAGGAAACCTTGTAAAAAACTGGAAAAAAAACCTGGTGTGGCCTATTTTTTCATTTGGAATGAATGAAACATTTTTTTCTATGTAGATATGCTTTTGCATACTCAAAATACACAGTATACTGATTTTTATGCAAGATGAACACAGCATTATATTAGCAAATAATAATGCCTCTGTTACCTGTTGAGCTTTAGACTCACTGGAACTCAGAGACTCTGCAGAGGTGACTGATTAAGATGGTCCACCCAGGAGCCTGATGGGTTCAGATGGTTTCCTGATGGCTCTTAAGCCTGGATTGTCTCGGTGATGACCAGGAATGCAGTTAAAACGAGTGTGCCAGCTGTGCCCATCCATTCCTAGATATGTCTGACCTGGCTATAGCAACACATGTCTTTGTTACATCCCTTTTCAATTATTGTAGCACACTATATATGGGTCTGCCTTTGGAAAGTTTTCGGAAACTTCAGTGGATCCAAGATGCGGCAGCTAGATTGCTAACTGATGCTGGTTACAGGGATCATGTAGCTCCCCTGTTACAATGGCTCCACTGGCTGCCAGTCTATTTCTGAACCCAGTTCAAAGTGCTGTTTTTTACTTATACAGTCCTAAACAACTTGGGTCCAAGGTATTTGAAAGATTGTGTTTGCCTTTATGAGCCTGCCTGGGTTTTAAAATCATCAAGGGAAGTCTTTCTCTTACTCCCACCACCTTCACATGTGTGTTTGGTGAGGACATGAGGGAGAATGTACACAGATATGCCCATGGTACATGGACAGGTTCATTGCGGAGATGGCCAGTTATGAACTGTGATTACCAAGCTCGTGCCTCTGCCTCAGAGTTATTCTGGGGGAATGTAAAGTCTCTTCAGAAGTTTTGAGAATATCAGATGGAGTATTTATAATCACTTATTCATCCCATGGAGTTGGCTTCTCATGCATAACATATGGATGGATCGATGGAACCTTGAGGTTGAAAGATGTGCATAACCTTTTGCATTGCAGTTTTAGGAGTTAATGGGCCATTGCCCATAATGACAGTTGAACTCTTATAACGATGGCTTTATATGGGATATAGGATTTGTTACCTGAAAGGGTAGTAATTCTGTTTAACTCTCAACACAATTCTAAGTATATTTACTCACAAGCAAGTAAGTGCAAGCAACTCTCATTGTGTTCAGCAGCTGTTAACTTTGTTTAGATTTACAGTTTCAGTGTCTCATTGTAGGCAAATTTTAAAATGGTTCAATTAAGTGAGAATCTTAATTAAAAAAGTGGTTTTTTTCATTGGAACTTAAGTATATGTATGATCTCTCCCTGGGTTTCAGTTTATGAAAGGGGTGCAGGCAACCCAGTTGTTAACAGTAAGGAGGCAATCACTTGTTAGGTTTTTGATCTTGATCAGACTTTAGAAATGTCTGGCATAAAGAATCTTATTAATTACAAGTTTTCAGGAAGGTGGGAATGATAGGAGTGCTGAAAAATTGAGTAAATATGAGTAGAATATTTGAATCTTGTCAGAGTATTGAGTTTCCTGAATTTGAGCATCTTGGACAAGTAACAGCAGCCCTATTTTAGAATGTGGATGGGGCAGTTATCTCGGCTACTTGTGAGCAGCAGCTGAGAAAGAAATTAAGTGTTTATAAAAAAAAATAACTGGCAAAAATCCCTTATATGTTAAAACAATTTCAGTGCTACATTAGTTTTGATGCCATAATTTAATTTTACTTAGATATAATGTCATGTGGTTGGAACACTTTGAGAAATTGTTTTACAGACCACAGCAGAGTTTTCTGCATGCAGATAAATATATTTTCTATGCATTTTAAGTAAAACTTGTTTCAAAGTCCTATATAAGATATGCATCTAAATTAAACTATTCAACAAATTGATCACAGTTTCAGGATCTCCTAAATGAATTAGAATTTAATTTGTTTGTTACTAAGTAGAAATGAAAGGTACTGCATTTTGTTTGTTCCCAGAATTAATGTTTTATAATTTAGTCTATGGAAATTCTGGGAATGGATGGCATAAATTCTGATGGATTCCAAACTTATACAATATGTGAAATAAACTCTAGAAAATGTGTGCAGATGTCAGAACATTGTACAAGAGGTGTGTACCTTTAAAATAAGTTATCTGATCTTTATATTCTGTTAACAGAGCCCTTTTGTCTGGCCAATTATCCATCAGCCTTCCATAGTGTAATGTTCAATCCAGTAGAGCCCAGATTACTAGCTACTGCCAACTCAAAGGAAGGTGTAGGGCTCTGGGACATTCGGAAACCTCAAAGGTAAGAGTCATTGCTTTCTTATGCATTGTTTGTGAAACTTGGAAGAGAAAAGCTAAACTGAAACTTACAGTCCAACATAGTGGTTGATAATATGTGGTAATTATTTCTAGGTGTGTATTTTTCTTTCAGACTGCATGCTATAGAAAACTAAGTAATATTATGCTTTTGATTGAAATAATGATAAACCAGATTTCTGCATTCCTGTGATTCAGTATAAAAATTTGCTGTCAAAAAAGATTTGCAGTTTTGTTTCAAAGGGAAGCAGCTGATTATCCTTTAATAGACTTCGAAGGTTTTAACTGCATTCATATTGTACTGCTGGAGTTCTTAATTTTCTGCAGTAGCATACTTTTAGTTTCTATGTTTGGACATTACATGAGGCATTCATATTATGTTCCAAGGAGTCATATCATTGTGTATGTAAAGATTCTGTTAGACGACCAGATGTTGCTGTGTTTGCCAAAGCAGAAGTTAGTCAACTCATCAATGTGTACTGCAAATATTTTTCCATTCATTGTGTATGAGACTAGAAAGGCTTAACAGTCCATCCTGTAGAACTATTTGTGTGTAAAATGTGTATGGTAGAAGTCTGTCCAGCCTTTTGACAATCCTAAATGGAAAGCTCATCACTAGGCAGTCTTAGATCCTCCTTCAGTTATTACATGCTCTTTATTCCCAGTGGAATAACTTATTTATTTTTGAGTAGTTCTAAATCTATTCCTCTGTACCCTATCCTAGACTAGCAGAGCAGTCTTATGCTTATTTATTTAGAAGCAAGGGTCATTACATTCAGTGAGATCAGGGGACCATTTGTAGGATAGCAACCCAAATGGCCCCTTGAATCCCTTCTCTCCCTCTGTCTATAAGGCAGAATAAGAACAAATAATTCTGAACTACAAAAAAAAAGAGTGGTACAGGTACTTTGACTACACAGGGTCATGATAGATACTTACCTCCCTCCCCCCAATAAATGGCATTATACAGTGGTGCCTCGACTTCCGAACTTAATTGGTTCCGGAACTCCGGTCGTAACTCGAAATGGTCGTAAGTCGAAGCACCATTTCCCATAGGAATGCATTGAAATGCAATTAATCCGTTCCGGCCGAAGGAAAAAAATCACACATACAAAAAAGAAACACTGCAAGACCCATCGGAAACGCGATTAATCCGTTCCGGCGGAAGGAAGAAAAGAAAAGCAAACAAACCGTGCAAGACCCTTCAGAAATGCAAAAAAAGCAAAGCAGAAAGCAAATGAACCGTGCAAGACCCTTAGGAAAGGCAGAAAAAGCAAAGCAAAAAGCAAACAAACTGTGCAAGACCCTTCAGAAATGCAAAAAAAGCAAAGCAGAAAGCAAACAAACCGTGCAAGACCCTTCGGAAATGCAAAAAAAGCAAAGCAAAAAGCAAACAAACCCTGCAAGACCCATCGGAAATGGGGGGGGGGAACCCAAAAAGCAAACAAACCCTGCAAGACCCATCGGAAATGGGGAAATAAAAACCCAAAAAGCAAACAAACCCTGCAAGACCCATCGGAAATGGGGGGAAAAAACACCAAAAAACAAACAAACCCTGCAAGACCCATCACAGCATAGAAACATAATCCCACCACCCAGCCCAAAACCACGCTGCAAAACCCACGCAGAACAGTTTTTTAAAAGTAGAAAGCAGCACCTTACCAGGCAGTCCGAAGCCTCCTCCGATCCCACACTCTCTAACTGCTGGGGTGAAAGAGCTACAAAGAAGCAGCCTCTTCGCCACCAACGGTTAGCAATTTGAATTCCCCGCCTTTTTTTCCTGCCTTTTTCTGGTTGTAACTCGAAGCTCCGGTCACAAGTCGAAGCAAAATTTTGCGGCCAGAGCTGGTCGTAACTCGAAATGGTCGTATGTCGGGACGTTCGTAAGTCAAGGCACCACTGTATGGGGCTCTAGCCACTATATAGTTATGATTAATTAAAGGTTTGTATGTTAATTTTTGCACAGAGACAAATAATAGAGGACATTCATTTTGACAACTTTTCCACTATAGTTGTTATTCACTGATGATGCCATTCTCAGTCCTTCTACCTCCTAAAAGCCTGAAGTCTAGGCATGTGCCTTTTACCTAAGTTAACAATGCAGAATTGCAATTAACAAGTGAAAGTGGTAGTTTCCTACTCCCTGCCCCTGGTAAGGCTAGTTGCTGGTGGGATATATCTGTTTCCGAAGTATTTTTCCTGAGAGGAAGTTTGAACAGCACACAACATCCTATGGAGTTCAAATTTATGAATAACATGTTCACTTGGTATGTAGAACCTACCTCTTTAACAGACAATCTTAAATGGCAACTTCTTTTCTCTTGTGAGAAATTAATCTGCTTCTTATATGAATCTGGACTGTACTATTCATATGGGAGCATTTTCATTTTACATTAAGTTGATTGGCAAAGACAGACTATCTTCTTGCAACATTGATGAAAATGTATTCAAACATTTCCAAAGGAGGGAAATTCCCAAACAAACAAACCCCTTTGGATGAATCTCTATACTCCAAAGCAAGGAAATTCAGACACAGATCAACCCCCACCTTTCACTCAAGAAATTGTTGTGTTGATGCGTTTTTTTATACCTTAACTTCTACCCTAAGTAAACACCATAGCATAAACTGACAAGATTTTTTTCTCCTTTGGGAATACTTCGTACATTTCAATCAGGATTATGGCACTCTCAGTCTGTTGAATCTTCACCCTCCCCATTTTACTCGCATTTGCAAACAACAACATTTGGTTCAAACAAGATGCTTTGCAATGTTTAGTACTACAACAATTTCCACATGCATCTGCTTCTGCGGAGGAGTATTCCCATGTCACAAACAGTAATACAGTTGGACATTTTCCCACTCAGTCTTCCTTTGCCTGACTGCACCTTCTCCATTACCTAAAGGTAATCCCTTCACATCATAACCTTTTAATGACTTGCATTTGCATTTTTGCATGGAAGTGCATTGCAGCAAAAAAATTAAAATAAAGATCAAAAAAAGATTACAATCATGTGCACAAATGATCAAATATCAGAATTTGGCAACATTACCTTTTCAGACTATAGTGCTGGGAATTCTGCAGTCAGAGCATTCTAGCTAGGAGGTTCTGGGAGTTGTAGGCCAAAGTAATTTGCCACCTTCTGTAAAACGTAGTGTGGAATCACACTATATGTTTGTGCATTTGTATGTACGTTCATTGATAAGCATTGGTAGAATATGTAGGGCTTGTGAGATATTAGCCAGGGAGAAAGTCGGGTTTTGTATGGAAGCACAGTTTCAAATGACTCTCCTTTCAGCTGGAAGTGAAAGTGTTCATTATTTAGTGTTAAAATGCGGAGTATCTGTGATTTTCCATTTAGCCTCTACTATCTTAGCATGTGTTATCACCAACTTTTATTTGCAGTTTTAGAACTTAACTGTAGCTATCTCCTAGAGACCCTTCTCCTCAGTCCTATGCTGTCCTTTAGAGTTAGAACCAGAGTTTCACTGTTTTTAAGGAAGAGCATGGAGACACATCCTTTTAAAACTGATATACTGGAATATTTTTACCTGTTTGTACACTTAATTATTTTAATGACTTTTATGACAGTTTATTTTGATTTTCATGATTTTATGCTTATATTTGTTTTAATTGTTTAATTGTTTTACAAAGATTGTTAGCAGCCTTGAATACTACTTTGTAGTGAAAAGACAGGGTATAAATGTAATAACCAACAGCAGCAGCAGCAACCAAGATTTGAAGCAAAGCAGGTTTTCAGATCTTGGTTAAACTGGAATTCTGGTTAAGGTTTTTAATATATTGGTCAGAATCCTATTAGTGACACCAGTATAAATGCAGAGGTATAAACTGTAGCAGCGAATTACTACTAGTTAACAAGTCATCACTTAAGCAGCAACTTATTAACTAGAGAAAAGATATAAATGAAATATGTTGCAGTTTCTTGCAGGGAAGGTGGAGTTGCAAGAAAGATGGAGGTAAAGTCATTGCTTAAGGTACTTGTAGGAAGCAGACAGGCTTTCTTTTTTGCTCTGAAACCATAGAGTAAAATTTAAACAGTATTTTCACAGACTGCTACATCTAGATTCTCCATGAGATAGAAAAAGAAAAATTAGAATAGTTTATCAGAAAAGAGGGTACAAACTTGACCAGAAACAGCAAAATTCCTGTATCTGGATATAATGTGCCAAGCGAGATAGTTTTTGCACAAAAGAACACCCCAGATGTCATAAGATACCCTGTGGCCTAACCTAGTCCATTGCATGATTTCAGAAGATTGCACAGAGAATGCCTGGCCTTGTTTGGGACTGTGAGGCACATATTTTTGCTCTGACCAGCTTGAGTGTTTCAGGCAAAGCAGTTGTGAGACACCTCTGCCACTAGGTGGTGTCTAATAGTGAGGTTTCCAAGGACAATGCATAGTCACACATGTTGAACTAGGAGGGTACTTATTAGTGAATACTAGCGGCATTTGGTCTTAAGGACACAATATATAATATTTTGGGGCTGTTTTCTAGACCAGGGCTTTTTTGGCTTCCACTAAACAAGTCAGTATTGCTTCAGTTTTGTCTTTAAGGTCCAACAGAACTCTCTCTTTTTGCTGAGAGAGATTTATGAGTTACACTTTTGAAATTGCTGTGCCATTTACAATATTTAAAGCATCATGTTATCTTTTTGACTGTGTCTTTGAAATGGCTTGAGACTAAGTTAGATTTCAGTCGACTTGTGATTAGCTGACCCCTTAAAAACTGAGAAATGGCATCTGTCCACTGGAGTGTGGCATCTTTACAAATAATAAAAAATTAGATGTTTTCACTTTCATCTAAGCAACATTTTACCTTCATCAGGCTAACCACTGATGGAATAAGTTTGCTATTGGTAGATAAATGGTTTGATGATCATTGTACAGCAAGTCTGCATCAACAAGGTTCCTGATCTACTATCAGAATATTTTTTTTATCCTGCCTCGCTACATCTTTTTCTCACCTCACTCCTCATGTCTGGTATGTTTAACAGTCAGCCTGATGAAGATTTTTAATGAACTATTTAGTTGGTTCTAAAAAAAGTATTACTCTTCTGTAATTTTGAGGTTAGTATTAGACTAGATCTTTCTTGTACAATTCCAAATGCTGAGATCTGGTGGTGTCAAATACTAGCTTAGCTTACTGAAACAGCTTACAGTTGCCTATTAGTGAGTGTTCGTTTTTTTAAAGAGGTATTGCAGGCTTTTGGTTCTTTTAAGATCATTTTTATTTCACTATATTGTAAACTGGAAACTGATAAAACTTTCCTGTCCTTTCTTTCTTTCTTGAAATTGCGGTAATCTTCCAAAGTCATTAACTTACATGTAACTCATTCAGCCAGGTCTGTCGCAATGCAATTTAATAACATTAATAGTGCATATCAGGCAAAACCCAAAGGAAAAATAAATAAATTTAAAAGACTAAAACCTTGTGGCACCTTAAATACTGTAATATGTCAATGTAAACTTCTTCAGACATATGAGGTGAAATACAGAGTTCACACAGTAAAACTTTTGTTCCTGGCTTTAAGAGACTGTTGTCTGGTTGCATATCACATGCACAATAATCCTGTCCAAAAATCTCACATTAAAATATAACAGGTGTTTTTTGTTTTTTATTTTAGTTTTCTTTGGGGTTTGCCTGATGTGCTTGCGCAGACCTGACCTGTTTTTGTGTCTCCAACAGAAAGTCTGATATGCCATCACTAACTGATGAAGCTGTTCATGGTGGCACAAAGATGAGCATAATCACTGCCAGTGTCTACAGATTGAGCTACTATTAAAAGCAAAAGAGAACATGGTGTTTCAACAGTTAGCAGTCTGTCTGCAAGAGAATTAGATAAGCAAGCAATAGACAATGGGAAAGGAGTGGTTTCCTCTGTGTAAGAGAAGCAGTAGTACTACTACTAGGGTTAAGGAGGCTCTTGGCAAGATACTTAGTGCACCTTCATGTCCTTCATTTCTCTCTGCAGACTGCAGCTTGCCTGACCTCTTCTTCAAAGCTAGGGGGAGGCTGAAGAAAGTAGGAGAATGCATTTTTCTGAAAGGTTTTAAAGTTGTATTTGGTGATTGCATTTTTTTTTTGGGTTGTAGGGCCATGAACTTACTGGCATGTTAAGAACAAGCTGAAGCTATTAAGAAGTAGTTCTAGGAGGAAAATTAAGAGGTTAGAGTGCAATGGGTAGTGAGGGGCAGTGTTCAAAATGGGAAGGAAAAAGGCATATTCTCTGGTTTTCTCTGTCTTTTAAGCTTCCTTTTGGATGAATTGTAAACTTTGGTTATGGTGACTCTTATTGACTAGGTAGAGGTAGCCATGATAGTTTGTCTCAGAATAGTGACAAAATTAAAGGTAAAAAATGGAAGAAAGATGGAGATAAGTAAAAAGCAAAAATGTCCTGACACATAAAAGACTAACAGATTTGTTGTTCTCAGAGTCTAAAAAGTGCCACAACATGTTGTCCTTTGCTTTTTTCCTTTTTTTATTTCTATTTTTTTCCTTTTGCTTAACATAAAGAGCATAGTTGCAATTGATAAATAATTTACCACTCTTAATTAATATTCTAATCATGCTCAGTCAGAAAGCTTTTCTGGGTTCTTATTTATAATTAATTGTATTGCGACTTTCATTAATAATGTTAGTTAAGACTTTGTTCCTAACTTGATACTGCATGAATACAGGTAACCACATCTACATTTTACAAGAGAATTTATTGGTAGTAATAATTAGATAGTGTGGTGTAGGTCCATAGGATCCTTCTTATAAAAACAACTACTATTGTGAGTGTCTGCCACAAAATCGTTCTGGGGTACCTTATAGAAAAATGAAAAGAAATGGCAGAGGTTTTCAGAGCTGAAAGCCAATTTTATTTTGATGCATGGAGTGGATAACCTGTGAATTCTTTTGTCAGGGTAAATGTAAATCATCAAGATGCTGTCAGGTTCTTGGTATACAACCTCTATACACACTTGCCTGCAAAAGAGACCAATAAAGGGAGCTTACTTCTGAGTATAGAAACCAACCTTATTTGTATCTATTGGAATCAAATCCAGTTTAATTCAATCTGTACCTTTTTGCAAGTGGGGATGCAGGTGACTGTAGCTCTAGCCCTGAGCTAACTACAGGTACTTGGTTAGAGCTTTTTTAATTTTTATATTGCTTTTTCTCTTCAATCAAAAGAGAAAAATCAGATCAAGAGGCGATGAAATGGGAAAAAGCTTGTTCACAAACATGGAGTGTAATGGTTCCATATTTGGAATATAGAACATTTGCACGGCGATCTTTGGCTTAGAGTTACACAAGTCAGAGATCAACCCTTTGAAAACATCAGACTTACTGCTGGTGCAAGGGGTTTGTGATCCTTTTGTCAGTAGCATAGAAAGTGCAGCTGCAGATGAAATAGATTGTTCCATTCATGGGATATTGTCAAGAAAACAAAAATAAAATAAAACAATGGTAGGTTAGTCCCACAAAGTTATGCAATAGATAGACTAGTTAATTATGATCGACCCATGTTCCTGTTTTTCCAGAAGGAGTGCAAATATTCATAACTGAATTAGGGCTTTGAAGTACACATGGTTCCTTTTAAAAGAGGTAGCTGTGTTAGTCTGTGCAAGCATATCAGGCAAGATCCAAAGAACCAAAACAATATAAAACAAAAAAGACCAAAACATGTGGCACCTTAAAGACTAGCTATTGTATTTTAATGTGAGCTTTGGTGGACAAGTCCACTTCGTCAGACATATGGAAAAAATGAAATGCTGGATGAAATACCAATATGCAAGTAAAACATGTGAGATGTAACCAAATACCCAATTCAGAAAAAAGACTCTTAGAGCCAATAGATATTTAGTGTGTATTGGTATTTTATCCAGCATTTCATTTTGTTTCCATATGTCTGACGAAGTGGACTTGTCCACCAAAGCTCACCTTAAAATATAATAGTACGTCTTTAAGGTGCCACATGTTTTTGTCTTTGTTTTGTTTTGTTTCTTTGGATTTTGCCTGATATGGTTCCTTTTGTAAGTTAATCCTATAGTGCACAGCTCAGATGTTTTGTCAGCTTCCCAATTTTTCCCTTTCTGCCCACAACCCCAAAATGTCTACAATATTCTGAGAATTATGGCCCTTGGAACAAAATCCAGTGTGGAGACATTCTGCCTCCCTTAAACTTGCTTTGTTGCCATTTTCTGATAATAGAGAGTGGCAGATGCATGCTTTATGATAGTTAGATTGTGGTAACCCATCTGATTCTTTCGGGTTTCCTGTTTTCTAGTTCTCTGCTCCGTTATGGTGGGAATCTGTCACTTCAGAGTGCCATGAGTGTGCGGTTTAACAGCAATGGAACACAGTTGCTTGCTCTCAGACGTCGGCTGCCACCAGTCCTTTACGACATTCATTCCCGTCTGCCTGTCTTCCAATTTGACAACCAGGGTTACTTTAATTCTTGTACCATGAAGAGCTGCTGTTTTGCAGGTGACCGTGATCAGGTAAAGAATATCAGTTGCTATTTTTCAAAAGCTACTTAAGCAGGCATTTGCAGAGTGCTTTACACAAGATGTTACAACGTAAGATTGGGCAACTTTTATATTTCCCCCTCACTTAAAACAAAAGAAGTTAGTATGTGTAACAAGAGTGCAAACCAGCATATTTACAGAACAGAATGTGTAACAGGAGTGCAAACCAACATATTTACTGAACAAGTCAACCTTGTAAAAGAAGTTGGGCTGAGATGATGACCCGCCCAGGCTCCTCCACTAAGCTGTTTATTTGATGCTGAGAACTTTGGTAAAGGTAAAGGTTCCCCTTGACAAATTGTCCAGTCGTGTCTGATTCTAGAGGACAGTGCTCATCCCTGTTTCCAAGTCGTAGAGCCAGTGTTTGTCCGTAGACAGTTTCCGTGGTCACATGGCCAGTGTGACTAGACACGGAACGCCGTTACCTCCCCACCGAGGTGGTACCTATTTATCATTTTTACATGCTTTCGAACTGCTAGGTTGGCAGGAGCTAGGACAAGCGACGGGAGCTCACTTCGTTGCGTGGATTCGAACTGCTGATCTTACAACCTTGCAGCTCAGAGGCTTTGCGGTTTAACCCGCAGCGCCACCACATCCCACCAAAGAGTACTTTGGTATCTCTGGTCAAAGTCCAACACTCTGTTGCATCCCTGAAGCTCTCCTGTATAAATATAGTAACTGAAATCCTGCTGCTTTCTTACACAGGCAGAAGGCAAATGGTATAACATTCACTCACTTCCAGCTGGCAGTTAAAAGAGTCACTGCTGCTAGTCTCAGGCTTGGTGCAGGCTCAAGAATCTCAAATTAATTTAATTTTTTAATTGTCACCTGGAAGCAAGTGAATGCTATACCATTTGCCTTCTGCCTATGTAACAGCAGCAGGATTTCAGCCAATGTCACAAACGGTGACACTACAGTGACTAGTTCCAATGCTACAATAGCTTTATCATCATCATCATGTGCCATCAAGTCAAATCTGACTTACGGCAACCCTTTTCAGAGTTTTCTAGGTAGAGAGAAGTGGTTTACCATTCCCTTCTTCAAGGGGGAGCACCCTGGGACTGTGCAGCTTGGCCAAGGCCACACAATCTGAATCTACTCACAGGAGGAACAGTGAGGAATCAAACTCCCAACCTCTGGCTCTGCAGCCAGATACCTAAACCACTGAGCTATCCATCATCATCATCATCATAGAAATACAGAGCTGGAAGGAACCCTATGGATCGTTGAATCCAGCCCCAGTCAAGGAGGCACAGCTGGGAATTGAACTCCCAGCTTCAGTTGATATAATCTTAGAATCTGCCACTGTAAGATAGAAAGGGAAAAATCCTGTGGTAATAAAGCACAAAATGGAACTGGAACTGTGGTGAGTAAAGCTCAATTTTCCCACAGTAAAACAGTCATATCAGGATTATTTTAAAGTAGCCCATGTAGGCTTCATCATATGGCATGCTGTGTACAGCTGTTTGCTGCAAGTGTGTGTCCATTTTTCACCTTATTCTGTGATACACTTAAAATTAGGCAAAGCTGCACAGCAAAGAGCTGCAGACATAGTCTAAATCAAGCTGCTAGTCTCAACTGGAGTGAAGTAATTGAACATGGCTGAATGGTGGTGAGTCAACACATACGTAAATCCTAACTACTCTAGTTGGAACTGGCAATTAGATTTATGTGCTATAACAAGATGTCATTAGCTAGTTACTGAGTTGTGTGGTTGTTAATGTTGGAATTAACATGGGTGTGACATGGGCACAGTTGGGGTACCAGTTCTGCTCCCATGTTGATTTCAGATAGATGGTGCAAATGTTGAGAAATATAATAGGGTAACATGCTTATTGCTTTGCTAAGGATGTTGATAATTAGCTATTGGGTCATGACAGAGTCATGTATTGTGACCTGACTTTAGGGAGTTACACAAGCAGCACATCCATTTTCTTAAAGGGAAAACATTGCTTCCTTTTTCTGTAAAGGGGAGAAATCTGGGTTGCTAACAAACAACCCCCCCTTCAAAAACCCACCAGATACAGTGTGGTGGGGAGGAGGAGAGAAGAAATTAATAATGACTGCTGCTGAGAACCTGCACCTCCTAGTTAGACTGAGTGTTGAAGGACCCAAATGTCTTCTGCTAGGAAAGTTTTAATTATTTCAGCTGATGTTGTCTATCATGTAAAAGCAGAAAAGAAAAAAGGATATTATTCCAACATGAATCTTCGGAACTCCTAAAACATGTTTTAAAAAACCCTTTGCTTTGTTCTTTTGTTGCCTTGATTCTTCTCCTCATTTCCTGAACCAGTTCTTACTGTGCATAGGCTTAGCAAAACTCCCAATCACAGGCCACTGCCTTTTTCAAGCAAGAGTTAATGTATGTTCTGTGAGACTCTGAATAAAGCAGGAAAGTTATCTTGACTCTGTGGCATGTCCTCAGACATTACATCACCACTCAGTCTCCTTTGTTGACATAATGCTTGTATAGGAGAGCTTCAGGAATGTGGCAGTCACTGGTAACACTCCCAGTAAAAATTCCAGCTTTCCTTAATGAGGAGATCTGCACACTGAGATCCTCTACTGAAGGATGCTGTGGTTTGTGCCTCTTAACACAGTGGCCATACAAACAGCAATGGCCAAAACAGCTAGTCTTTTATGTATTCATTTGAATGAGCCATGGCATTGTTCTGTGCATAGCTAAGAGCTTTCCCCTCCAATCATACTTGTAAAAGATTTTGAGAAGTTCAAAGACTCCATATTTTTTCATCAGTACACATTTATCTTGTGTGCTTTCAGCTTTGCCTATCTACTGTAAGCAAAATAACAGCTCAAGGGGTTAGTTTGAATGTGTAAGTCCCAGACTGCTTCAGACTGCTTCACAAATTCCTTTCTGACACTGGTGCTCAGTGGTTTATGCGTGATCTGCTCCCTGAAATTGTGCCAAATATGCATGTCTGCTCTGAAATTATACCTACAGAGCCTGGTAAAGGTAAAACATGTTAGCCAATGCTTTATTTTAAGACAGCAGCACATGTATAAGCAAGGAAACAAAGAAATAGTTAAATCATACAAGACTTTATGCAGAGACACATTCATTCATCTTGTTCCTTGTAAAATCCTAGAAATTGTATTCCTTGCAACCTTCCCTACATAGCCACCGAATTACAGAAGGGAAACTGAAATGACTCCATGTTGGCAGTGGGGGGCAGCAATGGTCATGACGAGACTTTTTACCTACATAGATATGGACATGTAATTAATTTCCAATGTTGATGCTGTTCATATTGTTCAAATAATTTAGAAGTATTTTCCTCTGTGCCTTGTTATAAGAGTGAGAGAAATAATCTGGACACTTTTTAAACCCTCAACTGTTTTGCTTCTGTTTCCCTGCTGATGTAGGTTTATGTTATGACTTCTTTTTTCTTAAGAAAATAATTGCATTTTTTTCTTGCCTGAAAAAATGTGTAGTATTTATTGTTCTGTCTTAATTAACCATTATTAGACATTATTAACTTTTCTACAGATAGATCTGTGACATGGTGTTTTTTTAAAAAGCATGCAGTACTTTGGACAATTTAAAAATGTTTAAAGCTTCCATACAAAAAACTATGTACACAACAAACTGAAATTCATTCACTCAGTCTGTACTGTTGGATAGAATTGACCTCTTCTAGCTTATATAACAGGGAATTCTGTCTTTAAAGCAGTATCTCTACACCGATTTATCTGGGGGCAACCCCATTTAACTCATTCTGACTTGCATATGACTAGAAATAGATAAGGTTGTACTGTAACAGAGAAGTGGCATTTGAATTACCTTTCAAATTAGTATTTAAGTTTTAGAAAGACTTTCCCATTTGTCCTGTGGCATTAGGACATGTAGATTAAAATAAAATCTATTCACATATCTGTTTTGCTTTTTAATTTCTGGGACGCACCCAGATGTTAGCAGCCCTTTCTTGGGGAAGTGAGTTTTTCTGTAAAATGATATATCTTTCTGGTTAAAATGTGCAATCTATAACCATCACTCATACCGTCTTCCTGTAGTAATTTCATGACAGGTTTATTGGCTTTTCATCACTTTGAAGATACTGAATAGTCTATTTATCAACAACAGCTATATCAATCAGAAGAAAAAATTATGTCTGGCATGAATTTTGTGCCTAAAATTTGAATTGCAAATATTTATTTATTTATTTAAAATACTTTTACTCTGCCTTTCTCCTTTAAAAAGACCCAAGGCAGCTTACATCAGTAAAAACAACAACACAATATTTAAAAGCTAAAAACATTAAGTGTACAAATATTTTAAAAGGAATCAAACAAATACCACTGTGAGAAATGATAAACAAACGCAATACCAAAAATACTTTCAAAGCAGTAAGGCACAACAATCAATTAAAAAAAAACAACAGTCAGTCAGCCAATCATTTAGGGAAAGCTTGTCTGAAGAGAAAAGTCTTCACCTGCTTGCAGAAGGATAGCAAAGCTGGGCCCAGCCTGGCCCCTTGTAGGAGGGAGTCCCAAAGTCTTGGAGCAGCTCTTTGACTGACCAGGAGAATGTCTGTCTTGTCTGGATTAAGTTTCAATTTATTCACCAGCCAATCCATTACTGACACTAGAACCAAAGTAGCTTCCTCAGATTTAAATGGCAAGGAGAGACAAGAGTTGAGTGTCATCAACCTACTGGTGACACCAAACCCAAAAACTGTGGGCAACCTCTCCCAGCAGTTTCATGTAGTTGTTATGTAACATAGGGCAGTGGTCCCCAACCTTGGGCCTCCAGATGTTCTTGGACTACAACTCCCAGAAGCCTTCACCACCACCTCTGCTGGCCAGAATTTCTGGGAGTTGAAGTCCAAGAACATCTGGAGGCCCAAGGTTGGGGACCACTGACATAGGGGACCAAACAGAACCCTGAGAAATAACACAGGCCAACAGCTAGTAATATAATGGTAATAGCTTTGTGTTCTTCAGTGTCTAGAGAACGGAATCCTTTAAATCAGTTGATAAAATCGTTAGTTAAAATGTGTAGAATGATGACAGTATAATTTGTTGAAAACTCTTTATGTTTTTGGTAATCCCTGCAACATTCATAGGTCAGTTTGTTATCCCCTTAGCTTCAGCCTTGTATCTGTAATAGGAGAGTATTTTCTGTTAAGGCTGGCTAATAGGTTTATTTATGAATGAGATCCAACTGGTGGCTTTCTGGAAGCAACTGTATTAGGGACAGAAGTGTAAAGGCCTAGTAGAAACAATGAAAGTTCTCCCAAAGCAATCTTCCTGTTCTCAAAACATTGCATCTGTCTTCACCTGAATTGCTCTTGGATGCTGCTTTACAATCAAGTTCCCCCTTTCTCCTTTGTAATCAATGCACTTTTGAGCACTCTTAGTAGCTCGCTTAAAAAAGTAGTCCCAAGTAGATTTATTTTTATGTATTTAATAATAACTAAGATTTCACACTTTATTTGAATTTGCTACTATATTATGTGCCATATGAAGAGAGTTAACTGTACTCTTCTTTGATCCAGTGACCAATCATTAGGATATGTCTCCTGTTTGGGATTACTTCTGAAAAAGTATGTGTTATTTGTCTCTGGGATAAAAACACTGTTTGTTGTGGGGGAGGAAATCAAGTTGTTCAATCAGCACTTGCTTTTTCAGTACCCTGTTTGCTCCTACATCTTTGCTGCACAGTATGAAACCATCCTATACACTTTTGCCTTTGCACACTACAATAAATCAAAATTCTAGTCAGTCCTGGCTTATTGTGAATGAGCTGCATGCAAGGGTACAGAGCCCATTCTTATTGAACTAGGCTCCTCCATCTAACTTGGAAAGCTAAACCAAACAGAAACAAAAAATACATTATAATATCCATCTCTGGGATCCTTGTTTGTTTTGTCGTTTACAAGACAATATAAACCAGAGTTCACAAGTCCTGGCTTGTTGGGAAGTAATAAACCAGGATCCCGGATTCAGATACCATGGGAAGTTTTTCATTTCTGCTTAGTTTAGCTGCTTGCCTGAAAGGGAGAAACCCTGCAGAACTGGATGAGTTGCCTGCACTAGGAGGCAATAGAATTCAATAGAATGCTAGGTTGCCATGGCATGCGAATGTGGCCACTATATTCAGCAACATTAACTACCAGGTCAGTGTGTATAAGATTGCAGCCATCAAGTGGCATCAGTTCCTTGGTTTTGGATATTTTTTTTTCAAAATTGCTTTGATTTAATAAGTAGCTAAAATGCTTGCAAATTGAAGTGTGACATTTATAAAAGTTGATTGCTCACTTGCTGTAGGATGAATGGGAACATTTTAGAAAATTGCCCTGTGCCTTTGATTGAATTTTTAGGTAGCTTTGCAATATATTTTTGAAAATGTTCCCTTTCCAGTTGCTGCTTTTGGAAGCTTGGTATGTCAGTCTAAAATTATTTTTAAGAGAGCCTAGAAGTTATGAACAGGCTTTATATCTTCATTCTCCAGCTTCTTTTATATATAAAAGAAGCTGGAGAATGAAGATCAAGAAAAAATAGGCTGTTTTTCAATTTCTTCCTCATTACTTTGCATTCAGCAAAAACTAAGGAAAATAAAAAAGCGCTAAGACAGTGAAAATTTCCTGCAGGCAGCAGTTAAGAAGAATTGATTCCTGAAGGTGGCTGAATTCCAGAATGTGCAAAACCACTGCTCTAAAGCTAGAGTAGTAACTGCTGGTCTTATTCCAACTCACAGACTTGCCTTTAATACCCTCTTTTAAAGAATAAATATAGGAGGGAGGGAATAGAGAGGAAAGAAGAACGTGTCAAGAAGCGTCTATAGGCAGCTGCCTGAAGACAGCTTATTCTAAACATTTGAGGCATGTTTAGAGTGCTTAGATTGATGTTTTGTGCAGGAGCTGTTAATCATGCCTGGGAATTTTCTTCCTTGTAAGGCAAGCTTCTGAATCAGCAACTTGTCATCTGGGTGCCTTTTCTCCCTTCCCCTCTTGGTTGTTCCCAACTAGTCACAGATGGAGTTGATGACTTAACATCTTTTGCTCATAGAACAACTTACAATGTTTTAAAAACTTGTTAGGTTTATGTTTAAACATTGTACTTTAACATTTAGAGTAGGAGTAGAAAAGCATAGGGGGTCTGTCAGAATATGAAGCAGTGTTCTAATGCATTTTTAGGCCATGGATCTCATGGGAATTTCCTTTATATTTTACTTGATGCTTCTTCAGTTCTAGAAAGGAAAAGCTCTACTTACTTACTTCCTAGCTACTCTGTTCATAGCATTGTTCTGCATTGCTTGGTAGAACATTTTCCTGTCAGCAGTCATCTCCTATTATCAAGAGATGAAGAGAACTGTTACGATGGCCAGTGCAAAGAAATAGAAAAGAACAATGAAACCGGAAAAATAAGAAATCTCTGCCAGAAGATCCAGGAAATCAAAGGGAAATTTAGACCTAGGTTAGAAATTCTGAAAGACCAAAGGGAAAACACACTATCTGACCAGGATAAAATAAAGAAAAAGTGGAAACAATATGCTGAAGACCTATACAGAAGAGATAAAAGGATGACAGATTCCTTTGAAGAGGAATGCTATGATGAAGAACTCAGTTTTAGAAAGTGAAGTGAACACTGCTCTGAATGCACCTGGAAGAATTAAATCACCAGGGGTGGATGGAATACCAATAAAACTGCTTCAAGCTGCAGAGACTGAATCTGTCAAAATCCTAATAAGACTATGACAACAAATATAGAAAACAAAATAATGGCCTACAGACTTGAAACAGTCAATCTACATTCTAGTTCTGAGAAAGGAGATGCTAGGAGTGTAGTAACTATAGGGCCATTGCTTCAATCTCCCACGCAATCAAAGTAATGTTCAAGGTATTAACAACAAAGGCTTTTACCTTATAGTATATGGAGTAAGAATGCTTGATGTTCTAACTGGATTGCAAATATTTGCTGGCTACCGGAGTGCACCAAAGAATTTCAGAAGAATGTAAGTCTATGCTTTATGACTGTGTTGATCATGAGAAGCTGTGGATCGTTCAGAAAGTAATAGGTATGCCTCAGCACCTGATGTGTACCCTGTGTTGTGAACAAGATGCTACTGTTAGGACAGAGTATGGGCAAACACAGGAGTGTTTTCCTGTAAGCTAAAGTGTTAGACAAGGTAGTGTTTTATCTTTTCAGTTTGTACACAGAATATATGAAAAGTTAGACTAGTCTCAGATGAAAGACTAATGAAAATAGGTCAAAGAAATGCCAGTATTTCAAAAATATGTCTTTTTTGTACTCCCCTCTTTTGTTTGTTTGTTTTGTGTTTCTTGTTCAAATGCTAGCACAGACTAACAGTCACAACTCCGGAAACATCAGTAGTTTACGATATGTTGATGACACTAACTTACTGGCAAAAAAGTAGCAGTGACTTGAAACAACTTTTGATGAATGTGAAAGAAGAAGGTGCAAAATCAGGACTGAAGCTGAACGTTAAGACAAAAATCATGACTACCAAAGAATTGTATGGCTTTAATGTTGACACTGAAGAAATTTAAATTGTTAAATTTTGTACACCTTGGCTCAGTCAAGAAATCAGAAGAGGACTGAAATGTGGAAGAGCAGTAATGAAGGATTTACAAAAGATCATTAAGTATAAGGATGTGTTACTGGAGGCCAAGGCCAAGATAATCTATTGTATTCCCATTTACTATGTATCGGTATGAAAGCTCAACAGTGAAGAAGACTGATAGGAGAAAATTTGATTCATTTGAAATATGGTACTGGAAGAGAGCTTTGTGGATATCCTGGGCCAATGTAAAGACTAACAAGTGAATCCAAGATCAAATACAGTCTGATCTTTCTCTGGAAATAAAAATAACTGAGGCTGTCATACTTTGGGCATCATGAAAAGGCTAGACTCACTAGAAAAGACAATAATGCTAGGAAAAGGTGAAAGCAGCAGTAAAAGAGGAAAACCAAATATGAGATGGATTGACTCACAAGCCTGGGTGTGTAAGAACTGAGCAGGGCTGTTGAGGACAGGACATTTTGGAGACCCTCATCCATACAGTAGCCATAAGTCAGAGGCAACTTGACAGCATGTAGCAACAACAGCAAGTAATTTTGGATTAGGAGTGTACATTGTATTTGCATACATCAGACAGTTCTGAAGCAGCTTGACAATACATAAATATGTGCAAATTCCTACTTAATTCCTTTTAGTTTTCAAAATTTTGAAGAAGCACATTCTGTGCTTTTTTTTACTCATCCCATTGACTATACCCTTGTATTGCTTACATTAGGCAGCTCTCAAACAGTTTGTATTGTACATCTCTATGTTCAATTATATTAACTCACAACAGTGCAGGCAGTATGACGAAATCTACCAGCTTCACCACTGGCATAACATCTGCTGGATTTGACTGGCAGTACTTGTTTATACAAAATCCTTTTTAGTTATAAGATAATCGTTCAGTCTGCATTCACATCAACCCCCAAGCAAGTTTCCAAAGCAAGATCTTTTTTCCCTTTTTTTCCTTTTTTTGGGGGGTAATGCAGGCCAGAGGGGATTCAACTGACAATAATTTCCCAAAGCCATTCTTAGTATATGGTCTGTTCATATAGATATGGGAGAAAAAGCATATTCCCTTGTAAGTACATCTCTGTAAAAAGCTACATCAGAGAACATCAATTATTTATCTGTACATTTATTCTGGTAGTACTAGTTAGCGTAGAATGCCTGAGTACCTTGTTTTGTGAATGTCTGGGGATGAAAAGTTCCTAAAGTAGAAACCAACACATCCAAGATGGGTAATGCAACTAAGGCTGCAGATCTGATTTTTGCTTTTAGTGAGTTCACTCACTAAATTTTTAGGCATTGTGTGGTTGTAGGAAAGCATAGACACTAAATACAAACAAGTATTTGAAAACAAGTCCTTAAGAAAATGGTTGCTTACTCTGTCATTTATACAGTGTAATCAATTTAGTTACCAGTTCTTCCAATTACGGGTAAAAAAAGATACTGGCTCATTTTTTACCTTGTCCCTTCCTACTTTGTGCTGCTTGCCACAAACCTGAAGAACAGCTTGTTGGTATAGACTGTAGAAAAGGCTGGAGAGCCATTAATTGTTGTAAATGAATTTTTTGTGTCCCTTCAAAGCCATTTTCAGGGGTCCTCTGTATTTTGAGTCTTTTTTAAAATGCCTGTGGGTACTGTTCTATTATAATAATTATAATAATTGAACTTAAAAGTTGGGTGGGGAATCTCTACTATCATAATGCTTACCTGTCTGCAGTGTTTATAAATTGTTAATCTGTAAATGTTGTGTGTTTTATTTGTTCAACTAAACAGACTAGTAATGTGCTTCAGTAAGCTTTCAAAATTATTGATTCAAGGACTTAATAACCTTTCAGGCAGTGAGTGTGAACACTGCAACTATACCAGATACATCATAGTTTTAAAAAAATGTAAAATTAATGCATTCTGTACTTACGTACTGTTCTTTGTGAATTTTCTTCAAAAATACAGTAGTTGTTTGTTCCAAGTAAACATTGTAGTAGTCAGGCATTTTAACGGTCAGAATTCCTCAAGTAGTAGAACTAGGTCTTACAAGTCATTCTGTTGTTTTGCAGGAGAATCAAGCCAACACTAAATGTACATTCTGAATATTCTAGGCAGGTCTGGTCAACTTTACAGACAATCCAAGCACTTACTCAGGGCAGTAATATTTTTATTAATATTAATGAAACACTCCTATTCAAGAACTGTGCCCAGACATCTTTTAGAATATGAGTTTCAAAAGTGCAAGTGTGAGATTGCATATACTAACTCTGTAAAATGTATTTAGCTAGTACTGAATTAGTAGACCATTGATTCATCCAGCTGTGTATTCTCAACAGTAGCAACAGCTCTCCATGATTTCAATTATGGGTCTTTCCCAGCCGTTCCTGGAAATACTAGGGATTGGATCTAAGATCCTCAGAGTGCAAAGTGGAAGCTCTTGTACTGCTCTGTGGTCCCCTCTCATGAGCACCATGGTAGTTTATCTGATTGATTTCTTACATGTAACTTGTGGTATGTAAAGAGTACCTTGAGAAGAAAAGAGAGATTAAAGAGTGCCTGGCAAAGGATTCCATCCAGGATCTGCCTTCCATAGATGTAAGGACTCTACTCAAAAAAGATACAACAGCTCCTCCCTCAACCTTCTCTGTAGTAATTCTGAGGGCTTGTGGAAAGCATGTCAGATTAACAAGACAGCAGGAAACTCTACTTTTACCCCAGTTCCACAAACCTAAAGGTGGATCTATCCTTTGGAGAGAAAAAAAGGAAATGTTGGTTTTATAGATCGGTCTCTTTTTTACGTTTATTGAAATGTGCCACTCATTTCTGTTGGTTCTGCAAGCAAATGTACATAGAATTGTAGCTAGTTGATTATAAAATATCATCACACACTCACACACACAATATCATTAATCCCTGGTCTTGATAGCCTGATAATATGGTTTTTAGTAAGAATTTAAAGACGTGTGCATTATGTTGTATCATATAATCAGCTTATTGTAATTTTTCAAAATAGTGATTCTCTTATAACATTTCAGCATTTTCCTTTCTAACAGTACATCCTTTCTGGCTCTGACGACTTTAATTTATACATGTGGAGAATTCCTCCAGATCCTGAAGCAGGTGAGTGATCGTGTAGAGTCTACAGAATTATATTGCTGTTATTTCTTTTGTACTATAGGAAATAAAAAATGCATCCTCTGTCATGTAACTCTGGAAATGTCAGCAGTGGGGAGGTATTCTCTGTCACAATAACAACAAAATTCTTGTGTCACCTTAAAGACAGGCTTTATTTGACATACATTTTAATGGATTCCAGGCCACTTTTTTTAGATGCTTAACTTCTGAATCTCACATTTCACTGCAGACATACTACCTAGGAGATAGATGCCTCACAAAAATGTGGTATAATATAATTCTTCTCTCTCCTCCCTCTGTTGTATCTTGATTGAGCACTGCTTCTAATTGGCAGAGTGAGGCCACTGCCCAAGAGGCGAAATGTAGTGTGGAGCATACAGTTGATCATTTCATGTTGCAAAAAGTTTGGAGGAGAGTTGAGGATATAGTACCCATCTCTCTGATGATTTATATACAGTAAAGAAATGTAGCCATAGGGCCCATGTGCAAAATCCAAACACTTGTATGGATGATACCTTTTTGGACCACCAATATATCATAGGTGAGATTTCAAGATATCCATTTCATAAAGCTGGGCCTTGCAGAGGTTGGGTGGGCAGAAGGAATTATATAATAGTAATCTTGGAACTGCAGAGCTGGAATGGACCCTATGGATCATTGAGTCCAGTTCCTTTCAAGGAGACACAGTGGGGAATTGAACTCATCTGTGCAGTAAAACTAATACATGGTACACGTTCCAATTCTGCTGTCCTCTTGTTTTTCCAGGTGGGATTGGCAGGGTAGTTAATGGAGCTTTTATGGTCCTGAAAGGTCATCGTTCCATTGTGAACCAGGTCCGATTTAATCCCCACACCTACATGATCTGCTCTTCAGGTGTGGAAAAGATTATAAAGGTGAGCTTTTCTAGGTTTGTCAAAAATGTTTTTTCCTTCCCTGATTTTTTTAAGTCAATGTATTCTTTTCCTGATCATTCTCTGCGATGTATATTCCTAAGTAGAGTTCATGTCTTTATCTTAATCTCAGAACTGCAGAGCTGGAAGGAACCCTGTGTGGATCATCAAGTCCAGCCCCTGTCAAAGAGGCACAGTGGGGAATTAAACTTCCAACTTCTGGCTCCCCAGCCAGATGCCTAAACTACTGAACTATCCAGCAGATTCTGCTGGCTACTCTAACTGTGGAAGAATAGGATCTGGAATTAAATTGACAGATCCAATAATTGGAGAATGTGCACAAGTTAGGGCACCCATCTGACATATAAACAACATTCCAAGAGTATGTTTTAAGTATCATTGCAGTTTAAGACACAAACATTTATCCAGTCCAGTGAAGATAAATTAGATGAGACCCTGAGAGACTGCTCATGGCCTGCATGCATTTTTCTTTTCTTCTATTTTTCTTAATAAAATATGGCCATGGCCAGCAGAGAAGAGGAGCAGCAAGCAGAAGCAAAGATGTCCACAGGAATTTTTCTGAGAGGAGGAGCTAGGTTACCATGATTTGTGTACAAATTTCAGCCACTGTGTATGACACAGTGGCTGAAATCCAACAGTATGTCACCACTAGAGTAGGCCCATTGACTCAATGAAACTTATGGAGGGGTTGACTTACCAAGCTCCCACTAATTTAATAGACCTGTTCTAGTTGCAATTTACTACTGAATTTAAGCCAGTATTTGTATTTCTCTGGGTGCTTTAAAATAATGAATGCATTTAAGATTAATTGAGGGGAAATGCCCTCCACAGGCAAAAGGGTTTGCTGAACTTTACTGCAAAAGCCATTCTGCTGCCATGATACTAAGGTACCAGTTCGCAAGTGGCCGCTTAAGGTATACAGAATATTTCTGTATGTACTGCACAATTACGAACCTGCTATTGCAATAGGAGACCTTTTCAGTTGCTTTCCTTGATAAACACAGTTGGTAAAATGCCTGCACCAACTTTCAAGTGCTGCATGCTCTTTGTTGCAGCTCCCTGCCATAATTGCATGTGTACCTCATGTAAGTCTCAGTTCCTAGGAATTAAAACAGCATCCAAATATGACAGATGGAGGCAAGCAGATGTATATATGACCTCTCCTGGTCTGACTAATCGGTAGTGTGTGAAACTGCCCTCAGTGTCTCCAAATCCTCATGCAGGGCCACCATTATAAATTACCATTCCTTGATAAACATTTATTGTCTGCGTTGAAACGTAATTATCTTTGGAGGCTGCAAAGACCTAAACCACATATATTCTTACATTGGCTTAAGACAGGTTTCTGTTCTTCATACTCACAACATTTTGGACCAGAAGTCTACGGTTTAACATAATTGATCTCTAAATGATCCTGTGAAGTAAGCATTCAACTATGAAGGACAGAGTTCACTAAGATCAGCTATTGAACTTCATGGATTGACAGCAGCTTAAATCTCACCCTTCCCAGCCCACGGCCAGCACTTTAGCCATTGCACCACACTGGCTCTCACACACTGAGCTGAGTATTTGAGAGCTAGACTTATATCCATTGATGCATGTACCAAGTAGGATCAACAGAAATTAATTCTAATCCAGTTTGGGTTGCAAAGATTTACTGAAGAACTTTGTCAGTTTAGAGAACATGGCACTAATTGTAGTCACTTTGATAGGCATAAACACTGCATATTCAAAGGGAAATTGACTGAATGGAATTAATTGAGCCAAGAGCTGTTCTTCTGCCATTTGCCAGCTAGGGTTCATGGCTGGTCAGCATGACCAAAGGCCTGTCTGTTTTCAGTTTTTTGAATCATTTGCCAAGAACCTACTAAAACTCTAGACTGTATCTCTGGCCCCTTCTTTAGTTTGGTGCTGTTTTCTACCTCTTTTCTTTAGACATATTTGCATATTTAAAAAGGAACATCTGTCACAGCATTGCAAATGTGGATTTTACAATAAAAGTGTGTTGTATATCATTGAAAATCTTACATTTCGCTTTCCAGAAGTCTGCCTAGACATTTGCAGGCCGCCTACAAGTTACTGCCAAAGAGGGTTTTGTCTGTGTGTGTTGAAGTTGATTGATCCCGTCTAAGCCTCTTGGAAACTTTGCTTCTAGTGACCATTCATGCCCTGAATCCTTCCTGTGTGACCGTATTTCGTCTGTTGGATTAACTAAGTGTCCCCTGGGTTGTTTTTGTTGTGTCTTTATTTCTGCTTGTGGGCTAAAAGATTGGTTTATTTAAATGTCCTTCAGGAATCTCTGCAACTTTTTAAAGACTGTACTGCCTGCCTGGCTCTGAAAAAGAGAATTCCTGTTGGGTCACAGCCTGTGTGCCTCCTAGAACATGTTCATATTTTCTGATTCATAAATATGATACTAAATACAAGGAAGAAACTCTTCTGTATATAATTGCTTTATTATAGTTTCTATTTTTCTTCCCTGGTTCTGATGCACTTTGGTAATTACCCTGCAATGTCTCAAGTTTAGATTGTCAGCCCTTGAACTCCTGCTCTGTCATCACATATGGCCGGCAAGGGTGATGCTGTCCCTGTTGAGAACTAAAGTGATCCTGATAATGTCACATGGTCCTGAGATCTGCTCTGCAGTCATTTGGAGTACACTATTTAGCACGGTGTTCTCCAGAAATGTATAGCTTTAGACACATGTTGAAAATGTACCTATTCTTGCAAGCCCATTTTAGTGCTCATTGTAGTACAACCTACCATCTATGTAATGGACAACAAAAATAATTGTTTTTTGTATTCCGTGTTCATTGTGTTATATATTATGCAGAGGTTTGACCTCTTTGGTGAGCAAAACTATACCAAGTTTAGGTGGCAGTTAATTAACCAAACTCCTGGAAAAGGACTTCCACTTTGGGTGGAAAAGCTTAACCAGAAAGCATGAGCAGCTTTGAGGCATTAAATAACCTTTCAATCCCATCTCACCTTGGGCAGCAACAACAGTATCTTGTCATAGTTGTTTTTCACACTTATCAAAAACAGCCATGACAATGGGTTTGTGTTCTGTTTTGCAAAAAGTGTGAATGGTAGTGAACAGAAGCGGGTATCCTATAGACCATCTTGATTGCTGCCATTGGTGTTGTAAACATTCAGGCTGCCCTTTATGTAAAGTCTGGCATCCTTTGCTGGCAGTGTGGGCTCAATATTGTGCAGTAATATTGGGCTATTTCCTGGCTTTTTGAATTGTGGGTACAAAAGCACAGTATCCCACATTCATAACCTGGAGGTTTTTTGAATAGGCACCAAAGCTCTGCTAACATCATGTAAAACCATCCCTAGGAGACCTTTTTAAAAAACTAAAAAGAAATGTCACAGCTTAAAGAAGTGAGCTTGAGATGATTTATTCCCAATTCTTTTAAAAAAATCTTTTAAAATATTTTTACAACCAAGTGCCGAATCCCTTTGCCAGCACCAATGCCTCTTTGGCCAGGAAGGAGTTAAAAAGTTCTCCTGAGAGTCAGCTATTTGGGTCCTGATTGAGAAAGTCAAAAGTTCAGTTGCCCCAGACCTGGAGCTGGTTTCCCCTTTGAATACTTGTGTCAGGAGCCTGGTCTCAGAAATCCTGAGAGAATGTTTCCAGAAACCAATCAGGACTGGGACAAACACACCTGCTTTGTGCTTTTGTTATGAAGAAATACTTTAAATATGCCTTGTAGATTGAAAGCTAATTCCCTAGACATACATGGCAAAATGTCCCTTTCTGGAGGACTGTCACTTCATTCTTTAAAGCAAGTCTCTTCAAAGAAAACCTGTCTTCCAATTGTTTCTGTGACCTTTGATTGCCTTCCAAACATCTCCCTTTGGGTTAAAATCACATTGGAAAGAATTTGAGGAGGTGATGAGTTTAAAGACAAATTGACAAATCAGAGATGAAGAAGAAATGATCAGGAGAAAATTCGATGTTAAAAGATGCAAATGTATTTAGTGTTTAAGTATAAATATTATAAAAAAATATTACGTTTTAAAAAACATTTTTATAAATTGAAACAAGAAGTTTAAGAAGTCAAAGGAGTTGAGAAGGATAGAATGGTTTTGCATGGTAGCAGTATGTAAAATGAAGATATTACCTAAGATTATTTTTTTATTTATGATGCTGCTGATAAAGATATTAGAGGAAGAGTGAAAAGACTGGCAAACTATAATAAATTTTGTAATGGCGACAAAAGAGCAAGGATTAATAAAAAGTGTTGGTATAAATTTCAAAATCTAGGACGGTTAGGTTTACCTAATATAAGGTTTTTGTGTGTGTGTATAGACATTTCAATGCAGTCTAATAAATTAATATGGTCAAAGTTGGAATTTCAGGTTAGTGAGGATTTGGAGAATATTCTTTTTGAACAAAATAATGACAGTATTGGAAAGAAGATTAAAAATACTTTTCTCAAAAATATGCTACACATTTGGAATAGGTATTGAAAAATATTTATTCCATCAGTGTTTCCATTACAGCTTGTTTTTTAAAAAAAGAATTTTCCAAGGAATTTGAAAGGAAGTTTGGAAAAGGTATTAAGGAAGAAACAAGTTATTAGAGTAAAAGATCAGTTGGAAAAGTTGGTTAATAAAGAGCAAATAACAGATGTGAAGAGTGGAAAATAATCTTGGTTTAATATTACTCAGTTGGAACATTGAACTAAAGAATGGGTGAAAAGAAATGGTAAATGTAGGGAGTTTACAAAAATTGAAGAAAAAGTTTTACAGAAAGAAAAAGAAAATTAAAAAATGAAAGGAACAATAAGTAGAATTATTAAGATATTGATAGAAGCAGAGGACCAACAGGGAGCTTTAAAAACCTTATGGAAATTTCTGAGAAGAGCTGGAAGGAAAAATAAGTATTGAAAGGTGGAAGAATATATGGAATAAAAGAATTATAAAATGTATGTCTGTAAAGATAAAAGAAATATTGGAAATGATGAAATTGAGTTATAAGGATAATAAATATTCTAACATGTTGGAAACGTGGTCAGAATATAGGCACTTATTTTCATGTGTGGTAGGAATGTGAATATATATTGAAACTTTAGAAGTTGTTTTTTAAAGAAATAAATGAAATTCTGATATCAAACTTAAAAATATGTCCTAAAATAGCACTTTTATCAATATTTGAGAATGAGCAGTGGAACTGGACAACAAAATAATTGATTACAAATTTATTAACAGCCACTAGATGAATAAAGAAGTGGAAAGCTGAGTACAATCTCCAATTTAATAAGTTGTATAGAGAAGTTTGGAGTATAGCTATTAATGATAAGTTAACATGTACTATTAAAGTAAGGAAAGATCTAACAAATAAGAATATTTTTAGAGATATATGGGGAGAATTCATTGACTTTGTATTAGCGAAGGTGAAGGGTTGTGTACCTCCACAAGAGTAAATATATTTTTGGAAGGTGAATGGGGCTTTGCAAGTGGAAGAAAAACAGAGTATCTCCAATGGTCCTGGGTGTAGGGGGCATGTTGGGTTATAAATGTTAATGTAACTAAGTTGTTTTCCAGTTTTGGTTTTTTATGTATGTTAATTTGTTTTGTTTCTTTTTTATTTTGATTAGTCTGTATCTTTTTTTCTTTACTTTAATTATTTTTTTAAAAAATCTCCCTACCTGGCCCACAAAGCTGCAGCAATGTATCTACTTTGGAACACTCTTGCTGGTAAGCCTGTTCCATGCATGCTCAGTCTTATAAGAAAATGGTATTTGCTTTTGAAATATCTTCTTTGAGGATCAATATTTTAGCCTCTGCTTCATGAAATCTTTCCAAATAAAAAAAGCAGTGGGATCAAACATTCTCTTTCAAAATAGCAAGATTAGTATTTTCAGTTTATATGAACTATTTTGCCTCTGCCAGCCCCCACTTTTAGAATTGACTTATAAAATGTTGGTGTGTTCTGCTGCACAATAACATATTTACACTACTGTGCAGCTGTAATGAAGAGACATGGAAGAAATATTAGAGCTAATGGGGAAAAGATGAAAATGGAAAAATAAAAATGATACCAAATATAGAGAATTACACAAAAACATGTGAAACAAAACTAGGGAAGCTAAAGAAAAATGGTGGTAAGAGAGGTTTTACCATGGTGACACATGCCTTAGTTACATCCCAGCTGGATTACTGTAATGTGCCTTACCTGGGGCTGCCTTTGGAAAGTGTCCAGAAACATTAGCAAGTCCAAAATGCAGCAGCCAGATTGATAACTGGGGCTGGTCATAGGGGTCACATAACCCTCCTGTTACAGCAGCTTCACTGGCTACCAATCTGTTTCCACACGCAATTCAAAGTGCTGGTTCTAACCTATCAAGCGCTAAATGGCCTGGGTCCAAGCTGTCTCAAGAACTGCATCTCCTTTTATGAGCCACCTTGGGTGTTAAGATCATTAGGAGCGGCCTTTCTCTCAGTCCCACCACTGTCATAGGTACATCTGATGAGGGCACAGGGGAGGGCCTTCTCTGTTGTTGCTCCCAGATTTTAGAACACCCTCCCACAGGAGACCTGTCTGGCCCCATCTTTGCTGTCCTTCCATAAGCAGGCAAAGACTTTTCTCTTCAGGCAAGCTTTCCCTGAATGACTGGCTGTCTGGGTGGGGTTGTTAAACAGATTGTTATGCCTTACTGCTTTGAATGTGTTTTCATTGTTCTTTTTGTTTAAGGTGTTATAGTGTGGTATTTGACCCATTCTAGTATTTGTATACATACTGTTTTTAGCTTTAAATATTGGCTTTTAATGGGGTAAGTCTTCTTGGGTCCTTTTAAAGGAGAAAGGCAGGATAAAAAACATTTTAAATAAATAAACAAACAAACAATGTGCAGAAATAAATAGCTTGGAAGAGATTCGATTCAATTTCAATTTATTCAATCTACCCATCTATCAGGTTGCTATTCTGAATGGTATACAACAAAAGTAAAACAAAAATCATAACAAAAAGAAAAAAAAGATCCACAAATCCTTTAATATGCATAGCATTTTCAGCTAGCCAAAAAGCTAACAGAGAACAATGAAGCTCCTGGACTTAATGTTTTTGCATAAGTATTAAAACTAATAGAAGATTAAAACTTACATATCTTAGTGAATCTTTTCAGTCAGATTGACAGAGCAAGAATCATGCTTGATTTTTTCCAAGATTGATCTTCATTAATAACTGTGTTCTGCCAAGTCATTCCTGGTTTTCAGAGTTTTCCAAGTAAAGAATACTCAGAAATAGTTTACCATTCCCTTCTCCTGGGGGCACCCTGGGACTGTGCATCTTACCCACGGCCACACAAGCTGGCTCTTCTGGGACGCACAGTGGGGAATCTAACTACCAACTCACTGATCACTTGAAAATGAAAATGCCCGAGGTTTTACCAAATACAGAAAAATATACTTCATGAGGCATTTACTTAAGATTTTCTTTAAATTAATACATGGCAAAATTTATGACAAGTGCATAGAAGAGGCAGAAGATATCCATCAAAAGATGACTGAGAACTGAGGAACCACAATTCTGTATATATGTAATGTGGGAGAAATGATGTGCCATGAAAGTGGATATGTGCACTTGCTTAATTGACTAAAAGAAAGCTGTTGACAAAGTTTAACACAGCAAGCTGTTGGTAAACAGATCTTTGTTCAAGAAAGAGTTGTGTAATTGGTAATGTCTAATGACAAGAAAAAGCTGCAGTGAACATTGAAAATCAGATGACAAAGGACATAGAGCTGTGGAGACCACAAGACGGTTGCTTTTCAATTTTGTACCCAAAGACCATATATAGAGAAGAATTTGCTAATTGAATTGATGAGATAATTGTCAATGTGGATGTTATCAACAGCAGCCTGTATGCAGATCATATTGAATTACTAGCTAACAATACAGATAGCTGCAAGGGATACTAAGCAGTCTGTAAGTATTCATACAGACATACATACATAATAAATAGAAGTTGCAACCCTGGTTCTGTGAAAATGTAGAAGGATATTTTATGTGTAGTATCTTGCAATTCTGAGAATCCCTTCTTAAGTGAATCTCTCTGGTTCTCCTATCTTGGGGAGAATAGACAAAACTTTTCTTTGGAAGGCATTAGTGGGTAAAACATGAAGGCAGAGAGTGTTTCTCTGTTTTGAGGGCTTGTGAATTACAGCAAATTTGAAATCCAGTTGTGTTGGACATTTGACTTGTATACCTGGCACAGTGTAGTGGCAAAGAAATGTGTTTTGTATGTGGAAGGTGTGAGAAGACAAATTAACCTAAAAGGAGCCTATAGTAGTAGAGGGGGGTAGCCTTCATCAAACTCGAAGCAAAGTGAGGTCTCAGGAAGAGGAGATAATGGTAGATTGAAGTCTTGTACAAGGTGGGTAGTAGAGATGGGATATTCGTATTCTTCTCCCGGAGGGGACAAATACAGATATCACCACCACAGGTGGCTGAGCCGATTGGATGCTCCCCCCAGAACTGGGCTGTCCATTTACCACTTGCGGTGTAATGCACGTGGCCCGTCATCGTTCACCCTGCACCAATCGTGAAATTAGTCTGGTCGGGGCTTCTTTGTGCTGCTGACAAATTTGGCGAGGAGGCAAGATGACGAGTCTCCCTGCTCAGCTGCTGAGTGGCTATGGAGACAGTTATATTTATTTATTTATTTATTTATTTATTATATTTATATCCCACCCATCTAGCCATTTGACTACTCTGGGCGGCGAATAGATGGGTTAGTATCTATGCTTTCATAGGATAATCTAATATAGGGCACTCCTAATTATACACATCAGTACCAATATTTTGCTTCAGTTTATATGAATAACACGCAGAATACTCTAGAGCAGCCATTCTCAATCTCTTTTGGGGGTTATGGCCATAAACACAATATGAAAGAAATATAGTCCAAATCAGGATTATATAAGTCACAGAATAAACTTTATAATGTATTTTTTTTATTTATTTATTTTAAATATTTTTACCCCATCTTTCTCCTTAAAAAGAACCCAAGGCAGCTTACATCATTGAAAGACAATATTTATAGCTGAAAACAATGAGTATAAAGAGGCATCTTATATCATTAAAAGACAATTTTAAAGCTAAAACAGTAAGTATGCAAATACTAAAAAGGAACAAACAAATACCATTCTGAGAGATGGTAAACACAAGTAGTACTAAAAATCCAGTCAGAGCAGTAATGTCTAATAATCCATCTGAAAGTTATTCATGTAGCCAGTCACTCACGTAGCCAGCTTGCCTGAAGAGAAAAGTATTTGCCTGCTTTTAGAAGGACAGCAAATATGGGGCCAGTCTGGTCTTCTGTGGGAGGGTGTTCCAAAATCTGGAAGCAGCAACAAAGAAGGCCCTCTCCTCTGTCTCCATCAGATGCACTTGTGAAGGTGGTGGGACCAAGAGAAAGGCCTCTCCTGATGATCTTAACACCCAAGCCAGCTCATAATGTCTTGAGATAGCTTGGACCCAGGCCATTTATGGATTTATAGATTAAACCAGCAATTTGGATTGTGCCAGGAAACAGATTGGCAACCAGTGGAGCTGCTGTAACAGGAGGGTTATGTGATTCCTGTGACCAGCCCCAGTCAGCAATCTGGCTGCTTCATTTTGGATCCGCTTAAGTTTCCTGACACTTTCCATTGGCAGCCCAACATAGAGCGTGTTACACGAATCCAGCTGAGAAGTAACTAAGGTGTGTGTCACAGTGGCCAGATCAGATCTCTCCAGAAATGGACATAACTGGTGTACTAGTTTTAATTATGTAAATACATTCCTGTCCACCACCAAAACCTGGGCATCCAGGCTCAGAGATGAATCCAGGAGCACCCCCAAGTTGCACACCTGTGTTTTCAGGGGGCGTGTAACCCCATCCAGTACAAGCTGCATCCCTATTCCTTGATCTGCCTTTCGATTGACCAGAACCACCTCTACCGTGTCTGGATTAAGTTTCAGTTTATTCACCCTCATCCAGTTCACAATTGATACTAAAATCACTGATTTAGAGCCGAAACCGCTTCCTCAGATTTAGGTGGCAAGGAGAGGTAGAATCGCGTGCCATCGGTATACTGGTAATACAGCACCCCAAAACTCTGGATAGTCTCTCCCAGCGGTTTCATGTAAATGTTAAATAACATAGAAGAAAAAACAGAACCCTGAGGGGCCCCACAGGTCAGCGGCCAGGGTGTCGAACAGGAATCCCCCTTCTGAGTTCTCTCCTCCAGGAAGGACTGGAGCCACCATAAAATGGTACCCCCTAGTCTCGAACAGGAATCCCACCTTCTGAGTTCTCTCCTCCAGGAAGGACTGGAGCCACCATAAAATGGTACCCCCTAGTCTCATTCCAGAGAGACAGGTTCAGGAGGATACTGTGATCAATAGTATCAAGAGCCACTGAGAGGTCAGGCAAAACCAACAGGGACACAGACCCCCTATCCAATTCCCGGTGTAGGTCATCCACCAAGGCCACCAAAGCAGTCTCTGTCCCATAGCTGAGCCTGAAGCCAGATTGAAATGGATTGAAATGGGTCTAAATAATTCGTCTTATCCAAGAACCTCTGGAGCTGAGAGACCACAACCCACCCTAGTACTTTCCCCAAGAATGGAATATTATATACTGGTCTATAAAGCATTGTGTTTCCAGTCTGTGACCCCCTTCAAATCTGCCATATGCCCCCCCCCCCCCATTGAGAATGACTGTGCTAGAGTACAACTTCCTCTGAGATCGCTGCCTTGCCTCCTGAATATAAGAGGAATTGCAGACAAATTAGAGATAATTGTAAACATTTGCCCCTTATGGGGCTTCATTAATTTTTGTATTATTTATTCTGCTACTAAAATTCAGATTTTAAGAGTGGTTATGTGCACACTAGGATTGGAACGGTTGCCGTAGAAGACAATGTCGTTTGTCCAGCTTATCCTGGACTTACATAGTGTTCTAACAATCCAAGCTTCCCTGCAAAATCATGAGTGCTAGAAAGCTTTGTCTCTTTGTGGCTCAAATCCTGTTACATTGCATAATAAGTTGCCCCTAGAGTAGGGCCATTGAATCAGTGAAGACTGGGTGAGTCAACTCCTCTGTAAGTTCCATTGATTCAAATTGGTCTACTCTAATTGTGCCTTACTGTGCTAAGCAACAGGATTTTGATTCATCTGTCATTGAAAAATGAATGCATCCTTCAAATGTTCCTGAGTCTTGGATTCTCGTGATGAAGTAGCAGCTTTGCTCAGAAGCCTCAGTTATTGTGCTGAATGAAGAATGACTAACACTGAATACCTGCCACATCTCTGAACTTTTCTGCTAGGGGGATGCAAGCAGGAGAGAGTTGGTTTTTTCTGCATCGGACAGCTTACTCAGCAGCCCCTTCTCTGCAGGCCTGTGTGTGCAGGAGAACTCTCAAGCCACTACATGTCTCAGGGCAAGACTGATGGCAGACCTTTCTCCAAAACAATTTTTCTTTACACATTCAGACTGCCCTATAGCTGCCTTGCAGGAGCAAGAGCAAAATAAAATGACTGCTCCAGCACTGTTTAATCTGTTGACTGATTTTCAGATTCAGGTATCTGAAAATGGCAGTCATAAAAACAAGACTTTTGTTAATAGGCAGCAAAGGGCAAAATGAGACAAACAAAAAAGGAAAGAGAGGGAAAAGTCTTCTCATTGGGTTGTTTCAATATATGTTTTAATGAAGTTGTCTTTTATTTCTCTTTTAAATAATGGGACCAGTTCATTTGCTGAGGGCACAGTTTTGATCTCGTGGAGAGTTAATGGCGGTATTTCTTCCTGGCTGGCTGCGGGTTAGGCACACACACAGTTGCCAGTAGCCTTTGCTTTGAATGGGAGTCTGTCCAGCTCCTCCTCAGAACCCTAGGCTACAAGTTAGCCACAAGCTAGATGGCTTAGAGGAGGGGGAGCCTGCCATAGTGTGTGATTTAGATGTCTATGAATGTACAATCCATCCCTTTTCATAGGCATGACTATGCAAGCGGGAGGTGAAGAACATAAGGCTCAATAGCTGTGATGTTTTATATGCATGTATGTGACTCTGTATACATTTATGCAAATTTAGGCATGTGTTTTCAGCTTGCCAAAAGAAGCATGCAGAGCAGTTGAGGGAGTGGAATATGCAGTTTGCTAAAATATCATGACACATTTATTGTATTAGTATCCTTATTTTTCTGAGGAAGAAGAGCCTTTGTTAATGCCTAGAGGAGGAGCGGGCAAAGTGTGGCCACTTCAAGCATTTTGTAGTCCCTGGGACTACCACAGAGCACCTGAGGAACCACTCCCAATTTGAAACTTGGAGACAGCCTATGTTGATCCCCACAGGGGCCTAGGATCAGTGTTTCGAATCCAGTTCCCCAAGACTCCCCGTAAATGCCTGTCCAGGCACTTGCTGCTTGATTCTTTCCTACATAAAAAAGGACAGTTTCCAACTGGCATTGCCCTTACTGGAAGCTGAAGCTTGAATTTGGTCTCAAAGTCCTCAGGCCTTGCCTACCTCTGGCCTCAGTCTTTAATATAAAAAGCAACCAGATATTTTAGCAGCCTCCTCATCACCACACCAAGTCAACTTCTGTTACATAAAAACAGTGTGTTACAATTCTGGACATTCTTTAAAGTGGAAGACATTTTTACAAGATGTGATTCCTCTGGTTCGGCTGGGGAAAACTTTTTCATCTTAAATGGAATACATCTGTGGAACTGAGTAAAGAGAATTGTCCTTTGAGATCAGCTATACAGTATTGAGATTATTGCAAAGGGATTTCCCATCCCCAACCCTATAACTGTGATACAGATACATTGCTTCCTGACAACAGTTGGTGAAATCCTGCTGCTTAGAGTAATAAGTCACAACTGGAGTAGGCCTATTGAATCAGTGGAGATCTGGTGAGCTGACTCCTGTAAGTTCCATTAATTCAGTTAGCCTATTCTAGTTGCAACTTACTGTGCTGAGCATCAGGATTTCAGCTAGTATGTGGAACATGTATGACACAGTATTTTCTCCTTTCCTTTGCAGATCTGGAGTCCATACCGACAGCCTGGTTGCACAGGAGATCTTGATGGTAAAATTGAGGGCGACTCCCGTTGTCTGTACACACATGAAGAATACATAAGTCTTGTGCTGAACAGTGGCAGTGGTCTGTCCCATGATTATGCCAACCAGTCAGTCCAAGAAGATCCACGAATGATGGCCTTCTTTGACTCCTTGGTCCGACGTGAGATCGAGGGATGGAGTTCTGATTCTGATAGCGATCTCAGCGAAAGCACTATTCTACAACTCCATGCTGGAGTAAGTGAGCGCTCAGGTTATAGTGAATCTGAGTCCTCCACCTCTCTACGTCACTCTCCACCTCATATGACAGAAGAATCTGATGAGCCAGCCTATAACTTGGGAACCTTGAGATCCACTGAATCTCCACCAGCCAGAGAAGCTGCAACATCTCGCCAGCAACGGCTGTCAGCACTTAGGAGATATCAAGATAAGCGTCTTCTAGCCCTTTCTAATGAGTCAGATTCTGATGAAAATACCTGTGAGACTGAGCTGGATGCAGATCTTTTCCCAAGGCCAAGGTCCCCAAGTCCTGAAGAGAATGACTCAAGCAGCTCCAGTAGTAGTAGTAGTAGCAGCAGCAGCAGCAGCAGTAGCAGTAGCACAGAGGAAGAGGAGGAACTGAATGAACGGCGTGCCTCCACCCGGCAGCGCAATGCACTGAGGCGGAGGCAGAAACCACAAAAGGAAGAAAGGACTAATGTGAACACAGAAAGCACAAGCACCTACATAGGAGAAGATATCTACGATTACCCCCAGATCAAAGTAGATGATCTTTCTCCTTCTCCAGCTTCATCACCTGAGAGGAATTCCGCAAATACAGAGGTCCGTAAAGAGAAGAATTCTCCTTGCTCAGAAAGTGAATCTGTAGACAGAAAGATCTACAAAGCTTTCAGATGGCTTCATTATTCTTACATGTCTTATGCTGCTAGTAAAGATGGGGAATCCTCTCGTGGAGGTGGTGAAAATGAGGGGAAACCAGGCACTAGCAGAAAAGCTCAAGGTAGCCAGGATTCTTCAAATGAAAACCATAGCAAAGACACTGTAAAGGAACACAGTTCAGCAGAAAGCTCTAAAAATGGTCAGGATCATGATTGTGAGAATCAGCGACAACTAGAGGATCAGGAAAGCATAGCCCTAGATACTGGAGGCAGTGGGTCTGTAGACCATTCTTTTGATACTAAGAAGCTAAATGGAAAAGCCATTTGCAAAGAACGAGGTAGTTGCATTGAAGAGCCATGCAATCCATCTACAGGATTCATTGAACAAAAAAATAGCCAGAGTTGTCAAGCAACATCTAGCCACAAGCCTTTGGCTGTTTCTAAGGATTCATTTTCTACTGCTGCCAACTGTAGTGGATCTGGAAATTACTCTAGAACCCCAATGGATGATGGTGAGGACAGGAACATGGACAATTCCTGTGTAAACCACAATAATGGCCGTTTACACTCTCGCTCTTCTCACCTTAATAACGGACAAAGTCTTGGAGAGCAGGAGGCTTTTGCCCAAGGAAGACAATTACACTTAAATGCTGATAGTGGCAGCCTTGGGCAGACATGCACATCCCTGCACAAGGAATGCAGCCTGGCTGCTACAGACTCTTCCAGTCACAGCACAAACATGAAAGAGGATGTTGCTGAGTTGCATCCTGCAGACAGTGATGGGTCTCAAATCCATGGACGGCAGAAAAGGCACAGAGCAGAGTTTGAAGACACTGATTCTGAGAAGTCTTCCTCAGAAAAGAAGTTAAAAACCCATGCAGCCTGTTTGTGAAAAGCTGCGTCTCCAACTCTCCATTCCACCCTCCACTGGGTCTGTTTTAAATTGCCAGGGGCTATGTTGTATAAAAATCTAATCAGCTTCTTTACAATGAGACTGAGTATAGTGTACCCTTACAAGGTTCTGTTCAAGTAAATCTTACTATTCTTGTGTGATGTGTGATGTTTGTTCAGTTAGCTACCTGATGTGGCTATTGTAAATTTTACTCTTTGGAAAAGAATTCTTTGAGTGTTGATACTGTGGGTTTTATAGTCACATTGAGCTGAGTGATAGGCAAATTACATCCTATAACTAATGAAGTATGTTTTCTGTACAAGAAAGCAAGGGGGCAAATTAGATGCAGCCATTTAACCCTCTCTTATGCTTCTGAAGTCTTAAAGAAGAGTAACTCACTCATGATTTAGAAGCATCCTCAAGGTTTATGTGCAGTAGCATCATACAGCTGTTTGTACTTAAAGTAATCCAACTGCTCATTCAAAAAGCAGGAGATGGTTTGATCTAGAGACTGTTAAGGTAGTTTCCATAATTACCTTGTTTTCCCCCTCTAAACTTAACTCCTTCATGCTGCAAAATGGCCATATTAGTCAGTTGGGAGATACTCAACTCCAGTTGAAAACTGTTTGAGGTCTGTTCCTGGAGCAGTGGTAGACTTCTACTGCTTTATTTGTGGCCCCCAAATTATGATTTGGTTGCAGAATAATGTGTAGCAGAGCTACATATCCTGCGTCTGTATTATATTAGCAGCACAGTACAGACAAGAAAAATGGCCCGTGTAGATCAGCAGTCAAGAAAGATACATAATGATGTACCGAACAGGAACTGTGAGTGCGAACTGAATCTTGAGACCTGATTCCTTTTCATTTGTTTCGTTTTCTTTTTGGAAAAAAAAAAGGACTTACCTTAATTTGGAACAGTAGGATGACTTTAGAGACTCTGGTTTTACAGTCCTGCACTACAGTATCAAAAGTGCAGTTTGATGTATGGTTTCCAATTAAACAAATATTTTTGTGTGTGTGGACTATCTTTGTTTTTTATAGCAGAGTCTAAAATTTATATATTTTTGTAACTTTGCACACTGGAGGAGGGATGTCTAGAGTTCCATTCTGACATTTGTGCATTCTTCTGGGACGCCAAGGGAGAGTCATATAAATCACATATTACCTGTTCCCATTTTTTTAACAATAGAGACTGCCACCATCGTGCCCAGTGGAATGAGGTTCTCTCAGGTGCAGCTGGAGTTTGCAGCTACTTGGAGGTGGTTTTCTGGCTGCTTCCCTGACAAAATGGATACCTTGCAAAGTAGATACAACTCTACTGTCCATACCATTAGCAGAAGTGACCGGTACTGTGTAGCTTGTGCTTTGTGGCTGTGGTATTATACTTTAAAAGTCAAATGCAGATCAAGCAAGAGGGATGGGGAAAATGTCAGTCATTGTACTTTACATATGGCCTACGGAAAATATCTTCCTTTTGCCTCTTGTCCTGATTTTTGTACATAGTTGTTGTTTAGTCGTTAAGTCGTGTCCGACTCTTCGTGACCCCATGGACCAGAGCACGCCAGGCCCTCCTGTCTTCCACTGCCTCCTGGAGTTGGGTCAAATTCATGTTGGTAGCTTCGATGACACTGTCCAACCATCTCGTCCTCTGTCATCCCCTTCTCCTCTTGCCTTCACACTTTCCCAACATCAGGGTCTTTTCCAGGGAGTCTTCTCTTCTCATGAGATGGCCAAAGTATTGGAGCCTCAGCTTCAGGATCTGTCCTTCCAGTGAGCACTCAGGGTTGATTTCCTTCAAAATGGATAGGCTTGTTCTCTTTGCAGTCCAGGGGACTCTCAAGAGTCTCCTCCAGCACCACAATTCAAAAGCATCAATTCTTCAGCGGTCAGCCTTCTTTATGGTCCAGCTCTCACTTCCATACATCACTACTGGAAAAACCATAACTTTGACTATGCGGACCTTTGTCGGCAAGGTGATGTCTCTGCTTTTTAAGATGCTGTCTAGGTTTCTCGTTGCTTTCCTCCCAAGAAGCAGGCGTCTTTTAATTTCGTGGCTGCTGTCCCCATCTGCAGTGATCATGGAGCCCAATAAAGTAAAATCTGTCACTGCCTCCATAGCTTCCCCTTCTATTTGCCAGGAGGTGATGGGACCAGTGGCCATGATCTTCGTTTTTTTGATGTTGAGCTTCAGACCATTTTTTGTGCTTTCCTCTTTCACCCTCATTAAGAGGTTCTTTAATTCCTCCTCACTTTCTGCCATCAGAGTGGTATCATCTGCATATCTGAGGTTGTTGATATTTCTTCCGGCAATCTTAATTTCGGCTTGGCATTCCTCCAGTCCAGCCTTTCGCATGATGTATTCTGCATATAAGTTAAATAAGCAGGGAGACAATATACAGCCTTGTCGTACTCCTTTCCCAATTTTGAACCAATCAGTTGTTCCATATCCAGTTCTAACTGTTGCTTCCTGTCCCACATAGAGATTTCTCAGGAGATAGATAAGGTGGTCAGGCACTCCCATTTCTTTAAGAACTTGCCATAGTTTGTTGTGGTCCACACAGTCAAAGGCTTTTGCGTAATCAATGAAGCAGAAGTAGATGTTTTTCTGGAACTCTCTGGCTTTCTCCATAATCCAGCGCATGTTAGCAATTTGGTCTCTAGTTCCTCTGCCCCTTCGAAATCCAGCTTGTATTTCTGGGAGTTCTTGGTCCACATACTGCTGAAGCCTGCCTTGGAGGATTTTGAGCATAACCTTGCTAGCGCATGAAATGAGTGCAATTGTACGGTAGTTGGAGCATTCTTTGGCACTGCCCTTCTTTGGGATTGGGATGTAAACTGATCTTTTCCAATCCTCTGGCCACTGCTGAGTTTTCCAAACTTGCTGGCATATTGAGTGTAGCACCTTAACAGCCTCATCTTTTAAGATTTTAAATAGTTCAACTGGAATGCCATCACCTCCACTGGCCTTGTTGTTGGCCATGCTTTCTAAGGCCCACTTGACTTCACTCTCCAGGATGTCTGGCTCAAGGTCAGCAGCCACACTATCTGGGTTGTCCGGGACATCCAAATCTTTCTGGTATAATTCCTCTGTGTATTCTTGCCACCTCTTCTTGATATCTTCTGCTTCTGTGAGGTCCCTACCATTTTTGTCCTTTATCATGTCCATCTTTGCACAAAATGTTCCTTTAATATCTCCAATTTTCTTGAACAGATCTCTGGTTTTCCCCTTTCTATTCTTTTCCTCTATTTTTTTGCACTGTTCATTTAAGAAGGCCCTCTTGTCTCTCCTTGCTATTCTTTGGAAGTCTGCATTCCATTTTCTGTACCTTTCCCTATCTCCCTTGCATTTTGTTTCCCTTCTCTTCTCTGCTATTTGTAAGGCCTCGTTGGACAGCCACTTTGCTTTCTTGCATTTCCTTTTCTTGCATTTCCATTTTTGTACATACCGGGTCATTTATTGAAGGATTTGTGCAATGTCTCTTACTTTTCTGAGGCATGGTGCCCACCTACAAATGCATCAGAGCAAGTTGTGCCTTTTTATGCAGAAGACGCCATACACCTTACTGTCCTGACTTCTGCATCTTGAGTCAGAATCAAGTCCCACTGAGTTTACCTGGACTTATTCATTGTAAGTGTATGTAGATTTGCTGCAGTTGTAGAAATACGCTGTACTGAGATGACCATTTAACCATTAGTACTGAAGCAAGATGTTAAAAATTATGAAAAAAGGTCACTAGCAATATAGCTTGAATCTTCTTTTAGAACCTGAGCAGTAATTGGCCACCCTTGGAATGCCTCTTCCAGTCTTGCTTTTAGCTTGTTACACAATATGAATATTCTGCACAGTTGGGTGAGAATGGAAGGGTGGGAAGCCGTTACCGGAGCAGAATGAGGTACTGTGCTGTACAGTGTTTTACGTAATTTTGCTTTGTGTTTATTGTTTGCTGCTGTGCCGATGGATGAGAATGGAGAGACAGGTACTAATTTCTTGGATCCTTTAAATGTTGAACTTAAAATGAAGTGCTTCTGTTGAATCCCTTTTCAAGAATATATGCTTAGACAATTCCACAAGACAATTGGTCAGCTCAGTACCATAGCCATAAGTTTTAAAGGTACTGTTTGCAGATGAAGCAAGGGTATTGCACTGCATTTGCATTGAATAAAAACTGGGTTGTCAGGCTAATGGCCGAATGTGAAAGGTAATGCATGGAGGGTACTTGAGAAAGAAGTAGAAGAGCTTCAGATTATAGAAGAAAGGGTATATTCAGATCAAATACATTTTTGATCTACTTTGCTAATAAAATCAGATTTTGTGAAAAATCTATGAGAACATTTGGGAGGCTAGGGGAATTTACTTCATCCTAGATATTTGGATTGTGGTGCTGGAGGAGACTCGAGAGTCCCCTGGACTGCAAAGAGAACAAACCTATCCTTCTTCTTCGTGGCCTCTGTGAATGCACACACTTGGGTTTATCAGCGCCTGCGCTGTTCTTCTCGGAATATTCTAGAGCTTTTGAAAAAAGTAACAAAGTTCAGAGTTGCCCCTATCGCGCATGCTCCACCCGCCTCAGTCCTCAGTTCCATTTTACCGCCATAGCGTTAGGAACTTCTCGGATAGAGCTCTTTTTGAATCCTATTTCTTCTTGATTCGGCTTGACTCGGAACATTATATTTCTTCGATCTTTGGACTTCTCTATTGCCCCATTTACCTCGGACCGGTTGACTATTCTCTGGATTGTGGATTGGACTGATTGCTTGTATATTGGCAACAACGCGGGTGTTAATTGGCGCCACGAGGGCCGTGATTGCCCGCATCCGCTCCTAATTGACTGGGAATCCTCTTTTACCGCAGTGAGTTTTTCCCGGTTGGTTCCTTCCCGCTTATGTCCCCCTCAGGGCCATTTAGCAGGTGCAAGTCGTGTTCCCGCAAACTTCCATTCTCTGACGGCCACGACCTCTGCCTTTTCTGCTTGGGGGACTCTCATCTTCCGCAATCTTGTCGCCATTGTAAAAACTTTACGAAGGCTGCCCTAAAGGCTCGTCAGCAGCGCCTCAAACTTTATCTTTGGGACAAGACCCTATCTGCCTCTAAACCTTCAGACATGGAGACAGCATCTAATCCCTCTGCTACGCCTCGGTCTGGAACTAGCGTTTCATCCCCGGCGGCACCTCCTAAACAAGTAGAGAAGCCTTCAAAACCCACGTTAACCGCCAGAAAGACTTCGGCGTCGGCGTCCAAAAGCTCGTCTGCTAAAGACCCTTTGAGGCAGAAGAAGTCGACGTCGCAAAGCAAAAAAGACAAGGCTAAAGATAGCAAATCTCTCCCTCCGGTTACAGCGTCGTTACCGTCCCCGATCCTCGAGGATTCGTCTCGGGATCGTGAGTCATTGTCGGAGGCTGCTCCATCTTTGCCTCCTCGACATCAGGAGATGTCTCCCATTGTGCTCGAGCGTTCACCGAGCCCGAGCCAGCTCGAGGGGGCTACGTTTTCGAGCCCGACTTATGCCCCTCACAGCCCCGTTTATACTGGGTGGGCGTCACCTCCACCTCTTTCACCGTCGTCTTCGTTGAGGCACGACTCTCCACCTCGTAAAAAGGCAGCAAAGAGAAAACATGTTTCGCCGGACCGACGTCGGTCCCCCTGCAGAGAGGTAATCGTCCTGCCTAAAGCTTCTTGACGCCGAGGGAAGCGCAGGAGAGACGATACGGTCTATGTTGAGATCGATAACAAGCGATCCAGGCGTCGGTGTCAACACGTCGACCCAGATTCTGATTGGTCTTCGACGTCGGAGGATTACTGGAGACATAAGAAAGTTCGCTATGTCTACGCCTCCACTTCGACATCTTCTCCCTCACCACCTCGACGTCGACATCAGCACGACGCCGATACAGACTTACAATCTAAAAGCACCCCTAAGGCTACTTCCACACAGATCGCGGTGTCGAGGTCAGCGTCGAAGGGTCCTCAACAGCGCTCAGTTGCTCAACAGACATCCGCCTTTGTTAAACACAAGGGGAAAAGCTCTCACTTACCACCTTCAGAGCATGAAGACATCTTTTCCTCGATTTCTTCGGAACAAGAGGATGAGCAATTCTCTCCGGATCGAGCAGAATCACCTGTGGAGGCAGAATCCTTTGAATCTGATGCGGGGGACCCTCACCCATCATCCCCGTCTGAGGATTTCTCCTCCTATGTCCAGATGATTTCGCGGATGGCGAAAGCACTAAAGATGGAAACGCAACAACCCCCTCCTGCTTCGGACGACCTGATTTTTGGAGACATCGATCAGGAAAGGTCACAGCCACTTAGTTTAACTTTTATTCCTGCCCTTATAAACCTTATCAAGGAATCATGGGTCCAACCATCTAATCTTCAACCGATTGCTCGCAGAACTGAAAATTTATACCGTATGCATGGAGATGACACAAATTTCCTTGCAAAGCATCCAGCACCAAACTCTATTATAGTTCAAGCCAACTCTTCAAGAGCTTCAGGACGTCAGCATGTAACACCTACAAACAGAGAGGGTAGGAAGTTAGACGTCCTAGGAAGAAAAGTGTATTCCTTTGCTACGTTCATGCTACGTGTGGCTAACTATCAGGCAGCGATGGGGGCGTATCAAAAACAGCTTTGGTCTAGGATTCTTCCAACTCTGGAATCCGCTCCAGATGAAGTACGTCAAGGCCTCCTAAACACTTACGCAGAGGCACTTACAGTGTCTAAACACCAACGTCTCGCATCTAGACACGCTGCTGATGTTTCTGCCAAAACACTTACCTCAGCAGTTGCTCTAAGACGTCATGCATGGTTGCGTGCTTCTGGCATTATGGAAGACGTTAAAAAACAAATAGAAGATCAACCATTTGATGCCAAAGGTCTGTTTAATGAAAAGACAGACGATTCTCTGGAAAACCTACATAAGATAAAAAAGACAGCCAGATCATACACCATTCATCAGCAACCCAAGTTTCAAAGGAATCAATGGCAGAAGCAATACCCACAACGGCAACAATTCCAACAGCCTTCCTCCCAAACTTACCGGCCCTTCAAGAATATGCAGGGCACGTCCTCGCGGGCTTCCTCATCCACTCAATCTTATAGACAGCAGCAGCCATTTCAGAAACGCCAGTCCTACCGTCCTCCTAACAAGAAATCAAAACAGTATCTTTGACTTCCAAATTCCCCCCTCAGAAAACTCTCCAAATATCCGTCTGGCTCCCTTCTATCACAATTGGGCAAACATCACGAACGACACCTGGGTTCTCAGTATCATCCAATTCGGCTACAGATTAGAGTTCACAGATCTTCCTCCTCTAGGATACGTAAAGATGACACCTTTCGATGCAACCCTGGAAGAAGAAGTTCTCGCTCTTCTGCAAAAACGAGCCATACAACAGGTGTCACTCAGGGACATAGCCAACGGGTTTTACTCCCAGTATTTTGCGGTACCAAAAAAGGATGGAGGAATTCGGCCCATTCTAGATTTGAGGGATCTAAACACTTACCTACATCCGCGACGGTTCAGGATGGTCACACTAGAGCCCATCGTCCACCTGCTAAAGAGAAAAGACTGGTTCGTGGTAATAGACTTAAAGGACGCATACTTTCACATTTCGATACATCAACATCACAGAAAATTTCTACGTTTCATATTCCAGAACATGATTTTCCAATTCTGCACCCTTCCATTCGGGCTCTCCACAGCTCCACGCACCTTCACAAAGTGCATGGCACCAGTGGCTGCGTTCCTGCGTCTTCACGGCATAAAGGTGTTTCCTTACATCGACGATTGGCTGCTAGTGTCCGCATCCAGAACGAAAGCCTTGCAGAATACCAGCTTCGCACTACATGTTTTGCAAAACCTGGGTCTCACAATAAATCTCAAGAAATCGACGTTAGTACCATCTCGAGTCATCGATTACATAGGGGCGAGATTGAATTCCCTAGAAGCAAGAATTTTTCTACCAACAGAACACATTCTAAAATTAAAGAAGGCTGTTCACAAGTTTCGCCCTCACGCTCGTGTCTCGGCACATCATGCTCAGCATCTATTGGGTCTTATGGCCTCCACGACATTGGCACTGCCACATGCTCGACTAAAGATGCGTTCTCTGCAAGCATGGTTCTTACATCTATTCAACCCGCTTCTAGACGACTCCAGGAAACGGTTGCTAGTTACCCCAGAGCTAGCGCACCAACTACGATGGTGGACCTTTCGACCACATCTCCTAATCGGCCGTCCTTTTCGTCCTCTTCAGTTGTCTGTACAGGTCACGACAGATGCCAGCCCCACGGGATGGGGAGCACACTGCGGGCATCACAAGATCCATGCCCTTTGGTCCCGACGACACAGAGGTTTTCACATCAATCACCTCGAAATGATAGAGGTCATAAAGGCGTTCAGAGCATTCCTACCGCTGATACAGGGTCGTGGTGTGCAAGTTGTCACGGACAACACCATGACCATGTTTTATATCAACAAGCAGGGAGGGACAAAGTCAATGTCACTCCTTTACCTGACTGTGCATCTATGGGAGTGGTGTTACCTCCACCATGTGTTCCCAGTAGCAATACACATATCAACGACCGACAACCACCTTGCAGACATGCTGAGTCGTTCGACAGGACAGTCTCACGAATGGGAGTTGGACGACGGCATCTTTCGGATGCTCTGCAACAAATGGGGCAGGCCCTACATGGACATGTTCGCGTCGAGCACGAACAAGAAGTGCGACGCGTATGCCTCTCGTGCAGGCAGGGGTGCTCATTCCCTAGGAGATGCATTCATGATTCACTGGCCAACACATCTTCTATACCTTTTTCCGCCAATCCCATTAATTCAAAGGACTCTAGTCAAGGTCAGACAAGTCCAAGCACAGGCCATTTTCATTGCACCATGTTGGCCGCGTCAGCCATGGTTTTCCACCCTCAAGGAGATGGCAATAGAAGTCTTCAAACTGCCAATGCTACCACACCTTCTGACTCAGAACTCAGGCAACATTATGCACCCAGATCTGCACTCTCTTCACCTCGCGGCTTGGAAGATCTGCCGTCGATCAAAGAGGTGTTAGATAGAGCTAGAAAGCAGTCTACCAATGTCCTATACAAGTATAAGTGGAACAACTTCCTTAAATTTGCTATGTCAAGGCATTTACAGCCATCCCCTATTTCTCTCCAAACTTTACTTATGTACCTGCGTTACCTGTTTGACTTGGGCTTGGCATTATCAACTCTCAAAGTTTATATTTCAGCCATAGTTTCCTTCCAACCCAGGGATTCTGAATCGGCTCGTCTATTCTCTAACCCAACACTAAAATCTTTCTTAAAAGGACTCTCTAACATTCGTCCTCCTGTTAGACCGCCAGTGCCACAATGGTCTCTTTCACTTGTACTACGAGCACTGACTCGACATCCCTTTGAGCCCATGGCTTCATGTGATATACAGTTACTGTCGTTTAAAACGTTATTCCTAGTTGCTGTTACGTCGGCTAGAAGAGCTAGTGAGTTGGCAGCTCTGAGGTCGGATGCTCCTTACCTGCAATTCTTCAAGGACAAGGTTATGTTATACCCAGATGTTTCCTTTTTGCCTAAAGTTGTTTCCGATTTCCATCTTAATCAACCCCTCTCGTTACCAACGTTATTCCCTCAACCATCCTCTGATGTCGAGCGCATGCTCCACTCCATGGACGTCCGAAGGGCATTAGCCTATTACACCTCTAGAACAAGAGAATTCCGGACTGCTCCAAGGCTCTTTCTGTGTTTTCATGGACCACGCAAGGGTTCACCTGCTTCATCGTCTACCATTTCTAGGTGGCTTGTCTCCACAATTGCTTTGGCTTATGAACTGCAAGGTAAAACTGTCCCGGAAGGTCTAAAGGGTCATTCCACAAGGGCCATGGCAACGTCTACTGCCTTGTTGCGTGGTGTGGACATTCCTGATATATGCAGGGCGGCCACTTGGTCTACTGTGTCCACCTTCGTGACACACTATAGACTGGACCTTCGGGCTAAAAAGGAGACAAGTTTTGGAAGGGCTGTTTTGACATCTGTTCTGCAGTGACGGCCCTCCTTCCGGTAAGTGAGCTTGCTAGTCACCCAAGTGTGTACATTCACAGAGGCCACGAAGAAGAAAGAAGGGTTACTTACCTGTAACCATGGTTCTTCAAGTGGACCTCTGTGAATTCACACAACCCGCCCGGCCTCCCCACTGTCCGTCACTGATTATGTCTCTGATAAGTTCGGGATATTGTGGCGGATAAATGGAACGGAGGACTGAGGCGGGTGGAGCATGCGCGATAGGGGCAACTCTGAACTTTGTTACTTTTTTCAAAAGCTCTAGAATATTCCGAGAAGAACAGCGCAGGCAAGTGTGTGAATTCACAGAGGTCCACTTGAAGAACCATGGTTACAGGTAAGTAACCCTTCTATTTTGAAGGAAATCAACCCTGAGTATTCACTGGAAGGACAGATCCTGAAGCTGAGGCTCCAATACTTTGGCCATCTCATGAGAAGAGAAGACTCCCTGGAAAAGACCCTGATGTTGGAAAAGTGTGAAGGCAAGAGGAGAAGGGGACGACAGAGGACAAGATGGTTGGACAGTGTCATCGAAACTACCAACATGAATTTGACCGAACTCCGGGAGGCAGTGGAAGACAGGAGGGCCTGGCGTGCTCTGGTCCATGGGGTCACAAAGAGTCGGACACGACTTAACGACTAAACAACAAGATATTTGGAAATGGCAAATATTTGTTTTGCAATTGGGAAAACCCTATTGTGCAATCAGAACAAACTGACATCAAACCAAATACAGGGGAAAGTTTTAAGAAAAGGAAACAAGGCATCCTTTGCAGGCAGACACAACCCTCCTCCCTTCAATATTAGAAGCACCTTGCTGGAACCCCCAACAACACCTTTAAAATTCAACATTCATGTCAGGTGCCCCAAAGAGAACAGCTAATGACCAGAAGTAATAGAGTTAAAACACTGGATGGAGAGTCAGCGTGGTGGGTCCTGTGTGAGCATGCAGCAGCACCAGTTGTCAGACAGAAGTCTACCGCTAAAAGCTAAATCTAGCAAATGAGCAAAAGAAGTTTTCATATACAGTATATAGTTCAGTGACCTCACAGCATTCTTGTCCCCAGGCACTGTAACTGGAAAGAACTGGTGAGATTTCTTAACCAAAATTGGATGCTAGAGTTGTCTGTGAGCAAAGTCTAGATCTCCTCCAACTACTTGTCACCCCATCATATTTTTCATCTTCTGTGGTGCTGTTGGAGACAACTTGTCTTTTTCTCTGGATTGGTTCGAATCAAACTAAACCAAACTATTTTAGATCCAAATCAGGTTGCTCTAATCCAATCTGGATCTTGGCTGAACCAGTTTAGAATTTGGCAAATGTTCAAAGAGATTTCATTGCCTTAATCAATTTGTTCTATAAAGTGTGAGCTTATTCTTTGTCTTGAAGCCTAATCTCTCTCCCAATCCACAGAATTTTGTGGCATTTCAGAGGTCATTGTCTATATGAGCATATATAGCAATCTAAGCCTACTAGAAACTGGTGGGGTTCTTCAACAGTAGATGCCAAACCAGCCAGCTAGGAGAGATCTTTCCTTGAAGATTGTGATGGTTGCTGCCTGTTTGTTTTACCTTCCCAGTCGTACCCCAGGGAATCTCTATAGTGCAGTGCCAAAATCTCATTGCTTTTATCAGGAAATAATTGGTAATAATCTCAGAGGAAATGGACCGCATCTAAACCAGCAGTTTACTGAACATTTTGTGGAGGATTGATGGTAATCTTATTGGTCAGAGTGACAAGCTTCTATATTCTCAAAAATGATGTAATTTCAATACCATATACTGGAACTAGAATAGAGATGGGTTGGATTTTGCCACTGTGCCCATATACTTATGAACTTTCTTATGCTACCCAGTTAGTGGGTGTTGAATGGTATCATGCCAAGCCAGCTGAGTACAAGCCAGTTCAGTGCATTACGGCTATTCTGACCTTTCAATCAGGGTTTCTGTTTTAGATTCAACAGATAAATTTGCAACAGATTTAAAGAGGGTAACTTGGAATAACTGAAGGGCAATTGTGAATATTTTTGCTAATTTAACTGATATATTCCTCCTAATGGGGGAAAGAAATATTACAGGGAATTTCCTTCTCACAGTGGGTAGTGTGCTCGTTAAAGTAAGTTGTTTCACTACTTCCAGTGTGTTCTGAACACACCTGTGTATTTTGATTACAGGCAAGTTAAATGTACTCATTTCAGAGCCAGATCCATTTGAATAAACTGAAGTATGGCCTTGTTTTTGAAGTTCTTGTTTGAAACCCATAGTAATGCTTGTGGCAAAGTATGCACCAGCCATGTGTGCTTGATCCAGGGCTCATTTCAGCCATGTGAAGTAATAATACCTTTAGCAACTTTTTGTGTATGTTATAGAGAAAAGACTTGTTGCAAAATCCAGAATATGTTGATGAAAGAAAAGCATGTATTCAGTTCACAAAGAAAGACAAATATCTTCAACTTAGATTAACTTTACGTTGGTGTAAGAGCAGGCAAATTTCAATTCTGTGCAACCTTTAAGTTGTACCCACACTGTATCTAGTAAATATGGGGACAATCTTAGCTATGAAAATGGGCAAAGTTGCAATGAGCCAACATAATCTCTGTATTGTTCCAACTTTAGTATATGTGCTGCCGAAGCAAACACACGATGAGCCAACATAGATACACTGTGCTCAGGAGGACATGGTTACATTGTTATTTAGGGTAGTGGTCAATAAGTAATTATATGGGGTGAGCCTTGAGAACATTTGAAAGTGTTGGCCAGCCACGAACACAGCTGCCAAAGCAAACTAGCATCAAATCTTAATCACTACCAACATCCGTTTCTTCATGCATCTTTCCTACCACTGAAAAGACTAGCTAGTGTTCCAAGGGACCTGATTTCCTAACTAGGACTACAGCATTATGGTTTTGTAACTTGTGCACAGAGCTGTGTGGACCACAGGACATATGACCACTGCTTAGTCTTCCCCGTTACTTCACTTACAAAAGGCAGAATTGTAGACTTCAAGAGCCTCGACTTGAAATCCTTAGTTGTTGCAAGGGAAAACTAAACCTAGATCTGTGCTTTCTCACAGTGTGGTTTCCTGATTCTTCTGATCCATTGTTATAGAAGCCATGTCAGTCTGTGCTACTTCAGTTTTATAGATGGCTGAAAAATAGTGACACAAGTGAAAAATTTCTGAGGGGGTAGGAAGTGAAGCTGGGGTGAATGTACTGGAGAGAAGGGTGAAGCAATTAAGGGGGCTGGGACAAAGGCATTAGTTTTAAATGGACAAAGACCTTGGCTGAAATCTTGTTTTTTAGCATGGTAAGTTGAAACTAGAGCAGACCCATTTGAATCAGTGGAACTTATGGAGGAGTTGACTCACCAAGTCCCCACAGATTCAATGGGCCTACTCTGATTGCAATTTATTAGACCAAGCAAAAGGATTTCAATCATTGTCTACAGCAGGGGTCTCCAAAGTATGGCCCGTGGGCTGCATCCAGCCTGCCTTGCCTTTTTATCTGGCCCGTGTGTGCACATGGGCGGGCGGGTGGTAGTACATGTGGGCGCATGTTTGCATTCTTTCGGCCCTCGAAAATATGGAAAATATATTATGTGGCCCTCACAATGAAAAGTTTGGAAACCCCTGGTCTACAGCAAAGACAGAGACATCAGCAAGATAGCAAGCCTAGCCAAGAATGCTGGTTGCATATAGGCAGCTGGGCTTGAGACTGCTTTCTGTTGAATGTAAATAGGCTGGGGAGAGCTGCATAGTCACATTCGTCTATTGTGTTTCATTAAAGAAACCTTTGTGGGCTAGAGATTAACAAAGGCATTCGTATCTGATGCAAGCACTGGCAACACATGCTCCAAGCAGGAGGGGCTCACTGCACTGGATAAGATACCCCCCTCCTCAGGTGGCTTCCTACCACTGGATACAACTGATTTCTTTGTATGTTTTATGTGTTGCTGGAGGTTTCAAATTGCCAAACCACCTGTATTTGGGAGGAACTGTATGCTAATTTTCATACTGGTTTAGTTCCACAAGAAATCAAGGTCCAGTCCTGAAAGCATAAAAATGGATTCTGAGAAGGTATGAGCATGCTTGTGTGCTGAAGGATATAATGATTGACTTTAAAATTGGAAATTATAGCTGACGGCTATTTTTTTATGGTTGGCTTTTCAAATCAACTTGTTGCAAAACCTCACAACATTTAACATATGCTGAACTGTGTGGTCTAGATGCTACTGTAATTCTAACTTCAAAAGGTAGAAGTAATTCCATTTCTAGCAACGTGCGTTTAGGCTGTGTCTTTTGAAATAAAATTTCAACAACATCACCAAATAAAAACTTGGGATTCTGACTTGATTTCTCTGTGAATATCAAATACATGTCATCCCACATTCCTTGCTGTCCTGCCTCTCTCGCTGCTGCTGTAGCCTGGTGGAAGGTCTTCAGACAGAATGACTACAAACCCCCTCCGCATCAGTACAAGCAACCACACCGCCTGAACCGATGCAAATGCATTAGCTACCAAAAAAAGGAAAAAAGAGTAGAAGCCCCAGCAATGGAGGAAACCATTTCAGATTGGGGGAAAAACTCCAGGCTGATTTGCATTGACTTGTTTGCCGTGTAGTTAATGGAAAATAATGTGAATCTGACACATCCCAATCCTAGAAAATTTCTCACATTATTTGTTAATGTAGTTGCATCCTGATACCAAAAGATCACTGGGCAGAATGTGATTCAAGAAAATAATTGTTACCAACAGTCCATGCCATGACATTAATCTTACCACTTTTGTGTCGGCCAGAAATGAGGAGCCCGTATAGTTTCTCTAGCTTGGATCAGATTAAAATCTGCTTGAGAATCCTATGGTGCATTGAAGACAGAGTAAGGACAAGATTTAAATAAGAGTGCGACCAATCACCACTCCATGTCATCTGGTCTTTATAAAGTTGCTAAATTAAATAAATTGCCAATGCAGTAAGGAGGACTTTTACAATGCCAATTATATGCTTAAAGGAATAAGTGTCACTGATAATTTCATTTTTTAAAAAAAGACTGATAGGTCATATACAGGATTAATTAAAAAAAACACCATGACCTTACATGTTCTCTCTCCAAACAATACCTCCTTTTCTTCTTCTCTCTGAATGTGCTCAAGCATCTTTCTCCCTATATGTTGTATGCTGTTTTTTTGGGATCATCAGCTGTAGCTGTCTGCTCCATTTGCCAGGGCTGCCACAGCAGAAATCCTAACCTGATGCTTTTGGGGGAAAAATGTAAGCAATAACTTTATTTGCAACCTAAACTAAAGCATGTGGGAAAGCTTTACAGTTTGTTTAGAGTACCTTGCAGAGTTCAGGCACTTTGTATCTTTAACATCACAGCCTTGATAAAAGAGTCTTTTATGTTTGCAGAGCTGGCCTGTTAATATTACACAGACTTCAATATAATTCCCAAGGCGTCTTGAATAATAACTGCCTCTCTGGGTGTCTTGGTTTCAATAGACAAAGAAGAAAAATTACGCATACCTGAACAAGTGTCTTTGGTACATGAACCAAAAGCCCAAATCTTTGATCTCTGGATTGCTAGAAATCTAGATGCTCCTTAATAGGAGTCACTCTGGCGTTGCAAGTGATCTGCATTCAAACTTATCTATATCAGAGTAATGCTTCCTGAAAATCTATATGTGTTTAACTGAAGCCCTTAGTACAGATAAAACATGAGGTGATAGGAGTGTGTGATCAACATTAAACATTACTTTTTATTTCTATTTTGCTTTTACCATTAAATATTACTTTCTGATGATTAATAATGCAAGTGTTAGATTAACATGAGAATAATGCTGCTGACCCTATTGTAAAAAAGGACAGCCCTCTGTTTGAAGGGCTGCACGCTCTAATTCAAGTTTAAAAAGGAAGAACCATCTGAAGGAAGATCTGGAGACTTGAGGATGCCTGTTAGCAGTTAGCACATAGATAGCATATGCAGCAGGCTCACATATGCAGCGGATTGTCGTCTCCACTCTGGTGAAATGCTCTGATTTTCTTTTTAATTTTCAGGAGTCACTTCTAAATATACACCTATATGTGCCAATTAACATATGCAAGTTTAATGCAAACATCTTTTGCAGGGGTAGTTATTTCATCTTTTTTGTGCAAGTGTCCATCTGAGCCCTGATTGATTCAGGCCTTAAATATGCACAAAACGCAGTAAGACACCTAACCTGTTTGACTTCTCAGTTCGTAATTTATATTTCTAGCTGACTTTGCATTTCTGTTAGTTACCTTTTAAATTATTTAAATACCCATTTCTTCATTTCAGTTCTTTAATGCACAAATTGTTGGTTGCCTTAAGCACATATAATATGGTAGTAATGCCCCACTTTCTTTGCTGGGCTATCTCCCCACCACGTGATATTAAAAGTTAATTAAGAATACAAACGTTTTCATTTCACTCTGTCCTCCTCCACTTCCCACGAAAATATTTTCAGTATTCTGTTTAGAATTTCATCATTCAAAACTGAAATTTCTCTGTGTTCTCTGAGTGGTACTGAGGAGGATTTAACTCCTTCCTGCTTGTGGTTCCTTAACTGCACATATATGTGCTGAGATGGTTGAAAGGTTGATTGAGTGCTGTGGTTTTGAATAACAGATACACTTTGCATTTGCATGAAAACATTTTTCATATTTTAAATGTCCTTGTGTTGGCATCTTTTGGCATAGTAAGAAGGTGTCAGGGAATCTGAGAACAGTGTCATCAGTATGGTAGCCTCTGTTATGAGTGTAGCTTCCAATTACTCAAGATGGAATGGTCAAAGCTGAGACACCAGACTAATATGCTTTGATCCTCTTCAGGAATTAACAGTCACCTAGGCAAAAAAGAACTGGTAGATCCAGTAATGATGGAATGGAGAATTCTTGAAGAGCAGCTGCAGGGCAGCAGCAATGGCAAAAGGTAAAATTGGTGGAGGGTTTTTCATAGACTGGCCAGTCAGAAGCCACTCAACCTGCTTCTCAAAAAGAGCATATAGTGCTGTTGCCAATGAAGCAACTGGTGTAAAGCCAAGAAGCATATACAGAAAACTGGATTAGATTCAGATGAGGGATGCATGAAAATTGATGGAAGAAATATCAATAATTTAAGGTATGCTGATGACACCATAGTTGTGGCAGAAAATATCATTGACTTCAAATGACTGCGAAGGAAGGTTAAAGAAAAAACGCGAAAGCAGAATTACAGTTGAGGATTAAGAAGAAAAAAGAACTATGGAAGAACTGGATAACTGGAATAAAAAAGTTGACATTTTTAAATGTTTTCTATTCATTGATTCAATCATCAGTCAGAATGTAGACTGTGACCATGATATCAGAGAACTGAGACTTGATAAGGCAACTGTGAAGGAACCAAAATAAATCCTGACATGTAAGACAATGCTGGAGACCAAGATCATCCATTTTATAGTATTCCCAGTTGCTATGTGTGGATGTGAGACCTGGATAATGAAGAAAGCTAAGAGAAAAAAATCAATTCATTCAAAATGTAGTTTGGAGGAGAGCTTTATGGATAACCACAGGCCACTAGAAAGACATGAATTCTAGATTAAATCAAGCCTGAATCCTTTTTATTGGCTAAAATGACTAAAAGAAGGCTGTTGTATTTTTGGCATTTCATAAGAAGACAAGACTCACTGGAAAAGCCAATAACATTAGGAAAAGTTCCAAGTTAGTAGAAAGGAAGGAAGCCCTAACTTTAAGACGGATGGAATGAATAACCCACAGCCTTTTGTTTGCAAGATTTGAGCAGGACAGCTAATGACAGGACCTTCTGAGAGTCATTCATCAGGTTGCTATATGTTGGAAATGACATGATGGTACAACAGAAAGAAGATGATTTCTATTAACAGAATTGTTCACATGTTTGGGAGCACAGCAGTCCTAGAACTGTCCTGTACATAGTACTAGAGATGGGAAGATTTCCTTTTTGGACTACAATGTCCAAAATCCCAAAACCAGCATTCTGGGAGTTGTGGCCCCATAAAAAACAATGTTTTTGCCTCTTCCTTTTTTACAGTACATTCCTATACATATCTGCTTAGAAGTATGTTATCTCAATAAGTGTGCACAGGATTGCTGCCTTGACATATACAGTATTTTGGAGTTACTGCATGCTGGAGTTAGCTGCAGCCTCCTTCCCTATTTGCAGACCTATTTTTAAAATATCAAACACAAACTTGTCATTGCAACTCGGCAGCATTGGTGATAACCCACCATCTGGACTTGTTCAAAGAAACTCTTTAGCACAGCAGACTACTATATATGGTTAACTGGACTGAGCACTTACACAACAACGCTTCATGTCAATATCTTAGATGCGTCAAAAACCCACATTTTAAGATGCAACTTATTATTATCTTTAGTGAATTGAATCGGGATCCAGTTCCTTCCAGTGTAGATCATGACACAGGAGCTGATGCAGTTAATGAGAAAAACCATCAGCATGCAAACAAAAGACATGCGTTGAACTGGCATTGAGACAGGATCTGTGAACATTCATTCTGAACTGCAGTTACATTAGCAAGCAAAGCAGACATGCCAAGACAGTGATTTTTCAACAGCAGTCTAACTTACCCTTTTGCATGTTTATCTGGGAAATAAACATCTAATGTAATCAAAATTATATCTTCGGTGCATGAAACTGCTTGACTGGAGTTCTTTTTTCTCTTTTACATCTGATTGCAAATAAAGTATTCAGAATCCTTGTGTAAAAGTGATATACTAAATCCACTCTTACAGGAAGAAACAAGTTCCTCTGAATCATAGCTTGGCCTGGTTCCCACACAGTTAACCACATGATTGTCCTGGCATTCTGGTGGAGCTTGGAAATGTTCCTTTTGGACTACAGTTCCCAGAATGCCTTAGGCACCTGATGTCAAATGCTGGTACCACCAGAGGAGGACCACGGAAGGTGATTTAATTAGTCAAGTGAGCAGGTTCAGGTGGAATCAGGCAGTCCTTCAGGTATTTGGATCTAAAAAATATATAGGAAACAGGATTGAACTGGAACCTCAACATTGTGCTCCGGAATGGATTGGCAGCCAATTTGAGAACCAGCAAGATGTGTCCATTTAGGCTAGTTACAGTTAGTAGTCTGCATGCATGTTACAGTACCCACTTCTTTACAAGTTTAAAACGTTTAAGATTTTAAGTGTTTTAAAATAGTCTTGAATTGTTTTTATTGTTGCATTCCACCATTGGCCCTTAGGAAAATAAATAAATAAATAAATGAATAAATGAAAGAAACTACTTGAGAACCAGAGTAAAGTCAGTGAGCACTTACAAAACACATAGATCTTTTAGGGCCTAATGTTTAGATAGACAAGTTGAAATAACACCTTCTGGGGAGATGTAGCCCTCATAGAAGTACTATCATTTTGTCAAATTGAAGCATCATAAAAATACTGAGTAATTAATACTTGTAAAAGTCAGGGAGCTTGTTTGCTGCTTCTGTGTCTAGAATCCACGGCTGACAAGAACATCATCTTCAAAGTATTCCCCCTATCATTTTTTCTTCAGTGGCTGAATAGAGTCTCTGAAGATTATGTAAAACTGTGAAAGTAGTAATTCAGCTTCAGTTGGGACATTTTTGTGCCATGCTAAAGCAAATGTAGAAAAATTCAGAGGTTCTGAAGGCTAATTTTCTGCCTCAAGTATCCATGGAGGGGTGGAATGCCACCTCTGAGAATTATGAGCAGAAATTATGAAAGATCAAAGCAAAATGATGTTGAGAGGCCACTTCCATTTTCATAGGTTTTGGGTGGGTTGGTAGCCCCCAGTTTTTATTGCCATTACATATGTCTTAACAGATATGTATGACCGAACATCTCCCGGCATTCAGGAAACTCTGATCCATGCCAATCTGATGAAAGGATGTTTCATTGCCGCTTTTGCAATCCATCTGGAACAGTCCTGCTTGTCCGAGACCTTTACTGACTTGTGACAAACATACTGAGTCCATGAGAGTCATTAAAATGTATTTTTATACACTGTGATACTATAATTGCGTGAAAAATTAATTGTCCTCTCTAGATTAATCACTATCAAGTATGCTACCCTCCATCCCAGCGCACACACCCCAAATGTGATGCTCTGCACTTCTGTTGGGGATGATGTAAGTTGTAGTTCAATGCATCTGGAAGGGGGCCAAGTTGGTAAAGTTTGACTTAAGTGTTGATTGCTCAGATTTTCCTTCATGAAGCTAGAAGGATAGCATATGTGGATTTTATAACTTTAAAAGGCCGGGAGGGGGGGGGGCACTTCAAAATAATTAAACCTCATAGCTACTCAATTTCCTTGTCAATGAAAAAGAAACCAGACAGATGAGTGGTGCTTATCCAAGGCATTTGCTGCTGTGCAGACTAGAGTATTAAAAACATGACTAAACAGAAGAAACATTTGCTGTTCATTAAACTAAGTCCATAAAAGCGCTTTGCTGCAAGAAGAGAGCCAGCATTGCTGCTTTCATTGTCAGCTAAGGGTGGGAGGAGCACATTGGCTCAAGAGGAAAGTTCTCTCCTGTCAGTTTTATCGCTCTGGCGGGCTCTACCCTTGTCTGCTTCCAAATCGAAATGAAAAATGGGTTCTGGCAGGAGCTCTATCACTAGGAATGCTATCCTGTTTCTAAAAAATAATGTCCAGAGGCACAGTTTCCTGCCATTTTTAGAGCATGTCACATCGCAGGATTAGGGGCAGAATCTAAGAAGTCAGGAATGAAACTGTTCCCCAGCATGTAAAATCAAATTGTGCCTGAGCAGGGGAAGCGTTCAGTTGACAGCGGAAGGAGCCGGAGGATCGCTTGAGGTCAATATGTCATTTGGATATGAAGATCACACCAAATGGTACATCGCTACCCGCCTGGCCTTAGGCAACCCCATTTAGACCACACCAGGCTGCACCAAAAGTGCCAGTGTAGACATGTCCTTATATAGAGTTGTTAAGGTAAGCCACTACTATTACATTAGAATCACACATCTGTGTCTCAAAAGACACTTTGCTGCTATTCCACATAGGAATCCTTGAAGCAGATCCAGAACGTTAAAATGCTAGTGAGGGATTACTCTCTAATGGAGAATAATTCTTACACACATTTAAAAAGCTAACAAAATTTGTGGATATTGCATTCTTGTTATTATCTGCCTGACTGCTTCTAAATGGAAGAAAACTTATCAGTACCTGAGAGGGTTCCTGCATGCAGGTTGCTCTGTTTTCTTGTTTCAGGTAGGAGATATCTGGAAGGCCACCACATGCACACAACTGTCCCATTTGGTTTCTTTTCCATGGTGCAAAACAGAACGCCTGATATTCCATTCTCCCCTCTATGGATTTATAAGCTACTGTATGTATATAATAGCTTATAAATCCATAGGGGGGAGAATGCTACTCCCCCCTATGGATTTATAAGCTATTATAAGCTATTTATAAGCTATTATAAATCCATAGCTTATTATAAATCCATAAAGCTTATAAGCTACTGTACGTATATAATGTGAAGGCAAGAGGAGAAGGGGACGACAGAGGACGAGATGGATGGACAGTGTCATCGAAGCTACCAATATGAATTTGACCAAACTCCGGGAGGCAGTGGAAGACAGGAGGGCCTGGCGTGCTCTGGTCCATGGGGTCACGAAGAGTCGGACACAACTTAACAACTAAACAACAACAACAAGTACGTATATAAACAATTCTCTTATTGAAATGCATAAGTTACAGCAATAATGCAGGGAGACTACAAGAATTACTATTAGTTTCTAACTATTTCAGTATCTTGAAATATTTTGGTGGTTTTGAAGTTGGTAATGTCAGCCCATTTACTTCACTAGGGCTCGATCCCACTGACAAAAAAACCCGTTGTTTTACCAGGTTCTCCTTTAAAAAAAGGAAATTTAAATTTTAACATACAGATGAAGTATGTGCACACATGGAGCACTGTGCTAGGGGAGTGAGTTTTTCTGCTCCCCTGTCAAGGGTCCATTTATTTTGGTGTGAATGTGGAATTGATTAATTGGAATCGATTCTGCATGTGTGAATGCCTATCAACGTTTTAAAAATTCTTGCAAACAGCTGGAATTAAGAAAGAGAGAGAGAGAGAGAGGTGCTTGCCAAAAAAAAACCAGTGCTCACCACCCCCCTCGCTCACTTGTTCTCCCACAAGCCCCCTTCAATTGCCCACCCACCCAGGTACCTGTCCCTGCGCCCTCCCATCCCCACCCCTTGCCCCTTTCCATTCCTTCCACCACTCCCCTGCTCACCCGGTCACCCCCCCCCATCTCTCTCTCTCTCTCTCAACCACCTCTCACTCACCCCCCTGACCCCTCAGACACCTGTCGCTGTACCCTCCCACCTTCATCCCTTGCCCCTTTCGCTCTCCTCCTTCTCCTCCCTTTCTGTTCTCCCTGCTGCCTGAGGCAGCAGAAATGGCAGTGGCTGGGTGAGGATGCACACATGGCCACAAAAGTTTTGAATTCCCAAAAACAGTCCCTCTGCTGGTTTATTCCTGCAGTGGGAACACGCCCTAAGCTTCCTGTGAGGGCTGCAGTCTATAGCTTGGCCAAAGATACCTTTAATTACATGTTTCTGATGTCATGTAATACTTTACCAACAATTGTAATGTTTGAAAACGATATCAGAGAAACAGCTGCTTAATTTTAGAAGGGTTGATTTCTATGTGTAGCTTTTGTTATGGACAGGAGAAATATAATAGAAGATATTTCTGAAAGCTTTTTATATGAGCTTATAAGTACCAGTCAGTTGGATAACTAGGTTTCTGCCCAAAACCAGACTATGTCAATACAGCATCAGATTACAATCCTATGCATTATCTAAAACCAATCCTAATACAATTAGCTAAATCTTACTAATTTTTCTGGAACACACTTCTCAATAAATCTGTGTAATCATCTCCTTGCTGCCAGTCTTTCCTCTCTGCCGACTTTCCCTCAAACATGGGAAAGGTTTTATAGAGCAACTTAACACAAGATTAAAACAAACCCCCTTTAATGTAAAGGCATTTAGTTACCCGTTCCCTCACTCATTCAAGCTGTACTTTGTTTCTCTTTAGAGTGGAGAAACAGCCATGTCAGAAATGGCTGCCTTTTATCTTTTTGTCTCCAGCATAATTCTTTTGACATCCCTCTTGTTCTCTCTTAAATCGTGGCTCCCTGATCCACCCCCTCACTTGTCTTCCCTCTCTTCATTTATTCAGCCTGGTTAAAACACCCAGTGATCCTTGGAGCTTTCAGACATGCCGCTTTATGGCTGGTGATGAACTGAGGATTCAATCAGACACCGAGAATATTTTCTAATCAAAATTAATTACGGTTGCTTTCCATATTTTTCTGCGAATGTGTTTTACTTGTAAGAATAAAACAGAACACATACTGTTGTTAAATGTATCCATAGATTTTAGCCAAGTACATGTCAACCAAAGCTTAAGTTTGCTTATTTGTGAAAATAGTTGCCACTGAGTTCACACACACACACAATCCACATCCTACCTATAGCCCAGTTGGAAGCAGAACAATCCATGATTTATCTCAAAAGGTTTATGGCTATATATACAAGTACAACCAAATGTATGTATGTGATGCAAGATATTTGAAAACAGACCCAAAGGCCTTTTTCTGCATGTGGTAATATACATTGGGGCCAAGATTATGGAGCCATAGCTGGATGTAGTGAAAAGACATACCTAAACTACTGACTTAAATTGATTTCAATAATAGTTTGCTGCAAAAGGGCAGCCCTAAGAACTGTCCTCTTGTGAAAGAGGAATGAAAGGTCTACAAGAACTTTCAGAAGTAAAACTATTGGGTATGGGACTGATAATGGCCAGGCAAAGGGTAGACAGCTCGCAGAATTCATGCAACTTTATAATTATGACTTCATCTTGTTTAAACCCTAATGATGTTCTTAATTCAATCTGCATTTTATTGACTGTTGTCTCAAGGATTCTTAATACTTTTTATTTAGAGGTATATGCAGATATATTTTAAGAACAGTGATTTCAAAGTTGTATTGTTATATTATTACAAGTTCTAATTGCTGTTTGTCCATGGTATTTTCTGGGCTTTAAGTCCTTGTGGTGAGAGCCAGGAATGGCTGCTCACTAGGCCGACCACCCCAACATCCTCGACAGCAAACACATGGATAAATCCACTGAGCCACCCCACCCATGGCACCTGACTTGGCAGGCTACAGCTATACTGGTTACCCAGCTCCCATCCCTGTGAAAGTTAAAGGCCCAGTGATTGCAGATAAAAGATAGTGGGTGGGAGGATCATGGGAAGAACATTCTAGAACCATTGAGAAACCAGTGAGAGGACAGCAGGGGTTATGCCACATGGGGGGGGGTCTCCCAGTAATGAGAAGGACCCAATGGGCTGGGGCAGAGAGCTTTCAAAAGGGATAAAATACAAGGTTGCAGGAGAAGGAAGAGGAGAGCAAGAATAATACTTTCAATGGGATGGAGTACTAAGAAAGATCAGAACAACTGGGAGGAGGCTCTGGAGGAGTTAGCCAAGGAGGCCTTTCACATAGCTGTGTGCTGGCCCAGATATGTCCTGCTCCAATGTTGTCTCACCAAGCAACCTGTCAGCACTCCTCTAGACCACCCAACACCTATCTAGAGGTGATAGTGGTAGCACAGTGTGTCCAGGAACTACTGTGAAGGCCGAAGACCACTGGGCAAGGACCTCAACCCCACAAGATCAGAGGAGTCAAACCCCATACCAGTGGTGAACCTGAGAGTGGGTTCTGATCCCAGCAAGAAGGTGCAAAGGACCTTGGGACCATGACCACTAGTACTCTGACACCCTGGAGTACTAATATGGGGCATGTTTCCTGTTATTGTGTGTCACTAACATTTGTTTCATTGGATTGCAGTCTGAAATTCCAGTTATATGTCAGGACCCATAGGTCTGTTTGATGCCCCCCCCTCCCTGTGGGTGATATGGTTTGGTGTGTACAGTCCTGAAAGGAGGTTTAGAAAAATAATTACTGAATAAATAAGCGTTCACTTCTCTACCCAACTTGTCAGTGGCAGATACACTGTAGTGCCTCTGAGACCCTGGCAAAAGAGAGAGAGAGAGAGAAGTCTGTGCCAGACTTTTGGACTATTACCCCTACAATCCTTCAAGCAGATCTTTTTCAGAGGTACGTTGTCCCTCTTCTCCCCTCCTCCAACCATGTTCCCATTTTCTACTGTCAGAGAGTGTACAGGGGACTAGGAAACGGATACATATTTTGCCTTGTCTCCTCACTTAAAGTTGCACCATGAGTCTGCCCACTCTATAGGGTTGGCAAAATTATGCCTCAGTGTTTTTATTGTAGTTGCCTGTCTTGAGCTTCTGAGTGAAAGGCATAGCAGAATTAGTTGTTCATCACCCAACTGAGGTTTCCTCAAATATTCATCAGTCAGCCTGGCTTTTTGCCTCTCTGGTCCAGCTCCTGGTTTCCATAGCAATGGTGTAGTCCTTAAAATAGCTCTCATTCCAAAACAATTTTGTGGTCCCTAGTCTGCTGTGATTTAATTAAAAATAACCTTTCCTTCTCAAACCTGCTAGATCAGTCTGTTATGGCTGGTGACCGAGAAGGTCGAGAAGATCCTCCTAACTGATTCCTTCATCCACGACAAGACTTGTACTTGTTTGGTGTTTTGAGATTTGAACCTGGAACATCATGATTGGGATGCATGGCCTTCCTTCCTTCCAAGAAGGGAACCTGATGCTGTTGGACTCTGTCAGCCTTGGCTAACATAACCAGTGATGTAGATGTACAACAGCTGTAGTCAGACAACATCCAGAAAATTGCAGACTCTCCATCTATGATTTTTGTGAAGTATTTCTGAATTGCCTTCCTATCGAATGAGTGCTTGAGATCATGTACTGTACAGTAAAACTATCAAAACAATGGAATAGTTTCACATGAAAACAAAAAGAAAACTGCTGAAAGGCAGAATAGTATACAGGAGAAATTTCTAAAATCCTAGAGTAAAAGTTCTCCTGAATAATTTTTTTAAACCAAGAATTGGTTTTAAGGCCATGATCTGAGTAAACCTAACCTCCATTGGAAGGTCAGAACTTCAACAAGAAAAGCTGACATGAGTTTTTCCCCATTATAGGCTGTTTCTGTGAATTATTGTTTGTAAACATGGTAGTGCTTTTAATACGCTGTATCCTGTATTTGGGTGGTGCAACAGTGTCTTTAGTGGGAAAATTAGAAGCTACAAATGGATGTTTCTATATTTGATGCCTGGTGGGGAGACACATACCAAGAGTCCTTTTGCCTTCCTTTTGTTTGCTTCAGCCATAAATAGGATTTATGCCATAATGTACATATAACATACATATATAATCATACTACACATGTATATTGCACAGCTGAAAGCACCATAACTGTGACATATTTTATTTGCAATGAGTGTCATAGTCAGCTAAGTATTTCTAAACAGCTAGAGAAAACAGAGGAAGTGTATCATTATATTTTATATAATATACATACACTTCTCCCTTCAATGGCTTGGGTATTGGTTATATGCAGATGTTTTAAATTAATAAATAAATATTCCAATGAATAAACAAATCACTTATAGAATAAGTAAATATTCAATAAATACTCTGCCCCTGGCCACCAGAACCTGATGAGTTCAACAATGAAGACATCAAAGTCTGCTTGCCCTCAGACTCTCTAATTCAGCCTCTAGATCAGGGGTCATAAGGACCTTTACGGCTCATTACATGCAGTACTTTATGGAAAAGATTGTCAATGCTATGGAAGAAAACCCAGATAGAAAGAACTGTTCTCTGTGTGTGTGCTAATAACACATACAGAGAGAACAGCTGTTTATGCTTTGTAGTTAGGTTTTGGGGGGCATAAAAGTTATACACAGATTTTGAACTACACAGGGGTCTGGTGCCCCTAACCCTAGTGTTGTTGAAAGAAGAAGTGCAGTGAAGTCAGTTTTCTCAGCGTGGATCCTCATAATGTTCTAAACCAATACCATCTACAAACAAGAGGGAAGAATTTTGGCAGCTGGGGAGAACCCCAAACTTGCATGACTACGATGGTTGTTGTAGGTTTTTCAGGCTGTCTGGCCGTGTTCTTGAGGTTTTTCTTCCTAATGTTTCGCCAGTCTGTGGCCAGCATCCTCAGAGGACAGGAGTCAGAACTCTGTCTGTGCTCTGGTGCAGTTTTGTGGAATAGTTGAGTATTTATAGCTGTGGGATCAGCTTTTTTTGTACTTTTCAGGAGATTGGGTGGTTATGGTGATCACTGGTCCTTGTGAACAAGGACCAGTGATCACTGCACACAAAAGACCAGTTAATGACACCCATCGGTCACAGTGACAGATCATCTCTCCCCCTTATCACAACAATACACCCACAACAAAAAACACGCTGATCACCATAATCACCCAATCTCCTGAAAAGGACAAAAAAAAGCTGATCCCACAGCTATAAATACTCAACTATCCCACAAAACTGCACCAGAGCACATTACAAAATTTTGTTCCAATTTTTACATCTAATTAGTTGAATTCATCATCATCATCATCATTTTTTAATACTTCATTTTTATTGGAATAGAAAGAGGTAGAGATGGGGACAAATTTTTGAAAATGGTGTTTCATCACAATTTGTAATTCGTCAAGGTTGCTGAATTGACGAATATGAATTTACAAATATTTTTGGATCAATCAACAAATTGCTCATCTTCAATTTAAAATGTGATAAAATGGGTCCCCAGGGACCTTGAGACACAAATTTCACCAGGAAGCTTCCTCTGACACTTTCCTACAAGCACTGCAAGTTTGGTGAAGTTTGGGTTTTGGACATCCGAGTTATATAGCCACAAGGAGGGCATCTCCAGGCACCCACTGCCTGCCCCTGACAGCTGGTGGCCTGGGAAGAAGACTGTGTTTCAGTGGTGCTGCTGATCTGGGAGCAGAGAAGAGATGACTCTGGGGACAGGGGTGGGGTTGGGGTTGTGAAGCCTGCCCTGCCATTACTGGTTCTGAGGACTGGGAAGTTTCTGGATCTTCGGGAATCAGTAACTCCTCAGATTCCTCCAGGAAGAGGAGCAGCAGTTCTTTAGGCTCTGCTGGAAGTTCTGCTTCCACAGCCGCCTGCAAGACCACCGAAGGAGGAATGGTGGTGGTGGTGGTGGTGCCTAGCCTATGCAGCTTCACAGGCATCTTCCCTTTGGATACCTCATGGTGGACACTGCCCTTCATTTTCATCTGCCCTACATCCCTGCCTGCCAAACCACTAAACAAACAAATGGGAGGGGAAGGAAAAACTAAAGAGTAATCAGGGGGGAAGGAGCAGGAAAACTAATTGTACCCTAAATAACTATATTGACACCCAAAGGAAACACAATACTCACACACAGACACAGAGCACTCCCCCCAGAGATCACCCACCCTGCCTGAGCACAAGATTCCAAAAAGAACTAATTTTTAAATAAAATGGGACTGCCTTAAAAAAGCCCTCCCAGTCTCCCACTAATGAAAATGATAATAAAGAATACATTTATTTTAAATTGAATGTACTTTCTCAGCACATAGGCTGGAGAAGCATACACAGATGTACCAGACAGCAAGCAGAACGAGTACCACAGACACTCAAGCCCTCAGGAAATGAATTTTGGGGAAAGGGATTCCACAGTCACACACAAAATGCCAGCCCCCGAAGATCACCCACCCTGCCTGAACACAAGCGGCAAAAAAAGAACTAGCCTAACTGAAATACTCATGCAGCTAAATTCCTCCCCAAATTCCCAGTAAAGTTCAAATAATATTAATGAATGAAATAAGAAATTAATTAAATGAGGAAAATAAGTGTTTGCTTTGCTGCCACAAAAGTGAAAGCACAGCCAGCAACAACTGCTCTCAGCCAAGAGACTCAGAGCAGAAGTAGGAAATGGCTACAGGGAAAAGGCTTATAAAGCCTCTGAAAAAGGTTCACTCCTGCAGCCCTCTCAGCAGTGCTTTTGGCTGCCTGACATGCCAGTCCAGGAACTCCTGATTGCCCAGAGCTTCTGATTGGCACCAGCAGGCTGCAGAGATGGCACAGAGAGGCCCCCAAAAAGGTGACGAATTGACAAATAAAACCAGGTAAATATTTGTCGCTTCAGATTCATCAGGGTCTCCAGAACTGACGAATACGAAACAACGAATATATGATGAATCGGCTATATTCGTTGAAAATCACAAGTCGTTTTTATATTCGTCCCCATCTCTAGTCAGAGGTCTTCTAGTATAGTTCAGTGGATAGTGTGTGGGTTTCCAGCAGTTCATAAGAAGCACACATGAAGGAGAAATGTAACCATAAAAGTTCCACTGTGTGTTCACATAACAGGCTTCTGTTCCAAGGCAGTCAGATACTTTTATCATCCTTTTGAAGGTAGATGTGAGCTTGGTGAAGAAACAAAGCTTCTTTAATAAAGCACATTGAGGATCAAAGAAAGAAAAGTCTCTCACACTCTTCCACCCCCATCCTGCTTTTCTTCCTCAGAGTTGCCTGTTCAGATATGGCAGAATCTATTCCCAAACTGCCCTGAGAACTCAAGCAATCAACAGGAAAGACCTATTCAGTCTTCTTTCCTGTTCATAATTTGTCTTTGCAATCAGTAGTCACATTCAAATTGCTCAGTTTTCTTAGTATGGTGACCCAAAGATGCTTCAGTGGTACTTTGGACTGGGATCTAATACTAATATGAAAAAGTATGGTTATACTGATTTCATTTCTGCAGAGGCTGGAAGTAACATGTGCAACATGTAACATTTTCTTGCTATGTTTTCCAGCTCTATTATTTTAGAGACATTTTGACTGGAATTTTTCAAGTTTTACGCTATTCACCTGCCAACCCTAAGGAGTTTTTTTAGAAATCAAAAATAATCAACATCTATGAATAATGTAAAGTTAATAGGTTACTGTCTAATGCTGCCACAATTGACAACAATTTATTTCCTCATCTCTCTAATATGAACGAACTACTTCATTAGTTCTTTAAGAAACCAGCATCAGCATTGAACAATACTGCCAATGTTCCTGTTCAAGACTTTTAAAATGTGCAGAAAAATAAATAACCCTCTAAGAGTTATATATATAAATATGTGCCACAAATTGATTAATTTTCATGGCTTCCCCAGAGAAGTGTTAGAATTGTCATCTAAAGCATAGTATTTTAAGATCATGGCCACTTGTCTCATCACCTCCTGGCAAATAGAAGGGGAAGATATGGAGGCAGTGACAGATTTTACTTTATTGGGCTCCATGATCACTGCAGATGGTGACAGCAGCCATGAAATTAAAAGACGCCTGCTTCTTGGGAGGAAAGCAATGACAAACCTAGACAGCATCTTAAAAAGCAGAGACATCACTTTGCCGACAAAGGTCCGCATAGTCAAAGCTATGGTTTTTCCAGTAGTGATGTATGGAAGTGAGAGCTGGACCATAAAGAAGGCTGACCGCCGAAGAATTGATGCTTTTGAATTGTGGTGCTGGAGGAGACTCTTGAGAGTCCCCTGGACTGCAAGGAGAACAAACCTATCCATTTTGAAGGAAATCAACCCTGAGTGCTCACTGGAAGAACAGATCCTGAAGCTGAGGCTCCAATACTTTGGCCATCTCATGAGATGAGAAGACTCCCTGGAAAAGACCCTGATGTTGGGAAAGTGTGAAGGCAAGAGGAGAAGGGGACGACAGGATGAGATGGATGGACAGTGTCATCGAAGCTACCAACATGAATTTGACCCAACTCCGGGAGGCAGTGGAAGACAGGAGGGCCTGGTGTGCTCTGGTCCATGGGGTCACGAAGAGTTGGACACGACTTAACAACTAAACAACAACAACTAGTTTCCAGCATTCATAGAAGAGTAGCTCTTATACGCTACTCTTGACAGGAATTACATATACTGTACTTTTCTAAGCCCTATTACTCTGAGCCACTGAAAGGTCTGAGACAGCTGCAGACAGTTGATTTCCTTGTGAGGAGCTTGGGATATTTCAGGGACTGTGCTTGTAAGGAGCAGTTAAACCTTAACAACTCAAGTATAGCCACTGGAAGCAAGTGATCATACAGGTAAGCACTATCGTTCACCCAGTGTCCTACAGATTGCTTTTACCAGCTAGAAATCACTTAGCAAGCTTCTCCTCCCAGCTCCAATTTCAGATTCAAGATGGCTGCAATAACAATATATTCTCTTCCTTCCATGTCAGGTGTGGGACATGACACAAATTTCAGTCGCTTGAAGTCACTAGCATCCTAACCAGTGCCAAATTATATAACTCTGGGCATGCCCAGATGGGGGAAGAACACTGGAACGGTTCTTATCTTTAGTGTAATCTATTTTATCTCTCAGTTGACCAATCTTTCTCTTCACACTGATTGACTTTTTTTCCCTCTCATGACAAGGGTCCAGACAAGTCTTGGGATTGCTCCAATCCCCCCCCCCCCCTTTCAGTTCCTTTCCCCACCTTTTCCCATGGCTGTTATCCAGCAGGCTGCAGTGATTCCCCCTCCCCGCTTTCTATCCTTCTGAGGTCGGTAAAATGAGTACCCAGCTTGCGGGGGGGGGGGGGGGAGATGTGTAGCCTGCATAATTAACTTGTAAACCACCCAGAGAGTGCTTTAAGTGCTATAGGTTGGTATATAAGCAGCACACTTTCCTTAAATAAAGCAAGTGACATAGTGAAACAGCACTGCATCTACCTAGTACATATAATACCACCAATGGTACATATAATACCACCAATTTATCTCATTTATCATATGTCTCTCCTGTTGGATATCAGCGCCGGGTAGGTGGGACTCGTCAGCCCTGGAAGGCAGCCCATCTAGGAGAAGGAAAACTCTGATTTCAAACCCCCACTGAGGCGCCGCCATCGTCCTCCATGCCGTGAGGGAACAGGCTGGGTAGGTGGGGCTCGTCAGCCTTGGAAGGCAGCCCATCTAGGAGAAGGAAAACTCTGACTTCAAACCTCCACTGCCTTGTGGCTATATCCACCGATGGAAAAGGCTTCAGGAGTTAACCTCGAGGCAAAATCCGGAGCCGGAGTCCTGGAGGCAGTTTGTGTTGTTCTGTCAACTCCTGCGACGTCGCTGGAACCAGTTGTATTGGCTCTTGCCTTTCCATTGGACTATTTCAGTGATGTGGAGAGGGGGGATTTGCTGCTTGGGTAACAGCCTATCCTCCATATTATTTTACCCAGGCTTCGTGCCCTGGAGAGGACACTCCAGCTTCGCGTACAGCGTCACAAAAATAGACGCTGTTCCAAGTCCTCCATACAGAGCACGTTACCATAGTCTCTCGAGACTGAAGGATGCCTATGATGGATATCAGCATATACATAAAAAGAGAAGCAGATTTTGTCAGGATTCTAACAAATTACTAGTCACAACATTGGCAATGTTGAATTAGAAAAATACCTTTTAACATTTCAACTGCTTGCCTTGTACTCTTGCAATGATTGTGCCAAGGTTTTTTTTCTTCCTCACAGCAGGGTTACATTAATGAAATAAACTGGATCCTGGATTGGGGCTTTTGCATCCAGTTTAAAGTCACATGATAGTCAAGTGGGTTTTTTTGTGTGTCAGTGTGTGTATCCTCTTACCTCTCCAGCATTTTAAAAAAATTCTTGCATCTGGTATAGCAAAAGCACAGAATACCACATAGGAAAAACTGCCTTAAAACAGAGGTTTCCTTGCAGCCCAGTACGTAGACAGGGAGACAGACATCTCTACTTTCCTATCCTCCTCTCCAGCAGCTCCTTCTTCACTCACTCTGTGTGTGTGTTTCCCACACATCTCAAGCCTTGTCAGTTTTAGCCCTCCCTCCCGCAATTTGGGCTGGAGAATTTTGTTTTTAGGTGTCCTCCCCACCTCCTTTGAAATAGGAGGGATGAGAGGGCTGCTCTTCCACTCTCCATTAGGGCTGCAAGGAAATGTCTGTTTTAAGTCCCCTCCCCCCCCCATATGGCATTCTGTTCTTTTGCTATACCACATGCAAGAATTTTTGTTTTTAATTGAGAGGTTTGAGTAAAAATAGGGAAGGGAAGGTTCTGGTGGAGGTAGGGGCAATGGCAATCTTTACTTACACTGACAGAGGTATTTACATATCCCAGCACTTGCTGACTGTGTCAGTCAGCCATCAGGAGGGTCTTGAAAAATTAACACTGACAGAGGTGATCACATAGGGGAAATTGATTTAAATGAATCTATTCCACATCTAAGTTAAAATAAACAATCCTCTGGTGAAGAGTAAAAAAAAAATCAGTGCTGCTAAAAAAAAACACGAATCCCTATCAAATTAATCCATGTTTCCATGTATGTCATTGTGAGACCGGGGGCGAGAGTGGTATCCCTCTCACCGGAGTGCCGTCCCTCCCCCATACAGCCGAAAAGGAGGTACAAACCCAGCCTGCCTCATCCCCCACGAGAACAGTACAGCGAGGGACAGATATACAGGAAATAGAAGGAGAAGTACAAAAACTAACTGTTGAAGGAACTCAGGGGAAAACGGCGGGAATAGAGCGGAAGAAGAGGGTGGAGATAAAGGCGGGAACGGCAGATATAAAGAGAAGGGAGGGGCAGTTACCTCCAGGTTGGGAATGGGTCTGGATGGAGGATCCCTGGACTGGAGCCCGGGAGAGGCTGAGGGTGCCTAAGGAGGAGGCAGATTATAGGAGAAGAAGAGAAATTCCCCTGAGACCATCTTATTGGGGAGAAGCAGAAGCCAGGGAGTGGAGGAGGAAATTAAGAGAAGAAAAGGAGAGAGTAGAGGAAGGTGAACGAAATGAGGAGGAAGGGATGCAGGGAGGACCCTGGAAGACCCTCACACCCATTGGATGTTCCGTGTGGGTGGATGGCCGGGACGACGACACCGTGCCCCTGCTGGAAGGTGAAGTGGGACAGGCGGTAAACCAGAACCTATCCATAGATATGCCGGGTCCATGGAACTCTGGCAAAGGGAAGAATGGAAACCCCTGGCTGACCCGTTGTCAGAAGGAGAAAAACGTTGGAGCCATTTTGTTGACACTGGTTACTTGTTGAACACACCAATAAATATCACACCTGTTTCTAAACAACAAAAATCTCCTGATTTCTTTGACCAAAGGAAGGAGCCAAAAGTTGAACCCTCACAGTCATGTATTCACCCTTTTTTACATTGATTTAAAACACGCTAAATCCAATTGAAATATGAAGTTTTTAGTAATGTACCTGCCTCCTTAGTTGCAACAACCAAAAAGAAAAAGGAACACTTCCTTGCCATTTTTTTTCTGACTAGCTGTTGCTGGTATCAATGTGACATGTTGGAGAAAGTCCCCCTTTCCATTCCCAGCATGAAATAACTCATGACTTAAAAACAGACAGCTGGAGCAGGAGGTGTGAGGCCCTGCCTTTTGTGATTGCCTCTGGTCTTACAGAGAGAGGCAGTAGAGCAAAGTTACACACATTGTTTACTTCATAGCACTGGTTTAAGCATGCTTAAACCTTAGAAAATCAATAAGTCTATGCATGCCTGCCTCTGCACTGAATTGTGCTCATTATCTTATTTTTACACTTTCTTGCAAATGCATGTACCACATTAACATGACAGGCTTATGTTTCCAAATAATTCAGAAAATTTGTGTATGATTTTAATACAGTACAGTTTAACTACACATATTTTAAGTAAATTTGTGTTTTGTGTAGACTCATTGATCTGAGAACCTGAATTTTATACACTTTGGCAAACATCTGCATGTCATTCAGGAATGTGTGGCATGGCCCCCAGGCTCTCTTGCATTCAGAGGCTCTACATTTCCTCAAAATGAGGGAAATAGAGGGAGACTGGGGAAAAACCCAGCAGCTGTGGATTTGCTGCAAAAAGTGTTATGAAGTTGGGTTACTGTAGAATTGCTTTAAGGGCATATACAGTCAGGTTATCTAGTGGGGAAAGGAGATTTAAAGGAGGGCCTGTGAGCAAATTGGCACTTAAGCAAGGGAAAAGAAGCCCATCCCGTCCTGTCTCTCAGATCAAATTGGTTAGCTCTGTGCCTATTTGGCTCCCTTTTTGGGAGAAGGAAGGATAGAAATAAAGTCAGTAAATAAATATATAAAATACTGTTATAGTTTAGCTAAAGTAGTAGATGCCATCAATTCAGCACCATCACTATTATGAGCGGAAAGGGGGGCAAATCCCACTGCAGAGGGATGACAGGTTGAGGCCTCTTTGTTTTTAGAACCAGCAGAGGCAGGAAGAGCTTGGTCTCCACACTGCAACACTAATAACAACAAACTTTAGTGGTTCAGGGTGAGAGATGGGCAATCAGCCAAGGAGGCGGGCCAGGGAAGCCCATGCTCCTGCTGGGGATTGGTCGAACAGCCAAAGAAGAGGGCAGGAGTGTGCGCCAGTTGGTGAGTGGAGGATCCAGTCGAGGAGGCATGATCCCCCACAGGTGCCATGCGTACAAACCAGCATGAACCTCTGAACCAAGGTTCATGCCCATCTCTATTCAAGGTATGACTTATAAATACCCAGGCATTTTGCTACCTAAGCAAATAACAAGATACCTGGGAGGAAGGATGGGAGCAAGGCAGCATAGCAAGCAATTCCTATGGGGAAAAAAGTGGAAATCCTTTAAAGATAACATTAGCCATGGAATGAAGAACTCTCAGATAAACTTAGGTTTTAAAAGGATAGGGACAGGAAATGGAAGGAGGGAGTCAATCTTTAAGAAAGAGTACAAACAAGTAGCCAGTATTTGTAAGGAGGAAAAAAGGGAAGTTAAAGCTCAGAACAAGCTCAGACTTGCAAGGCACTTTAACTCTGCTTGCAGCAAGAGGAACAACAAGGAAATGGAAGGTCCAGGCCATGGAAAGGATGGAGATATGCTGGTGGGTGGTAGAAGCATGGCAGAACTCTTTCAACACTTACTTTGCCTCTGCCTCCACCCAAAATAGAACACAGTGCTTTACCTACTGGGAGTGGAATAAAAGAGGTAGTACAGGAGCTGCTGTCCAAGGTAGGTAAAGGTTATTGGCTTGGTTGGTCAGCAGACTTAATTAATTTCAGCAAGACTTTCATTAAGATGTCTCATTATATTTTTATTGCTAAGCTTGCAAAATAGATTGTACACAATGTTACTGTTAGATGGATTAATAGCTGGTCGTTGACTCTTGTCTAAAGAATGGTCACCAATTGTTCTTGTCATCCTGGAGATGAGTGATAAGTGGGGTGCTGCCTAGCTCTGTACTGGGCCCAATGTTGTTCAACATATTTGTAAATGACTTCGTTGAAGGAGAAGAAAGATGCTTATCAAACTTAGAGGTGTTGTTGTTCTTGTTGTTGTTGTTGTTGAGAAATACCAGATAAAGTCAATCAAAATGATAAAAACACCCCTCCATGGACACAGGCCTTGTTGAGGTGGAGGAGCTTGCGTGTGTCAGTGTACTTGAGAGCTATGCTGGCGGTAGTGTCACTACCTGAAAGGTCTCCCAAGCCAGACAGCTGATAAGCTAAACCAACTGTGTCCACAAACCATCAATTATAATGAGAGGAAATAAACAGAAATCCCTACCGGATTGGTTGTCGCCCGGGTCAACAAGGACCGTGTCAGATGCTATAGCCCCTGGGCATTTGGTGACAAATGGGCTACAGGGCTCAGCAGTCCCTGTTGAGAAACCAGGATAAGCTGCTGCAAAGCTACTAGAACAATGTAAATGCAAAGCTTGGACTCACGTCGAAAATTGAAGAAGAAGAAAAAGAAGAAGAAGAAGAAGAAGAAGAAGGAGAAAATGGAAGGAGGGAGTCTTTTCTTCTTCTTTCAAGTCATCAAATCAATTCTGACTTATGAAACCTCTTGACAGGATTTTTTAAGGTAGAGAATACACAGAAGTGGTTTGCCATTCCCTTCTTCTTTAGGCATCCTGAGACTGTGCAGGTTGTCCAAGGCTACACAGGCTGGCTCTTCTCCCAGGATGTGCAATCGGTAATTGAACTCCTAACCTCTGACTCCCCAGAGGTTAGGAGTTCAAACCACTGAGCTGTCCATCCAGCTAAAGGGAAATAATAGTACCCCTTTATTCTGCTTTGATCAAACCACCTGCAATACTGGGTCCATTTCAGAGTTTAGGGTAGATATTTAAAACTGAAACATGTCCAGAAGTGGGTTACCAATATAACAAAGATTACAGAAACCAAGCTCTATGAGGAACAATGGAGAGAATTCAGATATTTCAAATATTTGTAGAAAATGGAGCAAGCTTATTTTCTGTGTCTCTAGCAGGTAGCTAAAAGAGCTAGAGAATTCAAATTACAAAGAAAGAGATTTTGACTAAACATTAGGAAGAACTTCCTAACAGTAATGGCTATTTGACAATAGAACTGACACCTGGAAAGGCAGTGGACTCTTCTTCTCTAGAGTTTTTTTTAAGAAAGGTTGGATGGCTATCAGTCTGGGAAACATCAGTGGTAGATTTCCTCCTAAAGGTTCAACCTAATGACCTTTCTGGGCCCTTCCAGCTCTAGAGTTATGATTCTAGCACATACACCACCACCATTGCATGTACAAAGGCCTGGAGTGGATGTCCACTCTTTCTCCAATACTGGTGATGGGATAATGTCCTCCCCTGCACTTCAAGGCAGCAAACTACCTTAATGGGATGCAGGGCACACCTGCTACCATTCAGTTCTCTCCTCCAACACTTTAAAGCTTTAATTCTCATTGCAAGTGTAAGTTCTTCCACTGGGTAAGGCAAGAAGAGGGGCACTGGATTGCATTGACAACCCTCTCCCCCCGCTGACATTGTGCAGGAAATGTTAGAAGGGGAGGGACGGAGGTGGAGGAAGCAAAGGGCAGCAACAGCAAAGGCAGGTTGTTCTGAATCACCATCGGCTGCCTGGTTGCCTTTGAAGTGCAGCCACAGCATAGCCAGAGATGTCTGGCTGAGGTCTGGATCTTTGGAGCCAAGGCATTCTGTGAGATCATCATAATTCTCTTCTTCCTTTCCCTCACTCTCAGTGTTCTTGCATAAATACATGAGCAATGAGGAAATAGACAGCATTCACTTGGTGGTGGCGGCGGCGGCTTTGCTGTTGCCTCAAGCTCTGTTCTGCCTGAGGCAACTGTTTCACTTCAACTTAAGGTCTGGCCAGGTCTGGTGTTTCCCAACGGGCCATTCACCTCTGGGGTTAGGAGATGTTTCAAAATTTAGGAAGCATGAGTAATCTGGTTTAAAAAAAACATAGTCTAAGTTTTTATTTGAAAAATAGAAAAAAACGAACTTATTGCTTTCTTAATACACACTTTTAATGCGTTGTCCTATGATGAGGGTATTACACCTATTAACTTCCATTAATCTTTCTGTGCCTTTTATTAGTTATGCTACCGTTGTGTGTGGATAGTGCATCCCTTCACCCTAAGTTCACCAAACCAAAAAGACAAACCTGACTCAATTAGAATAATAATTTTCAGCACATCATTTTGGATAATTTTTGGTTTAAAATATCTTGTTTCACCCACCCATACCACCACCCCGAACCAGTGAAAGGCTATGCATGTCATCTGTTCAGTTCCACTGACATACCTTTGAGAATCTGTTTTTTCAGCATTGGTGGCTATAAAAACAAAGCAGCATAAAAGGATTGCCATAGAAAATGATCTGCCTTAGGCACACTTCCTGCCAGTGTTTAGGATCCAAAACTTTGGCCAAGCATGCAACCCCACTGCTTACACTGGAATATTGTTGTCATGGATTGAAAAAGGCAGCTGGACAAATGCTCAGTATGGATGAGCTCCTAAATAACAATTGAAGCAAATAATATGTATTTAACAATGTTTTAAAACTCTGAAATATCACCCCCTACAATGTACATAAGCTTTGATTTGTTACTAATTGCGATATTTCCACTTGCAGTTAAATTATTTGGGGGAAGCAGATTTGAATGTGAATGTATATGAAAATAGCAAGTGCATTTTAAAAGGATGAGAAATACTTTTTGGACTCTAAAAAGGACAGAGAAAGGGTCCCTTTTTAAAGGAATGGGGTAGCTTTCTACACTGGAAGTATTGGAGTGACCCCAAGTTCTGTCAAACTTTTAAAATTTCTGGACATATCCTTCTCTAATTCTCTCTCTCTCTCTTTCTGCATTTAACATTTATCTCCTTGTTGCTTGATAAATCCCGTCTTTCAAATAGCAGACTGCTCTTAATTGAAGCTGACGCTATATAGGATGCTTGGATTGTTCTTGACAGCAAATGCCAAGGTTACTCAACATGCAATATTTGCTGGCAACAAACAATGAAGTGTGAGATCCATGGACCTGACCATAGAAGGGAAGGCCGGTCTTCCTGGAGTTTGATTATTTGATGACTTTGTCCCTGCTTGTAACTCTGTGAAGAATACTTCCTCTTGGTTTTCAAGAAGTGACAACATATAACAATTATATGGCTCAGTGGTCAAAATATAAGTGGACAAATATAACTTGTGATGCATTTGGGGAAATACAATATCTCAAACTATTCCTTAGGAAACAGAAGCAGTATGAAGGTGAAGGCACTGAAAGAAAAGGTAAACAAAAATAACCTCCAGATTTCTAAGATTTAATTCAGTCAGTGAATTTCACCACTGCATGATAGTCTCCTAAGTCCCAGCTAAAGACACAGAGGAAGCAACCTGCTGTTGAAGAACCAAATACAATTAAAGTTTAAGATGAAAAGAAAAGGATTACTAGGAGGATGACACAGTGCTATAATAAGAAACACTAACCTGGTTGGGCACTGCTGTTTTTCTTCCTTCCTTCCTCCTGCTTCTTCCTCCTTTCTCTCTCATAAGAAGGAAAGGAAAGGCTTGATCATCACCTTTGGACTAGAGTTGTACCAAAGGACCACAAATGTTGCCTCTTGTATAGTCTTTTGCTTTAAAATTGACATCCCTTGTTTCCTCACCCTTGGAAAAAGAAAGAGTAAGAGATAGAAGCTGGATGAGAATTTTGTTGCCTTATAGTAACCCTGTTTTCTGTCATTTCAGACTTAATTTTTGGCCAGAAGAATAACAATCAAGATGCAATTGCAGCACCAGTCTGTCCAGAGTGGATGGAAGCTTTTCATAAGTGTCTGTGCCATTAATTAACAGCTTCCTGTTTTCCTGTTTAGCATTTGAGGAACTAGTGGTGGATAGTTCCTTAATTAGTTCATAGGTTATGTGCCATCAAGTTGGAACTGACATATATTAACCCTAAAAGGGCTTTCAAGGCAAGTGAGATATTTGAGGATCAGTTTTGCCAATTCCACACCCCCAGTGAATCTCCATGGCTTAGTGGGGATTTGAATCCAGGTCTCCAGAGTCAAAGTCCATCACTCTATCCACTACACCACACTGGATGCCTTAATTGCCACAAATTCTATAGCTACAGTTCACAGAAAGCAAATAAAATGGACAACATCTGAAATCACACTTTCTAAAAGAAATTGCACTAGAAGGTAACTTTGCTGAATGGGACTTTCTCTGAAATAAGCACTTATAGAAGGAGACACATAAAGTATTAATGGATAGCCCAATGCTGTGTTAGTTGTATCTGTTTCAATTCTTTTTCCAACTGATTTCAGAGGAGTGATGCATCTGTGGTACTAAAGGATTCTGGAGGGAAGAAAGTAGTCTGAAATGCATTTTTAAAAGTATCCTGTTGGGATCTTCCACAAATGCAACTGCACAAGAGACAGTCAGATTTCCTGTGCTGCTTGTTGTGCAACTGTTCACATGACCTGACATGTGAATGATTGGGCAGCGGGGGTAATGACCCAGTGAACCACAAAGTGCCTGGAAAACAGCTACCATTGCTTGGACCCTTGGCCTTCTGCAATTGTACAGGACATCAAGATATGGGCCAAATGTTTAAAAGTCACAAGGTGAAGCTGATATGGGATGAGAAGTGGATCATTTGCTACCACGTTTAGGACAAAGAAGGCTTAGTGCAAATTCAGGACATCTTACTGTGTTTTCCAGATACAAAACAATAGGCATTGTTTGCTGGGAAAAATATAATATCCTTTCAGCAGAACCATAACTTGAAGGAAGATGTCTGTATTTTATGGTACAAATGAAAAACAATTGCACTTATTAACTGGAAGGAAGGGATACATACGAAGTGACTATGTAGTTTAGGTTACTGCTTTAATATGCCCTATAGGGATGTGTGCTGTGCCTTCAGATACATAAATATGAAGTGAACTAGGGGTACTTTTGCCTTCCTGGGTTGCCACAGGGTGGAGCAAAGAGTCCTAAGGCACAGTGGCATCTCCATAGATCTCTTGTATTAAATCCAGCATTCACATGCAATGATCAGAGGTGAGGAAAAAGAAACAAAAACGTAAGGAAGATGCTCAGGTGGTAGCAGTTAAGAAGGAGAGTATGTATGGTCTTTACCTGAGAACTGAGCTGTCTTTGCCTTTCCAGGTACAAAGGTATTAAATCATCAAAGTCTTGTGGGCCCAACACTTTCAGAATGAAAGAAGACAAAGGGTGGAAAGAGAGAGACTGAGGATGGAAACAGTATAGAGGAAAAAGCGGGCTCCTTGCATGCTGTTTTTAGAAGGAATCAAAGGGGACTGTGCCCATTCCTTTTTTAAAGTCCTTTCCCACTTCCCAAAAGGCATGTCTGAGGAAGCGGGCACACAAAACCTCACAGTGAAATAAAATTGTTGCTCTTTAAAATGTTTTTGGTTCCCTTCTCTTTTTTTTCTTTTTTTTTTGTGAACAGGTTTTCCAAAAGGAGGTCACTAATTCAGAAGCTTACCATAAGTTGGAAAAAAAACTGAATGGTACATAAGAACACTGGTCTGTGTGCCCTTACCCAGGCATGGATCAGATCAAAGATTCCATGGCCAACGTCTTTGGGCCGATATATATTTTTTATAATTACTGTTAATTTAAAAATCAAAAGAGAGATGGTGATTCTGTACAATCTGGACATCACATAGTGGAACAGATTGTTACAATATGATGATTAAAATATAATCTGTTTTAGAATGTACAGTAATAAAACTATGGCATACTGTCAAATGGGATTACTTAACACTTGTTTCTGGAAAACTCTTTATCGATTTTAGTGATTTAATTAAAAATGCCCTTGACATATTTCATTTGTTTTGAGGAAGTTTTCGTTTAATTTTATTAGCTATAATGCATGTATTGTAATTTATGATTATCTAACTACCAACACTAAGGCCAAGGGGAGAGAAATCATCCATCTTTGCAAGCATTCTTGCTTTGGTAGGTGACATTTTTCCTTCAAAGGTCCAAAGCCTAGTACAGCTCCATCATTTTGAATATGACAGCAAAATGCAGATTAACAACTTGAATGATAGCTTCCCTTTTCTGTATTAGGTAGAGTGGTCCCAAAGGATGTATTTTACAAGACAACCTCACACAATGGAAACAACTTCAAAACAATCGGGAGAAGACTGTGGAATTCTCACCTTCTCCATCTTTGAGGATGTCCATTGTTACTCACAGCTTCTGCCTCATTCAGGATTCATTCTTGCCCTCTGTTTCTTGGAACCCTGAAAACCAAAACATGATCTCCTTGGAGTAACCAAGGTCATCATAATGGTCATCTCAACTTTATGCCATTCATAATGGCCTTTTGTTTCTTCTTAGTTATATTCCCTGCTTTTTTGTTTTGTTTTGTTTTGTTTTGTTTTTTGGCTAACAGGCTCTCAAGGCAGCTTATAATTTAAAAAAGCCAAAACCCAGCAGCTATTAATGCAAATGATGGACAATAAAACAATTTCTTTAAAACAATTTAACCATCAGCTCATAAAATAAAAAGCAGGCAGAGACAATAAAATATACATTCAAAAGAAAAACAGTTCTGCTAAATAGGATTTATTTCAGACAAAATAAAATTTAGAGAAAGATCTTGGCCGTGGTGAAGGGCATTGCTGGGTAATAAAAGCACTACATTAAATGTTATTGAAGTCTCTGTTTTAACTCCAGTTACAGCTAATCTACAAAAAGGTAAGTTCTCAACAGCACCAAAGGGATCTAGTGAAAGAGGAAGCAGTCTGTAAAGGAAGGATGGAAAATGACCAATCTATGCACCCAATTAAGTTTACTGAGTGGGGCCCTAGCTGGGCCAGGCCTTGGGTGAGTCGTTCCAGTCCAGTTGATACTCAATACAGAGACAGGCATGACATGGAGACCTATTCCTCTTTCTACATAGAGAAAGATAGAACGGGCTCAGAGGAGAGGGCAAGGCTCAATGACATCAAGGGATTTGGAGCAAGCCCAGCCCTTCTTGACATAATCTGGTCAACCAGTTTGGTCCTGGTCCCACCAGACTAGTCAGTCGTGCTTCCCTTGACCATTCTGCTTTCCTAATATTTTAACATTTAACATTTAAAAGCATAATTTTTAAAAAGTTGTGAAATGGATCAGGAAGCACAGTATCCCTCATCACAGTCCAGTGGAGGACTGTGTTTGTTTTAAATAATACTTCCTACCAACTATCCGTGAGTATCTTGAGGCACAAGGATGGAGTAAGTCCATTGCCCATGGCTGTTACCCACTAGACACCTGCCACAAAGGGACACAGGTCACAATCATGCTACATATTTGTGATTCCAGTGGAGCAATTAATTAAACTTTGGGGCAATTCTTATGGAAGAAGACAGTATTATTCTCTGTAATACCCAGGCCCTGGGAAGAATTCTCTCTCTCTCTCTCTCTCTCTCTCTCTCTCTCTCTCTCTCACACACACACACACACACACACACACACACACACACCAACCACCATATCAGTATTTTTGGCAGTAATGTTTATTTGCCATGTATCATCAAGTTACATTCAACTTATGGCATGGCAACCTTAACAGGGTTTCAAAGTATGTGATATATTTTAATAGCAGTATTACTATTGCAGCTACCACCCCCAATGAGTTTCTATGGCTAGGCATACTAGGCAACTAAATGACCAAATTGGATCAGTCTGAATCAGGCTAAATAGGGTTGCTTAATGTTGAATAGAGGTGCAGTATGCCATTTGGTAGGTAGGTAGGAAGGAAGGAAGGAAGGAAGGAAGGAAGGAAGGAAGGAAGGAAGGAAGGAAGGAAGGAAGGAAGGAAGGAAGGAAGGAAGGAAGGAAGGAAGGAAGGAAGGAAGGAAGGAAGGAAGGAAGGAAGGAAGGAAGGAAGGAAGATAGATCTCCTTGTCTCCTTCTGTCTTCTCCTCCTTCCAGGTCCAAGCGTTCTATTTTTATTTTTATTTTTTTCTAAAAGACACCTTGCATCACTGCCGCCCTAAAAGGATTTTAAAAAAACCAACATTTGCTTTCTCTCTCTTCCCCTCCACAGAGGAGTAGAGGAAAGTTTCAATTTCCCAATATTGTTAAGAAACTTAAGCAGATAGCTTAAGTCATCCACTTTCATTCGATCCTAGCAATCATATGGGCTGGAACTGAACCAAAATGGAGTCATCCTTTCTGTACCAAAACGACAACAACAGGGAGCCAAAAAAGTGCAGGTAGGCATGCATATCAGAGACAGGCTGGTTTGTGATGGTACTTATGCAGTGTGGTCACCAGTAAAAGTCCATCCAAAAAAGGGATCAAAAATGGGACATATACCCATCTGGTCACACCCCAAGGACTAGGTCTCCTGAGTCCTTATCTGTCATACTGTCCACTAGACCAGGTTCGCATGAGAGGAACAGCAGATCTATTATGACAAACAGAGACTTCTGTGGTCATGACTAGTAGGCTTTGGTAACACACATGGAAATTGACAGGCTTGACTATGGTTATCTTCATATCCCAAAACAGATAGGCTACTCCCCACACAAAGCACTTTCCACAGAACTGCCCCAAGCATCCAGCTTCACACAGAGAAGTGTAATTACCTCAACGCTTCCACCACTACCCTCTTTGTTTTTTTTTTTAAACAAAGCCATCAATGAAAAAAGCAGAACTTGGAAGTTAGTGTTTGGTAACCCACACAAGTCACATTCCCATTCCCAGGCTCTGGAAGTATCTCTTTTTGGAAAGTTATTTCTGGAGTGGTGATCAGGATTGCTGATTGCTGATGAAGGGAAAGCTTACCAAACTCCTTTTTCCCAATTCCAAAGAGTGCCCCAGGTGTTTGCCCTCTGTAGAATTCCAAAATGCAAGCAAACGTTTGTTTGTTTATGATATTTTTACCCCACCTTGCTCCTTAAAAAGACCCAAAGCTGCTCAAACTTACATTTGGAACCTCAAAGGTATGGGGAAGAAATCGGTTGTGTGTGGGCAGTCTGAAGAAGGGGAATGTATACAGGGAAAGATTAAGCATCTGTACTCCCAGTACGTAATTTCCTCTCTCCTGAGTGCCTCAGTGTGGTGCCCTGCCCCATTTTAAACAGAGCTGGTGTGGTAAAGATAGCTGTGTCCTGTGTGTCATGCCCAGTTTGATCCCAAGGCCTCCACGGTTGAAGGCAGTTGTGCAAACAACTCAGTCCTTATAAGGTATGGAGCTCTATAGCCCCTCATCCAGAAGTCTATGATGTTGACATAGGAATTACTTTGTGTGTGCACCTTATCTGTAAGATTAGTGATAAACTGAAAAAATGCTGCAGCATTTTATTCTTATCTGAAAAAAAGCTGGAGAGATGTGAATGGGATAGCACAAGAGGAATGTCCAGAAATGTTTTGTGAAAAGTACTGTTCATTTTTTCAGTCGAGTAAAACAATATGAACTTTAGTTTTAAAGGTTTCCAACTGCTACTGCCCCCTGCCCTCACCCAGCTGGTTAAAAGTTATACTGACTCTCCAGATTTATTTTTTCTTAAAGTTCCCTAAACACGACTTTTCATTATAGTGCTTCATTCCCAAAACCTTACTACTAATGAAACCTGAATAACAACACTCTGCTGTCATTAAACAATTACAGCCCTCTTTTTTAAAAAAAACACACCTTGAAACTGCTTAACTGTTAAAGCAATTAATGGAACCAATTACTTCAGGAAGTGGTGAGCACTCCAACGCTGGAGGCATTCAAGAGAACATTGGACAACCCTCTGTCAGATCTGCTTTGATTTCGATCCCTGCATTGAGCAGGGGGTTGGACTCCATGGCCTTAAAGGCCCTTTCCAACTCAATTATTCTATGATACCAAAGGGAATGGGGCCATACAATTCATACTAACAAATAACTGAAAATATTTAAATTAACAAACAAACAAAAAACAGCCAATTTTTGAAATAGAAAAGTCACAAGGAAAATACAGAAATTGCTGTTCTCCAAAACATTGAGGAAGGGCACTCCTACCACAAAGGCTTTTGTGTACATGCATAACCATGTATAACCACTGGACACAGCTTCTCAAAACCAGGAATATAAATAAATCCTCATTTGTCTCGTCTTCATATAGGAGGAGGAGACACTGCAAAATCTTTCTCCTTACGCTGTGGGAGACCAAGACCTGAGAATGAAAATTGTAGCATGAGAGGCAATGACACTGACAATCACTACGAAAGCATGTAAACCTCTGATGGCTGCTACCTTGTTTTCATGGGCTCTTAGAGATTAGAAGCATCATATAGGTTGTGTGTGGCTTTTCAGCAATAATTCAGGCATTCCGTACTTGCATATATATATATATATATATTTTCAAAATGAGATGCCCCCACAAGGCAGCACGAGCCCTAGCTGAGGAGAAAGGCAGAAAGAGGGGGGTTTACCTGCCTTCCCTCTCCCCAACCTTCAGCCCAATGTTTTCCCCTTGTGCTGCTGGCTGTCCTCAGTTGCTGTTGCTGCCTCCTTACTCACAAGCAAAATGGGTACACCTTGCTCACAAATGAACCAGGTAAACTTACACATTAGTAAGTTGGGTAAATGTGCTAATGACTAAACCAGCAATGCAAAGACCTGTGTGGATCCTTCTCAGGGGAGCATAAATATCTCCAGTGTAAACAGAAGGATCACTCAAGAGTGAGATAAAATAGATTGCACTGAAGAACCTTTTAAGTGAGAACCAGACTGCTCCGAATTCTCCTGTCTGGACAGGCCCTAAGTCATAGTGGCTCCGTACCTAAATTATCTCATGGCATTTTGTTTTGTTTTGTTTTTGTTTTTAAAGCAACTGTATGTGGAGGGGTGCAAATTGGATTAAGAAGCAGCATGGGGGGGGGGGGTTTAACCCTTTCCCTCACACACTTTCTGCTATTATAATCACCTTCCCTTTGTTTGGTATTTTTCTTCCCAGAGATAATATAACAGTACCTTTATGTTACCTATAAGTTCTCCCAGTAGAAGAAACAGTAGTTCCAGGAAGGTGGTGATGGGATCACGCTAGCCATGAAAATGACACGCCAGGAGAGGTTAAGTTCATGTCCTTGAAGTTTACAATTCTGAACCAATTTTGGTCCTATCTCCGTATACCATTTAAGCATACATGTGCGCACACACACATACATATAACATCCATAACGAACAGGTTTGTGTGTGTGTAGATTGAAGACAACTCTGTTCATGCTTATTTGAGTAGGTCCCCTTGAATTTGTAGAATTTAATTATAAGCAAACATATATAGAATCTGTAAAAAGAACAAGAGTGGGTGAATTTGCACAACATAATGAGTCAGGCTCCCTGGTCTGCTGGTGTGGACTGCCTGATCATTTGTGCTTGAAACAGAAGTGGCTAAAAGCCCCATGTTGCCTGGCAAAGCTTCCCTTCTCCAGTTTCTTCCTCCCTAGCAAACTGGAAGAAGAACCCACAATTTGTTCTTGGCTTCTTTATCTGGTTTATTGGGAGGGGTAACAAACCACAGAAGCAAAACTGTCAGAGAACAACAAACCACAGAATGGTGGTTGTCTGTGCCACATGCAGCAGCATGCTTCTTTCTTTCATTTTTTTAAAAAAATTCCCTAAAAATGGCTTGGTGCTAATTCCTTTCAACACTGGAAAGCCTTTTAAAAAAATGTTTATAGACAACAAGTGCTCACCTCACAAGTGCCCCTTTGTATCGCATCAGGAAGTCACACTGGGAAGAAAGTAGAGAAAAGCAATGCCATTGTGGACCAAAATTTAAATCACACTGGCCAGCTGAATTTAAAAAAGCCAATTCCCCAGTAAAAAGTTATGATTCCCCACCGGGCTTTTTCACACTTAGCTTTGCATCATGTCATCACTGGTCTGATGCAAACTGCAGAGTAAAGGATCAACATAGATGCCTCCTAACTTTGTCTGGGCCAAATCCAAAAAATGGAGAAAAAATCTCTAAGCAATGTGTTAGAGATAGAAGATTAGTTGTTTGATTCCAGCTATTTTCCATCATTTAAGTCACAAATCAGCAGTTACTTAGGCCCTGGTCATGAGGGAAATGTTCTCTAGTTATCCCCCAGTTAGTTTGGTGCTTTTTTTCCTGATCACACGTTGCACAGTCAAGATTGAGACATTTTCCCGGCCAGTGGTGTAACTGCGGAACATTTCCCCATCACCAGGAGGGTTGTGTTATTTTGTACCTTTGTTGTACAGGTGCATTCCTTACTGGGATTGCCTGTTTGCATGATTTGCCCTGGTTCTTTTCAGAATTGAAGTCAGGAACGTGGCCGCCATTAGTGCAGCGCACACATTATTTTTCATGCCTGATACATTGATACGTTGGTAAAAGTATGTCACTGGGGGGGGGGGGGGACCGCCCTTACATCGTCATGATGATGATGATGATGATGATGATGATGATGATGATGCATTTCTCTCAACAAGGGACCCAAAGCGGTGATACTGGAGAGTATTATTTTTCCTATGGGAAGATACACTGAAATGTTGGTATGCCAATGTCACCGGGGGGGGGGGGGGCATGATCCTCAGTACTTCTGTGCAGATATCCCAAGTCCATTCTGTGCAATGCATTTCTGCAGGGCCAGCCAATGCAACAGACACCTTCCTAAACAGAACCCCCTTTCCGATCAATGTTCCCTCTAATTTCCACACACCCCATGTGCAAGTCCGTCCCCCCACATAGGGTTCTGTTGTGACTGGAACAAAAGGGGCTGGAAACTATAGCTGTGGGTGAACAGGGGAGGAGGAAAACTGTGCAGAGGGGGCAGAGTCAAGCGCACTCGCGCAGTTGCACACCTTAGAGGAAGACTTGTTCCTGATACATCGATGTATCAAGAGATATTATTTTATCCTTGAAGCAAGAGAGAAAATAAACCAGTACCATGATGTAGCCAGCAATAATGATTCAAATAGGAGGAAATAAATCAGTACTGCTAGAAGTTCTTGGGATGTTCATCCTGGGATATAAACCATGTGACCATGATTCAATACAACAGAGGTATGGAAACTATCAGAAGAACTAGAAAACATTTCCCTTGTGTGACCAGGGACTTAAATTCCAATGTAGTAGTAGAGGAAACTGTGAAACATCTTGGGAGAATACTGGTACAACAGCAGGAGAAAGCCCTCCAGAAACCTGGCACAGCACCCCCAGACCTGAGAGCTACTTCCTGCATTGCATCTTCTGTTAAAGACCTTCTATGATTCTTTTTGTTTTTTAAAACCCTAACTTATAACATAGAAAGAATACATATCTATATTTATCTGTGAATTAGACATGTATATACCAAAGGGTTTCTTTGATCTTCAAGTTAACTCTCCTGTAAGTTCCTGTCTTTGAGGAGGCTTATGGGAACATTTATGTGAATTAAAATAAAAACCAAGGCCATCAAAACTGAAAAATGCATACTATCTAAAGCTAAATCTGGTATATTATGAGTTTGTTAGAAAGCAACACTACCAGCTTGTCAGTTACTCCAGTCCCTAAGAGGTCCTCTAAAGCAGTGGTCCCCAACCTTTTCCGACCCATGGACCGGTTGGGGGTGTGGGGTCCGTGTGCGGGGGGTGGGGCACACTCGTGCACATGCGCGGATGTCACAGGGTGTGTTTGCGGGGGGCGCTCTCACACATGCATGGATGGCGTGGGGTGTGCTTGAGGGTGTGTGTGCTCACGGGGGGTGGGGCACCCGTACGTGTGGGCGGGCAGGCCATACGTGCGTGGGTGGGTGTGCATGCAGGGTGGGTGGGAGATCTGTCTCCGCCAAAGCCACGGACTGGCACTGGGCCGCGGACCGGGGGTTGGGGACCCCTGCTCTAAAGTTTTATTTTGCGTAACCATGAACTGAATTTTTGTGAAATGTAACAGTTTGTCATCTTCATAATATACAGCATAGTTTAAAAGTTGAAAACCTACATCCACCAGTTGGCGCTACTTAGAGTAGATCTATTGAATCAGTGGGTTAACATTTCTGTAGGTTCCATTGGTTTGGTGTGTCTACTCTAATTAGGATTAATATTGCATTTGAACCATAATTGTGCTAACTGGAAGTAGATTAGGTTTGTTGTTTAGAAACTGACCATGCAAATTTATTTTAATTTTTGGGAGGAGCTACTTCTCTTCTGAGGCTGACAACAAATTGTGAGAAAGGTACAAATCTAATTACACTGAAAAAAGTCACTTTGCCAGGAGCAATTTCCCTTAAAGTGATCCCCTATCCATTAGGAAGTTACTCCAGACCATTCCCCAAAGTAGTAGCCAGGGGTGGATCTGCTATGAAACTAATGAAGCTTAAGATTCAGGGCCCCTAATCCCAGAGGGCCCCCAGAAGTAACTTTAGTCAATGTTTTTGTAAAATTGTGATGATCTGCCATGGAACAACCCCATTAAAGAAGACAACAGAGGTTACCCAGACCTTGTTGCTGGTTGTGAAGGGCCCCCCACAACAGCTGAAGCTTCAGGACCTCAAAATTGTAAGTCTGCCACTGATAGTAGCCCAACTGCTAGACCAGAAAGAGCCAGCTTGACTATGGGTCAGGATCTAGCTAGAGTACTATTCCCGATTCATTTTGTATTCACTAAGAAATAGGCACCAGACTGTGCCACAAGTGGTCTAGAATGTGAGCTGTATGCCTGTATGAGCACACTCTGAGTCAGACTTCTAACTCTGCTTTATAACAGCTCCAGTGGTGCCTGCTTAACTTCCTTTGCTCTAGGCAGCTTTCTCCAACCTGACTGTTTCCAGATGTGTTGGACTAGAATTCCACTGGCTGCATTGAATGGGGTGATAGAAGGTGTAGTCCAAAGCAGTTGAAGGGCACCAGGTTGGAGAAAGCTGTTTCAGGATTGTGAAGTGAATGCCTAAGAGATTCAGCAGAATCTCTTTCCTTCCCTTCCCGTCTGCTTGATCACAGACATAGAGCAGATGATCAATCCAGGTTAACATTTTCTATTAAAAATGGAGGGAAAGTTCATGCATGGAAGAGTTTTAGGGTCATTATTTGCTACAGAAACAACAACAGTAATAGTAGTAATTATACTACTGCTGCTGCTACATCATCATCATTCAAAAATACTAGGTACAGTCAATCAAAACTATAAAAACATTGACTGGTATTATATAACAGATACAAATTTTAACCAAAACCCTAAGTATCTGTTAATTATCGGCGCAGTATTTCCTAATATTGCCATTTTTTGTAGCTCTGATGGTCTTATTTCTGAGATCTGCAACTGCTTATAATACTGTGTGAAATTTTTTGATATTGTTCCCAAAGCCCTGATGACTATAGGGATCACTAAAGTGTGTTTCATCCACAAGCGAGATGTTTTGATAGCCAAATATCTGTATTTTGTTAGTTTTTCCAGTTCTTTAGCTTCAACTTTGGCATCCCCTGGAAGTGCAATGTCAATGATCCAGACATTTCTTCGTTCTTTTACTATATCTTGTGTGTTATGTTCAAGGTGTCTATCACTTTGGATCTGGATATCCCATAAGATCTTTGTCATTTTCTGATACCTTCTTTACCTGATGTTCCCATAGGTTTTTGGAGGCTGGTGAGTTATACTGTATTTTAAGAAAGAAACCATTAAAAAAGAAACCGAAGGCTTGACTTTTGATGCACAAGAACAAGCACTCCAAACCAATGCAATGAAAGCTAAGATTCAAGGAATTAGTGCTAATAGCAAATGTTGACTCTGCCAAGAAAAAGATGAAACTGTGTCACACCTCATCTGTGAATGTCCAAAGATTGCACAGATTACAAAATTAGATGTGATAGAGTGGCAAAATTAGTGCACTGGTCATTATGTAAAATAATAATAATAATAATAATAATAATAATAATAATAATAATAATAATAATAATAATAATAATAATAATAATTATTATTATTATTATTATTATTATTATTATTATTATTATTATTATTATTATTATTATTATTAAAATTGCATTTGGAAGTAAGTTTACTGTTATTTGGAACCAGCCTCCAAGTCTGTTTGGTTCATATTGTAGTTTAAGAGAAAACTTTTACAGTCTGCAGATGTATGAGTTGTTGTAATTTTGCAAATGGGAGATTGAAACACATATAGAGAGAGAGACAGAGAGAAAGACAGAGAGAGAGAGAGAGAGAGAGACAGTGAGAGAAATTTCCTTGAGCAATCAGATTCAAGTCCAGCAACCTATCTATTGGCCAGTGCTGTTCTCCTGGCAAATTAAAGGCCTTGGGAGGGAAATGCAATGCCCTTTCCACATAGTTTTTACATTGTTCACATACTGAGGTTTCCCTCCAGTGATTTCCATTTTTGTCAGCATTTGTACATGGTCTGACTGGACTGTATTCTAGCATTTAAGTTCCTTCAAAGTAATAATTCTCAGTCTTTCTAAAGCTCTGTCAATTGTCCCTTTATAATCTTTTCTCAGAAACAAAACATTATAGGACACACTGTTTTGTTGAAGCAATAGTTTTAATTTGAGAAAACCACTAAGGTAAACTGTACCTCTGATCTTCTGTAAGAGACAAGAATGCAAGATGAGAACCAAGTAAAACTAGGGAGTGGATTAATGGGAAACATTCAGCTTCTGTGGGATTTGGGCCGTTCAGGCCAATGCCTTGAATGGGATTGTCAAATGATCTTGGTCAGCTGACTTGGTCAAAGAACAGCACCATTGTAGGGTCAATCTAGACACAAGGGCTTTCCTGGAAAGTGCTTCAGTGTTGTGACTCAACCGGACAGATACTTTCAATTGCTTTTATTGTGGAAGAATGACTTCTTCCCATCATTGAAAAAGCTAAGATAGTTGCTGGGAAATTATTTGTATGTTTGACAAGCCATACTATATTGTATAGTTGTTTGCTATAGAGATAGGAGGCATGCTGTTACCATGGGTATCTATGGGATTTTGCATATCTGAAATCTCCACCTTAATTTATATCATTTTATACCTCCTGCCTGTCCTGCTTTCCTTTTTACATTATGCTCTCATTGACATGAATAGCAAAGTTGTTCTTGGAGTGTGAGTTTTCATATATCTCTATGGTTCTCAAACTGGAACAGAGCAGGTGCTAAAAAAAATCCCAAAGGGAACACAAGCCTCAGATTTTTGTAACAATTTTATTAGCTTAAACCTTTTTTTCCCCAAATTCCATACCATGACATTAATTTAAAATCATTTTACTAGGCTTTGGTTGTTGTAGGTTTTTCAGGCTGTTTGGCCATGTTCTGGAGGTTTTTCTTCCTAACGTTTCGCCAGTCTCTGTGGCCGGCATCTTCAGAGGACAGGAGTTAGAACTCTGTCTGTGTTCCCGTGTAGTGTGTGGGATAGTTGAGTCTTTGTAGCTGTGGGAACCTTTTTGCAGGCTGTATTTTTTAGTGCTGGGAGCCAGGCTTTGTTGAGTTTTAGACTTTCTTCTTTTTTGTTGAAGCTTTGCTGATGTTTGTGGATTTCAATGGCTTCCCTGTGTAGTCTAACATAATGATTGCTGGTGTTGTCCAGTACTTCTGTCTTTTGAAATAGGATTTAATGTTCAGCTTGTTTCAGGGCATGTTCAGCTACTGCCGATTTTTCCGGTTGTTTTAGTTTGCAGTGTCTTGCATGTTCTTTGATTCTGGTGTGGATGCTGCGTTTGTGGTCCCAATATATACCTGGCCACAACTGCAAGGTATCTGGTATACTCCTGCAGTGGTGATGGGGTCCCTTTTGTCCTTTGCTGACCGTAACATTTGTTGTATTTTTGTATTTCACGGACTGCATGGGGAAACTTTTGAAAAAACACAACCTACAAACAGTATTCAGGCCCACCACAAAAATACATCGGATCCCAACCGTGAAAGCCTTTGAGAATACATTACTAGGCTTTGTTCAAATTTATGAATTGATTTTTTTTGTTAAAGGAGGGTTGGATGATGAAGAAAGGAAATACAAAGATGTTTCCCCCCAAAAAATAATAATTAAAAAGGTGTGTGTGATGCATAAATGTTTGGGAACCAATTATACAGCCAGAATGGCACCACTCCGAAATAAACAAAAAGCATCAAAAGGTTTGAGTAAACTCCAAGTTTTGCAGAAGCACTTATACATGGTATTTATGTGCTTCCCCTCTGAAATGGGGGGGGGGGGGAAGCACCTCGCTAAGGACCAAGCTTGCTCAATTATCATAGTTTAGCAAAAAAATAAAAAATAGGTCAAGTGCTTTTCAAAGAAAACAATACAAATGCAGAAGCAGGCAATACTTTTATTAGACCCTGGAAAAAAGCAAGTACATAGATTGTGAGGAAGACTGGGAAGGGGGATGCAGATCACTTGGTGACTCTTGTTTGAAGAGATGGGGCATAAATTCCAAGATACTATTTGATGCTACTTGAGAGGGAATTTCCACCCACCCACCTACCCCAGAACCTGTTTGCATGCTGCTTAAGAATGCTTACATGGCATGTACTACGACAACCATGCCAATAAACTTTTGAGACTACCTGAGGAAGATGAAATATGTTACCATCGAAAGCTCACAATCTTGATTTTTCCAGTGGTCTGATAAAAGTACCACCTGCTTCTGCATTTTTATTGTTTTCAATTGTCACTGAATGTTTAATGACTGTGAGAAGAAAAAACGGGAAAAGGGGAGGAGGAATGGACAGAGCTTGGAAGTTAGTTTTTTAAGTTTGTTGACTGGGAGAGTCCAGAAGTTACAGCCCCCCAAAAATCACTTTTCCTAATAGTAGGGATGGAATTGAGTATTTACATATCTTCAAGTTGCTTGTACTGTATATTCCTTTGCTCTAGCACTACACATGCCTTAGCATTCCCAGAAGTATATTGTAAAACACTCAGATTAATTGTAGGTAGTTAGGCAAGTATATCAGAGCATTGCAATATGAAGAAGTATAAAAGGCTAATAATGCCTTATTTTTTAAACTAAACAAAATGTGCTAGCCACTGAAAGCAAGGTTCATTTGGTAAAGGATCTCCCATATGAAAATATCCTCAATTTCCCTCCTGAACTTCTGCGGTGGGATTCATTTCACAACCCATCCTATTCCAGTCCTAAGACTGGTGGTCCTCAGCCAGCGATGCAGGGCAGAGAATTCATCTCCTGCACACCCTTTTTCCACCCAACCTTCTTTGTTCACATAGAGACACAAGATCCATTGGTGGCTATGCTATGCGATCGTCATGTTGACTCCACAGAAGTCCTGACTGTATACATGACCCAACACTCAGAAAATAATTACTTGAAAAAGATTTATATGGCATTTATTAATTTTACATCTAAGTTGCCAACAACAAACGTCCTCGTCTTCGTCCTCGTCCATCAGTCTAAACTACCAAGCTCTTCAAAGCCAATACTTGTAATGAATGGGTGGAAGATGATACCAATACTCGGCGGTCTTTTCATTACTGTTCAGACCTTCTCACCAGGAATACCGCTCTAGAGAAGAACGGCGTGGGGGGATTGGCTCAGCGACAGAGCCGGAAACCAGAGCTGGGGCAAAGAGTCGAGAACCCAGAGGTTGCCTCCCTCGGGTTAGAAGCCTGGGGAACGTGCGCGAGATGCGCGCGGGGTTGCAAGAGGTGTTCACGAGGTTGGGGGGGTGTGTGTGAAGCTCCGCGACAGGAGAGCCTCCCCGGCCGCCCCTTCGATGTGAGACGACCACTTTGGAAGCCTTTCTGCATTTCTCCCAGCTGCTCCATGACGCCACATTCCCACGTCGACTCAAGTATGCAAACATGCCCATATAAGGCAGGCAGGCAGGCTTTTCCACCTTTCCTCTCTCGGCTTCCTTGCTGAGCGGCAGGGAAGCTGGGCCGGAGTCCTGGGCAGGGAAACAGGCAGCCTTACCTTAGAAGGCTACGAAAATCTGGCCCGGCTTGGGAAAGCCCCAGGCTACGAAGCGGCGGCGGCGGCGGCAGATGTTGCGCCAGCGTTTGTTTCCTCAGCAGGCAGCCGGGCAGGGCAGTTGGAGGTTTGAGCGGGAGCAGCCGTTCCTGGAATGCGACCCAGCCCCGGCCTGTCTGCTCGAAAGGAAGCGGGTAGCCGGGAGCGGCTCTGCCCCCTTGTTTTTGGAGCTTACAAGCTTTGCTTCGAGGGGCGACGGCAGCAGCAGCTGCCTCAGGTGCAGCCCCGGGGGGGGGGGGGCGGGGGGGCGGAATTTGCTCTGCCTCTCTTTGCCCCGCCAGGAACGTAGCGGTACAAAAGAAAGAAATGAGCCTGTGGTGGTTCTGCAAAGTGCATTTCTTCTCCCCTTCCCCCTCCGCCCCACATAAGCACAGTTAGACATACCGCTCCCCCCTCCGAAGTATCTGGAATGGAGAAAGAGGAACAGACGCCGCTTTCAGTTCAGAAGGTGCCTTCCAATAGGCAGATTTGACATTGCGCGTCTGTCTGGAGAGAGCTGAAGAGCGGTGTGCCCCAGGGATCTGTCCTGGGACCCGTGCTTTTCAACCTGTTCATAAATGACCTGGAGACAGGGATAAGCAGTGAGGTGGCCAAGTTTGCAGATGACAGGAAACTTTTCCGGGTGGTGAAGACCAGAAGGGATTGTGAAGAGCTCCAGAAGGATCTCTCCAAACTGGGCGAATGGGCAGCAAAATGGCAAATGTGTTTCAATATAAGAAAATGTAAAGTAATGCACATTGGGGCAAAAAAAAAAAATCAAAACTTTAGTTATCAGTTAATGGGTTCTGAGCTGTCCGTGACGGATCAGGAAAGAGATCTTGGTGTGCTGGGGGACAGCTCGATGAAAGTGTCAATGCAGTGTGCAGCGGCAGTGAAGAAGGCCAATTCCATGCTAGGTATCATTAAAAAGGGGATTGAAAATAAAACAGCCCACATTATAATGCCATTGTACAAAACGCTGGTAAGGCCACACCTGGAGTATTGCGTACAGTTCTAGTCGCAGCATCTCAAAAATACATAGTTGAACTGGAAAAGATGCAGAAGAGGGCGACTAAAATGATGGGGCACCTCCCTTATGAGGAAGGGCTACAGCGTTTGGGGCTCTTTAGTCTAGAGAAAAGACGCCTGAGGGGGGCATGATTGAGACATATAAAATTATGCAGGGGATGGATAAAGTGGATAGAGGGAAGCTCTTTTCTCTCTCATGCAATACTAGAACCAGGGGACATCCACTCCAACTGAGTGTTGGGAGAGTGAGTGCAGACAAAAGAAAAGATTTCTTGACCCAGCGTGTTGTTACTCTGTGGAACTCCTCCTTGTCACAGGATGTGGTGATGGCATCTGGTCTAGATGCCTTTAAAAGGGGATTGGACAGATTTCTGGAGGAAAGGTCCATCGCAGGTTACAAGCCATGATGGGGATGTTTAATCTCAAGGCATAAAAGGAAGGTACTGTACCTCCAAATGCCAGATGGAGGGGAGGGGGATCAGGAGACAGGTATCTAGTTGTCTCATGTGCTCCCAGAGGCATCTGGTGAGGCCACTGTGAGATACAGGAAGCTGGACTAGATGGGCCCTTGGCCTGATCCAGCAGGGCTCTTCTTATGTTCTTATGTCTCTCGGAGGGAGAGGTTGGCAACTGTGGCTCTCTGCTCAAGTCGCTTGGAAGAGCCATTAGGCTGGTGTGCCTGAGGGTGGCTCTGTGTTGGGTGAATTCCCTTCAGGTGTTAAAGCTAGGACTAAAGACACTTGTTTATCTTAGCCTATGGCTACTTCTACGAGGCCTCTTGCATCTATAGCATAGATGGTGTTGTTTTTGTTTTTTAGTGCACTTGTGTTTTCTTGCTGTTTTTGTTTTTGACATTGTTTTCTTCTGAATTGAATTGTGGGTTCCTGGAATGTTGCTTTGGGAGGGTTTGTCCTAAAATAATAACAACATTTGTGCACGGTCAAGTTGATTCCAACTGATGGCAACTCTTTCCAGGGTTTTCTAGGCAGGGAACACTCAGAAGTGATTTACCAGTCCCTTCTTCTGAGGTGGGTGGGTTCTGGGACTGACTGTGCAGCTTGCCCAAGGCTACATAGGCTGGCTCTTCTCCCAGGAAGCACATTGACCCCCCAACATCTGGCAAACCACTGAGCTAGCTAACTTTCCCCTAAAAAGTGGTATATAAATATTTTAAATAAGAACATAAATCAACATCACTAAATAGCAATAACATAATAGTAATATTATTTGGTTAAATTGACTTGGCCCTCTAGCAGAATTATAAAATTAGCTCTGTTCTATAAGGCCTGGCACTAGTGTGCTAGTCTACATTGGCTTGTATGTAAAATGTTCAGAGAACTGAAAAAGTTGCTTTTTTGTGGTCATAAAAAATGAAATTTCCCCCATAGCACCTCAGCTTTTATATATTTTATTTAGGCCTTTTGCCTATTTCAACCACTTCTGGGATTTGCTCATATTATAACTTCTCCATCCTCAGCATTTTGTTGTGAATAACAAAGGAACAGTTCAGAGTTGTAACATCCATTTTTACAAGTATTCTTCAAACCTTTAAAGATGAAGTGCATCAGTAATATTTGATTCTTGATTTTCACAACCAGGCAGTTAAAGTGAGTATATTATTTAATGCCCTAGAAATCTGAAATAAATTGATATATATTTCTTGACTTCTTTCACTACCATTCTAAATAGAGAAATAGAGTTATGGTGAGTTCAACTGTGAGAATACACCTGATTGTGGAGGAAGTACTTGAGAACTCAGAATATATGTAGGGAAGTCAAGAGAACATTCAGGAAGGTACCTTTCCAGCCTACAACTTTGCATACATAACAACTGTAGCTTACCTTTTTCTGTCTTTTTTCCAGAAGCAGGGGGAGGGGAGGATCATAATCACTGACCTTGTTGTGGGCATCAGGAATTATCAGTCTGGGAGGGGGGAAAGAGTGGTCTACACTGGAAACATTACGTAGAGTGAGGCAGATTTGGGGTGTTATGTAAAGGCAGTAAATGGTCAGTTATTTATCTTTATTTACCTTACTATTACTTTTATTTTTTGCCAAGGATAGAGGAAGATGTGCTTTTGTGGGATCTTCTGCCTCATATGCTAATAGTATAACTCGGCTAGCTCTGGGACCTATGCCCATTGTCTGGTGGAAGTAGAATGCCATTTCCTGACCCACCTCATGTATTGGGCCAGCTTGTCTAAGAAGCCATATTGCGGATAGAGAATGTCTTGCCCTGGGATAGGTCTGCCAATATGGAACTATTTGGATTTTATCAGGAGAATTGGCCTCAGCCTGGCGTTGCTTGATCTCTGATGTAACCACAGAGGCTCTTTCTACAGAGAAAAAAAATATATGTTTTTCATGCTGTGCTTATCAATGTTAAAATACCCCCCTTTGTTCCACAGCAGGTATTGGATTTTAGATATATAGTCTTGTCTCTAACATGTTCTAACATGTTCTTCCATATTAAAATGTCCTTCTCTGGACATAATTTAGCCTCTCTTCCTCTATTTTTTTTAAAAAACTAATCACAGTCTCTCAAATTATTTCCTTCCTAACCCAGTACAAATGATCAAACTTTGAAAGATTTTAAGTAAATCAGTGTGGTATAGTGCATAGAGTGATGAACTAGGACTCAGGAGACCTGGGTTCAAATCATTGCTTCAGCCATTGAAGCTCACTGGGGGTGTGGAACTGGTAAAACAACTCCTTAAACATCTCACTTACCTTGAAAGTCCTATTAGGGTTGCTGAAAGTTGATAGCACATAACAAAGAAACAAACAAATCAATTATAGGAAAATAAATGAGGGGGAGAATATTCTATATAATGTCTGGCATTTTGTTCTTGTTTTTATACCTCATATTCTCTTTCTGTATAAAATGAGCTCATCACATCCTTCTTTTGAACAAAATGAGCTCAACACGTATGTGTACCTGTCATATTTGTGTCCTGCCTTTTCTCCACAGAACATGGAGCAATGTAAATAGATCCCTCCCCAAGTTATACTTACAATAACCCTATGAAATATGTGAAGTTGAAGATGTATACAATGTGCACTGAAACAGCAGTTGCCATGGTGAATCTGGCTTCCCCAACCTCGCACAGTCTCTAATCAACAGAGATTAGTCCTGTTCAGGTATTGTGTGTCTGTGTTTAACAAACATTTGGATTTGATTGTTGTACACATTTGGTATTGTTGTGACTTATATACCACCCCATAGTGCTAGAGCACTCTGGGCAGTTTACAACTTAATTATGCAAACAATACTTTGCCCACCAGTGAGGTGGGTACTCATTTTACCAACCTTGGAAGGCTGAGTCAACCTTGAGGTGGCTACCTGAACCCATCAGGATCAAACTCAGTTCGTGAGCAGAGGTTTGACTGCAATATTGCAATTTAACCACTGTGCCATGGGGCCCTTTCTCTATTACATGCAGTACAGTATGCTTAGGCTGTATAGCTCAGTGGATTGGAGACAGCCTGTGCAACCTTGGGTAATCTGCACATTCCGAGGTGCCCACAGAAGAAGGGAATGGTAAAGCACTTCAGAGTTTTCTCTACCTGGAAAAGTTTGAAAGGGTTGTTGGCACGTTAAAAAAAATCTGTACATTATCTTACATGCATTTATTAGCATTTTAGGTGAGTAAAACCTTGTCTGGAGAACCAATGTGGTGTAGTGGATAGAGGGATGGCTTAGGACACAGGAGACCTAGGCTTGAATCCCTACTCAGTCGTGGTAACTCACGGGGGGGGGGGGAAGGGGTTGACAATGAGAAAACCACTCCTTAAATATCTTGCATACCCTGAAAACCTTGTTAGAGTTGCTATAATTCAGATGTGACTTGATGGCACATAGTAACAAAATGCCTTGTGTTAAAAATAATTTCAGACATTCCAAAATATAAAATATTTTTAGGATCCCAAATATTTTCACATTTTCCACTGGAAATATTAAATATTTTTCATAGGGAGGAAGAAAAAAATGGTGCCCCTGTCCAAACCTTTTGTTTTTGCTGTACAAGTTTTCATATTTCTAGCAGCATAGCCACTAAAATGCCCTTAAAGAACCCAATAGAAACAACTACAGATCATTTCAGGTGAGGTTATATATTGTTCGCACAAAACTGGGAGGAGGGATAATTCAAACAGGATACTGTTTCAGATGTGTGTTTCTTTTGTGAGCTGTGCATCGTCATCTTAGGACTGCAAAGCTGAAAGGGACCCTATGGATCATTGAGTGCAGCCCTTGTCAAGGAGGCTCAATGGGGAACTGAACTCCCAACCTAAACCACTGAGCTATCTAGCCAGCCCACCTAGCAATATGCCATCTAATTTATATTGCTACAGTTTTATTCCAAAGCACACTAGAAGACATATAAGTATATGTATGTGATTAGAGGCAAATATAATAAATGTATTGGCACAGAGCCAATTTCATTTTTATGATATTGCACCTTTCAACTGTATTTGAATTCTTCAGGCACTGAATTCAATATTGCCATACCTGCTGTCTGAGTGCCTAACATCTTGCCTTCTTGGTTACATGTAAATCTAGCAGTTGCTGATGAGGATTTAATACGACAAGTTTTGTCACTTATACAATTGACAGTGGTTAAATGCAAAGCTGAGACCAATTGAAGCTAATGCTACCATTCAAAATAATGAATAAGGTACTACATATCATTCAAGAAAAGTACCATGTGCCTTAAATGGCTAAATGGTAAAACAGTAAAAGGAAAAATTAATCACCCACAAACTTTGTAAGAGTTGGTGCCTTTTTTGTTAGCATAAAGTAACTGTTTTCAGAAGTCTAATACACCTGGATCATAAATGTGGGTTTAGGTGTGAAGATCAGAGATGGGCACGAATCGAACTATGAACTGGAAAAAAACTACAGACTTGGCTGGTTCATAGTTTGGTTTATGCAACCCATTTTGCTGAAATGAAACAAAGCCCAGAACTTTTTTTCTGCTCGGTGCTTTGTTTTGCTTCGGCAAAACGGATGCCAGCCCACCTCCTTCCCACTGTCCCCATTGCCTCTTTACCTGGTCCTGCTGCCTTCACTGCTATCTTCAGAGACAGAGAACCACCATTGTTCAGGTTTGTGCCCATCTCTAGTGAAGATAAAGCAGTTAATCACCTTTTGTCCAGCTACAGGCCTTCTATGTGGTTCTGTTTCATCCCTCATGTTGTCTTTGAGCTTTCCTCAAGTGAGATCCTTTAAGAGATTTTTCACAATATCATCTCCTTTGACCTTTTTTATACTGTATGTAGAAGCCAAGGTCCTGGCCTCACTATTAAGAGCCCCATAACACTTTCATACAAAAATTTTATAGAGAATTCTAATAATTGTTCTGTCTGAGTTCCAAGAAATGTAGTTGGGAAAAAAACCCACATCCATCATTCAGTATAATGCAGTTCCAATTCATTTCTCTTATTAAATCATTGTGGGCAGCATGATTAAAGCTAGCCTCTTTTACTCCCAAACAGGCTTCTTGGAAGCACATTTTATTGAAATAAGTGGAACTTGCTTCCAAAGACCTCTTACTGTCCTCAGAGATTGTTATCTTCTTAGGGGAAGTAAGACTATATCGGGAGGCCTTTGTTCTCTCTTTCTGTCTGCCAACTGCTGTCTTGTTTTCCTCTGGGAGAGTCTTTCACTTGAAATATTGCAGAGCCGTTTGTAAGACTTGGGGTTCATATGTTTTCTACATGCATTGAGATGGGGGAGCAGGATCACACACCCTCATGATGTTATTTGAAAGATTCTCCATGCATATAACGAATGGGAACTCTCTGGGGATTCTCATAAAGCAGTGAGGGCCGTTTATATATCCTGTAACATGCTGAAAGCATGGAGAATGGGCAAGTACAATTCAATTTCCACACATTCTGGTAACATCAAAACAGGGGTCTCGTGTGCCCTTATAGCAGAATGAGGTGAAAGAACTGGGCAGTATCATGATCACCTGCAGTTGGAAAATCACTATTAAGGCATCCAGGTGTGGGGGAAATTAAAAACTGAAAGAGAGCATATAAAAAAAGGCTAGATGAGAAAGTTGTTTGATATACTAATTTTCTATTTTGAGGGCATTAATTAAAATGGCATCCTGAGTCCTCAGCTTGAATCATGGTTAATTTTACTACTCCAGGACTCCATCACCTTATTCTGTTAGACTAGGCCTGAAAAAACAAGTGCATTACTTAATCTTTGCCTCCCCAAAAATAAAAAACTAAAACTAAAAAAATCCACACATTATAATGTAATAAGAATCTGTCCTCATTTTCATTACATTTGCAGGTTCATATTCATGCACAATTATTTTTGTTTTATAATATGCAAATTGGTTTGAACACTGTATCTTTTTTATTCAAGAAATATGTTTTATATATTCATATGTCTGTGTATATAGGGATCACTATATACACAGGCTTAAAAATACATGGATTTATGCACAGACATATGAACCTGTGAGTAGGAAAAGGATCACATGAGAATTATCCATCAGACTTAGCTACCTATTGCCAACTGAAAGTCCACTTGCTTATGAACAGAGCTTTCTACCCAGTGGCAGGAGGCATGCAGGAAAGGGCTTTCTTACAGTACAGAAGCAAGAAAACTTTACAGATCAACAACTGATGAAGTCTACAGGAATTAGTCGATAGCTGCACTAAAGCCTGCACTGTCCTCCAAACTGCTTTCAAAGGCAACATCCTAGGTTTGGATAAAATTATAATTGATGCTACTTCATCCAGTTTGCTTAAGCTGACTTAAAAGTGTAGAACAGAGCTGAAAAATAATTGCATGCCAAGAGATTAATGATACATTTTCATATCGCAAAAAGAGCTGGGGCAATGAAAGAGTAACAGTGTGATACCATTTCTTTCCATCTTATCATGAAGTGCTTTTGTAGCATTTTTGTTGTTAAGCTTGCTCTAACAAGTTCCAGCAAGACTATTGAGCTGAGGGGCCGATGTCCCTGTTTATGGAAGACGCTTAAGCACTCCTTCCATGGCTATGGAAAAAAATAATATTTCCTAACTCTGACACTGGTTTTCTGCATCCTCTCCTTTGTCTCTCTCGTTAGTTTCCACCATGTGCCCCATAACCAAAGTGGGAGAGCAATCACAATTTTTCCTGGGCAGTTCCTTTCCTCCCCGTCAGCTACTGGTGACACCGAGAATATACATTGTCTCTTATTTCAAATGTAGGGCTTAATCATATGTGCAAAAAGAACCCTAGTTATATTGATTCTTTTCATCTCTTTCTTGATCTGATACATATTTACATGTGGTCACATTATATATATACTGCTGGACCTGTTCACATGGCTGTCAGTTCAATGGGTACGTTTCTTGCTGTTTGTACTGGTTCTGTAGGCTACACGTGCCATCTCATATAAATTAATCCATTAGCCATCTTATTTCTGGGGGTCCCCGTTGCCCTAAAATTTTCTTTAAAGAAAAAAATTTAATAGCCACCTTGGGTCCTTTTAAGGAGAAAGGTGGGGTATAATATTTTAAATAAATAAATTGTAAGTGATATATCACTATTTTCCTGTCACTTCCAACTGTTTGTCGATGTGTAACCTGGTGGTATATGTCACCTGCAGCCCTTCCTTCACATTTTAATTTTCACTTCCTCATTCCTTTCTTTACTTCTGTTTTTCTCCCCCACTTTTTCTTCTCTCCGCCTCCTCTTTTTCCTTCCCTCCTTTACTCACTTGTATACTTTTCTTTCTTTCCATGCCACGAGGGAACAGGCCGGGTAGGTGGGACTCGTTCAGCCCTGGAAGGCAGCCCATCTAGGAGGAGGAAAACTCTGACTTCAAACCCCCACTGAGGCGCCGCCATCGGCCTCCATGCCAAGAGGGAACAGGCCGGGTAGGTGGGACTCGTTCAGCCCTGGAAGGCAGCCCATCTAGGAGAAGGAAAACTCTGACTTCAAACCCCCACTGAGGCGCCACCATCGGCCTCCATGCCACGAGGGAACAGGCCGGGTAGGTGGGACTCGTTCAGCCCTGGAAGGCAGCCCATCTAGGAGAAGGAAAACTCTGACTTCAAACCTCCACTGCCTTGTGGCTATATCCACCGATGGAAAAGGCTTCAGGAGTTAACCTCGAGGCAAAATCCGGAGCTGGAGTCCCGGAGGCAGTTCGTGTCATTCTGTCAACTCCTGCGACGTCGCTGGAACCAGTTGTATTGGCTCTTGCCTTTCCATTGGACTATTTCAGTGACGTGGAGAGGGGGGATTTGCTGCTTGGGTAACAGCCTCTCCTCCATATTATTTTACCCAGGCTTCGTGCTCTGGAGAGGACACTCCAGCTTCGCGTACAGCATCAAAACACTAGACGTTGTTCCAAGTCCTCCATACAGAGCACGTTACCATAGTCTCTCAAGACTGAAGGATGCCTATGACTTTTCTTTATTTCCCTGCATATCTCTCCCTCTAAGTTCTTGGCTTTCATTTTTCTTTTCCCTTTTGAACAGCATTGGGAGGAGGAAGCAGATTTAAAAAGACTTTCAAAGTACTGTGAAGAGCAGGATTAAAAAAAAGAGAGAGGCATTAATGTCCCTTTCTTTCTCCTCTGAAACAATTCAAAGCAGGAAATGTCCCTTTCTCTGCTCAAGCCCTCTTTCCCATTTCCTTCCTTATACCTACAAGTATAAGGAAGTGGTGGCAGCTGCTACAGGTGATTTATCAATATCCTGTAAAAAAAATAGTTTTTTAAAAAGGGTACAAGTGCAGTGGCCATGAAGTGGCCACAGCACTCAAAAACCTGACCCCTTTGTGAAGTAAATAAATCTTTTTCTTAATATTTAATTTTTTAAAAAGCATATAAATCCATTCAAAATAGCATAATATAACAATATCTATTGAGTTACAATAATAATAGCTTTCTCATCCATAAACTCTTATATCTTCTCTCTCTCTCTCTCTCTCTCAATCTCTCTCTCTCACACACACACACACACACACACACAGAGAGAGAGAGAGAGATTACATTATCCCCATTATCCACTTGGTTTACTTTATTTTTTCACTCCATATCGGATTTCAACAGGGGATGCCATATTTCCATGAAGTTATCTTTTTTAACCTTCCCTCTGTATAATCTGTTCACAGGTGCTGAAACAATAACTAATGAAGCAATATGTGATCGGTACATTTTAAAACAACACTCTGGGCGGGGGGGGGGGGGAACCAGATTGGCTGGCCAAATGAATCCATTTTACCCATGCATCATGTGAACAGAAATTTATAAAACAATTTTAAAAACAGCAGGATCGCTATCACATGTGTAATTGAGCCCTTAGCTCAGAGGAAGGCAGTTGTTGTTTGTGCTGTTGCAGAAAGCCTCTGCCTTTTTGTAACAGTTTTGTTATTAAGCTTCCTGGACAGGTTAACTAAACTTGCCCTGTCTTGCCAGAGGGAAGCAGCCTACCTTCCACCAAGACAAAACTGGAAGGAAAGAAGCTTTCTCCACACTCTGCTCCTGTCAGAGATGGGAAAGAAAACCTTTTTGGACTACAGCCTCCAGAATACTCCTCTACAATATCCCCTTGTCAGCAACATTAGGAACAACTGCTGGGATGGCTTCACCCAAACAATGCAAAACGCTTTCTGATTATAAAATTAATTGTATTAAGGCAGAGTCAATAAGCATTATTTCACAGTCTGTTTTAGTTAACAAATGAGTGGGATGGTTTCTGGTCTCCAGAAAGACAACCTAATATATAGCATCTGGGGATATGGTTACAAACTAAGCTAGATATATGTCCAATTTCAGTCAACAAAAATTGATCCATGAACCTTCAGGTAAATGAATTGTTGCCAATATCTGATACTAACCTGCCGAGGGGGAACTGGTTTTTGGTTACAATGATAATTAATATAGCCTAGATTTTGTTTTGTATTCTAATACTCTGTAGGAATGCACCTGAATCATTCTTTTTTATACATGCAAACAAATTAGTAATTTACCTTTTATTTGGGCTGAGAAACAACCAATGAGTGCTGAGGCATATTTATTTAAATATGAATTGCAAGGTTGGCCACATCCTATTTCCTGAGAATTCAGTCAAAAGCTGGGGCCAAGTGGCAGGTCCTTGCGATGTCATAGGGTGATGTCACAAAATCTGAGCAGGCAAAGATTGAGAGGAAGTCTGAAACTGTTCCTGTGGAAACAGGCATGAGAGGAATGAAGGTAAATGGGCTAGAAACAAGGCAGAGCCAGCTCATGAGGTAATATAGCATATCACAGGCAGGGGAGACATTTTTAGATGGTTGAACTGGTGACAAATATGCTCAGTTGGTTACCACCAATGACACTGTGTGCAGCTTCAGTTACAGCACACATGACATGGGAAGAGTTTTTCCAGGCTGTTGCTGTGGCTTTGAGAAGTATAACTGCCAGCTCACTGAAGTGTGTGTGTGTTTATTTTGTCCCTGTGCCACTGCCCCCAGTACTTGTGCAACATGAACACTCATGAATTGCAGTGCTGTCACTCCCTGCCTTGCTGCAAATGGCATAGCAGACCCAAGCGCCTGCGCGTATAGTCTGTTTCTCCATTTTCCTCCATCCTGGCCCTTAGAAGTGCAGCTGTTCTGCAAATGCAACCTACCTACAAACGCCTTTAGGCTGAGCCAGCAAGACCAGTTCCCCGCAAGGAATGGATGGAGATGGGCACCCAGGCTTTAAAAACACATCTCGTGTGCATGCGCGCGCACACACACACACACAATCAAACATCTTCCTCTTCCGGTGCTCTTTCCCCTGAGATTTTGTCTTCCTGCCTAGAGACCTGAGGGAGCCTAGCTCTTGCGTGAGACTTCAGCCAGCTCCCTGAGACATTAACATCTTCCACTGATTCAAATTTTTATTATAAATCCTCCACATTGACAGATAACTACATATATAATTTTTGTAGGACAAGTTGTGGTGGCAGAAGAAAAGGAAGCAAAAACAGATTTTGCTAATCTGCCAAAGTCTCATGAGTGTCCTCAGAAATTAAACTGATTTCCAAGAAGGGAATGGTAAAACTACTACTGAGTACTCTGTACTTAGGAAACTCTGGGAAGGGTCACCACAGTTGGAAATGAGTTGGCAGCACATTATTATTAATAATATTAATCAGAGATGCTCACCAAGGTTAGCATCAAATGAAGAATAAATTCAGTTCTGTCCCCCCCTTTTTTACTTTTTTTTTTAACATAGTGTTTTCAATAAAGGATTTATCAGGGGACAGAGTGTGCTAAGGCTATAAGAAATGTTCTGTTAGATCAGACCAAATGCCTGTCTAGCTTACCATTCTGTTCCCACACTGCCGAAAAAAGATGCCTATAGGAAACCAGCAAAAAGGACCACAGTCTGATAGCACTATCCCACTCATGTTTCCTAGCTGCTAGGATTTTACAATATACTTACTCTGATATTGGAGGTAATATATAGCTGGTAGCAATTGATAGCATCCCCTGTGAATACTTTTGGTATTATCTCAAAAGTAATATTTCAAGCTGCTTTTGTCATATATTCAGATTAGTGAGAAAAGGGGAAGACACTGACCACAGTTTTTCAGATATCTTCAGATTAGTAGTATAGTGTTAACTCTGGTTTGCAAATATGCAGACAGGCATAATTTGAAAGAACCCATCGTAAGAGACCACTAGCCCCAAAGTAGTCTAGCTTGACTTAAAAAAAAAAACTTTACAGGGTGACACAGAAGCAGTTACATATCTTTTACCACTTGCAAGGGTATGTATAGAATTTACATGAATGAATTGGACCACATCCCTCACTGTAACTGAATTGATTGTTACAATGTGGAGTTGGGACTTAACCTGGCAGAAGTGACATACTAACCTCAAGTCAGATATGGGTTTGGGCAACAACAGTGGAAGAAAGAGAGAGAGAGAGAGAGAGAGAGAGAGAGAGAGAGATTTTTAATGTAGAACAAATGAAATTAAATTAGAAGTAAAAAAAGAAAAGAAATATATTTTAAATCTAATTGATCGAAATTTAATTTTGCAGAATGTTCACTCCTGTTTGTATCCAAACAACCTGCAGAATTTTGGAAAAACACGGTTTCTGTTGCCTCACCTCTCTCCCTATCCAGTTTAGTGCAGATAGAACACCAACCAGACACTATGCTACTAAGCTCCTATTGGTGCCCCCTCCCTGTTGGTGTCTAAGGAAAAGAGGCAGTTTTCTGAGGGATGGAAGGTTTGAGTGTCATAAACATTTCCATGGGTACCACTAATATATGTATTATTATTTACACACATATATAGCACTACCCAGAGCGGTGTGTGTGTATGTAGTGTAGTGTGTTATAGATGTATATTATGCTATATATATAGTATAATATGATATACATCTCCATGGGTAGCACTAGTACGTATATAAATAATATATAAGTATAAATGTCATTTCCCCTTCACGGATTGCTGCCTTGTCGTGGCGAAGGGGCTTGAGTAATTCAGAGAAGCTATGGGCTATGCCATGCAGGGACACCCAAGACAGACAGGTCATAGTGGAGAGTTCTGACTAAACGCGATCCACCTGGAGCAGGAACTGGCAAGCCACTCCAGTATCTTTGCCAAGAAAACTCCATGGACAGAAACAAAAGGCTAAAAGATATGACGCTGGAAGATGAGCCCCTCAGGTCGGAAGGCGTCCAACATGCTACTGAGGAAGAGCAAGTACAAGTAGCTCCAGAGCTAATGAAGTGGTTGGGCCAAAGCCGAAAGGACGCTCAGCTGTGGACGCGCCTGGAAGTGAAAGGAAAGTCCGATGCTGCAAAGAAAAATACTGCATAGGAACCTGGAATATAAGATCTATGAACCTTGGTAAGCTGGATGTGGTCAAACAGGAGATGGCAAGAATCAACATTGACATCCTGGGCATCAGTGAACTAAAATGGACGGGAATGGGTGAATTCAATTCAGACGATTATCATATCTACTATTGTGGGCAAGAATCCTGTAGAAGAAATGGAGTAGCCCTTATAGTCAACAAAAGAGTGGGAAAATCTGTACTGAGATACAATCTCAAAAATGATAGAATGATTTCAATACGAATCCAAGGCAGACCTTTCAACATCACAGTAATCCAAGTTTATGCACCAACCACCAATGCTGAAGAGGCTGAAATTGACCAATTCTATGAAGACTTACAACACCTCCTAGAACTGACACCAAAGAAAGATGTTCTTGTCATTATAGGGGACAGGAATGCTAAAGTAGGGAGTCAAGAGATAAAAGGAACAACAGGTAAGTTTGGCCTTGGAGTTCAAAACGAAGCAGGGCAAAGGCTAATCGAGTTTTGTCAAGAGAACAAGCTGGTCATCACAAACACTCTTTTCCAACAACACAAGAGGCGACTCTACACATGGACATCACCAGATGGGCAATACCGAAATCAGATTGATTATGTCCTCTGCGGCCAAAGATGGAGAAGCTCTATACAGTCAGCAAAAACAAGACCTGGAGCTGATTGTGGCTCTGACCATCAGCTTCTTATAGCAAAATTCAAGCTTAAACTGAAGAAAGTAGGAAAAATCACTGGGCTAGTCAGGTATAATCTAAACCAAATCCCTTATGAATACACAGTGGAAGAACAGATTTAAGGAACTAGATTTGGTGGACAGAGTGCCTGAAAAATTATAGATGGAGGCTTGTAACATTGTACAGGAGGCAGCAACAAAAACCATCCCAAAGAAAAGGAAATGCAAGAAAGCAAAGTGGCTGTCCAACGAGGCCTTACAAATAGCAGAGAAGAGAAGGAAAACAAAATGCAAGGGAGATAGGGAAAGTTACAGAAAATTGAATGCAGACTTCCAAAGAATAGCAAGGAGAGACAAGAGGCCTTCTTAAATGAACAGTGCAAAGAAATAGAGGAAAATAATAGAAAGGGAAAAACCAGAGAACAATTTTCTGTTCAAGAAAATTGGAGATATTAAAGGAACATTTTGTGCAAAGATGGACATGATAAAGGACAAAAACAGTAGGGACCTCACAGAAGCAGAAGACATCAAGAAGAGGTGGCAAGAATACACAGAAGAATTATACCAGAAAGATCTGGATGTCCCGGACAACCCAGATTGTGTGGTTGCTGACCTTGAGCCAGACATCCTGGAGAGTGAAGTCAAGTGGGCCTTAGAAAGCATGGCTAACAACAAGGCAAGTGGAGGTGATGGCATTCCAGTTGAACTATTTCAAATCTTAAAAGATGACGTTGTTAAGGTGCTACACTCAATATGCCAGCAAGTTTGGAAAACTCAGCAGTGGCCAGAGGACTGGAAAAGATCAGTCTACATCCCAATCCCAAAGAAGGGCAGTGCCAAAGAATGCTCCAACTACCGTACAATTGCCCTCATTTCACACGCTAGTAAGGTTATGCTCAAAATCCTACAAGGTAGGCTTCAGCAGTATGTGGACCGAGAACTCCCAGAAGTACAAGCTGGATTTCAAAGGCGCAGAGGAACTAGAGACCAAATTGCTAACATGCGCTGGATTATGGAGAAAGCCAGAAAGTTCAAGAAAAACATCTACTTCTGCTTCATTGACTAGACAAAAGCCTTTGACTGTGTGGACCACAACAAACTATGGCAAGTTCTTAAAGAAATGGGAGTGCCTGACCACCTTATCTATCTCCTGAGAAATCTATATGTGGGACAGGAAGCAACAGTTAGAACTGGATATGGAACAACTGATTGGTTCAAAATTGGGAAAGGAGTACGACAAGGCTGTATATTGTCTCCCTGCTTATTTAACTTATATGCAGAATACATCATGCGAAAGGCAGGACTGGATGAATCCCAAACCGGAATTAAGATTGCTGGAAGAAATATCAACAACCTCCGATATGCAGATGATACCACTCTGATGGCAGAAAGTGAGGAGGAATTAAAGAACCTCTTAATGAGGGTGAAAGAGGAGAGTGCCAAAAACGGTCTGAAGCTCAACATCCAAAAAACTAAGATCATGGCCACTGGTCCCATCACCTCCTGGCAAATAGAAGGGGAAGATATGGAGGCAGTGACAGATTTTACCTTCTTGGGCTCCATGATCACTGCAGATGGTGACAGCAGCCATGAAATTAAAAGACGCCTGCTTCTTGGGAGGAAAGCAATGACAAACCTAGACAGCATCTTAAAAAGCAGAGACATCACCTTGCCGACAAAGGTCCGCATAGTCAAAGCTATGGTTTTTCCAGTAGCGGTGTATGGAAGTGAGAGCTGGACCATAAAGAAGGCTGACCGCCGAAGAATTGATGCTTTTGAATTGTGGTGCTGGAGGAGACTCTTGAGAGTCCCCTGGACTGCAAGGAGAACAAACCTATCCATTCTGAAGGAAATCAACCCTGAGTGCTCACTGGAAGGACAGATCCTGAAGCTGAGGCTCCAATACTTTGGCCATCTCATGAGAAGAGAAGACTCCCTGGAAAAGACCCTGATGTTGGGAAAGTGTGAAGGCAAGAGGAGAAGGGGACGACAGAGGATGAGATGGTTGGACAGTGTCATCGAAGCTACCAACATGAATTTGACCCAACTCCGGGAGGCAGTGGAAGACAGGAGGGCCTGGCGTGCTCTGGTCCATGGGGTCACGAAGAGTCGGACACTACTTAACGACTAAAGAACAACAATAAATGTCATTTATAAAAATGTCCTTTATATATATATAAACAATACATCTACCAGCGCTACCCATGGAAATGCTTTTGACACTCAAATTCTATCCCTCAGAAAACACACATAATTACAGCCAGAAAAGAAAAGCATTTGAAGGAATGGGTGTGTGTATTGGCTCCAGTTTACCTGAAAGCATAGTTTGTCAGTAACACGGTGCTGAACGATGAACTTTGGACTTGTAGTTCGTTTGTATGCACAAACTTATTTAGTTAGGAAGAGAAGGGGGAAGAGGTGATTCCCGCTTTCTTCCCCTCCCCACATTCCTTGCATTGCTTAGAAGAAAATTAAAAAAACAAAGCAAAGCATGGGTAGCACAAAGTGAATTCCATATATTTGTCTTCTCAGCAGCTTCGGCTAGGATTGTAAAATCCCCCCATTTCCAGGGAAACGTCACAACGCCGCTCCCTCGAAGCAGATGAAATGCAGACGTCACATGTGTTAAGGCGATGGAAGCAGGAGGGGGGGCGCTCTTAAATCGACCTATGGGAGCTGCTGGAAGTTGCGATTGACACTCGAGGGATTCAATGGAGGCCAGAGCGACCCTCGAAAATGAACTTTAGACAACTCTCCTCAGCCAATAAGCTAAATCCGGAGGTAGGGCTGCTTTCGCTTCTCCCTCCTCCCTCTTTGGTGTGTGCAAGATTGGGTTGCGATCTGGCAAAGAGAGCTGCCTTTTCCACTCGCTCTCCGGTGCTGTCGCTGTGCTCCAGCAGGAGCTTTCGAGATCGGCGGCGCTTAAGAGAAGGAAGAAGAGGAGGAGGAGGCGGAGAAGCAGCAGCCCCAGAAACCAAAGGACGGAAGCCGCGCAGGCATGGATCATTATGATTCTCAGCAAACCAATGACTATATGCAGCCGGAAGAGGACTGGGACAGGGATCTTCTTTTGGATCCGGCTTGGGAAAAGCAGCAGAGAAAGGTAATCCCGGATCTCAGCTTTCTCTCCCGCCTTCCTCCCCCCGCCCCCAGCCTCCAGGATGGGGAAGGGTATGGCCAGAGGCTGCTGCAGGGAAATGGATCGGCGGGGAGAGGTGTTTTCACCGCGTGGAGAGACGGAGGGAGGGAGGGAGGGACGGACGAAGGGACTGGGATGTGAGCATCTCGTTGAGCACCGCGTAGGTAGGAGAATGCATGTAGGCGCACATGCTTCTCCCGTGTTTGCGGTCTCCCCCCTCCCCTCCCCGTCGCTGAGCTCCCTTGCTTCAGGGACCCAGAGCCCAAGGCTGCTGCCGTCGTCCCTGATGGCTTTACAGGATCCGGCTAGGACGCCTCCTCTTATTACCACCGCCTTAATCTAATAATTTCGTCTTTCATTTCTGTCTCCATTTATGCCCCAGAGCTTTGGGGAGAGGAGGGGGTTGGCAACCCTGGGCCACGCCTGATGAAGGATTTGTCTCCAGGGGAGATTCTCTCTCCCCCCCCCCCCCCGCCTCGTCTCTCCTTCCCTCTCCCCCCCCGCCACCCAATCTGGCACGGAATAATGCCATGTGTGGCTCATGAGGCACAATAACTGGCGAGAGTTAATGCAAAAGGGGGGAAAAAACCCACTTTCAAATAGTTATGAAGCATTGGTTGAAGTTGTGGCATCGGCCAGGGCTAGGCGGTAGGTAATCATGATCGGTGCCTTTGGGACCAGAGCATCGTTGTAAGTTTAAACCTTATCCATGTGTAGGCTCGTGTGTGTGTTTTAATGCCTTTTTTTTTAAGGTGGGGGAAAATGTGATGATCAGCAGGCATCAGGTTGCTGGGGAAAAGAGCGGAGGTGACGTGCAGCGGGAGTTGGGAGGGGATGATCTGTTGCTGAAATAACACGATCGATCATGAAAGCCTGTGGTGGGTGGTAAGCAAAGGGAGCCGTTTGGATTGCTCAACCCGGCGGTAGCTCCGAAGTTGCCTTCCCTTTTCCTCCTCCTCCTCGGCTTCTGAAGCAACAGATGTTTTTTTCCCGACCGGCCGCCGGGAGCCAGGCTGTCTCGAGTTGGCCCCTCCGGCGTTTCACAACGCCAGCGACCCAAAAGCCGCCTTCCCGAAGGGGCTCGTTCGTTGTTCGACCAGGGAAGTGCTTGGCGTGATGGTGGTGGTGATGATGGGGGGGGGGGGGGAGAGTTGGCCGCGACTTCGGTCCTTTTGGGGGCTGGACTCTTTCTCGCCCCAGAAAAGGGCGGGAGGGGCTGGTGTGCAGGTAACGTGTGTTCGTTCCTGTTTCAGAGTGTCGTATTCTGACGGGGAGCACTTCCTCTTCCAGAATAGGGAGAGTTGCCCGCCAACAAGGAAAAAGGGGGCGAAGTCGGGGTTTGAACTCGGAGATGGCCGCAGGCGAAGATCGGGAAAGAGGAGATCTGAAGTCAAGTCGACTTTTGGAAAGTCAAATAGCTCAGCCGGCGGCCACGCTTCGGCCAGTTGCAAACTCTGTCGGCTTTCCTTTCCCCTTCCCCGAGTGTTTCGAAAAACCGGAGTGCTGTTATCTTGAGATATTACATTGATGGATCGAAGGCCACCCCATACTCCCACCCCACCCCTTCCCTCTCTTTGATTATGGCTTTTTGGCAGGAAAGCCGCCCTCTCTTTCCCTCGGCCACCCCACCGATATCTCTTCACCCGCGGGATGCTCGCTCACTTCAGTTTTTAAATGTTGCGGTTTGGGGCTGGGCTTGTGCAAAACTCATGTCCAAAAATGGTAACATTCATTCCATTTTTAAATTTAAGGAGGCGGGGGAGCGAGGTTAGGAGGCGTCCCCTTCATCTCGGCACGCACCCGCCGCCGCCCCGCCAGTAACCAAAGGCATCCTGTATTAGCTCACCCTGGAATCCTGAGCCCTTAAACATTTCCCCTTTAGTCATTTTGTCAGACAGTAAAGCCCAGTGAGAAAGAGGAGAAGTTGCCTCCGTAGTAATGTGGCCGGCAGAGGTCAGGAGGCGGAGTGGCTCCCTTCAAGGGGCTTGAGTTGTTAAATTGCGATTTTGCCCCCCCCTTTTTTTTTTAAAAAAAATAGGGGCAGAGGTGGGTTTGGCTTGGTGGATGAGAGAAATACCATACAAGCATATTTTGAAAGGAGGGTAAAAACAATTACAAGGAACCCTGAATAAAGATGGGAATCTGTCAGCTGAAAGACAATACTAATTAGAGAATAGTCGGTGGTTGTGCCCCTTGCATAGATACTTTAAGATAGTTGAAAGGATGTGTTGTCAATGGAAGCCAAATTAATTAAAGAGTACCTGTCAGTGGCATGCACCCCTTGCTTGTTAAGGCTTCAAAGAGACAACAAAGGCAAGAGAAATAAACCATGAAAATAAGAGTACTTACTGGAGAATGGAGTTTGTGGCATAGTACCAAAGAGAGAGAAGTGGTAATTTAATTCCCAGTCCATGTGGCGAACAAATAGTTGGCCCATGGGATCTACCAGCTGAGAAATTCTTTTAATTTATGGGGGGGAAACACCCTCAAAGAATTGTTGGCAGATGGTCCTTCATTACAATTTTTTGTGGGGTTGAGGGAGAGATAATAGGATAAACTGAGTAATTTTTTTTTGGTAGTAAAGTGATAAATTTTGAGGTTCAATGTGATGTGAGATGATTAACAGCACATCTGTCTCCTGCCAAGCAGAAGTTGACATGAAATCAGCATAGAAACAGAACATTTTTTAAAAAGCTTCATAACATCAGGTATTACAAAAACGCTAAAATATTGTAAGAAATATAATAAAAAATAGAAGTTTCTGAGATGTCCACTATAGTGTTATACCTATACTTTTTTCCCATTTAAAAACGTTCGAAAGGTGAAATGGAATAGGGTCTTTAGCAGTAAATTCCAGAAAGTTGTCCTCTACACAAATACTCTTAAGACATAGTGGGTTCAGAGAGTTTAATGCTGCGATTCTCAAGTACTTAACAACTCGGAGGCTTATTTTGAAGAAAACATATGTAGGATTATAGTAGTTCCGGGAGGGAACCTATCAACCAGCAAAGCCAGTAAGTCTGTTATGATGGGAGTTGTAGTCAACAACATCTTGAAAGCCAGAAATTACCTACCATTACACTAGCCCTGTTCAGACATTTTCTTTTGTCAAAATTCTCTGTGTGAGGAAGGGAACAACCATAAATGTACTCGTTCCACCCAAGTCCCTTAAATCACTCTTGCCCCCATTTTACAACTGGAAGGTTCCTGTCTGTGAAAAAGAGCTTCCTTTATCCACAACCTATTAGAAATACTGTATGGAAAAAGAAGTTTGAGGAGACACCACCCCTCCCATGGAGGCAGAAGGCTTTTCTTTGCAGACGCACACTGATGTGTTGAGGGTGACAAAAACAATGAGGGAGATGAGGCAGAGCTGCAGTCCTGTAAAGGTTGCATGGGAGGATCACTCCTGAGTAGAGATACTGTAACTCCAGAGTTCATAATTTCTTTTTTTTTAAAGCACCCTGAACTAACTAGCAACAAGTGCAGTTTAAGTAGAACAGCAGATAATGCAAATCTTTAGTAGTATGTAGCTTTAGACGACTGTGTAAACAAGAATCAAATTAGGGATGTTTGTGCATTTCTGGGGGAACCATCGGTGAAGCAAAGTACCCAAAGCATTAAAAGGAGGAGCACCCCCCCCCCCCCCGATTACTCTTGTTAAATCCACCATCCACATGTCACAATTAGAAGTGGGGAAAGAAAAAGAATAATGAAGGAAATATTAGGAAAATGCTGAGTTGACAGCAGTGGAAAAGGAGAGTTTGCTCTTTATGTTAAAATGAATCTTCCCTGCCTTTTCTTCTATAAAGTCATGGATTAAGTAATCAAAGTGGTTTCAGCATCACTAATTTCAGATCCAGAGAGGAGGAAAGGTGAGAAGGGAAGATTTTTTTTTTTTTAAAAAAGAGCAGGCTCTGTTCATTTTTCTTTTACGAAGGCATCATAGAAGACTGTTCCCATCATCGCTCACTCCTTTCCCTGTGGCTACCTTAGGAGGCCACTCTGTTCACTGATGAGATTAAGGCTTTCTTCTGGTGGCTGGGAAAAATAAAAATAAAGCAGAGTCCTGAGTCCACAGAATGCTGCTGCTGTGGCCATATACTGTCCAGTTTCTTCTACACCATTTGGTCTATGACCTGGTCTTGACCTTATGACCTGGTTTCTTGGATAATTTTTATTTTATTTTATTTTTGCAGAGAAATAGAAATGTACAAATACTGTCATGGACCTGGACTAGGATTCTATTGGAGTATCTACAAAAGGGTGGAACAAGCACCAGTTTTTGTTTCAACACAGACTGGGTCTGGTGGGCTAGTCCATGGTCCTATATGCTACTAAGGCTAGCATCCCTTGATTGCGGATGAGATTGGATTTTATTTTAAATCAACTCAGACTGAATTCTCTTATATGCTGAAGACTTAAGACTACTTTGGAGAAAAACAATGGGCAGAAACCAGGAGATTAAACAACATTTCCTGAATCCATGCTTACTTATAGCAGCCATGGGAGGTCAGACACATCTCCCTTTTTTAAAAAGAGAGAGAGAGAGAGAGAGGTCCAAGAGACTCTTGAGAACTACCTAGTGGTTCCACTGCTGAGCTGGAATATAAGGCAAAGACTCATCCTTGGGAGGTGCATGCTTAATGCCATCCTTGAGCCCAACTGGCACATAGAGCAGTGGTCTAGAAGAATATGAAATGTTTCCCTGTAAACTGACCATCCCTAACCTGCCTGCCTCCCAATGTTTACAACTCATATGAGCCCCGAAAAGTATGGCCAACAGTCAATAATAAACAGCCTTGTACTTGGGAAAAAATTGCGTTGGGAATGACTGCTGAAAATGGCTGATTCTCATACTGTAGAACAGTGGTTCCCAACCTTGGGTAACCAAGGTGTTCTTGGACTGCAACTCCCAGGAACCCTGGCCAGCACAGCTGGTGGTGAAGGCTTCTGGGAATTGCAGCCGAAGAACACCTGGGTTACCCAAGACTGGAAACCACTGCTGTAGGACATAAATTATAAGAAGAGATTAGGAATGCAGGGGAGGTATAAATCTGTGTCTAATTGAGAATAACAGGCTGTCCATAATCAAAGGTGTCAGTAGTTGGAAGTTCATAGAGTCCTCCTGACTCTCTTTTGGGCACGGGGGGGGGGAGGGTTGTGGAGGGAAGAGTGCTGTCACAGATTCCTCCACTGGGCCAAAGGGGAGAGGGGGGGGGAGGGCTCATTATCAAGCTTTGGCTGTGTTTCTACCTTCGGTGGCCTGTAAATCCCAGAGTGAGGCTGGTCCAGTGATACTAGTGAGAGCACCAGTGAGAGCTAGTAAATGTAGTGTTGCTGGTATGGGAGCTGACAAGAGATACTAGCTGGAGAGGGAATGGGCAGGTCAGAAAGAAGAATGGTCAGGAGCAATAGATTTGAGAGGCCCAAATCAAGTACAGTAAACTCAAGAGTGGGTGTGATTTCATAAAGTGACAAACACTGTACTTTAATCTTAAAGGGACAGATGTGGCAGGACATTCCTGTAATCTAAAATGGTCTGCTACCCTCCAGGTATGTGTGGGACTGCAACGTCTCCATATAGGAAAAAAAATGCAGTTTCCTATGCCTTGTTTCAACCAAAAATGTTTTTGCCATTTTTAAACCAGAGTACAGTATCTGATTACTTCTGTTGCTGGAATTGGGGGAGGGTTTACACACACACACACACACACACACACACGTGCGCATGCGTGTGTGCGTGCACACACAGATCCTCATGGGTTTCAGAGGAGAATTGGATTGTAGATGCATTGTAGTTGCCCACCCCTGCACTAGTCTCTGTGGCTTCTAATTTATCCCTTGCCTTCAAGTCTCCATGGGTCTGAAATTCAGATATCATTTCTGTCTGGCTAGTGGATTTATAGAGCCATCAGTGACAATAGTTAGGTGCTACTGCATGCCATAATGTGTTTGCTGTGCAGCACTAACATGAACTCAGGAGGTCAGGATTGTAGTGAAGCCAGAACTGGCAGGGTTGAAGCACTGAGGCTTCTTAATTAGCTGGGGCCATCATCTGCCATCACCCTCTTATGCTTTCCTGTCTCCACTGAGCTTAGCAATAATCCATTGGGGTCATTTTTCTTACAGAATGAAGCTGCTCGAGAGGGTCAAGAGATCACAGATAGCAGGGTTTTTTTTGGTGGTGTTAAAGGCTGGAGAGGAAAGGAGGAAAGCCTGAACTTCAGAATTTACTAGTACTCTGTGGATGTGGACCTATATCCATGAGATAATTATAATTTCATGCTGCCAAGTAGATTCTTATTTATAGAAACTCTTCTCAGGGTTTCCTGGACATAAAGTATTCAACAGTAGTTTATCATTCTTTTCTTATAGGGACCCTCTAGGGCTTGTCCAAGGCCACATAGGGTGGCTCTTCTCCTATGAAGCACAGCAAGGAATATCCAACTTCTGGCTCTGCAGCCAGGTACCCAACTCAGTAAACGACCTAGCTAGGTAGCTAGAATAAAGGAAGTACTGCTGAGTATGCTTAGGAAACTTTGAGAAGGGTTATCATAAATATGCCTTTGTGCTTCAGCATGATAACGCACTGGATATTCCTTGCGGAATAAGAATTTTTGCAATTAAAACAATAAAGAATCTTGTCCCACATTAAGAAAGCTTCCGTTAGCCCATGCCCACATAATAACACATTTTATTTGGCATCAGCTTCTATTGCCTGCAGCCAGCTTTGTTAACTTTGTAATTAAAGTTAAGCAGTTTTTTGATGGTTGTGCAGGCACAGAAGTGGGTTTGTTTGTGGAAATCTCATAGAAGAAACTTCAGTGTTCAGTGCCTCACTCAGGCTGGCCATGCAACCATAGAAAGCATTATGTCAAGAAGAAATGTCACCTCAAGGAGCCAGCACATGTAAAAGCACGTTTGTCTGCTTGAGATTGACGTTGCAGATGGAGTATCTTAACTTTTATGAGTATTCCACATAAGAGTATTCCAGGATCCATTTGGTTAGTGTCTGTACTGTCTTGCCTTTTGTTGAATAAGTTGCTCCTGAGATGAACATTCATTTTAATTATTTTATAAGGCTTTGAGATCTTGTCTAGGGAAGAACTGTGGAAATGGCAAATGTTTGGGGTATGTGTTAGCCTTTTCCTGAAAAATAGCTGTAAGATGTCTTGTGTCTGTCTCATACACTGCCTTCATTGCAAATGCACAAGGAGAGCTTAGCTTTCTTTCAGGTTTTGAGAGGGAGAAATGATCATATTTTGAAATTTATTGCTGTCACTTTCTGGAAAAGTGTAATATTTGCATAGAAGAGAGTGGAAGGATCTGTGACTGTCCATATATTGTTGCACCCCACTTCCTGATAACCCCTCAGTTGGTATGGTCCAATAATCAGAGATGATGGGAACTGGAGTCTACTAACTTTTGTACTAACAACAGCTTTCCCACTCATGGCTCTGTAAAGAGGCTCTGTGAGCATGTTTTGTATATAGATAATCATCTGAAAGAAGGAGGAAATGGTAAACAGAATTAATTCTAACATCTGATCAGTTTTTGTATAGCTATTTCTCTGAGGGCTTGTGTTACAGGACTTGATAATTCATAGAGTCCCTCCAGCTTTGCAGTTCTGAAATTATTATATTATTACATTAATGTGCTTTTCCTTTTTCATTCCAAAATATTTTGAAAGTTTGTGCCAGTTGAGCTGCTTGACCCTCCTCCAGTCCACTCCTTAGCCTGTATAAATCTCAGGTAAATATTGGCTCTCTGAAGTACTGTTGCAGAGTTTTGACAGGCTAACTGCTGTTTCTTATTCTTACATAATGAAACTTGGAAAAATTCCCATGCTAATAAAATTGCCGTATAATGCAGACAGGCAGGGAACTACTGTTTGTGTTGTAGGTGGTTCTTGAAACCTCATGCAACTAACCACTACTTTTTTCAAAAAAAATTAGTTTCTCAGATTCCAATAATCATTTGCAGGCAAAGGAAGTCCACTCCCAGAGAGACCTTGTCGTAGAAGAACGCCCAGTGCCGTGTTTCCAAATGTGGCATCTCACTAGACAAGCAAATGTCTCCTGTTTGGAAATGTTGCAGACAGTAATGTCCTTTGTGAGTTAGTATGAGAATATATAGTAATCCAAGCAAAGGTAGGCATGTCTCAAAACTGAGAAAACAATTTCCAGATATCCTGTTCACTGATTAAGCCTTCTCAGGATTAAGAATATATTCTTATGTCGATTCATTTAGTAGTAGTTATTCTTGATTAGTGGTTAATCCCACTGGAAGGAAATCCAAGAATTTTAAAGAGAGAAAAAAAATCCTATTTCATGCTAATTTTGCAATATCACTGTATGCTAGTTCATGTAGGAATGCTGTGCCCAAAAGATTGGTATATTTAATTTTAAGATTTGCAGATTGGTGTATTTAATGTCTAGATTTGCAAGAACAACTGTTTTACCTAGGTATCCCACGTTTATCAGCAAACTAATGTTAGAGCGGAATGGCTGTATAATGGATTTAAAGAGAGCCGTGGAGAGCACACTGATGACCAAAGGAACCTGAAGGAATGTGCTATGAGATGAGCAGGGAAAGAGGAAAGGACTAGAGCTGAGGAATTAATAATAGAAATGATGTACTTCAAACTGTTACCAACAGCTCTGCAGGAGTCAAACATAACAAGGGATGTTTTAAATTCACATTGCCTTAAAGGATGAAGTATACTAACTTGCATTACATTACGAATCCTCATAAGGATGCTAACAAAACAGGCTAGATTAATAGAACAAATGTATCCTCTTGTGTTACATTTTGCAGGGTGTGTGGAAGGTCCTGGGTATGGATACTCAGCAGATTTCTCTTGTGTTTCTAATTCATATATTCTTGATGTGTGTTCTGGGGAGGCATTTTCTAGAATTGTAGGTTTCACAGAATAGTCAAAGTCAGGTGAGGTTATTAATTATGGTAAAATATTTGATGCAGGTGAAAGTCAGGTTTAAAACCTGCATGAAGTTTCATCAGTGTCTTTCAGCTGCACAGGTACAGAGTGTAGGAGTCACTTTTTTGAATGTGAACAGCATGTCACCCTGCTGGTTGAGACCATCTCGAAATTATGGTTCCAAAAAGTAACTTGGAATTTGTAGGGATTCAAGTCCTCCTGTTGTACTTTGGTGGCGTCTCATGCCTATAAAAAGTTGGGATGATGGAAGTCCTTATATGTTTCTAATCCACTTCTTTAACTCTTCCAGTTGGTGCTACCAAGTTAAACTTCCTTAAACTTTTTTTCCTTTTAAACTTTCCTTACATGGATACCTCTGAACATGGACTATGTATGTATGTATGTATGTATGTATGTATGTATGTATGTATGTATGTATGTATGTATGTATGTATGTATGTATGTATGTATGTAATTTATTGACCACCTTTCTCTTCCATCTGGGACTCAAAATGGCTCCCAGTATAATAAAGACATCAGATATACTTCTGCATGTTAGATAACTGTATGCTTCTAAATGCTAGATAAAGAATGACATTTCTTTCTTGCCTTCCTTCAGAAGCGTCAAGGAATGCTATTGTCTTTATGTTTTTTCATGTAAGCTGCCGCTATTGAATTTGAAATGTTGGACTAGATGGTGGTATCTTGCCTGCCCAGAGACACAAACCAGGTAAACCAGAGATGAGGTCTGAGTGCTACCATCAACTACTCAGTGACCACTCATTTGACCTAATATTCACTCACTACAAGAACAGGGTGTGCCATGCTCTGAATCAGAATTTGGATAGGTTATTTTGGGGAGCTACAGCTGACTGCGAGATTCTGAGAGATCTATCCCAAAAACACCTTTTCTTAGCTTTGTCAGTGGCTTCTTTCAGGAGAGCGATATGCACAGTAATAACTTCACTCTGTAAGTCTTATGACATCTCGCTCTTTAGAATTCCTCTCCTTGAGGTGAGCCACATGCTTAACAATTTATGTGTTGAGAAATGCTTTGTTTATAGGCTTGGAACACCATTTACTAGGTTGTTTTCAAAGATTAGGAAATTGCTTTTAAAAACAGTTAGTTGCAGCTATAATAAGACCACCTCTTCATCCAGAAGTTGTTCATTAACTGTTAGAGATGCATTTTAAAAAATAAAAAATAAATCTCAATTTCCTTTTAAAAAACAACACCCTAGAATAATTATTTCTTAGTTACTTCTGAAACATGTCAATGCTACAAGTAGCTTTCTTCCCATCCAACTCAGTGTCAGCTCAGCACCTGCAACAGATGAGACAGCAGCACGAGTTCCTGCTTGAACTATTTGATATTCTTCCTCCACCATCTAGTGAGGCAACATACTCTATAATATAAAAATAATATATTATATAATAATATAATATGAAAATAACTAAAATGTTACAGTCATACCACAAGTGCTATGACTTGTGTTACTGTTTGAAAGTCGTGTAATATAATATAAAGTACCTCAAAATTCACTAGGAAAACAGTGTATTTTTACAATTAATGAATTACTTGCAAACTGTTTATCATCTAGTTGGAGAGGGTTTCTTCCCACCTTGGGAAAACCCAACAAGGGCTAATATGCTTTTCCCAGTATGAGCAAAAAAGTTTATTTAAGGTAAAAGTTACTTGTGCATTAATTGTTTTTAATTTATTGGAATATTTGTATTTATGTGTAGGTTGCTAACCATCCAGAGGGGACACATTGCACTATTGGGCAGTATAATCATCATTATGTGTCATCAAATCAGTTCTGAGTTATGGCAACCCTTTTCAGGGTTTTCCAGGTAGAGGATACTCAAACGTTTTTAATTTATTGGAATATTGGTATTTATGTATAGGCTGTTAACCATTCAGAGAGTGCACATTGCACTATTTGGCAGTATGTTAGTTAAATAATTTAAAAATTATGATGATGATATTTATTTTTAGGTCTAGTGCAGGCCTTGGCTTGTTTCTGGGGGTGAAAAATTGGCACCCAAGTCTGCCAGAGGTTGCTCATCCTTGCCCTACTGGTATTGAGCCTGTGGGGTTTATCCAGCATGCCTGTTGCACAGTTGCCAATGCTGTGCTAACCTGGTAGCCATACTGAAAGTCCAGAAACTGCAGCACACCTACTGCTCACTCCATAGAGATGTCAGAATGCCTGCACCAGCCTTGGTACAGCACAGAGTTCTCCGACAACTATGGGGAGAAGGTACCAGCCACCATGCAACAGCATTACAACTGCATTGCTTGGAACCCTAAATCCAGGGGTTAATGTAATTTCAGGAGTTACTTGATACTTCAGAGGTCCATGAATGGACACCTTTGTCATAAAATCTTTGTCATGCAACAGCCTACTTGCTTAAGCATATCGTTACTCATAGATATGTACACAATATATTGAGAATTCAGTTCCTGAGTATGGAATCTTTATTTTGATTATAGATTGGAAAAAAATGTGGTCCATCCAGGAGAGTTCTGAAGAACTGTTTCAGAGGCTGCCTCTATCTTGATATAACTCCCACTCCCACCTTGTGTCCTCCCAGGATTAGATGGCACTGGGCAATTCTCTTTCACCCAATGCGGTTGCTGTTGAGATGCCAAGCAGTGTTGGATCAGAATGGTGTGCGGTACCATTTGTGTGAAACGAACAGCTCTCATGTGGGTCACTTTCGATTAAACCACTCTGAAAGTGAGTGGTGCCAGTGATTGTTTTGGTTCCTGTCCACTTCCTTGTGGCATCCTTACTGCTCAGATAATTTGAGCACAGAGGAACAGATGGTTGCTTCTGAGGTGGTAAAGTGCACGGTGACTTTGCTGCTTTAGTCTTATCTGGTTTTACAAATCAATTACCTAAGCAAGAGATAAATGCTAGGCTAGGAATAAATACCGGGCAAAGTAATCCCATGGCTTAGTTTCCTAGTAGCCACAATATGAGCTTAGGTACAACAAGCTCACAAATAGCTGGCTTGTGAAATCTTCTTCCTGTTGGTAAATTTGCACAATCACTTTCCCACTGTGGTGCAAGTCCCTTCCAGTTGCCCCCTTGTGGGAGTGTGTTTTGACACCCACGTCCCTGCGCTGCCAGTGTGTGCAAAACGTGCCTTCCTTTGAGCCTTAGCTGGCACCTGTTGTCAGCAGAGTAAATGGACGTATGACGAGGCTTTCTGTGTGGCTGTTTTCCCAGCTTCTGCAGACTGTGAAAACAAAATCTCAGCTTTTGAAAAATCGTTATGAGCTTGTCTGTTAGAAATGTGTGGCTGATTAAATCAAAATTATACCTCCCCCACCCTACCCCACTGTTTGCAGAGATTGTTTTGTGATGAAATCAGTCATTCAATATTAGTTTCCTTGCTGGTCATGGAATTCTGGGAGTTGTAGTCCAAAAAAGTATATATATTTTCTCTTGAGATACCACATGGTGCCTCAGAAAGTGATTCAAACAGCAGAACTTGGAATGGGTAAGAGATTAGGAATGACACTGGTATGTAACAAAGCAGTGGGTCGTGTGGTTTCAGCTACAGCATTAAGGCTACAACTTCAAATATGGGAGGCAGGAGGAGGAGAAAGGGGGAAGAGGGTTAGAGAGACAGGAAAGACAGGATGCTGAAGCAAGCAGAGCTTGGCCAGCCACGTGACAAAGTTTATTACATGTATTAATAAAGTTAGCAAAGAGTTGTTTTCCTGTTTCTGATCCTTTCTTTCCCTTTTTCTTTTAACAGTATAGGGCAACAGCATGCCTGTGGGAAGGCTGGGAGCCAAGCAGGCCTCTTAACTCCCTGCTGGGCAGTAAAGGAGCATTTTTTTTCTCTCTCTTTGTATCCATTTCCTGCCATATAGCAGTATGGCGGTTGCTGACATCTGCCTCTTAGTGGCAAGGCGACTGTATATCTTTCTGCCACAGTGGCCCAGAGTAGCTTCTGAAGGTTGAATAATCAGATATGTGGTGGTTTCCACACATCATCTCTTTTTAGTTACTTCTCATGGCTTTTTTTCCTTTGAACATTTCAAATTGGATGTTGAGCTGTTCTAGGGAGAGAATATCACTCTTCACTGGCCCACTGCATCATTATAAGAGCTTTTCTGGTACAACTTTCAGCTAGAAGTGAAGTGTCAGGATGACAGTATCTTTGCCTTGGGTGAGCTCAGCCCTATTTTGGATCTAGTACTCATCCCAGTATCCACTCTTATTGGTGCAGAAATTAAGCTCACTATCTAGGAGTCTGGAGACACCATTTTCAAAATGACATTCATTCCCCAGAATAGGATCTCATTGATGCAGTTTATGTGACATACTAATCAAAGGAATCTACCAAATGCTTACATTCAGGTGGCACCAATGTTCCCTCTAAGCTGCGTGTGTGTGTGTGCTTGCCCAGAGCTCCGTTTGTTTACTTCCCATTTTGAACGAAGCCCCGCCCAATGAAGTGAGGCTCCCGTGCAGAGGGAGAGAAACTTAGAGGGAATATTGGGTGGCACTAAGCAAAAAAATATCATTGGGCTCAGTTGAGTCCCTGGGGGGAACTGATTTTGAAATATAATCAACCCAGTTTCATTTAAGTTATGAGCATCTATGCAGGATTTCATGTTTTTGTGTCTTACAGTTTGGGAGATATTGGGAGCCAATTGACTATCCAATGGAAAGTACCTATTTTGCCAAAGCCCTCCTTTACCTCTTATTCCACTGGAGAACGCAAGGATTTGGTTGCTATCCATTTGTGGGGAGCCAGATCTGAGTTCATTCCTGGCAAAAAGTGCCAAATTTCATGACTTTTAACTTGCTAGAAAATTCCTCCTTAGCATGTCCTTTTAGAACACAGGCCTATTTCTCTGCCTGTAGATGTAGACGGTGATGCTGATGATTTGGTCCAAATAGGGGAGCTGGTCTGTGGAAAAGGTAGGGCTGCCTGGCTGAGATGTAGCAGGCTCCAAGAATGTGTTTTACCTCAGAAGTGTTTTGGGGGTGTGGAAAGGTTCCTTATTTAGAGGCTAAGGGGATCATGAGAAGAACCAAGTCCTTTTCTTTGTTAGGTGTTGAACTTCATTGAGAAAAACAAAAATCTTGCTTTCTTTCACTGTATGAGGAGATTCGCCTTGTGTGGATGATAGTTTTAAGAGACCTCTCCAACGTATTTCTGCTGTATAATAAAATTTCCTGGGGTGAATATTCAAGGGTACTTAATGCACACTAATTACACCTTTAGATGCTTCAAATTAATATCTCATGGAAACACAATTGAGTTGATTAAAGAAATAGAACAACTTTATTTCATTTGTGTGGAATAGTTGGTATTCCATTTTAATTAATTTAGTATGGTTTTGTTATCTTTATATATAACTAGCCAAAACCGAGCTTAGGTTACAGTCTCATGAGTCTCACTTTCACCCTAATGGCCTCTGTCTTTCTCTGTGCACTTCATTTTTTTCCTTTTCCATTGCTCTCTCTCCCTCTCTCTGATTGTTGTGTTCACTCCGTAGCCTCTGTTTTAAGTGAGACCACCCCAAAGTAAGGTCCCAATTTTAATGAAAATCTGTGTTTGTGTGATGCAGCAACAAATGGATATACAAACAGACAGATGTTTACTTCTATGTATGTAAGTTGCGCAATAATCCTCTGTGGTTTATCCCATAACAAAGGCAGATGGATGGGTACATAAAAGTTGCTCAAAACTGATCCAAACTGTTGCTGACTTACTAATGTCCTGACCTAGTTTAATGCAGTAAAGAGGGTTTGCTGGTGGAATCTTGTGTCAACCTTTCACCTTCTGTGCTATCTTCTTATATTCTTTTTCTTTCTCCCCCACTGTGGCTTCTTGTAGTCTCTCAAGACCTGGTCTCCATTTGCAGACACCCAGTATCCCACCATTGCCCTGCTGTTTCTTTCCTTCTTCTACTTTTATCCTCTTTCCTAATTGGGGAAAGTACTCAGACTGCTGTTTGTAACAGAAGATTGAACAGCTTCCTTGGCAGTAAATCTACTAGTCAGGAAGGCACTTAATTTGCTGCAAAGCAGGTTAATGCAAGAGGAAACAGGCAATTTTTCCTTCTTTGTTACTCCTTGGATACAGACTATCACAAACATATGGTATGCTTAGTCTTTTCCTGTTTTTGGCATTTTGAGGGATGAAGCTAGTCATCAGCATGGTGAGAAGCCAAGTGTTGACATTGCAATACTGGCAAATTTGAGTGTTCTCAGGTATGTGATTATATGAGTGGACACTTTTCTGCCTCAAACCTCAAGAGGTTTGCTTTTCTAATTCACTCATTTAAGGCTTGGTTAGAGCTTCCTTCTGCGTCTCTGAACTACTGTTGAAAGATTTATACACAACAGGAAATGACTGGGGAACTCTTTTGCCACAATATATGAACGGGCAATGTTAGAGTGACTTTTTTGAAATGTGTAGCCCTCCTCAAGTGTTCCAAAAGTGGCCAGTTTGGAAGTGAGCAGGGAGAGAGGTCTAAGCCCACACCATGCCTCTTAGTGTCTCCATGGAGATGGGGACTGTCTGAAGACTGTGCTACATAATTGGAGGTCCTGAAAAATCAGGGTTGCTGGTCAGGTGGAGATGCTTCACAGGCTGTGTCTGCTTCAGACTGTTCTTTGCATGGAGACAGCAACAGGCAGGAGATGGAGCTACAATATTCTCCACTCCTACTTTCAAGTTACTGCTTTTTTGAATGGCTAAATAGGGATTGTTGTCATTACATCTTATTGTTTCATGTGACAATGCCCAAAGCATGGTAGAAAAAGTAACTATTACAATGTAAGTACTAGTCTTCAGTGTTCTTAACATAGGCACTATGTTTAGTACACTTACGAGTGTACTAAACATTGTATATTATACAGAATGAAACCCCATGAAGCTGGAAACTCTTGCTTCAAGTAGTTCAGACCTACACATACTATAGTCTACACTGATTCACCCACTGACTGACACGTTACTAGTGAGGCAAAGGAACAAAGTTTGAAATTGTGTTTCAGGAATTCCATTCTCATCCATAATAAAAAAAAATTATAATATATTTACTGGCTCTGTTCCCAACAGTTCTCATTAATATGGTGCCAGATGAATATTAAAACTAATATTCCCTCTATAAATTGGGCTAGAAAAACCTCAGTAAAGTCTGGACGTGGCAGGCATTGATAATCAACAGAAAATTTACTAGATGTCTAAACTAGAAGGTGCAATACATCTAGAATATCCTCAGTGTATGTTCAGAGATACTTGTGCTCTTCTGACAATTTCAGGAATCATGTCTTTTTCATTCATGTCTTTCATAAAGTGACTAACTTAGGACTCTGGAGAACAGGGTTTGAATCCCCACTCAGCCGTGGAAATGGACTGGGGAAGTGAAACTGGTAAAAACACTCCTTAAATATCTCACTTACCTTGAAAACCTTGCTATAACTTGGTTCTGACTTGATAGCATGTAACAGCAACAACATGAAAGTGATACTTGGACTTATTGAGTTGCTTACAAAGAAATAAAAAGTATATATATTCCTGCCTAGACATACATGCTCCTCCACCCTGAAAACTGACTTAATTTTTTTAGATACACCTTGGTGACTTAATCTCCTATCTCTGTTAATTCATTCATGGTTGACCCTCAGGCTTCTTTTTCTGTCTCTACTGTTGTTGAACCAAATGGGGACAAACGTACAGTGTACTCCTCCCTTTCACCCCCTTCTTGCATCTGTGTGTGTACTTGTCTAATGCTTATAGACTCTTTATTACCTTTATTGTATAGTCCCAGAGTTGGTTGTCCTAAGCACTTTGAACAAAAATACATACAAAATTTAATAATAATTCTGGGATAGGAAAAGGAACGTTATGAAGAATGTAGAATTCAAGCATCTTTGAAAACCCACAGTATTGTGGCAGGGAAGGAGAAATGGGGAGAATAGCCTGGGGAGGCACAAAAAAGACAAAAGAGGTGGCTATGCTGAAATATTGATGTGTCCTGCTGCCAAAACTCTGTCAGGTTTTAGAGTAGATGTGCTGTGTTGTTGAACCAGTTTGTTCTTGTGTGTGTATGTTGATCTATGATGCAACTAGGAAAGCAACAAGAAAGGCCAGCTGGGATTCATTAAAGGCCAAGAAGAAATATCTCCTGCTGCAGACTTTGTTGTGTTCTTGGCATCTTTTCAAGTCAAAGCCCTTTATTCTTTCTTGGGGTAGGGAATTTTTTTTAAGTCCTAAAAAATTTAACCAAAAGTAATAATGTATGTAAAACCTGTAGCCACAAAGAACTCTGAAGTGCTGCCCATGTTCACTGAGTGCAGGGCCACCCGGGATCAGCCCTATTCTTTTAAATAAACACTTTTAAAATAAACACTATGAAGAGAAATTCCAGCCTTGCTCTAGAAATTAATTTCTGAACAAAATGTACTTATTAATCTGTACTTAATTCACTGTTTTAGAAGAGGTAGCTATGTTATTAGTCTGTGCCAGTTTGCATATCAGGCAAAATCCAAAGAAACAAAACAAAATGAGAAAAAAAAAGTCAAAAACATGTGGCACCTTAAAGACTATTATATTTTAATGTGAGCTTTCGTGGACAAGTCCACTTCATCAGACATACGTGAAAAATATGAAATGTTGGATGAAATACCAATTACACAAGAAAAACATACTAAATATTCATTGGCTCTAAGAGTCTTGGGTATTTGGTTACATCTCACATGCAGTGATCTATGGCCTGTGTTTGGTGTTAGGTTGTAAACATTCTTCCAGGAGACAGAAGACAAGCATAAGCAAAAGGGGGAGGAGGAGAGGTGGGGGTTTGAAGACTGTTAAAAACTCAAGAGGTGGGGGAAGAGTATAGAAAAGTAAAAGAAGGTAATAGAGGAACCATGTGTGTTAATGTAGGGAATGTTGACACTGTGTTTACAGACTTTAGTCAGCTGCTTTATCACATGTATTTGCTGTAATTTTATACACCTTGGTGGAAAAAATCCTAAATTCCTCTTCTTTTGAACCCTCAACCTCAGCAACTTACTTTTGTGCTGTGGTTATCTTAGAGAATCTGTAAGACCATCTTGTTGGTGATTCTGGTACTTCGCAATGTTTATGCCAACATTACTTTTGCTTTTTTGTTGCTCAGTGATATGTAATCCAGAGAGTACAGATGAAATAAAATGTAAAGGAGCAGCAAAAGTGGTTTGTTGAGAATTTTCTTCCAAAATTACCCCAGTGCCAAAACCTGTCACACATACTACAACCACACTGAAATACAATTACCTCATCACATGGATAAAAACACATCCATTGAGTGAATTCCAGGTTACTGTCTAACCCAGTGGGTCAGCAGTAGAGTGATTTATAGGTGGTTTTGAGGTTTTGAGTTTTAGGTGCTTGTCGTGCATTTCATGCACCTTCTAGGACTTCAGTGCGAAAGGGGGAAATCTTCTGTCAACCAAAGTACGGTATGTCACTTCTGGTTCCTGGCATCATGGTTTACTGAAAAATGGCATTGGATATTTTTTATCCCAATACATTACATTGACTAGGGGAAAGTGGAGGAAAAGAATATGATATATCCCAGTGGCAAAATGCAGTGGATTTATTAAGATGATTTTTTTAATGCCAAATGATTGAAAGCAATGACATTACTTTGGAGTAGGCATACATAGATGCAATTGTTCATTTGACTTGTTCAATCTTCTCCATATAACTTGCTGTGGTGTTATGCAGTACTATACTGGATGGGATTACACTCCCATTGAAAAAACAGGTGCACAGCTTGGGGGTGCTCCTGGATTCATCAAATAACTCCCCTGCTACAGCAGGTTCACTGGCTGCCATTCAGTTTCTGGGCACAATTCAAAGTGCTGGTTTTAATCTATAAAGCCCTAAACGGCCTGGGTCCAAGCTATCTCAAAGACAGTGTCTCCCATTATGAGTCAGTTCCGGTGTTAAGATCATCAGGAGAGGCCTTTCTCTCAGTCCCGCCACCTTCACAAGTGCATCTGATGGGGACAGAGGAGAAGACCTTCTCTGCTGTTGCTCCCAGACTTTAGAACTCCCTCCCACAGGAGGCCAGACTGGCCCCATCTTTGCTGTCCTTCCAAAAGCAGGCAGAGACCTTTCCCTTCAGGCCAGCCTTCCCTCAGTAACCAGCTACTTGTGTGTGATTTTTTAGATGGATTGTTATGTATTACTGCTTTGACTGGATTTTTAGTACTACTTGTGTTTTCCATTTCTCAGAGTGGCATTGGTTCTTTTCTTAATTGTATACTTATTGTTCTTGGCTTTAATATTGTCTTTTAATGATGTAAGATGCCTCTCTATTCATTGTTCTTAGCTTTAAATACTGTATTTGAATGATGTTAACCACATTAACCAATATTCATTGTTTCCAACTTTAAATATTGCTTTTCACTGTTGTAAGCTGCCTTGGGTCCTTTTCAAGGAGAAAGGTGGGGTAAAAATATTTAAATAAATAAACAAACAAACAAACTGGTATGAGTATTACTGTGAGGATCTGCTGTTGTTCAATGTGCTGCCATTTTTTCCATGCTTTGGGGAGGTGTTTTTTTCCCCCCCTCTTTCATTTCAAGCTGTTCTCCTGTGTTTTGATGAATGGATAAAGCCATGGAAAGGAAGTGCTGGGAAACAATGGCAGTGTTGATGAAGGATTGGCTATTATCTCTAGTTCCTGCTTTTTGAATGGTGTCCTAATTGTCCAGTGCTTGAGGGGGAACCCTCCCCTCCTTTGTTGCTGACTAGTACTTGCCATCCATGACACTTGTTCTTTTCCTTTCAAATACAGTGCAATTCAATGCTTCAAACTTGAGCTAAAAAAGGCATTCAAGAACAACCTCTTATGAAAAATATCACAGGTCTTCATGGTAGTACTCCATGTACTGTACACACAGGCTGAAAACATACTGTATGTAAACATAGGTAGATGTAGAAGGATAGCCTTGTATGTACACTGTTTGGCATTGTCTATGGTTTGGATTATTTATTTATTCAAAGTATTTTTAGTTTGACTTCCTAGATGAGGCCCTATGAAGGCTGCTTAAAAAGGTAAAGGTAAAGGTTCCCCTTGACATTTAGTTCAGTCATGTCTGACTCTAGGGGGCGGTGCTCATCCCCGTTTCCAAGCCATAGAGCCAGCGTTTGTCCATAGACAGTTTCCATGGTCACGTGGCCAGCGCGACTAGACATGGAACACTGTTACCTTCCCACCGTGGTGGTACCTATTTATCTACTTGCATTTTTACATGCTTTCGAACTGCTAGGTTGGCAGGAGCTGGGACAAGCGACGGGAGCTCACTCCGTTGCGTGGATTCGACCTTATGACTGCTGGTCTTCTCACCTTGCAGCACAGAGGCTTCTGCGGTTTAACCCGCAGCGCCATGACGTCCCACATCAAGGCTGCTTACACATATATTAAACATAAAATCACTTCAGAAAGGGAGATGATTTGCAAGAAAAGAATATAAGCATCTGAATTACTAAATCATAGAGATAAAAACCAAAACCTACACCAATATTTTATTTGTTTGTTGTTCAAATCAATTCTGACTTATGCTGACCCTTTTCATGGTTTTCCAGGTAGAGAGGACCCAGAAGTGGTTTATCATTCCACTCTTCTGGGGGCATCCTGGGACTGTGCAGCTTGCCCAAAGCCACATAGGCTGACTCTTCTGGGATGCACAGTGGGGAACTGAATTCCTAACCCTGTCTCCACATCCAGATGCCTAACTTAACGAGCTATCCAGCTAGCCATTTACTATTTATTACTTACATTTATATCTAGCGTTTTTCCAATGAGTTAAAGCTAATATACATGGCTCTCCTCTCATCACTTTACATCAATTCTGTGATGTAGATCATGCTAAGAGAATGTGAGTGGTCCAAGGTCACCCGGTAAGTTTTGTGGCTCTATGGTGGGGTGCTGAAGTGCTGTAAAGAGATCATCACCACCGAGCTGTATGAAATCTTTTGTCTTTGCTGGAGGAAAGGTGGAGTACTGCAGGACATGAAGGATGCAAACATCGTCTCATTGTATAAGAACAGAGGAGACGGGGTGATTGCAATAACTACCGTGGCATCTCTCTTCTCAGTGTTGTAGGGAAGCTGCTTGCCTGTATTGTGCTGAAGAGACTCCAGGTGCTTGCAGACAGACTCTATCCAGAATCACAGTATGGATTTCAAGCTAATAGATCCACCACTGACATGGTATTCTCCCTCAGGCAGTTGCAGGAGAAATGTAGGGAACAACAACAGCCACTCTTTGTGGCCTTCATAGATCTTACAAAGGCCTTTGATTTGGTTAGCAGGGACAGCCTTTTTAAAATCCTTCCCAAGATTGGATGTCCACCTCGACTCCTTAACATCATCAGGTCCTTTCATGAGGAAATGAAGGGCACTGTAGTTTTTGATGGCTCAACATCAGATAGATCCCTTTGACATCCGAAGCAGAGTGAAACAGGGCTGTGTCCTCGCGCCGACCCTGTTTAGGATCTTTTTTGCTGTCATGCTGAAGCACGCCTTTGGAACTGCAACAGAAGGTGTCTATCTCCAGACTAGATCAGACGGAAAGCTCTTTAATCTCTCTAGATTGAGAGCGAAGACCAAAGTCCAGCTGAAATGTATACGGGACTTCCTCTTCACCTATGATGCAGCTGTTGTTGCCCATTCTGCTGAAGAGCTCCAACAACTCATGAATCGTTTTAACAAGGCCTGCCAAGACTTTGGATTAACAATCAGCCTGCAGAAAACACAAGTCATGGGCCAGGGCGTGGACTCACCTCCCTCTATTACCATCTCCACACAAGAATTGGAGGTTGTTCATGACTTTGTGTACCTTGGCTCAATGATCTCTGACACTCTCTCCCTAGATGTCGAGCTGGACAAACACATTGGCAAAGCAGCTACTATGTTCTTTAGACTCACAAAGAGAGTATGGCTAAATAAGAAGCTGACGGCATATACCGTCTGTGGAGTAGCCCTCATAGTCAACAAAGGAGTGGGAAAAGCTGTACTGGGATACAATCTCAAAAATGATAGAATGATTTCAATACGAATCCAAGGCAGACCTTTCAACATCACAGTAATCCAAGTTTATGCACCAACCACCGATGCTGAAGAGGCTGAAATTGACCAATTCTATGAAGACTTACAACACCTTCTAGAACTGACACCGAAGAAAGATGTTCTTCTCATTATAGGGGATTGGACTGCTAAAGTAGGGAGTCAAGAGATAAAAGGAACAACAGGTAAGTTTGGCCTTGGAGTTCAAAACGAAGCAAGGCAAAGGCTAATAGAGTTTTGTCAAGAGAACAAGCTGGTCATCACAAACACTCTTTTCCAACAACACAAGAGGCGACTCTACACATGGAAAATAATAGAAAGGGAAAAACCAGAGATCTGTTCAAGAAAATTGGAGATATTAAAGGAACATTTTGTGCAAAGATGGACATGATAAAGGACAAAAATGGTAGGGACCTCACAGAAGCAGAAGACATCAAGAAGAGGTGGCAAGAATACACAGAGGAATTATACCAGAAAGATCTGGATTTCCCAGACAACCCAGATAGTGTGGTTGCTGACCTTGAGCCAGACATCCTGGAGAGCGAAGTCAAGTGGGCCTTAGAAAGCACAAGGCCAGTGGAGGAGATGGCATTCCAGTTGAACTATTTAAAATCTTAAAAGATGATGCTGTTAAAGTGCTACACTCAATGTGCCAGCAAGTATGGAAAACTCAGCAGTGGCCAGAGGATTGGAAAAGATCAGTCTACATCCCAATCCCAAAGAAGGGCAGTGCCAAAGAATGCTCCAACTACCGTACAATTGCACTCATTTCATACGCTAGCAAGGTGATGCTCAAAATCCTACAAGGTAGGCTTCAGCAGTATGTGGACCGAGAACTCCCAGAAGTACAAGCTGGATTTCGAAGGGACAGAGGAAGTAGAGACCAAATTGCTAACATGCGCTGGATTATGGAGAAATCCAGAGAATTCCAGAAAAACATCTACTTCTGCTTCATTGACTATGCAAAAGCCTTTGACTGTGTGGACCACAGCAAACTATGGCAAGTTCTTAAAGAAATGGGAGTGCCTGACCCCCTTATCTATCTCCTGAGAAATCTCTATGTGGGACAGGAAGCAAGAGTGAGAACTGGATATGGAACAACTGATTGGTTCAAAATTGGGAAAGGAGTACGACAAGGCTGTATATTGTCTCCCTACTTATTTAACTTATATGCAGAATACATCATGCGAAAGGTTGGACTGGAGGAATCCCAAGCCGGAATTAAGATTGCCAGAAGAAATATCAACAACCTCAGATATGCAGATGATACCACTCTGATGGCAGAAAGTGAAGAGGAATTAAAAAACCTTGTAATGAGGGTGAAAGAGGAGACTGCCAAAAATGGTCTGAAGCTCAACACCCAAAAAACTAAGATAATGGCCACTGGTCCCTTCACCTCCTGGCAAATAGAAGGGGAAGATATGGAGGCAGTGACAGATTTTACCTTCTTGGGCTCCATGATCACTGCAGATGGTGACAGAAGCCACGAAATTAAAAGATGCCTGCTTCTTGGGAGGAAAGTGATGACAAACTGAGACAGCATCTTAAAAAGCAGAGACATCACCTTGCCGACAAAGGTCCGCATAGTCAAAGCTATGGTTTTTCCAGTAGTGATGTATGGAAGTGAGAGCTGGACCATAAAGAAGGCTGACCGCCGAAGAATTGATGCTTTTGAATTGTGGTGCTGGAGGAGACTCTTGAGAGTCCCCTGGACTGCAAGGAGAACAAACCTATCCATTCTAAAGGAAATCAACCCTGAATGCTCACTGGAAGGACAGATCCTGAAGCTGAGGCTCCAATACTTTGGCCATCTGATGAGAAGAGAAGACTCCCTGGAAAAGACCCTGATGTTGGGAAAGTGTGAAGGCAAGAGGAGAAGGGGACGACAGAGGATGAGATGGATGGACAGTGTCATCGAAGCTACCAACATGAATTTGACCCAACTCCGGGAGGCAGTGGAAGACAGGAGGGCCTGGCGTGCTCTGGTCCATGGGGTCACGAAGAGTCGGACATGACTTAACGACTAAACAACAACAAGTCTTAGAGTTGTCCGAAGTCCTGTTATATTCAGTGAGGTTATTTCCAAGAAAGCGGATGAGGATTGCAGCCAGTTTCATGTTTTCATTTGAATATAAGACATTTTTTCCCATCTTTTTTTGCATGACAGAAACAGACCCTGTATATGCATATTCGTTCTGATGTGATTCCCATTTTGTTCACAATCCAAAGGTGGGGGTGGGGGTGATATCTTTATTAGAGCCCTACAAAGTCACAAACAAATGCTGGGGTTTGGCCCATATAGACCTTTATCAAAAAAAAATTTAAAAAAATCACAAGCTAGCATTTGTTTGTGAAATTTTAGTGGTCACCGTACTTGTCTTTGCATTGTGTTCAAGGGTCACGTGGCTCCCCCCCCCCCAATTTTTCAGTGAAGCTTATTGCACTTCTTGCTCATAGACATTGCATCCTTCCTTAGTGTTAACACTATGAACAAGAGTTGGCCAACATGCACCAGCCTACATAGGGGTCTTCCTTCCGTTGCTGTCACCCAGGAGTGTCTCTTTGGCATAAAAGGAGTTAACTGAAGTATTACAAAGGCCTTTCTGCAGGCATCTCTTTTTAATCTGGTTTGGTATTTAAATCAGCTCAAGCCTTTGATACAGTGGGTGAGTTCCATGTTAGTGTTCTTCTTAATCCTTGCAATGAACTGTTAGCTTCCTGCATCCATCCATTCTTGGCTAGCCATCACAGAAGGGCATGGGTTTCTTACTGTTAACTTAGAATATTCCTTTGATAAGATATATTTCTTTGCTCTGGACGGTGTCAGTGTATACGGCGGGGGACAGTGGATAAATACATTTTAAAATGTATAATTTTAAAATGTAATATGTATAATTAGAAATTGTAGATATCAATAATGAAAGTTTTCTAGCACATATTTTAAAGATGCTTAATTTTCAGGTTAGCGAAGGTAATTTTGTCCTTAGTCACTACTCCAGTTGGTGAACTCATGGTACCAGAATACAACAGTTTCTGAATAGGAAGTAACTATAATGTTAGTGGGACGTGGTGGCACTGCGGGTTAAACCGCAGAAGCCTCTGTGCTGCAAGGTCAGAAGACCAGCCGTCGTAAAATCAAATCCACGCGACGGAGTGAACTCCCGTCGCTTGTCCCAGCTCCTGCCAACCTAGCAGTTCGAAAGCATGTAAAAATGCAAGTAGATAAATAGGTACCACCACGGTGGGAAGGTAATGGCGTTCCGTGTCTAGTCGCGCTGGCCACGTGACCACGGAAACTGTCTTCGGACAAACGCTGGCTCTACGGCTTGGAGACGGGGATGAGCACCGTGCCCTAGAGTCGGACACGACTGGACTAAATGTCAAGGGGAACCTTTACCTTTAACCTTTATAATGTTAGTGTTTGAATTTTTATTTATTTATTTATTTATTTATTTATTTCATTTATATCCCGCCTATCTGGTCAATTATGACCACTCTTGTGATTACTTGTGAAGGTGTGTACGTCTGCAACAAAAATACGATTCTGGACTCTGGATCTCAAAACTGCAATAACCCCAAGGAATAAAAAAAATTAGACAGTTTTTTCTTTTCCTTTTTTAGATGCTAAAGTGCTGTTAACCAGTACAAATACTATCTAAGCAAAAAAGTTCCGGTGCCTACTTTCATAAGTAATTAGTTGGCTGTGTGCTTGAAAAACTGAACAAAAAACCCATGGGAGTAGGGGAATAATTTGCAAATGGCCATTGCCAAAAGCCTGGATTCTGTCTGAATTTGATATAAAGTAAAAACAATCGTATCGAGTGGATACGATTGCATCAGAGTGGATTTTACTTAAATCGTGATTTAAATAAAAAATCAGGAAGCCCTACTGAGTTCTTGGAACTTATTCCAAGATAGGTTTGTCTAATGGGTTTGAAGTTTTAACAATCTGCATCTTACCATGAACTGTGTATATCTGGTACCACAGCTCAGAAATTCAGATTTCTTCTGTTGAAGTTTGGGTGTATTGTGTATTCTTATATTTCTGTTTTTAAAATCCAAGAAATCCAGTCCTTCAAAAAACCTCTCATTCATGAATGTGGAATACTGCTTCTGTGTCTATCATTCCGAACTCCAGGAAACGGTCCAACGTTGCCTTGCAATATCTTGCCCGTTTTGTCAGTGGGAAAAAGGGATACTAAGCTTTCCACAGCACAAGACAGACTGAATGTTGATGCTAGTGTGATCACTTTAGCCTCTTCCGTTCTCATCCTGCCACTTAGGGCACAGTCCTAATTCTCAAAGATGCCTGAAGTCCCTCTGAAGTGACACTCGGGCAGCTGAATCCTTGTTGAATTCATCTTCTTCCTTGACCAGGGATGCTGCAGAGTAGGAAGAGGATGAAGAGAGTATTTGCCACAGTCAGCACTCTGAAATAAGGCCAGAGAGGAGAGTTGGGGCACAGTTGCACTGACAATAAGAACTGCTTTTGAATTGGGTTTTGCGTAATTGGAATCAATTTGAAAAATCCCACTTTTTTTCTGTCCACAAAGTGATTTTTTTTAAAAAAGAAGAAGCTGGCAGGGGCTTTTTAATTTAACACACTTATGAAATCTATTCTTTATGAATTGCTTCAGGCAATGTAAATAATTGCCTTTCTGGGCAGGCAGGCAGGGTTTTGGAAATAATGTCACTATGCTGCTATGTTGCTTAAAGTTGTCACTTAAAAAATTGGAGAAAAATACACACATTCTGAAGGATGCCTGAAAACTGAAGAAATACTGCACAACATTGAAAACAAATAGGAAAAGGAAGCTTGTAATCATTGGCCGTGCGCTGGGATCAGCTACAATGGAAACCATGTGGTCTGCAAACATGGTTAATGAAATGATTTAAAGTCTCACATGTAGTTTCCAGAAGCTGTGTTAAGTCTACTTTATATCAGAGTAATAATTTTCAAAGTGAATGTGCACAGTGATACAAAAACCACATGGCTGAAAATTGATGTAAAATACATCAGAGCTGAAATCAATACAAATCAGCAGTTTAACCGTGCCCTGAGAGCAGCATTGGAGGGAGAGGGAGAGAGAGAGAAAGACTGGACTTTGAAGAAGTTGCACAGATGGGGGTAGCAGCTTTTTAATGAGGAATTTAGTGTAAATTTAGAAGAGGAAGCGTTGTATACAAACTATGACAGGGAGTAAGATAATGTGACAAAATTCCAATTTCTAAAGTTGTTGGACTCTGACAGTTCTTGACAGAGTGAATTCTAGTGGGTTAGCTGTACATGGTGCATCATATGTTTCTGGAAGCTGATCTACTTCAGTTAACAGTGTACAGAGCTTACTGATTTCTTCCTTTTTTATCGAACACTTCTGCCCACATGATTTGTTTGTTTGTTTGTGTTTTAAAATTGCTATAGACAATTGATTAACTAATAAGGAACTGATGGTGGTGAAGGAGATCTGGAATGTGAGCAGGGTTGAACATGAATACATTAAAGTTAGTTAATAATTTCAACTGGAGCTCGGTGCCAGTTTAGAATTGCAAAATGTATCTCAGCATTTTGCTTAGCAACTGTTGTTAAGGACCATCTGTATGATAAATGAAGGATAGACTTTGCTTCATTCCCATGTTCGTAGAACATTCTGCTGTGGTGTATATGTGTGTGGAAGCGGTAGTTGCCTGTTTATAGTAGACATCTGACAATGAGATAGGAGCCTTTTTGGTTTTTGATTGAACACAAATCTGGAGAGCAGATCCAAAGTAGAGCCATTCAGCAAAATAAAGTGATAAAACTTCTCCTGCACTATATCCTTCTCAGGCCATAGTAGTAGGATGTGACACGTGTAAATACTTTTTCCATGTGCTAATTTTAAGGATGTTTTTGGAATGGAGTAATATTCAAATACTCAGGATAAGGACAGGTGGTACAGTTAGCATTTTCTTTTTGGAAATGTATTCTCACTGGAAGGACAGATCCTGAAGCTGAGGTTCCAATACTTTGGCCATCTCATGAGAAGAGAAGACTCCCTGGAAAAGACCCTGATGTTGGGAAAGTGTGAAGGCAAGAGGAGAAGGGGACAACAGAGGATGTGATGGTTGGACAGTGTCATCGAAGCTACCAACATGAATTTGACCCAACTCCGGGAGGCAGTGGAAGACAGGAGGGCCTGGCGTGCTCTGGTCCATGGGGTCACGAAGAGTCGGACACGACTTAATGACTAAACAACAACAACTCATAAGATAATAAAACCCAACCTCCCTTTTTAAAAAAGTTTTATTTTTAGTTACTATAAAAAGTTTTATTTTTAGTTGCTTAAAAACTGGAATCATAGGGGGGGAAAACAAACAAACCAATATCGTTTTTCCCATTTTTCAAGGAAGTACTCATCTATTTACTAAACTGACTTAATGCTAATAGCCTAAGGAAATCCCATACCTGAATAAAATATACCCTGAAAGGAGCAAGAAAATCTTCTTGTGGTAGGAAAGCCTTAGGGAAAAGTAACAATCATTTAAACAAATCAGGTCTCTGTTTCAGAATGTTTCCAAATGGAATCCTTTATGGCTCTGGCCTATTAATCTTCATCTCCTGTTTTCATATTATGGATTTATTGATTGTAATTGGCCACATCACATACTAGAAGGGGCTATGGGGGCTGTTTTTCAATCATTCCTTAATCTAATTACCCAAGACAGCTGGAATATGTTAATTCAGAACTCTGATTTATTTATTTAAAATATTTTTATCCTGCCTTTCTCCTTAAAAAGAACCCAAGGCATCTGTTCTCTGGGTTATAAATGGAAACATAAAATGTAAGACTAAAAAATGCTAGTTGTTAATACAGGTTTTTTTACAGTTGTTATGTTAATATATTGGTGCAGAAGAAATCCATAAGTGCATACATGATGACAAGTCACATTAAGATGAGTTAGTCATGCACCTTATTCAGAGGCAGTCTGCTGAACATTAGTAACATGCAAATACCACTCCAAAAGACTGCATTTAAATCAGTCTAGGAAGCTTTTGGCATTGTTTTTTTTTAACTTGGAGCCAGATGGTTACACCTTACATTTTAGTAAGTCTACAATGGCCATCCAGAAAGGACCTTTAGAGTACCCCGCTTTCCTTCAGATGTGTCATGTTTGGCTCAAAATTTGCTGCCCTTTTCCATGGACCTTCCATTCACATCAACCTAATTGCTTCAGTTCTTCCATTAATCTGGTTATGAGTACAGTAAGTGCAGAGGCCTAAATCCAGTGACTATTTCCAACAAGAGAAGAGTCACTGAATCAAATGCTGAATGATAAGTCAACACATAAGTATTACTTTGAGACAGCGGATCTACTCTAGTTGGGACTGGTATTTGGATTTAGTCCCAAAGAATAGCGGGTTGTTAGTGATCAGATGTTGCCAAAATCCCTGCGTGAACTGCAAGCATCTACTAGTGCACAGATTCACCTAAAGAGCCCATCTGATTTCCTTGTTCTAGAGGCCCATTGAGTTATGCCTGATGTCCCAAGGAGGATAATGGTGGATACCATTATTAGCATAAATATGGTTTATTATATCTCTAGGAACAGATGTATCTGGACTCATGTGGAAATTTTATTCATCTCATATCTACACCCACTTTTCCTCTTCTTCATCTTGCTCAAAACTAGGACAATCTAGATTAGTTACTGTGTTACAGTGTTACCATGGCAGCTGATCTCAGCTTTATGTGTCTTAAGTTCTGCATATCTTTGACTGAGTTCAAATAGCTAGGAGTTGACTACCCCCTCCTTCTTTTTTTAAAGTGAAGGAATCTTGTATGGCCCACTCTCCATCATGTGTGCTAAGATGAGGTAAGAGGAAATATTTTAAATATGAGGATCTCTTAGCCCTGCCTTTTAGCAGTAGCAGAAGTATTAATTGTGAAACCAAATAGTATACAAATCTAGTTCAAGCTGCTTGGGATCTGTGGATTCTGCTTGAGTTCCTTGGGTCAAAGTACATTTGTAGTCCCTATCTCAGCATTCTCTCTCTTTCTCTCATGAACTACTGCAGCTTTGCAATATATAGTAGGAGTAAGAAATGTTTGTTTGTTTGTTTGTTTGTTTGAATGTTGCATGAAAAATACTGGAAGGGCTTTAGCAAGAATCTGAGAAACCCAGCATTTGTGTTGGGCAAAACAAGTGAGCAAGTGTGGCACCTACATCTGCAGGAATGAAAGATGTTAAAGGCAACAATCTAGATCTGCTCACTAATTATTTTATTCCTTAAACTAGTTGTAGTTGTTTCTGTTGTTATTATCAGAAGCAGCATCACTATTATTTACCTTAGATCACTCAGTGTTTTGGAGGAGAATATTGGTTGGTCCTCAAGACAGCACTGGTTTGATACCCTTTAAACACAATGTGAAATGTGATCACATCACTATCTTGCTCTGAATCCTTGGCCCCTGGACTGACGACTTCCTTACCAGTTTTGCAGCCCTATCATTGCATGTCTTTAAGGACCACTCCATACTTCCTAAACCATTTCATGCCAGTTGCCTGGCGCTTGTTTACATGCTTCTGAGCTTTTGCTCCTTGAATGTAGCCCACTGGAGAATGCAATGTTGTTGTTGTCTCCCTGCCTTGCACTGATACCAGAATCCTTAGAATATATTTCTGGAATCTTTTGTGCCTCTTTGTAGTATTGTGGCATTATCCTTGTTCCTCAGCAAAGGAATAATTTTCAGCCAAGGCACTGCTAGGTAAGGAGAATTCTTCCCATCTGTGGCTGCAGCAAAACACTAGTTGTATTGAAACTGGCACAAGAACTTGGCATGCCAGTGCCATGATTACACCTGCTTTGTTACACCCTGCTCCAAAAGCCATATATCTTTCTTGCCCTTAATGTCCATGTGCCTTTCTGAAGACCACTCCTGTTTCTTAAACCTGAATAGTGGTGGCAGCTGAAGACAAAGTGTTGTTCACATTAGACATTTACGAAAGGGCAATTCTTTGAGCTGCTGGAGCTTTACATATTTCACTTGCCCTGACATGATAACTGCCAGTTGCCATTACATGGAAGCTGTGCTGCAAATCAGGGAGAGCTTTGCCTTTGAGACTACTGTGGAGTACCAAAATGCTGTGGATCCAGAATACTAACCTGTGTATAAGAAGCACTTGTAACGGGAAGGTATGGAAGCTGCCTCTGATGCTCTTCTCTCTGTGGATTAGAGTGTCACACAGCTGCTATGGTGTCTGGTTGTCAAGGTGCTGAGAATGTTTACACACTCAAGGTTATCTCCTGTCTCTTGGATACAAGACTGATTGCAGTGGCTTTCTTTCGTTGCGCTCATGCCTCCTCTACATAATCACTCTAGTGTTTTTGGTTTAGGGTCCAGTAAGTCCAGGGGGAGTATTCATACAGTACTAGTCCCTCCACAACAGTTGGTCTGAATGGGTGGGTGGTGAGACAGGTTATATATTTGAGGCTCACACATAAACCTGGTTCCAGGTTTTTGAAAGCAGGGTTTGGTTTATCATAGTTTTTTTACACTGCACTGCAGTAAATATGCCATTTGATAGATCAAAAAGCAGAGCTTGTAAAAGACCAAGCTCTACTGAGGATTGTGTTCTGTACACAGGGCTGGTATACTGGACAAACAAGTGGGTCCTAGATCAAATCAGGCCTTATCTATTGCTAGAGGCAAAAATATTGAAACTGAGGCTATCCTACTTTGGGCACATCATGAGAAGACAGGATTCTTTGGAAAAGACAATAATGCTGGAGAAGGTGGAAGGGAGCAGGAAAAAAGGAAGATCAAATATGAGATGGACTGACTCCCTAAAAGAGACCATGAGCTTGAGTCTGCAAGAGTTGAGCAGGGCAGCTGAGGATAGGACATTTTGGAGAGTCCTCATTCAGAGGGTCGCCATGAGTCAGAGGCAACTTTGCAGCACATAAAAGCAACAAACAGGGCTTGTGAGGAGGAGGTGTGTTAACCAGTGGTCTTTAGTCCTGTTCAGGCATTATGCCTGAAAACATATAGAGGTCTGTATTCATGATGGGGATGGAGGGGGCAAAAGGTGTGGGGAAGCCGCCTCTTCACAAGGCCGTAACATGACTGTAAGTGATGAGTTCAGAGGTCTGAAGGGGAATGTGAAAGGGAATTTGGCTTATGAAGCTGCTGTGACTGGGAACCCTGCCTATTATAGTTACAAGCTCTTTTTCAGACTGCTGCTCTCAATGTACGCAGGTCTGACTAAATTCTAGGTGGAGAGCAGGGAATATAGTGGTAGGGTCTTGCACAAACCTGTCCCTACCATGCATAGTCCTCTTCATACTTCCTGGCATAATGCCTAAATAGAACTTTGAATAGGTGCTAGAAGACTCATTTCTCTGCTGCCACAATACCATGAGCCCCCGTTTGGAGACAGAATCTTGTTTGTTGTTTGTACCACCACAGGGTTGAATTGGAAGTCTTCTCCCCCTTTCTCCTTTGTGGTTGTTGAACTCTGTGTGTTGCAGTTGTTTACAGGTTTTCTCTTAGTTTTTGTTGTCACTTTATCTGTTCAACCCGCTACCAGTAGTGCTTCCACTTCGCCCCGTCTTCTCCACAGCTTTCATTATGACTAAACTGCTGTTTTCAGTGTCATCGAGATGCTTGTTTTCCTGTGGCAACTGACCCACCCTTATACCAGGGGTCTCCAAACTTTTCAGTATGAGGGCCACATCATATATTTTACACATTTTTGAGGGCTGAAGCAGGAAAGGGGGACCCAAGCAATCCCCCACCCCCGCTGTCTTTGCAGACAGCGGGAGGTGGGAGATCGCTTGGGTTCCCCTTCGCTCCTCTTCCTATGCCCGAGCCAGATAAAAAGGCAAGGGAGGCCAGATGTGGCCCATGGGCCGTAGTTTGGAGATCCCTGCCTTATACTATAATGTAGGCAAGTACTTACTGGGAGGATTGGACCATCACACGTGTCTCCATGTTCTTCCTGCTCTGCAGGAAAGGATGTGGAATCTCACAGAATGCTAATTCTGATCCACATGGTAAGCATCTCTAAATATGACAGTGTGTGAGAGGGTGTCTATTCCCAAGAGGAGGCCATTTTTGGCAGCATCCCCGAGGCTAACAGTGTCTGTTGTTTCCATGGAAATTATAGCTAGCCAATAGACTGTCTCTTTTCCTGAGCTCCCTTTTAATTGGTGTTCCTCTCTCCCTTCTGTAGAGATTACTAAATCATCTTCATCTTTATAAAGCAAGGCAGCAAATCCACATTATAAGGAACTTAAATTTTTGTCACACAGTTTGGTGTTCTGTTTCTAAATGTGTAGCCCTGCTGAAAATATATATTGAGCACAATCATGATTTTGTTGCCTCTCACGCAAATTGGCAGCAGTAATGCCACAGTCTCTTGCTAATCTTGGTGTTTCATAATCAGTATTAAATACACATGGATGTGATCCTCCTTCAGAAGCTGAATTTGTGTATGTTGGGCTGATCACTCTCTTCAGTTCTCATTTCTTCTGTCAAATGCCTCTTATCCCAAGCAGGGAAGGTCGGTGTATCTCTTTATAACTTTTTGTGTTTCCGTATGCTCTTCCCCCCCCCCCCCCCACTCAAACAAGGGTGCAGTGGTGGCATATGTGTTCTTGACTGATCTTTGAGAAACCAGTGCTGGATCTTAGTCTTCACTACCTGAAATTCTATTGTTTAGCATAAGAAAATCAGTAACTTTCAGCTCATCCCTAGCTGGAAAATACAGAACCCCCCCGCCACTGCATTTTTCTGAGGTGCATGTGCACATGCCCCTGAGAATTGCATGGGGACTTCTCATTTGTCTTTTAGGACAGACTGAAAATTATGAATTTTCTTACACTTAGCAATAGGATTTCAGCTGCTGTGCTGGTTTTGTAAATGTTCCCATAAAAACCAAATGATTTGTTTTTTCATTCGTGAACTTTTACTGGAATCTATTGCAAGTTACAACAAGCTGGTCATCACAAACACAAACGCTCTTTTCCAACAACACAAGAGGCGACTCTACACATGGACATCACCAAATGGGCAATACCGAAATCAGATTGATTATATTCTCTGCAGCCAAAGATGGAGAAGCTCTATACAGTCAGCAAAAACAAGACCTGGAGCTGATTGTGGCTCTGATCATCAGCTTCTTATACCAAAATTCAAGCTTAAACTGAAGAAAGTAGGAAAGTCTTTTTAAGTGGACCAGCGAGGACTCGTTCAATAGTCATCTGGACTGGAGAAGGGCAACAGTAGCCTCATTTTACTTTCCAGCTTTCTTGCTACTGTTGCTCTCACCGTATGCAAAACAAACTCGCCTCAATATCAAAACCAACATTAAAATCAACCTCACGAGCAGGACAGTGAGTGGAGGGAGGAGACATTGGGCTAAAAATTTTGGGGAAAAATTTTGGTTTTATAATTGTTTATTTGTGTTTTTTGTTTTTTAGGTTTATTTTTACGATAATTTAATTTATTTTTTGTCCACTTGATTGTTAATTGTTTTATGTTTTTGTTGCCTAACTTAAATTCTGTTAAATTGTTATTTTGGTAAATTGTTTAATTTGATTGTTTGATTAATTTAAATATTGATAATTATGTGACCTTATTATTGTTTATTGTATTACGTTAGTGCATTTTGTTTTTTCTTTTTCTTTCTTTTTTCTTGACATGGAGAGGAGGGCCTGCCCCCCAGCGAGGGGTCTAACATCAGGGTGATTACGGGTAGAGGGAGATATGACGTTGGCTCAGTGCCTACTCGTTTTAGAAGAACAGTGAACAGATGTTTGAAGGCTGTTCACTGTTCTGGCACTGTGTCCAACTACCAGTCTCGAGGTAGTCAGCTCAGCCGGCCCTCCACCCTAAAACTGGTGCTGTTGAATGCCAGGTCTGTGTCCAACAAATCCCAGCTTATTCAAGATCTCATTCTGGAGGAGGATGCAGACCTGGCATGCATAACCGAGACCTGGATGGGCGGGGAAGGGCGGGGAAGGGGGGGTTCCCCTGACCCTAGCCTGTCCGTCTGGTTATGCGGTCCAGCACCAGGGTAGATTGGAGGGGCGGGGGGGGAGTAGCCATTGTTTATAGAAATACCCTTGAGGTTACTAGGCGCTCCAAGGTGGTAAAGCCAGGTCTGGAGGCCCTCCATGTGTTTGTTGGGGCTAGGGATGGTATTGGGATCTTGCTGGGTTACCGCGCTCCCCGCGACCCAGCCACCTCCCTACCGGAGCTGGCGGACTTTGTCTCCGCGGCACTGTTGGAGTCCCCGAGGCTTTTGGTCTTGGGTGACTTCAACATCCATGCGGAGGCAGAGGTTTCCGGTCCAGCTCTTGAGTTCTTGGAAACCATGGCTTCCTTGGACATGTCCCAACACGTTAACGGTCCCACACATATGGGCGGCCATATGCTAGACCTGGTATTTTCCACTGAACGGAGCGAGTGTGGTCTGATGGTGACTGACCTGGTGTCAGTCCCCTTGTCATGGTCAGATCACCACCTAATAAAATGTAACCTCTCAGTGGCACTCCCTCCCCGCAGGGAGCATGGACCTATTTTGATGGTCCGCCCTTGAAGGTTACTGGATCCATTGAGATTCCAGGATACCATGAGAGGGATTCCAGCTGAGCTGGTTGGCGCTCCTATCGAAGCTCTGGTAGACGGATGGCTTGCCGCCGCCACTAGGGCTGTAGATACGATCGCTCCTAAACGCCCTCTCAGGAGCAGAGCTCGGCCAGGTGCCTGCTATAACCAGGACCTACGAGCAATGAAGCGAAATAGGAGACGGCTAGAGTGCATTTGGAAAGAGGAACCGACGGATTATAATAAGAAAGCTGTCAGGATCGCAACTAACCGTTACCTGGCTAAGGTAAAGGCTGCCAGACGATCACACATCGCTGACCGGATAAGCGATGCTTCCAATCAGCAGGCGGAACTTTTCCGTATAGTTCGCGATCTATCCGGAATTGGTCTGGGTGATGGGCCTCCCATTAATATCTCACCTGACCAATTTGCAGCATTTTTTAAATCAAAAGTGGAGGCCATCCGCCGGGACCTCTCTCCTTTTTTAAATACAGTGGATCGAGCAGAGATGTCCAGCGCTCCGCCCTGCCCGGTTACTCTTGAATTCTTTCAGCCTGTGACGCCAGACTTGGTGGACAAAGTGCTTGATCGCTGTCGGGCCACCACCTCCTCCCTTGACCCTTGCCCGGCCTGGCTAATCAAAGCAGCCAGGCCTGTAACAACGGAATGGGCCACAGCAATAATTAATGGGTCTCTCCAAGAGGGCAAGGTTCCTCTTGCCCTCAAGGAGACACTCATTAGGCCCATAAGGAAGAAACCAAATTTGGCGGCGGATGATATTGGAAATTATAGGCCCGTCGCCAATGTTTCTTTCCTTAGCAAAGTGGTGGAGAGGGTGGTGGCAGACCAACTTCAGACACTTTTGGATGAAACCAACGCCCTGGACCCATTTCAGTCAGGCTTCAGGCCGCGTTATGGCACAGAAACGGCACTGGTCGCACTGTTGGATGACCTGTTGAGGGAGGCCGACAGGGGCAATATGTCCTTGTTGGTCCTCCTCGATATCTCAGCTGCCTTTGATACCGTCGACCACGGTATCCTCCTGGGGAGGCTCTCTGAGTTGGGAATCGGTGGCCTGGCGCTTGCCTGGCTCCGTTCCTTCTTGGAGGACCGTCCCCAGAGAGTACAGATTGGGGAGAATGCTTCGGCCCCATGGAGTCTCAGTTGTGGGGTTCCGCAGGGGTCGATCATCTCCCCAATGCTGTTTAATATCTATATGAGGCCGCTGGGTGGGGTCATCAGGGGGTGTGGTGCTTCGTGCCATCAGTATGCTGATGACACGCAGCTCTACATCTCCTTTTCATCTACTTCAGTGGATGCCGTTCTGTCCCTTCAGCGCTGCCTGGAGGCTGTACTGCAATGGATGCAGTTGAATGGGTTGAGGCTGAACCCGGACAAGACGGAGGTCTTGAGGGTGGGAGGTCCCTCCATCGGCGGTTTGGGCGACTCCCTTTCTTTTGGGGGGACGACCCTTACCGCAAAGAGTGAGGTTCGCAGCTTGGGGATACATCTGGACCCGGCGCTTACCATGGAAACCCAGGTGGCGTCCGTGGCCCGTTCCGCCTATTTCCATCTATGGCGGATTGCCCAGCTGCGACCATATCTTGATGGGGAGGCCCTCACTACTCTTGTCCATGCGCTCGTAATCTCGAGATTAGACCATTGTAATGCGCTCTACGTGGGGCTGCCTTTGAGATTGATGCGGAAACTTCAAATGGTGCAGAATGCGGCAGCCAGGCTTCTTAGTGGGGTGAGGAAATTTCAGCATATCTCTCCCACCCTGGCTGCCTTGCATTGGCTGCCCATTCGTTTCCGCATTGACTTCAAAGTGTTAATGATGACGTATAAAGCCCTAAACGGTTTGGGACCTCGATACTTGGCAGATCGTCTTCTCCCACCTAGATCTACCCGAATCACCCGGAATAGCCAGCAGGGACGGCTGAGGGGCCTAACGCCGAGAGAGGCCCGGAAAGAAAGAACAAGAAACCGGGCCTTCTCGGCAGTGGCCCCTCGGCTATGGAACAACCTCCCAATTGAAATTTGTCTGGCACCCTCGCTGGGCGTTTTTAAAACTCATTTGAAAACTTGGTTTTTCAGGCAGGCCTTCCCTCCAGTCAATAACTGATCTTTACTCTTATCATCTTGGCACTGATTTAATTTAATATAAATGTTAAAATTATGATGTTTTAATTTTTTTTATTTTTATGTCTTATGATGTTTTTATTATGTATGTAAGCCGCCCCGAGTAGACTTTGTCTAGGGGGGCGGGGTAAAAATCTAATAATAAATAAAATAATAAAAATAAAAATAAAAACCACTGGGCTAGCCAGGTATAATCTAAACCAAATCCCTTATGAGTACACAGTGGAAGTGAAGAACAGATTTAAGGAACTAGATTTGGTGGACAGAGTGCCTGAAGAACTATGGATGGAGGCTCGTAACATTGTACAGGAAAGTGAAAGGAAAGTCCGATGCTGCAAAGAAGAATACTGCATAGGAACCTGGAATGTAAGATCTATGAACCTTGGTAAATTGGATGTGGTCAAACAGGAGATGGCAAGAATAAACATTGACATCCTGGGCGTCAGTGAACTAAAATGGACGGGAATGGGCGAATTCAATTCAGATGATTACCATATCTACTATTGTGGGCAAGAATCCCGTAGAAGAAATGGAGTAGCCCTCATAGTCAACAAAAGAGTGGGAAAAGCTGTACTGGGATATAATCTCAAAAATGATAGAATGATTTCAATACGAATCCAAGGCAGACCTTTCAGCATCACAGTAATCCAAGTTTATGCACCAACCACCGATGCTGAAGAGGCTGAAATTGACCAATTCTATGAAGACCTGCAACACCTTCTAGAACTGACACCAAAGAAAGATGTTCTCATTATAGGGGACTGGAATGCTAAAGTAGGGAGTCAAGAGATAAAAGGAACAACAGGTAAGTTTGGCCTTGGAGTTCAGAACGAAGCAGGGCAAAGGCTAATAGAGTTTTGTCAAGAGAACAAGCTAGTCATCACAAACACTCTTTTCCAACAACACAAGAGGCGACTCTACACATGCACATCACCAAATGGGCAATACCGAAATCAGATTGATTATATTCTCTGCAGCCAAAGATGGAGAAGCTCTATACAGTCAGCAAAAACAAGACCTGGAGCTGATTGTGGCTCTGATCATCAGCTTCTTATACCAAAATTCAAGCTTAAACTGAAGAAAGTAGGAAAAACCACTGGGCTAGCCAGGTATAATCTAAACCAAATCCCTTATGAGTACACAGTGGAAGTGAAGAACAGATTTAAGGAACTAGATTTGGTGGACAGAGTGCCTGAAGAACTATGGATGGAGGCTCGTAACATTGTACAGGAAACAGCAACAAAAACCATCCCAAAGAAAAGGAAATGCAAGAAAGCAAAGTGGCTGTCCAACGAGGCCTTACAAATAGCAGAGAAGAGAAGGGAAACAAAATGCAAGGGAGATAGGGAAAGTTACAGAATATTGAATGCGGACTTCCAAAGAATAGCAAGGAGAGACAAAAGGGCCTTCCTAAATGAACAGTGCAAAGATATAGAGGAAAATAATAGAAAGGGAAAAACCAGAGATCTGTTCAAGAAAATTGGAGATATTAAAGGAACATTTCGTGCAAAGATGGACATGATAAAGGACAAAAATGGTAGGGACCTTACAGAAGCAGAAGACATCAAGAAGAGGTGGCAAGAATACACAGAGGAATTATACCAGAAAGATCTGGATGCCCTGGACAACCCAGATAGTGTGGTTGCTGACCTTGAGCCAGACATCCTGGAGAGCGAAGTCAAGTGGGCCTTAGAAAGCATGGCTAACAACAAGGCCAGTGGAAGTGATGGCATTCCAGTTGAACTATTTAAAATCTTAAAAGATGAGGCTGTTAAGGTGCTACACTCAATATGCCAGCAAGTTTGGAAAACTCAGCAGTGGCCAGAGGATTGGAAAAGATCAGTCTACATCCCAATCCCAAAGAAGGGAAGTGCTAAAGAATGCTCCAACTACCGTACAATTGCACTCATTTCACACGCTAGCAAGGTGATGCTCAAAATCCTCCAAGGCAGGCTTCAGCAGTATGTGAACCGAGAACTCCCAGAAGTACAAGCTGGATTTCGAAGGGGCAGAGGAACTAGAGACCAAATTGCTAACATGCGCTGGATTATGGAGAAAGCCAGAGAGTTCCAGAAAAACATCTACTTCTGCTTCATTGACTACGCAAAAGCCTTTGACTGTGTGGACCACAGCAAACTATGGCAAGTTCTTAAAGAAATGGGAGTGCCTGACCACCTTATCCATCTCCTGAGAAATCTATATGTGGGACAGGAAGCAACAGTTACGACAAGGCTGTATATTGTCCCCCTGCTTATTTAACTTATATGCAGAATACATCATGCGAAAGGCTGGACTGGAGGAATCCCAAGCCGGAATTAAGATTGCCGGAAGAAATATCAACAACCTCAGATATGCAGATGATACCACTCTGATGGCAGAAAGTGAGGAGGAATTAAAGAACCTCTTAATGAGAGTGAAAGAGGAGAGCGCAAAAAATGGTCTGAAGCTCAACATCAAAAAAACGAAGATCATGGCCACGGGCCCCATCACCTCCTGACAAATAGAAGGGGAAGATATGGAGGCAGTGACAGAGTTTACCTTCCTGGGCTCCACGATCACTGCAGATGGTGACAGCAGCCACGAAATTAAAAGACGCCTGCTTCTGGGGAGGAAAGCGATGAGAAACCTAGACAGCATCTTAAAAAGCAGAGACATCACCTTGCCGGCAAAGGTCCGCATAGTCAAAGCTATGGTTTTTCCAGTAGTGATGTATGGAAGTGAGAGCTGGACCATAAAGAAGGCTGACCGCCGAAGAACTGATGCTTTTGAATTGTGGTGCTGGAGGAGACTCTTGAGAGTCCCCTGGACTGCAAGGAGAACAAACCTATCCATTTTGAAGGAAATCAACTCTGAGTGCTCACTGGAAGGACAGATCCTGAAGCTGAGGCTCCAATACTTTGGCCATCTGATGAGAAGACTCCCTGGAAAAGACCCTGATGTTGGGAAAGTGTGAAGGCAAGAGGAGAAGGGGACGACAGAGGACAAGATGGTTGGACAGTGTCATCGAAGCTACCAACATGAATTTGACCCAACTCCGGGAGGCAGTGGAAGACAGGAGGACCTGGCATGCTCTGGTCCATGGGGTCACGAAGAGTCGGACACGACTAAACGACTAAACAACAACAAAATTGCAAGTTACTGGGTCGTATTTCTATGAGAGAGTAAGTTTCTGAGTTAGGTTAGACTGTGAAGTAGTGATTGCCCACGATCAGTCAGGAGTGATGGAAGGTTTGTTTGAAAAACACATGATGGATTTTGAACTCTACAGGTATGCATGTGGAAGATATGGCCATCCAGATGTTAAGTTGCAATTCTTATCATCTCTTACTATTGGCCATGCTGGCTAGGCCAATGACAATTGTAGTCCAATAACATTTGGGGCCACCTGTTCTCCATTCCTTGGAAGCATCATGCAGCCCCAGTACTAAAATAACAGAACCATAGAATGGTAGAGCTGAAAGGGACACCAAGGGCTACTGATTTCCTATGGAAGCAGGAAATCCATAACAAAAGAAATCCAGATCTGTGATAGATTGCTAGTTAACCTTTGCTTTAAAGACACCAATGATATATTTTATTGTCCTATCAGTTCTTACTGGCAGGACATTGTTCCTAATTTTCTTCTTTCTTTTAATTTCAACCCCATAGTTCGGTTTCTATCCCACAGAAAACAAGCTTCCTCTATGTTCCACATGACATCATTTCAGATATTTGAAGGAAGCTATTATATCACCTTTCAGTCTTCTCTTTTTCAGGCTGAACATTGTTCTACATTGTTCTTCATAGGACTCAGTATCCTGGCCCTTTACCATCTTAGCCAAATGGTTGTGGACATGTTCCATCTTATTAATATAATTCTTAAACTGTGATATTGACAAACGATTACAGTAGTCCAAAAGAGGTCTGACCAAAGCAGAAAGCAGTGGTGCTATTACTTTCCTTGATCGTGGTACTGTATGTCTCTTGATGTAGCCTAGTGTTACATCGTATTTTTAACCCCAACGATCTCATGCTGTTGATGCATGTTTAGCTTATGGTCCACTAAGAGCCTTAGATCTTTTTCATTTGCCAGCCATCATGTACGTGTGTACCTGATTTTTCCTGCCTAAATAAAGAGCTTTATATTTTTCTGTATTGGAACTCACTATGTTCATTTTGGCTCAGTTCTCCGTTCTACCTTGAATCCTGATTTCTTACCTTTTGCTGTTATCCACAAAAAAGAGTGAAAGCTTATGTTAAAATAAATCTGTCAGTATTAAAGATGCCAGGAAATATTGTTATGGTCACACCCTGAACAGGAAGTTAACACAGGTCATAGTTCAACTTTTCAATAAGCACTTGATGTATTGTGTGAGGCTTTGATACAAGCACCTTATTAGTAGTCAATATTTACAATACACTAAAGTATCAGGTATTAGTCCTTGAACAAACACAGCAAGGAGCTGTGTTTTTACTGGCTTTGCTTTTTCTTTTCTTTTTTCTTTTTGAACAAGGAGAAGACAAATAGGCACCACTCCAAGTAATGTAGTATCTTGACCTTCATGTAAGCCAAACACTATTGTTTGTGAGTGAATACAGCTTGTCTTTAGCAGACAATGGGAGGAGCATATTTGTGATAGCTTAAAATATTATGTTGGAAAACTCTTTTTCTCGGGGTTCCCAAGATTTTATAATAGAAGTTGCAGTTGGGTTATGGGAACTGAACCACAATTCACTAAATATATGCCATTTTGTCCACTGTTCTTTCTAGCCCTGTTATGGTATCAGCAGTGAACTCAGTGGAAAAGTGCCAGTGAGGTGACAGAGCAGAAGCCTGCTATGTATAGGACTGCAGATCTCATAGGGATATAGGAAGCTGCCTTACTCACCATGTCAGTCTCTTGGTCCATTTGGCTTATTACTGACTTCCTGGTTCTCGAGACAGGAGTTGTTCCTAGCCCTATAAGGAAATTCTGGAAGCTGAACTTTCTGCATACAAAACTTGTCCTGTAACCAAAGCTTGGAGATGTTACATGTTTCAGACTAAGAGCCGCAGTATCTCAAAACTTGCATGGTCACTAGCCGTGCTGGCTATAGGATTCTGGAAGCTGTAATCCAAAAAAGTAACTTTTGTTGTGTTAGCCCTCACCTTCTGTTTCATAGGTAAATGAGGTTGATAAGTGAATATTCTGGTTGTCCTGATGACACCTGCTTTGGTTGTTGAATCTTTTCTAATTCGTGTGCAAGGTACCAGTGAGAGTGGTACTGTATGTCCTATGCAGGGTGGATTTGATTTGAATAAATAATGGTTTAAATCAGGGGTCTCAAACATGCGGCCCGGGGGCCATTTGCGGCCCGCCGGACAATAGTTTGTGGCCCCCGCCTTGCCTCCCCCCCGAAGCACCCACGCGTCCTCTGCTGTCAAGTCGCTCCCGGCCCGTCCTCGAAGAGCACCTCCAAGCCGCCAACAGCAGCTGCCGCCGCCGCTTCAAGGGAAGCGGCTCTCTTTCTCTCTCGGCACCCCCAGCACCAGCCCGGCCAGCAGCCGCCTCAGCACCCGGCGGTGCTTCCTCCTCCTCCTCCTCGTCTTGCTTCAGCCGCCTCGGCTCTGGAGGCTGCCTGGGCTCGCCTCGCAAAGTTTGCTCCTCTGTCGTGGTGGGGGTAGCTGCTGCTGCTGAGTGCGCCTTTTTTTAGGGGGGGCCCTCAAAGGAAGGTTGCCGGACCTCCGTGTGTGTGTGTGTTTGTGTGTGTGTGTGTGTGTGTGTGTGTTTGTTTGTTTGTGTGCATGCGTGTGCACGCACCTGTGGGGGGCCCCCACCCCGTTCTGTTTAATTTCACGGGTACCGGTGGGGGCTTTTCTCCTTTGACAAGGTGAATTCTGTGAGGGTTTTTTTTTAAAATTTTATGTCGTGCCCTCCTCCCCCCGGCTAAGCGGTCGCCGGCGCTCCCTCCCTTCTCCGCTTCTTTGTCCTGCTGCTGCTGGTGGTGGTGGTGGTGAAGAAGGAGCCGGAGGGGGTCGTGGCCGGGCGACGAGGGCTCGCATGCCCCTCCTCCTCCTCCTCCTCCTCGGAGCCCCAGCTGGGCTAAGGAAACTCCCGCGCAGCTTCCTCGGGCTCTTGCTCTGCTTGGCGGAAAATCTGATGCAGCCCAGCCTCACTCAGACTCTGCCTCCAGCGGCCCCCAGGTAAATTGAGTTTGAGACCCCTGGTTTAAATAATTTGATTTTTTTTAAATCATTGATTTTTTTAATCTATCCTGCTCCACTCTAATCCTATGCCAATAGTTGGTTAGTAGAAAGATTTCACAACCTTATAACATTTATTTATTACCTGTGTACCTCACCTTACCTCTAAGTTGCTCAGGGCAATGCATATGGTTTTCTGTCAGTCAGTTTCATGGCTGAAGTGGTCTTCCCAGTGCTGGACCAATACTCTAGCCACTACACTTTTCTTGTTTAAGAAGGGCAAAGAAATGCAACATGTCAAACCAGTTGAGCCATCGTATTGGATCAGTATCTCTATTTATGGTGCCAACAAAACTCATTTTAAAAGGTGATGTGTTTTATTTCATGTGTATTACTGGAGAATTGTGCCATAATTAAAAGAGCTTCTCAAAAGGCCAGGTGGTAGAGAATGACTGAAGTGATCATGGATGTATTAACTATACTAATGTTTAATCCTTTAATTCTGTTAAGCATTTTTGTTCAGTGGCAGAAACAGGCGACTTGTTCCACAGGCTATTAAAAAACCTGATGTGAAAGCTTTTGATCTGTCAAATTCTTGTGTTTTGTTTTGTTTTTTTGTTCTCTTTGTAAAGGGGCCTATTTCTATTCTCCTTTTTTGTGTAAAACTTGTCTGGGATCTCATCTGTACAGATTCCAGTCTTCTGTGAATACCATATTCTCTGACCTCTAAGGAATCCAAGTGCAAACTCAAGATTATTTTTATATTTTAACAGACTGCAACTTCCGTTGTTCGTAAAATGATAGGTGATTACAGTAATCATCTTTTTTACCCTTCAAAACAATTAAGGCATATATGCACTGTACTGCTTGAAGTACTATCTGTGTTGTTGTTGTTGTTGTTGTTGTTGTTGTTGTTGTTGTTGTTGTTGTTATGTGCTGTCAAGTTGGAACTGACTTATAGCAACCCTAATAGGGCTTTCAAGGTAAGTGAGATATTTAAGGAGTGGCTTTACCAGTTCCACAACCCCAGTGAGTTTCCATGGCTGAGCGGGGATTCGAACTCATGCCTCCTGAGTCTCCACTGCACCACACTGTGTATTCAAGATAGTACTGACTGAAGTACTTTCTATACAGAACCAAAAAGAGAGAGAGAGTTATTTATGCAAAACAAAAGGTTGAACATTCCCCCCTCCCCTTCTGCAGTTGACATTGTTGTGTTGATATGGCACAGAAGCACAGAATCTCAAAATGTCTTTGAATAATTAAGCAAGACTTTTCACAGACACAGAATAGTATGCATATGTGGTGGTGGAGGGAGTTGAATCATTAACAGCCATTCATGGGATAAACAGTATCCTGCAGATGCCAGTGGTTACTAACAGGACCTGCAACATCAGTGAATGTTCTGCTTTGATGAATTTGGGGTGGGTGGGGGGTCAAGCACCACATCTAGTAGCCCAGCCAGTGATGAGAAATGTTACAGGAAATTTCTGCAGCTATCAGAGAGAAACACTGAAGCTTGAATAACATGCTCACTGAATGTACTTTCGCACATGGCAAATATGGGGGAGGTAAATTCAGCTGATTCACAAAGACGAAATTGATGCTGACTATTCACTTTGAAAGATTTTCAGCAGAAACAGCATGTGTTTTTAACACACAGTTGTGTCTGTGGACATTTAATGTGGCTAAGAATAAGTTGGCTAGTGTTTCCATTGACTTTGAAGAGCTCTGCTTCTGCCAGAACAGCAAGTGGGGGACATATGCCCCTGAGAGGTTGTTAGACTGCTGTTCCCATCAACCCTAGTCAGCATAGACCATTGTGAATGGTCACATGAGTTCAGAATGTCTTGGGAAGTCACATCCCTGGAATAGAACAATAGAGTCCTGTGGCACCTGAAAGACTAGCACATTTATATTTCATAATATACATGTTGGTCTTTAAGGTGCCACAAGACTCTTTATTGTTTCTGACAGAACAGACTATAGGAGCTAACCATCCTATTAGAAATTATTAATTCTGGAGGAGTAAGGCATTCAAGAGAGCTGAGCTATGTATATTCTTTCAAAGTCCCAGCACAGAGCAAATTAAACGAACTTTTTGTCTCTAGGGTTAGTCTCACAGAGACTTTGGTCATTACATTTCAACTCTTTTGTTGACCTTTTTGTTCAGATTTATTTCTTGGTTTATTATGTTTATGAAGAAGTGAAAGGTAAACCACTTTTGAGTACTCTGTACCTAAAAAGCCTTAGGGTCACCTGAAGTCAGAACTGACTTGATGTCATGTCATTATTACTTCTTTTGTATATAGTCTACATATATGTGTGTGGTGTGTATATAGTCTGTGCACAAGGCGGCATACATAATTATCTTTATGATTCCCTCTGATTCTCTCCCTCCCCCATGGCCTCAATAGGGCTGAGCCATTGAAAGGAACTTGAATGCAGTTATATTCAGATCATAAGAAGCACAAGGAGTCTTGTGGCACCGTGAAGACTAAAAAGCTTATTTGGTATTTGTTTCCCAACTGCAGTCCTCTTCTTTTAAGTGCTATTGCAATAAAGAAAGTACCTCACAGAATGCATGATTAACTTGCAGAATTCATAAATTCCCAGCATGTAGTAATGGCCATTGGTTTTTGAAAGACTAGATAAAATACATGGAAAATAGGGTTATCAGGTAGCTATATCAAGGCACACCAAGTGCTGGTGGTTTGAGGAAGCCTTCCTTTGTTGGGTGTTAAGGGCAGTTATTGCTGTGGTTCATACATGATGTCTTGTCCATGAGCTTCTCGTTGCATGTGGCTGGCCACTGTTAAGAGACAGAATTGTGGGCTATCTGATTTCTTGGTACGAGACAGCCTGTGTACAGCCACAAACGGTACTCATTGCTAACTGTATGTTCTTGTAAATTACATGTTACGCTTGAGAAGGTTAGAACAGTTATTTTCATAACCTCAGTACACCTGCTATGGCATGGTGTGACAACCTTTCCTTTGTGGTTGTACTGGTCTCTGATTTATGATAGATGTCATGTGTGTCATTTTTTCCATTTCACTCCTGAAAAACTGCCAGCCTGCCCTTTTCAACTAAAAAGGGCTATCAAGAGCTTCAAGAACTACTCCCCTGCCACAATAAATGGTTGTCAAGTAAATAACTAGAAAATGCTTAAGAAGAAGAATCGATGGAAGTCTGAAAAATGAAATTGCTACCACTTTCAACCTCCTCAAGCAAAATTCCTGAAAGTAAACTACGTTCTGGTCCAGTGGTTCCCCAACCTTGGGCCCACATATGTTCTCGGACTACACCTCCCAGAAATCCTGACCAGTAGAGTTAATGGTGAAGGCTTCTGGGAGGTTTAGTCCAAAATATCAGGGGGCGTTTCCCCCCTTAAAATCTGTGTTTCAAACCTAAATCTGAAAAAAGTCCTCAATTTTGAAATACAGTGCAGAACAGAGATGAAGAAAAAAAATCAGAATCTGATTTCAATTAGTAATCTGTGTGTCAATAAAAGATAATGTATTTTTGAAGTCTTTCATGGCCGGATCTGATGGTGGTTGTAGGTTTTTTGGGCTGTTTGGCTGTGTTCTGGAGGTTTTTCTTCCTAACGTTTCTCCAGTCTCTGTAGCCGGCATCTTCAGAGGACAGGAGTTCTAACTCTATCCTTCTGCTTTGGCTACGGTTAACTAAACTAGAAGAGTTGCTGGTCTCTTAACTAGAATGGTAACACACTGTCCTGGATGCAGCTTGCTGTAACGCTGCCTTCTCATAGGGCTGCTGCAGTTTTTATTTCCTTTCCTTCTCCTCGCCCCAACTTTAGCAGAGATGGAGAATGTGTAGTTTGCCAAATGTTGGTGAACACCAAGTCCTGTCAGACCTGCTATATTTTTGCTACTCTCCACAACTTGTGAGAATATTTGTTGTGAATGAAAGGAAGAGGCCCATAGGTGCCATGGAAAGGGTGACCTTTTGAGGAGGCTTAAGAATAAGAGTCGAGGTGGCATCACTGCAAGTCAAACTAGAATCCTCAGAATAACTAAAATTTTACCTTTAAATCCAGAAGATGACAGTGTTTCCATTGCCTGTGTTCTTTTCGCTGTTGTAAGGAACCTTATATACAAATTAATTCTGAATTAATCCAATAGTGTTATATCCAGACTGAGTTTGATGAATGTAATTCCTGTTGAAGCCACTGGTGGTTCAGCTAAATCATTACTAACATCCCATTGATTTGAATTGGGTGTAAGTTGAACCAACCAAATCTGTATCAATCAGTCAGCACAGTATACAACCATTGGCACTGTCCAAGACTCAGAGCTGTTTCATATTTTATCCAGCAGCCACATTATGTTGGTGCTTCATTTGAGAGGTATGTGATCAGGGAATTGTACCTTCACATTGTTGTATTTAGTATATTGCAGCAGACAGTTGTTTATAAGTTGCTTTTAGGATAGTACAAAAAAGCTGTTTCCTGGCATTATTGCCTGAAAAAACTGGTTGTCAAGATGTAAAATTATGAATGTATAGAGTGCTAAAATAATTAAGGGTGTGTGCGGAGAAAAAGCAGCCCTGAAAATGTACACTGTACTTTAAAAAATGAGGATTGAACAGCAGTTTACTAAAATCCAAACAAATCAGCCAACTCTGTAGCCAAGAGTCTGGAAGCAAGGTCACTGTACAATAACATTGCCTTACTAAAGGCTCTCTCTGATGCCAGCAGCTGAACATGTTTACAAATAATAAAAAGCCCAAACAAAGGAAAGAATTGAAAGGGTATTGAAAAAATAGGTTTGTATTATATAAAACATTGCAATGTGTTAACATGAACAGCACGTTGCATTTGCAGATCTAGTGACGTGCTCTGCCTCTATTTTACTGCTTTAGTGATTTACACCCAGTGCAGCCCAATGGCCTAGTAAGTGATCAATTGTTAGTCAAAATAATAATGGATACTGTATTGTCATGGTGGCAGCTTGCTGGATTCTGATTTACAGGAATTGTGTTTTATAAGAAATGTAAAAGCATTATTATAGAATTTTTTATGGTCCATCAAGCCCCTGTAACTTGGCCTGGCAAAGGAGAATGTTCACTTGATTGGGGTGCAGGGAGATAAGGGCATAAATAACTGCCAGAAAAGATAGCCAGGGCAAGGACCAGAGGATGATAGGAGAGCACCGTTAAAGGGGAGGGGTGCTACAACTTTTCCCCCCCATGTGATTCTGTAATTGCTTATGCTCTATTAATTACACAGTCTGTTAAGATACTTACATATATTGTATGTGACTTAACAGAGTTATTTTTTTTAACAGTATACTTTTGTAATACTTTTTTATTATTATGAAGTATTTTTAACACTAGCTGAAGTCTTATTATTCCACTCTGAACCATCATATTAAGTTTTGTTAGAGTACTTACATTTTCTGTTCAGTTCATTAAGCTCTCATAGTTACATTCTTCAAACAATGTATTAAGTTTTGTAGTTACAATTTTTGGATATTCAGTAGACGGTATATCACATTTACATCTGTTTGCATGTACCTATTCAAAAAGAAGAAGAAAAGTAGAGATTTTCTTGCACAGGGCAAAGAAGTTAAAGGATATTCAAAAGGAGGGAGTAAATTGGACAAGGTGCAAAATATTCCTCTGGTTCATACTGGAGTTAACCCTTTTGAGGTAAATTCCAGCTGTAATGAACACAGGCTTCTGACTTTTCCCTAGAGATCAATAAAGTTCTGTAGGACTCTTGGGAAGCTGTCAAGGCGTCAGACTCGATGACCTGACATGGTGGTGTTATGTTCACATGTGAGAGAATTGGTACATACAACAGCATATGCCATTCTGCTGTTCTTTGACTTGTGCTACACTGCCTTTTCTTTTGAGAATGTTGATCACAACTTTTGGTTGTTGTTTATTAATGTTACCTGTCTTGTCATGTTTGGAAGCAGAACTGTGAAATCCAACACCTACCTTTAAAAAAAAACACAACTTTTTGACTACTCCAAAGTGCAATTTTCTCAATCCTTGTAAAATTTGAGGGAGTAATTTTAGCCATGGCAGCTGAATGTCTCTCCTTTTTTGGTTTCTGTGAACTTTCCCTGCTGTGCCATATGTTAAATTAATCATAGCTAGAAACAGTAGCAGAGTATTGGTAACCTAGCCAAAGGGTTATTCCTATAAGATTTGAAGGGGAGGACTGTTTGGAAGCAACAGAAGGCTTCCGAGAGCAAGGCTTGAGCTGCGAAATCCAAAAAAAATTGAGTAATGGAGACTAATTCAAATCCATTCAAATGGATGCAGTACAAATTATTTTAGAAAACTATTTGAAAATTATAATAATAATCATGAGCCATCAAGTCAATTGTTTTCAGGGTTTTCCAGGTAGAGAATACTCAGAAGTGGTTTATCATTCCCTTCTTCTGTGCAGCTTGCCCAAGGCCACACAGGGTGGCTCTACTCATAGGAGACACAATGGGGAATTGAACTCCAACCTCTTACCTAAACCACTGAGCTATCCAGCCAGCAATTCGTAAAATACTATATGGAAATCTCTTTTGCAGAAAAATCTGAACTTGTTCATTCTGTGAGCAATGTGTTTTTGAAAAAATGTTTTGAAGGACTACAAGATGCAAATTCTCCCCTTTGATCTCTGACAAATGTTTCTGTGTTTGTTTACATACAACATGCAAATCACATGCAGGTTCATTACACCCTCAATATCTGCTCTGGCCTTCTCAAACAGTCATTATGCATTCTGGTAGGACTTGTTTTACATAATTGTTTATACAGAAATCATTGTAATAAAGCCTTGCTTTGCTCTGAATATGTTATCTAGATTCCACACACCCACCCCAAGTCCCTGAAGGATCTTTCAACAGGATATATAAAATTAATACAGTCATTTCAAATGAATAGGACCATATAGGGGCTGTAACCCATTTCATTCTTGTAAGAAGGAAAGAAAGGAATGTTGCACACAAGAAGACGTAGCGTGGGAATATCAGATTATCAGATATCTGAGGATTCTTATCTAATGATTTTTTTGTCATAATTTAGGCTGTGATAGAAGGTTATGTGATTGTGGAGGTTATGGAGCTCAGGATGCATGTGAAGATTCTGCATCAACAGCATGAGGATGATGGGTATGTCCCCACTTCAGACTTTAGTATACAGGGAGCACACTGACTAACAGGAATTGTGTGCAACATTCAAAGCTGCCAAAAAAAAAAACATTGAAAATACAAGTAATATGTCAGTCGGCGAAAGGAGCTTGTCTGGAGGGAGATCACTTGGTCTCCAGGTCTCCAGAGCTCCTGTGTAAATACACAGTCGCTTGATGAGGTCAGCCAAAAATTGACGGTTCCTGAGTTTGGCTCATAACTAAGAAAATCTGCAGGTGTAAACGTTAGATAAGCTGTGATATACAGCACTGAATGCTGGGAGGACTGTACCTCTCTCTTTAAAGGGAGAACACTTACGCAACTAATAAAACCGTCACAGGATGAGATCTGGCTCACCCCAACAGAAAGCACAGGCGCCTGCCAAGGAAAGCAAAATTCCAAACGTCTGAAGAAAGTCAGAAACTTTTCTGAGGAGATCCACCATTCCCAAACCCCCCCCCCTCCCCACCTCAGGTTTTGGCAATTGTGTATACTTCTCCTTTATTACATGGAAGTGAATGGAGGAAATGGTCATCTTTCATTTGTACGGAGCAGAGAAAGGGTGTAGCCTATGCAATCAGATTCCCCCCCCCCCCCAGTAGAAAACATACTTCTTAGACACAATACATCAATAAAATACAGTGTGGCTGTTGTGTGTAGGATATTTTTGTCAAGAGTAGTGAAATATCTGTTTTCAATTTTTAAAAAGAAAAGGGAAGTGAAGGGGATGAGGTTCCTTTTGAATTTTCTGTAAAGATGCAGCCCACCTTTGACTGTACACTTCTATTACAGAAGTATGTGCGCTTTGTTTTTATCTTGTTTTTTTCTAACTTTGTTCCAGTTGAAACGGGCTTGTGATCATTTTTTGCACATCTCTTGTGTATAATCTTTACATTTAAGCATGGTTCAAACTCAAAACAAAGTACTTCCTTCTTAAATATTAAAGTTAATATTAATATGAAGCCTCCCTTTCCTCATTTGGTGCCCTCCAAAGTGTGTGTTGAGCTGCTGTTCCCATCACTCCCAGCCAGCACGGCACTTTGGCTTGAGACTGTAGAACTGGTGTCCAACATTTCTGGTAGCTCTCACATTGGCAAAGCCTGGCTTAAACTGTGCGAAGTGCTTTGAACTAAAGATGTGCACATTTTTGGAATTACAGCTCCCAGAATTCCTCAGGTAGGTATGCTGCCTGAGGAATTCTGGGAGATGAGGTCCAGAAACACAAATCTGTATACCTGTAGAACTGTTAGGAAAACTTTACTTCAGTTTCCTTAGATAGGACTGATATAGGGGGATGCTGGTTATGATTTTCCTTATTGCAGATGGGAGAATTGAGAATCAGAGATTATTTATTGTTGGCATATGAGATTTGGGGCCAGGAGTTGTGGTTCACAGCTCCATACTTAATCTACTATACAAATACTGTCAGTAGAAGAGAGGTCTCAAGCAAAGCTTATTTTCTGACTCCTGTTGGATACAATCCTTCCTGTTTGGCTTTTTTAAATACTTGGCACTTACATGTTTGCTGCAAGACCAACATTTAGATTGTAAAAGTTAATTAAAAACTCAACTGAATTATAACTTCATTGTTTATTTTCTGCTATGTGTGCTTCAGTGTGCTTGCAATGGTTATATTGTGCAACAGTGACACTTATTAATACATTCCATAGTAAAAAATAATCACTGCACTTTCTGTGCAGTTTTGTAAATCACTTGGGTTTCCTATACTTTTCCTTCCAAATTCAATGAGGAGCTTCAGTGGGGAGGTTAATTCTAAGGAAACAAAAAAAATGAAGTCATAACACTGTGTAAGATGAAAAATGGGTTGCTTCCTAAAGCTGCTACCACATACTAGGTTCCTCCTGCCCTCTCTGTAATGTGTGGTACAATTTACCCAGGTTGGCTGGCAGCCAGTTATGTGGGATTGAAGCAGGAATGGTTTATAACAAGTATCAAAATTTCATTCAAAGAAATAGACTAAAGTCTACATTTATAATCTCAGCAACCAGATTTTTTTGTTTGTTGGAATAAACACATTGACTCTGGGAAAAAAAAATAGGGATTGAGAACAAGACAGTGAGATCAAGATCTGAAAGAGCCATAGATCTGAAAGAGTAGGAATATTGATAAAGCAGCAGATGTTCTGGGCACAGTTCTAAGCTTAGGCTAGAGGACTATCTGAGTGCCTGATAATTGCTATCATATATATAGTGCCACACTCATACTGATTCATTATCTTGTTAAATGGGCTGGGACTAAGGATGGGTGGATGCCTTTGCTGCTGCCCCCAATCCACAAATCCTGGCTTTCCATCTCAGTTGTGTTTGCTGTATTTGTTAGATCTGTTTACAGTATTTCTGATGTACAGGCTAGAGGGCTGTCCACATAGACCTCTAGCCTGTTTGTATACTGGGCACTTGTGACACAGTGCCTTTCCTCTCGTACTTGGAATGCTCTACATTTTATTGCTTGGCTGTTGTATATCTTGTAATACATTTCAAAACAGTATTTGCTTTGTAAGAGTGAAGCCTTGGTTCCCGGTTGGCAGGATTAAAACACTTGCAGAGTCAGAAGCATACTAAGAATGGTCTCCTTTCATGGTTCTGATTGTGAGTTGTGAAGCTTGAAGGAGATACTTCCTTGGTGTTTTGGGTTCTGGCTGAACTTGTAAGAGTAGATGGAGTGAGACGTAGCTGGGGACCCATTGTGCAGCTACAGAATATTTCCCTTGCTCTGAAGCCCAGCAGAGATAAGCACTTGCTTCAGAGATGCAATGTTCTGTGGCAGCATGCAGTGAATGAATGTGGTATCAGGGACCCATGACAACCATTTTGTTGCCACAAAGAGGGCAAACTCTTGCTACAGGAGTAAGATTCATCCAAACTGGTTGAATAGCTTGTGCTTCATTTCAAACTACCCACTCAAAAGTGATATTAACTGAAGGAAAAACATGTGGAATACCATACAAAAAAATCATTAGGTGAACAAGAGAGAACTGTGCTTGCCTTTAGCCCTGCCAATTTCTCTATGGCTTTTCCGTTATGTGTCGTATAATAGTGGCAAACATACAGAGAGGATTGCTCATACTTGACTCTCTCTGTGCTCACCTCTCTATGCAAGATCACCAGAATGAAATTCTACATACAGTATGTTCTCAAATATCCCAGAAAGAGAGAGAAAATACAAGCATTCTTCTGTTTTTTTCAAGGATTGTATCCAGTTATGGTTTTGCACCATGGAAAGTGCTTCTGCAAGTACTTTTGGTCAATCTATTGACTGGTCAATCTACTGATATTGCAAAGGTACTATACAACTCTATTTAGACAGATCATCAAAGAGTTAAGGGGAAAATTGATTCAGAAATCCACAAACAAATCAGCGTTCTTTGCAGAACTTGGAAAATATATTATTTTAGACGACATTTCCCAAAATCAGCCACAATGGCCCAAAAGGTAATGCTTTCAAGTTCTGGTTAGCATAGGAGAGGGTAACTGGCTCAGGTCTCCAGTTTGCAACATGCTTGAGCCCAAGGGTTGTTGTTAATTATTTCTGGTGAGCTACTCATTTGCTCCCAAGAATCTCAGAAAAGACAGGTGTTGGTGTTCCCCTTGTCACCACTTTTTGTTCTTGTCAGGGTTTTCAAAGGAATCTGAGTCTGGCTTCTTTCTACAGACTTTCTGTTTCCAAAGGTCCTTCCCCCACCAAAACATATATCTACCATTCCCTCTGCAGAAAGCTTGGCAGTATTTCCTGATTTCTTACATTTTGTTGGTTCAGCAAGTAGCTATGATTTATACGGCTTGTAAGGGAGAACATGATGATTTAAAGGACATCATATCAGGATTGTGAGAATAAGGAATACCTTCTAAGTGATATTTCAGTCAGAAGAAACCCACAATCAAAGTCAGAGCTGTATATATTGGTGGAATGGACTCGATTTACACTTAACCTCTGCTTTGATTTTCAAGCGTGTTGTTTCCACTTTCTGCACCAATAATGTTTAAGACTTTGTTTCATAATCTATACTGCAGTTATTCAAGAGCACAATTATGGATGAAATGTGCATGAGTGACATTAAACAGAATTATACAGAATTGGGAAAAGTTTGCATGACAACTCACAGAATCCAGGACAGCATGGCCGTTGGACAATAAAATAACTTTTCCAAGCTTCTTAATTAAGCTGATGAACCTTTCACATAGAGAATCGAATTCTCTTTGGCTGACATAGCTCCCAAATGGCCTCAGTGAGTACTGGGAAATAAATAGTCATATCCCAGGAGAGAAGATGAGGGCAGCATCTTCCACTAAGTGTAGATATAACTTGCAGATATAGGACAGTCTGGTGCACACAGACTTGAAAAGGGCAATGACTGCTGCCCTTTCTAACAAATGGCAACATGATACAAATGAGAACATAAAGCAAGTATTTAAATCAAGCAGAATGTGCATCTTCCTGACTTGCTGCAATAGATTTAATGTTATTGACCATGGTCAACGGAATGGTTGAACAATGTCAATCAACTACTTTATCATAGAGATAAAAGTCTTAACGTATTTGGCTGCAGAAACATCATTAGACCATCCTGCTTTCTCAGTTGTGTAATCCTTGTTTTGACAGAATACCTACTAAAAAGTTTTTTAAAACCATGTTAGAAGGAGTATTGTGGTATCTTAAAGGCTAACACATTTATTACGGTATAAGCTTTTGCTGTCACAGGTTTATGTGCCATAGCATTTGCTGGCTTAGTAAAGTATGTATATGGAATGACAATGTGCCTCTCTCCAATTGACTTTGCAGACATGGGATATGCCAATGGGCCTCATTTTGGAATGGAGACAGGTCAAGGCATAGGAAGTCCACTGACAGTTTAGACCAGAACTAAGCAGTTTGGGGGGCAGTTTTCTGCCCCCAACCCTCTCCAATGCCAACTCTGCCCTGAAAAACAAAACTAGGATTGAGTAAGACTTCTAGTTCTAGACAGTGTCATCGAAGCTACCAACATGAATTTGACCAGACTCCGGGAGGCAGTGGAAGACAGGAGGGCCTGGCATACTCTGGTCCATGGAGTCATGAAGAGTCGGACACGACTTAACGACTAAACAACAACAACAAGACTTCTAGTGTTAGAAAAGATGTTTTTTGAGGGGTGTAAAATGTTAACGAGAAGTTGCTAATACTATATATGGTATGAAAAATCTTTCTCATACTAGTAGATCTTGGAGTGATCCAAATAAACTAGTTGGCAGGAAACTCAGGACAAGCAAAATAAATGACTGCTTCATGCAGCACATACTTAATTGATGGAATTTGTTGTCAAAGGATGGGGTGATGGCTGCTAGTGATAAATCTACTGAGGACTGTTAATTATACTGAGTGTATGCAATTTCCAGATGTAGACAGTATACCTCTTGAGTACTAGTTCCTAGATAAAAACTGTGGGAGGATACTACCAAAGTCATGTGATGTTAATGGGGTTCCAAGAGGCATCTTATTGGTCACTGTAGGAAACAGGATGCTAAGCTAGATAGGTCTTTGGTTTGAGGCAGCAGAATTCTTCTCAGTAATTCCAAAAAATTACTTCTTTGGATCAGAAGTCCCAGAATCCTTCCACTATGCATGCTGGCTATGGGATTTTATGAGATTTGTCCAAAAAAACTCTGATCCTTCTTCTGTTCTTACAATGCATAAAAACACCCATTTAATTTTCAGAATTCCCAGAATTCTATTAGTATCACTCTACATTGACAGAATATGCAAACTTTCGCGTTCTTCAGATGGTAAAAAGAAATGAGATGGGAGAGTAAAAATAGTCAGAGGCCATGTTATACTTGCAGCTGGCTGGATAATTCAGTGAGTTAGGTATCTAGCTGTGGAGCCAGAGGTTGGAAATTCAATTCCCCACTGTGCCTTCCATGAGAAAAGCCAGCCTGTGTAGCCCTGGACAAGCTGCACAGTCCCAGGATGCTCCCAGAAGAAGGGAATGGTAAACCACTTCTAAGTACTGTCTACCTAGACAACTCTGGAAACGATGATCATAAGTTGGAATTGACTTGATGCCTCAAAATTATTATAATTATGTGATACTTGCACAACTCTGTCTAACCAAGCCCCATTCTTCATCACAGATGAGGTTTAAATTACAGTTCTTCTTCGTGGCCTCTGTGAATCACACCCTGGGTGATTCGTGCCTGCGCAGAGCCTCATCGGAGGATTCTAGGGCTTCTGCGGTAGCAATAAACGCATTAGAATATGCCCCTCCCCACCCGTATAAGTACCTTGGCGCCAAGCGTCCCCTTTCAGTTTCTTTCAACCGCCGCGTTGAGAGCCTCATAATTCTTCTTCTGTGAGTAAAAGAGAAAGAGAGCTTATTCTTGATTACTTCCTGTTATCAATCTTTTCCTTTTAAACTATTAGATCAAACTCTTTATCATTAGAGATTTTTCCTTTCCCCTCACTCGGCCTCTGGCCGCAGCACTCCCCCCTCTCCAATCATCAGTTTTTCTCCTTAATTATTTTCTCCTATTCATGGCCCCTTTGGGCCCGTTTAAGCACTGAGTTGTCTGTGATAATAAGATCCCACTTTCCAATGGACACGCTAAGTGCCTTTTCTGCTTGGGAGAACAACATCAAACTTCCTCCTGTACCCATTGCAAAAAATTTAAGCGCGGAGTTCTTCGATCTCGCCTCTCGAGGCTAAAACTCCGACTTTGGGAACAATCCTTACAACCAGTTCAAATGGCCCAACCTCCCTGTAGGGCCACTTCCCAAACCAAAGCAATGGAAAAAGCCGTTACTGAATCATCGAAACAACATCCATCGTCTACACCAGCTCATTCCGATTCTCCATCTGCATCGTCTAAGACCTCAAAGACACACAAATCGAAACCCTCCATACCGAAGTCCTCGACTTCGAAAACAACCTCTAAACGTCAGAGACCGACTGAAGCTGCTCCAGAGCCTGTTCCTCCTAAATGAGCTAAACAGTCTAAGCCTACAGACATCCCACCACAACCACAACTCTCTGAATCAATTTCGGTCGGATCTCCCTCAGATGATGACAGACTTCCGTCTCATCAACCCTGTTCTCAGTCTCCAGAATGGCTTGATAGAGTCGACCAACTAACGTCCTCTCCTACCAGTCCACAACCTTCCATTCCTTCCAGCAATCCTTCGGTTATTCCATCGCCCGAGGATTCCCATCCCGAACGGCTCAACACCGTTCTGTATTCGATGCTCTCGAATCGCCCACCGATCCCTAACCAGGACCGTCGACATCAACAATCTCGACAGCTCGCTTCATCGCGTGTGGTTCAAACCCACGCTCAGCACGCGCATCGGGTTGCCATTTGCCCCGACCAGTGCTCTGCTTGACAAACTGCACCAACTAGTCGACCAGGTGTTTTACCCGGTTCGATAATACCATCTAATAGTCGGCCTACCTCTCGACAACCATCGGTGTCGAAGCGGCCTCATCACCGAGAGGTGACTACGTCAACCTGCTCCCCATTTGGTATCGAAAAAACCCCGGACGGTCGAGCAGATTTCATCCACACGTGAGGCTTTTGCAGCCCCAGCCTCCCGATACTTTCCTACTACAATAGATGACGGAAATCACTCTTCACACTCGGCATTGCCAGCGTCAATTTATTCTACTGCTATGCCATCGCATCAGCAACCTCCGTTTCGACATCACAGAGACACAGGCTCCGATATCGACGATCCTCGATATTCATCCTGGTCCATGGACACTCGCTCCATTCCGTTACATCAACACAGTTCCCATCCTCCGGTAAATCCAAGTCATCGACCCCGGCACCGTTACGACATCGAGCTCGACACCGAGGTCCATCCCTACCAATCGAGGTCCGTTGACGCTCAACCACCATCTTTCGATGTCGACGATCCTCGAGATCGACAGATGTCCATGGACATGCCACCTCCATCTTTTCCGACTCATAACCAGCAATACTACGAAACTCAGCCTCTCGACACCGAAGTCGATCGACAGTCCGTCGACTCCAGACACGACCTCGACGGCTCTGACCATGGATCTCGGCTGCAGACTCCATCGCTGTTACTTACCTCTCCAGAGTCGGACATTGTCGATACCGACCCGCCGTCACCGGCAGAGGATTTCCAGACCTATGCCCAACTTATGATTTGAATGGCTAAATCCCTTGATCTGCAAGTCCACCGACCATTGACAGAACCAGCCGATCATCTATATGATCCGATCTCTAAAAATACAACCACTCCGGTGCACATATCAATGTTACCATCTCTCCTTAGTACTGCGCAGAGATCCTGGACAAAACCAGCTTCCTCCCATACCATGTCTAAGCGGATTGATAACCTCCTTAGAATTCATGACCCAGGAGCCATTTTCCTCCAAAAACAACCAGCTCCAAATTCTATATTTGTCGAAGCCTCTCAATCGAAATCTCGACACCGACAATCTCTCATACCACCAATTAAAGACAGCCGGCGAATAGACTCCATGGGTAGATGGCTTTACTCTTCCACAGCCTTCACCATGCGAGTCGCTAATTATCAAGGAGCCATGGGAGCTCACCAACGCTTCCTCTGGGACAACATGTCCACCTTTCTTGAATCCCTGCCAGAGGATAAAAAGATACTAGCTCAAACCTTCCAACAAGAAGGTCTCTGCATTGATAAACAACAGATGCTTCCCCCCCCCCCGCCACACTGTAGACACTACAGCCAAGTCCATGGCCACTTCAGTAGCCCTTCACCGTTTTTCCTGGCTCAGAACGTCCGGCTTAGCCGAAGATTCTCGGGCACGTTTCGAAGACCTCCCCTTCGATGGAGCAGGTCTTTTTCATGCTGAAACTGACGATATACTAGAGAACGTACAAAAGAAACATTCAGCAGCCAGACGATGGGGAGTTTACCCTTCCTACCAGCAATGTCCTCAGCAAAATCAATAGAAACGACCCTATAACTCGTACCAGAGGTTCCAATGAGACCCTCCATGACAAACCTCTTACAATCCATACTTCAAAAACCAAAGAGCCAAAACCCGGCAACAGCCTGCCACTAGGTGGAATGACCGGAAACCCAAACACCATGTTTGACGTTCCTCTGACCAAGATCGCCACCCACCCCACCAACCCTGCCCTCTGGAAACACTTAGCTGCATGGGAATCCATCACCACAGATTCCTGGGTAGTCTCCATCATCAAAAACGGCTACCACATCCACTTCTTCGAACTTCCTCCAACAACACACGTCGTTACTCCTCCATCACAACCCCTGCAAGAAGAAATAACGAATTTACTTCTCAAAGATGCCATATAAGCCGTCTATCAAAACAACACCAGGTTTTTCTCTCGCTATTTCACCGTCCCCAAGAAAGACAGGGGTCTTCACCCTATTCTAGATTTAAGATTATTAAACAACTACATCGTCACCACAAAATTCCGCATGGTTACTCTAGAATCAGTTCTTCCCTTACTTCGAAAAAATAACTGATTCACCATCATAGACCTAAGAGATGCTTACTTTCATATTGCAATACATCCCGCACACAGAAAATTCCTTCGTTTCCAACTTGGATCACAAGCATACCAATTCAAAAGACTCCCATTCGGCCTTGCAACAGCTCCGAGAGTGTTCACCAAGTGCATGGCGCTGGTAGCCGCCTACCTCAGACTTCAAAACATTCTCGTCTTTACATATATCGACAACTGGCTCCTTGTAGCACACTCCCATCCCAAAGCTCGACGAGACACCCGTTTCACCCTCACCCTTCTTCGCGATCTCGGTCTATCAACGAACAAAAATCAACATTAAAACCTACAAGGACTATACATTACATAGGCGCGCTCATAGACTCTACACGAGCTCACGCGTTCCTCCCTGCAGAAAAGAGACAAAATCTCTTCACCCTACTTCGCCCTCTTCACCCTCCGCATGCCTTGATACCTGCCTTAACGGTGCAATGAGTTCTAGGCACCATGGCCTCTATGACATCAGTTGTACAACATGTGCGTCTCAAAATGAGATATCTCCAATCCTGGTTTCTGGCCCTATTCGATCCACTAACAGACTCTCCCCACACTCTCCTAAGAGTCACTCCAGAATTGGCCTCTCAACTTCAATGGTGGCATTCCCATACCAACTTTTCTATCGGGCGACCGTTCCAACAACCTTGCCCACGAATACAAGTCACTACCGACGCCAGTCGCACCGGCTGGGGGGCTCATTGCAAATCCCTCACAGTCCACGCCAAAGGGTCTCACAGAGAAAAACTGCTCCACATAAACGAATTGGAGCTACTAGCCATCATAAAGGCCTGCAAGGCTTTCAGAAACTATCTCGTAGGAAAAATGGTACAGATCGCCACCTACAGAACCACGGCGATGTACTACATCCTAAAACAAGGCGGCACCCACTCCCCAGGTCTCCTCTATCTACCTAGCGGTCGACCTCTGGGAGTGGTGTCTGCAACATCACATCTGTCTCACAGCCTTACACATTGCTGGTCAAGACAACGACCTAGCAGACTCGCTCAGCCATACAGATGCCCAAGCTCACGAGTGGGAACTAGATCAATCAGTATTCCGCCAACTATACCGGAAATGGGGCACACCGACTCTCTATATCTTTGCCTCCCGAGCGAATTGGAAATGCCAACTGTATTGCTCCCGAGCAGGAATAGGAAAACATTCCCAGGGAGACGCATTTGTCAGCTGTTGGCCCAAGACTCTTACCTACCTTTTTCCGCCGTTCCCTCTCCTCCACAAAGTTGTCGTCCATCTACAACAAGACAAAACCAATGCCATCATTATAGCCCCTTGGTGGCTGAGACAGACTTGGTTCCCAGTTCTCCACAGTCTCTCATCAGACATCCACCATCTCCCCCGCCTGCCACACCTTCTCACACAGAACAACTCCCAAGTCCTACACCCGGACTTACCTGTTCTGCACCTGGCAGCATGGAGGATTCTCCCTCATTAATGAACATTCTTCATCATGACAAAAAACCATCCACAAGGAAAGCCTACCTGTACAAATGGAAGAAATTTCAATCCTTTACCAAATCTTCCTCATCATCCACCATCAATCCATCACTCTCCACTGTTCTCCGCTTCCTCCTACATCTCAAATCCAAGGGCCTCTTCATCTCATCCTTGAGAGTCTACCTTTCCGCAATAATATCATAATAATGTCATGGTCATACGCAAAACTGACTTCCTATTGGGACACAAGGTCTACAGAAAACCCACCCACACAGACTGGTACCTACACAAAAACTCCAACCACCACCCACAGCAAAAAAGATGCATAATCAAAACACTGGTAGACCGTGCAAATCGGAACTGTGAAGCTCAATTTCTCAGCACCGAACTCAACCATCTGAATTGGGCCCTACAGGCAAATGGCTACTCCAAAAATGAAATCACAAGAGCCATCAAACCAAGAAAACAACACCAAACTGAAGAGGAAAAACAGCCACCCACAAATAAAGTATTTCTGCCATACATCAAAGGGGTCACGTACCGCATGGGGAAACTTTTGAAAAAACACAACCTACAAACAGTATTCAAGCCCACCACAAAAATACAACAAATGTTACGGTCAGCAAAGGACAAAAGGGACCCCCTCACCACAGCAGGAGTATACCGGATACCTTGCAGTTGTGGCCAGGTATATATTGGAACCACAAAACGCAGCATCCACACCAGAATCAAAGAACATGAGAGACACTGCAGACTAAAACAACCGGAAAAATCGGCTGTAGCTGAACATGCCCTAAAACAAGCTGGACATGAAATTCTATTTCAGAAGACAGAAGTACTGGACAACACCAGCAATCATTATGTTAGACTGCACAGGGAAGCCATTGAAATCCACAAACACCAGCAGAGCTTCAACAAAAAAGAAGAAAGTTTAAAACTCAACAAAGCCTGGCTCCCAGCACTGAAAAATACAGTCTGCAAAAGGTCAATGAACTCTACCCAGCTACAAGAACCGGTGATCACTGCACACAAAAGACCAGCTAACGACACCCATCAATCACAGTGACAGATAATCTCTCCCTCTTATCACAACAATACACCCACAACAAAAAACACGCTGATCACCACAATCACCCATCTCCTGAAAAGGACAAAAGCTGATCCCAGAGCTATAAATACTCAACTATCCAAACAAATTGCACCAGAGCATAGACAGAGTTCTGACTCCTGTCCTCTGAAGATGCTGGCCACAGAGACTGGCGAAACGTTAGGAAGAACAACCTTCAGAACATGGCCAAACAGCCCGAAAAACCCACAACTACTACTTTTATGTTTGTGCATTTTATTTACAAGAATTAAATTTAAAAAACCTGTTTTTCTAGTTGTTCTCACACTGTGATTTCATTTTAACAACAGTCTTAGAAGTGCAGGGCTGGAAGTGGCTATAACTATAAAAGAATTCTTGCTATCAATAGGTGTGTCAAGTGTGTTTGCTTGTTTTCATGTTTCCGTTACTTGGCCTTATTTCAGCTACCAGAGTGCACTTTTGAATGGTAACTACAGGCACAAATCTCTAATTTTAGTCAATTCAGCATTCTTTTAATTAAGAACCAGCTAATGAGCTGCCAATTTTAACACTTCACTTTCATTTCATGGTACTTTCTTCCTCTTTCAAAGCTGTCCAGGCCAGAGAAATCAGAGCCTGTATTTTGTGGAACCATAATTTTATCTCTCACTGATTTCCAAGCCATTGTCTTTGTAGAACTTTTCCTTGGTGATTAACTTCAGACATTTCTCCACTATAACACAACTGTCCTGTTTCTAGCAGAGATGTTGCATAATGTCTCTCCCCTCTCCTCTTACATGGAAAGCATTGACTCTTCCATTGAAACAGCTGTCGTGCTTGATCAAACAACAGTCAATGGCTTTTACTGCTCTTAAGAAGAGGCAAATTGCATGGAGCGCATGATTACTCTAGGTTGTATTTGTTCCACAGGTATGAAGCAGCATCCAGGGCAGTGGCTTCCAGACTTGGGTTCACAAAATTGTTGGACTTCAATTCCCAGAAGCTCTAGCCAGCATGGCCAGTGGTCAAGAGCCACAAAGTTGGCACCCATTGCTTGTAAAGAGCTGCCTTGCACTTTAGCATGTGGAAAATTAAACATGGTGGTTGCAAAATACTAAAATTAAAGCTGCTTATTTAAAACAGACTGATGGTTGGCTCATGGGCACTCAGTCAAAAACCGTTATGGATAAAAATCTGGATCCTTGAATTAAGATAACTTGCCAAAGTATATTTATAATCTTAATCCATAGACCTGGCCTTGAAGAAAGAATTCCGTTTTAGGGCAGCAGACCATGAGAAGGTCAACAATAGTTGTCTCTCGTGACTCAGTGTAATAGGAAAAGCTTTCTCCCTCCCAGTGTGATAGCAAGAGTGGCTACCTCCATTCCATTCAGCTATTTAATAATATGTAATGTAAATATATAAGAAGAACCTGCCTGGTTCAGCATTGTGTTGCCATCCTGGCCGACCAGTTTCCTGTAATTGTGTGGCAGGAGAGCAATATGAGACCTCCTGCTTGTGTTCTCTAGCAACTGGCATCCAGAGGCATACTTTCTCAGACACTGGTGACAGTATATAGTTCCAATGACTATCGACAGCCTTATTCTTCTTGAGTTGATCCAGTTCTTGTAACTTGGTGGCCATCACTGTAATTTGTGGCATAGCAATAGGAGAATTCTCTTTGATTAGAAGCTAGTAATTTTGTATGAGACAAGTAAATGCAAGAACCCTTCTATGAGGGTATAGTTGCATTTGGATCTATAGAGTACCTTCAGGCTGAACAGCAAATTGTCTTTTTTTGCAAGAACTTTATTTATTCATGTACAAGCAATAGCCTTTTTTTGTCTGCACAACTTTCTGCCCTGTGGAACTATTATATGAAGAACTGATTAATCTAATTATACCCTAACACAAAATCAGTAAATCACAGCATCCATGCTTCTGAAATGCTACAGATTTCTTTTCAGCACCTCTGTTGAGTTATCTTAGAGGATGAATTGTTTCATGGCCTTCTATCCCTTCATCTCTTTCCAGACATTTACAGCGTGGTGCAATTCTCACCTCCGCAAGGCAGGCACACAGATTGAGAACATAGAAGAAGATTTCAGGGATGGCCTTAAGCTTATGTTACTCCTGGAAGTCATATCAGGTAAGAGAGTCATCATGCAATGGTGAAATGTTTCAGGAAATTCTTAAACTTAGTGGGTTTCCCAAGTACAGAAACCAATATTCAAGTTTTCTAAGGACAATTAAAAAGAAGCAAGAGTACCCTTCTTTTGTGCTTCATGGTCATAAAATATAGTTTGAAACCTGGAAGGAAGAATAGCCTCAAAGATACAAGAAGTTAGAGTCTATTGTTATCCAGTGCTATTACTATGCACAAATGCAGTGTTCACACAGCTGCTGTCTGTACTACACCCCTTGGCAAAGTGTGAGCACAGCATGGAACTAAGACATTAGCTTTAATGCACTAACATTAAAATCAGTATTTTTGCATTAACAGGAAGACAAGTATACCGATGCATCTAGAGAATAGTTTTAACATTTTCAGTGTTTTATTTTCACTTTCAAAACAATACCGTTACAAGAATCCTCCTGTTATTTCCAAGCTCTGGGTGTGAGGTTTGTCAGCTGTGTTAGCCAAACCAAGGGAGGGGATGAAAGACAGAGGAGCTCTTTAGTTGCCCCCTGCCCCCAATATTTTTCTGTATTTTCTTTGGGGCTTTACATGTGTGCTTATGTGTCTATTGCTTGTTTGCTCTTCAAAAACAAAAGGCTTTGGGAAAAACAGTGGGTATCTCTCTTCTCCATGCTGATTCAAATAATGTAGGGCTCCAAATGAATTTTGAAGCAAGCTACTGAACAACCCCTGTCTCATGGCTTCCTTTGATGCTTTCCAGAAACTAGCTGAGTTGAGTCACTCGCATACTTTATTTTTGTCTTGTTTATCTTGTTGGTGAAGTGCTCACTCATGCATACATACAGTAGGAGGTGAAAGCCAAGAGGAAGCACTGCAGAGACCATGATAGGAGAGGGGTGAATGATTGAAGCAAGGTCTGGATGTTCCAGTTTAGAGGGGCATGGCATGTACCCATGCAACATAAACTCCTTGGTGTTGTATTTTTTGCGTGCGTGTGTGTGCGCGCGCGCACGCTTAAACTATACTGCTCCTTGAGAGTTTATATGTTGTTGAACACAGTCAGCATATCTTAGAAAAGTTGCCTGCTGCATTTTTGGCACTGTGTGCATTAAATCATGTAAACAGGGCCAGGGTATTCTTGAGCCTTTCAATGCTACAATGGCTTTCCCTTTTTTTAGAAGAAAAAAGCAGCCTGGAAACCTTCTCTTTGCTCTTTAGCAATATGAGATCACATATGTTACTCTTGGCAAGTGTCTGGGATGCCTTTTGAAAGTGGAGGACAAGCACCCACTTTGTTGTGGCATCGTGTGGTGAAAACTACCATGAGCACAGAAGGAGAGTCAATAGGGGCTTGTCAGAAGTAAATGGGACTGTTGTTCTGTCTCTCTTAACTTCAGTTTTAGTTGCTGTTGGCAGCAATTCAAAGTAAACACAAACTACAAAAGCTGGGCATGCAGTATTTTGAAACGAAAGGAGAAGGAATAGAAGAAAATCAAAGATAACAGTGGTACTGCAACAGAAGTAGGTCCATTACATTAGACAGCCCCACCCTTTTAAGTATTTTTGCCATTCTACAGTATTTTTACCTACGACCACTTGTCCTGAGACATGGTCTCTTGTATTTAAAGTGGAGAATGGAAAAATATGTGTACATGTAAATTTATTTTTAAAAATCTGGTGGGAAGCAGGCCCTCGATACCTTGGTGTATGCGCATTAGCAGCAGTGTCCCTAGAGGTGTGCTTTCTATACCATTAATAGGAAGACAATCAAGTGCAATATTTCAAGCAGTGAGATCTAAATGTTGAGAACAAGAGATTTGAACCTTTATTTTATGAGAAAGCAGAAAACACCGCGTTTCTCTAGCAGTTAGGGTTAATCTGTATGTGAGGGGAAAAACCATACGCTAGAGCCTTCATGGAACGGCAACATTTCAAAACAGAAGTGTGAGCTGTATACTTAAACATGTGCCCCCACTCAAAGCTCCCTGGCCATTGAAGGTTAAAATGTCAGCATGAAAAAGTTAGCTTTGCCTTCTCCTTGAGGTGCTAGCTGACTATGTGCAGGGAGTTTTCATACTGGGAAATATTCTGATATGCCATTCTCTCAATTGCTTTTTGAAACGATTCAATCTTGAGAGTGCATCTAATGTTGTTGTAAAGTGCCCTCAATTTGCATCTGACTGTTGGTAACGTTAATTGTGTTTTCAGGGTATATGAGATGTTTAAAGAATGGTTTTGTCACTGCTATCCCCCAGTGAGTTCCCATGTCTGAGCAGAGATTTGAACCCAGGTCTCTAAGTCCTAGCTCATCACTCTGTTTACTACACCACACTGGCTCTCATGTATAGTTTTAAATATGAACAAATCTCTTTAGATTGCAGTTGCAGTTTTACAGTGAAATAATTATGGTGGTGGTGATGGTTGTGGTGATGATGGCTTCCTAGCCTCTGCTGTTTTGTATAATTTATTTACTGAAATTGAATGAAGTATATTCATACAGTGGCACATTTTTGTTCTTACTAGGTGAACGTTTGGCTAAACCAGAAAGAGGCAAAATGAGAGTGCACAAAATTTCAAATGTGAACAAGGCCCTAGATTTCATCGCTAGCAAAGGAGTGAAGCTGGTATCCATTGGAGCAGAAGGTAAGCAGCAACAAATTCCATCAGAAGCAAAGAAGTGGGTGTCAAGACTACTGATATGATTATAGGTACGGAGCCTTTTTTCCTGATTGCAAGTCAAGTCACCCTATAGTGGTGATTTCCCCCCGCTGGAATTCTGTCTTGTGTATACATGCAAATACACTCTTAGTAAGCACTGATGTTGAGTTTTACTAGGGACACTCGGATAGCTCATGCTAGGTATTGAACCCATTTACCAGTCTAAATTCCTCCATGTAGATTCTATCAAAGTTCAGAGAGATGAGTCAAATAAAATACTACTGAATATTTCATGCGGTATATGGCTTGTGAATCTTCTGTTCTCCTATCTTGTGACACAGGAAGGCCAAAATTATAAAATCCTGGACTGGCTAAGATTTACCCTTATATGTTTTAGGTAGAGGTATATATTCCATGTTTGCTCATTTTCTGGATAATTGTTCTGCCTGACTTCAGTTGTGTGCTGGAGTGTGGGTAGGGGTGTACACACACACAAAAAAAATGTATTTTATTTTGGGTTCTTTGGCGGTTGTCTCTTTCATTTTTGTATTTTTTGTGTACTGGTCCTTCTGTTTTACATGAAAAGGAAAATTATTTTGGATCCTTCATTATATGTTTCCCGTTCGTGTTTTCTGGCACCCCAAAAGCCCCAAAGAATCTTTAAAAACTACTCTAAAAAAACCCAGAGAGACAAGGCAACAGAGCATCAGTCTACTCCAAAAGCAGGCAATAGTACATGAGAATGAAAAATCACATCAAACTTATACAAAAAATACCTCACTCTCTCACCATCTAATTCTAAAAGAAGCAAGGCACTAAAAAAAAGAAAGAAAGGGAAAACAATAGTATGAGTTCAGTGCCACACCCCCAGCACAATAGAGAACCTCTGGGCCTCAGCAGCATGATATTAAAAAGGCAAGGAAGCAGCCAGCTAGCTAGGCATTCGCTGTCTGGCACATAGAGACACTCACCAAAGCAAGGAACAACTGCCCAAAACCAAGAACAGCAAGAGAGAAATGCCCACGCAGCCCAGTGGCACACTGACACAGTCACAAAGTCCACCTCCCAACCCACATAACCCCCCCCCAGAAGCAAAACACACACACACACACACAAACCACCAAAAAACTCCCCCAAAAATCCAGCAGTCCAAACCTCCCCGCATATACACACTTTTGAAACAGTGTATTAACTAAATAAGATTTTAAAAAGATCAGCCAGTGAAATCGTACACACCCACGCATACACAAAGGGAAAAAATGGCAAAATAAAATGCACACACAGAGCCCCCATTTTCCCCTACTAGCAAATTTCTCTCCCTCCACCAGCTGAAGCCTTCTCTTCTCGGCTTTGAGTCTAGCAGGCAGGCCAGGCATGTATCATTGAGTTAGGACTGCACATTAACATGGCTGCCACCCACACCATACCTGGGAAAGTAAAATGCTGCTTTAAAAAATGCCTATAATATTAACTACCTTTTTTTACCCTTTGAACTATAATTGTAGCTAATTACTTTTTAGATGCAATTTTCCAGGCTCTGGTTGCACATTATTTCTTAATACCAGCATGAGATGTAAAAATGTTACGGGCTGTAACCAGGTTGACATGTCTCATGGATATGGTTTATTTCCTCCCATTCAAAAGGATAGGTATAAAACAGAATTACTCCTGAACTGCTTCTGTTAATATATGAATAAATGTAGGCTGAATGTGTGAATTCTTGTCCCAACCTACCGTAGGCATTTTATTTTGTATCAAGATTATATCACAGCTTTTTTGTGGGCAGCTGAGGCTGACTGACAGCTCTGTGGTACAAAGACTGCCCTACGGAGAGGATTATAAAGTTTTCCAGTCTATGAATTTTAAAGGACTTAAATTAAGATTTTTGAAAGTTGTCACTCCCATAAACTAGAAAATAAAAGTCAATGAGGCAGGCAGAATGCGGTTCCAGAGATTCAGGCAGGATAAGCCATACGAAGCAGGTAGGGCTTTGCTAGAAAATCACCTTGAGTTAGCCGGAGAGAGATTTTAAAAGGCAGGATGACCAGTCCTGCTAGGCAGAAGAACTGCTGGATAGCTCAGTAGTTTATGTATCTGGTTGCAGAGCCAAAAGTTGGGAGTTTGATTCTCCACTTGTGCCTCCTTGACAGGGCTAGACTCAATGATCCATAGGGTCCCATCCAGCGCTGCAGTTCTAGGATTATGATTAAGATTATTATCGAACTATAATTTTAATTACATATCTTTAGGATGAGATGATGGGAATGTGACTGTGGGAGAGGAGATGGCGTGTCAGAATCACATTCTTTCTACTGACCAGGTTTTATTCTCAAATATTTAATATCTTACAGCCTTTCTAAACAAATGGCCTATAAACAAAATGGAGACAGATATCCTTTATTTGCATATCCTCCTGATAGAAGATGGTTGTAATAAAAGCAATGAGATGAAAACATACTCAGCCAGTGTAAAATCTTTTTCCATTTTCCTGCTACTGATTGCAAAGCTTCACTTGTTCTCATTCTTAAAATAGCTTTCCCTTCTTGAATTAATATAGATTTTAATAAGATTTTCAGTTTGCTAATAGTTTTGTGGAAAGCAGCCTGAGATTACTAGTAAGAAACTAGAAAACTGGTGTGGAGTTTGTGTCTGGTTTTATTTTTAAAAAAATCAATCAGAGTTTACGCTGCATCTATGTTATACATAATTATAGAAGTTCTATACCACTTTAACTGTTATGACTCCATCCTACAGACTTCTCAGATTTGCACTTTCATGAGGTCTTCTGCTAGAATCTAGGTGAATAGTTCCCAACCTGGAGTCCCCAGATGTTCTTGGATTAAAACTCCCAGAAGCCTTCACCACCAGTTGTGCTGGCCAGGATTTCTCGGAGTTGTAGTCCAAGAACATCTGGGGACCCAAAGTTGGGAACCACTGATCTAGGGGCTCTCTAGCAGAGAAATCAAAGTACTTCGTTAGGTCTCTCTTACAGAGAAGTTGAAGTACTTCAAAAACGACAAATCCTGCGTACTCCATAGGGGAGAGCTTTAGCAGTTAAAGCAGCATCAAACCGCTATAACTGTATAGTGTAATTACGTTCTCGTTGATATCATAGGCACCAGTTCCCAAGCTGTTTATGTATTGCTGAGCTTTGCTTAAGCTCGTGGGGAGGAAATACATTGACATCTTTATTAGATTGTCTTTAGATCATTGTATAGCTCAACAAGTTTATCATGACTGCACTTTAAAGTCCCATTTTCCTGATACTTGTATTGGGGTGATTACAAAGGGCAGAGGAAATTTATTAATTTGGAAAGCCATTACAGTGTGAAATTTGGGGAAATGCTAGTGGCCCCTTCATTCTCAATTCACTCATGTTCTTTAGACTGGTGAAGCAAGAATCTGCAGCTGGTATTACCAAGTCCAGAAAAGCACTTTCAAGGTCCAACAAGGATTGAATAAAATTTGCATTTGTTCCACACACAAATCCTAGCTATCCCAAGCTTTTGTCATTCCCACAGTATAAAAGTGGAAAGGAGTCATTTGGTTGCTACTGTTGTTAAATATTTAAGAGACATTACCTCAAGATCTACTACAAATTAGCCAGAGATCTATCAGTAAATCTTGGTTTTCATTTCTCAAAGCATGGAAAATTTACTTTTTTGAACTTGTATGTTCAAGAATGTCCTAGCCAGCATAAACCCCAAAACAGATTTATGTGGGGCTCTGTCTTTCAAAGTTTTACGAGAGGATCGTTGATACACAAGTACTAAACTGCTCAGTTTCTATGCTAGATTAGCAGTACATTTTCTTTAAATGTGTACTGATGCAATTATTAAGTTCAACTGAACAGTTTATATTTTTCTCTCTCTTACAGAAATTGTTGATGGGAATGCAAAAATGACCCTTGGAATGATCTGGACCATCATTCTCCGTTTTGCTATTCAGGACATCTCAGTAGAAGGTAAACGCAAAGTGATCTTCATCCTTCACAAAAATACTTGTGGAATAAATAAATAATAAATAAATATGTTGCATGTTACATATTTTCTAAATATAAATATGTGCAACCTACTTGCAGTTGCTTATCAGCTCATCAAAGCTGATGATCACTCTGTGTATGAACTGGGGAGCATCACCCACCATTTCTACTTGCTTGATGGGGAGAGGCAAGTTCTGGGGGCTGCCAATGTTATCCTCTGGGGAGCAGCTGTCAGTGATCCTTTAGCATTTATTTTTAAAAATGGAAATAACTAGAAATTTACTTCCATTTTTCGAAGAAAAACACTAGAAGTTGCACACAACTTCAAAGGAGAATCAGCAGCCCTAGAGGCTTCCAGAGTAGCAAGTCTGTTTTTGCACTGTCTGCATGTTTGTGTGTGTGTGTCAGTTTTGCAAAAAAAAAAAAAAAGAGAGAGAGAGAGAGAGAGAGAGACTGGTAAAATGGCCTTTTAGAACCTGCAGCTTCTAGGAGGACAGGTTCTGATAAAGCCTATTGGCTTTGGGTGTTGGAGCTGCAAACGTATTGATGTGAAGACAGTGTAAACCCGCCATCCCCAACTCCTCTGATGTGTTGGGCTACAAGTCCAAAGAAACCAGCCACCAGCTGTGCTGTAGGTTTGTAGTTTGGAATGACTCTATCGGCCATGGCTTTAACCTGGAGGACTGTCTTGTCTCCTCCTAGGGCAGAACATGTGCTTAAGATGTTACTAAGAACAGTGGGGAGAGTTACCGGATAGAATCCTATTGGTGTTTACATATGGGTTGTGTAACTCATTGCAGCTAATTACAGCTAATTTATGATGCTCTGGGACTCATCTCAGTTATGCAGCTGGGCACATGGCAAGGTATATGACTAAGACATATTTTGGCAATTAGGCACAATTATCTGCTGCAAGTTATGCATATCTCATGTGAATATCAATAGGATTCTGGCTGGTATAGTCACTGTCTTAGGATACAAAACCCTTTACTTTGCATTTGTTTCTATGCTTCCCACTCTGCTGTAATTTAGGAGGCATTATTAAATGTATGCTTGATTGTTTCTCATGTCTGATGTAGGAGAAGAGGGCTCAAGGGAGAAGGTTCAGATGACTGCCCTCCTTTTTATGTTTGTTATGTGATATCAGGTTGCTTCTGACTTTCAAGAATGCTAACAGGTTTTTCAGTGTCTGTGAGATGTTCAAGGAGTGGTTTACCACTTCCAATTCCTAGTGCCTTCCCAAGGTCAAATAGGGATTTGAATTCAGGTCTCTAGAGTCTGGTAGTCCAGCCACCAACTACACTGGTTCTCCTTTCTTCTTCACTACAAGTCTGTTTTTTGTTTTTGTTTTTCTTTGTTTTAAATTATTTTTTATATTTCCTTTGCAGTCAAGGTAACCCTAAATGTTTCCATTTTTGTTTTAGCAAATAAGTACACTACCTGGTAATAAACTAAAAATGGCTGCCATAGACGTTTCAAGTTGCACTCCCTGTGTGGGGTAAAGGGGGGGGGGAAGTAGCCCAAATCCCCTTTCAGTGGCTTGAAACATTTTAAAATGAATAGGCAGCTTTCAAGAGTAGTGGGTAAAATGCTCCAGAGGTTGGCTAATCCATGTACCTTTTGTTCTTTAGAGACATCTGCTAAAGAAGGGCTTTTGTTATGGTGTCAGCGGAAGACAGCCCCATACAAAAATGTGAACATCCAAAACTTCCATATAAGGTAACATAAAGGTGAAGGGTAGCAGCCGGTAACTTGTAATTCTGCATGGTCTGAAGTATTGGGGTGTTGCTTGATGCTTAGCCCAGCTGTTTCCAGCATCGGCATTAAGAACATTTAGGGGGACTTATCATTGCAATCCATTAAGGGACTGGTATTGGAGAGCACTGGGAAAGGTTATTCCTTTTGATGACTGGCCATGGTGTCGAGCGGGGTGGGATTCTCAAAGTCACTGTACAAAAATGTTGGCAAAAGGAGAGAAGAATAAAACATTGTAGCCATTCGTAGTTCTATTTTAGTGTGAGGTTTCATAGATCAAAGTCTGCTTCCTCAGATACTGAGTGCAAATACATGACCTGTATATTCTCTTGATCAGATCAGAGTACAAATAGTAGACAAAGTGACACTGGTTTGTTACCACAGGAGTGGAACTATCAGGCTGTTAATTGCTTTAATTGATATGTTCTGGCCAGAGCAACAGTGTTAAGTCTGGTGAACTGGATCTCTTAGGAATGCTGAGAGATATAACTAGGACAGAAGTCAGAGTCTGTCAGGGGATGCAACTGGGTTATATATGAAAAATATTATAGAAAGCTGATTTATAATATGTGTAGTGTGCTAAAAAGCCTTGTTGTTGTTTAGTCGTTAAGTCGTGTCCGACTCTTCGTGACCCCATGGACCAGAGCACGCCAGGCCCTCCTGTCTTCCACTGCCTCCTGGAGTTTGGTCAAATTCATGTTGGTAGCTTCGATGTCACTGTCCAACCATCTCGTCCTCTGTCGTCCCCTTCTCCTCTTGCCTTCACACTTTCCCAACATCAGGGTCTTTTTCAGGGAGTCTTCTCTTCTCATGAGATGGCCAAAGTGTTGGAGCCTCAGCTTCAGGATCTGTCCTTCCAGTGGGCACTCAGGGTTGATTTCCTTCAAAATAGATAGGTTTGTTCTCTTTGCAGTCCAGGGGACTCTCAAGAGTCTCCTCCAGCACCACAATTCAAAAGCATCAATTCTTCGGCAGTCAGCCTTCTTTATGGTCCAGCTCTCACTTCCATACATTGCTACAGGAAAAACCATAGCTTTGACTATGCGGACCTTTGTCGGCAAGGTGATGTCTCTGCTTTTTAAGATGCTGTCTAGGTTTGTCATTGCTTTCCTCCCAAGAAGCAGACGTCTTTTACTTTTGTGGCTGCTGTCACCATCTGCAGTGATCCTGGAGCCCAAGAAAGTAAAATCTGTCACTGCCTCCATATCTTCCCCTTCTATTTGCCAGGAGGTGATGGGACCAGAGGCCATGATCTTAGTTTTTTTTTATGTTGAGCTTCAGACCATTTTTTGCGCTCCCCTCTTTCACCCTCATTAAGAGGTTCCTCCTCACTTTCTGCCATCAGAGTGGTATCATCTGCATATCTGAGGTTGTTGATATTTATTCCGGCAATCTTAATTCCGGCTTGGGATTCATCCAGTCCAGCCTTTCGCATGATGTATTCTGCATAGAAGTTAAATAAGCAGGGAGACAATATACAGCCTTGTCGTACTCCTTTCCCAATTTTGAACCAATCAGTTGTTCCATATCCAGTTCTAACTGTTGCTTCCTGTCCCACATATAGATTTCTCAGGAGGTAGATAAGGTGGTCAGGCACTCCCATTTCTTTAAGAACTTGTCATCGTTTGTTGTGGTCCACACAGTCAAAGGCTTTTGTGTAGTCAATGAAGCAGAATTAGAGGCTATAAAGCCTTATTCTCCATCAAAGCCCTTAGAAAGGCACTGGAGCTTTTTATGTAGCCATTTTCTACTGTCTCCCTCTTGAACCTCCCTTTGTAATTTCTTTTTTCTATAATAGCCCCTCTGAGATCCATAACTGTGCTAATAAAGTGTGGCAATGCTTTTTTCTTTTTCTTCCTTTCCTGTTTTCCCCCTATGTTTTTTTTCACAACATGAGGAGACAGACTAACATGGCTACTTCTTCGGAAACTGCTAAACAAGTAACTTTTCTGGTCTTTGATGGCAAAGCAGTTATACCCTGAAAGCTGGTCTTCCAGCTCAGGATTAAAGAGGGAATTCTTTCCCGCACTACAACTTGACATCTTTATTTCCATGTCTGATGTAACTTTAAATGGTCATGCCGTTTTTATACGCTGTAGGTACAAACAGAAATGGTAATAGTTCAAAAGCTTACTCCTAGTTTGCAAAATTATAGTTTAACAAACTAGGGATAGAGTGTCAGGCCCATATTCGTCCCTCACATCTCACTGAGCCTTCATTGACATACCAATCCTAGTTAATTTAAAACTACAGGCCTTTGTCTTGTCTGAAATAAGTAGGAACTGTGGTTTAATGTTAATTCACTAGCCAGAATCATAGACTCCATTTAAATGGGGCTGTAATTTTAAGCTAACTGTAGTTCTCAACAGAGCTTGGGGGGAAAAAAATTTTTTTGGACTACAGTTCCCAGAATCCCGCAGCCAACTTAGGTATTGGTCGTGCTGACTAGGATATTCTGGAACTTGCAGTCTCAAAAAATAATGTTTCCATGCACTGATTTTAAGCTGACGCAGAACTGTTGTTTAAGCTGGGAATGCGCCTTCAAAATGGGCCACAGTCACCAAGAACTGTAGTACAGGTGATATATAAATATGTAATAATAAGCTGCAATGCTGTGCAGTGGAGGGAATATTTTTGCCTGTAGCTTTATCAGCAAGAGACAAGAGCACATCCCTCTGCTTGAAATGCAAGAGAAAGTGTGCTGTACCAGTCAATTTATTCTTTGCTGCCCTACACACTGCAGCTGCTTAACACACATGTTTAAAAATATCCATCTGCTTGGGAGAGTTGTTTCTACAAGTGTTTTTGCATGGATTTACATCTTTAAAGCTTGGATTTTAAAGCTAGGATGGAGCTGATCATTAACAACGTATGTTCTCAGCAACCCAGACCCTGGAGACACAGTAAATGTGAGATGTCATATTCCTGATAGAATAGTTCTGTTGCTTATCCTATCTACCCTTTGTAAGCAATTTAGATGCAACTGCTGAAGATCTGTAAAGGAAAGAGCAAAGAGAGCAGTTATATTGTAAGGCTCATAAAGTCATGTCTGTGGTTCTTCTTTCTTCTGCTGCACAGATGTTTTGTTCAAACCAGGTGGGCTATTTCTAGAGGCCCTTCTTGGACATGAGGTACAGCTCACATGCTTTCACCCACCCCGTCCATTTAGCAGATGGGAGGAAAATTCAGCTGTGTTTTTGGCCTTCTGTGGCCTGTATTAAAGTCAAGGAAGGACGTTTTTTCAAAACTGGAAGTGACATGATGAATATAGTTAAGCGTATCATATCATTTCTTTCACAGCTGGAAGGATGGCCTTGGTTTCTGTGCCTTGATTCATAGACATCGTCCAGAGCTCATTGACTATGGAAAGTTACGAAAGGTACCTCTTTGTTTGGAATTATCCACTTTTTCATGGTCTAGGAGGAGGAAAACATATGTAGCAGTTTTAATACCTAATCAGTCCATAAGACGGAGGAGTGAAATTTACTCACCGAAGAGCTCAGATGTAGTGGTTTCATGGATTTCTGGCAGTTAGACCCTGATGGTGGTTTTTCAGACCAGCCAAAAATTTACTGGATCTTAAGAAACGCAAGTCAGACAATGAAGCAAAAAAGTGTGCTGCTTACATACTGCCCCATAGCTCTTAAAGCATTCTCTGGGCAGTTTACAATTTAATTATGCAGGCTACACATTGCTGCCCACCCCTGAGCTGAGTACTCAATTTACCAGCCTCTGAAGGATGGAAGGCTGAGTCAACCTCGAGCTGGCTACCTGGGATTGAACCTGGGTTGTGAGCAGAGTTTTGGCTGCAGTACTGTGCCTCAAGTTCAGACTGATGAAAACTGCTGTAGCCAGATTGGAAGATGGAGGAAAATATTTTCTGACTGAGCTTCTCAGTTAAATGAACATTGAGCTTGGCATCCCTGGACAAAGTAGCAGTACAGTGCATTATCTATCCTAGCAATGTCTTCCTGGAATTCTTAGTGGGACATAATGCAGTCTTTCTCGGTTTGTATGAAATGGCATGTTTTGCTTCAGTAGTTCGTCAAACTATTGTACTGAGCTCCTGTTGGGGAAAAGACAATTGCTGTATAGGAAAACAGTGGTAAGCTATCCTGAGTCCATGAGACCGAGCATTATATAAATCATTGTGATAGATAAGAATCATAAAAAAGAAAAAGAAGTTTGCTGGTAGGAAAAGAAATATCAAATACTCTTTCCCATTGTCCTGGCCAAATTGTAAAATGTATGTGCATCAGTGGTAGGCCATCCCCTTGATCTTCTTGTCCATTAAGGAAGCTAGATGAAATGTTAGGTGTTTCCACTTCTAACCTTTGAAACATTCCATCGCTAAGAACAGCAAATTTTGTGACTGAAATGTCCTGGCCTGGTTATTCTGATTATTCTAAACTCCATACATTTTAGTAGGTGAATTTCTGACAAACATAGTTAACAGATTTTACTCATTCCTCCTACTCTGCTTCAGCAGATTTGCTGATGTTATAAAGGTGACGGTTGGTGACATTGCAGTAATTACCATAGCAACGTTTTATGAAATGAAGAGGTAGAACTTATTGCTAGGAGGGAAAGCTGTCTTGCAAGTCAGCATTTTTAATGCTTGGGTAGAAAAGAAGCAGTAAGAGAATCTAGCATTCATTTTTGACGTCAGCAGAACTGGTATATGTACACTAACATTTCTGAAAAATCAGAACAACCTCATCATAGCTGTAGTAACATAATTCACTATCTTCCTTTGCATAGGAAGAGGCAGAATGGAAGAAAACATAAATGGGGAGCAAAGCAACCAAGGCTCTGGCGTGCTTGAATTAGCAAGAGATGACTTGTTTGTGCCAGGGGTGAGCTGACAGTTGTACAGCTGTCATGTTCGTGGGTGGTACAGGAAATGAGCAGTTTCAAGCGAAAAGGAGATTGATGGCATCCGTTCAAGGTCCCCAAAGAAGGAGGTCTAAAGAGCCCATTTGGAAATGTACATAGTTCTCATTGAACTGCATTGATGGAGGAACACTAAAGCTAGATTAGCACTCTACCTTCCGGTTTGGAAGCTAAGCTGGGAATGAATACGTTAGGGACAAATGTTCATGTCTCCCCTAAGCAACTGCCTCATGAATTCAGAATCCAAATGAGGAAGGTATGTATGGTCACAGTACCATGCTGTCTGTTAAGGCAAGGCAAGTGAGGACATGACAACTACGTTCACTTTCATTAGAACATAATTTTCTTCTGCTTCTTTTGTCTTGTTGGCTAGGCCAATTAAGTAAATAGTTCTGTGGAGCATGAAACTGAAATTACTGCTGTAGTTCTCAGTTAGGCAAGGTTAGTGGAGCCATCCTGTGGTCTGTCAATAGTTCCAAGTCAATTTGCAGATTGTTAAGATCCCAATACTATGAATAAACAAGGCTGTTTATGAATAATTTTCTTCTGTTATTTACCTCTTGCTAACTTTAGACTATTTCTTTGCTAGGATGATCCTCTCACTAACTTGAACACAGCATTTGATGTGGCTGAAAGGTACCTAGATATCCCAAAGATGTTGGATGCAGAAGGTACAGTATAATCCAATTTTGATTTCTTCAGAGAAATTCCACAAATGTTGCTTATATACTTGTTAGATCCTTCAAATGTCCCTTGTCCCCTCCTTGTCACACATCTAGAGTAAAGATCTATTTAGGAGTTAAAATTCAAGGTATTTTAAGTCTGTAAGGCTGGGGAGCACACTTGCCTTTTTCCATTCCTCTGTCACCATTTCTGCTGTTTTCTGCGGATGGAGGGATCTGAGAGCTTCTTTGAGTTGTGGGGTGCTCCATGCAATTTCAACCCTTTGTATTCCAGGGTTCCTAAAACCAAAGTTCTTGACGAGAGCCTCCACAGAAATACAAAGCTCACTCCTTCTGCCAGTTGCCCTTCACATGTAGTGTGTTATAGAAATGGCAACAGAGAGGGCAGAGCTAGCATGCTTCTCCTTGTACATTCATTGTACCCAGAATCTCTATGCTTGATCAGGACATTAGCCCTGATACATTATCTGAAGTGTTTTCTATTAACTGGCTTCGACATAAACTTTGTAACATTCAATTAAAGAAATAACCTGAGAGGCACAGATAATGTAAAATTCTCTTTCTGTACCATATGGAAGAGGCAACATGGATGTGGGACCTTCTAACCTGACTTCTGACTCCCACGCAATTCTATTCAGAGGTTACCAGGATGACATGGTAGCTTTTGTCCATAATGAATTAGACTGCACACAGCACCCCAGATCTTCAAATGAGGCTAAGAACAGAGAATGGCAGGGGTGTGCTCATGATGTGTTCCATTTGCTTTTGATGTTTTCGGTATTTTCAATCCTGCTGTGAAGCTTGTTATGATGAGTTTGCTTAGAACACAGACATAAAGCCGTTCATAGCTGGACACTTATCTCTGACTAAGTTGTCACTTAGGACAAACAAGCTGAATTCTCAGCAAAGGGCAAGTGCCTTGGTAATTGCGGTGTGCAAGAAAAGAAGATGGCAAGAGCCAATCCTCCATCCTGCATATGAATTACGTTTTTCTGGGCATTTTATTTCCTGATCCACTGTAGTTATAAGTCAAATCAAGTAAGGTGATCTAAGATTGGTTCATCATAATCTTTTGATCTTGGGAGCAAGATTCCTGGATCCTTGTGTCAAATATCTCTTTTCACTAGGTTGTCATCTTGGCATTTTGAAAACTGGCACTGACACATGGATCAATAATGTTTTAAAACCAAGGTTGGATGATACCTTTGTTCGACTGCTGAAATTATTGGCTGAGATCCAGTAATGTAAAGTTAGGCCATTTAAGCCTGATTATGTCATCAACCATGGTCATATTTTGTTAACAATTTTTTTCCCCTGTCCTTGTTCCCCAAGGGTCTTGGACTCCCGTAGGATCCCCGAGGTCCTGGGGAAGCCTTTGGGGACAGCAAGATCCTGGAAAGAGGCCTAAACGTCTGAAAAGTGCCATTCCTGATTCTGGGAGCTGCAGAAGCAGTTTTCAAGCATTTAAGACCCCCTACCCTTTGTCCCCAAAGCTTTCCCAGGATCAAAGGGATCCTGAGGGAACCTTAGAACCTGAATGGGTGGATAGGAAACTTTTAAAAAAAGAAAAGAAAATACAGCTGCAGCTATGATGTCATCGTGCTTATCCAGCATAACTTTATGTAACTGGATTTCAGCCAAGAGACGAAAGCACACCTTTGAGTTTAGCCCAACTTAATGAAGGGCCTACTGGACTCAAAAGCTTGCCTCCTAATATTTTAATGGTCCAAATCCATCCTTGTTTTTGTTTTGTTTTGTTTAAAATACAAAGCCCACATGGCTTTCTTCTTTTTCCTGTTTTTGAAAGATAATTTTGTTTCTGAATTTTCTGCCATGGTCCTTTCTGTGAGGGAACAATTGGTTGATGGATGGCTTCTGAGCAGTCCTGTTCTTTGACGTCTTTTTTTGAGTAGTTTTTGCATGTGGCCAAGAGTGAAGGACATACTTTGCTAGATCTGACTGCCAATCCATCCACTTTTTGGGTTGTTTAATTATGTTAAACAGTTGTTCTTGATGCAACTAGTCTGCCTCAGCACCCCTGACAAGTAGTGTTTGAGGTCCACAAAAAGCCCAAGCTCTTTGACTAAGAGAACTTCTTGCCCTCCATGCTTGCAAGCAAAGAGATATGTTGAAGGGTATTGAGATTATTTTGAATCCCAAGAAAGTTCACAGAAACAGGTGGTTAGTAATATGGAAATTTATTTCTCCTTCTGTGCCCTGGCAGCTGTTGTTTTTAATCATTACCACCACCACCACCATCTTCATCATAAAAGCAAGAAAAACATTGCATGGCCTGCGCTTGAGAGATGGTGAGCATCTGCTTCTCTCTTGCTAAAATAAAAATAAATTGGACCCTTCAAAATGATGGACAAAGTGCTAGGGAAATGGAAGCAGTGGTCTGTGTTCAGTACAGCAGCAGAGTGGCGGCTCATCAGCCATCTTTTTAATCTGGGAGACATACAGCTCCTTCAGAATTTTTCACAATTCCCAAGAACTGCATTTTAAAAAATGTTTATTAATTCAGTGGCAAGGGGGAAGAGGCAGGAAAAATTACCCTTTACAGGGAAAAATCTTCTGCTGAGAAAGTCCCACCAATATCCATGTAGGGAATGTCTAGGTGCTAATGTTCATATCCAAGACTCACCCATACCTGGTGTCCCCAGTACCTCTCTTTGCTCACTTCCTATCAGTTGATATGCTCTTTAACTTCAGGTTTTCTTTGACAGACATTGTTGGAACAGCCCGCCCTGACGAGAAGGCCATCATGACCTATGTTTCTAGCTTCTACCACGCCTTCTCAGGAGCCCAGAAGGTATCGCAGGATTCCAAGCTCCCTCCACACAGCGCACCTGGTCCTCTTGCTAATGTCCAAACCTTTTTTCTTTCTCTCTCTCCTCTCTAGCTACAGGCATCTTTATTATTATTTTTGGCAGTGTTGGCTTGTTGGCTTAAGAGTGGCACCCTTAGATAGATAACAGACTGGGAATGCAAATTGGTCGAGCACAGTCTTGCAGTCAGAGACAGAGAATCAAACCATTCTTGTAGGTTCTGTGGATCACATGAAGGGCATCGGGAGTCTTGTTCTCATCTGTTGAAGTAGGAATCAGCTGAATTGCTTTGAGATCAGCTGCAGTGGGTTCTTATGAAACCTGTAAGATAACTGGCTCTCTTTACATTGCAAAAGTGTGTAATCTTCAGAAATAAGATCTGAATACCACACAGTAGTAAATGTAGATTCTAATTTCCCCTCCTAAAAATGTAAAAGTTCCAAACAGGAAGTTGCCATTTTGAACATTGTAAATTGATGAATCTACCTCTCCTTGATATCTAAGAATTAGGCATTTATTCTTTTGATTTCTGTCCTGCCTTCTTGCCCAAATGGGAACATAAGTAGGCTTTGTAGTCTATCATTTGGCCCCAGGAGTCCTAATGAAAAGAAGACTATTGAAAACTGAAGCCTGCCCATCAAGCCTATTGTATGATTAAATGGAACTGATATACCTCAGTGGGTTGGACTGCCTGGCTGAAAAGCCAGAGGCCAAAAGTTTAAATCCCCACTGTACTTCTGATGAGTGGGCCAACTGAGTTTACCTGGAATATGTGGCTCATGGGGCTACATGCCTTTTATGCCCTGCCACCTGGTGGCCATCGGCAAACTTCACAATCCCAGAGCACCACCAGAAGGAGTGACTAGTAAACCACTTCTGAGTATTTTATACTATAATCACATCAGAATACCTAGACAGGATATGAGTGAATATTTTTGCTGGGATGGCCATTCTCTGTTGGAATACATTTTCCTGACATGCTACCTTTCAGGGGTAAGGAATTTCGCTGTTTGGGAACATGCAACCTTGCAAATCCCTCCTGTACATTCTGAAGTTTTGCTAGCTTTGTCCTTCTTTGCAAGTGGCTCGAGTCTACTGACTGTGGAGTTGTGTCAAACCACTCCACCCCCCCATAATTATCCTGGGGGGGTTGCTTAGAAACCGAATCAGGAAGCAGATGGTGGTGATGGGTGTCATTGGAGTCCACAAAGCCAACCCTGCTGATCACGTTCTGATCTGAATTCCCAGCTCTCCGCATGGAAATCTGTTTGGCCTGTCCTGCAATGCATGCTGGGAAGTCTTCCCCCTCTCTTACCACCCATGACTGTTTTATTTTATTCTGTGTGCTGCTTCTTACTTTATCCTTTCAACCTCTTCTCCTTCTTTGCACAGATATTATAGGCACGCTAAGGCCGGATGAGAAGGCCATTATGACCTATGTTTCATGTTACTACCACGCCTTCTCAGGTGCGCAGAAGGTGAGACTTTACTCCTAACAAAATCCCCTCTTCCTCCTTCTGTTTCATGCCCATACATTTAGAGAGGAAATTATCTTAGATCACTAGAGGTGTGAAATTCACTCCTGGCTTTCAAATGGAGGTATAACAAACTTCTCAGGCATTTAGTTTTGCTGAGGATTCTGTGGTTTTCTTTCACTATAATAGATTTCAGCTTTTTTTCCCCCAAAAAACAAATTCTTACCTTGGAATTGTCAAGCTGGGATCACACTGGCTTAAGTCATGATTCTTCTCAGTATTCAGTTGAAAGATGTGATGTCCCCATACTTGATAGTGCCCTGTTAGCTTCACAATTTTAAGCATCTCTTAGAGTCCTTTATGACTGACCATTTTTAAATGACTGGTTCAGTGCTAGTCCACTGCTGCCTTTTAGTATATAAAGAAACTAGTTCTACATCAGTTTTTGGTAGTGGCAATAAATACAATAGTACTAGATATCGCTCAAGTGATAAGTGATGTTCAGTTGCAATGGTTCTTCCCCAGAGTTTTCCAAAAAGCTGCCAGGAAGACTCCTTTCTGAATTCAAAAGGTCAGTGTCATAGATCTGGGAGGAGTGTTAAGCTTTAAACCCCTTCCTTACCTTTATTTTTTTTCCCCTGAAACATGTTCTTTTCCCTCTGCCCTCCCATGAGGAGAGAAAAAGAGTATTTCATAGATAAAATTACCCATACCTTTTTTTAAAAAAAATTTTTTTTTTTTTGAGGAGAAAATAGCTCAGGGAAGTTTTGCAGAAAATATTGTGATGGGGCAGGGCTTAAGATTCCCCACCCCCCCATGAGCACACACTGAATTTTTCCTGCTGAGCATCATGTGTTGTTTGGTCCTCATAGCACTTGTTGAAATACTTTCCTGTTACAAAGCATGAGGATTCAGGTGTTACTGACAGTATGCCAACAGTCTTATTAATTCTTGAGCAGCTGTTTTTTCTGTTTGGACATCGAAAACTGCTATTCAGCATTTCCACCACAATGAATCACAAAATACCTCCAGTGCTGCTGCTTTAGTATTAGTGGAGTCAGTTCATGTGTCTACAGGCCGCTTTGAAAAATTTTTAATTCCACTTCTGCTTCACCAGATGCTCTCTGGATATGAGATCTCTGAAGGTCTCTTCCAGAAAATGCCATTTTTTCCTCCATACTGGGTAGCTACTGGGCTGAGAGATTACTTTTGAGACCAAAGTATGTCCTATCCAGCCTGGTGAGCTTCTCATGTGTTGGACTACAACTCTCATTGTTCCCATGGTGACTGCAGATTAGGGGGGGTTGGTCTCATACATCTTAAAGGCATCAGTTTGGGAAGGCTGTAGTACCCCTTTCCAAAATATCCATCCCTGATGCCAGATTTTATTACAGTAGTTTCTGCCTACAACTCTTCACTCATTTCTGGCCTTGTGTTGCTTCTCCTTGTCCCCATTCATTGGTGTTCCCCCTCCTCTGTTAATTCTACTGTTTCCTTTTCTCTTACCATTTGTGATGTTTCCAATCCTTACAGACTTCTAAAAAAAATCCATGGTATCATCTGTCACATGGTTCCTCCATATTCTAAAGCTGCTGCTTCTTTGACATGTCATACTTGGGTATAAAATGGTTCTTGCCTTCTGTTGATTGTGAATAATGGTTTGCATTCTATTGTGGAAACACAACTATTGAAACATATGTGTGCCACTCAGTACTGGCATAAAGGTGTAAATTATAATAATTTATCCTTTGTTTTTAAAGCAGACCATCTCCATCAGATAAGTGTTTAACTTATACCTGAGTATAAGATGTCAAGGGAGAAGCATTCCTTAGTCCAAGCTTCTATGGCTTCACATTGGATAGTTCAGTTCTACTGGGATGGTAGATATATAGGTAACTCATATATTCTGTTCCTCACTATGCCAGTCACCAGCTTTCTTGGAAGATAGCATTTGCCTTATCTTCTCATTAATCAGTCAGATTATAATAACATATTTTTATTTAATCCATTTAATATCAGACTTAGGGGGTTTCCAAGAGCCAGTATAAATCTAAGCTAAACTCAAATGGAAGTGAATTTTTTCACATTGAGGCCCAGTCTGTATGTTACCAACATGTGTTAGTTCTTGAATGTATGAATTACACCTTATTCTCCATATTATATTTAAAAACACCTTCAGTATTGCATGGCACATTTTGGTTTTTGGACAGTAACAGCAGACCTTATAGTATGAAAATGCCATAATTCGTATTTAAGAGGAACACTAAAATGTTCAAAGGCCCTCGTAACAGCTTGCAAGCCTAAAACTTTGCCCTGAGTGTCTATAGACAGTATCACAGATCATGGGTGTATTTTATTCTAGAGTGGGATGCAACAATTTTGTTCCATTCTGGTTGCTTGTTACAATAGGCAGAGTAGTTGTGGCCATGAAACGACTGATAAAACACAAATTAGAGTGTTTTATCAGTCACAAATATATCTGGCCCTGGTATAGGGGAGGAAATTGATGGATGGTCCTCCTCAGGAAAGAATACAAAGTTTAGCAGAATGCAGAGCTATCTGTGTTTTATTGTTACTTTTCCAGAGCCCAGACCAACATTTTGAGCAGATAAAGACATTTTGCATTCATCACATTAACAACTGAATAGTTGAATTCAGTTCTTTCTCTTCTTTGCAAAAGTAAATCAGTCTTTCAGTAGCTCACCCCCCCCCCGAAAAAGTTGAAATGAAACTGATGTTGAATAACACCTAGCAAATAGAACTGATATAGATCAGTTATGTAAATTTGTATTCAGCCAGAATAATAATTTCATATTCATTTTATTGAATGATTGTGTGATCTCGATTGTTGAAATTATTCATTCCGTCCAGAAAACATGGTAGTCTATATATAGAGCCAATAACTAGACACACATTTTCTGATACAATGTTTGCCATTGAACAAAGTAACTGGAGAAAGAGTAAAGAGTCAGCTATTAAGGCTTCAGCCCAAAGCTGATTTTAAAGGAAGATTTTTTTTAAAAAAGTAAGTGCATTGTCAGCCAGCTAGTCTTATGAGCTATGTCTTATGACCCAAAGGACAGGGTATAGGTCCTTTCCCCTTCATAGCTCTCCCAAAGCTTGTTAGTTGGCTGTTGATAGATACAGGCTCCAAATTTGAGGTTCATGTCGAGTGATTAGCAAGGATGCGTTTTAGCTTAGGCCTTGGAAGGCAACCCATCTCTTTCAGGCTCTACCCTCTTTCTTGACAAGGTGACTTACTGTGATGTCGCTCCATTTCTCATTCAGATTTCTCATTACTGCTACCAGCCCTGAAGGGGAGGTCACATGATCAACTTTCTGCTTCTTTCATTCTCTTATACTGAGCCTTTAAAGGTACAGGGGGCCCAGCCTGCAATGATATGTATGTGCCTGGCTGTTTTTCCTTCATATAATTTGTGTGTGTGTGTGTGTGTCTTTTTGTGCATTTCTACACATATACTTGCTTTGGCCAGTTTGCTTCCCCTGCCCCTACAACTCCTTCTAACTTTCATAAGACTAAACTGCATGAATGGGTTTTTTTAAAATTACTAAATGGGTTTAATAATATGCTTTGTAATAATACATTGGGGAAATGGATTGCTGAAAATATTTTCTGGCTAGCCTTCTGATTTAAGCTTTGATTTGGTTTGGTTAGTCTGTCAGAATCCTCTCACTAATCTATGAGGGTAAAAAAGACAGACTGACTCTCTGTGAGGGTGAAAAGACTGACCGTGGTGCCGTAAGTAAGACTCCCAGAGAACACGATGGGTCTCTGTGAGAGAATGTGACTTACCATTCTGCTTCTATAGCCACCCTGTAACAGACATTCTGGATGGCTCACAAACATGCAAACCATTAAAATACATTGTAAAACAGGAAAAAATGTTAACATGCAAAGTTCTTGAGAGAACCATAGTAATACAAATACCTTAAATGATGTCAGGTAGTGGCTAAATAACAGACCTTTTCTCTCTGCATTATAATTGTACAGTTAAAAAAATTAAATCAGCAGGCATTGTCAGGCTGCTTTTCATAGCTAAGGAAACTAGGATCTCCCTAAATAAATTCACAGGACCGCAAGAATTTGTTTCTGTTTTCAGCTCCTTCTAACTTGAAGCACATCTTATTGTGCTATCCAGTGCACAGATATTTGGAAGTAAATACATGGTATTTCTGAGTAAATGTGCATAATACAATGCTGTTAATATCCACAAGCCTGTGGAATTTGGAAACTTGCATATACTTCTCACATAAGCTGACTTTATTTCTGAATTCTGTGCAAGCTCAGAAGCTAAGATTTCCAGTGGCCAGGAAATGGGGCTTCAATACCTGGTTATTTGATTGGTAGTTTTACGTAAAGTATGTGAAATAAGCAGAGAGAGCAAAGGTACATTACTTTTTCCCTAACATAAGCAGGCTGCAGAGTTTAGCTTTCCTGTAGAAGAAAAAAATAACTTTTCATTATTTTTATACACAGAGTACACTCATTCTTAAACAAAAACAAAAAAGTATATATCTATATATGTCTTGTTTATCTCTTCTGGAGCCATCTTTTGTCACAAATATGAATGAACATTCAGATTATGGGAGATCATAGAATAATAGAAAAGTGAAGTTGGAAGGGGCCTACAAGGCCATCAAGTCCAAATCCCTGCTCAATGCAGGAATAGAAATCAAAGGATATTTGCCAGGTGATTATCTAAGTTTTTCTTGAATGCCTCCAGTGTTGGAGCACTCACCAACTCCCGAGGTAACTGGTTCCACTGTCGTACTGCTCTGACAGTTAGGACGTTTTTCCTGATATTCAACCAAAATCTGGCTTCCGTTAACTTGAGCCCATTGTTGCATTCCTGCACTCTGGGATGATCAAGAACAGATATTGCCCCTCCTCTGTATGACAGCCTTTCAAATATTTGAAAAGTGCTATCATATTTGAAAAGTGCTATCAAAAAGTGCTATCAAATATTTGAAAAGCACCTGCCTCTGGATTCTGTCAAAAAAAAAATTAAGCTTGGAAATTTTTTTTCTATTATAACTCCCAATTTTCTCTACTATAACTCCCACTGGCCATGCTGGCTGGTGTAGTCTGAGAACTGCAGTTCAAAGAAGTAACTTTTCTGTGCTCTGGATTTGAGAAGCCTGTTCCTTCTCTTTAGATGAGCTGTTCTGACGTACTTAAAAAGTAAATATATTGTATTTGTTCTCTAGATACTTTTATCCCACCTCACTGCTAGGTGCCTAAGTGAGAACATTGGCCATATGCTGAAAAGGCCCAACTCAAAGGCAGGCAATTGAGAAGAATTTAAAGAAGTCTTGGAACACTTTTGAAAGAAAGTTGGACTTCTGCTCCAAGAAGAAAACACTGAAAAGTGGCAAGGCACCTACTAAAGAACTCTTGTCCATATACACTAGCTCAGAGCTTGGAATATTCTTGGAAAGGAATTTTTTTCCCAGCCATTGAGATCTAATTCCCTTTGGATTCTGAATTGCAGTTTCATTTTTTTCTAGCATATACTGTAACTCATAAAATCTCTCAGATACCTTTTTTGCCGGCTGGGGGAATACTAGGAATTGTAACCCCTCAAAAATATCCTTTCTAAGCCCTGCCCCTAATGTCTGGATTGGCAAGTAGATGGCTTCATTCATCTTGGAGATGCAACATGGAGAATGAGGTGCCTTGCGTAGGCGTTGGGCCAGAGATTTGTTGCTAATGATTGGTGGTACCAGTGAAATCTAAGTGGGAATCAAGGTTTTAAACTGAAAACCAATAGCTGATGTCTTTGTATTCAGTGAAATTACTTCCCTGAGAAGATCTCTTCAGTCAAGCTGCCAAGATATATTGCTGCATAGATGTCCCAGTATAAGTAAAGCAGGGCTGGGGTCTCTGCGGCCCTCTGTGTGTGGCTGAACTGCCCATCAGGCCAGAGCGTACAATAGGGTGGTAGTTGATCAACATCTGGACAACTGAAGGTTCTACACCCCTTGAAGCAAAGGACACGTGATTGCTAAGGGATTTTTTTTCCAGCCATTTCCCTTCAGACTCTGATTTGCACTTCCATTTTCAACATAGGTCAGCTACAGCTACTTCCAGTTAAGCAATAGTCTCATACATGCTTACCTGGCACGAGTGGTGCAACTAGATGGTATAATTATCCTGGCCTGTATTGGTTGGTGTAGATCAGTGGTTCCCAACTTTGGGTCTCCAGATGTTCTTGGACTAAAACCTCCAGAAGCCTTCAACATTAGCTATACTAGTCAAGATTTCTGGGAGTTGTAGTCCAAGAACAACTGGGGACCCAAGATAGGAACCACTGGTTTAGATTGTACTAAACAGGATTGCTTTGAGGTGTGATGTGTCATCTGAGGCAATCCATGCATCCACATGCAAGGATCAACCACACTGCACCTCAAGTAACTTGTTTAGCAGGATCTAGACCCATCTTTCCTTTTAAGGGGAAAGAAAAAATACATCTCCTGTCTCCTCCTTTGCCTAAGTCACTTAAACATCATGAGAAATGGAAAGCTTCTTTCCCATTCTGCAGGACAGAGGAGATGAAACATTCCATTTCTTTTTAACTATTGCTGACAAAGTACATCAGTGATGCACACAGTTCAGCGCTTCAAAACCCCACTTCCTCTGACAGCTGCCCACTTAGAGGCAGAGGCCTGGCTTTTCTGCCTCTCCAGGTGCTGCCTGGAAGTGCTGAACACCACTAGTTGAGCCACTAAAGGAACCAGCACAAACCACTAAACTAGCAGTTTGTCCCCATCTCTAGTTGTTAGTCCTACCTAGAGTAGACCCATTGGCCAACACCCTGCTGGTGTTCAGATAGGGTTTGTGTAAATGCTGTGGCTAATTGTCATAGCATTTGTGCAAGTGTCATGGTGCTTGGCTTCATCTCAACTGAGCAGTTGGGTGTGTGATCAGACACACGACTGAGACACATCCCAACACCTTGTCAATTAGCTGAAGTTAGCCACAGCAGATCATGCAAACTTTACACAAGCAACTGTAGATTTCTAGCCATTAAATCACTTGTTGAATGGGGAGTGAATATTTATGTAAATGCTATTTTTTTGGTAGGTCTACTCTAGTTGGAACTGCTAGTTGGATTCAGGATATATTTCCCAGTTGAAGTATTTTTGGTTGATGGCTGTTGAAACATGAAATAGATTTCAACAGCATATAGATTATGCCATGGTTTTCCTATGGTCTGATTTCTTTTGGTGTAGAATGATTACATGTTATACTGAGGAACTGGTAGAACATTTTAAGCAAAATGGAAAATGTCAATTGCTAAAGGCAAATGGAGTTAGGCTTTTACAGTAGTCAATCAAAGATAGGAGACATGGAAACAAAGGGAGGTTGGTCTTAGAGAAGATCTGAATTTGTATTTGCCACCTTTCCCCCCCTTATGTTTGCTAGCTCATACTGTCTATTGATGTGAATCATTTCAATATGTTACCAGCTTGTAGCCATAGATATTGGCACATATACAGAGTTGACATAATTACATGACAAGGGTTAATAGATTTAAAACAGGGATAGGCATGTAGTTGTTCAAGGCTGGGAAAACACTGAAGAAAAGGCAGGCAGGCATTCCAGTTGAACCTCACAGGATGTGATGGTGAAAAGCAAGAAATGCTGTGGTAGCAAATCATTTCTAAATTTTAGTGGTGTGGAGAGAAATTTAGAATAATAATGTTCTCTTAGATAAAGAGTTTTGTCTTTTCTAGAAGGCAAAGAGCATGAAGCTAAATGGAACATCCAAATAAGACAATTATATTCATGTATATTTGTCTTTCTGTTTTCTGACAGGCGGAAACAGCAGCCAATCGTATCTGCAAGGTGCTGGCTGTCAATCAAGAGAATGAACAACTAATGGAAGACTATGAGAAGTTGGCTAGTGATGTAGGTAGTCCTGCTTTCAATGTCTTGACAGTGCTAGGTAGAAAGTGAAAGCTATTCATTGTGTAGAATCTATGTACTTCTCATTGTTCTGGAACTTGATGTTTTTACTTTTACTCTTATTGTTTCGATTCACTGTTTCTCTGTTATTGCTTGTTTCATTTTATTATTTGTGACCCACCCAGAATAGTGCATCAGACGAATGGGGCGGTATACAAAATAAATAGATAAACAAACAAACAAACAAATAATCCTGCCAAGGAAAAGCAACAGATACTTTGAAGTATTCAGTGGTGTTTCCGCTTATATTGGAGGAGGGTATGTTATTGTGTACTGTCAAGTCGCTTTTGACTTCAGGCAACCCTATGAATAAGTGACTTCTGAAAGGTCATGTGATTAATAGCCCTGCTCAGCTCCTGTGTACTCAAGGCTCTGCCTTTTTTAATCATGTCCATCCGTCTTCCACTTTTCCTGTTACCTTCAATTTCTCTCAGCATTATTGTCTTTTCCAATGGGTATTGTTTTCTCATGATGTGCCCAATCATCATGAGATTATACACGAGAGAGTGTCTTCTCTGTTGCTGCTTCCAGATTTTGGAACTCCCTCCCATTGGAGGCCAGACTGGCCCCATCTTTGCTGTCCTTCCAAAAGCAGGCAAAGACCTTGCTCTTCAGGCAAGGTGGCTACGTGAGAGACTGGTTTGCCTGAATGGGGTTTTAAATGGATTGTGTTACCTTACTTATATCTGCAAACGGGATCTGAAGGCCTTAGGAATGGACCTCAACAGATGGGAAACCTTGACATCTGAGCGTTCAGCCTGGAGGTAGGCGGTGCATCATGGTCTCTCCCAATTTGAAGAGATCCTTGTCCAGCAGGCCGAGGCAAAGAGGCAGTCCCGAAAGCAGCAAAATCAGGGAGCTGGACAGGGGACAGATTGTATTTGTCTTCAGTGTGGAAGGGATTGCCACTCTCGAATTGGCCTTCTCAGCCACACTAGACGCTGTTCCAAGTCCTCCATACAGAGCACGTTACCATAGTCTCTCGAGACTGAAGGATGCCTAATCTAAGTTACCTTACTATTTTGAAAGTGTTTTGGTGTTGCTTATGTTTTTTAATGGATTGTCATACCTTGCTGCTTTGAATTTGTTTTGATGTTGCTTTAGTGTTAAATACTGTATTTTAATTATTTAAGCTATCTTGAGTCCTTTTGAAAGAGAAAGGCAGGGTAGAAAGATTTTAAATAAATAAACATAGTAATTTCATTTCATTTCTGCAGCAGGTAATACAAGTAAAGTGCTTTCCTAGTCTCCTAGTAGTTTGCTTTTTAAAACTACAACAAATGCTAAGGAACCAACACCAATAGATGAGGAGCACAAATTGATTATTTATGGAAAATTGTCACACATGTTGCAACGAAGGAAGACTTAACTGATAGCTCAAAATGTCTTGTAAGAAAGAAAGTGTCTACAAATAGTAGAAATATAAGGGGGCAAAAAACCTTTGAAAATTAAGTGCAATTTAACTGGAGAAATCACCAGAGAAAACCTGTAGTTGCTTTTTTTTAAAAAAGGAGGTTCTTTTTGTGATACCAAAGCATTCCAAACACAAAACCAATGTGGGTAGGAAGTGATGTGCCTTGTGGAAGACAGTCTTTAGAACTAGCCTGACATCAAAGATTGAGTAAAATAAGTTAATTCAAAATGTGATATTAAAATACTCCTCAAATTAATTAAAGTCAAAAACTGAATTATGCATGTATTTTCCCTGGGACTCCAAGTAAGCCCTTGTTTAGATCGTATTTATATATATATATATATATCTTTGTGTATGTGAAAATATATGTGCATTACACGCTTACCAGAATAAAAAATAAGACATGCAAACTCTATATTTGCATATGGCTATGTATGGCTACAAATACAGAGCCCTAGACATCATCTATTAAACCATGCCTCTGCATATTGCAAAACCTTCCCAGCAAAAGCAATTTCAAGTATGAATAGACAAGGTTGTCAAGAGGTTAAAATGCAGAAGTCTTTGCCTAAAAAATACCTAAACTGTGGTCATATTGAATGCCAACAAAGCTACATTCCAAAACTCATCGCCATTCCTATTTTTTGACTCCTTGTCTTTCCTAGCTGCTGGAGTGGATCCGCCGCACTATCCCTTGGCTTGAGAATCGAACTCCCGAGAACACCATGCAAGCCATGCAGCAGAAACTAGAGGATTTCCGAGATTATCGCCGCCTTCACAAACCTCCTAAAGTTCAAGAAAAGTGCCAGCTGGAAATCAACTTCAATACCTTGCAGACCAAGTTGCGACTAAGCAATAGACCAGCCTTCATGCCTTCTGAAGGGAAAATGGTTTCGGTGGGTGTGTGGAATCAATCAGTATAGAACAGTGGCTTCCAAATCTTTTTGACTCGTAGCTCCTTTAACTTACTGGCCACTGGTCACAGCTCCCTCAATACAATACTTTGGGTGAAGGGGGGGAGAAGAGAGGGGGGAGCCCGGCCTGAGTAGTACTTCCACGGAAATCGAATACGTTTGGGAACCTACAGTTTGGAACTGAAGAAGGAAAGAAAAAGGATGGAAGGGAAGTGGGGAGGAATACAGATGGACATCGAGGGAAACTGAGGCCAGGGCGAAGGCAGGGCCAGGGGTCCCGGGGAGCTCTCCTTACCTGACTAGTCCCCCTCAGCTGTTGAGACGATGGGGTCCCCTTCCCTATAAGAACCCCTCCTGGGTCCATGAGAGCCCTTTGCACTTGCCCCCTTTGACCAGCTCTGTCTGGGGCACCTTGGCCAGAGACTTGCCCCAAAAAAGGGCAAGCATGTGGTTGGGGGAAGAAGGGGGCTGGTGGGAGCCCCTCCCCTTGCCCCCTGGCAAACCTTCGCACCGGCTGGAAGGGGTGGGATCTTCGCCCCTCTGCACACAGGCCCTCCCCTTCCTGGCCAGTGAGCTCTTCCATTGCCTTGTGGGCGACAACGCAAAGGAATCGATGGGATCTGGGCTTTTGCGCCAGCTGAAAGGGATGCGATCTCCACACACACACACTGCATGGGCTCCCAGGGCAGCTCTCCCTTTCTCTGCCTGGCCAGCAAGCTCCTCCGGTGCCCTGTAGGCAACAAGGCAAAGGGATTGATGGGACCCAGACTGGGTGCCAGCATGGTTCCCAGAGAGGCAGGACTGCATGCAATGGCCGCAGCTGCAGAGCCAGAGCCCCCATGTGAGGGGCCCACACGGGGCTTTTTCACCACCACTCTGGTTCCAAAGACAGTAGAAGACCAAATGTTGGGAAAGTTGCTTTTTTAAAGTCAGCTCTCAGTCTCTTCCAGCCAGCATGCCCATGGAGATTATGGGAATTGCAGTCCAAAAAAGAAACTTTTCCAAGCTCTGCAGGAGACATATTGACCTTGTCAGAGTGCACATCCTTCACTCTCGAACTGGGACCAAACTCTAGGGAAGCAGGGAAAATACAAAATAATCTCCCTGCAGGAATATTTTAGCCTTCAGAAGGGAAGGCTTCAGACCAGTGCTGGAGCATTTGTCCTGATCATCTGCGCTCTGACTCGGATTTTTCTGGCTACGCTTAGTTTTGTATCTGGGTTTTGAGATGCACTGTCTCTAGTTCTGGTGCTGAAAGTTCACTTTTGGTCACCTAACAATCTGTCAGGCTCTACAACCCACACATGGTCCAGATTGCAGACGCTCCAGCGCATAACTCTACTACTGATGTCTAAATGTTGTTATATTTTATATTGTTATTATATATGTTGGAAGCCGCCCAGAGTAGTCAATTGACTAGATGGCGGGGTATAAATGCAATAAATAAAATTAAATAAATAAATAATTGGCACCATTGGATTAGTTACCCATCTTTTATCATAAGCAGGAGCCAAATGGGAGTGTCCACTTCGTATTGATTTGCCATTGTCCTCTAGCGCAAGGGTGGGGAACACTGAAGCCTCCAAAATTTTGGATTTACCTCTCAAAAGCCAGCATGATCAATAGTAAAATATTATTGGAGTTTGTCGTTCAAAATTCCAAATGTTTCCCACTCTTTCTCTGAGATTACTTGCATATTTGAAATGGCTTTCCACAACTCTTTCTGGTGTGATACTCTGCTCATTAGTGCCAGCTGATCAGAAGCCTGTTTGGGAATATGATTAGAGGACAACATTTTGGAATGTTTTATTTCTTTGGAATTCTTCTGCCATTGCTTGATTGTATTATGATTCTGTTTTGTTTTCCGTAGGACATAAATAATGCATGGGGTGGCCTGGAACAGGCTGAGAAGGGCTATGAGGAGTGGCTTTTGAATGAGATTCGAAGATTAGAACGTCTGGATCACTTGGCTGAGAAGTTCCGGCAAAAAGCTTCCATTCATGAATCCTGGACAGATGGTAATGTGGTGTGGTTGACAAATATGTCTTGTCAGCATGGTTTTGTGCACTCTAGGCTTAAAAAAAAATCAGTGCTGAATTAACAAATTTATGATAAGAAGCGGATTTTTTTTTACTCATTGATGTCAGCAAATTGGTACATTCTGCATATTTCATTGCCCGTGAAAGGATCTACTAATAGATTTCTGGGTGGTTTGCAGTAGGAGCCTCATGGGACAGTGGTTAAAACTACAGTACTGCAGTTAAGCCTCTGCTCACAACCTGAGTTCAGTTCCAACAGGCTCAGGTAGCTGGCTCAAAGGTTGACTCAGCCTTCCATCTTTCTTAGGTCAGTAAACTGAGGGATCCCACAGGGGTCTCGGGACCTTTGGTGGGGAAATTTATTTCTGAAACTTGCGGCAGTGTTGACTTCATCAGCAGTGTGTTGCCATTACTCATTTCTTGAAAAGTGCTGTGATATATCACTTTTTAAAAATGTATTACTTTTTTAAAATCACTTTAAAATACAAAGTACCCACAAATTTCCCCAAATGACTTGCAAAATTTATGCTTTGAAATAATGAATAAACACCGTCAAATGTCACTGATGTTAACATTATTCAAAGTTATTCGGCATGTCATTACTTCTAAAAAGAGAGGAACAAATAATGATGTTACCCTTAAGAAGTTTCTTCCAAACTATGGATAATCTGTATAGGCCGCTCAGCTTTGACCCTCAGCTCACTTGCCTGTCTCTTGGTGTCCCGTATAGGTAAAGAAGCAATGTTGCAGCAGAAGGACTATGAAACTGCTACCTTGTCCGAGATCAAGGCTCTGTTAAAGAAACACGAGGCTTTCGAAAGTGACCTTGCTGCTCATCAGGACCGCGTGGAACAGATTGCAGCCATTGCACAAGAGCTCAAGTATGGTTTCCTCACAGGGCATGGACTTCGCTTTGGGGCAGAGAAGGAGTCGAGGGAATTTTCAGAAGCTATGGCTAAGACCTAAGAATTAAAAGAAGAAGAACTCTTGTTTAGAATGAAATCTTGAGAACCAAGCAGAAAAATAGTGGGGTAAAGCAAATAGAGGGGAAGGATCTTTACGCTTGTGACCTTTCAAAAATCTGATAACCGTTGATATATCTGGTGTGCAACAATTTGTCTACATGACCAAATAAGAGTTCTTATTTACCAAGAATAGGTGATTAAGGGCAGAGGTTGATAAACGTGTGCTGAGTGCGGAGAAAGTGGGTAGAAGTGTTCTTCACCTCTTATGATACTGGAATTTGTCCTGACTTTATGAAACCGAATGGGCACAAGAGTCAGGACAGAAGAAAAGACTGCTTCCCACGCTGTTGTTTTTAAGTTGTGGAATTTCCTATCTCAGGATGTTAAAGTTTAGTTTGGACAGCTGTAAAAGGGATTAGACATATTTCAACATCTGTTTAGGTGAGTTGGGAGCTTGATGTGTGGAAGGTGAGTGTGAACCAAGGAGCAGTAAGGGTGGATGCATATTGTAAGGGAAAGTCTGCTGTCTCTGGGTTCCAGCTGGCCAGCAAACCTCTTTTTATGATCTTGTGAAAGCATCAGAACCCACGTTTTATCAGTCTTGTCAATCTTTGTTTTTTTCCCCCCTGTTTCTCACTTGTGTTTTCCAGTGAGCTGGATTATTACGATTCACCAAGTGTCAATGCCAGGTGCCAAAAAATATGTGACCAGTGGGATAACCTTGGAGCTCTGACCCAGAAGCGACGAGAAGCTTTGGAGGTAAGAGAGCCTTGTACATTCTAAAAGTCAAATGTGTTTTTTCCATAGGTTTCCAGACTACCTTACACTCAGCAGATAGGCTTGGGGAAACAATGCAATTCAAAATACCTCTTGAAACAAATAGCTCAACCTGAGGGATCCATGTGGCTGCTAGACTACTAACTAGAGATGGGGGTATTCATATTTGAATATTTGAATACAAATATCCCCACGCAGCTGGACTTAACAAGAGTCTGGCCGGACCATCCACTCATGCGTTCGGCGGTGGCAGCCTCACTCATCCTTCCAATCGCCTTTGGAGGGCCACTCTCTTCCCGCTGTGCTAGCCATTCCAGGCAGGGGGGGATGAGTCCAGTGGTGGGATTCAAATAAATTAACAACAGGTTCTATGTCCTAATGACCATTTTAACTATACCAAAAGATATACCGAAAGGTAGTTTAATAATTCACGCATTAAATACTGCAATAAGAACAGTAAAAGAGGTACAGACAACTAGATGGACAGCCTGCCCAGCCCAGAAGAGCAGAGCCAGGCAGGCATAGGGTTGCGAGATACATTGGTACCAAAAGGAGGACATAGAAAGACAAAAAGGAGGACAAAGGAGGACATATTGAATGTTTCATTTGAATCGTTCCAGATTAAACCCGCAATCAATACAATTTTATTACAATTGCTGCCAATAAACATCTCTTAGTGAACTGACCAAGAAACAGTCATGTTAAAAAATAAAAATAAGTTCAATGGAGGTTTTTTCAAAATACAGTGGTGCCTCGCAAGACAAAATTAATCCGTTCCACGGTTAATGCCGTCTAGCGAAAATTTCGTCTTGTGAAGCGCGTTTTCCCATAGGAATGCATTGAAATTTAATTAATGAGTTCCTATGGGGAAAAAAAGTCAGAAACAAAAAAAAAAAGTCAGCAAAAAGTCACTTACCAGGTAGAGTAGACTGAGCCCAGCTCCTCAGTGCCTTTGTAGCCCCAGAACAGCCGGAAAAAGAGTGCCAAACAGCGGAGAGTCAGCAACCAGCAGGGAGCTGGCAGCCATTTTGTGTTCGTCTCCGCTCCTGCCCCCCCTCCCCGCCTCTCAGCTGATCGACGCTGGGTCTAAGGCTTCCCGAGGCTTGCCTAGCAGGGAAAAAGCCTCTTAGACCCAGCACCGATCAGCTGAGAGGCAGGGAGGGGGGGCAGGAGCGGAGACGAACACAAAATGGCTGCCGGCTCCCTGCTGGTTGCTGACTCTCCGCTGTTTGGCACTCTTTTTCCGGCTGTTCTGGGGCTACAAACGCATTGTGAGGAGCTGGACTCAGTCTACTCTACCTGGTAAGTGACTTTTTGGTGACTTTTTTTTGGTTTCTGACTTTTTTTTCCCCATAGGAACGCATTAATTAAATTTCAATGCATTCCTATGGGAAACGTGCCTCGCAAGACGAAAAATATTGCAAGACGGCCCGTCTTGCGAGGCACCAAAAATCTCTCAAGACCCTTTCATCTTGTGAGTTTTTTGTCCTGCGAGGCATTCGTCTTGCGAGGCACCACTGTACCAAAGAACAGTATTTAAACAGCTAATTGTACAATTATTACCTTTTAATTTTTATTAATGCTTTCACTCTCAACCCCGCTTGGGGTTTCTGAACAAATTGAGGGCGTTGAGGGGTTGACGAAGGAGCCCCATCTGAGGGGCTGGTGTGGCTCTCATCTCAGGAGGATTCTGAGGAGATGGGGTGTGGATTCGATTTCTGCAGGACTCCCCCCCCCCCCAAATCCGGGAGAACTGTTTTCCAGCACATGAGATGGATTGACTCAATAAATAAAGCCACAGTCTTTTGTTTGTAAGACCTTTTGTTTGGTGTTGCAGTCAAAGCAGGACCAGGAGCAGAGAGACTGGGATTCAGATTTGGGAATAAGCTATGATACTTTTGCCTCCTTTGGGCATGAGAAACAGAGAAACATGATTGCTAAACACTTCAGAAATCTAGTCCCAGGTGTGTCGGTTGTCTTTTACTAGGTGTTTGCTGTTAGTGAGACTCTGCTAAATATTCCAGTTCTGCCCAGTTCAATTTAGAGTCTAAACAGAATCTTGAAATACTTGCTGTTCTCAGCAGAAATTGCAGAGCTAAATGCAATGGAGATTAAATTTTGCAATGTTCCTTTTTTCATGGTTTTATGGAAGAGTCAAGTCTCTCTGTGTGTGTGTGTGTCTCTCCCTCTCTCTCTCTCACACACACACAAACCCTTCCTCAATGTTCAACAATCAGTTGCTTCAGTTCAGTATGTCCATTTCCTCTCATTCAGTATGCCCATTTCCTTTTCAGTTCAGTATGTCCCATTTCCACCCATCCCTCCCTCGCACCTTTGAGCCTTCTCTCCCTTGCAGTCACGACCTTTTTTCATGGTTTTATAAAAGCCAGTCTCTCTCTCACATACACCCTCCCTCCCTCCCTAAATTTTCTACAGTCTTACTTTTAAACAAGCTCTATGAAGCCACCCGTCGCTCTCTCGCACCTTTCTTCCCTCCTTAATTGAAGTTTTCCCTCGTGCTCTCAGTCACCTCCGGCGGAAGCAGTCATTGACTGCCCCGGGCTTTGTTGTACAGCTGTAACCAATCAAGCTGGCTTATCTCCGATCTCTAAAAGAACGGAGGATTTACAAGTGCGGAGGATTTACAAGTGCCTTACAAGTGCCGCAACCAAGGAAGGAGGGAGAGGTGGCTTACATTTTGAGGTTTGGCTGCAGGGGATGGGGGCAGTGGTGGAATTCAGCAGGCCAGCAAACGGTTCTGCAGAACCGATAGTACATTAGGTATCGGTTCTGTAGAACCGGTGCAAACCGGCTGAATCCCACCACTGGATGAGTCTCCCTGCATGGCTGCTGAGTGGCCAGCCGAGCGGGAGGAAAGCGGCACTCCGGGAGTGATTGGAAGGATGAGTGAGGCTGCCGCCGCCGGACGCATGAGTGGACGGTCTGACCCTCATTAAGTCCAGCTGCGCAGGGATATTCATATACGAATACCCCCATCTCTATTACTAACTTAGAACCAGGCAGTATGTGTTTATCATGCCATTACTTTGTCATTTGCTCCTGGTCCATTTCTGAGCTCAGTTAAATGGCTTGCTTCAGTCTTTAAACTTCTTGCTGGTGGAGTACATGATTACTCGCCTGTCTTCATGTGCCTGCTGATAAGATTTTCTGTTGGGGACCTTCTACAACTGTGCAAGCCATCTGAAGGTTTGTGGATAGCCACTGTTTCAGTGATGGCCTTGAAATTTTGGGAATTCTTTCCCCAGGTAAAGCCTGTCTGGCATCTGTGTCCAATGACATGGGGGTGGCCTATTTTCAATTACATTTTTTGTGATATAAATGTCAGTACCCTAAACAGAGCACGTTGTAATTTAGCGTGTTTGATGTATATTTACTAAATAAAAATTTAAATATCTCCATAGCCCAGAAGTATTTGAACTGAAATGCTTTATTCAAACCAAAAATCCAGTGTGCTTAATAGGGCTATTTATTGTATTCAAACAAATCCAAAGCTTTGTGTGGGAATTATTTTTATTACAGTACTTCTTTTAAATTCACAAAGACATGTCTTTCACTAACACTGGGCAAAATCCTGTTGTCGCAGTTTCACCAATATAAACCAGATCAGGGTGCTAGAAATAATTAATTTAAATTAATTTTAAAGCTTCCTATTTTCCTTGTTTCTGCCTCCAAGACTCCCTGGGGTTCTCTCTTTTGCCCTGAGGAAGCCTTTGGACATCTGTGGATGTGGGTGGGAAGCTTTTAATAGTCACAAAGGATCACCAGCTGTGATCTGGTGGTGATTTTTGATTATTAAAAGCCCCCTCTCGCTTCCCAAGATTCCCAAAGGCTTTCCAGGAACTCTAGGAAGCATCTGAAGCTGAAATTGGGGGGAGGGGGTGGCAGATGGTTAGGAAGCTTTAAAGTCATTTAAATTAATTCTTTCCAGAGTCCTAAACCAGTTTATGCCTGTGAAACTGTGCCAACCGTATTTTGCCTAACATTTATTTTAATTTAATGGGATGAAAGTACTAGAAACACTAATGTTAGGACACCCGGTGATGAGTGTATGATGAGCTATGGTTGTCCACTTAACTACTTCCAACAAAATTTAACTCTTTTCCATTTTTAGTCAAATCCTTCAGATCTGCTACTTAGTTCTCTCTGAATTTCAATTAGATTCTTTTTCTGCAGGCAAGGGAAACTTATCACACTTATTGAACTATTTTAATTAATTTCACTTACTGAAGAATTTTATGAAATAGGTGTTGTTCTGGTTTTGTTTGCCCATGAAAACTTTATATGGAAACATTAAGCACTGGAAAACATTCTGAAAGATTATATGCCAAAAAACCTCCTGTCCTCACATCTCTGTCTACTTCATCATCCTTTTTATGCCATTCAAAGACTTACTCTTCCAAGCCTTTATGATCTCAATTTACTCTTATGATACTTTTTATCTGCTTCTTAAGATCTCAGTGTTTTGGGGACTTCATTATTTATAACTGTTCTGCTTGCTTTTAGTTGATTTCCAGTCATTCTTTTATGTAAACCACTCTGGAGATTTTAAATGAAAGGCAGTAAGGAAGCTTCTAAAATAAATAACAATGAACATATTAAAACTATACTTATTAAGGTATTAGAAAGGCAAAAGACCAAGTGTTTATGATTTCCGCTGTTGATTTATCTATTATACTTCATTCCACCCATTTCCAAGTCTCTCATCAATCCTTAAAGGTAGCCTGAGTGATAGTTAGGGGCTGACCCAAGCCCATCCAATAGCCTTCATAGCCAAATAGGGGACTGAATGATGGTTTCCACCGTTTGTTTACATGACCGAGTACAGCAAGAGTGGGCAAAGTAAAGTCCTCCAGATATTCCTGGACTGTAGCTGCCCTGAGCAGTAACTAGTGTTGAGGCAGGCTGGAAGCGGCAGTCAGACAATAACTGGAGAACCGCACTTTTTCCACCCCTGTAGAACATGATTTTGGGTGATATCGATGCCATATATAGAATTCTGACTATTTAAATCTTGGTCCTAATTCATTGTCTGCTCTTCATCTAGTGTGAAAAAACCTTCTTAATTGCAATCTCAAAGTGTGTGTTTTGCTCAGAAATTAGAAAAGGTTGCAGGAGGGGGAACGGTAACTGCTAGCATATCTAGCCTATTTTTCCAAAAAATAACCCTGCTTGTTGAGCTTTCCTCTGAACAATCTGGAAAAAAGAGATATTATACTGTCAAAATGCCAGCATTTCCAAGTGAAATAAGTTTAGCCTGTTTTAGAAGAATCCCTGTTTTTAAAATGCAAGAAGTTACCCCTCCTAGACATAGACATGGACATACAGAGAGAATGAGAGAGAGAGGGAGAGAGAGTTAATGCAGTGTTTTAAAAGTCAGGGAAGGAGACCAGAATGTGATACCTATATTCCTGGTTTTACCATATTTCTGTTTTTGTGGCATTTTGTAGAGAACAGAAAAGCTACTGGAGACAATTGACCAGCTATATCTAGAATATGCCAAACGAGCTGCCCCTTTCAATAACTGGATGGAGGGAGCCATGGAGGATCTGCAGGACACGTTCATAGTCCACACCATTGAGGAGATTCAGGTAAATATGAGTCCTCCTCTCACTATAGATTAGCTTTTATTCTCTTTCGCTGTAGTTCATGGTGTCTGTTCTATTATACTATCAGCTGATTCTAACATTTCTGTCAACCGGCTGTAGCCCTTCTGTAACAAAGGCTAGGGCCTCCCCCTTTCCAAAGGATGAGGCAAAAATGCCTATCACTGTTGGAAAAAGAATTAGATGCATTCTTTATCCCAGCTCCTGACTGATGTCTGAAAAAAGCACCCACCTGCCAGCATACTAGAAAGAAGGTCCATTCTGGCAGTCCTTCAAACCTGCCTAGTATGTCCTCCAGTAGTAACACTGGAGGAAGCTTTAGTTGCTGCACATCTAAATTTCCATTGTTTCAGATCATTATTTCCATTTTTAAAAATTCTGGTCCCTGGAAAGAATTTCCCTTGCCACATATTGCACTGTCTTAAGTTATCCCACATTTCTGTTGTTGACAGAGAATTTTCTGTACGGTTTTCCATGAGCCACTTGTTATTGAGGAGATCACGACTTTTCTCTCCTAATTATTCTGTTATTCATTTCATTCAGGGATTGACCACCGCCCACGAACAGTTCAAAGCCACCTTGCCAGATGCTGACAAGGAAAGACAGGCCATCCTGGGAATACATAATGAAGTGTCCAAAATTGTTCAAACCTACCATGTCAACATGGCAGGAACCAACCCGTACACCACAATCACTCCACAGGAAATCAATGGCAAATGGGACCACGTGAGTTGCTTTCAAGTCTTGGCAATTATCCCTAGAGGTGGAAAGACTGAAGGCCATTGGGCAAGAGGAAACCCCACTGAGTGCTATGGGATTTCCTCCTAAATCAGTGGACTAAGTAAGGTTGTCCTACTTAGGGCATATCATGAGAAGCGTAGATTCTCTGGAAAAGCCAATAATTCTGGGAAAGGGGAGAAAGCAGCAGGAAAAGAGGAAAACCAAATATCAGATGCATTGACTCCCTAAAGGAACCACAGGCTTGAGTCAGCAAGAGCTGAGCAGGGCAGTTGAGAACAGGACATTTTGGAGATCTCTCATTCATAGGGTCGCTATAAATCAAAGATGACTTGACAGCACAAAACAACAGCAAAGTGGACCCAGAATTGCAGCGGTGGGTCAAGTGATGATACATGCCCACAGCCCATCTCTTCAGCACTTGCTTTGCCATCCAGTATCATTTATAAAAGCTACTTCTAAACTAAATTATATTCTTCCCCAGAATATTCTTTATTCCTAATTTTCTATTCCAGTGTAATAAACGCTCACAAAACAAAATGAAACCTCCATATTCATCAAGCGATGACATACACCACTTGAAACCTCCACAGTTAAGCCAAAGGTAGTGCATAAAGCCTGCCAGTAAATATAGGTATTTCCTGAGAAGCTTCATGCATTAGCTTTGATTTCTAGCACGCATCTCATCCGCTGATAAATGTATAGGTTTATTTTCCTTTGTGAGCATTTAATCCATTTTAACTGAACACCCATTTTGACGGCTACCTGAGAAGAAGTGCATTGGGTTTTATTTTCAGTCAATAGTGTATGAAACATGGCTTTACCAAGTTTGTTGAGTGTGTAAATGCTTAAGCAACATTCAGTGGAACACAATTTTATATTTTTCCTATAGGTGAGACAGCTAGTTCCTAGGAGGGATCAGGCACTGATGGAGGAACACGCTCGACAACAACAGAATGAGAGACTCCGCAAGCAGTTTGCCACCCAGGCCAATGTCATTGGCCCCTGGATCCAAACCAAGATGGAGGTAAAAACAAGTTCATATTTTAACTGATCATTTTCTTCCAAAGAGCTTCCTGTTCTGCGCTGTCTTTTCATATTTAAGTCAGCCTTCTACAAGCATGTGCCTTCCAAATATTTTAGAGTACAGCTCCCATCACCCCTAGACATCATGCTGGTTGGTGATGATGGGAGCTATACTCCAACTCATCTGGAGTGCACAGGTGAGGAAAGCTTTTCTAGATCTTCAGCATGTGGTGTGCTCAGAGGTGAGCATTTTTTAGTACTTGTGATATCCAGTGAGAGATATTTAGGTATGTGTTTAATTTTTGCAGTAAAATCAGTGGAACTAAAAAAAAACACACACACACACATTTGGCTCTGTCATAGGGCTACTGGAACATTCCAGCAAGCCAGCCCATCTGAATTGGCTACAAATTGGCTTTTAAACATGCCTACCACAAGCAGTGGCCTCTCCCCACCAGATGTGTTCATATGGTATGCACGGTCATGCGCATCTGTGTTCTATTTTGTTTTGTTTTTAATTAAACTGCTTTGACAGTGCAGTTATATTCTGGGGAGGCTGCTGGCAATTATGTCACATGTGGTTTCAGATGCTATAACATGTTACAGATCTATAATATGTGCTCACTAAACACAGTCCTAATTTAGAGAAAGGGAACAACAGCCACAAAGATGAAACAGACATTTTTTTCTAGAGCTCCATCATGCAGCTGGGCAAGTCTTTATCTGATGCTTAATCTTTAACGAAGTACAGCTACTATGATGTGTGCCAGCCAAAAGAGTGTAGCCAAGTTCTGTTTACTTCTCTGAAATGCCTGCAAGCAAGCTTGTGTTCTCTTGAGATTACAAGGCGTGTGGTTAAATGTATTTTAGCTCACTTAGGGAACAGCTGCAAGCAGACACTGGACGTGTTGAAACTTGTCACTCATCTGCCCATTTCCTTGGGGCTCCTGCAGGAGATAGGCCGCATCTCCATAGAGATGCATGGGACTCTAGAGGACCAGCTCAATCACCTGCGGCAGTATGAGAAGAGCATCGTAAACTACAAACCAAAGATTGATCAACTGGAGGGAGATCACCAGCAAATTCAGGAAGCCCTCATCTTCGACAATAAGCACACCAACTATACTATGGAGGTAAAGGCAGCACAAATACAGCACAGACCTGAAAGGAAAGGGTAGCCAGACTTGGACTCTGTATACAAGTAGGGATCCTATACTACCCATCCCTCTTCTTGTTCTTGTTAAAGAAATTGTTCATAAAAGGAACAGAAAGGTAACATTACCCAAACATGCTGCTGAGTTCAAATATTGGCAGGCAGCCCTCCTTTCTAATGCTGTAACTTGGGCACATTTCAGTTTGGCACTGCAGGCTACAACCACCCCCACCCTTGACTCCTTTTATCTTGAGGCTCATACTTCACAGTCAAGCTAGAAATTACAACTGTGTTTGCTGTTAATGGTGAACATAACCTGATATGATCTGGACTGCACGGTACTTCAAGGATTAAATGTCTGAGGCACGAACCTGCAGTGAGTGTAATCATGCTCGGATGAGTCTGTGGAGTCCTTTTGAGTGTCAGTGAGCAGTAGTTTAGGGGATAACACTAACACCAAGATTATCTGTGGATAGCATAGTAAGAGAGCCTTTTTTTAGGGGGGAAACTTTACTATTTTTACTACTAATGTCATTTTTGCACATGACGTTAAATTCATAATATATAGCCTTCTGTTTTGGGTTTGAACTGGAATACACATGGGCAACATGTATATGGACATCACTGGTGTCACCTATGATGGATGCCCTGCCTTTGCCAATTTTCCTCATGTAGTTGGAACACACAGCATGCAGGAAGTACTCCCTGTGCATCCTGTTTTCAAACAGAATCAGATTCCCATTCATCATACTGAATAGCTCTTTGATGGGATTCAGAAGGCCCCAATCACCTCCAGAAAACCAAACATAGCCCTTGAGGGTGCAAAGATGGTCTACCCTGTTTTCAAATGAGCATGTGCCTCTCTCCCCACCTGGATTGGGGCAACAACACATGGAGAAGGGAGGTTTAATCCATACCTGTTTCATTCAGTCATACACACAGAGAGAATATTTCAGTGGATGCTTTATTTATTTATTTTGGATGTGACGTACTGCTCTTTGCAGCAGAGTAGTAGCTTGCAGTGAGGAAATGGATGATTATAGCCCTTTTCTCCTGTACTCTGCAGTCCCAGTGTGAATCAGGCACCCCACTTTTACTTTAGACTAAAACAACACCAGAATGTGTCACACTATATGATATAGTAGAGGGACGTGGTGGCGCTGTGGGTTAAACCGCAGAAGCCTCTGTGCTGCAGGGTCAGAAGACCAGCAGTCGTAAGATCGAATCCACGTGACGGAGTGAGCGCCCGTCGCTTGTCCCAGCTCCTGCCAACCTAGCAGTTCGAAAGCATGTAAATGCGAGTAGATAAATAGGTACCACCTCGGTGGGAAGGTAACAGCGTTCTGTGTCTAGTCGCGCTGGCCACGTGACCACGGAAACTGTCTTCGGACAAAACGCTGGCTCTACGGCTTGGAAACGGGGATGAGCACCGCCCCCTATAGTCGGACACGACTGGACTAAATGTCAAGGGGAACCTTTACCTTACCTATATGATATAGCATTTGGCCCTAAATGAAAACTTGGAAGATCTGGTATGTGCTTCCTATTCCGGCTGAGCAGCATATATTTCAAGTCTAGGATCGCTTGATGGTAGTTTCAGAATTTTAAATCTAAGAAGTCTGTAGAAATATCTTCCCCTTTCTCTTCCAGCACATCAGAGTGGGCTGGGAGCAGCTCCTCACAACCATCGCCAGGACTATCAATGAGGTGGAAAACCAGATTTTGACTCGGGATGCCAAAGGAATCAGCCAAGAACAGATGAATGAATTCCGTGCCTCTTTCAACCACTTTGACAGAGTAAGAGAGAGGGGCTGTGGCTGAGGGATAGAGCACATGCTTTGCATGCAATTCAGTCACCAGCACCTGCGGGCAGGGCTGGAAAAAAACCCTGCCTCAAACGCTGGAGAGCGAGTGCAAGTCAAGGTGGACAATCCTGAGCTAAAAAAACAAATGGTCTGACTTGGTGTAAGGCAGTTTCCTTAGTAACTCAGATGGGGTTTCGCCATAAGAAGTTTTAATATTTTAGCTGACTGATTCTCAGTTGTTCCCTCATAGACACTTTACAAATTATTGTTTTTTTATTGCCGAATTGCCGTAATGTGTTTCCCTGGCCATACCAAACATGGGATTAATCTGTTTTATTTCTCATACTTCATTTATTATTGAGTTGCTTCACAGACAAGCTCTCATCTTATCTACAGATTTATTTCCAGAGTAACCAATAACTCACTCTGGCAAAAATACTCTGCACATGCCCGCTCAAAGGATTATTTCTCCCCAGTCCATTATGTGAGTGTGCAACATTGTTGCTGCAATCAAAACTGAATTTGCACTTTCTGCATGGGAAAGACAACTTTTTCCAGTACACTATCACAGAATCCTAGAATAATGAAGTTGGAAGGGGCCTATAAGGCCATCAGGTCCAACCCCCTGCTAGATGCAGGAATACAAATCAAAGGAGATCTGCCAGGTGGTTGTCTAAGTTTCTCTTGAATGCCTGCAGTGTTGGAACACTCACCACCTCTCGAGGTGATTGATTCCACTGTCTTACTGCTCTAATGGTTAGGACGTTTTTCCTGATATTCAACCAAAATCTGGCTTCCTGTAACTTGAGCCCATTGTTGCGTGTCCTGCACTCTGGGATGATCAAGAACAGAACCTGCCCCTCCCCTGTATGACAGCCTTTCAAATATTTGAAAAGTGCTATCATGTCTCCCCTCAGTCTTCTTTTCTCAAGGCTAAACATGCCCAATTCTTTCAGCCTTTCCTCATAAGGCTTGGTTTCCAGCCCCCTGATCATCCTTGTCGCCCTCCTCTGAACTTGTTCTAATTTGTCAGCATCCTTCTTGAAGTGTGGTGTCCAGAACTGGGCACAGCACTCAAGTTGAGGCCTAACCAGTGCTGAATAGAGGGGAATTAGTACCTCGCAGGATTTGGAGACTATACTTCTGTTAATGGATATATACCTTCTATACATTTAAAGCCAATGTCCCACTGTAGCCCAAGATGTCTACAGCAGATTGCTTTTGGCAACTAGTTATGTCTTGGATTCAGCAATAGCACCAGCTTCTGCCCATGCTATCTGTACTTCACATTCTGCCTTCCACATGGGTTTTGCCTCAAAAAGCAAGAGGTACAATGCCCAGCTCAAGTAACTGAATCCAGATGAAATACAATTTATCATGAACACAAGGAAAGGATAACTGGGAATACACAATAGCTGTACAAACTGAATTCAGTTCATGAATCCCCTATCTCACACTTTCTCTTTATCATCACTTGCATTCACTGTTTGGTATTTCCCCCACCCACAAGCAAGATATGGGAGGGAGTTCCAGAATTTGGGTGCAGCGACATAGAAGGCCCTCTCCCATGTCCTCACCAAATGCACTTATGAGGGTGGTGGACCAAGAGAAAGCCTCCCCTGCAGGCTCATTAAGGGAGATGTGGTCCTTGAGATAGCTTGGACCCAAGCCATTTAGGGCTTTATGGGTTAGAATCAGCACATTGAGTTGTGTCCAGAAACAGATTGGCAGCCAGTGGAGCTGCTGTAACAGAGGGGTTATGTGGTCCCTGTAACTCTTGCTCTGGTAGCAAGATTGTTGTCAAATGCCGTCCCCTTTGCCTGCTGTTCTGCAGATTGGGGTTATTGACTGCACTTCTAAAGTTCCTGAAGAAAACATAAATAATTGCAAAGGAGGTCTGAGGGAAAACAGTCTTCACAGCTTGCTACAAGCCATGGTTAATATGTAGACCTTTGGCCAGATATGGCTATGTTTTGTGAGAAATAAGTGCATTTTTATAAACGCAAAGCATTACCACGGTCTGAAATGTCAACATACTATCTAACTTTTGTGCACCTTTTATTTCTTCCCCTGTCTTTTTCTGCATGCCACTCCCCCGTTCCTTCTCTTTCTTCATCCACTGCACGGTGCACCACCTCTTTCCCCTCCCTTCTTTCTGGCCATCTGATATCGCTACACCCACTGGCACTGCATGTCCGGCTGCCTGGCACACTGCATAACCAGGACCACTCCGGCACACTTGGCCCTGAGGAATTCAAAGCCTGCCTCATCAGCTTGGGTTACGATATTGGAAACGATGCACAGGTACTGAATACTAGGGGGAAACACCTCCAAATATTGAACTGTTAGGAAATAACAATTTTTCCCCTCTTCTTCTTTTTTGTTTTAATCCATCTGCTGTCAATTTTCTTATATTTTGTTGTGTATATTTCTATGTATAATCATGTTGTTATCACAATTCTGTTCTTTCTGTTAACATCTTTAAATCTCTCCTTTGGTTCTTATTAAACATTCCATTTGCCTAAACATTCCAATTCCCTAAACATTTCTCCTCTTATCTCCACACCTTGTTTCTTCTTGCTTAACCTTCAATTTTTCTATCTTTGTTTTCAATGGAATATGTCAATCTTTTGCTTTCTCAAATCATTGTACTGTTTTGTTTCATTCCTCAATATACCATGTCTGCTATTTTTCCTTCATGCCAATTTGTTCTTTGTAACATTTTCTATCTTCTTGGACTCCTTTCCATGTTTCCCTCTTTCTTTCTTCTTTATTCCTCCATCCTTGAATTATTGTTGTAGAAGAAGACTGGCATGATGGATAGTGAAGATTTCCACACCTACCTTATCTCCATTGGTTATAATACGGTAACGTAGAGGCACTTCTAAGTTCTCTTCTCAGTTGTATAATTGTAAGGAACAGCATGTGTTCAGTGAAACAAAGTAAAGCTACATCAGCCCCATGATTTTAACATGTTCATCTCACAGTTGTCTCTGGAATGGAAGCAATGGCATATTGTTGAAAAATTAGAATGACTTAATGTTAACTATATTTTGGAAGGAAAAAGAGAATGTTATACGGATTTAAACTGTCTTTTTTCATGATCTGTTGTTTTTGCCAAAGTGGCATTTAAGGAAATTGGCAATTAAAAATAGATATTTTTTTTCAATAGAACCCATTGCAAAATCAGCAATATAAATATATTAATTTAATTGTAAAATTCTGAATGTGACTTCTCAAGATTTATCATACCTTTATGTATCTGTTCTGTTATACTAGCAGTAATGTTCTATCAATAGAAAAATATAGTTCCCTTAGCCAAGCCTTTGCTATTTTGTGAATATATTTTTATAGTTTAGTGCTTACTGTGCAAACAAGTTTTCCTGCATTGAGCACAACTTATGCCCAATGAAATGTGCATAAAGAAGTTTCTTTGCATCAAATCACAGCACTACATTGACAGTATACCAGCATCAGAAATGTACCATGGCTATACTACCGGAACATCTGCCATCTCCACTGTGTGCACAGCCTGGCAGAGGAGGAGTAAATCATGGAAACAAAAAATACAAAAATAGTGTGGTGGTGGTTGAGACCCAAGCATGCAGATTCCACCAGTAACATAGCCAGCCATGAGCACCTTAGCCCTTATACAGTACATCAGTCGTACACGCACATAACTTGGAAATGTGTTGAACTTGCTAGAATAACTTCTAAGTAAATATTGAAATCAATCAAATAATTTAGCTATGCAGTCACTCATTCTGTTCGTTTCAAGGGGACTAGGAGTGCAATCTTATGTATACTTGCTAAGAAATAAGCCCCATTAAACAGCTGGACTGGCTTTGAGTTAACACCTATATTTCAGTATTAGAGATATCAGGTCTGGGTGAGCCAGTTTTCTGCCCCCAGGACCCTCCATGGATACTATCCCTGAAAGTACCAAATATTCAGTGGATAGAAGTCAGTTTCTGTGTTTCAAGGTCCCAGTGCCTTGTTTTATTGCATGGAAATTATGGAGCTTAGCTCCATACCCTGCCTGGCTGCATGTGTCTCTGCTGGTGTGACTAGCTCAGTTGAGCTAAGGCTAGGAAAAGTAAAAAAAATAAAAGATCAGATGTAACGTGGGAAAACTGGTGGGTTTTTTTTCACACTCTTCATAACAAGGAAATTTCAATCTATTGAAATAGTATAAATTTTTAACATCCAAATATAGTTCCTTGTTTTTTCGCCTCTGTCTCTGAAGAAAGATGATATAAATCTGATAGTAAAATAAATAAAATTGGGGAGTTGCTAGCTTACACATTAAGCAAGCAATTGTAATACGGAAAATGATATAATGCTGAATTTCCAGTGGCCATGCTGATTGGGAAAGACAGGATTTGTTGTATGGTACATCTGGAGGGCACTGGGTTTGAGAACACTGACTTGGGGAGCATTTTGTCCTTCTCTATGGCTAGTAGATTGATTTGTTGCTACCTGTTATCTCACTGTCTAGGGAGAAGCAGAATTCGCTCGAATCATGAGCATTGTTGATCCCAACCGCATAGGAGTAGTGACATTCCAAGCCTTCATTGACTTCATGTCCAGGGAAACAGCAGATACTGATACAGCTGATCAAGTGATGGCTTCTTTCAAGATCCTGGCTGGAGATAAAGTGAGTTCAGACTCAAATGGGGTACTTCTAGTCTTATAATAACACATAGCCCTCATTTCAGATTGGCTTTAAAATGTATACGAAAGAAACATTTAGGTGTTTTCAATAAAGATCATTATGGCCATTCAGCTCAAAGAGGAATTGTGGAAAAGCTCTGGTTTTATTGACTTCTCTGAACCACCCAAATTAGTTTGCAGATATTTCTGGAAGCCTACTTTCATCTTCCAGTAATTTATTGGTATACTAAAGAGGTGACAAAACCAAGTTCAGTGGACATGAGGGTCTAGGAAAGACCTCAAGTGCCTCTCTGCCTGCACAGTTCACTTAGCTGTGTGTGCCATCTTCAACAGTAGTGTCACAATTATGAACAGCTGGATGAATTGAGTATGTATAGAGATACCCATAGTCTGTTTGAATGAGAACAACTGTGTGACTTGGACATGTACAAAGGCATCTACAGTCTACATTTGTCTTATCCCCAGATGCCTTTATATACGTATGGACACATGATCTATCTTGTCTAATATTTTTGAGGAATTGAGAGAAACCACCACATCTTCAGCAGTGGTGGCAAAGGGGCCTAGGCCAAGACAGAGGTCTCAAACATAGTAGCAGTCAAATTATTGCACCAGTACTGTAGGCATGTGGAAGAGTTATAGATTCTGATAAGACCACCAGTCTCCCCTAAATCCCAGATTCTGACGGAACAATATAGCAAAAATCTTTACAAAGACCAGGCTAAATACTCTTCAGAACTCAAGGAATGGAATTCTGAAGTGTTAGAGCTGAGTAATGCAGTAGCCAATAACAGTTCTATTCCAGTGTTATGCTGGGAAGTGTGAAGAGCTAAATGTGTGCTGGGTAGGAGAAACACAAACCTTGCAGGGTCGTGATTGTAAAGATGACACCTAAAGTGCTTCTTAAATACTTGAAAGGTATTATGAAGGAGCTCTTCTTCACAAGTATATCCATTTAGCTGTCCATTATTCCAAAACTGGTAAGAATTTTGATATTATAACAAATTAATGTAGTGTGCAGCTTCCATAGAACACAAAGCATTAGTGGCTCTCATTTTAGTTTCACACAGCTTTCTTTTTCAGGTTTCAAAAGCCATAAAGTTTAAATATTTTAAGCGACATAGCTGTAGTTATAAGAGATTCCCCCTCCTCCACCAAAGAAAAGTTAAGAGTTGAACAAAACATTTAATAAAATAAAGCTTCCATTTCACATAGAAATAAGTACCACTCATATTAATAAAACTATGTTGGCCTCATCCAGTTTAAATGGAAAAAAGAAATATCCGTTTTCTTTTTCAGAATTATATCACTGTGGATGAATTACGACGGGAGCTGCCTCCTGATCAAGCCGAATATTGTATTGCTAGAATGGCACCTTACACTGGGCTGGATTCTGTACCTGGTGCCCTGGACTACATGTCTTTCTCTACAGCTCTTTATGGCGAAAGTGACCTTTAACTATCACCTCTCTATCCACCACACATCCTTACCCTCTCCCATCCAGGCGCACTTTTCTTTCTGTCTGCAAAGCAAGCTCTGCTATGCCTCCCTGTCACGTTCCTCTTTCCAATTAAACTAACAGATCGCCTTTGGGGGGAGGGAAGAGGGAGGAGGATGTTGAAATCAAATAGTATATCATACCCCTGACAAACGACAGTTTACAAAATTATTTTCTGGGGAAAAAGTTACATTTAAACAAACATATTTTATTATAGGGAAAAAAAGTATTTTTCTCCGAGATTGAAGCATAAATAGAAAATTTAAAGAATATTATACAAAATATGAACTGGTTCCACCAGCCCTTCTTTTTGAGACATAGGAAATGGAATCCAATGTTACATCCCATCCTTATATTGTGCTATCATGAGTCAATTTTCTCATCTGTCTCTATATATTCCTTATCACATTTTTTTTCAGAGGGAGAGGCACTTGAGTGCATGTATTGCTGGTTCACTCATTTCATGGAAAGATTTTACAATAAAACTTTTTGAAATTGCTGTGTTTTTTTAGGGGAAAATAATGTACACAGCTCATGTTTTCATATTTAATTAAAATTACAATATGCCTACTATGTGTTGTTACTGAAAGTTGTCTGGTTTCCAAATATGGCGCTTGAGAGTTAGCATCTTTGATATTGCTTGTCACAGTCTGTATTAAAAAGAAAATCTTGTGATAACAAATACAGATCTCATTCTTTTGCCTAGTTAACGTGTTTAATTCCTCTTAGCTATAACCAAAAAGGTTTAATTAATTTTTCACAATCCATTAGTAGTTGAGGAATTATATCATTTTGATGTTAAGGTATGCATGTATTTTCTTAAATGCAGCACATAGAAAAAGACTTTCTATGCCCCCACCCATGCTGCTTGCTTGAATTGGTACTTTGATGGCTAGTATTGCTGCTTCAAATGCAATAGGTGTATAACAAAAAGTAATTTGGTGTCACAGTGTGTGACATTTGTATCACACACAGTATGTGCACATCAGGAGAATGCAGAAGTCCCCAAATCTTCGCTGTACCCAAAAAATGGCCATACAGATTGGGGTCAACCCACCCAGTACCTTTTAAGAGACAGTGGCTTAAAATCCTTTTGCTTAACATAGTAAGTTGCAGCTAGAGTTAGACCCAGAGGAATTGACTCACCAAATCTTCACTGATTCAATTGTCTGTTTCTTCAAAGGTACAGGGTGGTTTGGCCCCAATCTATGTGCCCTTTATTTGGGTACAGACCAGGTTTTAGGGCTTCTGCACACTCCTCATGTGCACGTATCATGGGTAATACAAGATGACACACACTGTCCCTGGGTCTGTAACATTATCTGTGTAATTCCTGGTCTCTGTTTTGAAGCAAAGGAAACACACATGGCTATGACTGGGGGTGGGGGGCATACTTTGTGCCCTTATTGTGAGAGCAGTTGAGAGCATCCTTCCACACTCTCGCACACATACATACGCAAACCTAATTGTGTAATAATAACAGTGGAGTAACCTTTAGTAAACTAAGCGGCTTGAGAGAATTCTGAAAACAAATATTCCAGAATACAAAAAGGAGATCTAAACATCATTAGAATTGTTCTCTTCAGCCTATAGCTCCACAAAACGGTTGGCAGAACAGCCATAAGTACACAAATACACACAAGTTTTGGGGTCATCAGACTGAGCCTTCTCTGGTACTTCCATGATTAGAGTGTCCAGGGGATACTTTAATGAGAGTTCATCTTTCATTCACCTTTGATTCTGGCACCAACAGCTCACTCTTTTCCCTCAGTTCAAATCACTGACCATCTTTCTAACTCTGTGAATGGCTAACAGGGTATATAAAGGATCTGGTGTGTTGCTCCACCACAAGGTGAAGAATATCTCATTGTTCCATCCTGTAGTAACTCAGGAATTGCACAAATACTCCTGACTTCGTCTGGTTTTGCAGATTTTTCCAAAGACGGTGCATGTTTCTCAAAATTTCCCATTTTTACTGAGCTTTTTTTCAGAAAAGAAATAGTTAATGGTTAATACTTAATGTTATGTTTCCACAAAGTTTAACTGGTTTACAGCAAGTTGCTATAGAAGCTTACTGAAAAGCAAGTAGTGCCTTACTCTTAGGGCAAGTGTGCATAGGATTGTTACTCTAATTTTAACCATTCATCTCATTTTCCTTGTGACAGCCATTACTTTTAACATTAATCTTGGGCATTGGGGGACCGGAAAACAATATCTCCACCCCACCTTATGCACAAGATGGCTTTAAATTGTTAAATTTAAATTTAAATTGTTAAATTTAAATTAAATGGCTTTAATTGTTTTCCATTTTATGTTCATTTTGTCCTGGACACACAGACACACACCAGCTTTTTGTGTGTTTGCACACACATGTCTGTACCCTTCATCATCACTATGAGTATAGCAATATGGGGGAGTGAAATAATCCCAATTATATTGAGCAGCTGTCTGAAGGTTTCAGAAAATGAAGCACTACAAAAAAAAGTTAGCAAAATTAGCAAAGAGTTAGCAAAGTTTTTTACAAAAAAAACTCTTCTTTGTTCTGTTTTTTCCCCCAGTGCCAGTCCCCACTCTACCCCCAGAGTATCTGAGCTTGTGTAAGAAGTTATGTGGATTCTTATTATAGTATTCTAATTTAATTGCTGGGTTTTTTTAAAAAAAGATTCCTAATAAGCAGTAATCCACAAATCCACATGGGGCAGACATGTTTTTTTCCATAGTGTTTTCCAAATCACACTAGGCTGTAAAGCAGAATTTTGCTTCTGAATACCCTCATTTTATTCATGCTTTTTCTTTATTGTAGTAGAACTAATTGTTACTAAACCAAAGAGTCATTCAAGTAACAAAACAAAACGAAAACCTTAATATTCCAAAAGTAAAAGCATTTCTCTAAGGAATGTTCAGCAGACTTATATAATTGACATTAACTACTTCTTCAATTGCAGTTGTTACTAGAATTGAAATACCTGTTTCTGTACAATGATGAAGAAAATATAGGGTAGGTGCTGGTTCCTGGAGCAAATGCTCCTATATATGTGTATTCCCAGATTTCATCAGAATTCACTTGTTCCGATTTTAAGAGGCTGAGGAAGTAGCAAATTTGGGGGGATGTGTTTTTTTATTTCAGTTTCTACTCACTATGTAGTACTTTATCCAGTAATCAAAACCAAACCAAACCCTCTTTTCTAGTAGAAACTGACATTTTCACATTACTTTTACCTGCATCTGTATGTTAGGCTGAGGATAGTCAAAGAAGAGGAAATGGAGATCATGTAATCTGAAAGCCTGCAGCTGCAGAGAGGATGGAATTAAAAACTGTACTGTAGGCTGGCCACTGGAGTGGAAAGAACAGAAGACGGGGGTTATAAAGGAAACTTGGGATGCAGTAAATTGAAAAGAGCTATTTTAGTACACTAAGGAAGTGGAGTTCTTGGGGCTGCAACTCTCAAAAACCCTGGGCAGCACAGCTGGTGGTGAAGACTTCTGGGAATTGCAGTCCAAGAACGCCTGGATTACCCAAGGTCAGGAACCACTGCACTAAGAGGTTAAGGCGATGAGACAGTTAAATTCCATGGGCTGCTATGCATTTTGCAGGCAAACAGGCAAGACTGAGACAGAGCACACACCTCTTTGTCTCCTATTAGCTTGTTCCACCAGGAGTTCCTTTTACAGGCAGGCTGAAGGGGAGGTTCAGCATACATTTCGCACTATGCCCTCACATTCTCCAACAAGATGAGGCCAGAGCAGTCAGGGAGGCAGCAAGTTCACTTTAGCTCACTTACAATAATAATACATTAGTGGCACTAGCTACCAGTATTGTGCTGATCTGCATAATAAAAATGCTCCATAAAGAAAATCAGTATTGTCCCAGGATCAAAGATGGGTGAATCAAGCACAACACTACAGATCCAATCCAAAATCCGGGTGAATAAATAAGCCTCCAGGTGACACCAAATTTTAAGACTCACGGCCAACTGTACCTGAAAGAGTTCTTTCTCATCTTTACTTTTTACTGTATAAATAATTGGTGCCAATCACTTCAACTGGAAAAAAAAATTAAAAGTGAGTGTTCAAATTTAATTTTGAGCCTAGAGAGGCATTACTCATCCTTTCCCAAGATCACTCTCCGCCACCTGCAGACTGGCATACCTGGCACTTGGGCGACTGGCAGGGCAGCAAAGAAGCAAGTTCTAACACAATGGACCTCAGAGCCAGGTATAAACTCAGTAACACGGGAAGCCATTCAGACTACTGGTCCTCGGTTATATGGCAGCAGTCATCCAGGTTTTGAGAACGGGCTTTCCCACCCCTCAGTGCTAGCTGGAGATGCTAGAGGTTGACCCTTGGAAATTCTGCGTGCCATAGACAGGCTCTGTCACTGAGGAAGCCTAGGAAAATACGTAAGGCTACATAATCAAGTCATTCATGTGTTGGAAGGAGGAAAAAGAACCATTCATATACTAGAGTGGTATTTGGCCCCCTTCCCAAGTTGCCTCCGTAACAAAAAGGTTTCGAGCTTGATCCATAATTCTGTGGTATAAAAAGTGGATTTCACTGTATTTGGTCATCCTTACAACAGATTCGGTTATACCAGCAGGGTGAAAATAAGTGACTTTATTTTTCATGGTTTTTTTTCTCTTGGTAAGCATCTATTTTGCAACCATTCCCAATAGGTATATTCTTGATTGCAAACTCCGTAAGCAGACAATTTTGTCTTTTCCCTACTAAGTGATAAGATACAGCAAACTTATTTTACAGTCTTATCAGTATTTCATCAGCACATGCGCTAGTTACATCCCAGTTGGATTACTGTAACATGCCCTACATGGGGAAAGTGTTCAGAAATCAGTGGGTCCAAAACACTTCAGCCAGATTGTTAACTGGTGCTGGTTACAGGGATCACATAAGCCCTCTGTTACAGCAGCTCTGCTGGCTGCTGTTCAGATACCGGGCACAATTCAAAGTGCTTTATAGGTTAAAAAGCCCTAAATGGCCTGAGTCCAAGATATCTTGACTGTGTCTCCCTTTATAAGCCTACCTGGGTATTAAGATAATCAAGAAAGGCCTTTATCTTAGTCCCACCACTTTCAAAGATGAGTTTGGTAGGGACATAGGAGAGGGCCTTCTCTGTCACTGCTTCCACTCTGAAACTCCCTCCCACAGAAGACCAGCCTGGCCCCATCTTTGCTGTTCTTCTGCAAGCAAATGAAAACCTTTCTCTTCAGAGAGACTTTCCCGTAATGACTGGCTGCCTGAGTGGGGTTTTTAAATAGGTTGTTGTGCCTTGCTGCTTTGAACGTGTTTTTGTGTTGCTTTTGTTTACCATTTTTAGTGTGGTATTTGTCTGGTCCTTTTAATATCTGTATCCTGTTTTTATCTTTAAATATTGTCTTTTAATGATATAAGCTGCCTTGGGCCTTCTTTAAGGAGAAAAGCAGGGTAGAAATATTTTTAGTAACAACAGCAAGAACTCAACACATTCTGTAATAGGAGGTCACATTAACATTCACCATTATATCTGTGTCATCTGTCAAATTACTAGTGTGAAAAGCACTCTTTGTACATTGTGCGGTGGCTTGCAGCATTTTGGGAAAGACTACATGGCATCAGCCAATGCATACAGATAGCTAATTTCTTGGACCAGCTGGCATGCATAGCAACCATAATGTTTTAGAAAGCTAGATTTTGCAGGATACAAATATTCCCTGTAAAATAAAATTAAAAAACAAAGCAAAGCAAACCTCTGATCAATTTTGAATGTCTTAGAGATGTTGATATGTTTTAAAAACTTGTATGCCAATTACATTTCATTAATATAGTTAGGTACAACATCTAGTTTTAATCAGTACTCTCTAGTATTTACTTATTTAAAATATTTTTACCCTGCCTTTCTCTGAAAAAAGGACCGAAGGCAGCTTAGATAGTTAAAAACACAACATTTAAAAGCAGTAAATTATTTAAACATTAAAGAAGAATTAATAACATTACATTAAAACAGTAGATGAAAGCATTACAAAAAACTGATTCAGATGCAACAAAATATAAATCATCCTGTTTATTGTCTCCTTGTCATCAAAGCTACCAACATGAATTTGACCAAACTCCGGGAGGCAGTGGAAGACAGGAGGGCCTGGCGTGCTCTGGTCCATGGGGTCACGAAGAGTCGGACACGACTTAACGACTAAATAACAACAATTGTCTCCTAGATAGACAGTCTCTAAAGGAAAACTGGCCTGAAGAGAAAGGTCTTTGCCTGATTGCAGAAGGATGAGAAAGATGGGGCCAGTCTGGCCTCCTCTGGGAAGGAGTTCCAGAGTCTGGTAGCAGTGACAGTACAAAATTTATTTCATCTCAAAAATATCATGCTGTGCAACTATTTTATGGCTCTTTCACATAATGTATACTCAATGTAAGAATTTTGAAAAGAGGAATATATTTTACAATTACAAATGTTTGAGGGTGGTTTGGTCTTGAATGAGCAAACTGAATCTGTAATCAAAAATTTGCTTGTTCGTTTTTGAGGACTGATCTACCTGCCTGCATTTTGGACTCTCCTCTAAGGGAGGACCTGCTGCAGAGCCCATCATTACCCTCTGCACACTTCCAAGTTTAGCACTGCATCACTGATGATAATATGGTTACAAGATCCTCTATTCAACCTCTGTTGAATACAATAGTGCCGTTTCCCTGAAAATAAGACCTAACTTGAAAATAAGCCCTAGTATGATTTTTCAGGATGCTCGTAATATAAGCCCTACCCCAAAAATAAGCCCGTTAAGTGAAACCCCTCCCTCCACCATTGTGCAGCAACCAGAAGATGACATGACTGTATTTGAATAAATGTAGATTGTTGTACATGAAAAAAAACAACCTGAAAATAAGCCCTAATGCGTTTTTTGGTGCAAAAATTAATATAAGACCCTGTCTTATTTTCGGGGAACCACGGTAGTTGTTATCACATGCTGTCTAGTAATTTCTGACTTATGGCGACCCTATGAATGAACAATCTCCAAAACGTCCTGCCCTCAGCACTCTTGCTCAGCTCTTGTAAAGTCAAGGCTGTGGCTTCCTTGGAGGGGGGGGGGTAGACCATCTCATATTTGGTCTTCCTCTTTTCCTGCTGCCTTCAACTTTTCCCATCTTCAATGTCTTTTCCACAGAAACTTGCTTTCTCGTGATATGCCCTAAGTAGGACAACTTCAGTTTCAATGTTTTTGCCTCCAGAGATAGTTCAGACATGATTTGCCCCAGGACCCACTTGTTTTGTCTTTCTGGCAGTCCAGAGCACTGTATCTGCAAAGCTCTCCTCCAGCGCCGTCTTTCAAACAAATCATTTTTTTTTCCTGTCAGCTATCTTCGCTGTCCAGCATTCACATTCTACATAGTGATCGGGAAACGTGAATGATCTTGGCCTTGGTCTCCGGTGGTAACCCCCTACACTTAATAATCTTTTCTAATTCCTTCATTGCTTCCCTTCGGAACCTCTACGTATCTTCTTCTGATTCCTCATAGTCAACCGCAATAGTTCTCTCTTATTAACTGCGGCTGCTCCAGGCCATTCAATACAGGATCTGCCCACGTTTCGAAAGGAGAGGGGGCAAAGCAGCCCGTCTCCCCGCGCCCGGGAAGGCGTTTGAAGGGCGAGCCGCGGCGCATTGCCTTCTGGGCCTTGTAGTCTTCGGAGGGGAAGTTCTGCGCAGTCACAGCCACCTTTGCTGCTGCTCCTCTCCTCCGCGAAGTAGCGCCGCCATTTTCTCTGGCGGACCATCGTGCATGTCGTGCGGCCGCGCACCCGGGGGAGCGAGTGGAGTTCAGCGATAGCCCTGTCGGTGAGTGTTTGTCTCCTTGCGGGGCGGAGGGCCGGGCGGGAAAGGCCGGGCGGAGTCAATCAAGGGGGAGCCGAAGCCTCGAGAGGAGGAGGAGGAGGAGGAGGGGGGGGGAACGGGCGTTATTTCTCCGTTGCGGTCGTCGGACCGCAGCCTTCGCGAGGCCCTGCGTGGTACCTCTTCCCTTCATTTACTGCCGGGTGAGGAGGTCGCCATCTCCTCCGCGGCGCTTCTTTTCCCCCTCAGTCGTTTGCCGTTAACCGCCTCGTTCTCCCCCCCCCCCTTCCGCTTCTCTCCAGGTCCCGCAGGGCAGGCCTCGGAGGCGCCGCCGAACAGTTAAAAAGTCCCCTTCGTTCCCCTTCGTTTACAAGGTAAAATAACCGGGAAGGAAGCGGAGCGAAAAGAATTATGTATTCGTCCAGTTTTGTGTGCCGCCTTTTTTGCCAGTGCTGTTTGTTGTACACGTCTCTCTTCCTGGAGGAAAGAGAAATCACCTCTATCTGCCTCCGCAGGAGATGCCTTTTATTTTGGCCTTCTGTTTCCTACAAGCTTGGGAGGTGTTTCGCGCGTGTGCGTTTGGCTCGTCACGACCACTAGGGCTGTACTTCTCTTGTACGGAGGGCATTATCATTCCCTGAGCCCCCTCCTTTTTTGGAGGAGTTTGCCAATCTTTGAATTACACAACGCTTCCATATTTCTCACTCCTACACCAGCGGAGAGGGTATAAGGAACGGCATCAGGCTTAATTGGTTATTTCAGTAGAGTTGATGTTTGGCTATTTCTCCTGATGGTACATTGTATGCAGTCTTGTAAATGTAGATTCTTTATTTGCAACCATATCAATGTGAATTTTCACAGCCACGTTTAAAAAAAACACCTGATGAGATGGAGTATTGTAGAAAATGCATGTTTCATTACTTTTCTTGCCCAGCCTGTCTTAAGATCATTTGGTTTTTGGTATAAGTGATAAAACTCATAATGAGCACTACCAACCTTCGTTTTTTGCAGGTTGGACCAAAATGAGTGGCTGTCGTGTCTTCGTTGGACGTCTGAGCCCACACGCTCGAGAGCGAGATGTGGAGAAATTTTTCAAGGGATATGGCCGTATACGTGAGATAAATCTGAAAAATGGCTTTGGATTTGTGGTAGGTATATCTGATTTTAAAGATGTTTCCCTTTACCCAAGCAGTATGATGGTACACAGTTATTTTTATGTTAAATAGTTGGAAATTTGATTAGATAAAAGCACAAGGAGTGTTACACTTGCACTTTTTTCTTCTGGATTTTTCAGTAAACAGTGCTTGACACTTGCTAATTTGCTATTAGGAAAAGGAATTCTGAGGAAAAACTTGCAGGTATACTTGTGGTGAAATGCATTTGAAGGATAAATTAGGCTCTACCCAGTGTTTCTCTTTACTCCTAAAACCAAGGGAACTATTTCTGTAGACTTTCCTCTCTTTGTAAAAATACAAAGCAAGAGAGTATACTCTTTAATCATCTTTAATGTAGTTTAAGTGATCCTAAATATGCACACATGAAAAATGAGAAACGCCCTATTGCCTAAAATGAGAAATGCCCTATTGCCTGTCTTTCCTTCTGAAGTGATCCTCCAGTGGACCATAGTTATATTTTTTGCACATTTCAATGCCATAAGGTAACTGTGGAAGTGATGCACTGGAGGCAAAGAAGCCAGCCAACTCTGCCTGGCTGATAAACAAGGTAGAACTGTGGAACACATGTCCTATTCTTTTGAAATAGAAGAGGAGGGGAGGGGGAAAGGGAAAATTAGATTCTCTGCATTTGCTCATACAAGGAAATTCAGTGGAGCTTTTTGGTCTTGCTCTTCTGTCCCACTGCTAGAGAAAGAAGCAGCTAGGGAACTTGGCCAGTTCTGTTTGACCAACTTGGCAAAGGGGGGGGGGGGGAGATCGGCTTATAGGCTAGAAGACTTCCTGCCTCCCCCCCCACTTGTTCATATAGAAACTTACCATATTCTGTGTATATGACCCCCCCAATGTATACGATGACCCCCTAATTTTGTCCCTTGCCAGAGGCGCAGTCAATGGGCAGCTGCAAGGATGGCTCCATCTCCTGCTGCTGCTGCCTCCGCCGCCCAATCACGTCCCCTGCCTGAAGAGCCCGCGAGGGGCGCTGGAGGAGGCAATCTGGCGGCGGAGGCAGCAGCAGGAGGAGACGGAGGCAAAGGAGCAGCCACGCTTGGCCACCTCTCGCTGCTGCCCATTGACTGCTGCCACCGCTGCCGGATCACCTCCTCCAGCGCCTCTCGCGGGCTCCCTTCGGGCAGGGGACAAGGCGGTGACGTGAGCTGGAGGTGAGCCCTGGCAGGAGGAGGAGGCGATTGGACGACAGCAGTCAATGGGCAGCTGCAAGAGGCGGCTGAGCGTGGCTGCTCCTTTGCCTCCGCCTCCTTCCGTGTACAAAACGACCCTCAATTTTTCCTCTAATGATTTTAGGGGAAAGTGTCGTTTTATACACGGAAAAATATGGTAGCTTGTTTTTTGTGTTGTTTTTCCCTTTAGAAAGAGATGCATATTTAAAAGTTTATCTTATAATAGCAGTTGTTCCCACATACCATAAACATACCACTGTAACATAGCTTAATACCATTTAAATGGGATGTAATGATTTTTTATTTGTTCACGTTATAGTTATTTTTCCAATAAATGCATGCTTTTCCTTCATTTCATTCAGTGGAAAGATTCATGCCAAAAAAGTAGCAGTGCCTGTAATCAGAGCATAGCAATGACTGTTAGTGTGGCTGAATTGGTGGTTGCATCCTGGCTCCAGAATGCTACAGCAGTATCACAGAAGCAAACTTGTGGGAGCAGACTTATTTTGAAGGGCTTCACAGGCCGTTTGTGCTTAGTATCTCTGTCTGGGGCATAGGGTGAAAGAGCTCAGCCTGTTTCACCACGGCAAGGAATTAATTAATATTATAGCTACCGCAACATACACTGCTTATGATAATACTATAGACATCTCAGTAAGGAATTTGGCAACTTTTCCAGCAGAGCTATACTGACTCCAGCTGTGTGCTCTCATTATCATAATGAACATTTTAAATGAAATGTAATAAATTATACATTACATGCAAGACTTTGGATGACTACTATTGTTCTTCAGTAATCTGAATTAACATGCAGGCAGGTGCAATATATCTTTATTTAAAATGTTGATTGGAGGCATGCCTCTGAAGCCTACAAAATAGCTTAAGGCATAGATAGATGGAATGGGACATGTAGGTTGCAAAATATTGACTATGTACTGCACCAACTTATTATGCAGTAGTATCATGTGCAGTAGTATCATTCTGGCTGCCCATTCGTTTCCGCATTGACTTCAAAGTGTTAATGATGACATACAAAGCCCTAAACGGTTTAGGACCTCGATACCTGGCAGAACGCCTTCTCCCACCTAGATCTACCCGAGTCACTCGCCATAGCCAGGAAAGACGGCTGAGGGGCCTGATGCCGAGAGAGGCCTGGAAAGAAAGAACAAGAAACTGGGCCTTCTAGGCGGTGGCCCCTCGACTTTGGAACAGCTTGCCGCCAGAGATCTGCCTGGCACTCTCGCTGGGTGTTTTCAAGAGCCAATTAAAAACTTGGCTCTTTAGGCAGGCCTTCCCTCCTGCCAATACTTGATTTTTACTTTTCTTGGTTTTTTGCTGTTTATTCTCCCATCTTGATTATATTATTATTGTAGATTTTAATTGTTGTTTTTAAATCTGTTTTGTGTATAGTGTGTTGTGAGCCGCCCTGAGTAGACTCCTGTCTAGAAGGGCGGGATAAAAATCCAATAATAAATAAATAAATAAATGTATTATGTTACTGTTCTGTTTTTAAAGCAAGTGAGGCAGATCATTTTTCCCTTAATACAAACCTTCCCATATAATTGGACTGCATGTGATGCACGGTCCTGTTCTTTCTCTTAGTGTATATCTCCTCCAACCTGGCAGATTTTCTGTATGCTCTATTTAAACATGAGGTGGTGATTTTTTAGCCTTTACTTTTTTACAGGAGGTCTTGTTTTCTGTTTATATGGTGGTATATTATTGTGCTCCACCTTCCACATGCAGTGCAATTGTAAGCAACAACTACCTTTTGAAGTTTTCAGGATCCACTTTCCTATACATAAAAGAAAGGACTTGAGAAAGCCAGAATATTCCAGGCATCATTTAACTAAAGAAAGGGTGTGTTACACATATATTATCTGCTTTATATATGTGAACGTCATAGATTAGTATAGAAAGTAAACCCAGGGTTCAGATGCAAATAACGACAATTAAATTCTTTAAGGTAGACTGTTCAATGTTTCTCTGCATGCTTGAGAAATCTTGATAGATGCGAACAGGATATATTTTGGTTTCCCAGTTACAGTTTAGACTCTGGTAGTATACTTTTCCAGTCTGACCTTGCTTGGCTGGGAGTGATGGGAATGGAAGTCCAAGGCAGCAAGGGGACCATGTTGGGGAAGGCAGCCCTCCAGGGTTCTTCCCCAACAAGGTATAGAATGAAAAGTGAAAAATAACATTAAGAGCCCTTTTAAGAATTGGGAGAACAAAGGGGAATCATTGGCAACTATTTGAGCGAATTAAGTAAATGAAAGAATGCTGCTATCTTTTATTGAGTGGGTACAGTGTATTGGCACAGAAACCCCTGGAGTTAACTGCTGTTTCTCTGTCTTTCAATTCTGTCTTCTTTAGTACATGTTGGTATTTGTTATTTTGCTACTTTGTTGTTTTGTGTTACTTGTTGTAAACCGCCCAGAGTGGCCTTGGCTGCCAGATGGGTGATATATAAATCAAATAAATAAATAAAATATAAGATGGTCTGTGATTTTAGTCAAAGTTATGTGGAAGGTATCAGTCTGAAAGGATTGAAGGGATTGCTAATGGGCAATTAAAATCTCATTGTTAAAGATTTGATTACATAACTATTTTTTTCTTTTCTAGGAATTTGAGGATCATAGAGATGCAGATGATGCAGTTTATGAACTGAATGGTAAAGAACTGTGTAATGAAAGGTAATTTTTAAAAATTAGTTCACAGATTGTGATTCAGTCTTGATTTTACTTGCTTCCACCTGGTTTGCACTGATACAGATGCAACTGTAAAGGTAAAGGTTCCCCTTGACATTTAGTCCAGTCGTGTCTGACTCTAGGGCGCGGTGCTCATCCCCGTTTCCAAGCCATAGAGCCAGCGTTTGTCCGAAGACAGTTTCCGTGGTCACGTGGCCAGCGCGACTAGACACGGAACGCCGTTACCTTCCCACCGAGGTGGTACCTATTTATATACTTGCATTTTTACATGCTTTCGAACTGCTAGGTTGGCAGGAGCTGGGACAAGCGACGGGAGCTCACTCCGTCGCGTGGATTCGATCTTACGACTGCTGGTCTTCTGACCTTGCAGCACAGAGGCTTCTGCGGTTTAATCCGCAGCGCCACCACGTCCCTTAGATGCAACTGTAAATGTCATTAAATCCAGCAAGTGGAAATTCTCTTTGCAAGAATCTTTTCACGGGTAGCTCTTGAGTGGCAAATCATTATTGCAGAAAGTTAATGTTAAGTCTTTATCAGCCATGTTATATCGTTCTGCTATATCTGAATTTCACAAATCTCTAGTGCAGTTTGCGGTATACCAGAGATTAGCATAGCAGATGATTCATGTAGAATGGGCAAAATCCTCTTGCTTAAAGTTACACTGGCATAAACTGGAGCCAGTGCCAGAAATAAATTTAAATTAATTGAAAGTTTATCAAACCACCACCACCTACATACTCCGTAGGGCTCCATTTTGCCCTGGCGAATTCTTTGGGAGCTCTGAAACAGTGGAGTTTTTAATAATAGCTGCTGGCTTGTAAGCTACTGAGAGTAGGACTGCCGTTGCTGATTTGGTGGTGATTGTTGAGTATTAAAGGCTGTCCCCTTTCCCAAGGCTTCTAAAGGCTTACTGCCAGAAGGGGAACCCTAAAACCTGAAAAGGGGGCTAAATAGGATGGTTCAAATAGTTTAAATTAATTATTTTCAGATCATTTTTAATGCTGGCAGAACTTTATGCAACATTAACTGCATAATGTTTTAGTTGTTTCCTATGAGAATGAAGAACAGAAAGTTTGCCCATTCTTGTTAACAGACGATTGCTCATCAGAAGTAGGCCAAAATTCTAAAAATTGATTTCTTATATTGAATAGAGTATTCTGACTCACTTTGCTTGTATAGGTAGGCATTAATGAATGTACAGCATGTTCTTTATGTCATCTTCCCATTTTCCATTTTGGTGGGGAACATGTGGCCTCCAGATGATAGTGGCTACCATCATCACTGACCATTGTCTATGTTTGCATGAACACATAGGTGCAGGAGTCAGTGGCTGAAATCCAGTAGTAAGTAGCAACTAGAGTAGACCCATAGAATCAGTGGAATTTATGGAAGTGTTGACTCACCAAATCCTTGATTTGGTGAGCCTACTCTAATTGAAACTACTTGATTTCATCCAATATCTGGAGGGATACATGCATACTTTTATGCAACCAGGATTGTGTGTTTCATTTCTGTAGAGTGGAAAGGAGTAAGATTGATATTAAATAAAGAAACTACCACTATCCTGTCAAATTTTCAACAGGGAACTGGTTTTGTGTGTGTGTGTGTGTGTGTGTGTGTGTGTGTGTGTGTGTGTGTGTGTGTGTGTGTGTAGTTTTGCTGTTATCTCAGGGTTTTTTTTGTTTCATGTTTGCATACTTGAAAATTCAGCTCTTGATAAAATAATGAGGGAGTTTCAGATACATCTAAAAGTCAAGTACAAGTTATGAAAAGTAATTGAACTGTAATTATTCTTCTGTTATAATTTTTGAAACCAGTGGGTTTTTTGCTTGTATTTCCTAGTCTTCATACTACATGTAAATTGTAAACTCCCCTTAGGGAAAGAAACAAGTGTATTTTTTCCTGTGTGCCCAGCATTTGCATTTGCATCGTGATCTTGAGGAGATGAAAAAAAGTGCAAGAAAACTTCAGACTGAAGCACAAATTAAAAAATTCCCCACCTCTACCTTGTGCCTTCTGAAATGCCTGGAGAGATTGAGAAAGAGGAGGAATTGTACCTCATTTGTGGAAAAATATGGATAAATCGAGGAACATCAGGAGTCCCTCCTCTATTCTTTCTTACTTTTTCTCTTCCTGCCTTTCTCTTAAGCCATCTGTTCCTTCTCAAAGTCTTGGGGAAGGATTAATGACAAGCAAAATACCAAATTGGCTTTCTAGTTAGCTTCAATGTCAGGTCCTGAATGAATACAGTTAATAAATTCGTATCTCTCAAGGAGGGATCTTTTAAGTTGTCTTCAACAGATGCGTATGTCTGAAGAAGTTAAGGTGTATTGAAGAGGAGGATTTATCTCATTAACACTGATCTGAATAGCCAAGTATATGCTTTCATTTTCTTTTATTTGAATGATTTGTAGGGGACATGCCTGTTTTCATTGCATTCATTCCCACCAGAGAAAGATGGAAGTACTAAACCGGTTGTTTTATCCTCCCTCCAATTAAAGGGTTACAATTGAACATGCCAGAGCCCGAAGAGGAGGTAGGGGGAGATATCCACAGCGATTCAATTATTACCAGTCCTATGGGGGTGGATCTAGGTAAGAACTCTTCTCTGTTTGCTTGTGAAATAAGTATATTAGAATGTTTATATTTTATCAGAGTATTTGTTGGAACATTTTACATACTTAAGAACTGTTAGATATTTCACCTTAATGCAGGTGCATCAGATTTCATTTGTGATCAGCAGCTAGGATTTTTCCAGCCCTCTTTAAAATTTTGTGTAGTGTCACTCCACATTTGTGTAATTATTGTCACAAGATTCTGAGCAATCTTGATTATTTGAATTACTGAGTTAAGCCATTTTAGTTTACAGTGTTATGTAGTATAGTTTCATAAAGCTTAAACTTTATATTATACCTGATTTTCTCTAAATGTTTATAATACCCCAAATTTAGTAGAGCCTATAACAAAACAAAATTTGTTCTTGGCAAACAGTGTCATATAAGGTTGAGATTCTTTTAGAATCTACAGTAATTTCAGAATGCATGATATAGAATATATATTTGTGGTGTTTATTTGATAGCAGAATGATATTACTTGAAAAATGTTTCTTAAACTGTTAAACTAGTTACTTAGAGCTAAATCTACTTGGTAGTCCCAGTTAAAGCAAACCCAAGGAGCCAGTGGGATTTGTTAGTCACCACTTATATAAGTCCCTTTGAGTCAATGGATCTACTCTAATTGGAACTAACAGTTGGATTTAGCCCCATAAATTACAAAACATTTGATTTATCTATTGCAGCTTGCTGTTTAGAATCATCAGTCCATAAGATTCTTTGAACACGTATAATGAGTGTATTAATTATTCATTTGAAATAGTTAGCATTTTTGTATTTTGTTCAGAGGCAGCCTTCTTGTCATCCCTATGTTTAAGAAAAACATGGGGAACAGTACATTTTGCATATTGGAAGTATGCTGTTTAGATTCTCTTTTCTTTAGTGCAGTGATGTTGCTGCAGTAAGAGTGATCCAAGGTCCAGGCTAAAAGTGAACTTTTAAAGTAGGATATGTGACTGACGTTCATGGGCATCTGGCGTGGTAGTCACGTTCATGACATCAGGCACATGGTGCCAGACAAGAAGAGACTACTCTTTCCGGTAGTGAAAAGTGGGACCCAGCCTGCCATTTGGGGGATTCTGGAACTTCTGTTTAAATGCTGTGAAGATCTGGATATTCTGAAAATGTGGGGCATTCAGAGGTATGCAAATGAGATGAAGTTGCCTCTGCTTCAGTGTCCAAAAAGAGACACATGTTGGTTTTTGCATTTTTATGATATGAAAGAGCTATCACTTGAGGTGGATTTTAACAGCCAGACTGAAAAAACTAAAGTGCTGTTCTTTTGTTCTTCATACTGTTGCTTTATAACACTTGGGGTTTTGATGACAGGAAGCCAGATGTACTAATAGAAAATAGACTAGGTAGTATCTTTTCTCACTATAGCTTGTTTAAGTAGCACAGTATTGTAAAGTATACACTCCACAACCTGATTCTTTCCTAGATCTGATTCACACATGCGTGTTCATTGCTTGATGTAGGTCTGCAGGTTGTATGAACTTCACTTTAAAAGTCTAACATCAGGTGATACCCTCAGTTATGAAACCTTTCTGTAGTGGTGTTGCATACAGGAACATCATCAGCTGATGAGTAGCCTTGTGTGAGCTGGCCCCTTTTTGCCCTTGCTTTGCTGATTATGCGTATACTTAGCTTGCCTTTCCCAGGCTAAACAGCAAGCAACTGCCTGTTAGCTTTGCCCTCATTTAGTTAGAGAATGGTCAGTTTTTTAAAAATGTATTGTAGATTTTTGAGCAGACAGCAGTCTTTCAAAAGCAGAATGCAGTTAAATTTCCTGCAGAGAGTGGAAATAAACAATAATGGGAATGTGTTTCTCTTGTAGCCAGTATGGTCCACCTCTTCGTACTGAACACAGACTTATAGTTGAGAATCTTTCTTCACGTGTTAGTTGGCAGGTGAGTTGTATCTGTTGTTAAATATCATGAGTTTAATGCGAAACATGTTTTTTGTTTGGTTTCTTGAAGGGGGCAGGAAAAATCAAAATAGAATATCTTTGTTAGAACCAAAAAGTTCCTGAAGTTCTTCAATCTACACACCAATATATAAGTAGTATGCTTAATTTTTTTAAACCGAAGAGCTGATTAGTGTTTCTTGGACAACTATAATCCTCATCTAGTAAGACTTACGAAGAGTCAATTTAGACATCTAATCTTTTTAAATAAAATAAAGGTCTCATTCAATTGTAAGGTCTGCAGCTTGTTTCCAGTTTGTATCTGGCTTCAATAGAATGAACAGAATGGCCACATGATTGAAATACTGGATGTATTCCTCATGCAAGAAATTTAATGAATTGTTTTATCTGAATTCTGGAGGGGGTTCTGGGTTACGTTTAGTAGTTAACATGTATTTGAAACAGTAATGAAGTTGTGTATAAATTTAGGCATATGTAGTGGCACTGAAAGCTGTCAGCCGAGTCCAGTCACTGAAACAGAAGGAGAAATGAAAATACTGAATGGGTCAACTAATTGTGTTTTATGTTACACTTTGCAACTTTTCAAAAATAGATTAGGGGAAACTATACTGTTTTGTTTATATAATAACTTCTATATTTAGATGAACTAGTTAAAGAGCACTGGAATATGTTTATGCTGTTTTTGCTTTTTAAAAAACAGTATAATATAAAAAGCTGCACATACCTGTGAAGGGGACACCACCGACCCATCTATGAAGGACTGCAGTGGTCCTTTGGGTTATCATAGGACAATGATATGCCAACTGATGTCCTTACAGTGTTTTGGATTACTGCTGTCATAAGGCCTAACTAACATTGCTAATAGGTAGAGATTATAAGAAGTGTAGTGCAAAATATCTGAGTGATACTAGATTCCCTGCCATAAGGGATAATTTGGGTCCAACTCATCTTGACTCAGGTTAACATAGTAAAAACATACAATGTTGACTTTTCTTTGTAATATTCTTTAAAGAAAATATGTTCCTGTTTAGGCTGCTAGGTATATTGTGTCTCTTCTATTACTTACCCTAAATTCATTAATCTGCCTAAACGTTTTTACTTCTGTTTTGCCCTTTTTTCCTGTTATCATGCTAGAATAATAATTATCTCAGTAGTTAAGTTGATTTTTAAAAATATGTTACACCAGTCACCCCTTTTTTCTGATAAGCTGAAACCGTTTTCAGATTTTAGAATGGGAGAGGTCTTGTATTTTCTATATACGAGTAAATATTGTCAAATAGTGTTTTCTCTAGCAACTGAAGGAAACAATTGATAAGAGATTGGCCTAATTGCAGGATTCAAGAGCAAGAGAGCTATTGAGAGAGTAATTGGGGCAGTTTATTTAGCTTAGTGCACACTAACCTTACCTGGAAGTACAAAAGCTGGGTGTGCCAGTATGAGAAAGAGAAAAACTAAAACAAAAAGGAGCAATGATTGACTGGCATAAAAACGATGGGTTTATGTTAAGATTATGTTTATTTATTTTTTATTTAAAAAAATTTTACTCCACCTTTCTCAAGAAGGACCCAAGGTGATTTAAATTATTAAAAGGCAATATTTAAAACCTGAAAACAGTACATATACAAATATTTAAAAAGAATCAAGATACCACACTAGAAATAGTAAACAAAATCAACACCAAAAACAGATTGAAAGCAACAGATTGAAATTGCAAGTAAGTGCTGTATGATACTTTGCCCAGTCCTGGTAATTCACCTTGGGAAGGTGTATTCGTGCAGGTACTGGTCCCATGGATACAGCAGTCCTACTGTACTGGGGAGCCACGGCCAGTGGCTAGTAAGTCAAGGGAGCCATGAGTCAAAAAAGTTTGGGAACCACTGCCCTTATCTATGCTCACATGGGGATGCAGGGAAGCTTGGCAGCGTGAGTGTGGAACTAACTAAAACCTATCTGTTGTAGTCCACCAGTTTCAAGAATTCCCCCAATCCAGTGAGCTTCCAGTAGCATATATGCATTTTCTCCCCATGGTGGTTAAGCCCTTGCATGGAATTCACAGACAAAATGTAATTCGCAGCCATGATACTCTCGATTTTTTTATTATTACAAATTTCAGTAACAGTAGCTGTTCCACAATTGGACCTATCAAATCTATAGCGGTTTCATATGTATGTAAACTTATTAGGTATAATTTTTCATTGTGTGCTCCAAAATTACACCATGTGTGGCATGTCTTTCCAACACCTCTTCCAGATCTCTGATCAGTCTTATTGGATGGTTTTGTGGAATAGTTTTCAGCAATAGTTTTTGTGGAAGAATTTTTTGTTTGTTTTATCCATGTTGTTTTTGTAAACTTTAAATATGACACTGTATAACCGTAGGAACATACGTATCCTTCTCCAGAGAAATGGTTTAAACTTAAAATATGCAAAAGTTGTGTATAGTCCATTGCAGGAACACATGCAGTTTTTCTTTAAAAGCAGTGGTGATTGTAGTTGTTAGAAGATCGTGTGTGTTAAACACTGCTTTTACCCTTGGAGCAGTATGTCTGCCCAAGACCTTAGGTATAGTTTGCAAGTGATAAGATACTCTAAACACAGGATGGTAGTTTGCTTCAGTCAGGTTTAGACTAGTGAGTTGATGATTGAAGACACACCAAATCAAATTATCATGTAGTTGAGGAACAGTCGATTGGGCCTTTAAAAAAAAAAAGATTATTCTTCAGTATATGTCTATAATTGCTATTCAACAACAAGAGTTTTTAGGGACAGCAGAAAAATCTCAATTGTGTTTCAGCTATAGGGTCAGATAGGTTAAGTGGCTTGTACTTAACATGTCTAGATGTCAGTTTTGAGACAACGTTGAACAAAATAGGCAATGAAGTATATCAACCCTTATTCACTGTCCTTCTGTTTTTGTCTGTGCATAGCCATTTCCATCATATATAATTGTTAAACCCTGTATGGAAACAGCAATTTTTACTGAACCATATACACCTTGCTTGATTTTGAAAAAGCGCACTTAAAGGTAGCCAGAATTGCTTATTAAGCTACTTTGTTTGTCAGCATTGCGCAGAGCAATCCCCAAGTGCTTTTCAGTATCTATTGTGCTGTTCCTGTGTAAGTGAACTTGAGGAGGGCACATATAACATGACTTTCTTTTCTGAGCAACATAAAAACAGTGATATTTTTCTTGAATATTTTAAATACTCTCTCTCTTAATTACTGCCAAGTGTAATGGCCCCTTGATTATACTTGCATGTCACCAATATAAAAATGCATGTACTTCTGCCTTGATACAGCTTGACACTGGTGCTGCAGCAACTTCAGCTGTTTTGTACACTGTTCTCTGTTTACATTTTTATAATGTAGGCAAGAAAACACTATATAAGAAGGTATCCATTGCACAAATTTACCAGTTTGTGACTTGCTTATGTCTCCTCTGACAGTTCTATTGGACTGGATCTAGTATAACTATATTGTGGCCTGATCTACATATACATAGTGGTGTGGAGTCCTCAATTTGCAGTAAAGTGTAGTTCTCCTGTGCAACAGTAGAGGCTGCTCCTTATGCTTTTATGACATTGCTTATGTGGCAGTTTTCACGGGCATGTTTTGTACTTTGCCTGGCTGAAAAAAGTGCATATAAACATAGCTTGATTCATTTATTAAACTAATTTGCATGGTGTCTTGCTCCATAGAGCAATTTCCAGGCAGCTTGATTTACAGTGATGTTCTTGAACAAGTGATTCCATCCTTAAAGCAACTCAGGGAAGGATATGCAATATGGCTTTCTGTTCTGAACAACATGCAAACAATGGTATTTTTCATAAATTTTAAAAATGGCAAAGTAAACATTTTCTGTTCAAATCTGTTTGGTTGCCATGATACAAACAACTAGCTGTTTTTATGGAAAAGTCATGTACACTTTTGGTGTAGGTGAGATTACCAATTGTATGAGAAACACTAAATTGCAGGCATTTGGCTTATCTGAGAGGTTATTTGGTGCTTGTAGAGTTTACAATATGCATGGAAAAAGCTGGGTTTAACTTTATGAGACTCTAGAAGATGTTGATGTCTGCCTTTTCCAAGTAGGAATTTATTTATTTATTTATTTATTGCTCTACTGCATCTGTATCTATTTCTTTTTCTATATACTAATTTGTGCATAATGTGTTATCATTTTCCTTATTTCCCTGTGCTTTGAATTAGAAAAAGCTTAACAAGAACTGCAGAAGTTTTTAACACCACTTTTCCCATTTTAACTTAACTAAATAAAGCATCTGCTCAAGCTTTTGTCCTGTAATATGTATCTGGGTTGCATGATGTATCTATTATAATTGAAGCCCTTTGGTGTTAGAGCTAGAGGAGGAGCAACAAAAGCTTGCTGAGGCATGGCATTGGCTACAGCTAAGCTCAGAAGTTCATTGGATTGTGTGTCCTGATGTTCAAGACTCTAATAGCATCCCATGAACCTAACATGCAGCTAAACAAGCTTTAAGATGAAACTATCCACATCTGCTTTTCAAAGATGGCACACTCTGATTTTTAAGGATCCTATTGATTTCAGACCCTTAAAATCTAGAATCCCAGTAACCCCTGATAGAGCATATCTGTTACTGCTGATTCTGTCTCCCTTGCAAGTTTTCCATGTGCCTATGATGGGGAAATCAAAAATGTTGGCTTTCTGTATTAATGCATATGTAATTATTTCGGTCCTCTGAAATGATTCTGACTGAATTCTACAAAATAAATTTAAGCTGTTAACTTCAGCAGGGACATATTTTCCTGTATGTGTGTAACAGTAAACTTGCAGCAAGACAGTCAGATTCCAGATTTTAATAATCAGATTAAAACATTTAGACGTTGACAATCCAAGTGTACATTTTCTTGTCCTGTCAGAACTAAACAGTTGCGAATTATACAGTGATTGATGGGGACGATCTCCTGGTTTTGTCTGTTATTTGCTGTGGATATAATCAATGTGAAGTGTTTTTAACATCATTTTACATTATGTATTGTAACATTTGTATTGGGAGGATTCAGTCTTACAGATGCTAAGTACCCCGGTCTAGACTATAGAGAGCTCTTGTGCTAGCTGTGTGTTATAAACAACTTCACCACCACTAGATCTTGTTATGAATTTGAGATGTACATATATAAATAAATATTGTTAAAACTTTTAGCTGGAGTGCTGTGTATATTGTAAAATTGATTCCTTCCATGAAGAAATAATCTGTTCTTAAGGCTTGTTTCATGTTAGGATACAGGTTCAGGTTTTCAGACTGTTTGATTCACGTACTAATTTGTAAAGACTAAACTGAACTTTATTATATACACTAGATAAATTGAGGCATCCTGTATCTGTAGTTCAGTTTTAGGTTTTTTGTTTGTATTTTTTTTCACAAATATATCTCTAACCAAGTTCATTTTGAACCTCTTTTAACAGCCTTGCTTTGGGTTAGCCCTCGTTTCTCTTGTGTGGAGGAGAAAGAACCCAAGAGGTTGGGGTTCCTAGTGGCTGAATTTCTAGGGCTTGGCCTGTTCAGAGTTTTCCTTTTGGTACCCATGACACACCTATCTTGGCGATGTAGATCTTGGTTGACCCACAGCTCGATTGGCTAGCACAGGTCAACCTCAGGTTCTAGAGCTGCTTCCGGAGACTGTGTCCAGTGCTTTCAGGGTCTCTGGTACATCCCCCTGAAGCACATTGCTATGATCCATTCCTCTGCCCCTCCCATGTAAGGGAGATCCTCTTGGTCTGCTAGGCAATTATTGGACAAGCGACTCTTTGCTTAAGGTACCTGCTTATTTCATCTGACCTCTTGGGGTATATTGTGGTAAGTAGCCTATGGCTATAAAATGTCAGCTATTATTTGGGGCACTTTGTAAAGGTTAATAACTCATAAGCAACTGGTTTTTTAAAATGTATAGCAACTAGTTGTATAGTGTTGCAACATAGACTGAGTCTCAATTACATTAAATGCAAGTCTCTGTTAAAATAACACTGAGGTTGTGACATGGACTGACAAAAGCCAAGAAGCTTGTTACTACTTCCTTTTGGCAGCTTGTGACAGAATCTTAGCATTAACTTAATAAAGACATTTGTGTTTAATTTGTATGGAAGAAGAAAGGAAAATGTTTGTAAGCAAACAGTTAATGTATAAGTCAAATGAGACTTCAGTTTTGATCAAATGCTTGCATTTAATAACACATGTATGATGCAGTTAAAATATAAGTGGTAATCCTTTAAATGGTACTTTATATTGCCATATCTCAGCTATGTGATTAGCTTAATTTTGCTCATTATAGATGTAATATATGGGATTTTACTGTAATTTTTTAACCATAACAAGGAGGCCTGTTTAACACCATATTGTAAGTCTGCCTTCACATTGTAAGCTGAACTGTAACATTTACTGCAGGATTTGAAAGACTTCATGAGAAAGGCTGGAGAGGTTACTTTTGTTGATGCCCACAGAAACAATCCAAATGAAGGGTAAGATAACATTTTGTATCCAGTGTAGTGAATGGTTTCAAACCTGTTTGAAACACATTCAGTGGTGGGTGGGTATATAGACCTGATGGCATAGAACAAACAGCTTTTAAACGCTGTACAGCAAGGATGGGCAAAATGTGGCCAGCACATGTGGGGTCTCCAGCTTTCTCCCCCCCCCCCCCCAAAAAAAAAACATTTTAATAATTTTCCTGGAAAAAGAAAACTTTGTCCAGAAGCTCCATTTAGGCATTTGAGGGCATTTTCTGTATTTTGAGTGCTATCCAGGCACTGTGGAGAGCACCATACTCCCAATTTAATTTAAAAAACTATTTCTGGAGGGGCACTAAAAGACTTTTTTCCATTTCAAGAAACCGTTTTTGAGGTTAAATTCATAAACAAAAACCTACTGTATTGACATTTTAAAAAAAAAACCTGAATATGCAAATTAGCCTCTTTTAAAGACAGCTCTCAGCTCTTCTGAAGTGTCCTTGCCCTCTACTATACAGCAGAGAGTGCTGCTGCTGAAATTCAGAATCCCCGATATTTTAGGTGCAGAAATGTATTCCTATCATTCATATTGAGTGATCCAAACAACATAATAAGAGGATTATCTGTTGTTCCAATATATAAAAGTTCCATAGAAAGAAAAGTTGCTTACTTTTGTGTCTTTATGTTTTAAGTTGAGTTCTCTAGACAATGATGTCAGACTTCTTTACTAGAAATACAGAGCTTATGTGGAATTTTTAAAGGAAGAAAGAGCATATTTCCTGTGCTTCAATCCATACCCTGGCATTCTTAAGGCACCAATACATCATGTAATATTGCAACTTGTGGGCATTGAAGAAAAGTAGGATCACTCCTAGTCTAATTAGTAAAATAAGCTGTTTATAATTTTTGAAAGTTTAGTCAATACAAAATATTTCTATTAATATCAAAAATCTTTACTAATGGCTGTAGCGTTGTGGAGTTTGCATCATCCAGTGACATGAAGAGTGCATTGGACAAGTTGGATGGCAGCGAGTTGAATGGGCGCAGAATTAAACTAATTGAAGATCGCAAAAGACGCAGGTATGTTGTCAGATAGCAACATTTTACAGCTGAGAAATAAATAAAATGTGAGCACATCACAGGGAAAGTGTTAAATATTTGAGAAATATTGTTGCCCCTGCGAAAGGATGATCTGAATAAATGTCAGCAACAGATTATCTGTATCCCTATTCAGGCATTATCTAATCTAGTGTGATGTCAACATGGGGGAGTGACTACCCCACCCTGCACTGTCACTTCCTCCACATTAGCAGCAATAGGTTTGAAGAGGAGAGGTTCTTGCTGAGGTTTATTTTGTGGTCAAGCATTATTTTTTCATATAGCTGGTCTTTGAGTAGTATTACCAGTATCAGCAAATGTTTCCTGACAGTGGGAGATGCAGAAGAGAGGAGCGTAGGCATGAGCTGTAAGAAGGGATGAAAAATACTTCCTTTGAAAATCAAAGCATCAAATATGAAGCATCTGTGCAGTTACATATAATCATTGTCCAGAAAGCTATTGGATTATTTTCCCACATAGTCTTTCATCCAGCCCTCTCTCCAACATTTAGCTAATGTGTGTGGTTATGACAACATTCTGTGTATCTTATAAGTCTTGCAGAGTGGTAGTTACCCCCAGTGTGATAGATACATCATGAACTTAGTTTTTTAATTGATTCTGCCTATGAGAATATACGGCAGGACAAGAAATATGTAATAAATTGGAGCCTTTTAAGAGGCAGCTACACAAATTTGTACTTTGCTGAATGAGAAATTAAGCTTCACAGAAGGTTTAAACATAGAAATGGTTGCATAATTTTTCCCTTCACTCCAGTTTTGATTTGGGAGAAAGACTTCATTTCCATCCTTGCTCACAGGAAACCAGCAGTGTGTGCAGCTAGCTGTACAAAAGACACACAGTCCAGTATTTTATTAAATTTATACCCCGCCCATCTAGACAACGTCTACTCTGGGCGGCTAACAACAAAAATAGACTAAAAGCAATCTAATATATCAAAACAACAATTTAACAACAATAACAATATCATTCAAGATGGAAAAATAGAAATCAAGTGGTAACAGGAGGGAAGGCCTGCCTAAAGAGCCAGGTCTTGAGTTGGCTCTTAAAAACACCCAGCGAGGGAGCCAGGCAGATCTCGGAGGGGAGACTGTTCCAAAGGCGAGGGGCCACTGCCAAGAAGGCCTGGTTTCTTGTTCTTTTTTTCCGGGCCTCCCTCGGCGTTAGGCCCCCTCAGCCGCCCCTCCTGGCTAGAGCGAGTGATTCGAGTAGATCTAGGTGAGAGAAGGTGTTCCGCTAGATATCGAGGTCCTAAACCGTTTAGGGCTTTATATGTAATCATTAACACTTTGAAATCAATGCGGAAACAAATGACAGTAGTCAGTCATTCAACAGAAAAATCCGTAATGCTCAATTAAGTTTGGCTTCCTATGAAGAGATTTTACCCTCTCATGATGCTTTTGTTTTTTCCCCTAGCATGTCCCTCTGGGATAGAGATGGGGGTGGGGGAAACAGGGCTACCTGGCAGGGTCTCAGTGGAAGGGAGAAGGGGGATTTCCAAGAATTAAGCTTGCCCACTCATCCTGGAAGCACTTGTTTCATTCTGTGAATCTGCCAGTTTGCTGAACATGAAGCTATCCTACAGAGATCAGCTGCATTTCACACCTTCTCTTGAAAGGCTCCACTCTGCTCTGCAGGCAGCACAGTTTGCCCATCCGTGGCTGCGGCCAGTGTAGCAGTGCAAACAGCAGGAGGCAAAAGCAAAGGGGATCTTTCAGGTGATCCGTGGGAACAAGCGCATAAGTTCTTGACTGAGAGAAAGATCCAAATATTGGCTTCTTCGTGACAAGATGGTCTCATTAAAACAGACCAGCTAAGTAACTGAATGGAACTTGAATCAGCAATAGTTAGCGCTGTGGTTTTTGGTGTGCAATAGATAACAGGAGCTAATGCTAGATAGCTGGACTGTTAGAAGGTCCAGTTTGAGACACTTACTGTGCTTAGTACTGATGAAGTCACAAGTGACTATGAGGGCAGCTTCTGCACACTCAGCTGTGTTTTTTTTAGTACCCAGCGAGCAGTCTACAGGCCCCTTCAAAAGCTCAAATTAACAGCAGGTTATATCAGAGGGTCACTCTTTAAGAGTCATTCTTTGCTCTTGAAGGTGCACATGGACTAAAGCAATAGTTGGGTCGTCCCCCCAGATGTTCTTGAACTACAGCTAGTAGTGAAGGCTTCTGGGAGATTTAGTCCAAGAACATCTTAGGACCGAAGGTTGGGAAGCACTGCACTAAAGGATCACTTTGAATCCAAGCTCTAATTCTTCCTGTGGATAGAGCAAGAAATGGGAAGAGTGCAAATGAAGGAGTCTGTCTGTTTGTGCCTACTTTTTTTCCAGAGATTGGCACGCCAGCAAGCAGTAAGTACAAGGAAGGGTACGAAAGAGACACCTGTGTTCTCAATATTTTCGGTAAAGATGGGGTACTAGAAATGTAGCTCAACTGAAATGATCAATGTCGACACTTACTTTACCTGTTCAGACAGGTGTTAATAGTTTAGTAGAAGTTTATCAAAACATTTAGTGAATGGATATAGACATTCACAACATTTAGTGCTGGATATAGACTGTCACATAATGGTTACTTTTAAAATTTGTTCAATCTATATTAGGAGCAGATCTCGTTCCCGAAGCTATTCAAGATCTCGCAGCAAGTCAAGATCTGCAAGGTCTTCTAAGTCAAGCAGCAAATCTCGTTCTCGAAGCCGAAGCCGTACCCCTGAGAAAAGGCGCTCTCGAAGCCGCACAGTTGAAAGAAAGTCCGGTGAGAAAAATCAACAGTCTGGCCCACAAAATTCCTCTCCATCTCCACCCCCAGTCAAGAAGAGGTCTCGCTCTAGGTCAAATTCTGCTGAAAGCCGCAGTTAAGGTATTTTGAGAAGTGTATAAATACTTCATTTCTAAGTCAGATTTTCTACAAGCTTGAGTATGTTGCAAAGGGGGGGGGGAGGGTTAAATTGTTAGGTGGATATAAATTTGCCCTCCCTCCACTCTCAACAAGCAAATTGTAACCAATAATAATTGATGAATATAAAAAATTAAAGTGGCAAATTATAATTGCCCAGGTGCACTGTGTACTACTGTAGGTGAAGCATTGCTGACTAAAGCAGCACACATTGGAGTTTTGTTTTTGAACATGATGATGAACTGAAAAATGTAGAGTGTGGTGCCACTTTTCCAAGTCCTTTGGCTGTGCTTCTTGATTGGATATAGATTTCCTTCTATTTGGCAGTAAACCACCATAATGATCTGGCTGTTAATACATAGATTTGAGAATCTCCACATAGCATTCCCAATAGACAACTACAATAGTATCAGGAGCAGGTTTTTATTTTGAATGAACAATTTTGCTTATTCTAAACTAATATTTAGATGAAAAATAGCATTCAAAATACAGACAGGGAAGCTGTATAATATGTTTTCTGGTTAAATGTTAGTTTAGAATAAGCCATAGTCAATAAGTGTGCCTCTGATTGGAGTTTAATCAAATGGTGTGCCTCTGATTGGAGTTTAATCAAATGGCTCACAGTGTTTTTCACAACTCTGTTCCTGTCACAAATTATACGAACAGAAGAATAGGTTCAGTGCAGGAGATTATTTAACCTGTTACCAGGGAAGGCCTCATTTTATAGAGGAGGCCCTTCAGAAATTATAAAGATGTCACCTTTACTCAAACTTCAGGTTTTATTTTAACATTGCAAACAGCATTGTTATGTATAGCCATCAGAGTGTGACACTAAAAATTTCAGGCACATGTGGTAGCAGAAGCAGTAAATTTTCAAATTTAATAGGCAAGGATTATTTCCAAACTGTCAAGACAATTATCCAGTAATAGTTCAATGTGATGTGAATTTATTAATGCTAAAGCGCAAAAGGGCATTTCCTTTAGGTTTACCAAACATGTTTCAGTTTTGTTAGTATGTAGTATTTTCCTAATTCTTTGTGATCATTAGACCATCTGGCTTCCACATACCTGAAATGAGGGAATTTGCTTAAATTTTTTGTAAACAGCCGAAAATGTCTAAATGTTATTGATGTGATACAGTAAGTACAATAAATGTTTCTCCGCTGCTTACTGCAGCTTCAGCTATCTTTCTGTGTTGCATATTAAAGCTTAAGTTTGTAAACTTATTTCTTGTTAGCTAGTTTTTATTTTCAATAAAATTGATACATAATTAAATCCTAAGTGGTTGATCATTGTTCATTCACTAAAAACAGAACTCCTGACCGGCTCTAAAGCAGCTCTAACAATGACAAGTTTAACACTAGGGGGTTCATGCGGGGGGGGGGGATCAAAAATAAAACTGTTACTACCTACTATCATATTGTTACATAAATCTGTAGTACGGCCACATCTCAAATATTTGTATATTATCCCTTCAAAAAGGGATTATTATCTCCCCATATAAGCACTACAAAATCTCTGAGATCTTCAGGGGAAGGCCTTCTCTCAGTCCCTTGCCATTGCAGGCACATTTGGTGAAGACTTGAGAAAGGGCATTTTCAGTGGCTGCTCCCAGTCTATGAAATTCCCTCCCACAGAAGGCTAGGTTGGCCCCTCCTTAAAGCCCTTCCACCAACATATGAAAGCCTTCCTTTTTAAACTGGCTTCTAATCTAAATGCCCTGGAATTTTTAATAGCAGACACAACATACTTTTATCATGTTTTTAATCTATTTTAATTGTTTTAAAGTGGTGATTTTCACAATATTTCCGTTTCATAGTATTTTAATATTAATATTTTAATTTACTGTGATACTAAGCTTATGTAGATTTTAGCTGTTCTTCACTGTCTTGAGCCCCTTCTTTGGGAAAAAACCAGGATTAAATAAAGTACATTAATAAAAAGGATACTGTAGAACTGGAGAATATGGAACAAGTCCAGCTAGATGATCAGAAGACTGAAACACTTCCTATACCATCAAAAGATACACATTTTGGACTTTTTAGTCCATTAAAAAAGGCAAAAGGGGAGGGATCGGCATAGAGCATGAAGTCACATGATGTAAGAGTGGATAGAGGAGGGTGTTGTTCTCCCTGTACTACTGGAACATTGACTCCTTTGATGAAACTGATGACAGAAGATCCAGGACAAAGCAGAGGAAGTAAATGCATTCATTTTCCAGACACTACAAGACCCTTGTTTTTTAACAGGCAAAATTTGATAGAGTTTAATATGACAGGATGTAGTGATGGCCACTAATATGACTTCAAAAGGAAACTGGGCAAATTAATGGATAATTTGTCAATGGCCATTCATCATAGTTCTGTATACACTCAAGGTTGATCTCTTCAGGCCTCAGTTATAGTCTTAAAGCAGCCAGAGAGGCGGGGCTTGTCGCGGTGTTGCCAGCAGCTCCTGGAGAAGCTCCCGGGGAAAGCTGGAACCGCCCAGTCTGGGGGTCCTTCAGAAGATGAAGGGCCACAGGGGAGACTAGGAGAAGTCTCCCTGAAGCAGTTGGTGAGCAACAGAGGGGAAGGGAGCTGGGCAGCAACCTGGTATTTCCCTCTGAAGAGATCACCCGAGCACAGATCGGATGCGGGAGCCATATTGGGCAGTGAAGCTGTGAGTAACCCACACCCTATGGAGGACAGGAGAACAAACAGATACTGCGTTGAAAACTGACAACAATAAAGTAAGTTGAAGCCTTAGATTTATGAACAGCCCCATAAAGCGGAAAGAGAAACTAGAGTGCAGAATATTTGGCCAAAAGAAGGGAAGAAGCGGCTAGCTTGCTTACCGGTCCTGCTGCCTCAGAAAGCGAAACTAACTGTTAGCCTGCAGGCTGGTCAAAGCTGAACACTGAGAGACTGAGAGGAAAAAAAACTGATACTGGAAATAATCCCAGGGTGACATAATACAACTAGGGACTGGACTTAAAGCTGTTATCAGTCAGGAAAACAGAGTGAAAAACATAACATCGCACTGCCAGATTTCTCAACAGTATAGACAGAGTGCCATCAACATTTTGGAACTGTAAAATATCCCTGGGGGTGGGGAAGCTTTGGGAGATCCCCCTCAGAGGCTATGGCTGTAAAGGGCTATATTATATACTGGGAGAAGTTAACTCATTCCAAGGGGAGAGTGAGATTGTTGCCGAGGGTGGACTGTGGAACTGGGAAAACCAGGACTGGAGTTGTTGATTGGATTTATGGATTAATGGAAGGAACATACGGTGGATTATAAGGACACCTACTGGAGGAATAGCTGAATGACAGCCTCAACACACCTCTTATATTGCCTAAGGAGCAGGTTGGATTACAAATATATCTGATTTGATATGTGGAAAGCCTTTTGGGACTCTGGAACATCGCACTGAGGTTGGAACTGTACAAATATTGAGGTGGGAAAGCCTGAGATTTTTCCTAGCTTTGATTTGATATGTGGAACGCTGGGATTCTGGAACATCGTATTGAGGTTGGAACTGTACAAATATTGAGGTCTGAAAGCCTGTGATTGTTGTTAGCTTGGATTTTCTCTTTGGATTGCGTGCGACTCTGGTAATAGAGGTTGAGAAACATAATAACTCTGCTAGGCTTCTTGAGAAGAAGGAACATTTTTGCCACGGTTGTATTTTAAACTGTTGGGCTAAAAGCTGATTTACATATCATAATACCTGTGTAAGGATTAGAGGAAGATCCTGGGGGAGGGTTTTGGTTGTGGGTTTTGGTTGTTGGTTAAAACAGTGGAAACTTCTGAAAGAGCATGTGGTATATTTGAGGGTTGGACATTCTGGTGAAGGGTATAGTATAACTTATACAAACTCCATTCAGAGACAGTAGGAGGAAGAATTAAGATATTGTAATTGAAAAGATCGAAATGGCCTCCAAAAAACCAAAGCCCCAAACGCCTGGAACCTCTCCTGCCCAGTCTCAAAGTCTGGGAAAACTAGTGGCACAAGAACCAGACAAAGAATGGCAGACTACCATGCAAAATTTACTAACAGCAGGATTTCAACAAGTAAATGAACGTCTCAGCCAAATAGCAGATCAGATGAAAGAGATGACACTAGAGATTTCAGATGCCAAACAACAGATAGCTGAAAACAAAATAAAGACACAAGATCTTGAGGAAAAAGTGAGAGGAACAGATGCTAGAGTGAATCAAACTGAAGAAACATTTGAGGCAGTGCAGAAGAATCAAAAACAAAGTGACGACAGATTAATAATGCTAGAGATGGAGAGAGCATCGAAGATGCTTAGATTTCAAAATGTGGCAGAAAAGGAAGGGGAGGATCTAGAGATATTAATGAGTAAGGCTCTAGCTGCAGAAATAGGGATGGAAGCAGCCGACTTGCAACAATATATGGAGGCAACTTACAGGGCGAGTTCAGCATATGCAAGAAGAAATAATCTCCCCAAAGAAATCCACGTGAGATTTACGAAGAAATCAATTAGAGACAAGGTTTTAAGAGCCTCACAAGATAAACAATTGATAATAGAAGACAGGAAAATTAATGTCCTAAAACAAATTCCCTGGCAAATGAGGCAGAGAAGGAAGCAATACTCCTCCCTTACATCTTTACTTCAACAAAATGGAATTTCATATAGATGGCTGACACCGGAAGGTTTATTCTTTCGAATTGATACACAGAGATACAATATAACTTCACCGATGAAAGCGCAAGACTTTATGGAGAAAAATGAGAAGAAACTGACAAAACAGGGAGAAAGAAAGAAGGACAGGCAATCAGAAGAAAGACCTCAAGAGAAATCAGACCACTCATCACAATCAGAATCAGACACAGAGCCAGAAAAACAGGAAGTAGCTGAGCCAAGACATACCAGAGGCATGACGAGAAAAAAACAAAAAGGTAGTAACCAACAACAAGATGGCTAAAAAACAAATGAAGATCTTTTCAGTCAATATAAATGGCCTGAACTCACCTCAAAAATGGAAAAAGACCTTTTTACAACTGCAGAAACAGAAATCTGATGTAATTTGCATACAAGAAACCCATATGAAAAGAGCAGGTCAGAAACTGTTGGAATGTTCAAGGTTAGGAAAATTGTTTGCAGCTTCAGACATAAGTAAAAAGAAGAAAGGTGTGGCTATGTATATAAAGAAAGAACTGGAACCAAAACTAATTTTTGCCTCAGACAACGGAAGGATATTAATGGTGGAAATCCAAAGAGAATCAACGAAAATGCTAATTATTAATATTTATGTTCCAAATGGAAATCAAGATAATTTCTTTAAACAATTACAACTAGAACTAACAAATAAAGATTATGATCACTATTGTATGATAGGAGATTTTAATGCTGTTTTTGATAAAGTACTAGACACAAAATCAGATAAAATAACCAAAAAAAGAGAGAGGAACGATCTCAAGAAATTTTCTACAATTGGAGGAAGAAATAAATATCATAGATGCTTGGAAGACGTGTTACCCAAAGACAAAAGACTATACTTTTTACTCTAACAGACATAAATCGTGGTCAAGAATTGATGCATTTTAGAACTCAACAAGCCTAATGAAAGAATTGGAGCAAATAGATATTTTACCTAACACATTTGCAGACCACAGTCCCATTTCATTACAACTGGGTAGCAAATCAAGAGAATTTAATTGGAAGCTCAATACTTCACAAAATGAGGAGTTTATCAAGCAAATAAAAGAAGAGAAGACATGGACTTCTTCTTCAAACAGAACATGAGGCCAGAAACACCAATGACAGTGGTTTGGGAGGCAAGTAAGGCATTTTTAGAGGAGCCGCCATAAGATTTGCATCAAAACAAAAAAGAGAAAGACAGAAAAAATATAAGATTTTGGAAAATAGATTTGCCTCAGATGAACTACAGCTGAAACAAAATCCATCAAATACAGAACTGAAAGAGAAGATAAAGTTAGTACAACATCAGATAAATATATTGCTCACTGAGGAAACTGGAAAGAAGCTTAAATTTGCAAAGCAATTTTTTTTTGAAAATGCAAATAAGCCAGGGAGATGGTTAGCATATAAATTAAGGAAAGAGAAAGAAAAAACAATAATACAAACACTGAAAGATGAAACAGGGACTGAGAAATTTAAACAAGAAGAAATAAAAAAGATTGTTGAGGACTTCTACCGAAATTTATACAGTAAAAAGGAAGTAGACAAAGAATCTCAGAAAGAATATGTACTGAAATACAATAAAATGAAACTGACTAAAGATCAAATGCAGTCTTTAAATGAGCCTTTAACATATGCAGAAATTATAGAAGCCCTCAGAAAGCAAAAAAATGGGAAATCACCAGGCCTAGATGGTCTTCCAGCTGAATATTACAAAGAATTAGAAAATGTATTGCTTAAACCATATAAGAAACACTTGGAATTTGTAGAAGAAAAGGGAGAATTGCCACCAACGTGGTCCGAAGCGATAATCTCTCTCATACATAAGGAAAACACGGAGTGTAAAGAAATCAAAAACTACAGACCGATCTCATTACTAAACGTGGATTACAAAATATATGCAACCATGTTGGCAACTAGATTGAAAAGAATCTTAATACAGACAATACATCAAGACCAATCGGGCTTCCTTCCAAAAAGGCAGATGAAAAATAATATAAGGATAATCTTAAATACTTTGGAATACTATGAAGCTCACCCGGAAAAGCAAATGGCTATGATATTTTATGCTACACCAATTTGGAAGTGCTACAAGTTGGAGAAAGATTTTTGAAATTAATTAAAGCAATCTATACCCAGCAAAAGTTAGAATCAATGGAGAGCTGACGAAAGAAATACAAATACAGAAAGGTACAAGACAGGGGTGCCCACTCTCTCCATTACTATTCACTCTTACTCTAGAAATATTAACTGAGCAAATCAGAGATAAAAAGGAAATAAAAGGACTGAAAGTAAGAGGTCATACTTTTAAGCTCCAAGCTTTTGCAGATGATCTAGTTATTATATTGGAGGATCCAATAGACTCAATTGAAGACCAGATGGAGATGCTGATGAATTTTGGTGATATGGCAGGAATGAAAATAAACCAAAAGAAAACAAAAATACTTGTTAAAAATATGAGAGATCAAGAAGGACAGAAATTAATAGAAAGGACTAACTTTCAAGAAGAGAAGAGAGTCAGATACTTAGGGATCCAAATCACAAAGAAAACTAGTACATTATTCAAAGACAATTATATGAAGTTGATTAAAGAGATACAGAATAGCTTGGAGAGATGGGACAAATTACAGCTATCGTTGATGGGAAGAATAGCAACCATCAAAATGAATGTTCTACCTAAAATTTTATTTTTATTTCAGACATTCCCATAATATTAAAACAGTCATTATTTCAAGAACTTAACAAGATAATCATGAGATTTGTGTGGCAAGGTAAAAAACCAAGAATTAAAATCAAAGCAATGCAAGATGCCAAACAAAGAGCAGGTTTTGGTCTCCCAGATTGGATATTGTATTATAGAGCCTGTGTATTAGTCTGGATAAAGGAATGGATAACTTTAGATAATGATAGACTACTCAAGTTGGAAGGACATGATTTACAGTTAGGTTGGCATGCTTTTCTATGGTACAGAAAAGATAAAGAGCAGAAAAGTTTCAACTCGCATATGATAAGAAGAGCCCTACTAGGGACTTGGAAAAAGATCATCCAGCAGATTTACCAATAAACACCAGGCTGGGTATCACCCATAGAGGCCTTTACACAACCTAACCTCATGACAGAAGCGAAACTTTTAAGATATCAAGATCTATTAAAAAATGATTGTGAGTTAATGTCCAAAGAAGAGTTAGAAACACAAAACATATATCTAGACTGGTGGTCCAGAGCACAAGAGGAATCTAGGTATAGAAAAGACAAAATAGAGGGCTTTTACACAGAACAAACGATATTTGATAAACTTCTGCTGGGCTCAAATGATAAAGTAATTAAGAAAATGTATGATTATTTGCTTGAAACTAAAATGCAAGATGAGATGGTAAAAGAATGTATGATTAGGTGGGCACAAAATATAGGACATAATATTGATACTGATCAATGGTTGCAAATATGGAAAAATAACATAAAGCTCACAAAATCGGTAAATTTCAAGGAGAACATATATAAGATGTTTTATAGGTGGCAGATGACTCCGGAAAAATTGTCAAAGATTTAAACAGAGGTGTCAAATGTTTGTTGGAAGTGTGAAGCACAAGAGGGAAACTTTTACCATATGTGGTGGACTTGTAGAGTAGCGAAACAGTATTGGATAGCAGTACATACTCTGTTACAAAAAATACTGCTTTGTAATGTTCCACTAACCCCAGAATTGTTTTTACTGAGCATTATACCAGATAATATAGATAAGACAAAGAACTACCTAGTTATATATATAGTCACTGCAGCAAGAATTCTTTATGCTAAGAACTGGAAGAAATCAGAGATACCAAAACAAAAGGAACTTATTGAGAAGATATGGGAAGCGGCAGAAATGGATATTCTATCAGAAGTGTTGAAAGACTGTCCAATACAAAAGGCAACTGAACGATGGGATTTACTATATAAACGGCTTGAGTCACCAGATAGTGCTTGAATAACATAGAATTAAACTAAGATGTAACTGTAAGTTGAAACCTGGAGGGCAATCAAATTGTAGAAAGGCGAAACGTCGACTTGATATCGCAACATGAACAAACAGATTGGATGACAGTACATTTTGTGTTCTCCTTCCCCCTCTTTTTCCCCCCATATCCCCCTCTACCTTTTGTACTCCTTACCTTATCCCTAGTTTTTAAAAATAAAAAATAAATTAAAAAAGCAGCCTTTGTAAAAGAAGCTAGATCTTGCTTTGAAAAACCTGTGCCTACCTTACTCTGATCAGCCGCAACATTAAAACTACCTGCCTAATATCATATAGATCCTCCTCACGCTGCCAAAACGGCTCTGATGCATTAAGCATGGATTCCACAAGACCTCTGAAGTGTCCTGTGGTATCTGGTACCAAGACATTAGCAGTAGATCCTTTAAGTCCTGCATGTTGCGAGGTGTGGCCTTCATGGATCGGATTTGGTATTCCAGCATATCCCATAGAATGATGCTCAAATGGATTGGGATCTGGGAAATTTGGAGGACAAAGTAACACCTTTGACTCTTTGTCATGTTTAGCAAATCATTCCTGAACAGTTTTTTCAGTGTGGCAGGGTGCACTCTCCTGATGAAAGAAACCACTGCCATCAGGGAGCACCATTGCCGTGAAGGGGTGTACATGGTCTGCAACAGTCTCTAGGTAGGTGGCATGTGTCTAAATAACATCCACATGAATGCCAGGACCCACGGTTTCCCAGCAGACCATTGTCCAGATCATAAAACTGCCTCCACTAGCTGGCCTTCCCATAGTGCATCCTGCTGCCATCTTTTCCCCAGGTAAACAATGCGAACGCACCCAGCCATCCACCTGATGTCAAAGAAAATGTGACTCATCAGACCAGGTTACCTTCTTCCATTGCTCCATGGTCCAGTTCTGATGCTCACATCCCCACTGTAGGGACTTTTGGTGGTGGACAGGGAACAACATCATGGACACTGACTGGTCTGCAGCTACACAGCCCCATATGCAGCAAACAGTGATGCACTGTGTGTTCTGATACCTTTCTATCATAGGTAGCATTGTTTTTCAGCAATGTGAGCTAGAGTAGCTCTTCTGTGTGATCAGACAGGCTAGCCTTTGCTCCCCACATGCATCAATTAGTTTTGGATGCCCGCAACCCTGACGCCAGTTCACTGGTTGTCCCCTACATCACTTTTGGTAGGTACTAAACACTGCATACCAGGAACACCCCCACAAGACTTGCCATTTTGGAGATGCTCTGACCCAGTCATCTAGCCATCTCTATTTGGCCGTTGTCAAAGTCACTCAGATCTTTTGGTTTGCCCATATTTCCTACTTCCAGCACATGAAATTCAAGAACTGACTGTTCACTTGCTGCCTAATATATCCCACTCCTTGACAAGTGCCACTGTAATTATATAATCAATGCTATTCACTTCAGCTGTCAGTGGTTTTAATGTTGCACCTGATAAGTTTATATTGCTGCTTTTGTTGTCTTTTACCTACCTCTTTACTGCATCTCTTGTTGGGTTGTTATCCAGGACTGCACCTAACAATCACCTAGTTATGCTGCTTGACTGACAGTATTGTGCAGAAATGCAATTCCCCCCAGAGTACCTTGTACAGGGAAGAGTAAGCTGTACCTGCTGAAAATCTGCATGAACCAATTGAAGCCTGATCTCCCTAACATGCCTATCTTACCTTGCCTTGCCTTCTCTTCCATTAGACCCAGACCTGCAGGATTCATGCTTTTGTCTGACCCAGCACACTGTACTTCTTACAGTCCCAAAATCAGGCTGAAAAAAATCTCATCTGCATGTGCCTTTGGTCTTCTGTTAGAGTGGTATATTTGTGGATGGAGTTCTGGGAAAGCATTGCTTAGGCTTTAAAGGTGATTTTTGGGAATGAGTAGTGGTTGCTTGTGGCCTAGTACACAGAGACAGAGGTTCGACATACCTTGACCAGCAGAGTGCAATCTAGGAAGAAGGACAAGCGAGTTGTTAATGTTTTGCATTCTTCCTAAATGCAGAGGCTTTCAAATGTGTTTGACTACAATTCTTTGCTTTATGGGAACTCTAGTGTGCACATCTGGTGGGTACCAGCTTGTGGAAACAGTGCTATACGAATGTATACTTTTCCAGAAGACATGGAGGGAAAGCTCCAAAGGAAGAATAAATTAATCAGCAAAACAGAAAACAATACAAATGTAGGAGTGGTCGATACCTTTATAGACCACTAAAGAAATCAAATAATCTGCTAGCTTTCTGTAGATCAGAGCCCACTTCATCAGGCTTGCACCAGTGTCTTCTTGTTAGTACAAAGAACTTAGAGGACAGATGGATTTTGCCAGGCATGTTTTTTTGGTGTAAGTCAGGAAAGATGCAGACTGCATTGGAGGTGTGATTTTAAACTTACAGCTGAGGAACATGTTGATTGGATATCACTGGATATCACACACCAGTTTTTCAAACAAAGAAGTGCAGGCATTATGCTTATACCTTCCTGCGTGGCCTTGCTTTGAAACTACAAGTTTCTATTTGGCTGAGGAACAGGGTAACACACAAAAAAGCAGATCCTTCATCTAGGAACTGGGGTGAAATTTTAGTAAATTCACTAGGTTTAGCTAATTGGAGTCAAATTAATTTTACCTAATGGTTGCGGCTCTGCTCAGCTGATGTTGAGAGTCAATGTGTCTTCTTGTTGGTGCAGGGTGGTGGTGGTGCTGTTTCCTGGTATCTTCATAGTTCTGTTCAAATAAAAGAGAACCTTGTGTGGTCACTGCACACAATACAAATGCTGGGGCAGGCAATACTTTAAAAGGCCACTGAAGAATTCATATAGTTTGCTAGCTTTCATGTATCAGGGTCCACTTCATCAGGCTTGCACTGTTGTCTTGTTAATGCAAAGAACTTGGAATTCCAAAAGCTCACGGCAGATGTATTTTGCCAGGTATGTTTCTTAGATTACTTTAAAACACACCTCCAAAGCAGCCTGCATCTTTCCTAACTTACATCTAAGAAACATGCCTGGCAAAATCCATCTGCTATGAACATTCGGGACTCTTTAAGTTCTTTGCACTAACAACAAGACACCGGTGCAAGGCAGATGAAATCAGCATGCTCATCCTGAAAGCTAGCAGACTGTATGATTTCTTTATTGATCTATAAAGGTATTGCCTACTCCTGTATTTGTATTGTGTAATATCCACATTGCTCTCTTTTATTTCAACGAAACAGAAAAGAGATTCTCACATAGTCATCCTGCAAGAAGCCTACTGGGGGGCTTCAGTAAGTACAGTTGGAGGTCTGCCGTTTCTTCAGTCTTCAATGCAGTATCTCTCAAACTTTTGATAACAGACACACTTTCTGTTTGACTGAAATAGAAGGAATTTTACACTCAAAAGTGCACACATATATTTCTGGGTAATTCTGTAGAACAAATGGATATGCTTCCTCCTTGCAAATAATCCAGACCAACTGAGACAGGCTCCTTCCCTGATAACTCAGGAGACTGATTTTCTGACTATGGTAACATATCAGCAATTCCTGCATGTTTATCAATACTAACAGAGGCTGCCACACAGAATGCCAGGACTCTTTATTTCCTTCCATGCAATCATATCATTGGAGATACTCTGGCAGACAAGATGACACATCAGTGCTGAGGAAAAGTCTCCCTGATCAGAGAAGGATAAAGTGCTGACTTGATGGGATGACAAAATTTTCAATACACAGCAGGACCTGTAGCAGCACTGGTAGTTTGACCTAATTTTCTCCAGACCCTGCTCTATTGCAGGTTGGAGCAGCTGCAATAGATGTGAATGGTCACAATTTGCATTCCACTCATGTAGATGTAGCCTGGATATAAAGGAGTACTGAGTACAATTCAGAGATCAGTCCCTGGTCACACCAGTATTGGTCCTCTTTGGATAGGTTTCAGGAACTGAACAATCCTTTCTCCCATCCAACCCGTCTCACTAAATTTCCACAAATAGTAATTTTTTTAGACCCAATGTGGTTTTTTGTTTGTTTGTTTTGGTGCAAGCAAGCCTTTTGCTTTTTGCTGAAAGAGACTAAATGTTCTAATGTGGTTAATGCCTACATTTCAAAAGTTGCACATGAATGAATGGTAGGTAACATCCACCTTTAGCTTATTGCTCTGAGTTGACTTCATTACACCACTAGAGGATGCCCTTGGTCTTTTCAAGTCAGAACATGGCCCAGCTGTTTACGTATGCTAATCAGAGCTAGAATGCAGAATTCCAAGCACTGACCTGAAATGTATATATTATAGTCACCAACTGGTTTCAGAAGGAAGGAAGATGCACATGTCTTTGTAGGGCACTTTCATCTCCTGAAATCAAATTGCCAGTCATAGCACAGGAGGCCCTTACCACTGGGAACCAGAGGTTGTAGCTACTACAGCTTTGCATTTTAAAGGGAAGTCCGCTCAAGTTATGAGCTTTTCAAAGATACAGTCTGTGAAACAGAGCAGACTACAAATACCGTTTACAGGGGGACCTTGAGACACATAGCTGTGCCACCTATTCATGGATGACTTTCACATCTTCATAGGTTTTTCACATCTTCACTCATTTTTGCGAATATAAACATCCCACTTCACACACACACACAGAGTATTCTTATCCATCATGCACCTCTCACCATAGACAAACATATGTTTTGTCCCCCAACCCATCTGCATGCCCTTCTCTTAGCACAGGGTTTTCATCACAGTGTTTTCACCACACCCTGGATACTACTAAATTATGTTGAAAAGCATATATTAGCCACAAGATGGCACCCATACTGCAACTGAAAGACTGGCTACTTTGCTGGGGGGAAAACCCTTAAAACTTTTAAAAATAGAACACAGGTTGTAAAGTTCACCTTCAGACAGCCATAATTGACAAGAAACAGATTTGGGGTTGGGGGGGAGGGGAATAAAAAAAACATGCATCAGTTTTGACTGTGTGTCCCTCTGTGAACTAATATTCTTCTACAATATCAAAGATAAAACAGATTCTGATGTGTGTCTGTGTGCTGGTACCTTCTAGGCCAGACTTCCCCAATCTGGTGACCTCCAGATGTCTGAAGTGATAATTTTCTTTGTACCTACTCACTGGTCCTGCTGTCTGGGACTGATGGGAGTTGTAGTCCAAAACATCTAAACTCTAGAGGATAGCAAGCTGAAAAAAGTTTGCCCAGGTAATAACATCTGTAGATTCGCAGCCTACTACGAGTAACAGGCATGTCTCATTATGTTTAATCCTGTTAACAATTCTACCAAATAAAAGAAAGTCCCTTGGTATAACCAAGTTGGGACAGGTGCAATGAGCATCATGTGGTGAATAGTGGGCTACAGCCAAGTAGTTCCAAGGACGAAACAGCATAGCTAGTATTGATGGGGTGGGCAAAAAATAAGGACATCTTAGAGGAGAAAGTTTCACAATACGAAGACTGAGTACATGACTGAGAAAATGCAACCAGTATCCAGTCTAGTAAGTGCTATTTGTTTCTGAAGTTTACATCAGTAGATCGTATCATCATGGCTCATTGGGTGAGCAGAAGCCTCATATGTGGATAGTCTCAGGTTCAATATCTGACCAATGTTAAAAAAGAAAATTGTAATAGGGAATGTGAAAGGCCTCTTTTAGGGAGACTGGACAGATAGTGAGAGAAAGGCAGCAGCTACGAGGATCATCAGGATCTACTTGCAGATTTCTTGAGTGATCTGTAGTGGATCTGCAAGAGTTTCTGTTAATAACAAGTAAGCCTGAAAGTGTTTTATAAAATCTTAGCTTGGCTGGCCTTGTGCTGATCACTGACCAGCCTTCCTTCCCAGTAAAGCATGAGTATTAATTAATTAATTAATTCAATATATGTTTTTGTCTAGCTCCAGAGGCTACTTTGCATATGAATCGCTAATCTCTAGTAAGCCAGTGCCACATATATGTAATGTTTAGCTGTTGGACTGCAGAAAGTGATTCCACCATCTACAGTACTCCCAACCATTTTGCACCTGGCTCTGAACTGTGGGGCGAAAAATGATATGTCAACAAACTTTGCCACTTTGGACAGCAGACATCAATGAAATTCATCATTATGGATGAATTTCCTCCTTAGCTTCTTTAACAGGTCATTCTTAGTGGGGGAAAACAAAGCACAACCCAAACATGGAAAGTCTGTCCATCTGTGGACTACACAATCAATATGAAAGACACTATTATATACAGCTAGAGTTGCTTTATTCTGAAAAGAAAAGAAAAATATAATTTTAAAATAATTGTCCTCAATGGTTCTCCAACATGGAACTCCAGATGTACTTAGACTACAATTTCCAAAAGCTACAGCCAGCATTGCCAATTATCATTTCTGAAATTTGTAGTCCAAGAACAACTGGACCCCCGTACTTGGGTACCACTGATATAGAAGATTCACAATGAAAATACATAAGTTGACACATATTAATAATTTAGTACAATTTTTACCAATATTTGTCATGCCATTGTTGCAGTAGTAAAAATATGAGTACAGAAAAATTAATCTGATGTCTCAATTGAGCCTCCAGTAATTTATCATCATATATACCATCAGATATTTCTTACTGCTATAGTAAGAAGTATAGAATTTTGACTGAATTAAAGAGTACAGAAACTTTGAAACTACATGACATGACAACTATATAGCAGTGTTGTCATGTGCTGTCGAGTCTCTTCTGACTTCTGATCTATGTATGAATCAGTGACTTTCAAAATGTCTTGTCCTCAACAGCCCTGCTCAGTTTTTGCAAACTCAAGGCTATGGTTCCTTTATAGAGTCAATTCATCTCATATTTTGTCATCTTCTTTTCTTCCTCCTTCTGTTTTTCCTAGCATTGTTATCTTTTCCAGTGAGTTTTGTCTCCTCAGTAAGTTCAAAGTACTACAGCCTCAATTTTGTCAATTTTTTGCTTCTAGTGAAAGTTGTGGCTTGATTTGATCTGGGACCCACTTCTTTGTCTTTCTGGTGATCCAGGTATCTGCATAGCTCTACTCCAGCACGTATTTCAAAGAAATCAATTTTTTTCTGGTCAACAAGGAGCCTCAGGGAGCAGTGGTTAAACTCCTGTTGTTCTTCAGCCATAACTCTGCTCACAACCCAGGGGTTCAATCCCAGGTAGCTTGCTCAAGGTTCACTCAGTCTTCCACCCTTCCAAAGTTGGTAAAATGAGTACCCAGCTAGCTGGTAGGGGGCAATGTGTAGCCTGCATAATTTACTTGTAAACAGCTTAGAGAGTGCTTCAAGCATTATTGGTTGGTATATAAGCAGCACACTTTGATTTTCAGTTTGCATCCTTATACTTGATCTTTTCTTGTTCCTTCCTTCCAAGTCTCAGTTTTCTGACTGATTTCTTGGCTGCAGTCTTCATTTGGATTGATGACTGAATCGAGGTGTACAAAATCTTTCACAATTTCAATTTCTTAATTGTCAACATTAAAATCTTGTAGTTGTCCTGCATTCATGACTTTTGTCTTCTTAATGTTCAACAGCATCTGCCATTATAGTGTAACTTGGTGTGCAACAAAAATGCCGATACTAACTTTTTCAAACAACTCATCAGCAAGATTTATTCCAATTGTGTTACGCCAATAGGTGCAACTAATTAAAAAGATTCTAGCTAGTCTTTTGTATGTAATAGCAAAGGGAGGGAAAGTGAATGTAATCATTGCTACTCTTCATCAAATGGCTTTTTGGTACATATTAAATCTATCATTCATGACTGTCTCAGCAACTGTAGTTAGTAATTAAAGGTAAAGGTTCCCCTTGACAATTTGTCCAGTCGTGTTCGACTCTAGGGGGCGGTGCTCATCCCCGTTTCCAAGCCATAGAGCCAGCGTTTGTCCGAAGACAATCTTCCGTGGTCACATGGCCAGTGCGACTTAGACACGGAACGCTGTTACCTTCCCACCGAGGTGGTCCCTATTTATCTACTTGCATTTGCATGCTTTCGAACCGCTAGGTTGGCGGGAGCTGGGACAAGCGACGGGTGCTCACTCCGTCGCGTGGATTCGATCTTACAGCTGCAGATCTATAGATCTTACAGCACAGAGGCTTCTGCGGTTTAACCCGCAGCACCACCACATCCCCTTAGTTAGTAATTAACTACCGCTGAAGTCTCTCCCCCACCACCCAACCTTCCAACACCCAATTTAACTCCCCAATTCTTGGAAGAGACTAGGTTTTATCAAATGGTAAATAACAATGTGAATAGAATTCCATTACAACAGATTACTGGACTGTTAGAATATTGAAAGGAATCTATATGCAGAACGGGGATGAGCACAGAGCATATTTGTAATTTGGCAAGGTTACAGCAACATAGCTAGAAAAATATTTGGGTACTCAGCCCACTACACAGATCTCACACATGCAGAGCTGGATTTTTTTTCTTTGTTTTGTAATAACAAAAAGGATATTAGGTCATCTCCCCTTCCCCCATAAAACGACTTCTTGTATTGGTAATCTAAAACATGAATGGGACTAAGCAAGTCATCCTTTTATCCCTTTTTCCCCTTGCACAGAAGGCTTTGGTGTATCTTCACCTGGGCATTTCACTTTTGTTTTAGAATAAAATGGTCATGATCTCTCTGAGGGATTTATGACAGCCTCATAAGATTGTCATAAAGCCAAACATAGCAAGGTATTGCCAAACTAAAGCACTTGTAAGATCTATAAAAACAGCAGCAGGAACATCATTGTCAACAACACTGAGAGCCAGGCCAAGCCCTAACTCTTCAATACTCAGTGCAAGCACCAACATTTGAATGCATAATTAAGGCTGGTGCTTCTTTTAAATTCAGTGCTGGGAACTGTGGTGTAAAAATGCCCCACCTTCATTCCAGATTGGTTTGTGCAGGTTGTTGCCCGGTTGGTTGTTCTGGCTCGTATTTGCTAGGGTTCTGCAAACACATTTCTTATCAAGTGTTGCACACAAAACATTGGAGTGGATTGAACCTTGTCATTTGCTGTCTTCAGATTTGTGTCCTGTTAACTGTACTCAACTTTCTACTTAGCACTTTTTGTCACAGAGTCTAGAGTGGCCGTATATCCTCCTTTAGGGACAGCTGTTCCCATTTGAAGCTGTCCTCCATCTTCACGATGCATGTCCTTTTTGCTTTTTCCCACTCTGCCCGCCCCTTCACCCCAATGACTTTCTCTGAGTGAGCAGGTAAAGTAGAAGCTTCAAGCTTCCCTAATTTTTTAAGTAAAATGGTTTGCAGTGTGCGTGTGGGATTTTGCAAGACAAGATGTGAACCACACACACTGATAGAACTGCTGATGAACAGGAGGAATGATATCTCATGGCACATACATTCTGTATGAACTTCAGATGAGAGGTCAGTCTCAGGAATGGGCATTCTGAAAGCCCTGTTCAGACCATTCCTCTGAAATAACTGATTGTTGCCTAGCTAGATATTTCAACAAGGTACAGTGACCTCTATTTACTTTCTCTATATTCATTTTCAGTAAGCTGCAGAAAATACAAGGCACAAGCAAGTTCAGAGAATTATTAAACACTACACCTGATTAATTTTTATATCCCATTTTTCTCTCATATTTATTACATTTATACCCTGTTTTCCACTAAAAAGCAGCTTAGAAACTTTTCAAAAGAATAGAAACAAGTAAAAACACATTTAGCTAAGTAAATACATTAAAAATATTCTTCAATACTCTTCTGATTAGGTGACATTTCCATGCAGAGCCAGTAGCGTTAGACATCCCCCCTACACACACAAGATAATGTGTGTGGGGGGGATGTCTAATGCTAGATAATATGGTTGGGAAACAATCTAAGGTAGGCTTTCCCTTAATGACCGTCCAAGAGGATTTTTTAAAAAATGGATTGTTGCACTTTGTTGCTTTTAATTGTGTTTTTAGTATTGATTTTATTCACCATTTTAAATATAATATTTGTCTAATTCTTTTAAAATATTTCTATACTTACTCATTTTAGCTTTTAAATATTATCTTTTTAATGATGTAAGCTGCTTTGGGTCCTTTTAATGAAGAAAGTTGGGGTTAAAATATCTGTAATCAAATGTTTAAAAGAGGTAAAATTGGGCTAAACTATGTAGTGCACTTGTCCAATTTCAACATACCACAAAGTGGGAAGAAAACAAGGAGAAAACAGAGAGGAAAAGCATGCTACCTGGATTTAGAGTACTTCATTAGAGCCCTGCAAATGATTTGTGATTATAAAAACGACACTGAAATGTTTGAAAAGCAGTCCAACACACTCACTTCCAACAGATAGTGTTGAACACATGGATGCCAGCTTTCAAACTGGAGTGAAACATTTCCTTAATGCAAAAAGGACCACCTCTGTCCCTGATCATTGCTATCCCGTTTCCCATCAAGCTGGCAGCGGGGGCGGGGGGGGGAGGCGAGGGACAAAGTGCAGGCCTCTAGATGTTGGACTACAATTCCCATCAGCCTCATCTAGCATACTCAACAGTGAGGCATGCTGGTAGCTGCCGTTCAACATCTGGAGGACCACTCTTTGCTCACCAGAACTCTTGACAGAAATAATTGGCAAGGCTACCATATACAGCATGTAAACAGTGCCATCTTAGCGCATGAGACAATGGTCTGGAATAGCAACAGGGAGACCAAATCAGTACTTTGCAAGGGTGGAGGGGAGAGAAGGGATCAGCATACCTCTTTTGTGATGTCTTTTGTTAGCTATTGTATATAGAAGGCCCATATTTGACTACACTAAGATGTGTGTTAGAAGCATGTGGGTTTACAGGCAGCCTCCCATGTACCCTCAACCCACCTGTTATTTGAGCACCAAGCTAAATTCTGACTCTGCTCACCAATACCTGTTTCAAATCTAAAACATTGACTTTTTTATGTTAGAAAACGTATAATTTGTGATGAAAGAGAAGAAAATTAATATCTGTGAAAGAAATCCTGTATTAAGATAGCTTTGCTTTGGAGTTAGAAAAACTGAGTGTTTTCACATACACTCCCCCCACGTCAGGAGCTACAGTCTCTGGGCTATACAGAGATCACCAAGAGCAACAATATGAATATAGTACGCTCTAAAGTTTTTTAAAAGTCAGTCACCTGTATACCTAGCACCAATTAAGTCCAGGCCTCCCCCCAAGGATGTCATGTGTCACAGGGTTAAATTTGCTATTTCCATTGTGTCATTTAGCCATCAGAGAGGCTGACTACACAGGCATTTAGCCCACTGTTTGGTCCACAGCAGGAATGGGCTGGTTTGCTCTTAAAGATGTCAAGCGGACATCTTTGTTGGAGTGAACCAGCCAGTCCCCAGAGTGGTCCTATTGGTACCTTTCTGAGCCCGTCAGGGGTTTCTACTTTTAAGGTGCGGGCAGGATTGCTCTGGTTTGGATCAATTCCAGTGCATGTGATCACTGGAACCGATCCAAAGCAAGCTTTCTGGTTTGAATTTGCCAATAACATGAAGTGGCTTAATAAGCAAGCCACTTCAGGATATTGGCAAATAAATCACTTCCTCTACTCTTTGGTGGGGGAGGCAGGCAGGGGAAGTGAATATTTTTTTTGCTTTTGGACTACTGCTGACACACAGCATCAGTTATTTAAAAAATTGAAAATATTTTCTTTGCCTTCTGTTAAAGGGCTGGTTGAGACACTCTTCCTACAGTCAAATCAATGGTGGTGGCTTTGGCCAAGGATGACTTGAGCAAAATGGCCCTTCATTAGTACTCTATTCCCACTGCTTGGTCCCTAGAAGTCTTATGAATACTGAGGAGCCCTACCTAAGCTATTCTAAAGCATTACAGTGCCACCTCAAAACCATGACAGCAGTCCAAGAGACTTTGAAAAATGATGTCCAATTATTATGTGAATACAGGTTTAAGAAATTAAGATAATTGGGGCAAATTGTCTGCCATTGGGAACGTGACACATTAATAATCTGTCTGCTTCCATCCAGTAAGAATTACAGTATGTGAATTATCTCTGGTGGCAGAGCACTGTTTGCCAGTTGAACTCTTTACTCCATAATGACCTACCTAAGAATTAATTAAGCTGCTGGCTTGGCACTGCCTATTAGTATATGTGCACAAGTGACACTTAGACACAACAATAATTAACGGCATTAGATTTTTTTTTTTAAAGGACAGCTTTTGCATTTCTTAAAACTGAAGATTTCCTACGTATGGATATTCAGACAGCTTTTCGCCATCCAAACAAGTGCCTTTCACGCCATTCCAGCCACACGGAGCAAGTAATCATCATGCTCAATATTACTAAAAGAATTATGTTTGAATTAATGCAACCAATCATTAAATTTGATTATCTTACTACCACAGGCGTTGTAGCAGAGGTGTTGTTGTCTCTCTTTGTGTGTCTGTTTTTATAGTTCTGACTGGTGCTTTCTTTTATCAGGGTCATTCTCCAAGAAAGGCAGCCCTCCCTCTCACAGAAACCCCTCTGCTGGATCATCTATTGCAAATTCTTTGCCCTGGCATAATGTTAGATGGCATCCCCTGCCCTGCTCAGGACTTCATTTGTCTCCCTCATAACTTCCAAACCCCTCTCTATTCTTGACGATTCGTTTCAGGCAGCGATGGGCACCGAGTGACCCTCCAGATGTTGTTCGAATGCAACTCCTGGCAACCTTAGTCAATCTACTTTATGGTGAAGAATACCAGGAGTTGCAAGGCTTATGAAGGCTGTGTTTTGTCCACCCTGACCTACAGTATGTCTCTGCCAAAGCTCCTGAATGAGACTGTAATGCTTACTTCTTGTCCCACTCCGTCCCAAGCAAGTGCTTAGCTTATTTCTTGCATAGACATTCTCTTCACTCAGTTGTCTCTCGACCAGGGTGGCTGGTGTATGTGTGTCTCCATGTTAACTTAATTCTATGATAGTGTTTACAGACACCATAAATGTATTTTGAATGTGCAATAAAATTGGGAGGAACCAAGGCTGCTTCAAGATGGGTGGCTCCTGGTGCTAATAAGTAATTGTTCTTTCACTGTAAGAGTTGCACTTGATTTTCCACACCTACTGGAGATACTGCACTTTGTCTGTACATTCAGCCTTCTATATTCTATTGAAAACATGGGCATAACACAGCTGCTATGAGAGGAGAAGTAGAAGTTTGCCATAGCAGCCATTTGAAACAAATGAGTTATTTATTTATTTTTTAAGATCATTGAACACTGATTGCTTATTAAGTGTCTAGGAACAAATTGTTTAATGCTTGTTTTAAACTGGAATGGTAGACTGTATTCTGCAAACAGTATTCTGTTTGCCCTCTTTGTGCATACAACTGTCCCTTGCATGTGTGGTTGGGCTTTTTCTGACTTTCCACATGTCCACTTCCACAGTATTGCCAGCAGTGGGGACAATGCCAAGTCTTGGGGTCCTCAGGGCCATGGCATTGTGGGACATATGCTACCTTTAAGGAGAAAAACACACTGTTGTTGCCATCTTCTCCCTCCCATGACTGTTGATGGGTAGCAGTGGGGAGGAGGCCTTAGGCAGTGTAAGTAAATAATGTGGAATATAAAATTGCTGAGTCCAGTAATGATAATTAATGACCAACCCCAAGGATTAAAGTAATGATAATGACCAGCTTCATGGCGCAGTGGCTAAACTGCAGTACTGCAGCTAAGATTCTGCTCACAACCTAAGTTCAGTCCTGATGAGCTCAGGTAACTGCTCAGGGTTTACTCAGCCTTCCATCCCTCTGAGGTTAGTAAATTGAGTACCCAGCTTGTGGGTTGTGTGTGCAATGTGTAGCGTGCATAATTAAACTGTAAACTGCCAGGAGAGTGCTTTAAGCATTATGGAGTGGTATGTAAGCAGCACATTTTGCTTTGCTTTAAACAGAAGACAGCAGGATGAATCCTTTTTTGGAGGAACATTCCAAACTCTGATTTTGGCCTTCCCTCAGACAGCAGCTGCTGCTTGAACAGTTTGACAGACTCCCTAGGGTTCTCTTGTCTACCCTCCCCCTCCCCATTAAAACAAAAACAGAACAGAATACCTTGGATCAGGGAAGAAGATTCAAATACATCAAACCTGGCTCAGATTTTGGGCATGAGACCTGTGTGCCAATCTGTAGAGACCCTCATGCTTCTAACACTTAAAGTTCCCTACTCACTCTGGCCTTGATTTATATATGTTCTATTTTCCCCCTTTGCCCCATCTCCTTCAACCAAAATCATGTCCTTCTAAATGTCTTTTCTGGACAGATCATTATATATAGCAGATGTGCCATCTCGTAGATTACCTCTATTCCTGTTGTCTCCATTATCTGGAACTCTCTTCAACATTCTATCGAACGTGATTTTCTTTGGCCTCTTCTTCAGAAACAGTTCCCCCCTCACCGTTTTACCTATCCGAATCTAGCCCGCCTGCCCCTGGCTTTCTTCACACTTACCATGCCTTATACTATCTTGCCATGTGCTTTCGTGTCACAGGCCCTATGAGAATGAATCACAAAACTCTCCACTGCCCGGGCCTTTGGGTTAATGATAAATAATAATAATAATAAAAAAACCACACACAGAGTAATGTTTCAGATAGCTATACAAAGTTCATTGGCTGAGAGTGTTTCTTGAGAGTGTTTCCCAGTGTAAAATGTTCTAACAACACCACTTAATACTACAGTGGCACACGGAGTGTACAGTGGGTGTAGCAGGTATTATCATGGAATGACAGCCATCATCACATTCTGCGCTTTCCTCTCTTTTAACAGGAAGACAACACACAGTGGTCTTCCATTCCTATTCTCTACTGAGGCACCACTAGATAGCTTCTGGACGTTTACTTAAACTTTTCCTCAGGCCCACACAATCTGCACTGCTGCCATGTGGTAACTCACCTGCAAATTAGTCCTCCCAAGGCAGCTAATGAAAAAAATGACCTTATTATTCTGCTCCACCCACTTCTCTGAATGATAAATGTAATTGCTTACCCAGCTTTGGTTTCCTTCAAAAAGAGGTCACTAGAGGCTTATCGCACTTGGTTCTATTTATCTTTATTTACAAATATATAGATTGAGCACAGACTTAGGCACAAGGAATACTTCAACAAATAGCCATACTCAGTGCTCCATATCAGGAACCCAGATGCACATAACTTATAAAGCACCCCTCTTAACAAAACAAACAAAAACTGGGGGGAAAGCCCTTTTTAAGGGGCTTTCTGCCTTTCTCTCCTCCAAACTGCAGGGTGTTTTTTTTTTTAATGTCAAAAAATTACATTATCCTTAGCTGAGAGGAGTGGTGGGAATTTTTGGCCCCTTTTACAAGACATCAGCTAATAATTAGTTCGCACTGAAATGCCTCAGCTATAATATCTATGAAAAAGAGGTGTTTGGTAACTTTGCCTTGGACCATTAAGGAGTATTTAGAATAATTCTAAACCATTAATACTCTCCTGTGCAAACCCCTGATCTTACAGCATTATACTAGTTCCATCTAATCGACATAGTACATTGCTCTCCACTGCTGTTCTGGGACAGAAATATTAGCACATACACTCATCTGAGATATTCTGTGATGATCTTGTTCTGCCAAAGACCACTGTTTTACAGTCATTCCCTCTAACCGACTCCTAGTGCAGCTGTCAGTGGCTTCACAGAGTTAATGCCCACAGATCCTTATGTCCACTTTCACTTCTAGCCCTTACCATGAGGTGGCCTCTTGCCTGTTGCACCAAAGGTCATAATCAAAGATGCAGTTTGCATCTTTGTACACAGGGCATACCAGAGGTCACTACACGCCTCCTTAAGCAAACAGAGATCCACGCCAGTTGATAAATCATTGACAGGCAGAAGTCAGAAACGAAGAGCTAGAGATTAACCAGGTCACTAGGTGTCCCGGGCAAATGACGCGTTGGAAGAGCTGAAACAGCAGATCGAAGGATTGTAACTAATGTGATCCTCATGGACGGACTGAAATGCATGTGAAAGGAAAACACATTTCAGAGATTGATATAATTATTACTGCTAGAATGAATTAGCGACTTAAGTATGCAGTTTTCGAAGTTGGAGACCAAAGTTCAGATCTTTGATTTAAAAGGAAATCACTAATGATTTTGTTGCCCTGTTCCGCAGCCTCTATTTCTGATATACAGATTAAAATATCTATCATTATAATGGGAGGAAGATGCATTCACAAGGAATCCTGTATGTCAAAAGCCCTTAAGTAATGGTGGAGACGCTACATGACACGTGCTGACTTAAGAGGAACTCTTCACCTTGGGGTAACTTTTCAAGCTAAGTACAATCAGGAGTGGACAGATGCTTCTCGCCCAGTTGCATTCCAATGCCATAACAACCTTACTTAGATCCTCTCACCTCTGGCCAAGTATGACTAACATCCATGACTACTGCAAAATAATGAATCAAAGTTTTTATTAAGGTGAATCAGACAGCTGCAGGAGTAGTTGCCAGCAGAGGGAGAAAAACCTATCCATTTTTCTCTCTGTTGTTTCTTCGATGTAATTATAATTAACTGCTGTATCCTTGGCTTCTGCTTCCCTAATTAGAGCCACATCAGCACACCACCAGTGGACACAATGTGACTGGAGGAATGCTGACCACCAGCTTTAAAAGAGAGTACTAGGAACTGAATATTTGTGGAAGAGCTGTAGAACACAGGCTCAAATTTTAGAACATTTGCACAGAAAGTGCTTCATTGCTTCAGAAGAGACCTTGCAAAAGCTCTGGATTAGAGATGGGGGTCTTCGTATACAAATACCCCCGCACAGGTGGCATTAACGAGAGTCGAGCCCCATGGGGCCGGACTGCCCACTCACCGATCCACCGTGGCCATGGACGGCACGATTCTACGAATGGCTCCGCAGCTCGCAATCCGCTCGCCACTCTTCGACCTTGCAGTGAGGCTTGTCCTCCCGCCTACTGCCAGGAGTGGCGAGCGGATTGCATACTGCGGAGCCATTCATAGAATCGCGCTGTCCGCGTCGGATCGGTGAGTGGACCGTCCAGCTCCATGAGGCTGCAGCCTCGTTAATGCCACCTATGCGGGTATATTCGTATACGAATACCCCCATCTCTACTCTGGATTTGAAAACGCTATTGGGTTAAATACATAGTATTTATAATACAAATGCAGGAACAGGTGATACTTTTATTAGACCATTAAGAAAATAAAGCAAAAAAAAAAAAGCGAGTTTTTGATGACAATTCATTTTCCTCAGGCTGTCCATCAACTTCTCATGGGTAGTTCCAAAATTATATGCTTTTCCAATATATACCTTAGATATAATAGTTATACTTCCTCCACATGTGTACACACCGCTTTAGAAAAGACAACCATAAAATATGATAATACCAACTTATTAAATGACTTTGATTCTTGCCATATAAACTTTTATTATGATATATCCCCCAGCCACCATGATTAGTTCCAAATTTAATGGGAGATGTATGTTTTCTGCAGGTTCACCTGCAGAAGATGTAGATTTTATCACATGAGCATAAGACAGCATTAATAGTACTGTTGTTGTTACCATCATCGTTATTGTTGTTGGCATTCTCATAAATTTAGTGAAAACAATATGCACAGAGCTTTATCTTCTGAAGTTTATACTATAACAGAGACAGTTCCTGCCTTGCACCATGAGGAGCAACGTCTGGGAACCCAAGATTGGGAACCTCTGGCCTACTCCAGCTCCTAAGGGCCAAAGGGAGCTATTGGGATCCTAGAGGAAACTGAAGTACCCAAGGTATATTAAAGCAGCCCAAAATCTGTAGATAGGAAACACAGTCATTTGGAGGTCTTTTTTCCTCATCTGCAGGCACAAATATGAGATAAGAGCTAAACATACAAATCTAGAGGCCGCCAGCGGAAGAAGAGATAGAATACCACATTCTGCCTTTCTCAGGGTAAGAGCCTTTTGTTTTATTTTGCTGTTTTAGCTGGTTGTTTTTTATTTTGGTGGATTGAGGCACTTTGCTGTTTTTATAGGTACACTGCCCAAAATAGTGTTGTTCACTAATGAGGTGGTATATAAATAAATTTTATGTTAATAGCTTATGAAGCAGATACTCTGGTCAGCAACTTTGAGTCAACCAAATATTGGCTGAAATTCTGTTGCTTAGCATAGTAAATTGCAACTAGAACAGTAGGGCCATTGAGTCAAGGGAATGGAGGAGCTGACTTACCAAATTCTCACTGATTCAATGGGCCTACTCTAGTTGCAACTTATTATCCTAAGGAACAGGATTTCAGCCACAGTGTATCTGTTGTGTTTTCAGCAACGCAGACAGTACTTTGCTGTCAAGTACTGTCTGCTGCAAAGCAGATACTCTGGTCAGCAACTGTGAGCCAGAGAAACAAAAGAGTATTTGTTGTTCACCTAAGGTAATGCCCAGTCTCCTAGTTAAAGAGTTACTGGACTTTACCTGTTTTTATCCTCTTGCAGTGCAAGGAGCAAAGGGCTTAATAGGTTACCTGGCTTGTGTCCAATTACAATTGAAGCGGCCCACTCAAGAAACATAAGTGAACTTTTCTTTTAGATCTTTGTCCAAACTCTTTTAACTCTAAAAAAAATTGCTACCATGCTCTTTTAATTAAACCAGAAAAGAAACAATAAATCTTTCACAGCCTAACTTTTGTCAAAGGGACTGAATTAGCCTTGCACAATTTTTCCTAAAATGACAAACAACTGGTGGACAGCCTTGCCCTCAAATGTCTGCCCCACACTTACTTCTACTGCCATATATTGAAGTGTCTGTGGCAAAATATAGGGGAAAGTGAAGAGAGACACACTACTGAGCTCCACATTTAATAATTTGCTTTATTTTATTTTATTTAAAAAAGCTAAAGTATCCTATCAGGAAACTGGAAGAAAAGCAAGCAAAATTCTCTAGTCCAGCATGTGCCTGTATACTAGGGCTGAGCAAAGTGTAGCCAGAGCTATACGTATAACAGCTCCCAGAGACATTTTTTGGTCAGGGAGTATTTTTCAAAGAGTATTTTTTTCACAGTGGGCTTCAAAAGAAGAAAAAGGAGAAAAATACTCCCTGACCTAAAAAGAATTGCTAATTGTGGAAGTCCTCCAATAGGTCACAGACCACCCTTTAACCAGGCCACACATAATCCCCACCATACCATTATTACAAAAATGGAGGGAAATAGGGGGGAAAAACCTGGCTCATCTACACAGGCTCATTTGGAGGGGGCTGTGGCAGGCTAAATAGGGTCACTAGAGGGTGTGAAGAGATCCAGGATTGCCATCTGGTACAATTCTAGCATCCAAATGGCATATGGATCTCAAGCAACCCTAATTGGTCTGGCTCCTTCCACTGGGAATTTACGGTAACGTGAAGTGGCTTTAAAAGAGAGCCACCACTTCAGGGTACATGTAAATTAAACACAATCTTTTTTTTTAACAGATTGCATTAGGTGATTGCTGATGCGCTGTATCACTTATAAAAAACACCCTCTGTCCATTTTAAGCAACTTCATGATATTGGAAATTCCCAGCAGAAGGCAATCTGACAGCCGAAAGCTCACCTTGGTTCACTTCTAGCAATCAGATGTGCTGGAACCAAACTGAAGCAAAGCCATCCCACCTGCAACAAAAAAGTAGAAGGCCCTGGCATGAACCCAGAAAGGTGCAGATAGAAATGCTCTGGGGGCAGTTTGGTTAGTGTCAACTATTACATAATGTGATCACTGGAAAAAAAGAAGTGAACCAACCTATCCCTCCATGGTGGACCAAACAGCAGACTAAATGCCCATCTGATTGCACCCAGGTTCTTCTTCTCTCTCCTTTTTGGGAGCTTCATTCCACAGGGAAGGCTCAAGTCAGAAAACTGGCTCACGCATCTAACAAAGCTGACTGACTATGATTTATATGCATTATTCTCCCATTTTACCTGTTCAAGATCCTATTTTTAAATTCTAAGGAAGACTTCTACCAGTCAGATTCTGTGTTACTACATCTTCCCTAAAGATAGAGGGAGTCAGAATAACTTATTTCACAAAATACAGCAAAACAGCACACATTTCTGTATCACTGCCAAAGCTACTAATGAATTTATTGTGACATACCGTATTTTTCCGTTTATAACACTCCCCCGTTTATAAGACACACCCACACACACTTTTCAACCCCCAAATTAAGAAAACTTAGCTTTGAGTATTCAGCCTCTGGGCTCAGAACGCTCAGACATTAGGAGTCCCTGTTGTATCTGAGCCTACAGGCTCCACCTCCAACGAGGTGTGTTCCAATTGGTTTGTTCAGCATCAGCCGACATGAGTTCCATAAGGCTCATGACTGGAGGAAGCTAAGTCTCCTGACTGTAGGAAGCTAAGCTTTGTGATTGAAGGAAGCCTGTTTACAGAGGCAAGGTACGGGTTGTTTTGTTCTCTCCTCAGCTTACTTCCATGTGTAAGACGCCCCTGAATTTTTAGTGTAATGATTTTAGGGGAAAGTAGCATCTTATACACAGAAAAATACAGTAATTTTTGTCAGATGTAGTAAGTGCTCTGGGAAGGCTACTACATCTGTGTTATGAATTTGTGGGGTTTCAGCCTATGAAAGATTATGCCACAATCAATTTGCCAAACCTTAGGGATCTACAGGACAGTAATGTTTAACTGGGCCATAACTATGAATGCCAAAGTTAAGGGTTATGACTCTTCCCCCAGACTTACATGATTGGCTCAGCAATGTGGTCAACTGCCATAGGAGAGGTAGAACAGGCCTCTGAATTTGATTCAATGATTTTCAGCAAGCCACGCAGCCTGTAGTCCAGACTGGTGGGGAGAACAGTGGAAAGGTGATCAGTATACCGGGCACCAATAAAGGAGCAGCAGGCAGATCTATCCAGGGGTTGGTAGACCAAGACTCTGGCCTGGAAGAGATGGTGGGCTGATCTACCTATGATTATGTGGAAAGACCAGGTCTCCCTTGTCAAAAAAGCAAGGCCACCCAGGGCTTGACAGATCTTTGGACGAGACAGTAAAGGAAGTCAGCTTATTAAATACTACAACAACATGTCATCAAGTCAACTCTGACTTATCACAATCCTTTTCAGGGTTTTCTAGGTATAGAATACTCAAAAGTAGTGTACCATTAACCTCTTCGGGGGTGCCTTGGGATCATGTAGCTGCCCAAGGCCACACAGGCTGGCTCTTCTCCTACAAGGGTCAGTGGGGAATCAAACTCCTTAATCCTATCTCTGCAACCAAATGCTCTGAGCTACCCAGCGAACATATTAATATATATGGTTGCTTAGCACACTATATATGCTAAGCTAGATAGATACAGATACTGTATAGATATACTGTATAACACTTTTGTTTTTGTAGCTCTGGCAGTGCTGCTGATCCCCCTGTGGAGATGGGAAGATGCTGGCCGAGTGTTCAGTGATGTAATTACTTCTTGTATTATTTTTACATCATGGATTGCAAAGTTGATTTTGGGGACATTTTGCACTGCTTGCCCTGGGTACCAAAACTGCTAGTTATGTCTCTGGTTTGTAATATGTGAGAACCTCACAGAAATATCTTAAATATAGGGACGCTATAGTTGTAAAGAGCAAATTTTTAAACAATAAATATTGAACTTATTTTGTCTCTTCAAACTGTCCTTAAAGCACAGTCACCAGGTTGGATCCAGACTTAGTTGCACTGAAATCAGTATGAGAAATTTAAGACTTATGAAATTTCCACATATCTACTCTAACTACAGCTAGATCTGATTCCAAACACTGCACATTTTTCTTAATATATAATACACATTTACAATACAATTATAACAATACAATTCATGTTTATATAGTTTTTTCTACATATTTGAAATGTTGTAGCAACATGGTTTCAATAATCCCTCTTCTCTTGAGAAAAATCAAACCTGTACCAAGGTTAGCCTAATTAATATACGCATTGCTTTGGCAAGATGATTATTCAGCACAAGTGAAAATAAATAATCATGGACCATGTAAACTGCCCAGAGTAGTGCCTCGGCACCAATGGGTGTGGTATATAAGCAATCAAACAAACAAACATTCAACCTCTCTCTCTCTCTCTCATTTATATCCCACATTTTCTTCAACAAGCTCATGGCAGCATACATAGATTTTTCCTTCCCCATTATTCTTATAAGAACTCTCTGAGATAGGTTAGGCTCGGAATGAAAGACCAGCCCATGACCTAGGGGGAATTAGAACTCAGATCTCCCAGGTCAGTGAGCTCAGCAAGTTGGGTACCTGGCTGCAAACCCAGAGGTTGAGAGTTCAATTCTCCACAGTGCCTTCCATGAGAAGAGTTGGTCTGTGTAGCCTTGGGCAAGCCACACAATCCCAAAGGGCTGGCAGAAGAAAGAAATGGTAAAATAAATTCTGTATACCTAGAACATCATGGAAGAGTTGCCATATATCACAGTCAACTTGATGATGTGTAGCTGTAACTAATTATAGTGTGGCACCTGTCAAGGGCCCATACTCTTAAGGGGACCAAGGAAAAGAGCCTCCTGAACTCACTCCTCATTTTTATCATTGTACCCAGATTGTTTATCTGCCTCTCGCTCTAGCACTGACAAAGCTGGAAGGGAAAAAAGGATCAGTATATGCCCTTGCCTGATTCTCATTGACTCTCCACCCATCAAGCAAGCAAGCAATGACAATGATAAGAAGGTGGAGCAATAACAGCATCTGATGGCCATGGAAGTAAGAAGGGAGGCTCACTGAGCAAGCCCATTGAATGGGCCTTGCCCAAGGGCCAGCACTGATCCCTCTCACAGATAGGCATCCATGATACTGATGGTAATGAAACACATTAAGGAAAGCACATACCAAACTCTGGTCATGAATGTGCTGAAACATCTGAAAAGCAAAATATGCATTTAAAGTGACCCTATTGTGCCAATCCACTACACACTGAACTGATTGCAGATAGCAGCTCAGTGCTATGCAATTTTTATTTGTATAATTTTTGAAAATCAGGCTTCTGTTATTTTGCTACCATAATCTAAGGCATTTGCTCTACCCCAGATCGCATGAAGTTACTTCACTTGATGAACTCTGAGACATTTAAACAGGGCACCATGAGTTCATGTTTTCACTTCCTGAAAGGGAAACCAAACAGAGAAGTGAACACTTCTGAAATAAGACTCACGTTTATAATGGAAACAGCAGAGGTGCAAGCCACATCCTGCCTCACTGTGCTGTTTATAGCTAGTAAAAGTCCCTCTCAAATTAACCTTTTACTCACTTTACCCAAACAGGAACACCGTTACCTCTCTATCATTAACAATTGCTGCCTCTTCTCCATCTATCCCTGTGGCTCAGTGTCACCATGTCCCACGGGCACAGACTGCTTGTTCCAACCACAGAGGGAGTATGGAGCCAGTAGAGGCTTCCCCCTGGAAGAAGGCAGAAGAACAGTGGTTCCCTTTTCCTGTACAGCACCCAGCATCGCCTCCATCACTGTTCCTGGAAGACCTTGTCCCCCACCCCACCCCGCCCCACTTCAGAACAGTGTTTCAGGAGTCACATGACTTTTGCAGGGGGCGCAGGGAGTAATTAGCAATGCCCTCATCCTCTGGCATTAAAGGAACTCAACTGAGGGAAATTTGGATCCAATTCAATCTGTTAAATAAAAAGTAATATATTCTCCCACTTGGTCAGTTGCTGTTATTCTTGCATAAATTATGTGGGTTTTAGGCAACAGAAGACACTATGTAATAAGAGGACATCAATCTCCACCTGTATAGAGCTTTATGCCACTGACGCACACTTGGATAGAGGTCTATGATTAATTTCATATACCTTTTGTAAACAAAACACGTTAAATACTTTTAAACAATAAAAAAAATTACAGAGAGCTTACCAAACTTCAGTATTCTGCATTTTACAAAGTTCTGAACGTTATGGGATATGGTAAAATTGGCTGAGTTGCCATTTCTTTTGTTTAAAGCGAAGCAAATTGTGCCACTTGTCTACTGCCTCATAGTGCTTGAAGTCTCTCTGGGTGATTTACAATTTAATTATGTAGGCTACACATTGCCCCCACCCCCCCAGCAAGCTGGGTACTCAGTTTACCAACCTCAGAAGAATAGAAGGTTGAGTCAAGCTCGAACTGGTCACCTGAGCCCAGGATCGAACTTAGGTTGTGAACAGAGTCTCCACTGCAGTTTAACCAGTGCACCACAAAGCTCCTTTAAGCCAGTGTTGATCTCAAAGCACAGGCATACATGCTCATGCCATCAAATCCTACTCAAGCCCAGTCTTCCTGCCCTGTTTTGGATCAGCTGGAGTTTCCAGACCATTTCCAAAAGCAGCTTCACTTACAATGTGATCCAGTGATCCAGCTAAAAGGTTACCAGAGAATGAACAACTGCCACAAAGCTCTGTCTTAGAGAGGTCACAGTTGGAATTCTTGGAACTCTGAAGGATTGTAACCTTTTATGCCAGTCATTGTCCCCATGCCTCCATCTGTCTTACTTTTCCCCTCTAAAAATGTTCAACAGCTCCTCTTTCTAGGGGATGCAATAGGTCACAAGCTCTGACTTGCTTTAACTCAGGGAAGTCTTTATTGAAAATGGGAAGTGACTTGTCATCACTTCTGGTTTTGGGAAAATCTCTCCTCCCAGTCCTAAAACACTCAAGGCCTGCAAATGGGCTGCAATGGCCATTTGCTCCTCCACAGGCTATTTTTATTGACCAAGTTCGTTTTTGGGGAGATCAGAAAGGTAAACCGAGGCTTCTGGGGTGTGTGTGTCACATTTTGCCCATCTCAATTTAGAAGCATCTGCAAACTGCATATCTGATACTTCATGTGTTTTTTTTTTAAACCAGCTGAAAAAGCACTTAACACCTGTCAACAGCTGTGCCACCTTGTTTGCTTTGAATTTGAGTTTATTGTCTCTCATTCAGTCCACCACTGCAGCCCAGACACAAATTTAAAACATCTACTCTCTCACCTGAATTAGCCAACAAAGGGACAGCTGAGTTTGCTGAAAACCCAACTCAGTTGAAGTATCCAGTTTGGATCAGTAGATCTTTTTAACCTCAATACAGAGGTTAAACAGATCTGAGACAAGGCCTAGATGCCACAAGTAAGACTATCCTCTTCTGATGCCTTGAACAACACAACTCTCCCCCATCCCCTAAGTGGGACATATGTAGACAAATGTACCCTACATGTAAGCACTTTCAGATCAATTTCTGCCCTTCACAAAACTACAAAAAATTCTGCCCTTCACAAAACCACAAAAATGTTGTCTCTATCTTCAAAAAGGGCAAAAAGGAGGAACCTGGGAACTACAGACCAGTCAGCCTGACATCAATCCCAGGGAAAATTCTGGAACAGGTTATAAAGCAGTCACTATACAGACACCTAGAGAACAATGCAGTCATAACTAGAAGCCAACACAGATTTGTCAAGAACAAATCCTGCCAGATTAAACTAATCCAATTTTTTGATCAGAAAACCTCCCTGATAGACAGAGGGAATGTTGTAGACATAGTATATCTTGAGTTCAGCAAAGCTTTTGACAAAGTGCCCCATGATATCCTGATTAGCAAGCTAACCAGGTGTGGGCTGGATAGATCAACCATCAGGTGGATACACAGCTGGCTACAGAAATATACTCAGAGGGCGATGATTAATGGCTCCTTTTTAAACTGGAAGGAGGTAACAAGTGGGGTACCCCGGGGCTCAGTTGTGGGCCTTGTGCTCTTCAACATTTTTTATTAATGACCAGGATCAGGGGACACAGGGAATGCTAATCAAATTTGCTGATGACACAAAATTGGGTGGAACAGCTAATACCCTAGAAAACAGAAACAAAATTCAAAACAATCTGTATAGGCTTGAACACTGGGCTGAAAACAACAGAATGAAATTCAACAGGGATAAGTGCAAAGTACTGCACCTAGGAAAAAGAAATCAAATACACAGTTACAAGATGGGAGATACCTGGATCAGCAATACTACAAGTGAGAAGGATCTTGGAATCATCACAGATAACAAGCTGAATGTGAGCCAACAGTGTGATGTGGCTACAAAAGAGGCAAATGCTATTTTAGGCTGTATTAACAGAAGTATGGTCTCCAAATCCCATGAGGTACTAGTTCCTGTCTATTCGGCACTGGTTAGGCCTCATTTTGAGTACTGTGCCCAGTTCTGGGCACTGCACTTCAAGAAGGATGTTGACAAACTGGAACAAGTTCAGAGGTAGGCAACAAGGATGATCAGGGGGCTGAGGAAAGACTGAAAAAAATGAGCATGTTTAGGCTTGAGGAAAGAAGACCGAGGGGAGATATGATAGCACTTTTCAAATACTTGAAAGGCTGTCAGAGGGGCAGGATCTGTTCCCAATCATCCCAGAGTGCATGACACACAAGAATGGGCTCAACTTATAGGAAGCCAGATTTCAGTTGCATATCAGGAAAAACTTCCCAACTGTTTAGAGCAGTATGGCAATGGAATCAATTACCTCAAGAGGCGGTGAATGCTCCAGCACTGGAGGCATTCAAGAGAAATTTAGACAACCGCCTGGCAGACATCCTTTGATTTGTATTCCTACACTGAGCTGGGGGTTGGACTTGATGGCCCTTTCCAACTTCATGATTCTATGATTAACAGGATAAGTACCTAACAAGGGAGGAAAAGCAACTTTAGTCTCAGATCAGCATTATTTACATAGCTGTCAATACTTCTCACCCACCTCATCCTACACCTGCTAATCTGAAGAAATGAGAGAGAAGCATAGCAATTTTAAAGGATGGATGAGCTCCTTGCTAGTTTGGTCAAGATTTAATCAGAAATGTCCCACCTGTTTCATCCCACCACCTTAAATCAATAACTTAATGGGCTAATTACTCTATGAAGGCTTGGGACTCTCCCAGTGAACACATAGTCAAGTTTCAAAAATTACGAAAATCTCTGCCTCACAAAGACAACATGAAAAGAAAACTGGCCACAGGGGATTGAGGTTTATTTCTCTGCAAATGAGAAAGGAAATATTGTGTACCAATTGTGACCTCGACGAGGAAGTCTAAACCAAATTCTATGGCAAACAATCATCCATTGTGAAGGCTGAATATCTGAAATTAACTCTGTGAATCATAAGTTATTCAGCTGCTTTTTCAAGCTTCGAGAGAGAACTCTTTTCACTACTTTTCAACATGTCATTAAAAAGAGAGACTAAACAGGTCCAACCTGGCCTATCTTTGTGTGATCTGTGTGAGTCATTCTTGCAAATCTTATTAGTGTGCTTCAAAGACTTTTAAGATGTAATAATCAGCTAGAAGGGGGGTTGGGAGGTGCAAGTTGTACAAAACACTATTTCCTTTGCTCTTCCTTAGCATAACTTCATTTCATCTTGGTTACCAACTATACCACACCAAGTTTGGCAGCCTCTATCTAACTTGATTTAGCTTTCTTAAAGTGAATCTGTAGCATTGCTTATCCGTAGTCTAATTTGCCAACAGCTTTCCAGCAAAGAAAATATGCCCTTCCTAGGTAACACACTTCTGTGGATCAAAGTGCACCTGTTTTTTTTTCAGTCAGCTTATCGAGAAAATGATGAGGTACTGTTATGTGCCTTCTCCCTTTACTTCCACAAGTACCCCTGCTAGCAGACATACAACTTTATGGTCAGTGGACTGTTCAGTATATGAAGATGAAGCTGTAGCCTTCCAGGATGAGGAAGTAAAGTTGCCGAACTGCAAATAAGGCTTCCTGCCTGCCTTACCAGGTTGCAGCCCTGAAATTTCACCTGCCACAGCCACTAAAGAGGATGCAGCTGTGCTTTCTCTTCCCCAAATCCCACTGCACCTGTTAAGAGCCCACTGAGCTTACATTAGAGGTGCTGGAAAGACCGGAGACCAGTACGAAAGCGGATGCGTGGAATCTCCAGTTTGTGACCTGTCAATCAAGTGGGGTACCCCAGGGCTCAGTCATCCTTCCATCAATGACCCTTGCAGGTTACTCCGTAGAAAACAAAAAGAGCTCTAATAAGACCATCTGAGTTTTTGCTATCCTGCTTTTCAAAACATACAGAGAAAGTTGCCATTTTCAGGCTGTGAGAAGGCACCTTGGCTTTTCAGAGGTACAGTACATAGAAGGAAGCCATTCTGCTGCATGCAGCCTCTCCAAACAACGCAGTAGTGTGATGGGAAATGCTACACTGGTGATACTTTCTTCTCTTGGCAGTTAGCCAGCTTGGAGTCTAGAGTTAGCCATGACCATAAATGCAAGTCATGTGATACACATGGTACACTGTGAGTTCACACTATACCCTATATGCATTTTTCCCCTTTTTATTAGCAATTTATACTGGCATTTGAAAAAGGAAAACAAAGTTCTCTCTCTGAATTTTCATATACTACCAATTCTATGGTTCTTTCATTGGCTTCTGTATTTACTTGTTTTACTGAACATAAAGAATGCAGCAAAGCCCTGCTATACTGAGGTCACAATACAATCCTGCACAGCGTATGGTTTACAAAATTAAATGTGCCACAACATTTGGTAAACGCTATGTTGTAGCTGCCTCCTAGCACCAAAAATCAGGTGAGAGAAAACATTAAGCACCTAGCAGGTCACACACAATGCTTAATAGCTTGATTACATCTGGTTTATTAGTGAGTCAGGGCAGGCCTTGGTTTTCCTCTTTCCTTGTTGGCTTTTTCCCCCCTTTCACATATCTTCTTCTTTTGAGTGCATCGTTGCTTCATTGTGCAAGATGAATCCAGGTTGATATATTTTACCTTGCAAAATCAAGAATTTGGACTTTGCAAGGCCATAACACAGAGAATGGAAACAAAGACCACAGGGAGAAATGGAAAATGTACAGAAACAGGCCTACATCAATGTGAAACAAGTAATCCATTTTAAGCACAGCAATAAATTGTGTATAATCTGAAACAAGAGGAAAATGTTCACAGAAATTTTTTTAAGGAGGTAGCTGTGTTAGTCTGTTTTAGCAGACTAAAAAAACAGGGCCCCAAAAGAATTCTAGAACATAGCTTCAAAACTAACAGATTTATTTCAGTGCAAGCTTTCGTGAATTATAATCCACTTCAGTCTGTAAAGCTTGCACAGAAATAATTCTGTTAGTCTTAAAAGATGTCAAATACTTTGGTTTTTGCTTTTGGTATTATTTTCTAAATTCCTTGTCTATAAAATTCCTTCCTTTACTTTTGATTTTATTGTTGTTAGCTGTCTAGGAATGTTTATGGAACGGCAGGGTACAAATGTAACAATGAACACATAATAAAACATTCCTGCTGAGACACTTCATACCGAAATTCTCACCCCAAAAGCCTGCACAAGCATTCAAAAGCAATTCCTGTCAAAGCAAAACAAAAACATTACTGTATTTTGTGTGTTCTGAGGTTACACACACACACACACCTTTTCCCTTCTTGGCTGATCTACCAGTGACAACAGACAGACATGACATGACCCCGTAAATCTGACAGCCAGTTCCTGCAGCGGAGCAGAATCTTTCACAGATTATTACCCATCCAAATCCCATATATCCAGAAAATAAGCATTCAAGGGGCCCATGTCTCAAGCCATGTGAAACAGAGCATAAGAACATAAGAAGAGCCCTGCTGGATCAGGCCAAGGGTCCATCTAGTCCAGCTTCCTGTATCTCACAGTAGCCCCTCCAGATGCCTCTGGGAGCACACAACACAACTAGATACCTGTCTCCTGATACCCCTCCCCTGCATCTGGCATTTTGAAGTACCTTTTAAGACTGGAGATTATACATCTCCATCATGGCTTGTAACCTGCGATGGACTTTTCCTCCAGGACTTTTAAAGGCATCTAGGCCAGATGCCGTCACCCCATCCTGTGGCAAGGAGTTCCACAGATTAACAACACGCTGGGTAAAGCAATATTTTCTTTTGTCTGTTCTCACTCTTCCAACACTCAATTTGAGTGGATGCCCCCAACAGGATAGAGCCCAAATGTGCTCTGAAGATATTTGTTTCAGCAAATCTCTTCAGAGCACATTTGGGCTCTATCCTGTTCTCTTCCTGTTCTCTTCCCATCATTTCTGTGAACTAAGCACTCATTAGAGAGGGAAGTAAAAACCCAGGTTCTTGCCATCATTGCAGAGCAAACACATGCTGGCACAAGTACAAACCTGTGTGCTCCAATGGCCCTTTCTATGTGGCAGAGATAGCCACAGGTAGTGTCCTTCTCAACTCCATCCATCACTTTAACTAACCCATGCTCTAAAGCTATTGTGGTGTAGGGAACAGAGTGTTACACTATGACTTAGAGATCTGGATCCAAACTCCCCATGATTATGAAACTACTTGGACCAGTCAACACTCTCTCAGGCTGACACACCTCACAAGGCTGCTGTGGGGATAAAATAGGGAGGAGACGATGTACACTGCCTTGAGTTCATTGCAGGAAAAGCAGGCTGGAATAAATTACATAAAAATATCTATCTATCTATCTATCTATCTATCTATCTATCTATCTATCTATCTATCCACAAAATTATTGTTTATCTATTTATTATATAGAAACAAAAAATTAATATATTTCTGAGGTCATCCATCCATTGTGTTGCCATAATTCAGAAATGAATTACAACAACAGGCTGAACTTAGAAAAAGTAATGTTTTGGACTATAACCTCCACAACCTTTGTGGGGATTCTGCGAGCTACCATCCAAACGAAGCAAAAGTTTTAAAGCTTTGGACATCGGTGTAGCAATTCCAGTGGCTGGGCCTGCTCTGGTTTAGGGTCGGAACTGGTTTCCATGTCTGCAGAAACAAAGGAGTCTGACACGTGACTGTTCTGGGAGCTGGGTGCTGGATTCTCTGCTCTGCTGCAGACTATCAACAGAGCACAGAGACAGGGTGTATGCCAACTTCAATTAATTGTTCAGCTTAACCTACATACACCTGAACAGAACGGTGCATAGTTGGTGCACTGCCAGTGTTCTGTTCTGGCCATGGATATTACTGTCATATGTACATAACTATTACTAAACAAACCAAGCTGAGGTTATTGATAGACACCTTTTTCTCAGATAGTCACCCAGCCCTTATTACAATAACAGTAATTATTATTATATACTCCCTTATTATGCTCAAGTACAGGTAGCCTTTTTCCCACACATCAGTAGCTCTGCTTGGCTCCCATGATTCACCCACACTTGTTTCCCAATGTTCCAGGAATAATCCCATATGTCCTCATGAAGGTTGTAGCTACTTTTAAGTAAAAGATACAGAGATAGTATGTCACTTTCATATCTCTATCATTTTAATGTGGTTCATATCTGAGTTAGTCGCTCATATGCTATAGGCTACACAACCAGAAAAACATGGGCAGTGTATCAGTCTATCCCCCCCCCCCCACTGTAACCAAATATTGAAAAAAAATTTACACCCATTTCTGGGCTATTTTGCCAGTGCATAAAGAGTTTGTCCCTCAGCAAAATTTTCAAAGCAGGATCAATTCGGTTTAACACATACAGGATTTTACAGGACTAGCAAAAGACCCCTCTCTCGAGCTTCCAAATTCTTCAGTGCCATGTGTCAAAATCCTGCTCTAAGCCCTGAAGGCCGCACTAAACATAGTTAAACATGCACAGGCCAGTGTCCTTTTTCCAGTCAATTTAGGTAGACCTGAGATTAATAGATTATATTAATAGGATTAATATGAGTGTTGTTTACCATTGAGCAATTGATTCAGTGAGCCTACTCTTAGTTGGCGCTAGCAATAGGATATTGGCCACAAAGTTCAAAGGTATTTAAAGACTGGCAAAACTGACCTGTGTTTTTGGAAATCGATGCAGCATTCTTGCTGAAATATTTCAAAACTCATGTTACCGGTGAATATGTCTAGTATGGCCAATTCCAACACAATTATGATAAAATTTTGTAGGATGGAAGGTCCTACATGACCACCACCAAGTCTCTGTGGCATTGCAAGTTCATGACTATAGCTCACATTTATATCTCAGCACATTTTTGTGGCCTTCCAACACCAAAATATAAACTTTTTTTAAAAAATAGTGCTGAAATAATGTCCTTCTGACCCTAGAGGGCATGGGAGCAATTTGATCGTTTTGACAGATCCCCAGCATACTTGGAGCCCCCATCCTCCCAAAATTTTGTTTAAATAAAGAAATTGGCCACTAGAGTAAGACTTTTTTCCAGTTTAAAAAACCAATTTGTTTATGCTAAATCAACTTTTTAGGTAAATAACACCTATTGCAGCAGCAACCTTAAGATATTTTCTTTAAAATATGCAAATTAGGCTCTTAGGTTGAACTCCCTCCTCTTTTTACCACTTGCCTTTCAAGTCCAACTCTTGGACTGCCAACAGATCTGAAAAACAGCCCTTGGCTCTGCTGAGGTTGCCCACCCCACTCTATGTAGATAGAGACACTAGCTGAAATCTTATTCCTTAGCGTGATAAGTCAGAGTGGGCCTGTTAGACTCAATGGAATTTATAGAGGAGTTGGCTCACTGGGCCTACTCTAATGTGATTTACTATGCTAAGCAACAGGATTCCAGACACCAATTACTTTCCTTGGTTAGCAGCACCTGCTTTTCAGTTTTCAAGTTTTGCTTTGAAACTTCCATATCCAAGAGAAGGAACTAGTACTGCATTTCTAGTACTTTAATGAATAAGAGGGAATAGATTTTGATGGGAGTCAAGCATGCACAATTACAAGATTATTTATTAAAAATATAATATCCTATCTTTCAAGGCCAAAACATTTCCAAAATAACATGATAATGCCATGTTAATAATAAAACAATACCACTATTTTTGAAATAATATTTTTTAAATACCACTATATTTGAAATAATTCTCACAGATGCATTCTATAAGGTGGCTGATGGTGGAAAGCTTTAGAGGGTGGGGAAGGAAGCTGACCTGCTTGTTTATGTCTGCTAAAAACTCTTCCCAGAAAGCAGCTGTTGGCACTGAGATGGAAAGAACGGTACAATTCAAGTAGGCTCTGGAGCAATCTTGGCCTACCATCCTTTTTATCTTTTGGAATCTTTCCATCAGGTGGTGACAACTGATGAGCTGGAAAACAGCACAATGTCTTGATGAGAAGACAGTGTTCATCATGAAGATTTCGGCTTAAAGCGAGTGGCAGCTTCTGGACCGAGGGGAAGCTCTTCATCTTGACATGGTGAAGAGAGTCACTTTCCCTGTTTAAGTCTGCAAGTTGCTGATGTTTCAATTACCAGCTGCACCTTTACAAGTCACAAGGACTCACTGTGACTTGCAAGGATGCATGGCAGAATGAGTCCTGGCAAAGCCTGCTGCCATACACTCTTTATGGATGCAGCATCTGTCAGAACGTGTTCTTCCATGCACCCTTGTGCGTTGCAAGGAATCCTTGTGACTTACAAAGGTGCAGCTGGATGTTTTTCAGAGGGTGCGAAGAAGCGGTGCAGAAACAGCATGGAAATAAGAGGGCTGCTCTACCTCCTGCTGTTTGAGGGCTCCCAGTCCCATAATTCAGCAGGGGGGTAGTTTTTTCCAAAAATCCTACCCCCATTCCTCATCCCTGCCTATGTAATATCCTAGAAATGCTGGTCCATAATTCCTTGGTTAGGTAGATTGCTGATCCACAACAAGGAGGAGAAGGTCTGAGCTGAGGAACCTCCAATTCCTACTAGCCATCTAGTGCTACTTTGGTGTCTCAATTGATATAATATGTTGGTATGACACAGGACAAGTTACAACACCAGTCCTTTGTAAGATTCTCATACTAGAAGGAACCCACAAATTCAGCTGACAACACATTAAGGGAAGAACACATGGAACAGCTCAAAGCTACAGTTACTGGCTTTCTGCACTCCTGACGCATTTACCCAGCAAGCTATTACAAGCCAGACCACCTTGTTCTTCCAGTTTTCCTTCAGGTTTTGGGACCTAAGAGAGAGCTTTTCCAAACATTATGTGGCAAGTGGTCTACAAGCTGCTTTTTATCATGCTCAAACACAACAGGCCCAAGGGGATCATAATGCGAAGAAGGATTTGTAGAACCTACAAAAGCAGAAAGGCCGTGCAGGGAGGGGCCAAAGGCTTTCTTATTGACAACAGCTCTGCTTCCCCGTCCAGAAATGATCACACTCTTCTCTATACATCTTGTGGAGGAAAAAACAACAACAGAAGGTGGCCTGAAGGAATTGAGCCCATAGTCACACTTTCCTGCAGTTAACTGGTTTCTTTTTCTAAGATGACCTATTTTATTGTTGCTATTGATTATCAAAAGCACTTATACAGCCCCATGAACTTGCACAGGGCTTGAACAGGAGATAAAGCAAGCTCCCTGCCCTGAAGCCTTTACGGTTTAAATAAGAGCAAAACAAACACAAGATAACACATGAGGACAATAATACCAGCAGAGCAGGGTGTGGGGATTATTAGCAATGAGGAAAAGGGTGTGTTCTCTGGGGAGCCGGCTGGGGAGGGGAAAGGTATGAGATTGAGATAACAGAACTGTTAAAGGCACAGAGCCTGATTCTTCAGAGATGTCTGAAGAACAGGTCAGAATCAGTACAGGAAGTATAAGAGCTCAGGGAAGCAGTGCATTTTGTATTTACATGAACATGAACTGGTATTCATGGTAATTTAAGTTTCACAAATATTAAAAAAAAAAGGTCTCTCCTCCAAAGGAGGGTACTATCTAAATGCTGACAGCACTGAAGACAAGGAGGAAGGACAGTGTAACAAATGTAATTAGTTTTAGTTAACACTTGCATTACAGTTTTGGGCAAAAATTAAGTGGTTAGGCCAAAGACTTAATATATTGGAAACATGGTTCTGAAGAGGGATCAAAAGAAGAGAGTGAGCAGGCACTAGCAGTATGTCCAGGCAGAGAAGCAGAAGAGAAAAAGGCTGGGAATTAAGAAAACAGGAAATCATGGCTGCTGAGGATAGCAGTACTATGGGCAAATGTCACAAACATGGACATATTAGGGAAAAACAGCAAAAGGGCAGGGCAGGGCAGAGCACAGCAGGATTAGGCTGTTTGCAAAGCAAAGGACTATACTACATTTTGCAAAGTACAGACAATGTTTATGTCATGTGTAGAAGGGGATTGGAAACCACTATACAGAGATGGGTGACGTGTTGCCCTCTTGATATTATTGCACCACAGTTCTCATCATAGCAAGGAATGGTGGGAGTTGCAATCCAGCAATGACCAGAGGGCTGGACTTTGCCCACTCCTACAGTAGATGAATTAGTGAGCATCATATTTTTATGTATTTATTTTATTTTACTTATATGATACCTTTCTTCCAATGGAGGAACCCAAGGTGGCTCATACACAATTGAAATCACAATGAGATAGAATCCTTTGAAACAACAATTAAAACAAATAGCAACACTAAACATTTCTATTTTAAAACCACATATATCTAAGATTTTAAAAACACATATACCTAAGATCAGTAGAAAAGCGACTCAAATGACTGAGCCACCCAGAAGGGCACTGAATGGAAATTCTGGATTACTTGAACAGGAAGAAGTTATATGATGGCAACCAGTTCAAGAAGGGAAGCAAAGTAAGCAAGCAAGCAAGCAAGGGGAGTCAAACATAATGTCCCAAAGACAGATAGTAAGGAAAGAAAGCTTGGCAGGAGTATATGGTGAACATCAAACTGGCCCATATAAAGATCAATGCAAGAAAAGGCACACATGTATATAATATTGTATGCCCCACTACCCACAACTTGAGCTGGGGTGCTGAAGCTAGGGTCAGAGACAGTGACTTCCATAGGCTCAGGAATACAGTTTAGGCACAAAGGAGACTATTGACAAGCCAGTCACTTTTAGCACAAGTTTCACTTCACTTTGTCTGTCCCGGGGCTCAGTTACCTTCACCAGCCTGGGGTCTTTCCTCCCCCAGTAGTTCTTAATTAGCTACACCGGGGCTGGCACAGTCAATCATTCTGCAGTAAAACTGAATGACTCATGCCTTTAAGGGATGGATTGCACTGGTCGATAGTTATGGTATAGAACAGATGGTTCCCTCAAGTTCTACTGGAGATGCCACTACAATATCTCTCTTTCCAGAATTTGCACCTCAAGAGTCCCTTCTGGTTCAGATTTCGGGCTAGGTGTTCAGCTGAGGAATGTTGTCTCCACCAAAGTTGGATATCAGGTCGAGGCTGGCCAGGGATCACCTCTAAGCCTCTGCCTTGTCCATGGCAGTGCAAGAGCTGAAGCTGAAAGGGACCCAAAGGTCGGCTAGTCAAAAACTCCTGCCTGTATAGTAAATTTTCAGCTCCAGCAGCTCTCATGACAGCCATCCAACCTCTGATTAAAAACATTTGACAAACGAAGGCCTATCATGCACTGAAGCAGTCTGTTCCACTGTCAAACAGCTCTTACTATCAAGGAGCTCTCTATTAGGAAATAGAGGCCCTATTTCTGATTCCTTTCTAGCTGAAGTTTACATTCAACCTGCTAGACCCCTAATCATGCAAATTCCCAACTTACTGGGGCAGCCTATGCACCTGACTTTCTTTCTGTGTATAGGCCCCCAATCAGTAGACAGCAGGGACAAGATGAAAGGGATGGTGAAACAGTTGTACAGAACTATTGCATTACTAGATATATAATTATATATAACTTTCTAAGGGATAGAAACAAAGCTTGTAAAAATTATGTTTTGATTACAACTCCCAGAACACTCAAACCAACAAGGCCCACTGGCCATGGTAGTAAGGGGATTCTGGGAACTGTCCCCCTGGTTCAAGGATCACAAATACTGTGCTGGTAATCAAGTTACATCTGTATTTACCTCGCAATGCCCTTGAAGCTGGTTTTTGAAAAAACTGGCAGATAATATAAAGAAATTGGGTACTCAGTGTGGTGTAGTGGATAGAGTAATAGACTAAGAGTCAAGGGACCTGAGTTCGAGTCCCCAGCTCTGCCATGGAAACTCAATAGAGGGTGGAACTAGTAAAAATACTTAAATATCTTAAATACTTCACTAACCTTAAAAACCCTATTAGGGTTGCTACAAGTCAGTTCTGACTTGACGACACATAATAAGAAAACCACAAAACTGGATCATTACTGGAGGAACCCTGGGTCCTTTTTTTAGCAAGTTGCTCTCAGATGTAAATATAAGGCACAATGCCACAGTAGGACAGATCAAGAGGAACACCAGCCATAGCCACAACTGAGTCAATCAAGAGAAGCATGCATAAGCCAGTAAGTTCTGCATGAGTTAACTAGCAGTTTCAGCCAATCTCCTAGCAATCCAAACTACAAGGCCATGCACAGGACAGTGTTGGCAATACAGGCAACAGCAATGTCTTACTCAGTTTCTTCTGCAAGGAGTGGGGTGGGGGGTGATTTTTTGGACCACAATACCAACAATCCCCTAGGCATCATGGCCAGTGGCCGTATTTGCTAGAGATTTCAGAGAATGGTGTCTAAAAAGTAATTTTTCCAAGCTCTGAGTCTATCGAAAGCAAGATTTACAACAAAAGGTATGGAAAGTGTTTGTTCTGTAACAGAATTTTGTACAAATCTTCGAAATGTATACTAGTCCAAAGGTTCCAAAATTTCCTTTCTGATAATAATTAGATACTGGCAAGTTAATTCTGACATAGCAGACCTTGCCAATTTTTTAGGGTATAAAGGACTCAGAACTTGTTTACCAGTCTCTTCTTCTAGAGATGCTCTAGAACTGTGCAGCTTGTTCAAGGCTACATAGGCTGGCTCTTTTCGCAAGAGGCAATGTTAGAAATCAAAATTCTAACTCTGGCTCCACAGGCAGGTATTCCAAATCACGGAGTTACCATCCATTATCATATCATATCGTATCATATTGCATTCTTTATACTCATTATTGTTTTCTTTTTTAAAAGGTCTTCATTTATAAGAATTATAAACATATAAAGTGCAACACATTAAAAAAATCACGATGTTGACATACAGTACATCTGTTAAAAAATAAAACACACACAAACAAACTTAACACTGAAAACCTAAAACCTTAAATCACAAATGTAGTAAAAAATAATGGAAAAAATGTTTTTAAGTTATTTAACGTTGCCTACTTGCTTGGGTTCTAATATTAGGCTACATTTCACTAGCCATAACCTTGTAAAACATTTACATGTGTTGCAGGTGGTTTTATCCTTGGGTTAGCATTCTTGTTTATAAACTAAATAAAGGTAGAACAAGTATTAATAACTGTTCAACAAGAAAAACAAAACAAAACAAAAGCCAAAAAAAAAAAAAAAAGATGTGGCATCTTAAAAACTTACTGTTATATTTTGATGTAAGCTTTCACGGAACATGTCCACTTCATCAAACCTAAGAGTCAGCATACAGCAACTACATGGTAAGACATTAATGCAAGGTTCTAAGATAAAGGGAGAGTGGTGTTTGGTACTTCACACCTAGTAATGATTTAAGACCCCTGTTTGGTATTCAGTTCTTTTGAAGCTTGGTTCTGTAAACACCAACAACAATTAAAGAAACAACTAGAGAATGACATACTTTATCTTTTGAGCCTAAAAAGGTGGGGTCTGATTAGTTGGGATGAAATGGGAAAATAACAGCAGACAGCAACATTATTATCATATTAAATCAACTTGTCAGTGTATGTTTGGTCCCTACTTAATTCTAGCTTCATGTGTTAATTTTCTGCCAAGAGCTAAAATTCATACCATTTCATATCAACCATTAATAGACACTAGGGTGTCAATCTTCCACCTTTTAGCTATTTCCATTTTGGCAGCTATTAATAAAAAAAGAAATTCTTATGAGGAGTGGTCTTCTTTTCATTTGTAAAAATATTTTAAAGGGACTATTTCCAATTTCAAAACTGAATTGATGTTTATTATTTGTCATACTTTTCTCTAAACTTGGTAAAGCATGTATTACCTGAGGAATTTTATAACCATGCACTGTATGTACGATTTTGATCAGAATTACATACTAACCTAAAAAAACAGGGTGGCCAAAGGCAAAGGAGGACAAGGCTCCTGTATCTTTAATGACTGTATGGGAAAAGGCATTTCAGCTAATGTAGCTTACATAACTAAAAAGAGGCCTGAGGAACTAAATTTTAGAAATTACTATGCATACTTAAACTATTAATTAAAACGCAAATAACCCTGTCTTAGGAGGACAGTAACAGCCACCAGATAAGTTGTTACTAATAAAAGCAAAATGAAACACAAATGTTCTAATATATTCAAACCTATTAATTGCATTAATAGTTCCAGTGGAATGGATAAGGCACCATCTAAGTTACATTTTTTTATTCGTAACATATCCTACTTTTCTTCCAGTGAGCTCAAGGCAGTATTCACAGCTCTCCTTCTCCCCTCCTCACTTAAACCTCACAAGAACCCTATTTTATAGACCAGATTATGCCTACATTAGAGTGGGTAATACCTTTTATTGGATCACTAAAAATCAAACAAATTGCAAGCATTCATGGAGAAGATTCCACTTCTTCAGACTTAGCATAATCCCTTCATGGGTAGTGCAGAAAAACTGTAGACAAGAGTCCAAAAGTTGTCTGTGAGAGTTGATGTCAGTCCTCGGTCTCAAGCCTCTTTGCAGCATGGTATGGAATTTTTACATCCTTCTGTTAGGATCAAAAGGCTACAGATTATGTCTCTGTATCTTCCAGCTGTGCAGCTGCCGCCATGCCATCATCATCACAAAGTGTTTCATAATACTGCTCTGTTCGGTTCTTTTCCAAGAAATCAAAATCTTCAGTTTGTGTCATTGTGTAGCAGCATAACACAACCCAACATCTATACATATGCCATAATTCAAAAGGAGGAACAAGTGGGTGATCTGTGTACTTTCCCTGAACTAAAAAGATTGATCCAAGAGAAGATGGAAGCTCTTTCTGGTGCCAGTTATCTGCCTGGAGCACAAGAGGGTAACCAGAACCAACCTTCCCTTCTCCCTCTCTACACAGTTGGTGTTACTATTGACAAGAGGGCCAACCCATGCACTTCAACACTTAGACTGGATGGAAATATATCTATCTTGCTCCCCTCACCATCAGTTAGAGCAATCACCATTCCAACAATCCAGCAAAATGGGCCAGCATTATTACTCACATTTTTAGATGGAGCAGGGGAAGGTGGCTGAGACTTACAGTATCTAATTCCACTTTGTGAACCCTTAAAAGAGCCTTATGCCACAATAAAGCCTAACTATGAAAGTTCATGACACAAAAATTCTGGCCAAAAGTGCCAGGGAGTTATTTGTTGTTCTTTTCTGCAATAGACCAACTTGCAGGCCATAGTCCAAGAATGGGCAACTTATGCTACCCCATCTTGAGCTACAGACTATGAGCTGCCCCTGCCAACATGGCTACCCTTTTAGAAACTGCAAAATTGTGACCTGGATTCCATTTAAACAAGGAACTCCTCAGCTCCTTTGGTCAGTCACTACTTAAGCCTACATTACAGAAATACATTGATACAAATAAGAGAGCGGGCTTTTCTGTTTCTGAGAAACTGTGAACCCTCTTGCAAACAGCTGTCTTAGGAACATAACCTTTTAAGAATTTACGTAATCTTGTCTCACTCTAGATACTCTTGTATTATTCATCAGTGTAAAGCTAAGAGACTTCATAATGTTTGTCTGCTACTGTATGGAAGTATTCCTGCAAAGTAATGATACAAGTTACTCAAGTTCTGCAATGTGTACAAGCACATGCTCTCTCTCCTATTGCTTCATTTTTGGGTCTTTATAAATATCCTTTCATCTGCCTACTGCTTCTTTATACTGTATTCTCTTTTTCTTCCCATAAAAAATAAGCACTTTTGCACCCTGAAAACAATGCAGTAATAACTAGAAGCCACCATGGATTTGTCAAGAACAAATCCTGCCAGACAAATCTTACATAATTTTTTGATCAGGTAACCTCCTGAATAGAAAGTGGGAATGCTGTAGACAATATATGTTGACTTCAGCAAAGTCTTTGACAAAGTTCCCCATGACATTCTGATTAGCAAGCTAACGAACAACAATCAGCTAGGTTAGGTAAAGGTAAAGGTTCCCCTTGACATTTAGTCCAGTCGTGCCCGACTCTAGGAGGCGGTGCTCATTCCCGTTTTCAAGCCATAGAGCCAGCGTTTTGTCCGAAGACAGTTTCCGTGGTCACGTGGCCAGCGCGACTAGACATGGAACGCCGTTACCTTCCCACCGAGGTGGTACCTATTTACCTACTTGCATTTGCATACTTTCGAACTGCTAGGTTGGCAGGAGCTGGGACAAGCGACGGGAGCTCACTCCGTCTCGTGGATTTGATCTTACGACTGCTGGTCTTCTGACCCTGCAGCACAGAGGCTTCTGTGGTTTAACCCACAGCGCCACCACGTCCCACCACGTCAGGTAGGTTACAGAATCATATTCAGAGAATTCTTATCAATAGCTCCTTCTGAAACTGGGAGGAGGTAACAAGTGGGACACCACAAGGCTCAGCCCTGAGCCCAGTGTCCTTCAACAGTTTTATGAATGACTTGGATGAGGAAGTACACAGAATAATTACCAAATTTGCAGATGACACAGAATTGAGTGTAATAGCTAATACCTTGGAGGAAAAGAACAACATTCAAAAAGATCTTGATAGTCTTGAGCACTGGGCTGAAAATAACATAATGAAGTTTAACAGGGATAAGTGCAAACAAATACACAGTTACAAGATGGAGGAAAAAAACAAATACACAGTTACAAGATGGAGGATACTTGGCTTACTAATACTATGAGCCAGAAAGTTCTTGGAATTGTAGATCACAAGCTGAATATGAGCCAACAGTGTGATGTGGCTGCAAAAGAGGCAAATGCTATTTCAGGATGCATTAACAGAGGTTTAGTCTCCAAATCCCATCAGATACTAGTTGCCCTCTATTTGGCACTGGGTAGGCCTCATCTAGAATATTGTGTCCAGTTGTGGACACTGAACTTTAAGAAGGATGCAGACAAACTGGAACAAGTTTAGAGGAGGGCAACAAGAATGATCAGGGGACTGGAAAACAAGCCCTATGAGAAAAGGCTGAAAGAACTGGACAACTTTAGCTTTGAGATAAGAAGATTGAGTGGAGATATGATAACACCTCTCAAATACTTGGAAAATAGTGCAGAGGAGGGGCAGGATCTGTTCTCAATCATTCCAGAGTACAGGAAAATAATAATGGGCTCAAGTTACAAGAAACCAAATTTAGGCTCAATATCAGGAAAATCTTTTTTTAACTGATAGAGCAGTACGACAATGGAACCAATTACCTCGGGAGGTGGTGAGCACTCCAATGCTGAAGGCATTCAAGAGAAAGTTGGACAACCATCTGTCAGATCTGCTTTGATTTGGATTCCTGCATTCAGTAGGGGGTTAAACCCGATGCCCCATTCCAACTCAATTATTCTATGATTGTAGAAAATAAAATAAAATCAGAGCTTGGAAACTTTGTTTTTTGGGATGACAAAATTCAAAATCTCCCAATCAGTGTGATCACTGAACATGTTGGCTGATTCAAGGAGTTGCAGTAGACATTTCCAGGTTCTATAAAAAATATAGAGCCTTTAAAAACTCTTTAAGAGTGTAAGTAAGAGTTGTGCTTTCTAGCTTTACTTGAAACATATTTGCTGCCCAATTCATGAGAGTGTGACATTATTTGACAAGTTGTATCTAAACATTTTGAACTTATGATCAGAGATGGGAAATCTTTTTCAGGAACAGAGTTACACTCTCTTCTAAAGATTCATGCTAGGGGTAGGCAATGCTATCCCCCCATGTCTTTGATGCAGACACATATCACAAACACATTCATTCTCATACCAAACACATAAATTTCCATCATAAATAAGAACTCTCTTTCTCTCACACACAGAGAATCCCCCACATAACAAATCAGTCTTCTTAGAGACCTCCAATTGTGCCAAAGTAGTTTTTTAAAGGCTAATTGAAGTCTATTATAAATTAGTAGTGGTTAACACGAAGGGATAAATAAAAACACAGGCCCAGATCATCTTAATGGGGAAATGATTTTCTGGTTTCCTCCTTTGAACTAGGCAACCTTTGGAAAGTCCCTGAAATGATGGTTTCAACAGACAACTAAAAAGGCCTTTAAAAGGCATTGATGCAGAAAAGAAAAAAGAAAAAGCATTGGCCACAAATCCTGAAAACAGCTGTAGAGTGTTCTCCAATACTCTCACTTTTGGCAACAGAATAGTAGCTCTTTCTTTAAAAAAAAAAAAAAGTCCAGAAGAGGAAAATAAGAAAAAGCCATTTTTGTTGGATTGGACTGTTGCATTATTGGTATGGATTGCAATAAGATTATCATTTACCAAGATTAGGTGATGTTCTGTTATTTTGGCTGAGTCCTGCTCCTGAGTCAGTGCAGACACCCAGCATATTCATACAGATAATTACATGTAAGAATTGCCAACTGGTTATAATGCAATATTAAAATTAAATTTTCATCCATTGGCCGACTGTACATGGCAAACATTACAGAAGTCTCTAGGACATGGGCCTGAAAAACAGTACTTTACACTTTAGTCGTAGCTTCTTTTAATGCCATCTCTGATGCAGCGTTATCTCCGTGGCTGTTAAAATTTCCTAAGCCATTGCAACGCTTTGAAATACTGCATTTCACTACTTTAACAGTATGCCAAGCCGCCCCAGAAAAGCCAGACTCACTGAGAAGATCCAATGAATCCAACTTCATGTTTGCGAAACTCAAGAGATAAGGTAATTACATTTTAACTCAGGGATCTCAGGCTAGAATAGGTAGCTCTTATACTGGAATTACACTTTTTCTCTCTCTCTCCTTTTTCATGATTTAAAATGACCAACTTCAGAAAACAAGCTACACCAGAGAGGGAGGTTCCAAGCCCTTCCGGAGACAGAACGAGCTTCTCATTGGCTCGCGGCTTTTGGGGCGGTGCTAATAAAAAGGGAGGGGCCACATCCGATTTTCATTCTAGCCTCCTTTCCCCCGCCCGCTTCCCAAGTGCAGCGCAAGACTTTTTTTTCTTCAGCTATTTCCTTCCTTTACGAGTTCTGTCTGGCGGAACGAGAAGGCGGCTGCCTCACCATTGTTGCAAAGCTCTCCAGCACACGCGCAAGTTAAAGTTAAATGAACGATTTCCGCGTCCTTGTTGCGTGTTTTTTTGCACTAACTTCTGGTTTTTATTACGCAGAAGCCGCAGAAGAAAATAGCATCAGCAAGTTTCAGTGGGCTAACCCCGAAAGAGTTCGGCTGCGGTGGGTGGGCGACAGGAGGCAAACGTCATTTTATTTTATTATAACCTAGGAGCACGTTTTTCGCCCCAATGCGGCGTGTTTCCAAGGGCAGACTCGTACCAGTTGACAACGAAACGGAAAAAAAAGCAGTAAGGCGGGGAGCGGAGGAAGAGGCTGTGAAGCAACAGGCAAGCGAGTCAGCTTGCAAAAATGCCCAGGCAGCTGGAAAAAAAAATGGAGGCAAGAATCCATTTCCATCAAGGCAGACAGCCGCGAGCCTTTGCCCAAAGCAAAGAGCCCGGGCCCGTGTAAATCTACGTTGCTCTCAGCAGCAGCGCGAAGGGAAAGAGGCAACGCAAAAGCGGGGGGGGGGGGTCGGTGGGTGGGTGGGGGTAGCGGTTGCAAAGAGGAACTCTCGCCCCGTCGCTGTCGCCCGCCAGCGGCCTCGTCTCGTCGCAATGGAAAATGCAGGCGAGGCGCGCGGTTTCGAAACCGTCAGAAGCCTCCGTTGTCCCATAAACATCTCTGAGGGTTTGGGGGTGACGACGCTCGTGAGGGGAGCGAGAGCAACACGGAAATAGGGAGGAAAGTGTGTGTGTGGGGGGGGAGAGAATGGGTTGTTTCCACTTCAGGCTAACCTTGCCTTCCACAACATAAAGGGCGGCGGGGGAAGGCAACGGCGGCTGCAACGAGCAATCGCCTTTCTCTTCGAAATGCAAATAGATGCGTGGGCCGCCGAGGCTCGTCTCGAAAAAAACGAACGACAAGGCAGCAAGACGACGTGTCACGTTCCGATGCATGTGACGCGGCGCGCTCTCGCGTCCCGCCAAAACACCGAAATCAAGCTGAAGCAATCGGGAAACCATCTGCTAAATAATGCAAAGACGAGCCGCGCCCGGGGGGGGGGGGAGGGGAGGGGAGGGCGGGGGCGCGGAGAGACAAAGATATAAATCCTAAAAATAAAAAGCCCATCGTTTCAACACATACACTTCTTATCTTTAATCCCGTCGCTTTTGCTTGGATGCTATAGGAAACATCAGCGCTTGTTTAAAAAAAAAAAATAAGGCTGCAAACTAGTCCCTGAAAGCGGGGGAAAGGACTCAACCCCGAAAACCCCCTACGAGGCGTTTTCTGGCAGGCTTGGGTAGGAAAAGAACTTCTCGTAGAGCTTCCGAGGGGGTTGCGTCCCGTCTCCCTCCGCTTCTTAAGACTCGTCTGCAGCAAGTTTTACAGATCCTCTGTTGGGCTCAATGTCGTTGAAATAATTTTTTGCCAAGGCGACCTGGATTATTTCTAAGGGGAAAATGAATTGGCGTTCAGAGTAAGGGCGACCCTACATGCCGTCCCTAACGTATATACAATATTTTAGGGTTCCCAAGTAATTCTCACCCAAATAACGTTTGCAAAATCTTTATACCACCTCTCAGTCACACGCACGCTTAGCACGGAAACGTCCTTCCGAGTTAAGCCACTTCCTGGTCATTGTGTAGGTAACGAGAGCTGCGCAACCTATTCCTATTCTCGCTGTCCGTAATCAAATAACTTCTGCTGAGTTGGGCTTACTTCCAAGTAAGCGGCCCTAAACCTTCAACCCTGGCGAGCAATGATGCGCCCGTTTCCTCCTACGTGCTCGGAATGAACTAAAAATTAAGTTTACACGCTGTTTTATCTTCCTCCCCGCAACGTAAACAAAGTAAATGACATAATACCAAAGACAAGAGAGGAAGAACAACTAAGCGGGGTAAAAGTGGCTCAGAGGAAGACATGCCACCATGACTTCACCCTCTCCAAGTCAGTTTCCCGCCCTCCGTTTTTTGAGAACATCTTCCCAGCAGTGGAGCTGATTGGGTATGCTTTCCAAAGTTTGCAGACATTTTTCGGCTCTCCTGGTTGGCCTAGTAAAAACATGACCCTTATATAGATTTTAGATTTTTTTTTAAAATGGTCTTCACCTCTGCTTTTTGCACGGAGTTGATCCCGCATTTAAGCCAAAAAAAAAAAAGGGGGGGTTAGGAAAAGGGAAGTAGGCCGGAGTGGGTGAAGCGAATAGCGTCACATGTTGCATTCAATCCCGACAAAAGACTCTTAAACAAGCCCGTCCCTCGTTTTTTCATTAGAGGTAACGTCCACAAACGCTGCGCTCCTAAAAATTCCTCCCTCTTTCCCCCCCCCTCGCCCGGCCGCTCCACATTTCTAAACAATTGATTCGACTAGGGATTGCCTTTAAAGTTAGTCGGCCTCCCCCCCCCCCCCTTCTGTTCCGCTTTCTTCGCCCTCCTTGAAAGTTTTTTTGTTTTTTTCGGAGGTGCGACCGCCTGCGTGATTCACTCCTCGCGTCAGGCAGCGCCCTCCTCTTCCTCCTCCTTCCTCATTTAAATGAAGTTCGAGCTCCTCCCCTGGGGGCTCAGGGCTAAAACTTATAAATTGAGTTTACGGAAAGTTTTTCTGGAAGGAGCTGGACAGGAGAGTTGTTGGAGCTGGAGGGGGTCAAAGGAGTCTATCCCAGGGAAACTGGAGGCTGTGCCTTACAACACTGTGATCTATTTTATTTTTTCTTACTAGAATTATTCCACTCTTTTCATCTCTCTGCTTCCTAGCTGAAGATGTCTACCGCTATCGTGTCTCCAACCATCTTCGAGCTTAGTGAAGTTTTATGCAAAGTAAGTGTCGTGCTACGTTCTTTGCGAAAACTTTCCTGTGCGGGAAAACTTCCAAGCGGTTTACTTCTCGGCCTCCGTCTGATCCGTTGTTGTCTTGTTTAGTTTTTTAATCTCCAGCACTTAGGGAGTTGAAAGATTTGTTTGTTTGTTTTGTAGGGAGGACTATTAAGGTGACACAAGGTTTCTGAGGGGTTTGGAAAAAAAAATTGGCCCTGATATTTTAGGAAGGGAAATCTATTTAGGAAGTTCTTAAGTCTTGCTTGTGGCGCGAAGTTTAGCAAAGGCGGTTCCCGAATTCAAGGGTTTTTTTTCTCCTTTTAAATCGCCTTGACTCTTACTTATCTTTATAAATTTGTTCGGTTTTCTTATGAGAATCTTGAAACAAGGCGCTTGTTTCTAGATTCTTAGAAACAGGCGCCGTGGGGGGGGGGGAAAGGGGAAAGTTTAGATGGTTTCAGTGATTTGCTGGGGTTGCATGGCAGCCGAGTTGGAATGCTTTTTTTTTGTAATCCAGCTTCGAGTGGTTGCGTCTTCCTGTTCTTAAAGATTAGTAGTTATTCAAATGTTTGTGGAGCCTTGTGTATTTAAATCCGGAGAAGGGACTGCTCTCCCTTTTGCATGGTGTATGAAGTCTGTATTGGATTGCAGCTCTCTTGAGGACGTCGCCCTTCATGTTAGATTCTGTACTTTGCGTATGGCGTGTTCTTCTCTCCCCGGGCGCGCGCGCCCCGCCCCCCCCTTTGTCTTGGAATGCAAATAACTTGCGTTTCGGAGAGCAAAATTAAACCCTAGAAATCACTGCAGCTCCTGAAACGTATCGTCGAAAATTTGCGGCTTACGATGACTAGCTGGGCCATACATCTAATTGACTACTTTGGGGTGGGGAAAGATGGCTGTTTTCCACGACTTCTGGCAAGTGTGATCGGTGGCTGCTCCGCATTTATGGGTCTCTGGCTCGAAGGGGGAACGCGTGTGCGTGCCCGGACGCGCGCGCGCATTTGTGGCTAGAGGGGGGCGGAGGCGATTCGAGGCTTGAGGCTTCTGCAAAATAACGTTTGTAGGCGCACTCCCCGCCCCTCTTTGCTTCTGGTTTCCCAGTCTGAAGTTCCTTTACCGTTTGCTTTTTTTTCTGCATTTTGGCTTCGTTATCTCTCATCCCACTCATGTGGTTTAGTTTTTCTCCTTCTCGCGAGCTTATCTTTGTTTAGCCAAAGTTTGTGTGCGTTTTCATAAATTAAGCTTTGTGGAGGAGAGGAACCGATTGGATAAAGCCAAACGTGGTGGGAAAGCCACGAATTAGATTTCAGACAGCTCCTGTCCAAGAAAGAATAAAACAGTGAAGTTGGACTTTAGTTTCTGCATTTTTTGCAAAACTGATAATAATTTTCACAAAAAGGAGACAATCAGGGTACATTTAAGTTCAAATGATCTGAATGTGGGCAAACAACAAGAGCCTCAAAAGGTCTCCTAGTATAAGCATTAAATACATCAAGTTTTGTGCCTTGGTTCTTTCCTCGTTTCTTGCTCTTTCTCTGATATTTTTTAAAGTAGTCTAAAGGTGAGGCTGCAAAAAGCTGTTCTTTACAGCCAAAAGGCTAATTGCAAAAGAATACTTCCATGTGGTTCTGGATGAAATCTGCTGGGGATCACATGAAATGCAACTTCTGTGCGGGAGGTGGGGCAAGAGGGGATGGGATTATTGTGGATTAGTAACTAGGACTGTTTCCCAAAGCCTTGCTCTTCTTTTCAGTTTGAGTCTTATACACTCCCCATCCCAACACAAAACGTCTGGGCTCCAGAAAGAGATTTGTTATAGACAAGAGACTCAGAATAATAGCTAAAAATGCCTGTCTTCTTTTGTTCCTCCAGCTTCAAAATGCTTAATTCTTTTAGACTGAAAGAGTATTGGAGTTTTACTTTGAATAATGTGCTGAGAGTTTTGGAAGGAATTTTGCTAGGCCCTTGGGTGTACATTTTTATGGAAGTCTAAAACTGGGGAAGTACGGTAGTGCTTTTGAATATGGCTGGTAGGTTAGTTAATGTTGTACTCTCGTTTTTAAGACTGGAATTGCAGTGGAAACTATTGAGTAGAACCAGGAGCATTTTGATGTACAGCTGTTCCATAACAGGCATAACCCTATGTTTGGGAGTTGTTCCTTCTGCCTTTAGAATCTTAGAACTGCAGAATTGGAAGGGACCCTGTGGATCACTGAATCCAGCCCCTGTCAGGGAGGCACAGTATTGAACTCCCATCTTGTGGCTCTGCAGCCAGATACCTGAACCACTGAGCTATCCAGAATCCCCTGGGTGGCAAGTTAAAAGTTCTTGGGAAAGTGAGGTTTGCTGACTCTTTTCTTCCTTGCTCTTTGCAGGGTAACAAGATGCTGAACTACAACCCCTCAGCTGTGGGGGCCTGTCTCTTGGACAGAAAGGCAGTGGGAACTCCAGCTGGCGGGGGCTTTCCCAGGAGGCATTCTGTCACCTTGCCAAACTCAAAGTTCCACCAGACCCATCTCCTCAGCACCCTCAAGGGGGAGCCAGCCCCGACACTCGGGCCTAGGGAGAATCGCTTTCGAGACCGCTCCTTCTCAGAAGGGGGTGAGCGCCTTCTTCAGCAAAAACAGCCTGGTGGCCAAGTCAACTCGAGCCGCTACAAGACGGAGCTGTGCCGCCCCTTTGAGGAGAATGGGGCCTGCAAGTACGGAGACAAGTGCCAGTTTGCCCATGGCATCCATGAGCTGCGAAGCCTGACCCGCCACCCCAAATACAAGACGGAGCTCTGCCGCACTTTCCACACCATCGGCTTCTGCCCTTATGGGCCACGCTGCCACTTCATCCACAATGCGGAGGAGCGCCGGGCTGTAGCTGGTGGTCGAGAGCCTGCCATCAGCGAAAGACCCCGCCTCCAACACAGTTTCAGCTTTGCTGGTTTCCCAAGCGCTGTGGCTGCCAATGGGCTGCTGGACAGCCCCACTTCGATAACTCCTCCGCCCATCATGAGTGCCGATGACCTTCTGGGCTCTCCGACTCTGCCAGACTGTGCCAGCAACCCTTTCACTTTCTCCAGCCAGGAGCTGACCAACCTCTTTGCTCCCAGCATGGGAGTGCAGGTATCCGGTGGGGGGTCGCCCACTGCTTTTCTTCTTAGACCTATGTCTGAGTCCCCCAACATGTTTGACTCTCCCCCAAGTCCTCAGGACTCCCTCTCTGATCAGGAAGGCTATCTGAGCAGCTCCAGCAGCAGCCACAGTGGCTCGGATTCACCCATCCTAGACACCTCGAGACGTCTTCCCATCTTCAGCAGACTCTCCATCTCTGACGAGTAACCTGGTGTTGCCTCTTGCCCTCTTCCCATTTTCCCTCTTCTACAATGTTAAGCTTGTAATCTCTCTCTGTTTTTCTCTCTGTCCTCCCCACCCCCAGATCTTAACATCTCTGGGTTAGATGTTAACACAAAGGTGGTCCACCTGCTCAGAGGCTACCCACTGGCTCAAAATCATATGTGCCAAATTACAGCAAAAAGTGATAATCGTTTACAAAAGTAGTGCCTTTTCAACATGTTCACTGTGACTGCATTACCTCTCTAGCTGCAGAAGGCACCAGCAGCCTCCACAGACGTCTGCACATTTCCACATGTGTAGGGAATATCCAGACCCAACAGCTCTTATTCCTGGGCATGATACAGGATCTTCCTCTTCCTTTCCCAGCTCCCTTTCCTTTGGCCAGTGTTCTGTAGACATGAGGCATGTGGACACCTGTTAACATCCAGCCCTTTCCACCTCTCAAAAGACTAATCTTGCCTGAATCTTCTCAGGTCAGCCAGAAGAACAGCTGAGAATGGACAGTAACTGTAATATACATGGGGGACTTGGTGACTGGAGAGGAAAGCCAGATGGACAATGAAAGACTTGCTTTTGGTGCTACAGGTTCCCCGTGTGTACATGTGACATCTTCAGCAACAAAAATTTGGGGAGGGGGGTGTCTTTAACGGTGTTCATTCCACACATGCAAGTTCTGTGTAAACAAAGTTCCAGTAGTCATAGCTTTAATGGTTTTGCTCTAGAGTACAATAGACCTATCCATAGAGCACTCACGCCAAGCTTTTTTATTTTTTTTCCTGGGGTTTTTAATTTTGTATAACTTTTCAGAAATTGGAAAGCAAATTTTGCTTGTCACTGCACAACAATATAAAGCTTATTTAACTTATCAAAACGTATTTATTGCTGAAACCTATGCTTTTTTGTTAATTTTGTTCATATTTATCTGGATGATGAATTCATAGAATATATTCTTTTATGTTTAAATTATGATCTTCCATATTAATCTTAAGATTGTGAAGTCTTTTTCTTTCCCCCTCCCCCACAGTTTAATATATTATACTACAATGACATTTTTGTAACTTTACACTTTTTTGTTATTTTATTTTAAAAAAATGAAAAATTAATTTAAAAAAATGCAACAGCTGTGTTTGGATTATTTATTTTAGATCGTTACCCTTTTTGTGTCAGACTGCAAATTGAGTTTAATGTGCTTCTTTGCCTCTCTTTGCCCCAACAAGGCCTCTCCCAGATGGGATCTAATTCTGACCATGCTGATGTCATTGGAAGCTTTGTCATTGACTTCAGCAGGGTTAGGATTTTACTGCAGGCCTCTAGAATGTATGTGCACAAGCTGTGCTCTGAGATGATAAAAAGGAAGGTTGCTTACTTCCTTTTTTTTTCTTGTAAGTATTTAAAGGAGAAAGAAAAAAATCTGCCCTTGGATTTCAAGTGCCTGTCTTAAAGACATTCCAAATCAGTTTGTCTTTGCATTTCTGTATTCCAAGAATGGAGTGTTTCCTCTTTTAAGGTAAACATTACTGGCACAAAGAACACATTGAATGTAATTTTTCCCATTACTGTTCACTACATTGTTTTTCTCTCTTTTCTTTGTGTGAGTTTATTTAAAAGAATCTTTTGTAACAACTGTTTGCAGTTTAAATCAATAAATCCCAAGTGTTTTTTCAAGAATTTGACAATGAAACTGGTTTTACTTGGAAAAAAAACTGTTCAGAACAAAATCCTCCTGCAGTGAAACAAAAGCTAATTTGCATACACTAACTTCTTTAGTCTTTACTAGCACACAATAACTTCTAAGATCTACGTGAGATTAAGTTGGGTTTATATTTGGCTTGCTCTTAAGAGGGACTATTTTAGTAAGTGCTTTTAGTATCTGAACTAGTACTTACTTGAGCATATTTGATTCTTGCTCTGACAGCATGTTGTACTGAGTTAGAGCAAATTAAAAAAGATTGTCAAAATGCCAAATAATTCATCTAGTTGTGCAGCAAAAGCACTAGGTGGGTTGGCCTGCAATCCAAACTTTATCTTTAGCTTACAGGAATTGTTGAAAGTATGTCATTGCTTTGCTGAACTTTCTTCCTCTGCCAAACATTCAAGAGCCCCTGACTAAGAACTGTAATCTGTACCAACCACCCCTCCCTACCAGCCCCAGGCATTGCACTCTCTTTTGTAGACTTCAATTACAATTTTTAGTTGCATGTCCTGAGAAAATGTTTACACTAACCTTATTCAGACAAAAACAACAATATACCCCTTATTTCATTATGTGTATGTATAAGTCCTTCTGAATTGTGTTAAATCTTGTTAAGCTGCCAGGAACCCTGCATTTCTAATGCAACCACGCAATTAGAAAGGCTGCATTCTGTCTTTGGGTGGGAGCGGGAAGGACTGAATACAATACAAACCAAACATGGTACACTCACACTGATCTCTCCAGTAGCCATGTGTCAAAGAGGCTGTTCCTGCCACACTTAGCTTGGTTACTTTGACTTGGCTCAACACATGTAACTTGAATCTGGGCTAAACTCTACAGTGAAGGTCTATTAGTACATGTGGTGGTACAACCCTCTTTGTGCATAGGTGAGGAAGCAGGGTTGTACCTGCTGACTACGACTTCCTAGCCAAGGTACTCTGGCCATTGCTCCTGGTTGCTTTTGAGCATCTCATTGTGAAGAGAAGAGCCTATACCAAGCACAATCGCCCTTTGTGTGTAGACTTGTGCATACCCAGAGTAATTCCACATGCTTAAATATCTGGCTGACGGGTTATGGTTGTGTAGCTACCACCATTTTCTTCCTGCCATGGCTGCCTAAGGTGGTAACATGTTACAGTTATCAACACTCAATTAGGGAATTAGGCTTTCAGCTACAAAAGGTGTGCAATTTTGGTGTTATAAGGACAGGAGAAAGCCCATTTGGTGGGGACCAAAAGGCTTAATAAACTCCAAGTACAGAGGAAGCTCAAACAGAGAGAAAGACTTACGGCTAAAAAACTCACCTAAGGACACATCATAAGAGATACTAGTCTGGACTCGGATTGCAGGAATTGGGTGCCTTGAAGGAGGTAAACAGTGCAGGGAGGTACTAGAGAAATGAGAGAAAAGCCTGAGAAAAAAGGACAACATTAAGGAGAGTGGTATGAAGAAGAAGAAAACCCTTACTTAAAACTTTCAGTGGGTTCTATATGCTACTGGTGGACAGGGTGAAGAGATAGGAAGAAGCCTCCTGGAATGGCTTAGATAAGTGGCAAGACAGTAGGAGGATGTGGGTTTAAAATCAGGAGATCTAAGTAAGGGAAGGGGGTACATGAAACTGAAGAAAGTGTTCAGCCAAAACAACCCACCTGCCCTGGGATTTGACTGTACAAATATTTGAGGCTGTTCTGTGGGTCATGGTGGAGTCAAGGGGCATCAGGTTGCTTTTAGGAGTTGTTGAAGGAAGTACCATGTTAATTACAATTTCTACAGTCTGGCAAGCCTTAGGTGGCAACAGGCATTGACAGGTCACAGGGTGGACTCCAAGCAGGAGCCCTACAGGAAACTATTGAGAAGTGGATCTTTGGCACGGTTGGAAGTAAGCTCCAATTGAGTTCAATAGCATATGAGATGCCATCCTAAAGCAACCTGAAATGAAAGCAAACCATTTACCCTTGGAAAGGTTAAGTTGCAGTTCCTATCAGCCCTTGCTAGCACATACAGTGAGAAAGGATGATGGGAGTTGTAGTCCAGACCAGGTAGAGGGCCAGACATTATCTACCCTTTTCCTAAATGTTACCAGCCTTGCTTTGCCTGGATATTAAGGGCAGACTTGCTATTGATTTATAACTTTCCCTTCAAAACCAAAAAAGGAACCCTTGGGAGTATTTAAACATAGCCAAAGTGGTGGAGGGGTAGTTCTGCAATAGTAAGAGAGGAAACAGGACTGTGGGTCCGTTGCCACCAGCATGATGTGGTTCATTATGTTTCCTCATGGGTATAACAGAATTCTTATTTGCTGTTGCTGTTTTAGAAGCCAGCCTAGAATGCACTGTATTGATTTAACTGCAAATGTTTTCAATTCCACCTTTGGTTTTCATGTCCTCTTCTTAGTCAACCTCCACATTTTGATTCCTGGAGCTACTATTACCAGCCAGTCTCTTGGAAATGGGCTTGTTCATTGCTCCTGCTTTGTAAAAGAACACTATGGAGAAGCATGGAAGCTCTTGCAACTTTAATACCTGTTACAAATGAATCTATCAAAAATAGTTTAATTGCCTTTACCCTACTCCCGCCACCACCTTCTTGCTCAACACACAGAAGTGAAACCTCCACTCAACTGTCTCCAGATTTTCCAACTGTCTATTTCACGTGTCGCTGACAATCTTCAGAACCACCACAGCAGTTACAGTGTGCATCAGCAATGGATGTTTTCTCACTTTCCAAATGCTAAGGAAATAATTGGAATTATTAAAGACATGGGGGGGGGGGGAATCCCAACCACCCCAATTTGCTCTCATCCTCAAAAGCATACATATTTTATGATGTAATTTTTGAAGAGGTAGCCATGCTAGTCTGTGCAAGCATATCAGACAAAACCAAAATGAAAAATGCAAAAACGTGGTGGCACCTTAAAGACTCCTATATTTTAATGTAAGCTTTCATGGAACATCAACCACTTCTTCAGATATATCAGGTGGAAAATAGGGATCACACTAAAGTATTAAGGCTGGCTCTGGGAGACAGTGGGGTATGGTTGCATTTCACATGTGCAATGATTTGAGACTTCATTTTGGTATTCAGTTCTTTTATGATGAGCTCTCTTAAGGCAGTTTCCTTCTATAGCAGTTCTAGCTGTGGGCAATGTGCTGGCAATCTTTTTCAGCCATCTTCCACCATGCATGGAGATCAAATGTAACTTCTTGCTGAGAATTTCATGCAAGTTAAAGCTCCATGTTTTCTCTGCATAATTTCCTGCCTCCTCCTTACAGTATGCCTTATTCAACTAGAATATTATGTTAAAAATAAGGTACATACATACTTCTTGCGCAGGTATTTGGAAGGACTAACCATTTGTGTGGGGTATTTGGCCTCTAGGGCAACAAGACAGGAGCAATGTAGATCTCTCCATTTTTCCAAGTAACATTATTTCAGATTTCCATGTGGTTCTTCAATCTGCAGTGCATAGGCACAAGGCAACTGTTAAGGACCACAGCAGTCCTTGGATGTAACCAAATAAAAAAGTCTCTTTTACAATTGAATTGCTTGGAAAAAGATTCATCATGTGTTGGCATAAGACCAAGGAATAGTTTATAAGCCCTGTCCACCTCTCTGCTAACCCCACGCCCATCTTCCATCTCAGGTCCACAGGAAATATTTGCTTTGCAAGTGGTTATGACTCAGAGGAATTCATGTCAGCACTGGTTCACGAGGCAAAGCTGAGTTGCCAAAGCCAGAGACGCATCAGTACTGTGCAGCTAGGAAGCTGTTGTGCTTTCTGGAGGAGAAACTCTTACATATGTAAAATAAAAGATATATTATTTTTAACTATGCTTGTTTTATTTGCTTTAAGGAATCCATTTAGCAGACATATTTGGGAGTTCCTTGTTTTCAGTTTTGTGGATGGGAAGTATTCAGCAATTTTTTAATTTAAACAACAGTGGTCTGGTTTTCCTAAGTTCCCTTCTGCTCCCAGTGACTACAGCAAAATAAAAACTTACCCTTTAAAAAATAAGGGGGAGCACTGTATGTTTTTGTGGAGTTGCCAACATACTGAAATGTCATACACTTACATTATGAACTAATGTGATAGCCAAGAGCTCTGTGTAGTGAATTAAGACCAAGAGGATGAATTGGGAGGAAGAGCTTATCTCAATTATGTGTTGTCAGTTTGGTGTCTCCACCCCAGTCTGTGAAATGTGGGATAATACCACTGGCTAGTCTTAAAACTGGAAAGGGGAACTTTGGAAGACTGTGTCTGCTGTCCGGGGGGGGGGGGGGGGGGCTGGGGGAGGGGGTATAGCATGCAATTCCCGTCATCCCTGGCTACTGGATTCGTTAACTAGGACAATCCAACAGCATTTGGAGGGACACCTGTCCCTTTTACCTTCCACAGCAATTGCAAGGATTACAGAAAGAATGCATTGAAGCCCATTCAGCACTAGTGAAAAGAACTATATAAGTAGTAGATCATACCATACCACAGGCCTTTATTCTTTATTTTTATGCAGCTCTTCAATCATATACTCTAGGTAGTAGAAGGAGAATCCCCTTTCCATTCTAACCGTGTGCCAGGTCCTATTTCACCTATTTAGTTATCATCACAAAACCCCTGGCTTATCGTAAGCTTTCCTGGCAAGGAGTCTATCATATTCTCCCTGGTGCACTCATTTTCTGTGAACAAGGTAGATTTTTTTTTTAATCTGTGGGACATTAAAATACATGACTTCAATTCCCCGCATTCCTTTCCCAGGATGTTATACTACAGTTTGTCTGAATGTAGAGATCTAAGGTAAGGATCAATATGCTTTCCAGAAAAGTTTTTATTGTTTGGCATGTCCTCTGTTTTGCATTTTTACAACATTTTAATTTTGTTATTTTGTGCCATGAAATGTATAGCATAGACGACACACTCATTATGCCTTCTGCTACTTTATTTGCCAAAAAATCTCAACAGTGAACTGTGATGACAAGTTGTTGACAGTTGTTAATGCTGGGGGGGGGGGGGGGAAGCACACCCAGCTTCAAAATGAGATAGTTTGCCTCTATGAAGCAAATTGTATCAAAATTTGTTTTTTCCTCATAATAACTGCCACTCTTCCTGCGTCTCACTTCCACCATTTTTGAATAATGCAATAATGCTAGTGCAGGTATAATATTGCTACAAAATAAGATTTTAATCTATTGAATTAGGTAACAGCTCCACCTAGGACTGGAACAAAAAATCATCTAGTGGCTAGAATAAACTATGTAAAAGAATTGTGCCTTTATAATTCAGAAAACCATTGTCATTGTTGAAGGCAGAGACTAGAAGAGAATTTGACCAAGTCTTGGATTCACATCAAGGGAGTTTTTAAGATCTATGTTCAAACTCAGCATGAACCTTCTAACCTCCAAATGTCCTCTTCTGAGTGAGCATTTGGCAGAGACAGTCCCATAATACCCTCTCCTGCCTCTGCATCCTCCCATGACCCCAAAAGCCATCTCTGCTTCTCCTTAGCAGGAGCAATGCAATAAGAAGATCGATCCAAAAGGGATTTTCCCCCTCTCTTCCCCTTCTATTGTCATCCGGCATCATTCAAAGCATGGTAGACTCAACTAATGTCTTACACGTGCAAGAAACAGCAGCCATTAACCAAACACTAAGGAGAGAACTTTCATACCACATCAGACAAAACATGGTCAGCTGAGATAATTCACACATTCAGTTGTGAGTCACTGGGTGACACATTCCATAGCTGGTCTGTTACAACAGAAACACAAAAGAACCCTGCAGTACACTAAAGATGGACAGATAGATTTATTGTAGCATTTTGTTGTCTGTTGTTGACCTCAATCATTGCCAGACTTCGGCAACAACAAACTGTAAGGGTAGCTTCAGCATAAAATTGCTGAATAATGACTTACTGCTTAATCTGTCCATTTATGGACTAACCACTTAGAACTGTGGATTTATTCCTCATTGTAAGTGTATGTTACTTATAAAGATAGTTCTCTCAGCAATGATTAGGACTGTAAGCTAAGCCTTGTGTATTTTTGGGTTGGATACAGAAATGTCATGGACTTAGTGAGCCCCTCTCGTTTCATAGCCTTTTAAACTCCGCTGTTTAGTTTTGTTCCACCCTCTGCAGGTATCTATCTATGTATGTGTGCATGTATGCATGCAGGTGTTTATGTGTTGGGGTGGGAGTATGTATGTATGTATGTATGTATGTATGTATGTATTATACACAGAGAGATGCACATGCACACTGCCAGCTGAAGATAACAAAGAGATCTCAGTCTATACATGCTTATGCCATAATGAACCTCCTGATATTCAAGGTGTCACAGGATACTTTATTGAGTGATGAAATACCAAGCCATGAAGATGTGAATCAGCTCTTGGTGTTCTCATAACGCAGACAAAGAAATGACTTGTGATAAACGTGAAGGCAAGTATCATGTTTCCCAGCATAACCACCAGGAATGCATCAAGTATTCATACTCCTTCTGGCTCACCTGAATACTAATGATGCCCATACAGCAGAAGCCTTCTTCTACTTAGTAAAATGTGCATTGATCAGAAGGAAAGAGGAGAGATGACAGCAGTGAAAAGGAAAGTAAGAAAAGTAAGGGGTGGGAATAGTACAGAGTTAGTTCTTAGAAGGGCATGCTCCTTTCAGCCAGTAATGCCCTACATGGGATTGATCTGTTTCCTGGATGTACCAGTGCTTCAGCACCAGGTGGGGCATGCCACCACAGGATGCAAACGTCTGCCTGCGCTGGCATATGCCCTGTTCCCACAGGTTAACCTCACCCTCTTTCCCATACAACACAGAAGCTGAAGCCCCCCCCCCCCCGAAGTCGCACAGAACTGTATGTTCTCCCGGGTGTTTTTAACCACACACTTCCTCTAACCCGTTTATTTTGTTTCTGCACTAGAGCTGAGGCTTGACTGGTGCAGGAGGGTGTGGAGCTTGTGGCACTAGGACTGACTAAACACACCACCTCTTGAGGCCGAGTGCTGCTTCAGCAGTCACACATTTTCAGTTGTTTTTCCTTGTAACCCAAGTTGCAGCTGTCCCAGGGACAAATCTTGAGGGTAGCTAGTCAAAGGCATTACAGACTAAGGCAAAGATACACACACACAAACAAAAAACTGTTAGCCATTGTCTTTTATCTTCAGGCAATCATAGATAAGAGGAAAACTGCTTACTCCCTAAAAATTAAACAAAAAAGAGAGCAATTGTGCAATGTTATTCTGTGGAAAAGGAAAAGAAAGGAATTATTTAGCCTGCAGAGAAAAAGATTTATCTAATGCAAAGTTTATTATAGTTAATTGCAGCTTTGGTTATAGGAAAATTGTAACTGGATTGAGATAGTCAGATGACCAAACATGTTAATATATTTCCCCTCTTTAGAATAATTACTCAACAGTCTGTTAGGCTGGTAACCAATCCCTGGCCACAAGTGAATACCTGTGCCCTTAAAATTTGAATATGTTCATTTCCAGGAATTGTTGTAATACTAGTGTGCATCACACCACAGACCAAAAGTTCTAGTTCAGGCGTGGGGATCCTCTGACTCTTGTCAAACTGGTCATATATTTTTTTAATAGGGCAAATCCCTCTCTGCTTATGCATTTCCCTCTAGCAGCATCTTCCTTAGAGAGACTCTTAAGACTGGATAGAGTAGTCATGATGGAAAGGCAGCTTTCTGCCTCTGCCCCTGCTGACTCCTACAACATTGCCGGGAAAGCTACAGCGATTTCAACCATGGAAATCAGTAAAGACTGAATCTGAAAAACTTTGAATCAAAGCTGGTTTTCTTTGCTGTGTAGTCACACCCTGGGCTGGTATCCTATTTAAATTTAGACATCCTGGCCATCCTTTAAAAAAGTTAACAATTTACAACTTGCCTTTGGTATATACGACATTTGACTGCTTTTCCAGCTGTTTTCCAAGTGTTTAATCTAATGATTACTGCCGGTGCTGTTGGATAATTTCCATACTACAGAGCCGTAGGTCTTGGAAATCCATTTAAAGCAGGTTGTCATGGCCTATGCAGGTTTGAAAACTGGTTTGGTATATGAGAACCAGCCATTTTAGTTCTAGTGCCCTGTTTCCCCGAAAATAAGACCTAACCTGAAAATAAGCCCTAGTATGATTTTTCAGGATGCTCGTAATATAAGCCCTACCCCAAAAATAAGCCCCAGTTAAGTGCAACCCCGCCCTCCACCATTGTGCAGCATTGTGCAGCAACCAGATGACATAACTGTAAAATAAAACATCCCCTGAAAATAAGCCCTAATGCATTTTTGGAGCAAGAATTAATATAAGACCCTGTCTTATTTTCGGGGAAACACGGTATTCATAGGGAAATTTGTGACAGCGTGATATTTCTACAGCTGGATGGTTAAACATATGAGACAAAAACTTGTAAAACTTGTACTGGAATTGTGGAGGAAGGGAACAGAGATGGAAGAAGGCAAATGGAGGAAGAGATCACAGACTGACTATCATTAGCCAGATTTCAACATTAGAAATAGTAACTGTGCAACTGATGTTTTTCTATTGGAACAAATAAGAGGAAATGTAAAGGTTTATATTCATAGGAAATGTTACAGCTGCTTTTAGTTCAAGTCACAACCCTACCTTTATTATTGCCTTTTGGAGTCTGACCATGGGAAATTTCCTACACTAGGACGAACCATTCACCATAGATGTGATCTACCATTGAGGGAACTTATTGCTTAATAAACTATGAGTAAGCTGACCAATAGATTAATCACCCCGAAGAGAAAAGAAAAAAACAGGGCTCAACAACAATAATAAAAGCTACAGAGACTGAGTAGACACTGTAGCACCTAAAACTGAGGAGGAAGTCACACAGGAATATTGAGTGACATTCAGGAAAAACTTACGCTTTTGGACTATAACTAGGAGATCCTGGGAGTTGCAGCCCAAAAGAGGGACCTTTTCAAGCTCTGACTGCATCCCTTTTCTATCCACTAATGGCTGTTTTTATAGCCCCCCCCCCCCCATGGCTTGCATTCTTAAAACAGCAGGCCTTCACCCTGCTGTTTTACAATCTCTCAATGAGGCGAGCAGCACACAGTATCCTGAACAAACCTAAAATGTATTTTTAAAAGTCATCTCAGACAACGCATTTTATGTAAGCCCACTGCATAAATCTGTGTTCATTGTTATTTACAGATATTGTTTCCATGCATAATGTGAAGACTGGAAGCCAGACTAGGATTCTCTGCCTCCACAATCATGAGATCCTAAATGTGAGCCCGGTTCCACTGACGATAAAACCACTGTTGAATTGGGTTTTGATTTTTTTAAAAATCAATTTAAATTTCAGTGAACACACAAGATGTGCACGCACAGAGTAATGTGACAGTGAATTTTTCTACTCCCACTCCAGAGATCTGTTTATTTTAAGGTGGACGTGGAATTGATTCATTGAAATCAATTCCACATATGTGAAGGCCTGTTAGTCCATGTTATTTTTTAAAATTCCTGCTATCTGATACAGTTCTATACCAGATAGCAATAATTTTTTAAAAAATGAAAACATCACAGTCTGCTTCCTGAAGCTCTGATCAGCTGATTGACCTTGTTTGGACACTGGGAAGAAAGCAGAGGCAGTGGTGAGGACGAACACATTGATCCAAAAGCCACATGAGAACCACATGATTTTACACCAAATTTGAAAAGAGCGATCCCTCTCCCGATTTATTTCATTAGTGGAACCAAGCTCTGTGTTTGCTGAGATAATGTGGAATGGCAGAAGGGAGATGAAGGAGAACTTACAGTGGAGGATTGACATCTGGCATGCACAAGGATGCTGTCCTGCACCCACCAATTCTCCTCCATTAGTGCCTCTCTGAGGCCATTTCTCTCTCTTCCCCATTTGGGCTAATATGATTGTGGAGGTGGCCTTTAGGGCAAATATTTTAAAATGACTGCATGAGTAAAACTGAGCAGTGGAAATGCTTGTGTGGAAGGAGAGTTTAATCATTCCCTTCCACCCTCTCATCACCCTCTCATTCTTTCCTCCAAATGTTTCCATGCCCCTCCATTAGGAATAGAAGTAAATGATGGGGTTGGAATACCCATGTTCCTCTCTGTAGTTTGACCCAAAATGTGTATGTTCTGTGATAAATCACCTGGCAGATGCTTTAATCACTGTTGCACATGTTGTCTAGATCTGGAAGCTATGGTTGCCAGCTTTGGAACACATCAATCAGGGTATAAAATCATAGTTTGAACTTGGTTTAAGATCCTGGCTTTATTCCAAAGCTGGACATCATAGCATCACAGTTTGGGTAAAATTGGAAACTGTGGTTAGTTAGGGATGCCATTTGATTGCTTGTACCACAAAAGAAGGAGTGGAAAGGCTCTTTGCATTTCAAAAACTGATTCCTAACTTGGATTATTAAACTGAGATATGATCAGCTGAATGTGGCTACTGTTAATCAGTCTGAGCTATTTATTGGTTTTAATATCTGAAACTAGGTTTGAACTCAGGTGTCTATACAGATTACTTAATAATAATTGTGCCAGCTGGTCTCATCTCTAACCCAGCAAACACGCAACCTACCCTCAAAAACTACAGCTGTTTCAATTGTTCTGTTTCATCACTACACAACTAAGAACAAACCTTTCAAATAAAATAAAATAAAATAAAATGACTCAGAAACCAAAGAATTCGGCAGCTGGAAAAAAAATTAAAACAACGCCACTGAATTAAAAGGAACAACAGACTTTGCTCACATGTCATTTTACCCTCTAACACTCAGACCTCTTTACTAGACAATACTCTTTGTAGTATGACATTCTTATATATTTGGAGCTTCTCGGACGTTTCCTCTAGAGCATCCAGGCTCAACCTTTTTTTTTTTTTTTGGCCACAGCCATAAACAAAATATGAAAGAAATATAGGCTGAATCAGGATTGTATAAGTCGCATAATGAACCTTATAAGGTGGTGTGTGAATAATTGTTTCCAGTCTTTGTCCCCCTTAAAATGTGCCAGGAGCCCCCAGGGGGCCATATGGCCCCTGTTCAGAATGATTGCTCTAGAGTCTAGAAGGTTGATCCACCTGCTAGGTACTAAGGAGGTGTATTGTACTCATTCCACACAGCAAGAAAGTGGTGGTGATGGCGGGGCCTCTGATGTATGACCCATTGCATCAAATACCCTGCAATGGGCAGGAAAAACAGGATCGTAGCTCTGATGTCACTCTGCAGAGGGCAGGAAGGGTGAGATGATATCACATGGCCTGTTTCCTCTTCTTACAGCATTATCCCTCCAGGCTTGCAAGGCATCAGACCTGGAAACAACGCCATGCTCTCTCCCAACTGATTAGTTGAAGAACAAAATCAAGCTGATTTTCCAAATACAGGCTGAAGCCACCTCCCATTAGAATAATCAGACAATCTCACTTAAGGATGGGTGCACTGCTGCTAGATGCTGAATCAGCATCTTGTCCAGTGAGTGGTCAGGCATTAAGAGAATAGCAGCAAATGCAGCAATAAATAGTGGATGTAGGCACACAGGGTCATAGTGTCTGGAGCAGAGCTTTTTTTGGATTACATTTCCCAGAATCTCCCAGACATCTGGGAGTTGAAGCCCTAAAAATTACTTTTCAAAACTGTCCTCTGGAGCAGGCAGCCATGAACTTGAACTTAGTGGAATTTTTACAAAACAAGTTTTAAAAAGCTTCTCATCGGGGCTTGTGCTCCACTGAGATTTAGAGTTAGACTTGTAGTAGATAACCAGTCTTACTGCTGCCGTTGTCTTTCAGCATAACAAGGCAGGGCAACATCGGGCAAGAAGGAAGCGCAGCCTGCTTTCTAAAGACGTCTAGCCCCATGTGGCATTAATTAATTCCTTGAGGGATTCAAAAGTTGGAAATAATTTGTGTTGCAACAATGTGCTCATTCTCTGAGTGTTTAAATTCTCTTTGTTGCGATTTGAACACTCACATTTTGAGCACATACGAGTAGTTGCAACACAAATTATTTCCAACGTGTGGATATACAAGCAACATCAGGCATCTAGCAGCTAAATCAGCCGATTGTGGTCCTCACTTCAGCCCTTTATGGCCATTGTACCTGCAATGAATTTACTTTTCTGTTTAGCTTTCTTTCTAAGAGGTGATGGGGCTGCAGAATAAGGCATTCCTAACAGGAATCTCTTAGTGTGCAAGCATGTTCTCAAGGCTTGTATGGCAATGCAGCACAGCCATTCCACTCCTGGGTTGAAGGAGACCATATGATTGAATTAGTTCCAGCCCCCGCCATACTTAATCTTTTGGATTACAAGAATTTATTATTTAGGACATGGTGGCAACTACTGCATGAATGGTGCTAAGGTTCAGGTGATAGTGGTTTTACTTGCAGGGAAGAAAACAGTGGGGCCTGGCTTGACTATTGTACAACAGATGAAAAATGATTAATTTTGTTCCAAAAGGATCAAACTGCTTACTAAAGATTAAGTAACTCTTTAAAAATATAGTGTTTTAGATATACACCACAAATGTAATGGGGAACATGTGCAAAGTAGAATGCAGAAGATTCCGGAAACCTTTAGTCCCTATAAACACGACAGGCTAAAGAACCCAGAACGGGGGAGTGAGGTTCATTTTTAACAATGTGTTAAAAATCTGCTGAGCACAAATGAAGGCCATTTTTATGCAATAATTTTCTAATGGCTCTAATTGCAGAATTTTTAATAGATTACTCGTGTACATGACATTTCAGAGAAGCAATAATAGGTATGTAAAAATGAGTATTACCATAAGAATGTTTTGCAAGCATGTAATCCTAACATAGCTACATTTCTGAAACAGATGTAAAAATTATACTTTTGTTGGATTAATTATGTAGCTTTCAGAATTAACAATGATATGAAGGATACATACAACTCTGAGAAATCTCATTTTATTATGAAATGAGAATTTCAGTATCTAATCATACGTTAGCACTAACAAGAGCAAAATCATGTCATTCTGTAAACTTGGTACTATCACAATCTGGAATGCTAAGGTTTCTGAACAGGTCTGTGCAGTTCCTGTGTTTCTATGCATTTTGTTAGCCACGGCACAACAGGGCATAACAACTCCTTCCACAAGCTGGAACAACAAAGCTTAACCCAATTTCTGCTAACAGGCCAAAGGTTTACTTTGAATCAACTGCAATGCAGAGCACTCTGCCTATAAATAACATGTTTGCATCAAATTAAGAAAGCTGCATTCTCCCATCTTATAAAGCTCATTAAAGTTTTCTGTAAGCTAAACTGCATTAAGATGCCCAGATCTAGTCAAAATTCAAAACATTCTATTCAAAGTGTGTTTGAACATGTCTTTCAAAGTTTTGCTGATCATAGTCAGGAGGAAACTGTTCACAACACATTGGACACACCTTCCAGTGACTTTCAACATGTTCTTCAAACTTGCTCTGATCATAGTTAGAAGGAAATTTCACTTGACAAATGGGACACTTCTTGATGGGCACAAAACTGAAATCAAAACAAAATCCAGCTCCACGTCTATGCAAGTGGAGGTTTGGTGGATCAGGAGCGGAAGGTGCAGTTGCCTCATCATCATTGCTATCCTCTGGATCTTCTAAACCATCAGGTCGACTAAGGTTGCGAGCTGGCTGGCTGCACACTACATTGTCTTCAAATTCCCAAGAGCCTGTTCTTACAGGTGGCCTCTGGATCTCATCAGGGTAAAAAGCACCATCTGCTCCATCTCTAGTTTCCTGGGTTGTACAGGGATTTCCATACTGCAGTATAAGTAGTCTACTTGGCACAGCAGGAACTGGTCGATCATCTTCAGAACCGAGAACTGGATTGAGAAAGTATAATGCTTGCTGAGATGACTGTCCTTCAGTGATTCTTTCTGTGTTACTTCCTGGTCTCCTTCCAGGATTCTTCTCACTGGTGAGGATTCCCACATGGGATGCCAGTTCATTTATCTGTCTGTCCTTTTCAGCCAACTGAACTAAATACTGGTCTTCCATAGCAACTAGCTGTTGTTTCACACTCTCATTGATTTTCACTTGCTCCTTCCACTTCAGCTCCAACTTGGCCAGTTCATCAGCATAGGTGCTACATTTCCACTTTTCATCTGACTGTGCCTGCTTGCATTTCTCATTGCTTCCTTATTCTTTTCACGATGCTGTTCCTTTTCTGAAAACTCCAGAACTGTATCAGATGAAATGGGGCTAACTGGAGATGTAGGCAACTTTTTATCTCCAGCCTCAACCACGAGAGTTCCACTTTTTGAGCCATCTGTCAGATTCTGCTGATTCCCTGCAACTGTTGTCTGCTCCATAAGTTTATTGACTTGTTTTTGCAGCTTTTGGCACTCCTTGAATTTCTCCTTGTAATGATCAGCAGCCATTTGTAGATGGAGCTTCAGATCTTCAACATCCCTGTGCAATTCCTTTTCTACTACATTTGATGCTTTCTGTTCATTATGCACCAAAGTCATTTTTTTAAGTTCAGACAGAGCATCAGCAAGCTGCTTCTTTATCTTCTCATTTTCTAATTGAGCATTATGAAGATCTGCCATGGTTTTATCACGAGCATTTACTGCATCACTTAGCGCTCTTGACATCAATAAAGCTTCCTGTCTACTGGCTTGTAACTGATCCTCAGCTTTTCGAAGCTGTTTCTTTAAAATGCTTGCCTCTTCCTTGTTTGCTGAAGTCAGCAAAAAAGCTTTCTTCAGTTTTTCTCTCTCAGTCACGCACAGCTGTAATCGTCCAATCTCTTCCTTATAATAAGCTATCAAATTCTCTTTGTTTCCATCCAAATTTTTTAATGTCTGCACCTCCAATGCTGGCTTGGTATTTTAAATTTCTGTGTTCTTCAAATGTATCTTGTACAGTTCCATGTACTTTCTCTGTCTTCAACTGGCATTCAAGCTGTTCTTTTTCAAGGCCTGCCTTCTTAAGTTTGTCTTTTAAGCTATCTAACTCTGTATCTTTTGCAATAGCCTTCTGAGTAACAGTCCTGATATCTTCTTCCAGCTGGAGAACTTTGGAAGTAGTTTCATCATATTTTTTCTTGAGCTCTTCTTTTTCAGTTTCAAGAGCTTGTGTAGTTTTCAAGTTATCGTTCTGCTTTACTTCAAGCTGATTAAATCTTTCTTTTTCATAGTTAAGTTCTTTTTCCAGTCTCTCAACTTGATCTCTGAGCTGAATAGTTTCCTTTTCAAGTGAAGCAGTTACTTTTAATAGTTCTTTTTCTTTCAGGGTTTTTTTCAATTTTGAACTCAAGAAGTCCAGCCTTGGTGGTCACCACCAGCATATCAGAATTTCCTTCGTTTTCCATTGTTAACAATTCTTCCACTGGAGATGATGTTCAAAATTGGAAAGGTGTGCTTGCTCCACGGATCTCACCCTTATGTGTCACATAACAGAGCTGGTAAAATTCACCATCATCATTTGGAAGATAATATCCTTGAAAAGACAGCACACAGTTAACTGTTGATCCTTCTATATAATTCTCAGGCATAGGTGACCAAAGAAAGGTGTGATAATCTCGTGCAGTACTCCATCCAACCTTGAAAATACCAACCCAGTCTTTATGGTGGGGACGTATATGAGGAGTCAAAGTATAATGGCATTCAAGGTGCACATTAGGCAGGTAACTTTTTGCGACATTTTGAAAGATAGAATGGGCAAAATTTGAAGTCTGAAGTGCACTACTTGAAGATGGGACTTCTTGAGAAGATGACATAGTTGCTCTCATAAGACGCTAAACACTTCCACTCAAAGCCACAGCTGCCATTACCACCTCAGAGCCCCGTCCCGTGCGTCACTTCCAGCCCCTGTGCGCAGACCTTGGGGCCTGGCCTGCTGGAGTTGCCTCTGCCATACTAGTTCCACTCTCACCACCATGTACTAGAGTGTGGCCTTCCAGGACACTTTCACAGAACCTCAAGACCCTGCAATGGGCCATCATGAAAAACAAAACAAATAAGCAGAGAGAAAGAGAGTCAACATTCCAGGGTTTTCTGCTCCTGGAGGCTTCCATCATTAGAAGAATTGTACGAGAAGAGACCCAAGGCAAATCTGGGCCCAATACTCAGTTTCCACAGTGGTCAACCAGAGTTTCTCAGGAAGCCCACAAGCCGAGTATGATTGCATTAGCACCCTCTGACTTATGTTATCAAATTGCTGATGTTGAGTTGCATGTGGATGGGCACAGTTGGAAACAGGATGTTGGATTTACTCCGGAGTTTGCATAAGGTAGGTTTTAGGACTACAGCTCCCCAAATCTTTCAGTCAGCTTGGCTACCACAATGCTGACTGAAGAATAATATGAATTGTAGCCCAAAGCATTAACTTTTCCAAGGTCTGATGAAGCCTTTGACCTGCTCTATCGGGGCTCTTTAACATTCTTAAGTTCTTCCTTGTGATTTTCATGGGGAGAGAGAATGCATGAAAAAAGGGACAGCATTGTGAGCAAGACCATGTGCCAGGAAGTCCCGAGTTCTAATATACCCTCAGCCAGAAGCCCCCACCTGCAGTACAGATGTGATTCCTTGCTTAACTTACAGGTCTCTTGTAACGATGGCTGAGATAGCACACATAAAGCATTTTGACCACTAGTCAAAAAGCACTATATAGATGTCACATGTGTATGTTATGCAAGATAATATTTTCTTTGTTTCTATAGCCTGTTAGACTAAGCCCCCTCTAGCTAGATCTCATCCTCCCAAGAAGAGGTATCACCTCTTGCTGGTTATTGAAGGTGTCTTGCATATTTCAGACTGAAGTATCTGTAGGGCAAGAACCCAGATCATTTTCTGTCAGGTGTACCTCGCATACAGTGTCAAGCGATAAGGAAAGAAGCAAAACAGGGGTGGCAAGGCATGTGATGAAACAAATTATCTTTACATATATATTCTAAATCAGGCTGCACCCAGCTGGGCAAGGCTGCTCTATTTATTTATTTATTTATTTATTTATTTAACTTATATGCCGCCCACAAAAGCATACATCCAAGACATATAGCTCGACTGTGGTAAGAGAGTCCCATTCAATTATTCTGTGATGCAGAATCATTAGAGGTAAGATTCTAGCCCTGACCCCTTATTTGTTGTTTCGCTCATGTGAGCAATGATGAGTCTGAAGAGGAGAGGCTTCTGCTCACTGTATAGATTTTCCAGTGTTCTTGTTTGGTCAGTGGAGTCCCATTCCCAGAGATTTCACCTGAAACCAGGCGTGAGTCCTGATGGTGTCAAAGGAGCAGAGTGGGCCAGCGTTGGTCAGAACAATTTCAGGGCTAGCTGATTGTGGAAAGTAGCATAAGACCCTCAACTCCCTGATTTCCTCCAAATTACATGATAGGATGAAGTATGCTTACTCATTGGCTCTGTCTCCCCAGGGTTCTGCCTTGCTCCTGGGTTTTTGATGTGCCAGTGTTGCCCAATCCCAAGACACATAGAAACGTGTTTGCACTGAGTCAGTCAGCCCTGGTGACAGTCGAGAATGGAAAAGATGCTTTAAAGCTGCCCTCTCCAAACCAACTTTCTTTTCTTCCATTACTGTTTGCTTTGTGATCTGTCTTGCCACCTGGAGACTCAGTAAAGCACAGCCATTCCCTGAGACTTTGCCCAGACTCCTGAGACCTGGCAACCGTATCTAAGATGAACACGGCTCACCTGGAGGTCCACCAGGTACTTGACCACACACGTGCTGCTGCCACACTGGCTTTTTGTATCTCCAAGTTATTGGCAAAAGCAAGAGGTTTCTTTAACCTCTGATGGGCTACCATACACAGCAGGTGGCCATGGGTCTGTATCAGTCACTGATGTACAGATGGTAGCCAAAGGAGAAAGAACCCATTTTAGCGATGGGTCCCTGGTTGTAGAACTATCTTGCTGGATAAGCTCACCTTGTGCATGTATTAGCATCTTTCTGGTACCAGGCAAAGACTTTGTAAGGTTCCCAGGCATCTTAACATCTTTTAATATTACTGTTATTTGTCCCTACTTTTGGCTGTTGTTGGTATTAACTCCTATGAAGTAGCTTTTAGCTCTCTTTGTGATTTGACTATAGTTGGCACCTGTTTTACTCTCTGTATTCCTTCTGTAGCAGTGCTGAAATTGCTGTGTGTTGTGTTTTCATTTTATTTTAAAATTATTGTAATCACCTAGACTAGCACTCTCAATACCACACAACTATGGACAGAAAACATTCTTTCAGTCTTTCCCCATCTGAATTCTTGTTATGTTCTTCTACTGCAACATTGGTGTGTGCAGTAGTCATTAGTAAGGAAGAGTTTGCCAAAAAAGGGGGAAAAAAGATCCAATACAAGGAATGAGGGAAAATGGAAAGAATGAACAATACAAACCAAGTGACAAAAAGGAAAGTTGGGAGGAGTGGTGGCAGCAGTGGCAATGATCTCACATGCATTAGTACTGCTTGCATGATATTGAATCCACAGTGGCTTTGAAAACAAACAAGGAAATGAACTTTTACCAAAAAAATGTTTTTCAAACGCACTTCCCAAAATGGCATGGTGTGAAATGTGAGTATATATCTTTTTTGTAAATAAACATTTTAAAGCTAACTATTTTGAAATGAAGCCACAATCCTGTAACAATAAAAATAACCAAACAATAACAGTGATATGACAAAAAAAATTTGATAATCCCTTGTTAAATTACAGTTATAATGTCTCTTTATTGTTGGAAAGGGGAATTAATTGCAAGTAAATTACAAAAGATTACAAATGTACACATACTACGGTGCCATGTTCTTTTTAGAAAGAAGAGGCTTTCTCCTGGCAACCCTTCCAAACAAACCATATTGTTCAATCTTTTTCTGATTGTACTGTCATGAACTTCTCAATTTTGGCTTTATTTTTGTTAAGTAAATCATGACACAGTGTAATATGTCATGTGTTGTTCACTGGTGGTTGTTATTTGCCTGGTTTTCGAACTTGCTGGGGACTGGAGGATTTTTGTTATGTCGTGGTACTTAAAACCATAGAATTCAAAGAGAGTGTACTTTGTATTCTCGAAGGCTTTTGTAGGTTTTTCAGGCTGTTTGGCTGTGTTCTGGAGGTTTTTCTTCCTAACGTTTCGCCAGTCTCTCTGGCCAGCATCTTCAGAGGACAGGAGCTAGAACATGGCTAAACAGCCCGAAAAACCTACAACAACCAGAATGTACTTTCTTTTTCACATTACTGTATATTGTGGTAAATGAATGTTTCCCAGAACCATTTTTCTGAGCTGGTGTTTGTTTTTATTCTCCCCATCCTTTGTGGTATGGTGAATAACAAAGGTTAATTTACTTCTCTGCAGAAACTGGTTTTTTCCCCCTTAATTTATTTTTTTGGACCATAGCTCCCTGCTGGCTAGAGGATGCTAGGCATTATACTCCAAAAAGAGTAACTTTTTCTGCCGTTGTGCATCCCCAAATTAACTTTCTTAAGCTCTACTGCAAATCTGATATTTTTAAATCGTCAGTGGTTTGGGGAACTCCCGCTCTTTTTTGGGGGGGTGACTCTCACCACAAAGAATTTTGTTCGCAGTCTGGGAGTCCATCTTGACCCGGCGCTTACCATGGAGACCCAGGTAGCGTCTGTGGTTCGGTCTGCCCACTTACACCTTTGGTGGATCGCCCAGCTGCGTCCCTATCTAGACACGGGGGCGCTCACCACGCTGGTCCATGCGCTCGTAGTCTAAAGAATAGACTACTGTAACGCTCTCTACGTGGGGCTTTCTTTGAGACTGATGCAGAAGCTTCAGATGGTCCAGAACACGGCGGCCAGGCTATTAACAGGGGTGAAAAGATTTCACTGTATTTCCCCCACCTTGGCTGCCTTACACTGGCTACCTATCTGCTTCCGCATTGATTTCAAGGTGCTAACCATTACATATAAAGCCCTTAACAGTTTAGGACCTCGATACCTGGCAGAGCGCCTTCTTCCACCCAGTTCTACCCATATCACCCACTCCAGTCTGGCCGGGTGGCTGAGGGGCCTAAAGCCAAGAGAGGCCTGGTGGGAAAAAACTAGAAATCGGATCTTCTCAGCAGTGGCCCCTCGCCTTTGGAACAACTTACCTGTAGAGATCTGCCTGGCTCCCTCGCTGAGGGCCTTCAAGACTAACCTGAAGACATGGCTATACAGGCAGGCCTTCCCTACAGCCATTACCTATCCTATCTCCCCTTTTCTTTTTCTTCTCTCCTTCTTTTTCTTCTTTTTTCCTTTCCCATCTTGGACTAATTTGGATTTTATCTTAGTTTATTTTTATATTATACGTAAACCGCCCAGAGTAGACACGTTCTAGATGGACGGTATGTAAATCTAATAAATAAATAAATACTTTGTTGTTGTTTAGTCGTTAAGTCGTGTCCGACTCTTTGTGACCCCATGGACCAGAGCATGCCAGGCCCTCCTGTCTTCCACTGCCTCCCGGAGTTTGGTCAAATTCATGTTGGTAGCTTCGATGACACTGTCCAACCATCTCATCCTCTGACGTCCCCTTCTCCTCTTGCCTTCACACTTTCCCAACATCAGGGTCTTTTCCAGGGAGTCTTCTCTTCTCATGAGATGGCCAAAGTATTGGAGCCTCAGCTTCAGGATCTGTCCTTCCAGTGAGCACTCAGGGTTGATTTCCTTCAGAATGGATAGGTTTGTTCTCTTTGTAGTCCAGGGGACTCTCAAGAGTCTCCTCCAGCACCACAATTCAAAAGCATCAATTCTTCGGCGGTCAACTTTCTTTATGGTCCAGCTCTCACTTCCATACATCACTACTGGAAAAACCATAGCTTTGACTATGCAGACCTTTGTCAGCAAGGTGATGTCTCTGCTTTTTAAGATGCTGTCTAGGTTTGTCATCGCTTTCCTCCCAAGAAGCAGGCATCTTTTAATTTTGTGGCTGCTGTCACCATCTGCAGTGATCATGGAGCCCAAGAAAGTAAAATCTGTCACTGCATAAATACTTTTTGTTGTTGTTGTTTAGTCGTTAAGCCATGTCCGACTCTTCGTGACCCCATGGACCAGAGCATGCCAGGCCCTCCTGTCTTCCACTGCCTCCTGGAGTTGGGTCAAAAGGTAGTTGTAATTAGATATATCCATGCTATGCTACATTCCATAGTGCTGCCCAATCACAATAAAAATAATAAAAATAAAGCACAACGATTGTAAAGAAAATGAGATAACAGCAACAGTATCTCAAAGGATGCTCAATGCATGGCAAATGTGCATTTCCCACATTTAGAGACGATGATCTAAAAGCTTTAAGAAGAGAAATATATTGACTAGAAATGGGTCCCTTCATCCAATATTTCTGAATGGCAGCATAGCTGCCATGAGAACCCTCGTCCCTCCCCCCCAGACCACCTGGTCCACTTACCTTGCATTGTGCGCTGCCTCCTGCTCCAGTGGCATGCCAATCCAGGCAGGAACTCAGCTGGCCCATCCTCACCTCCCCCAGCAGCTGACCACTCTGAAGAGGAGGTGGGAAAGGGATTCTCCTCACACAGTCGATGAGTAGTTGGCTGCTGGGGGAGGCTGGGACAGGTTGGCCGAGCTCCTGCCCAGACTGGTGCGTCACCAGAACAGAAGGAACACAGTGGCATGCAACGAAAGGCAAGTGGACCAGCCTGTCTGTGGGGAGGGACAAAGGTCCACGTGACAGCACAGAGATATTCAAATGAAGGGACCTGAACTGATTCTGCTCCCATCTCTAATACAGACCAAAATCCTATTAGTTATGCCTGCCGGCGTAACAAAATAAGTATAATGCAACTGATGTAAATCTCACCAGTAAATTGCTGCAAGTTAGGAAGTCGATGTAGCTAGATCAGCAGCTTCCCATTCCCTAAGATTTCCCTGTGAAAAGCTGTGGTATGAACAGCATCAGGTTCAATTTAGGATATTGGGTCCAATTTGTGCTAATGTATGAGGGATCCATGTCCTTCTCAATTCTCACTTGTTGTGGGCAAAATGCATGGAAATTTTGTTTTACATTATTTAAAGACCGCTCATTCTTGGAAAGAATGGCCACAAAAATCACACTCCTTCACTGGTGCCAATATCAGATGCTAAACTCTAGTTTTTAACCAGCTTCTGAATTATTCTGAATTACACTACAATTCCTTCAAGTGATTAACACTAATCTACTTCATCTTCTTTTCCTAATCCTTTTCTGACTCTTAAGAAAGGTTCTGCAGAGGCCCACAAATGGGAACTTCCCTTCCAGTAAGTTTCTTCTGCCCTTCTCCCTGCTCCTAATATCACCCCTGCTTCATCTTCTTCATAAAAAGAAAGCTTCACCCTGGCTCACATGCGGTGAAAGAATGCTGTCTTTCCTTCTGTGTTAAAGTGACTTTGCAGAATGCAGATCCAGAGCTTGGAAGTCTCCAATTACAGATTTCAACTAGTGGTGCTGATAAGTTACTTCTTTAGTTTTTTAAAAAATAAAAGCACAACAAAGTTACATTGTATAAGTAATGTTGACAAGCAGGAGTAAAATGGATTAGTTGGTGGAAGAAGTATCTTTTGCAGTAATTTTTTAAAATGACTTATTTACAGGCATTTTAGGCATGTTTTTCGGGTTTTATGCCATTCTTTTATCAATCCTCTGGTTGGCTGGTGTGTTTTAAGTAACACCAGAAAAAAACAGCAGTGGAATAAGCATTGCAGTAAATTATACACAGATATTTTTTACAACAGTTTTAAAACACTATAATAATGGGAACAAATTACTGTAGTTTAAAGTGTTGTGTAGGCACTGTATGTCCAAGTCTCCTATGTCTCACCAAATTCCTTTTTGGAAATAAATCAGTGCAACTTTCCAAGAATTTGGGAATTATTTTCAAACTCTGAGTCAGGATCAGTGAGCGACCTTCCAGCATTTCAGGTAATGCAAAAGTAGAACTTACTGTTTATTAACCAGATAATTCATTTACACAGGGAGGAAAAATACATAAACCTTGTTACAGAAAGCCCTAGAGCAGATTTCTGTGCTTGTACTTAAGACAGATGAGCAAGAAGAGACAGGAAATGACAGAGGAAGAAACCCCAGGAATACCAATGTAAACACAGATCTAGAAGAACAAAAGGGGAAAAGATATCTGCAGATCTCTTGTCTATTTGTCTTCACCACCACCATCCCCATTCCCTTTATTCAGATCTTTTGCTTCATCTGAGCTGATGCACTGTTCCAGAAAGTGACTGGGCACATATTTATGAAAAGCCCTACTAATCTATGTGACAAACAGCTTTCTCCTGCCTGGCAGAGCAGGTGCTCCTCTCTCTCTCTCTCTCTCTCTCTATATATATATATACACAGTATATACCAGTGCCAAGCTTCGAATACAGGAACCAGCTTGTTTTTCAGATAAAGTACATATTATAATAATTGGGAAACGTGTTTTATCTTGTGGATCATCGTTTTATAAACCCCAGGCCCTTGTAGTTCAACATTTGTTCAACTTTCCTTGCATCCATGGTATCTGTGCTGCATGCTGGTGTCCACACAAGGTATGGTTTGCACTAGTGACAAAATGGGACAACCCTCCTTGCTTTCTGAGTTTTTTACACTGCTGTGGGGTGAATATTTGTTCTGTGTTCCTCTGATTACCATTAGTGCACAGTATCTTTGTGTGAACCCCAGTACCATGTTCATGCATGCTGATCTGTCACTGTCAGTCACAACCACAACTTGATAAGGTTACCTTTTAACTACAGCTGCCAGAATCCAAGGATTTTCTGATATACAGTACAGAAAAACAACTTTTCCATGAACGCTACTAGTATGAAAGGTATACTGACTACCTTCCCTCATCCCTGAAACAGCTTTTCTCCTGCAAAAAGGATTAACAAGCTACCATTCACATACAAGTAGTGTTTGGTTTGGTCTTGCTTACTTTAAAGCAGGGGTAAGAAATATACAGTTCTCCCAATGCAGATAGACTACAACTCCCATCAGCCCTCGCCAGTATAGACAACAAGTCATCTTTGGCCTGATCCAAAAGCACTCTTCTTCTGTTCTAATGAGGAATTGTATGTGGGACAGTTCACAACTTGGAGTCCATGCTGTAGTAATCAACATGCCCAGTTCCTGGATTGGCTTCAGTTGTTTCATCTGCATTTTTGTTTTTCCTTCCCAATTAAACTGCTAAACTACTTTGATCAAGGGTCAAGTCTGTTTAGCCATTCCAAAATTAGCCCGCAAGGCTGCATTTAGTGAGGAAGTGCTTCACCTTCAGAGGATTTCAAGAAAAACTATACTGCTGCTCAAGCTTTGTATGATCAAATGATATTAGCCTCTTGCAGAGCTTGGGAGTGGGCTGGGGAATTCTGGGAGCTGTAATGCAAAAAAGTAACTTTACCAAGCTCTGATTTATTACGATGGTAGACATGCTGGCTGCTGTAACTATTTGTTGGAAAGAGATCTAGAAGGAGAGAGATTGTGATGCATCTTAGACATTCACAATTTAGACAATGATGTCAGCAAGGTATAACAGCAAGGTCTATGGGAAACCTGTGGAAAGCACTGCCAAGGATTTTGAAGGTATTGCAGTTTATGAGGGTGTTTCAGAAGTAACAGCTGTTTCTTAAAAATGACTGTTGCTTTGCAAAATACTCTTCTGCAGTCCATCATGTGCCTGAGTTCCCTTTTCATATTTTGCAGGAAGTGGTGGAAAACAGATAGGGGCCTCTCAAGCGCTGGTTCTTCATTGCTTCTTGTTCTGTGCTCAGGAAGCCAAAGGCATTTGCCTCTTCCTCCTTCTCCTTCATGAGAAGGCTAGACACATCATAGCTATTCTGGCTTTGCCTCAGCATTGTAGCCCCATGAAGGAACTTATTCCAAACTCTGGAAGAGTCTAGACTCACTTGACCATTTTCAGCTACAGCAGCATTTCATATACTGGGGAATGGTCCATCGCTGCCTGATGAATCTGCCTTAAATTTTTAATATATTTCGGGTGATTTTGCAAGCCCATCTATATAGAGTTTCTTGCCTATTCAAGTCTAGATAGTTGGCTTGTTCACACCTGGGTGGAGGGACAGACAGACAAACAAATATGTTCCAGTGGCTTTGTGTTAAGAAATCCAGTTTACAGGAATACACGTTGTGGTATTTCTAGTGAAATAATCCCTTGGCCGTAATAAATACCATTAAAGAAAACAGAAAGAAATAAAGAGAAAGCTGTTTTCTCAAATTTCCAATGGGAAGGATCAACTTCTTACAACTAGGTATTTTAAATAAATTAATAGGAGCCTGAAATAATAGTTTTTATGGTTTGCTAATCACCTTTTGTTCTTTCTCAGGATTTTTAGATCTGTGAAGTTGATCCTAGTAGACACTTTTATTTTCTCATTGTTTCTTTATGTCTTGTGGCTACTGGCTTTACACACATTGAGTCTTCACTAGGCAGTTTGGTGGGTGGATATCTCCTTATGGTTTCTTTGTTTTTAATTCTGATTCTTAAGTCCTGCTGAAGTGTTCCTAAGTGTTTACAGCAAACTTGTAAGGAGGGAGGTTGCACTAGTCCTTCCCCCTCCATCCCTGGTTCTGTTCTCCCATACATGTGGATGAGGGACAAGTCTACAGACGAAAGACTTCTGCATCATCAGTGACTCTAATTCATGTGGAGAGCTCCCACAGTCTTTCCTTGAAGATTCATTGCTTTCCCTTGGTAAGAAGGTGAGAGAAGTGATACAGGAGGGGCGTGATGAGTCCAATCCTCTTTCTCTTACATTGTTCAACACAAGAAAAACACTTGAATATGGCTTTCATCTCCATTTCGGCTCTAATCTTGGTGGCACTTGCTAGATCCTTTGGGAAAGAAAGCAGTGTTAAATCTCCACTGCTCTTTCTGCTAAAGGAAACCAGACCAGGCAGCCCTGAAATGTTTTGTCATTTGAAGAAATGGGGGGAGCGCAACCGTATAAAGCAAGGTGGGTAATTTTGGCAGATCCTAGGGCTAATTTCTCCCAATAGCCCACCATAGGCTGCATCCCAGCTACTGATATTCAGCAGCAAACTGTACTGCCAGACTTGGGTAACAAAGCAGAGATACTGCTTTACAGTAAGAAGAAATAGTTGTTTGAATTGTCATGTAGAAGGACAGGCCATTTTGAGAATCTTGTTTAGTTGTAGAATTGTCACAGAACTAGACCTGCAAAGTAGACACTTTGCAACATTGAGAAGTTGTGAACAAGGTCCCCGAATTCCATCCGCTGGCCATGTACAGTTTCTTTGATTTGTTTGACCAAATGCAGCTGGGACAAAAATTGGCCCATCAAATCTATTGCATGTTGCCACTGAGATACTGGTTTGTCCCAGGCAATGTAAGGTATTTTTTTTTGGGGGGGGGGGGGGGAGTCTCATGACATTGTTCAGCAAACCATGGTGCTATGAAGCAGAAATCGCACACTACTTATCAGTAAGTTGGCCCCATTCAGGAGGGACAATGGTATTCTAAAGAAATACTAGTTGTCTGCATTGTTTCCCAAGCTGAGCCACGTTCCTATTGGAACTAGAATTCTTTAGGGTCAGATAGGACTCCACAACTCACTCAACTGCAGTTTTTAATAATCCTGATGGATGAGGGTTAAAGCGATGTATAGAGTTTGCCAGTGAACGTTGGTAATGCTAGGATCTCGTTTTCAGAGAGATTACTATCAACAATGGTGGTTCCCCTGAGTCCTAATCAGACATTCACTGCAATAGCTTTGTGTCTTCTCCAAAACCCAAGAGTCAGCAAATGAAGTTTAGAATGCTAAAGGGTGAGCTGTCAACATTTCTGGTAGTTCCTCTGTCTCACTTACAAGTGCCTCTGTAGAAGTACCTCTTCTGACAGTTCAGCAATTTCACTTCCCTTTAAAGGCCAAACCGAGAAGGTGCAGTGCAGTGAAACGAAATTTGAAGTGCAGCAGTATATCTTCACACTTCAGAGAGCGCTAGAAGCTGTAATTCAGAGATGTTTCAATGTGGCAAGGAACAAATGGCCAGGGAGAGTTTTAGTGGGAGGGTGTGTAGAAAAGCAACCTTAAGCATTTTGGAAACAACCAGAAAATCTTATTGTCTAAGGAAGGTAATTAATGTATTCTCGAAGGCTTTCATGGCCGGGATCTGATGGTTGTTGTGGGTTCTTCGGGCTCTTTGGCCGTGTTCTGAAGGTTGTTCTTCCTAACGTTTCGCCAGTCTCTGTGGCCAGCGTCTTCAGAGGAAGGTAATTAACCTACATTTAGATTCAAGCCACACCTGACTCGGGGGTGCTGATTATTTCAGAAGAAAAATCATAGAATCATAGAATCATCGTAGGGTTGGAAGGGTCTTCTAGTCCAACCCCCTGCCCAAGGCAGGAGACCTCATACCATCTGGGACAGATGGCGGTCCAATCTTTTCTTGAAAACCTCCAGCAATGGGGCACCCACAACATCCGGAGGCACTGCTTAATGGTTCTCAACATCAGGAAATTCCTCCTTATTTCCAGATTGGAACTGGAACAAGTAGGGGAGAGGGCAGCTTTGGATTAAGAGAACAACAGAAGGAGTTCTTCCCCTGCCCCTAGTTCCCTGGCTCAAATACCCTCTGTGGGAATACTTATATCTGTAGCCCTGCCTCCCAGTGGGTAATAGCAGCTTTGATGGACAATTCTGAGGCGTGCTCAGCATATAACTCAGTGGGTTGGAGGGCCTGAGCCAGGAGTTCAAGCCCCCATTGTATCTTCCAGGAGAGGAGCTCCTGGAGTATGTGTGGCTGATGTTGTTGCGTGTCATGGCCTTTGTGCAGCCTTGAGAAAACTAAACAGTCCTAGAGCACTGTCAGGAGGAGGGACTGGTAAACCACTTCTGAGCAGTTTGTACCCGGAAAACCGTAGGAGGGTTACTGTAAGTCAGAATTGATGGCACATACTTTCTGTTAGTGGGGACAAATTAAACTACAAACCATTGTTACATCTAGCTAAACAAAACTCATACAATGGCAAAAATCAGATCTGTCCCTATTGGGTCACATAGCAAAAGCCAAGATGTCAATTCTGCCTAGATCTCTTTGCCTACAGGGATAGCAGATGTCGCCCTTAAATACTGGCAGACCATGTATGAATTTTATCCATAACTCCAAGAAATGTAGAGTATCCCATGCAGTGAATTTCCCTAATAAACAAACCAGAGGCTCAAGGGTCCCAAATTTGAAAATCTATCATGTAGAATTCCAGTTAAAACAATTGTTTTATATAATTGTTGACTCTCAACCTCCCATATGGCTGTCACTGAGGATTCAGAAAGACTGAAAGGTTTTTTTTTATATCTCTGTATACAATTTAATGCCATGTCATTGATAACCAGCCCATTCACTGGGAATATGGTAAGAATTTGGAAGGACTGGCTAAATAAATTATTTTCTGCCCCATCCCCACTGACCCATTCCTTACTTATCCATATTTTATGAAGTTGACAAATTGGCTCAATTTAAATTTTGGAAAGAGGGTAATTTATATTGATGAAGAGATTTGTATAGCTACGGTTCCAAATTGGGGAGACAACTGCTGAATCAAGCAAGTTTACTATCTCACCCACCTGTTTCAAATATTTCAGGTTGTTCATTTTTCTTCCCTTCAAGTATTGAAAGTACAGGCTGCTAGACTATGAACTGTATTTGAAACATTGCTGCTAGCCTCAGAAAATAACCAGTGGAGACTGGCTTCAAAACTGTATAAAATATTATAAAATATGTAAAGCTGTAAATCCGGTCCCAAACTGGTTTGGGAAAGTGATCTGGGGATGTCCATATCTGAAGAAAAATGGCATATACTATGGAATAAGGCTCCACTCAGTTCAATTTCAACCAAATATAAGGAGCATTCCATTAAATTTTTGCAGAAGGTGATATTATATGCCATGTAAGCTACGTCAATAAAGAAGTTAGTCTGCCCTGTAAGGGGACATGTGGGAATATCAGTATGCATTATTACATGTGGTGGGTGTGCTCTTCAACCCAGTTGTGCTGCTTCAGGGTCTTTACAGAAATAGAATTAACTACAAAAAAAAATGTAAGGTCATCAGATCTAGTTCTTCTGTCCTTCTTTTCAGGCAATAACAAACAGCTAATTCATAAGTGATTGTCTTTCTCTGCATGGCATTATGTTTGGAAATTGCCACAATCTTGAAGGGAACTTGTGATTTAATTTTACATGCATGAAGAAATAGAATATGGCATAGTGCCCTAATGGAAAAATTAACTCACCAGATTATTTCAGCAACCACACTCTCAAAACACATGGTTTTCTTTTATTGACTAGGTTAATAAGAATAACAAGACTTATTTCCCCATTAATGGGCATAAAGAATTAGAACTACACTCCACCCCCTCCACACTTGAATTTCTGTTCAAAATCCAAGTCAGCCATTCTAGCTAGTTTTTGTAGAATAGAAAGATGGGTTGGGAATTGCAGGATATATAAGTTATAGTTTGATCCTTCTTCACAGTGGTTTAATGGAACCACATATTGTGGGTTTAAAGTGTTATCACTTTTAGATTAGCAAGGGGAATGACAGCATCCCCCCTCTCACACTTAGCCTTCTTTGTTGCTCATCTGCAATCCTCATAGTAGCTGGGTGGGGTGGGGCCAATGTGTCTCCCATGGTGTGCTATGAAAAGAAAATCCTGGAGCACCTTGGGTTTGTTTAGGTTTTACCTATATGTATATACTCATCATTTGCATGTGAGTGTACTTTGGGGTACCGTTCATCCCCAGTTCTATGCTCTTCCTAATGGAGCGTTCAGCTGATAATGTCACCAGTGATTTCTTAACTTGGGGCAGTTTGCCTCCACAGGTTATGCCTTTTGCATAGGTATGAAGAGGATTTTGACCAATATGTAATATAAAGAAGTCACAAAAATTGTGTGTTTGGTTTTGCAACATTGGCCAAAATCCCTTTGCATGCTGTGATGATGTATGGGCAACAGCACATGGATTGGTAACTATTTTGCTGGTTGGTAGGGTGGGGATTTTGGGGGGTTCTGGTGCTGACACCTATTAGGCTTTATAGATGGTGCCTGCAATGGAACTACCCCTCCCATGAACCTTTGGAAGTCCCAGGTAGGCATGGGACTCCCACAGTGCACTGGAGTGGTTTCCCTGCTGTTCAAAGCAGATGCAGTCTGGGAACAGCATGAAGGTAAGTAGGGTTGCTTAGAAGCTTCTTTGCTTTTCCACTGCCATTCTGCCTGCGGGCTTATAAGCAAATTCTAGGAGTGGGAGTCCTAAAAACTCTGAAGTCCCATCCCTACTAGCCGGTCATCCTCTGGCTGCACAAGTAATCACATGAAGGATAGATGATAAACTTCTTGCTTGATTGTTCTTAAACATGAGGTTTTTCACAATAGGATCTGAGAGATTAATAACTATAAATTACCTTTTGGGCTTCGGAAAGAGTTACATAACAAATTGCTTCTGAAAAGTAGTTTTCAAAATCAGTATGTATTTGATAACATATGTTAATCAACATAAATGATTGTTGTATGTGTGTGTTATGATGCACACTTGTACTTCAAAATTTACCATGCATCAAATTATAAAGAACAGGTTAAGGAAATAGATGTCCTATACAATAATTGGACTGTGGTCACAGAGATAACAAGGATTGAAATAAACCAGGAATATAGCCCTTTGTCAACAGATGGGCTATGATATTTCCATACATACTGGAAATTCTGGGGACAGAATTTGAAAGCCATTGTTTCCAGTAAGCTAAAACTCAACTGTGGACATGGTTACATTAATGAAGTAAATTGAGTGTTGGATCAGGATTTTTTAAGTTGGTTTAAAGTCATGCAGTAGTCATGAGGTTTTTGTGTCAGCGTACGCAGCCTCTTGGGAAAACTTTTAATCCATTTTAAAGCTGTGTTGTATATTGGTTGAGAGGGCTACACGGGATTTTAGAATCATTACATTTGAGGCTTTCACCTGTGCCCACCTCTGCCCTGGCTGCCTCTCACAGTCACTGGATGCTACTGCTCTGGTCTTATTTTTACTTTTAAAAAAATTCTGCCAATCTGGCATAGTGCTTGAATAGAATGACAGATAGAAAAAAATTAAAACAGAGATTGCCCTGCAGGGCAGACCAACAAGCACATATAGGAGTGGGGGGCTGAAACTGACTATAGATATTGACTAGGCTTGGGAAGGAGGGACACAGACACACACACATACATACACACTGGGTGAAGACAGAGAAGAGCACAGAAGGCAGACCAGTGAGTGGTAAACCCCACAGACACAATTTGCACCGACAGAAGTGTTCAAATATGTCAAATCGATTCAAATTAAATCAATGTGACATATAAGTTAAAATAAATTACCCTCTGGCGGAAGAGTAAAAGACCTGGTTTCTGATCAAAACAACACGATTCCCTGTCAAAACAATCTATGCTTCTATGTGCGTCACATAGTCACCTTTAAAAAAATCAATTTAGAACATGTTAAACACAATTCAAATACATTTTTCCCTAGTGTAATTGCGCTCTGTGTTAGATACTGCCCTCATGGCAAAGTGCTGACAAAGTACTGTTCTGTGTTTACAAAATTATGAAGCATAATTTCTCTTTCCTCTGAGACTCCAGAGAAGAAACTAGAAGATTATAAACTTATTTTAAGCAAGCCTATTCTCTTTAGGGACGTGGTGGCGCTGCGGGTTAAACTGCAGAAGCCTCTGTGCTGCAAGGTCAGAAGACCAGCAGTCATAAGATCGAATCCACGTGACGGAGTGAGCTCCCATCGCTTGTCCCAGCTCCTGCCAACCTAGCAGTTCGAAAGCATGTAAAAATGCGAGTAGATAAATAGGTACCACCTCGGTGGGAAGGTAACAGCATTCTGTGTCTAGTCGCGCTGGCCACGTGACCACGGAAACTGTCTTCGGACAAACGCTGGCTCTACGGCTTGGGAGACGGGGATGAGCACCGCGCCCTAGAGTCAGACACGACTGGACTAAATGTCAAGGGGAACCTTTACCTTACCTATTCTCTTTTCAGTGATTACATAAAATAATGGAAATGGAAACTCTAGTAAAATAGATAATTAGCATAAATGTCCATGCTGGTCTTGTCTACCACAGATTCAAAGGAAACAATAATGGCTATCTGGCACATAGACACTTACAAGTAACTGTATAAAACACAGGGAAAAATCTGTGGTAGCTGCTGCTAGTCTTAATCTTATAACTCTTTCTCTCATCCTTTGGCCATTATTATTAAGCATGATGAAAGAACATTAGGACTGCAGATTTTCACCATGTCATGTGATCTTCACCTCTTGGTCAAGTTTTTCAGATAGTTTTTCAAACAATTCACAAAGAAAACACTAAAGGAATAATCAAGCATCAAGCTTCTATCTCTGACCTCTTAATCTGAAAAACAGTTGATGAGTCATTGATACAACAGGTAAAGTCAGTGTTAAGAAAATAAGTTGAAGAATGTAAGTCTTCTAGTGTAGGAATCTGCCTACACTTACCACTGAGCTATCTAGCAGTTCTTCTAATAATCATCTTAGAACTGCATATCTGGAAAGGACCTTATGGATCATTGAGTCCAGTCCTTTTATTGTCATTGTCTGATGCCCTCCTCCAAGTACCTCTGCCACACAGATAGAGTGAGTGGCTATAAGGGACAGGCAGGTTTGTATTTAGGCTGGAGTGACTGGGCCGTTTCCCCAAGGCACCATAATCTCAAGGTGGATCTACTGAGGAATGTTAGGAAAATGAACAGCAACACCACCTGATCATATTCACTTTCTCTTTCCCCCCAATAAAAGCATAAGCTTTCCCTCTAGTGAGGGGTGCCACATTCTTGATTTCCTTTTCCTTTGTGGGGTAGGGTGGGGTGGTGGCTTAAGTGCAGGTATCAGTCAGAGTGGATGGGAGATGGTGCCAGGTGCCCTGGGTGCCAAAATTGCTAGTGATGGCTCTGGAGAGAGATCCTTTTCTATGGCGTCACTCCTTCTGTGGAATCCCCACCCCCTCCTGCTACCTGGGTCATCATGATCTTTTTAACCAGGCAGAAAGCTTTCTTTTCTCCCTGTTGTTCTAAGAACTCTTTTAGTGCCTTTAGTACCGTATGTTGTTTTGATCTTTGCTGCTGGTTTTATTCTGGTTTTACTGATGTCAACTTTACCTAGCCCTTTGTGATTTTTGTATTTTAGGTTATTTAACATACTTGGAAATCTGCTCAAAGAACAATGGCTACTGGGCAGTCTAAAAGTGCACTAAATAAATAACTATGCATATCCTTTTTTAATAGCGAGGATTGCTCTGGCTAGAGCTGCTATTCTTTTCAGATCTGTTGGACTACAACTGCCATCATCTATAGCTAAAGAAATGAGTCCTAAAATATACTTCCATTCTTGCCATAGGAATGACAGACTAATAAAAGCACTTAAAACTGTGCAAATGGACAAATTAATAGATATGGCCTATTAATGAAATTGACAAGTAAAGTAACTTTTGGCAGCCTTTAATTATTAAAAATTGCAGCCCTTCTTTATGTATTAGAATCAGCAATTTAAATTAGAAAGACTTAAATTCCTTGGGAATGTTGTAATTCACTCAATAATAATTCAAAGTTTGGGGACTTCAGATGGTAGCATTCAGCACTGATATTCCTCCTTTTGTCTTCCAGTGCTTTTTTTTTGGAAAAATCTTTTTCCTTGTTGCAGTAAATCTGTTAAGGGAAAAAGAGATGCAATAACTGCTTTGTTTTCTTTTTGTGTACAGAGAATCTCTGTTTCCAAATACATTTTGACATTTTTTGTAATAAGTGCTTAAAAGTGATGCAGTATTGAAAAGAATATCAAGAAATACCATGTTCTAATTCACTGTTTCTGTTAGTACTACTGGGTTACCCTGTGTGTTGTAGTGGACAGAGTGATGGATTAGAATTTAGGAGACTTGGGTTTGAATCCTTGATTGGCTATGGAAATTCACTGATAGGGGATGGAACTGGAAAAACCACTCCTTAAAAATCTCACTTGCCTTGAAAGCCCTATTAGGGTCATTATAGTTGAGTTCCAACTTGAACAACACATAACATATTGCTACTGCTATTACTATTATGAGTGGAGCAAGGCTCATTCCATGGGGCTCTAGCAACCATCTGAGTGAACTTTAGCCTGATGTATCCCATAGACCTGTTCTGAAGACAAAGTGGGGAGGGGGAAAGATATGTACATCATCTTGAACTCATGGAGGAAATGCAGGATATTTACTAAGAAATAATACATTTTTAAAATGCAGCTACTAGGATAAACAGTGGATTTGACATGACTCTATAGTTTGAAAGATGAATTCTTCTTTTTCTTAAAAATTGTTTCTCCCACCTTGTAGCAGAAGTAATCTCACCCCAGAACCTAGTACTGAAGCGGCCACTATTACCACTGACCTTGGCTAATGTAGTATAAGATCATAGGGCATCATTTTTTAGGCCTAAGTGTTTAGCTATTGCTTTCTCACCAGGATAATTTCCATGTAAATCTGCATGAAAAAAAAAACCCCAAACACATGGGATTGGAACCGCAATCCTGCTTTTGTTGCTGTTCTTTCTCACCCATTTCTATCCGCAGCTAATTAATGAGCCCCTGCCAACTTGTTGTCCAGAGTTAGGAGTTCACTCACTGTTGCTAGGGCACACTGACATGCACCAGCAGCACTAGTTTCAGACTGATGCGGGGGATTGGAGAGAGAAAAAAGGCAGATCAAACACTGTGTGTGTATGTATGTTGTTTTTAAATCCTAACCTTTTTGGCAAGGCTCAAAAGTTCACAATAGGGGGAAAACCTGGGTAAACGATAAGACCTCAAAAAACTCATTAATTTGAGACCAGATGAGCTATGTAGGCAACTTATCTTATCCTCACTCAAAATGGAAGACTTTCATCGAAGTGGGAGAGCATCCTTCCTTCATGCTCAAAAGACTTGCACCTCAAATTGTAATTACCTCCTGGGATTTAAATATACACAGAGAGAGGCTTCTCCATTTCCTGTTTATTTAAAAAAATGGAAGCTGGAGGCTGTTGAAAGTGTTATACCAACAGTCTTAGGCTTGGCTTTAACTGCACAAGAATGAATAATAATTATTACATGCCGTCAAGTTGATTCCAATTTATGGTGATATTTTCCAGGGTTTTCTAGGTAGAGAGTACCCAGAAGTGCTTTATCTTTCCCTTCTTCTAGGGTCACTTTGGGACCATGTGGCTTATCCAAGCCTATATAGGCTGGCTGTACTCCCAAGAGGCACAGTGGGGAGCTGAACTCCCCATCTCTGACTGTCTAGTCAGATAGCTAACGCACTGTGTTCTTGAAAGAGGCCCATTTCAGAAATCTTTCATTAGAAGAGAGAATTCCTTAAGTGCTAAAAACATCAGATTCTCACAACAAAAACTGTTCACACCTCATGTAATTTGCAAATCAACTTGCTTTATTTTGTGATTGGTCCTTGGGAGGTAAGCACAGGCTTTGTTTGCAAACATAGTTGGTCAGTCATGAAGCTTTGTCTGAGTCACTTCTCTAAAGGCCAATGGATTTCAATGTCTAATTGTGCATTTTCTATAATGTATAATTTGGTCCCCAGATAGGATTGTTTCAGGCATCCCTGTTTGTCAGATTACTTTTTACAATGGCATCACCTGCTTCTCAGTAACAAGAACTATGGGTCAGGTAGCTGTCATAGAAAACTTAACAACCACCTTTCTCTCTTCAGAATGTATTTGTTTGCGCTCAGCACATCCATTCATCTGCATTTACACATGAGTTGCTGGGAGCAGCCACTCCAAACCTGTCCCTACATGGGGGTCTAGTCTGCTCTCAAGTTCCCCAAGAATTCTGTGTTTGAACATAACAGAAAAGCTACATGTGCAGGTGAAATGCAGAAGTGCCTGACTTCTCTTAGAATGCATTTTACTTACTTTCAATAAGTAAACTGAAATTAGTTTTCAGAGTTAAAATCTTTAGCTGTGCAACCCCTCCCTTTTTGTGATAATCCTGTCTTCCTCCCTTGCTCTTAAGAGTTTACCCCAAAGCCATAGGAACAAACAGCATCCCCTTGTTGCATGAGGAGGACAGGATTTTCCACATGACAGCTCAGCCTGAGAACAGCGCCTGAGTGTTTGATCTTATTCAGGTATCACCAGACATCCCTTTGCAAGCTGATGTAAAGCAATCCGTTCCAGCTGAAGGCTTTGCTCTGAAGGAGGATCAGTTGTTCGAAGGGACAAGCTGAAGCAGGGAGCTGGAAATAGCCAGGAGGTAAAGAATCCACTGACATATGTGTATGCATGTGAGTGCATGCATAGAAACACACGCAAGCACACACACTTTCTTTCTCTAATTCACGCAGTTGTTCTCATAATTGTTCATAGACTAATTAGGCTACCATTGTATTTTCTTTCTTCCTTTCTCAAGAGATTTCTCTTACACTTCAGAGGCAAACTATACGTTACAGTCACTTTTCAGTCTGCCTGTGCTTTTTGAGGTGTTTTTTAAAAAATGTATCAATGGTGGCTGATCAGAAGAACCAGAGAAGGAAAAGGCTTTTCTCTTTGGCAGGTGATTTTCCCTGTTAAACTCAAATCCCAAATATATTTTTCCTCATAAAATAAAAAGATTCAGATTGTTGCCTAATCTCTTTCCCTAGTCAAGTATCATTTGAATAATACATGCCATGAGGTAATTTCATGGTGGGTCTTTTGCCATCAGCAATAGTGAAGTGGAATTGGAAGATAAATGCTCCTGAAGAAGGGGGGGGGGGCGCTGTCTTATGCCTTAGAAATTAAAGGAAAAGAGAAACAAGCTGCTCTGGAGCTGTTTAGTTTGGCTTGGTTGTTAGATGCACATTCTACTCTTTTTTACGCCTGTAGAACGAGCAAGGATATTAGGAATGTGGGGCTCATTAGTGTAAACTGTGAGATTTATAACTCTAGTGGTGTTACTTAGATAAGGGGATGAGATGTGTGTCCTGCCCTCATTGTCCAATTTCAAATGTTGACCAATTTAACAAGATAGAGTGTGTGTGTGTGGGGGGGGGGGAACAAGGAACAAAATGTAGTGGCACCCTAAAGACTAACAGATTTGTTTCAGTGTGAGCTTTCATGAACCACATACACCAGTAAATGGGAGTGAGTTGCTATTTTCAGGTCTTTCTGGGAGGCTTCTCAGAGGCTTGGGGCACAAAAGAGAAAAATGTTGGAGTTTGTACTAATTATGAACCCATATGTTATGTCTCAGTACACACTTTTGTGTGAGGGCCCCAAATAACTCATAATTAGCCTGGATGTTTGGGAAAAGTTTAGAGAAGATATGAGATGGGGCAGGTTAACACACTTAGAGGAAGGAAGCATAATCCATTATTCCATAATCCAGAATAACGGAGATGCAAGGGGCCTATAAAGCCATTGAGTCCAATCCCTCTATTATATACTGTATAACAGAGTATATAGGTGGAGATGTCAAGAAAGAAAGGAGACAGTGTATATAAAACTTGATAGACTTGCAACAGATAAAATGATTGCTGATATGAACGGTACTTTTTTTCACTTCTGAAAGTAAGGAAGTAAGGCTTAGCCAAGCATGGCGTACACACAGCTGTGTTTATTCACAACTCTTCTTGCGTAGTCTGTCTCTCATTTTGCCATCCCACAACATCCCTTTCTTGCTTCCCTTATTGATGGGTGTACACTTCTTGAACATTTGGAGCTGCTGCATTTTAAGTATTTGTTATTACTTATTGCTTATACATTATCCCAAAGAATAAAAATATTGAAAGGCGAGATATGAATTGAAAACAAACAGACAAGCAAATGTGGGATTAGACAATCATCCATTTGACATAATAGTGCAAATTATGAAAAGAGTTGGGGCTACTTTTTTGGACCACAATTCCCAAAACATTCTCAGTCAGCATGACCACTGACCATGGCGGCTGGAGGGGGTGGGTGCTAGAAGTAGTTCAAAAGGCAATGTTTCCAAGCTCTAATAATTTATATCGAGCAGCTACTCTGCAAAGTTTCAGGCAGGTCCTTCCAAGATTTGATGCCTCAGGGCATCTCAGCTAGTGATATCAGAGATAAGATTTGAATCAAGAAGCTAGATTTTTAAAAATCGATCAGATAGAATTGGAGCTGAGGAGAAGGTTGGGCTAAGGCTGCAAAGAGCCACAATAAAATGGTAACAAATCAGGGCTGGCCTGGGATGCTGTGTCATCTCCAAGCAGTTGTCACATCACCAGATTTGCAGCCCCAATGTCCTCACTGATATTTGGTTGCAAGGGTTCCTGGACAGGGAAGCATCTCTCGGGTCAAATCCTGCTTCACTGCCAGCCTACAAAAACTGCCAATCAAGTAGTCACTTGCGCAGTCAGACCAGCTTCTAGGTAAGCCTCTTTATAGGATGCCAAGAACAATTACGATTAACCAACTGGTGGCTTTGGGAAGACGCTTAATATGGTCATGGCTGCTGGAAAGGTAAATAACAAAGGGCTGATTCACACAAAAGTTCTTAATGTGGTGAAGTCGTCCCATTAATTGACTTTTTGGCAGGAGGTGAAGACTTGGTCTGGTATTAAGGGATATTCAAGAGAAGCCATTGTTTTATTTGCTTTATTCCAAACATAGAAGCTCATGTTTATATGAAAACAACATGCTTTGTAAGGTTCCAAAAATAGCCTTTGCTTTCAGCTGAAGAGAATGTATCAAAACTATTCCCTAGAAAGGGGGTGTAATCAGAGTTGTTTTTCTAATGATTCTTGGTGTGGCTGAGAAACTGGAACAGAGTTGTGGCTAGGCAGCGACGTGTTTTGCCTATCTCTTCACAAACTGTATTCATTTAATAGCAATGTTATCCTAGATAAGGATATTTTGTTAAAAAATATATATGCCACACTGAAGTCTGCACTTAACCCATCACTACATCCATTATGGTGCTTTCCTGTCATCACCTCTTCCCTTCATAAAGAGTTGGAGTTCTGTTGTGGAGAAGATCTGCAAAGAAGATGCCATCTGGGCTTCAGGGGAAAAACAGCAACCAAGCTATTTGGTACTGCAGGCCAAATGAGCAGGAATGTAATTGTTTGGTGACAAAGCTCCTGACTTCCATGCAGAAGGTTTAATTCCTGGCATCTCCAGGAAGGGCTGGGATGAAATCCCCCCTGAAGCCAAGGGAGCTGCTGATGCTAACAAGAGTTTATAATATGGAGTTGCATGGAGCCAATGGACTGACTCAGTATAAGGTAGCTTCCTAAGATTAAAAAAACAAAAACATAAAAACAGGATGACCAATTTTATATCAGCCTTTGGTTTGGATTTTACCCTTAGCAACACTTTCCTGGTCATTTCCCCTGTGATAAACACACAACAGAAAGGAACACCCCCATATGCTCTGTTGCTTTTAAATGTGTTTTTAGTATTGATTTTATTTACTGTTTTTAATATGATGCTTGTTCAATTATTTTTTAATATTTATATTCTTATTGCTTTAAAATATTGTCCTTTTAATGATATACGGTAAGCCGCCTTGGGTTCTTTAAGGAGAAAGCTGAGGTAAAATGTTTTAAATAAATAGGTAGGAAGACAGGCAAGCATAAAGACAGCTAAAATAGTAGTCTTAGAAGGTGCATCAGTTTCTCCAAAACAACAACGTGCCTTCAGAGATCCCCAAATGTCTATTCTTAGCAGGAGTAAAACAGTCTCTTTTTCTTCTTTACTAGCCACATGGAAACTGCCAAACTCTTTGCTTGAACCCCATCCACACAGGTGGGGTGTAGCAAGTAGTTAGTGTCCAGCAGTCATCAAAACCTATTTAGCAGCTGCCTCCATCCAACACACTATTAAATAACCTGAAATAACCTGAAAAAAAGAGGTCATTTTGCCTATCCAAAGAACACAAAAAGGACCTGCACTAAAATATGGAGTGTGGAGTATTCCTGTGCAGGGTCTGTAACAAGCTAGCCATGACTTACCACAGTGGTTCCCAACCTTGGGTAACCCAGGCAATTTCCAGAGGCCCTGGCCAGTGGTGGTAAAGGCTTCTGGGAGCTCCAGTCCAAGAAAACCTGGGTCACTCAAGATTGGGAACCACTGGCTTATCAGAATACTCCATTCTATACCATTTAATTCCTCTTTTTCTTTAACTTTTGCTTAAGGTTGAGGAAATTCTGAAATAAAACTAAAATTTCAGAATGGCTTAGGAAGTACTTGGAGTACTGCGTACAATTCTGGTCGCCGCACCTCAAAAAAGACATAGTGGAACTCGAAAAGGTACAGAAAAGAGAGACTAAAATGATGGCTGGACTGGGGCACCTCCTTTATGAGGAAAGGCTACAGAGTTTGGGGCTCTTTAGTCTAGAAAAAAGGCGCCTGAGGGGGGACATGATTAAGATGTATAAAATTATGCAGGGGATGGATCAAGTGGACAGAGGGAAGCTCTTTTCCCTCTCACGGAATACCAGAACCAGGGGACATCCACTCCAAATTAGTGTTGGGAGAGTGAGAACAGACAAAAGAAAATATTTCTTGACCCAGCGTGTTGTTAGTCTGTGGAACTCCTTGTCACAGGATGTGGTGATGGCATCTGGCCTAGATGCCTTTAAAAGGGGATTGGACAGATTTCTGGAGGAAAGGTCCATCGCAGGTTACAAGTCATGATGGGGATGTGTAATCTCCAGGTTTAAAAGGAAGGTAGCTCCAAATGCCAGATGGAGGGGAGTGGTATCAGGAGACAGGTATCTAGATGTCTCGGGTGCTCCCAGAGGCATCCGGTGGGGCCACTGTGAGATACAGGAAGCTGGACTAGATGGGGACTTGGCCTGATCCAGCAGGGCCCTTCTTATGTTCTTATGAAATACTATTGTTATCATCTGCCAATTACCATAAACTTCTCTACTAAGTCTCAGATTGTAAAGGAAACAAAAGATTACAGCCATTTCATCTAGAAAATAAATGACTGACACAGTAAAATTGCACCAACAAGAACAAAAAAAAGAGAAGAGGTTGCATTGCAAGGACATGTACTCAGAACCAGTCAAGAATAGGCTTCTTTGTTCCTGAGGATGTTCTAGAAAAATGTGATTTATGGTCTCCTCCATGGCCCCAACAGCTGATGAATCATGCCTCAATTGTATGAGCTACAATGTCAGCTGAAATGTACTTCCTCTTTATTAAGGATGGGGATGACTAACACTTTAACAACTCAGTGGACCTCATAAACAGAACTTACAAGCATTATGATTGGTTGCATTTTACCCCAATTATTAAGCCTTGCTGCTGCCAAAATCTACCATATGCAAGAAGAGGATGGTCGATTTGGTTCCTTTTCACCACATAGCACTAGTTTCTCCTGTAAAATGGATGGTATCTTTGAGGAAGGGGCCATAACTCAATGGTAGGGCATATGTTTTGCTTATAGAAGGTGCCAGGTTGAGCATCCAGGGCGGGAAAATATCTTTCTCTACCTGGGGCCCATGGAGAGCTGTTGCCAGTCAGAATAAGCAACCCTGGCCATAGCTTTAGGCTGGCATTTTCCCCGTCCAAAAATTATTTCTCCCCACCCCCCACCCCCCACCTAAGGTCTGATAGGCTAGATGGACATGGTGCAAGACAACTTCTGATACACCCAGGTCCTACCACATGTTTTTGTTATCAGTGTCTATATATGGAAAATGGCCAGGTTCCACAGAGCTACTATATACATGGCTAAATTATTTTGACTTGAGCCCTGCCATGCTCCATCATAAAGTGCCTTTTGGAAGTTTCCTCAATTTCAAAAGAAGCTTGGCTACTGTTTGAAAAAGACCAGTTCAAAGCATTGGTGAGCAGGCAGAACTAGTTGTGTAGTTCTTTGGATCCAGTCCAGTAATAATAGTAACCCAGGCCTGAAGACCTTAGAATTATTACTGAATGAGCATGAGTTTAAAAATAACCACCTTGCTCATGTTCAGTAAATGCCATAAAGAGTTGAAGCAGAACTTCCCAAATAAGTTGAGCCTGTGCAGTGTACACCATCTGCCTTAGCACCTCACTGGTTCTTTTTAAACCCAGAGGAGCCAAAAACAACAACAGCAACAACCCACAGAACACAAAACAAAACAAACCATGAGCCTTAATCAGGTGTTATTATCAGTGCAGAAAGATCATGTGAAGAGGGAAGAACTCTAATCCTGCCTTCTCTGTGACACTTCCATCAACCATCTAACCCAGGGGTTAAGTCTACAGTGGCACAGTTACTTGCATCTATGCGGGCTCTCCAGAAGAACTTGAACCCTAAAAGATCAGGGCTCCAGCTTACAAACAGTGTATGCACAGAAGGTGGAAGATCTCTGTTTTCAGGTTGTCATCCACACGTTGTATGAGCTTTCTACAAAGTAAAAGTTAAAAAAAAAAAAAGCTTGGACAGGGCTGCAGATTGCTACCAAATTAGAGAATCTCTCTGAAGCTGGTTGGTTCAAAGAAGACTGTTCTGAAATCTATTATATACAAATTAGTGATGGCATCAGGTCCACAGGCCTACTGAATTTTTATAGACCACCATATTCTGCCTTCTGTTCATTCTTAGTTGCATCCAGTGTGCAAATCAGAGGTGAGCTCACATTAGCTTTTTCCTCCCATTTGTTTCAATGTCAGCTCCTCGAAATACAAATTGCATTATTTGGGACCTGATCCATGTCAAAATCACTGAGAGGTAAAAAGGTTGAAGCTGCCCCTATCTCTCATACAAGGGATTGTGTTCCCAGTCTGCAATTAGCCCCCCTGCCTGCAATTAGCTTTGTATTCCTGTTAGGGTAAAAATGTGCCCCTTTGTCTGCAGCCATTGTAGGTCCAAGAAAGAGAGGCTGTGGGACAGATGAGAATCTGACAAGGACTACTCATCTGACCAAAGCTACCTGAATATTTCCTCAGATGTTGTAGCATTTGGGCAATGACCAACATCACCCTGTGGCTTGTCCTCACAGCACCTCCGAGAACCATCTATGCCACGTGTTTTATGAGATTTTCTTGCCAATGAGGAAAGAATAGATGAGATGAAAGAGGATAATGAGAAATATGGTATGCATGTTATGCTTCAGTTTGTTGGTCTTGAACTCATACAATTCTCTATTCAAGCACCGGTTGAAACATTGACATCTCAGCTGGGTTAGATGAAAAGGACAGGAAAAACTGAACCATCAGTCAACATCCTCAGATAACTTTGGTTTAACCATTGGTCTCTTTGGATTTCTAGTTTTTACAAGTTCCTGAGCTGTTTGCATCAATAAGTATCTGGGACACTGAGATAAATAACAAGATTTGAGTAGACACCTTCAGAAGATAATTATGCCCATGTGGTTCTGGAGAACAAAGTCACATGTGGGTTCATTTCTTTCTTGATGTTCCTGAGCTTCCTTCCTTCCTTCCTTCTCTTTTTCTTTTTTTCTCTTATTGACAAAGACAAGACTGAAACTAGAATTCCATTCAGCCAACAATACCAGGTATTGCAAGACCCTTTTCCAGCAATTCAGCCTTATTCCTTTGCCTTATTCCTTTGCACCAGCAGGAGCTGCTTTTAGGAAGGCAGTGGCCAATGGGTGACGGATACCAAAGGGAAAATGAAGGTCAAGGATATTCCCCATGTGACCCTCTAGAACCATGTGTAAATTCTAATGTTTCAGCACTGCATTGGAATTATTTCTTTTTCTTGCTCATGAAAGAAAAAGTACAGAGAAAGAAGTAAGAAATTTGGAGCTCTACTGAACCACTACCAAAGGATGTTGTCAAGTGATTCAAAGAGCACTACATTAATTTTGAATGCATCAATAGATTGTGATTCAATCCCAGGCCATAAACAGATTTTGGGCATAGCCCATGACTGAAAGAAGAAAATTCTTAACTAATGTGAGTGTCTAAATGTCACAGCATGAGCTTCTTTTACCCTTGGGATTATGCAAATTAGCTTGCTTTGGTTGGTAATTGGCCTTCAAATTTTAAGCACAAGATTCATTTGAAGTCTGATTTCACAAACTAAAAAAGGTTGCCTCACTCACCTCTTTGCAACATTAAAGTACTTTTGGCTCTAATTATAGACTATATCTAATGCCTGTTTCTAACCCCAAAGAAAGAGAGGGAACCTGCCTGTCTCACTTACCTTTTATGCCTTTCTCCACTTGCTACCGACTTCTTACAAGGCTACAGAAGAGGGACAATTTGGCTAAAATGGGTAAGAGCTGAAGTTGGAGGTTGTAGAGGGTTTTTTAAAAGTCTTTAGTCTTGTTTCTATCTTCTTTCCACAATAAAAACAGATTCCAGCACTCCCTAAAGTCGAATGATTGCCAAATCCCACATTATTCCCAAGCCCCAGCACCCTACCATACACAGAGCTATTTAGCTGTCCTTTGATACCTATAAAATTTATATCTGTCACTGGAAATTCTAGTTTGGCCCTCAAAAAACATACCACACATGGAAATAGGCCATGTGCAGGAGAAAGCACTATGTATTTGCAGATTCTGACATGGGCCTATATAAGCAATGTGCTAAATGTAGACAGTCTGTGTGCTACAGAGAGCAAGAGATTATCCAGTGTCCTTTCAAGAGGAACACAAGAAGCACAGAGAGGAGCTTGTTGATCCCATGTCAGTATCTGCTGCAGATTCCAGATTGTGAAATCTCCTCACAATGTGGGACAGATGTTGTGGCAAAGGAAATAAAAACAGACTTCAGGCTGGGACAGTGAAACGACACCGCTTGATACAGTAATTCCCTCCCTACAGCTTTCCAAGTGGCTGGACCAGTGAGCAATTGCAGACTGAACCAGTCACATCACAAGGGCAAACGGAGATCTGCAATCAATTCTTTGGAACGTTTACAGTGAGCAGCAGTCCCCAAAGGCAGGGAAGGGGAAAGGAAGGACTTTGTTCATTGCTCAGTCTTCAAAATGATCCTGACAATTTTCTGTCCAGAGCTCTGTGCAACAAAAGGGACTTGTGTGGATTTTTTAAACATGGCTTTACAGTGTTCACTCCAGTTCCTAAGGCAGGCAGTAAAGCAACAGAAGGGAAATAACTCCCCTTTGCTAAGGAACTGATTCAAGATAAACGTAAGATAAGAACAGGGATCTATCAAAGAAAAAGAAGTGGAGACTATTTTCTTCCACCCAGAAGATGCTTAAAGAAAATGATAATTAGAAGATCCACACATAAACTTCTATGAAAAGCTCTCAAATGTTTGAAACATGTATTCATATAATTATTATAATGGCAGCTCTATTTCTATTGTGTGGCCTCCTCCCTCTCCTGGTTTGTTCTTATGCTTTTAGCATAGTAAAATGTATTTATTTATTGATTGATTCATTCATTCATTTAGGGAAAAAAGAGGCGTAGAGAACAATCAGTTGGGGATAATGGAATATACAGTCCAACACCCCTGGAGGATGTTGGCTTTGGGAAGGCCGAAAGAGGCCCTTTCTCAAGCAGTCCACCATGTTTGCCTGACTGGTTTGAAGCTGCTGCTAAGAGCAGTTTGGAGCTTTTCCTTTCCATGAAGAGCAGAGCCACAAAAGTACTGGACGCAGCTATGGAAAATTATGAAACAGAGGATTTGAGAGGATATGCAGGAGAGTTATTATTTTACCTGAGCTTGTTATTTCATCTCCCACAACAGCTTGTAAAAGCTCAACAGAAGGGTGATTAACTCACATGAGGAAAAAAAAGCCTCAAACCATTCTTGCTTAACCCTTAGTATTACATAAAATATGTAATATTGAGAAACAAGAGACTTAACTTCAGTTCTAAACCAAAAGTATTTGGTTAAAATGATCCAATGTAGCCAGTGTATTCTGGGCATATTCTGTTTACTGCCCAATTAAGCAATGATCATTTCCTCACTGAGTAGGTTGTGACATACCACAATTTATTTTGTTAATTGATTTTTTCATCTTGGCTGCATTTCTGGCTTGATTGTTTATGGCCCTATCCACATGAACACCACCAAGCTCCTTCCTCCAACGCGGTTAATATATGCACACACACTCAATTTCAGCAGGCCCTCTGCCAGTCTTCCCCTACCATTCCAAGCTGCCCCAACCAACTGACAACAAACAGACCAGTAGTTCCCAATGTCTGGCCTTCAAGATATTTTAGACTTCGAACTCCCTGAAGCCCTTTTAATTGGCTTCAGGGACCTGAAGTCCAAAGCATCTGAAGGACCAAAGGTTAAGAACCACAGTCATATACCATGCACAAGCATTCTTTCCTTTTTTCTTCACCCCATGAGTTTTATTGTGTGGTGGCGGTGGAGAATTACTAGGTCCTCTGGAAACGGTCAGGCACTTGCATATTTAATTTAATTTAATTTTATTTTATTCTATTTTATAGCTCACGTAGAATTGCAAGACAGTCCACATGTAGTCGCTGGGTTGAACTGTTCAAAATACTCTGGATTATATTATAAATGCAATCAGCATTCTTATGAGAAGAATTTCCTTTGTCAACAAAAAGACACGATGCTAAACAGGAAATCTTCAGCATTTGCTCAGTCACTGAGCAGACTGATCAAACAAAATTAGTTCTGGATTTTTTAAAAATATATATATCTGTAGCACTACAGAGGCAGTGGGCAAAATTGCATGATTCGTGGTATGAGTCTGGATAATTTCAGAACATGTTGAGAATGGAGTTACCCCAAACCCTGCTCAGCTCTTGCCAACATTTTGGAAAGGATGCAGCAGTATTTTGTTTGCCTTTTCTTCCTTTAGTATTACCACTCCATTGCTAACAATGAGGAAGAAACCATCCAGCTCCCCTTTTAGTTGTGTTATGGTGTGGAAGAGGGGGTGTTTCAGAACCTAGATCTCTGCTGATGTGGCCATGTCACTTCTCCTGTCCTCTTCCACAGTCTTTCTTTGTGCTATAGATTTGAAGAGAGGAAGCATAGAAGAGTGTATGTGTGAGATCCAAGACTGGATCTCTCCTGTGAAGCTCTATCTTCCATCTTGGAGGGAAATACCAAGTCCTTCTTAGAGCCCCTAAGATACCATCCCAGAGCCCAGAGGATGTTTTTTTTTTTAATTGCCGCCTATCAGGGATGGGGATGGGAGTTGTGGGACTTGCTGTCAAGTCAGACTTAAATTGCACCCGTGGCTTGACCTTGACTGTTTTTTTATGACTCAGGCTTGACTTGCAACTTGGAACGCACCCACCCCTCCCTTTTTTGGGAGGAATAAAGCTTGTTTGCATAGGGACTTAGAATTAGGACTTGGGACTCCAAACTTGGTACCAACAACTTGGATCTAGACTTCGGACTTGGTACCAAAGACACATACATGTACTTGGGACTTGGACCCAAAGTCTTGACAACATCCCTGCCAGCTATACAAAATAAAACTTCTCATGGACAAAACACCAGCACGCCAGTAGAGACAAACCATTAAAAGCTATTGTTTAAAGTGCATGGTTTTGTTTATAGCATGGGTTCCCAGCCTGGGAGCCGTGGTTGTGAAGTGTTTTCTGGGGAGAGGCTCACCATGGTCATTTTTAGTTTAAATTATTTCTTATATTTCTTATATTATATATGGTACACTCAATGCTGTTTTTGTCATCGAAGCGACCAACATGACTTTGACCCAACTCCGGGAGGCAGTGGAAGACAGGAGGGCCTGGCGTGCTCTGGTCCATGGGGTCACGAAGAGTCGGACACGACTAAACGACTAAACAACAACAATGCTGTTTTATTTTAATCCTCTTGGCCCAAAGATAGATAGTTTTAATCTGAATTGTAATTACAGGCAACCTAGAGTTCTTAGTTATTTTTGTGCTCCTTTGGGGAGATTTTCTTTTTATGCATGCGCATCACTCCTACCCCTTCTGAAAGAGCCACTCTTGCTTGTTTATTCCTGCTCCTCTGCATCCACCTTTGGAGAACTGACGTCAGTCCTTTGGACCCGTTTGTTAGCCCAGCTCAAAGACACCTGAATAAGGTGAGCGCATGTGCACACCAGAAACACTGGTGTCCAAGATGGCAGGAGTGGTGCATGTCACTCTACCTGAGTCTCCCGCTCTTCCGGGAGCAGCAATGGCAGCACAGTGAAGGGAGAGAGGACCTGTGAGGTGAGATGCCTCCAGACCCCACCTAAGTCATGGAGGAGGAATGCAAGAAAAGCAAAAAGTTGAGGGAAGAGAACCAGAGGGGTGGGTGGGGCATGGGGCAAGGCATTTGGGTTGGACGTGTTTATTTAGGCTCAAGGGGGAGGAGATCCTCACTGAGGGGGCTTTTTTTTTTTTTTGCCAAAAAAGTAAATTAAATTCAAAGTATATTGGCATTTGTTCCTTTTCACATTTTATCCGGTATAGGTAGTTTTACAGCCCCTCTGCCATAATGATGTATGATTATATTAATATTAATATATTAGGTTAGAGTTATATTCTGAAAAATCTATTTTTAATGTGCTTTCTTTAGTCCATTAAAAATGCCTTTTTATGCAAGTGTGGTGGGGGTAGCAGGTTACTTGGCTATTATAAAAGGGGACTGCAACTCGAAAAAGGATGGGAAACACTGGTTTATAGGAAGAGAAAGATAGAAATAAAGCATTTGAACACATAATTTCTCATCTGCATTTTGAAATGCTAAAGTCCCATGAGGGTTGTATCATGAGCTTGCTCTGAGAATGTAAATCATTTATCAGAATTACAGCACTGCCATAATAGGACTTGGAAAATATCTCAGGAGAATTTAGTTCAAATGTGAAGCAATGTTTGCAACACTTAAACCATTTATGTTTATTTTCTCATCAGTGCCAATCTATAGCTTAAGAACTTCCCTAAGCAACACCACACCCATTTCCATGTGCCAGTTGTTCCGAGTTCCTCTTTTATTCAGGAATGTTTATCTTTTTATCATGTTTTCTATTGTCCACTTTGTGTTTTTCTTAAGAAATAAAGCCTCAATATTATGTCTGAAGAATGCAAAAAGTTAATTGTTTCCTAGTAAGTCCTAGATCTTATGTGTCTCTTAAAGGATCCAATATAACCTTTGTACTTAGGGGGTTGTTTCTAACCATGAAGATGTCTCTGCCTTGTTTATAGCTGCATATCATCATTGTGCTCCAATGCACTTTAATTTTCCCATTAGGCTCTACAGAGGGCACCTCCCAAAAAAACTATGACTCCCAGAAAGAGCTGCAACTCCCAGGTAGCATCCCAGCACCTCTCTTGTTTTTTAAATTAGAAACAGATTGGAGAAGACAGGAATTTAAATAAATAACCAGAAAGCTGGTCTGTAGACTTGTGTGTCTGAGCTGCATTTCTCTGAATTCTGCAGGGAAATTCTGTGGGTTGCAGTCCACAGAATTTATGAAATATATGAAAGAGCACACCCCCACCCTTGACCACAGAGCCATGCTGGGTGGACTTCTGGGAGTAGCAGCCCAAGACCTCTGGAAAAGCATTAGGTTGCCTATTCTTGGAAAAGGCAATGCTGCAGTGAAAGGTTCATGGTATGACTTGTTATAATATGGCTTCACAGAGTGCTCCTATTTAATGTTGCTGCTAAGCTCCTGAGTCTTGTCAAGGTTACCTGGTTTGTTGTGAACTGTACAAAAGAGCTGAATGTGTTCAGGTCCTCTCTGTGCTATTTGTATCAAAAGTATGTACCAAATTTAGGAAATATTGGGTTAATTTTATAAAAATACAAACTGATAACAGAGTCTGCTTATATTTCAAAGAGCCTAATTAAAAAGAAACCACTGTTAAATATTTTTGCCAGCATGGTGATAGGGCTGAAAGCATGACTCTTCTTTTATTTTTACTTTTTTTAATGTCGTCTTGTCTCACCTAGGTTTGACATTCCCAAACATTTAAGACTCAGCCTACTACATCTCAACATAATTTCCAAAGGTCAATCAACAATATATATTTTTATGAAGATATAATCATAATTTTTCAGGTGCCCATAGTCAGGGTTTATTGTGTTCCTAAACACCCAAGTACAACATGTGTAGATGTACACATATATCAGGTATATACTGTACGTCCTGTGGAAGTATCTCTACTAGTTGTTTGAACTCAACACACACACACACACACACAGAGAGAGAGAGAGAGAGAGAGACACCAAATCTTGCATCACTTTTAACAGTTTTTATTTGATATAAATGTTTGTGGATTGCTGCCCACTTCAATAATCTGATTAGGTGTACTACAAATAAAAAGTGTTAGTCTTTAAAGCACTACAAGACTACTTGACATATTAGGAACCTAACAGTAAAGGAGGCACAGGGTTTTGTGGTCTCTCATTATATAAGCTTCCATTGAAAGAGGAAGAGAGAGAAAATGAGCAGAACCATTTGAAGAACGCATGGCATCTTACTGTTGTTCAGTTGTGGAAAGAGGAACTTGTGACTTACATAACAGAAGGCTGGGGTTTTTTTTGGGGGGAGAGACATATAGTTCCTCTTTGCTAAGTATATAACTTCTTTTAGAATTGTTAGTTACTATACTTACTCATTGCCTGAAGCATGAGAGGTTGTCAAGCCTAATATTACCCCTAAAACAGGGATGGGCAAGGTACAACCCCAATATTATAAGTACCTCTCTGGTTCTTCTTGCAGACCTTGGATGTCTCTTTTCAGAAAAGTTATTCCGCATTCTTAGAAGCTTCTAGGATTGATAATTTTGCAATAAAATGGGATACAAGGCTCCAATCCTCCCATGAAACTAGGAATTGGCTCCTGGTAACATTCAATTTTGATTTTTTAAAGAAATACCTTTTCCTGACCTTCAGGGGTAGGGCAGTCCCCAATGGGTTATGGGAATGGAAAATTGCTCTCTCCCCCCCCCCCCAAGAAACATAGTGGAATGAGATCAATCAATTGTTCTTTGAATCCATGAAGCTATTACACTGCAGGTTGTAGCAGGATGGATAACTAAAAAGCATGAAAAAGATATCATGAAATATCTCCTTGGAAATTATATTGCAAAAGGCTCAAGGGATTTAATCTATCCTTCCTTCCAGAGACCAAATTGCATTGCATGTATTTCACAGAAAATGTGATACCTGGTAAACAGAGATCATACATACATATAATACTCAGAGGAGGCAAGCAGTGCACTTTCCCCCCAAATGACATAAACAGTGTGATGCAGATTGTGTCTGAATGGCACAACCCTTCCACCTCAAGAAAGAGTATCTATGTGGATCTGCCACAAAACACATGCACTATACTGTGTGCCCCATGCACTTAACACCCCACCATACATAACATTTTAATAATAATAATGAACTAAACTAACCCTCCCCTTCATGGATTGCTGCCTTGTCGTGGTGAAGGGGCTTGAGTAATTCAGAGAAGCTATGGGCTATGCCGTGCAGGAACACCCAAGACGGACAGGTCATAGTGGAGAGTTCTGACTAAACACGATCCACCTGGAGCAGGAACTGGCAAGCCACTCCAGTATCTTTGCCAAGAAAACTCAATGGACAGAAACAAAAGGCTAAAAGATATGATGCTGGAAGATGAGCCCCTCAGGTCGGAAGGTGTCCAACATGCTACTGAGGAAGAGCGGAGGACAAGTATGAGTAGCTCCAGAGCTAATGAAGTGGTTGGGCCAAAGCCGAAAGGACGCTCAGCTGCGGACGTGCCTGGAAGTGAAAGGAAAGTCCGATGCTGCAAAGAAAAATACTGCATAGGAACCTGGAATGTAAGATCTATGAACCTTGGGAAGCTGGATGTGGTCAAACAGGAGATGGCAAGAATAAACATTGACATCCTGGGCATCAGTGAACTAAAATGGACGGGAATGGGCGAATTCAATTCAGACGATTATCATATCTACTATTGTGGGCAAGAATCCCGTAGAAGAAATGGAGTAGCCCTCATAGTCAACAAAAGAGTGGGAAAAGCTGTACTGGGATACAATCTCAAAAATGATAGAATGATTTCAATATGAATCCAAGGCAGACCTTTCAACATCACAGTAATCCAAGTTTATGCACCAACCACCCATGCTGAAGAGGCTGAAATTGACCAATTCTATGAAGACTTACAACACCTTCTAGAACTGACACCAAAGAAAGATGTTCTTGTCATTATAGGGGACTGGAATGCTAAAGTAGGGAGTCAAGAGATAAAAGGAACAACAGGTAAGTTTGGCCTTGGAGTTCAAAACGAAGCAGGGCAAAGGCTAATTAATGGAGTTTTCTCAAGAGAACAAGCTGGTCATCACAAACACTCTTTTCCAACAACACAAGAGGCGACTCTACACATGGACATCACCAGATGGGCAATACCGAAATCAGATTGATTATGTTCTCTGCAGCCAAAGATGGAGAAGCTCTATACAGTCAGCAAAAACAAGACCTGGAGCTGATTGTGGCTCTGATCATCAGCTTCTTATAGCAAAACTCAAGCTTAAACTGAAGAAAGTAGGAAACACCACTGGGCTAGTCAGGTATAATCTAAACCAAATCCCTTATGAATACACAGTGGAAGTGAAGAACAGATTTAAGGAACTAGATGGGGTCACGAAGAGTCGAACACGACTTAACGACTAAACAACAACAACAAACTAACCCTAAGCTTAGTGATGGATGAAGATGGAACATTTTTGTCTTGTCTTGCCCTCCTGCCTTTGTCAATCGCAAAGCTTCTCTAATAATTCAAATAGCTCCATTACTTAGGCTATCTGTATGAATAAGCAAAAATGCATGCTGCTTATATACTACCCCATAGCACCTAAAGCACTCTCTGGACGGTTTACAACTTCATTATGCAGGTTACACATTGTGTAATAAGTCAGGATGCAACTTACGTACGTATTAATTAAACTGTATGTAGATGAGCACTAAGGCTGAACTTTAAAGCACACCAATTAGAAGAAACCAAAGGGAAAGCAATATTTTGCCTGGTTTAAACTCAAGGGTAAGTGGGTGGAGAGCCTGGCTTCCAAGGGCTTAGAATTTCATTCCCCACTGTGGCACCCAGAAGAGCCACCTGAGATCCCTTGGAGCTTGTGTGGCTGATGGGGTCCTGTGTCTGGCCACCTGTGCACTCTTGGGCAAGCTGCCTGGTCCCAAGTGCTACGAGAAGGAAGAACCCAGAAGGTAAACCACTTTTGAGTACACTTTGCCTCGATCATCTGGGAGGGTCACCGTAAGTTGGAAACAACTTGATGGCACATAATTACTGATGATTAAAGAGTACTCTTCTCTCTCTAATTAACTCACACCATTATAATACATAGTTCTGGGAAAGACTTTTAAATGTTACTCAACAAACATTTTGAGTAAAACATTTTTATTTCAGCAGGCTTTTCAGAATTTGCCAACCGAAGAGCTACTAACAACATCACCCTTTTATATTTAACTGCCACCCATTTTAATCTGTTTTTTAAATGTTTGTTAATTTGGTTTGATTTAATTTAAAATTAGCTGCACTTTGATTATGTTATGTTTTTAATGTTATTGTCATTGTTGTGAACCACCCAGAGTGACCATCAGTCAGATGGGCAGTATAAAAAATAATTAAATAAAAACAAGCAAACAAACAAACAAACCTTTATCTCTCTCTCTCTCTCTCTTTCTGTTATACTTATAAAGCTATATGTCAAAATATGTGTTTACTACTTTAGGAATCAGAAATACTGACACTTTGGGGTCCATTCTTCCCCTCTGTACTTCTAGTCAGGCCATCCCTGATTAAAAACTTACTTAAAAACTTACTTTCAGGTACCCTTTGGGTCCTATAAGAAAATATGTTCCCCCAAGGATAAGATTCACATACAGCTTGGCTTGAGACATTTCACCCTTTCTTTTTTTTTGGTGAGCAATAATCAAATGTGTCATTTTGTGACTAAATATTTGTGACTCTGGGTACTGTAGTATGGAGAGAACTTGGACAGAGTACAAAGCGTGTGCTGAATAGAATAATCATGGTTGATAGAACAAGCATGATCAATGGAGCTTGTAGGCTTCTAGTTCAATGGCATGATTACATGGCAGCAGGGGGCAAGGAGCAACCTTCAGTAAGAGAGTCTGTGTAAACATTATACACAACAATGATCTCTCACTTTGAGAAAAGGTTTTTAAAGAGCCCACATTATATCATTTGGCCTGCCAGTCCTGGGACCATTCTAAATCACACACTGAAAAGCTAAACAAGAAGAAAATCCACCGAGGAACAGCATTATAGTATTAAAAGAACAATACTACCATATGCTATTTTTGCAACTGTTAAGAGGGTTGGTTCTCTGTATTTAGCAGCCTGTGGTGCAAGATAAGATGATGAGCCCTCCTAGTCCAAGTGAGAGCCCACTAGAGAGTTGGTTGATGTTTCTTCAACAGCAGCTGCACTTCAAGGCAACTGGAGAGCTGAAGAACTGCAAGGTGGGCTGCACAGCCTTTATCCCCAAACATCTTGCTGCTATCTGTCAGCTTCTGCTTCCTAATGTAATAGCCCTACTCTGCCTAATGACAGGGTCATTCATGACTACTAAGTAGGGACAGGCACTTGGCTTTTTTTGGTTGCTCTTCCTGCATTTTTTCCAATACTTGCCTGATATTAGCTTGCAATCCTTCAGAATTCATCTCCCTTCCCAGGGTCTCTAAGAAATTAAATCTTTAGGGAAGGGTCATCACTAGAGTTAAGGCATGCAGATGGACATCAAGGCAATACACCATGCACCTGACTATTTCACAAAACACAGGGTTTTTTTAATTACTGAAATACTGTGTCAGAACAAAGTGCTAAGCTGTAAGCTATGGTCTAAGCAGCTCAGAGTAAATGAATATAGTTTACAGAAGCTGGAGCAAATCCTCCAACCATCTGTAAATATAAGTGTGTCATCTTTAGCGAAACACATTTTAGGAGTGGGTGATATAACATAATATTTCAGATAACATTCCTGGAATTGCCCCAGCTAGTGTGACCCTCAGCCACGGGCCTTGCTGGCTGGAGGATTCTGGGAATTATAGTTCAGAAAAGTAACTATTCCAAGCTCTGCCTGAGACCATGAAATAAATGCCTTTGCAGTCAGAATGAAAAATTGGGCTATTCTTTATTTATTTTATTAAGGATGAGCTGCTTTTCTAACTCATAAATTGACAACTCCAAACCAGCATGGAAATGAGAGCCCTTGTGGGCAGAAAACTAATTCATAAATACATTGAATTAATAAATAATACATAAATATTGTTACTAATAGAGAAGGCGTTGTGTATGTTAGTCGGGTAATAAGCACACCTTCAGAACACTATGGAAAAGTTAACATGGTTTAATGAGGTATTGCCTAAACTCTCTTGGATAGGGTGCCACAAATGCTTCTCCATGTAATCTATAATGTATCTTCTGAAAACCACAACATTGTACATCCAGGCATAGTCTAATCAAATGAAAGTACTTATAACCCCAATAAAGTCAAGTGGGAGTGTTAAGTTGTATTAAGATAATATAATAGCCATAGCTGGGGTGGAGGGGGCGGGATAAAATATTTCACACATCTTTGCATAGGAGAATGACATGTTGAACGCACTCATTCATTACTGTACCTTGTATGTTTAATCTTTTAATTTCAGATGCTATCTAATTATATAGGGTCCAGATCATATATCCTGTTCAGTCCTTTGCCCATTTGGTAGCTCTAAGAGAATGTGAGACAGCTATGTGCAATGGGAGGGAACTTTCAAGACATTTCTGCTTGAACAGCCTTCCCAATTAGGTTCTGCCAGATTTATTGGACAACAACTCCCATCACCATGGGAATGATGGGAATTATTGCTCAACCATCTGGCGGATGCCAGGCTGGGTGAGGCTGCAAAGGAGGAAGACAGGTCAGTGATCTAGTCTCAGTCACAGGTTGCAGGCTGAACTGGGCATGAAACAACAGCCCAGCAGAAACAAATAAGACAATAACCATTTCCTTCTTATTGAGAACAGCAAGGCACAGCCATTTTACCTTCTAGAAGCACATTAGATGAGGTGTAAAATCTTTAGTGGGGCTGCCTATGGAAAGTGTCTGGAAACTTCAGCAGGTCCAAAATGCAGCAGCCAGCTTGCTAACTGGGGCTGGTCACAGGGATCACATAGCTCCCTTGTTACAGCCGCTCCACTGGCTGCCAGTCTGTTTCCAAGCACAATTCAATGTGGTGGTTCTCTAACCTATAAACCCGTGAACATCTTGGGCCAAAACTATCTGAAGAACCACATCTCTCTTTATGAGCCTGCTCAAGTGGTGCCTCGCTAGACGATTGCCTCACAGGACGAGGAAATCGCTAGACGATGCCTTTTTGCGAGCGCTACTGCGCTTCGCAAAACGATGTTTCCCTATGGCGATTTTCGCTAGACGATGAGGTTTCCCCATAGGAGTGTGCCGACTAGTGGTGAAAAGCTGTCAGTGCAGCTGTCAGTGCATTCCTATGGGGACCCTCACTCGCTAGACGAGGTTTCCCTATGGGAAATTTCGCAAGACGACTGCGTTTTCCCTTGGAACGCATTGAAGCGATTTCAATGCATTCCAATGGGAAAACGTGCTTCGCTAGACGATGTTTTCGCTAGACAGCGATCCTCGTGGAACGGATTAACATCGTCTAGCGAGGCACCACTGTATTAAGATAATCAGGAGAGGCCTTTCTCACAGTTGTACTTGGTGGGTACATGGGAAAGGGCCTTCTCTGTTGCTGCTCCCATATGTTGGAACTCCCTCCCACAAGGGGCCAGGCTGGCTCCATCTTTACTGCCCTTCTGCCAGTAAGCAAATACATTTTTCTTTCTCTTCAGGCAGGCTTTCCCTTAGTGACTTGGCTGCCTTAACAGGGTGTTTTAATGGACAGTTGTACCTAACTGAATGTGTTTGAATGTGTTTTGCCATTGCTTATGTTTTTAAGTATAGGATTTGGTGGATCCTTTTTAGTATGGGTATACATGCTGTTGCTAGCTTTAATATTGTCTTTTAATGATCTAAGCTGCCTTTGGTCCTTTTTAAGGAGAAAGGAGGGATAAAAATATTATAAATAATAAATAAATAATAGAGTAAATACCTGAAAAAGATTTGTTCTCCCTTGACAGTTGGGGCAAATAGTCATTCTCTGGTAGTGGGTAGTATCATTGGCCCAGCACATGAAAACAAGTAATCTGAAATGATTCTGTACAGAAAGTTAAGACTCCTACATGTTTTCCTTGTCTGCTTCAAGAAACAAATCATCAATCTCTCATTTACACAACCATGAACATACACCCTTATCTTTGGTGACAGGTAAGGAATGACCTTTGTAACTCAGGAAAAGATTGCACCAAAGCATCCAAGAGCAGCTCGTACAGGGATGAGGTGGTGTTCTCTACCCATGCCAGTTGTGCTGTCAAACAGGTCTTGTGTAGTCACTTACTCCAAACTTTGGACAGTTGTATGATATTTTGTTAGGAACTCTGAAAATAACATCAGTCTAGAATCTCTGCTGTGGGCCCTGTGAGATGACATCCTCTTCATCTGCTTCTTAGATCAAAGAACAATTGGCCATCACATTAATTACTGGGTTCTCTTTTTTAAAACCAGTTTGACTCACAACCTGACTGTTTGATTCAGTTTAAATAATGGTTGCAATTGAGCAATGTATTCATCTCTGTGTGTGTGTGTGTGTGCATTTACGTGTGTGCATATCAACACACATAAGGGGGTCGGAATGCATGTTTTTGTACCCACAGTCTCTGACATCCTATGCTGGAAAGATAGAACATAACAGCCCTATTCAGTCAGTACTTGCCCAGCTATTATCAATATGCTTAGAAAGGAGCGACTACTTCCCTTTCTTCATCCTTGCTTTGTCCATGTGAAGAATGACATATTCAAAGGAGAGAAACTCCTGCTCGCTTGTAAGTTTTACCTGTGAGCAAAATCCCTAGAAAACATGGGCTCTTTCTCACATATCAAGCCTGCACACAAACAGGAGCTTTTTCTTTTTTAGACACATTGCAGTCCACATGGAGAATTTGATGAGTGAGAGGGGAGGAGTTAGTCGTCTCTTTCTAGTTGTGTTATAACAACCAAATAGGCAATGACAGACTAGGCTGTGTGGACTAATGGATGATGCAATGATTGCATCTTGGATGAATGTGTCTGTGCTATTAATCTGTTGCACACAGCCCTAAAGTGAGCAGCTGTCTTGCGTGGCACAGACTGAGGAGCACTGAATGGCACTAAGGAGTTAGAGGGCAGAGCTGTGTGTGCCCGACAGTGTGTCCTTCAACCTCTTATCTGCTTCCTGATCCCTGCCTTGGTGAGGACTCGGTCTTATCACTAGTGGTTGAAGTAAGATTTCATTGCTGGTTCAGCTGCCTTTTGTAAGTGGAAAAAGGCAGACGCACTATCATATAATTCATCTCAGGGAGCAAAATGCCTGAACAACAGAAATAATCCACACTAGATATTAGGTTGCTAACAGAAACAGATGGCTAGTTGCCACATCGTAGCTGTGGGGAAATGTGCTGACTGTTTGCTGTCCTGGGGCACATCGGGCCTTCACAGAGCAGGTTTTGCTAGAGGTGGGCACGAACCTTGGTGGTGCCGCGCATTCCCTTCCCGTACCTCCCTGGCCAAAGACCCACTCATCAGTCAGAGCGCGCTCCTCTCCTCCTCCTCTTCAGCTGTTCAAGCAGTCTCCAGCAGGAGCATGGAGACTGCTTGAACAGTCCTGCCTCTTGTCTGAGTGGGCAATCAGCCAAGGAGGTGGGGCAGGGAAGCCCATACTCCTGCCAGAGACTGGTCTCAAAGAGCCAAAGAGGAGGAGGAGAGGAGCATGCGCCAGCTGGTGAGTGGGGGATCCAGCCAGGGGAAGAGAATGTGCGGCAACTGTGGTGCCACGTGTATGAACTAGCACGAACCTCTGAACCGAGGATGGTGCCCATCTCTAGTTTTGTCCCGTGACAAAAGTATAATGCTACAGCAATGGCAACTGACAATGCAACTTCAGGCCCTTTACATTCCTGTGCGGAAAGGAGCGTTTCTGACCCACACAGAGTAGCAAATGGGAATTTGACATTAAAGTCATTCTGTGGCAAAGGTATGGAACAATCCCCCCCACACAGCAGAACCTGAATGTTTGAGTTCAATGGGTTAACATGGGATGTATGTGTAATTTGGCGTGTGCTGTCCATAAACAGGAAAGGAGCTGAAATGACTGGCTGCACTTCAAGAGCATATACACTTGACTGAGAGATATTTGCCTCCAAAGACTAATGAGGTAATCTGAGTCATGCTGAGTTCCCTCCCAGGCAGAAAATTCCCCTACGCATCACAGCCAGCTTTACTGCAGTGACAACGAAAGGCACATTCTCAGAGAAGTAGGAAATGTGTGACTCTCTCTGTGTGTGTCTCTCTCTCTCTGTGTACATGTGTGTGTATATACGTGTCCACAAAGCAGACGTGTGTCCAATATGCAAACAAGGCCCAGTAATTTTAGCTCACAATTGCACTGGCATAGCAGGAATTCAGTACCTTCTCTTTTGTGCTGCCCTTATCACACCAGTGATTCAGCAGAGCAAATATGTTCCCGGGAGCAAAAGCACTCTTAAAAAGCCACTTTTCTTCGCACATATAAATTATGTCAATTATCCTGAAGTCCCTGGGATTCCTTTTTTAGTTTCTTTAGAAGCTGTCAAACAAAGGCAGGAAAGGTTTGTGAACAGGTTGGAAAGATATTTTTTTCAGACTACAAGCCCTCGAATCCCACCCCCAGTGTGGCCATGGGACTGTGGAGTCCAAAAAAGGAAGCAGGTCTACACTTTGGTAGCAAGGCAATCAAAACTCCTGCTGAAACTAACCCAGCAGGTGGGTGCTGACGCTCACTGCTCAGTGAAAGCCAAACAGAAGGGCTGCCACACACCTCTCAGGCTGCATACAGTATTTTTGCTGAAATAAAATGTGGTTTTCTCAGTGAAGAGCTCTTTGTACACATGGATGGCCATGCATTGGGACATCTCCACACCAGTGAAAACCAGGAGTGGCCAAGGTGTTCACTAATGCGAAAGAAAGCCTACATGTCTGGGAGCAGGGTTTTTTAAAAACAAAAATCCACAAGGACCTCACACAGTGATATGTCTGTGAAGATTGTCAGTCATCCAGGTGAAGTTATCTGGAAAGTGAGTCAGGGCAACTGTAGGTTGAAACATTTCACTACTCATCCAAGTAGCTTCTTCAGTCTGAGGAGAGTTGGTAGGAGACCCCAGATATATCCTCCACCTTCATTTCACTTCCTATTAGATAGACAAAGGATGGGGGTGTGTGAGTGAAAATCCCCCTTCTGCAGTCCTTCTCCACCCATTGTCATGGGTCATTAACAATAGTTAACAGTGGTCTTTCTGGTGGGTGTGGTCCTGATCTTTCTGGGGAAGGATGAAAGGGGGGGCAGCATGATAAATAGGAGACAGGTTGTATCTGAGGCCTCCAGCCTGGTTGAGTGAGGGATTTTCTATATGCCCGTGTATGGCCTCCCTGAACCCTCTTTCAAACCACCCATCTTCTCCGTCCATCACACAGTGATGAACAGAAAGTCAGGAGGCAGGCTGCTGGTGATGAGCATGGCCAACAGATGATGCCTCTCTCATTACCCACAACCCTCACTCCCTTACAAACAAAGCCCTTTCCCTGCACTCACACACAGACTGTCTCTGCCACTCTCTCTCACTGACAGCACTGAAGAGAGTTGGAAAGAATGGATCATCCGCTTTTCCCAGCAAAAATTAGTGGCATTCTTTAAGTGGGGAATGCAGTATTCAAGGATGAGCCTTCCCATGTGTTGTCGTCCCTTCCGCTGTGGTTATCTGGGTGTTGCACTAGGACTCTGGACAACTTATGTTTACGTTCCAACACAGCCATGAAATTCACTTTGTTTTCAACATTCTAAGCCTGACACACCTCACATGTTGTTGTGAGGATAAAGTGGGGAGGATGGCCACGTCCACTGCCTTGATCTTGTTGAAGCAAAATGGGGATAGGAATGTAATAAACAAACAGAAATAATGCTTCCACCAGTCCTCCCGGCAACTGTTTGGTGGTCTGGGAGGGCAGCAATTGTGCTGGAAAAGACAGGACATGGAGAAAGTCATCCTTGCTGTTTACCTTTGCACAGTCACGCTCCTCCTACACTGCCCTACAAGTTGTGGGCAGGCTGTTGATCAGCAGCAATAGAGCACTCACAGAAGGCAGGAGAGGCGATCCATGCCTGCCTTTCGTGCATATGTGCAAGTAGTGCTCTATCACATAAATGTCCCAAGGCTAGCAACAATGACTTTGCAAGGGCTTGGCCGTCATGCATTCAGTGAATGAGTGAGTGGGCTTTTTTTAAACACTCCCTTAAAAACAACGATTGGATTGCAACAACTGGCTTGAAGCAAATGTAGACTGGAAAAGGAAGAAATACGCTGGGAATTGGGACAGGAAACAGAGGGCTGTGGCTTCTGCCAATTCGGAAAACATAGGACATGCTAAAGATTGCTTAGCAAGGAAGTTTTCAGAAGCTTCGCTTCATATTCTGTTCAATGAAGAGCTACGGGGAAAATTACATTTCAGGCTCCAGTACCCAGAATATCCCAGCCAATGTGGCCACGATTGCTTGATAGCCCTGACTGTGTACATGATGTGGAAGGTTAAAATACAGAAGACATTGCAAATGTGATCATACTAGGTTGGTTAGTATGTCTCTGGGAATGGCAGATATATAGAGAACACACACACAATGCAAAACTCTTTCATCCCCATTTAAGTCACTTGATTTACTGGAAGTGTTAAACTGATGTGCTTACTGGGTGTTCTTGTGTTCATTGCTATCCATGATATCTCTCCAGACAGATACTAGACAGTGAAAAGCCAAGTTATTTCATGGCCACAGTGACATCTGAGTTTAGGTCAATACAATCTTTTAAATAGCTGGACAAATGGAGATCTTGTTGCTTTGTCCAAGTGCAGAAGCAACACTGGACTATATTCTGTCTGTGAGAGTGTGTTAGCAGAAGGCTAATAACAACAAAATGGACAATTCCCCAAAGTCTCCTTTCCCCCCTTTTCAGTTTATAAACCCAGCCCTCCTCCATTCCTCTTCCAACAGTCTTCCACAGCTGCTTTTTTAGGACGGTCATTTTTCATATTTCTTTTTTCAGACCAGGGTTGGATAAACCCTCCCCAGACAGATTAGCTAACTATATGCTCAGCCACACTTTTTGGAACAGAACTCAAAATAGTCTTCCCCCACCTCCTACCCAGACCATGTTGAGGTTTGTTTGCTTGTTAAATTTTGCCTCACAGTTATATTTTCTTTTTCAGTTTATAACCCAGAGATACCAAACACTGAAATGGCCTCAAATTAGGATTTGTTTTTGTGTTCAGATCAGAGATAACTGAATACCAAAACTCTCCCCTATGGAGCAAAAGCCATCTTTCTATCACTTGGTTGTGAAGGAGCATGGGATTTACTGAGATGTGGCTCCAAAATTCCCTTCAAGAAGCCACTTCTCTTCTTTTTAGAAAATCTGTGAAAAATATATTATTTTAAAAAACAAACAGTATTTAAGAAATTCTCTTCCCTTCTTGAGCTTCTCTTTTAGTTTTTTTTGTTTTTTGTCTCACAGTAACTGAAAACTTCCAACCAGCAGGCTGCGACCACAGCCTTGAACATCAATGGTAAGCACCATAGCGCTAAACACTGCCTCTCAAAACAAAGTGAAACTATTACAGGAGGGATGAAAAAGCATGGGCTGTCATGAAAGAAGTCTTTGTACTAAATGAGACAGGAGGAATATCATGTGATTGGTGGGCAAAACATTGGTAAAACCAGTCTAAAATTCATTTGTTTGTTTGTTTGTTTGTTTTAACCCCACCTTTCTCCTTAAAAGGGACCCAAGGCAGCTCACATAATTGTAAATTTAGTACGTTAAGGAAAACAAAGGTTCCATCTGGAAAAGGTTAAAGCACATGACTATTGGGGGGGGGGAAGGATAATAGAGTTTCTTTCCTTATCTGGTTTCACCTTAGACAACTAAACAGAGGAAAAAAAATAAAACCTTGGATAGGCTCTGCTGATTCATGTTCCCTGTTTCCAGCAGGCATAGAGCAACTCAAGAGACACTGGACAAATTTTGAAGAAGGGGCTGAGCGAGAATGAAATAATTTCCTACCCCTAAAGAGGTGTTATGTGGGGTTATATAAGGTATCATCTTATCTTGTGATTTCCTTGGCATCAAGCATCTTATCCATGTATAGGCTACTTGGTCCCTAGGACATGAGCTCAGCTTCACTGCTGTTTTAAGTATATTCCCAATGCCTTGATTCTAAAAACATCCACATTACTCAGGTGAAGGAAATCAAGCAAAAATGAGGACATACGCAGCTGTAAATGGATTCTGCTTCTGTGTACCCACTAACTGGCTTACCCAGTCCTGTGCAACAGGAATGGGACCTCTACTATTTACAGATACCTTGACTAGGCAGAGCATTAACGAGAGTAAACATCATGCTGGAGAGCACTATCGCTGTCAGTAAATACACTGACACTCCTTAGCATGTTGAGTAAAGATTGGGGGGGACCCCTACATAAAGTAAGCACAAATCACCCTTGCATTCCCAACTATTCCTATGCTGTTTTCTGTGTTCTTGGGAGGTGGGCAACTTCCTGCAAAGCTGATCTTTTTTTTAAAAAAAGTTACTTTAAGACATTAGTTCATCTAGGTTTTGCTCAAATGCGGACTTGTAGCTATCTTAATCTCCTCCTTCATTTCCTCCTGTCCTTCAGACACATCTCCCAGTCTTGTTTCACTGTTTTGTAATTGGAAAGGTAGACGCCCAGTGTGGTGTAGTGGATAGAGCGACAGACTAGGACTCAGGAGACCTGGGTTTGCATCCCTGCTAAGCCATAGAAGCTCACTGGAACTGGTAAAGTCACTTCTTAAATATCTCACTTACCTTGAAAGCCCTATTAGGGTCACTGTGAATTGGTTTTGACTTGAAGGCACATAACAACAGTTGGGAAGGAAAGATTCAAAAACCTCATCAGTCTACATCTTTGCCCCTCTGTGCCCTTAACAGAGTGTACTTTTAATGCAATTGTATTTAGCAATCAGTAATTTGTTAGTAATCAATAATTTGCAGAGAAAATACAGACTCTAATATCCTGGTTTACTAGGCGAATCCTCAACCAGAGCTAACTATCTTCTGCCTTCTCATTTTGCAAGAAGCAATAGCTTGTTTGTTTTGTTTGTGCAATTCTATACCACCCAACAGCTGCCACTTGCTCAACAGAAAAAAATACTAAAAACATAGCACATCTAAATATGCTAACATATTCTGAAGCCCAAGCCAATCTGAAATTCAAATAAGGAGCAGAGAGATGCATTCTTCACCTCAAAGGTGGAAAAAAAAATCTCTGTATGTGGATGCAGGATTGCCATCACAGCTCATGGACTGGGGTGGGGCATCTCACCCCAAATGTTTTGGGAGGCACCCCCTGATCCAGTCAGAAGCCATCACTGGCTCAGTGGCAGAAGCAACAGGAGCAATATTCCTCCAGAACTGCAATTACAAGTCCAAGTACAAATGGAACTAATGTAATGAAGTGTCTCTGATACCCAACCCAGTCAGCTTACCCCAAATACCTGGGGAATATTGAATGATGCTGAGAGAAATATCTGTGGTCCCAATCCTTATATCTGCTATTTAAGGCTGCCACATCAACAGCATTCCATTCCCTGTGATTCCAAGGAGGTGGACTCTTCTGATGTCACAGAAGTGAGGCAGGAAATGTTTGGGGAGAACTGGTTCTGGGGCAGTTGATTATCAAAAAGGGCACAGGGGAAGTTGGGTAAACAGCAAAACACAGCTAACAGAGCTAAGGGAGGGGTCAGTGACCAGGTTGGCAGCAAAAGTAGCTGAGCATTTCAGGTATTTGGCACCATCCTGCTAGCGCTCACATCCCTTGTGCTGATGTTGCGCGAGTGCTACACATACACAAAACCTTTCACCCTCAGCTAGTGACAGAGTGAGTGATGAGGACCCAGCTTTCAAAGCCATCTCATACATAAAAATATTTTCCCTCCCTCCTGTTGAACTGGAAAGCATAGCAATTCCATGAGACCTCAGCCAGCACCCTGAGGCCTAGCAGTCATAGCTGTAACTCCTACCCATTTCTTGCCTACATCCCTACTGTGATGTCCTTTATCTGTGTCTCCACTGGACCACTGGACAGCCACTAGAGGGACTCCAGCTGCCCCCTACCTCTGCCAATGTAATCACGTCCATGCCATTCTGCTCATCTCCAGCTATATTTGCACCTCTCTGGGCTTAAACAGCTGCCGGTGCAACCCACGTTTTGTATATACCGTCACCTTTATATGTCTGTGTTTGCTTATTCTTAATTTTAGCTTCTGTCTTACTGCTTGATTCCTCATTTCAAAGATGGTGGCAGAATATGGTTCCACAATCCTGGAGCCACTGCCGAGAAGGCCTTATTTGTTATGTCTGCCAGTGCAACTGCCATTATTGCCAAACATGTGAGAAGTGCCTCCAAAGCTGTTTTTAAGATACAAGCCAATTTGAACAGGTGAAGGCAGTCCATCAGCTATTACATCAGCAGTGTTGATGGTACCAGTTCTCAGTGCTGGGTTTCCAGATGCTGATGGACTGCAACTCCTGTCACTCATAATTATTAACTATGATGGGAGTAGTCCAGCAACATACTAAGGACCAATTGTAACTGCCCACATGTAACAGTAGTCATAGCGAATGCAGATATCAGAGCAGGTAGAAGCAGCCCTATTGTCATTCTATTTTATTGTTTTCTTTAAGGCACTTTGGGAATTCGTCTGCATTATTAAGCAGGACAGAAATCAGATAAATATTTTTTAGAAAACAATACCTCACACAGTTATGAATGTATAGATTCTTGATGGAAGTTAACACCTCTTACTAAGGACACTGTTGTTTCGATATGAGGTCCTTGACTGAGTAGCATGGTACATTTGCTACATGCTGTCTCTATTGTTCACGCTCCTCTCTTTTGGGATATACTTCCATGATGGAAATATGTATTACTAGCCAGTATTCTGTTCATAACTTACACACACGTACCTCAGATGACATGCCATCAGATTGCCACAGCAGGTTCTACATCTGGAGTTCCATGCACACATAAATATTTAATAGGCTATTATTTTTAAATTTAAAATAATATTTGCAGCATATCCTTCTTCATAAATACTTTACAACTACAGACTAATCGGTGCATATGCTCTCCCATCAGATGATCACAAGGATGTGTGTGTGCATTGTACTATGTCAGTCTTTCTCAAGCTGGTGCCACCTCAGAGGTGTTCAAGTGCAACTCCCAACAATTCTTACCCTGGTACACACATGAGAAAGCCAGGATTGGTTGTGTTTTCCTGTGCAATCTGTGTGTGCATGGTCACAAGACTACGATGACCATGGGAGCTTTCCTTTATCCACCCAGGAGTGCCTTCTGTGTAAAAATGTTGTCTTGGGCAAAGCAACCCTTTTTCAACATCACATTATGTTGTCTGCATGGGAACAGTGTGATGTTTCGCAAAGCATCTCCACTCTGAAACCATAAGGCTCATTTCCTTGCACTCCTTCCATGCTGCCTCTTACAGGTGCTCACCCAGACCATGTCCACAACAAGGAGCTGTCTAGTTGCTGTTTTGCCCATGCTTTACCCATCTTTCCCACTTGAAACTTCCCCATTGGGCCACGGCTATTCTGCTCTCCTGACACAGTGCAGCCGAGCAAAGAACAGACTCCACAATTTACTTTGGAGGAGGCGCCTGTTAATCCATACCACTCGCCCTCCCCCATCATAGTCTCTTCCAGCTCGTGATAGCAGAATGGCCTCTATGCGACCCCGGATTAATGTAAATATTTGGCTTTGCTTGGAAGGAAATGTAACATACATTGGGGATGGAAGCAATCCAAGATACTGCAGGCTTGGGAGCCAAGCCTCTGGGAATGCAGACACAGTGGTGGTTTCTGAAAGTATTTCTTTTCTCAGTGCTTCAAAATCCTCACACACACACACACACACACACACACCACTTCTTCCTTGACATTAGGAAAGGGCAGCTTTCAGGGAACAGCACCAAGGCTCAACTTTTAAATGCTAAGTTAGCTGCATTTCTGGGGTGGGCAAGTAATTCTCCATATGCTACCCAGACACAAGAACACTGTGCTAAACATAACATCTCTCACCTCCAGTTCCTATTGTCTGGGAAATGAGGATGGGCTTGCATGAACAAAGGCAACTGTTGCTTGACATTTGCGCTGATTCTGAAAGATGTTACAGGACCACGTAAAACACAACAGCCTTCCTAGCACTGGCGGCACTATAAGAGAGCACCCCACAATAAGGTATCCGCTGGCACAAGACGTTGGTACTACCACCACTAGTCTAGCCTTGTGGTTGCTCTACCACCAGCACTAATTCTTCTCATCTGTTTAGTTCAGCATCAGCACCAATTGGCACAGATATATAGCAAAGGCTCTGCAGATCATGGGAGTTACAGATGGGCTACACCTCCATTTCAATGTACTCTTTGTGTATGAGAATGCTTACTCCACCTTTTCCTTACAAAGACATGCCTGTCCAGTGATATCGCAAAATACTTCCTCAGAGCTCTTCTATGCTTTGCTTCTAGAGCATAGTGGTGCTCGATCTCCCTGGCACCCAAATCTGAAAGATGGCCATATGTTTTCTAAAGACCTCTTATAATTTCCTCTACACAAGAAAGCCAAAATAAACACTTCTTGGCTAGGGATATATCTGCATCTGGAAGATTGCTTCAATAGATGTGCCTATATAGACTTCAAGATATGCCACTTCTGTTGTGTGTTTTTTTTGTTCCTGTTTTTCGCAGATAAATTGCTTGTGAAAGTAATATATCTATATGTTTCTAGGTCTAGTTGGCCTTTTGGCTAATATATAGAATGAAGCAGTAATAATAGTGTTTGCTGTGAAGAGTTATACATAAAGAAGCAGGACAATATTCTTGACTCTGGAAACCCAAGAGCTCAGCAAAATATGCAGTAATCCACAGATGCCTCATGAAATTTTGTGACGTGTGCCCTGACATTTTAGGGAATAAACACAATGAATGTTTAAACAGCTCATTGACTTTCCTCATGCTGCTCCCTGGAACCAGCTCATCATTTTCTTTTGCAAGCAAAGATATTTTAAACAGTTTACTTGAGTGGGCAGTAATGTATAATAATGACTGTTTTTTTGAAGAAAAAAACCAACACCCTCTTGGAAATTAACACTAAGAAAGATAAAACGATTTCTTTAAATAATTGTGATTAAACAATTGCATGAATTATTCAGAGGGTATGTAACTTTATATAAGCTGGCTGGATAGCTCAGTGAGTTAAGTATCTGGCTGCAGAGCCAGAGGTTAGGAGTTCAGTTCCCCACTGTGCATCTGAGAAGAGCCAGCCTTTATGGCCTTGGGAGAACTGCACAGTCCCAGGTTGCCCCCAGAAGATGGGAATGGTAAACTACTTCTAAGTACTCTCTACTGAGAAGTAGGGAAGTAGAAAATCTGGAAAAGGGTCACTGTAAGTCAGAATTGACTTGACAGCACACAATTATGCTGACTAGATAGTTCACTGTGTTAGGTATTTGGCTGTGGAGTCAGAGGTTGGGGGTTCGGTACCCCACTGTGCCTCCCAGGAGAAGAACCAGCTTGTGTGGCCTTGGGCAAGCTTCACAGTCCCAGGACACCCCCAGAAGAAGGGAACGGTAAACTACTTCTGAGTATTCTCTATCTGAAAAGGGTCGCCATAAGTCAGAATTGACTTGGCAACACACAATTATTATCATATGTAACTTCATACTGTGCAGTAACTTCATTCCAGTGCAGGTTGATTACTATTTATCTATAGTTTTGTTGAAAATGGTGAAATTCAGACTTTGGGTGACTTCAAAACATGAATGAAACAGCTCTGTAAAACATTACATTTTTTGGATTATAGCTCCCAGAAGGGCCCAGCTAGCATGTCTATTTGCTAGGCTGCCTGGAAGCTAAAGTGAAAAAAAGAGTAACTTCATAGAATCATAGAATTGTGAAGATGGAAAGGGCCTATAAGGCCATGAAGTCCAACCCTCTGCTCAATGAAGGAGTACAAATCAAAGGATATCTGTCAGGTGATTGTCTAAATTCCTCTTGAATGCCTCCTGTGTTGGAGCACTCACCACCAACTTTGAGGTTATTGATTCCATTGCCATCTTATCCCATCTCTGGAACAGCAACAGGCATATTCTTTTTCATTCTTTTGCTATTTAGACTTGGAGTGCAGGATCTAGCTAAAATTAGCAACTTTTAACTCAATATGATTTCAGAGGACATTAAGTACGGGCTTAATCTGGGGAACTCAAGCATCAGTACCAGAGACTGATGTGACTGAAAGGCAAAACATGACAGGCAGTTGATGGCACATTGCTTTCCATATGTGCATAAATGCTTCTTTATGTATCTGGTTTTGCAGAGCAACAGCTGGGACTTTTAAGATTTTGCAATCAGCAGCCACAGACACATGGAGCCAAACTTTTTCATACCCTACATATTTGGCTTCTACAATACAGAAAAGGAAGGGAATGGCTGGATAAATGAAATGCATTCCCCACCCCCATTGCGGTGGGTGTAATTTCTCAGTCCATGTGAACAAAACATTTCTCTTCAGGGAGAATGCAAGCATGATTTTAAGAGGAGTACTCAGCCTTGGGCAGTACTCAACCTTTAAGAGAAGTCCTCAGCCATCACACTGCTGCTTTGTGCTTTTGTGAAGTAGTTTTGAGGTTCCTGCAGAGCTTACCACAGACCTGAATTAGGAGAAATGAAACAAAAAGCACGTGAAAGATTCGGGCCCTTTTGGGTTTACCCAAAAACCCATGAATTGAAAGAGGAGCCCATCAAAAGAACCCAAAACAAAAGCAAACCAAACATTTCCCCCACTCCACATCCCTAATCCAGACAACCCTACTCTAGCTTTCCTTTTCACAAGGGAGAAGCAATTGCCTGGAAGATGCATAGATTACTAATGACAGGGACAGTTGTAGCATTTTGCTGCATGAGCTGAAGAACATGATAGTGCCCCCTCATCCCATTTCTGGTGCAAAAGCCGTGCAGATTGAAAGTTCGATTTTACTTCACAACTGGAGGAAGGACAACATCTGCCAGCACACCTGATGGTAGCAGGCTAGTTTAGGATACCTTTGGCTGGCCACAGAGCTCAGCCCTCCAATTTATGCCAACAAGTGGACCGCTCATGGATCAAGCGGGAGGAATTCAAATTTCCAGGGCCCCCTGTTCTGCCCAGTTACAAGCCAACTGTGCCTCAAGAGCATGTCCTGTTCCACAGCATGTGACATCTGAGGTGGCTGCCTCATTCTGTCTAATAGGAGAGCCAGACCTGACTAATAAACAACCCTGTGAAGGAGGACTGTGTACCTATTCAAATGATTTCCATCTCCTTATTTGCTCCAGGACAAAGCTAAAAGGAGTCTGAAGTTGTTTGTTGACAAAGGAACATGCTTGTGCAAGACGTCACAGGGTGTTGTTCTTTGTCAACACTTGTAAATCCAGTAGCAGGTATTGATAACATTATGTACACTTTAAATAAGAAACATTTCTAGACAGCGTATTGAACTTCAGTCTGTCCTGAACTCACAACCTGCAAGTGAACTGTACTTCTAATTACAGACAGGGTTAATCATTACAGCTTGAATCCTATCCAAACATCCTCAAAGTTCAGGGGCTTTTAGTACTGGCATTTGGCAATCCCAAACCATGTGTACAAAACCAGGCATCAGCTATGATACTCAATGCCAGGCCCAAATGAAGAGTGCAGGTCTTTCTTTCACAAAATGTAACACTATTTGATGAAGGAAAGGTGGTGAGGGCCAGGCATGCCTGAGAGCCAAACCCTGTATCCCAGAAATTGTGCTTCCTAGTCTCAGAGACGAGGCACTATCTGATCTGTATATGAGGGACGTTCACAAGAGTGAACTTGCTTATTCATTGTTACTTAACTTAGTTCTTACATTCAAACAGGCAGCAGTCCTGATAATCTTTGGCTAAAAGGAAGTCCACACACGGGTTACTTTTTAAAAAAAAGGTTTGGCTGTTTTTATAACAGAGGAAGCCACATTTGCAGGTTTTGCATGGCCAAGTGAGAATGCCTAACTTGTGAATGGCATATGAGCATATAACTTAATTAGCTGGCTATACAAGGAGTTCAGCAATGTCAAAAGCAGGTCACCTTGTTTGAAATGACTGAATTTCTTCACACAGGGTCCTAGAGTCTTGTGAGGAAAAACCCTTTCTGTATCCCGAAAAAAGAACTTTTTCTCCCAGAAACAACATTTAATTCATAGTACAAGGCATGACCACTTCACAAGCTGTGACTGACTAAGAACAGGTAGGGCAGACAAACTGGGCAAGAGGTGTTTGCTGAATGGAAAAGACACTCCCTCTTGTCCTTTTCTTCTTTCACTGTTTATCAACAGGATATAGGTGCTTGTAGACTGTGGTCCTTAACGAAGCCTCTTTTCCTTGACAGAATTATAAGCAAACATGTCTTAACCTGCTGCCTGTAGGGAAATGGGTTTTGTTATGGAAGGAGCACCCTGGACTAAAACAATAAACAGAAGAATGGCTGTGTTTGTTTTTCCATGTGCTGGAGGTGAGGGTGCAGCCATCACAAACCTCCCTTCACATCCTCTCCAACTGACAGAGGAGGGTGAGGCACAGACATATGCAGACAGAGAGACTTTCTTGAGGTTACTGAATGAGGCATGATATTCCTCAATCTACCGCATATAGATTACCTCACCCTGGCCATAAAGAAATTACTAAGGCACATATGAACTTAGACCTCTGTGGGCTTCCACACATATAAAATGTGCCACATTTTTTAAACCATGCATCACATTTTTCTTGATGTCAATCCAATTTACAGATATCATGTAATAAACCCATAATAAAAATATAAACAATAGGATTGATTGGGGAAATGACAAAAGCCATTGACTTGATTGCTCTTAAACATCTCCTCCCTCAAAATAGAGCCAAACATGCTGCCTGGTTTACTGGGGAGTTGATGGAGATGAAATGAGTGAGCCATAGATTTGAGCGATGATGGCAGAAAACTCGAGTGAATCTGATCAAACACGAGCTATGGCCCATTGGAAGGCCTATTCCATGGCAATGGAAACAGCAAAGAAATTCTTCTTCTCTATCACCATCATGTCTGCACAGAACCGCTTTTTCAAATGGTCAAGGGCCTGTTACATGCCGGCCCCCAGGAAGATAATGCAGACCACATTGTAGCACGCTGTGAAGAATTTGCACAACACTTTGCAGCCAAAAATGCTCAGATCCGCTCTGACTTGGATGCTGTAGTTGAATCAGGCCCTGTGAATGTAACTATGACCCTTGCTTTTCCTATGCTAATGGATGCAATTCAGCTTCTGCAGCCTGATGATGTGGTCAGGACCCTTGGGGAAGTGAGGGCTACCATGTATCTGCTGGATCCTTGCCCTTCCTGGCTCATAAAAGCTGCAAGAAAGGGACTGGGTGAGTAGGTAGGAATGGTGAATGCCTCATTGCAACAGGGTAGGATCCCATTGTGCTTAAAGGAGGCAATAGTAAGGCCATTGTTTAAAAAAAAGCCCCTTTTGGCTCCCACAGTACTGAATAATCACCAACTAGTATCTAATATTCAATTCTTGGGGAAAGTACTAGGGTGGGTTGTGGCCTCTCAGCTCCAGAGGTTCTTGGATGGCACAAATTATTTAGACCCATTTCAATCTGGCTTCAGGCTCAGCTATGGGACAGAGACTGCTTTGGTCGCCTTGGTGGATGACCTACGCTGGGAATTGGATAGGGGGTCTGTGTCCCTGTTAGTTTTGCTTGACCTCTCAGTGGCTTTTGAAACTATAGACCATAGCATCCTCCTGACCCGTCTCTCTAGAATGGGACTGGGGGGCATTGATTTACATTGGCTCCAGTCCTTCCTGGAGGAGAGAACTCAGAAGGTGGTGCTGGGGGATTCCTGTTCGACACCCTGGCCGCTGACCTGTGGGGTTCTTCAGGGTTCTGTTTTTTCTCCTATGTTATTTAACATTTACATGAAACCGCTGGGAGAGACTATCCAGAGTTTTGGGGTGCTGTATTACCAGTATGCTGATGACACACTATTCTATAGGTGTGCAGCTTGAGGGTACTCCTGGATTCATCTCTGAGCCTGGATGCCCAGGTTTCAGCAGTGGCCAGGAGTGCATTTGCACAATTAAAACTAGTGTGCCAGCTATATCCTTTTCTTGACAGATCTGATCTGGCTACTGCGATACATGACCTAGTTACTTTCCGGCTAGATTACTATAATGTGCTCTATGTGGTGCTGCCAATGGAAAGTGTCAGGAAACGTAAGCGGGTCCAAAATGCAGCAGCCAGATTGCTAACTGGGGCTGGTCACAGGGATCACATAACCCCTCTGTTACAGCAACTCCACTGACTGCCGACCAGTTTTTAGGCACAATCCAAAGTGCTGGTTTTAACCTATAAAGCCCTAAATGGACTGGGCCCACGCTATCTCAAGGACTGTGTCTCCCACTATGAGCTGGCTTGGGTATTAAGATCATAAGGTGAGGCCTTTCTCTTAGTCCCACCACCGTCACAGGTGCGTCTGATAGGGACACAGGAGAGGGCCTTCTCTGTTGCTGCTCCCAGACTTTGGAACTCCCTCCCACAGGAGGCCAGACTGGCCCCATCTTTGCTGTACTTCTGAAAGCAGGCAACAACCTTTCTCCTCAGGCAAGCTTTTTCTCAGTGACTGTCTACATGAGTGACTGGCTACACAAGTGACTTTTAGCTAGATTGTTATGCATTACTGCTCTGACTGGGTCTTTCGTACTACTTGTGTTGACCATCTCCTAGAGTGGTATTTGTTTATTCCTCTTTAGTATTTGCATACTCATTGTTTTAGCTTTAATATTGTATTTTAATGATGTGAACCACTGTTGTATACTTTTTATTTTCAGCTTTAACTATTGTCCTTATTGAATAAATATGAATGTAAGCCACCTTGGGTCCTTTTTAAGGAGAAAAGTGGGGTACAAATAAATAAATAAATAAATACTATCTCACAATTCAGTGTAAAAGACTGCTAAAATGAAAAATTAAACCTTTCTTGCAATATATTATATATTTTGTCTTTCTCTAAAAGTAGGCAGTAATTAACTTAAACTTACCAGACTGGCCTAGGAAGAGATTAGCTTAAACTGTCCTGGCATGACAAGAGTTCTGCAAAGATGAAGCCACAGCCATCAAGGTCCAGCTCTGATAGGGTTTGCTGGGTCAGCAGCATCCACTCCAAGCCTTCATGCCCAAAATGTGAGATGACAATGTCACAGTGGCAGAGCACAGCAAAGTTTGGGGGAAGGCAGAAGCGCTTCTGGGTCATCTAACTGAGGAAAATAGCTCCAGGGAATCCACCTCCTGTTTGACTCCAATTTGTATGATAGACCTAAATGGGTTTAGCTACTGTGTTCTTCCCTAGTGCCCTGCCCTTATGTCTACCATTCTGGTGCACTAGTGTTGCATCAGCATACCTTTAGGTTAAGCCAGTGAATCCTGGTGCCATCTGGGAGTGGGTGCAGGTGAGTACTTAGAATTTACCCCCCCTCCCCACTGCAATACAATTTTCTTTTGCTCCATGACCACTCACCCTGAGATAATAACTCCTTGCCTAGAGACCTGGGGAAGTATAGCAGTGCCCTTAGACTGCTGCCTCTGACCCAAGACTTTGCATTCCTAAGTCAAAATCTATCCAAGGGCCAACTTAGAGACACTATATCTAGAGGCAGGGTGAGGTGGGAGTCAGTGCTGAAAAGCAAAGGGAATTGTAAGTGAGGAGTGTAGACCTTGGCCCCAGTGGCAGTCCCCCGGTGCTTCTCCCTCAACTGAGTCCTGCTACTAAACCTTACCTCAGTGGGGATATAAGCACCTGAGGGGAAAATGTTGTAGCGAAGTAGGCAATTTCAACGAAGTCGGCATTTTCACCCAGATGACTTATTTGTTGTTAAAATCAAACTTCTGTTTTCTTGACTGAGGCCATTCCATCCTTAAACATATGGAGTATGCAGTCACATAACTGTCTTTTAAATTCTCTTGACAAACAAAACTTTACTCATCTTCAGATCTGCTGTATTAAATTCACAAGCATATAGGGGTCAATTTTGTCTTGAGCCTTGCCATTCCAACAGCATATAAATGAAGAGAACTTTTCTATCAAATGTTTGTCCTGTTATCACAGGTAGGCTGAAATCCTGTTCCTCTTTGCATAATCTACAATTAGACTAGCATAACCATGCTGGGCTTTGTGCCCAGACAGTCCAGATTGTGCAACCCATTGCATAACTCCCTTTTGGCCCCTTGCATGGCATGCATGAAGAAGTATTTTGTGAATAGCTCTTCTGCCCTGTGGTGCTTTCCCCTAACATTGGTGCAGTTTTGTTTTATGTGCACAGAGATGATGTGCATCAGGAATTCAGCCATGATCTAGTTTTGTATGCTTGGTGCCATGAGGTATATGTCCTTTCATGGAATCTTAAATTTCCCACCACTACCACCACCCTTCCCCCCAGCCTATCTCCCATTTGTTATATGCTGAATCCTTGTCACAAGTGCACAGTGCAAGGGCTCTGCAGGCAAGGCACACCATATTTTCTCTGGCAAGAACGGAAGATGCGGAAGAACCGCATGTGAAACTGAACATTGCATGCATCCTTAAAAACCAAAATGACATTGGCCTATGTTTTTCTAAAACAATTCATTTCATTTATACCTTGGCTTTCTTACCAATGCCCCCCCCCCCAAAAGTCATTGGCTAAAACCCAGCAGTGGAACTGAAGTCTGATGCTGCCATCATTGCTGCCAGTAAAATTGATCTGGTGGCCATTTTGAGATATTACCCCTGCTGACCCCCTCGTCCTGCAGCCTCCTAAAGCTTCCCCAGGGTGAAATAACCAAAGAAAGCTTGGCATCTTCATGGGGTTGGATTGGAAATATTTAATTTCCAAAAAATCACTCCAGCTGATGATGTCATCATTTTCATATGGCATAAATTTCAGTGCTGGATTTCAGTCAGTGTATGCTAATTACGGTTATGGCAAATAACTACCACAAAATGCACACTGATGGAAGAAATGGCCCCAGACCTGGAGTAACATCTGTGCTAACTGGGCCCATGTCTGCCACTTCCCTTTGAACCACTCCTCTGGCTAGCCATGCCCCAAGCAGACTTGACTTCAAGATCAGTTTTTGCCAGGGTGGGCTGAAGAGCAAGCTGCAGAGAAAAAGGTACAGATGGCCAAGGTCATTCATTCATTCTCTCTCTCTCTCTCTCATATTCTACATTCCTCACTCACCTGAGAATGGCGTCAAGGTGGATTAGGAAAGCATGTTAGCATAGATTTCAAATATTAATTGTAAACACAAAGGGCAATGCACAATCTCCTTTTCTCATGAAATGAAGCTACATGGAACATTCTTTATCTCACAAAAGGCTGCTGTGTTATAAGAGGACAGAGGTTGATGAGGAAGAAGAAAACATTTTGACTGTTGCTGACTTTCTATAGACGTGTTTCAGAGACACTCAGTTCTCTTTTTAATAGAAATCAAGGCATAAACAAGAGTTTCAGAGGGTTAGAGAATCTGGTAGGCACATGGATGCTATGGTAGAATGGCTCACTATTGGCAAGTCTTGTACTTTGTACAGAGTCGTGTGCCAGGGATCTGAGGCGCTCTGGGACTTCCTGATGCAAAGGCTCATAGCAACAGTCACACTCTTGCTATTCCTGATTGTGCAGGAGTATATGTGTATGTGGGTTGATGGGAAGCAGCTGGAGAATGATATTTATTGGAGAAATGAAATAGAAAAACATTGCATTCACACCACAATTCCGTGTGTTTTCTGCTTCAAAATTACAGCTTTCCCAGCAGTTTTTTAAAAATCTATGGCTAAATGTATATCCTGCTTTGGAGTGCAAAGTTGTACATAAAGTCACTTAATACTGAAGAATGAAGAGAAAGATAAGTCACAGAGAAAATGAACACTCACACCATTAAAATTCAATAACGAGTACAACACATAGCCATTTAAAATCTTCCTTCAGCTGAAACCTCTTCAGTTGGCAAAGGCCCATCTGACTAATAAAAAACCTTTGTCTGCTGGCAAAAGGACAGCGGAGAGATAGACAGCTTAGCATACCTTGGTGAGGGGCCAGAGCCTGGCAACAGCCACTGGTGAGGCCTTCCTCTGTGTCGAAGATACTTCTGATAGGACCAAGCAAAGGGCCTCCCCCAAAGATTTTAAAACCTGAGCAACCTTATATAGGAGTATTTAGTTTTTTGAACAGCTTGGGAACAAATCATACCAGGTGTCACAGGTCATATCTATCACTTTAAATTGTGCCCAGAAATGGACCGGTGGCCAATGATGCTGTTACAACAACATCAATGGCGACTGGTCCGTTTCTGGGCACATGCTCCTTACAACTGGCCACAGTCAACAGTCTGGCCACAGCATTCTGGAACACCTTAAATTTCTGGACACTTTTCACAGGCAGCTCCACGTAGCTCTTTGCAATAGCCAGACTGAATATAACTAAAGCACACGTCACCATGTCCACAGCCAGCATCTCAAACAATGAGTGCAATTAACACCCTAGATGGAGCCGTAAAAATGCATTCCAGGCAACCACTGAAACCTGTACCTCCAGGTTCAGGGCTGAATGGAGCGATTACACACAAACAGCCAATGTGCATCTTCAAGGGAGTGTAACTCCCTCCAACATAAATGAAACCTCTGTTATCTGATCTGCCTTTCTGTCCATCAGCACTATTATCTTGTCTGGATTAAGCTTCTATGTTCTAAACCCCAGTCCAGTCCATTATCAAGAGACACTGATTTAGAAGTCAAATAATTTCCTTGGATGTTGACAGAAAGGAGAGAGAGAGCTAGTTGACACCAAAACCATCAGAATGACCTCTCCTAATAGTTTGATATGTTAAATATCATGGGGGACAAGGTGGAAATCTGAGGAACACAACAGTGTAATAACCACAGAATTGAACTGCAGTTCCTGAGGGATGCCCCCTGATCTTTTCCTTCCACACATAAACTCATTCTAGTATTCCATCCCTGAATTTATTCCTTGAAGCTACAGGTGTTAGAAGCTCGTCACTTGCTGTTCCTTCAGAGGAGATGTAAGGAAACTACTCCATGTGTCCTACAGAGCTGGCCATAGGATAAATTAGTACCTTGGTGAGGAGTGTCTTCAGCATTCTCATCAGTTTTGCACTATTACAAGCTATTTTTTACACTGTTTAAAGTATTTATTGCTTGCTAATATTGATACCAAGTGCATTGTAGTGGATACCGTGATGAACGTGGACTCAAAAGGCATGGGTTCAAATCCCCGCTCAGCCATGGAAACTAACTGGGGGAATGGAACTGGTAAAGCCACTCTTTAAATATCTCACTTACCTTGAAAGCCCTATTAGGATCACTATTGACTCACAGTAAAGCTTTGTTCTGCCTTTCACTTAGAAAACATGATATAAAACCAGAAAATGTAAAGGGAGTGTACATTAGAACTAGTTGGTGAATTTCAGATTTTTCTGTAAGTTCATTTTTGTAGTTAATCACCAAACAATTTTTAGAACTTTGGGGAGGAAGAAGGGTTAAAAACATGGGTCAGCATCCTACTGTGCCTCCTCTGACCAGACTTCTCTGTCAGCACAGTAATGTAGGATTGAAACTGATCACGCAAGCATTGCCATGGCCCCACTGAGACAATAGTGATGCTTGCGCAACAGGCCATTTCCATGAAAAAAACCAACACAGCCTTCTGTTTTCATAATGGCAATGCTTGTGCAAGCACACAATCTCATGTTATTATGTTGACAGGGATTTTTACTCAGTAGAAACTCATTAGGATACTGGCCACTAACTGGTAGTTGCTGTTGTTTTGTTTTCAACATTGCCCTAGCTCACTGGAGACAGTACAATCCACAATGCTGAGCCATCAGATTGATCTTGCCCTCTGCCGTCTTCATCTTGCCATCCAGGCCAATTAACCAGTTTGCCCAACTCTAAGGCAGGCCCTGATCTTATACATACATTATTAGTATTATTATCAGCCATGCACAAATTAGAATGATATCTACTAGCTGTCCAAGTAGTAGTAGTGAAAGTCAAATAGTTAAAATATTTATCTAAGTTGAAATTTGCACAGATATCCTGATCTTGCACTGCAACATGGCAGGAACATTACTTACTGATTGATTAAGATAAGTGCAGATAACAACGTAGTAGAGGCTACTTTGACTGTACTCAGGAATGGAAGACACTGAAGTCACAAAACATACAATGTCTCTGGCATGGGCACGTGAGATGGCGCTACTGTGTTTTAACTCCTGATTTATAACACCTTGTAAACTAAGTGACATTCCTGCTCAATTTAGGCAATAAAAGAATCTGCTCGCTGATATATGACCTTGGAAGTACTTTTTTCCTACTTAAAAAAAATACTATACTTAAGCAAATAAAGTCAAATGTTATATTGAATTAAACAGTATTCTGTCCATTTCATGAATGCAGCAGTTTTACTCATTAAATTGTTAATATCTAAAGATGCATAATAGGGGTGGGGTGGAAAACCTTAGTGGGAATTTGTGGGTTCAAGATATTTCTGCTTTGCATCATCCTCAGATCGTATGATGGGTGGGTTTCCCATGCAGCAAAGCAAGACTGATGAATTGATGCAAGGTGCTCAGATGTCTGGGGCATCCAGCAGCAGGCACTACAGTTTATTTCATGAAGTCTTACATTCCAATGGCACTCAAAACTAGAGTTACAACAGAACCTCTGGGAGTTATCAACTTTGGGCCAAATTAAATATAGTATACGTTCATCCAGGGTTGTTACATTTGTTTTAAACAAAAATCAGCCTCAGGTGTTAGTTAGTTTGGGCAGAAGAACTGTGGAGCTGTTCATTCATTCATTCAAACACTGGGCATAAACAAGTGTTTCATTCTTCCTTCCTGTCCTTTATATGCTCATCTTTTCAGGGGGAAACGACTTGGGGTCCCTGGCCATGCCCCATGTGACTAGAAAGGCTGTGTGTACGTTGGTGTGTGGAAGGGAGAGGTAAAGAGAAAGATTTTGAGCTGACCATGTTGTGATGCACCATATCATTGGGCCCTTCAGAGGCACCATCTGGAATGTCAGCCTGACAGAGAGGTGGCATGCTCTGTAGCAGCAAGCAGCAAAAGGAGACTGCCCTTCATCTCGAGTAACAACATGAGCTCACAGACTATTCTCAGCTGAAACTCCATATCCTTCCTTTACATTGAACCCCAGAAAATCATTCTGGTATTTCAAGGATCAAATTCCAGGAGGCTACCCACTCCAGACAGTTCTATATCTTTTGAGTATGCCAGCTTTTTAAAAAAAGGGTCTTCTTGCAAATGTCCTTCTAGCAGCATCCAGTTTCCCATTCCGCTGTTCTATATTTGGGCTTCACTACACATTACATCCAATAGTTGGATGTAACAACCAATCTCTCAATCTCTCAACAACTGCTTATTTAAGGAAAACTGTTTTAGGAAACAAGAGTTTGGAGCAGAGAAGAGGCCAGGAGGCTGCTTAACCCTTTCCATGTTACTGCTTTTCTGCTGCACACATACTTGTAGAGGGAGAAAGCACCTTGAAGGAGAACTGCTAGAAGAACAAGACTAGTCTTGGACATCTTTCTGCCTTGGACATCTTCCATTCCATGTGGAAAAACTCACTGACAGCTGAATCTTACTCCATCCCTGGCATAGAGACAACATCCTCTGCCATAGGGCAGGAAGCACGATACACACAGAGCTGTGCCATCTAACACCTTGCCACTGCCTCCCCCTTTTACAACATCTGGTGCCTAAGACAGCCGTTGTGCTCTGCCAGCCCTGGCAAGGAAGAAAGTAGTTTTTGGATTTTGGTGCATATAATTTTGTGGATGCAACCTGTAACGAGTACATGAATTAGCCTGCAACCTCTTATGTTGAACTGAGGCAGAGATGGAAGGCCCTCAGATCCTGTAGTAGGTCTTCCTGTGGGTAATAGCTAGAGGGAAGCATGACAGATGACTCCCTCCAAACTGAGGAGGAAACGTTGAGTGTGCATTATAGAGCAAATCTGTCATTTAAACAGGCCCTCAGAACCCAATGGCTTTTAAATTAAAAAAAAACTGGCCACCAGAGGGTGCAAGGGGACATTTTCTGTTAAAAAAAAATCACAAAAATGTACTGTAACAACCTTTACAGCCCATGACCGTTGCTTTAAATTTGTTTCATTATTAAAAAGATTAAAAAATGCAAAGCAACCTCTTTAGTGATCTTGCTGCCCTTTAGTCCCTCCCTTTGCGAGTCCTGCCCTCAGGCTGTTTGCACTTCCGAAAAATGGCCCTCAGCCCCACTGAGATCACTCGCTACTGACCTAATGGCTTGCCTATACAGATTGTCATTTCTCGTAGCTCATGCAATTTCCGGGAAGGCCAGGCTAGCTCTCTTGTCACTGACCTTAACGTGTTTTGTAAGGTGAGACTTCTTGATTATAAGAGGGTTCTCTTGATTTATTGGAATGTATCTAATTTCATCTATTTTGATTTCAGGGTTGTTTTGATGGAAGAACAATTATCTATTGTTATTTTATTGTCAATTGCCTTGGGCATTCATTGAGTAGATGAGTCATTCAAAAATATGTTAAATAAATAATTACAAGCTGATGTTAAATTCAGTCCTCCAGCTTTTACATGGATGAGGATGATGGCATGAAAACCTTTAAATCTTACTGGAAAATGTGCTGGTCTTTGACCGTAATAAAGCAAATTTGTTCAAACTGACAAATGGTTTGATTTGGTTTGCACTCAAGAAGGTTGGTTTTTTAAAAAAAAATTGTTCAAAGAAATTTCTTACAGCATCACATCTCTCCAAGACCTCTAGTGGGATAGAAAACATATGACATTCTTAACTTGTTTATGCCAAGTGTTTAAATAAATGAATGAACAGATGTAAAATGATTTCCTTAAGACAATAATTCTTTCCTTTCAATTGATTTCTCTAACTTCTTTGTCATATAGAAGTAGATGCCGGTATGAATTGTCTATATTCACAGGCATGAGATTATTCCACTACTGCCACCATGTTTTTATCTCTCTCTTCTTCAAGTCTTTCTATTCCCCTTGCATACTAAAAAGTTAGGAGAGAAAAACTCTGTCCTGTACCTAAGCTAGATCCACCTATACCAGATCTTTCCCTGAGTAATGAATAAGTAAGCTTACTTCAAATCTGCATTTCCCCTCACAATTCACCAGGGTCCCTACATGAGTGTCCCTCATTTGCAGAGAGCTATTTTCTGCTGAATAATTTAAAGCTGCTAAAACTTGTTGTTATATGCCATCCAAGTTGGAACCAACTTAAAGTGACTGTAATAGTGTGTTCAAGGTAATGGAGGTGTCTAAGGAGTAGTTTTACCAGTTCCTCACCACCAACGAATTTCTATGGGTAAGTGGAGGGTTTGAACTCAGGCCTCTTAGGTTCTAATCTGTCACTCTATCCACTATACTGCACCACACTGGCTATCTTGCTAAAACTTACTTTATTCATATTGAGAAGGGATTTGAGAACATGGTTCAGGAAACCAGCTAGAGATGAACAACAGGAAGTTCCTTTGCTGTTGAGTATTTTCTTTTACAGAATGCGCTATAATAAAGGCAATTTTGTCTTCCCTTTTGAAGAGTGAATTAGAGATTGGATTGATTCCCTGGCTGTCCAAAAAGAGGATAATGGCAAGCCAAGATACCTCTTTCTCTCTCCTGTCCAATGGAAGAAAACTCTCCAAACTCATGGATGCTATCATTATAACTGCATGATAGTGCAGCTATAATGTACAGTAGAGCGAATCAACATTTTATAAGGCAATTCTAAAAATGGGGGGCAGCCCAAAACAAAAACTTATAACTTTGAAAACCGGCTTTTGGATCAGCACCAAATTTGGAACAGGTGTAGCAGACATTCTGCTCTTGTGCCAGATTTGGGGAAGATTGGAAAAAACAGTTTTCGAGTTATGATTTTTTAAAAAGTAAAACTGTTTTAATCCTCTCCTGTTCAGAAATAGGTGACCCTAAACATCTCCAGATTTATTCCCAGAATAGCTCATATAAATTGAAAATACCAATTTTGCTTACCTTAAAAAAGAATGGTTACCCCAGTCTCCATGTATTTTTTTATTTGGAAAGTATCTAGACTGTGGAGGCTGAAATATTGATCCTCCAAAGAGGGCTTTCAAATGGGGTAAAACAGTCATCTTGATATAAACTGAGCATGCATGGTACAGGCTTGTTGGGCAGATAATACAATGTATCCTATGAGTGAGGGAGAATTACAGGTCAACAAATGTTGATAGTTATTATGGAAGGAGCAAAAAAAAAGGGTTTGCTTTAAAGAAAGTCATGAAATTACAGTCCTCCAGAAAAGGGGGGGGGGAGTACTTTGCCATGTATCTGCAGGGAATTGGCATATAGTTTGGTAAGGCATATTTAAAGTATTTCTACATTACAAAAGTACAGAGCAGTTGTGTGCTCCTGATTACAATTTTTCAAAGAGGAAATAAGCTCCAGATCCAGGACAAGTTGAACCTTTGAACCTGTCAATCAGCACCCAGTTGAATCTTTAGGTCCTTCCTAGCCAAACAGGGATTTGTGTTGCAAAAGTATTCTGTTTCTGGTTGTAAACATGTTTTAAAATATATTAAAAAGATATTGCAAACCAAAAACATCTTATACTAGGTTGTTGTCTTTTCCTACTACCCCCTTACTAACAATATTGTCTTTTCCAGTAAGTGTTACTCAGGTAATGCAAACTAACAGCTATGGCTTCCTTCATTGAGACAATCTGTCTTTGGTTAGATCTTCGTCTTTTCTTACTGCCCCCATCCTCTTTTCTTGGCAATATTGTCTTTATTTTCATTATATGTGCATGGTAGAATAACTTCCTTTACTCACTTTTGCTCTAGGGAGTGTTCAGGCTTGACTTGATTGAGCACCCACTTTTCTGCCTTTCTGGCTGCCTGTGGTATCTGTGTATCTATCATTCACACTTGTCAAAAAACCACCATGACCATTGCCTTGTGTTTGAGTGGTTAACTGATGAAAAAAGGAGTCTGCTTCTGGGATTTTCCTTTGCTTGGTGTCACTTTGTGAATAGGAGTAAGCACAAGAGGGTATCCTGCAGACCATCTTGACTGCTACCACTGGTGTTGTCAACATTCAAGCTGCCCCTTGCCACGTAAAGCTTGACATTCTTTTTCCTGCTGGCAACATGAGCATGATATTGTGCAGCAATATTGGGCCATTTCCTGGCATTTTGAATTGTGGATATAGAAGCACAATATCCCACTTTTATAAACTGGATGTTTTTGGAAGAACAGATGATCATATATGTTCTTTCCTTTCTCCAGTCATTGGTGAGAGAGTATTTCTCTCTCCTCTTTCTACTGCTTCAGATGTATGTTCTTTTGCTGTGTACTAACTTGGGTGGAACAGCATTAATGGATAAATGCACCATTGGTAAAAGCAGTTAAGGTAAACAGTAGCAGCATTAACTACACCACTTAGTATTACAATTCTTGCCATATACTGTATGTTGGTCATGTGCAACTTCCACTGATACTGAAAATCAAATACTGAAATCAATTAATACCACCGTTCCAAAGTATTATCAGTTCATCAGCTTTGTCCTCCTTGAAGTGTTGTAATAAAAATAATCATGAATTCGTAAATGTTAAGGTGTACTTTGCAAGCCACATTATACAGGTATGCTTAGTTGATTGCTGTAAGTATTAAAAGGCAAATTGACAAAGCAGCTAGTGTTTTATGCGACTTCTCCCCCTTCCTCTTTTTACCACTTTTAGAACACATGGGCACGGAGTATTCCTGGATGTTCTGCTGCTGAACTGGAGGAAATTATTCTGCACATATCTCAAGCTTTGACCACTTCTGGTCAGAAACAGTCTGATTGCATAAACATTTTAATTGATTTTTTCCTATATTTAATGTGCATCCATGATTTTGAATTGTGTAATGCTCTGATAGAAATATAGAAAGGTGACTACTTAGCTCAATATGACTGACCCATTATTGCCAGTCATTTCCCCTGTACTAACCTATTTTGAAAGATGAGACAAACATAGTTTTCATGTAGTATTCTTCATATGCTTCCCAGGTTGGTGGAAGGTGCATTTGGATTGTAACATAAATGGCATATACAATGCAGGAGCAGTTTTTGAAGAAAAAAATCCACTATGGCTTAGTCATATTTTTATTTTCCAAACCTGCTGTTTAAACACCTTCACCAAAGAGGATATAAATTGGTTGGATCATCAAAGCATACATTGGATTAAGCATTATAATTACTTATAATTTATAGCTATTTACATCCAGAAATATCCCTCAGAAATTCCAGTGGAACTAAGAGTGCTATTAGATGTCTGAAAAGGTGCATGCCTGATGGCACTGGAAAGTATCACTTTAACAGGAACAATCTCCCTTAAAGCAACCCCCACCGTCTGTCAGGGAATTGCTCCCTAAAAGTTGAGCCCTACAGCTGGCCCAAAAAGGGCCCACACAGACACAGATCAGGGTGAGGCAGGAGTGCATTTCCTGTGCATTGTGAGATCACTGGAAAAAGATAACACCAGATTGCTCCACAAGCAGTCCAAATTATGAACTATTTCTCTGTGTGGTCATATCCTAAGTTGGTTTCAGTTATGGGATGAACCTATACTTGGCAAAACTGGGTTAAATGTATTCTGTTTCCTTGCTGCAAACTAGGAATAAACAATGAACTACATCACTAGTTTGTTCTGGGAGTGAGATGAATGAAAAAAAGATTGGAAATTCACTTTCTACCAACTCAAAACTGCCTGTAGGAATTATTCAGTAAAACACTTCCAGATGGTTTAAGGAAGTGAGCAATGCCATATGCTGAGAAGGAAAAGAACACCACCACCTAAATATGCTGTTCTGACTTGAGAAGAAACTTCCCTCCGGATTCAAAATATTCTCTTTTGTAATATTTATGTATTGAGGTTTTAGAGCCATTATGTTAAAAAAAAAAAAAAAAAAAAAAAAAAACTTCTCGAAGGGTGTTAAAATTAACCTTTTATCCAAGGTTAGTACCACACTCTTTACTGCCTGAAGCAGGGCAATAAACAGCATCCTCTGCCCAGCAAATCAGAGAGCATAGTATTTCAGGATAGATTAATTATGTTGGCACTGAGCAGAAGCCTTCCCCGTTTTCTGTGCATGTCTGGTAACATAAATATACCGCGTTTCCCCAAAAAAATAAGACAAGATCTTATATTAAGTTTTGCTCTAAAAAACGCATTAGGGCGTATTTTCAGTGAATGTTTTATTTTTTTCATGTAGAACAATCTACATTGATTCAAATACTGTACAGTCATGTCATCTTCTTCTGGTTGCTGCACAATGGTGGAGGGCGGGGTTTCACTTAACGGGCTTATTTTTGGGGTAGGGCTTATATTACGAGCATCCTGAAAAATCAAACCAGGGCTTATTTTCAGTTTAGGTCTTATTTTTTGGGGGAAACAGGGTAGCAATAAAAAAACTCAATGACAGTGCCCCAGAAAAGACAGGAAGGATGAGAGTGAGCCAGTGGGTACATGCATTTTGATCCCTTGTGCCATTTGCAGCAAGGTAGGGACTGGGGAGGGCATGACTGTGACTCATTAACCTTCTTGTTGCACCAGCCCTGGCGGCAGCAGGCCAGGAGAAAATGCTCAGTGGTGACCCTTCCCCAGGCTCCAGCAGCAACATACTATTGGATTAGCCAAGTTTTATAGGCATGCCATATTACCTGGTTAGTTAGGTTTTACATACTTTCTGGGACCGTTTATGGAAAATCTCCTCATACTTATTTCAACCGTTTGTTGGCCTGGAAGCAGTTCCGGTCCTCTCCTCACCCTTGCTTGTTCTGACTGTGTGACATTGCAAGGACCTGCCCCAGGTCTCCAATTTTGGCCCTGAAATATCAGAGAATTGCTCCTACTGGCTCCCTAGTGCCTCTAGGAACAACTGGCTTTCTGTAGGAAATGTCTGGTATCATATTGGGACACAACTCAAGAGTCATTATCTTCTTCATTTCCAACATAAGAGGGTCAACAAGGCAAATCAAACTGCCTGCCATCCTTTCCACATCCCTATGGAGAAAAATGAAACAGACTCTCTCCTCAAAGAGATTGCAACTATGAGGGCCCATGCTCTCATCAGAAAGTTCAAGCAACCCTGTATGAAAATAAATTCACTCTATAGCAGTGACACCAAGTGCAACAAGAAGCAGTGGCCCTCCTTCTTGCCCTCTATTTCACTTCACTGCTGTTTATTTTCCCTCAATTCAAGACTTTTTATTTATTAGTACTGGATTTCACATTGCTGGTATCTGCCATCAGGTCACTTTGCAGCTGGATCCTTTTCAGCACAGTTGCTTAAATATATATATATAATTTACTGAGGGGGATACTATGTTATTCCAATATTCGCACATGGTAAAAAAATAGTTGAGAAAACAGTGCTGTCTTATCAAAAGATGCTAATCATTTCCATCAATTTTTCTAGCAAGGATAATGATATCTAGGCTTCAAGATCAGAAAAGCAAGATATCATTTGAAAATAATTTGATATGCGCGCTTCGTCTATTTGAGCTTTTAACAGGCTTAAGTACTGTCCGACAGCTGCAGTTACCTCTGTAAACCTGGCCTCATCTTGCAAAACTCTAGAAATTCCACCAATGCTTATATGTAAGATGATGAGTCAAAGTAATACATATTTATTGTCAAAAAGCAGAGTTTTGGCAGTGACTTCTGTTTGAGGGCTCGGGCAGCTCAAGGCTGGGTTGTGCCTGAAACTGGTGTATGTGTGTGCATTCTGTCCTAGAAATGCACCAAAGATAGATAGATATTAAAGGTATCTATCCACTCATAAAGAATTATTGGAAGGGAAAAGAAACAAAATGCTCCCTTTCAACATAAGGAGTGAAATTATGGCAAAATAAAGTTGTAACATGAAGAATGACAGAACTGTAGTCTCAGAACCAGACTGGGAAAGTCTGGTTCTCATCATCCACTGGCTTGTGCACAGAATAGAAAAGCTGTTGTGTGGTACATGGGAAATGGTTTCTGAGGATAGGCATGCTTATTCCCTGATACTACCTAGTGTGGCTGCTATTTCTACATAGGGCTGCACAGAAATCATGAAGAAAGATGTGCGTACTGTGAACAGGGTTGTTTCAAGAATTATGAAGCACAACATGTGGGAATCACCAATGGAGTACTACGAACATAAAAGGCAGTAACAGAAATATACTGTTGTGGATGCAGCCTTGAAGTTTGCAGACAAGGCCAGATTGTTGTCTAGCATCTCAGGCATGGAACTAAAAAAGAAGAGAGGGAGGAAGTGCGGGGTGGGTGTGGGTGGGGTGGAGCTCAGACCTCATCCTCTTTCTGCCAAAAAAACTGCCAACAACTCTGGGTGATTTCAAGGATCTCACTCACTTTCTCTGTCTTCAAATACCAATACTTCATTTATACTATTAGTGAAGGAGGAGAGAAAACAAAGAATTAACAATGTTTGCTAACACTCTAGTTCCTTGGGTAAAATCTCTCTGGAGAAAATGACTGAGGAAAATATTTTAAGCCCTTGTCCTTGCATAATTATAACATTCTGGCAGGGCAAGCCATGCCTACATTTTTATGTTCAAAAACACATAGAACAGGAATATACTATATACACGTTCTCTCTCTCCATTTCATGGCCTTAGGTCCTTTTTTTTTTTTTTTTTTTTTGGCTTATACAGACCATAATAGCTCCTTGGAGACCTAAATGTTCTCCCCTGGAATTTTCCTTGCCATTCAGCCCATTGTGTCGCTGAAAAGTCTTGGGACTTGGCCATGTGATCAGTGTGTAGGGGCGGGGTGGCGGAGAGAAGAACTATCCCTTTCTCCCCTACAAACCGTCTCCCAGATCAAATGGTGGCCTGTTTGATCCAGTTAAAGGCAGCAACCACACTGTCAAATGAGAGACTTTTTTTTTTTTTTACTCTGGATCACCAGGCAGGTAACAGAGACCACAAGGAGCAGTTCCCCTACCCAAGACGTGTTTTGTTTTCTTTTTTCAATAAGTGGCTCATTGGAAAGGATGCTTCCGGTAGCTGTAGCAACAAGTTCTTTGTTGTTGGCAAAGAGAGCAACTGTGAATGCATGTTTCTCCAAGATTGATACTCTCCCATTTATATTGAAAAAAATATTTTTGCACCCAAATTATGTCCCTAAAGAAAGATGGTCTCTTTGCCAAAGAGTGATATGGAAAGCTGTTGCTACGCAACGGGAGCAATTTTGCAAGCAGGAGCTACAAGGCCCATGTGGACCTGCCCCCCTCCCCCCTGCTTTGATAAAGCACTTTTCTGTTCATTTAAGAGCAGAGGCAGCTCTACACACTTATCTTACCTAATTTTCCTCTGTGTGGAGCTGTTCCCAACATTAGCAAGAATGGGAAACATCTTAGTGGTAAGACTGGAATCTGGATTGTACTGAATGGCTTTGTTTCCATATGGCTACTTAAAGTTGAAGACAAGCGTATTTTATCACATAGCAATTTAGCTACATTTTCAGTTCCTCCTACAGTGTTTTGAGACCACTCAAGCTAGAGCCAGACTTAGAGAGAACTTGTAATAAGAGTTGAAAACACATTAACTTTGAACTTTGCAGAAATGTGATCTGAGGCAGTCTTTTGGGGTGGGGTGGGGGTTAAGCAAAGAATCCCTTGCTTAAATTCCAAGGACTAATTACTAACCAAAGCAAGTTAATTTGCATAATCCTAGAAGTGAGAAAACCTCTTGCTGTGACACCCAGACACTTTCATTAGTTAAGAATTTCCCTCTTCCTGGAACTTCTCTAACATCTGGCCCCTGTGTCTTCTTTCTAAAGATGGCCATAGTCTAAGCCAGATACATGGAGAAGAGACCTTTCTTATTAAGCATTGTTGCACATAATTTCAGCCAACCTTTTAATTCACCCCCTTCAGCTAGGGAAACAGTTTTGGCTAAACGTTTTTGCTTTGCAGGAGCAGCCTGCTCCTTACAAATGCGTTGTCTAGTTACAGATGCCTGTTTGAGTTACCTAACACCTACTGTGCCTTTTCTAGTCCTGTTGCTGAAAATAAGACAGGGTCTTATATTAATTTTTGCTTCAAAAAATGCACTAGGGCTTATTTTCAGGGGATGTTTTACTTTTTTCATGTACCACAATCTACATTTATTCAAATACAGTCATGTCATCATCTTCTGGTTGCTGCACAATGCTGCACAATGGTGGAGGGTGGGGTTTCTCTTAACTGGGGCTTATTTTGGGGGTAGGGCTTATATTACGAGCATCCTGAAAAATCATACTAGGGCTTATTTTCAGGTTAGGTCTTATTTTCGGGGAAACAGGGTAACATTCAAGCAATGTGTAATTTTCTCTGGAAGATAACCAGATGCACCACTGTACCATTATAGTTTTTAATTTGGACTAAGCATTAGAAAAACCATCACTGCAGAATCTACAAAAGGTTCATTTAAGTGTTCCAAAAGTGTATGTACTTGAAAAAAATTGATGTTATCACCTGGTATATTTACTATATCAAAAGAGATGCCCTGGATATTTGTAATAACAATTTTAAGATTGTTGTGGGAAAAGCTAAGATGTAACTAGTTAAAAGTACTGTTTTCCACGATAAAAATTAAGTAACGGAAATTCATGTTGGTATTTTGGATTTTGCTGTTGGCGTGCTTTGAAGATCAAATTGCACAGAGAAAGCTGACCAAATTCAACTCAAAAGTCTGAAACCTGGGTGGATGTTTTTTTTCTGCAATGAAAGTAAACAGAGATCAATATAGAATGCATAAAAATGTAAGAAAACAAGGGACTATTTATCAACAATTTTGTTCATTCAACCTCAATCTGGAGAGGAATGAGAAGATTAATCAACAACAACAACAACAAAACCAGCAGTTTACGGGATTCAAGTGTATTACCTTCCATTGGATTTATGTTAATATAAATTACTGAAAATGTATATGGTTCAAGCCCCAGAATTTATTATGAATTCAGAAACTTCATGATCATGTAGAAGTTGTTCCATATCCAGAAAAGAGTAATAATATAAATCACATGTCTTTGTTCCTGTGGCCATTGTTCTTTGGGCTTCAGCATTTTCTTTTCCAGTTGCTCATAATCTTACATATTGCATGTGCTGCTATAAACTATGAAATCTTGCTGGTGACGCCAAGTAAAGCCATTTCTGGTTCATCTTTAAAGGTATCTTTCCTCACTTTTATTGTTTGCAGTGCAGGACTTCTTCCTTCCCAACTGCAACATGGCTGGTCCTTTTGACTGGGTTCTGAAACACATAAGAAAAAAAGCCCATTCAGTGACGACAGGATTACTGAACACACTTGCTTGTTTTTCAAATTTCATTTTAAAGTTTGGATAATGATAGGGAAGGATCCTTAAAAAAAATCAAGTAGTACTCAGTGCCATGTGGGGAAAAGGGCATGGGTCTGGCTGACATGTTCCTTCCTATCTTCTTATTTTACTCGAAGAATAGTTATCAATCATTCTTACAGCAGTATAATCAACTATTTAATATGCTTCTACATAGTGATTATTTGACAGAGAATTCACTTAGAGTGGCATAAAATACAATTACTAAAATATACCTGAATGGTACTTGACCAGTAGGCTTTCTCTGTTTTCCTGGCTGTCCTTTTACAATTTTTAACAAAGACCTAACTGGGTAAGGAAGCAATCTTATGCTTCCTGGAAGGACAACTGAGGATTTTGTGGCATGCTGCTGATCTCCCTCTTTGTGGGTGGAAAGGAAGGTTAACAAACACAGGCCTCCCTGCAGTGCCGTGATAGAGGGCTGGGCCACAATTGCTTACACAGCTTTAATGTTCCGGAGTGGAGGGGCCCAGAACAGGATGTTCCCGGGCATGGGAGGGGAAGCCTTGAATTTACAAGATCCTATGTAGCCTTGTTCTCTCAATACATAGCCAAAGAGGCCTAGACCTACTCCAGCCCTAGTTCATTTCTTCCCATTTGGGTCAGTGGAAGGATAAAGTTTTCTCTTGCTAAAACTGACAAAGAAAGTGGCAAAAAGTGCCCCTTCTTACCTCAGCTACTGTGAGTCAGCAGGCCTCTAGATGCAGCTGTCCCCTGTAGATCTCAGCCCTAGGGGGTGCTCCTAACAGGTGCCCGCATGATTGATGGCCATATTTAGCATGAAATACAGCAAGATTTCTCAATACTCGTCGGGTGTTGAGGTTGAAAGAAACAGGGCAACAATCAAACTTCCCCACTCTCAACATCCTATCCACAAGAGAACTTATTTGGGTGTGGTCTGGGAAGTCTCTATAGAAACTGATAGCATGTGTCTGATTTGAATCTGATGAGTGTGTAAACCAGGTCACACTCACCACTTACGTATCTCAGCCCAGAGAGTATAAGTGATAATGGGCAAAGAGCCCTCTATAGTAATCTATCAAATCTCTATTAAAGATTTTCTAAAGCCTGAAGTATTTACTGAGGCTGAACAGAGCAAAGAGACGTTAAGCAAATTTATCTTGCAGCCTTTCATCAAACTGCTTTGGAACAATGTGCAGTATTTATTTGGATTTAATCTATCTCAAATTTTAAAAATAGTGGCCTTGTTTGAATGATACTTGTTATTCCTTCATCTTCTCTTTATGGGCTGGACTGCACCATCTTTCCTTGCCCAGGGGACATATATCCTACCAGAGATGCATAAGGGGGCATCATGTTTACATATGATGTCCGTCTTGCATAATATCCAATGCATGTGTGCCTGGAGGCCATATTGTGTGTATCAGTTATTTGGCATCCAATATAGAGCTACACAGGTGGGATTTTACATGTACACAGCCTATTAAAATGGTATGTCCATGCATGGCTGTCTAGTATCCATGGAGGTGGGCAGTTACGTAGGCAGAATTGTTCCTCACAAGGCACTGACTGCTTCTTTCCCTCATGTAGGAAACAGACTGGAGAGGTATATTGCCAGAACCAGGCCAGTAAATACCCCAGTTGCAGTAACAGAAGGCTATTGCTGATTACTTTATTATTATCTCCTGGAGAGCTACTGAAGCCTGCCCTAAGAGTGCCCACTTGTGCCTCCCCCAAGACCTCCAACCCCCTCCCCTGGACTTTTCTTTTTAAAAAAGAAGTACAGTACTTCTCTTAGAAGCTTCCAGAATCAATAATCTACTTTTTAAATAGGCTGCAAGTCCTCCTGTATTATTTAGAACCTCCAAATGTCCATTTTTCAAGACCAAAAATGAATCTAGTCATTTCCAGTTTCTTTCTCCTCCCCCCCCCCCTTTTCATTCCTGTGTCTGTGAAGGTCCCAAACTGCAAACTGGCCCACTACATTTGCTAAAGGCATTTAATTTCCTACAGATATTTGTTACAGGCAAATGTAGTGATAAAAAAAAAAAGACTGTGTAGCAATTTAGAATAGCATCCATGTCTTAAGGAGGAGAAAAACAGTCTAGGTGATAATGAATTGCTACAGACTGCATCTCCTTGTTTGGTAAAGAATTTAGACTAAAGGGGAATATTTGCTGCTAAATTAATTGCACTAAGAGGTGGCTGAGACAGAGGCAAATGTGCGTTTGAGTATGCTGGATTTCTTGTACTGATCGTTCAAACAAATTCCACTGTAGTGTTGAAAAGCAAAGTTTCTCCAAGGACCCCTACTGGGCAGAATGCACCTAGATGAAGCAACTGCTATTGTTCAGGAATATAGCAAGACTGAACTCTGCTGCTTACATACCTTCCCATAGTGCTCTGTATGGGTTTATAATTTAATTATACAGGATACACATTGCCCCGTCCACAGCAAGCTTTTCCCCGCCCACAATTTACTGACCTCGGAAGGATGGAAGGCAGAGTCAACCTTGAGCTGGCTACCTGAGCCTGGGATCAAACTCAGGTTATGAACAGAGTCTTGGCTGCAGTACTGCAGTTTAACCACTGCACCATGAGGCTCTATAAGCACTGAAATATGTCAAAATAACCAGGAAATGATGCAGTGTAAAAGGAAGGGAAGGCAGTCAAGGACACTATGATGTGCAGTACTATGTCAACAAGACAATTGGGAAGAGGGCAGCATGTAGAAGAAAGGGAACAAGTCTTGTTTAAGAAAAGAAAAACAAAAGCATTTTCTCTTTTTTTGTTCTCTTCCATACTGCTATCAGCCCAATATCTCAGTCAGAAAAGTAGATCATACTAGATTAACAAGTTATTTGCAAAAGTACCCAGAGTCTTGCCTGAAGTTCTCATCTTACTCAAAAAAACTGTAACTGAGATTAACTGAGACCTTTCAGCTCAAGAAAATTATGTATCGCCAGGCTCACAACATTATGACTAGAACATGCAAACTCCCATTACAGCATTAGCTTGCACATGTAAAGAGGGAAAGGACCCTGCAAATTTATTTTCAGATCTCAAGTTGGATGCTGAGGTAAGTGAGCAGAACCCTGGCCATGCAATGATGCTTTCTTGGTTTCATTCCCTACTCTAGTTCAGTGGAAAATTACTCCTAAGAGTTGATGGATCCCCTAGGTGGTTATGTGACAGGGCATGGGGATAACAGTGGAAAAGATAAGAGGAATTCCTTTGTATAAGCAGAACTGTCCTGCTTACCTATGACTGTCTTGGGGTCTGAGCCACAATGAAGGAATGTCACCAGAAGATTGGCAAAGATGTTGCACTGAACTAGAGGTGCTAACAATAACTTCTCAGTCCACTTCAATTTAGAGTAAACCTGCATTGTCTGATTTCTACATTACCTGTTTCCATAAATATCACCAGTAGCTTATTGCTGCGCCTTGTATCAAATACTGTGCCCAGTTTGTACTCTGTTAGTTCCTACCCTACAATTCTAGCAATAGTTATTTAGACAACTCTTGTTTACATCCTTTAATTCTAGACGTTGTATCTCACCTATTCTGCCTTTATGAGGTCTTTAAAAACTCTTTTAAAAATAATTTTTAAAAGTTTTCATGAAACTAGCATTTAAAAAAATAATTACTTAATTTTGCACATTCCTATCAATCTACCATTCTGCACAGAAATGTTCTTGACTTCTTGTTTTTAAAACATTTCCTTACATCTGTAAATATGGCTATGTTTTAACAGTACAATATAGCAGAACATTAGGAATGGACCTCAACAGATGGGAAACCTTGACATCTGAGCATTCAGCCTGGAGGCAGGCGGTGCATCATGGCCTCTCCCATTTTGAAGAGACACTTGTCCAGCAGGCCGGGGCAAAGAGGCAGTCCTGAAACCAGCAAAATCAGGGAGCTGGACAGGGGACAGATTGTATTTGTCTTCAGTGTGGAAGGGATTGTCACTCTCGAATTGGCCTTCTCAGCCACACTAGACGCTGTTCCAAGTCCTCTATTCAGAGCACGTTACCATAGTCTCTTGAGACTGAAGGATGCCCAATCTAATCTAATCTAATAGCAGAACAACTTTTTTAAGAAGGTAAAGGTAAAGGTTCCCCTTGACATCTAGTCCCGTCGTGTCCGACTCTAGGGCGCGGTGCTCATCCCCGTCTCCAAGCCATAGAGCCAGCGTTTGTCCGTAGACAGTTTCCGTGGTGACGTGGCCAGCGCGACTAGACACGGAACGCCGTTACCTTCCCACCGTGGTGGTACCTATTTATCTAATCGCATTTACATGCTTTCGAACTGCTAGGTTGGCAGGAGCTGGGACAAGCGACAGGAGCTCACTCCGTCGCGTGGATTCGATCTTACAACTGCTGGTCTTCTGACCTTGCAGCACAGAGGCTTCTGCGGTTTAACCCGCAGCGCCACCACGTCCCAATTTTTAAGAAAGCCTGACCTAAAACCAAAAAGCTAGCTTGATAATCATGGGATAAGAAAGTGAATGTTCATCAGTGACAGTCTGCATACAATTTGAAAAGTCAATAAACTCTTCTGTGCTGAGACAACAAGAAATAGTCAGGTCAGTTGATGAGATGTACCCTTGTTGATGTAGAGGATTTGGAAGAAGAACAATGTGGGAAGCTTAAATGCTTCCCTGAAGACATTTACTAGCCGCTTTGAGAACTGTTCTCCTAGAAGCCATCCTCTCCTTCTAGAATTGTTTGAATAAAAAAGATACTAGAGTTAAGGAAAGCTTTTTCAAAGCTTCTTTCTGTGAGAAATACAAAAGTAAGTCTAGTAAATGAGAACTCAGCTTAGCATTTCATACAAAGAAATGGACACCCTGGCAGCAGTTGGACCGCAAGATGACTGTGTCTTGAGTTCTGTAAATCAATGTTAACAGAGGCAGTGCCTACGTCCACATACCCTATTTGTGAAGACAGAGATATTACTAATATTAAATAAGAGTAGTATTATTAGCTGCACATCTTCAGCTAAGCTATATTTCTGAAACTCAAAGGGAGAAATTGTCCTAAGTACAAGTCAATATAACATATACTTTAAGAAACAAAAATAGTCTTTTTACCTGAACAAAAGCCAATGTTTATATTTCTTTTCTCATTAAATTTAGAGACACAGTGTACCTTCTATTAAAGTAATACAGCAGAGTCAACCCCTTTTCAAAAATAAACACATTCAAGGTCTGTGGTATTATCTATAAAGCATACTCCTCCAGTCACAACTGATCTATTTTAAACAACACTCTGTTCTGCTAGTAATTCCTATTCCCTCCCCTTTAATGTGTGGTGTATTTTATGGGCAGGCATTGCAAAAGATGCAGGCTTAAAAGAGATGTTGACATTTATTTCAGCTAGGTGCCATCAGATGCCTGTAGTTATTGTTTGAGGAGAGGAACCAAAGTAATTTTCCGAACATGGAAAGCTATCTGCTTGTTTTAGATGAAAACTGGAAGAAAGCGTCACTGTCAAATTTCTTTCTATTTTTCTTTCTTAGCTGTGTTTGACTCAGGGAGCATGGAAATGATGTCTCAGCAGTTTGCATAGTCGCAGAATCTTTCTGAGTAAAGAATTAATCTACAAGGGAACCTTAGTCTGCAATTCATTAGATTGGTAATCTGTTAACATCTGCTGCTCTGCTCTATACCTTGAGTAAATACATAGAACTGGCAGACCATAAAACTCCCATTCCTCCACACAAAAAGTAGAACTCTGCAAATGATGTTCCCAATTCCAGTTCTCCAAATCTGTGTGGCCTAATCTGAGTATTATGCTAATTTTTTGAACCTCAGTTTGCATGATATGGGAATTTGTATGGGTTTTCCATATGAAGCAGATTAATCACATTAAACCCCACCATAGTCACACAGCTTACTTGGTCTCTTTGGGCCATCTTTTCACCCATATATATCTTACAGGGTTATTTTCTGCATAAAATGAGCAGAGGAGAAGCATGTAAAGCAGCTATGTATATTGCTGCTACATATTAATAAAGCACAAATGACATTTTGCCACACACACATGGGCCTCTGGCGATGTTCTCATTAAATGGCTGTTGTTTTTGCTGTCAGTTTTTATTGGAACCATCCACAAGTGAGACACTGTCATCTGATTTCCAGGAAAAAATGCAAGAGAAAATGAGGGCAAATGTAGAGATTAGTGGAAAACAGAATGTGCTGTTTCCTTCGAAGACACAGATCAAATATTTTATTGTAACTAGAAAATGTTCTAGGTCAGTTTGCTTTGCCATATTTGACTTCACACACACACATCCATACACACATAAGCAAGTGCCAATCCAATGTGATACCACCTTCCTAAAGCCCTACTTCATTAACTGCTTTGTTCCACTGCTATAGGCTAGACTGTAGCAGGAAATAAGATGCATGACGAGCTCGAAATTTTATTTTTTGGACTTAGCCCAGATAGTCACTGACCATGTCGGCTTGGGGATTCTAGGAGTTCTAGTCCAGGAAAGTAACCAACCAACTCTGCTTCCTAATAATTGCATATATATCAGTTTCCGTTGCACAGTTATTGAAGTGTAAGACCCATTTAAATTAATAGATCTGAACTAGCAGTCTCAGGAATGATACAATATCCTCAAGGCAATTACGTGTACCATTAGTTCTTTGAAAAAGATAGTGACATTTCCTTACTGGTTTTTGAAACCACTTTCCAGAAATTTAATATTCAGAATAACCATAAGCTCAGTGTCAACAACACCATACACACATTTCTAACAAGTTATATAAAAAAAACACCTTACTTTTGCCTACTCTGCCTTTCAGCCAAATTCCAAAACCACTATGGAAGATAAAATGAAAATGATGTTTCTGGAAAGCCACAGACTCATAGAATCACAAACTTTAGAGCCCGAAGAGTAATTGTGTTCAACCCCTGCCAGAGCAGAAAATGCAGGAAGACCCTTTTGGCATTGGCTTTGCCTTTTCTGTTGGGAGGGGAGAAGTGTCAGTGGAAGCTATCATACGCCAGAGTGGAGGCCTGGAATTTTATATTTGGTCCGCTGAAGGATGTTCTGAACCCTGGTTGTGACTGCAACTGAAAAGAAAGACAGGCCTTCTGTTCCTTTCAAGGAGTCTCTGGCTGTGACCACACAGAGGTTGTCCGAGGTTGATGTGAACTTCTCCTTACCCCAACCTCTCGCAATTCTCACAGAAATGTTTAATTGCCATGGGAAGGTAAATTTCAAATGTCCACATGTGACACAGTCCCCTCCCCCTTCTCTGCCATTACCACCACCCTCCTACCTTCTCCTTTGGGCAGTATTCAGATTCACTCTTTCCCCCAATGTTTAGCAAGTGAAATAGTACTGACCTTAACAGGCATGGTGAGCATTTGAAATAGTGCTGTCTTAATTTAGCACTGTAGCACTATATAGCATTTGAAAGACAGTCATATAGAGGAGGGGCAGGATCTGTTCCTGATCCCCCCAGAGTGCAGGATACATAATAATGGACTCAATTTACAGGAAGCCAGATTTTTACTGAATATCAGGAAAAATGTCTGAAATGTTAGAGGAGTATAACAATGGAACCAATTACCAATGGAGGTGGTGAGCACTCCAACACTGCTGGCATTCAAGAGAATGTTAGACAACCATCTGTCAAATATACTTTGACTGGATTCCTGCATTGTGCAGGGGGTTGGACTTGATGGCCTTATAGACCCCTTCCAACTCTATGATTAGTTTCTTGCTTTTGGCTTAAATGATTACCTGTATTGATTTTCTGAAGCATACTCAAAAGATCAATACATTACTGATAATATCCACAATGGGACATGGTATGATAGTGAACCCTATTCTTTTTGCTTGCCATCTGCTTGCACAGATAAGGATTACAGCTGCAATGTACTATGTAAATTGTACTATTAAAAAACGGACAAGAAAAGACTTAAAAAGCCATTCACAATATTCACAATTGTTTATTGTAAGTGACTTGAAAATCCTGAGAGAATATACTCTAAATATGTGCATAAAAATTGGGGCATGTTACTCTAAAAAAAAGTGGAGAGTTTTGATTCTAACAGAGAGAAGGGGACAAAGAACCCAGTGCTGGAGTGATAATGTTTATTAACTATTCAAAATGCAGAGGTGTTCTGGATTGAACATTTTTCTTCAATGAATTGTGGAGAGAGGATACACAGCATTTAACTAACGCTTCAAGGGTAGCTGTTAGAAGTTGTTGGCAACCTTGTTCTTGATTCTGAACAAGGAATGTATTTGGGGGCTGCACCAGCCCCTCCTGCCAAAACCAGAAGTCAATGAAACTTCACTTCTGGATTAAGAAAAACAATCCCACTTCTCCTCTTTTAAAAACAGAGGAAGGTACATGTGGGCTGAATGTCTTGGTTTAAGAGAGAGCTACATGTCCTGGAACATGATTATCTATATTTTAACAAAACAAACAAATTGGGGGGCTCCAAGAACTGACAACATGGGTAGGAGACGATGAGACCAACAGGCTGAAATTTTTTTTACTAGTCTCCTAAACAAAGCATAACACACATTTGACATAATATTATGCATCATAGTATAATTTGGAGATGATTCCAATGAAAAATAATTATGGAAAATGCATACAGGTTAATGGATCAAACTAGGAAGTAAGATATGTTTCCTGTCTGGATTGTGCTCATGAAGTGTTAGTATTACCCATGCTAGATAATTAAGCACTTTTTCTTTTTCTTTTGTTTTCTTTTCTTTCTTTCTTTGGCACAATTCCAGGAGAAGTTGCAGAATGAGATTTATGAGGCCAACTGCCTTGGGACTTGTTTAAGAAACTCCATCACAATGCCTCTAGGTAGTCTTTTGATGTTTGTTTGACAATAGGTTTTGGGTCAAGGTGGCATAAAGTAAAAAAGAAAATCACACTTTCAGATTCAGGAATCTTTTTGCACTGAACTGCAAATCTGCTGCTCTGAAAGGTTCTTTCAGCTATCCCTGAGCCCTGTGTGTACTTATGGTTTAGCTTATCTTGAGCATACGTGCACAAGGATGCAAGGGTTTTTACAAAGTTTAGACAATGGTGTAGCTATATAATTTTAGATCCTGTGGTTAATAATGTTACACAGCCACCAAAAATGGATATATAAATCAGGAGCCTGTCTGTATTATCAAGCATGAAGTCAAGCGTTCTTAGTAAACGTCACACTAACCCTCTCTGTTTCCAGAGATCACACTGAAGCATAAGTGTTTGTGGATTGGGTGCCTCCCTCTCCTTTGGGGGGGCTACTTTCTCTGCTAAGGATGAGGTTCGCAGCTTGGGTGTACTACTTGACCCAGTGCTGTCAATGGAACCTCAGATAGCGTCTGTGGTCCGTTCCACCTACTTCCACCTAAGGCGGATTGCCGAGCTGTGTCCCTACCTTGACACCGAGTCGCTCACCATGTTGGTTCATGCAGTGATAGTCTTGAGAATAGACTACTGTAATGCTCTCTACGTGGGGCTGCCCATGAGGCTGTTACATAAACTTCAGCAGGTCTAGAGCACGGTGGCCAGATTACTGAGTGGTGTTAAATATCAACATATTTCTCCCACCCTGGTCGCCCTGCACTGGTTACCCGTCCGTTTCTGTGCTAGCTTCAAGGTGATGGTGTTAACTTATAAAGCCCTAAATGGTTTAGGGCCTCGATACCTGACTGAACGCCTCCTCCCGATGAGATCTGCCCGTCCCATTCGATCTTCCCAGGCTAGGCGGTTGAAAGTTTTGACCCTGAGAGAGGCCCGGAAATAGAGAACCAGAAACCGGGCCTTCTTGGCGGTTGCTCCTCAGCTCTGGAATAAGCTCCTGCCCAAAATCTGCCTGGCCCCTTCACTGGAAATTTTTAAGCGACTGTTAAAAACATGGCTTTTCCGGCAGGCCTTCCCAGACCTTACAACATCTAATTAAAGTGAGTGGTCTCAACATTTTTACTATCAATCCTGCTATCTTGCTCTATATTATATTATTTTATATTATTTTAACTATTTTATTTAAATTGTTTTATCTTTATTTTGTTTTTGTATTATTATGTTCATTGTTGGTATAGTGTATGTTTTATTTGTCTAACATATAAACTGCCAAGAGTGGCCTAGTAGCCAGATGGGCGGTATAGAAGCCAAACAAACAAACAAAAAATAAGCAATCAAGCAAGCCCTATTCAGTCATTCTATATGGATGGGGGTGGGTGGCTACCTCCTGACCCCCTCCCCTTTACTCTTGTGAATAGCAATGCATCTGAAGAAAATAGTGTATATTGGTTGCATGTAGGCTTTACATATAAGCAACCATGTGGACTTTCCAGGGTTCTTTCTTGTATAGAGCTTACACATGAGCAGGAACCTTTCCCCTTCATACATGTCACTGCTGGTATGAGCAAGCTACCCCCTCCTATCCATGACTCTGGATTTGAGAATGACTGAATGGAACTATAGTGAACTAATTACAGGAAATGATTTGATGGACCATATGAAGGGAGGAACACCTCCATCCATTTAAGGCTGTGGAGTGGCACAAAGTTAATTCAATTTAAGCTAAATAACACTTCAGACTTTTGTCTTGTTATTTCAACAGCAGGCCTGCTCAGCTTCCACAGTGTATCAGACCCTCCCTGTGCTCCCAGGTTTTCCTCACAGTTCCAGAGCGATTTTTGCTCCAAACTGCTTCACCACTCCTCAGAGACCTATTCTAAGGATGAATCCCCACTCACCCTATCTTTATATGTGTGAGGCTCTCCTTTCCTCACTCCCAGAAAAGCAACCCCTAGCAACACAGCTCATAGCCAATGCTTGCGGGAATATGCAGAGATGATTGCACTGACCCATCACATCCCCCTTCAATGTCCATATTGTATTACCGTATTTTTCCATGTATAAGACACTACTTTTTCCTAAAATCATTACACTAAAAATTGAGGGGCATCTTATACACTAAAGTAAACTGAGAACATGGAGAGAACAAAATGGCCTGTATCTTGCCTCTTCAATCACGAGCCTTATGGAACTGATGTCAGCTGATGCTGAATAAACCAACTGGAACACACCTTGTTGGAGGTGGAGCCTATAGGCTCAGGGCTCAGATGCAACAGGGACTCCTAATGTCCAAGCGTTCTGAGCCCAGAAGCTGAATACTCAAAGCTAAGTTTTCTTAATTTTGGGTTAGAAAAGTGGGGTTTTTCTTCTTCTTATAAATGGAAAAATACGGTACTTCCTTGTGATTAACACCATTAGCATTTTCTCCCCCCTCCCCCTCCACAATTCAATACCTGGCAAATATCTCTACATTCCTGACATGTTAAAGCAACAAACTAAGTTTCTCAGTGTTAAAATAATAATAATCTAGAAATATTCTGAGAATATTTTCACATGTTAAACTGCTATCATGACCACAGAAATAAATTGTATGATTCTGCTGCTTGGTACTTTAGATCAGGGGTGTCCAACCTTTCACCTTCCCTGGGCCACATTAGAAGATGAAAATTTGGTTTGAGCCGCACATAAAATAAAATATTTGGTTTGGGCCGCACCTATTGACGGGGACGGCGCAATGCAGTCACGCAGCCCCCCTCTCCCCTCCCCTCCCGCTCCTTCCTTCCTTCCCTCTCTCCCCCCCACCTCTCTCTCTCTCTCTTCCTCCCTCCCTTCCTTCCGAACTCCCTCCCTTTGCACTACAAGATGTGGCCTCTCGGAGCTAATATAATGGATGGGGCGGGTGAAGCGCGCTGGCGTCACCGTTGTGACGTGCCCCAGCCACATTCCAGCCGCAAGTGCCGGCAGTGTAACTTGAAACTTTGGAATTTCTTAAAAAATAAAAAATTGCACTGGGCCGCATTACGAGCCGACCTGGGCCGCATGCGGCCCATGGGCCGCGGGTTGGACAAGCCTGCTTTAGATATTTACTTCAGAGTAATTAATATGAAATGGATACTATCAATTTTAAAAGCAAAGCATTAAAATTAGCACATGTAATCATGTAAATGCCAGGGCAGGCGTCTCAAATGTATGTACCCTGTACCCATTGATCTAGGGCAGCATTTGCCCTGGAGGTGATTCACTACCAATGCCAGGCCTCCTCTTTCTGTCATCTTGGAATGGTTATATATATAGATTTCCGGAGCTGCAGGGCCATGGACTTTGGCTCCAGTGTCCAAATGCAACCGCACTGTTGTTAGTGAAAGCAAGTCAAATTCTGTCTAATGGTGAGGGATGAGATGATACTCTGAGATCAGTTCCATGTACAGAAGTTGGCTGGACTAGCAGTTGAACTCAACTTCTATATTGGTTAGCATTTTCCACCAGACCCTGAAGGAGCAAGCTAGCTTAGGATGTACCAACACCTTGCCATAATTCTTTACCCTCTAAGTTGATGCATCCATGAGGCAGAGTGAGGCAGCTAGCTTCAGCAGCGGAATGCCGGAGGTGGCTAATAGTGTTTTCCCCCAATTCTGGAGGGCTTCTGGTGCTGTTGCCTTGCCTCCCTCCCTTCTCTCTCATGGCACCAACCCCTCACCCCTCCCTTCCTTCTCGCTCCCATGCCTTACTCTGTCCCTTGTGTCTTGAGATTCCTTCCTCCTTTCCATTGCACTTTGTGTAGTTCTCAGCCTACCATCTGAAAAGTGGCATTAGCTGCCAGCGCTGCTTTAAACAGAGAAGAGGTAGACAGGCTACTGCTGTAATGTAAGGAGGAAGGGGTAGGGAAGTAAAGCTGGAGGGGAACAGAGGTGACATGGTGAGAGGGGACAAGCAAACTGTGGGGTAGGTACTAGCAGTACTCTTTGGGCTACCTTAGTCTAAATAGGAAGACTGGCCTTGTTTCAGTACAGCATTTCTTCTTATATTTGTAACACTTTTAATTCCATTGTGTGCCCCAGTGCTCTGCAAATGTGTTGGGTTACACTACTTATCATTTCCAGTGAACATGGCCACTTTTCTTTGGAGATTGTCATCCAACACATTTGAAGATCACCATGTTGGGTAAGCTAATATATTCTACAATTGAATATTTTTATTTCTGGATGACTTATTCCTCCATTGCCTCCAAGGATCTGTTATGAAATTTGTTATGAGGGATTTAATATGGTTTAACCTGTGGATGTTGTGACATTGATATTTCTCTTCCAGCTGAATTCCTGTTGATATTGTACACATTATATTTTATGCAATTGTGGATTCAAATAATAATCTCTAATAGTTTGCATAATGTGAAATAAATACAAAAAGTATTTGACAAACTAAGTATGGAATTGTAAGTCATAAATGTGAATCTGCAGTTCCTGGAAAACCGGGGTGGGTAGATGCAGGGAGAGACTGGAGAGAATGCAACCTATGAAGGTGAAAAAATCCAAAAGCAATCAGACAGACCCAGTGGTACCATATTTCACACGTTTGCCAACACAGTCCCTGAACAGTGCTTCCTTTGAACTGTGGTTGATAATTTCAGGCACTTTTAACAAAGTTCAAGAATTCCAGCTTTAAGAGGCCTATGCTTGGATGCACAAACTGGCAGCCAACACTTTCCATTTTAAAAGCTTCAGGGACATGGCAGCTTCAAGTAATAGTCCTGAAGAGCAAACAGTTACTCCAACGGAGGAGGAGGTCGGTAAAATGAGTACCCAGCTCATGGGGGGGGGGGGGGAGAGAATGTGTAGCCTGCATAATTAACTTGTAAACCACCCAGAGAGTGCTTTAAGTGCTATTGAGTGGTATATAAGCAGCACACTTTGCTTTTTGCTTTGCTTTAGAGGATTTCTAGGACCTGAAATTAGGAAATAGTTAAGTAAAAGCAGGTGGAGCACTGTGAGAGCAAAGCAGGAAATAGCAGAGTGTCTGAATGCACTCAAAAGAATGTTCTGTGTCTCTTCCCCTCAGCCCTTGGGCAGCTGCAGTGACTAGTTATCCACCCACTCCTCCTCCACTGTCCTTATCTCTTTCAGCCCCTGAAGACATACAGTCTTGAAGGCCACAAACACCATTGGCCTGAGTAATCCTCAGCAATTCTCAGCCAGGCCCTGGGAGTATTAGGAGGAAGCTGCCTGGAAGGCAGAAGAAACAACAGACCCACCCACTGCATTAAGGGATGAATGAGTAAGAAACACCCTGTAAGCACCAGGATCTGTAGCTGAAAGAAATTGCCTCATGTGATGCTAGAGCTGCAAAATAAAAACCTGAACAAATCATACAATATTTTGAATGTAGTGTTTTCAGTCTCACTTCTGAGGTAAAATCTTTGGGAATATACATTTGGATCAGGGGCAATCCAACCTCTCTCACCATACAGGGTGGCGTGATGGCTATCCCACATTACTGTACAATGGTTGCAGATTCAAGAATCATCCTGACCAAGAGATGATGGCCGTGACATTTATATTTCACCAGGAAGAGCAGAAGGTGGCAGACAATGGTTCCACAGAGAAGGAAGAAATAAATGCAAACATACCCCTGGCCAGAGGAGGAGAAGACATCTGCAGCCCCCCCCTTTCCACTGGAGGAGGAGGTGACACAGACACCCACCCACCCAACTGGCTCTGGACAGAGGTAGCTATTTCCTATATGGCCTGTTCCCTCTTTCTTCAGCATTTTGCTCCTTCCTTCCTTGGAGCTATTTCAGCTCAGCCCAAGGAAGAGGAGGAAAAAAGGCAGAGGCAGCACTGACTGTAATGGCCACAGGAGTAAGGAACTTTGTCCAGCGCCGAGTAGGAAATGCTGCCTCACTCTTCCATACACAAACATTGTTTGCAAAGGGGCTGAAATGTGGCACCCCTCACTGTCATCTGTAAAGAGCAAAAATTATTTTCAGAGCAAGTAATTATGGGAGGCGTGTCCAACTAATTTTTCAGGTCACCCTTCCTACACTGCCTGGCTCTGAAGACCTGCAGAGGCATTCAGAAGCAGTCCGCTGGACGTGTGTTGCAACAGAGCTCCTCCTAGGGTGTGGAGGGATGGCAGATTTGCTCAGCTCCCTGAGTTTAGCTGAGCTGCAAACAGAATGTCCAGTGGAATACAATTCTTCTATGTTGATCTCATTCGTGCAGTCTCCTCTTCCTTGATCTTTGCCTTTTCTCCGTATGCCTTCTGTTATGTCACTGGCGGATCTGGTCTAACAGGACTTCACAAGTAGACATGTCAGGGTTGTTGTCAGCACTGATGAACTCTCACTGAATACTGTACCTGTGAAGAATAGGGAGCTTTTGCCTTCCTATCTAACTTTGCAGAGTATAATGAATTCCAAGTGTTACACGCATGCTGATTCCCCCCCCCCCCTTCCTGGACAGATTCTGCAATCTCTCTCCATCTGACAGCCACTTAGCTTAGCTGCTTTAATATTCCTGTGGACTGGGAAGATCACTGCTAGACAGCCAGAGGCTTAAAGGTTTATGAGAAGTATAAAGAATTATTTTATTTTTCTGGTCATTATTTTACACCTTGCAGAAAAGTTCAAAAAGTTTAATGCATTTATGTTTTCATTTATTATATCTGTATCTTTGGTTTTTTGTATTTTGTGTAAACCGCCCAGAGTAGATTACTGTGGCGTTGCCTTTCTCTGCTGGCAGAATGATGATGTCCGGATCTGAGTTTAGGGACATGATACCCTGTTCCCCCGAAAATAAGACCTAACCTGAAAATAAGCCCTAGTATGTTTTTTCAGAATGATCGTAATATAAGCCCTACCCAAAAAATAAGCCCCAGTTAAGTGAAACCCCACCCTCCACCATTGTGCAGCAACCAGAAGAAGATGACATGACTGTATTTAAATAAATGTAGATTGTTGTACATGAAAAAAATAAAACATCCCCTGAAAATAAGCCCTAATGCGTTTTTTAGAGCAAAACTTAACATAAGACCCTGTCTTATTTTCGGGGAAACACGGTAGCATTTCTCTCCTTTCTTGTACTTTGCATTTATCTCTCTTGAATTTCATTCTGTTGTTTTCAGCCCAGTGCTCAATCCTATCCAGATCATTTTGAATTTTGTTTATGTCTTCCAGGGTATTAGCTATTCCATCCAATTTTATGTCATCTGCAAATCTGATTAGCATTCCCTGTGTCCCCTGATCCAGGTCATTAATAAAAATATTGAATAGCACTTGGCCCAGGACTGAGCCCTGCGGTACCCCACTTGTTACCTCCTCCCAGTTTGAGAATGAGCCATTAATCATCACCCTCTGAGTATGATTCTGTAGCCAACTGTGTATCCACCTGACAGTCGTTATATCCAGCCCACACTTAGTTAGCTTGCTAATCAAAATATCATGGGATACTTTGTCAAAAATCATGCTGAAGTCAAATATACTATGTCTACAGCGGTTACCCAAACAAAAAATGAGCTCAGATTAGTCTGGCAGGATTTGTTCTTGACAAATCTGTGTTGGCTTCTAATTATTATATAGGGTGGTGATCTATTCCCTTTTAAATGAGTGCAGAGCAGTTAAGAGTTCACAGTATATGAATGGATGAGATGGCAGTTGCTGCTTATAATTTGTTCTGAAGACATCGGAAATTGTTTTAGGCCCAAGTAGATGTGAGTATGCCTTAATAAAAGAGACATCCCTAAATTAAATATCTCTCTTTTATGTTTTTCATACAGTACATGGAGAGGAGGGATGATACAAATAGAAGATTTGATGTTCTCTTGAGAGATCTTGTGAGGATAAATGACTCCAGCAAGGACAAAGCAGGAAAGCAGGACCATTATCAGCTCTGATGAAATGCCAGGTTTGTCAGACTTGGTCTCTTGTCCAGCTTCTCACATCCAGCAGCTGATTGCAAGGGGAAGTTTTGACTGAGGTTTTGGTGCATATCTTTCCTGGAGTATGTGAACTGGAGGCAAGTAGTTCCTGTACACAACTCCCACCTATAAACAGAAATGGCAAAAGGCAGCATGTGGATAGAACAACCAGAAGAATGATGATAATGTCTACCTTGTATGCACTTTTAAAAAGTAGAAACATTAGATACGTTATTAAATATTTCTTTCAGCAGTTAACCTGCCTTCTTACATTCTCTCTCTCTCTCTCTCTCTCTGTGTGTGTTTGTGAAGTCAAATATGGCAAAGAAAGCTAACCTAGAGCATTTTCTAGTTATAATAAAATATTTGATCTGTATGTATTCTCAAAGGCTTTCACGGCCCGGATCCGATGGTTGTTGTAGGTTTTTCGGGCTGTTTGGCCGTGTTCTGGAGGTTGTTCTTCCTAACGTTTCGCCAGTCTCTGTGGCCGGCATCTTCAGAGGACAGGAGTTAGAACTCTGTCTGTGTTCTGTATCTTTGAAGGAAACAGCACCTTCTGTTTTCCACTAATTTCTAAATTTGCCCTCATTTTCTCTTGCATTTTTTCCTGGAAATCAGATGACAGTGTGTCATTTGTGGGTGTTTCAAATAAAACTAATGGCAAAAACAAAAACAAAAACCAGCCATTTCACGAGACATCACCAGAGGCCCATGTGTGTGGCAAAATGTCATTTGTGATTCATTAATATGAAGCAGCAATATACACAGGCATTACATGTTTCTCCTCTGCTCATTTTATGCAGAAAATAATCCTGTAAGATATATATGGGTGACAATATGGTCCAAGGAGACCAGGTAATCTGTGTGACTAAGCTGGGTTTAATGTGGTCAATTTGCTTAAGATGGAAAACTTGTATAAGCACATATTTAGCTTCAGAAAAAGATGCCAGAAATACTGGCCAGAGTCCTGTTGATTCTCTGCACAGGTGTGATCTTACTTCTTCCTTGAATTTATGCTACTGTGGTCAGGCTCAGCAACTAATGGTACATCTTTCAAGGGAGATATGTTGTCAGGTTGTGTTATCTGGCTCTGTATTCTCTTGCTATTCTTCTAGCTGCTCTCCCTACACATGTAGATTTCCACTTCTGTTTAGGGATGGATGACAAATTTGCTAGGTTTTTATTTCAACATGGAAATACCCATTTGATATGTTCTGAAACTGATAGTAAAATGGAACTCATACTGGTAACTCATAAACTGCTAAGACTTGTGATGTATTTTTGAGAGAGAAAATGTTCACACAATAGTTTGCAATTCATTTGCAGGAAACTTGGTAAAAATGACTAAAATTCTGAAGTGTGCCAAAACTCATTTTTATTCATGGAGAAATAAATACAGTGGGCAAAACTCTGCTGAATAAGTTATCCCTGCATAAGAGTAATGCCATCACCAGCAGGAGAGACTGCTGAAATTAGGGTTCCTCCTTTGATCTCAGGGATCGTCCTCAAATTGTTCACAATCAGTCTCCTTGTGGAAGAGTCCAGCAAATTCCAGGATCTAAGTAGAAACTCTTTAATTACCAGCAGTCTTCCACTCCCAGATGATATTACTTGCAGCAGCAAATTACTGGTAATAAAAGAGTTGCTACTGTGATACCAGGACTTGCCTCTGTTTGCTGCAATAAGATTGAGTGCAGGTGAGTTGTGGGCAAGTTGGCTTAGCAGCAACTCTTTAATTACCATTAATCTTCCCCTACTGGTAACATCGACGTGGTGGCGCTGCGGGTTAAACCACAGAAGCCTCTGTGCTGCAAGGTCAGAAGACCAGCAGTTGTAAGATCAAATCCACGCGACGGAGTGAGCTCCCGTCGCTTGTCCCAGCTCCTGCCAACCTAGCAGTTCGAAAGCATGTAAATGCGATTAGATAAATAGGTACCACCACGGTGGGGAGGTAACGGCGTTCCGTGTCTAGTCGTGCTGGCCACGTGACCACGGAAACTGTCTTCGGACAAATGCTGGCTCTACGGCTTGGAGACGGGGATGAGCACCACCCCCTAGAGTTGGACATGACTGGACTAAATGTCAAGGGGAACCTTTACCTTACTGGTAACATCATTGCTTTTACACAGGGCTAATGTATTCAACAGGAGTTTAGCAATAAAAAATTGTCATGTGTATGTATGTGAAATATAAAAAATACAAATGAGTTTCCAGGGGTAAGATTGTCATAAAAAGATGCCGGATAAAGGCAGATCAAGAATATAGGAATGGGACTGATAAGAGACACTTATTGGTGCATCTGTGCATTGTCTTCTTTTTCTGGGTGGTCTGTTAAATGGCTTGATGGTTGCACCTGGTGCATGAAACAGCCAAACATACAGCTGGAATCTGGAATTCTCTGCGGTCCTCTCTGGGACGCCATTCCTAGCTCCCTGGAGTCCTCTCAGAATTCCTTGTGGTTGTTTCTGGGACATAGTGCCTAGTCTCTATTCCCACTGTGCTTCCTTTATTTCCAGGATCTACAATTGCAGTTGAGACTGGTACTCTATTGTTTCTCCAGTCTTTAAATGAGTACTGAAGAAGGGGATGTGGCTTACAGTTTACCTTTAGGTTGTTGTTGTTTAGTCGTTAAGTCGTGTCCGACTCTTCGGGACCCCATGGACCAGAGCACGCCAGGCCCTCCTGTCTTCCACTGCCTCCCGGAGTTGGGTCAAATTCATGTTGGTAGCTTCGATGACACTGTCCAACCATCTCGTCCTCTGTCGTCCCCTTCTCCTCTTGCCTTCACACTTTCCCAACATCAGGGTCTTTTCCAGGGAGTCTTCTCTTCTCATGAGATGGCCAAAGTATTGGAGCCTCAGTTTCAGGATCTGTCCTTCCAGTGAGCACTCAGGGTTGATTTCCTTCAAAATGGATAGGTTTGTTCTCTTTGCAGTCCAGGGGACTCTCAAGAGTCTCCTCCAGCACCACAATTCAAAACTTTTAGGTTACTGTAGAATAATTATGACTTAACTTTTGAGAACAAAAGTTTGCTTGCTATTGCATAGAAGATGTTAACCAAGAGTCCATTAAAAACAACAACAACCTTGCTTGCAAAAATATCTCAGATTGTGTTTGTGCACTGGGTCAGTTTGCTTTGTGTGTATTCTGACTTTCAACAGATGTTTGAATGCAACGGCTGAGAAAGGGTGAGAAATAAGAAAGCTGCTCCTTGAATCTTTGCCCTCTTCTGAGCAGGCACTCTCACATAGACAGAATGGAAGATATGCATGAGCAGCTCAGTGCTTCTGACCCTGTGACCTCTTAGTCCCTTATTCCAGGAAACGTATTCTTCCTTTGCTAAGCTTTTTCAAAAACTTGTTTGTATTTACCAGTCTCCTCCTGGGATTCCCTTGTCTTTTCTTCAGTGATCCTCTCTTGAGGCTTTATGGGAACACAACTATTTGTGGATCAACACTGAGACAAGCGTTGCAACAAATCTTTAATTAAATGTTTATGAAGCCTCCCACAGTTCTTCCAGAGGAAAAGCAAGCAAACATGCTTGGGTAATATGGGTGATGAAGGAGGTACCCATGTTAGTTTATGCAGCAAAATCTTCAAGAGTCTGGAGGCACATAAAACAGTAATAAGTTTGATTTGGCATAAACTTCCTAGACTATAGCCTGCTTCTTTAGATACATCCAGGAAAGTTTATGTCAAATAAAACTTGGTTTTGTGTAATGCAGACCCAGTCACACATCTGCCTGAGATCTGTGGTTGAGAGAAATATAATGTTGCATTGATGATGTTTAATTTACCTGAGCCATTCTCAACCCATTATAACACAAAAGGTTTCATATGAACCCAAGCCATTCAAATCTCTGTTTTGCTATTTCAGCAATTTAAAAAATCTGCAAAATGAATGGCTGAGAAAACAACATTTGTTTGAGACACAAAGGGTTTTATTCATATTACATGTTTTCCAAGAAGTTGACATATTCTTGTTCTTACTTTTTCTGTTGCACATTCAACAGTAATATATATTACTGTGCCTATTATACTCTTAACAAAGCCTTCTAATGTGGAACCAACTCTGCTAAAGCCCAGCATGCTACCAGACATCATGCTACATAGACATAATAGATAGCACATTTTTATAATTACTAAAAGATTTTAAACAACAACAACATTGGGATCAGAGAGCCTGGACCACAACCACAGCAGGTATATGGTACTTGAGAGATTCCACAACCCATTATTAAATTGGGGATGGGGGTGGGGAATCTTTGGCTTGGGCTCCTTTGTGGGAAAGAATGCTAGAAGGCAGGAAAGATTAGCCCAGCCTACTCAACATGAGAGGCCCAAAGTAGCTCGAGACAGGTTAATCCTCAGCTTAGATTTATCAGTGGTCGGCTACAGTAAATATCTAGACCTCTGCTGGTGGCGTAGAACATATGACCCACTTTCTAGTCCTTCCTTTTATGGTGTACACGATTCAACCATGTAAGTGCCAACATTTATATGACAGCGACTATTCTTGAAGACACTTAGGATAATGTTCACAAACTTTATTCTATATTTTGCTTGGGACAAAATGAAGTTTTGAATGTATTCACATATGCTTTTAAGCTCCCTGTCAGTGTTATTAACTCCAGCCTGAGGGAATAGTACCTGCATGTGTGTAGAAAATATCTGGATGTTAGAACTGAACATTTAACCCATGTGTAGGTGCATATTTCTATTATGGCACACAGAAAGACTACAAGCATCTATATAGATCTACTGTTAGTAAACAGTGGAAGCCACTGAAATCAGTGAGGCTTAAAATTCCTTGTCCCATGAACTTCAGTGGATCTACTCTAATTCTGTGTCCATCACAATCTCTTAAATAAAAGAAGGGAACAAAAGCAAGCTGCAATCCGGGGAGTGTGTGTGTGTTGGGGGGGGGGGAGAGAAAGGGCATGAGTGCACCAAGTGGAATGTCAAGAGTTAATCCCTGGTATATTACACTGGAGGCTAAATTCATGTTGTCAGAGAAACAGTTCATGTAAGATTTATGTGCTTCCCCCCTTCTGAACTTTAAGGTAAACCTCAGCCAGGGACTCTTGCATTCCTCATAAACCCCTAGCACAACCCACTTCTGCTATTCCAAACTGCTTTCTCGTTATTCAATAGCACATTTTTCCACAGCGCCTTGTTCTTGTTTATACATGCTTACTAAAGTACTGCTTTTTTTTAGCCCTACAGTAAAAACACCTGTATTTTATTAAGATTTGGAAATTGTGTTCCACCTCCTCATTTTTCCTGCCTTTGGATTAACCCTTTAAGTAGTCTGCTTTGTGATGCAGTAAAACAAAACAGGAGTCTTGTGGTGCCTTAAAGACTAACACATTTTCTTTTGCATAAGGTTATGTGGATTAGTTTAGGCTTAGGCTGCCTCTTTGCCTCAGCTTAGGCTGAGGCAAAGAGGCAGTCCCGAAACCAGCAAAACCAGGGAGCTGGACAGGGGACAGATTGTATTTGTCTTCAGTGTGGAAGGGATTGTCACTCTCGAATTGGCCTTCTCAGCCACACTAGACGCTGTTCCAAGACCTCCATACAGAGCACGTTACCATAGTCTCTCGAGACTGAAGGATGCCTACACACATGTGGATTGCAGCTGATGACCTCCTCAAATGTATCCCCCCCTCCACAAAAGTTTATGCCAGATAAAAAATGTTAATCCTTAAAGTACCACAAGACTCTTTGTTGGTTTTGCTAAAACAGACTGCAGACTAACACAGCTACCCCTCTGGAAATTCCTATTTTCTTCTGAATCCAAGAGAATAATTATCAAAAGACGTTAAAGACATTTTGGTGGTTGAAGAATACATATTTGAAGAAAACAAGATGGGCTCGACTTGCTTAGTGTGTTAGAATATGGCAGTGGGAGTAAAAAGAACGTGCCATATATCCCTGTGCCTAGTAGTGGAGTGTGCTACTCTATACCTTCTTTGTTTCTAGGGAATTGCTCCTCCTAAAGCAGCAAAGACAGGCAGGTGCAACTGCTGTGCAGATGCATCCTTAGTGCTGGATTGCAGGAATGCTGGAAAAAAAATTCCTTCAAGGTACAATATGTCAGAGATGCAAATACATCAGGAAGCCACTACGAATGAACAAATGGAAAACCTCTCACTCCCAGTTTCTTGACAGCTCAATGGATGTTGATGACTGAAAATATAAATCTTAGTGATTTGAATGTTTCATTAACTTTACCATAGTAATATCAGAATTACAGGGTACAATTGGCCTTGGATTTCTGGCAGTTGTTCCTCTCCCTCTCTGCTGTAATAATGGTCTTCAGGCTAACAAGCCCAGATTATGGAGTTAGTGACATTTAAGGAATAAATCACCACCATTTACAAGTTTCTAGGCAACATTCTTCTAGTTACTTTTACCTGCAGGCATTCTACCTAAACAAACAAACAAACAAACAAATTGCAGTGGCATTATAAACTTCGTGATTTATACCAATATGCAGAGAGCTCAGTAATAAGGTGTGCCTTAAAAATCTGCCTATGTAAATACTATGAATGTGAAGGAAAAATACCTCTGTTTCACTGTATTACACTTAAAAATGTGAGTGAAGAGAAGTGTCAAGAATTCATTCTGACTGCTGTCTTTGTGCACTCCATTGACTTTGAAAATGTAAAGGTTTTCCATTTTTATTTTTTCTATTGTAAAGCAAAAAAGGAAAGTGTGCTGCTTATATACCGTCCCATAGTGCTTTAAGCAATCTCTGGGTGGTTTACAATTTAATTATGGAGACTGCACATTCCCCCACCCCCAGCGAGCTGGGCACTCGGAAGGATGGAAAGCTGAGTCAACCTTAAGCCAACTGCCTCAGATAAGGGTCAAACTCAGGTCATGAGCAGAGTCTTCACTGCAGTATTGCAGTTTAACCACTGTGCCATGAGGCTCCTTTGTATTTTGTGATATTGTGCTAATTTTGTCTTAGTACTTCCCATTGTAAAAAGCAATATGGTAGATACTGAAGCAAATGTCATAAATGGGCAACTTTCAATAATATAATTAATGAGAATAATTAAGGAAATAGTAGTGGGGTGAGAGGATAAGGTGATGACAGAGACCCACTTCACAAAACTACAATATTGACAGACAAGTCAGTTGCCTGAAATGAGCCAGTGCAGGCTGGCAACATGGATATCCGAGAAACAAAGCATCAATGTATAATGCTTAAGCTAGTAAGCCACAACCAAACTAAATAATACCACATAAAAGCAAACTACCATGCAGTTATGATATAAACACTATAATGAAAACAATTCAGTTAGTAAAGTCCCCCCCCCCCGACTAATAAAAATGGAAAGGGAAGGAGCCAAGGTATAAAGTTTCCTAGTGGTAGGACACCAAGGAAACCAAGGAGCAAAAGAACTGAAGAAATCTATTAAAACCTTTCTCTTAGAAAACACAAGAGAAACAGGAATCTGGCACAAAGGACAGGTCTCTACTCCTCTTCTTGGATCACACCCGGGGTATTAGGGATACATCCTTTCTCTCCTAGTTGTGCTGCCAACAGAAAGTTGGTTTCACCCATTCAGAATCCTGGTATAAAAATTAATCTGGCCAGAATCCAAAGCACTGCATGACTGGTCCCACATGTCCAGTGGAATTAAATTGCAGCCTTCTGCTCTGCCTGCCAAACCATTTCTGAGACTGAGGGACTTCCAAAAGCAGACTGTGATCTGGCACCAGAGGTAGTCTGCTGTTCAAATAAATGAGTCCAAAAATCCCACTGAGGAGGTCTAAGCCCTTGGGTGTGCCTAAAGTAGCTCTTAGATTTTGGCCTCCATTATTTACTTAGCTAGTGCATTTTTTTGTGCTGTATAAAAATAACGTCATAAAGCACAGGATAAAAAGAATGTCCTGCCAAGAAGCTCACAATCTTAAATTGCAAAACGCACATAAACAGGGGATGCCACACCCAAAATGAGCAAAACCAGCTTTGATGAGATTTACCAGGTAGGAAATGATCATGCAATTGATGGTAGCAGAGTTTAAAGAGATGTTTAAACTCCTGGAACTAAGTATCTTCTTTTAGTGTCATTTGTACACATATGTCTGGAACTTGGAACCAGATTGCTGTATACATGTAAACAACCTTCCAAAGTACTTCAGTGTAACTTCATGGAAACATGACTTGTACTTACAGAAACACACTGGTTCTCAAAGCTGTAATTTGAATTTGCTTATAAACTGTGGTTTGGAGCCATTACATATCAGGGTTATAGAATGTGCACAAATTAAGGATATCACATGGCATCACCACTAATTTACATATAAATGTAAGCAGTCCCCACTCATGAAGCATGCAGAGCCTTGTTATTATGATGAGTAAACTGCAATGATTCGCCTCTTATTTATATAGCCACCCAAATAGGCCATTTTTTTCCTACTGTCATCCTATCAGATAGCGCAGCAAGGGGCATAAGAAACTAGTAGTTGACATATGCTTCAAAATGGGCTCATAATCATTCTTCATAGGTGGCCTGGCCCTTTGCATTATGACGCGACTATAATGTAGGGTTTGCAAATTTCTGCTGTTGTGTTACTGAGCCATGTGGCATTCTTTTTCACTAAGGTTAGAGGGGGAAGTGGAACAATTTAGGCCTCCTGACCATACTAGAGCTCTAAACAAGCCTCTTCCCACTTCTGGAATTATTTCAGGTACAGATTATTCCCTTGCCAAGCTTTGAGGAGGTAAGGGCTTATTGTAGTAGCTCATTTCACTCTATTGTGTAGTACCACTTTGAATGGTACATTTTCAGATATCAGTTAAAAGGACTAAGCCTCTGGGGATGTTTTAGCAAGTTGTTAGCTATGGAAGATAATATGAAGAATAAATGCAACCAGTCTTTTTGCCTCTTATTTTCCAATTGCTTATCACTGCTATACTTATTTTATGTATTTATGCCCTACTTCCCATAATGTAGGCTTGGTTTTAGAAAGTTTTCCTCTGTTAATAAATGCTGATATTTTTCACCATCACCTCCAACGAAATGTGATGTGGTTTTGTTCAACATGATGGAAGAACAAACATCTTGACACATACTAATGAGAAGCCAGGTTTAGCTTCTTCCAAAGATGTTGGCACAAATATGATTTCTGCCAGTTAAAATGAAAAAAAAAAATCTCTCATAATGGCTAGGAAGTGGGCAAGATAATTTTTTTGTCAAGACCAGACAAATCATTCAAAAGCTTGGTCTTTTAAAAATGAGATTAAGGTTTTTTTTGGAAAATATCTGTAAGCGGACTGCAAACAATAACAGAGGAAATAGAGATGTTGCAAAGTACAGAAAATCTGCCCATATATTTGCACCCTAAATGATGGAACTTAGCGACAATTGCAACCATCCATTACTTGTGTCCCTTGGGTATAAAGCCTACACTGGCCACTAACTTCAAGAAAATTCATTGGAATTTTAGAAAATGAGCATTACTCATTGCGATATTGACAAGAATTAAACAGGATACAACTAAAAAACAGCAGAATAAAAAAGCCACTGATTTCTGTCCAGATCATTTTAGAGAAAAGAAGGAAATATTCACTTCAGCTAGCCAACATGCTGAGAAGCACGCTGTTTATTATTTTGCCACAACACGTCTCTTGCATCCAAGTGGAACTAGGGCAGAAAAGATGCTTTCAGCTGGCATGAAAGTTCTTATAGGAAGCACATTCCTCTAGTTATTCACACTGAATTATGTCCACTGTGTTCACTGGAGTCCCACCCATCCCCACGTCCTCCCCTAAACATGATTGGGACTACAACCTCAGTTTCTACTGTTGGTCCCAACCCTGCTCTTCCCATTTCTTCAGCAGTTCAACTGTGTCAGGCTTGAGATAGCATCTGCCTCTGAGGGAAACATGGAGAATATTCTGACACGGCTATCTGGTGACTTACTCTCCTTCATAATTACATAATGGAAGGTGAGAGCTACTGTAGTCACCTAGAAGTGGTTTGAATGGACCTGATGCTCCTTGGAGCTAGCTGAGTATAGGGAATGTGGATATGCCCTATTTGGGTTTAAACTCAAAGAAGAGGTAAAGCTAGAACACTGTCACCCTTGGCCAGAAACTGCAGGATGGAAACAAGGTAGAAATAGTGCAGAGCTTGTATGGGATACATTACAAGTGACACAATTGCCTTTTTTTTTTTTTTTTGCAACAAGTACAGTGGTGCCTCCACTTACGACCATAATCCGTTCCAGAAGATGGACATAACTTGAAATGGTTGTAAGTCGAAGCACCATTTCCCATAGGAATGCATTGAAATGCAATTAATCCGTTCCAGCCGAAGAAGAAAAATCACACACACACAAAAATCACTGCAAGACTCATTGGAAACGCGATTAATCCCTTCCGGCTGAAGGGGGGGGGGGGAAGAAAAGCAATCAAGCGTGCAAGACCCATTGGAAATGCACAGAAAACAAACGGAGCAGATTGGAAATGCACAGAGAACAAAGGGGGCAGGTCGGAAATGCAAAGAAAACAAAAAGCAAGGGAAGCATGCAGGACCCATCGGAAATGGGGAACCCCCCCAAAAAAGCAACCAAACCCCCCAAGACCCATCGGAAATGGGGGGGGGGAGCCAACAAACAAACAAACCCCCCAAGACCCATCGGAAATGGGGAAACCCCCCAAAAAGCAATCAAACCACCCAAGACCCATCGGAAATGGGGGGAAAAAACCAAAAAGCAACCAAACCCCCCCAAGACCCATCGGAAATGGGGAAAAACCAAAACCAAAAAACAAACAAACCCTCCAAGACCCATCACAGCACAGAAACATAACCCCCCCCAGCTCAAAACCACGCTGCAAAAACACTCAGAACAGTTTTTAAAAAGCAGAAAACAGCACCTTACCTTACAAGGCAGCCCAAAGCCTCCTTGCAAACACACACACACACACTCTCAGAAGCAGAAGGAGGCAGTCCCAAGCCCAAGACGACGACGCACACTCTCTAACTGCTGGGGCGAAAGAGCTATAAAGAAGCAGCCTCGTCGCCACCTACAGTTAGAAATTTGAATTTCCTGCCTTTTTCTGTTCGTAAGTGGAAGCTCCGGTCGCAAGTAGAAGCAAAATTTTGCGGCCGGAGCTGGTCGTAACTCGAAATGGTCATAAGTAGGGACGTTCGTAAGTCGAGGCACCACTGTATATGGTGATGTTTTTTAAATTGCGCAATGAATGGATATTATATTAAATATTTTGTATATGCCCAGTAACGTTTTGTGTTACTATGAAAGCAACTTGGGCTGAATTTTTCCAGGTTTTACACTATCCTCTCATTGGGTCATTTTTTTAAAAAAAGTAGCAAAATAGTAACAAGGCATTGAGTCCCCCTCCTTCCCCCATCAGCAAGAGTTGTAGCAATTAATTACATTTTGGGGCTTTGTAATGAGGTCCATAATGAATTACTGGGTAACTGAATCAGGCTTGAGAAAGCATCTGCCTCTGAGGGAAACATGTGTGGACGTATTCAGGCATCCCCAGGGCAATGACAGTGCCCTGTTGGTTGATTCTTCCACTCTGGAGGCACCATTGGATTACTTTTGACACAAACAAAGAAGAATGAATTACTTTTAAAAGTAATTTTCCGGTCTCCAGAAAGTGTGAGTTTGCACAGTCGTCACCCCTAGTGTACAGCACCCCATTCTGCCCTTGCTACTACTGACTTGGCCTTTCTTGTGAGAGAGCTGAAGAGGGAATTAGAAGCACTACAAACAGTATGTTCCAGGAACATTCCCAGAGGTGCCACAACCCTATCTAGGCAGCTGAAGGGCCAAAAAGCAGCCACATTCATGAGCCTTAAGCCAGCAGGCCCATGAGGTCTCTTGACAGCAACTACATCTCAAAGGGGAATCTCGTATCCTTGGCCTCTAAACTTTCCTCCAACTAATTGTATAAAAAAATCAGAGCTACTTTCATATTACTCCTCTGTGACATGAACATGCTTCACTGTAGCAATCTTGTACTTAAAATTATTCTCAAATATAATATAGGGAGCCTTGTGATGGCATCTGCGTCTGAGGAGAACGTGGTGACTGCTGAAGAAAACATGATAACTGCTCAGACCCTTCTATAATGACAGGTTACCTACCTGCAATTGTAGTTCTTCGAGTGGACCTCTGTGATTCACACTGTGGGTAATCCGCGCATGCGCGGAGCCTCATCAGAATATTCTAGAGCTTATGCGGTAGCAAAAAAGATACATTAGTGCAGACCCCTCCCCCTTGGTATATGTACCTTGGCGCCAAGGCTCTCCCTTCAGTTAGATCAACCGCCGCATAAAGCAAATAGGGTGTGACAGAGGGGAGGCTGGGTTGGGATGTGTGAATCACAGAGGTCCACTCGAAGAACTACAATTACAGGTAGGTAACCTGTCGTTCTTCTTCATGGCCTCTGTGAATCACACTGTGGGTGACTAACAAGCTGTCTTACTCGGAGGAGGGTGTCACGCCAAGGTAGATGCCAACACAGCACGTCCAAAAGCAGCATCAGATTTCTGCCGAACTGTAATGGTTGATAAATGTGGACGGCTGTGACCATGTGGCAGAGGCGCACATTGTAGCACATGTGCGCCTCTGCCACTTGCAGCACATTGTCTGGCAGAGGAATACCACGAAGAAAGGCCGTAAATGTTGCCAATGCCCTAGTAGAATGGGGGCGGATACTTTGTGGGACCAGAAGTCAAGCAAGCTGATAAGCGAGCTGAATGGTGGAAGCAACCCATTTGGATATCCTCTGCGAGGTGACTTGAAGACCTTTAGTAGGAAGTTGATAGCTGACAAAAAGTCGAGCTGAATGTCTGAAGGGTTGCATACGGGCTATGTAAAAGGCAACAGTCCTTCTCACATCAAAAGTATGGAGGATTTTTTCTTGAGGAGTAGATGGAGACGGGAAGAAAGATGGAAGGACCAAAGGTTGGGATAAGTGGAACTGGGAGACAACTTTGGGTAGAAAGGAAATATCTACAAAAAGTTTAACCTTATCTGGGTAAAACTGAAGATAAGGGTAGTCAGATCTTAAGGCCGCCAACTCACTAGCACGTCGTGCTGATGTAATAGCCACAAGGAATGCTGTTTTAAAGGTGAGTAACCTGAGGTCAGGTGATGCAAGGAGCTCAAATGGGGTCCTTGAAAGTCGATGAAGGACTAACGTCAGTGACCATTGAGGTGGTGGAGGACGTACATCAGAATACATTTATTTATTTAATTTATATCCCGCCCATCTAGACAAAAGTCTGCTCTGGACGGCTAACAACAAGTTACAACAAATTCATAAAAACAATAGCAATATAAATAACAACAGCAACATAATATGATTTGTTGTTGTTTAGTCGTTAAGTCGTGTCCGACTCTTCGTGACCCCATGGATCAGAGCATGCCAGGCCCTCCTGTCTTCCACTGCCTCCCGGAGTTTGGTCAAATTCATGTTGGTGAATGACAACATAATATGATACAAGATGGCAAAGTAAACTAAGCAGTGACAGGAGGGAAGGCCTGCCTAAAGAGCCAGGTCTTGAGCCTGCTCTTAAAAACACCCAGCGAGGGAGCCAGGCAAATTTCTGGGGGTAGATTGTTCCAGAGACGAGGGGCCACTGCCAAGAAGGCATGGTTTCTTGCTCTTTCTGTCCGGTCCTCCCTCGGCGTCAGGCCCCTCAGCCACCCCTCCTGGCTAGAAAGGGTAATACGGGTAGATCTAGGTGGGAGAAGGCGTTCCGCCAGATATTGAGGTCCCAAACCGTTTAGGGCAGGGGTGTCCAACCTTTCACCTTCCCTGGGCCACATTAGAAGATGAAAATTTGGTTTGGGCCGCACATAAAATAAAATAACAGTAACGATACCTGATCATCCCAAAAAACCATAGAAAACATAGTTAACATATTAAACTTACTTGGAAATGAAGTTAGTGAGATGTTTGACATTGTTTCTCAGCCACCAATGCATCCATATTTGCTTTGATGGAACTTGTTGCAATTCTCAGTGAGTGCTCAAGGTTAGAGCAGGGGGTCAGGGAACTTTTTTACTTCTGCCGAGCAGGAGGAGGAAGCCGGTGCACTCCCTTCCCATCCCTGGCGCGGGTTTACCCGTGAGTAAGCGCAGCGGAAAGCGCAGGTCTACTCGCGAGTAAGCGCCGCCGAAGGCGCGGCAGTGGAGGTAAGGTTCTGCTTTTTCCTTTAAAAAAAGTTGATCTGGGTGGGTTTTGGAGGGTAGGTTTGGGCTGGGGGGGTTATGTTTCTGTGTTGTTTTGTTTTTTGGTGATTTTTTTTTCTTGCAGTCCCAGCGTGGGACTTGCTCCAATGTTTATTTTTGGATTGGTTTGTTTTTGGTTTTGGTTTTTTGCAGTCCCAGCGTGGGACTTGCAGTGTTTGGGCTTTCCCCCAATTCGAATTTCCCGCCCTTTCCCCCTGCCTTTTTGCCTTCGGAGGTCTGCAAGGGCTCCCTTCGATGTCAGGGGAAAGCCCTTGGAGACCTCCTGGGGGTCCGATCGCGGTGGCGGGTCTACCCGTGAGTAAGGTTCTGCTTTTTCCGACATGGGAGGAAGCCCTTTGAGACCTCCGAAGGCAAAAAGACAGGGTGAAAGGGCAGGAAATTCGAACTTTGGAATTTCTTTAAAAATAAAAAATTGCACTGGGCCGCATTACGAGCCGACCTGGGCCGCATGCGGCCCGCGGGCCGTGGGTTGGACAAGCCTGGTTTAGGGCTTTATATGTATGTCATTGTTAATACTTTGAAATCAATGCGGGATCGGATGGGCAGCCAATGAAGAGCAGCCAGAGTGGGAGAGATATGTTGACGTTTTCTCACCCCAGTGAGAAGTCTGGCTGCCACGTTCTGCACCATCTGTAATTTCCGCATCAATCTCAAAGGCAGCCCCATGTAGAGTGCATTGCAGTAGTCTAATCTCGAGACTACAAGCGCATGGACCAGAGTGGTGAGCGACCCAGCATCAAGATAGGGACGCAGCTAGGCAACTTGTTTAAGATGGAAGTAGGCGGTGCGGACCACTGACGCTACCTGTGTTTCCGTGGTAAGTGCCGGATCCAGATGGACACCCAAGCTACATGCGTGACAGTCCTTTGAGGAAGCGTTTTAGAGTGGGGTGTCTGAAAAACTTAGCTGCTGAAGAAGTTGGAGGCTGATAAGCAACAATTGCAGAAAGGTAGACCTTTAGAGACGAAAGGGAAAGGCCCTTAGTTTTCAGCTGTAACAAAAAATGAAGAACCGTGGTAAGTGAAGGATTGGTTGAAGGTAGTGATAACGCTGTGGTAAATGATTGAAACTTTTTCCATTTGTACATGTAAACTTTTCTGGCTGAAGGTTTATTTGCTCGATGAAGGACATTCATCAGGGAGGGAGAATCCTCCACGCTGCCAGGTGAAGGGCAGGGAGATCTGGGTGGAGAATTTGACCTTTGTGTTGTGTAAGCAGGTGAGAAAGGCAGGGCAGGTGATGAATGTCAGACGACAACTGGTGGAGAACCGGGAACCATGGCTGTCATGGCCACCATGGGGCTATCAGGATAGCATTGGTCTTGTCCTGTTGAAGACAGACTACAACCTTGTGAATGAGTGGGAACGATGGAAACAGGTGAGGACCTTGGCCAGCGGCCCACGAATGCATCTCCGCGGGAATTCTTGTCAACTCCTGCGCGGGAACAGTAACGTTTGCACTTCCAGTTCTTTCGGGAGGCAAAGAGGTCGATGGAGGGTGTGCCCTAACGTTTGCACAGGGAGAGAAAAATGGATTGGTCTTGTTCCCATTTGTGGTTTGGGATTCCTTGCGACTGAGGACATCTGCGAGGTTGTTATCTTGGCCGGCTATTTGTATTGCCGTAAATGTGATGGGAAAGACACCATTCCCACAGGTCGACTGCAAGATAGAGGAGGCTTGGGGAGTGAGTGCCTCCCTGCTTGAGGATGTAATACATCATGGTAGTGTTGTCCATGGCTATCTGAACCATCTTCCCTGTAAGATGATTTCTGAAGGCTTTACAAGCTTTTATTACTGCTAGAAGTTCTAACTTGTTGATATGAAGCACCTTCTCTCTTTGTGACCACTGGGTGTGGATCCGTAGGGATTGACAGTGTACACCCCAGCCAGTGAGGCTTGCATCTGTGGAAACCTGGATTTGTGGGAGTGGTTGTTGAAAAGGTCGCCCCATCGTCAGGTTCTGAGTGGAACGCCACCATGTGAGTTGGGAGGCGAGTTCTGGAGTGACTCGCAATAGGGTGTGTGGTGGATCTGTCATTGGGTTGTATAAGGCAAGAAACAATGCTTGAAGTGACCTCATTTTGAGGCGAACATGCTGAACTACCGAAGTCATGGAAGCCATGGTGCCTAAGACATGCTGAACAGTCAGCGCAGTTACAAGCGCATGAGGGGTAAAGCCACGAAGTAAGGACACCAAATTGCGACGTTTGTCTGTTGGGAGAAACGCACAAGCGTGTTTGGAGTCCAGAACCGCTCCTATATAATGAACTAGTCTTGTAGATTTTAACTTGGATTTTTGTAGGTTTACTGCATGACCGAGATCCTGGAGGAGAGACAAGGTGAAAGAGATGTCTCTTTGTGCTTTTGACGGGAGTGAGCTACAAGGAGCCAGTCGCTGATGTACGGAAAAATGTGAATTTTTTGAAGCCTTAGGTATGCTGCAGTGGGGGCCATGCATTTGGTGAAAACCCTGGGAGCCGTGGCAAGTCCGAATGGGAGCCTTTTGAACTGACAGGCTTGGGTTCCGAGTTGGAAGCGTAGGAAGGGCCTGTGTGAGGGATGAATAGACACGTGGAAGTAAGCATCCTTGAGATCTATGACTGCAAACCAGTCTTTTTTGCGGAGGAGACCATACAGAATTTGGTGATGGTGATGCTATATTGATTTAATTCCCTGTGATTGAGGATGGGATGGAGGCATCCGTCTTTTTTGGGAATGGTGAAATAGTGAGAGAGAAAAACCTTTGTCTGTCTGATGTGGTGATATTCGCTCTATGGCGTCCTTGAGTAACAGTGTTTGAACTTCGTCCTGCAGGGTCTGCGACGGAGGTGTGACGGTATGGAATGATGGTGGACAGTGGTAGAATTCTATGTGGTAACCGCTTTTGACGATGGAGAGAACCCAAGTATCCGTGGTGATATTTTCCCAAACAGGTGTTTCCACAGGGCGGGAGGGTGTGTGTGAGAGTCTCTTGCATTTGTGCAGATCTCGGATGGCTGGATGTCAAATGTGATGCTTGGGTTTGCGGTTGTTGCGCCTGGTTGCAGTTTGCTGCTGAGGTTTGTAAGGTTGTTGTTTGTAATAAGGCATGTAAGATGCTTGCCGTTGAGGTTCATGTTGGCGACGCCATTGGGTGCGATGAGGGCGTTGTTGGTATGTGGGATAGATGCCCTAGCGCCTGGCAGCTGTTCTCTTTTTCTGGACATTCTCAAGGATGTCATCTGTCTCGGCATTAAAGAGACCTACTCCATCGAATGGAAGGTCTTCAATGCGTGCGCATGCATCCTCTGCAAGGCCAGCGATTCTGAGCCAGGAGAAACGGCACAGCACTACTGAGGTAGCCATGGATTTTGAAGTGGCATTGACTGTGTGTCTGGCCGAAAGCATTTGTTGTTTTGCGACAGAGAGAGACCTTCTTTTTGGAAAGTTTGAGCTAGCACCCTCTTGTCCTCAGGGAGTGTATCAATAAAGGTAGACATGTTGTCCCAGAGAAAACGTTGATAGGCACCCATAGCCCCTTGATAATTGCCAACCCTCATGGTAAAGGCACTGTAGGAGTATAACCATCTGCCCATAGAGTCAATGCGCCTACTATCTTTATTAGGCCGTATCAAAACTTGTCTGTGCCGAGAGCGGGATTGTGATGCTTTGACGAATATGGAATTAGGGGCTGCTTGTTTTTGCAAGAAGATGGCACCAGGGTCATGCACCTGATAGAGGTTGTCGATACGCTTCATCACCGAGTGAGAGGACACTGGTTTGGTCCAGGACTGTCTAGCTGTGCTGAGAAGAGATGGAAGCATGGAAATATGTACTGGTGTTGTAGTGTCCTTTGAGATGGGATCATAAAGATGATCCGCTGGTTCGGTTGTGGGTCTATGAATTTGGAGGTTGAGGGATTTAGCCATGTGAACCATTAGCTGAGCATAAGTCTGAAAGTCCTCTGCCAGAGATGGAGGATCTGTATCTGCGAGGTCTGATTCTGGAGATGTCAGTAATACAGATGGCATTTGGGGTCTAGAGCCATGCTTAGATGGTTTGGCATTGTGCCGTGAATCAACCGATTGTCAGTCAACGTCAACATCGAGATGCTGATCCTCGAAGTATTGGTGTCGATGTCGGGTTGTCGACGCCAATGATGCGTTGGCGGACAGCAGTCAATGCCGAGGGTTGTCGATCAGCATCGACATAGACGGGGCATCCATGGGCAAAGGTCGATATTGAGAGTCGTTGACCACTGCAAGCACGGCTGTTGCATCCATGGACAATGGTCGATATCGAGGATCATTGGTATCAAAAGGGTTGGTGTTGAGGTGGTGTCGAAACTGAAGTTGCTGTCAGTGTTGAGACAGTTGCTGGGGTGGCAAGGGTGTTGATGGACCACATTGGATCACGGTGGAATAGATGGACGCCCGTGACGCCGAGCGAGATGAACGGTCACGGTCATCTTGACGGGCGGGGAAATAGTAGCTTGTCGGTGCTGCAAATGCGCCTGAAGCCGAAGCATAGTAATTGGCTTGTCTGGGTTTCTTTCGCCCCGGCTGGTAGTAGGTACCAGGGAGTCCTTGGCGATCGTGATGATAAGATTGCTTCGACACCAAAGGTTCTGTTGCATAGGAAACCTGTTGTGGCACCGCCGCTGGACCAGGCAAAGCAACTGGTCGATAGTGCTTGGTGGGCTTTTCCGTTGGGCACCAATTGGGGCAAAAGGCATCCCAGTGGTGGTGCTGAGCGTGATCTGTTTCCGCTCGAGAAGACAAGCGGACACTCTTATAAGATTGTTGTCTTTGATGAAGTGCCAGAGGCCGAGGTGGTAGGCCTACTGGGGCAGAATAAGGTACTGTCTCAGGCTGTGTTTCAGTCTCCTGGATATTGGGTGAGACTGCCGGAGAAGATCCACTCAGAGAGCCCAGGCATTGCTGGGGGCTGGTAGGAGAAGATGTGAGCTGGTCGACCTGCTGCTCCCATTCGGGAGACTGCGATGGAGATGGTTGGTGAGGTGGAAGTCCCTCATCATCTGAGATGGAACCCACACAGACGAGGTCTGCAGACTGTGGGGTTGGGGAGACAGTCTTGGAAGGTTTCGACCTCGAAGAACTAGCCTTTTTTGGTGGCGAGGGTCCAGGAGCTGATGAAGCATTGGTGGACGGTTTCGAGTGGCTGCCTTCGATGTCGAAGGTTTCGACATGGACTGCTTGGGCTTGTGCGCCCGTGTGGCAGTTGATGTTGCGGGTGCAGCAGACTCTCGGTGGTCAGAATGGGATGGAGTGGAGGAAGGACGTTGTTTTGTCACTTCGGAGATGGCTCTGTCCATGGCTTTAGTGTGCGGGATGAATTTGCACAACGATTGAGCCATAGGCTTGGTGGGCTGGAGAGACTGTTCCCAAAGTCAAAGCTTGAGTCTCGAGAGACGACTGCGGAGACCTCTGCGCTTAAAGTTTTTACAGTGAGGGCACGAGGAGGTTTGGTGAACCTCACCAAGACAAAAAAAAGGCACTTAGTGTGGCCGTCAGAAAATGAAATTTTATTATCGCAGACCACGCAGTGCTTAAATGGGCCTGAAGAGGCCATGAACTGAAAAACCGGTTCGGTAAAGAAAAAATTGGGGGTGGGGGGTGGGGTGGTTCAGCCGTAAGGCCGGAGCAGTTATCTGCAAACAATCTAATAAACAAATGACAGCTAAAGATAGCTATAATGAGAAAAATCAATAACTTTCGTTTTAGAACGGACTCACAGAAGCGTACGATAGAGGCTCTCAACGCAGCGGTTGAAAGAAACTGAAGGGAGAGCCTTGGCGCCAAGGTACATATACCAAGGGGGAGGGGGTCTGCACTAATGTATCTTTTTTGTTACCGCAGAAGCTCTAGAATATTCCGATGAGGCTCCGCGCATGCGCGTATTACCCACAGTGTGATTCACAGAGGCCACGAGGAAGAACTCTGGTTACCTCCTCTCTTCCTAATACATAGTGGAAAGTGAAATATGGGGATTCTCCAGTTCTATGAAAAAACATGTAGGGTTAGAAGCGGTTTGCGGAAAATAAATTAGCTGTCATCTAAAAGCTGTCATTCTAATCTACACTTAAAGATTAAAGAATAAAAGCAAATATAATCTTTTTAAAAAGTCTTATTTTATTCCTCTAATGCTAAGGTATTAGCAGATACAAACAAAACAAAACAAAACATAAAATAGGCACATTTGGACTTATTATTGAATAGGGGTTATTTGTGACAGGAAATGCAGCTGTGTGACTAATAGGACTGACTTTCTCTTGGCTTCCTTCTTCCTTCAAAAATTCTTGTTTACTGCTCAGGATCTCTCTCACACACACACACACACACACACACACACACACACACACACACACACACACACACACACACACACACACACACACACACACACACACACACACACACACACACACACACACACACACACACACACACACACACACACACACACACACACACGGAAAAAAAAGGAAAAAAGAAAAAACTAGCAATTTTCCAGGAAAAAATGGTCTGAGCAGAAAGTAAAGCAGTAAATCTTATGAAGAATCAAGGCTACAGAACTAAATATTCCTTCCAGGCTCCTTACTCACGTCATATCTCCCCCTGCTTTGTTCAAAACATATGTCTAGCAGATCCCTCTTTCCCTCTTTCTCCTGAGGGGACAGGAAGCATATGAATCATATTTTGAGCATTTAACTCTGGAATTCCTGTCAGGAAAACTCACTCCTTCAAGGAAAAAAAAGGAGATCCTCATATTTTGCACTTCCTTCAGTGCTGTTACTGGTTTATTTGTTTAGGAGCAAAAGTAGAGAAAGCAGGGATTGCCATAGTCACTGAATCCTGCTACGAAGTGTGAATGGAAATAGAACCAAATAGGGTGGATGGTGGTGGTGGGGAGTCATTCCTTCAGGGGAGTTGTTGCAAGGGGCTGCAAAGAGTTTTTGGGGGGTTGGGAAATGGAAGACTCATTTTTATATGCATTTTCCCCCTGGTCATATGTCTGTAAGATCCACTAAGCATAAGCCAGCTTTCCATGGGATTTTCAATACATTAACAGGGACGTTTTTCCGGTGCTTATTGCTGGCCAGCTTCATCAAACAAATTATGGTAGGGAGTGGGCATCGGAAGGGGGAAGTCTGGGTTGAGAAGCAAGATTCTATAGGGCACTGAGGATAAGCATAGTAGATATCTCTTCCCTCTGGGAAAGCCACAGGGGTGAGGATACTGCCTGAGATGAGAGTATGGTAAATAGCTGGTAGTATTAGCTAGAGTGGGATTGGGGACAGGGCACTGTTGTCCTTTAACTTAATGGGCTAGCAGGAATATAGAAGAAAGTATGATTTTAAGATTGAAAAGTTGCCTTGCATCCTAGGTTTAAGAAGACAAGATATAAATCAAATAAATTTAAAAAGAAGGAAATAATCAGATTTACCCCTAATTGACGCTGTTATTTGTGCTTGAAGTTACTGGAATGCAAATGTTCTCAACTTACTGCATGTGGCATGTGCTTTGCTATGTAACATGGGAATACAGATGATGTTGCATGTGGTATTTTGATGCTGACTGACCCACATGTTTTTACTGATTTTATATTCATATATAGTGTACTGGAAAAGTGGAATCAAACTTGATTTGACTTGAATCAATCCTTTTTGCCTGGCTGCTTAATGCAGTATGTCCGTCTTAAAAAAAGTGTGTAATTGAAGTCTTAGATTCAAGGAATGAACACAAATAATGGAAAAACCTGCTCTTGGTAGAACATCAATGACAAAAAAGAAATCATATTTTTTCAGGCTTGTATACTCTTGTGTACCTTGGCTCAACGATCTCTGACACTCTCTCCCTAGATGTCGAGCTGGATAAACGCATTGGCAAAGCAGCTACCATGTTCTCTAGACTCACAAAGAGAGTATAGCTTAATAAGAAGCTGACGGAATATACTGTACCAAGATCCAGGTCTATAGAGCCTGTGTCCTGAGCACACTCCTGTACTGCAGTGAGTCCTGGACCCTTTGTGCACGGCAGGAGAGGAAGCTGAACACATTCCATATGCATTGTCTCCGACACATTTTTGGTATCACCTGGCAGGACAAAGTTCCAAATAGAGTAGTCTTAGAACGAGCTGGAATTTTTAGCATGTATACATTACTGAAACAGCGACGTCTACGTTGGCTTGGGCATGTCGTGAGAATGGCTGATGGTAGGATTCCAAAAGGTCTCCTGTATGGAGAATTAGTGCAGGGAAAGCGCCCCAGAGGGAGCTGCGATACAAGGATATCTGCAAGCAGGATCTGAAGGCCTTAGGAATGGACCTCAACAGATGGGAAACCTTGACATCTGAGCGTTCAGCCTGGAGGCAGGCGGTGCATCATGGCCTCTCCCAATTTGAAGAGACCCTTGTCCAGCAGGCTGAGGCGAAGAGGCAGTCCCGAAACCAGCAAAATCAGGGAGCTGCACAGGGGACAGATTGTATTTGTCTTCAGTGTGGAAGGGATTGTCACTCTCGAATTGGCCTTCTCAGCCACACTAGACGCTGTTCCAAGACCTCCATACAGAGCACGTTACCATAGTCTCTCGAGACTGAAGGATGCCTACTACATACTCTTTTAATGCAAACACAATGAATAAGACAAGATCATCTCTATTTTTAAATTGGCTCAGAATTTATTTTTTTATGCACCATCTAATGGCAATTGTTGCTATGAGGTAAAACTCACTGATATTTATAGAACACTTGGCCAGAAGCCATGATGGAAATTTAGAGCACTAAAACAGCCCACATGTCCTGCTGAGTGATGTTGAAGAATGGACGTACGGACATAAGGTGATGCTCAAGCCTAGAAGTAAACATCATTATGCTTGGCTGTTGCTGATTATTCCTTCTGTTGTTTCAGCTTGAAAAGTTATTCTTTTTATTGTTGCTCTTTCAAAGAAATAGTAAAATACTGCAGTAAGTTGAGAACAGTTGCATTCCAGTCCAGGGCTGGTTGCTTTTCTCCCAGCAGTTCAGCAGTCCAGAAGCACCCATCTGGTAGAAAACTTGGGGATTTTTGAGATCAACGATGGTATATAAAAAACAGAATAATGCGTTCTATCTGAATTGTACAGAAACTCACACTGCCTTTAATCTCTTCTTGGTTTTGCTGCCATAATCAGACCTCAATTCCAGATGTTTTCCTTCAGGCCAGTTTGGCATATGACAGGGTTGCTATTTCCACAGAATAAATAGTCTGGGATGTACGTACCATTACACTGCACACACTTCAATATGCCCATTCTTGGAGAACACTAACATTTCATTTCTTGCCGGGTGGTTAACATATGGGCTGCCAGCATCAGAGGCATGTTAGCAGGGGGTTGGATATAGCATTTTCCATGCCTTCCATAGAGTGCAATGTATAGTAGGAACTACATTTCTAGGGGTTTAGCCACAATGAACTTTTAGCTGCAACTTTATGTGAATTTTCTTGTTTGAAAAGTCCCAGTCTCAAATTTAATTCAGCGCGAGCTCAGGGGAAATAATCTGTCACTTTTCACACTTCCAATTGTGAGGTATTTCAGAAAATTTATTCAAATAATTTTCAAAAAGTGTCTTGGTTTCAACAATTGCTTAAACCTTAGCTCCATTCAGGTGTCCAAAAAAGGATTGCCATATTTTTCAGTGTATATGACAACCCCATGTATAAGACCTCACCACTTTTCTAACCCAAAATTAAGAAATCTTAACTTAGCTTTCAGTATTCAGCCTCTGGGCTCAGAACGCTCAGACATTATGAGTCCCTGTTGCATCTGAGCCTACAGGCTCCACATCCAATGAGGTGTGTTCCAATTGGTTTGTTCAGCATCAGCTGACGTCAGTTCCATAAGGCTCATGATTGGAGGAAGCTAAGTCTCCTGACTGTAGGAAGCTAAGCCTCGTGATTGAAGGAAGCCTGTTTACAGAGGCAAGGTACGGGCAGTTTTGTTCTCTCCTCAACTTAATTCCGTGTATAAGATGTCCCCTCAATTTTTAGTGTAATGATTTTAGGAAAAAGTAGTGTCTTATACACGGAAAAATATCATATTTTTACACTGTGAGCAAAGAGAGAGTTCTAACTCAACTGCTATGTCTCGTTATCTCCACAAGGGGAATGACTGCCTGAAGAGGAAAGCTTTTGAAGCACAAAGAGACTCTCCATGACATTGGGGATCCTGAAAAGTCAGAGATCTGGATGATACAAAAGGGTTCCACACACAACAAACTATCTCTCTAGGATTACTGATTGCATGGTTCCTCCTCTTCTCATGTAGCAGACTGTCTTTCTCACAAAAGCCGAGATAGCAAAGGGCTGTGCTAAAACTCTCTCCCTGGTCATGCTTTTAAATTATCTGAATAAGGCTCCTGTCAAATACTAATCTTCTATGAGGGCACAGTTACATTATGAAAATAAATCGGAAGATGGGTCAGAGTTTTTGAAATCAGGTTAAAGTCACATGGTATTTGGGTCGGTATTTTGTGCATCCTCTTGGGAAAACTTGTAATCCATTTTTAAGCTGCATTGTATATCAGTTGAGGGGGCTACACAAGCTTTAAAAATCACTGCAATTCAGGCTTTGTCCTGCACTCACCCACCCTCCCACTAGCCACTCACTGCTGCTGCTGCTATGAGATAATTTTTAATTTTTTTTAATTTTTTTGTTTCTTTCAAACTGACATATTGATATGCCAATATTAAACCTCCCACCCCACCCCCAGCTTCTAGGCTTGTGAAAAAAGGAGCACTTTCTCCTTTGGGCCAGCTGCCTTAAAAAAGTATTCCAAACTGGCATACTGCTGTATCAATATAACAGAAAACAAAATAAAACAGATCAGATTGCAGCCCAACACAAGCATGTGGACAAACACACAGACAGACAGACAGACAGACACACACAGAGAGAGAGAGAGAGAGAGAGAGAGAGAGAGGAGAGAGAGAGAGAGAGAGAGAAAGGGAAAACTGTTGAAGAACATAAAAAGCTGCCTCCTGTGTCAGGACCTCGAGCCATCTAGATCAGTACTGTCAGCTCTGACTGGCAATAGATCTCCAGAGTTTCAGGCAGGATTCTTTTCTAGCCCTGTCTGGAGATCCCGTCTTGGTGGTGTCCCATCCAAGAACCAAGTAGCTCCAGTCATGCTTAGTTTCCAAAATCAAGTAAGACAGTATGCTCAGGCGTGACAGAGGTTGGCCCAAACAAGCAAATAACACAAATTAAATAAATTAAACTAGAATATACTAAAAACATTAAAGTCAACTTAAGGCCACAAAAACAAATTGAATTAGAATGAGTAAGAAAATGAAAAGCTCTTTTCCTGTCGCTGAAATGACAACAGGATATGCATCACCACCAACCAGGATGCTTGCCTTGATAAGGCCCTTTTGGCAGGAGTCATCAGCTGTAACTCAGGTCATTAGTGAACTTGGAGAAGGGCCTCTGAGACCTGAGAAGATAGCAAATTAAACAAAGACGGCATGGGAGTGGGGTGGGTGAAACAAAAGGATTTCATGTAGCTGGAGAAAACTGGGAGTTGGAAAGCAAAGGAACTGATTAGGGCACAAAGTTAGTGCTCCAAGAGGCTGGACTTTGCATATCAGACCCAGATAACCATCCAGATTTTGGGCCATACATAAAATGGAATGCTTGTGGTTTGTAATGTTTATTTGGAATTAAAAAAAATTACTATACTTGTCTAAAACATGCTTTACTTTAGCTTCCTGGCATCCTGTGACATACGGTACCTAACCCTCCTTGAGACAGCCCGTGCTGTGGAGGGCAGGAAGAAGCATAAAAACACAATGCAGAGCAAACACCAATCCATTATTCAGGGAGTACATGCTTTAGGGAATGAGAGAGAAAGGATATGGATTTAATTTCAGGTCTTCACATTCTAGATGCCCCCAAGGGGTATAAACATTTCCTATATAAAGTTCAGTCTGTTTGTAATTAAGTCCTTCTGCTCTGCTTACTTCTTGTTAAATTAAAAATAGTAAAATCAGGGAAACCTTGGACTTTTTGACATAAACAAGGCCACTGTTTCCAGAGGTATAAATATACTGATCAAGTTTATGAGTCTAAGAAGGTTGAAGTAGCCCTGAGAAGTTTGCATGTTGAACAAATGTTACATTTCAAAGAACTAATAAGCAGCTGGGTTTCCTTTTGAAACCTTAGGTCTTTTTCTCAAGAGAAATTTTCTGTTTGAACTTCAAGTGTATTTAGTGCTCTGCTGCACTCCTGGATATTGCCCTCCTTTTTTAAAAAAAAAATGTGCCTCAAATGTTTCTGAAGTGCAGTTCTCAAGGTTATCAAAGAGACTTTCTGCACAGAATTTTTAAAAACTTTATTTAAAATCCAAGGCAGCAAAGAGAAAGGAAGCTGAAAGAAGATTAGTTGGGGCTGATAGTGGTAGACAACTGGAAAAAGCAGAGGAGGTGTAAAGGCCATAAAGGGCCCAGAAAAAAAGAAGAAGAAGAATTATGAATCAAAGACGAGAAGAAACAAAGACATCAGGAAGGAAGTGTCAGTGGAAAGAAAGGAGGGACAAATTTATCTACAACAGAAATGGGCAATCTTTAGCGGTCCTGGGGCCACATCCCTGGACCCTGGAAGGCTCTGTGAAACCCAACATTTTTAATTATAATTTATTAAGCTGGAAGTGATACCTAGATGCCTTGTTTTTTGGGACTGGAGGGAACCACATGGGCTGGGCTCCTCTCAAAACATGCAAAATTATGCCCCATGTTTCTTATAGCCAAAATTGTCTTTTTCAAAAAACAAAATGCTGGGGGATGGGGGTTAGGGATGCCAGGAAAAACATTAAGGATCCTGATAGATTGCACATTACCTATCCCTGATCTAGAAAAACTGAGAAGGTTGTAATCGTAAGTTAAAAGTAGCTAGATTTCCATAAACATTGCAGCCATCTGGCTCTTGTAACCTGAGATAATTCTTATATTATTATTTATGCAACTACAGTTTCAAAGAATTTGAAATACATTTTAAAATCTCTAGTTATGCAGAAGGTCTATACTTTCCCCCATTTTCAGGTTGCTTGACCTTCTGATTACCTCTGTGATAACATGAGCATTTTAGTCATAGCATCTAAAGAAGAGATGGCAGTATTTCTTTGGAAGGAAAAGATACAATTAATATACAAGTGGAAAGCCCAGTTTTGTACTTTGATATAAGCAACACCTTACTGACAGGTATGGTAAAAATGCATTGGCAAACTACAGGCACACACCCCTCACTTTCAGCAATTTATGCTGGCTTTCAGTGTGTATGTCTGAGAATAACAGCACTTGCAAGTGCAAGAAGAGAAATCCAGCTAGAAAGATCTTGAGGAAGGCCTCTAGGGACAAAGACCCACCCCCACTGTGCAAACTAGAGGAACTGTGGCTAAGAACTCCATGATTAAGACCACAAAGGAGGAGTAATGCATATCCATTATAGCATCCTAATTATAGTATATCACCCTGGTGGAGGCTTAACTATAATTCAGTCTATCTCCAGTACATAAGAAGCTTCAAGCCACAGAAGCACCACTAATTCTCTAATTCTTCCATTTGTATTGCTGTCGTTTGAAAGCAGAACATTGACCCGTGTAACCTACCAATGTAATCAAGGCAGCAATGATATTGTGGGGCTCAAACTAGGTGTGGCACTCAAAGACAAGGAAGAAAATGGGCTTCATTCTTCCTCAATACTGCAGTATTCTGTCCATTATACTGCAGGCAAAAAGGATAGCATATGCACAGCAAAACTATGCAAAAAAATATATTCTAATGAGTTTAACATTAACAAGTTTTCCCCCTCATCGATATGCAAATAACCTTGTAGTTCACTTGTAGATCACATCAAAACAGACAGACCCATTACAAGACACAACAACAGCGAGAACACTATTCTATCTGCTGGTCGCAGAGAAAGTGCCACCTTTAAGTAACATGCAGTAGGGGCAGATTTCCATAACAGTATGTTTAAAGAAATAGGTATTTTGGCAGCAAATACAAAATGGTGTATTACTCAATATACAACATATTAAGACGTGCTCATGCATATACAATGAGTGAAATTAGTCTATGACTAATTTTTTTAAGCCCGGGCCTGAACTCCAAACTGTGAAGGGTCTCAGAGTCCAAATTTTACCAATGACCAGAGTTAAGGGTGTGAGGCTGCAACTACATTGATTAAAAAATGCAGGAAATGCTATGGAATTGGAATGGTCTGATCCATATTTTGTTGTTGTTGACGACATGACTTAAGAGAAAATGCAAATCAGCCAAGTCCCTCACCTCAAATCCAGTTTTTCCCTCTGCTGCTGGGGCTTCTACTTTTTTCCTTAATTTTGTGGCATGACTTCACAGAGAATGAATTCACATTTCTCTCGCTGTGTAGATGCATTCTTAAACAAAGCCAAAGCAATGTGGGTGGAACCAGTTGTAATTCTAACGAATCTGAACTTTTTCCCACCAAGCATATGAAGCACAGTTCAGGTCTACACATATCTGCTCAGGAATAAAGACCCAGTGCAACAGCTCTCTAGGAAGGAACTGCACGTTTCAGATAACTCACAATAAGTTTTTTTGCTACTGGTTATCTGAAAATTTATTATCTGAAAGCAGGCATGAAACTGTCCACTTCACACATCCTGCTTTAATGTGAATCTTTGTATTCAAGCAGGATATGGAGCTTCCAGTGACCATGCCAGGGCTGGGGCAGCCTTGCCTGCTTGCCATGCAGGGAAAAAGAAGCTACTGGAGCTGCCCTGCCCCAAGCAAAAATAATGTCATCAGCCAGCCTCCCTAGTAGTGGCCAGGCAGCAACACAGCTCTTGCCTGATGGGCAGCTCCAGCACCTCTGCTTTGTCACATGTTGAGCCCCAACCTGGTACTGTCAGTAGCTGAGAAACCTCCTGGCACTGGCCAGCTGGGACAGAAGCAATGGGGAGGTGTAAAAATGGCACCAATGTGCACTTTTAAAAACCACACACGGGCTTACATCATGTGAAACAACCAAAGTTGCTGCAAAGTGCCTTTGATCCTTCATGTTGCGGCCCTAGTCTGCAAACGAGAGCTTAGATCTGTGCAACAAGCTTTAAAAAGACTCTTACCTGCTCCACTGACTGAAATTGTTCTGAAATAACAGAAACAGCAGCTTGCAGGCTGGATGAGGACCCTCCACATCTGGGACCACATCTGGATTGTACAACGACGGTTTCCCAACCTTATTGCAAGCAAAGCCTCCACTGTTGTCTATTACAGTGGTGCCTCGACTTACGAACTTAATCCGTCCCAGAAGATGTTCATAAGTGGAAATGTTTGTAAGTCGAAGCACAATTTCCCATTGAAATGCATGGGAACGCGATTAATCCGTTCCAGCATTTCAAAAAAATACCAAAATAATAATAATAATAATAAAAAACAGAACAGTTTTAAAAAAGCAAAAAGCAGCACCTTACCCCGCTGCCTCCGCCGCTGCGGGAGGCGAGCCGCTGGACCATGTTGGCCGGGCTCTGCCTCCCGGCGCTGGGTCGGTCCCTGCTGCCTCCACCGCTGCCGGGAGGCGACCTGCCGGACCATGCCGGCCGGGCTCTGCCTCCCGGCGCTGGGTCCTCCCGCAGCGGCAGCAGTGGAGGCAGCGGGGACGGACTCAGCGCTGGGAGGCAGAGGCTGGTCGGGATGGTCCGGCGGCTCGCCTACCGGCAGCGGCGGCAGCAGCGGGGACCGACCCAGCGCCGGGAGGCAGAGCCCGGCCGGCATGGTCTGGCGGCTCGCCTCCCGGCAGCGGCGGAGGTTTGAATTTCATGCCTTTTTCCCCTGCCTTTTTTCGTTCGTAAGTGGAAGCTCCGCTCGCAAGTCGAAGCAAAATTTTGCGAGCGGAGCTGTTCGTAAGTCAAAATGTTCGTAGGTAGGGGCGTTCGTAAGTCGAGGCACCACTGTATTAGCATTCTATCACAAGTGGGAGGTACAATAAAATGTTGCAGCGCCCCCACCCCAGCAGGAGTGATCTTGTACCACATTTCAGCTAGCCACATCTTCCTCCATTGACTGAGATCTAACTCAAACATTATGCCAGTGTAACTCCATCAGTGTAAATTACAGTGTAATTACTGCAGCAAGTAAAGAAGTCACAGAAGACTTGTGTGCGAAAACAAACACCTATGCAAGGTCTTAACTAGTAGTAATTTGCTGCTTAAATTCACAGTGATGCAGCAAAGTCGGTAGGCTTAACTAACAGGATTCTGGCCTATAAATTGTAAGGAGCTCAAACAATGCAGTCTATTCACTTTTCTCAATGTTTCAGATTTCTCTTTTATCTATTTCTATTCTGTGTCGTCAGGAAGAGTACTCAGTGCTCACTCCCCCCTGCCCTTTTAAAGATCTGTGCAAAACAGGGAACTCTTCTCCAGGTTCCTTCACCTAACATCCACCTCCACTTTGTTTCTTAGTGACTATTTTTGTTTTACTTCTGACCTCCCTCACAATTTATTCTCCATTAGAGAATGTGATGCACACAGTAGGGCAGTCTGATTCATACCTTTTGTCTTCAGAACAATCCAGCAGCACCATGAACCCTGGCTTCTCAGAACCAGGGGTCATTTGCTTGTTCGCTTTTACCTATTAGCAGATTTCTGAAGCTTTCTGCACTGAATGCCTAATCACAAGGTTGTACTCAAATAGTAAACAGAACATAATAAAAAGATACAACTGTAAAATCAGTGTTTCTAAAAGATATCTGCACACAGTTCTGAAATAAACAGCACTAAGAACCATAACAATAACAATTAATAAAATGCAGACTGAAATGAAAAATTCCAAGATTTTTTAAAATGAATAATTATAGTTTTGCTTTCTGCCTTTCATTGCAGCAATTAGCATTTACTCAAAAAGGTACCATCATCCAATTTCTCTCTCTTTCTCTCTTAGCAGCTTTCCCAGCTGTAGATGCCAGCAAAGTACAGCCAGATTGTATTTCTTTTGTACTTGATTTTCCTTTCCTCTCTCTTCTCCCATTCCAGCATTCTTTCTTGCTTTCTTTATAGGTGGGAATCAAATGGATACTCTGTGTGTGTGTGTGTGTGTGTGTCAGAGAGAGAGAGAGATTCTGCTCAAATATCTCTGTGTGGGCATGAGGTATGGGTGTCTTCTTTCTAATGGGAAGCCATTTTGTAAATCCATCAACCAGAAAATGATGCAGATTTTCGTTTCCTTTCTTACGTCAGACACTGAAGAAAGCAAGGAAACAGACCTGCAATACAAAAGGCTAAGTGTCATGCTGTTTTCTACTGGTACTACTATGTGAAAAGAGGAATTGTTTTTCTGGCAGAAAGAACCAGCTTAGAGGAAGAACTCTGGTGTAAGATAAAGAGCACATGACTATACTCAAAGAATATTTAACCTGAGTAACAACTATACAAACCTGCCAGGCAGACACCTCTTAGATAGTGTGGCACTCATTGCCAAGAAAACCCTAATTTATTACCTAATTCTTGCAAGTTTTCAGGGCGGGGCATGTCCATCTGTCTTTTTTCTCTAATCAGTTCCCATTTTCTGTGCAACACAACTATACACTACTGCATGAATGTGTAGGTTTCCTCTGCAAATATTTCATTTCATATGAAACATCAAGCTATGTTTGGGGTGTAAATGTTTAAAGATATAAATCACTACATCTCTCTTCTAACAAAGAATAGCAAAAATCAATCAATCAATCAATCAATCAATCAATCTTCTCACCCTGCCAGAGGGGAGATCTTTTTTAGGGTCAGCAATCAATAATTGTTATGCATAGTGTGTACAAACTACCATACTAAAGTTTACACTGCTGCTGAATGATTGCATGGATATTTAAGAATCAGAGACATCAAATTCATTATCTCTTGTAACACAATCAGTGAATTGTGTGCTTGCTCTGTGTGTGTGTGTGTGTGTGTGCAGACCCATTTGGCTTGTTAAAGGAAAAGGACACTAGTTCTGTGCAGAGATGAAGTGGACAATTTCTGCTCACTGCATATCCTGTGCAATTTCACACATTTGTCAAAACTATATTGTTGTTTTATTTTATTAATATTGTTGTTTTATTTTATTTTAATATTGTTGTTAGCCGCCCAGAGTAGACTTCGGTCTAAATGGGCGGGATATTAAATAAATAAATAAATAAATAAATAAAATTTCTGTTTCCTTATTGTTTGGATATTCGAAAAGCATCAGATGGGTTGGCTGCATTTTTTTTAACAATCAGTCACTCTGTGCTTGCTGTGTTGGTGTCCTTTGCTTTTTAGATGACTGCTGCAGAGACATCATGTGCAGCTTGCAAAAATCTTGACAAAGAAGCACTCTGGGTCTCCCTCTCCCTCTAGAGGTAGGAATTTAGCAAGTATTCTTTGTATCTCTAACAGGCATATCTTCTGCTAGTCAACATGAGAGGCAAAAACCAAACAACTAAAAAAAACCCAAAATCCTACCATTGTCAGCTTGCTTGGTTCTTCTGCCAGATTTTCCTGATCAGCTCCAAGAACACCTTTTATAGATAATTATGTCTTCTGACAGAAGACACAAGCACACCCCTCACTCCTGAAAGAAATATTTTGGCTGACGTCTGAGAGAATTACTGTGCTTCCTTGGGTCTCCAGTTGCAGAGATAAATCTCAAAGTGAGTAGAGCTGGGAAAGGAGAAAATCTGAGCTTATTTTGTGCACTGACAGTAATATCTGGGCACCCATCCCTACCAACTGTCACCATGGCTCACTAACTCACTGTGAAGCTGTATGTATGAATGTTGAACTTACAATATTTGCTTGGAAAGTAGTGCACAAAATCCACATTGTCTGTGTTACTCTGTCACACATGCATACATAGAAACATTAGTTTGCAGCTGTCACACAATGAACCACTGCCTGATTTCAGATTTTGGCCTTGAAATCTCAGAAAATGGGAAGCTACTGACCAGCCAGTCTTAGACTTCAGACACACCTCTTGTAGTAATGTGCAGATCAGAACTTAAGTTACTCATCAGCTACAGTGATTCCCAAATTTTCTTACACAGTTCTTATCCCCAAAAAGTATGAAAATATGGTGTTTTTCATGCTGTTTGAAAAAATATATTATTAAGGTAAGATAAAACAGACCTATATGTGAAAGTGATATGAATTAAAAACAGATGAATTTGCCTAACCTTACTTTTATATGAGTAAAAAAATCTTGAAGGATTTAGGTGGATTTACCCATATGGCATAGCCTCACCAACACCCCAGTCTATGCCCAGCCAACCCACTCCTGTCTCAGGTTATGCCCAGCTAACCCATTTGTGTTTCCTCTTCCTGAATTCCTACATCATCACAATCTCTATGTGCATGCATGAGAGACAGGAAGCAGAGGAGGAAAGGAGCAGCAGATACCAATAAGCTGTCTGTCACCCAGGTTCTGTCCACCATTGGCTGCTGCATCTTCCACGCCACCAACTGAAAGGAGCACCAGTCACCATTGCATGGACTTCCAGATCTTGTTCCACTGCAACTCCTGCTTAGCACAACCAATTATAAAGATGACGGGAGTTGTGGTCCCACAGAATTTAAAAGGCCACACATTCCCCATCTCTGCTACATGACGCATTTGATGCATGTACTCCCAAATACAAAAGGACAGCTGAAACAAACATCATACAGTCTCCATGGTTGTCATCAGCACAGTGGCATACTTGTCTATAACATTCCAAACATGGAGCTCAATTAGATGAATCCTCTAAGCCTCTAGATAAAAAGCAATTCAACTCTCTTTCCCCCCAGTCTCCCTTTTTTCCCATGTGTTGTTCTGTAAGGTTCCACAAACTAATGATAGGCATGTATTCAGAATTTTTAACTCCTCCAGTTCAAAAATCCACACCACATTACAAACACAGCTGAGTCCCTTCATGTTCAGTTCAGCAAACAGTCACTTTTCCTGCTAATTCTCTCACTCTGACTTCCATGTAAATCTCCTCTTGGATATAGCAATGTGAGGAAGACCCACCAATAAGGAGGGAGAGAGACCCTGCAGATCGTGTACAAGAGTATCACAAAGGGCAGCTGCTGATTAATTATTCCAAAATAGAAAATGCATCACTGAAAAACAGAATGCAAATCTAAATGAAATCTGCATATGCTAATACATATGCTCTCAATCTCTCTAGATTGAGAGCGAAGACCAAAGTCCAGCTGAAATGCATGCGGGACTTCCTCTTCGCCGATGATGCAGCTGTTGTTGCCCACTCTGCTGAAGACCTCCAACAACTCATGAATAGTTTTAGCAAGGCCTGCCAAGATTTTGGATTAACAATCAGCCTGAAGAAAACACAAGTCATGGGCCAGGGCGTGGACTCACCTCCCTCTATTACCATCTCCACACAAGAATTGGAGGTTGTTCATGATTTCGTGTACCTTGGCTCAACGATCTCTGACACTCTCTCCCTAGATGTCGAGCTGGATAAACGCATTGGCAAAGCAGCTACCATGTTCTCTAGACTCACAAAGAGAGTATGGCTTAATAAGAAGCTGACGGCATACACCAAGATCCAGGTCTATAGAGCCTGTGTCTGGAGTACACTCCTGTACTGCAGTGAGTCCTGGACCCTTTGTGCACGGCAGGAGAGGAAGCTGAACACGTTCCATATGCGTTGTCTCCGACGCATTTTTGGTATCACCTGGCAGGACAAAGTTCCAAACAGAGTAGTCCTAGAACGAGCTGTAATTTTTAGCTTGTATACATTACTGAAACAGCGATGTCTATGTTGGCTTGGGCATGTCGTGAGAATGGCTGATGGTCTGATTCCAAAAGGTCTCCTGTATGGAGAATTAGTGCAGGGAAATCGCCCCAGAGGGAGATCACAGCTGCGATACAAGGATATCTGCAAGCGGGATCTGAAGGCCTTAGGAATGGACCTCAACAGATGGGAAACCTTGACATCTGAGCATTCAGCCTGGAGGCAGGCGGTGCATCATGGCCTCTCCCATTTTGAAGAGACACTTGTCCAGCAGGCTGAGGCAAAGAGGCAGTCCTGAAACCAGCAAAATCAGGGAGCTGGACAGGGGACAGATTGTATTTGTCTTCAGTGTGGAAGGGATTGTCACTCTCGAATTGGCCTTCTCAGCCACACTAGACGCTGTTCCAAGACCTCTATTCAGAGCACGTTACCATGGTCTCTCGAGACTGAAGGATGCGTAATCTAATCTAATCTAATCCATATGCATTGATGCAGATTTTGAAATCTATACATCCAGAAGTATAACACATAGAAGTACAACACATTTTGCTCTAATGAGAAAATTGTGATTTATACACCTGCTCAGTCTACTTTCCAGTGGGCAATAGTTAACAAGTAACAAGGCCCTTGTTCTCCTTTCCTCAACTCTGCCATTTTTCAATCAGATTTGTAGCAGACGGTAAGAGAGGGAGACTTCCGAATAGAGCACTGTCCTCTAACATGCCTTTGAACAGAGGACTGCCCTATAAAATCTGACACGTGGCCATCCTAGAGTTATTTCCTGCCCAGAGTTCTATCCCTCCTGATGGAAATCATTCCAGTAAACCAGATGCCTGCAAAACCTTCCCTGCTGCTGCTTTCCCATTCCTTTGGGAAGGGTGGATTTACTTTGAGGGGAAAGGCCAGTAGGATTCTTCAAGAAATCTTGGGAAAGTCCAATGAGATATCAGAGGAAGGGAGGGAAGTTTGCCCAAGCACTGCTCTAGACAAATGTGCATCTGTCTGCTGACACACAAAAAGGATACCTCTCTGAGCACTAACAGCAGCACAGGAAAGTCATTGTACAAAAGGTGAGGCAGCCATACCACTGAGGAACCTGTATGAAATGAATTCAACTTTCTATCCACTCATGTCTACTCTGCTTTAGAGGTGGATTCTTCATTCATTTCAGTTTCTAACTCATTTATTGATAACATGAAATTATGAAAGGAGACTTCAGCCTCACATTAGACAGAAATCAGCTTTCTGCCTAATGCTCTCTCTTCCTTGCCATGTGTTCCTGCAACCTGGGAACATTCCAAATCTTAAATACTGGAAAGCATATCCTTATGCCAGCTGTGGTCTGGCCACGCTGTAATGAATAAGAGAAAACCAAAAACCAACTCACAGGCAGGCAAACAATAGGGCTCCTTGTTCTAGCCTGGAAATGATCTTTGCTCTCCAGACCCCACTCCCCATCAAAGCCTCCCGCAAAAAGCAGGGTTCTGAGAGGGTTATGCAACATGCCCGAGTGATGCTTTCCTGTCTCAGGAACCCAGTCTTATATTTTTTTCAGGAGACCTCCTTGTGTTTGAGACCATATAAGATGGAAACTAATAGAAGTCCTTTGAAGCAGGTGATCTGCAACGCAGTCACTACTCCAGCTATTAATAAACTGTTGTCAGCAATGCATGGTCGTTGTTGTTTTAATCTCTGGAACAACAAGGATTAAAAGTCTCCTGGGAGTGCTTGTTTTCCATCCAGCTCAGCACAGTTCTGAGAAGAAAATCTACAAATCTTGGAAACCAGACATCATTTGGGCCTGGAATTTTACTGATGCCTTATATATTATGCACAGTGAGACTAATTTATCACTTCAAACAAGTGAACTGTAACTCTGCTAGTATCATGAGCCTATTTTTTTTTTCTTTTAAAAAACTTCCAAAAAAACTTTGTCATTATAACATCAGTTCATAAATTTGCAAGATTGATATAGAATGCAATTCTGTGCATCTATACTTGGAGGTAAGTCTCACTAAGTTCAATGAGACTTAGTCCCATGTACATGAACAGAAATGCATCTTAATTTAGTGCTTTTCATATGCTTTGAAATGGAACCCACCTGTAAACTTACTTAACATTTTAGGATGCACTTCTCAAATGACTCCAGCTTTTTGAATGCTACTTTACATCAAAGTGTCACATCAGTAGTGTACACTGAACATTACTATTGTTAATGTCCATACAGATATATCTAAGAATGAAAGTTGACCAGTTGGGTAATGAAAGTTATAAATTTTAGGAAGAGAAGGAGGGAAGGAAGGAAGGAGCCTGTCCCTAAAAGAGGGTATGTAAGTTTAGTGCAGTGAAAGAAAGCAAGGGAGGGTCTCTAGGTAGAAAGGAAAAGCCCATTCTAAAATCTACCCTGAAATACACTGTAGTTCACCTCTGAATTCCAACCAAAAAAAGCCTACATAATCAGTTTCATCCAAGGAAACCTAGATCTGTGATGTTATTACCCTACTCTTACTATAAAGGGAAATTGGAAGCTGACTGATAATTACAAAAAAAGGGAAACTGGAGGCTGGCTGATAATTATGAAGGATTGCGAGAGTAAATGAAGGTTTTTCCAGTCGAACTCTAATCACTGCCTTCTTTTTAAAAGCTAGTTTGTGGCTCCTCATTTTTCAAGGAAGCAGTCATAATCGCCACTACCCAATTGGCCAACCCCTCTCTGGCAGCTATGATGAACCTTGGTGGACATGGAACTTAGGAGCAGGTTCTTACCCTTCTCCTTCCAAGCAACTTGTTTACCTTTTCAGGTAAATCAAAGGGAAACTTATCTATCAATGATGGGCAGACAGTTGTTTCAAGGATCTCAGTAGAATCTGTTTTTAGGATTGAGTCTATTTTGGAGAGCATAAGTGATTTTAACAGCAAAGTTGTTTGCAAGCTATCACAATGGGTTCTCAGATACTTCTCTTCACCACCCAGGAAAGCAAGATATAGGAAACCTGAATGATGTAACTAAACAGTTCCATAGGTGGCATTTATGTTCTAGGAGAAAAAAACAACACAGAGACCAGCAACTTACTGTTCAGAATACTGCTTGTACGGCTGTAAGACTTCTTCTGATGGGACCTAGCAAATCGCAGTCAACAAGGCTTTGGTACTGGGATTGCTATTCTTTCCTGGTTTCTAGACAGGAAGATGAATCTCAAGCTGAGCAGTACTGCAAGAAGAATTTGATTCTGTTCTATGTGAGATGGCTCTAATTCCTGGGCACCCAACTCATTCTCAGTCCTAAACCAGTATCAGGGCTCACTGGTTTACCAGAAAGGTGTTTGCATGTTGAGCACATGATGTTTGTTTAGGAGGCAGTGCGGAAAATTGTCTTAATGTCTCCTACACACAACTATATTATTTTGCAGTTGTCACATGAGGTCATACCCACTGTAATATCACAAAAGTCCGGTGACATCCAAACGCTTTGGCCCTAAAACCTCAGGAAATGGGAAAGAAGAAGAAAAAGATGCTGTGTGGTGCTTATACACAGTTCAAAGACAAAGGTGGGTGATGCCTTTATTAGACCTGTAGCAGATTAACATGCAGAAGCTAGCTTTCGACCTGTACATGCCTCCTTCAGGCTGGGTATCAGAGGGCTGTGGATGGACAGGAAAAACACAAAAGCTCCAAAAATCATGGTCACGTGTGCAGGCCAGACCTCTCTGCTCATAATAGCTGTGTCAATACAGGGGGCAGTATCCTGTTGCATATTTTGATGCATACCGCTAACATTGTGCAAACAGTTGTGCTATTTGGTGACATGTCTGCTGTGTGACTGGTAATACAACCAGTTTTACAATGAATCAAGTAGACACTTCAATAAATCATGTAAGTGCTTGCACAACATTAGTTGAATGCACAGAAATCCCCAGAAAGACCTTAAATTAGTTTCCTAACTATTGTCAAGTAAGATCTACAATTTAGACTCATTTCTCCACTCATGGTAATGGAACTGCAGTCTGAGGAGGAGGTGTATTCATATCCTTTCCCCACACCTATGCTTGAACCTTGCTCAACCTTCTAATTACACAGCAGGAACATATCATTACAACAAAACAGTAAAATAGGGTTAAGACACCACATTTTCAAAGAATAAGTCTGCATGTATACAGCCTTCTTTGTTTAATTACTATTACTTTTGTAATGTCTTTCCTTTTTAAATAGTGAGCATGTGAATGATGGGGGTGGGGGAGAGAGAGAGAGAGAATAAGGCACAGATTAAGCTGGAATGTAGTAAAGAATCATGCCAAGATCTCAGCATATGGAAAACAGAAAGGAGGGCTATATATAGGACACTGTGACTTGCAACTTATGCAGATATTTTAAAAAGGGAAAGGGAAAATAAAATAAATAAAATTCAGAACTGATAGGAAAATGAATAAGATGTAGCGGGGGAATACATCTCAGCAAAAAAGTTGGAAATATTTAAGTTACTTGCTGTTATAAAGGTCACAGGGAAGAATTGCCACATAGCAGATGTATTTATAAAAAATATGTAGCCATGATATATAACTGTATAACTGCTTAAGTCTGAAAAAACTGCAAACGTATTTTCCAGAACAGAACGCTTAGAACATTTACAGTATCACACGTACAATAGTTATACATACCGTGTTTCCCCAAAAATAAGACAGGGTCTTATATTAATTTTTGCTCCAAAAAACGCATTAGGGCTTATTTTCAGGGGATTTTTTTTTCACGTTCAACCATCTACATTTATTCAAATACAGTCATGTCATCTTCTTCTGGTTGCTGCATAATGCTGCACAATGGTGGAGGGTGGGGTTTCAATTAACTGGGGCTTATTTTGGGGATAGGGCTTATATTACGAGCATTCAGGAAAAACTTAGATAAGCACCTGGCAGATATGCTTTGATTGTATTCCTGCATTGAGCAGGGGGTTGGATTTGATGGTCTTGTAGGTCCCTTCCAATTTCACTTTTCTATGATTCTATGATCCTGAAAAATCATACTAGGGCTTATTTTCAGGATAGGTCTTATTTTCAGGGAAACAGGGTAACACACATGCACAAATGTTTGTATCCTGTGATTTGTTCCATGGAAGTCTAACAGAAGCCCAGAATTTTATACTTGATGAAAAACCGGGCGTTTTGCAAATCTTACATTTTAGTTTTAAGCAGTACACTGCCAACCCTCACTGCTTGTGGAAACTGCCTTGAAAGAGTACGGCCAGTACCTGCTGAGATCTCAGAAGCCAGAAGGTGCATGATAAGGTAAAGCTTATATACAGTATATATAACATTCTACATCTAGCAAAGTTCTACAAATTTTACACACACAAACACACAAAATAGGCACTGTGACATAATTCACAGTTCACAATTCATTCTGCTTTGATTTAGAGTCCTGCATTGAAACAGGGGGTTGGATGGATCAGGAACGTGGTGGCGCTGCGGGTTAAAACCGCAAAGCCCTCTGGGCTGCAAGGTTGTAAGATCAGCAGTTCGAATCCATGCGACGGAGTGAGCTCCCGTTGCTTGGCCCAGCTCCTGCCAACCTAGCAGTTCGAAAGCATGTAAAAATGCGAGTAGATAAATAGGTACCACTACGGTGGGGAAGGTAAATGGGCATTCCGTGTCTAGTTGCACTGGCCACGTGACCATGGAAAATGTCTATGGGACAAACGCTGGCTCTATGGCTTGGAAACGGAGATGAGTATACGCCCCCTAGAGTCGGGACATGACTGGACAAAATGTCAAGGGGAACCTTACCTGGATGGATCTGATGGCTTTATAGGGCCCCTTCCAACTCCATTATTCTGTGATTATATATATCTATAAATAATATATATGTCCTGGAACTGTGTAGCTGCCCAAGGCCATACTGGCTGGCTCTTCTCCTACAAGAGACAGCAGGGATTTGAACTCTCAACCACTGTTTCCAGAGCCAAATTACCTCACTCACAGGGCTATCCAGCCAGCTGTTTAAATAACAGGCACCATGAAATAATTCATAATTCAAGCTGTCTAAATTCTTATCAGACAGTAAAAGCAATAGAGTTGCCAGATGGACAGCATCCCGTTCTCTGGGATTTCAAGGCCACAACTGGAGATCAAGGGCAGGCCTTGTGGTATTATAGAGTGGGGAAGGCAAAGATTGGGAGCATCCCACAATACTACTGGGATGGATGATTATGGCAATTAACAGAAGTTGCAAAAGTCCCTGCCCGTGCTCCAAATGGCACCATGATCCCAAGTACAAGTAACACAAATGCTCTCTCTGCCATGCCTTTCCCTCACTCCTGGCTTTTTGGACCAGTGATGTTATGCAAGCATAGCAGACATGTAAACACTTTTCTTGGCACCAACTGGGAATGGGTGGAAATGGTGCTCAGGCGTCAAATCTATCTCCTGCTTTGGAGCCACACTTTGTCCCTCCTCTCCAGAGATTGCTTGACTTGAGATTTTGTTTCCCCACCTAGAGAAGCAAAGCAACTTCAGCTGGTGCCTGTATCTGGCAAGCCTAAAAAAATAATTATCCAGTTAATGCAGGCACAGCCACTTGCCCACTTTTCCAACCAATGGTAGGTGGCTTGTAGGCCAGATGCATCTTTCAACTTCCTTAACATGGACCGTGATGATCCCACTGGCATTTACAACGGCTGCAATGAGGAAGAACAGTCATTGAGGTGCACATGAAAGCTCACCTTTTGAAGGTGCTTCCTGTGTCAGATGTGAGTGTGGTGGACAAACAAGAGAACATAGCAGCTAGAGATGCTTGCCATTTTAAAGCTAACTTGGATCCCCGGATGTTGCTGGACCCAAGTTCCCAGAATCTCTGTTCATTGGCCAGGCTGCCTGGGGCTTCTGCATATCTAACTCTAACAACATCTAGAAGTTTAGAAAACCATTGCCCTTTGCACTTCACTCCAACGGATTGGCCTCCATCCTGCACCTAATAGGGGACAGTGCTTTCCAAGGGTATGTCTGTGCCCAAGCAGAAAAGGGGCAACTCTTGAAAGTATGGAACTGACTGGTTGTTGCAAAGGCTTTGAAGACCTTCACTCTTAAAAGTCCTGCTTTGCAACAGAGACGGGCCTCCCTGTGAATTCAAAAAGGCCTGTGATGCTGCAATATGGTTTTCATTTTTTCTTTCTTTCTCTGACAGTCTCCACTTCTTTGACAGTTATGTGACAGGAAGAACTAACACAATCCTCTCCATATTGGGGCCAGCTGTGCCTACTGAATATAACCAAAATTACTTGTTGAGAATGACAGGTTACCCACCTGTAATTGTAGTTCTTCGAGTGGACCTTTGTGATTCACCACCCTGGGTGATTCGCGCCTGCACGGAGCCTCATCGGAAGATTCTAGAGCTTCTGCGGTAGCAATGAACACATTAGACTATGCCCCCTCCCCACCCGTATAAGTACCTTCGCGCCAAGCGTCCCCTTTCAGTTGTGTCAACCGCCGCTTAATAGTAAGCAAAACAATGGCGTGACAGAGGGGAAGATGGGCAGGATGTGTGAATCACAGAGGTCCACTCGAAGAACTACAATTACAGGTGAGTAGCCTGTCGTTCTTCTTTCGTGGCCTCTGTGAATCACACCCTGGGTGGACTAATAAACTGTCTTACCCGGAGGCAGGGTGTCACGCTAAGGTAGAGGCTAGAACAGCATGTCCAAATGCTGCATCAGACTTCTGCCGGAGGGTCGAGTCTATAATGACGGATAAACGTGGACGGCTGTGCCCAAGTGGCAGAGGCGCAGACGTCCGGAAGAGGTACGCTGCAGAGAAAGGCTGTAGAGGCTGCCACTGCCCTGGTGGAGTGAGGGCGAACCACTCTAGGGGCTGGTTGTCGAACAAGTTGATAAGCCAAATGAATGGTACAGGCAACCCATCTGAAGATAGATTGGGAAGTCACCTGACGGCCTTTTGTAGGTAGCTGATGGCTTATGAAGAGACGAGATGACTGTCTAAAAGGTTGGGTACGTTGGAGATAAAAAGCAAGAGCTCTTCTGACATCCAACGTATGGAGTATTTTTTCTTGGTTTGAAGAAGGCGACGGAAAAAATGAAGGAAGGACAATTGGCTGGGAAAGATGAAATTGAGAGACAATTTTGGGGAGGAAGGAAATGTCCATGAATAACTTCACCTTATCGGGAAAAAATTGTAGATAAGGGTAGTCATAGCGTAAAGCTGCCAATTCACTAGCTCGTCGAGCTGAGGTGATGGCTACAAGAAAAGCTGTTTTAAAGGTGAGGAGTCTTAAGTCAGTTGTAGCTAATGGCTCAAAAGGAGCTTTGGTAAGCTGTTTCAAAACAAGAGTTAGTGACCATTGTGGAAAGGGAGATTGAGTATCGGGGTAGATATGAGAGAGACCTTTCAGAAAATGTTTCGTTGTTGGATGTTTGAAGAAGTTTGCTGCTGGAGAATTTGGAGGTTGGTATGATATTATTGCGGAAAGGTAGACTCTCAAGGATGAGATGGAGAGGCCCTTGGATTTGAGATGTAGGAGGAAGCGGAGAACAGTGGAGAGTGATGGATTGATGGTGGATGATATTTGGTAAAGGATTGAAATTTCTTCCATTTGTACAGGTAGGCTTTCCTTGTGGATGATTTTTTGTCATGATGAAGAATGTTCATTAACGAGGGAGAATCCTCCACGCTGCCAGGTGCAGAACAGGTAAGTCTGGGTGTAGGACTTGGGAGTTGTTCTGTGTGAGAAGGTGTGGCAGGCGGGGGAGATGGTGGATGTCTGATGAGAGACTGCGGAGAACTGGGAACCAAGTCTGTCTCGGCCACCAAGGGGCTATAACGATGGCATTGGTTTTGTCTTGTTGTAAATGGACAACAACTTTGTGGAGGAGAGGGAATGGCGGAAAAAGGTAGGTAAGAGTCTTGGGCCAACGGCCGACAAACGCGTCTCCCTGGGAATGTTTTCCTATTCCTGCTCGAGAGCAATACAGTTGGCATTTCTGATTCGCTCGGGAGGCAAAGAGATCGAGAGTCGGTGTGCCCCATTTCCGGCATAGTTGGCGGAATACTGATTGATCTAGTTCCCACTCGTGAGCTTGGGCATCTGTACACCTGAGCGAGTCTGCTAGGTCGTTGTCTTGACCAGCGATGTGTAAGGCTGTGAGACAGATGTGATGTTGCAGCCACCACTTCCAGAGGTCGACCGCTAGGTAGAGGAGACCTGGGGAGTGGGTGCTGCCTTGTTTTAGGATGTAGTACATCGCCGTGGTGTTGTCAGTGGCGATCTGTACAATTTTTCCTACGAGAAAGTTTCTGAAAGCCTTGCAGGCCTGTATGACGGCTAGTAGCTCCAACTCGTTTATGTGGAGCAGTTTTTCTCTGTGAGACCATTTGGCGTGGACTGTGAGGGATTTGCAATGAGCCCCCCAGACTTGTATTCGCGGGCGAGGTTGTTGGAACGGTCGCCCGATAGAAAGGTTGGTATGGGAATGCCACCATTGAAGTTGAGAGGCCAATTCTGGAGTGACTCTTAGGAGAGTGTGGGGAGAGTCTGTTAGTGCAGTGGTCCCCAACCTTGGGCCTCCAGATGTTTTTGGACTACAACTCCCAGAAGCCTTCACCACCACCTCTGCTGGCCAGGATTTCTGGGAGTTGAAGTCCAAGAACATCTGGAGGCCCAAGATTGGGGACCACTGTGTTAGTGGATCGAATAGGGCCAGAAACCAGGATTGGAGAGATCTCATTTTGAGACGCACATGTTGTACAACTGACGTCATAGAGGCCATGGTGCATAGAACTCGTTGCACCGTTAAAACAGGTATCAAGGCATGCTTGATACCTGCCTTAACGGTGTGAAGCCGCGAAGTAAGGTGAAGAGATTTTGTCTCTTTTCTGCAGGGAGGAATGTGCGAGCTCGTGTGGAGTCTATGAGCTCGCCTATGTAATATATAGTCCTTGTAGGTTTTAATGTTGATTTCTGTTCGTTGATAGTTAGACCGAGATCGCGAAGAAGGGCGAGGGTGAAACGGGTGTTTCATCGAGCTTTGGGACGGGAGTGTGCTACAAGGAACCAGTCATCGATATATGGAAAGACGAGAATGTTTTGAAGTCTGAGGTAGGCGGCTACCGGCGCCAAGCACTTGGTGAACACTCTCGGAGCTGTTGCAAGGCCGAATGGGAGTCTTTTGAATTGGTATGCTTGTGATCCAAGTTGGAAACGAAGGAATTTTCTGTGTGCGGGATGTATTGCAATATGAAAGTAAGCATCTCTTAGGTCTATGACGGTGAACCAGTCGTTTTTTCGAAGTAAGGGAAGAACTGATTCTAGAGTAACCATGCGGAATTTTGTGGTGACGATGTAGTTGTTTAATAATCTTAAATCTAGAATAGGGCGAAGACCCCCGTCTTTCTTGGGGACGGTGAAATAGCGAGAGAAAAACCCGTGTTGTTTTGATAGACGGGTTGTATGGCATCTTTGAGAAGTAAATTCGTTATTTCTTCTTGCAGGGGTTGTGACGGAGGAGTAATGACATGTGTTGTCGGAGGAAGTTCGAAGAAGTGGATGCGGTAGCCGTTTTTGATGATGGAGAGTACCCAGGAATCTGTGGTGATGGATTCCCATGCAGGTAAGTGTTTCCAGAGGGCAGGATTGGTGGGGTGGGTGGCGATCTCAGTCAGAGGAACGTCAAACATGGTGTTTGGGTTTCCGGTCATTCGCCTAGTGGCAGGCTGTTGCCGGGTTTGGCTCTTTGGTTTTTGAAGTATGGATTGTAAGAGGTTTGTCGTGGAGGGTCTCGTTGGAACCTCTGGTACGAGTTATAGGGTCGTTTCCATTGATTTTGCTGAGGACGTTGCTGGTAGGAAGGGTAAACTCCCCAACGTCTGGCTGCTGAACGTTTCTTTTGTACGTTCTCTAGTATATCGTCAGTTTCAGCATGAAAAATACCTGCTCCATCGAAGGGGAGGTCTTCGATACGTGCCCGAGCATCTTCGGCTAAGCCGGCCGTTCTGAGCCAGGAAAACGGCGAAGGGCTACTGAAGTGGCCAAGGGACTTGGCTGTAGTGTCTACGGGTGTGGCGGGCGGAAAGCATCTGTTGTTTAGCAATGGAGAGACCTTCTTGTTGGAAGGTTTGAGCTAGTATCTTTTTATCCTCTGGCAGGGATTCAATAAAGGTGGACATGTTGTCCCAGAGGAAGCGGTTGGTAAGCTCCCATGGCTCCGTGATAATTAGCGACTCACATGGTGAAGGCTGCGGAAGAGTAAAGCCATCTACCCAGGGAGTCTATCGTCGGCTTGTCTTTATTTGGTGGTATGAGAGATTGTCGGTGTCGAGATCTCGATTGAGAGGCTTCGACAAATATAGAATTTGGAGCTGGTTGTTTTTGGAGGAAAATGGCTCCTGGGGCATGGTTTCTATAGAGGTTATCAATCCGCTTAGACATGGTATGGGAGGAAGCTGGTTTTGTCCAGGATCTCTGTGCAGTACTAAGGAGAGATGGTAACATCGATATGTGCACCGGAGTGGTTGTATTTTTAGAGATCGGATCATATAGATGATCAGCTGGTTCTGTCGATGGTCGGTGGACTTGCAGATCAAGGGATTTAGCCATGCGAATCATAAGTTGGGCATAGGTCTGGAAATCCTCTGCCGGTGATGGCGGGTCGGTATCGACAATGTCCAACTCTGGAGAGGTAAGTAACACCGATGGAGTCTGCGGCTGAGATCCATGGTCAGAGCCATCGAGGTCACGTCTAGAGTCGACGGACTGTCGATTGACTTCAGTGTCGAGAGGCTGAATCTCATAGTCTCAGCTTGAGGACGTATAAGTTTAGGAAAGCCTTTACTCTGGCTAGATGTGAGGCTTTCCCTTCTGTGGTGTTGAAGGCAGATTTAAGAAGATCCCGAGGGAACAGAGACTATGCCCTTGTGGATCTGATGAGATAGAATCTATCGAGCATATGATGCTCAGATGTAACAGGCATAATAAGATTCGAGGAAAATATATTACACCTCTCTTAAAAGATATGGCAGGTCAATCGGATTCGGACTACTGTAATCAATTGTTAATCGACCAAAATCGGACTACTACGGAACTGGTAGCGAAATTTTGGGCGGCATGCTATAGCAGCCAGAATAGACAGCTAAACCCTTAGACCTTGGTCTTACATTGCTATATTTGCTGTTTTAGATATTTTACTTTTTGTATGTCTGGTATGGCTCTTTGTAGTGCATGCCAGTCTTTGAAGTTTTGTATTCAATTTTGTATGGCTCGATGCTGTAACAATAAAGTATGTATGCCGGTAATGAGTCGGAAAAGATGGAGGTGGCATGTCCATGGACATCTGTCGATCTCGAGGATCGTCGACATAGAAAGATGGTGGTTGAGCGTCGACGGACCTCGATTGGTAGGCTGGACCTCGGTGTCGAGCTCGGTGTCATAATGGTGCCGGGGGTCGATGACTTGGATTTACCGGAGGATGGGAACTGTGTTGATGTAACGGAATGGAGCGAGTGTCCATGGACCAGGATGAATATTGAGGATCGTCGATATCAGAGCCTGTGTCTCTGTGATGTCGAAATGGAGGTTGCTGATGCAATGGCATAGCAGTAGAATAAACTGATGCTGGTGATGCCAAGCGTGAAGAGTGATTTCCGTCATCTATTGTAGTAGGAAAGTATCGGGAGGCTGGGGCTGCAAAAGCCTCACGTGTGGATGAAATCTGCTCGACGCAGGTTGAGGTATAGTCACCTCTTGGTGATGTGGCCGCTTCGACACTGATGGTTGTCGAGAGGTAGGCCGACTATTAGATGGTTTTATTGAACCGGGTTAAAACACCTGGTCAACTAGTTGGTGCAGTTTGTCGAGCAGAGCACTGGTCGGGGCAAATGGCAACCCGATGTGCATGCTGAGTGTGGGTTTGAACCACACGCAATGAAGCGAGCTGTCGAGATTGTTGATGTCGACAGTCCTGGTTAGGGATCGGTGGGCGATCCGAGGGCATAGAATATGGAATGGTGTCGAGCCGTTCGGGATGGGAATGCTCGGGCGATGGAATAATCGAAGGATTGCTGGAAGGAATGGAAGGTTGTGGACTGGGAGGAGAGGACGTTAGTTGGTCGACTCTATCAGCCCATTCTGGAGACTGAGAACAGGGTTGATGAGACGGGTGTCTGTCATCATCTGAGGGAGATCCGACCAAAATTGATTCAGAGAGTTGTGGTTGTGGTGGGATGTCTGTAGGCTTAGACTGTTTAGCTCGTTTAGGAGGAACAGGCTCCGGAGCTGGAGCAGCTTCAGTAGGTCTCTGACGTTTAGAAGTTGTTTTCGAAGTCGAGGACTTCGGTATGGAGAGTTTCGATTTGTGTGTCTTCAAGGTCTTAGACGCTGCAGATGGAGAATCGGAATGAGCTGGTGTAGCCGATGGACATTGTTTCGATGGTTCAGTAACAGCTTTTTCCATTGCTTTGGTTTGGGAAGTGGCCCTACAGGGAGGTTGGGCCATTTGAACTAGTTGTAACGATTGTTCCCAAAGTTGGAGTTTTAGCCTCGAGAGGCGAGATCGAAGAACTCTGCGCTTAAAATTTTTGCAATGGGTACAGGAGGAAGTTTGATGTTGTTCTCCCAAGCAGAAAAGGCACTTAGCGTGTCCGTCGGAAAGTGGGATCTTATTATCACAGACAACGCAGTGCTTAAACGGGTCCAAAGGGGCCATGAATAGGAGAAAATAATTGAGGAGAAAAACCGATGATATGGGGGGGGGGGGGGGTGCTGCGGCCGGAGGCCGAGCGAGGGGAAAGGAAAAATCTCTAATGATAAAGAGTTTGATCTAATAGTTTAAAAGAAAAAGATTGATAACAGGAAGGAATCAATAATAGGCTCTCTTTCTCTTTTACTCACAGAAGCAGAATTATGAGGCTCTCAACGCGACGGTTGAAAGAAACTGAAAGGGGATGCTTGGCGCCAAGGTACTTATATGGGTGGGGAGGGGCATATTCTAATGTGTTCATTGCTACCGGAGAAGCTCTAGAATCCTCCGATGAGGCTCCGCGCAGGCGCGAATCACCCAGGGTGTGATTCACAGAGGCCACGAAGAAGAATTTCATTTATCTCTTTTGATCAGAACTTGTCAAAATCTACAGATTTCTTCATAAATGATAGGATATGAAATTTTAGAAGTCAAAAGATGAGGAGGAACAGAAACTGACAGATGTGTCCATCCCAAAGGAAGGAGAATTTTTTGCATGGGGATGTGGTGTGATAGTGTGTGCGTGTTGCGTATAGATATATGGGATCTGGACCCATTTACTGGTTGCTCTCCAACAGACCTGTGCTGAGGAAATGTTTTCATCTCCTCAGAGGTTAAAAAGTTACCCATCCTTTAGCCACAAATTCTTCATCTGTTGTTCACATAGGTAAAATCTCCCTTTGTTCCTACTTTGTATAAAGCCTCCACTTGTACCAAGAAAAACAAGTGGTCTGATTTAAGTAGTTTTTTAAAATATTTGGTGCAATCCCACAGCAAACTGGACATACAATAAATTACAGCTCCCAAAACACCTTGGCAAGTTTTTCTGGTTTTCCACCTAACCGATAAATAAATTAAAAAAACAACAACACACACACACACAACACACACACACACACACACACACACACACACACACACACACACACTGGAGACCTATGGTGCTTTGTCCTTCCCAGATTTGAAACTGTTTTGCTAAAGTCAGCAGAAGAGGAAGATTTACTGTAATTGTTTCTGGAGAAAGTAATGGTGAGTCAGATTTGTCCTCACCCTGTTTCCTAAGAGCTCTCTGACCCAGCTGGGTGCTCTTTGTAGTTCTGGCAAAGGTCAGAGACCTGCCTCTTAAAATGCCTAGTGAAAGGGAGAAAATTAGAAAAGGACATTTGGTATAAACAATTCTCTGTATTGTTCCTGCAGTAATTAATGTTGTTTTGTCTGATGTATTACACCCCAGGTGTGAATAATCCAAGAACAGTACCAAACAGAATGGTCCAGGCAGCCACAAACAAGGACAACAGGCACTTGTTCTCAGAGATGAGGTGGCAGCTAGACTGCCCAGTTATGTCTGACTCATGGAGTTGTTGCTGTGTTGGTTTCAGAGAATAAAGCATGTGAGACTGGTAGGATGGTACTGACTTCGTTTTCTGTCAGCTCACCTTTGAGCACATAACTAATTATTATTTCAGGAAATTTAATTTCTAACATTTATTTACTGCTTTTGCAAACAGTTTTTTAGCTCTAGGCAGCTCGGGGGGGGGGGAAGTAACACAATCAGAATCAATGTTAATTAGAAGAAAACCATATTCCACTCTAAGCCATGCACAGAAACTCGGAACGGTAGGTGTGGGTAGATGGCAGAAGTCCCCCCACCCCCATATATAACTTAATGTATGTTGAATCTGTCGGACTATATGAATAAATACTGAACTGATCCTTTGAAATTAAGGTTTGAAGGAGCTCAGGATCACTGTTGAGTATCTTAGAGTATCTATAAGAAACATATCTTATAGATAACCTACAATGAGAAAAGGTGATGGCCAAATACTTTCTCCCCAGCTGGCAGGATAGCTCAGTATCTGGCTGTGGAGCCAGAGGTTGTGAGTTTGTTTCTCTACTGTGCCTCCTGTGAGTAGCGCCAGTCTGTGTGGCCTTGGGAAAGCTGCATAGGCCCAGGGTGCCCCCAGAAGAAGGGAATGGTAAACCCCTTCTGAGCATTCTGTACCTGGAAAACCCTGAAAAGGGTTGCCATAAGTCTGAATTGACTTGATCGAACATGATTATTATTATTACCTTCTCCCCAGATAGCTTGTCTATCTGATTCTGAAGACAACAGAACTTCAGAATGAGTACTTTTCCTTTCTACTGGAAGATAGTGGGAGAGAGAACAGCATCATTGGAGGTGCTGCCTGTCCCTCCCTGGGGTTGAGTCCATCTGACTCCTGCAATTTGGGACCCTTTAAAGGCTGCAGTTCAAAAAACTGCTGGTAGGCCAAAAGCCATTCATTATTTACATGCAGAACAAAATGTTGGTGCATTTCTGTGGTCTTCCATTTCAGTTTGCTACTCTGTTTGAGAATAAAACTATTCATTTCCTTTTCAATCCCATTACAATATAATTCAGCCATCTTTTATGGAATTATCCAAACATCATTATCAATCTATAAATCAGATCAAGTCCTCTCATGCCCAGCAACTTGCTTCACTTTTTCGAGATGAACATGAGTCAGTTAACGATTGTGTAATATTTTGTTTTTAAGGAACATCTGTAACAAAAGCTATTTAAAATTTGTTACACAATAGCAAATGGCTTGAGTACAGTTTGCAGTGGGCCTTTGGGTGAAGACCTAAGGGCTCCTGATGTGTCCCCTTGTACAGATGGAACTGTCAGGAGGCTGTGTTGTTTCTCTGACAGATTTAAAGTTAGCCCAAATAGGCCTTTCAAACACCTCATTTGTTTCTTCTCTCAACTATCACATCTCAATACTGGAAAAGTGTGCTGACCCCATTTTCCTTTTTCTTCTTGGTTAAATTAAGGCAGTGACTACAGAATGTAGCCTTCTAATACATTTTTAAACAACAATAATATTAAGATCAGTTTCTTGTCCTTATGATGCAGAGGAGTCTGTTGAAACCACCAAAGCCAAATGTGTGTCTGGGGAAGATTTCTGACACTTAGACGTGGATCCAATGCACTATATAGCCTCTTGCCTCACTGTACCCACAGCAAAGCCAGGATAAGTTATGTAAGATGGGAAGGATGATCAAAGAAATTGAAGGGGAGGAAAGCAAATATACATATTGAGTAAATCTACATTATTTACCTTGGTAACTCAGTTTAGCATTTCCTGCAAAGAATTTCAATTGTATTGCTGAAGTTGTTTGTTTTTTTCTTATCATGGAGTAAGTACTATTTCAGGAAGGTAAAATGTAGCCCTCTAGATCTTGTTGGACTGTAGCTCATCAGCCCAAGCTAGGAGAGCCAGTGGTGAGGAACACTGGGAGTCATAGTCAAACACCATCCAGAGGGTTCTGCTTTGGCCAGGCAGATCTATAAGAAGACATAGGTCTGAAGGGACAAATTGGCCCTATTGCACTATAGAAATGCTCTAAAACCTCTTTTAAAAAAAAGAAATACAGAAAGCTGATATACTCTGATTTTGAGAAACCTGAGTCCTGAAAAATATCTTTAATATAGCCTGGAGATCACCACAACTTGAATGCATTGGTAATTAAGGGATGTGATATCCTGCTATTTAAAATAATCTTGATATCCAGATTGTGCCAAGGACATATTCACACAGTTTGTGGACTGGTGCTAATTTGAGGATCTGTAACACTAATTCATACTTGCCATCTGCTTGGAAAGTGAGTACTACTCCCATAGTGTCACACTGTTCACAGTCTTGGTTTTGAAGAAAGCAAATTTGCCCTTGTCCATTTGACTCTGTAAACATGTATAAAGATGATGTAGAGTTTGAAAAATCAGTGATTACAACTATTGGCCCAAGCAAAGCTCACTGTGTCTTTCTGTGTTCCTTTCCCCCCCCCCCCCCCGATGCTTTTCTCAGGTGTGTTAAGTGTACTGAGGATACACTGCTTGCATGGGCTTGTACTCCATGAGTACAAAAGAATGGCACAACTTTAAGAAGAGGATCTTTCAACTCTCCAGAGCAGAATTTCATGGACACAACAGTTTGTAGGAGGAAGAAGAGATCAGCTGAAAGGGTCTCCCCGCCTCCATTCTGCTTGTGGGATTGTTCTGTAACCTGATCTGTGTTCAAAGAACCTCTGGGTCAAAGCACTATGACTTATTTCCCATACAAACAGACTACAGCGGTTTGTAGGTTAGCCTGTAAAGAATTTCATTAACTGTTTTAAACTTTCTTGTATAAAAAACATGAGAGGATCTTTTCTTGTAGGAACACCCACCCCATCACTGTTGATAATACCTCTGCCAAATATCACATCCTCTAGGCTCTCTAACACATTCCACACAGAAGTGGAAAGGGGTGGCGGTAAGGGAGGGACAGATACCTTTACAGTAGTCCAGAAGGCACCAAATACCAGGTATTAAAAATTCCCTGGAGGAAGACACCTGCAGGTTCCCCCTTTAGGCCTTCAACCTCACCCTTCTTTCAAATTAATAGAACTTGAATACTCCTCTACCTTTTAAAAACTTTTTAAAAAAACCCAAAAAACAACAACCAAGGCTTATAAAAAGAAGCACAGCTTCACAGAACCCTTCCAGCAGGTGACTCCTTTGTTTGGAAAATCAAATTTTTTTTAAAATAAAGGAAGACAGACACTATTATGATGTACTCCCCCTTCTCCTGTTCTTGCATACTCCCAGCACAGTGAGGCTGCATATCAGGACATTTCATCTGTGGGAATTCAGGCCTGCATTTGTAAAATATCACTGTGTGAACTACATACAGGCTTACTAGTACAAGGACTGCGGACCATATTGGAAGTACCGCTTGTAACTGGAAATGACTTTATGCCACGTAACAACATTCATGAACATTCACATTTAAGATCACACCCCTAAGAAGAGGTTGCCAAAGTCCACATTTAATTTAGGATTAAAAAACTCTAAACTGTAGAATATTTCTGAGCTGAATGAGAATTCTAATGTAATTTGGGCTATAAAAATGCCCATTATCCAGAGAACTGCTTGTTTGCACAGAATCAAATCTATTCCACCAAATACCCAGATCTGGGGAAAAAAACCCAAGGTTGATAGAAGTAAAAGAAAATCCGATAACACTAACCAACCAACCAACTAACCAACATGTATTTCTTGTATTTTTATATTTCCTTATACCAGTGAATTCTGATTTCCTTTCAGTGGAAGAAATGTGAATTTTGTTGGCACGGGCCAAACTTATAGATAACCAGAGCAAGTCACGTTTGCTTTACCACATCATAGTTTATTTAAAAAATGGTATGAGACATTTTGGTTGGAAAATTACAAACTTGCATGCTTTCCTTTAACACTGGATGTCAGTAAGAAACATGCCCTGTACCTGCTACTAAGATTTTTTTTTCATGCCTCAGAGTAGTAGAGACTCCCGGTTCCTGCCTATTGCTTCCTTTGTTAGCTACCTTTCCTCCTGCCTCCACTTTTTGCTTACTGAAGATAAACATGTAGAAATCTGGAGCTGTATCTCCACATAAAAGGACCAAGGTATACATGCTACTGTAAATTAAATAAACAAACAAACATTGTTTCCTTTAACCAAGAAACATACAGACTGATTATTTTTCCTTTTCCAAATCCCTTCAACATTTTTTGTCCCATTATATTATAAGATACTCAAACAGCAATAACATTTTTTATCTTAGCAATTCTTTTGGTGGTGGTGGGGAGACTGTTTGTGGCAAGTGGCCAAAACTTGGGGAAATCATTTCCAAAGAGCAGGTGACAATGTTATACAATCACCATCATTATGGGTCTCTCTCTGCATACATTCTGAGACAAATGTTCATCCAATTGTAATGCATGAGGGTTAATGTTTTGATTAGGAGTTGCAGAATACAAACTAAACAGCTACTCAAATTTCCCACTATCCATTCTCATTGTACAATAACTCTGGGGCTCTCCTTTCATTCTGAGCCTGGTGCAAAGAAACATTCCAGAAACTTCTCATGCCTGATTCTTTTTTTCCACAGGAAGTGCTACACATCTATCGTGCCCACAGACACATAATTCTACTGATACGTGATTTTAATTCCTTCCAAATCACATTTCATGCTGAGAAAAGAAGGCTGCAACTATCTTATATGTGCTGTTGCTCAGTGTTTCCTGTTTCCTTAAAGATAATAAATGAGTATGGTACTAATTCTGGCTGGTTCCATGACAACATGCCAGGTGTCAAGCAATAAATCTGCTGCTGACAAAGAAAACAGCACAATTTCCTGCACCAAAAGCCTCCACAGTTTTAATAATTCTTCTGTCAGGACAGAATGGAAAGCAAAGTCTGATTGTTATTGGCTTGCTAAGAAGCCTCCAGAAGAGAAAGGAACTGTGCCAGCAAGGGTATTACATATGGAAATACCCACAGAATCAGAGATCTCTGCCCAACTAGAGGAGCTCAGTGTAGGGAATGATGAAAATAAATTATTTTGTTATATAACTGTGTATCATACAAGGACGACTGGATAGCTTTCTCAGCTGTAGGCACAGGCAGTAGAACACGGCTGTCAAAAAAAAAAAAAGTCAGGAGTAAGAACAGGGATGTTTAAAATAAAAGACCTTGAAAACCCCTGTCTTACCAGCAGCTAAATGGCTCTTCTGATTTTTGAACTTGCAACTGTAAACAAAGATGTTGTGTTGCACCTAAACCATCTTATCTTAAAGCACAGGTTCCTGAGGTCACAACCCCCAAAGGGGCTGCAAAGTGTTTGGGAAGGGGTTGCCTCAGTTTCCAGAGGAGGTGGTGGCGGCTCCTCCTCGGCTCTGGTGGCTAGCGGTGGTGGGAACTGGGATGGGGAGAAGTGGGAGGCAGGCCCCCACCACAGCCCCTGCGCACCAGGCCAGCTGTGGTGAGGGCTGAGAAGCCAGAAAGCAGCAAAAGGCTAGAGGGAGGGGAAAAGGCTGCCACCACAATCTTGCCCCTCCGCACTTCAGCTACATGCTACAACTCTCTTAGGGAGGACGGTTGAGGAACGGCAGCAGAGCCACTGCTTGAGGACAAAGAGGCTGACGATTCCATTCCTGAGGGAAATCTTGCTCTCCCCCAGTAAAACCCCATTTTAACCCACCCTTGTTCCTCCCAGAACCTGTTAAGGGATTGTCAGGGGAGGCAAGTGGCTTTAACAAACACTCAAGTGCAAATTTTGAAGTTGGTTGCCCAGATGCAAGTACAATACTCACATTAAATATTAGGTTAGAATTATATTCTGAAAGATCTATTTCTAATGTGTTTTCTTTACCCTGTTAAAAATGCCTTTTTATGCAAATGTGTCAGGGGAGTTACAGGACTCCAATAGTAGCATGCTCAGTCACCTGAAGATTTAGAATACGGCCTTGCTGCTGGCCAATGAAGTGGCTACTGTGAAGGGAAGTGGCTTCCTTATTGTGAAGGATAAAAGTCCTGAGATGGCAGAGGGTAAGCCACCAGCCCAGGGAGGCAGATGGGCAAATAGTAAGAGGTGAGAGGCAACAAAGGCCAGAAACGTAGCTCAATAATATGTTCCAGGCTACCCTGTTGGAGAGGTGCAGGAAAAGGTCTTCTGCAAATGTCAAAATGCCAGAATTACTCATCACCTAGCCCTAGATTACTGGGCTGAGAAGACGTCTGTTTAGGGAGGTCTGGCCAAGGTGGCAGTGCGACTGCTGTTTTGCCCGCCAACTCATGTGCCCAGGGAGAGAGTGTTCTTTCAGGCAGGGGACACTGTCGGTCTACACTGCTCATACCTGGAACCTGGATCTGTAGAAAAACCTATTTTCCTTAAGATCAAGCTACCATTGCTTGGCTTCACTGAAGTCCATTCTAAGTAAGAAACAATGGCAAACTCGGCTCACAATATGAGGTATGTCATGCTTCAGTCTGCTGCCCCCTCCTCCTTCTTCTTTCATTTCTCCAACTGCTATTGCAAGATTATGCTCAATCACTCAATTCTGAATTCTAAATCTGAATTTTGGTGCTAGCGAACATCCCTAACACACACATACTTGTGATCCATGTAGCCCCCAGAAGATTCTGGACATAGAAAATTCATCCCACTGAAGTTGCCCACCCTCACACTAAATGAAAAACATATTTATATTTTCAGAAGAGAGCAATTCCAAATAAAAATCAATAAAATGAATCTAACTCAGGTAATTAGACCCCCTCCAAAAAAAAAAAAAAAAAAAAAAACACCACACAAACAAACCCCAAAGCAAAGAATTATTGTTTTTTTGTCCAGTGGTGAGATCAGTCCCGTCTCTGATGTCATGGTTCTACTTGGCCAAAAACAACATTATATAAAGGCTGGATCCACTTCCTTAATAATCTTGGACTTGGATGGCAAGAGTGTGAATTATTTCAGGTCAGCTGCCATTTGTGAAAACAGGATTAGCTTGAGGATACTTGTTCATAAAGAAAACTCAGGATACATGCTTATTTGGGAATTGATTGCATGGGTATGTTACTGAGCTACATCAGATTATCCAGGCTTGTCACAGCATAACCTACCTCCCAAGTTTGTTGAGAGATTAAAATCCCGCCTAAGCTCCTTTTGAAATGTGAGATACGTACAATTATGAGAAGGAAGCGAAGAAATGCCATTACTAATGATAGCAGCATAAAGTTATTGAAAACATTCTAAACTTTTAAAGAATTAACTAGTTATATTTATTGCTTTCAATCAAACAACAAGGCAAATAGTGTGATATAAATACAAAAGAACTGGAGGCCATATAATTGATATTATTATTACTTGCTATCATACATAGCCAGATGTAGCCCTGCCTTAATGACAACCAGGACAATTTGTTCTAACATTGAGAAGAATCTCGTTTGTCTTTCTGGAAAAATCCAAAAAGACGCAAAGGGCCCCGAAGTATAAAAAGGCAGTCATGCAAGGAAGGCTACCTGTGCTGCCATTCGTCTGTTTTACGCTTCATCTTCCTCAAGCCAGGGAAGTGGTTGTGCAACAGATAGGAAGCAATGAAAGAAAGACAGCTGTGTAATTGCCCTTCTGTACATGGATTTATTCAATAGGACTTTGGGCTGATTATTTCTGTAGCAGGTACTACGCAGTATGAGAGCTACCAAGTACAGTCTGCGACCTGTGTTTATACCAAGTGAGAAGGCATACCAGCCACAGCTATAATAAAAAGAATGAATAATCAATGTCAAATTCTCTCATGTGAAGACATAAATCTGCCTCCACAGTCATTTTAGCAGCAAATAGACAGTATAATAAATGATTAGTCACTACAGATCTTTGTGCTGAATTCTATTGTTCTGAATTCCCAGTGCTACTGTTGTCTCAGCATCCCAAAGATTTTAGTTGTGGAACAGGTGAGGTGTAACAATAAGGACCAGGCTGCAATGAAAGAATAAGAAGTCAAATTAAGTCACTGTTACTTTTTAGATAAGCAACGGATCAGACCAGCATATCGAAGTTTGTAACTTAATCTCCTTCAAGACTGATCTGCGCAATTTATGAGACACTGCCCTGATCAATGAGAACTCTAGTGACAGACTTGTTGACAGAAAAAAAACTATCCAGATTTCTTTTTTTATTAATCTTCCCTACAGAATAATGTAGTCTGATCTGCTTAACACACCTCCTGGCATATGACATTGGCTTCAAACCATCCTAGTATATTGCTAACTTACCAGGCAAGTGTTTGCCTAGAAACCATGGTGCTCATGTAAGTGTGCAGGACTGCAGAAGTGGGATTTTCACTCACCATCCCCTGTCCTTTGTCCATCTAATGAGCCTATTCAGACCAGGGGGAAGTGAAACCAACGTGGAGGAGAATATATCAGGGGTCTCCTACCAACTCTCCTCAGACTGAAAAAGCTACTTGGATGAGTAGCGAAACATTTCAACCTAATAAGAAAGAAGTCCAGTTGCCATGACTCAACTTCCAGATAACCTCACCTGGATGACTGAGAATCTTCACAGATATCATGTAAAGTTTTGTGTTTTTTTTACAACTTTTTATATTGTATTTCATTATAAGATTCGAACTGAGGTTGGGGTTGCAGTATTTAAGTAATATAAACAATAACGTAAACATAAACTTAAGACAAGTGGCTGTTACAAGCAACAAAGAACCTGCAAATTTAAACTGCCTTAAAAGGTCTAGAAGGATCAAAATACCTTTTCCAGATTACTGAAAATGAAAGCAGCACAGATTGGTTTGCCCAAGACATTTTGCTCCTTAAGACAGACAAGATACCTGAACTCCATTCTCTATAAGGAAGCCAACCTAACAGGCTCTTGTACCTTTAATCATTGTACAATATACAACAAGTGAATACTTCAGGTACTGAAACAAAAACCCTGTACTGTACTGGAGAAAAAGGACTGCCTGCAGATTGTCCATTTTTGTGCAAGTTTGTGTGTGTGTGTGTAACGTTTTGAGGGAAATTGACCTTCTCTGCCAACAAAATTTCATTTATTTATTTAAAATATTTATACCCCACCTCTCTCCACAACAGGCTCCAAGGTGGCTTAAAAACAAACAATTTAATAATTGGAAGGGGAGGGGAAAACAAAACAAAATCCAACATTCATGAGATAATGCGAGAGATAATTAAATTAACACCCCAGCTTGCAAAAGCAGATGTTTTGATGTATTCCTTTATCTCTTGTTTACTTCCTGCCTCTTTGTTCATTCTATCTGCACAGGCAGAACATACGTTCAAGGAGTGTACTATGACATACTAGGAAGTATGGAAACAAACATTATGTAAATCTTTGCTTGTTTTGTTTTTAAAGACCATTTTGCTAACTCAAAGAAACTGCAGAAACAAAACTATGGAAAGAGGTGGGAAATGCAACATTGCTCCATCCATCTCATTGGTACAAGCAGTGAAGATAATAAACACCTGAAAGATAGAAGTGGATTCAGCCTATGAGTAGCATTTGATCACAGTGAGGCCAAATGTGATTCTTTAGCTTTCATACAAAGGTTTCTAAATGAACATCTCCCTCCGCACCTGAAAGATAAAATGTTAACACCAAAAGGAGAGGAATGTATATAGTTCTCTGTGTAAGTTAACCATTACAGAGCTCCTTGCAAGTCAATGGTGGAGAGGGAGGAGCAAAGCCTTCAGTGCTGCTTCGCAGTACAAGGGACTCCTTTGTCATTTTCAGCTCTGTTTTAAATATCTGATGACTACAGTGAGCCATGGCAGTGCCAAATTCCCCTGCTTCTCAGCAGGCTCTGTACAACAGCACATTGTGGGCAGGCTGCATGGGGAGAGGATGCTGGTGTCAGGGGGCATCTCCCAATCCTTTGCTTCTCAGGCAGGTTTGCTCATTCTCTGTGCCATTTCCCCTCCTTCCCTCCTCCCCTTACCCCAAACCCCCTCCCCTTCTACCACCTTTAGGAGCAGAGAAAGAGAGCCAGCTCCTGATAACAGCAGTTTACTCTCACACAGTGTGCCAAGGTAAGAGTAATCACTCTTCTTAAGCTATGGAATGCAAAACAGCCCATGTGTATCCGTCTTGCATGGTACAACTGTGTTGAAACTTGTTGAGCATGTGCCATCCATTTGCGATCCAGACAGGAGACTTCATAGGGGAATCTAAGAGAAGAATTTGGCAGTGATTCAGAAGGTGGTATTTCCTTTAATACAGTACCTATCCAGAACCAGTATGTACAGGAACTAGTCTCCTACAAAGCTTCTACTTTTATATAGTTACTTTCTGCTTTCATATTGCAACATTTCAAAGAAAGGCTATAAGGCTATGATTTCATACCAATTAATTAGGTGCCATCAAGTTGATCCCAATTTATAGTGAGTGGCTTACCTGCCACTCCTTCTGGTGGCATTCTGGAACCTTCCAGTTTGCCCATGCTGGTTGGGGGATTTTAGGGGCTGTAGCCCAAAAACGTTACTGTCCTCAGCTCTGGTGTGGATATAGACATCAGTATGTAGTGTGGGCTCAAACACATTGCAAAAAAACGCAGCTGAGAGGAAGGCCTCAGGCACAACAACCCATGGTATCGCTGGGCAAATGTTGGGGTAGGCAAGTATTCTAGAAACCCATCAGAAGTGGTGCACTTTATCATATATTGTCCTTCATTAGGGTCTAGTGGCATAATAAAATGAAGAATTCCAGGTCATGTGGCAAGAGCTACTGTCATCTTAATTTCCTTACAATGTCTCTGGCCCAGGGTAATATCACAGAGTAATGATAAACTAGAGGCATTGTGGAAGAATGAAGATGGCAACAACCCCAGCCCCAAGGGTAGTACTCCTCCTGTTTGTGCCAGCAGCTGGTAAATGCCACAGCAACTTTCAGTGTCATGGCGTGACCGTACTGTTACCTGATAAGTGTGTAGCTTGGCTGCCAGGGGAGCATGAGACGGCAGCTTGCTCAGTTTTACTCAAATCTGATCCGAAACCCTTGATTCATGGTAAATCCACCACACCTTGTGCTAGGTATCCTCTGTTTCTGGCATACACTGTATGATGGGAGGTTCTTTAGAGATTTGCCTTACAATAGGGGTTGAGTAAGATGACTTTTTGGTACCTTCCAACCCTCTAATTTCACAGAATTATATATGACAATAATAAAACAGCAATCTTTATCAAAGGCTTTAAGAACTTTATATATAACCATACTAATTAACTTCAGTCTCCACCTATTAGACTCAATGCAACAATGCAGCTAGGTTCAAAAGTAGGTTTTGTTTGTGTTACTGGTGCCCTTCCCCAAAATTAAAAAAAAAAGTGTGACAGTTACAATTCTCAACCCCATTTTGAAATGTGGAACAACAGTGACTGCAATTAGAAGAGAGTAAGAAGTATGTTTAAATGTACTCTGAGCAATGGAAAACCCTTACATGTACACTCTTTATGCCATCAGCTGCTCAGCAACTTGGGAGACTCTTTGCTGTGAGAGACTCTACTCCACAGCAATTGGTGTAGGCAACGTTCCCTCTAAGTTTCTGTCTTGCTGCACGGAAGCTTCACTCTGTATGCACAGAGGTGGGCGGAGCTTCATTCAAAATGGGAAGTAAACAAGCCAGCTGCATGTGTGCAACCCCAACAGAGCTCCGAGCAAGCATGTGAGCATGCAGCTTAGAGGGAACATTGGGTGTAGAACTGCATTATTATCTCCACATCAAATCCAGTCTGCTGGGAGGCTACTACTATATTTGTTCCGCATTTAATCGCACAGCACAACCAACATCCTATTGACTGTGCACTCCAAAACAGATTCATTTCCTCTGCATTTGGCATGTGGTCCCACCTCCCTCACCCAGTCGTTTGACTCCCTTAATTTTTTTAAATTAATTTTCAAATGGGAATGTCCGCACATTAGTATTCTTCTGTCAAATATGGAGCATCAGTCCCCCTGTCTTTTGACCGCCACTACAGTGCACGGAAATAGAAAGAAATGGTCCAGATCAGTATATGGCCAACAAGGGCATTTTGCCAACACACTGATGTACCCACACAAATTTTTTTTAAGGGAAGGGGGGTAGGGAAAGACACAAGGAAAGGGATATGTCTCACTTGAGGGGTGTAGACGAACATACTGCATCTAATTCACCTAAAAAAAGTGGAATGATTAAAAAATGTATAAACCACTATCACAGGATATCTGCCACATGCACACAATGCACAACTATGCAGGAAGCAGAAGACCAGAGAAAGAAGGGGGGCATTTCTCTAGCGTGACCTCGGCCTCAGATTCAAATGTCAGCATAGTCTCCATGTTCACCAAAGACATCATAGTTGTCTTTGGTGAACATGGAGACTATGCTGACATTTGAATTCATGTTTTTAAAGGGGAATTCATGTTTTTAAAGCCTATTAACAAATAGCCTTTGGACATATGCTGGGTTTGAGGTGAAAAGATCTCTTCCCCAGAACACTCTCCTCATCTGAATCACCTACTCTTGCAGACCTTCCTAGAGAAAGGTCAAAATAAATTGGAAGGACTGATACAACTCAGAAATGACTTGATGGAACATACGGTAAAGCATGTTACCTTTGGTCCAAAATAAAATGAATGAATGAATATCCTGAAATTGATAAATTCTGTAAACCTTGGTGGCAAATCGTTACACGTTATGAAGTTAGCATAGACATTTGTTGTTGTGCATCAAGTTACACAACTCAGTATGCAACAAAACATTGCATATGCTACTTTCTTAACTTGTAGCAATTTGCTACTAAGCTTTATAGTGATTGTGCTATGCTGGTGTAAGAACACAACAGGAATCTGGCTCTGTTTGTGAAAAAGCAATTGGTGTAGAAATGTCCATTTATGTAACCCTTTTTCTAACAATCTTTTTGTATTTCTTAAAACAGGCAGTTCTACTTTGAAAGTTCCTGTATCTGCCTGGTTTTCTGAATCAACTTCCGAACACTTGAAAGTTGAAAAAAGACCTTATTATGATTACGACTCTTCCTCTGAGCAGAAGCACAGATGAGATCAATTTGTTATTAAGGTAATCATTTCTGGTTTTTAGAACTTGAATATACCCAGACATGCTTTTCATTTAATATGTTCCCTCGAGGCTTCCAAGATGCTCAAATTATTGCAGATAAAGGGTTTTCATCATCTGCAAGCACTGTCTATTCAGGGGAAGAAAGCTGGGGTGGTGGAGGGGGCAGATTGTGTGAATACCAGGTGTACTACCTGTGTAAATCCACCTCAGGGCATCTTCTCACCTTACAGCTGAAAAGGAACTAGTTCTTAAGAACTTCCACTTAACTCTTATTTATCTTGCTTGTTAAATTAACATCCAATACATATGACTAGATCTATAAAAAATGAGCAACTGTCTCAAGGAGAATAACCATGGTCTCTGATGATGTTTCCAGATTCTGGGGCATGAAAAAGAACTCACATCACTCAATTTCATGGTGGCTATGGGTCTGATCACAATGCAACTTTCTTGATTTTTAGTTAACCTTTTAAAATGATTAACTCTTTCATTCCAGAGCAAAAACTTTTGAAGCTGCAAGAAGACTGGATTGAAAAACTCTTGTCTTAATAGATTTTAGATGAAATAATTATTTGAATGAAATATTTACCAGTGCAAACAAATAGAATTTCCCATTTTCCTCACAGCACAGACTTTACTCATGATGACGCAGGAGGAAACGGCACAGGGTGCTGCCTCAGAGGACAATTGTTGTAGATTTTTAGTTCTATGCACCAGGGATCCAAAACCCATGGTCTGAGCAAGCTGATGAGTGCAGGTACTAATAAGCCACTCAGTTCTATAAACTATGCTTACTTGTGGGAACTTAACCTTTATTCTGAGGTTCCTTTTTGTGCTCCGTTTAAACTTGAACAAGCAAAGCCAGTAACCACAATGTTTCAGCTGGTGTGTGATTAATCAACTAATATCCCTTACTCACTCTTATGCAGTTATAACAGGACAAGGACCTCCCTTACAAGAATGTAAACAGTTTCTAGCACATGCAGAATTTTGGGTGTGAACTCAGTATGAGAGTTGTTTACTTATTTCTGTTCTATTCTATTCTAAATTAGTTACATTTTATCTACCCTTTTATTCTGATGAAGAAGGTGGCAGTGGCCCAGTAGGCATGGGAACCCAGCTGCCAGTTTAACATCTTGAGTGCTTTGCCACACTGAAGCTTAGTGCGTATCCATTCCTCACCTGATACCAGTTATACCTAAATAGGCAATGGCAAAGGCCGTGATCATGTATTGCCCAGTTGGGCCATTCAACTTTCTCTTTTTTCTTTAAGGACAGCTTCCCTGTCCAACATGGCCAAATTGCCACTGGAAATCAGGAAATTTTTCCAAATTTTCCATTTGGTGGACATGGAGCTACTTTTCAAAAGTGGAGTGTGGGGAGAGAACAAGACAGATTGTTTTTTTGTTTTGGGCACATTTAATTGAACTTTTTGAATTCTGGATATGTTCATGAGTAAGCAATTCAAAGTAGCAGAGACCTTTACCACAACAGAGATCCACTTCTGAAAATAACTGCTTCAAATACTGCAGAAAATAAAATGCCAGGAAATATGAGACAGAACCATTGTTTCTAAAGAAAGTGCTCTTAGAGGTTTCTACGTGACATTACTAACTGTTTATAAAACTGTATTAGCTGTGAGATCCTTAGAGGGATGTCACAGGAGAATGTTTGCTTTTTAAGCTACTAGGGTCTATTACTTTGTTGGTGGTGGGGAACCATAACTATCCATATGGAAAAATCATATGTTTCTTGAAGCTTTGCATGTATGAAAAAAAATACACAGCCCTCCTCCTTCTTTTGCCCTTGCTTGTACCTCTTAATTTCTTCTCCATCTGCTGTTCTGCAACTGAATTCTACTCTGATTGGGAGCAAGAGGACACTGGAAGGGGCTCCAGCTGGATCTTCATAAAGGAGCCTTTCTGTCTGAACAAACTAGCTTGGCTTTACACAAATGTGAGACTTAAGATTCAAACACTAGAATGACCCTTACTGCTTTCCATGGAATGGATTCAGTCTTTGTATGGAAAAAATAAAAGTCACAACTGTGACCATGGAATGCCCCACTATTCACAACCATGTGTCATATCTGTTCTCGGACAAGTCGTCTGCAGGATGGTGTGCATAAAAGCTATATGAGCTTGTGTCACCTTCTCTTCCTATCACCAGTAGAATCCCACACTACCTTTAGTGTTTTGCAGCAAGACCACAACCACAGTTGTGTCAAAATCTATTGTTAAATTACTGGTAAAATGAAAATAAATTATATTTTTTCATTTACTGAATGAAAGGTATGAGCTCCAGGGCACATCTAGACATGGGCACAGACTCCATGTCATCCTTTCCCAATCTGTTACCCTCCAAATGTTCTGATGATAAAGTTCAGTGACCATGACAGCTGGGGATGAAGGCACCAGTTGAGGAAGCCTGATCTAACATAAGGCACAAAAAGTTGAATAACGTGTCTGGGGTATGGAAAAGGAACACCCTTCACTTCATTCCTCTGAACTGTAGCAGAATGCAGAAGGGAAACCATCAGAATAGTCCTATCTCCCACCATCCTCCAAACACAGAAGGACTACAGCTCCCAAAATGGAGGCAGTTTGTCCACCCCACCATTGGACATATAATACATTTCTACTCTGGCCAAGATGGAAAACTGAAAACAGGAAGTGTGAAGAATTTGTACTTTGTGTTCTGTTTACTTCTCTGCCAGGGTTGAATCAGCTATTAGAAATGTACGTTAGTTCTGTGAGAAGAAACACAAGTCTGAGAAAAAGACAGAATATCATACTGATTGCTAAAGGCTAACACTCTCTAGCAAGTTAAGAATAAGAAGCTTTTCAAAGTGTCAGGAAGAAAGGAAGTTTGAAGGCAGACAGCAGTCATTGAAGACTTCCAGATATGAAGACATGAAAAATACCAAAGAGACACAGACAAATGGAAATCTATCACTATTGTTTAATGTTTTCTTACTTGACTGAAGTTGAGCTGCTTTAACATGGGAATACTGCCTCTTCTAAATTATTTTCCATTTGGCAAACATTGATTCTTCCGCCCCCATGTTTCGATTTGATCTGCAATTAACATACATAGCAGATTTCCTTTAAACATCACCATCAGCTTATGCAACACTTAAATGTTGCCAAAACATCTCTGCTTTGCTCATCAGCAAAACGCTTTCCTGTATGGGAATGAGGTTTGTTACTTAAATTGTAGGAAAGCCAGCAGAGGGAGCACAGAATATTGTCACTTGTAGGTACCATAAAAATAACAGCTGATTACGCCACATCACCTCTCTTTTTGCTGATAAGCAGTGTAATTTATTGGGACATGAACTGCACCCAATCACAGCTGTTCTCCAAAATCCTAAGGGGGGGAAAGAACTCTTTGAACTGACTCCTGCAGGGGAAGGAAGTAACTGAAAGATTTATTTTTACTGATAATTCTATTTTTAAAAACTAAAGAGATAAGTGAAGTCCTGTGGCAATAAGGGCTTGCTAAATACCCACATGGGCAGAATGGAATTTCCCCATCTTACTGCTCTAAGCAAAACCAAGTAATTAAAATGAAGGGGAGCAGAACTTTGAGCTTCGGTGGTGGTGAGGGAACAACCCTGACAGAAAGTCAGGCCCGTTTAACATAAATTTCTAAAATTTAAGAGAAATGACCTAGAGTCAGGCAATGCCTTAATTTCATTAGTGTACTCACCAGTGCCTTTGCATGAAATCTTATTTCCAGTCAGGAATACAATTATAGGTGGCTTATACACAGCATTTTTGCTACATGGAATTACTACAAACATATGAATCACTTTAGATATAAGCTTCCTTCAGTCATATTTCTAATAAAACAGATTCGTGCTACCTTTCCCAAGCAACTATTTGTACAAGTTGACCTACATTGGGAACTTCTGCTTCTCTCTCTCTCATGGGAGATTGCTATTATATGATGTCAAATCGATTCCAACTTATGGTGACCTCAGTAGTGTTTTTGAAGTATGTGAGACATTTAAAGCATAGTTTTAACATTGTCACCTTCCAGTACATTTCCATGGCCAAGCAGGGAACTGAAATGAGGTCTCCAACTCTCTATCCACTACATCATACTAGATCTTTGAAGATCTGTTATGGATAAGAAGCATCTTCTCTCCCAATTTGTGGAATGCCTGCAGCAAAAGTCCATCGCAGGTCACAAGCCATGATGGGGATGTACAATCTCCAGGCTTAGAAGGAAGGTTCCTCAAAATGCCAGATGCCGGGGAGGGGTATCAGGAGATAGGTATCTAGTTGCCTCGTGTGCTCCCAAAGGGATCTGGTGGGGCCACTGTGAGATACAGGAAACTGGACCAGATGGGCCCTTGGCCTGATCCAGCAGGGCTCTTCTTATGTTCTTAATTCTGTTTCACAAGGGAATATTTGACGCACAATCAAGAGGGGAGCAGAACAGAAAAAGAAGTGTGAGGTTTACAAGGTGATGAGAGTAAAGGATTCTAGCAACTCAATGCTCTGGGGAGTCCCCACCCAGAGTCAGTTAAGCAGGGAAAAAGAAGGACTATGCTGGCAGTTTATCCCCAGAGAATATTCCAGAAAATTCATACTGTGCAAAAAACAGAAATATGTTAAAGAAATAAACAGTTTTAGCAAGAGTACAGAATTTAATGGCAAGCCAGAACAGAAGACGAAAAACTTATTTACTCTGTACTGTGTACCTTAATTTAGACACACACACACACACACCATATACAATCAATTCCTTGCCTCAATCGCAGAGTCTTGGGAGGAGGGAGTCTTCCTTTGCAACATGTTTTTCCACCATCTTTTTTGTCCATCTTTTTTCTAACCCAGATATATCCATTAAAAAGAGGAAGGTTGTTTAACTCTACAATGTCTTTTGAACAGGTAGTGCTATCAATCAACCCCATATTGATCTGGAACCACCTATAACATCTGTGTCCCCCTTTATTTCCTTTACTGTCGCTGGTGAAGGCTTTTGTTAAAAAACAATACGTAAAACTATCTGGAAGCTGAGTCATGGCAACTGGACTTCTTTCTTGTTAGGTTGAAATGTTTTGCTACTCATCCAAGTAGCTTCTTCAGTCTGAAGAAGCTACTTGGATGAGTAGCGAATTGTATGAAAACCACACCTAGATGACTGAGAATCTTCACAAACAGTTTTCATAGAAATAAAGATGAAAACTGTTTCTCTTCCCCAAAAATGTGGCAGGAGGGAGCTATTACACCAGCAAGAAGAAAAGACTCATGAGAGTCCAGTGCAAAAATATAGCATAGTTTAAGAGAAAGGAAGGAAGAGCAGGCACTGGGATCCTATAAGTACTAATGCTCTAGATAGAGGTTTGTCAAAAGGATTTAAGGCCCACCTTAGTATTGTTGCATGTTGTCGTTGTTATGTGCCATCAAGCTGGAACCAACTCATAGTGACTGTAACACGGCTTTCAAGGTAAACGGAACATTTAAAGAGTGTTTTTACCAGTCCCTCATTCCCACTGAGCTTCCATGGCTTAGCAGGGATTCAAACCCAGACTTCCCGAGTCCTAGTCCGTCACTGTATCCACTACACCACGCTGGGTATCCACATTGCACTGTGTATCCAGTTGTTGCATAGCCAAATTTTATTTAGGATTCTTGTTCCTGGCAGCCAGCCACTCACCCTCCAATGCTTTCTCTGATTTTGTTCATCCTAGATGTAAAAAAGAATATCTACAAGGCACAAAAATTAAAATAAAATCCAGGATTGTAAATGTGTCATCTCAGATTCATTATTTCAAAGTGTAATGATACATGATGAGACTTGTCTTTTTCCTAATTCTATTACAAGTTGCACTCTTCTGATAACACCTTGCTAAAGAAGGCTAGCAGCCTTTCAGCAAAACAAAGTATGAACGAAAGTGAGCTCCTTTCAGTGATGAAAATATCACAATGCTGCAGGGCCAGAATTACGCACAATCTAGGTAAGCTACAGTTAAGTGCATCAAATCCCAAAGGGCCTATAAACAGATAAGCAAAAAAGTAAAACACAATACTTCACCCACAACAACTGTTTAAAACTGAATTTCAAATCTAACACAGTGCTCTAGTACTTCTTAAAACTGACATAGTTTGGGGCTTCAATATGTCTCAAATAGGCCCTGCAGCCGAGTAACAGATGGAGACATCTTAATCATCTGAATGATTAAGACTGAGACTAGATACTTTATAGACATATTGTGTGCCTATAATTCTCTCCCCCCCTTTTTCCCCCTCAATAGCAAGCATACAGGGCCCACTCCAGACTGGGATACTAGCACGGTGGTGCAAGAGGGCTTTGCTCCTTGCCCACCTGCTACGGTTCTGCCCAAGATGAGAGCCCAGTGGCTGCAATTTTTATTGCCATCACATTGTGATCTACTTAAACATATTCATCAGTTTAGGGCATTAAAATGGCTGGTCTAACCCTCCCTCCGTCCAATTTAGATCCTATCCACTGCAGGTAGAAAAGGGCAGCCCCTTCCTTTTGCTAGGATCTTGATGCAGATCGGGTCGCATTGTGCTTACTTGAAAAAGCAAAGCAAGAAAAAAGCAAATAGAAAGAAAGAAAGAAAGAAAGAAAGAAAGAAAGAAAGAAAGAAAGAAAGAAAGAAAGAAAGAAAGAAAGAAAGAAAGAAAATCCCTCCTTCCCTCCCTCCCTTTCTGGTTGCTAGCCACATATTGTCTAGTTTGGTTCTGTTATAACTCATGTGCTAAGGTAGAAGTCCCCATGCTCAAGGCTCTTGTGCAGAACAAGTAATGTAATTACACCAGAACACAGACAGAGTTCTAATTCCTGTCCTCTGAAGATGCCAGCCACAGAGACTGGCGAAACGTTATGAAGAAAAACCTTCGGAACACGGCCAAACAGCCCGAAAAACCTACAACAACCATCAGATCCCAGCTGTGAAAGCCTTCGAGAATACATTATTATTTTTTGTTACAAGGAAAATAATTACAAGGGAAGGGCATCTCTCTTTTTTTCATTCTTTGTGACAATAACACCCAAAGCTAAAATAGTCTCAACAAATAAACATAACTCCAATCCCCAGAGTTGTCATAAACAACAGACTTCCCTCCCAAGGACTGACTGAAGTTCTGGTAGATTGCTGTACTTATCAAGCCAATTTAAACTTATATCCTACCAGGTAGTTCTTTATCAAAAGATATATTAATATGTCCTAAAGGCATTTCCAGAGATGAGTTTCCAAGCACCAGATCCCTTGAATCATCATTCTAAAAACCACTTGAGCACCTTCCTGGAGAGACCTACAGAACATGCATAGATGACACAGCACTAGTAGCATCACACTACTGTAAGAACCCTCCACTAGATGAATTTCCTCATTCCTATTTCCTAATTGTTCTTTGTCAGGGATTTTTTGCTTCTGAGCTTTGTGCCATATGTGTGGAAATGAAACTGAGTCAGTAATTGTAACAAGTGACCAAAGGTTCACTGCAGTACTGAAATTAGAATCCAAAAACCTAAATTGTAGTGTACCGTCAATAATTTGGTAATCCTTATATTTAACATAAGAATTAGTCAAACATTACAGTAAAGAGGGATATATTTTTATCTGAAGTACAAAGCATGATGTAACTGAATTAAGCAGAGCACACAAATTCTTCTAAACATGAACAGACATACAAACACTCACAAAAGAGTACACACACTCAAAGTTAGATCTTAACCACTAACAGAGTGGTCGTCTGACCAGATAGGCGGGGTAAAAATACAATAAATAATAATAATAATAATAATTAACCACTAACTCCTCCAGCTGGCAGTCAAGGGCAACACTGCACTGAAAACTAGCTGGGAAATGGGGAAAGTGGAAGGAATGGAATTTGACATATCAAATGGAGACAACTCCTTAAGCAGTTCAAGCCCTTGATTTTCAGCAGATATTTGATGCCTCCAGAAATCCATAAGAAACTACTCAGATACCAGCTATGTATAATCCATGCCGTCTGCATTTCACTCTGAACCCACAAAGAGAGATGATATAGATTTTTGCCTTCAGTTTCCCCTCTGCAGGAGGACTGTTAGCATGAAATAAATGTTTTTGCCTGTCTTTTTCTCTGTGTGGCAAGCAATGGTGTAGTGGTAAATTTGGAAGTGCAGGCTTTCGTCATGGCAATCACCATAGCCAGTCCTTCCCATAAGAAGAATTCAACACTGCAGGCAGCTTGATCCATTAAATCGAAGGAAGACCAGTTTGTAAAGTTAAACACACTAGATTGCCAATTCAAAAACCAAATCACCCCCAAATACTTTGCATTATAACTGGGATAGCTTGCAACAGTATATTATTTCAGGAAGAACACCTATTTCTAACCCAGCTCTTGTGAGGATTGCAGCTACAATCAGATGAAACAGAAATGCTTAAGGTGTTGGGGCAGGTAATATAATTGTCCCTACTACTCAGGAAGTCCCAAGGTTTCAATTCTGTGAACCAGGGCCCCTCTGCACAACTGGTGACAAGAACAAAAGCAGCCCCCAGGGATTAAATGGAGGTCACAGAATATGATATAATAATAATAATGCATAATATTTCTGAGTACTTCATGATTCTTATATCCTCACAGGTCTGTAAAACAGGCTGAGAGCCAACTATATGCCAAAACTCAAACAGTGAGCTTCATGGATGAGTGGGGATGTGGTGGACAGCCCTGCAAATGGAGAACATCAAGAAAGCAAGGATTGTCCATTGGCAGCCCTTAAATTGGGCAACTGTCTTTCCCAAACAAGAATAAGTGGCCAACCTAAACCCAACACACATGCTTATACTGTCCCAGGAAACATCTTGGACCAATGGAAAAGAAGAAGATTGATAGGCAAGTATAGTCAAGATGTGCCATACTTGCTAAATAAAGAAAAGAAAATTGATAAAACCCTTCTCAAGAAGATTAGTAAGGGGAAGAAGGGTAGATTGTGGCAGATTGTAGTAGACCCCCAGCAATCCCACTAGAAAGGCACCACTGACCAGAGGTGGCTCACCATATAGAAAAGTGACTTGTCAAGAAAGTTAAGCTAGAACATTTGCAGGTCTATGTAAAGACATTTATTTTTCTATACATAACGGATTGTTTGTTGGGTTTTTTTAAATTGAGAAACATTTATGATGTTAATATAAACATGACTTTCCACCTATAGTCCAAAACAATAAAATCTAAGATACAGCTTGCCCATCTCATCTGAGGTTTGTGAATACTGGGCCTTAAAAACATTTTTCTGCAGGTAAGGGACAATTCTCACATTATGATTCCAAGATAGATAAACCATCCTATATCTCAGTGGTTCCCGGCCTTGGGTTCCCAGATGTTCTTGGATTAAAACTCCCAGAAACCTTTACCCTTAGCTGTGCTGCCCAGGATTTCTGGGAGTTGTAGTGCAAGAACATCTGGGGACCCAAGGTTGGAAGCCACTGAGCTATCTGGATACATATACATGTCCATCATATCCTGCTGGTGACTTGTTTCATAACCAGCCGATGTAGTAAGAAAAACTGAAATGTGTTATAGCCATGTATAAATGTTTTGCCATGTAGTCTCTGTATTCTCACTCTTATGTCTGAAAATGAGTGTTTGTTCCATGAAAGTTCACATTAAAATATAGCAGTTAGTCTTCAAGGTACCATATTTTGGTCTTCTTTATGTTTTTGTTTTCTCTTTTGTTTCTTGTTGATACATGTTTGTCAGGAAGTCAGAGAGAAAAACTCATGCGACATGCTTCCATCGAACACTAGAGTGGAGGAATCACATGGGGGAAATAATCTGTATCTGGGGATGGTGTTGGGATGTGAACTGGTACCCCGTTTTATCAAGAAGAGAGTTATTTTTCTACTGGCAGAGTTCTGCATATAGAGGGTTAAAGATCCTCTCCTCTGCCACTTCAGCTTGGCGCCCAGAGTATTGATTACATCCCTCAACAATAGCAAGTCATTAGGAGAGATTTTCTTATTCGGCCTCACAATTGCCCCTGACACTAAAGCCACTGCCGAGGGCCTTGTCTTGGAGAAGACGCAGCAGGAATAATCCATCAGGGTCAGAAGGAGGGGTCAGAGGCCAGAGGCCAGGACAGGTCAATGCTAGGCACCCAAAGCTCCAAGCCAGTGGAGCAGGTGAAAGGTCCATTTGGGTTTCACACTAGCCATCCCTTTGGAAACTTAAGATGCACTTTGGGAGACTTAGCGAGTTGGTTCACAATAACCTGGAGTAATGGACGGGAGGTGGCATATGTCCATCGTTTTTCATTCTGAAGAAAAGTAGTGTATAAAACTGGAAAGAGAAGAAGTGGAAATCTATGGTATTTTGACCGCTCAGAGTTCTGTATGCCTAAGGATGTCAAAGTGCAGGGGAAAGGGAAAACTAAGGGATTTATTTTGCAGCAACAGAAAATTGTGTGAGCCTTGGCCTCATGATGACTTCATACAACCAAACTTGTTCTTTCTAAGAGAGGATTTCTGCTGTGCTAAGACACACCAGGAAAATTACAGTAATAACTGTGTGTCTATACTCTGCAAACTCTATACAAAAGTGTGTGTGTGTGCGCGTGTGTGTGTGTGCGCACACTATCCACCTTCTCCTAAGAACAGCCTTTTTACATAAGTTGTATTTGTTTAAGACTGTAGACAGAGTCCTGGCTTCTATGCGTAGTTTATTTTCCTATACAAATAGATCATTAAGTAACAGAACATACAGTATATTTTAAAAAATACTTCCAACTTTCATAGCAGCTCTATTTTAGACATTTTACAAGAATGAGATAAGGTTCCAATGAGGGCAGAAACAACAGTAAAGGTATATGTCTTGTTGAAAAAGGTCCCAGCCAAAGCAGAGCCATATACGTAGAACATTTAACAAAGACCTTATGTGAAAGGTGTTATGTTATCTTGACACCACACAATCTCCTGCTGCCACTATCCATCTTATGAAAGGTATTGAATATGGTGAGTGAAGACTCACAAGGACATTTGGAGGATGATGGGTATCTCTTTGCACTCTACATGTCTGCATGCATCCACACATACAATACAGAATCACTGTAGGTGAAATATAGACCACCCAGGCCAGAACCCTCTTAGATTCACACAGTGTTAAGTAGGCAATTGTGCAAGCAAGCCTACCTACACTGCCTCCAAACCTAAAGAAGCAGCTGTGTGTCTAGCTGTCTGCCAGAGAACACTACAAGCAGGAAATATCCACTGCACAACTGTCCTTATGAGCATCAGTATTTCCAATAGGATTCTGCTCCCAGTGGATACTTTGCCTTCACTGCAGCACCATTAATATAGAACTGAATGGCAATTACTTAATTACAAAAAAAATGCAGAGGATACATTAATGGACACAAATTGCAGCAGTGGGCTCGATCAGTATCCATAGTTGTCCCATCTGTGAAACTCAAACCTGCTTCAATCTGCACCACATCTGTTGACACCAAGGATAGCATGACTCCCAGCCACTCTTCCAGCTTATCAGCAGCTTTTTAATACATTACCTGTCTAGTTTATACTCATCTTGTAATTGTGATATTTAGTGCATAAAGGAAATTTTGCGCAAATCCTCATTGTGCCAAGGTGAGAAATCTACCAAGAGTGCTAGGAAATCCTGCACCATTCTTGACAGTGGGGAGAAGAATGTTGTAGTTCCTTGTCCTTGTAAGAACAAGACTGGTAAAAATTTACATTCCTAGATTAAGTATTAGGAAGTCAGTGCAAGCTATTCAATAGTGGAATAGACTGTCTTTGAATCAGTTAAGTTTTTAAAGCAGATTCGGACAGTCAGTAGGAGATTGGTCTGGAACTCAAAGATCTTGAGTTATCTTGCAGCTCTATGATTCTTTGAGTTTGGGCAATATCAAATATGATTCAAGAGAGAACAAATATCAAGCCCACTAGTTCTCCTCTCCCCTTGCTTGTGCACTGAAATAGCAGAAATATAGAGATTATTAAATCATAGTTTTCTGTTACATTAAAACCAGGAAAACATGGTTCAAACTCTATTAACTAATATACAGTCAGAGTGTGAGTTCTGCTAGGCCAAGAGATAGTGAACTGTCTAAATGAGATTTTTGGTTGAGTAGTGCATTTGATACCAACCTTGCATTTGCTACAGTAAATTTCTTGTAGTATTTGCATTTGCTATAGTATTATCTCCCTGGGACTCTGGAGAGCTCATCTGCACTAGCTTATTGTGGGAGGTGGAGACAGAAAAACAGCCAATCACAATGAGATAGGCCTTTTTTCAAAACTAAGAATGACTTAAAGTACGTAATTGGTGCTTTTCTTTAAGGTAACTGGTGAGTTAACAGAGGGGGCATCTATTTTGGAGGGCAGCAAGTGTCCCACAGGTTACATTTTGCCCACCCCTGTTGTAAAGAGTATTTGGTACCTCCCTCTGCCTAGGGATGGGAAACCTGTGAGATAGTTTCAACTGCAGTTGCTCAAGCTGTGACCTTTGGCTCTCCATTACACGAATAATCTCCCTGAAATTCTTTTAGACAAAGCTGAGAAAACATGGGTGATTCAAGCAAGTCACAGTCAGCGGTGTTGGAATTAGACCTTTCTTACTCATACTTATCAGCCTCTTTTATTATTAGGTGTATTACTTTCTTGGACACTGAACACTGAATGTGCACATGCATACTACTAATTCCTGTCACTTTCCTACAGCTGTAAGTGCTTTTGAGACTAGTCAAGCTATACTTGACCTCCCATCATATTCCCACAACACAAAAGGGCTATTAATAAAACAGAAAGATCTGGAAATCTATTGTAAACCACCCAAAGAAAGGTTATATGTAAGATAATTTAACATGACATATCATACTTTAGAGAAAGAGCCTATCTGCCCCAACATCTAATATTGCAACAACACAACTGTGTCATCCTTTAACCTGGTGAAGGAATATGGACCTGCTGCAAGGGAAACACTGATAGATCTGTCTCATATTGCTACCTTGCTTGTTTATTTGTTAATTAAATTTATATCTGAAATTTGCCAAAAGGTGGGACTCAAGACAGCTAACAATAGTGGAATATAGTTTTTTTAAAATGTTAACTGAAACACATTTCAAACATTAAAGAACCAAACCAATAAAAAGCACAATGAAAATCCTAACAAAAATCACACAAACCATTTAAATCCCTCTACAGCAACAGATTTAGTTACATACTAAAGACCGGCCTAAATAAGATCTCCACTTTCCAAGTCTACCAAGGGCCAGTTAGAAGGGCACTTCTCACATCTTCATTAATTCTGCCTCTGACAGTGGCAGGACCAAAATATGGGCCTATTCTGAAGATCCCAGAACCCTGGAAAGCTCAAAAGTGAGAAGGAAGTCAGTAAAATAGCCTGATTCCAAGTCTGTTAGCCTCATCTGTAGAGAAATCTATGAGCATTTCTCCCCAAATAACTGCACAGGGCTAGATGGACACAGTAAAACTCAGTAGTCTGACTCAGTAAAAGGGAACTTCCTAATGCTTGAAACTGATGGATTTGGAACTAGAATGTTTTTTGAAACCATTCAAAGTACCTTGATATTTCATTTTTAATGAGAATGAGATGCATATTGATTAATCTGAATTCAGTGCTCTTCCAACCCTAGTGTGCTTAATTATGGGTTTTTTTTACTACATGAGAAGGCAAACTACTAATAGAATTGAGAAAGAGCAGCAGAAGAAGAAGACATTAAAAACAGTGAATTCATTTTCATCTTATGGTGTTATTTTCCATCTCAAATCACCTTCTGTTCTTACTATGCACCTCTCTTCTGGATACATAGAAGACAAGTCTGAGTGTGAGACATGGGAACATAATCTTTGCTCCTTGTATATAGACAAAAGAAAGGCTTGAAAGTCCATACTCTCTGAGAGATTCTTTTTGTCAGCTCCATGCTTTAAGGAAACAAAATTGCCTTGTTTTCAACTTGTGGCAATAAAACTTACATGCTGAAGCAAACAGGATTGAGATGTCTGCTGGCTATAGCCACTGGATCTGAAAGATACACAGGTAAGAGACCAGAACAGAATTCTTCCAGCATCACAAAAAATCAGTTTCTTCATGAAAGCAGACAGGGGCTAAAGTCTTTTTCCTTTCAAATTAGAAACCATTTTAATCTCTATTTGTTTAAAATCATTGCCCAGTGTGATGGATGTGCTTTTTGTTGACACTTGGTCATAGTATTTTACCTTCTCCTTCATGTTCTGGACTATTTGCTATGTCAACTTGTGCTGCATTAAAAGAAAAAAGTGTGTACCTCCTTTGAGCTGGGGGATGCAGTCGTAAACTGTTACTGACTTTGGCTCACTCCACTCAATTGGTTTTTTCCGCATAAACAGAGGAAGCGTTCTGGGCTGCCATGAGGACACTGAGCAGTTTTCCCATGCCAGCCCAAACTGCCAAAAAGTACCATCCTGTATGCCTACAGAGACGAGGGAATGCCCTGGAGCCTTCCTGACACCATAGCATGTTACTTTCACTTGCTCAGAATCCACAGTTTTCATCACAAGACAGTGGCACTGGCCAGTCTTGTAGCACCAGAAACACTTGGCTTCTTGGAGGAGTTTTTTGTTTTGTTTTTACTACCAGAGCCATATTTTTGGAATCATTCTGAGCTTAAGATTCAATGCCATGCCATCTACAAGACTCCTACGCAAATTTCCTTGAACACTGTTCCAAAGAGAAAGTAGAATGCAAAGACATACATGCACTGACACACAGACAGACAGACAGTGTGAAACACCATAAAATACTTGCAGGCATTTCAGACTTTTCATACCAGTGGGATGAATGAGGTGGTTGCACTGCTTTGGGATACAGGGGGGGACATAAATAAAAGGAAAGGAGCAGAGGCCTTTAGCATGTCAGTGCAAGCTCTCCACCCATTTCCTCACAAGCAAAGTCCAGATTCCAAATGTTATTGCACGGACTGAACTGCTCATGAATAAGAGCAATTGAGGCTTTAAGTCAACATTTAAAGAAAAATCAAAAGACAGACTTCTATTTTCAGTATACTTTTTTTTAACTGCAAAAGAAACAGCAAATCTGAATTCATCAGCCATTTAATGGCCTCATCTGAAAACAAGCCGTTGCAGCATCCCCTGACCTTGGCTGTAAACTCCAGTCTCCTGTCACCTCCATTAGAGCATTCTGTATCTGGCCTCCTGCCCTCTCAGCCTTGAACAAGCTACATATGTTTCTAAAAACCTTGAGTGAAGAGCTCTGGTTACATGCTGGAGAACCAGCAGCTGATCAAATCTCTTCACAGTCCAGAGAAGAGTTGGGGCACTGAGGTGTGTTAAGTATGCACCCCTCAACATCATATCCTTTCCAACATTCATGATTTCAAGCATTCATTCTAGTTATGGGCTGTTTGGGGCCACAAGAATATTTGGGTTTGTGGTTAACACACCTCTGCCACTGTTCTCTCATTCTATTACAGTACTAAATCCTTTGTGCTGTGATTATTACATCTGTGCTACTTTAACAACAACAGATATAATTCTTCAGAGACCATTATGGCTCAGAAACGTCTAACTGGACTGCTGTAGAAAAGAAGGTCTCAGCAAAAAGGAAATCTTTCTGACACATCCGTTTTCTCTTTCCTACAAGAGAATATAGTCTTCCAAAAAAGATATGCTGCTTCAGTAAATGGCTTGTTAATCCAAGTATTCCATAGCTGTGAACTTTGAAGGACTGCTCCAGATACCATGGCCTATAGCCAGCCACTGGTTCCAACTAGAGTAGACCCACTGAACTGTAAATCAAAACTCATATAAAGCTTATTGATTCAATGGGACTATTGTAGTTGGTGCTGTCAATTAGATTTAAGTCTTAGCGCTTCAAAGTTTATTCTCAAGTCCCAACTGAGCATAACTATTTATTTTGCTTAATTTTATTTATTTTTGTATTGTTTGAAATGTTTTTTGCTGAGACCTTGCCTTTCAGTATGAAATTTCTGGTTCGTCTCAAAGGTTTTTACCTTGGAGAGGATCGTCCAGCATGGCTGCTATCCTAAGGACAGTTGGGAACTTTCAAATTGGCCAACTTTTCTTCCTTTTTCTGACCTTGGTATTGGGATTCTCTGTTGTCAAATCAACAGTATCCATCTCTAATATTCTGGGTAACCCAGACAGTTCTTGATAGGTTAAAATATGCGTGGGCACAGTGTGATATTCCAGATATTGTTGGATTGTAACTCCCATCATTCCTCACTGCTGCTGGCTAGGATCAATAAGAATTGTAATCCAACACAAGTGGGGAGACCTACTTTTCAGTTTCATGTTACTTTTACTGCAAACAAAAGAAACACAATGATAAATGAATGTAAATGAATGTAAAAAGCTGCCCTTAATAACATAAACTGCTATCCAGAAATCTCTTTGCTATCTAGCCGGCATGGAGCATTCAGCTACATCTTGGGTAGAAAGGCACTTATGACCATTAACATTATGGAGAGTGCCTGGGCTATAGCTTCTGTTTTCTATAACTAGTGGCAGTTCAATCACCTTGTCATTAAACACAGATGTTTGACAGGGAAATAAAAGCTAATACAAAAGTAGCTTGCATCTTACTTCTGCCCCAGTCTCAGCAGGCACACAAAGTTCTTATGAATGCTATTCAAGTTTTAATTAGGGAACTCAAGCAAAAATTTAATTGGGCTTATCTGAAATACAACATAGCACAGTCTGCTGCCTCCATTTTTTGCCTTGGCGTTTCTGTTGCCTACATCTTCTCTGACTGCTACTTTCTTTGCTCTATGTAAACGCTTTTGCCTTTCCCTCTGTGCCTAAGCCCTGGCTTGTTATTCTAGGGTCACTAATGAGTGAAGATGCATGCATGCTAATTAACTGAAGAGTACAGCAAGATGCTGATTCCCCCCCCCCAACTAAGACATAGCTATTTTGAAATGATGAAAACAAGGCATACAGAAATACTGAGGAAGTTATTATTTCTGTGTTGTCTTTTTAATAAGGGAGGGGATGGCAATGATGGTTTGAAAGCCAGCTCAGTACACCTTGAGTTCAGATGGACTTTGAGTGCACTCTGTTTTCAGTGGGGCCTAATAGAGAACAATTTAGGTGGGGCCTAATAGAGGGACGTGGTGCAAGGTTGAAAAATCAGCAGTTCGAATCCAAGCGATGGAGTGAGCTCCTGTCACTTGTCCCAGCTCCTGCCAACCCAGCAGTTCGAAAGCATGTAAAAATGCGAGTAGATAAATAGGTACCACCACAGTGGGAAGGTAACGGCATTTCGTGTCTAGTCGTGCTGGCCACATGACCACGGAAACTGTCTACGGACAAACGCTGGCTCTACGGCTTGGAAACAAGGGATGAGCACCGCCCCCTAGAGTCGGACACGGCTGGACAATTGTCAAGGGGAACCTTTACCTTTAATAGAGAACAAAGACTCTACATACTAAATGAGTTTGGACCCATTTGCTTTCCTTGGCAAGAACAGCCTGGGTGCAGTGTGCTCTTGTGGGAAGCTGTAAACTGGGGTGAGGGAAAACCACTAGCCTGGACAGGCACTGGCAGTTGCTGCTCAAGCTGGCCCCCCTTCAGTGTGAAATGGATGTGAAAAATCACTGCTCCCCCCCCTGCGAATTCTCAGAATATTTTTGTGCATTTACACTTATCAAATATCACATCCCCAAGCCCAGAGATTTGTGTAGGATGCTTTCCAAAAAGAAAGGAATTTCAAAAGCAAGCCCAAACCCATCCCTGTTAAGGAAAATAAAAGTGAAAGACAAGCTTTTGAAAACCACAAGTCTCCCAATGTATGCATACTCGCTACTTGTATGGCAGAAATTTGGAGTTACATGAAACTCTGAAGTTCGTGACTCTGACAGCCAGAAAACTAACACAAACTTCAGGGGTTGAAGTGAGCGTGGGCCAACCCAAGCTTTCTCCAAAATGTCTGGCGATGCGAACTAAAGAGAACTCTCTTTCTCCCTTCTTGAGGTCTATAAAGGCGGGTAGGAAACAGAGTTCACTGTTTACTCTGTGTCTTGGGAAATGGACTTTAGATGGCAACTGATGTATTTTGAAGTGAGACAATGATTAAGGAAATCCAGCAACTGCTTCCTCTGAGATTCAGAACTATTACAATTTCAGTTGACATCCATCAACAGAGTTTGTGCAATTTTAATATTTAGGAAGCCCTTCAGGATGTACAGGTAAATGGCAAATATAATACTACCGCTTAATATCTTGTATTTTTCCTCTGAGACCAAAGCGTTCAGCACAGATGCATTTTCTGTTTGGCAAGACAGTTAGAGATCTGATTGCATAATCAGGTAAGGACAATTCTCTGCTCAAGAGAAGCCAAAATGCAACAGTGTATGTTAAGCAATAGTCTCTCCCTCAGTCTCCAGGGCTTGCAGCAAGAGGATCCAAGCCTTCTAATGTTTTCCTTTTCTCTTCAGGAGCCTGTGATGTATGGAAATTTGGAGCACTGATTCTTTCACTTCCAGCAGGCGGTAAAGAAGCTGGGGAAAACCCGAAGGGAGAAATCTAGAGATGAAAGTCTGAGGCTCTGTTTTCCTTTCCGAAGTGCTGCTATGTTCCCATAAGCTTGTGGCTTCCTGCATCCTGCTGCAGTATTAAAAAAGATCCTTTCTATGATATCTTAAGAGGCAAATGTCCAGTACTAACAGGAGGCCTTTTGTTCTCTTCATTTCTAAGTGGACTTTAACCCAGTTACTACAGAGTGAGTCACTGTATAAACAAATAAGACAAAAGCTCTTCTGTTTTGTCCTCTGGACAGGTCAGGGACATGTTAGACTCTGCTCTGTTCTGCCTCTGTTTGCTGCCTGTAAGCAGTAACTAGGGATGGCATCACTAAACATGCTTAATTGCTGCTCTTTTATAGAAATGGAGGGGGGAATCCCACATAAATTTATCCCTTTTAATCCTGCCATTGTTGATATTCCAACAGAGACAGGGTTTCATTCACCAAAATAATGTGGGGTAGAATTACGCAAAGGAAATGCATGACATTGGGCAACTGGGTGTTTTTTTTGGGGGGGGGGTTGTTTTTGTTTTGTTTTTAACACTTGGCTATATTGACTACAACTATGGAAAAGCTTGTCCAGGAAAAGTTGAAATATTTTTTTTCATAGAACAAATGAGCTAAAATTGAACTCTGACTTGAGCTACTTTGCTAGGAAAAAATGCTGGCTCAGAAGTGATAAGGACTGGAAAAATTAATGATGAAAGTGAGCACTTTTAGGTTCAAGTACAAGGAAGAGAAGACAAAGGGGTGTTTTAATAAGGACCCTGAGAACACTGGGTTCTCCTTCACCCTCCTTGATAAAAATTGGTGGTCTTCAAAGGCAGCTATTCTGTGCTACATACCTGAGACTAAGCCTCATTAAACAAAGCAAGCATGCATAATTTGGGTTATAAGCCCCTAACAATAACTTACAAGAGTACATTTATTACATTGTAAATAAGATCAAAATATTTTTCTAGCCTGGGAGTTTATCACATTTGTAAATTTGACAAATTCAAATGTTAAAAAACAAAATTCACTGTGACATAAATGGGGGAAGATAAGTTGTTTTTACTATTGGTATCCTGCTTAGTGTGCAAGTGGTAACTGGCTTAAATGTGTTAACTTACAAAAGAATGGAACTCTTTCAAGAAGTATCACATAAGGAGTTGAGATGGGCCATGCACATACTTTGTATGTAAAAATGTTTCAGATTTAATACCTAGCAAGTCTTCTTAAACAGGTATCAAGTAAATGGCTGCAAAAGACTTTTCTCCAGAGTCCCGTGGAAAGGCACTGAAAGAAAGCAGCAACACTGGACAAAATGTACAATTACTTTTATTCAGTATATAAGCAGTTCCTTAGTTTCTTTGGTTTATGAAAAAAGATTATTTAAAACATTTTTACCCCGCCTTTCTCCTTAAAACGAATCAAGGAGGTTTGCATCTTTAAAAGACAATATGGATGCTAACAACAATGAGTATACAAATACTTAAAAAGGATCAAACAAATGCCATACAAAAAACATAAGCAACACTGAAACATATTCAAAGCAGCAAGGTACAACAATCCATTAAAAAAAAAAAGCAACCCACTCAGGCAGCCAGTCACTGAGGGAAAGCTTGCCTGAAGAGAAAGGTCTTAACTTGCTTGCAGAAGGACAGCAACAGGAAGGCTATGTGATCACTGTGACCATTTCTAGTCAGTAATCTGGTTACCGAACTGCCATTTTTAAACTCTACAATTACTATTACTTACAACTGTTGGAGTTCAATTCAAAATATATTTAATTGGACACACACTTAGGAACACATGTGGCATACATCTTCGGGAACTGGATTACTTATCACAGAGGGTAAGTCTAAGAATGGGCAGAAGATTCTCAGCGAAGAAATGCTGACTTCACAATGGAAAGTGACAAAAAGGAGCGGGGGTGGGGGAAGCCTTCAACACTTTTACTCCTGATACTGCTGATTCTCCAGTCTTAAGCAGAGCTCTTCCAAGAGACCATGTCCATCATTTCCCCTCCATAAACTGCCTTGGAGTGACACTATGTGTCATAGTGTTATTCCTAAGGAACTTTTTTTTTAAAAGGCAGAAAAACAAACAGCAGTTGGCCTTGCATGTCTGGTCCACACACACCCTCAAAAAAACTCTATGGCCATGGTGCTATATCATTGCACAGCATCATTTCCAGATGGTGTAGGACACAGGGATAGTACCCAGCAGCCGCTTGTATGGCTGGGAGCAAGCCCTCTCCCCAACATTTTACTACCAATAAAGGAGAAGTGGAATGATGGGGAGGGAGATTCAGTTCAGCCCTTGAATAATGAAGCCTATATGCAACTTTCTCTAATGACTGTGGATATAAACAATACCCAATGAATCTGTTCAGAGGAAAGGAAATATTTTTAAATAGGCAAATTTGATGTAGTGGATAAAGTGGCAGACTAGGACTCAAGAGGCCTGGGTTGGAATCCCTGCTCAGTCTCGGAAACTCACTGGGGAAAGGGTGAAACTGCTTCAATATCTCACTTGTCTTGAAAGCCCTTTTAGGGTCACTATACAGTCAACCCTCGACTTACAAACTTAATCCGTTCCGGAAGGAAGTTTGTAAGTCGAAAAGTTTGTAAGTCGAATCAGCATTTCCCATAGGAATGCACTGAAAACCAATTAATCCGTTCCGGCTGTTTTTGGTTCTTAGGTCGAGGGGCAGTTTGTAACTCGAATCATTAGTTCCCATAGGAACTAATGCAAAGCCAGTTAATCCGTTCCTACCACTAGGGGCAGAATTTTTTCTTTTTTTCCCTTTTAACCTAAGATGACTTAGGTTAAAAAAAAAGGTTTTTTTTCGGTTCGTAACTCGAATCTAAGTTCGCAAGTCGAGTCAATATTTTTCTATCAGAGCGGTTTGTAAGTCGAAATGTTCGTAACTAGGGCCGTTCGTAAGTGTAAATCAGTTCCAACTTGATGACACGTAAAACAACAACAAATAAAGAAATAAAATGTTCATAATCATATGCCACTGACACCTAATTATTGGTAAGCAGCAAAAGGGTAAAGCTATTGCTTTCATGCCCTGCTTATGTGCTTGCCATCTGGGAAAGCAAGATGCAGAACCAGAGAGAGTTATGATCTGATGTAGCAGGGCTTTCCTTACACAGTTATATTTCACTTATTTCAACAGAACTGTGTTAATAATGCTTTGCGTTGCTCTGGTATAGCTACTCTTGCATCCCCTCTAAAGCACTTCACAATAATGTCATGGCAACCAGTAGTGGACCAAGTGGGGGGGCACTTCCTCCTGCCCGCCAGTAATAATAGTATGGCTTCTCCTGTGTACTACTCCCTGAGCTTTGTGTTATGAAAATTTGCATTAGTTCACAGCTGATGTTCAAATCCCAGGTCATTTGTTTAGTCTGGCTCAGTTGGAGGCTGAATTAGAAATTCCACACAGAATTAAATGCACAGAAGCAAGATGCCTTAGATTCGTTACATGCTCAAGTATGATTTCCCTGCTGTTCAAAATATATTAGAAAGCATCTCAAAAACTCCGGCTATGGGGACTGAAAATACTGGCAATAGATTCTTCTGGGTTAAAGCACAAAGGGCAAACATGCATCTTCCTTCAGAGCTCTATTTTATTTCTGTAAGACATCTGGCCAAGGCTGGGTAGCAGCATTTACAGCAATGGATTATTATTTTCCCTGTGAGAGCACAGAGGGCCAGAGAAAGGGAGAGCCTCTTTTACAACTATTAATTGGACAATGAATGGCGGTGTAACTGTAAAGCCCCATAAAAAGAATAACACCATTGTATCTCTGGCTTGTTTCCCACATTTCAAAGGCTACTAAGCAGCAGCATCTTTGCCCCAGGTTACTGAGAAGGCAGAGCCTTGTGCTTATTATGATGGCTTTCCTTAATGATCTGAAACAAAAAAAATTGCACACAGCGATGTGCATGTTTAGAGCTTCAGTGGCCACAAGGTCAAACACATTAAAAAACAACAACTGAAAGTTTGGCCCTACAGTATTAAAAGAGACCCATTTGTCCATCTCTCTCTTTCTCCCGCCCCATTTTCCCCTGCAGTATGAGGCCCAGCTTTCCAACACAATTAAGCAAAGGGCCAATAGGATTTGTGCCACCCTTTCTTCCACTTGGCTTCACTGCTGAAAAACAGCCTTGGTCGGCAGGGAGGTGGGAGCACTGCCTGAATAGCCTCTAAGCATTCATTATCTGGCTCCTAATTACACGGCCGACATACTGTTGCCTCTGCCTACGTGGGAACACTGCATCACATTAATCAGCAGGAGGAGAGACCAAGATGAAAGGGCCTCGTTGTGTATGTTCTTTGCTGTGGAAAGCAGGGATGAGGGTCGGGTAAAAAGAAGGAGATTTATCAAGTCTCAGGGCGGAGAAAACACAGCAGGTGTACTGCAACTCCATCTCTACACTAATTCAGCACCTCAGCTTGACTTCATCATATTCCCATGCTGGCCCCCAAAGTAATTCAGAAATCTACTTTTTGTGAACTTGTGCCGCTAGGTTATGGGGCCAATAGTCCTGAAAGCCTTTATTGGGAGAAAAGGTGAAGTACCAGTAGCAATAAACCAAATTCCCACTCCATTCCCACTGTGCAACTAGGCACTCCTTATGAGTCACAGGAGAAGTGGTTCTCCATTGTCCGCTACACAAATACCACAAGAGAAGTATGTTTGGTATCCTCTGTGAATACATCTGTATAGGACAAACCCAACTGTGCATAGGAATGTAGCCTTGAACCTGAGACTCTCAATTTAAGACTCAGTTCAGTCAGACTGTGTTATTATATCTAAGTGTTTATATTAGATCTCCAGTAATTTCTATATAAGAAAAACAGGAGATGGTCACTGACAAAGGAGATGTTGAGAACAAAGGTTTATCCTGTTTTTACCCACTGTAGCACTTAATAAGGTTACAAAGTGTTTTGAAAGAGGAGAAATGGTCCAGGGAAAGATGCATAGGAAGGGGAAACACTGAAATCAGGAAAAGGGTTAAGTATCCCTCCCTCTACTCACTCCCCATGACCTCTTTTCTGAGAGAGGGGGAAAGCATCAGATCTGCATTATGCACTTTCACATGTACTGTGCAGTTAACTGCTTCGCTAGTAGACAAATAATGTTCTTCCCATTTTTGTAAAATTTGCCAATAGTGATGGAAATAATCGACACCATCAATATATTTGGCAATACAGCTGTATAGTAAAAAAACAAACAAACCTAGAACAACAAACACACAGAGAAACGTTATTACTACATCTCTTTACTGAGATTATCAATCCATCCTCATTTTCAAGGATTTCCTGGTACAATCTCTATCTGAGCAGAAGAAATACCATTCAGTTTATTCCTGGTTGTTTTGTTAGCCTATATGAGGAACACAGAAGTCATTTGCTGTCAGACCATTAGTCCACCTATCCCTGTGTTATATGCTCCAATTATATGCAGGAATTTTGCATCACTTGCTGTCTGATTCTTCCACATGGAGCACCAGAGAGCTCCATCTTCTAGACCAGTGGTTTCTAATCTTAGGTCCCCAGATATTCTTGACTAAAACTCCCAGAAGCCTTCACCATTAACTAGGCTAGCCAGGATTTCTGGGAGTTGTGGTCCAAGAACATCTGGGCACCCAAAATTGGGAAGCACTGTAGAGAAGGGAAAGGAACTGGATTACCAAATCTTCCAAATCCCATTCCCTTAGATTCAGGGCCCACACCTGTGGCAGGGAGGGGGAGGAGCCCTTGTGATATCACAGAGGTGAGGCAGACAGAAAACAGAGCTTCCTTTGGGCCAGCAGATTGAGGAAATGAGTACTGGAGCATCTGGTTAAATGGTCCCAGTATATGGGGGGGGGGGGGAAACTAACACAAACCAAGAGGTTTTTTTTTTGGGGGGGGGAAGAGGGAATCAATTTGTTATGGCTCGGCTGGCAGTAAAATATGTCCAGTAGAGCTTGCTCCCATTTGGTTATACCCATCACACACATGATTTGGGAGGAGTTTCTCCAGCCCCTATGCTGATCCTTGGACTTGTGTGAAGCTTACTACCAACTCCTTGGGAGTTTCTTTCCAGGCCCAGTACCATTGCTATCAGGGCTTATACAACAAGAAGTCTTCTGAGTCACAACACTGACTCTTGAACTTGCTTCAAATGGTTGCTGGTGATCCCTGACGCCAGCTGGGAATGGGTGGAGCTGGGTGCCAAGGATTTAAAGCTACCTCACAAATACAAACATCGAACTTTCTGTTCTTCCCGTGCAACTTGCCCTTAGATTTGTCTCGTTACCTCGAGACCCAGAAAAAGTGTAGAAAATCCCTGAGACTTCAGCTGGCAGTCTAGGACCTGGCAGATCTAGAAATAAAATGTTTCCAAACCAAGGGCCAACTTCAGTTTCGGAGACGTTTTTGAGGGCTAAACTGTAGTTACAGGCAAATCCAAAAAAAAGGTTTAAAAGATGGGGGGAAATACCAGTATATTAGAATTTAAACTTCTTAGAAGAAGCATTTTACCCTTTGAGAACTGCGGACACGGACAGAAATGTAAAAAGCTGGGAAACAAACAGAACAGTTGTATTATACGAGGGAAGAAATATTAGTTACGTGGGGAATTCCAGGGCCAGATTTGGCCCCAGGATCTGAAGTTTCCAATCTCTGCTCTAAGGCTCTTCTTTTCAGTAATAATCTCACAGAAAACTGTCTGTTACCCTAGTATATGATTTGAAAGTGTCTCTGACGGCTCTTCTGTATAGATCTTCCAACAGCACACTATTTTTGTGTTAACAGTTTTCCATTAGTTATGCTTTTTTGGTACAAGGAATAAAACTAAAATAATATTAATAAACCTAATATTAATAAAATCTTAGCCACAGAAGCAAATATACCAAGTGATGTGGATTAAAATAATTTAACGAGCAAATCAAAGGCCTCAACCTCAGGGAGCTGAGAGAATTCAAATTTGCAGGTTGGGGGGAAATACCATAGAAAAGGTTTGGTGTGATGCCCTCGGTCTCCGTGAAAAGAATGTTTCCCTTTTCTTTGGCCCTGTGTGCTTGTGTGCTGCTTGGAATGTTATTGGAGACAATGTTCTTGGAAAAGACTTCCTAGCATGGCATCTTCTGCTGAATCAGAGATGTTAACTTATTCCCAGAGTAGTCTGGTTGAACAGATTCATCCCATGCCTGGGAAACAAGAAATTACTACATTCTGGTTCTTAGATTCTTCAATAAATTATCTGTTCTTCAGACTCTTTATCCCAGTAATGGGAATAATACTGTGCAGAAGGAAAATTGACTACATGGAAATGTGTTTGTACATGTCTCCAAACTGTGGAAGTACATGAAGTGTGATTGCGCTTCATCCTACTGACCCAACCACTGGCTGTTTGACAGTTGTTTCTCATCTTCAGAATACAGAATGCTTCCTTAAACAGTAATATCTTGATTCCATGAGTAATGTACCAATTTAAATTCTTAAAAATAAAGGTGCTAGCCATGTGTTAATTCACAGCATAATTTAATATTTACAAAGGAAATTTTCTTGAGGAACTGATGTGAAACAAATTTGAATGTGTAGTTAGAACTGAATTTAGGGATTATTTACAAACACAATACCCTGGTCTCACAGGTTCTCCTGCCACTATCACAGAAGAAACCATTTGTTTTAATTCACGAGTATATTAAACTTGTAAGTTATCAAACCAGTGAGAAAGCTTAAAAATTCACCCTTTATTATCTGAAATGAAATATTTATCTTTGTTATAACAGGACTGTTCTGTACTGAAAAGAATAAAAAGTGTAGGCAGAAAGACCCAGACAGTATCATCTATGAATGCTAAAGGGATCAGGACTTAATTATGGGTCAGTAAAAGACACAGGTTTAGTTACTAATCTGAAATATGGTGCTGGAGGAGAGCTTTGTGGATACTTGCCATGAATATCCAAATGACCTTTCCCAGAGGTTTCATATAAATGTTAAAGTACACAGGGGACAAAATCGAGTCCCCTGGAAGCCTTCTGCTTGAGGGCCACTGGATATAACATTACTTTCCAGAAGTGGTCCTGTAAGGTGCAAAACTCCCCCGTCTTCAGCTTCTGTCTTACACAGCCACTCCATGCTTGGTAGAATCAGAAGTGACTGAGAAACACATGAGAATCACTAGAATTGCACTATCCATCTTTCTTCTGACACAGATCACCCAATGTGGTGACAAATGCTAATAATGATTGCTCACTTTTAACCAGGGACTTCAAGGCATCCTCTAACTCAGTGGTTCTTAACCTTTGTTACTCAGGTGTTTTTGAACTGCAACTCCCAGAAACCCCAGCCAGCACAGCTGGTGGTGAAGGCTTCTGGGAGTTGCAGTCCAAAAACACCTGAGTAACAAAGGTTAAGAACCACTGCTCTAACTCACTTGGCAATAGTCACCCATACCTTCGTTATGTTTATTCTTAATTATTGCAATTTGTTCTATGTGAGGTTACCCTTGAAGAGTGTCCAGAAGCTTCAACTGGTGCAACATACAGTGGGTAAGCTGCTAAATGTTGCACAGTATTGAGATAATCTGCTCTCAATCTAGAAGTCCTACATTGGTTTCCAATTGTTTTCTAGGCCCAAATTGAACTAAATGGCTTGAGGATGACTTGTCTCATTATGAACCTGTTCAGATGTTAAAATCTTCGGAAGAGTCCATTTTCAGCATACCATTACTTGTTAATGCGTCTGCAGAAGAAGGCTTTTCCAGATTGTAGAATGTACTCCCATCTGAGGTGTAATCAATTTCAGCTCTCATTCCTTTTAGGAAGTGTGTGATGGCTCAGTTGTTCAAAATGGCCTTTAAACTGTTTTTGTTACTGATTATTATGACAGTTTTAATGGTTTTAATTATTATGCTTTAAACAGTTTTATTTAATTTGTTTTTATTTGTTTTTAACTTGTTTTTAATTATTTCCTTTAGCTGTCTTGACATCTTTTTTTAGTAAAAGGTGGGAGAGAAAAGTAATATTTTATAAATCAGTAAAATAAAACAATCCCTACCAATATAATGATGGCTGTCCAGTGTAATTCTTGAGGAATGTGAACATAAAATGAGAGAGACTGAAGGTGGGAGAGATTAACAAGCAGCTGGCCTGCTCTTTGTGCCATGTTTTAAAAATTGGAAGCATTACAACTGAAAAACTCCAACAGACACATTAGTGCTATCTAGGAGTGAGATTATTTGTGCCTGCTTTAAGGAAGATGATATGAATTAAAATATGAATATGGCTGTGAGATAATAGCTCTACACTTCTGAGTGTACATTTTATTTGTATATGTTGGGGATATTTCTAGTGCGTATGTGTCTTCACAACCCAGGGAGAACACATGGACACACTTCATAGGGATATGTCTGCCAGAACATTAATAAGGAAAGAGGAGGAATGTAATCTTACATAATTCATTGCCGCTGAGAAAAGAGAGAGGCTGAATGGAAAAAACAGTTCATAAAGATGCCAGTGGTCTCTAAGTAGAAACAGCTGTTGAAGTCTTTAAAAAAGAGGTCAAGCTTCCAGCAAACCCAGCAACAGAAAAGCCTGCAGTTGATCATTTCTACCTCCATCTAGCCTATGAGCTGAGACCCCCTGGGATCAATATTGATGCTTATGCAATAATTTACAGAATACATTGAACTCTATCTTTTAAGGTGAGTTGAAAGAACAGGATTAGAGATCTCATGGTTAGGAAGGGGACACTGGCATGTTCAAAAGTAATTGCAAAAGGACAGAAAACAGAGAGAGAGGATGCACACACACACACACACACACAGAGAGAGAGAGAGAGAGAGAGAGAGAGATTGTTCTTCCTCTGATGTACGTTTAGATGTCTCAAATAACAGTTTCTCCTCTGTTGCTGGGAAGCTGCACTGTTCCAGGGATGTCTCCACGATGGCCTTTTTCTCCATTAAAAAAACATTATGTTTTTGGTACATGAGTGCAATTGTCTTCACTCTTATCGCCTAAGTTCTTGGTTAAGATAGGAGCTCTGCTTGAAGCACTCCTGCCCTTGTGTCAGTAACTCTTTACCCAAAGCCTTTGCATGTTATTTATTACCTCTCCACCTCACCCCTCTTTCAAGGAGCATAGCCCATCATTCCAGTGCTCCAACAACCCTATTAAGTAGGCTAGACTGAGAGAAGAGAGGAGGAAGAGAAAAGAAAGAGAAAAGAGACTGTCTCAAGAAAGCAGAGTTGTTGTTTTTCAAGTTTTGTCTCACGTGGATAGCCCACGCAGTTACAGCAGCCTCCTCTTCCTCCTCTTCTTCACTTCTGCATGTTGAAAGTGACAGTGGAGGAGGATGAGGATAACTCTCCCCCCATTCATTGCGTTAGAAAATACATACTTCAAGAGCACCTAAACAGGGCCACTGTAAATCACTGCTATGTGGTGGTTCACCACATTTTGCTTAAACATTGCTATAAAAAGCTCCTGCAACAGTGAAAGTGATCTGATTCAGAAACTACATAGACATCCATCTACACCCTGCCATTGCCCTAACACTGATAAATAGTACACCCCTGCATTTTGCACTAGACCTTTGGCCAGGAACTCATTCTGAAAGTATATGGGCTTACAACGGTTCCCAACTCTCTTGGAAGCGAGCCACGTATACAGATAGTCAGCCTTCCTTTTCTAGATTGAAGAGTATGATATGAAATTACAAGTTTTGGGAAATTGCCTCGCATTTATTTACCTTTGAGAGGTCATGCTAGATAAAATAAGGAACAAGGGTCTCGGCACTATAAAAGCACTTTCACACACTATCAGAAACTGCTAAAACAACTTCAGTTTCTCCATGGTGAACCTCTTTTAAAAAGTAGGGATACAAAAAGTGAAGTGCATAAGTGAAGTCTGATGGAATACAAAAAGAGAAATTGCAAATAATTTTTCACCCACATAGTTAGCAAGGGCTCTTACATTCTGAGATATGCCTCACACATCTTCATGTTAGAATCACCTTTCTGTGACTGAAGGTAGGCTAATGCAGAATTTATGATTAACCAAAGCCAAAAAGCAGTCATTCATACTTGCTGGCCCTATAACTTAATTCTAATCAAGTTATCCAAGAGACAACCTGAAAGAGCTGAACCAAAACTCTAGAAGAGGAAAGAACTCTGTTAAAAAGCTTCACCATCATCAGTAAATACACTAGTGGCCATTTACAGTCTTTAAGGACATGGATCTCCATCATACATATGGCATATTGCCATATATAGAACTAAAGAACCTATACATCATCATGCACATGGATTCTTCCAATGGTAGAGAGCCAATTTAGAATAGCTTCCTATTTCATTTTGCACTGTGTACTAAGATCAAGATCAACCTGGAATCCTTTTTATGATCTTGTTTTAGTTAGTTTCTTCTTCACCACTGAATGAACACAGGAACTAAGCTTGCAGCAGCCTCATGCTTAACCTTGAATGTGTGACAACACCTGTAGTGAATGCCATGTAGTCCAACAATTTTGAGTCACATGAGCTGTCACCTTTACACCTGCATGGGACTTCCTTGCTAAAGACACTATGTTTTCTACTCTGTTTTGGGGTAGGTGAGCTATTGCTGTTTTTTAATTCAGCACTGCTCCAATGTATTGTATCACTCTTGTTGGTTTTAAATGTGACTTTTTAAGGTTTATGTGATCTGACAGCAATCTCATTGTGAAGTCTACATATTTCTTTGCTTTCTCCTTTGAGTCGGACACAATTAAGCAGTTTTCTATATATGGGAAGATATTAATTCCTGAAACTTGGAAGTAGGCTGCCACTGAAGCCATACATTTGGGGAAGATTTTGGGTGTCATAGATAGACCAGATGGGAGGACATTGAATTCAAAAATCCTGTTGCCCAAAACAAAGCTTAGGAAATGATGATGGTACTGTCAGATAATATGAAAGTAAACATCCTTTATGTCTATTATAGCAAATCAGTTTCATTTTTTTCAATAGAGGCATTATCTCAGACAGCATCACCATCCTTAATTTTTTGGCATCTATGAATGAATTGATGTCCTTCAGATCCAATATTAGTCTTAATCCTCCATCCTTCTTTGTGATAGTAAAGTAATGTGAATAAAAACCAATTTTTCTGTTTTCTGTATTTACATTTTGAATTAAATAGACTCCAGAAGACTACTTAAGTGTTGCTCCAGAGGTGGTCAAAATGAAACTTGGCCATTGGGTGAAGGAGTATGTGCTTTGTGAGGGGGCAAGGCTACTTACTTTTTAGGCTCTGGAAGATCACAAGGATGTCTGTGTAAGTATATAAGAACCCATTCATGTGAATCATAGGTAGAAACTCTTGTTTCTCTAATTGGGAAACCAAACTTCTGTATCTCTGACACTCTTGTTCTCTGAGTCTTGTTCTCCTGATTGTATATATTTATTATGATAGCTACCAGTTCAAGTTTAATCAAATTAGCTTCTCTATTCCAAATAAAATTTCTGTCTTTGGTATTCTCACATATTTTCTAATAAAAATCACATTGTCTGATGCAGCTCTTAATCTGTGTTCAGTAGCTAACATACCTTAGTTAAATGCAAAGTGTAAAGTACCAACGGTAAATATTTTCTCTAGGACCAAGATCTATATTTATATGTGTCAGTTGGATGTATATGTACACTGGCATGTTGAGTATAACTTGTGATCAGTGGTATGTGTTAACATTGTTAATGTTGATGCGAGTTCATGCTGTCTTCCAGCTACTCAGTTTTTCATGGGCAAAATAACATGCTAGCAAATCAAATGGTGGATGGACCCAAACCAAATTATGAAAGAATCCACAAGGCAAGGCAAGGCAACAGGTAAGATGCATAGATTTTTCAAAAAATTGATGCAGCAGCAGAATCAGTATGGTTGGCAGTTCTCAAACAGTGATACATTTTAAAAGAAGTATGAAAGAATATTAGTTTGAGATATTTTTTTTAAAAGCTGTCTTTCTTTTTTGTGGCCGTGGTGGATTGAAAGTAAGGTGAAACACAGCAGTTGAGCAACATAACAGATAACCTCTTCTTCCAAAGGTGTGGTCGTGGTAGATTGTAATGAAAATAGTAAAATATTACTTGAGAAGGGCGGTTAAATTGGGGACTAATGAGTTAAAAACAAATTATTTTCACAGAGTAACTCTTCAAACTCTGCTTCCCATATATAAATATATGAATATTCATTGTTGCCACTTTCTCCAAACTGACTCCTTGAATATTCTTTGTCCAATAAAAACAAAACCTATGATGGTTTCTTGGCAAGGGCCTGTTCACATTACCACCCCCTGAGAGCACGGCTTCAATGATTAGAAGTTGGATTTGGTTCCAGATACATAATAATAGTCAAGACCGAGCCCTTCTATGTACTGACAAGGCTGCATGTCATTGTCAACGACTTATAGTTCCCTGATGACATTTCATTTCCGCCACGGGCACACAATCTAGCTTTTAGGCATAGCATAACCTCAAAGCATAAGTAAAAACAACATCATGTCATCCCTATCTCAGGCCATCAACTGGTTGAAACAAGTGGGCTAATACTTTAAATCAATTTGGATGCACTAAGTCCCCATTATACTATGGGTCTTTTCTGTTAACACAAGCAGTAAAATCTCTGAAGGTAAGGTTTAAGGAAACTTTTAACTCAGCCAGAATTTCTAGAAAATAAATAGAGGCCCCTCTGTCATTTTATCTCTCAGCTGACAGATTAAAAATAGTCCTCTAGATCAAAGGCACAATGTATTCTTTCTTAATTCTTTCAAACTTTGCATCAGGCTAGTCTGCTGAAGAAAGGAAGGTTGCAATGTCTTGTTAGGTCAGTCATTAAATGCAAGGAGCCCAGAAGTCATCAGAGACCATAAACCAGAAAGATATCCTGCCATCCATCAGACAGCATGACTTCTGACCCTTTTAATTCTCTTTCGCTCCTGTTACTATAAAGGGAGAGCCACTGTGGTTTATGCATAAGATCCTGCCGTAACAACGAGTAAAATGGACAGCCTTGTGCTGGCACTGATCTTGCTTTTGTCTTGCTACATTCATTGTCCAAGAGAACACAGGCCGGATTAAGAGCATTTTTGTTTTGGGAGGTTTTTTTATTATTTAAAGAATGCAGTGAGGCACCAAGAATAATACCTGTCTGACTCAGGATGTATACATGGGAACCTCTTCTAAATAATCTGCAATGAGAGAGGAGTGATAGCACTTAGAGAGCAGGATATTTAACAAATCAGAACATAGGAGCAAACCTTATACTGTTACAGCTGGCAGGATAGCTCAGTGACTTAAGTATATGGCTGAGGAGCCAGAGGCTGGGAGTTAGATTTCCAGCTGTATCTTCTTGACAGGGGCTGGACTAGATGATCCATAAGGTCCCTTCCAGCTCTGCAGTTCAGAGAGGATTGTTCTAAGATGGTTATTCTTATTCTAAGAAGATGATTCTTTTTCCAGTTCTATGCAGAAATCCTTGGCATCCTCATCATCACTTAAAATATTTATACCTTGCCTTTCTCCTGAAGAGTAAAACCATCTTAGAACATAAAAAAAAACCAAAATAAAATCTGGAAAGTGAGAACAGAAAACAAACAATAAAATCAAACCAAAAAAGAGCAGCCCAATTCTTTGGCGGCCAATCATTGAGAAAAAGCCTGCCTGAAAAGCAAAGTCTGTACTTGCTGGTGGAAGGACAACAAAGAGCAAGGACACAGGTGTGATCCCTATAACCAGTTAACAATGAATGAGGTCACTTGTTCATAGTGTTGCCGTAAGTCAGAGGCAACTTGATGATATTTACTTATTGAAGGAGTGTGGGGGAAAAACATTGCAAGTTTGGAGAAGGCTGGAGTCATACTCAACGGGCAATTATATCCCTGATCCTGCTCTCCCTTTAGCAAACCTCCTAGTTCACTTCCACCCACCCTGTATAAGGTGTCAAGAAACCCAAAACTAGGTTGTGCTGGTAGGATTGCTTTTTTCTTTTCAACATAGGGAGAAATCACAAACTGCAAAGTCAGAGAATGGATCATGTCCAAAGATTTCAGGAAAAGACATGCCTAAAAAGGCTGGGTTTTTTGTTTTGTTCCTGGTGGGGATCTTGGTAAACATAGCTGAAAGGTTGCATGGAGGGGAGAAATGAGGTAATCTTGGGGGCCCACACAGCAGAAAGTTTTTGGAGGCTGCTTTTCATTAGTCCTGCTTTGGAGCCACTCATCTCCTGCAAATCTCATCACACCCTGGCAAAGCATCTGTGGCATGTTAATCTTTTCATGTAATAGCAAAGCTGCTATAATCTTGCTTCCTTTTCCCTTCTTAGAGGGCAAAGAGGAACAGTAATAATAATAGTAATTGGGCCAAAATATATTGTAGCTGTATTCCTCTAGCAGACCTCCTTTTGCAAGTTATTTTTCAAAAACAGTACCTGATGTGTTCCCATGGATGTCTTGTCTATGCATGCCTCTGTGCATGTGTGCGCATGCGTGCACATGCACGCACACACAGGTTGATAACTAGCAGAGCAACAGGAAGTTTGTGCTCTATAGGATGTTAAAAGGGAAATGTCTGGCTGCCTCTCAGCTGCAGTGGGGGATGTGGAGAAGCAGCATTAAATTCTGGAGAAATCGTTTCAAACTAAACTTCTGGGTTCAGATACTGTTAAGTGAGCTTCCCTAACAAGCAAGCAAAAACTGGTTTTATCCAGTATATCTTGCAGACACTGTATTCCTTTTGGACAGATGTCATAAGTCATACAAACCAGTACTGCTTCTGGATGTTTTGTGTGCTAACAGGGGAGATGGCACGTATAAGATGCAGACACAGGACTTGCTTGTTAGAGTTATGTCCGACAGAAAGGCATACAGTGCTTTTCTGCTTCAATAAAGGGCCAAAACAGATTCAGTGCTCCCACCCACCCCCTTTCAGCCATGATAAACATTTTAAATATATTTGTAAATAAGTAAGTAAATAAGCAAGTACATACATAGATACATAGATACATAGATACATAGATACATACAAGAGCCACATGTCTAGACTCATATCTGTCCTATAATATAAGGTATGTTCCCCTACCCTATGCTTTATTTTGGTGAAAAACCACATTTTTTAATGAACTGGATTTTCTTTGAAAAAGGTTTCGTTTGAGGGGCTGATGTGGCTGTGGTGTTTCCTTGGGCTGAAAAAGTGGACCTTGAATACCCACCCCTGAGACTGCCCTTTTTTGCATATCAGAATGTTATAGTTTCAAGGGTCCTTCAGGGCCATCTCCTCCAACTCCTTGATTAGGGCTTCTGGCTGACCTGATAGATGATCCTGTCGAAGCCAGGTCGATAGATGGTATCTGGAGATGACCCGGGTGGCTGACATGATCACCCCCAAATGCCCCCTCTCCTCCAGAGCTCGCACTGCTCCTTGGTATACTGAGGGCTGCGAGCTAGGAAGTTATCAAGGAGACGGCTAGAGAGCAGGTGGAGAAGAGATCAGTTGGCACAAAATAGGGCCGCAGTTACAACTATGGCCAATAATATGCTAATGCACTTAAACAGGCAAGAAAGACTTTTAACGTCCAGAGGATTGGTGAGTCCACCAGCAGTCTAACTGATCGGGGGTGACCACTGCTGCCCCATCTCCCATTGCCCAGTTGGTTCAGTTTGACCCTGTAGTAAAGGAGGAAGACTCCAGGGTGATGGCTAGCTGTAGGCCCACCGCATCCTCACTGGATCCTTGCCCAGAGTGGCTGATCAGAGGCACGAAGGGGGCTATGATTGATTGGGTCGTGAACATTATTAATTTATCACTGAGGGAGGGAATGCTTCCCTCCTGCTTAAAGGAAATAATCGTCCAACCCATCATCAAACACCCCCAGTTAGCGTTGCACAACCTTAACAATTTCCGTCCAATCACTAACATACCATTCCTGGGCAAGGTGATCGAGAGGGTGGCGGTGAATCAGCTGCACTCATACCTGGAGGAGCAGGATTGCCCTGACCCATTCCAGTCTGGATTCAGGCCACAATGGGGTGCTGAGACGACATTGGTTGCACTGCAGGCTGACCTCTTAAGGAAGGCTGACAGGAGCAGATGCACCCTGTAGGTACTCCTAGATCTCTCAGCGGCTTTTGATACCGTCGACCACGGTATCCTCCTGGACAGGCTCTCTGAGGTTGGGATTGGGGGCTTAGCATCGAGCTGGCTCCAATCCTTCCTCAAGGACCGTGTCTAGAGAGTTCAGCTAGGGGAGGAGGTGTCGGCACCTTGGACCCTTTGGTGTGGGGTTCCTCAGGGATTGGCACTATCCCCAATGCTGTTTAATATCTATGTTAAGCCGTTGGGGGAGGTCATCAGGAATTTTGGAGAAAGGTGTCATCAGTATGCTGATGACATGCAACTCTGTCTCTCCGTTATCTCCTCTGCAGTGGATGCAGTCCAGACGCTGGAGCGTTGCCTGGTTGCAGTACTGGAATGGACCAGGGCTAACAGGCTCAAACTGAACCCAGACAAAACAGAGATTTTGCTCCGGGGGGGGGGGACCTCCGATAGGTATGGGGGGATGGTCCCTAGGTTGGATGGTACTCCCCTCCAGTTTAGGGACCAAGTAATTTGGGCGTTCGTCTAGACTTGGCTCTTTCTTGGGAGTCCCAGATTGCAGCTGTGTCCAGATCAGGCTTTAACCAGCTTAGATTAATCACCCAACTTCACCCCTACCTAGACAAGGACTCCCTCAGGACTTTGGTGTAGGCCCTGGTCATCTCCCAGATCAACTACTGCAATGCCCTCCACGTGGGGCTCCCCTTGAACCTGATCCAGAGACTTCAGCGGGTCCAGAATGCTGGAGCCAGGCTGGTGGTTGGTGCAAGTAAATTTGACCACATCACACCAGTTCTGGTTTGCCTCCACTGGTTGCCTATGGCGTCCCGGATCAGGTTCAAGGTTTTGACAACCACATACAAACCCCTCCATGGTTTGGGCCCATGTTACTTGTCGGAGCATCTCTCCTTAATGTCATCTGCCCGACTCACAAGATCATCCCAGTTGAGGCTCCTCAAGGTGGCCACCCCAAGGGAGGCCCATAAATCCTCTATAAGAGGTAGGGCCTTCTTTGCGGTGGCTCCAACTCTATGGAACCAGCTTCCGGAGGAGCTCCGCCTAGCCCCCTTCCTGTGGACTTTTAGGAAGCAATTCGTATTAGGCATCCTTCAGTCTCGAAAGACTATGGTAACGTGCTCTGTATGGAGGACTTGGAACAGCGTCTAGTGTGGCTGAGAAGGAAGCAATTAAAGACATTACTTTTCAGGGAGGCTTTCCACACCAACCCCAGCTGACTACCTTCCCCCCTTTTTCTCTCTCCCCTCCTCCTCTTCCCTCCCCTCTTTTCCTCCATCAGTTCTAAGATTAATCAGTACCATCTGGTTTTTTTTAGGGTTATTGCTATCGGTTTTAATATTTCTATTTTTGTTTTCTATTTTACAAGTTGTAACCCACACAGAGTAGTGCTGTGACACTAATGGAAGCGGGATAGAAATTGAATGAATGAATGAATGAATTCATGCACAAAATCTACAACTAAAGCTACACAAACAGAAAGTGAGCCTTCCTCTTGAGATGTGAGAAATCAGAGGGCTACACAACTTATTTCTCAGTTGTGGTTCACTCACTCATTACCCGTGTTGGTTTTAAATAATCCCTGTTACACAGCAGCACAGCTGCCCTTAACCCTGGAGTGCGACAGCAGCAGACCTCTGGATGTCTTTCTTGGACAGGTAGCCCAGGCTGTCACACAGTGACCTAGTATGCTACAGGGACAGAAAAGGAAGGGGAGTAAAGGGAGAATGCTGCATTCTGTCCTCTTCCGCCTATTGCTTCTACCACTTGAAAAGGGTAAGAGAAGGGAAGAGGGGCAGCAACTGAGGGGCTGGTGGAGAAGGCTGGTGCGCAAGCCAAGCCCTAGTGGGGACAATTGGAGGCATCTTCCTGGCTTCTCAAACTTGCTCATGAAAATTAGCTGAGTTGATCTTATTGATCTCCAGGAAAACTCAGATCATTTCTATATTAATCCCAGGAGAAGTCTGGAGAGCCGTCTCATTGCTAACTGTATGTGAGGGCAGACAAATATATTTAGAGTGGAAGGGGTTAGAGTTAGGATAAGATCAACTTCTCAACCATCATTTGATTAGCTACTGTGAGCATGTGCTATTTTTATTATGAAGCCAGAGAGAAGTTGTGGGGATCTGTTCTCACATTTTGTCTGTCTTTTCCCATTTTTCACCCTATTTAAAGATTCACATTAATTTCTGGATACATTAAGTTCAGATAAAGTAATCCCTGGAAAGGTTCTAAAGAGTGACAATTGCAATGAAGGGGAAGTGAAGTAATATCATATGGACTACTTAATGAACTTGGAAATTGGCAAGGAAACTGGGTACCAGTGATGGAAGAATGAGGATGAAGTTGGGAACAAAACATCTGAATTTCGTTCTGAGTTTTATAAGGCAAAGTTAGATGGCACATTTTGAAATACATTTATGATGGTCAATAATAAGAGGTAAAGTGGAAAGTAGACACACTGGGCCAATGGGCACGTTAACTATGAAATTATCCTATGCAAGCCCGTTGTTAAAAAGAAGAGATGCAAGAGAATTTGAAAATGCCCCAATCGTTGCAGTGGGATAGCTCCCCTAGCATGTACAGGATGCTTTTTAGATTTCATCTCGAACAGGGACACCATCTTGGCCACACCCTCATTTGTGATTCTAAAAAAATACCAAATTGTCTTAGATTTTTCAGAAAGTAACTATAATCTGTCATGAAGGAGGTGTTTAATGCTTCCCATACTTGCTGCCTTGAAAAATCTTCCTTCTAGTCTGTTTTCTTTTCAGACAGCCTTAACATCACTCTTGAGGCTTAACTGAAGAAACACACAACAGGAAAGGAGAGAAGGAAAGAGGGAGGGGGGTTTGAGGGTGGGGAAGGGGTTAACTGCCTTTGCCCCTCCGGCTGACTCTCTTCCAACTGCCCCCTCCCTTCAGGGAACTTTCTGTTTGCCTTGTAACACATAGTTCAGCCCTCAGTCAAGATGCTATCAAGTAAACTGGTCTCTGAAATTGAACTTCCCTCACACCATTGTGCCTCTTGGCCAAGACTGACATGTGAGAGGAAAGGCTGCTCTGTTGCTGTCCTCACTTTATCTCATCTATAGCAAAACAAAGGAATTCAGTCTCCATCACCTTTCATAGCAAAGTAGCAGTTGTACTGAGTAAAAACATCAAGAACAGCGAAGCTGCTTCTTGTAAATGAAGAAATGTGTATTCCAGATACCTAGGGCTAAAATTCTTGCTTTCAAGTTTGACATTATTGGCTTCAAGGGAGTCACATGGAACAATGTCAGCCTTTGAGCAAGCTGTTTGTCTCATCACTGAAAATATGGAATTTTCCTTACCATGTATTTCTAATCTCTGGGACCCTCAGAGGGCATTCCATACCTCAGGGGGCACCTCCATCTGCATAAAGAGACATTATCTAATCTTCACAAGGTCATTCTCAGAGGAAGGGACATTCTGCCTCCCTACAGCCAACTGGAAGAGCATACCTGCTGACACATGACACCACTCTATCTGACAGGACTCCTTGTTAATTCTAACTGAGGGCCTGTCCAGACGGGGGAAGTTGGAGTGGTCTGGTTCACGCTTAGAAGGTTATGTTTTGTGCCTTTTATTTTATCTCTCACCTGAATGATCCTTCCGTTCACACCTCTCCCGTGAAAAGGGTCTGGACAGGCCTTTGGATTGCTCCAATTTGTACCCTTTTCAATTAATGACACTTCTCTTCCTACCCCCTTCCCAACCTTTTCTTGCAGCCATCATTCAGGGAACTGCAGCAACGTTCCTTTTTCTTTGTTAAATAAAGTAAGTGACAAAGTGAAATAGCAATGCATATAACTAGCATAGTATACCTAATACCCCCAATGTATCTTGTTTATCCTTCTTATTTTAAAAAGGGGAAGAGGAGGAGCTAGAGATTCATCAAAGGTTTGAGTCTGGGAGAAGACAGGAAGCCAAAACCCACCCTTCTCCAGCACCTAGACCAGCAACGGAGAGCTATGCCAGCAGAAACTCAAAAAAAGATCTGAAAATCATGCATGGAGATACACAGGTCTAATACACCCATCCGGGAGGCAGTGGAAGACAGGAGGGCCTGGCGTGCTCTGGTCCATGGGGTCACGAAGAGTCGGACACGACTAAACAACAACAAAATACACCCATCAATTGTGGTCCCTAACCATGATGCCAAAGCAAGGCACCGCGATTTCAGTGTGGGAGATCAAGTGTTGTTTCTCAGTCTGGTGAAACAATGGTAAGCTCCAAACAATGTGGGAAGGTCCTTTTGGGGTAAAGAAAAACCTTAGTGCTGTGAATTACTTAATTGAAAGATATGGAACTGGACTTGACTCAAAAGTTTATCATGCCAATAGTTTAAAACCCTATGTAATGAGAGGTGAAATGACTCCTACATGTGTTACTTGAAAGTAAGGGAAAAGAATGAATTAGTTTTCATAAGTGTTAGAACCATGGTAGCTTTAGGTGTAACACAGAGAGAGCTGAATCTGGAGCATGCTGTCTGCTTTGACTTAAAATAAAATAAAATTAGGAGTGTGTTTTTTCTTGCAAGAAACAGACATAGATTCTTATTTGTTTGTTTACAAATTTATTCCTCTTCCTTTCTTCCCCCCAAATGATCGATGTTGGATTTGGCAGGTAGGAGAATCAACAGAAAAAAGAGGCAAAGCAGTGAAGGGGAAAAATTATTGTTCGATAACTGTGTATATGTATGTTTGTGTAGAACTGGCTGTGCCCACTGGACTTCCATCCTGTGGCAAAAAATAAGGAAAATACACTTTTTATGATACTACCAATGTATTTCATTTATTTATAATAGTGCTACATTACTAGAATTTTTTAAAAAATTTAAAATGGTAGAGTAGGTGAAAACATGGGGTGTAGGGGTGTTTTTCCACCATCCCTTTCAATGTCACAATCCACCAAGCATGTAACGTGGCGGTCACCTCAGATAATGCTGCCCACAGCTCAGTTTTAGGGCGGGCTAACCATCTGCCCAGGCTACACAATGGGATAATTAGGAGTGTGCCAAATTGTGCCAAAAATACAGGACCCCTAGTGCTGTGCCAAGAAGGAGTGGAACAACTCTAAAAGGGGGCAGGATGGAGGGCTCTAAGTCAAAACACACGTGGATGTCGTTATTTGATTTGAACCAAACGGCACCAAAAGTGATCCAAATAGTGAGCTATAGACCTCTCTGGACAGGTTCTGACACATAAAAAATGCAGTTATCTTGAAAATTCACATTAAAATTGTGAATGACAGCAAAGGTTTGGGAAGCCTATGGTGTATCTTACCTACTGTATCTCTCCCATAGGTAAGGCAAGGTCATTGCCTTTGACTTCCACATTAATCTCAGAGAGCACACATTTTTTGAGAATGGGCATTCTACAGTGCTATGCAGTTTTGGTTCTATTCTATACCATAGAAAGAGAGACTTTTAATAGAAACAATTATAAAAAAAAGACAGAAGCATCTGAAACGCAGTTTTATCACTGGATATTGCAGGTTTAATATCCAGTGTTTTATCACTGGATATTGCAGGTTTAATATCTACACGACAGCCACTCTTTGTGGCCTTCATAGATCTCACAAAGGCCTTTGATTTGGTTAGCAGGGATGGCCTTTTTAAAATACTTCCCAAGATTGGATGTCCACCTCGACTCCTTAACATCGTCAGGTCCTTTCATGAGAAAATGAAGGGCACTGTAGTTTTTGATGGCTCAACATCAGATCCCTTTGACATCCGAAGTGGAGTGAAACAGGGCTGTGTCCTCACGCCAACCCTGTTCGGGATCTTTTTTGCTGTCATGCTGAAGACAGCATGCTCCATGCTCCAACACCTTTGGAACTGCAACAGAAGGTGTCTATCTCCGGACTAGATCAGATGGAAAGCTCTTTAATCTCTCTAGATTGAGAGTGAAGACCAAAGTCCAACTGAAATGCATGCCGGACTTCCTCTTCACCTATGATGCAGCTGTTGTTGGCCATTCTGCTGAAGACCTCCAGCAACACATGAATCGTTTTAGCAAGGCCTGCCAAGACTTTGGACTAACAATCAGCCTGAAGAAAACACAAGTCATGGGCCAGGGTGTGGACTCACCTCCCTCTATTACCATCTCCACACAAGAATTGGAGGTTGTTTATGACTTCGTGTACCTTGGCTCAACGATCTCTGACACTCTCTCCCTAGATGTCGAGCTGGATAAACGCATTGACAAAGCAGCTACCATGTTCTCTAGACTCACAAAGAGAGTATGGCTCAATAAGAAGCTGACGGCATATACCAAGATCCAGGTCTATAGAGCCTGTGTCCTGAGCACACTCCTGTACTGCAGTGAGTCCTGGACCCTTCGTACATGGCAGGAGAGGAAGCTGAACACGTTCCATATGCATTGTCTCCGACACATTTTTGGTATCACCTGGTAGGACAAAGTTCCAAATAGAGTAGTCCTAGAACGAGCTGGAATTTTTAAGCATGTATACATTACTGAAACAGCGACGTCGACGTTGGCTTGGGCATGTCGTGAGAATGAATGGCTGATGGTCGGATTCCAAAAGATCTCCTGTATGGAGAATTAGTGCAGGGAAATCGCCCCAGAGGAAGACCACAGCTGCGATACAAGGATATCTGCAAGCGGGATTCTGAAGGCCTTAGGAATGGACCTCAACAGATGGGAAACCTTGACATCTGAGCGTTCAGCCTGGAGGCAGGCGGTGCATCATGGCCTCTCCCAATTTGAAGAGACCCTTGTCCAGCAGGCCAAAGCGAAGAGGCAATCCCGAAAGCAGCATAATCAGGGAGCTGGACAGGGGACAGATTGTATTTGTCTTCAGTGTGAAAGGGATTGTCACTCTCGAATTGGCCTTCTCAGCCACACTAGACACTGTTCCAAGTCCTCCATACAGAGCATGTTACCATAGTCTCTCGAGACTGAAGGATGCCTACACAATATCCAGTGGCCCCTCACCCAGTGAGAGGGTGGCCAATGATGAAATACTACAATGAATGCAGATCAAGAAATCATAACGCACCCATAAAATGCAAAAAGTTAAAGTACTATAGCCATGTAATAAGAAACAAAAAAATACAGATTGTTATAGCTGATCATCCAAGGTAACAATTCATGAGAAGAGAAGTGCAGGAAAAAGAAGAACATTTGGGCTGAAAAAAACTAGAGAATGGTTGTGTGCAAAACATTACTGTTTAAAGCTGTAGGAGAAGAACTAAACAAAGAGAAAGAGGAATAATTTTCGTGTTCTCTTGAGGTGCTGGAGGGTAGTCCTTCACTTCAGGGTTTGATAGTTTAACTGAGGCTGGGCTTCTGAAGATCAGAAGGAGGCCTTTGGAGGCCTTTCCTGCTAAATCTAAATCTGATCTATGCAAAATAGCAAGAATCTGGCTTGCAAATGCTTACGGAAGGTGTGAACAGAGGTCAAAGTTGCTGCTATATAACAACCTCTAGGGAAAAATTGCCTGAAAAGGTTGACAACAATATTCCTTCTCTCAGTGGGGGCCTGTTTGCTTGGGAAATGGTGGCCACTCTCAAGAAAAGTCAGAGGAAGATATCCATGTTTTTAATTTAAGGCTAATTCCTTCATTTCATGCCTTTCCATATTTTGTGATAAAATTGCACTCTAGTGACTTGGGGAATTCAGGCCCACTTCTTCCAGGTCACTGAAACTCAAGTGTTCCATACCTCATCCATGCTACTTGCTTGCTGCCACCTGAAAATCTACAAGTCTGACAATGGCTCTGTCCCATTTCTACCTTCCTTTCTGAAAAGAGAGAGGATTGATGTAACTCTGCAGTACTCTACCGTGGTGCATTTGTCGGCAAACTCCACCTGTGGTGTTCCCAAATTGCTTGCAAGGCAGTTGCTCATCCTGTTGCCATGCTGCACAGCTGGGCCTCACTGGACCTCGTGAAATGCAGGGGACATGTTCCTACAGAACAATGAGCAAGTGGGCTGTCCTCCCTTGTTATTGTTTCCTACATCTCCTTCTGGACGTGTCAGTAAGATTTAAGGAGAGGTGAGAACGAAAGAGGAGGACGAGGCTTGAGGTAAAAGACAAGGAAGAAAATAGAGGATTCCCTCAAAGAAAAATAAACATATATTTGGCCTCATTGGACCCAACTGTTTTGCAATGCTAGGTAGCACCAGGCTGAAAATGTGTAGTGGTGGCTCTTCCTTCTATAGAGAAGTTAAAAATCGGACTCCACCTCTCTGTGTCAGAGGGGTCTTTCAGAAGCCTTGGGAGAATAAGAAGGAACAATCTTATTAACCTCTGCATTAAAGGCCTTACCAGGTTGAGACATGCCCTATGCAACAAAGGGGACATTCTGGCAGAATGGGCACTTGAAGAGAATAACATTTTAAAATGTACTAGCTGTATTAGGAAACGGAAGCAGGAGCTTGGAAAAGTTATTTTTGGACTATTAACTCCTAGAATCCCCAGCTAACATGGCAGTTGTAGTCTGAAAAGTAACTTTTCCAAATAGTTACTTCCTTTGATCCTAAGTTACACACTATTGTTGCTAAACATCTACCTGAAGAAAGCACTTTGGCCCTCTGCTCATTTAGAACAAGTGCAATGCACAGGATCCAACTTGGCCCAATACCACTAGTCTGCACTGAATGTGGCTGATAACAACATATGACAAGGCTGGTGCCATGTGTGATAGCACATCACCAGTTCAAAGGCACAAAGCACATGTATTTAAGCCACTCTAAGCACATTTTATTTAATGAATCCTAAATACCCTGTGGTTGTGTAGATCAACACTAGCAGAACATCAGTGGGATTCAATAGCTCTGCATTCATGGAGAGGACAGTGTAGAATTCCCCCCCCCCCCCCCGTGTAATACATACACACAAACACAAGCTCATAATGTTAGGGCTAACTGATGATAATTTCCTTTTATTTAACTGGCAAGAATATAGCTTTTAGACTGGCTTGCATCCTAAAGGAAAATGTTTGTCAAATGTTGGCAGAACATTTGCTAAGTTCAGGAAGGTGTTTGGAACTGGCCGCATTAAGTAAGGTTACACAGGTGTTGCTGCTTCAAACTGCTGAGAAAAATAAATTATCTCTTTTTGAAGGGAAGATTTGATGGCTGGCTCCTCCTACTGCAGAGATGTCTAACCACAAACTTGCTCCAGCAGCACTGACATCGTTCACCCAGCCAAACATCACATTGAAATTCTTCAGTGAGTTGTGGTTTCCAGATACTGCCATATGCAAAGCTGAGGTCTGCTCAGTTCTTAGAACCAGTAACTATTTGTGTATGTTTTGGTAAACTTTTAGACTCAACATGCCAAGCTAAATCTCAGAGGCTAACAGGTCTAGGCTTTGGGATATGTTATACTGTCTCGTAAGATTTCACAGCTTTGTTTTTTTAAAAAAAACTTTCCCACATCCGCAAACCCAGAGACAGTTCTCATGTACAAGGGAAAAAACTGAAAACTTATATGACTGTTGAAACTGCCAACTGGTCATGCAGCACATGTATAGCATAATGATAGCCTGGAGCAATCCTGGTTTTGTTATTAGTGGAAATGGGCCTAAAGCAAATCATATTATTAAAAGTGCAGACTTTTCAGACATTTGGATGTTTTCTAAGAGACTCAAAACACTGGAGATACTCAGCTGTAGGATGAGTTGATATCTAAAGATGTACTTGTATGGGGTGTTCCTTGCCTTCCTGCATGATTCTACAAGAAACAAACCTGGTGAAAGAAGAGATGAAGGGCCATGGGAGAACATGTGTTGACAATGCTTCTTTCAATATCGCAAAGCAACCCCACCCCACTTCTCGGAATGGCACTACCGTTATCCATGTGTGGAAGAAGTGAAGAAAAAAAGATTCGAAAACTGCCATTAACCTTCTTTCAAAAGACTGCACGTTCTTTTTTGCTTCAGATATCTTAGCTGTTGATCTTAAAACAAATAAAATGGGACCTCCAGAGCAATAGCTTTTCTGAAGCAGTCCCTCCTTTCTCCTTATGAACAGGAAATGCAGTGAAATTTGCCACAACCTTGTTTACTTAGCACTTCAAAGACCAGAAGGCTTGTAAATTTGAATAACCTACTTGCTTAAAAGAATAGAGCAAAACTGGGTTTGGGGCAGGAGAAAGGAAATGTCTTGTACAAGACACAAGGGGCATATACAATAGGGTTCAATTCTTGTTCTATCAGTTTTGCGCTGTGTCTGTTTTTCCTTCAGAGAGATAAATAGGAACAAAAACATACATCTGGATTACTGTTCACCAAGCAAAAAAGACCACAAAATTTGGAATAAAAAGAGGCTTTTTTCAGTATGAGTGTCCTAAACTTTATTTCAAACATTACAGAATGAAACAAACACAGGGCAAACTAGGGGTGGGAAAATGTGATTCTCCACACTCCCATGTTCAGAATTTATGAGATCAAGCATAATAACATCTTCCAGCATCACCAATAAAGATAAATTGTTAGTTTAATGCACCAATTAGACAGATTGAACAACTGAGCCTGTGAAGTACGGTAATACTATTTGAGTATTATGATGAAAGTAAAAGGAATTCAGAAATTTCTTATTTGAAATTGTTTTAAAAATACACAACTTTCCTCTTATAGTTCACAAGACATTATTAGCCTTAGGACAGAGACAATATTACACTTGATGAAGTCACTCAAGGAAGATCACGAGCCACCAATGATCTGTATTCTTATCCTGCTATGCTGTACATGTGTACAAGTGTAATGTAGTCCATATCACCACTACATCCTGTCCAAGACTAAGAAGCACAGACATACTGGTGATGTAACTTCCCCAGGAAATATTCTGCATGACATCAGCTCAACATTCTCATTCTAATTTCCATAAACAGAAATTCAAATCACAACCAGTTACAATACAGTTATCATTAAATGACCCTTTACTTTTAGGATATCCCACTTCTGCCAGGGTTGTCTGAATTCTATAGTTTGTAGATGTTATGTGCTGTCAAGAAGCCTCTGACTTCTGGTGGCCCTATGCATGAGCGATCTCCAAAATGCCCTGGCCTCAACTGCTCTGCTCAGCTCGTGTAAACTCAAGCCTGTGGCTTCCTTTAGGGAGTCAGTCCAGCTGGTACTTGGCCTTCCTCTTTTCCTGCTGCCTTCCACTTTTCCTGCTGCCTTCCACTTTTCCCAGAATTATTGTCTTTTCCAGAGAATCCTGCTTTCTCATGATGTGCCCAAAGTAAGATTGTCGTAAGCTTGAACATCTTTGCCTCCAGAGATATTCCATGATTTATTTGATCTAGGGTTCACTTGTTCATCTTTCTGCAAGTCCAGAGTACCCACAAAGTTCTCCTCCAGCACCACATTTCAAATGAATCACTTTTTTTCCTGTCAGCTTTCTTTATTGTCCAGCTTTCACACCCATTCATGGTGATCAAAAATACCAGGGTGTGGATGGTCTTGGTCTCTAGTGACACATCTTTACACTTGATTATTTTTTCTAGTTCTGTCATTGCTGCAGTCTCCATTTGGACTGATGGTTGAACCAAGGTGTAAGACCTAGCTTTTAGGTGCTTGACCCGCCCCTCCGAGGAGCTGCCCAGGAATTCCATAGACCTCCAGAGAGAAAAAATCAGAAGCCTGTGTTTGTCACAGCTGTCATTTATCCCAAAACAGATTAGTCCCAGAATGAAACTGAACAATCACAATCATATCCATTTTCATCTGAGAATCAAAAGTATGTCTTTTTGTTGTTGCAATAATTCCAGGCAATTTCAGCTTGTCTATTTCTATCAGCTTTATTTACCTACATTTCCTCTATGTTCCATGTACACAAAATCACTTCAAAGTTGTTGTGACATCCAAAAGTCTCACATATTTAAAAAATACAGAAGATTTTAGCCTATAAGGGCAGTGCATCTCTAAAGTACATAAGTAAAAAATAAAAGCATTGTGATTTTAAAAGCCTTAGAAGCCTTAAAAGCTTTCTTGTAAAAGCATAGAAAAATATCAAAGTTCTTAAAATAAGAATGAATAAAGTGAAAAGCATTCGTTTAAAGCATCAAAGTTCTTGAAAATAAAAATATATTAAAGAAAATAACATTATCAGGCTCTAAACATATTTAGATCACGCACAGAAAAGTGTTTTTAAAAGAGCTCACTCAGCCAAGCCATGTTAAAAATCTATGTAAAATCCATTGTTGATTTTCTGGTGCCACTTTATTATCTTTTCTGCTTCTCTAAGGATATTCACCTGACATCACTTTCGCTCTGTCTTGAAAGGAATAACTGGCTATCTGTTCTCAACTGTTTTTGTATCCTTAAGAACTATAAACACAGCTTACCTGGTCATCCAGGTTTTCTAACAATAGGAAATTGCAGTGTGTTCTTGTTGTTGTTTAGTTGTTAAGTCGTGTCCGACTCTTCGTGACCCCATGGATCAGAGCACGCCAGGCGCTCCTGTCTTCCACTGCCTCCTGGAGTTGGGTCAAATTCATGTTGGTAGCTTCGATGACACTGTCCAACCATCTCGTCCTCTGTTGTCCCCTTCTCCTCTTGCCCTCACACTTTCCCAACATCAGTGTGTTCTAGCCTAATACAAATCTTCGTTCACTTTATTCCTGTTCAATTTCCTAGGTTAGAAACACTTTTGTTTATAAAATGTCTAGGCTTTGACTAAATGTTCAACCTTACAAGACTATCTTATGTTTTTGTTACTAAGCAATAACATAACAACAATAATAATCTGTATCTGTTATATAATACCAGTCAATGTTTTTATAATTTTGACTGTGCGTGTTTTTAAATCATCATCATCATCATCATTATCTGAGAAATGCAGAGCTGGAAGGGACCCTATGGATAATTGAGTCCAGCCCCTGTCAAGGAGGCACAGTGGGGAATCAAACTTCCAACCTCTGGGTCTATAGCCAGATACCTAAACCAGTGAACTATCCAGCAGTTTATGGGGTTTTCAAAGATGGTGCTACTGGATTACAAATACCATTGTCATTTACAAATGGTATTTTCATTTAAATCACGTCACATCACTTTGTTTACTTTACATGAGAAAACTGTCACACAATGAATGAAATACTGCAGAGTGGTGTTACCAGTGTGTTCCCAGACTTGGTTGAGAAAGGGCAGATTGTTTTGAAAACAACTGTAACTTAATGTAAGCTACTGCTTCAAGAAGCACTTTCCCACCATACTTTCACTTTTAATGTACATACCTTCAAAGCACTTTTTACCTGCTCTTCTATAATCATTCCAGCACCCCTTCAACTCAAATATTCGATTGTTCACAAAGGTACACAAAGTCTCTAACTATTTCAATTTCTTCAGGCACATTAATTCATAAGATCCACTGGGGGGGGCAGGCTTCTTTATACTGTGTTGTTGTTATATGCTATCAAGCTGCATACAACTTACTTCAGCCCTAATAGGGTTTTCAAGTTGTGTGAGATATTTAAGGAGCTCTTTTACCACTGCCAGTCCCAGTCAGTATCTAAGGATTTGAACCCAGGTCTTTTGAACACTGTGAAGTGAAAGGAAAGTCCAATGCTTCAAAGAAAAATACTGCATAGGAACCTGGAATGTAAGATCTATGAACCTTGGTAAGCTGGATGTAGTCAAACAGGAGATGGCAAGAAAAAACATTGACATCCTGGGCTTCAGTGAACTAAAATGGACAGGAATTGGCAAATTCAATTCAATTATCATATCTACTACTGTGGGCAAGAATCCCATAGAAGAAATGGAGTAGCCCTCATAGTCAACAAAAGAGTGGGAAAAGCTGTATTGGGATACAATCTCAAAAATGATAGAATGATTTCAATACGAATCCAAGGCAGACCTTTCAACATCACAGTAATCCAAGTTTATGCACCAACCACCCATGCTGAAGAGGCTGAAATTGACCCATTCTATGAAGACTTACAACACCTTCTAGAACTGACACCAAAGAAAGATATTCTTCTCATTATAGGGGACTGGAATGCTAAAGTAGGGAGTCAAGAGATAAAAGGAACAACAGGTAAGTTTGGCCTTGGAGTTCAAAACGAAGCAGGGCAAAGGCTAATCGAGTTTTGTCAAGAGAACAAGCTGGTCACATCACAAACACTCTTTTCCAACAACACAAGAGGCGACTCTACACATGGACATCACCAGATGGGCAATACCGAAATCAGATTGATTATATTCTCTGCAGCCAAAGATGGAGAAGCTCTATACAGTCAGCAAAAACAAGACCTGGAGCTGATTGTAGCAAAAATCAGCTTCTTATAGCAAAATTCAAGCTTAAACTGAAGAAAGTAGGAAAAACCACTGGGCTAGTCAGGTAGAATCTAAACCAAATCCCTTATGAATATACAGTGGAAGTGAAGAACAGATTTAAGGAACTAGATTTGGTGGACAGAGTGCCTGAAGAACTATGGATGGAGGCTCGTAACATTGTACAGGAGGCAGCAACAAAAACCATCCCAAAGAAAAGGAAATGCAATAAAGCAAAGTGGCTGTCCAACGAGGCCTTACAAATAGCAGAGAAGAGAAGGGAAACAAAATGCAAGGGAGATAGGGAAAGGTACAGAAAATTGAATGCAGACTTCCAAAGAATAGCAAGGAGAGACAGGAGGGACTTCTTAAATGAACAGTGCAAAGAAATAGAGGAAAAGAATAGAAAGGGAAAAACCAGAGATCTGTTTAAGAAAATTGGAGATATTAAAGGAACATTTTGTGCAAAGATGGACACGATAAAAGACAAAAATGGTAGGGACCTCACAGAAGCAGAAGACATCAAGAAGAGGTGACAAGAATACAGAGAGGAATTATACCAGAAAGATTTGGATGTCCCGGATAACCCAGATAGTGTGGTTGCTGACCTTGAGCCAGACATCCTGGAGAGTGAAGTCAAGTGGGCCTTAGAAAGCATGGCTAACAACAAGGCCAGTGGAGGTGATGGCATTCCAGTTGAACTATTTAAAATCTTAAAAGATGACACTGTTAAGGTGCCACATTCAATATGCCAGCAAGTTTGGAAAACTCAGCAGTGGCCAGAGGATTGGAAAAGATCAGTCTACATCCCAATCCCAAAGAAGGGCAGTGCCAAAGAATGCTCCAACTACCGTACAATTGCACTCATTTCACACACTAGCAAGGTTATGCTCAAAATCCTCCAAGGTAGGCTTCAGCAGTATGTGGACCGAGGACTCCCAGAAGTACAAGCTGGATTTCGAAGGGGCAGAGGAACTAGAGACGAAATTGCTAACATGCGCTGGATTATGGAGAAAGCCAGAGAGTTCCAGAAAAACATCTACTTCATTGACTACGCAAAAGCCTTTGACTGTGTGGACTACAGCAAACTATGGCAAGTTCTTAAAGAAATGGGAGTGCCTGACCACCTTATCTACCTCCTGAGAAATCTATATGTGGGACAGGAAGCAACAGTTAGAACTGGATATGAAACAACTGATTGGTTCAAAATTGGGAAAGGAGTACAACAAGGCTGTATATTGTCTCCCTGCTTATTTAACTTATATGCAGAATACATCATGCGAAAGGCTGGACTGGATGAATCCCAAGCTGGAATTAAGATTGCCGGAAGAAATATCAACAACCTCCGATATGCAGATGATACCACTCTGATGGCAGAAAGTGAGGAGGAATTAAAGAACCTCTTAATGAGGGTGAAAGAGGAGAGCGCCGAAAATGGTCTGAAGCTCAACATCAAAAAAACTAAGATCATGGCCACTGGTCCCATCACCTCCTTGCAAATAGAAGGGGAAGATATGGAGGCAGTGACAGATTTTACTTTCTTGGGCTCCATGATCACTGCAGACGGTGACAGCAGCCACAAAATTAAAAGACGCCTGCTTCTTGGGAGGAAAGCGATGACAAACCTAGACAGCATCTTAAAAAGCAGAGACATCACCTTGCCGACAAAGGTCCGCATAGTCAAAGCTATGGTTTTTCCAGTAGCGATGTATGGAAGTGAGAGCTGGACCATAAAGAAGGCTGACCGCCGAAGAATTGATGCTTTTGAATTGTGGTGCTGGAGGAGACTCTTGAGAGTCCCCTGGACTGCAAAGAGAACAAACCTATCCATTTTGAAGGAAATCAACCCTGAGTGCTCACTGGAAGGACAGATCCTGAAGCTGAGTCTCCAATACTTTGGCCATCTCATGAGAAGAGAAGACTCCCTGGAAAAGACCCTGATGTTGGGAAAGTGTGAAGGCAGGAGGAGAAGGGGACGACAGAGGACGAGATGGTTGGACAGTGTCATCGAAGCTACCAACATGGATTTGACCCAACTCCGGGAGGCAGTGGAAGACAGGAGCGCCTGGTGTGCTCTGGTCCATGGGGTCACGAAGAGTCAGACACGACTTGACTAAACAACAACAACTCTTGAACACTAAGTCTGTCATTCTGTCTGCTAAACCACACTTGCTCTCCTCACTTCTGTAACACACCAAAAATATGTAAATAAAAGCAGTTGAAGGCACAATTTGTCCTGTGATTGTTCCAAGATTCTACAGAACTTCAGTTTTATGAGTTACAATGCCAATACCAGCACTCAAAGCTTCGCTTTCATACTGAACAGCTTCCTTGTGCTGTCTTCAAGTCAGCTCAGCATAGCAGCACTGGCACTCACATCTGCAACTGCACTGCCACCCTCTTCTTTCTAATGCACCAATAGATTCTAAACTACAGCTTAATATTGCACCTAGGGGTCTGCCCAGACTGGCTGTTTGGAGTGTGGGATGGATCAGGCTACAAAGGGTCTGCTGAGGTCAGGGGGAAGAAGTGATGAGCTTTTTGGCATGCTCCTCCCATCCGAATAGCAAAAGACCACCCATAGCTCAATCAGTTATCAATTAAGCACTTCCTGTGATCATCTGCAGAGGATCAGGGGAAGTGAATGTTTTTTAACGTTGCTCCTCTCTTCTTCTATCAGTGCCATGCCGTTTTCTCCCCATACCCTTTCCCTGTCTTTGTTCTCTTCCCATTTTTCTCTCTCTTTCCATCAGAATCTGCAGCCACAATGGCAGTCAGAAGCTGAGGCTTCTGGAGATGCTATCTCTCTGCTAAACAAGCTAAATAACGAGTGTGCCAAAAAGAGTGCATGCTCTACTGCCGGGCCAGAAAGGTGCATGAAAGCTCTTAAAGAGGTAGGATGGCTCAATCTAAGTAAGACCACATGCAAACACAGTCTTTTTTTCCAATCGAAACCATGCCATCAGCGATCCATTTATCATATCTATATGTCAGTATGGACACCTTCTAACACTCATTGGGATACTTTACAAGGACTTAATTAGTCAAAAAGGACTTCATTGAAAAGCAAATGTTAGATCAGTGAATATTCTGTGACACCTCTTTCCTTATAGTACAATGGCCCAAGTCCTATTCATAACAGCAGAGAATAACTACTCCTTAGGAGGAGTGCTCAACCATTGTCAAGGGATTGCCAGCTTCCAATGATGGAAGCTGCAGACTTCCCTGTTGGAAACAATGTGTCTTGCAGAAGAAGGCAATAAATCCTTCTTTGTGCAACTGGTGTATTTTGACAACTATTTGTGTCACAGAGCCATTGTCCCTTACACACACACACACACACACACACACACCTCTCTACCAAACGAACTTTGATAGTAATGTTTAGCCAGTGCAGTTGTTAATGAGGCAGACTTTGGAAGCAAAATGTTGGCAGAACATTACAGACTGTATTTTTGTCTTAGATGAAATGTTTTCCTTCCCACAGTCTACTGAGAGTTATCAGAGTGGGGTACTTTTCTACACAAGCAGGCATTTGTTTCCATCATAAAATGAAGGAGCAGTGAGCTAATTCTGTAACTACACTTTATTAGGCCATCACTTGTGACTGAAAATAAGGTTATATCTTCAAGTTCCTGCTACCAGGTTAAGAAAGCAAAAGGAGAAATTGTGGCATTGTATAATTTAAAAAGGAACGTAGCCCTGCATTTATGAAAATAACTTTTGACCTGTGACCCATTTTTTTCAAGCCAGATCCTAGACTTTTCCAGCCAGCTGTCTGGAAACCACAGTAGGTGCTTGAAAGTGCATGGGAAACAGTTGGTTCTAATCCTGAGGGGAGGAAACTGAAGGAACAAGGTGGCTACTTATGGCAGAGTGTTATTTTTTTCTCCAGTGTCTGCCTGCATATTTTCATAACATGTGTACGCTGTCACATTTCTATTTTTCTTAGGTAAATATCTCCCTTCTGGCTGAAAAATGGCCTTGGGGGTCTTACTTGTTAGGGCTGCACTCACCTTGATGTGTTGTTTTTGAACTGAGCTTATACATCAGTTGATGTATTTCAGAACGGCAGTGTAGCTGTTATGTACAGTATGTTGGTTTTACTAATGCTGGCCCAGATGCTGAAAGACGCAATGAGAGTCAGGATTTATGGCCTAACCCTCACCAGATGGAAGGGGCTCCTGGAAGGAGATTATGCCAGTCTTTTTAAATAAGTCTGAATGTCTGGACTGTTTTCAAGACAAAAAGAAAAAAGAAATAGATGGCAAAGCAAAAAAACAAAAAACAAAAACCCCAACCCTCCAAAATCTTCCAAATACAGTCGAGGATTAAAGGTTAATTAATGTTAAAGGCTCCTCTGTTTAGGCAGAATGAAACAGCACTTCCTACTCTACAGGAATGATGAGGGCCTCTGAAGTCTTGCCTGTGGAATTTATTTAGAAAGATGATCAAAAGAGATGACTTGATTGCACATTACATTGTTCAGTCCTAATCGACAAGTGAGAGTGTACCACACAGCAAAGTAGGACTTTTAAGATTCCCCCCCCCCCTTTAATAGAGCAGACCTGTGATATAACAATACAGTCAGTCCATCTTTTTGAGAGCAGAGTTAGAAAGGAAAACTCTTTTAAGAATTTCGAGGTATAAATAAGTCTTCCATGGAGGCTTCTTTGCAATATCTGGCACAGATGTGTTTTTGCCTGACCTATTTTCTCACCATTCCTTCCTGAAGAAGAGGGAAGCCAGCAGGATCTTTTAGGTAAACCATGAGTACATAAATATCCAGATTTCAAGGCAATGTCAAATTTCTTTCCTACTAAGACTGATATTTGAGTGAAGCTTTAATAACAAAATCTTTCTATTGGAATTGGGAAAAACACTCTTTCAACCAAGACTGCTTACAAGCTCACATGTAAAATATATAAAATGAGGTATTACTACCATTTCCACTCCCCTTTCCTACAAGAGAGCAATATCCTATTCCCTGCAATTGCTTTCATTTCTGCTCTGTGCAATACAGAACAGCATTATAGAGGATAAGTAACTCATTATATTTTTAATTCATACTTGGTAAACACTTTTGTTAGGGCGAAACACAATGCCATAGAGGCGTGCAATCCTTAAAGTTATCCAGGAATCCTTATCAGGCTAGATAGTACAAAAGCACAGGATAAAAGGAAAGAAAAAGAAGACTAAGACAATTAAACCATGGAATCTCAAAAACTTGCATATTTTATAGTACTTAGGTCAATACTAGCTAACTGTGAATTTTAGACTCCCCCCTTTCACACTATCTTTTTGTTTGTTTGTTTAATCTATTTATAGCTTGATATGCACCAGCGGATCACAACAGATTATTGAGGCAATTACATGTGGCTGACTGATCAGCATTAGAATAAGAACAATAGGAAAATTCAGCTAAGTGCACATAATTCTATAATAACACAACATTCATTCCTCTGGTGTGCCCTAGCATCCATCTGATATTAAGAAACTGCTTCCAGCAGTACATATCTACATACCAAGAGAGATTTAGATTCAGTTTCCGATTTAAAAAAAAAGAGAGAGAGAGAGAGATCCCAAACAATACTGTTTTAGTTCTAGCTTTATTCTTGGCTGTATGGAAGCAATGCAAAGCAGTGTATATCAGAGAGTGTTCTTGCCATCAGACCTGCCCAGAAACTGCTTCCAAACAGAATCTAACATTACCATATTTACAGCATCTGCAGTTGAGCCAAGAACACATCAAGATGAATGGCTGTGACGCACAAGGTAGAGTGTACAAGCATGCAGCTGGGTCTGTGAACAATACAGGCTCTTGGTGTTAAAGCTCCTCTAATGCCTTTCACAGAGCACAGAAACAACAACAAAGGGGGGTAGGAGGGAGAGGCAGGCACAGCAAAATTCTACTAAGATGAGTGAAAACATAGTTCAAATCCCAAGCTGTTCTGCTAATGGGCAATAGAAATAACTCACAAAGGAGTGAGTAGGGAATTCAATTAATTAGCAATGTGATTGCACTATGGGGAAAAGAGACAGAGAGAAAAGCATGCTGGCAATATCAAAAACACTCCCAATTCTGCTGTTCTTGTTACTTGCTCTCAGAAAAGGCTTGTAGAAAACCCCAAGGGAAGAATAACAACTACACAAGGATTTCTGCGAGGGAGGCCGTCTTCTCAGGATTGAGTCCTTGTAAAATACACAAGGAGATAGTCCAGACTAAATTTCCTTGCCTCTAAGATAAGAGAAACTCCTTTAAGACTTGAATAGGTAGTAGCTGGAGGAAGGAATTCTGTTTCAAAAGGCTGTGGAAATACAGTGTAGGTAGTGACTGGGAGTGAGCTGCATCGATTATATAGTCTCTCCTTACAATTTATTTCCCCTCTCATCTTCAACCATGCTTTGTTGCTATGCTTCCGGCAATTCTACACATTATTAAGGCCAATTCTGGTTGCCAAATGCCAAATCCTAACTAATAAGTATTAACTATGGCTAACGCTAGTGGTGGGGTAGGGAGTGACTATAATACAGATCTGTGTATGAAAGCAGGGGACTAGGGTAGAGGGAGCAGTCCTGGCATTGGGTATAATATTGATTCTTTAAACATGACTAAAAAAAATGCTAAATTATGTTTGTTCATGCTACTAATGCAGCCACATCATTTGACTGCCTTTGTTACTTTTGACTGCATGAGGCAGCATGCATAATACAGCTATGTGGGGCCATGTGCTGAAGCAGGAAAAATCGAGTACTTTGCACTCTGCAAAAATACACAGCATGACATTTTGTTGTCTAGCCCAAGGTACACATGACACCTCCCCCAACACTCTCCTCAACTTCCACCACGGCTAGGGACAGCATTCTAGACTCATTGCACCACAGAGGACTTTTAGAAAAGGGTGAAAAGAAGCATGTTGTTGCCAGCAGTTAATGATAATTTGTGGAAACTAATGCTTCCCAAATTCACGCCACCTTTTATGCTGAGATGCTCCAGTGTTCTTATCTATACATGGGGGAGTCAACTGCAGCATTGTCTAATGACACTGCCATGTTCCAACCCTTGTCTGCATTCCCTGCCTATTTCTGCAGCTCATTCTCTGCCCTTTTCACTTTTCCTTCCTATGTCTCCCATGTCCACCACCCTTCCTTCTCTCCAAAACAAACACTTGAGTTGAGAGATCAAGCAGTGTTCCAATTCTTAGATTTCTACAATGTGTCTAACTCATTCATCTTAGCTGGCAAGAGTTTCTTGGACAAGAAGGTTTCACTATTTGTGGCAATCCATGCAAGCATAATAATAATAATAATAATAATAATAATAATAATAATAATAATAATAATAATAATAATAATAATAATAAACCACATCCAGAATAGAGGGTCACAAAGGATACTTTTTGCAAGGTGTCCTAAATTTTTCAAGGCAGCTGACTCCCAAATGAGATTAGGCAGGAGTGAACCTTCCCTCTCAAGGGCTGAGACTGGAAGTTGTCAATGGTTGTGCTAATTCCCTTCTGCCAGGTAAAGCAAAACAAAGTCCTGCAAATACAATTTCTTTTTCACAAGGTGTCTCCAAGCTTCTCCAAAGAGGCGGCGTCAAAGGCATCTGATTACCAAAGATGAAAACTGAAGCAAATCTCCCCTGTCAAGGGCAGAGATTGGATCAAATTCTCCTCCACAGAACAGAGAGGCAAGGAGGGGGTCAGATTTACTCAAGTCATGCCTCACTTGGTGATATTGTGAAGTGTGACCTAAGACATATCCATCAAAGGTATGCACATCACTGGTATGTTGAGCCACACCATAAACTACTGACACAAAGTACTACAGAACACATTATAACAACCACACATGCCAGGCTGAACAAAACAAACTGGAAAGGCATGCAAAAAGATTGCCTGTACTCAATATGAGCAAGAGCACTATGTGTAGATATTGGAGAAATGAGTAACACTATCCATGTAGGATCCTTGTTTTTGTTAAGCGCTGTCAAGTGTCCCCAAGCCCATGGCGACCCTATGAATGAGCAATCTCCAAAATGTCCTGGCCTCAATTGCCCTGCTCAGTTCTTGTAAACTTCAGCCTGAGGCCTCCTTTAGGGAATCAGTCCATCTTGTATTTGGTCTTCCTCTTTTCTTGCTCCCTTCCAACTTCTCTAGCATCATTGTCTTTTCCAGAGAATCCTGTCTTCTCATGATGTGCCCAAAGTAGGACAGCCTCAGTTTCAACATTTTCACTCAGCGGCTGAGCAGGGAGACTCGTCATTCCTCCCCCTTGCTGGAGTGGCCAGCTGATTGGGGGGGGCATCAGCTGGGCTACTGTTGTGATTGGCGCACTGTCAATGGTGCTGGCCTCACATGCCACACACCACACAGTAAATGGACCAGTGGGTTCTGGGGGCAAGTGTTAATTGGGCTGGCCACCTGTGCCAGTGCGATTTGTCTTCGTTGACGAAGATGAATCTCCCATGTCTACTCCCAACCTCTGGCTCTGCAGCCACATACTTAACTCACTTGAGCTAGCCAGACAGCTGGCCACTGAATACCACATAAAAATAAAAATAAAAGTACACAAATTCCAAAATTAAAACAATTCTAAATCCTTTTCATCTGTGTAATAAAGACCAGATTGATATTTACACTTAGGCACTTTAAAGTACCAAAGGCTGACTATTCAATATTCTATAGCACCACTTTTAATTCTGGTACCCGTCATATGTATTTAATCACAAAGCTTATTTCATATTTCTCCAAACAGATGCCATTCAGATATGCTGGATTATTGCGATCAGAATTAGCTGGGAGTTTCAAGCTGGAGGTTTCTGGGAACTGTAGTCCAAAACATCAGAAGCCCACCAAGTTGGAGAAGGCTGGCCTAGTTAATGGAATGCAAGGCCTTGCCCTATCCTGACCTTGCTGCTATTTCTATTTTGGCTCAGCATGCCTTTTGTTTGCAAATCTATTATGAGCACAGACTGCATTCCCAGCAGTGTTAACCTAGTGGCTTCTCTTTGTTTTTCTTGCGTGTTAGAAGCCATTAGTTAATCCCGCGCATGTTACTTAGGAAAATAATGTAACGAGAAGAGCAGTCATTTAAAAGATCCATTCAGCTGGTGCGCTATGGCTCTGCAACAAACCCCCTGTTACAATCATACCAAAAACATATGGCAATGAAATTGTTATACAGTATTTGGTATACATGCCTCTTTCTATGTCAATGGTCTTTCCTTTGTTAAAAGATAAGTTTTGAGAAACTTTTAAAACACATCTGAAGACAGCAGTTCAAAAAAGTTGATCACAGTCCATGAAATTTGAAAATTCCATATTTAACTGCAAGTTGCAATCTGACAACATGGATTGTTGTGCTCTGTTGTTTTTAATGGTGTTTTTAGTATTGATTTTTATTGACCATTTTTAACATAATACTGGTTTAATTCTTTTTAAATATTTGTATGTTCACTGTTGTTAGCTTTTAAATATTGTCTTTTAATTGTTGCAAGCTGCCTTGGGTCCTTTAAGGAGAAAGGTGGGGTAAAATATTTTAAACAAACAAACAAATATCTACTCCCCTTTTCTAAAAGTTTATTTCTAGTGGGTAATAGGTTGTTAATTAGCACTAACTTGGTGATGCCAAAAGTGTTCTGTCAAAGGATGAAGCCTTTGCATAAGACTACAGATGGTCAGATGCTTATCCTTCTTGGTCCTGGTAGCAGCTACAGAGGGACTGAGGGGCATACCAGTCCTTTTTTAAAACTGGTGGTCTGTATTGTGGGCTTATTTGTTTAATTTAATAAGGTATTATAAAAGCGTGTTTTATTCTGGTTACGGTATCTTTCCTTTATTGTAATCTGTTTGGGGATTAGTTTGAAAAGCAGAATATTAATCAGAAGTGCATAACATATGGCTCCTTGATTAATATACCTTGTATTTTCCTTACTGTTTTCAATTTACCAGATTTTTTGCCACTTCGGATTCCTCCCTATTTTGCCACTACCTCTCAGGTTCCCATCTCCCAGTCTTCCTCACCAGCCTGTGTCTTCCACTGCTAATCCAACTCTGCCAAATATCATCACTTCCCAAGACAGCACTCTTCCTGAGAGAATGCTCTAGCAGCTAGTCTTAGAGGGCCACCCTTTAAGTGCTGGAGGCCAGAGTGTCTTGCAGAAGATGCTGTGGCGACTGCTATGACAAGACTCTATGACCCCTCTCAGTGGTGCTGCTCTCTATTCTGCTCCTGCTATTGCTGCTACTTGGAGGATGACAGGTATTCACTCTTCAAAAAACAAAGTAGCATTGTAAAAAACAATGTCAAATTAGAGGATGTGCAACACAAACACTCCTTTCCAGCAAACAGTGGAGTGGAGGCTGAAAAGGCTATGCACTCCTGATGTAAATGGATAAATGAAGCAACTAAATGTTCCCAGTGTATTTTTCACAAGACAAGTTATTATGGCACTATTAAAGTTCGTATTTATGGAGGCAAATGGAGTAAATCCAACCCATTGTTTAGCACAATGCAATCTACTGAAGTATGAGATGAACTTATCTACTTATTTTGTTGTTGTTATTTGTTTGCAGAAAATACGTTGTTGTTGTTTAGTCGTTAAGTCGTGTCTGACTCTTTGTGACCCCATGGACCAGAGCACGCCAGGCCCTCCTGTCTTCCACTGCCTCCCAGAGTTGGGTCAAATTCATGTTGGTCGCTTCGATGATACTGTCCAACCATCTCGTCCTCTGTCGTCCCCTTCTCCTCTTGCCTTCACACTTTCCCAACATCAGGGTCTTTTCCAGGGAGTCTTCTCTTCTCATGAGATGGCCAAAGTATTGGAGCCTCAGCTTCAGGATCTGTCCTTCCAGTGAGCACTCAGGGTTGATTTCCTTCAAAATGGATAGGTTTGTTCTCTTTGCAGTCCAGGGGACTCTCAAGAGTCTCCTCCAGCACCACAATTCAAAAGCATCAATTTTTCAGTGGTCAGCCTTCTTTATGGTCCAGCTCTCACTTCCATACATCGCTACTGGAAAAACCATAGCTTTGACTATGCGGACCTTTGTCGGCAAGGTGATGTCTCTGCTTTTTAAGATGCTGTCTAGGTTTGTCAATGCTTTCCTCCCAAGAAGCAGGCGTCTTTTAATTTCATGGCTGCTGTCACCATCTGCAGTGATCATGGAGCCCAAGAAAGTAAAATCTGTCACTGCCTCCATATCTTCCCCTTCTATTTGCAAGGAGGTGATGGGACCAGTGGCCATGATCTTAGTTTTTTTGATGTTGAGCTTCAGACCATTTTTTGCGCTCTCCTCTTTCACCCTCATTAAGAGGTTCTTTAATTCCTCCTCACTTTCTGCCATCAGAGTGGTATCATCTGCATATCTGAGGTTGTTGATATTTCTTCCGGCAATCTTAATTCCGGCTTGGGATTCATCCAGTCCAGCCTTTCGCATGATGTATTCTGCATATAAGTTGAATAAGCAGGGAGACAATATACAGCCTTGTCGTCCTCCTTTCCCAATTTTGAACCAATCAGTTGTTCCATATCCAGTTCTAACTGTTGCTTCCTGTCCCACATATAGATTTCTCAGAAGATAGATAAGGTGGTCAGGCACTCCCATTTCTTTAAGAACTTGCCATAGTTTGTTGTGGTCCACACAGTCAAAGGCTTTTGCGTAGTCAAGGAAGCAGAAGGAGATGTTTTTCTGGAACTCTCTGGCTTTCTCCATAATCCAGCGCATGTTAGCAATTTGGTCTCTAGTTCCTCTGCCCCTTCGAAATCCAGCTTGTACTTCTGTGAGAAAATATGTACGTATATCTAAATTTAAAATTACTGATAAACTGGTTCTATTGACAGAATAAACAGAACTTCAGGTTACATCATCCTTTCCTGAGAGTTTCCAACATTGTTTCCTCTAATCTACCCTCTTAATATTTGAAACAACTGTGCAGAAGCTCCAAAGTTGGCAAAAATGCATCTATTTCCAGTAACTGTAAGAGAGACACACCAATTGAATTTATTATTGTATACAAACAAAAATAGGTCTATACAACAAACAAACAAGAGGATTCAATGGGCATGCTATATATATAGAAGAAGAAGAAGAAAATCCTGGATTTTCACAATAGACAATGGCAATTCAGGGGAGAGACTGAAAATGTAAAAATGTTGCATTTTGTATCTAAATATCTGTATTATTAACTCAGTGCGCTGGGTCTGAAGAGAAAATTTTCATTAGGGTACTGTTTTTTATTTAGAGAGACTGATGATACTCTAAAACTTCACAGGTGGAAAATCCCTTCATCATTCCAGATAAACCCTTGGCTTAACCAAGGGCAAGCCTTCTGGATTGCGTTTGACATAACTTTTGCAGAATCACAGAGGTGGAAGAGACCTCAAAGGTCATCTAGCCCCGGTACAGAAAATAACTACTGGTTGCCATCCAGACTCTTTCTACTAGTCTCCAGTGAAAGATCCCCCTAAATTTTGTGTGGCAGTTGCTTGCCTTATCAAACAAAGAAGGCAGTTCTTCCTAACATTTAGCTGAAATACCTGTATCTGATGAGGCTTACCATTTTGCCTTCTGGAACAACAGAAAACAAATTGGATTTAACTGTCTATGTGGCAGCCGTTCAAATATTTGAGCGCAGGTACAACCTATCTTTTACTAATCTCTTCATAAGGCTAAATGTACCCAACCCCCTGAACGTTTCTGCAGAAAAGCCTGCATCCATGGCCTTCACCATATTTGTCACAGTCTTTGGAATATGTTGCTGTTTGTACTAGTTTATACCTAAAAGTGAACACTGTCAGGCCAAGGCGCAATAGCATCATAATAATCTTCATTTTCACTGTACCTTTTCTGACATATAGGGGCATTGGATTTTTCAACTCCACAGTGCACTGCTAATTGATGTTTATTCTCTTTCCTAGGAACTCCCCTAATCTCTTTCACATGTATTGCTGTGAAGGTATGAGGTGTCACCCATCCTACATGTGTCCTGAAGACTTACCTTCATTTAGAATGGCTACATGCTTGAAACCTACCTCTGGGCTTATTTTTGATTCCCTAGTTTGTTTTAATCCCCACCTGGAGAATAGTATCCCCTGTGGGAGAAGAGAGGTGCAAAGCAAGTGATGAGCTCATGTATTGTATGATGATTTTTTCTTGGTCTATAAAGATATCACCTATTTTTGTATTTGTATTTTATTCCATAAAACAAAACAAAAATACGGCTACCCTTTATTTCATTTTATCTTTGTCACCCACTAACATTCTCAATACTATTTTCTTGCCTCATTCATTTCCCATACTCTGTTCACTGTTACAAAGACATTTTATGCGATGGTCTGCAAAACCTAACCACAACCTTACTGGATTGTTCTTGTTTAATAGTGAGCATTTGTATCACTGTCCCAGTTTTACTCATGGGCCTGTTCTCAGTACCTGGTGTCATACTATTTATTGTCTGGACCTCATTGTCTTCCCCTGCAATATTTATGAGAAATGATATGCTGAAACCTACAGATCTTAAAACAAAGGACATATCACATTTTATTATATTAATTATAAGTTTAGACAAGAAAGCACAAACATTTTACATGTATCTGTGCTATTAAACAAGATCAGTTGCCAAAAAGTAGATATTCCTGTCTGTAATTTCAGTATATTTCAGAAAGCTTGGACACAGATGGAACTAATGATGAATTTTTACAAACTCCTTAAGGAAAATGCTGTGATTGATGCCAGGGGAAAGTGAAGAGCTGTGAAACAAGTTACAATAAATAGCTTTATTGGGACTAGGTACAATTGTACCATGTTTTGATAGATGGGGAATTGCAGGTTGCTTACCTTTGGTGTAACAGTGGTTTTTTGAGTGGTCATCTGTGGAGTCACACTATTGGGTCTGTGCCTGCACAGAGCCAGTATTTGTAACCTCCCACAGCTGAGCTTGCTCCCTCTATTGTTTTGGTGGGAGCCCCATCGACCACACATGTATAAAACACCCTAGCATACTGCCTTCAGTTCCAGTCCACCAGAAAAGGGTAGACACTGTGGGGAGGTGGGCAGGATATATAACTCCATAGATGACTACTCAAAGAACCACTGTTACATGAAAGGTAGGTAACCTCTTCTTCTTCATCATCTCTATGGATCACACTACTGGAAGACTGCAAGCTGACTTACACTAGTGGGAGTGTCACTGCAATACATATAAAAGGATTACTCTGCCAAATCTGGCATCTTGGTGAGAAGTCAGGTCCGGACAGTAATGCCTAATGCATATGGAAGGCTGTGCCCAGGTGGCTGCTTTGCAGTTGTCCTATAGGGCAGTGGTCCCCAACCTTGGGCCTCCAGATGTTCTTGGACTTCAACTCCCAGAAATCCTGGCCAGCAGAGGTGGTGGGGAAGGCTTCTGGAACATCTGGAGGCCCAAGGATGGGGACCACTGCTATAGGGGAATGCCTTGGAAAGCAGCTGCTGAAGACATCACCAATCTGGTTGAGTAAGATCTGAATCCTTGAGGGTGTGAGACCTGGACAAGATTATAGGCCAGAGAGATGCACTCTGTGACCTAGTGAGCAAAATGTTGAGTAGATACTGGCATGCCCTTCTTGCAGCATCCATAATAAATGAAAAGATGAACAGATTTCCTGAATGGCAAAGTCCTGGAAGTACAGAAGGCCAGAGCTTGCCTAACATTGAAGGTATGCAGGTTGTGCTCTAGAGGTGCAGATGGATTACAGAAAAAGGCTGGGAGGACTACTGCTTGATTCAAGAGGAAGAGACTGCTTTAGAGTGGCAAGAAATATCTGGATGAAGTACCACCTTGTCAGTATGAAAAAGAAGGCAAGGGGAGTCAGAACAGTAAGCACAGATTCCAGATGCTTTCCCAGCAAAGATGACTGTGATGAGGAATGTCATCTTCCAAGCAAGGGGGTGGATGGGTCAGGTAGATTCCAAGAGTGGACACATCAGTTGTACCAAAACCAGTTGAAGGGACTACGGAAGAGCAGGCATGTGAATATCAGAAGCAAGATTTCTAAGTCCCTTCACTGGTGGATCAACAAAGAGGGAGGAAGGAAGGTGAACTGAAATGGCAGCTAGTTGTGCCTTGACAGAGGAACAGGAAATACCCCTAAAATAAACAAATGTAGGAGCATGTGATACCTTTATTAGACCACTAAAAAAATAAAACAATCAGGGAGCTTTCATGGTCAAGTCTACTTCCCCAGGTCACACAACAATATCTTATGGATAGTGCAGAAAAACTGTAATTAAGACTTCCCAAAATTCATGGCAGGTGGTTGTGCCAGGCTTGCTTCTTAGAGGTGTGCTTAAAAAAACAACACAGGCTGCACTGGAAGTGTGGTTTTCACACTACACTCCAGGTAGCTGTTGGTTGGATGTCATCTCCTACCTGCTCAAAGAATAACTAGGTAATATGCATGTGTCCCCCACCCCACCCTGCACATGCTGTATAGCCTTCTTTTGAAACAGCAAGTTCCTACAGCAGTAATGGTGTTACTGCTATAGTGGAAGCCACCAGGCTCAGTAGGTGCTGTACAGCAAGGACAGATGAAAACCTGTAGTGTATCATAGAGGCTAGGTGGGTAATGTGCAATGGCTGTCTCTTGGGAGGACAGCTCATGCTGTGTGCGCATTGAGGTGGGTGCCAATGTAAGAAATGCATAGGGGCAGGGTGAGACATGATTTTCCTTCATTGACCCAGAGCCCTAGAGTGCAATGGACCTGTAAAGTGAATGTGACAAAGGAGACATGGTCAAGAGCCTGCCACCAGGAGTCAGCCGTTGATGTACGGAAAAATTATTATGCCCTTGGTCCAAAGGAATGTCACCACCAGTGCCATCCACTTGGTGAAAATGCAAGGGGTTATGGTGAGATCAAATGGAAGGACATGAAACTGAAAAAGGTCCAGTTCCACGATGAACTGAAGATAACATCTGTAAATTAAGCAAATAGAAATATGAAAATATGTATCTTTTAGTTTGATGGAAGCGAACCAGTCTCCTCAATGCATAAGGGAAAGGATAGAGACAGTGTCACCATCTGAAACTTTCTGTTGAAGAAATACTGGATGAGACCTGTTAGATCTAGAATAGGTTTGAGCATGCCACCTGATTTTAAAATGGTGATGTAGAGGGAAAAGAAACCTGTGTAGTGACCATGAGGGGCAAGGGGCCGAATTGCCCTTTTGGCCAGGAGGTAGTCCTGGCCAAAAACAATGGGAGGAAGGATGGGTTGAATGAAAAATTTCCACCAGAGGAAGGGTGTCAAACTCAATGGAATAGCCCCTCTCTATGATGATCAAGACCTATCAGTTGGTGGTGATGGAGCGCCATGATCTTAAGTGACGCAAAAGATTTACTTACTTACTTGCTTACTTACTTACTTACTTGACTTCTATATTGCGCATCTGGCTACCAGGGCCACTTTGGGTGGTTTACAACTAGAAACATATAAACAATAATATGAAACAATAAACACAATAACTATTGAAATCAAAATTAAACATCAAATAAACATAGATTAGAAGTAAAAACTAAAAATAATTAGGATAATTTAAAGGCAAGATGGCGGAACAGGTAGTATAAAATGATGAAATGACCACTGTGTTAGGATATTAAATACTGCAGGAAAGCCTGCCTGAAAAGCCATGTTTTCAGTGATCATTTAAAACTTCCTAGTGAAGGGGCCAGGAGGATTTCAGGCCAGAGATTGTTCCAAAAATGGGGAGTGACCACCAAGAAGGCCTGGTTTTTTGTCTTCTCTTTTCAGGCCTCTCTCGGGGTCAGTGTTCTCAACCGCCCAACCTGGGAAAATTATGTATAATGGGCAGATCTCATTGGAAGGAGGTGTTCTGCCAGGTATTGAGGTCCTAAACTGTTTAGGGCTTTGTAAGTTAGCTTCATCACATTTAAGCTGGCATGGAAACAGACAGGTAGCCAATGCAAGGCGGCCAGAGTGGGGGAGATATGGCGGTATTTCTTCACTCCAGCCAATAGTCTGGCCGTCATATTCAGGACCTGTTGAAGTTTCCATAGCAGCTTCATAAGGAGCCCCACGTAGAGAGCATTACAGTAGTCTACTAATGCACAGACCAGCATGGTGAGGGGCCCAGTGTGAAGGAAGGGATGTAGCTGAACAATACGTCAAAGATGGAAGAAGGCGGAACGGGCCATATATGCTGACTGGGATTTCATTGATAGTGCTGGGTTGAGAAAAACGCCCCGACTGCAAACCTCATAATTAGCAGAGAGAGTAGCCCTCCCAAAGGAGAGGGAGGCTCCCAGTCTGCAGATACTAGGGGCACTCACCCCCAGGACTTCTGTCTTGTCTGTTTTCAGCCTCAGTCTATTATTCCGCATCCACCCTAGTACAGAATCCAGGCAGTGCTCAAGGGACAGGATGGCATCCTCTGCAAAAGACAGCTAAGAGTCTAAGGGGTGGACATCATCTCCCAAAGCTGCACTCTCTGAGGATGGTCCTTTAGGACGGATTGGAGTCAGGCCAAAGCCAAGCCACCAATTCCCAACCTCCCCAGGAGGATACCATGGCCGATGGTATCAAAGGCCACTGAGAGGTCGAGGAGGACCAGCAAGGACATTTTGCTCCTTTTGGTCTTCTTCAAAAGGTCATTGTGGAGGGCGACCAATGCTGTCTCTGTACCATGACGGAGCCTGAACTCGAACTGGAATTGATCACGGGCATTAGTTTCCTCCAAGAGTGAGGATTTGCTACTCCTCACCATTTGCCAAAACAACAAAGTGAGGGAACAAGGCTTTTCTTGAGGTTAAATTATGAAGAAAACCTGCTTTGCCACTTGTCATAACATTCTTGTTATGTGCCTTTCCTGCCATTGTTTCATTTTTCTGTGAATTCCTAAATGTCCTGGTTTGTACCCTTGGGGATAAGCGTACCTCAGGTTGTGAATCACTGCAATAAAACACTGGAGGTGGAGTGAGATGCCACCAGTTGCGATGACAGGAACTCTTGTCAGCTGGACTGTTTGTGTCTTTTGGTGAACTGTACACATATTAGAATTGAATAGAAGACCTAAAGACAGAGTGAGTCCAAGAGTCTGACTAAGAACTGTCAAAAGACAGCCAAGGGTCAGTGGTGAAGAGGTCAATAGAGGAGCAGCAGAAGCCAGTACAGACATCAATGCAGGCAGTGGAGAGGAGACAGCCTGCATGGTACTGAATAGGGTAAATGGCAGAAATTATCACAAGACCTTGATGCTCAGAGCAGTGGAGGATGGCACCAACAACAGGACAACTGGAGATAGTTGCCTGTGCTTGAGATGCTTCGCAGCCTTCTTGTCTCTGTCTTTCTTGGGCTTCTTAGCCTCTGAAGGCACCAGGCTGGAAGGGTGCTTTGGTGAAGCAAAATTGGCACTGAATCCGTGCCTCCCCCAGGTGACTGAGATGGGGAGACCAATGGAAAATCCATCTTGCTCCGGGTTAACATGGGGAAGAGGAAGATGATATGATGTGCTATGCCTTCCGTATTGAATACCAATGCAGATGTAATGGTGTTCATTACTGAAGCTGTTGATACTGGAGCTGCCAATACTGGCAGAAGCAGTACTGATGGTTGTTTCCTAAAAACCCACTTAGAGAAGGTAAGGGAAACTGTATGGAGAGGCCAGTTTACTGTTGCCTGTTCTGCTGCTCTCAGGACGACTCCCAGAGGAGAAACTGAAGTTTAAACTTGCAAATTGTACAAGGTAAAAAAGGCAGCATGCATGATGATCTAGGAGGGTGGCAATACTGCCATTGCACGAAGCACACTTTTTTTGAAGAGGACCTTAGTGGCCATGTGGTTGGGCTAGGCCTCCTGCAGGAGTGGGAAGAAAAAAATACAATAGATAACTAAGGAAGAACAAATAGGAGGAACAAACTAGGAAATGAAACCAGGAGAAAAGGAAGATATAAAATATGAGGGCGAATTAGAGTAAGAAGGGAAAAAGGAAAGTGAAAAGCTCACGGTAGCTCAGTCCCTGTTCCAAGATGCGACCAGTCTGGCAGACAAGAAGGAATTGAAAGCAGCCTGCTATGGCACTCTCTACATGTGTGGCAGAGGGGGTGGGGCTCCTGCCAAAGGGGAAGAGAGAGGGAGCTTCAGCATTCTGAAGATTGGTTCTGTGCAGGCGAAAACTCTTATCGTGTGATCCACAGAGACCACAAAGAAGAACTGTGTCTTTCTACAATGTCTGTCCAGACTTCCTAGGGAAGTCTGGAAATATGTAATGTGGTACTGACTTTCCCATGACAAAAACAGAGTCTTAATCAAAGACGCCACCTGGAACAACGTGCAGATTTTACCAGCTGTTCACAGTATGTTCTGGGACAAATTCCACAAAAACAGCTGCTAGAGGATAATAGGAAAGCAATTGTTCTCTTAATACAGGTATTTTAAAGGAGATGGTTCCTCTTGGTTCACAGATTATGGAGAGAACATAAAAAAGGTATGCGGAGAATTTGTTTAATTAAGTTAGATTATCACTTTATCTCAAATGGATTAAACAATAGAGATGAAATTATACTATTAAGCAAATACTTAATAGTTGTAACCATTTTAATGGTACATATTGAACCACTCCTCTAAATACTGCATTTCAAAAGAAGAGCAGAACATTTCTCACATGCACAGCATTTTCAAATTTTACTCTAATTGTCTGGTTATTCTAATATACTGATGCAGTACTTTATTTTTCCCTTACATCTGAGGAACCCTGTATGCAAAGAGGAACAAAGAAAAAGATAGCTGAGTAATTATTTTCTACTGTAAGCTAAAATAAACTGACTGAGGCTATCATATTTCAAACATATCTTGAAAACAAGACTCACTGGAAAAGAGAATGATACTAGAAAAAGCTGAGGATAATAGGAAAAGAGGAAGATCAAATATGAGATGGACTGATTCAACAAAGGAAACATGGCTTTTAGTTCAAAACACTTGAATAGGAATGTAAATGACAGGACTTTTGGAGGTCATTTTTTTTATATGGTTGCTATGAGTTAGAAACAACTTGGTGGCACATGAGAACAACAATATACTGCTGAGACCAAAATAACCAGAAAGCTTGACAGTTCCAGTTTAAAAGTGGTGCAACATATAGGGTGTTGTGGGTTGTTTTACTTTTGACTTCAGTGCGGTAACTTTGCTAAAGTTTATACTTCTCAGGAGATAAACTGGTGCATGTGTACCCTCACAGCTAACATAACTGAGAATGCCTTACATTATTGCTGCATGAGAGTGTAGCAATAGATACTGTGCATCAGAGTAAATCAGCATTCCTTAAAACAATTCTAAAAACTGGGGCACTCCAAACAAAAACCTGTAACTTTGAAATGGCAGGAGTCAGGATGGTCCACAAGATACCCTCTTGTGCTCACTACCATTCATATTTGTTGAAAAACAGCCCTGAAAATTGCTCTGTGTTTGGGTGAGAAGTGGTTAACTGATGAAAAAAGGAGTCTGCTTCTAGGATTTTCCCTTGCATGGTGTCACTTTCTGAATGGTAGTGAGCTCAAGAGGGTATCCTATAGACCATCTTGACTGTTGCCATCAGAGTTGTCAACATTCAGGCTTCCCTTTGCAATGTAAAGGTTGGCATCCTTTTTACTGCAACGGGAACACAATATTGTGCTGCAATATGCACCATTTCCTGGCTCTGGCCTAGACAAGTCCCATAAGCAAACATGTAGTTGTTGCAATGGCAGGATGGGGCAGGCTACACTGTATTTGCTCAAGGGCCCACCACCACTTTAAGTGCTAAACAGCAACAGTTCATTTTCAGATATGCATAACATAGCACCAACACATATTCCACAGATCTGCAATAAACCAAAATTGTTACCTAGGAAACCACCAATGATAAATACTTCAGGAAGAATACCATACAGGCCTTAACTGTTAAGCAATGTAAACCGTATGATATAATTAGAAATCCTTAAACTCTACATCAACTGCCTCTCCCTCCAACCCCTCCTTCCCGCTTTGCTTCTTTTTCTCCTGGCACTTATTAGTGTCTTAAGTAAACAGCTGCCTTCCCACATGCTGGCCAGAGCCAAAATAAGCTGCCCCTCCAGATGTGAACACCCAGACACAAACATACTGCTTTTTCTCTCACAATCTCCTTCCTCTGTAATATGAGACAAGTTCAAGAGAAACCGGGTACTGTGTAGGACACTGCACTGGAAATGCTTGTCTTCACACTTTGGCACAGAGAGGACTACTGTTCTTTTCCCCTCACCACCACCCTTTTAAAATCCTGCTCTTGGCAATGTTTGTTTTTCTAACTCGTTCCCAGAAATCTCTTGGGGGCTCCATACCCAGAAAGGAGTAATTACTGCATTACCTTGGCCTTAGCCACAATGTCAACCTTGTTAGGCCTGGTCTGTGGAGACGGCCAGATTCAGACACCTGTTGCTGCTGGTGGCGGCTGCTGCTGCTGCAGCAGCATTTATTTGATAAGCATCACAGCTTGTTAACATAAACCTTGAGCCCTCTGACCTGAAACAAGATGAAAAAGGATGAGAGGTAGAAAGGACAGATCACTCTGAGGAACTCTCCACAGCATGACAACCAATTCCCCTGCAATTTCCCTACTGCTAATCTTTCATAGCAGAATCTTTCACAGCTAATCTTTCAAAACAGAGACATCACCTTGCCGACAAAGGTCTGCATAGTCAAAGCTATGGTTTTTCCAGTAGTGATGTATGGAAGTGAGAGCTGGACCATAAAGAAGGCTGACCGCCGAAGAATTGATGCTTTTGAATTGTGGTGCTGGAGGAGACTCTTGAGAGTCCCCTGGACTGCAAAGAGAACAAACCTATCCATTTTGAAGGAAATCAACCCTGAGTGCTCACTGGAAGGACAGATCCTGAAGCTGAGGCTCCAATACTTTGGCCATCTCATGAGAAGAGAAGACTCCCTGGAAAAGACCCTGATGTTGGGAAAGTGTGAGGGCAAGAGGAGAAGGGGACGACAGAGGACGAGATGGTTGGACAGTATCATCGAAGCTACCAACATGAATTTGACCCAACTCCGGGAGGCAGTGGAAGACAGGAGGGCCTGGCGTGCTCTGGTCCATGGGGTCACAAAGAGTCGGACACGACTTAACGACTAAACAACAACCTTTCATATTTCATGCCAAAGATTTTGAAGGGCTGATTTTCTCCCTACAGTTATGCAAGATGCAGAAGAGGCTTGGATTCCCTTACTTTATAAAACATTAACTAAGAACCAGCGGATCAATAAGAGAATTGTTGTCGTTGTGGCTACATACGGAGCTTTCAAAAGCAGACAGAGGGGCTACACACATTTGTTGGCATGATGGCATGATCTGAAAGGCTGACTGAATAATGTAGTCCATTTGTTAACAGTAAGAGTGGAGAGATTGTGGGGGCTGAGCATGAGTTAAAACAGGAGATGAATAATTGTGGGGGAGAACTGGAAATCTACATTTGGTTCTCATGTCACAAAGGGTGCCTGTTTTGTACAGTAAAGAGGAAATGAAATAATACTCCCCACCCACTCTAACACATAGATAATACATTCAAGAGCCTGTCCTCCCTCTATAATTGGTGGCAATTAAACAGAAATATCCGTCAATTTCCATAGCGCCCAAAGCCTAAGAATACTAGAAAAAGTAAAGAAGAGAACAGCAGGGGGAAAAAGCTGAAAGACAATATCTTGTAATGTACAGTTTTGGTAATTTTATGTGTTTCACATATTACATTTGGTGTGTAGGAATAAAAGACGTATTTCAAATGTGTGCTTGGTATGTAAGAATAGTTCTTCAGCCCACAAATGTATACTTACCTAGTACGGCGAAAAGATAAAATAAACAGAGCTGATTTCAGTATGCAAGTCTGATATACAAATTATCGGATAATGTAAACAATAAGGAACACTTAACTTTTACATGGAAAAAGCTCTGTTACACAGCTTTATTATTTGAAAACAACAATAACCAAGTAATGAGTGATACATAATCTCCATATTTTTCACACCTTTAAGTTAAGAAGAGTTCATAATAGATATACAGCAGTTTCAAGACTGGATGTGAAGATAAAAGTCTTAGTCGTCATTGTATATTTTTTTTTGTAGTTTGCTTCTTGAACAGATACTGGTGTGAATAAAGATGGGAAGCAGAGGAAGCGCAAACAGGGTAGATATTAATATTAAAATTATGCACCATGTTTGCACAATAAGCCAGAATTTCAGAGAACGCTTGCTCACCACTCACCAGTAAGTGTTCTCATACCCATCTGTTTGATCATTGCCACTTGGCTTTGATAAACAGGAACCAAGTAGAACGATGTCTGATCCCAGTTCCTGCCTTCTTTCTCCCAAACAAGTCATGAAAAAGGAATGACAAACCACAACTACCTATCTGGATGTTACTACTAAGAATTTCCCTTCTCGTGAGATCCTAGTGACTGATGCTGTTCTTATTAGAAGGAATCAAATGGGAACAGTCATGTAGTGTATAGTACCATGCTTCCTCTTCCTTGTGTATGATATACTAGCATTCTCCAGAGTCCTGGTGCATCATTTATATATGGTCATAGTGTTGTAACAAATTCTAAACTTGCAGAAAGAGCTCTATTGTCTGGGCTCACCATTTTCCATTTATTAATCATCATGATGGATTAATCTACATTTCCTTTGTCATCAGTGTTAATGTCATCTTGCAAATCTGCAGAAAGCAAAGATTAGCATCTCATATCAGTTCGGAAGTCTGCAAAAATGAATAGGTGGAAAACCTCTGAATTGTGAATAACTTACAATCATTTGTGAAAGAAGCTTACCCTGTCTTTAAAAGCCTACATCTCCTGCTACAGAAATTGAACTAATGGTGGAGAAGATGGAAGCAATTACCTTTGATTTATTCAAATGCTGCACTAGTTGAGACCTTGGAGTATACATACTCTAGGACATGTAGTTAATGTGTACCTGCAATCTGCAATGTCTTAATCTCTTCTGTTTTATAACATGCTGTTTTCACTTCCCAAACAAGCCCAAGAAACTTAGGGAAGAGTCATGTTTCATCGCTGGCTCATTGGACAAGTGAGGGTCTGATCATAGGGCAATAGATTGCATTTCGGACCACTGGGGGAAGAGACCAGTGCAATCTTTTTCTAATTGTGCTCCAGCAAAACCCTGATCTATGCTGAAGCTGGACCTTTTTTCCCTATAACCTTGAACTGCTCAGTGGTTTAGGTCTCTGGCTGCAGAGCTGCAGAGCCAGAGGTTGGGAGTTCGATTTCCCACTGTGCCTCCTCGACAGGGGACTTGATGATCCATAGGGGTCCTTCCAGCAAAGCAGTTCTAAGATGATGATGGTGATGATGGTGAAGAACTTGTTTTAAAAATATATACATACCAAATATTGTAATTAATAACCATTAACTGAATGGTCACAAACTGGTAGCAGTGGATGGGAAACATTATATTAAAGGTAATTTGTATGTAACAGAATGGGTGAACAAGGACCAGTCTCACCATCATTCCTATTTCCATCTGTTTATGCCCCAATATAGTATCTATAAAATATCATGGGCCAAAATCTTATCGGTAATTTATGCTGGCACTAGTAAATTGCCACTAGTTAATGTCAGTCACATGACTTGACGCAGGATGAGGCATACCAAAAGCTGCTAATTTATCTAGCAGGAATTTGTCACTGCAATTTAGATCAATGCACTTACACCAGAATAAATGTTGTTGCTCTCTGCCATCAAGTAGCATCTGACCCACGACAATCCTATGAATGAGTTATCTTATTCAGGGGGCTGGAAACCAAGCCTTATGAGTAAAGGCTGAAGGAATTGGGCATGTTTAGCCTTAAGAAAAGAAGACTGAGCGGTGATATGAGAGCACTTTTCAAATATTTGAAAGGCTGTCATACAGGGGAGGGGCAAGATCTGTTCTCGATCATCCCAGAGTGCAGGACATGGAACAATGGGCTCAAGTTAAAGGAAGCCAGATTTCAGTTGAATATCAGGAAAAACTTCCTAACTGTTAGAGCAGTATGACAGTGGAACCAGTTACCTCGGGGGTTGGTGAGTGCTCCAACACTGCAGGCATTCAAGAAAAACTTAGATAATCACCTGGCAGATATGCTTTTATTGTATTCCTGCACTGAGCAGGGGGTTGGACTTGATGGCCTTGTAGGCCCCTTCCAACTTCACTTTTCTATGATTCTAAGATCTCCAGAATCTCCTGTCCTTAACTGCCCTGCTTAGCTCTTGCAAACTCAAGCTTGTGGCTTCCATTAGGGAGTCAGTCCATCTTGTATTTGGTCTTCTTCTTTTCCCGCTGTCTTCCACCTTTCCCAGCATTATTGTCTTTTCCAGAAAATCCTGCCTTCTCACGCTCAAAGTAGGACAGACTCAGTTCCAACATGTTTGCCTCCAGAGATAGTTCAAACTTGATTTGATCTAGGACCCACTTGTATGTCTTTCTGGCAGTCCAGGGTATCCACGATGCTCTCCTTCAGCACCACATTTCAAATGAATCATTTTGGTCCCTGTCAGCTTTCTTTACTGTCCAGCTTTCATGCTGTACATAGTGATCTGGAATACAACAATGTGGGTGATCCTGGTCTTGGTCTCCAGTGACCTTACACCTGATGATATTTTCTAATTCTTTCATTGCTGCCCTTCTTCTGATTTCTTGGCTGCAGTCTCAATTTCGACTGATGATTGAGCCAAGGAACATAAAATCTCTGACTATTTCAATTTCTTCATTGTTGACATTAAAGTTGTGTACTTCTGTAGTCATTATTTTTGTCGTCTTCATGTTCAACTGTAGTTCTGCTTTGGCACTTTCTTCTTTCACGTTCACTAAAAGTCATTTCAAGTCATTACTGCTTTCTGCTAATAAGGTGGTGCCATCTATGTACCTTAAATTATTGATGTTTCTTTCACTCCTCTTTCATCTGAATCTAGTTTGACTTTTTGTATAATATGTTCTGTGTACAGACTGAAGAGGTAAGGGGATAAAATACACCCTTGTCTGATACCTTTGCCTATAGGAAACTATTCTGTCTCTCCATATTTTGTCCAGACAACTGGAAAAGAGAGCCAAAAGCATTCAAAAGCCAAAAGCATTCAAAAGCATTCAAAAGTTTCTCATCTTATCTGAGAATGGTAGTCAAATAATGCCAGACCTTATGGATCTCATTGTATCTTTGTGCATGGAAACTCATATTGTAACACACAATGCTGTTATGCAATAACAGAAAAAAACAACCCACGCCCAAACCAAACTGCCTGGCAATGTGTTCTGCTGCATTATCATAACAGCTGTGTCTTGGGAATTGCTGTAAAATACTGAACAGAAAAACTAATTGACTTCAGACTAGAAATAACCCAGTTGTTTGGCAAACCAGATTGCCAAGTATGGAAAAGACAGATGCAACCTCTCAATGGTGCTGCCCAGAACACAAATCTGCATGGTAGTGGCTGGTAGATGCCACCCATTTAAAATGAAATCTGACCTGTTTCCTGACAGAGGTTTGTCCCTCTGTTATGCTGGGATGAGTCTGCAGTCTCACTTTTCAGTATGAGATTGTAGAAAGACAGTATTGAGATCACACTCCCTAATCTGTATCTCCCCAGCAGCTCTGTAGCCTAGGCATTAATTTTGTCACACTTTACAAATTTGTTAACTGTGCAATTTTACACATTTCTGTTCAGCCGTGAGCCTATTACACTGAATAGCATTTACTCCTAAATAAATGGGTTTAGGGTCACATCCTGTTAAGCAGTTCTACAAAATATTATGAAAACATCCACCATGTTTTCTGGACTGCTTTTCATTTTGCCTTTTCACTTTTCATTTTGCCAATACTGTATCCTTTTCTGTGGCTGTTTTCTCACCTGTGACGTGGATGCATGGAAATGAAGATACAGAGTTAGGATGAGAAGGCAGAGGTAAGTTAACTATGTATACATGTTACCTCATTACATCAACTGACCTTCTTAAAATTTACAAATTTTTTGTAGTATTAATAAGCAGGCCATTTCTTCTGCTACACCTTTATCACAGTGGCAGGTATTTCAGTGCAAGGACATGTTCTGCAACACCAGTAGAAATTCACCTCATTTAGATAATACGATTTTATAAAAAGAAACCACTGATGTTTGCTTATTTTTCATAGGAAAAAAATTAGAGGAGAATTTCATATAGCACAGCTGGAAGATTTTTTGTATGATTTTTAACGGAAAGGTATCAGTACGCAGCTGAAATCCTTTGCTCTTAAACAATTGCTTAACCAAACTGATTTAATTATATACAGCAAACACTCTATGAGATTTACAACAGGGACCGAACCATTCATTAGTGCACTCCACATTCTTTACAGCTGGCCTTTACAATTCAGTGCTTTTGGTATCTGGCTGCGGAGCCAGAGGTTGGGCGTTTGATTCCCCCTGTGCCTCCTGTGAGTACAGTCAGCCTGTGTAGCCTTGGACAAGCTCCACAATCCCAGTAGATGCCCCAGGAAAAAGGGAATGGTAAACCACTTCTGAGTATTCTCTACCTAGAAAACCATGAGAATTCTCTTGATGACACATGAGGACGATGATTATAGATATACCTATGCTTTGTGTTGAGTAGCTCAGCTTCAGGAAAACGAAAGCAAGAAAGCAACTGAAACTATCGTTAGTTCCTCTTCCTACCTCCCATCAGTAGACAGAGGCTACATTTATCCAAATCAGCTCAAGATTTTGTGTTTCCTAAAGTCTAGGGGTTTGTTCTGTTGATATGCTGCAGATGGTTTTTATAAAGATTATCTTATTTCATACAGAAGATCTCTCTTCTCTGCAGTTCTAAAATGGATGATACAGTGTAATCCCTTTATGGATGGGGATATGGGAGGGGGACCTCCTCGGTGACTGATCCCAGACTGTGGAACTACCTGCCAAAGGAAGGGAGCATCCCCTTCGGTTTTGTTTTTCTACTGACAGGGAAAGACCTTTTTATTCTGTCAGAGTTTTGGTAAAGGACTGGTGCCCAAGAAAGGGGCTTTCAAAAAATACTGAGGACCATTTTTTAAAGAAAGTGTTTTCAAATTGTGTTTTCACACTAAAATTTGTTTCATTGCATTCTAGCCTTATAACATTTTTGCCTGATTTTATCCGTAGCTGATTACATACATTTTTATCTGCACTTGCTTTCAATCTAGTTTTTAATCAAACTGAGAGCACTTCGAGTTCCAGTGAGCATATCAAGACACAAGGCAGACAAACAGAACAGTGTACTGCACAAAGTGGGGGGGGGGGGGAGAAGTGGGGAGGGGCCAGTATGGAAAACCCACTGTCCATTTTTTGACAAGCTGATTTTTTGTCCATATAAGGAATAAAACCATGGGCTCTGGGGAAACATGAAAATATCATGGTTGGAGGGGTCTGCGTATGAGACTTGAGCAACATCAGTCCCCCCACCAAGAGCTTGCACCTTTCACGTTATTAAAAGTGGGAGGTAATAATAAGAGAAAACATGGTCTACAGAAAGGCCCTATCTTCCCTCACAGATCTTCTCTTCTTAACCCCCATCTCGTTCTGCCTTGATACTATTTTTGGGGGGAAAATAGGAATACTTCTTGATCAGAAATTAAGCAGTGAAATAATGGCATCACTAAGGACAAAACAAAAGGGGGCAGGAACGAATACATCTCCATTGCTCTGGCATCTGGGATGATACTTCCTGCTTGGTTGCATCGATTGTTCTGTCTCCCATTGACGCTGCAAAGCAAGGTTTTCATCCTAATCCATGTGCCAGTAGTTTATACAGGACGACTTTGGATACTTAGTGGACACAGATGCATGCCCAGGTGGCCATCTGGATGTACCCATTCTAACAAATAAGGTAACATTCTTTTTTCTACTGTCAATATTTCCCTCCTTCTGAATAAAGGGGTGCAAAAATGGGCGAGAGGTGTGTGCACTGCGAGCCAGCTGTATAAGCATTGATGAAACATTCCTACATTTTCTATTAAGATTTACTTTATCAATGAACAAATAAATGAGATCTCCTAACATTTGATGTCTGCATGATTACTTATGTAAAACAAACTTATGATTTTACAATGGTATGGATATCACCTCTCTCTCTCTCTCTCACACACACACACACACACACACACACAGAGAGAGAGAGATTGAGAGAGAGAGATCACTATTGATTAAACTGCCCACAAGCAGTTGCAGTGGAAAACACAGGAGTCCCTATTTTGAAATAGGAGGTCAGGTTTCCTTGGTGCAGCCCCTTCAAGATGATACACATTAAATCAATGGGCTGAAAGGTTTAATCCAGTCTAACTCACTGCATGATGATAGGATTGAACAGGCCAAAGCCAGCTATGAAAAATGTGTATTCAAGCTCAAATGTCTGGCTCCAGGTTCTTCTGAACCTGTTTGACTCAGGTGAGCAATAGCCACAAAAACAATGAGCAGGGAGGGGGGTGGGGAGGGATGGGGGAGAACAAGTCAAAACAGCAGGGTGCAAGATGGGCCAAAATGGAAGAGCAGCTACAGAGGGCAAGAAAGAAAGAAAGAAAGAAAGAAAGAGAAGTACAATAGGGGCTGTTAGAAAAGAAGTACAGGAGTGTGTCAACTGGGAGATGTGGAAAGGGGATACTATGAACAGAATTCTAATTAAAAGGTTTTTTGAGAGTGAAATACAACATTGTTTTATTCTCTGACAATTTAAATTACTCCTTCATTCCCTGTAAACACAGATTTTGTCTGGAGTATGTCATGCTTTAATTAAAAATTCCATTTACAAGCAACACAAATAGGAAATTTAAGGACACCAAAGAAAGATACCTCAGATTAGGGTGTGTTTTTAAACAGAACATTCATCAAAAGCTTTCTTAGTTTGGAGTTGATGCTAAACAACATTGTTCTTGCTCTGAAGAAAACAAAACCCTAAAAAGACACTTTGCAGTTGTAGGCTCTCCAGTTAATCTTGGATGTGTGAGAATTCTTAAGGGTTTTCTTTATTCACCCTATGCCCATTAATTCTTTCTATACCTGATCCCTCCAAAATCTTGTTCTGGATACCTAAACTTTTAAAGTAACAACCATTACCAGACAATCAGTTTGAACTTTTAGGTAGACAATACATTCCTCTGCATACATCTTGCCCAATAATGCTAAAAACAAAAACAAACAAAAAACAACCCCCCCAACAAACAAAAACAAAAAACCACACCAACCTTTACATAATGAATTATTTTAAAAAAATAAGGAAACTTTGTCCCAAGATTCAATTTTCTGTTTGCTATGATTCAGATATATTTATTTTAAAAGCCAGGACATTCAATTCTTAAAAAAACCTCTCGTTTATGAACGTGGGATACTGTGCTTCTGTACCCATGATTCAGTTGGGAAATGGCCGGATATTGCTGCACAATATTGTGCTTATGTTGCCAGCAGGAAAAAGGAAGCCAAGCTTTACATAGCAAAGGGGAGACTGAATGTTGACAACACCAATAGCAGCAGTCAAGATAGTCTACTAGATATCCTTTTCTGCTCACAAGCAACACCAAGCAAGGGAAAATCCCAGAAGCTGACTCCCTTTTTCATCAGTTAACCACTTCTCACCCAAACACAAAGCAATGGTCAGGGCTGTTTTTCAACAAGTGTGAATTGTAGTGAGCACAAGAGGGTATCCTGTAGACCAGTGGTTCCCAACCTTTTTTCACTTGTGTATACCTTGGTGGTCCATTTCCATAAATTGTACCCTTTATTTGGGGGGGGGGGGGGGTGGAGCTTAGGGGGACTCTTTGCCCTCCCCTCTTCAGGCCACTTCCTCATTACCTCTGGTAGCATGCAGGAGTGTGCCAGCAAAGGGGTTAAAATCTCTAAGGAATGTTGTCCTGTACAATGTGCATCAAAAGGAAAGGAGCAGGCAACACAAGCTCCCAGGTTAGTGGCAGAACAAGAACAAAAGCTGATTGGCTGGGCTCTCATATGGAGGATGGAGAGAGAAGGAAGAAGCTGAGGAGTTTCTCACTGCTCAGGATATAAATAAATGACTTGCACTGTCGGTATATGTGCTTCATGATGCAGTAGTTAAGCTGCAGTACTGCAGTGAAGACTCTGCTCATGACCTGAGTTTGATCCTGTGCTCAGATAGCTGGCTCAAGGTTGACTCAGCCTTCTATCCTTCTGAGGTCAGTGAACTGAGTACCCAGCTTGCTGGAAGAGCAATGTGAACCTTGCATAATTAAATTGTGAACTTCCCAGAGAGAGCTTGAAGCACTATGGGGCGGTATATAAGCAGCATGCTTTGCTTTTGATTTGCTTTTTCTGCCATTATTCAAATTCCTTTGCATACCATTAAATGTCCTGGTTCACATCCCAGAGGGTACTTGTACCTCAGGCTAGGAATCACTGCTGTAGACCATCTTGACTGCTGCCATTTCAAAGTTGTAACTTTTTGTTTGGAGTGCCCCCATTTTTAGAATTGCCTCATGGACTGCTGATTTTCTGTGTTGCACAATACTTATTGCTGCATCTTTTTCAGCAATAATCAACTTCCCTTTAAGAAGCTGTGTTTGCCATATGTCAGATACAGCTAGCAGAGACAGCTAGCAGTGATCCAAGAAAGTGCTGTCTGAACACAGACAATGTTGTACATAAGTCATTTTCCTTTTGGCAGTTCTTGTTGCTAAACCACAAGCAGGGTTTTGGATTGGAGAGTGGCAGACACACAATGAAATAACCCTCATGAGCTCCCTTCACTAATATCAGTGCTCCCTGCCCCTGTAATTTTTTTTAAAAAAAAAGGCTTCAATGACAAGATCTGCAGAACTGAAGGCAGTATAAAAACAAAGGGCAATGCCTCAGACAGATAAGCACACTGCAAAAACTATCAGCCCTACTATTAATCACTACAGATCCATAACTGCAACACAGACCATAGACTGTACTTCTGCAATTTGCAGAGAAACAAAAATTAATAACAAAATATCTGAAAAAACAAAATGGCTCCAAGACAAATAGAATGGTTTATGGAAGGATGGGACATTTTATACCTGTTCCAACTATCACCATTTACCAGGGGCAAACTTGTTTTGCGGTGTTGTCCTTAAATGCTTTCCTCTTTTGACTTCAGGCAATGTTTTAAGGATTAGTTTCTAGGATTTTTTTAAAAATTCAGCAGCTAGACTCCTGTTGCACAACGCCACACACACAAAAGCTGGTGACATCGTGAGCTGTGGACTCTGACCTTAATTTAACGTTTCCTATTCTGGCACTCTACTTTCCAAGGATTCCTAGGGACCCCTTTTGGTTGAGGAAGCCCTCGGTAGTCTCATGATGGGTGAGGGGCTTTAATATCCAAAAATTGTCACCACCGATCCTGCCACTGGGATTGGGACGTCTGGCAGCGATTTAAAGGCTCCCCCATCCCAAGGCTCCCAAAGGCTTCCCCAGTTCGAAAGGGATACCTAGGGAGCCTCAGAAACTGGGATGGGGTAGGGTTAGGAAACTTTAAAGTAAAGATTAAAGTCTGAAGATAATATTATCTGCCTAAAGATGCATGGAGGTGTGCAGAAGAATTCTGATTAATGTGTAATTATGCTTAAATCTTGAAAGAATAGCAAAAAAACAAAAGCAGACAAATGAAAAAAGGAAATACCCTTAAATGAAGAACTGGCAAGAAATTCTCCAAATTAAAAAGATCAAGAAGAAAAGGATGGCAGGCTAGGAACAAGAACAGTTTTTATGATTTTCTTTGAAGTCAGTCTCATTTTTTTAAAAAATGATTTTTTAAAAAAAAAATTGGTGTGCATGCATGCCCAACAGAATTCTCCAGTCTTTAATCTCTGAAGAAGGGCCATAACTAGGTTGGGGCAATCAATGAGGGCTCTGCCCTAGGTTGCTAAAATTTAGAGGGCACCAAAAATCTAGAGATGAATCTACTAGTGAGTGTTAAGAAAATGAACAGCAATGTATCCTGAACACATTTTTTTCCTTTGAAAGTAGAAGGTTTCTTTTTTACTTTAGGGAGTACCATATTCTGCTCCTCCTCTATCTTGGTGGGGCCTGAAGTTATGTCTCCGGGTAGAGTGAGTAGGAGATTAGATGCCAAGTTTTTAGTACAGCTCTACTCTGAAGTCCAAGCTATGAACAGCACCAGCAGACTGAGGTTTTACCATGAGTATGTTTTGATCTCACCCGATTATAACTCAAAATGATGTAGTGGTGTATAAACTGGGAGGCTGAATCATCCTATTCTCTTTCCCTATGTATCTCCTCCCCAGGACATGACCTCTTAAGCAAGTGTACTTCTGGCCTCAGAGTTCAGCTGAGGTTCAGCTGGGAAGGCTTTGGGAAACTTGCCTTCTGCAACAGCTTTGCTGGGGGGAAAGTTGTTATTTGCATAATTATGTTGTAAACTGCCTAGAGAGTGCTTTAGAACTATGGGACAATATGTAAGTTAACAACACAGCAAGTACACTTGGCCATCCCCTGGTCCAGTGGTTCCCGCAACTTCCAGAAACCCTGGCCAGCATAACTGGTGGTGAACTAGAAGCCAACACAGATTTGTCAAGAACAAATCCTGCCAGACTAATCTGATCTAATTTTTTGATCGGGGAACCTCCTTGATATACAGAGGGAATGCTGTAGACATAGTATAACTTGACTTTAGCAAAGCTTTTGGCAAAGTGCCCCTGATATCCTGATTAGTAAGTTAACTAGGTTTGGGCTGTATAGATCAAGTGTCAGATGAATACACAATTGGCTACAGAATCGTAATCAGTGGGTGATAATTAATGACGCCTTCTCCAACTGGGAGGAGGTAACAAGTGGAGTACCCCAAGGCTCAGTCCTGGGTCCGGTGCTCTTCAACATTTTTATTAATGACTAGGATGAGGGAGTGCAGGAAATGCTTGTCAAATTTGTGGATGACACAAAATTGGGAGGAATAGCTAATATCCTGGAGGATAAAAACAAAAATCAAAATGATCTTGATAGGCTGGAGCACTGGGCTGAAAACAACAGAATGAAATTCAACAGGGATAAGTACAAAGTACTGAACCCCAGAAAAATAAACCAAATGCACAGTTACAAGATGGGTGATACCTGGCTCAACAATACGAAAAGCGAGAAGGATCTTGGAATTGTAGAAGATCACAAGCTCAATATGGGCCAACAGTGTGATGTGGCTAAAAAAAAGGCAAATGCTATTTTAGAGGTGCTAGTTCCCCTCGCCCCTTCACGGATTGCTGCCTTGTCGTGGCAAAGGGGCTTGAGTAATTCAGAGAAGCTATGGGCTATGCCGTGCAGGGACACCCAAGACGGACAGGTCATAGTGGAGAGTTCTGACTAAACGCGATCCACCTGGAGCAGGAACTGGCAAGCCACTCCAGTATCTTTGCCAAGAAAATTCCATGGACAGAAACAAAAGGCTAAAAGATATGACGCTGGAAGATGAGCCCCTCAGGTCGGAAGGCGTCCAACATGCTACTGAGGAAGAGCGGAGGACAAGTACAAGTAGCTCCAGAGCTAATGAAGTGGTTGGGACAAAGCCGAAAGGATGCTCAGCTGCGGACGCGCCTGGAAGTGAAAGGAAAGTCCGATGCTGCAAAGAAAAATACTGCATAGGAACCTGGAATGCAAAATCTATGAACCTTGGTAAGATGGATGTGGTCAAACAGGAGATGGTAAGAATAAACATTGACATCCTGGGCGTCAGTGAACTAAAATGGATGGGAATGAGCGAATTCAATTCAGACGATTATCATATCTACTATTCTGGGCAAGAATCCCGTAGAAGAAATGGAATAGCCCTCATAGTCAACAAAAGAGTGGGAAAAGCTGTACTGGGATACAATCTCAAAAATGATAGAATGATTTCAATACGAATCCAAGGCAGACCTTTCAACATCAAAGTAATCCAAGTTTATGCACCAACCACCCATGCTGAAGAGGCTGAAATTGACCCATTCTATGAAGACGTACAACATCTTCTAGAACTGACACCAAAGAAAGATGTTCTTCTTATTATAGGGGACTGGAATGCTAAAGTAGGGAGTCAAGAGATAAAAGGAACAACAGGTAAGTTTGGCCTTGGAGTTCAAAACGAAGCAGGGCAAAGGCTAATAGAGTTTTGTCAAGAGAACAAGCTGGTCATCACAAACACTCTTTTCCAACAACACAAGAGGCGACTCTACACATGGACATCACCAGATGGGCAATACCGAAATCAGATTGATTATGTTCTCTGCAGCCAAAGATGGAGAAGCTCTATACAGTCAGCAAAAACAAGACCTGGAGCTGATTGTAGCTCTGATCATCAGCTTCTTATAGCAAAATTCAAGCTTAAACTGAAGAAAGCAGGAAAAACCACTGGGCTAGTCAGGTATAATCTAAACCAAATCCCTTATGAATACACAGTGGAAGTGAAGAACAGATTTAAGGAACTAGATTTGGTGGACAGAGTGCCTGAAGAACTATGGATGGAGGCCCGTAACATTGTACAGGAGGGCAGCACCAAAAACCATCCGAAAGAAAAGGAAATGCAATAAAGCAAAGTGACTGTCCAACGAGGCCTTACAAATAGCAGAGAAGAGAAGGGAAACCAAATGCAAGGGAGATAGGGAAAGTTACAGAAAATTGAATGCAGACTTCCAAAGAATAGCAAGGAGAGACAAGAGGGTCTTCTTAAATGAACAGTGCAAAGATATAGCGGAAAATAATAGAAAGGGAAAAACCAGAGATCTGTTCAAGAAAATTGGAGATATTAAAGGAACATTTTGTGCAAAGATGGACATGATAAAGGACAAAAATGGTAGGGACCTCACAGAAGCAGAAGACATCAAGAAGAGGTGGCAAGAATACACAGAGGAATTATACCAGAAAGATTTGGATGTCCCGGAGAACCCAGATAGTGTGGTTGCTGACCTTGAGCCAGACATCCTGGAGAGTGAAGTCAAGTGGGCCTTAGAAAGCATGGCTAACAACAAGGCCAGTGGAGGTGATGGCATTCCAGTGGAACTATTTAAAATCTTAAAAGATGACGCTGTGAAGGTGCTACACTCAATATGCCAGCAAGTTTGGAAAACTCAGCAGTGGCCAGAGGATTGGAAAAGATCAGTCTACATCCCAATCCCAAAGAAGGGCAGTGCCAAAGAATGCTCCAACTACTGTACAATTGCACTCATTTCACAAGCTAGCAAGGTTATGCTCAAAATCCTACAAGGTAGGCTTCAGCAGTATGTGGACCGAGAACTCCCAGAAGTACAAGCTGGATTTCGAAGGGGCAGAGGAACTAGAGACGAAATTGCTAACATGCGCTGGATTATGGAGAAAGCCAGAAAGTTCCAGAAAAACTTCTACTTCTGCTTCATTGACTACGCAAAAGCCTTTGACTGTGTGGACCACAGCAAACTATGGCAAGTTCTTAAAGAAATGGGAGTGCCTGACCACCTTATCCATCTCCTGAGAAATCTATATGTGGGACAGGAAGCAACAGTTAGAACTGGAAATGAAACAACTGATTGGTTCAAAATTGGGAAAGGAGGACGACAAGGCTGTATATTGTCTCCCTGCTTCTTTAACTTATATGCAGAATACATCATGCGAAAGGCTGGACTGGAGGAATCTCAAGCCGGAATTAAGACTGCCGGAAGAAATATCAACAACCTCAGATATGCAGATGATACCACTCTGATGGCAGAAAGTGAGGAGGAATTAAAGAACCTCTTAATGAGGGTGAAAGAGGAGAGCGCCGAAAATGGTCTGAAGCTCAACATCAAAAAAACTAAGATCATGGCCACTGGTCCCATCACCTCCTGGCAAATAGAAGGGGAAGATATGGAGGCAGTGACAGATTTTACTTTCTTGGGCTCCATGATCACTGCAGACGGTGACAGCAGCCACAAAATTAAAAGACGCCTGCTTCTTGGGAGGAAAGCCATGACAAACCTAGACAGCATCTTAAAAAGCAGAGACATCACCTTGCCGACAAAGGTCCGCATAGTCAAAGCTATGGTTTTTCCAGTAGTGATGTATGGAAGTGAGAGCTGGACCATAAAGAAGGCTGACCGCCAAAGAATTGATGCTTTTGAATTGTGGTGCTGGAGGAGACTCTTGAGAGTCCCCTGGACTGCAAAGAGAACAAGCTATCCATTTTGAAGGAAATCAACCCTGAGTGCTCACTGGAAGGACAGATCCTGAAGCTGAGGCTCCAATACTTTGGCCATCTCATGAGAAGAGAAGACTCCCTGGAAAAGACCCTGATGTTGGGAAAGTGTGAAGGCAGGAGGAGAAGGGGACGACAGAGGACGAGATGGTTGGACAGTATCATCGAAGCCACCAACATGAATTTGACCCAACTCTGGGAGGCAGTGGAAGACAGGAGGGCCTGGCGTGCTCTGGTCCATGGGGTCACGAAGAGTCGGACACGACTTAACGACTAAACAACAACAAAAGTTCCCGTCTATTCAGCACTGGTTAGGCCTCATCTTCAGTATTGTGTCCAGTTCTGGACACCACACTTCAAGAAGGATGCTGACAAACTGGAACAAGTTCAGAGGAGGGCAACAAGGATGATCAGGGGGCTGGAAACCAAACCCAATGAGGAAAGACTGAAAGAACTGGGCATGCTTAGCCTTGAGAAAAGAAGACAGAGGGGTGAGATGATAACATTTTCAAATACTTGAAAGGCTGTTATACAGAGGAGGGCCAGGATCTGTTCTCGATCATCCCACAGTATAGGACACGCAACAATGGGCTCAAGTTACATGAAGCCAGATTTTTATTGAATATCAGGAAACACTTCCTAACTGTTAGAGCAGTTGGACAGTGGAACCAATGACCTTGAGAGGTGTTGAGTGTTCCAACACCGGGGGCATTCAAGAGAAATTTAGACCACCACTTAGCAGATATCCTTTGATTTGTATTCCTGCACCAAGTAGGGGGCTGGACTTGATGGCCTTATAGGCCCCTTCCAACTTCACTATTCTATGATTCTAAGGCTTCTGAAACTTCAGTCCAAGAACACCTGGGTTACCCAAGGTGGGGAACCACTGCCCTGGGCATGGCATGTAGCCTGCTAATCCTTCTTATCCAGAAGTGCTGCACTTTTTTCACAGAATTTATGGCATATGTTAATGTATAAGATCATATAACCTTACCCTCACATATTTCAAGGACAGTTGCAGGTACAGTGCATTCTTTTTTTTAATGATTTATTAATTCAGCAAAATTCTTTCTTTAACTAAAACCCAACAAAATTACCCCCAGATTCCAAACAAGGTAATATGTATAGTGCACATCAGAACAGAGCATTTTTCCCTACCTGAATGAGTATTTACATAATTAGAGATGGGACTAGCAGGCAGTTGGTGGAAGATTTGTTTGTTTCTCTAACTGTGTGGGGGTGACTGTGGGAAGAACAGACAGCTGGAAGAAAATCTATGACAAAAGGAAACTTGTACTTCCTGCTTGTGTTTTATTTAATAATGAGTGTTACTCTGGATCATTCTCAAGCCTTCATCTGTTTCTGTCTTGTGTGTAGCAAGAAGTACCTCACCAACAAAATTAATGTTAAAAGTGTTCTGAGGGTTCACCCCTTTGCCTCTCATTGCTGAAGCTGTTGAATTCAAGTGCCAGACTCTAAATAATGCTGTATTTCGTGTCTCTTCCTGGATTATAGGAGCAGCCTTGTAAGTCTAGATATATTTGTCAGATAAATCCAAGTCTTAGTATAATAAATATATCTTAGTATTTAATATTAACATAAGATAATTATTACTGGATATCTTCCTTAATCTGGTATGGGAAAGCATTCATACAGCCTTGTAAAAGTTTCACAGTAAAATCCTATGTAGATTTATTCATAAGTCCCACTAAGGGCATGGTTAATTATTGAAATAAATCAGGTGCTGGATGGTTTTTTAAAAATGTGGTTTAAAATCATGTGTTAGTCACATGGTTTAGGGTAGATTTGCATGTCCTCTTGGGAAAAGTTTAATCCGTTTTTAAACTGTTATATATCAGTTGAGGGAGCTACACAGGCTTTTAGAATCATTGAGGCTTTGCTCTCTCTCTCTCTCTCTCTCAGACACAGACACAGACACACACACACACACACACACACAGAGAGAGAGAGAGAGAGAGAGAGAGGGTGGAAAAGGAGAGGGAGCAGGGGACCCACAGCCAGCACTGACCAGAGACATTTTGACTATATCAGCACTTCTAGGCTTGCGAAGGAGGGAGGAAGGGAAACAACTGGAAATACATCAATTTCACAAGTGATTTAAAAGAAACAACTCTCTCATAGTTGAGTAAAATATCTCAATTTCCAACAAAAAACATCCTTCCCAGGCAAAACAAAAATCCATGCTTCTATGCACATAATGTAGTCACCTTAAAAAAAAAAAATTCAAACATGCTATCCCATTCACATGTAGTTTTTTTTCTGAATGTAACCATGGTTCTGAGTTCAATAACTTATTCTCAAATCAGTGTAGCTAGGAATGCAGCCTGATGTCCCCACTTTTATTTCTCACTAAAAATGTGTGTGTATTTGGAAGTCTGTATAACCACGTATTTCCTGTAATGTTTTCTTCTGCCATTTGGCAAAGTCATACAGAATGTAAGGAGGTGCATATATTTATAACATTAATCAGTCTAAGCATTATTCAGAATTATTATTCATTTTGCAAGTAAATTTCCATTTAAACTGTTTCTTTAGTCTTCTCATGTAATTTCCATTCTGTCATTGTACTTTGAAAGTCTATAGGTAGCAAGTTTTGTTCTTTTCTTAGGAATTAATTTCAAAACATTGTTATTCTTATGCTCTGTCAAGTCGTTTCTGACTTATGGCTATTTTATGAACTAGTGACCTCCCAAAAGTCCTGTCATTAACAGCTCTGTTCAGTTCTTGCAAACTCAAGACTGTGGCTTCTTTTATTGAGTCATATTCTAAGTATATTTTTAATAAACACATATATATTTCTGCTTGTTACTTTAAGGCATTCCAGTAAGGCTATATTTAAATGTAAAGTACAGATCAAATCTGTACTTCTTGTCAGCAGTACCTGCTAGTGTTACGGAGTAAATGGAAAATATCAATGACCAATTGCTCAGATTTATATGGAATATATGAGTCAGGTAGACTTCAAGCACAAAGGATGGTATCTACATAAAATACAACATACCGGTACATAGGGTCAGAAATGTATTCCTTATGGAGCTGAAACTTGTTGTCATACTGTGACTTTGCTATGTAACTTCACTGCAGGGGCTTTAAATTGCTCTGCCTGAATGTTTGCACCTTATGATCTTATTTAACTTAAAACTTTATACGGTCTTCAAACACAACATCTTTAGGTATCTGGTCCTATTTAAAATGGCCCCTTTGCCCTAATATGAAACTACTAAAATCTGGATGTAGGAGCCTCATGGTGCAGTCATTAAACTGCACTACTGCAGCCAAAACTCTGCTTATGGGTTTAATCCCAGCTAGCTGGCTCAAGGTTCACTCAGTCTTCCATCCTTCTAAGGTCAGTAAACTGAGTGCCCAGCTTGCAGGGGGCAGGGGCAATGTGTAGCTTGTCATTAAATTGTAAACCGCCCAGAGAGGGCTTTAAGCCCTATGGGGTGGTACATAAGCAGCATGCTTTGCTTTTTGCTTTGTTTTTGGATGTTTTCACGTGTAGCAGTTACAATGCTGGACTAGGGCTGGGAAAATCCAGATTCTAGTCCCCACTTATCCATGAAACTCACTAGGTGATCTTGGGCCACTCAGTTGATCTATCTTATTGAGTTGCTGTTAGGAAAAGGATGATGGGGTAGAAGAGAGCCATATACCTGGCATTGGAGGAAAAGTGAGACATGTATGTAATTAATAAATCAATAACAAATTAAGTTCATTCCGTGTTCCATATCATCAAGATTTTAAAATGTTACAAATTTCTTTTTTCCCCCCTTCCAGAAAACCTCAGTGGGTGGTCTTGCCTCTCACACTCCATAGGCTTTGTAATTTTCATTGTTTGTGCCATTTTACAGGAGTTTTCTTCCCATGATGTATATTGATTGTTTTGCTTTAATTTTGGAACCACAGTGTATAAACTACTATAATGCATGTTTGTGTTCATTTTTCCAGTCTCAAACCTAGCCTGAACAAAGGCAGGTCAATCGAATTTAAGGAAAAATGCAGTTTTTTTTCTTTTGACTGCTGAAGCATATATTTTGCTAATGGGACTAATGAAAAAGACATACATTTTAAACAAATATGTAGTTCACTAAATCAGTCAGTGAGTCCAGAGTCTATCTAACCCAGTAAGAAAATCATTAGACTATCACAAGTCCTGTGGAACATGAGAGACAAGTCTTCTGTAAGGTGTTCAGTATTCTTTCCTTTACTCTCCAGAAATTCTGAGTTTGTCCAGTTAGCAGTGGTGAAAGGTGACAGGACAGAATGCTGCTCTTCCTCCACAAAGTCTGCAAGGTTTCCTATCCATTCTGATAGCAAAACTCTTTTCCTTCCTCTTCTTTACCTTAGGAAACAACACTGTTGTGGAACTAGATATTCTAATATGATTCTTTCCTGTTTTTTTGTTCATGGAAACTATGAATAACATCATTTGTTTTTATTATTATTTCTAATGCTTGTTGAGCTCACATCTATGCATGCAAGCTCAGACGTAATCCCCATCACATTCACCAGGCCTTACATGGTACACATAGAACAACAACTTTAGGATTATTGTAGGTCTGGATGTCAAGAGTTATACTTCAAAGTTTTTTCCCCACCAGAAGAGAGAGCCACAGCTGAAATATATTTATCCAACCATTCCTTTAAATGGGAAATTGTTGGTGATTTAAGTTAAATGTACTTTTTGTGTAAAATCAAATTACCTCTACCTGACAAGAAACAATCTTTCATATACAGCATTTGATACAATGTTTTTCAATATTTAAAACTCTCACGCTCTCCTGAATTGTTTTCTTTTCTTCCTACTTTCCCACTCTAACACTGTTACTACACTGACTGCCTTTTACATTATGCTATTAAAAAGCAGATATTCCAGATTTCAATATTTATAATGCAGATAATTAAACAAGTTTATTTCTATGGGTAACATGTCCTAGTCTCCATGCTCAAGTATTTTAAAACACAAAAAATATACTGAGATATAGCTGAATGTTCACAGATTGCTGCCTTGTCGTGGCGAAGGGGCTTGAGTAATTCAGAGAAGCTATGGGCTATGCCGTGCAGGGACACCCAAGACGGACAGGACATAGTGGAGAGTTCTGACTAAACGCGATCCACCTGGAGCAGGAACTGGCAAGCCACTCCAGTATCTTTGCCAAGAAAACTCCATGGACAGAAACAAGAGGCTAAATTTGAATTGTGGTGCTGGAGGAGACTCTTGAGAGTCCCCTGGACTGCAAAGAGAACAAACCTATCCATTCTAAAGGAAATCAACCCTGAGTGCTCACTGGAAGGACAGATCCTGAAGCTGAGGCTCCAATACTTTGGCCATCTCATGAGAAGAGAAGACTCCCTGGAAAAGACCCTGATGTTGGGAAAGTGTGAGGGCAAGAGGAGAAGGGGACGACAGAGGACGAGATGGTTGGACAGTGTCATCGAAGCTACCAACATGACTTTGACCAAACTCTGGGAGGCAGTGGAAGACAGGAGGGCCTGGCGTGCTCTGGTCCACGGGGCCACGAAGAGTCGGACACAACTTAACGACTAAACAACAACACAGCAAGATATTCAGAAGTCTTCAGTGGACACTTCTGAATGATCACAACCAGCAGAGGCATTGTTTAATTAAAGGTTTCCTGCAGTTATTTTTAGTGCTCCATTTGTTGCCAATAATAAATAATATTTAATAGGACTAATATTACTTTTTTAAAATTTGCATTAACTACTGAAATAAAAGGCAGAAGGCAAACTAGCAGATTACTAAATACAGAGAGAATTTTTTTTGACAAAGCTTCTTTCCTGCTCTCCCTTTCTACTGCCAGAAGGCACCCTTAAGAATTAAAAAAAATTACTTTAGATCTCTACTACAAATATTTACCCTTTCCCACATTCTTGACATTTCTGTACTGGCCACCTAAAAGTGGCAATAAACCTGAGTGGCACTTTTAGCATTATATATAACTGCTTGCTCTTAACAGAAGTTTGCAGTGGTGTCCCATTCAAGGGACTGACTAGGTCTACAGGTGCTGAGCCTCACCAAGGGTGCAGCATAAAGTGCTCCCTGAATGATTACTAGGGGGAGGATTTCTAGGACATTTCACATAATGTACCCAGAGAGTCTGGGACTTTGGAGAATAAAAAGCAGCCTTTAAAACAAAAAAGGCCACTGAAAATGGGCAAAAAATGATGAAAAACATGGTAAATTTCATTGTGCCAGAACCCCCTCCCCAAATAATTCTAATTTGAATGTGAGAATTGGCAGCAGTTTATCCTATGGCAGATATAAGATATAACCAGAAAAGCCTATTTTTTGAGGTGTTTAAAGATTAAACAAAACCAGGAATTATTATTTCCAACACATATGTACCTGCATCTACATTTCTGCCTAATTAAAAGTGGGCTGAGCTTTTCTGGTGAAACAATATAAATGCTCTTCTTCCTGCAAGTCATGAATATTGTAAGAGAAGGAGGAGGTCAATTTGGGTGATGAGAAAAAGACTTGGTTACTTATGTAACATGGTTCTTTGATCGGTGATCCATGTATCCACACAAAATCGGTGTGCACGCCTGCGTGACACTGCTTCGGAAAGTTCAAACCTCAAAAACGAAAGTGCCTCAGCCTACACACCATGCAAGCTCAGCCCCACTTTCCTCAGTCCCAGTTGTCCGCCACAAGAAAAAATGCAGAAGGACAGAACAAGAAGGGAGGTGGGTGGGGTTGTGTGGATACATGGATAATCACTCAAAGAACCATAGTTATGTAAGTAACTAAGTTTTCTTTTTTGTGGTGTCCATGTATGCACACAAAATGGGTGACTAGCAAGCTACAGATCGGAGGTGTGAGTTACGCCAAAATAGAGGATAAGACAGCACGTCCAAATCCTGCATATTTCTGAGCTCTAAGATCGAATCTATAGTGTATGACAAAAGTCAACAGATGGGACCAAGTTGCTGCTTGGCAGATCTCTTGGATGTCCACACCTCGGATGAAGGCCTCAGAGGAGGAAATTGCCCTTGTGGAGTGACTGTGGAAGCTCAGGGGTATGGGCTTGTTTGCTAGTTCATAGGTCAGTGCAATAACCTGAGAGATCCATTTAGAAAAGCGCTGAGAAGAGACCGGGTGCCCCTTTCTAGGACCGTGGTAAGAGATGAAAAGTTTGGTTATTTGTCTAAAATCCTTGTCCTGTTTAGGTAGAAGGCCAAGGCCCATTTGACATCCAGGGAATGAAGGGACTGTCTGAGGTCATTCTGGGAAGAGCAGGTAAGATAATGGGTTGAGAGATGTGGAAACGGGATGCCACCTTGGGTAGGAAGGTAATATCTGTGTGGAGATTAACCTTATCATGAGAGAAGATGAGATATGGAGAGTCACAGTGTAGGGATGTAAGTTCAGCAGCCTGGTGAGCCGATGGGAGCGCCACAAGAAGCGTTACTTTAAGCATTAGTAGGTGGAGGTCCATTGTAGCCAGCAGTTCGAAAGGGTGCCTAATGAGCTGTGATAGGACTAGGTAGAGAAACCATGGGTTATGGGGTGGGTGGGGGTGTTTTACATCTGAGTAGGCGTTCTGAAGGCCCTTGAGGAACTTCTTAATGTTTTGATGTTTGAAGAGATGTGAAGATTGGTGGCTAGCTGGTTGATGCGCCACTATGGCTGCCAGGTAGACTTTAACAGAAGAGATGGGAAGTCCCTTTTGTTTGAGGTGAAGCAGGAAGGTAAGGACAGTGGGGAGAGCTGCTGGTGAGTGTGGCCGATCCTGTTCTGATGCATAAAGTTGGAAATGTTTCCACTTATAAGCATATAGCTGGTAAGTGGAGGGGAATCTTGCCTGTTTCAAGATACTTGCAAGGAGGGGAATATCCTCCAGGTGGTGAGCTTCAGATGAGGGACATCCAGGTGAAGTACCATGCTGTGGTGATGTGAGAGGAGACCTGGGTGCAGGGGCAGTTGCCACCACTTGATCGCTCTGAGAAGGACAGTGGTAAATCAGTGTTGACGTGGCCACCACGGAGTGATGAGTATCGCCTCTGAGTGATCCTGGAGGATCTTGACGATTGTTCGTTAGATCAGGGGAAAGGGTGGGAACATGTATAGGAGAGTTCTGGTGCAATTGATGGTAAAGGCATTTCTGAGGGAGTCCGCGCCCCTGTCCACCTGGGAGCAATAATGGGGGCATTTGGAGTTGGCAGCGGTGGCGAAGATATCCGCGGTAGGCTTGCCCCAGCAGCAGACTAGCTGAACATATACCTTGTGGGAGAGTTTCCACTCGTGTGTGAGGGTGATCGTGCAGCTGAGACAGTCTGCTGTTTTGTTGTCTGTGCCTCAGACATGAGTTGCTACAGGGAGAATCCGGTGGGCAAAGCACCATTCCCATATTAGCCCTGACAGGTAAGGAGGCTGAGGGACTTGGTCCCTTCCTGTTTGCTTACACTTTCACTGTGATGTTGTCTGTGGATATTTGGACAGTATGTCACTGTATCATGGTTTGGAAAGCTCAAAGGGCTTTGAAGATGGCCAGAAGTTTGAGGAAGTTGATGTGATGGGTTCTTTTGTGTGCAGACCATGTGGCTTGTACCTCTCTGTGGCGGGAGTGGGTGCCCCATCCTGTCATGCTAGCATCTGTAAATATGAGAGGGATGTGGTTGTTGGAAAGGGACGGAGTGGTTGAGTTGGCATGTGGTTGTCCACCAGTGAAGCTGTCGCCTGAGATGGAGCAAAAGAAACAGTTTTTTTGTCTGGTGGGTCCCTTCTGTAGTTGTAGGCCAGCAGGTAGAAAGATTGGAACAGGCGCATCCTCAGCCTGGAGTGTGCCAAAACTCCCTTGGTGGGTTCCATGAGGCCTAGTACTTGCTGGACTGAGTGGACTGAGGAATGTTGAATATGAATGAACTTTTGAGTAGATTGGATGATAGTGTCCACCCATGTTTGAGACAGAAGGGCCCGCGTATCCGTGGCATCGAGGAGTGTCCCAATGTAGTGGATGGTTTGGGATGGGGTGAGGTGAGATTTCTCTGTATTGACTTGTAGCCCGAGACTTGAGAGGAAGTGCAGAGTGAATGTGATATTGGTAGTCAAGGTGTCTTTGTCGTGTGCCACCAGGAGCCAGTCTTCAATGTATGGAAAAACAGTGATGCCCTGGGTTCTTAGAAAGGCTGCCACGGGTGCCATGCACTTGGTGAAAACCCTTGGGGCAGTGGATAGTCCAAATGGAAGTGCATGGAAGCTGTAGGCCCGATTGTCAATGAAGAAGCTTAGGAAGCAACAGTGTTGTGGATGAATTGAGATATGAAAGTATGTGTCTTGAAGGTCTATGGACACGAATCAGTCTCCCCAGTGAAGCAGGGGGAGAATGGATTGTAATGTTACCATCCAGAAACATTTTGGGGTGATAAACTTTTTGAGGGCACATAAATCTAGGATGGGAAGCAGTCCTCTATCTCTCTTAGGTACCGTAAAGTACCGGGAGAAGAAACCATCTGAAGTGCGGTGGACCTCTGAGATGGCTCATTTTTCCAGGAGGGTGTGAATTTCTTCCTGGAGGACAGGAGAGGGTGGAGTGTGCAGATATGGCCCATAGGTGGTATGGTTGGTCTTGTTTTTGTGAGGGTCTTGCATGAAGTCATCAGTTTTGTTGTTGAAGAGGACCTCTCCATCAAAGGGGAGGTCCTCAATATGGGATTGGAGTCATCCGGGAGGCCTGCAGAGTGAAATCAGGTGTGTCTGTGCAGGGTGATGCTTGCTGCCATGCTCTTACCTGCACAATCTGCCACATGCCAGGCAGAGTGGATTTGTTGCCCAGCCAGAGCGTAGGCTTCTTGTTGAAAGGAGATGGCCAGAGTTTGTTTGTCTGGTGGTAGGGCGGTGATGATGTTTTGAAATTTTTCTTAGAAGAACTGATGGTAAGCACCCATCATGGCTTGATAATTAGCTATGTGCATGTGGAGTGCTGCCGAAGAATAGATCTTGCGAGTAAGCAAGTCTAGTTTATGGCTTTCTGGGGTATCACAAGCAGAAAACGTGGATCTCATTTGGGCAGTTAGGATGATGACAAAGTTCAGTATTGGATGTTTAAAGGGAAACTTAGCTTTGTCCTGTTAGAACCTATAAAAATTTTCAGTTCTATGAGATGTTGGTTGAATTGAGAAGGGTTTCTGCCAGGACTGGCTGATGAGGTCTGTCAAAGTCTCGAGCATGGCCATCTCAATGTTTACCTTTTTGTGGATGCGGGTGAAGACTGCATCCTTAGGTGGGGTACTGGTTTAAAGACTGGGAGCTGCAATGATTTTGCCATTCTCTCTCTCAGGTGGTTATATGAAGAGAGATACTCCGAGGGGGAGAGACGGCCAGCATCCTGGACACTGGAACTGGGTGAGGATCCTGGGACAAGGACAGAGTCTTTCCCCTCCTTCTCATCGGAATTGGCAGAGCTGTCCTTTGGTTGTGTTTCTCTTGCAGGAACAGAAGGCATTGCAAACAGCTGACACAAGCCTGGTGGTAACTGAGAGGTAAGTAGAAAGTCCGGATTAAGAGAAGGCAGCAAGACCTCAGGTGAGGCAGGACGGGGAGCTAAGGCTTGGGTGGAAGCTGGGGGGGGGGGGGAATCCCTGGTGGCGGTGCTGGTCTCGTGGAAGGCAAAGAGCAGCAGAGTGGTGTGGAGATCAATTTTGAAGGTCTTGAGAATGGGAGTCGAGACAAAGCTCATAGTTTCAGGGGGAATAGTCTGAGGACTGGTAATATAAGCTTCTCAAGTTTGAGGACGAGCGTGTGTGCATGATCAAGACCTGCTCTGCTCTCAAGATCGACAATGGCTCCTCTATGACTAAGAAGGCCAGCCCATATCCCCATACATGAAGGGGAGAGAACGAAAGACGGGTGCATAATAGGCATCATCACGATATGGAGAACTCATTGATGGCAACCTTGAGTAACGCAATCGGTATCAATGAAGGGGCGAGCGTGAGAATGATCGCGATCTGGACCTCCTACTCTCCCTATCGTGGTGTCCTGGTTATGGAGACTGTTGATTTTGACCATCGCTCATCCTCAGACAGTGGAAGCAAGGACTGCTCTCCCAGTGGAGTCCTAGGTGATGGCACTTTCAGTGAGGCGGCAACACTCTGCACAGAGGGTCTCAAGTATTTGCCCTCTGAGACCGAGACCATATACTGGACATCAGTAATAGGAACAGAGATAGACTGTGGATCTGAAACTGCCATAACTGTGATGGGGTCTACAGGCTTCTTCTTATTCTTCTTTGTCACTTCGATATTGGGGGCTGCTGTACGTTTATGGGTGCCATGCTCCGATTTCTTTGTCAATTTTGATAGCAGTTTTGAAGAAGATGAAGCAATGGACTCTACATCCAGGGGTGTCCCTAAAGGAGCTGGCTGATCCATTTGGGTGGCTGAAATCATCCTGGGAGGAGGATCCATTATTTGGAGGGATTGTTCCCAAAAGAAGGAGTGAAGCTGAGACTGACGATTCTTAAGCATAAGGGCAGTAAAACTCTTACAAATTTTGCAGAACTGAAACAAATGGGTTTCCCCTAGGCAAAATAAGCAGGTATCTCATGGCCATTGGACTGGGGAATTTTCTTGCCACGTGTGGCACACTTTTTCATGAAAGCAGAGGCCATAAGTTGCTAAGAAAGGAGGATAGCAGAGCCATGGGGAAGAACACGATGGTAAACTCTCTCTCACTCTCTTTTTAGGTAGAGAATAGAGAAGGAAGGATGAGGGGGAAAGGAAAAGAAAGAAGACTTATCGGTAAGAAGGTAAGAGAAGTGAGGCTCCAGAGCAGTCCTTGGCATGCTGACACAGTGGCAGACCAAAAAGGACTGAGGAAAGCGGGGCTGCCCTTGCTCAGTATGCGCTGAGGCACTTTCGTTTTTGAGGCTCTGGAACTTTCCAAAGCAGTGTTGCTCAAGCGCACACACCCATTTTGTGTGTATACATGGATACCGCAAAAAAGAAGAAACTAATACTAGCAGGGCTTGTGAGTTGCTGGTAAATGGGGAGGGAAAGATATTAAAGATCACGTAAGCAAGGCAGTAAAACGAAAGAAGCAGGATATGTTTTGCAGGGACTGTACTGATTGTGCAGTGGGGGGGGGGGACCATTCTGTTTGTACCCTAAGCTTAGTATGGAAGAAGAAAGTGATAGCGAAGGAACACTACAAATCATAAACACAAAAACCTTTGTTTCTCGGCCAGTTTAGAAAGCAATGGGGAAGAAAAAGTGATAGATGAAAGGGCTGCGTAAGGAAGGATTCTAATGAACTTCCTTCTGAATCCTCTCTCTCTCAAAGGATGTGCCACTAGACACTGAAGAAACTGAAGCAGGAATGAAAGAAGAGCTGAAATCTGGCAGGAATGAATGGGGTGCACAGATATTGTTCATTGTATTCCCAGGGCTCTTTAAGCAAGTTTAACTCTCCTTCAATGGATGGGTTTGATCTGTGTACATACAGTGGTGTGCTGATGTTTCCTGTGTGTATGTGGGGGGGGGAGGTATATCAATTGGTGTGGTCCCTGCCAAACCATGCAGCTGTGACCAGCCAGCAGGCTGCCATTCGTTTTTCTTCTGTTCAGACTTTGTGGTGGAAATTAACTCTTTATGCTCAACTTTCATGGAGGAGAAATGGGGAGCTAGCTGTTCTTCCTTCTCTCTCCTATTGCCTGGGTGTTCTCCCTCCAGGGAGTAAGGAATCTTTTGAAATGAAAATGAAGCAGTCTTTTTTTTTGTGGGGAAAGGTTATATAGTTCAGTTTTTGTAGTGCAATGGTACCTGGGAAACTCTCTCAGATATTAATTTTCCACTGCTGTAGAGAGATTTGTTCAGAAAACTAGGAATTGGTGGGATATTCCTCACCCCAAAGTAAAGGAAAATCCTGAAAACTTCCAAAAAAAGTATCCTCCAATAACAGCAGGAAATTAGTAGTCATCGTGGATTTTTAAAATGGTAGATTATACTGGATTATTTCATCTACTTGATTCTTCCCAAACTGTTTGAAAGTTCACTTCTTTTATAAAGCTAAGTAAAAGAGAAACTTCTTTGATACTGAATTTTCTTCTGGCATAAGACTTTCTCAAGATAATTGCCCATTTATACCAATGTAAAATAATCATGTGCTTCCAAGCAGATGAAATCAATATTAGAATCTTGTTCACCAAACATGTGGCTTCTTATTGTCAACACAGTTTACTTCTTAAACTTGAACATTTTGAGAGAAATGTCCATTTCACAATTTCCTATTTGGAACCATCGCTCATTTTAGACTGCTACAATCCCAGTTCTTTAAATCCTCTCCAAATTAAAATAGGGAGTGATAAGGGAAAGGGGGAAAGGGAAGATCAATGCCCTGGGTTTTTTTAGCAGCCAATCCTCAGCTTTTCAGGAACTGGTACAATTTTAAACTGGTGAATTCCCTATATTATACCTTATTCTCCTTTCCACTGGGCATCATTTAACATGTCTTCCAACCTACCTTTAACAACCTAACCTGTTTTCTGACCTACCTTTAACAATGTTCATTTCTTTTCAGTGTTGGAAGATAATTTTTTTAACTGCTAAAGCCATGCTGGCAACGCATTAATTGAATTTTTGCGGGGAGTACCCAGATGGCTGATATGTATCCAAGTATTAAATGATTAAAGGTAACAGTTAGATCCTGTGGATAAGGTAATGTTTATGTTATCTCCCACTTCTTTCCAGACTGGTGAGATGACAGGGTAATGCCAGAACACATGGATTAAATTAGCTGGTGGCTTGTCACACTTCCAACAGAGATCAGTTGTAACCTTAAAAACCTACCCAGGGACCAACATAGTCTAAGGAAAACTTTCTGTCAAATTAACCTAAGTTGCACATAGCAGGAACACACTGTTTAACTGATGAAGAAGAACAGCATTAACGCCCATTTCAGAGGTTTTAATCTTCATTGATTCCATTTTTACTTTTTATTAGAGTGGGCAAAATAGGGCTCTGGGGTGGACCCCCCACCTCACCAACTACTTCTGTGGTCTTTAGTGCTCTCTGGAAACCCCCTTTCTCTGAAAAAAAAAAAAAGTGAACTGCTTTATTCAAGCTGCCAAGAGGCTGCTCACTTTCTAAATAGGCACAGCTCCCTCCTCCCCATGCACACTGTTTAACACAAACATTTTACTCTTTTTCCAAACCAGAAGTGGGCTTCCAGCCATTTTCAAGTTTGGTGTTGCTGCTTCTTTATTGCATTTTTGCCAAAAGGCCAGGTCATTATTCAAATAGACCAAGAACTTGCCACAGGATGGAGGCAGTCAAGTAGTATTTAATGAAGGAGATCTCTGGCAACAGGTGATTTAGATGGCAGTGAGTGAGTAGTGTCACCAATTGAGATGGACACCTCATTCTGGGTAGTGATCTGTTCACTCCTGCTTTTATACATTTACATGTAGATTGATGCATTTAGGTTTCCTTCCTCCATTTTAGGTAGAGGCAGATGGACAGATCTGCATGCACGTTCCAGAGGCTTTTGTAAGTTTTATGAGCATGCTTGTGTTAAGATCATCAGGAAAGGCCTTTCTCTTGGGTCCGTCACCTTCACAGGTGCATCTGATGGGGATATGGGAGAGGGCCTTCTCTGTTGCTGCTCCCAAACTTTGGAACTCCCTCCCACAGGAGGCCATGCTGGCCCCATCTTTGCTGTCCTTCCGCAAGCAGGAGAAGACCTTTCTCTTCAGGCAGACTTTCCCTGAGTGACTGGCTGCCTGAGTAGGGTTTTTAAATGGATTGTTTTGAATGTGTTTTGATGTGGCTTATGTCTTTTAGTATGATATTTGTTTTATCCTTTTTAGTATTGTTTAGTAACAACGAGTATACTTGTTAGCTTTAATATTGTCTTATAATTATGTAAGCTACCTTGGGTCCTTTTAAGGGAGAAAGGCGGATAAAAATATTTCAAATAAAATTTAAAAATATAAATATAAGTCTTTCCTCCTGTATTGTCCTAAATTGATTTTTTTCTCTTTCTCTTTCTGTCTCTTATTGCCAATAGTAATTTCTATTCAGTATTCACAAGCTCAGCACTAAGCTATTGCACTCTGCCAGTAACATGCCAACTAATCCTAACAAATATAATATCTGCATTATGGGAAAAGATGTAAGAAAATGAAAATGGGACAGTGGTTCAGACTCGCACATAACTTGGCCTCCAAATTGTTTTCACTTTCACTTTGGATACATTCTGCACCTCACAGTGCAAAAGCTGATATAACTGAACTAATCCTTCCTGCTTTGACATTTTTAAAACTGGGAGTCTCAGCAAGTGGACATCCTGACTACTTTCAGCTATTGTGAGCGCAATCATACTCTTTCATACTGTATTTCAGAGTCAAAAGGAAAGATAAATGCTCTTTGGCCAGGAATTGGGTCCCTGTTTTCTTTCATATACATCTGATACTGAGATACAAACAGAATACTGCATAAAACTATGATTTATACTTGGAAAACAAAGACATACGTATAGGCCAAATTCTACAGTAGAAGTGCATGCCTCATCTTGACATAACTGATGGTCATGATAGAAACATGGAGAACTCTGAGGGAAAAGTTCTGTTATTCAAGTCACTGCTAGAGTCAGTCTGACAACGCTAGGATATTGATGATGCTTCTTTTTTGTAAAATAATATTTTCTAAACATTTTACTCGCTGCAAAGTGCCGGGAATATCAGGGACCTGTATCAGTGTGTAGCAATCACTCTGCCTATGCATATGTATAAGTGTATCGGCATGCACCAATAAGAGTTGTTGGGAGGCGGAGCCAGTGGAACAAAAAGGGAGAGATGAAGCAGATAAGGGTAAAGGTTCCCCTTGACATTTAGTCCAGTCGTGTCTGACTCTAGGGGGCGGTGCTCATCCCCGTTTCCAAGCCATAGAACCAGCGTTTTGTCCAAAGACAGTTTCCGTGGTCACGTGGCCAGCGCGACTAGACACGGAACGCCATTACCTTCCCACCGAGGTGGTACCTATTTATCTACTTGCATTTTTACATGCTTTCGAACTGCTAGGTTGGCAGGAGCTGGGACAAGCGACGGGAGCTCACTCCATCGCGTGGATTCGATCTTACGACGGCTGGTCTTCTGACCTTGCAGCACAGAGGCTTCTGTGGTTTAACCCACGGACAGGAAGGCAGATAGTCAGTGGGGAGTTGAAAAGCAGTTAAGAGTGTGGAACTTAGAGAGAGTTAAGTTTGAAATAAGTTACTACTTATGTGAAACTCAAGATTTGAACTGTATCCAATAAACCTGTTTTCGTTAAAAGTTACATGCAGTATGGACCTCAGTCTTTCCAAGTAAATAATGTTGATAGAGATCAACTGGTGGCAGCATAAATAAGAATGTGGTGTGGGCCTTAGATTAGTGAAATAATCCAGGGACACGGAAGGGGCACGTCACACAGTGGCTCTGGCATATATGTGCCTTACGTTTCCCTCATGCATCAAAACCTTGCGTGTCATGAAGGACTTTTTTGCCACCGTCTTTAAGAAGCATTTGCATAGCTAGAAATTCTCCTATCAACATTGTACAAAGAAGTACATTTTTAAAATGGTGCATTAATACCCCTCGCATGATAGAGTCTCCTATCCTTTGACCCTAGTTTTCAACATCCAAGATAACTTGGTGTCATCAGTAAACGTTTAACTGGGGATCTCTAGTAAGGGGCTTGTAGAGCTGGCTGGAGTTACTGTAAGTATGGCTGAGAGTTTGATTTCTCACTGTGCCTCCTGGGAGAAAAGAGCCTTGAGCCTTGGGCAAGCTGGACAGTCCCAGAGCGCCCACAGAAGAAGGGAATGGGAAGCCACTTCTGAGTCCTGGACACCTAGAAAGGGCTGCCACAAGTCAGAAATGACTTGATGTTACATTACTAACAGTGAAAGGCTTCTGACCAGATTTTTTTTTAAATCAAAGTGTAGACTGTCTACAGAGTTTAAAAAAACAAACAAACAAAATAGAGTTTATCTGTTTGCCAGATTATCTGTTTCCTGGGCAACATGTTGTGGGGGAGGCTCCCAGACACTCTGCTGCCCTGCCTTTTTCTAGACCAGATCAGATGGTAGAGATGGCAGAAATGGCGGCGGCAGGAAGAATGATGACACAAGCTCTTTATCTTCTCTTTTCTGGCCACGCTTGTCAGCATTCCTTGAGGATGCAGCTGTACACAGTTTAATCTGCTGAACAGCAACAAGTTAAACTAAATAACGGTTGGTGAGAGTGCCATCAGTGAGGATACAGGAATGGTGAAGGGGTAACCTCCTCACTCCTCTGGTGACCCCATTGTTCTACCTTCCACATGGCTTCCATCTGTTTAGTTCAGTTCATTGCTACTCAGAAGACCTGAAGAAATACCTCAATTTAAAAATGATGTAAAGCTGCAACCATAACAAGATCAGTTACCGCTAAAACACATTCTGTTGCAAGCAGCCTGCAAAAGTAGCTGTCCTTGTTGGTAACTATGGTGTCATCATGACGGGTACTAACCCAGGATACTATTCATGTGCATCCAGCAACACTTTTGATATTGTTCTTTCTCTTCCTGTTTTGCTATAGGAAAAGAAAGATGATAGCGAGGAGCTATAGTAGGAGCTCCCATTGACAAGAAAATTTATAATATTGTATTTCTGTAGTATCTATTTTATTTATTTATTTATTTATTTATTTATTTATTTATTTAACTTATATGCCACCCACACTACCAAAAGGTCACTGGGCGGCTTACAACAATTTAAATATAATAAAAGATATAAAGATAAAACAATCAAAATACAATTTAAAATACAGTACTCTAAAAATTGCCATCAGGAACCAAAGTTGATATTATTTCAATTAAAAATCTTCTGGAACAGGAAGGTTTTGACCTGGTGCCGAAATGTCATCAACGTCGGCGCCAGACAAATCTCCCTCGGGATGGTGTTCCATAGTCTGGGGGCAGCTGCCGAAAAGGCCCTTTGTCTACAAGCCATCCCTCTTACCTCCTTGAGGGAGGCTCTTTCAGGAGGGCCCCCTGGCTAAATCTTAATTGCCAGGTAGGTTCATATGGAAGGAGGCGGTCCTTCAGGTATCCAGGGCCCAAGTCATTTAGGGCTTTATATGTCAAAACAAGCACTTTAATTGGGCCCGGGCAGCGACTGGTAGCCAATGTAATTTGAACAGAATCGGCCTGATGTGTTCCCTAGCGGCCCCACCACTCACCAGCTGCGCAGTTCGATTCTGAACCAGCTGCAGTCGCCAGACCATCTTCTTATAATTTATTTCATTTCATTGCTTTTAACTGTTGTTAGAGCTCCTAAATAGTGTGTAAATACTAGAACTGGATGTTTTGTGTATAAATAATATACTGATTTTATTATTATTTTCAAGTACATCTTTAGCCAAAAGAAAACCCTCAGATTTTAAATTACTACAGAATAAGCTTCTGCAAATAAAAACAATGTAGCAGATGAACCCACAACTTAACCCACAATGGGTTACAAATTTGTTGGGAGCTGAGGGTACGTAAAGCAGACTTTATCTAAGCTTCAGTTTGGTTGTAGAGCTTCTCTGTGCTCAGTGAGATACTTTCTTGCCTGAGGTTGGGGAGTTTTCCTGTACTGTGACCTGGGCGTAGCTCAGACTCTGTTCGGTTCTCTGGAGCTTTGAAATCAGCCTATGGGCTTTGAAAGAGTTGGATGAGAAGCAGAGAGATACTTCTGATTTTTGTGCAAAGTGTTTAACGGTCCAACAATAAAGTTTTCTTCATTAAACAAAACAACTCAAAAACTTATGAAACCTAGCTAAATAAAAGTGAAATCATGCACACATTCCTTTTTATATTAAATTAGTTCACAAAACTTAGTATTTAATTACATTTTGGGACTTTGGGTTTTATCCAACAAGCCACTTAAGCACATCTTGATTTCATCTACCAGATACATTTTCTTGACAGCAATCCTAGATGGTGAAGGAGAGCAAGGAAGCCCAACACATTGAGTTAAGTTCTAGACTTAAATTTTTTACCAGAGCAAAAGTTCAATGATATTTTCCTTAGCTCTAATTCTTGATAATGTACTAGAGAACACTTATGAGGACAAAGAGAGTGCTTGCATAACAATGTAATAGTGGGATTAATTTAATGTAAGAACAGGTCATCTAGAGAAAAACAGCTGTCTCTCTTTATTGTGTCTGGTGTATCTGTTTTGACTAGTGAGATTTATAAATTGGCTTGGTTGTGTAAATATAATTGCATTCACAGGCTTGACTCGTTTTTAATTTCTATGGTCTCCTTCCCATCTTACAAAGATTATAAAAATCCAGTAACTGCTACAGTCCTAATGCTGGTGTTTGTTGTTATGGGCCAATCAAGTTGTCTCCAATAATGCAACCCTATGAATGAGAGACCTCTAAAATATTAAAACAGCCCTGCTCACCTCTTACAAACACATGGCCATAGCTTCATGGTCAATTCATCTCATATTTGCTCTTCCTCTTTCTTGCCAGACAGCATTATAGCCTTTTTCCAATTAGTCTTCTCGTGACGTACCCAAAACACAACAGCCTCAGTTTAGTCATTTTTACTTCTAGAGAGAGTTCAGGCATCATTTAATCTAGAACCCACTTATTTGCCATTTTGACAGTACAGGGTATCCACAAAGCTCTCATCCAGTACCATATTTTGAATGGCTTGATCTTTTTCCTGTTAGCTTTCTTCATTCTCCAGCTTTCACATCCATACTTAGTAACATTTTTGGCCTTTGTCTCCAGTGATGCTTCCTTACACTTGAGGATCTTTTCTTGTTCCTTCATAGCTGCCCTTCTGAGTCTCAGTCTTCTTCTGATTTCTTGGCTGCAGTCTCTATTTGGTTTGATAATTGAACCAAGGTATATAAAAACATTAAAGTTCAGAAGTTCTTCTGTAGTTCTGATTTTTGTCTTCTTAATATTCAACTGCAGTCCTGCTTTTGCATTTTCTCCTTTCACCTTAATCAGGAGTCATTTCAAGTCACTGTTGCTTTCTGCCAGTAAATATGGCATCATCTGCATATCTTAAATTATTGATGTTTCTTCCATGAATTTTCACTCTTCCATCATCTGAGCCTAATCCATCTTTCTGTACATGTTCTGCTTACAAACTGAACTGACAGGGAGATAAAATACACCCTTGTCTCACATTTTTTATAAGAGAGACCCTTCTGTGTCTCTTTATTTTGTCCTAACAGTAGCTTCTTGTTCTCAATTTAGCTTACAGGTTATGGATTGGGTCAATCAAATATTGAGACACACCCATTTCTCTTAGAACAATCCATACCATTGTATGACCCACATAGTCAAAGGATTTCCTCTCGGCCAATAACTCATAGGATACCCCATGTGATGCAGTGGATATTGTGACAGACTAGGACCCAGGAAATCTAGGTTTAAATCCCTGTTCAGCTATGGAAATTCATGGGAGTGGTGGTGGAGGAGTGGGAGTAGAACTGGTAAAACCACTCAAATGTCTTGAAAGACTTATTAAGGTTAATTTGAGTCTGTTTATATTTGATGGCACATGATGCATTATAAAGTCTAGACTGATCTGAAATTCACTGGTACACTCCAGTAGCCATTGTATATTTGTAAGTATGATCTCTAGGACCTCTTCCTTTCTGGAACCCAGATTGAAACATCAAGCATTTCTCATTCCTTATATGGTAAAAGTCTTTGTTGCAACACCTGCATCCAAGTAAAGTTACAATTCCATATGCTTCCCATCTTAATTAATTGAATAAAGAAACAATGAAGCAGCACCTATCATGTATCTCAGGAGAAAGGACGGTTTATAACATCAAAACCTTAGAGGCCTGATAGGTCTCCAGCAAACTCCTCCTATTGATTATTTCTTCCTCCACAAGTATTGGAATCGAATGGAAAGTTGGTAGGATGGTTAGCAGTGATGAACCCATTTCCCAGAACTCTGGAGGGGTTTGAGCTCAGGTCATACCGGACAAAGGGTTCATGAATTTGGCAAGTTTATATTCCAAAATGTGTCTTTGAAATTCACACCCATCTATTTCAAAATAGCTTCCACAGAATGACATTGATCGCATTGATGAACTTTTTTCTTTGGCAGGACAGCAAAAGGCAAAAAAACCCCCACACAACTGTAATCTAGATCAAACCATCCTGGGGCTCCAAACTGCTGTGTCCAGTATTTTAAACCTTCTGCTTTGTTTGGACTTTCTTAGGTGCAGCTGTACAAATATGTCTCTCAGCCACTGTACAGAGCAGTCATTTTGCTCCTTAGGCTGGGCAGGAAACCAGTATATTGCATTTCTCCACACGTCTTAAATAGCGATCACATTCACAGTTACGAGGATTTTTAAAAGAATACATCAGAATAGCAGGACTCTCTCGCTAATGTTGCATTCTCAGGTAACTGGATTATAGCAATTATCTTAAATATGGGTTGGGTTTACACTTATTTAAGATGCTGGGAGTTTCAAGCTGGAAATTCTGGTAAGTGGGCCCATGCTCTTTACTCTCCCCATCACTGGGGCAACTTGCAAGAATGGACAGAATAATTAGTTTTGCATCCTCCTACGTCTGAATTTTTATATGTCTATGTTCGTTGTACTGAATTTATTGAGAAGTTAATAAAGAAATGATTTCACCTCAACCTATGAGGCAAAGCACCATATTATACTATGTAGCTTGAGCAGCTTAGAGATTGCCTGGAGCCCTATCTGGAGCCCTACTGTGTTTTTGCTTAGTTCCAGCTACTAGCCCTTATGGTTTAGGACTGATCCTCAATTGATGCCTCATGGCAATAACCTGGAGGCAAAATTAATAAGCCAGCAGTGCTACAATAATTTAAATGTTACTAAGAGGAGAAAAGGGAGGATAAAATACAAGAAATAAAAAGGGAAGGATAGGCATTTAAAGAAGAGAGAGAAGGTGGGCAAATACTGTATATCTACTAATAAATTAATAAGGGGCCTCATTTGGTATAATAGAATTAAAAATGAAGCTTTAAAAGATGACTGAAGTCTCCTCTATAAAACCCTTAGAATTAAAGCACATGGAGAATATGTGATATGGAGAATTTTGGAAATACTGGGACAGTCTTCTTGCAAAAGTAGCCCTGTAGAGATTTGTCATTTTCATGCATGTCTTAAAGAAGGGTGGATAACTGCCAGTGGTCAGGGACATTCTCTTCCTACTGCAGATGCACCACAAAAGCAGCCCCTTTTTTACATCTAAGGACTTGACTATGCTACAATTTATTCTAGTAATTCCCATGGCCATTTTTGAGTTATTTCCCACCAACTACGGGATGTCAAGCTAAATGCAGGTAAACCCAGTCATTTTTCATGGTCATTCAGTTTATTTTGCTTTGCTGGCAGGGGGTTCCAATTTTTTCTTGTGATTCCCAGCCCATTGCTTCGTTTTGATTTTTGGCATACATATATAATTGCCTATATTGGTCTGAAGGGGCAGTGGTGGGTGTGTCCTAGGCGGTTTTGATGGCAACCTTTTCAGTGGGGTGTGTTGTGGCAGGTAAGCCAGATCATTCCCCTCCAGTAAGCATCTCCCCTCTTTTCATGGAAGGTTGCTTTAAAAAAAATTCAAAAGGATCTTGTCAAATATACTGTAGTGCTGATTCAGAGCAGTGCTGTTATCAGCCATCACAATTTTCACAGAAAAGGAAGAGTTAATGATGACGGGGAGGGGTGAGGAAGAGAACAATAACTTTTCCAATCTCTGATCTGTTCTTCCATTTATCAATGGAAGAGAAGGAGGATGAGATTCTTTGATGGGGGCTCCTCTCTGTCACTCTCAGTCTGCTGGGGGAACCCAGTCCCCTCTCCCATAAGTCACCAGATCCTTGGAGGAAGAGAGATAGCATCCTTGGAAGGTTTAGAGAGATATTCTGGGAGGAGGAGGAGCAGCAGCACCACCAGCACGAGCAACAACAACAGCAGCAACAACAACAACAAAGGAATTAAGCTGTACCAGCACATCTCAGGGGAGGCAGGGTCTGGTTATGTGGTAAACTGGCACAAAGAAACCTGCAAGTTGATTAAATGTCCTTGTGTTATGTGAAACATTCAGCAGCTCACTGATTTGTTTTTCCTCCCCATCCCAGTTAAAGCCATAAATCAGGATCACTGGAGGTGGCAGTGAGGGACAGAAATAAGAAGAATTTAAGGGAATGAATTTTTGCTATATGAATTCAGTGATGAATCACCTGTCAATTTTTTAAAAAAGAGAAGAGAATGGATGATGATGAGAAGTGAAAGCATGGGCTAAGGAAGAAGGCACGTTAATAGGACGCGAGGAATCCTGGTGAAAATTGTACCAATTGGAAGATGCAGTATGGACTCTCAAAATAGGGATACTTAATCATTTAATGTGAATTACTACAGTGATTTCAAGAGCAGAAAGTGCAAGTCAATCTGAATAAATGCAGGATAACCTCCTTGTGTAGTCATACCCTAAACGAGTAACTTCTGAGTTCTGCATCAAAATATTATTTTAAATCTGAATTAATAGCTATTTCCCTTTCTTCCCAACTGTCGATCTACTAACACAGAATGCAATACCATGGCATGAAATGAACTATTCTTACTTGTGTATTTCCAAGAATACTTGCATCTGCCTAAATTTCTCTCTCTCTCTTTCTCTCTCTCTCTGTATGAAAGAGAGAGATAGGGAGAGATGTATATAGAAAATCAAAACAGACTTTAAAGGAATTTCTGGGGCTTGGGGTTGAGGCTTGTGCCTCTGACAGGAAAGCTATCTTTGAACGTCAGGTTTGGCTTCATAAAATTAGACTCACTTCAGGAGAGACAAAGAGGAATATGATACCTTATTTAAATTTTCAAAAGCCTTTTACCACGGCTAATAAAAATGCAGTTTTGACTGGTATTTGGGTAGCACCACAGAATTCTGGTGACAACTGAGATTAATATATGAGGATATAAGTAGCAATGTGCAAATCCAAGCTTTTGATTTGCCCCTTTTTGTAATGGCAGTACTTATACAATCAGAATTTAAAACCCAGGATTCTCAGGCACATCAGGCTCGGTTGGACTTGCTTGTCTTTTTTTCTTGTTTGGACAATGTACTTGAAACACGGTTCAAAATCTAAGTCAATCCTTTGACCAGCCATCCTTGCCTTCAAATTGTTGAGCAGCATTTCTCAAGAATGAAAGAAGCAATAAAAGAGCCACTGAATAATTGGATTCTTTTCACAACTGAACACTTCAGGTTTACAAAGGCATAGAAGTCTCCCACTGCAGTGCTCTTAGGCAGCTCGGGGATCTCCTAAAATGATATAAGAGGTGCACTTTTCCCTCCACCCAAGTCTGGCTAAACAATTTTCTGTGCTTGTGCCTAGACCATGAGATCCAAAGAGACCAGGCAATAGAGCAGCAATTTACATCAACAAAGGGGATTTTGATGCACTCCTCTGAATGAGGTGGCATTACCATGTTAATAGCTTTTTCACTCTCAGACTAGGAGGCTGGAAACTTTTGCAAATGGAGAACAGTTCCGCTTTCCATTTTAACTGTAACAATAGCAGAGGAGCTCTTTAAATTGCATCAAATAGCAGTCAGTGAAATCCCTAACTAACCATCCACTCCTGCAGTTTTTTATTAACCACCAGGCCAAAGGAACAAAAGAGGGAGAACAACTTGGACTTTCAGTTGTATCCCCAACTCCTAATCCCCTAGGGATGGCAAGAGGAATTGCCTGCAGAGCTGCTAAAGGAAACTACTTCATTATGGAAGGTTCTCTCTCTCTCTGTGTGTGTGTGTGCTTTCTGCTTTCCATGTGTGTGTGTGTGTGGTTTCTGCTTGCCCTCTACAATACAAGAGATTCCAGGTACATTTTTTAATATGAATTTGTTTACAGCCTCCTGGTTAACAGGGTCACAATGGGATTTCCCCTCCCTCTCCCCCACCCAGTCCCATTTTTCAGACAGCTGTTGTTCTTCACTGGTTCCCACACTCATCCACTTGTTCCCTTGTCACATACTCTGAATGTGCTCTCCTCCTGACACTGACTGCCTCACACAATAAAGAATGAATGGAAATGTTGCCTCTACAGTCAGTCTATGGAACAGGGCCCATTCATTAGCACTCAAATGTTCTTCTGCCACCAGCGTAGATACCATCCTTTACCTGACAGCACTCAGCTACCTTCCCTTCAGAAAAACATTCTCTCTTTTATGTAGTTTAGCTGTCTCAAGAGACACAAACATGGCCCTCTTTAGATGTTACTCTTCTTCAGCTCAGCTCAAAACAGATTTGGGGCCTGCGCACGCTGCTTCCCCATCCCATTCTGCTCATTGTGTCATCACCAACATTTATCACTAGTTAATGCAATATAGTCTTCCTTCAGTTAACAATAGAACACATACCAGAGCATACCATACTGAATTATCTAGGTACCGATAAACACAAAACCTCATGGCCAGTCTCCAGTAGAAAATAATCACAGCACTGATTATCAACTTGTCTACTTCCCCCACACTCCATCGCCCAGCAGACAGAGATCACTTTTATACGAATAAAAGCTCTGCTTGGCCATGCAATGGTTCCCATTGGGGAGGGAAATTACGCAAACAGATACAGACATTCTTTCTAGAGGTATCGCTTCTGACTTGTGCTAAAAGGGGCGAGGACATGACCAGATCCTGACTGTACCACACTGACAGGCTGGAGTGCAGCAATATCCAGAAATGTCTGGTTAACCATCTTGTTACATCTCCATAGACCTTGGCTAGGTTTCTGGATCCAAATAAGGTAAAATAAAATTTTGAAATACAGAATAAAATGATATTTGTAGAAAGAGTGAGCCTACAGAAAGTACATCTCATAAAATAAATGAAGAAACAGTACATTGCATAGACTTCTTACAACAATGTTATTTCAGAATTCTGAAGAATTGCAGTAATACAGTTTTGCACTGGCCTGTTTTGTTACATGGCAATGATTCAAAATATAGTTCACAGAAGGTTACACAATGACTTTTCTTCTGAATGTCTGAATCATCTCAATCTCAAGAAACAGCAAGGCAGAGCTATGGAAATATTTTTTTCCTGCAGGCTCCCTTCTCCCATCAACATGTCCTACTCCATTGAGCCTGTACACTTATTCGTCAATCATTGTAAGATCAGCTTGTTCAGCATGCCTGATACAGCAACATAGAGCATTTAGGATCTTTCAGCATTGGTGGTCCCTGAACAGTTATGATCCAGACTTTTTTTAGTGACCTTAGTCACCAAAGATTCAAGAGTAGTCATATCACGAAGTGTTCAAAAGCCATTAACAGAACAAGCTCAAGAATTTCATCTACCTATCCAGTACAGCAGATGATTAGATCATCCCATAAGCACTAGATAAGCTTATGACTAGCAGGCCTTTGGAGGTGATTAAAGTCACACAGGGAAGATAAAGTATAACGACTTGTTCAAAATGTTGTATCAATGAGGGGATAAAATATTGTTTCTATTTGCACAGCTGATGACAGAACATGAGATCTGCCTGGGCATACATTCATTCCTATTGGATAAAGATATTATTTCAAACAGAAATATACCTGATATGGAAAATACACATGCAGGAACTAATTTAAGACTTCAGGTTTTAACATCTATCAGCACAGAGTATATTGATTCAAGACAGTTTGGAACACTGAGGGTTTTGGTATTTTTTTTTTAATAGACCTGAAATGAAATCCTACTGGTAAAACAAAATTCATTTTCACATCATGGTCTTACCTTGGAGAACCAGGCCAGATTTTTCAATCACATATAAGAAAGATGTGAATGGCGCAATGGGAGACTTGGCAACCAGAAGCTGCAGAAACAAAGACAAAAAGCAACAGTAATTCCTACAGTGAGCTAATTACAATTCCAGTTTACAGAGCAAATCAACAATGGTAGCAACAAATATTTTAGTACACTTGCTCATAACAGGTCTACAAAGACTTTACATTATCATTAATTTTATTTGCAAAAATGTACTTTTCTTTTTTAAGTTCAAAACAGACATTCAAATTTTCCAAAGTTCCATATCGTTTCAACATGCCCTTCTTCTTCCTTGTGTCCTTATTTTCAAATCTGAAACTGCTATCTGTTCAAAGTCCAACCCTGTTCAGAATGTAAGGTACAACAAATTCCTCATTTGTTTTTCTGACAGCTTCATCTTCTGGAAGATAGAAGAAGCAACTAGAGGATCACCTTTTGCTAGATCTGATCCTCATCAGCCAGGATAAAGTGGTCAATGAGTTAGAAATAGTGGGACCATTGGACGGAAATGACCATGCCCTCGTGGGATTCATCTTACTGAGGAAAAGGAAAACTGAGGGTAGTACAAGATACATTCTGCACGTTAAGAGAGCTGATTTCAGTAACCTCAAGGAAATACTGGATGAGTTGTGAGAAATACTCAAGGTAATGGAGTTCATGATGGACGGAAGTTTCTTAAAGAAGTCCGGGTGGTTGCAGAAGGAGCTTTCAGAGTAGACACAAAGGAAATTGGCATACATAGGAAACAGAAGAGAGAATCACCAAGGAAATATATATAAATAAGTAATCAATATTTATAGGGAGAAAGTCACAAGGGTTAAAGCTCAGAATGAGCTTAGATTTGCAAAAGAGATTCATAAAATAAAGAGTTGTCTGTGCATGCACACATGTTTGAGCTGTGTTCAGAGCAAGGGAAAGAGCAAGGAAGCAGTAGACCCACTGTGTAGAAAGGATGGAGAAGTGTTGATAAAGGAAGGCTGAACTGCTCCACACCTACTTTGCCTCTGTCTTCTCCCAGAAGGAAAACAGTGGTCACTGAAGCACAAGTAAAATAAAAAATTCAGAGGATTACTACTCAAGATGGGTAAAGAGACAGTACAGAAATACCTCTTTGCTTTAAATGAATTCAAGTCTTCACAGTAAGATGAAATAAATCCTAGGGTGTGAAGGAACATATAGACACAATTTCAAATGGTCTACAGTCTTTGAACATTCTTGGAGAACAGATGAGGTCTCAAAACTGAAGGGGGGCAATGGTTATTTCCGTCTTTTAAAAAGGTGGGGAAAGAAGATCTAGGCAACTACTGATCAATCAGCTTGACCATAATACTAGGAAAATTTCTAGAAAAGAAAATCAGTCAGTCAGTATTTGAGTACTTAGAAAATAGCACATTGAGCATGGATTTCTCAAGAAGAGTCACAGACTACAATCTTTTTTTTTATGAGTTACAAGCTTGGTAGAGCAGGGAAATATTGTAAATATCATAATCATGTGTCATGATATCAGCAGTACTTTCAGCAAGGTTCCCCATGATATTCTAGTGGGATAAGTCTGATAAAATATGGGCTTTATAATGCTGATTTGTAGCTATTTATCAAAGAGTGTTCACTTACACAGAGTGACAATGTAGTCCTGTAGATTTCTGTCCTGGGTCTAGTGTTGTTTAACATCCTTACAAATGACTGATGAAAGACTTAGAGAGGATCTGATCAAATTTGCAGACAATACCAAATGGGGGTAGGGCACCTAACATTTCAGAAGATGGAATCAAGATTGAAGATAACCTTAACTGATGGGAAAACTAGGACAAAACAAACAAAATGAGTTTCGACAGGGAAAAATGCAAAGTTCTACATTTTAAAGGAGAAAATTGGAGTACTAAAAGTTCACAGTGGCAATGCAATATTATATATAAGGATTATACAACAGCCAAAATCCTCCTGAGCAGTTATACTAGTAGAAGAGAAATAGTATAATTTGCAGCAACAAATTGCTGCAAAATAATGAGTCCCAATATGGCTTTCTGGTTGTCCACTAAGCCATCCAAGTGGCATATAATGAGGAATCCAAACAGCAACTTCTTAATGAATGCCAATTTGCAGCTATGTGGTACACCATTTCGTTTCTGGTGGTGTTAATATATATGAGGATTTTGGTCAGTATATAAAGTATTACAACAAGTAAGATTAGTGCTACATTTATACACAGGGTAAATTAAAAATCAGTATCAAATGTGCACACACTGTATTATGTAAATAATAAAAATATCTATCCAGTATGCTGTTAAATCAACATTGACAGGACCTCTGGATGCAATCTTTTTTCAGATTCTTCAGAATTAAAACTTCACACATGGCACAGATGGTTTGAATGTTATGAGGTGAATGCTCACAGCTCTTAAAACTGAAAATTCTTTACAACAGGGAATTGCATCTCAGGCTGCCTGCACTCCCTTGTTGCTTGGTGACACAAACATTTTGGGATTGTTTTATAACTGCAAGCATTCACTTGTATGGATAAAGCACATGCAAGTTTGATATTGGCCGAGATCCTGTCACTGATTTGCATGTGTGTAAGTTAAATTGTATAACTCACCATGGTGAATTTACCACCAATTAACAACATGTTGGTTGAATTACTAGGCATATCCGTTGTGCAATCAGGCATGCATTTATAACGTGACTGATGTCTTGTTATTTAGGAGCAACAGACCACAGTGGGCTACACAAATTAATTTATGCATTCCCAGATCACCAAGAGGATCCTAGCCTTCCTTTGTAATTTACCTTAGGTATAATGCACAAATTCTATCTACTGTTGTAATACTTTAGATTGTATGCATCATTGTATATTTTACAATTTGGTATTTTTCTACTTTCAGTATTCTCTTTTTTCTCTTGTACATTTACAACTGTTGCTCTAGTCTGTTTTTTGGGTTAAGTTCTATGTGTAGGAAGGAAAAATTAGATGCACAAATAAAATATAGATGATATCTGGTTTGGTAGTATTACAAATAAAAGTGATTGAGGGATCTTTGTAGACTATAAGCTAAACATGAAGCAAAAGTATGATCTGCTGGAAGACAAAGCTAGTGCAACACTTCACATCAACAGAAATATAGTGTCCAGACAGGGTATGTAATAGGACAACTCTATTCTATTTTGGTCAGACCTCACTTGGAATATTATGCCCAATTTTGTGCACCAAAGGACATTTTTGCAAGAAGGAGACAAGATGGCAAAGGTCTGGAAACAAAGTGCTAAGAAGACTGGTTGAGACAGCTGAGTATGTTTAGTCTGGAGAAGAGGAGCTGATGTGATAGCCATCTTCAAATATTTGAAGGAATGTCACCTGGAAGATGGAGAAAACTTGTTTTCTACTGTTCCAAAGAGGACTGAAGCAATGCATTCAAACCATAAGAAATGAAATTTCAACTAAACATTAGGAAGAACTCAGAGAGAGAGTTCCACAACAGAATGGACTGCCTGGAAAAGTAATGGATTCTCCTACGTTTAAGGTTTTAAAACAAACGTTAGGACTTCCTGCTTCAGCAGGAGGTTAGATTCAATGACCTTTGAGACCCCTTCCAGTTCTACAATTGTAGTATTCCACGAAACAGAGAATGCTCCAAACATCTGGCTTATTTCTATGTTCTGGGAGTCACAGAAGTACAGAAGATGCACAATGGCCTAGAAGACATAGGGGTCTTCACTTTAAAAAAAGGAGAATTGCTCCCAAGTGACATTAGTCAAAGTTTCCATATGTGTTGGTTTGAGTTTCATAAAACCATTCATAGTATAAAACATTACATTGTGAGGCTAAAGTGGGAACATACAACCAGCCCACCCACCCCCATTATGATTTGCACAAAGGAACTCCAGGCTGATGCTGGTTCTTCATCAAAATATGAGGGCTTGCTGCTGCCATTCTTGCAAAACATGTCTGCAATCCAAATTTGAAGCAGATTTCCTCCTTCATTTCTGCCCCAGGATAAAAAGGGAAAGGAACTGGAAAGCAATTTCCCAGCCTGTGGTTTTCACAGCGACATTTCCAACTTTGTAGCCCTGAGGGCACCACTTAACAAGGCTGCTGATCCAAAGCACATTCTAGTTCTTTTCAGAGCTCTGTTTCAATTACGGTGATGTCATATCCATTTTACCAAGGCCCAGGAAAAAACATCAGAGCATACTGCTTCCTTCATTTTTTTATGTGTGCATGTACATGCATGTCCAAAATGTATCTATAAGGCCTTCAAAAAGCACTGTCAGGTCCACTCTTCTGTCAAAGAATTAAACTTCTCCACCTCTGAATCTTACAACTCTTCTTAACCAGGGTTCATTAACAATACTGAATTAAATAACAGTTCAAGTGCTAGACATGCAAATTCATTATTACTATACAAAGTATTTAACTGACGTTTAAGGAACCAGTCTTTTGTGGATCCTGAAGTATAACCGAAGGTGTTTAGCTATTCTGAAATTCCACTGTAGAATCTTGTGTGGTAATACTCCAAAGTGAAGTAATGGGGCCTCTTGGACATAAGAGAAATCTTCCGTGGCTGTGTAGAAATGCAATCACTGCAGCACTTATGTGCATGCAAAGTATGCCCCACTGCATAAAAGAAGAGCTAGCAAATGACTGAGATAACACTATTGAAGTAACCTGCTTCTGGTCAAAAATAGTATAATTAGATTAAAATTTTAATCTGTGTTTAATTTTTACCCATAGTTCAAATACATCCATGATTTTAAATTGTGCAGTGCTCTGGAAGGAAGGAAGGAAGGAAGGAAGGAAGGAAGGAAGGAAGGAAGGAAGGAAGGAAGGAAGGAAGGAAGGAAGGAAGGAAGGAAGGAAGGAAGGAAGGAAGGAAGGAAGGAAGGAAGGAAGGAAGGAAGGAATGGACAAAATCTGGAATTCGCAACAAAAGGAAACATTCACATACAAAAGAAAAATATTTAATATAATTATTTCCATGTGTCTATTTTTAGGGCTATCAGACAACTGATACAATGTAGTGCATGGGAGTGGACGATCTATCACAGTGGTCGTCAACCCCTGGTCCACGACCCGGTGCCAGTCCGTGGCCTGAGCCGGACCGGGCCACGGAGACAGACCTCCCCCCCGCATGCACTCCCCTCCCCACAGCTGCTTTGCGCACACACACGTGTGCCAGCGCCGCGTGAGCGCTCCCCCACCCCTTCATGCATGCGCCCAAGTGCAGGGGTGGGTGAGTGCACGCACGGGTGTGCAGGCGCTCCTGCCCATGCGTGAAGGTGTGGGGGAGCGGTCATGCTGGCGCGTGCACACACACTCCCCCACCGCTTCACGCATGCACCCGAGAGCGCACGCGCATGCATCAGAGAGAGTGCACACACCCGCGCGAGCGCGCGGGGTGGTGCCCCGCGTTCCTCAGAGGCTCAGCCGGTCCGCGGTCCCAAAAAGGTTGGGGACCGCTGATCTATCAGACAAAATGAGAACATTAACCATATTCTCATTTAAAATTTTTGTTCTCTAGTTAATCAACTCATGCAGAGTTTTAATTTGGAACTATTCTGAAATCTGAACAATATTTACTGATAGTTAACAATATTTTTCCTAGGCATAAAGAACCTGAAAATCAAAACTTCTATAATTGTAATCTTTGTTAAAGCACTAAGTGGCAAAACAAAAGACAAAGAGATTGACATGGATGGTGTGATTTTGGAATTGTCACTCTAATCTTGAGAGCAGTGGATCCCAACCTTGGGTCCCCAGATTTTCTTGTACTAAAATTCCCAGAAGCTTTCACCACTAGCTGCACTGGTCAGACTTTCAGGGTGTTGTAGTCGAAGAATATCTGGGGACCCAAGGTTGTGAATCACTGCTTTAGTGTATACAGCCACTATAGGCAGAAGCTGTGGTGGAGAATACTTCACCCAATAAAACCCAAAGACGTAATTCCATCACTCTGTGCATTGTATAAAGAAACATATAATTCCTGCACAGGAATTTGCTCAGAGGAAACCAATTTTGCCAGTTCACAGCAGAAGTCTGAGTATATTGGTTAGAGCGTACAAGGACATATAAGAACATAAGAAGAGCCCTGCTGGATCAGGCCAAGGGCCCATCCAGTCCAGCTTCCTGTATCTCACAGTGGCCCCACCAGATGCCTCTGGGAGCACACAAGACAACTAGATACCTGTCTCCTGATACCCCTCCCCTCCATCTGGCATTTTGAGGTACCTTCCTTTTAAGCCTGGAGATTATACATTCCCATCATGGCTTGTAACCTGCAATGGACTTTTCCTCCAGAAATCTGTCCAATCCCCTTTTCAAAGCATCTAGGCCAGATGCCGTCACCACATCCTGTGACAAGGAGTTCCACATACTAACAACATGCTGAGTAAAGCAATATTTTCTTTTGTCTGTTCTCACTCCCCCAACACTCAATTTGAGTGGATGTCCCCTGGTTCTGATACTGCATGAGAGGGAAAAGAGCTTCCCTCTTTCCATCCCCTGCATAATTTTAGACATCTCAATCATATCCCCCCTCAGGCGCCTTTTCTCTAGACTAAAGAGCCCCGAACGCTGTAGCCTTTCCTCATAAGGGAAGTGGCCCAGCCCACTAATCATTTCAGTCACTCTCTTCTGCACCTTTTCCAGTTCCACTATGTCTTTTTTGAGGTGTGGCGACCAGAACTGTATGCAATACTCCAGGTGCGGCCTTACCAGCGTTTTGTACAATGGCATTAGAATGTTGGCTGTTTTATTTTCAATCCCCTTTTTAATGATACCTAGCATGGAATTAGCCTTCTTCACTGCTGCCACACACTGGGTTGACACTTTCATCAAGCTTTCCACCAGCACACCAAGATCTCTTTCCTGATCCATCATGGACAGCTCAGAACCTATTAGCTGATAAATAAAGTTTTGATTTTTTTGCCCCGATGTGCATTACTTTACATTTTCTTATATTGAAACGCATTTGCCATTTTGCCGCCCATTCTCCCAGTTTAGGGAGATCCTTCTGGAGCTCTTCACAACCCCTTCTGTTCTTCACCACCTGGAAAAGTTTCCTGTCATCTGCAAACTTGGCCAACTCACTGCTTATCCCTGTCTCCAGGTCATTTATGAACAGGTTGAAAAGCACCGGGCTCAGGACAGATCCCTGGGGCACACGGCTTTTCATCTCTCTCCATTGTGAAAATTGTCCATTGACACCCACTCTCTGTTTCCTGGTTCTCAACCAATTCTCAATCCATAAGAGGACCTACCCCTGACTGTGGCGTTTTCTCAACAGCCTTTGGTGAGGGACCGTGTCAAATGCCTTCTGAAAATCCAGATAGACAATATCCACTGGTTCGCCCGCATCCACATGCCTGTTGAACTTTTCAAAGAGTTCTAAAAGGTTTGTGAGGCAAGACTTACCCTTACAGAAGCCATGCTGATTTTCCCTCAGCAAGGCTTGTCCTTCTATGTGTTTTAAGATTTTATCTTGGATGAAGCTTTCCACCATCTTCCCTGGAACAGATGTTAGGCTAACTGGCCTGTAGTTTCCCAGGTCCCCCATCTTTCCCTTTTTAAAGATTGGCGTGACATGTCCTCTGGAACTGTGGTTGTTTTAAGGGACAAGTTGTATATTTTAGTTAAAAGATCAGCAACTTCATTCCTCAATTCCTTGATAACCCTTGGGTGGATGCCATCTGAGCCCAGTGAATTATAGATTTTCAAGTTATCAATTAGATCTAAAACATCCTCTCTTTTAACCTGCATTTGATTCAATTCATTAGTCAGGAGGGGCCGTTCAGGCAGCGGAATCTGCGCAAGGTCTTCTGTCGTGAAGACAGATGCGAAGAACTCATTTAATTTCTCTGCAATCTCCAAGTCCCCCTTTCCCTCCCTCACCATCCAGAGGGCCTGCCGCTTCTCTGGCAGGTTTCCTGCTTCTAACATACAGAAAAGCCTTCAAGTTCTTTTAAAGTTTATTTTCCTTTTTAAAAAAATGGAGAATGAAGAATAAACAGACATTTATAATACACTTTCAAAAATGGAGACAGTCCACTTGAAGATGACAGAAGGACAACATAACAATGAGATCCATATTCGAATGGCAAATAAGTATGCCTGTAGAAGAAACTACAAAGGCAAGGGTTGACTCAACAACAGAAGAATCTGTGATACGTCTGACTTAAATATACTTTCTTCTCATTAAAATATCACACCTCCTCATGCATACACATCTTCTGTAACTACTGAAGCATGAAACTATATGACAAACATACAACACAGGAAGTGTAGTCACCAAGGTCAATGTTTTGTTCTTCTGCGTAATGTAATGCTAGGAATGCTATCTCTCAATGCGATATGAACTTGTTGATCTGCTTCATGTTGCAAATCTGCAATCAAAGCATTTTTCCTTCCGCAGTATAAGATACTGTTCTTACTGTAAGAAAAAGCTGCTGGGGGAAGAGGGAGAATGTCACTTGTAGTCATAAGAAATGAAATTCCCTTTTCTGCATTTAACCTTCCTGGACTGTGCAGAAATCTTTCCCCCAAGAGGAAGTTTGTTATGGGGCTACAATGTACTCTGTCCCTGAGGTTGCAAGCAGCAAAATGAAAAGGTAACATTTTCTTTTCTTTTTTGCTATCTGGTAAATATAAAAACAAAATAACAATTTATTAAAGAATTATTAGACTATTAACCAAAATTTAACATTTTTGGATCATACTGGTCCTAAGCAGAAGTACAGTGTCCACAATGGAGGCAGGCTGCATCATAGACATGAGCATACAAAGCCTCATTTGCATTACATAATTTTTCAAGGTTCGTTAGTCGACTTCACAAATCCAGCCCTGTTTTCAGATTTACCAGTCTTTAGTAGACTTGACCAATGGCAACAACCAGGCAGAGAATCAAACCCAGTTTGAGACACTAAATGAATTTGAATATAGAACAGGGGGCTAGTAAAGTGTAGCCCTCGAAATATTGCTGTACTGCAACTTTTAGCTAGAATAGCCAACAGTGAGGTAGGGTAGGAGCTACAATTCAGCAGCAGCTGGAAGTAGAATTTTGCTACTTCTAATGTGGAAGAACAGCTGTGTTTTATACTGCGTCCGTGGCCTCCTTCTGTTACAGCCTCAAACAAGTCTCTCAGGCCATGCACGTAAAATCATTAGTTTGCAGAATACTTAACACATTGTTGCCTTGGTGCCTAGTTTTATCTTCCTCAAAGTATGGAAGCCCTCCAGCCACCCCCAAGAGCTCAACATAACTGTTTAAATTGCTTCTCTATCTGGGACTAAGAAAGCAGAGAGACTGTCAGGCAATTAACAGGCCATGCTACGGGGTTGGCATGTAGTTTTCTACAAACTTTATAAGTCCTAAAGTCATTTTTCATGTGAGATGGCCCTGCATGGTAGCAGGACTCAAAATGCATTTTTTATACAATGGAAAGTGGAATGATGTACCACATTTATTACTATTTTGACTACTGCATTAAATTTGATAGCATCTTAAGATACAAAGCTGCACTGAATATAGTTGCATGTTGCTGGTAGTTGTTGCTGGCATGATTTGATGTAGTGGAGCCATTCAAATATGTACTTATGCAATGGCAGGTTGAAGTGGAAAAGTACCAGCAGGATTACACCACTACTGAATATGTATTTCAGCTCATAACTACTTTACACAAACAAAGCAAACAGAAGACATTTATCATCATATCCAGCCATCCTCCAGTGCAATTCTATATATGTGTACTCAACTCATGGAGGATTCAATCCTGGAAACTGTGCACATCATCACAGCTTTAATAATATCTCTATAAAGGGCCAAACAATGGTATGCCTGAAATTAAAACTTTAGTTCTTGTCAATTAAGACAGAAAGCATAGACATTTCAGGGTGAGTAGAACAATTATGAAGGCACATCAAAGAAATCCAGAGAGTTGTAATAAAAAAAGGCTAAAGTAAGACCAGGAAAATCATGCTGGCTTTAATTAATTATTAGGGTTGTCTGTAAACCATTCAGAGAAAAACATAATCATGTGCAGGGTATAATTTGTGATTTTCACACTGCGGTGGCAATTAAGTTCAAAAGCATTTATCAAGCTGTCATGCTGCAGTGGTGCAATGTTCCTCATCAAGGCAAAATTAGCAGCTTCTGTACCTGGCATGTTGTGTGTATGTGTGTGTGGGAGGAGGAAGGCCTAACACTTCTGTAGTATTTCCTACAGAGGCACCTTGGTAGGGGAGAAATGGATGTTGAACAGGAAATGCAAAATCATGAATCAGGATACTAGTGAGAATTAAGAAAAAAAGACTCCACCTCCAAATAAAGGTTTAACTGAGTTTTGGACTGGGTGAAGAAAAAGTCACAAACAGTACTGCCATGGCAATCAGAAAAGAATAAAGCAGTCTTAAGATTATACAGTGGTGCCTCCACTTATGACCATAATCCGTTCCAGAAGATGGACGTAAGTCGAAATGGTCGTAAGTCGAAGCACCATTTCCCATAGGAATGCACTGAAACCCCATTAATCCGTTCTGGCCAAAGAAAAAAAATCACCAAAAAAAAAAATCACTGCAAGACTCATTGGAAATGCGATTAATCCCCTCCAGCCGAAGGGGGGGGGGGAAGAAAAGCAATCAAGCGTGCAAGACCCATCGCAAATGCACAGAAAACAAACAGAGCAGATTGGAAATGCACAGAGAACAGAGGGACAAGGTCGGAAAAGCACAGAAAACAAAGGAAAAAGCAAAGGAAGCATGCAGGACCCATTGCAAATGCACAGAAAACAAATGGAGCAGATTGGAAATGCACAGAGAACAGAGGGACAAGGTCGGAAATGCACAGAAAACAAAGGAAAAAGCAAGGGAAGCATGCAGGACCCATCAGAAATGGGGGGAAAAAACCCAAAAAGCAACCAAACCCCCCAAGACCCATCGGAAATGGGGGGGGGAAACCCCCCCAAAAAAAACCAAGACCCATCACAGCACAGAAACATAACCCCCACCCTAAAACCACGCTGCAAAAACACCCAGAACAGTTTTTAAAAAGCAGAAAACAGCACCTTACCTCCCTGCAAACACACACACGCTCACTCCGAAGCAGAAGGAGGCAGTTCCGAAGCCTCCGACGCCGCCGCACACTCTCTAACTGCTGGGGCAAAAGAGCTACAAAGAAGCAGCCTCGTCGCCACCTACAGTTAGAAATTTGAATTTCCCGCCTTTTTCCCCTGCCCTTTTCTGTTCGTAAGTGGAAGCTCCGGTCGCAAGTAGAAGCAAAATTTTGCGGCCGGAGCTGGTCGTAAGTCGAATTGGTCGTAAGTAGGGACGGTCATAAGTTGAGGCACCACTGTAGCTCTATCTCTTTTGACACACACCCTTGCTCCTGGGGTAAGTTATCATATCACTATTTTTTCATGTGTTTGCAGCAGAGATTAAGAAGTCCCTCCCCCATTCAGTCCCATGTTCCTCTGGATTTGCTAGGGAAGTACTTCCCAACCTTGGGTAACTCAGGTGTTCTTGTACTGCAGCTCCCAGAAGCCCTGGCCAGTGCTGCTGCTGGTGAAGGCTTTTTGGAATTGCAGTCCAAGAGCACCTGAGTTACCCAAGGTTGGAAGCCATGGTGCTTGGGGTCAGTAGTGAGAAGGTTCACATTCCTTCTCCTCAATTCCTCTCCCCAGAACATCTCCAATTAAATTTTTTGGAAGTGAATATGTTAACCCAATTCCACCACAGATCAAACCTTCTCCAAATCCCTTTTGCTGCAGTTACATGGCTTGATAGGCAGAAGGAGCAAGCAGTACTGCTTCAAAACGTATCACGAAAGAGCCATCAGGTGACAAGTATCTTGCAGAGGCACACAAGCAGTTGCGTCTGCTCCATTTCCCTTCCATTCATAGAATCATAATATTGGAAGGGGCTAAGAGCTCATTCCTTTGCTTAATGCACGAACCCAATTTAAAATATATCTGACAGATGCCTGGCTAGCTTTCTCTTGAATGTCTCCAACTCCCAGGTAATTGGTTCCATTGTCATAGTGCCCTAACAGTTAGTAGGTTTTCCCTAGTATATAGCCAAAATCTGGCTTTCTGTTCTTTGAGCCGATTATTACCTGCACATATTCAGGAATGATTAAGAACATTATTCTGCCCTTCTCAGACACCAGCAAGCAGAAAAAGGAACTGTTCAGGATGCAGAGCAAGACCATGACAGTGGAGGACAAAGAGAATGAAAGATTGAGACTGTAAGGTGTGGAGTCAGAGAGAAATCAAGTGAAAAGAGAGAGCTTTATTTGTTTATTCGACTTTCATACCACTCTTCAAGCAAATTTGCTACTCTGGCCAGTGTACAGCAAAATGCAAAGAACATATACTATAAAATCAACTACAGAAAACCACTAAAGTAACAATAATTACACATAGCTGGATAAGCAACAAAGAAAAAGAAAAAGAAAACAACAACAGTTTCCCTCATTTGGCATTCTTCTTCTTTCCTTCTATGCGCCATTAACTGAGAAGGACCTCCCACAGGTTTCCCTAAAAAAGCTCATTTTTCAGGAGCTTCTTAAAAGTACAGAGGGAGGGTGTCTGGCATATTTCCTGCAGGAGGGAATTCCATACAGAGGGCACCACTGCCAAGAAGGCCTGATTTCTGGTTGATGTTTTACAGGCTTCTCTAGGTGTCAACATTAAAAATTGGTAACATTGCATTACAAGAGAAAAACGAGCTCTGGCTGCAAGCAGACAAGCAATGGTATCCTGAGAAACAACTGTTTAGAAAACATCTTTGGAGAGGGAAGAGGGCAGAAGTGGGTAACCTCAAGGAATTCCATTCTCAAAATCCCCTGCAATGAAAAACAAAACAAAACAAAAACTTGTAATGCAACACTTCCCATCCTAGAAGGATTTCTGAGGGTTAAATGCACACACCCAGCAAGATTTTCTGGTGAGAACGTTCCTCCATAAGAAGCAGGCAGTTGTGTAATACTTGCAAAATAAGATAAACCTGCTCCTTTGCTTGCCACGGCAAAGCAGAGGTGGTAAGTCATCACATGCTGGATACAACCTAGGAGGGGAAAGTGATTTTTGACCCTTGGTTTAAAGCTTTAGAAGATTGCTCTGTGGAGGCTCAGATTCCATGCGTGGGACTGTTAAGATAAAGAACAACAAAGGCCTATTCTCAAAATCCACAGAATAATTCACCTGCTTTGTGTAAAATTACTTTTAAACTGCTACAACAATTTTCTTCTAGCACTGTTAACATTATTGTTAGCAATATTGCTCACCTAAAGCAAATTGCCCAAAGTGGTGTACAGAACTTTATGATATTTAATTTCAAGCAAAACTCTATAATTATCTTCTCTGTGACTGTATTTGCAGGAGAAAATAGATGAAAAGTGAGAAGAAGAGAACTGAACTACCACAGTCATTCAGGAAGGGATGTGATGATCTTAGTATGTTCTATTATATTCGTGTACTAATAAAACCCTTGGTAAGCAAACATCTCTTTCCTCTGATCATGCCAAATGTCTGCAACAGACAATTTGTATTCCAAAATCTCCGTTCTTATTCTACTTGAATAAAAGTTGTTTTTCCAGCTGTTTCAAGGAAACAGGAAAAGAGCCAGTGGGGAAAACAACTCATCTGGCATTTGCATCAGTTCAAGGAACTTCACTGTCCCCTGTTTGCTCACATCTCCTCTACAATGTAGGGGTTTAATCTGATGGTCCAGTATAAAAGCACAGAGTAAAAACAATTGCTGAGTTAGAAAACCCTGGGAGGGTTGCAATAAATCAGAATTGACCTGACAGCACATAATTACTGATACTACAACAGAGAAAGTGGTAAAAATCTCTTGGGTTCAATTTGGTAGAAAGATCTTCAAAGACATATACTGTACATATAAGGGAAAACTTTTCAAAACCTCACAGGCAGAGAACTTCTTTACAGCAAGGCAGCTAATCTTATAAATCCAACTTCTACTACTAGACATTTTTATATGTTGCCTAAAATCCACAAAGTGAGCAACCTAGGACACCCTATTGTTTCAGCTAATAAGAGCTATTGAGAGGATATCTCTATACTGTATACTAACCGATATTTACAAAGTACGGTAGAAAATCCCCAATCCTATATCAAAAACACTAATGATTTCTTACTATGAATTGAGATTTTAAATCAGCAACATCAACTTCATAATGATGCCATTTTTATTAAACTGGGTATAATATCTATTTATACCTGTAGCACATCAAGCAATAAACAGTTTATTTAACACCAGGAATCCTAATCTTCCCCCAGATATTGTTACCAGTTTGGCAGCATTAGTTGTCATTTGTGAAAAGTTCATATTTAATGGAGAGCACTACTTACAACTGCAGCAATGGGCACTTTCATGGCTCTTTCTTATGCAAATCTGTTTATGGGCAAATTAGAAGAAAACATTCTGAAGGAGGCAAACTTGTTATATGATGGTGATACATTGATGATATCTTTATGGTCTGGATGAAAGGCAAGGAATGCCTAGAGAAATTTAAATAATACATCAACTCTGTTCATCACACAATCAAATTTACATCTAGTAGCACCACAGAAAATCCATCTCCCTTTCTTTGATATCCTCCTTACCATTTAAAAAAAAAACTGCCACTGACCTTTATAACAAGCCAACTGATGCCCACAAGTGTCTTGACTGAAAATCCTGCCACCTTAGACATAATTGTGTGGTGTTAAGTCGATTCATGATAACCTGATGCATGGTTTCCCAGGTACGGAGTACTCAGAACTGGTTTACCATTCCTTTCTTCTGGAGGCATCCTGAGACTGGGCAGCTTGCCCAAGGCTGGCTCTTTTCCTGGAAGGCACACCAGGGAATCGAACTCTCAACCTCTGGCTCTGTAGTAATATATCTCACTCCCTGAGCTATCAAGCCAGTTGTTCATACAAAAAGCAATATTATATAGAGCTTAGCTTTTAAAATCAGATGCATTTGTAACATAGACGAAAATTATTTTTAAAAGCACATGAACTTAGGAAACACCTGCTTCATAATTCTCTGATTATTGCTGACAACATCAAAAGAGCTACTTCCTGTTCAAGGGGAAATCTTTTCCATCAGAATTATGAATCTAACAGGGAATGATGCATTCCTTTTGTGGTGGACATCCATCCAACATCACCAAATTCTAGCAAGGCAATTAGAGAAAGCTATCCACTCTTAGCAAACTTGAAGCATTTTGCAAAAGCCATCAACAGTCTTCTCATGATAGCTTTCTGCCAGCCACCAAATCTACAAAGCTTGCTTATAGCAGCTGCTCCCAAATCACCAGTCAGCAACCCTGGATCACACCCACATGAATCCAAATGCTATATAAGGTATAACAACATATATCATGTGTGATTCACAGGGAGACAGTTCCTTTTACTAGCATAGTGACTGTCATAACCCACTATATTAGACAAAACATAACCCGTAAGTCCCACAATATAATTTATCCCATTGAGTGCAGACAACAAGGATGTCATCTGCGGTATGTAAGCAAAATAACAACAGGGCTATGTACAAGATTCAGAAATCATAAGTCTGCCATCTTGACTAAGAAGTTGGAACAACCAGTGTCTAGACACTTATACTCTGAACATTTGACTTATGTTTGGTCAGAATAGAGATACCATCAAATCCAAAAAACATTAGAGGTGAAGGAGAATTTCTGGAGCTACAGACTGGCTATCTTAACATCTTAAGGCCTGAACCTAGAAGGCAATGCATGATATCATTCATCTACATTGGAATACCCTGTCCTCTCATTCTATATCTGCCACCTGGGAGGCATTGTACTTTTACCAGAGGAACTGAGGAAGGCAAAAGCTAAAATATTTTGTTTAAATATTTCTGTTCATTAGTCACTGTTATGTTTTTAGCGATTAACTGTATTCTTTAGGGATCTAGCAGAATCTTGACTGAGATGCTATTTAATTATTATTGTTGCTTCACAAGACTGTAGCAATGATTTTGTGCTGGCAGAGCAAATCAAAATTCTGTAACGCAATTCTAAAAATGGAGGCAGCCCAACCAAACCTTTTAAACTGGACTTCAGATTGGCACCAAATTTGACACCGTTGTAGCACAGTCCTCTCTTTTTTTGTACCAAATTTGGGTATGTTCGTGTGAAGGGTTTTCAAGTTATGAGTAAAAGAAAAGCTGTTTTCCCCCCATTCAGAAGCAGGCGACGCTAAATGTCCTCAGATTTAAAATAGTTAATATAAATTGAAAGGACCACTCTTGCTTATCTTGAAGTAGAATGATTGGCCCCACTCATTTTTTATTTGGAACAAAAAAAATACCAGGCTGCAAGGATCTAAATACTGATCCGCCATAAAGGCGCTTCAAAAAGGAAAACTGCTTGCTTTGTAAGGCATATAAGGCATAGTATGCATGGGACAGACTTGCCAGCAGGAGCTTCATAAAATGAAACACTGCATATATTTGTAGGTGGTGGAGGGAGATATTTCAGTAAGGATTCTCTCAGGATTTCTGAGACCAAATAGTCTCCTCACATATGTTTTCAAAGGGGAAATCAACTCCAGGTCTGGGGCAATCTGAACTTCTGACCCTATTGATCAAGATCAGGAAACAATTAGCAATCAGGATGATACCTCTGTCAGCAGAAAAGACAGTCTACAGCATACCTTCTTCTGCTCACAACCACTCACAAAGAGAAACCAAGCAAGGGGATATCTCAGAAACTAACTCCTTTTTTCATCAGTTAACCACTTCTCATCCAAACACAGAGCACTTGTCAGACCCTCTTGACTGCTGACACAGGAGACCTCAACATTCAGGCTGCCCTTTGCTATGTAAAGTTTGTCAGCATGATACTGTGCAGCAATATTGGGCCATTTCCTGGTGTTTTGAATCATAGATACAGAAGCACAATATCCCACATTAATAAATCAGAGGCTTTTAGAAGAACTGGATCAGTTTATTTACAAGGCAAATCTTGATGTAGGATCAATCATCAGGTTTTTTGGCTCAAGCAATTAAAAAAAAGTCTAGTAGAAGCATAGTAGGATCAACGTGATCTATTAAGGTTTATCCTACCGTCCTCCTCAAAAAAGGTGGCAGAAAGGCTTGGGCAATTTGTCTTCAGCAGCTCCATCAATAGGGATTAAGGATTTTTTCTTAGATAGTTAGGGGGGAAAAGAGTGATTAGGAAAAACCATCCAAGTCAAATGAATCTGTCATTTTCTTTATGTGGAAAGAAGACTCTTCTTGGTTTTAATAGAAATGAATTCACATTATAACAAAAATGAAGGCATACCGGCAGACACAGGTGGCATGATTACTATAGTCCTGTTCAATATACTGTGAAAAATGTCTGCTTCTCCAGAATACCAGCTCAGAATTAGTCTCCAAACAAGAACATCCACACACTTTGTGTGTGCTGCAATGGAAAAATCAGACCTCCAAAGAGCAGTAACTTTGAGAGGGATTTTAATTAAAACCAGGTTAATGGGTCACAATTCAATAAAACTCTTTATAGAACAATCTAAATGCAACATACCTCCCCTTACCCCATGAGAAAATCCTGTTCAACGGAAGCTGCTTAGAAAGGGATTTCCTCTCTGCTATTTTATAGAACAGCAGCAATGGCTGCTTGGGGCACTTTATGAGAAGTGGGCCATAAATCCAGTCCAATTAGTGAAGACAGTACACAGGCAGCATTTGTGTTGAGTACATATCCCACACAAGAACACTTCAGGAGGCACGAATCAGAATAAACACAAGCAAGACGAACCAACATAACTCTCTGAAGTGGCCCTTTCTCTAGAAATCCATTACTATATTTCCTTGCCATGTTTCCTTGCCCTCGCTCTTAAAACTTAGATTACATGAAAAGTGTTTCTGCATAATGCTTTTTGCTGAGAATGCTCTACTCAAATAACGGCTGAAGTCATGTTATGCAAGTCCACCTGTGCAATGGGAATGACATTGTTAGATTTCTACTGATTAATCGCTTCTCCTTGAGATTTCAGGGTGTGCACAGTTTGCACACAATGCAACAAAATAACGAGCATCCCCAAATCACAAAAGGAAGCCTCTAACCAGTGGGAATCTGCTTCCACCAACTATGTCATTCTCTTTGTGCAGGCAGGCACTGTCCAACAAGGTTTTGGCCATTAATTTCTTAACTCTCTAGCCTAGCAAGAAATTAGATTACTCCCTGCTCCAAACAGCCCAACTCTCCTTCCCACAAGTGCATGAAACCTAAGTTGGGGACATGTTGACTACAGCACCACCTTCTGCTGTTTAACCTGTTTTCCAAAGACCATTATTCTGACTGTCCATAATAGGAGATGTTGTTAGTGCCTTTTGCTTTTGGAAAAAGTGCTTAGTCTTGGTGTAGCAAATTGCAACTAGAGTAGGCCCATTTGAATCAGTGGAAGGTATGGAGGAGCTGACTCACCAAATCCTCACTAACTCAATGGGCCTGCTCTAGATATCAGCCAGTAGCCCTTGCTTTGGAAGTAGGGTGCAAATCAACCAGAAGAAAAGTTATCTCAACAACACTTCTTGATCCAGAGTGCAAATAAAGTAAAGTATATTATCCATTAAATAATTGTTTAAGAAATAGGTTCAAGTATATTCTCCCTAGATATATTTATTTATTTATTTTATTTTATTTAAATTATTTATATGCCACCTTTCTCTCCACAGAGAGAGCCAATGTAAGTCCAAAAACGGTATAAGCTTTCCTCTTCCCATAAGTAAAAGTCCAAGAATATTGTACAAGCCAAGAAGATATCCATGCTTGCAAGTAAGCATATTTTTATAGAGATACTTTTGTTCATGTCATACGGAGTTGCAGACATTGTTACAGCTATCTATTTTCTATGTTTTTTCCTCTATCTTGATGAGGTTTTGTCAGTTTATACTTGGCATTTCTAAATTTAATTCTACTGGATGACAATAAATGTATATAAGAAAATCAATTCCTTATCAATTCCTAGCTTTTAATCTCTAAGCAGCCATATTATGGTTCTGTTTCACAAGCTGTAAATGTAATGGAGTTACTGATGTGCTGATAGGTTGATAGCTAGGCTGATAAACATGAAATAAATCTTAACAGGGTTTCTCCTCCTCACTCATTTATGAGGGGCAGTGGGCACTCTTTTACTCACACATACAGTATGTATCTAACCTAAACTAATAACAGTGTGAAACTAGAAAGTCCCAAGATCCAGCCAAGTAAATATGAGGCTTATCCAAGCTCTAGACCACAGTGTGAATATTTTCTCCCATAGCCCTGGCTACATAATGATTTTAACAGAGAACAAGATGTTTTCCAACCACCACTGCAATCCTCATGTCTTAATTTTCACAAATAAATATATATAGGAATGTTAGAGAACACATATTATCAGGATTGAATGGAATGTGCTTTAGGTCCCACTAGGCAAAAAAGGAGAAAAAGAAATAGTTGACGTGGGGCCCATAGTGCAAATTTAACACAGAGTTTCCAGAAGCACAAAGGAAAATTAAATCAGAGGTTTTCTGGCCCAAAAACGATATAATGGTAAGAAAATCAATAAGTTTCACATTTGTCCATGTATAGTATGCCAGACATTGATATAAGTGCTGATTACAGTCGCAGCCTTGAACTACACTGAAGAATAACTAACAGGTTTCTGTTCTTCCTTTTAACCACATAGTCCTCATGGAGACAAATTGAAAGAGGAAAATACTTTTATAATCCATAGCAAAGACTTTTATAATTCATAGCAAAGATATCTCAGCTACTATTTCCAAGAGTTGGAACCTACATCACAGAAAGTATCTGTACAGTCTAAAATAGGGCAGTAGTGAGAACTTTCCAGAAAACACCAACTTTGGCCCAGGTTAATTATCACTCACATTCAAATGTTCAATTTCAGTGCAAAATGATTAACAGGGTGCTGTTTTCTCAACACCAGGAGGTCTCAGATGAAACTGATTTAAATTGGTTCCGGTTATTTGTATCATAGATTTAAATCTGTGATTTCAAAGTCTAGTTGCAGGCTAGAAGCAGCACTGGTAACCCTAGTAACTGTAATCCAAGGAACAGTCAGGATGTATACAAATCACCTGATTCTATACTTTTTAGTTGCCTTTGAATCATGACTTAAGTATTTGCCTACCACTTAAGTTTTGTCTTTATATTTTGACTGTACTTCTGCTTGCAGATTTCCATAGTTGTAAGAGTTGTGGATGACTTTCACATAATTTAACAGTAATTTTACACGGCTTTTTCATAGCTGTGAGAATGTCTTTCATAAAATGAAGTTAGAGCATCTTTAATTTCCAAGTTACATTTTTCCAACAATTGGGAATTTTGAATTTCTATGCATAGAATCAACTAGATAAATAAAGCTTTTAGAAATAGGCAAGCTGGTTTGTGTGAATAATTTTCCTACCTGGGAAAAAGTAAAATGTGGATGTCTAGAGAACAACTTATTTCACCATGAGTTAAACAATGGTTTATTCTCATCCTCTGAAGAGAGGCGGACGATTTAAACTACTTGTATCTTGATACCCATATGAACACTGATATAATTTATGAAGTTATCTGGTCTCATTTTTCCTTTAAGGGAAAAATGTCATCTGTGATGAACCCATAGACTCAAACTATCAAGGAGTGTTATAATTTAATATTATAATGCTCTGAGAACTTCAAATGTAATAAATTTGACCTTGAAATATGCCAGCATCACACAGAACTTTAGGCCTAGATGACTGTAATTCATACCACATGAAGCTATCTTTGGAGTTAGTTAACAGGAATCAGTGTAGGCAGAATATGGCAGCCTGATGGGGCCCACATTTTTGGCCCATATTCCACAAAATATGCCTAACTGTACTGGTTGGCTGCTCACTTTCAAGATCCATTCAATGTGTTGGCATTAATCTCTAAATTGCCTGAGACCAGGTTCCATTAAAAAAAAAAACACCAGATACACTCAGATTTATATACTGCTTTCTAAAAATTATTTCACTGACAAATTTCTACCCCTATTTAACCCACTCACTTTCTTCCAGACAGACTTTGAAAATATTTTTTGTTTCAGATTATTTTTAATAAGAGTGGAAGCACAGATTTTACTGAAACTGCATTTTTTCATGGTGGTTTAACAGATTTTTATTTCTTGCAAGCTGCCTTTTGATTATTTTGAATAGTGGCTTAGAAAATTTTTAAATAAATTACTGGGGGAAATTGAGAGAAGTGCATTAAGTGATTATGCATTATAGTATTCTATTTAGTGCAGTTTCTAATTTTGTTTTGATAAAGAACTCACTACTGATTTGAGTAATGGAATCGAAAATAATGTAAAAAAAATTCTTGCTCTTCTGGAAAAGAGGGGCACATAAATCCAACCATCTAGCAATGCTCTGTCAATGTTAGTTTTATGTATTCATCCCACAGATGAATGTCCATCAGAACCAAGCCTTTCATAGAAACACTGCAAATCAACATATACAAGTGAAGAGGAAAGGAAACCCAAATTTAAAAGATTGTGGTTGGATAGGCAGTAAGGTGATCCAAAAGAAAGTAAACACGTTTCTAATTAAGATTTTATTTATAAATAACAGAGACTAGATATATATTGAGTCCACATATTTCACTACTACAAGAAGTAGTGGAGGCTCAGAGCTTCCCCCAAATCCTTAAAATTAAAATTAAAGAAGTATTAGTAGAGAAAGGGTTAAATACAATAAGGGCTTGGATGAAAAAGATGAAAGATAAAAATACTATAAAGGAAATCTTGGGTGAAGAAGAGGGGATACTCTTGGTTAAATATACTCCAAATGGAAAGTTGGACAAGGGAGTGGACTAGAAAAGTAGGAGAAATTAGAAAATTGACTAAATTTGAGGAGACCATAGAGCAAAAGACAAGTTCAAGAGGAAGGAAATAAAAGAAAGGGCACAGTAATTGTCAATAAATGTTGGATACAGTAATAAATGTTGGATACGAAAAAGCTATGATGAAAAAACAATGGCAAGAGGATTTGGAGGAAGAGGTTAAAAGTGAGGATTGAAACAAAATATGGTCACAAAGAATAATGAAGACTATGTCTATAAGGGTAAAAGAAAATTGTTATAAGGTCGCATTGAGATGGTAACTTACCCCAGTAAGATTGAATATTATAAATAGAAATGTACCATCACAATGCTGGAGATGTAAAAAGGAAAAAGGAAGTTATTTACATATGTGGTGGACTTGCGAAATAAGAAAGAATGGGCATTGGTTTTCAAAGAAATCAGAGAAATAATTGAATATAATATTCAAATATCACCAACTATTGCCCTTTTAATCAAGGATGACCATCTTAAAAAAATAACAGAAAGAACTAATAGTTATAATGGTCACAGTAGCAACACTAATATTTGCAAAAAACTGGAAAAATGACAAACAAATTAATCTTGAAAATTGGTATAAAGAAATGTGGAGTTTAGCGATAAATGATAAGCCAATGTGAAATAAAAGTAAGAAGGGGAGTGACAAAATACAATGATTTTAAAGAGGTATGGAATCTATATTTGAATTATGTTTTTGTAAAAGGGAAAGGTCATAAGCCAGCAGAAGAATCAATGTATTTTTGGAGTGGAATGGGATGAAAAGAGATTAAGAATATATTTGTTTATCTGGTCCCAATGGTGACGGTGGCATGGAGGGGGGGTGGATTTTAAAAAATTTAAAAATTAAAAAAACAAAACAAACAGAGACTAATGTTTTGAAACATTTTGAAACCATGGGGGAAAATCAAATTAATTATCTACAGCATGTGTATGCAAATTAAAAATGTTGTTCCATACACAAATATTGGATTTCAGTGGTTGACAGGCTGAAAAATTTTGTTCCTGTATTTAACAGAAGGGTACCATATTGAATAAAAGTTACTGCTCTGAGCATTCTTAGTATTCCTTATCACCTATGTTTATTTCTCCATCAGGGCTAGAGACCATAACCTGTTTGCCTATTTGTTGAAGATTTCACATCTTTGTCCAGTGCATGGGATTTCCAAACAGGCAGCTAAACAAACAAAACAAAACAATTAGTTATTTATATATTCATATAATCCAAAGACACTGAGAGAAGATCCAGTGTGAGAGAAACATGAATCGTTTGCTCAAAAATCTTTATCATTTTATCAGATACTGCTGGTCAGAATAAATGTACCAGAGGACATGACTTGATGCAGGTTCTCAACTCCACAAACTTCTCCAATGAGGCTCAAACCTTTACAGTATTAATATAATTGATCCACAAGGGGCCAAGTGCCATCTATTTATAAGATTAATACAGTGTTCTCTAAACTAGGAGGAGATCAGGATTATGGAAACCTTTTGCCCTAGGAATAATGAAGTATCATCATCTATTTAAATTTTCAAATCTTTTCCCTGAATGTATTCAATTCCTAAAGTATTTCTATATAACAAGTCTGCTTTAAAAAAACAACACTACAGTTTTTGAAACAAGCTATTTGATATTGTATTTAGATTGCAAAATCAAATTTTCTAATGGAGTAAGTGAATGAACTGCCTGAAGTGGAAATGAAACAAAATCTGGCAAATTTGAAACTAAGAAACTGTAGCTGTATGGAACAGAGAACAAATATCCATTTTAAGGGGAGGGAAATAAAACATTCTTTTTGGATCAGATGAACAATGTGTTGATTGTGTTTCTTTGGTTGTTTTGCTGTATTCAGAATAAATACATAAATATTTTGAAAACTGGAAATTTTGAGACACACTGAAATGTTCATGATTTCTTATCAAACCTAAACTTTCTTTCCACATGTTATAGATAACTAAGAACTTTCAAGTATAAATCACTTACACAGACTCACCCAGTGCTAGAGATGGAGCTGCAAGTTGTTGCACTCTAACGCAGCAAAGCAATGTGTACCTGATTGTAAACCTCATTAAACTTGGAATAACTCATTTCTAACTAAACATATTGTAAAGATAGTGAGCAAAGCAGTGCCTCTCAATTTGGGGGTGAAGTGCCCCCTACTCAATCCATGAGGCTCCAGGAAAATACACATTGAAAATAGAAACCATCAAAAGTTCTAGCAAAAAAGGTTTCTATTTCAACCGGGTTTGGGAATATCAGCATTAGCACAACAAAGACAAGAAACAGACACCTTCAAAAACATAAATCATACACATGGTTCTGGAAGTTGATTCATGGCAACTAGATTTCTTTCTTGTTAGCCTGACTTCTTTCTTGTTAGTCACTACTTATCCAAGCAGCTTCTTCAGTCTGAGGAGAGTTGGTAGGAGATCCCTGATATATCCTCCAAGTTGGTTTCACTTCCCCCTGGTCTGAATAGGTTCATTAGATGGACAAAGGACTGGGGGTGAGTGAAAATCCCCCTTCTGCTGTCCTCCTCCACCCATTGTCATGGGTCGTTAACAGTCGTTAACAGTTATCTTTCCGGTGTGTGTGGTCCTAATCTTCCTGGGGAGATCATTTAAAGGAGAAAGGACACTCATTTGATGACCAAGATATACTAATTTCGACACAGAAGAGGTGTTACTACTTAACAGATGCGGTAAGAAGATGTGCAGCCTTGGGGTTTGAGCCTAACATATGACCGTACAGCTCCACATGTTTCTGTGCCACCTTTGTACTCCACAAATGCCAGAACATGGCTTATATATCTTGCTTTGTGGCCAAATGTTCCAGAAAGGAAAACATAAGATCATTAAGGACATTGGGATTTTTGAGTTTCCACACAAGCTCTGTGTTTGTATATGCATACATATAGGGATGAGTCCTCTCAGCATTCTAAAATACATATAAATTGACAAATACTCATTATAGTTCAATTCAGAAATCTATTTTCCCTCCACAACCCTTCTTGTAATACAAAGTAAGCGTCATGCAAGTCTAAAAAAGGAAGCAATAGTGTTAGGAACAAAAGCATTGACATTTGAAGGTGTCCTTACACTTTTCTAACAGCAAAACCCCAAATAACACAACATGTTTTTAAATATTGTGATTATTTTTTCTTCTTTTTTTTAAAAAAAGCCTGATAATTCACCATGAATCTAGAGAGTTTGAGGTAAAGTGGGTACTGTTCAGTGACAGAGATTTCAGCTAAATATGGTGAAAGAACATGAAATAATGTTCTTGCATTTCTGTCATCTCATAAAAAGGTAAAGGTTCCCCTTGACATTTAGTCCAGTCGTGTCCGACTCTAGGGGGCAGTGCTCATCCCCGTCTCCAAGCCGTAGAGCCAGCGTTTGTCCGTAGACAGTTTCCGTGGTCACGTGGCCAGCGCGAGTAGACACGGAACGCTGTTACCTTCCCACCGTGGTGGTACCTATTTATCTACTCGCATTTACATGCTTTCGAACTGCTAGGTTGGCAGGAGCTGGGACAAGCGACGGGAGCTCACTCTGTTGCGTGGATTCGATATTACGACTGCTGGTCTTCTGACCTTGCAGCACAGAGGCTTCTGCGGTTTAACCCGCAGCGCCACCACGTCCCTGTCATCTCATAGCTCCTTCCAAAAAATAGCTTCCCCCACAAACTCCCAATCATCCAGTGAAATATTTTCAAATACACCACTTGACTGTGTGAGATCTGTCTTTTACATTGGTGGGTGTATTTTAATTCCTGAGAGATGTTTATTACGGGAAGGAAAGGAAAGCTGCGTTGGCAGATGCGGATGACAAAATCCTATTCACAAATAGCTACAGAAAGATAAACATTTATTTCTTAAAATGTAAAGTGGGCACTTTATATAAAATTACAGAGGAGGAAAACAAAAAGATAATGTTGGACCTGCTAAATATTTATGTCTCTAACTATCATAATGAAGGAAAGGGTGAAATCCATTTGGATCATGTTGTTGACAGAATGGCATCTTATATTTGGAAAGACTCCTTTTTTTACTTGCACCTCTCAAATCTGTTTTGATGGATTCGGTAGATTGTGCAGGTATACGAGAGGCTGCCAAGTGAGAAAAAGTTGGGGAAGAACCGCTGTGCAAGTGGAAATCATCTTGCACAACACTGGATATAGTTCTAAGAGTTGCAAATTAATAGTCTAAATCCTAAGAGGCTAAAAAGAAACTACATCCTAAGAAGCTAAAATAGCACTTGCCATAGTGACATACTGGATATAGAAGAATCTAACTTTATGAACACTTCAGTTGCATAAAAGCATTAAAATAGAAAAATACATTTGAAGCTATTTCTTTAAAAAAAAAATCAATTTCTTTCCCAGACATAGATGTACCTGTTACCTTTCCTGTTTTTCAGCCATTACATGTATATCCCATCTTCTTGTGAAGGAAGGATCTGCACATAGTATCTGAAAGATCACACAAGGAATGTGGACAAGAGGGAGTCTCTACCAATGACAGGGAGAAAAAATGGTAGATAACCATGACCTCCACATCCTCTTAACCAAGAGATGTGCAGGAAGGCACCAGGCTCCATTAGCCCAGGTGACAGAGAAAATGATGTAAGTGATAGCTCTCATCTACTGTGACATGGAAGCCATCACTAGAGAACAAAGACAGGCTGAGTGAGTCATTTGCAGCCAAAATGTTCACTGGCATGAGATTTTGCTCATAGAGCCCAACAGCCAGTCTCCAATTCTAATTCAAGGGATTAAGGAAATGGCAGAAACCCAGCAACAGTATGGCTTCCCTTCATCTATGCTGGTTCTTAGTTCCTTCCTGCAGTTACGGTTTTGCCCCCGAATGTACACCAGATCCTCTTTTTCCGGACATAGTATTTGTGAGAATGAGGAGGAACTGGTTTCTGAGGACAACCCACATAGTGATGGACTCACTGAGGGAAGGGAAAGCAGAGCAAAGAATGACCCTTTCCCCCCATTCCTTCTTCTTCTTCCCACAGAGATCCCACTTGCATCTACTAATATTATGGGAATGTAAATTAAAAATACTGAGATCTGAGCAGAAACAGGCCTGAAGCAGAATCAAGGACACATGACTGTAGGAATAACATGATTCCCCTGGTTCCTTACCTGTCTTGTCCCTGAATCCAGATATTGCAAAATGAGTCTTGTATTTACACTATGACTCCAAGTGTTCCCCAGTGCTGTAGTCACATAACCAGATCCTCCATCTCTCTTTCTAGAAGATCCTACAATAGAAATGATAGAAGCATTACTCTTATGTTCTTGTAAACAGACTAAGATTAAAGCTTATACTTTGGAATAAATGTATTCTCCAAGATGACATGACAAAGATAAATCAAACCGGAGCATGAGATAATGTAATTATACTATGCTGAATATACTTATTGTGGATAGCTGCTTATGCAAGGATGTTTAAAATGGCAATAATTCATTAATACTTATACTGAATAAGAGGAGCTTCCGGTTCCGGTCTGAGGGAGGAACAGCATTTGTGTCAAGCTCTGCTCCCTTTTTAATCTTTATTTTTTAATACTTACAAAGTATTCAACTGCTCAAGTTGATTCATTAAAAGAACTTTGCTTCCCGGTGGTGGCTGGAACCAAAGAGAGCAAGAAGCATTGGAGTTTCCCCGGGGGAGTTTACCAGCAACACAATGTTTGAAAAGGACTGAGATGTTTTGAGGAAAATTCAAGGCCACGTCATAATACTGTGAGTTATCTAGAAGATATTTAGAAGTCAAATGTCGGGAGTTGCCTGAGCTGTCTGATAAGGAGATATCACAGAAGGCAAGGTAATAAAGAAATAAAGAAACCACACTAGGATCTGCACTAGGATTTGCAGAAGGCTCTAACTCTCCTGGTTGCAGGTGTGATTCAACAGCACATATAAACACTACCAATGGTCGTTACTAGAGCCCAGAAAACTCGTGCTGGGACTAACAATGCTCCCAGAAGTAAAAGTCAAAGGGGTATAGTAGACTTCTGCATGCCTTTAACCTCCATTAGTCAACAGGACTTTTCCAATTCCGCTGGGCAAAGGTTTTCTAGGGAATTTGTCTCAAGTACTCCATCTATCTTAGACAATCAAGATTTGAATGTGATCATCAGAGATTCCCAAAGAAATGATGTGGCTGAAGACCTTTCTGGCTACTTGATTGGCAATTGGTCAGTGGACCCAGGATTACAGGAAAGGTCATCAATTTTATCAATGGACTTGCCTGACAAAAATCCAAATTTACCAAACACCGATCCAAAGAATATATTCATAGAAGAACAAACAGACAAATCTTATGGGCCTGATAATGAAGACATCAAAATTATCTACACTAAATTACGTGACCAGTGCTTCCTATCTGCAAAATCAACTCAAAGCATCTTCGATAAACTACATGCACTACATCAAGAAATATTCGACCTGAAAGCAACACTCCAACTCATAGCCACCCTGATAAAAGCAGGGATTTTGACAGCAGCACCCCCCCCGAACATTTCCTAACCCAGACCCAAACTTCCACCAACCAGGAAGCAAGATTCACAGATTAGAAACAAACAAGAACAATCCCTGCCTAACTCGAAAAGAACAGCATCTTATACAGCAGTTGGAGGACATAGAGTTGGCCGCAAACTCTGAAAAGGTTCCAGAAACTCAGGCCGATAACTGTAACGCAAGAAAAGCTGCTGAGGGCCTGAATTTAACCCTTTCAAATGTAGACGTCATAGTAATTGATGAATGGCAAGATAATATCCAAGACGTAAATGACCCACAGTCCTCATTTATAGCCCCTACAGATAGGAACAACATACTGCCGGACAATACCTACCTACGACTTCTTACAGAAGTACACTCCAGAACAGAGAAACCACAGTCTACAGTCTCACCATCCAACATTGTGAGTGATATTACCATATACAACTGGCCTTTAAGAAGGTCAAATAATACATGGAAAACTAACACTGATGTAACACAGGATATTTTGGACATTTTGGGTAAAGACTGGGATCCCTTAATGTATATATCCATGATATATATATCCAAATATATATTGCTCATGTATATATCCTATAAAGCCTGAAATGTGGAGGGGGAGGGTGCATCTGTCATTTAAAGAAAATGGACATGCCTATCATTTTTGGAGCTTAATATATAAGTTTGAAGATGTATCAGTATCATTCAAATGGGGAACACATACAGTGGTGCCTCGACTTACGAACGTCCTGACTTACGACCAATTCGAGTTACGACCAGCTCTGGCCGCAAAATTTTGCTTCGACTTGTGGCCGGAGCTTTGAGTTACGATCAGAAAAAAGGTGGGGAAAAGGGTGGGGAATTTAAATTACTAACTGTTGGTCGGCGAAGAGGCTGCTTCTTTGTAGCTCTTTCGCCCCAACAGTTAGAGAGAGTGCGTCGGAGGAGGCTTCGGACTGCCTGGTGCTGCTTTCTGCTTTTTAAAATGCCTGTTCTGAGTACAGGGTTTTGCAGGGTGGGTTTGGGCTGGGGGGGGGGGGGGGGTTATGTTTCTGTGCTGTGATGTTTTTTTGTTTTTTGGTGTGGTTTTTTTTTTTTAGCCCCAGCACGTTCCAATGGGGCTTGCTGTGTTGTTTTGTTTTTTGGTGATTTTCCCCCCCGGCCCCAGTGCGTTCTGATGGGGCTTGCTGTGGTGTTGTGTTGTTTTTTGTGATTTTTTCCCCCGGCTCCAGCGCGTTCCGATGGGAATCCCACACTTGTCAGGAGGTACCCTGAATGAAGGGGGGAGCATCTTCAAGGGCACAGTGATTAGTAAAAGTGTAGGCAAATAAATTACCTTGCCCTCATTTCTGGTACCAGGTTATAGATGCACCAGCCTTGACTGCCTGTGGTGCTGTTCGTGTGAGGCACTTTCAGATAAACTCTCTTCCACAGAAGAGAAAAGAAGGCAATGGGGGAAGAGAAAATGCTCAATACCTGGCAGCCCTTTTCTTTGATGAGTTGGGAGAGAAATTTCAACCAAGGGCAACCAGGGATGGAATTTGAAACCGACACACATGACTCATGTTTTCAGCCTGCATTTTGGAAGTTGCTTTTAAGAAAAAGACCTGGCATGAACATCTGCCATGACTTTCAGGACTTTCAATTTTTTTTCTGCACTATCTGCAATATATTGAAGCACAGCCTGATGAAGAGCGGTAAAAATTGAAAGCTAGCTGTTGTTGCTTTTAGGTGTAGAGATATCAGCTGGCTGGATAGCTCAATAGTTTAGGTATCTGGCTGTGGAGCCCAAGGTTGGAAGTTTGATTTCCCACTGTGTGCCTGTGTGGCCTTGGGCAAGCTGTACAGTCCCTAGGGTGCCCCCAGAAGAAGGGGATGGTAAACCACTTCTGTGTATTCTCTACCTTGAAAAGCTTGAAAAAGGTCACCATAAGTTGGAATCAACTTGACAGCACATAATACAAACATACCCTGTTTCCCCGAAAATAAGACCTAACCTGAAAATAAGCCCTAGTATGATTTTTCAGGATGCTCGTAATATAAGCCCTACCCCAAAAATAAGCCCTAGTTAAGTGAAACCCCGCCCTCCACCATTGTGCAGCATTGTGCAGCAACCAGAAGAAGATGACATGAATGTAAAATAAAACATCCCCTGAAAATAAGCCCTAATGCCTTTTTTGGAGCAAAAATTAATATAAGACCCTGTCTTATTTTCAGGGAAACACGGTAGTAGAGATATAACTTGCCCTTGCTTTTGTGTTACATAAGGACCACACAACTTTATTTTCCCTTCAATTGAGTTGCACATCCGTATGCTGTAGTGCAACAGAATTCTTTCAGCAGAAGAACCTTCCTTTTAAAATGGGGAAGGGGGAGGCACCTTGTGTGGAAATGTTATATTTAAATGTGAAATACTAGAAGTCTTCTCCAGTCTTCACGTGCTGTGAAAAACTGAGGAAGGTAAATCAGAAAGCAGTAATGTGAGCCATGGAGGAAACTAATCAACTCCCCAGGAGAGTTCAGTGGCAGTTGACAACCAGATACTTTGCTGCTTCTATAAGCACTGAAATCCAGAAGACCACAGACGTCTCTGAACAGGAAATCTGAAATGGCAGGAAAAGAGATAGGAGCTCACGGGTTCTCCTTAAAAATTATTCCATTATTTTCACTGTAAAATGAATTTTAATAAGACCATGAAAAAAGTTAAACAGAGGTTCGTGTATTTGAACAGACACACCCATTTCCCCACTCCCAGTCTTCAGCTTCTCTGACAGGATTTCTTATTTGGAGATTCCTCTTATCCTGAGAAATGATACCAATCTTTTACTGTTCCTTAAAAAAAATACAGTGCAAGAAAATTATTGTGTTTTGTACAATGGTATTAGAATGTTGACTGTTTTATTTTCAATCCCCCTTTTAATGATACCTAGCATGGAACTGGCCTTCTTCACTCCCGCCACACATTGGCTTGACACTTTCATTGAGCTGTCCCTTCAGGACACCAATGAGTTGGCCTGATCCACAAGTTCTTCCACTTTGCTTCCAGAAAAATGGGTACAACATACATCCACACAAGGTTTCTAAGGAGTATAAGACATGTGTCAAATAGCTTGACAAATCTGTGCTAGTTAGCTAATAGGTCCCCTAAGACAGCTGTAGCCCCCTTAACTATTAGTAGATCTAGCCAGGCTCCTGACATGGGCCACTCCAGAAGATGACCAAGAGAGTTTCTGTTCCAAACCCAAGCCTGAAGTCAGATAGCAGTGGATCTACATAGCCAGTTTTCTCCAACAGGAATGATTTTTATCACACTTACTTGGGAGTAAGTAGTTTATAGATTCATAGATAAAAATGTGAGGAATTGAGCGGTTTGATTATGAGCCTCCTCCATATCAAAAATGGAAAGGAAGTTGTGAATGTGTCCAATATTAAATTAAACATTAAATTCAGAAGTGCATAGTTTTACCAAAAAGGCATAGAGAATGAAAACTATAGAATGGAAACTCCTTGTTCGTGCTCCAGCTTCTTTACTCTTTTAGTCATGAGACATGATAGCAGTCTTCAAATATCTAGAAATACATGTGTGCAGATTTGTGGTTTGGACAACTCTTCCCAATTCCTCCAAAATTTCCCTAGGAAGCATAGCCAAATCTGGAAGCTCTGGTCCAAAATTATAAATCTGCATGCCTCTTAGAAGACTTTTGAGGCAAGACCTGTCTTCTATAGCTCACAAAGGTCGGGTATTTTGGGCAATTGTTAAGATCAACTTCCTAACAGTAAGAGTTGTTAGGCTATTCACTACTATTATTAATAATCCAATTCTTCAAAAGAAAAAACCATCCAGTTTATAAATGTGACATATTGTGCTTCTGTATCCATAATTCAAAAAGCCAGGAGATGCTGAACAATATTGTACCTGCACTGGCAGCAGGGGAAAAGGATGCCAAGCTTTACATAGCAAAGGGCAGCCTGAATGGTGACAACACCAAGTCTAGTTTCAAAGTAATTATTTTTTGTTTAGGCTGCCTCCATTTTTAGAATTGCCTTGTAGAATGTTGATTTGCTGTACCAGCACAGTGAAGAGGAACCGGTCAGAACGGTTAAACCTAGAAGTCATCCCCTCAATTGTCTAGGGCGGAAGGAGTCAACACTGTCTTGACTGTACTACCTTCTATGGTTCAGAACCTGGTTCTAGGGGAAGGTCAAAAAGCAGAGGGAGACGGGAAGAAAAAGGCGGGAAAGGAACAGCCAATAGTTGAGGGCTTCTTAATGACAGAGGAGGAGGGGAGGGTAAACGACACGGGGGATGGAAGAAAAAAGAAGAAGAGCTGGGGCTCAGAGGAGTGGGAAAGTCCAGAGATAAAGGAAAAGAAGGAAGAGTTGTTGTCTAAGGGAGAGGAAGGGACTCATGTGTTCTCCTTTCCACACAAGGGAGAGGCAAAAAGCGAGAGAGGAAAGGACACCTCACGAGGACGTGGAAGCGCAGGGATTGAGATTCAGTTGGGTGAAGTGGAGCCATTGGAATGGACCGTTTATGTTTATCCGTGAGGGAAGGGTCCCTGGGAGAAGGTGGTGCATCCGGATCCTATCCCCACGGCTCTGACACCTCCCAAGGGAGACTGGGCTCAACACCCTTGTTGTGGGACTATTTGTGTGGTGAGGAGTCAACCACTGAGGAGACCTACTGACCGCAAGAGATTTGGAATGTCCCCCCCGTTGAAGGACTCATTAGTTATGACAGGCCTACAAGGAATGTGGCCTGAAACGTCTGTGGTTGCCGGTCCCATTGGACACACTGAAGTTGTTGTACACCCCTCCCCGTTGGAAAAGATTAAACCTTTGGTTAATGTTAACACATCTCCTGTGGTAAATCTCATTAAAGAGGAAGAACTGCTTAATCTGGAACAAGAACCCAATCACACACTGTTATACAGTGAAAATGTTGCTATCCTCTAATGTCTTCTATTTCACTAGTTTCCTACTCCAACAATCATGTACACTGTATACATAAAACTGTGGACTCAATATTGTAATGCATTAACGAGTGGATTGTAATCCACGAAAGCTCATATTGAAATCAATCTGTTAATTTTAAAGTTGCCACAATCTATTTTGTTTTGTTTTGCAAGCTGTTAAGTAGTGAAACAGACTAAAGATCAAGAAAGCAGTCCAAAAGTATGGCAATTAAAGTACTATGCAAATAAGGTAAGGTAGTTTTCATTATAGACTCATGTTTCTATCTCAAATGAATATAATGGTGATGTACAGGTCCTGTATTCAATGTTACTATTATTTTTTAAAAGTCCCTCTGAATTAAAATAATAACATGATTTTTTTTAAAGAGCCAAAGAAAACATGCCTACATAAAGGTAATGCCCTTTCACATTCTTTTTGCCTCCCACACTTCATCTTATTTCCAGCTCAAAACCACTTTATGTTTTTGATCAAGAGGCAAACTTGACAGGCTTGATATCCAAAGGGATGAGATCATTCCCTGGACAGGCTGGCCAAGGTGCATTCCGTACCCATTACATGGCACAGGCTTCATTGCTGGCCTATGTGTAACTAATAACAAATGGCTGAGACTTATTCAATCATAAATGCCAACATTTTATAAAATGATATATATGTAGCCAGTTTGCACTGCATTGTCTTGTGAAAAATAAAGCCCACAGGTTTTTTGGGGTGGGGTGGGGGAAGGGGGAACTAGATGATGACATAAAGATGCACATATTGTGCAGATAAACTAAGTCTGTAGAGAATGCCTGTTTCTACATCACCTGCTTTGTGGACAATCTGCTATGTTCCACAGCTACAATGAAGAGCAAACTCTAGATAATTTTATTCTTCTAACTCAAGGCTTGGTCAATCCTAAATAGTACAAAATAGCTTTATGATAATTCTTAGATATGCAATTCAGAGGTGTACTGCTCATATATGCAAACAGTTCTCTGAGACATTTGCTGTCACCAAACTGCACAACATCCAAGCACCAATCCCCAGGAAAGGGCCACAGTTATTCCCCATCTGGAACATTAGAACAAAGCCCAACCATAGGCACTCATTCCCTTCTGCTTTCCAGCAGCCAACCTCATAGGTTCTTTCAGGGGCCAAACCCCACAAAAAAGTGACCTAGACAGCACATATTTAAGAAGCAAACAAATTTCTCCACACTAACTACGTCACAATTTGGATGATAAGAGTTGCAGAACTGTATGGCTAGAAAGGAGCTCAAGGGTAATTTGGCTGACTGCCCTGCTGATAAAGGAAATCCACAGCCATACTGGGAGAAACATACTGGAATTTTGATTTAGTATCAAGAACAGTAGCGAGTAACCCACTGAGACTAACGTTGATTGCGTTAACGTTTTCTTTTTGGTCTCTTGGAATGGGCCAGCAGGTTTATTGTCATCAATATTCTTTGCACTTAGGGAATCTGAACTGCTTCCATCAGTGGGTTCATGCTGATTCCATGTTGTTTTTAAACTCTTAAGTGAAAAACACCCTAAGCCCATACTTTGGCTCTTGTCTACTAAATGATCCAGCTGTTCTGAATTCTGTCCAGATGATCCACAAGATGCATCAGCCCTGAATAAAATGATCAGGTTTCATAGGCTCTGGAGATGGGAAGGCAGCTGGTTGTTTTATAGCAGCAGAGACAGGATGAGATAAGACCCTGTAGAAAACCACAAACCTAAAGCATTGATGAAAATGTCTCCCTCCATTGAAAACAGACTATTATCTGAATCTACTGTAACAAATATTTAAGCTTCCACTACTTCAGACACCTTTCCTTTTTGGGAAAGATTATATTTTGTTATGCTGCTTTTGCAGTAGAGATAGTGGAGTACAAGAATGTATAAGAGGACCCATTATCTGTTGTCATCAAGAACTCTTTCCCATAGCTGAAAAATTATCTCTTCTGACCATAATTTTGCAAAGCTGTATCAGTAAAGCTCCTATTTTCTTTCCCATTGATATTTCCTTTGCCTTGCAAAGTTCATTATCAAAACTTGATTCAAGATATCGGCCTTTCAACCTTCTGTCTAACAAAATACTTCCTATGACCAATATCATATTTACGTTGAGCCTTAAATAAAGAGAATTCTTTTCTTGCCTGTAGACAAGAATGACTGTGGATTCACAGAGGTTTTAAATTGTACTTGCCCAAATTTTGACTTTCTAGACTAAAAAAAATAATTGAGACATACAACATGTTGCTGAGTAGAATTTTTCCTCTGAGATTTCAGAAAGGAGAAACATCCAAGTCGTATTTCATGATATTCCATTTTGTTCCCCTCTTTGATTTTCATTCTCCCCTCCCCTTCCACCAACATTTGTACCTACGGAACATGCTTAGATTTTGGGTCTCTCCCTCCAAGTTTCTGTATTTCTACCAACTTCTAGGTTTACCAAGTCTGCTAACACCCCCTTATGTGTAAATAGTACTATTTTGGAGCAGCACTCGAAGAACCGAGTTTACTATCTATATCTAGAATAGTGTTAACATTTAAAATTATCTCATTAGGAGACAATAAAATGGCACTAACCACATTGTACTGTTTGTGAGGGAATGGAGGGGTGGAACGCTTGAATTACCTGTCTTTATGCTCCATAAGGCTTAAATAAAAACAAGGGATATTTGAAACGGACAGTGCAAATGCAAGCTGCTCTGTATACTATGCTCAGAATCTCAGGGTAAAGCATTTCATTTTCTCACGCCAGTCGCTCTCAGCTGTTACACTATGTCATTCTTTGCTTCTGTTCACCCATCATCTGGAATCCTACCCCCACTCCGCAAATTCCATGAGCTAAAATCTGGAGGGCTGAGGTCAGAGTGCATTATCATTGGAGAGAAAAAACAAAATGTCTGCTGTGATGGTTGTTATTTAAAATCAGCAGGATTTTAGAGTCTCCTTCCCTTACAAAGTAATTCATATTACTCACAAAGTGCCTCAACACACACAGCAAACATGAAGGCTAGATAACAGGAAGATTTGAACTTTGTATTTTCTTTGTGTATATTATGTCCTCTTGGAAAAGGTGCTGCATGACACTTACATGGCTTCAATGCCTACATAAATAATTATGCTCTTAACTTGTGTGGATCTCCTTTTTTGAAGGAAATATGGGTTACACTGATACTAATAATTGTATTATCACTAATCACAGCACTCATGGTTGAAAACATGTTGAATCAAACTATTGAAAATATCCAAGCTGTGCTTCATTGCAGAGCAAAATGAATGTGCCAGTCATTTCATAAGACACTTCCATGACGGCTTTAACCTGTGCCGGGAGGGTGATTGTTGTACTCTAGGTCCATCCTTCAAGACAGATCTTATGTGAAATTCCCCTTCATGATTTTTCTCTGGTGAGAGGGATAACAAGGTGACCAGGAGGTGCCAGCTGTGGGATCCTCATTTTCAGTGTGTCCCACAACCACTCCAAGCTCTTTTTACAGTAGCCCATACAATCTCATCAACTGGTATCATGCACTGAAGGTTTTGTATCCCCCATGAAGTCAGGCCTCCTTCTAGCAAAATTAGTCAGCCCAAAGTATATCATTGAGGGGTTACATGAAATTGTAAGCTAGGCTTAATTTCACAAAGGCAGTCCAGGCAAATGTAGAACAGGTTGCAATGAGGAACAAGTAAATAGCTTGTTGGAATAGAAGCAGAACCTGGGACAGCTACTTCCTAGACTGCAATTTCTAGAATCTTACAGACAATCACTGGTTATACTCGATGGGATTCTGAGAATTTTAGCACAAAAGTACTTTTCCAAATTTACAGAATAATAGAACTGTATAACTGCAAGAGCCCATAAGGATCATAAAGTTCTCAGTTCAATACCCTGCTAAAACAAGAGATCCACAATTAAAGCATTCTTGACAAGAAGCCATCTATTTTGAATGAATTTATTTATTACGGTCAGGTGACCAGCTCATAAAACATATTATATGGCTAAAATATATAAAATGCAATTTAAAAAGTGACTAGCCATCTATTTTAAAATCTGCAATGAAGGAGACTGTCCGTTCAGTTATCTATTCCAAAATGTTTCCTGGTATCGATGTTGATCTGGCTTGGTCTATAGTTGCCCAAATCTTCTCTCCCCCCACCCCTTTAGAAGTGAGGTCAACACTTGCTTGCCTCCAGTCTTCAGGGACTTTGCCTGTGCTCCAAGACAAACTTGCTTGCCTCCATCTAACAGACAAATCATTTCCTTTTTCTTCCTCTTGCTTCAAGAATAGTTGAATTCTCTCCCTTTTGTTATTTTTAACTTCTCTTATATGTCTAATTCTGAAAATTCTGCATAGGATCAAAGCACAAAATTCTGAAAGAACAAAATTCTGAATTACCTTCTAGAAAGAAGCCTTACAGATTGAGTCCTTTTGAGGCAGACAGACTGAATAGTTGGTGATTACAATGTCTGCTCCTTGCTAGATTTGAAAAAGAAGATTCGGTGGCACATTCTCTACGTATACCATCTCTTCTGTAATTACTATAAGCCTTGATGTCCAACTAAAGAGTCTAAAATACTCAGCCCAGAAAACTGTTTGGAGTGTTGCTGGAGTTTTTTCTTTCTTTTCAGTCTTCACAAGTTTTGTTCTCTTAGTAGAAGTATAAACCCATGTTGTCTTTCAAAATGGTTGAACCATCTGCTAATAGTCACACTTGACAAGAATTTGCAAAAAAACAATTTTGAGCTGCAAAGGAAAATTTAACAGTAAGGCCATAACTAGATTCAAATAAGCAAATGCCGCATACTGCCTCCACCTTCTTGGCCATAGCAGTAGGCATTTTCCCTGCTATGCCAGAACTGTATAACAAGATTCCGAATTGTGCTTCCTAAGGCAACAACAGCCTTGGGGCATGTCAAGACAAGGGAAGTTGGGGCACTCTGGTTCGTACTTAAAAGGTGCTTATATTTAGTGCAATCTATTTTATCTCACTTCAGTGTTCCTTCCGTTAACACTGATCAATGTTTTTTCTCTTGTGAGATGGGTCCAGACTGGTATTTGGATCACTCCAATTTGGCACCCTTTCAATTAATTACACTCCCTTCCTACCCCCTTCCCAGCCTTTTCCCATAGCTGTCATTTAGCAGGCCACAACAACTTTCCTCACTTTTTTTGTTAACTAATGTAAGTGACATAGTGCAACAGCAATGCATCTAACTAGCATTGCATATGTAACACTGCCAATGTATTCCATTTATCAAGAAAAGTGCTGCATCAATAGGAATATGTGTGTGTGTATGTATGAACATATATATATGTATGTATGTTTTTATTGATAAAGCACTTTTTTTGATAAATGGGATACATTTGTGTGTGTGTGTGTGTGTGTGTGTGTGTGTGTGTGTGTGTGTGTGTGTGTGTGTGTAAAATGGTAGATGAAAATTGGTGGGGGGGGGTTGTTCTGCCACCCCTTTAAATGCAACTAACCAAAAATATGTAACAGGCTTGTCACCTCAGCTAAGACAGCCCACAGCTCTATTTTGCTACAAGCTAACCATCCTCACAGGCTACAGAATTAGGAGTGCTCTGAATTGCACCAAAAAATCGTAGCACTACTGCTGTTAAAAAAAGGAGCAGGACAGCTCTAAAAAGAGGTGGAATGGAGCACTCCAAGTCAAAACATGTGGGGACACCATAATTTGATTTGAGCCAAACAACACCAAAAATGATCCAAATAGTGAACTATATGCCCGTCTGGACATATCCTTCGTCTTAACTGCTAGGTAGAGAGAAGAGGAAGAAACATTTAGAACTTGATGGGTTCTTATGAAAGAGAAACAATATGGTGGCAGTTCTTGTGGCCATTTCAAATTTTACTTTGGTTATGTAGGAATAAGGGGATCATAAGCTGAGTGTACAGTATTGTACTTGTACCTAGGAGAGCCAAATTCAAGTCCCCATTGGGCCATTAAACTCATAGGGTGATCACACTCTCTGTCTGATCTATCTTACAACTAAGGTTCCCCCCCTTTTTTTTTTTTCTTTCTTTCTTTTTTTGGGGGGGCAGGGGTGAGGATAAAATGGAGAGAAGGAAAGTTATGTACACCACCATGAGGTCATTAAAGAAAGGCAGGAAGGAGTGTGTATCTTGCTCCTTCTGATTATATGCTCTAAATTATTTCAATCAACACCAAGAAGAGATTATTCAGTTACTTAAAACATTTCTATACCTCCCCTTCACCAAATGAGCTTCCAGGGCAATGTATAACAATAGAAATATATTAAACCTAGTACAATAAAACTTCAACTGCCAACAGCAATTCAGCCATTTTGTCATAGTTTCTGGGACCATACAAATTAAAATGTCTGAGTATGTTAATCATGTGTTTTGTTTTTAAAAGTAGGTACAAGTCATACCTAAGGAAAGGCATTCCAAATCTGAGGCTTCGCTATCAGCTCTTTTGGCCATATAACACACTTCTAACAAGAAAGACACTTGGAGCAGGGTGTCAGGAGAGAATTTAAAAGAGGGACCGGCTGATGTAGAAAGCCTTCAAGTATTTGAACCTCATGCTATCTAAAGCTTTAAAGGAAAATACAACCATTTCCAACTGGACTTGAAAAGAAACAGACAACAAGTACAGTTCTCTGAAGATAGGAGTGATGATGACCAACTGTGCCATGCCAGTTACAATCATTGCAACTGAATTCTTCACTAACCAAAGCTTCTGAACTGTCTTCTAGGACAGCCCCATATATAATCCATTACAGTAATTCAGTCTGAAGGTTAACCAGACTGTGGATCACAGTGGTCAGGCTATCGTTGTCTGGGAATAGAGAGAATTAATCCAAGCCAGTAAACAGTACTCTGTATCAGTTAGGCCACCTGGATTTATAGTACTGAAGCTATATTGAGCATCCGCATATAGGAAACCTATCACTACCATTCTCAAAGAGACACTATGCAGGGGAAAATCCCAGAAGCTGACTCTTTTTGTTTCATCAGTTAACCACTTCTCACCCAAACACAAAGCAATGGTCAGGGCTGTTTTTCAACAAATGTGAATGTAGTGAGCAGAAGAGGGGATGTTGTAGACCATCTTGACTGCTGCCGTTGGTGTTGTCAAAATTCATGCTGCCCTTTGCTATGTAAAGCTTGGTATCCTTTTTCCTGCTAGCAATACGGGTATAATATTGTGTAGCAATATTGGGCCATTTCCTGGCTTTTTGAGTCACAGGTACAGAAGCGCAATATCCCACATACAAAAACTGGAAGTTTTTTTTAAAGAATTGAATAATCTCTTGTCTTGCCATGTGTTCAAGACAGGGACTGCTTCCAATTGGGAATGTTTACAGGAAATAAAAAGCCCTAAAGCAGCTTCTAAACATTTTTTATCTTTTTGTCTATGCAATACCACTGTTTTCTCTGCCATTATCAATAATACAAACTTGTGGGTGTTGTTTTATATTTTTCATGCAATTTCTGTTAAGCACAGTGAAGAAAAAAATCACATAAGTATAAATGGGTGGTAGCCATACATTATGTCAACTTGTCATAAGGCTTTGCCTAACCCCATATTACTTTGCAGTATGTCATATCCATACAAATTAAATGTATGGATAAAGTTAACCTTAGAGCAAACTGAAAAACATACCAAAACCAGTGTGTTATAGTGGTTAGACTACTGAACTCAGACTTGGGTGATTCTGGTTTCAAATCCCCATTTTACTATGACACTCACTTGGGCCAGTTTCTCTCTTTACCATGGGACTGATTATAAAATGGGGTGCAGGAGAGCCATGTGCAGCACTTTGGGTTGACTGGACAAAAGGGGTAACATAAAGGTAACAAAATGAAATACGTAATATATGGCTATGAGGAAATGCCCTTCAGCTATAATGCACATTGAACTATCCAACAAGGCAGTCAACAGAAGTATAAAAATGCTGGGTGGTTTGCAACTTGAAAAGAAGTTAGACTGTGGCCAGTATTATCACACATATACTGAATATTCCATAATGATGGGTGCTGTACCTCGTATAACAAGTACACACTCATATGAAGCAGAATAATCATAACTGTTAAATAAAGTGGTTGCCATCCACCTACATGGAATTTTTTTAAAAAAAGAATATTTGGACTATATTGTCCTTGTTTGTTCTGTAAATGTTCATCCCTCCCCCGACACCGAAATGAGAAATTAAGAACAAAAAGCAGAAGGTCATTTTCAAAATTTTAAAAAATGAGATAGTTACATAAGTTACAGGCCATACGGTTTCACAGAAACTTGTGTTGTTGTTTTTGCAGGAGGGCTGGGGACAAGAGGGGGGAGGCGGAGGGAAGATGGGAGGAAGAGAAGTTTCAAATAGCAACATTGTCCAAGAGGGTGAAAGGGAACAGATGGCCGTGGAGAATGCAGACTCAAAGCTCTGAAGAAAAGGCCTATATTGACAGATCTTGCTGTTTCCTATTCAAGCATGAAGGCTCTGGCATGGAGAGTTAAGACGATACAAGGAGCGACCTCTGTTCCCAGCAACCCGCTACGGGCAACTGGCCTCTGAAGCTTTCTGAGAAAAACAAGGAGACACAGACAGACAAACAGATATGGCAACAAGCCCAGCTCTCAGCTATCAGGGGAAAAAAATAGAAAGGCCAGAAACAGCTGCCTTTTCCTGGCTCCAGAGCTGAGCGTTAGAAAGAGCATTTCCAGCCTTTCGCATCTTCCTTTACAGCACAAGCTTCTTCACGGGGTCAACCTCAAGCTGCTGGTCTTTGCCCCGAGCTGAGGTGAAAAAAGGGACAGATCAGAACTTGTCTTGCTCATTGAAAGCTACTCCCTTTAATCATAAGAACTCCCTCCAGCAAACAAAAATATTTCAGACATAACCCCCTAATGATAATGCTTGAGGTTTTGTGTGTAAGAAGCCTGGGGGATTTAAACGTAAAGAATTTAAAGCTGCAGTTCCCACACTCAGACTTCACTGACTCCACTCTCTAGTGTGTACAGCACAGAGGAGCCCCCCACGCTGTGGGGCCCCCAGCACAGGGCTGGGAGACTTAATTACATTCTGAGAATCACATAGCTAACAAGTATCTCATACACATATGTGTATTTGTCATTCTGCCATCGTATTACACTTACAGTTCTTTCCCTGTGATGATGATGGACAGCTTTTAAAGCTCACATCTGGATTCAAATAGTAAGGCACAATATTTTTTTAAAAAAGAATAATACAAATCCACACCTCAAAATGCTCCATTGTTTGGGTAATTTAAACAATTGTTTGAAATGGTGTTTTGTTTTCAAGTGTACTGTTTTTTTTGTTTTGTTTTTTGTTTTAAAGTGCATTGCATCATCCCCCTTTCTCCCTTCCCATTCCACACTGAGTGTGCAGGTAATATATGGGTGGACAAGGCCTATGTTTCTTGCCTCTTTTGAAAAAGATTTCCCATTTCACGGTACACTCTAATCTAGTGCCAGGATGCTTAAGAAAGCACACACACAGCCTCCTCCAAATAATATGCAAAGCATGTTAATAGTACACATACACACACATCTGGGATTCATGAGATTCTGTGACCAAAGATGGCAACTAACTGCAGAAACAGTCAGACCATGAAGTTGAATGAGGGTCTCCTCAGGTAGTGGGTCACAGGGAGAAGCATATTCACTGCTCCTTACTCCACTCACCCCTCACACTCAGCAATGCTTTAGCTACTCTTCGCAGCTCTCAAGAGCCGGGAATTTTGTCAGTGTCGAGTGTCAGTACCTATAGCTGCTGCCCTCTATAAGAAAAAGAAAGATGAGAAGGAAATTATGCAGTAGTCCAATCCCTTCCACATTTAGAGTGCACTCCTGCTGTACAGCACCGTCTCCTTCCACATTCCGTTCAATCCAGGGCCCCAGGGGGAGGGGTAAAAAGAGCTCATGCACTTTGAGTAGGTGACCTGGGGAACCAGTTGTGTCACAGAGCACTGCATGGATGGTATTTTGCTTCCTTCACACAGTGGTAGGAAAGCTTGGTCTATCAACAAGTGCCTTTGTAGACTGGTGATCCACAACTTTCGTATCCTCCTTTAACCCAACAAACAGGACACAATGTTCATCTCACGATGTCTTCCAAAAATATATATCTGAAAAGGTTTAAGTGATTTGGGGAGGGAGGTGAAGGTGTATCATGGGGAAATGGCCAATGAGAAAAAATTAAGGTTCACACCTCTTCTTTGCTCCAGATTGCACCTGCCAGGGGCTGTTGGATTTCTCACACTTCTGGTGGATTGTGTGATTTACTCCTTAGCAGTGGAGGCTTGTCTCCTATCGTACTTCACCAGACTCAAGCCACACACAGCTGCTTCCTGTCTCCTTACTTTAAAATAGTGGTGGTGGTGGTGGGGAAATGTTAGTAGTCAGCCTTCTCCTTAGTTTCTCAGTCTTGTCTTACAGGAATTCAGCGGGCAATCCCCTTCCTACACATGCTTACAGGCATGCAGCATTCTTTTCCCTTTGGAGTAGGGAAAAGATAGTGGGATAGAAAGACTGACAAACCTGACTAATGAATTCTCATGGAATTCACTGACCAACCAAGTGTTCAGAAGGGCAACATGGTTTCTGGTCAATCAAGCCAATACTGTTCTAGGTGGGTGGCCACAATTTAGCTTGCGCTGACTGCTGGTTTGCTACTGCTTGGAACAGTTCTCTTTCTATTGCACTACAGCTGGAAGAGGGGAAGAAGCATGTGCTTTTTTTTATCTTGCTGTGGATTTCAGGGATGTAGACGGAGGGGAAGCTGCCTTAATGAGAAAGTCCTAATTTACATTCTTTGGGGGAAACCATAGCATTTTGAATACGGGGAGGATTTTGTTTTGTTTTTCTTGAGAGACTGTTCTTAATTTTGTATAGTAAACCTGCAAAGGAGCTGGGAAGGGGACAGTATTTAATTTCGAGAAAGAAAACTGCAGAACTGGAATCCTGTTATCTATCTTATAAAACACAGACCAACATTTTCTCCACCCTTTGTGCAAGCAGCTGGACTTTTTCTGAGCATGTGCATGGAGACATCCGATGTCTCCTTGACCAAGCGTAAATGAGGCAATATCCATATTGCATAATGCCAAGCTGGAGACGGCACTGAATGTTATCCTGGTATCCTGATCTCAAAGAGGATACTGGCCCTTGTCTAGTCACAGTAGGTATATTTGTGTGAGAGCAAAAGGGGTGATGATTATTAAGCCTGTCTATGGAACCTGTAAACAGGGAACTTAGAAAGAGATCTTCCAGAATATTCCTAGCAGCATAACAGTAGTAGGCCTCCAAACCTCCAGGTCTTGAACCACAGTTCTGGAGGAATAAGATGTATCGACAGTGTGACCTATTCATTACAACCTAACACTAGTAGATCTCAAAGGAAGTGGATATCCTATCAATACAAGGAAATATGTTTGCAGACATACTCCAAAGCATGTTTCATTTCAGTTCTCTCTCCCCAGTAGAGTGGCCACTAACACAAACATGTAGTACCAAAAGAGAGGAGACAAGAGGCCACTGAGCTATGGAAAACAGACTGTGAGCATGGCACCTTGGTGCCATATGGAGTCTTCTGTGCGGACATTAATGATGGATGGGTTACTTCAAGATCGGAGACCTCTTTTAAAAAGTTCTTTATCATTAAATCAGACTTTGACTGAGATCCTCTTTTTCTGAGGCTGCTTTGGCTTGGGGTCTCCCTCTCTCTTCGAGTACTGCTTGAAAGGAAAATTAGCACAGGAGGTTGATGGCCATCTATCTTATCTCTTGAAATGGAGAGTCCTTCATATTGAGGATACCTTTCAAATACAGTTGTCCTTCAAATAGAAGAATAGTGAAAAGAGTTGGTGGAGCCTGCACGTTTTTTGCACCAGCTGAAGTATAATAGCACAGGGATCAACTGAACCTAAGTAACAGACTAATGTTAAATTCAGTTAGATGTTAAGGAACTGAACCACAGTGTTCTTAGTGTGATCAGGAGAAGGAAACTGATGACAAAGCCAGAATAATTAGACTTGGCCTATCACTGTTTTGGCTCCACATACCAAGGTCTGCAGGCACCACCTACCTCTGGCCCTTAAATCTAAAACACAAAAGAACACAACATTTCCAATATTTCAGTACTGAAATTATTCAGGCTATAGTTTGCTACATTTATTGTAACAGGAAACAGCAGGAGTTTTTCAATGTTAGATATAATAATTTTTAATGCTGAAGTTGATGTTTCCAATGTTGAAGTCATTCATGCTATAAATTGCTACGCTGATTGTAACAAGAATGGAAGACAATTAATTGGACTAAGAGAAAAAAGTTAAACAGTAAGGTAAAAGCACATATGAAAAGAGGAAATTCATCTCACTTTCACAGATTTCCTTCGGATGCACATTAGTCTGACAAAATTCCATTATAACTTCCACTTCAACAGATAAAGAAAGAGAGAGCCAGAGAAGGAAGACACTGATACCAATGTTGGAAGCTGCCTTCACAAACTGGGTCTGTCTTTCAAATCTCAAGACAGGTGGCCCCCAATGTATATTCCCACATACACCATATCTATTGTCTAATGTCATTCTATGCAACTGTTAAAACAGTTTTTCAATGTCAGATATAAATTTTGTAACTGATTTCTTACAACGTTAATCTGCACATGAGTACTCTTGTCAGTTCCAAATAAAATTTATGTCATAAAAATGCTCAGCCCGGATTACATTGTACCAAACAGCACTATTAGCAGTGATTATTCTTCTGGCAAATAATCAGACAGGTTGAGTGCACATTTCATACCATATCATTTCATACAGTGTTCACATTTTGAACAAGCTGTTTATATATACTTAATTATCCATGTGTGCATGTCAATGGATACAACTGCATATTCAACACTATGAGCTTTTGATATGTCATTTTTGCCACTGAATGCTCAATGTTTGTGTAGGATTTATACAATTTTTTTTCCTTTTCTGGCAGAGATAAGGAGGTAATTATAGAGGTTGTGTTGACTGTTAAAATCTCAAAATAGTATTTATTTTAAATAAGTTGCTATGGTTGTGACTTATTGGCCAAAATCCAGTAGTAAGTCACAACTAGAGTAGAACCATTGAAACTGATAGAGGAGGTGACTCACCAAATCCTCACTTATTCAATGGGCCTACTTTAGTTGTGACTTACTACTGGCTTTCAGCTATTTACATTATTTCGACTATTTTAAATCCAAGGAAATTAAACCTTTTTGCTTGATTATTTCTGTTTTACTGTCTTGTATTTCCTTTTGCCTCAAAGGAAAAGATATCAGAGAAAATTAGAGAAGAGGAATGGAAAACAGAGGTATGGAAAACAATGTTATCCGATATGCTCTCAGAGCACATGTATAAACATGTACATGTTTTTAATGCACATCTACTAGGGAACTTTGAACCACAGCAGTAATGTATCTTAACACAGATTGGGCTTACTAAATCAAATTCACTCAGAGCTATTTCAACAATGGAATTTTACTCGACACACAAGAGTAAAAACATACATGATGATTGCATTGGGGAATAGCAAAGATTACAGTAGAATTGTATAAATGCCAGCCAATAAGCAAGTGACTAGATAATAGAAAACATTTGTTTCAGAAATATTATAGAGAACTAATAAACTCAAATGAAGCAAACTCACAAGGCTAAAAGGGTTCTAAAATCCAGGTTGATACTACAAGGCATGGATTAGATTCAAATTCCAGGAGGTAGAAGGGATTGGAACTAAGAAAACTGGAATGCAGAGTGTGCTACAGGGAAAAGAAAAAGAGGCTCTTAACCACACATTTAATCACCCACACCCCGAAAACAGATGAGGAAGCTGCTTCTGTTCAGGGCAAATGCTCTCTGAAGATAGGTTTTGGAGTAAAACCTGCCCTTTGTCTCAGAAGGTTGTTTTGAAGAGATGCTGGGGAGTGTTGTAAGTTTTGCAGAAGCAGTGCAAGGGATGGGCACAGATCCCAAAGCTCTTAGGCCAGAACTGAACATTCAGGAGAGACAAGTGATCTAACAGGATTCTCTGGCTAAATCCAAGGTTCTGGGGGGCTAAGCAAGTAGTTTCAACTGGAAGTGTCAGGGACACTTCTGCATTTTCAGATGTTACGTACATTACAAAAGCTATCTGGAAGTGATTATACACATCCATAGGTATTGCTTGCTGTTGGCAGCTCTTTGCTTCGGAAATGTTCATGCTCAATATCTCACTGGTTGTGGTCCCTACATCTCAGAAACAGAATCCATTGAATTTATTATTCATTATTTATCATTCCTGTCATTTTCCCAAGTTGCTGAGACCAATTTGATGATCTGATCAGCAAAGCACTGTTCTTTTAGTTAGTGGAAGACTTACCGGTTACTCGGAGAACTGCTACTGTTTAGGGAAAATGCTCTCTGAAGATAGACTTAAGAGTGAGATAAATTACCAGCACTTAGTTTCATTACACTCTTTTAAAGAGATGGTGTGGAATGTTGTAATTCTTGCCAACTATGACCCTACCTTGATTACAGCAAGGCATCAGCAGTTAATGCTTTCATAAACCCCAGTCAGATTTGTATGTTTATTTATTTATTTATTTAACTTATATGCCGCCCACACTACCCAAAGGTCTCTGGGCAGCTTATACATCAGGCTGCCTTTAAAGAATCTGGACATTTCAGTTATAACAAAATATAGTAGCTAGAGCAGGGGTCTCAAACATGCGGCCCGCAGGCCATTTGCGGCCCGCCAGACGATAGTTTGTGGCCCCTGCCTTGCCTGCCCCCCCTGAAGCGCCCACGCGTCCTCTGCTGTCAAGAGTCAAAAAAAGCCTCGCCTCGCTCGCCGGCTCTCCCCCAAGACAGCGCCTCTTGCACCCTCCGTCCGGAACTGTAGCCTGCCAGCCAGCCCACCTGTCTGCCGGCTGGCAGGCTGCAGTTCCGGATGGAGGGTGCAAGAGGCGCTGTCTTGGGGGAGAGCCAGCGAGTAAGGCGCACTGCTGGCCCTTTTCCCCGAGCGCCCGAGCCAAGCCGCCAACAGCAGCTGCCGCCGGCTCTCTGGCTCTCTTTCTCTCTCGGCACCCCCAGCACCAGCCCGGCCAGCGGCCGTCTCAGCGCCTGGCGGTGCTTCCTCCTCCTCCTCCTCTTCGTCCTGCTTCAGCCGCCTTGGCTCTGGAGGCTGCCTGGGCTCGCCTCGCAAAGTTTGCTCCTCTGTCGTGGTGGGGGTAGCTGCTGCTGCTGAGTGCGCCTTTTTTTGAGGGGGGCCCTCAGAGGAAGGTTGATGGACCTCCGTGTGTGTGTGTTTGTGTGTGTTTGTGTGCGTGCACCTGTGGGGGCCCCCGCCCCGTTCTGTTTAATTTCGCGGGTACTGGTGGGGGCTTTTCTCCTTTGGCAAGGCGAATTCTGTGAGGGTTTTTTTTTTTAATTTTATGTCGTGCCCTCCTCCCCCCGGCTAGGCGGTTGCCGGCACTCCCTCCCTTCTCCGCTTCTTCGTCCTGCTGCTGCTGCTGCTGCTGGTGGTGAAGAAGGAGCCGGAGGGGGTCGTGGCCGGGCGACGAGGGCTCGCGCGCCCCCTCCTCCTCCTTGGAGCCCCAGCCGGGCTAAGGAAATTCCCGGGCGGCTTCCTCGGGCTCTTGCTCCGCTTGGCGGAAAATCTGATGCGGCCCAGCCTCACCCAGACTCTGCCTCCAGCGGCCCCCAGGTAAATTGAGTTTGAGACCCCTGAGCTAGAGTATCAACTGGAACCAACGACTATGATTACTCTGCGTCTCCAATGGTTCCTGGTTTGCTTCCAGGGTCATTTCAAAGCCTGGCTTTTTAAACTATAACTGGAGGCCATACTATCTGGAAAGGCTTTATAAGATCCTCCCACATGTTCTTGCCTATGCCCTGAGATCACCATCAGAGATCCCTCCAATTGCCTGGCTCATGCTGAGATTCAGGAACAGGCCTCTTCTGTGGTGACCCCTAAGCAGCCTAGAGTAGTCTCTCTAGTATCATCCATATTGACTTTCTGACACTAGGAAAACAGATTATTTTTGCCTTTTAAAATAACTTTAAATATATATTTTACAATTGCTTTTTAAAATGCTGTTCTGATACTTAATACTTCTCATATGCTAGTTTTTACTGTCACTTTAAATTTCATCTATGTTTTAAAGTGGTGTTTTGACTTTATTATTTGTTTTATTATGCTGTTTTATTCTACTTGTCACTCTCTCAAAACATTGGCTACAGAGCAACTTGTAAATAAATAAGTAAATTTGTACTTTGTAAGGTATTTCGTTTTGTGTTGTTTAAAGAGGCAATCGAATGCCTAGACACATTAGGAAGAAATTCAAAAACCATCAAAATTTCTTTCTCTCCATGATGTTGCACGACAAATGAATCATTAACAAAATCTAGGCTTGTCTCAATAAATTATTTACATATATTTGGATCTCCTTCAGTCATCCTCCAAAACCAGCACACCTTTGAAGTAGAGTATAACACCATTTAAGAAAGAACGACATGTGGATGCTGCTTGAGGAAACAATCAACGTTTGTTTAGAGAAAATCTGTACCTCAAGCTGAGAATACAATGCTCCCAGGGTGTTTGAATTACAGGACAGATGTTGTTGGATGTAAAGCAACAGCTATGCAGCTAATCAGCTACAAACACATATTTTATAATATTTTAAAAGTCTCTTTGGTCTTTTTTCTTAAATTTGTTACAGAAGCCCAGTGAATATGGTAACTTGTTCTTTTTTGTTGACTTTTAAAGTACTCTCAAAAATACTTGAGACACAGGGGGCAACAGTGGGGTGTGTGAATATTTGCAGTCTTGTATGTCAGATATTTGGCTGCACAGAAAAATAAATGTAGTATTTATTCACAAGGCCAGATGTGGTGGAGGCAACTCTGATGGAAACTTCCTTTGCACTCTTTGCCAAGGATTTCAACCCTGACCCATAGAGACATTCTCTACGGGAGGTGAGAGGCAATTTACTTTCCAGGCTTAGATCAGCTGCTGGCTCTGCCAAATGCGACAAATTGAACACAGTGATTTAAAGATCCAGACTTCGTGTCAAAAGGGAAATTTTGACTTATTATAAATGCCTGTTTTTGAGAATATACAGAGGGCAGCTTATTCAACCAAATGCCTTAATTTAGATGAGATGCACAGGACTACCTGCTGAGAGATAAAAGTATGGCAGACATTTCCTTTTTGGGGAGGCAGATGTTAAGTTTAAAAGAGAGGCCATTTAATTTGTACTGATATGCAGAAACGGGGCCAAAGCTAACTCAGTAAATGACACCTTCCATTGTAATAATTTCAAAATTAATCTGTACTACTTTAAAATGTTGTAGCTGTGCAGGATTTTTCAGACTTTAATATTGATGATTCAGCTGAGGGAAAACAGATACCCACATAAATGTATACAGCAGGTCATGGATAAGACCAAAAGATGCCAAACCCTATTGACACCTACAACCCATCACAGTAGCTCTAACTGGATGATAGTCCCCCCTCAACTTTAATGGCCTGGCTAGGCAGTTTAGAATAAAGATTAGCATATTTTGTCTATATCCCAAAGTGTAAGGACGGTCCCTACTCATACACAAACATTCTTAGCACCTGAAGGATATCTCAGTAATTTGAAGACACCTTTGTTGGTGCACTTGACAGTCAGTGGGGAAAAGACCTGTTAGGAAGTTTTCTTGTGGATTTGCAGAATTTGCAGAACAATTATTTCAAATTTGTGCATTAACAATCTATATAATTCTAACATTGTAGGTGTAATTTATGTTATCTAAGATTCTTGTAGTTTGTTATTTTAACATGGCCACTACTGCTGTCACACTGAGAACATATGAACTCCTTGCACCTATGGAAATAGGGGAAAACACACGTTCCACTGAAGTGAAGCATTTTCAAGATTTGTATTGAGATGCCAGTGTTTGATGTAATGGACAGAGGAGAGATTTGGTTTCAAACCCCTACTTGTCCATAGAAACTGGGGCGGGGGGGGGGGCAATGGCAAAAAACACTCCTTGAATATCTTACACATATTGGGAAACTGAAACTGAGAAGAAGGAAAGTGTGTGTTTGCTTTTTGCCTACCTACCTTAAGGACTGCAGCCATATTCAGCCATTATTGACTGCATTATTTATTTATTTATTATCAGCCAGACTTGCCTCGCCATGTCCAATTGTTCCGTCGGAACAGATCTGAAAAGAAGGTGTAACCACCGTTCATTGTTGCCATGTGTCATCAAATCACATCTGACTTATAGTGACCCTAACAGGGTTTTCAAGATAAATTAAGGATGGTCTTACTTCTACTGTACCCCACTGAGTTTCCATGACTGAGCAGGGATCCAAACCAAGATCTTCTCAGTCCTCGTTTCTTATATTGATTTAACTCTGTATATATTTTTTATCTTTCTGTTTGATTGTTTAATTTCCTTTTAGGCAAGAACAGTGTTTAGGACTAGCTTAGATTACACTCTCAAGCACTATCCAAACATTAAACAACGGTCAGGCACTGAAAAAGTTTCTCAAAAAGTAAAAAGAAAAGAAAAGAAGAAAAGTCAACAACGTACATTAGGTTGAGAGATACTGACTGTCCTGGCATTACCCACTAAATTGTGTGAGATTTAAACAAGGGTCTCCCTGGCCTTCAATAACATTTGAAAGTGACTACACAGAAATATTGAAAAATGGCAACAAGAAAGACTAAACTTGCTGGAATTATAAATTGTTGTCATAATTCACAACCACTGGTGAGATTTTTTTCATTTGCTCTGAAGGAAGATTTATAATCTTTTTTTAAAATCAGGCAATAGATTACTGTATTGTGCTTTCTCTATAGTATCATAGCTTACAGAACTCAAGGATTGCAAAGTGCTGAATCTATCCAACTTTAAAAGCTTATTTTTATAGGTAATTAGAACAACAGTCTTTCACTTCAGTTTCCTTCTTTGGAAACTAAGAAACATATGTTGATCCCTGAGAAGGATCACACTTATTTCATCACTGCTTTCCTGCTACAGTCTCTAGCTGTTTAACTTTTTAACTATTCAACTCTGTCCTGTTCAGTGAGCCCTGCATTTTACTGATAGCTGCCCAGTTTTCCCTGTTACTCAGAGCTGATGACCTGTTAGTTAGTGAGGTTCCAAGCCTGCAGTGGGTCCTGAATCTAAAACAAAGATTTGCAAACAATTTGACATTATGTCCCTGTTCTGATTTCTGAGAAATACTCATGCTTTTCCACCTCTCCTTCACCACCATTCAACCCCTTTCGCCCTCACTGTTTTAATTAAAAACCACCACCACCACCATTTAACAGTATAAAAAACACATACAAAAACCTAGTAAAAACTTAGACGGTAGCTACATGGGCATTTAGCCCACAGTCTGGTCTGCTGCATGGATGGGCTGGTTCACGCACTTTAGGAGTGCCTAAAGACTGCGATCAGACAACATCTTTGCTGGAGTGAATGAGCCTGCTCCCAGAGTTTGCTGGTGATGGGGATTTGGGGTCACATGTTGAAATCTGTATCCACCATTTTGTGATTTTGGAAGTTTTCCTTTTTTTGGTAATATCCTTTTTGGTTCCCTTAATTTCCTTTCTACAAGTACATTGTTGTGGTTTTTTAAAAAATAAACTTTATAAAACATGCAAGCTTGGTCTGCACAGTGAATGAGAGACAGATATCTGGAGAACTTGTTGAAAAACAGCCCTGACAATTGGTTTATGTTTGACTGAGAAGTGGTTAGCAGATGGAAAAAAGAGTCTGTATCCTGTCAACCATCTTGACTGCTGACATACAATAGGTGTCATCAACATTCAGGCTGTCCTATGTAAACTTTGGCATCCTTTTTCCTGCTGGCAGTGAGGGCACAATATTGTGCAGCAATATTGGGGCCATTTCCTGACATTTTGAATTGTAGATACAAAAGCACGATACCCCACATTAATAAACTAGAGGGTTTTTTTTTTTAAATTAAATTAGCCTTCTTACTGTCACCAGCTCAGGTCAACATGGTAAATGTCAAACAGCTGAGAGGCTGAAATGGGCCCTAGGACCATCAGCAGTTAACCCATCTTACTATGTCTTTTCTGTGGTGAGGTGGGGGGAAAAGACAATGTGGACCAATTTGGCCACAGTGAGGATAGAGTGGGAAGCTACAACATGATCTTTATCTGCTAGACCACTTAATTGCAACTTCACTTTTCTCAAAAATGCGTCTCAAGGCATCTTATAACAAAACTGAATAAAACAAACACAGTTGAAAATTAAAACAAAGACAAGGAAAAATGTACATTTCTAAACAAACCAGTCAGTAAAAGAAGGCACAGCAACCATCCTATAGAACTGAGGACATCTGTCAAAAGTCTGCCTGGACAGAAAGGTATTTCCTTGTTGCTAGCAGAGAAGAGGGAGGGAACAAAGTCCAGCCTTCCTGGATACGGAGTTCTGCAGCTTGAGAAATCCTTCTCCCACAGGCTTGACCAAACATGCCTCTCAGGCTGATAGAATAGAAAGAGGGACTTTCTTTGAAGATCTCAATACCTACGGAGGTTCATACAGGAGAAAACAGATAGCTGGACCTAAGTCATACAGAGCTTTGTAAGTCATAATCAGCACTTTGAACTGTGGTCAGAAACACTGGTAGCCAGTGAAGCTATTTTAACAAGGGAGTTTAATGGTCCCTGGGTCCCAGTCAAGAGTCTGACCATGGCATTTTGGACCAGATGAAGTTTTCTGAATGCCTTTCAAAGCCAGTTCCACGTAGAAAACTCAACAAGGGACTTGGCACTCTATTATCAAAGCCCAGTTAATCAATAAAGACCACAGCCTTCTCAAAATAGCTTACAATATAGCACAAGTAATACCATATCATATAACTATAAAGTTAATTAAGTCACACATCAATTTTAAACAAATTTATGAATTAAACCAATAAAACTGTTCATTTAAAGTCAGAAGAAACGACAATTTTAAAGACTTTTCAAAACCAATAATGTATGAAGCCACCCAGGAAATCCTTGGGGGGGAATTCCAAAAATCAGGAGCCACTGTTGAAAAGGCATTGTCTTTATTGCCTATCAAGCTTACAGATCTGAATAGAAGGTGAGTGAGCAGGGCCTCCAGCAGTGATTTTCAAACATCAACCGATTTGTAAGGGTGGAGGTTAACCCCCTGCTAACCTCAACTCAAAGCATTTTAACACCCCAACTGACCTCAACTCCAAGCTCTAACAGTGAAAAACAGCATTCATTGGGCCTAGAAAAGCATGGGGAACCAGTGCGGCTAGTGTAGAATTGGTATAATACACTCTAGCCTCAGCAAGGCTCTGGAATTCATAGTTAGCACCAGTTAAAGTTCACAGTTAGTCTTCAAAGGCAAACCCACATACAGTGTAATACAGCAGTCTAATTTGGATCTAACTATTGCATGCCTGAGGCTAAGGTTTGCTTTTCCTACATGAAATCAGAGATGACGTACCAAACAAAATGTATTCATGGCTCCTTCCAACACCTCTGATTCCACAGTCAGCATTGAATCAAGAAGTACTTCTAAGCTATGGACTTAGTCAGGCATGCAATTCCATCCAACACCAGCTAGATTTTTGATCAATTTCAGTAGATTTCTCTGCATACAGTGGAGTGCTCCCTCACACAGTACTTCCACCTAGTCTGAACTGAGCTTCAGCTTGTTCATCCCCTCCATCCCCCAAACCACTTGATCTTTGAAGTAGTTGATACAAAACCAGCCACCAAAGAGCTCCAGAAAAATCTCTGCAAACTGGAGGTATGGGCATGAAAATTGGAAATGTTTTTCAGTGTAACCAAAGCAAAATGGCTGATTTGGATCTGAGCTGGCAATGACAAATGGATCTTGCAGTTTTGGTGGATAGTTTGATGAAAGTTCTGTGTGCAGTGTGGATTGTTCTGTGTTAGAGATTACTAGGAAAAAAACTGAAAATACAACTGGCAGTAGGTCAATTATGATGAACAAAGAAGCAAAGGAACTGTCCTATAACAAAAAGTTACTACATTTGGAGTTGTTTGGCTTTGAAAAAAGGGGAGGAAAGCAAGTCATGAGAAGAGATGTATAAAATTATGGATGGCTTTTTTCATAATTCTTGAACCTGGGGACACTCACATAAGGCAAACAGTGCAAGATCCAGAATAGATAAAGAAAATAATTCTGCACATAGTGTCTAGATAAACTGCAGAATTCACTATTGCAAGATATAGTGGTGGACAGCAAAGTAAATGGTTTTACAGGTTGACTAAACAAAACAATGGGTGATAATACATCACAGCTCCTTGTATTCTGGTATTGAACTAATGTCCTGCTTATAAACTCCCTATGGCATCTGATGGCTTACCATGTGAACAGAATATTAGACTAGTTGATCCAACACATCTATTTTCATTTCCTTGTTACCCGTACAACTCTCCTAGGGTTAGATTTTCAAAGGAAATTCTGTATAAGAGTTCCTTCTCTGAAACATATGGAGAAAATGTCTTTTTTATAGGATGGTAAGGAACAACCCGTCACTGTACACTACAGTATCTATGACAGTCCTAGCAATTTAAAAGAATAAAGTAAAAAAAACACATGAAATATGGTTCAATATGCTATGCTAAAATGCATCTCTCAAACTGATTGCATTTGCAATAACCAACTTTTTTTTGCCAAATAAAACAAACTATTAGACAAGTAATGAAAACTCAGGACGATTCACGAATACTCCATTCCATTTAAGTTTGTTTATGTTGAGTCTCAAACAACTGATCTTATGTAGCATTAGAATCAAGATCTAGGTTCAACATTCTAACTGCAATAGTCACAACCAGAGCAGAGATTTCACATAAAGACCCAGTATACATTTTCATTATGTTTCCTGCTGAGGCAAAAATTAAAAATCTTGTGAGAAGGAGCTTATTCTGGAATTTGAAGGGCAAAGAAAAATAAACAGAAGTCAGATATTTTAATGATTAAACCTGAAGGGACTTAATAAATACTACATTTCAGCAAAAGCACTGCATTTTTTCACAAACAACTACTGTAGTGTATTTTTTCACTCTAATATTTCCTCAGGGGGCTGGCTGTTCCTGACACCCCACCTTCAACTTTTATCCTTGAAAACTGTGGCAGATTCCTTGATCTGCAGTAAATGCTTGGGCTCCACATAAACGCAAACAATTTATCTCCTATCACAGTTGGGATGTCATAAAGGCTATTCTGACCTTGGATGTGGCAGCTCTAAACAGTGATGTATCAAAACTAGACTGTATGGTTCTTCACACAATAAGTTCTTCTCCTTCCTGCCATATCTTTTCATATTTCTTTAACCTTGAATGATCAGCAGTAACAAGCTGTAGTCTTCATTTCTCAAGAACTCTAGCTTTCTGCATTTTATGTGTATTTATTCATTTTATGTGATTTCTTGGTATTTATTCATTCAGTCTTATATTTCTTTATTGGTCACCTTTTAATCCAAGAAATTCTTAACATCCCACACTGAATTTACATTTCAGAATGCTTCTTTTTTAATAACCTCTATTACAGTCCACAATTCCATCCCATACAGTAGAACTGAGAATACATATCACTGTAAAAAGGATGTTCTCAAAGCCAGCTTTTAGTTTTTGTTGCATATAACATTCATCTTAAGGAAACATCTACTGCAGGCCATACAGGTTGTTTTTACTCTTGACTTCTTTGCATGACTAGGATCCCACTGTTCATTCAGAATGAATGAATACGAATTCCCAACATGCTCCACACTTTCTTAATTGCATTTCTTGTGCTGCTTCCTTTTTCCATAAACTTAGGTTTTTTTAACACTTATTTTTATGCAAAGTTCATTATCTACACCATTGACTTTACTAAGCATTCTTTGCAAATCATCTAAATTGTCAGCTAATAGTATTATATAATCTGTGTAATATATATATATCTCAAAAGGCAAGGAAAAGCGGCAGTCACTTTGACAGCCGCTTTCCTTGCCTTTTGCCAAGGCACGGGGCTTAGCAAAAAGGCAGCCCTTTGATCCCTGCTTTTTCTAATTTGGGGTTAGAAAAGGGGGGGTCATCTTATACATTGGGTCGTCTTATAAACGGGAAAATACGGTGTGTGTGTGTATATCCCCCCCCCCCCATTCACAGCCAAACTGGTTGAACAGCCCTGCCCAAAATTCAGTTTGCCCTGCGGATGTGTGGTTTTTCATAGTTTTTGTTACTCTTGGGGGGACATACTTCATGTACAAAGTGGCTCTTGGGTCCTGCATATACTCCATTTAGATAACTCTTAGGACAAAATCTTCAGTGCCATCTTTGCTCCCATCAGACCTGCCCAATATAAAATGCAAACTCACTTAAGCCATTTGACCTTCCATCTTTTTGTCTCTGATCTCCTAGAAGCTCTATGAAAGCAAGTAAGAAGCTGATGCTAATGCGCTGGCCAACAGTTTTCAGTTGAAGTTCTTTATTTGCATCTAGGTGAGCCTGTGGGGCCAGTCTGCCACTTCCAAAGACCTCCCTGTTCAGACTGGCCATGGCAGAAATTGTAGTAGACAGTTTTCCTGTCATTATTTCAGGGGTCACTCTTTTTCTCTAGTTTTTAGCCTGTGCCAACTGCAGGATGGAGGAGGTGGATTCCCCTAATCTTGGGAATTTTTCTTGGAAACAAATGCCACTTGCAACTTGCCCCATTTCAGAATCTACAATCAATAGAAACAGTAACATCAATAAACTGTGCCTGGCAAGGTATACTGCAAGGTCTTCAAGACATATGTCTTGCCCAGGATGTTCATCCTCAGTTTCTTCCCAAACCTGCAACTATATCCAGACCTTTATTTGCCAGATACATCAACTGAGCAGTTAGCCAGATGTGTAGCACTGATTTTATTACTGATGCCTCCTTCTTCAGTACTGAGCTGAATCTTCATTGGCACATCCTTGCTTTCCATTTCCATAGTAGTCAGTCTGCTTAGGCAACAAAACATCAGTAGGGCTTCTCTTCCTACTTTAAACACTCTCCTTTCCTCGTTGGTTACATCTCTCTCTTCTAAACATACTTGTCTCTTTCAGATACCAAAGACAGTACTTCCCCAGTACTTCCCCATCTCCTCCAACATATTGTTTTTCAAGTGGGTGTATAAAAATATATAAATAATGCAATGGAGATGTATTTTTGAAACAGCATCAAAAGACCCATTCCCCATATTCTGTTTCATATTTTGGCTTTTGTGTTGTTTGTTTGGCTTTGTTTGTTTTATGTGTGTTTAGCATGAAAGCTACAACTTGCCCCCAAGTGAGGGCAAACATTCTCAGGAATGTTGCACACAAAAGCACGCAAGAAAAACTTACAGTGATGTTACCTCACCAAAAGTATATATGTGAACAGTACCAGAAATTCCACATAACATATATCTTATCTATCCAGTGAGGTAGCAAACATGAATTGCACAGGGCCATGCCCCAGTCCAGGTTAAGTACATTTAAATCCCCTTGACTGCAACGGGAAAAAGTTAAGCTCTTATTACTTTTCCAGTGAATATTATAATCCCGTGTTAAGTTTATAGGCTTGCTAGATCAGGGTCTTTCATTTCAGTGGGCAGCTAGACACATTTTTACACGAAGATACATTCCTACTGCTCTCCCTCCCACCACACAGAAAAAGATCTTCCTATCAAAATCAGTGAAAAAACGGAATTTACAGTTGTTGCGGTAGGTGATCAGGTATCATTCCCCAAACAAAATGTTACATCAAAGAGAGAAAAAGTATAACTCAAATCTGGCTTGCATGATATCTTTATTTGAACTAAAGAACTACAAACGTGGCAAGCTTTTGAGTTGTCCAACACTCTCCATCAGATTATGGTGTAAAATGGTGTGGATCAAGCAGAAGGCCTAAAAATTGAGATGGACATTATGCCTATGTCTCATGAAGTCAGACTGCCAGGAAAGCAAAATGGAGATTAAGATTCCACATGAGACAGAAGTGACAAAATTATCAATCTATAGGTTCTCAATATCTCTGCAGGCCAAAGCCTGTCTTTGCCCAGAAAGACTGCCTTCTTTGTAAAATTTAGGAGAAGACCTTTGCTTCTATTAATGGATCACATAACTACTTTTCTGTATTAACTCTGGTCTGATTTTGTGAGGGATTCTGTTTTACTTTATTTTTTAAACCTTTAAAAGTTTATGCAAGTCTACTGAGTTTAAGACTTTTATATGCAAATGAGCATTGGAATCGGGCTGGAGTGATTTCTGAAAGGGCAATGTAGCAGATGGGCATTTGCTATAATCTGAATGGTGTTTCGTTTTGGCAAAAAAAGTTGACTGAATAAAAAAAAGTGTTTAGCTACTCTGCAAACATGCTATATTAACACACTGCAGTGCCATTCTGACAGACCCACTCAGTCACAGTGAGAGATGTGCACAGGGACATCTTTCAAGCTTGATTTGTCTCAGGTTCCTCTGGAGAGGGATGCCTCATTCATTTTCATGTCTTTTGTTTACAGGACCTTTTGTTAAATATGAAAGGACTAGCTCTTTTGGGTTCTTCTGTTTTGCGTCCCCTGCCCAATTTGTGTTCTGTCTGGCATTCATCCAAAAGCCTTAAGAACCCTAAAACTACTACAAAAAAGCAGGGGAACAGCAGTAAACAAAACACATTTTTAAAAAATTGTTCTAATAAGGAAAGCACTCATCCCCTCTTACACATGCATGCAGAGGGGGAAAGTAAAAGTTAAAAAAAAAACTGTCCCCATTTCTAAAAAGCAAGAAAAGCAAGGAACCAAATAAAGGCAAAAATACAGTTAAAGCCCCCACAATGACTAGAATATGAGGAGAATCTTCCCACCTACCACTGATATCTTCTCTTTTATTCCTTGAGTACAACACCAGCACTCAGCAGCAGGCCGCAAAAATAATCCAAGGAAATAGTCACAAGGAGGCATGCTGCCATCATAGACAGGCTGCCTGGTATAAGCACAAACATAATCCTAAGAATCTCCCAAGAATCAAGGAAAAAAAGGTAAAAAGATCCATGGGCACAGATGGAGAGCACAATCAAGATGGAGGGCAACATAGAGCTCAGCAGTACACAAATCCCACCCACAAGGAAGGACTGAAAAAAAGAACATTTTGCACTGGGTTCCAACCAATTCAGGTCATTCAATAACTCAAAATTCCTTCCTCCCTCCCGGATATTCTGGTTATAACAACAACAATAAAACAAAACAACAACAAAAACAAAAACAACATTTGAACAGTAGAGCTGGAATGGACCCTATGGATCATTGAGTCCAGTTCCTTTCAAGGAGGCACAGTGTGGAATTGAACTCCCAACCTCTGGCTCCACAGCCAGCGACACAGACAAGAGGTAAAGGAAAGGTCAAATGAAAGAGGGGAAAAAGGAAAGAATACAAAGCTTGTGTGTCTCCTCTCTTTCATTAAAAAGAAACTTTACAGTTTAAGAGGTCCTCTTTCAGAAATCAACAAAGAACATGAACATAAAAGTAAAAATCTCTTTCGTGTCTCCACGAATTCGTGTTAACCCAAAAAATCCCGTCCCTAGTCACATATCCCCCTATCCCACACCTGCAGTATGGAACTGATGACATTTTAACTAGGATAGCAACTTGAATTGTCTCTTAGATAAAGATAAAGTAGAAACCAAATAAAATAAATTATAATTAACAAATAATTATTTGCTGCTGCTTTTGAAAAAGCAATCGATGGACCATTGTCCAACCACAGCTATCTTCATATGATCACCTCTCACGTCTACTCTTAGTGCATCCGTTGCAAAACCAGGAAGTCCCTGGACAATAAAATAGGTCACTTCCATTTTCTTAAAAAACAGCAACATTCAATAGCAAAACTGAAGCAATTCCCTCCCCCTTTTCCCATCTCCTTGATTTCTCTGGAGTTTTAGAGGAATTAAAACAAACGACATTGCTGTGTTTGATGAGCCAGTTCTCTTTTTCTTTACTTCCTCCACAGATTATTGTTTAAAAGAAGGGTCAGGGAATAAATTTCCTTGATGAGCTCCAGATTTTCCAGAGACACACTCCTTCAACACCAAGATAAACAGTGGGCTGAAAACATTAGGGAAAGCAGGCGGTTATTGTGAAGCACAGAATGAAGTCCCAGGAACTATAATCTGCCCTACCAAAGCCGCTCCACCAAAATGCACTGATGTGGAGATGTATGTGCACGCTATTTGTAAGGGTTCCATCAGAATCTTCATCTCACAAAAACAGCGGGTGAATTACCTGTTGTACTCTCAAGTTCAAACGATTTTAGGCAGCAAAGGATCATGGAGAGAACATTGTCCCCCATGTTATCCCCTGCAAAACTGGCAGCTTGACCCCAAAAGTGACACCTTGATAGGGCCAGTCCAGACTGATATTCAGAAGTGTTAATCATAAATCTAGAGATTATGTACAGTTCTTACAACCAATGCTGCTAATAGATCTACCGTCCATGAATTTGTCTAGTAACCATCTGAGTTAAGGATCATCACCAGTGGCAGCTGATCCATTAGGGAAAATGGGGCCCTGCTGCACTTTAGGCTCAGACTTCCCTTCAACCAGCCCACTCTTGCCCACTCTTTAACAGTTAACCTATTTTCCTCTTTTGCTCAATTCTGAAATCTTCTTTCCTTGTGTGAGTGTGGGAGGAAGAGAAACAAAAGAACAAATGTGCACCAGATATCGTATGTAAAATAGTCATATCTAAAATCTGGACAAAACTCACCAAACCGGTAATATGGCAACCCTAAGTGTGACTAATAATTTAAAGTGATGTACAGATGACAGTTGTGCAGCACAGCTTACATGCTTAAAAATATAAATTGTGAAACAGGGAGTTTCCAGTTCAAATGTCTCTTTAGACATGAGTTTGTGTGTGACCACAGACAAACCAATCTTTTTCACTCTAACTATACAGCTACTGTAAGCATTACTGAGAGATATATATGAAGCACTTCCAACAGTCAAAAAGTGCTACAGAAATGCTGAGTATAATTAATTCTCACTCACTCAACTTATGGGTACTTCCAAATCATGTGGAAGTAATCTGAAAAAGTAATTTAAAAGTTCTGTGTCTCACAAAATACCATAAACTCCAGGTTAGATTCGTATGTAATTCAGTACATGCTATCTACATTTAAGTCACTGGTTACTTTGAGCCAGAAGTTCATAATGATGATAGCTTCCTATGTGCTCCAAAATCAGGAGCCCACATTTCTGCTTATCCATCCTCTGGCAAGGGTGATGAGAGAGGAGCTCCAACCAAACTGAGTCCCAGCCTTTCCCTCTAGCAACACAGGGAAGAGGCTGAGGCTGGCTGAGGCACTGGAAAGTTGAGGACTGGTGCTTAGGCCACTGCTTTCTTCCCCACTGTCAGGAAAGAAGGGTGCAGTACAATGACCACTTACCTAGAATAATACTATGCACACTTGGCATATGTCCTGAACACAACAGTACTTATTTCTGAGTCAACCTCAAGGTCCTAGCAGTTCCAATTTTGGTCCAGCTGCCAGGATAAACATGTAATTTCAAATGATGTTCTGAGTCAAATACTGTTCCCACCATATGCAGATATATCTCCTTAGATATAACAAACTGAAAGATCTATAACACTGCAATTTTCCACTTGGTTGCATTTCACAAAGAGAGAAAGAGGGATAGTTTCCTTTACAAGTGTTGCCTTTGTATAACCTAATTGTAGGTTACCTATAATTAAATTAAGTATTTATCCTAATGCCCTTACTTTTGTATATAAAAACACAATTCATATTTCTGTGCTGGTTTCCAAAAGGAGCTTACACTTTCTACCAACCCACATGTCACAAAGCCTACATGAAATGCTCCAGCCCAAAGATCCACAATGTACCCAAAAGTACTGGAGAAGGAAATGGTACGACAAGCTGCTTGTCAGTAATCTGGACAATGAAGTAACTAATGCATTTATGTATGATAGAAGCCTCAAGGCCGTTAGAATAGTTTTTCAATTACCCAGTTCAGACAGCTGACTTTTTCTTCAAACAAACTGACATGTATGAAATTCTCTTCTCCCAATAGCTTTTTATTTCATTCAAGGAAGGTGAACTGGGATTCCATTATGCATCAACAACCTAAGAACTACTTCAAAATTCTAACCCTATGGTGAGATAGCAAACCTGTTCATTTACAAGTCCTAAAATTTCACCAGCATCAACAACGTTTTACTATTCTAACGATGTTTAATGCATTGCAGTATTACAGTTTTCAACAGCAGTGGAAAAAGCAAGATTAAGAAGCCCAAGCTTTTACCCATGGAAAATCTCTGGCGGTTCCATAGCTTATTAGAAGCAGAGCCTTTATAGAGTCTTTGGATGCCTTGCAGTCTAACTCTTAATTTAACTTGGTCATCAAAGTAGAAGATAAAATGTGTTTCTATGTAACTAGTAAAAGAACAGATATTTCCTCTTGTTTTTCCTCTATATTTTAAAATGGAACCTGCCTCTGTTCACGAAAACATTACAGAGTTATAGCATCACAGACTCCCACCTATTCAGTACATAAATCCTGCCGGTCTATGTCCCATGGAGTAACTGGCCTACTGACTGACAGTTAACTTTCCTTATGGAACAAGATTATACTAGTTTATCTTCTTTTTTAAAAAAATTATTTGAAATGTATGCTGAGACAAGTCTAATTTTCTAATATATTAAATCTGCATGGAAATTAAAATTCTCCTACTTAGGAAAGTGCTTAATAACAAATGCTTATACACGCTTTCTCCTTTGGTACAAAGAATGAGAATAAAATATAGCAAGAAATCTCTGTGCAAAAAGAGTAGTTTGCATGAAAGCCTGCTATCCTGCTAGGTTTCATGATGTTACATCTGGTGCCCTCGGGATCATAGGCTGCATCCTTCCTTTAAACTGGGGCATCCTTTTTATCACGGGAACATTGTTTCCGCAAAAGTCAAAGTTTCTGCCAAACCAGAATAATCAAAGAAAAGGGAAAGAGTACATTGAAATAAAAATAGAACTGCAACCAGATGTATTGGAGTAGACGGTGGCTTCAGAGGTGAAGACTGGAATATCTTATAAAATCTAGTAGCAATCTGCTACCATCTTTGGGGTGGGGGCAAGGTTCAACAATAAAACACATGCAAGCATGTGAAAGGTTGAAAGGATCACAGGTGGGTACCAGCAGGAGAGGAAAAACTTTCTCCTTGAGATCATAGCAAGGGAGTGGGGTTGAGGGGGTTGACAGTCATAACTCATAATATAAATATAGAAGGACCAATAACATCATTGAGTGCTTTTCAGGAGAAAGACAGGGTATAAGTCAGTCAGTCAGTCAGTCAACCAACTAATCAACCAATCAATCAACCACCCAATAGAAAGTGACTGAGATATTCATATGTCTCTCATAGGTCATGGTGGAATTATATTTTGTAAGACTTACAAAGGGGTCCCAATTTAAGGGGTCCCAATTTTAATTATTTCTGATCAGTGCAGAAAGAAAGCTTTTGTAGGAACTAATCAATTAGTTAGAGAGAACAGTTAACTCTTCTCATGCTTGGTGGTGCTTCCCCTGCTTTCCCTCACCCAGCAGGTTTTAGCTTATTTTTCTCTAGCTGGTTCCTAGACAGAAAGCAAGCACTGCGTAACATAAAGCAGAATATTTACACACACGGCAAACATGTCTAAACACTCACACACAGAGCTGCCACAAACACATGAATACACATACACACACTAGCTTTTGCAATACTAGTGAAGGGACTTATTTTAGATGAATGAGCCCCTTGTGAAAGATAATTATTCCCCTGCCTGCCACAGTGTCCTGAAAAGCTGTGGGAAACAAATGACCTCCAAGCCACAGTACCATGTATAACTCTAGAAGATGAGGAGAGGGAAGGGGAGGGGAGAGGAGGCAAGGCAGTGCTACAGGGAGAGCAGGTTCTGTGTTGTATTGTTTTCATATGATAGCCTTACTGTACAATTCCCCAGGCAAAACAGAAGCACACTACCATAGGACCACAAAGTGCAGCAGCAAGATTAGTGATGGTGTTTGAGAATATAAGGCAAGCTATCCTTACATTCATTTCAAACTGCTCTCTGATCTTACCAATCATATCAACTCAAATGTCAGTGTTGAAAAAAACAAACCAACCTTCCCATTCCTTGCAACAAATCACACATGCTGGAAACACATGGCTGTGTGATTTTTAGATACATATTCTTGTTCAACTCCTCAGGGACTATATAAGCAGCTAAAGAGGCAATTGGTTGAATTGGTCAGCATATCCAACTCTATGGTATACCGGAGGCGCGGATCACAGGGCCCCAGGACATTCTACTTAGCAATGACAATGCTGCTATCCCACCATCAGGCTTCTTTGTCTCCTCCTGGTTTAGCTTGATTCACCGCAGTAGTTCGGAGAAAAACATATATATATAGAGAGAGAGAGATCAGTATATTACCGCAAGCAATCTCTGTTACAATTCAAAGTATTTGAAGATGGTTTGGTCATGAGTGGGCAATTAAGAGACAATGGTTTGACAAAAGATCTGCTCCTCATTTGTGATATGCTTTGATCAAGCAGCTTGCATTTTTTGCCCTTCTGGGAGCTGCTGACTACATGTAGTGCAGTGAATAGAGGATCTGCACCATTTGTTTTATCACTACACCAGGTAAGAGAGAAGTAGCAAAGCTCTTACTGGGGCCCCAGAAAATCTGGCATCAAGTGTAGACAGGATCAGGAGCTTAAGGAGAGAATAATATCCTGTAAAGAGAACATCAGAACCAAAATATAGTAGGAATTATGAAAAATTAAAGAAATAAAAATGAAGTCCACAAAGGCCTAAAAATAAGATTTCTGAAATGGTACAGAATCAGCAGAAGTTTAACTCAGTGGCTGGAATCCTGATGCACAACTGCAGCTGTGATGACAACATAAACTGGCAATGGTCTTTAATTTCCCCATCATGGGCACAGCTGATTTCGTCATCAAGTTGTATGGTGTAAAGCTGTTGAACAGGATTCCAGCCATTTCATTCTTATTGGATTGTCAGAATTATCAATGACTGTAAATCACTGATTTATTGATTAACTATAAATGATCAAGGACTTTATTCCTAATTATTAAATATTTGCATTTGTAATTGGTAACACTAACATTGTTGCTATCTTCCAGAAAAGCCAAAAATAGGAACTGGGGAACTATAGAGCAGCGGTCCCCAACCTTTTTCGGTCCGTGGACCGGTTGGGGGGTGCAGGCTCCGTGGGCAGGGGGGGCACCCCCACGCTCACGGGTGGGTGTGTCACGCTCGCAGGTGGGCGTGTCATGCTTGCGGAGGGGCGTGTCACGCTTGCGGGTGTGTCGCGCTCGTGCGCATGCACGCAAGCGTGACATGCCCCTCTGCAAGCGCAACACACACACCCGTGAGTGTGACACGCCCCTCCGCAGGAGGCGGTGCAAACATCCCATCGCTTCGCGGTTCTCTGCTGCACCTCCTCAACCCTCTGGTGCTGCGCTTCCTGGGCTCCTGCTGTTGCCCTGAGGGCGGCAACGGCGGCGTCGAAGACGACTCCCACTCCGGCTGCTGCCCCGGCGACGCCGTTGGCTTTGATCTCGGAGTCCCGCAGGCTGTGGTAGTCTTTGCAGGCCAGCTCCTCCAGGCAGGAGCCCAGGAAGCGCAGCTCCAGAGGGTTAAGGAGGTCCAGCAGCCCCACAGCGAACTCCAGCCACTGAGCCCAGCCCAGCGTCAGGCCGAACCACTCGTAGACGGTTTCACGGGCGCATCCGGCCGAGCAGTCGCAGAGGCAGCGCAGCACGGGAGATTGTGGCGGGCCGCCACCACCACAACCACCCCCAGAAGGGACCACCGTCCCCGACCCGGCCTCACTTCGGCGTGGGTGGCTGGCCGCGCCGCCACCGCCACCTTCCCTGAGGGCAACTCCTCCAGCTGCTCCCCCCGGCACCGGCCAGCCGCAGCAGCCCCTCACAGCGCTGCTGCCACCGCCAGTGCTGCTGCTGCTTCGCCCCCTGCTGCTGCTGCCACCACTGCTCCTCTCCCGCCGGCGGGCGGCAGCGATTTCCGCAACCCAGTCGTGTGCTCCAAGTTCATCGTTTATTTGGCGCTCCTGGGATCAGAGAACCGAGAAGTGGCGGGATGTTTGCACCGCCTCCTGCGGAGGGGCATGTCACGCTCGTGGGTGGGCGTGTCGCGCTTGCGGAGGGGCGTGTCACACTTGCATGCATGCGCACGAGCGCAACACGCCCACCCACAAGCGCGACACGCCCCCCGTGCGTGCGGGGGGGCGGAGATCCGTGTCCGCGACCCAGTTCAATGAAGCCCACGGACCGACACCGGGCCGCAGACTGGGGGTTGGAGACTCCTGCTATAGAGGAATCAGCCTGACATCAATCCCAGGGAAAATTCTGCAGCAGATTATAAAGCAGTCACTGTGCAAGCACCTTGAAAACAATGCAGTAATAACTAGATGACATCACAGATTTGACAAGAATAAATCCTGCCAGGCTGATCTTATCTCATTTTTTCATCGGGTAACTCCCTGACAGACTGTGGGGATGTTGTAGACATAATATATCTTGACATCAGCCAAGGCTTTGACAAAGGCAAATGCTATTTTAGGATGCATTAACAGAGGTCTCCAAATCCCATGAGGTACTAGTTCACCTCTATTCACCACTGGTTAGGCCTCATTTTGAGTACAGTGTCCAGTTCTGGACACCACACTTTAAGAAGGATGCCAACAAACTGGAAAATGGAAAGGAGGATGATCAAGGGATTGGAAAACAAGCCCTGTGAGGGAAGACAGAAAGAAATAGGCATGTCTAGCCTTGAGAAAAGAAGACTGAGGGGAGATATAATAGCACTTTCCAGTACTTGAAAGAGGAGGGCCAGGATCTGTTCTCAATCATCCCAGAATGCAGGACACATAATAATGGGCTCACATTACATGAACCAGATTTCAGTTGAATATCGGGGGGGGGGGGGGGAATTCCAAACAATTAAAGCAGTATGATAATAGAACCAGTTACCTCAGGTAAGTGAGTGCTCCAAGGCTGGAGGCATTTGAGAGAAAATTAGACAACCATCTGTCAGATATACTTTGATTTGGATACCTACATTGAGCAGGGGTTTGGACGTGACAGCCTTATAGCTGCCTTCCAACACCATTATTTTGTGATTTTATAATTCTATGAACCAGTTAAGGCAGTAGAGAGAAAAAACATCTGATTTACTTATTGTCCCTGAAACCAAGAGGATGGAAGGCAAACTGTCAATTTTCCATCTTATCCCTCTCCCCCTGAGGAAAAAAAGACATCACAGAGAAATGGTTCACAGGCTTCAAAGCTAGTGATGACAAGCCAGAGCCTAGATCAATCCAGTATATCCTTCCAGGAATTTCATTTTAACCATCATATGATAATCCCTAGATATCAAGCTACAGTATGGTATTTTTAGAAAATAAAGCTGTTTTCTGAAGCAATTCCCAAGTGATTTGAGTGAGTGGAGAGAAAAAAACCCACTGTAGTGGGACAAACAATAATTACACATAAGCTAAAAAAGAAACTGTCAGCCCACAAACTAAACAGGAAAAGGGAAAAAATGCTTAAAATTCAGACAGTGTAACAATACTGTAGCTGAATATTTCCTTCTTTAGGAAATAAGTATATCTGTGTGCCACAGAGTTCTAGAGTACAAATTCAGTTCTTCATAGTTATAGACTGTTGTTGTTGTTGTTGTTTAGTCGTTAAGTCGTGTCCGACTCTTCATGACCCCATGGACCAGAGCACACCAGGCCCTCCTGTCTTCCACTGCCTCCCGGAGTTGGGTCAAATTCATGTTGGTAGCTTCGGTGACACTGTCCAACCATCTCGTCCTCTGTCGTCCCCTTCTCCTCTTGCCTTCACACTTTCCCAACATCAGGGTCTTTTCCAGGGAGTCTTCTCTTCTCATGAGATGGCCAAAGTATTGGAGCCTCAGTTTCAGGATCTGTCCTTCCAGTGAAAACTCAGGGTTGATTTCCTTCAAAATGGATAGGTTTGTTCTCTTTGCAGTCCAGGGGACTCTCAAGAGTCTCCTCCAGCACCACAATTCAAAAGCATCAATACTTCGGCGGTCAGCCTTCTTTATGGTCCAGCTCTCACTTCCATACATCGCTACTGGAAAAACCATAGCTTTGACTATGCGGACCTTTGTCGGCAAGGTGATGTCTCTGCTTTTTAAGATGCTGTCTAGGTTTGTCATGGCTTTCCTCCCAAGAAGCAGGTGTCTTTTAATTTCGTGGCTGCTGTCACCATCTGCAGTGATCATGGAGCCCAAGAAGGTAAAATCTGTCACTGCCTCCATATCTTCCCCTTCTATTTGCCAGGAGGTGATGGGACCAGTGGCCATGATCTTAGTTTTTTTGATGTTGAGCTTCAGACCATTTTTGGCGTTCTCCTCTTTCACCCTCATTAAGAGGTTCTTTAATTCCTCCTCACTTTCTGCCATCAGAGTGGTATCATCTGCATATCGGAGGTTGTTGATATTTCTTCCGGCAATCTGAATTCCGATTTGGGATTCATCCAGTCCAGCCTTTCGCATGATGTATTCTGCATATAAGTTAAATAAGCAGGGAGACAATATACAGCCTTGTTGTACTCCTTTCCCAATTTTGAACCAATCAGTTGTTTCATATCCAGTTCTAACTGTTGCTTCCTGTCCCACATAGAGATTTCTCAGGAGGTAGATAAGGTGGTCAGGCACTCCCATTTCTTTAAGAACTTGCCATAGTTTGCTGTAGTCCACACAGTCAAAGGCTTTTGCGTAGTCAATGAAGTAGATGTTTTTCTGGAACTCTCTGGCTTTCTCCATAATCCAGCGCATGTTAGCAATTTGGTCTCTAGTTCCTCTGCCCCTTCGAAATCCAGCTTGTACTTCTGGGAGTCCTCGGTCCACATACTGCTGAAGCCTACCTTGTAGGATTTTGAGCATAACCTTGCTAGCGTGTGAAATGAGTGCAATTGTATGGTAGTTGGAGCATTCTTTGGCACTGCCCTTCTTTGGGATTGGGATGTGACTGATCTTTTCCAATCCTCTGGCCACTGCTGAGTTTTCCAAACTTGCTGGCATATTTAATGTAGCACCTTAACAGCGTCATCTTTTAAGATTTTAAATAATTCCACTGGAATGCCATCACCTCCACTGGCCTTGTTGTTAGCAATGCTTTCTAAGGCCCACTTGACTTCACTCTCCAGGATGTCTAGCTCAAGGTCAGCAACCACACTATCTGGGTTGTCCGGGACATCCAAATCTTTCTGGTATAATTCCTCTGTGTATTCTTGCCACCTCTTCTTGATGTCTTCTGTTTATATGTTTATATGTTACATAATCTGCCTGCACTATGCTCCCTGTTTTGAGTCATGGAGAAATATAAGTCTGAAAATGAGTATTTTAAGAATCCAAAAGAGCAAGAATTATGTTCAGTCACTATCTTTCAGAAATATCACCCAAATTGTGCTATCCTTCTCTACATTAAAGACAGAACCTTTGATAACTGTCATGAAGGGCAGTTTCTGAGCAGGCACAGTGGTGAATAGAGAGAACAGAGATGTGCTGCCTTATGCAGATACATGAGATCTCTATAAAACCTATAAAATCTACAGCAGCCTTACTAAATGATACCAGCAAATTTTCTAAAATAAAAACCAAACATATATGAATTGCTTGGGATAAAAACGGGAAAGGCCCAGTAAACAGAAAATAATCTCTACATTTAAGTATGGTTCTCCGGTGTTCATATAATATCCCTCTACCACAAATCTAGGTAGCTTAATCTGCATATTATGCAAGTTATGCATCTTTATTTGAACATTATACACATTTGCATATAATACTCAGAAAAGTTGTTCCATTGGGTTTCTACCAATAGTTTTCAGCCTTAGCATCATTAATACAGCAATCATAGGTCTCAGAAAGTACAGTAAGTATAGCAATAATAATCAATGAATATCAGATTAATACTGGGAAATCTAGGTTGAAATCCCAGTTTAGTCACAAAACTTACTTTGGACCAATCAGTACTTCTCAGCCAAACCTCCTTTACAGAGTTATTTTTAGGATAAGGAAGGAGGGAAGCAGGTAAAGCAGCCATTTACATTGTTGTGCATATAAATAAACAATGAAATGGGGTTCTGTTGATATCTTTATGAGATGACTGTGTTTTTTGCCCTTAGGTTTCAATGGCAGCAGGAAAACCCTAGTGATTCATGAAATGTCACTGAAACCCCCCCACAAGGGATATACTGCCATTTGATTTGTCGTGGGAAATGACAGCAAACTGAAGAAATTAGAAGAAAAACAAAGTGTCATTCCCTTCAGAGATACAATTGGAATATTTTACTACAACCAGCAAATATCCTACTTTACCCTCTTTTGTCATGTTTAACTTTTCATCACTGAATACAAATGTATTTAATACTGCACTTGGAAATAATACATTAGTTAACTTTTAAAAAGCTACTATGGCCTTAACATGGAACAGGTCAAATGATGCACCTAATTCCATTTCTGTGTTTTTAAAAGATTTTATATTTCTTAATTTGTTTTTTATGATGATTTTAATATTTTCCTGTTTGATTTTTTAAAATTGCCTTTTCTGGGTTGTTTTAATAGCTGGCTGGATAGCTCAGTTGTTTAGGCACCTGGCTGCAAAACCAGAGGTTGGGAGTTCGATTCTCACTTTGTCTCCTGCAAGTAGAGCCAGCCTGTGTGGCCCCGGGCAAGCTGTACAGTCCCAGGGTGGCCCTAGCCTAGAGGAAGAGGATGGCAAACCACTTCTGAGTATTCTCTACCTAGAAAACCCTGAAAAGGGTCATCATAAGTCAGAATTGATTTAACAGCACATCATGATGATGATGATCATTATGATGATGATTTTGTTGTTGTTTATTCTTGTCTTTTTAATGATTTGCAAGCCACTTTGAGTCCTACTGCTGGGAGAAAGGCATCATAAAAGTGCAATAAATGAATGAATAATAAATAAAATAAGTAAGAAAATAAAAGCAACATTTTAAAATTTTACAGTTCAGAGTTATTTTCAAATGTTGCGCTCGTAGTCTCAAGATTAGACTACTGTAATGCGCTCTACGTGGGGCTGCCTTTGAGACTGACGCGGAAACTTCAGATGGTACAAAATGCGGCGGCCAGACTTCTTACAGGGGTGAAAAAGTACCAACATATTTCCCCCACGCTGGCCGCCTTGCATTGGCTGCCCATTCGTTTCCGCGTTGATTTCAAAGTTCTTACGATTACATATAAAGCCCTAAACGGTTTAGGACCTCGATATCTGGCAGAGCGCCTTCTCCCACCCAGTTCTGCCGGAGTCACTCGTTCCAGCCAGGCCAGGCGGCTGAGGGGCCTAACGCCAAGGGAGGTCCAGAAGGAAAGAACGAGGAACAGGGCCTTCTTGGCAGTGGCCCCTCGCCTTTGGAACAACTTACCAGTGGAGATCCGCCTGGCTCCCTCTCTGGGTGTTTTCAGGAATAAACTTAAAACCTGGTTATTTGGGCAGGCTTTCCCTCATGTCGTATCTTAATTTCTTATACTTTCGCCACCTTGGATCTATAATATATAATATATGTTTTTGGTTTTATTGTTTTTAAATTTGTAAACCGCCCAGAGTAGACCTTTGGTCTAGATGGGCGGGATAGAAATCCAATAAATAAATAAATAAAATAAAAAAATAAAAATATTAGATGCATACTCCTGTTTTATGGGAAAGAAGTTATTTCATTCTTAATGTGTTAAATCTAATGCATTGCTTCCCCACACACATACACTCACTCACTGACAGACTTGCACACACAGACACCTACACCTCGAATAAAGAATCAATCCACTGTAGCACCTCCTATATTTTGCTTCTAACGTATCCTCAGTATAAATCCTTCCTAAACAATCACTCTCTCAAGCTATTGTTACATATCACTAGTATGGTCTATGATGTAGTAGGGTATGTGATTCATAGCAGAATGTGGCAAAGTTACTTTTTGGGCTACAACACATAGAATCCCTTAGCAAAATAGTCACTGATCATATTGGCTGGAGGATTCTGGGAGTTCTAGATCAAGAAAATAATTTATCACTCTCTCCTTCCTAATAAATACAAATACATAAATCTTCTATGCCCAATTAATGAAGTTCAAAACCCCTTTAACATAGTGAGACATGTGAGTAAGGAGCACAAAAATACAATATTATATGCCCAAGACAAATATACATAGAATTGAGTTTTTTCAAAGGACATTATCATTTTCTGCAATTCTTTCTTTAGAGCAGTATTTTGTTAAGTTTTCAGAAGCCTTTAGAAGATAAAAACAGAATTACATTTTTCTGGAAGCCTGGTAAGATGTATACTGAGAGCCTAGAAATATTTCTTTTGGACTTTAAGTCCCATATTCCGTCAAACATTCCTATGGTTTCACTGCTTTCTATGCAACATTTTCAGACAGCTCTGCAACAAATTCCAGCTGCATACAAATGATCTACAACCAGATTGCGCCACAATTACATTTACCTATGAGTAGAGAGAGGATGAGTCTGTCCTTCCTCCCAGGTGTAACTGCCCACAGATGTCACAGAAGCATGTGAATGATTATACGGTTGCAAACAACAAGATAGTGTGTAGCCTAGGAAGATAACCATAAAGTTTGTAATGTTAGCACAAACCAGGTGCACTGAAGGCTAGGTTGACCATCTAAGATAATTAACCAGCAGAGATAACAAACGTCTGATGAGGAGAAACACAAGGCACAATAAGAAACAGTCCAGATCATTCAGACGGACAAGGAAGAAACAAGGGGCACAATGAGAAATCGTCCAGGTCATTCATTCAGAGCATAACCAGCATTCCAGCATTAAGGGTTGGCTGGTATAAGTTCAAGCTTTGTTGAATTATTTGTCCACAACACTGGGCGTTGGGGAGCCAGCTGTTTACATATTGCAGCTGAGGCTGTTGTTGCTGGGGGATCCCCCCCAAGACTCATATAGCTCTATATCAAGCTGTGGTTCACCTAAGACTAATGGCTGATTCTAGGGAGATCATTTGTGCCTGAAGAAGTCCCTATTTATTAGGGCATCTCCTCTGGAGCCAGAGTCCCATAGACTCCTTCAGTGTCTATAGCTAGGGCCTCAACCTTTTCTTGGCATCCCTCTTGCAGACTTGCGGAAGGGGCCCAGCTTTCCTGCCTGAGCCTGGAGCTGAGCCTCCTCCATCTGAGGATGCTGTTTCATGCATTTTTGAGGGTCCCTTCACTTCTTTGGAATCAGACGCCGAAGACATTCTGCGCTTGAGTGGCCTCAATGTACTGACACTATCGGAGGCCAAAAATCTAAATGATTTTATCTAGCTTTTCCAAGAATATTTGAAAGTTATGGGAAATAAGACTGAACCTTACATGAAGAACCAATGAAACACAGTACTCACCACCCCAAGATTTCAGGTGACTAAGAATGAAACTGTGGTTGGTGGTTATAAAAAAGCGCTGAAAAGTCCAAAGGAATCAACATGGCCATAGTCCCTTTGAACAGGTCTCAGATCACAGACTGTGAGAAGTAAAAGTACTTCAGGCACATGTAACTTGGGGATTACATATTAAATTGGTTCAGGCTGACAGCTAAACATAGCTTGATTTCACATGAACAAGCCTTAGGCTCAAGTATTCCTTTCTCCCCTACTCTTGCCTTTCCCGAATTTTCTTCTTGTAGCAAATTACAGTTTGCCACTAGATCCAAATTGAGAAAACTATGAGTTTGTGTGAACTGTAACTGGAAAAAATAATTTGCATAGCTTAGATACAATGGTAAACTGTGACAAGAGCAAGAGAATGTCAGAGTGCATTAAAGGAGGGGAAGAAAGTGGAAGGAGGAAAGGGCATGAGCCCAAGGCTTACTCATATAACTCCAAGGAACTGTCGGGTGTTCTGTCTAACAAAGTAGCACTTTACCCTTGAACTATCTTTCACAACAACAATATGAATAAAACTGTTTCTGTGAAGTGGATATGTGAAACTGCATGACATTTAGCTTTCTCGATATCTTGCTACTAGAGATGGGGGTATTTGTATTTGTATACGAATATCCCAGCACAGGTGGCGTTAATGAGGGTCCAGCCCCATGGGGCCGGACAGTCCACTCACCGATCCGCTGTGGACGTGGATGGAGCGATTCTACGAATGGCTCCGCAGTGCGCGATCCACTTGCCACTCCTGGCAGGAGGTGGGAGGACAAGCCTCGCTGCAAGGTCGAAGAGTGGCGAGCGGATCGCGCGCTGCGGAGCCATTCGTAGAATCGCGCTGTCCGTGTCCGCGGTGGATCGGTGAGTGGACCGTCCGTCCCCATGGGGCTGGACCCTCATTAACGCCACCTGTGTGGGGATATTCGCATTCATATACGAATACGAATACCCCCATCTCTACTTGCTACTACCCAGATAATACTGGATCCTAGACTTAATGGTCTTACAGGGATAGGCCCTTTAGACAGTTAAGTGTATTATTTCAGTTGTGCAGTACAGATGCAACAACTCTACTGCCCTCCATGCTTTACAACAGCTTCTACACACAGATACATTACCGGGAGAAAGGATAATAAAAAAAAAAGAAACACTCTGATTTTAGGCAGTTTCCCTTTTTTAGATTCACTTTAATCCAAGTATCTTCACGGCTATAAGAATAAAGAGGAGTTTGTTCTGGTGTTGTGATGCTAAACCCATTTACTTGGGTATAAGCATAATTTTGTTACAGAGAAGAATAACATCTTTTCAATGTAAAAATAATAAAAGGTACATCAGTAAACATATTACAGGCCCAACTTTTTCAAAGGAAGAAGGAAGGAAGGATGCTGCAGCAAGTAATTCCAGCCCTGGCAGGCTCTGGCATTTTCATTCTAGAGAGTAAGTGTTAATGCTGGGTACGTCTGCCCACCACCACCACCAAAGCTGCTGTTCTCCAAGTGGCCCTTTTTGGGAAACCTAGGCTGTGAGGCCCTGGGCACCAGTCCTGAAATCTAGTTGCTTGAGCTGCAGCAGCACAGTTGCAGTCTACTATCCTGTGTTCTGTAGAAAACCTTGGGCAAAGAGTTCATTTGGCTCAGTGTTAGCTGTATCGCAAAGAAAAAATATATATGAAGGGCAACTTTAAAATTTTCGTAAGCCATGTAAAAGGGTTGACAGTGTACATCTCCCTAATGATTTCAAAAACCCACTGTATTTGACACAGAGTTTACTGACTCCAGTGGAAAATGTGGAGTCAGGGAAGTAATCTGTGACACTGCTTTATGAATGCTAGGATAAAAAAGTAACAAAATGATATTTATCCCTAAGCTGCGGAGAAAAGAGAAGAAATGGATTCAGAAAAGGCAAAGGCTTTTTATTTTACTTAGAATCTAATAATCCCTCTGTGAATTATCCAAGTTCAACAGAGTGACAGCCTGTTATACGGGCTAAGTGAGGTATTTGATGCAGCTTACTGTAATAGCAATTTGGTACATAATACGCGCTCTGTTGCTGAGGTCAGCACAAATTGATTTTAAAAGAGACAGGGTAAGCCTGTCTGATCCTACATTCCTACCTTACTCTCTGCTGAAGTTGAGAAATATATAAGTAGGACAACAGATTCAGCCTGGGCTTATACTGATGTCTGTGAAATGGCAAATTAATGATTCTGTAGTCTATATTCATACTGAAGGATAACACAGACTTTGGAAAAACAACGTGAGGCATATTTATTACTCCAGTGACATCTGGAACAAGGAAGAAAACATTTGTCATTTTATCAATGAGCTATCTATTATAAACCTGCTCCCAACAGGAATATAAACCGAGGCCCCAGATTACAGGCAAACTCTGGAAAATATAACATAACATACAAGCAACTTCACTACTGCTGAAATGCATTTGAAAAAGCTCTTTTAAAATGTCCATAATGTAGTCAGGGTGTGATATATTTAATAAGAACAGCTATTTTTCTGTAATATTCTTTAATTCTCCCTCTGTTCTAAATCACATTTAGTACAGATGCCTGGAATTACCATCTCTGATAGATTCAACAAAACAGATTAATGGGAATGTCAACGCCTAAGAAGAACTTATCTTCTAGAAGAGTATAAACTGAGAAATGGTCTGTACATAAACAGGTACAAAGATTATATAGCTATATCTTAAGGCAAGATTTATTTATCACTTTTCAGTCCACGAGGACCCCTCAAAGTGATGCACAACGAAGAGAGAAATAATTAAAATAGATTAAAACTCTATTTAAAAGAAGTTTAAAACCCAATATTCTTTAAACACAAATCAAGAATACTCTGAGCTCAATTTTAGACATAGGGAACTAGCTACCAAGTGCTACTTTCTAAGGTATATATCTGACTGAAAACATAAGCCCCTCTTGCTTTATGCTCAGGAAAAGGCAACACATAAAGAACTATTAATTTGCACTCAGGGGGCAGTGGAAAATTCGGCACTGCATCTTTCCACTCAGTAAATTGTTAACCATGAATAAAGCAGGATTAGGAGGGGAAAAAACTTTACTATCAGTTCAAGTTGAAACGCCTCCTGGGCAATATCATACTGATCATATCAGAATGCCATTCGCAACAAATTCTACAATCCACAGGCAGTTCTAGGACTTGAGTTTATCCAGCATTAACAAGCCCTAATAGTCTAGTTCAACTCAGACATAACAAACGGAAATGTCTTTAAATTATCCTCCCCCTGAGACATGATTTCATAAGAGAACAAACTCTATATGTGTATGGAGAAATTTCCAGTATAAACATGTGGTGGACTCTAAAGGCTGCAGTCAGGTTAGGATATGGATATGCCAAATGCAGAGTGCAAGATAAAATTTCAAAGTGGCTGATTTCATTCTAATTCACAGCATGTACTTGGAAGTCTGAAGAACACATGTGAGACACTTTCTAGCCAGGACATAGTCTGCTCTATTTCATTTTCGTCTACAAGAAATGGCTGAGCTACAGAAGCCGCCAATCAAACAGTTTGATCATCAGCAGTCTCAGATGTTTGGTTCTGTCCACACCCTACAATTGTGCTTTGAAACTAAGTACAAAATTGTTCTTGGGGAAATTTGATTACAACTGTCTAGTTGAAGCAGAAGCACTGTACATTCATGTTTTTGGCAGGATTTGGAAATGGCAGTTTGCACTGCATTCTTTTATTGACAAAGGCCCAGCCTGCACATTTGGTGTTTTAGGATTTTGATTTGAAACAAGGCTGACACTACTGAAAGTGGCATTATACTGTATGATGCATGTCACAGATCACATTAAAAAACACAAAAAAAAAATGCAGAAAAAGATGAATTTTATCTTTGAAATAAATCCCATAATGGTTTGTTATTCACAGAAGCTTGATGAAAAGAAAGTTTTGCTTAAATTCTTTGAACACACAGCAATCATATTTAATGCCTAAAGTAGCAAGAGACTCTTACATTTAAATCTGCATTAATCAGCAATTTTCTCTTGGGATCTCTCCTATCATAGATTGGCTTTCCATCACAAATCTCTCAGTGGGCAAATTCCCAAATGATCCACTTGGCCTTACACTGGAGAATTTTGTCAGGACAGAAAAAAGCCCCGCATGGCACTACCCTACAATATGCATTAAACTCTTTCCTTCCATTTTCTCCCACAGAAAATAACCAAAGACAGAGCACTAGGAAAAATATCCCCACTTTCCCTTGTCCACACAAGAAAAATCATAAAGATGAGCAAAAGAGAGCTCCAACTCAATGGAAAAAAAGATCCATTATTCTATAAACTGGCATCCAGCCCAAAGGAAGCTGAAATGACTGCTCCACTGTGAGCTATTCTTCAGAGAGGCAGTTAGTTCTGAAAGAACTTAAGTTGCCCTAGATAGTTTTGACAGATGACAGGAAACTAAATCCAAATGAGATGCCAGTTACAAAGAGATAAACACGGGAACCACTGTTGGGCAATTTTTGGACTCTCCATTCAGAGGCAGCAAGATCCTAGGAGACGCAATTGGCAAAGAGACATATTGAGGCAGCCACATGTGCTGGGAAGGTCTCCCAGAGATCTGAAACCTGTTCTGAAAACTCTGGACTCCTGCCTACAAAAGCTCTTGCCACACTGAGCTAGTTAGTCTTTAAGGTGCCAAGGAGTGCCTCATCCCAAGAAAGAAGACCCTTGTATCCCTTCCTCTTGTCATAAAATGGCTCCAGTATCTTCTTCCTCTGTAGCATAAAACTCGAACTTCCTCTTATTCCATTAGACATGGCAGGAGTGGAACGGATTGACAGTGGGAGTGTTTTACTCTGTCATTTTGTAATTCATTATATGCAGCTTGAAATTATGATGGAAATTCATTAGAAGACTAATACTATTGTAGAAATAATTTCAGACTGAAGACAACATCTATATGGGATACTATCCATGGGCAATCACAAATTCACAGTGCACAAATAGCCAAAGACAATACAAAGAGTCTACTGTGCTAACGAACATCACCATAACTGTTACAAAAAAGGACAAGCAGCCTCAGTTCCTTTCCATTCTCTAAGAAAAAACCAGTGATCCCAGTGAAGACCCTCGCCCAAAATACACAATACGAAGGATGAGATTCCAAACCTATAAATCATCTTGTTCAGCATCATGTTTCTTGGAGGTAGCTTTGCATCCCATGTAGAAAAATATATTTGAAACTCTCAAGAATACTGAGAAAAAGGGGTGGTTTGCTGTTCAAGGCAATACAGAGCCAAACATCTCAATGATACATTCTTAATTTCATTGGCATGAATAAATAAGTTATTCAAATTCTGGCTGACACATTCACCTTTAATTATTTAATTCATTTAAAAATATATTAGTTGTTCACTAGTTGAAACTTCTCCAGGAGAAATACAGGAAAACTACAATATAAAAAAACATGGAAAATAAGTATAGAATCCTTATTGTGTTACAGTTTTAGAAGAGGTAGCCGTGTTAGTCTATGCAAGCATATCAGGCAAAATCCAAAGAAACAAAACAAAGCAAAATTTTTAAAAGAGGCAAAAACATGTTGCACCTTAAAAACTAACTACTATATTTTAATGTGAGCTACTGTGGACCAGTTCACTTCGTCAGAAAAATGGGAAAAAAATGAAATGCTGGATGATACTAATTACACAAGTAAAACATACTAAATATTCATTTGCTCTAAGACTCTTGGGTATTTGGTTACATCTCACAAGCAGTGATTTATGGCCTATGTTTGGTGTTAAGTTGTAAACATTCTTTCAGGAGACAGAAAATGGATGACAGGCATGAGCAAAACGGAGAGGGGGGAAGACGTGGGGGGTTGTAAACTGTTAAAAACTCAAGAGGGGAGAAGAGTATAAAAAAAGTTAAAGAATACAGTAGAGGAACCACAAGTGTTAATATAGGGAATATTGACAGTTTTTACCTTTGAGCCTCATGATAAGCGATGGGCCTGGAAGTTGTGAAGAAAATAATACGTCAGTAGATAAACAGTATAAGTATTACATTTGGCAATGACTTAAGAAACCTAGGCTTATATTCAGTCCATTTATATGGGTGTCCATTATGTGTATACATTTTATCTCAGCTGTTTTCTTCTTGATTTGCGATGATTCTGTTGTAAAATAGTGACTTTCAAATCCTCTGTAGAGTGTCCTGGTAGGTTGAAATGGTTGGAGACAGGTTTCTGTGTATTGTGGTTTCTGATGTCAGATTTGTGACCATTGATCCGTTTGCGTAGAGATTGTCCTATTTGCCCTATGTAGAGTGCAGAGGAGTATTGTTGGCAAAAGATGGCATATATCACATTAGCTGAGAAGCAAGTGAAGGTGCCTTTGATATTGTGTGTGCCATTATTAGTTCCTGTAATTGTGTTGCCAGAATAGATGCGTGGGCAGAGTTGGCATCTGGGTTTGTGACAGGGTTTAGTTCCCCCTGTCTGTGTTGCTGTTTTGTGGTCCACTGTGTGCTAGTATTTGCTTGAGGTTAGGGGGGATTGTCCGTAGGCAAGTATGGGTATCCCACCAAGGCATTGGAGAGTGAAATGTTCTTGTCAAGGATGGGCTGGAGATCACTTAAGATGTATATGAGTAGTCTCAGTTGTGGATTGTAGGTGACACCTAGCGGTGTTCTGTCATTCTGTCTTCTGGGTTTGTCTTCCGGTAAGTTACTTCTGGTAATTTGTTTTGCTTTGTTGATTTGTTCCTTAATCATATTGGGTGGGTATTGTAGTCTGAGGAATGTGTTTTGTAGATCCTTGAGTTTGGAGTGTCTATCTTGTGGGTCTGAGCAGATGTGATTGTATCTTAGGGCATAACCTCACCCTGGAACAATCTATGCAACAGGTGCATTTTCTAGACACCACTGTGAAACTACAACATGGACATCTTAGCACCACGCAGTACCGAAAACCCACTGATCCATATACCTACTTGAACTCTTCCAGCTTCCATCCTGAATACATAACAAAATCCGTCCACCTGATCACCTCTTCTCTGATGGGCTCTGGAGTGTCAGGTTTGTCCTTGTTGGAGGACTCCTCCAAAAGGGATGTAACAGAGAAGAAAGAGAGGGAAAGGAGAGGATGAGGCAACCCAGTGCAAGTTGGGCAGGCAGAAAAGACAAGAAGGTAGTGATGGACTTTGAATCAAAGACCTGCTTATGGCTGCCAGCTTTGCTTTGCCCACACTATACAGTGATGCCTTGAGTTACAAACTTAATTGGTTCCGGAAGACGGTCGTAACTCAAGTTGGTCATAACTCAAAGCACCATTTCCCATAGGAATACACTGAAACCCCATTGATCCGTTCCAGCCGGAAAAAAAACCCCACCGAAAAACAAAAAACAGTGCAAGACCCATCGGAAACGCGATTGATCCGTTCCGGCCAGAAAAACAACAACCCGAAAAGCAAACAAAGACTGAAAGACCCATCAGAAATGCGATTGATCCGTTCCAGCCGGGGGGGGGGGGGACACCAAAAAGCAAACAAAGACTGCAAGACCCATCGGAAATGCAATTGATCCGTTCCGGCCGGAGGAAAAATAAAACACCAAAAAGCAAACAAAGACTGCAAGACCCATCGGAAACGCGGTTGATCCGTTCTGGCCAGAAAAAAAAAACCACACCAAAAAGCAAACAAACATCCACACGAATGGGTTAAACTACACCTGCGCAGGACTCTTCGGAATATTCTAGAGCTTAAATAATGACAAGTGAAACGTCTCCCTGTATCGCGCATGCTCCGCCCGCCAGTACCTCAGTTCCGAACATCCGCCGCTGTAATGGCTCTGAAAATTAAATGCCAAAAATAGTCATGATGGATAGCGGGGAGGTTGGGCGGGACGTGTGGATTCACAGAGTACCACTCGAAGAACAACGGTTACAGGTAAGTAACCTCTCTTTCTTCTTCGTGGTCTCTGTGAATGCACACGAATGGGTGACTAGCAAGCTCACTTACTGGAAGTAGGGCCGTCACGGCAGAACCAAAGTCAGCACAGCCCTTCCGAAACTTGCTTCCTTCTTGGCTCTGACATCTTGTCTGTAATGCGTAGCAAAGGTCAATGGTGTAGACCAAGTCGCTGATTTACAGATGTCAGAGATATCAATGCCACGCAGCCATGCGGTGGAAGTAGCCATGGCTCTGGTGGAATGCGCTTTGAGCACCTCTGGTGGAGTCTTGCCAACCAGGTCATAGGCTAAAGCGATGGCAGAAACTACCCATCTTGAAATCAATTGGGAAGAATCTGGATGACCTTTCCGAAGTCCATGAAAACAGACGAACAATCTGGGAGATTTACGAAAGTCCTTAGTTCTTGAAACATAAAAGGCTAAAGCCCGACGAACATCGAGGGAATGGAGCATGCGCTCAACATCTGACGAAGGGTTGGGAAACAACGTTGGGAGAATCAAGGGCTGATTAACATGAAATTCCGAAATCACTTTAGGGAGGAATTAAACATCAGGATAGAGAACAACTTTCTCTGGGTAAAACTGTATATAAGGCTCATCAGCCCGTAATCCAGCTAATTCACTTGCCCTTTGTGCAGACATGATGGCCACCAAGAACAAAGTCTTTAAGGATAGTAATTTCAAAGAAGTAGTAGCCATTGGCTCGAATGGGGAACGTGTGAGCACCTTCAGAACAGTTGAGGAGTTGGAGGTCGCACAGGTGGACGAATATTACACAGACCTCTAAGGAATTTCTTTACTGTTGGGTGAGAGAACAGATGAGAGGCATCGGAGCCCACAGGCTGATATGAGACAATGACTGAAACATAAACTCTAAGTGTGGAATGCGCCAGACCCATATCAAACAAATGGCGTAAGAAGGTAAGAAGGGTCCTCAGAGAAACAGGAACCGTAACAAAACCTCTGAGCTCAGCAAATCTGATAAAGGCGGACCATTTGTGGGAGTACAACAACTTAGTTGATGGCTTCCTAGCCTTCTTGAGCACCTCCTTTATAGTGGGGGAATCCTCCACGTCGTGAGATGGAGAGACTCGACATCGGGGTGACAGACTTTGCCTCCGTCCTGAGTCAGGAGGGATGGTTGGGGAGGCAATCTCAGATACTAGGTCGCGATGGACTTGAGGGTGGTAAACCATGGTTGTCGAGGCCACCATGGAGCCACCAGAATGGCATCTGCTCTCAAGTGGCAGATCTACGCTGGATGAGAGGGATGGGTGGAAAAAGGTAGAGAAGGACCGCATCCCAGGTGTACCATAAAGGCATCTCCTAAGGATCCCATGCCTCTGCCCGCTCGGGAACAAAAAAGTTCACATTTCGTGTTCGACTGTGTGGCGAAGATGTCAATGGTCGGTGTGCCCCACCTGTCGCAGATGCGTGCGAACACCGAGTCGTCGAGGACCCATTCGTGCATCTGAGTAGTCACGACAGCTCAGGCGATCGGCCACATCGTTGTCTTCTGTCGCAACGTGGATGGCAATTGGGAATATGTGATGGTCGTAACACCACTCCCACAGGTGGATCGACAGATACAGAAGGGACAAAGAATGAGTGCCTCCCTGCTTGTTTATGTAGTACAAAGTGGTCATGTTGTCTGTGACCACTTGTACTCCTTGACCAGTCAGTAGTGGACAGAAAGCTCGGAAGGCTTTGATAACTGCTAGCATTTCCAGATGATTGATATGTAGCAGCCTCTCCGAGCTGGACCACTTGGCGTGAATCTTGTGAACGCCACAGTGTGCGCCCCATCCTATCGTACTGGCATCGGTTGTAACTTGCACAGTCAATTGAAGGGGCTTGAAAGGTTGACCAATAAGTAGATGAGGCGCAAAGGTCCACCATGTTAGTTGATGCGCCAACTCTGGGGTGACCTGGAGACGCTTGGCAGGGTTTGTCCAGCAAAGGATTGAACTGGGAGAGGTACCACGCCTGCAGGGAGCGCATCTTCAGCCGCGCATGTGGAAGTGCTGACATGGTGGAAGCCATCAGAACCAGGAGATGTTGAGTGTGGTGTGCTGTCACTCTGGCGCCGGCCCAAAAAGGACGGATAGCACGATGTAACTTGTGGATCCTTTCGGCCGGGGAGAAAGATTCTGGCTCTGTTGGAGTCCAGAACTGCGCCAATATAGTCCATGGTCTGAGATGGTATGAGATGGGATTTCGTTACATTGACTTGAAGGCCTAGATCTGCCAGCGTTTGCAGCGCGAAAGCCGTGTCCTCTTGTGCCTTGGCATAAGAGCCAGCAGCGATCAACCAGTCATCTATATATGGGAAAACCATGATGTTGTTGAGACGAAGGTAGGCTGCTACTGGAGCTAGGCACTTCGTGAAAGTCCTTGGGGCGGTGGCAAGGCCGAAGGGGAGAGTGCAGAATTGGTACACTGATTCCATGAAAATAAATCTGAGATATTTGCGGTGACGCTCGTGGATAGTTATTTATTTATTTATTTATTTATTTATTTATTTATTTATTTATTTACCTTATATGCCACCCACACTACCCAAAGGTCTCTGGGCGGCTTACAACAATTGTGAAATGTAATGTGAAAGTAAGCGTCCTGCAAGTCTATCACGACGAACCAATTGCCTGGAGCAAGAAGAGGTACAATGGACTCTAAGGTGACCATACAGAACTGTCGGTGACGAAGGTAAGTGTTGAGACACCTGAGATCCAAGATAGGACATAGACCTCCATCCTTCTTGGGGACCGTGAAATATCGGGAGTAGAAGCCGTCTAGTGCTTCCTGAGAAGTAACGCGTTGAATGGCGTGCTTCTGAAGAAGAAATGCGTTGAATGGCATGCTTCTGAAGAAGAACAGAGACTACTTCTTCCAGAGCAGGTGAGTAAGAAGTGATCTTGAGATGACCAAGAGGAGGAAGATCTAAGAACTCTAGCAGGTAACCAAAATGTATGATGGTGAGCACCCAAGTGTCTGTGGTGATGTTGGTCCACTTGTTGAAAAATGGGGCTAGCCAGGGAAGGTAAGATGGATTGGATGGATGAATCAGTAGAGGACAGTCAAAGATATTGCTTGCCCTTCTTGTCAGGGCAACGGAAATTTTGGCGGCGCTGATTGGAAGCCTGAGGTCTGAAGGACGTGGCAGTAGAAGATGAAGGCTGATTTGGTCTGTCCTGAGGAGGTTTATAGGAACGGTAAGGTTGTTGATAAGGTTGGTATGATTGATGATATGATTGCTGTGATGTAAATGGTACCTAGGCTGTTGGACAGAATAAGACCGCACTGTTTTTCTAATTTTATGCAGGTTTTCCATCACCTCGTCAGTCTTCTCATTGAACAGACCAGCACCATCGAACGGAAGCTCTTCAATCCGTGCTCTGGTGTCATCGTTGATGCCTGCTGAACGTAGCCAGGCATGTCTGCGGAGGGCAATGGCTGATGTCATCGCCTTGGAAGCCGCGTCCGCAGTGTGCCTCGATGCCAAGTGTTGTTGTTTGGCGAGTGTTGTTGCCTCCAAATGTGTGTTGAGGGCCGCGGCTCTGGTTTCTTCAGGGGCTGCTTGAAGAATGGAAAGATCTTATTCCATAGTTGCCTTTGATAGGCGCCCATGGCCGCTTGATAACTAGAGACACTCATCACAAAGGACGCGAGTGAATACAGGCTGTAGCGTTTTCACCCTTTTGACGTCCCTCACCGCTAGCACCAATGTGGCGTGGGACTCACTCGTGCCTTGGCCTGTCCACCTAGGCTCAGACCTCAGAGCACACCAGGGCAAAACTCCTCTCTTTTTTCTTCCACTGCTGCCACCAGGAGATCCCTAAATCCCCATCACTCTTTTAGAAAGAATCAGGTCCACTCTCCAAGGAAATAGAAAGATCTCTTGTTTATTTGCTTATTGGTTTCAGTATTTTAATATTCAGTTCTATTCCTTCTCCCTTCCAATCACTGGTCAATCACTTCTCAGATCTCCTACTATTCCCATCAGTCTAATCACACTCCTATAAATCTCTGAACTCAGCTAATCAAACTCCTTCCAAAACTCTGATCTAACCTCCCCCCTCAGGCTCTGCCTCTTTTTACTCTGCCTCTTGGCTCCGCCTCTCAGCAACATAAATATGCATGACTCACTCTAACTAAACCTGAGCCATGACCACATTTAAAGGAGAACGCTACAGACCTCCCCCCTTACTTAGGTTTGTTTGGGAGGGGAAACACATTTTTCCTCCTGAACAAACAGGTGCAATTGCTTAAACTTTTTTTTTTCCCATAACATTTTACCTTTCACATTTTTACTAAATTTCAACCAAATACCTTACCTTATCATTTAATAATCAATACAATACTTTACCTTATCATCTACTAATCAATAATATACATTACCTTATCATTTTACAGAATTTACAATCAATACCTTTACACAATTAATTACTGGCGAATTCTAGTCCATTTTGGTTCTTTTTGAGAGTTCTTTAAGTCATTCTTCTGGTCTTCTGGACAGCGCATCTGCCACAATATTGTGAGATCCTTTTATGCTCTTTATCGTGAAATCAAAGTCTTGCAGCAAAAGAGCCCATCTCATCAATTTGCTGTTAGTCTTCATGGATCTCAGCCACAGCAATGGCGAATGGTCAGTGCATAAGGTGAATTTTCGCCCCCAGATGTAGGGTTTAAGTCTTTGGAGGGACCATAGAATCGACAGACACTCTTTTTCAATCGTTGCCAGATGTTTCTCCCTCGGCTGCAGTTTCTTACTGATGTACATCACGGGGTGCAGAGTTCCTCCTCCGTCAGCTTGGCACAGCACTGCTCCTAGTCTGATGTTCGATGCGTCAGTGAAGATGGTGAATTCTTGGGTGAAATCAGGTGCGATGAGGACCGGTCCAGTTGTCAACGCCTCCTTCAGCTGGTCAAACGACTGCTGGCACTCAGGTGTCCAACTGATGTTCTCCGGCTCCCTTTTCCGAGTGAGGTCCGACAATGGCGCAGCGATCGCACCGAAGTGAGGGATGAACTTCCGATAATAGCCCGCCAGACCTAAAAAGGAACGGACTTGCTTCTTTGAAGTGGGGTTTGGCCACTTGGCAATCGCCTCAACCTTAGAGTCCAGGGGTTTGATAACTCCTCCACCCACCAAATGTCCAAGATATTTAAGCTCCGAATCTCCAACATGACATTTACTGGCTTTTACAGTTAAGCCGGCTTCCTGGATTCTTTGAAGCACTAGGCTTAAATGCTCCTTGTGCTCAGCCCATGTTTGACTGAAAATACCTATGTCATCCATGTATGCTACAGTGAAATTGCCCATGCCCTGTAAGGTCCGGTCTATTAGTCTTTGAAAGGAAGCAGGACCATTCTTTAACCCAAATGCCATGACCCGGAATTCGAACAACCCTAGGGGACTTTGAAAAGCGGTCTTCTCCTGATCCTCAGGGTGCATCAGAATTTGCCAAAACCCTTTGGTCAGATCGATGCATGTGATGAAATTGCATCTACCTATGAGCTCAATTAAGTCATCCAGGCGTGGCATGGGATAGGCATCTGCCTTGGTGACATGGTTTAATTTGCGGTAGTCCACACAGAATCTAATGCTACCATCCGGCTTGTCAATAAGTACTATGGGTGCAGCCCAGGGACTCTCTGATGTGGTAATTATCCCTGCCTTTAACATCTCCTGGACCTCCCGTCGTACTTTCTCGACATAGTCCCCAGTGATCCTAAAAGGGGGTAACAGCTATGGGGCTTTCCAGGTTTGTTAGTGAAGAGGGCGTGATACTTCAGCATTATCTCCAATACCTCTTCTCTCTGTTGTGGGGTAAGGGAGTGGCCTAGATTTACCTCCTCGGGATTAAATTGTCGTTCCCCTCTCCCTTCCCAGCACATGAGTTCTTCCTTATCGCTAGGGTCCTCTCTAATAGCATATAGGGTCCATTGATTTCTTCGGTAATAGGGTTTGATCATGTTAACGTGCACTACCTTGCGACCCTCATCCCCTTTCTGGATTACATAGTTGATATTATTCATTTTTGAAATTACCTTATAGGGACCCTCCCAAGCTAATTGTAGCTTGTGTCCTCTGACTGGCCTAAGCAAGAGAACTTCCTCCTCTGGCCCAAAAGTTCTTTCACGGGCTTTCTTATCGTACCATGCCTTCTGCTTAGCCTGGGCAGCCCTTAAATTCCTCCCAGCCAGCTCCAGAGAACGTTGCAAGGTGTTTTGCAACTTATATACATATTCGACTACTGACTCAGGGTCATTTTCTCTGTGGTCTTCCCAATTCATGCGGAGCAAATCTAAAGGTCCGAGTGCCTCTCGTCCTAGCAGTAACTCAAAAGGACTAAATCCCGTGCTCTCTTGAGGGATGCTCCTGTAAGCGTATAGTAAGGGTTGTATTTTGCAGTCCCAATCATTTGGGTTCTCTGCTACATACGCCTTAATCATGCGCACCAAAGTGCCATTGAATTTCTCAACTAGCCGTTGGTCTCTGGATGATATGGAGTCGAGTTGATTGGGGTAATTCCACAAGCCTTCCATAACCTTTTGATCAGTTTGGATGTGAAACTCATTCCCAAATCGCTGACTATCTCGCTGGCAAATCCCAATCGGCTCATGCAATTGATTAGGGCATCTTGCCACGGTGTCAGTTTCCATGTTGCACAAAGGAATTGCCTCGGGATATCTAGTGGGAAAATCCATTATGGTCAAGATGTATTTATTTCCCCTACGGGTGGCATTAGGTAAGGGACCCACTAGATCGATTCCCAGCCTTTGGAACGGTGTAGAGATGACTGGCAAAGGACATAATTTGGCTTTGGTCCTGTCCTGCCCTGTCCCTCGTCTCTGACAGACATCACACGTTTTACAGAAACAAGTAATCTGTTTGCCCATACCTGGCCAAAAGAAGTTCTGGCCAACCCGTCTTTTGGTTCTGGTGATCCCCATGTGAGCTCCAAATAAACTGCTGTGAGCTTGATTAATGATTTTCTCCCTGTATTTACTAGGGACCACTAATTGCTTTCGGGGTTCCCCCTTTCCTCGGTATGGAGTAGCTAACGTTTCCCTGTACAGAAGGTCTTTGGTTAAGCTAAAGCTCTCAGGGCACTCAGGAGACAGAACAGTGGGAGTCCTGGCAGCTTCAAAGCAAACTCCCAAGCTAATGTCCTCCTTCTGCTCCTGGGCAAAATTGTTATTTGTTTTGGGATTCTGTAGTAGCATGAGTTCTGCCTCAGCCCTATCATCAAGCTGGGTTTCCACGGTAACCTCTCCCTCTAGGCTTCTCTCTGCTACAGTATCTGTTTGAGCTGCAGAGGGTGAGTTTTGACCCCCCTTTGAGCGGGTAAGCACCAACGCACTCTTGACATGCTCTATTAAATCCCAACCAAGGAGAAAAGCTGCTGGCATTCCATCTGAAACAGCCACTTGCCACTTTCCAGACCAATTCTGGTATTCTACTGGTATCTCAGCCACTTTTAAAACCACGGTTTCCTTCCCAATTCCCTTTAAAGACATTTCTCTGCCTGGAATAATGTCATCCTGGGCTACTAGATCGGAATGGACAATGGAGATTTGAGATCCTGTATCTCTTATTGCTATGTACTTCTTTCCTTTCACAACTATCTCTTCACCTGCGTTTCTGAGAAGGGTCTGGTCATTGCTGATATAGAAACAATGGACTACTTGGGCTATAGGAAAATCTTCCTCCTCATGGTCAGTAGAAGTGGTGGTGGTTATGGGATCAGGTCTCTGTCTACTATTTTCCTCCCCTGATTCCACTTGCTTGACACAGTACACCTTTTTGGTTAGAGAATCATTTTTCTGCAAGTTGGGGTATGGTTGCCTACACTGGAATTGCGAGTGACCTGGTTGCCCACAATTAAAACATTTAAAATTCCTTTTATCATTCTGAGGTACTTTGGCGAACCGTGACTCAGGGTTTGATGGTTTTGGCGGGCTAGCCCTTGGCAACTTCGGGGAAGTCCCGCCCTGACCTTCTCTCTCAGGATTCCTGCTGAGGTAATTTTTATTAAAAGGCTTTTTATAGTTGTTGTCCCAGTTTGGTCTATTTACTCTCAGCTCTGAAAATCTAGGGTTCCTGTAAGCATTAATCAAATCAGTTTGTTCTCCCGCTTCCCATAAATTTTTAGGATTCTTGTCCCTTACTAAATAACGTAGTTCTCCAGGTAATAGGGAGTAGAACTGTTCTAGCCCAATCAAATCCCTCAACTGTTCAAAAGAAGTGATTTCTTCTCTTTCAATCCACTTCTCCAGAGTTTGCTGCAATCTAGCTCCCAACTGAGAGTACGATTCATCCTGCTTTTTAGAGAGAGAGCGAAATTTTGGCCTCAGGTGTTCAGAGTTCAGACAAAATCTGGAATAAACCATCTTTTTATATGCCTCAAAATCTCTTGCCTTCTCGGGATTCATCTGGGCATATATTTCTGCCAGATCTCCGCTAACCTGCGCCCTAAGGACTATCATTCTATCTTCAGTTCTGACTTCAAAGTCATTGCAGGTGCGTTCAAAAGCTATGAGGAAGGATTCAGGACAGTCCCCTCTTTTGTACTGGGGAAACTTCTTCAAATCTATCTTTGACAGGATTCCTCCTCCCCCACTGTTGTTATTATTAAGATTATTATTTAGAGTAGAAATTTCTAGTTGTCTCATCTGTAGTTGATAATCCATTTCCCTCTGTCTTAATTCTATTTGTTTAGCTTCAGACTCAAATGCCATTTGTTTCTCTCTGGCCTCAGCTTCAGCCCTAAGCTGTAGTTCCTTAAATTTAAATTCCCTTTCCAGTTTCCATCTCTCAAATTCCTGCGGCCTTAAATCCTTATTTCCCTCTGAGGTAACCTCCACAAGTATTTCTGGTTCTCCTGACGTTAAAGGGTTTCCCTCCAATTCCTGAGGTAACTCTTCAGACTCAGGGCTCCCCCTTGTGGCGCGTTTGGGAGGCATCTTTTCCTTTTTGTTTTTCTTTCTCTGAGGTGATTAGAGCAGCGTTCACAAATTTTTAGAAGGACCTGTCTTTCTTAGTTTACTTCCAGTTACTGATATAACTTTAATTTCCAAGCCTTTTCTTTTAGTACTTTCCCTCAGATCTGCTATGACCTGGCTTCTGCTTTGCTTATCCACAGCGCTCTCCTATCTCAGAGCCTGGGATTTCACAGCAAGCCCTCTGATCCTCAGATCCTGAGGTAAAACTCAGAAATTTCCTCACAGAGGCGTTCCCTATCTTAGACCCCCCTGATCTGGGTTCTGAGGCCCCGCTACTAAGCTTTTCCCAAAAGCTCTAGCAGGAACCAAACCTCATGCCACAGATCCTGTCTAATAGGTACCCTTGACTCAATACTCTTTTATAAAGGCTTCCCTGGATTATTTCAACAGGCTTCACTGGATTACTTCGTATCCCGCCGCTGGACACCAATGTAGCGTTTTCACCCTTTTGACGTCCCTCACCGCTAGCACCAATGTGGCGTGGGACTCACTCATGCCTTGGCCTGTCCACCTAGGCTCAGACCTCAGAGCACACCAGGGCAAAACTCCTCTCTTTTTTCTTCCACTGCTGCCACCAGGAGATCCCTAAATCCCCATCACTCTTTTAGAAAGAATCAGGTCCACTCTCCAAGGAAATAGAAAGATCTCTTGTTTATTTGCTTATTGGTTTCAGTATTTTAATATTCAGTTCTATTCCTTCTCCCTTCCAATCACTGGTCAATCACTTCTCAGATCTCCTACTATTCCCATCAGTCTAATCACACTCCTATAAATCTCTGAACTCAGCTAATCAAACTCCTTCCAAAACTCTGATCTAACCTCCCCCCTCAGGCTCTGCCTCTTTTTACTCTGCCTCTTGGCTCCGCCTCTCAGCAACATAAATATACATGACTCACTCTAACTAAACCTGAGCCATGACCACATTTAAAGGAGAACGCTACACAGGCGACGGCCAAGTACATCCAACTTACGACCCTCTCTGTTAGTACGGGTCACCTTAGATCGATTCTCCGCTCTCGACTGATTAGATTGGACAATTATGGAGTTCGGAGCCGGGTGTTTACTCAGAAATGTTTCCTTGCCATGTGTTCTGTAGTGATTCTCCACTCTTCTTGAAACCTGTAAAGATGTTTGTGGTTGAGTCCATGATTCTTTGATGAGCTCTAACATAGAACGAAAAAATGCAAAACTTAAAGGCTGTGATTTCTCTTGATTTATGTCATCAAATACTAAGTCTTGCTTGCGGGGAGGAGGTTGATCAATGTCCAATTCCAGTGACTTTGCCATTCAGAGTATTAATTGTGCATATGATGTGAAGTCCTCTGAAGGGGATGGGAGGTGTATGTCAGCGACATCTGAGTGTGGCGTAGGCAGATTAGAAGGAGATTCTCTAGACCCTTCTGAATATTGATCTTGGTCAGATCCAGACGACACTGACGAGCCTACGGACTCCCTGTCGATAGACAGACGAGGTGATAGTGATGGTGAGCGTCTGCATGATCTTGACGCTGAGGCAGAGACTCGTGGCATCGGTACTGACACTTCGACATCAGGCGGTCGAATTACTCGACGGCACATGACGGGATACCTGAGAATGGGACGGTCTGGGATGCTCTACTTGTGGTGTCGGTATCGACTGTACTCGAGATCACTTCTCCCTATGAATTGATTGTTGTTCCTCTTGAGAATGGTGGTTCGAAGCAGGCTTCGCAGCCACTGGTTCGATCTCGACATAGGCTCCGTGTAGACGCCGAGGAGGAGATGGAGAAAGAGATGACATCGAAGAGGCGTAGATATAATGTACCCTCTTGGGTCTAACGTACTCCTCGGCGTCGTATGCGGGGTAGAAGTCATATCCTTGATATCGACGTCGATATCCATGTCAATCTGCTTCCACATGCAGTGGCTCGTCATACTCAGCAGCAGTCTGACGCCGAGATGGACGCGGGATCACTATTACATCTCGATGTCGAGAGGGTTGTTGGTCTGTCGAGACATGCCGACGCTTCATGAGATGTTTCCGCGAAGATTGACTTGTTAACATCTCTGACTCCAACACCTGAGCCACCGTCGCCTGTCCGATGGATATGGGGCTAGAATGGGCCGAGGCCGGGCTGGAAATGATCTCAGCCTCCGAAAGGCCATGGCTAGGTGAAATGCTCAGAATCAATCTCAATGCCTGCTGCTGATCCTCTCCCTCAGACAGCGAGTCGGGATTGCGGAGTTCCCTCGACGACTCCTCCAGGATAGGCGAGGGCAAAGTGACTCTCACTGGGGAAGGTTCCCTCAGTTGAACTGCCTTATGAGTCTGTTTCCCCTTCTTATGTTTCGACACCTCTTTCTTCTTTTTCGGGTCTTTACTAGACTGTGTCTTCGGCGCCGATGTCGATCCCGACATCAAAGTTTTCTTTGTTTTAGAGACTTTAGACGATGCTTTGGAGGAAGGAGTAGCCGGTGTCGGTGAAGCAATAGAGTCGGTTCGAGGAGTAGGGGGAGCAGTAGGAACGGTAGAATCCATTTCTGTCGAGCCCGAAGGTGTCAAAGACTTTTCCCAGAAATAGGAATGGAGTCTTTGCAGCCGAAGTTTTAAGGCAGGCTTGGTAAGCTTTTTGCAAGCCTGACATGAATTGGGCTGATGTCTCTCCCCTAAACAAAATAAACAGCGGTTGTGGCCATCCGTGAAGGGGATTTTATTCACACACGACTCGCACCGTTTGAATGGCCCTGAAGAGGCCATAAAATTTGGCGGGAACCAAGAACAATACCAACAAGGGACAAACTCACGGGAGACGATACTGATAGCAGTCCTGATCAAGCCGTAGATATCAATCCAATAGAAAATCAAGGAATTAGAAATCGAAATCCAAAGCCAGAATGATAATCAGTCCAAGAGTCAAGCCGAATAATCACAGAAGCCAAAACAGGATAATAGCGAAATCGAAGGTCAAAACAGTCCGAGTCAATAAGCCAGATGAAGATTGTAGTCAAAAAACAGTCCGAGGTCAAACCAAAGATTTTTTAATGAAGAATAAGCTCTAAGCGAATCGAAGCAGTCCGTTTGCAGCAGTGGCAAAAAGGAACTGAGGTACCGGCGAGCGGAGCATGCGTGATACAGGGAGACATTTCACTTGTCATTATTTAAGCTCTAGAATATTCCGAAGAGTCCTGCGCAGGCGCAGTTTAACCCATTCGTGTGCATTCACAGAGACCACGAAGAAGAAACTGCAAGACCCATCACAGCACAGAAACATAACCCCCCCCCCAGCCCAAACCCAGGCTGCAAAACGCTGTACTCACTCAGAATAGGCATTTTAAAAAGCAGAAAGCAGTACCAGGCAGTCTGAAGCCTCCTCCGAACGCACACCCTCTAACTGCTGGGGCGAAAGAGCTACAAAGAAGCATCCTCTTCGCCGACCAACGGTTAGCAGTTTAAATTCCCCACCTTTCCCCCTGCCTTTTTTCCAGTCGTAACTCAAAGCTCCAGTCACAAGTCAAAGCAAAATTTTGCAGCCGGAGCTGGTCGTAACTCGAAATGGTCGCAAGTCAAGACATTCGTAAGTCGAGGCACCACTGTAATTTGCAAATTCCAGACCAAAAAGAGAACAAGGGTATAAAAGGAGGGCAGCCCAGCTCAGTTCTAGACTGTGGATATTTTAACCTCACAGGTCAGAACTGATATGATGGGCAACAGCTAAAAGCTAGGACATACCTGCTTCACATCTCCATCCTGCTACAAACCCACTGGCTACCTTTGAGTAGTCACTGCCTCCTAGCCACTTAGTCTTTGCTCTCATCTCTCATGGCAATTACTTAAGTCTTTGCTCTCATCTCTCACGCTGATTATTCAGATTAATGAAATAATATGCATGGAACTTGTTGATTGAACTCATTGGGGACTATATTATATTATATTTAATTAATTAATTAATTAAATATAACTGAAGGATGTCGTCTTATATATAAACATGAATGCAAATATTATTTTTATATCCAGCAAGATCTAATTCAAAGACAACAATACTACATCCATCATAGCTATAATACACCTTAGGGTAGCAAGAAGAGAGTACTATTGCTGCATAGGGAATAAATGCAGTTGTTGACCCTTCACACACACACACACACACACACCAGTTTTTGGACAAAGTCTGAATTGTGTGCTTATGTATGTGTGCCTGTGTCTCTGACAGAGAACTAACAAAGGAAGTTTCTTTATCAGTAGTACTTACAAGTCAATTTTGACTTCCATGACAGGAAGCCTTCCCTCTGGAAGAACTCTACGGGCATTAGAGTAAACCTTTGGTCTAGATGGGCGGGATAGAAATCCAATAAAATAAATAAAAATTTAAAAAAATAAATTAGCATCACATGTCGTTGTAATGGGGATGATCCTTGCCACCAAGGACACCATAGATGTCCAAGACATATTCCAATATATATGCCAAGTCAGCACTCCAAAACACAATGTCTCTACGTAGCTGTGAAGAAAACTGCAATTCGCTCTGCCACAATCTAAAAATGTTCAGATGCTTAAAAAAAAAAAACTCCCATTCCCAAAACAAAAATATTTATTTGACTAAACATTTCTTGCCACAGAAGATGTTTAATCATCAGGTCTAACAGTCACTACTCTAAATATGAAAAAGGTCAAGAAAACAACATCAGTCAAGCAATTAAGAGCGTGGATGAGCAACCTCTTCAACACTTAGTGAACTGAGCAAATGGAATTTTTAGGTTTATTGCTTGGGGCTCAACCAAATATTCTTGCTTCTCCTCAGCTGCACACTGAAGTATGCACATTCCCAAAGGGAGAATTTGTTGCTGGAGAGCAAAGTTCTGCTGTCATTTGAGAATACTTTAGCTCAAATGGTTTCTACTTTTTGTCTGAATGTAGATAGAAGCACGTCAAGCTACAAAGGGCAAGTCAAACTGTAAGTTTCCCACCAATATTCCCCTCAAGAAGAATAAAAGAGTGACAACCCCATTCACTGTTCAGCCTGGACAGAGAGCAGCCTGCCTTCTGGCTGGATAGGGACAGGGTTATAGTGGGAAGCAATTCTCAAAACACCACTTCTCAGCTAAATTTTCACAGTCATCATCTGTATTCCAGAAGGACTGATTCCCTGAACATGGAAAGAGAACCCACAAGCCATATTTAGAGCCTTGAGTAATGAGCCCCTGTGGCAAACAAAACAAAGCCTTCACCAATTGCTCATGCCTGGAATGTAGGCAGCTGACCTGGGAGGTTACTTCATCTTTTGTTCAAGCCCAAGCTCCTAGTCAACTACACATGTGAAAGAACAAGAGCAGAGCTTGGAAATGTAATCTCAATGGGCTTCAATACCCAAAATCTCCTAGCCAGAATGACTAATGGATTTTAGGGAAACATGGTTCAAAAACAGTAGCTTTTCTAAGTTCCGAACAGGCCACAGACAGACATATTAGTCTCATCTTCAGGTTTACACAGTAGTCACAGGTGCATAATAAAGCAGCAGGCTACAGTGGCATAGCTTCTTCACCCATTCTGAACAGCTTCCAGCCCAATCTCCTTCCCTGCAAAAAAGTCAAAGTACCACACAATTTATTTTTTATTGATTAGTTGATCAATTCAACGATGGGTTGAGATCTCAGATAGAAAGCAAAGTACAGGTGTTTGAAACATACACAATTTCCTACTACAAAGGTGCACAACGTCTTGGCCCCAAAGGCTGCATGAGATGTTTGTTATGTACATACATACATACAGTCATGGCCAAAAATATTGGCACCCTTGCAATTCTGTCAGAAAATGCAACCCTTCTCTCAGAAAATTATTGCAGTTGCAAATGTTTTGGTACTCACACGTTCATTTCTTTGGTTTGCGTTGGAACAACACAAAAAAACAGAGAAGAAAAGTCAAATCTGATACAATCCCACACAGAAACCCAAAAATGCACTGACCAAAATTATTGGCACCCTGTCTAAATTGTAAGAAATAATTGCTTTTCAAGCATGTGATGCTCCTTTAATTTGTATTTAGACACACCTGTCGCAAGTAAGAGGTGTGGGCAATATAGTAATCACACTTGCAACTGGTTAAGATGGAGAAAAGTTGACTCAACCTTTGTGTTGTGTGTGACACTGAGCATGGAGAAAAGAATGAAGTGTGAAGAGGTGTCTGTGGATTTGAGAGAAAAATTGTGGAAAAACATCGACAGTCTAAAGGCTACAAGTCCATCTCCAGAGATCTTAATGTTCCTGTGTCCACTGTGCGCAATATCATCAAGAGGTTTACAGCCGATGACACTGTAGCTAACCTCCCTGGACATGGACGGAAGAGCAAAAGTACTGAAAACTTACAACGAAGTGTTGTTCGAATGGTGGATACAGAACCCAGATTAACTTCCCAACAAATTCAAGCTGATCTGCAGACACAGGGTACAACAGTGTCAGCTCGCACTATCCGTCGCCATCTGAATGAAAAGGGACGCTGTGGTACGAGACCCAGGAGGACACCACTGCTGACACAAAGGCATTAAAAAGCAAGACTGGAGTATGCCAAAACCTATGTGACAAAACCACAGTCCTTCTGGGAGAATGTACTGTGGACAGATGAGACAAAAGTAGAGCTTTTGGGTAAAGGACATCATGGCCCCAACGTAGTGGCCAGTGTCAGAAAGCTGCGTCTCCACCAGAGGTCATGGGTCTTCCAGCAGGACAATGACCCGAAACACACTTCAAAAAGCACTCAGAAATGGTTACAAACAAAGCGCTGGAGAGTTCTGAAATGGCCAGCAATGAGTCCAGATCTGAATCCCATAGAACATCTGTGGAGAGATCTCAAAACAGCAGTTGGGAGAAGGCATCCTTCAAATCGGAAGGCCCTGGAGCAGTTTGCAAAAGAAGAGTGGTCCAAAATTCCAGTCGAGAGGTGTAAGAAACTCATTCATGGTTACAAGGAAGCAATTGATTTCTGTTATTTTTTTCCAAAGGGGGTGCTACCAAATATTAAGTTAAGGGTGCCAATAATTTTGGCCAGTGCATTTTTGGGTTTCTGTGTGGGATTGTATAAGATTTGACTTTTCTTCGCTGTGTTTTTGTATAGTTCCAACGCAAACCAAAGAAATAAACATGTGAGTACCAAAACATTTGCAACTGCAACAATTTTCCGAGAGAAGGGTTGCATTTTCTGACAGAATTGCAAGGGTGCCAATATTTTTGGCCATGACTGTAACATACACAAATCTAGCAATCCATTTTTCTCAGTGGAAAGGGAGAAATGTCCACTTTCCTGTCCACTAGTGACTGGCAACGAAAGAAATTTTGGATGAGAATCTTTGAAGGGGACAGAAAAAGCAAAAACACACAAAAAGTGCAATCTGGGTGGAACTACTGGGAACTTAGGTTGTGTACTCTTGTACACAATCTTGATTTGGGACTTTAAGACAACCTTGATTTGGGTCTTTATGACAACATGAAGCCCATTTTAAGGAAGAGCATTCGTTTTCTGTTCTAAAACAATTTAACATTTTGGAAATGGGCTGAACTCAGTCATTTACTCCAAGTGCATAAAATCAGCCTAACAATATTTGTCTCCTTATCAGCACTGGGAAAAATGTTAATGTTAACTACGGCACAGAGCTTTGTTTTTAACATTGTATAAGATAATTCTGACTCCGATGTAGTCAGCACTCTTCTTTTACCCACTTATGCTTCTAAAACGACTTCTGGGGCAAGTATTATCTTGAGATTAAAATCAAGGGAAAAGCATGAGTGATAGCGAGATGAAACTGGATACGTACACTGAAATATTCTGTATGGGAAGGGGTTGGGAAACAGATCTATCTGAAATTAATAACCGTGTAGCTATGAGGTGAACTCGTATTTTGAGGCAATATACACCTGAATTACACCTGATGAGGAGGGCTAGAAAACAAATGATACGTATCATCTTCCTCTCCGTGTCGTGTGTTTCCAGAGGCAGCTGCCTTGTTAAATTTAGAACCAGAACTCTGGTCTTCATAGGCCTTTATCTTATCCAGCAACACAATTTTGTGTCTCATGGATTTGATATACGGTTCTCCTTTTCAAAGTTTTGGCTGGCTAAGAAAGAGAACTTATTTCTTGGATACTTATAAATGTCTGCTATAATCTTGCTTTAAGTGTGGGCAGGGGGGTGGGCTGATACTTATGTGGGAATTCATCTCCTATCATTCTGCGATATTCCCAGCAGGCTGAACTCAGGGAGCCAGTTCATCAAACCACTAGTGCCTGGATCCATGCTTCCAAAAAAACCTCACACTACACCTCTCTGACCACTAGAAGTACAAACAACTCATCTGAATACAGAAAAGAAGGATATGGGGGGAAATTCAGGGCCTGCCCAGATGGGTATATACAACACTATTTGGATCACTTTTGGTAATTTAGTTCAAACCAATTTATGGCATCCACAAATGTTTTGACTTAGAGTGCTCTAAACTGCCCCTTTTTAGAGCCCCCCAACCCCGCTTTCTGGCACAGTGAAAGAGCTTTCAGGCTTTTTGATGCCATTCAGTGCACTCCGAATTATCCTGTTGTGTAGGCCATGTGGATAATTAGTTTGCACCCAAATAGAACTGTAGACAGCCTTATCTCAGATTATACCCCTGTGATGTATTAGGTGGGTTGTGACATTAAAAGAGAGGGCAGGGAAAAAACCTCCTCTATTTTTGTCTTCTTTTTTAAAAAAATTCCCTGATGTAGCACAATTCTAATACATTAGGTAACAATATGTATACAGTGCTAGGTTGATGCATTGCTGTTTCAATGTACCACGAAGTATTACTAAAAACAAAAGAAGGAAAGTCACAAAGGATTGCTGAAAGATTGCCATGAGAAAAAGTGGAGGAGGACATATCCATTCTACCCTCGACAAGGCACCAGAGACCCAGCAGAGCCCTGACTGAAGAGAAGGGTGAGGAAAAGGCAGATTACTTCCCTTCCATCTCCCCAACCTTCACCCTAATGTTCTCCCCTCGCACATGAGCTTGCTCTGCCTTCTCCTCCTTACTTGCGAGTAAACCAGCAATCCAATGATGTCTGCTGACCCTTCTCACAGGAGAATAAATAATTCACACATTCTAGTGTGAATGGAAGGATCGTTCAAGTGAGAGATAAAATAGATTGCACTGAAGGTAAGAACCTTTTAAGTGCAATCCAGACTATTCCAAACCTCCCTGTTTGGAGAAGCACTCAGTGTCCAGGGAAAAAAGCTAGACTGGCACTCTCCCATGCTGTTCTTCTGTACAAGAAATACTCCCCCCCCCGCCCTATTTTGTTGACAACATTACAAACGATCTATGCTCATTTTTATTTCATACACTGCAGGGAAATCACCCTTTTCTTTTCTTTTTTTTTAATTTTCCAAAACAAACACAAGAATACAAAATACTTACTAATACAATCTAAAACACGGTGCACCCCCATACCCACGGGGACCCTTTGGAGCAATACTTTTATTATGAACCTCCTTTCCAAAATTGTATTTATTGTTGCTTAGAGGCTTTCCCCTTTCCTTTCACTAATACAAATTCAATAAATCTACCCCAAATAGCATAAAAAATATTTAAACTTATTTCCCCTCTTCACCCTTTTCAATTCCCTGCTTTGACAGCAACAATGACAAAGTTAATCCCTACTATGCAGAGATTCTGCCAGGCAGGGACTGAAAGAAAGGAAGTGAAGAAAAAGATGTGTTCTCCTCCTCCAGTTTGAAGTACATCTCTAACCTCTAAAAGAAGGACACATACCAACATAACAGGTCATTCCTGCTCCCCTCATCTAGATCCTGTGAAAACCTATTGTAGAGCAGGAGTGTTGCCCTTTGCAAAACCATGAGAATAAGCCTTGTCTTGTGCTGGTGTCAAACTGCTTAGTGTGTGTTTAGATCAAAAACAGCACCATGAATTATGCACAGATCATAGGGTGCAATGGACCATTGGTGTGCACTCTGCATTTAGCCCTATGTGCAGTCCCCAAGCAGTTCTCAAGGTCAATCTGAAAGATGATTCTGCTTTAAAGAGCAAGTATTCTATTTGTTTGATCTTAGGGAGGAGCATTGCTTAGAGTCTCTAAGAGACTTTCTCAGAATGGGCTGCTGAGTTTCCTCACACATACTCAGAATATTCTTGGAAGTCACTCTTTATTCTCTCACACCCATCTCATGTCACAGCTTGCAACTAACTGATGTTACATAGCTCAAGTGCAGCCATGCTTACATTACTATCTTTCTTTCTTCATTGACTTCACTCAAAGTATCATGTTGCTAACCAGATTCTTAAATTACCAGGGAGTGAGTGAGCTCCTTTCTCTCTAACCTCAAATACTACAACCAATGTCCAGAAAGGTGCTACTAGATATTAGCAGAATTCAACAGCAGGATAGGTAAACAATATTTTTGGTGACGGGAAAACCATTTTGAAAAGAAAGGCTGAGAGATCTAGCTGACATAAGCATTTTAGGAGTAGGAAAAGTCATATGAGCTGTTGATTTTATAAGACGGTATTAAGTCATTATTAAAAACTGCTTAATAGTGCACTAAGGAGAAATGTGCATGTTTAAAACTATGCATGTTGAAAAAATTATGTTGATTATTTATTTTCAATAAAATTCACTCTTCAGGAGTCATCTACTATCTTGTCAGCTTATTGTTTAATTTGAAAACACAGGGCACAAGAGTCTGTGATTCAGAGCTGAGGAAGGAGAAACAAGGGAATATAACGTCATTGTAATGGGGAGTCTGACTGGAAAGAATGTTTTCTTCAGTTTGTACATAAAGACTATGGTAATAGCTAACGAGAGAAACAAGCAGAAAAATATATGGCCATTACTTTGTGGTCTAGATAAATTACGGTGTTCTGTAAACGCTGCCAGAGTTTGGCAAAGATCCTGCAAGTCTAAATTTCAAAGCTCAACCAAGGCTCTTTGTTTTATTGATGCTGCTGGACTGGTTTCTTTCTTTCCTTTTTTTTTTAAAGGCAGGTGTACAAATCAAAACACACTCACATTAGTTATTCAGATTGAAACACACTCACATTAGTTCCTGTTTACTAAAATTTTTAGGTTGACATAGAAACATTACCAGCAGCCTCTCTTACTATATGCTGGTAGTGTATAAACTCCTCTACAATTAAATATTTTGTTCATAATTTAAATGCATAATGTGATCATTAAAGGAAAAAGGAAATCAATTTAATTATGAGCGAAAACAGATAGCTTATCTGTCCAGGATAGTTGTTCAGTACAATACAGCATATCCGATACACAATGTTGCTTTGGTAGTCTAATTACTATCTGCTAAACTGAATTAAGTTGGCTACAGTTTCTATCTTATATAGATCAACTTCTGAAAAAAATCTACACTTTTTTTGGTCCAATCCATATATTCAGTAGGGATAAGAATTGCAATAGTGTAGTGGCAGAGAGACAGAAGTCCCTTCCAAAGCTTAGAAAAGTACTTTGTAAAAAAAAGTACTTACAGTTACCATTCTAATTGCCCATTAATTAACTGTAACGTTTTTACAGTATTTCACTTTTTCTAATTGTTGCAATTATAATGTAACAGCTCTGTGGCGGTTATTCCAAGAGAGATTTTAATTATAAGTAACCTATATTTTGCTATGATTTACTTCCAAACTCTGGTCTCTTTCATGTCAGTCAAGGCCTCCATGTACATGGCAAATTGTGAAAAAGCCCTGTTTGCATCTTTTCTCCAGTCCTACATATTTAAAAGGGTCATACTAGTCTTTGTACACCTGGGCCTTTTCATTGAAGCCTCAGGTTGTCTGCATGGAGGAGGAGCTTACACCCATCTTTGATCACACTGCTTTGACACCAGACTCCAGTAAATGTATGAACTGAGGCTCCTCCATCATTTCCCAGAAATCTGCAATAGGAAATAACACCCTTTACAGTGGTTTTTCAAGGCCCGTACCAATTAAACACATTTCTGGCACTTTCTTAATGGCATACTTTCCCTTGAGTCAAAAGCTGCTCCAGAATCTGAGGTCATTTGTTTAATATAAAAGCAAAAATTATGGAACAACAATTTCAGATTTCATCAGCCAAGCCCTTGTGGCTTTCAATGAAAAAACAACACCAACTTAATAAATTTGCTGTCTTATGAACAAGATAAATTAATTATTCTGTCCCTGTTAAAATGGTATCAAATTTCAGCCAGGACTTTCCTCTGTTGCTCCTTTAAAAAAAAACATTAAATCCTTCTCTGCTCATTAACTTTTCAACTTTCCTGTCTCACTTTGTAGCTTGCTGTTCTTGCCTACCAAACATCTGGAGTAGATTTTGTCAGCTGGGTTTAAAGGAAGAACTGTAAACGATGCTGTAATTTTAAAAATTAAATTTATTTATAGCAAGAGCCAGAATCATGTTTTAAATGGTTGAGGTTTCAGGCTGGTGGGTCTCCAGGAATGTGTAGTGCATGGTCTTTGCTGCTGTTTTCTCAAGAATTCCCTGGGTGGGATTATGTAATGCTCCATCTCCTACAGGACCCCTTAGTTCTGCACGTCCTGTGCCTGAAGCAATTTCATTATACCAATACGTGAAACATTTTCTGGCTTGTTTTTCTTGTAACACAAGTCAAGCAATACATTTTGCATGATTAACAGAGTGAGTGCATGGCTAATAATTAGACAAGAAACTTAGTATTGGGATTCATGGATCTGACTCTGCTTTAACTTACTATAATCTAGCCCTACTAATTAGGTGGCCCAGGACTCCTGAATGAGCTGCCATTAATGTCTTAGTGACACCTAACTCTACCTTTCTGTTTTACCTGATGCCAGAACTTCTGTTGAAAGATAAGCTGAATCTGGCTTGACTAGTACTTGCATTGAAGACCAGGGGTCTCTCTGCACTACACAGTTTTAGCTGTCCAATTTCCCTTTAACTGCCATGGCTTCATTCTACAGAATGCTGGGATTGATGGTTTGGTGGACCCAAGACTGAGCCTTGTCGCACCCAATTGTTACCTCCCCCCAGTTTGAGAAGGAGCCATTGATAAGTACTCTCTGGGTATGCATCTGTAACCAAATGTGTATCTACCCTAGTTGTTCTAGTCAGCCCACATCTAGTTGGCTTGCCCATCAGAATATAATGGAGCACTTTGTCAAAGGCTTTGCTGACATCAAGATATATTATGTCTACAGCATTCCCACAGTCTACCAGGAAGGTTACCCAATGAAAAAATGAGATAAAATCAGTCTGGCAGGATTTGTTCTTGTCAAATCTGTGTTGTTGTCTAGTCATTACTGCATTGTTTTCAAGGTGCTTGCAGAGTGACCGTTTTATAATCTGCTCCAGAATTTGACCTTTACTCTTAGTTTACTCAGGAAGGTGTTTTTTTAGAATCCTTGAGAAAATTCCTTTATGTTTAAGATACTTCAATCATACAGCATTTAATATTTATTTCTGCAATTAAATCCAGTGTCATCTAATGTTTGTGGCTATCAATAAGCAAAAAAAGAAATTATATAATTGAAGAGAATATGAATTAACAGAAGCCTTTGGGAGAAAACATTTTAATATTTGGAACAACAAATTATGGGGCAGCCCTATGAGCATTTTGTAGCTACAATCTAGAATGCAATATTAAAGAGGGGAAAATTCGAATTAAATAAGCATCTGGTTGCAGTCATATATACCTATCAGACACAGAAAATCCTGCCATATAAGGTTAAATTAGACTCTTAAGGTCTTACTTCGCAGCTCCATAATCCTCCATAATATAACAAAAGAAAACTGGCTATTTTTGTTATACGGAACATTTTTCACCACACATAAATAGTTTATAAGAAGTCTCTATAGCACATTAGAAGAAAGATGGGGTGTTTATTTGTATATATAGGCCTGAATCCAGCTGTTAATAGAACAGATCCAGTGAATCAATTGGAATTTGCTAAATCAACAATTGTGCAAGTTCTGTTGATTCAGGGGGTCTATTGCAGTTGGGTCTAAGAACAGAATTTAGGCCATAATTTCCTACTCTTCAAGAGGCTGCCAGAGCAGTTTATAAAGACTTATCACTACCAGCTTTCATAGCATGGGTATAAATGAAATCAAATCTGAAGTTTACTTACTGTGTTGCCACAGCCAGCATCCCCAGGGGTTGCCACGGCCAGCACAGTGAGCAGGTCATCTGATCTAGCACAGCTCCCCTCCCCCCCACAAGGCCTGCTGGACTCAGAAAATGAGGGACCTCAGGCCCAGGAAACAGAAGCAGCTGTGGGGGATAAAGACTCACACCTGAGCCAGGTACAGAGGGCTAGGCTGTGTGAGCCAGCGCAGACTATAAGGATAGGGGCGGAGCAGATGGGAAGAACAGTATTCATAGGAGGTTAGGACAGAGGAATCAGGAGAGGAAGAATACTGGATCAACACAGAGGAGGCTCCTGTACCCACCATCACTGTGGAGGAGTTCTTCGAGTGTATCCTGAAAAGGGATGCCTGGATGGAGGTCCTAAGAGAGCAGCAGATACCCAAGAGAACAATGAGAGCTCACCTTGCCCCACAGAATAGAAAATCACAGCTGAGGCACCCCTACCACTGACAGGCAAGTTCTCCTCCACCACCTGCCCTGACTCCAGCACCCACATAGAAGAGGCACTGGAGTTGACAACTCCAACACCAGTGAGAATGCCTGCAGCAGCTCCAAGGACAACCCATCACCTGGAAGAAGGTTTGGAGAGTGGTACAAGCTCTCCTTGAAAGAGGCCAGAGGCCATGGACTAGGACAAGGCTTTTGGCAGCTCCATACTTCCTATTCCAATGGGCCTCATTGAAATCATCTGGGGACCACAAAGAGACTAAAAGAGACCACAAAGAGACTTGCACGTAAGCCAGTGCAGGAAATTCAGCTCCCTAAAGGCAAAACTTGTAGGGAGGGGTTGCCAGTGATGAAAACAGGACTGTAAATCCTGCCTTCCTCCCAATAAACTTGGAGTTGCCTCTACTTTCCAGTGTGGACCCCATGGATACTCACATAGGGGACGGGACACCTGCACTCAAACTCTTGATATGGGCAGGGGCATTCACACTTATGTTATATGAAAATATTTTAAGTAGTTGAGATGTTACATTTAATCTATGGGAAATCTCTTCAAAAGATTAAATTATACTTTACCAGTATTAAAGTTTTGGCATCTTCGAAAAAAATGGATTTTGACCTAGTGTTGCCTTTTCCAGTCCTGGAAACCACCAAGGCATATCTTGAAAAATGTCATGGCATCCAATTTTCCTTTGAGGCCTATATTGCCTACAAAAGGACTATGAACTCCAAAAACATTTGGTCTTGATTCCCTCCTTCTAGTAATATCTAGTTTTTAATAGAATGTTTCTATGTGTACATGTGAAACATTCTTGAAATGTGGTATTTCTGCTCCCCTATGTATACCCACATACGTCTTCTGTTAGCATTAACAGAAGATATTCTTTTCTTTCAACCCTCTTCCATCGAATGTATGGGCATAAATCTGCACTAATATTTCAGCCAGTTTGAAAAGGATGTGAAAAACAGATACAAGAGCACTGCAGCAAAATGAAATCTAATACTTTATCAATTAGCAGAAACAGAGGACTGCCAGTTTAGACTACTAAATGATAACCAAAACCGGTTTTTTTTTAAACCACTTCAATGTATTTAGTCTCAGGAAGCTAATTCTAACAGATTTGTGGCTGGCTACAAAGGATGCCTAATCACTTGTGATTTGTTAAAAATTATGAATCGTTCTGTTTTGGAGCATACCTCACTGACGCACAGAAGCAAACCACGGCTGCCATCAAAAGGAACTTGCACAAACAAGCTTGCAATAGATGTAAAGAGTTTGCAGCTGTAACAATGAAGCGAGCAACCTGATGTGTGTCAACTGTTATCCCCTCAAGTGTTTTTTTCAGTTTCTAACGTGCTCAAACACTTTATGCTTGAGATACTTGTTTAAAGAACTGCTCACAACCAAACATATATTGAGAGTCCTTTGTGCTAGGTACTTTCTCAAGAATTAGCAAATGTTAACTGAAATTCAGCAACGCACAACTCAACTTATCCAAGTCATTCTAAGAAGCATTTTCACTTAATGCAAAAAGGTTATGTCAATGCTTTAAATCATTTTGTTAGCCTTTTTTCTATCACTGTTTTAGCATGCTTTTCCTCTCTCTTTGTTACCTCTCCTTTCTTTTTTCTCTCTCCACCCTATAAAACATGCAGACTCTCACTTTCTGCATGCATAAAAGAAAGGCAAAAAAAGATGTGGCAACTCTAAGACTAATTGCTATATTTTAATGTAAGCTTTTGTAGAACAAGCCCATCTATCAACAAATTTAAGCAATCCAATGGAGATCTTTGCAGGGAAAGTGACCATTTATAAGGGTCATAGCTTACTTTATAAGACCTTGTACAGCTCCTGAATGACTTGGCAGAGTACAGAAAAGTGGGGAGCTAAAATGGTGCTCCCCTCCCCAAGCAGTGTATCTTAGTTCTCTCGTCTTGCCAGCAGTGTTTGGAAGGGCGCACACCCAGCTCCAGATTGGCTGCCCTGACAAAGTGAGAGGTTTTCAGGAAAAGCAGACCTGGGAAGCAATATCTCCTCTCTGGTCCACAATGGCCAGTCCTCATTCAGTCTTCATCCTCCCTTCTGTTTTGTGATTTGTTTGCTCATGCTACCAGATGCAAGAATGTATGATGAGGGAAGGGAACTTCCTCCTTTGTCACAATTTTATTGGTGGTTTGGGGAACTACGCAGGACAGGATGCATACTCAGAACTCCTCCCCCCTTCATGTTTTTTGAGAATCTCTTTAAAGGAGCTGGGAGATAAGGCACTGGCCAGACCCAGCTTGAGGACTGAAGGCCCTGCACTCCCAGGTGACAGGGCAGCCACAGAGTAGGGATGTGCCAGTACAGAATTCTGGCTCTGCTAGTCCATGGACACTTTTCAGCACACATGCTGTGTCTAGTTTGGGTCATCAGGTTGACAAGTGGATCATTTGATCTTTGCCATACACTACACTGAGGTACTTACGTGTCAGCCAATAAAGTTGTGGCCTTATTCCATCCAAAAGCATTAGGTACACATTAATAAGCCTACCCTGGTATTAACATGATCAGGAGAGCCCTTTCTCCTAGTCCCATCGCACTTACGGACACATTTACTGGGGACAGAGGAGAGGGCCTTCTCTATTGCCTCCCACAGGAGACCCAACTTTGCTGTTCTTGTGCAAGCAGACAAAGACTTTTCCCTTCAGATAAGCTTTCCTTTAAATTATTGGTTGACCAAGGGGATATTTTTTAAAGAAAATGTTTTATTCTATTGTGTTACTTCAGCTTTTAATATTGCTCTTATTTATGAGTTTCAACGTATCTGTTTAATTTTTTTTATATTGCAATAGTTTAATATTTAGCTTTTAACTTTGTTTCTTTAAATACTGTAAACTGCCTTGGGTCCTTTAGGAGAAAGGTGGCATATAAATATTTTAAATAAATAAATAATAAATACATGAATATGTTGGTTATTCTCTGCCCAGGGTCCAGGCCACAAAGCACCAGAAGCACAACTACACTTATTCTATAGACAGCGTTCCTAGGTCTGCTAGTCAGAAGGCACTGTTACGCTATTCCATTTATTCATCCTTAACAGGTATTTTGTTGGGGGGGGGGGAGAGTGAAGCAGCAGTGGGAAAACACATGAGTGTTACAAGTGGAAGGCAGTGATGTGTGGACCCCCAATAAAATTCTGGACAGGACAATTACATATAAAAGCCTCAAGTTCTATCTATTAATGGACAGTATATATCTTTCCTATTGCAATCTATTTGCACAGACTGTATCACACAAGTAAAGCAAATAACATGCTAATAGACATCATTTCTATTTATTTATTTATTTATTTATTTATTTAACTTTCATACCGTGCCATCTTAGAATCCCTGAATTTTAGGCTGTATCAGGCTTCTATTATAGCCTTCACCAATAGAGTTTAGAACTTTTGATTAGGGAAGTCTACAACATTTGACTAAGGATGAGCCCTTTCATGTTTAAATGAAAATGGCTTTCTTTTGTATATTTTGTGTTATTCTGGCAACCACCAAAAGAGACCCTGTAAGAGAAAGCTACATGAAAGTTGCATGTTTGTTGTGTTCCCTCTTTTGTATGCTCTTTCTGTGCCCTTTGTATGACAAATTGCCTGAGAAATATTTCAACCAATAGCATCACAAAGGCTGTCAGCAGCCAGAGAAGTCCAGGGGGAACAGGAACTTAAAATCTGTAAAAGGGCGTGGAACCCAGTGAGAAATACTTGTTGCTTCAGTCATTCCTTGTGGTGTTACAAGGAATACTCCCAGTGCCCTCCATCTTGGATTGCTGCCTGTCTACCTGTTTGCCCATGTCTTCATCCAGGATTCTTCCCCTTTTTGTCTTTCTTTTATGGGGTATATTTCCCTATTTCTTTTGATTATTTTTTTCTGCTACCAGGCAGTCTTCCTGTGCCAGTGTGCCTCCTTGGGACCCCAATTTGATTTTCTTCCAGATTATTTTTCCCCTTTGGTTTTTTAGAAGTGGCATTATTTCCTTTCTTGGTGGTCGTGGGGAGGAAACCTCCCAATATTCTAGTAGTTTTAGTTTGGGGGGGCTTTGATTGTTTTTTTTTAAAAATTTGTTTGCTTTTCTTGGTTTTTAGGAGCGAGGCTGTTTATGTGTTTTAATTTTGCTATTTTTTCCCTCTGCATGTGGTGCTTTCCCTGTTTGATTTATTTTAATGAAATATTATTTGATTTATTTCCTATATATATTAAAAAGTGTACACCCTGGTGTGTGAGGGGTTTTTTTTGGGGGGGGCATAGTTTTGTTTGCTTCCATGCGGATGTGTGGGCTAAGAAGGTGAGGACTCTGTGATTTGCCAGTGTGTCACTGGATTATATGGATGGTGGTTGTTGTTGGTTGGGCACAGTTTGGAGTATTTCTCGCTTGTTGTTCTTGGTGCTACAGTGTTGTTGGTAGCTTTGATGAGTGGATGTCTCTGTGTGCTTTGTAACCAGTACACAGATGCTTTCTTGTCTTTTTTTTCTATTGTGGTTCCAAGACCCAGAGGATCTGCTGTACTGGGCGGGTGGCAATGAACTCACACTCTTGTTTTCCCTTTTCTCATTTACTGCTTTGGAGTGGATTGATTCTCTGTCACCTTACCTCTGCTTTTTTGGAGTATTTTAAAGAGTTCCTTAGGGCTTTTAGAGTGCCAGAAAACACAAATGAGAAAACACATATTGAATAACCTCAAAAAGGTTTTACTTTTTGTGTAAATCAAAAGAACCAGTACAAATAAAAAAGTACAAAAGTAGTCACCTCCCAAAAGAACCCAAAATGAAAGAAAGAAAAAAGTTTCCACTGTGCAAATACCTACTACCAACAATTTTTCTACAATACAGTTCCCAATCAATGCTGCAATGTTAATTGTTTGAATGAATGTGTTATTTTTACAGTACTGGACTCAAAAAACTGCCCCTACAAGTTCACCTTGCCCCATATCTACAAAACACATGGTGTAAAGGTAAGTGATCTAAAGTATTTAGATAATATAGAACTGGATACTATAAGTACAGGAGCAGGAGCATATGGCCAGATGGAATATATGGTTTCAATTGCATCATCTCCATATCTTTATCAGATGCAAGTTTTTAACAATATCAGGCTGTGTTACATCATACACAAGTTTCAACAGCACAATACAATATTCAGACCTGCACTTTGTTACATTATATTTGAAACAAAAAGAAAAGATGGTTCCAGATGCACAAGTGAATATTTGTTCCTTCTCAAACAGAGTCAAGCTGTTTCCCTTTCGGTTAGCTGCTAATTACCGTTAATACTTGGTTTCCCCATATCAGATTAGCAGAAAGATCTAGCTAGTCCCTCAAATATCTTCCTCTCCCTTCTGTGTATGTTTTCAGTAATTCATGAGGTCAGTAATGTTTTGTGATGCTTTCAAAAATGGTAGAAAATAAATCATAGGATAAGCATTCCCACTAGGGATTACAGATTTTAAATCAATGTCGCTGATTGGTCTTAAACAATTAAACTGTAAAAAGACATTTCAAAAAGAACTCAAGCTACCTTCTATACTCAGCTTGATAACCACATTTGTGTTGCCCCTTACATATGAGTAAGAGTGGCACTGAAGATTTGTGTCAGAGTCAGGTTTCAACCGTAATAAAAAGGATTGCTTACCTTCTGACAGGGAGAAGTCATCAGCTGGAGACAGCAGGTCTGTCTGTACAGCAAAGTCATCGTTCAGCCACGTGGTAATCTGATTCGTCAAGATAACCTGCAAACAGATATGGAGAAGGAATTACAAGACAGACACAATAGTAGCCCAGACAAGAAGTACAGTTTGTAGACAGCCAGGTAACCCTCGATGCCCATCTTAATAGTCAACCATTTCAGTTCCTTCCTGGATCAATTTGGATGAACTGTTGTAGCATCTGAACAGAAAGCCACAGATTACAATTCCTCTTGAGTAATTCTTTCAAAATTACCTAGATAGGTCTCATTTCCCTCTCTGGTAAAGGAAAAGAATGCCCTTTTTTAGACAGGAGAGTAGGTGGATTTCTGAGTTGTTCTCTATGGGGCAACAAGGACATCTTCACCAGAGAAGATCTTAAAATTGAACCAGAAAGTGTTTTCTTCAAACAATGGGCATGTGGGTCACACTTTGTTTTTATTTATATGGTTAGGTCTGTGTTCCAAAATGCCAATAAGAGCTATTACTTAATAATTATTTTTAAAAATCAGACCATTTTCTTATAAAATACATTGCCAAAACAGTGCCTGCATATTTTGTATTTTATCTTAGGTATTATAAGAAATAGAGACTAACTTATTTCAAAATGGAATATGAGAATCTGTCTGCAGCCTGATAGCAGCTCAATCCAGGGGGAGGGCAACTGCTTCTCTGCCCATTCTTGCAGGTGCTCATGGTGATTCATTCTATGTATTCCTGCCTTCCTGCTCCCTTCCATGCTGCCAATTTCCTATCATACTTGCACCTGCCTAAACCACTGTGATAACCCTTGCTTCCATGGAGGTTGAAATACTGTGATGGAGGAGAGTAGTATTTCAGGAGCATGTACTGCTGTAGGCCATAGGTTGGCTATACACAGCCCTATGAGATAGGAGAAAGGGAAGGAGAAAATCTTTTTCGGTGTCTGGCATCAGTATGCAATCACAATGGAATACAAACCTCAAAAGAAAAATGGTTCCCCACCCATGCCCACAAATGATGAGTACTGTATTTTGGTTATCTGGAAAAGATGGGACCTCTGACATCATCTGAGAAAACCTACCAATGGAATTTGACTGGGAAAGCTGCCTTCATAACTTGTTTGGGCCCTCTCTTTCAAGCAACGCTCTTTGGCAGGCACAAAATGGTGTTTGCGTTCCAGAGAGCCTCAAATACACCCATATGCAGAAATAGCTAATTTTGGCATCACCAATATAGATATGTGTTTGACCCCTACTGAGAAAGGAGCTAAAGCTGCCGTAAACCTCACTGAATGACTGCATATTCGGGTTACCATTTCAATGTATGCTAAGTGAAATGGGTAAATGTTCCCTGCAGAATAACATAGTTGGGCACAGGCCAAGGTAGTGATCTCAGCTAATAGTTCCATGAACCCTTTTAATTTTAAAAAAAAATGAAGTAGAATGAAGGCTCGAGTTACCATACAAAACTGAAATTCAGTCTGCATTTTGCAGTGTTAGCCAGATGGAACCTGTCATGGGTTTTCAGGTTTACTTAACAACATTTACCTCCCTCTTGTCCTTACAGCATCAGGCAAAGATGTTCTTTTTCAGGCAGGTTTTTAAGCAATAAGTGTATCACGAATGCTATATTTATTAAACTTAGAGATTTAAAAACTTTTTTTCAAATGTTTTAGCATTGTTTTTAATCCTGGTTTTAATCTTGGTATATTGTTTGTTTTTTTAATATGATATTTACGTGGTACGGTATTTTAAAACTGTTTGTATAGTTTTTGCTGTTGTGAGTTGCCTTGGGTTCCCTATGAGGAGAAAGGCAGCATATAAATGATGTAAATAACAAATAAATAAATTTATATTTATTTTATATTCATTGACTCATTTTGTTTATTTACACTACCTTTCTCAAAACTAGAATCCAAGGTGACCTATGCATAATGGTAATTGCATGCCATCAAGTTGATTCCAATTTATGGCAACCTTTTCCAAAGTCTCCTAAGTATACAGTACTCAGAAGTGGTTTACCACTCCCTTTTTTTAGGGGTGCTTTGAGATCATGGAGGTTGCCCAATACTACATAGGCTGGCTGTTCTCCTGAGAGGCACAGTGGGGAATCAAATTCCTCACATTAAGTTCTGCAGCCAAGCACCTGAATCACTGAGCTATCTAGCCCGCTACCCAAGGGGGCTTACAGTATGGTTAAAAATACTCGACTCAAAATACAATAATCTACTAGGTTCCTGCTGATCTCCCAGTGGGCTAGTCCTCAATCTCCATTTAAAGGCACAAAGGTGGCAGGGCTTAGAAGCTGCATCTACTTGGCAGAGAGAGAATAATTCTCACCACTGTTACTGAGTCATATGGAGAAACATAAAAAGCACATAATCCATGTTTGGTCATTAGACAGTTAAAGAAAAATGTGATCACTAAATGAATGAAGATGAGAGACAAATGAGGGATAAATATTCCAATTTAAACTAGATTACAAAATGCCATATTCTCTTCAAGGTCTTAGAATGTATTTTGGCAATTGTTGTACTTCCTTGCTGTATCAGGTGAGCTGTCTGAAAGATAACAATGACATGCTTAGATCCTTCTTGAAAAGACTGTTGTCCTTTATGCGGAAGAGTCTATACATATGTATGTATAGATATCGCAAAGAACACCACCAGACCCAGAAGCAAAAAAGAAAGTTCAACACAAAGAATTCCCAAAAATGCTACACTTGGGTACAAACTTCTTAAAACAAAAGAGACAATCAAGCTAAATAGAGGTGGTCTGCTAAGTGCATAAATAGTGTGGATTCAGCATTGAAACAGTTTCTTTTGACGTAAGTATACAAATCTAAAGGGACATAAATGTGAAGAGGGACCCAACAGAAACAGATGTGAAGGCAACAGGATACGTTTCAGATTAATTCACAGTATGTGCACACACTTCCACATTATGGTGTGGTATAAGGTTTTTATTGGCAGAAATTTGTACTGACCAAATTATTCACAAATGTCAAAAGAACTCACAAGTGATGTGGTCATTCCAAATTTGTTCCAATATAAACTTCACACTGTGCCATTGTGTGCTTTGTTTATGTCAAATGCCTTTAAAAAATGCAACGGCAACACATTTGACATTTTCTTTTTAAAACTGAAGCATTTTAAATTCACAGTCCATGTCACTTTAGAAAAAAAAAGCCAATTCTACTGGTTTTTAATAGTCTTGTGGAAATCTGGAAAATGACAAAGATGAAGGTTCTGTGTTGAGTAACTTCTTTCTGATACGCTTTTATAGCTCAATGGGCTGGAGTGCCTGCTGCGGAGACAGGAACTAGTGATCCAAAACTCTATTGTGCCTCCAAGGGAACAGGCAAGCTGAGATTACCTGGATGTGTGTGGCTACTGTAGTTATGTGCCCTGGTATCTGTATTGCCAGAAGGAGGGACTGGTAAACTGCACCTGAGTACTTTATACCTAAAAAGGGTTTCAATAAGGGTTGGAACTGATTTGCCGGCATGCAGTTAATTGTTATCTACGTCACCATTCATTTTTCTTTTCTTCTCTTTTCTTCTCCTTCTCTTTGTCTCCCCACCATCTCTCGCCCTCACAGACCACTGGTCACACAAATATATATACAAATATATATACAAATATATATATATACACACACAGAGAGCAAGAATGGGGGTGGGGAGTTTTTGTTCCCCTTCAGTTAGACAGGGCTGTGACAGTTGTACCTGCACTTTCATGTATCTTTTGATTATTACTGACTTTCATGTTACATAGCAGGATCAGAGACAACATCTGATTGGATGCAGACACTGGCAGGAGGTCTCCAAAGAGCACAGAAACAATTGCTACAATTCACTGAGAGCCTTGAGACACTGGGCACCCTGAGGGTTGAAGTGTCCACAGATCCCCCTTTGATACAGGTTAACAAAAGTACTTTATCAGTAATAGGTCTCCCAGTCCCCCGACACTCAGATAGCCATCACATGACTAATACATATGTACTGCTTTTGCTGATTGTGCCCTCTTGAGACCAGCAGCTTGCATTCTCAAAATAAAAATATTAAAACTTGCATTTTTTAAAAACACCCTCTGCAGCCATAGTCAATGCTCCAGTTTCTCTTGTTAGTCAATCCATGGAGGACTGACAAAGTTCAGGACACAATATAGACATACCTATATTATATTGTTACTGAATGCATTTCTTATAGCAAACAACCAAAGCTTACGTAACTGCAGCCTGTAACTATCAGATTGTCTTTTTCTGGGAAAAACAGTACCATAAGTCTTTTCAGTTCCATATGAACCTACCCGGCAGTTAAGATCTAGCCAGGGGGCCCTTTTGAAAGAGCCCTCCCTCAAGGAGGTAAGAGGGATGGCTTGTAGCCAAAGGGCCTTCTCGGCAACGGCCCCCAGACTATGGAACGCCATCCCAATTGAGATTCATCTGGTGCCGACGCTGATGACATTTCGGTGCCAGGTCAAAACCTTCCTGTTCCAGAAGGCTTTTAATTGAAATAATATCAACTGTGGGTCCTGATGGCAATTTTTAGAGTATATATTTTAATTGTATTTTATTTGTTTTATCTTTTTTTACTGTATTTTAATTGTTGTAAGCCGCCCAGAGACCTTTGGGTAGTGTGGGCGGCATGTAAGTTAAATAAATAAATAAATAAATAAATGTTGTATTATAATCATATTCGAAGTCTCATTCAGCTTTTCTGAACCTTACTGACTTTTTCTTCAAAACCCCCATGTCACATGCCACTCTGTTTCCCCATAAAAACTCATGCAGTAGCCTTCTGTCTTCAAAGGAGAGCTGCCCCTTCAGACCCAAAGCACAGGTGGCCGGAAGCATTGTTGAAAGTATGAATGGGATGGATGAATAGAAAGCACTGAATTCCTCACCCATAGTTCTTATCTCTGCAAACTGTCCCCCAAAGCCAGCTCCCCAAGAGATCAGCTGGGATAGAAGCAACTATGTGGATAAAGGAAAGCTGACAGACTGAGCACACCTCTTAGGTGCTTAAAATCGCACCCTGGCTTTACAGTAAATGTCATTGGGGTAGAACCAGCTTTGAAGACACAGCTCTTTCATCGTCACATATAGTATTCCCCGCTCTGTCCTCTTGTTACTAAATTTTTAACTGCCCTTTTAAATTGTCTTATGCTTCAATTAATTTGTTTTCATGTTTTCAATCATATTAGCTTGAGAAGAAATGTGGGACACAAATCTGATCACAAATAAGTAAGTAAGTTTACTTTGGACATGAAGCCACATTTCTTGTTCTGGTCTGTTCTCAAAAGCAAATGCTAAGTTCCAAAGTACACTGGAAAACATTAAGAACCTAACTTCGGGCACCAATGCACAATTATGTTGGCTTTAATGGTCATCTTGTATAAATCTTTAGCCCCTGAAATTTCTAAGCTTCTCCATAAACTAGGATATAACATCTTCTGCTGTAAGAATAAGCAGAATATATTGACAGTTGTATTTTCTCAAATACAGCTTCTGCCCTCACTAGGACCACACTGAAACTACTAAATCTGCCTCTTTTACCCATACAAATCTAGATGAGTAAATAAACCATTTTCTGTAAACTTGTGGTCTCAGCCTCCTTGTTGGTTTATTGCAAAATTAAAGAGAACATAGTACAAAATCATCAATCAGTAACCAGCAAAGGTAGAAAGGATTTAGCATGCACCCAAAGAGGAGGTGAGAATCTCACATGAAACAGTTGTTTATTATGAGAACATTTCACATGCAGTATCATTTAGGAAAATGCTTATTAAAGACTTCTTATTGAGATGAGAAAGCTAACACAAAATGATAGAGAATCCAAAATGGCTTTCCCCTTTAATAGCATATGTTTCTTACTGTTATTACTGCACTACAGCAACACAGCTAAAGAAGTTGAAGCAGAAGTTATTTTCTTAGCACTCCGGCAGTTACTCAGCATAATACAGTGGAAGGAGTGTTGTTGTTTTTAATCTCTAGGGTAGTCATTTCATTCCTGTATGGCTGAATGGCTGCACATCTCAGAACACTAAGCTGCCATGCTTCCCCTGCCCAGAAATATGAGTGTATCCAGAAGCAGTAGTACTGTGCTCTATGAACTACTAGGATTTGGTTGAAAGAATAGTGTCTTGACTTGAGCATCTGATGAAAAAGAAGCAAATAAAATAGAGAGAGGAACACCAGGAAGATGTTTACTAATCCACCAGGAACGGTAAACAATGGAAAAATGGAAGAGCTCATTACAGTAATGATGCTATATTTTCCCCCTGTGCTGACTGCGTAGTGATAATGGCAGTGGTCATCTGAGCCCTGTGGCAGCAGCTGTATCACAGCCTGCACCTGCTGTGAAAGGCAAGCGGTAGTTACTGACAACACATAACTTAGACTAGACACTGGATTAACAACTTCCTTCAGGTCTGGGCTCTCCCCAGGTAAAATCTGTTCCATGAGCATTAATAACAGCTTGCCACACATGGTTGAACAGTTGCCCATTACTTCACCCTGGTTTACAGTAAATCATTGTGAAATTTGCATGTTTCAAAGGAATTGGTGGTCTTTACATGGCCACATCTACGAATATTTAAAATAGGGTTTGTGATATTAATGCTACCAAACAATACAATACTTTGAGAGGAAGATAACCCTTCCAACTCCTCTAATCATGGAAATAACACTATTACATTAGAGCTCTTCCACACCTGTGTTACTAAAGTTGGCATTCTCTACAGTGGGTAAAGTTCAACTATTCAAAGCATCAGTACACGTTCTGCATGCAAAGTTTCTTCTAACTAGCTTTCAATGTTCTGAGAATTGTCTAATTAGTGCTCTCACTTTCTATACTGAAGCTGAGCCAGCATGGAAAAATAATTTTATTTCATTCCCAAGTTAACAGCATGCAGAAATGATTGTCTTATTCTCAACAGCTCTCTACTTCCCCTACTTGATCTCTATTTATCTCTTTCTGTCTGTGCATCTACCTACCTATGCCTAAGAACCCTCAAATAGGAGATGGGGCACTGATAGGTTAGGCTTTATCTGCATCAGTTGTTTCTGGAAGCTGTTTCCACCTGATTTTTATGGTTCCCTCCTTTCCCTCACATGGCAGCTCACTTTCTTCAGCAGAGTCTCCAAGCCCTCTGTGTAATTATTTTCATGAGTGGAAAAGTTAGCTGGAAAAGCTAGCAGCCCAACTGTACATAGTTAAACTTGCATCAAACCTATGGTGTGGTAAACAACCTATCTCAAAATCCACGAGGCTGTCATCATTTCAATACTTTTGTCACGTAATCACTAAAACATCATGGAAACACTTTTTTACAGGATGATACAGAATTTTCTGAGCTTGAACTAGACTCTGATAAGAAAACTGAATCAATTACACTGCATTTCATATAAACCTCTGTAAAGCTAATTATTTTTCTTCTTATCTAGAGACCTTGCAAAAACTTACTTATAGTGACCCTAATAGGGTTTTCAAGGTAAGCGAGGTATTTAAGGAGTGAGTTTCCATGACAGAGCCAGGGAATCGAAGCCAGATCTCTTATGTCCTAGTCCCTTACTCTATCTACTACATCACACTGGATACTTATATTGGCTATACTTTCAGATTTCTAATTTCACTGGTTTCCCCCAATGATGCCCCGTGATTTCCTGTGACAAAAGTGAAGACTTCTACCTTTGCTGTTGCTTTGCTATCACTAAGTGTTGAGATCTTTCAGGACTCAAACAGTAACCCTCCTGATATCAGGAGCTTCACTGGTAGTCTTCAAAGTAAGCTATCTGGAGCCACAAAAAGATCTCTAGATACAACCTGAATGATTGCATTCACCTTGCAACCCATTGGCTCCCTCTCACCTATGACAGACTCTAGGCCTGAATCTTTGCCAAAGCAAGTCAGAATCTGACTTTCCTTGTGCAGTTTGGCTGCATTCCCACTGTCTGCCACCTAGTAGTTCTTCAGCTATCTGCATCTCAGTTTGCAGGTTCCCCTGTCCACTCGCTCATCCTTCTGCCTGTTTCCTACCTGTATCCACCAAAGAGATTTCTGGCCCAGACTCCATCTGCAACTGACTTTGCCCTCATTCCTTCATGTTACAGTTCTGGTCAATTCTGCCTCAGGTGGGCCTGAATCTCTGTGCCCAAATATTGACAAAAAGCAGTTCCTGAAATCTGTTTCACAACAACAACAATCCAAGATGGCCCAGGCTTTATCTAAATTAGAAGACAAAACCAAGAGGTTTTGTAAAAGAAAAAGCTAAATGTTTGTGAAAACTGGCTGCTGCATTCAGTTCTGCTTTAGAATGGAACAATACCAAGTTATGCAATTCCCTTTAAAAAGCTTTCTGGGAAGAGCACAGACTGGATGCAAGCCTCTGCCAAAGGCTTAAAAATAATCACAAGAAATTAATAAGGGTTCTAACAAGAAGGGGGGGGGGAAATGAAACACACACAAAAATGTGCTAGTCCCAAGTAGCTACATGTCTTCAAGCCTGAAACTACCACCACCCAGAAATAGCTGCAGGGCATTGCCTTTCCTCCTCTATGAACAAGGAATACATCCAACACAAATGTAACCTTCAAACCTGCCCTCCTGCCCCCCATGCTGTTCTGCTCCACCAAAAAAGTCTATGTGCCTGAAGGGACTGCTTCATATGGGAACAGCCCAGGCTTTTACAGCCTGTATAAACCTGTCTGGAAAGACATGCGCAAGACATCCCCAAAGGCCAGGGTGGATCAGATTGCCTTGCCTCTTCCACATCCTGTCAGACTCCCGGGGCTTATGGGTTAGTTTCAACATGCTTTTGTTATCCTTTAGAAAGTGTTGAATAAAAGCACAGATTTCTGAATGAAGATGCCTTGTCCAAAAATGTGTGCTATCAAAAGCAGAGTAGATGATCTGTACAGAGTCACTGTACAGGGCAACTCTAGATTATATCTAACTGACTGGTCAAATTAATCTTCATTTAGAAAATGCAAAGTTCACATTGGAGAGCTTTTGACGATGCATAGCTTTGCAATGAAAGGAAGTCATTTTGCATACAGCCCCTGTTAAACTCATTCTCAGTTGTGGCTAAAGCCCTGTATCAGATTATGTTGCTCATGATACTCTAATGGTCAGCAGTGTTCTACAGCTCTTTATTTCTACTCCCCGTTGAGCACCGGTTGCTGGAAGACTTAAAATTGTGATCCTTTGTTGAACTCATAGATCGAGATGCAGGTCTTACACAACGCGGCTGAATGAAATCTTGACAAGCAGATTGGTCTGTGATATGTTAGGGCATGCAAATCACCAGCAACCATTCCAAAACGGCATTTTCTGGAGGCTTTAAAACAGGTATATTTTCAAATAAGGAACCTCAAAGCACCTCTAAAACCCAAAGAGCTGTTTTGGATCAGACAAATGTTCTATCCATTTCATTTTTACATTCCACGGTAGCCAATCGGACACCAACAGAAAGCTCGCCAACAGGACATGGGGGCAGTGGGGCCCTTTTGCTTATGTTCCCCAGTGGCTGCCCTTCAAAGCAAAAACAAAACATGCTGCTTATACACCGCCCCATAGCGCTTCAAGCCCTCTCTGGGCGGTTTACAAGTTAATTATGCAGACGACACATTGCCCCCACAGCAAGCTGGGTACTCATTTTACCGACTTCGGAAGGATAGAAGGCTGAGATTAACTTTGAGCCAGCTACCTGGGATTGAACCCCGGGTTGTGAGCACAGTTCTGGCTGCAGTACAGCAGTTTAACCACTGTGCCACAAGGCTCCTTCTCCTTCAGAAAAGTGTACTGCCTCCAATACTGGAGACGGTTATTATGAATCCAAACAAGTGATTGCTTCTGATGCAATACTTAGCTCTTGTTTAGTTCACTGAATGTGCACTGCTGAAGATTTTTCTTTACCCAACGTGTTGTTAGTCTGTGGAACTCCTTGCCACAGGTTGTGGTAATGGCATCTTGCCTAGATGCCTTTAAAAGGGGATTGGACAGATTCCCGCAGGTTACAAGCCATGATGGGGATGTATAATCTCCAGGCTTAAAAGGAAAGTACCTCCAAATGCCAGATGCAGGGGAGGGCTATCAGGAGACAGGTATCTAGTTGTCTCGTGTGCTCCCAGAGGCATCTGGTGGGGATACTGTGAGATACAGGAAGCTGGACTAGATGGGCCCTTGGCCTGATCCAGCAGGGCTCTTCTTATGTTCTTATTTTATTTTAAAGCAGCCATCGGTAAACATAAAATTTGCAGAAAAACACTTTTAAAACTTAAAAATGTTTTCACACATTACTTCTTATTAACTTATACAATAGTGTGTTCGGGATCTAGATGTGTACATTATTATTCTACTGGTCTAGCAATGTCAACTTTGCCCTTTTCTACACACAGATATATCACACCACAGTCCACAGAAATTCTGTTAAAACTGGTCCTTTTGGGTGGCAAATACGTTAATTGTACAAGAAAACTGTTGTCTCGATTTTCAGCTAAAATTCCCAACAGTATATACTTGTCCCCCAGAGAAAGCTGTGTAAATATTTGCATTCTCATACATGCATTGCTATTGCTTTTCTGAGGTTCCCAGCATCTCATTCCAATATGCCATCAGTTTACATATATATAAAACAGATTAATGGCTTCTTTTTGCCTAGGATAGATAGTAAGTATATGCAATACTAAGAGCATATACCTATGTTCCATTTGAGAACCAGAGTACTGTAGCAGACAGAATGTCAGATTTGTATGAAGGAGAGACAGCTTCAAATCCCCACTCAGCCATGAAAACTCACTAGGGTAACCACTCCTTAAACATCTCATACACCCAACTAAAGTTATCGTAAGTTGGAAGCAACAGGAACACATCACAACAGTATGTTCCAATACCCAAACTGACCATCTGTTTCATTTCTCTGTAATCTTCTGTGGAAAAATAAAACATAGTAAGAAGCACAAATAAACAATTAAGAACTCTCAGTGGGCTGCATCTACCCACACAATGTGACTTCCCCTATTGCTTGCACATACACCTTTCAAAACTTGCAAAATGGTCCCGTGGCAGATTTGGGGGGCTGAAGGGGGAGGGAGAATTTGTTCCACTTGCAGTTGCCATTCTGCTGGCAGTGGGACAACTGGACACAATCCAAAAGTTGGTGTTATGGCTTTCACTCTTACATTGCAGTCATTTTCTGCGCTATGCACATTTAAGTTTCACTGATTTCACTGGACAAACATGTACAGCTGAATATAAGATTGCAGTTTCAAGATTGCTGGCTTCATACACCTGGTTGTATTAATCAAGCATTTGTGATGCTTATATACTGACCGCTAAATAAAGGCTGCAATCCAGAGATCCACATGTCATAGAGATTGGAGAGAGAAGAGGCCCTGCACTGAGTTATCTCCAAAGGAGGGGAAAGATAGAGCATTTCACAAGCATAGAAGCAGGCTATCCAAAGGAATGGGTGAAAAGTGCATGCTGTGAAGAGAGTGCACGACTAGAAATGCAGCTTACAAACAATGACTCTTCTGATTATTTCCATGTGCCAAATAACAAAGAATTTTTAAAATATCCCAGTGTAAGGACTATGAAGGATATACTACCTTTTTCAGCAAATATAATGCCAGCCAAAGTGAGATTCAACTGGCAATCACTAATAAATAAGGCATAAGTCAGAAGGTTCAGTGCAGTGATATTAACATCAACCAATGAGCTATACTTAGCAACACTGTATTTGTTGCATGCTCCACCATTAAATGCAGATTTTGTGCAACATACATTTTGAAACAAAAAGATAGTGAGCATACACCCTAGTAGAGACCAGAACCTTCTGCTGCTTGGTGCAGACTGATCTGGATCACATTCCCAATGCACTGGAGTTACAAAGGACTCCAGGGTTTAATGGGAATATAATTTTTCATTGAAGACGTGATGGGTCTATCAAGTCCGGAGGGAAATAAAATCTTAAAGCCCCACCCCACAATTACCCTTCCATGAGAATTTGAACCTGGATCTCCACAGTTCTTTACACTCCCGATTGCAGCACATTGATTCTTTACAAAAAAAATATTAATTTATCTAGACGCCTTATTCCCTAATCCCATTTGCATGGGAGTACACAGGTTGACTCAGTGATGCAAGATATGAACTCTGAACATATTCAGAGACACTTGCTCATTTTCTCTTACTTTACGATTATCCATTTTAAGTTCCAGAACTACTATGTCAGAAAGCACTGGATCAAGCTGACATCTCTCATCGGTACTACTGTATCAAATAAATAGTCCACTGGAGTCCACTACATTTACACTACAGAGGAAGAAAAGGTCAGCCTACAAGTAAAACAAAAGAAAGCAACACTGATCATAGGAGATTATATTACAGAAAAGTAAAGATATTTTATCTTCAGAACAACAGGAGAATATCCTGTGACAACCTAAATCATATTGTCTACTAAGTTTAAAGTGCAGTAAGACTTGTTTAATAACATATACTGAAACAGCCTAACAATTAACCTTTCAAATTCAGTATTATTGTACACCAGTTTTGTAGGTAACAAAGATACTTGTAAAGCTGAAGGAAAAAGAACATAATACCCATTCTTGAAAAACCTTCAGCACTCATAAACTCAGTTATGAAGATAAAACTTTCAACCCTTTGCTTAGGAGAATGCACAGTGAATTGATTGTGGGGATCTCACCACTTTCTCTTGCATTAAGGAGACATCTCAGGAAACTATGACACTAATCATAGCCCTCATTATCACAAAAGTATTTGTATGCCTAGCAACCAACATACTTTAAGATCAAGGAAAGGAACAAAGTTAAGGCTATGCTTAACCTGAAGCCAAAAACTAGGAATAAACACAGGAAACACAGGTGTAAGAAAATGATCATCTGCCAGCAACTGTCCACCAACTCAGTTACAGACCCATTCATGTGGTCACATTTCCACAGACATTTCCACAATTTGGAGGACAATTGTCTCATAAAATTGTATTGGTGGATGGAAAAATACATTTTTCAGGATCACATCTTAAAATGTTGGTTTTTTGGAAGGAATTCATTGTATTACTCATTACTTCTGGACAGCCAATATATGATTGACAATGCTTTAACCATGCAAACAATCTGATGCATTGAGCACTATTAGCAAGTTGAGTTGTCCTTATGAAGGGAAATACTCTCTGGTTCCTTCTATTAGCGAATTTTGATACCTGCAAATATTTAATAATAACAGTAATAATCAAGTGCCATCAACTCAATTTTGACTTATGGCAACCCTTTTTCAGAATTTTCCAGGTACAGAATACTCATAAGTGGTTTGCCATTTCCCTCTTCTGGGGGCATCCTAGAACAGTGCAGCTTGCCCAAGGCCACGCAGGCTGGCTCTGCTCATAGGAGGCTATCCAGACAGCTTCAAATATTAACAAAACTACCAAACCCCTGTCAAGATTTGTTCCTTTAAGTGAACAAGGGGTTAAATTTAATATTGTAGTGAGAATGCAAAGTCATGCCTGTAAACGTCAAGTCAAGGGATGACTGATGGCATGCAGCTGGAACAAGCTTAGGTAGTGCTTGTTAACCACGTTCAGATGCTATGTCTGCAGTGATAGGCTGCTCTCACTATTTAAGCAAGAGAGTGAGAACAGCACTTTGCCACTCAGTTGTGAGTCTGGTGGTCATTACTTTACTTCTGTGAATGTTATGTTGCTCTGAGAGATCTATGCCTATGTATATAATGCCATGTATATATATCTGACCAATGCTAATATATCAAGTCTAATATATTATGCTATAAGTCTTATCAGAACTCTCTCCGTGTTTTTCCTTACACGTCCGCGTCTTTGCTCTGCTTATAAAGGGGAGGATATGAAGCTACCAGATAAGAGACTCTGTGTAACTTGTTATCTTGGGCTCCAAGGTTTTTTTCCCTAACAGAGTGCTCTTGGAAGTTTCATTATCCAAATCTGACAAAGCTTCTGGAGAGGCAAACACCACATCCGCCTTTGGAGTTGGACCCATGCCAACAACCCCCCCCCCCCCACAAAAAACACTTCCCTTGCCACCTAGTGTTGACAAGAAAATGAGACAATATGTGACACAATCCTGTCAAAATGTCTCTAAACTGCCTTTAAATGTCCTTAAAAGTAACATTTCAAATTAATTAGAAAACATGCTCTTCTATTTCATTATACTTTAAAAAAAATTGTGACTCTTTGTGACTACTTGTTATATTACTTCTGCTGTAACTTTGTAAAAATTAACTGTGTTCATTATCCAAAAAGCAAGTAGTTATAGGTAACATTACTTATAAGTAGTTACTTCCAAGCTTTGTTGAGAATTGCAACAACAGGGTATTCAGTATCATGCAAGGACAATCCCTACACAGTATGAAACATCCACAAATGAATAATGCCGCTGAAATTCTAGATTTAATTATCTTTAACTGGTAGAGGAACTGAAATGGCTTAATACTGTTTTCCCCTCATAAATGATTACACTGCTTTTTTTTCAAGAGAATCATATGCAGTACAACCCTTTAAAATATCTATATTATATTTCTATCCAACTATTAAGTTGGATTTTTAGTTGTCTCCCATCCAGGAGTCTAATGATGATGCTTGGCTTCAGACAGTGTTACAGTGTCCGCTGATCCAAGACCACTCACTGAGACCCCTGCAGAGTAAGCTTAACAGCAAGCCAAGTCTGTTAAAAATTTCATGTGAAACAAATACAGTATTGGCATTTTTACCACACTGCAAAATACAGCCTATTCCTTAATGAATAGTATTTTCCATGGATCATCAACACAAGTATCAACTAGAAAACAGTTTTGCATTCTGAAAATTAATAACATAAAATCCCTTTAGCAATTGGCTTTTACCCAGGATTAAGAAGGAGATCTGACAAAAAGATATTTGACGTTTTGCCCACAAAGGTTTCCACAATTTAGGTTCTGCGTAGGTTTATCCCATCACAAGCACATTGGCAACCATATACACATACGGAAACAACAGAACTGTTCCTATGCTACTTCTACCTGTTTCCACATAAAAAGAGATTTGATGTAATTTTTTTTGTCTGTGTAGCATGGTATTTTCTCTAATTATTCCCAGGCTTTATAGTCTGAGTAGATGAACAGATACAAGAATTGATGCAAACATTTAGCAATTTCTTTATGTTTTAAAATACTCATCAGCTAGAATCCTCTGGTGTAAATTACACCAGTAAAAGCAAATGGTGTAATGTCTGGAGGCAAATTGCCTCAAGTTAAGAAATCACCATAGACATTATCTGTTGTGTACACTAGTGTAACTAAGCAAGAGAATTTTGGCTTTTAACAAATTAGAGGAACATTTTTGCACCTTCCCTTGAGTCCTACACTCTGAAGCTGTGACATATAGGATAATCAAGTGGCCTTTCATATGTCATGAAGCTGAATCTAGATATTCAAAAGGGCTTAAGAAAGTAGTTCCCACCAAGCTACGAGTACAAAGCAAACCCTAAACTGAAGAACAAACTATGGTTGACCTCTAACAGACCAAATCAAAACCCACAAATGACAGTTTCTTCAAGTATTCCAGTGACGATGATGCAAATAGGAAATCTAGTGACAGCTGAAATATCAGATGACTTTGTAGAAGGAAAGATCATGACAGCTGTTCCACAAAAATATTGATGAGGGGGGGTAGTTTTCATAAGATTTCAGGCAGCTACATGGTGTGGGTAGAGACAAACAATCACAGTTTTGCTAAAGACTAACATGGATTGGTGGGCACCTCTGTTGGCAAACTTGTTTACCCATATCAGTAACTCAGGTAAATTTCCCATCGCTTGGTCCGAAGCCATAATAATACCTATCTTTAAAAAAGGAGAAAGAGGAGACCCAACCAACTACAGACCAATCAGTCTACTCTCTGTGCTGGGTAAATTGTACTCCAATCATTTAAATCAAAGACTACGTACTTGGATAGAGGAGGAAAATATCTTGGGGAAGGAACAGGCAGGATTTAGAAAGGGTAGATCAGAAATCGATCACTGTATGATTTTGAGCCATCTTGCGGAGAAATATATGTCCTCTCATGGTAATTGGCTCTATACTGCATTCATAGACTTAAAATCAGCCTTTGATTCTGTCCCAAGAGATATTCTATGGTCAAAATTATACAAAACCTCTATAGATAAGAGACTCCTATATCTTATTAAATGTCTTTATCAGGGCACCACACTTCGTGTTAGATTTGGTACAGAAGGAAACCTGACAAAACCTATTCAGGCTAATAAAGGGGTTCGACAGGGCTGTATATTAGCCCCCACATTATTTAACCTGTATTTAAATGATCTGCTTGGGTGGTGTCTTGGAACAGACTTCCATCCTCCTAGATTGGCAGAGACCAAATGCCCCCTACTGCTTTATGCAGATGACACGGTTCTTCTGTCACTATCGAAAATAGGCCTTAAACGGCTGATCCGTACATTTATGACCTACTATAAGAACAACCAATTGGTTATAAATTTTGTTAAAACCAAAATTATGGTTTTCGCTCAGTCTGTAACACCAAGAAACCGGACAATTAATGGTACTTGCATTGAGCAAGTAAAACAGCTAAAGTATCTAGGTATTATATTCCACCATAAACTTTCCTGGGCTGCCCATAGACGGACGGTCCATAATCCAAGCAGCCCAGAATATGCAGAAAGCTATCTTGCGTTTTTTCTTTACTAAGGGGGGGCAATTTATACCAGCTGCTATCCAAGTTTTTAAGCTCAAGATTCTGCCCCAACTGTTATATGGTATACCAACTTGGATTCTAGGATTTAACACAAGTATAGAGAGTGTTCTTTCAATTTTTCTAACATCCATTCTGGGAATGCCAAGATGCGTCCCTGCAGCTGCCTTACGATTAGAGACTGGTCTAACATCACTAGAATGTAGTGCTTGGCTCCTTGCTTTTAGATATTGGAATAAGGTAATACATGATGATCCCTCCATGGGATATCTTAACCTTATACAGAAAAATGTCTATAACAGCTCATGGCTTAAAGCTTTTCCAGCCAAAATGCATCTATTAGGGCTCTCTACGGACTTTCTTTATGCCCATGAACCCAAGGCAGCCAACTCTATCCTAGAAAAGCGGATTAGGGACATTGACTTTCAATATTCTATTTCAAAGACTCGCAAAACATGCTCCATCTTGCACCTTGGCCTAAACTATAATTTCTCCCAAAGTGCTAGGTATTTGGAGAATCTGATTATCCCAAAATACCGGCACGTCTTCTCAAGAGCCCGATTTAACTGTCTCCAATCCGCAATTTTAGATGGGCGATATTCTGGCACCCCTTATGAAAAAAGATTGTGTCCTTGTAAGGATAGAGAAATTGAAACTTTGAAGCATGTCCTTTTTTAGTGTAATTTTTACAGAAATTAGCGTATCAAATTCCTCAAGCCCATAATGAATGTCTTCCCAGGTAGGACTCTGATTTGGCATACAAAATATTTATTAAGCGATACAAACAAGATGACCACCGAATCAGTGGCCAAATTCCTTCTCTCTGCCCAAAGAATACGAAAGACAATCTTGACCTCTACCTAACCCCATCATAAAAAACAATGTATGGGTAATCTATTTTATTAATTTATACTGTTTTAGCTATCTTGAAATGTTTTAATTGCTTACATCTATTTTAAATATTACATGTATGTATCCTATTGGGTTGGAGACCGCAAATAAAGATTGACTGATTGTATATAATATTAATATAAAAAACAATGTATGGGTAACCTATTTTATTAACTTATACTGTTTTAGCTATCTTGAAATGTTTTAATTGCTTCCATTTATTTTAAATATTACATGTATGTATCCTAATGGGTCGGAGACCCCAAATAAAGATTGATTGATTGAGTTTTGTGATTGTTTGTCTCTACCCACACCATGTAGCTGCAGAAATCAGGGGAAACAAAACTGAAAGCTAAGAGGAGGAAATGAAGAGTCATGGCAGCTTAGAATACAGTCCAATGAGTATCTTGGCAAAATCCTTGGGTAGAAACCTTTCATTCTTAGTCCTAGGCAAGTTTCACATCTATCAATAAGAATCGTAAAGAAGGAGTACAGAAAGGAACTTTACCTTAACTTTTTCTTAGTCTGAACTCAAAGGAGCGCTTCCTTGCTGCATAGCCTTAGAGATCCAAAGGGTTCTTTGAGTTGTGCTGCCTCAGCTCAGGTACTGCATAGTCACCCCCAGAGCTTTACTCACCAGCACTTAGGGACTTTTGCACACTTCTGCTTGGTTCGGACAGAATTCAAGAACATAGTTTTTAATCCCAAGGTCCCCATGAAATTAAAAAGAAATGTTTATTTTAGAGGTAAGTACAACTACCTGTGATATCTAAGTGTGAATGCAGAAAAACACTTAGGTAGAGGGACAATATATCATCTCTCCTTCATATGTTTAATTATGATGGCAGGTTTTCAGACGGTAGGGGAGTAACAATATGAACATATTAATTATATTAGATGTCTGCAAAGTGTGGCCTTAGGACTGCCAACAGTCCTCCATACAGTATTGGGAGCCAGGCTCTGAAATGTTTCAAAGCAACTATACCCTTCTCATCAGATGTTGAGGTTGAAATGCCTCCTCTCTCTGTTATCTGATATTTCTCCATCAACTTCTCCTTTCTTCACCTTCATTCATCAACATCTGCATTTTACCACCTCCACTACTTCTGCACCTTTGGTTCTGCAGCCAGATACTGTACTTAAACCACTGAGCTATTCAGCAGTTCAATACTACCTGTGGGGTGTCAAAACACAGTGTGGTCCAATTATGATTGGATATTCTGGATTGTTCACTAATGATAATTAGAACAAAACACAATTCCCTAATGTTGGATATTACAAGGAATATTATTATAAAAACAGGAATAAATAAAAGCATAATAATTTGCAATATTAAAGCATAATTAAAGAAAAATAAATATTAAAATATGACTAAATTAGAAACTAATTGACAATGGTAACAATAGTGATTATGTAGTATATATCCTACCCATTAAAAGACCTCTCCTCAGCTTCTATTCAGTTGCAAAAAGAACACCTGAATAAAATTGATTTCCCTATCAGTGGAAAGACAACAGAGAGGAAGACAGTCCAGCCTCTCTTGGAAAGAAGTTTCGTAGCCGGAGTGCAGCCAACATAAAGACCCTCTCTCGCATCTTCACCAAACAATCCTCCAAAGGTTGCAGGAAAGTTGGCCTCCTGCTACAGATCTTAAACTCCAGATAGGCTTGCATAGGAAAACATATAGTTTAAAACCATACTGTATAGGACTCCACAAGTCATAACCAGCACTTTGAATTCTGCTCAGAAACAGAGCAGCAGCCAGTGAAGCTGTTGTATCAAGAGCATTGTGTGTTCTTTATTACCAGCACACCAGCTGTCTGGCTACAGCATTATGGACCTGCTGAATTTTCTAAACACACGTCTAAGGCAGTCCGATGTAGCATGTTACAGTAAACTAAGTAAGACACATGTGCCACTGTGACCAGATCAGATATCTCTTAGTCATGGTTACAGTTGGTGCGCCAATGGCCACCACAAAAACCTGGGTATTCAAACATGATGCTGGAGCCAATACATCCAAACAACAAACTTGCATCTTTAGATGGAATGTAAACCTATCCAGAATAAGTTCCCTATTAAAGATACCAAAGTGATGCCTTTATTAAGCCATCCAAAAAGGCATTTAAAAAGCAACTCACCAAGCTTTCAAAATAACACTGTCTTCATCAAGTGAGATATAAAATGCAAACAGAATGGGAAAAAGTAAGGCGGAGGGAGGCTGGATTTTAATTCCTTGCTGTTTGCTTGTTTGCATGTTGTTAAAGGCAGCATTGCAACAGGGTTGAGGCAGGTAAAGATTTAGGTTTCATCAGCCAGAAACCTATTGGTGCAGCCCTGCATGCATAGTGCTTACGATGGCATCAACTGTGGCCTTTTAGCTTTAATTAAAAGTTTACTTAAAAGAAAAAGATATAAAAAGACAGTGTTAAAGAGTTAACTCACTTTATAAAACACCATTATGATGCTCCTCAAAGCAGTAGCATAGCGCTGCTAAATAAAGTTTTAAGAAGCAGTTTGGCTCTTCATTTCAAGATTTGGTAGCCTGTAGTCTAAGCAGAGCAGTACACATCTGCTGAAATTTTTCAATGTGAAAAATTCCATTTTAACCACAAGCAGCCTCGATTTCTAGTATAACAATATTAACATGCATTAAGAGTCCAACCAAACATGCTAAATGTGTGTGTGCTATGTACAGTAAGTCAGAACTGACTTATAATGACCCAAACAGGTCTTTCAGTATAAATGAGATATTTAAGGAATAGTTTTACCAGTTTCACCCTTCAAGTGAGTTTCCATAGCTAAATGGGAATTTGAACCCGAGTCTCAAGTCCTAGTTTGTCACTCTACCCGCTACACCACACTGAGTAACCAGACTAGACATACTACATGCTAAAATGAAAGTGACTCAGTTTGCATGTTAGTTTAGTTTTAAGTATTGCTGATGAGAATAACCGCTAAAGCCTAACGACATTATTCTGTTATCACGTCCCAGGAGAATGCAGCTTGAATCCAGAGAAGAAGGTTCAAACCAGCTGAGAAAAACATCTTTAAAATCTGAAGAGTTTAAAATTTGTATAAAAGAAGAAAAAGATCAAGTGTGTCAAAAGCTGGTGAGAGATCACGTAGAACAAGAACAGAATAGAGGCTGTTCGATTTAGCAGCCAGAAGGTCATTGGTGATTTAAGAAGAACTGTTTCGCTAGAATTAAAAGGACGGAAACCAGACCAAAAGGGGTCAAGGGAGCAATCAGAGGAAAGAAATGTATTACTGAGAGTGTAGTAGACCACACATTCAAGTAACATGAAGACAAAAGGAAGGAGGGACCAAGTGGTCCTTTCTGAGGATGAAAGAAACAGTGGCATGTTTGAAGGCTGTGGGAAAGTGAGAAGTTGATGATGTACAGCCAAAAAAGAAAAGAAAAAGCAAGATGGTGGCCTGTTAGAAGATAATGAGTGTAGAGCAAGAAAAAAGTATAGATGAAACAACACAAGACTTCACTAAGGAAAACAGGACTGAAAGTACTTTTTCAGTTTTTGAACATTCTACAGAGGATGGGAAAATGAAACAGAGAAGACATCCAAACAACCTGAAGCATTCTTGACCTATAAAAGAAAGTAAGGTATTAAGAAAAAAAATGTTAAAAAAAAATGATGGCTCATACTGTAGATTAAAAAAAACCCAGTAAAGCAAAAGGGGAGGCTGTTCTGTTTGAAAAGCAGTCTTAAGTATGCTTATTCACGTATACTTATTGCATCCACTTTAACACATGTTCATTCTGGGCCCAACAGCAATTTTTGTCCCAGGTGGAGACACTGAACACACACGAAGGCTGTATATGTGTAAATCAGTCCACTACACAAAGTGCAGTTATGTGTGACAGTGATGGTGTGCAGGGTTTGACTGTTGTGGGTCCAACACCAATTGTTTTGCTTGTTTTAATTCATCTGAGTCTAAACCTGTACACACTGTATTCAGGAAAAAAAATATATTAACACTATTTTTTAGGACCACCTCACACATTATTCTGAGCTAGTATGCTTATATTAAACAGTGCTGAAAGGGATCTCTGATGGGAATACCTATCTGAAATATTCACACATTTTATTGACTGATTTAATTAGTTTTTAGATTCAGACTTATTACAGAACATGAATGCTGATGCTATATATTTTCTGTGCTGTATATTATAAAATGCTATATATTGTAGAAAGTGACTGTCTAAATTTTTCACTTTCAGTGTGGTAAGCACACTGGTTTACAGGAAAGTGGTGTGTAAGTATGTAAAAATAAAATTCCTGTAGAAAATAACTAAAGCGTAGGAATGAGAGAAGCTTCATACGGGATATGAAAAATCATCAAAGTATTTGTTACAGAAAATTTCTACGATGACTCATCCGCCAAAGTCAATTGTGGGCACACTGTATTCCTCTCATTGCTATATTCAGTGGGTGGAAGCAGCACCATGAGAAACATGACCTTCAGATGTAGTTACTCTGCCACCTGCTGTTGTTTTCCTGAATACATTTGAATGGTTACTGTTGGGTTTTTTTTTTAACCAAAACAACCAAACACAACAGTGTTTATAAATGTTGGGCACTGTTTACACGTAACAGAAAATTTAGTACATTTTCTGTTTATCCTCCCCCACACACACAGAGTCCATTTATAAAGCTATTTTTCCCTCCTCCCCCCCCCCCCCGTTTTATTGTTACATGTCCAGAGATGGTAAATTTGGAAGTGTAGATAGCTTCCATAGCCAGCCCCAAAATGCAGACATCTGGTTCAATCAATACTAAAAAAAATGAGAAAGAAGGTATTTGTAAAGTTAATAGCTCTTTGTTGCCCCTTCAAGACCAAAACACCCTCAAATACTTTGCATTATAGCATGGATACCCTGCAGTAATATGAATGAATACTGTTCCTAGGAACTATTCATCTCCCAGCTGTTAGGAAGACTGAAGCAGGTTTCATAGGAAACAGGGAAGACCGAGGATGTGGCTCATGATGTGGTGGTCCCTCCTAATCAGAAAGTTCTGGGGTTTCAGTTCTGCAGTTCTCAACTCCACCATACCACTTTATGTGCCCATGTTACATCTATAACTTCTTATATAATATTGCATAGGATTATTCTCTTTTGACTACTTGATTGTAAAGGCCACTATCCTGCTAGGGCAACGTAGTGTAACACCCTGCAAATGTAAATGTTCATATGAGCTCTGACATGCAGTTACACATATTGGAAATCATCCAGTTGAACACAACAGGACTCCCATATGGACAAGTGGGTAATGAATAATGCTGGAAAACGACATCTGCAATAGAACATACCGTATCTTTCCATGTATACGACCCCCCAATGCATAAGATGATCCCCAATTTTGACCCTTGCCAGAGGCGGAGGAGCAGTCAATGGGAAGCTGCGAGGGGCGGCCCAGCATGGCTGCTCCTCCGCCTCCTCCTGCCGCCGCCGCCCAATCACCTCCTCCAGCGCCAGTGCCGGGGATCACCTCCAGCTCACATCGCCACCTTGTACCCTGCCCGAAGGGAGACTGCAAGTGGCACTGGAGGAGGCGATCTGGCAGTGGCGGCAGCAGTCAATGGGTAGCTGCGAGAGGCGGCCAAGCACGGCTGCTCCTTTGCCTCTGCCTCCTTCCGTGTATAAAACAGCCCTCAATTTTTCTTCTAATGATTTTAGGAAAAAGTGTTGTTTTATACACGGAAAAATACGGTATATACAATTTTTCTGCACTATTCACAAATGTTGATGTATAAGCTAGAAGAAAATGAGATTTTATCCACAAAAGCTATTTGTTCAATTTTTTTTATGTGTGTGTGTGGTCTATCTAATAAAGGCATTGCCTATTCTTGCATTTGCAATGGAAAATATTGGTTAACCAGGCTTAATTTCTCTCAATATCCCAGGTACAATTTGAAAAGGAAGTTGCTTTTCTATATTATTCTGCATTCTGTCACATATAATGAAAGCCAGTACAATAATTATTATTAATTAATAATTAATAATTTCCTACAGATTTTTCACCCTGCTTCTACTCTCCTAATTTCTATCAACTAAAGGTATTGCAATTTCAGGGTTAAAAGTCTGTCCCTCATTCACAGTTCCATTACATGCTTGTTGCACTGTGTTAGTTTTGGCAGCTAACAATTGCTATCTTGAGTAAATATATACTGCCTCTCCCGAGTCTTTGATTTCCAGCTGCCTCATAAGACATTTTCACCTTCCTAAGTAACACATGTATAGCAGCATCAGATTCCTACACAAGACGCGAACGATTTCATTTCATCAAGTATACAGATTAACTGTCAAGACAACATCCCACCTACGGTATTTCTCCAGGAGGTATTCTAGGAAATCCCAAGCTCAAAATGCATTAGAAAAAAAAGTCAGGTACTTCATAAGACAGAACAGGCTGGCTTTCCAGCAATTCATTAGACCTGCAGGAATGTAGACACAGATTTTCTGGTTCGACTACAAATGTCAATTACTCTATAGCTTATACATTTTGTTCACTTTACAGCCGTAAGTCATTCTTTCATTTATTGCAGGGTCAGCAACTTGTGTTGCTTCAGATGTTGTTGGACTACAATTTCTATCATCTCTCACCACTGCCTTTGCTGTCTAGGTCTGATGGTCCAACAATATCTGGAGGGCCACAAGTCACTCACCTCATTTTTCTGCAAGGATCTGTTGGTTTGTTTTAATATTACAGTCCTGTTCATCTAGAAAATGTCTTTAAGATATTTTTTTTATATTTCCCAACACAAAATGGTTACTTACATAATATGAAAAATCACATGAAATCTACTAATTACGACAACTTGTATCTTTCAGCAGGATTCAGAAGAAGAAAAACCTCCACTAACTGATGATAAGGAATCTTCCATCAAGTAATCGAAGAACTTCTAACACAAAAAAGCAGGGCAACACATGTATTGTGATGAACAGCCTTTGCCCAATCCAAGCATAACAGAGTTGAATCTCTTGGTAGGGGCATATGGAATAAAACTATAGTCATGGAAAATGACCTAAACAATGGAAGAGTTAGCAAGAAAAATAAACTTACATGGGTTTGGATCACAATATAAACAAGCCTACACAGGCTGGGTGGCAACAAAGAAGAACCTACACATGGGTGACAATAAAAGCAAAACTGTATCTACACAGATGAGCCAGTTAACAGATGTAACCAGAAAAGAAGACTTTGTCCATATTCAAGCCACAGGACCTCCTGATGAATCTTCAACCTCATCTCAATCATGGACCCTAGAAGGAGGGCCCGGGGAGGCTTAAGCCTGGAAGGGCTAAATCTCCTCAATGATTATGCAAAATTCGAATATAACTCCTATACAGCCGAGTTTTCCCCAGGAAATATAAATCAGAAGTGCACTAAAAATCATCACACACAAAACAGATTGTGACTGTTACTGCAGCTGAGTCCTCTCAGGAATTACTAAGGTTGTATACAGTCCTATGCACACTTACATGGGAGCAAGCAACACTGGATTTGAACACACGGAGCACACTCTGAGGTAAAAATTGTTGAATGCTTATAGTCTAGGCTGACTGAATGGAAAATGAGAAGCCATTTACAGTTCCCCAAGTGTGCCCTCTGGGATACTGGTAACAGTTGTGATGGTCTGAGTGGAGATTTGATATCACATCAGTGGGTAGTCTATCCTAATATTTTTTATAACTTTATGCATCACTTGGCACTTGTTTATATTGAATTTTTCTGCCCTAAAATAGCCTGTTAAATAAGCAGATGTAAAAATGCAGCTGCACATAAGTAAAATTCCTAATTATCTGCCTGTAAATCTTGAGCTCACCCACTGTCACTTTAAAAACAGTTCCTGGGCCCCTGTTCTCACTTGGAAATCTGTCTTTGAGGTTCTTATGTTCAAGTATGGAAACTTGTCAAAGATAAAGAGTCCTGGCAGATGGAAATATTCCTCAACTTTTGAACACTGGCATTTAAAATGTTGTATTTGTGTCAGCTGATTCTTAGACTGACACATTTGTCGTATGAGATATGCAGTGGGGCTTGGCTGGCAGACGATGGTGTATAATAAATACACTGCAGGATGAGCAGATATAGAACACGACTGTCATACTTCCTCAAAAGAGGTGTCAAAAATGCAAACAAAAGCTCAGGATGAATTTACTTTACCCATCCCTGAACTAAAGTAATCCCACAACAATCAGCAGAGATTATCTGAGTTTTTATTTTCTTTAAAGCAAACTAGGACTTTGAAAACAGGGCATGTCATCATACACATGATGAGCTTTTTAAACTGATCGTATTGCTTTGGAACGATGAGTGCACTCTAGCAGCCCCCTTGACATGTTTGTGCCAGCACTACGGATGTGACAGTCTCATTTCCACATAGATCATAACTTTCTGCTCTCCATTATTTGATTTGGAACATAACCAGTACAAATGACTTGATGTCAGCAACACCAAGAGCTATGAAACACCACAATTTTCCAAGAAACCTGCAATTGTAGATGTGTAGCATCTACAGAAGTCAGAGGTGTTCTGTAAATTGAAAAAAAAATGCTATTTCTATCTTTCTCTTTTAATAAGTAAATAAAGAACAATCCAAGGGTGGTCATTTGTTTTGACAGTACATCTGTTTTCTTTGATTTCACTGTGCAACTGCCTTGGATACAAATAATTCTGGTCTACAACTGAGAGAGAGAGAGAGAACTTAGCCATTTTATTCACACACAAAGTAGATGGTGACAAAGTCAGAGATGGTAGAATTAGGATTCTTACTCTACTCTATTAAAATAAATTTGTTGCATTCCCACTGACAAATGACACTTTGACCAAGTTATCTATCTTCACAACTCAGAGAGCACAAATTCAGACAAAAGAACTTACTCAGAAACACATGTATAATTGCTGTAAACTAAGGAATGCCTCTGATTATGTCCTTTTTAACAGAGCTTCAGTCACATTTGTGATACATTAAAAATTCACTCAAGGCTGAAAAATGCCCCTCCCTCCACTCACCCAACAGTAAAAGTATATGTTCAATCATTCAGCTTCCAGAACTTTCTGAATGTGCATCTGTGCAATTTAAAAAGTTTCATAAATCTTGAAATATAAAGTTTACATTTCACAAGAAAGGTAGTTTTCAGAACCCTCACCTCCATAAAATATTAGGGCATGAGATTAAATATAAGTAGTTTCAAAACAAAATACATACAAACTTCCTAGTTATGTTGTGTAATGAAATATACATAAGCAATGCAGATATGACTTTCATTCAAATTTAAAATCAGAAAATATTAAAATTTGTAATGCCTAAAATCAGGAGAATAGTCAGAGTTAAGGCTCTATTTTTTCACATTTTCACAACTAAATATTTATAGTATTTTTTGCCAGTATGCTGTGTTACATCGCAATTGTTTGTGAGCTCAGTAGTTTCTCTAATAGGCTAAAATATGCTTGTTTCACTCATTTCTCATTTTCACATAGTTTGTTCTGAGAAATGGTTATACACAATGGTTACACTAGAACAAAGTTTCTTGGGGTAGCATGATAATCCTGTGGGCTACAATGAACAAGACAACATGAACCAGCCATCTTGAAACCATGTTCCCTCACAGAATTCCTTTTTCTGCCGTTAGGCATGTTCCTATAAAATATTTATATTGATCAACATATGCTCCGGATATTTCTAAAAGAATTGTGCTTCTGTGTCAGAGCTTGAAAAGTTACTTTACGGAGTACAACTCCTAGAATTCCCCATGTAGCATGGCTCAAAATTCTGTGAATTGTATCCAAAACATAGTTTCCACAGTGTGGTATATATACTAATCACAGAGCAAATTGTTATGGAACAGGAACTCAGACATGGAATCTAGCTAAAGACAGTTTCCAGTGAAAGTGAATTTGTTAAATGAAAACTCCTTTTGGTTTAATTTAAATAAAACAACACAAGCTAACATGGGATTAATTTCATTTCAGTAATTAATCTCGATTATTACCCAAGGAGCCAATTGCTAGAAAAGAGTTAGACCTTGTATGCTGCAGAACAGCACCCCATCCCCTAACCTGAGCCACCCACGCTTGTGGTTCCCATCTCGAAAACAGCCAAGACCAGCATCTTACAGTGCCACTAAGCAATTCCCACGTCTAGGTGAGACATTCCAGCCTCACCAGCCAACATGGCCACAGATTGGGCAGGAGGCACTATCAGCTTCCAGAGGTTTTGTAGCTATCTGAAGGGCTGCTCCTGCTATCAGGAGACACAACATCCATCAGAGTCCAAACCCCTGGCTGGTGGAGCTTTTCACTCTGCAAGTACTGCATAGAATCTTGCCCAAAATTCAGTTAATTGGATTCTTCCCTGAAGCTGGATGCTGAGTTCTCAGTAGTGGTGAGAGGTGCATTTGCTCAGTTGAAACTAGTGTGCCAGATATGCTTATTATCTGAGATGTGTGGTTTGGCCATAGTGGCACAGGTCTTAATTGCATCTCATTTGGATTATTATAATGTGCTCTATATTCGAAAAGTATTTGGAAACTTCACCAGGTCCTGGGTGCTGCAGCTAGACTCTTAACTGGAGCTAGAGACAGAAAGAATGGAAATTCCTTGTTATAACAGCTTTGCTGGCTGCCATTCTGTTACTGGGAACAATTTAAAGTGCTGATTTTCACCCATAAAGCCATAAAAAAAACTTGGATCTGGGTTAATTAACCCCCCATATTAACCTCTCCATATTTTAAGATCTGCAGGGAGGGTCTTTCTGTCAGTCCCACTGTTCTCACAGGCACAGTTGGTGCAGACATGAGAAAGCCTTTTTAGTGACTACTGCCAGACAGCAGAATTCTCTTCTACGGAAGATCAGGTTGACCTCCTCCCTGCAGTCCTGCCAGCAGGCAAAGCCACTTATCTTTAGGCAGACTTCTAATAAGTAAATTGCTGATCATGAAGGGGTTTTAGCAGGAGTTTTCTGTCCTATAAAATGTGCTCTTAAATTTTTTAAATAGATTTTATTTACCACTTATAATATGTTTAACCACTTCATAATGGCCAAAATCCTGTTGCTTAGCATAGCAAATTGCACCATTGAATCAATAGGAGTTTGGTGAGTCCATATTCCATGGATTCAAATAGGCTTGCTCTAATTGCAACTCAATTTAGCACAGTAAGTCACAACTAGAGTAGGCCCATTGGATCAATGGAACTTACAGATGAGCTGACTTACCAAATCCCCATTGTTTCAATGGGCCTAATGGAGACTGCAGCCAAGAAATCAGAAGACTAAGACTAGTTAGGACAGCAATGAAGGAATGAGAAAAGATCATCAAGTGTAAGGCTGTGTCACCCAAGACCAAGACCATCCACATTATTATATTTCCAATCATCATACATGGGTGTGGAAACAGGGCAGTGAAGAAGGCTGACAGGAAAAAAAAATGATTTGTTTGAAATGTGGTGCTGGAGGAGAGCTTTGTGGATACTTTTGACTGCTAGAAAGACAAACAAATGGGTCGTAGAACAAATGAAGACTGAATCTGTGGAGACAAAAATGATGAAAGTGAGATTTTCAGACTTTGGGCACATCATAAGAAAGTAAGATTCTCTGGAAAACAAAGTAATGATGGGAAAGTTTGAAGAAAGCAGGAAAAGATGAAAACTCAATATGAGATGGATTGACTCCCTAAAAGAATTACAGACTTGAGTCTGCAAGGTCTGAGCAGGGCTGCTGAGGACAGGACATTTTGGAGATCGCTCATTCATAGGGTTGCCATAAGTCAAAGGCGATTTGATAGCACATAACAACAACAACAATAGATCAATAGATAGGTAGGAATAGCACAGGATACTTTATCCCAATTTTTCTAACCCATGCCTTCCAGATATATCGGACTACAGTTCTCATAATCCCTCAGCCAACCTGGAGTCATGGACTCCTTGGGGACACCATGTTAGAAAAGGTTACCTTAACCATGTTAGAAAATATTGCTTTACCCTAACATATAAAAATGTACGGCCCAAAAGGTCTTATAGTATGTGATACAATTCCTCTCCAAAAATTTAAGGTAAACCAAATAGGCAAAGATGGTTTCACCAGTTAGATCAGTGTAACTACATTAAACACTAATATAATACAACTTAAAGCCCACAGCAGAGAGGGAAACTGAGAGCCTGGGGTAGTCCTTTTATATTTTTGTCATTTGACAAAATCATCACTTGAATTTAGATGAGTTGAGGCGGTTGTAAAGATTGTGGGAATGTTTATTTTAGGAAAAGGACCACACAAGAAATACATTATGTATTGCGAAGCAACATGAAGATAACAGTGCCAGGAAAATTCTAAATTATCAGATGACAGTAAACTTCATTTCTGCATGAAAGTTTTAGGAACCGAATTCTTATAGACCGTATAGGTAATAATTCAAGAAAAGAATACAGATGATTTATTCATCTGTATTTATTCATGTGAGAAATTTAAACGAAGTATTGTCACTCAACAGGAAGTTTTACATAGGGCAGGTACAAGGTCAGAGATATTGGAATATAAACATCTGAAAAGTATAGGAAATATAAGTAATGGGAGTTCATGGATTAGGCTAGAATTAACATTGTATAAGCAGAAATCTACTTGCACACCAGGCATTTCTTCTCCCTTTTGTGATCAATATACCATTCAAAACAGAATACCCTCCACTTGCCCCCAAGATCTCTGTCTACAGGGATTGTAAATGTGCTTATTTCCTGAAGAATTCAAAGTATTCTAAGAGATTATATTTTGCCATATGGTTTTAACTTATACTTTTTGTTGTTGTTTAGTCGTTAAGTCGTGTCCGACTCTTCGTGACCCCATGGACCAGAGCACGCCAGGCCCTCCTGTCTTCCACTGCTTCCCTGAGTTTGGTCAAATTCATGTTGGTACTTTAAGCCCTATTAATAAATATTACCACTTTATCTAAAAAGGAAAATGCTAAAACTTGCAGTGATATGTGAACAATGTTTAATGAGTTAAGGCTTTCTTAAAAATAATAAATGGCAAAATTGGCATCATGTGAACTCTGGTAGGAGAGTGTGGAAGAGAACTGGGCAAACACTTCTAGACTGAGTTGTTTTGAGTATTCGCCTGTGAGTATTCGCCCAGAGGCTGTGAGTTTGATTCCTCACTCAGTGATCCATAGGGTCCCTTCCAGCTCTTCAGTTCTAAGATGATGATGATGATTGGTCCACAAGTCACTTGGCATGCATTTTCGCAAAATGCAGGAAGGAGAGTTTTCAAAAAAGGAATGATAAACATGATATGTGGTATCAAGGACACATGATGCTATGAGCTACCATTTTAATAAGAGGTTTCAGGAAATATAGAAAATCTTTCCAATACTTTCCCAAAGCGAGTCTGACCAGTTCCCTCTAGGTGGTACACAGGTAGCAGACATGGAAATATACATTTTGATAGGACTAACTCCCAGAGTTTGGAAATAACATGTTACAGGTAATCAACTTATCTGTTGCATTTAGGGACAGTGGGGAAAGGTGTTTTTTTTAATGCAACAATGTATTTTTTGACAGTGTAGCAAGTAACATTATCTCACTGCTTCCAGAATGTTGGGGTGTTATGTATTTGAGAGACCTGTGTTCGAATCGTTTTCCATTTTTACATATATGTCTATAAAAATAATGCTAAAAAGCAACATAAATGATTTTATGTAGTATCCTTACACTTTTAGGGCTTACATAGTACTCTCTAAATACCAGATAATGCAAGATATTAGCAAGACACTACAAAATACCCAAACTGAAAGAAGCAAATTACAGTGTTTAGGTTATTTTTAATTGAGACTATACTGACTATCTTTGGAAATGGACCATAGCCATTTTTTTAAAAAAAATTGAAGCCAGGCATGTCAAGATGACTAAACCTGAGTCATCATGGTTAACAAATATCAGCAAATATTGTTGCATGATGGTTAGCTATTCCCATTCCATGTTACTCTGTGAACCCTAATAAGAACATTATACATATGAGGTTTAAAAGAGTAGTATAGTGTGAAACCAAGATTTCTGCATGCAGTAAATCTATTATCACCATATTCAGAACAATTGCACATTATACTAATTTTTATTATAGAAACATACAGATCATTCAAAGGCTGTTCACCTCCCACTTTTTGTAAGGTTTCTATTGTTCTCCAATAATAGCATCTTTCATCCGCGTTCTGCATCATAAAGTCACACCAGTTCTTACTACATTGAGCGGTTCCTGCATATTGATCTGCTACATACCAGCACTCTGCCTTCAGAAAACATGGTAATTGTACTTTCTTGCAAAAAAATAATTCTGCCTAGTATCTACAGCAGGGGTCTCAAACATGCGGCCCGCGGGCCATTTGCGGCCCGCCGGATGATAGTTTGTGGCCCCCGCCTTGCCTGCCCCCCCTGAAGCGCCCACGCGTCCTCTGCTGTCAAGAGTCAAAAAAAGCCTCGCCTCGCTCGCCGGCTCTCTCCCAAGACAGTGCCTCTTGCACGCTCCATCCAGAACTGCAGCCTGCCTGCCAGCCCGCCTATCTGCCGGCTGGCAGGCTGCAGTTCCAGATGGAGGGTGCAAGAGGCGCTGTCTTGGGTGAGAGCCGGCGAACGAGGCGCGCTGCCGGCCCTTTTCCCCGCGTGCCCGAGCTGCCGCTGAGCGATTCCTGAGAGCGGCCCAGCCTCACCCAGACTCTGCCTCCAGCGGCCCCCAGGTAAATTGAGTTTGAGACCCCTGATCTACAGGGATAGATGACAAAAACTCACACCATTATTTTCAGTGAAATAATTAAATTCCTCAAAATGTAAATGAAGAATGTTTTTGACTATCTCAATTGATCCCTCAACATAGTTATTTAATGAGTACAATGATACATATATGGGGCAAATTTAATCAACATCTATGAGTATTTTAACAGGAAGTATAATTTGGGGGCTTTTTAACCTATAACATGTCTTCAAGAGTTACTTCTCATTTTATTCCTGAAATAACCTTCATTTGTGGCTCCTGTGTATGAATAATGTGGCTCTCACATTGTCATTCTGGGTTCCATGATGTCTATCTCCAGAGCAGAAGACAAGAGAAAAAAATCTTCAAGATTTGAATATGATTTTCACATTGAGAAATCACTAAACTAGGATTTGAAGCCAGAGACAGTAACACAATTGAAGGACATCGTGTTGCACAACAGGATGTGGCTGCTTGTTAGGCAAACATTACTCAGTGCTTCCAGGAAAGTCTCTCTACTCTACAGTTATAGAAGTGTCTTGGCATCAAAACTGCTATTCACATAATTTCTAACCTCAGTTTTAAGCTTCATCCAAATAACCAGAACAGAACAGACTACAAGGTATTCAGTATGTTACAGGATAAGGGAAGCTTGAGCTGACCTTGCCAGGAGTTTTAACTTGTGATTCCAGGAAATCTGACCTATACCTTGAAAATCCACTACTCTACCACTTTTAGCCTACACTGGGTGTGTTAGTGTTTTATCACATTTTTAAACATAAATTATGTTTCTAAAAAAACTATATTGGGAGTTTGGAAGCTAAAAGGACAAATAAATTTTTACTAGCTGCTGAAATATTTTCGTTGCTCTACTTTACCCCAGAACCCACTATATCCATACTGATGGAAAATGTCTCAGTAGCAGTTTCATATATACTTCCATTTTGAATAAAGATGATTTTCTTTAATGTTCCTTTATTTTGTTGAACAAAAATGTTTCGCAAGGTTTTCATAATCTCTATCATGGTTCCCTAGTCAAGACTCTCTTTCTATAGGCATTTAGCCACATTACCCTTGCTCATCCTGAGGTGGGAGAGCCCAGGGAAAAGTCAGATGTGGTGAAGGCTATGGAAGTTGCCTGGAACCATATCGCTCCCCAAACCCCAGTATCCCAATTTGGCTGTGCAGGACGTTTAACACCAAAAAGGAAATTCCCAAGGCTAGGCATGCACAGGTAGCATACCAACCTTACAAGGTTGCTGCCACCACTTATGTGCACATACTTAAAAAAATCCCAGTAGCTGGTCAAGGCAAGGACTGGTTTTAGCACCGCAAACCCTCTCAGCCAAAAATCCAGACAGCTGCTTGGAAGGATTTTTGTAGTTAATTAAAAAGAAAGGGGAAAAAACAACTAAAAGGACAAAAGGGTAAAAGTTTCAAACAGTTACAAGAAAATGTTTTTCAAAATGCAGGAGCAAATACAGAGACAGAGGCATTCAAGAGAAACACACCAGAAAACAATAAAAGCTAGTCCACTCTACCTAATACTCAGACCTTAGTGGAGAGATAGTGTAGTTCTGGGACATGCCACAAAGCGCATCTTCCTGGCATGGTTGTAGGATGACAAACAGACCCAGTCTCATCCTTAGAGTCAGACTAAGCCCCTTCTAGGCACTGTAGAATAGCAGGAGAGCAAAGCACTTTCTCCTCAGAGATATGTTAGGTTAACTAACTAGTTTTACTAATTTGCTTTTATACAAATATATGAACCAACAATATCTTAATTCCTTTTTATGTTGCATCAAGGCAAAAAGCATATTCCCGTCCTGCTCTCTTTCCTACTGCATAAATCTGCATAAAACTTGGGGAAGGAAGCAGGCTGGCTCCTTTCAAGTCAAGCGTCACAATTAAAAACATTAGATTCCTTTTGGGGTGGCTTTGATATGCACTGTTATAAAAGATAAGCATGGAAGCATCAGTTCCTCTCTCAGTCCTTTCTTTGAAGTGTTCAGTAACAGGGGTAAGTTGAAGGTGTGAATCGTCCTTTTACATCTTGATATCTTAATGTTTGGTCAGCTTCCTGGGCACTCACAGAAACATTAAAGTGCCCGGTAACTGAATTCCATATTTCATATTCCCAAAATCCTCAGTTTATTCACAATCTCTAAAGCCTTCTGTACTGATGCTATTGCAGTAGTTCATCATTGGCCAAAAAAAGGCCTCTTTCATTTATCTGTCTGTACTGAAATTGAGAAGTACAAGATTTATGCAAAATCTATATCCCCACTTCAACATTATACTTTTGCCATGAATAAAATTAAGATCTCTAATACAGCAACACCCACAGAAAAAGAAATCAAATATGAATCTGAATCAAAATTCCTTTGGTGCATATTTCATTAGTTTAAAAAACAGAAAAGCTGTATTTTTTCCGCCAACCTATTACTAAGGTTAAAATCCTACACACATTTACCTGACACAAGCCCCACTGAACTCTACGGGACTTCCTTCTGAGTAGATATATACAGAATTATGCTACACCAAGATCATCCATACACTTGTATTTCCAATCACAATGCATGGGCGTGAAAGCTAAACAGGAAAAAAATTATTCGTTTGAAATGTGGTTTTGGAGGAGAGTTTTGCAGATATCCTGGACCGCCAGAAAGATAAATAAGTGGATCCTAGATCAAATCAAGTCTGAACTATATCTGGAGGCAAAAATGTTGAAACTGAGGATGTCATATTTTGGGCACATCATGAGATAGCAGGATTCTCTGGAAAAGAGAATACTGTTGGGTAAGACTGAAGGCAGGAGGAAAAGATGAAGACCAAATATGAGATGGATCGACTCCCTAAAGGAAGCCACAGGCTTGAGTCTACAAAAGCTGAGCAGGGCTGTTAAGGACAGAAAATTCTGGAAATCTCTCATTAATGGGATCGCCATAGGTCAGATGTAACTAGATGACACATAACAACAACAAAAACATGTGCTGTATGATCAACTGAAGTTGCAAAGATTGCCCTTTGTTCTAAGTAATGAATTTGGATTTGTCCAGCTTATGACTGAACACACCCATGGAGTAGCTGGGTTGAAATTTAACTATGCTGCATACAAACCATGCCATTCAACTGAAAATGCAGGTATGCTGCAATTACAGGAAATCCCCATGTTATTGCCCAGTGTAAAACTCAATCTGTAATGCAGAAACAACAATGATATCTGACGAAAATCAAATATTGCCCAATGATTCTGAGGATTTTACAAGGCAGGGCTGAGATTTATGTTACACAATAAAAATAGTTTCAGTGTTTCATACTACTAAACAAATGCTTGCTGTTTTTTATCTGGCAACAACAATAATATTTTCTTAACTACAGCCTCATTAAATTTCATTGTACTAGACACTAACTTAAAATGCAGATGACTCAGACAGAAGTACTACGAAGAGTTTCTTTACAGTGTCACTGAACTCTGTAGCTTACTCACATGTAGACACATATAGGCTAACTTATAAGTAAAAACATATACGGTTGATTGTCAGAACACTATTTTACATTCTCCCATGACATTCAATACTGAAATTAAGAACTTTATAAACTCAGTAGTCATTCCAGTTTAAAATGATACCAGGTTTAAATGAACAGCACCGCTCAGAGACCTTTGGGTAGTGTGGGCGGCATACAAGTTAAATAAATAAATAAAATAAATAAATACTGCAAAATTTATCTTTTACTAACAACTTACTTTTCTCCTCCCAAAATCTGGTCAAAGTGTCTGATAAAACAGACACTGCATCCTGTTTTCTTATTTTAGCCAAGAATGTTGAGATTTTATTTTGTTAATTTCTGAATAACTCCATCATGTTTGCTTCATATTTGACCCTCATGTTTTCAAGCTGTTTTTCCACAGTCCTCTTTGCTCGAATTGTTTCATAATTAAGTGGTTAAACAATAAGCAAAATTGCATTTGCATCTTTAGATGAATTAAGACAACAGAGGATTTGTTACAGGGAGGTTTTGTTCTGTTGTGTTGTTTTAAACACTTTATCCCTATAGACAAAAAAGAGTCAGTCAAAGGATTCCAGTGAAAATTGCAATTCAGTGAAAGAAATTTCCAGAGGTAAAGTGTGTTTACAAGCATCAAACCCTTGTCTCATTTTACTAGTTCTAGCCACAACGAAAAGTGCCAAATGGACATTTATGGTCACCCATTTACTAACACTAAACTACACAAAAAATATTTTTTGGATACCAGCCAAGGGGAACTTCAGAGCTCCACGGCTCTAAAAGGAGGGAAAAGCTGAGATGTGAATAGGAAGCCTTCTTCCTCAAAAGAACAGTGCCATGGAAACGAATCCTTACTCCCAAACAGTTTTCATGAAATTGTATATCACCAGTTGTGTCAGAGGTAGCTTCAACTAGCCAGATGTTAAATCAATGAAGGGAGATGGGGTGGTGGTTTTGCCATCCCTTTCGTTCAAATGAAATGGGATTACTGCTCAGAATTGTTCATACCTCTTTTTGGAGCAAGTTGTTAATCTTCTATATGCAAAATGCCAGTCAGAAAAACATGTCTTCATGTGTGGTAAGGAGAAATTATGTTGTTTCCTGTGTTCACTAATTGTGACTAGCACAGTAAGGATTAGAAGCAATTTACTGTATTCAGTATACCACCTTCATTTCCACATGGGGCAACATTAACACTCTGCTTGCACCCTTCCATCTTTGTACCATATTTAAAAAATGCACCAGCTTTTGGCAAAAATGGTCCAGTCAGTGGCTACACACTGTTTAGTTTATTGGTTACTGTCATACTTATCTCTTTTGGTAAGACTTTTCCTCCCATTTCAGTTATTGTTATGTTGAACTTGCAGTATTGTATCCATTCATCTTGTTAATTTTGTCATTTAAACATACGTATTCAATAACTGTCAGCAACACCATAAGCAATGGGTTGCCAGGTCTCACACCAGCTGAAGTCTCAGAGAATAGAGCAGGTTTTATTTTTCTATGTTGCTGCTTTAAAGCATGAGCACCCATTCCTAGTTGACTCAGCACAACAGTCTTTGTGCGTAGCATCTCCAGGTCAACAGCACTGCATTCCCTGATATTGCCGGGCCAAAACCAGAGCCCACATCCTTGTTATATCAGAGAGGTGGGGAAGGAAAGGGAAGAGGTAGACTGCCCAGAGTAGACACGCCCAGAGTAGACACATTCTAGATGGGTGGTATATAAAACTAATAAATAAAATAAATAAATAAAAGAAGAGGGAGGGCCAAAACTGTTTCTGTACAAACTGATAATAGAAACTGGCACAAGGGAATCTAGGTAAATGAATCTGACTCCTTGTACAACCTGGCTTACATAGTAAGATGGCAAGTCAGACCAAGAAGCAGATGGTAAAATTAACTCTGCAGCTGTACAGGTTACTACTGTTCATACCAGAGCTTGCATCCCATGCAACCTTACCTACGGCGCATATGGTACCATATAGGAATGAGCAGAGACTAGTGTTCAGGCTTTATAGCCACCTCAGAAACAAAAAATAAACTTTCTTCTCCTTCAGCACTACTTGCCCTGAGATGTGTCTCCAAAGCTGCAGACCCAGCAAAGAACACTATTTACCTGAAACTGGCACTCTGAGACATATCAATTCTATCTGTTTGTGTGTTGTGCTTGTGAAACACCAACATTGCAACACACACACACCCCAACCTTAGTAAGGTTTGCTTTCTGGAGACGGAAAGCAAAATGGTAGGTGTATGCACTTTGGCCCATTGTGTCATTTGCAGCAAGGCAGAGAGTGGAGAGCAGACATCCTGACTCACAAGCCTTTCTAAGCCTCTGTCACCTCACAAGGACTTGACTCAGCAGCATAACAAGGCCCAACCTAATGTTTTCAGGTTTTCACCCTGAGATGATAGGGGATGCAATGTTGCTGAACTGGCAACCCTAGTCAACACTTATTTTCAGCAAGTGTCAAAACGGACACCATTTTCAGTATTAGTTCTTTAAATTGAAGCCTGTGATTTCAGAAAGACTATGTGGACCATACATGTAAAAATGCAAAGATTACTATCTGGAGAAAGGAATAAAGGTGAATTAAATGAAACATTAATGCTATTCTGAACAAATTTAAAAAGAAAACATTTCTTCTTCTACAAAGTAAGAAGTAATGAAGAGGACTGGGAAAAAGCTTACTACTGTATTTCTTATTTCTGCTAATAGTAGTAGCATTAGATTGAAACAGTGGCCAAAATTCTGTTGCGCAACTACATACTCGCAACTCAAGGTTGTGCATGCAGCAGTTGCACAAGCCCCAAGGAAGTAGGACTTCTACCATCACATTGAGCAATCAGTCATCCTGGGGAGGTGAAACTGACTTAGCAATTATGTAGCTCAGTTCTTTGTTGCTGGATATAACACCTGACAGATTTACACTGACGTTGACTTACTATGCCACCTTCAACAGGATTTTGTCCAGTGTATCAAATCCTATATAACAGAGGTCCCTAACCCCCGGTCCACGGCCCGGTGCCGGTCCGTGGCCTGAGCCGGACCGGGGAGACAGACCTCCTGGCCCCCCGCACGCACTCAACCCTGCACAGCTGATTTGCGCATGCGTGCGTGCTCCAGCGCGCCTGTGTGAGCGCCACACCGCTGTCTGCGCATGTACGTGCCCCCGCACAAGCACCCTGCTGCCATTTTCGCATGCGCACAAGCGCGGGGGTGGCCCGCCTTCCCCAGCCAGTCCGCGGGGTGAAAAAGGTTGGGGACCCCTGGTTTACATGACAATTATCCAAAATGTATTGCGAGTGAGGAACAGAACTGGTTGCCAAGTGACAAATCTTAAAAGGATAAAAATTTAATAATTCACATTCAATTTCTTCTTGAATAGAACAATCTTATTTGGTTATATGAGGTTTGGGTTTTAAAAAAACATTGGAAATGTATGCTTCATTGTTATGAACTTTTATGATGGAAATTCTGATCTGTCCAAGATTTGTTTAATTAGCTGTAGTTGTGTGTAGCTGAGATCCTTAAAACAAGTAGGGCACAGTCCTTCCCCATGCAGTTGAAGTGATGTCCTTAGATCACAACAGAGCTAAGTTACCCCTCAACATTCCTTGGTATATTTGTAGCCTTCTTGGTTACTTGTTGGTTATTTGATGCTAGTTGATAATATGTGTGTGTTGGTGGATCATGGATAGGGCAGTATATAAATGACAGAAATAAATAAATAATAAATAAATAAATAAATTATCATTGTGTTGCATTGCATAGAAATTAAGTACACACAGATTCTCTTGTTCAGTTTGACCAAGTGTATGTTACGAGCCAGGACAAGCCAAATTGACAAATTGTTTTTAAGTCAGTACATTGTAGAATCTTGTGGTGATCTACATAATATTTAAAGTTTGCTGAACATAAATAGGTAGGTTTCCCTTTTCAGTTCAATAAACTTGCTTAAAAGTTGAGAAATTTAAAATAGTGTACTTAAAGGGTATGATTTAGCATTTAATGCAAAGTCATGTTTCAAGTAGTGTTCTATACAGCACCACAAGGTACTATCTGTGATTAATCTTAAATCTGACAAACATTTGCCACTCAAGGCTAATTTTCATTGAAGTATATGGTGTGCAAAGGTCTTTGTTGTCCATTTGGTAAGATTATGAATGTTTGTCCTTTATCTGTTAATAAAGCATAGTGCTCCATTTAGTTTTTCTTCCCCAGTTGGATAAGACATCTAGTCTCTCAACCTATTTGTCTTAAGTGAATGAAACAGAATAAACAAATCAGGCAGATTAACTCTGTAAACAAAGAATGGTAGAGTGTTATATGCCAAGATTAGCTCACTGTTAAAATGGGGAGACTTGCACAGTGTTTACAATATCCGTTGCAGAATGATCTCTTTATTCCTTAATGCACTCAGTACATCTTAGGCATTCTCTCAATTCTTCAATAGCAACAGGTCCTTTCTTTTCTATTGCCAGCAAGTGAAAAGAACAAAAGCTGTAAGAATGGCTTAAATGGGTTTACTTATCCCAGAGTTTGTCCAGGCTTTGTTTGCACCTCTTCCTCCAGCTCAGCAGGAAGTGAGAGGAGGTGTTAAGAGGTAGTCAGTACCTTGTAAAGTAGCGAGTCATGTGGTGCAGCAGAACCAAGTGCCAGATTGCCCTATGAACTATGCACACCCAAGGAGTGGAAACGTGCCAGTGATTGTGCCATACTGTTTCTGAGCTTCCCTAGATTGGAACTGTACTGCAGATCCTTCCATGTGGTTTCTCAGCTCTCTGGGCAAATAAATCAGTCTAAGTACATTCATAGAAATAAACATGTAACCAAGTTGGGATGTGGAAAAGAAACACTTCCCAGCTCATGCAGCAGACACACCAATGGATGTGATTCCTGTTTGCTTTCTGCCAATGTGTCTAGGTCTGGAAACAATTTAAAATTTCTCTGAAAGAACAGTCTGGTAAGGCTCATTCAGATTTTCCTTTGGTACTAAAACTGACAAATTGTTATCCAGTCTGGTGCTGATGTTACTTTCACCTTTGGGACAAAAATATTACTGATATCATTATCCTTATGTCTTACATTAGAAATACAGGTTGTGTTTAACTCCTAGTTCTGATTTTTTAAGGATGCTTTTGAATATTTATGCCCATGCAAGTATTGTGAACAACTGAACAACAAAAACAAAACAATTGCATGCCATCAAAGTCAATTCTGACTTATGGCAACCCTTTCTAGGGTTTTGTAGTATAGAGTAGTGAAAAGTGGTTTTCCCTTCCCTTTTTCTGAGGGCCCTCTAGGATCATGCATCTTGCCCAAGGCTAGCCAGGTTTGTCTTTCTACTGGAAGGCACAGTCGGGAATCAAACTCTCAACCTCTGGCTCCACAGAAAGGTATCCAGCTCACTGAACAATTAAACACATGCATATTCTGTCAACTTCAGTGAGGTTTTACATTGCATATCTAAGCTTTGTATTTCCACTGAAGGATCATGGCATTTCAGTATGCTTCATAACAAACCATAAGTGCCACATTTGGGAGTAATAGTAGCAGCTACCCTACTTTGGGAAATGAAGAATTGTAAGAAAATATAATAAACGTGGGAGGGTTGTATCCTTATGCTGCAAACATAAAATGGAACATCCAGTTTTGTTAATACATACAAGTCCTATTCAATGTTGACTGGAGGTGTGGAGAACTAAATGGCAATGTGGGAATGTAGATAGTGCTTGCCCCTATGTCCCCACTTCACCTCAAAGTAAGGCAGACCTCATGCATTCACTGCAAAGGTCTTCAGGGGCAGTTAAAGTGATTGGGACTTCTAATGAGGAATTACTTTACGTGGTTGTCTCCCTCCTGTCCCACAATTACACTCTCCATGCTGAATAGTACTATGGTGACCTGCAGTAATTTTATTGCATGCACATACAGAAAGAAAAAGTCCCACTGTTAAATAAATATGTTGATGACTTGTTGGCCAAATCAAGAACCACCACCCCCACTCAGTTCATGAGCCATGTATAGGTATGTAATGTTGTATGTCTCATTTCTTGACAATTAAAGCCACTGAGCTGTTAAGCCACTGGATGAAATTTGGATCTGTGCCTCTTTTAAAGGTGCTTTGAAGAACAGCTAACACCAAAGCATATTGCTTAACATTCTCATTCTACTTTCCCACATTTTGTGTTTCTGACATAAAAATGCAAAGCAAGGATAACTGTCATGTCTATCAGATCTGTGATCACCTCCACATTTATTTTGAAAATTGTGGGCATTTGGTAGTTCAGTAAACACATTGGCTGAAATTCTGTTGCTTAGTGTAGTAAGTTGGAATTAGAGCAGGACCATTGAATCGGTGGAATTTATGGAGGAAGTGACTATTCAAATCCCCACTGATTCAGTCGACTTACTCTGGTTGCAACTTAATACAATAAGACCCCTGTATCCACTGGATCAATACCTGCTGATTCACTTATCCATGGTCTGATAATATTAAAAATATTAAATGAAAAAACCCGCAAATACTGATTTTCAAGGTGTAATTATCAGACTAGCTACTAGAGGGAACCAAACTATGTTATATAGGAAAGCCTCCACCATTTTGCCTAGTCCCAGCAGCTTCCTTCCAGAGCAGCGTCATAAAATTCAGAGCTGGATTGGCTGGCGAGGCAGGAGGAGGAGTGCTAACATAAGCCAAACTGCCTCCTGGGAAAGGTTCCCCACCTCCCACCCTTCCAGCTGACCACTTCCTCAATACTCCTGGGCAAACAAGGAAATGGACTCTTAGTTGTCTCTGAAGAAAGCCCTCAGAGCTGTTGAGGTTGTGTGTGTGTGTGTTGTGTGTGTGTGTGAGAGAGAAGATTTCAACTTGGCTCTTACTCATATAGGTCCCACTGAGATAAAAATTACAGATACAAGGGAGTCCTGGGTTCAACAGACTGTTAGCTATAATCTGCGCTTTTCAGTATACACGGGGGGAGGGGGGCTTGGAACCTATCCCCGTGGATAACAGGGACCCTACTGTACAGTTAAGCAGCTGGATTTCAATCATTGTGTGTTAGTTGTACTGAATGTAATTTAGGCTGTATGTAAACCATACCAATACGCAAAGCAAGGGTAGGGGGTGTAGCCTGCACTGTAACAAGCCAGGAGGCAGGAGCAAACAATCTAACTTAACACTTCCTGTGGTCTTCCCCAAGTTCAGTGTCTTTATTTATTACCTTTTTAGAGAAAATGTCTTCTTTCACTTTTTTGGTATATATTTAAATATTGACAGCTTATATATATAGATTTACATATACATTTACATACATTATATATATATATATAATGTATTATAGATATAATGTATGTAAATGTATACATATATAAAAATGTACCGGGGCAGAAAGACTTAGCATTTCTGTTACTATGATGATGACCATGGCTAGGTTCCTAGGCATGTGCTAGTGTCTTTAAGAAGACTACAATAAATGTTTATGATGCTTGGCAAGCAGGCACCATCTTGTTAAATATTCTTAAAATCCAATATCTTGGTGGTGGTAACATTTCAGTGTTTACTGTAGCTTTGGTTGTTCAGGGTTACCATGAAGGGTTTTGTTATTCCCTGACATCAGCTGCATTCCGAAGGGGATGCGTAGTAATGAATTTCAGTAAGGACTGTTGTCTCACCACTCTGAAAAAACAGCCAAACTTGGCTGTACCTGAAGGCCAACTGAGTGGAGGAAAAAATGAAGTATAGAAAGTAGGTGGGATTTCTGATCTGGGGGAATGCTCCAAGGTTGGAATGGTCTGATTTACATTAATTTCTGCAGACTACACAATGTACAAGTAAATGCAGATCAGCCTGAGGTTTTCTCTCCATCTATAATTTGTCCTCCACTTCTTCTTCTTCTTCTTTTTGGTCCAAACTGAATAAATTTGCATGGGTTTCAAAGCCATTGCTGCTTCAAGGCTGAATAGGCCAACGGAAGCTGGCTCTCCTCCTAGTCCATGGTGAGGAGAGAGGAGCCAAAGGGGTGCTCATGGGGGTGTCAGTTCCCCTCAATGGAGAACCCCTTATCTCCAAACCACTTTTTTTAAAAAATTACTTGGTGCAACCTCAGGTATTCTAGGGCAGCCGTTCTCAACCTTTTTGTGGCCATGGTCATAAATACAATATGAAAGAAATATAAGCCAATTCAGGTTTGCATAAGTCACATAACAAACCTTATAAGGTAGTTTGTGAAGAACTGTTTCCAGTCTGTGGCCCCCTTCAAATGTGCCAGGGCTCAAATGTTCTCTCTAATTTTCAGGCCCGCTGGGCAGGGCTCTACCCCTTGCACGCACAATCCCCCCCTCACGCAGGGTTCTGTCGCGAGTGGAACCAAAGGGTCTGAAAACTATCACTGTCAGTGTGCAGAGCAGGAGAAAGGCTGTACAAAGAGAGGGAACAGGCACATATGCACAGGCACACACCTTAGAGGGAACCTTGCAGGGTCCCCATCGAGAATGGCTGCTCTAGGGTAGTTGTAGTCACAGGCGGGGGAAAAGAGCAAGGAGTCAGCAAAGAGTGAGGAGGAAATTGCTAATCAGCAACTTGTTAAGGTAGCTCTTTGCAGCTTTTAAAAGTAGCTCTGATGTCATTGTACCTGGATGGTCACAGTAGAATTCGCTTAACAAGCTGCAAACAAGGCAGATAGCCAATTTCCTTCTCTCTCTTTGCTGACTCCTGTGTGCTTGGCAAAAGCAAACTCACCCAGGGAAACTCAGCTTCCTGGGTGCATCTTGACGGCGGATCCACTTGTGTTTTTCTCACTGTGTAGTTGCACTCGTACAGTAATTTAAATTGAACTTAATCAGATTACAGGATACAGAAGCATATCTATGTGTTTCCATCTAATCACTTTCTTCTCCCATCCTAGATGAACTAATTGAGGATTGCTACAGAGCTGTGCTGGAATCTAAAATATTGACAAAACATTTATGCTTTCTGCATTACACATTTTGGCTACAATGGAAACATTTCTAAATGGGCACACCAAAACAACAATGAAGATGGCTATAGTTTAAAGGGCAGAACAAAGAAAATCTGCCAAGCTAAGAAAGGCTACAAAGTGTATTTGCTGGGCCAATGTTCCTTTAGAACTTGGACATTTTCAATATATATTACCAGAAAATTAGAGCACATCAATACGCTCATAATACCTAATGACCAATTAAATGTTCTCAAAAACATCATCAAGATCTTGGGCTTGACCATACTTTCTTCATGTTATTACTAAATGAATATGAAGTAATACATCTCTGAGGAGTATCATCATCAGTACATCTTAGAATGGAATTAGGAACTATGCAAACCATGAGCTACATGCAGCTCACAAAGGCCTTCTATGCAGCCCCAACATTGTCCAAGACTCATCCTCTTCAAAAGTTTTGGTAAAGCAGTTTTTTAAAAAGGGTAAAAATGTCCAAGAAATTAACGCAGTCGATGCAGCTAGTCAAAGATACTTGTGGTCAAAGCTGAAACCAAGGCATCCAAAGTCAGGGTCCATTCCAGAAGTATATGCTTGAATGTTCAAAGGGAGTGCTATCCTATGTAACACAAGTTGAACCTCCCCCACCCCCAGTTTTGTGTCAGCTATACTTTGAACACCTGCTATCTGAATTCATTTTCAGTTTGCTAGACCATTTCCTTTTCTAGGCAGTTGTTCAAGGCCTTGACAGTCTCCTTGCCCTGAGAAGAAAAGGACGACGTGTTTGATAAAATCTACATACTGGCAACACCGTATCTCTAAATCCTTATTCTCAGCATCAGCCACATATGTGGATTCTTCATATCCACCAGAGGTGACTACAAATGGAAGAAACATCTCATTATGCTTACCAGGTAAAATATTAATCTGACTTTAATCAATGTTTGGCTTCTTATACCAGGTGAATAAATCCTTAACTTGTGCTAGAGGCTGCTATGTCTTTTTTTTCCCCCATCCCCATAGCCCAAAAGAAACTTGATGTTTCAAGCAGGCAATGTGAGTGTAATTGTGTAGGGGGGCAACCACAGAGTAATTGGCACAGCGGGGTGTAAAAATTCCAAATCATGTTGCAAGGATGCTTGAGAGACATGTACCATCAATTTTTGGACTCTCTGTCTACAATTTTTCTGCACTATCAACAAAGGGACTGTGCTAAGACTGATGAAGTAGAATTTTCTCCACAAAAGCTTGCCATTTGTTTGAATACTTTAGTGATCCAATAAAAGGTATCACCTGCTGTTACATTTGTGTAATCTTGGGGAGCACACAGCCTTTTCTTTGTTACCTCTCATGGTATCATATACTTGTTAAACAGCACAAGCAATAAGACAGAACGTGACAGACTTTACAGATCATGATCAAAGTGAGGAATGGGATTATCCCTCCAAAGCACCTTCTGAAATCAGTCACCTTAACACCCTGCTCCTAAGTCACATTCTTTGAGACACTCAAGAAAAATACTGTAACTGATAGTATAAAAAGCTACCAGGAGTTCCAGCAGAACCAAAAAGACCACTCAGTTCTTTGTGTATAACATCCAAGGTTGTCCCAAAATTCAATCTGAAACCCAGGTGAACTGACCTAACATAATCCATTTTATACAGAAAAACCTGGCACTGGGAAGGGATGACACACTTATGCCACTTGCCCAGTAATAGCATACTAGAGAAGACAGAAATTCTTTAGTACAGTTGGAATAAGGGATTTTCAATAACATCTTGCAAACATGCAGGTACAACAACTGTCAACAATGAATTGTGTGCCAATCTCACTACCCATGCAATAAGTCTGTCTCTGGCTACTCTAACAGGCAAGGATACAGTATGCATACAGTAGGCTCAGCTGCACCTCCCCTTAGTATCCTATATCCTTTTATGTGAGAACTTGAGAGGTGCAATACCTCTGTACATGCATAGTGCCATGCTCTGCTGTAACTGGACAACTGTGGCTCAAGTATCATTCTCTTTGTAGTCCGGATTCCAGAATACACAGCCTGAAAGGGGTGTGATGAACCAGATTTAGGCTCTGAAAAGCTACTTATATTTTATAGAGGTACCTGATGAGTTAAAGAGGAATGTTTCACCTGTGACTAAGAAAAAGTGTCCATGTCTGCTGGATTACCATGTCTGGGGGGAAAAAAGTTTTCACTCTTTGTTCTAATGCCAGGTTCAATATGTGGTGCAAAGTTGGTCATAAGCTTGGGAAACTTGTGCCAAAGTATAAACTGAGAACCTCTATGGAGTAGTGAGTTAATTACCAAGGATCTTGGTTTGCGTATCATCTCTCAACTGGCACTTTAAAAAAAAAAGAAGGCTCTCCACTGAACATCTATTTTTAACCAAACTATTACTGGTTGAAGGGTCCCTAATAATGGCCTAAATGCTGGATTATCTACAGCAGTAGTACCCATTCTTGGGTCCCCAGAGGTTCTTGGACTACAAACCCCAGAAATCCTGGTCAGCACAGCTAGTGGTGAAGGCTTTTGGGAGTTTTAGTCCAAGAAGGTCTAGGGCCCAATATTTGGGAACCACTGATCTAGAGACAGAGTCAACAAGTATTCTGTATAGGTCAACCTGACTGTCTTTACAGTGCTTGAGGGTAAGATCATTTCTAAACTGGATTTTGTTTCAATGCAGAGAAGGGCAGCTTGTGCTCCATCTACCATCTCTCTGGCAACAGTCTCTCTTTTGGCTGTGCAGAATATCAATTCTCAGCTACGTTATTTCCTTACTGCCAAATCCTTTTCTTTGTGAAACCAAACACTCCTCTTCTACTGCATTGCTAAGTGTTACATTCTGCTTTATGTGAGTTAGGGCATACACTAATCAATCCTCTTCCTTTCTGTACAGTGTATGATTTAAGTGCAATAGTTTGTAACAATAAAGCCTATGTATCTGAACCCTTTAAAGAAGAAGCGTGTGAGAGCTATTTCACTGAAGTTAGAGACAGATGTTCACCATTCAAATAAAGAATGTAGTGCAAAAAATGCCTGTGTGCGCCACACTTCTTTTGAGATCTCACTTCCAGTCCTGCTTCCTGCTGCACAAGTACCCACGATGGTCTAAGTTGGGGGAGAGGGGAATCTTTCTTGATTTAGGGGCCAGATCCCAATCTGGAAAGTCTCTAAGGCGCTACATTTCAGGCAACAGGCTCAGGGAGAAGTCAAATAAAGTGGACAGTTCAAATATGATTATTGATTTAGACATTTCCCCTTTAAATGTACAAAACACTGCTCAATGCTGCACATGCTTACTCAGGAGTAACCTCCAAATGTAATAGCTTCCCAGGCTGCAAAATAGCTTCCCAGCTCCATGCAACAGCAATGGGCAATATAAACAGCCTCTTATCTGAAATCACTGATCACAGATAAGAACAGAACAAGTCTGCAGAATGGATGTGGAACCGCCATCACACAGATGTTCGCCTGTTTGTTCTACATAAAATGAAACAACACATTGCTAACAAATGGTTAGCACCCTGTATGGGACACCCTGTAAGAATTCTTCTAGATTCCTGTTAATTGTACTTTTTGTAACTTAGATGGTGCAAAGCTTTTTGTTATAGTATTTGTTTTAACCTGGTTATCAATGTTAGATGTCTGTGTTATCTCCCACCAACTCTTTGTTAACTATTACTGTTAAGATAATCATCATTGTTTATACCTTTTGTCTTTAAATTTCCTTCATCCCTCTTCCCCCATTAAACATGTGTATGAATATCTCCCAAACAAAGCGACACCCTGTGCATCTGAAGAAATGGGCTGCAGTCCACAAAAGCCTACGCCAAATACACTGGTTGTTCTTCAAGGTGCCACTAGACTGTTGTTTCTACTATCACAGACTAAAACAACTATCTTGCATCTAGAAATTTCATAAACACAGAGGCATCAGCAGAACCACCTGGACAGAATAACTTTTCATATCTGTTCTTTAGATCTAAGGATAATGCCCAGCTCCTCTCGTACCCAGCTCCATAACGTAAATCCTTGCTGAACTCATTTCTCAGAAATACCATCCCTAAAAAATTAACAACAATTATTACACATGCAGAAGTTCTAATTATAAAACACATATTTATACTTGCAGCTCTATGTCACGGTTGTCCTTTTATGGCAATGGTTAATAGCCACAATACTCAGGCTTCAGGCCACAGGCTACATTATAGCAATTATCTTTAAAACTGAGGGGAAATGACCTTTACTCTGACCTACGGCAGAGCAGTCCCGATTATCTAAGCAGACATCAAAACTAACCATAAATCTTAAATACTCACATTTATTTCCATGTGCCTGTGTGTTTATCTTATTACTTTACACCTTTTCATTTGCTTATTGCATATTATTGCATTCAGTTTTCCTTAGTCTACATGTTTGACTTCAAAGTGGTCTAGTCGATATTTCACAGCAATGGAAAGATAGGCAATAGCACCAAGATCAACAATGATGAGAAAAATATAAAAACAAAAGCTGTTGTGCCTGCTTTTTCTCCAGATTTGCTATTACTAGAACACAGCTGGGACACAGCTGTTAGTTTTATTTCTCAAGCCTCCACTAAAAACAGCTGTAGCTGTATCACAATAACCACCTCAAAATTATAGAGCACTTATCTGGGACATTCACAACAATTAAAAATCAGCTTAAATGATGTAAACAAACTTCAAATAAGCAAACAGAAGAACAGAAAACAAGGTAAAACATAATGAAACGAAGGGGTTTTAGATGCTATTTGTGTTTCTACTAGAAAATGTCTTCTCAGATCCTCATAGACCTCCACAATATACTTCCTCCTGCAAAATAATTTCAATGACAGCTTCTAAGGTTTACACAGCTGCTCAAATAATACTGGAAATTTCAATTTTTAAAAAGATACAGTCTTCAAATTCCTGAGTTACATTATTCCAATTAGGAAGATTTTTCTGTGGCTGCTTTAAGTAGCACTAAAATTTATTACAGCTTTCCTTTAACGAATAGCCTCAAAAGCCATTGCTTCCGGCTGAATAAAACTGAAGGCCGGATGTTCAACCCTATTACACGCTCCCTGTATTAGCACATAAAACTACTCATAAAATGAATGCTGTTTACAAAGCAAAGAGATACTGTACACATAAATGAATGTGCTCAATGGCAATGAGCCACCAAGTTGCTATTAAAGTCTGATCAACCTGTGTGCACTTTAACAAACCTTACATCGTTCACTGCATGGACAACACACTTCAATAGGCTTCTGTGTTGTTGTCCTGCTTTTTTAAAGTGCTTCTTTAAATGTCTAGCCCTCCTGCAGAAGCCTGCTGTGCCCATGCCATAAACTACAAAATAGGCAAAACAGCTCCTAAATCAAAGATGTTCTTTTGAGAATAAGCACAGTTCCAAATGATGCAATTATAAGGGTATGTCACATGCTGTTACAAAATTAATATAATATTAAAAATAAAGAATGTGGTAGTAAGAAATATAAACACAGATGATATAATGTTAGTTTGTTGCCTACTGCTGTCTGTTTCCAATCAAGCCAGCTGTTGACTAGTTATTTCAAATGGAGGAAAAGTCTCACTAAACGAGAGAGAATTTTGTTAGAGCAGGCCTCTCTGACAAATACAGAAAAAAACAAAGGAGTGGAATAGATATACTGAAGCAAAAAAAGATCCAGGCCTTCATCTTATGTTTTGATCTTAGTGTGACACACATACCAAACTTCTTAGATGCTATCAGATTCCTCAAGGCCCCTCAAATAATAGAATTATAATAATGATATTAAAACATAAAATATTATAAAAATTAGATACATAACCTCAGTAAATGCTATCATAAATCATTAACAGAGGGAGATTAACAAGCTGTTTACACCCGCAGTTGCAGAAAATCCAGGTGCTAGACTTCCAAAGAGCAAAGGCATGTCAGAGTAGCCTTGTCATGCCATACCAATGAGTGCCGTATTGTTCAAGAGTACTCTACTAAGTAAGCACTTATGGTACTGACATGTTATGAAATGTAATGTGTGCACTGCTGAATGAAAAAACAAGGAGAAATGCAAAGTCTCAAAACAGATCTCAAGAAATGATTTTTCTGGCCAAAATCCTGATGCGCAGGCTCCACTTGCCTAACGGGAATGATCTCGCTGTCAACAGCAAATTGCTGCTGATTAAAGACTTCCTTTTCAAATTTCAGGGTACACATGACTCACACACAGTAAGATGAAAGTCATGTGCACCCTGACATCAAAAAAAAGAAGTGTTCAAATAGTGTCAATCTGTGCTGACAATGGCACCATTCCCATTGCCTAGGCAGAACCCACTCAACTGAATGTTGGTCTCTGACATTTCTAGGTTCCTACCATGTTTTGACAGATCAACCATTAGCAGCACCATCATCACAGGGTTCCATATACAATGAAGGGAGATTAGCAAGAAGAGAAAATTGTGTAGTCATGGGGGGATTGTGCTTTTTACTGCTGCAAGAGTCATCCTGAAATGAAGCAGCTCAGACGTAGATTCTGCTGTCCTTTAGTTTTGGAACTTATATTGGAAACCAGCTCTCTACACGTTCTCAAATTCCCCTTCAAAAAACCAAAAACAGAAAAAACTGCTCTTCATACCAGATATTCAAGCTGATGGCCAAAATGCTATTGTGTATTTCCAGTGGCATACCACCAGAAGCATAAATTCCAGCTGCAAATTGCCATGAGGTAGAATAGGCATTTCCCATTGCATATGGAGTCATATGATTGGTGTGCAATAGGAAATACCTATGCTGACTTCTTAACTTATGACAATTCACTGCTGAAACTATGTTGCCAGTGTTTTGTTTGTAGGACATAACTTATAAGACTCCAGCCACAATCCCAAAACACGGTTAATTTTTAAAATAAGTCTCTTCTCATTCCTTGTATTCTGAAGACTAAAGATGGATACTAAATGAGTTCATCATTAAGACGAAAGTTTGAACAGAGAACTAGGAAATGGCTCATTTCCTTGTGTGGAATTATCACATCAGAGTATACCTTTAAAAAAAGTAATGCTAAAGAATCTTTACAATTCATTTTTCCCTTCACTCGTCTCCGTTCATGTAAAATAGTGTTTATACATTGTATTTTAGCCAGCTAGTACAAAACAAAATGAGTTTGAGCAGAAGCGTGCCTCTGGTTCTATCTTTGACTCTAATCTGGTAAATAGGAAAGCCAAATTGCATTGCATACACCTGGGGGGCAGGAAAGTTTTATGGGTAGGATCATACTTCCGCACTATTAGGGAGCAGGCTGGGTAGGTGGGACTCATCAGTCTTGGAAGGCAGCCCATCTAGGAGAAGGAAAACTCCGATTTCAAACCTACACTGCCTTGTGGCTATATCCACTGATGGAAAAGGCTTCAGGAGTTAACCTCGAGGCAAAACCCGGAGCCGGAGTCCCGGAGGCAGTTCGTGTCGTTCTGACAACTCCTGCGACGTCGCTGGAACCAGTTGTATTGGCTCTTGCCTTTCCATTGGACTATTTCAGCGATGTGGAAAGGGGGGATTTGCTGCTTGGGTAACAGCCTATCCTCCATATTATTTTACACAGGCTTCGTGCTCTGGAGAGGACACTCCAGCTTCGCATACAGCGTCAAAGCAAAATCAGGGAGCTGGACAGGGGACAGCTTGTATTTGTCTTCAGTGTGGAAGGGATTGTCACTCTCGAATTGGCCTTCTCAGCCACACTAGACACTGTTCCACGTCCTCCATACAAAGCACGTTACCATAGTCTCTCAAGACTGAAGGATGCCTACAAGAAACAAAACAACTTATTGTTTCTCCAAAGTATCAAGCCTGGCATTGGGACTGTGATATTATGTCATACCAAATATTATCACTTTATATTCTATTCTTAAATTTTAGAGAAGAGTGATAGCCATTAGACTTCTACCTCAGAAAAGGAGGTAGGAGCAGATTTGGTTTGCAAAAACAAAACAGAACAGAAAAAAAACCTTCTTGTTTTCTTTGTAGTTCATTTTATGATTTGCAGTAAGTTGCAAGCTTAAAAACATCCCCAGAGATGGAGGGGAAAGATGAATGTAGACATCTGCAAAGGAATCCAAAACAGGAACACCTATACTGTAACATTTTGTTCCAGTTCCTGTTTATATATTTAACAACCAACTTAATATAGCTAATTTAACAACCCTCTCTCCATTACTAAATGACTTTTTTTCATTCAAAACATTCTCATTGTGAGTACCACCCAGCCATGCCAGAGCCAGCTATCTTGACAAAGCTGTTCTAAGTCACTGAACATACGTATGACTAAACCTTAGTTTTGTTGAATTACTCATCTCTGCTGAGCAACCACAACTGTTCAAAGAACATCAACACATTCTTAATTCAATACAGATCACTAATTTGTGATTTTAAAAAAATGCCAGATTAGTTTAGTTCACTGAAAAATATGTCCTAATTCAGCCCTATGATTCACTAGCACAGAAAATGCATTAAATAGAGAAGAGGCTAATAGAACATTCAGAGAAAGACAATAGGTTATACCAGTGGTTCTACAAGTAAATGACAGAGGGTGCAACCCATCTTTATTTTCCCATCTTCCCCTTTGCAGCTCCCTTTACCCATGAGAAACCCTCATCATAGGGTCAGTCATCCACATAAACTGTAATATTTGCTTCATGCAGACCTGTCATGGGATATGAGTAGGGGGTTACTAGCATATATATACTGTAGGGTCTGAGAGATATTCCCTCTGTAAATTTCTCCTCCGAAACTTTTCCATTGAACTTTCAAATTGAACTTTTCCATCTAGGTAGCAAAGCCAGCTCAAGTGGGAAACAGAATGTGTGGCACTTTCTACTGGCCCACCCATCTTTCTGTATTTTCACCACAAAGTATTAAAAGCTAAGCTGATCTTATGCTTAAGGCAAAATCAAAGAAGAACCTCTGTGGTTGCTGGAGAAAAATGTATAACTGGAGGCCTCTGTATTTTTCATCACCTGATAAGAATCTACTAAATTGAAGTATCAATTTTGTTGTTTTGATTTGGCAGTCCCATTGTTGGCGAACTTTCCCTAACATTCTATACAAACCCATGTGATCAATCCATAAATATGAAATATGAACTAAAACCTCAAATTTAATTCTGAACTAGCGAAAGTGAGCTGAGAAGTATAAACAGATCCTTGTCATTATAACAACCACTGACAATCAATGTGTACAGTGCTTCATGAAAATTAATGATGGCTAGAGAGTAGAAACTTGGCAATTGATCCCCAGAAAATTCTCTACAAGCATTGAACTAAAATCTTATTTTTCTTCTCTAAAATATTATATTTATTTTCTGTTTTAATAAGAATTAGACACATCACATATACTTCTTAATTATACTAGTGAGAACTGACAAGTATAGCAGAAAAGAAAGACCTGTGGCACACTGATCAATGAACATGTCATGTAAAATATTAATAGCTTATTACTTGAATTCTGAATACTAAAAATGTCTTTTTTCTGTTCATGCAGTTTCCAAATGTACTGATTTGGAAACTCTTCAGTCTCCATTGCAGTCCCTATATATCAGAAATGCAAAATCAAGTTACTGGAGTCTGTCATTGTGACTAAGAGGAGCAATCTAGAACCTTCGTAGTGATGGTGTGGAGTCAGTGCAGCTCTACACATAGTGTGTACAAACTTGCTTCCCCAGTCTAAGACCTTACCCACCCGCATTCATTAGCTGAGGCTTGGGCTGTCATCATTTTGTACCATACCAGGCTATCCCTAGAAGAAGAAGAATATTGCTTCTCCTAGTAAGATTTTGCCTTAGTTTACCTCCTCTACTGAGACTGCCTATATGAACACACTCTAGGCATGAAGAGTGGGGGCTTCTCCCCATACTTCACAGTGTCACTGGACCTTAATAATGGGATTTAAATTCTTCTCAAGCCCACACTGCTATACTACCTACAAAACCATTGTAGTACGAGTATTATGACTCTGAATTAGTTCTGAGTAGACATGCATAGGATTATATTGTCAGTTGTAGAAAATAAAGCTTTGAGGGAGAGTATTATTTACACTGTTTCAGCATGCAGCAATTGTAGTTTTTTTTAAATAAATATACATTTGGGTACATAATTGCCCACCAAGATTTCAGAAAGTACCACATACTATACAGGAGTGGTGAATTCTTCCACACTGAAGGTTTTGAAGCAAAGACTGGACAGTCCTAGCTTCTGCATCAAGCAGGGGTTGAACTGGATAGTCACTAAAACCCTCTGCAACTTTATGATTAATGAGGAGAGTCACAGCTCATATTGCCATTTAAAAGGATGTTGGTACTAGATTGGAGAAAACATCCATGTATGACTTAGGAGAGATGCTGACAGTTTTGGTAGCTCACAGCCAGCTAGACAGACTAATGCTCACACTCAGTATAATGCAGTGTCATAAATTCATATATAATGTAGTTAACTGCAAAGAAAGTAGGAGAGGATGTGACTAAAATTGCATAAGACTGGTCATAATTCACTGTTTGGACGTTTGTATTTTCTTTTACTTTCCCCCCATTATATAGTAAAATTATAAAGACTGTGAATTTCAGCAGCCTGAATCCCAATCTGCTGACTAAGACAACTATTTAAAGGGGGGGGGTGTGATTCCTCCTCCCCCTGTGTCCCCCTATCAAAATATAAAATGTTGTGTGTATAGAATGTTAAAATAATTAAGTGTGTATAGAAAAAGTAGCCGTGAAAGTGCTTTTACAATTGAGGCTTGAACAATAGTTTACTGTGGTCACTGCAAAACAACTAGCCAACTCTCCAACTGAGCAAGGTCACTGTACCATATCAATCCTGGCAATTGAACGTGTTTATGTTACAATGTGTAAATATTGAGGTGGTGTTTGCAGGTCTTACATTCTCTGTAATTACAATATTCTGGTTTCCAGTATTCTGGTGTTCCAGGACTTTAGTATGACAAAGCCTTAGTTCTCCAAAATTTTAGTCAAAACAATGACAGCTTACCAGATTCTAATTACAGACCTTTGGAGCTGCAAATACTGCAGAAGCAATCAAATTTCCTACTAAAAATATTTCCTTGGTGTTCTAGGCCCCTGGATCTCCAGGCCTTTCCCTTATAGTTTGAAGGGAAATGAAAACAACTGAATGAATTATAAATCTATAGAAATAAAAAGAAACACACACATAAATTCAATCCATCAACGCAAGGGAATTCCATGCTACACCGCACACATTAAATATCAGCAACAATCATATAGCAACACAGCAGCAGACTTCATTTCTAGAATCCAGCAACAGTATCAACATGGATTTTTCTCCATAGATTCATACTGGTTTGGTTGGGTGAGCATTTACAATTATTTTATGTGTGTTCATAATACGCTTCATTATCATCATCATCATGTGCCATCAAGTCATTTCTGACCCTTATAGTTACCACTGGAATGGTAAGCCACTCCTGAGAATACTCAGAAGTAGCTTACCATTCCCTTTTTCTGGGGGTCCCCTGGGACTGTGCAGCTTGCCCAAGAACATACAGGCTGGCTCTACTTGTAGGAGACACAGTGGGGAATCAAACTTCCAACCTCTAACTCCACAGCCAGATATCTAAACCACTGAGCTATCCAGCGTAGAGGTTAAGAAAGTCCTTTTCTTGAATATATTTTTATTTCTAAGAACTTTGGTAGTTTAGAGTTGTATTCTATGTTTCTTAAATGTGCCTTTTTAGGTTATAAGCTCTAGCACTTTTAGAATTTAACTGGCACATTCTCTTTTATATTTTATTGTACTTTTTATGCTCCTGTATTTTGGATTGAATTCTGACTGAACTATTTACCTGCAACTTAAATTTAGTTTTCAAATATTTTTAAGTATTTGTGCCTTTCCATAACTGTAAGTCTTTGGGATATTTTAAAACTCTGGAGTATTTTTCTGCTTATGGAACACAGAAGCAGTGTAGATAAATAAAGTTTGTAGAATTAGACAAGCTGATGTCACCTGGAATTATTGCAACAAGGAAAAGACTTACACCTTGATACTCAGATGAATATTGATATCACTAGAAATGATTGTCTGGTTTTATTCTGGAATTAATCCTCAATTGGGATAAATGCCCTGTGATGAACACAGATTTCTAATATTTCCCTAGAGGTTTATCAAGTTCTGTAGGGTTCTTGAGGAGTTGCTGAGGCATCAGAATCCCTGGCCTGACACCGCAATGCTAAAAATCTGTTCCAGAGGTTCTCCCAGAAGTCTGGAGCAGATTTTGAAGGAGTATTTTTGTATCTTCTGCTTCAACTAACAGAATTGCTTCCTTCAATGGAACGACAGGCTACTCACCTGTAATTGTAGTTCTTCGAGTGGACCTCTGTGATTCACACCCTGGGTAATCCACGCATGCATGGAGCCTCGTCAGAAGATTCTAGAGCTTCTGCGGTAGCAAAAAAACACATTAGTGCAGACCCCTCCCCCTTAGTATAAGTACCTTGGCGCCAAGACTCTCCCTTTAGTTAGGTCAACTGCCACATAGAATAGGTACATGGCGTGAGAGAGGGGAGGTCAGGTCAGGATATGTGAATCACAGAAGTCCACTAGAAGAACTACAATTACAGGTGAGTAACCTGTCGTTCTTCGTGGCCTCTGTGAATCACACCCTGGGTGACTAACAAGCTGTCTTACTCGGAGGAGGGTGTAACGCCAAGGTAGAGGATAGTACAGCACGTCCAAAGGCCGCATCAGATTTTTGCCGAACATCTAATCTGTAATGCTTGATGAATGTGGATGGCTGTGACCACGTGGCAGAGGCGCAGATATCCGGAAGGGAAACGCCACGAAGAAATGCCGTAGATGTTGCCACTGCCCTAGTAGGATGAGGGCGAATAACTTGAGGAGCTGGCAGTCAAGCCAGCTGGTATGCCAGGTGAATGGCGGAAGCAACCATTTAGAAATTCTCTGAGAAGTGACTTGAATACCTTTAATAGGGAGTTGGTAACTGACGAAGAGTCCGGCTGAATGTTGAAAGGGTTGCGTGCGGGCTAAATAAAATGCCAGAGCCCTTCTGACATCTAAGAAAAGTAGATGGAGATGGAAAAAAGGATGGTAGAACCAATGGTTGGGATAGATGAAACTGGGAGACAACCTTGGGTAGAAAAGAAATATCTACAAACAGTTTAACCTTATCTGGATAAAACTGAAGATAAGGGGAATCAGACCGCAAGGCTGCAAGTTCACTGGCACAACGAGCGGATGTAATAGCAACGAGGAACGCTGTCTTAAAGGTGAGCAGTCTAAGATCAGCTGATGCTAAGGGCGCAAATGGAGCCTTAGTATTTCAGAGCAACTCCCATACCATGAGAGGACATATGGCATCCTCTCATGGTATGGGAGTTGCTGTGAAATGGATAAAAAAGTTTTACAGAGAATTATTAAAATAGCCCAAAATATTATTGGACTTCAGCTTCCAACCTTGGACAACATCTTTGCATCTCACTGCTTGAGAAAGTCATTTAATATTCTCAGAGACTCTTCCCACCCTGCTTATAACTTCTTTGAACTGTTGCCTTCCGGCAGAAAATACAGAGCTATTAAAACTCGGACGACATACTTTTTCAACAGTTTTTATCCTAGAGCTATAATTGCACTTAATAAGGAACTTAAGAATCATCAGCAATGAGTTGTTGAACTGTATTACTATTACTTGGTCTGTTGTGTTGTATGTTGTGTGGATACTATGAGCTCTTGGGTAGGATTTGGGGACTTAGGGATTGTTACGAGGGTGTGTGTCTGTTTTGGTCTGGTCTCTGAGTGTTCTTTGTGAATTTCGTTGTATGTATATATGGTGTATATACGTTCAACGACAATAAATTGAAATTGAAATTGAGTAAGTTGTTGCAGTACCACTGTCAAAGACCATTGAGGTGGGGGTGGGCGCACGTCTGGGTACATGTGCGACAGACCCTTAAGGAAACGCTTCAGAGTAGGGTGTTTGAAGAATTGCGCTGCTGAAGAGGTTGGCAGCTGATAAGAGACTATTGCAGCAAGATAAACTCTCAAGGAGGAGAGGGAGAGGCCCTTGGTTTTCAGATGAAGTAAGAAACGAAGGACGGTGGAAAGGGAGGGATTGACCGATGGTAGTGCAGACGCTGCAGTAAAAGACTGAAATTTCTTCCATTTGTAGAAGTAAGCTCTCCTGGTTGAGGGTTTCTTCGCCTGATGGAGGACATTCATCAGGGAGGCGGAATCCTCCACGCTGCCAGATGAAGGGCAGGTAAGTCTGGGTGGAGAATTTGATTTTTGTTCTGCAAGAGGAGGTGAGGTAGGCAGGACAGGTGATAGATGTTGGATGACAATTGATGGAGAACCAGGAACCAGGGTTGTCGTGGCCACCATGGAGCTATCAAAATTGCATTGGGCTTGTTTTGTTGAAGCCAAACTACGACTTTGTGGAGGAGCGGGAATGGTGGAAACAGGTAAGTGAGAGTCTTTTGCCAACTCCTGCACGGTAACAGTAGCGTTTGCACTTCTGATTTGTCCGGGAGGCAAAAAGGTTGATGGTGGGTGTGCCTCAGCGTGTGCAGAGAAGAAAGACAGATTGGTGCAGTTCCCATTCGTGAGCCTGTGATTCCTTGCGACTGAGAAGATCTGCCAGATTGTTGTCTTGGCCGGCTATGTGTATTGCTGTGAGGCAGATATGATGTGACAGGCACCATTCCCACAGGTCGACAGTGAGATACAGAAGGCTTGGAGAGTGGGTGCCGCCTTGTTTGAGGATATAATACATCATGGTAGTGTTGTCGGTGGAGACTTGGACCATTTTGCTGACAATATTATCTCTGAAAGCCTTGCACGCTTTTATCACTGCTAACAGTTCCAGCTCATTGATATGGAGCAGTTTCTCTCTTTCTGACCATTGGGCGTGAATCTTTAGAGACTTGCAGTGAGCATCCCAGCTTGTAAGACTGGCATCGGTGGTGACCTGTATTTGAGGACACAGTTGTTGGAAGGGCCGTCCCATTGTCAGGTTTTGAGTAGAGTGCCACCAAGAAAGTTGGGTGGCGAGTTCCAGGGTCACCCATAACAGGGTGTGAGGCGGGTCTGTTAGCGGGTCAAAACCATGCTTGGAGTGACCACATTTTGAGGTGTACGTGTTGCACTACTGATGTCATGGATGCCATAGTGCCGAGGACACGTTGAACTGTTAATGCGGGGTACCAGCGCATGAGGGGTAAAGATGCGAAGCAATGATATCAGGTTGAGTCTTTTGTCTGTTGGGAGGAATGCTCGGGCGTGAGTGGAGTTTATGAGTGCTCTTATATACTGGACAACCCTTGTGGGCTGTAACCTGAATTTCTGTATGTTTGCAGCAAGGCTGAGACTGTGGAGAAGGGACAGTGTAAAATGAATGTCTCGTTGTGCTGTGCGACGGGAGCGAACTACAAGGAGCCAGTCATCGATGTACGGGAAAATGTAGATCTTGTAAAGTCTGAAGTAAGCTGCTACAGGAGCCATGCATTTGGTAAAGACTCTGGGAGTTGTTGCGAGTCCAAATGGGAGTCTTTTGAACTGGTAGGCTTGGGATCCCAGATGGAAACAGAGATAGGGCCTGTGAGAGGGATGGATAGATACATGGAAATAGGCGTGCCTCAGGTCTATCACAGCAAACCAGTCATTTCTTCAGAGCAGGGGAAGGACAGACTCGAGGGTAACCATACGGAATTTGGTGGTAATGATGTAGTGATTGAGTTCTCTGAGGTCTAGGATGGGGCAGAGGCCTCCGTCCTTTTTGGGGACGGTGAAATAACGAGAGAGAAAACCTCTGTCATTTTGATATACTGGTTCTATGGCATCTTTGAGTAGCAGTTCCTGTATTTCGTCTTGTAGGGTTTGCGACGGAGGTGTGACGGTATGTGATGGCAGAGAGAGCTGATGGAACTGGATGCGGTACCCGCTTCGGATAATGGAGAGGACCCAAACATCCATGGTGATGGTTTCCCATACAGGTAAATGTTTCCAGAGGGTAAGGGAAGGAATGTGGGGGTGCGTTGTATGGATCTCGGCCAGCTGGACATCAACTATGATGCTTGCTTTTGCAATCATTGCGCCTGGTTGTGGCCCGTTGACGTGGTTTGGCCTGGTAAGGTTGTTGTTTGTAGTAAGATGTGTAAGAAGTTTGCCTCTGAGGCTTTTGATGGAACTTCTGGTAGGAGTTGTAGGGGTGCCGCCATTGAGTGCGCTGGGGACATTGCTGGTATGTAGGGTAGACTCCCCAGTGTCTAGCAGCCGTTCTTTTCTTTTGAACATTTTCCAGAATGTCATCTGTTTCAGCATTGAAAAGATCTGTCTCGTCAAATGGGAGGTCTTCAATATGCGCTCTCGCCTCTTCATCGAGACCAGCAGTTCTTAGCCAGGAAAAACACTGAAGAGCCACGGAGGTAGCCATGGATTTAGCTGTGGCATCGACAGTATGTCTGGCTGACAGCATTTGCTGTTTGGCGACTGAAAGCCCTTCTTGCTGGAAGGTTTGAGCTAAGACTTTTTTGTCTTCTGGAAGAGCTTCAATGAAGGTGGACATATTGTCCCAGAGGAACCGCTGGTAAGCACCCATTGCTCCTTGATAGTTGGAGACTCTCATGGTGAATGCAGCGGAAGAATATAGCCATCTGCCCATGGAGTTGATTTGCTTGCTGTCTTTATTGGGCAGTATGAGAATTTGGCTATGTCGAGATCGAGATTGGGAAGCCTCGACAAAGATCGAGTTTGGGGCTGGTTGTTTCTGAAGAAAAACCACTCCTGGACCATTAACTCGATAAAGGTTGTCGATGCGCTTCAACATTGAGTGAGACGAAGCTGGTTTTGTCCACGAGCGCTGGGCAGTGCTAAGAAGGGACGGTAACATACAAATGTGAACTGGAGTTGTGGTATCCTTGGAGATCGGATCATAGAGATGATCCGCTGACTCAGTTGTGGGTCTGTGTATTTAGAGATCCAGGGACTTAGCCATGCGCACCATTAATTGTGCATAAGTTTGAAAGACCTCCGCTGGAGATGGAGGGTCGGCATCTACTAAGTCAGACTCCGGTGATGTGAGTAAAATAGATGGTGTTTGTGGTCTAGAACCCTGTTCGGAATGTTCGACTTCGTGTCGAGAATCCGTGGACTGACGATCGACCTCGATATCGAGGGACTGCTCCTCGAAGTATTGGTACCGACGCCTGGATGTTGATGTCCAAGGCGCGTCCATGGACAGTCGAGGGTCATCCATTGGTATTGGTATCGACATCGATGGGACGTCCATGGGCAGTGGTCGATATCGAGAATTGTCGATACTGGAACCAGTATCTCGATGGTGGTGAAATGGAGGCTTGGACAGTGGTTGGTATCGAGGATCATCGATATCGGAGCCAGTATCTCAATGGTGTCGAAATGGAGGTTGCTGCCGAGATGGTATAAGTGTCGATGTGCCACATTGGATGGCTGTGGAGTAGATAGATGCCGGTGATGCTGAGCGGGATGATCGATCCTGATCCTCCTGATGGGCAGGAAAGTAACAGTTCGCCGGAGCTGCGAATGGACCCTGAGGCGAGGAGTATTGATCGGCTGTTCTGAGCTTTTTAGATGCCGGCTGGTGGTAAGCCTTATGAATCTCTTGAGGATCATGAAAGTAAGATCGTTTCGACATCGAGGGCTGCCGTGGGTGAGGCCTCTGATGTGGCACTGCCGTCGAACCGGGGAGAGCAAATGGTTGATAGTGTTTGGCAGGGTTATCGGTTGGGCACTGATCAGGGCAAATGGCTACCTGATGATAGTGCTGAGCGTGGGTCGATGCCGCACGCGAAGATATGTTGCCAGTCTCGCATGGCTTGTGTCCTTGATAATGCGTCGGAGGCCGAGATGGTAGGCCTGTTGGGACAGAGTAGGGCACAGTATCAGGTTGAGTTTCGACTCCTTGCATATCGGGAGAAGCAACCAAGGAGGGCTCGCTGGGAGAGCCAGATTGTTGAGGGCTAGCCAGGGAGGATGTGAGCTGATCCACCCGTTCCTCCCATTCTGGTGACTGTGATGGATAAGGCTGATGAGATGGAAGCACTTCTTCATCCAAGGGTGAACCCATGCATATCAGATCCCTAGATTCTAGGAGCTGCGGGGAAGTAACCCTCGGGGATTTCACTTTTGAAGATTTAGGTTTCTTCAGTGGAAAGGGTTCTTGAACCGAAGACGCGTCGGTGGATGGCTTCCGTTTGATGGTTGTTTTTTATGTCGATGGTTTCAGCATGGAGTGTTTGGTTTTGTGCCCCTTGGTGGACAATGTCGAAGGGGTATTGGAGTGTGATGGCAGAAGGGCGCTGTTTCGCCATCTCAGAAATGGCTTTATCCATGGCCTTAGCCTGTGAGGTGGACTTACAGGCAGGGTGAGCCATAGACTTTGTGGGCTGGAGGGATTGTTCCCAAAGCCGAAGCTTAAGTCTAGAAAGACGACTGCGGAGAACTCCGCGTTTGAAATTCTTACAGTGAGGGCACGAAGAGGTTTGGTGGGCCTCAACGAGACAGAAAAGACATTTAGTGTGGCAGTCAGAAAGCGGGATCTTGTTGTTGCAGACCATGCAATGTTTAAACGGGCCCACAGGGGGCATGAAAATAAGGAAAAAAGGAAGGGGGGATGGGGAGCTTTAAGGCCACAGCAACAAAGAAAAAACTTCCTTTTTAAAAAAAAATAATAGTAATAAAGGAATCAAGAATAAACTCTCTTTCACTTTAGGAAAAATCCTCACAGAAGTGATCGATACGAGGCTCTCAATGTGGCGGTTGAAAGAAACTGAAGGGAGAGTCTTGGCGCCAAGGTACTTATACTAAGGGGGAGGGGTCTGCATTAATGTGTTATTTTTGCTACCGCAGAAACTCTAGAATCTTCCAACAAGGCTCCACGCATGCGCGGATTACCCAGGGTGTGATTCACAGAGGCCACAAAGAAGAACTGATCCTTTCAGCACTGACACCATTGGATTCAAGCCATCCTACATGGAAAAATATACATTTTTATAAAAAGATAAACCAAACAGTAATGTGTTCCCACCTGCAAAGTACATGCCAATCAACTCACTGCAAAAATTTATTTATCCATTCAAAAGCTTGTCAAGTAAGTTGCCATATCCAGTTGGAATTAGTTCCTTCCCATGTCTCCTCATCATTCCTAGTACAAGAGAGCCAAAAACTTTTCCACTTGATTGAATACACTCAACAGAAGAGCTAGAATTTTGTAGCAATTCCCTACAAAGCTTAATTCAAGTGGAACAATATTGGTTTCTCCCCACACCCTACCCCAACAATGGATTCAGTGTGTTATTGGATGTTCATATCAATCCATGAGTCAAATGCTGGTATGGAAAGATAAATTTAAGAATTTCCACAAACTGCTCAGGAAGGTCTTCTCTTCATCATATATTGAAGATAGAAAAGAAATATAGTGTAAATAGCACACAACTATATATTTTGTGTAACAAGGGCAACTTTCAGATAGGAAATTGAAAATAAGGAAAAGTATATTATCCTATATGAAATTCAATATCCATTAGGTAGCAGATATGAAAAACAAATCCCCCAACTGTCACTTTGTCAGCCCTTTGCTCCGATCAAGCATCTGTGTTTGGAAGTTTGCCTAGATTGTCTCAATTTCAGCAGTTGAAATAATTCCCATGGTAAAAATTCCAATAGCATAAAACAGACAGTAAAAATAGACTGGTTACCGTCTTTTTAAAAAGTCATCTGTGTAAATCTCAAATTTGCTTCCCCAATATGAGCTGAAGTGGAGATTAACTGCCAGGAAGATGTGGCCTAGAGTTCATCTCTGCTTTAACTGGATTATTTTAAGACAATTTAAAAACAAAATACTTAAAACACAAGCATGTGTAAGACAACCAAATCTAAGAAAAAGGAGGAACAATTTACTTTTATGTAACTGTAGCTCTTCTAGTGGTCATCTGTGTTCTCATGTCTACGATCAAGTTTTGTGCATACTCAGAATATGCAGGAGCTGAACAGAATTTTGGTGGATCTCCCCACTACCACCACTATGCACATTCAAATGGCACAGAAAAAGTCAAGTCCACAGGACACTAGAGCTGTAATAGAAGCTGGGTTGTGTGAAGACATAGATGCTGCTTGAAGAACTACAGTTACAAGTTAAGTAGCCTGTGCCTTTTTCTTCATGGTCTCTTGGCTCATACATATGAGTAGCACAGCATACTAACCCACTGGTGGAGGGCAAATATTATGCAAGGGAAGACTAGTGTACAGCCCAAATGAAAGCTCCACCTGAGCTCTTCTATCCATGTTGTGGAGCTTGAAGAACACAGATGACCATGATGACTTGTTATGGTGACTTGTCCTGGATGAAAGAGAGGAACAATTCTGGGCACCAATAAAATACAGTGGTGCCTCGACTTACGAATGTCCCGATTTATGACCATTTCGAGTTACGACCAGCTCCGGCCGCAAAATTTTGCTTCAACTTGTGACCGGAGCTTCCAGTTACGAACAGAAAAAGGCAGGGGGAAAAGGCAGGAAATTCAAATTGCTAACCGTTAGTAGGCGAAGAGGCTGCTTCTTTGTAGCTCTTTCACCCCAACAGTTAAAGTGAGTGCAATCGGAGGAGGCTTCGGACTGCCTGGTAAGGTAAGGTGCTGCTTTCTGCTTTTTAAAAACTGTTCTGGGTGGGTTTTGCAGCGTGGTTTTGGGCCGGGGGGTTCTGTTTCTGTGCTGTGATGGGTCTTGGGGGGTTTGTTTGTTTTTTGGTATTTTTCCCCATTTCTGATGGGTCTTGGGGGGTTTCCTTGCTTTTTGGGTTTTTCCCCCCCATTTCCAATGGGTCTTGGGGGGTTTGTTTGCTTTTTGGGTTTTTTCCCCCCATTTCCGATGAGTCTTGGGGGTTTGCTTGCTTTGGGGGTTCCCCCCCCATTTCCGATGGGTCTTGGGGGGTTTGCTTGCTTTTTGGGGTTCCCCCCCATTTCTGATGGGTCTTGCGGGTTTTGCTTGCTTTTTGCTTTGCTTTTTTTTGCATTTCCGATGGGTCTTGCACGCTTCACTTGCTTTTTGCTTTGCTTTTTTTGCATTTCCGATGGGTCTTGCATGCTTCGCTTGCTTTCTGCTTTGCTTTTTTTGCATTTCCGATGGGTCTTGCACGCTTCACTTGCTTTTTGCTTTGCTTTTTTTGCATTTCCGATGGGTCTTGCATGCTTCGCTTGCTTTCTGCTTTGCTTTTTTTGCATTTCCGATGGGTCTTGCACGCTTTGCTTGCTTTTCTTTTTTTCCCCCCCTTCGGCCGGAACGGATTAATCGCGTTTCCAATGGGTCTTGCAGTGATTTGTGTGTGTGTGTGATTTTTTCTTCTGCTGGAACGGATTAATTGCATTTCAATGCATTTCAATGGGAAATGGTGCTTCGATTTACGACCATTTCGAGTTACGACCGGAGTTCCGGAACCAATTAAGTTCGTAAGTCGAGGCACCACTGTACCCGGTCTGTGGGCTGAGTGGAAGGGAAGTAATGCACTCCCATACAGATAAAATAAGGGAATACTTAATATTCTCAGATTAAATAATCCAACTGTTTCACTGTTGTGGTAAACAGATTTTTATTTTTCTGCCTTGTGGTCACCAAGCTCACAGTCCACACAGCACCACTGTTCAGAAACAGTATTTGTGGGAAGCAAAAGCAGTTGGATTAGAAGATTCTTACCAACATGCTTCAAAGACAGAAATCAGGCAGAATAAGTGCATGGTTTGGACGCAGTCTTTCCTACAATAGCAGTTTAGTTGCAGAACTCTCTCCCCAAAACCACTGTCCAAGTCACTTTCAATGGCTTTCACGATTTTCAAAGAGATTTTTTAAAATGTATTTCAGAGGGCATGTGTCGGGTAAGGCGTTTTGTGGATTCTGTTAGACATACTTTTTACAGCCTGCTCAGTTGATAATATGTAAATTGCACAGAATATGTTTTTAAGGCATTATTTTAAACTAGAATTGTGTACTGTTCCTTTCTCATGCTGCAAACTACTTGAGGAATTCCTGGAGCCATTTTTTTTTTTTTGTAGAGTCTAACCACAAATAAATTCTACAAGTAGGATTATGATTGCATGTACAGTAGTGTCATCTTCCATAGAGAACAACAGGAATAAAATGTATCCACCAGGTAAAGTGAAAATTACATGCCATTACAAGTGCTGACACTTCTATATTGCAGCACTCAAAACAGACACAGTTTGGTTCCTGTTATTAAAAAAAAAAACCAAAACAAAAAACAACAAGCTAAATATTGGTTGAGGCCTTAGTTAATAAAATGAAAAATACTGACTTAACAGTTATTTATATGATAATTTCTTCAGATGAATCACCTCTGTTTTTTAATATCCTGATACAGATAATTAAAGGAGCTGTGATAATTTCAGAGAATAACTATATTCCCTAGTTAGAACAAAGAGGCAAATTCTTTCAATTGATGACACAAACACATCTTAAACAATAATTGTGAGCATATGGCAGCCGTTAGCCTCAGGAACACTCCTTGACATTACAATTTGCCTGCATAAATACAAAACCACATTGGAGGAAAATTCATATGTAGGGTATACATATGCAAGTGCCATGGAGCAGCTGGTCCTTTTTGTAAGATATTTGAGATATAAACACACATTTTCTACTTACAAACAAGTTATTCTTTTAGGACAATTATGATGGATACAAACTCTCCACAATTAAAATTTTCCCATGTTAAAGCTAAACTTAGAAAAGTTCTCCTCCCATGGCTGGTATTACAAAAGAGCAACGCACATACCTAGTACTGAAATGCCACATAAACATGTTTCACGAAAAGACTGTGTTTTACATTTATTTCTTCATTTATTCCTTTCATTTATACGCTATTCTTCTCTCCAAACATATCCAGAAAGGTGCACAAAACAAAAACAATGCATATATAGCATATACAACAATAAAATACTTCACATAAATGATAAAGTGCAATAATATCCGCAACAGTCTAGAGAATTTTTATAAACATTACCATATAATGAATGCTTACTCCACAAGTGGTGGAATATCAGTTTCCTAACAGTTAAAGACCCACTGAAACAATACTGCCTCATATCCCCGCTTGAATCCCTGAAGGGATGTCATAATTCAGGAAGAGAATTCCAGCACATGGGGCAGCAACACGGAAAGATAGCTGGCAGTTGGCACCTTTAGAAGGGCACTTCCAGATTATCTCAAGTAGCACAGGAACTCATATGGGCACATGCCGTCCAGTAGGTAGGTGGGTCACAAGCTGTGTAGGACTTTAAAAGTGTTTTTTTTTAATGCATGGAGTATTCCAGTTATTCCGTTTTTATAACGGGGTGTTATGTGTTTAAAATCACCAGCATCCAAAATGATAACTGAAAGTAATTTCCCCATGCCTACATCATGAAAATGATGTAGTAAAATGAAATATTATAAAAGCCAAAAAGTAATCTATTCCTTTAACAGATTGTGAAGACCAAGTGGAGGTGTGACTCTGTTGGTTTCTTCTGAAATGATACACAGAGAAGGCATGGCTCACCATATTTATACAAAAGTATGTTTCACTGTGTACATATGTCTCAAGCTGCAGCACCCAAGCACTGAAACGTAACATGCTGGGTTGGATCCAGACTTAGAACAGGGCAAGTTAGTCCTAAGTGTTTTCATTTTCAGTGTGTCTTATCTAAATCTCATTCCATTGGCATCTGAAAAGAGGAAGAAAAACTACTAGATGGCCTGAAATTTAAAACAGGGAAAAGAAATCTTTTGTAAGATTTAGAAAATGTATTTTAGTAAAGTTTCTGCACTCCCACATCCGGTTAAAAAAAAGTGATAAAATATACTTCCCAACATTTAATTAAGAACAGTAAAGAGCCAGGTGCTGCAAGTCAATGTGTTTGAGATTTTAACTGCCCCCTTATGGCCCTTTTCATCTTCTACTATTTCATACATAGACAAGGTACTAGTATGCAGGGCAGACAAAGTTGAGGCTGTATATTTCAAGCTTTCCTTAAGCAGAAAAAAAGCTGTTCCATTAGACGTAAACAAGAATTGTTGGCAGGGCATGTGTACTCCTACTTTAATTGACAGAGGGAAATGTGACAACATAAGAACATTTTGAAATGATGTAGTAGAAAAAATATAGAGAAAAAAGAGCTTTCCATAAACCCCAAATTTACTTTGTTTCTATGTCTCTTCATCTTTTAAAAAGTAAGAACTATAGAAAATTCAGAGCTGAAAATGTAATTTATTAGAATTTTTCAGGAACTTCATGAGGAATAAACATGAATGAATAACTTGTATCATTCAGGTGCTCAATTATCACTATGCCCTAATGTCTGATTTAAAAACACCAATGAGAAGATTTGTATCCCACTACATCAAGTGGTTTGGCTTGTTTATACATAAACAATCAAAAACTATTTCTTTATTTGAAATATTTTTACTCTGCCTTCCTCCTTAAAGAGGACCCAAGGCAGTTTACATAATTAAAAGACAATAGGTAAAGGTAAAAGTTCCCCTTGACATTTAGTCCAGTCGTGTCCAACTCTAGGGCGCGGTGCTCATCCCCGTTTCCAAGCCATAGAGCCAGAGTTTGTCCGAAGACAGTTTCCGTGGTCACGTGGCCAGCACGACTAGACATAGAACGCCGTTACCTTCCCACCGAGGTGGTACCTATTTAATCTACTTGCATTTTTACATGCTTTCAAACTGCTAGGTTGGCAGGAGCTGGGACAAGCAACGGGAGCTCACTCCGTCGCGTGGATTCGATCTTACGACTGCTGGTCTTCTGACCTTGCAGCACAGAGGCTTCAGCAGTTTAACCCGCAGCGCCACCACGTCCCTTAAGTATTCATATTTTAAATGATTTAAGGATCAGGAGAGTGAACAGGTGAGATTTTGGTGCCTATGGATGGATTTGTCTTGTGATCCCTTCTTGCTCTGCAGTTCCATATAATAAATTGTGGGACGGTGTCATATGACTTGCCTATACAATCACAAGTTTAATATTCTTGCTTGATCTCTCCAATCCTATCATGCACTACTGAAACCTAACTAGGAGAATATGTAGGGGCTACTTTGGCCCAGCCGAGTTTGTTAAATTTGCAACAGCAAGCAGGATCTGATGGATCGAGAGGCAAGTTCACATGATCCACCATCTATCTTCATATTAAGAAACACTGTCCAGCAATTTCAGCAAGATGGGGTAGGAACTGTGTTATTACGTCAACCAACACTTTGCCTATCTCCCTGCATGATCTGATCAAGGTGGTCTTAGAAGCATTGTCAGCATCCTTCAAACTGGCTGTATGGTGACAGCGTCCAAATTCATATGGAGGCTTCCTCAACAGGAGTACTCAAGGTTTGAGACCCTTAACTTCTGCAGAGGTGGATAACTATTAAATTATTTCATCCTGAAATACTATTGGATCTTAAAGGATTCTTGAATACTCTAGGAATTTTTCTGACACTAAAGCTGACTCCCAGTGTGATGTAGTAGCTAGAGTGATGACTAGGACTCAAGAGACCTGGTTTTGAATCTCCGCTCAGGCATGAAAATTCACTGGGAAGGTGGCACTCACTTCCCTTGAAAATCCACTTAGGGTCCCTAGAAGTCAAATGTAACTTGACAGTACATCACTCACTCACTCTCTCTCTCTCTCAAACACACACACATACACACAAAGACAAAATTCATGTCAAAATTAAACTGTGAAATGGGAATCCCTGTCAAATGTACCTGTAAAGGTGACAGGATCGAGCAAAGGGCCTCCTCGGATGATTTCAAGATCTGAGGAGGGTTATATGGGGAGATATGATATGTCAGAAAGAATGGACCCAAGCAGTATAGGGCATTATAGGTCATAAGCAGCACTTTAAATTGGACTCAGAAATAGACTGGTAGCCAGTGAAGCTGTGTAACAGAGTATAGCTGCAGAATTTTGCACCAGATAAAGTTTCTGAACTGTCTTCAAAGGCAGCCCCATGTAGAGTGTGTTACAGTAATCCAAACAGGATGTGACTAGGGCATGTGTCACTATAGCCAAATTGGACATTTCACAGAACGGATGCTGCTGGTGTACTAGCTTTAACTGTGCAAATGCATTTCAGATCAAAACCAAGACCTGGATTTCCATGTTCAGAGATGAGTCAAGGAGTCAAACTGACTTTTCAGGGTGACTGTAACCCCATTTAGCACATGTTGAGTTCCTATTCCCTAATCTGCCTTCTGACCAACCAGGACCACCTCTGTCTTGTCTGAATTAAGTCTGCCCTCATTCAGTCCAGTTATGAAGAAAACTATAGGCATATATACTAAAAATACATACTTGCAACTTATGATAAAAGTTACAGGTATGATTGCCATCCAAATATCATACAACTATGAGAAGTTGCAGACATTCAAATACAAAACTTAATTTGTAGGCGGAAATCAAATCTTGAAAAAAAAAAGGAGCTCATAGTCTAAAACAGGCATACTGAAAAACAGAACAGAGAATACATGTCTAATCTAAAAAATAAAAAGCATTATAACTTTAAGAAACCTTTAATCTTAATGCATATTAGAAATACCAAATGTGTTAAATAAAATATATTAAAATAAAACACATTATTTGGCCTCGAAGCATGTTAAGAACACACAAAGAAAAATAAAACATTTTCTAGATTGCTCACCCAACCACACAAATTAAAGTCTATGGAGGAAAATCCATGTCTTCTGTGTATTTTCTCTATGTTGCTTTGTTATCTTTTCCTCCCTTCCAGCAATGCTCTCCTGGCATCATTTTCACTCCTTGAAATGATATATGGCCATCTGTTCTCAATTGTTTTTATACCTTTTATCAATTGTTTTCTTTTCTTCTTTGTTACTAATGTTTTCTTCTCAGATGACTCAGGTATTCTGATAGTAAGAACCTGCTTTATTAGCTAACATAATATTCTCATAGACTTCACTCTTACTCCATTTCCTAAGAGAGGAAACATATGTTGATAAACAACTATGTTTTAACTATCATTTCTAACTTTTGATTTTCTACCTGTCAACACTACCGATCCAAAAATAACTTAGCTACATGAATTCTACATCTCACAAATTTACATTTTCCAAAGGATAGCACTATAAGATCATATAATACTCTTGTTTCATTCACATTTGTATTTACAATAATCTCTTAACTAAATTTACAAATTCTAACCAAAACATTCATTCAGAATGCAAACATTCATTCAGTTGCTACAATTGTTTATATTTCATTAACCTTGCTCTGCCGGAGCTGGTTAATTGTTTTGCAAAACCTATGTAAACTATCTTTTCAAGCCACAAGTTTTATAAGTACTTTTACTTTGGGTCAATTTGTGCTGTACCCTCCCACAGCCATTTTAACACTCTTAAACACACAAGGTTTCAAACCTTGACAAGGGAAAAACAGAACCCTATGAGACACCAAAGGATTGAGTAGCTGTCTCCCAGTACCACCTTTTAAGCTCACTCTTCCAGGAACACCAGAACCACTAGAAAACAATGCAGAAGGATACAGTGGCCAATGGTAACAAAAGCCACTAAGAAATCAAGCAGAACCAACAGGGACACAGTCCCTCTGTCTAGTTCCTGTCTAGGTCATCCACCAAGGCGACCAAAGTTGTATCTGTTCCATACTCAGGCTTGAAGCAAAATTGAAATAAACCCAGATAATCCATTTCATATATATTCAAAGGCCTTCTTCAGGGAGTTATAAAGGTATATCAGAGAGACAACAAACATATAAATACATCTATACGGATGTCAAAAAGTATACAAACATTTAGTTATTTCGTATACTGCATTAAAGAGCTTACACATTCTGACATTGACAAGACCACTCTGCAGAAGTTTCTACTGAGATTCACAAACTTACCAGCAACTAACAGAAGCAACTAACAAAAGCAAATGAAAGGCTATAAATTTTACTCTGTGAGTGATTTATGCTGCTGGAGCATGGCAAATAGATTTAAGGCCTCTCTTACTTAGACATGGTTTGGTTAGGTTTAAGAGAATTTTTACAAAACTTCAGATCTTACTCATAGAGGAGATGAAAGTCCAATGCCTCATTAAGACCCAAGGTCATAACATCTTCAATGTCCTTCTTTGGATGTTATCTCTAGTATTCATCTCTTGTAATACCCAGATTTTTTAAGACTGTGTTCGACAAAGTTTGTTACTAAAGGGCTCTCTGTTCTCAAACTGCTTATGTCACATATATGTTCTCATATTTTTTTTTTAAGAGTAGTGTCTTTCCCACATAGATATTTTGACATTTACAGTCAATAACATATAGCACAAAATCAGTACTATATTTGTGGTTTGGGTAGTCTGAAGTACATCCAGTTTAAACAAGTAAAGTGACCTTGGGCCTAGACACCTCCTGTAAAGTCTTTTATGATGACATATGTCTGTTTTGCAAATCCATTTCTAACTGGCATGTCCCATATTTCTTCTCCTTTTTAATAAGATCAGGAATGTCTTGAGCACTTTTACATATGCTGAATTACATATCAATGATTCTTAATACTCTCCTGTAAAATATTGGTAATAGGATTGGTCAGAATAAAATTCAAGCAGTTAGAAGGTGCTGCCCTAAAAAGCCAGATCATATTTTTTGAGATCCCTGGAGGCTTTCAAGAAAAGATTGGACAGCCATCTGTCCAGGATGGTATGAGGTCCGGGATGGTATGAAGTGTGCTGCCTTGGGAAGGGGGTTGGACAAGAAGACCTCCAAGGTCCCTTCCAACCCTACGACAATTCTGATTCTATGAACTTCCTCCGCACTTTTAAATCCAACAAGTACATTTCTGGTTTGTTATAGTGAATGCTATATTTCTGTTAGTATTCTTAGTGTTCACCCACTGACAATGTGGACCCAGTCCCGCTCCTTCTCCATGTAATAAATACATCATCAATTAATCTAAACGAAACTACTTAGTATCCCAGACAGAAATCTCCCAGACAAATAATATCCTTCTCAAACTTTCCATATTTAGATTAGCCTCTCCAGGTGCCACAGCACACCCATTTTGACTCATCTAACATAGCAATAGAACCAGTTGTCAAATTTAAACTAATTCTTAGTTACAGATATTTCTGCAATGGAAATGAGAAAGTATGAGGCAATATCTTCTTCTTTTTCCCCATCCTGTATGTAATATATCATAGCAAGACTATCTCCCTGGAGTATACTGGTATAAAAAGTTCTTACATGCATAAAGACAAGAATATCCCTCTCTTCTATTGTAATATATGTTATTTTATTAATAAAATCAGATAATCTCTTACATAAAATGGGATCACCAATATTAATGGTTTGAGGAAAAAATGATCTATAAATGATACTATGGACTGACCCGGGGGAGGAATAAATCCTTGAAGGATGTGAGGCAAATTACAGAATAGAGGCATTCTGCAATTGGATTTCAACACAAATCTGTACTCATATTTACCTTCAGATATAACCCAAGCTCAAATCTCTGTCCTGGTTGTTGTGGGATTATTACTACATGATTTCTGCCTGAAACAGGGAGGCTCTCGGTCTTGCAATCAACAATATGCTGTATCACAACAACAAACTGTCACCTCCCCACCTTTCAGAGCAGTCCAAAGACAAATCTCATCGAATCTAACATTCCCTATGATTCATGTTCTAAGGGCAAGAGGTCACCTTTTCAATCCTCTTTAAAGCTGAATAAACCAGCCTTTCAAATCAGCCTGGAGCATAAACCAGGAGAGTGTTCTAAAGCCCACTTTAGAGTCTGAAAATTTGGATTTGACATAATTTTATATACCAGAAAAACCTAAGCAGGCCTAATCTAACTTGAATGGAGTCATGTAAGGGGGAAAAAAACCTCTATCCAAAATGTGGTTTTCAAATATGCTGAGTGTCTTTCTAGAAAGACTGGCAGCTCGTGTTTTCTGTAGGAATGACTGGGAGGAGGTGTGTGTCTCAGACCACGATTACATTAGGGTGGGGGTGGAAAACTATTTCAATCAGGTTTAGCATGTTTTAAAACAAAATTTTAAAAACACACATAGAAGTATATTTTTTTGCTTGAGAATTGTATTTTTTCTAATCAGAGGTGAGTTATTTTACTCTTCCACCAGAAAGTCACTTATTTTAACTCAGATGTCAAATCAATTTATTTTCAATTGTTTTGGCATATGTGCATGCCTCTGTCAGTGTAAATTGTGTCTATTCCTTTGCACTGGCTGCCTCTCACAGCCACTAACCACTTCCAATCTTTTTTTTTAAGTGCTTGCTACCTGAAATAGTACTAGCATGACATGATGGAGGGAAGGAGGGAGGGAGGGATCAATCAGTCAATCAATCAGATGGAACTACAGGTTTCCATTGCAAACTAAAATGTGTGTAGAGGGAGACAGACACACACAGAGAGAGAGGTGGGGTGTTGAAAGGAACAGAGAGCCAGGAGCCCCGCTGGCCAGAGGAAAGAGGCACCAGTGAGAGAGAAACTGAAAGTTTCACTTTGTTCAGAGTGGATTGTTTCTGACAAGAGAAATTTACAAACTCTGGAGCTTCTCAGCTTGGGAAGGAGGAAGCACTTTCCTCCACCTTTTCTCTCTGCTGGCTATTGTAAATCTGCATCTTCCCTCTGGTCAGCTAGGCCCCTGGCTTCCTCTTTCCATGTGTGTATGCATCCATCTGTCTCTGTGGGTGCACGTCAGGGTGAATTTGATTTAAATCAAATTGATTTAAATCGTGCCTTGTATCAAAACTCAGATTTTTATTTTTTTAAAATAACTCCGGGAGGCAGTGGAAGACAGGAGGGCCTGGCATGCTCTGGTCCATGGGGTCACGAAGAGTCGGACACGACTAAACGACTAAACAACAACAAAAATAAAAAACACTTTTTAAATTTAAGTCCATTTGATTTTTTTAAAATTATTGATTTTTATCCATCCTGGACCATGTTGGGCTGCACTGGAAGCTGGCAGTCCAATCTACTTTATTTTTTGCTATCCATCCTGTCATGCTAGTGTTATTTCAGATAGCAGACACTTAAAAATATAAAACCCCATAGCAGCATCGGTAAGTGGCTATGAGGCAGCCAGCACTAGGGCAGGCTGGCACAGGACAAAGCTCAAATACGACGATTCTAAAAACCCATGTAGCCCCCTCAACCAATATTCAAAACAGTTTAAAAACTGATTCAAAGTTTTCCCAAGAGGACACACACATCAACCCAAAAATCATGTCACTACCATGTGACTTTTAACTGATTTCAAAAACACCAATCCATCTACCAATGTATTTCATTAGTATAACCATGCTATCACAGTTCTTTTTTTTCTTGCTGCTGGAAATGAATATTTTCCTGTGATTACCTTTGTCCTTCCAAAAGGAAGACAAATAATGAGATTGAGTTTTCAAACTATAAAATGATCCCAGTTAGAATGCCTTGTACGATCATGCAGGGAGGATACTCTGGAAAGGATTTAATGCACTGAAGAGTAAACTCTAACAGATCACATAATCTGACTCATCTCCAAGGCATGTTTTGTAGTAGAAAAACTTTAGTTCGTTAGGAAGTCTTAACTGGAGCTACACAGAGATGCTAAGGAATTAACCTGGGATTTTCTGCATAAAAGATATGTATTCTGTCATTCTGTTACAGCCTCTCCCCTAAATATCTTGAGAGTGTCAACTAAAAATGGGGGTATTCGTATTCATATACAAATACGAATATCCCCACACAGGTGCAGATAACAAGTGTCCGGCCCCCTGGGAGAGCCACTCTTCTACCTGGGAGTGACCCTCGTCATCCCGCCTTCTGCCAGGAGTGGCTAATCCATCGCGAGCTCCGGAGCGATAGGAAGGGAGTCCAGAGCCCGCAGCAGCGGCGGAATTATGAGTGGTCGGTCTGGCCCCAGGGGGCCAGACCCTCATTATCTGCACCTGTGGGGGGATATTTGTATTCGTATATGAATACGAATACCCCCATCTCTAGTGTCAACTTCACAAAACCAAAAATAAACTGAGTACATGAGAACAATGGGTCAAGCATTCAAAAGCTAACAAATCCTATTGAGTGCAGTGTATACAAGGAATATCTGCATCCTCAGTATAAACTCTGGAAAAGGTGTGTCAGCTGCAACCAGATTTCCTCCTGGGTGCCAAAATAATCACCAGAGAACATTCATGATGGAGAATTGTCAGAAGGCATTTAGCCTCAAAATTTTAAAAAAGAAAAAACTCATGCAACTGAGGATGTCTGCTTCTACTTCAGAAGATGCGAAGATACAGTAAGAACATACTGGTGAAAAATTCAGATGAAATTAGATACTCATCTAAATGATGGGGGAAGCACTACAAAAAGCGGTTAAAAGAGAAATGGATGGGACAGAATTGCTGAGGTACTTACTGACTCCTATATAGTATACTTAAGTTTGTATACATTTTACAATATATTGAATAAGTGTAGTAAATCCTGTTTGAAGACACCTAGAAAGACATTTTATAAATTATGAAAACAACTGATGTTAATCATATGAACAAATATCTGGGCGAATTCCAAAAATGTACATCTGCAAACAGAACAGGCTGCTGGCAGTTTCACTTCCCAGCTTCCCCACAGCCCCTGATGCTCTTCCAACACTTGCCCCACAAGGATGGAGAAGACTGTGAAACAGATTAGAAGGGGAGAGAGGGGAAGAAAAGATGGCAAAGCCCTCTTTCGCAAGTTGTTCATTCTCACAATATGCAATGAAAAATTATATTACCTTTTGGAATTCCTGGTGATTTTGTGGAAAGGGCTGTGTAGAAGCTCAGTAAAATAACACTGGCCACTTTCACATTATGCTAAACCATCCGCCTGTTTAGCAAAATGTACATAAATGAGAATGAGATGGATCAAGTCTTTAGCTCATATACTCTCTTCTCCGTCCACATAGACAGATATGTAGAAATTGGTAATGGTTCTGGCTTCTGTGTTGCTTTTGGCTTGATTTTTAGTGGACATTGTGGAATCTAAAAGATTCAATTGTATGCCACCCAAAGAATACATGTTATTCAGCAACTAACAATTAAAAATATATATATACTCTTCTTAGCCAAAAAGTAGGAAGAAAGAGAGTGTGCAAGCCCAAGGTTTGATGTGGCTTTTTCTACTTCTCACTGGAAGGACAGATCCTGAAGCTGAGGCTCCAATACTTTGGCCATCTCATGAGAAGAGAAGACTCCCTGGAAAAGACCCTGATGTTGGGAAAGTGTGAAGGCAAGAGGAGAAGGGGACGACGGAGGACAAGATGGTTGGACAGCGTCATCGAAGCTACCAACATAAATTTGACCCAACTCCGGGAGGCAGTGGAAGACAGGAGGGCCTGGCGTGCTCTGGTCCATGGGGTCACGAAGAGTCGGACACAACTTAATGACTAAACAACAACAACAAAAGCATTAAACTAATAAATAACAACAACAAACATGCCAAAACATTTAAATCACCTGGACAAAAGGAACATTTTGATTTGGCACTGAAAACAAGGACAAATGGCACCAACTGTAGTTCCCTCGGCAGAGTATTCCAAAGTTGGGTCACTCCCAACTGTATATGCCTTATGCATAACCTTTCTTTTGTATGCGCATAACACATTTATTAAAGGCACCTTCTAAATGCTTTAAGAGAAATACCCTATTTTTTGGACACATGTAACTCATGAAGGGCTTCATATGAAGACGATAACGTTTGGTAGCATTAAATGGTTAGATGTGCTCCTTACACATAACACATTACAACGATCCAAACTGGGTGTTACCAGAACATAGATAATTATGAAAAGACTACCTCTTCCAAGAAAGGTCACAGCTAATAGACACAGCAATGTGAAGCAGCCACCTCAGAACTGGAGTGGTGTTTGAGGGGAATGATGAGAATGGGTAGGAGGACAAAGGGCTGCCTGCTACATAGCATTCCCTGTGTCCACTGTGTTAGCCTGCTGCCCTCAGGCACAGTGAGACTGCTGTCCTTTTTGTCAGCATCAGAAATATTTCACTACCAATTCAGTCAGCTTCTGTCCATGGAATGCCCATGGTGGATGCATCAACGTGCCTTTCTCTAGTGATAAAGTTGAATCAAGAAGCATCTCCAACCTTCACACTTGCTACTTAATAGGTAACACAATCCTATTTAAAACAAGTTAAAACAAAAAACCTCAGAACTGTTAGCCACCTACTTATACTGCCTTCAACCAGAGAGTGATTCATTACTTTCACTGTGTTAGCTTATTTATATAGGACAGAGAAATTGTACAGCATGACATCAACATATAAATGATACCTTACTACAAGTTTCAAAATGACTCCACTCAGCAGCTTCATATAGATGTTAAAAAGCATGGAACCTTGTACAACCGAGTTAGCTAATCAGGTCACATATTATTATAATTGATTAATGATATTATTAAATTTAACACTCAATGCTGTGACTAGGGAGTATGATGGAAAAGTGTTTTATTTGTTTCAAATCGAAGATTGTGAAAAGCAAATGAATTACTTGCAAATCTGCCAACTATTCATACATCACACACTCATGCAGGTTAGGGCAAATACCTAATATTCAAACTCTGAGATTATATGTATCAATTATGATCTACTTAATGTGATTTTATGTATCGATGGAAGGCATTTAATTAAACAAAATTAAGCCCAGAAACAGACTCAAGTGCTAGCATGCTTGTAATAGCTTATATACATGCAAATGACAATAATGAAATCGAATCCACTGCTTAATGGTGGATGACAACCATGCAATCAATAGCAAACTTCCCGGATTCATTATAGTGTTACTTTAGATCTACATCCCTGCTATACAGAAGGGCTCAATAAAGTATTGCATGTTGTCATATAATATGTATGGGCATGTTCACGCAACACAGCAAGCCAGGAATCTACAGGAATACTGAATTATGATGAAGCAGCAGAAGATAGTTTCAAGCTATTCAACTGCTCCCAGTTGGGAGTAGGAGCAGCTAAACAAACCACAGAGCTTTGCTGACTGTGTTGCTTGCTTTTCCTTCCTCCCAACAACCCAGAAAGAAGCCAAGAGCAAACCTTGGGTTCCTTCTCAAAGAAGTAACCGAAGAAAGGAAGAAAAGTACCCCACTTGGGAGCAATCAAACAGCATGCACTAGCATGCTACTCATTCATGGAAAGCCAAGGGATAAAGCTGGGATATGAATATAATAAATAGGCACAAAAACTGGGAGGGTCCTTAGAATCTTGAGGCGGAGAACTGTGTGTACTTTTCTGGGGGTAAACTACATTGAAAATAATGGGACTTCACTCTGAATAAAGACATAGAAGTTGTGTGTTGATTCATGTAGTAAGTTGCATTTTTTCCCATTTGTTTTTCCTTGTTAAATGCTTCCTAATTCTCTGGCAGCAGGCATGTAGCTAGAAGAAACTGAATGTTGCTTTCTAATATTTGAAAATATTGACAGCTTTTTTGACAACTTCAGCTGCTACTGAGGTCCCAGCCTGGCCTCTTCCCATTGAGTCCAGTCAAGCCAGAGCCCCTGGGCTTAGAGTAAAGCATGGGCTTAGAGCACTTAATGTGCATATAACGTTTAATAATTTGTGTTTCTTCTGTTTGACCACCACAGTGAGGAAACATCATCAACAAGGAGAACAGACTAGCTATTAATAAACTGTATGCTCCGTCATGAGATAAATGATCTAGTCTCTCCTCCACTCCTCTAATTCTGAACTGTTTGTTTACAAGAAAACAGAAAATACAAAACTGGAAATGTCATATTTGCTTTTGTTTGTAATTGCATACAATCATGTAGCCACATATAAAATGTGTAATACGACTAAATTGCTTGTTTAGGCTCATCGCATATTACAATTGCTTAATTTTCTTTAGTTGCGGAACAGATTTTTACCAGTGGAGAAAGGATTTCTGCACAAGTTTTGGAATGTTCAAAGAAGAAAATTTCTGTTCTCCGTGTATAAAGCATGTCACCTACTGAAACAGTAACAAACTCATCTATTTGTAATATAGATTGGTAACCATGTAATATTATATTGTACATATAAAATTGTATAAGATTATAATTATAGTGCAGCAATTATTGTTGCCAATTTGTTTTTGTCTTCTGTGATTGAGTAAATTATTACCATGTTTCCTCGAAAATAAGACAGGGTCTTATATTAAATTTTGCTCCAAAATACGCATTAGGGCTTATTTTCAGGGGATGTTTTATTTTTTTCAAGTACAACAATCTACGCTTTTTCAAATACAGCCATGTCATCTTCTGGTTTCTGCACAATGGTGGAGGGTGGGGTTTCACTTAACTGGGGCTTATTTTTGGGATAGGGTTTATATTATGAGCATCCTGAAAAATCATACTAGGGCTTATTTTCAGGTTAGGTCTTATTTTCGGTCTTAGGTCTTATTATTCTCTAGCCTAAACATGGCTGAAAGAACAAACATAACTTCTGAATAAGGCTATTTTAAGAAAACCTGTTTTCAAATTCAAAGAAAAAAAGATACCCTGTTTCCCCGAAAATAAGACCTAACCTGAAAATATGCAATATGACTCTTTAATTGCTACCCATCAGAAGACACCTAATAGCCAATGCCAGAATCTGAAGGAGGATCTGTTGTCAGGACAGCAGATTCTATGAAGGAAAGGGGGGCTTAATAAAAGTAATCAGAGGGCTCGTTAAGACGGGCATTTGTTTTGTATCTAAACTGGATACAAGAAGGGAAAATCCTTTAAAAATCTGTATCTAAGCTGGATAAAAGAAGAGGAAAGCCATTAAAATTTGGATGGCATTAATAGATTCTACAATCGTGGGGATGCTCTGTAAGTGCAAAAAATGGGAGCAAGTGTCTCCCACCCACTCCTAATGGATTGTTTCACCACACAGTTTGGCTTTTCCCATGGGAAACATGATTGGATGTCTGAAAAACACAGAGAACACCGTTGTGTATTTCCTTCAACAAGCACTTGCCAAACATAATGATTCCCTTATATGAAAAAGAACACTCATTAATTAAAATCACAATTAAAAAATACTGACATAAAATTTGCAAAATAACATTTCCCATTTGATTAGTTGTCTTCTGGGATGCAGAACTTCACATCCAATAGGACAGGGGGGAAATCCTATTTTGACTGAACAGGAAATCTTGAGAACACAAGGAGACGTTTTGCCTCATTTTGCTATTTCCATTGCTTTACCTACGCATGCAAATAATACATGCAAAACAGGAACACAGTGCAATATGTTGTTTTTGTTTTGCAACAGTAATGTTTCCTAATAGAATTGCTATCTTACTTCCTACTGGACTGCTGTGCACAGTAGCTGTAGTACAGAAGAAGCACAAAAGGCACAACTTTTTTTCAAGAGATATGCTTGTGAAGGATAAAAGAAACAACAATGTGTAGTATACCAGACATTGTGCTTCATTGCATATTTATTGAGCATTGTGTGGCTGAGAATAATTGCCAGATATAAATTGTAATACCAATGACCAGTCAAAAGTAACATCCTCACCTGCTAACTCATCATTATCAACACCATCATCGCTTCCACTATACACAGCCCAATAAATTTTGGCTGGATTAAGTTTCTTGAATATTGAGTCATTCATAGTCATTTCCTTAAAAATATGTGCTGTTCCAAGTAAAACAGCCTTCTGCAGTTGGTGTATCGTGATCTCATTTACGCCTAGAGTACAAATATGGTTTTCTAGGTCTTTTGGTATTGCATCTAAAGCACTAATTACAACCAGAACAATTTTAGTTTTCTTTATACTTTTCAGCTTTAATTTGTTCCTACTACTTTGCATTAAGGTACAAAAACAAACATTTATAGAATACTTTCTGACACGCAAGAGGGTCTCCATCAATAAACCATACTACCATCACATATTTGTTCACCTGAACATACTGTAGCCTGCTGGAAAAGCTGGTTTCTTCCCAGCAATAAAAACTAAAGCCAACTATTGGAGCAGTTAATCCTTGGAAGGCTTTATAACAATCTTCCTTGACAAGACTGATAAACAGGGAAACAGCAAAAATGTTCTAACTTGTTAAGACTATTGCAAATTATTCAACTCACTTCTTGACCCCAGCACACACAAACTGCTAGACGGGAAAACTGGAGTGCAATATGCTACAACTTCAAATCAAAGCCTTCCCCAGCAATAGAAATGCAGAAGACAGAAAAACAAACTTAAGTTTAAGGTTTATTTTGTTACATTCATTATCCCAATCAAGTTAATTCTAAATGTCAACTTGTTCTTTTGGGTTAACAGCTGTACTTGGTGTGTTGCCCCAACTGCATGATTTAAACTTATTTAATCTAAGTGCATGGATTTTGCATAGTCACCTGGAGCAGCAAATCTCCCAGTTTAATTGAACCCACCTCGATTTTAAATTTCAAAAAGGTACTATTGCAGTTTAAGTACCGTATTTTCCATGTATAAGATGCCCCCATGTATAAGACACACACACACCCCACTTTTCTAACCCAAAACTAAGAAATCTTAACTTAGCTTTCAGTATTCAGCCTCTGGGCTCAGAACGCTTGGACATTACGAGTCCCTGTTGCATCTGAGCCTACAGGCTCCACCTCCAACAAGGTGTGTTCCAATTGGTTTGTTCAGCATCAGCTGACATCAGTTCCATAAGGCTCGTCATTAGAGGAAGTTAAGTCTCCTGACTGTAGGAACCTAAGACTCGTGATTGAAGGAAGCCTGTTTACAGAGGCAAGGTACGGGCCGTTTTGTTCTCTCCTCAACTTACTTCTGTGTATAAGATGCCCCTCAATTTTTAGTGTAATGATTTTAGGAAAAAGTAGTGTCTTATACATGAAAAAATACAGTACATGGGGTGAAATAATTATGAGTCATCCCACAATGACTTAAAAGTAATAACTGGATCCAGAACAACTGCTTAAGAGAAGGTCTTTATGTAGTAAAGAGTATACATTTTCTTGTTATAAACATTTTTAGTTGAAGCCAGCTTAATATATATTGTAGTTGCACTATGGTTGTTTTAGGTTTCAGTTTTTAGAACCATGTTTTAGAAAAAAATATGCTGTCCTATGAGCCTCCATTTGCTGCAACAACCTGCAGAAAGGAAGAATAAGATGGAAGATTACAGTCCTATATATTCTGATACTCTTCTACATTTTCAGTACATTGAAATGTAACCAATGAAATGAAAACCCTCCCAATGTAGAAAAACGTGCTCTGGTATTTTCACATTTGCTTACTATGCTAAGCGATGGGATTTCAGCCACAGAATGGGAGAAAGAAGACTTTTTCTGTACACAGACATACTGCAAGGCAGGTAACATGTGATGCATTTCTGTCTTTGATTCACCCTGTTCAGCACTTTCAAATTTACTTTTCAGAAAACATGAAGATTGTTTTCTTATTCTATGCTGCATCTTGGGGTGTGCAAGAACTGTTTCATAAATTTTTCATATTATGTGTGAGCTTTCTGGGTAAGTTTTTGACAAGTTACAAAAGTATAATTGAAAAATTAAGAGATCGCAGGCAAAATCCTTTGTGTGGCTATGCAGACATTATGCCCGTAGTAGCTACAATTACACCTGTTAACAGACATAATGTCTGGCAAATTTACGCAAGTGTAACTTTACATTCCTTCTGCACAAATAGGATCTTGCCCATTGTCACATACATATATTTTTCAAAGCATATTGTAGATGCATAGGATACTTTCTGGCAATGACTGGGCAACTAGCGAGTAACTAATATTGATCAATTACTACAAAAAAGAATCAAACGTTTACATTACGCAAGAAATTATGTCATAGGTTTTTTTGTTTTGTTTTGAAAAGGGAAGGTCAACCTTATAAGGACTTGCCTGGTAACTTTTTGCCACCAGAATCGTACATGTGGATTTGCAAGCAGGAAAGAGATGAGGCTGGCAGGGCCAGGTTATAGCTTTCTGTCACTTCTTTGCCTAATTTGGAAGGCCTAGTTTCAAGTCTGACCAAAGCATGAAAAAAGTAATCCAGAGAAAACAATGTTAACTTGGATTTATTAACTCTAGAATGGGGAATAGGAAAATCTCCTAGAGTGTCCTCAGAAGGTATACTTAATACAAACCCCTGAACAGAATCCACCTATAAGCTTAAAGGAAAAGTGACTTTCAAGACAACTGATTATCACTTAGGTTGTAAACATGATGCGAGAACTAGGTTTTCCCATAATATTAACATCTAGTCAGATGTTATGATCCACATATACTCACTTCATATAGAGGGGAACACTCCACCTTCACCCGCTCTGCATCAGCAACTGTACTTGAAAGATAACAAATCTGAAGCACAAGAGTTCCACCACATGCAGGGGCTCTCTATCTGATTTGAGATCTGGAAAATGAGTATCTCAAATCACATGGTGAGTGTCTAAGGATAATGGGGGAGCTCCAGTTCAGACTTCTCCCCCTCCACAAGTAGGTGGCCAAAAAAACCAGAAATAGAGGGTTGGAGCTAAAGTGCTCCCCTCTGCCTATGATAAATATAAATGAATTTCTTAACACCTGAATTGACCTTTCATGTTTTAGTAATTTGGAGCTCTGACACTGCAACTTCCACACCCTTACAAATAAGAACAAACAACAAAACTGATAAGGGCAAAAAAAGTGAGGGGGAAGGGTCCTATTACAAATCTGTACAATTCGTTCTCAATTAAATTCTAATACTTTGCCTAGAATCTTTCATTAGTATATATGTGGTAGCTCATTAACTAGCAGCAATTTGTCATGACAATTTACACTTAGGTAAAGGTAAAGGTTCCCCTTGACATTTAGTCCAGTCGTGTCTGACTCTAGGGGGCGGTGCTCATCCCCGTTTCCAAGCTGTAGAGCCAGCGTTTGTCCCTAGACAGTTTCCGTGGTCACGTGGCCAGCGTGACTGGACACGGACCGCCGTTACCTTCCCACCGTGGTGGTACCTATTTATCTACTCGCATTTACATGCTTTCGAACTGCTAGGTTGGCAGGAGCTGGGACAAGCGACGGGAGCTCACTCCGTCGCGTGGATTCGATCTTACGACTGCTGGTCTTCTGACCTTGCAGCACAGAGGCTTCTGCGGTTTAACCTGCAGCGCCACCACGTCCCACTAACTAATTTACACTTACACCAGCATAAATAACCAGTAAGATTCAAAGCAGAACTAGGATTACAGGATAAGAATGTATTAATGTTTACATTACACATAAGTCCCCTTTATATAAACAAAATATCTACCTACCTAATGGGAAAATTAATTATGAATCTGACATTGATTTTGCTATGGAATCCTGGAGCGGCCATCTGAGACTTACTTCAATATTTCGGCTGATAATAAATGTGCCTAATGCTGGGTGAATAAAAATCAATGGTTTTTAATATCAAATTGATTTAAATCACATTTTAAATAAAAAACATTTTTTAATTTAAATTGTCAAAAATATCCAATTTTTAAATTTAATTTTTTTTTAGATTAATTTGATTTAAATCAAATCCACCCTGGTCTGATGTAACATGTTATAAAAAAAAGCATATGTACATTTCTTTACATCAAGATTTTAGGGTTGTTATGTCACTAAGTTCATAAATTTTCATCTCATAGCCCATCTGCAAGATTACTTTAAAAATCAGACCATAAAGTTCTGCAATTTCCATTATTACATGGTGCTCTTCAGTAGATGGCCCAAACATAGAAGCATAAGTACTTCCCTATGGCCACAAGAGGTCTGAATCACTGTCTGAAAAGCAAACATTCCAGGATTAAGAGACTCACCAGGTGTCTACATAGATACATCTATTTGTTTTTGAGATTTGCAACAACCTAGGATGATTGATAAACCATTTAGCATTTTCAAATTTTGCTGTTAATAGTTTGTTAGTTTTGGCAGGAGACTGTGGAAACTGGTAGAAAATGGCCAGAATACGTTCATACTCTGGTGGAATTGAGATTTTCAGGGAACTGTTCTCCTTGTAAATTTATCTACACCTCATTTAATCACCCCAATTTCCATCTGTTCACAATTTGTCCTTCTGTATCACAATGGTACATAAATAAAATTTTCAAATCAGTACAGAAGCAGGTTTAGAATCAACTTGTTAAACGGGCAATACAGAAGATAAACTACATACATCACACAATTTCTGGCCTCTCCTGTCAGAGCAGCCACAAGAGCAGTTTTATATTCTCAACTGTTCCAGTTTTTATGGACTATCTTGTGCAATAAGCAAGAGTGTAATTTGGTTATCCTGTAAGTTAGCTTTGAGAACAAGCACAATACCTTTTATTTGCCTTCCCACAAGTGATCTGATCCAGGACAGTAACTCTAGTTCTGCCTGAACTCTTTTCTAAAGGAAGCAGGAAAGACTCCTTAAAACAGGTAGGAGGAAAAGGTGTTACAGCTAGCCTGCTGACTGCTTAATAGTCCAAGCATGCCCTTCCTTTAGGCCAGAAAAAGGTCAACCAAAAACACACTGAAGTGTGGCTGATTCACTAGGCACTCTCTTCATTTCAGAGATACATTGCATAGACAAACTGTTGCTAATACGGGATCTCTACTTGCCCTTCCCTTTTTTTTAAAGAAGTGTCAGACACATCCTTACTTTTTTAAGGTGTATCAAAGGAAGGAAGGAAGGAAGGAAGGAAGGAAGGAAGGAAGGAAGGAAGGAAGGAAGGAAGGAAGGAAAGAAGGAAGGAAATTCTGGTTAAAAATCTGAAATTTTGAGTACAATTTTCCCAATGTGAAATGAGCTATGATAAGAACAATCCAAAAGAAACAAAAGTAAAAACAAAACACAAGGAAACTCTGCTTCTACTACATTATGAAAATGCATTAACTGCATCTTTATTTAATCTCCCTGGGGCTTTGAATATTTGAAAATTTAATAGACCCATTCTATACAACCAAAAGGCAAAAAGGCTTATACTGTTTACCAAGCTTCCCTAGTACAACATAGGGAATTATTTTTACAGTTCATATATCATTCATAGGAAACACAGATTACCTAACTACTCACCTGCTTGGTATTTATATTTCAGTTTCACAGGATTCACCATAGACATAGGATACTTTATTAGGCAACTTTTTTTCAGCAATGTCTGCAGAACTCATTTTTGAAACAAGGTTTGCTTCCCTCTCTTGGTACCTGTCTGCCCACAGATAGCATTACTTAACCCATGTTTTTGCTACACTGGATTCCTCTGAAACACCCAGAACCTGAGTGTACTGAGTATTTTTTGTGTGTTTTTGTTTAATTTTCTACAAATTATGATGATTATGTATAACAAAAATATGGGCATTAATTCCTGATTTTCCACTCATGATATATTCTGTTGCTTCTCTAGTGCTGACCACAGTAGTATATTCATAGCATAAATGAAACATTTAACAATACATGACATGAAACATTTATTTGTTTGTTTAAAATATTTTTACCCTGCCTTTCTCCTTAAAAAGGATGTGTATTTGTATGTTTAAATGTGTTTGCTACGAAAAAGCAGAATGTTGTGTTTGCATAGCAAACACATTTAAACATACATAGACATATATACACATTCTGTCTTGTATAAATATATACACCAACACTTTTTATGACAATTTCCATCTTATGCCTGGATGGTTTAATCTTGGCTATGCAAGAACTAACACTGAGACCCTATACCAACTTGAGGAACTATAACACATTGCAGCATAAAGTCTTTTGTTTGGTGATTAAGCCCTCCCCTTATAATTTTTATTCTCCCTTGCATCAGCATTCCACAGCCATTATGCACACTCAGTGAGGACTAAGGGAATTGATCTTCTCTTTAGGTCTGTACTCTCTCTAAGGGTTGTTTCTCTCTAAGGGACAATCCCTTTAATCACCCAATCTCCTGAAAAGGACAAAAGCTGATCCCACAGCTATAAATACTCAACTATCCCACAAACTGCGCCAGAGCACAGACAGAGTTCTGACTCCTGTCCTCTGAAGATGCCGGCCACAGAGACTGGCGAAACGTTAGGAAGAAAAACCTTAAGAACACGGCCAAACAGCCCGAAAAACCTACAACAACCATCAATCCCTCTTTAGTTCCCAATAACAATAATAGCAGCAGCAGCAACAAAAACAAGAAGACTGCCAAAAAAATCTCCTCTCTGAACTAGTTAGAGGAATCTTTTTAAATAACTATTTCATATTTATTGCAGCTGTGAATAGCCTCAGCTCATATCTGATAAATCCTCACTTCACTACAGTGAAGAAAGAATCGTTTTTTAAAAATCTTTTTTTTAAATTCTAGCCCACCTTTCCTTTCTCCAGGTGGAAGCTGATCATACGTCTCTGAAAAATCTACAATATAAGCTCAGTAGTACGCTTCTGTTTTTTGTTCTCTATCAACTGATATTCACAGGTACACTGCCTCTGATCCTGGAGGTAACACACTGCCATCATGACTACTAACTAACCACTAACAGCAGCTACTGAAGTTGGATAGCCACATACAGTTGCTTAGATTCTTCTTGCTTTTTAAGCAGAGGGAAGATCGTAGCTTTGTTTGAAACAGATAGGACTCTGCCCACCTTCTAGAACCTGTTTCTAATTCCAATTAGAAACACACAAGATTGTTTTGGGAGGACATCACCAGCCAATACATTATTGGCCAATCTGAGTCCCCTTTCGGTGAAGTACTTCACAGAAATACAGACCAATAGGCAAAGACAGACAGACAGAAGTTGTTTCCAACATAGAAAATCTTGTCAAGATCTGAAGGCGGAGGAGGAGGAGGAGGAGGAGGAGATCCCGAACTATTCCTGGGAGAAGCATTTGGTTTAGAGCAGAAATCAGCGTCAGTACCAACATGTCAGCAAAAACAGAACCATGAGTGCTCTCAAACTCTGTAACAAGGTGGTTCTCATATGAGACAGAAAGACAAAAGTGAGAAGTTGAAACTTTTTATATACAAATTCTACAAATTTCTCAGTCTTGGAAAAATGACCTGTATACCCATTTGTTTCATTTTATGAAAGCAGACTCAATAGAACCTATTAAATTCATGTTGTTCATTAACATCAAAGACAATGGTTCAAAAGCAGGCTTCACAAATGTTTCACCACTTATTTCAAACCTCTTGCATAAAATTCTGAATGTTGTGATTGATGTCTACCAATCAGACACTGCTTACAAAGGCACAACATATTAATTTCCCATTCTCAAAAGCCAAGAACCCTTCCTTTTAACATTAAAAAGAAGGAGGGGGAACCTGTGAAACATTTTAGTTAAATTTGTCAGAGTTTAACCCTGTGGGCATACTTAAATCAGAACTAAATAAATCAGTTTAGAAGTCTAACTGAAAAACAGTCACGCCCAATGTACAGCCCCATGAGGGCAAAGTAATTTCTCAAAGCAAAACTCTTTTGTTCTTCTGCCATTTTTAATCCTGAGCCAAATCTGTTTTATTTCATTGCTAATCTCACTGATCAATGTTAACTCCCATTCTCTAGCGCTTTTACCTCTTTTCATTTCCCTTCTATAGTGAAATCACATGTAGTTTTTAAATGACTGACAGTCAAGGCTAATGGTATTTTGCTTACTTAAGTATCACAGTATTACAGTATTGAGGTTTTTTTTCTCACAAGCTTTTACCATTCAGTACTACAGTAAATAATCCTTTTCTTTATCATTTCTAAAATTTATATCACAATATTCAAGCAAAATATTAATGCCTCTTATTCTAAAGCTAAAAAGGGATGGGAAGCTAATATGTGTTTTGGGATTTAAATGACCTCTCTCTGGCTTCATATATTAACTGAGTTCTAACTAACTAAATAAAAGCCATAAAATTAATGCTAACTTTTCTCAAGAAATGCTAATGATCCCATCTAACATGAATGACAGTGTATTCATATATATGTACATCAGTTTCTAAGCTGAACTTAACGTTAAAACTTTTTTTTTAAAAAGCCAGTTTGACAAAGTAATCAAAATGCTATTAGGAGAAATGATATCAACCACAGTAACCTATGTCATTGCATTCTAGAGATTCATTTAAAAGTAACTGATTCAAAGGCTGAAATCCTGTTGGCACAACTACAGCCATGGCAGTCTGATTATATCATCAGAAGGGATCATTTTTCAAAAATAAAACACTTTATACTTCTGTTTTGGCACCGTATAATCACATTCACGTGTGGAAGCCATGGGAGCTGAGAGACAGGAGGAAGTCCTTCATTATGGGAAACCGCTGTGACCAGGAAAACATTCCTGACAGCAGTGATTTTAGGTTCATGGCACAGAAGTAGGAAGTGCAGAAAAACACCCCTGCTGATTACTTCACCAGCTTTTCATGGGTGTAGTTCCACAAACATGGTATTTAATTTAATGTTTACCTTGATGAATTAAAAATATTACCCACTAATTTAATCTAAACTAAATTAGGTGTCTGAGTCCTCTGAGCACAATGTTAAGTAATGTCCTGGTCACACAAGGGAAATGTTCTCTACTTCTTCCAATACTTTCCACACCTCTGTTGTACGGATTCTTGGTCACATGATCTGTATACCGGGGCAAACATCCCAAGAACTTTTAGCGGTAACAATTTATTTCCTCCTATTTGAAATCATTATGGCTGGCTACACCATGGTACCAGTTTATTTTCTATCTTGTTTCAAGGGACAATTCAGCCATTTGGTTTACACTGATACATCAATATATCGGGAAGGGCTTTCTGTTTGGGAATATGTCCTCTGTTGTGCTGGCTACTCCTGCAGAATCACATTGTTCGGTCTACTTTCCCCACCATCTCTTCTGCCTTTCAGCTTAATCTGCCATTTCCTTTTCTTCCCTTCAACCCTCCCCCGCTGACGGTATCCTCATAATGACTGGCGAAGTGGTATGTTGAAATGCCAGTACTACAGCAATGGCTCAAATTGCTCTGTGACATAACTTTACAAATGTATTGATGTACTGGCCGTGGGAAATTTTTAAAAATAATATGTCCACCTTAATAATGGTGGCCACCTTCCTGGCTTCGATTCTGAAAAGAAGCGGGGCAGGTCATGAACACAGGCAATTTCCGTAAGGAATGCCTACAAAATAACACCATCCTCTCAGTTAATGGAAAATAAACTGCAGTTACATCACTGGTTGAGAAAATGTCTTAATCCTGACTGTGCATCATGTGACCGGGGGGGGAAGCAACAATCTAACTGGGGGAATAACTGTAGAACATTTCCCTCATGTGACTAGGGCCTAATTGAACTTTCTGTACTAACATTACAAGATATTCTGTTTTGTCTGGGAATGTACTCTAAGTGGAAAAACACAGAAACCAGAGGAAAGTAGCAATATTTATCTGCTCTCTTCTACAGAACATAGCAGTGATTCCCACCTATTGCCTAAAAAATCTGAGACCTGCGGAATGTGCAATTATCCCACACGTCGTTCCAAACAAGCCATCCAAGCATACATATAGGGAATAGTACAAGTTATAGATATGATTTACTTTTTAAAAATGTATGATTGCAAGATAGCAAAATGCATTTACCTGGTAAACTGTTACTGAAAGTTAATGAAAATACTTTGAAATCATCCAGACACAATTAACTGGTAAACTGGCCTACCCAGTACAGTGGACCCTCGACCTACGGACTTAATCCGTATTGGAACGGTGGCCGCAGGTCGAAAAGTCCGTAGGTCGAGGGTCCATTTCCCATAGGAATGCATTGAAAACCCATTAATCCGTTCAGGCCCAAGAAAAAAATACCGCCCCAAAAAATAAAAATAAAAATAAAACACTGCAAGCCTCTGGGGCTGCAAAAAACAAAACAAACACAAACATAACCCCACCAGCCCAATCCCACCCTGCAAAAGAAAAAAAAAAAAGTTTTAAAAAAAGCAAAAAGCAGCACCTTACCTCCACCGCCGCGACCGCCGCTGCCAGGAGGCCTCCTGGACTCTAACCTCCGCTGCCGGGCCAGGGCTTTGGCTGCCGCTGCCGGGCCTGGCCTCCGCCACCGCCTTTCTCCCCCACTGCGCGGCTTCTCCGCTGCCAAAACCACCATCGGGGTAGCCCTTTGGGAGAAGCCGGGCGGTGGGGGAGAAAGGCCGGATCGGCTCCCGCCTTTCTTCCCCGCCGCCCGGCTTCTCCGCTGCCGAAACCACCATCGGGCGCAGCCCTTTGGGAGAAGCCGGGCGGTGGGGGAGAAAGGCCGGATCGGCTCCCGCCTTTCTTCCCCGCCGCCCGGCTTCTCCGCTGCCGAAACCACCATCGGGCGCAGCCCTTTGGGAGAAGCCGGGCGGTGGGGGAGAAAGGCCGGATCGGCTCCCGCCTTTCTTCCCCGCCGCCCGGCTTCTCCGCTGCCGAAACCACCATCGGGGCAGCCCTTTGGGAGAAGCCGGGCGGCGGGGGCGCAGCTTCTCCCGAAGGGCTGCCCCGATGGCGCTGGAAGCCCGGGAGGCTGAGCCCAGCCGGGATGGTCTGGCGGCTCGCCCCCCGGCGGCGGTAGCAGCAGCGGTGGAAGCCCGGGAGGCTGAGCTTCCCTTTTCCAAACCGTTGGGGCAAAAGAGCTACAAAGAAGCAGCCTCTTCGCCACCAACGGTTTGAATTTCCCGCCCTTTTTCCCTGCCTTTTTCAGTCCATACGTCGAAGCTCTGGCCGCAAGTCGATGCAAAATTTTGCGGCCGGAGCTGTCCGTACGTCGAAAAGTCCGTAAGTGGGGACGTTCGTAGGTCGAGGGTCCACTGTAGTAGGAAGTTTTTGTTACGAGCAACAAATGTTTATGGGTAGTAGGCATCCTTCAGTCTCGAGAGACTATGGTAACGTGCTCTGTATGGAGGACTTGAAACAGCGTCTAGTGTGGCTGAGAAGGCCTATTCGAGAGTGACAATCCCTTCCACACTGAAGACAAATACAATCTTTCCCCTGTCCAGCTCCCTGATTTGGCTGCTTTCGGGTATGCCTCTTTGCCTCGGCCTGCTGGACAAGGGTCTCTTCAAATTGGGAGAGGCCATGATGCACCGCCTGCCTCCAGGCTGAAAGCTCAGATGTCAAGGTTTCCCATCTGTTGAGGTCCATTCCTAAGGCCTTCAGATCCCGCTTGCAGATCTCCTTGTATCGCAGCTGTGGTCTCCCTCTGGGGCAGTTTCCCTGCACTAATTCTCCATACAGGAGATCTTTTGGAATCCGACCATCAGCCTTTCTCACGACATGCCCAAGCCAACGTAGACGTTTATGAATGTTTATGAATAGCCACTGTTAATGAAGTGGTTTCTGTACTTTCTGTATTTCAGTACCCTCTGACCTCACTGACTACAGTTCTGCCCCTCTTCAAATATGTATATACTTGAAATTCAAGATAGCACTTTATGATGAAAGGTTGTGCCATAATAAAAAAAAAAAATTTGGTAGCTGGCTGGATGGCTTAGACTGGTTTAGGTCTCTGGCTGTGGAGCTGAAGATTGAGAGTTTAGATCCCCACTATGCATCCCAGAAGAGCCAGCATGTGCAGCCTTGGGCAAGCTACACAGTTCCAGGATGACACCAGAAGAAGGGAATGATAAACCACTTCTGAGTATTTTCAGCTAGAAAATTCTGAAGAGGGTCACCATAAGTCAGAACTGGCTTGACAGCACATAATTACTATGAAGGTTCAACAAATATCTCAGAAGTTGCAGCAACTAATTAAGCTAAAGAGGTGCTGCCTGCATACCTGGTCATGCACACCTGGTATGTGACAAGGCATGCAACTAGCACTTTATTAATTAGCTTCAGTTATCTACTGCAATTTTTACAATTTCCCTTGCATGTGTGGAGAAAAAAATAGGCTTTTGGTCATAGCTGTTTTTAAAAGATAGCTTCTGCATATGTACTTCCACTTATTTTTGACTAACTTATTAACATATGCTTCTACAGAAGGCAAATCTCTATCTTCTCTGGAACCTGCAGACAGTGAAGTGGGAAGCTATTTAATTTAAATACACAGGCATCACTGTATGTTTCTAGATTTCAAAAAACTAAGACAAGGATCAAAAGGCTCTGGTCTATCACATACAAACAACAGCAATTCAGTATTGAAGACTGAAAAATGTAATGAAGATGCCAGATCTCAAAACATTTTGAAAATCACTACTCTTCCTCTGTAGTAACCCCAATTCAACATAACAAACTCAGCTAGAAAAAGTAACAGAAGTCAAGAGCTGGCTCATGTGGAGAAAACAGGAAGATAATACATTTGTTATGTATTTGGTCTTATTTTCACTATGCAATCACAGGAATCTAGGAGCACCATAAATCTTTAAACCCAATGCTGTTCATCTCAAGAGGGTTCCTCAGGAAGGCACTAGGGGTTTTCTGCAAAAGGCTTTCCAAAAAGAACTTCCCTCACATCCCTTGATGGGCCCCAACTCAAGTTTAACATTATTCTAGCTGAAGTCCCCATTTTGTCTATATACAAAAGTCCAGGTTTAGGGACCATTATCATTTATGTCATTTGATAATGTTGCTGTTTTTATGGAGTGAACCCAAAATCAGGAAAGGGCAGCAGTGATATTTCATTTCTTTGACAAGTGTTTCTCCTGACACTGCTGTAGCTTTGCATTCCTCCGTGTCCTTGTTGCAAAGATTAGAATAAAGAAACAGGTAGCAAAGGAGTTGCAGGAGGAGAGATTTTTGGTGCAGTGCCACAGCAACGTAAAGAACCCTGGCTCACTCTCCCTGCAGCTGTCCAGAAGATTGAGGTTTTCCCTGCAGAGCCTTACTTGCTGGTAGGCAATTTACATAATCCCTCCCCAGGATCTCAGTGTGGGCCAACCTTCTGCTGAACCTAGCCTGTCCAGTTCTACCTCTGGCCAGTCAGCATTGCAGTCCAGGTACCTGGTCTGGATGGATTTTCAGCCGCATCCTGCAGTGCTGGTAAAGTGGCAGGAGCCAGCCTTGATCACATTAGGTTTAAATTCAAAGTAAACAATGGTAATAGTAATCCTGTTGACAGGAGGACATATACATATTACAGAAACTGTAGCATTAGTAATATATTTCATTAGATATGAAGTGACTTTAGCACACATTGTTTTATATTTACATTCCTGTTAATTAAACTAAAGAAGAAGTTTCCACATGTCACAAGAAAGTTGGCCATAATTTCTACCCTTACATATGTATAGGTATCCCACTGGAAATTATAATCCCACTTCACCCCAGCTATCATCTCCTGCAAACTGTTTATTCTGTCTAAACCAAAACGTTTTCTGCAAGAATAAATTGATTACAGCTCATATGAAATACCTTTGAAATAACATGCATATCAGAACGTCACATTTCATTTCCGCATTCACTGAGTGATCAAAAGGCTAAGTACTGCTGTTGATGCACTAGGTTTTGGAAACTAAGCAAGTTGGATTTGTACCCTGTCTGACATTCTTTGCTGTATACTTATATGCCTATTAACTAAATTCTTCCTCCAATCGGAAATGGCTAGGGGGCTCTGTTAACCACACACACACTATTATGATTACACCCAAAAATTACACTGGCTTGTCACATTGTCAAACTACAGCCCACATAAAAGGGAAGGCCTGGTTACGTGTCAAGACATTCAGTTTCTTGTCCGAATGACCAACATTGTGGAGCTGGAAACTGCCTGTCTGGTGCACTGCTTTGTCCAACCCAGAAAGAAACTTTAAACTGAAAATTAATTTGGAAGCTGAAGTAACTGGATTTTTCTATAAAAAAAATCTTAGCAAAACTTTTGAAAAATATGTACATCCAGTTCCTAATACATAATCAGAGGATACCCTCTGTGAAGCAGGTGCTACTTGAGTTCATGTGTTCTTTTTTCATAATTTTCTTTGGTGTTACAAATGCATCTGATTCTAAGACCCAAGCTGCATATAGTATTCCTCTTTATATGTCTGGGATGGCAGGATTTCCAGTCAAGATATGTGTGGGCATTAGTGGGCTTGTTACAAAAGCCAGTGACATTTTTGCTATTTTCAGTGGTAAGGAAGGCATCAAGGAAAGGGATGGATGGATTTTCAATGGTGCTACTAGATGTAAATCTGATTGTTGTTGATTTCCATCCAGCATCTCCAAATTATCACATGGCAGTTCCAGAAAGTTATCCCTTGTCTGTAAACTCAGAACATCTTATAAATGTAGTGAGAAAGCCTCCTGTAATAGCCTTTTTCCAGCCACCAAATCTAGGGAGATTACTAGTATGAGCTGTCCTCAAACCATTCGTCATCAATCCTGGATCACACCATTGTGATTCCAAAAGCTGTATAACCTATACGTTTATGAGGAGATAGTCACTTTTACGAACACTGTGAATGACAGGATGTACTATATTAAACAAAATGTTATTTGTAGGCCCTACAATGTAGTTTATCTTACAGAGTATAGATGACCAGGATACCATATGCAATATGTAGGCAAAACAACAACAGGCCTACATACAAGATTCAGATACCGTAAGTCTGTCATCTTGACTAAGAAGCTGGAACAACCAGCATCCAAACTCTTTAACTCTAAACATCATTGCTTACCTGACTTATCTTTGCTTGGAACAGCAAAGATAAGTACATCAAATCCAAGTACATTCAAAAAGAGGGAACACTTCTATATTTACAGACTGGCTATCTTAACACCTTGTGACCTGAACCTGGAGGACAAACACGGCATCATTCATCTGCTTTGGAATGTTCTCTCCTCTAGGTTCTATAGCTGCCATCTGAGAAACAGCTTACATTTACCAGAATGATTGAAGAAGGTTGAAGCTGAAACAATTTGCTAAAATATTTCTGTTTGAAAATCATTCCTATGAGTGTGCATACTGTATATATTTTAGTGATTAATGACATCCCTCAAATGGATCCAGAACAGACCACAAAGACCAATCAGCTGACAGTTTCATTCATAAACATTGTTTCATACTTCCCAACTTAACTGTTCTCAGTCTTAACTGTCACTCCTGGCATACATTGCACGTAGAAATATCAATCAACAGTCACTTACGATGCAAGTCAATACATACCTTTACACTAAACAAATTTACAGTGTAAAATTGCCACAATACCCAATATGAACTGAAAATGACCCTGAGGGACTCTGAGACTCATCCAATATGAAAGGGATCCCGAGACTTACCCAATCCCAAATTCAACATGGAAAAAGCTAGATACTTTCCAATGGTTTACTCAAAGTAAACAATAACAATTATCAATCAAAGCAAGTTTTTCTACTGTTCAAAGGTTGTTATGCCCAGGCAGCACTGTAAACTTTTTTTTTTTTTGCTTGCAATACAGGCATACTATCAGTAGACAATTTACATCATCCCATTCCATTACTTCATCATTTGTTGTGCACTGTCATAAACCAGGATTTCAATTCCATCAGCAGTGCGTAACATTGCACTAACAATCACACCTGGTTCAGAAGCACCAGGAAACCAGGGCTTAGAAATAACATGTTAAGAATATAAAGTTGCACGAATTCATTAGGGCTTTTTAAAGTACTGTACAAGCGAAAACAATTTCTTGTTTAGCTTTTAACTCTGCAAACCCTAACTTATTACAGAAACAGACAGAGAGATATAAAGACAGAGATAAAAAGATAGAGATAGAAATATATAGAGATAGAGATATATCATAACAAGTTTTGACTCAGTGACCATTGATAGAGCTATTCAAAGTCTGGAAATGACCTCCTGTTTGCAGCTGCAAGGTTTTGCATGTAACATGAGGGCTGGTGCACAGATTGGTAGGGCTCGGTCTGGAACAGGAGTGCCAGAATGCAGGCTGCCTGTGGTTACCTCAGAGAGTAAGGATTAAGATAACGATTCATTGTAAAGAAACAATATTTTTAATCCACTAATGATTATCAACATAAATTAAACTTTTAAAAAGAACTAACATTTTAAGTTCTGGACCAAATTACAGTTTAGTGCTCACATCATCCAGTTTCTCCAAAAAAGGCAGTGAACCCAGGAAAGTGGGGCTAGTGGACTAGCTGGCATTATACCTTGGTCCAGAAACTGTGGTTTGTATAACAGTCAAATCAAACAAACACCAAGTTGTGGTTTCAGATTCCAGTTTGACAATTATTGTTGCAGTATTCTCTTCAAAACTGTGACCAGAACTTTTAAAATTTTTGAGTGCAGAGGCGAGAGGAAGCACACAAGCTGAAGACTCACGTGTTTATTTTTGTTAAAATAAACTGCACTGAATTAAATCTTTGGCCAACCATTTCTTGATAGAAATCATGCAATTACCATCAAGCTGTTTTACTCCAGATTAATAAATATGAAATGAACCAACAGCCTCCACTTTCTATGCTTTTCTTCAGCTGGAAAGAATCCAAAAACACCAGGTATTTATGCATTTTTATTCCCCAAACCAAGGCAATTGTAGCTTTTTCTTTGCCTTCATCTGGAAAATTCTCCCCTTCAACTCTGGTAGGCACTTTTACTCCTCTCTAGTTTCCATATTCATTCCTTGCTCTGCTACACAAATCATTCATCTCTCCCATTGCCTTACAATGTTATGCCATAAATTAAATCACTTCACTGGCTTCCCATTCTCTTGAACATCCAGAACAAACAAGGTTCCGCAATTCCTCTCAGTTGTCACCATGGCAAGTGTGAAGAGCAACCAACCATTCACTCAACTCTGACACTGAAAAAGTGAGTGCCTATCGTTCCAGCTGAAAAACTATCACTGTCACCTCCCTAGCTGTCAAGTCAGGAATGGAGGATGGCTGCTAGGGATTTTTTGGCAGTTGTGTGGCCTAGAGAGCCAACTTGGAGACCAGTCAGGGTGGGCACTGAGTGTACAAGTATCTGAAGATACCTGGAAGACTTTATGGCACCAATGCCCCCATGCAGTGGGGAGGGACCTATGACAGTAACTTTTGGTTAGCCAACCAGCCCCCTCAACTGGAGAGAACTTGTCCATAAATGTTTAACATTTCCCAACCCCACAGTGGAATATTGGGAAGCATTTATAGTATCTCTTTCCCAGTACAGTATATTCATGCCAGTGATCTTCCTTCCTCCACCTCTACCACGCTCAGTGCCTAGACATACCTTGCCTAGTTAATGGTTCTGCCCATTCTTCCTTTCTACCATATGTATGGAACTCTCTACAGCTGAACATACACGCTGTGGCACTTCTTTAGCAACCTTAAAGTCTTTTCTCACCCCAGTTTCTTCAACAAAGTCTACACTAAATGTTGATTTCACATGTACATTCAGCCCCTCTTACCTTTATTGTATGCTTCCCTGCCTTCTCATTCTTTTTTAAGAGTGTAAGCTCCTTACACTCAAAGGGATAACAACAACAATAACTTGTCCTTACTTCTATCTGACTTCACAGTTCTCTCCGGATTCAAAGAGTTGCCTATCAAGTCAATTTGAATCTTGTCAAGATTGGAAATTATGTTCCAAACTCTTGTCTTTAAAGTTATAAGGCTGTCACCTTAGAGGACTGTATTAATGTTTTTACTGGACCAACTTTTGTGTTTTTCACAGCAGACTAACACAGAGAAATTTAGTAGGTGCAGCTTTTCCTGGCAAGCAGATTAATAAGAGAAGTGTTCCAGCTAATTAATAAACTAGGAGTAGTAACTAGCCAAAGAAACAAATGCTCTAAAACTGAGCCAAATCTTAAAATAGAAAAACTACTCAGGAAAACCAGACAGCAATGAGCTAAATAAGAGTACATCAACTGCTGATTGGAGGTTTATAAAAATGGAAAAGTGTGTTCATAATGGTATGTTCTGAAAGGAAGGAAAGACCCCCAAAATCTCTGAAAGAATTTGAATGAGGCAAGAATTTTCTTCTTATTTGGCCTTAAAAGCAAATACAGTTAAGCAAACATATAGTGACAGCATGGTGATTCAGAGCTCATGCTGTTAATTAAGAAAAATCTGATCAAAGGAAGGAAATCAGGGACAGGGTGTACCAGTTCCTTTCTTAATTACTCTGAAAGAGTAGAAAACTCCAGGGCTCTCCTAATTTACTTTATAATCCTAGACTTGCTCAGCTGTAGAAGAAATAAGCTTTCTAAAGGGTATGGAAATCTGTATTGAAATAATTCAGGTTATTATTTATATTGACACTCATGTAAGCAGATAGCAAAATGAACATTTGAAGCTATCTTACACGAAGAAAGATCACAGACTGATCCAGCCAACACTATTCACACCGATGGGCAGTAACTCTAAAGGCCACAGGCAAAAATCCTTCCCAGCAATGCTATTGGAGATATTTTTAATGCTAGGGCAGGCAAACTCTTTGGCCTGGCAGAATGGGGAGTGGAGAATTCCTATCTGCTAAAAGTCTGGGGTTGCACTCCAGCTGGAGATGTGGTTAAAATCATACAGCAGGTCCAGATATCATTTATAATATAGATTGGAAAATTTACTCTTTTTTTAACTAAAACTCCCAGAATTCCCTAGTCAACATACACAATGGCCATGCTGGCTGCAGGAATCTGGGATTTACAGTCCAAAACAGTACATTTTCCAAAGACTGGTTCTTGTTATCAGTACAGATATTTTTCCCACCAAGGTTACAAAGCAGAGATGCATGCATATCCACTCAGAAGTATGGTATAATGCAGGGGTCCCCAATCCCCCGGTCTGCGGCCCGGTGCCGGTCCGTGGCCTGGGCTGGACCAGGCTGCGGAGACAGATCTCCCACCCACCCCGCACGCACTCCCCCCGCACAACCCCTTCGCGCTGGTGCACGTGCGCCCGCGTGAGTGCGCCCGTGTGAGTGCCCCCACCCTTTCGCACATGCGCGTGAGTGCCCCCAAGCGCCCCGCCCTCCGCACATGCGCATGTGTGCGCCCCACGCTCCTTCATGTATGCACGTGAGTGTGAGCGCGGGGGGGTGCCCCGCCTTCCCCAACCACTCCGCGGTGTTACAAAGGTTGGGGACCACTGATATAATGCCTAAGTTTTCAGACACAATTCATTTCTATGCTCCAGCTCCAGAAATTGCAAATTAGAACTCAGTTCCTTGAAATAGCTCCCTGGTTTCAAAGCAATATCTTATCTTCAATCACTTATAATAACAATAGAAAATTATTACAGGTGAATGAAGAACCCCTGCAAGTCACATTCAGCCCATGGGCCAGATATGCAATTTCAGTTTTTGCAGCAGGTTCCAGGAATTGAGTCTGCATCTTCTGAGACAATATGTGCTTTCTACTGAACTGTGGTCCCTCTAATAGAGGTCCCTCTAAATGGGAGTGGAGAACCTCTGGACTCCAGTCCTAACACACTCATAATAGGTCAAGGGTATGCCTCTTCCTGAAGCTCCACCTCCCAGGGTTTCACCATGCCTAATTTTATTATTATTATTATTATTAGATTTATTTATATGCTGCATTTCACCCAACAAGGGACCCAAAGCGGCTCACAGCTTTAAAATTCACACAATTTAAAAACGCAATAAGTTAAATATTAAAAGACAAATTAAACAATATAATTTAAAATTAAATTAAAAGATTAAAACATGAAAACATGAAAACATGAAAAAGATTAAAATTATCTGCTAAAATGGGGTTCAGGGATTCCATTATAATTGTTAAAAGTCTGCCTGAAGAGATTAGCTTTTTTTGGAAAAAGAAGAAGCTGTGCTTGTGCTGGCAATGGGACCGAGAGGAGGGCCTCCTCTGCTGATCTTAATCGCCGAGAAGGCTCATATAGGGAGATACGGTCCTTCAGGTAGTCTGGACCCAAGCTGTATAGGGCTTTATAGGTAATGACCAGCACTTTGAATTGAGCCTGGAAACGGACTGGTAGCCAGTGCAGTTCTTGTAACAGGTGCTTTATATGCTCCCTGTAGCTGGCCCCAGTCAGTAGTCTGGCGGCAGAGTTTTGCACCAGCTGAAGTTTCCGAACCGTCTTCAAAGGCAGCCCCACATAGAGCACGTTACAGTAATCCAAACAGGATGTAACTAAGGCATGTGTCACTGTAGCCAAATCCGACATCTCTAGGAATGGGCACAGCTGGCGCACCAGCTTTAGCTGTGCAAATGCACTTCTGGCCACCACCGAGACCTGGGCATCCAAGCTTAAGGATGAATCCAGGAGTACACCCAAGCTGCGGACCTGAGTTTTCAGGGGGAGTGTAACCCCATCCAGCACAGGTAGTATCCCTATTCCCTCATCTGCCTTCTGGCTAACCAGGAGAAGCTCTGCCTTGTCTGGGTTAAGTTTCAGTTTGTTTGCCCTCATCCAGCCCATTACTGATGCCAAGCACTGGTTTAGAGTACAGTAATTTCCAATGCAATTTAGCCCAGTTATGCAAATCTTGATGTAGCATTACTGTCTAGAACAAACATTCACTTCAAAGCCTATAAATATAACATGTCTACAGGTAGCAGGGGTGGTCAACAGTGTGAAAACTGGTGCCCTCCTCAAACTCAACCATGAACTACCCCATGATGATCAGCCAGATTTGATGTTGTTTAAAAAAAACACCATTAGCTACTCCACGAAGAGCAATTGTCACTATACTACCGTCCAATACATAAAAGGACCAGGATTCAAAGGAAGAGGGAATCAAGTGTTTTTAAATCCTTTTTCTGCTGCAACTCTTGCAATTTCACCAAAAAACCCCACAAAAAACCAAAACACACTCTTGAAGGTTGAGGAAACAGACACAGGACTGTTTTAGTCATGGAACAGATATATTTGTATCTTTCTTGTATCCATATTATTTATAATATTTTATTTTAAAGCCATGTTTTTTTCTCAAAAATAACAATAATCTTAGAACTGCAGAGCTGGAAGACACTCCATCGAGTCCAGGCCCTGTCAAGGAGGCACAGCGAGGAATCAAACTCCCAACCTCTTGCACCACAACCAGTTATGTGTAAACCACTGAGCTGTCAATCTTTAATTTGATTAGGAAACGACACAGCAGTCAAATATCCCTTTAAAATGAAGACTTGCTTAAATGAAATGATAAAATACGGTTATTGCAGTATTACCCCAGTTAACAAAGCAGCCTGTATCTGCTTGTGCTGCACACAGACACATAAAATAGGTGTACTATTGCCAAAGAAACATCCAATGAGAGACAGAAGGAGAAAAAGATTGCTAAGCCCTGTTAGCGTTCTGATGTTCAGAAGAGCAAAAAGAGTATAACTAAAAAGAAAAAAAGATGAATGTGATCCTTATACCTTAATCAAGTGACTAAAATATCACAAAAATGATGTAGTTTCCAACCCTGTACATATCTCCATCAGGCTGGGCAACAAAGAGCTGTGAATGCTGCAGAAAAAAACATAAAAGTTCAAAAAATCATGGCCAGATGTTCATGCCAGATTCCTTACTTAAAAATAGGTTTCAAAAACGAGGCTGAGGTCAGAGGTGTGGGTCTCAGGGGGTCCTGATTGCAAGATCTCTCCCAACCTTGTTAGACAAAGGGTGGCAAGTCATTTGGTGTAAGGCATAAGTGTATCTCATAATTAATATTACAGAAAAACATGCTCAAGGAGTCAAATAATTAATAAGTAACAGAAACTAGAAGAAAACACAGCAATCCCCACCAGTAATTACAGAAGAGAATGCAACAATAAACATAGCCACATAAAACTTTTAAAATGAAAAGCACTGATGCATATATAAATAGGGGTAGGAATACCACTTTTTAGAAGAATCATTCTTTTGTACACAAAAACCACACACAAATACAAAGACACACGCTCAGTTAATAAGAATATGTTCACAAACAGTAGATCCTGATGTAGGTAGATCTCCACCACAACTGATTATTTATCAATTCATTCAACTCTGTGTTGCAGTTCTAAGAAAGTGTTACCACTGTTAAGCAAAGAAGGACAAGGAAATGAAGCAAGTAATAACATCAGAGCTACTGATTGGGGGAACAGATTACAAAAACAAAGCAGACATTTGGCAGCATTCAAAAGGGAAATACACAGACAAATTGTGCCAACATATTTATGGTTGCAACTGATCATGTCTTACATTTTTACAAACCAGTGAAGTATAAAACCAAAGACTCTGAAAATAGTGGATTGTTTTGGAAAATATCTAGACTGTGCTTATCTTATTGAAAGCAAAAGCCTTCAGACTCCTTAACTGATGAAATATAGCCTATTCAAAAACAGTGTATTTCAGAACCTAACCTGTTTTATATGTCATCTCCATCTGCATAACAGGGAGCAAAGCGCCATCTACTGTGTCTGCATTTCAGTTCAGAATCTATGCTATTAAAAAGAACAACTATATCTCTGAAAACTGAGGCCAAAAGTAATTCACGGTTCTACTACAATTATTCTCAACAAATTAAATCTTCAAGACTGGTTTCCAGATTTCAGCCTTCATAGTAACTGAATAAATAGAACAAGCATATTCAGGCTATCAGACAGAATACAAGTCACTCAGCTTAGTAACTTCAGCTGTCACCTGAGGCCAAAAAGGAACAACATGGCAATGAGTATCATGTCCAATGGGGCTAGTGAAGTGGCACTGGTTAGTGAAAAAAGAAATATAGCTGGGACTTACAGCAGATGCAACATTTTATATTTGATAATGGCCTAAGAACCCTTGGCTTAAACTGAGTCCATTGAGATGCGTTTTAAACATATGCATATATTTCATCTCGACTGTCTCTCTCTGGATTCTTGACCTGTAATTTTTCTTCTCCAAAATGGCATGAATACTCATTACCATATTGTTCTTTTTTGTTATCTATAGCCTGGGATTATTAAACCACCAATCATTATCATTGTTTACAGAACAATGCTTCTTGGGAGAGGAACTGAATATCAACAGGGATCTCAATGGTAATTGCCCGGTGTGAAATGCCACACTATCAACTACTTGTGCCCAGGAAATAAATAGTCTCGGGGGGGGGGGGGGGCATGTATAACTGTATAAATATCTGTCATGCAGTCCCATTCTTATGTCCCATTCTTATGTCTGAAGAAGTGGACTTCTCCATGAAAGATCACATTAAAGTATAGCAATTAGTCTTTAAAGTGCCACAACATTTTTGTTTTATTTTTTATTTTTGTTTTGTTTCTGTGAGATATGCTAGCACTGACTAATATGGCTATCTCTTTTAAAACTACATCTAGCGCTATAAAGTTGTCCAGAATTGTACAACATCCCTGTAAGCTGAGTGTATGTTCAAAGTACAAAAATGCTGATTTAACTAGAAATGTGTTTGGAAATAGGGAGAATACTATGGATGTCACAGCCCAGAAAAGATATAAAGTAACTGGAAAAATAAGGTCTTGCAGCTCAGATTTTTAAATGAGTCTCCATGACAGGGGGAAATCTCAGGAGTATAGCTCCATAATGTTCCTATTAAAATGTAAATAATAAACATGAATATCCCAGGTGAAAAGTCTCAGCACATGGTTGTAGCCATACAGGTAACCCCCATGTTGTTGTTATGCTCATGATGTCTCCTTGAGATGATGAGAGCATTCAGTCCAGAGCGGGCAGTCTTTTTCTTAAACAAAATATGGCCAAAGCCAGGTAGACTCTTTAGCTTTTTCACATTCTTTGGTACTTTCCTGCCTTTTGGCAAAGTAGAGTTATTAAGAAGGATTAGCCACCTGTGCAAGGCTACAAGCATGTTGGATCAGGTTGAAAAAGAGACAGAGAACACAACAGCTTAAGCAGTTTGACAAGGAGGCAAAGAACACCACAAAGTTCTGAATTGCACTCAGATATGAATTGGCAAATATGGTTCAAGTCTCACAAAGCTCCACATGACCTGTCCAAACTAACAATCAAGGTTCCCTCTAAGACGCACATGTGCAACTCTCCCTCCCTCTGAACAGCTTTCCTCCTCCTCCATGAAGCCCCTTTGGCTCTGGTTGCGATCGTGCGTGCATGCAGGGGAAACAGTCACACACGTGAGAGATGGAGTCCCGCCCAGCAGGGCTGAAAATTAGAGGGTACACTGCTAACAATCATTCTGTTTAAGCTACATTTGTTTTCAAACAACTTTCCAAGGCAACTGCTCTATACAGTGCATTGCAGTAATGCAAGATGGCTTCCTATGATCAGGGATGATGTCTTTGTCTAAGTGGAGTTATAGCTTGTTACCCAAATTAGCTGCTAAAACAAGCTTTGATCCACAATTGCTTCTTGACCTTCCAAAGGTAAGGACAAGTTTAATAACATCACAATACTGCAGATTTGATCTTTCTGGGAGAAAGATCTGATCTGAAAGAAATTAAAGTACTTGATTGTCTTGATGTATTGTGGACAAGAAGCTACAGTTAGGACAGAATATGGAGAGACAGAATGGTTCCCTATAGGGAAAGGTGTCAAAGAACGATTCATTTTGTTGGAATTTCATTTGCAACCGCATGCTGTCTATGGTTTGTGTGACTGGGAGGGCCTTTTCTGAGCTGAGGTGAATGTCTCTCTATCCAGCACTAGTCAATCATTCCTTCCAGCATTTGAATTCAAAGAGAACCCCACCTCTCTGCTGACTGTTTACTTTCCCTTTCTTTATTCTGTTGGTAGAAGTTGTTTCTTTGCTGTTGATCTGTTCAGTTGTTTGATAGTACATGTGCAATAAAGAAAGCAACAAGCGCAAGTCTGTAATTTCAAGTTACTGTAAATTAAGAATTTAAAAAAATTCTTTCTACCACAAATGTCTCAGAGTGAGTTATTGAGACTTTAAGTCTCAGTTAATGAGAAAAGGGATGAATCCTGGGAACTTATAGCTAGTCTGCTCTACAGGTCTTTGTACTTCCAACCTATTCTAGAGCCTGAAGGAGGAGGGAGCTGGAGGGTTGGAGGGTGAGGAGAAAGAGAGTATAACTGAAGAAATAAGGCTGTTGTAACGGAAGAACTGAAGTTTAGATCTGTTTCCAAGTTGATGTTCCTGTGAAATAAAAAGATATCATTTTCATTCTTTAGCTTTTGGGTCTGGTGTGGTTAATGGCTGGTGTCAAACATGTTACTGGAATATTATTTTAAAAAGTGAAAAGCTTGGGTTGGGGCTGGTCACACCTGCCCAGAAGCTGAGGTTGTCCAACTTTGGGCACATAATGAGCAGGAAATATTAGCTGGAAAAGACAATAATGCAAGGAAAAGTTGAAGGGAGCAGGAAAAGAGGAAGACTAAATATGAGATGGATTGACTCAATCGAGGAACCCACAGGCTTTACAAGAGCAGAGTTGAGCTGCAGAAGAAAGGCATTTTGGAGATCACTCATTCATAGAGTCGCCATGGGTCAGAAGGACTTAACAGCACATAAAAGCAATAACAGAAGAGGGCAAGAATTACCTCAAGTGCAAATGAACTACCTATTCACACCACCTGTTATTTTGATTTACCGTATTTTTCTGTGTATAAGATGATACTTTTGTCTAAAATCTTTAGACTAAAAATTGAGGGTCGTCTTATACACAGAAGTAAGCTGAGTAGAGAACAAAAACAAGTGGAGGGGGGAAGGGATCAAAACAATCCTGCCGCACTTTGATCGCTGCTTTCCCCCTCCACTTGCTAAGCCCCGCTGAGCTTAGCAAAAGAAGGGGAAAAGCAGCAGTCAAAGGGCTGCACGATCCCTTTGACCGCTGCTTTCCCCCTCCACTTGCCAAGCCCCACGGGGCTTGCGGGGGAAAACAGCGGTCAAAAGGCTGCGGGACCACTTTGACTGCTGCTTTCCCCGCCACTTCCTAAACTCGATGGGGCTTAGCAAAAGGAGGGGGAAAGCAGCGGTCAATGGCTGCACGATCCCTTTGAGCGCTACTTTCCCAGTCACTTACTAAGCCCTGTGGGGCTTTCCCCCTCCTTTTGCTAAGCCCCACGGGGCTTAGGAAGTGGCAGGGAAAGCAGCAGTCAAAGTGGTCCCGCAGCCTTTTGATCCCTGCTTTCCCCCTCCTTTTGCTAAGCCCCGGGCTTAGGAAGTGGTGGGGAAAGCAGCAATCAAATTTTCTAATTTGGGGTTAGAAAAGTGGGGGTCGTTTTATACATTGGGAATCTTATAAACAGAAAAATACATAACTTCACTTTAATGACACCATCCATTCCCTCACCAATAACAGACAGCAACTCAGCATTTTCAATTTCACTTGAATTTGGTGAAATCTGATGAAGGAAAAGAAACAACAGCAAACTGGTGACACCTCACCCCCTAACTCTAACTGTAACTCTAATAATTATCCTGCAAAATCTCCTAGAACCAACCTTTGAGATTAAATGGAATTACCACAGCATAGAGTCCCCAACTCTCATGAAGTCAAGAAGAATACCATAGTCTTTTCTTGTTTCGTGTCAGAAGAAGAGTTAATAAATATTGTATCATGGCTGGTGGCACTGAAGGCTGCTTGAACAACCAGGAAAACAAAGCAGGCCAAGCCCTTCCAAGCACCATGCGTGTGTTCTTGGGTCTCAATAACTGCCATTCATCCAGCAAAACTTAGCCCTAGCACATGGTATTGCATACTACAAACCCTATATATACAAGCAATATTATCTTTAAAGCACTTCCTAATCTGATCACAACAGGATTCATGTACCTGATTCCTGTGACATTCATGGCAAAGGTCACAAATCACCCTATTGATTTAAATAGTGATTTAAATTGTCAAAAATTAGATTTTTAAAATTTAAATCATGAATTAAGGCAATTTGATTTAAATCCAGTCCAACTTGTTTGTTATGTGTGGATGTAAAGACAAAAAAAATGCAGAATCTACAAATTCCAGCTGGAAAGGAAGAAACTCACTATAGATCTACATAGTCAATGATCCCTCTATAATAAGCAATTTTAATCCTGCGTTTTACAAGTGCTCCATGTTATTACCATCAGTTACAGGTTATAACTGATTTATTAAGAGGGATATAATTTAATCTTAAATTTTCCAAATGTCCTTCCAACAATCTAAATTATGACCTTAAAACCAAACTATTGACATTTACTGGATTCTGCCTGGCATTATTTAATAAAATATTAATATAAGGGGTTCCAAATATTTATTTTTGGTTCCTAGTATAATATAGTGCTGAGCAGATTCAGACGCAATCAAAAGTAATACTGAAATAAAGAACTCTATGTTTTTCAAATATCTTTTAAAATAGAAATTTATTTTTATTTATTCATTTATTTATTTATTCAACTTTTATACCACCCATCTGGCTGCAAGGCCACTCTGGACAGTTTACAATATAATAAAACAAAACAATAAAACAATAACATGAACACTTTTAAAAAATCAGACATAATAGTCGTACAAAAATCAAAATCAATTGTTACAAGGCTGTAATTAAATCACTGCTACAAATCTTACTGCTGTTTTAGCTTCAAGCATGGATGGAGTAGCAAAGTGTAGATTATGCATTTGATCTGCTGTGCATGTTGCAGACCAGACATTATTGTAAACTGAGAGCTACTGACTAGTTAAAAATACGGAGAGTTTTAGAAAGCAATCACAGCTTTCATTATACAGCCCAAGCAGCCATATTATTATGATTATTTCTTCTAATACCTATGCTTACATAGGTATTAGAAGAAACACCTGTGCTTACATAAATGTAGACAAAACCACACCACTCACAAACAAGAGAAGGGCATTAGCAACTCTGGGGTAACTCCAGGATTTGCTTTGGTATGAACCATCATAAGAAAACCTTTACATGGAGGTGGTAAAAAAGTAGATCACTGATAACTCAAAAGCATATAGTATTAACAGACAGAAGGGGGGGGGAAATAACAGCTGAGGAGGACAGATAACAAGAAAGGGAAGACAGAGGAAGAGTGACTCAGAAATAAAGAGGATCATGAGAATTGTCTGGATATGTCATTTCCTGGTTCACACTGAGAAACTATTTTTAAATAGCCTCATGGACAGATATGAGAGCTGTCCATTGAGATCATTGGAGATTCCAATGTAGTTTATATTTTTACAGCATTAAACAATCTATCAGAAACACGGTAAATGGAGGAGGGAAACAGCTAAGAACTGTGTGTGTGGAATTCTAGCAGACTGTTGGGGGTGCAAGGTTAAAAAGCAAAAGAATTAGTACAAATACAGAATAGTGACCAGAGTGCTAAAACAAAACTTCTCTCTACTACAACATTTTGTTGCAGGGGGCCCATAGCACACCCCTGTAGAAAACAGTACATGAAAAAAATATAAAAAGATACAGGACTAAATGACAAACTGGAAGAAAGAGAAAGCTATCTTATATCTGGTTAGTTTATTTGCCCATCTAGTTCAGTACTAGAAGCAGCTCTTCGGCAATTCTAGCACATGTCTCTCTACTCATTTGCTAACAGATGCATGGTCCTCTTCCTTGCATATATAAGTAAGGGAAAGCTACCCACCTGATAAACACAATTCATTCCAATTACACTTAATTTACTAAATCATCCTCTTGCAACAAGGTAATAATAACTCTGGCAAGTCACTTTTGGTTGTGTGTTAAACATTTACTTTGGTTCCTGTGTTATGCTAAATGAATGTTTGTATGATGAACAACAAAATTAAAATGATAAAAAGAAACAAGGATTGAATCTGGGACATTTTACCTGCAAACTGTTCTATATTTTAGTGGCAGTTTAAGCAAAGGTGAACTGAATCATGTTGGCAGAAAAAAACATTAATTCGCATATCTGCTAACAGAGTCAGAGTAGCCACTGACTAACTAGTAAAGGAACCTTGCAGCCAAACGTTGATCAAGTGTGTGACTCTTATAAAATGCAAATTCCACATTAGGGACTATTAGGAAAGCAATTGGAAACAGAACTCCAGATACTGTAACACCTTTATACAAATTGATGATGCAAACCCATTTGAAATACTCCATATAGTTTTGATCACTGAACATCAAAAAGAATATTGTAGAGTTTAAAAAACACAAAAAAGGGCAAGCAAAATGATTACATGGCTAGAGCTCCCCTATACGGAAAGCCTACAACATTTGGGGCTGTTTAACTTAGAAGAAAGCCAAATGTATATAAATGATAATATTGCATAAAATTACATATGTCAAGGAGAAAAATGAATAGGGAAGTTCCCCCCCCCCCTCTCTCATAATAGCAGTATCCAGGGTCATCTAGAAATCTGAAGGGTAAGAGATAAAAGGGAAGTACTTTTAAATACACAACTCACAGTTAATACATTACAAGATGTAAACCACAGCCAGCCACTCTCTGTCCAGCAGAGGCACAGCTGGTACACTGGCCTCAACTGATCAAAGGTATTATATGCCCTAAAGACCATTTTCCCTCTCATTGAAAACTCAGATATGAAAATGTCAGAATATAACTGTTGCATTGACTGATAGCATTTTCATCTGCCCTTAATTAAATTGCACATTTTCTGCAGTTTTCTTCAGTAAAATCTCCATCTGCCTCATTTTTCTTCTACCCAAATTATTAACCAGAGACTCAACTGGAGCAAATGTACATAGTAATAAAAGAAAACCACACCTGCAACTTATTAGAGTTGAAAACAAAGCAGACTTTCTGAAACGATGTCAAAAATGTTATGTTACAGGCTAATTTTCATTCACATGCAGAACTTTCACAAATTCAACAGTTTCACTGTAACATATAAAGCAAACAGCCAACACACTGCTTCCTTCCTTGTTCATTTTTCTCTTCCCAGTAGAAATGTCTAGCTTAAGCCAAAGACTTGAACCAAGGACAACAGTTGCTTGATATAAATGAAGAAGATTAGAACTAGCATGCAGTATTATTTCCTGATACAGAACACACTCAAAATATGTAACATTACATTTGATCGTGGCTGATCACTTAGCATAGTAAGTCAAGAAGAGTAGGTTGACTGAATCAGTGGGAATTTGATGAGTCAACTCCTCTATGAGCTCCTTTGATTCAAATGGCTTACTACATTCTTATGGGTACTTGATTTCATTGTTTCACCTCCTGATTTGTTATTCCTAATTTTTAAAAAATGTATTTTATTGTTCTTATCTTAATCTTTATGAACTGGACAAGGAAAAGTATGACATCTACACTTTAAATAATAAATTAAAAAACTAGTAAATATATCAAATGAAGGCCAGAACTAGAGAACACATAAGAACTGAAGATGAACCAACTACCTTTTAAAACTGTTTTGGAAAATTACAACTAGAATATATATAGCTAAGCTTCAATAACTTTCTATAGGAAAAACTAGCAATACAATATCCAGTTTGGAATGTGAGAAAATGTGGACTGCACACGAACCTAGCCTACTGAGATTTAGAGCTAAGTGGGTATTTGAATTCAGTTCTCCTGCTCAGATATCCCCAGAATGCTGCTCTGCTCCCTTTAGTCCAAGACAAACACTCCAGCCTATATACAGTAAAGGTTCCCCTTGACATTTCATCCAGTCGTGTCTGACTCTAGGGCGCGGTGCTCATCCCCATTTCCAAGTCGTAGAGCCAACGTTTTGTCCGAAGACAGTTTCCATGGTCACGTGGCCAGCGCAACTAGACACAGAACGCTGTTACCTTCCCACCGTGGTGGTACCTATTTATCTACTCGCATTTTTACATGCTTTCGAACTGCTAGGTTGGCAGGAGCTGGGACAAGCAACGGGAGCTCACTCCGTCGCGTGGATTCGATCTTACGACTACTGGTCTTCTGACCTTGCAGCACAGAAGCTTCTGCGGTTTAACCCACAGCGACACCACGTCCCTAGCCTATATACAGTATTGACCTATTTTTGAACATGCCCAATAATATTTAATTGGCCCAACTGGCTTTTATCTTCCTTTCCTAATATAGGGAACCACCAAAGTATTTTGCTGGCTGAGGCAAAGAACAAGATGGTGACCCGTCCTATTCCATGCACAAAAGCTGACAGATGGGTGTCTGAATCATACTAGCAATAGGACAGCATTCTTCACCACACCTGAGAGTGGCAGGCTAGTTTAAGATACCTGCAGGTTCCACCACCTGTGCAGTTCTGTCCTCCAAACATCTTGCTAGAGCTTTTACCATGTGCTGCCTAAGGCAGCTGCCTCTGCTTCACCCTGCCTAATGGCAGGGCTGGCCCTGCATAACAGCTAGAACCCCGAGCAAGAGTGGTCGTCTGACCAGATAGGCGGGGTAAAAATACAATAAATAAATAAATAGAACTGTTGTTTCAAAGAAACAGTGAAACCTTTGCTTTCATCTCTACTAATGACCCATCCCTACTGCATTGGGACTCACTTCTTCAAGAATTTAGAGAAAGACTAGTTTTGTTTCTGTGTTTTAATCTAGCAGAATCTTTAGACTGGAATGTGCACATCCCCGAGCAAGACCCTGAAATTTATTTAAAAACCAGTCCAAATGTCTGCCCCCTTCCACAAGATGGCAAGAGAACATTAAATATAAATGAAGGAATGCTGTGGTAAGACTGGCTCAGGTAGTGCCCTCATGCAGAGAACAGTCATTTCAAAAGTCTACCAGAAGAGTCACATTTGGAAAACACTAGTGGACTGTGTATTCTGTACTGCCCACCCAAACATACATAAAATAAGTTTGTGACATCACTTCTTGGCCTCAATCATGTTGTTCTGTCAACTCCATTTTATGATACCAGTTTATAGACTGTTGTAACCTCTCTGCTATCAAGCGGATTTTTCTAGGGAGCATTTTATTCTGCATTCTACTGGTGTTTTAAATATTGTTCTTATTATGAGTTTATAATATGATAGTTGTTTAATGCTTTTTTAATATTGTAATAATTTATTATTTGGCTTTTAGCTATGTTTCTTTTAAATACTGTAAGTTGCTTTGTATCCTTCGGGAGAAAGGCGGCATATAAATATTTTAAATAAATAAATAACACTTAAGTTAAATAGAACAAAATGATCATGGCTGTGAAACATTCTTCACACTTTTTTATTATGATGCCATATAGTCTTAGTCCACTTTCATCAATGGCAAAAGACCTCACCCCTTAGCCCTCTGAAAGTTCAACGTATGTGCATGCACATAAAGACACAGTAATTTCAGTTCCTAGGGAAAACATTAGACACTATCCAGCCAACAAACAGTGTTAAATATGCTACCGCATCCAAAGAAGGGAAGGCACAAACAACCCATTAGGTCAGGATTTGTTCTGTTCCTGTTATTCGGAGATTCATCTAGGTGCTCATCATGAGCCTGGCCATAAATAAGCCACAGTGGAGTATTCATCAGGATACCTGATAATAACTATTCAAATTATTTCTGCCAGAAAATTTAATTCATGTAGAACATACCACTAACAGAACATTAAAAAGAAAAAGAGGAATGGTGGTTATAAAGGAATAAGAGCAAAGGATACGAAACCACTGGTTAGCTAAGCTTAAATGTTCTTGAAGCAGGGGCAGGGTAGTGCTAATTATTTATGCTGCAATCCAAGAACCAGAATAGAGACAAGAAAGAAACTTACTGGTATTGAAAACTCTTCAGCCAAGAACTTCAATATTGATGCCTCTTTAGTCAATAAATTACTTCTTTCCTTCAGGTTGCCTTGAAGTTTTACATCAAACTCCTTTCTGACTACAGAAGCTATGGAGTCAATTACTACTAGTTTAACGTTCTTAAAAATAATTTCTTCTTCTAAAGATTCAATCCTGAAAAGAAATAAAGTACTGATTTAGTAATGCCACCGTTATTACTATTTAGTGCAAATACTATATGCGCCAAAAACCCAAACAGAACTACAGATGCTTTCTGAGAGATGTCCTATTTGCCTTGAAATTCTCTTTGCCTTATTTTCTACAGTTCTTGGTCACATGTAAAATCTACACTTGAACACTAATACTTCCATGGCAAATACATCATTTTCTATATGCAAAAAGCGACAACAAGGAAGGGAGGGACACTCCTCTCTAAGTGTAGTGAGTATATTTGTGGAAGCAATGACTGAATACTCCTATGATATCTTGCTGAGCCCAGAAAATAAGCCATACCTTTTAAGCACACTATCACAGCTGAGTTCCCGATAGAGATGTATTCTATTGGGCATTAACACCAGTTTTTCTTCTGAGGCAAAATAATGAGGGAAACGGTGCTGTGCTATCTCAATAAGCCTGTTGAAAGACCAGAAGACATGTCATTGAGAATGAGTAGGAATCTGATTCCAGAAAAAAAAATAGCAGAAAAGGTCAATTAAACTGCTATAGAATACATATGGCTTGACTTTTTCCTGTTACTTCTGCACAAGCCTATTGACTGAATATCACAACTACTACAACGTATTTCTTGAGATATAAATAGCCCAACTGGACAACCTTTCACCAATTGCTTAGAACACATGGGACAAAGTGCCACTCTCCTTATATATATGGAGAGTCGCACTTCCCAGAAGGATTATGAGCCCAGAGCCCCTGGCAGCAAGCACCCACCCCTCACAAGATAGTATCTGTGGTTATCTAAATCCTGGTGGGGTCCCAGAGGTGAAATGCCCTAGCTAGATTTTTCTCGTCTGCTCAAAAGCAAAGAGAATGCAATATGCAATTCTGAAGTCTTAAGGAGAAATTAGAGCTCTGTGCAATAGCAGATTGTATGAGCAAAACCACCCACTGAAGGTGCCAGGAATGAATGTGCATCTAAGGAACCATACTGATGACTGAGATCATTGACCCCAGAAGCCAGAATTTCTTTTCAGTTGTCAAGTGCCTGTTAGATCATTTAGCTGCAAAATTAATTAGTTACATGTCCTTAGCAGTTGCCTCAGATGAGACAGTTAAGTGTCTGAAGGGGAATTTTGCTAGGTTCATGCTTTTAGTCAACTCTTCCTATAGCATCATGCTATAGCCCCTAACCACAGCAGCAGTAAAAGTTGTTGTTCTCCTTATGGAAAACTCACTAACTAGGTTATGGGTATATTTGGAATTTGTGAAGACTTAATACAGGCAGGGGGAGAAAGGCTGACAACATTAGGGTTTTGGTAGACACTGTAGCACAGGTTCATGCTTTTAGTCAACTCTTCCTATAGTGTCATGCTAACCTTTAGATATAGATATATGACATATGAAGCTAATCTTACCTTTCAGCACTGAATGCAGATTCTGTATCAATGTATACAACAGCTCCATCTAATCCTCCCATGCTAGTGGGCAATGTGGCCAGCAAACTCATCATGATACAAAACTGAGTTTTCCCACAACCCGGTGGGCCAGTAATCTAAGGAGAGAAGCACACTCATGAAGAGGTGTCATGTACTTTCTGCTCATAAAACAAAGTATTTGCTGCCTTTAACTTGGATCGCCAGACAATCATTCATTTGTGACATGATGGAACTTAAAATAATGCACAGTAAATTTCAAACTGATTTGAATAATGATTCTTTCCTTTGCAAGGCAAATTTTCAGAAAACAATGGCAATGGGTCACAATGGGGTGGGAGAACCTACTGTGCATCAAATGTTGCTGGCTCCAATACCCATCAGGGATTACAGGAGTTCCAGTCCTGCAACAGCTGGAAAATCACAGATTACCACTGTCTAGATTACAAAACGTACTGAGGCTATCTGTATCGTGAAAATAAAAAATTGTCTCTGTGTTGTCTAATTTTACCTTGAGATACCAGTTAATCAGAGAAGCAGTTGTAGATTTGAATTATATACTAGAAAAAATCAAGTATCTCATGGATCTGACATGTTAGAAACAATCCTGGCAAAGATAAGCAGTATTTCAGTCTTGTTGATTTCAATCAGCAAGCAGAGCACTCTCCTCTGATCAACAGGACTTTTAATATATCTACCTTTGGCTGACCATACTGATTTTGAAATTGCTGATGGACAGAATCCAACAATCAGGGAAACGCTAACTCTTCAAACCAATCTAATTCCAAAACCTGTCAAGAATTCATGCAGTTCATCTTATTGTACTTTAAAGTGAAATCTGGCATCCGCCCTTCTAACAGAGACCTCCCTATGATAGCAGTATTCATATTTTCCTGTTTGGAAACCTACACTTCTCTTTTTCAGTTTGTTCAAGATATGTGATGATTGACCACAAAAAGTTACTTAGAATTTAGCTTCCCATTGAAATCTCAGTAGTGGTTTGGAAAAAAAGAATCGATGCCAGGACACTTTCCTGGCTCTTAGAGAACAAGCACAAGGTCTGGCAAGAGAAGATGCCACTGAAATCTACTTTAAATGGCTCATATAATTGTGTTCCAATTTTCCAACCACCATCATTGTTGGATACTAGAGCAAGAAAGACCAGCCACATTTTTCAAAGTGATTTAGTTAAAATACAGCCACAAAAGTAAAGAAAGAACACTCTACTCTGAGGTTAAAATATAGTCTATACTTTAGCTGCAGACCAGCTTTTTGGTGATATGTAACCAAAATGCAGTATAAGCTCAATTGAGGCAATGTTCAATCAAGATAAAACAGTGTAGAAAGAGCTGGAAGTTTCAGGTTCATCACAAGCAATCAGTTCAACATTTTAAACTACAAGACAACTATTAACTGTTTAGAACAGCCATGTTCAACCTTTTTTGGCCACAGCCATAGATGCAATCTGAAAGAAATACAGACTGAACCAGGATTGTATAAGTCAGATAATGAACCTTACAAGTTAGTGTGTGAAGAACTGTGTCCAGTCTGTGGCCCTTTTCCAGTGTGCCAGGGGCCCCCATTGAGAACGGCTGGTTAAGACGATTATTTCAGATAAACTAAGTTTATTTCAAATATCACTAAGTCAGTGCTTCCCAAACTGTGCACCTTTGCACTTTGGGGTGCCAGGAAACCCACCCAGGGGCACCACAGAATCCTCTCAGCCTTCCCCAGCTTTCTTCCCCACCCCCCAAAGTATCTTATTTGCAGCACTTACCATCACACACAGTTGTTGAAAGGGTGAGGTGCAAGCTGAGAGAGGGAGCCCTAGACTGGGTTTCCTGCCTCTTGTTCCCAAGGGAGCCTTCCTTCTCCCCTCCCCTCCAAAAAAGGTGGCTCCTCCATTTTACCCGCAACCTGCTTCCCTGGAAGAAGTCAGGCCACCAGTGAGTTTCCATTAAGCCAGCTGTATATAGCATAGCCTCTGATCCCATCTAGTGGCCAGTCTTAGTAATACACATTGGAAAGGTGTATTTATGTGGTTCTTTATTATTTTATTTTATTTTATTATTTTTCAGGCAGTGGATAAGTGAAACTGCAGGTACTGATCCCATGGATACAGCAGTCCATGGATACTGTACTGGGGAGCCGCAGCCAATGGCCAGCTGCAAGTCAAAAAAGTTTGAGAACCACTGACTTAAATACAAGAAGTAAAAGGGACATTCGTGTGGAACAGCTTCTTTTGGTGCATCACTATTACTGAACAGAACTACAGGATAATAAATTAAAAATTAGTTGAATTCAATTTAAGGGTTTTATAAAGATGGTAAGTGCCTCAGATTTGAAAATTTACAAATAAATGGCAACTCTCTTAAATATGTAAGAGAGAAACATTTCTTATGTTTTCTGTTCTACCAGTAAAAACAGATGTTGAACTTTTACCTCTGTTAGAGATCCGCAAGCAATCCCACCATACAAAATTTTATCCAGATCTTCCAGTGTTGTTGGTAAGAACGCTGATGATGGATTGATGGTTCTTTTCATTTTCATTTCATAAACCTATAATAAGCAACATCAATTTTAAAAATGCGTTTTATTCAACCAGTAGGAAAAGTGGCTTGTATTTCTTTTGTAAAAGTAGAATTACATAGGATTTGCTCACCAAAAATATTACATGTAGGCCCCTAATTTACTTTACCATACTTTAACAAAATCTCCCCAATCTCCTGCCCAAATCCCACACCACAAAATAATATTAAAGACTATAGGGTCTCTCAACATGATGAGACTACAAGGTTACAAAGTACTTTAAAACAATTGTTTGTCTTTTGGACAACATGCAACATCTGATCTGCAAATTATGACTTCAAAAGAAAATTTTATCGTGGTTATGTCTAGCTGGAAAACATACATAGTGAAACTCCAGACTACAAAAAAGCTGAGTAGTTCTCTTAGCTATTCCAAAAAGTCTGGGTTTATTTAACAGTTTCTTGAGGTTTCTATAAGGGATTATGAAGTGCAATACTCAATCCTCCCCACTGGGACGTGGGCCTGAAAGAACAAGGCAAAATATGTATGCATGGAATGTAAGTTGTTAAGGAAACACAATTTATTATACTGCATAACATTCTTTCTTGTTCATCTATTAAGGCACCACCTTAAGCTTTCAATTTGCTGGCTCTGTGGACCTTAATTCCAGTCTTAGAAACAATAGGTTTCTTTTGAACACTAAATTATAGAAATACCTAGCATCCACCCTGTTGATACAGGTAATAAGCTACAATGCATCAGCAGTACTAAACAGATGTAGAACAAAAGCAATCTCAGTACAGTTTCCATAATTATGGAATATGACTATAGTTAAAGAATCTTACTATCTTTGCCTCTGTACCAAAATCCTTTGGCACTGTTAAGAATTGTTTTCATCACAATTAGTGGGATGCAGGATTACAAAACAGAACTGAAACAAGCACTATTACTCTTTGAGTAACCTGCCTTCATTATGACAGCAATTTGTCAGTCTCTGATCCTGGTAAAGGATCAATTAATTGTAATTTCCTCTTTCCTCCTTTTCCACAAAAATAATTAGAGGAAACTTAAGACAGTAGTTCAGTCGGTTACCAGTTTTCTGTTATTATTGTTTTCTCGTAAAACACTTCCTTTCTCCCTTTCTAATAATAGCGCATTAAGCAGACTGATGCAGTGATGTTTTTAAGCTTTTGATTTTCTTTTCTTCGGGTGCTGGGGGGGGGCACAAAAAGAAACACTCATTTTATGTAGCGGAAAGAGGATATCCTCAAGAGCTGGGCTGTCCCTCCTACTCCCTTCCACAGGGTGGAACTGATCAGCCAATCAGGTGGCGCTAGGGCTGCCTTAAGAGAGAGGGGCAAACTCTGGCTGAAACAGTCTTTGTCTCCAGCCACCAGAAAAAAAGGAATAAGATAAAAACAGTAGAGAAAAAACAGATTTTTTAGCTGCCTTTCCTGGTCATAATAACTCAAAGGAGGGCAAGGTTGTCCTCCTGCTACAGGAAATCAATGCTTCACAGTGAGTACCAACATTCCACATTCCTTTTTCCTATAGCATAGGAGGACATCCTCAATTTTCCAAAGCCTGATGTCATAGGATGGGACCGAGGAGAGATTTACCCAGCACACACAGGTACAAATCCATTTGAGTAGGACTTAAAAGAGGTCCACCACCTGCTGAAGGAATCTTCTCCTAACTGCTGCCTCAGTGGAGGCAAAGTAGCCCATGCAGAAATGTCTGACAAAGAGAGCATCCTTCAAGTGGCTGCCCTGCAAATTTCCTCCAGAGGGGCCTTGTTACTAAATGCAGCTGATGTGGTCACAGTCCTAGTGGAGTGAGCAGTAATGCTCCAGGGCAGCCATGAACCTGAAGTCTGATAGCACAAACTGATCTTACCAGCTACCAAGAGAGAGCTGATTTAGAAAATCCCTTTTTCCCATGGTGGAAGGACACAAACAAGGCATCTATCTGCCTAAAGGGTCTGGACCGTTTGAGATGTTTGTCTTTCTTTTTCTTCTTGTGCTCTCATTACATCCAATTTATGTCAAATCTTTTCAAGAGGCCTAAAGGGATGGGGACCTGTGAAAGGTGGAGTTTATCTTTGGGACAAAGGAAGGATTCAGATGGAAGACAACTGTGTCTATGAATACTACATGGTTTCAGTCAGGCTGATAATGCTCGTAGCTCATGGGTGACATGATATTCACAAGGAAAAGAGATTTCCATGTCAGAGGTTTCAAGGAAGTCTGTCAAAGTAGCTGTGTTAAGGCTTTCAGGATGACATAGAGATCTAGGTCAGGAACCAATCAACAGGAGGAGGATGGGAAAGGGATACCACTTAAATAAAATCTTATATCTAAATCTGATCCCAGGAGCTTGCCTCCTCTGCTTGGAAGAATGGAGCATAAAGCTGCCAACTATCTCTTGAGAGTATTAGGTCTTAGTCTTCTGTCTACTCCATCTTGCAGAAAAGAGAACTATTGCAAGAGAAAATGATTAGATGATTCTTGCCATTTATCCCGCACTATCTTTGGAATGCCCTCCATGAAGGTTCATAGATGTGTGAGATGGAGTCCCTCCTCAAAACTAAGATGGTCCCTATAACCTTAGGTGCATAGTCCATATGCTCCAACCTCACCCTTTCGACAACTATGTGTGATGGTACAACCATGCCAGGCCTGGGTAGAAAACTTTGCCCTGGCTCAGGAGGTCTTGACATGAACGAAGCGGCACACACCCCAAATGTAAACAGAAGAGCTTGGGGAACTAAGCCTGACTGGACCGGGGGGGGGGGGGGGGCGGAGGTTACGAGAATTACCTTCCAGTCTCATCCTCGCAAGAAAGTGACCTAGAAGAGGGTAGATGGGAAGGCATATAGAAGTCCAGGAGGTGGTCAGCGCATTGCAGCCTTCTGTCTGCATTGGCTGGAACCTGGCTCACCTTGCTGGTTTTCTTTGATGAGGCAAAGAGGTCCACAACGGGCAAGCTAAACCTTGCCATAATCAACTAAAACACTGTATTAGAGACATTCCATTTGTTGTCCAGGTCTCTATGGCTCAGTCAGTCTGTCTCTATGTTCCTTAGTCCCTGGACATGTTCTGCCTCTAGGGAAAAGAGATGAGACTCGGCCAAAGAAATTAGCAGGTGCATTTCCTCCATTAGCAGCTTTGAATGTGTGCTCCCTGATGATTTATGTGGGCCTTTGTGGTCACACACACTGTCCTTATCTGTACCACCTGTCCCTGAATGTAGTCCTGAAAGGATCTCAGAGCTCTCTTCACTGTTCTCAACTCTAGCCAGTTTACGCTGGAGAGGCCTCCTCTATTGACCACTGGCCCAGGGCCTGAAGTGAGTAGAAAAGTGCACCTTACTCCTGAAGGTAAGGTCCGTGAGTCCCAGTGGAAGTCAGGATTTATTTTGCCCTTCTTTAACCACCACTCCAGACTGGTGTACTTGATTTTGAACAAGGATGGGCATATGCTTTTATTGTGCTATATCCCTCTGTTAAAGAAATAACCACAGATGAAATGTTGAGGCATGCTTTCATGAGGTCCAGGAAAGCCAGGAAACAGCCGTGCTGAAGAGCTTCCAGGATGAAGTAAAAAGTCTCCATCCGAGTCTGTGTTCTGTTCACCTTTTTCCATATTCAAAATTGCCTGGAGGGACCCACCCTGGAAATTTCTCTCAGCCACCTTGAACAATACAGATTAGCAGTCTAAGAATTTTTGAGCAGATGGCACTAATTCTATGACCCTTATCTAACAGGTGGGAAATTGCCCAAAGACCTTTGTGGTGTTTTTCTATATTCCTTGACTTTGGAGATTGTACAAAAAATGGGGGGGGGGGGGGGGATACTGTCAAATTCTATCTTGTAACACCTCCCCTCAATTGCATTTAGGAGCCACTGAATTGTGCAGAAGGTTTTCCATGCACCTATTTGTGCTGTAGTCTCCCCCCCCCCCCCACCGCACTTGTCGGGGTCTGACAGCAGGCTGAGGACTGTTCATGCTGGTGCTTTTGTTGACTAGTCTGCATTCTAAAAGAGTTGTGGTCTGGCTTCCTGGGGACAACCTTTCTCTCTTGATCTGGTGTTATTCTGCCACAGTGAAAGGACTGAAAGGGAAAAGTGACTGATTTGCGAAATCTTTTTCTTTTTTATCCTTCGTTTCAATCAAAATTGAGTCCAGAGATTCATGAAACAGTATCTCCCTGCTGAAGGATGCAAGGTGAGATTATTCTTTGCCCTACTTTCAACCATATCTATCTCCCAACTGGCACTGTTGAAGCTTGGGCCCGGGCATCAAACTGGATTGCCTCTAGGGATGAATCCACAGCAAATGCAGGTGCTTTCATCACCACGTTACTGTCCTGTCTGACTTTAATGCCTATTGGGGGAATTAACAGAAGTAACGTCCTGGCCCATAGGAAAGAAGTTATGTTCATGACAGAGGAAGATGAAGATGCTCTAATAGGTAAGGAAGAAGTTTTGTGGATTTTCTCTAAGATGGATTGTGAACACCTGTCCTCTTATTGTTTAAGGATATTCTCACCATCACAGGTTTAGAAGGAGAAAGACCCAATTGTTGCTACTGACACATGAAACAGATGAACTTGTAGTCTGCCAAGAACAGACTGATGTAGGTTATAGAACTTTATAACATGAACAGGGGTAGATTTATGGGCCCGAGGTTTAGCCCATGGCTTCTTATTATGTCCATAAGCTGACAGGGAAAAGGCATGATTAAAGAATGTAGGCTGGCTCTCCTGATGGCTTCTCCTGAGCCAAATCTGTATCTGCAGGGGGAGCTGTTCCCCCCCATAGTAATTAAACTCAACTGTTTAATGGATTTTTTGAGCAGAGGCCCAAGTCCTACATTGAAAAGGCAGGATGGGGAGGGAGAGAACATATTTCCCCTCTTTCACCTCAAACTGCACAAGAGAAAGAGGCCCTCTCCAGGCCTGAAGTATGATTAGATCTAGGAGGCAGCTATGCACCTGTGTTAAGAGTTCAGGCTGCAGAGATTGGTTTCACTTTCCATAGAGACAAAAACACATGGCAGGCCTTCTATCCCTGAGTAAGAGAGGGTGGAAGGCCTACCCACCCACACCCATGCTGGTCTTGGAGACTGTAGGATCTAGAAGGTGGGGGGGCAGCCTCAGAGGGGTGCCTTGGTGGGGAGAGGGGGTTATCTGTCAGAGCAATTTCTCTGCCCTCTGAAGTTGAAAGGGCTTCCCCTGGAGTTTCATCCAGCTAATAAGGCATTTCATCCAGCTAATAAATTCTGGGCGAAGCACCTCACTATCTATGATGGCAGAAGGGAGGGGATCCTCAGACTCAGGCCAAATACTCACAACTTATTTAGATGGACTTTGCAGGCACCTCCTGTGCCTCTGAGTGGTCAGGGGGTTAAAGCCTTTTGGAGGTGACTCCACACTGCAAAGCAGGTCTCTCCTCATCCACAACTCAGCTCCATTTTTCCCCATCATTCTCTTGGCCCTAACAGAGAAGCCTGGAGCTGAAGGCTGGTCATCTAGTGACGACTCAGAATCCACAGAGAGACTTATGTTAGTCAGTATTCTCTCCGCCTCTGATACAGTCAAGTTTTGGTGGAGGAAGGTACAGCTCATGGTTGAGAAATACAACTAAAAGAGTAGAAATCAATGAAGAAAGGGGAGGCAAGCTGAGGTATGCCTGTATGAAGTCAGAAACTGAAACTAGTTCAATCAGGGTGGGTCCCTCTTTCTTAAGGGACCCCTTGAGCTGCCTGATTATCTGTTCAGTCCTGCCTATGGAAGTGAGTAGGAGGGACGACCCATCTCTTGAGCATGTCCTCCTCCACTACAGGAAAAAGGTCTGAGGACCCCTTGTGGCCTGTAAGCCATAGTTTGCATACCCTGAGCTTTCCATCAGCTCATGGTAATAGTTGACATTGGGACAACTAAGAGACTACTCAAGAAAGCAACTAATAGGCTATTCTCACCCTCACTTGCTCCACAGAAACCTACTAAATGCGTTAGAAGGAAGTGTCTCATTAAAGACAGTGTCCTTTCAAAATAGATTTGTGTCATTTAAAAACAATTAGTTGTGAAAAACTTCAGGGCAATGCAGAAAACATGGTGATACAGTATTATCTTGATGCTGCATAAAAAAATTAATTAGCAATTTCCAAGGAAAGCAGCAATAGGGAAGCAGCCAAATATTTCTTCTAAAAAATATGAAATATATCACTAATAGACCTACAAAAACCATAATACTTTATACTATTTCTCTACTATAATCTAAACATGTATTTACTAGTACAAATCATCTCAAAAACAAGGCTACTAACAAGGGTGACTTTACAAGGTACTTCCTTCTTGAAAGGCCATAATCTTTTTTAACAGAGGAACACATATGCTATAATATCAAAACTCATGTGGTCTTTGTGTGCAATCCAAAGACAAGGATGGATGTTACATTTATTTTTAAAAAATCACAAACCAAGCTAGTTTTTGATACAGAGTGAGTCTTCATCAGGTTCGGCATTCTGGAGATGGTACCAAACAAGCAGGATTACTTGTTTAAAGCAAGTCTGCAGCACCCATTTTGGAACTTGCTTTAAACAAGGGAACCTGGCTTGCGCATCTAGCCATGGATTTTGCAACGTTTCTGTTTCTTCTGCTGCACCACCACCAGCTCTGCAATGCCCAGGTAATAAAGACTCATGCCATGTCGAAAGCTAGCTTAAGCTTGTGATTTTTTGGTGGACTCAAAGGTCTTTGGATAGCATATACTCTTGTCTTTGGATTGCATACAAGAACCACTCAACTTTCTTTTCCTTCTTAATACTAAATGTTTGGTGCCTGTTAGAAAGAGACAGGTAATGCACATGGTGCTAACAACTGGATTTTTTCCTAGCCTGGATACTTACAGTTTGCATCTTAGGAGCACAGGATCGGCTGATTGTATTAAGAAGTTTCTTTACTTTCCAGTAGCTCTGTCCAGTCACCTTCATTAGTTCCAGTAGCGAGAGACATAAGACATCCTGAAACATAATCATTAAATAAAAATCTAGGTGAATTAAAAATGGGAAATGGCTGAACTAACTTCACATATTTAAAACCACTTTTTTTAAAAAAATGTTTTTCTTCTGCACACACTCAAAAGATGTGTTTCATGCACATTCTTGTCCCTTAATATTTTAGGCCCCTATTAAATAAGCCTCACCTGACAAGTAGTGATCTGATGTCGACTTAGTCTCTCACAGAGATCCTGTGGTAACCCTGCTCTTCTCAGTTTCTTACTTGCCATGTTCAGATATTTAGTGGTCAGAAATTCACTCCTAGGACATAACAAATGCAAGATTATTTGAAATTCTACATTTAAGAACTACCACAAAAATTACGTTCCTCAAACAGAATTATTTAACTTGTGACAACTCTGAAACGGTTTATGCTACACAAGAGTACACCTCAATGCATGCACCCTTTTTTTCATTTTGATTGATTCAGCTCCAGTCCCTTCCCAATACAAGTTAAAAAGCAGCAGGCAGGAATCTCTTTCTCAATGGTCCTTCACCTTAGCTTGTTTAATGTTAAGCTGCACTGGGGGGGGGGGGGGGGGGGAGCCACACCTGTCTCTCTTGACTTCTGGACCAGCACATTCTAAGAAAGAACAGTCTACCAAAGTGTCCTGTCTAAGGTCATTGGACGTCTGCTAGTTCCTGTTACACACAATGGTTTATAATGATTTAAAGGAGTTTAAAGTGTTAATGTTCCTGTGAAAAGGAGTTGTAATTCTGCTTGAAACACTCAAGAAATGAGAAGGATGAACCAGGTCTTTATGGACTGAACCCCTTTTTTATCTTTATAAATCCACTTCCTTGTAAGTACAGGCTCGTGATGTCAAGAAAAAATACTGGAGGATCACTGCTTAAGCCAGAAACATCTCTGGCTAAATTCATGTCTATCTACTGAGGAAATATCAAAAACATTATATTACTATTATTATTAGCCATGCTGACTAGAGGATGCAGGAGTTGTAGTCCAAAAAGTACTAAATTCTAATTCAGAATTTCTGTTATTCAGTAATATGCTTGAAATCAAAGTGGTCCCTTTAATCCAAGATGTCTGAGGATGATGCAGGAAAGCTACTGTGTACACAAACATTGGATTTCCACTTACATGTTATTCATTATTTCAGCTTTTTTTATTCTATAATTTTATATTGGCTGGTGATGTTTTAAATTAATCTTATTGTTTTATGACAGATGACTGTAAGCCACCTTGGGGCACAGTTGCTGCAAAATGCAAAGTTAGACCCCACATCATGCAAGTCTCAAAGGATGTTACAGTTTCCCTTTCACTTCTCTCTCCCTACCTGAATATTCTGTTCACTTCCTAGAATGGAGATAATCCCTTTTATTGCCATTTGATGGGGCGAGGGGCGGGAGAGGAATTGAAGAAGTTTTAGTTTTAAAGGAAGAGGAGGAAATAAAATAAGTTTTCAAAATAATAGCTATTTCAGTTTTGGGCAGAACACCTGTTGTGCTCATGTAGTATATTTTATATCTAAAGTGTTACAAGTGATTCAGGGCTTCTGCATCACTTTTCACACTAAGTTCGCAGCCATCAACACATGTGGTGATAAGTGAAAGCAATTCTTTACATGTACTTCTCTGTCCCATACTTCTCAAAATTCAACCAGATTAGGTGATTCTAGTACGAAGATACAGATAATTTTATACATTACTGTTTTCCTGAAAATAAGACATAACCTGAAATAAGGCCTAGTATGATTTTTCAGGATGCTCAACATAAGCCCTACCCCAAAACTAAGCTTCAGTTAAGTGAAACCCTGCCCTCCACTATTGTGCAGCAGCCAGAAGATGACATGACTGTATTTAAATAAATGTAGATTGTTGTACATGAAAAAAAAATCCCCTGAAAATAACCCCTAATGCGTTTTTTTGGAGCAAAAATTAATATAAGACGTCTTATTTTCGGGAAAACAGGGTACTACTTCTCTCCTTGCTTTTTGTAAACAGGGACAGTCTCCAGTATTGTAACCCTTCCTGATGGGGGAATTACTCCAACTCTTTGATCACTTTGGAAATCATTTTCTCTGCAAAGGAAGACGCCTGACAAGTGAGATAACTACTTCATCTAGCTCAGTATCATCCACACGGCCACTGAACTACAATCATATTGATGGTCAAAGCGGCAATTGTATAGACTCTTGCCCAAGAGCAAGTCCTATTAAACTTCCGGGGACCTTCCTTTATGTAGAAATGGGTAGGACTGCAGTGTAAGAGGCACCTGCACGCCTGGTAACTGAATAAAAGTTTTAACAGTGAGTCTAAGTTTTGAAAACCCTCTCTGTCTCTAGCTGGATGAATAACGTACTTGAGAAAAGCGAAGGCAAACAGTGACAACCAGGCTCGAACACGCAACTTTTAAACAACAAACGTGTACACCGACAACTTCGCAACTTCACAATCGGTTTTCCTTCCAGAAGATTGAGACCAAACCCAGCCCAAGTCCCAAAAAGAAACCTGGAAGCAAAACATCCGCCAATGCGAGCCTAGCCTTCAAACCCGCGCGGGCAACGCGGAAGGAAGACGAGGTCGATCCACGATCCCTTTACCCAACGTACAGAGGAGAACCCGCGCCCATGAGGAAAAGGGACGCTGCTTTCCCACGTACCAACACACCCAAACCGAACCTGGAAACTTTTCAAAGTCTCCCACTTCTCGGCAGGAGGCGGCAACGTCCGCCAAACAACGTCCACTGCTGTGATTAGTGTCCAAATCAATCACATCAGCCAATCCTTCGAAGCAATCATTCGGAGGCGAAAGAAGAGTATTCTGGGAGTTGTAGTTTCGTCTTCCGATGGGTAAAAGGGTGCCGGAAAGGCGGGCATGCTTGCCAGTAAAGTTTTAGAGTCAGGTTTTAACCGCGTGTTTCTGACAACAGATGTGATATGTGGGTCTGTTTTCAAGACGTACAGTACTTTGATTTTTCTGTTCCTTGTTGCAAACCTTTTTGCATAATTAGTTTGCAGTCGTTGTGCAAGCTTTACTGTTAATCGTTGATGTCTATGGACGGAATAGACTTAGCAAACGCGGCCGTTTGGAAGCAAAACTCCAAACAACCGATAACGCTGTGTAATAATAGACATCATGGCTTAACAGGTGATACTGTTGTTTTCGATTCGAGCTGAGATCATGAAGACTACTGAAAATCAGATATGTGTTGTAGCTGTATTCAGACCTGGTGGAATAACTTGAAAAATACGCATTTCTTTAACAAATAGGTATCTTTACCGGAATTGTGTATATTAAATTCAAAACTCTAGTCAGTGTACTCTATTATTAATTCTTCCATACGTGTATATTTGCCACAATGAGAGCCAACGGAACACTTCCTTTTATTGATTTCCACCAATGTCAAAATCCTCATAGATTTCTGGTGAGAATTTTTTTTAAGCATCAGTCAACTGACTTGGTTAATCATTCATTCAGTATCAGATTTATAGCCTGCCTTTCTCCTGGAAATGAGACTTGAATAGCATAGAATCAAAAAGCACAAGCAAAACACAATAAAAGATCAAATATCAAACAGAATTAAAGTAAATGCATGACTAAAAATAGAAACATATTTAGAAAATAAAATCACTAAAGAAACTACAGCACTCAATGGGCGACAGGCTTATGCCCCAGCAACTGGTTCATTGCTTAAAGCCTGCCAGAACTAACAAGTCTTCAGGTTACATAACTGTGAGTCTTACTTGTTCTATTACCTGCATTGACCTTAGAAAAAGAGTTAATCTAACTTGTGGTTTTATCTTTTTTTTAGTTGGCCTAATGAAAATATCAACACAAGATGAATTTGGGAATTTGTCTTATGGCCAATTGGCTTCTCCTTCACTTCCTGTAAAACACCCTTGTGTGCCTGGCACCACAGGTGAGAAGGGGTTGGCAGAGGCAGGGTTAAGACAGATAAGCAATAATTAAAACTAAGTGCCTCCTTGTGCCTAACAAAGAGGAGTACCAGAAAAGGAAACTGCCTTTTACTGCATCCAGTGGTGAAATGTAGCGGGCTACTGGAAGAAAGACTTCCATTACTCAGCTGCCAGGCCCCAGCTGGCTAGTAAAATATTTTGCAGGCTATTAATTTTGAGGGACTTATTTACAAGGATGCTTTAAGAGCACAATAGCCCATAAGACATATTTCATCGAGAATGACATCATCTGCAGGTCTAGCAATTAAATATGTCTGATTGAATGCAAGTGCTTTGGATGCCAAATTAAATTTGTTGGTGGCAAGGGGATAACAAGGTTTCAGCCTTAAGACTGGATTACTGTAGACTTAATTTGAAAGCTAACCTTTTGTAGAAGAAAAAAACACAATCTCTTGAATATAAAAAACACCTTAGAATTATTCCATTGATGCCTTCTTAAAACCATCCCATTGGCTCTAAGTATGTTCCTTGGCCTAATTAAAGTGGGGGTTAGGTCCAGGCTTTCTGAAGGACTATATCACCCATGTGAGCCTCCTTGGTTTTTAAAATCTGGAAGCCCATCTCAGTCCCACCAGAGACTCATTTGGTGAGGAAGTAGGAGGGCCTTCTCAGTGGCTGCTCCCAGGCATTGGAATGCTCTGCTCTGCTCTGAGAAGCTAGGTTGGCCCCTTCCTTCCTGTCCTTCCATCATCAGTCAAAGACCTACCTTTCTACGTGGTCTTTTAAGCAATAGTGGTACCAGGTGGTGGTGGGAGGAATGCTACAGCTGTTTTTTAAAATGTTCTTTAAAATGTTTTTATAATTGTTTTAAATTGTGATTTAAAAATATTGTTACATGTTTAATTGTTTTTGAGTGTGTTCCCTGTAGTGTTTTTAATAGTGATTGTTAATGTGGTTTCAGTTGACTATAAGCCACTTTGAGTACACTATGGTAGGAAAGGCACCATATAAATGCAACAGCCAAATAAATAAATAATCCCAAATGTTTTATTTAGTAAGACCAAGACCAAAATATTTAAATGTGTGTATGCCATGTGCTGTCAAGTCATTTCCAGCTTCTGGCAATGCTACAGTGTCTTCCAAAACGTATCTTTAACAAACGTGCCCAAGTCTTTCAGATTATGGATTTGTGGATATCCTTTATTGAGAGAATCCTAGAGTGGTCGCAAGACCAGATAGGCGGGGTATAAATGAAATAAATAATAATAATAATAATAATAATAATAATAATAATAATAATAATAATAATAATAATAATAATAATATTACATGTTCTACTACTACTACTACCACCTGCACTTTTCCTAACATAAGTGTGTTTCCCAGTGCCTCTTGTCTTCTCATGATATGTGCTAAGTACAATACTGTGCACTTATTCATTTTAGCCTCCAGTGAGAATTCAGGCTTGATTTGATGTAGAACCCACTTATTTGTCTCTTTGGTAGTCCATGGTATCTGTAAAGCTCTTCTTTGGTGTTACATTTCAAGCATTTTTTTCTATCAGCCTTCTTCATTGTTCAGGTTTAACATCTGTACCTAGTAAAAACACCACAATCTGAGTGGTGTAGACTTTTGTCTCTAGCTACATGACAGCATGAAACCTAGGTTTGGTCATTTGTATTTATTTATTTATTTATTTATTCGATTTTTATCCCGCCCTTTTAGACAAAGTCTACTCAGGGCGGGTTCCATAAACATTAAATATAAAAACACTAGAACAATTAAAATTAAAATAAACTCCTGATAAGTAGTAGATTGGACCTACAACCAATTTTGGAAATAAAACAATTTCTGAGATATTCCCCCCGGCAAGTCCTGATTCCTTAAGGGAATCATGTACTATATAGCTTGTTCGCGCACTCACATCTCTTTCTCTTTCTTTCTTTCTCACATATACAGAATAAATAAAGTTACATTCTGTTACGTCAGACCAATTCCTGGCAGCTACAATAATACCCTTGCATCCTGATAAGAAAAGTATCATTTAAAAAATATCTCCTGCATCCTGTGGTTCAGTTTCAAATTTGTCTGGTTTCTGCTTCAAAAGTACTACATTATTAGTTGGCATGGCAATGCTCCCGTTCAGTTTCAAATTTGTTCAGTTTCAAAAAGGACTGGTTTCTATTTCACTATCTCCCTGCTAGTGTAATAATATTCAAGCTCTCATAGCACTGTGAAGCTTTGTATCACAAAATGAGGTTGACATGTCTGATTTGCATTTGGTTAGTAATCAGAGTGGAAATATGTGTATACCGTGTTTCCCCGAAAATAAGACAGGGTCTTATATTAATAGTAATTGAGTCTTTTGGTGGTAACTGTTACTCACCATCTGCAGTCCACAAAATGCAAATCATACTACTTGTTTATCACTGTAATTAAATATATTTATTATTATGCTTTTGATTTCTGAGTAGTTACAGAGATTAACCTAAGTGGAAGACAAATAGGGTATCTATTTATAAGAACCTATGAGCTAGACAGGCTCTATTTTGGCATGAAAATATCCAAGTAGCAGTGCCTCTGTTCCCAAAAGCATGTTTAGCTATTTTTTTAATAGTGAGGTTATAAAAACAGCTGTAGAGATCGTGATGGAATGGACTTTGAAACTGTAGCAAATATAGAATTAATAGGACAGGGAATCCACTGCAAGACACTGAGTACTTGGCAGAAGAGCAGTTCCCAAGGTATGTGGAAAAATGGGAAAGAATTGGGGCAGTCCATCAAAGAATCATGTCAAATATGCAGAAAACCAGAAATACAAAAAGGCAGCCTCAACTAGGGGAACATCGGAAAGGGAGATGTGATAGAGAAGGAGCTCCTCCTGGTGTGAGCCTAATTGTAACAATGGATTTGAAGCAAAAAAAAATCAGAGAAAGTTTGGGTAAAGGATAGGGATATGTGCACAGTTAACTTGCTATCAATTTGTAGCATTATTGTTTGGCACTAGATCTCTATATCAGATAACCACACCAGCCAAACCGGCAAGATAACACTCAGTGGGTTTGGTGGCTGCAAAGCTCACAGATTCTTCAGGGTCTGTGAGTTCAAATACCTGCTGTGTAACTGTGGCACAACTGGTTATGACAGATACAGAAACTGAGAGTTAAGTATTGTGTGAATGTGATGTAGTGGTTAACCTACTAAACTGTGATTCAGGAAATGTGGATTCAAATCCCCACTTGGCTGTGAAGCTAAACAAAGTAGGGGGAGGACAGTGATGAGTTCTGAGCTCACTGAGAAAAGAAGTCATTTAAATACAATGTTGTTGTTGTTAATTTTTTATTTTCTTCTCAGCATTGCTTATGCTTGGAAACAGACCAAAGGGTCATGCCTAAAGATTAGGAGTCAAGTCTTAAAAATCTGTAAGTGAGATAACGTGTTTTCAAAATCACTGATTATTGAATTTCAGAAAGCAAATTAGCAGCTACTGGTAACTGTTTTAAATTGGTAACCAAAGTTTTTGGAACAACTCCAGTTATTGAAATTAGCATGGAGAGGAAAATGACCTGATCTTGCATCCATGTTACCGGTACTTTAATTTCTTGCCTTAATGTTTGGTACTTTGCAATTTTTTTACTTTCTACTTTTGATGGTACTTTTTGATAGAACTCCAACTTCTATAAGGTATTTGTTTTTTTCTGTTGCTTATCCAGAAGTATAATATCGAGAGTATTAAAAGGAACTGTTTTATCCGTGATAACTCGCTTGTCCCAATAAAGTATTGCAGTCTAGTTTTCTGAAACTGAAGGTGGCTAGAATTGATAATATAAGGGAAAGATGTGAGTAATCTGATTAACTGTTGAAAAATGATCTTTGCAACTTTACTATACCTGCACCCATGTGATCCACTGATGTTAGTTTGTTACACCCAGCTATGATGAATTGTTTTATATTTTATATTTATAACACAGATAAGTGTGTGCAAAACAAGACTTTTAACTCCCACTAAGTAAAACAGAAAATTACCTGAAAATATTCATGCAATACTGTAGCATATTTATCATATACTTGAATTCTTCTTGAAAGCTCACATCAATGTGGGGGCAGTTGTTTGTCCCATTTTAACTTCAGGAGGCTGTTGTTCTGCTGCCAACAGGCAAAATATATTTATATTCATATGGGTCATAGACAACTGAGTGGGATTTATAAGGACAAGGATTTATGCGCTACAATTTCTAATTTTTTAAATTTAAATTGTTAATTTAACTGAAATGATTTGACTGTGGTATCTGGAAGCTGTCATCCAGAAAATTAACTTTTTTCCCATCAGTCTAGATAAACAAAGGCAAAGCATTGATTTTAAAGTATGTGAAGAATAACAGGCATGAACGAGAAAGGGCACCTGCAGCAGACTACACAGAAAGTTACAAAAACAAGGGTGAGAGGGCAGTGGATCATCAGCAGATCAGAGCAATGCATCTCTCTCTGTTGTCTCAGCTCCCCCACACCCCCTGGCCATTCCAAGTGCCCTGGCAATCCAAGCAGCAGGCAACTGAAATTCCAACCAGGGGTTTTCTTCTCTTCTCCCCACGTGTAAGGGCCCAGGAACTCCCCGTACCTGCGTTACTGCCATGGCAACACTGGAAGGAGGATGAGGGAAGGAGATGTGGGAGGAGAAAGATCTCTTCCTCCCACTTCCCACTATAGTTTATAGCAGTTGCAGAAAAAGCAGATAGGAGAGGGGGTTGGAGACTCACAAAGAGGGAGGAATGGTTTTCTTCTCCAGCTTAGATTGAAAACAGAACTGGAAAAGGATTTGAGGGAAGGGAGTGATTGAATGGCTTGTAATGTATATGGCAGTCAATGTACATTGTCAGGCTTATTATTACTCCAAGGCAGGGAATTATGAAGTCCAAGGACATTGCTAATCAAGACATTCAAGATGTTCCGATTTACTTGAGCTATTTGAATTTTTGGAACCTTTCTCCTAAATTTCATAAGAGTCTCTAGTTTCTAGCAGTATGTAAAATAGGATGTTTATATACTGACTTGTGCCTAAAAATGATAGAATTCAAGTCTGGAAATGCTGCAACCATGTCAAGATAGATTGTTCGTATTGTTCTAGTTTATTATTATTATTTATTGTATGTGTTCTTCTTGTAAACCACCCAGATCAGTGCTTTGGTACTAATGGGAGTGGCATAGAAGTTAAAGTAATAAATAAGATAAATGAATTTAGGTTAGTGTTCCATACATATGGAAATCCAACATCTGTAGGAGGTGAAAAGTCCCAAGTTGTAAGATGATCTTTTGTATTGTGGTGTAGCACGGTGAGCAGTCTTGTGGTGTCCAGATGTTTGGTAGCATAACATCCAAAGGCTCTAGCCACCATGGCCACTGGCCAGGAATTGTGTGAACTGTAGTTGGTGTGGTATAGTGGATAGAGTAATGAACTAGGACTCAGGAAGCCTGGGTTTGGATCCCTGCTCAGCCATGGAAGCTCAGTGGGGGTGTGGAAATAATGGTAAAACCACTCCTTAAATATCTGACTTACCTTGACAGCCCTAATAGGGTTGCTGTAAGTCAGTTCCCACTTGATAGCACTAACTAACTCCATACATTGTCAGAAGATACAGCATTTTTATCACTTTTTGTTTTTAAACTCTTGTAATTCAGCATTTAATGCAGTATTTCCCTGTTGAATATGATGGGCCACCTATGCCATATGTTTCTATAATAAAACAAATGGATGTACTTTACTGCTAAGTCATGCTGTTCTGTTTTGCTAAACTAGGAAAGAGAAGTCAGATTCTGATCCCAAAAGCAGAGAAGAACAGGGACAAGAAAGGGAGATTTGTGAGTTGTAAAGTTAGCTGACTTCAAAACACTCCAATTATCATAAAGGGTAATTAACTTTCCAAAGGACAAACCAAGTGATGGAATACTTTAAATCTTTCCTCAGCCTTTCACTTGCCTACTAATTTAAGATGCCTTTGCTGTGTTCTTGGAGCATTAAAAGCTGCTGTGTCCAGAAAAGGGGTTAAGAAAACAACCTGCCGCGTGTGCAAAAAGGGTGGAAATGCTCTTACAAAATAAGGTTGCCAGGTCTCTGGGCATCGATGGAAGGCTCAAGGAATTGTTGTGCTTCCTTCATTCTCTAGATGGGGAGAGAGATCTCGGGCTGGAGAAGGAAATGAGAAGGTGATGAAGAAGGGAAAACTTTGGTTTTATTGTTAGCAGTGGCTTTAATGTCTAGCTACCCATCTCCTCGCTGCTCCCAACCAGCGGCTCAATGGTCAAGGTGTTTGCTTATGCGGCGTGTTGTGTACATATTTTTTTAGAATATAGTACACATTGTCCTATTATTTATATTATTTTGTATTATTTATATTATTTTGTATTATTTATATTATTTTGTAATTGGTACCTAAAGGTCTACTCCTTGTGACACCACAATCTCTATAGGGCAAGCAGAGAAAAACTACAGTAGTAGACATGAGGTTGCCATATCACCCAAATTGCCAAATTTTTCCTGGATTCTAGCCATGCCACTCAGTGCCTGTTTAGGTCACTCTGGCCCAGCTGATTTCCAGCTTTCTTTCTTTTATTTTTTTAAGTCTCTGTCCCATATAGAACTGGAGATGCAACAGAAAATATCTAGTCAGTTTTTTGTCCGATTGTTCTCTGAGAAAGGAGCATTTTTGTACACTGGATTTTAAAACTACCCTCTTCCAGTTCCAGGACAAATGTAACAATTTGAGGAAAGTCTAATTCTATCTTATTTTCAGACAAATGAGGTTTGTTTCGCAGAGTTGCCCACAAACACACAAGGCAGTGAAACCCTAGGAATAAATGGGGGGTGGAGTGCAACAAAATAAAAAATATGTGTGCAAAGCTCGGTCAAAACTTTTGATATCTTAGTATATGTTCGTATTTAAGGTACTGTGAAGTCTGCAGTGTTTGCTACAACAGACTTGGCATGGCAACATTATGCAAAACCTGGGAAAAGTTACTTTCTTGGTCTATAATTTCCATGCTGATGAAGTAGTTCAGGGAATTAAAATCCAAAAGGAATTTAACCAAACTCAGATATATCAAATCCTATTGGACTACGAGGGGTGGGGTGGAGAAATCAGGTTCATTTTTATCTTCCACAGACATCTGGAAGTTTAGTTGGGCTCTAGCCCGAGGAAGTGAGGTTCTGGGAAAAGTAAGATGAGGGAAGATGGGAATTTATTGAGCTTATGCTTGCCATGAATCTTAGGCTTCTGGAAATAGGTTTCAGGTAGTTAAAAGAAAATGGCCACATTCTTTAGAATGAACTAATTCTACTTTTACTTGTCTTGAGACTATGTTATGGCCCTTTGAATTTCTTACTCATGTTGGAAGAATCTTCTCCAGAGTTGGCTGTATCTACTCTTTTCCTTGGCTATCATTGTTCTATTGCCTCCTAAAGAAATAAAGACTCTCCAGTTACTGTCTCCTCACCTCTGCATTCCTTTCCTTTCCTAATTACCTGTTCACTGCATTGTCTAGTTTGCCTCGGAAAAGCTTCCTGATCTTAGGAGCAAAACAGACCAATTCCATCCCTGTTTTTCTTCCTCATCCCCTATCCTCTCCAACATTCTGCAGCCCTTCAAGGGTAATAATTACAGTCTATTATAGTATGACCAGTTCAGTTTCCCCAATTGGAATGGGCACATCATAACCCTCCTTAGCCATGTATCTGGTAGATAAGACATCTGGAGTAGCATTTTAGGACTCTTGTTTATTGAGGCTTCATAACTCCCTCCCTTTTTCTCCAGTCAGCACCATTTGGTCCCATGCTTCATGCCCACCCTTTAGTCTTTCAGATAAATAGTCATTAGTTGAATGCCCTTGGTTCCATATCCTCCAGCAGGGTTGGAATCCTTCTATCAATAAGGGCCTCTCACATTATATCTGCCATGTTGATAAGCAATCAGAGGATGAGGGCCAGTATCTTCGTAGGTCTCACTTAGATATGCTCTTCTGCCCCAGTAAGTATTGCCTAGATTTGGCTCGCTCTCAGGTAAGTATCATTCAGGTATAGCCTCTCATTTTGCTGTCTCGGGTACTAGTCAAAGCCCCCTGTCATTCAGACCACTCTGCATAGTTTTTTTTTTTAACTTGACTTTCTGCAAAGGCAGCAACATGCACACACAAACTGATCTCTTCCTTCTGGATAATGAAATAGGCACATTTGACATGCAGGGCGGTCAGTACACAACTCAACATCCTCTTGCCCAAGGGATGAGCCTTTCTGTTTTTCATCTGAAAAATCCCCACAGGATAAGCAAGCCTTTGGGATTAGTCTAGATTTAGCCTTGACTCCTTTAAGAGGATTGTTCTCCAAGATCATATTTGTTTACTTTATCTTTGTTAAAGGAAGAAACTGTACCCATCTGTCTGTGACAGTCATGTCTAAAATAGTTCTCTATTATGTTGTTCTTCTTCAAAAAGGCTTTGAAAAGGGTCAAGTGACAGTGACTCAGTCTGTGCCTGGTGGTAAATCAGATTATCTGGGTTACTGTGAAGGAGACAGCATGCTGGTACATGTTCCAAACAAGAGCGGCTGAACAAACCACTCAACTTCAATCTGTAGTTTATCTTCTGTGATGATCAGATCCAACAGTCTGACTTGACTTTGTGCCAACTAAACAGAGCAATAAACCAGCAACAAATTCTACACTATTTTTTTTAATTAGATTTATACCCCGCCCATCTAGACCTATGGTCTACTCTGGGTGGCATTACAAAATTTAAAACAATAGAACCAATAAACATGCAAAAATCCAAGATGTTAAAATGTAAATATTAAGATACAGCAGGAGGGAAAGCCTGCCTAAATAGCCATGTCTTAAGTTTACTTCTAAAGACACCCAGAGAGGGAGCCAGGCGGATCTCTACGGGCAAGTTGTTCCAGAGGCGAGGGGCCACTGCTGAGAAGGCCTGGTTCCTCGTTCTTTCGTTCCGGGCCTCCCTCGGCGTTAGGCCCCTCAGTCGCCCGGCCTGGCTAGAACGAGTGTCTCTCACTATACTCTACCATCTGTATTCGGTTTAGTATTATTTTAATCATCATGATTCCATCCTATTGATCCTGTGCACTTTGGTGAGATATTTAGAATTCTCTGCTAGAGAGCTGAAGGGGCAGTCCTCTGAACCACAGGAAACAATGTTAAATATCTCACTAAACTACCAATCCCAGAATTCCTTAGGGTGGAGCCATGCCAGTTGAAAGTGGCATCAAGATATAACTTTGTTGAGCAAATACACTCTCACTGATTTCTTTGACTTCGAAGGAGAGAGAGAAGAGCCAGATTCTCAGGTTCAACAGCCATCTTAAACAAATCAGGTACAGTGGGTCTGTGTTTTGTTCAGTGATACCTGCTGAAAACAGGAGCAATTGATGAGTATGCACTGATACACTGACTTAATTATGGTAAGCCAGAATTCTGAATTACCACAATGTCCAAAGGTGCCTAGTGAAAACTGACATGTCACTGTGCCCAGCTGGGAATGCATTTGAGTTACTAAAAAATTCAAATGTGGAATTGTGGTGAACTACAAAGATTTTTCCCAAGAGGGAGTCAACTTAAGTCTGTTGCTGAAAAAATAACAAACAATTTTGTGGATGTTTTTTTTTTTCATGCCCTAGTAGCCTTTGGATGGTATTAGCAACTACTGTTAAGAACTGTCCTTATCCTTTCCCTAGAACTATTAAAACAGCCTTTCATGACCTTTTAATTTTCATGACCTGTAACTGTTAAACAGCCTTTCATGCACTTTTAAGAGCACCATCAGGCTGGTGCCTTTTCTATTTCTGTTAAATTCCATGTACCACCCCACCAACTGTAAATAAACATCTTTCTATGGAGGCTACATTCCATTCATCTGAGGGCATGGGCTACAATCCAGGATAGCTTATGCCAAATAGGTTTTAAAGTGCCGCAAGATTTTTAATTGCTTTTAGAAAGAATATGCAATTTTATTCTCACTAAAAACCACCTGCCTTACTAAAGGATTGGAAACAGCCAATAAGCAATGGGTTATTTTCACAAAGGGAGTTGGTGTGAAGTAGGAAATTACAGGTCGTGTAAGCTTAACATCAGTTCTGTCTAAATATATGTATTTATTATAGGATTTATGCATCATTCCACATGAAAGAATTTTATTTTGTGGTATATAACAAAAGTTAAATACAAAAGAGTCCAGGAAAAGCCAGTACATCAATAAAACTGTATTAGAATTTGAATTTCAGTCAGGAAATGCTGGTGTAAAAAGAAAGACTTGTGCAGATGCCAAAATCAAAATAAAGTAGGTGGATTGTAGTGTAGAAAGTGTAACTACTATCCTGATTCTAGCTTCTTGTAGGAATCTCTTTGGCTATGGTATGAATGAGATTAATACAGTGCATACCACCTCAGCAGAAATAAACTTACAATTTTATAGGTTTTACTCCAAACTGTATAGTAAGCATAGAGAATCTTCTAAACTGCAGTTACAAACATTATTTTCCACCTTGCTTTTTGCTGCATATTTGTGTATGGATTAAATTAGGATAGTGGTTGTGAGTATGAATAATGGCAACTCTCCAGGCCTGGATAGGTTTCTGATTTAATAGTAAAAAGCCTTTTCAGATGTCTTAATTTCAAAATTGTATCAAGTGTGTAATGGGTTGTGGGGGTTTTTTTTTAATGGTTTCTTATCTTTGCTATGTAGTGTATTGCTGTCATTCCTAAATATGGCAGGGGCTATACCCAATGTGTGAACATTAGACATATGATTTGTATCCTATTCACAATTGTGCAGTGTACTTAACAAGTCCATGGATATCAACATGTGACTTTACTCAGCAAAAAAAAAAAATCATGTTTGGGATATATTAGACCTTTTTAGTAAAGGCTTGTATAACCTGTCTAACGGCTGGTACTGGAACTCATGACACATCTCTTAAAACATGTGCTTTGGTCATACCTAGTCAGAGTGGTTTTTTGAAGGGAGAGTTGTTACTCATATTAATTTTGTATTGGATCATCCTCTTGAGTTCTGTCAACAGTTACATTCTTTTAAGTTATTTACCTGTAAGCATGGACAGTGAAAATGGATTATCCATGTCCTTACTGTTTGTTCTTCTGTGCCATCAAGTTGCCTCTGACTTATGGTAACCCTATGAATGAGTGGCCTCCAAGATGTCCTATCCTCAACAGCTCTGCTCAGCTCCTACATACTCAAGGCTGTGACTTCCATGATGGAGTCAGTCTATCTCGTATTTGGTCTTCCTCTTTTTCTGCATTCCTGTCTTTTCCCAGCATTACTGTCTTTTCCAGCAAATTTTGCCTTCTCTTTATGTGTCCAAAGTAGAACAGCATTAGATTCTTCATTTTTTTGCCTCGAGAGATCATTTGGGCTTGATTTGTTGTGGAATTTACCATTAATTCCCTGTAGAGATCGCCCCAGTTTCACCACCACCACCCTTCTCACAGTGACTAGCATTTTATATATTAAATATCACTCTAGAAGCATTTAAAGTAGGAAACAAGGTATCTTTACTTACAGTTGCTGTCTATAGTTACAGTCAGAAGGATAAAACAATGAGGAAAAGTGAATATCAACCATGTGAGAGACAGACCCCTCCCCACTGGCCACATAGAGGTCAGAGGAAGAGAGAGATTAACAACAACAACAAAACAGTATGTGAAGCAAATAAATAAGAAGAGAGAAGGGACAAGCCAGAGTTGGGAAAAATAACTTTAGCAATAGTTTAATGGGAAAGGAAAAAATCTCTTTAGGTCCTAAAATCCTCCCACTGACACTCAGCGTGGGAAGCTCCTGCTCAAGGCCGTTAGCTGTTATCTGTTACAGTGAGTGCAAACACTCCTGGCAGAGAAGCAGCAGCTCCCAGCGGGCGGGGTGACCTCTCATTCTGCCTTTCTGCTTAGAGTTAGGGCATAGGTTCAAAGACTTTCTCCGGCCAATCCTAGTGGCGATTAGGTAACTAGTATCCTATCTGAATTCTCACAACATTCTGTGGAATCGTGCTAAGTTAATAAAAAGAGTTCTCAAGGCGTTGCTTTTAAGCTCCGCTGGATCGGACATCTGCTTGTCGATTTCTTTGCAATTGCCTTCCTATTGTTCTGTGATCACCCACATCATTAGCCTTTCTTTGTTCCGTGATCCCCTACAACTCAGCATTAAAAAGCATGCAAGATTGTTATTGTCTCAACACTTGGTCGTCTTTCTGGCAGGGCAGGGTATCCACAAAGCTATCCTCCAGCACCATATTTCAAACTACCAATTTTTCTTCCTGTTAGCTATCTTCACTGTCCAGCTTTCACACTCATACATAGTAATCAGGAATGCAATAGTGTGGCTGATCTAGTCTTGGTCTCCAGTGACACATTGTTACGGTTGATTATATTTTTTAATTCCTTCATTGCTGCCCTTCTGAGTCTGACTTCTTCTGATTTCTTGGATGCCGTCTCCATTTGTATTGATGATTCAGCCAAGGTATACAAAATCTGTAACAATTTCAATTTCACCGTCAACATTAAAGTTGTGTAGTTCTTATATAGTCATGATTTTTGTCTTAATGTTTAGCTGCAGTACTGCTTTGGCACTTTCTTCTTTCACTTTCATCAGAAGTTGTTTCAAGTCATGCTGCTTTCTGCCAGCAAGATCATGTCATCTATATATCTTAGATTATTGATATTTCTTCCACCAATTTTCATTCCTCCTTCATCTGAATCCAGTCTGGCTTTCTGCATGATATGTTCTATGTACAAATTGAATAAATAAGGAGATGAAACGTGTCCCTGTTTGACTCCTTTGCTTATAGGGAACCATATAATATGCCTCCCCATATTTTGCCCTAATAATAATTTTTTGTTCACAATACAGGTTACACATCAGGACAATCAAGAGTTGAAGCACACCAATTTCTTTTACCATTCAGCGGAACAAGAACCTTATTACTTTACATATGAATGCATAGCACACAGATGACAAGTTCACGTGGATATATTTATAGATGTTTGGTAGCTTTTTATAGAAGCTGATACATTGTCATTGTACCTCTTTGTCTGTTGTGTGTTCTTTCCAGCCATTGTGTGTGTGCGTTTTGTTCTCCCTTATTCAGCTCAATAAATTTTAATTCAAGAAAATCGAAAGCTGGACTTGTTAAGTATACAGAAGAATAAGCACTGCTTGCAAAGAGCTAGCACGGACAATTCATATCCTGCTTCCAGGTTTCTTATAGGCATCTTGTTGGCTATTATGGAAAACAGGATGTTTTGACTGTTAGGGAATCTCAGACTCCAGGGTTGAATCCAGACACCTAGCATCACAGTCTGACCTCTGAGTTCCAAAAAAGCCATAGCCCCTTCCCCTTATACTACTTTCCAGATGTTTCCCAGTGTTGGTGTGCCTCCCCCAATTCCAAAAAGAATTAAATCTCCTCTCCTGAGGCATCATCACTGGCATTCAGAGCTGAAAGCTAAACTATGCCATTATTTTTGATCAAGCCATTTTGCCCCAACAATTACTGGAATGAGCACCAATAACTTCAGTTTAATTGAGTTGAGCAGCTGGACTGAAACAGGTCCGTCATACTTGGAATAGATGGGATGGGTTCTTGGTCTGACCCATTACAGCCCTGTCTGTGTTCTTGTGAAGTTATTAGTTAAGTGAAAATCCTGTTTTGTACTAAATAAGAAAATTGAATAGTCTGTGCTAAAAAAAAAAACCTACAGAAAATCAATGGCAGAGATTGTGTGTGTGTGCATAGCAATAACAAGAGATGTGAGAAGCATACTTTTTCAGCTTCTGCCTATCACAAAGATATTAAAGATGCAAGTGCCTTACGAGAAGAGGAAGTTATATTTATGATTTGCTTATTCACTCAGACATTTCTATATCACTTTTAGGCCTAAAAGTGGTTTGTAAAACAAAACCGCTCTAAAGCAAACAAGATTAAAGCAACAACAAACAAAAAAACATTAGAGCGCTACAGAATTACAGAACACTCTGAAACAGAACTGCTTATGGCTTTGAACTGTGGGGTGGCAGATTAAAAAAAAATCTGCTTTCTCATCTGATTCATGGCCAAGAGCAGCTACATCAAAATCACTTACGTCTTCGGATTTCCATAGAGCACATAGCAGGGTGGTAGAAAAATGGTTGGGATGGATTGTAGCTTTTCATAATGGTGAGCAGAAGCAGCCTTGAAAGTTGCCACCCTGCCATTCAGTAAGAAATAGGCACATCTACTTTCACAGGTTGAACACAGTTCCGATCATTAGGCCTTCAGATGTTGTTTGACTTCAGTTCCCAAAAGCCCAAGCCAGTATGGTGAGCTGTCAGGGATGCTGAAGAGCAAAGCCCAAAGTGTTTGGAGGGCAAATGGATGAGAATCTCTACACTCTACTTTTACCTACGCAGGAAGTTCAACATACTCCTGGTTAATCCTTGTAAAATGGAAAATAGAACCAGCAGGTGGCAGTAGTACATAGCCAGAGAAACCAGTTGGAGCTTGCGAGATAAAAAGAGAGAATTTAAAATAACATATTCAACAAATTGTTCAGTAAATAAGAAAGAAAAAACGGTGTGGTCTTTGCAACACTATTGAAAAGTGAGGGTGGGTGATAATTATATTGGACCATTATATAAGTTTAATTAATTAATTAATTAAAATATTACAAATATAAGTTAGCTTTCTACTCCACAGAGGTCTTCATAAGTCCAGGCACCACAGCACTGGGGGAGGTGCAGAAGAAGCACAAGAGTTCCCAAATCCATGGCTAGAGGTACAGACCAGGTTTCTTTGTTGAAAGCAAGGTTCAAAAGAGAGTGGTGGTGTCAGAGGTATCGTTTTCAGATTTCACTTCCAGTGGTGTGGATTGGATTGTCTCTCCTGATGTCCTTAGACAAAGGGCTGCCAAGTCACTGAGCATTTCTGCATATCAAAACACATACTGTAGTTCCTTCTCTACCAGAAAACAGAGGCAAAGATAAACAGGACAAACTCTGTATCAGAGATGTTTGGGTAAGTTTTAGTTTATGCTGCAGATTCAATGTCATGAATGCATGGAAAGAAAAGAAACAAAACAAAAGAAGCCTATTCACAGTTTTTGGAGGGAACCGAAGTATTTTCATCCCTGAATTCCAGAATACATGAGAAGAAAATATTAACCAAAATCATTCTTAGGACTTAATAATTAGTATTTTGTTTCTTCTGTACATCAGCATTGCTTATTCAGAGTATATATACTGCAGCTCTGCCTTGTGTTAATTGCTCTCGGAGAGCACCTGGGGACGCAGGCTGATTCACACAACCAGAATCCCACCTACACTCACCCCACTGTCCACAAATGCTGGTCCAGTGTCCTGCATTGGAGTGCAGGCATTCTACATGAATCCACTGACATTCACTGTGAATTTTTACCTGACAGATATAAAAAGGTTCCTTCAACAACTCTCTAGGGTCAGAGAGTGATTTCTTCCACATCACTTGTCCAACCTTCTTTAACTGGAGATGCCAGAGACGAAATTGGAACACTGAGGACCCAATTTTACATAGGACAGTAACTATTTTATTAGCAATCATGTCATAATTTAAACATAAAGAAATACCAAGCATTGGCAGGGAGAAATAGTCATTGGCACTCATAGTACACAGTGAAGGGAGAGTAAACTTTACTTCCCCAGTTGCATTTTCAGGGGGCAAAAAGGTCAGTGGAAGCCTAGATGTGAACAAACTGTTGGAGCATCTGGGTATTTGGTCTGATCCAGCATTCCTTTTCTTAATATTCTTACATTATTTTATTCATATAAGCAGGAATGTGTCTTAAGAAAGTATTTAAAATATGCAGGTTTTAGACAAGTATTTTTAAACAATTTAAAAATTAAACTTTGCTCATGGATGATCAGGGATACCTTCTTGATTAATTAAATTGTGGTTAACAGATTTGTCTTTCCAGATAGTTGACTACACCCTGACTTAATTAACTCACTAAACATTGCAACCCTATAAATACATACCTCTGTTCTGGTGTGCTTATTCCTAGGTGCATTGCCTAACATCTTGCCCTCAGCTCTGTTAATTAGTTTAAGTGGAGAAGTCTGTAATAAGGATGATCAAGTCCTAAGAACATTTTAAAAGAATAGTATGATATTTATGAACAAAATCTAACAAGGTACAAATATGCATCTCACATCCAATATATTTCAATGCAGATTTATGAATTATTAAAAAAAAAAATCCTACAAAATTGGTGGGGCAGGTAGTTAAAATAAAAAGAGCCTTTCCAGTGTTGATACTCCAGTTGTAGAACACCCTCTCCCCTTCTCTTGGGTTCACACATTAACATGGTGAGGTGAGTGTGTCAGAGAAGCTGGGAGCAATGTCATCAGGAGGCTAAACTCCATTTCCAGTCTGGACCTTTATAGCATGGTCAAAGCTGAGATACCAAGCTAAGATGGATCCAGCCTCTTTGGGATTACAGGTCACATTAGCAGAAGAGATTGGACAGGAGAGAAAAACCTATAAAAATAACCACCATTCAGGTCTATGCTCTAAATACAGATGCTGAAGAACAACAAATCAAAACCATTTATGGAAGTGTCCAGGAGGAAATTCTTCACATGCCAGAGCAAAATGTGCTGATAATCACAGGTGACTAGAATGCTAAAGTAGGGAAAAAAGTAAAACCAAATGTTGTTGGAGAATCTGGCCTAGGAGTTAGAAATGAAGCAAGAGAATGACTCATAGAATTCTGTATAGCCAACAATCTGTTTATTGCAAGCACATGCTTCAGGCATCCCAACAGATGTTTATACAGGGATGCAAGGATGACAGACCCTTTGAAAAGAAATTCTCTGATGAAGAATCTGCTTTATTTGAAAATGAAATTAAAGCTGCTCTCAAATCACTTGGGGGGAAAAAAATCACCAGGAGTAGAGATGTTACTGATAGAACTATTCCAACCTACAGAGACTGAATATGTCAAAATCCTAACAAGAATATGCCAAAAAATGAAAAACAAAACAATATTCTGCAGACTAGAAATGTATAATATGTGTTCCAGCAACTAAGAAAAGAGACACTAAGGAGTACAGCAACTATATGACTATTGCATTAATTTCCCATGCAAGCATAGTGATGCTCAAGGTGTTGCAAAAAAAGGTGTTTTTGCCATATACTGCATAGAGTGAGTAATGCCTGATGTTAAAATTGGATTTCAAAAAAGAAAGAGGCAGTAGATGTATCACTAATGTATGTTAGCTACTGGAGTGCACCAAAGAATTTCAGAAGTAGATCAGTCTATGTTTCATAGACTGCAACAAAACCTTTGACTTCATGAATCATGAGAAGTAATGGATTGTTCTGAAATAAATGGCTGCGTTGTCTTGATGTGTAATTATACTCTGGACATGAAGCAGAATGTGGAGCAACAAAATGGTGTCCCATAAGCAAAGGTGTCAAACAATAGTATATTTTACCTCCTTATCTGTTCAGTGTGTACAAAGAACATATCATATAGAAAGCGGGATCAGATTCAGATGGAGGAAGAATGAAAATTGGTAGAAGAAACATCAAAAATTTAGGATATGCAGATGACACCATAGTACTGGCAGAAAGCAGCAATGACTTGAAATGACTTCTGATTAAGATGAAAGAAGAAAGTGCCAAAATTGTGATTACCTAACTTTGCTGATTAAGAAACTGAAATTGTTAAACATTTTGTATACTTGGGTTCAGTCATGTAGGGTTGTGAAAGCTGGACAAGTGATGAGTGCCAACAGGAAAAAAAAATCAGTTTCTTTATAATGTGGTGCTGTAGAAGAGCTTTACAGATACTGTGGACTGCCAGAAAGGCAAACAAGTGGATCCCTGATAATATCAAACCTGAACTCTCCCTAGAGGTAAAAATGATGAAACTGAGGCTGCTGTATTTGGACACATGATTAGAAGAGAGGACTTGCTGGAAAAGACAGTAATGCTAGGAAAAGTTAAAGGCAGCAGGAAAAGAGAAAGACCAAACATCAGATGGATTGACTCCATAAAGGAAGCCACAGCCATGAGTTTGCAATAGCTGAGCAAAGCTCTTAATATTAAGACATTTTGGAGGCCACTTATTCGTAGGGTTTCAGCTGAGCTGGAGGTGACTTGATGGCACATAACAACAGCAACTCTCTTTCCAAAGAGGCTTGCTTACCTGGTGCTTTCCTTGGAGTTGTTTGGGTACCTACAGAAAACCTTCGGCACCACCAAAATGGCACTCTGTGCCATTTTGGATGTCTCTTAAATATGTCTTAGCTTTAAACTTTTTAAATCTAAACATTTGTTTTTATGTGTTATTTGCATTTTTTGTCATTGAATTTTAAATGGTTTTACGTCTTGTTCTGAGTTTCTCTGAGACTTTTTGTTGTAGGACAGCTTGTAAGTACAGCAAATACAAAGTCTCGAGCAGCTAAGGAGCCTCTTGAAGTTTTAAGCCTTAAAACCTACTGTCGTTCCCAATGAGATCATCTTAAGCCCTTTCCTTTTATAAATGGCAAATGTAAAAAAAAAAAAGGAAACTTGGGAAGGAATCACAAAATTGTATTTTATTTTCATTATGTTTTCAATCAACGGGTGCATCCCAAGAGAAACAAAGATGGAGAGAGCCTTCCTTTGGTCCCACTTGCTGTTGCAGTCAAATCGTTAATTTAAAAAATACTATGACAAGGTTGAAAAAACATGACAAATGCATTAAAAGCTGACCAAAGTACTGACCACTGCGATGGGTGAAATTCTTTCTTCTTAATAAGCTATAAGATGCACTGCTTTGTCACAGCTGAAGCACAAGGCAGGTTATAAGCAAGATCCAGTCTGGTTCTTGTCTGGATGTTCAGGGTGAACATTGTAGGAAACCCCATCCCTCCAATAACAGGAAGTTGTGTGTCAAGGGGGGGGGGGGGAGGTTACTGATAGCACTGGAACAGCCCTCTATTACAGAGCAAGAAAATAAAAATCCTTAGCAGTCCTGCCACCTAGCACCCCATGGCAGAAATGGCCAGTTATCTTGGACTTTCTAGATTGGGACTTTCCGTGGCAATGGGGGGCGGGGAGTGGGATTATTACTATTTGTTGCATTTACATCTTGCCTTTCCTTTTTCTAGTAAGTTAAAGACTGTATATAGGGCTTTCTCCCTCCCCACTATGATGGTGATGATGATAGTGCCTGCAATGAATAATATTTAATTAAATTAGCTTTTTACTACCCTTACATCAGAAATGACTTTCAAGTAATCTCTGTCAACCAAAGTGTCATAATCACTGTTCCAGAGGGTAACTCTGGATGACTTCCTTTCCACCCTTTGAGACTGATGCCTCAGGATTAAGCCTGACACCAGGGCTGTTCAACATTTATATGAAGGGACTGGAAACAAATGCCCAGGTCTGTTCTGATTTTAAGGAGGAGTGGTATCGACTGTAAAGTTAGACAGAAGGCCTGTGAAGCGTAAACACACTGAAAGTGATTTCAGATCAGACAGGATTTAGGATAGTTGGTGGTCTGACAGATAATTTTTTAAAATTATTCTCTGTCATGCCTTTGGTGACTACTGTTCTTCCTGCCACCTGGGGTTTTATTATTATTTATATACAGTTTTATTTGGTTTTATGAATTTATATTTTTTTAATGAGCATTGTACTGTGGTTTAATTATTATGCTCTGTGCCATTTTGGATGCTTTTCTGGCAGAAATGTAGTTACACATATTGCAAAGACCACTGAAATAAATGAAACCCATTAGAAGCCATTTATCTCATAATGACCCAATGAATCAAACTACACTTCAATCTATTATTTATTTATACATCTTTTTTATCCAAAGCCTCCTCTTAGAGAAGGCAACACCTCTATGCATGTTTCTTTTAGCTGGAGCCTCGCCTATTTTTAAACTCCCCCTAACTCAAGTGGAAAATGAGTATTTCTTCAGAAATTGCAGCAGAGGGGAAAAACATTAGAGAGAGCAAACTGTTCTAGGAATGACACATCTGTAACAAGGTTGGATTTCTGCTGGGCCTGCAATAGTAAAATAGATCCACAACCTGTGTATTTATTTCCATATGAATACTGATTCTAGAGATGCTCTTGACAGAAAAATTCAAGAAATCACAATGGAACTAAATGTTCAAAATCTGGCGTTCTCTGTATTCCAACAGTCTTAGAAGTACATTCAGTTTACTCCAGACATTACAGGGGCTGCATTTCACACTAGGAATGATGGATAATTTTGAGCCAAAGTACATGGAAATTAAATAGCCTCACATGAACATAAGAAAAACCACAGTGGTTCCAGCCAAAGGCTTGTCTAGTCCACTGTTGCCATATTACCCAGTTGGCTGGGTTCCCCACCACATTTTAGACATGCTGTTTGCTGCTCATTTAGCTAGTTTCTAGCCCTTACTGAAGCAAAGATACAAGGCAAAATATTCCATCACTGTTTGGGCCAACTGTTTTGCAAGAAGCAAGCTGTTCAGTTCAACAGCCTACTTGAAAAGTACCCATCAGCAGGATTGGGCTGATGAGTGAAGCAGCCTCTTCCACTGCCAGAAGTTGGGGGCAGCAATGGCAACCACTCTCCTATTTATTTATTTATTTATTTATTTATTTATTTATTTATTTATTTATTTATTTATTTATTTCTATTCCTCTTCAACAAGATTTCAAGGCCAGGGGGAGACGTGATACCAGCAATCCCTTTTCTGCAAGTGCAGGAATTTCAGAAAGCTGATAGATGTTAAAACAAATACTGCAGCTGCACTGTCCCTAGGAAATATGTTATTGAGATAACCTTCTTGTCCTGTTTTGACTCCTGTACCATTTATGATGACTGTTATATTGCTGCTGCTAACAAATGTGAGGACAGGTGCTGCAAAGGTACACACTGATGGATGGACTTCCTGTACAGTCCCGTAATCATGACAAATTTTACTCTCCTTTCATATTTTGTGAATATCTTTCTTGCTGATGATATGTCCTCTGGAGCACTGAAGAAGAGTTTATCCTTGATTTTAGTTTATCTATATTAAGAATACTTGAAGTCAACAGTATCCAGACAGCATTTCCACTACATAATGCTCCCTAGCTTAAGTTATCTAGGCACAGTTATTACATCTGAGCAAATCACATCCTGCCATTTACCCAGGAATGATATTCCAAAACTCTTCATGTTAATAGAAGGTATATTCAATCAGCAAATTATCTGTGATGCAAAAAAGAAAGCAAATGTCTTTAATCTTAGAACGTCTATTATTTGAAAATATTTTAAGGGATATTCACTTCCCAACTGAAAATATATATCTGCTAACGTCAAACCAATTTTGAGTTGTTCATGTAATTGCAATTAACAAAATAAACAATGTATTTTAAAAGCCAGCTAGACTGCTAATTGTTGTACGTTTGCATAGCAACATCTGTTTGTTGTTCACAACAGTTTCACAATTTATGTCTTGTTAGTCTAATAGAAACTCCCATAAATAATATGAGCTCTGGCTGAAACAAGGTCTCCCGTGTCTTAGAGACTCTGAAGCCAAATTTCTGCTACTCTATCCTTTTGAAACATTATATATGAAATTGAATCAGGGGTGTTGCTAAGTGACTTGAATTACAGCTATACCGACTGATTCCTGCATGTTACTCTCTTTTTACTGATGCTGATGTGAAGCAGAGGGCATCCTGGAAGCAGCATGGCAGATGTTTGAACAAATCTTCTTCATCAGAATAAACATTCACATGGGAAGACATGAAGCCCTGTACATTATTAACACTGAGCTATAGAGGCACCCATCAAGGAAGGGCCGAGACCCAAGGAGAGGGTTTCTGAATAAAACTAGCACATAATAAAACATAGACAGAGTAGCATACCTTATATTAGCATTGCAAGCCCTAAAGCCAAAATATGGGTGTGATCAAACAGTAAGAAAGGTGTGTGCCTAATTGCACTGGAAAGGGCTGCTTAACACAGGTATGCAGCTTGGAGGTACTCCTGCATTCATCTCTGAGTCTCAATGCCCAGGTTTCAGCGGTGGCCGGGACTACTTTTGCACAATTAAAGCTAGTGCTCTAGCTGCGCCCATTCCTGGAGACGTCTGATCTGGCCATGGTGGCAAATGCCTTAGTTACAACCCAGCTAGATTACTGTGATGTGCTCTATGTGAGGCTGCCTCTGGAATGTGCTCAGAAACCAGCGGGTCCAAATGTGGCAGCCAGGTTGCTAACTGGGGCTGGTCACAGGGATCACGTAACCCCTCTGTTACTGTAGCTCCACTGGCTGCTGATCCATTTCTAAGCACAATTCAAAGTACTGGTCCTAACCTATAAAGGCTATGGTCCAAGCTATCTCAAGGGCCATGTCTCCCATTATGAACCTGTCTGGGTGTTAAGATCATCAGAGGAGGCTTTCTTTTGATCCCACCACCTTCACAGGTGTGTTTGCTGGGGACACAAGAGAGGGACTTCTCTGTTGCTGCTCCCAAACACTGGAACTCTCTCCCACAGGAGGCCACACTGGCCTCATCTTTGTTGTTCTTCTGCAAGCAGGCAAAGACCTTTCTCTTCAAGCAAGCTTTCTTGTAAAACAGATTCTTGTCTTACTTGATTGAATGTGTTTTAATGTTGCTTCTGTTTACCATTTTTTACTGTGGAATTTGTTGAATCCTTTTCAGGATCTGTATACTTGTAGGTTTTAGCTTTAATTGTTGTTTTTGAATCATGTAAGCCACTTTGGGTCCTTTTTAAGGCAGGGTAGAAATTTTGAAATAAAATAAAGAAATAAAGCAACCCTTCCATCCAGGGAATTGGTCTAGCCCACCCACCAAGAGTAATAGCCCTACTGCTGCATCAGAAAGGTCCAGGTTGTGCATGGACTGAGGTCAGGCTGGAGCACTATTCCGTATATGTCATGTGATCACTGGGAAGTAGCTCACACGGCACCGCAATGCAAACAGTCCAAAATATGCATTATGTATCTGTGTGACCACATCCTAAAACCAGCAGTAAAATAGAAATGTGCTGAAATCTAAAAGCACCAAAACTGTTCTTAAAATACCTGAAAGAAGAAAAAGGACTCTCTCAGGTGCCCAAGAGACTATAATTTAGTTCAGATAGTAAGAAAGGATGATTTCTGATCGCACCAGACATCATATGGAGCAACGTCATAGAGCATTATTCCTCCCACTGTGAAATATCATGACCTCTAGTCCAACAATGAATAAGCACAACAAAACCAAACAGTTTATCTGAGAGACTGTATTTCCCCATAGAGGCCTCACTGGATTTTAAGATCTTCATGGGTGAACTTTATTCAGTCCCACCAGCTTTACAGGCACATTTGATGTGAATACAAAGGAGAGGCTTTTCAGTGGCTGCTCTCTGACAGTGGGACTCCCTTCCATGGGAAACCAGGGTGGCCCCCTCTCTGCTGTCCTTCTGCTGGCAGGCAAAGACCCTTTTATTTAGGTAGACTTTTACTGGGGAATTATATTTGTTTTCTTTTGAAGTATAGTTTTGCATAGTTTTCAAGAGATTTTATTCAGTACATTTAATGATCAATATGTTTAATTTTTTAAAAAACATTGCAATTTGTTATATTCTAATTGTTCTATTATTTGTGTTTTACAATTCTTTGTAACAAGGCCTTGGTTTCTTCTTGGAAGGCAGGATATAATTTAAATAAATAAATAAACAAGCAAGCAAGCAAGCAGCAGGCAGGCAAGCAGGTAAGCAGTTCAGATGTCAATGGTGCTAATGAACATTCTGCCTCTCTGGAAGCTCCACCATTCTTGCCTGAAACCAAAATAAAAGGTTTGGTGTGGCTATGCTCTGCTTACAGAAAGTAACCTTGCCTTTGTATATGATGGATCCAATAGAAAGGCCTCAACTGTTGCCTGATTTCCCACAGTACCTAAACAACCCAAGAAGTTGCCTGTCACAAGGTGTGGTGAGTGTTAATTCCTGTCAGTTGAAAAGAGGTTTGGATTAAAAAAAAAACATGGAGGAAAGAGCTTTCAATAACTCCTACTCCAAGTCATAGTTGCTTTGTGCTGCATCGAGGTCCAGCGTGCAGAAGAGAGCTATCACTTCTGATTTTTCTCCTGTGTCTTCTCAAGAGGCATCCGGTTCAGGACAGAGGAAAGCAGGATGCTGGACTAGATAAGCCTTTGATTGGTTAAGCAGGTTTCTCGTGGTTTTTCTCCCCTTTATTTCTTTCTGTCTCTGTCTTTCAGTTTCTAAGCTATAGCAGAAAAGTTACGTGTTGTTGTCTTTCCTAGAATGCTGACTCTGCTGATGGCAGTAAATAATTAATAAGAAACAATTATGCTGTCGCCGATGACTGTAGACCAACCTGGCTGCCCTCCATCCTGTTTGGTATCCATTTGGGGACTGCAGCTGCAAACCTTTCTTTTCTAAATGTTGACATTCTCTTTCCCTTTTTAAAAATTAACATTCATGCAGTAATTTATATTTGCAATATGACAGGATTATGGTCTAGTGTAGATGTAAAGATGTTTCTAATTTTATTTCAACAACCGACCTAACACCTCCAGTGACATTAGATGCAAATAAATTTTTGACAACATGTTCTTAGATTTTTAAAAAAACAATAGAGTCCATCCATACTACATAGTTAGAGCAGCTACATATAGCTTTTATTGCTATGTCCCCATCCTAAGGAATCCTGGGATTTGTAGTTGAGGGGGACATGAGGTACTTTGAATTCTCTACTACAGTTCAAGTGAGTGCACTAGCAGTCTCTCACTAGCAGAACATTCCAAGTACCTCGCCAAATGACAAATCCAAGGATTACATAGGATGGAACCATGATAGTTTATGTCTTGTGACACCACTTTAAGTGTGCAGTGCAGATGCACACATAGTCCTTAGATAGCAGGTAAAGTCTTATCTAAACATCATCAAATCTAAAAAGTGTTATTGCTTTTGAACACTTGATTTAAGGTGCATATTGATTTACTATATGTGGGTCTGTCCTTCACTTTATCTATTATCACCTGATGTTAAATCAATGTCTATAGCACTGATTTAAATTTACCACTAATCATATCACCATGTTTTCTACATCTGGATTTAGGGGTATAAGTACAACAATCAGAATCCTTATTTATACCCACTGACATTAAATCCATCAGCACAGATTTCAGCTGTAAATTGCTGCAAATTAAGAAGTCGGCATAGACATTTTCTCTCAAACACCACTTGCATGACTCAGCACATGACAGCAAATGCCTCTGCTGACTTCTTAACTTTGGACAATTCACAGCAGAAATTTCTGCCAATAGATCTTACACTGGCATAATTTTCCAACTGGACTCCGGTCATCAGATTCAAGAAGTGAAATATTTATATTTCCAGTTAGAGGAATGTTCCTAGAAAGTTTACTACTGACGTATAAAGATTTATGAGATAACTCCCATGGTTCAGTGCAAAAACTATACCAGAATGTTAAATAATAGAATGACTGTGTTATGAATAATATTACCAATGACAAAGGAAATGGAAAACCACCAGATATAGCTCTGTCTGGTATGTATGTGAATAGGCATTCCCTCTTATAAAGTTCTGGTTGGAGCCTGAGCTGGCTGAGAGGAGAAGTCCCTGATCTTGATAAAAGTCTTCATTACACACTCTCTGTGAGGTTAACTGGGTCATAGCTAAGTTGTGGAACACATGTCTCATCCAAAAGACCCTTGGGTTCATTTCTGGTACCTCAGATTATAGGACTGGGGAATGTTCTTGTCTGAAACCCTGGAGCTCCATTGCTAGTGAAGTGAGCTGGGACAGGGGACTGTATCTGGATTAAATACTTTCATATGTCCTTCCTTCTGACCAGATACTGGGTCTCCTTATTTTCTAGGGGCCTGGTTTGTGCAAGGATAGCAGGGCATATGGCATAGAGATGTCCACCATTTCTCTTTGGTTTACAGTCTTCTTCTGGCGGTCTTCACGGTTGTATCTGGGCTCACACCCCAGCCTGGGCAAGCAGCATGGGGCTTGGCAAGCTGGAGCACAGGACTTCAGCAATTAGACTGAGGGGAAGAAGACTTCACTGGTCAGTCTCTGTAATTTAAATGAGACTCCCCAATGCTCTTCAGCTCAGTTGTCATTTGGACTTCCACACTCAGCCCTCCTATTACTACGAAGTAATTTGTAGGCTTGGCCTGAAGGAATTAAATTTGGAGGCAGCATGGGAAAATGTGTGAGGGGGGGTATTCTTTGGCCCATTTCTGTATGTGTTGCTGCATTGTTTTTATGTCACAGCTTAATCCAGTTAAGATGTGACAGTTCTGCAAATAGGACTGGATTCAATTTAGGGAGATAGGACAGGCTCAATGTTTGGATTTGGTTCCTTATGCTGCACCTACATTATTTCTGCCAATAACCAATAAATCTATCACTGTCACTATCACCTTTCCAAAAAATCTGTGTGTGGTGTCCATTGTTTGCAGATTGGGACAATTTGAGTCCAAGTACACCAGCTGAGCCTGCAATCACTGCCTTCAACCGTGTGTAATTTCCCCCCCACTCTGCCTGTTGTAAGTGTTGGGTTAAAATATGACTGGAATTCAGGCACCAGATCTCCATCTCAGTTCCTAGGAAATTCTCTACAAACTCACTAGAGGCAAAATGATAACCCAATTTGGAAAAAGTTCTCACTTACGAAAAATAAAAAATAGCACTTCTACATTGCTCCCAGCGAGTTTCTTTTTATCCTGTGCTTAGAGGTTTGATCTTTGATGTTTCTGTGGCACCCAACAGCCATCTCACCTGCTTTCTCTGTCCTTTGAAAGTAACAGCATACAACAGCTGGGAAAAAGGGCTGAGTTTACAGAGATCGCTCTAACAGCATTACCAGCAAATCCGTCTGCCCACTGGGAATTGCAGTCTGTGTGTGATACAAAGGAAATTGGAACGTGCTTTGCAAATCATATAGCTTCAGAGAGGTCAAATAGACAAGAACATCAAAAAGGGGAGAGAAAAAGAGGCTTATGAGGACTGCTTGACCAAATCAAGCAGCTGAGCAGAGACCTGCTTTCACAGAGCAACTAAAACTGGAATGGGTGAGATTATCTGTTAATTCTGGGTGTTGGAATGAGGAGGGTGCCATATTTAAGTACTACATCAGAGATCACCACAGTAGTAATACTACCTAGCATTCATCAAAATCACTTTTGACAGGTGCACCGCCCCTGCGAGGTGGGACAAAGGGTCAAGAATCGACCCAGGGCCCTCCTCCTGGGTGGGTGAGGCTTTAGGGTGACGTAGGGGGGTTGGTGAGGCAGCCGTGGGCCTATAGGAGGGGTTCATAGACGCCAGGGTTCCCCATGACCAGAGCGCAGCCTCAGAATTGGCCCCCAAAGTGACGTGTCACCCCCCGTGGCCCTGTAGGCCAATGGGGAGAGGTTTTAAAAGGGCAGGTTGAATGGCAGAGTTGGCAAGATCAATGAACTTCCTGCTAAATATTGGGCTAACTCACTCATATACAGTACATCCCATTCTTGAAAGTAAATAATCGTACTTCCTCTAATTCTAAAACAATGGCAGTTGTTTGATGTCAAGTTGTAATAATACACAGTGTTAGAAACTGGGGTACATCTTATGTATTTGCTTGGTTCTTTGATTGGATGGAACTACTGGATAGCTCAGTGGTTTAGGCATCTGGCTGTGGACTCAGAGGTTGGGAGTTCAGGTCCCCACTGTCTCCTTGACAGGGGCTGGACTTGATGATCCATAGGGCCAGCTTTGCAGTTTTAAGATGTGGTGGTGATGATGATGATGAATGGAAGTTCAGTTGGTATTTGGGACCATTAATTTGTCCACATTTAGAATTGCTTGTGGGAATCATATGCAATCTGAATACTCTTGCTTTTCTGAGTGCAGCACCACAACCTGAACTTTTACTCTCTCTTTCTCTCAAGATTCAGGAATCTATGACTGAAATATACCTCTTATGTATATTTGGGAAGTAAGTTAAGGTCCATGAACGGACCTGTCTTCTAAGTGGAGCAGTTAATCTATGGTCTGAATTTCCTTATTTGGGGGGGATAAAACTCAAACTCTAATTGCCTAATTTCACAAGAGATTTTTTTTCTGATTGAGAATAGTCTCATATCAACTCTCAAAAGAAGCAAGCATCTGAATATTAAGCTGAGGTGTCAGTACACACATTTAAAAACAAAATTGTTATGACTGTGTGTGGTGGGTCCACCATTCTCCACACCCATCAAACTGTTCACCCCCCACCAAAACAGAAGTCATAAAGAAATTGGGCCCTGTTGCTAAGGCCAACAAAGTAACTTCATGTGATGGAAGGAATTTCCATCACTTCCTGCAGCTAAAGCCAGTCTGCCTCAGTGGAGCAGCTACATTTCCAGAGAAGATAAATATATTGTCTGTTATTGCATAAAGATATTGTTAAGTCATTGTATGCACAGGTGGGTGGGTGGATGGATGGATGAAATATTGTTGTGCTGTACATGAATGGATGACGTTCTGGCCTGACACAGTCTAGGTGCACCCGGAAGCAATTCCCAGTAGATTTCCTCTAACAGAACACAGCCCTCAGCAGTAAACTTTTTAAAAAATAAATAAATTAAAAAATCATTGTCTTCTGTTTTAGGTGATAATTGCATCTGACAGCCAGAATCCGTTAGGTACACTGATCAGTGCAACACTATTAACATAAATCTCAGCAGTGAATTGCTGCATGTTAAGAAGTCAGCATAGATATTTGCTGTTACACACCACTCACATGACAGCAAGTCCCTATATGATTTCTTAACATGTGGCAGTTCACAGCTTAAATTTATGCTAATGGACCTGTGCTAGTGTAGTATTTCAGTTTGATTCCAGCCGTTGTAATGTAGAAGCCTTTGACTAAAGTCTGACTATTAGAGCCATAGCTATTGCAAACTCCATAGAAGAAATCTCCTTGATAAAAAATTGTACAGTTGTGAGAATGGAACATAGGAAATTGTAATAAACTGGGTGATTAGTTCACTTAGCTTGGTTCCATCTAGACCAAGAACAGAGAACACAAATCCACAGACAGCATGTTCCCTTTGACAATTTTTATGGTCTTTGTCATCACCACCACTGAATTTGCTAAGGTAGTGGTGAAATCTCCACTTTTTAACATGTCAAGAAGAGGGCTGCAGCAAATTTAGCAGTGGTATCCCTCCTTATTTTACAGAGTCCTTGCAGGGTGCATGCTTTTCAGAAGCTATTATGCCTTGTCTTCAGCAAGGCTTGTTCTTCTGTGTGTGGAATCATTCTTAATGGCATTACTTCGCTCTTAAGACAGTAGATAGGTAGACAAAATCACATATGATGCTTGGAAGGACTGGGCTTTTTTTAAAAAAGGTTCATGTTCAATTTAGGCCTATTGTCTTTTAACAGCCTTTAACGGAAGTGTGATCTGCTGAAATCATAATATTTATTTGTGTGCCAAGAAAAGTACTGATTTCCACAACTGCTGTGCAAAGTGCAGAAGTGGGCCAGCCTGCCATGACATTTTTTTCAGGTGAATTGGCAACCCTAGATGTTATCCACATACAACTGTATATAATGTTACTAATGTGACAATATACACTTGTCATTCTGTTTCATTTCACCGTGATAAGCAGAAGTGCCAATGTATAAAAACTGGCAATTCATCAGTGAGGTGTGGGAAACATTTTTCAAATGTACCCCCAGGCACCAAGGATAATAAATACCAAAAAGCATGCAATAAATGACAGCTCCACACCAGAATTAGCTGTTTCTACAAACCTTTATTTTGTACATATTGATAGTTTTAGGACATGAGCAATAGTTAAAATCAAATTTAAAATAGGTAGCCATGTTAGTCTGTTGCAGTAAAAACAAAGTCCTATGGCATCTTTAAAACTAAGCAGTTTTCTTTGCCATAAGCTTTCATGGACTATAGCCCACTTTAGATTCTTTATACCAGATAAAGACTTGATAGGCTTTAATGTGCCATAGTGCTCTGTAAAATTAAAAACAGACACAATGTGGCACAAAACTACCACAAACTAGTCTTGGGTCAACACCATGGCTGGTTCTATTTGCAGCAGACAAAAGAATGAAATACAGGGCAAGTCAGATCCTGTAAGTCAAAAGCAGTATGACTGTTGACTTACACCACAACTTAGACACTACTCACCTTTGGTATGGGTGGTCAACATCAGCATGGGTTGAGCAGGGAGAATGGTACTATTAAGTTTAAGATGGGTTTCAGAGGTCAAATTATAAATGGCTGGGGCTCCTTCTTCATAAGCATCAGGCTAATTTTGAGGACCCTGGGCCAGCTATGCAGCATCATGACATTTAATATTGGGATAGCCGTACTATTAAGCAGACTCATGCAGTTACTTCAAATGGTAGATGGTGCCTCTGGACTCTATAGCTGGCTGTTCTGCCACATAACATGCCTGGGGTACCATAAATTAGCCTGATACTTCAGGTAAGTTATAGGAACCATCAGCACTGGATTCCAAGTGTACTGCTATTCCAGTCAGCTTCTGTACATGGAGTGGAGAAAGGGCAGTATCTTCCTATCAGATCAACACGTCTTGGGCCAGCCCTGCTTGCCAAGAACACTCTAATAAGTACAGCATCTTCATATTCCAAAACTCTGTTTCCTGAAATCTCAATAAGGCTTGGGCATGACAGATAAGCATGCCAATGTGCTGGCAGATCATGCAGTATTAGTGTTCTCTTTACTGCTTGTTTTAGATAAATAACGTATTAATTGAGAAGTCACATACGGATTATTTGTATGGACTCTGGAGCGGCTTCTTAAAGTGGTATTAATGTGGTTTTTATTCTGACCCATTCAAATCATAGGGTACAGTATGGTAGAACTCAATAAAGAAATATAACCTTGCAACACCAGCTTCAATATTGATATCTGCATATACTTCATACATTTCAAATATCAGTATAGAATTGAAAAGTATTGCATGGGTCATCTAGTCCAGATTGCACATTTGTACGACATCATTTATTTAAAACACAGTTAAAAGGCATTATTCCCCCAATCTCTTTTCCCTTCTAATATCCAACCAATATAATCCTCTGTAAACTAGACCCATAGCTTTGAATTTCCAGTCTAATAATGTTCTCCATGGCAAATTTTCAGCTATAAATGGTTCTGATGCTTTAATTGTTGTCAGGAAAAAGCTCCCAAATAATGTTCATGTTCACAGGCCTATTGTGGAAAGGCTTTATGCATAGAGGTATGTTGTACATGGGGAGTTGGCTGACCTCTGATTTTTTGCATGTGGATGTGCACCCTCTGGATATTATAAATTCAGATTATCAAGGACACTCAGGTGACTCCCTCAGTCATCATATGGAAAGCAATCTGCCACCTTCTTATATTTTGGTTTTCAAGTATAGAGTAACAAATGCAATCTTTTGCCAATAGTTTGTTATTGCCATTTGCCATGCTCTTCGGTGCCTCGTTTCATCACAGTCAAAGCTGAAGCCCCAGTAAGAAGACCTCAGCAAGCCAGTCCAGTTTAACACTAACTTTGCACTGTAGCACTGAAATTTCATTTTCCATTAGTATTTTTAATGCAAAATTGGGGAAACTGTGCCCCTTTTGTTTAGGCGAGGTTGGTCTACATCTTCCATTATTTTTGATAGTTAGGCTGGCTGAAGCTGATAGGAGCAATAGACCAACAACATCCAGAAGTACACAGGTTCCCTAGCACTGCCCATACAAGTGAGTGGAGGTGATTACTCTTAGTGCCTACAGCTCACTGAAGCCATGTTTTAAGGATATGCTTGAATTCTGATGCAACATTTTCTTAGCTGGCTAGGCTCAAAAATTTGGACATACCGGAAAGAAAAAGAACATGTTGTTACATCTCACTTGAATACTTCTGTGTTCTGGATATTTTCTATTGAAGATAATAATAATAAAAAACATTCTGAAGGTTCATGTCTTGCATTTTCTGTTTGGTGCTATAAACAGGAAGTATGATAGAGGAAATAACCTCTTATAGAGCTTCATCTCTCTCTCTCTCTCTGTATACTGAGGACTCTGTATACAGAGGACAGTGCCATGCAGAAGGCGTGGAAAAGCCTTTTGCGAAGATCCAGGTATGCCCTCCTATACTGGCACAAATATCTTAAAAAGTACCTCTTTGTAAAGCATCACATCCTTTTTTATTATTTTTTTGAGAAGCCTTAATGCTTCTCATTTCTGAGTAACTCATCCAGTCACTTTTAACATCAAATTCAATTCATAATGTAAATTAAGAATATACACACAAATGCTTAATAAAAATTATTTAAATTTTTAAAAAGTTTTTTTTAAGAAATTCTAAGGTCTGGTAATAATATTTATCACTGGAAAAGCTGATTTTTTTAAAAAAATTATCTCACAATTTCACCAACTGAGAACTAGTGCTGTAAAGCACTATATTCTGGAAATTTATTCTGGACGTTGTACACATAACATAGATGTCCTCTGGCATCTCACAGATGTATTTCCTGTGTTACCATTAGTCCCAAATGAGTTTGAGACAAGGGACAGGGCATTTTAGACAAAAGATAACCATTTTGAAATTGTACCAATATTTGCTTCCTGGATAGAAGCACAGCATTCAGCAAGATCCTTGCATGATTCATCCCTTGTCAATGAATCACGGATGCTGCAGTGCTCGTGTTCATCCAGACAGCCAAGAGAACATGAGTGTCAGACAACCTGGAGAAGGTGAATAGTACCATTTGCCTAGAGACACCATCTGTGTGTTGGGTTCTACATATTTCTATGAGGAAACCTGCTTCGGAACACAAGTGTGATACAGGGCAAAAACAGCTTATAATCCTTTGTTTTCAACAGATTAAATATATATCATCTCTTCACATGTGGCAGGGAAAAGCCAACAAATCACAACTTTTTATTGCTGGTGAATTCAAACAGGCAACTTTAATCTATTGAGGAGGATACACATACACACAAATATTTAACTCAAGATAGTGTGCGTTTTATTGTTGTGTATTTTATATGCAAGTGTTTCCTCCAGTGCACAGCTAATGGGCTACAGTTGTCAACAAAGTGGCTGTCATCACCATGTAGTCTAAGAACTCAGCTGTAAAACAACACCAGCCATTTTCCTCCCACTTGAAACTGAGAGAAGTAGAAGAGTAACACAGGAAATCTCTGGCTGCAGCCAACTTAATTTTCTCCCAGAAGAGTAATAAGATCTGCAGAGCCTGACATGCACAATACATTGGAGAGAATGAAGAACAATGTTAAAGACAGCTCATATGATCAGTGAGTTATCTTGACACTACATGGGAATTTGTAAATTTATCAGGCCCAGTTCAGTTCCTGATGTACCAACTGTGAATAAAGTGCACTTGTGTATATATGAAAGTAACAACCCCTTGAGGACACATATGTAAACTGGCATACAATAAGCTTTTGGAAATGAAGTCCTGGTGCATCACTGGAAAATTTAGCTCATTTGTAGGAGCAGTTAAAGACTACGTTATTCAGCATATGCTCGGAGTGAGCAGCATACACAAAATAAAACATATCTCCTCCATATGTTATGTAATTGCATTGTCCATCAGCCTTAGTCAGCATTGGGAATAGCAAGGAATGATGGGTGTTGCAGTCTAACAATATCTGGAGGGACACAAATTGACCACCTTTGTGTAAGCAAACAATTACTGACCAGCTGTCAAGCAAGTATGCAATTTAGGATGAGATCACAGATACTCAAGGAACTGTGCAGCAAGCCAATGTAGAGGGTAGATATCACTGTCACAAATATATCACCCTGAAGACTAAATATTCTGGCATTTTTAAATATCCCAGTTTGCAGAGTCATGTAGAATATGACTCCAGCACTGAAAGTGGGGAAACTATACTTATTCAGCCTTATGTGGTGCTTCAGAAACTAGGCTTACCATATAGTGAAAGTGTAGCCCATTTCTATTTGCACAGTTCCCACCATCACATAATACTTGGAGGAAAAATGTTTTCCAGAAAGTTCTTCATGAGAAGCAACAACTAGTTAATCTTTCAAATTTGTTCCAGACAGCAGCTCAGAGGAGTAGGATGCAAAAAGTATGCTTATTTTCACAGTATTCACGATTGAGTAAGGTTGCAGTCCTATGCCCATTTAGAACTTTAGCACTGAAAGGGACTTCTGAGGTCATCTGGTTCAACTTCCTGCTCAATGCAGTAAAATGACTACGAAACGGTCCTGCAGCTGAGTACAAATGTACGGAATTGCACTATAAGAGGATTTCAGCAAACCATGAGTGTTTAACCAATTAACTGTCCCTCAATTTTTTCCTATTCTATCTTGACCGCTGTTGCAGAGCTGAGAAGAAATAATTCTGCTGTGTACAGCACTATACCACACAGGAGACACTTTCAGTAGCAAATATTTTTTAAAAGGGACCGCTAATGTCTATGCATGCTTGACAACTATTTCAGAAGACACTGTCTACCAAAGGATAGACATGATTAAACATCTGTTGCCAGTGCTCCTGCTTATCCATTGCCAGCAATGGATATCCCAACTGAGGAGGAAATGGGGGGAAATAAATTAATCACACTTGAAAAAGCACAAGCCAAATTAATGCTACACTTATGCACAATACAATTATAGAACCCCGTTCAGTATGACAGTGTATCTTTGCTTTTGTCTTCACTTAGAATGGAACTCCATAGGACAGCAGACATCTGTGTGCCTCTGGCCTGAGTGCCAGGGGTGGAGAGAACAGCCAACAACACAGCCTCGTCTTAAAGAAAAGACAGAAGACGACGCTTTACGGCCGCATGTAGAAACACACATCACAAGCTCAACTTGTTGCTCATTCGGTTCTGTTCCATTCAGTGCAAATGATACCTGAAATTGTTTTGGCCCAGGTGGCCTGATGACAGCAAGCCCTCCTCTTAAGGCTCTTGGACACTTGTTATTTTCAGCAGCCAAGGGTGGGGTTGGGGGTTGGGGGAGGAAGAGAAGAAATGTTTTTTTATCCTTGGAACAACAACAGTAATCCTTTGGCAAGTTGACAGGTGCCTTACATCTTCTTCACGATGACTACTTCTCACAGTGCCTCTGAAAGTCACACGTCTCCTTGGGAAATTCACAGTTGCCTCAGATTCTAATGCCTGCAGTTCTTACTACAACATTCACAACCCACCTGGACAGAAGGAACACTTCCATGCTCTACGTAACTGGTGTGATATCACCACTCATCAACAGCTTGATGAAAAGGCATGGGGAGGGGGAACTGCTGTACCACTAACACTTATGTTAGTACAGTACATTGAGAATAAGAGATGGGGCATAGAGAAGGCCAGCATAAACAGAAATGTGCACAAGTGATCTGTTTTGCGGGCTACAAAATCCAGATGACTCCAGGGCTGGCCAACAGACCCACATCTACAGCCATAGATATTGCTGGTGACAAGTGATCCCTGGAGAGGAAGTCATTGAGAAACTTGGTGATGTGAGCACTTACTATCAGACTCACAGGAACAGATCGGAAAAAGCCCTTCTGTTGAATTCCACTACAAGCAGTAAGGACAGGAAGCAGGGAAGACTTCAACCATTTCTCTCTGACTTTTGGCTATTTGACCAAAATGCAGCTTGTACAGGAACCCTATAATTCTTCCAGCAGAACAAGCCTTTATTTTAAAATATATATGTATGTGTGTGTATATATATATATATATATACATATATATGTATGTATATATAAGAGTAAGAGAACAACTCTTAGGTGAAAACCAGAGTGGCTGATGAAAAAAAGGAATATTTTTATATAAATCCAGCAAGATGTCCTGTACCACAATATCATGTACTGTGGTGCAATTTTAAAAAAACCTTAGGAGGAGCACATAGGAGGACAATTTCTACCTCTCCAGTAGGCTGCCACTGGTGGGCTATTTCAGCAGCTGTTGGTTTTTCCTTGGCCCTGCAGCATCTCAGGTCCCATGGGAGGTATTGGTTGCAAGCAAGCACCTGAATATTGCCTAATGAAATATAAGCCAATTACTAAGTTAATTTGGGCATCTCTGCCAATCTACTAACTTGTTATTTGTACACAGTTGACTAGCATGTCTCTTATTCCCTCACCCCTACCCCTTTGCTGTAAAATGCAGGTAATAGGACTGTTTTCTTAGTGAGTTATAAGTCAAACTATCTAGCCAACAGGTAGCTGACCATGCTACTTGTGGTTTAAAAAACAAAAGGAAAAATGAATAAAATCCATAGAAAACCTACTGATCCACTTCTTCATGCACACCTCCAAACCCAGGAGGTTTTATTTATCATACGACAAGGGGGAGTTTTGATTTTGAGGCCGTCATCACAAGTCTTCAACAAGGGCAGCAGGAAAGTTCTCTGAGCCAAAGCATAAGTTCTAGGTCACCCTTCAGTTAGTTTTCACGTGGCCATTGGCCAAGGTTACAGCAGCAGTGGGACCCCCTGGCTCAGCATTCTCATCAAAACGCAAACGCAGGGTATTTCTGATGACTAGTTGTTCCATGATGACTGCTGCACAGAACCATGGAATAGCATATTCCAGGGTTATGAGGCCCATGAAGTTCAAGTCAAACTGTGAATAGTCCCAAGGGCAGGCATTGAACTGCCGCAAGATGAAGCCAGTGGTGAACTCCCAAGCATACGTCCACAGGGTGTAAATGAGGCACCGAGCTAGGATGTTACACTTGTCCTTTAGGTAGAGGTACATCTTTTCCACTATGAGGATGGATGTTCCATAGATGAAGAGTGCCCACACACTGGTGACACCTGGGAACTTCCAGTTGAAATTCACCACAAATTCCCAAGCGGCTGTGAACATCACCTCGCAAAAGTAGCCATGAATAGCATAGAGGTACCAGCGGGAGAAAGCAGTCAAAGGTTCTGCAGCTGCCATCCTTCCGCATAGTCCCCAGCAGGAACTCTGTAAGACAACAGGGGAGAGAGGGATTAAGACCTTCGTAAACAAGGATGACAGCACCAGGCCTTCACACACTGAAGAGCAAATTAATCAGTAACATAACTGAAAATGAAAGTAGATTCCTCAAAGGACTCTGCTTAAGAACAGAACAGAAACTGGTCATGCTTTGGTTTTTGATCTGCAATGTTTAGAAGACAATCCCATTCTGAATTTTTGTAATGTATTTTTGTAAAAAGCAGAATACAATGTAATCAAGTGTTAGCTCACAATTGCCCTGGGAAACTTCTCCTCACAGCTGGATACAAGATGAAGACTTAGGCCAGAATCCTTTTGCTTTTTATGGCACACAGAAGCAAAATAGCAGTCATGACTAATTGACAAGATGCTGGTTGTATGCTAGGCAAACAAGCAGATAAGTGACCAAGCACATGACTTCGTCCATTTGTGAGAGTGGTCTCCACAATTTCTCTTCCATCCATGGTAAAAAGCAATAAGATTCTTGCCTTGAGCTTCTGTTTCCTAACACAAATATAACTTAAATGAGAACTGAAATGTTTCTGCTTAAGCATATTCAGGAGTAGGCCTAACTCTCATAAACCATTTGTCCTTATTTTCTCTTTTGCACTGGAGAAACTAGGAAGGCAGGGCACCTAATTTCACATATCTATGTGCAAAGACCCAGTTCTCCTTAAAAGTAGGCTGACAGGAGTCATGTTGCCTTTTCACACCTTGGTCATACTTGAATCTGAGGGACTGAATTCACTAGAAATCCTGAAAACAGGGTAGGTTTACATCTCAAATCTGACAGAAGAATGCTGGTCTACCTCATCACAGCAGCTTGGGCACATCTTAGACTATCATGCTGATTGGGGGACTCTGGGAGTTAAGGTTCAAAAAAGTAACTCTTCCAAGCTCTGAGCAAACCATGGTAAACCTAAGAGGAGACCTACAGTCATTCAGCTGAGAGCTTGATATGATCTAAATCCCCACAGGAAGCTTACAATAAACAGAAAGAGAATTAAAGTGGAGTAGAAAATGCAACACCAATGAAAAGTCAACATACAAAAGGAAAAAAGAACAATATGAGCTATATTTGGCAAATGACACAAAGACATTTAACAAGCATTTGAGAAACAAGTGAATAACAAGAAACAGTGGATTGGCTGAGATGTCACATCAGCATCATGGCCTGGTGTTATGTGAAATTATCTGGCTAACTTTGTTCCCTTTAACACTTCTGTTTCCTTCCTCCTGTTCAAGGTAGAGATCCAGCCCTAGTCTTGTGGAAGCAACCAATTTCCTGCTACATGTGTAACAGGCACAGCAGGTGCGAGCATCCAAGCTCACATACCATCAAATTAATATTCAGCATCATGTACGTATTTTTATCTGCTGTTCTTCAGGGATGGACCTGATCCGGGACTATCAATAGTAAAGCTAGGGTAGCTAAATAAATAAGTTAATAAATAAATAGAGCCATCCTCCCCAACAGACTTTCCTTTGTGGAGGAGGGGGGCAGAAAATGCAGCAGTGGAACTACTATTCTGCCCCCAACCAGAAAAATTTTGGACTGCTCTGTCAGAGTGACAGAGTGTCAAATGATAAATTGCAGGTAGCTCATCATTAGAAAAGGGAATTCCTTAACTGCCTAAAATATCTGATTATCACAGAAGTAGCTCTCCACGCCTCCTATAATCTACCAATTAGCTTCCCTTGTTTTGTGGCTGGTCATTAGGTGGTAAGCACAGATTTCAATCTCAAATATTACTGTTCAGCCATAAAAGCCTATCTGAATGATATCTCTGGAACAAATTTAAGCTAATTGTAAATCATAATTTAATCCAGAATTAAAAGCTTGTTGAAAGAAGGAAGTTGGCAGTAAAGAAGAACACCAGTACAGAAGAACATAATTTTATCTTTTGGGGACAAGATGTTGTACATATGGAATGTTCCCACATAAAAGTCCAATGTTGTTTTTAAAATACTCTTTAAACCACCCACTTTGTTATACGAGGGTGCTAGTGTAGTGTAGTTGTGAGAATGTCAGACTGGTATACATTGAACCTGGGTTTGCATCTCCACTCAGCCATGGAAGCTCACTGGGGGATAGCAATAGTAAACAATTTCTTAAACATCTTGTATACCTCAAAATCCTACTAGAGTCACCATAAGCAGAAACAGATCTGATGGCAGATAACAACAATTCTATAGATACTGATTGGCAAACACCATATCTACAAAAGATTCTGTTCTCCTCTTGGGAAATATAATGCACTTGCAGTATATCAACTATGGTAATAAACTGGAGTGTTTCTGCAAATGAATAAAACATTGAAAGCAACATTGTTGCATGTAGAGAATGTGATTTGACAACACCAAGGAGCAGCCTACAGCTTTTCTGTGCTCAAAGAGTTGTGGTATTTGGATATTAGCAAGCAAATGTCTGGGAATCTAAGGACTACTTTCTCACACACTGCAGCTTTCCCAGATAGGGACATTTTTGGTCATTCCACATTTTCACTGCACAACTTTCTTGTACTACACGTGCCTTTCTGGGGTTGACCATGATTGGTTCTGAGGGAAAGGAGCAGTCTCAGAACTGCTTTCCATTCACTGGTGTGCCCAGCTTTCTATTTTTTTCTCTTTTACATCTACATCCTGCTTTTCATCCATGATGATATACATGGTCCCCTTCATTTCTGCCTTGTGTGAGATAGGTTTGGCTGAAAATAAATGAGTGGTTTAAAGTAACCCAGTAAGCTTCATGGGTGGGTGGATATTCGAATCTTGGTTTCCTCAGCTCTGGCCTGACACAGTTTAACCACTACACTACACTGGGCTACCATATATTTTGGAAGCCAAGGACAGGACCTCATGGTGACCTGGTGATGCTTATTCCTGTGCATCATGGCCCAAGCAGCAATCTCAGGAGGCTGCAGTGCAGGAGTGAGGGACCACACAATTGGCTCTGGTGACAGTCTCTCCTCTTCCAGAACTATTTCCATCCCAGCTGGTTATTTTAAAAGCTATGTAACTTTAAGACATCATTACCAGGTTTGCTTCCTTCCCAGTCCACCCCATATCAACTTCCTCCTCTTACATTCTGCCTCCCAGATTGTAAGCCTGAGGGCAGAGACTTTGTTCTTTATCGCTTTGTAAGGTGTTCAGGGAACCACTGAAGAATGGGTGAGAATGCTTTAGATAAATGCATATGTATTGTTCAGATACATTTGGATGCAGAATTATTCTCAGGCCCCACAGGTAGGCTAATTTTTCCATGAATACTGTCTATAGCTGGGGTTGTTCCTGGGACAAGTGGAGGCTGGTGGGACCAGGGCAACCACTCCCCTTTCACATAGTAAATTTAAAATCCCTCACGAAAGCAGCTTATTGTGTTATTTCTCTCCATTTCCTCACAATAAACTCACACCACAAGAAAAGAAAGTCAGAACATGATTAGATCGTAGAACAAAGAGAAATACCTACGTGATATCAAATGGCTCTCCATGGGAGATGAATGAAGCCAGTGCTATGTTGACAATCTGATTTTTCCTGCTTTATATCATAAAAATGATTCAGCCCCCCGAGTGAGACATGTTCAGGCCAGTTTCCACCCCTAGTCTTTCTGAAGATGGTACATTATTAACTGCTCCCCTCCAGGGAGCTCTTGGCCTTTTTGAGACCTGTCTGTTGTCACTGATGAAGTCACAAGTACTCCGTTGACCTAGGAATCAACTAGGTGACAGTATACTTGTGTGTGTGTCTCTGCATCTTCATTCCCAGCACCATCCAACTGCCTATGTTCTCATGAGCTTTGTGAAGACCCTGAAACACCATTAATGGAGTGCCGCTGGAATGGCCTTCTTGTTTCACCAGGAAGGTTCTGTTTTTCTGTCTGGCATGCTGGTGTATTAAGTATACAATCTTCCTGCTGAAAATTCCTGTGTTCTACTAGAAGCAATGTGTAAGTTACAGAATAATGAACAATATAAAGGAATGCAAACACAAAGTAAAAAGGAGCAATGGAGGCAAGGAAATGCTAGGATCATGTGTTCAAACAGTACAACCAGCACACTGAAATGAGAGATGGATTAATCTTTAAAGCTCAATTTTACACAGCGGACATTACGTCAAATTTATTTCATCCTGTTTCTACAGTGCGGCATGCTTTTTTCTTATCCTGCGCATTAAACTTTGAATGTTTTCATGAACATTAATCAAAACACACATCTTTTCATATCCATTTTTAAAATGCATGCACTTCTTATGTGCACTTCAGCAAATGTGCACATTTTCAAGTGATTTTTCTCTTAAACAAAGCAGGTTTTGTCCACATTTTCAAAAATATGCATTTTCAAACATCCAATTTTAAATGTATAAACTATTGTGAAAACTATTTCAGATGTATATATTTGTATACATTTTTGGCAAACTATGTCACAAATTTGGAAAAATACAGATTCAGGTTTCTGTGCAGATTGTGATGTACCAATCTGGTAAGATCCTACCGAACTATGAATTAAATATTTTCTTCCTTCCTTAACTGAAGTTGGGTAGAATTTTTAACAGTCATAATTTTTAAAGTCTATGAAGAACATTCCAAACAACAGTAAGGTTGTTTCATTTTGCACTACCTTCTATGGTTTCAGAACACTTTTGAAGTTACTGCATGTCACAGTAATCCAAATGACAATTAAGGTGTGAATCATGCAGTCATGACCACCTTCTCCGGAAGGTCATGCAGCTGACACACCAGACGAATCAGGATAAGATACTTATGGCTACAGCAGCCACCTTACACTCCAGGACATGCCCTGTTGGCAAACCTAGTTGTTCAGAGGAAGTGCAATCTATCGAGAACAGGCTGTCCTCTCTATCTTGGATTCATTTGTTTGTTGACCAAGAAAACTTCCAATTGCACCTGAGTTTGTTCACTTATGTCCAGTTCCTCACTGTGTCAAAAGTTGAGGATTTCCATAGCCTCTATGGCATCCATTGGGGGAAAAAGAAACATGCAGAGAGCTAAGCATTGACATAATCAATGTACCCATAAATAATGCATGAGCAAGTTCTTACAGACACCATAGAATAAAAAGATCATAGGAAAGTATTTGTCATTTAGAGCAGTGGCCCCCAACCTTTTCTGAATCGCGGACCGTTTGGGGGGGCGGGGCACCCCCACGCTCGTGGGCAGGGCGCGCTCGCGTGCATGCACGAATGGTGGGGCGTGCTCGCACGCATGCGCGGAGGGGTGGGGTGTGCTCATGGAGGGGAGGGGCACCCGTGCGTGCGGGTGGGGGGAGTGCGTGCGGGGGGGGCGGGAGATCTGTCTCCGCTGCCTGGTTCTGCCATGGCCACAGACCGGCACCGGGCTGCAGACCGGGGGTTGGGGACCCCTGATTTAGAGTAAACTGCACCGAAAGATTCACAGAGTAATCATTCCACTTGTTCCAGGTGATACGCAAATAAACTGAAGCTATTAAGTTGGCTGAACTATAACCCATGCCTTTTTTTAAAAAACGCTTACCCACACGACCCTCTGAACTAAGAGGAAGTGGACAAAAGCAGAACTGAAGGAGAATGTACAAAAAATAATGCAAACAAATGGAAAAGAAACCTGGCTATTCTCTACTCTCAACAATTGCACTGATACAACACCAGGTTTCTGCTTTTGCATATTTGTTGCAACTGAACTTCACAGCAATAAGATTTAAGTCTCTGTAGCTTTTAGTGTGTTGGCTGCACTAGTTCCTTAATGTACATGGTGCAGATGCCATAGAAGGGACACATTAAATAGTCACTAATGTACGTATGGGAAGGAGCCAGAGCAGACAAAACCTCAGGAAATAGCATGACAGGAAATAAAGGTCTGATATTTTGGGCATGCCAGTTTTGTCCACAGTGGTTCATCTCTGCAATTAGAGAAAACAATGAATAAAGCAATCTCTTTGGAGTGGAACCCATCTCAGATGGAGACAACAGTATGAGCAATGCTCTCTGAAGGGCTGTTAAGCTGCAGAGCAAAACCCCCTCAAAGAATGAAATCAACTTTTAAAAATTAATTTAAATACCTTTCTTTGAAAGGACAGAGATGAAAACATAGCTGTGCATTTTTCTTATGCCCATTGCTCATGTTGTGGGTGAGTCAGAAAGGAAAGAAAGGGGAGAGGAGTTGTCAAAATGATTATTCGACTTGGGAGTTGCCCTTTTAAGAGGAGACCCCACAGATTCAACAGGCACAGATAGGAACATGAAGGAACATGAAGACCAGTGTTGTAGCTGCATGTGCAGTAGCTGTTAAATACAACAAGATCATCAAGGAAAAGGTGAGTCAACCATAATTTTGCACCACAAACACGGCTGATTCAAACTTAGATGTTATAAGAACTAATTATTTGAAGGCCTCAGGTTAGATGGGTGAATCTGTCAAATCTATTTTTTTTAAAATAACCATCACCAAAACCAAACTCAATTTCCTTTGCAAATGTGAAGAAATTCATGGATTCTGGTGAACTCTCATTTTAAACATCTGAAATAAAATCCACCCCCACCCCCCAATTCCTAGCTAATGACACTCTTTGCTTTTCATGGGTCTTTATTTTAGTGTAACAAACCATACATAACATCACAGTGGTACAGTCCTTGTCCAGAAAGATGTCTGCATGTGCCAAGCAAGAAATAAATTCAGAAAATTGTTATATGACTTGGCATTCATTTTGTGCTCTCTGCTGAGTGTTTAGCTCAAGCCAGGAAGCAAAGCGAACTATCTTCCTTTTTCTTTTCTTTTTCTTATTTTCTTTTCTTTTTTGTTTTGTTTTTGCTTCTAGGTCTTCTCACTGTGCCTACACTCGCTTCTTTCCACTTCTAGAGAAATTGCCTCCCTGGGCTCTATCAATTTGCTCAGTCCAGTTCAGGCTGTGTCTTTTGTCAGGAGATGACCCTTGTCTAGCTCTCAAATCCGCCCTGAGATGTATAGAATAAAAAGGAATGACAAAAGAAGATTAAATGAATCTAATTACCAATTACACCAGAAGGGCATAGATGTACAAGCTTTGCAGTCATCAGCAGAATACATCCATTCGTGCTGATCAAAAGACATTTTGATCAGCTCCTAAATGCAGTGAATCCCAAGTATATTTTACCTGAGGACTGCCAAAAAAAGGGTGGCATGAGGACAACATTGAAATGTGACATGAAAACATCATTCCAAAGAAGCATTATGGAAAGCAATGACTGGGGAAAGAATGATCTGCAGGATGCCAGAGAAAGGAACAAAATCAATATGGAGATCTTTAAATTTGTTGGACAACTGAACAAGGCTCTAGGAACTCGCACAGATCAAGCATCTCAGATCGCGCCATACGTAGTTAATAAAGAAATGGCCAGGATGAGGCCAAGTCACCTTTTAGAATAATGCAATAACAAAGACAGATCTATGAAAACAATACATAATCAGATCTGTGTAGGTTTAATTGACTGACTTGCCCTTCCTGTGTGCTTTTAATTGCTTTGAAAAAATGAAAAAAAATTAAGACTTTCCTCCCTTCTAATTACAAGGGACTTCTTTCTTAAAACAAAACAAAGCAAAACAATTTTTCCTGAACAATTTTCTACAGCGGAAGAACAGCTCTGAAGAGGGAGTGAGAAAATGCTTTGTGACATCACACTGAAATAGCCAATCAGTTCTATCCTTATCAAGTTTCAGCAGGATACAAGAGGAACATATTTTCCTTGCGCTCATTCGGTAAGAGAAGAATGGAATTTGAACAAATCATTTTAGACACCTTACACAATAGACTTCATTGCATGAATAATGTTTGTCTGGGAAAAAAGATGATGCTTGCCTATTAAATATTTTGATGGATTCCAGGTTGGAGGAGGCGTTGCACACAATTATGATGACCCCAAGGAGAAATTATTGAGTATCTGCCCAGATGACCTGCACTCTGCCCAAAGAAATAGAGCTCTGCTTGCATCAAAGAATGAGATGCAGTTTCACCTGTGGGCAAAAAGGTCACCAGTGAATTCAGGATATGAAGAAAGCAAAGTATACAAACAAGTTTTACAATGTGTTTTGTGTCTTTTGATTTTCTGCATTTCAGAAGTTCCATACTTCACATAAACATATGTTCTATTCACCATTCAAGCTCACCTGCCTAGATTCGTCCACATTCACAGGCATGTCTGGGCACATACAATTCCTGCAAAATAAAATTAAGAAGAGAAGTAAGATTCTTGTAAAGGTCAATATTTCTAAGAGACACACAAAAACACAACCATTCTGAAAGCAAGCAGCATATGAACCTCACAGAGGTCTGTGTACTAAGGCTGCCTTGGGGGATAAGTTGGAACACATCAAGAAGAGATCCAACCAGTGACAGCAACCAGTGCAAAAGTGCCCCTGTTGCAATTGGTGGATGGCTGAGCTAAAGATGCCACTATAAGGACTTTGACACTAACACTGTGTATTATCCTGGCAGGCAGAGCCAATGTGTCTAATATATTTTCGTGCCAGGCCAAAGTGGACCCCTCAAGGCTCACATTCTCCAAAACAGCCACCAACAGAATTATTATACCAGTTTCAAACAATCCCCTCCCGCCCCTCAATATTCTGTGTGGGGAGAAAATTTTTCTTTATTTAAACAAAAACCAAAACCCCAGTGTTCTTTTTCTGTCAAATATTAATCTTGTATAAACTAACCAGCATGCAAATAAAAATAAGATGTGGTCAAGGTTGTGTTCCAGAGCAATTCTGCCTGAGACATTTTGTACTCTGTTTTTAAGCACTCTGAATTTACTTTGTCAAAGCTGGCAATAGTTTGGAATATACACAAAGAAAACAGATTTCATTATTAATCATGTAATTAATATAAGTACAATGTTAATCAAAGTAAGAGATGGTCAGTCTTTGGGTGAAGGTTCCAACAGAAAATATCTTGAAGTGCCAGGGTTTCAAGTAGCCCCTTCACCGACGCAGGCTGCAACTATTCCATACTGTCATCATATTCATAGTTACTTTGGCCAATCTATCACCTGGTAGCCCACCTTCCGATGACATGCCTCGTTGTACTTAGCTGGTCTAATCCTTGAACACTCTGCCACATGCAATCTGCCATCAGGGCTGCACCCAAAGCCTTACCACCTTGGTATAATCTGCCACAGTATGTGTTCCACTGGCATAGCCTTCAAGAGCTCAGGGTCACCGTCATACCCCTGAGGCATAAAGAACAAGAACAGAACTTTGTTGGAGGTTCAGTAGAAAATACAGAGAGAAGGAAAGATAGTGAACCAAAGATAGGACAGAGCATCAACTGTCTCTATGCTGACTAAAGAAAAGAGAAAAATCAGATGACGTATAATGCTGTATTACTGATGGGAGCCATAGCAAGTTATATGGAGAACATAAGGCTTTAGTAGAAAGAAGACAAACCCCCTTTGTTATGCTCTGTTATAGGTGGCACTGAGAAAAAAAGATCTAGAAGTTATATGCACAGAAAGACAGAATGTAGATTGCTTTTGTTGTATATAATGTTAACGAAGCAGCTAAAACCAGGTAACTAAAATGCTCAATAGACAAAAGTGTGTGGGGGTAGAAATGAATGGTTCTGTTAGAACTTTATGGGAGGAAAAGAATCATCAATGTGATGGAGAAGGAGCAGAAGGACAGAAGCAGATGGGAAAGAAGGAACTGTGAGAAGATAATACTAATAGGCTGTGAAGAATGGGGATAAAGAGAAATCTTTGGATATGTCTGTGAAAGAGGGCAGCCTAGAAGAGGGTTCTGTAGTAACAAGACTAGTTTGTACAAGGGAAAGTGCCAATAGCAAAGTAGGACAATTACTTAGGTTTCTGCCATATAATGGCTCAAAGTACTTTCCCTGAATCAGAAAAGGGACAAAATGATAGCACATGGAACAAACTAAATTAATGACATCATCAACAGCTACTAAGAACAATATTTAAATTTGAAATTGAAGACTGCTGTGAGTCTGACATTTTTCCATACTTATCGTCAAATCTGCATATACCATAACAGACTGCCCTTAGCCCAGAAGCAATTATTGCTACTGTTCTGAACACTCACTCCCCAACTTTATGAAAACAACAGCACACAAGCACTTAAAAGATGAAAGATCATGACCAGTGTCTTGATGGTGGTGGTGGTGTGGGATTTCCAAATGTACAATTAACATTGCACAAGTGGTTGCACAAGTAGTTCTGCAATGAGTTGTGCAAGCAATTGAGAAACAGACACTTCGTAAAACAGTGCAAACACTTACACAGCATTAGTAGCATGTGCAGAAATCTCCAACAGGAGACTGGCCTTAGAAAACAAGGATGTACATGAGAAAATATAGGGTTCTTTCTGTGGAAAATGTTATAATGGAATTAGTAATAATAGACAATAATAGAGTTAGCAGGGATAAGACCGGGCCAGTGGACACACTGCTGGAGGACAAGAGGATTGTTTTGCTGACAAAGACACCTGGTCTGTGCAAAATAAGTGTCCGAAGGACAAAGTACTGTGTGCAGAGAAGAAACTGTAAACAAGTGTTTTAACTAGTAAGTTTCCAGGAGAGTAACTAATATACAACAAACAATCAACAAGAATTGGGAGAAAACAGCTGTAGAAGACATGACCTGGAAAGGATGAGAAAGCAACTTCAAGTGGAGAATCCTGAAAATGCAAAAACCTATATAAAAGGAGGACTGCAGCCCTTGTTTGTAGACACACCAAAACATCAAGCATGCCCTTCTCCCCCGTGCCTCCTTGTTGGCCTGGCCAGCTAGAAGTAGGGGATGGAAATACGGATGGAAGTAGGCACAGATAAATGGATGTACTGTAAGTATGTGTGTGAATGGATATATTGATATGATTTACTGAGTATTCAGATTTAAATTAGATAGCATAAGAAATCCACTTGGTCTCTGTGGCTTTCTTTCTCTGACCCCATACGCAGCTGTTCAGACCCTTAAGAAATATGTAACAAAAATACACTACAGTTTTGCTCACACAACCAATGTGTTTTCACATGGAAACAACTATATGTTGAAAGATTTGTCCACATGACTAATGTTGCTTTTGCAAAGTCCAGAGCTGCACATACAAAGTATATGCATGCACAGTATAGCGTATATACATGTAGGATCAGTTCTAACTCTCCCCCCTGTGCAATTCTTTCAGAAAATGCACATTTGAAGTGGATGTCATGTAGGGAGGACTGAAGAGGCAGTGCCCCCAGTGTTTCAGACTATATGTGCTAATTTCTCAAGAGCATCCATGTCTCCAGTAGTTATAAGGTATGAAAAGTAACCACAACAAATAATATTAACACACTTTCTGAAATTTGACCTTGAATTTGATCCAAGCAGAAGCATTTGAATCTTGTGGCAAACCTTCTCCCTCCCCTGAAATCTGAGATGTTGTGATTGCCTACGTTCTTTAAACATCAGCAATATTTCCAGGGACATTGTATTTCTTAAACTAATGGCAGTCTTGTCTGTTTATAAAATGCTACAAAATGTTTATGTCATCAAAGTTTAGGAGAGTTACTATTTTGAACTACAATGCCAAGAATGCTTAGAAATTCTGGAAGTTGTTCAAAAAGTAATTTCTCGTGCTCTAATTGTACTTTACATGCAAGTCAGAAGAGACAGCTGCTACAGCGATAATTAGGGTTGATGGTCCTCTATTTCCCTACCTCTAAGTGAGTGGATTTCACCAAATGCTGATGGTGGACATATTGAATTCATTTCATTGGGATGTGCATGGCGCTCTCATGTACAGACTTCCATATAAATGAATGGAAGACAGATGTTGGTACGAGTGCTCGGTGGACTTTGTTGTTCCTTACGAGCAAAGTGTCCATGACCTGAAGGTTCTGCATTAGAAACTTCCAAATATCTATTTATGTTGCAGAAAGCAACTGTAGGTAACAATCTGGGCCTGCAGTGCTGTAGTGTAATAAGCAGTAAGGTTCTTTCCTCACCAGTGCTCAGTAACAGCTGGGACAGATTTGAATCTGGCTTTTGGCATGGGGGCAAAGACCTAGTCCTCCCATTAGTCCTATATACAACATCCTAATCTAAAATCCCCCACAGATGCTTTCCATTTAAAAAAGGGGGGTGATGAACATTCCAATTGCAGAATTCATCATCATGCATACAACCTTCTGTAATAATTTTAGAACCACTGTTGCCTTTGTCTGCTTTCCAGGAGACAATTAATACCAGCTCATTTTGAGGCATCAGAGCTGCTTCACAGATTACACAGCAATCATGTCTGCCATGGCTACACTGATGTTTATTGCAGACACATTTGAATAACATGCACATTTCTAAACAGAGACATACTGGAAGTTCCAATTTGCCAGGGAACCAATGCTCACTGCATGCTTGAAGGCACTCTTCTTCTTTTCATACTTTGCTCATTTATGAAATGCAATAGTTTTGCTCAAATGCCATAGTTTGAGCAAATAGAACTGCCATCCATGGAAATCCAAGGTGGTCATCACACAAAAACGTAATGATGCTCAGCCCTATTAATGTAAAAATCAAAATATCCCTTTATGAATGAGTAATGCATCCCTTTCCTTTCCTTCCAAATATTAACCATTGAATTAATACATAGTTTTGTTTTTAGTGTAGCACAACTCTTTAAAATACTATGGAGGTGTACTATTAGACAAGGGACTATTAGGTAAAATTCTGAAGACATTGGAAATCTGCATTTTCTTTTTTGAAGATTTTTTGTGTTAGGAAAGCAACTGTTCCGTGGTGTTCCTGAAGGTCCAGCCTTTGTACCTCATTTATTAGCAAATTAATCTTACATTTAAGTTAAAATTAAAGATAGTTTTTGCATTCACAATTCATTGTTCTGCTAGATAAAGAGTGGATAAAGCTATAGAGAAAAAAGACATCCAATAATAACCAAATGAGGTTGCATTTTTAATATGGAATTGTTTGCAGCAGTTTGATTACTCCTCCAATTTTTCTGCAATGGCTAAAGCAGTCTAAAAACCTATAAAAGGGTAGTAAATCTCCTAAAAAGACTGGCAAAAGGCCATCACTGAGCAGGAGAGCACATGCTTTGAATATAAAACACCTGAAGTTCAACTTTTTAGTATTTAGTAGTTCTTGCTCCTGCAGAATTGTAGGAGTAGCACCACCTTAATATAATCTATGAGGATGTAACAGTAGGACTGTTATTCCATTACATTTTGCTTTAGTACATACTAATGATGCACCAACCCTTAATGTTGGATGAAGCCAATCTAGTCCATGTAGCTGTTGTGAGAGATTATATATAAACATTGTTTAGATCACCACCACAGTATAATTCCCTACTACTTTCTAAAAAGTTGCAACAGACATGGAGCCAGAGTGCTTTTCCAGCGTAAACAACTTTTTAAGAAACTTTGTACAAACCAACTTAGTCAATCACTGGAGTACAAATGGCAAAGCTTTATTAGAATTATTGATCAGAGCTTTCTGCTTTCAACTTCAAAATGTGTTCAGCTGAGGGAAGTGTTTCTTTGCCTAAACCACTTGAAAGCCCAAATCTCTCTTACTGAACACAAAGATATAAAAGCTGACCTCTACATACTGTCTCTGTTTGTGAATATTTAATATGGCCCACCCCACCCCAGGGTGTTTCAGTCGTGTTTCATCTCAATGTCCGCCATACCTTGTGCAGATGGTGGGAGTTGTAGTCCAGCACACCTCAACAGCCCTGCATTGAGTATGGCTGATTTACTGTATGGAACCCTTTCTTTAAATGAGCTACTGCTTTCCAGGAAGGGACAGCTTGGTTCCTGAAGTGGTTTCTCTGGCAGTTAGCCACTCTCATGCTAGTTTCCAGCAATTATATTACTACAGGGATTATTGCTTTCCTTACACCTGTGGTTTACAGACTACGTACTTAATCAACAGTGGAAATATATTATGTGGTCAGGGATGACTTCTGCTCATTGAGCTGTGTTTACTGGAATTTAGAGAGCCATGACCAAACCAGAGACCAAACCATATTTGATACAATAAATAAAACATTGTCTATTCCTTATCATACATCAGATCACAACAAGCAGGCAACTAAAAGATGGACAGAGTGGAATGGGCAATATTTCTTGCCATCTCCTTTTATCCTTTGGATTCTGGCATGGTTCTAGATCAGAGGGGATGGAGACTATGGAACCCTCCAGATATCATTCATCTGCAATTCCTATCATCCCTCACTATTGGTAGTGGTGTCAGCTAAGGCTGATGGGACTTGTTCAACAAAGCAAGCATATATAATAATTTTACACAGCATACACACTCACAATCTCTTTCTCAAAGCATATGAGTACCATCACATATGCAGAACAGCCCCTGTACCTTGGCTGCTGTTAGTTCTAGAATGCGTGGACTTTGGTAGCTCTGGTCTCTTGAGTGTAGAAAGATGGCTTCGTCTTCCACCAAACTAATGGGCTTCCAAAACCTCCTAACAGAACTCAGCAAACATTGCTGAGCCTAAACAAATGAGTAATTCTCACAAAACCTTGTATTCTGGGAAGTTATTCAAGGCACACACAACCTAAGAATCAGACTTTGATTATTTTTGTTAATATTCTTTGACAAAGAGATTTGGACTATACATACTTTCAGTTTCAGGAAACAGACAGACAAAGATACAGCACGGTTGTAAACTGGATGGCTGTCTGTAGCTGAGCAAGTGGCTGCTTATACTCCTTTTTACTGCCACCATTTGCTTTGTAATAGGGATGCAACCGTGGTTTTATTGGGGGGCAGTTGGTTTTGTGAGCAACAGTTCTGGAGCACAGTTTTTAAACATATCTAGAAATGTAACCTCTTTGTTTTGACTGAAGCATATATTTACACAATCAATGTTAATATACATAAAAGTCACCTTTTATTACTACTTAGGTAAAGGTAAAGGTTCCCCTTGAGAGTGGCTAACTGCCACAGAAACCACTTCAGGAACCAAGCTGTCCCTTCCTGGAAAGCAGTAGCTCATTTTAAGAAAGGGTTCCATACAGTAAATCAGCCATATTATTTATTAATATTAAGTGTTAGTAAAGGGGAGATTCATTTTCTACCACATCCATGGCCTCAAGGAGACAACCATACAACTGAAAACTACTAGATTCCAGTCACTCATGTAAAATTCAGTTTGAGAAGTGCTTTTAGAAGTTCACAAAACCAGTCTCTGACCTCAAGTGGAAGATTAAACTAGGATGATTTGTGTGACACCTCTCCTAAATACAGCTGTCTGAGGAATTTCCAAAGAGATAGCTGTTATACTGCCCTAGCCTTATGGCATTGTGGAAACTGACATGGCACTGTGGAAACTGACAAGCTTAGTAGGGGGTAAAAGTGATTTTTGTTGTATCTTGATACTGTGATGTGAACCTTTATTATCCCAGAATAAATAGTCAGTCTGCCATCCTATGTACAATTATCATGAAGTAAATAAGACCATATTTATTTGAGACACTTCTCTTGTTGCTGTATCATCTTGCTTTCTTGAAAGTTATTTTGTTGTTCTTATTATACTTTTAAACTACTGAAATCATTTGAATTCAGTTTTTCTTTCAATGTTGTTGTTGTGTGCTGTCAATTTGTCTCCAACTTATGGTGACCCTATGAATGAGTGATCTTCAAATATTTCTGGTCCTCAACTCAGCTCAAGCAAACCCAAACACCAAGTCAATCCACCTCACATTTGCTCTTCCTCTTTTCCTGCTGCATTCCACCTTTCCCAGTAAATGATCGTCTTTCCTAGAGAACCCCACCTTCTTATGATGTGCCCAAAGTAGGAAAAACCTGAGTTTCAACATTTTTACCTCCAGAGATAGTTCAGGTTTGATTTGATCTTCGACCCACTTGTTTGTCTTTCTGGCAATCCAGGGTATCCTCAAAGCTCTCCTCCAGCACAACATTTCAAACTAAACCTACCTGTTTAGTATACAATAAAATGCTGTCCCTTAATTCTTTTAAATACAGTGCCAGTGTCCAGACAGTGATATAGATGAATTTGGAAGGGAAAGATACAAAACTTTCCCAGTCCCTGATTATTCTATTAAAACTCAATAAAACTAAGGAAGGGCCCTTGAAAGTGGTATAAGCATTAATGGGTTTGCATACAACTAGTCTTCTTGGAGGTATGGGGCGAGTATGCAAAAATGTGTTGTGGGCACAGCAGAACTAACAATGTTTCATAAGGGAAAACATTGCTAATGTTGCTTTAAAGATATTCCTTTGAATTTATGAGATAGATTGGCATTTTGTCTTGTTTCTGCAAAAAAAAAAATCAGCTTAATGTATTGAAATTAATACACTATTTTAAAATTCTATTTTGCTTATGCTTGTATTTGACTATTGTTTGTAAGCCACTTCGTGAGAGCACAGTTCTGCAATCCGCAGTGAACCACTTTCATTGTTCCTGCCCCACTGGAAGATTCTGCCATCAAGCCAATTCTGTCTACATCAACATAGATCAGAAGAAGAAACTGTCTCAAAGAAGGCCTCAGTGGCCTTCTGAGTGTCATTGCACCTTCTGAATGCATACTGTGAGCATCAACCAGTAGAGAGCGGGGATGTGCCAACTTTTCACAAAATTCAAGACATCACCCAGCATTCACTGCTTCAATTATAGGCAAGCTCTTCTTAATATTTTCACTGAGATCCATCAGCTATTTCTCACCCTCAGTCATGAATCATGACTAAGCACCAGGGTCCATGGGAAACATAGATGTGGCTGTTCTTTTGTTGACATTCTCCTGACACACAGTGCCCATAGATATGACAAAAGCAAAGAGAGCAGATGGGCCAAGGATGACTAGAGCATCTGCTCCCACGCTTTCAAGGTCTGAACCACTTTCCCTAGTTGTCTTTCTTTGAGCACTAAGCCTTCTATGACATCTGCTATTCCATTTCTTAGATGCAAAGCAAATTTGAAATTAATTTCTACTGTGTGTCTTCATACAATAACATCTACAGGAGATATAAAGCAAGACACAGTATTTCAAACATCCAAGGCTTCAACTATTCATAACTAGCACAGTCCGCATACTCAGAGCTTGGAAAGATTACATGATGGACAAGAGCCATGATGGCTGGAGCATTTTGAGAATTTCAGTCCACAAAGTATCTTTGTTGAGATACAAATATGCTGTTAGTTTATTCTTAATCCATCCAATGATTAAGTCAGGTTGTTTTCAATATCAGGATATAATCCTAGAGCAGTGGTTCCCAACCTTGGGTCCTTAGATGTTTTTGGACTAAAACTCCCAGAAGCCTTTACCACTAGTTCTGCTGGCCAGGATTTCTGAAAGTTGTAGTCCAAGAATAGCTGGGGACCCAAGGTTTAGAACCACTGTCCTAGAGCATAAGAGTGCCTCTGTGCATATACAGAATTAATTCTATATAACAGTTATCAAAACAAGCCATTTTTGAAGAAACAGCAATGTATGTCTGTGCAAGCACATAAGACAAAAACAAAACAAAGCTTTTTAAAAAAAAAAACCCATTGTGACTCCTTAAAGACTTGTATATTCCAATGTGAGCTTCCGTGGAAGAAGTCTACTTCCTCAGACACCTGAGTCCACATCCATGTCTCAGCAAGGAAAACATGATGAGGAAGTGGACTTGATCCACAAAAGCTCACACTGAAATGTAACAGTCTTTAAAGTGCCACAATGTATTTTATGTACAGTGGTGCCTTGACTTACGAATGCCTTGACCTACGAACATTTTGACTTACGAACAGCTCCGTTTGCAAAATTTTGCTTTGACTTGCGAATGGAGCTTTGACCTACGAATGCCGGGAGCCAGAGCCCAGCCGGGAAGCCATTTGAATTTCCCCGGCGCGGGGTCCGTCCCCGCTGCTCGCTTCCCGGCCGGGCTCCGGGAGGCAGAGCCCGGCTGGGAAGCGAGCAGCGGGGACGGACCCCACGCCGGGAGCCAGAGCCCGGGAAATTCAAATGGCCTCCCCGCCAGGCTCCTACCTCCCGGCGCGGGGTCCGTCCCTGCTGCTCGCTTCCCAGCCGGACTCTGCCTCCCAGATTTTTGAAATGCTGGAACGGATTAATCCCGTTCCCATGCATTTCAATGGGAAATGCTGATTTGACTTACGAACGTTTTGACTTACGAACACCATTCCGGAATGGATTAAGTTCGTAAGTCAAGGCACCACTGTATTTATTTATTTATTTTTACCCCCTTTTTCTTGTCCAAAACCAGCAGTATTCACACCACAGGGCTGTGCGTGAGGATTCAACTTGAGGCCCTGCAGCTGTTTTTAGAGGTTAAACATCCCACATACGCCATTCCTCATGTGTGGAGTAAAGGAATTTCTGAGCGTTGTTGCTACTTCATAATACAAAGTCCCCAACTGCACTTTCTGCTCATGGCAGGCATCATCACATCACTGGCTACAAGAGGTTAAAACAGGAGCCTTTAGAGCTGCAGGATTCATTTGTCTTGTCCGCAGTGCACTTGATGACAGATATTTGGACCAGCTGTCCCTAAGGACTGTCAATAATTTCATCAAGGTCCTTAGTCAACCCTGGTTTTAAATTTCTGTGTCAAGCAGCAGAAGCGTTGGCATGTCTTTACAGAGAAGCCGGTCCTAGAAGGGGTGGGCATGTTTAAAGGGTAGTTGCTATGGTGATCTATCCAAAACTTAGAATCACCCACTGGTTATCTCTAATTAACCCAAAACATATAGGTATCATGGAGTCAAGAGGATAGTTTTCAGCTGCATAGCCGAGTCAATGTTCTTTTCTCTCTTTTATTCCTGTCTCTTGTAAGATTTGGGAGCGTCATTTTAACTCACAGTTTTCTTGTTGATGCAAAGTCAGAACAGACTCCAGGCTGCTGAATTTCCCATAACTGTGTATTGACCGTGCCTAGCCATTTATAGGGCAATTGATTGTGCCATTAAAACATGCAGATAAAAATTCCCAGCCACAAAAGAAATCAGAAAGGGTCATGGGCAATCTGATCACAATGTACTTTCAACCATGCAGTTACTGCTAGAAAGCCCCCAAGTCTGTTTATAGAACATTAGTGAGATTCAGATATGAGCTACTAACAGTATCATTTTAGAAGTAACTAATTTTAAAATTATGCACAGAATACAGAGTGGTTCAACTCAAGGAAAGACTCAGTCTGTCTCCACTCTCTCTTGCAATCCCTATGTCTTTGCCATTTTACCACAGTTACAACGAGCCCTCCAATATATCAACCATTTCCCCTCCACCCGCCCTGAAAGTAAGAAACACCTTGGTCTGTTAAGATCTCCTTCCCTCTTAGATAGCATTTACCCAGTTAAAATATGGGAAAGACAGGACACTCCATGCAGCAAAGGTTTTTAGACTTTCTCACGGTGAACTTCCCTATGTGCCTAGAAAAAAAATTGCATACAAGCAAGTCCAATTACAATGAATACATGCAATCACCCCACATTGTTACGACTCTTGGTTCTTTTAGTCTAGTAGTACAAACTGACAACAGTTCTGTGCTGAGGCCACTACCGCACAAAATATGGCTTCTGTCACAACAATCATTGGTATCATTAGTGCAAAAGTAGACAGAGTAGAAAGGGACCCTACGGATCATCAAGTCCAGCCCTTGTCCAGGAGACACACTGGGGAATCAAACTTCCAATATCTGGCTCCTCAGCCAGATACCTAAACCACAAAGCTATCCAACAGTTTGTCTGGTCAACGTAACCTTAGTAATTTAAGTAATTAATATTCTACAAAACTGAACTTTCCTGAGTGATGTTACCCATCCTCTGTTTTAGGATGTTACTAGGGAACTCCACCACTGCACATTTATTTCCAGACTGCCCTAGCACTTTGTTTATTGTATCTGTGCTGTTCTGGGAGGCTGGTGGAGCTAGAGGCCTTGAGAAAGGAAGGAGGAACAAAACGTTCCCAACAGACACATAAACTACTAACTCCTAAGAAATCTGAAGTCATTATAACTTGTATGTCCTTAGCTCTATTGAATTAACAGAAGATTCCCTGTATGAGAGCATGCAAATCACAGGAAATCCAGGCACAGATAGATGCCTACCTCCACCAAAGTGGTCCCATTCAAAGGATGTATGGAATTATTGATTTGAAGTTCTGGCTAAAAAAAAAAAATCCACTGTCACGCCAAGGTGGACCCTTAGATAGCACCACCATCTGTTTTGTCTGTTGGAGGCATGCTTTTGTAATGTTCAAATCAGTCAGCTGAGATTCAATCACAGAACAAGGAGTCCCAGGAAAAGGTTTTGTTCATCACAGAAATCAAGCTACTGAAACTTGTTCTCCCGTAACTCAAGCACACCCTAAGATGTTTCCCATGTCCTAATTTATACTCTGTAACTGTCATCAAAACCAGCTTCTCAGTGCGACCATAGGATCTAATGCTAGGCATATCCTCCACTTAACTCCAAAACCAACATATCCTAAGATGAGCATATCCAACACCTAACTAGATTCTTTGCTGCTCCTCTTCCTCAGTTTCAGGGTCTCAGGAAAGATGTTACTTCACCTGCCTCGTTGTATTTCTTCAGCTGCATTTTATTCTGCAGGGCTCAGTCCTTAGCTTGCCATATCCCTGCTTTTTAAGGGATGTCAACTGACAATGTGATTCATTCTGCCATAAATGACACCAAGGCAGCTACCCACTTGTGAATTCTTGACCAGAAATCTGTATAAATTCTGCAGTCATCACCCTCCATGAACTGCTGAAATTCTGAGCAAAACATAAATGAAGACCTCCCTTTCCTTATTCCTCAGAAAGAGGTAGATATATTCATTCTGACATGTTTCTTTTCCATACCCCCAATGGTCTTTGCAGCCTGCATTTTTGAACTCAGCTTTAAGAAGCGATCCTGGCACAGACACCTGCCAGAACGTATTTTTTTCAGAGCTATCCACAGAATATTGGTGCACAGCCAGGTGAAGACTGGTTTAGGTTGAAAGCTAAGCTACTCATCCAATTTTTAGTGGTCCAGTGAAGGTATCACCTACCCTTACCTTTGTCTTTTTCTTTTGTTACCACTTAACATTCATCCCCTTTACATCTTACAAGGACAAACCAGTGCCATTCAAATTTGAGTTTTCTCCATTTTTTATGGCTCATAAAACCATGCCACTATTAGCTTATATCACCCTTCCTTGTCCTTAACTGATGAAACAAAACTCTGCATTTCCATCTCTTCTTGCTCTAGTCCTGCTATTAGAGAACTTACAGGAAAAAATCTGTCAGTCTACTGCTAAAGGAAATGTACAAAAAACTGTGTTCTGGGAAGATAAAAATGGGTGTCCTGTACATGCCTAAGCTTTATCTATATTTTTGAGCTAATTTCATCACTGCATCTAAGCACAATATACTTTGTGCATATCATGTCTCTGCCATAGATCTTAGTATTTCCACTCAGATCTATTACACTTGTATGAATGTAGATCTACCAAAGTGTAATCAGAGACATGCCCTCCCCCACAAATTCAGTAACAAAGATGAGTACGTAATTTTAACAATACCCAAGTTTTAGGAAACTTTGGCTAAAATCCAGTAGTAAGGCAAAACCAGAGTAGACCCACTGAAACTGAATCAATTGGAATTTGATGACTCAGCTCCTCCATTAAGTTCCACTAATTCAATGGGCCTATTCTAGTTACTATTACTACTGGTTTTCAGCCATTGTGTTACTTATTTATTATGCAGGTGACTCATGAATAAACACTAATTCTCTACTCATTTTCCTCCAAAACACATTTAAAAATAGCTTTCCACTTGTTGATACAGTGCAATTATTCCCCAAAGCTAACACTGCATAATTCACATTCTGTTTAGTAATACTTTTACCTAACATTTTAAATACAAAGTTATTAATTTAATTTTTTAAAAATAATTTACTGTTTTTAGCTTTCAATATTGTGTTTTAATTATGTAAGCTGCCTTGGGTCCTTTTTAGGAGGAAGGTGGGGTTAAAATATTTGAAATAAAATAAATGTTCAGCAAGTTCAGATACTTGAGGTCTCAAAGTTACATTCCCAATTTCAGTGATTCATTGACGTTACACAAAGTCTTCTCCCCTCCACAGTCTTCTCTGCACAAAAAATGAATGGGCACATTAGCTTTGCTGTAAAATAGAGATAAAGGTATTAATCACAATCAGGCAGACGTCTGGCATATTCATACTCAAGTGGTTGAGAGAGAGCATGATGCTTTTGAAACGGCTATATATTTGTGCAAGAAACTTACATTGTGCATTATTCCCCTACTTTGACTTTTAAAGATGGTATGCACACTCTTACTTCGCCATACAGCAGAGGAGTGAACACCCTGCAAACATCATAGGAGAACAGCTGCCTAAAGGAATGGTAGCCAAATGTCTTGCATAGAAGAATGATCCTAAACAACTAACTTAATAGTAATACCACACAGATGTGATTCAAACATATCAACCCATTCTAGGAAAAAATTAAGACAGTTTAGAGTGAAATTCACTAGATTGCTACAAAGAAAGGAATGGGTATCCATATCTAATATGAAGCTAAGCTCAAAACTTGCTTTTATTTTTTGCACCTGTCAAAAAATAAGCTATACAGAGGCAGAATTTCATTGTTCTAAGGTTTAGAAAATTTACTTCTTTTGGATCGTAACTCCCAAATGCCTTCAGCCACCACTGCCAGTGCCTAGAAGATTCTTGGAACTGTAGTCTATAAAAAGTAACTTTACCAAACTCTGACACGATGCACATCCATCCACTCCCAAATTGGTATTCTGAGGTTTGGAGAAAACCTTCACTGCCACTGGGGATGCCCTGCCCCCTGCATATGGCACAGCAGTTCTGGGAGGTAGGAAAACACCCAGTGCCAAGTTCCCTTTATGAAACAAATGAATCCCTGGCACTCTTGTGCTCTGGTCACTATGGGACACAAAAGCAACAAAGGTGAAATGGTTTAATCCAGCCATCCAAGTGGCTTTGCTTGGGGCAAAGTTTCAAATGTAAATCATATGGCGAGCGAAGAGGGTTACAGTACCTTTGCAATGTCTCATTTCCTGGAAGGGCTCTCAGAGGACCAGAGTAATTGTGAAATCATATCCTAGTCACAAGCAGCTTGCCTCCCTCCCCCCATGATGTGGAGGGAGGGAAGAAAGGAGGGAAAGAACATGCTCCTGCTGAGGGAACGAGTGAATACTACACTCAGCAGCTTTATAGCAACCCAATACTGCAGTTCTCAGAAGGAAGCTGTATGAAGACCACTTCCTCTATGCAAAGCCCTCTGGCAGCTGTAGTCATGTCTACAGGTCACTATACTGAAGGCTAAAATTTCAGAAAAATAGCTTAGGACAGATCTGAGACATCTGCTATATTAAATCCATCAGAACGAACTGGAGGGTGCTCATATACCCACAGCTTTATAATAGAAATGCAACGTGGCCTGGAACTAAGATCCAAGAACTCTGAAAGATGAGAGAAGAAAGACAGCTCTATTGGAAGGAACACCTTGCCGCAGTGATAAATATGCACAGTACTACTTAGAGATGCTCCTTACCATTGATGGGCTACACTAACTACAATGCTAACTATTGCTGGGGCAACCCAGTTATTAGACCATCTGAACTAAACTATCTATGAAACACATCTTGACCAGTGACCAGAGTATCCTGGTCACTATATCAAAGTTTATGGTAAATAGCACTTTGATCTCTAGAGAACATGATAGACTGTGATTTTGGAGTCAGATGACATATGAGAGCAGACAGGAAGAGTTACTTCTCAAAATGTAGTCCGATTGTACTATTCTGGGAATTATAGTCTTACCTCTGCTTCCAGATGCTGACAAACCACAAAAGTCACACTTCACACTCCTTCATCCATCAAGTTCTCAGCATGATTACTTTTTAGGTAAAGGTAAAGGTTCCCCTTGACATTTAGTCCAGTTGTGTCCGACTCTAGAGGGCGGTGCTCATCCCCGTTTCTAAGCCATAGAGCCAGCGTTTGTCTGTAGACAGTTTCCGTGGTCACGTGGCCAGCGTGACTAGACACGGAACGCCATTACCTTCCCACCGTGGTGGTACCTATTTATCTACTTGCATTTTTTTACATGCTTTTGAACTGCTAGGTTGGCAGGAGCTGGGACAAGCGATGGGAGCTCACTCCGTTGCGTGGATTCAATCTTATGACTGCTGGTCTTCCGACCTTGCAGCACATAGTTTGAAATGTATGTACTTATGCAGATACACATAAGAGGTGGTACTAAGAGTTCTATGAGGTTACTTCTCTACTGTACAAATTTCTGTCATACTTGATAAAACGCAGCAGTTGCAGAATCACTGAGAGATTGATTGTACCAAGATTTTCATAAGTTTGATACTCAAACATAAAAGCTGCTAGAATATGTAATGCGCAGCATGCCTGAATTTTCAGGTTGATGCCAAAAATCATAAACAGACCTTGGAATATTATTTTTTAAATGGGATTTGTTCAGTTACTCTGTGGCAGCCAAGCTACCATTATAGTTCCTCTATCTGTAAATGTAATTTTTCACAGTTCATGCTATTAATTTGTAAAATTGCTAAAAATAGTCAGAAATAGCATAGCTTCCCCAAAATGATGTTTCTGAAATAACAAGCAAATGTTAGTTGTTATGCAAAATTTCTAACATTGATCATTGTTGCTAAAATGTTGAAAATAAGATTTCCCTCATTACTTTTAAAATGTAGCAAAATTGCATGGTTGCTTGGAATGTGTTCCTTCTGTGCTCTCCTTTATCTGTTGTCTAATCACACTCTTGCATTAAACTGAGGGTGTGATCACACAATAGAATTGTTCCCTACTTATGGCCAAGTTAGATCGTAGCATAAATTTGTAGTTACACGATGCACGGCCATTAGCGATTCATTTTATCGGCCAGCAGTGTTACTGTGTTTCAATTTCCCCTTGCCAGAAGACTTTTGGTTTTTTGTTCCAGTGGCATTTTGATATATTCCTTAGCAGTATGCCATGTGTGTACAATCCTATTGATGTTTTTTCAAAGCAAATTAATCGGGGAAGGTGGCCGCCACTACTGCCACGTGGCTGCCCTTCTATATACATATTTTATCTTTTTCTGCAGCTATAGTGTTGATACATTGGTAAATTTATGTTTTAAAGGCATTGGAAGGCATTGGTAAGTGCCTTTAAAGGCATCTGGCAAACAGAACAGCTCTGGGTGGGGGTGTCAGGTCCATTGAGTGCAATGCATTGCTTCCAGAGGTGCCGGCGCAACAGAGGAAAATCTACCCACCAGGAAACAGTACCCAACATATCAATGTATCATTTAAAAAAACTTTAAAAATTTAAGTTAAGAGGCTGCAGTGCCCTATAAAACAAGAGAGAAAATAAATTGATAATACAGGGTAGCCGGCCATAACAATTTAAATTGAAGAAAATGAACTAGTAATGTTAAAACACATTTGGGATGCTCATCCAGCTATATATAGTGTGTGACCGTGATGCATTACAACAGAGGTATGGAAAGTATCATTGGGAGGTTGAACATTTCCCTGGTGTGTCTGCTGCTTGACATTCTATATACTGATATGACCAGTTCTCTTTTTTGGCAATAGGTGGGGACATGCTATACAATCTTTGTGGCTAGTCTTGATCCTCTTACAACATATGTACGTGCAGCAGGTTAGGCAAATGGAAGGAAGCATAGTAGAAAATTATACAGCTGTATAATGTCCTACCGTGGAAGGTAGGACATTAATGTTAATGTCAAAAAATGTTACTGTTAATGTTAAAAGTAAGTTTTTATGTTAAAAATAAGTAATTAATGAAATATAGAAGATTAATGTATAACATCTTATGCAAATTGTGCCTACAGCATATTGAGCAGAACTGAAGCACTGTGACAGTCTGCATGGATAACATATTTACTCTACATTTACAAACGCAGAATGAACAGTTCCCTCGTAAACCAGCCATATATCCTCAAGAGTTTGTCTCAGTCTAAAGCAAAAGCAAAAAGATCCGTCGTTACAACATCACTAAGCCGTTCTCTTTCTCCTTTGCAATTAAGAAACCACAATGGTAATTACAAAAATTCTGCATTCAGGCTCAAGAAAGTGAGGTGGGGTGGGGGTTTTGTGTGTGTGTTTGTGTGTGTTCTAAAAGTCTCTTTGCACTGATGGTGACATCTCATGCAACAAAACCAAAGCAAAGTAAAAAGGACTTAATCAAACAAAAACAAAGCAGATATTTGCACCGAACATAATTTTTTCGCAGTAATTTAGGATCTGTTTTTAAAAAATATGCACATTTAATTCTGAAAGAAAATTTAAAAAATCAACATGTTTTGTCTAGAGTTAATCTTTTAGAACAGAACCCATGACGTTCTAACGCATATGGTGTTAGACTATGGACATTTATGCCAGTCATTAATAACTAAGTCCCAAATATTTCTATCAGTCTGCTTTGCTTAAACAAAGCAACTAGGGCTGACCATGCAAGACTGTGTCTGCAATGCATTCTTTTCATTTCACTGATAAATACTAGATGCTATTATTACTAGTTATTATCTAGTCACCAGGCTAACCTGTCTAACTTCAATGATTTTTACAACAGTTCTGTAAGATAGGCCCAGTATTACAAATGGGGGACATTGTGAAGATAGATAGTCTTAGCAAGGTTACTAATATGTTAGCAAGGCAAGATCTGGACTGGAGACCTTCCAAATCAGTTCCTTTGGCTCCCAGTTATGGTACAAGAACTCTATTTTCAGCAATTACTAGTCTGTGCTTCTGGAGCACATTCAATTGACAAGGATGTCATCTTTCTCTCACTCTTGCACTTGAATGCCAAACATAAACCCATTTGTTTCATAATTCACTCTTACTTGGCTTGAAGCAGACAAATCTGAGGTGTCAAAGGCAAGTAAACTGCAATATCCAGGTGCTAGGGACCATGTCAGAACTTGTCTTTTTTTTTTTTTTTTACTAAAACTCCCAGAATCCACAGTGGCCATGGAAGCTAGAGGATTTGCGAATTCTAGTCCCAAAAAAGGATTATTTCCAAAGCTCTGACTATGCTCCTAAGTTGCATTTTAAAAACATCTTGGTTGCACCAGGTGTTGTCATATTTACATCAACCATGAAGGAAATTAATTTTATATTTTTGACAATTACAATTTGCTGTGATTTAAATCAGTATGTCCTAAAAACTCTAAAAATAAAAATGGCACAAGGATAATTCTGGCAGGAAGAGATGTATTCAAATTTCTAGACCATACAGGGCATAATGCTTAATTATTTCTATGAGGAAGATGCAAAGGTGGGGAATCTGGACTTAACATACATAATACATACACCACAACCTGCTGCTCAGATGTTATCCCCAAAATTCAATTAAAGTTTCAGTGAAAGCTCACAAAGCAGGGAAAGTCTGCTGGTGGAACTGTAAAATCATTCAAACTGTTTGTGTAAATGCAGTTTGCTCGGGTGATAACCAACAAATACAAACTCAACCGCACACACACACTTGAGTCTATTTTTGGATTTCCCTCGTGCGTTCTACACTGATATATTTGCATATTCTTGCACTAGAAGAGTTCACTTTTGCTATTCAAGAAGTGTAACAGGAAGCTCCACAGTCAAAACCAACTTTGCAATGGAAACCACCCAGACGAATCTCCAAATCCTGTGCAATTTGATGTTCTTTCTGGAAACAAAACGTGAATCCTTGTTGTGGGATCCTTCTTCCCACTTTCAACTGCATGTCAAAGCCACTGCTTACAACCATACCAGAGAGCATCATCATAGTTCATCCATTAAAGGCGTCAGTTTGCTCATATCCATTAGCGCATGCACTGTGGTATTTCCATGGGGCCATTACTAAACGATGCCTGTTGCATCAATCAGATTGTGTCAAAACCATAGATAAAAATGAAATGGCATAGACAAAAACTCTTCTTGTATGTATGTACATGTATGACATTTGGTCTTGTCATTATGTATGGGAAGCTTATGAAAAGCGTATCATGGCTCCATGCTCACAGATGGAGAAAGAAGAGGAGCCAACTTAGGTTAAGGCAGCAGTGCTAAGAGATGGGAAACTAGACTAAATTCCTGGTTCTAAGTTTGACACTGGTATAATCAGAGGCTCTTCAAATAGGAGGCTGCCAAGCAAGTGCGCGCTAAAGCCACAGAAACAAGGCTTGCAGGAACAGTGAGAGGCACAAGGAATCAAATACCTGGCACATGACAACCTTGATCCAATAAAGTAGGAAAAGCAACAGGCAGAACACCAGAGTGGAAGAGAACTGCCCATTTTCAGACCAGAGTGTGGGCCCCAAAAAGGGTGGAGCACAGCGGACACACCCTGATGGATGGGTGAGAAATATTTTCAGTTCACATTGCAGTGTCAAGCTAATTAAATTTAGACCTCCCAACCCTGAACAGGAATAGAAACATAATTAGCTGTTGTAAGCCATGATTTTTATATGTTGCAATGCAGTTTGAAGAGGAAACTACATGTAAAAAATTAATACAGATTAAAATAAAATTGAAAATGGCACAATAAAATGCATACATCTGCATTTGTGCATGTAAAAAAGAAAGGAAGGAAGGAAAAAAGGAAAGGAAAAGAAAAGCATGTATTTCGCCTTCCTGATTTCCTGCCCCCACTGTTTCCCATACAAATAACTAGGAGGAAGGTCTCCTATATCTCACCAGTAAAGCATATACTTTATGTGCAGAAGGACCTAGGTTTAGTCCCTCCAGTTTTCAGTTAAAAGATCAAATCAACAGTGATGTGACTAATCTCTGCCCGAAGCCCTGAAGAATAGCTGCCAGTCAGAAGAGGCAATACTGAGCTAGATGGGCTGATAAGTTGACCTGACTTAGAGTAGCTTCCTATGGAAAGGAAGACTGAGATGAGAGTGGAAAACTATCTGTAATGGTTTTTTTTAAAAAAAATCAATCTAATAACTACATGAAAACTAAGGAGGGGAGTGATGGATATAAAAGCAGCTTTGTGGTGGGCCAAACTATGCCAATACCCTCAAAAATGTGCTGGAGAATAGTTAACACTACATGGCGACGAAAGATGGAAGCTTTCCCATTTGAAACTTCCTCCCAGGAAAGGCTTCCCAGATGACATCTGTGAGAGGAGCTCTTGGTTCACACAGGGAAAAGGTCAGGGGAGGTGAGAGGACAGAGAGAGCTACTTGGCAGTTCGTAAAGGCAATAATAAAATGTCCTTTTGCCTTGCCTTGCCAACGTGTGTGAAGAGTTGGCAGAACACACCCAAAGATGTGGGAAACAATTCAACATCATTATACCTTATTTGATGGCAGGTGAAAACTCTTCTATTTGCCAGGGCTATTTAAGTTGTCATTGTTGGTTTTTAAAACAAAACAAAACCAAAACATGATGGAGTTTTAATACTCCTGCAATGTGCTTTTATTCTATGGTATTTATTGTATGTCCTGGGATACCCAGAGTGCTGTAGTGGAGAGAGTAAGGGACTAAAGCTCAGGAGGCCTGGGCTGGAATCCCCACTCTGCCAGGGAACCTCACTAGGTGTGTGGAACAGGTGAAACCATTCCTTAAATGTCTCACTTACCTTGACAGCCCTGTTAGGGCCAGTATTAAGTCAGCTGCAACGTGAAGACACATAAGAAATTTTACGTCTTACCCCCTGCGCCTCTCTGAAGAGCTCTGTGTCTTCATAAATAAATATAAAGAGAGGCCAGGAGGTGTTATGCTTCTTTGGCTCTTCTTGTGTTGTAATGTATTCAATGCGGTCTTACAAATCCCACCTTTATCTCTTGGTTTTCACCACAGACAAAATCCAAGTGTTTATCTTCATACATTTCAGCAGAAGTGTGACATGCTTATATATGATAGCAGCTCTAGAAGGTGATAAGTGTGACTAAAACATAGGACACTGTAAAGAAATTTGACTTACATTGAGATTAATAGGCACACAGCACACTACCATGGTTTGGCAACTGAGAACATAACCTGTTGAATCAATAACAATTTAAACAACTACATATGAAAGACATTCTACGGTCTAACAGCAATCACCTATTATTTCAATTGCAAGCAGGGAAGATAAAGGGCTGCACAGTCATTATAACCGATACCTGGGAATGAGCAAACAAATCAGCAAAAGACCTTCTGCAGCCCATAGGCACTAGCCACCAGAAAGACAGCTTGGAACAACAAACTTCTGTTTACTCTTTTCAGACCTTCTCCTCTCACCCCAGCTACCCTGCCAGTACACCGCACTCTTGACCTAAAGAGACCTCTACAGAGACAGGGAGAGATATTTCCCCCCTGAAACCTTCAGCTGCCAACTATGATGTGGCCCACTGCCCATCTAGTAAGTGACTCCCTGCAATGAATTTATTTTGCTGAACAGCTAATTAAGCAGATTTGGTTTTTAAGAAGGTGGTTCCAATCAAGCCTTGGACAATTTTTTTTTTTAGCAATTTTTCAGCAGAGTGAAATGTGCTTGACTTTCTGCTGTGCCCCCAAGAAAAGCTGCTTGGCATATAAACAAAGCAATTTCCAATTAAGTCCCAAGACTCTGCCCACCACACGCCTCCTGGTAACCTTAGCCAAACCACTGCTTTGCATGACTCACCTAGATCAGGAGCCAGTTTCTTGTGGTTACCCCCACTACAGAACCTCTTGGACCACCACCTTTCTGGAGAGATGACTCTGTTAAGACCATGCAGGAGCAACTACAAGCTTCTTAACAGGAGGCTGACAGAAGCAACTATTAATGTCTGTGAGACTTTATACATGTAGCTTAAAAGTCTCTCTGCATCTCAGCAGCAGGAGCTCCAAAGCAACCTAAATGGAGAGAACGCACAGGAGGCATTGGGGGTATGAATTATTCATTCCCTTGTTCAGCTGCCAATACATCTACATTCTTCAAGGCCCACATGGTGCTCTGCTTTTGTTTCAACTGTAATGGAAGACATCACGCTTCCTTTGATAGTTCTTGAAGGCAAACGAGAAGCATTATTTGTTCCCTTCATGTCAACAGCAGGTAGTCCTTTAAAAAGACGTTGTCTAGGGGGGCGGGGTAGAAATCTATAAATAAATAAATAAATAAATAAATAAATAAATAAATAAATAAATAAATAAATAAATAAAATAATAATAATAATTGACAAACTGCCATGTGCAGCACCTCACATGGATATGTCTGGAGTCTTGGAAGCTTGACTACTCTACATTCTCCTACAAACAGACCTTGAATGTGAATGTATGTGGAGCTTTTAGCAGGAGAGGGCAATTGACCAAATACTCCTGTCTAAGATAGACATCCTCTTCCACTAAGTGTGTGGCTTCAAGAGGGATGTACATGGAGCAGTGAGGGAAGAAAACACACCAGCCTAGCCAGCCAGAGCAGCCGTATCAGTCCTTGCTATCAGTGGGGTAATGGGGGTGCAGCCAGATTGTCCTCACATCAAACAGCACACAGACTTTAAACACAGCCAGAGACCTTACCCTCATGTCTCTACATCCCACATGACACTACAGATGACATATTCCTTTAAAGGAGAATCTTTTGACAAGAAACCGACAATTCTAGAAAGTGAAGTAAAATTTATTCCTAAAGACACTTGGAAGAAGTAAATCACCAGGAATAGGGGTACCAATAGAGTTATTTCAAGCTACAGAGACTGACTCTATTAAAATCCTAAGAACAATATTAAAAACAAAATAGTATCCCTCATTCTGGAAACATTCAATATACAGTATATTCCAATACTAAAGAAAAGAGACTCTGAAGATAGCTACAGGACCATTGCATTAATTGTGATTATATTTTAAGCAGTAGTCCCCTAGAGGAATATGCTAATCAGAAGAAAGATGTGTGTGTCTGTGGTCTGGAAACCTGTGTAACAATGAAACTCCAGAAGCAGAGTCAGAATCTTCTGGGAAGCAACTATAAAAATTAAATCCTATTGGGAGGCATCAAGGGAAAGGATATTTTGAATTGATACAAGTTTTATATTCACTATAGCAGTTCAGTGCAAACAACTGCTGTAGCATTGCTTTCCAGCAGTAAGAACCACTAAGAAGAAAAAAAGCCCCTCCCTGGAGGTAGGCAAACTAAGACAGACTATGCTGGCTGCAGTATTATCCGAGTTATTGTTCGAAACAGTCCAGTAACTTCTTCTACCCCTGCAGGGTACCAGCAAATTGGCCACTGCAGCTTCTGGAAGAGCTGCTGCCACCCCAGCTATGCTTTAATTTAAGGGCCGTTCAGAATGAGGAAGAAAAAAAGTGCCACTTTCAGATCCATACCAGCCACTTTCTTACTGCAGTAAATGCTTCTGCTGCTCTGGCTGGCTAGGCTGCTGCAGTCCACAAGATCAATAAGAAGAAAAAGTCAATACAGGAAATTTTACTGATTTCAGAAATGAAGGGATTCACAACTGAGGAGGAATATCCCAAAGATCTTTCATTTCTTGCCCTAACAGTGGCTTGTTTAAAATTTTTGTCCAACTTCTGCCTGCAGTTCAAGTACAGCAAGCTTCAAAGGTATCATTTATACTAAGATCAAAGCTTGAGTTCAGTTGGGTGGCATATATTGTACACACACAGATATACCCCTTGGTATGAACAGGGACAGTGACTTTTAATCTCAGCACATACATGAACCAGCTTATCCATACAGACTGTCTGTATTGCAAATCAACTGTTGTGTGTTTATGACAACAGTTTAGATAACTTTTTTCTTCTTGTAATTTTGAACTTTTGTGCTCTCTGTCTCCTCTCAATGCAGCTCCTGTGGGCCTCACTCTTCCATGATAATGGGCATTAAGAATTTTCCCATGTTACATGTGTTGATCTGCTCACCTAGTTTGAATGTAACTGTCATACATGAAGGACCTTTGAGAATGACTGTTTGATCACCATCCACATCTCTATCTGTCAGACCAAAAGATGGTCAAACCTCCTTAATGATCACTAGCACCATCAGCATGTTGGACCATTTGCATTATATTTCACATGCCCAGCCTCCTCACTACTGTATAAATATCTGTCTACTGGAACTGCAGTCTATGCATCTAAAGACCTGGGCTACAGTCCTTCAGATGTTAAATCAAATAGAACTTCTTGGTCCTTAATGAACCACAACATCCTTTATTATCTTTGTTGCAACAGACTAACATAGTTACCCTCTGGAAATGTCTATAATGAGTCTTTTTCTTTAAAATTGTAACTTAATTTATAACAAGGGTTTTTTTAAAAAAAAGATTGTTTAAAGAAGAAACAGACTCTTGTTATTTATTTATACCTACATTTCCACTGTAACTTTCTGCAATTACTACAAACCAGAGAGCTAACAGCATCACAGTGACAAACATTAAAACACATGGCAACCAAAACCCCAATGCTAAACAATCTAGGATGACATAAATCCACTGGTAACAAAATAGTATCATGTCAAAACCAATCTAAAAGGTGACTCATCCTGGAAATATTGCTGAAATAAACACAGTGCCTACTGTGAAGGAGCCACGGCAAACCTCTGTTGATAGGCTATCCCACTTTTGTGTGCCACAGTCCCAAAGACCTCATCCCTCCCTGCTATACCTTGTATATCATGGGACAGAAAGGAAGAATTCTCAGAAGTGGAATAAAGAATTCAGAACAGAAACTCAAGGAGATGACTCTTGAACTACTCACGTCACAGCACTTTCAGGGCTTTACCGATCACAGACAGAACCCTAAACTAAGCCAAAAAGGAACTAGTAACTGGTGAAGCTGTTAATGAATCCCTACAATAATATATGGCCCACTCACACAAACAGATCCCTGGCAGTTGCATTCTTGTCCAAAGGACGTTTCTGGACTGTTGGAAGGGAAAGGTTGCAAGTGTGAACCAAAGTAGGGAATTGTTTTTACATGCCATCAAGTAGCCTCTGACTTGTGGGGACCTTATGACTGGGGAGCAGGCATATGCAGTTATCCTCCTTGAAATTATAATAACATAGATCCCAAATGTTTCCCTCAGAACTAATAATAATCACATGCCATCATGTCAATTCTGATTTATGGTGACCCTTTTTAGGCTTTTCAAGGTAGAGAATACTTAGAAGTAGTTTACCATTCCCTTCTTCTGGGGGCACCCTGGGACTGTGCAGCTTGCCCAAGGCCACACAGGAACTACTGTACCTCCACCACATTTGATTCCTGGGAAGAAAAATCTTGTGAACAAATAGCTTTGAAGCAAATCCAGATTAGAGATGGGCACGAAGTGCTTTGTGCTGTGTAGTCTCAAGTCATCGTGTATTCCCTTCTCCCACCCTCCTGGGTGGCTCCCCCACTCACCAGCTGGCGTGCACTGCTTTTCTCCTGCTCTTCACACAACTGTCCAGTTGCAGCAGGAGCGTCTGCTTTCCTTCTCTGTCCCCTCTGGCAGCCACCCACTCATAGGAATCCCTGCCCCACCTCCCCATCTGAATGGGCAGCTGGAGGTGGAGCAGGAGAAAAGCAGTGCATGCTGGCTGGTGAGTGAGGTGGTTGGGAGAAGGGAATGCGCAGCATCTGTGGTGCCATACTGACAACTAGAGATGACATGGCACAAAGCGCTTCAGGCCAGATATTTCTATTTTATGATTGGTGCTCAAGAAGCTCTTTCAGGTCCCACACCTGTTGCCAGTCCTGTTCAAAAATCCCACAATACATTTAACATTGATGATAGAGGTCTAAACAGTTGCAGCTCTTCCCTGACAAGTAGAATAAGCAGTATACAACCTCTCTTCCAGAACTGAAGTACATTTGTGAAGAAATATATTCAATTTTCAGGAACTCAACCTGCAAAATTAAGCCACTGTCTAAGAGACTGCTAGATTACAGGAAGGATACAGAATTTGCCTATGGGTCTTTGGTATATCAATTTATATGGGCAGAAGTCAATACTATATGTCAGGCAAAGGCCGTAGCTTGATGTTGGAGGTTGCTTTGTACACAAAGAGTACCTGATTCAGTCCCCAACACTGCCAAACTGGGCTTTGAAAGACCTCTGACTCACCTCTGGAGAGCCATGGCCAGTCAGCACAGTCCAGACTTCCCGAACTTGCTTTTCTGCTGATAAGGCTGCATTAGATGTTCAACAACTGAAAGGGACAGCCATTGTAGTCCAACAAATAAAATCATCAAATTGTAAAGCTGATGAAGCAGGAAATCCACAGCTAAAGCATCTCGGACAGATAGTCACCTAACCTCTATTTAAAAACTTCAAATGAAGAACAGCCCAGAACTTTAGAGGGTTTTTTTCCATTGTCAAACCACTGCTACCATCAGGAGGTTCTTCTCAGGCCAAAATCCTATTGGGGAAAACTGTGTACACATTAGTAATAGCACAAACAGTCTCCTTTATTTGGTGGACTGCCCTTTGTTTGATCAATAACACAACTAGCTTCACACTGAAACACATAAAAGACACAGAGTCAAATGAAGAATGTTTAGCTGAAATCCCACCTCTTTGTAATTTGAATCTATGGGTCCAGGGGTAGGCCCCTGAAACATAGAATCATAGAATAGTGACGTTGGAAGGGGCCTAGAAGGCCATCAAGTCCAACTCCCTGCTCGATGCAGGAATCCAAATCAAAGGATATCTGCCAGGCGGTTGTCTAGGTTTCTCTTGAATGCCTCCAGTGTTGGAGCACTCACCACCTCTTGAGGTAATTGGTTTCACTGTCTTACTGCTCTAACAGTTGGGAAGTTTTTTCCTGATATTCAATCAAAATCTACCTTTTAGGTTTTTCCTGATATTCAATCGAAATCTGTAACTTGAGCCCATTGCTGTGTTTCCTGCACTGTGGGATGATCGAGAACAGATCCTGCCCCTCCTCTGTATGACAGCCTTTCAAGTAATTGAAAAGTGTTATCATATCACCCCTCTGTCTTCTTTTCTCAAGGCTACACATGCCCAATTCTTTCAGCCTTTCCTCATAAGGCTTGGTTTCTAGCCCCCTGATCATCCTTGTTGCCCTCCTCTGAACTTGTTCCAATTTTATTTATTTACAAGATTTTTTTTGCCGCACCATTACCAGTGGTCTCTGGGCGGCGTACAACAATATTAAAACTTTAAAACCATTAAAACCATTAAAAATAGGCAATATTATAATAATATCCTATATTAAAAACAATCATTAAAACATTAATATTAATAAATCCTGCTGCTCATATGGCCAGCTAAAGAATACTATTGAATTAAAATGCTGGCTAAACAGAAAGGTCTTTGCCTGGCACTGAAAAGCCAAAAGTGTTGGAGCCAGGCGGATCTCTATAGGGAGGGCGTTCCAAAGTTGGGGGGCAACAGCCGAGAAGGCCCTATTTCGACATGCCATCCCCCTCACCTCTTTCAGGGATGGCACCTTCAGAAGGGCCTCCTGGCCTGATCTTAGAGGACGGGCAGGCTCGTATGGAAGAAGGTGGTCCTTTAGGTAACCAGGTCCTAAGCCATTTAGGGCTTTATATGTCAAAGTAAGCACTTTGAATTGGGCCCGAGCAGCAACCGGCAGCCAGTGTAAATTTTTCAGAACCGGCGTGATATGAGTCCATGCGGCGGCACCACTTACCAGCCGCGCAGCCTGGTTCTGTGCCAGTTGCAGTCGCCGGACCATCTTCAAAGGCTGCCCCACGTATAGTGGATTGCAGTAGTCCAGTCTGGTTGTTACCAGTGCATGTGTGACTGTTGCCAGGCTCCGCTCATCCAGGTAAGGGCGAAGTTGATACATTCTCCGCAGCTGTAAGAAGGCACCCCTGGACACCGAGTCCACCTGGGCTTCCAAGGTCAGACCCAGGTCAAGGAGCACCCCCAAGCTGCGGACCCTGTCCTTTAGGGGGAGTGTAACCCCGTCTAAGGCAGGGAAATGGCCCTTTAACCTATCTGGCGGAGCACCTACCAGCAGCACTTCCGACTTGTCTAGATTGAGCCTCAGTTTATTGACCCTCATCCAGTCCATTATCGAGTTCAGGCACGAGTTCAGAACGGCGACTGCCACACCTGGATTGGTAGAGAATGAGAGGTAGAGCTAGGTGTCATCAGCATATTGCTGACTCCTCAGCCCAAACCTCCTAACGACCTCCCCTAGTGGTTTCATGTAGATATTGAATAGCATGGGGGACAGTATAGAGCCCTGAGGAACCCCATGACGCAACCGCCATGGATTAGAGCTACTGTCCCCAGCACCACCTTCTGGACTCGATCAGCCTGGTAGGAGCGGAACCATCGTAAAACGGTGCCTCCCATTCCCATCCCAGCCAATCTGTCCAGAAGGACACCATGGTTGATGGTGTCGAAAGCCGCTGAGAGGTCCAGGAGAATCAACAGGGATGCATTCCCCCTGTCTTTCTCCAGGCAAATGTTGTCAAACAGGGTGACCAAGGCAGTCTCCGTCCCATAACCCGGCCTGAAACCCGATTGAAATGGATCTAGATAATCCGTTTCATCCAGGAGAGCCTGGAGCTGCTCAGCCATCACATGTTCCAACACCTTGCCCAGAAAAGGGAGGTTCGCTACTGGTCGGAAGTTGATCACTAGACCTGGGTCCAGATTAGGTTTTTTTAGGAGTGGGCGAATCACTGCCTCCTTTAATGGGGTGGGGACCACTCCCTCTCTTAACGAGGAGTTGATGACCTCCAGGATCAAGGTGCGAACTCCCCTGGCAGATTCCTTTATTAGCCATGATGGGCAAGGGTCGAGTTGTGTAGTGGTGGCACGAACCGATCCAAGCACCCTGTCCACATCCTCGGGTCGTAACAACTGAAACTCATCCAATAAATTATGACATAAGTCCAGAGCACTGGACACAACCATAGGCTCTGCATCAACAGTGGAGTCCAACACTTTGCGAATCTGAGCAATTTCCCCCTCGAAGTGTGTAACAAATTCGTTAGAGAGCCACTGAGCAGTCCGGGACCTCCACTGAACCATTAGGCTGAAGAAGGTCCCGGACCACTCGAAATAGCTCTGCTGGATGACACGCTGAGGAAGCAATACGACTGGAGAAATGCTGGCATTTCGCCAGCCGTATCGCCACAGAGTAGGCCTGATAATGGGCTCTAAGCTGTGTTTGGTCATAGTCGCAGTGATATTTCCTCCATCTGCGCTCAAGCCGTTTCCCCAACCGTTTCATAGCCAGAAGCTCCTCTGTGTACCATGGAGCCATATAGGCTCTGCGGGCAGGGAGAGGGCACCTAGGTGCGATCATGTCAACCGCCCAGGCCATGTCCTTGTACCAGAAAGCGACCTGGGCTTCGACAGAAGCGCCGACCATATCAGCTAGAAACTCCCCTAGAGCATTCAGGAATCCTTCAGGATCCATAAGTCTTCGGGGTTGGATCATTTTAATTGATCCCCCACCCCTGCAGACGGTAGTAGTGGCAGAGAGTCTAAACTTTACCAGGAAATGGTCCGACCATGACAACGGGGTCAAAGATAAACCCACCACATCCGGACCACCATCCCCCCGTCCTGTTGAGAATACTAGGTCAAGTGTATGGCCTTTCTCATGAGTTGGGCCGATGACATGTTGAGACAGCCCCATGGTTGTCATGGTGGCCATGAAGTCCTGAGCCGCCCCTGTTAAGGTGGCCTCGGCATGGAGGTTGAGGTCCCCCAGTACCAAAAATCTGGGGGTCCTCACCACCAGGTCCGAGATCACCTCAGTCAGCTCAGGTAGGGAGACTGTTGGTAAGCAGCAGGGTGGGCGGTACACCAACAGAATCCCCAGTCTGTCTCTTGAGCCCAACACACAATACAGGCCCTCTAGACCATTTTCCAAGGGGACAGGGAGTCTGGAAAAGTGGAAGGAATCCTTGTAGACTATCGCCACACCTCCTCCCCGACCCTCCGGGCGACCCTGGTGTTGGACCAAGTAGCCAGGGGGACACAACTGAGATAGAGGAACTCCTCCTTCTTCTCCCACCCAGGTCTCAGTAATGCATGCCAGGTCAGCCCCCTCATCCAAAATTAAATCATGGATGAGGGCAGTCTTATTTTTTGACGACCTGGCATTTACCAACAGTACCATGTGGCCCAGGGGGTGGCTGATATGGTCACCTAGTACCGTTTGGCTGGGAGTAGAGCTAGAAAGGGGGATAGGTGTAAGGTATCTAACCTCCTTTCTCCTACGTGGGCATGCTCTAGTCCCACCGCCATATCTTCCCCTGCCATATATCGTCTCTATTGGTTGCCCCAGAGGCACCTCAAACCCCCCTGTTTCCCAGCTTATTTCCCAGCCAGTTCCCTCAGGGAATCTGGCAGACAGCAGCAGCCCAGCCACAGTCCCACTGTCTCTCACACAGTGACCTGTAGAAGGCAGATGGTATTCGGCTCCCCTGAGCGCAGGAATGCTAATTTGTCAGCATCCTTCTTGAAGTGTGGTGTCCAGAACTGGACACAATACTCAAGGTGAGGCCTAACCAGTGCTGAATAGAGGGGGACTAGCACTTCACGGGATTTGGAAACTATACTTCTATTAATGCAGCCTAAAATAGCATTTGCCTTTTTTGTAGCCACATCACACTGTTGGCTCATATTCAGCTTGTGGTCTGCGACAATTCCAAGATCCTTCTCGCTTGTAGTATTGCTGAGCCAGGTCTCCCCATCTTGTAACTGTGCATTTGGTTTCTTTTTCCTAGGTGCAGTACCTTGCACTCATCCCTGCTGAATTTCATTCTGTTGTTTTCAGCCCAGTGCTCCAGCCTATCAAGATCATTTTGAACTTCGTTTCTGTCTTCCAGGACATTAGCTATTCCACCCAAATTTGTGTCATCCGCAGATTTGACAAGCATTCCCTGCACTCCCTCATCCAAGTCATTAATAAAAATATTGAAGAGCACCAGACTCAGGACTGAGCCTTGGGATACCCCACTTGTTCCTTCCTCCCAGTTGGAGAAGGAGCCATTAATCATCACCCTCTGAGTACGATTCTGCAGCCAATTGTGTATCCACCTGGCAGTTGATCTGTCCAGCCCACACCTAGTTAGTTTGCTAATCAGGATATCATGGGACACTTTGTCAAAAGCTTTGTTAAAGTCAAGATTTACTATGTCCATAGCATCCTCTCTGTCTGTCAGGGAGGTTACCCGATCAAAAAATGAAATCAGATTAGTCTGGCAGTATAACAAGATAGTTTCTTCTTCCATGTGGTAGCTTTTCAGATATTTGAAGATAGTTACCGCATTACCTCTCAATTTTATTTTCTTCAGGCTAAACAAACCTACCCCCCTCAACCATCCCTCACAGGCATCATCTTTGAAGGATTCTTGCCTGAAGAAGGCAGATATAGTTCATATGGAGCTAAACAGTTCAGCAGTCCAACTCACTTTAAAAGCAACTTTCTATACTTCTCATATAGTCATATATTCACCTCAAGAAAAGGAGACGTCCTGTCGAATTGCTAAACTTTTTTTCCTTCCCTGATTTCTGATGGATAATGAAATATAAATTGATATTTCATATTTTGATTCTTTATTCCTTTGGCCTTTAATATGGAATTACCATGGTAAGGCTGGTTTAGTGCCAACAAGATAATCTGTAAAAGAATGAAGAATTTATTTTAAAAATGTTAGTGTGGTAAAACATCATGCTGCTAGCTCCCTGCTTTATTCTAAAGCTAAAATTCATAGTAGTAAAATGTCTAACCAACATGCTTTTGCAAACACACCAAACAAACTTTGCGGGGCATTGGATTCCTGTGAACAAGAAGAAAAAGGTTCATTCTCATAAAATCCCAGCACAAAAGCTCTATCACGATTTAAGAGTAGAAAATGTAATTCATCAGTAAAACTCCCCTTGATCCAATAGGGATTGAGGTCAGGACACAGTTGCTTAGCAACTTAGCAGATTAACATTTTCCAACTGTTACATACTCTGCCAGGAGGGCAGTGGGCTGTTTACTGGGACAATTCAGTTCTTTTCCTGGCTCATCCATTCTTTCACCGTTTATTCTAGAATGGGTTATTTGACCTGCAATTCTACACACACTTAAAAAGCAGTAAGACTGATTGATCTCAGTCGGGCTTATTTCTGTACAGACATGTATACAATTGCAGGATTCATTGCTTTTATTTTACTATCTAGGTCGTCTGTAAAATGGACACGGTGTTTTGATTACGCATTTTAAAACACAATTATTACTTCTTCATCTTCATCTTCCTGGAGGAGACTAATGCCCTTGATCCATTCCAGTCCGGGTTTAGGCCGCGCCATGGCACAGAGACAGCATTGACCTCTTGAGGGAGGCTGACAGGGGCAAAACGTCCTTGCTGGTCCTCCTCAACCTTTCAGTGGCCTTTGATACTGTCGACCACAGTATCCTCCTGGGGAGGCTCTCTGGGATAGGGATTGGAGGTCAGGCCTTGGCCTGGCTCCGGTATTTCCTGGAGGACCATCCCCAGAGAGTACAGCTTGGGGAGATGTTGTCTACTCTGTGGACTCTCAAATGCCGAGTCCTGCAGGACTCGTCGTTAATCTCCCCAATGCTATTTAATATCTATATGAGGCTGCTGGGTGAGGTCATCAGGAGTTTTGGAGCTTTGTGCCATCAATATGCAGATGACACCCAGCTCTATCTCTCCTTCCATCCTTCTGCAGTGAACGCAGTCCCATCCCTTGAGCACTGCCTGGATACTGTACTGGGGTGGATGAAGGATAACAGATTGAGGCTGAACCCGGACAAGACAGAAATCCTGCGGGTGGGGGCTCCTAGTGTCTGTGGTTTGCGAGCCTCCCTTTCCTTTTGTGGGGTCTCTCTTACCGCAAAGGATGAGGTGCACGGTCTGGGCATACTCCTGGACTCAGTGCTATCAATGGAATCCCAGATAGCATCTGTGTGGTCTGCACCACCTATTTTCATCTAAAGTGAATCGCTCACCATGCTGATCCATGCATTGGTAGTCTCGAGATTAAACTACTGTAATGTTCTCTACGTGGGGCTGCCCTTGGGGCTATCATGGAGACTACAGTGGGTCCAGAACTCGGCCGCCAGATTGTTAAGTGAAGTGAGGATACATCAGCATATTTCCCCCACCTTGCCCGCCCTGCACTGGCTACCTATTTGTTTCTGTGCCAGCTTCAAGGTAATGGTGTTAACATACAAAGCCCTAAATGGTTTGGGAGCTCGTTATCTGACAGAACGGCTCCTTCTGACTAGATCAGCTCATCCAGTAAGATACTCCCAGGCCGGGCGGTTGAGGGTTCTGACCCCGAGAGAGGCCCGGAAATCAATTACTAGAAACTGGGCCTTCTCAGCGGTAGCTCCGCAATTGTGGAATGCTCTCCCGCCCAAAATTCGCCTGGCGCCCTCACTGGGAACTTTCAAAAAATTATTAAAAACATTCTTTTTTAAACAGGCCTTCCCGGACTCTATTCCACCTTGATCCAACTTACAGTTCAACCCCGGCATATTTCCCTTTCCCTTTTTATGTTAATGTTTATCGATTTTATTTTTAGTTGTTTAAATTGTATTGATTAATTTATACATTGTTTTGCTATTGTACTGTCTGTTTTATTGTGCTGTGTGAACTGCCCAGAGTGGCCTGGGTTGCCAGATGGGCAGTATACAAATCAAATCAAATCAAATCAAACAATCAATTCTAATCCCACCCGCTATTAGGTATTTATAAACTGTTAATTATGACTATTCAAGCCACCTTTTATTTTAGGGTCATCTCACAAAGCTATTTGTACAAAAATACTGAAAAAAGATAAGATGTAACACCAAGGAGGTTATACTTTTTTGACAAGAGCTTGGAAAGCTACTTTTAAGAATGAATATAATGACATATCTGTAATGTAGCAGTTGCAGGATGATGCTATGAACCCCAGAGCATCATTTTGTCACTACTCAGTTATGGGTGGCCTCAGCACATCACTATATCATTTCTTCTTGAAAGTAACTGTTCGAGTTCTGCTTTTAGGCAGTATGTCAAGTATCAATAGGATCATCCTCAGTTTTGTCTTTACTTTCCAAATACAGAATTTATCCTGCTCTCAGTTTCTTATCTTGCTTTCAGCTAGGACTGGTCACTGGATAGACAGCACCCTGAATTAGCATTCAATACACCCTGCTCCCCATGGTCAGCTTATTGCTTGCTTTCTTTTTTTAAAAAAATCATAGTCCAGAATCCTGTTCACTGCTGGCAGAGTGCAATGATGAGGTCCCTTGATCTCTGGCTAGTCCTTCTGCAAACTGGAGATCACTCTGTAGCAATGCTGATACTTGCACAGGGAGCTGCTGGATATATCCCTGCTCAAATTCCAGAAGAGCCTTACCACATAGAAGAGTACATTAGCAGAGCGGGGAGAAAGGGTTCTGGCCATAGCGCTTGTACCATGCTACATATTTATGGTGATTATAATACTTGTTAATGTGCCTCAGAGCACGTCATGAGAATATCAAGCTTATGAGCTATCAAGCTCGTAAAATCTGAAAAAGAAATACACTTCGAAGGTTACTGTTGGATACACCATGATGATTTTTGATGGAAGAACTACATAGCATCTATAGATCTTACATTCCACTCATTCAGTTATTGCAATATTACATGTATGCCATAATACAAAAGAAAGTGATAGGGAAAGAGAAATTATCCTCTTGTCCAGATAATTTGAAACTTCATTAACACAAATCACATATTTATACTGAAATCTGCTCTTTAAAAGAAATCTTGGATTCTTGGAAGGCCGTATAAGTACAGGGTTTCAAAGACCAAGAATGAGACAGAAATCTAAATTCAGGAGCGGTACAAAATTGTTATAAACATGTTCCCATCAACTTCAGCTTCTCCTCTGATGTGGCCACAAGGAAATTGGAACCATCACTTCCATTTTCAGCATATTTGTTATTATATTCAAACTGAACACCAGAGTATGGTGTATCTGAACAAGTCATTATTGTAAATAATGTTCTGAAGTTGGCATGTGTACTTTAAGTTGATTGGGATACATCATAGTGAAAGCTAGTTTGTCCCAGTTCATGCAAGAGAGAAAACCTTGGTCAGATAAAGATTAGAATGGATGATTTCAATCTCCTAATTTGTTGAGGAGGGGAGGTAAGTGAATCCAATGCTCGCCCAGGCTTTTTTTTCTATGGTTCTAAACGAGGATTCTAAATCGCATTAATGGAGTTGGAAGTTTTTGTCTTTTTCTCTGTCTTCATGTTACTGTTTTGGCAGGTTGTACTGCTCAAAACTACCCTGAAGAGCAATTTGCCTGCCCCAAAGACCAAATGGCTTCAGGCACCTCTCCACTGCAAGACATCTTTATAGCAGGTGCTCAGTTCTGAGCAAAGATGCTGGCTTGAAATGGAACAAGCACCAGTTAGAATAAAATACTAGTTCAAGCCCTATCGTGTAACTCCAAACCAATTCCAGTTCTCAAATCTTATGCAATGAAGGGAAGGTAACCCACGACAGTGAAGGCGCTTAATGGATGAGATCCTCTTTATGCTTTAATCCATCTTTATATAGAGCCTGAGGTCAAGACTGCACAGGGAGAGGATTTATTAAGAAGGGTTACCCCAAACTATTGAACTAGATTAATTAATTCACTGGCAGCAGGCAAAGCACAGGATGACATACTTCTTTGTTTTCCTCCCCACAAATATAAAATTATTTCAGTCTTCATAGGAATGGTGTGCTATGAGAACTTTCAAAGCAACTTGAGTCCAGAACTGTCATGAATGAGCACTCGGTGTGAAAAATGGTATATATTTTCCAAGTTAGATGTGACTGAGGTTGTGACTAGTCTCTGCTCTCTGAAACACACTGATAGTCATGTCATTGTGGAAAAAAAGTAAACATGCTTAGCAAATCACAATGTGGCATCATTATCCCTAATTAGCACATATAACAGTTCCTTCTAGCTAATGAATCAGGGCATTACTTAGATGCTGGCTTTCTTTTTCAACTAGCGCCAAAGTTGTCACCTAGTTATTTTGCTGTAAATACAAATTAAATGGAAAACAATGTGCCCTTTTAGAGAAGGAAGGGAATTTATATGTAACAAGATAATATTATGAAGTCTTAGATTTATTATTTTCCTATTATATTGATAGGTTTTTAACCAGAGGATAATTTTTAATCATGACTGAAAGTGATCTCCTCTAGGATCCAAGGATCCTGTGGAATCCAATACCCTAATGGCCTGTCAGGACAAAAGCACTTCAGGAATTTGCTACAAACATACTGTACCAATTGTGTCCCTTCATCTACTCTAGAAGCACCATTACAGGTCCCAACAAGGTCAATGACAACATCAGACCTCATTTACTTCTTCATCTTCTAATCCCACTCCCAAACCTACACTATGTATGTGTATACAAACCTGTGGCCCAGTGTGAAAGGGTTCAGGTTCAATTTGAGGCGACTCCTCATTTTGCGCGGGAAAGACCACAGGAAACGTCTTCTTAATTTTAACAACTTCTTCTTTATTGGTAACCGTTAAATCAATATTATTCATGATAGGGTCAAAGAAACTCAACTCAGGCAACATGCCATAACTGTCCAAAGCATAGTCCCGATAACCATCCATCCCATTCACAGGGATGCTGGGCCAAACCTCTCCGCATCTGTTGGTTTCCGAAGGGGGGCACTCCGAACCGCGCAAATGGTGCCGCAACATGGGTGCCTTGCCCAGTCTCCTTCGAGAGGAGGAGTATTATATCGTGAATCCGGCCTGATTACTCGTCGCCCTCGTCCCTTACTCTTTGGGAAGACTATTACTGACCACTCCAAGAACTCGTGATCTGTCTCTCCTCTTCCCTTCGTCTCTGGATCTGGTAGCAGCCCGCCTAGCTTCAGGTTGGGAAAGTCTCTTAGTAACTCTTGCGTCTTTACTCTCTCATATTCCCGTAATCTCTCCAACTCCCTCTTGCGTTTCCACATCTCTAATTCCACCTCAAACCGATGCTCTCCCTGGCTACTTATACTCTCCTGCCAAACTGCCAGATCTTGCTCCTCCCCTCTCGCATTCCCGCGTTCCTCTACCAAGTTTACTTCAAACTTTCCGCCTCGCTCTGCCTTCTCCTTCTTCTCCGTCGCGTTCTCCCTTTGGTCCGCCTGTTCTCTTCCACTCTCTGTTTCCTCCCCTCCCTTCTCTCCTTTGTTTTCTATGGGGACGGCACACTCTCCTTTGAGCCACCTTCACACCCAGATACTGCATTGCATGTGTCTGAAGAAGTAGCTTTTAATCCATGAAAGCTCACATTAAAATAAATGTTAGTCTTAAAGGTGTCACAATACCTTTGGTCTTAGTTTGTTTTTCCTGAAACAGACTAACACTTCTCTGAAATTTGCTACAAAACCTAGGTATCAGCTTATACTTTCATTTCTATATTAGGGTTGCAGTGTTACCAGGAATATGTCTGATGGTTGCAGGAAGAACAACAAATGAACAAATAAATGAAATTTACATGAAAAGCTCAACTGAATAGGTTGGATCATATTATACAACACTAAGAGGACAACAAAAATCATCTAAGTGGCACATTTGGTGCCAACCCTCTTCTTAAAAATCAGCAACCCAGCAGATACACATTACTTAATCATGGACATGCAATGTTTTTGATGGCACTTTGTTGCTAGCCAGGATGCTTAGATAAACTACAGAATTAAGAGCTGCTTCAACTGTGTGACAAGGCTACCCTTAGTTGGCAACGCAGCTGGAAGGCTGCTACTAAGGATACAAAAAGCAGAGGTAGTTGAGCTGGTCACAAAACAAAATACAAAATCCATATTACGGCACCAGCTTTATTAAATTAAGCAGGAGTGCAAACATGTGTACTATATAAAAGAGAGCATACATGACTAGTTGTGAAACAACCTATTTCCACTGATCTGTTTGCAGGCAATTCAAAGTCCTGGTGGTTGCCTTTAAAACTTTATATATGGCTTAGTTTCTGGGTACATGCTAGCCTACGTAGCTCTTCCACATATTCCTGCCTGTACTTTAAGGTTGTGCCAGGGTCCTTCCCTGATGTTTAGCAAGTAGTGACCAGAGACAGTGCCTTCTTGACTGTCATACCTTCATCTCTAAACTGCCCCTTCCAAGGCAACTTCTTTGCACTTACAGATATTTTTTCAGCTCCAGCTAGGTACCTCTTTATTTTCCTAGGTCAGGCTGATCAATATTTAAGTTGAGTTTGGTTCTATTGGGGGAGCCATATGCTTTAATAACACTGCTGCAGCTGATTTTTGTTGTTGTTGTTTCCTGCTTTTTCTGTTACTTAAAAATAAACAAATAAATGGCTTATTTTGTCAGTACATGGACAGATGCATTTAGACATAATACATTATGGTCTAGAGAATGCAGGATGATTTCACGGCCCTTTATTCCCTGTACAGAAGAACCCACTTTCCACAATAAAAATGACCTAGATTCCTTCCAGTTGTTTGCTTGTTTTTGGCCTGGTTTAGGGAGATGGGGATTGCCTTGGTCACCCTGGTGTATAACTTGTGTCTGGAGATGGCCAGGGGATCTAGATTCTCCTGGAACTCTAAGCAACATTACGTATCACAGTCACAAAATTCTTCTGCACACAACTTTTTGAGACAATTTTGGAGGCAACACAAAAAGACAGTTCTTATTTCACAGATCCAATATCCTAGAATATGGTGCTTGGAGAGTATTGTTCTGCTTCAGAGCTTAGCAACTGGAGTACCTTGTCTTTCCACATTATACTACAAAATATTCAATGGCCAAAATCCTGTTGCTTAGAGTAGTAAATTGCACTGGAGTAGGCCCATTGGATCAACGGGGATTTAGTTAGTCAAGTCTTCCGTAAGTTCCATCAATTCGAATGGGCCTACTCTAATTGTAACTTGGTATGCTAAAGTAAGACACAAAGCAGGTCTATTTGAGTCAAGAGAACCTACAGAGGAGTAAACTCATCAAATCTCCATTGATTCAATTTTATTTATTTATTTAAAATATGTTTACCCCACCTATCTCCTTAAAAGGACCGAAGATAGCTTACATCATTTAAAAAGACAATATTTAAAGCTAAAAACAGTAAGTATGGAAATACTAAAAAGGATCAAACAAATACCACATTAAAAGAGTATAACAAAGCAACACCAAAAACACATTCAAAGCAGTAAGGCACAACTATCAATTTAAAACCCACTCAGGTCATTAAGGAAATGCTTGACTGAAGAGAAAGGTCTTTGGCTTCTTGTGGCAGGACAGCAAAAATGGGGCCAGCCTGGGCCTACTCTAGTGCAATTTACTCAATTAAGCAGCTGGCTTTTGGTTAATATCTGCATGATGATAGTAGTATAATAATTAAGATATTTGAATGAATAAGATGGTAAAACCTAGATTTAACTCTCGTTTTTATCAGATCCTAGAGAGACAATAGAAACCCTAAATGTTGGGTTGTAAGAAGCAGGAAAGATGTTGGAGACCAACTGAAACTTAAATCAGGTAAGATGAAGGAATGCTTTTGGTCATTGGACCATTGGATCTGAGAGCGAATGTACCATCTGTTTTTAACATGGTCACACCACCCCTAAAATCATTTTCACAGCCTGGGGATGCTTCTTGACCTACTATTTTTAGATGACTAGGTGATTGTAAAAACTAGGAGATATTTTAACATCTTAGGTTTGTGAGCTAGGTGTACTGTTCCCTAGGGAAGTGAAACCAGGCGAGTGTCATTCGTAATCTTGTTTTTATATGTTGTCAAGTCACTTCTGACTTACGTCAACCCTATGAATGAGCCATCTCCAAAATGTCCTCTCCTCAACAGCCTTGCTCAGCTCTTTCAAACTTTAGAGTCAGCCCATTGTGCACTTGGTCTTCCTCTTTTCCTGCTGCCTTCAACATTTCCAAGCATTATTGTCTTTTTCAGAGAATCCTGTCTTCTTGTGATGCGCCCCAAGTAGGATAGCCTCAGTGTTAACATTTTTGCCTCCAAAGGTAGTTCAAGCTTGATTTGATCTACAACCCACTTGCTTGTTTTTCTGGCTGTCCAGAGTATCCTCAAAGCTCTCCTCCAGCATATTACAAATGCATTTTTTTTCCTGCCAGCTTTCTTAACTGTCCAGCTTTCACATCCAGCTTAATATTAATGTTAATAATAATAGTAATGGTAATGATAACCTGTCTGAATCCTCACCTGAAATCTGTAATATTTCATACAGCCAATTAACCATCCCACCTACTATTTGCAAGAGCTAGTCAGAGACTACTCTGTAGTGGCCTTCCCTCCAGCCACTATTTGATTTATTTCTTCTTTTTCTTTTTTTTTTCTTTCCATCTTGAACAATTGATTATTGATGTTGTATATTGTTGCAATATTTAAATTGTTTTATTTTTAAGTGTTGTTAGCCGCCCAGAGTGGTCAATTGACCAGATGGGCGGGATATAAATACAATAAATAAATAAATAAATAAATAAATAAATACTAAAAATCTTTAGAAAAAGGGGAAACTGACTTTCCCCAAGTAATTCTTTAGTAAAATATATCTACTTCCTCTATTCCACTTTTAAACAAAGGCTGAATTCCTGTTGCTTAGCTTAGTAAGTTGCAATCAGAGTAGACCCACTGAATCAGTCAGGATTTGGTAAGTGAACTCATCCGTGAGTTTCACTGACTCAAGTCGGCCTATTCTAGTCACAATTTACTCTGGCATAGCAAATTGAAACCAGAGTAGGCCCGTTTGAACTTATGGAATAGTTGATTCAATGGTCCTACTCTAATGCAATTTACTCTGCTAAGCAACAGGATATCAGACAAAGAGTTTAATGGCTATTTATTAATAAGCCAAGGCAAACTTTCATTATGAAATTTAGCCTAGGATCTTATTACTATAATCTGTCTCAAATCAGGACATAGGATGGGAATAATTGGTCAGGAGAAAAAATATCACACTTTCTTTTCAGGTTACTGTTTTCCTCACTTTTGAAAGCACAGCTGGGCACTCGCCCATACAAGCACCAGGAATGGGGACCAATGCTGTTCCTGGGAGCCTCCTAGATCATGTTCCTTTTTCCTGGTGCTCCACATTTATCTGCCACCTGAGTATGGGAGCAATCACTACTAGAGGAAGAAGACAGAGCAACAACTTCTTCTGCCTTGTGCTGTATTTGTGAGCACTTGTACAGAACATATCCAGATGGGCAAAGCAAGTGAGTGGCCAGTAGAACAGAAATCTTGTAAAAGCATCTTCTCCAAAGCCTTCCCCACCTCGCCTGGGCACTGACACTGATTACGTTAGGAAAGGAAATGGCAGGCCAGCAGACAGAATGCTGGACTTGACCCAGAGGTCAAGATTCAAATTGATCCCTAGCTATGAAGCTCAGTAACTGAATCGTGGGCTGGTTATCATTCAAATCTAGGCCATAAAGGTGATGATAAAAGTATGATAAAGGGAACCCCACGAACTACAGGTAAAGTCCATGTTGATGTAATGTTTAACTGCAATTAAAACCAGCAAGAGGTAGGTGGGAAGGTTCACATGGAAACAAGAGGAAAGGATATGTAGGAAATTAATGTATAATTTTCTAAATTATGGGATGTTACATCTACATCTACACAGGAGAGGATTACAGAATTAGGGTCAAAATGAATTAGTTGAAATTTCTGCAAAGTCTCTATAGTACAATACCACAAAAATATTATGCTTCCTCATACAGTATTTAATTCCCTCTCCTCCTCCCCCCGCCCACTTTCTGTAAGAACCCATTCAAGAGCAGTTAACGACAAAAAAACACGCCTTTTGCATTTTGCTAGGAACGAAACTTCTTTGGACAGCAACCTTCAAATGGAAATTTTAAAGACAAACATTAATTAGCTTCTAAGAGAAACAGAATGTCCAAAACCCTGGAATACTACAGAAAGGCCTATTTAAAAAAACAAAACAAACCCAGTTTCCTTGACCAATTCAATGGCAGATTATCACATATTCTTGAAAGCTGCTTTCTTGTTTTCCCCTTTTATTTTTTTCAACAGAGAAGTAAGAATTTCTTTCCTATGGTAATAATAAGCATAACAAAAAGCTGCCTTTACTATTGGTTCAAAATAATAGAGGAACATGCTATAGGATTACATATCTCTGCTCCTATTATTTTGTTTGTTTGTTTCATTGCTTATTTATTTGGTAAATCTATATAGTTTCTTTTAACAAGATTTAAAAGACAGTTTATGATTTGTTACTGGCTATGTAGGTCTCTCAGCTGTTTTTTGGAAATGCATATATACATACAAAGGGTGGGTTTTTTTTACATATTTTTCTATACAATGTTTACCACATGTATGTTGAGTCTGAATTATGAATTCCACAAGTCACATAAACATCCTATTTTTAGAGCTGCAGTTCTGTGCACACTTCTTAGACAGTGTGTTGCCTTAAAAACTATGGAACTAACATTTGAGTGAGTATCCTTAGGCTCAGGCTGTGATATTCCTCACCTCTCTCCAAAAGTACCTCAGAGTTCTAATCCAGATTTTTAATTCCAGTAAAAGTACGTGGTGGCGCTGCGGGTTAAACCGCAGAAGCCTCTGTGCTGCAGGGTCGGAAGACCAGCAGTCGTAAGATCAAATCCATGCGACGGAGTGAGCTCCCGTCGCTTGTCCCAGCTCCTGCCAACCTAGCAGTTCGAAAGCATGTAAATGCGAGTAGATAAATAGGTACCACCACGGTGGGAAGGTAACGGTGTTCCGTGTCTAGTCACGCTCGCCACGTGACCACGGAAACTGTCTACGGACAAACGCTAGCTCTACGGCTTGGAGACGGGGATGAGCACCGCGCCCTAGAGTCGGACACGACTGGACTAAACGTCAAGGGGAACCTTTACCTTTACCTAACAGTATTCCAGTATTTAAAACTGTGCTCTACACAAAATTAAACTAAGAATGTACTTAAACATCTAACATTATAAACAGGAATTTAAAGTTCTTGTGTTCCAATTTAGCACCATGTAATCTGTTCCAATCTGTTAGTCTCAGTTTTATGCACAGATTGTGGCTTTATCTGTTTTTCTTACTTATTCTTTATATCCATAAAAGGGAAATCCAGATATCTGCCTTTTGTTCACAATAAGTCAATTCATCTCTACTGTAATCTATATCAGCAGAAGGCACTGTATGGTTTCACATGTGACTTATTGTTCCTGTACCTACCAGTATTGTGCTACCTGCCATCTGCAATACACATTTGGCAAAATCTTGTTGTGCAATTTTGTGCTGGCATCACCTGGATTGGGCACTAGGAACATTTAACGTACAGTAAATAAAAACTTCCTAACCTCTCCTTTTAGATTCCAAGGTTCCCAAGGGGCCCCTTTTGCTCTATGGAAGTTTTTGGGAGCCTTGGGATTGCGTGGGGAAGTCTTTAATAGTCAACAATCACAACCAGATCACTGTCAGTGGGATCAGGAGTGCTGGCAGAGGTAAGGCAGTGATTTTCTACTATTAAAGACTCCCCCTGTACCCCAAGGCTTCCATAGGGCAAAAGAGAGCCCTAGGAAACCCCAAAACCTAAAAGAGGGTGGGGGAATAGAAATTAAATTATTCCAGCATTCATCCAATCTGGGCTACACTGCACAAGTGATTTTGCCCAGTGTCTGTTCCACATATCCCACCCTTCCCCTCATGTCCACAGTTCCCCACTTTTTCACTAGATACTGCTGTCCCTCTCTCATCTTCTTCTATCTTATAGAAAAGAAAACAGTAAGTATGCCAGAATATGAGCCGGTGGGAGCACATGGCTGTTGACGTCCTGTGTAGTTCTTCTCTTTTCCTGTGCACACTATGCTGTGTATTTATTTATTTATTTATTTATTCGATTTCTATCCCGCCCTTTTAGACAAAGTCTACTCCGGGCGGGTTCCACCAAACATTATAAACTAAAACAGTTAAAAACAATTCAAAACAATAGTGATTAGTAATGCTCAAGATGGGAAAACAGAAAATTATAATAAGAATAAGAATAAAGTCAAGTATTGACAGAAGGGAAGGCCTGCCTGAAGAGCCAAGTTTTTAATTGGCTCTTAAAAACACCCAGCGAGGGAGCCAGGCGGATCACTGATGGGAGGCTATTCCATAGCCGAGGGGCCACTGCCGAGAAGGCCCGGTTTCTTGTTCTTTCTCTCTGGGCCTCTCTCAGCGTTAGGCCCCTCAACCGTCCTTCCTGCCTATGGCGAGTGATTCGGGTAGATCTAGGTGGGAGAAGGCGATCTGCCAGATATCGAGGTCCTAAACCGTTTAGGGCTTTATACGTCATCATCAACACTTTGAAGTCAATGCGGAAGCAAATGGGCAGCCAATGCAAGGCAGCCAGAGTGGGAGAGATATGCTGGTATTTCCTCACCCCACTAAGGAGTCTGGCCGCCGCATTCTGCACCATTTGAAGCTTCCGCATCAATCTCAAAGGTAGCCCCACGTAGAGCGCATTGCAGTGGTCTAATCTCGAGATTACGAGCGCATGGACGAGAGTGGTGAGGGCCCCGCCATCAAGACAGGGTCGCAGCTGGGCAATCCGCCACAGATGGAAATAAGCGGTGCGGGTCACGGACGCCACCTGGGTTTCCATGGTAAGCGCCGGGTCCAGATGTATCCCCAAGCTGCGCACCACACTCTTTGCGGTGAGAGTCACCCCCCCCAAAAGAGAGGGAGTTTCCCAAACCGCCAATGGAGGGGCTGCCCACCCTCAAGACCTCCATCTTGTCCGGGTTCAACCTCAACCCATTCAGCTGCATCCATTGCAGCACAGCCTCCAGACAGCGCTGAAGGGACAGAACAGCATCCACTGAGGTAGGTGAAAAGGAGATGTAGAGCTGGGTGTCATCAGCGTACTGATGGCACGAAGCCCCACACCCCCTGATGACCCCACCCAGCGGCCTCATATAGATGTTAAACAGCATTGGGGAGATGATCGACCCCTGCGGAACCCCACAATTGAGACTCCACGGGGCCGAAACACTCTCCCCAAGCTGTACTCTCTGGGGACGGTCCTCCAAGAAGGATCGGAGCCAGGCGAGCGCCAGGCCACCGATTCCCAGCTCGGAGAGCCTCCCCAGGAGGATACCGTGGTCGATGGTATCGAAGGCGGCTGAGATATCGAGGAGGACCAACAAGGACATTTTGCCCCGGTCAGCCTCCCTCAACAGGTCATCCAACAGTGCGACCAGTGCCGTTTCTGTGCCATTGCGCGGCCTGAAGCCCGACTGGAACGGATCCAGGGCATTGGTTTCATCCAAAAGAGCCTGAAGCTGATCAGCCACCACCCTCTCCACCACTTTGCTAAGGAAAGAAACATTGGCGACGGGCCTGTAATTGCCAATATCGTCCGCCGCCAAATTTGGTTTCTTCCTGATGGGTCTAATGAGTGTCTCCTTGAGGGCAAGGGGAACTTTGCCCTCCTGGAGAGACCCATTAATTATCACTGTGGCCCATTCCGTTGTTATAGGCCTGGCTGCTTTGATTAGCCAGGCCGGGCAAGGGTCAAGGGAGGAGGTGGTGGCCCGACAGCGCTCAAGCGCTTTGTCCACCATGTCTGGCGTCACAGGCTGAAAGAATTCAAATCTCACTGGGCAGGACGGAGCGCTGGACATCTCTGCTCGATCCACTGCATTTAAAAAAGGAGAGAGCTCCCGGCGGATGGCCTCCACTTTAGATTTAAAAAATGCTGCAAATTGGTCAGGTGAGATATTAGTAGGAGGCCTGTCACCACCAATTCCGGATAGATCGCGAACTATACGGAAGAGTTCCGCCTGCTGATTTGAAGCTTCGCTTATCCGGTTAGTGAAGTATGATCGTCTAGCAGCCCGCACCTTAACAAGGTAGCGGTTAGTCGCGATCCTGACAGCTTTCTTATTATAGACCGTCGGTTTCCGTCTCCATTTGCGCTCTAGCCGTCTCCTGTTTCGCTTCATAGCTCGCAGTTCCTGATTAAACCAGGGCCCTGGCCGAGCTCTGCGCCGGAGAGGGCGTTTAGGAGCGATCGTGTCTACAGCCCTAGTGGCGGCAGCAAGCCAGCCATCAACCAGAGCCTCGACAGGAGCGCCAGACAGATCAGCTGGAATCCCTCTCATGGCATCCTGGAATCATAATGGATCCAGTAGCCTTCGAGGGCGGACCATTAAAATAGGTCCCTGCTCCCTGCGGGGAGGGAGAGCCACTGAGAGGTTACATTTTATTAGGTGGTGATCTGACCATGACAAGGGAACTGAAACAAGATCAGTCACCATCAGACCACACTCGCTCCGCTCAGTGGAGAACACCAGGTCTAGCATATGACCACCCACGTGGGTGGGGCCCCAGTATCAGCTTATGCTCTCAGCTTCAAGTGTTTCAACTGTCAACCTCTCAATCCCACTATAGGGCTGATGATGGCCCTTGCCAATAGTCTACAAACAAATCTACAAACATTGTTTCAGCTTTTCACATACACCTTAGCTTATTCTTTGCTATCACATATGTTGCATTACCATATTGCAAGATGGAAACCAAACAACTGGTTGGGCTTGTTATGCCATCATGCTACTACATCTCTTCCAGCATCTGAAGGCAGGAGCTCATCAAATATTGTAATTCTGGAATGCCATAAGTGGAGTTTGAGTATTGGTGAATTGAAAGGTGAACATCGACAGCCATGTCATAATGGTGTCATAAGTATCTTCCAGCCAAAAACATGTCCACTTTCTTTGCAAAACACAATGCAAATACAATCCGCAGCCAGAAAATGAGCATCATGAGAAGGAGGAGTTAATCATTATCACCCCACTTAGTGCTTTTATATCAGTTCTATATCTTTCTCATGCATTTGGCTTGAAAAAAACAGAATAAGTGATGCACCAGGTATATAATGAAAATTCACCAACAGTGCCCAGCAAAATGACAGAAGAAACAGTGATAAAGAGCATGTATGGATCCCTTCACATATGTGTGTTTAACAGTGCTTGTATTAGAGAGGCAGAGTCATTATAGAGAGCAAATAGCCCCTGATCCTTTCATCAGTGCTCTGATCCTTAAAAGCTCAGGAACAGAAAGGACTATACAGAGGATTCAACAGAATAGCCTTATCACTGTAGAAAAAGTTCCACTTTACAGATGGGGACACAGAGGAAAGTCAGCTTGTCTTACTTGTTTATTCTGAAGTTAAAGTAGAGTCTCAAGATCATTACAGTTATCCAGCATACTCTCTAACAGAATTTGTAGCAGTTACTATTTTTTGAGAAATGCATTGCTTTATTACGGTGGTATATCAGGTGTTCATGATCCCTCTTACTGATTTTCCCAAGTATAATCACATTTCCCTTCAGAAGCATGGGCAGCAGAGGGAGAATCATACAATTTTGTAATGGTTGCAAAATTCAGCATCCCAAGAATTTCAGATTATGTTTTGTAAAGTATGTGTCTAGGCTATAACAAATACAGCTTAAAATCTAATCTAATGATATCTCAGAAGCTAGGGCTGAAAAGATCTAAGAGTTCAGACTTAAGAACTTTGCATAGTTTCATATTTTCTCATGACCAACAGGAGCAGAATAAAGTATGCTATTTGCATAGTTCAGATTTTCTTATCACAGGCACTATTATCTTATGCAGAAACTTGATGTATTCATTAAGATAGGATACACCAGCCTAATCATACCCTAAACTTCACGAAACAAATCATCTGTTGCCAGGTCAATTATTCCCTATAGCTTAATACCTTAAATCCAATTGTTACTCCTAACCAGAACATCCCCAGTCAATCCAAGCTGATCTACCATCCAATAATTGAATGAATGTGTTTACTTAAGCCAATAATACCATAACTGCCACTGGCCAATTCACCTCCATTCAAACAACATGCAGTCGTCAGCTATCTATGAAATTCCCCATGGTGCTTCCTCCTCCCCCAGTATCAGTAATTATAGGTACTATTTTAAAACAGTGGTTATTTCTGTCAGCGTAATTTAGCTGGGTTGAGAATCAAATTTCTTGATCAGAGTACTATATACCTGCTGACGTTCATTTAACTTTTAGCTAGAGATATTTTTAAAAAGTATATTGCATTTTTCCTTAGCCAGGAATATTTAAATGGAAAGCATATGCCGAATCTATCATTCCTCCATCCAGTTCAGCTGTAGATTCCAAAGAGATATCTCCTTTTTATTATCTCAGTTTAGTTAAAAGAAAAATTGTACAGTTATATCAAATCAACTGCAGGTCAAAGCTCATGTTCAGAGAAATGTGTCTTTCCTAGTCTAACAACTTTTTCTTTCCAGCTGCATGACTTCAGAATTAGAGACACAAAGGAATCCATTGTTTGCATTCCAGATATAACCAGATAACACATGTGCTTCTTGCAACATGATTTCATAACTATATCTTTTTTGCCACTTGAAAGAACACTCCTTCTAGAAATAGACTTCTCTGAACATGTGCCTTGACCCCAAGTCACCTTCCTGTGGAAACTTTTCCTGGCTTTTGGCAGGATGGAAGCACAATACAGCTAGTGGAAGAGATATACACAATTCCCAGTTGTGGGTTCACATATGCATGTTCACCCATTGGTAACTTCCATCTATGAATGCACCATCACAAAGTACATATACTGCTGCAGGCAGAACTACATATGTCCTCACACCATTTCAAAACACAATGCAGTATACTGACACATTTGGCAGCTGCTTGTCATCAGGTGTACAAGTGATCTTGTGCACAGAATTCAGGTGTGGTATATATGAGCTGAAGACAACATCATAACTATCACAAGAATCCCACACCAGCTATACTTATTTTTTTACACGCCCTATCCTTCCTATGATGTGCGCAACCACCCTGGGGATGTGTACAAAGCACATTCTGGTACCTAGACAAGCCTATTATTACACTACTCTGGCGGGACCCATAGATATTTGTTATCTAAATTGTAGTCACACCTTTATTAGTGCAGAGATAGAACAGATCTATGACAAATGGCAGAGAAACAGGCATGTTAAGCTTGTAACTGTAAAGAGCATGGAGAATGTTAGGGCCATTCACAGCAACAAATGGCACTGCTGTCTGCCCTTCCATCGGCAGCCACCAGTCAACCAGCTGACCCCCAAAGGGACAGAGGAGGTGGCAGGAATGTACACACATGGGTTGAAGTATACCATGAGAGAATACAAACAAAAAGGAGCCTTGTGGCATCTGGAAGACCAACAAGTCTTGCTCCGCATAAACTGCTGTTGAGCTCTAAAGAATTTGGCATGTGCCAAATAAACCTCGTTAGTCTTTCATCTACCACAAGACTCTTTGGTGCTTTTAGAAATTTCTGATGAGGAACTAAAACATGGTGAGAACCAAAGAGAGATGGCCCATCAGAAGTTCCCTTAAGGTCTGGTACAAGGCTCCCCTCCTCTCTTCCGGCCTCAGTTCCCTGCTTGTAAAAAGCGTAAGGCTTTTTACTGAATCCGTCACGCGGGACACAATGAAAGAGTTGAGGGTATTTTGCAAACGAGATACACTATCAAAGGGGAAACAGCTGGTCGCGGCAAGGGCACGTCCGGACCGCTGGAAAGCGTAACACAAAGCAAGCCGAAACACGGAATATCCGGGGGAAGCCCAGGGACACAACAACGGCTCTAGCGCTGCCGATCAATACCGCTCAGCATCCAGCCGAGCTCCGCTCCCGAGGCGCCGGAGAAGGGCGGAAGGAGAACGAGAACAGCCGAAGCCATTCAGAAGGTTCAACGAAAAGGCAGGACGTCAGCGCCCCTTTCGACTCCAGCCAAGCCGGCTCATTGGCTCCGGGACAGGCGGACACACGCCGGCCGGTCGTCCCTTCCTCGGCTGCGGACGAGTCGCCGGGGGCTTAGGATTTCCCGGGAGGCGCAGGCGAGCAGGCGCGCCTCCACCGGCTTAGCCCCAGCGGCCCGATCCACCTGTCCGTGGGTCGGGATGCAGCTCAGCATCCTCCTCCCCGGGCCGGCGGGGGCGTGGCGGGTGGGCAGCGGCGCCGCCGCGCGGAGACAGGAAGGTGCCCCGCCGGAGCGCTCCCGGAAAGCAGGGTCCGGCCCGGAGAGGCAGCCGGCCCGGGTGCGTCGCTGGTTCGCCTTCCGCCGCCCAGCCTCTTCCTTCCCGCTACTCTACTGCGGGCTGAGCTCGCCGCTTAGGTCCTCCCGGGCTGGGTTCCTGCCTGCCCCTCCCCGCGGGCTGCCCTGCGAGCAACTTCCCCGAGCCGGGAGTTCCACCGGGTCGCCTCGGGGGAATCCCAAGCGGGCGCCGGGCGGCATCTGCACCCCCTCCCCGCAAACCCCTTGCAGGAAAGAGGCCTCTGCGGATGCACCTACCGGGCGGGGCGGAGCAGCACGGCGGGCTCCGGCGCAGGTGCTTGCTCGCAGCGATGCGGCTTGGCTCGGCTCAGCAGCCCGGCCTCATCCCGCTCGCCTCCATGGATTGCTTCTGCTAGCGGGGGAAGAGCTGCTGTCGTTGCCGCCGCCGGAGGAGATCAAATGAGCCCGTAAAAGGGACCCATACTTGGATGCGGTTGCCAACTGCACATGCTCTCTCCTGACAGCCGGCCTCCCCACCCCCGCCCCTCCGTCGCTTAACTCTTCCGCTCCCGCGCCAGCCAGCGGCAAGCCAGGGCGGCGCAGGGAACGGCCGCGCGGCGAGGGCGGCGTCTGGTCCTGAAGCCAGGCGGGGCTCCCACGCCCCGCCGCTGACCCTGGTCCCTCAGGCCGGCTGCCGCAGGGCCGGGGTTGGCGAGGCGCAGCCGCCCCCCCCCCCCGCCGCCGCCGCGGGGTGAATAAGGCACCTGAACAAATGGCAAGCGGCGACTTCCCTTCAGCCGGTAATCGCCGGCATAGGCAGGGATCTGGGAACCGGAGGCCCAGCCCAGAGGAAGGGCCTGCTGCCCCTCCGCCTAAGTGGCTCTCCCCGTTGTACCAGGAAGCCTAACCAGGAACACTTCTGATGGGCTTGGCTTCTGTGCAGGAAGGTGTAGCTAGGAACAAAGAGGAAATAGATCGTTTCCAGGTCTAGCAGCTTTTATAAATACATACAGTCATGTGAAAAAGAAAGTACGTACACCCTCTCTGAATTCTATGGATTTACGTATGATAAAAAAATCATTCGGTTCTTAGTAGGTCTGAAAATTAGGTAGATACAACCTCAGATGAAGAACAACACATGACTGTATTACACCATGTCCTGTTTTATTTTACAAAAATAAAGCCAAAAATGGAGAAGCCATGTGCGAAAAACTAAGTACACCCTTACTGCTTCCATAGGAATTAAGAAGCTAAATAGTAGCCAGGTGCTGCTAACCAAATGCCCATGAGTAATTGATCATCAGCAAGTGTGACCACCTCTATAAAAGTCAAAAGTTTTTGCAGTTTGCTGGTCTGTAGCATTCAGGTGTGTGTTAACATAATGCCAAAGAGGAAACACATCAGCAGTGATCATAGAGAAGCAATTGTCGCTGCCCATCAATCTGGGAAGGTTAGAAGGCCATTTCCAAACAATTTGAAGTCCATCATTCTACAGTGAGGAAGATTATTCACAAGTGGAAAACATTCAAGACAGTTGAGTCGACCATGAACTCCTCTGTATACCAAAGTATTCTAGAATCCAATGTGAAGCCATCTGTCCAACAGCTAAAGCCTGGTCAAAATTGGGTCATGCAGCAGTACAATGATCCCAAGCACATCAGCAAATCTACAACAGAATGGCTAAAAAAGAAAAGAATCAATGTGTTGCAATGGCCCAGTCAAAGTCCAGACCTCAACCTGACTGAAATGCTGTGGTGGGACTTTAAGAGAGCTGTGCATAAACAAATACTCATAAATCTCAATGAACTGAAGCAACGTTGTAAAGAAAAATTGGTCAAAATTCCTCCACAATGATGAGAGAAACTGATTAAAATCATACAGAAAGCAATTACTTCAAGTTATAGCTGCTATAACATGGTGGCACTGCGGGTTAAACCGCAAAAGCCTCTGTGCTACGAGGTCAGAAGACCAGCAGTCATAAGATCGAATCCATGCGACGGAGTGAGCTCCCGTCGCTTGTCCCAGCTCCTGCCAACCTAGCAGTTTGAAAGCATGTAAATGTGAGTAGATAAATAGGTACCACCTCAGTGGGAAGGTAACAGCGTTCCGTGTCTAGTCGCGCTGGCCACGTGACCACGGAAACTGTCTTCGGACAAACGCTGGCTCTACGGCTTGGAGACGGGGATGAGCACCGCCCCCTAGAGTCGGACACGACTGGACTAAATGTCAAGGGGAACCTTTACCTTTACCTATAGCTGCTAAAGGTGATTCTACAAACGATTGAATCATAAGGTATACTTAGTTTTTCACACATGGCTTCTCCATTTTGGCTTTTTTTTAAAAAAAAGTCATGACACAATGTAATATGTCATGTGTTGCTGTTCATCTGAGGTCGTATTTACCTAATTTTCAGACCTGCTAAGGATCAGATGATTTTTATTATGTCCTGATACGTAATTCAAAGAGTGTGTACTTTCTTTTTCACATGACTGTAAGGTCATATACTCAGTGGTTCCCAACCTTGGGTTCCCAGATGTTCTTGGACTACAACTCCCAGAAGCCCTTCACCACTAGCTGTACTGGACAGGATGTATAGGAGTTGTAGTCCAAGAACATCTGGGGACCCAAGGTTGGGAACCACTGGTCTCTACCAATAAAGCATAGTAGTTAGCATGTTGGATTATGACCTGTGGTGATGAGATTTACTGGGTGACCCATTTCCCAGGGCACGGGAGAGCAAGGGAGCAGTGGATGCTGCCTTGATCTCACTGGAGGGAAAGCAGGATAGAAATGCTAGAAACAAATACGACTATCTGCAGAGCTTGTGGAGTTATTTTTTTAGGACTAAAACTGTCAGAAATCCCCTGGCCATGTTGCCCTGGGAGTTCTGGGAGTTGTTGTCCAAAAAGTAACTTTTCCAAGCTCTGCCTATGTCTCTTCACATTTTAGGAGTCCAGAAGAGAAATATTTGGGATTGGTCTCTGGGCAGTCAAGCTTGTGGAGGACGATAAACGAAATCCCCTAGATTCCCAAGAGTCCATTGTTTCTGCCCTAGGGCACAATATATTGGAAAAGTTCCTTTGGCCTCAACATGAGATCATGAGCTCAGCCCCCAGACAGATTAGTTTTCTTGTACTCCTCTTTTCATTTCAGTGAAGCACTTTCTCAGTGGATTGAGTTCCCAGCAATTTTATCCTGCAAGAACATTTTGCCAATATTCTTATCAGTATAGGCAACTTGCAGCTGGGGTGTGCTTGTGCCTTCACACACACACACACACACCCAAATGTTGGGTTGATCCACCATTCATTGGCTAGACCATTAGATGCCAAGCAGTTATTTTAAAATAAGCTAGTTGCTTCTTAATGGGACAGTATGATAATTGACCAGGGTAAATGGAGGACTGCTGCCTTTCCCCTTATATGTACTCACCTGTAACTTAAATTCATTATCTAAACCACTGTTCCAGGTACTCCCACACATACTTCAGTGCTGGCACCTCATCTATGGAATGCCCTTCCCAAGTAGGTTCACTTGGTACATTTGTGGTTGTCTTTTTGGCGCCAAAAGACCTTTTTATCTTCCTGGGCATTTTAAGAGTTATTTGTAGTTTTTGTTTTTGTTTTTTAATTTATTTCATCAGCCTTATCTAACTGCTGGTTTTATTTTGTTTTTACATGTTGTATTCTTTTGATTCTGTGCTGTCATCCAATAATGTGTGTATGTACATACAAATATCTCTTACTCCACTAAGAGAACTTTTGATTATTGTACAATCTAAAAGTTCAATAAAAAAGTCAATAAACAAATTGAATTAGTGAAGCTCCCTTGTGCTGTGACCAGAGCCTAACAGTAACTAGCTATAAATAATGTTATATGTCATTAATTCTCTTCTCAAATAATATTATGTTTTAGTTATATTACATTAGAATAGTAACTTAATGGGACATATATTCACTCTTTTTGGCAACTCAGAGCTTATCTACATGAGCTCAATTGGAATAGGCTGCTGTTGCTGTTTAGTCGTTAACTCATGTCCGACTCTTCGTGACCCCATGGACCAGAGCACGCCAGGCCCTCCTGTCTTCCATTGCCTCCCGGAGTTGGGTCAAATTCATGCTGGTAGCTTCGGTGACACTATCCAACCATCTCGTCCTCTGTCGTCCCCTTCTCCTCTTGCCTTCACACTTTTCCAACATCAGGGTCTTTTCCAGGGAGTCTTCTCTTCTCATCAGATGGCCAAAGTATTGGAGACTCAGCTTCAGGATCTGTCCTTCCAGTGAGCCCTCAAGGTTGATTTCCTTCAGAATGGATAGGTTTGTTCTCCTTGAAGTCCAGGGGACTCTCAAGAGTCTCCTCCAGCACCACAATTCAACAGCATCAATTCTTCGGTGGTCAGCCTTCTTTATGGTCCAGCTCTCACTTCCATACATCACTACTGGAAAAACCATAGCTTTGACTATGCAGACCTTTGTCGGCAAGGTGATGTCTCTGCTTTTTAAGATGCTGTCTAAGTTTGTCATCGCTTTCCTCCCAAGAAGCAGGCGTCTTTTGATTTCGTGGCTGCTGTCACCATCTGCAGTGATCATGGAGCCCAAGAAAGTAAAATCTGTCACTGCCTCCATATCTTCCCCTTCTATTTGCAAGGAGGTGATGGGACCAGTGGCCATGATCTTAGTTTTTTTGATGTTGAGCTTCAGACCATTTTTGGTGCTCTCCTCTTTCACCCTCATTAAGAGGTTCTTTAATTCCTCCTCACTTTCTGCCATCAGAGTGGTATCATCTGCATATCGGAGGTTGTTGATATTTCTTCCGGCAATCTTAATTCCGGCTTGGGATTCATCCAGTCCTGCCTTTCGCATGATGTATTCTGCATATACGTTAAATAAGCAGGGAGACAATATACAGCCTTGTCGTACTCCTTTCCCAATTTTGAACCAATCAGTTGTTCCATATCCAGTTCTAACTGTTGCTTCCTGTCCCACATATAGATTTCTCAGGAGATAGATAAGGTCGTCAGGCACTCCCATTTCTTTAAGAACTTGCCATAGTTTGTTGTGGTCCACACAGTCAAAGGCTTTTGCGTAGTCAATGAAGCAGAAGTAGATGTTTTTCTGGAACTCTCTGGCTTTCTCCATAATCCAGCACATGTTAGCAATTTGATCGCTAGTTCCTTTGCCCCTTCGAAATCCAGCTTGTACTTCTGGGAGTTCTCGGTCCACATACTGCTGAAGCCTACCTTGTAGGATTTTGAGCATAACCGTGCTAGCGTGTGAAATGAGTGCAATTGTATGGTAGTTGGAGCATTCTTTGGCACTGCCCTTCTTTGGGATTGGGATGTAGACTGATCTTTTCCAATCCTCTGGCCACTGCTGAGTTTTCCAAACTTGCTGGCATATTGAGTGTAGCACCTTAACAGGCTCATCTTTTAAGATTTTAAATAGTTCAACTGGAATGCCATCACCTCCACTGGCCTTGTTGTTAGCCATGCTTTCTAAGGCCCACTTGACTTCACTCTCCAGGATGTCTGGCTCAAGGTGAGCAACCACACTATCTGGGTTATCCGGGACATCCAGATCTTTCTGGTATAACTCTTCTGTGTATTCTTGCCACCTCTTCTTGATGTCTTCTCCTTCTGTTAGGTCCCTACCATTTTTGTCCTTTATCATGTTCATCTTTGCACAAAAGGTTCCTTTAATATCTCCAATTTTCTTGAACAGATCTCTGGTTTTTCCCTTTCTATTCTTTTCCTCTATTTCTTTGCACTGTTCATTTAAGAAGGCCCTCTTGTCTCTCCTTGCTATTTTTTGGAAGTCAGCATTCAATTTTCCGTACCTTTCCCTATCTCCCTTGCATTTTGTTTCCCTTCTCTTCTCTGCTATTTGTAAGGCCTCGTTGGACAGCCGCTTTGCTTTCTTGCATTTCCTTTTCTTTGGGATGGTTTTTGTTGCTGCCTCCTGTACAATGTTACGAGCCTCCATCCATAGTTCTTCAGGCACTCTGTCCACCAAATCTAGTTCCTTAAATCTGTTCTTCACTTCCACTGTGTATTCATAAGGGATTTGGTTTAGATTATACCTGACTAGCCCAGTGGTTTTTCCTACTTTCTTCAGTTTAAGCTTGAGTTTTGCTATAAGAAGCTGATGATCAGAGCCACAATCAGCTCCAGGTCTTGTTTTTGCTGACTGTATAGAGCTTCTCCATCTTTGACTGCAGAGAACATAATCAATCTGATTTCGGTATTGCCCATCTGGTGATGTCCATGTGTAGAGTCGCCTCTTGTGTTGTTGGAAAAGAGTGTTTGTGATGACCAGCTTGTTCTCTTGACAAAACTCTATTAGCCTTTGCCCTGCTTCGTTTTGAATGCCAAGGCCAAACTTACCTGTTGTTCCTTTTATCTCTTGACTCCCTACTTTAGCATTCCAGTCCCCTATAATGAGAAGAATATCTTTCTTTGGTGTCAGTTCTAGAAGGTGTTGTAAGTCTTCATAGAATTGGTCGATTTCAGCCTCTTCAGCATGGGTGGTTGGTGCATAAACTTGGACTACTGTGATGTTGAAAGGTCTGACTTGGATTCGTATTGAAATCATTCTATCATTTTTGAGATTATATCCCATTACAGCTTTTCCCACTCTTTTGTTGACTATGAGGGCTACTCCATTTCTTCTACGGGATTCTTGCCCACAATAGTAGATATGATAATCGTCTGAATTGAATTCGCCCATTCCCGTCCATTTTAGTTCACTGACACCCAGGATGTCAATGTTTATTCTTGCCATCTCCTGTTTGACCACATCCAGCTTACCAAGGTTCATAGATCTTACATTCCAGGTTCCTATGCAGTATTTTTCTTTGCAGCATCGGACTTTCCTTTCACTTCCAGGCACGTCCGCAGCTGAGCGTCCTTTCGGCTTTGGCCCAACCACTTCATGAGCTCTGGAGCTACTCGTACTTGTCCTCCGCTCTTACTCAGTAGCATGTTGGACGCATTCTGACCTGAGGGGCTCATCTTCCAGCGTCATATCTTTTAGCCTTTTGTTTCTGTCCATGGTGTTTTCTTGGCAAAGATACTGGAGTGGCTTGCCAGTTCCTGCTCCAGGTGGATCGCGTTTGGTCAGAACTCTCCACTATGACCTGTCCGTCTTGGGTGTCCCTGCACGGCATAGCCCATAGCTTCTCTGAATTACTCAAGCCCCTTCGCCACGACAAGGCAGCAATCCATGAAGAGGTGGAATAGGCTGGATTGAGCTAAATAGGGTTGTATACGGTCAGGTATGCCATTTGGTGTGATCCTTGCATCCAAATGGCATACATGCCTCAAGTGACTGTATTTGGTCCAACTCCTTTAAAAGACGTGGGGGGGGGGAACCTCCATCCTTCCCCTTTCAGTCTCATCCCACTTCCATGAGGAAGATTCCAATTTTCATTTTTTTCTTTATATGATACAGCACATCAGTAGTGCCTTAATTGGTATAAAACTTTTTTTGGTCCCTCCCTCTGCTCCATAGAGGAGTAGAGGAAGGAAGTTTTTAATTTCCCAATTTCCCCATATCATTAAGTAGTTAAGATGTCTGTTTAACCCACTAATGATATGGGGATATTGAAACCAGCTGGAAAATTAAAGAAGGACACTTGCCTTGGTTTAGTCCAAATGATCACAGGTTGTGGAAATGAACGGAAGCAGAGCAATCATACCCACAACAAACAAGCAAGCCAACAAACAAAAGAACCAGCAGCCCTTAGCAGGGACTCAGAAAGGGGTGAGTAGGAATGCTTTGAGGATGGGGTGGTTCACTCCAGCACTTACATCACCTGATCACCAGAAAAAGGAGGGAACCAGAACCAAACAGCAGGACAAATCCCTGTCTGATTGCACCCTAAGTTTTAGCATTATTTATAGTTATATGCTGCCTGTGGAGATCGCCCTTGTGGCTCTGTTTGTTGTGGCCCTCACAAAGGTTCTCTCCCTCTTGATTTGTCTCGCTGTCACCAGGTATTATTTACTTAATACCACCTTTGTGTGTTAGACACATGTGCTGCCATATGCAAGGCTTATTGAACTTCTGAATCAGTTGGTTGGAATAACAGATAATCTTTTATTATTAATCACATCACAAAATAAATCACGTAATCACTGTATCAGGGGTTTGATTAGGTTTGGATAGGATGGGACATATATTCAGGCTTATTATATACTTTCAATCACTCACTATCTATCTTATTCTAGGTGTTCTCATTCCTGCTTGTTCAATCTAATAACCTTGCTCTTAATTCACTTTCCTAACTCTCTATTCAGATCACTCTCAATCTTCCCCTCTCTAAGCTCCAACCCCCCAACTGTCTAACTGTCCCCTTGGTTCCGCCCCTCCTGCTCTATCCTTGGCTCCTCCCTCTAGAGCTCCTGTGACTGACAGGCAGGAATGACGTCACCTTTAGGCATTTCGTCACACACCTTCCCCCTTAAAAAGTTTGTTTCAGGGAACAAAACTTAAAGTAGTTTGCTCCATGAACAACGTAAAACAGTTTTGTTATTTTCAACATGTATTAATAATATTAATAATACTTTACATTTTTAAATCACATTTATACTTACTTAAATAGTGCTGTGTAACTTATTCAACATTTGTATTATCATTGCTTACCATTAGTTCATTTCGCAGAAAGTTTCACTCACAGTTGTAATTGCTTATCTTTATTTGTACATTTCATAACTAAACATATCACTTTTTATCACATTTTAAGTTCTTCTTTTTTTCTTCTTTTCCGTTCCTCAGTCTTCTGGTACTCTCGAGAGTGCGTCAGCTACTACGTTTTGAGTCCCTTTGACACTCTGTACCTCGAAGTCGAAGTCTTGCAGCAGTAGGGCCCACCTCAATAGCTTGCTATTGTTCGCCCTTATAGTTCTCAGCCACAGCAGTGGGGAATGGTCGGTACAAAGGACAAAATGTCTGCCCCATATGTAGGGTTTGAGTTTCCGTAGCGACCATATGATCGCCAAGCATTTGCGCTCTATGGTAGACAGATGTTTCTCACCCGCCTGCAGCTTCTTGCTTAGGTACGCCACTGGATGATGGTCTCCGTTGTGGTCCCTCTGGCTCAGCACAGCTCCCAACCCGACGTTGGACGCATCAGTAGACACGGTGAACTCACGCTGGAAATCAGGGGCTCTCAGCACAGGACCGGTCATCAACGCCTCCTTCAGCTTCCCAAAAGCTTCCTCGCAGTCGCTCGTCCACTGGATACTTTCTGCTTTCTTTTTGTGGGTCAGGTCTGATATAGGGGCGGCTATTTCGCTAAATTTTGGTATAAAGCGCCTGTAATAACCGACTAACCCTAAAAAGGATCTGATTTTTTTCTTGGAAGTAGGCCTAGGCCAATTACTAATCACTTCAATTTTTGATTTCAGAGGTTTGATTCTTCCTCCCCCTACTATATGGCCTAAGTATTTTAGTTCAGAACTACCCAGCTGGCATTTGCTGGCCTTCACTGTTAGTCCTGTCTCTTTTAGTCTTTGCAGTACTAGTTCAACGTGGCATAGGTGTTCTTTCCACGTTTGGCTGTAAATTCCTATGTCGTCAATATAGGCTACTGTGAATTCTCTGAGACCTTGTAAAGTCTGGTCCATGAGTCTTTGGAAGGTTGCGGGAGCATTTCGCAATCCGAAACTCAAGACTCTGAATTCAAACAGTCCAAAAGGGCTGCAAAATGCGGTTTTCTCCTGGTCTTTGGGCTCTAACTCCACTTGCCAGAAACCTTTGGTCAGATCTAAACTTGTTATGAACTGGCATCCTCCTATCGTTTCAATTAAATCATCTAACCGTGGCATTGGGTAAGCATCTGATTTTGTCACGTGATTTAGTTTTCTATAATCCACGCAAAAGCGGATGCTGCCATCCGGTTTGTCCACTAATACTATCGGGGCTGCCCATGGGCTGGATGATGGGACTATGATTTTCTCTTTTAGCATTTCGTCCAGTTCATGACGAACTTTGGCCACATATGGACCTGTGACTCGATATGGTGTTACAGCTTGTGGGAGTGCTTCTCCGGTGTCAATTTTATGCACTACCCCCCTTTGCTATCCCTGGTTTGTTGGAGAATACCTGCTTGTATCTCCCTAGCAGGGCTTTCGCTTCTTCCTGTCTCTCTTGGGACAGTAAGGGACTGATTTGGACTTCTTCAGGGTTATATTTGGGTTCACGTCTCCCTTCCCAATAAGGTAATTCATGTTTTTCGTTGTCTGCTTCCCTCATGGCGAATAAGACGTTTTCCCTCCTGTAGTATGGTTTTATCATATTTACGTGAACCACCCTTTGCCCAGTTTCTCCCTCCTCCTGGATTATATAATTTGTTTCACTCATTTTGGAGGTTATTCTGTAAGGGCCCGCCCAGTTTAGCTGTAACTTATTCCCTTTGATGGGTCTTAGCATCAGAACCTCATCTCCAGGGTTGAATGCTCTCTCTCTGGCCTTTCTATCGTACCATACTTTTTGTTTTTGCTGCTGGCCTTGCAAATTCTCTGCTGCTATCTCCAGAGATTTTTGCAGGGTATTCATTAAGTTTTCTATGGTTCTTGTGATGCCTAAATGCGCTGACAAGGTGTCTTTGTGTCCCTTTTCTAATATTTTCCCTCTATATTTAGACGGGATTATTAGTTGTCTATGCAGGCTCTCACCCCCTCTTTTGGGATTTGTCAATGTCTCCCTGTACAACAAGTCTTTTTCTATCATGTACCTCTCAGGGTTCTCAGGGCTTACTGGCCTCTCGCTGACCATTTTAAAGCATAACTCCAGGGTAGGATCTGCTTTTTGTTCCCTTTTAAAGGTACTCTCTTGTGGGTTTTTCATAACTCTTAATTCAGCTACCTTATCTGTTCCATTCTCATTGGTGTTAGTGAGGAGCTCCCCTTTTTCCTCAGAGGTTAAGGTTGTTTCTTTGATTTCTTTTTGGGACTGGGTATTTATTAAAACCCTCTTAACGTGTTCAGTTAAGTCTAGCCCAATTAAGCAAGGCGTAGGAAGTTGATTTGAAATTCCTACCCTCCACCAGCCTGTCCACTCTTGATACTTCACTGGTATCCTTGCCACTGGTAGTGAAATTGTTTCTTCTCCTATCCCTTTAACCTTCAGATTTTCACCTGGTATTATATACTCTTGTGGGATTATTTCTGGGTGGCATACTGTCACCTGTGAGCATGAGTCCTTTAGCGCCAAATATTTAATTTTATTTATAAAGATATTATTGCCAGAACATCTAACAAGCTGTTCCTGGTCATTTTCCATTAAATAACACTGGAGAATTTTAGCCACTGGGAGTTGTGATTCTTGCTGCTCTGGGCCCTCTGCTCTAGCAGTAACTGGTGTTGCTATGGAGCCCTCTCCAACAGCTGTCCCTGTGGGTGCCTTATTTTGTTGTATGCAGTATACTTTCTTAGGCAAACTCCCCTTTTGTTGCTCACTATTTCTGTTTTTAGCGCATTGTGCTATAAAGTGGTCTCTTCCTCCACATCCATAACAGGTTCTAGGGGTTTTTGATTCCCAACTTGGGAATTTATCTCCCTTTCCTTCCCAATTCCTGTATTTCTGCTGGTTCTGCTCTGAGGTTTTGCCCTTAACATGGCTTCCAACTGCCTGTTGGTTCCTGAGGTACTCTCTGGGTTCCTTTTTTCTATCCTCCCAGGTTTTTCCTCCAACTTTTACCTCAGAATATTTTGGATTTCTTATATTTGTTATATGGTCTGCCATTTCACTGGCTTCCTTAATATTTCTCGGCTTTTTATCTGTCACCAGATACCTCAGTTCCCCAGGTAGAACTGAGAAGAATTGTTCAAGCCCTATTATATTTTTCATTTCCTCTAGGGTCTTAACTTCTGCCTGCTCCAGCCATTTATCAAGATATCTATTCATATTTGCTCCCAGTTGGGAGTAGGATTCATCCGCCTTTTTGATCAATGCCCTAAATTTTCGTCTTAGATTTTCTGCATTGATTCCAAACCGTAGGAAGACCATCTTTTTGTATTCTTGGTAGTCCCTAGCTACCTCTACTGGCATCTGGGCATAGATTTCGGCCATTTCGCCGCTAATCTGAGACCTCATCACTACCATGCGTTCTGGCCCCTCCACGCCGAAGTCCAAGCATGCGCGTTCGAACAGGATCATGAAGGCCTCTGGGTTATCGCCTTTCCTATACATAGGGAACTTCTTAAGGTCTGCTTTCGATAAGCGTCCCTCAGAATTTATGTTGTTGTTATTATTATTAGCTTGGGCTTCTGCTAGCTCCATTCGCCTCATTTCCAACTGAAAATTCATTTCTTTTTCCCTCAGGGCAATTTCTTGGGCTGCAGTCTCCGCCCTAGCTTTTTCTGCCTCAGCCCTTAAGGCAGTCTCTCTTTCTTGGGCTGTAGCTTTAAATTCTAGCTCTTTTAATTTAAATGCTTGCTCCTTTTCAAATTCTAGCTCTTTTAATTTAAATGCTTGCTCCTTTTCAAATTTCCATTTTTGATACTCTAGTGAGGTAGATTCTCCCCTTGAGACAACTACTTCTTCCCTTGAGGCGGTTTCCTCCCCTGAGGCAACCTCGCCCCTTGAGGCAGTTTCCTCCCTTGAGGTATTACCCTCCTGTATTACAATTCCATCATCCTCCTGCTCTAAGATTCCCTCCCTGCGAGGTAAATCTTGTGGATTTGATGATGCTTCTTTTGCCACCTTTCCTTTCTTGGTAGGCATTTTTATTAGTGATTTGTTTGGATCACTAAGCTTATTCTAGTAATCCCTAAAGACAAGCCTCAATTCAAACGGCTTTTTTCCTTTCTAGAGTTAGAGAGAGTGATACTGTTTCTATTAGCCTTCCGCTGGCAGCTACGGAGTTTTTGGTTACACTGTTTTCTCCTCTGGCCCTCAGCCAGTCCCTTGGCCTGATACAAAGTCTCTTTTTGCTCTTGGCCACAGAGAATAAACAGAAATATATGCCTTTAGAAATGGTCCCAGCCTTTACTGTTCAATCACCTCAGTTCTCTGTCCCCTCGGCCTTCACTTGTCCCTTCAGTGCTCACTTAGAGCTTGGGTCCCAAGCTAGCCTGGACTTCACTTCACACGTGAGGTAATTTGAAACCCCCTTGAATTTTCCCTCAGAGCTTTGCTTTACTATTTCAGTCTTTTCTACGTTGTGTGACCTGGAGTCCCTAAGTTATTCCCTAAACAGAGGGTTCACTATCCTTCACACACGTCTCTGACTGATTAATAGTTCTCCTTAGCTCTGAAAATTCAATGGCTTTTCTTGCTGGACTATGATTTCTTTTGGCTCACTGGATTTCTACTTGAATCCCTTCACTTGTGGAATTCACTCCAAATCCCACCTCTTGTGGGGATTCACTTCGTATCCCACCGCCGCTGCCACCACTTGTGGAGATCACCCTTGTGGCTCTGTTTGTTGTGGCCCTCACAAAGGTTCTCTCCCTCTTGATTTGTCTCACTGTCACCAGGTATTATTTACTTAATACCACCTTTGTGTGTTAGACACATGTGCTGCCATATGCAAGGCTTATTGAACTTCTGAATCAGTTGGTTGGAATAACAGATAATCTTTTATTATTAATCACATCACAAAGTAAATCACGTAATCACTGTATCAGGGGTTTGATTAGGTTTGGATAGGATGGGACATATATTCAGGCTTATTATATACTTTCAATCACTCACTATCTATCTTATTCTAGGTGTTCTCATTCCTGCTTGTTCAATCTAATAACCTTGCTCTTAATTCACTTTCCTAACTCTCTATTCAGATCACTCTCAATCTTCCCCTCTCTAAGCTCCAACCCCCCAACTGTCTAATTGTCCCCTTGGTTCCGCCCCTCCTGCTCTATCCTTGGCTCCTCCCTCTAGAGCTCCTGTGACTGACAGGCAGGAATGCAAGGGAGATAGGGAAAGGTACGGAAAATTGAATGCTGACTTCCAAAAAATAGCAAGGAGAGACAAGAGGGCCTTCTTAAATGAACAGTGCAAAGAAATAGAGGAAAAGAATAGAAAGGGAAAAACCAGAGATCTGTTCAAGAAAATTGGAGATATTAAAGGAACCTTTTGTGCAAAGATGGACATGATAAAGGACAAAAATGGTAGGGACCTAACAGAAGGAGAAGACATCAAGAAGAGGTGGCAAGAATACACAGAAGAGTTATACCAGAAAGATCTGGATGTCCCGGATAACCCAGATAGTGTGGTTGCTCACCTTGAGCCAGACATCCTGGAGAGTGAAGTCAAGTGGGCCTTAGAAAGCATGGCTAACAACAAGGCCAGTGGAGGTGATGGCATTCCAGTTGAACTATTTAAAATCTTAAAAGATGAGCCTGTTAAGGTGCTACACTCAATATGCCAGCAAGTTTGGAAAACTCAGCAGTGGCCAGAAGATTGGAAAAGATCAGTCTACATCCCAATCCCAAAGAAGGGCAGTGCCAAAGAATGCTCCAACTACCATACAATTGCACTCATTTCACACGCTAGCACGGTTATGCTCAAAATCCTACAAGGTAGGCTTCAGCAGTATGTGGACCGAGAACTCCCAGAAGTACAAGCTGGATTTCGAAGGGGCAAAGGAACTAGCGATCAAATTGCTAACATGTGCTGGATTATGGAGAAAGCCAGAGAGTTCCAGAAAAACATCTACTTCTGCTTCATTGACTACGCAAAAGCCTTTGACTGTGTGGACCACAACAAACTATGGCAAGTTCTTAAAGAAATGGGAGTGCCTGACGACCTTATCTATCTCCTGAGAAATCTATATGTGGGACAGGAAGCAACAGTTAGAACTGGATATGGAACAACTGATTGGTTCAAAATTGGGAAAGGAGTACTAAACGACTAAACAACAACAACAACAAAATAGTTACAGGGGTATAGCTTCACTAAATGAAAGAAAAGGAATATGACATGACCACTGGCTTGTGCTATGCTTCGTGCTGCTGATTCAAGTTTTTTTAAGTAACTGGAAAAAACTAATATGGTATTTTTGAAACTTAGAGAAAAAAAAGTGTTTGTTTGTTTTTAACTGCAGCAATAATAGTGACTAAGTAGGGGAGCTGGAACTATAATCACTAAAAGTAACCTCCCATGGTTTGGTTGTGACTAAAACCCAGCTAGTTATTCAAGCTGACTTTGGAAATTTTGTCTGTTTATTCCAATAAAAAATTAGGTGTACATTAGTTAGAGTAGTTAAAATGTAATCTTGTTCATCAGCAGTTGCTCTGTTCAGATATGCAGGTGACTAAAAATCCCATTGCTTTACAACATGCATTTTTGAAGATAGAAATCTAATGCTATAAAGCTTTGTATTCAAACCATTTAAAATCAGAGCTTAAAGGTTTCCATGACAAAGCTTTCCCACAAGTCAAAATGTAATAAATGAGATTTGAAACCTGTCATCCTTTTTCACCGCTAATTATCATGGATCAAGTGGCAGGTATTTGCTGAAAAGGAATGATTAGATAAACTCACTCTGTGCCAAAAGCATTATTATTGTAACCTGTTATAGACTTGCAGCAGTGACTTTATATGAATACAGTGCCCTTGCAAGCAGAAAGCTAACTGTTTCTAATCCAGCCTTCTCTCCCAAGAGAGATTCCCCTCCTCCCAAGGACTGGAGGTTATTGAACAACATTCAGACATGTAAGCCCGCATCTAAATCTATAGTATCACAGTCTAGAACCAGACTTACTTTCTCATCTGTGAGAACTAGACCCTTGTTTTCCTTATTTATTTAAAAGAACTTGCAGCTTTTTCTGACTAAGTAGAACAGGAAATGTTATGTGTACAGTTCTCATAAAAAAAAAACAAGCCAGTGTTATGGTGATTATGTTTAAGCTCATCCCTGTAGTGGGTAGGAAAAATGCCACCTGGCAGAGATGCCACCCAGAGGAAGGGATGGGTAGCGGAGCATCCTGTGAATCCAAAAAGAACTAATTTGGGAGGGAGGCAGATAATTGTCAGCACCAAGGACAGATCATAAGGAGCTAGGCTCCTAGCTATGTGGTAGTTTTAAAATTTTGATGCAGTGCTACACACATAGTAGACCACAGCTGCTGAATGCTCGTGCAGGGAGGTGTGTGATCTTGGCTGCACCTTCCTGGACAAGATTAGCTATCACCTACCAAGTGAATGCTCTAGTCTTGACTTCTGTAATCCATTAAATTTCCTATGAATTATATGTCTGCAAAGACAGGGAGGTAAATCCAACAGTTCATCCCAATTAGAGTAGATTTATTGAATGAATAGGACGTTTGAAGTCAACATTTTTGTAAGTTACATTGGTTCAGTAGGTCCCTTCTAGCTGTAATTAACTATCAGGATTGTGCCCAAAATGTCAGGATTGAGGGACGGCAAAATCTGTCTGCCTTGTTTTCTCAAAATCCCATTAGCATTCTCATCCTGACCAGCTGGATTTTGCCCATATGGCGTGTGACACTATTTCTTCCCTACATTTTTTCATCTTTTTGTATATAGCTAGTCAGAATCGAAAAGAGCTTGTACTCTTAGTATAGGAAGACAAATGTGATTTAGTAGGCATTACAAAAAACTGGTAACTCATGACTGGAATGTATGGACTGAAGTGTACAACGTGTTCAAAAGGAACAGGCTAAACAGGAAGAGGAAAATAATGGTATTGTATGTAGTGGATGTGTTGCACTATGAAGAGATCAATGAGATGGCCCATAGGACACTTGTATGAGAGATCTGCTGCAGACCTCCTAACCAGACTGAGAATCTGAATGATGCTCTCCTAGATTAGATTACCAAATATTTAAAGAGAAGAGATATAGTAATAACGGGAGACTTCAATTACTCTGGTATCTGGGTAGAAACAGGGGAAACTTTGGGTGGAAAGCCTCCCATTACATCAGGGTTTAATTTCTAACTCTGCCGATGTCCATTATTAACCTACCTACCTACCTCTATCTCTCTTTCCTGTCAAAGCTAAACCCATTCCTAGAGCTTTTTCTGGTCTCTATGAAAATGGCAGGTCTTAAGCAAGCATTTAAACCTGCCTAGGAAGTGATGTATAGGTCTAGCTTCAGGTGACAAGGATGAGTGATATTAATTTATTGAAAATGTATACGTCTCTTGCAGATGTGTAAAAGCAAAATTCTGTGGCAGGCATACCTTGAAAATAACACACACAAAAAAAACACACGTACCAGTGCCATACTTACCTTTATATAAATCTATGGTGTGAATGCCTTTGAATGCCTTCTGGTCATCACACTGCATAAATAACATAGAGCTGGGGAAAGTGCAGGAAACGACAATTGAAATGAGCAGTGGTCTAGAACAACTTCTTAGTGTGGAAAAGTTGCTATTTTAGTTTCAGTTTAACCTAGTAGAAAAAAGTGAGCAACAGGAAACATAACAAGAGATATATAAAATTACACATTATGTGAAGAAAATGAATGGGGAGATGTTGCTCCTTCTTTCATAACTCCTAGTATACTGAACTCAGGGAAAAGAACCTGGGAACAATCACTGAACGTGAATGAAGGGAGATGCAAGACAGATAAAAAGACGCACTTCTTCACACAGTGCTAAACTATGGAATTAACTGTTTGTTTGATTGATTGATTGATTGATTGATTGATTGATTGATTGATTGATTGATTGATTGATTGATTGATATACCGCCCATCTGGCAGCCAAGGCCACTCTGGGCAGTTTACAACAACTAACCAGAAAACAATAGAATAACAAAATAGGACAACATCAACAAATTAAACAGTGCAAAACACAATACCATAAAATACAGTGGAAGACATAGTGAAATACAGTACAATACATTACATACAGTACAATACAATACACTACCACAAGATACAGTGGACCTTCAACTTACGGAATTAATCCGTATTGGAACGGTGGCTGCAGGTCGAAAAGTCTGTAGGTCGAGGCTCCATTGACCTACAATGCATTGAAAACCGATTAATCCATAACCGGCCATTTTTGGTCCATTTTGTTTGATTTTCCGGTCTGTAGGTCGATTCTCCGGCCGCAAGTCGAACCTAAATTTTGCGGCCAGAGAAGTCTGTAACTCGAAAAGTCTGCAGGTTGAGCCGTCTGTAAGTCGAGGGTCCACTGTACAGTGATGGCCATTGGCCATCAACATGGATAGCTTTTAAAGGTGATTTGACAAATGAATGGAGGAGGATGCTATCAATGGTTTTTAGTCACAATGGCTATATTCTGCCTCTAGTATCTGAAGGAGTATGCCTCTCAATATTTGTTGTGAGGCAACAGCAGAGTAAGGATATTCTTGCTACTAGTGGGCTTCCCCACAGAGTATCTGATTAGCTCCTATTGGTATAGAATGCCGGACTAAGAGCCTTTGTCTGATCCAGAATGGCTCTTTATACATTGTTATAAATGAGACCTTCTTTCTCCTCTAAAAGACTATTCGGTTTTTAAAAAGGCAAATACAGTAATAGGATATTTAGTCTATCAGAAATGAATATTATGTCTTTGAAGACTAAAAAAGGTGCTAAAGCATTTCAGATAGAAAACTATGGTCTTTTAACACATGTCAGAAATGCCATCATAATAAGAATAGAGTTAAAGCTTTTGAACATAAATTTATCTCTCTTGGTTGCAATTATGAAGTGAAGATCTAATGTTCTTCTAGCTATTTGCTGAAAGAATATAAAAGAATACATTTCTTTTTCTAGAATTATATAAGTCTGCAGTGATGCATATCCCATTGTAGTCAACCTGATTTTCATAACATTCAAATTAGGCTGCCTAGTTCTGTGCTTATTGTGTATGGGAAATGTACCTAGAAGAGCTAAGTGCATCAAATATCTATTGTGTTTGTGTCACAATATGTTCTGCTGCAGACAGCTCTGTGGAAGATCAATAAGCTGGGCTGTAATGTCTTATGATGGAAGTTTGGAGGATGAAAGGCAACTAATTGTTGCTTACTTTTGGCACAAACAAAGCAAAGTAATGGGTTTGCAGCCTTGTTAGTGTTTATAACATTAAATCATTACAAACTCAGCTATGTTTCAATTTCTTAAACTGAAGTATGTCTCTTCCCTATATGAGCCTTCTTGACTCTTAAGATCATCAGAAGGGGCCCTCCTCTCGGCCCCATTGCCATTGTAGATGCATTTCATGGGGACACGGAGCAGGGCCTTCTCTGTGGCAGCTCCCAAATTGTGGAATGCTCTCCCCCAGAAGATTAGATTGCCACCTCCCTTTTATCCTTCCATTGACAGCTGAAGACACACCTTTTCAAGTAGAGTTTTAACTTTAACATGTAACTTTTTAAGTCCCTGAATGCTGTGTATAGCTTTTTAGCTTATTAGTTTGTTTTTAAAGTTAATGCTTTAAATTACTTGATATTCATTTGATTATTGTAATAGTTTGTTTTTTAATGTCTTTTTATTGTGTTTAATTCTACTTATTTTAACCGTGTGAGCCACCTTGAGTCCTCTTATGGGGAAAAAGACGTCTTATAAATGAGATTAAATAAGTATTGATATTTGTCAGGTTTATTTCTATTTTGGGGCACAAACATTATGGGTTCCATTTGAATTTTCACTTGGGGACCAATTTGCAGTAAAAAAATTATGTTTTTTCCTCCACAGACATTCCTTCGAGGCATCCTTTAATTCTTAGAATATCTCCATTTCTAACTGCAAAACTGCTGTGTTGTATAGATATGGCTTCCAGCACATAGTGGAGCTACCACTGTTACGAAATGAACTTCCTGATCAGATTTTCTTTGTTGTTTTCCTGCAACAGACTAACAGGATTCTCTGAGATATAGGAGGGAGATAGACATATTCCTGCCTTCTCATGTGTCCCTTAGATTGAACTGAGTGCAGACTGTAGTTCTGAAATAAGCAGAGGTCTGCAAGCTGAAACATTTTTGTCCGTCCCCAGTGACTGTAAAGATTATGAATCTTGCACAATATAAGTGTACTGTTACACAGGGGTTTGGAATAATACTAAAATAAGAGATGGATTTCATCTGAGATCAGCCCAACAATCTGTCAATAATGAATAAATTTTTCAATACAAGTGAAATCCATTCAAGCTTGCTTGGGTTTTGAGATTTGTTGGACATGCCCTTCTCATGGCCACACCATGTTCAGAAGCCCATTCTGTTCCTCTATTTTCCTAATAGTTAGCTTCTTGTCAGAATATATATTATGCATCAGGACAATCAAATATTGAGGCACAGCCCTCTCATAGAATCATAGAATAATTGATTAGAAGAGGCCTAGAAGGCCGTAAGTCCAACCCCCTGCTCAGTGCTGGAATCCAAATCAAAACAGATTTGACAGATGGTTGTCCAATTTTCTCTTGAATGCCTCCAGCATTGGAGCACTCACCACCACCTGAGGTAATTGGTTCCATTGTCATACTGCTCTAACAATTAAGACGTTGTCACATTCCCGTCTGTCCCTTGGTTGTTTCACCAATCACAGGGCACAAGCTACATGTCGTGTCGCTGTCAACATTGTTTATTATTAATCACAGAGGTCCAGGCAATGTGTCATTTTAAATAGAACCAAATAGAAGTTGTTTATTATTACAGGTGATGAAGGTACAATCAACGTCTTTAACTCTTAACAAAACATCCTACTTCATCCACTCTCAGCCGTCAACCCTCTCTCTCTACTCCAAACTCCCAAATCCAATCTCCAATCTCCAATCTCTCCAAATCTAAAACTCTCAATCTCCACTCTCCAGACTCCTAATCTAAGCTCTTCCTTCTCCTGCAGAGACTCTTATATCTCGTGACTCCGCCTCTCCAGCACTCTCATTGGTCCATGCAGATAGCATATGACCTGGGCAGATGCCACATTCCTCCCCCCTTAATAAGTTTGTGATAGGAGGGGAAACTTAACAGTTTGCCCTCATAAACAAACGAAAATACATGGAAGAATACAAATATTAACCTCTTACATTACTTACATTAGGTAAAGGTAAAGGTTCCCCTTGACATTTAGTCCAGTCGTGTCCGACTCTAGGGGGCGGTGCTCATCCCCGTTTCCAAGCCGTACAGCCAGCGTTTGTCCAAAGACAGTTTCTGTGGTCACGTGGCCAGCACGACTAGACACGGAACGCCATTACCTTCCCACCGAGGTGGTACCTATTTATCTACTCGCATTTGCATGTTTTCGAACTGTTAGGTGGGCAGGAGCTGGGACAAGCGACGGGAGCTCACTCCGTTGCATGGATTCGATCTTACGACTGCTGGTCTTCCGACCCTGCAGCACAGAGGCTTTTTCGGATTAACCCGCAGCGCCACCACGTCCCTTACTTACATTACGCTAACCCTAACCCTAAGCCTGAGTGCTCACTGGTAGGACAGATCCTGAAGCTGAGGCTTCAATACTTTGGCCATCTCATGAGAAGAGAAGACTCCCTGGAAAAGACCCTGATGTTGAGAAAGAGTGAGGGCAAGAGGAGAAGGGGACGTCAGAGGATGAGATGGTTGGACAGTGTCATCGAAGCTACCAACATGAATTTGACCCAACTCCGGGAGGCAGTGGAAGACAGGAGGGCCTGGCGTGCTCTGGTCCATGGGGTCACGAAGAGTCAGACACGACTTAACGACTAAACAACAACAACAAAATACATAGTGTTCAGCTACTGCCGATTTTTCCTGTTGTTTTAGTCTGCAGTGTATTTCATGTTCTTTGATTCTGGTGTGGATGCTGTGTTTTGTGGTCCCAATATGTATGGAAAAATCGGCAGTAGCTGAACATGTCCTGAAACAAGCTGAACATGAAATCCTATTTCAAAACACAGAAGTACTGGACAACACCAGCAATCATTATGTTAGACTACACAGGGAAGCCATTGAAATCCACAAACATCAGCACAGCTTCAACAAAAAAGAAGAAAGTCTAAAACTCAACAAAGCCTACTCCCAGCACTGAAAAATACAGCCTGCAAAAAAGTCAACGAACTCTACCCAGCCACAAGGACCGATGATCATTGCACATAAAAGACTAGCTAACGACACCCATCAATCACAGTGACAGATCATCTCCCCCCTTATCACAACAATAGACCCATAACAAAAAGACACCCTGATCACCATAATCACCCAATCTCCTGAAAAGGACAAAAAGCTGATCCCACAGCTACAAATACTCAACTATCCCACACACTACACCAGAACAAAGACAGTTCTAACTCCTGTCCTCTGAAAATGCCGGCCACAGAGACTGGTGAAACATTAGGAAGAAAAACCTCCAGGACGCCGCCAAACAGCCTGAAAAACCTACAACAACCAATTTCTCTGGTTTGTTGGCATCCTTTTTAAAGTGTGGTGTCCAGAACTGGGCACAGTACTCTAGATGAGGCCTAACCAGTGCTAAATAGAGGGGGACTAGTGTTTCATGGGGTTTGGAGACTATACTTCTGTTAATGCAGTCTAACATAGCTTTGGCCTCTTTTGCAGCCACATCACACTGTTGGTTCATATTCAGCTTTTGATATACAACAATTCCAAGATCCTTCTCACATACAATAACTACTGAGCCAAGTATCCCCCATCTTGTAACGGTGCATTTGTTTTTTTTCTCAGTAGGTGTAGAACTTTGTACTTTTCCCTGTTAAATTTCATTCTTTTGTTTACGGCTCAGTGCTCAAGCCTATCAAGATCTTTTTGAATTTTGTTCTAGTCTTCCAAGGTATTACCTATTCCACCCAATTTTGTGTCATCTGCAAATTATAAGTATTCCCTGAACTCCCTCATCCAAGTCATTAATAAAAATGTTGAATAGTACCAAGCCCCAGGACTGAACCTTGTGGTACCCCACTTGTTACCTTCTCGCAATTTGAGAAGGAGCTATCGATAAGCATTTTCAGAGTACGATTCTGTGACCAATTGTGTATCCACCTGACAATTGTTCTATCCAGCCCACACCTAGTTAGCTTGCCAATCAGAATATCATGGGGCACTTTGTCAAAGGCTTTTGGACTACAACTCCCACAGTTTCTGTCCATTGGCCATCCTAGCTGGGAGTGATGGGAGCTCAACAACATCTGGAAGGTCACAGGTTCCCCACCCTTGCATTATAGTCAGACTAAACTGGAGAAACCTCTTAGTCCACACCCACAATATACGACAGTGATTTGGAGTCTTCACACATTATTGCTAACGCCTCCATTCTATATAGGTCAGTCTTAACTATCTAAGGTGTGCTTGAACATATAAGCTTTGTTTTTTCATTTTATCTGGTCTTACTGGGGTAATAGGCAGATAGGTAGGTAAAGCAAAGCTTAGAAGTACTAATTAAAACAAGCTACAGTGGTGCCTCGCTAGACGATTGCCTCGCAGGACGAGGAAATCGCTAGACGATGCCTTTTTGCGAGCGCTACTGCGCTTCGCAAAACGATGTTTCCCTATGGGGAATTTCGCTAGACGATGAGGTTTCCCCATAGGAGTGCGCCGACTAGTGGTCAAAAGCTGTCAGTGCAGCTGTCAATGCATTCCTATGGGGAACCTCACTCGCTAGACGAGGTTTCCCTATGGGAAATTTCGCAAGACGAGTGCCTTTTCCCTTGGAACGCATTGAAGCGATTTCAATGCATTCCAATGGGAAAACGTGCTTCGCTAGACGATGTTTTCGCTAGACAGCGATCTTCGTGGAACGGATTAACATCGTCTAGCGAGGCACCACTGTACTTGTAATTGGTGAGTTCCTCAATAATAAAACCATAACTAAATTATATTACAGTAGTAACTTGATGGGGGTTAACTTCATTCCCTTTCCAGTGTATTTAACTTTTATAGTTACATGGGTATGGCCTTACTAAATAGTGATGGGAGAACATCACATAATTCAAGTGCTGCCTTGTATAATAACTTCGCTGCATTCAGATTTTTTTTTCTTCAAACATAACTTTTATTTTTAGTATTTCAGGGGTCCGGCCTCACTAAATGTCAGTGGAGGAATAAAACATGGTTCATAGCATGCCTTGTGCTGTGCCTTGTGCTTCCACATGTATTTTTCAAAGTAATTATTATAGATATTTTTAGACCTGAGCAATGAACAGAGATATATTTTAATATTTAGAACTTTAATTATAACTAACCTCATCTGGGGCTTGGAGCTTTAATGTTAACTTTTCTTTTTTTGAAGTAAAATTCCAGGTTCTGAGCTAGATAAACTCACAGATAAGAAAACCAGCAGAACAGACTGAATCAGCAACTCAGGAAGATACAGTTTGTACTGGACAAGCAGAATTAAACCAAAGAACAACAACAAGCATTTGTACAGCTCCAGCATTTGTTCTTCTGTATACCTAATTGTGTGCTCATGATATTGGTAATTTTTCATCATCCACATGACACAAGGCTTAAATTGATACCATCAGTGACAATAAGTGACAAAAACCATGGCTTTTCAGGATTTTTTAAAAAACATTTCCTATAGATTGGTTTCATTTTGTACCAGGGATTGGGACTTGAGTCATGAGACTCGCTGTTCAGTCTGACTTATGTCGCACCAGCAACTCAACTTGGATTTGACTCAAGGGTTTTTTTCAGTGATCAGACTCAACTGGTGACTTGGACGCATTTTTCTGAGTCGCATTGTGGAGTTCACCCTGCCATGACACTCATCCCTACCAACGCTCAGATGATTGGCCTCTCTACCTGCTCCTGCCACCCCTGCTGCCACAACCCCCCTCTGCGGTCCCCTCACCACCACACCCACCCACCCAGCTGCCACCCAGCTGATAGGCCTCCCTACCTGCTCCTGCCACTGCTGCACCATCTTCCTGTTGTCTGCACAGGCCTGGAAGGGAGCGCGGCAGCAGTGGCGGTGGCAGCAGGAGCAGATAGGGAAACCTATCAGTTGGGCAGTGGCGGTGGTGTGGCAGGTGGGCACGGCAGTGGGGAGCAGCAGGAGCAGGTAGGGAGGCCTATCAGCTGAGCAGTGGCAGGGTGGCACAGTGGCAGCAATGGGGGGGCATAACAGCAGGGCAGGTGGTAAGACCAGGTAGTGACAGTGGGGGTGTAGCAGTGGGGAGGTCAGCAGTGGTGGGGGCACAGCAGTGACGGGGTAGCAGGAGCAGGTAGGGAAGCCTGTCAGCTGGGCAGGGGCAGGGAGGACATGGCAGGGATGGACATGGCGGAAGGGGGCATGGCAGCGAGGGGGGGCCGTGTGATGGTGGGGCAGCAGGATCAGGTAGGGAGGCCGATCAACTGGGCAGCAGGGGGTGACAGCAGCAGCAGCAGCAGCAGGGGCAGCAGAGCAAAAGCCTCGAGACTTGGACTTGAGCCTCGGGACTTGGGACTCTGACAGGAAGTCTTGCCAACATCCCTGCTTTGTACTGATGTGGAGTTCAGGCATCAACCCTTCTTGGGTTGGAAACTTTCAGCATGAGTGCAAATCCACAAACAAACAAACAAACAGAAACATCCAGTAGAGAAGATCATTTTTAAATACTTTTGAAAGGTTTGCTCACTGTTTTGCAGTACGTAGTTGCTGATTCCCAAAGCAGATGAGCAAATGAGGTGAGCCTCTTATGTAACTTTCTTGGATCAAAAATGTTCAATAGGAGCACTTGCCTCCATTTAAAAAAGGCATAAAAGATATTTTTTAAAGCCTTCTTCAAACTTTTGGGAATATTTTTCAATCATTCTTTTCAAAGAAGCTGATTTCAAAAGAGAAGGGAAGTATGCATTTTAGGAATAAATGTGGCAGAAATGTCAGTAAGATCATTGCTCAAGCAGCACTAACTGGAACAAAAAGGAGAGGAACTAATTAATGCTCCATCTGGATCAGTCCAGAAAGTTCAGAACAAGCAGACTGAATAGCTGAGAGGAGTGGTCAAGCTGTCCCAGAGGAATCAGTAATTGCAAGCAACAACTGTAATGGAGATTATCTTTTTAGCAACCATTTCCTGCTTCCCTTTGGTGGGGCTGCTGGAAATCTGCCCATGAAAAAGAAGGTGAATACTTTGTAATTATAGAATTTATTTTGGGTACAGCCATGCAGGATTAACAAGAGGATTCTGATGTGAAGTATGTCAGATGTGGTTGTTGGGGTTATGTATCGTCAAGTCACCTCCAATTTATGGTGACCTTATGAATGAGCCATATCCAAAATGTCCTGGCCTCAACTGCTCTGCTCAGCTCTTGTAAACTCAAGCCTGTGACTTTGTTTAGGGAGTCAGTCCATCTAATATTTGGCCTTCCTCTTTTCCTGCTTCCTTCCACCTTTCTCAGCATTATTGTCTTCCAGAGAATCCTGCCTTCTCATGATGTGCCCAAAGTAGGACAGCCTCAGATTCAACTTTTTTGCCTCTGGAGATAGGTCACTTTTTTGTCCTTTTGGCAGCCAGAGTATCTGCAAAACTCTCCTCCAGTATCACATTTCAAATGAATTGATTTTTTTTCCTGCCATATTTTTCTTGACTATCCAGCTTTTACACCCATACATGGTGATCTGAAATACAATAGCATGGATGATCTTGTCTAAATGACACCTCCTTACACTTGAGGATCTTTTTCAATTCCTTCATTGCTGCCCTTCTGAGTTTCAGTCTTCTTCTGATTCCTTGGCTGCAGTCTTCATTTGGATTGATGACTGAACCAAGGTAGACAAAATCTCTGACTATTTCATTATCTTCATTGTCAACGCTAAAGGTTTGTATTTCTTCTATAGTCATGATTTTTGCCTTCTTAACGTTCAACTGCAGTCTTGCTTTGGCACTTTCTTCTTTCAGCTTCACTGAAAGTTATTTCAAGTCATTGCTGCTTTCTGCCAGTAAGATGGTGTTATCTACATATCTTAAGATATTGATGTTTCTTCCACCAATTTTTACTTCTCCTTCATCTAAATCTAGTCTAGCTTTCTGTATGATATGTTCTGCATAAATATTGGAGAGATAAGGGGATAAAATGCACCCATTTCTTACACTCTATAGTTTCTCATTATCTACACAGTCAAAGGCTTTGCTGTAGTCTCTGAAGCACAGACTGATCTTCTTCTGAAATTATTTGGTGCTCTCCAATAATGGATATTTGCAATACAATCTTGAGAGCCTCTCTTTCTTTGGAATCCAGCTTGAACATCAAGTACTTCATGCTCCATATAAAGTAAAAGCCCTTGTTGAAATGCCTTGAACATCACTTTGCTTGCATGGGAAATAAAAGCAATGCTCCTATAGTTACTGCACTCTTCGACATCTCCTTTCTTAAGGACTGGGATGTAAAGTATATTCAGCATTTCCAGTCTGTGGGCCATTGTTTTGTTTTCCATATTTGTCGGCATATTCTTGTTAGGATTTTGACAGATTCAGTCTCTGTGGCTTGAAACAATTATATTGGTATTCCATCTACCCTGGTAATTTATTTCTTCATAGCGCTTTCAGAGTAGCTTTCACTTCTCTTTCAAGAACTATAGGTTCTTCATCATAGGATTCCTCTTCAAAAGAGTCTGTCATCCTTTTATCCCTTATGTATAAATCTTCAGTATACTGTTTCCACCTTCTCTTTGTTTTCTCCTGATCAGATAGTGTGCTTCCCTGTTGATCTATCTGTGAAGATTCTCAGTCATCTAGGTGAGGTTATGTGGATTATCACACAGTGGACCCAAATATCAAGTTCACCAGGGAAGACACCCAAAAACCAGCTGGCTTTCCTGGACTGTGCAGTCATCATAGGATCCAACAGCAGTTTAGGAATAGAAATAGAAAACCTACACACACTGATCAATACCAGCGGTTTGACTCTCATCACCCATTGCAACACAAACTAGGGGTCATCAGGATGCTAAGCCACAGAGCAAGAAACATCTCCATCTCCACAGAAGCCAAGAAGAAGGAAGATGGACATCTGAAGACAGCCCTTAAGGCCTGTGGATATCCAAAATGGGCCCTTAACAAGGCAATGTCCCGACCCAGAAGTACAATGGAACAGTCTGAGACCCAGAGCCAACGTCATTCCTTAAATGGTGGGTGAGTCAGAAAAGCTCAAAAGGATTTTTGGTAAACACCACATACCCGTGCACTTCAAACCCACAAACACACTAAGGCAGAGACTCGTCCACCCAAAAGACCGGACCAAAACATAACAGGAGCAATATAGTATATGCAGTCCAGTGCAAAGAGGACCTCTACATTGGAGAAACCAAACAGCCACTAAACAGGAGAATGGCCCAGCACAGGAGGGGCAATGGCTCAGGACCACAATCAGCAGTGTTCCTTCATTTGAAGGACAAAGGACACTCATTTGAGGACCAAGATGCACTCATTTTGGACCGAGAAGATAGGTGATTTGAGAGAGGGGTCAGGGAGGCCATACATGTGCATATAGAAAATCCCTCACTCAACAGTCAGACCTTTCATTATAGCCCCTAGCTGTAAAAATGTGTAAATTGGTCTCATTGAATGTGAACAAAAGGAAGATTCATGAGGGTCCTTTATTTTCTTTTTTAAATTATAGTACCAAGTTCATAAACTATTCAAACAATATGCAAAACATACTTTAAATATTGGACTCTCTGTTTTATAAAATATATGAATCCTTTCAGGGGGAAAGAAATTGTATGAGATGCAAGAAATGTAGCTATTGTTTGTGCTGGAAGAAATCAGTTTTCCATTAAAATTTGTGGTAACTAAAACACTGTAAAACAGAAATAAAGTTGGTGGGAAGGGAGATCAGTTCTAAAACGCTATGGATCTTGATGTAAATGCTGTCTGACATGCTACTGGAGACAACATACATTATTCACCAATATGAAGCACAATAAACCAGGGAAGGTGATTTGAGAAAAGAATTTAGGTCAGAATTTACAAGAGAGGGAAAAAAAGAGTAAAATAAGCTATAAACAACTTCCCTGAGGGGGTGAAATGGAAGGTGCCTCTGAGTGCCTGGAGCTATGGGGCATGGAGACTCTGTTACTGATCTGTGCCAATGTAAGTACCTGTTGTGCCAGTTACAAATCTTAATGTTTGTTTCTGGATTTTTTTTTTTAAAAAAGTAATAATAATACAGGGCATTTTAATAATGAAAGTGCAATAAGAAACTGCAACCACAGTGTTGAGCTACTCAGAAAACAGTCTTGTCAGATTTCTGACATTTACTGTAGATCTCAAAGTAAACCATATATTATTGGAAAATAACCATCAGTCTGTCTGTTGGTTAGTCTTTTTCTTTCTTTCTTGGTTTAGTAGTAAATGACAATATTTACGATGGGACTGTTGTGAATGTCTAAAGCGGGGTGAGCAGCTTTTGCCCGCAGTTTATACTCCTTCACTATTAACTATGCTGGTTAGGTTTGCTGTGATTTGTGAGGCAAAAAGCATCTGGAGAGCAACAGCTGCCCATCCCAGTCTAAAACAAGCCCCTGAAATTCAAATAATAGAGGGCCAAAGTCTGAGAAACCAGTGATATATTTTATTGATCTGCTAGGTGAGAGAGATGGTTGCTCGTCTTGATAAAGCCTCACAGACTATTCTGAAACGCTAATGGATTTATCGCTCTGGAAGCAAATAATTTATGTATACTCATTATGCCAGCAGTGGGAAGATAGATTCTCACAGATTTGTCATAGGAAGTAAAAAAAAAGATTACAGTTTGATACAGATTTTGCCAACACTGTAGATCTGAATGTGAAAAGGCACTCTGTTTCTCTTCTCAGGTTTGCACAGTGTATTGCTGCATATCATGAACCAACTGAATTACTTAACTAGATTTTTGCAATACTAAACCTGTTCTATGAAGTAATTCTTGGCATGTAGCTTTTGTGTGACAAAATATTAGCCTGAGATTCCCAAAGGAGTCCTACCTCTGTGCAACAGGCTGTGTTTATGCTGCAGTTCCTTTGATTTTCAGTCCTGCCTTAGTAACTTGTTTATATCCTGTAATTAGTTTTCAAACTGAGTTTTGCTTGCACAGAATACATCGGTGAGGCTATTCACTTACCAAAAAGAGTCTAGAAACATTGACCCTGATACTTTAAATACCATACTACTTTCCATTGCATCCCTTGAACAGGAGGTGGTTGACATTCTAGCTGTGTACAAAGAGGTATTGTTAAATGAAAGCTAATTAGGATGGGATTTCGTGTTGCTAAGAGTTACAGCTTTGGTATGCAAGAGAGTTAAACAGCAAGGGCAGGGTAGAAGTAACAAATGCTTAATATTGCTTTATGTTCCCCTTTGTGAAGCAAGGGGAATCTAAGGGAGCCTCTATAGAGTCAGTTTCCATTGGAAGAAAATAATGGCACTGCCCAGCGAAAACTGCCACTCATCATTGTGTTGATCATGTGTTTCAGATCCTAGAGGTAAGAGTTCTGGGAAATGTGGTTGGGAATGGGATGTTGAACCGTAACTACAGGGGATTTATCTTGTGTCAAATGGTCACACTAAATTAAGAAGTGAACAGCTGTGCAAGCAAGTTTGTTTTATTTGAGAATAGCCTACGGTGTCTTTGTATTAATCTGTTTTGTAAGGTTGAACAGGTAGTTTGGGAACATCAGGTTTCCCTTGGCACTTACAGCCCAAAGCTTGGAAATGTTACCTTTTGGACTACAACTCGCAGAACCTCCAGTGACTGTGCTCACTCAGGAATTTAGTAAACTGTAGTCCAAGAAGAAGAAGAAGCAGAAGAAGAAGTTTCAAACTTTGAATTTCACACCGGTCTTAATTTCCCAGACACAGCCCTAGCAGTTAGTTCCACTGTGGTTAGGAAAGGTGACTGACAATTAAAGCTGTTGTTGTATAATTGGTAGGAACATGCACAGAAAAATTTCTATATTTCTTTCATTTGGTTTTTTTTTTCAGGCAGTGCCTTTTTCGTTTTTGTATTTTCCATGTACCAATTGTTTAGTTTTACATGAAAGGAAAAAGCCAGTTTTGAGTAATTCATTTTCTATTTCATGGTCTTCATATCCCCAAAGCCCTAAATAACCCTTAAAACTACCTAAAAAGCAGAGGCAAGGCAACAATCAATCTACTCCAAAAGCAGGCAACAATACATGAGAAATAAAAATCATTGTCAGGCCTATGCAGAAAAATACCTCACCCACCCACCAGCCAATTAAAAAAGCAGAAAAGCACCCAATAATTAGAAAACAGAAAAAACAGAATGAATTGCGTGTCACCCATCCAGCACAACAGAGACTCTCTAGGTGAAAGCAGCACGACAGAAAAAGAGCAAAGAAGCAAGTAGCCAGTCTGGCACTGATTGCCTGGCACACGAAACACCCACTTACCAAAGCAACCACCAACACCACAGTAGAATAACAAGAACAACAAGAGATAAATGCCCACACAGCCCAGTGGTGCGTTTGCACTATCACAAAGTCTACCCCACTGGCCCACAATACCCACAGAAGCAAAGAAAACAATTATCCGGGAGCTCCTGGAGAAGATTTGGGAAGTGGCAGAAATGGATATACTATCGGAAGTGTTGAAAGACTGTCCAATACAAAAGGCAACTGAACGATGGGATTTATTATATAAATGGCTTGAGTCAGTAGACAGGGCTTGATAAACATAGAATTAAACTAAGAGGTAACTGCAAATAGAAATCTGGAAGGGCAATCAAACTGTAGAAAGGCGAAAGGATTTGACGACAGTATATTTTATGTTCTCCTTCTCCACCCCTTTTTTGTCTATTCCCCTTACCTTCTGTACCCCTTACCCTATCCCTAGCTTTAAAAAAATAAATAAAAAAGAAGCAAACAAAACAATTCCCAAAAACCCAGTCAAATATACAGTAAATTAGCAAAATAACAATTTTTAAAAATCAAACAGGCAACGCACACACACATACTTTCTCTCTCTCTCTCTCTCTCTCTCTCTCTCTCTCTCTCTCTCACTCACACACACACACACACACACACACAAACACACAAAGCATACAAACAGTCCCATCTCCCAAAAACCAAGAAAAGCAAGCAAGGGTAAAAAAAAAAATACAAACAAAGCCAATCCAAAACTACTCAAATATGAAGAGATTTCTCTGCTCCCTACAACTTGATGTCTTCTCTTCCCTTATTTCAGTCCAGTAAGCAGATAGCAAGTAAAATAATCTAAGAAAGAAAAGGACCAAAGAAAAAAGGGTCCTCAAAGAATTGGAGAGAAGAAAAACCCCAAAAATAATCCCAAGGAAATACGCTGGCACAGCAGCAAAAGTAATCCAAAAAAAATTGAGGGAAATCTCCCAAAAAGTCAAGGAAAAAAGGAAAAGGATGCAAGATGCAGACAGGCATGAAACGATCTGAGATGGAGCTGAGCACACAGTAATCCCACCCACAATGGACAACTGAGGCAAAAAGAGCATTCCTTGCTGGCTTTCCTGCCTTTCTACAGATTACAGATTCCAGTCTGCTTGGGGTGTTCGGATTGCCTGCTGAAAGCCACCATGCTGACCCTGTTGGATGATTTTTTCCCCAAGTGATTTGACAGACAAAGGGTGAAAGAAAATTTACATGAACGAAGGAACATGAAAGAAAGATGGAACTTTTGTGTACCTCTCATTTGTAAATATGAATCATTTATGTTTAAGAAGCTCTGTTTTGATGACTAATGCAAGAACATAAGTTACACAAAGCATCTCTTTTGTGTTTTCAGTCTTTTGTTAAAACAAGAAAGGCCCATCCCTAATAATTGCTATATTAAGTTTTTGTTATTTTTATACAGTATGAGCTCACTGCTCATTGGTGCTTTACTGACATGAAAGTAACTCAATGGTTTAAGGGATGGCACCTTCTCTCTCTTGAATCATGCACCATGTACCTCTTTGCCTCTGAGAACAGTCAACAGGAAGTGGAATTTAAAGGCATTAAAGTTAAGCCCTACGTAGATGACCTGTAATTTGAGAATAACAAATTCATGGAGAGGAAAGCTGGCACATGTTGAATGAATTGAGTTTATACATGCACAGTTTCCAGAGCCAAGGAACACGTAGAAGTTGGACAATATTCCCAGATTGCAGGCCATCTGACTGACGCTAATGCTACAATGCAAGGCTCCAAGCTGCAGCCCAGCTTCTTAAAATTCCTGTCAGTCTTAGATGGGGAGCGGGCAGCCCTTTGCAATCAGACCTGTACAAAACTCATACAAGTGTTGGTCTTTGCAGATTTTGTCACCCACAATATTACCCAGAGTTTTGCTAAACTCGGTATCTCTTCACCGTAACTGTGAGCATCACCATGCCGCCACTTCAAAGATCATGCAGCCAAATTCACCATTTTTTCTTCCTCGCCCCCACTTGACATTACTTGCTATATGTTACTTTTTGAAGTAACGAGACAATGATGCTCCTTTTGTGAAATGATGTAGCAACTGGTAAAAACAAAATTTCCATGCACTGGCTAACACTGACTGGCTGCATATTCTCATTCCTTTTGGGGGAGGCAAAATTATTTTGATGACTTTTCTTTCTTTTCTTTGGGGATTTCTCAGCATTTCCCCCAATCAGGACTTTTCCCTACTTTCTTAGCATGGGCTCCACCCTCCTCCCATCAATAACTAAACGGTAATAGAAAAGTAACAGGTGATAGCAGGAGCAACAAGAAAAACTGAGCTGTGGTTAAATGAGGAAATCGAATAATGAGTGATAGTAAGAGTGATTACTTCTTTGTAAAGGTGACTTTCCAGACTCTACTGTTCACAACTTTTCTTCTGCTACCAATCGCATCAGACACCTCAGTGGAGCCTCTCAGGCCCCATCTGTAGACTCTTTTGTTTACAGGTACAAAATTATTCATTGATTCATGTATCTTGAGTATTGTTCGTCTCAACACAGACTATTGGCATTTCCAGAAGATTGGCTACTATGCTCAAAGAGTGTTCAATGGAAAGGTAGGATATAAATCAGCTATGGATAAAATACTACAGTCAGATTCCTTTGCTTCCATACCCCTAAAAGTTTTCCAGGGATGGAGGGAAGGGAAGGGAGCAACTCAACACCAAAATAATCACTGGGAATTAGAAGTCAGGGAAAAGTGTAGATCACCAAAAAACTGAACTGCTCAGCCATAGACCCTAGAACTCAAGGTTAAAAAGCATGGTGCCCCTGAGCCCTACCCAAAACTAGCATCCTGCATTTGGAGGAACATCAAGGTTTTCTGTTCCTGAGAATCCCCATACTTCTGGAGGCACCCGCTTCCTGCTTGAGTAGCTTTATGCCTTAGCCATGTGCTTTATAGACAAGAAACTGCCTGTACCTTTATCTTTTTCTAGGTGGTTGCTTGACTTTCTCTTTGGACTCCATGGCCAAATTATGTTCCCCAGTGTGGCTTTCCAATAGTGGCTTCAGGTGGTTTCAGGTTTTATGTTTCTGAAGAACCTCATCTAGCACCGCCAGGAGTGTGGGGAATATCTAGAAATCGCCAGAATTATGGTGGCTTATGAGGACTTCAACATAAAACATGTTTTCTGTGGGTGAATATTGTGGGCATGGTCCAAACATGGAACCTTCTACATATCCCATATCTGAAGTTTTAAAATTTGTCTTTTGGAGAAAAATATTTTGCTAAAAGCATGGGTTAGTTAGATCACACCTATATTTAACCTAATTTGTTTCCCTTGGGAGAGAAACAAAACCATTTTTATCTCTGAAAAGTGCATACTTTTGCTGTGAGTCATGCTAAATGATGATATAAATCTTTCTATAGACTTTGGTATTGATAGTAATTAATGCAGAGGATAACTGGAATGAGAAGAAAGTGGATTGTTACAGGTACAATCCATTGATAGGAACAAAAGGATGTTTTGTGGTAACCCTGGCTACCACAAAACACCCTTTTGTTCCAAGCAACTGGGATATACTCTGAGTCTTCCACCTTTTAGAATGCTATGATCCGAAGGTCTCAGACTGTTATCTCTGGAAGTTAGACTCTTATTTCCTGTATTACCATAACCATTTACTGGTGGAAGAAGGGACAAGCATCTCCAGTAAGGACAGACACACTGTAGATCAAAACCCTCCTGATCTGAGAGTCAGCTGAGCCGTTCTAAGAGAGACAGCCTCATGGCATGGCCTGTTACTTAACTACAAGGCTTGCTGCAAGTCTGGGTCTCTTGTTGCCCACAGGCTACTAAGCTCATCCTTTGCATTTCTGGACTAAATCCCTCTCCCGTTTATTATTACGCCCTGCAGGAACTCTTGTTCATGTCAAGGCCTCTTTTAACTATCTGGCTAGGGTCTACAGCTGGAAGAATGGTGACTCTGGCTGCAACTCCACATCTGAGTTAACAGTTTCTCTTGTTGCCCCATGTCCACTTGGCATCACCTACAACCTTGCTAGTTCCTACAGTCAGATCTTTTCCAGCATTCAATAATTAGTAGCTGACAGAGGGTGAACTGAAGCCATTGCTACTTTAGCAAAAAGAATGGTAAGAACTTAGCCGTATTCGTCCTTGTCCTTTGCTCTTCCTCAATAGCTGACTGAGTGCTTTCTGACTTGGGAGTCTCATCTTACAACACTATCTCTTGTTTCATTTTGGACTGTCTCATAATCGGTTTTCATGGTAAGCAAAGTTCATTAGTTTTCATTTGAAAAGGTGAGGTGACATCTTTTGGAAAACATGCACACAACATGTTTGTAGAGCTTTAGGTCCAATCTAGCTTTTATTTGTAGCTTTTCTTCCTCAGATTGCCTATCTCAAGGAAAGGGCTTGGAAACACAGGGGGACTTACAGCCACATCCTGGCTGTTCTTACTTCTGTCCTCTTCCAGCAACCATAGCACAGATCATGTGCTCATCTTCTGGGATCCTCTAGCACTGGGTAATTCTGCATGAGGGAAGATTTTGTTAGAATTTGTGTGTAGTATACATACTATGTACTTAAACTTCTGTTTTTAAAAGCCAGGGAATTCAATTCCTCCAAAAAACTTTGGTTTATGAATGTGACATATGGTGTTTCTGTGTCCACAATTCAAAATGCCAGGAAATGGCCCAATATTGGAACTCATATGTGACCTTCAGCATACGAAAGTTTGTGATTTACCACTGAGCTATGTCGTTTCTGAGGACACTGACCTTGTTCGTCCCACACAAACTAATAGGATTTGACCTAGAGAGACTTCCCTCTGTCTCAGGAATCTCTGAAGCTAGCACAAGGGACACTGATGGTGGAGTTACATGGTTGTGGATGAATTTCAGAATAGGTAGGTTTGTTTTTGGCAGTTCTTTTTCACTTATCACATTTTAAAATGAGGGACGTTGCTTCAAAAGAACAGTATCATCCATCTCCACACCTAAGGGACGTCAGCCAACCCCCTTTACATAATTTTGTTGTTCTGAATAAAGTCCCTCCTTATCACAGAAGAATTAAGAGAGGAGCTATGTTTTGTATGCTTTGCAAGTGGGAGGGTTCAGATTTAATCCTTTCTAAATGCTTTAAATCTCAGACAGCAAACTTGAGAAATATGTTTTACCCAGGACCTTTGTGGGCCACAGGCAGTCAGACCAGACACAACTATGTTGGATGACTCAAAAATTACTGAGAGGAAGATGCCACTTTAGATATGAATTGCAGCTGGGCAAACTGCCTTGAAAATGATTTGCCTTCTAACTGTTCCTACACTAAGAAAGTACATATCTTCTGCCATTGACAAGAACCATAGGGAAAGAACTGCAGAATCAGCTTCAGAAACATGCCCAACACAACTGGTAAGAGGAGAGATTAAATTCAGACATATACATATCTGTAGAATGATGTAAGACATGTAAAAACCAAGAAATCACCATTGTTATCCCTGAATACACTTGTAAGAATTTGTAATAGTTTTGTTTTTTTTAAGACAGATAGCGATGCAGGCACAAACTCTGTTCTGAAGTGCCATTTGACATATTACCAGACTCTCAGTACTCAGCTCAGATCTTCCACCATAGTCCTCTCTTTTCTTTGCTGATAATGGAATGAATATGGGGGCCATTTCTCCATCCACCAGACCTTCTGCACCAGCCACCCAGATGAGCAAAAAATCAAAATCAAATGGTGCTGACAGTCCAGGTCCAGTTTAAATTTTAGGGATCTGAAGCTTTCTAGAGGAGTGGGGTCCCGCATCCTGCCTTGTTGCAAAACCACAACTCTAGAGGCTTCCAGGAGTTGAAAATATCACAAGTTGACAGACAAATAGACATTTCTTTTTTGTGGGGAGATCCAAAGGCCACAAAAATGGTTTTAGAATACTGCCTGCAGCCCTGGGGACATGCTCTGCCCACCTGCTTCTTGTTCCCTTTATCTCCTTTGCCCTAGGCAGGAATGTTTTTCCTGCCACAGCTCCAGAATATATACAGATATCTGATGCTCCCAAATATTTGTCCGACTCTAATTGTCATCATTCCTCACCCTTGTCTATTCTGCCCATTATAGTCACCGTCAAGTTATTGATATACTGTTATTTACACAATCCATTGTGCTCAAAGCCATCCATGAAAGACTGGGGCTGACAAATAGCCCACTGCAACTCTATACAATGAAATGGGTTTGCACATCAGATACAATGAATAATGTGTTAGCCTCTCTAGGGGGTAGCAACAGACAATACACTAGTGGGAATGGCTGGATTTAGAGAGGCAATATAAAATCCTAAAATGCCTCAGGCAGTTGCCCTGTGGGTAGCTGAATTGTCTCCAGAGGACATTGTTATTGTTGTTTGTGTATTTTCTCAAATGCTACTCAAATTTAATTTTGTTTTCAACAACACGCTGACATTGTTCATTGTTATGTGCCATTCAGTCACATTTGAGTTATGGTGACCCTAACAGAGTTTTAAAGGTACATGAGATATTTAAGAAATCATTTCACTGGTGACACCCCCCCCCCCCCCTTGAGCTTTCATGGCCCAGTGGGGAATTTGAACCGAGGTCTCCTGAGTGATAGTCTATCCACTGCTTTTCTCTGGTACATTCAAGGTGGTTTGTGTGGCTTGCTAGCTTGTTACAATTTGGCTACTTTATAATTTTTTTAAAGAGGACAATTGCAAATACAAAAAACGGGCAAAAATTCCCTAAAATGATATACTATGAGACCAAACATTCTAATGTTTTGAACAAAATAAAGTCTTGCAGGCCCCTTGTTACAGACGTCAGCAAAGGACAGGCAATTCCAATATTAGATAGTAGCTTTAGCCACTGTATAGTGATGGTTGATTGCTGGTTTCCATGTCTTTCCCTACGCTCAAAGAAATCAATGGTAGTGACTGTGTCTTTTTCTTTTCTTTTTGGCAACCTTTATGTTAATGGCCTTTATTCACTGATGCTGCAATCCTGCCACCTTCTGAAAGCTTGAGGCCTTTTAATTTTGCCTTTCAATGGAGTTACACTCCCTCTGAAGGATCAGGTTGGCAGCTTGGGAGTTACTCCTGGACCAACACTCTCTATAGAGACTGAAATATCAGCCACGGCCAGGAGGGCCTTTTATCAATTCTGGTTGATTGCCCATTTGCACCCCTACTGGGATAAGTAATGCCTAGTAACAGTGAATCATGCATTGGTAACCTCAAAAATAAACTACTGTGATGCTTTCTACATAGGGCTGTCTTTAAAAACAGTACAGAAACTTCAGCAGTTGCAAAATGTGGTGACCAGACTGATTCCTGGGACTAGTAAATATGATCATATATCTCACCATCTTGGCTCACCATCTTTGACTTTTTGTCAGTTTCCATGCTCAATCCAATATGCTGGTTTTGACCTATAAATCTGTTAGTGTAGGATTGCAATACTTGTCAGAACATCTCTCTCAGAAAACGTCTACCCGTTTCACCCACTCCTCTCAATCCTTGCTTCTAAAAGAGGCCACACCATGGGTGGTCTAAAAGGTGACAACAAGGAATTGGACCTTCTTAGGGGTGCCCCTCTATCTTTGGAACAAGCTTCCAGTTAAGGTACGCCAGGCTCCTTCCCTCCTGATATTCAGGAAAACAGTGAAATCAGAATTATATAAAGCTGCCTTATATAACTTATTCTTGGATGCTGTTATCATTATCATTATCATTATCATTATCATTATTATTATTATTATTATTATTATTATTATTATTATTATTATTTGTACTTTCTTTTTTCTTGTATTGATTTTACATCTGTATGGGAATGAATTCACTGATCCGGATAAGAAAATGTTGAGGAGCACACCAATTGCAGAAGGCAGGACCTATATCTTAAATAGCTACTCCTTCTTCATTGTGAGAGAGTTCAGATAGAACTGCCTTTGAAATATTGGTCTGCTTTTTACAGCAAGTCTTCAGTTTAATCTTGATGTTGATTGTTTGCATTGTCATTTATACAGCTCTTATTCAAAATATTTCTCTTATTGCTCAGTTATTCTTATTGCTATAGTTATATAGTAAAGACAGACTTTCTTTTCCCAGATAAAAGTTTTTTCATTTCAAAAACCAGGAAAATTCCAAAAGAGAAAAAAAACCTAGTTTAAAGCAAAAAGTTATGAATGAAGCAAATACATTCATGTCACAGAACAAACTTCCCCCATTCAAAACATGGTACTTTAACGCATCCCTCTTCTGCACCTTAATTCCTACCTCAGATTTAGGGAATTAAAGAATGGAGCTCACCTCTTGTGTTTTGGGGTCTTAAATAGTGCAGGACAACCGTGTGGCGGCTTCCAGGAACTACAGTTCATCTTTTTAACTTGGAAAAGAAGGGGCAAGTGAAGGGCTGGCAGGCACAAAAACAGAAGGAAAATCACAATGGAACATCCTTCCCCAAGTATGGATTATGTAGTCTGGAGTCTGGACTAGAAATATTTTGTAACTGTGGACAGGTTTGTGCTGCAAATCTGTTGTTTTTTGATACAATCAGAGCTTGTATTTCATGTTAGCACTTCTGTATCACTGCTATATAAAGTGGAGTGACTAGTGGAATTATGCTGTAGTGTTTACTTGGGGTAGAAATTGAGTTGCATGTTTTGAGTGCAAGGAGTTGATCTGTGGATTAAAATTATTTGCTGGGGGGCTATAACTTTAACTCTTTAAACTGGTAACAGGAGTCATTACAAGATAATAGTCAAGAGGAAAGTTTAACCAATGTGTGATGTGGAGGAGGAGAAGGCAGTAAAAATAAAGATGTTACGTGCAGAAGTGGCTCATAGTAAAAGAGAATATCATTGTATTCCTGATTAGTATGTACAAATGTTCAAGTTGGACAGTGAAGAAAACTGATAGGAAAATACATTGATTCATCTGAAATGTGGTGCTGGAGGAGAGCTTTGAAGATACCATGTATCACCAGCAACACAAACCAGTGGGTCCCAAATCAGGCCTTAACTCTCTTTAGAAGTAAAAAATTACAAAGCTGAGGCTGTTGTACTTCAGGCACATCATGAGAATACGAGGCTCACTCACTGGAAAAGACAGCAATGCTAGGAAAAGTTGAATGCAGCAGGGAAAAAAGATGGTCAACTATGAGAGGGATTGACCTGATAAAGCATGCCACAACCTTGGGTTTAGAAGAGCTGAGCAGGGCCAATGACAGAACCTTTCGAAAATCACTCGTTCGTAAGGGCACCATGTGTTGGACATGAACTAATGGTACAAAGGAACAAGAATGGCAAAATAATTTTCCTATGCAAAGTTTTGAAGAGCATGCAATGAAATGAATGAACACTGCATCTCATGGCAAGAGAAAATAACAGGGTTTTGAAATCCTCCCGTTGCATAGTCCCCTGGTCTTTGCAGTAAAATTTTCACAATCTGTTATTATTAACAGTTAGTGGTTTTCAGCTTCAGCAAATGTGAACTTTGAGGAGGAAGCTCTGGGTTTAATGAGAGTTCCAAAGAAGTTCTGGCCTCTTCATTTTACTTTTGGATTGTTCCAACTGCACTTGTTTAGAAGAACTTGGGACTTACCTCTTTTGAGTAACCAAGACAGAGGAGGACTCAGCAGGGGCTTCCTCCTTCCACCCTTTATTGGGAATGAGATGATCTTCTACAGTCACACAATTCTATCACAGGCCAGAAAGATAGCAGACCAAGGTATCCAAACATCCAGCAACGTGGTCAAGGCAACTTACTGATTTTATGGCAGTTCCGTGTCTGCATAGAAAATTTCTAATCTGTTACTCTTCAGCATCTTTGTAAGGTCGCTGTGGACCATCTATTAGCATATTTTGTGAAGCTGTAACTTTGTTAGTGTAATTGGCCTTAGAGTTTGCTTGGAATCCCTAGACAGGAAAACAAACTCCAGCAGTCTTATTGGGCTTATTGGGACATCATAGGTACAATATAAAGCTGTAAAATCTATTATCAAAAAAGGGAGGGGAAGATTATGTTTGGTACTAAATCTTACCTTAATAATGCATCCTATCTGTCATAGTTTTGATTTCAGGAAAGGTTGTATTTCTAGCATCACCAGGTTTTAACTTCTATTACTAGGAGACCACTTCTATGTTCCTCATCTCAATAAAGCTTTGAGAGTTATGGTGTGACTAGAAGGCCAAATTATCCTGGCCTGGCCTGGGCTAGATCATCCTAAACAGGGTGACTTTAAGGTGCAGTATGTCATATGAGGTGATCCTTGCATCCACATGCAAGGATCAGGTAGTTTGGTGATCAGGCAGTTTGGTGACAGGAAATCACACCACACCTCAAAGCAACCCTGTTGGCCTTCCTCCTTCTGGTCTTCACCACCCATGAAGACCAGAAGGGTTTGTGAAGAGCTCCAAAAGGATCTCTCCAAACTGGGAGAATGGGTAGCAACATGGCAAATGTGTTTCAATATAAGAAAATGTACAGTAATGCACATTGGGGCGAAAAATCAAAACTTTAGTTATCAGTTAATGGGTTCTGAGCTGTCTGTGACGGATCAGGAAAGAGATCTTGGTGTGCTGGTGGATAGCTTGATGAAAGTGTCAACTCAGTGTGCAGCGGCAGTGAAGAAGGCCAATTCCATGCTAGGTATCATTAAAAATGTGATTGAAAATAAAACAGCCAACATTCTAATTTGTTGTTGTTGTTGTTGTTGTTTAGTCGTTAAGTCGTGTCCGACTCTTCGTGACCCCATGGACCAGAGCACGCCAGGCCCTCCTGTCTTCTACTGCCTCCCGGAGTTGGGTCAAATTCATGTTGGTAGCTTCGATGACACTGTCCAACCATCTCGTCCTCTGTCGTCCCCTTCTCCTCTTGCCTTCACACTTTCCCAACATCAGGGTCTTTTCCAGGGAGTCTTCTCTTCTCATCAGATGGCCAAAGTATTGGAGACTCAGCTTCAGGATCTGTCCTTCCAGTGAGCACTCAGGGTTGATTTCCTTCAGAATGGATAGGTTTGTTCTCTTTGCAGTCCAGGGGACTCTCAAGAGTCTCCTCCAGCACCACAATTCAAAAGCATCAATTCTTCAGCGGTCAGCCTTCTTTATGGTCCAGCTCTCACTTCCATACATCGCTACTGGAAAAACCATAGCTTTGACTATGCGGACCTTTATCAGCAAGGTGATGTCTCTGCTTTTTAAGATGCTGTCTAGGTTTGTCATTGTTTCCTCCCAAGAAGCAGGCGTCTTTTAATTTCATGGCTGCTGTCACCATCTGCAGTGATCATGGAGCCCAAGAAAGTAAAATCTGTCACTGCCTCCATATCTTCCCCTTCTATTTGCCAAGAGGTGATGGGACCAGTGGCCATGATCTTGGTTTTTTTTATGTTGAGCTTCATACCATTTTTACGCTCTCCTCTTTCACCCTCATTAAGAGGTTCTTTAATTCCTCCTCACTTTCTGCCATCAGAGTGGTATCATCTGCATATCTGAGGTTGTTGATATTTCTCCCGGCAATCTTAATTCCGGCTTGGGATTCCTCCAGTCCTGCCTTTCGCATGATGTATTCTGCATATAAGTTAAATAAGCAGGGAGACAATATACAGCCTTGTCGTACTCCTTTCCCAATTTTGGGCTATGGGCTATGCCGTGCAGGGACACCCAAGACGGACAGGTCATAGTGGAGAGTTCTGACTAAACACGATCCACCTGGAGCAGGAACTGGCAAGCCACTCCAGTATCTTTGCCAAGAAAACTCCATGGACAGAAACATTCTAATGCCATTGTACAAAATGCTGGTAAGGCCGCACCTGGAGTATTGAGTACAGTTCTGGTCGCTGCACCTCAAAAATACATAGTGGAACTGGAAAAGGTGCAGAAGAAAGCGACTAAAATGATGACTGGGCTAGGGCACCTCCCATATGAAAAAAGGCTACAGCGTTTGGGGCTCTTTAGTCTAGAGAAAAGGTGCCTGAGGGGGGACATGATTGAGACATATAAAATTATGCAGGGGATGGATAAAGTGGATAGAGGGAAGCTCTTTTCCCACTCACACAATACTAGAACCAGGGGACATCCACTCAGATTGAGTGTTGGGAGAGTGAGAACAGACAAAAGAAAAGATTTATTTACCCATTAAATAAAACAACCCAGTGTGTTGTTAGTCTGTGGAACTCCTTGTCACAGGATGTGGTGATGGCATCTGGCCTAGATGCCTTTAAAAGAGGATTGGACAGATTTCTGGAGGAAAAGTCCATCCCAGGTTACAAGCCATGATGGGGATGTGTAACATCTCCAGGCTTAAAAGGAAGGTACTTCAAAATGCCAGAGGCAGGGGAGGGATATCAGGAGACAGGTATCTAGTTGTCTCGTGTGCTCCCAGAGGCGTCTTGTGGGGCCACTGTGAGATATAGGAAGCTGGACTAGATGGGCCCCTGGCCTGATCCAGCAGGGCTCTTCTTATGTTCTTATGTTCTCTTTTTTAAAGGGAAAGAAAAAAAACCCAATCTCCCTCCTTGTCCCTTTCTTTCTCCTCCTCTGTGGAGGAACAGGAGGAAGCTTTTCATTTAAAAAAAATCTAAGTAGAACAGCACATCAGTGCTGCCTGACAAGGGCTTTTATAAAAAGAAACACTTTGCTTCCTCTCTCCAACATGGGGGAACGAAAAGGAGGTTTCAGTTTCCCAATATCGTCAAGTGGCTTAAGCAAAGTAACCACTTAAGTCATCTGCTTAGTTTCAGTCCCGGCAATCACACGTGCTGGAAGCAAAGCAAAACAGAGCACGAAACAACAACAACAAAACCAGCAGGTCCTGACAGGAACCCCCCAAAAAATTGCAGGCATGAATCAAGAACAGGATGGGTCAAAATGGCCTGCATGTCATGTAGTTTCCAGGGAAAGAAGTGAGCCAAGCCAGCCCCCAACTGGACCATACTGCAGGGCAAATCTCCATCTGATTTAATCCTTACTTATTGTTACGGAGAGAACATAGGAAGCTGCCTTGAACTGATCCACACCATTAGTCCATCTTGCTCAATATTGTCCACTCTGACTGGCAGTGACTCTCCAAGGTTTCAGGCAGGTTTCCTCTTTCCTAACTCTAGTGTGGTGTGGTGGATAGAGTGTTGGACTAGGAATCAGGAATCCTGGGTTCAGATAGTGTGGAGAACTTACACTGGCCATTTACACATAACTGTATTAGTCCTGGTCACTGTCTCCCTTAAGAATTCACAAAGGGTGCATCCCATCAAGTGTTAAGACTTTGGTAAAAAAAATAATAACCAGAATCCTATTGGTGTTCATGTAAGGTTTGTGTAATTTACCACAATTAATTATGTCTTACTGATGGTAAGGTAAGTCTCAGGTGCAATTGTGCTCTTGATTGTGCACCCAGGATGCATACCAGCACTTTGACAAATGGCCACAGCAAATTATTCTAAGACCTATAGGTTTCTAGCCAATGTGTTGCACATAGCAATGCTTCCTGTAACATGTTACTGGGGTGTGTGAAAATTATCTGGGGACATTTTGAAAGCATCATATTTTAGACCAGTTTACTTTGTAACATGGCTTTATTTTTTAAAGGAATGAAACATTATGGAAAGAGAAAAATAGTGACTTGAACGACATTAAATCAACTACTGTGAGTAACGGTCACCTTAGAAAAGAGCGAGTAATCTTATATTCTTAGCCCTAAGAGGTAGAATCCAAAAATGACTTCCACTATTATTTCTGCGTGGAATAGGTGCATTTTGAAAGTTTTGTTTTGATGGCTCTCCAATAGAAGGAGTATCTCAGAATCAGGGGGTTCATTCAGAAAGGATGGCTTCCAGTTTTGCATGTTCTTTTATTTGATGCCAGACTCACTTCTGAAATGTTTTTTAGTAAAAGACAGAGGGTTTGATCCCAGCAAGCACGAATAATGATTAATATAAATAGAAAACTTAGAGTCTGTTTTCTGCCAGGTGCCATCCTTTGTAATGCTAGGAGTCATTAGAGTCAGGAAAAGCTTCTCTGAGTGAAAAAATTGAAGCTGTAGAAGTGCTAAATTCATCTCTCTCTAGGTATCATCTTTAATCAGGCACTGCCATGTTGCATACATTATGGTGCTTTTTCGCTTCCTGTCTCCGCTCACTTATCTGCCTAAATTCTATTTACTTAGTTTGACTTCTCTAGTTTTTCATAGTTCCAGTGTCTCTCTGCTTAATTCAGGACTATTCCACATATTATGCCAAGGCAAACTCAAGGCTTCAGTTGGAGCAGGCTGGTGCAGGCTAAACAGGATCACTTTAGGTCTGGTAGAGATCCTGTATACAACCGTATTTGGTCCACTGTACCTTTTAGAGGATGGTTTTTTAAAAATGAAGGCTTTCTACTGGAAGCAGGAAGAGACAGCAGGGAGCAAAGAGAGAGATTTCCCCCACTTTCTTTACAATTTTTCTGTCCCCGGCAAAGCAAGTTGGCTTCCTGGGCATTAGCACTGCCATAACTGATTTTTTTTTTTTTTTTGCTTCCTCCTTCTGCTCCATTAAATGTATTTATTTTAAATTTCCAATTACTTCATATCATGCTGTTTAAACCACTAATGATACAGGGAAATTTAAACCAGATGGCAAATTGGAGCAGGGAACTCTAATTTGTTAGTTTGTTTTGGTTTGTTTGTAGCAATGACATATTCTAGAAATTAACCAAAACAGCAAACCTACCTGCACTAAAAAGAGAGCTGAAGCTCCTGACAGGGGCCAAAAATTATGGATAGGAACACTCTGGGGGCAGGCCAGTTTGCTCCAGTAAAAATGTTGTCAGGTTGTGGGCTTTAGGAATGAAACCGCCCATCCCTGCAGCAGGCTAAACAGCAAACTAAATGCCTATGTAGTCATCCCCCTACCAGGCAAACATTCAAAAAACCAATCATGGGTCCCAGCTGAGCATACTTTTCAAGGAGAAAGGTGGGGTAAAAATATTCTAAATAAATAAATAAACAAATCCCTGTGTGGTACAAGTTATTTCAGATATATTTGTTGAAGTCACAGCCCATATTTTCAGGTGTATATGTGAAACATCTTTGTGTGAATCTATCGATCAATTGATCGATCTAAAGTGGCCCACTTGCACATTCGCTAAAGTCCAGACCAGTCTGTTCACGCACTTCTCTCTCTTCTTTGGTGATTACAGAACACAATCTGCCAGCTGTCAGGCACCACTCAGTGGGTCAGACAGCCCCATGACTCCAAAGAAATGCACATAGAAACAGGTTGCTGGAATGTGACTTCCTGATGTCTTTTCCCAGATACAGGCTCTCTCTCCAGTGTCCTGAAAGCATCTTCCAAGGGTTAGAGGACCTTGCTGAATGGGGTGGGAGTGGCACAGAGGGCTAAAAGGAAAAAGAGAATCTGTTGGGAAGTGGGCAGAAGGATCTCCTATAAGTGGACGATTCATTCATGGAAGGTGTCTTCATCTCCTTTAAAAATAATACTAGAACAATTACTGTACTACTACTTGCTTCTTTATATGTTTATATTTATACTTTGAATTTGGTACCCCATGTGTAGACAAGGATCTGACTATTAACACCTCTGTTTCTATGACACATGTTTTTTCATTCAGTTTTTATGTTTCTGTCCCACTGCACATTCCTCATATTACTTTGGTTTGATGTTCTGTCCACTGATCCTTTGGTACTGAAGTGGAAATGACTGGTGGTTCCTCATGGCCAGATTATGTTGGTGTCACCTCCAGAAGGGATCAAAAGGTAGAGCGGTACCTGGTCCTACAGGCATCCTACAGTCTCATTACAAGTGACACAGGGTGTGATCAGGTGGCAATCTAGCTTGTGTTTAGTACCTATTTAGTCCAGTAACAGGGCTACTCTTTTTTAATTTTTAATTTTGGTAGTTGGGCTGGAACAATCAGGATCAGAATACATGAACACAGAAGGGACATTTTAAGGAAGATTGGATCAATTGAAGTGACCCTTTACCGGGTGCTCCTATATCACTGTCTGATTGCACCCACAGCTTCACTGTGTCTAGTTCATTAACTAGTGTCACTAGGACACTAGTTAATGAACTAGTTTTAGGTTAGTTTTATCCTATCAGGAAAGAAAAAAACGTTGTGTGGTCCTTATACAAAATCCAAGAGCAAGGATGGACAATACCTTTGTTAGACCATGAATGTATCAGATACAACTGAGCTTTCAAACCCAGTAGACCGTTTCCTCAGGCTGGGCAGAGCAGAGTTTGAGGGGGTAGGGGAAGAAATAGAGAAGTCCAGAAAGGCTCTTGACAGGATGTCGCAGTGCTGGGATGATATAAGTTAAAGTATTGTCCCAAGATGGAGACTGTAAACCTGTGACTCAGCCTGAGGTATCAGTTTCCACTGCAGGCAATGTTAAATTGCTTGTCCCTCCCAATCTCAAAGAGCTGCCAGTTACCTGGTCCTTTCTCCATTGGTCTGTGCTGAAGAATATAGTTCCTTTTTGGCTGAGAGTGGAAGCACAGAGAAACATGGCAAGATTTGGAGATTAAATGTGATTGACACACTAGGCAGAAAAAAGTCGATTGGAGTGAAATTAAGAGTGTTACCTACTAGTCAAAGAAAATTCAGTCTTCAAGGTATCTCTTTCAACTATTTACCAAAATATGTTATTTGGCAGAAAATGCATTTAGCACAATGCATATATCCTGTGATTCAGGAGAACAATGGCTAACAATAATTTGTTACTGCATGCTAATGTGCTGGGAAAGGTAGAAGGTAGCAAAAAAAGAGGAATACCAAATATGAGATGGATTGACTCCTTCAATGGAATCACAGGCTTGAGTTTGCAAAATCTGGACAGGGCTGTTGAGGACAGGACATTTTGGAGATTGCCCATTTATGGGGTTGCTATAAGTTGGGGGCACCTCAATGGCACAAAACAACAACAGCAACAACAATATGTACAATTGAAATCATCATCATGTGCTATCAAGTCAATTCTGACTTATGACAACCCCTTTCAGAGTTTTCCAAGTAGAGAATACTCAGAAGTGGTTTACCATTCCCTTCTTCTGGGGGCACTCTGGGACTATGCAGCTTGCCCAAGGCCACACAGGCTAATTCTACTTGAAAGAAGCCCAGTGGGAAACCAAACTCCCAACCTCTGGCTCCACAGCCAGATAACTAAACCGCTGAGCTCTCTAGCTACAATTGAAATAAGCACACTAATATGCATTTTCACCTGTAGAGGGCAGTAGCACATAATACTTGTAATTTATCTATATCACATCTGTACTAATAAGTGTTTGGACATCTGTCTACCTTCTCTTTCTGAACTGCTTCATTTTCAAGTAAGTACCATTCACAAAATGTTTGTGACCCCTTAAAAGTATAAGGGAAACAACAAGGAGAATGACAAATGTCATTCCAATGTTTGAACACTTCTGCCACTCCAAAGAAATATTGATGAGCACATTAGACATGAGTGCTAAGAAATATGTTTATTATTTGTTTGTTTGTTTGTTTTATTTATAGGTCGCCTTTCTCCTGATAAGGGAACCCAAGGTGGTTCACAATATAAAAAGAATAGAACTTAAAACATAAACAATTAAACATTAAACATTAAAAAACAATTAAACTATATGCTAATTAAAATACAATTGAATAATTAAAAGCAAGTAAATATTAAAACATGTTGAAAGGTGATGGAGAAAACAAATAGATCTGATTGGAAAGTTGTGGAGAGGAGACACAAGCTGATACACTGCTTGTTATGTTCAACACCATCAAGTCATATCTGACTTATAGTGACCCTAGTAGGGTTTTATAGATATCCAGTGTGGTGTAGTGGATAGAGTAATGGACTACAACTCTGGAGATGAGGGTTCAAATTCCCACTCAGCTGTGGAAACTCACTGAGGGAGTGGAACTGGTAAAATAACTCCTTAAAAAGCCCAGCTAGGGTCACCATAAGTCAGTTCCAATTTGACAGCACCTACCAACAATAAGGTTTTCAGGGTTTCCTTCTTTAAGATATTTTAAGATTTCTTTCAGATATTTAAGGAGTGGTTTTATCACTGCCACCATCTACATTGAGTTTCTACAGTTGAACAGGGATTTGAACCCAGGTTTCCTGCGACCTAGTCCATCATTTTATCTACTACACCACACTGGCTTTCAGGATACATAGCTTACCAGTACTGTTGCTGCTGTTGATTTACACCCTGCCTTTCCTCTACAGGATTCAAAGTGTTGTACATGTTCCTTTGCTGTGTTTGTCTTTGCCACAACCTTGTAAAATACGTTAGAGTCTCAGATAGTGGCTGGTCCAAGGTCACACAGTGAGCTTCATAGTCAACATGGCTTTTGAATCCAGGTCTCCTTAATCCTAGTCAAACACAAGATTTGTGAAAGAATGTGATACAAGCACGCATAGGCCAATGCAACTGCATTTTAGACACTCCTACTTGGATGGAGCTATGCGCTGTCTGATAACGAATGATATGATATGGCTGCTGCTCTAGATTGGTGGCCAACGCCCACTTTCCTTACACAGCATATACATATATAGACCATAGTAAATTGTGTAGATTTTTTACATTATTTTTTTTTTTGCCAAGACCAGATATCTGCATGACAAAAGGATTACCCAGATGCCTTGCAGGACATGGTGTTCCACCTCTTCGAGTTTTTTCTTTTCTTCATTCAAAACCTTGTACCTAGAAGATGGAGTTCTGGATCACAGGATAGCAATTAATAAATCTATTATTTTCTACCCTATGGTTCAGAAGTATAGCTCCTTTAAAATTCCTTTAAAATTCCAGCTCAAGAATCCTCTTCCTTTTAGGAAACTGGATCAAATTTAGAATATGTATACAGTAATTATGAGTGATAGATTTATGGGTGCAGCTGTTGTGCAACTTCAACACTGAAGAAAATATTACCAGTTTCTGCAATAGATTAAGATTTCTTCTGGGCAAAGCTGAAATGAAAGAAATTGTGACACATACTCATGTGGATGTGGGCACATGACAAAAAGGCCCCTTTCAGCCAAATGACTGCAGGTAAATCTTGTGCAGGGAGACACTCTAATCACCCTTTAATATTGGCAGATAATAATTGACTGATAAAGGGTTAATAGTGTAGTGTGATGATGTCAGTTCCCATGTTTCTTTGGAGGTCTGGCTGGCTGTGATATTTGAGCCAGGCTCAAAGAAAAAGACACACAGAGAGACAGAGAAGGTGGAAATGTTGAATGGGATTGCAAGCAGAGGTCTCTCTCAGTGCCTTTTATTAGTTTTCTTCTCCACCCCACAGGGCAGCCCTCGTGGGCTTCACAGACGAGAGAAGAGCAGCTCCAGGATAGCAACGATATAAACTTGTTCTCACCATGAACAATACAAGGTCAGCCACTGAAAACTTCTGTACTTCTTGCTTTTACCTTCTAATGCCCTGTTTTGAATCAGCCTTCGTTTCTGCTTGAGCAATCGGTCTGCTGAAGGTGAGTGTGTGGGTGGCAGCGGTGGTGGTGGTGGGGATGGTGTAGGGGGATACATGCTTCCCCCCCCCACATCCATTCCCAGAAGTAATTTATGCAGAGTTAAGTTGGTAGACAGAAAGTAACAATGTTTGCTGGTGGTTGTGTGTTTCTGCAGAAAATGATTCCTAGACATGTATACACATGATAAAAAAAGTGTTGATGTATGATAGGGTATCTCTTTTCTGCAGAAGTTTACAGGAGAGAATGGGGTGGTGGGCTATGTAAATGCCAGTCTTACAAGTTGGGGCTGTTAGTAGAGCACACTTCCCTTATTATGGGCAGGTTTTTAATAATACAAAAACAGCCTTAATCATTGCCCTTTCTGGTAAATAGTTAATAGATTCTGGCGGTGAGTCTAGATACACTTAGTAGAGAGAAAAGGCCCACTGAACACAGAGAAATTTACTTCTCTGACTAAGTGTTTAGGATTGCACTGTGAGTCTCCTATAAAAAGCTGTCACAATAAGTGAGACATAGTGAATTAGGTGCATGGTTGAGATCTGTGAAGGACAGGATCATGTTATACTTCTTTTAATTGTTGTAAGCTCCCTTGGGTCCTTTAAAAGAGAATGGTGGGGTATAATAAATAAATAAATAAATAAATAAGCAAGTGAGTGAGTGAGTGAGTGAGTGAGTCTTACTAGAGGGAAGATGTACTGCATAAAATAAACTTAGCTTCTGCAGTCCCTTGACCACTAAAATCAAGTGCCAAAAGAAGAAACCCTTACAGGTATTTAAGTCACGGACATTTCAGCCTTGTCTTCAGTAGCTGAGACATTAGTTTTTTTATTATTTGTTTATTTTGTTTATCGATTTCTATACTATTTCTTCCGAAGTCTTAAGTGGCTTATACATTTTTAAAAATCAATGTAAGCATAAGATGAATGAAAACATGAACAAGAAAGAAAACACATAATGGCAATAGGAAAACAGCAGAAAGATGGAACTTCCATAAAGGCTGCACGTTTCTCAAAAAAATGCATTTTTAAAAACGGGTTTTGAGATTTTGATGGAGTTGCTCTGGTAATTTCTCTCTGCAGAGGAACTCATTCTGCAGCTTTGGCAATATAGCTTCAAAAGCTTGGTTTTCTCCCCAGTGTATCTGTGTGGTTTTAAAGATAGAACTTGGAGCATTGTGTTTCTCTTAAGTATTAAGAAGCAAGAGAAGTAAGTGTTCATTTAGGCAGAGTTTCTCCTGGATATACAGACTGCAATGTGTGATGATTACACATTGCCACTACTTTTAAAAGCTAATGGGGACTCATTCTGCCTAGTTAGATAGTAAGGAGGTCAGATATGCAAGACTGGGCTGGTGTATCTTTAATTGTAGTTTAGAAGAGGCAATTTCAGTAGGTGTTATGAGCATTAAAAATTACATCCGCTTTGAATACCCTAAAGCAGTGGTTCCCAACCTTGGGTCCACAGATGTTCTTGGTCTAAAACTCCCAGAAGCCTTCACCAGTAGCTGTCCAAGATTTCTGGGAGTTGTAGTTCCAGAACATCTGGGAACCCAAGGTTGAGAATCACTGCCCTAAAAGTGCAAAAGTCCTACTGATTTTTGAATCTTATCACCCAATTAAGTACACATGTTAACACCCAGGACACTCTTTTATGGGTATTCCTAGAAATGACTCCTCAATAAAATAATTAGGAGCAATGGTGCCCTCATTTGACAGAATTTAACACCTTAAACTCTAAACACTGTTACATCTAGTTAAACAAAATTCATACAATGGCAAAAGTTGAATCTATCATTATGGAGTCACATAGCAGCAGCCAAGATCTTATTTTTACCTAGATTAACCTATCTCTTTCAAGTTATGCCTACAGGGATATTGGATTAGACCCTTAAATACTCACAGATCGTTGATATTAATTTTATCCATAGCTCCAAGAAATTGAGAGTATCCCATTCAGTGGATTTCTATATTCCAAAAAAAGGAGGGGGAGGCTTGGTGGGGTGTCCCAGATTTGAAAATCTATTGTATAGAATACCGGGTAAAACAGCTATTTCTGTATACATGTTGATCCCCAACTTCCCAAATGGATGTTACTGGAAATATAAGGCGAGGATCTGGAAAGATTATGTAGGCTCTTAGATCTCTGTATATAACTTAATTCCAATGCCATTGATAACAATCTGTTCTTTAAGAATGTGGTAAAAATTTAGAAAGATTGACCAAATAAATTACCTTCTGTCTCATCCTCACTGACCCTCTTCTTTAGTCATCCACTATTTTGTGAAGTGGACAAATTTTGCAAAGGGAACAATTTATGTCAATTAAGAGATTTGTCTAGTAGCTGTAGACCCTGTTTTCTTGAACAGATCTCTGGTTTTTCCCTTTCTATTATCTTCCTCTATATCTTTGCACTGTTCATTTAAGAAGGCCCTCTTGTCTCTCCTTGCTGTTCTTTGGAAGCCAGCATTCAATTTTCTGTAACTTTCCCTTTGCATTTTGTTTCCCTTCTCTTCTCTGCCTCCTTGGACAGCCACTTTGCTTTCTTGTATTTCCTTTTCTTTGGGATGGTTTTTCTTGCTGCCTCCTGTACAATGTTACGAGCCTCCATCCATAGTTCTTCAGGCACTCTGTCCACCAAATCTAGTTCCTTAAATCTGTTCTTCACTTCCACTGTATATTCATAAGGGATTAGGTTTAGATTCTACCTGACTAGCCCAGTGGTTTTTCCTACTTTCTTCAGTTTAAGCTTGAGTTTTGCTATAAGAAGCTGATGATCAGAGCCACAGTCAGCTCCAGGTCTTGTTTTTGCTGACTGTATAGAGCTTCTCCATCTTTGGCTGCAGAGAACATAATCAATCTGATTTCGGTGTTGCCCATCTGGTGATGTCCATGTGTAGAGTCGCCTCTTGTGTTGTTGGAAAAGAGTGTTTGTGATGACCAGCTTGTTCTCTTGAAAAAACTCTATTAGCCTTTGCCCTGCTTCATTTTGAACTCCGAGGCCAAACTTACCTGTTGTTCCTTTTATCTCTTGACTCCCTACTTTAGCATTCCAGTCCCCTATAATGAGAAGAACATCTTTCTTTGGTGTCAATTCTAGAAGGTGTTGTAAGTCTTCATAGAATTGGTCGATTTCAGCCTCTTCAGCGTTGGTGGTTGGTGCATAAACTTGGATTACTGTGATGTTGACAGGTCTGCCTTGGATTCGTATTGAAATCATTCTATCATTTTTGAGATTGTATCCCAGTACAGCTTTTCCCACTCTTTTGTTGACTATGAGGGCTACTCCATTTCTTCTACGGGATTCTTGCCCACAATAGTAGATATGATAATCGTCTGAATTGAATTCGCCTATTCCCGTCCCTTTTAGTTCACTGACGCCCAGGATGTCAATGTTTATTCTTGCCATCTCCTGTTTGACCACATCCAGCTTACCAAGGTTCATAGATCTTACATTCCAGGTTCCTATGCAGTATTTTTCTTTGCAGCATCGGACTTTCCTTTCACTTCCAGGCACGTCCGCAGCTGAGCGTCCTTTCGGCTTTGGCCCAACCACTTCATTAGCTGTGGAGCTACTTGTCCTTGTCCTCCGCTGTTCCTCAGTAGCATGTTGGACGCCTTCTGACCTGAGGGGCTCATCTTCCAGCGTCATATCTTTTAGCCTTTTGTTTCTGTTCATGGAGTTTTCTTGGCAAAGATACTGGAGTGGCTTGCCAGTTCCTGCTCCAGGTGGATTGCGTTTAGTCAGAACTCTCCACTATGACCTGTCCGTCTTGGGTGTTCCTGCACGGCATAGCCCATAGCTTCTCTGAATTACTCAAGCCCCTTTGCCACGACAAGGCAGCAATCCGTGAAGGGGACTGATTAGATTAGTCAAGCTTTATAAATAAGCCTCCAGACCATTGCTAGTTTGCTAGGGTTAACAATGGATATAGAGCTACATATCTAAAATGAGCAGGGAAGAAGGGCTTCTACTCCCATTTGGTTTCTATGCTGAATGCAGACGAGATATGGGATGCCCCCACTTTTCTTTATAAGCATGGAATTCTGTGCATTTATTTTCACCTCCATGAAATTCCCAGTTGCCAGTCACTGTCAAGTTATTTTTCCAAAACAAAACTGGATTAGTTAATTTTAAAAATAAATAAACTGACTTTTAAAAAAGACCCAGATTTGACAGATTTTTATAAAATCCTATTTTCAATACTTAAAGTATAGGTGGCAACCATTATCTTGTTGCTCCTCCTTATCTTTTCTCACATATGACAGAAGCAAGTGGAGTCACAACAACATAGGAAGTAGGATTCTTGCATTTATGGACATTTATTTAATTGTTTAATTAGTTATTCTACTAAATACGGTAGTTAGGCTCTGCTGTGTAACTGTTAACGTTAAATAAACACAATACAGTTTTTGAATAAACATATGTAAAGTAGTATGGACTTGATGCCACTGCTAGAAAATTGGCAGTTCCAGTGTTAAAAAGAACAAGTTCAGAAATGTGCTCTTGCATGTTAATAATAATGACCTGTAATACAGAGCCGTAAAGCTGGATCTTTCATTAAGTTTATTGTATTTTTCTCCGGGTAGACACATTTGCAGTGGATATCATAACCTCATGATATCCAAACGGCACCCTCTAATCTATTAGAGGACACCCTCTAATCTAGGATTGCCAAGTGATATATTATTATAAAATAGGAGGTAGCCTTTTGACTATGATGAATGTGATTTGTTCTAAGTTTTTTGCTGTTCTTTTAAACCAACAAATTGGAGAAATACACCAAAATCTAATATTTTCCTAACTGCTTATGTCTTGCATGATATTATTTTCTATCATGATCTATGACTTCCTTGGCTGTATGTTGTGTCTTCCACTTCTAGCTTGTTCTCTTACAAGAGAAGGCCCTCCATGCTTTATAAACAAGATACCCAGTATTTCCTAAATATTTCCTAAATACAATAAAGTATTTCCTAAATACAATAAAGTGCTACTTTTCTCTGTGAAAAAAAAAGGATTTAGAAACTTGTATTTGGGCATACCTGGCCTTTTGACAAGGAGATGACATTGCAGAAACCTTCTGTGGCCCATCAATGGAGACGTGTCTGACCCCCAAATGGTGAGGGAGGTTCCCCCTGTTCTGACCACTTTTTGGAATGGAATATCATCAGACTGCTTAGGCTTTCTCCTATTTGTACTTCTAGTAAATAAATATAAATCTTAGTATAGATTTTGTTATATTGCAGTAACAGGAATCAATATAATTGCTAAATTATTGTTACAATGAGGCAGTGCTTTTTTATCAGGTCCTTTCATGGCAACCAGTCTGGGGACAAAAAAAAAATCCTCTGCTTTTATTTGTGTATAATAAATCCTTGGATTTTGGATTAAAGGGTATCCACCAGATTTTATGCATGAGATGTTTCATTCATGAGCTAGCATGCACTAATTATATGCAGAATTCTGACTCACATGTGAATTAAAAAAGGTATTTCATCCTTAAGATATATGAGATGTAGATGACTTTCATTGAAATTCCTTATACACAGTGGTCAGATCCTGTTGCCTAGTTATGCTGGTGTAATGCAAATAGCATACATTTTGAAAGCAAATTGCCTCAGGTTAAGACATCTATGTAGATATTGTCTGAAATCCTGTTGCTAACTGTAGTAAGTCCCTATTAGAATAGGCCCATTGAATCAATGGAACTTATATAGAAATTGAGTCACCAAATCCTCCATGGTTCAATGAGCCTACTCTACACTAGGCAACAGGATTTCAGCTATTATTTGTTGTAGATTGAGTTGTACAACTGTATATGCAACAGATAATATCTATGGAGATTTCTTAACTTGAGGCAAAAGTTAAGAAGGAAAGTTACATTTTTTGTATAGCTACAGAAGAAGATTCAGCCACTATTTATTAAGCTGTAAGCCAAAATATAAACAGATATACAAATGTAAAAAGTGCAAATGTGGAATTTCCCTAGACAATGTAATCTTCTTGCAAAAGCCTTGAAACTTATGCTGTAAGATATTTAGATATGTTTATTTTTGTTATCAAAGTGGTCACACATTTGCTTTCTCTCCTGCCAAACAAGAAGAATATAATGATTTTGCCATTAAAAATGTAATTCTTAACAAAATTATTCTAAAATGTCCATGAACTGACTCTCCAAATACTTTATATGATGTGGAAATTGAACACATGCAAAAGAGTGTGACACTGTGAATGGGGCTACTATTAGACAAGACAGGTGATTATAGATATCCACAAGAAGTGCTTGTTCAGGACATGCATTTGCATGTAGATAATTGTGAGTAACTATTTTGCAGATCTTATGGCTATGTATGTGAAGATTTCAATGGAACCTCTATACCTAGTAGTCAAAAGTATAAATGAAATAAATAATAATAATAATAATAAAAGTGTCAGGAACAGATTGGTGTTATTATTATTACTGCAACTGTCTACTAGCCAGTGTTGTTGTGTTGATCAACATTTGTATGAAGAGAGATTTCCTATTTATCATCATCATTATCACCATCATCATCTTGCTGTTGCTTAGCTTCCACGGTATATGCAAACATTTCTATTAGTAATTTATCCAGAATAAAGAAAAAGAAAAAGAAAGACCAGAATATGTATTAAATGTTTCATTTCTGTCCCCCCCTCACCCAGATTTTCAGCATCTCTGTACATGCACATTCACTCATTCCAGAGATGATTAAAGCAAACAAAGGGCCATAGTTAAATATATTTAGACTGAGTCAATGATGTGAGATCCTGCTGAGGCCTAATGAATTAAGCTTTATCTTTGATCTCTCTCATTATTTGCTTTGCTTGGATACTTCATAACCAAAGCTTTGCCATAGAAGGACTTCTGTCATCCATGAGGACACTTGGGGCTTTGTGTCTACTGCCTACCTCAATTATCTCATGATTTCTAATGAAGAGACACATTGGCCATCAGGATTTTAACCAACAGCCTTGTCATTTCTGTTTCCCTAGCAGAACCAACATACCAGGAGATTAAATACACAGTGCTGGAGCAGCCCTGCTGGAAGATATTGGAGTCAATATATAGCTTGGTGATCTAGAGAGCTAAGCTGGAAAGAGGAAAACCATATAAAACTAGGTAGATTTTGATGGTGATGATAAGGATTCCTTGGTTCTCTCACTGCTTAGTCTGGAACAACTGTCAGTTTATTTCATCGATTTGTTATTGTCTAATCTTTTGCTCTTGTCCAATATTTTACTGAAATGTTTATCCTAGCATCCCTATTTGTTTAATGTTTTTTTAAAAATAATTGAAACAGAAACAGAGTCTTGATCTCAGATTCTCTCAGACTTCGTGATGTTTAAAATACCAGTTTGGTTTTGACCTAATACCTCCTATATCATTAGATACGTTCTATCTACGTATGAAAGACACTCACAGAAGGAAATTCTTCTCTAAGATAGCATTAAAATGCAGTTCCTTGAAGCCATGTTTTAAAATTCGCCAGCATATTTGTTTATTTAGGTACATTTGCACCGGCCCTTTTCTCCATGGAGTTTGAGGTGCTGCACATAACCTTCTTCTTCCCAGGCCCTCCAGGGGATGGGGGTATGGCAATCTTGGGAAGATTAAAATAACCCCCTGCACCAGGAGGGGCTCACCTCAGCCCAAAGATAAAGCTAAATAAACTTGCACTGTTGTTCATTCTATGAATTAATTTCTTTTTCCATGCCGTTCTTTACATTAATTTTTTTTTAGCTCTCTTCCTGAAAAGTTAGGGGGCTTCACAATGTGAAATGGCCTGTTTCCACCCCATTTTGTCCTCTCAAAAATCCAGTGAGGCAGACAGGCTAAGGGATGTTGATAAGTCCAAGACTCTCACGGAGTTCCATGTCACTCTGTGGATGAGAACCTGGATCACCCAAGCCCCAGTCTATGTCTTAAAAACTATACCACATTGGTTGTCAGGGTGTGTTTAACCTAATTAATCTAATGGTGATGAATAGACTCAATTTCTATTTGGATTGTAGTCCTTTAGCCCACAAGGACTACAGTGGTAGTAAAGAGGATGAGTTACTAAAATCATGGGATGTCAGTGGTCAGTCTGTGACGGGTGGGTGTGCAGAAACTGTGGTTGCTGGAGAAAAACACTGTGAGGAGATGTACAAATTAGGACTCTTGATCAATTAAGTAATATTTAGTTAATTTTACTTTCTAACTAAAAATAAAATCCATATTCTCTAATCCTCAATATATCTTGGACAGTGAAGGAAGTAAAACATATAATTTAATGTTTGAAAAAAGTGCCCTTGTTTTTCACTGATAGAAAAAAAAATCTTTTTCTTTTGTCCATTTGCAAGAATATTCCAGAACTGAAAATAACCTCGCTGCTCTATTGATTAAAGTTTATTCCAATTAATGGAAACTTGCAGTCTTCATTAAGGCAAAAACCTGCTCACCCTTGCCCCTCAAAGCCCCTCCTAAACTGATGCTGCTTCCCCTTGCCTCTGCAGAACCACATGCAAAACAGAAAGCAAGGGTGTGACTACACAATGATAGAAATATGAATTCACTTTCATTCACTCACTGTGAAGTTGCACCAGGTAATTTGGGTTTCCCTATGTCTGTTCACATGAAGGGAGAGAGGAGAAAAGCCTAGTTTGCAGCTCTCTTGAAGCCCGATAGGAGGTGTGGTTATAGAGCAATGACATAATATGCTATAAACAAGGGTTTTCTCTTCTAGTTTCCTTCCCTCATTCTCTCTTTTTTTTGGGGGGGGGAAGGGAGCTGACACCATTTAAAAAAGAAAAAGTGTGTATATACGTGTGACAGAGAGAGCTTGCTGATGAAGAAACTATCTCTACATTTTTCTCACAGATATAACCAATAATTTATATCTCACAGATATAACTAATATAACCATGTTCACCCATGTTTTACTTTTATGCTTCTTTCATAGGGTGGTTAGCTTTGTGTGCTGCTGCAGTGGCTTTCTGTTTCGGTTCAAGCAATCACACTGCCTGAACTGATGCCAATGGATCTGGGTTTTTTTGTTTTGTTTTGTTTTTTTAAGTAGAATTGCCAGAGGCAGAGACAAGTACTCCAGATGGGAGGGAGGGACTCCGGACTGATTTGCATTTTCCTTTGCATCATGTGGTCAACATAGATTTTTAAAAAAGGCAACTCCTGCCTGTCCCAAACCCAGAGGCTTCCCTGCACTTTTTACCAGTCTGGTCATAACCTAAGTTAGGGAGCATGTGAAGCCAGACAATGTGAAACAGTCCTGCAATCAAACTGTGAGTATAACCTTGTTAAAGCTTAGGTCCTGTTTGCTATCCCAGATTCTAACAACTGCCATATCCCATGCCCCATTAAGCATTATTTGGGACTCTTCTCACCACCCCCCATACCTGGAAACTCTTTAGCCTGATATACCCAGTGCATTTGCCCTCTTATGCAGTAGTACCTTTACCTGGTCCGTGTACACCTAAAATCGATGAGCATGTCCTCCAGACAAATTTGAGCCATGGCACCTCACATTGTATGTTATAGACATGCCATAGGCTCTATGTCTATGATTTTGTGTAGTTTACATTCTTTTGGTAGGAAGGTAGACAGGAAGATAGATGTTTGTTTAGTAGAAAGGTAGTCAGAGGCCTGGATGCTTGCCAACCACTATTTACACTATGATCATAAAAGCTGCCCCAGAAGAATCAGACTGCCAGACTTCTTTCAGGCATTGTATTTATCCCTTAGCCTTCCTGATAAGCCTGTGACTTCTTGGGAAGATTAAAATACTGTGGCACTTTTATTCTGTTTCATAGGAAACATGGTTTGAAGTCATGTTCTGTAACTTATGCCAGGTAACTTATGCCATCAGACATAGTGATTCTTTTGGAAGTAAAACACTTCTGATCCCCTTCCTAAGGTTCCAAGGCTCTCATGAAATCCTTTTTGTTGTCAGAAGCCATTTGAGCCATGAAGCCAGGGACTGCAATTTTTGGCAATTTAAAAACTCCCACTGGCTTCCCCGTGATGAAAGGAATTCTACAGGATCCTTGGGACCTTTTGTGAGGAAATTAAAAATGTTCTATTTTTGAAAAATCACTGCAGCTAATGACATTATCAGTCTTATGCAATGTAACTCATGGAACAGGATTTCAGTCAATCTGTAGGAAACCAGCACAGCTGGTCAGCAAATACAGGCATTGTGTATATTTACCACGGGATGGCTATTATCGGCTTGCATCACACTTCTGAAGTCTTTTTTTGTTTGTTTGTTTAAGGTTGGTTCCTACATGCATTTATATTTGATTACTACACTTGGAGACTGGTAGGTGAAATCTGTGGACTGGCTCCATTTCAAAAAGTCTTGCCGGTGAAGCATGACAGTCATCAAATGATGACCATGTACGTGTGAATCAACCCTGGGCTAAATGTGTGCTCAGTTTGTATCATCAAATACCAGGCAACAGTTTCCACTGTTTTATTTACTATGAAGTGACTGAATTATTGGAAACAGTTTAATGTTGAGAGTGTTTGGCCCCATGAAAGGAGAAAATCTGTAAAGATAACAGATATGATATTTTAACATTTTCCATCCTCTTTTTTATTTTCTTCTGTTTTACTCAGGGCAACTTGAGGGGGACAGCTTGGGCTGAAGAAGGGTTTCAAAATGGCAGACCTCACTGTTGAAAATGGTAGCTGTGTGGACTGGCAAAAACGATACCTTATGTTGGAGACCCAGCTCTTCAAATTCCGCCTGCAAGCTAGTAAGATCCGGGAGCTTCTGGCTGAGAAGGTGAGACAAAAGCTACGCCTTGTATCCCATGTTCCTGGCTTATTTTAGGATGAGATTAGTCAGCAAGGAGGCTTGTGCTCCTGCATTTGTTTAAATTGGGGCCACACAAGATATAGATTTCAAGACCAGTTTTTATAATACATAATTTCAACTTAGAATTGCCACACTGCACTGAAAATAGGTCTTGGGGAAATAGATCACATCTTTACACATTTATTTTTATGGGCTTTTTAAAAAATTCTGATCTTAAATTCCATTCTACTTAAAACAACAATTCTACTTAAAGAGACCATTAAGTAAAAAGGCTCAAGAGTGTTTGTCTGCTCTTCAGCTAGTCCATGCTTTTGAAAAAAAAATTCCATTTGAATGGTGTAACTAAACGAGACCTCTCTGCTCTACAGAACACCTGACTTATTTTTGAAAAGAGAAATGAAGACTAAGCTAGTGCAGGCATGGTTGTCAAACTGCTAGAACCTTTGTTGAAATTAGGGAGCACTTTGGTTCATTGCTCAGGTTACTGTGTAACTGGCAGTACAGCTTAGGGAGGCTTTATCCCCCTTACAGGTTAAAGAGCAAGCAGTCATGAGCTGTACCACAACAAAGACTCGAGGGAAGTCTGAGGGATTGGAATAAACTTTGGCCCTATTTCAGACTGACAAGATGGTTGAAAGCACATTTCCCCCCTAAGTGATTAATTTAATCATTTGTAATTGACCCAGTAATTTGGTGAAAGAATTTAATAATTGAGTCACATATGCTTACATTTTAAAAAAATATTAGGTTCCAGTAGTTCAAGTCCAAGGGCTGGTTCATACATGAATTTATTTGTTTTTGACATCTATATCCCCTGTTTAATAAGTTCTGAGGTCAGTTTACAAAGGATTATTTGTTGACTGCAGTCAGAGCTATGGGCAGCAATTTTGACACCTGGGGCAAGCAGCACCATCTCCCACTCACTCTGCCTAAGGCATGGATGTGAGCCATTACCAAGAAAAAGGAGGAGGTGAATGTGGTACCTCCCAAAAGAAAGAGGAAATTCATGGTTTGTTTTTTTTAAGTGGGAGGGGAACCGCATGGAGCTGGTAGGTGCTGTTGTTTATTTGCCTAACATTCACCAGTAGATTTGCCTCTCAATTTTGAAATCCTGGATAAAGCCCTTGTTGCCATGCCCTAGTTACAACCTCCAAGTGCAATATCTAATGGTCACTTTCATGTGTGCATAACTGTGGCAAAACAGAAGGCACGTACTGCTTTTAAAGCACAATACTTTTTTGTAAGGATTCACACATTTGCCTTCGAGCCTTCATGTTTTAGTAATCAAGTGACACAAAAACAAGGGATGGCCTTTGGATGTGTGAGTGATTCCCAGCTTAAGTCCTTAATAAATGTATGAGAAATGTTAGAAGGCTGTTTTAATATAAAATTATCTGTACCACATTCTACTGTAGCTCTCTTGAGAGACATGATAGGTGCAATGCTGTTCATATAAGACTAAATTCAAGGTTTCCTTCAAAGTATATTGTAGTTTTTGATTCCGTGTGCTGTATGTCTTTGGCATCTAGCATTTCCTTTGACTCCCTAGTTCCTTTACAGTTGCACTCACCAAGGAAAAAAGGGGTAATAGTCTGTTGACGAGTGACATAGCAGACTGTTGCCATAGCAGCATGATGACCTTGTTACAAATAAGCTGTGGGGCCTCTCAGGAAACAAAGAGGATTGGGAAGAAAATGGTGCTGAATAGGAGGGAGAAGGGAAAATACTCTCGTATTAATGTCTGAATGAGCTTTGAAGTAGATATGAGTGCACAGAATTTCCTTTGCACACTTTTTTCAGCAGCCAATAAGACAGATGTTTATGCTGAACATTAAGGCATCTTCACATAGTAAATCTGGAACTGCATGAATCTTATGCTGGCATTTACTTACACAGTTGTGCACACAAGGCGAGAGTGGTAATATTCTGTTGATGATTGAAGAGGTTGACAGTTACCATAGCAGCATGAAGGCCCTGTTAATAAATGAACTGTGGGGCATGAATCCTGGCTGTTCTCCTCAACTTTATGACATTAGTTTGGTAGATAATAGGACTTTATTTTTCTGGCACCTATGGAAGGGGATTGCATGGTGGGCTATTGGTCAGAAAAGCATGAACTAAATCATAGAGTCATACAATAATTGAGTTGGAAGGGGCCTATAAGGCCATAGAGTCCAACCCCCTCCTTAATTGAGGTATTCAGGTCAAAGCAGATCTGACAGATGGTTGCCCAGTTTTCTCTTGAATCCCTCCAGCATTGGCGTGCCCACCACCTCCCAAGGTAATTGGTTCCATTGGTGTAGTGCTCTAACAGTTAGGAAGTTTTTCCTGATATTCAGGAATAGCTAGTACCTTAGAATATGTTCCTATCTTCCAAGGTATTAACTATTCCACCCAATTCTGTGTCATCTGTAAATTTGATAAGTATTCACTGCACTCCCTCATCGAAGTCATTAATAAAAATGTTGAAAAGCACAGGTCCTAGGACTGAGCCCAAGTGGGTATCTCACTTGTTACTTCTTCCCAGTTTGAGAAGGAGCCATTGATAAGCACTCTTTGAATATAATTCTGTAACCAACTGGGTATCCCCCTGACACTTTTTTTGTCCAGCCCGCATCCTATTAGCTTTCTAATCAGAATATCATGGGGCACTTTGTCAAAAGCTTTGCTAAAGTCAAGATATATTATGTCTACAGTATTCCCACCATCTACAAGGGAGGTTATCCGATCAAAAAATGAGATAAGAGTAGTCTTGCAAGATTTGTTCTTGACAAATCCATGTTGGCTTCTAGTTATTACTACATTGTTTTCAAGGTGCTTGCAGAGTGACTGCTTTATAATCTGCTCCAGAATTTTCCCTGGGATTGCTGTGGGGCTGACCGGTCTGTTAGGTTCCAGGTTCCTCCTTTTTGCCTTTTTTGAAGATGGAGACAGTGTTAGATCTCCTCCGATCATCTGGCACTTCACCCATCCTCCATGATTTCAAGAAAACAATAGACAGTGGTTCTGCAATATCTTGAGCCAGTTCCTTCAATATCCTTGGTTGCAGTTCATCCGGCCCTGGAGATTTGAACTCATTTAAAGTAATAAATTTAAAGTAATAAATGAGATTAATTTAAGGTAATAAATGAGATTAATAAATAGTCAAATGTTGAAAAGTGTGTTTCAGTGTTACAGCTGATAAATTTTACAGCTGATAAACTGAGCTGGTTAGTTTTTTTCATTCATAAAACTGCAAAACATGACAGAATCATTTGAATGCTCATTGTATATTAGCTTGTCCCTAGAGAACCTAGAAGTATGTATGAAACTCCAATAGCTTCATGAAACCACACTTTTATTTAATCTAAAACTACAGATCGGCTGTTCAAACATTATACAGCAAAACAATGAAGTGGGAAACAGGAAGGAGACTCATTAGGAAAATAAGTAGAATTCTAAAAGAACATGGGTTTTCTGTAGATCCCACCTTTTCTAATCCTGCTTACTTGTGAGGGGCAATTAGATGTTTTTCCAACACATAGGTCTTATTTGAGAAGTGGTTGTTTAGGGAGTCCTATGATGGTATTAGCATGTTAATTGTGAGTATAACCCTAGTACTTTGTCTAACAAATGTGCTTATAGTTTAAAAAGCTGTTCATGCTGGCTAGGAACAAAAGGATCCTGATGAGAATGTATGAGCTACTAGCAGCTTAAAATTCATATCTTTACTGAAATTATTTTAAAAGGGATTATACTCGTACAGCTAGGCAAGGAAGGAGAATGTTGGATACAAGCAGATGCTTATCTAACTGGCAGGTTTCCACCATAATGAAGCTACAGGAGGATAACTTCAGCTGTTTCAGCTAAAGCCCAGGTGGGAAATATAATCCAACTCTGAAGTATCCTCACTTTCTGAGATCATCAAGTTAATATATTACCAGCTTATGCAGCATGGTCCCTTTTATTCTAGAGATGGGCACTTCTGTATCTCCCAGAAGTATGGCTTTTATCATATTGTTCTGTGCACACTCAAGTCATGGAACCAGAAGGCTCATTAAGACTCCTTTTCAGTGCTGCTCTTGAAACTTGTTTAAGCCCACCCTGTGAACGGCCAAACTTACATCCTTTGTGATTCAACATTGTACCATATAACTGACTCCCAGGTTCAGCTGCTATGCCATGAACTGATCGTAGTATTGTCCTTCCTTCTGGGGCTGAACCTACATGTCCAGGCCTAGAGCATTCTTCTTTGCTTGTGCTAACTTTCTGTCTGTTTCTTTCTGTTGCTGCATTTTTACATTTTCTAGTTCATTGTGGCAAGGTAGTGCCACTCAGTATGCATATCTGCAGTACTGGATCATTAATTTCAGGGATCCAGGACCACTTGTTATGAATCGTTGGCTTTAAAGTCAGTGGCCGAAACTATGTTCAGGGCAGCAATCAAAACGTTTCTTGGAAGGAAATCAGAACCCTCCTCCATAGAATCCTAACTGATTTAGTATCTGTGCATTGTAATTTATTTATTTATTTATTTATTTATTTATTTATTTATTTATTTATTTAACTTATATGCCGCCCACACTACCCAAAGGTCTCTGGGCGGCTTACAACATTTAAAATACAATAAAACGACAAAACAATTAAAATGCAATTAAAATATATACTCTAAAAATTGCCATCAGGACCCACAGCTGATATTATTTCAATTAAAAGCCTTCTGGAACAGTAAGGTTTTGACCTGGCGCCGAAATGTCATCAGCGTCGGCGCCAGACGAATCTCAGTCGGGAGGGCATTCCATACTCTGGGGGCAGCTGCCGAAAAGGCCCTTTCTCCACAAGCCATCCCTCTTACCTCCTTGAGGGACGGCTCTTTCAAAAGGGCCCCCTGGCTAGATCTTAACTGCCAGGTAGGTTCATATGGAAGGAGGCGGTCCTTCAGGTATCCAGGGCCCAAGCTGTTTAGTAATGATAACATGTCTGTCATGAAGTAAATGGCTAGCTTTCTAGAAGTGTTCTAGTTTGCCTTTCAGAATTAATGCTGAGTCAAGGCTATATGTTGCTAATCACAGCATGGTGATCAATATGTTTTATAGCCAGGAAAACTCTTAATTAAGGAGGTACTTGTGGGAAAATATGTGGATATTCCTTTTAAGGACCACATCGGTGCAGTGGTTAAACTGCAGTACTGTAGTCAGGCCTCTGCTCATGACCTGAATTCAATCATGATGGGTTCAAATAGCCAGCTGAAGGTTGATTCTGTCTTCCATCCTTCTCAGGTCAGCAAAATGAGTACCCATCTCACTGGAGGCGGGAATAGTTTTGCTCGCGTAATTGTGTTGTGAACTGCCCAGAGAGTGCTTTAGCACTGTGGGGCAGTACATAAGTCAAAATAACAACATTCCTGTTAGTGTAGTGGAACCATAACTGAAGGACATTTCACAGAATGAAGGTAGACTAAAAGAATAGGACAATAGTCATATGAAAGCCTGAGACAGACACATGGGAGATTTCAGTTGCCAGTATAAAATGGCCCTCAAAGACCATAGAAATCAACATGATGCTTACATCATTATGAACTATGGCTTAGAAACGTATGAGTCCTGTTGTTAGCAGGGATTGGAAACATTAGTTTTTTGAACTATAATTCCCAGAATTCCTGAGCTTGGATTGGGGATTCTGGGAGCTGTAGTCTAAAGAAACCAATATTTCTAGGTTCTTGTTGTTACAGGAAGCCAGATTTCAGTTGAATATCAGGAAAAACTTCCTAACTGTTTGTGAGGTACAACAGCCCCTCTGAGGGTGGGGGTGGCTAAGGAGTCCCCTTGGCCAAAATCAATGGATTCCAGCTTCAGTCCAGCTGGTGGGCCAGTTGACTTCACTGGGGTCCCCAGAAGTCCAGATCTGGAGAAGCAGATGAGAAGAGTGAGTCCCAATCCAGGGTGCAGCACTTTTAGGGAGAACTGATAAAGGCAGATGATGAGAACTGGGCTCCATGACGCTGTTCCTCTTGGAGCCCCTTTTTGTGGGCCTGTTGCTACTTGCATCTCCAGTGCCAAAGCTGGGTTAGGATAGGCTCTACAGCTCCCATTGGGCAGCAAGGATGCCAAGGCTGGAGTGATGGTGGGTCAGCTGGGGGCTGCATTGGGAGAGTCTCAGATCCTCAACGTCCAAGGAGGCTCCCCTTGTCCTCTATCTCTGCTTGGACGTCTGTGCGGGTGCAGAAGATGGGGTACCAATGCTTGACTGCCTTCTCCTATGTCTGGCCTTCATCTGATGTGGTTGAGAACCCTGAGCTCTGCAGCTCCTGCCTTCTTCCAGCTATCTCGCACCAAGCAATGGCCCTTCCTCCACCTATAGTGGTGCATCCCTGTCAGAAGGCCTGCTGGGAGCACTTGAGGCAAAACCATCACATTGTTAGAGCAGTACAGCAATGAAACCAAGTACTTCAGGAAGTGGTGAGTGCTCCAGTGCTGGAGGCATTCAAGAGAAAATTAGACAACCATCTATCGGATATACTTTGATTTCGATTCCTGCACTAGCAGAAGGTTGGACTTGATGGCCTTATAGGCCCCTTCTAACACCATTATTTTTGATTCTATGATTCTTAATACATTTAGTGTGTTACAAATAACCTGTTAAAATGATGTAAATAAATAACCAGTCACTACAGGTGAAATCATGTTAGCATTCCTGATTCAATCAGACATGTACAAAATTCAAGACCAGTCATGAAACAAAGCAAGCAAATATGTAAACTGCAGGAAATGAGAAAAGCTCATGCTGTGACAGACACACACAATCAGTATTTACAGAATTTCCTCTTTTCTAGTAATAGGTTATCTGTAATGTATAGTTGGGCCTTCACCAAGCTTCTCAAAGAGGAACAAGCAGAAGTATTAGAAAGAATGCTTTTCAGCCATACAATAAAAGGAAATTTTAATTGAAAAAATTGTTCAGGAGGTCTCTCTTAAAGGTCTTTGTTTCTGGGCTTATCTGACCAGAATGGTAAGTCAAGGAATGCTATGTAACACTGTTCTGTGATAGGAATTTGACTTTAAAGAAGTATCTTTCTTTTCTTAATTTTTTTCCTCTGCCCTACCTTTTTTTCTTTTCGTTTTCTTTTTCTGCTCTGAAGATGCAAGAACTGGAGCAAAGGGTAGTTGAGGCAGAACAAAGAGCCCAGAGTGCAGAGAAGCAGGTAAGATTTACCTGATGCCCATCATTTCCATGAAGTTTGAAAACCTTGACAGCTGTTCCGGCACTTCCAAAAGCTACTGTCTCAACATGTGCTGTAAGTTACATGTTGTTCTTTGGAAGGATTCTCCGATACTCTGGGAATAAACAGTAGTTTAGTAGTTTTGAGAGCATTGAAAGGAGGCCTTGCATCTTAACGGGCATCTGCATACATTTATGTTTGCACCACTTTCTTCTTTGTTGGCTAAACAATACAAAAACCTGCAGAATCTGTTTGCTTGAGGTGCGGGTTTAGTATATGGAACAGGTCCTTCACTATATTTAAAAAGCTGTAACTTGTCCTCTGCCAATGAGCAATTGGCAGAACATGACTTTCATGGCAATTACTTTCAGTTATATATAGGAACATTTTAGCACCACGTTGCGTTCTACATTTTAAAATTATATGACACATTCTGTAATATAGTAGAATTTGTATTTTTGAAACCCAAGATACCTAAACAGCATTATGCAAAGGAACTGCCTTCCTCACCTCACTACTAAGTAATCTGCATAGGTTATTCCAGTATACCCCATGGTTTATAGCAGAGTTGGCATGGTTGCATTTGATACATTTTCTAGCAAACCCATGACTTGGAAGCCCTGTCTTTTTCCACGGGCATTTGTTGCACTTTGATCTGCCAGTAGGGGCTTCTAGTCATCTGTACCGATTTTGTGTGCATTGATTTGCTTAGGGTTTTGCAGTCTGATTGTCTGTTTTGGTCCAGATGGGCAGGAGGGGTTAGAGCAGGATGGAGTGGTAGTAGTCATCAGAGTTTAAGGAGCAATAGCTGGAAACGAGGCACTCCTTCAAGAGCTAGGAGGTCTCTCTCTGCTCCTTAAAATCATTTATCAGTCCTGGTCCAAGTGAATAGCAACAGCTGTGTTGGCAATGGAGACGGACAGATACCTGGTTGAAAAACTTTAAAGCAATGCAATTTAATCCAGATGGACTTCACTGTGTAGTTACACCTTCACTGAGCATCTGACCACCTTGGCTGCATCCTGAAAGCATCCACTTAATAAGCTCCTCACCCAATTCTACATGATGGGACGCTGTGGCTGGCTGTTCCTGTGCAGTCTGGAGATCCAAATAGAGTCTCAGGCCAGTAAGATGAACACTCCCCAATGTAACATTTTAATCAGAATGGAATAGAGTGAGTAGCCTCTACCTCAGGCTAGATTGCTATATCATGGCTGAAACAAGAGGAGTAAATGAAGCCTGGAGATCTAGAGATTGCTGCTGCCTGTCACCAATGGCACCACCCAACTTGCTAACTAGAAAAAAAGGAAAGTGTCTTTAGAAATGTTTTAATTAAATCTGGCAGGCTTAGGAAATGGCTTTAATACCTAATGTAGAACTGCCACATGGCAAAATGAGAAAGTGATAGACATGGGAAATGAAAGAGCTGCATGCTGAGTTTTCAGGCTGGCGTTTTCTTTCACCGCATGAGTTCAGAATGTTGACTGGCTCATTCAATGTGCTCCCCAGAGTTGCTGTGCTCAAATAAGGAAGTCACATGATTGTCCTCCGTCTCTGCTTGCTGAGAGCCTCCAGCCTAGAGATCCCACTCAAGCATAAGACAGGTGGGAGGGGCTCCTTCTTTTGTGTGTAATTATCCCAAGCTCTAATAAAACACACATTCAGCTCAGCAGGCTAAGTATGCCGGCTGGGATACCAGGCGCTTGCTATACAGATTTCGTGCAGGGGAGAGGCTGTTTGCCTCTCTCTGTCTAATGCAGACAGACAGGAGGACAAAACACAGCTTTCTGCAATGTTGTATTGAGGAATGTCCATTGAAGCATAACCTGCTCTTGTACAGAAGTTGGCATGTAGCCTGGGAAATATTCCAGCATGGCATTGCCAGTCTGGAGCCATGGGGCCATAAGACAGAAGACTTTCTTCCTGGGGCCATCAGTGTTTTTGAAGAGGAAAAGTTGGCCTCACCAGAAAAGATCACTTACATTCAGGCACAAGCAAATTATTTATGACATCCTTACATGGCTGGTTTCCAATTCTGTGAAAGGGAATAGATAATATAGCTATTTGGGTGGAGAAAGGAAGATGAAAAGATTTACAGAAAGAAGTGTTTCGCTGGTTAATGCTGTTGGTGGCTGCTCCTCCTTCTGCCTTTCCTCCTTGCCATTGTCATCCCACTGGGCAGAGGGAGAAGAGTATAGAAGGGAACAGCCAATGGTGGTGAGGGGGGAGGACGAAGACAGTCAGAAGCTGATGCTCTTCTCCCTGTCATCTGGCCAAGAGAAGAGTGATCCCTAGGCACACTAGCCTAGGGTTAACCTAATGTGGAGAGGCACTGTGGTGTAATGGATAAAGTGTTGGACTAGGATTCAGGAGACCTGGATTTCAATCCCTGCTCAGCTATGGAAACTCCCTGGGAGTGGTAATGGGGAACCACTCCTTAAAGTTCTCACATACCTCAAAAATCCTGTTATGGTTGTTGTAAGTCATAAGCAACTTTGTGGCACATAATATATGCACAACTTAACATGATCTCTAAGCACAATAGTGAAGAGAAGTCCCACTGTGGGCTTCCACCCCATATTCCACAAAAGCTTGGAGCTACCTTACCTTTAAAAATGCTCCAGAAACAAGAGGTGAGGCTGTTGTTGTCTCTTCTACCTATATCCATCTCTTCTTCTCCACCCCACCCAGTATATACACCTTACCTACTGCAGGTGAGGGCCAGAATAAGACCTTGGAGAACCGTGAGCAGGAGAAAATGCAGCTGGCTTGTTTGTAAGTCAGAGAAAGAGTCTACAGGTTAAGTACATCTTGCCCATGCCCTAGTAGTGCTTTACCCACCACAAAAAAAGTCGAATAGGCATCATTCATGAGACTGACATAAACCTAAACCAGGAGACAATAATAGTTCCAGTCTTCATTGGCCATGGTGCACTCTCTGTTAAGGAAGTTATGCACAGGATGCCTTTCCCATGTTTGCTTTTGTCTTTCCTGTATGGCATCTAACACTTAAGAGATACACTGCATTAGAATTTTAAATAGTTTTAACCAGATCCACTATTATGACTTCTTTCAAGGAACTGTAGTAACAAAGCATTGCTTGGAATTATTTTTTATAGATACCGAGCCCTTTCAGAAACTCAGTGCTCAAATTATCATGGACTTGGTGGGCAGCAGAGGCCTCCCCTCCCAGTCATTTGAACATTTTTTAAAAAATAATTAAATAAGGGGCTGGGTTCCCAGCAACCTCACTAAACCAGTTTTAGTGTGTTCAGGATAATCCTGCTGTCTAAAAAATTGCTATACTTCCAGGCATCTCTCTTACATATCTCCAGAAAAACATCTCTCTTCCATAAATATCTTAAATATGGTACCTTCAATGTGTACCTGCGTGCTTTAATTCGTGGGATGACAAGGAATGATAAATACCAGAGAAGGTGTTACAAAGGATAGGGGGCCCCAGCCCCAAATTATGAGCCCATCAGTAAATAAGTTCTTCATTCATTCCACCCAAGTCCAATATGCTTCCTTCCCTTTTCCTGCCCTTTGTCATTACAATAAAAGTATGAGGGGGCTCTTTCAGGTTGAAGTCATGGAAGAGAAGCTAAAACTTGCCAACATGAAGACAGGCCAATCAAGTGAATGCAAGAAGTATCAGAAGCTGGTGAGCAGAGTGCAAGAAAAAGATGAACTGATCAAGAAATTGGAGTACCAGCTGGAAAAGCAGGTAAAACTAGCAGAAATACATTGGGCATCTGTGTACTGTTCACAACATATAGTCTACCATTATGGCTTCCTGATGACCGATTGTGTTTATATCTTTTTTTAAAAGGATTTAATTTCAAATATGGATGTACCTTCCTTCAGCAGAGCTTTTATGACAATTTATTAAAAAAATCAAAATCAAATGCATCAGTACATCATGCAGTACATATGTGACAAAATATGCATAAATTGTGCAATGGCCAGAATACGATTGGTGTTTACAAAGGTTGGAATAACTTGACATGGTTAGCTATATCTACTTGACAAGGTGCTGGGTTGTGTCTCAGTAGCATGCCTGGTTATGTGCCCAGTTGTGCAACTGAGATGTACCCTGAGACTTCATCAGTTAGCTGCAATCAGCTGTGGCAGGTTGGGCAACCCTTATGCAAACAGCAGTTGGATTCTGCCCAGTAAAATATATTGACATGAATGAAAAAGTCTGGAAGAATTAAAAAAAATCCTTTGCCTCTGGCCAAAAAGATGACAAATTTGGTATCAGGCCAGGCCCTCTGGGGTGGGAATTTTATTAACGGGTCACTACCCACTTTAATTTTAGATGACAGGACCTCTTGACAGGGAGCCTGATGTAGCTACACAGGCATATTTATATGGAACCAGGTATACACAGACAGGCTAAAGTAGGGATAGTGAATTGTGCCAACCAAGGCAGAAGGAGAAAGATAAGATATATACAGTCATGTGAAAAAGAAAGCATACCTTCTTTGAATTCTATGGTTTTGTGTGTTTTTGTTAAATAAGTCGGGACACGGTGTAATGTCATGTGTTGTTGTTCATCTGAGGTTGTATTTATGTAATTTTCAGACCTGCTAAGGACCAGATTGTTTTTATTATGTCCAGATACATAAAAGCACAGAATTCAAAGAAGGTGTACTTTCTTTTTCATGACTGTATATATTTTTTGCCCATTTGCCCAGCAGATCTTGATGCCATTGACCCAAATTTGAGAGTGAAAGAGTTAGTTTCAGTTACTTTTTAAAATCTGAATGCTACAAGCCACTGGCCTATATTACAAAATATACTTTTCTATCTTCCAGCTTGTCATCACTTCAACTCCCAAAACAGAACAGAAGGCAGTTGCACAATTTTAGCTTTGAACCATGTAATATTCTTCATCCTCTATTCAGTGAGATCATACTTGGGTAGTGATAGAAAGAACTCACAAGTTATAAGTGAAGTTTTTCCTTATAAAACTATCATCCTAACATAGTGTAGTGATGTCTTTGTTATTGGGGAAAATAATTAATTGCAAGTAACTACTATTTGTAACTAATTACTTCAAAGTTCTTCTACTATCTTAACACATTTTTATTTTATTCCATAGAAGCAGCTGAGAGAAGATGAAGCTAGAATTGTTCAGGAAAAAGCAGCTAAAATTAAAGATTGGGTAACGACTAAACTAAGAGAGGTGATGACCAATATTTTTCTCCTTTTCAAGACATACATACAGAAATGTGATCAGCATTTTGGTGGGTTTTTAGGTGGAGATGGCTGAGTGGAGACCCAAAGTAAAATACTCATCAGGGAAAGAGAGAATACATTATATATGTTATTGTTTATTAATTATGGTTTATTACATTATCATTGTGAAATGGGCTGAGCTTTGCTCATTCCCCTTTTCTATAGATTGCATGGCTTGTCCTGTACTTCCACTGGGGCACACGGTTTCTGTCAGACAGGACAAAACTGAAATGTAGCTGTGGTGACTGTCCAGCCACTGAGAATGTGGGATTATGCCTCCTGGTCTGCCAGGCTGTGACTGCTCTTATTTCCTTTGGGAGAGTGCCATGAGCTGTTTCTCACTTCTTCCCACTATAAAACATGATTGTTATGAAAACACGTGTCCGTCATTGTAATAGCTTACTGCCTTTCAGAGGGGCTAAACCTCCTGAATGATGCTATGAAAGTATATGTGGTTTTTTCCCTCTTCTTTGCCTCCACTTGACATTTCTCTATCAGGAGGTTTAAAGATTCCACGGTCGCCATTGCAACTAGCATCAGAAGATGTTCTGGTGGTGTGTTTAAGGGCGTTTGTTCAGCTTTCCCCAGAGCAAGGCTGAAACTTATGTCAAGAGAGACAAATCAAGACCAAAAAAAAAAAAAAAAAAAAAACCCTTGCTTGCTGGGTTTTGCTACCTTATTGCTGGGTAGCTGTTTATTTTTGTTCTGCCTTGCTCTGGTTTGTTCCAGTGTGTGTGATCTGCTCAGTACTTGATGTGTGCTGATCCATGAGCCTTCATGATGGTGTGTCATTTAATGTTTCCTTATGGTCCTGTTTTTGCTAGTCATCTTCGCCCCTCTTTGCTAAACAGCTGCTCCTGTTTAATTTTCTTGGGAAATCAGGTGTTCTTGCATTCTGCTGTTTAATTTTTTTAACATTTTTTTATATAAATAAGAAAAAACTAAATTATAAAGCATTGCAGTGAAAATGTGAAAGTTGAGAATGGTGGGCAGGTAGAAGAGGGAGGGCAAGGAGGAGAGAGTGAAGTAGGCAGGGAGAGTGTGGAGAAGAAAGGCAAAAGGAAGTGGCAGTCTGTGGTCAGAGTGAGACCTTAGGGAGCAATTCCAGATTTGTGTGTACAGGTGGCACCAAAAGGACCCAGTGCATCCTAGTACATCCACCAACAAATGCCCTCCCCATGTATGGATGCAAAGACCAGGGTGATCTATTCAAATCTGCATAAAAAAATACCAAATAACAATCCAGAGCAACCCCTGAATGGTTGAGAAGAACATCACAGTGTGAATAATTCCTGAGAGTTACTGTTGCTGTGAGATCAGTAATTGCATTCCATTGCTAGACAAGACCTCATGCCAAATTTGATGTCCTCTTTTGATGCTTCTTTGGGTTGTGGAACTAGCGTGATAATGATCCAAGCTTATAGTACAACCTACGAACTTGTTCATTATTTGAATTCAACAAGTCCAAGGGTATTGGACTACTCTGCCGCCCAGAGTAGTCAATTGACTAGATGGGCGGGGTATAAATGTAATAAATAAATAAATAAATATGGGTTTAAACAGATGGTAGACATGTTTGGACATAATGCGACAGGATAAAAAGCTCTAGACAGGACAGCAAGCTCTAGACTGATACTTAAGATGATTTTTTTTTTGCATGTTTTCTTCCTTTGTTTCACAGCTGGAGTTGGAGAACCATTACCTCAAGGATTTTAACCTGAGGCTAACAAAGCAGGTCACAGCCCTTCAAGAGGCACTGCAGGGTAAATATATATTTTGTTATTGTCATCCAGGAAACAGAGCACAAAGGTCCTGACTTCATTGTATCTAGGTGGCATGCGTTAGGAGAAACTATTTATGCCAGCTTCACTGGAGTCGGTTTTGATTTCCTTCCAATGCACAGAAGTAGTGTGATCAGAATATGACCTCTCCATTTTCCATCTCATATATGCTTTCTAAAACATACTTTCAGACAGGCTGTCTAATAAGATATCTGTTACCATTTCCAAACTAACATTAGCTTTACTGAAGCAATTCCAAGCTTTGGATGGAGTTTATTGCTTGTCTGTTAGATGCAATGTATCACCAAAACCAGCATTATTTGACTTCTCTGCTGGCCTTTTTTTTTTAGAAAAATGGAAACAAAAGCATGTGAGTATAATCCACACTTTTGTTACTTAGGGATTCCAGTATGAGTTTGGGTCTCATGTTATGTCACTGTCAGCTCTTCAGATTTGCTGACTTCCTCCCTGACAGTATTATTATGACTAATTACATTTCTACCCTGCCTGCCCTCAAATAAAATCAAGGCAAGATGCGTATCTTCTCTCCTTCCCCACTTTAACCTCACAACAGCTCTGTGCTGTAGGTCAGACTGAGAGAAAGTGGCTGGCTCAAGGTCTCCAATGATTTCCGTAGTATACTAAAGGCTTGAACCTGAATGATATGTTCTTATTCTCATTGGTTAAAATAGGTCCACCTCAATGTGAAATATCTATTTCCAATGCACAGCTGTTTGACAACTAGATATAATACTTTAAAAATAATACTTCAGAAGTCTTATCAGTCCATACAACTCCTAAGTACATGAAGGTACAATTAAAGGCAGCTCCATATTTTATGGGACTAATAGGATTGCTGAGAATATACTAGTTTACCAGTGTTAAACACGTTTATTTGTTGAAGCCAGCACACAAAGAACAGATAACATAGTTCAATTTGAGTGACTCGTATAATGGCGTCAGCTGAATCACGTGCATCATTTTCCAACAAACTTTTCATATGATGATGTGTAGAATAAGCTCTGCTTCTGATGGCCTGTGGTGATATGAACAGAAGAAAATTATCTTTCCCAAGTTGCTTTCTGTGGGCAGACCATTTAAAACAATCATTTGTGTGTTAATTTTTTTTAAAAAAACTTCTTTGTTTCCAAATTGCTACAAGCCATTTGAAAACAACTTCGGTGACATGGTTTTCAGAAGTGCTTGGTGGGGGGGACATAAACATTGCCTTGTGGGGAGCCCAGGATTCCCACCACTGCTTTGCAGTAACAAATCAGACATAACCATATTACACAGGCAAGCAGCACACAGCACAGGACTGTGTAAATGTGTAGGGACTTCAGTCCTGTGCTATTACTCCTGATGGGAATACATGAGTGCTTGTCCCTGCATGAGGCTTCAACTCTCTCTGCGAACACCTTTCCAGCTGGAAACTTTGCAAGCAGGTTGCCTTCATCTCTTCTCATTGCTTACCAAATGAGATGATTGCTATAATAACCTGGCATTAAGTGTTCCCAGCATGCTACCAATCACACAGCTCTGAACGATACATTGGCTCTTGCACATAACTGTACTGTCTCTTTCTGTCTGATTCAATTTGGAGCCTCCAGTTTCGGGGCTAATTTGAACCAAGGCTTAATTCCTTAGTTCCATGCCATTGCTCAGCATGGCAGTGGTACAAAACTAAACAAAATCCATGCCAAATAGCATCCAGCTCAAAGCCTTTTATTTTATTTTTTTAAATCCCAAATTGCAGGTCTGATAACTATTCCTCCAGAAGAATCAGTTTCCAGCTGTAACATGAAGCTGCTTAGAGACCCATTGTCATGCCTGCTGGAGAACCCAGACCAGGATTCAAGGCTTCTGGCAGTGGGCATCAAACAGGCATATGAGGGTGTATCTCTGAAAGGATTTCCTTATATAGCAAGTATGGTCTTTATGGATGACACCTGTGTAGCAAGTGAGGTCAACAATTCAGTGCCTTCTCGCAACTCACTGAGGCTTATCTCTGACTCTTCAAACTACAGCAGCTCTTCAGTGAATGACTTGCTTTCCAAGGCAAACCCCCAGTTTTGCCCAACATTATCAAAATACCAAGAGGAAACAGTGAAATTTCATGGAAGCTTAGATTTTCAGTGTCCTCTGGAAGACCTTAAGACCACTAGTGCCTCAAACAAGACAGCAGCTGATCTGTACAAGCAATCAGATGAACTAAATGTTGAGTTCAGCACTTCTCGGTTGAACTCCTCTTCCTCTGGTGAAGTGAAGAATGCCTGTAAGAGTTCTATCATGGCATCAATTTCTGCTCCGAATTTGCAAAAATCCATCACCTCAGTACCCTCTAATTTCCCAGGGAGAGAAAGCAGATTTGGTAATAGCATGACTCTCCCCAAAGTTCAGACTCCTAGCAATCCAAGGGACAGTATACTGCTAGCCAAGAGGCATTACAGTCAACCCCAATCAGGAACAGATTGTTTCCATCATGTGGTGAACATTGAGATCAGTACTTTTCATCCTATAAGAGCTGCTACCCACTGCCAGGAGCAAGTGGAGGAGACAGATATTGATGAAGAGGTAGCAGAGAAGATGGAGATGGAAGACTGTCTAGTGGAGACTGATCAGCAGTCTTGTTCAAGGAAGGAGACAGGAACTTACAAAGCCAGAGTGATGGACCCAGGAGGCAAGCCACCTACTCCTCCACTGCACAGATTTCCATCTTGGGTAAGATCTGAGATTCTAGCATAGGTGTGGGGGTCACAAGCCAAATGGGAGTCATGAGTCAAATATGGAAGTGGGCTTCCAGCCATTTCTGCTGTTGTTTCTTTGGGCTGGTGTGGCCTATGGCAGATCCAGGCAGCCAATAGTTGGGAGCATCTCTGCTCCTGTTCTAGATGTTGGATCTTGGAACTGTCTTCTCCTGGCAGAAGAACTGTGAGGAGGGAGGGACTGTCCTCTAGATTTTTAATGATGCCTTCCTTCCCTTCTGGACTGCTCACTCCACTCAGCAGAATGGTCTGATCTTCTGTGTGGCATTTTCAGGGGACAGGGAGTGCAGTCCCACCAGATTAGTTGAACCTGCCTAAATTTAAATCTAACCCAAGATGGAATCCTTCACTTAAGATAGTCCAACTGCTAGTAGCTTTTAGGGGAAGGGGTCTGAAGAAGGGCAAAGCAGCCAGAGCTGCTTCAAAAGAGTAGAAAATTATCCTCCTAGTTTTCCCTTTTCCCCACAAATTTTTGTCTTACGTTAGGAGAGGCGAATCTATGCAGTCGCCAAGTCTGGCATGAGGCTTTCAGAAGATGCCCTTGGGAATGACTCTTGTAGCCAGAGTAAGTACTAGCATTTCACCATCTTGCTTCCTGTGATAGTATATCGCATTTGCTAGAACAGCTGATGCTATTTGCATTAAAATTTGGAAGCCTGGCATCACTGTTTAATGTTTTCATGAAAAACATAAATATCAAAGGGAAGCTGCTTGCCTTTCCTGACGGAGACCTGTAAGGGGAAATAAAGAATTTCTTTGCTTGTATATTCTGCAAGGATATGGGAGGAACAAAACAATCCTTCCCCCATGAGAGATGTGTGTTGCTCCTTCTCTAATTCTCTGAAGTGAATAGCAAACCAGAGAGGAGCCCCACCTTCCTTCAGTAATCAGCATGGGAAATATTTTCCAGTATGTGCATTTTTGTTTGAGGTAGACATACAGTCACCGTGGTTAGTAGCACCCACCAACACTTCCATACCTCCTCTTCTCCCCCCCCCCCCAATTCAAAAAGTCCCATTGTGCCTTCTGGAGAGCATTGAGGAAATGTTTATTTTGAGGGCCCCAGCTGGCTGATAGCTCAGTAGTTTAGGTGTCCATCTGTAGAGACAGAGGTTGGAAGTTCAGTTCCTCACTGTGCTTCGTGCAGGTAGAGTCAGCCTGTGTGGTCTTGGGCAAGCTGAACAATCCTGGGATGCCCTCAGAGGAAGGGAATGGTAAACCACTTCTGAGTATTCTCTATCTGGAGAATTCTGAAAAGTGTTACCATAAATTAGAATTGACTTGATGGGACATGGTTATTAATTTTTTAATGTGCTTTAAAATATTTTTGACCACTAAATGGCATTAAGAGGGCTTTTTCAATAAAACAATGACAAACCCCTTTTTATTTTAAACTTAAATTAAAAAGCAATTTTTAAAAGCTCAGTGATTCAGAACTGCAGCATCTTCCTTGTCAGTTGTTTGTTTTTGTCAGCCTCTCTGCAGCAACATAAAGTTTATTTCCTTCCCCCCACAGTCCAGTTTAGCTAATTGTGAATGCATCTGTTAAAAAATTATGTTTTTAAATTTCATGTTTTCCCCCCTTACTTAAAAAAAAACCTGTATAAACAATTTCAGCTTCAAATTTCTCAGCCCATTCACGCCCTGGGCCATCTACCTACCACATTTACAGAAATGTCACTGCGCCTGTCTACACCATGCTAAAGGGGGTAAGAAATCCTTTTTTTTACTTTTCTTCTGTTAAACAAAAAAGGGATTGATGGGTAAAGCCCATGAGAACAGATGCAAGGGGCATGATACTGGCATGAAAGTTGTTATGTGGTCCTCGGAAATGCAGAGTTGCATTTGTAACACAACAGTAAACTAGGAAAAATCACCAAATGAATATTCAAAATCAGGTAGACACTGTCCATCTGAAAACATTAGAAACCTGCAACAATTCAGTCCCCTAAAGCAGAAGGGGACTTGAAAGCATATTTTGGTATGGACAACTCTGGTAGAAGTCTTGAATTTTTCTTGAAAAACAGGTAAAGTAAATAGACAAATTCTGGAGTGCAAACAGGGAGTCAATTTTAGGCATTACGGGTAGCATGACGAGAAGCCTTTTCCTGAGATATCAAAGTAGGGAATAATTTAATGGGCAGTCATCCAGAATTTGCTTCCCCTTAAAACAGAGGTGTGAATCATGGAGCCTCTGAGTTGCATGAAACTCCAGGTTTGTTTTCATAGCCCACTGGACACTTGGTGGCTGCTTTCACGTTCCCACTCCAGAAAAAAATACTCATGTGAATAATGAAAATTGCCACTCCTGGAAGCCTCCAAGAGTGGAAGTTCTTAAAAATAAGGTGCAATCCCGCTCTTAATGTTGTACATCAAATGCAGATTTTATAGCAGTACTTTTAAAGATGTTGCATATAGATTGTGAGATGTCCAAAATACATGCAGTAACCTATTAACTAATAGCATGGAATATGGCTTGCTGAACGTTTTCCTCTCTGCCGCCACATTTAACCTCTCAAGAATGAGCAGTACTGTCAGGCATGGGTTTGCAAACATCATGGGAATACAATAGTAATTTTATGTGGTACATATGAGCAGCCATAAGATGGAGGCTATCGTCACAGCAGCATGGATGCATGCAACAAGAAAGAGTTTCACAGACTTCTGTACATAAAGAACATCATGTGGAAACTGCTCTGACAAACCCAGTAAACAGATATACAGACTTTCGTGTTCTATTTTGTCCAAAACAGTGTAAACCTTTCCCTTTTGCCTGGTTATGTTTGAATTGTGGCATTTATTTGAATTGGTATGCCTGCTTTTCCTTTCATCTGAACTTTAGAAACTTTGTTTTCCAGAAAGCCACGCAAATCAGCAATGTTCCTTTCTTGGATGAGTCTTCAGGCTCTGATGATGACTGCAGCTCCCATGTTAGCTTCAGCACTTCCAATACAGCATCTGAACCTAGAAAAACAAGCATGCCGGGCAGTCCTCGTGCAGTGAAACGAGGTAAGAGAAAAAAATATTTCGTACAGTTTTCTGCATGTCTGGAAGAAAATGATTAAAGTGATTTTTGAAATTTATACATAGCACAGTTCAAACTGAGATGGAAACTGTGCAGACTTAAGCTGTACTACAGCAATGAAATCCACTAACAGTGCAATCCTAGACATACTGTATATGCTCAAAAGGCAAGCCCAGGAAAAGGAGCTTCCGGGGAAGTGTGTGTTGGATAGCAGCCTAAGTAAGATACCAGCCTGAGATCATTGTGATTCTTGTCTGAATACCCTAGAAAAATTAACATCTCAAACTGGTTATATACCATGAAAAAGCATCTCAGTCTTGCCAGTGTGATAGAGGGCGCAGTTGCACTATGAAAATGAATCGGGAGATGGAGTAAGGCTTTTGAAGTCTGTTTAAAGTCACATAGTAGTCACATGGTTTTTGGGTCGGTGTGTTGTCCTCTTAGGAAAACTTTTAATTTGTTTTTAAGCTGTGTTGTATGTCAGTTGAGGAAGCAAAATGGGCTTTTAGAATAGTTGCATTTGAGGCTATTTTTTAATTTCTTGCAATCTAGATTAGCGCTAGTTCAGTATGACAGATAGAAAAAAAATTAACAGATTGGACTGCAAGGTTTTCCTGGAGCTCAATACACACACACACACACACACACACACACACACACACACACACACACACACACAGAGGAGTGGAGAGGGAGTGAGGGAACTGGCAGCAGGGGCTGACAAAAGGGAAAATACACCACTGAGTGGCAAAGAGAAATTAACCAGAGGAATTGATAAGATTGGCAACGTCTAGGCTTGCAAAGAAGGGAGCACTTTCCCCCACTTAACATTTCTCTCTGATTGGACTGCAAGGTTTCCCTGCAACCCGAAACCCATGGTCCTGGCATCCATTACTTGACAAACTGCACAGGCATGTTACACTTACAGAGAAGTTCACATATGCTGAAGTAATTCAAAATAAATCAAGTTCACAAGAGCTTCAAAATAAACGACCCTCTCTCAGTCGGGTAAAATTTCTCACTTTCCAACCAAAAAAACCACACTTCCTGGATAAAAATATCCATGCTTCCCTATGTGTCATGGAGACAGAATTTTTAAAATCAATTTCAAACGTGCTAAAACTGATTCAAAAACAGGTTTTTTTCCTAACATATAACTACGCCTAAGGTGCTTCCCCCACCGCCAACTAACATCAATGGTGCGTTGTCTGGGTTGTTTTGGGATGGGTTAACTGCCATGAGTTTGACATCTGTCAGGACTGGCAGATGAATGCCTTTCTGATTGATTTTGCAACTGGTAGCCCATTCAAGTGTAGCAAACTTGCCAGGTATTGCAACCTCCTTCACTACTCCAAAGGTTCTACTTGTCTTGTAAATGTACTGTCTTGTAAATGTACTGGAGATGGACTCTTGGACACACATTCTTGTACTGTTATAGATTTATTTTTGAATGTTAAGTCTTCTTCCATGCATAGCTCTCAGAGCGGCTACGTCACCTCTGATCACTTCAAGTACAATATTTCTCCATGGAGGCATTCTACTCTGTTTATTAAGTGCTTAGTTATCTACTGAACCATTAAAGGATAAGCATGTGTGTGTGATTTGGTATCTATATACCTGAGAGTAGATCCTACTCAACTTAGTGGGACCTATTTGTAAATAGGCATAAATAGGGTTCTGCTATAAATGTACATATTAGTATGCATGGTAGATAGTAAGAACGACAAGGAAAGATAGCCAGAGAAAAACAAAACAAAAATAAAAAATAAGGAAGGCAAAAACATTGCGGCACCTTAAAAACTAACTACTCTGTTTTCATGCGAGCTTTTGTGAACAAATCCACTTCTTCAGCCAGGAAAAGTGTACAGATTTTCAATGTTTCCTCAGCAGGTGTGTCTATGTCTTCATTAAGCTCAGAGAGTGATTATGCCATCCCCCCCGATGCCTATTCTTTGGATGAAGATTATTCTGAACCAGAGCACAAACTGCAGAGGACATCATCCTATTCTGCTGATGGTGGGGTATGCAATGTAAGATATATTTCTCCCAAAGTCTTTATTCTGGACTGGATGTAAACATGTAAGATAAGATGACTATTTTTGCAATGCCTGTCAGCAGACAGCAATGTCTGCATCTCCTTAAAGTAGAACTCATTTTCAAATGTTTCATGATGTATTGAGCATTGGCAGCCTATGTTCCAAGCTGGAAGGGTGCTGCTGTGTACAGCCATGGTGGGGTGAAGAGTATCCCCTCCAAGATCACAGGCCATTTGCTGTATACTGATACTCAAGATAAAGTTGGGTGCAGGAATGAAACAGGAAGCAGGATGTTGGCAAGTCTTTGGGTCCGAGTCCCAAGTCCGAAGCCTTGGTACCAAGTCCACGTCTGAGTTATCAAATCCCAAGTCCCAAGCCTCAAGTCTGAGTCCCTATTAAAAACAACCCTTTTCCCCCAGAAAAAAGGGGAGAAATGGGTGGATTCTGAATCATGAGTCTTGTCCGAGTCACTGAAAGAAAAACCCAAGTTGAGTCCAAGTCATGTCTCCAGTGCGACTTAAGTCCAACTTGACAGCAAATCCCGCAACCTGAGTCCCCATCTCCGACAGGAAGTATGTTTGGTTTGCCTACCTGCAGAAGTATTCTTGCTCTTTTCCTGCGATATATTTCAAAATACATCTACGTATACCACTTAAAAGTTAAAAAATTGAAACCAGCTTATACAAATCCTGTTGTGTATAACTTCGCAACACCTATAGCAGTGTTAAAATATGCTCCCTAAAAATACAACCCATAAAACAATAACTGAAATAGCAGTAACTGAAACAGCTGGCATTGGACAAAGCCAGCTATCAGATCCCCAGGAGCAGTGAATTTCTTCCCACAAGCCCTCATCATTCCAAAGAGCTACTGCTGCTCTATGTAGCTTTCCAGAGATGGCTCTTTTCTAAAAGTCTTTGATGACCTCTCAGAGCCAGACGTCAAATTTTTGTGGGGGGAAACCTACAGCAATTGAAACAAGGGAAAGGATGGCACCTGAACTGGAATGGGGGTAGGAAACTGGAGTGAGGGGTCAGTGGCAGGAGAGACTGTTAGGGGAAACAAGGAAAGCAGCAGCCGTACCTACTGCCGGCTGACAATTGTGCTATGGGATACAAAAGGGCAAAATCTCATTCCCAGTACCTTTTGAGATCCGTATGAAGTGATTGGAAGGGGTTATTAGGAGACATGAGTGTGGTGTTCGCAATTTGCCCTGGCACACACCTCTGTAATTCTGTTGCATCTGTGTCAAGAGTGGCTGTGCACAGTGTGAAGTGGACCTTGGATACACTGATATGTGGTCAATGAGGGCTAAAAAACTGAGGTTGAGTTCTGGACAGATCAGCATCAGTAAAACAAAAATAAAAGACAGCAGCCTTGGGTTTTAGTTCCACAAGAAGAGTAGGCTTGGGTCTTGGTGTACTTTCTTTTTCACCTTGTCCATCACACAGAGCAAAATATTTATTTTCCCTTCTCTAGGAGCTACTAGAAAAATCTGGCTACTTGCTGAAAATGGGTAACCAGATAAAGGCATGGAAGAGACGTTGGTTTGTTTTGAGAAATGGTCAAATCATGTATTATAAGTCCCCGGTGAGTTGCTAGCAAACATTCCTATATACTGTTTTAATAAACAGAACTAATAGCTCATTCTTAGGCTGTTTTTGATACTGTATTTCTGTTACCAGTTGCAGTAAGACGCCAGAATCAAAACATCACTCTCTTTCTAAAAATGCATATGTACTGAGTCACCCCAACTAACAAATGACTTTCATTAACTTCAGTATTCGTTAATCAAATCAGTATACCCTTCCAGGCTCAGTTTTTAGATTTATCAGTAATGTTTTCATGAATAATCACCCTACTATTAAAACAGCAACTAAACTATGTTTCCAGCATTTCCCCCCAGTTATTATATCCTATATTCCATGTCTCTTTTGTTGTCTTTCTCTCTCCAGAGTGATGTCATTTGTAAGCCTGAGGGCCAGGTTGAACTGAATTCTTCTTGCCAAATCATTAGGGGTGAAGGATCCCAAACCTTCCAGGTAAACATTGTTTTTTTATTTCTGGAAATCTATGGGAGAAATCCTGAGAACTTTATTCCCACCCAAGCCCTTGTTAGCAGAGTGGAAATACTGGCAGAGCCAATTTTTAGGGTGTTTCTTTTTCTTTTTTTGAAAGAAAAAAACATTCTCCCATTGTAAGCAGTGGAAGAGAAAGGAGATAAGACATGTTCTGAGGGGCATCTGGATTTCTATTCCTCTTGGAGGCACAGCTGGGGTTTCAGAGGCACTGGATTTAAAGGACAAACACCTTCTTCCTCTCTGACTGGTATTTTAAGGGGGATCAAAAATCAGATCTGTCTCACTGAAGTTGGAATATTATCATTCACCCTTGTGGGGAAGGGGGTGTCTGATTCATCTTGTCACTTTCACAGCACATTAATGGGATCACAGATGTGTAGCCTAAGTGTGCAAACAGGGGTTGGTAGATAGAAGGGAGGAGTTCCAGAAGAAGGGATGCTCAGTACTTTTCCTCCCCCCCCCCTTCCTACACTGGTTTAAATGGCATGTATTAACCCATGGCATCTTTATTTATTTATTTATTTATTATTGGATTTATATCCCGCCCTTCTAGACAGGAGTCTACTCAGGGCGGCTCACAATATATTGTATACAAACAAATAAAAACAACAATTAAAATCTACAATAATAATATGATCAAGATGGGAGGAAACAACAAAAGCCAAGAAAGTACAATCAAGAATTGGCAGGAGGGAAAGCCTGCCTAAAGAGCCAAGTTTTTAATTGACTCTTAAAAACACCCAGCGAGGGTGCCAGGCAGATCTCTGGCGGCAAGCTGTTCCAAAGTCGAGGGGCCACCGCCGAGAAGGCCCGGTTTCTTGTTCTTTCTTTTCGGGCCTCTCTCGGCATCAGGCCCATCAGCGGTCTTTCCTGGCTCTGGCGAGTGACTCGAGTAGATCTAGGTGGGAGAAGGCGTTCTGCCAGGTATCGAGGTCCTAAACCGTTTAGGGCTTTATAAGTCATCATTAACACTTTGAAGTCAATGCGGAAACGAATGGGCAGCCAATGCAAAGCAGCCAGAATGGGAGAGATATGCTGGAATTTTCTTGTTCCACTAAGTAATTTGGCTGCCGCATTCTGCACCATTTGAAGCTTCCACATCAATCTCAAAGGTAGCCCCACGTAGAGCGCATTACAGTGGTCTAATCTCGAGATTACAAGCGCATGGACCAGAGTGGTGAGGGCCCCACCATCAAGATAGGGACGCAGCTGGGCAATCCGCCACAGATGGTAATTGGCGGAGCGGACCACTGACGCCACCTGGGTTTCCATGGTGAGCGGCAGGTCCAGATGTACTCCCAAGCTGCGAACCTCACTCTTCGCAGCGAGAGTCACACCCCCAAAAGTGAGGGAGTTTCCCAAGCCGCCAATGGAGGGGCCACCCACCCTCAGGACCTCCGTCTTGTCCGGGTTCAGCCTCAACCCATTCCCCTGCATCCATTGCAGTACGGCCTCCAGGCAACGCTGAAGGGACAGAACGGCATCCACTGAAGTAGGTGAAAAGGAGATGTAGAGCTGCGTGTCATCAGCATACTGATGGCACGAAGCCCCACACCCCCTGATGACCCCACCCAGCAGCCTCATATAGATATTAAACAGCATTGGGGAGATGATCGAGCCCTGCGGAACCCCACAATTGAGGCTCCACGGGGCCGAAACACTCTCCCCAAGCTGAACTCTCTGAGGACGGTCCTCCAAGTAGGATCAGAGCCAGGCAAGCGCCAGGCCACCGATTCCCAACTCGGAGAGCCTCCCAGGAGGATACCGTGGTCGACGGTATCGAAGGCGGCTGAGATATCGAGGAGGACCAACAAGGACATTTTGCCCCTGTCAGCCTCCCTCAACAGGTCATCCAACAGTGCGACCAGTGCCGTTTCTGTGCCGTGGCACGGCCTGAAGCCCGACTGGAATGGATCCAGGGCATTGATGACTTCAGAGTCATTACAGATCTTTTGCTAATTTAGGGAGTGTCTGGGGACTCAGAGGGCTGGAGAACCTGGGGATCTATAACCCCTGCTGGTACACCACCTTTTTGTTCTTCTTCCATCTCTGACAAAAACTGTCTGTGGAAATTTCCACAAGAAACATGTGGTGCGAGGATCAAAACTGCTCTGCTGAAGATGGCACAGAAATCTCTCCCTCTTTCTGCCCTTGGAGTAGGGTTGTCTGATGTATCCATAGCTACTGGTGGTAAGAGTCTTAAGTGAAACAATGCTGGTGCTTTAGACCCCACCCACAGCTGGGATGTAGTCCTCCCATTCCTCCTGAGTTTCTCTGAAATTGAATTCAGCCATGGGGCTGAAAGAGATTGCCTAGGCTGTACAGGAGTGCATTCAGGCATTTTATCCCTTCTGCCTTTTCAGGATTCTGCTCCAGTGAATGTGGCTGAAATTTCACGTATCAGCATATTCACTGCTAATACAATACAATACAATACTTTGTGCCTTGTGTTATTGAACTGTGTCTTTTTTTCACTTGTAGCTCATCACTGAAAAACGAACCTACTTCCTGACAGCTGACTCTCCTAACATCCTAGAGGACTGGATCCGTGTCCTTCAAAACATCCTGAAGGTGCAGGTGACCAATCCCACCAAAATCCCTCTCAGTGACACTAAACCTACTGTGAAAGGCTGGCTCACCAAGGTAACTGCATGACTGTATCAGGTATAGTATGATTGGTCTCTTAATTGTGTGTAAAATCAGCTACGGAATGTCAGAGGTGGATTAATTTCAACAAAATAAGTGTGCAAAATAGTTAAACCAAATGAAAGGATACGACAAAGATGTGACTCATAATAAAGTTGTTGGACTTAATTGCTGTAATTAGAGATGAGCACAAACCGCTGGTTCAGTAGTTCATGAGAGTTTGTTATTGGTCGAACAAGTGTTTGGTTCTTCAAACCCCCACTTCCTCTGGCAGGTACCCACTCGGAGGCAGCGGCCAAGCTTGCCTGCCCCACCTCCTTTGGATGCTGCATCTGAATGGTGCCTGTTGGAGGAGGTGAAGCTTTGAAGAATGATCTGTTTGGCCAATACGTGAACTGGCATGAGCCGCCAAACTGGCAATTCATGCCCATCTCTAGTTGTAATTCACAGCAGTGTCCTCAATCATTAGGTAAGTCTATAAAGACTTTAGACATATTCGCCATCTCTTCTCTCATGTTTGGGATAAACGGATGGGTTATCATTGAGATAAAGTCTGGCCCAGTTTTGGTGTTAAGAGGTCCTCTCTTCCAAAAGCTACTTTTCTCATTACTTTGCTGAGTGTGCCAAAGCAGCAGGAGCCTAGGCCAAACAAATAACATCTCGGAGCAGGGCCCTAGTGCCTATAGGCAGTACCAACTGCTTCTTTTGTGGGCACCTTGATCTTCTCTTCCTGCGTGGTGGCTCATAAAAAGGGAAAGATGTAGAGCATCATTGCATAGCAGCACGTTATAAGGGTTGGGACTGAAACCTAGACTGTCAAATCAATCAGTCAGAAACCAAGCAAGATTACAGTTAAATTTAGATTAGGCATCCTTCAGTCTCGAGAGACTATGGTAACGTGCTCTGTATGGAGGACTTGGAACAGCGTCTAGTGTGGCTGAGAAGGCCAATACGAGAGTGACAATCCCTTCCACACTGATGACAAATACAATCTGTCCCCTGTCCAGCTCCCTGATTTTGCTGGTTTCGGGACTGCCTCTTTGCCTCGGCCTGCTGAACAAGTGTCTCTTCAAAATGGGAGAGGCCATGCTGCACCGCCTGCCTCCAGGCTGAACGCTCAGATGTCAAGGTTTCCCATCTGTTGAGGTCCATTCCTAAGGCCTTCAGATCCCGCTTGCAGATATCCTTGTATCGCAGCTGTGGTCTCCCTCTGGGGCGATTTCCCTGCACTAATTCTCCATACAGGAGATCTTTTGGAATCCGACTGTCAGCCATTCTCACGACATGCCCAAGCCAACGTAGACGTCGCTGTTTCAGTAATGTATACATGCTACAAATTCCAGCTCGTTCTAGGACTACTCTATTTGGAACTTTGTCCTGCCAGGTGATACCAAAAATGTGTAGGAGACAATGCATATGGAACGTGTTCAACCTCCTCTCCTGCCATGCACGAAGGGTCCAGGACTCACTGCAGTACAGGAGTGTGCTCAGGACACAGGCTCTATCGACCTGGATCTTGGTATATGCCGTCAGCTTCTTATTAAGCCATACTCTCTATGTGAGTCTGGAGAATGTGGTAGCTGCTTTGCCAATGCGTTTATCCAGCTCGACATCTAGGGAGAGAGTGTCAGAGATCGTTGAGCCAAGGTACACAAAGTCATGAACAACCTCCAATTCTTGTGTAGAGATGGTAATAGAGGGAGGTGAGTCCACGCCCTGGCCCATGACTTGTGTTTTCTTCAGACTGATTGTTAATCCAAACTTTTGGCAGGCTTTGCTAAAGCAATTCATGAGTTGTTGGAGGTTTTCAGCAGAGTGGGCAACAACAGCTGCATCATCGGCGAAGAGGAAGTCCCGCATGCATTTCAGTTGGACTTTGGTCTTCGCTCTCAATCTAGAGAGATTAAAGAGCTTTCCATCTGATCTAGTCCGGAGAGAGACACCTTCTGTTGCAGTTCCAAAGACGTGCTTCAGCATGACAGCAAAAAAGATCACAAACAGGGTCGGCGCAAGGACACAGCCCTGTTTCACTCCGCTTCGGATGTCAAAGGGATCTGATGTTGAGCCATCAAAAACTACAGTGCCCTTCATTTCCTCATGAAAGGACCTGATGATGTTAAGGAGTCGAGGTGGACATCCAATCTTGGGAAGTATTGAAAGGCCGTCCCTGCTAACCAAATCAAAGGCCTTTGTGAGATCTATGAAGGCCACAAAGAGTGGCTGTTGTTGTTCCCTACATTTCTCCTGCAACTGTCTGAGGGAGAATACCATGTCAGTGGTGGATCTATTAGCTCGAAATCCACACTGTGATTCTGGATAGACTCTGTCTGCAAGCACCTGGAGTCTCTTCAGCACAACACGGGCAAGCAGCTTCCGTACAATGCTGAGAAGAGAGATGCCACGGTAGTTATTGCAGTCGCCCCTGTCTCCTTTGTTCTTATACAATGTGATGATGTTTGCATCCTTCATGTCCTGTGGTACTCCATCTTCCCTCCAGCAAAGACAAAAGATTTCATACAGCTCGGTGGTGATGATGTCTTTACAGCACTTCAGCAGGGATGTTATCCTGCCCAGGTGCCTTGCAGGAGGCGAGGGAATCCAAGGCCGCTTTTATTTCTGCTAAAGTTGGTTCGCTGTCCAACTCTTCCAAGACAGGCAGGTACTCGATGTTATTTAGTGCCTCTTTGGTTACTACATTCTCTCTGGAATATAGCTCAGAGTAGTGCTGCACCCAGTGGTCCATCTGCTGTGCTCGGTCCTGGATGATCACGCCTGTAGCAGACTTCAAGGGAGCAGATTTCCTCTGTATTGGACCTAAAGCCTGCTTGATACCGTCATACATTCCCTTGATGTTACCTGTGTCCGCTGCTATCTGTATCTGAGAGCAGAGCTGAAGCCAATAATCGTTGGAACATCTCCTGGCAGCCTGTTGGACTTGGCTACGAGCAAGTCAAAGAGCCTGCAAGTTGTACTCACTAGGACAGGCTTTGTATGCTGCTAGAGCTCTCCTCTTATCCTCGATGGCTGGCATCAACTCCTCCGAATGGGCTTCGAACCAGTCGGCCGTCTTTTTGGTCTTCTTGCCAAATGTGGACAAGTTGGTGTTATAAACAGCGTTCTTGAAATGTTCCCATCGTTCAGGTGCATTTGCATCAGCCGAGCCTGGAAGGGTTTGGGCAAATTCCTCCACTTTTCTTTGATCGCGAGTCTTGCTGTTGTCAATACATGGTCTTCCTTCCTTTTTCGTGTGATACAGTCTCTTTATTCGCAGTTTGACTCTACTACACACCAGGGAGTGATCAGTATCGCAATCAGCACTCTGGTAACTGTGTGTGATCGTAAATACAGTGGTGCCTCGCAAGACGAAATTAATCCGTTCCACGGTTAATGCCGTCTAGCGAAAATTTCGTTTTGCGAAGCGCGTTTTCCCATAGGAATGCATTGAAATTTAATTAATGCGTTCCTATGGGGGGAAAAAAGTCAGAAACCAAAAAAAAAAGTCACCAAAAAGTCACTTACCAGGTAGAGTAGACTGAGCCCAGCTCCTCACAGTGGCTTTGTAGCCCCAGAACAGCCGGAAAAAGAGTGCCAAACAGCGGAGAGTCAGCAACTAGCAGGGAGCCGGCAGCCATTTTGTGGTCGCCTCCGCTCCTGCCCCCCCTCTCAGCTGAGAGGCGGGGAGAGGGGGGGCAGGAGCGGGAGACGACCACAAAATGGCTGCCGGCTCCCTGCTGGTTGCTGACTCTCCGCTGTTTGGCACTCTTTTTCCGGCTGTTCTGGGGCTACAAAGCCACTGTGAGGAGCTGGGCTCAGTCTACTCTACCTGGTAAGTGACTTTTTGGTGACTTTTTTTCGGTTTCTGACTTTTTTCCCCCCTTAGGAACGCATTAATTAAATTTCAATGCATTCCTATGGGAAACGCGCCTCGCAAGACGAAAAATATCGCAAGACGCCCATCTTGTGAGGCACCAAAAATCGCTCAAGACCCTTTCGTCTTGTGAGTCTTTTGTCCTGCGAGGCATTCGTCTTGCGAGGCACCACTGTACTAGGAAGGCTACAATGTCTAGTGAGGATCAAATCAAGCTGATGCCAATGCTTCGATCTTGGATGTCTCCAGGAAACTCTGTGTTGAAGCTTCGTATTAAAGAACGTATTTGCTGACACAAAGACCATAATAACAGCAAAACTCCAGCAAGCGTTGGCCATTTTCGTTCATCTTCCCAATGCCAAAACGGCCTAGACAAGTGGGTCAAGAATTGTGATCAGCACCAACTCTAGCATTAAAGTCTCCAAGAATGAACAGTGGTTCTCTCTCAGGAATTTTTTTGATAGTAGCTGCCAGATCGTCGTAGAATTTGTCTTTGACTTCTGTTGTGGACGACAGTGTTGGTGCATATGCACTAATGAGGGTGACCGGTCCCGCTGATGAGTGGAGCTGCAGAGACAGGATTCTTTCACTCCCCACAGTAGGTGGAACAATTGATCTCAGCAGAGTATTTCTGACCGCAAAGCCAACACCATGTTCCCTGGTCTCATTCAATGGTTTTCCCTGCCAGAAGAATGAGAAGTTTTTACCTTTGACAGATCCCATGTCTGGCAATCTCGTCTCTTGCAGGGCAACAATGTCCATCTGCATTCTGCTCAGTTCCATGTCGATGACAGCTGTCTTGCGCACGTCGTCTATTTCCTGCAGGTCGTCAGAAAAGCCAGGGGTCATTGTCCAAACATTCCAGGTGTCCAACTTTAGGGCAAAAGTTTTCTTATGATTATTGCATGGTGCAGGGTTATCGATCTGCTTGTCGGCTTTCACCCTAAACCCCACGCACCCCGTGAGGTTAACAGACCGTGGCGAGGTAGCACCTTACTGGCTGGGGACTGCCCAGCTTAAAGAGGGTGGTAGCTACCTAGTGAGGTGCAGTGAACTCTCCCACCGTTGGAAGTAGCCCCTGGCGTCATGCTCTACGCCAATCGAGCAAAGACTTATAACTGGTAACTGCTACTTCCCGTGTTGTTTCGACGCTGTATGCGAAGCTGGAGTGTCCTCTCCAGAGCACGAAGCCTGGGTAAAATAATATGGAGGAGAGGCTGTTACCCAAGCAGCAAATCCCCCCCTCCATGTCGCTGAAATAGTCCAATGGAAAGGCAAGAGCCAATACAACTGGTTCCAGCGATGTCGCAGGAGTTGCCAGAACGACATGAACTGCCTCCAGGACTCTGGCTCTGGATTTTGCCTCGAGGTTAACTCCTGAAGCTTTTTCCATCAGTGGATATAGCCACAAGGCAGTGGTTTGAAATCGGAGTTTTCCTTCTCCTAGATGGGCTGCCTTCCAAGGCTGACGATCCCCACCTACCCGGCTACAGTTAAATAGTGTTTAGTATAAAGCAGTGTAGCTTTTATCTGTGGATCTTCAGACTGTACTATAAAATGCAATAGATATATAAAGGGTTTTTCTTTTGTAAGAAGGTAAGTCTTCATATAACTTTCTCACAAAACTAACAGATCCATGCAAAATAGGTGAAATCCTTCCATTCCCATGTTCTTTTTGCAGGTAAAACATGGACGCTCAAAACTAGTCTGGTGTGCACTGGTTGGAAAAACCTTCTACTATTATCGAAATCAAGAAGACAAGGTTGTTTCTTTTTATCCTCTTGTATTTAGCATTTTAAGAAAAGCTTCATATCCTGTTTAGTTTCTCCTGGTTCAACCTATAACAGATTCTCGAAGGCTTTCACAGCCGGGATCTGATGGTTGTTGTAGGTTTTTCGGGCTGTTTGGTCGTGTTCTGCTCATCCAGTTGATCTTTCCAGAAGACATCACAGCCCTTTTCCAACACTGCCTAACGACCAGCTACGTTCAGTGGGATAATGATTTCTATGAACAGACAGATGGAGTGGCCATGGGGAGCCCCCTCAGCCCGGTTATAACAAACTTCTACATGGAACATTTTGAAAAACATGCCCTGGCTTCGGCACCTTTCGCACCCACAGTCTGGTTCCAATACGTGGATGATTTTCCAGAACACGGCCAAACAGCTCACAAAACCTACAACAACTATAACAGATTGTTTTTATTATTATGTATTTATTTCTTCATCTGGCTGGATACCTCATTGAGTGGGTTGCCTGCTGAAGAGCCAGAGATTGGGGGTCTGATACCCCACTGTGCCTTCTAGAAGAGTCAGCCAGCATAGCCTTGGGCAGGCTGCACAGTTGTGGAATGTCTCCAGAAGGGAATGGTGAACCACTTCTGCATATTCTGTACCTAGAAAACCCTAGAAAGAGTTGCCATGAATCAGAATTGACTTTACAGCATGTTATTATATTATTTATTCGCAAACAAACACTCGTACACATTCAGACTGTATTGACGTTAAAATAGAGTAAAAAGTATTACGCAGATCTGTTACAAAATTGTTATACTGGACAGAGGTCAGGAACCATTTGTTGTAGAAGTCAGATTCTCAGTGCTTGTACTGAACAGAATGAGTACATACTGGTATGCCTAGTGTAATAGGAATCCTGGGAACAAAACTGACAGCTCCCCAGAACAATCTCATTCCACCATGCATGTAAACCTCTTTGTCTTCTTTTCTCAAGTGTCCTTTAGGCTATTTGCATATGCAGGAGTCCAAGGTGGAAGAAGTGGATCGCTCCTGTGATTCTGATGAAGATTATGAGACTAATGGTGGAGGCATCCTTTCTTCACATTGCACCCTGGTTATTCACCCTCCAGAGCAGAGTCCCACTTATCTCCTAATTGGTACTAAACAGGAAAAGGTATTAAGGATGGATACAATAAAAAAAAAAACTTGGGTTGTAAAGTGTAAATACAAGGTCCCAAATAGGTTGCTCATATTGTGTAGGCATCCTTCAGTCTCGAGAGACTATGGTAACATGCTCTGAATAGAGGTCTTGGAACAGCGTCTAGTGTGGCTGAGAAGGCCAGTTCGAGAGTGACAATCCCTTCCACACTGAAGACAAATACAATCTGTCCCCTGTCCAGCTCCCTGCCTCTTTGCCTCGGCCTGCTGAACAAGTGTCTCTTCAAATTGGGAGAGGCCATGCTGCACTGCCTGCCTCCAGGCTGAGCGCTCAGATGTCAAGGTTTCCCATCTGTTGAGGTCCATTCCTAAGGCCTTCAGATCCCGCTTGCAGATCTCCTTGTATCGCAGCTGTGGTCTCCCTCTGGGGGCGCTTTCCCTGCACTAATTCTCCATACAGGAGATCTTTTGGAATCCAACCATCAGCTATTCTCATGACATGCCCAAGCCAACGTAGACGTCACTGTTTCAGTAATGTATACATGCTAAAAATTCCAGCTCGGTCTAGGACTACTCTATTTGGAACTTTGCCCTGCCAGGTGATACCAAAAATGCGTCGGAGACAACGCATATGGAACGTGTTCAACCTCCTCTCCTGCCGTGCACAAAGGGTCCAGGACTCACTGCAGTACAGGAGTGTACTCAGGATACAGGCTCTATAGACCTGGATCTTGGTATATGCCGTCAGCTTCTTATTAAGCCATACTCTCTTTGTGAGTCTAGAGAACATGGTAGCTGCTTTGCCAATGCGTTTATCCAGCTCGACATCTAGAGAGAGTGTGTCAGAGATCTTTGAGCCAAGGTACACGAAATTATGAACAACCTCATATTAGTAGCTCTCATTTTACAGATAAGATGCAGAATAGCAGATCAGGTTGCACTCACTCACCCTCTACATGTGGTAGGTAACAAACCTGGAGCACACAGAGGGAATTCAGTGTTCCAAATTGTGTGGAGAGCCTCCACAGCTTCATTGGGAAAATATTACTATATTTTACCAAGAACAAGATGCTGCAGTGTCATTATTTGGAAAATACAATTTCCCACAATTCTGAGGGAAGAAGTGCAGACTGTATACAATGAAGGATGAACAAATGTATATTTATGGCTCAAAATACTACTTTTGTTGAATGTGCCCTTATCATATTGTTGTGGGTTTTTCGGGCTGTTTGGCCATGTTCTGGAGGTTTTTCGTCCTAACATTTCACCAGTCTCTGTGGCAGGCATCTTCAGAGGACAGGAGCTAGAATTCTATCTGTGTTCCGGTGTAGTGTGTGGGATTGTTGAGTATTTGTAGCTGGGGGATCAGAGTTTTTGTTCTTTTCAGGACTTTTCTTTACTTCATACTATGCCCTTATCATAGTTTGAAGTAAAGAAACAAACAGCAAGGCAGCTGGAATTAGTCTTGGAATTAGGTTCATGTTTAATGATCTAGGGTTGATTATTTCAGACTTCTAGCATCACTCAATCTTTATCATTCTTTTATTCCAAGGATACTTGGCTGTACCACTTGACAGTAGCAGCAGGCAGCAGCAGCACAAAAGTGGGCACTACCTATGAGCAGCTGATTGGGAAGCTGCTGGATGCAGAAGGAGACCCAAGTAAGTAGAAAGTAAACAGATTTTAAGAGCAATAGGTCTCAATTTAACCAGCATATCAACCTCATAGTGCAAGAGTATTCCCCTCAAGAATATATATCTTCCTGAAATCTACATGCTGGTATAATGTGCTGGAAATAATTTAGATAATAACTTGCAACCAGACTTTCATAATTTCATGGATATTGTAGTAAATGTTTTAAGGACAATGCTGAGCCAAGGCAACGAAATCTTGACAAGTAATCTTTGGATAAGAGCAAGGTGGCCGATTTGTAAAAATGGAAAAATCCACACCACCATCAACAGATAATTTTAGATGGCTCATATTCCAGGGGTGCTCCCTGGAACAACATTAACAGTTGTTAATGTGAATGAATTCCCTTCACTTCCCGTCCCTTTCTGCCGCTGTTTGGAGTTGCAGAAAATGCCTCGGCAAACAAATTTTTTTTCTTATGGTTTCACAGTGATGCTAAGTAGGCATGGGCAATCATGGAAAGTCCCACACATCAACTGCGGTCCCATAGTTTTCCCCCTCAGCCTTTAACATGGAATAAAATGATAATTATGTGCCATTGAGTCAGTTCTGACTTCTGGTGTTACTATCAAAGGTTTTCTAGGTATAGTGTACTCAGAATTGGTTTACCATTCCCTTCTTCTAGGGGCAATGTGGGACTGTGGAGCTTGCCTATGACTACACAGGCTGGCTCTTCTCCTGGGAGGCACAGTGGGGAATCAAACTCCCAACCTCTGGCTCCACAGCCAGGTACTCAATTCATTAGCGCAGGGGCATAAGCACCCATCTATACTTAAGTTAGTGGAAAGCAAGAGGTCTTTGCTGCTGGAATGAGAAGTCAAAAGACAACCTTTTAATTGTAACATTCTGTAGGTGGGCTTCTTGCTGTTGTACTATGTTGACAATCATTGGAGTTAGAATTAATCTACAAGCTTGGAACAAGTGCAGGCTACAAACTCTTGCAGTTTCCAGACATGTAGCTGTTCTAAGCTAGAAGTGGAGTTCGAGGTGACTTTTCAACTCTATTGAGAGTATTGCACTTTTTCTATCTGTACATCCTGTTATATTCTACCCACAGTGGTATGTATAGTCAGTGGGTAAGGTCAAATTCACCTGAGTAGCCATCATTATCAGTTTTGCATTGAATATCATTTTGTAACTCCACTATTCCCCCCCCCCCAAAACCGATCTTTTAATTAGCACTGAAACACTCCTATAGTTGGTGAAGGAAAGAGGGACATAGTGCTTTAAAACCATAATGCTATATACTGCCAAATTTCTTGTGTGAAAGCACCCTGCATCTCTTCAAAATAGAGGTGGGTGTGTCCATATGGTTGCTTCATCTTGATATATTAGCTTTCTAGTGGTGTAAAAGTTTTAGTGTTGCACAAACTGAAACTTGCCATACAATTGCATTCTGAAATGGAACAGTCTCAAGTGTACCGTCCCTCATGCATTTTCTAAAGGACCTGCATAGCTATAAAACAAAAAATCCTGGTAAGCTAGTATGACCATACCAACATCTCCTTTTTTGGCAAGAGTTTTAATATTTCCAAAAGAAAGATGTGCAAACTCTAACTAGGTTTCTGAGATTTTTCAGAACTGTTTTTGGTCCCTTAATTTAGATTCTCCTTTGTGGAAACACCCTCTGCTGTGCTACAGCAAGGATGGGCTACAGTCTTCCCTGACCACACTGCCTTCAGAAGCACTGCAGACAGAGGCCCTCAAACTCTTCAAGGTATTTCTGAGCATTTACACCATGAAAAACTTTGTTTTCATTTCATTTCGGGTTGTGGGGGCTGCCCCTTGCCTTCTGAGGGTTCTTTTGTGCAGCCATCATTTTATCTGACATGAAAGGAACTGCCTTTTTCCGGTTCTTTAATTTCATTTAGAACTATGCACTATTTGCCTGGGGAAGGAGTGGAAGGAGCTGCTGTCGAGGGGATGGTGGTGTGCAGGCGGGCTGAAGGACTGGCTTAGAGAATGTTAAGCTGGCTTGGTTGAAATGTTGCATGGTGGGGGTGCTTCTCTTGACACTGAGTTTGGACCATAGGGAGACTTTTGGAGCAGGGAGTTTCCTGTGGCAAGGCCTGGGCTGAACAGATCTGTCACTTTCTTACTAAGGACAGTTTGATGAGCCAGGGCCGAGGGGCAAGCTCCAAGAGGACCTTGCAGCAAGCAGAAGCAACAAGAACAGCAGGATACTCTGTCTCTGGTTGCTGCTGTCAATAACACTGATGCCAACAGGCAGAAGCTGTTCAGCTGAGCTGCTGCTGTGCATGCAGGGGATTTGCTCAGCTCATTCCAAGCATTAGGAATCTGGCTATGGAGAAAGTGGCCTTAGCGGCCCTGTTCCATGCAATGTAAGGAAGCAAAGAAGGAGAACTGGGGCAGTAACTGATTGAATCATCAGGAAAGTTGTGTGAAGAGGGAGTGAAGTAACCTGGCTTGTTGGTTTCTTCTGCCCTTGCCTCTTGAGGATGCAGCAGTTATCAAAATGTTGGCTTTTTATATATCTATGACTGGGAGGAAAACTGAAAAACATGATTACTTTTCTCTTTATCAATGTGCTTTTCAATATGTGTTTCAGTCATGCCAGCTGTTCATCAATGTACCTGTGGAAGCTTCATCTATTGACTATCATGTTACACTAGCACAGACAGCACTGCAGGTCTGCTTGACCCACAGTGAGCTGCAGAACGAAATCTATTGTCAGTTAACCAAGCAGACAAGTCGAGAGGCTCAGAATCACTCAGTCATTCAGGTGGATATACCTCCTTCTATTCTGTGTTGTTGTCAGTACTGATTGTAGGGCCTAATTGCTATGCTTGAGAGTTAACCACCTTTTTGTGTTGTGTAAACCTGTTCTCTCTCTGTGTGTGTTTCAATAATGTGATCATAAAGCAAAGTCATTTGATTTGCTTCACAAGTGTAACATGGTAACAAAAAATAATTACTAGAAAATTTGGTGAATGACTACAGTAAAGGAAGACGCTGCAGATACAAGATGAAACAGTAGGAGCAAGTTATATTCATTCAGCTTACTGGCTACAGAAGGAAACATAACAGTGACACTCAAGAGCTTAACAGTAAGAACCAGACTTTATATTACACAGAAAAATTTGTGCTCAGATCTTGAAACATAACTTCAAAAGTCATAATGGGAGGGAGACCTAAATTGGATTAAGGCACTGATATTGAAAGAAGATGAGGTCCTTGTATGTTTTTTTCACCAGTGGCAAATTTCAGATTTTGAGATTGTGTCATGTGTGCTCTCACAAAATGCCATGGTGGATGTGAGAATTCATAAAACACTCATTATTCAGAAGACAAACTGATGAAGATGAAAATAATAACTTCAACCTGAATAGAAGACCAAGCTGTAGTCTTACGTTTTGAAATACAAAATCTTTTTCTTGAAACTACAGTTTACTAGTCCTGTACCCATTTCACAGAAGGCAAACTAAAATAAATAACCTCACCAAGAGTAGAAAGAAGTATATAAGGCAAAGGTGGGGTCTTAAGGCAAATCATCTATTTGCTCCCACTGAGAAAAATATGAGATCAGACTGCTGGTGTTCAGAGAACCCCATCCATGCAAACATCTGTAGAAACTGTACACATGGCATATATATATACAGACAACACAGGCAAAGTGTACAAGCCATGAAAAATTCAACAAGTAAACATATGTATATACCACAAAAAAGGAGAAAAAATTAAATCAAGCAATACGTATAGCCTTGCTGGGAACAAAAGAGAGAAAGACCTGAGCCTGTTGCCCCTCATCCACAATCTGTTGCTGCTTTTAGAGGAAACCTTTTCCAGCAGAGCTAATAGCAGCAGTGTGACTTAAATCCAGTATTAAGTTGAAACTAGAGCAAGCCCACTGAATCAGTGAGGATTTGGTGAGTCAGCTGCTCCATAAGTTCAACGGATTCAATGGATCCACTGTAGTTGCAACTTACTACTGGAATTCAGCCAATATATGTAAGTAAAATACTGTATTAGAGATGAATCATGTTTTTAAAGATATGGACACTTGGGCAAGGAACCTCAGTTGATTGCAACTCCCCTTGTGCAGAGAGACAGAATTTTCTTCTACACTGGAATACATACTTTTTATGCCTCCTTCTTTGTACTTTATACTTGTAGTATTTCCTGTTTATGAAACAGCCTGTAACTTGGACGTTTTTGTCTGTGTTTTCTGTGTTTCCTTTTCTCTCTCTATCTCTTTGTTGTTGTTTTGAGATTCATTGACACTAAGAAATAAACAGAAGCAGCAGTCCTAATCACTGTAAACTATTTTTTTTCTCCACAGTGCTGGCAGCTACTGGCTCTTTGTACTCCTCTATTCCTGCCTCAGTATCATTTCCTCTGGTATCTAAAGCGTCACCTCCAGCACCATGTGGACCCAAAGTGAATAATTTGTCTTATGTTTCTCCTTACTGAGTTTTTTCTTCTTCTGAGTCTTTTCTCTGTGGGCTGGATCAAATGCGAGGATTGTTTTTAAGTACTACTATACTGTCTTGATAGCTCAGTGGTTTCTGTATCTGACTGCAAAGTTAGAGATTGGGAGTTCAATTCCCACTCTGCTTCCTGGGAGAAAAGCCAGCCTGTGTAGGCATGGACAAGCTACACAGTCCCAAGGCACACCCCCCCCCCCCCCGAAGAATGGAACGGTAAACCACTTCTGGAAAGGGTTGCCATCAGTCAGTATTGACTTGACGGCAGACAATGACTGTTATTATTATACACAAAACAGCCGTGATGTGGGAATGGTTTTTGAGTAGAGTCTGCCTCATTGCCTTACATGACACACCGTGTATGGGACTCATTAAATTGAAAGTGGTTGTTACAAGTAATATTTAATAGTTTGTATTTATTGAAATGTTTCTGCAAATTCTCATAAAAACATCCAAAATGGAGTATAAAGACAACATATTTAAAATATGTAAGACCAACTGAAATGTATAAAATTAAGCAGTATTGTGACAAGCACTGTCCGCCGAATGTGTGAGATCTGATGCCTGTAACTGTCACCAATGAAGATTAGTAAGTGTGAGCTATTCTTCCAAACTGTGCCTGTTTTGTCATAATTGAAAGTTGTGTGTACCAGACAATTCTTACCAGAAAGTTACTTTCATGAAGGAATTTTGTAACATGTGAAATGTGCATGATATTATCTTTGGAACTTGATTTGGTGGGAAAGATCCGATGCACTAATTCAGTTCATCTAATTCAATTTGCCCACAGACATGGCAGAGGAAAGCAAACATGGAACCAAACACTCTTTCCCTTTCCCAAATAATGATATCCGATATTTTTTTTTATTTTAATTTACATTCCTCCTTTCTGCAAACAAACATGGTAATCAAGGTACATAAGAATAAAGTCAGGTTAAAAACTGTAATATAATTACAATACAAAATATTTTTAAAAAATTTAAATACTTCAACTTTTCTTTAAAAAAAAAGACAGTTAAACCCTCTTCAACAACTATCAACCTGACATGGCAAAGGTGTTGCATTGTAACATCTTTGCCTTCAGGGAGAAGGTCAGTAAAAATGGAGCCAGCCTAACCTAGGAACAAACAGAATGTATCTCCAATGATGAAGAAGCTGAGAAAAGGGCCTCTCGCTCAAGGGTCTTAAATGGTACCGTGAGCAGTGGGCTTTTCTACTTCATACTTGCTGCCATACTTCTCAGTTTTTTTTTCCAGGTGTTCATAATAAGCATGCAACAGGGGGAGGGTGCTCGCTCCTACTGCTGTCTTCATGTGGAAAGTGGCAGTCTAAAGAGGGAACGTCCACTACGTAAAAGAAAAAAACATGCAAGCTACACCGTGAAGGCTTATGCCATGATCATTTTGTTGGTCTTTAAGATGCCATAAAACACATAGTTGTTTCTGAAGTCACCCTTATTGAAGAACGTTATAATTTCTCTATTAGGCCAACTTAAAACATCACAAAATACTGTGTAAGAATTAAGAGTAATCCAGAACTCTATATAAAACATTGGGGATAAGGGAGGGGGCACAGGTTTAACCCACAGGCATAGAATTCTTCATCTGTTTATAGCCATAAAAGAAGGAACTAAAATAAATGATCCCACATTTTAATTAAGCATGCCTTTAGGACCAGTTTCAGCCTATGGGTACTTTATTTATTCAGTGTTGCCATTATTTACTTTGGAAACCTCTGTGGTTCCCAAATGCGTTTTGTCCACTTCAGCTAACGTGCTGCAGTAACATGGACAGGGATAGATTGGCCACAAATGCCCATGCTCTGATAAACTCCTGTGTTGACGACTGCAGTGCATTTTACATTTAGGACAGATCTCATACACTAATGCAGTGCATTAAGGAGCAACCATTAAAAATGGTTAGGAAATAGCAGTTGATCAGGAATAAGGTACTAAGATCATTACATAGGAATGGGTGCCCTGACTATATAAATCTGTACTTTCTCAGCTACACTGAAAACCAGTGTTTCCTAACCTAGGGTTGGGACCTCCAGGGGGGCTGCAAAGTGTTTTATGGGGGGAGTTGTGGATCACCTTATACATGTTATAAAACAGGGGTCCCCAACCCCCAGTCCGTGGCCCGGTGCCGGTCCATGGGCTTCCCAGGACTGGGCCGCGGAGACAGATCTCTGCCCCCCCGCACGCACGCACAGTGGGCGTGTCGCACTCGGGGGTGTCGCGCTCGCAGATGGGTGTGTCACACGAGCGCGCATGTGCGGGAGGCAGTATCGCCCCCCGCGCACAGAGCCCGCCTCCCCAACCGGTCCACGGTTCCAAAAAGGTTGGGGACTGCTGTTATAAAATACATGCTTTTGTTAAATAATTTCAGTTAATATTTGTATTTCAATTGTCTTTTCATATTAATGGTTTTCATTTTTACATATTGTTTATGTTATGCTTATGAGACACCTAGAGCACTTATTTTAGTTATTAAAGAACAATTTAGTACTGAATCTCAGAATGATTTATAACGAATACTACTTTTATGAGGCATAACAGAAATATGACTATAATTCTCTGTCTTTGATTAGAAGTGAAATTGGCAAGTATGCCATCTACTGTCAGAGATCAATGGAGCACACTTTGAAAGCTGGAGAACGAGAAGCTAGACCTTCGCGAATGGAGATAGTGTCTATTTTGCTGAGAAATCCCTATCATCACTCACTCCCCTTCAGCATTCCAGTACACTTCATGAATGGAACCTATCAGGTGAGACGCGAAGCATGAGAGATTGGGAAAGGCTGTGCACAAATGCTTTGTTTACTTTAACGTCTAGTAACTTTGCCGTCCTTTCCTTCATAAGCACTTTTTCTGCTCAATTTTAGGTGGTTGGCTTTGATGGTTCCTCAACTGTGAATGAGTTCCTGCAACACCTTAACCAGGAGACAGGAATGAGGAGGTCATCCCTCTCTGGGTTTTACCTCTTTACAGATGATCCTTGTGGTAGAGATCTAGAGCACTGCCTACAAGGCTCCATGAAGGTGATTATCCTTGGGTACTCATTTTGTCCCTTGACATGCCATCCAGATTTTCATAACACATATTTAATCCTTCTAGCCATTTGTTACAATTATAGACGGAGAATACCAATTTAATATGAACTGGATGACTTTATTATTATGTATTTGTTTTAATATTGACCAAGAATGATAGGTGGGGAAATATCATGGAAACAATGGAGATGGGAATAAGGATGGGTGATTGTTTGGTGGAGAAGGAAAAATATCAAATAAATTTCAGTTATACAGTACTTAGTACATGTAGTTGAAACATGCTTGATGTTTTCATCCATTGTTAGTGCATATTTAGTCACAAATATTTTTTCTGCTTAATTTCTTTCAAATAAATAAGAGTATTTGGTGGTTTCTAAATATTCTCCACTGTGCCTTATAGCAAAAGCTATGTTTGCTTCCAAATTCTTTGCAAAGTTCCTTAGAGATTTTGGGATTAAATGCCCATTCAGATAGTAATTGTGCCCCTTAAAAATAGGTGGAAACCTTTTGACATTTCTCAGCAATTTTTAGTTATATGAAAGTGGCCCAAGAGATGGTCTGCTATTTTACTTCTGCTTGAGTAGTAAAATCCTACTTCCAGGTCCATAGATTCCATGTTAGTTCCTTGTACTACTGATTTGTGGGCCTCAATATTAATGTAAGGCATATTGAGCACTGAAGTTTTAATGTGTTTGATCTCAGGGCTGGGTTTAGGTATGGCAAGCATGTTTATCAATCAAATTAACTCAATCAGTTATTCGGTCTGTAATGGCAACTTATACCTTATTATTGATTATCAGGGCTAGAAGAAAAATGGAGGTAGGTGCTAAATAGAATCTCTTAAAAACAATACTATTCACCTAGGAGTCTGAAGTATTTTTTTAAAATCAGTTCATAACTAGGTTGCTTATGGCTAAGGTATGAAACTGGGCCTGGAGGAAAGCTGTGTAATGCCTTGAGCTGTTTAACTCAGGAATCTCAGGTTCAAATAGCTGCTATGAAGCTCTCCAATTTGGGGCAAGGCTGTATTTCATAAGGATATTGTGTCACTATACATTCCTCAGAAGAAGGATAGTACACATTTTTAATTTTTTAAAAAAAACTACTATTCATTGATTCCAATAGACTGAAGATGAGCTCACAGTACAGTCTGATGTTCTTTTGGTACTGTATATGGCTTGAAGCTTCCTGTTTCTGAAGTACTTAATCTACTTCTGCTTTATTTTTCCTTTTAAGATTTGTGATGTCATTTCAAAATGGGAGCAAGCTTTGAAAGAACTGAATCCTCGAAAATATGATGGTGGCACAAGAATAGTAAAACTAACCTATAAAAACAGGTACTATCTATTGTTGGCTCAGTAATTGATATTGCATCAATCTGATCATAAAGTCATATACAGTAGGACTGCAGTATTGGCAGGGGATTGGTTTCAACCCCCTCCCCGCAGATGCTCGAAACTGTTGATAAGCGAACCCTATATAAAGTGAAATCTCTGGTTCCCTCTAGTGACCAGTTCTGGTAGTACAACTTGGAAACACTATTTCTGAGTTTTATTATTCAATATTTTCAAGCAGAGGATAAGTGAAACCACAGGGACTGATCCCATGGACACAGTCGTCCTATTTTATTTATTATAATACACTCAAAGTTTAAAGTCATTTCCTGTATCCCAGGTTATTTTTTCTTCTTCATTTTGCTAGAATTAATGTGGATTAGGAGAAATGCTGAAGAAAAATACACAAAAAGTGTTGCAATATCTGTTATCACTGGTTAAAGCTTATACTAAATGCTATGGAAAAATAGTAGTCCCTCCCAGGCCATCTAATAAAAGGTAACCCAGCAAAAGGGGCAAAGAAAGAAATATGAAAAATGCACATGCATTGGGAATATCACCTTTACATCCCAAGAACACTTAAGATATGAATATATTGGGAAAGCAAGAAGAACTATAAGGTGCTAGTGTTATGGTCAGAGTAAAGAGACTATGGTATCATCTCTGCTTGGATTACTGGTAAGAAAAACAGTTCTTAAAAAAGAGCCAAGCATTAGAGACAGAGGTGGCAATGAGAGAGGCTGATAGACTATTTATCAGATTTGCAATTAAAATTATTACATTTAAAAGCAATGAAAAAGGAAAGAGGTTTTGAGAGGAATTTATTAGGGGCGTGATGGAATGCCTACAGATATGAATGGGAGAGTCAAGGAATTTATTAAATCTGCCCAGTCATTGCTAAAGGGACTCAAGATTGCTTAAATTTGGATTAGTCATGCTCTAGGAGTGAAGAAGAGTCTAGTAAATTCCTAGAGTATGATCTCTTGAGTAGAAAGTAGAAATGTAACAAGGAAATCTTTCCTTTTATGGTAGCTAAAGATGGAACATATGTATACCAGAGCAGTATACAAGAGTCTAAAGACAGAAAACATGGCATAATAATTGCATCATTCTTATAAATGAGGTTCCCAAAGGCACCTCACTAGTCCCTAATAAGAAACAGAGAGAGAATGCTGCACTAGATACAGACTTTTAGCTGATGTAGTTAGTTGATATGAGGGTATACTGAAAACACAAATACTCTCAGCCGGGTGTTGTAATTTATAACCCACATCACGAGAGCTATCTCTAAAAGACACACAGACCTTTGTCACAGCCAACCCATGAAGGTAAACTCTTAGCCAGAGCTTGGGAGCCTAACTTGGGTCCAAGCTATCTAAAAGATCATATCTCCCTTTATGAGCCTATCTTTACGAGTATTAAGATAATCAGGAGAGGCCTTTCTCTCAGTCCCACCACCTTCACAGGTATGTTTGGTGGGGATACAGGAGAGGGCCTTCTCTGTCTCTGCTCCCAGACTCAGGAACTCCCTCCCACAGGAGGCCAGGCTGGCCCCCAATTTTTGCTATCCTTCCACAAGAAGAAGACCTTTCTCTTCAGGGAGGCTTTCCTTTAAATGAATGGTTGATCACGGGGATTTTTCAAAAAGGGATCACTTCATTCTGTGTTTTACTTGTCTTTTTAATATTGCTTTTATTTTGAATTTTAATATGATATCTGTTACTGCTTTTTAAATATTGTCATAATTTATTGTTTAGCTTTTAACTTATTTCTTTTAATACTGTAAGCTGACTTGGATCCTTTAGGGAAAAGGCAGCATATAAATATTTTAAATAAATAAATAACAAATAACTTCTCTGTGCTGTGCCCCTCTCAACAGTGGAAAGTCTGCAATAATCCTTCTGTTATCAGGAAATATTATGTGAATTGAAATAGGATAAAACCTGATACATGTTTATTAGAAAGACTGGCAAATAGATTCATAGCACATGTGTGACCCAAATAAGTTCTGTGCAGATGTGCCCTAAGTTATTTTCTGGGAACATGTTTTGCTCCATAGCCATGTTATGCATAACATAATCAAAGCCCTGATACATCAGTTCAGTTTCTTCGTATCGTTAGTAACTGGGAGCGGGTTTGCATCCAGATTTTGTCTGAGGTAATAAATATTCTTCATTTGTGCCTACTCCTAATATGTTAAACTGATGCCCACCAGTCTTGTCAAGAATGTTCAACCCTAGCTATAACCAGGTGGATAAAAGTGGGTAACTAAAATGTTAGGAAAGTTTATTCAGGAATAGACATTATATCCGGCTTGTATAACTGTTTATTTATGATGTGGTTTCTGTATGCAAAGCCTTATAATCTGAAGACGCAATCATTTGGGAATTTTTCCTGCAAAAGCCCTCTTAAAATGAATTACTCTTGTGCAGCTCCTGTTCACTTCAAGTATGCTTATGCAGGAGAATTTCTCAGAAGATTGTGCCTCAAGTTATTTTGCTTATATGAAATTTAACATAGATAGATAGATAGATAGATAGATAGATAGATAGATAGATAGATAGATAGATAGATAGATAGATAGATAGATAGATAGATAGATAGAAATACTTTTTTTTTACATTATATTGATCAAAGCTCCAGATGCTGTACTGTAATTAGCATGTGGAATTATCTCCTTTTGGTGTTTTTTCCTCCAATTAGATTATATTTTCAAAGCCAAGCAAAAGGTGAGACAGACCGAGAACGCTTGCTGCTGGCTTTCCAGATTAGTGGTGAAATAGCCAATGGGAGGTTCCCTGTCAATAAGGAGCTGGCTCTGGAAATGGCAGCTTTGATGGCTCAGGTGAGTAATCAGATCCCATGCCTATGGGATCAAGGTACATCAGAGGTCACTGGTGGTTTCAAAGTGTTGAAACACCACTGCCCTCCAGCTGTAGGAGAAATGTCCAGATTGATCTACCTCTACAGTATTGCCTTATCCCAGCAGGTGACCACATCAGAGAGGTGGGCAACAATTTTGAGTAGCAGATGCAAGGGACTGTGTCCTATGATAAAGAACAACAACAACAAAAACATAGCAATTTGTTACAGTGTATTTTGATGCAATTTCCCTTCTTCCCCTTTGACATTGGTAATTAGATGGAGCATGGGGACTTGGATCGTCCAGTACCATCAAGCCCTGGAGGGTCATCCCAGTTCAAAGTGCAACATCTTCTCCAGCAGGTTCTGGACAAATTCTACCCCAAACGTTACAAAAACAATACTTCTCCTGAGCAGCTAAGGTAAAAGTGATCATGCCCTTCTGCAATCTGCTGTATTAACTTCACTACTAAAAATAAAATGATTAATAAGACACTGATCATTTAGAAAATATTGACAGTATAACATTTATGCTTAGTACTCTAATTAGCTAAAACAGATTTGGCTAATGAACGCTGACATTACGATTAAACAGATACATTTTTTCTGACTATAATTTGTCACATCTTTTACATATAAAGACCCTCCAAATACTCTGTGGACTTCTTGAGCTATTCTATCCCAGTCATGATTTACTAACAAAAATACATCCCCCTGGATTTCACTGTAATTCTATGTAAACTTTTCCCCTTTTTATCTGATGTCTTACTTTTGCTGTATTCTTTTTTGTCTGCTGTTTTTCATTTTAAAATGCCCCATCAATAATTATCACAAAAATAACCACTGTTTAGCAACTTATCATAAAAATGAAAACAAGCCCTATTGCTATCAATAGGCAACGCTGATTATCAAGTGTACAATGGGCCAAGACTAACAAAAACCATTTGTACCCTATAAAGGAAGACAGATTTTCCCATTTTAGGTCTATAACACTTTATATCAAAATGTATGCTCCCCTTAAGTTAAGTATCTGGTTGTAAAAGCAGAGGTTCAGAGTTCAATTCCCCACTGTGCCACCCAGAAAAGCCAGCTTGTGTGGCCTTCGGCAAACTGCACAGCTCCAGGGTGCCCCCAAAAGAAGGGAAGTAAACCACTTCTAAGTACATCTACACCTACAAAACCCTGAAAAGGGTCACCATAAGTCAGAATTGACAGCACATTATTATTATTAATTATTAAGACTCTTCTGAAACCTGACAGCTCTTCCTGAAATAAATAACAAAAAACAGACACTTTTACATTTGTAAGCTTCACACCCCAGCATAATGTTTGACACATTTTTCAGATTTGCAAATCAAGTCCCAACTTGTAAAATCTGGTCGTGACTGAGGCATAAACAACTATCTGATGGCTTTCAAATCATTGCTGTTATATTTTACCATTTCTAACATGTTTATGGAAGTATGTTCTACACTTTTCATGTATACAGGTTGCTCCATAGCAGCAAATTCACTACTGTTCTGAAAAACACTACTTTCATCCCTTTAGGATGACATATAAAATATACAATAAAGAATTCTGTGGCATGTTTATAAGACTAAATAATTTTATTTAGGTTACGCTTTCATGGACTGCAGCTCGTTTCACCAGATGCATCACAAGAAGCAGGTTACAGTCCAGAAAAGCTTATGCAAAATAAAATCTGCTGGTCTCAAAGAAACCACTAGATTCTGAGGAAGTGGGCTTGTCTATGACATCTCACATTAAAATATAGCAGTTAGTCTTTAAAGCGCCACAACGTTTTTGTCTTCATTTTTTCCCCTTTTGTTTTTGCCTGATACACTAGACTCTATTGCTTTTGCTGCAACAGACTAACACTATTGTTGTCATGTGATCACTTCTAATTTACAGTGGTCCTATGAATGAATGACCTCCAAAGGATCCTGTAATTAACAGCCCTGCCGAAGTGTTGGCCATGCCTTCCTTGATTGAATCCATCTGTCTCATGTTAGGTGGTCTTCTTTTCCTACTGCCTTCTTTTTTTCCTGCCACTTCTCCTTGGAAATTTATGATCATTTTTGCTAGCTTCCCTTTCAAGATTATAACAAACTTATACTATTCCTGCAGGCAGTTGGCTGACCGATTAGCTACAAAGTGGATGGTGTTGCAGGGATGCTCTCTGCAAGAATGTATTCGGATTTATTTGGCTGTGGCTCGGAAATGGCCTCTCTTTGGAGCCAAACTATTTGCTGCTAAGGTAACAGGAACTGACAGGGGCTTTGGTGGCACTTAATAGAACTCAAGCTTTTGAATATCTGATCTTCCTATTACTAAAGATCACTACGTCATCACAAAATTACTTTGGAAGCTGTAACGAGAATGAGATTTTACTTCATAAACCTGTATCAGATAAATGATTAGATCTGACTTCTCTGAGTTCTTGTCTTACTTATTTATTTATTACTTATTACTAGGGTGAGGATTTCTATAACGTTTCACATTTTCTCTGCAACCTACATTTGAACCCATAAACAACTTTAGACATGATTAGGAGTAATCTTGCCTTTCTCACCAGATTACTCATAAACATCTTCAAACCCACCCATAAACTCAAACATAGGTTGCAGAAAAAACATGACATGTCACAGAAATCTTCGCCTACTATTACATTTATACCCCACCTTTCCACTAAAAGGAAGTGTTCCAGGTAGCTTACAAACTTCTAAAAAGAAAACAAATAAAACCACATTTTGCTGATATAAAATCAACCAACTTGGAAGTGTTAATATTTACTTTGCAAACTTATATACATAGTAATGATCCTTGCATCACTATGCACTGCCTGCCTCCAGGCTGAACGCTCAGATGTCAGGGTTTCCCATCTGTTGAGGTCCATTTCCAAGGCCTTCAGATCCCGCTTGCAGATATCCTTGTATCGCAGCTGTGGTCTCCCTGTGGGGCGATTTCCCTGCACTAATTCTCCATACAGGAGATCTTTTGGAATCCGACCATCAGCCATTCTCACAACATGCCCAAGCCAACGTAGACGTTGCTGTTTCAGTAATGTATACATGCTAAAAATTCCAGCTCGGTCTAGGACTACTCTATTTGGAACTTTGTCCTGCCAGGTGATACCAAAAATGCGTCGGAGACAACATATATGGAACGTGTTCAGCTTCCTCTCCTGCCGTGCACAAAGGGTCCAGGAGTCACTGCAGTACAGGAGCGTTCAGCCTGGAGGCAGGCGGTGCATCACGGCCTCTCCCAATTTGAAGAGACCCTTGTCCAGCAGGCCGAGGCAAAGAGGCAGTCACGAAAGCAGCAAAATCAGGGAGCTAGACGGGGTACAGATTGTATTTGTCTTCAGTGTGGAAGGGATTGTCACACTCGAATTGGCCTTCTCAGCCACACTAGACGCTGTTCCAAGTCCTCCATACAGAGCACGATACCATAGTCTCTCGAGACTGAAGGATGCCTAATCTACTACTGTTAGAATGTACAGTATCCTTCAGTCCTTACCTCGGTTATCTCTGCAGTTCTGAGATAATGTCATTCTTACATTCTAAAGATGCATCGCAAGATGTGATTTGGTTAAGACCACAACATATGAAATTTTTACTGTGCTTTAAGAAGCTTTCTGGGGAAAAGAAGAAACCACTTCCCCCTTGTTAGTAATGTATTTGCAGAACCTCCAAGTCTTGCCAGCAGTGCTGTGTTCTGTCACCACTTTTGGAAGAGAGGATGTTAAGTGTTCACAGTGCTATTAAAATTATAATTAATCCCAAACAGGCTTGCTACATACAATCCATTTACTCTAAATATTTAACATTAATGTAAATTCCCTTGAAGTATCTTGTCCTAGATTGAAGTTAGAGGCATTTTCTTAGAAACAGTCATGCACACTGTATTCCAAATTTTAACAGATAATATCACAAAATGAATAATATGCGCCAGTCAGTTGACTCAGAGAGGTCTCAATTGTTACCACCTGTCCAGAACAACATAGAATTAATAGTACCTTATCTTATTCCCTAGGCTGTCCGACCACCTCCGTCAAATGATGCTCCACTGTGGATCGGTGTGAATGAAGACGGAATCAGTATACTGGAATATAATACTTTGGTAAGACTGGTGGAAAAACCTGAGTTATCTTCTTATGAAACACATTTCACTAATGGTGCCTCACAGAAATTAGATATCCTGTGTCCCTGATACTGAGTACTGAACAAAAGGACTATTTTATTCAAATTAAATCAGATGTATTTATTAAATTAGAAATATTACCTTGTTTTCTTAGGACAGGTAGTAGTGGTTTAGAAAGCTGTTTTAGATTTATGAATATAGTCAGCTTCTAATTCATCCACAGCAAACTGCTTATTATACAGATGTTGGCAAGTCTTTGGGTGCAAGTCCCGAGTCCATGTCTTTGGTAACAAGTCCTAAACCCCAAGCCCAAGTCTGAGTCCCTATTAAAAACAAGCTTTTCCCCCAGAAAAAAGGAAAGAGATAAGTCACGACTTGAGTCTGAGTCACTGAAAAAAAACACCCCGAGTTGAATCTGAGTTGAGTCACCAGTGTGACTTAAGTCTGACTTAACAAGTTTCCGCGACTCGAGCCCCCATCTCTGACTTATTGCTCCAACATGTCAGCTTGGATTATATGTAGAGATGAGCAAGAACTGCTGGCTCATGCCCATTCAGTTGTTGGCCCAACAGGTGTTCCACAGTTCCAAGCCTGCCTCCTCTGGAGGGCACCCACTCAGAGGCAGCGCCTCAGCTTCCCTGCCCTGCTTCCTCCAGATGTTGCCTCTGAGTGGGCACCCATATGAGCAGGCAGGGCTCAGAAATGTGGAACACCTGAAAGGCCGATGACCAAACTGGTGGTTTGTGCTCATCTCTAATTATATGCACATTTATGATTCTACCACTTGTTTGGCATACATTATTACTTTGTCTGGGAAACTGAAACATACAGATTCGTCCAGTGCTGTTAATAAATAATGACTGAGTTTCGTGTTTCCTATTCTGTGCACCAACATCCATCCTTCCATACAAACATGAACATAAGAAGATGGTGTAAGTCATGCTATTGGCTATATACGAAATTGAAGAAAAAGCTCTCTCTTTAACCCTCAGCATGACCTGGTGACCACTGGAGCACAATTGCTGGATTCAAAATGTTGGTATTGCTTCAGGATGCACAGATAAGCATGGTCAGCTTATCTCTGCATCCTCATAATGATTGCAAAATGTGCACTTTTTGTAGATCATTACAGAAGAACAGTCTGTTTCTTCATATAAAAATCAGGCTGTTGAGACTACCTTACACTTCATATGGTTTCTACAAATGGGAGCATAAAGCAATGGGAGCATAAAGCAATATAGAAGTGGATATAAAACAGGATTTCTGACTTTGATCCATTCCAATCTATAATTTTTGACTGCATGTGTATCTTGGGATACATAAAAATAAATGAAAATAAGCCCTTCGATATAGGTCTTCTAGGTATGATGCTAATATTCTCTGTATTCGGCTCTGTTGCAAAACCCCAGCATTAGCTTTGAACATCTGTGCTCATTGTTTAAAAAATATGAAAGCAAAGGAATGAAAAACCAACCATCTTACCTAGCAACTTTCTTTCTCTGATTTGCTTCACTGCAGCACTTAAAGCTGGCTTATCCATATTCTTCTATACTGACTTTTGGAGGCTATCATGATGACTTTATGATTGTAGTCAGTCAAGCAAAGGAGAGGTACTCTGGCAAAACCAAGCCTGAAAAACTACTTTTTGCAATGGAAAGTATAAAGGTGAGTATATTGAGCAAACATGGATATTATTTCTAGAGAGCAGCTGCTATTTCCCATTCTTGATGTGACGTAATGATATAATGCTCTGCTCTGAAGTTTTGCTCTTCTAGACACCTGGCAAAATGTTTTTTTTTAATTTACGGAATCCTTTTTTTAAAAGAAAATTAGAGGATACTTGAATTTCTTCCGAATTGAATTTCATTTGGAAGACATTTGAATTTCTCAAAAAGTATTTACTGGCTAGTAGGAGTTTGTTTTAGTTGTCTACACCAGCCATTCTCAACCTTTTTTTGGTCATGGCCCTTTTGGGAGCTGTTCTCAGGTTCATGGGCCCCATGTCAAACAGGGATACAACAGGAACAGATATCTTTCCAAACTTCTCACATTTTTCAGTCTGTGGTCTTCTTCAAATGTGGCAGAATCCCCCAGGGGGCCATATGGCCTCCATTGGGAATGGCTGGTCTACACAATACATTAAAGCAGAAGCGTCAAACTCAGTTTCATCTTGGGCCGCATCGGCATTATGGTTGCCCTTAAAGGGCCGGTTGTATCTGTAAGACTATATAAATGTATCTACTCTTCATCATATTATGTATAATTCTCCTCATTCGATCATTACTGGTTTTAGTAATAACGTAAGTAATAACTAGCTCTGAAAGTAAAAGTCTATGATCAAAGTCTAGAAATAATGGCAAGCAGATATTCAAGTGTACAACTATTGTACAATTTATTGAAAAGTGAGTTTTAGTAACAGAAAGATATTTTTTTAATCATCAAATATTACCAAGCATTTAACTGTCTGGTCCCAGTTGAGACAGGGAGAACTATGGCAAAACAAATAATTACCGTGAACAAAAAAAATGTGAACATGGAAGTCAATCTGCTGCTTCAAGTTGGGGTGTTAACCCCTTTTTTTATTCCAAAGTGCAAGATATAGGTACAAGCACTTTTAGGGTCACCGTCACTAGCAACATCAACTAGAAAAGGAAAGACATGCTTTATATCCAGAAACCCAAAGAGACTCGCAAAACCTGCCCCCTCTTCAGTGCAGCTTTGGTAAAAGTGGATAATGAGGAAAAGCGGTTGAAGGGCTGCAAAGGCAACCCTCGCACCCAAGTCAAGAAGAGCAAGGTAGGAAGCCTCGCCCCTTTCCGAGGTCCATCGGCTGCCCTCCATGTCTCCCCACAGCGCCGCTGACCTGGCCAGCCTCACCCACCTGTTGACGCCCACTCCACAGCCCCACCCATGTTTGTTTGTTTGGTTAATTATGCATGGAAGTCTCCCGCCTTTCCCTCATGCTTGCCACAGCCCTTGTCCCTCGTTATCACTTGGCTCCTCACTTGCTTCCATAGCTGATGCGGGAGAGGAGGCGGAGATGGCTGCCGCCAGGAGCCGTAATGTAGCGAGGACTATATTTCCCAAGGTGCTGTACGCTGCCCAAGCAGCACTTTGACTCTTCGCTGCTTGGAATGCTGGGATTAGAAGTCCCGCTGGGCAGGTTCCCAGCATCCTTGCAGAGCATTATGGGTGACCGAGTAAGCGCCTGCATATTGTATACTGCACAGTAGCAGGCAACACTGCGAGGGCCAGATGAAACAGCCCGGCGGACCGCATTTGGCCTTGAGTGTGACACATGTGCATTAAAGCAAAGCAAAAATGCAATAGCTTTATCTTGTGTTTTAGGACTTGAAATCTTAAGATCATGACCTGAGACTTGACCGCCACCCCTCTATGCCCTTATCACTGCTCTCTTGCCTATTTCTCTTACAGAAAAACAAGACTGCACCATATATCCCTACAACTATAACAAAACCCTGTTTTGCTAATTCCTCTGAGGGACATGACATTTACTCTCAAAATGTTCAAAATACACCATACATGTGTATGGTAGGCCAAACAAAGCACATGAAGGAAGGGGGAAACGCTTAAAGTCTTTTTGAGTTCAGTCCATGGCATCATCTCCAGTGAGAAGCTCTCAGATACCAGAGCTTAGGAAAATTGTTGCCAAAGTCTCAGCGAAGAGGCTGCCAGTCAACTGACAGAATTGTGTCAGATATCCAATAAAGTCTTAAGGAGTGCAGTTGTTGTACTGAAAGGTCGACTTAAATTAATTATTGGAATACTTTTATTCCTTTCATTCTCCCAGCAGATTGTGGAAGCAACTCTCCTTATTGCCAGCTATATTAACTATGCTTCTTCAACACCACATTTCTCTCCTATGCCATCTGCTCAAATCGTCAGTTCAACATGGAATAAATCATCTACTAAGAAGCTCATGGAACTTGAAAACAGGCCTTACTTTGCTTCCCTGCCCCGGACCACTAAGGGGCCTACACTGTTGTAAGACTGTTCCAAAAGTTCTTAAAGAGTTCTTTTTGCCACACAGTGATTTAAATTACTCTGTGACCTGCTCATCAAGCCTGGCACCAGCTCTGCCTCCTTGGTGATGTGCAACATTTCTAGAGGTTTGATTAGAGTAGATATCCTTCTTTCCTCAAGCCTTGAAGAAGGGGCTGTTACGTATCTATTTTGAACAGGATGGCTGGCTTTCACATTCCCCTGACCCACGCAAGTTAAGATTTGTATTGCATCCAGCTATTGCAATCATTCTCAATGTTCCACCTTTTAAAATAGCTACAATGATTCACCCTGCCCCCCAGCAATTACATGGTTGTTGTTTTATGGTCTATTTACAGGTTAAAGTAGTTCTCTGTTATTTTTACCTTATCCACTAGCTAATGCATCTTGATATTGGTGGCTTGTAGTCAAACCAAGAAACTACCTCACCCTGCCATTTTTTAGTGAGGTGCCCCCTCTTCTTAGTCCCTACTGAAAGAATCTTCATACTAAAATAACTTGAAATTGTTCATCTCATTAAGTTTACATTCCCCATCACAGATTCTTAGCTATTTGCTTTTCCCCGAATATATACTCATCTGTATTTAACCTATAAACTTCTCAAGATAGAAAATTGGACTTTGGGCATCCATTTGCGATTGCCTTTCTCATATGCTCCTATTTATTTAAGATTCCAGTTTTAGTAAACATGTTATTTCTTTCTTTTATCCCCTGACATATGTTTAGTACATGTATTCAGTGTTTATTCCTCATAGCACTAAAATCCAATTTATTGTGAGAATATTGTACAACAATATACTAATCACAATGATTACTGACAGTATTGTAAGTGTCATACACACTAAATTAGTGACATTACACAATTTACTAGACAAATACCAGTGACACATGGTTGCTTTTAAAGAGAGTCTTGGCAGAACAAATAGGTAGCATTTAAAGAGTTTCCTTCCCCAGCCTGAAGGACTGTTTTGTCTAATGTTAGCATAATAGCTAATACTCTGAGAAAGGAAACTGAGGGCACAGACTAGCTAGAAATGCTGTTGTTTTCGAAGACAAAACCTAGAAGAAGAAATAGCTTGCCCTGTGGCTTTGTCCATAATGTCAATGACAGGCAAATTTTTGTATGTTTTGAAGATGTAGGAACCGGTTGAAAAGACTGAAGATAAGATTATCACAGCAGTGCCTAGATTTCAGACAAATTTTATCTTGTCCTCAAATGTTATTTTAAGACACAATAAGGATTTTGTCCATAGGTTTTCTCATACCTTTTTGTGAGACAAGGAAATACTCCACTCCTGAAGTTTGCACTACTTTTTAACATCTATGTATTAATGCCTCAGTCAGTCCAATTACAAATGCTGTATAAATATGAAGCTATACTAGTGGGCAGTTTTTGGCCTTCCAGATGTTACTGGACTGCTACTCTCATCCTCTCTTATAATTGGCTAGGCTCCTTGCTAAGGAGAGTTGCAGTCCAACATTCAGATGACCACAGTGCTGGCCTATGTCATTCTGCTGGATGGTTTTAGAGTTTTCATTGAATGTAAGAGATTATGTTGTGGCAAAATGAACCTCTAGCTCCTTGTCAAAATCTGGAATGGTCTGAAGAACACAGAGGTTGACCATCTCTGCTGTAATGGATGAGCTAGAAATTGAAAAAAGGTTCACACTGATATCTGCAGTAGAAAAAATGTCAACATGAATGTGAACTAGTAGCTCAGCCAAATGCATGCAGGGAAACCCCTTAATGAAATATAAAATGGCTGCATTTCTACACCCAAAATACCAGTGGGAATCTGAGTCCTCATTATGGTGTTGTTGTGTAAGAGGCCAGCAACATTTCCAAGTGCTCAACTCAACAGCTACCAATGAGAAAAGGTGCTCCATGTGATGATGTCACACTGTAAATAATACTGTACACTACAGGAATGAAACTGATATGGGGATGACTTTTTTCATCTATGGTCTCATCTCTCCCATAATTATTTTAATTTACTGTTAATAAAATCCTTGTCAAATGGAAATATAAATCTGTTTAGCACTAGAAAGAATTTTGGTAGAGTGCTGTGTTCTTTCTGAACACAAAGAATTCAGACCATGATGGAAATGAGAGACACACTGACAACCACAGCTCTTAAAGACAAATCCTGTAAAGAAAACATGAAGGAATCTGGTGGGTTTATCCTGAAGAAATGAAACCTAAGGCTGCAATACAATGAAAACCATACCCAGAAGCTTTAAGTCATATTAAATTTGGGGACTTACTTCTTAGTGACCATGTACTAAGGATCAAAGTACATGAAGGACATGGTAGTAGTTTTAAGAATTATCTAAAGGATGTTCATGAAATCAGTTATACATTCTGTTCATTAAGGTGAAGAAATGCAGAGATAGACTATAGGAATAGCAGCTCTCAATTATAGGTATATGAGGAGTATACGTAAGGCAGGAATGAGCAACTTGCAGACCATATTTAGCCCTTGATCATGATCAATACAATTTACAGGAACCTAGGGAGCCCCACTCAGTTTCTCCCACATACCAGACAATCCCCATCCTGTAGTGGGGGAAAGACTACTGCCATAATGCTGTTATCAAGAGCACCAAGACAATGAATCCAAGCAGATCAGCTACTCCCTTGCTCAGAGACCCAAACCAGCCATGATCGCTGCTTCTATGCCATTAATGCTGGTGAGGAAACAGCAATCCTGGTTTGAGTTGCTGGATGGTGAAGGAGGCATTAGCGACCACATCTTACACCAGCCTTATCTCCACATGCATTATCTCCTTATGTGCATACACATGTGTATGCATGCATGCATGTGTACATGCAGCCACTGTCCCACTACATGGCATGCATGTAACCTTTAGGACAAAAAATTGCCCATCTTGGCTTGAGAATGGCTGATTATTTGTTAGGCTCCTTCCAACTAGACTTTAGATTAAGTACAGAAAAAAGAAGAAACTGCTTGCAATGAAACTTTTGCAATCCATCACTGAGATGGGCACAGAGGTTAATACAAAACAGAAGGGAAAAACTTAGTATGTTCACTTTGAACTTTAGTAAAATTTGGGTAGCCATGTGACTTGGGAGGATTTGGCAAACTTGAAGGATTACAAGAGAATATATCTTCTAAAACGACAGAGATACCATACCTACTATACATAAGGAAGCCCCTAGGCCAGCGATGGCTACTCCCCCCCCCCCCCGCGCGCAGCCAAACCTGAGAAGGCGGCTGCAGCTGCGGTGCTGGCACTTCAGTAGGCGGGTCTGGAACAGCTGGTGCTGGCGGTGGATCCGGAGTGGGGTCTCAAGGCACCTCCATGCCCGGGATTCCCCCTTCCACCGCCACTTCCGGTTCTGCCGCCGCCACTTCCGGTTCCGCTGCCGCTGTGGCACACCACCCACTAGTTTTTTGGGGTGTTTTTTTTTTTTTTTCAGTTTGGGCGCACAAGCCCAAAAAGGTTCGCCGCCACTGCCCTAGGTCCTTGCAGTGGAGTTCAGTTTTATTATATGTAGTCTCAGATACATGTTTTGTAATTTATAACCACTAGACAATTTTTAATATATGCTCACTACTGGCACTGGTATTGGCATGACTTTGAAATTGGAAGATTTAAGATATTTTTATTTTTTTAAGCCTTTGTTACTTTCTGAACTCCTGCCTCCTTCCAACAAGTGGAAGTGGCTAGCAGACAAACATGCTTCTAAATCCTGTCCTTTTGCATTCCTAACTAAAGGCGTATTCATTCACGTGACTGTTGGTCACAAAACTGACAGATGGAAATTATTGCAATCAGTGATAAGTATTACTGTGAGATTCTTTTTCTTTCTATTACAACAGAATGTAGTTATTTTTGTTTAATTTGATCAGTATCCATGAATAAACATGATGATAGTTATTGTAAGCACTGAATGGGCAGAAACCTTGAAGAGAAGTGGTTCGGATCTAGATCAAGGAAGAGCCACACATGTATGCATCTCTATATCTGGATGGATATGCTAGCAGGATGTATATCTGAAGCTAAGCAGCTACCTAAAATCAGATCCATCTGCATGGTATGTTGATGCAAGGATAGTGTGTTCATATCCATTTTGCAATTCAGGTAGATTTGTGTCTCCTCACTACTCTTTTGGGCCCTTAGGTACAGGCAGGGCCTTTCTGTCGATGGCTTCTGGCTCAAATAAGCTTCAGCTTCCAGTTGGTGACAAATCACCAATTTTAAAAGACTCGTGCATCTCTTGCATGTCTTGTGACAGCATTCTTTTAGGGTCTTTTTTTTTTTAAGGCAATAGGTGATGAAATAGAGACAAAGAACAGATAATCCCCAGAAGTTTGTTTTGCACTCAGTGATTTATCACATGTTGGTCAGGACCATTCACGTCAGATTGTTTAACAGCTGCAGGCTGTCTGATTCAACAACTGTTTTAGAGGAATTTTTTTAAACTTGTGGACAAAGTTTTAACTTATGGCCTCCACATTTCTGAACAATGTGGTTACACCTGGAATGTACACCCATCTGTTTCCACACAGGTTACAACCTAGGGGCTTTTAAAACTGCATAGTCAGATTAGAAGTGTTTCTTTGATAGCACTCAAGCCTTCAGCTTGTTTCCAATATCTCACGTATGTGATGCTGTTCCTATTTTACAGTAAAAGGCAAGCAGCTCCAGAAATTACTTTACAAATTAAGTTGTATTTGCTATTGCAACTTCATTAGAGCTAATTCACCATTTCCATTGTAAAGATGGAGAACTAAGGCCTCAATATAGTAACATAAGAGTCACTTCTAGAAAACTGAACCCTCCTCTGAGTTACATGCTACTATGTATTTCTTTACAGTTTATCTGAATTCTGAAAAATGTATATCTGGATAGATTTGTATGACTCCAATGTAGCAAAGGCTAAACTCGTTTTATTGACTAGCTTCCTGGGCCTAACTGGACATTAGATGTAAAGTGAGATCACTGATTAAAGAAGCCATTGATTTTACAACTACTTTCTGTACATAAAAGGCCTTGGAATACTGTATGGAAATGATGGTGAGACTAATAAATGAGTGTTTCATAAGGCATAGAAAACTTTGTTCCTCTGTATTATTTCTGTAAAAATTTGTTCTATAACTTTTCAGAAGATAACTGCTACTTCACTTACAACTGTGTAGGCATTTGGCAGGAGAAGGGAGTCTTGTTCAAAACGTCTGTAGCACCTCCATGCCAAAAAAAAAAAAGGGGGAGGCAAAGGATTTGTCCGTCTTCTGGAGAAAGTTTCACTGTGCCAATGTAGCAGGAGAGAAGAAAGGATCTCCATTCTGGTGGAATTAACAGATCCAACAGAAATACATCACTGGGTTTTCACCTACAGCACCACTGAGACTTTAGTCAGATGTAAAGTTTTCTAGCATGTAATCAAAACACAATGTGTTCTAGAAAATAAAATACCTATACTTTTGAACCAGGTAAACATAATGATTTCATACAGGCATCACAACACTAGAAACTGCAAATTCCTTCCAAAACAAATTAGAGAACACTTTTATTTACTGGTATGTGCATCAAATAATATCAATGATACAATGCTAATGGCAAATATGAGCGTGCAAGTCAATGTACCACATAGGCATAATCAATCTTATAATCCAAGCAATTCCATCTCAAAAACAAAATGTAATGGTGCTGACAAATCTTCTTCCTTGCAATTTTAATACAGTTCCTGTTTCCATTCCATTTTTGGTGAATCTTCCTTGTGGACTACAAGTAATTTAAGTAGAATTAAATGTTGACCAAAAAAATCACTGAGTTTCTTACATCATCATGTTGACAAAAGAAGACACAGGACCCGAGTTTACTAATGTATTTCTCTAATACTTCACGGTTGCACATTCAGATTCAGTCTTCACCTAAGAAAGTACCAACAATTTTCAGTACCCTAGTTCACTACAATGCATCTCCCCATTTAGTCCAGGTTCATTAACATTTTTGGATGTGAATTGCCTTCATAAATGTTTTTCAGAACATCTTGGCATTATAGTAATTATTTTTACCTTGATACCTTTTTATGTTAAAATCAGGATGTCAGGATTTCTTCCTCTGCTCCAGAATTTCTTGGCAGCTTTTGTATACTTCTACAAGGCAGTCTAGACGTGGTTTGGAACTCTATAAATAAAGGAGATTAGAGAGGCTCAGAGAGCTAAATAATTTAAATCCGATTGCAGAGGAAGGAATGGGAAGGTATCACACAAAGTAAGCAAGGTTACCAATGGAAAAAGGGATTTTTCTTCTCAAGACTGCACAGAAAAATATGGCCACATGACTTAGATCAATACTGTGCCTGCGCTGCAACTATATAGGCCTAAATCTAACTGCTTGTTAGGTGGTGATTTACAAATTCAGCCTTTAATATCGGAAACATTACAGCCTGTGGCCCCACTGCCAAATCAGGACCACCACTGGCAATCCAATGGTGATTTTCTGATATTTAAGGTTCCCAAGGGCAAAAGAGTTCTCTAGGAAGCCTAAGAAACTGACCTGGGGTGGGGGTGGCAGTATAGGAAGTTTTAAATTAAATTAAACATTTCCATCACTAGATAATGACATCTTCTGAGCTGCAAGGCAACTTACACCAACAGGATTTCCACTTATATGGTAGTTTCATAATGTAATCTTACAATATAACTCATTCATTAATCAGACATCTAAGTGAATATTTTCATACTAATCTTCAACCCTTGTGCATGAGAATGTCACATTTTAGATCCCAGAGATATTTTCATACTAATCTTCAACCCTTGTTACAGAATGCACAAATAAGTAGTTAAACAAGATTTAAAAGATAGTAAACAATGTCTCTGAGTTTCAGCTACCTCTTATGAAGAAGTGGATGTATCCACAAAAGTTCACATTGACATATAACAATCTTTAGAGTACTACAACATTTTTGTTTTTTGCTTTTGCTTTTATTTTTGTCTGGATATCCCTGCCATATAGATATTTTGTTTACAGAAAAAATGCTGGAACAAAGAGAGCTCAACAAATCTTCATTTTGTCACTGCAGGACTTCACTGTCCCTGCCAAGATAACATACTAACTAGAGATGGGGGTATTCGTATATGAATACGAATACCCCCGCACAAGTGGACATAACGAGGATCCAGCCCCATTGGGCTGGACGGTCCACTCACCTGATCGGCCACTGCTGCGGGTGCCGCAGAGCCTTCCAATGGCTCCAGAGATTGCGTCTGGCTCGCCACTCCTGGCAGGAGGTGGAACGACAAGCCTCTCTGCTAGGTCGAAGAGTGGCTCGCCAAACACAATCTCCGGAGCCATTGGAAGGCTCCACAGCGCCCACGGCAGCGGCAGATCGGTGAGTGGACCATCCGGCCCCATGGGGCTGGACCCTCGTTATGTCCCCATCTCTAATACTGACCCCCAAAAAAGGCCCTATGCGATTTTCAGAAAGCTAATACATTGAGAAACAGAAATATTGTATCTTCTGATCAGGAGGCTGTCCCCACTGGAATACTGGAATTCTTGCTGGGTTCTAGAAATGTCTATATTAAACCCTTCTGCTAACCCTAGCCCTACTGCTAATTCTCATATTAGAATTCTCATGGGAACAGAAAATGCTCAGCTCATTCAATTATGTTTTTTTTAAAATTGTGATTAATACTGTTTAATGTGATATTTAATATTTTCACATTCATTGATTCATACTATGGAACGTATATGTATGCTTGTGTGTTTAAAGTACCGTCATGATTCCCCTTTTGCCTCTCATTGACAGTAAACTGTTGGTGTCATAGCAAAGAAGGCCTGGTGGATGATTTCCTCACCTCCTTTGGAGTGGTTACCCAGGGGAGCATACCCTGGGAGAACCAAGTGGAGTAAAGCAAAGCAAAAAAAAAAAAAAAAAGCAAAGCATGCTGCTTGTACACCGCCCCATAGCGCTTCAAGCACTCTCTGGGCAGTTTACAATTATGCAGGCTACACATTGCCCCCCTCCCCAAGCAAGCTGAGTACTCATTTTACCGACCTCGGAAGGATAGAATGCTGAGTTAACCTTGAGCTGGCTACCTGGGATTGAACCCAGGGTTGTGAGCACAGTTTTGGCTGCAGTACAGCAGTTTAACCACTGTGCCATGAGGCTATGAGTAGATAGATGACCTCGGGAAAATACACTCTGACGGGTAGCGTAGTCCCAAACCAAGAAAAGCTTTATAGATGATAATCAAAACCTTGAATCTGACCCAGGATGCAACAGATAACCAATGTAGGAGAGCCAAGAACGGGATAATGTGATCAAACTTGCTCACACCAGCCACCAGTCTGACCAGCACATTCTGCACCTGCTGTAATCGCCAGGTGAGACCCAAGGGGAGAGCCCCATTGCAGTAGTCGATACAGAAGATGACCAAAATGGTCTGAGATAGACCAATCACTAAAGAACAAAATGTTTATGGTCCTAGTTGTTTATCTCCCATTATAGCCCACATTCTCTGCTCTCTGATTTCTGAGTTCCTGAAAACGTCTCTTAGTATAAAGTTCATTTTGGAATGTTTCTTGTGAAAGCTGTCCGTGGGAATTCCATTGAACTGGTTAATTTAGTACATGATTATAGAAGTGTTAATAGGCTCACTGAGTTGGTAAATTGTATTCAGAGTTGACATAACTGAGAAAATTACAGGCTTAAATGCTCCAAAGAGTGACAACAGTTACTACCCCACCTACCAGTGCTAAATTAACTATCTAGAAAGTTCAGGAGTCAGTCCATGCTCAACTGAGCATGACACTGCTGTATCTAAAGTTGCAACTACTGCAAGTCAATGAATTTCAACCCAAAGCAAGCACACCCTATTTCTTGGACACTGAGAACAAGATCACGTAAAAACAATAGTCTCTGGAACTCTGAAGAGTTCTGCAGAATGAGAAACAGCAGTCAATGATGCATGGCCTATCACATATTTGCTACCTTTTCTAACAGCCCTCTATACTTCCCATTGAAGAAACACTGAAATCAAATAGATGGACTCCCAAGAGTATCCTGGCAAAGAAAAACATGGTATGATGTCAAGTCATGATAATCTCCAACAGCATATTATGGACTCACCTGAAACAGTAGCACTACTTCAGAAACAACATGAGGTTCCACAGGGTCCTGGAGAAGGATGCAGAGGTAATAAATAACCTTTTGCTATAAAACAGAAAAAATTAAAGGATAAGAAATTTGTTCTTCATTATCTATCATAGAAGTCTATTCTTAAAAGCATCCAAACAAACACATCATGGTATAATCACAAAATTGGATTACTTATTCCAAACAGCATCCAAATGCAAGTACTGAATCTTCCAAATACACTGAAATATATTATCTGAAAAACACACCTTTACAAGAGGTTCCAAACATCAGAAGAGGGAGCAAGATCAGAAGTTATTTTCCTTAGCTGGTTGCTTTATGACCTAGCTTGCAGCACTAGAAACTACAAAGCACCATAATTCTGGGAAGACGCATGAGCTTCCCTCCTCTAATAGGTAGCCTTCCATCTCTATGCTGCTTGGAGAAAAGCAAAGCATTCTTGCATCCCCACATGCTCAGGAGCCCTTCTCTTCTTCCTCATGAATCTCCACGTCTCCTCATCGAATGTGTGTACTGCATCTTTACCCACTTCTGCTGGTTACTGAAATGCCTTTAGAATGGTACTAATGTCCTAGAGAAATCAGTAAAGTTTGTTTGCTTGGATCCATCCTGAAGGCTCTTCCGAGCTGGCAGAGAAAGGGGATTAAAGAGAACTGCTGCCTCCACCTCCATCTGACAACCAAACCAGAAATTTAATCTCACCCAAACTGTGGATCAACTCTGAAACTATTCCAATCTCATTAAAAACTAGTGGCGAGGCTCAGTTCAGAGTACCTTTATTTCAAGAACAGCTAAAGCAAATGCAGAGAACCTGTAGCCCTCCAGAAGTTGTTGGAGGACAAATCCCATAATACCTGGCCACTGACCATGACAGGTTGCCTTAAGGAAACTGGAGCCGGAGCCCAATAACATCTGGAAGGTCACAGGTTCTCCATTTGTTCTTTTGCTAGAACAGTTTACCACCCACAAAGCTGTTTTTCTGCTCTTGCCCGAAAACTTGAGAACACCTTGCTACCCAAAGTCCCTCTAATATTTCTCTTCAGACAAACAATATAGGCGATATACATTTTCTGAAGATCTATACAAGAACCACCACCACCACAAAAAAGTAAGTAATGCTTACCATATAGATGGCTTCGTTGATTACCACATCTTTTACCTGGTTCATCTCTATAAATGTTGTGCTTTCTTTGCCAGATGCATAAGAGGAAGTCATCTGTATGCCAAGTGAGCCAACAATCAACAGGGACTCGTGGTCAATTTTCACAAAGTGCAGGTATAAAAGCAAGCCAATCAGTGTGATGAATATAGCGGCAGAGAGCACTACATTGTTCTATAATGGAAAACAAGTTGGAAACATAAGACCAAACTCTGCACTTCATCAAACACAAGTCATGTCTGTTCCTATCCAGAGAGCAATGCACTGAAGACAGACATTACACAAACCTCCAAAGCAGGGGTCTCCAAACGACGGCCCACAGACCACATCCTGTCTGCCTTGCCTTTTTATCTGGTCCAGGCATAGGAAGAGGAAGGAAGGGGGACCCAAACAATCCCCCACCCCCGCTGTCTTTGCAAAGACAGCGGGGGTGGGGGATCGCTTCTGTCAGGCTTTGCTCCTCTTTCTATCTCCGCCCGGGCATAGGAAGCGGAGCGAAGCCTGATTTGCAAAGACAGCGGGGGTGGGGGATTGCTTGGGTCCCCCTTCCCTTCTTTGGCCCTCGAAAATGTGTAAAATATATGATGCGGCCCTCATACTGAAAAGTTTGGAGACCCCTGCTCCAAAGGAAAGGAAGAGCAGCCCATGCAGTCTGTTTTATTTGATATGGAATGAAATTACACAGAATAGTGAATTGTTAAATAATTGTTAAGCTTTCAGCAACATGAGCCTTGCTTCCTGCATTTTGAAATATATTTCTTTGTTCAAAAGTTACAATCTCAGATCTAAACCCAAATGTTAGTGCAGACCCACTGACTTAATGAATGGAAACGGTTAACATTTATGTAAGTTCCACTGGTTCAATGGAACTACTTTAATTAGACTAACAGTTGGATTTAGCCCTCAGCACAGTACCAGAGCAATACTCTGAGTGATTCCCAGTGTGGTGTAGTGGATAGAATGATGGACTAGAACACTGGACAACAATGTCCACTCCTTAAACAAAACCACTCCTTAAATATCTCACTTACTTTGCTAGCCCTGTTAGGGTCGCTGTACATTGGTTCCTACTTGACACCACAGAACACACAAACAAAGTAGCAGAGCAACCCCACAAGACGGGAATTCTAAACCACTTCTGAGTACCAGTTTATAAAACGTTTCCAGTGTAGTGTAATCTGGGGGTGGTGAGGCTCAACGATCCTTACTATAAAGTAAGCACACCCAGGATTGCAGCCTAGATTTTTTTTTAATTGCAGACATTTCTGTACTGAAGCATATGATAATGCATTTATTTACACTTTATGAGCCAAGACAATGCTTTTGAATTTTCAAAAAAGTACTTTCTGCATCCTGGAGCAGAAAAGAAAGGGAAAGATTAAAACCCAGGCCTATGCCAGCTGTTTTTGACAATATACATACTGAGGCCTCTAATTATTTTGGTTTGGTACACATACCTGATGTTTACTTACTGCACGTTCCTATTTGTTGTTATGACTCATAGCAACCCTAACAGAGTTTTCAAAGTACCCGAGGTATTTCAGGAGTAGTTTTATGAGTGCCACTCCCCAGTGAGTTTCCATGGAAAAGCAAAGATTTAAACCAGGTCTTCTGAGTCCTGCTTCGCCTCTACACACAACACTGGTTCTAATTTGGTAGAGGAAGTTTAGGTATCATAAATATTAGCATTCTCATTGGGATATGACCGTACTTCCAAGTACTCCAAATGCCAGAACTACACAATTCCACAAAATGGGAAGGACTCACGAGTGAATTAAATGAAATGCAACGCCCGGAGCTGAAGAGGCGTCCGGGCGATACGAAACGGAGGCGGAAGGGAGCATTTCGTTAAGAGGCTGGGCTGAAACCATCGGTGCCGGATTAACTGAGGCTTCCTTAGCCGTGTCTGGAGACTTGGCGGTTCACCTCCCCACCCTTTTCCAAACAGACCAGAGCTTGGAAAAGTTACTTTTCTGAGTCATAACTCCCAGAATCCCCAGCCAGCACTGGGGATTCTGGAGGGTTTCATACCAACAGGTAACCTTCCCCAAATCCCTGTAAAGACGGAACACGCATGTCTGCGATGAAAGCCTTTTCGCTACCTGGCTGACCACGAAGAGTCCGTACGCCACGAGCCACACAGTGCACGTGACGGCACTGAGGGATCGCAGCTGCAGCCTCGGGCAGCGGACCTGGAACTCCCGGCAGGAGGCGCTGTGGTGGCGGCGTTGCAACGTGATGCGCTCCCCTGAAACCGTCAGGTACCCCTCTTCCTCCGCCATTTCAAAGCCGGAGAGCGACAACGTTTGGCCTCCGAGCTGCGCAGAGCGGCCCATGGTTCCGCGGGCTGCTTTCCACTCTAGCCTCCTGAAGCTCTATGGTAGCAAAGCTCCTCCCTTCACCGGCAGGAGCTGTCTCTTGTGCTGGAAAGAACGCGGTTCCAGAGCTTGCTAGCCTGGGATCCTGCAGATTTCTTCCTGTTTTCCACCCCAGGGCAAGTGCATAGCAGGTTAAAGTGTTCTCCTGTTAACGTATTCAAAGCACAATTTCCTGTCCGTTTTCCTCAGACATCTGCCCACCGTTTGTTGTTCTTGGCGCAAGGACCGAGAAGCAAGAATGTTCGTCTGGAATTCATTTTTCACTTACTCCCAAACTTAAACTAATCATTTTATCCAGTCCCAGAAATAAACGAAAAAATCAGAACTCTCAAAAATTGCCCTCCTCTAAACCCTAAAGAAGAGCAAAATTGACATATCTCTGATAAAAAAAAGTGTGGAGAATATCAGTGACGAATATAAATACCGATAACGTTGTTGTTGTTGTTTAGTCGTTAAGTCGTGTCCGACTCTTCGTGACCCCATGGACCAGAGCACGCCAGGCCCTCCTGTCTTCCACTGCCTCCCGGAGTTGGGTCAAATTCGTGTTGGTAGCTTCGATGACACTGTCCAACCATCTCGTCCTCTGTCGTCCCCTTCTCCTCTTGCCTTCACACTTTCCCAACATCAGGGTCTTTTCCAGGGAGTCTCCTCTTCTCATGAGATGGCCAAAGTATTGGAGCCTCAGCTTCAGGATCTGTCCTTCCAGTGAGCACTCAGGGTTGATTTCCTTCAAAATGGATAGGTTTGTTCTCTTTGCAGTCCAGGGGACTCTCAAGAGTCTCCTCCAGCACCACAATTCAAAAGCATCAATTCTTCGGCGGTCAGCCTTCTTTATGGTCCAGCTCTCACTTCCATACATAGCTAACCGATAATGTTATCTATCTCTAAAAACAATTTCCCCCTTTTTGATTCTTGACGGGAAAAATGTGACAACTAAATTTGGGTAGATCCTAAGCCAAAGGTGTGCAAAACAACTTTCCTGCCCAAGATTTCAGTCCCAGCTTGATATAACGGAATGCTCACAGGAGAAGAAACAAGTATTTGGCTCTGGAAAGAAAGGAGACTGGCTCATACCTGGAAGGGTAGATTGCGGCGAGGCAATTTTGTATTGCAGTCATTTCAGTGTTTAATGAAAGAAACAAAACGGCTGCATAGACTTTTTATAGCAAAAACAGACTGGCCATTTTTCTTCTCTCAGAATAACTTGCAGCCATTGTTAGTACCCCTAAAACGTCTGGTTGTATAAATGTTTACAATTGCTTTGCTGTTTCTGGCTTTGTATCAATTTTATTTTCGAAATAGGTCTTGCAATGTGATGAACGTTTCATGTATTACTTTATTTCACATAAAAGGGGGGAAATCTTTTGGCACTTTAAAAACAAACAGGTTTATTTTAACTTGAGCTTTAGTGAACTATAATCAACATTTTAAAAAAACATTTCACGTTTATTCTATAATTTCTATTCTGTTTTAATAACAAAATAACAGGCATTTACTTTGAAAAACTTTATGAAAACGTGTTATAATAAGCCACAAAAATACACACGTGTTCTCTAAAATGCTCCCGATTAAAAAGCAGCAATATAACTAATCTATAACTTTTGAAATAACCTAAATCAGTTTTCCTGAATCTGCTGTCCTCCACATATATTGGACTACCTCTCCCATCATTCTCAGCCAGCATGACCATTGGCTGTGTTGGCCGGAAAATGGTGGTGGTTCTCTAACACACCTGGAGAACACTAGAGTGAGGACGTTGATCTGAATCATTTCTTTTTTTAACAGTGTCTTTCACCAACGTAAGTACCTACATGCAGACCTAGAATTGGCTGGAACTATCCAGTAGTAAGAAGTGGTAAATTACAAGAAAGATCGGTGTTTTTCCTTGACCTGAAAAGTTTCCATGAAGTGAGGAATCTGTGTGTTGCGACTCTAGCCCAAAGCCCCGACGCCTGCCTTACTATCAGGCGGTTTTATATACTGTCGTTTAACTACAGGAACCTATAAAATTCCTTAGGGCGAGAGTCAGCAGCTTGTGACTCTGCAACAACCAATTGTGAGGGATGATGGGATTTGCAGTCCAGCAGCATCGGTTGGATGGTACGTGCTCTATTCTTGCCATATACACTAACGCAGGCATCCTTCAGTCTCGAGAGAGAACAGCGCCATATACACTAACCCTATTATAAACACTGGATTCAAAGGGTCTCATTTTCGAGTAAACGTGGATAGGATTGTGCTCGAGGGCTCTTTAAGAACAAGAACTCACTGGAACGTTTGGGAGTTGGCGCTTCCAGATTGTTTTGTGTGTCTCAAAGGGCGGCGAATGTTAGACTCTCGGAACGGAGTCAGCAAGACCAAGGTGACCATGGGAGGGGTTCGCTCTCTTGTCGCCAGCACCCCTTTCAGATGATCCCCGGCAGCCGCGTCCTCTGTTCTTTAGCAGAAAAATTGTGAGGGAGTTACTTTGTCTTTCTGGAAAGCAGGCTAATGCATCTTGATTTAAAAGGGGGGGGGGCATTTGTATAGTGTAAACAGAAGTAGATGGATGGGTGCTGGCATTTCCAGAGCTAGCCATAAAGCTGGGAATTGTTTATGGACCCCCGAGAGGTCGCCGGGGTCGGTCATTCCAGATCTACTTTCCGGGAACGCTTCTGGTAGGAAGTAAGCGAGGTGGGGGGGGGGGGAGGGTGTGAATCAGCTGAAGCGTGTGGTGGTGCTTTGCACGTACGGTTTTTGGGTACACGCCTCCCGGTTCAGTTGGCAGAGCCAAGAAAGACCTTTGGGCCCTGGACAGAGATGGTGTTGCTCCGGATCCTTCCGTTTCTACCTACTTCCCTTACACCCAATGCTACCGATGACCAGCGCTACAAATAAGCCCCATAACAATGCAAGTCGGTTTGCGTTATTTCTCTCACACATATCCTGAACCTGAGACTCTCCCGCATTACTAGTTGTTGTCATAATGAAGTTAACCCATCCCTAATTTGGGAGGCTCTTAAAACTCTCGGTTCTGTCCTTTGAAATAACTCGTACCGAATGCAAGGGAGCTCCTCGCCCCGCCCCCCTAGCCCGCAGGGGCTAGAACTGCGGCCGATTGTCTTTTAACAAATGCCATCTAGACCATCATCTTCCTTGCGCTGCCGCTCGTTTTGGGTGGGGAACCTTGGCAGCGCACAGCCACTTTGCCACTTAGGCCTGGGGCGCGGGGAGGGGGCTGCGGAAGCATTTGTGGGCTGTGTATTCTCGAATTGTGGGCGGGTTCAGATTTGCACTTTAAGGTGACGCGCGTGCATACATTTGAAAGAACAAAGCCAGGGGACCAGAACGGGAGACCGGAATGCGCCCGTGGGCGGAGGCGAGGAACGTGGGGTCGCGCGCCGTTCGATCACGATTCCCGCACGGCCCTCGCGGCCCTCCGGAGGGGCTCGGCGGCACACCCCCCAGGAGAGCTCCGAGACGATTGGCCCGGTGGGGGGTTCGCCTAGTGGGCCTGCAACCAGGGGGGGCGGGGCGAGGGGCGGGGCGAGCTGCCGCCGCACTGCCTTCGCGCCCGGCTCATTATAAGGTGCCGCCGCTGCCGCCGGCGCTGTGCGGGAACGACCGCGTGGGAGCGAGTGGCCCGTTTGTTGACTTCGAAGACCGTCCTCCACTAATCCCGGCCGTCATGTCCTTTCGCAGCAGCTTCGCCCGGCTCCTCAAACAGCAGGCGGGCTCCACGCTCAGGGTCCAAAAGAGGCCTGCTCACTCGGTGACCCTCATCGGAGCTCCTTTCTCTCGCGGACAGGTGAGTGGCCGCAGCGTTTGCAAAAGGAAGGACGGCGGAGAGGGGGAGAGACGGGACGGGATCGTGCCCCCCAATCGATGACTTTAAAGCGACTGCTTGCACCAGGAGAGGAGAGACCTGCCCCCTTCATGTGGGGGTGTTTAACATGAGGGCAAGGCAGTCGCCTGTCTTGATTCTAAAGGAAGATGCCCCAAACCCGGGACAAGGAGGGGGGGTATATACTGTATGACTTTCGCACCCTTGGCCCGTAACTTGTCTTTTGCTGGGCGATGCTTCGCTACAAGGCTGGAGGCGAGGGTACCATTCCCGGTTGCTCGCTAGGTTGAGGATTTCCATGTTCGTGGGGGAGTGACGCGGGGTGTGGGGGTTTGGGGGGGTGTTGGGGGGGGCAGCGTGAGAGATGCTGCTGGAAGCAGTTGGGCAAGCCGGTCGTCTCAATAGTGGAAATTTCCAAGCGGTAGCCTGTTCAGCACGTCGGCTGAGCCGGTGATGTCACCGCCAAGGCCGAGGGGGAAGCTCCTCTCCCTCCATGCCTATTGTTTCGAGACTGCAGCTCTCCCGTTTTGTCTTCCAGAAAAAGAAAGGGGTGGACCATGGGCCTCAAGCCATCAGGAACGCGGGACTCGTCGGGAAGCTGTCCCGCATGGGTAAGTGTGAAAGGGAAGGTACCCAAAGCGTGGTCGTGGCGATTGATTGATTGACTGACTGATTGATTGATGACAACTCGTGGAACACATCTCAGTTAGTATGACCCTTATTGGCTGAAGTACTCTGGGAATTGTAGCCCCTCCCCTCCCCCAAGGAAATTTCCCTCATCCTTTCTTAAGTCTTCACTGGTATGACGTTGTGATGCAGTTCTTCTGGCTTCCCTTCTTGCATCTTTCCTTCCGGAGGGGATGATTCATGAGACATATGAGTTAGCTCTTGAGAGGTGTGGCAAAAGAAGCTCTGTAAACTGAGACTTCTTTCTTTGGGAATGTGATCTCTCTTCTTAACAGGCAGTGGGCAAGGAGATAAATGACCCCTTTCCCCCTTCTAGAATGTTCCTCTCCGGTGGCATTCCAAAGACAAGAGACTTGTAGAGCCAGAGGCAAGGCCCTTCCCAACGGAATAATCCTGCTGAAAGCAATCAAACCTGCTACTGGGCAATACTTATTTTAAGTCCAATTAAAATGCCTCCCCCCCCCCAAGCAGGCAAAGTTTTGCACACTTTTGTGAGACTTTGGTTGATCCTGAAGAAGCCTTTCCCAACTGTGGACTTAAAATAGTGTTTTTTAAAAATTAATTACATCTATATCTTGCCTTTTGCGAAAAGGTCTCAAAGCAAGATACATGATTCTCCTCCATATTGCCCACACAACAATCTTGTGAGGATGGATCACAATGAGAACGACTAAGCCAAGGTCACCAAGTGTTCTTTATGGCTGTTCAATGGGGGCTAGAACCTAGATCTCTCAGATAATCGCTATAGCAACAGCAATGAACTAGTTATCTAAATCTTTTGCATCTTTGTTAAAATACTTTTAAAATAAAAGCTGCAATGAGGCAAGTCCAGCCCAAGACACTTTGCTGCCTGAGGTGGAGACAGAGTTGCCCTCCTTTCCTCCACTCCCCCTGCAAAGTGCACTGTACCCCAAGTAGACCTATATCTGGCACATGAGAAAGACAGTCCCGCAAAGGTCTAGGAGGAAAAAAGCACAATATATTAGCATATAACAGCAGGAGCTGAAAAATACATTTTGATGCCTCTGACAAAAGAAAACACAAAGCTGCCCCCATTCTATATACAAAATCTAACCAGACTGGTCATTGCATCTTACCACAATGGCATCTTATCCTCCACAATGGCTAAGAACAGAAGGCTAACTTAACGGGTGGAGGGCAGGTTAACTAAAGGAGATTCAGAGCAAAGAGCAAGGAGGGACTTCTGCACTTCCTCTCCCAGTTTGTTGCCTAATGAATGAATTTATTTATTATGGTCGGGTGACCAGCTCATAAAACATATTTATGGCTAAAATATACAAAATGCAGTTTAAAAATGTACAATCAGTTCATAAAACATATTATGTGGTTAAAATATACAAAATGTAATTTAAAAAGTGTACAACAAATAATTAATTGTGTACTGGCTGTAAAATATGGGGAGAATCAAATACAGCATTTTTATAGCTATCCTTTGAACCATTGGATTGTCTAGGGCAAACTGGTTTGGACAGGGTCTTTGGGTTATAGGGAGTCCTTCCTACATATTTGTAAAGATCTGTAAATATTTCCTCCCTTCGGTTGGGACCACAACATTTCTCTACGCTCGACAATAAACCACCCTCATGCTAAAACCAGTCAACCTGTGAACTCAGGAGACTATAAGGGAGTGCTGTGCCATTGCTGCTGCACAAAATTTTGCTGCAGAGCATGTAATAAGGGAGACTTGATCTGAAAGAAGTAGCTTGATGTAAAATTCATCAGGTCTCCCTGCTGTTGCCTAATGGGAAAACTGCCACTTTACCAGCCAGTAATCTATATGGAACCTTTAGCATATGCCTTTCTGATCTGCTATTCAAAAGTCCCATGGCCATAGAATATAATTTACAAAAAATGTCCAGCCTTTGGAAAATTTTAAGCTACCGTACTATCTAGACAGAGCTAGCCTTCTTTCAGTGGTATCCTCTGATTTGGATTCTTTGATGTGTTTGTCTATGGGAGTGTTTTTGAAAACAGCCTGGAAACTTCAGATAGTCTTGAATATGGCTATAAGATAGGTAACTGGGAAATATTTTTAAATATTTGAATGCCAGGATATTCACAAGGATGATATGAAATAAGTGCACTATGCTTGTAAAGATGTTTAATATAACTGGAGCAAACAACTTCACTGTCATCTAGGAACATCAACATGTAAGTGGCACTGTTATTTAAATATTAAATTACTTGAGTACTTCCAAATTTGTTTAGCTTATTGAATAGTTCTAGGGGTAACCACATTATTATTCTCAAATGTATTGGCTGAAACTTTGTTCCATAGCTCTGCCATCCCAACAAGAATAACATAACAGGCAATGCCAGAAGAACTCTTTCATTAGTGGCAATATGCCAGTGTTATCATTCCCCTTGAGCCAGTGGAGCTATGCAACAGCATACTGTCTGGCCATAACGTTGAAAAGAAATACCCCCTATATAATGTAGATTACATTGACCTAGTTTGAGGGTCAGAGATTGGTAGTCTTTCCTATAGGCTAGTATTACTGGATTCAAAAGGAAAATCTTTCTCATTCCTGACCACCAATTAAGTTGGACACAATTGGATGAGGTTAAAGCATTATTGGAGGTTAAAGTTAAGTATGGATGTGGTTAAATGTAATAATTTTATTTCCCACCCCAAAATATTCATTTCAAATTCAGAACTGATACAAGAATGCAGAATCAGTACAATTACAATAAGCAATCTTGTGAAAAAAATTCATAGATTTCAGCCAGCATTTTGATGAGAGGAATTCCATTCATGGAACTTCCATATTGGAAGAAGTTGGAAGAGAGGCCATTTTTGCCAGTTTCTCCTTGTCGTATGCCTTATGAAAAGCTGCTCCAACAGGATGAGGGACACTCTGGAATCGGAGACTAGAAACATTTGTGTTTTAGAGTAAAGTGTCCAGTCTCCAGTGTGGCTGGGAGATGAAATCCAAAATAGTAACATGTCGGGTCTCTGTCTAGAACAGTCTGGGAGGTGGTGCAGCAGGCATGGATGGTGGCAAATTTTTTTCCATATTTCTTGCAGTGGGAGTCAGGAATGGAAGGGAGGTTGGATCGAACCCAGTAAAATTAAGAAAAAAAAGTGGTCACCAGAAAGCAAACTGAAAACTTTGTTTTTTAGTTTGCCCAGTGTAGCATTCCCTCTTAGGTTAGGCTCAAATGACTTCTGAATCTCTTTTCATTTTGAGACTATAATTTATTATTATAGTCCCACTTTGTTTCCCACTTTTCCTCCGTTTAGCTAAGGTGGGCTGCTATCCCATAAACATTTAACTAGGAGACATTCCCACTGCTGACAGCAGGACAATCCCACCTCATAAATATTATTACTTCACGAACGAACTGAACAGCTCAGGACTTATTAAATGGCTCACAAGCATCTGACACAGCAGCATTCCTAAGTAGATGTAGACTTGATTCAGTAACCAGAATGGGAAATTGCTGGGAGCCCTATGTGCATAAATATGTGTAAGGCAAAATGAAATCACAGTAAACCAGTACGTTTTGTGTATACTTAGATAATGTTTTTAGCCACAAATCAGTGGCAGAACATCCAGGGGTATCATGGACAATACGTCTTTCTTTAATGTTATTTTTCTCTTTATCATGTGTATTTTTCCACTTCTGTTATCTCTCATCTAGCCTTCAGGAACTGAGAATGAACAAAAGAGAAATCGCCTATTTCTCACAAAGTGGTGGAAAAATACCTAGCATGAAGAAGCTGGCTAGAATAGTAAGCTTTAAAAAAAGAACACCATAACACCAGCCAGTTATGAAAAGATTTTTCTGCTACAAGGCTGGATTGCGTCTGCAAACCAGAATACAGCTTTAAACTGAGGGTTGAAGTTCAGGCTCTTACTAGGAAACAGGTCTGATTCTGCCACATGCTTCACAAACTTAATATTTTATTAATATTAAGCACAGACAGAGTTCTGGCTCCTGTCCTCTGAAGATGCCGGCCACAGAGACTGGCGAAACGTTAGGAAGAAGAACCTTAAGAACACGTCCAAACAGCCTGGAAAACCCACAACAACCATTAATATTTTATCTTAATTAAATTGGTGTAAACACTGTTCTAGACATTCCAGAGGGGCAGTCACATCAGTTGGTCACAATGGTCTGCTGATGTTACTGGCATCTTAAAAATTATTAGGTTGGGGGCGACATTCCCTCTAAGCTGTGTGCCTGAGCGTGCAATGCTGCATCAATCCCACACAGCCAGATCAATATTGCTGCCAATTTGCTTCTGGTTGTGGGCAGAACCCCACATGGAGGGGCGGAGCCCTGTGCAGCACTAGCAGAAATTAGACGGAACATTGGTTGGGGGTAGATTTTAAATGAGCTAAAGTCTGCTTCATCAAAAATATGAAATGGTAAGCTTGTACACACTTGGTATAGGTGGTGTGGGGTGATATTTTTACAAAGCTTCCATCTGGATTACAAAAGAAAATCCTGTGAAATGAGATCCAGTGAAAAGAACAAAAGATCCAGACCGAACAGAAGTGACTTCTTCCTAAATGGCAATGCATTGGCATGACACATTTTTAAAAGGAAGAACCATTTTCCTTTGTGAGCTAGCCACATCCAGTTCCTGTCTAATGCAAATTTCATCACGTCAAACTTATGAATGAATGAATCATCTGCAACATTGCCACATTCTGATATTGTAGAAAATGTCTAGAGATTGAAATTCTGTACCTTTATTTCTATTTAGCTATTTCAATGTGTCAGTAGGCATTTTTGCCTTAAGGCAGCTTTAAAACCTCTGCTATTTTTAAAGTATTCATGAAGTTTTAGCCAGACATAGCAGTTAAAAGCAAGCGATATTAACCAACTGAAAATACACCAAATGCAGTTTCCATCATTGGAAGGTTGTCCATACTAATTAAAGATTGTCACACTGATTAAATCACAGGATTAGCAAAGTGCCAGATTCTCCATCTCTCTCCTCCTACAAAGAGTATATTGACTTGCCAGTATAAGGTTATGATGTACTGGTTCCTTAGATGAAAGCTCTGATTTCATATGATAGTGGTTGATACATTAAAATGTTTTCTTGGCTTGCAAACAAGAAAAAGAGAGATTCCAGAAAAGCATGTAAAAGTGAAGGGGTTTAAAAAAGGGAAGGACAGGGGCTTGGCTATAAAGGACTTTCAAACTAACGTGCCCCACTTGTATTGGCTTCCTTCCAAAAAGCCCTTCCCAGACAAGTTGTTTGAAGGGGCAGCTCTGAGGTCAGGCAGTTCTTATGTGCAAGGCTTGTGTAGTATGTTGGAATTGTAATGTTACACATGAAGATAGAATACACTGCCATTGCATCAGCCTGTGATGCAACACTGTAATACCAGATGGCAGGCTGGTCTTAGGTCTGGTAGAGAACTCTGCTAGCAAAAATCCCTATTGAAGTAAGAATCCACTGTACATCTGATTGGATTATACTTGTGGAGAGCTGGGAAGTAACAAATTGTAATAGGATAATGAATTTTGAATGTTGTTAACATTTTGTTAAAATTAAAAAGTAAAGTAATGAGTATAATTTCCATTACTTTACTAGCGCAATGAATAACTTTACATTTTATATCCTAACTTTTAGAGGACATTTTAAAAGGCATTTTCACTGTGTTTTGTCATGCTTCATGCCATTCTTTCCCCACTGTTCTCGGGGGCAGGGGGAGGAGAGGAAGTAACAGAAAGTAATGAAAAAGAAATGTAAGGGTTTTTTTTCACAGCATTGTAAAGAGTCATGATGACGTGTTACTTTTCAAACAATGTAGCAAGTAATGGGAATGAATGACTTTTTAAAAGGAATTTCCCAAGTTCCCAGGTGGCATTGCCTTGTCATCTGCCTCTGGCTGCAAAATTATCTTTTGATGGTCCCACTTATGAGAGGCATAGTGTTGTTGTTGTTTAGTCGTTAGGACGTGTCCGACTCTTCGTGACCCCATGGACCAGAGCACGCCAGGCCCTCCTGTCTTCCACTGCCTCCCGGAGTTTGGTCAAATTCATGTTGGTAGCTTCAGTGACACTGTCCAACCATCTCGTCCTCTGTCGTCCCCTTCTCCTCTTGCCTCCACATTTTCCCAACATCAGGGTCTTTTCCAGGGAGTCTTCTCTTCTCATAAGATGGCCAAAGTATTGGAGCCTCAGCTTCAGGATCTGTCCTTCCAGTGAGCACTCAGGGTTGATTTCTTTCAAAATGGATAGGTTTGTTCTCTTTGCAGTCCAGGGGACTCTCAAGAGTCTCCTCCAGCACCACAATTCAAAAGCATCAATTCTTCGGCGGTCAGCCTTCTTTATGGTCCAGCTCTCACTTCCATACATCGCTACTTGAAAAACCATAGCTTTGACTATGCGGACCTTTGTCGGCAAGGTGATGTCTCTGCTTTTTAAGATGCTGTCTAGGTTTGTCATCGCTTTCCTCCCAAGAAGCAGGCGTCTTTTAATTTCGTGGCTGTTGTCACCATCTGCAGTGATCATGGAGCCCAAGAAAGTAAAATCTGTCACTGCCTCCATATCTTCCCCTTCTATTTGCCAGGAGGTGATTGCTGCCTTGTCGTGGCGAAGGGGCTTGAGTAATTCAGAGAAGCTACAGGCTATGCCATGCAGGGACACCCAAGACGGACAGGTCATAGTGGAGAGTTCTGACTAAACGCGATCCACCTGGAGCAGGAACTGGCAAGCCACTTCAGTATCTTTGCCAAGAAAACCCCATGAACAGAGGCATAGTGAGCAAAATTCAATTAAAGAAAAATAATTTGTTTTTAAAAAAGTAAAAATCAGATTTTTGAGTATGGAATTTAATCTTTAACTTTGGGTGGTGTGTCTGTGTGTTTTTCTCTCCACACTTGCATTGCATTTATTACACAACTGACAAATGTTTTGGTGATCCTGCACATTAAGAGAGATGGGGACAGTTTCCTAAATATATTGATTTAGGAGCCTAGTGAGCACTTTGGGAATACCAGATGCTATTGCTCTGTGGAGCTGGCCAGCAATCTAAATGAGAGACCACTGGGATGTAAGAGTAAGATATAAATATAAAAGGCATTATTTTAAAACTTGATCACATTTTCTGGTATCATGAAGTCATCTGAAGCTGGTTCCCTCAATTTCAGCGAGTTTAGGAGGGAGTTTTGGACTAGAAAACATTGCTTTAAGATGACTGCAGTTTCTCTCACTCTTTCTGCTCTTATATCATAGTGAAGGTTTCTCACTAATAGGCTTCCATGTAAATGATCTTTTAAATTTGAGGACAGAAGGGATTAAGGGATATGTATTCACAATATTTTCTTGTTGCTCTTGAAAGCGGATACTTCTTTAAATGTGTAGTTTTATAGGACCCCTCAGAAAGGCAGCAAAGGGCTGCAAATAATGTTTTTCCTATTACCAGCATTAAGCCTTTAAATCGAAAAGGCCTAAATGGGCCTCCTGTACTTTAGTGATGGTGACTCCTCAGGGCATGATGAAAGAGAAGGATGGAGTTGCAATGCCTTGGCTGCTGGAGCTCTAGTTACACAGATGCAAGGATAAGGCAGGGGAATGCATGACCCGGCTGTATTTGTAAAACAGGTGCAGTGTACGTGTATGTGCATGGGGAGGGGAAGAAGCATGATGAGAAGAAAAAGCCATTCAGAAAGTTTAAGAATTGAGGAGATGTACTGTGTGCAGATCCAAGTTTTTAGATGGGAAAGCAAGGAAGATCTTGTAAACAGCAAAGGATGCATGTTTACAAGATCTAAATGATGTCAGATCCTAGTCAGTCGAAAGGCACATCAGGGACTAGGGGTTCAACCTGTGAGGAATGCCCTCCCCCTGAAGACACAGATTCACAATCAAGGGGTAATCTCAGATTCCCAGGTTTCAAAAGTGGCCGGGAGAGCATTTGCACAATTAAAGCTAGTGTGCCAGCTGCAGACATTTCTAGAGTTGTTTGATATGTGTACCATGAAACATGATGTAGTTATATTCCATTTGTATTATTGTAATGCACTTTACATGGGGCAACCTTTGCAATCTGTTCAGAAGCTTCAACCAGTCCAAAATGCTGTAGGCAGATTGCCAGCTTGGGCCAGTTATAGCCTTTTCAGCCTGTTCCATTCTGGGTTTTACTTTGTTCCTCTATTTCTGTTAAAAGTCTCTTTTATCTTTTTGGCAATGCAACCTTACATAGATTTGTTCAGAAAGATGCCTCTCTATATTGAATAGGACTTGATCACAGGTAGGTGTGCATAATACTGTAGCCTCTGTATAACTTAGCAGTGGTACTTCTAAATGAAGGAAAGAATTCAGCAGGGACTTTAGTGAATAGACGTGACTGGTGTAATTTCCTGAATGTTATTTACTTTTTAATGTTTCAAAACTATACAATGGCAGTCAGACTGCTGACAGGATTTGGGTACTGCAAAAGCATATTACTTTAGCATAATCCGTTTGGCTCTTCTTTTTTTAAGTGTCTGGTTAAAGTGACATCCAAACATTAGCTAATATGTTCACTTATCTCTTATAAATGATAAGGATGGAATGTTTACGTAAGCAGTGCAGTGGCTGTGAAACTGTTTACCTATTTAAGCTACATGAATGTATACTTGCATTCCATATTTCATGTCTCCAGACTGGGCTAGTGTGAATATATGTAAACCAATGTGCAGTGTAATTAATTCTTCCATTTCACTTCTTCCTAGGTTGTCAGGTATATGATCTTGGAGATCTAAATTTTACCCAAGTGCCCAATGATGAGCTCTACAACAATCTAGTCAAATACCCACGCTCTGTAGGATTAGCTAGCCAAGTTCTGGCTGACACTGTGAATGAAGCTGTTTCTGCTGGACATAGCTGCGTAACTATTGGAGGTGATCACAGGTTTGTGTTCTCTTTGTAAAGCATTCTTATCAAACTAGGTGCAATAGTTTGACTTCATGTTGGTGATTAAAAATGATTAACACACACAAGAGTTGATCATTCTCTCTTATGGCAAATCCTATTCCAATTCCAGAGCACTGAAAAATTACCTCCGCCACCCCCCACGGCTTCCAAATCCTCAGACAGCATAAATAGTGGTTATGCTGGCTGAGGAATTCTAAGAGTTGCAGTCCAGACTTTTCCATGCTATGATCAGTTCTACCTAGTACAAAACAGTTACTACTAATTAACGTGCAGAGTAAAAGCATATTTGGTTTCTAAAATTGATGAGTCCCACGGGTAATGCAATTGGATACTTTACTTGTGGGGAACATTTGGGAGACTAAATGGTGATAGATTCATACCTGTTCTACAGAAGGGTACGTATGCTCCCCCTGAAGGACTGGGTTCCTGGCTTGGACATGCTCCTAACAGTCCAGAATCGAGGGAACCATGACAATAGCAGATCTGGCTCCTATTGTTCATACTCTGGTTCTTATGCAGGGCTGCCTCTGAAATGTTTGTTTTTTTAAGCTGGTACAAAATGCTACAGTTTTTTTGACCATCATCCATCCTTAGAGGAGGCTTAGAGGAACTTTAGTCTCCTACATGTTTTCAATGTCAACTTTCAGAAGCCTCAGTCTGACGATAAGAGATTATGAGAGTTCTAGTCAAAGCATCTGGAGGAACAAAGGTTAACCACCCCTGCTTCAGAGTAGTATGTGTTCCAAAGTATAATTCAAAATGCTACTTACTACTTCTAAAGTCCAACATGGGACCAGGATATTTGAACAATTCTCTTCCCACATGATCTTGTCCACCCACTTAGGTCATTAGTAGAGGTCTGCTCTGCATTCAGCTGGCAGCAGATACGTCCTTAACATACATTGATTGATGAAGCATCTCTTCCCTAATTTCCCCACCGAAACATAATTCTCCAATTAATTAATCAGTTTGAGAGAGTGTAAGCTATGAATCCTGTGATGGTTTCGAAATCAAAGAGTTATGCATACAGTGGTGCCTCGACGTACGACCATAATCCGTTCCAGAAGATGGACGTAACTTGAAATGGTCGTATGTCGAAGCACCATTTCCCATAGGAATGCATTGAAATGCAATTAATCCGTTCCGGCTGAAGAAAAAAATCACACACACAAAAAAATCACTGCAAGACTCATTGGAAACGTGATTAATCCCTTCCGGCCAAAGGGGGGGGGGGGGGAAGAAAAGCAATCAAGCGTGCAAGACCCATTGGAAATGCACAGAAAACAAACAGAGCAGATCGGAAATGCACAGAGAACAAAGGGGGCAGGTCGGAAATGCAAAGAAAACAAAGGAAAAAGCAAGGGAAGCATGCAGGACCTATTGGAAATGGGGAAACCCCCCCAAAAGCAACCAAACCCCCCAAGACCCATCGGAAATGGGGGGGAAAAGCCAAAAAACAAACAAACCCCCCAAGACCCATTGGAAATGGGGAAAAAACCCCAAAAAGCAACCAAACCCCCCAAGACCCATCGGAAATGGGAAAAAACACTCCAAAAAGCAACAAAAAAACCCAAGATCCATCGGAAATGGGGGGAAAAACACCAAAAAACAAACAAACTCCCCAAGACCCATCACAGCACAGAAACATAACCCCCCCCCCCAGCTCAAAACCACGCTGCAAAAAACACCCAGAACAGTTTTTAAAAAGCAGGAAACAGCACCTTACCTTACCAGGCAGCCCGAAGCCTCCTTGCAAACACACACACACGCTCTCAGAAGCAGAAGGAGGCAGTCCCAAGCCTCCTCCAACACACACTCTCTAACTGCTGGGGCGAAAGAGCTGCACTATCACATCTTCATACATTTTTAAGATGATCAAAGTGATTGCAGTATTTCATTTTTTCAATATGCCTCATTTTTCAATATACCTTATATGTAGGATCTGAGGTCATCCAGTGAAGATTCTGATGGAAGAGTTTAGACAGGCAAGGCAGGCTTTCACACAGTGCATAGTTAACCTATGGACTTGTTAGTGTCACCATAAAATGTAGTAACTCCACCAGTTTAGATGGCTTTAGAGGGATGGGATGAATTCATTGAGGATGGGCCTATCAGTGGCTGTGAGCTGCATCTATACTACAGCTAGCAACAGAGGCAGCCTGCCTCTGAATACAAGTTGCTAAGGTACTACAGTAGAGGACTATTATTGTGTGCATGTTCTTCTTTTGAAGGCTTCCCATAGATATCTACATGCCCACTGTGGGAAAATGTGCAAGACAAGATAGGATTTTTTTTTATGCAGTAGTCCTCTTATGTGCTAGTTAGAATGCGATTTTGCAGATTACATTCTTTTTATTCAAATGGCACTTCAAAAGGTACTGTGAGGTGTGTCCATAAGATCTAGACAACAGGCAACAAAAGGCTATTCTTGTTGCTAGAAAGGACTGTGTGGGGTTCTTCTAACAATTGCCAGTTACAAAAACTCAGGTGTGTAAGTGCTTTTATTTCTCTCTCAATGGTTACTGATGATTCTATACCTCAAAATGTTTTGCAAAAATGGCTATTATACTTTTTTTACTGGATTCTCTAAAATTTCTTGTCCTGATTTAAAAATCGGTATCTTCCTGAAATCTGTTGTATTTTTTTTTTCTAGTTTAGCACTTGGTTCCATCAGTGGTCACACAAGGCAGTACCCACACCTATGTGTTATCTGGGTTGATGCACATGCTGATATTAACACTCCACTCACAAGTCACTCAGGAAATCTCCATGGACAGCCAGTCTCATTTCTTCTAAGAGAACTTCAAGACAAGGTAAGCAGGGATTGTACTGTGTAGCAATGATATGCTTTAATTAAATCTGTATTCTGTCTTGCTTATTATCTTTACTATAGGCTAGACTCATGGAGAAAAGCTTTCTCTTATATAAATGTTTACCTGCTAAGAGCCCTTGAGTGCTGACAAAATGATTTGACTCCCATGATTGCCTAGAATTATGACAAAGGTTCATGACATTAACATTTGCACTCATAGGAGCAAAGAGCGCATCAATATTCCTATGCTGAAAACTGACATGAGAAGTTCTTGTCATGTATGCTTAAAATAGGCCTAAAGGGGTTACATCTCAACTTACCCTGCAGTTAACACCCTATCCTGAACATGTCTAGCACCAAATGAGTGAGGGGTTGATGGAAGCAAACAGTAAGTCACAAGAGCTTTGTAAGTACATTCAGTCAAATGCCATACTACTGTAATGTAGCACAGCAAGCAACATGCGGAAGGCTGTAGCACTGTCAAGTGCAATGTTTCCTCTGAGCTGCACACATGTTCACCCAGAGCTCCATCGGGGCTGCGCACTGGCAGCCGGTTTGTTTACTTCCCATTTTGAATGAAGGCCCGCCACCCCTGCACACACAGTGAGGCTCCCGCACAGTGGGACAGAAAATTAGAGGGAATGTTGGTCAGGTGCATGGAAACTTTTGAGGGGCAAGGATTATATGCAAGTCCATGTCCCCACTGCTGATTTAGCCTTCCATCCATTCAGCCAAGCATTTGTGTGAGGAATTAAGAAAAGAAAAGAAAAAAAGAGATGTTAAAACATAGAATACTCCTAAGGATGCAAATAATTCCACTTATTACAAATAAATGCAATAGCGGTGACACCAGCCAGCACCCTTTTCCTGACAAAATTTTAAACTGAAATCCCATAGAAGAAAGCTGTGTCTCACACTTTTAAGAAATCCTTTTTAGCAGATAGATACCACTATCTCCAACAAGTTAGGCTGCATGCAGATGCAGCAGACAAGACATACATAACCTCTTCCTGGCTGAGCTTGTAGAAATTATTATCAGGCAGAATGCTACTTACTGCATAACTAGAGCACTGTTTGTTCTTCCCTCACTGATTACAACTGAGTAAGTTTTCATCTGGCTTGGACAGTTGGCAGGAACAAGACTTTCAGAAACTTTTCAGACATGTTGCAGCACTTTTGCAAATGTGATCAGGCATAATCCATTTAGCATTATATTCTCCTGGGGATATCTAATCACTTTAAAATTATTAACACCAATAACTCCACAAAAGCAAAGAACAGAGCTGGATGGAAAGTAGTCAGCAATGGTTTACCAGTCCTTCCTTCTGGTGGTACTATGGGACTGCATAGCTTGCTCAAGGCTGCCCAACTGGCAGCGCATGAGTGATCTCTCCAGGAGGCACAGCAAGATTTGAGCTCCTAGTTATGCAGCCACAAACTCCAGCCCACTGAAGTATACACTAGCTTAATTTTATACTTTTATTTTGGCCAACTATAGTGTAGCCATTCTTTCATGAAGGTATACTGTTGCCGGCCAGTTTTGGGTCTCGGCTTTTCCGGAAAGGAATCAGGCAAGGACGCAACAGCTGAACCAAAGGTCCGAATTTTATTTTGAATAGCAAAGAGCAAGGAAAGGTCAGCTGGTTCTTCCCTTAAAAGCAGAGAAGACCCTGAACATATAGAGTACATACATTTTATAATGATACAAAGAGTCATAAAATGCTACAATTCTATTGGTCATTTGTACCCCAAGTTTGGATCCAGTCCTTCATTGGGCAAATGATGCCAACTACGCTAATCTATTGGTTACATGTAAATATGCATATTATGCCCCCATCTCTCGACCTGTGCCCAAGATGCGCCTGAAAGTCTGGGGACAAGAGTATCCATTTCCCCTTATCTATTGGTATGTTTATGTGTTTTCTTCCTGGGTCCTGATATATGGCCTTCAATACTGTGAATCACTTGTGAATGTTACAACAATCATTGCTGGCTTCCTCCTACAGGCATTCCAATGATGGGCCATCTGTTACATCAAAAAGGTGGTTGGGCAAAAGGAGAAGAGTTACATTGTTATTCTATGTCGGCCATAAATACTTTTGAGCTAGGTGTGAATGTTTCAGGGTTAGGTCTTTCTGGGGTCTGTGTTTTCTCTTCTTGCCTTGTCAGTTCTAAAATGTAGTTTCATCTTTGTTGTTGTTTAGTCGTTTAGTCGTGTCCGACTCTTCGTGACCCCATGGACCAGAGCACGCCAGGCCCTCCTGTCTTCCACTGCCTCCCGGAGTTTGGTCAAATTCATGTTGGTAGCTTCGATGACACTGTCCAACCATCTTGTCCTCTGTCGTCCCCTTCTCCTCTTGCCTTCACACTTTCCCAACATCAGGGTCTTTTCCAGGGAGTCTTCTCTTCTCATGAGATGGCCAAAGTATTGGAAGTTTCATCTTTACCCGGTATCAATACTACATGAGAGTAACATCATTTCTGATTTTAGCAAACAGTCTTAAAAACTGGTAGTACAAAGTTCACTGGCTTGACTTCTACCTACAGGTGTCTTGGTAGTTTTACCTACTAGAGAAAAGATTATGTATAAACTGGTTTTGTCTTTAATGGAGAAACCTTTTTGCTGCCTGATTCTCTGGAAAAGACAATAATCCTGGGAAAGTTTGAAGGAAGCAGGGGGACCAAATATAAGATGGATTAACTCCCTAAGGGAAGCTACAAGCTTGAGTTTGCAAGATCTGAACAGGGCGGTTCAGGACAGAACACTTTGGAGAGCACTCATTCATAGGGTTGCTGTAAGCTGGAAATGACTTGATGGCACATAACTAGAGTGTCACTGTCTTATAGCTAGGGAGTGTTGGGACTCCAGCTGGCAGGAATCAGTTAGATCAGGGTTCAGGCAGAGACACAGCAAGGAGATTCACCCCAGAGGATTCACCTCAGAACTTTCCCTGGAATAATCACGGCTACTGCATTCCTGCTACTGTGCTCTTTTAAAATCTGGTTTTGGGCAGGCAAACTAAAGTGATCTGGCCCCTTGTTAGTCATGTATCCTGCTTTGATCATTATCTTCCCACCTGACTAACCCAGGGACAATGGACATAGGATAGGCCATCTGACTAAAGAGGAAGAAGTTTTCCAGTTAAAATAGTCTGTGGTGTGTACACATACATATCTTAGTTAGAGGGAGACTCAGCAGGGGTGTTTTGCAAACCTGGCCAGTTTGGTAACAACTATATAAAAACAACACTGATTTGATAACTCATTCTTAATCACACCAGTCTTAAAACAGTATTCACATAAGAAATATGAAGATTTTGAATGGCTGCTAACATTTTGGCAGATGATATTCTAAATAACATATAAATTGTAACAGCATACTGTAAACAAACTTGTGTTAATATACACAAGTTGATCTCTTCAGTAACTACTGTTAAGTAAAACCATATCATTTTTAAGCACTGCTATAATACCCAAGCTGGCTGGATAGCTCACTGAGTTAGGTTACTGGCTGTGGAGCCAGAGATTGGGAGTTCTAACTCCCCACTGCGCATTGTAGAAGAACCAGTCTGTGTAGTTTTGGGCAAGTTGCACAGTCCCAGGATGCCCCCAGAAGAAGGGAATGGCAAACCAGTTCTGAGTGTTCTTTACCTAGAACCCCTGAAAAGGGGCACAATTAGTCAGAATTGGTGTGAAGGCACACTATTGTTGTTATTAAATTCCACGCACAATCAAAATGATTAAAAAAATTGACTGGTATTATATAACATTTTCTATAGATTACCATATTTTTCCATTTATAAGACACACACACACCACTTTTATAACCCCAAAATTAAGAAACTTAGCTTTGAGTGTTCAACCTCTGGGCTCAGAACGCTCGGACATTACAAGTCCCTGTTGCATCTGAGCCTACAGGCTCCACCTCCAATGAGGTGTTCCAATTGGTTTGTTCAGCATCAGCTGACATCAGTTCCATAAGGCTCGTGATTGGAGGAAGCTAAGTCTCCTGACTGTAGGAAGCTAAGCCTTGTGATTGAAAGAAGCCTGTTTACAGAGGCAAGGTACGGGCAGTTTTGTTCTCTCTGTGTTCTCAGCGTACGTCCGTGTATAAGACGCCCCTCAATTTTTAGTGTAATGAAAGACAGTGGTGTCTTATACACGGAAAAATATGGCAAGTGCTTGTGAAGCAGAGCCCATCCAATCATCTACTGATGAATTAAGTAACTTCCACTTTAAAGGCCTGTTTGTCCTGACCCTAATAATGATAATGATAAAGCTTTTCCTCATTATACAATATTATTCCTGGGGGAAGAGAAACTACAGTAGGAATATAATAAACCTAATCAATTCATTTATCTCCCATTAAATATCGCCTAAATGTGGAGGGGAAGAGCAATTGCATAAGTGCCCACCACAGGCTTATCACATCCCTATTTTGACACTGGGAGATTAGTTGCACAACTGGCCATGGAATGGGAAGCTTGACAGAGTAGAGGAACAACAGTTAATGCAGTTGACTTCCTGCTACACATTTAGGCAACAGGATGCCAGCTAAAACCTATAAAACATATTTCACTGATTAGTTATTTTAAAAACATATTTCTTTCTTCTCTCATTCTGTAGGTTCCACAGCTTCCTGGATTTTCTTGGATAAAGCCCTGTCTTTCAAGATCAGATATTGTATATATTGGCCTAAGGGATGTTGATCCAGCTGAACAGTAAGTGCAAAATAAACTAGGCTGACAGAGCACTTTGTTTTATTCACCAATACTTGGTCTGGGCTACTGATGAATTCAATGGCTTCTGAGATGAGAAGTATATTGACTTGCAGCATATAATTGTAACTCTACACTAATTTCTTTGTACAGCTATATTCTGAAGAATTTTGGCATCCAGTATTTTTCAATGAGGGATGTTGATGGTTTGGGAATCCAAAAAGTGATGGAAAGAACATTTGACCACCTATTGGGCAGGTAACTTTTTTTAAAAAAAGGCAAATGACTATTTTGGGAAAGATCCGTTAGACAAAAAAATATGACCACATGCAGTATTAGCAAATTATCTACTTGTTATCTTACTAAGTGGTTCTTATAGGTGATATTGCACATATTATACATGTAAAATGAAGTGATTCTCCTTCTGCAGAGGTCAACGGCCAATACACCTCAGCTTTGACATTGATGCTTTTGATCCAGCATTGGCTCCAGCAACAGGGACTCCTGTTTTGGGTGGCTTAACATATCGTGAAGGCATGTACATCTCAGAGGAAATACATAATACAGGTAAGAATCAGTCAAATATATTTTACTTTTACTTCAAAGGAACATGATACAAGAAAAGAGTGCATGTTAGCATGGTAGATATGATACAAAAATATACAGAGATTGATTAAATCAAAATTTATTTATTTGTTTATTTATTTTATTGGATTTCTACCCCGCCCATCTAGACCAAGGGTCTACTCTGGGCGGCAAAAATGTTCGGATAATTGTCAGACAAAAGCTCGAGTTCTCTTTTGGGTGGACTAGACCAGTGGTTCCCAACCTTGGGTAACCCAAGTATTCTTGGACTGCAATTCCCAGAAGCCTTCAGCACCAGCTGCATTGGTCGGGGTTTCTGGGAGTTGCTGCTGAAGAACACCTGGGTTCCTCAAGGTTGAGAACTACTGAACTAGACAATAAAAAGAGAGGAAAATGAGCTTCCAGATAATATTTGAATCATACTTCCAAGTATGCAGACAGATAAACAAAAAACAAGACTTTACTGAGGGTAGGTTTTTACAATTAAAAATTATACCTAACAAATCTGAGCATAAACTACAGAAATGTAGTCTTGGTTAGAGGATCAGTCATTCTAGCTGCTCTTCCACTATTTGCTATTTCCTAGCAGTCTTCCATTACCTGTAATTATGTGCTTTTAATGAGAAAATAATAATAATATGTCTGCTTTCCCTTTTCCGTTTCTCTCTATCCAGTTAATTATAGTTATTGGAATGTTAAACATCCAGCTACTTATTTTTACTAATACTGTCTGTATCTGAGTAGCAACAATATAATCTAAAAAGAGGGTAAAAATGCAAACAGTTATTGTCATTTTGGATAGCTCTTAGAAAGCCAACGAAAGTTTATGTTGAATAGTAAAATATTTCAAAACTGCCATGGGTTTCTTGCAGCCAGAACTGGAATTCATACAAAACCCATGTGCCACTATGAAGAGCACAGACCGTATCTAACAAACATTTTGTTTTCCTGTTTCTTCCATGTAACTCATTGTCTTTAATTTCCCAGGCCTGCTTTCAGCCGTGGACCTTGTAGAAGTAAATCCATTGCTTGGAGCATCACAGGAGGAAGTGAATGCAACAGCAAATCTTGCAGTAGATGTGATTGCTACATGCTTTGGACAAACAAGAGAAGGAGCACACATTGTTTTTGATGGCCTCCCAACACCTAGTACACCAGATGAATCTGATAGTGAAGAGCAAGTACGGATTTAGGACCCCCAACTGTCAGCAGATATTTCACAACAGACATCTTATAAAGCTCTGCTGACCTACTCAAAATGGGCTAAAACTTCATCAGTTTTGGAGACATGTTACTTTTTCCATTGTGTGACAACACTGCCGTACTACAAGTTAGACAACATTTCAACTTAGATAATCTTTTATTACTTTGCAGTTATACAATCTTACCATCACTTTGCTGCCCTTCATCTTTTTTTCTCCAGCCACATTTTCTTCCAGTAACGTTCTCAGGTGAACATGCTGTTAAACTGACAGCATTTCAGTAGTATCTCTCAACTGCATTGAATACAATCCACCTCCACTATTCATTAGTAACTTCTGTGCATAGTCCTTAAGGTGGATGGAAGACATGAGGGTAGAAAAATGTGTATTTTGAAAGCTCAGCTGAAGAACTTATAGTAAACAATGCCTGCTAAGATGGCTATCTCCAAAATGATAATAACTGAGAGTAACAGTTTGTTTGTCATGAGCCTAGAAAGAAAAAGGGAATATGGGATTACTTACTGTTGTAAAAAACATCTGACAATACCATCCATCCAAATCACTAAGATAAGATGGAAGTTTCATATTTCAAAAGTGCAAACTGATAACGTACACCTAGATGACCTGCAAATACTGTATGATTGCTTGCCAATTTTTAAAATAAGATCTTGATTTTAATCTGAAATGTTTAAGAAGGAAACATTTACGTTAGCACACAATCCTAATTCAGATGTGATGTCTAAATACATGAGAAACCAAATTGATTCAAGTTCCAAACATACAGGCGGATTATGCTTAATTCTATTATTTTTCCCTCTTGTCTCCCAAAGTGGGTAGCAGTGTTAATCTGTTGCAGCAAGAGTCTTGTGGCACCATAAACTATAACAAAATTATTTGGCAAGGATTGCAGCCCTCTGCATCAGATGCATCTGAGGTGAGCAGATGCAGTGCACAAAAAATAATGCCAAATAAAGGTATTCATCTATAAGGTACTACGAGATTCTTAGTTGATTTATTGCCCAAAGAATCTATGGATGGTTCCCTATTGCTGACAAAGTGACATCACATGCAGTCTGATTAGTAGCTAGCAACTGCAAGATAACAATGTAGCTAAGGACCTGCCAGTTTGGATGCTTTGGGGCAATCAGTTCCTTCCTTTTAGCATCCCAGCTACTTCCCTTTCCCTGCAATAATGAAATGTGTTTTGACAATAGGAGATCACAGCAAAAAGGGGTAAACAACCAGTGATCACTTGCTGCTGCAAAATTACATTTGAACAGAACTCCTTGTACAGCAAAATTCAATAAAGACTGTTAACTGAGTGGCTTGGCATCTTTGCTTCCTTTTCACCTTGCAGCTCAAGAACTGACATATAGCAGCTATAGAACACAGAGGTACAAATGCTTGAATGGGGGCAGGGTGAGGAGGCCAGGGCTGTGGAGAGAGACTAGAGCATGAAGTCCCATGAGTTGGAGCAATGCCTACAATCATGACTCGCCAATTTGGATGTAATAGCCAGCTAACTTGAGAAATAGTTTGCAAACCAACTTTAAACCATGATTTGTCACTTCACACATCACAAAATAACAATAAAATCTGAAATGTGATATGAGATTACATTTGCTAGAGATTACAGTTTAACCATGTTCCCAGATTGTGAACTGTCCCTTTGTCAATTATTGATTTGCCATTTATACATTCTTGCCTATCCTTTAAAATGGCATCTCACAGTAGATACTTTTAATATATTTTATAACTGAAACTATAAACAAGAGAAGTTACCTAACAACCTGTAAACACTACCAAAATTAGTTTGACACTCGATACAGTTCTCCCCTAGGATCTTCTATTTTCAACGTACTTCTTATTAAGTGCTAGTTTTGAGCAATTAAATATATGTAGCAGTTTGGATGAGGAGTTCCTGTGGGCATTACTCATGGGATACTCCTAGTAGAAGGGAGAATGGTTTTCACTAACTGTGAATATTCTTGTTAGCCTCCCATTTACTTTTACTCCCACAACAACAATAAAGGAACCTGCCTTATAATTAGCCAAACCATTTTTCCATCTATCTCAGTACTGTCCAATCTGACTGGCAGTGGCTCTTTAGATCACATAGGATTCTCTCCTAGCCCCACTCAGAGATCTGTAGTAATCTCTAATGACAAACCAGACCTGACCCTGATCAGCTTCCAAAATCAGATGAGACTGGTTATTTTTGGAGTAGTAGTGTATTCCTGGAAATGTTATTTGCTCTACATTAGTATTTACAAAATGCAATTTAATCCACTCTCAGGATCCATGCAAGGATAAAGCAAAGGCACAAAGAGAAAACATTTAGAGTTGTTAAACACAGGAAAAAATTCTAGAACAGAACAAAGCTGTATGGAAGGAATAGGCTTTACTTGAACCTTCAACTTCAGACAGCTGGCATTTAAAAGATTCTGATGAAATTCTCAAAAAACTCTACTGTTTAACATTGATCTTACCTTCTTGACATGGAACGCAGTATTTTCCGGCTTTTGCTCAAATTTTCACTTGTATTTACCAACTGGAAGATAAAAAAATATAGCTTTATTTCTTGTAAAAACCTTTGTTTTAATGTTTGCACTTGTTCTATGTTTACACAGAATCTAAATTTTGTACCCAAATTATTCAAATTCCAGATTTAAAAATTAATTATATAATCCATGAAGTTATGCAAGCTAGCATAATTTATTATCAATAGCAGGGGGAGTTGTGAAAGCAAATCCAGCATAATAGATAAAACTACCTAATTTGGATACACTGACCTTTGCCTAATCAAGGATCTAAAAGTATCACAGTGAACTACTGAAAAACCTTGTATGTTTTTCTCACACCAGAACTGAATACACATGACCATACAGTTTGAAGAGAGCCAAAACTGGTCAGATTTAATAAAGAAACAGAAAGACCTGGTGGGCTCACTATATGGCAGCTCTAGCCACTGTACAATTATGCCTGATGGGATGCTTATATTTTTCTCCCCCAGAAAAACAAATGGTGACATTCATTTCTTCTTTTCCCTTTTCTTTTTGACAATTTTTGTAGTATGGCTATTATTCTTCAATGTTAATTGAATTCTACCTCTCAAGTCTGCCACCTTCTGAAAGTCTAAAATCTTTACTTGTGCCTTTTGACCAAGTGTACAATGTAAAATGGTAATTCTTGGGTGAAAATTGTGGTTTTTCTACCTCCCTTGAGTAAGACTAGCATTTGATGGCAGATGTTAGAGATGTCCTTCTCAGAAAGGAACAGGAAAATGAAACCCACCATGGTTTTCTAGTTACAACATTAATTTTCCAATGTGAGATTCCCCCAACCCCCTTGTTTTGGATTTCACCTTCCAGAGGCCTAACCAGTAGGGCTAATAATCGGGAATTCTAATAGCTGATGTCCAAATATTTGAAGAACCAAAGACTAAGAATTACTGCTATATAAGGAGCAACATGGCTAACAAAATTATGCTACAGTGGCTGAAAGCCAGTAAGTCACAGCTAGAATAGAATCATTGAATCAGCAGAATGTAAGGGATTTGGCTCACCAAATCTTTCAATGCAGCTACTTTAGTGGCAACTTGCTACTGGATTTCAACCAGTGTTTTAAGAGTGGAAGTTAAATGCCACAATGCGCCTTTGTTTTGAATAGGAGAGCTGGGATTCAACTACTGTATGGTCTGAATTTCTTTCCTTTATAGAAATTTTCAGCTATGACCTTCTATTTTAAAACAAATTTGTCTCTCTTGGAAATATAACCAGATATATCTGTATGTGTGTTCTATGCCACCAAGTCAAAACCGACTTATTGTGAATCTAACAGGGCTTTCAAGGTAAGTGAGATATTTAAGGAGTGTTTTGACCAGTTCCACTCCCCCAGTCAGTTTCCATGGCTGAGTGCAGATTTGAACCCTGGTCTCCAGAGTCCTAGTCTGTCACTCTATCCACTATACTACACTGGGAATTCCTGTATATATCCGGGATCTCTCAAATACAGAAGGTCTAGAGAGCTGATTTTTTTTTTTAATGAAGTATGGGTAATTATGGAAAAATTTTACAGATTGAATGCTTTCTCTCTTTTATTTGTCACATAAGATTTTCTGGCATTAAAATTTTTGTGAGTTACCATCATTGAGGTAACAGATCCCAAAATGGCAGACATTAGAAAGTGGCCACAGGTCAATAATATGCCATACGCATTCCATTGAGAAGATGTGTGTGTAATCTCTGGAAACCTGTTTCAAAGAGCTACCTATAAGCAGCAAGGACTAATCAAACTAACAGTCTGGTTCAAAATAAGACTGCTTCATATGTTCATGAAGTTATATAGAACTCAGTAATATCACAAAACTATCCTAGCAGCAATTTAGCAGATTCAAAAATCCGTTACTCTAGCTCTTGCATCTTAGAAAAAAAAATCAGGTCTGAAAAAGAAGCCCAAGAGCAAATTTTTCATATCAACTTTACTTTGAAGTGAGGCTAAAGTTTACTTGTATCTTCAAATTTCATTAAGAATGCTTTCTGGAAAATTTTAAATAGCCACACTTCTCAGGCTAACGTGTTTACATGAAAATACGTGGAAGAAATCCAGTTATTTCAAAAAGTGAAATGCCAGACTGTTGTGTCATTATTTGTACTCACTCTGCCTTTGGTACGTTCTAGCTGCTCCCGCTGCTCCCCAAGTTCTTCAATTATATCAGTACCAATCTGATCTGTTTCTGCAGCAATCTGGTGTGACCGTTCTATACTTTGGCTGGCTCGGTTCAAGCTTTCTGTCCCTTGAAGCAGTAACACCCTTTGAGACTGTATCTGAGTCTAAAAGAGACAATTAAGACCTATTTAAAGGTCTTATTTATTAAATAAATAAATAAAGGTCTATTTATTAAATAAATAAATAAAAATAAATAAATATTTAAAGAGGTAGAAAAAAATTTTTACCTTCATATTTTTTATAATTACGAAGCCACAGTTTAACCAGTCAAACAGGTGATGGTCTTTACTTTACCAGAATGTTTGGCCATCATACAGACTAACAATGTTAGATTTACGCAAGAACCTGTGTACATCATACCTGAGAAAAAGAAGTCTGTGCCGTTTTTCCCTTAATATCGTCCCACGAACATCTCCTCCCTCCTATTTATCACAACAGGACCAATTTTGAAACTCTACTACCAGGTGGGCAACTGGGAGAAGCCAAGATAGCACTTCTGCCTCAGCACGAGCACACTTACCACAAGAATAACCTCAGGTTGTGAGCCCACTGTTGCACAATAGAATTTTGGCCGTTGTATTACCATTATTCAGTTCTGTCATTTATTGTGTAACACAATTTTGAAATGCATTTTTAATTTTATCATCCAGCCCCAAGGCAGGCCCCCAAATTAATAGAGGTGTGAAATGTAATGTGCTCAATAGGTTAAATAACATTTCTTCTGATACTCTGAGATTTTTCTCCCTCCTGTCCTCTCTTTTCTGGGTGAATACCTGACTGACTTATCTTTTATTCAACATATTGGAAAAATGGAATGCATAAGGGCAAATGAGCAATGTTTTATCCCTCAGTACATGCTGTCTATCATATGACCAAACACATGACCCCCTCCTTGACTTCAGGAATCTGGGGATCTCAATGATAAGCCAACAGTGCATAGATGTGTTTGACAGACTGCCTACTTATGGTGTGCAGAACCAAAAGAATTCTGGTAATTCAGAGTAAAAAAAATTGATCACTAAATCCCATATTTGCTTTTACTAGCTTTACTGCCTGTGAAAGTTTTATTACACATACACTGCTTGAACAATAAATGCATTTTCAGCTATGCAAAAGGTAGACAGCAAATTTTATGTTTTTAAAACTGAAATTACAACAGCCTGCCAGATAAAGTGCTACAAGCACAACTTTCATTTAGATGTCAAACAGTACGTGCATCTGGCTATTGCCTATTAGCACTGCAATGCTTTAATTAGAGCAGAACTTGACAAACCATTTAAATGTTCTGGGGCATTGTTATACACAATCAGAACTGGGTAAATGCCAATTATTTAAAATAACTAAATTTTATCAGTAATGATGATTGCAATCAGGAGTCTTTATTCATTTACTTTTTCTTAATGCCAAATAGTTGCTTCTTTCCTCCTACCTGCAAAAACATAGACCTTCCTTTCAGAACTTAAAAACTTTTGTTGAGAATTAACAATCTTAAAATTTTAAATCAGTTGTTAGCCCTACTTAATCTGTATGCCTATAGTTCACTTCGGGGGAAAATTTGTAATTTTCCTATATGTACAAAGTTGCTATCAATGATATCAATCCACAAATAAAATCTATCATTCATATTTGAAGGCCTTAGATTAGCAACAACTTCAGCTGGCAACAAATAATCAAAAATAACTTTCAATATAGTTAATTTGGATGTAGTACTCACACTCTGATCATTTTCTGTAGAGAAAATTCCAAATTTTGGATCGCCACGCACACCTGGTACCACTCCCAAATCTGTACTCTTCATTTTCCTCTGAAATGTAGCAAGGTCTCTTCTGTATGTCCGAATCGTTGCCATCATTTGATTGTTGAAAGAAACTGGAGCATATTTCAGTTCTTCTTCCATTTCCCGTAACTTTAGAAAGTTAAAAAAAAAAAAGACACCAAGATCCTTGATATATGTGGGCTTGAAGTCACTTGGTCAAGTTTTAGGTCAATTTGGTGAGGGTCTAAGTAATATAACACTTCTCTAAAACTATTATCCCTACCCTGGTTTCTCACTGAAACATATCATATGACATTGCTTTATGATTACATCATAATACACCATATTCTGAAGAAACTACTGTAAAAAGCCCTGCTAAAGAAAATATAGACAAAAAAGTAGGTTTAAAAAAACCAAAGAAAAAAGTAGTTTGCCAATCAAAATATTTCGACAGAGAAGAAAAAAGAAAACAAGGTATAGCATTTTCATTTTACTTTCATAAAACCAATAGCCAACAAAGAAATGCCACACCAAGGGATATAAAAAGTAAATAGAATCTGAAAATATACAGAAGCTGCTCAGTTTCATCAGTAACATGAAAACATCAAAAGCCTATTATGAAAGCATATTACCATATTTTTCTGTGTATAAAACAACACTTTTTCCTAAAATAATTAGAGGAAAAATTGAGGGTCGTTTTATACACGGAAGTAAGTGGGGGGGAAGGGATCAAAGCGCTTTGATCCCTGCTTTCCCCCTTCACGTTTTGCAAAGAAAGTGGAGGGGGAAAAGGATTCCTGCTTTCCCCCTCCACTTTCTTTGCAAAAGGCTTCTTTCCCCCTCCACGTTTTGCAACGAAATTGTAGGGGGAAAGCAATTCCTGCTTTCCCCCTCCACTTTCGTTGCAAAAAGCTGCTTTCCCCCTCCACTTTCTTTGCAAAAAGTTGCTTTCCCCCTCCACGTTTTGCAACGAAAGTGTAGGGGGAGATTCCTGCTTTCCCCCTCCACTTTCTTTGCAAAAAGCTGCTTTCCCCCTACACTTTCGTTGCAAAAAGCTGCTTTTTCCTCTCCACTTTCATTGCAAAAATCTCCTTTCCCCCTACACTTTTGTCGCAAAAAGTGTAAGGGGAAAGCAGCTTTTTGCAAAGAAAGTGGAGGGGGAAAGCACTTTCCTCACAAGAAAGTGGAGGGGGAAAACAGGAATCAAAGCGCTTTGATCCCTGCCTTCCCCCTCTACTTTCTTGCAATGAAAGAAATGTTGGGTTAGAAAAGTGGTGTGTGTGTGTCTTATACATGGGGGTATCTTATACACGGAAAAATATGGTACCCTTCTTTAAAAAATCTGAGGACTGTCAAAAGTGAATAATTTAGATTCACAAAGCCTTACATGGTGCACAAAAGGCTCATGGGCTATATTTAACTTTACATGAGCTGATTTCCATAGAAGAACACAAATCTCCCTTCCCTCCCATCTTCCCCACTCTAGCCTCCTGCGCAATCTCCAGATTTGATTCAGAAAGGTCTCCAAGCCCATGAACAGCATTTCAGAGAAAGTAGGGCTAGAACCGTTCTCTCTCTTGTTTAGTTCTGTATGTGGATGGAAGGAGGAATGATAATATGATTGACGTTTTGTAGCCCAAAGAAATTTATTCCAGTGACAATTAGGCTTTACTGTCAACCTGCGGACATTTCTGATGCTCCTTAGTTTTGTATTTTTGTTTAAAAAAAACAAATCTGTACATATTCACTAATGTTTTAAAAAAGACCAGGATAGAAAGAACTATGACACTAATTTCATGACTGTAAAGCTCTTTAGATTTTTTCTTGAACAGCATCTCAATCTGCTGTTTACTGTTTGAAGGTAAAGTTTCAAAAATTATAAGGAGTCAACACAACCCAGCAGTGTCAACCTCAATAACTCTTCAATTAAAGTCAGAGGAGAATAGCAATCAGTACAAATGGCTATTCTAAGTACTTGATTTCATTTGGCTGCCACATTGCTGAATGTAGCCAATGGAGACGTGAAGGGGAAAAAAAGTTTTGAAACACAATTTGTATTTATTGCTACAAAATGACCTAAGGCTCCAATCAGAAGAAACTGAACTGTATAGGTTTTCGCATCTGCCTCTTCCTTCACTTGTAATCCATATGCTCACCGTTTCATATGCTTCTTTTTGTTTTTCATCAAATTCTCGTATCAACTTCTTTTTCTCTTCTGGAAAACAAACAAACAGATAATACATGAAAGAAATAGATAGATAGATAAAACTTTATTACGGTCAAAAGACCAGCCACAAATAAAACATCTAAAATATATAAATATACAGAAATATACAAAAATATTGGGATCGAATGCAAAGCAATAGTTAGTTCTGAGATAAACAACAACAGTGAAAGAAATATGTTCCTCACAGAATAATAAACAGCAACATGAAAAAGAATTCTCAGGGTGAATTCTCAAGATAAGTGTATTTATCTGTGCTAACTCATTTAGCCAGTGACATAATATCTCCTTTTGTGAAAATGCTTTTCATGACCAGATTGTGACCATAGGAAACTGCTGTCAAATGTTTTACTTGAGAAAGGGATTACAGATACTGACATCAATCCACACCTCAATGCAAATTATCCTAATTTGCACATTCATTCAGCCAGGGACCTTGACAGCTTGGTGAATGAGAAGATCCAATCTATGCAGACAATGTAGCACATGGGAAAATACTGTGTATATACAGCTGTAGAGACAAAGATCCAATCTACATAATTTCTCTACCTCCTTAATTAGAAGGGCAGAATTATACATACAGTTGTATGTATAATTCACGTTGCTTTGTATGCATAGTGGAAGAACATTTCTTAAGATTTCTGTTTCTTAAGATTTCTGACTCAGAAAGTATATCAGTAGCCACCTCACTCTAAAGAACTATGCACTTTTAAACACTAGATGTCCTCTCCCCCACCCCCAAATGTTGGTTGTTTTGAGGAAAATACTTGTACGTATAAAAAGTTCAGTGACCATTTGAACTTCATTAGCAATGAGGAAATCTAAGGAGTTAAAACTTCTACTTACAAAAGTGCTGCTAAACTTCAGATTACTGTGTTAGAATACATTCTGGGCAGCTTGCAAGCGTCCAGATAAAGCTGACCATTTGATCTCAACAGGTACAGTAATAAATAATCAATAATTTATTGACTTCAACTAAGTTTACACATGCAACTCCAACATTTTCCAATGTAATATTCTGAGGAGGCAGAAGTATAAAAGGTCATACACTGGATACTGATGCATAATAATGTTGCACCTTGTGATTTTTTGTTTTTAGTATGTTCAAATGGCATGCTGAAATAATATAGATGTATAACACAATAAAATAAGCCAGAGCACCCTTGAGATGAGAGAACATCCACAATATTCAGTATCTCTAAAAAGAGAAGTACAATTTTTCTCATGTCATATGCAATTCAGGAATAATTTGTCAAATAACAGCATATGTTTTTCATAGCCTAACAATTCATGGACTCATTTCTATACAGTGGATAACTGAAAATAATCATAATTTGAGAACCGCAGAGCTGGAAAGGGCCCTATGGATTATCAACTCCATTGACAAGAAGGCACAGTGGGGAATCAAACTAAACTTCCAGCTCAAACATGAAAATTCAGTTGTGCCAAAAATCAACTTCACAGAGTATTTCTTTCTGGGTATCATTTTAATTTAAAACAAGACAGCAACGTAATAAAATGAATAATAAAAGTTATGCACAGCACTGTTATAAATATTAGCTACATTACTAGACAAAAAAAACTATGAGTGGAAATTCCACGTTCAAAAATAGTTTTTTTTTTATTATACCAGATAAAATAAAATAGCAGGGGATACCTATATATGACAGACAGGTCATAGTGGAGAGTTCTGACTAAACACAATCCACCTGGAGCAGGAACTGGCAAGCCACTCCAGTATCTTTGCCAAGAAAACCCCATGAACAGAAACAAAAGGATAAAAGATATGACGCTGGAAGATGAGCCCCTCAGGTCGGAAGGCGTCCAACATGCTACTGAGGAAGAGCGGAGGACAAGGACAAGTAGCTCCAGAGCTAATGAAATGGTTGGGCCAAAGCCAAAAGGACGCTCAGCTGTGGACGCGCCTGGAAGTGAAAGGAAAGTCTGATGCTGCAAAGAAAAATACTGCATAGGAACCTGGAATGTAAGATCTATGAACCTTGGTAAGCTGGATGTGGTCAAACAGGAGATGGCAAGAATAAACATTGACATCCTGGGCTTCAGTGAACTAAAATGGACGGGAATGGGCGAATTCAATTCAGACGATTACCATATCTACTATTGTGGGCAAGAATCCCGTAGAAGAAATGGAGTAGCCCTCATAGTCAACAAAAGAGTGGGAAAAGCTGTACTGGCATACAATCTTAAAAATGATAGAATGATTTCAATACAAATCCAAGGCAGACCTTTCAACATCACAGTAATCCAAGTTTATGCACCAACCACCCATGCTGAAGAGGCTGAAATCGACCAATTCTATGAAGACTTACAACAACTTCTAGAACTGACACCAAAGAAAGATGTTCTTGTCATTATAGAGGACTGGAATGCTAAAGTAGGGAGTCAAGAGATAAAAGGAACAACAGGTAAGTTTGGCCTTGGAGTTCAAAACGAAGCAGGGCAAAGGCTAATAGAGTTTTTTCAAGAGAACAAGCTGGTCATCACAAACACTCTTTTCCAACAACACAAGTGGCGACTCTACACATGGACATCACCAGATGGGCAATACCGAAATCAGATGGATTATGTTCTCTGCAGCCAAAGATGGAGAAGCTCTATACAGTCAGCAAAAACAAGACCTGGAGCTGATTGTGGCTCTGATCATCAGCTTCTTATAGCAAAACTCAAGCTTAAACTGAAGAAAGTAGGAAAAACCACTGGGCTAGTCAGGTATAATCTATACCAAATCCCTTATGAGTACACAGTGGAAGTGAAGAACAGATTTAAGGAACTAGATTTGGTGGACAGAGTGCCTGAAGAACTATGGATGGAGGCTCGTAACATTGTACAGGAGACAGCAACAAAAACCATCCCAAAGAAAAGGAAATGCAAGAAAGCAAAGTGGCTGTCCAACGAGGCCTTACAAATAGCAGAGAAGAGAAGGGAAACAAAATGCAAGGGAGATAGGGAAAGTTACAGAAAATTGAATGCGGACTTCCAAAGAATAGCAAGGAGAGACAAGAGGGCCTTCTTAAACGAACAGTGCAAAGAAATAGAGGAAAATAATAGAAAGGGAAAAACCAGAGATCTGTTCAAGAAAACTGGAGATATTAAAGGAACCTTTTGTGCAAAGATGGACATGATAAAGGACAAAAATGGTAGGGACCTCACAGAAGCAGAAGACATCAAGAAGAGGTGGCAAGAATACACAGAGGAATTATACCAGAAAGATCTGGATGTCCCGGACAACCCAGATAGTGTGGTTGGTGACCTGGAGCCAGACATCCTGGAGAGCAGATCCTGAAGCTGAGGCTCCAGTACTTTGGCCATCTCATGAGAAGAGAAGACTCCCTGGAAAAGACCCTGATGTTGGGAAAGTGTGAAGGCAAGAGGAGAAGGAGACGACAGAGGACGAGATGGTTGGACAGTGTCATCGAAGCGACCAACATGAATTTGAGCACACTCGAGGCAGTGGAAGGCAGGAGGGCCTGGCGTGCTCTGGTTCATGGGATCACAAAGAATCGGACACGACTAAACGACTACACAACAACAACTGTTTTTAATTGATTGAGAGTTGGATTTTTTTAAAATGTGTTTTAAAATTCAAAAATTATTCAGACACTCCTCCTTCTTCCCCTCCTTCAGACAATATTAGAGAGTTTCTGTTACTACTTGGTAGGGTAAAGTGCTCAAATCTGAATGTAAGATTTTGGAGATATTAACGGAACATTTTGTGCAAAGATGGACATGATAAAGGACAAAAATGGTAGGGACCTCACAGAAGCAGAAGACATCAAGAAGAGGTGGCAAGAATACACAGAGGAATTATACCAGAAAGATCTGGATGTCCCGGACAACCCAGATAGTTGGTTGCTGACCTGGAGCCAGACATCCTGGAGAGTGAAGTCAAGTGGGCCTTAGAAAGCATGGCTAACAACAAGGCCAGTGGAGGTGATGGCATTCCAGTGGAACTATTGAAAATCTTAAAAGATGACGCTGTTAAGGTGCTACACTCAATATGCCAGCAAGTTTGGAAAACTCAGCAGTGGCCAGAGGATTGGAAAAGATCAGTCTACATCCCAATCCCAAAGAAGGGCAGTGCCAAAGAATGCTCCAAATACCGTACAATTGCACTCATTTCACACGCTAGCAAGGTTATGCTCAAAATCCTCCAGGGCAGGCTTCAGCAGTATGTGGACCAAGAACTCCCAGAAGTACAAGCTGGATTTCGAAGGGGCAGAGGAACTAGAGACCAAATTGCTAACATGCGCTGGATTATGGAGAAAGCCAGAGAGTTCCAGAAAAACATCTACTTCTGCTTCATTGACTACGCAAAAGCCTTTGACTGTGTGGACCACAACAAACTATGGCGAGTTCTTAAAGAAATGGGAGTGCCTGACCACCTTATATATCTCCTGAGAAATCTATATGTGGGACAGGAAGCAACAGTTAGAACTGGATATGGAACAACTGATTGGTTCAAAATTGGGAAAGGAGGACGACAAGGCTGTATATTGTCTCCCTGCTTATTTAACTTATATGCAGAATACATCATGCGAAAGTCTGGACTGGATGAATCCCAAGCCGGAATTAAGATTGCCAGAAGAAATGTCAACAACCTCAGATATGCAGATGATACCACTCTGATGGCAGAAAGTGAGGAGGAATTAAAGAACCTCTTAATGAGGGTGAAAGAGGAGAGTGCCAAAAATGGTCTGAAGCTCAACATCAAAAAAACTAAGATCATGGCCACTGGTCCCATCACCTCCTGGCAAATAGAAGGGGAAGATATGGAGGCAGTGACAGATTTTACTTTCTTGGGCTCCATGATCACTGCAGATGGTGACAACAGCCACGAAATTAAAAGACGCCTGCTTCTTGGGAGGAAAGCGATGACAAACCTAGACAGCATCTTAAAAAGCAGAGACATCACCTTGCCGACAAAGGTCCGCATAGTCAAAGCGATGGTTTTTCCAGTAGTGATGTATGGAAGTGAGAGCTGGACCATAAAGAAGGCTGACCGCCGAAGAATTGATGCTGTTGAATTGTGGTGCTGGAGGAGACTCTTGAGAGTCCCCTGGAATGCAAAGAGAACAAACCTATCCATTCTGAAGGAAATCAACCCTGAGTGCTCACTGGAAGGACAGATCCTGAAGCTGAGGCTCCAATACTTTGGCCATCTCATGAGAAGAGAAGACTCCCTGGAAAAGACCCTGATGTTGGGAAAGTGTGAAGGCAAGAGGAGAAGGGGACGTCAGAGGACGAGATGGTTGGACAGTGTCATCGAAGCTACCAACATGAATTTGACCCAACTCCGGGAGGCAGTGGAAGACAGGAGGGCCTGGTGTGCTCTGGTCCATGGGGTCACGAAGAGTCGGACACGACTTAACGACTAACAACAACCTATATTCATCACGGCTTGCTTATCACCTTTCACAAGGTATTTGGCTGGCTATTGCAGGACTATGTGGCCTTTTGATCTCACTATCTCACCTAGCATGAAAATTCAAGACATTCCATCTATCCTATGATGTTCAGGGTAATATAAGATGCAAAATGGCATCTACTTTATGACCAAGATAAAAACTTGCTCATAAAAACCTGTCATCTTACCCCAATAATAAAAGTGTGTCAAAGTCATGTGGTGGCTAGCCCTGGTCTCAAAAGCAGGAAAATCCAGGTCCACTTGGATATGCTTGGGCGAGTCACTCTCTCTCAATGTAATCTTAGAGTGAGCAATGTCAATACTCTTGGGACTGTAGCTTCCATAATTTCTCACCATTAGCTGTGCTGGCTAAGACTGATGAGAGTTACCATCTGACAAAATCTGTAGGCCCGTATTTTGCTCATGATCTAACCAATTGTGCAAAGTTGTTGTAAGTTTGGTTCCTCCCAAGGGAAGGATAAAAAATAATGTCTTTGAATCAGCATTTCTGCTTTTCAAAGCTACACAGAATTTCTTCAGCCCAACAGACTTCTGTGTAAAACACTGGTTCAGTATGGAATTACTATTAACAATAGTACAACCTTAAATTAATTTAAGAATTAAATTTAAGAATTAATTTAAGAATTAATTTAAGAACAACCTTAAATTAATGCTGCCATTGACTCACAATTGGGATCATGAACAAAAGTTGTTTTAAACTGATTATGAGAATCAACTAAGGGGCTGACAATCACTCTGTAGTAACTGAGTACAAAGCTGTGCTATTTTGTAGCTTGTCTCAAAAATACCACCATGCCATTCCGAACATTTTTTCCTCTTATCACAAACTGGAGAGGGCCATTGAAAAGGCCGCCAAATGACACACTGAAATTTGTAGGTATATACAAAAAAAAGGGGTTTTTTTCGTACATCCCTTTTACACATTTCGCGGGGGGGGGGAGGGAGGCAACACCAAGGCTTACTAGGTTTCAGTCAGAAAACCATTTAAAATGCCAGCTTCGCCTTAAAACACGGAAGAGGGTTTCCATGGTCCTCCTCCTCCTCCTCTCTCCGTGTCCATATGACCAGGCCCCTCATCCACGAGTTTAAGGCTGCTTATTCGATTCACACTCACAACCTTCCTTAAGGCCTGGGGACTCCTTTCTAAATAACCGTGTCCAGCCTAACGGTTAGGCAACCAAGCGCGTGACTTCCGGCGTAGCCTGAACACCGAAGTCCCTTCATCCACACGGTTACACCCTCCCCCCCCCCCGGTTAATGCCAGACGTTGGGGGTGCTCTCTCTCCCCTCCTCCCCCCCCCACTTGTTTCCCACCCTCTTCCTAAACCCACTTCGGAGGTTCGCTGTTTTCCAAGAGTTTCACTCCTAGACCTTTAACAAAAGCCAGTCAGGACTTCCGTCTTTTCCCCCCACATTAACTCCCCAGGGTGGGGGTGGGGAGGCTGAATGGCTGAAGCCTCGTCAGGGCGCCCCGAGGCGGCGAGACCGACAAACTCCCTTCACGGAAGCTGCGCTTCAGAGCGCAGCGGCGCTCCTGATTCGTGCTCAGTCACGACAGGGCGGCCGGAGGGCGGGTGGGGTGTCGACGACTGAAGCCCACACACAGAAACGCGGGCCGGGAGGGTGTAATGGACGCGACGCCCACGGCAAGGGCAGTTCCTGCTTAAGAAAGCCTCTCCCTCGCAGGGTTTGCCGCGCTCCCAACCTCCCCCGTAGGGCCCCGAGCCCTGCCCGTACCAATCGCCGAGCACCCGTGCAGCCTCTCCGGGGCGCCTCGGAGGCCCCCGTGCAGGCCTCGGAAGATTTCGTGCAGCCGTTCCAGATGCTCCGAAGAGCCGCTGCCACGATCCATCATGACGCCGAAGCGAGGGCCGAAGGCGAAGGTTTCCCACACCCAGGAACTGTCCCGGTTACTGTGGTCTGGGAGGCACTTCCGGGATGAGAAGCCGGGGCAGCCGGCCTCCCCCGAGTCCTCTCCGCCATCAGCGTGCCTGAAGCCACATCTCGAGAAAGAAGTATATCAGTTGCACAGCGCCCCCAAAGCTTGGGCGGGGAGGGAATATCTTTCCCCGTCCAAAGGAGGGAATGTTTTCTTCGTCCAAATATTGAAAGAGAAGGGAGCAGGGGTTGAGACACACGTGTGTAGAAGTAAGGACCACTAGACACAATTGTGGTTGTTCTGGGCTGTCAAGCGGCCTCCGACTTATGAATGAGCGAGCGATCTGCAAAATATCCTGTCCTCAACCACCCTGCTCAGCTCTTGCAAAGGCCTGTGACTGAACACAGTAGGGGTCATTTTTAAAGTAAAGATGTATGATGTGATCTTTCTATAAATTTATTTTCTGAGGACCAGTGGGGTGAACAGGTATACTGTACATGAAAATTCAAAACAGAGGTAACTCGAAAACAGCTTCCTAAAGATGGAGAATGAAACAAAACAAGATAAATTAGTTTTGAGAATGCACATTGTATGGTTCTCTGTGTGGTTTATGGTGCAGCATGAAATCATGAACTTCAGTACAGGTTCGCAAAAGAAAAGATAGTACTGTGTGTCCCATAAAATAAGACAGGGTCTTATATTAATTTTTCCTCCAAAAAATGCATTAGGGCTTATTTTCAGGGGATGTTTTATTTTTTTATGTACAACAATCTACATTTATTCAAATACAGTCATGTCATCTGGTTGCTGCACAAGGGTGGAGGGTGGGGTTTCACTTAACGGGCTTATTTTGGGGGTAGGGCTTATATTACAAGCATCCTGAAAAATCGTACTAGGTCTTACTTTCAGATTAGGTCTTATTTTCAGGGAAACGGTATTAGGATGTTGAGAATATCATGGGCCAAGAAAGTGGCACTGAACTATTGCTGAGATTAATGTAAAAATATGAAGAAATAAACCAAAAAAGCTTGAATACTCTGATCACTTAACAAGAAAAAAAAATCCGAGATTATTAAGGTGGCCATGTAGGATTTTAGAAAGGAGAAAATGAGTACAGGAAGAAGAAAACGTATTGGTTAAGAGCCTTAAAGACTGGTTTGGATGCAACCCAAATTCAGAACTGTTGTAGTCAAAGTCATTGTAACTGTGGTAACATCCAACCTCCAGTAGAAGAGGAATGAGAAGCAGGAAGATAGAGCCCATTAAAATTTTCTTGACCTCTACTCCCTTTACGCCTGTGAATTATACTTCACTACATGGACTGGCAGGATAACTGGGTGAACTAGCACGGACTGAGCATCTACTCCCACATTTTCTGAGAAGCAAAATAAAGTAACAGTGAGTTGAAAAAAAATGCAAACAATTGATGTTCATAAAAACAGGAGTAGGAAGTGGAGAAGGCCTGATCTGAGAAATCCACTGCAAATTAAATACTGCTGCAGTAGTTTCAGGTTTGATATGCCAGAGATTTGAAGTCAAGACAAAAGTTCTTGGGGAGAGAGACAGGACCTATGGTGTTGCGGACATAACATAGCAAGGCGGGGAGGGGGGTATACTGAGTGATGAAATGCTGCAAAAGGTGAACTAGAGGAATTTGTTACCGATGTAGATGGGCAGAGTGTCTGGAGAACTACATTCGAACATCAGTATCAATTCTAGCAAGCCTCCACACCTCAAATTTTTTATTGATAAAAATGAACCTTTTAGCTCAAAAAGTCCCCTTGTGCCCGCATGGGAGGCAATTTTGTTGATGCAGCCATTGTGAGGTTGTAAGAGTTTATCCTCAAAAATGTACTACAAGTTACTTACTAACCCATTTTATAAACAAAAAGAAGAGTTCTGTCAAATTTGAGAAAGTAAACTAAATGCCTTCATCACTTCTGAACAATGGACTGAGTTTGGAAATCCTCTTTTGAAAATTCATATTCAGTAAGAGGAAGCTCATACATCACTTGTATCTGGCCCCTCTAATGTTAAGTTATATAAAGATATATATCTGTATAAATATAAAGTGTTGGACAGATGGTGGTTCAGTAGCAATATATGTATATTTATGGTGGGGGGTTTTCGGGATGAAACCAATAAATGATTAATGAAATGCTGGCACTAGGATTACTGTCGTTACTTTAAAGTAATAACTAAATTGTAAAGCATATTAAAAATATTACGGTAACTTTATTTTTTTTGGTAGTCAAGATGGAGATTTCAGACACATGGAAAGTAAATAAATCAGTATCAGTAACTGGCTAAAGGTATGACAAAGCTTGCATTGATGGACAAACCAATGATACAAGTCACTGTATGAATGATCCTGACCAACCATGCCATTTTTATGAGATTGGCAAAAATGACCAGCTGTGTGGATAAATATGAGCGATGTTACAATTATTCCATGTTGATCTGTGGCAGAAAATCTTTTGATGGGCATTGTATCTAATAGTTGTATTACTGCTGAATCCCCCCCCCCCTTTGGGAGATGTCGTGCCTATGTATTATGTGTTGATTTCATATGCATTAAGGTTTTTGAGTGTGTGTGGTTTACATGTATGCTGTAATTTTAATAAAGTAAAAAGTTAATACTTTAAAAAGTTACTTTGATTGCAGTTGGACAACCAAATAACAGCACAATCTAACCACTATTGAAATCTGCCTGAAGAAAAGAAGGGATAGATGAAAGTATTTGCCAGCAGAGAGGAGCTGCATTGAAAAAGCAGCCCATTTACTCTGAAGATCTTCCAAAGCTGACCCATGACATTTTGCTGCTTGATGCAAAGGACAAGATGGTGCCCCCTTCTCCGTTTTACTTACAGTATTTTTTTATTTATTTTATTAATTACAGTATTTAAAATATTTTTACCTCACCTTTCTCCTTAAAAAGGGCCCAAGGTGGCTTACATCATTAAAATACAGTTTTTAAAACCTAAAGACAGTAAGTATACAAATATTTTAAAAGTATCAAACCACACTAAAAATGGTGAACAAAATCAACATCCAAAACACATTCAAAGCAACAAGACAAAACACTCCATTTAATACCTCTCGCATAGAGCCAGTCACTAAGGGAAAGCTTGCCTGAAGAGAAAGGTCTTTGCTTGCTTGCAGAAGGAGAACAAAAATGGGGCCAGCCTAGCCTCCTGTGGGAAGGAGTTCCAACGTCTGGGAGCAGCAACAGAGAAGGCCCTCCTTTGTCACCGTCAAATGCACCTGTGAAGGTGGTGGGACAGAAAGAAAGGCCTCTCCTGATGATCTTAACACCCAGGCAGGCTCATAAATGGAGACACAGTGCCTGAGATAGCTTGAAGCCAAGCTGTTTAGGGCTTTATAGGTTAAAACAACTTTGAATTGTGCCCAGATGGAAAGGAGAAATAGGTTTACGTGGGTGTCATCTGCATATTGGTGATACCAAACCCCCAAACTCCAGATAATCCCTCCCAGCAATTTCATGTAGCTGTTAAATAGCATAGAGGACAAAGCCGAACCCTGAGGGACCTTGTAGGCCAGCAGTCAGGTGCCAAACAGGAGTCCTGTAGCACCATCTTCTGAGTTTTCTCCAGGAAGGACTGAAGCCATCATAAAACAGTGCCTCCAAGGCCCATCCCAAAGAGATGGGCCAAAAGGATACCATGGTCAATGGTATTGAAAGCCACTGAGAGGTCCAGCAGAGCCAACGGGGACACACTCCCACTGTCCATTTCTTGGTGTAGGTCATTCACCAAGGCAACCAAAGTAGTCTCCAATAACCAGACCAGCTGCAAATATGCAATTGTTACTTTTTGTTTCCCATTCTACTTGCACCCACTGCCATCTCTCACCATATACACTGAATACAAACCTATTGTCTAGATATTGTACTCCACATGTCTGAAGAAGTGTTATAATCCCTGAATATTCACACTGAAATAAGTGTGTTAGTCTTAAAGATGCCACAACAACTTTGTTTTGTTTTGCTTTTATGTGAGGAAGTATGACATCACATTGTAAAGCTGTTCCATAATAGAATAAAGCAAAAATGGTAGTTCTAGGCTAGTCCTTTATCACACCATTACCCTGTTCCACATGACATAGTCATCCACTTGTAACCCTCTCATGCTCTACCAATTTTTCCATCTTAGTTCATTGTAGAAGATCCATACAGGGTGGGAGCAGAAGAATGGAATAACTCGATAGTGCCTCCTAAACACTTGACAAGGAGTGGGCTTGTAGCCATCTTAGGGGTGCTCTTGGACCCAGTGCTGCTCCTGGAAGACCATTTGGCTGCTGTGGCCAGGAGTCCAGTTGAACCCATTTTTCGCTGCACCACTTCCTAGATAAGGTGGATTTTGCCACCGTGATTCATGTCCCAGATATCTCCCAATTACATTACTATAATGCATACCTCATGGGGCTGACCTTGCAAAATGTTTGGAAGCTACAGCGAGTGCAAAATGCATCAGCCAAACTGCTGTCTGGAGTGTACTTTGAAGGACATATATTCTCAGTCTTGAACCAACTGTACTGGGTTCCAGTTTGCTTCCAAGTTAACTTCAAAGTATTGATTCTGATCAGCGAAGCCCTAAATGGCTTGAAGCATAATATCTGAAAGACTGCCTTTTCCAGGATGAACCTGTCCAGAATTAAAGATCCTCGTTAGAAACCCTATTGCATGGTCCACCACTCTGAGAGGTTAGGCCAGTGAATACATGAGACAAGGACTTCTTTGTCATTTCCTTCCTAGAGACATCAGAGCAGCTGGATGCCTGTTGAGCTCCCAGCTGGTTGCCAAGACTGCATTAATTTATATGACCTTTAAAAGTGGCTGTAAAATAGGCTTTTGGTACTGTTTTTAATTGATTGAGAGTTGGGTTTTTTTTAAATGTGTTTTAAAATTCGAAAACTATTCAGACACTCCTCCTTCTTCCCCTCCTTCAGACAATATTAGAGAGTTTCTGTTATTACTTGGTAGGGTAAAGTGCTCAAATCTGAATGCAAGATTTTAGGAAAACACCTCCACATTCTTAGGTTAGCTAAGAAGTCAGGCCTAGAGGGCACCCTTTCCCCACAAAGCTGAGTCTTCTGTGTGCTAGTGATGCAACAAGTAAGGTACATGGAGGTGGTTTGAGGAATACAAGTTATTTTCTGTTCCATATTGCAAAATGAGCAGAAAATGCTCATTTTGAGATTATGCAGTTTGAATTCGGAAATTGGCAATTAGCACTTGTTACAAGAATTCTGTTTGGTTTAGCCAACCAGACAGGAATCATAGAGGAGAAAACTAGCAACAAACCTTGTTTGCAATTGATTAAAATAGCTCTGCTATAGCTGTGCCTCCTGCAATTCTGGACAGCTGCAGTAGAAACTGCCTTAATCAGCTGGCAACAAGGGCTGATCGCCAGTCTGTCTGTTGACTCCTGTGTGATCACGGAAGTTAATTCTTGGATGCATATTCAGACTGAATCCATGTGGATTTTTCCTACTGTGTAGTTGCACTCTCATGTAGTGACCTTGGCCATTCACAAACTCTCAGCCTGACCAACCTCACAGGGTTATTTTAAGGGTGAAGGGGAGAACTGCAGAGCCAGGTACATTGCCTTGAGCTCATTGGAGAAAAGATGGAATATACATGTAACAAATTTATAAGCCCATAACCTCTTCTCTAAACAACTAGAACTTTTACTAAAATGACTCTGGTGCCTTAACTGGTGTGTTCCATGATGGCTAATTTCCACATGTAAGACAATTTTATTTTGAGAAATTATGACTTCTACAAGAATTTTTGTGAGTGGGTAGACATGACTTGGGCAGTGGCTCTGAACAGTTGGGTTTCCTGGTGTTTGGGGATTCAACCGCCATAACCCTTCAACACTGGTCATGCTGGCTGGGGCTTCTGGAGATTGAATTCTCCAATACATGAAAAGCCAAATGTTGAGAACCACTGGTGTAAGGTACTACTCCCTGTTTGTCACTTCCTGCCTTGCATATGCATATGTCTTGCATAACCTATAAAGCCCCTGTCCATATGCATGTTTCTGGACAAACTCATAACACCACCACCAATCTCCTTTCAGTGCTGACTGTTGCACAAGGAGCCATCCAGTGTTCTGAAGCCACTGTTTACATGGAGAGGAAGACAGATTCCAACGGATTGCAGGCTTACAGAGATACAGTGAATTTCCTCCACTTACTCTCCAGAAGGAATGACGTCCATCATTGATGCACTGAGGCTTAATGGTTTTAGACAAGGAAAAGGAGAGAAACGTCTCTGTTCTATTAGTCAGGAAACTGATCCTTTAAACTTCTACTCTAGATTGAAGTCATTTTTTTTCAGAACATGGAGGAAAGGAAAGGGAAAGGACGGAGTATGCACATACCCCTGGCAAAATAATGTACCTTCAAACCTTTGCTTGCTTTAAGTACTCACAGAAACACAGAGGCCACAACTGTAGGATGCCCTTGATTCTTTGGAAGAGATGTTCCACTGTACCACCAGGAGAAGCTGCCATGAAAAGAAGGAACTTATTTCACAGAGGAATGAAGGAACTAATTTCCTTATGAGAGGAAATATACTTTTATATAATATAATATAATACTTTTATATACTTTTTATTATTATTATTATTATTATTATTATTATTATTATTATTATTATTATTATTATTATTATTATTATTATTATTATTATTATTACACCCCCTCCATGGGCACAAGCCTTGTTGAGGCGGAGGGGCTTGCATGCTTCAGTGAGGTTGAGAGCTATGCTGAAGGGTCTCCCAAGCCAGACAGGTCTCAGCTGAGAAGCCAGACCAACTGTCATTGAGGCTTTGGGAGCAATATCAAGAAATTTCACACAGTACTATAATCAGTTGCAGATCTCAGAAATCACACCACCATCAGAGCTATCAAAAACAGCAATATTAGGAACAGCATGCATACTGCGTCGATATTTAACAGATATTTAGGTTTTTGGTTAAAACTTGTGTCTGTTATATAATACCAGTCAATGTTTTTATAATTTTGACTGTGCATGGAGTTTTTGAATAATAATGTGCTATCAAGTAATTCTTAATTGTTGTGACCTTTTCCATGGTTTTCTAGGTATTGAGTATTCATAAAATGTTTTCTACTCCCTTCTTCTGGGGTCACTCTGCATTACTAGCTTGCACAAAGACTGGTTCTTCTCCTACAACTTACATTGTGGAATTGAACTCCAGGCCACTGGCTCCATACCCAAATGCTCCATCTTGTTGAGTTATCTAGCCAGCTGTTGTGACAAAACTGCATGTTTAATAATTCAAAAGATCTGACTTGTGTTTATTCACCCACAAAATTCATCCCATTGGAGTTTCCCAGTCACTGTTACGATACAATGTGACACTTGATTAAAGATACTAGAGACATGTAAAGGCATGGTCATTGCCAAGAGGGAAAGTGTAGCTTCACTTACTGCAATTTTAAAAAATCTGTCTGAATTTGCTGCTCAAATCTTTTTGCAAGTGAACAGGTTTACAATGTGTGAGTAGAAACCAAGATTTCAACAACTCTTCCAGCACTTGCTCACTCTTAAATGCCACTGTAAAATGTGCTGATTTTGTTCTAGTTAGATGCCATTTAAATGTTAGTTTAACAACATTATTTCCAATGTTATCAGGTATTTTTTTCCAGAGGGAAACCCAGTTTTTTTTATAAAATCAAAATAGAGTCTCCAAGGTCTTTCTCCAAGACTTCCCATATTCTTATACAGAGTTTGAAAATGTTTCCAGAATTATGTAATGCATGGTAGACATTAGGTCTTTCCATCTTTTTACTGTTCCACACTAATATCTCCAGGGACTGAGTGTTGAGGCTTCTTTGTGGTCACTGTCATTGCCATAGGAACACTACTTCTGCGTTGGCCATTTCTGTTCAAATTGTGATGTTCAAGAATATATTTGTGAGAGTGATGGAACAGGCTTTGGAGGGAATAGGTGAACAAGAACTACAAGCCTCAGGAGAAGTAGGACACAGTGTGACTAGTGGGTGTTTCCAACCTGTATGGGAGAATCTGTGGCTAAGATGGGACTAGAAAGAGGTGGGAGGTGAAGAAAATGTATGTGTGAAAGAATTTGGAGAGCAGTAATAGCAAAAGGAAAGGAAATTTTATTTATTTATTTATTGAATTTATACCCTGCACCATCTGGCAACCAGGCCACTCTGGGCGGCTAACAACAAGAAACAGCACAATATCAAAACACGATAAAAAATAAAATAATACATACATTCAAACAAATATAATAACAGCAGGATAAATTAAAGCAGATGGCACTGAAGGTGGTAAAAAGGATAATAAAAAGGATGGCAAAAGGGATGGTAAAAGGGAGGCCGAGATCTAAAAAACTTAATGCTCAGGGAAAGCCTGGCGGAAGAGCCAGGTCTTCAGTGCTCATTTGAAGGAGAAATGATATGAGTGTGTTTCGACTGAAGGGAGATGGAAAGAGGAAAAGAAAGACGGTAAGAAATTAGGATAGAAGCTGGTGGCAAAAGAAGAGAAAAAGAAGAAATGCTGTGATGGAAGAAAGGGAGGAAGGGAGGGAGGGGGAAAAGTGCAAGAAAAAAAAGAAGTGGAAGGAAGTGTGTGAGGAAGGGAGATGAGAAGCAACATTCCTCTTCACCTCCTCCTTGTTGTTGTCTTATGAGAACATGTCCTCTGCAGTTAACAGTCCTATGTCTCAGCCTCCATCTAAACTCACAGAGCAGCTTCTGGAGCCTGAAGCTTTGGAGGTTGAGGACAAAAACAGACAAGACAGCAGCTTCACAGTTAGAAACAGAGCCTCCATAGGGAGCAAACGTTGTTTGATCCTGGTACCTCTGGGTTCTGTACTTAGATCTGCATTTATCTGGATGGATTCTTACTCCCTGTTCAAACCCTACCCACCTATACTTTTGAACTATGTGACTAAGCCAGTCTTAGTCCTGTCTGTCATAGAACAAGTTTATGCTTCTGTGTTGTCAGTTTAAAAATAGGTCAGAGCAGCTTTTGTTAGTTCTTTCTGTTCCAGGGCTTTGCACACAATCTCAGAGTTGTTCCCTGCTCCAGACTCATAGTAACAATTTCACAGGACACCTCTGTGTTCCTACTAGTGATTCACTAGCCCTCACACACCTGTTCCCAGGCTATCATGTTTTATTCTCGTTCTCTTTGAATCTTTCTCATTCCTTTTATCTCTCCTATCCCAGATAGCAGCCTTCCAGGCAGACGCATCACATTAGAAAGATTGCAAAATGCAGCACTTGCCCTTCCTCCCTCTGTTGTAATCCCACAGTTGAAATTTAGGTTATAAAATCATTAGTGTTTTGTTTTGCTGCCCGTCTATTTCTGTAGTTCCACTGCTGTTCATGACAGTTTCCAGGGTGCATGAAACAATGAAGGATGAGGAGAGTGGTAGCAGAAGTAGGGAGTGGAAATGTACGTTATCCCATTTATACATGAAAGGTAATATCACACAGAGAAACTGGAAGAATTTCAAGCAGAAATGAGAATTGTTTCACGGTAAGGTAAAGGTAAAGGTTCCCCTTGACATTTAGTCCAGTCGTGTCCGACTCTAGGGGGCAGTGCTCATCCCCGTTTCCAAGCCATAGAGCCAGCGTTTGTCTGAAGACAGTTTCCGTGGTCACATGGCCAGCGCGACTAGACACAGAATGCCGTTACCTTCCCACCGAGGTGGTACCTATTTATCTACTCGCATTTTTACATGCTTTCGAACTGCTAGGTTGGCAGGAGCTGGGACAAGGATGTGGATTCGATCTTACAACTGCTGGTCTTCCGACCTTGCAGCACAGAGGCTTCTGCGGCTTAACCCGCAGTGCCACCACGTCCCTTGAGGGTACTTAGTATAAAATCTGTTTTTTATGTAGAGTATTTTAGATATAAAGAACAATGATGACACTTTGTAGATAATAAACAATAATTGCATCAGTTTGATATATAGCAGTTACAGTTGTTACAGAAGTGGTCAATCAGCTCCACAAGCCCTAAAGAACTCACTGACTTGTAACAACCAGGTATGTGAGAGTACCTGTCAGCTGGAAGCCATCGGTGATTAGCTGTGGGAACTGTCATTTTTCTCTTTGGAGCCTGCCTTGTAGTACTTTGTTCTTTGGTGCCCATGTTGCCCTGCTTAAAAAAAAAACAAAAAACCCCACATTGGATATTGGACGTTAAAAAATGCCTTTGGGAAATCTGCGAGTTTTGAGTCCGTCTGAACAGATGCAGTTACATTGGCAGAGTTGGCTGTAGATGTTGTTGTGTGTTATACTAGGTGGACGTTGGTGGCATCTTTGCTAAATTCCCATTGCTGCCAATGCATACCTGTTGTTGTTGTTGTTACGTGCCTCCGACAGATGACAATCCTATGAGTGAGCGATCTCCAAAATGTCCTGTCCTCAACAGCCCTGCTCAGTTCTTGTAGACTCCAGCCTGTGGCTTCCTTTAGGGAGTCAGTCCATCTTGTATTTAGTTTTCCTCTTTTTCTACTGCCTCCACCTTTCCCCCCCCCCTTTTTTGTCTTTTCTAGAGAATCCTGATATTTATTTACTTGGAATGCAAAATATTTCTCTCCATGTGTCTGAGGAAGTGGATAGTAATTCAGAAAAACCTGCTCTGAAATAGGTCTCATAGTATTTAAAGTGCTGAAATGTTTTTGTTTTATTCATGCTCTAGAATGTTTTGCTTCATAATGGAACCTATGATGAGCCTTCCCTGCAATGGTATAGAGAGAAACAACATGGCCTATAGATGTCCTTTCGCTGATTTTGGTGGCTGAGATGATGTGAAAAAAGTTTCACTTGACTGATCTATCATTTCTGGAAGATCTAGTAGCCTGGATGCAAAGTCTACCACGTTGGTTAAACTCTATATCTGAGAAATCTATAGTAGGTTTACTTTTCTGTAGTTTCTTAAGGGGTAGCGTGCTATCCAGACAATCAAAAGAATAACAGCAGTATATTTGGCTTCTTATCTCCAACTTCTACAAGGACTAGAGACTTGATTTAAAAAATAGCGATGGGAATCTGATTATAGCTTATTAGTGGGAGAATGCCCCAATTTGCCCCCACCTGTGCTCTTGCTAAAGTCCTTAAGGTATTTAGCCTTGAATCTTGGTTCACCCGGGCACTGATTGGGGTGACACAGTAGCAGGATTAACATCAAGATACATAGATTAAAGTTTTGGAGTATACAATTGTATTACAAAAGAAAAAAAGGTTATATACAAGAGTAATATTCAAATAAAATTAGTGCCCAAACAGTTATTGAAATAGATTAGTGCCTCTTTTAAGAATACAGAAGTCATAGAGGCAATCCACATTAAGGGTACAACTAGAGGACATTTGTGCTGCTATTTGTTCCTTGTTCCTCAGTGATGATTTCGATAATTTCTCCAACAATCAGTTGATGTTATTTCTAACCCTGAGTAGATCCAGTCTTCTTGTACATATGTACCATTCAGTACATCTTATCCAGCCCTCAGTGCTCCTGTTTGATTGTTGCATTTCAGTTTGGTGTTTTGTTTTGGTTTTTTGGCTTGGAATTGTCTTGTGTAATTTTTTGGTCTTTATAAAACATTGCTGGGTATGACTTGAGAATATAAATAAGACAATAAGACATGTACAATGAAGTGTCATATGGAAGTTAAATCTTCTGCCCTTTCCATTCTACTGGTTTGTACTGCCACTAAAATTAACAATAATTTTCCTCCATATCTTTACAGAATCTGCAATGATTCTAGAGTTGACTGTAATGAAACAGGTTTTGTACTGTATTGATAAACCATTTCAGGCCTACACTGGCTGTTAATTAAAAAAAGACTTTGAATCAACAGCTACATGCAATGGAAACATGAAATACATGTGCTGCCCAGAGTAGACTTCGGTCTAGATGGGCGGGGTATACATTTAATAAATAAATAAATAATAAATGTGCAACAAAAATATGAGAAAATCATGTCTCTAAAAACTGTTGTTTTAGGTGAAATGATTGTTCCAATTCATAACACAAACATGTTTTGTGCTACAGTGATAGCCTGATATACCGCTAAATTATTTCAGCACTATATTGGTTGTTAAACATTACTTGAAAAGGACTATGAATCAACACCTATGTGCAACAGAAATATGAAACAGATATACAGTATGTATGTATGTATGTATGTATGTATGTATGTATGTAATTCCATGTTTCCGAAATCTGTAATGTTATGCCCACTTATGTGCCAGGGTTGGTGGTGGATGGGAACAAGGTGTGAAAAGGAGTGTAAAGGGCAGGAAAAAATGTGATGATATTGGCAGAGGGAGATGGAGGTATGCTCTAGAAGAAATGTTGCTAATATCACCCAATGTGTGGACAGTGAAAGCACAGCATCCTATGCTAGAAGAAACATGGACATGTATCTCACACAGCTGGACATTTCAATCACACAATGTGGTACAATGAATAATCACCCTGTCTAGTCACGTCCAAAGATGGAAGGATAATTTAACCAGAGAAGATGGCTGCATGTTATTGATTAGGAGGTTTTCTGTTCCACATCATAACATGTGTCCTTCTGTGAATCAGTGATGGAGCACTAGGTTCCAGTGAAGCCCTACTATACCTAAGTGATTTTTGAAGTTCAAGTAAGAGACTGCGTTCAATATAACTGTGTGATCTTGTCTATAACATCACATACTGGGCGAGAAAATTAATTTCTCACAGTTCTAAAGGTACAGGTGTGGGTTATCATAACAGATAGTGATCATGATGTGAGAGTGCTAGTGTGCTAACAGCAGTGTGAAATGTAGATTGTAAACATAGTAATGAATTTTTTACAGCCTTATTTTGCTGACAGCCCCTTGTAGATATCTCGGTGTTTTAAAACTTGTCAGAATGAAGTTCATTTATGATTACCCACATTTAACAACAGATAAGTATTTTGTTGAAGAATAATGGAAACAGATTCATAGTAAGTTGAAGTCTAAGATGAATATTAGTAATGTCTCCTGCACCCATCCCCACATACCTCTATTCCCTTCCTCTATTCCACGTGAAGAGGATGGGATGTATGAGGGCTGAAATGGATAAATCCCAATATTTCAGAAGGAAGAAAATAGGGAAGAGAGCAATCATTGGCGTATTTGCCTTGATCCAGAGTAAGAGGTACACAAAGGACACTTCTTGGTTAGTCAGAAATTCTTGGAAACTCAGAAGAGGCATACATTCAAAATGAGATTGCCATTCAGTGTGTCCAGGACAGTCACATGGCTAGGTTCATGATGAAGAACTTGAACTGCTGGATTAGCCAAAATTAGAGATTGATGCAGTGCCTATATTTGCTTGCAAAAAGTAGAATTTTGAGTGGAGATCCTCCCACCAAAACTGAGGCCATTCTTTTTCTCTGAGAAAAGCTGAGAAAAATAAGAAACCGAGGAAACCTGAGCTATAAAATTGAGAGCAGGTTCTGTTTTAGCTCTACTGAGCATGCTACAATGAGCTAGGAATGGCAATCAGAAAATACCAGAGTGAGAAAGTTAATTTGAAACATTTGTTTGATAAGAAATAAAAAAATTCCAACTCAACAATGAGAGTGTATAAATGTGTATACATAGAATAAATTGTGAAAATGTAAATGTAGGAACAACAGAAAATTAGCCTAAAGGATAATATAATATAATGGGGATAGAAAATAACAGAAATTTATTTTTATTATAACAGAAAAATAATTAACTAAATGGGGGAAAAGACTATTAAGTATATTCCTCCTAAAAGTCACACCAGTCTAGGCCATTTGTATTTACTGTGTTCCCAGGTATAATGGTTTTGCACAAAGCTGAAGAGAAAGGGCAAAGATGGGGACAAACCAGGAGAAAGTGATAGCTACTTATCCCAAGTAGAGGAGATAGGCTCATTTGAAGACAGGTAAAAATTTATCCAGGTGGAAGGTGGGGTGGGGATTCGAGGACACAAATGAGAACCAAACATTTTTGGAGAATTTGGCCTAGGAGTCAGAAATGAAACATGAGAACATCCCATAGAAATCTGTGAAGCCAACAACTTGTTTATTGCAAATACCTGCTTCAGGCAACTAAACAGATGACTACACCCATGGACATCACCAGATGGCCAATACAGAAATCAAACAGGCAGCATAATTAGAAGTAGTAGGTAAAGAACCTGTATTATCTCTCTCAAAACAAGACTGGGAACAGATTGTGGCACTGGCTGTGAATTATTACCGCAAAACATTAGAGTAAGGCTGAAAAACAACCCCCCAAAATTATAGTACTAAATTATGATTTAAATATTATTTCTGATAAATTTAAAGTTCATATAAAGAACAGACTTGAATTACTAAACTCAATTGATCATTATCCAGAAGAACTGTGGACTGAAACTAGAGATATTATCAGGAAAGAATTCAAAACGACAATTCCTTTAGTCAAAAGAAAAGAAAAGCCTAGATAGATGACTTTAAAAACTCTTAAAATTGTTAACAATAGATGGGGGTGGGGGAGTAAGACATGACAGAAATAGCATCAGAATGCTAAATGCAATATTTCAGTAATTACCATGTAGAGAAAAAAAATTACAATAAGCAGTGCAAAGAAATAGAACAACAAAAAGAGCAAATATGAATGCTCTCATCCATAAGATCCAAGAAATGAAAGGAAAATTTAAGCCTAGATTAATAATGGTGAAAGATCAACAGGGTGACATACTATTTCACCAGGATAAATTAGAGAGACAGTGGAAACAGTATCCTAAACAACCATACAGAAGAGATGCAAGGGCGCCAGATGCCTCTGAAGAAGGATCACGTGAACCTGCAGTTTTAGAAAGTGAGGTAAGAGCCATTCTCAAAGCATTTGGAAGAAATAAATCACCAGGAATAATTGAGATTCCCCTTCTGGGATGCACACCTTAATGTGGTGATGGGATTTGCGTATATGAGGGAAGCTGAGGGCAATGCCATCAGGGGCCTAGACTCTATTACAAGCCTGGACTCCTAGCAGGTCCAACCAAAGTGAAATGTTCCCAACTGATGCACCAGACCTATACATCCACCCTGTTCAAGAGTAATGGCTGTATTAGCAGAAGAGAATGGATAATTCCAATGGGGATGGGGATGGAGAAAGTTCTGGAGAGCAGCTACTGGGCAGCAGTGAAAGCTGAAGGTGACACTGGTAAAGGATCTTTCACAGACTGCAAATGTTCCAGTCCCCAAGAAAAGGAGTGCAGTAACTACAGGAACATTGCTCTAATTTTCCATGCAAGCAAAGTGATGCCCATGGTGTTGTGCAACAAAGGCTTTTACCTTATTTTATTTTATTTCATTTTATTTAAAATATTTTTACCCCTCCTTTCTCCTTAAAAGGACCCAAGGTGGCTTATAAGGGACAAGAAATGCCTGATGTTCAAGCTGGATTCCGAAAAGGAAGAAGCACTCAAAATCATATTGCAAATATCCACTGATTCCTAGAACACACCAAGGAATTTCTGAAAAAGATCGGTTTATGCTTTATAGACTCCAGCAAAGCCTTTGACTGTGTAGAACTGTAGATCATGAGAAATTATGGGTTGTTTTGAAAGAAATGGCTGTTCCTCTGCACTTGATTGTCCTGATGCTTAACCTGTATTGTGTAGAAGAAGCTATTGTTAGGACAGAATATGGAGAGACAGAATGTTTTTTCGTAGGCAATGCTATCAGGTAAGGATGCATTCTATCTCCCTGTCTGCTCAGTCTGTACACAGAACACATCATATGGAAAGCTGGACTAGATTCAGATGAAAAGTGGTGGAGGAAAACATCAGTATAATTTAAGTAATTTAAGATATGCAGACAACACTATCATGCCGGCAGAATGCAGCAATGATGTGAAATGACTTTTAGTGAAAGTGAAAGAAGAAAGTGCCAAAGTAGGACTACAATTGAATATTAAAAAGACAAAAATCGTGACTACAGAAGAACTATATAACTTTAGCCTTGGCAATGAAGAAATTGAAATAGTGAAAGGTTTTTTTATACCTTGGTTCAATCATCAATCCAAATGGAGACTGCAACCAAGAAATCAGAAGGAGACTGAGCCTCGGAAGGGCAGCAATGAGGGAATTAGAAAAGAATTAGAAAAGACCCTCAAGTGTAAGGATGTTTCATTGGACACCAAGGCCAAGATAATCCACACTATTGTATTCCCGATCACTATGTATAGATGTGAAAGCTGGACAGGGAAGAAGGCTGTATTCTTTTAAAATACAGTGCTGAAGGAAAGCCTTGCTGAAACCCTGGACCACCAGAAAGATGAAGAAGCGAGTCCTAGAGCACTCCAGACAGGAAAGACAGGGTCTCTTGAATTACATTGGTGTTGGTTCAGAAGCTGTATCATTTTGCTGAGATTGTATGGAAGATACTGTAATGCTGTTGGCTGATTACTTCAGCTTGGGCATGGCAGCAGAAACACTTTGTGCAATGCAAAGAAGGAACATACTAGGCTTTTGATTCTCAACTGAGATTAGCTTGAAGCAAGCAGATGAATATTTGCAAGCTCTGATGAATTTATAAGACAACTGAAGCCCTTGTGGTTCCCCCCCCCCCCCCCCGCCCAAGGTTAACCACGTGGCAGCAATTATAAAAAATCTGTCATCAGGCTCTTCCATACATTTAGTTACCCAGTTAACATAATATTCCTCCACCCATATCTCACTGCTTTTCTTTTCTCTCTCACTCACTCTCTATTTTGATCTGGTGAACAATTCCACTGGCAGAAAAGATGTTTCCTTCTATCAGGTTTGTGCTACTTTTTTGAATAACTTTCCAGACTTATTAATTCATCATTAGAACATGAATAACCTGCTTTCTGTATCTGTTAAATACACCTTATATTGAATACTTGCTATTAAATTATAATAAAATATGTAGGTAACAATGCATAAATTGGATGTAAATAAATTGTAGTCTTATATTAATGCTAGTAAAGTACCGTATAAGCTATGTTGCCTGCTCTAACTCACAAAAGGTTATATTGCAGTATATTTAATTCTAAATTAATAGAATTAAATTAGAATTAATTATAAATAGAACATAATTCTTTGCTTGTCTGCTCAAAAGAAAGCTCTCCTCAGTTCAATGGAACTTTCAGCCAGGTTTCTGGACATAATGATTGCAACAATCTCCACAGAGTATCTGAACCTAAAATAGTCTTAAGTAAACAAGTCAAGTTCTAAACATTTGTCTAAGTAGGAAAGCATCCAAGTATAAACCTATCCTGATGCACCTATATGTAGATAAACCTAATCCTATGCAGTTGGATTATTTCTAAGAAGAAAGGTATAGCTGGCTGAATAGTTCAATTAGTTATGTGTCTAAATGTGGAGCCAGAGGTTGGGAGTTTGATTTGCCGGTGAACATCCCAGGAGAACAGCCATCCTGTGTAGCTTTAAGCAAGCTGCACAGTACCAGGGTGCCTCAAGAAGAAGGGAATGATAAAACACTCCTGAATACTTTATGTCTAAGAAACCCTGAGAAGGTCCACCATAAATCAGGAACTATGGTACTTGATAGCAATTTGTTGTTGTTGTTGTTAGATTTGGAGTGTTAGTCTTGTCAGTTATCAAACTCTAGCTATTTATTGAACCCTGACTTTGTTTGATGGGAATTGTAACACCCAAGTCTCCCTAAGGAGGGTCTGGGGTCTGGAGAGGTCACAAATCTACCACTTTTTACTTAGGTAAGTCCTTAAGCCTCAGCGGTGCATAGCATCTGTGCCATGGACAAGCCTGACCATTAAAGAACACTTCCCTTTACTCTGTACTTTTAAAGTACTTAAACATGGGCTCTGTGTTTCCAGAGAACACACAACAGCTCAGTAAGGTAGGACTTCTCTATAGTAGCCAGTTAGTGACCTTTTCCACTCCTCTGGATTTAGTTTAACCTTGCTGTTTCAAGAGACTAGTCCTCAATGAGTTTTTATAATTATTTTTTATTAAGAAAATATAGATTCATAGAAACAGTTTGTTTGCAAAAGCAGTAGCATAAAAACATGTCCAAAGATTCAAATAGTTAAATAAAGCTGCTATTTCTTATTAAAATAAGAAATACTAAAATCTAAGCTATGATGGGCTATTCCTACCCCCTCTTTCTTCTTACCATGCTACATTCTGTAAACATTCCTTCACATAGCACAATCCATTCGAAAACTCTCCAAGCTGGCAAAGCTAAGAGAAGCTCTCTAACACCTCCTATCATCCATCTTTTCTTACATTCCTAAGACCTCCTTCTTCTTGACACTTCATAGCTGTAAACCAATTAACTTCAAAGAGGCGTAACACAACTCTCCACCCATAATTCTCATGAGATGCAGGTGCATTATCTTCTCCCAATTAGGATGGTATGTGTTGAGTCTTCACACTGGGCCTCCTTCGTCCTTGCTCCCTTATCTGAATCCTCGCTGTACCAGGCTAACAGAAAAACACATCCAATGCCTTCAAATCATTTCACACAGAACCTAACCGATTTCATTTTCTCTGACTACAAATCCCACTCTCCTTCAAATCATCACAGGAATAACTTGAAGGACCTTCTCTATTCCTAGGTATCAGCTGCAGTGTCCCACTGCAAAGGGCAGTTAGTTTGATCCCCTATTTGTTAGTGATCTTTGCCTTTCTCTCTTGCTCTTATATGATGTTGTGTATTCTCTACAGCCTCCAATATCTTATCTGTTCTTCCTTTAGTTGTTTTCTAAAAGAGGATACCTAAAATATTAGCATTTTAGATAAGTTGTAATAATAAATGAATAGACATAATGTAGCATTATGTATAGTGAGAGCACAGATATCTAGCCACATTTTCAGTGTATATAATTAGAAGCCCCCCCCTCCACATTCCATACTGATCTCATTAAAGAGTGTGATCTAATGCTATCCTAAATAAGATTTCTGCTTGTTTTGGACTGAGTTTCCAAGTTTCAAACAACTGATAGAAGGTATGGCTTAAACCCCCAATGTGGGTATCCAGTGATATAAATGCTTCCATCAACAGAATTAGGAGAGTAGCAATGTTCCCACACTGTAGCCCCCCCCCCCCAAAAAAAGGACAAACCATGGTGCAGAGAGCTGGAAACCCTTCAGAGCTGCTTTTTGGACAGCACCAAGAGGGGAGAGAGGGTGGGAAAGAAAGTTCTGTTACATAGTTGTGAGGTTGGATCTAGGCCCACATATGGGTTGCAACCCTGTAATCATTCTGGTAAGCCAAGGCAACATAAATGTGGAACTACATGAAGCCAAATTTAAGCAGTATGAGCAATATGACAATGGAACCAATTATGTCAGGAGGTGATGAGCGCTTCAACGCTGGAGGCACTCAAGAGAAAATTGGACAACCATCTGTCAGATCTGCTTTGACTTGGATTCCTGCATTCAGCAGGGGGTTGGACTCGATGGTCTTACAAGCCTCTTCCAACTCAATTAATCTATGATTCTATTTTTAATTGTATGACTATTCCCATGGCAGCAAATAAGTTCTCAATGCAATAATTTGCTTGACTTAGCAAAATGTTTTTATTTGTGTTATGTACTTCTGAGTGGGAAGGAAATAGTGGTGCTGTTTGGGTCTCGGTTTGGAAGCCAAAAGTCAGACAGGGCTCCAAATCTCAGTAAAAAAAAGATACCACCTTCTAGAGATAGATTCAAAGTCAGCCAGACCTGGCATCGAACCTTGGGCTTACAAGGGCATACCGGAGCCTGAGAAAGTTTACATTGTCCTTTCTGTCTTCTTTCTTTCAGAAACATTTTGTAGTCAAAGGATGGCTGGCCATGCATGCATATTGTTACAAATGCCAGTTTTAGTATTATTACTTTTGAAATACATCTGCCTTTAACAGCAAAATGCTTATTCCAAAGTAAATATGTCTAAGGGCCTATATCTCCCATGTGAGCCTCTCTGGGTGGTAAGATCTTTGGGGGAAGCCTTTCTCTTGGCCTTACCATCCTCCTTCTGCTAGCAGGCAAAGACCTGTCTTTTTATGCAAGCTTTTAATACCTATGTTGCTACTAGGAAGGGGATTTTAGTGGAAGAGTTGTGTTTTTATCTTTTAAATTGTATTTTTTTAATGTTTGAAGAGATTGTGAAGAAAGTGAGAAATTGGGGGAACATGGAATCCATCTTGAAAAATCAGACTTCTCTGAGCACCTGGGAAAGACTTGCTGAGAATCGGATGTTTAATGTATAAAAGGGGGTTCAGCGGTTTCTTGAGCTGGCTTAGCTTATCTCTCAGGAATGGCCATGGTCAATTGCTGTCCTGTTATGCTGTGCCTGAAAGGATGCATTCTGTGTATGCTTCAGAACTATGCTGACTGTATGCTAATATATGAGTATTAGGTAGATCAGTTTAGCTTTGGTCTTTTCTGGTATGTTCTCTTGATTGTCTTAGCTTTGTCTCAACTGTATTTTTGCTTCAAATGATTTTTGAAACTTCATGAAACTTGTTGTCTTTTTACTATCTTTCATAAAATTAAAAAAAAATCTCCAACCAACTGTCTGGGTTTTTTGACTCAGAGAGTTTGCCTTGACCAGCTACCAAGATGTTTATTATATTTATGGATGTGGTGGCAGTCTACCTTCTAAGGTGAGTGTATTGATCCTAACTGCCTAGTCCTGTGGATTTTTAGACTCTCTGGGAATGCTGCCAAGTCTGAGAAGACTGGGGTGTTGAGAGGCACCAGTGCCAGGTTGATTCCACAGTCCTCTCTAGAACTGATTCTTCTAGATTCACCCACCCTGGGACAAGCAGTGTAGTGTGGCTGAGGGGCTAAAGAGGGACCCCCTTCGTTATTACTTGAAGAATACCTTAAGTACAAGTGGGCAAGTGATGTTGAGGAACTGCATTTCTTAGACTTTCTCAGTATTGTTTAAGGTAGCCAGAGTGAGAGTTGCAGCCCACAATATTTGGAAAGTCAGAAGCTTCCCACCCCTGAGTCAAATAGAAACAATGCAGATTAAAAAGTTCTTTCAAGGAAAAGTCCAACGTACAACCCTACAGGTCAATGCCTCTTAGATAGCAAGAAATCTATACATAAGTAATAAGTAATCTAGTGCTGTTGCCTTTTGTTTCAGGAAATGGTTTGCAGGGGGAGTGTGCACATCCACAGCAATGTTGCATGGAAAGGTGGTAGTGATCACGGGAGCCAACACCGGCATAGGGAAGGAGACGGCCAGAGAACTTGCACGAAGAGGCAAGTTGCTCACAGTCCTAACTATCCATTTATGATTAGTCATGAAAATGAAGATAGGGTGCTTCAATTATTTCTGTGCTTTTTTTGGTACACTTTTAAATTCATAAGTACCTTAATGTAGTGTGTGTGTGTGTACCAATGGTTTCTTGATGCTGTGGTTTATTTGTTTTTAAGGAAATCCAGCAAACTTCATGGACACACTGATGGATGTGCATGTAACTCTGTAACACTTAGATGCTGGAGAAGTGACACTTTCATTAGACCACAACAATATATATCAAACAATCAGCTTTTTTGTGGGTCGAGATCACTTCTTCAGGCCATGCACCAATATTGCAGGAAAATTATAAATGAGAGTCCCAAAAATTCATGGCAGAAGTCTGCCTAAGATGAGTTCAAGCACTGGCTGTGAATTGCCTTTGCAGGGATGGAGTTCACACTTTGCCCCTGGTAACATTGGGCTGGAATTTTCCACTCAGCTTTTCAAACAAAGAATTATCAAAACAATCTGCATATACCCTCCCGCCCCGCCCCCCCCAACACTCATTGCCTGCACTGAGATGTAATGGCAAACCATGAGTCAGATCTTGGTCTGGCATTCTAGTTCCAATGTATTCTCGAGATATCAACAACACAATCAGAAACATGTCCACTCAGAGATAAGGTTTAATGAATGCTGTGAAGCTTACTCTGGTTAAATCAGTATAGCCCTAAAGTGTAGTTGAAGAGAGGAGTGGGGAACTTGTGGCCTTCTGGATTCTGTTGTACTTAAGTGACTGCTGGTAAGGGATGATGGGAGCAGCAGTTCATCAACAATTGGATGGCAACAGGTTTCCTGACTCTTAATTTAGCACTAGGGCCGAAATCCAACAATTTGTTCCAGGTAGGGCAGATTTGCTAGCTCTACAATTAGAACTTTGCAAACTACCGTAACAATTATGCAAATTCCATAGACACAGTGAATTTACTTTAGTTGGAACAAATGTCAAGTTCAAGCCTGCACTTTCTCTGGAGTAAAAAAATGATGAAATTGATGCTGTCAATCTTTGGGCACATCATGAGAAGGCAAGATGCACCGGGGGGGGGGGGGGGGGGAATAATGCTGGGAAAAGTTGAGGGCAGCAGGAAAAGAAGAAGACCAAATACAAGATGGATTGACTATCTAAAGAAACCACAGACTTGAGTTTACAAGAGCTGAGAAGGGCTGTTGAGAACAGGACATTCTGGAGATCTCTCATCCATATGGTTGCCATAAATTGGAGGTGACTAGATGGCATGGAACAACAGCTGCAGCATCAACAACAATTGGATTCAAGCCTATGGCTGATTGGTTCCTTTAAGACTGGTATAATAAACAATTTATTAATATTTATTGCTGTTAGGAATATGTTTTATTCTTCTCCCCTGGAAATAATTCCAATTACATTAATCTATCACTTAATTAAAATGTTCTGTTTAGTAGTATTCTATGTAAAGTTGTGGAAAGTGATGATTCAGCCCAGATAATCACTTTCAGTGCTTGAATTGAATCAAGTGGAAGCAAGTAAATCCATCCAGCCACCTTCTATTGCTGCCTATAATGTCTGTTGACAAATGGGTTTACATATGTTCATTCAAATTGTGGAGTACTGTATATCATTCTATCAATAAAAATGGATCTTGCAGGAATGGGACATAAATTAGCTTGTAACCTTTCATTTCTTCTTGAAGGTGCTCGTGTTATCATGGCCTGCAGAGATACAGCTAAAGGGGAAGCAGCTGCCTGTGAAATCCGAACTGAAACAGGGAATCAGGAAGTTATTGTGAAAGAACTGGACCTGAGTAATAGCAAATCTATACGGATATTTGCTGAAGATTTCCTCAAAGGTATGGTTGATAAACATTAGTATGGAGATACCATGCAGTCCAAAACCCATGATCCTCACATCTGATGCTCAACAAACCTCACAAACACAATTTACTCTGACACAAGTGTTCACACATTGCAAAATGATTCACAATAAATCGTGCTCATAAGATTTTGTGGATTCTGACGAAATACAACTCATTGGCCAAAGTCCCCCTTGATAGCTACACCAGTGGAATTTAAACAGTGGAACTTCCAGGAACAAATTGCCTCCAATTAAGAAAGTTTCTATTTTTTTTAGCATTGAGTTGTAATTATATCTATCTATCTATCAGTGAGGCAATTCACTTCCATATGTTACACAGTTTGAAGTACACTGGTGTAACTACTCAAAAGAATTTTGACTGTTAAGTCTTTACATTGGCTCACAAGACTGTTGTTGTGAATGCAACTGACTAACATGACTTTCCCTCCCCTCAGAAAGTTTTGCAGTGAGATATACAGACAGTAACTGAAAATAACTATCTCATCTCTCCTTCTCCTCCCTGCCCTTTGGGATTTTCTGTTTAATACCTCATCTGATATGTCCCTGCAGAAGAGAAGAAGCTCCATATCCTTATCAACAATGCAGGCGTGGTGATGGGCCATTATGCCAAGACTGCTGATGGTTTTGAGATGCATATAGGAGTCAATCATCTTGGTAAGATTATGAGACAGAGGTCTAATAAACAGGTTTTTTATGACAGTTCTGCCCCACACAACTACCTTCTTTCATGCAATGGTGTCTAAACTGGGTACCTCTTTGGCCCCTTTCCTTGCCAGCTCTGTTTCCTCCTCTTACAGCTGCTTCCCAACTGCCAAACTGACATCACACTTGAGATTGAATAAAATATCTTATCCTCAATCTAAAGTCCAGACATGCTTCATATTAAGAAGGAGAAGGTGTGCAGCAAGGATGGGTATATTCTGTGTGCCCCATACATGTTGTTCACCACTGAAATTGAACTGGAAGTCAACTTCTGTTTTCTGGGGTTCGTTCGTTTGTTTTAAACAAAACAGAGAATGGAGAGGCAGGGACCTCCTTTCACATCTTGTTTTAAAAGAGAATCACACTTCCTGGAAGTTTCCAGTTTTCTCTCTCTCTCTCTGCCTTTTCACAGCATTTGGGAGAGTAGTGAGGAATGTGGGGGTACAAAAATGGTTGAGGTCCATTGTGGCCTTTAGAGCAAGTGTCCACAATGGAGTTGAGATAATGGTGGTTACCTGGTAACAATAGGACTGGGTCAGATCTTCATATAGTCCTTCATATATATATGAAACTATAGTCCAGAGTACTAGATCATGACATGGTAGCTGCACCTTGGACAATATAGATGGGAGAATTTGTGTAGTGATTTCTGTTGTCACTTCCACACCCTCATGGTCAAAGGACCAAGTCACAATAAGTCAGAGATCTATAGGCAGAACTTGACATATTGAGTCCAGTGAATCAGCTAACATTTGGAGTTGGATTTCAAAATTGAATTAAAGTAAAATTTAATCTCTTATAATTTTGAAGTTTTTATTTAGTTTTAAAATATTTTAACATCTTTTAGGTCATCTTGAGCACTGTTTTAGCTCATTGGTAAAGTTGGTTGGTAAAATTAATATGCTGACCCACAAGAAGGCACAAGCAGGGAATAATCAGTGTTTTCTATTTCTAGGTCATTTTCTGTTAACATTCCTGCTGGTAGACCGTTTGAAACAGTCAGCTCCAGCTCGGATAGTAAATGTGTCTTCAGTGATCCATGCTCTGTGGAAGATTAACTTCCAGAACCTGCAGGGAGAAAGGTGGTACAATCCCATCCTGGCATATTTTCAAAGCAAACTGGCTAATATATTATTTACCAGGGAGCTGGCCCGCCATTTGCAAGGTGAGATCAAAAGACAGAGTGATTCTTAAGTACTCACACATACAGTAGGACCTACATATCCATTGGGAATTGGTTCCACACACACCCTGCGCAGATGTTGAAAACTGCAGGTAACAGCAAACACTATACATATCATGGTAAAAGAAAAAAGAAAAACAGAAAAAAGTATTTTCAGTATGTATTGCCAGAACTGGCCACTAGGGGGCCAATAGAAGGAACCAGAGACCATGCTGTATATACTTCAACAAGGATACATAGCATGGTCTCTGGTGCCCTCTAGTGGCCAGTTCTGGTAAATACATTGTGGAAATACATATTTCTAGGGTTTGTTTTTTCATTTAATATTTTTAATATTTTCAGACCATGGATTAGTGAAACCGCAGATATGGGGGTCCTTCTGAATATACTTGCCTGTGCCCAGTCAAAGCATGGATGTGGGGGAAAAAGAAGTAACCCAAAGGTTGCATGCATGAAACCCATCAAAACATTCCAGCGTTGCTGAGGTGTGCAAAATCAAAAGCACAGACAACACAGACAAGGTCAAGTGCTTGTCCAGCTTAATGTTGTGCTGTGTATGTGGGACTCTGTCTGTGTTGCTGTAATGAAGTCAAGCATTATGGCATATTTCATAGAAAGGATCCTGAAAGAATCATTCAGGGTGTTAAGAGTCTGTGGCAATTATGTTAGCTAAGGGTAATCACTCTGGATGCCAATGGTGGACAAAAGGAAAAACAGACATTTGTTGCACACATTAACAGGACACCAGTGGTATCCTTTTGGTAGTCTTTTAAAATTTTGAATAGCAGTTGTGTAATAGACTTCCAAAAGCTCAGGTGCAGTATTAGCTATGTGTGCTAGGAGGACTGTTAGAGATTGTGTGATAAAAGAAGTGAGTGACAAAGGGAGTGGAAGCAGAGGCAGAGAGAGAACAGCAGGATGAGCAGGACAGCACAGGAGCCAAATACAAGCATCTCTTGGAATTAAGAAGATGGATCAAGTAATGGACTGACAAGTGAAGGGTAGAAGCAAGGGACAAAAGAGTGAAGGGTTGTGTGCATTGCTCACAGGAAACAACACACCCCACTTACTTTATTTATCTGTATCTACAAGCAGACCATACTGATATCAGACATCATAGCTAGATTGGAAGAATATTAAGACCCATCGAGGAACATTAATAACAATAATCATGTGCTATCACATCAATTCTGATTTATAGTGACACTTTCCAGGGTTTTCCAGGTAAAGAATACTCAGAAGTGGTTTATCACTCCCTTCTTCTGGGGGCACCCTTGGGCAGCTTGCCCAAGGCTACACAGGCTGGCTGTACTCACAGGAGGCATAGTGAGGAATTGAACGGTCAACCTCTGGCTCCGCATTCAGAAACCTAAACCACTGAGCTAGCCAGCCAGCTTCAATGCATATTAGCAGCCTGTTTATTTGAATAAATCCATGTTAAAGTTCAGCTGCATTTTTATCTTTTTTATCTTTTGTATTTTGTTGTAAAAACAAACTTGAAATTAAAACATGTTTTGTTAAAACCTTGAGTCTCACTGGCTGAAATCCTGCTGCTTAGTGTAGTAAGTTGCAACTAGAGTAGGCCCATTGAGCTTACAGAGGAGGTGATGCACCAAATCCCCATTGATTCAGTTGGGCTACTCAAGTTGTGACATACTAAGCAAGACCCTTTCAGTTCCAGGGGGGTGGTGGAGTCCATCCCTGTGATTTTGCCTAGTTCAAAGTAATAAAGATGGCCAAATTCACAGCACTAGCATGATATTAACTACTATTTTCATTTTGAATATTCTTTCGTTCATAACTGTAAGAGACTGTTTGGTGCAAGTTTCTTCTTCTTCTTTTTCTAGGCACTGGAGTCACTGCAAATGCCTTACATCCTGGTGCAGTTCTTAGCGAATTAGGGCGCCAATCTTATCTAATCAGAATTCTGCAAGCAGCAATTCCTTTTGTGTTTAAGACTTCAGAAGAAGGAGCCCAGACTACTGTTTATTGTGCCGTAGCAGAGGAGCTGACATCTGTGAGTGGGGAGTATTTCAGGTAAATCTCAGTTTGGGGACTGTAACCAGAATGCAGATAAGAACTGAAATATATTTTGCACATCTGCATGATGGTGTGCTTTATTAATTCTTACTAGAGACACTGAGGGCAACATTCAGATGACAAAATGGCCAGAATCCTATAGGTATCCCAATGTAGTCAGCAAAACCTGCTGTGTCTAATTGCTGAGACATATCTTGGTCGTGCAATCAAGTATGTGGCCAGGCACATGCCCTGGCATCTTGTGACTAGTTAGCTGCTATTAAACATGGAAAGTTACATCAGCTTTACATGAACACTAATAGGATTCTGGACATTGGCCAAAATCTTCTTGCTTAGTGTAGTAAATCGCAATAGAGTGGGCCCATTGTATCAGTTAGGATTTGGTGTGTCAACCCCTTTGTAAGTTCCATTGACTCAAATGGGCCTACTCTAACTGCAACTTACTATGCTAAAGCAAGATGCATTAGAATAGGACTATCGGAATCAATGGAACTTACAGAGGGGTTGACACACCAAATCCTAACTGATACAATGGGCCCACTCTATTGTGCTTTACTAAGCTACCTAGTTTTAGCCATTGTGTACTACAAGAAAGTGCTCATCTATGATGGCTCTAATTCCAACTTGAAATATCAACATGGGCATAGGGTGCAGGTTTATGATTCTCTCTCCAGTTTGTCTGTTTCTTACATATGTTTAACTGCATGCTTCAGCACTGTTACTCTTGCAGTCTTCTATAAGGCTTGGATCTAATGCCTTCTCTAGTTTCAATCTTGTCAGTTTCACTGATGAATTAGTAAGTTTCTTGTCTATGAGATTTAAGGCTTCTTGCCAATCACTTTATAATTCTGTCTACAATTGTTGGAAGAGACTGTGGATAGGTTCTCTTGCCTGTATATTGCTCTTACGTTTCCCTCCTTTCATGCCTTTATTAAATCTGGCCACCATATTTGAATTGGAAGAAGAGTCTTCATTGTTCTGCTAACCTGAGCTTTCTATTTTATTTCTTTTGGAATAAAATAGAATACTAGACTTTTTTTTTCCAGGCCAAAAAAAAAAAGTGCTTCTCAATTTGTTCCTTAGATTTGTCTTGCATGACTGAGATTTTGCATTTATAACCAACTTTTAGTGAGCTTTTTGACAAGTTGGTAGCAGAGCAAAATAATTATGCAGCCATTCAGAAAGCTACGTTCCTTCCCACTCCCAGGCATAATGTGCAGGTTGTATTGTCAAGAGTCTGCATATAAAAACAAGACAGAAGACCCAGACTTTCAGGGGCAGGGGGGCATATCACCACTTGTGTACTTTTAGTCTGCTTTACTCTGATGTATTCCATTGCATGATCTGCCCATGTGGCACCTAGTACCACACTGTTCTGTGCTGATTCACTTTGTGGGTGGATGTTATTAGATTATGTTTCTTTGCAGGTGATTTTCCAGTAGTCATTTGCCACCTCTCCATACCTTAGCTCCACTCCCAGAGTTCAGCCCATCGAAAACGTTTAATACATCTGTATGTTTGTTGGCATCAATTCCCCTTCCCCCACATTAGTATCACTTTTTAAAAAAAGGTTGGAAAATACTTGTCCCATTCTCACTAGACACACTTACTTGAGAGGCAATTCCATTCAATACAGTGCAACGTACTTCTGAGTAAACATTCATGGGATTGGCGTCCATTCCACAATTGACAAACCTACTTTATCCTATGATATGGACTTGGAAATGTTCCCATTTGTGTTTTAAGCTATCATTCTCATATTGTTTTTAATATGGCTTTCTTAAACATTCTATTCAAATAATCCAGACTCTGATGAGATGAGATGAAATGAAATGAGAACCTAATGGATGTTTCTTTTCTTCTTCTTCTCTAGTGACTGTAAACCAGCATGGGTGGCTCCTCAGGGTCGTGATGAGTACAGTGCAAAGAAGCTTTGGCAGATAAGCTGTGAGCTGCTGGGTATTCAGTGGGACAGTAGGGTCTGTAGTGAACATTCCCTAACAGCTTGAGGCCTGGGGGGAACAAAAACCCCAGAATGTGATGGTAGTGAAATACCTGTTTTCTCTTCATATCTTTTTATGTCTGGCACAAACTATGTAAACACAACATGAGACCGTTATTTGGGAAGACTGTTCCCAGCTAATTTCTGTCACTGTAAGCTTTTCTTGGCTTATTCCACAGTTGTAGAAATAGAGCACTTATGCATGTGGTAAATGATTTAAACCTGTAGTGGTGGTCAACGAGTAGTCATTCCCTTTTTTGTCTTTTCTAGATCTATGTTGAGACTGCTACTCTTGCACTCAGTTCCTTCTCCTTCTTGCTCTGAGGTCACTTCAGGCTCATTCCTCCTCTTAGTTAGAGAGAGGCAAACTCACATAGCTAGTCTTCAATGGCTGAGCAGCCCTACACACATAGAAGTCAGCTTTAGGGGCTTCTTTAACTAAATTTAGGGCTCTTTCTCCAGCACTGTTTCTGAATGCATTTCCTAAAGTAATAAACTGTGTTTTTCAAAAAAATATGCCTAACTACAAGTTTCTTTTTCATTAATCGGTAGCTCAACACACTGCTAGAATAAATACTCTTATGCCAAGAAGACACATTTCCTAAGCAGTGTGGATTTTGGGGTTAAAGGTAAGTGTAGAAAATAAAGCATCTCCATTGAATTGGTTAAAAAACTATGAGTTAAAAACCTCTAGAACAAATGAAGAATAAAGATTTATTAAAATTATATAGATTAAAAGCAGGAAGAGGAAGAGAAAAGACATAATAAAAAAGTTTTTTAAAAAGCCTCAACTGTCTAACTTCTAATCTACACTATCACTAAGTATACACAATAGAGCAGTGGTTCTGAACCTTGGGTAAACCAGGTGTTCTTGGACTGCAACTCCCAGAAGCCGTTACAACCAGCTGCTGCCCGGGGTTTCTGGGAGCTGCAGTCCAAAAACGCCTGGGTTACCCAAGGTTGGGAACCACTGCCATAGAGAGATGTCAGGCCTCATGTTCAAATAGCTGGGACAGATGTTCAGATATGAAGTTCCAAGCTGCCAACACAGCAGACTGACAGGGTGAGTTGAAATTTCATGGCTGGCTGACCTGAGTAAGACATAAAGAACGCGCTGAACGTTTACTACTTTTGCCAGGGGAAGGGGATTGAAAAGTTGCCTACTTGATTTTACCAACTTGTGCATGTGAGAAAATGTTCTCACTTGCTGAGCTGGAGGGATGAGCTAGGAGACTGTTAATTACAAGAGAAGTGCTTTCTAGCCACCTCACCAGCTCAGATACATACTGGGCTTTCTGTTTCTGAAAGGATTTTAAGGCAGGAGGGACTCTTCAAGGCAGGCGAGTTTCATGTATGCATTTTAAAAAATGGATTAGGCAGTGTCCAATTCTGCTATGTTTCTGCCTCATCACCCTAAAAGTGCATGTGCACATATACATATATAGATGCATATGTACACACACACACACACACACACAAGAGTGACATGCCTTCCTGAGAATGTTATCCCCATGTATTTCATGTCGAGGTGTGTTGTGTCCTGGAACATAGTTGGGGCTAATGAGGAAAGCAGGGAGGCAACGGGAATGCAACTGGAAGAAAACGTATCTCAAATCTGACTGAACATGAGAAAGAGCTCATTGAATGATCACAGTGGTGGTGAAAAGGGAAAGAAGTTATTTTCATTCTCTACCATTGCCTCCTCTTAATCTCATCCCACAGAACTTTCCTGAGTGGTTCAGGACCCTTTGGGTTCTCCATCTGAGGGAGATCTGACAAATGTCTAGGTAGAGCCCTATGGGTTCTTTTAGACAAAGGACTCCTCAGCTTATTCAAATCATTGCTTTTTCAATATGAGCTGCAACCAGAATTATAATAGACTCCCTAACGTATTTCTGTTGTTCTTGCCTGTATTTTATTGTGTTCTGTTCACACTAATGAGATAGATGAAGTTGTGTGGGTAGGAAAAGGATGATTCTTTCTCCACCTCCTGCCAATCCCCTTTCGCCTAAAGCCCTCCCAGGCTCCTCAAATAGGTTGTGCTGCTTGGAAAAAGAATTAAAATATCGCTCATGAAATGGGCCTCCTCCTCCCCACTCTCCCTGTTCCCCTAGCTATTGGATCAGTGATTTGAACGTCAGTTCCCCCTGACCCCCGATTCCCTGCCCAGTTGTAATAAGGGCAGTTTTAGAAACAATCCCTTCTCTTTCTCCCTTAATTAAATCAAAAACAAAAAAAAAAAAAAACACAGTGACCAAACCCTTGCCCAGCAGAAAATAAGGGAGTATGGTCAAAACCCACACCCCTCCAAAATAGCAAATCACACAGATTGCCCAACACACACCCCATTGAAGGTTATGTTCAAAGGTGGATGGTAGGACCACAACATCATTTCTGGTTACAGAGGGATAGCTTTGGTGCAACATGAGGAGTGGATCCAAGCATAGAACAACCTGTATGTTGTCTGATGCCCACTGGCCCACCCTGTGCTAGGCAACCACCACTTGTGATCTGATTTTTTTAGTACCACTTCCAGGTGCAAGACCACTAAGGAACCCATTTCTGGTTGTTGTGGAGGACTATAGCAGCCCTCCTGAGCAGGACCAAGCCTTGATCATCCCCCACTGTGCTCCCCAAAAGGGGGGGTAATCTCCTAGAAATAGTGCCCAACTGCCGATTTCCCCTGCAATGAATCATCTCCCATGTGCAAAATAACTGCCAGAGGAGGGCCATGGGCCTATAGGGCCCAAACCATCTCCCACCAAACTATTCCTTCTGCAAACAAGCTAGTACGTCAATGTCAATGTTCCCCAGCCTTTTCTTTTGCCCAAGGTCCAAAAGGTGCATACCATTTTGTCTGAACAATCTCTCCCAATTGTTTGCAATGTCCCAATAATAAATACAGAGCCTCTGCTTCCAGTGACTAAACAGCTACCCTTGTAACTTTCCTTGTTCTAGAAGTGTTCCTGCCAGATGTACCGGGATGGGAAACAATCAGATACTCTTCAATCTTCAGTGCCTAGCACACCAACAGCAGTTAAAATGGACTCTGAAGTCCTGACAGAGAATGGCGTTTGATCAATAATTTGGGCAATGTCTTAAAGGCTAGAACCCTGGCAGGCGAGGCTGCCGCAATTAACTATGATGAGGCCTTTCATAAATGGGCTTCACACAATGCTAGAATGTAACAAGAAACTTTGTATTCTGGATGTTGGTCTATATATTGTATAGGACCATTCTGTTAACATCTGACATACCTTCAAAATCCAGTTAGGATCACAATAAGTCAGAAACACATAAAGCAACCATGTTTTTATAAAATTATTGCTCAGGCACTACACACTGGTTCTCCATCATGATTACTATTAAGATCTCTTAGCATCATTTCTACAAGAAGGAGAGTCCTGAAACAAATATTTTGAAAAGATTTCTCAAACACACGTTGTATCCCAATCATATGACATCTGGAACAGAAATGGAAGAACAAGCGGTAACCGGAATTGAGGCAGAATGGAGGTTGCAGCCATTAGAAGTAAAGACCACAAACTAAGCCAGGACCAGGAAGAAAAGACAAATGATATACTGAATATTCTGTTTTGCAGTGCCCTTTCTTTCCTATGAAAAGGATGGGGCATTTTCAGAACTTGTCGATGTGTAGGTAAAATCTACTAGTGTTCAGAGGTTTTATCTTTAGAATATGTGTGGGCAAACGTCCTGCCCTTGGGCCACTTGCCCGCCCACCCCAGCTGTTTTTAAAGATCCTAAACTCAGCAGACTTCCCTGTCTTCCCAAATGAGCAGAAACAAAATATGTGTTGCCATTTCCTGGAAGCCTCCAGCAGCAGCATTTCACAGCTGTCTCCTTCCCATCGTTTAAGTCTCCAAAATACCAATTTTTCCAAAACTGGAAATTGATATCTAGTCATGTTCAAAATTATATGTACCTTTTTCACACATCTTGCACTCCATGCAACTCCCAGAGTTTCCTGGGGCAGAATACTGGCCCTGGGCCCACCCAAGTTGCCCAATCTGTGCTTTAGAAGATGCATACCAACCAGCTCAACTGTTGCACAGCTCCTGGCACAGCCTGACATTTTTCATTGCATTTCTTCTTTCCATCAGGTGAGTTATTGTGTACAGGCTCTTTGTTATCTACTTCTAGATAATTCTTCTCTAATTAGCTCCATGCTTGAATCTGGAATTATAAAGAGCTTGGATCTTTTAACTGATTGATAAGATCCACCCATTTGAAACCTGTTTCAGCAATGCTAACTATTTACTCTCTTTTTCTATCAACATTTTAAACTGTCCTTGCCTGTGTTCAGTTTGTGAGAAAGTCTCTCTTTTCACTCATTTCCCCGTATTATAATCATGTTAAACTTATGCACTCTCCCAAGATCGTATTTCAAATAACATGGGCATCATTGTTAATTGTACTACCACCCTTTTCAGAGTCTCCTAATTAGTTTATCTTTCTAGCCTCAAAATGGCATTTGCGCAGATTGTTTTAGAAAATCGTTTTAGAACCACGCTCCTGTACCAACAAGTTAGGTTGCTGTGAAAACAAACCAGCTGCTTCCAGTGTTGCTTACTTTTAGGCAATCAGAAAGAAGTGAAATTAAAACAGTGGCTGCATGCTCTTTTATCTATGAGTGCCCCCATTCCCACGATCAGTCAATTTCAGCATTAATATTATGCAAGACAGTCTTGTTCAACAAATGTTTCTCATAAGTGGCATGTTCCTCCTTTTGGACTCTTGAACTGCTCCAGTTCAGCATTACTGATGGACCACCTTGGAGAGAGAGAGAAAGAGAGAGAGAGAGAGAGAGAGAGAGAGAGAGAGAGAGAGAGAGTGTGTGTGTGTGTGTGTGTGTGTGTGTTGGGGAAGAAGGTAATTACTAGATCAAGCTAATATTTTCTGAAATAGTGTGCAGTTGTAATGTTTTGTATGAAATGGGGAAACAGAGGAAACTAGAAATTATTAAGCGATAAACCACCACCTACAAGGAACAAGAGGGACGTGGTGGCGCTGTGGGTTAAACCCCAGAAGCCTCTGTGCTGCAAGGTCAGAAGACCAGCAGTCGTAAGATCAAATCCACGTGATGGAGTGAGCTCCCGTCGCTTGTCCCAGCTCCTGCCAACCTAGCAGTTCGAAAGCATGCAAATGCAAGTAGATAAATAGGTACCACCTTGGTGGGAAGGTAATGGCGTTCCATGTCTAGTCGCGCTGGCCACGTGACCACGGAGGCTGTCTTCGGACAAACGCTGGCTCTATGGGTTGGAAACGGGGATGAGCACCGCCCCCTAGAGTTGGACATGACTGGACTAAATATTAAAGGGAACCTTTACCTTTACCTTACAAGGAACAAACAAACAAACAAACAAACAAAACTAATGGAGAAATTAATCAGCAATTCCAAGAAATTACTGAGGTAGCAATGCTGTGCAAAAGTGGAATGGCAACCTCAAGCATTCTTTGCACAGATATAATATGAAGCTACTTTCAGGAGCGACTTTCATATAGTGTAGTTCCATTACTGTTGATGTTTTTACAACCTCACATGCTGTCTGGAGAAGGTGTGACTGGCAGGGACATTTCTGGGCTGGGGTGACTGTCAATCTATCCAGCACTAACCAATTATTCCCTCCTACCTCTGAATCCAAAGAAAGCTCCACCTCTCTGATCAATGATTTTTCTCTCTCTTGAGTCTGTTGTTGAAAGCAGTCATGTTTGTCAGTTTGCTATTTGGTCTGTTGATCTATAAGTAAAGAAATTATTTTTATTCTTTCTACTGCCCCTTCACGGATTGCTGCCTTGTCGTGGTGAAGGGACTTGAGTAATTCAGAGAAGCTATGGGCTATGCCATGCAGGGACACCCAAGACGGACAGGTCATAGTGGAGAGTTCTGACTAAACGCCATCCACCTGGAGCAGGAACTGGCAAGCCACTCCAGTATCTTTGCCAAGAAAATTCCATGCACAGAAACAAAAGGCTAAAAGATATGACGCTGGAAGATGAGCCCCTCAGGTCAGAATGCGTCCAACATGCTACTGAGGAAGAGCAGAGGACAAGTACAAGTAGCTCCAGAGCTAATGAAGTGGTTGGGCCAAAGCCGAAAGGACGCTCAGCTGCGGACGCGCCTGGAAGTGAAAGGAAAGTCCAATGCTGCAAAGAAAAATGCTGCATAGGAACCTGGAATGTAAGATCTATGAACCTTCGTAAGCTGGATGTGGTCAAACAGGAGATGGCAAGAATAAACATTGACATCCTGGGCGTCAGTGAACTAAAATGGACGGGAATGGGCGAATTCAATTCAGACTATTATCATATCTACTATTGTGGGCAAGAATCCCATAGAAGAAATGGAGTAGCCCTCATAGTCAACAAAAGAGTGGGGAAAGCTGTACTGGGATACAATCTCAAAAATGATAGAATGATTTCAATACGAATCCAAGGCAGACCTTTCAACATCACAGTAATCCAAGTTTATGCACCAACCACCGATGCAGAAGAGGCTGAAATTGACCAATTCTATGAAGATTTACAACAACTTCTAGAACTGACACCAAAGAAAGATGTTCTTCTCATTATAGGGGATTGGAATGCTAAAGTAGGGAGTCAAGAGATAAAAAGAACAACAGGTAAGTTTGGCCTTGGAGTTCAAAAAGAAGCAGGGCAAAGGCTAATAAGAGTTTTGTCAAGAGAACAAGCTGGTCATCACAAACACTCTTTTCCAACAACACAAGAGGCGACTCTACACATGGACATCACCAGATGGGCAATACCGAAATCAGATGGATTATGTTCTCTGCAGCCAAAGATGGAGAAGCTCTATACAGTCAGCAAAAACAAGACCTGGAGCTGATTGTGGCTCTGATCATCAGCTTCCTATAGCAAAATTCAAGCTTAAACTGAAGAAAGTAGGAAAAACCACTGGGCCAGTCAGGTAGAATCTAAACCAAATCCCTTATGAATACACAGTAGAAGTGAAGAACAGATTTAAGGAACTCGATTTGGTGGACAGAGTGCCTGAAGAACTATGGATGGAGGCTCGTAACATTGTACAGGAGGCAGCAACAAAAACCATCCCAAAGAAAAAAGAAATGCAAGAAAGCAAAGTGGCTGTCCAACGAGGCCTTACAAATAGCAGAGAAGAGAAGGGAAACAAAATGCAAGGGAGATAGGGAAAGTTACAGAAAATTGAACGCAGACTTCTTGAGCACCTTATGTATCTCCTGAGAAATCTATATGTGGGACAGGAAGCAACAGTTAGAACTGGATATGGAACAACTGATTGGTTCAAAATTGAGAAAGGAGTATGACAAGGCTGTATATTGTCCCCCTGCTTATTTAACTTATATGCAGAATACATCATGCGAAAGGCTGGACTGGGTAAATCCCAAATCGGAATTAAGATTGCCAGAAGAAATATCAACAACCTCAGATATAGAAGGGGAAGATATGGAGGCAGTGACAGATTTGACTTTCTTGGGCTCCATGGTCACTGCAGACGGTGACAGCAGCCATGAAATTAAAAGACGCCTGCTTCTTGGGAGGAAAGCGATGACAAACCTAGACAGCATCTTAAAAAGCAGACACATCACCTTGCCGACAAAGGTCCGCATAGTCAAAGCTATGGTTTTTCCAGTAGCGATGTATGGAAGTGAGAGCTGGACCATAAAGAAGGCTGACTGCTGAAGAATTGATGCTTTTGAATTGTGGTGCTGGAGGAGACTCTTGAGAGTCCCTTGGACTGCAAGGAGAACAAACCTATCCGTTCTGAAGGAAATCAACCCTGAGTGCTCACTGGAAGGACAGATCCTGAAGCTGAGGCTCCAATACTTTGGCCATCTCATGAGAAGAGAAGACTCCCTGGAAAAGACCCTGATGTTGGGAAAGTGTGAAGGCAAGAGGAGAAGAGGATGACAGAGGACGAGATGGTTGGACAGTGTCATCGAAGCTACCAACATGAATTTGACCCAACTCCGGGAGGCAGTGGAAGTCAGGCGGGCCTGGCGTGCTCTGGTCCATGGGGTCACGAAGAGTCGGACACGACTTAATGACTAAACAGCAACAACAACTGCTAATGCCTCAGAGTGAATTACTGAGACTGTTATTGCCAGTTAATCAGAAAAAAAGGGTGATCTACTCTGGGGAATTTGAAGCTATTCTGCCTGGTAAATTCCTGCATTTCTGCTGCATAGCTAGAGAAATATAACCAAAAATTAAAAAATCTACAGCAATCATCATCAGAGAATACATGAACATCTTACAACTATCTAGGTGGGGATGATATGAAGGGAGTCTGCCACACAGTTGCCTTTCCCATGTGACTGTGCTATGCATAGAAATAGCATAGAACTGTGGTTGAGGCTGAACGAATTGTAATTAACACTAATGTGTTAGAGACCTCTCCACTGAACAGTGGAGTCACAACTTATACCTACAGTGAGAAAAGGCTGAGTGAGAATATGAAATGTCCATGTATATTGTTCTTTAATTCTGAATTGTTGTAAGCCGCCCAGAGACCTTTGGGTAGAGTGGGTGGCGTATAAGTTAAATAAATAAATATGGTTTGAAACTCCACCTAACCTGATTGATTGATTATATGCCTTTCTCCTCAAGAGAACCAAAGACAGCTTATTGTTTATAGAAACAAACAGTACACAAACTAGAGGGGATGAGGAAAGAAACACACAAAAAAGCAACCCCACCCCACACCTGGGCAGCCACTTACTGAGGAAAAAACTGGAGAGAAAGGTCTTTACCTGACAGCAAAAAGGTGGCCAGCCAGAACTCCTGTGGGAAGGAAGGAGTTCCAGAGTCTGGGAGCAGCGACAAAGGAGCTCCTCTCTCATGTCCTCACCAAATGCACTTGAGGGTTTCAGGATCAAGAAAGAGGCCTCTCCTGATGATTTTAAAACTTGGGCAGACTCATAAAGGGTCTTTCAAGTAGCTTGGACCCAAGTCATTTATGGATTTCAAAACCAACTCTTTGAATTGTGCCTGGAAATGGACCAACAGCCAGTGGAACTAATCTGGTGGCAGCATTTTGGACCTGCTGAAGTTTCTGTGCATTTTGGGGTTTCTGTGTGGGATTGTATCAGATTTGACTTTTCTTCTGTTTTTTTTGTGTTGTTCCAACGCAAACCAAAGAAATGAATATGTGAGTACTGCAACAATTTTCTGAGAGAAGGGTTGCATTTTCTGACAGAATTGCAAGGGTGCCAATATTTTTGGCCATGACTGTAATTGTGCAGATGCACTCATAGCCACCGCTAAAACCAGGCTCAGAGACAAATCTAGGAGTACCCCCAGGCTGTGCACCTGGGTTTTCAGGGAGAATGTAACCTAATCCAGCACAGGCTGGATCCCTGTTCCTTGACCTGCCTTTCAGCTGACCAGGAGCACCTCTGTCTTGTCTGGATTAAGTTTCAGCTTATTCACCCTCATCCAGTCTATTACTGATACCAGACACTGATCTAGATCTGAAACCACTTCCTTGGATTTAAATGGCAAGGAGAGATAGAGTTGGGTGTCATCCACATACTAGTGACACCAAACCCTAAAACTCCTGTCAACCTTTCCCAGCGGTTTTATGTAGATGTTAAATAGCATAGGAGACGAAACAGAACCTTGAGGGCACCTGCAGGCTGTATTTAACATGGAAACATAGGATTGGATCCAGGTTATTTGTGTTACTATGCAATTTGTAGGAGCTTTGGTTCTAATGAGCAATTAACATTTGCAGGCTCTATAAACTATCTAGTCCTGGTGCTGAGGGAAAATGTTGGAACAGATTTGCTGATGCAGATCAACACAGCTGTCTACAATTTTGGACTCTCCTTGAGGGTGTGGCTGTGGATGATGAATACTTTCACTTCAAGGTTTATCAGAAACCCAACAGCTGCAGGAAGAACAGGAATGATGAGTGGTGTCAGCCAAAGTATGTGGGAAGATTAAAGGCACCTTACGTAAATACACTCTGTTTTATAGAAAACAGGATGATGTTATTAATATATTTCCTTTATTTTCTTTGGGGGTTCAATGTTGGCAAAAAGGAAGAGACAGTAATTCACTTCAGTGGGTTTGTCAGTGTGGCGTAGTAGTGGATAGAGTGATGTACTAAGGCTCTGGAGACCAGGGTTTGAACTCCTGCTCAGCCAAGGAAACTCATGGGAACTTATAAAAACCACTTAAATATCTCACTGATAAAAACCACTCCTTAAGCATCTTATTTACCTTGAAAGCCCTATTAGGGTTGCTGAAGTCAATTTGGACTTGTCAGCACACCCACACACACAGAGAATTAACTTCAGAAGAGAATTTTCCTTCTTTTTATTCATCCTTGTGTAATTTAAAAAAATTATTGGTTTGTTCAGGGCCAGTAGGTTGTTGCATTATGGGTTTTAAACAAGAAACTGGGATGCCTGAATTTGAAAGTGCTCCAGAATTTTCTTTGATTTACTGTTTCAGTGTGTGGGTGGAACTTGTATGGGTTCCTTTGTATATGTGATGTTGTTGGTCGTGAGGAGGCTTGTTTTAGGCTTTGTTTGCTGTATTTTCTAACAAGCAGAATTTGGAGTTGGTAAATGTAGTTCTTCAAGAAAGCAAAGAAAGCAAAAGTCTCAGAGATTAAGAACGTTAAGGAGATGTCAGCCTCAAACCTGTCAGCAAGACTCAAGTCTCCTGAACCAGTTTAAGTGTGTTTGGGTTTTCCCCCCTCTTTCTCCTCAAGTGCCCCTTGGGAGCCATTAATGGACATGCTACAAAGAGTCCTGTGATATCTGCAGGGCTAACAAGTTTTTTGTTGCAACAGATTAATACAGTTTACTCTTGGAAAGTTCACCCGTTCTTCGCTGTGTCAGAATTAAAGCAGCTGTATAAAAGGGAACACGGGCTGTTCACCTGCGCTGGTGATATCAGCCAGGGCCTGAGTTAGAAAAAGGGTAACATTCTTTGTCATAGGGTGGGACCTATGCTGCAACCCGATAGTTGAAACGCTTGTTTTACCCACAGACGTTTTCCAACGGGCACTTGTTACTTCCTTCTTGGGAAGAGAGTTAAGTCATGGGATTTATTTATGGTCTGTTATGCCTTACTGCTTTGAATGTATTTTTAGAATTGCTTTTGTTTACCATTTATCAGAGTGATATTTGTTTGATCCCTTTAAGTATGTGTATCTGTATTGTTTTTAGTTTTAAATACTGTCTTTTAATGATATAAACCGCCTTGGTTCCTTTTTAAGGGGAAAGGTGGGATAAAAAAATTTATTTATTTATTTATTTATTTATTCTCCTGGTTCAGGAGACTTAAATCAATCAATAGACAGACAGACAGACAAGAGTCTCGTCTTCGACCAGCAGAACTGTCAGTCTACTAGTTTATATCTATGCTGTTCATTCTTGGAGTCCATATTGGTACTTCCGGTCTAAAAAGAACTCCCCACTTTTCCCAGTGATTTTGGGGTAATAACTGACAGCACGTTGATTTCTAGTGCGAATTATCTCGGCTGTCCGTCATTCGGCGCCCATACAGAATCCTGGCCCCTGGCCGGTTTCGCTCTTGGCCGGAACGCTGGCCTCCCGCAGCGCCTAATTCGCTCCTAGCTCTATGGCACTCAATGAATGGCTCCTGTGATTCTGGACCAATCCCCAACGCCGCTGGTCTCTCAGAGCGGGTTCGCCCTGCTTCTGTCTCGGCGAAGTTCGTGCTAGGCTGAGCGATTCCTTCTGCAAGAACCTGGAACCGGCAAAGTGGAGATGCTTGGATTTCTGGGGTCGGTGCTCGCTTTCTTTATCTCCGTCCCTCTTTCGATATTTCTGGCCGCTCCTTATATCAGGTTTGTGAACGGATAGGTTGGCTTGTTGCAGCCTTTGAGCGTCTAACTTTTATCTCGTAAGGAAAGGAACCTCACGCAAACGTATCCTGTTTTTAGATAGTTTCCCCAAAGGAGTTCTTCTGTAGACACAAAAGGGTTCTTTGACCCATCCGTCCTTTTGGTACGGAGCTTAATTTGGTTTATGGATGTCCGCAAGGTGCAGATCGGAGGCAGATTACATTGCAAGCTTGAAAGGCTCGTTTTCTTAGAGCCCATTTATCACAATCAACACTTCTAACATTGTCTTGATTATTGCCTGTATATTTGGATTCATTGTTCTGTGTCTCTTTCCTTGTTCTGGCGCTTGTCTGTATTTTCAAAGAGGACGAATTGTAATTGACGGTCGGATTTCATGCAGTTCAAGAACTAGAATCCCTAACGGGGATTTTTTATTATTATTATTACCTTTGGCAGATATTCGGCAGTTGGAAACCATTCTGTGATTTGGGGAAAGTGGCAGAGAAAGTTGATATTCTTAGGACACGTATAGCGGGGAGTCGCCAGATCTTGGGAGATACCTGGAAGAGACCTGGCAAGAGCTCCTTTGCTAGTAATGTTGCAAAGTTCCCTGAGCCATTTATCGGATTAGGAGAATGGTGAATTTTTCAGCTAAAAAAGAACCACTTTTGTGGCAGATCTTAAACACTGTCTTTCATCATTTTTGCCTCTTAACCTTTTAGATATATTATAGAAATAATTTTGTGAGGTGGAATCTGAGAATTGCAGAAGAGGAAGGAGTACAATGAATTGCAAATAAGAAATACATCTGTAGCAATACCCTGCTAATCCTGATGGTTCATCTGAGAAAGCAGGAAGTTCACAGACAAGTACACTGAGAACTCCTTCACCTGTCTTTCACTCAGTTCTGCCTTACAGCCCATGTTAAGATGATTATAACCTTATACACTTAATTAGATTACATCTCAAACCAGGGGGTATTAGTGCCAATTGCACTACCGACCTCTTTAGAATATCCCAATTGGTTTACCAATCTTCATAATGTCCAAATCCCTTGCTTAGTACTTGCACTTTTGTGAATTATCCTCAAGAGAATTTTAAAAAGGGCACCAACCACTCAGTTTAATGTGGTGGTGGTGGGGGAAGTAGCTGTGTCCAGTGTTGTATAATGACTGGTGTTGTAAAGTCAGATGGAAATGGGATTAAAATAATGGTTCTGTGACCAGTCCCATACCAAGCAGGAATCCAATAATTCTGGAACAATAAAGGGGTGTTTCATTAGAAATGACATGAAAAAAAAAATAGTAGTAGTAATGCTCCTCATAAGCAAAATGGTTATTATAAGTATTCTCTGGTCTGGGATCCAGTTTAGTGTGGTGCAATTTCACACCACTGAGGAACATGTAGATGTATCACAACCACCTTGTGGGGCTGAAGGGGGGGCTGCCCCAGTGAGTTGACTCCATCTACTTGACTGTGATCTATTTAAACATCTCCTAGTGGTATAGGATGATGTGATGGGGAAATGACCTTCACATGGTTGCATGTGCATACGAAGAACGGTGAACTTGTGTAGAAAATTTAAATATAGAATGGAGAAGGCATGAGAGCCCCATCAAAAGTGAGGTCATAACCTGTATTTAGAGGGAAAGGACTGAGTGAGCAAAATATTAAATCTACAGAGATTTTGCTTCTTCATGTACCTCCAGTTCTCAGAGTCAGCCTGATTTTGTGTGAGAAGCTTAATTATTGTTTACCTAAGCATATGACTTATTTATATGTTTTATTAATATAGCAAACAAGAAAAAGACAATAAACAATCAAACATAAATGGTGTTACACTCCCTTAAAATCACCCTTTACATATAATATCACTCTTTACATATTTTCTCCACCCAGTGCCACCGTCCTTTTTGGGACTAGGTTCCAGGACTTTGACTTTACAGTTCAAGCCTCCCCATGTCTTTCCAGAAATACATTGATTATTCTTTTGGTGTGTACCCCTTCGCTTTAGTCAAGACATATTCCAGAAATGCATATGACTTATAACTGTGAGTGCTGCAGATGAGGACTGAATTTTGAAAGCATGTAGTCCAATCCTGGAGCTGGTGCCCTTAATTTGCCTTTATATGGTCCTTTACTGTCTTCTACATTCTGTTTACATTTGTAAAATAGGACATCTGTGAGCTAAAAGCTGTGAAATTTTTGGAGAGCATTTTGCTTTATAAGCATAAAAGGGCTCTCTCTCTCTTCCTCCACTTCTTCTCAACAATATTTTTGGGCTTTCCAAATAGTACGTATAAAGGTATCTGATTTGCAGAGGTTGGTAAATGCTATGAAAAGAGTTCTTTTCCCAAGCCGGCTAGCCCTGAGAACTGTATAGAGTCACTTTCAGTGAATGGAGTCTTTCTGACTGAAGAAGGGAGATCTTGGATCAACTCTCAGTTCTTAGTTACATAAGCACATGAATCCTTGATTTATGACTGCATCCTTGTTTTTGTAGGAAATATGTTGCAGGAGGAGTGTGCAAGTCTACAGCTAAGTTGAATGGGAAGGTGGTAGTGATCACAGGAGCCAACACTGGCATTGGAAAGGAAACAGCCAGAGACCTTGCAAGAAGAGGCAAGTTGTTCATTTCCATCCATCAGCACTTAGTCATTAAGACAGACAGAACGAATGATAAACAAAATAATTGCCTTCAATGAAGATTTGAGCACCTGGTTGCCTATTTTTTTCATAATGTTATCAAAACACTATTATTGGAATATGGTTAGATTTCACCTTCATTATCTTTTCTAGGGTACTGGAAATTGTATGGAAAATTTCACCCTTCACTTCTTAACTTAAGTTTAAATATGTGCCTGCTTTTGTGGTAATTCTCTTTCCAGTACTCAAACCAAGTCAAAGTTTATTGCAGTCCTGGAGCCTGTTCAAATTACCATTACCAAACCTTTAAATTACCATTACCAAATTACCATTGCCAAACCAAACAGAGAGACATAAGAGAAAAAGTCAAGATATGATTTATCTAGTTTAGCTAACACAGCTGAGTTCTAATAGCATAAAAGTGCCCCCCAAAAAAAGACATTTCAAATCATAATGCAAATCACAGTAGAGAAAAGTACATGGGCCAGAGTTTCAGAGTCTCCTGTTTTACATGTGCAGAGTCTATGCTGAATTAGGATTCTCAAAAAACCTATAGTGCTGTAGAATATTGAGCAAGTGTGAAGTTATTACTATTATGGTACTGTCAAGTTGTTTCTGAGTTATGGTGACCCTAAATAGGTTTTCAAGGTATGTGAGGATTGTTTTACCATCTTCACCTCCAGTGGGTTTCCATAGCTAAAAAGGGAGTTGAATTCAGGTCTCCTGAGTGTTGTCCAACACTTTATATACAACTTTGTGTTGGCTGCTTGATGTCCTTAGGAGATTGGTGGATGTTGTTAGCACACTGCAGACGGTCCCAGAATCCTGAAGCACCATGGTTCAGGCAAGGGTCCTTCACTCAGACAAAGGAATGTGGCAGCCTCTGTCAAGAACATTGCCTTGTGCTTGGAAGGGGAGCTGCCAGTTTGCTTTCTACAAACTCAGTATCATTTCACTTGCATAGCAGGACAGTGAGGTGGGTTTCACTTGACCTCATTAAATCATAAAATTTCTTGATTGTGGCTGGTCTTCTCCTTAACCAAGTGATGATCCTTGATTACAAATGTTGCAATGAATACTTTTTTGTTGTTGCAACATCCAGAATCCCTGAGCCAATATGGCCAGTTTCCCAAACTGTGCTTATGGCTGATTTGTGCAATATTCTTTTGCAATGCATCTGTACAAGGGATTAGATCTCTATTTAGGTTTGGCAAATCAGCTGCTTGAAGGGGACTTCCCCTTTCCTAAAGCAGGCTCTCCAGCCCCCTGAAAATGCTATACAAAGAGTTACAGGGTGTGGAGGCTTTGCTGATGAGCTGAGCTGTGATGTAAACTGGCTGGATACCTTTTCCATGAACAGAGCCCAGATCCTGCTCCAACCCAAAACACCTAAACACACACACACACACTCTCTCTCAAACACACTAAAGCTTAGAGGAACGACTAGTTCCCTTGTTTTTGCTGCAGTACACTCCAGTGTATTTTAATGGTTAGAGCAGTGGTTCCCAACCTTGGATCATCCAGGTGTTGACTGCAATTCCCAGAAGCCTTGACCACTGGCTGTGCTGGCCAGGGTTTCTGGGAGCTGCAGTCCAAGAATATTTGGGTTACCTAAGGCTGGGAACCACTGGGTTAGAGTGTTGGATTAGGGGTTGAAAGATCTGGATTTAGAGTCCCATTAGTCTATGAAGCTCACGGAGTAACCTTGGGACATTCACATAATACTCAAGATTTTAAATGCAGAAGCAAAGCAATAAAGATTTTTCTGATAAAATTCCTGTAGCTGGAGTCCTGTGATGGACTGCCTTGGACTTTATCCTATGAGTGGCTGCAGTCTGATATCTCTAGCCAGTTTTGCCAGCCAGAACTGCAGTGGTAAGTGTGGGCCGACTAGTTAAGGGCTTGGCCCTTAGCCATTTATAAACATAGCTAGATCTCCAGCAAGTGGGAGGGCCTTCGAGACAGCACTTTAACTGTGGCCTTGAAAGGCCCCTTTGTGGATCTAAATACCACAAAAGATCTGAATGCCAATTGTCTTGCATATGCAGCCTTCCCCCATGTTTTCCCTTTGCTCCCTTTGCCTTTTTTTTCTTTTCTGCTCCTTAGCAGAGAAAACCAATTAAATGGTGGCGAGTAAGAATAGCTGCACAATGCCTTCAACAGCAGCAGGAGACCTCGCTGTAGAGGTGGCCTGTATCTTACACAGCCATAGCAAACACATTTTCAGAGTTCCTTCAGAATGGTTTGGCCAGCACAAACAAGAGAGAAGTGTGGGGCATCTCTGACCCTCCAGATGTTCTTGAACTGCAAGTCCAGGCAACCTGAGCCATTACACCAGTGATCAGGGAGAACAGAGTTGCAGTGCAACCTCAGGAAGGCCAGCCATTCCCTGTCCCTGATTTAAAGATTAGAACAGAACCATTTACTGGAAGCATTTTGAGCTCTATGGCTTCTACTGTACACCCTCATTTATATTCTTAGCTCATTCGCTACCTTGCCTTATTGTAGGTGCTAGAGTCATCCTTGCTTGCAGAGATATGGTAAAGGCAGAAACAGCAGCTTCTGAAATTCGGGCCACAACTGGAAACCAGGAAGTTTTTGCGAAGAAATTAGACTTGGCAGACACCAAGTCTATCAGAGAATTTGCTGAGAATTTCCTGAAAGGTACAGCTGAGATTTACCATTCACTGTGATCCTTTAGGTGCCTCTTTTTGGCTGAAATTATGACAGTTGCATGTGTAGCTGGACATATAATACAAGATTTTTGCTTTTATTTTTATTGTATTTTAAGTCACCCTGAAATCATGTTTTGGGTAAAAGGTTGTATATATATTTAGGGTTTTTCCCCCCCAATTATTCATACATATATCAAGCAACAATGATTTGTCTTCAGAGTGGTCCAAAATCTGATTGGAAAGAGCAATCCCATGGAAGAGAGGGGAGTAAAGTCATGGACAGTCATCTTCTTACTGATTTATTTATTTATTTATTTATTTATTATATCAATTTAATATACCACTCCTGTTAGTGCCGCAGCATTACTCTGGGCGGTTCACAATACTGATTCCTGTTAGTTTGTGCCAGCCGTTGTAGGGGGTTTGGAAATACAGAGAATTTATTTAAATGCCCTCACGTAGACTACATAGGTGGGGATGGTATTAACTACGCCAACTCCACTCTGGTATAATTACCAGGCCCATTTCTAGGGGAGTAAAGTTGTTTGGTGAGCAGTGGAGCCAAGATTGAAATCACAGCTTCACTTTCTGTGACCAGTTCCTGCTGATGCAGATGGCCTATCAGCAGCAGGGGAATTCTGCCATCATATTCATTTCCACATGATAGATTTGTGGGTTAAGATGGTTCTATTCATAATCCACACAGCATAAGAATATGAAAAACACTTTTGGGATATCCTTCCTGGTCTGGGAATATAAATCACTTTATAGCCAACATAGCCCTGTCACAGTGTGACTGTAGCTTAAGATGTCTCTGTTCTGGGAAACCATTTCTGCAGCCTGAATCCTTAGTGATGGTAGTGCTTTCACTTCCAATGGTGTGATTGATTCATGTATACATAGACCAAGATACCTGGCTCAGGTTGAGCTTCTTAATCGTGGACGTCCAGCTCAAATTCAGGAATTCCAGAAAAGCATCTCAGCTTACCAATAATAGTTTTCCAGAAAGTTTTGCCACATTTTATATATGGTAGCTATTAATGTCTCTGTGGTTCATTAGTTGTTTCCCATGGTTCTTGTAGGGTGTTAACATAACTTACCTAAAATGGCCTCAGTGGACATTGTTTTTTCAGGAGGGGTGCGTTCCTGATCAAATCTTCAGTTAGTAGGAAATGCTGAGCCTTTCCTTGATAGGATACTTTCATCAGATATATTTTTCCGGAGAGCAGAAATTAAATGATCAAATCTTTGTAGGATTTTTTTAAAATTTGAAGCTATTATTGTTGATTTCAGAAACATACTCAGGTCAATCTATTATCTTACTTTTGAGGCCTATGATTTCAATTTTGATAATAACTAATTTATAAACATACTAACAAAAGCTCAGTGAATAGAAGGATAAGACAGTAAAATAGTAACTAATGTAAAGTGGTTGTTGTCAAACTGATCTCCTAATTCAACATTTTTATTGAACTCGAATGCTGATTTGTAACCATCAATAATTCACAGTAGCTCTTGAAACATGTATGCATTGTTTTATTTTCTAATTACCATTTTTAATTATCAGAACTTTCTGTCTAATAAAATGAATAATTATTTTGTTTTTAGAGAATCTAAGCAGTTATTTGATCTCTGGGGTGTCTAGTTGTTTTTGAATTGCTTTAAAACTTGATTTAAAAAAATCTTTATATATGTTTCATTATTTTTAAAATATATTTATATAGTGTTTTTAAATCTGTTGTTTTATCAGTTGTGAACCACCTTGGATCCCCTATAGAGAGAAAGGTGGCATATGCATAATAATAATAAATAAATAGTTAATTGGACAACCATTCCAATCCCAGAGGTGCCAATATTTAGAACAGCAAAAGGTATAATTGGCCAAAATTCTATTAATTACACCTGCTGGCATAACACATTTGATGTAAATCCCAGTGGCAAATTGACACAGGTTTAAGAAGTTGCTGCTATGTGTTGAACTTCATGATGCTGAGGTTTATACCAGTTGTGTTGTGCCAATGTACAAACCAAAAGGATTTTGTCTGTTATCTGTATTAACAATGCCTTTATTAAAGGAAACTAATTTACAAGAAGATATTTCTATGAAATTATTGGAAAGTTCTGGTACATAGATTCTAAGCAACCATACCTGCTAGAAATAAGTTAAGAGGTGTGGAAAACAATGCAGGTGTACTCTTGATTTACAGTGACAAAGTACATGGCTGTGAAGTCTGATAACTGGGGAAATCTGACTAGCTGACACCAAATGATAAACTGGTGGCACCTGGAGATACAGTCCAAGTTGATAAGACTGTCATACAGTTTTCATAGGCTTACACGCACAGGATGTGTATACTTTGTGTAATGTCTTGCTGTGAGAAAGTAAGATTGTTTTTTGATTCTGGCCTCTGGAGGGGAGAAAAGGCTTGTGGAAGGCTTCAAAACATACCTGCATGACTGATGGCTGTGCACTTGCTGTTATGCTTCCATTTTCATGATCTTATTTAAGAGGATGGGTGTGTGTGTGTTAGTTTGGCAACTCTTGGAGGGCCACAGGTTCACTCACCATGTTTGGAAAGAAAGGAAGGGAATAGTTGGCCAACTCCCTATTGTGCCAATGATACATTTTTCTTTTCGGCTGGCTGTTCAATAATGTGCCATGCGTTCTTTCTTGTAGAGGAGAAAGAGCTTCATATCCTCATCAACAATGCAGGGGTTATGCTGTGCCCCTACTCCAAGACAGCTGATGGCTTTGAAATGCACCTGGGAGTCAACCACCTTGGTAAGGTTTTGAGTTGTGGATTAAAATTAAGTTGTGTAGGTAAGCCTTTCTATCTATCTAAAATTTCCCCATTAAAATATATTAATTTAGGATGTCTTTCTCCTTTTCTGATAGCCGAAAGGTTCATAAAGAGGAGAACCATGAGAGGTTAATATAAAAATCTTTATGGAATAATGGGGAAGATCAGAACCTTCATGCAGAAACAGAGCCTGTGGCCAGAGGGGTACAGGATTATAGTACAGGAAACTAGTTCTTAGCCTTTGGCTCTTGAGATGTTTTGGGTTTCAACTCCCAGAGGCCCCAGTAGGTTTCTGGGAGTTGAAAGATTGAGGTCCATTGTCCTAGATGACAACTTTCATGGTCCTAAAGTGCTTCTTAAAGTGGCAGCTATTCAGTCCAGCTGCACACAAGCTGAATAGATAGAGCTATCAGCTACAGTCATCAATACTACATAGCCCTAGTCAGATAAACCTTGAAATCCTGTTACGTACATTTATTATGCCCATGCAAGCTGATACTGTCATCAGCCATGGGCTTTTATCCCTAATTTAAAGCTTCCAATTTGCCCTGCCCCCAGTCATATTCTGAGGCCCACTAGGTATCACTTTTGCCCTGGGGAAGCCTTTGAGAGCTTCAGGATTTTGAGGGGAGGCGGAGCCTTTCGTACCTGAAAATTGCTGCCAGCGATCCCAACCTTGACTGGAACCTGACTGGGGAATAAGAATATTTAAATTAGGGACAAAAGCACATGGCTGACGTCATAGCCATGAGCAAGGTTTGCCAACTGGATTCTTGCCAATCAGTTATAGTATTGCAATAGAAGAAGAGTGAAGGCCTACACTTCGCCCACTCTTGATTTATGAAATATACCTGTGGGAACCTACTTCTGCATGCAGATACACGCCCCTTAGTAGAATTTGTGGCAGAAAAATGTCAGTGATCTAAAGTTCATTATTAGCTGCACTATTTTATGCCAGTCATCCTTTTGGTATATAGAATCCTAGCTTGTTTCACCTTTTCCATTTAATTTTTCAAGTATTAAAATCAGAATGCTACTACTTTATTCATTTGATTTTTGCGATCTAAAATAATTGTGCCTTTAAAAAAACGCTACCCGGGTTTGCAGTGCTATCTGAATTTAACAGATATATTAGCCTATGTGTATAATTTTTCCAAATGCAAATCCACTATAAAGTACATCTGAATAATTACTTACGTTTTTTAACAGCTGCTTTTTGCTTAAAGATCCATCATGTGAAGGATGGGATAAACTTTTGGAGATTATAAATATGCCATAATAATTCATGTTATCAAATATTTTGATTACAGTAACAGAGGCCAAAGGCTTTCAAGTTCCACTATGTTCAGAAGCAATTGCAACTGGTTCGCTATTTGTTTTTAAAATGTATACCCTGCCACAAGGGCTCTTCACTAAGGGTACAAGGTGAAGTAAAGATGTCCCTGTATCTCTCTTAGAATTACAGATTAAAACAGAAGGCTCATGTCTCCCTTTTAGGGCACTTCCTTTTAACATTTCTGCTGATAGAGCAACTAAAGCAATCTGCGCCAGCTCGCATAGTGAATGTGTCATCCCTGGCTCATCACGGAGGGAAGATTCGCTTTCATGATCTCCAGGGTGAGAAGAGCTACAACCGGGGCCTGGCCTATTGTCACAGCAAACTGGCCAATATTCTGTTTACCCAGGAGCTGGCCAAACGACTGCAAGGTAAGTGGGAAGGAACCAGTGACCTTGGCTAATGTGAGGTGGCAAACAAAAGGATTGATGATATGTTAGAAATTGGGATCTGGGGCAGTAGGCAAGTTTATTATTTCTAGATTGTGACATGTTTTTTCTCCATTATGTGGTGCTGTCTTTTATCCAAAGCAAAAGTGCTTGAGCAAGTGGCAAGAACTCTAAGCTGTAATCCTGTGTCTCTTGCGTAAACTCTGCACATGAAATAGAGGATTAACTCCCAAGTTGTGCCATAGTTCATGGTATCAAGCATATTTTCCAGTGAACCAGTTATTTATTCTTCTGTCTTCTGTCTTATTTATTGTCTTCTGTCTAGTGCAATCCAAAAATTCGAACAGAAGGTCTCAGTGTTTCAAACAATCTGATTGTTTGATTAGGAAAGCATCTTCATGGGTAGAATAAATTTTCTACTACGTGTGTATGCAGCAGGAAGTTACAGCCAAACCTGTTTCAATGACAGTGGCTTGTGTTCTCACAACTACTGTTTAAATGTGGGGATGTACTTACTATGTGCCTGCGCTTCTTTTGTAGACACATGAATGTTGTGATATGACATCATTTCCTAGGACCAGCTAGCATATTTTGCCAGTCATCATGTAGGTAAACAGCAGCATGTTCTCTGATTCATGTGGGTCGAGGTATCTTTCTAGACACAAAAAAGACCAACTTTATTATTTTAACACTCATATTTTGAGTCTGTTTCCTAATGCATGAGTGATTTCTTCTAGGTTCGGGTGTTACCGTAAATGTCCTGCATCCAGGCACAGTTGCTTCTGAATTGGCCCGTCATTCATCTGCACTTAATTTTCTGTCAAAGATTCTGCCTTTTTTCTTGAAGACCCCTGTAGAAGGAGCCCAAACAAGTGTGTATTGTGCAGTGGCAGAGGAGCTGGACACAGTGAGTGGGAAGTATTTCAGGTGAGCTGAGGTTTGAAAGCTGACACTAGATTTTCCAGAACATTTTGCTGTCTCTTAGGAATGGTAGCTATCCATTTCCTTCATGGTTTTTAAGTTGCTTTCTATAAGCAATTCACAAGATGTATCTTATGAGTAGAAGGGACATATGATTCTTTAACTGAAAAAAGAGAGGTTCTGATAAGATTCCAACACTGTCTTTTTTTGTATACCCTCAGTAGAGAGTTCTCACAGAAGAATCATACAAGTGCTACAACTGACAGTTCTAGCAACCACCATGAGGTTTGGGAAAAGCTTTGAGATAGCAATTTCCAGAAGACAAGCCAGACTATAACCATAATTATTGCCATGGCCTCAATACGAACACCTGATTCTTCCTGTGACACAGGCAGAATGCAAAATCCTGACCAAGTCACTTAATTTATAAATTTTGACTTACATGAGGGGTGAATTTGCCATTCCAAATTATTTCTCACTGTAATGGTAATGTCTCCATCTCTTGTAGTTCTAATAACTAAAAACGGCATCAAAGGAAGGAGGGTTGCTGGTTGTATCTGTTTGAATAGTACCGGTTGTTTCTTTAGAAGAACTGGAATTCTGAATCTGGCCATCCTACCCAGTATAATGATGGTATCAAAACCAGTGGTAACCATATGTTCGGCACTCCCATTTGCAGTTCTCTGGCCAGTGCTGAAGAATTTATACATGAGGGTCATGTGGGCACTACTCTGATTCATGGGCTCCCAGTCTGGCTGGAGATGGGACACCCCCTCCCTGAGTTTATTGTTGCATGATTGTTGTCTCTGCCTGGCTGAGAGACCACAGCATAACGTCAAATTGTACATGGTTGTTCAGATACACAGGTGGTGTGCATAAAGGTAGGCTCCAACACTCTTATGGAGTTTCTGAAAATATCAGTGAGTTGAGTATTAAACGTGGGACGTGGTGGCACTGCGGGTTAAACCGCAGAAGCCTCTGTGCTGCAAGGTCAGAAGACCAGCAGTCGTAAGATCGAATCCACGCGATGGAGTGAGCTCCCGCCGCTTGTCCCAGCTCCTGCCAACCTAGCAGTTCGAAAGCATGTAAATGTGAGTAGATAAATAGGTTACCACCACGGTGGGAAGGTAACAGTGTTCCGTGTCTACTCACGCTGGCCACGTGACCACGGAAACTGTCTACAAACGCTGGCTCTACGGCTTGGAGACGGGGATGAGCACCGCGCCCTAGAGTCGGACACGACTGGACTAAATGCCAAGGGGAACCTTTACCTTACCTGAGTATTAAACAGCTGTACCAACTATACATTTGTAGGAAGGTGATCCAATATTTTGGGAGAAAGGTAGAATCTTAATTACTTGCAAAAGCAAATGAGAAAGCCCAAGGGATAAGAACCTGAGCGTGTTTCTCATCTGCATTTCTTCCTGACTCCTTTGTTTTGGTTGCCGTTCTCCATTTTAAATTACACTACTGCAATCCAAACATTCTAACAGAAACATTTCCCTTCCTCTTACAGTGACTGCAAGCCAGCATATATATCTCCTCAAGGGCGCAATGATGAAACCGCAAGGCAACTCTGGAATGTGAGCTGTGAACTCCTAGGCATCCATTGGGATTGAATCATGGATAACACCTTACCTGTAGTTGTACACCCCTAGAAAAGAAAACACTGCCAGAACTAAAGGCCACAAATCTGATTTGAGATGAACAAAATTCAAAATGTTCAAGATGTAGAAGAGAGAGGTTCAGGGCTGTTTTCATCAGTATCATATACAGCAGCGGTCCCCAACCTTTTTAGCCCCGTGGATCGGCTGGGGAAGGCGGGGCACCCCCCTGCACGCACGCACGTGCGCATGCACAAAGGAGCGTGCACGCTCTCTCGTGTGCTCGTGCACATATGCAAAGGAGCGGGGGTGCTCGTACGCTTGTGTGCATGCGCAAAGGGTGGCACAGCACTCGTGCGGGCGTGCTCGCATGCAGGCGCAAACGGGCTGTGCGGGGGGGGGGGAGGTCTGTCTCCGCGGCTCAGGCCACGGACTAGCACCGGGCCACCAACCGGGGGTTGGGGACCTCTGATATACAAAACAATTAACAGGATGAAATTTTTTCTAATGAAAACAATCATCCTAGTTGCTTTCAGTCTAATGCCCAAACACAAATAGGCATCAGCTGGCACACATAAGCATCTATCCTGTCTCTTTGAAGTGATTTGTTTTAGAGTAATGTTTATAGTATGTACGTCAGAGATTTTGTGTGGTGGAAAATGCAGACGAGAGGTGCTACTTGCTGGCAGTGGATATAGCAATTCAAACTGTATGCCAATAAAGGTTCTGACTGACTGAGTAGAGATGGGCATGAACCTCCAGTTCAGTGGTTTGTGCTGGTTCATTTATTGGCTGGACAAGTGTTTGGTGCTTTCCAGCCCCATTTCCTCTGGTGGGTGCCTGCTCCGAAGCAGAGCCCAGAGGAGGCGGGTAGGAAAGCACCAAACACTTGTCCAGCCAATAAATGAACCAGCACAAACCACTGAACTGGCAGTTCATGCCCATCTCTACTCAGTCAGAGTATGTGCCCATCTCTAATGCTCTGAGTTTGTGCCCATCTCTAATGCTGACCTTCCCCACCCTTGCTGCTCCTACAGCTGATGTATGGAGATCAGCTGAGGAAGAGCATTTTCCCTGTTCAGAACTAAGATACACACTTTCTCGTTCTGAGCATGGGTAGGATTGTATCTATGATTAGCTGCTGATCAGAGATGAGACCTGTCTGGGGAAGAGGACAATTTGTGAACAATATACTGATGAGCTAGATGGCAATCTCCCCAGCCTGCATCTGATCTCATGGCCCAGATTTGCCATTCTCCTCAGGCATTTTGTTCTAGTATATTCACCACCTCTACCAAATGTAGATCTGCACAAAGAACTAGCTTACATCAGTTATGATCTCACTAAGAAGCAAAAATGTATTTTAAAAACTCCTTAATCATATACTAATGCCACCACTGTGAGCTTGGGTTTCCCTTGATTCTGAAAACACACAGAAAATGAGGGACATTGTTCTCTTAAGATGGCTAGGAGAAATCATATGGACTGCCTTGGGAGGACTATATTGAAAGGTAACCAAGAAAGTGATTAATTCAGATTAGAGATGGGGGTATTCATATTCGTATACGAATATCCCCGCACAGGTGGCGATAACGAGGGTCCAGCCCCATGGGGCTGGATGGTCCACTCACCGATCCGGCGCTGCTGTGGATGCCGCAATTCTTCCAATGGCTCCGCAGATCACGATCGGTGAGCCATTCCTGGCAGGAAGCGGGAGGACAAGCCTGCAAGGTCGAAGAGTGGCTCGCAGATCGCAATCTGCAGAGCCATTGGAAGAATCGCGGTGTCCGCAGCAGTGGCGGATCGGTGAGTGGACTGTCCGGCCCCATGGGGTTGGACCCTCGTTAACGCCACCTGTGCGGGGATATTCATATACGAATACCCCCATCTCTAATTCAGATACAAGTAAATCCTGTTTTGCTTGCTGCAGGAGGTGTTTGCTAGTACTTCTGCACTCTTCAAGTCGGTGAAACCAGTTCTTTGCTTGTTACTGTAGTATAGAATACAGGCCTACAATAAAGGATTTTTTTTTTTTTTGCAATGTAGTTTTAAAAGCATGTTTTGAGGGTGAGCCGTTAACATAAATTAGGTCAGCACAGAAATTTTAAATTTCCCTTTAGATCAGCCATTCATCATTACTATATATGCTTTGTCATCACAGAGCCTTTTATGAGAACAAAGATGCATGTTATTTTTTCTGTCTAGCAGCCACAGAGAAAAACATTCCTTATTCCAGAAGAAAAGGTATCTGAAGGCTGATAAATGATCTTAAAAATAAAGCTGGTCTCTCTTTAGATAAAGAGATCTACACAGATCTTACTAAGATTCAGAGTCTATGAAGTTTTTTTTTTTAAAAAACACTAGTGTGATAAAGGTGTTTCTACAGGACATTGGAGCAGATGCATTCATAGCTGTATGACACAAATGTCTGTTTTCTGATTGGCTTCACTTACAAAGGAGTTTTACTGAAATTAAGGAGATGGCCTTTAAAATTATGTGAAGGATCATTCTATGAAATGACATTTTTTCTTTGCTTGAAAGTGTCTTTACTGGACTTTGACACATCATACCAAAATAAAATATAAAAATTTACACTGTTCTTTTGTCATAGTTTTTAGGCATTTGTCTTTAATCTGTGATGCAGATAGTTGTTGGTCCTCAGGCATGTAACATATTAACTTCTAACGTTTGCTACAGTTACATAAAACCAATAAATTGACCAAACACATTTTATTCTTGTTCCTGATTGACAGAGGCTCCTCGCTTATCAGCAGTCTTAGAACATTAGTTCATCAGGATTTAAGCTGATCACTGGAAATATGATGCAGAACAGTTTACAAAGTAGCTTGTGCTGGTAAGAAATGAATCCTTAGCAAGAGCTACCAAGGAACATTGAATTGCAAACAAGGTAAAGTGCATAAAGTACAGTGCAAAGGGGATCACAGCTTAACAGTCTTTGCTCTTCAACATAGCCAGTTCTCATCTTCCTTGGCAAAGATGAATGGCAGAGTCTTGGGGAGAACTGGAAATGTAACAACATGGGGTGCAGCCAACATTCCCTCTAAGCTGTGTGGCTGCATTGGTGGTACATAGCCAAGCCAGTGTTGCCATTCATTTGAACACCACATGTGGGGAGCCTACCAAGCACTAGAAGAAAATTAGAGGGAATGTTGATTGCAGCTACTCAAGAACAGAAGTAACTTAATACAGAATGAATGCTTCCACTCCCAACTCCTGTCCCAGTGAACAAAACAACAGAACCACATCCAGGTGGATTAGACTGGAGGTCCACTGGAAGTTTAGTTCTGACAGACAAAATCAGCTTTTATGAGCGTTACATTCCTAATAGGATAAGCTTCAAAATCTGCGAGGTGAGGAGAACCGAGACTCTAAATGTAGCCATTACTAGTTCCTTAAGCTCTAAGCTATTTCTGGAAACCACATCCAATGAATTAAGCATTACTGATGTTCTGTGACAGCAGTCATCAAATCTATACACAAGGTCAGCCACAATTTTCATTTCACTGGAAGAAAGTGTGCTCACAGCATAGCTATTTTCAAATAAAGTTTGTGGAGAAAATAATAGTCATCTAATGAAATGACACACAAATCAAATTTTGATGGACAAACAAGAATGAAGAGCTGCTTGTATTCAAAAGTTGTGAAAAAGAAATTGCATCACAGAACTATTCAAACTTTCTGGATAAGAGATAATAATTCCTGTCATTAATTAGGTTCCTTTTACTTAGAGACTGCTGGATCCCTCTCAATTGATTTGGAGAACATTTTAGCTTACCATGCTCTCAGTTATATCATTAGAAGGACAATCGAATTTTAAATTAGTCTGGAAAAGGGAAAAGTGACAACAGGTGGGTACTCAACTGATCACTTAGGACCCTCAAACACAAAAAAAAACCCATATGTGCCAAGTTCTAATTGGACTTGGGGCAAATAACCACCACCAACCCATTTCAGATTGCATCTCCATCATTTATTTAATCTGGCATTACCATCCTCATCATCCTGTGTTTATGCGCAGATCCCTATTACAACTCTTGTCTTTAAATACAAGAGGAGCTCTGCTTTTTGTCATCAATTTCCAACCCTGAACTGGAAAATATTAATAATGCAGTTGCTACACAAACCATTTCATCCAGAGAGTTAAAGCAGGCAGTTCCTGGGATTCCATTAATGGTTCACCCAAATAAAAATGTCCTGGTTTTCTCCTTCCAATTAATTCACATTCATACAAGAAGAGGCAAATCATGTCATTCCATCTACAGAAGTATTACTATTCTGCAATGTTTGTTTGGGCTGCCACAGTGAACATTCAAGGAAAGGCACACATTAAAAAAAAGATGTATTTTTATCATGAAGATGGCATATTTTAGAAAAGTTTCCATTCTGGTGTAAGGGCTTTACTGTATCTAGGCAGTAATTTAGCAACGATGTTGATGTTCTGGTCTCATTTTAATATATTTAACCATTTCATTTGTACCACTCGTTAGTTATAAGGTCCTTAAGACTCCCCTCTCTTCCAGCAATGGAAAAGCTACATATAGCAGATTGTATTGAAGTAGTATTTTTCAGCCAAGCAATTTGTGTAGCACTTTCCCCTTCCACAAGTCAAGGCTATCTGAGTACATGCCAGATGCTTTCCCACCACAACGGTTGATCATTGTCTTGCAATACTTAACAGGAAAAAAATACCTCATATGTACTGCTGTATGAAAGGAAAGCACATGAGGCAATGCTATCTGTTAACTATAAAACTTGTTTCCAAATCTACAACCCTGTATTTTCTTTTTGTTTGTTTTTTTGGTCTGAAAAATGACTTTGAGTCACACACAAAAAAGTGCTCCTAATTACACTGAGTTGCTGTGGTTTTGAATGAGTAAAAGAATGCTCCAGGTATGACCATAGCTTAATGGTAAGAAAAGAATATGTGGCTGAAGCAGGACTGACAAGTGGAGAAGCAGCAAGAGAAGGGAAAAGAAGGAACAGCTGGATGCAGAGGTAGTTGGTTGTCACAAAGGACAGGATTGGCACTTTTAGGAATCTGATTCTTTCCCTTTCATTGCAGGAATCAAACTGCAGATTAAGTTGTTGTGATCAGCACAATGCAGTTTTCCCTTCCCTTTAAAGCAAGCGAACTGTGAACAACCACTACTTCCTGGTAGTCACTTCTTCGAGGGTTGGGTGAGCCAGCTTCTTGGCTTCGTCTGGTGCACTGAAAGCCACTGGGTGCAAATGGCCTGCACCACATCTTCCCCACTGTCTTCAGCCAACTGGCGTACATGCTGGACCAACTGCAAAGCTCTAGTGTTTTCCTGTTTCACTGACACTAGGTAGGCAGACCGTAACTTCTGGCATTTCAAATATGCTTGGATCTGAAACAGAGAAGAAATAGAGGCTGGGTTCCTGACATCTGCAAGCTGAGTTCCACTCATGGGAAGGAGGCTTTCTCACCTCTGTTTCTTCTGCAGCTACGGGCACTCCCCACCGTATCTTCCCAGACGCTGAGGGTACATTTGTGTGGATCAACATGGGATATGGCAGAGAGGGGGCAGCAGGAAGTGGGAATCAGCCAAATAGAGACCCACTGCCTTGATTAGTGGAAATGCCTTCATGAGCAAGTATGTTACCAGAAGAATCAAAGCCAAAATGTATTTGCTGGTTTCCCAGAATAACATTATACACAAAGGAGTAAGCCCCAAATTTAGAACAGATGATATGACTACTTTGTTAGCCATGTCCTGGAATGCATTAACAAAGACTGGTATTTTAGACTTAATCAAAACTTAGTCTGATAGATGCATAGTTAGGATAGATTCAGCATCAGCTTGCAACTTTCTGTAAGCCTGTCCCTCAAAACAGTGGTCAAAATGGATTCCTTTGTTCTAATCTCAAATATATTATGCACTTTTCCTGGCTTATTATTTACCGCACAATTTTCCAGTTTGGTAAAAAAGAGAATAAAGATGATGACGATTAGTACTACTACTACTACTACAATTTGTATACCGCTCCACGTTAGTGCCGTAGCACTACTCTGAGCAGTTTACAATAATAAAAAAACAAAAAACAAAACTGACTTATGGTAATCCTTTTCAGGGTTTTCTAGGTAAAATATATTCAGTAGTAGTTTACTATTCCCTTCTGGGGGTGCCCTGGAACTGTGCAGCTTGCCCAATGTCACACAGGATGGCTCTACTTCGCAGGAGGCTCAGTGGGGAATCAAATTCCCAATCTCTAGCTCTGCAGCCTAAACCACTGAACTATCCAGCCAGTGGTCAAAGTAACTAAAAATTACTTGGGTTTTTAATATCAACTCCTGAAGAAGCCCTGCATGAAAAATAGCATGAAACTATACCATATATTTAATCTGTAGAAAGCAAATATTTTGTGTGTGGCTTTCTTGGAGGAGAACAGCCATTTACTGTTCTTTACTGAAAACAAATTCATTTGAATTGGAAACACTACAATGCTTTTTTTTCCACTAAGGGAATGCAAAACTTCTGGAATAAATAGCAGCTCAGAGAACACAAAAGGTCCATTGACCACCATAGCTGCCAGATGCTTTTGCAAAAGATAAATGTAAAATTACGGAATAGACAAAATAATTATGTTTCTGGCTATGTATAAAATCTCTGGGCTCTTAACTCTAACAAGGTGTCTTACATCGTGAGAAAAGTCAACAGAGAGCTAACATCTCCAAACTATTAATGATCCTGAGTAATGACTACAATGATCACACAACCCTTTCATAGTAATTTTCTTTAATTCCTTAGCAAGGTCACATCATTGCAAGCCTCACTCTTGTCGCACTAATTTCTGTTGCTATAACTGTGGAGCATAAAACAGGGAAAGGTGACAGAGGAGCATATGCAGAAAAGAAAACAGTAGCTGTGGAATCTGCAGGGCTTGCTTTGCCTTTACAATCATCATCTCTTGCAACATTTCACTCACCTTATTTTCATCATTCTCCATATCCTGGATCAGATTATCCAGTTCCTGTATCCCACAAAGAAAAAGCACAGTTGAAAGATACATAAAATACACGTGTACCCTGTTTCCCTGAAAATAAGACCTAACTTGAAAATAAGCCCTAGTATGATTTTTCAGGATGCTCGTAATATAAGCCCTACTCCAAAAGTAAGCCTCAGTTAAGTGAAACCCCGCCCTCCACCATTGTGCAGCAACCAGAAGAAGATGACATGACTGTATTTGCATAAATGTAGATTGTTGTACGTGAAGAAAATAAAACATCCCCTGAAAATAAGCCCTAATGCGTTTTTTGGAGCAAAAATTAATATAAGACCCTGTCTTATTTTCAGGGAAACACGATATATATACGCATGCTTAGCTCCTGAAGAAGGCCAAAACCGAAACGCGTCAAGCCTGAGCTTTTTCGATAATAAAATCTGCATTGCCAATTTTTATACATCTTGAGACTCAGTCTCCCATTTGTACTTTTGCCACCAGTGGATGTACCAGTTCCCTCTGCAGTGTTTTTTCATTACCAAATTACGCTTATAACATTAATTTTATTATATAAATATATAAAATTATATATAAAATTTTAGAAAGAACTGGCTTGGGACAGTTACAGCTCTTTTCTTACCTATACAGTTAACATTATAAATTGTTAATGAATGTGTACATAACAAGATCAAGAAGTAGTAGCTTACTTATTAATACTTATTTATCTTGTTATGTGCACATTCATTAATAATGTATAACGTTAACTGTATAGATAAGAAAAGAGCTGTAACTGTCCCAAGCCAGTTCTTTCTAAAATTATATATAAAATCTCCCATTTGTCCTTTTGCCAATGAAAAAACAGTGAGAAAATGGGAATAATTCAGTCTTGAGGATTACTCGGATTGTTCTTAGTCTTGAACAATACAGGCATGTAGAGGGAAAGCAAAGCTGGCTGTGCCTTTTCTTCCCTAAGAATTACCTCAGCAGGGATAGACTGGAACTCATCCAGGCAGTTTAGGATGACATTGTCCCCATCATTTTTATTTGCCGCACCAGATTCCTTGATGCATTTGAGGAACTGTCGGATCTCACTGTAGTTCTTCTGCTTCACCAGCTGTCTGGCCACTTCATTGTATACAGCAGCAGCATCCAGCTGGAAGTCCTAGGAGAACAAACATCATGTCAAAATCACTGAATGGCAGGAATTAAGCTTTGCTGATAGAAGGCTGCACTATAACAGAGCACCGGGAGACACAACCATTTCAACCACAAGGTGTTGGGGGAGGGGCGACAGGCCATGCATGTGCATACACACACACCCCAATGAATATGTGCATACACAATCTCCTCTCCCAAATCCCTCTTCAGCACATTTCCATCCCTCCAAAAATTGCAACTGAGATTGCTATTAGGTTACTGCTACTAGCAGTGGATAAACAGTGGACTTGAGAGTCAGGAAATAAAGTATGCTGAGTTTTATTGTGGCAGAGATTGTCCCAATGAGCTAAGTGGGACTTCATCTTGAGTAAATGCGTATAAGGTCAAACAACAAGTGTGTCAAACCTAGGTAGGTTTTAACAGTTAAACGAAACATAGTGAGCCACTTTACACTCTCTACACTGACTGTCAGCATCTCCTGGAAGTTTCACACAGAGGTTTTTCCTGGCCCTACCTGGGAAATGACAGAGATTAAATTTTTGGCCTTCAATGTGCACAGCATGCATTCTCCCACTAAACTACATCCCTAGAGCAATTTATGGACAATATTCTGCATATTAACTAAAGCCACAATCCTAAATGGAATTCAGAGTAATGTTTTTTATACTTCATCAGATCACTAGGCTACAATGCTGCTTTGACTGTGTGACCAGCCCCAACCCAGGCCTGTCACCTTTTAAATCTTTCCAGTAGCATGTATGACACCAGTCATTAACCACACCAGATCCAGTGGCTAAAGAGTGAAAATGATAACTTTTTATTACATGGGAACATGAGACTTGAAACAAATTTGAACTTGAGTTTTTCTTCAGCTACAACAATCAGTTAAGATAATTCATACCCACAAGTTCCTTATCTTTCTCACGTGTGCTCAATTCTCTATTCTCCCTTTTCATAATAACCCTTATATTTTATTTTTTCTTTTCTCCCTCTGGGCTCCTCTCTTACTTCAGCCCTCTAGCCCCCTCTTCCTTCAGGCTCTGGATAGGTTAACTGCATACACCACCTAGCCAATCACATTGCTACACTGTTAACAAGTGGATTGGCCAGTTCCCTTCACAGCCTGGAACATACACATTTTTTTCTCATTTTTCAGCCTGAACACTCTCCATAGAATAACTACTACAAAAACAATGCTGGAAAAAAAATCAGAAACTTCTGGGCAAGAAAAATCAAGTATTGCCTTCAACAAAAGATACAGAACAGAGTGAAACAAAACCAAAAAAGATGATCCTAAAGCAGACAACACTTTTGGGTTAGTGTTTATAGGCTGTAACTTTAAACCTAGATTGTCATTTGCTTCTGATTAGTGGCACCTTTCTCTTTGCTCCACAATCACTATGGACAGAAACTTCTTTCTGATAATCAACTCTCTCACAGGGGCCCTCTTCAGCAATTCATAAATGTCTTTATTCAAAACCTGAGGAGGGGAGAGTGCCAGCCCTGCCTCCTTCTTCACAGCTTTGTTGAAAAATGACAGGTATGAAGCAGAGAGTGCCTTCCACCCATGAGGGGTCTCCATGCAAGCCGGAACATGATAAAGTCAGGGAGACTTTTATCAAACTCATTGATTTTTGTGTGAACAAAGCATCATGGGGGGGGGGGGGGGCTGGGACTGGAATATTCTCCTCTTTGCATATTCACTAAAAGTGCTTAAGCACCTCTGAAAGACGACTTGTGTCAAACCCAGATATGAACACAGATATAGCTAAACTCATGTTTGAATAAAACCCATTTGGGAACACGAAACTTTAAAAGCCGATATTGCTTTCAGAGAGAAAGGATGTGACAGAGGCAACAGAAAAACATGCACAATTATTACACACACAAATGTAATCCAATTTTGAATAGCTCCTCAAAAGATACATAATACTAATCTGCAAGAATGCAGTAGCATTTGTTAACTGCTGTTGTTATGATATCTCCTCAAGGTCTAGCAGCTTCCTAATTTTGCCATACCTGTAAAACTCTGAATGCAATGCCAAAGCCTTCTTCTATGTTTTTGCCTTCCAACATGACCTGGGAAAAATTGCAGCAGCAAAAGGAGGAGAAGTTGATTAATGTGCAGGCGACTCACAAATAATAGCATCAACCAGGTCACAAGCAGATTTCTTCCCTCTTGACACTGAAAACTATTTTCCGGTATGTGTATCTAGTGTTTCATATTTAGTCTTACCATGATAACACAACACTGATTGAAACAATATGTTATTATGTCAATGTTCATAATTTAAAATTGGTTCAATTTTTTTAAAACCCCAGCCTTTCCTTCCTATCATTGAAGTTCTGTTAAAACATTATGCCTGAAAATGACAAGGGCTTTAACTGTGATGGGTAACAGAGACACAGACATTAGCTTTGCCACCTTGTCCCCTTTCCACTCAGACACAAAATGGACCTTTATGCATTCAGCCCAAAAATCAGAAGAGTCTATAAATGCATGTAAACAGCATTTCCATGATTGGGAGCTCTGCTGATCCAAGGATCCAGATTATGGGAGCACTGTAAGTAGGTTCAGTGGATTACACCCTCAAGCACCTTTTCAGATTTTCATCCTAAATGTGGGAAGGTCTGATTAACTTTGGGAGGAAGAGAATTTGGGTGCATTCTCATGTTTCCACCATATTAGAATCTTCCCACTTGTAGGCTATGATGTGTGAATAGGGCTTTAATCTCAACTCCACCCCCCAAGGAGTTCTTCACTGTGGCCCTTGTTAAATCAGAACTAACAGTAAAAAGCGAACATGAAACGTGATTAGTTGGAATAACTACTGTTAGTAAAGAATTTACATATTTTCATCATAGGCTATGCACAGTCCCATTCACAGCACTTCATTTTGATATTTAAAGCCATGCCATGACAAGAAGCAGCATCCAGTACCTTGCAAGCCACTTCTATCTTCATTTGGGTGTTTCCAAAGAGTGTGGGCACAGTCGAGACAGGCACAGAGGAGGCCCCTGATTTTTCACATCGGTGGAGGAATTTTGTTACTTCCATCTGAAGCTCAACTGTATTGATATGCCTAATTTAAGGAAAATATGCTTCATTAACCAATGTAGGAGATTTGTTTTTACAGTGCTTTCCCTGTGAAAAATTATTTAGGTATGGAAATGATTTCATAGATTACCTGGTTACAGCCAAGAGATGCTGAATGTTCAGTATTTTTATTAGGAGAATGCTTGTCTTTTTTGTTTTCGTAACTAGAATAAGTATATTCTATCACTTTGTGGGCATAAAGAAACTAGAATTTAAAAAGAAGGGGGGGGGGAAGGAAGAGGGGGAAGCAGCAGCAGCAGAAGCTGGTAATTCAGTTCAAATACATGCCAAACATGGAAACATCTCTGGTAGAGAGGCTGGAAGTTTCAATCCATATTCTAATACATACTGCTAAAGTTCACTTGACTGAATTATAAAGCAATGCATGCTTAACATCCTGAAGCAATCTACCTTCATCTTGAAGTATACTTTATACATTGCTCAGGAAACAGTTTAGCCCTGACAGGATTAATGATAAAATTGTTGCCAAGCTCTATTTTGTTGATACCTTGATACATCCGGAGCAGACATTTTCTTATGGAAAGTGCAGGTAGTCTTTTTCCTTCCTGAACTGCGTGAAACTTCCTGTAGGTAAATTTTAAGGTGGTCCTTGACCTTCAAAAGCCATTTTTGTCTTTCTCCCAGTTCAGTGTAAGACTTTGCATTGTGAGTGAAAAATCTGATACAGGTCATAGCAGCACGGACTTGATCCTGGCAGAAAGACAGAACGTTAAACATGACTGATTCTGATTCTGGTCCTTATTACGGTCAGTGACCAGCAGATATATTCAAATAGTATTATTATATATATTACTAGAACACGAAAATACAATTAAAAATATACAGCCTATTACAATATGACTAAATTTTATAGAATCTCCATAGTTTCACAGGACTGAAGAGATCAGTAAATCAATTCAGTAAACTTTGTACCGCCTCCAATCTCATCATCCTAAATAGTGTGGCATATAAAGTATATGGTGGCCAATACACACCATTACTAAACATCTAGCATTGCTTTAATTGGTGCAAGGAGGGAACAGAGACACTTCATTGCTGCCACACAAAACTTCATCACTGCTTTAGTTATATCAGATTTCTTGTCCAAGGGTAAGATCACAACATAAAATTCTCTAGACCTCCCTTGAAATTGTTGCAATATGGGCTGGAGGAGACCCTTCTGACTATCTCGATAGAAGGAGCACTTTAAGAGGACATGATCAGCACTTTCAATCTCTGCCTCATTGCAAGGGCAAGCTCGATTAATGACTGGCAAACCCTGATATCTACCTTCCAGTAGTCTAGATGGAAGTACATTAAACCATTAAATCTAGCTGACATAAAAGCTTTCCTAAATTGGGGGATTGTTATTTTGAATAGATAATTGGGCATTCTAAATGTAGTACTCCTAAATACATTAAATTTGTCCAGCACTGCTAAATGTTCTTGGAGCTCAACATCCCAGATCCTCTTTTTATGGCTGCCTTGGCATTAGTATGGCCCATCACTAAGAGGACGCCTGGGGAGAAGCCCAACCTCAGTAATTCAGCAGATAGATGCCTCTTCCAAGCTGACTTGAAGATGCCTGCTAATATCGAAGGGTGCCAAACCTGTTGAAGCAAAAATAAATTTTAACCCGTAATTAAACATGTGGGCTGAAGCACGTGCTTTGATGGAAACTAACCCTGCCTCCAATCAAAGTGTAGCATTCAACACACATAGAGGCACCACAAAGATCCCTCTCAAAAACTTTCTCTGTACTATTTCCAAGGGCTTCAAATTAGAATATGCGAACAATTGAGCCCCATAAAGCACCTCGGCTATAATTTTAGCTTCGAAGACTTGGATCACTGATGGTACATATTGTCCACCTGTGAGACCGGGGGCGAGAGAAAGGAGTCTCTCGCTGGAGTGCCGTCCCTTCCACAAAGAGCAGAAAGGGAGGTGCAGACCTCACCCACTCCAACTCCCAGAAGAACAGAACAACGGGGCACTGACACCCAAGACCTGGAGAGGGAATTGTGCGGGTTATCAGTGGCTGTTCAAACCCCGGACGATTTGGTGGGAACAGGGAGGAAAAAGAGGGCGGAGATTGAGGCGGGGATGACAGAGATAAAAAGGGGAGAAAACATGTTACCACCAGGTTGGGAATGGGTTTGGCTACAAGACCCATGGACTGGGGAATGGGAGCGTCTGAGGGTACCTAAAGAGGAGGCGGATTACCGTCGCCGAAAGGAGATTCCACCCAGACCATCCTATTGGGGTGAAGCTGAAGCCCGGGTGTGGTGGAGGAGGTTGAGGGAAGAAAAGGAAAAGGTAGAAAGGGAGAAAAGAGAAAGACTAGCATGGAGGGTCGAGGAGATGAGGATGAAGTGTTACCAGGAGGACCCTGGTCAACCTTCCCGCCCACAAGAGAGACCAGGTGGACCGACCCCTCAGAGGACGAGACCGTTCCCCTATTGGAAGGAGAGATCGGAGAGGTTTTGAAGGAAGATGCAGCGACAGGCTGGCCGGGTCCCTGGAACAGAAACGAAACCAAACCCTTCCTCAATGATGCGTGGGTACCCCTGTCAGACCCGTTGGCGACAGGAGAGAAGTTGTGGACTAATTTTATGGACACGGATCTTTTGTTAAATGTTCCAATAAACCTTTCACCTATTTCAAAATTTAAAAAGCCTCCTGATTTTGTTGTGGAGTCCAAAGGATTGAAGCCCAAACCCTCACACCACCCTTAGTGTAAAAGAACTTCAATAGCGCAGTATTGTATTTCTGTGCATTTGATGTTATATGGTTCAAGTGAGAGGACCATGACTCTGAGGAATGAAATATCATACCTCAATATTTATAACAGGATACCTGCTCTATGTTGTTCCCATTTAATGTCCATCTATGTTTATTTTGTCTTCTGCTTAGGCTGTTATATGCAATCAAATAAATATCTTCTGCCAAAAGCACACCTACTATGGAGTGGGTTTGCTCTTGGCAATTCATGGCAAAGAGTACACAACAATAATTGCATGCTGCCAAGTCGATTCTGACTTAAGGTGACTTTTCCTGAGTATTTTAGGTACAGAACACTCAGAAATTGTTTGCCGTTCCCTTCTTCTGGGGGCATTCTGGGACTGTGCAGTTTGCCCAAGGCCACACAGGCTGACTCTTTTGGGATGCACAAATGAGGACCTGAACTCCCAACCTAAACCACTGAGCTATCCAGCCAGCAAAGAGTATATGGGAGTACACCGATAATGCCATGTTAACTGGGAGTACTTATCAACTGAGTGGGAGAGAAATCAGACTTGGTTTGAGGACCTACGGGAGTATACAATCATTGCCATGTTAACTGCTCTTTGCAAACCAGGAAAACGTCACATTGGATATACATTTTAAAATGAAAAGTTGGCAGAGCCTATTTTACACTCAAACACTGGAGTGGCTTATCATTAATACATCTGACAGGTCTAAACTCACACAATACATTTGTAACTTAATATTATCCAAGCATTTATATCCTGAGTATTTCATGTTAGCTTCAAGGTCTTTCAAAGATGAAGCCTTTGATTAGGGTTCTCATGTATTTCATTGATGGCAGGATGAGCTTTCTCTGAGTGTCTTTCAGTACCATAGCATGGCTAAACCCTGACTGAAATGGATCACTGCCATTTCTCCTCTGATATTTGTGGCCAGGCTGGTCTGAATCTAACAGTATTCTGGCTTCTCAGTGGTAACAGGTGTATAGACTTGTTTTTAAGGGTGATTATAAATCTGAATGGGAAGCCTTAGCACTTGATGGAGGCCTCCGGAAGCTTGTTAGTATAAGGACAGAAACTAAGGTGACTTTGAAGAGTTTGTGGCCTGTTATCTTAGAGGATCATAAGTGGTATGTCAGCATACTTAAGAGCTGGTATTTTACAAACTTTTTGCAAAAAAATTTTTCTTTCATATTATACAGTATCTGTTGAATCTCATAGTACCATCCCTATAATGTGCTTCAGTTTCAGTTGTAGATTTTGTGATGTTTCAGAGAGCGCCACAGTCTCTGCCTGGTATTTGATGCCCAGATCTAAGATTTCAGTAGCCCTTTGTGATACATTCATCAATTTTCCTGTCAATGTCAACATGCTATGTTCTAGTGTAGCTGCATTCCTCACTAGCAATTTGGTGGTATTCGTGCAATTAGGCCATTATTTCTTTGACTATGTCTGTTGCTAACTGTTTTCCCCTTTGCTTGTTCTGGAATACCTCAGTGCCATAGTAGGGCCTTCTTCTTTTGGTAGTTCTGGTGAATGAGGCTTCTCTTTTACTCCAAAACAAGTGGCCAGGTCCATTCCTTTTAGCCCTCTTGCTGTGGACTGCATTCCCTTTGATAACATTGATGATTCTGACTGCATGGATTGTGAAACAGGAAGTACTTCACTGATTTTGCTGTGATTTGACACAAGGCTGGGAGTTCACTGAGTCATTTTTGATGGGTGATCAGCATGCTGTTTCTCATAAGACAAGGCATGGTATCTCCTCACATGTGCCTCTAGGTCAGAATTTTTCCTACACATGGAAAACTCATATGCTCAATGGCAGGGCATTTACAGTGCTGGGCCTTTCCATGGGCATACCAAGGAATGCTACACATTGTCTCACCCTGCAGATGGGCTTCCCATTTGTCTTGGAAGGATAGCAAACATGCTGTATCCTAGAACCATTCAACTGGCCTTCACCCAGGAGCAGGACTGTACTCTAAGGAGTAACCTACTTCCACATGTCCCTAACTAAACTAAGCCATGGAAATTACACTGTAGGCTGGATTAGTTACATTACTGTTGTACATCAAAACATTATGTAACTGGCCCACAACAAAGAGAATGCTGATTTCGTTCTGTTGGACATCGAAACTGATCTCTGGAACTGAGCTGATATTGTTTTATTTTCTTAGTCTTCATTTTTAAAATGCTTCCAAACCCTTTTTAGAGCATTTTTGTGCAGCAGAGCTGAATTTTCAAAAAATACTCCAAAACAAAAACCACACTGCAAAACTCAAATCAAGTTAGGAAACTCCGCAAAAATTTCGTAAAATCCCAATAGAAAATCACAAATACAGCAGAAGACATAGATCAAATCCCCACTCTTACCTTCATAAACTGCTGCAATTCATACAAAATATGGTAATAGTTCTTCTTCTGCAAATGTTTGCAAGCTGCAATGAGGTAGGCACCCCAGCTCTCCAGACCTAGATCAATGGTTTCCAGCAGTTTCTCTAACATGTGAAGTTTTCCACTTTTATAGGTGGGAACAAAGATCCCTTCAATAAACACATCTGGTGGACTCTCCTAAAACAGTGAGATATTAAAGCTTTTAGACTAAGGATGGGAAATCTCTTTCAGACTGAGAGCCAAATTCAATTTCAGGGATGTTCCTGGGAAGTGTGATGGAAGTGTGGGGCCAAAAAGTAGTTGCATACTTGAAGGTCTTACTTCCTTAGGAAAAGTATTTTAATGGACAAAATCCTTTTGCATAAAGTTAGGCCTGCACAAGTTGACGACATCATCCTTAATAGTTTTCTATTCCACCTTACCCACCCACCCATATTCTGAGGTTCCCTCAGGATCCCTTTTGATTTGCAGAATCCTTTGGGATCTTTTGAGGGGGGGGCCTTTAATATCATAAAATTGTTGCTGAGTGTCCCAATCCATCAACGGCAATAGGGCACTGCCAATAGGATTTTGCTTTCCCTAAAACTTTAGCTGACTGAAATGTCATTTTACTGCCACCCCGCTCTGTAGGCTAGGACACAGAAGCTGTAAAGCATGTTAAAAAAGAGAACAAATTCATGACCAAGAGAACACACATGCCTATGTTCATGCAAGAGGATGTGCTGGCATCTTACCTTATTTAACAAATGCAACAGTGCCTCTCGCATGCAATCATGCCTCATGTAAAAACTGATAATTGCTAGATGGGTGCCATAATTGTGTAAATAAAAGAGGCACTCTTGATAATAGGTATTGTGTTGAATCTTCCCCTCAGGTGTCATCTCCAGAGACAGGCTTCGTGTCCTCAATGTAGCTTCCAGTTCCTTCAAAGTGGCGAAGTAGTCATCATCTGGCTAGGAAGGCAGAGAATTAAAACAATTAATGGATTGGATCAAATACTTCCTGACCTCTGCCCATGGACACTGTTTCTGGAGAAACTGGGAAGAGGCAAATTTCACTGCTTCCTCTTTGCAGGCCTTGGAAAAACTGCTCTGTAGAAACAGGGGACCCTTCAGAACATTGTCAGAGGTACTGCAAGGGCTGCAGAAGGAAATCAGTGAAAGCCTCTTTTCTTCCCCACCCATTCTATCAGCAGAAGGCTCCACTGGACCTGTTTCTTCTCCAAAGAAAAGACAGATTAGGAATGAGCAATGTAGCAAGGACATACGGTCGCCTGCAGCTTCTGGCCATGCTGTTGGCACTACATGATGAGAAACATTGCAAACAGGCCTACAGGACTACAGGTCCCAGCTTAAGAAATATTCAATGATCCGCTCTGAATAAGTATGATCTTCAGCCCTTTTGTTTGGCCTGATAAAGAAAAGAATGGCCCTATATTTAACCACTAGCCTAGAAGTTATGCATAGAAAGGAATTCCACATAAGCAAGTGAGGAAACTGATGGACGTCGGCTGAAGAGCTCCATATCTTTAATGTACTCAATCCAGAAACCAATTAAGCTGCAGAAGAAGAAATTCTCCTCCTCCATGGCTCTTACTAACACACTATGAACAGCTGCAAAAAAAGCAAAGCGTGCTGCTTATATACTGCCCCATAGTGCTTAAAGCACTCTCGGGGCAGTTTAATTATAGAGGCTGCACATTGTCCCCCACCCACAAGCTGGGTACTCAATTTACCAACCTCAGAAGGATGGACGGCTGAGTGAACCTTGACTTGGCTTCCTGGGATTAAACCTGGGTTGTGAGCAGAGTTTGGACTGCAGTACAGCAGTTTAACCACTGCACCACAAGGCTCCTATAAGCAAGATAGAGCAATCCATCTCTCCTCCGACAACTCCCAGCAGGCTAGTAAACATTTTGCTTATGCGGAATTATTTACAAAGCTGGAGAAGCATGAAACAATATTTTACCATTAGCCGATGATGGAGAAAATGTGCTCCTGTAATGAACTGATAAAGGGGTTGAGTTTACTATGACTAAAAACAGGGAGGTTTTCCATGTGGTTCGAGCCACCATACATTGCACAATAAAGATTGAATCCATCACAAGAGACCAGTTGTTGAGGAATGAGGAAGATTAAACTCTTACCACAGAGAGAATGGGTTTCACTGAGGATTCCAGATACTGTACCACATCTTGGACCAGTCTTGATCCCAGATTTAGTTGATTCAAATCAAGTGGTGGCTTCAGGCATCGGTTAAATTTTTCTCTGGCAGCAGAAAGGTTACCAGCTTTAAGACAAGCCATGCCCCATGCATGCCATGCTCCAGCTGGATCCAGTCCAGTCTTTGTAGAAACCTAAAAACCGTATTACTGCATAAAGTCACCAAAGGTAGTGAAAGATAACCTTAACCTTATATGGCCAATTTTGTTTTTTGAGAGACTGGGGTTGGGAATGAATATAAATCAAGATGCTGCAGTCTTTTAGAAATATTGTCCATTATCAAAGGTACCACAAATTTATCCTTTATATCAGGAGTCACAACTTCCTCTTGTCATTGAGAACCTGCCACTCAAGTTTTTACTTCTGCAATTATCCTGGTGATTCTGCTAGAAAAGACAGTCACTCCATAGCCCATTGTTCCCAGTAGAATCACCGAGATAATTTTGCAGTAAAAAATCTGAGTGGTGTCAGCGACTCACGGATTGGTGCATAATAGCCAGAGGGAGTGGCCTGTGGCTGACCACTGCTACGTACAAACAAGAGTATAGTGTTTGGCAGATCCTGATTTGGTAAAGATTAGAAAAAACACACCATGGGAATGAATGGGCATCAGAATCCATCACATTAAATGGTGTGACTAGATGGACAACTGACTTGGCACCAGCCTACCGTCAGTTTCTAGGACTCTAAAAAGGATTAAAATTAGACAATCCTAAGAATAGTACAGTTGTTTGCATCACAAAAAACCTGCTTTAAATTACAGTACCACCAAATGAAATTGGCCCCTTCTGTACAGGACAGCTATTGTTAAATTGATTGATCTACCAAAATTAAGTTGAATATAAAAATACTGAACCCGCCTATGTTATTTTTGAATGAGACTACTGCCATGTAAAGTCATGTTTTAAGGAAGCCACAAGCTATATTCCATAACTACATTTTCTCCTTGTACTTTACCTCCACAGCTAGTTGATAGTATTCTGCTTCCAAAAGTTGATTTCTTAGCCTAGTGACTGCTGCAGGTTGTAGTATCTGATCCAGAGATGGTACATGACGATATGCTGCAGCTACTAAAATATTCAAGACATCCACTTTGCTGATATAACTGATGGAGTTAAAACAAGAGAGAAATGAGACGCACCTTGGATCTATATGACTGTGAAAAAATTCAGCACATCCTTATGTAACAGCTTCAGTCTCTCATTCAACACTCTTCTATACCGAACAGTCAAGAGCAAACTTTGCCTCTTGGGTCTGAACAATTGTCCCTAATAAGTCATATGGAATACAAGACCAAATCATATGTGTATGATGCACGTGTAGGAAGTGTACACCATCTGCAATGTATGTTTAAAAGCCCCAAATCATCCTCTTAGTTTAATTCTGTGCACTTATTTCTCACTTTAAAGTACCAGCTATGGTTAGTTTTGTGGAACAACTGCACAACTTTTAAAGTTATTTCTTATTCTCAGGTTAAAGGTTCCATGTTCTATATATATTTTTAGAAAATTTATATGACTGAACAAACCACTTGCAAAAACATAAGAAGTTAACACTAATTCTTCCCTCCTTTGGATCTGTCCCGGATAGTGCTCCCCAAACTGGGATCTTTCACTGCTAGCAGATTTAAATATAAATCTCCTCTAATGTGTCATATGACAAAGGAAGCCTGGATGCTTCCTTACAAGTAATACATTAACTGAATGCACATCCCACAAATACAAGCAACAACATAAAATGTGGTTTGCTAGCTGTCATCTAAAGAAATAGCAGGATCAGTTTTGAACTAATAGAAATCAAGGCTGGATATATCCCGTTGTCACCTTGTTCATGCATCTCCACTATTGCCAGGTGGCCTTCCTATTCTTTTGAAATTAAACAAAGGAAAAACACACCAACCCAAGGGCAGATCTGTTATGGATCTACACTGGCTAAAAGTGTTATACCAGTGCCAATTTTAATCAAAGTAAACCACACAAGCTAACATGTCATACAATACAGGCTAATTTGAGTTGTCATAATAGCCCCTGGGGAACTTAGTGCCTTTTCAATGCAAACAGCTATCATCATCATCATTACAACATGACAACATTACAAAAAGTTATGGTACAAAAAGGAAATTGATCAAAACTGAGTTTGGCAACAGATAAGTCACCAATGCATCATCATTAGAATAAGTTTTGACCATGCCACTACTTTCTGCAATGGTACATCTGAATGTGCCACATATTTGGCAACAACAAATTACACAGTTGTTGGTTTTAAACAACTGTGGAGGAAAATGCTTCCTACCTGTCTGATCCAGTATGCCTAGATCAGCAAGGACTGTGCATGTTTTTGAGTGGAAGGTAAAGCGGATCTACCCACCCTTATGTCCTCCAGATGTGTTGGGCAACAATCCGCATCATTCCCTAACCAGCATGGCCAATGGTATCACCTAGAGGGCACTACGTTGGGTAAGGGTGATGTAAAGGCACCATAGGAGGATTATTAGCAACTTACCTGTCACAAAGAGCTAAGTCCTGGCTCCTTCCAACTTTTACAAACATCATTTTGGCACTGAAAAGCAACTGTTTCATGATATCCATAAGGAGACCAGCATCCACTTCGGGGTTTCTCAGGCTTCGGGACAGTTTGCAACAGTGTTCGATCAACTTGTGACCACAGGCAACACTGTCTGAGTGGAGATTGAGGATGGCAATACACAAGGATGCACTGGGAGCCTGGATATTGAGAGAGGAAAAGGTAGGCAAATGTGGTCACAACTCTGCTGAAGCAGGCTACAGTCCAGGAACTCGAACTAAGTTTGGAGGAATTAAAGTCAAGAGGCCAAACACAACAAGACAACGGGAGAACTATATATTTTTCACTATAAAACTCTAGGGGGAAGAACTGAAGTTAGTTCTTTCCCTTCATTCCCCCCAGAATGGGCAGAAACAAATGATCAGATGGGGCTACAACGAAGCAATAAGCTAGTTATTATGAAACTTCAATACATAAATCTATGGGTGCTGGAGGACATTTAGTATCCCAAATGGAAAATGTTTGTTCCTTTTCCACACATCTATTGTATTTTTCTTTTCTGCCCTTTCCATGCCTTGTTTTTCCTGTCTCTCTTGCTGTGGCACAGAAGCCCTGCTTCCCAGATTAGCTAATTGGCATATTTGGACCAGCCAACACCTCAGTGAGCTTGCATTCTTTGAACTGTGATGAAGACAGAAAGCCACTGGTGCCTAACGAGGTTTCCTGAATAGATGCCTGACACAGATTCAGCGTGATGAAATACAGGAGAGGAAACGCTCAGACACACTCACTTACTGGTGAGCCCCAAGTCCAGCTGGACATGTGGTTTTTTTTGAAGCATGTGCCATATGGATGTCTGGTCCTTTCTCCTATAGCAATTGGGCTAACAAGGCTTGGCATCCTGAAGGGTTTAGAATCCAATACATGAACTTACCTGTTCATAATAAAACTCACTGCGCACAATGTCATTCTCTTCTTCCCTCAAAGAAAGAAGCCACTCAAGTTCAGCCATCTTTGGTATTCGCACCACTGCAGAGTAATCTCGATGTTCATTATCAGAGGACTCCTCTGTGATAGACAGAAAACACAAGTTAAGTAGAATTCAGGACCGACAGCCACATTGCACAAACAGCTCAGCAATTTTTAGGGAGGAAAAATCTTGAGAAAAGAATGAAAGTATCCACAGCACCATGAGCTCTCTTTTTATAAGCCAGGGACTGCTTTTGCCTTCCGTTTGAAAAACAGCACTCACAGTCTTTTACTATTGGCTATGCTAAGTGGGACCGATGGAAGCTAAAGTCTCAAACATCCAGAAGGCTATAAGGTTTAGACCGTTGTTCCTCACCTTTAGTATCTGAACATATCTTGCTTATTGCAATGAGATACCATGTTTCAAGATCTTAGTTCATTATTTAACTTTGTATCTTCTCTGCTATTGTGGACTAAAAGGAACATGAATGTGAAATTCACCCTCCCCACTTCTTGCGGCTTCTCGTGGATACAAATCAATTGAATTGATGTAAATCATGATTTGAATTTTAAAAAATGATTTTTAATTTAAGTTGTCAAAAATCTGATTTTTAAAAAATTTAAATTGTGATTTAAATCAATGAATCTAAGTGCTGCTTGTTGCTGTTTTTACTGTGATGGTTTTGTTATGGCAAAATTATTTTGAATTATTTTATTGTTAGTTGCCTTGAAACCTTTGTAAAATTAGCTACCGTATTTTTCTGTGTATAAAACGACACTTTTTCCTAAAATCATTAAAGGAAAAATTGAGGGTCGTTTTATACACGGAAGGAGGCGGAGGCAGAGGCAAAGGAGCAACCACACTCAGCCGCCTCTCACGGCTGCCCATTGACTGCTGCTGCCGCCGTCCAATTTCCTCCTCCAGTGCGACTTGCCGGGGCTCACCTCCGAAGGGAGCCCACGAGTGGCGCTGAAGGAGGCGATCCAGCGGCGGCAGTCAATGGGCAGCAGCCACTCACGGGCTCCCTACAGACAGGGGACAAGGCGGCGACGTGAGCTGGAGGTGAGCCCCGACAAGTTGCACTGGAGGAGGCGATCGGGCGGCGGAGGCAGCAGCAGCAGAAGACAGAGGTGGAGGAGCAGCCGCCTCAGAAGAACTGAGTCAAAATCATAAACCAACAGAATATTGTTTCCTCACCTTGTTGTTGTTCCCCAATTTCTTCTTCGGAACTATTAAAAAAGAGAGAGGAAAAGAAATATAGTTTCTGTCCATTAAATCCTATTTGGAAAATTAGAGGGTTTTGATATTGCAAGTATTTTTATAATAAAAGCTATCTACTCACATATATGCCTTAACTGAATACAATTATAGCCATTAATTCAGGAATTTATGTGCTAAATATAACAAACAGAGCAAAGTAATTACATTTATATGATATTTTAAGGACACTATTTTGGCAAGGAATATATAAAGCAAACACAATCAGTCTATGTTTAAATCAAACTGAATAAACTGAAATGAAAAGAATTTTTGCTAACTGTCATCCCAAGCTTTTCTAAATGAGGCCCATTTCTGGATTGAGACTGTTTTTCAGCTTTCTCTGGTTTTTATACTTTTTTTTAAATGTGGGTGTATATACTTATTTAAAATATTTTAACCTGACTCTCTCCTTAGAAAAGGACCAAAGGTGCCTTACAGCAGTGGTCCCCAACCTTTTTAACCCCGTGGACCGGTTGGGGACACCCCCCGTGCTCGTGCGCATGCGTGAAGGAGCAGGCGTGCTCTCGCGGGGCGCGTGCGCGCTCGTGCGCATGTGCGAAGGAGTGGGCACTCATGCGCATGCGCGAAGGGGTGGGGGAGCACTTGTGTGGGCGCAGGTGCAAAGGGGCTGTGCGGGGGTGTGAGTGCGTGCGGGGGTGTCTCCGTGGCCTGGTCCAGCTCAGGCCACGAACCGGCACAGGGCCGCAGACCGGGAGTTGGGGACCTCTGCCTTACAGCATTTAAAGACAATATTTAAGAACAAAACAATGAGTATACAAAGGTGGTGTACATCATTAAAAGGCAACACTTAAAGCTCAAAACACTTAAGTATAGAAATATTTAAAAGGAACAAACAAAATAGCCCTCTTAGAAGTGGGAAACACAAGCAATACTAAAAACACAGTCAGAGCAGTAATGCATAACAATCCATCTAAAAAGATTACGCTCCGGCAGCCAGTCATTGAGAGAAAGCTTGCCTGAAAAGAAACTTGCTTGTGGAAGGGCAACAAATATGGGGCCAGTCTGGCCTCCTGTGGGAGGGAGTTCCAAAGTCTTGGAGCAGCAACAGAGAAGGCCCTCTTTTGTGTCCCCATCAGATGTACCTGTTACTGTTTTACTGTTAGTTTATCAGTGATGTTTAAACGTTATTTATTGATTGATTTAACTCTGTTAATCACATTCAGTTCTTCTGAGGAAAGATGGAGGACAATGTTTTCAATTGATATATAGATGTCCATTAACAGGGTTCTATTTTAATGATCAGTAGTCTAAAAAAAAACACCCCAAGTACATTTAGCATGGTGAGATAAGAGAACAATCTTCTTTACTTAACTGCATTCCCAAATCTGCTGCTGAGGATCAGAGCTGATCGTACAAAAATAACAGAAGGGAAAACAAGAAAAGGCTAGCTCTCATGCAAATCAGTAACCAGTGTCAAGAAGCTTTGGAAACAAGCAAAACTCATCATAGGTAAAACCAAATAATATTTCCAACAGGAAACACCACCTAATCAGGGCAAAGACAACAAAAGTAAATTGAGCTAGCAGCTAAGAAGTAAATATGGTTAGGGTGATATCCACCATATTTCATCTTATATGCATAATATTATAAGCAAATGCACACAGCGGCTTTCTTAGTCTCAAAAGACTAGGATTGTCATTTATATTATAACCAAGAAACTGAATGGGTCATTGTTCTTTCAGCATGGCCACATTTTAAAAGGTTCTTGCTGTGGAATAGCATAAGCACAAGGCATACTGAATGAAAATAAGCAGTGGTTATTTACAAACTAAGATGTTACAAAGATCAAAAGAAAATAGTTACCACCTAAGGACTCCAAATCCCCAAAGGACCCCATAACGAATAACTAAACTATCTGAACTATTCACACACTGACATCTAAGAGCTCTATCCAGATTTGTAAAGATGGAGAAAGACTGTTTACATACACTTCTGTATCATGGGGCAATAAAGTTGAAGATTCCTTGTTGCAATAAGCATAGCACTGGTCACACACACGAGCGGGATTTTCCCAACAAGCTTCTACCACCATTTTCTTGGTAGAACAGGAATTGCACACCAACCTCCCACAACGTCTGCAGTGATGCCGTCTATTAAACTGAGATACAAAGAAGAAAGTAGTTGGCAGTTAACCATTTATTGAATTCAAGAAACCTGCACTTTCCGTCTTTGGAATACTGTAGACTGACAGAGTTAAATGAGAAAAGTACTGTCAGCTCCCCAAAGCTAAATAGCTGAAGTATCTATTCAAGGGGCGTCTGCTCAAGGTATGGTCTTAGTTTACCCTTACCATAGTGAAACGTTCAGTTTTGCAAACCATGCACGTGTCTTCAGCTTCATCTGGAATCCAGTCCTGTTTTGGCGGGGGCTTCTCTGGTGGCACAAACTCCTGTGGAGAGAAGGTTTGCTGTATGCTTTTCTCTCCTGGGCTAGAAGAACGTGTGGTTTCTTCATGCAAAAAAGAAGACAAACGAAAACCAACCAATGGAGAATTGAATCACCCTGCAGTTACCACACAGTGTACATGGTGCTATTATATCAATGCTGTCATAGAGACAAGGTAATGTGTTTCAACAATTGCAACTAGCTTCCAATGTTGTACATATGATGTTTCCTCTCAACTATGTCTGTATATATAGCGTACACTTCTAGAAAAGAAGACCTAGGTACACATCATGGTGTGCATGTAGGCCTTCCCTCCAGGCATTCTACCCCCAAATATGAGTCTCCAATGCCATCAGGAGACAGTGCTATGCAGTAAAGCTCCATTTGCATGTGGAGTTGTGGGTTTAAAAACGAGTACGGCTTTGAATCAGTTCAAGGAACCAGGAGGGATGATAGAAGTACTAAGTGGCTTTTTTCATAACTAAAATACAGCAACAGAGAGGGCACATTAATTTTCTTCAACAGACAGTTCTGTTAAAGAACCCAAAGAGCAGCCCTGTTACTCCCCAGAAGAGGCAGATACATGTCATGGTCCTTACTGTCAACAAGGGGAGCAGAAACTCCATTATTTCAATCTAACAAAATAATAGGCATTGTATGAAAGCAATGAGAAGGCAACAATAATCAACACTCTGCACTTAGAAAAGGGTTTCATGAAGTGGTGGTGGGGGGGCTGACTGTTTTAAGGAGCCTCCACAAAGACAGTAGACCAAAGAATAATGGCTAAGTCACCTAGCAACATCTCCAGTACTACTGAATGCTCATAGTGCATGCCAATAGTGCATGCTAGTCTGTATTTCTAGTGTAGGCAGGTCTAAAAAGGGGAGGGTTTTTTTTTCCAGTAAGAGATTTATGGCTAGCAAACTGCTGGCACTATATAACAAATACAACACCATGGAAACATTCTCTTCATATCCATATTCCACCAACCGTCCATGGAAAATAAGTCGAGTCCTTACATATCAGTTTTTGGGCTTCAAGAACTACCTGGTTAGATGAGGAGGTGGGGCCAAGATGGACGGAGGCTGCAAATTGAGAGCTCTCTCTCAATTGTAACCACTGATGGAAGTTCTGTAGGCTTGAGATAGCCTAATCAAATTTTCCAGGACAGGAAAATATATCCGAAGAAGAGAAGCGCCATCTGAGAAGGTGGGGGGAGCCCTGAGCTACCTCCCTATCTCAGAAGTTTGGCATTCTCTTTGGCAGGACTCCGTACAGGTCTGAAAAATTGACACAGTCCAGAAGGCTGGAGAACGGATACGCAATTATATCCCAGATTTACAGACATCACTGTAAGCAAATTTATTTTTATTACTACATCTGAGCTGAACACTTGGAAATCTACTGCTGATATATGAAGGTAGGTGGGAGTAGTAGGCTGCAAGACTGAACATTGAAAGCACTCAGAAGCGGACAGCTGAAGAGGACGGGAGGGAACACAGAAGTTTATTAAAAGAGACTTTTAGCCTGATGAATTGCTGAACTGTCTGCAAAGTTCCTCTTAGAGACCTGCTGGATATTATTGAATGTTACTGAACAGTCTCATAACTCTAATCATTTAGATTATGCCTACACCCACCTGAAGTTTATTTATGCCTGAAGAAACCAGTATGTCCTGTACAGAGATGAAAATAGAAAATGGAGGCTGCTCATAAACGAATCGACCCCTCTGTGGTGGATTACAAAAGGAAATAGATGGGACTCTATTTTTCTTTCTTCTTGATTTTATTTGTTTTGTTGAGCATGGTTGGGGGAGGAGTTGGAAAAGTAGTTTTTGGGGGTTTATTATTTAAATTTTCCTGCTGTTCCTGAAACTCCGTGGCGACGCTAGAAGAGACAAGGAGCTTCTTTTCCGCTTTATCTCACCTTATCTTTTTCTACTCAAAGCCTGGAAAGGTGCCCAGAACTCTGAACTAGCTGACTTTTGGCTCTTTTTTTTTTCCTTTGTCAAATCTAGACACAAATAGCTCCCTTGAAGCAGGGTAATATTTACCATTCTTATTATATTCAGGATATATTCTCCCCGTTTGGAGGTGGTCAAGGAAAGTTTCCCCTCTTCATTAATAACATTGATACTTTGTTTGATACAGTGTATATTGGGCGATCCCTATTAGTTGGTTGCTTGATCTCTATTTGTTGGTTGCTCTCATATCCTTCCATATTTCCATATCTCTAATGTCCTAGATTATTTAAGTTTAGATAAGAAGGGGGGGAAGCAGATATCAGTGGAGAATATTGGAGAACTGTCATATAAAGGGTCTTTTTTGAAAATACAAAAATGGCTGCAAAACCTAAGGCGGGGAAAGGAAGTCCGGCACCAGAAACTACACCACTGAGATTGATGCAAGAAACCCAGTCTTCTTTATTAACGAAAGAATATTTTGAGAAGCTCATGAGCACCATGCTCAGCAAACAGACAGCCTATTTTGATAGAAAGTTTGATGAAATTAAGTCTGATATTTCAGCCCTGAAAATTAAAGTGCCAACCTCTCCAAACAACAGGAGGACAAGAATTTACAATTGGGGCAAATGAAAGAGGATATGACACAGCAAAATCAAGAAATACAGAAGACAGCAAGATTAGCAAAGAAAATGGAGAAAAAAGTAATAGAACTTCAGAAGGACTTAGGAAAAGCTGAAACCAGACAAAACCAACATGAAACACCAATGACTCAAATCCAGATGGAGAATGCATCACATATTCTGAGAATACAGAATGTACCAGAAACTCAAAATGAAGACCTCTTAGAAGCTACAACTGATTTACTATCAGACTGGGCAAATTGTGAGAAGGATGAAATTAACTGGAATATAGATGCGGCCAAAAGAACATCCTCAGTATTTATTTTAAAAAATCATCTCTCAAGAGAGGTACAAATTAGATTAATTAAAGCCACATATAGAGACAAAATTCTGAAAGCAACGCAAGATAAGCAATATATAAGAGAAGGAAGGAATCTGAAGACATTGAAACATATCCCTTGGGAAATAAGAAATAAAAGGAAAATGTATGAGAATGGATAAAGACTATCAGCTACATAATCAATAATTAGAATAAAAATATATCTGTCTGAATTTGATTTTTCCCTCTCGCTCACTGTTTATATTTCTTTCTGATATGTAGAACTATTACTAGAAGAGAATGTATAGAATTACTATGAAAAATATTGATCTGTAATGTATCCGTTCAAATCCACCCCCTCCGAGGGTACCCCCTATCCCAGCTGCCCCTTACCTTACCCTACCTTTATAAGGAAAATAAAAAATATTTAATAATAATAAAAAAGAACTACCTGGTTCATCTTTTAAATGTATTTACAGTGGTCCCCAACCTTTTCCCAACTGCGGACTGGGGATGTGTGGCACGCTCGCGGGGGGCGTGGCACGCTTGTGGGGGGTGCTTGCGTGCATGCATGCGGCGCACTCACAGGGGCAGAGCATGCTCGCATGCATGCGTGCAGTATGCTCGCGGGGGGCGCTTGCGGGGGGGCCAGGAGATCTGTGTCCGCGGCCTGGTCCTGCCGAGGCTGTGGACCGCTGCCAGGTTGCGGACCGGAGGTTGGGGACCTCTGATCTACTACACCACAACCAATGGGTGTTCCAAATAAAACACTATCTTTGTGATTCCATTTCTGTTGGTAATCCAGAAGCAAAAAGAATGTTTAGAATGTTTTTATTAAATTACACAGTAGGACTGTGGTATCCGTGGGGGAATGGTCCCCCACGGATGCTGAAAAACAGATGTATCAAGTGCTATACGCTGCATGAGCTCTGGCTTCCTCTAGTGGCCAGTTCTGGTAAATACACTCTGGAAATGCCCATGAATAGGTATTTCTGGCGGCGGGGTTATTTACTATTTTAAGCCAGCGAATAAGAGGATCAGTGGATACTGATGTCTCAGACAGGGAGGGTCCTACTGTATATTAAAAAAAGAAGAAGAAGCAGAATGACTAGGAAAAGAGGATTAATGGAAAATACAGGTATTTGAACAGAGTCTTCACAGCACTATATGCCAGTTTTTCTCTTACCAGGAAAGCTAACTGGAAACTGTTCCGTTGATTCTGACTTGGCCAAGTCAGACTCAGATCCCCGATACAGACATTCTGGAATCTGAATCACAGAATCTAAGAAGAAAGAAATTAAGATATTGGTCAATCATTGTTATCTGCAAATAAAAGAAGAATGTACACAACAGTTTACAAAAATATTTGTTCAAAATTGAATTAGCTGATGTGATGCAATACGTTACAAGTTTTAGATAGATTCAGCCACAAATGGTTTATAAGCTCATCAACATGCATAGACGAAGTTCAGATTTTACATCCAGGGAATAGAACAACATATTATATATAAGAATTCACATACGTACTGTCTTTAATATTATTTTTCCTAAAATCTTTTGAATATTTTCTCTCTTTTAAAAATATATCAAATGATGAATTTCAAAAACCATACTTGGGGAGAAAACAAGCTTTTGTTTCTTTTCTCTTGAATGCAGGCTCCACTATACCTAACAGTAAAAATAGTAATAGTAATATTTCTGCTGAAAGTAGTACTATTACCCCAGTAGCAATAGAGCCACAGCACCACTCCTTGTGAACACAAAATAAGTGATTAAAAGTGGGGGGAAGTGGCAAGAAATGGGAAAGCACAGAGATTTTTCAGCAAAATACTACTCCAGATTCCATAAAGAGCAACAGGTGCAATGGTTAAACTACAGTACTGTAAGCAAGCCTCTGTTCATGATCTGAGTTCAATCCCAACAGGTTCAGGTAGCTGGACCAAGGTTGACTCAGTCTTTTATCCTTCTGAGGTTGGTAAAATGATTACCTACCTCATGGGGGGGAACTGTTGTTTGCATAATTATGTCGTAAACCGCCCATAGTGTGCTCTAGCTCTAAGGAACAATATTCAAGTCAAAACAATAACAATAACAACAACAACTGATAATAGGAAAAATGTTTCAGTGGCAGGAGCAACCTGCATTGACAATTTCTCCTTCACGATGAAAATCTGTTGCCCAGTCAAAAAGGCATAAAAAAATTTGTTGATTACAGAATTCCCAAATGCAATCACCTGATCTCTTCTCTTTTAATGAGAAAGGAAAGTCAAGGGCTTTCCCAGCATACTTGGAGAGCAAAGCATCAATGTCTTCTACAGCGAAGCCTATCTCTTGCCCAGTTAAGAGCTGGTGCAGGGTCTGTACAGCCACAGCTGCCCAGTCCACTTTCATATTCATCAAGAGTTGCTCCAGCATGAGCAGTGGCCTGCAGGACAGATGGGAGTAGTTTGCACGGTAAGGCTCAGGAAGAGTAAGTAATACCTTGGAAATAGAAGACAAAGAGAGAGAGAGAGAGAGGGAGAGAAAGATATATTCACAGCTATCTGAGAGAAATGCCTGAAATCATATAGTTAAGAATTGCAGTCTTGTGGTTCATTCTTCAGAAAGAAGATCATGCCTACCTTTGATCCCATGAAAAGAGCCTGAATTTCATTATGGCGCATTACAGTTAAATGCTTATAAAAGTAGGTTGTGAGATAATCTGCAAGGAAATGAGAAGCTGCCAAGCTGGGGTGTTTATCAAGACACTCTTCACATATGACAAGTTGAATGTCTGGATCTTCTATCCTCTGTAGGAGCTACAAAGAAAGCCGACACAATATTTCATTTGGATTAAAATTAATTTACATTGCTGGCTGAAGCCATTTTGTCAGGACCCTCCCTGCCCCACAAGACATACACACTTTGAAGACAGTTGGGGGCTACTGCTTTCATCTATCTCCTCCCCATGCCATGGTGACACCTGGAACTGCTGCTTCACCTTGCAACTGCATGGCAAAGCTATTCCTGAATATTTAAATGTTAAAGGGATCATTATTCTGGTCTGATAAAGGAAAAACAAAAATGTAACATAGAACTGTCAGGTTAGAGAATCTAACACGTAAGACTTCCCTAGAATCCTACAAAACTTAGTAGACCTCTAGGTGAAAAAACAGAAGTCTGTGTTTGTGAAGATTCTCAGTCATCCAGGTGAGGTTATCTGGAAGTTGAGTCATGGTGACTGGACTTCTCCCTTATTAAGTTTCAACTTAATAAGGACGAAGTCCAGTTGCCATGACACAACTTCCAGATAAGCTTGTGTTCTTCACAGCTGGCATTATCCCAATAAAGGGGTTGGTTGATTGGTTGGTTACGGTCAATGTCGAGGAAGATAAAAATATATTATTTATATAAAATCACACAGTATCAGCCAATAAAGGGTTAATTCCAGAATGAACCAGAATGAAATTCTAACCCTACCTAACTGTTTTAAATTCTCTTTTTGGATATATCTTTTAAATTATTTTCCCCAACAAGACTGATAGATTTTCCAAAAATCTGATTTTTCCTTTTTTAAGTTTACATTCTCAAAACTGAGTAAATTATTTCTTACAAAATCTACATTTATAAGGTTAAGTATAATATATCAGAGATAAACTAGAACAAATTTGTCTGAAATATTTCAGGATTCTTTACATCAATGATTCTCAATTAATATAAATTAACAGAATTACTAAAATACACAAGGAGAGCCAAATCATTCTGTCATGTGATTCAGGTAATATGATAAATGCCTCTCCTTCTTCCTCACAGTTAAAATGCAATTATCATAAATCAAATAACAAATTTACTGCTTTTTCTTGACATCCTTGATTGGCTACTTGACACAGCTTCCTCACTCTGCCTAGCAGTATAGTTACTGTGTGGTGTAATGTCACTTTAAGATGAACAGCTTGCTAAGAGAGGTGAAAGCTGATGTTCAATATATGTGCAGTGTGCCAGATTTGGGAATACTGTTTTATAGCAAACAAGCACACTAAACAGAAGGGACATATATTTTTGCACCCATGGCTCTAGTTCCCAAAAGTAATGAGTTCCCAAAAGTAATGAGTTCCCAAAAGTAATGAGTAATGATTCACATGTGTTCATCAATCAAGGCCATTACAGAGATTGGAACTCATTTTCCACCAGGTGTAGAGGATTCCATGAGTAACAGTCTACACCTGTGATATATACCAAGGAACATAAGAAAACCTTTGTGATGCAACATACTGTGGTTATGCAACCTAATTATCTCAACATGATTCTGAAGACAGATACATCAAAAGAACAAAATGGTCTACCTGCAATGCTTTTTCCATATCTCCCATCTCCAACAAATGAAGAAGGTGCTTTTGATGGAGGTTGATTAAATTAGCTCTGGAAACAGGATACAAGTTGCCCCATTCTTCACATAATTCATACTCCTACGTCAGAGGTGAAAAATGCTTCCTTTAATTCTTGTCATATTGAGACTGAATGTGAAAAGATCTTTTTACAAAACTGTTAAATTCATCTGTAGATTGAAGGAAGTTACTCTTCTACTGGACAAGGAAAGGAAGTAAGTATAGAGCTTCCCTCTTTTTACCATCAGAATGCAATCCCAATTCTGGATTTCTCAGAAACACTTAGGTAGTCAGTGGATGCTGAACTTGATGGAGATGAAGAAATATTCTGGGCAAAAAATAAGAATTCCATAGGAATATGCTTTTGCATGGAAAAAAAATACTAAAAATATAGTGTCATACCTTTGCCTCTAGAACCATCTCTATAATGGCCTGGGGTTCCTCAGTACAAGCTTTTTTTAGATCCTGCCAGTCTTGCCACACTGGGACATCTTGTAGATTCAGAATCTGCCCAAATGAAAGCAAACACACAATTTTTATTTTATAATAATATTCTTAGAACTGCAGAGCTGGAAGGGACCCTATGAATCATTGAGTCGAGCCCCTGTCAAGGAGGCATAGTGGGGAATTGAACTCCCAACCTCTGCTATCCAGCATTTCTTTTTTTCTTTTTTCTTTTCAAAGGAACAAGGCACACAACTGAAATAGTCGACTAATAAAGGTAAAGGTTCCCCTTGACACTTAGTCCAGTCGTGTCCGACTCTAGGGCGCGGTGCTCATCCCCGTTTCCAAGCCATAGAGTCAGCGTTTTGTCCGAAGACAGTTTCCGTGGTCACGTGGCCAGCGAGACTAGACACGGAAAACCGTTACCTTCCCACCGAGGTGGTACCTATTTATCTACTTGCATTTGCATGCTTTCGAACTGCTAGGTTGGCAGGAGCTGGGACAAGCGACGGGAGCTCATTCCGTCGCGTGGATTCGATCTTACGACTGCTGGTCTTCTGACCCTGCAGCACAGAGGCTTCTGCGGTTTAACCCACAGCACCAACACATCCCTGTAGTCGACTAATACATTTTCCCAATTAGAAGTGGGCCCTTCCCAAAACAGAATAACCATCATCCCTTTTAAACTTCAACATCAAGCAGTTTGAAGTATAAGCAAAAGAGTTCCTGAACAAATAATATATACACTAAATCTGATTGCAGACAAGGGAAGGAAGGAAAGGAAGAGTAGAGATTAAGAAATAATTCTAGGTCACTGTCACTTATGGAAATCTCATGCCTTCTACCATCACTAAATTTGCCAGTCAAACAGAAGTCTAGATCAGCCAACAGTCACATGAAAGTGTCTCTGAGGAATCGGCCCAATGGCACTAATATACAGAAGATGAACCATTCACGGGATGCCACCCTTCTTCCAATACTAACTCTCTGCAGGAATACCAGGAGACCAGCAAAGACTTAGTGGGCAAATTCCTGTTGCTTAGCATAGTAAATCAAACAAGAATAGGCCCATTGATTCAATGGGGATTTGATAAGTCAACTCCTCCATAAGTTTCATTGATTCAAATGAGCTTACTCTACTATGCTAAAGTAAGTCATAGTTAGAGTAGTCCCATTTGAATCAATTGAATTTATAGAGGAATTCTCTCACCAAATCCCCATTGATGCAATGAACATACTCGATTCACTGTGTCAAATAAGATTTTGACCAGTGTCTTGTTGCCTGCATCTACAATCCTCAAAGCTAATGGAGGAAGATTACACGGTCACAATCTTTTGAACAATGTTTCTTCTTCAAAAGTAACATTTAGTGGGAAGATAAAACAGAGACATACACTCCAACCCAAATAATCTTAAATGTGTCTTTGTAACAGTTCTGATCACTGGCATAACAGTTTATGCAATAGTTTGGATATCCTATCTATTCTCTGTAGTTTCTAGATATTTTTTTTAAAATATAAAATGTGGGGAGAAAACAAAGAACTATTGCCTCAAATTTTGGTGCACTTGCATATCAAAAAAGGGAGCCAAAATGCAGTATCAGGTATGGGAAGCAGAGAAATTTAAATATTTTTCAAAATGAAGGCATCTCTAATCCAAAGAAAAGGTGATTTCTACATGATATAAAGTAAAGAAGCAAAGCATCTGAGAAAAATAGTCTATCACGAATAAAAGGAGTTGCATACCTTATGGTACACCTGCAGCTCTCTTGTTTTGCACTGCAGATCAGTTCTGAGTTCTTCAGATACCTCTGGGTCAGAAGCACAGTATGCTAGGATTTCCAGACAAGCTTCCAGGGGCCACCTATCCAGACAGCGGAGGGCCAACCTACTCCTCAGCATAGCATCTCTAACTGGGAACAAGTATTGCCAGCCTCTCTTATCTGGAAAGAAAACATAATCGACAGATGTCAAGCCTAAATTCAGTATATTCTAGTTGAGAAAGCTTAATGCTCAGACACGATAGCATGCACAGCAAAGGATGATGTCAAAGATAACAATTAGGAACAATACAGAAGTGACACCAAAGAGCATACCAACAATACAGTCAGGAACAAAATAGTTAGGAAAGCTTCCTTGTACAGAGTCCAACCATTGGCCATAAAGCACGGTAGGGCTTACACCAACTGGCAGTGTCTTCTCAGGGTTTCAGACAGAAGCCTTTTCCAGTTGCACCTGGACATGCTGGATCTGAACTCTGGGTCTTATGCATGTGAAACATAAGCTCTACTACTGAATTGCAGCGTTTTCTTTGCTAATGCCCTCTCCTTCTTTTAAACTATTTAAAACCAAAATAACAATTACATTTGAAGAAATGCTTGTTTCATTCCAAAAAGGCTTATTTCTGTTTTTCCATTTCTATTTGACCTCCCACCCACAGCAAGCCCACCTCCCAGCCATGTATTCCACCATATCTATTAGAGGAGACTGCAGAAGCTCAAGTGTCACATTCAGTGACCAAACAATGGTTTGACCATTGCTTGTAAACAGCTCAACGGCATTTCCTATTCTTTTTCAAGAAAGTGGAAGTGACGGCAGAGAATTAAGTACTCAGCTTCCATCTCATTCTCCCAAGTGTCACATCTGAAGAAAAACAATTTTGTTTTTACCATCAGCGGCAGCACAACTCAGCACAGCATCCCGCACGGTGATTAGCTCTTCCATATCCTGGCTATAGAGATCCAAGATCTTCAGGGCTCTGGACCAGTCTCTTGCCATTAACGCTTGCTCAAAGGTCTCTGTTAGCACTTCAGCTGCCTTATAAGAATGCAATCCCAAGAAAATCAAAGAGATACAAGAATTTCCACAAAGTCCACTGGCCGAACTTTTGCCCTCATCCTGCGAGTCCAGCAGGGGTTCACACATGGTCAGCAAAAAGTTCTCCAGGAATGGAAATTCCTTCAAGAGTGCATCACATTCCTTGGAAATTTGCTCCATAGACAAGGGCGCTTCCCGCTTGCCTCGAAACTCCATCCATGAAAGGCTCTGTTTGGGAGTTCGTTGTACTTTTGACACATCTTTTGACACATTCAAACAAGCCACAACAGCTGTAAGTTTTGACTGAGATTTCAAGAAACTGATGGTGGATGCTGTGAGCGTGTGCTGGTTCTGGCTGGGCAGAGTAGATGAGGGGTCGCTGGACATACCCTCTGAGTCCATGGCTGGATTATGGACTGGCACCTCAACATCAGGCAGGCAATGATATGCATGCAAGTGTGCTAGACTGCTAATATTGGTCAAAAGGGACCTAGCCTGGCTGCTTTGTCTGGTCCTACACAGAGGCAATGCCTTACAGCAACAGTTAATTATGACTTGCTGAACATTTAAATTCAGTTCTTCTTTGGTAAGCAGCAAAGACAATCTGTAGGAATGAAAACCACAACACATAACATATTTGCACTTGTATTACAAACCGCATCACATAGAACCCATCCAACTCAATTATTCTATGATTCTATCAGGCCACTGAGTCTAATCCCCTGCTCAGTGCAGGAATACCCAAGGAAAATGCTAGCTCCCTCATGAACATACTTGTTTGCCACACATATTTGTGTGTATACAAAATTCACAATTGAAATTTTTTAGTTATACCCTGAAAATACCTTAAAAACATAGCTTGTGAAAAAGCCCTGTAATGCCATATTGTCCTCATCTATTTTATATGGAGATTGTGTCAGAACATTGAGAATTTACAGGCCTGAACAGGTCAAGACAGTAGAAGTTCATGAGCTGCCATAATGTTCACCTGTGCAGACTCAGAAGTGCTGAGTCACAGTGACTTAGAAGAGGTGTGACTAAGGATGATGCAACACCTGTCCTGATTGGGCAAAGGCAGCTGCCTGCATGTATATAACTGGACTATGTATACAAAATGTTTTTCTCCTTTCATTCCATTTCTTTGCCTCCTTCCTTTTGCCTGCCTCTACTTGTGTTGTTGCTATGCCGAAGGACTGCTGCTCTGTATACCTGTACATATTGTAAATACACGTGTCTTGCTGTGAAGAAGAGCGTGTGTGCGTGTTATTTCCTTCATCAAGGGCTTGCAAGAAGAACTCTGCTAATTATCAGCGCGTCCAGGCGTTTACACGCGTTGACAGATTGTGAAGACAACTCTTAAGTACAACACTTGCTTCTCCAATATAGAGAAAGCAAGAGAGGAACAATGGCTGTGCACCCTGTACCGTGATAACTGTAACAAAACTAGAATCTCTGTGAAGTACATACAGGAATCTTGCCATACATTGCCTTAATCTATCTAGTACATTCAAAAGCAATTTAGGCAATTTCTGTTATAATTCATTAGATTCCACAAATCATAATAATAGAGTCTACAAAATATTTAGGTGTTAAGGTATCCAGCACTAATCTCCAAAGAACCCGGACTTACTCCTCAAATTTCCATTACATACAGTATTTGGAGATGCTCAAGATACTTGGTTTGTTCATAGATAGCACTTGATCACCCAATAAGAAGCTTCCTCTCTTAGTGGAAAAGGAGATTTACACAAACTACATCAAAGCATCTTTCCAACGCTGCCACCATTGTTACAAAAGCAATGAAATTTTCCTGACTACAATATTAAGCAGTTTACGTGCAATCAGGACCAAAAACTAATAAAACAGACGATCAGACTTCCAAATAAACCCCCACCCACCCAATCAGCACAGCATCCACGTCCAAAAGTCACTTACTTGTCAGGAGCAACCTGTTTTTCAAACAAAAGTTGAGACATCAAATGAGAGGGACTCTGCTGTAATAGTATGAAAGGGTTTCCCACTTGTACCTCAGCAGATTGAACTAGAAGACAAGATATTGTGGAAAAGAAACAGCATAATGTTGGGACTTGGCCTGTGAGATACAGCTTCCAAAGTTCATGCCATGTTGCAATGCTGTCAAATTTGCTATTGTCTTCTTTAATTACTCTAGTTTCTGCAACACAGGCCCAACGTATGGAGTACATGTACAACTTCAGTAAAAAGTGACAAAGCAATTCTTCAGCATTATGTGCTGAGGGAAAATGTTATCCACAAATATGTGCAACATGAATTAGCTTATTTCAATTGTTCATTTAAATGTCAGGAATTTTTTCCTAAGACTTTTTTGTTTTCCTTCATGATAAAAATGGTCAGCATTTCAATTAAAATTTGGATGGGATTTTTTCAAAGTCTGCAATCTCTCACCTAGTTCTGGAGTGATGCTTCGGATGACAACAGCAGCCAACCTGTTAATATAATCAAAGAATTTTTGTACATATGGAATCTGCATCTGGCTCTCTTCCATGGTCTCAGCATGTTGATCCAAAGTTTTCAACAGGAGTTTGATTTGATTATATACTGGATGTGCCTCTGCAGGTTTCAAAGAAGCCTGTTCCACCAAAGTGGCAAGTAAGTTCCCTTTTGAATCTGTGTTTTAAAAGACAAGAGATTAAATGGTCCATTAAATTAGCATGAGAAGAAAATGCTTTTTTACTGCCTCAATTATAATAATAATCTTGGAACTGCAGAGCTGGAAGGGACCCTATGGATCATCGAGTTTAGCCCCTGTCAAAGAGGCACAAGTGGGGAATCGAACTCCCAACCTCTGGCAGAAGAATCTTTATACCCACGTGTGCAGTAATATTATGTGGGAAAGCTTTGCAGCACTTTTCTCCATCATTTTGTATCAGATTATGAGGTTAATATTTACTGATAATGACTGGGTCACTTTAAAAAGGCCAATGTTTAATACATTTTATGAAGAAAGTCAACACCAAACAGTAAAATTATTTATTCTGAGAATTATATTTATGTCAAAAAGGAAATGCTAAAACCATTTTCTTTCAGACCTAGCTTACAAGTGACCTGATGTTTGGGTTTAAACTTAAAAATTGAGAGACATACAATCCAAATTTTAAAAATCCCATGGTTGACAATTAGGTAGCCTATTAAAATACACACACACACACACCTGAAGAATCTTCTACATGTGCCAGTTTTTCCAGGATTTGGTCAAAGTGCTGTGATAAAACAACCTGATTAGTAATACAATCCTCAGTCAGGGCAGGGTAACAGGTCTGCAGCAGATCAGCAATACTGCAGTGGAAGTGACTGCTTATTTTCTCATCTGAGATTTCTGTTAGGGAACAAACAAAACAGCCATTGATATGAAACCACTGTGTCATCTGAAGTATAAAACAGGTATGTAAAAGTACATATAGGGGACGAAGAGTCATGATAAGGACTTCATAGTCCTGGCAAGCCCTAAGTGAAATAAAAGGGCCATTTTGAGGGCATGGAAGGCAGCAGAGTAGACTCCTATCTGAATTCTCTGAAGTGGGCTGCCAGCAACATCTCTTAATAGGCACCACTTTGGCATCCCTGAATTGGGAGCTGGAAAAACAGCTGATATTCTCTAGGGCAGTGGTCCCCAACCTTTTCTGAACCGCGGACCGGTTGGGGGGTCGGGGCACCCCCTTGCGCTCGCGGCTGGGTGGGGGGCGTGCTTGTGGGTGGGCGGGGCTCGCGCACGCGTGGATGGGCGGGGGTGCACACTCACAGATGCACGGGTGGGCGGGGCACACTCGTGCGCATGCGCGGGCAGGCAGGGCACCCGTGCGTGCAGGTGGGCGGGCTGTGCATGCAGGGGGTGAGTGCATGCGGGGGGGGGGGTAGGAGATCTGTCTCTGCGGCCCGGTCCTGCCAAGGCCACGGACCGGCACCAGGCTGCGGACCGGGGGTTGAGGGCCCCTGCTCTAGGGAACAAAATCTATGGCTCCAAGCTCACTACTTAGAGGGAAAGCTTCCTTGTGATTTTGCTTTATCTGGTAGTTTCCACATTTTATGCTTTGCAAAGCAATCACTGACATGCAGGATTCTTGATGTATAATAGTAAAAGTACAAGCCAATAATATCTAAGGGACTAGGAATCTTAACAGCCAGTTTAACAAAATATTTTTATTTATTTACTTTTGATTTGGGGCTCAACATAAGCATTTAAATAAACAAATACTCTGCTTTCCCTAACAGAGCTGGCCAGAGTAGTGGCCTGGCCACTAGATGGGTGGACTAAAAATTTAAATCACGGTGGCTGGCTAATCATCATAATGCAAAAACACAGCCATAATAACAATTAGGAGGAATAAAGACAGAGACTACTTAAAATGTCCTCTTTTGAAAACGAGCAGGGGATAAACAGTAGAATAAGCCACAGAGCAAAATAATTCAGCAAAACTGATTGGTGAAAACAAGAAGAGAAGGTCATAGGCTGAAGCCTTCATCATTTCACAGAACAATCAAGAGATGGTCAAATAAGTCCTTCTCCCAAGACAGTTTTTTAGGCTATGTGTAACTATGGAGAATGGCTTTTTGAGGTGTGAATGAAACTAATATGAACAAACCAATGATACGAAGCAATAGAATTACCTGATTTAGGTTGTCCTTGTGGTATATTGATAATTTTACTTATTTGTTGAAGAACTGCTGGGAAACCCTTCAAACCCTCAGGGCACTGGAGAACAGAATCAAGTCTTCTACCTGTTATCCGATTCAAAAGGCAAAATGAGCAGAGAAATAGGAGAACGTAATAACAACAACAATAATGATAATGATATGTTGACACAATGGCACGGAAACTCTGTGATAGTCACAACTGTTTTAATTTAAAAGGTAATACAAATGAACAGAGAAAGAAAACTTACCCTTCAATTCCAGGCTGGTATTCAACCTTCTTTCTGCAGTTTCTAAGAGGTGTTTGCCGGTTTTCCACAAGTGACACTGAGTAGTTGCCAAATCAAATATGGCCATAGCAGAGGGGCAGAGGCCCTCCAGGACATCCCTTAGGGGATCACTGTGCTCCAGCTGGACACTGCTAGCCCAGAAGTTCTCCTGGAGCATAGGGACTGAGCATTCGGAAGGAGCAAGCAGCTTATCAGTAACATCCGAAATGGAGTAAAACACCATTCCTTTGGAAATGAAGAGAGAAAGCTGAAAAATGATTTGGTCTTGCAAATAACACCTAGCATAGGTGCTCAATCCCAAAGAAGTCAGACCTTCACTTCTGGTTTTTCTAACAGTTTATAATGAATCTACACGTGTGCCCTATCAAAGCAAAAAAAGTCTACCAACCATGGCTTATAGTCTAATAAGCACTTCCTACACCCAATCAATGCATGCAATTCCCAAGAAAAAGCAAAATCACACTGTGTAGAAGTTTGGTGTTGTTTCCTGAGCCTGTCATGCAGTGTATTTTCAGTTTGGTGGAACACATAAAAGCATGTTTTATACATGGTTAAAGTTTAATTGCCTTTAACTCTCACTCATCACAGTTAACACTACACACAACCCTTTTTATGCTTTAAATCCTGCTTCTCTCTATTAGTTTCTGTCTTATAATTAATGCCAGATTCTTACCTGCTGCTGCCGCATTCCCAATGGCCTGCAGTGTTGAACGGCCACTGCCAGATTGCTTGAGATTTCCAGATCCCTCAGATGATTGATGCTCAATCTTATCTTCCACTTTTGCCAGTTCCCTGATCACTTCTTGATAGCGTTCTAAGAAAATCAGCTCACCACAGGAAGCAGAATTCTCCAGACCAAACATGGCAGCAACCTGACACAATGGAATTAAGGAGCCCCACATATTTATTTAGAAGAAGCATTGTAAAAACATTCAAATGTGTTCTTGTAGAGCAGGAGATTGAGACAGTCAATTTTATTGAAAAGATGGAATAATTCTGACAGAGGCACACATCTACAGATAACTTCCTCCAAGAAAGAGTAGTGAGCCAAAGATTTCTTCTAGGTTTATCAGACCCCTTACAGTGTTTTCATTTAAAATCTATGTGGAAGACAATCACAACACTTCCAATATTTGTGTCTCTTAAGTACATAAGTTACTTAACTCTTAAGTTAAGCAATAATCATAAGAAAACTTCTGCCCTAAAGTTGGACACCTGGAATGTTCGGACAATGACCCCTGGCTTTTCTGACGACCTGCAGGAAATAGACGACGCGCACAAGACAGCTGTCATCGACATGGAACTGAGTAGGCTGCAGATGGACATTGTTGCCCTGCAAGAGACGAGATTGCCAGACTCGAGATTTGTCAAAGAAAAAAAATTCTCATTCTTCTGGCAGGGAAAACCATTGAATGAGACCAGGGAATATGGTGTTGGCTTTGCGGTTAGAAATACTCTGCTGAGATCCACTGTTCCACCTACTGCGGAGAGTGAAAGAATCATGTCTCTGCAGCTCCACTCATCAGCAGGACCGGTCACCCTCATTAGTGCATATGCACCAACACTGTCGTCCACAACAGAAGTCAAAGACAAATTCTATGACGATCTGGCAGCTACTATCAAAAAAATCCCCGAGAGAGAACCACTGTTCATTCTCAGAGACTTTAACGCTAGAGTTGGTGCTGATCACAATTCTTGGCCCACTTGTCTAGGCTGTTTGGGCATTGGGAAGATGAACAAAAATGGCCAACGCTTGCTGCAGTTTTGCTGTTATTATGGTCTTTGTGTCAGCAACACGTTCTTTAATACGAAGCTTCAACACAGAGTCTCTTGGAGACATCCAAGATCAAAGCATTGGCATCAGCTCGATTCGATCCTCACTAGATGCTCCAGCCTTCCTCGTATGATCACACGCAGTTATCAAGGTGCTGATTGCGATACTGATCACTCCCTGGTGTGTAGCAGAGTAAAACTGCGAACAAAGAGATTGTATCACACGAAAAAGGAAGGAAGACCACATATTGACATCAGCAAGACTCGCGATCAGAGAAAAGTGGAGGAATTTGCCCAAGCGCTTGAGGAAATTCTTCCAGGCCCAGCTGATGCAAATGCACCTGAACGATGGGAACATTTCAAGATGCTGTTTATAACACCGCCTTGTCCACATTCGGCAAGAAGACCAAAAAGACGGCAGACTGGTTCAAAGAGGAGTTGATGCCAGCCATCGAGGAAAAGAAGAGAACTCTAGCAGCATACAAAGCCTGTCCTAATGAGTACAACTTGCAGGTTCCTCGAGTTGCTCGTAGCAAAGTCCAACAGACTGCCAGGAGATGTTCTAACGATTATTGGCTTCAGCTCTGCTCTCAGATACAGATAGCAGCAGACACAGGTAACATCAAGAAAATGTATGATGGTATCAAGCAGGCTTTAGGTCCAATACAGAAGAAATCTGCTCCCTTGAAGTCTGCTACAGGCGTGATCATCCAGGACCGAGCACAGCAGATGGACCGCTGGGTGCAGCACTACTCAGAGCTATATTCTAGAGAGAATGTAGTAACTGAAGAGGCATTAAATAACATTGAGTGCCTGCCTGTCTTGGAAGAGTTGGACAGAGAACCAACTTTAGCAGAAATAAAAGCGGCCTTGGATTCCCTCGCCTCCAGCAAGGCACCTGGGAAGGATAACATTCCTGTTGAAGTGCTGAAGTGCTGTAAAGAGATCATCACCACCGAGCTGTATGAAATCTTTTGTCTTTGCTGGAGGGAAGGTGGAGTACCACAGGATATGAAGGATGCAAACCTTGTCACATTGTATAAGAACAAAGGCAACAAGGGCAACTGCAATAACTACCGTGGCATCTCTCTTCTCAGCGTTGTAGGGAAGCTGCTTGCCCGTGTTGTGCTGAAGAGACTCCAGGTGCTTGCAGACAGAGTCTATCCAGAATCACAGTGTGGATTTCGAGCTAATAGATCCACCACTGACATGGTATTCTCCCTCAGACAGTTGCAGGAGAAATGTAGGGAACAACAAGAGCCGCTCTTTGTGACCTTCATAGATCTTACAAAGGCCTTTGATTTGGTTAGCAGGGATGGCCTTTTTAAAATCCTTCCCAAGATTGGATGTCCACCTCGACTCCTTAACATTATCAGGTCCTTTCATGAGGAAATGAAGGGCACTGTAGTTTTTGATGGCTCAACATCAGATCCCTTTGACATCCAAAGCAGAGTGAAACAGGGCTGTGTCCTCCTGCCAACTCTGTTTGGGATCTTTTTTGCTGTCATGCTGAAGCACGCTTTTGGAAATACAACAGAAGGTGTCTATCTCCAGACTAGATCAGATGGAAAGCTCTTTAATCTCTCTAGATTGAGAGCGAAGACCAAAGTCCAGCTGAAATGCACGCGGGACTTCCTCTTCGCCGATGATGCAGCTGTTGTTGCCCATTCTGCTGAAGACCTCCAACAACTTATGAATCGTTTTAGTAAGGCCTGCCAAGATTTTGGACTAACAATCAGCCTGAAGAAAACACAAGTCATGGGCCAGGGCGTGGACTCACTTCCCTCTATTACCATCTCTACACAAGAATTGGAGGTTGTTCATGATTTCGTGTACCTTGGCTCAACGATCTCTGACACTCTCTCTCTAGATTTCGAGCTGGATAAACGCACTGCCAAAGCAACTACCATGTTCTCTAGACTCACAAAGAGAGTATGGCTTAATAAGAAGCTGATGGCATATACCAAGATCCAGGTCTATAGAGCCTGTGTCCCGAGTACACTCCTGTACTGCAGTGAGTCCTGGACCCTTTGTACATGGCAGGAGAGGAAGTAGAACACGTTCCATATGCGTTGTCTCCGATGCATTTTTGGTATGACCTGGCAGGACAAAGTTCCAAATAGAGTAGTCCTAGAATGAGCTGGAATTTTTAGCATGTATACATTACTGAAACAGTGACGTCTATGTTGGCTTGGGCATGTTGTGAGAATGGCAGATGGTCGGATTCCGAAAGATGTCCTGTATGGAGAATTAGTGCAGGGAAAGTGCCCCAGAGGAAGACCACAGCTGCGATACAAGGATATCTGGAAGTGAGATCTGAAGGCCTTAGGAATGGACCTCAACAGATGGGAAACTTTGACATCTGAGCGTTCAGCCTGAAAGCAGGCGGTGCAGCATGGCCTCTCCCATTTTGAAGAGACACTTGTTCAGCAGGCCGACGCAAAGAGGCAGTCCCGAAACCAGCAAAATCAGGGAGCTGGACAAGGGGACAGATTGTATTTGTCTTCAGTGTGGAAAGGATTGTCACTCTCGAATTGGCCTTCTCAGCCACACTAGACACTGTTCCAAGACCTCTATTCAGAGCACGTTACCATAGTCTCTCAAAACTGAAGGATGCCTACAGGAGAGAAGTACATAATGCTTTGCACTTCAACTTATGTTAGCTTTCCTTACAAAAGAGTGAATAAGGTCCCAAGGCAGGAGATCCTAACAAGAAAAGGAGTCCAAGAAGGGTGGGAGTTTCTTAAAAAATAAATTCTAAAAGTGCCACTACAAACAATTCCAACAAGAATAAAAGGTGGAAGGTACAAATTTGCAGATGACACAAAACTGAGTGGAATAGCTAATACCCAGGAAGACAGAAACAAAATTCAAAATGATCTTGATATGCTGAAAACAACAGAATGAAATTCAACAGGGATAAGTGCAAAGTACTGCGCCTTGGAAAAAGAAATCAAATGCACAGTTACAAGATGGGGGATACCAGCCTCAATGATACTACAAGCGAGAAGGATCTTGGAATTGTTGTAGATCACAAGTAAATATGAGCCAATAGGGTGATGTGGCTACAAAAAAGGTAAATGCTATTTTAGGCTGCATTAACAGAAGTATACTTTCCAAATCCCGCGAGGTGCTAGTCCCCCTCTATTCAGCACTGGTTAGGCCTCACCTTGAGTATTGTGTCCAGTTCTGGACACCACACTTCAAGAAGGATGCTAACAAATTAGAACAAGTTCAGAGGAGGGCGACAAGGATGATCAGGGGGCTGGAAACCAAGTCCTATGAGGAAAGACTGAAAGAATTTAGCATGTTTAGTCTTGAGAAAAGAAGAACAGAGGTGTGATATGATAAAAAATTTCAAATACTTGAAAGGCTGTCATACAGAGGAGGGGCAAGATCTGTTCTCAGTCATCCCAGAGCGCAACAATGGGCTCAAGTTACAGAATGCCAGATTTTGATTGAATATCAGGAAAAACTTTCTCACTGTTAGAGTAGTAAGACAGTGGAACCAATTACCTCAAGAGGTGGTGAGTGCTCCAACACTAGAGGCATTCAAAAGAAACTCAGACAACCACCTGGCAGATACCCTTTGGTTTGTATCCCTGCATCGAGCAGGGGGTTGGACTTGATGGCCTTCTAGGCCCCTTCCAACTTCACTATTCTATGATTCTCCTTAGAATCCTCTCTGGAAAATCTTTAGTGTAAACAAGCAATTCTCAAGCATTAAAAAAAAGACTCAATACTAATGTTAGGTTAGACCTCCAAAAAGCAGCACACCATAACATGGAGGCCTCAGATGCACCATCAGCCTCCATGCTGTGGATCAGGAGCTCTATTTTCACAGTCACCTTGTGGAATTCACTGCCATGGAAGATGGCTATGGCTGTCTACTTAAATGGTTTTAAGAGGTGAACCAGATATTATCACAGAGCTTTATGCATGACTACTAGTCACGAGAGCTATGTATTGCCTCCAGTATCAGAGGCAGCATGCCACTGTATAACCATTGTCGGGGAAATGAGAAGGAGGATGCCGGTGCAGTCCCATCCTTCTGACAGGCTTCTTAAAGCAACTGGGTTGTGTCTGTATAAATGGAATGCTGGATTAAACAGGCCTTTGGTCCGCCTAGAAGGTTCTTCATATGTTCACTCCAGTCATACAAATCATTTGCTATATTTACCAGAATTGGTAGAGGTGGTGGTGGGCTGGACTGCAAGGCAAGGACTGCAGCCTTTACAGAGTCACCCCACCTGCAGGTGTGCACAAAGAATATCAAGTAACTAGGAGCCATGGGAAATTAATTCCTAGGGATCTGTAAACATATCATGGGTGCATACAAAGTGCCCAGTGTTACCTGATGAGCTTCCACATAGTTTCCCCTTAAGATGCAGGCAACAAGAAGAGACTCTGGTGGGGAAAGCATCATTGGGATGAGGGAGCTCTCTTGAGGCATGATCTTATATTCTACGTCACTCCAGTCAGATAGAGTGCTAGGGCATCCCTCTAAAAAAAAAGAGGAAATAAATTATAAACAAAAGCCAGTAGATGGAACAGTTACCAGGTCCAATAGATATGCTCAGATGTACACAAACAGCCATACAAGTATGTACACAAATTAAGTACTTTGTCAAGTTCTGTCATTTCTTAAGTAACTGCAGAACAGATTGAAAGTTTTTCCACTGAATTAATTACTTAAATATATTTAAAATCAAAGTATCAATAATAAAATCATAATCTTTAATTCATATCATATAATCAGATGATATAGTTCTCTCATTGATTGCAATATAATTTGATTATATCATAATCAATGAGAGAACTATATCATCTGATTATATAATAATAAATGAGACAGTTTAAAAATTAACAGATCAAGGCAGGGAAATTAAAATTAAAAAAAATAGCCACACACCTTCATGCACAAGGTTTTTTAAAAAAACACTTATGTTGAGTTGTGGGGTGTTTTCTGACCCCAATGTGAATTACAGTGTATTGAGGGATCAAGGTTAGAACTGTGGATAGAGTTAAGTGAAATATACCTTTTACCATTCTCAACTAATGCAAGAAATTTTGATTTCTCCCAGGGTCTAGCTGCTAAAAAGCAGATCACATCATTTTTGCTTTATTGCAACATAGTTCACTGAAAAACAGTGTAGAACTCTTTTTTGTTTGTTTGTTTACAAAATATACATGACAAGTGGTTAACGTATGTGGAAATTGTTTACATCTTTTGGTGACAATGCAGCAGAACACCTAAATTTTAGGTCTAGGTCTGTGTAGATTCTGCAACAAAGTATGACCCTGGGATAATAAAATGTTATATCCTGGCACATCATGGTTAAGAACAGCAGCTACAGAAGATCTGTGCTTGGTATCAAAACACTAGGTAAGCCTTCCCGGGGGATACCTCACAGAAACAGGATGGGGATTCAGGAGTGAGAAACCAGCTCCATACCGGATGCACTAGTGATACTCAATTCACTGCTTGTACTCTCCACCAGGGAGCTGGATGTTCTCTTCTTGGAATCTAAAGCAGAAAATAAAAATATTTGGTGAAATAAAAATATTTGGTGAAATATCCTTCAGTTGTTTTCATTTCATTCCTCCAGATCTTTTCGTTCTATATTACATGGGAATAATGAGGAGTAGTAGGATTCTTGGACATAAATCGATGCTAAACCAAGACTGCTAGGTTTGCAGGAGTCTCTCCAATTGCTCCCCCAAAGCTGGGTTCAATGTTACAGCATCCATGCAGAGGTTACTGACCATGGAAATTCTCCGTGCCAGGGAACAAGTAGCTCTCTAGGTGTTGTGGGACTACAGCTCACATCAGCCTTGGTCAACATAGCCTATGGTTAGGATGATATAAATTACAGTCCAACAAAACCTGGAGAACTCACATTTCCTACCCATGCAGTAAACCATGGGTATAACTCCTGAAAGCCTTTATTCCTCATTCATCACTGAAAAAGTGAGTCCACCTCTAAAGATGACTCAAAGCAAGTCAGCTGCAGTAAATACAGGTCTTAGAAAAGTTACTATTTACTGGTAGCAGACAATGAGGACACAAAGCTGCCAACCCTTAGCAACAGCAATTGCTCACACACTTATCCACTTCCTCTACTGGGGACTGAAGGAGGGAGAAGAGGGACTGATTCATAAGATCCTATCTCTGTAAGATCTACCTCAGGTTTTAGGAAACTTTCGCCTTCCCAATATTTGGACTACAACTGTTCGAATCCCTTACCGTTAGACATACTAGTTAGCAGTGAATGGATCTGTAGGCCAGAACAAGTGGAAAGCAAAAAATTCACTCCATACCCCTACATCCCAGTTTTGGTTACAATGTCCAAGCCTAAAGTAGTACCATGTTTTCCCGAAAATAAGACAGGGTCTTATATTAATTTTTGCTCCCAAAAATGCATTAGGGCTTATTTTCAGGGGATGTTTTATTTTTTTTTCAAGTACAACAATCTACATTTATTCAAATACAGTCATGTCATCTTCTGGTTGCTGCACAATGCTGCACAATGCTGAACAATGGTGGAGGGTGGGGTTTCACTTAACTGGGGCTTAGTTTTGGGGTAGGGCTTATATTATGAGCATCCTTAAAAAATCATACTAGGGCTTATTTTCAGGTTAGGTCTTATTTTCGGGGAAACAGGGTAGCGTAAGCCACAGAGCCTGTTTGCTCACAATGACAGTTGTTCCAGATCTTTGAATCAGGACTCCCCATATAGACCAGAATGGGCTGCAGCCCTGTAATTCACCACAATCTTTTGTAGACACAGGGTTCAGAAAGAGGAGAGCAGTGCTATCTCTGAACTGTGGCAGTCCAAGATTCCCAGACATTTTTCCATCTTACCTGGCTTTTGCCTTTGAGACTGACTGTGCCTTCTCGAGGTGGACGCTCTGCTTAACTTATCACATGTTCTACTTTGAGTACATTGACTGCCTAGAAAAGCAACATTCAGCCTTTTAATTAGAGACCTATTATAGTATTCCTCACAAACAGGCTAGTAGAAGGCAGGTCCCATCATATCATAAATTCCTCTATTAAAGTATTGAATAAAACCCAGGTGTTTTTTTTTACCAAGAATAAATTTAGACTACGGGCAATGCAAGTAAAATATATGCTGCAGATGAATAGTTTTGGATGGAAAATCTGTGAGTTACATTTTGCAGAACAGGGCCTAAATGATGGAGATCCATGTTAAGATAATTTAAGAATAAGAGACAGGAATCAGCCTACTAGTAACAGAGGGCTGGCAGGAGGAGGTCAGAAGTGCCTTCCATCACAGTGCCCACTACAGGCTGTCTATAATATATTATAGACTACAGCGCTGCAAATTTTGGAACTGAAGTCATATCTCTGGTCCAGGTAGTCTAGTATTTTCAACTCTGACAGACAATAGCTCTCCAGAATTTCGGACAGGACTCTTTCCCCGTTCTACCTGGAGATCCTTGTTATTCTCCTTGGTGGTCTCCAACGCAAGTACTAACCAGGCCTAGCTCTGCTTAACTTCCAAAACCAGACAAAATAAGGTGTGTTCAGGGTGGTATTAATGCAAGAGTGAACTAGATGTGGAGATACCATTCTGGTAGCAGCACTGACCTCAGCTATTCTCTTTATGTCAGAAGCACAGAGTTAATTTCATACAATGTAGCCAAACCAGAGCGGTGGAAGTTCATTGTAAACAAAGATGGGATGCCTGGTGCCTCCAGTGCTTCCACTTCTCTTCAAAGATGTTTTTCTCTTTCATCACACAGAAGACTTTTCTCTCCAAATGTATATTGAACTGAATTGACGTGGAACATCACAACCTACCTTCCCTTCATAACAGTAAGGGAATATAATACCCAATTAAGCAGGTGAAACATTGATCCAAATGCCCCTATTCTGTAGCAGAATGAAAGTAAACTACAGTCAAGTATCATGAGACTATCATCTAACTCAAAAGATGCAACTTTGCCAAACTGCTTGGGGAAAAATTGTATCCTGTCATTTTTGTGCATCTTTTAGATGTGGTTGTAAAGCATTCCACTATAGAGTTTTATGTCATGTCATGAAGCAGGCTTTAATATTCTGTATCTTTCAAAGTTTCTTACTTGTATGGTATGTCTTGTCCCTTACTTGGCTATCCCCAAGACTAACAGAAGTAGTCAAATCTTTGAAAACTCTTACCTGCACTTCTGTTGCTCAGCACTATTCGGAGCCGCCACTGAGCTTCAGAGAGATACTTGGAGAACAATTGCATGCGGGAGCCAAAACCATCCTTATTTACAGATAAATTCAAGCAATCCAGCAGGACCAGCTCCTCTTGAGATGCATGACTTGGATCCCATGGGGAAGCACCTTCAATTTCTTTCAAATGGTCCAAAAGCATTTTGAGAAAGACTTCCATAGCAACATCATCCACTAGAAATCCACTGACATCTCTAGTTAAATGTTTCAAATCCAAGTACGTCAATCTGAAGGAATCATAAGGGTTGCTGTTCGATTCCAACTCAAGCGCCATTTGGACACTGTGATGTTTGTGAGATGTAGTGACAGTGTGTATCTCTGGTTTCCTTTCAGGTCCTGCAGAGTGCTGAGGACTTGCTGAATTGGAAGAACCCTGGCTAGTGCAACGCTCTACTCTCTTTGCAACATGGTCCTTTTTTTCAAGGCCAGCCTCCTGTGTATTAACCTCCTCTTGGGATTCAGCATCATACAGGTCACTATAGGAGACAAAGAGCAAGGAGAAGATGTTCTCTAGAAGCTCCAAGCGTAGAGGAACAGGGACAGTCCTCAAAAAATGCTGACACTTGGCAAGATACTGAGCAAAGAGATCCTCACAATCTGAAATATTAAAAAAAATACACACATAACATATCAGTGATGGCTTTTCCTTCTATGCATGATCTCATTCAACCACACTCTTACCAGCCAGGATGGAGAATATTCAACCCTCCATATGATGTTGGCTTACAACGACCAGTTTCCTTTAACTTTAGTCAAGCTGGCTGAGGCTGATAGGAGTTGTCATTTCTCCATGTTTCCCACCCCAGTGTTAAGGATTGTATTTCATGGGCTTGCCAACTGCTATTAGCAAGTATTATTTCCAGACCATTACTGCCTAATCCCATACTTCTAGGACATACCTTGCTTCCAGAGAAATCACACAGCTCATGGAGCCTGTGAAGAAAGGGTACAGGGGAAGTGACAACTTCCCTAAGATCGGTCATGGGGACTGAGAACCCTATAATCATGAGGAACACAACTGTTCATCATGGGATCACTGATAACAATTCCTCTTCTTTACCAGGGATGACTCATAAAGAAGAGTTGCAGCCCAGGGCGTTTCTAGCTATGCCTTAGAAAATAAGCTTGAGTGCAGCTGACTTCTAAGTAAACATATATTAGATCATGTGCTGTTCCTCACAGTTGTGTTATGTCATTTGTCAGCAAGCGCATTATACATGAAATAAATACAATGTTATCTGTACCATAAACTGATTTTCATATAAACATATACCAATTTGTATGAAAACCCTCTTCTCCAGAGCTTGGAATACTTTCAGACAGAAGTGTGCAGATTTGTTTTCAGTCTCCAGCTCCCATAAGTCTAGAGTTGGAGTGGAAGGAGGGGGGAAATCTGCCTATCTCCACTTTCAAAATAATGTCAAAAAACAAATTAAATGTCCTATGACACCTCCCATTATTACAGCATGAGCGATTGTATCAGCTGTATTAAATTTTTACTTCTTAAAATTAATTTTATTTTTAAATTAATTTGTATTTTAAAATTCATCTCTACGGTGCCACATGAGTCTTTGTTAGTTTTGATGCAGTTCACTAACACAACTACACTTTTGGAAGGTAGAGAATGTGCAATTTTAATATTCAACCATGTAATGTTAAACATGCCTGAAGAGGTTTTTTTTTTAAAAAAAGCACCTTATAGTGATTGCATTTGATGGCACGGTTTAAAAACACTCCTGATGTTGCCAATACAATCACAGAATAAAAAATGGCTGGAAATCAACATGTATTTACCAACTGAATCAATTAAACTTACTGAGTGTTGATTTACCAAGTTCTCATTGCTTCACTGGATCTACTCTAGCTGAGTCTAGCAACTGAATTTAGGCATTAAGCAACAGTATCCATTCTCCAAAATAGGAACACAGACTGCTGTTTTACACTGAGCCGAGATTGCCGATCAAGTCTACTTAGTAGGGTATGCACTGACTGTCAACAGCCCTTCAAGTTTTCAGACAGGAATTTCCCTGTGTCTTATCTCAAAATGCCAGGCAAAAACATGGGACCTCCTGCATGCAACACATGTTGCTCTAACAATAAGCCTTTCCCTTAATGTTTTAGCCCTTATGAAGTTCTATAAGAAAGGAGTAAAAGTAGACAACAAGCACTGGGACAAGGAAGTCTAAAGTAAGAAGTCTGTCAAAAAAGAAGCAGATGCACAGGGAATGGAAAACAACACTGAATGTGATTAGGACCTATCCACAAGCTGCCAGACCTGGACTAAGAGGCTGATCTGCAGATTCATTTTCCTCAGGTGACTTATCAGAGAGATCTCTGATTAAGAACCTTGCACAGTCCTTGCAGTCTGAAACTTTGTGTGCGTTGATACAGAGTGCATAGATAGCATATTTCATGGCACAAAATGCCTGAAAAAGAATGAGATTGCGTTGCTGGCTCACAAGAGCAGAAACTGGCACCACTGCTGAACCTAAAAAGATATTAAATAATGAATGTTAGTTCACTCAGATATAGGGGAGGAAATACATTTCAGTAGTTTCTGGATCCAACAATCAAGTCATATATTCCAGTCACAAGGCTAAATAAGTGGCAGCTATATACATTTATGAGGACTAACAAATAGCAGTTTATTTGTATGGCAAAAGACAACAGCATTAAGGTCATGGGCCACTTCTCTCTGTAGTATTTCTATCAGTAAATCAGGGAACCCACTGATCTAATATACACATTTTGTTCTTCAGCTATCCTTGAATCAGTATAGCACATTATACCTGGATGCAATTTCCCAAATTTTGTTAAGAGACAGGCAGAGATTACTCCTATTAAATGCTATTAACCACTTAAAAACAAACTGTATCTAACTTTTACAGGCAGGATCAGGGAGATGAGGTAATAAATCAAGAGCAGACAAAGTGACATTACTGGCCCTGCTGGGTAGAATTACTGGGAGCTGCAGTCCAACAACATTATGTGCTGTCAAGTAATTTGCGACTTATGGCAACCCCATGAATAAGTGACTACCCAAAAATTCTATCATCAACAGACCTGCTTTGCTCTTGCTAACTCAAGGTTGTGGGTTCCTTTATTGGGTTACTCCATCTCTAAGATCTATATGGCTGTATTTGTCACCCCTGTATTAGATGGCTATATATGTCGCTTACACAATTTACCTTCAGCTTCTGTGGCCTTGCCTGGAATTTTCTGGAGAAGCTCAATGACAGCTTCTTCATTCAACATCAAGAGATTGGTAAGATGATGGAGAAGGTATAAGGAAGAGTGGCAGTCCAAATTGTGCAAGTACTGCAGAAGAATCTTCTCTGGGATAATATTACTGAAAAAGAAAGCATACTTTCAGAGCTTTGAAGATACTGTACTTACTATCTCCATATTGTGTATTAAACTAAAAACATTCAAAATATTCCAAACCCAGATCAGATCAGTTAACATAAAGTTGGTTTCTTTTTAAAGAAGTATTTCTTGAACCATCCAAGCAGTGGAAAGTTGTCAGAACTCACTTGCGACAAAGACAAGTGACGCAGACCCTTTGAAGCTACAGAATGTACATACAATGTTGACTTATTATGCAGCGTCAAGTTGCTTCTGATGCTGGCAATCCTAACAGGGTTTTCAAAATATATGAGATATTCTAGGAGTAGCTTACCATTGCCACACCCACCCACTTTGAGATTCCATGACTGAGCAGGTGTTTGAACCAGTATTTCCTGAATCCTACAAGATGCATTCTGACACAATGGCTCTCTTGTATCAACCTACCATTCTGTAGTTTATTTAACAGTCCTTCTATAGCTGGAACTAGCACTTAGATTAAAGCCAGATATACATGTGTTGCAATTCTGTGGGAGCATTTTCCTGTCACCTAAACCTAGGGAGTGTATATGACATAGAAACAAGAAGTTTTGTAGCAACAAATTTGTAGCAAACTTCCTATAAATAGCAAATTACTACACAAATTAAGCGTACAAATATCCTTCACTTTCCCATTACCTCCATGGACAGATAATAGAATTTTGCCTCTTTTATCTGAAACACATGCAGCTATTACTCCACTATGAATGCATTTCAATATTTTAAGACTGGAGTGACAAGGAAGAAAGAAATAAGTGCAATGTAGAAGAAGTGTGACAGAGAATAGAAGCTAATTCTCTGAGCAACACAGCTGAACAGAAGAAGGGAACTAACTACAGGAGAAATAAAAGGGAGACATGAACATTAAAGAAGAAGCTGCTCCTAGAGAAAGGGTATGTCACCTCCACCCTATAATTATGGCCAGTGGCCTAAAATGCATTGAGTCTGCACATGCTACTAAATGTCACATTCATTATGTCTCACTGAGGTGACTGAGGTATTTGAATTCACACCTCAACAAACTGCTAAGGCTGGAGAAACCTTCCCTTCTTAATCACGTTAAAGCCATGATTTTAAAAAAATGCTTTTTAAATGTCTCACTGCAAATTGTTCTCAAATGTGGAGAAGAGGCCTTTATCAAAAGGATTTGGCCAAATATTTCCATGCTGTGTTACCTATTCTGTTGTATGCACCACTCGAGAACTTCAACTTGAGTGCACAGCCCATCACAGAAATCTTTTAATACTGAGTCATTGAAGGAGTCCTGTTAGAAAGAAAGAGGCAATAAGGAAATTATATCAGGTTTGTTCAAAAAAACTATTACCTCTAATTCTTCATCCAAAAAACTGACCAGAATCCAAGCAGAGAAAGTGCTTGTGCCCTCCCCAGGTGCCTGGTAAGATCTGACTTGCCTGAGATTTGTGAAGAGTCCAGAGCAGCATTTTTGCTGATTCAATACTACGACATTGAGTCCATCCTAGTAATATCACAAGGCGACTGAGGTATTTGAATTCCCGCCTCAACAAACTGCTAAGGCTGGAGAAATCTTCCCTTTTTAATAATGATAATGCCGTGATCTAGAGGGGAGGAAAATACTTTTTTTAATGCTGTGAAATATCAGACTTGGAAGAACTGTTACTGATAGAACAAGCCCATGAAATATAAAATTTATATAAATAAACAGCTCACTGGGACTGGGAATGGATTCTTTAGTCTCCCTGGAAACAGTCTTTGAAAAACAGATACACAATATGCTACCATAAGGCCATCTCACTTTTCTAGTTCTAAAACTTCCCTTCAGCATTTTATACAGAAACAAAGCATGATGGGGTAACAATAATCGAAAGCTTTTATGGCACTAATCAAGGATAAGGAAAACTTATTCAACCCACTGGTCATACTCCAAGTGGGGTCTACTCTCCAGGAGTAGACAGGAATTAAGCACAGAACAGAATAGGTCAAAGTGAAGAGAAGAGGGGCAGGTGTGCCTTCTATCAATTCTGGCAGTTTTACACCAAGCATACAAAGCATAGCTCGCCTGATTGTACAACTCCTCAAGAATAAACCACAGTGGAAGACCTTGACTGCTAAAAAATACAGTTCCATTCCATGTACCAGTTTTATTTCATGCAACAGCTCAACTCCATGCAGAATACTTAAAATTTAAATACACCTTTATATTGGATCATCACTTATTGGAGATCAGTGAAGAAGCAATTTGTGGTATGGATAGGGAACCCACTTGTGGATTGCATCTGAGTCAGAGGTTTCCCATCCTGGTCATGGACAAATGCAGCCGGGCATCGCAGCATATACTGACCAGATAGCTCAGCTGAATTAGGCACGTGACTCTAGAGTGAGAGTCTGGGAGTTTGATTCCTCGTTGTGGCTCCTGAGACAGGACATAGCCTGTGTAAACTTGGACAAGCTGCATACTCTCAGAGTGCCCCCAGAAAAAGGGAATAGCAAACCACTTCTGGGTACTTGCTATCTAGAAGACCCTGGCAAGGGTCACGGTTAGTTGCTACCGTGTTTCCCGGAAAATAAGACAGGGTCTTATATTAATTTTTGCTCCAAAAAATGCATTAGGGCTTATTTTCAGGGGATGTTTTATTTTCTTCATGTACAACAATCTACATTTATTCAAATACAGTCATGTCATCTTCTGGTTGCTGCACAATGGTGGAGGGCGGGGTTTCACTTAACTGGGGCTTATTTTTGGGGTAGGGCTTATATTACGAGGCATCCTGAAAAATCATACTAGGGCTTATTTTCAGGTTAGGTCTTATTTTCAGGGAAACAGGGTATCAACTTGAAGGAATGTTGTTGTTATAGCAGCATGTGCTTTATGTGCACCAAAGCCCCATACTAAAGTCCAACACTTCTGTTAATAGATTTTGGTTAAATAAATCCTTGCCCGAGATCTTGGAGAACCACTACTGATCATGGTCAAGACAGATACATATATTTATGTGTAGTTCAGTCCTCTTCAATGCCAGTCAACTATTTTACATTCCTGTTTCAGACATTTAACCACTTATTTCAAAATATGAAACTTGTCACTTTCTAGTCTATGTTCACATCCCTTCATTCAGAAAAAAAAACATCTTTAACATACATGGACTCAAGTGAAAAATACTCAAGGCAGCAATCAGAGGGTTGCATTCAATGGTGTCCATCAGGTAGCAGAATGCAACACAATGGAAGAAGTGGCTTCCCCTCCCTCCAGTAATCCCCCTGCATGCCTTTCAAACTGCTCTGGACAGAGATCCTCTGGAACACCTTGAGGAGGCCAGTGAGGAGAAGAGGAAAGAGAAGTCATATTATGAAGTCCACTTGTATGGCATCAGATGGTGCCCACTGTAGATATCTAGATAAAGTACAAGGTACTGGATAGTTCCATGAATTAGGTGTCTAGCTGTGGAGCCAGAGGTTGGGAGTTCAATTCCTGCACTATGCATCCCAGAACAGCCAGTTTGTGTGTCTTGGGCGAGCTGCACAGTCCCAGGATGCCCCCAGATGAGGATAGTAAACCACTTCTGAGTACTCTCTACTAGAAAACCCTGAAAAGGGTTGCCATAAGTCAGAATTAATAATCATGTGAGTAAGTCAGCACATAATTATTATTTCTTCCCTACCCCCTTATTTGAAGTTCATTGAATTAAACACTAAGGCACTAAATTTACCATACATTTGCCAGAAATCTCAGTGTTAATGGCAGGACTGTCATTCACAAACAGCTTTGCTTTGTTCAGGGCCAGGCTTGCCATGAGAAAGGGTGAGGCAACCATATGCAGTACAGATCCTAGCAATGTCACTCTTCTCCCAGCCATTTCTCCCAAGTTCCTTGGCCACTGCCCTCTGTCGGGAACAGAGCTGCTTGTGCAACCTGACCCGCCTGAGCCCCTTAAGGTAGTTTTCTACCCTCAGAAGCAGCAGAGACCATTGTCTCCTTGTTAGTACTGAAAAAAGATTCAGCTACTAGTCCCACTGGTTTCTGTCCATGAAAAAGAACAGGGAGACGACTATTTTCTCCTTTGCCTTAGGCAGCAAAATGTCTTCACAAGCCAGAACGTATTTCTGAGATGTTGGGATCAACAAGTTAACTGTTCAGCTTTTTCTGTCTTATGGGGGATTTACCAGAACTTGTTCCAAAAAGTGCTTGCTGCTACTGAGACAATAGAAATAGGCAGTTTTCCAAGAAGATGTCGGCTCACGATCCAAGAACAATGCCATCACTGCCCGCTCAGCATCCAACTGTTCTGATGAACCTGCAATATCCATAACTGTGGTTAAGTTCACATACCAGGGAGACATAGAAGACCTATTTAGGAATAAAAAGCCTTCCCACAATTTGAATGGCACAAGTTCAGCCGAGCATGGAGGGATGCTCCCTAGTTAACCTGGACAAGAACACAGCTTCTCTCCTCTCAGCCACTGCTCTACTGAAGTGGGACATGGTGCAGCAACCAGAGAACACCTGCAGGTGCCTGTTCCCCATGGGAAAATGCCCAAGATACTTCAGCATCATTCAAAAACTCTATTTTGCCATTTAACTAGAATTTATAAGGGGGTGGAGACTCTTTAAACTGAAACAAACCTTTGCCCGGAGACTTTGGTCCTAGCAGCTTCTCTCTCATCTTCTCAAGAAACACACTGCTGAAGAGGTTGAGCAAGGTGCGGCTGCCTTTCCTGAAGAGGCAGCTGAGTAACCTTTCTTCCCTCAGTGGGCTGCGTTCAGCCCAACAAGCATCCAGAAGTTCTCTGCAGAGAAGGCGCAGCTCTCCGGTCTGATTCTCTGCCTCCACATTCACCATGCTAAGGGCAGCATAGATTTCATCGACAGCCTTGTTCTGATCTGCTTCTGCTAAATTGGGATTTAGCTGAAGACGCTTCAAAAATTTCAGGGAATCCCAGAGAAAGTCAATTAAGATGTGTTGGGGTGAGAAACTATCAGGCAGCACAGAACTGTGTTCAGCAGGCTCTCTCTGAAGAAGTTGCAATACGACCTGCAGCTTCCGGGGAGCCTGCAGCAGCATTTTTTGGAGAGCCGAGGTTGCTTCTGCACTGAATTTCTGTATGGATACATCCCTTTGTTTCCTATTCGAATGTCTGTCTTCAAAAATTTCATACAACTCCTGAGAAAGGAAATACACAATTGGAACAACAATAAGTCATTTTTCATTGCAACTCCATTTGTCAAAATTAAAAACGTGAATGAACAAAGCAGGGAATGCCCCTCCGTAAATCTCAGGAGAAACATCTTCTCTCGCTTTACTATTCCTGCTGATTATTATACTTTCCCATGTCAATTTAATGCAAAAATGAACCGTCTTTTTTGAACAGATGCTCAGTATACTACTTTCTAACATCTAGGTTTCTTTTAATTTTGTCAGAGCACAGGTTATTTCAAGAGCCCTGTAAGTATTATTCTTAATCAGCAAAAGGCATAAATATGCTTCCAGCATTGCTTTCACAATTTTGTTCACATGGACTAGTCTTGTCCTATTCTTACTTTCTTTCAGTAAAGGACAGGGAGCACTTGAAATCAAAGTAATACTTATCCTCTTTTTCTGCTGTGGTGAAACAAGAACTAAATTAAAAACAAGAACTAAATAAAAACCTAGTTATGCTTTCAAGAGGAAATTAAACCACAAGCAGCCTGTGTACATGGCATATGATTTTCTTATAATAACTGGAACAACAGAAATACCTATTTCTGACTATAGCTTTAATGTGACCACCTGTGATTCCAGAATATGCTCCTTATTGGTCATCATTCATGCTCTTTGAATAGAATTTCTAAAAACTAATGGGAAATTTATAGACAAGAATAACTGGAACAACAGTGCTAAAGAAAAGCATGATCTGCTGTGAGTCAATTGCACTATCAGAAAAGGATCAAGAGTTTCGTTTGTTCTATTATTTTCTTTACTCTATTCCACTACCTGAAATGTTCAACTTACACAGAAGCTTCACACACACACACAGCATTATAATACCTGCTGAAATTAACAGTTATATAAGACATGATTATATAAGTCAATGCACTGATGAGTTTGTTCAGATGCTTCTGCACTAGAAAGAGCATAGCCATGTCAAGTTGATACTCAAAAAGGAAGCAGACCTTTAGAACAGTATGTGGGACGTTCTTTTCCAGTTCTTCTAAGAGAAGCAAGAATTCAGTTTCTCTTTTGAGAGATACTGGTAAAGTTTTCTGCAATGATCAGAGAAAAAAAGAAAAGAAACATATTAAAAGAGAATACAATTAAAAACTATTTAGTGAGATCTTATTGTCAGGCAGTTTTAGATGTTTTAAAGCTTTAGAAACTGGGGACAGACTGCAACTCATTTCTGACTCTGCTTTGATACTATACAATTACTCAGCTGCCATTAGCTATTCACTGTCAGTTATAACCCACAGATTCCATTCATTCATTTTTAAAGATGACAGCTACAATCCAAGGGAGCCATTGATGGGAACTATAAACACAGCTACAGCTTCTACCACACTAGGTTTAAACTAAATGTGCCCCATTAGCTCAGTAGGACTCCAAACTTTCCTACCACACCAACTCCTGTGCTTTTTAGCACACAGAAATAAAATAGCAGGAGCTTTTCCTGACACTTGATCCATAGACATAGGTGTCCTTTAAATATACAGCAGGGCCTTTCAAAAGGTAGCAATCCAATCAAAGTGGATGAAAGGAATTCAAGAGCATGGATCCTTGAACCAAAAAACGCCTGTTCCAGCGTGAATATTCAGAAAATGAATAGGCTTTGCATTAGCAGAGCAGTCCACAGAAAAAAATGTAACAGAACTTTTTACAGTCTTGATGAAGGTTTTGTTCACTATTCAATAAATAGTCATAATGTAGAAAGTACATAAGAAATTCACAAGTCATAATGTACAAAAAAACCCACACGAGTTCTCCACACTTTTAGCACTGCTAAATATAGTAAAACATGGCTTTGGACTTTTTTTTAAATCAAATTTCATTGAGCAGATTGAAATGTCTTTGTACTTGGGACACATTTATATATTTTGAATATTTTAAATGTTTTCTTTACCTGATCCCATGCCAGCCACTTCTGCAGCACAAGGAGCCAAAACCAAGCAAGTTTTTGAGGACTTCGATTAGGTCCACACCTACAAAGAACCCAATACCCAAGAATAGGACATTTACATTCTATATTCATGAATCTAGAAATCCCAATAACATGAACAGACAATTTGGTTTTGTCCCTGCCAACCACTTCCTCCATCTTCATGAAGACTTATATTGTCCAAGACAAACCCTTGATTCCCCATCTGTAAGGAATTACAAACGTGAAAAGACACTCATTTTTTGGCTAAGGCCCCTGAATTCTGGCTGAAGGAATTCCTGCAGATCTTTGGGGGCTGTAGTCTGAAGAACATGAACTTTTCATGCCTGTTCAATGTAGTGAGATCCATGTGATTATACGGACGAGTATTTACAACCATTTTTTTATTCTCCAGATTACAGACAGTATACTGAAATAATGATGAAAATATCTAACAGCAGTCTAACAAGAGTCTTACAACATGTATTATTGTATATAATGACAGTCTGTCATTGTTTGCATTTTGGGAAATAAAAACAATAACAATAACACAGGCACAAAGACTTCTGAGATACCCTTTTACTTTTAACTAGATTAATATTCCATTAACACAGTAAAATACATTTTAATAAGCCTGTGCATTATTACATCAGTGTATGATGTTGAGCCATAAAGTCAATACTGACTTATGGTGACCCTTTTCTTGGATTTATATGTAGGGAGTACTCAGAAGTGATTTACGACTGCGTTCTTCTGGGGGCATCCTGTGACTATGCAGCTTGTCCAAGGCCACACAGGCAGGCTCTTCTCTCTGGAGGCACAGTGGGGAATTAAACTCCCAACCTCTGGCTCCACATCTAGATACTCAATTCACTGAGCTATCCAGCCAGCTCATATTATGCATAGCCAATAATAAATCTATACACTGAAACCTTATGGTTAGGCAGCAATCTTCTATCCACATACTTGGAAGTAACCCCATTAAAAACAATGACACTGATTTCTATTGTCTATTATATTTCAATCTGTTTTAGATGCTTTAATATATACTTTCACTTATTTTTATCTAGAGGTAACAGAAAATTTGCAGCACTAACCTGAACTGGGAAGGGCAGGTAACTAGAGCATACAGAATTCTTTCCACTTTTTCAGAGCCATCCTTCCACTGATGTAACTGGGGAATGCAGGCCTGTGCAAGTTCCCACTCTCCTCTCTGCACACATTCACAGAAAAAGCGGAAGAGCTCTTCCAGGGATGCAGATTCTTCCTTACCAAATGGAAACATCTTCCTGCTTCAGAAAGCAAACACCAAGATGGTGGAATTATACTGTAAGCAAAGACTTCGCCAATATACTTCTTAAAGTCTAGAAAGGAATTTGCAAAATACTAAGTCTTTCTCTACAACATCTTTATAAAGTTCAGGCAGGTAACTGGTCTTGTATCATTCTTTTCAGTTTATTATTATTATTATTATTTCACTTTTATGCCACCCCACTCTCTTGGCATACAATAAAACAGGTTTTCAGGTGGAAGATGGCCTTAAGCCTGAAGGTACTTAACACTTATGGACTCATACTCCCATTCTGCACCAAACAATAAACACTATCAGGAAATACATGGCACCATACAGCAAGGACAAAAGTTTTCTTTTGCCAATGATGGTTCCATTAAAAATCCACTAAAATATTTGGATGACATGTGTGTGTAAACAGAAAACTGCAGCCTTCTAACTCATCTGCATATCAGCCTAACCTGGTGTCAGATCTGCAAGCAATAGATTGACAGATTACTTACCCTCACCCTTACACCCCAATATCCATCCAGTCCCCCCATGTCCAGCAACAATCATGCCACAAAATTTCTTTAGAAATGTGAGAGGCCATTAACTTGCAGTTTCAATCAGATGCACTTCTGCTTTCCACCTGGCAATGAGCATGCACTGAGAACTGCCTACTCAATGGCTACCTCCCATGCTGGATTCTTTTATGGGAAACCTCAAGAGTCCTCAAAAACAACCTGTATTTAAGAGCACAGCAATATAGAAAGCAGTCCTAAGCATGTTTATATCCATCTAAAGCCGTCCTAGTTAAAAAAGATTTACTCCCCAGTGTCTTATTTGGGATTACAGCATCAGATGGTGAAGAAGTCAGGAGAGTAGAAAAATAATTACTGTACACTAGATGCAGGACTGTAATGCAGCTTATCAACATACATTTCCTATGTTCACATATTTCTCCTGAGCCAGAGAACTTTTTTTCTATTTGTCACATTTTTTAAAAAAAATGTTCTGTCTTTCCCATCACTATTCACCACTGAGATTAAAATCCCTTTTAAAATTGTATTTGCAAGATAAAAAGGGTTATACTATTACTGAATTATAATTTTATCACTGCATTGTGTTCTGTCTGAAATTCAGTACCTTGTCTCATGGATTTTATTCCGTTTATCAGCTGTGACACGAAAAAATTCTTCAAATCAACTGTACCCACAAGTCGCCTCAAGCCATGTTCCCTTACCCCCCCCCCTCATTCAGTGGGACAAATAGTGAACCCAATTTTCTCCACAGGTTGGACTAACAAGTGCTATGGGGCTCTGAAATAAAAGATATATATAAAAGTATGTATATATTCAAATATATACTTAACTAAATTTAATGGTACTTATATCCTCAAGAGTACAGAGTTATAAACTAAACTGGTGGGAAACAAGTGAGCTTCTTGGGAGTCAGCTAAAACAAGATTTTTTTGCTCACAATATTATTCTGCGGGGAAAACACAGAACTACAGTGAACGTCATTTCCTATAAACTGTAACAAATCACAGCTCGCCAGACTGGTTCTCAAGCAGCCTAAGCCACCTACTGTATTTAATCTCTAAAGCGAGAGCCTCCTCACGCCCAAAGGCATCTTTTTTTCAATTTGCTTTTGGGATTAGCAACTCTTCTCTGACCAGCGAATCTGCTCCAGTTCATACCATGTCGGCTTCTTCTTCTTCTTTTTTAAACCTACATCGAGAGAAGCTACTGCTTAAGCCTCACGCCTGTAACAATGCGATCCGCGTTTCCACCGAGCTCAGCCCGACTTCCTTCCAACCCGGTGAAGCAGGCTCGACGTTAAGCAGGTTAATACCTGCCCTCTGAAGAACCCGGCAAACGCTTCGCCTACATTGTAAAGCAACTGCCAGTGTGAAAAGCTACACCCATTTAAATAACTAGGGACAATAATATACAACGTTCTTGTTAGTCTGCGGAAACCAGCTACAGTACTCTTGTAACCCTCGTATTCTCGCCTCTAAATAGATACATAAATAAATAAATAAAACTATCCTAGGCAGGATTCATTAGCGTTTTGGAGTCCTTCTCGGGCTCTGATCACACACGATGGGAGTTTTCTCTCTCCTGCACCCTCCCTTTCCCTAACCTGTAAAGGCGGCGAGGCTAGGGAAACAGCTGCCCTTGCCCCTAGTCCGACCCACCTGGAAAATCAGCTCCAGTCACCGGCAAAATATACACTTAGCGCTCGTGTGCGCTTGCAGTGTTATCTTCCGTGCTCTGTCTATTCCCTAACAGAATCTGTCCCACATTTCCGCGGCCATATTGAAAAGCAAATCAGGTGATCCAGGCGACTGGCGAAGTAACGGGCTTCCTCGAAAAGACAGACGCCATCTTTCTGTGGGGCGAGAAAAGCCAACCGCCGCCATTATGAGAGCGGGCAGGCGAAGCGTCTCTGCCCTCTCTTCCAGGGGAGACCTCGGGGGGCGGGGCCCCGAAACGTTCAGCTCCCTTGGTCTTCGTGAAAGGACGCGAGCGGTTGTGTGCCGCTGTCCGAAGACAGAGGGTCGGCTTTCGGGCCGTCGTTAGCCGAGGCTTGCTTCATTACCTCCGGGCAATATGGCTCGATGGCTTTTCTGCCCGCAAGAGTTTCCAAGTACAGTGAAATTAGGAGAACATTATTTCAGAACAGATTAGAAACACATAATCTAGAAAGGGAGGAGAGGCCAGGAGGGAATGTGATCTACTAGACGCCTCTCTTGAATTGTGCCTGTGGACAGTTGTGTCCAACATGACTTTGTCTTTTGTCCTTGTTGAGGGAAGGCGGTTACAGAGCCATGAACCCCCCCCCCCTTAGGTGGCAGAGCAACCCCACAATTCTCTCCTTTGCTTTTGATCCCCTAATAAAACGCTGGAAGAAGGGGAATTGGGGGACACAAATAGGGTGTGCTGCAGGGACAGACTAGGACTCAGGAGACCTGGGTTCAAATGCTGACGGCCTGTCGACACTGTGAAAATTAGTGCAATCTGGTTGGTGCTTATCTGCAGTGCAATCTATTTTAACTGTTGGTACCCGTGGACCAAGGCAGAACAAAGAGCTATTTTGCATCTATAAATCATCCCAAAAAGATTGCATACCCTAGCAAAACAAACAAAAAAGACAAAAAGCAAAGTGAGCCACTTATATACCGCTGGATAGTGTTGAAAACACACTCTGGATGGTTTACAGATTACAGATTAGGCATCCTTCAATCTCGAGAGACTATGGTAACGTGCTCTGAATAGGTCTTGGAACAGCGTCTAGTGCGGCTGAGAAGGCCAATTCGAGAGTGACAATCCCTTCCACACTGAAGACAAATACAATCTGTACCCCGTCTAGCTCCCTGATTTTGCTGCTTTCGTGACTGCCTCTTTGCCTCGGCCTGCTGGACAAGGGTCTCTTCAAATTGGGAGAGGCCGTGATGCACCGCCTGCCTCCAGGCTGAACGCTCAGATGTTAAGGTTTCCCATCTGTTGAGGTCCATTCCTAAGGCCTTCAGATCCCGCTTGCAGATATCCTTGTATCGCAGCTGTGGTCTCCCTCTGGGGCACTTTCACTGCATTAATTCTCCATACAGGAGATCTTTTGGAATCCGACCGTCAGCCATTCTCACGACATGCCCAAGCCAACGTAGACATCGCTGTTTCAGTAATGTATACATGCTAACAATTCCAGCTCGATCTAGGACTACTCTATTTGGAACTTTGTCCTGCCAGGTGATACTAAAAATGCGTCAGAGACAACGCATATGGAATGTAACTGCTACTTCCCATGTTGTTTCGACGCTGTATGCGAAGCTGGAGTGTCCTCTCTAGAGCACGAAGCCTGGGTAAAGTAATATGGAGGATAGGCTGTTACCCAAGCAGCAAATCCCCCCTCTCCACGTCACTGAAATAGTCCAATGGAAAGGCAAGAGCCAATACAACTGGTTCCAGCAAGCTGGGTACTCAATTTACCAACTGCACAAGGGTGGAAGGCTGAGTGAACCTTGAGCCGGCTACCTGCGTTTGGGTCCGAAGCAGAGTTTTGGCTGCAGAAGGACGGACTGTTTTAAGTAGAAACACAAGCGGACAAGGGCTTCTTCTTCTTTTTCTCCCATGCCAAACATGGCTATCTGATTCTACCATGGATTCTGCCTTAGGGTGGGTTACACTAGCAGCAGGGAGTGAGCTTGTGTGTGGTGTTTTAGAAGGGCCGGACTTGATAAGAGTGATCTAATCAAGTGTGATGGTGTACATGGAAATTGCTCCTGTCAGTATTGTCTACAAACTGTATCAGGAACCCCTACACAATACTAGTTCTTGACTTCCCCAATTTCACTTTAGGAGACAGAATAAATATAAGTCATGCTGTTATCCACCTTGTTGCTTCTCATAGGTGGAAAATATATGAGCTTTCCTAAATCCAAAAAATTGAGGTGAAGACAAATATTTGTCATTTGCTTTCTCTTCAGGCACACTTTTTCTCAGTAACTGGCTGCCTTAGAGGGGGTTCTTAAAAGTGGGGCTGCTGTTTTTCATTGTGCTTTTTTAAAGTTTTAAACATTGTTTGTTTTAATATTATTAGCCACCTTGGGTCCTCTTGAAGAGAAAGGAAGGGTATAAATATTTTAAATTAATAAATAATAAATTACAGTATATTCTGCAGCTTATACATTCTCCCTCCCATGCTTTTTGCTACATCTAACTATGAAGAATTATTTGTGCAGCCTGGTCTTCCCCAAGTTACTGTTTTGGAAGAAAGTGTCCCTAATTTCAATTAAAGCTGCTTCCCAGGATGTGTGCATATGGTTGTAACATACTTCAGCTGTGTCTCAAGTGCAAAACAAGAAACATGTGACTATTGTGAGACAAGCCACAGGACAATTAATGTAGTGCTAGTATTCAGAATGTGTTCATAAAAGATAATGTTAGTTGTCAAGGCTAGGCAAGCCTCAGATCAAGTGAATCCATGGCAGTAAAGTAATCTCCACCCACTGCAAATATTATCTTCTTTATTATTTTATTTTAATTTTTTATAAATTAAAAATTTACTTCAGTTCTGGTTATAATACTATATAACTACTCTCATGGAACATATTATCACAGTATGTTAGAATAAAAGGCATCTGGTAAACTGCCCAAGTATGTGGTTTCATACAACAGTCCTTTCTTGCAGAGTTGCCACTTTGTGAAAAGCGCAAAATACACGTGCCTGCTTCTTTTGAGGATTCTGTGTGATGAACACATGTGTTTTCCTCATAACTTTTTGGAAGTATTGCTCCCAGAATCTCGCAGTCAGCATGGGCCAGGGCATTCCAGGAATGTATTACAAAGAAGAATATGTGCATACTGTGGAGAAATCTAATATTTTTAAAAACCATGAAAGGAATTTTTGAAACAGTGCTCCAATATATTATCATCTATTCTGTATCCCATTTAAAGAATTTCCACAAATGCTCCTTACGTTTCTTTACCAATTCGTATGAATGGAACTAGATAAAGATTTCATCCAAACACTCCTTTTGAAATAATTGCATGTGTAAATATCTTACATACTTTACCAGTATGTAAAGCCAAAGGAATTTTAGTTGGTGTCTCTACATATACACATTTCTTCTTATCCTTGACATAGAAAGAAAATTTTCTTTGGTTATGTGTGTGCAGTGTGGATGATTTTGAAATGAAGCCACCCAAATGCTTAATTTGTATTGTCAAATAGTCACTGTCACTGAGTGTTAATTTACAGTTATCTTCTCTCTTACCCTCTTGAACACTCATTTGAAAATGATAGCTGTTGTGACTCAGCCATCTGTATGGGTGGTGTTTGGCCGGTGTTTGTTAGAGATAATGCTCCACATGATATCCTCTCTTTATTCTTTCTCTTTTGTTTGTTATGTGTCTGCACAAAAAAAGAAAAAAGGGAAAGAAAACTCACTTTCCTTAGACTTCTAAGAAGGCATGAATGTAACTGGCCAAAAAAAGATGACAGAAAATGACAGCTGCACAGATGTAAGTACTGTATAAAATCTATTGCTTTGTGTGTGTACATGTATGCAAAAAGCTCTCAGCTGTATGGAAATTACATCAGAACAAGTTAAGCAAAAGGATCTTTGCCATGGCCTCCTTTCACTGCATAGCTCATTTTACTGTGATGCACAGAATGGGGCCGGCAGAGGGACCACAGATAAATTGATCCAGTCCATTTCCCTCTGTAATTGCAGTTTTATTCTGCCCATTCTTCTCTCCATATTTATTTATTGTATTTTCAAGATGACAGAGAATATTCCATTTTTTTGTTACAAGAGGTTTTTCCAATGAAATATAGCATTCCTCAAAGCTACATCACTAAACATGCTTTCTAGAAGGTTACTGAATTCAGCAGGCCTTTCCTGTACAAATGAATAAGACTGCTCAAATAAATATTTTCTCCCATATTAATTCTACTGCTCTTGATTCATTCAATAAATTAATAATTCTGTGTTAGAATTATTTTAGGATCTATTTCTACCTGTGATGCCTAATGATATAGACAAGGCGCTTGCACACTCTAAGGCCACCACCTCCTGGTCAGACCCATGCCCCTCCTGGCTCTTAAAATCAGCCAGAGAGGTGTCAGTTGAATGGGCCATCCAGATTATGAACTCTTCTTTGCAGGAGGGATTTATGCCCTGCACTCTAAAGGGGACAACGATCCTGTCCACAACACAGCCCATTTTCAAAAAAAGTCAACTGCTATTGATTTGTTAATAATAATTATTATTATTATGTATTAGAATTATTTTAGGATCAATTGACTTGACAGCACATTATTGTTGTTGTTGTTGTTGTTGTTGTTGTTGTTGTTGTTGTTGTTGTTGTTGTTGTTGTTATAAAACATGAAGCACAGTCAATCAAAATTATAAAAACCTTTACTGGTATTATATAGCAGACACAAGTTTTAACCGAAAACCCAAGTATCTGTTAAATATCTGTGCAGTATGTATGCTGTTCCTAATATTGCCCATTGTTGTAGCTCTGATGGTGTTATTTCTGAGATCTGTAACTGCTTATAATAGTGTGTGAAATTTATTGATATTGTTCCCAAAGCCCCAATGACTATGGCTACCACTGAAATGTGTACTTTGTTAGTTTTTCCAATTCTTCTTCTTCTTCTTCTTCCTCTTCTTCTTCTTCTTCTTCTTCGCATGTGATGATCATAGATATCTTTATCAAACACACATTTATAATTTACATTATAAATTATGTTTCCCTCCTTTTAGGTGGACAAGTATGTTGGTGAAATTAAAGGTGGGCTGAGGCCAACCATGAAAATCACTATCATGGGAGTAATATGTTCCACCCCCAAAAGGTAGGTGTGTTGCCATCCAGGCAACAGTTTCATGAGTGTAGCTGGTCAAAACAGCATGTAAGTGTAATCATATACAGTGGAACCTCTACTTACGAACTTAATCCGTATTGGAACGGTGTTCTTAAGTTGAAACGTTCTTAAGTTGAAGCAAAATTTCCCCTAGGAATGCATTGAAAACCATTTAATCCATTCCGGCTGTTTTTCGTTCTTATCTAGAGGTGCCGTTCTCAAGTAGAGGCATTAGTTCCCATAGGAACTAATGCAAAGCCGGTTAATCCGTACTCTACCACCAGGGGGAGAATTTTTTTTTTTTACCTAAGAGGACCTAAGGTTAAAAAAAGGGCAGGAAATTTTTTTTTCCTGTTCTTATCTTGGAGCTCCGTTCTCAAGTAGAAGCAAAATTTAGCGAACGGAGCTGTTCTTAAGTTGGATCGTTCTTAAGTAGGGACGTTCTTAAGTAGAGGTTCCACTGTACTCATCTTGAGGTCTACAACTGGCTCCAGGTGCCAAATGCATACACTTAAAATTAAAATATTCTGAGTTTAGGAATTTATTTTGAGTGTCAGAACAGAACAGAGGTCACGTTCCTTCCACCTAACAATCTGCTGCTTACTCAAAGTGTTCTTTATTTCGACAGAATAATTTGGCATTTGGGTATGTGATTGAATCATTTATTGTATCTGTTGTTATTGTCAACTATGTTTTCTGCTTTTTCATATTATTTAATGAGTTGCATTACATACAACAGCATTATCATTCCATGTCCCTGCTGCTGCTAGATCCAGTAGGTTCTATTTACTATGAAATAAATATAATATTATGTGATATGTATATAGTATGTTAAAGATGAGCTCTTCCCTTACAACTCCTACACCATCCTATTGGATTGTTGATGTTTTTTCTCCTTACCACATGTTTGTTCCTCACAGTTTTTCCGTGACTCTGCTCTGTGACCCCATTGATGGTCATGCAAGCAAGGATATTGGCCTATCACTCATAGTCAGTTTTACTGAGAAATCCATTGTCCGGAATTCACGAATTGCTGGGAAATGGGGTAAAGAGGAAAGAACAATTCCTTACTTCCCATTTACACCAGAGGACTCATTTAAGGTAATTTATTATTTATATATGTAAAGCTGCTTTGACAACTAGTATGGTATAGTGGATAGAGTATCAGACTGGGGACTCAGGACACCTGGTTTCAAATCTCCACTTATCTACAGAAACTTATTTGGGAATGGCAATGGTAAATCATTCCTTGAACATTTTACATACTATTTGGATTGCTGTAACTTAGAAGTGACATGATGGTATGTAACACATAAAGTTGTCTTATGCTAAATGGGAGCAGTGGGGGGGGGTAATAAGAAAAAGATTTGGTGAGCACATGTGGCCTGTGGGCCTTTGTGGACCCCTGAACTAGAACAATAGAACTTATGACCTTTGTGTGTACAAAACAACATTTGTTCCATCAGTGTTTACAGAAGCAGAAGAAAGCCTAGCTTAAGCCATCCGGTATAATATTTGCCATGCAGTTTCAAAACAATCCAGAGGATGGTAAACATGCTTAAGCCCCATAGAAATCAATAATAGGCAGAAGCACTTTATGGCCTATCAATTTGTGTGGCTTTCCTATACTTGACTATTTCTGGATTGCATTTATTTGATGCTGTTGTTATCCACTAGTGCATTTTGCTGTTTATTTCTTTCAGATGGAGCTCTTGTGTGAGCATCAACAGATCCGTGTCCTGCTTGATGGACGGCAACTCTGCAATTTCAGCCACCGTGTACAGCCTGTGCAAAGAGTGACAGCTTTACAAATCTCAGGAGACCTCAAACTCACTAAGGTGGCCTGAAGAAAAGAATAAAGGATCCCATATTTTACTGTGCTATGGCAACAATTTTCTTTCCTACATTCTTCAAAGTGTTTCCTTCCTTTTCTGCAAGTTTTTTTTTGAGATTTGAAATGTTCAGGAAATTTGGATTAGGTGTGTTAGCACCCACCCCATCCCTGTTTTGTTTTATTTTTCTTTGCCTACAGAACTGATATACTAATTCTTATACTAATGTTCCACAGTCTGTAATGAATGAGTGGTTTGGGGGCCTCACATGACCACACCATTATTATTATAATTGCAAGCCATGGATCCAGTAAAGCTTTTTGTCCATATAGAAAAGATGGTGAATCCACAGAGGATGTATGCATTTCCAAAGAGAGAACATGGCACCTGCTTATTTAATGACTATGTAAATTAGAGGAAGTTAACCCCCTTCAGAGCTAACTACATAACACAGAGAGGTTTCTAGTCATGTATTCCTTTGTATGTTCTGTGGGGCTTACTCTGTACGTAAGATTATAACTGTGTAGTGCCATTCTACGTATGTTTCCCTGGAAGTAAATCCTACTATGTGGAGCTTCCTTTCTTGTAAATGTGCACAGAATGGAATTGCACCATGAGCGCAGAATATGCAAATGAAGGATACATAAATATCCTTATAGTATTTTGCTAAATTGAGAAAATATTTTACTTGCGTTTTTCTATATCAGTAACGCTTTGGTCTGTTGTGCTAAAATAGTATATACTTTAATTAAAATTGCTATTTTAACTTTTTAAAAGTACACATCCAGTTTTGTTCCATGATATTGCACATATGATGCCATTGTTCTGAAAGATGAAAAGGGAGGATGTGTAAATCTGAGAAGTCAAATTCCATGGACTTTTTCATTTTCCAGATCTACATCAGTTCCTTGCTACTTTCATGTGGATTAGGAGTATATAGGGAAAAGTCCCTCCTATATTGTAAATCTTTTAAAATTGAATTTTTCAAATTGTACACATGGTTTGTTTGCACTGTTTAAAATATGTTTTTCCACATTTTTAAAATATGTGCTTTTTTCTATGAGTAATTTTCAAGTACATTATTTTTTATAAATGTTTTGCAAAGTTTTGGAATGTATGGATTTTTTTAACACAAAGTACGTACGGTATAGGTCCATTTTAATGGGTAGTATATTAACATTCCTCCTGATAATGATGGCTGTGGAATTTTCATTTATGAATGTGATTTCCAAAAAGAAACAGAATTATCAAAATCACTGCTAAAACTTGTCAGAAATCCTTGTGCCTCTTAAGTTATAGTTCTAAGATTTTTTAAAAGCACCTTTGTGTTTAAGTAACAAACTTTTAAGATTTTACAACTAGAAATAAATAGTATGAGAAACATAGGAAAACATTTCAAAATGGTGTAATACCAAATATACAGAGAGGGAGGTTATTAAGCTATATTCCACATCGATAGCCCAAGTCCTGTTGTGCAACTTTTGCCTACTTAAAGGGAGATAGTGTCACAGGCAAGGGAGTTTGCTGATAAAGAATTCCTGCTTCAGTCCCAGGCTCACACAGCTCACACACAATCAGTTTCATTGCATACAAGCACGCAGGTGGAAGCAGTAACTCTTTATCAACAGTCTTCCCCCACCACTGATGTCATCTCCCTTATGTTGGCATAATTTGTACAACAGGATTTGGAGCAATACATTGTTTTTTATAATAAACCTTTTGTTGCAAAACATAACTGGCTAGTAACACTTAGAGCTTCTTGTATATTCCACAGGACATTCATTTAAAAAGAAAAGAAAGAAAGTGATGTGCAGCTACCTTTTTTCCCAATGCATATTATTCTTTACATGCAGAATTGATACTAGTCTAGACACCACAATTCAATATGCAATAATTATGAACATCAGGAAGAATTTAGTGGTTTCTCTGCCAAGGGAACAGCATTTGTCAAAGAAATCAGTTTCTCTTCTCCACTGCATCTCTGTCACCTAGATCTGCTCTGGAGGGTGGAGGGACCTTCTGGAGCAGAGCACGGCTGCAGTAGTGAGGAAGGGAAGAAAAGTCCCTTTTTCCAATAGATTTTTGGGTGTCACTCAGAATATCAGTCCTCGTTATTCTTCACAAAAATAACTTCCAACAAACAAAATCAGTTTAGTGAATGGTCTGCAATCTCCACCATCCATCCTGGTGAAAGGTATTTCTGCTTGTCTGAGACTCAGAAGATTTTCTGTTTAGGGAACTAAGTGGGCTAGTAGGCTACATAGGTGAATTCTCAGGGGAATTCTTACAATTACATACCTCCGTTCCTCTGAGATGCTCAGAGTGGTGCAAGATCCTTTCCATTCCCACCCACATTTTGTTGATCCTACTTATAATGTATGTTTGATTAAAAGAGTTATTAACCCAGAGTCATCTGATGAGAGCTTAATGACCCAATACAAATGTTAACCTTGATTTTTTTCCCCAGTTCTATGCTAACATATAATCTCTGTACTGTAACAAATTTCTCTTTCTTCCTCTTCCTTTCTCTTGTTACTGTTACAATGGATAAAAAGCAAACTTGCTATGTTTGAGCACAGACAGAGTTCTGACTCCTGTCCTCTGAAGATGCTGGCCACAGAGACTGGCAAAATGTTAGGAAGAACAACTTTCAGAACACGGCCAAAGAGCCCGAAAAACCCACAACAACCATTGCTATGTTTTTGCTTTGCCCAGAGATAACTATGAGCTAGAGTTAGCAATTTCCTCCTATGAACTGCACTTCTGGACAATACAGGCCTAGGGAATAGATATGGTCTAGACCAGGAGCAGGGGAGAGCTCAAAGGCTAGTAGCAGAACTCCTCAATCGCTTCTATGCCCACACTTTTCTGAGACCTCATTATCAAGATGAGATCTAAGAACTGAGAAAATAGAATAGCACAGAACCAACAAGCACAGAAACCAATTATATTTATTTATACCTTGTATTTCAACAGGACTATTCTCAAAATGGTTCATACAAAAACATTAAAAGTGTGTAATATTAAACAATCAGAACTTACAACTACAAACTAAGAATTACATGGTGGCAAATACAAAATCTGTATATAAACCACAACCATATACCCTTGTGGGCTGGAGAGTTGAATGGATCCATGTAGAAGGGAGCTGATTTGCCTTTAGATGGGTTGTCCCCATTCTTGGTTAAAATTATGACACTTGGAAAGTTCTCCGTGTCATTCAGTTTACCTTTATTCAGGTGAACGTACCTGGTGAAATATCCAGAATTCCAGACTGACTTTGAGACAACAATATGTAGTGATCTTGGATTACATAGAAGAATAGATAAAAATAGGTGCATCATCAGAATGTACAAATCTTCAGATGAAGAGTGTTATATGCTTTCCTGCTTCATGATAAGCAGATTAGTCAGATGTAGGCTTCGTGCTGGAGTAAAACAATGCTGCTGCACTGAAGCATGAGTTTTCCCTGTCCTAGACATTCTCACAATTCTTATGTCAGTTGTTTGATAGCCTCAATCCATTGAGCCCTCTCTGCCTTACAACTGGCCTTTATGTAGTAGTGGATGTCATTCTTTGTGATGATTTTGAAGAGATTGCCCTGCACATTTCCTTTCACTCCTGGAAAGAAAAGAAAAAGAATGAGGCACAATGTACAAGGTACAGTGGCAATAAAGTTAGTGCAGTCGTAGCAGACATTCTTCCAGAGAGACTTTTGAGTATGATAAGGACAAGTGGTCTTGCCAGAGTTGCCATATGACTCGCTGCTTTTTCTTCTTGCCTACAAAGCTGGTACTGGAACAGCCATACACTTCATGCAACTGTTTTCACAAGCAACATGAAAGGCTGCTTATGTTCTCCATTAGACTGTATGCTTAACCCAGGACCAAGTTTGCTCAATTTGGATATGTGTGTAGACAGGGCACAACAGTTTCCATTGTCATCACTGTCTTTTCTAAGTAGCTGTGAACAATACACACAAGGTGATGGGCAAGCAAAGCAAGCTCCTGACCTTTGGGGCTGTTATTTATTTATTTATTTTTTAAAGAGTCTACAGCATACAGCACGATTAGAGGAAGATCAGACCAAGTCAGGTTGTGTCATCTGTGAATTTCATTACATTATCCCAACAGATATTACCTATAATTTCAGAACTCGTCCTTAACTGAAATGATGACAAAATTCCAATGCAAGCAGCTAGTTCATACTATCTACAAATGAAAAAGGAATACACAAAAAATACTATCACAGGATAAAGTAATCTGGCATGGTCATAACTTACCTGCTGGAACTCCATTATCTTCTAGTGCTGAAATAAGACAGCCACGGAGAGAAAACCCACCAACTGGCCTGTTATCTTCCTATAAGAGGTGAAATAAAAGGTCTAGTGATAAGGTAAAGATTCTAAATTATACATTCCTTGCAACACATTTCACATTGTCATGAAAGATATAATAATGCAATAGATGATCATATCAACAGTGCTTTAAATGTGTTTCAGGACTTAAACCCTAGTCAGTCATTTTGTAATACAGAATAATTTCCATGATTACAGTGGAGAAGCTAATACCATCCATTGGCTGCCTATCAGATCAAGGACATATTTTAAAATCCTGTCCTAACGTTTAAAGCCCTACGTGCTTCCTGTCCTAATTATTTAGCAGAGCTGGTGTCATGGCATATTCCTCTTAAGAGGACTCAGTCTGCATATTCTGGAATTTTGTCAGTCCCTTGGACTAAAGTGGCAAATTCCAGGCTTTGGACATTTTCGCATTCAGCTCCAGAGCTGTGGAAGTCTGTCCCTCAGCACCTTTGTATGGAACCAGAGTTAGGCAAATTTAGACAAGGTTTGAAAACCTGTCTCTTCAACCTGGAGCCATAGATGTTGGTTGTAGGGAGTGGTCAGGGCTTTACTTTTCACCCTACTACAGATACTAAATGTTAATTATTTAATAGTATTAGGCATCCTTCAGTCTCGAAAGACTATGGTAACGTGCTCTGTATGGAGGACTTGGAACAGCGTCTAGTGTGGCTGAGAAGGCCAATTCGAGAGTGACAATCCCTTCCAATGCCATTATTTAATAATGGCATTGGAAAAGGGAAAGGTGTCTTTACCAAGTTAGACTATTTGTCTACTCTGATAAGTATAACCAGAAGAGTTTGTGCACCTTTAATAATTGTGTACAGAAAGGAGGTTTGTCAAACTTTGCTTGTTCGTAGATCCTACCTACTTATAGAAAGTTCTGCTTCTGCACAATTTTAGAAGTTGCAGAGACTCTGTCATCTTGGCCACCCTAACTTTGACTGGCAGTACCTCTTCAGGATCTCAGATGGAGGTGTCCTGGATCACATTAAAAATCTTTTTAATAACACGAGATGCCAGAGATTTCCAACATGTGAATCATATACCTTTCCACTAGGCTTTACTCTCTTCCATTCAATGGAAAATTATGGTACAAGGCATTCTGCATCTCTCAAATCAGGGCATGATATACCACTGCTGAGTCTGAGCTGCTGAAATGTATGAATATTAGCTTATTGGCTGGATGCTGCATCCATTGCAGTACCCTCTTGTCCTGTGGAGTATATGAAATTGAACAACAGCCCAGTGCAAGTTACTTTAGGGGGGGGGGGGGTGAGAAACAAGGGAGACCTCTTTCTTCCTCTTCCACACACAGACATTAAAATACTAGAAATCCACCACCTCACCTTTGTGGGGTCATAATAATGTAAGAAAGCAGGATCAGCCCTCAGGACAAACCGCCTCACCTTCCAGTTTTTTCTTTTGTGCCCCTAAACATTGGAGAGAGAGAAAAGAAACATATGTAAGACTCCTTCTGCTAGAGATAGGGTGTCCTGAAACTACCCCACTTTGCGTAAGAGTAGGGTTTTGTGTGCCTCTGGGAACAGAAGATTCTGGGTGCTTTCAGATAAAGATCTTTGTTACGGAATTGCTGTTTCAAAGATGGAATTTTACAGAAATCATTTCCCATTAGTAAGCCCCTTATGTTTTTCCATCACTGTTGGTGTTTTTCTCACAAAAAAAGTGGTAGTGCTAGGAATTGTCCGCCTGAAAACACCATCTCTGTTTTCTTACAAGTTGTCTTGGGAGTCACTGAACTTCAAAAAACAACTTGGGATAAGGTGGTGTGTGTGGTATATTGCAGAATCACAGTTCTAAAGGCTTACAGCGTGCATGGGGCTACTGGCTTGGATTCCTAGGGAAATACGATATTCTTGGGATTCCAATGCAATTCAAGAGTTGTCACAGAACATAGAAATCACAAATATGTGAAGAGTTATATTCAGTTATTAGTCCCAAATACAGTATACAATTGAATGAATGGAACTTACAGTGCTTTAACCAATGACCCATTGATTAAATTGGTCTACTGTAACTGAAACTAAACCATTGTGTTTAGCCTCAAAAGGCAAAGCACTGAAATATGTAGGAAACAAACAAATTCTAAAAATCTGTTTGAATTGGTGTAGATAGTGCAGTGCTCTAAACAAGGTTTCCCTGGGCAGAAAATTGTTGCTGATGATTTTGTCGATGTGGTAGTACTATTTTATCACAGTGAAAGCCAAACTGTACATTCATTAAGGCCCTGTGAACCACCTTTTCACATCAGATTCAGGGAGAAAATTACATGTGCCACCCTCAGATTTCCTGCCCATGAAAAGCTAGCTTGCCAGCTAGACGATTATACATTTACATTCTCTTACATTTCGGACATGCACTTCTTATGGAAAGAATAGTTCCAATTAGTCACAAGGACCTTTCCCTGCAGAGAACTGTTAGCCCTACAATCCCACTGTTTCTCCAGAAGTGTTATACAACCTATTTATTCTGCAATATTGTTCATATGATTTTGATTTGTTATTATTGAGTGTATTGTCCTTCTTTCTTCCAGACACACACACATGACAGAATTCTCCATTCCTCCCACTGCCCATTTGCCAACATGTTCCAGAAGTCATCTTCACCTGTTTTGTTAAAAAGCCTTGTTTTACAATTGTGCCGCTCAATTCAAGAATGTTAAGATGAAGCTCTTCTTTGGAGCTGACTCTTTTTTTATAGCTTTCAGCCTGCAGTTTAAAAAGGAAAGAGATTTAGAATTTGGTTATTCCATTTTTGGTGCAGAGAAAAATGTGGAGAGATCTGCCAACCCTAACACCTTCCCTTGGTAAACGGGAAATTATTAATCCAGATGCTTTTTGTTTAAAGGAAACAACAACAACAACAAAATCCCAACAACACATTTTACTTACAGGTCACGGCTTTGTTCTTTCATATACATATTGTGGTGCTACATCTCCACATATCTATCTCTGGACAGCAGAAAATAGAGGAGAAAAGAAAGGCAGCAAACGAAAGAAGCAACAGATGGGAAAGGGCATAGAGAAAGAGTCTTCTGCATTTAGTGTCAGGTATAGAGCATGCTTCCCGTAGCTATAAAATGTTAAAGGAGGAGCATGAAAGATTATATTTTTCCAACAGATAATCTATACAAATATAAAAAATACAAATGTCATTCTTAAACATGGAACCTTTAATAGTTTAAAACAACATCCATCTCTAGAGTGTTTTTCTGTTGTTCCCTGATTTAACATGCTGAACTTCAGGGCTGGCTTTGGCATTCAGCATCCCAGGTCCCTGCTCCTCCTGCAGAATTTGCAGCTAACATCAGCAAGAGACCACTCCATGCCCACTTCCACCCAACAGACTGGTTTATGAGTTACCTTCCATTTTAATTATCATCACTTGTAGGAAATTAATGGCAGGGAAGCCACTATGTCTCATTGCAGGCCACAGTTTCACTCCCACGACTGATTAGATAAGCATATCAGAAAGGCCCACTGAGGCAAAAGGCTACCAACAAGGGGGCATTTTCCTGTGGGGCCTCCTCAGATTGGGGGCTTGCCCTGATAAGCAGTGACATAAATGCACAAATTGGGTTGAATAATTGTATAGACAGCAAACTGTTCCCACATTGTGCCTACAATAAAGGTCAAATTTACTCTGTATGTGTACACACAATCCAAAGTCCAACTACTATATCAGTTTCAGATAGAAGTCTTTAAAGCATTAAGAAGGTCCTAAGATTCCACCCCACAACCTTATCTCTCAACTGGTTTGTCAAGGGTTGGCATAATTTTTCTATCGAATTCTCAATTCTGTATGCACAGCTACTATCACTTTTCAGTATTATAGAAAGAGAGGAGACATAAATTTCAGGAATCTCACCACTTACAAATAGATACAATGCAGTAGAATCATCTAAAAATTGCTCAACTAGATCACCATTCCTCATGGCTTCAACACTCCGGGCTCCCACAGGCTTGATGAAATTTTCTTCCATCAGCATAGAGGCCAGTGTGACTGCCTCTAGCCTGGAGGCTGCAAATTTATTGGAAATCAGCCAGTCTACCAAAACAGAACCTGAGAAGAAGAAAGCAAACCCTTGAGGCAAAAACAATATATAGCTAGGCTGTTAGCAAGATGGTTATGTCTGATTTAATCTACTCCTTACTGTATCATAGACAAATGTATCTTAAATTAACAAGGGGCAGTCATTAACAAAGAGATAATCTCCAATATTGAAAGTCCAAAACATTTAATAATAGAGGAAATAGTTAATGACTAGAAAGAGACCATATAGGGTGGGAAGGGTGGGGGAGATTGGACTTTAAATCCCAGAACCTGACAGCCAGTTTAAGCACTGGCCATGCGGGCTATGAGATTCTGGTAGTACAAAAAAAAGTAACTTTTTCCATCTCTGAAAATTACACAGAATGATATACACCATCATAGTCAATTTTACCATTCCTCTGCTGCCACATCAATCAATGAAGTGCAAGGGGAACCTGCAATGACAACATCGTGCCAGGTGCCATTTATTTAAATGTTACAAGAAGGGCTGTAGTTAGTGGTGGTCATATAGCAGCAACCCTACAGCATCTAACCTGGATCCAAGGTTTGGACTTTACGCCAAGAAGAAAAGATTGGGTGGCAATGGAGAAGTAAGATATATGCAGATAGGTACAGCTGAAACTAAAATTAAAGATGTTTGCTTTCACCACCATGTTACTCTTCTTACTTTTCATCCTGCTCTTCCTTCAAAGTCCTTGTCAGAACCTTCTGGATCTATTCACAATTTCCCTCGTGATGAACCAACAAACTGTTCTGTGGCTGCTTTCTCTGTCAAGTACCTTCTCACCCTGGACCAAAATTCTGCCTATTGGAGGCACCAGGTCAGGAAGGGCTGTGAAAGGATTGCCTGTTGCAGCCCAGCTTGATTCGGGCAACAAGGTATTCTTGAGGCATGATTATTTTTTTGGTCCAGACTCCAAGCTTGCTTTTCAATCCTGCCTCCTGGTTTGTTCTTTGATTCCAACGTTATTTGGGCCTGACTACTGGTTCCTTGTTCCTACTTTACCTCAGTCTGCCACTAAAGACTCAACCCTGCCATCATTTCACCATCATGGGGGTGGAGGTGGGGACACTTGCATTTATGTTTTGTATTATTTCTTATGTACCAAAGCTGAGAAAACAGGATCTGATTATTTCCCGTAGTGAGTCCTGTTAGAAAGTAGCCATCTTTTCTCCTAGAGGATACTGAAGTATTAGGAGGCTGATAAGTGTGTGTGTTTTATGATTTGATACCTGTAAAACTTTCCTTATACGTGTTGCCTTGTCCTGTGTTGGGTGTCAACTTAATTCCATTGCTGTTGTCATGCATTTTCTCTAAAATGTGACTAGAAAAAAACCAAGAAAGTATTAGTGTTACGCAAACAGAAACTGATTTTGTCAAATACCCAAAACTCTTCTGTCTCACCACATAAAACCAATAAAGAGGATTGCTTTAGATGCAGAAACACCCCAGGCATGAATGGAAGGAAATTCCAATAAACAGACATGACCCGTTAAAGTTGCCCACTCCTTTCATAACCCCCACACATACACAAGAGTCCACAAATAGTGGAAAAGCAAATTGAGGAATTGTTTAGTACTTACCTTAGACTGATATTTGACGGCAGTTTGAAAGAATTTTTCATGCGCTGAAGCTGTTGGACTTGCCCCGGATTGCCAGCATGAATGGCACCAGTTATATCCAAAGCCCAAGAGTCACGCTCTTCTCGGGAGGAAGAGTCAAGGAAATATTCTGTGTTGGTTTTTGTTCTCAGTTTAATGACCAACTGCAAAATGACAGCACAAAAGTCAGTATTTATACTCATTGCCTATATCATTCAAACATTTATATGAAATTCCTTACAGATAAAGAGGAAGAAAGAGATCTTAAATATTTCTACTGTTCCAGTCATAAACTGATGTGGTCTCTTATTCTTCCAGATCAAGAGAATTAAAAGCTGTTTTTATCTAGTGGCCCCATTTAAACTGTCCTAGCATCAGATCTCCAACAACACAAGAGGCGTCTCTACACATGGACATCACCAGATGGGCAATACCGAAATCAGATGGATTATGTTCTCTGCAGCCAAAGATAGAGAAGCTCTATACAGTCAGCAAAAAGAAGACCTGGAGCTGATTGTGGCTCTGATCATCAGCTTCTTATAGCAAAACTCAAGCTTAAACTGAAGAAAGTAGGAAAAACCACTGGGCTAGTCAGGTATAATCTAAACCAAATCCCTTATGAGTACACAGTGGAAGTGAAGAACAGATTTAAGGAACTCAATTTGGTGGACAGAGTGCCTGAAGAACTATGGATGGAGGCTCGTAACATTGTACAGGAGGCAGCAACAAAAACCATCCCAAAGAAAAGGAAATGCAAGAAAGCAAAGTGGCTGTCCAACGAGGCCTTACAAATAGCAGAGAAGAGAAGGGAAACAAAATGCAAGGGAGATAGGGAAAGTTACAGAAAATTGAATGCGGACTTCCAAAGAATAGCAAGGACAGACAAAAGGGCCTTCTTAAATGAACAGTGCAAAGAAATAGAGGAAAAGAATAGAAAGGGAAAAACCAGAGATCTGTTCAAGAAAATTGGAGATATTAAAGGAACCTTTTGTGCAAAGATGGACATGACAAAGGACAAAAATGGTAGGGACCTAACAGAAGCAGAAGACATCAAGAAGAGGTGGCAAGAATACACAGAGGAATTATACCAGAAAGATCTGGATGTCCCGGACAACCCAGATATTGTGGTTGCTGACCTTGAGCCAGACATCCTGGAGAGTGAAGTCAAGTGGGCCTTAGAAAGCATGGCTAACAACAAGGCCAGTGGAGGTGATGGCATTCCAGTTGAACTATTTAAAATCTTAAAAGATGATGCTGTTAAGGTGCTACACTCAATATGCCAGCAAGTTTGGAAAACTCAGCAGTGGCCAGAGGATTGGAAAAGATCAGTCTACATCCCAATCCCAAAGAAGGGCAGTGCCAAAGAATGCTCCAACTACCGTACAATTGCACTCATTTCGCACGCTAGCAAGGTTATCCTCAAAATCCTCCAAGGCAGGCTTCAGCAGTATGTGGACCGAGAACTCCCAGAAGTACAAGCTGGATTTCGAAGGGGCAGAGGAACTAGAGACCAAATTGCTAACATGCGCTGGATTATGGAGAAAGCCAGAGAGTTCCAGAAAAACATCTACTTCTGCTTCATTGACTACGCAAAAGCCTTTGACTGTGTGGACCACAGCAAACTATGGCAAGTTCTTAAAGAAATGGGAGTGGCTGACCACCTTATCTATCTCCTGAGAAATCTATATGTGGGACAGGAAGCAAGAGTTAGAACTGGATATGGAACAACTGATTGGTTCAAAATTGGGAAAGGAGTACGACAAGGCTGTATATTGTCTCCCTGCTTATTTAACTTATATGCAGAATACATCATGCGAAAGGCTGAACTGGAGGAATCCCAAACCGGAATTAAGATTGCCGGAAGAAATATCAACAACCTCAGATATGCAAATGATACCACTCTGATGGCAGAAAGTGAGGAGGAATTAAAGAACCTCTTAATGAGGGTGAAAGAGGAGAGTGTAAAAATGGTCTGAAGCTCAACATCAAAAAAACTAAGATCATGGCCACTGGCTCCATCACCTCCTGGCAAATAGAAGGGGAAAGGTGAAGATATGGAGGCAGTGACAGATTTTACCTTCTTGGGCTCCATGATCACTGCAGATGGTGACAGCAGCCACGAAATTTAAAGACGCCTGCTTCTTGGGAGGAAAGCGATGACAAACCTAGACAGCATCTTAAAAAGCAGAGACATCACCTTGCCGACAAACGTCCTCATAGTCAAAGCTATGGTTTTTCCAGTAGTGATGTATGGACGTGAGAGCTGGACCATAAAGAAGGCTGACCGCCGAAGAATTGATGCTTTTGAATTGTGGTGCTGGAGGAGACTCTTGAGAGTCCCCTGGACTGCAAGGAGATCAAACCTATTCATTCTGAAGGAAATCAACCCTGAGTGCTCACTGGAAGGACAGATCCTGAAGCTGAGGTTCCAATACTTTGGCCATCTCATGAGAAGAGAAGACTCCCTGGAAAAGACCCTGATGTTGGGAAAGTGTGAGGGCAAGAGGAGAAGGGGACGACAGAGGACGAGATGGTTGGACAGTGTCATCGAAGCTACCAACATGAATTTGACCAAACTCCGGGAGGCAGTGGAAGACAGGAGGGCCTGGCGTGCTCTGGTCCATGGGGTCACGAAGAGTCGGACATGACTTAACGACTAAACAACAACAAAGCATCAGATCTCCAGTTGTGAAGAACTCATGAGAGAAACACCTACTCCTGTATCAACTCAGCTGAACAATACAAAAGTGCTTCTCTGGGATTTCTGCCATCAGAAATATTGGCAGGTGGTGACTAAGGATAGAACCTTTTCAGTTGTGATGTCCTGGCTGCATCATTTGCTCCCCAAATAAAAACACTGGTACCCACTCTTATTTTTTGGTGCCAAGCTAATTCCCTGTTAGTCTCCCATGGTTTAACTATCTTTGATATACATCTAAAATACCAGTAGTATTTGCTTTTGTTTCATAATTTCATTTCAGTTTCTCCACAGTGCATTGTTCCAGTTTTTTTTAAAGCTGCCGCACTGTGCATTCCTTATTAAGGCTAAAGTAGGCAATACATGGGACATCTGCGATAAGTTCAACTATTTCATTCTCTGATTAAGGTAGCCCTCTCAGAACATCCTTCCCAAAGACCTTCAAACTGTCGGAGCCAGCAGGGCTCTCATCTCTAATCTGTATCTATCACTTTGAAGAATCAACTCAACAAAAATCTGTGACAAATGGGTATAGAGTAGACATACCGGCCTGTTCTCATACTCCAAACAAGGGCAGGTAATAATGCAGCCATCAAGCAGAATTCTGCCCTTTGGAGAGGACTCCTTCTTTCCTCCCACAACTTTATAATACAGCAGCCTGTCTTGGAGGAGAACAAACCATCTTGCTTTCCAGTTGTGGACAACGTGCCCCTGTGAACAAATTAGAGGCAGTTTAAAATCAACACTCATCTTCTTCAGCGTAGCATGCATATGGATTTAATACTCACTACAATCCATACTTCTTTCATTTTCACTGTGCTCTTGATCTGTAGAACTTTTGAACAAGGTACTGACTTCAGGATCTCTCCATACACTAAAAACGTCACTTAAATGCATTTTAGCCACTGCACCATGCTCCATAAGCATCCCATCCAGCCATAGCAGCTGGATGGGATGCTTATGGGAGCATGGTGCATATACATATATATATGCTATATATAAACTGATGCAACATGATTGAATAATTAAGGTAGCACAATCAGATGTAAATGCAATTAGATTATCCATTTTTAAAAGCACATAAAATTATATGCAATATTTACATGTTCACATTTACACATACACAATTCATTTTGATTTTACAAAAACTACAGAGCCCCCTGTGCCACAACCTGCTACCCTTCTGGTATATTGGAGTACTATTTCCATCAGCCCAGGCAGTGTGATTGCTCACTGAGGACAAAGTGAGTACAACATATCTGGAGGGTACCAGGTTTTAATGGCTGCTGTTGAGCTCTTAGTACAATATACTGCTTAATGTACTTTGAAGGTTTGGAGCCACTGTGTCATTGTAAACACACTGAACTTATCTGGTTTCAGGAGTTAAACAGATTTTAGCAAAGACAGAAACCTCCCTGAAGCCCTGAAGAATCACTGCTAGTCAGAGATGATAGTATAAGGGTGAATAGACCAATGATTTGCCTCCCATAAGGCATCTTCCCTATGTTCCTATTTCGTTCAGTAGTGATACTTTCTATCAGAAAAGTTCAAGCTGGGGAAAGTTGACAAAAGACCAGAAAGAGATTTTTTAAAGGCATGCTGTTTGCAGCTCTTGTCCAGATATACTTCTGGGAAAATTTATAGTTTAAATAAAGACCACTTAAGAGATTTCAGGATTCCAATATCATAGATCTGTGTTTGAATCAGCATAAATTTATTGTGTTGTTTGGTCATTTTCCTCCCAATATGGCTAATGGCAACCTGGAGGAACTCCTGTGATGAGGGCAACAGAAACAGGGAAAGGGAAAGGGTTAAACACACATTTCTTCGGTCAACTGCAGTTCTAAGATTATTATTATTAAATTAGCAGGTTTCCTGGTTGCTCTGAAGCAAAGAAAAAAAATATCAGGGATTTCCCTGTGTCATATGTAATTTGGCTCTTCTGAGACATGAGCCAGGAGAAGGAGAAGGAGAAGCCAGGCACACTGAAACAAGTATCCCATTCTTTACCATGCACAGAACAGCAATTGTATGACCAGTGCATGACTGAGTGTTCATCAGGCATCTTGCAAAAAGGAAAAACCCATTTATTTGATTGGCATTCTGCATGTGGTAAATTGGACAGGATGCTGGCATGTATCTTGAAAAACAGCTGAAAATTGTAGCTGGTGTTCATAGCCTCATTACAAGTAACATTTGATACAGACTTAAGCACGGAAGTAAGTTGTCATTGTTGTAAAATCTAATAACTGGAGCTAATGCCTGAATCTGGAATTCAACTAACAGAAACTGAGAGTGGACAATGGTAGATTAGAATCAAAATGAGCTGCTGGGCTGGCAAGCAGAACAAGATTATTGCACTCTAAGGTCAGTAAAGCAGCTTGAAAAGCAAGAAAATAATATGACACCACTTGTGTTTCCACAGTCATTGCCCTTGTGAGATTCACCCATCTTTTTGAAACATAGTTTTAAAATAGGGTCTTTTACACATAACATTACTGTAATATAGTACTATTAACACTATAATGCAAATGATCAAGTCTATGGCATTGTTGTTACAATGCTATTGTCTTTTATTTAAACAAAATTATAGCCAGAAAATAATTAAATGATTTATTTTTTTAAACAATTGTGTTATAAAATGACACTCATCATGAAGATTATAGCAATTGTGTGCCAAACTTCACATTATAGCAGCATTTAAGAAGAATGAGTTCCAAATAATCACCCTGCCACTACACAGTTATGGATGGCTTAAATATGGCATTATATTCATTCTTCTTACAAGCAACTTTACAAACATTTCCCTCTTTCCAGCAGTTATATTACATCCACTGGTGTGGAGGGGACAGAGTAGGATGTATATGCAGAAAAAGCACAACGTTGTAATATTATGGAAAGTCGGAGGTCTGCTTGTTTTAGGTGGCAATGGAAGAGTGGTAATTGGGTAGCCCCGGGAGCCACCCATCTGGAAGCAGCCCAAGAGGGTGAATTAGAGGCAAACTGCATGCAGGATCAGACCTGTCCATGAGTAAGATGCTACAGGCCAAAGTGGGAGAGGAATGTTAGCAGAAGGTTAACACAGCATGCTATACTCAGCTTGCTTTGCCTCTTGACGATTAGAGACGTTTCACTTTTTGAAGCAAAGATCATTTATTTATTTCCAAGATTCACAACTAATTTTCCTTTCAAAGGAAGGCTGATACTTCAGTCTTATATATAATATATATTAATATATATATATATATAAGACTGCAAGTGTGGTATCACATCTGATATTTTAAAAGACCAGGTTGGAAATCTGATAATTGTAATCACTTCTTACCTTTTTAACAAGAAAGCCTTCCTTTAAGATGCCGCTCCCTTCTTCCATGCTGAGCTGGTAGCCAGTTGATGTATATGCCTGCCGGGAAGCTCACAAGCAGCTGCACACCTATTCCTTTGTGTCTGAAGTTTAAAAAGGTAGACTGACTTTCTTAACCACCTCCTTGCCTGTGACGTATTCCTTCCTGCCCTGCCCAGGAGACAGTAAGCAAACACTGAGCTGGCACAGGGGGGAGCACCTGCCCTTAAGGGAATATAAAACAGGGAGAGTTTAACATGGCCATGATATGAAAACACCACTTGTCCTATTGCTCTGACATGGAGTAAGCTCACTGAGTGATTCAGGTAATGTTATTCAGTCATCTAATTAAACCAATACAGGAAATAGTCTTCTGTAGGTGGAAGTCAAGAGCATAGTGACCAAAGCTCTGTGTGTAAGAATACCTAGCAGAAAATTCTATATGAAAGGTATTTTAGGGGATTTTTAAAAAAACTAATGTAATAGTACCAGGAATTGTGTCCAAAAATGTATTTTCCTGAAGATATGACTATTTGTTTACTTGTATAATAAGCATTAATGACAATACTGCTTTTTCTTCTTGGTGTTTCTTCTTTGTGAAGTGTCTAAGACAAGTAGTTCCCAAAGTTTTCTTTATATTTATATGTTTTTAATCTAAGAAATATATCATTAAAATTTAAAAACTAACCTCTCTCTCTTGATGCTAGTTTTTAAATTTTAATGATAATTTCTTAGATTAAAAACACGCATATACACGGAGAGAGACTTTTAGGCTTCTCCTGATTCTGTCAATTTACAAGTTCGTAGCCAGATCAACAACCGGTAAGGCTGGAAGCCTATGTCCCCTTTATGGGAATAAATCCTATTAAACACAGTGGGATTTGTTTCAAAGTCAAAAGGCCTTGAATTGTGCTTTGGTAAGATTGCACTCCTAGATGCAGTTCTGGGATAAGCACAGTTGAGTTCAATGAGGCATACATCTGAGTTGATACAAACAGGATCATGCTGTAAGGCTGCTGTGTTGCAGAGCTGTAAAAACTCCAACATGATGTATAATCTGCATTCTTACCTGAAAGCAAATTCCTCAACTGGGAATAAGCTGAATTTGGTCAGACCTCTGACTGTGGGGGAATGTTGAGAGCGTTGGAGGAGGAGACCTGGCTTCATGTCACTATGCTTCACAGAGTGGTTGTGAAGATAAAACGAGGAAGATAGCTCACTGGAGGAAAGGTGGGCTGTAAAGATAACAAATAAAGAGAAACGTATAGACAGCACTATAAAGAGATCAATAGGAACGTTAAAGTGTTATATGAAATCTTACTCCAGTTAGAGTTTGGTGCCCAGTCACCATACAGATATATAAATTAAACTTTATATGTCACTTTCCCAGCATTTTGCCAAAGAACCACTGTACTGCAATGTCTAAGATGCTACAAAACCAGAAAGCCTCAGGTTCAAATCTCACTTCTGCCATTGATTCATTAGGTGATCATAAGCTAACCACTATTTATCTCATCACTGGGATGATGATGCAAATTCTCAGAATTACTTTGTTAAGGTTTACAGCTACTCCAGGTGTGTAAAGCACTTTGAAAGTCAAAAGTGCTATTTATATTTTTTATTAATTATTAATTTTCCAGATTTTCTCGTTTCTTTTATGTAAATTTGATGTTTATAAAGGGATAAAGGTCAGTAACTACATGTTTCCTATATATATTTCAAATTAAAACATGACAACATGGGTTTGCTCTTCTGTTTTATGAAAAAAGTGAAGTAACCCACTAATCTTCAAATGACTTGAGTCCACACGAAATAGACTCAACGCTCCAAAGACCTACTGATGCTGCAGGCAGACATGTTTTGATCGAGCAGCTGCTGTGGAAGCACATAGAATATTGATATGCACATGAAATATATAGTTGTGTAGGACCTTCTTCACTGACTTCAGAGTCAGGGACATCGCTATGCACATGGCACTGCCACAGCACCAATATATATGAGGAAGCCCTGGATTACAGAGATCCCTGTGCACACTGATGTTTTACGGAGCCATGGGTCAGGGCAAAAACCTTTAAGACTGAGACAGAATTTGGAACAAATTACTTGTTTGAAGGGCAACTCCCAGTGTTGTGTTTGGTCTGTCATTTGTAGTCCAAAAAGGTACCCTCTCCAATCTCTGGATCAAAGTGCCTGGCATATTTGCCCTACTCATTGTGTGGCTTCCTGGTTTTCTCAGTCACGAGGTAGGAGAAAAGAAGTCGCTTTATCCATTCAAAACACTTGACTTAAAACAACATGTCTAGAGATCAGAATGTAGAGAAGGAAGAATTCATGGCATGTTGTTAACACTCCAGTAAATACCTGCTGATATCCCACTGCAGATAACAATCTCTGGACTCTTAACAGTGAGTGTGAGTCAGGACAGGAAGTATTAGTCACCAGACTACTGTTCCCTCCTGCCACCCAAGCTGTGTGCACAGTTGTTATTGTGAAGTGGGAGGAAGAGAAATTAATTGGCACTTGTTTTAACTGTATAAAACACTGGTACATTTGTTCATGAGATCTCATCCTAATAACTTGCCTCCTTTTTCACAAATAGTTGAATTAGTCCTAGAAACATACTTTTACTGGTCATAATTCTTGAACCCACTCATACCATGGAGTTGCACTAGGTAACACTTTATCTTCAAGCAGGCTTTTCCTTAATGACTGTTGGTCTGAGAGGGGTTTTAAATGGTCTGTTGTGCTCTGTTGTTTCAAATGTGTTTTAATATTGATCTTAGTTACCATTTTAATATAGGTAAAGGTTCCCCTTGACATTTAGTCCAGTCGTGTCTGACTCTAGGGTGCGGTGCTCATCCCCGTTTCCAAGCCATAGAGCCAGCGTTTGTCCGAAGACAGTTTCCGTGGTCACGTGGCCAGCGCGACTAGACATGGAACGCCGTTACCTTCCCACTGAGGTGGTACCTATTTATCTACTTGCATTTGCATGCTTTCGAACTGCTAGGTTGGCACCATTTTAATATAGGTAAAGTTTCCCCTTGACATTTAGTCCAGTCGTGTCCGACTCTAGGGCGCGGTGCTCATCCCCGTTTCCAAGCCGTAGAGCCAGAGTTTGTCCGTAGACAGTTTTCGTGGTCACGTGGCCAGCGCGACTAGACACGGAATGCTGTTACCTTCCCACCGTGGTGGTACCTATTTATCTACTTGCATTTACATGCTTTCGAACTGCTAGGTTGGCAGGAGCTGGGACAAACGACGGGAGCTCAGTCCGTCACATGGATTCGATCTTACGACTGCTGGTCTTCTGACCTTGCAGCACAGAGGCTTCTGCGGTTTAACCCGCAGCGCCCCCACATCCCCCATTTTAATATAGCACTTGCTTAATTCTTTTTTAATATTTGTATACTTACTGTTTTAGCTTTTAAATACTGTTTTAGTAATGTAAGCCGCCTTGGGTCCTTTTGGGGAGAAAGGCGGGATAGAAATATTTTAAATAAATACATACATAAACAAACACTTGGAATCCCTTCCAGCTGAACAGTTCTGAGGATCTAGGGTGGAATTATCAGAATCTTTTCGAGAGAGGCAGAGCAGCAAGTGATGCTTCTCTCACCCCAGTCCAGGTGCACAGTATCCAAAGCCAGCCATTTTATTTTGGCGCTTGCAGCAAAAAAATCCACAAGCTTTGCTCCCATCCTGGCCAGTGAAACTGTAACCTTAAGGGACAGAATAACTACTATTTGCTGCCCTTTCATGACATGCAAAATCTGGAGCCTGAGACAGCTGTCTCACCCTGCCTGATAGTAAGACCAGACCTGGTGGAAGGTAGAACTGACTGTAAAATGAATGTGTCTCCGAAAGTGGTAAATTAGTCACGTTCCTTTGCTTTCTAAGCAACCTCTTGAGACAATCATGCTGTAAAGTTGAGGAAACAACTATGAAAAGCCACCATCACTTGTTTTCTTTAGAAATTAAACTATGGAGCAAAATCTTTCACCACACCTTGTTTAAAGTTAAAGGCTAGATGAATGGGCTTTCAAGCCACTAGCTGCCTATTCCTGTTGTAGATCAAGGCAAACTCTAATATGAGAAATAACAAACAACATGCGGGGCTTATTCCTATAAGGACTGAGCTTTTTCTAACAGTTAAAGGGAGCACAGATATTTAAAATTTTGAATGGCAGGTAAAGCGAAGGTACTAAAACCTGTCCTAAGGTTGCCTCTGGGAGAATCCAACACCTTCTTACTTCAGCCAAAAAAAAGGAAAAAAGAACACAAAACAAAACCCTAAAATTAGAAAACTGCTGCTGTAGTCTGGAGTCAATTGCTGAGGACTATGATGAGTTGAAGCCTGTAGGCAACCAACTGCATCGCCTTGCTTCTTATACCTTGTCAGCAGAGCTTTGATACGATGGGAGGTCCTGAGATAAACAAAGATGTGTGGAATGAGAGTGAGGGAAATGTAGTGGAGGGTTGAGACTGAAAAGGCTGAGCACTGAACAGTGACTTAATTTTTAATTTACTATTGGAATGTACTGAGTCTACAGCTTAGAAACACTTGCAGGGTCTCCTTTGAGGGCTACACATGGCTGTTAATTTAAAACTGAAAAAGCTGCAAAAGGCATTGTGTACCATGTAGATGCCTACTAATAGTGGTGTTGCCATTCAAAGCCCTAAACAGTATAGGACCTTGCTACTTGTCTCAGCGTCTCTCCCTCAGAATGACCTCCCGTCCCAACTGAACCTCCCAATCCATGATATTAAGGGTGGCCACCCCGAGGGAGGCCCTGAAACCAACAATTTGGATCCAGGTCTTCTCAGTGGTGGCTGCCTCATTGTGAAACTCCCTCTGGGTGGGCCGATTTGAATAAATGGAACTGACAGTGGAATTGACTCATGAAATCCCCATTGATTCAATGGATCTACCTGGTGGAATTTACTATGCTAAGCAACAGAATTTGGGCCATATTATGTACATGCAGAGACATTTATTTGCCCCTAAAGATGCATGCATCCACTCACACATACGCACATTCAGACGTGCATATCTGATAGTAGTAGGTTTCATCAGAATTGCCAGTCCTTATGCCACCATGACACAGTGCAGGAATAAATTACCCTGTATCAGGGGTGTCCAACTCAATTTCATCTTGGGCCGCACCGGCATTATGGTTACCCTCAAAGGGCTGGTTGTATCTGTAAGACTATATAAATGTAAGAACAGGAGTGGGCAATAGTGAGGACTACATTTCCCAAGGTGCTGTATGCCGCCCAAGCAGCTGCACTTTCTGACTCTTCGCTGCTTGGAATGCTGGGATTAGAAGTCCTGCTGGGCGGCTTCCCAGCATCCTTGTGGAGCATTATGGGTGACCGAGCAAGCGCCTGCGTATTGTATACTGCACAATAGCAGGAAACACTGTGAGGGCCACGTGAAACAGCCCAGCCGGCCAGATTTGGCCCACGGGCCTCGAGTTTGACACATGTGCCCTATATACAGCAGGACCCCCATATCCGCAGAATCAGTATCCACAGTTTACCAAGCCCTATATAAAACATACAAGGGTTATGGCTTTTGTTCCACTCCTTGTATGTTGTATTTAGGGTTCGCAAATATCTGCAGTTTCAGACGGTCATAGTAGATCGTGGAAGAGATTCCCAATGTATATGGAGGCCATCCTGTATTACGATAACATTTTGATACACAGCTGCGTGCAGTATTTATTATCAATCAGTCTGATAGAGCTAGAAGGTAAGATTTTAATTTCAGCAATGTTTAATCTGTTTTCACAAGATATTCTCAGTTTAGGGATAAACATAACTGCATGTGGTAAAAGACAGGTAGGGACTTGCATAGGTGTAAGGCTCAGCTCAGACAGTCGTGTCACGATCTGAGAAACAGACATAGTTGCAAGGTTTGTCAGAAAAAGTTCCCTCTAGTCCATGAGATTTCCCCAAGACACAAAACACACTTTTGCAGCTATATCAGTTTTATTTTTAAATAGAAGTAGAGAATTATTAAGTAGTTACAGCCCTTCACAGTTACTAGTAATGATGATAATCATGTGCCATCAAGTCAATTCTGACTTATGGCAACCCTTTTCAAGGTTTTCCAGAAGTGGTTTTCCATTTTCTTCTTCTGGGGGTGTCCTGGGACTGTGCAACTTGCCCAAGGCCACACAGGCTGGCTCTACTCGTAGGAAGCACAATGGGGAATCTAACTCCCAACTTCTGGCTCTGCAACCAGATACCTAAACCACTGAGCTATCCAGCCAACTCACAGTATACAGTGACTAGTGGATAGAAATAGGCAGGAGCCATTTTTTTGTTTTCTACACCAGAAATTGTGAAGGTATTTTTCCCAGTGATATCCCCCTGCCCCCAACTTATTAGGACTATGAGTAAGCATGCAAGTGCAGATGGAAACTCTTGGGATTTGTCCTTACCACGCCAGAAGCTGCTGTGAGAATGTAACACCCGGATACAGCCTCTGCAGTTTGTAAATGTACTTGACCCTATACCTGCACATTTCCTGCAGTTTGTAAATGTACTCGACCCTATACCTGCACAGATCTTATAGACATGTATTCTGACCAACAGAGGCATTCAAGAGACATTTAGACAACCACTGGTCCTTTGATTTGTATTCCTGCACTGAGCAAGGGGTTGGACTCGATTGCCTTATAGGCCCCTTCCAACTTCATGATTCTATATTACTCTGCCACAGAGTAAAAGCTAATTTGGACACGTGTGAGGGTTCGTACTTTGCCTCCCCAGGTTTTATTTGAGACACTGGAGACAGTCGTGTTGAAACTTCATAATTAGGCTTTATTGGAACATTCAACAATAAATCTTTTTGCCCACATTCAGCTTCTGTGATTTCTCTCGCCACCAACAGGTCTGGCGAGGGCATCCAAACGTCTTTATCAAATGGGTTACAACTCAACTCGTCCCAAGGTCCTCTTAAGAATGGGTTAGTATTCTCCCACTCATAAGGATCAAGCTCACGGTTCAGTAGCGGGGTGGTCTCCTCGTCTCGTACCCCCGTCTCATAATGGTCTCCCTCTCCTCGCAGAGGGGTCCACGGTCCATTAAGTAGCCCTTCTTCTGGGCTTCTTCTAGACGCCATAGTCGCCGCTCTCTCTCCTCTCTATCTACTACCGCCTTTTGTTCTCTGAGTCGTCTGCGCCACTCTCTGGCCTCTGACTCTCCCCAATAGGAAGGGCGCTGAGGTAGACCCCTTCTCCGCCAGTAATCCGCTTCTTCGCGGGGGACTCGTACCTTCTCCCATTTACCGGTCCAAGGGTCCTCTACCCATATCATTTCCCAACCTCCTGGTATTACGTCTACCTCCCCTTTTATATCTCCCATTCCCGCCTCCACGACGGACCTCCCTCTTTCTTTCCTTCCCGCGAACTCACTCCCCGTCTGAGTGGCCACTGTCATCGTTGAAAGTTCCCGCTCTAATCCCCGGGTATCAACTCCCCGCTGTTTAGTCTCGATGGGTGGTATAGGCGGGTCTGTCTGTGCCTCTTGTTCTTTTTTGAGGGAGGACGACACTCCGGCGAGAGCTTCTACCCTCTCGCCTCGGGTCTCACAACACGTAACACCATTTAATATTTGTGTTAAATTTTAACAACTTGGTATTTTAACAAATGTGAGTAGGATTCCTTAAAAATACGGCATCATCTTCTAAACGTATGCAATTCAAGGGACTAAATATATACTATGGTAAATCATCCCTTTCTGTAATATTCTTTAACAAGCATGCATCTGTGTATACAAACACCCTTTCCAATAAAAAAATGGCTGAAATCCTGTTATTTAATGCAGTAAGTTGCAATGAGAGGAGGCCCATTGAATCAATTGAACTTCCAGAGAAGATGACTTACCAATTCCCCTCTGATTACTCTAGTTGTGACTTATTACACTAAGCAACAGGATTTTAACTACTGTGTAGTAAGTGCTTTACCCTTACCCTGTCCAATGGTCTCCACCTTGGTCCCACTGTGTTGCTGATGCAGCTACCTTGTCTTCCTCTTGTGCACAAGGCAATGAGCCTTGTGGCTGTCTAATCCATTTCCTAGCCTGTGCTTGATCCCAGTGGGACTTCATAAAGGGCAGTAGAATCTTCCATGAGCAACACTGATACAGGAAAACCAGAACTCTCCTCCAAGCCCTTAACTTGACAGGACCAAGAGACAAGGTATCCTCAAGACATATTTGGAGTTCGTAAAAGTTTGGGAAGATTTCCAGTCCTTAAACTTAATCGGTCAGCAATTTGTGAATTTTTGAATGTACACACAGAACATCCCTTCCCAAGTAAATAAAATAGATGACTTATATTTTATTCCAACTCTTCACCTTGGATCAGCTTGCAGGACGTCTTCCCTACAAGTAGGTCACTAGGCTGCTTCAATTCAGATATAGAACTGCTTCCACATGCAGTCAGATCACTTCCTCTAAATCAAACATTTATTTGTGCCTTATATTTTCTTTTTAAGAAATGCTTGTGAAAAATATTAAAAATCTAACTTTTTTGTTTAAAGAACAGAAGCAGGCAATTTGAGCACAATATAGTATTTGGAACCAATTTAGGCAAGTAATCTGGAATTACTGGGTGAGTACTTGCAGTAAAAATAAGAACATATACCATTGTGTAATAATTCCATCTAACACATGTTATTTGAAGAAATAAACTGCTTGTTGAAATTGTATTTTTAACAGAAAAAAAGTTGACCATTAATTTGGTAATTTGCAAGTGCCACCAGTTTATGGTCTCCCTCTGTATGAAAAATAACATGGAAGCAGATCAAACAAATTTCCCCTTAACAAGTGATGGTTATAATGGACAGCTTTTTAAGCACATCAGCCACTTCAATATTGTGAAGGTTTTGTGGAAGAAATGGGGCATGATGGAATAAATAGGGGAAAGATTCAGCAGTAGAGTGAATTTTTATAGCAAGGAAGGATGCATAAGATGCACAAATCGCTCTATGAGCTTATTCTGGCAATTCAGTCTAATAACTTCTATTTCCAAACAAATCAGTCAGCTTAAGGTTTATCTTGCCAGAGATAAAAAGTTAAAGCCTTCAACTCAAGGATTTGGCACCATACTGCATGTCCACAATGTAATGAAAGCCTTAACCTGTGACAGGAAATTAGTTATTATTCCGTCTTCCATATATATAGATAAGCTCATAGAGCTTATCTATATATATGGAGCTTCCATATATATATGGAAGACGGAATAAGAACAAAACAATTATACCATTCTTTAAGTGTCAAACAGCAGTGCCTGTAGAGGCTGTAAAATTCTTTGTACTAATAGAAGGCACAAATACACCAATCAGACACCGAATTTAGTGGTTAAGAATATACATATTGCTATCTTTAAGACCCATAAAGTCCTTCTATGCTACAAGACTCTCTTAAGAATGTGAAAAAGATTAAATGAAACCTAGATAAATATCCAAGAAATTTATTGAATATTTGCTTGAGTAGCCTGCGAAGCAATATTGGTCAGAGTCCTAAAAATCTCACTGACATATCGAATGGTTGCCAGTTTCAATTTGTTAGATATGAGAATATTATAGACAGCCTTCACACAATGCCCGCTTTATTGGTGGGGGCAGGGGAAGGGAATGAACTCTTCAGTCAGAGGCACCTTCCCGTTGAGATAAAAAAAAAAACACTGCAGGAGATTGTTTCTTGTCTCTTCAAAACTTGGTCTCATTAAAACTTGAAAACATTTCAAGTCTTTTCTTCTGAAGTTTTCAATAACAGACTCTCAATCAAATTTGTTTTCACCAGTTTGGCATGTAGATGTGTAACAGCCATCCTATACTTTCAATTCCAAGCATTCTAGTCTTCAGTTTTTGCCTCCATCTCCTCAGCGTCATCATCTCCATCCACTTCAGCATTCTCACGCTCCAACCTTTCCAGCTGTCTTGCAAGCTCAGTCTCATCAGTGTCAGTGACAACTTTGGGCTGAAAAGTTAAAAAAAAACACACCACACACATACACACAGACACAAAAAACAAACAAAAAACCCTGTTAACTTTTACTGTGATTCAGAAACTATTTAAGCAAATACACTTAGATCAGAAATGGCTTTGCACAATTGGAATTAATGCACCTCCTATGTACGTTGAGGACAGTGGATGAATCAACACGCTGGGCTCAGACTAGCACATTATGTTGCACCTTTTGCAATGGCAGACACTGGAAGTTGGTGTTATTGTTAGAGAACAATTGCTCATTATGTACAGTATATTTTAGTGTTTATTTTAAAATGACTTATTACCCTCCAAACAATTTAATTAGATTACAAGATCCTTGAGAAAAGAACTACTGGTATCTGCAAAAGGTCTGTCAGCTTCTTGAGCTTACAGGGCACAGCTGGATATACAACAAATAAATAGCTCTTGTTTTCTCTACAAGAAAGGGCAGGAAAACAAAAATATAAAGGATCATATACTGAGATTTAATTCTTTACTACAGGTAAGGCAAATAAAGTAAACCAAACTCTGTTTCATGATTCCTGGCTTTGGATATTTCCTGTCACAGAACTGGCAGCACTCATTCTTCAATTAAGGCATACGTTCTGATTTCCAGAAAGGAGAGTGGGATTGGGAAGAGAACAGTGAAGGATGGGACTTGAGTTCACTTCAAAACGATTAAGGTACTTTTGTATTGGCTAGATTAGCTGTCCCGACTTGACATACTGCAAATACTTTGTTTTTTTTTTATTTAAAATATTTTACCCTGCCTTTCTTCTTAAAAAGGACCCAAAGTGGCTTAGATAATTAAAAAGACAGTATTTAAAAGTGAAAACTTTAAATATATAAATATTGAAAAAGAATTAAGTATTATATTAAAACCAGTAAAGAAAATCAATAATAAAAATATATTCTAAAGCAGCAAGGCACAACAATCCATGTAAAAAATCCCTCTCAGACAGTTAGTTACTAAGGGAAAGACTGCCTGAAGAGAAAGGTCTTCGTCACCTGCCTGCGGATGGACAGCAAAGATGGGGCCAGCCTGGCCTCCCATGGGAGGGAGTTCTAGAGTCTGAGAGCAGCATCAGAGAAAGCCTTCTCCCATGTCCCCATCAAATGTACCTGCTTTAGACAATGACTCTCATCATTCCTGATAACTGGCCATGTTGGCTTGCAATGATGAGTGTACTAGATTGGGGAAGACCGGGTGAGATAGCTGAACACCCACCATAGTATATAAGACAATATCCAATGAATTCTATTAAATGGATTTCTCTCACAACAAAAACAAGCATTGTAGGCTAACACAATCAATCCAACGTGCACCTGGGATGGGATGCTCGGTTACGAGAGTTCTAGTTCTGCTGGAATAAATCTTGGGACTGAATTTCCAATGGCAGGCAAGCATGTGGACTTATGATTTTATGGTGATTTTACTGATAAATATGTATGATTTCTAGTATCTTCTGAGAGTGAAGACTTGATATTAATTTTGGGTGGACAGCATTTCTGTTTGTGGCAGCGTGTTTTCTACCACAGTGTGCCCTTCTGCTTTTATGCAATGAAGAGTCAGGAACAGCTGCAACTTCACTGGTCTAAAACAGTAACTGGCCAGGCACAGAATGTAGCCTTTTTATCTTGCAAACCTCTTTAAAATTTATTTCCTGATCTTCAGAGCTCCCATGTTGCCAAGTATTGGGATGGGAGCAGAAAAACGTGAGAGGAGTGTTTGCTCTGATCGTTAAATGAGTAGCTGTAATGTTCTGAGTAATAAGCACTAACATTCAACTAATGCAGAGCATAGTTTTCCCAGAGAAAATGAAAATCTCAAAGGAGAAAGATTTCTCAGCACCCAAGTCTACAGTTAAGCATTAGATGGTATACAGATGCACAAGGAAGATGCTAAAGATTCCATTCAGTGTCACATAAGGGGACTGCAAGTTGAGCAATTGGATCCCCCTACCCCCAGTACCTCTTCAAGAGTAACTCTTTCAGGAAATCTGCCTGCCCCATGCCTCTGAAGCACATGTGGGGCACACACAAGGGTCTAAAGGAGGAAGAAGAGTCTGTTCCATCAGCAGTGCCTGTTCTACTGGCAGATAGATACAAGAGTGAATCTTGAAACATGAGGTATCTAGCCAGGTTACATTTGAATGAGTGGGTTCACTGGCCCCCTCCCCTCCCTTTCTCTTCCCTAAACTTCTGTCAGTTCCCAAATTGGCAAAGCAGCATTAACTGCTTTTTTAAATTCTCTCCCCCAACAGGACATAAAGTCTTGTGGTTCTGTGATCCCATTGCAAGCATGTAGCTCACACCTTCTCCAATTAGTACTTGCTTGGCCTGGCAAGTAGGGCTCATGAAGAAAAGGAGCACAACCCTATTCAAATTCACAGTGTGCAAAACACGTGCTGGAAAATGCATCTACAAATCCAGTTTCCTACTGAATGAAAAGATAAAACTCTTTTCTGTATGCTTGAGCATCTAGTTTTCCACTGAGTGGGAAAAATGAAGAAAGCTAGAAACCCCTCATAGTCACCATGGGAGATCCACCACGCACACATCTGTGCAAGCAAACATACCACTAGGAACCCCCAGGATTAGGACAACAAACAATACTTACTTCCATCTGTACATTGAAGACACCTCTCTTCTCTTCAATTTTTTCTTTAATGACTGCCATGGCTTGGCTGAGCACAGAAAGGCCTTCAGTTCTCTCCAATGTTGTAGTGGTCATCACATACCGTGGAGGAGCTATCAGATTTATCTACCAAGGGGAGAGACATCATGAAATTTGATTCTGTAAATCTGGGGGGATGGGTTGACTCAACATGCTGTTAATAGTTGGTTAAATTGCATTCTGTTAATTCTTCAGCCTTTGCAGAGGGTGATTGTACTATGCATGGAAAATGATTAAGTTGTGAGTAAAGGAATAGCTCTGCTTAATTTCCTTTATTAAGGAAGCATCCTTCCACATTTCTAAAAATGCACATATAAGAGATACAATACTAGATAAACTAGATAGTTTCTATCCATCTGCCTCCCTTCCTGTCTTCTGAATCTATCAATGAGGATGGGAATTAAAATCACATGATGGTATCCTCCTATGTCCAGTTTTGTTAAAGACACTGGAATAATTTAATCTTCCAAGTTTTCTAGAAGGCACTACAATAATGAATGACACTTACTTTGATGGGCATGCTCTCCGTAGAACAACTCAGGCCTGCTCTCAAAGCTTCTTTCACTGCATCAATTCCCTCATAGCCGTAACAGGCAACTTCAATATCTAGAGGATTACAGTTATTATTAAATTATTTATACATATAAAAAACAATTTTTATGGATATCCTATAAATTAAGAACTCTCAATTTATTTTATTAGTACACAATTCTAAATGGTTCAACAACACTGTACTTGGTAAATACCAGCAAACACTGGCAAACACAGAGAAAGAGCTAACATTATGTTCTAAACTCATCTCTCTTCTCTTTTTCTTATTAATAGGACACATGTAAACACTAAAATATTGTCTTAAATGGAAATTTGTTCCACTTATATCTGATGGTGCCATCTGTACGGTAACAGGAACCCTCTCCCCAAAGCAGAGCACCTACAGAAATTCCCACATTCTCATTCTTCTTTGCAGCCTTATGTAGCCCACTTGGTATTTTGCTTCCAGAAGATATCAAAGAGGTGCTCACTGTTGGGGTGTTTTCTAACAACTGTTATCTCTTACCACCCAGTGCCTTTGTACTGTCCCAACCTGCATCATTTTCCCGTCGCCTCTACTTCTTTCCTTTGGTCTCTCCTTTTCTTTTTTTTAAAGGCTGGCCTGAATCAACTGCTTTCTTTCCTCTAGTATTCTTTTGATCTTCAATTTATGACATCTGCATTCAGTTCTTCTCCTTATTCAAAACAATGGAGCCTGAATAAAAGGGACTTTCCTTCCTACCATTTCAGACTTCTCCAAAATCAAAGCAACCAAGCTGTCAACATTATGTTACTCTAATGCTAACATAACCTGTCCTGCCCCCAAGGGGTTTTTCTCCTGACATTACATGTCACTTTCCAGCAAACCTGTAATTTTTTATTTTATTATTAAGACTCATTATTTATCTCTCTAAACAGGACAAACGTTTAAAAAACAAATTCCACAGGGGAAGGTGATGGAGAAGGAACTCAGAAATAGGATAAAAAGATCTCTATTTGCCTAAAAAACTTAACAGGTATTAAGCAGCAATTCCTTGCACTATGCGAAATACATAAAAATAGCATCATTTTTGGTTTTTGGACAATTAATATAATGGGAATTCTATAATCTGAATATGATCCTATTGTACAGAAAAATAGTAAGGAACCAAAAAGAAAGAAGCTGTATCCAATGTAAATATAATACAGGTGTATCTTTTTTTAAACAAATACAGATAATTGTGACACTGTAACAATTTTGTATTACTGAAAATACACATATAATAATAACTAATAATGACTGTGTGGTGTCAAGTCAACTCTGGCTTACAGTGACCCTTTTCAGTGTTTTTTAAGATAGGGAGCACTCAGAAGTGGTTTGCCATTTTTTTTCTGGGGCACGTTGGCACTATGTAAGTAAGTTCAAGTTTATTGTATTAGCTAAAACCCGTCACAATTGTTTAAAATACAAATATGATCAAATAAAATCATGATAAAATCAGACATATAAAATAATAAGACCCTTGCCCAAGGCTACACAGGCTGGCTATTGTCTTGTGAGACAAGTAGAAAATCACATCCCAACCTCTGAGTCCACAACCAGATACTTAATGCAGTGAGCTATGCAGAAAACTGAAAACACACATATGTTGCAGTGACAGCTAACAGACTTCTGTGAGATTCCAATTTTTCTTTTTAATAGATAAATACAAACAAAAAAAATACCATCTAAAAAGAAATGTAAACGTTTAATAAAAGGAAGGTCAAAGAAAATCTACATACATAGTTCACCTCACTACTGCGAGTATTAGCGAGTAACTGCCTATACATCATCATAACCTTTATTGGCATAAAAAAAGTACAGCAAACAGTAGCCTTCAAATAGATGGGTGATATGTACCCTGTATGAAACAGATCTAAAAGCCTCAATGCAAGAAGAATATAGCAGTACACAGTTTCAAGATAACACCTAGCCATTGTTCATAATCTGTAACTTATACAGAACTGTCTATACTATTTACCCTTGTCCCCTCCCCTTTATTAATACAAAATCAATAACTTATGTCCATATTTCAACAAAAATTTTCTGCCAGTTGCCCCTTCTTAACTCTTATATCACATGTAAGTTTATCATTAATTGCTATATCCTAGACTTCCCTATTCCATTCACTCAACAAAATATTATGAGCTATTTTCCAATTCCTAGCAATAATCAATCTCACCACTGTTAACTAATTCTCTAGTTATAGTCTCTTGGTTTGATTTATAACCCTATTATTGCTGGGTTATTCCATCATTTCCTAATACAGCTGCGGTATTTTCTGAATATACCTGTTCAATTATTCCATTGTGAGATTCCACTGAAAAATTTCTTTTTCAAGAATGGATGAAATTTAAGAACTAAATTGAGGGCTGATATAATCAAAACTCTTAATGCAAAAGTGTCTACTATAAGCATCCAATTTTCCTAAAACAGACCACAACATTTAATTAAAATGGACAACTTCTCTCACACACATACACACAGTAGTAGTTCCAAATGTTAAGGCAGAACCCCGTGTAATTCATATGCTACATGAACACAGACTGGGCAATTTTTTCATAAAGACCTGTTGGTGCAAGTGAGTTCAATGTGAACTTTTGGCTCTCTCAGTTAGCTAGCAATATTCATTGTATTAAAAAAGAAAAAAAAATCATTTATGACAACTCTCAACAGCATCAGAGACTAAAGGGGTTGTCTCCATGTTGCTGTTAATTCTACTGTGATGTTCTGAAAATTTAACAGTCAAGTAACACCTTTATTTGCATACAACTACAAGTGCTCTGTATGATATAAATTACACAGATTAACAGCTAGACATACGATTAACTGTGAGTCATATGTTTCAATCTAAACTATCTTCCATCCTGCTGTAAACATTCTAGTAGCTGAACTGTTTGTGAGCAATCACTACATTTATATTTATATGTAAGCTTGCTATTTGGAAGCTGGTTACGGTTTGTATAATAGAGTTATAGCCTCCAGAACACAAAGTCCTGTGTTCCAGATTTATGCACACATTGCTCTTTTATCTTGTATGAAGCTCCTTCTTCTTACTATGTTTGCAATTAATCCAAAAGCAAGTAAACTACAGTAAGAGGAGAATACTCTTGACCATGAAAGGTGACAAAAATTTAAAAGTTGTGCTTCTTGTTTTACCCTGCTTAACCCCCAAACATCATCTGCACTACTAATTTATGAATCAGGAAACATGCAAGCCATACCCTAATGATTCATAACATCTATTACAGTCATGATGTATCTTACATAACAGCATATTTCTTACCAAAAGTCTTTTTGGAACTTCTATTGTTTCCTAAAAACATGGTTCAATACAGTCTTATTTTATTCTGATCCTTCCCTGTTCCTCCATGTGCCTGACTATCCACCATACACATATCTACTAAGATGTCATTTCTGCACCACCAGCAAATAGGCTGGCTAGCTCAAATGAGTGTGCAAAATTCAACCATCTACCTTCTCATATGAGCAGTTGGCAAGCTCTTTGGGTCACTAGAGATCCCCCTGGGGAGTGGGAGGGAGCCATTTCTTCTGTGGGTTTTTTGGGGTTTTTTTTTGCGAAGTCAGAAGCTAACTTGCAGGATCAGATAGTCTTCATTGTGTGTGGGGGGTGCATTTTGGAAGGATTCCAGAAAAGCTCTGTTTTAGCAGGCTACAGGATTCCCACACCTGTATTAGGTGTTACTTGTCTCAGTTCTCTGCTTCCCCTACTCTTCTTCTTAAGGCTCCTTCACCTTTTTCCTTGGATTCTCTTCTCAACTGTGTACTCTGCACATTTCATTTCATGTGCAGAGATTTTTATACTGCAGATGTTATTTTCTATAACTCCCATCATACAAACAAATGCACTGTGGACAGAAGGCCCACTTTGTTTAGGTGCTCCACATCTAGTGGAAGAAGGCAACCAGCATGCACTAATATGCTGCCTCATTCTGGATAAGCAAGAATCTAAAGAATGTAGTATCTAAAGACATTCACTGTTTTCAAATGATTGGTTTTAGTACTTGAGCAGCAGCAGCAGTTGTTTAACCCAGTGGTTCTCAAACGTGGGTCCCCAGATGTTCTTGGACTACAACTCCCAGAAATCCTGGCCAGCACAGCAAGCGGTGAAGGCTTATGGGAATTGCAGTCCAAGAACATCTGGGGACACCAGTTTGAGAACCACTAACCTATAGTATCTGCTGCCTAAAAATCAAAAATAGAACTCAAAATTTCTTTAAAATAAACTTACAATTTTATTCAGCAAGATATATGGGATCAGTTTCTGTAAAACTGCAGTAGTGTTGCTTATCCTAAATGAACAAGCCCTATTTCTCTAGCCAGTTCACTTTTGGGGACTCACCTGCTCTAATTTTGACTGCTTGTGGTGTCAATCGCCTATTGATATTGTCAATTAGGACACGCTTCTCATCTTCTGTCAGATCCAGTCCATCAAGAATTGAAGGATCCCTAGGTAAAATAACCATAAACCTATCAGTATTCATTAAAATTTACATAACAGGAAGAGCAAGGACCAGCATTGAAATATTATAACCTCTTAGAAGTATAGACAGGCTGTGCAGGAACAACAAAAGATACAGCTATGGTTAGAAGACTGGGAACAGAGAAGATTTATATGCTGCTTTGTTTTCCATTCCTCTGTGTAAACTCTCCCTCCTTTCTCTAGTTAGTATAGAGCAGCGATGGCGAACCTATGGCACGTGTGCCTCAGTTGGCACGAGGAGCCCTTTCTGCCGGCACGCAAGCCATAAGTCGCTGGATCACTACTCCACCCCCCCCGCGCAGCCAAACCTGAGAAGGCGGCTGCAGTCACGGTGCTGGTGCTTCGGCAGGCGGATCTGGAGTGGGGTCTCAAGGCACCTCCATGCCGGGATTCCCCCTTCCGCTGCCACTTCCGGTTCCGCCGCTGCCACTTCCAGTTCCACCGCGGCACGCCACCCACTGGGTCCCCCCCCCCCCCCGAGTTTGGGCACGTGAGCCCAAAAAGGTTTGCCACCACTGGTATAGAGTATGGTATGTTATCACATCCACACCATTGCTAACGTGGGATTAGTATCAGCAGAGACACAATGCTAAGCCTTTGCTAACACAGATAAAGGAAGAATTTGGCTACGTAGAGTTCATCAAGCTGCCTTCCAGTCTCTGAGCTGTATCTAAACGAATGGAGGAGTTGCATCTACTGGTTGTTGTGGGTTTTTTCGGGCTCTTTGGCCATGTTCTGAAGGTTGTTCTTCCTAACGTTTTGCCAGTCTCTGTGGCCAGCATCTTCAGAGGACAGGAGTCAGAACTCTGTCTGTGCTCTGGTGCAGTTTGTTTGGATAGTTGAGTATTTATAGCTGTGGGATCAGCTTTTGTCCTTTTCAGGAGATGGGTGATTGTGGTGATCAGTGTGTTTTTTGTTGTGGGTGTATTGTTGTTATAAAAGGGAGAGATTATCTGTCACTGTGATTGATGGGTGTCGTTAGCTGGTCTTTTGTGTGCAGTGATCACTGGTCCTTGTAGCTGGGTAGAGTTCGAACTCAGATAATCTCTCCCTCTTATCACAACAATACACCCACAACAAAAAACACGCTGATCACCACAATCACCCATCTCCTGAAAAGGACAAAAGCTGATCCCACAGCTATAAATACTCAACCATCCAAACAAACTGCACCAGAGCACAGACAGAGTTCTGACTCCTGTCCTCTGAAGATGCTGGCCACAGAAACTGGCGAAACGTTAGGAAGAACAACCTACAGAACACGGCCAAAGAGCCCAAAAAACCCACAACAACCATCAGATCCCGGCCGTGAAAGCCTTCGAGAATACAGTTGCATCTACATTGGGCCCTGCAAATCACCCAAGTGATAATTCAACTTAAGAGATCAAAAACACAAATCTATTCCTAAGCAAATTACTCTCCATTTAAGGTGCTAAATTCATATAAACAAACCTTACATGCCATTATAGTCTAATATAATTTCTTTAGTTTATCACAACTGTTAAGAATGACTAAGGCTTGGTTCTAAATTAGATAATAAGCCTTATCCTGATTGTCCCTGTTCAGACTGCAGGTTAGGGTTCACACGATTGAGTGACTTTGATATGAAGAAAAAATCTATTCCAACAAAACTAGTTATCATGGTGGAAGATTCATGTCTGGCCTTCTCACGGATGTGCTTTTGTATGGGGGAGCATTTCATCAGTAGCAATGACTGTGAAAGAAGTGACTTGAAAGTACTCTTGGAGGATATTCAAAATATTAAACTCTCTTCGTTTGAAAACTTACTGAAGTTTGAACACTGAACACAGGCAGCTTTGTTTAAGAAATTCAAGTTCAGACAGAGGAAATTTATTGGGCTGGGTCAATGAATGAAGAACAAACTGAGACTCAGAAGAACGGGCTCCCAGTAGCATCTCTCATGCTCTCCTGGAGTCCTTCTCAAATTCTTGCATTTCAAATACAAGGGAAGGAGGAATTGAAAAATATTGTCTCACACTCTCCTCCAGCATGGAGCACCCACCTGCACAATTCCGGAATCAACCTAAGATACTTGGTAAGTTATATCTATGCATAAATAAAACATTGCTATTGCTAAACCTCATTAAATTTTTTAAGGGAAAGATGGACTACAAACTGGACAGGATACTTACGAAACTGCATGTTTGAAGGCATCATATGCTCCATATCCAGGCCTTTTGTACTTGTCATCAAATACCCAAGCTGTTCTCTGGAACAGGCTCTCCAGCTGTTCTTCTTTTGTGTATTCCAAAACTTCAGCAACATGGCGAAGAATGCTGTAAACCTAGATACAATTGGCAAAAAGACAGATAAGGATGCAATGAGTACATTACTAGAATCCAATGATGGCACTGATTTAAATAAAATATATAAAATAATAACCAATAAATATTTATGACACCCATTCAACAGATGACTAAACATCTGTACATTTGCTTAATTACACTATATACAGACCTTCCACTTGTGTTTCTTCTCACTTACTACTTGTGTTAACTTGGCATACAGCAAGAAATACAAGTTCTGACTTCTTAACTGGCAGCAATTCACTGCTGAGATTTACACTGCTGGATTTATGCTGGCATAGGCGAGTACTAGGATTTTGGCTAACATAGCTATCAGGGAATCTCTAAAACTGTTTAAACCTAATTGAAATTTAAAAAATAACATATATTTCTCCTAAAAGGCAATGGAGAGAGGATCATGTTTCTGGAAGATAGTTCCAAAATCAAAGAAGAACCCTTGTCCTTAATACTCAACCATTTACTAATGCCTGATAAAGTAAGTAGAGCCACAGAAACTGATTGCAAATCTCTGGCAGAATGAAAGCTTAGAATAATACTTGCAAGTGCTAAACATACTCTAATGCTGTTTTACAGGCTGTGCTGGTGACATTTTAGCATAAATGTATCTTAAAAGTTTTAGCAGAGTGCCTCATAATGTACTCTTTTTTTGCTAATATGAGACACACATCTACCAGAACCTATTTCCATTTCACTGTCCTGCAAATTAGGGGAAAAGACAATATGAAAAACTTGCCGTTTTTGATTTGGTGAATTTGTCTTCACATTTAATTGCCTCTTCTGGAGAAACTCTTCTTTTTGACAAGTCAATATAACCTAATACAAAATCAAAATTTTAGAACAGATTTAGAATTTAAAGCAAACTCTCAACCTTCCACTTTCTCACTCACGAATAATGGCAGATCTGTCCACTTCAGCCAGTAAAAACATTTGCTGTTCCAAAAAGAAACTGACAAAACTATCAACTTCTACAAACCTTATACGCCATTATAGTCTATTTCTCATTCTCATTCATTCATACATACATATCTAACAAACTTCTAAATTATGATACCAAATCTGAGCTGAAAACAATCATGCATGTATAAGTGTTGGTGCCAGAAACATACAAATGGGATTTCACTTGCTCTGCTTTTCTTTGTTGTTCATTCCTTTTCACTGTGAGGGCCACATAATATATTTTTCACATTTTTGAGGACCAAAGGAACACGCCCCCCCCCCCCGGCCAGATAAAAAAGCAAGGTGGGCCGGATGTGGCCCGTACTTTGGAGACCCCTGCAGTAGAGCCCCCAGTGCCTCTCAATCAACTACAGATGACTCTAGAATGGCATGTGAAAGTATATAAGGGGTAGCAGCAGGAAGGAAAATAGGGAGAAATTGATGGGACTGCCTTGAACAAGCTGAATAGCCTTCTATTCAAATAAGACAGCTCTGCATCCCAGTCTTAGAATTCAAATTGGCACTTTGTAATTTTTAAATTCAACTCACCTTTCTCTTTATCAACCCTTATGACAACAACACATTCATTTCTGCCAATTCGAATGAGTTTGTTTATTGAACGGATACGTCTCCTGGATAACTCACTGAGTAGAATCATGCCCTCAATATTGTTATATTCCAGAAGGCTAACGTAAGCTCCCATTTCTGCAATGGACCGGACGTTCACCATGACCACATCTTCTACTTCTGGAAATTTATGCTGGTAAAATCTACAACTTAGTCCAGGCATCCTGCAATATTGGATTACAGAGACAGAAATATGTATTCATTATATAAAAGCCACAGCTATTCATAAAATTCAAAATGGGAATTTCATGTACACATGGAAAATAAGAATGACTGACTAGCAGGTAGAAAAAAACCTAACAAAACAAACAAGTTCAACTACAATAATAACCAGGTATTATAGCTATTGAATGCTATGGGTCAGCAAAAAGTGTCTGGGGAAAAATTTGAAATAAGATATACTAGTTGTTATGGTGGTGGTATGTCAGAAAAAAAAGGAGAAAAAAACTAACAGCAAACCTAGCTCACTACATGTACAAATGCACTGATGCTATTTTCTGCTACCAAGACTTGGCACAGTGTGATGACTGAGAGCAGAAGCTGAGAAGTCCTTAATGGAAGCTTCATCTTATCCATCAACTCATCAGAAGAGCTATTTCAGCCTGAGGCTCAAACTTGCAACAACAACCTAACTTATGCAGTTGCATACAAAATTACAGAAAAAACATGCAATATACTTTGAACACCAAAAACAAATGGATACTTCTTAGCATAATTCTCACACATAACTCTTTCTTCATTTTAATCTGAAATTATTAGGAAGTCAAGGAACACCACGGAGACCTTATTACCGTTACAGTTTCTCTTGCTTAGCTTTCAAAGCCTTTATGGCTTGCTGTGGAGCTGCAAAATACTCATTATAGCATTTTGAGATAGTTTCTCTATGAACTTGCCCCGTGAGGACAATGGTTTTGCCCAGGAATCCAACATTTGATACTGATTTTGAAAACAAATGATGTGACCTGCCTTAAGGATTGTCTAATTCTGTGATTCCCAACCTTGGACTCCAACGCCACTAGCTGTGTTGGCTGGGGTTTCTGGGAGTTATAATCCAAGAATACCTGGGTTACCCAAGTTGGAAACTACTAGTCCAATCCATTAAATGCTGCAGACCAAAAGAAGGCTTCTACTTCCAACTTTTAATGAGAAAAATTATGTTTACAGTCAGCCAAGTTTTAAATTTTTTTGACCAAACTCCGGGAGGCAGTGGAAGACAGGAGGGCCTGGCGTGCTCTGGTCCATGGGGTCACAAAGAGTCGGACATGACTTAACAACTAAAGAACAACAAAGTTTTAAATTTACCAAAAAAAAAAAAAAAATCAAGATGTTTCAGGAATGTATTTGGAAAGTTTTGAAAAAAGCTTAGTGGATAACTTAGAAGAATACTGGCTTGATTTTCCCTAAGAAAAAACTAATAATGTGAACTATTTCATTTCTATTAGATACCTTTTTTCAATATCTTAGAAAATGCAGGGGACATAAATTATCCTAATTGTGCCAGATCAACTGATTTTACTTCTATTAAAATATTTGGTATATATTTCCAAAATAAAATATCTTCAAAGCTATTCATTAATCTTAAAAAAATATGATTATGGTAGGAGGATGTAATGTAAGGCCCTCATCTATCTCAAATATCAACAATCTACTAACTTATTTGCCTTGTCTTTTTGAGGCAATCTTTTATCTTGTGGCAGTTTGATCCTGACTTTGCCAAAGCTAAAGGCAGAAATATCTGTGCTCCAATACAAAAAGCCACACAAGTATTATTGTCAGTGACTGAAGCAAATGTTGACAATCTTCATGTAATGCAGAGTGAACAGTTTATGGACAGGGAGTGGCACAGCCACCAAGTGCTGGCAGGTTTTCCAGCTCCTCCCTTTTTTGTCATCCTTCATCATCTACATCAGCTGCCTGGATAGCTCAGTGAATGGAAGCATCTGCTTGTGCAGCAGGGGCTGGAGGTTCTATCCCCCATCATGTCTTGTGGGAGTCAGCATATGTGGCCTTGGGCAAGCTACATGATTCCAGAGTGCCCCTAGAAGAGGAGGATGATTAAACTAGTTTGGAGTACTTTACACCTAGGAAATTCTGGAAAGGTTTGCCATAAATCAGAATTGACCTGACAGCGTGTAATTAATTCATTATCCTTTACATCACAGATTGAGAATCCTTTGGCGCTCCATATGGTTTGAACGACATCTGCTGCAGTCCTCTTCCACTGGCTCTGATGGCTAGGGTTTTCAGGAGTTAAAATTCAAAGTAGCTCCCCTCCCTGCCCTACCCCTTTGTGCCACTCAGCCTGATGAAGTGAGAACACGAAAGCTTGCCCACTTCTGTAGCATTCCAAGATACTGCTCAACTGTGGTTTGTGTAAGGAAACGGGCTCAGAAATCTTCCACAGGCCCTTAGGTCCCTTCCGAGGGAAAGAAATCGTTGTCCCAGGGGTGGAGAATAACCGTGGCCGTCCTTCGTTTCACTAACAAAAGAGAAGACGTACCAGGCGCGCCAATCTGGAGAACGCCTCCTGGAAGAGCCTTTCTCCCTCTCCGTGCCTTGGGCCGACATGATTAGCTACTGCATCGGGGCCGTTTGCTAATCGACCTTTCTGGACGCCCCTTGATTTACCCGTCCTTCCCCATCCCCCACCCCCACGGCACCACACGCGTCTGTGACAACACGCGACCCAAGTGGAAAGGATGAGGCGCGGGAGCCCTTTTGTGACATAACGCCTCCTAACTCAGCTGAGAGAGAGGCGGGCGGGACCTCACGGGCAGACGCGGCCAAGGCCACGCTTTCCCCACCATTACGCGGAGGAGGGCGGCCGGGCTCTAAACCCTCCACACAGGCGGCAGCTCTGGCCGCGAGTTGCCGGGCGCGCCCGGCGCCTCTTCGACATGGCGAACGCCAGCCGCTTCTCCTCTCCTTCCGCCCTCCCGAAACTCCGCATCCGACCCACGCCCGGCTTCGGAGACGGCCCGGAGCCTCCCCAGTATACGGGACACGTTTGCGAGACCCGGTCGGCGCCCTCTTGCCCGCCTTACCTGTCTGCTTCGCAGGCCCCTCTCGCGACGCACCAGACTGGGGTCTCTCGGCAGAGTGTACGTATCCGACTCTTGTCACAGCGTGTACTCCGGCTCAAAGTGCGCAGCCGCCATCCCGCCTCTTCCTGCTGGACTACGGCCGGAAGTACTTCCACAGTAAGGGCGCTCTGTGGCATCCATAGAGTTTTTTTTTTGGAAAGACTTGTCTTCTGGCTAGTTCATCCTAGACCTGGAGGTTTTCGATATCTTCGCATCAATTTTGCTTCCCTCGAGTAGATTTGAGAGCCATTCTTTGAAAACAAGAAATCCCGGGATTTAACCGTAACTAGCAGAAGTAGGAGTTCATGCTGTTAAGAATAATTAAGCCCCCACAGCCACTCATTAGTAGCTGTTAGCGTATGGCAGTTCATCTAAATACTACAGGTTGTGGGATTGTGTGGTTGAGGAAGATTTATAATAAGCCCTGCAATATTGTAAATTGCCAGTGGAGTTAAAGTTAACCTGGATTCCTAATAAAACTAAACAAAATTTAAAAAAAAAACACATAAAACAAAAAATACCTGCATAGAGATTGCTCTCAGCTGTTTCTAACCTAAATCCAGCACTTTGTTCTTTACTGTATTTATTTCTAGGCTGCATGAGCCATGTCAGATTGCTGTAGCAAAAACAAGTCTAATACGGTAAAGATGAAACATTTTTATTTGATATAGCCTTTCATTAATTGGGGGGACGTGGTGGCGCTGTGGGTTAAACCGCAGAAGCCTCTGGGCTGCAAGGTCGGAAGACCAGCCGTCGTAAGATCGAATCCACGCGACGGAGTGAGCTCCCGTCGCTTGTCCCAGCTCCTGCCAACCTAGCCGTTCGAAAGCATGTAAAAATGCGAGTAGATAAATAGGTACCACCTCGGTGGGAAGGTAACGGCGTTCCGTGTCTAGTCGCACTGGCCACGTGACCACGGAAACTGTCTTCGGACAAACGCTGGCTCTACGGCTTGGAAATGGGGATGAGCACCGCACCCTAGAGTCGGACACGACTGGACTAAATGTCAAGGGGAACCTTTACCTTACCTTCATTAATTGCAGCTTTGAATTTTGCATCTAAAGAAGCAGGTTACAGTCGGCAAAAGCACCTGCTAAATAAAACTTGTTAGTTTTAAAGAAAAATGGTTAGTTTTAAAATTTTTGCTGTCTTTCCACGAGCAGGCGAAGACCTTTTTCTTCAAGCAAGCTTTTCCTTAATTTCTGGCTGCCTGAGTGGGGTTCTTAAATGGATTCTTGTGCCTTACTGCTTTGAATGCATTTTGATGTTGCTTCTGGTTACCATTTTTTACTGTGGTATTTGATCCTTTTTTTAGTATTTGTGTATTTCTTGATTTTTGCTTTGAATGATGTAAGCTGCCTTGGATCCTTCTTAAGGAGAAAGGCAGGGTAGAAATATTTTAAACAAATAAACAAATGACTATATAAACAAAGAAATAAAGAGGTTGCAAAAGTTTATTGTCTTTATTCATACTGTACCATGACAAAGCAAAATGGAGCTTGCAGATTCAAACAACACTCCCAATATACCATTTCTATCCATTTTATCTGTGCAAACAAAAAAAAATTCCCACCCTAATTTGGACACTCCCTTGCCTTTGGATTTATTGTCTTGAAGCAGAAATGTATAGAAAAAAATACAGCAGTTTTAATGTCATGAAAGCAGAAGATGAAAACTAGGTGTTCCATTAGGATTTCTTTCAACATGTGCTATCTTGGATTACAATTCACTTACAACTGGAGGAAAAAAGATGAAAAGCTATGGTCCCTTCATCTTGTGTACAAGATGAAAGGATTGTGGTCCTTGTACACAATCAGAAAACAAAGGAGAGTGAAATATTCATTAACCCGCTGAAAGAATCATAAACACAAGCTAGTTTTCGACTCAGGAGTCTTCAGGAGGCTGAGCGTTACAAAGGTACGGTTGTGTAGATAGAATACTGTATTCGCAGAGATACTTGAGGAATCCCATTGAGAATCTAAAATTCAACAGACGTATCTGAAAGAAGAGGATTGTAATCCACAAAACCTCACATTTAAATCAATCAATCTTCAAGGGCCATCATATTTTTGTCGCAACATTTATTTATTTGTGTTTTATATACGGAACTGTGATTTTTCTCAGTGTTTCCTATCTTTTAATCATAAACTCTTGTAACTTTAGCCTGTTACAGCTCTTGCTGTTTGACGGATGCAGATCTGTGACTTCCGCCGCTCTGGGCATTGTGACTCACTGAGCATCTCGACCGCGAACGGCCCCGCCCTCCTTTCAGCTGATGTGCGGGAAGCGGAACAGGGGATAGTACTGGCCGGGATAGCCAGGAGGAGTCACGTGACGGAGCGAGGTGCCCAGGCTCCTTCTCAGGGAAAAAGCGAGCGGCTCTGCTCTGGTGATCTTCCTCTGCTGCTCCAGCCAGGATGTCGGGCAAGGACAGAATCGAGGTCTTCCCTTCACGGATGTGAGTCGTACATGCCTTCTGGTTCCCTTCGGCCTCTTCCCTTTGGAAGCGGTTCTGGCTGATGGTGGGCCAGGTAGTCACTGCGGACTGTCTGAGTCTTACGACTGAGCTTGAAGGGCAGTTTGCTTGCAAATTCAACTTGCCACGGATTAGTTACCCCCTGACACCCTTTCGTCACTCGCTCCTACAGGACCAAGTGTCTTGTTCAGTTTGCATTGTAGCCACTGGCTGACCGGACGACCTTGGTCAAACCTTTCGTTTCCTGCATGACACCTGCCTTATTGCGACTATGCTGACCTACCTTTCAAGAGTTGTGAGGTTAATGAGATATGGAAGTATTGTTAATTATCATTTGAGACTCTCCCCCCCCCCTTTCAAACGCGATCTGTAGGTTAAGAAAATAGGGAAGTGAAAATCAAGTTATTTCCAGGTCAAAACAGCCCTGGCTTTGTCATGTAGTCATATGTTTTTGACAGTTATGGAATATGATTGTCATGCTATCTGAATACTTGGAGTATGTCCTAGCGTGTTGGAACATTAATTAAAATATGGCTTATAATATGTTTGTTTTCATAGTATGGCACAGGAAACAATTGTACTTCTGCCATTTTCCTTTGTAGTTCTTACTTTCATTTAGTTCAAGATTATGAAGTCTACCTAGAAGTCAGTCTTACTGATTTCAGTGGAACTTTCTCCAGTTGTGTGTGTATTGGATTGCAACCATGCAGAGATATTTGTGCATAGGCATGTTGATTTTATTGGGTTTAGATGTTCTTCATTATGTAGAATCTTGAAACTGTCAGAGTCAAAGAATTAATTTATCCCTTGCTGAAAATAATGATGGGGAAAGTTGAATCTAAGTAACAGGAAGCTTGTTTTGATGAGATATGGTTCTCCTCTTAAATCTGGTCCTTTGGTTGTGCACGTACACGCTTATTGCATGTCCATCCAGTGATATTATTTGATAATATTGTCCACAAGAATTAGGAGATATAAAGCCAAAGATGTAGGTGATGTTCTAATTTTTTTATATTGGATTTGGCTTTATTGTAATATATGTGAGAAGCTGGTTTATACTGGGTCATATTGTTGATCCATCTAGCTCAGGATTGTTGACACTGGCTGGTTGTGGCTCGTTAGGACAGTCTTCTGTATTGTGGTGCTCTGCAAATTGTTTGAACTATAGTTCCAGTGAACAATGCCCAGGGATGATAGGGAGTTATAATCCAAAATATTTAAGTTTACCTAATTGATGTAGATTCCTAGTGTGGTGTAGTGGATAGAGCGACAGACTAGGACTTGGAATCCCCGCTTAGCCATGGAAAATGACTGGGGGAATGGAACTGGTAAAGCCACTTATTAAATATGTCACTTATCTTGAAAGACCTGTTAGGATCGCTATAAATCAGTTCCGACTTGATGGCACAGAAACACATATACAGTTGATGTAAATTTGTCTGGGATTTCAGACAAGAGTTTTCTCCACTCTAGCACCTGATGGTAGATACTGAACGTGGGACCTTCTATGTGCGCAAAGCAGCATTCTGTTATTTAACCACTGCCTCTGCAATTTTGGTAGTGCTTCTGTTTCTGCACTGAGACCTTGACCCCAAGTGTTTTGTATGGTACAATACCTTTGTTGATTATCTGCCCACCAAACTTCACATGATGTTATTAATAGTAAAGGACTTAATTAGAAAATTGCAGATGATGATAAGGTGATCGTCTTCCTACTTTTTAAAATAATCTCTAATAGGAATTGTTAACGTGCCCTTAAAACGTTATTTCTTTTGACAAGTAGAAAGATAGAGAGGTGTGATATACAGGATTAGATTTTTAAAAATGGACTTTGTTCTTTAACTTTGTTCTTGGTGCCTTGAGAAGGAGAAAATGTAAATTTATGCATGCTTCTGCAAAATAGGTAAAATGGTTTTTTGTCGCTCAGAAGCTTAGCTATAAGTATAGATTTCATAAGAGGTGTGCAGAGCAGACTCATCTACAGTGTTTTCTCTGAATCTGTCATGACATTCTTGATAGTAAACAGAGCCTTGTTTAAATGAACACAAACAATTTTGCTGAATCTTGCTTCAACTAGTAAATGAGTTAGGCTGAGATAGGGAGGCAGTGGCACAAGCCAGATAGTGCAGGAATGTGAATACTACAGCACTGCCTCCATTTAAAAGATTCCAGTTTCTTAAGGTATTTTTTATCTGAAGACTTTTCTGTACTGCGTGTTAACATGAGGATGTTGATATGATAACTCCATGCTTAGTATTTTCAGTGCTGTTAAAGTTTGTCTAGTTATCACATCCCCCACCCCCACCCTGTTACACTAGCTCCACTGGCTGCTCATCCATTTCCAGACTGAATTCAAGGTGTTGGTTCTAACATATAAAGCAGGGGTTTTCAACCCCCGGTCCGTGACCCAGCACCGGTCCATGGCCTAGGCAGGACCAGGCCACGGACACAGATCTCCTGCCCCCCCACGAGCACGCCCCGTACATGTGCGTGAGCGTTCCACGCCCCTGCGTGAGCGTGCCACGCCCTGTGCATGTGCACGAGTGCAACACACACCCTGCGAGCGTGCCACCCCCTGTGCATGCGCGCAAGCGGGCCATGCCCCCCCAACCAGTCTGCGGTTGGGAAAAGGTTGGGAACCATTGATATAAAGCCCTGAATGGCTTGTCCCAGGCTATTTCAAGGGCTGCATCTCTCTATATGATCCGGCTTGAGTGTTAAGATCATCCAGAGAGGCCTTTCTCTCAGTCTTGCCACCTTTACAGGCATGGTTGGTGGGGATTTGGCAGAGGGCCTTCTCTGTTGCTGCTCCCAGACTTTGGAACTCCCTCCCACAAGAGACCAGGCTGGCCCCATCTTTTCTGTTCTTTGGCATGCAGGTGAAGACTATTCTCTTCACACAAGCCTTTCCTTTAATGACTGGCTGGCTAAGTGGGTTTTTTTTTTAATGGATTGTCTTACCTTACTGCTTTGAACGTGTTTTGGTGCTGATTAGATTTTTTGTATAGTATTTGTTTGATCTTTTTTAGTATTTGTAAACTCACTGTTGCTAGCTTTTGTATTGTCTTTTAATGATGTAAGCTGCCTTGGGCCCTTTTAAGGAGAAAGGCGGGGTAAAAATATTATGAATAAATAAATAAAATAAATGTACTTTGGGAATCACAGCCATCATGTGGAGTTGTGGATGGACACAACAACTACTTAACAAGCATAAATCATGTGGGACAAATCTATAACTGATTGGTTTCAGAGCATTCATTCAGATGTGGCATCTACATTAACTCACTATGAAATGAGGGATGGAGCCAGTAATGTTTGGTTGCAAGGCACGGGAAACAATATTGCTTCTCCATTGTGATGGAAAAAGATTGGTAGTAGAGGTGTGGTGTATGCTTAATACCGTTTTCCCGAAAATAAGACCTAACCTGAAAGTAAGCCCTAGTATGACTTTTCAGGGTGCTCGTAATATAAGCCCTACCCCCCAAAATAAGCCCCAGATAAGTGAAACCCCGCCCTCCACCATTGTGCAGCAGCCAGAAGATGACATGACTGTATTTGAATAAATGTAGATTGTTGTACATGAAGAAAATAAAACATCCCCTGAAAATAAGCCCTAATGTGTTTTTTTGGAGCAAAAAAACAATATAAGACCCTGTCTTATTTTCAGGGAAACACGGTATATGTGAGCTTCAAAATAGCCCCCTTTTGTCATGGTACCCAAGCTATATTCAGATTTTACTAGGTAAATAGATTTCCTAACTGGGATCTCCAAGTTAGAAAAGATAGTTTATGATATAGCTTTTATCTCTTTGTTTTGCATGGTAGTAGGGAAGGTTGATAATGTTAAACAATCTATGATTTTATTAGAAATGTATTTAGTTAGTTAAGTAAACTGGTTCTGACTTTCTTCTGTCATCATTTCTGAATTGTTAGGAGCCTTCCCATAAAAGTTGTTGTCATCCTTATTTAGTACAGAGCTTACTGTCTTGTAAATGTGCTTGATATATGCTTATACAAGATGACACTTTATTGAACACAATGGAGTTTACATTCGCTTAATCAAGCATAGAATTATGATGTGTCTGTGTTTTCTTCTACAGACTGTGAAACACGTATGGTTATTTCCGTATGTATCCCAAGTAATAAGACTGAGTAGTGTTTATTCCATTCTGATTTTGGTAGGGCGCAGACCATCATGAAGGCTCGTTTGAAAGGAGCCCAGACAGGCCGCAACCTTTTAAAGAAAAAATCTGATGCTCTGACTTTGCGATTCCGACAGATTCTGAAGAAAATTATTGAGGTGAGGGGTTCTAATGTATTTGCTTTTTAATGACTTTTTAAAGGCTTAATTAGTAGTAGTTCTTTAGGTTAATTTTATAGCACATCAACTGTTGCTCTTCAATTAAAGAAAAATATCACACCACCTTCAATGCATATTATCAGGTGTAGCCTTCAGGAGTTGAACTTTTTCTCCCTTTTTTTTCCCCAGACAAAAATGTTGATGGGTGAGGTGATGAGAGAAGCTGCTTTTTCACTTGCTGAGGCCAAGTTCACAGCTGGAGACTTCAGGTAAGGTGCACAACTCTAGGGTGTGTTTGGAGGGGCACATCTGGCTTCTTTTTCCTGGTAAATAACTACTGGCCCACTTTCTTTTTGTGGGGAAAAAAAGGAAAATTCTGTAAGAGGTCCTGTAAGAAAAAGAGGGAAAGTCCAGGTTCCCTTGAAAGGTAAACAGGGAAAGAGGTAAAGCACTGAGGGAGGTGGTAAAACAAGAGTCTGGTAAAACTATCCACTAGCTTAAGAGACAGTTGACAGGTGTTTTTTAATTTTATTACATGGGTTGGTTTGGTGACAGCTTTGAATGTTATTAAAGCAACAGCTTGCCACATTACCGCCACAAATAAGCAAAACGTGCACCTCTAAACAAGTTAGTCTATTTTTCAGGTCTAAATCATCTTACCACACTTACTGATGAGCTTATTGCTGAAACAGCTTGTCCTATCGGTGCATTTTAATTTTGGACAAAAGTGGCATTTCTAATCGTTTCATATTTCATAGGATGCCAAGCTATTATGATTTATACATTATTTCCAGGAGAGCAGCCCTATCAGTGGGAGTAACATCTGAGCAGATCTATGTAGAATTTTAAGCATGGAATAGTTTTTAGAAACAGTGTATTGCAAACTATTAGTGTTAATGTGCTGACACCTAGAAAACTAAGTCAACTGATTGGCAATTGTTTCTGTGCATCTTTTAGAAAATGCACTGTGTATAATATTGCAAAATGAAACTTCTCTCGTTTCTGCAGTACTACTGTGATTCAGAATGTAAACAAAGCTCAGGTCAAAATCAGAGCCAAGAAAGATAATGTAGCAGGTGAGTAAACCTTAAAACAGAATCATCTTTTGTGAGTCTATGGGCATATTTGGAATATTAAGATACTGCTAGGGGCACCAGTGAACAGTGAAGATGAAGAGAGAGGAAATGACTGTGTGGTGGGAATGCAGTGGGATGGCTAATCACAGTAATTACTATTGTAACTGGAGATCCATTTTAAAGAAGGCAAAGTGTTGAGGCAAAAAGGCAAGTGACTTGTCTCAGTGTGAGACAGTGGTAGGACCTGAGCACCAAAACACAAAGTTACTCCTTCGAAGTCAAGCTTCTTTATTTAAGCAGAGCACACACTTCGTAGAAGTCTAATCCAATGATTTCTCCAGATCACCTCTAAATAAGTCACTCAGAAAATGAATATATCATCCATAAGCACATATGTCCCTTTTTATTCCCAGAGTCACTAGCCAAATAGCTCTTTCTCTGAGCCCTGGTGCCTCAGGCTTGTAGGAATGAATACTATAAACACAAAGAAAATAGAAAATAAGAGATGGGAAAGTGTTTAGTGTTCTTTTTTACTTCAACTCCCAGAATGTTCTGGAGTTTTACTAACCAATATAGGCAAACATTTTCAATATGAATTGGTCAGTCTCTCTTTGTTTGCTAGTATTGTCGAATTCAAACTGTTCTGTCTTTATCATCCACCTGTTTTTGTGGTGTTGTTAGCCAATGAGAGTTGTAGGAGGTCTGAGTACCATGGTGAAGAATGAGTTAAAACTATGGTTCAGGCTGAACAGAATTTACAAACTGGTAATGATGATAGAAAGAAGCTTGGTGGCCACTCATGTAAGCCTCTGAAGGCCCAGTGTTGTCTGAGAGCACCATGTTTGGGGGGGGGGGGCAGTGCATATAATAGGTTTGTGTAAGTCTTGGAAAAGCCTGGACACACTCAATGCAATTTTCTCAATTAAACTACAGGATTTCAACCATAATGTTTCTGGTGTGGTTTATTGGATTAGGAACAGTTTTGGTGCTCAAGTGTCTGGCTAACATGTCTGGCTTCAGAGGAAATTTCCTGGGTTGCTTAAGCCAGTTTCTTGTGAACAAGGAAACTATGGTTAAACACTTCTTACAAACCAGGATTCATCTCTGTGTTATATGAGAATCAGTTTTAGCTCCCAAATGATGTTGTTGGGAGCTATAGGAGAGTCCTAGGACAAGGGTGGAATTGGCAGATGTGACATATTACTTATGCAAGCTATTGTGTGGCTTTTACAGGTGTGACCCTGCCAGTTTTTGAGCATTACCAAGAAGGAGGGGACAGTAAGTAAGAAATTATTTCCTTTCTGTCTCAGGAAGGTTGTCGTGATAACTCAGTTTGAATTATCTGTGTTAATAATAATCTCTGGAACCAGGTTCTTTTGTCTTAGCCAGTGATACAACAGATAAAAGTTATGTGAGCTTTATAGCTGTCCTATAAACATACATCAGTTTGGTGGTGTATTGCAGCTAAAAGGACTTGGAAACCATGTAGGAATTGTCTGAGAGTTCTCCATCATCCCATATATTTATAGGTGCAGTTGTAAGTTTTATCACACTGCTTGTAATGACTTGTATTTTTCCATACTACAATTGAAAACTGAGATAAATAGCTTGGTACCTTCTCTCATGCTTATAACATCCTCATCTCTATAAGGTCTCCTGATGAGTTTGTTTTGTGTTTAGAAGTTGTTTCTTTGTTTTCTGTGTACAACGTTGTTAACTGTATTTGATGAATTATTTCAGGTTACGAACTCACTGGTTTGGCCAGAGGTGGGGAACAGCTGGCCAAATTGAAAAGGAACTATGCCAAAGCGGTTGAACTCCTTGTAGAATTGGCTTCCCTTCAGGTATGTAGAAATGACAAATTATCCAAAGCTCTCTTATAGGACTGCATTAAAGTAAATTGTCCAAGGGACTACAGGACTGCACATGATTCAGGCCTAAGAATCTATTGTTCATGAGGTCTTTTTTAAAAAGAAAATTACCTGCATGTTTCCTGACACATTGAACTGCAGTTGTTTCTATGGTAAACAATGAGGCCAAGAGGAGGTGGATATTGAGCTCCAGCCAGGTGCATGGGGTTTATGGTGCAAATTGAGTGTCACTGGAGCAGAAGTAGAGGATTGGTGAATTTATGTTAAGGGTTAGATAGGTTGCACCTTTGTAAGACTTGACTTTTGAAACAGTGCACAAAATCCTAGCAGTGTTCAAGGTATGTATAACCTTCTGGAGCTAATTGAAACTACTTGCCAAGGGGCCAGAGTTTACGTGACTGGTCACATGCCCAGTTACGCAACCAAGATTTACCTGGTACCTTGTCTGTGAGCCGATTTGTCACGTAAACTCTGGCCCCTTAGCAAGTTAGATCAACCTTCTGTGAGCCCCAGTAAAATTCCAGCCATTGACTAGCTGACAGTTCACGGACTCTTACTTTGTTGTCTCAGACTTTTGCTGTATTTTAACTTATTTATTAGCCATATTTATATCCCGTTCAAAATTGTACTGACAGTTTTTTTCTTCACTTACTATCCCAGAAACTGTTCTGGAATCTGTTTATCAGCTGATACGGTCCTCTTTGCTCATATATGAAAAAAAGAACCTGGCCACTGCTTTAGGCTAGGAGGTGAGGTTGTCACAAAATTGTTCCTCACCCCCCAAATGAGGGACATTTTTCATAAAGACCAGTTTTTAAGGGTGGGGGGGGGGGGAAATTAAGAAAATAAGAGGATTAGGGCAGAGGCACCAGGGAGCCATACATGGCCTCTGGGCCATGCTTTTATGCTCCTCTAGCTTGCATGAAAGTTATGCCTCTGTTCCAGTGCCCAACCCCACTCCATTCCAGCTGAAGTGTGTAAGTCTGTACTTGGAGCAGCTGGTGGGAGTGAAGAAGACTGCCTTTGCCCTGCCGTCCTCCGAACCACTGTGGTGCACCCCCTCCTGCCCTCCCATGTCACTGCGCCTGGAGGATTAGGCTGGCCAGTTAAAACTCTGTTTAGGGGTGCTTGCATGTGAAATGTCAGGTAAGTAATCAGACCAACATTTTGTCTAGTCAGTTCTATATATATATATTAAATTAATGAATGTAATGAATAAGAACATAAATATTTTCCCCAGAGTTGAGTTCCTGAGTCAGTGTGTCATATTGGGTTTAAAAAAAGGCTTATTTTCTGTTCCATCTCTTTTATTTTTTAACATAGACCTCATTTGTTACACTGGATGAAGCTATCAAGATAACAAACAGGCGTGTGAATGCGATTGAACATGGTAAGTAAGAAGAGATCAATCCTACATGCTCTTTTCTTCTAGTACAGACAACAGTGGGATATTACATTTGTGGTAGCATCAGTATTTTCACATCATACGTAAATCTGTTACTACAGTGTGTTCTTTAATACGTATCATAGTTTTGATGATGGAGAGCTTTTACAGGACCACTTTCGTAGCCCTGCCTTGGAGGAAGACAGGAATCCAGGTGAATGTTCCAACACTGCTTGTTTCCTACACTACTTCAGGCCCCGTTACAATTTCTGTTTTGAAATTTTAATTCTAGTATTGTGTTGGAGCTATTTTTAAAGGAGGGAGTCTGAGATTGGAAGAGCACAGAATTATAGACTATATTTTATGTATTTTGGATCCAGTACATTTTGGCTACTTGGATACCATGGCTAAATAAACCTCATCTGTCCCATTCTTGGATTTTTCTGGAGACATGCCATTGTTTTGGGTTAATTCCTGGAACCAGCACTCCAGGAGAAGTGGAATGCACCTCAGTAGTTATTTGCATTTACCTAGATTGTCTTGCCAGATTACGTCACCACAGGAGAACACTTTTCTTGCCCTCGTATATTGGTCAGTGATCTCACCATGTTGTGTAAAAGATAGTTTCATCATGAACAGCTGAAAAGCTCAGTGGTTTAGGTGTCTGGCTGTGGAGCCAGAGTTTGGGAGTTCAGTTCCCCACTATGCCTCCTTGACAGGGGTTGGATGATCTATAGGGTCCCTTCCAGCTGTGCAATTCTGAGAAGAAGATGATGATGATTTACCTAGCTTTAGCATTAAACTCTGCCACTAAGGCCACTGTGGCCAGAGAGTTTCTGTTTCAGTCCTGTGAAGTTATTACATCCATGTAAGTGTTTACAATTGCACATTTTGGTGTTTATCTTCTTACAAGCACGCTGCCCCAGGCTGTGTATTTTAATACTACAGTAGGACTTCCGTATCTGTAGGGAATCGGTTCCAAGCCCCCCCATACCAAAAAATGCAAATTATCAAATGCTACACATTGCATTTGTGGGCAAGAATCCCGTAGAAGAAATGGAGTAGCCCTCATAGTCAACAAAAGAGTGGGAAAAGCTGTACTGGGATATAATCTCAAAAATGATAAAATGATTTCAATACGAATCCAAGGCAGACCTGTCAACATCACAGTAATCCAAGTTTATGCACCAACCACCAATGCTGAAGAGGCTGAAATTGACGACTTCTATGAAGACTTACAACACCTTCTAGAACTGACACCAAAGAAAGATGTTCTTCTCATTCTAGGGGACTGGAATGCTAAAGTAGGGAGTCAAGAGATAAAAGGAACAACAGGTAAGTTTGGCCTTGGAGTTCAGAACGAAGCAGGGCAAAGGCTAATAGAGTTTTGTCAAGAGAACAAGCTGGTCATCACAAACACTCTTTTCCAACAACACAAGAGGCGACTCTACACATGGACATCACCAGATGGGCAATACCGAAATCAGATGGATTATGTTCTCTGCAGCCAAAGATGGAGAAGCTCTATACAGTCAGCAAAAACAAGACCTGGAGCTGATTGTGGCTCTGATCATCAGCTTCTTATAGCAAAATTCAAGCTTAAACTGAAGAAAGTAGGAAAAACCACTGGGCTAGTCAGGTAGAATCTAAACCAAATCCCTTATGAGTACACAGTGGAAGTGAAGAACAGATTTAAGGAACTAGATTTGGTGGACAGAGTGCCTGAAGAACTATGGATGGAGGCTCGTAACATTGTACAGGAGGCAGCAACAAAAACCATCCCAAAGAAAAGGAAATGCAAGAAAGCAAAGTGGCTGTCCAACGAGGCCTTACAAATAGCAGAGAAGAGAAGGGAAACAAAATGCAAGGGAGATAGGGAAAGTTACAGAATATTGAATGCGGACTTCCAAAGAATAGCAAGGAGAGATAAAAGGGCCTTCCTAAATGAACAGTGCAAAGATATAGAGGAAAATAATAGAAAGGGAAAAACCAGATATCTGTTCAAGAAAATTGGAGATATTAAAGGAACATTTTGTGCAAAGATGGACATGATAAAGGACAAAAATGGTAGGGACCTTACAGAAGCAGAAGACATCAAGAAGAGGTGGCAAGAATACACAGAGGAATTATACCAGAAAGATCTGGATGCCCCAGACAACCCAGATAGTGTGGTTGCTGACCTTGAGCCAGACATCCTGGAGAGTGAAGTCAAGTGGGCCTTAGAAAGCATGGCTAACAACAAGGCCAGTGGAAGTGATGGCATTCCAGTTGAACTATTTAAAATCTTAAAAGATGACGCTGTTAAGGTGCTACACTCAATATGCCAGCAAGTTTGGAAAACTCAGCAGTGGCCAGAGGATTGGAAAAGATCAGTCTACATCCCAATCCCAAAGAAGGGAAGTGCTAAAGAATGCTCCAATTACCGTACAATTGCACTCATTTCACACGCTAGCAAGGTTATGCTCAAAATCCTCCAAGGCAGGCTTCAGCGGTATGTGGACTGAGAACTCCCAGAAGTACAAGCTGGATTTCAAAGGGGCAGAGGAACTAGAGACCAAATTGCTAACATGCGCTGGATTATGGAGAAAGCCAGAGAGTTCCAGAAAAACATCTACTTCTGCTTCATTGACTACGCAAAAGCCTTTGACTGTGTGGACCACAGCAAACTATGGCAAGTTCTTAAAGAAATGGGAGTGCCTGACCACCTTATCCATCTCCTGAGAAATCTATATGTGGGACAGGAAGCAACAGTTAGAACTGGATATGGAACAACTGATTGGTTCAAAATTGGGAAAGGAGTACGACAAGGCTGTTTATTGTCCCCCTGCTTATTTAACTTATATGCAGAATACATCATGCGAAAGGCTGGACTTGATGAATCCCAAGCCGGAATTAAGATTGCCGGAAGAAATATCAACAACCTCAGATATGCAGATGATACCACTCTGATGGCAGAAAGTGAGGAGGAATTAAAGAACCTCTTAGAGGGTGAAAGAGGAGAGCGCCAAAAATGGTCTGAAGCTCAACATCAAAACAACTAAGATCATGGCCATCACCTCCTGGCAAACAGAAGGGGAAGATATGGAGGCAGTGACAGAGTTTACCTTCCTGGGCTCCACGATCACTGCAGATGGTGACAGCAGCCACGAAATTAAAAGACGCCTGCTTCTGGGGAGGAAAGCGATGAGAAACCTAGACAGCATCTTAAAAAGCAGAGACATCACCTTGCCGACAAAGGTCCGCATAGTCAAAGCGATGGTTTTTCCAGTAGTGATGTATGGAAGTGAGAGCTGGACCATAAAGAAGGCTGACCGCCGAAGAATTGATGCTTTTGAATTGTGGTGCTGGAGGAGACTCTTGAGAGTCCCCTGGACTGCAAGAACAAACCTATCCATTTTGAAGGAAATCAACCCTGAGTGTTCACTGGAAGGACAGATCCTGAAGCTGAGGCTTCAATACTTTGGCCATCTGATGAGAAAAGAAGACTCCCTGGAAAAGACCCTGATGTTGGGAAAGTGTGAAGGCAAGAGGAGAAGGGGACGACAGAGGACAAGATGGTTGGAGAGTGTCATCGAAGCAACCAACATGAATTTGACCCAACTCCGGGAGGCAGTGGAAGACAGGAGGGCCTGGCGTGCTCTGGTCCATGGGGTCACGAAGAGTTGGACACAACTAAACGACTAAACAACAACACATTGCATGGTTTCTGGCTCCCTCTAGTGGCCATTTCTGGTAACTACACCCTGAAAAATACATAAATATTTCTGGGGCATTTTATTTAGTATTTTCAGGCAGCAGATCAGTGAATCAGCCAATACTGATCCTGCAGATAGGGGGGTCCTACTGTATTTAAATTATTTCACAGCTAAAAGGTATGGGTCATGTGTGTAAGGCACCAGCATACTTTTTTTTTTGCTTGATGTCATTCTGTTCTATAATCAGAATTGCTAATAACAATTCTACTTTTGCAGTGATTATTCCGAGGATTGAACGTACACTGTCTTACATCATAACAGAGTTGGATGAACGAGAGCGAGAAGAGTTCTATCGGTAAATTGGTTGCTATTTAAAAAGTGAAATATGTGGTCTGATTTTTCAAAATGTTTTTGAGTATATTGTATATGAAGAATACATTGAAAATCTTACTACAAGTCAAAGTGCAGGATATGAAAGATCTATTATTTAGAACATGTTTCAGAAAAACTATATTATGTAGTAAAAGGGTAACAGGATTCTAGATATTCTTGATAAAAGCACTTGTTTGCATTCTCCCCCATCTCTGCTGCTGATGGGCTGCTATTTCACCCCATTTATAGAAAAGTTAATATCAACTTCTAGAGATTATGCGACTTCCTTGGAAAACCACGCTTTGCAAGAAGTCTATGAATGGGGAACCAAACTTGTGGAGAACATTCTCATGTCAAACAGCTTTGTTGATTGTCAGATGATAATGTGTGGAATCCTTCTGGCATAATCACATGGGTGTAAATGATGATGGTGCCATCAATGTGCAATGTTAATTTTTAGTTTAGTTTAATTTAATATTTCCTTACCCCACTCAAGTTTTGAGGCCCCTTAGAGAGATACATTTTGAACTGGGGGAGCCTTTGGACTTGGGGAGGAGAGAGCCTTTAATGTCCTAAAATCACTGTAAGATCAGCGCAGAGGACCCTAGTCCTGATGGTGTTGAATCCTGGCAGTACTTTTTTGATATTAGAGGCTCCCCCCCCCCCCCCCGCAAGTCCCCAGGCTGCCAAAGCTTTCCCCAGGTCAAAAGGGATCTCTATGGAGCTTCAGAACCTGAAAGGTGGGGAAATAGGTGTTGGTATATTGCAAAATGTAACATTCTACCTACTATGGGTTAATATCCTAAAAGACCTCACCTGTCCCTTGTAATCAATTAGGCTCTATAAAGCCTTCTCTCTCTCTCTCCATCCCATCCCACCACACTCCCCCTTCGATGGTGCTGCCTGACAGAGCGAGACAGAGACCGTGTGTGCTTGCCTAGGTTTGTGGGCGTTGCCTGAGCTGCCACCACCTTTTTTCCCTTTACTGTTTGGTATGTTTTGTAATGTAGTTTTAGTATTTGTTTTCTTAGGATGTCCTGTTTACCCTTTTCCTAAGAGAACTAGATAAAGATTATTATTTATATTTTGTCTCAGTGTCTCAAACCTTTTTTTCCAACAATAGGAAGTTTTAAATTAAATTAAAATTTAATTAAATATTAATGGCATGGGCAGATGATGTAATCATCGTTTTGCTCACAAAGTTTTGCAACAGTATTTCAGCCATTGTTGTCGAGTCCAAACATTGCCTAAGAGCAGTGAACTAATTATTTCTAGGAGGAAAAACAGTTTTGGGGAAAAAAAACAGCAGCCAAAATAAGGCTGTAAATAGAGCCTAAAGTTATTATGAAAGGAAGTATTGAGGTTGAGAGATGATATGTGTTGTACACCGCCTTGTGTCCCTTTTACACAAGTCAGAACAGTGAGTTTGTTTTGTTTTGGGAGAAAATGTTTGTGAAATGTGACCTGTACTTCCCTTGGCGCTAAGTTGAACACTAGGCTCTACAAAATGTGGTGGTCTGTTACTGAGTATTAAAGCTGTAAAGTGAATATACATCCAGTTGAATAATCTCGATCATTCTGTTTGCCTGCTTGTTCCGGACTACTGTGGCTGTAGCACCTGCATGAAGAGGCATCTCTGTACGGCTTCTGAGAGTAAAATTCCTTGGGTATGATGGAGCCTTAGCACCAAGGCCATACTAGGAAAGGAGACCCATATATACCTTCCATATCCCTATTTTATCTTTCCTTTTCTTGGACATTAATTCCTAATCTTTCCAAAAACCTGGTGACAGTTGGGAGGAAACTCCAGATAATGGTCTTGTCATCATTTCCTTCCTTCAAGAAAGGAAAAAAACAAGGAACGAGCTCTGTCATAAATGTTAATATTAATTTAAGATCTCTTGCTCTGCAGGTTAAAGAAGATCCAAGAGAAAAAGAAGGTGCTGAAAGAGAAGAATGAGAAACAACAAGCATTATGGAAGGCTGCTGGACAGCAAGAACCTGCTAATTTGCTTGCAGAAGACAAAGACGAGGATCTTCTCTTTGAATAGCTTTATACACATTACAATGTGTGACTGAAAGCAGCGCCTTTGAGATACAGATATCATGGTGGTTATTTATGTTGTGGTCCTCATTTGCTGTATTAACCCAAAGTATCCACTCATCACTCTGGATTATTTTGGGAATTTTTCTGTGGTGGAAAACAGCCTCATGTTTAATAATTAAATAGACGCATGGAGTAGAAAAAAAATCCAGCTCTGTTTTCCTGTTTTTCATTTCATTCCTTTCACAAAAATTGGGTACCTTTGCTTCTGCTGTGCTTAGCTACACATAGACTGCCCTTTCTTGTTTTATTGAATACTGCCAAATTTTGTGAGCAGAAGTTTGTTTTAAACTGCTTCATGAAAATGATTGTACTAATGTTGCAGATTTTGAAATGAATAGCTTTTTCTCCAGAACCTGATTAAGAAAAAGACTGTACCTATATATTCGTTGTAATCTGCTTTTCTCACAGCTTAAAAGGAAAGTTACTTCCTTGTATCTGTCAACTAATGTGTAGTGTAAAATCAGTAAAAAAATGTGTATACAGTCCGGCTGCTTGTTGACAATATACATTAAATCTTCAATACCAAGGTGCAGGAATACTTGTTTGCTCAAGGTTTCTTCTTGCAACTGAGCCAATAATTGCAATCATCCCTTTAATATCAAATAATTCAAACTCTGAAGTAGCAGAAAGTCAAATTCTATTTATTTACCTTGCAGAGCATTAACAGCCACTGACAGGAGGGTTGGGAAATACATGTGGCAACATAATACCACCTAATAAGACACACTACCTGCTGCTATGTAGATGATACAGCAGTATGTTTTGTGGCACATCCAAGAGCCTCATGGCAGTGATTAAACTGCAGACAAAACTCTGCCCATGATCCCAGGTAGCTGGTTTGAGGTTCATCCACCCAGTAAAATGAGTACCCAGCTCACTGGGGGAGGGGGAATATATAGCCTGCATAATTAAATTGTAAACCACTCAGAGTGTGCTTTACGCATTATGGGGCAATATATAAGCAGCACACTTTGCTTTTTCTTCGTATCTTTTGCTTTTGAGGTAATCAACCGAAGCTTCTTTTCTGTGCAATAATATAGGCATCATCTACATAGGAAAATTAGCTTAGCCCACAGCATTTTCAGGATTTGGATATTATAATCGACACAGCTAGATTGGTATAATAGTCCCTTTTTAAAAAATTAATTGATGTAGCCCATCTTTTTGAGCAGGGTTTTGCAGTGGCCAGCTGGTGGAGAGGTCTTAGGGAGCTTTTCACTCTTACCTGCCATGTTTCTCCATCAACTATGTTCACTTCCCTTTTAAAAAAAAAAGCAGTTACAAATCAGATGTTTTCTCTTCCTATTGGTAAAGGAAGATAGTAGGACATGAACAAGTATAGACAGCAGAGGAAGCACTTCTGTGTTTAGGAGAGATTCTAGAACTTAAGGTTTTATCCAACAAAAAGGTGACAAAACAAGTTCCATTCCTTAAAACTGTCTCCCAAAATCTACTCTGCATGTTTGGGGACCAGTTCAGAGCACATTTAAAGGCCACCAAAGCATGGATGAAGTAGAAAAGGGTCCTACTCAGTGGGCAGAAGTTGGTTGATGTGACGTTCCATGTAACTAAAAGTGTCTGTATCATAATTTCTATGCCCATGTGGTGGCAGAAGCCTTTTCCCACCTATAGTGGCTTACAGAGGCAGGTTACATTCCTTACACAATAATAGCTGGTAAGAAACATTACATAAGGTGTGTGGGAGAAAAGTCATATCCACTTGTATAATTTCATTAGTGCAAAAAAGCTAGTCTGGCTATCACTGAAAAAAAGGGGTTACTTACCTGTAACTCTGGTTCTTCGAGTGGTCATCTGTGAATTCACACTAATGGGTTAATCTGCGCCTGCGCAGAGCAGCCTCGGAACTTTCCAGAGCTCAAGCACATGGTGCCAGGACCTCCCACACGCTGGCTATAACTCCGCCCCCGGCATCAAGTGCCTCAGTTCCTCAGAACCGTCCGCCACTGCACAGCACATGAAAGGCTCACATGACGGACAGCGGGGAGGAAGGGCGGGGAGTGTGAATTCACAGATGACCACTCGAAGAACCAGAGTTACAGGTAAGTAACTTCTTTTTCTTCTTTGTGGTCTCTGTGAATGCACACTAATGGGTGACTAGCAAGGTGACTTACCTGGAGGAGGGATGTCACGAGAGCACAGAAGCCAGGACAGCACGACCCACCTCAGCCTTGGCCTGGACATCAAGGCGGTAGTGACAGGCAAAGGTGGATGGCGTGGCCCATGTGGCATCTCTACATATGTCCGCGATGTCCACCCCTTGAAGAAAAGCAGTCAAAGAGGCTACAGCCCTTGTTGAGTGTGCTTTAACTGTGCCTGGGAGAGGAGTCTGAGCCAGCTGGTTGGCAAGGCGTATGGTTGCCACAATCCATCTGGAGATGGTCTGAGAGGTGGCCAGCGCCCCTCTAGAAGGGCCATGGAAGGCCACAAAGAGTCTTTTTGAAGTGCGGAAGGTGGCAGTACAATGAATATAATAAGAGAGAGCCTGCTTAACGTCTAAGGAGTGCAACGCTCTCTCCAGTGATCAGGTAGGTGCTGGGAAAAAGGTGGGCAGCACAATTGGCTGACTTAAATGAAAATAAGATGACACCTTAGGTAGGAAGGAGAGGTCCGGGTATAGGGTCACCTTGTCAGGGTGAAAATGGAGGAATGGGGGGTACACCCTCAAGGCAGCTATCTCCCCCGCCCTACGAGCCGAAGTAACTGCGAGAAGAAAGGCAGTCTTCAAGGTCAAAAGATGGTCTGATGCTGAAGCTAAGGGTTCAAAAGGAGGCTTCATAAGCCTACTAAGGACGAGCTGGAGTGACCACTGCAGCGTGAGAGGCCTGTAGGCTGGGCGCATGTTTCTTAGCCCTAGCAAAAATTGTTTCAGGGTAGGGTGTCCAAAGAGTGTAGCTGCCTGAGAGGAAGGTGGCTGGTGGGCCACAATAGCCACCATATATACCTTTAGAGTCGATTGGGAGAGACCACGGCGAAACAAGTGAAGCAGAAACTACAGGACTGTGTCGAGGGATGTTGGACTGACTGGTAGGTGGCCGAACATCGTAAACTTACAGAAAGCTTTCCACTTATAGGCATATGTCAGGGAGGTGGAGCACTTTTGCGCCAGACTGAGAACCTCTGCTATAGACGGGGAAGCCTCCACGCCGTCAGGTGAAGAGACTGCAGGTCCAGATGGAAGACCTTGCCCTGGTCCCGGGTTAGCAGGTGGGGAACAAGTGGCAGCCTGATGGAATCCGATGCCCTGTCTTGGAGCGCCGAGAACCACGGTTGGCAGGGCCACCAGGAGGCTATGAGGATGGCATTCACGTCCTGCTGGATTTTTACAATGTTTCTCTGTAAAAGCGGAATGGGAGGAAACATGTAGAGCAGGCGTAAAGTCCAGCTCACCATAAAGGCATCCCCCAGGGAGCAGAGGCCTACTCCTGCCCTGGAGCAGTAGGTCCTGCATTTCCTGTTGTCCTGATTCGCAAAGACGACCAGCTGTGGAGTGCCCCAACGATGGCAAAGCTGTTGGAAGATGGCGTCGTCTAGGGACCACTCGTGAGAACAGGACTGAAGCCGGCTGAGGTGGTCCGCCACAGCATTTCCCTCGCCTGCCACATGGACTGCTACTGGGTAGATGTGGCATGTGAAGCACCACTCCCAAAGGTCGACAGCAAAATAAAGCAGGTGGAGCGAGTGGGTAACCCCCTGCTTGTTGATGTAAAATGCTGCTGTCGTGTTGTCTGTTGCGACTTGGACCACCCGACCTATCAGGAGGCTCTCGAACGCTCGAAACGCCTTGATAACTGCCAGAAGTTCTAGCTGGTTGATGTGTAGGTGCTTTTCCGACGATGACCAGAGGCCATGGATTGTATAAGAGCCCATGTGAGCACCCCAGCCCGTTGGACTGGCATCTGTGAACTGAACAGACGGGGACAGCTGGCCAAAGGGTCTTCCTATCAGTAGGTTTGAAGGACGGCCCCACCAAGTCAACTGAGCTGCCAGTTCAGGCGTGACCTGTAGACACTTGGTCGGAGGATCCAGCACCACCGAAAAAAGCGAGAGGAACCATGCTTGGAGTGACCTCATCTTTAGGCGGGCATGCTGCACCACAGCTGTGGTGGATGCCATGAGGCCAAGTAGTCACTGAACTTGGGAGGCTGTTACTCACATATCTGGACAAAACAGGTGTAGCATGGACTCTATCTTTGAGATCCTTTCTAACGGGAGAGAGGCCTGACCCGATAAGGCATCTAGGGTTGCCCCAATATAAGCCACTCGCTGAGTAGGACGGAGTGTTGACTTTTCCAAGTTGACCTTCAGGCCTAGGGTCGACAGCAGAGAGAGAGTTAGTGCTGTATGCCTCTCTGCCTGCAACTCGGACAGTGCTACCAGCAACCAGTCATCCAAATAGGGGAACACCGTGACACCTTGAAGACATAGATGTGCTACCACAGGGGCCATACACTTGGTGAAAACTCGAGGTGCAGTAGACAATCCAAAGGGAAGGGCCTTGAACTCATATGTTACTCCTCCGACTGAAAATCTGAGAAAATGCCGGTGATCTGATCTGATGCTAATATGAAAATAGGCGTCCTTCAGATCTATTACCGTAAACCAGCCACCTTGCCTAAGGTGGCAAGGTGACTGGTGGCCTCCACAGAGACGATATGAAACCGTCGAGGAGTAATATACCAGTTCAGGTTGCGGAGGTCGAGGATGGGGCGGAGTCCCCCGTCCTTCTTTGGGATGGTGAAATATCCAGAGTAAAAGCCCACTGACACGTCGGGGTGATGCAAACGGACAATAGCATCCTTCTGGAGTAGTGCCCTGATTTCATCTTCCAAAGGAGGAGAGGGGGCGGTGGATAGAAAATGGCCTGTAATAGGAGGGCTATCAAACTTAATGGCGTAGCCCCTGGCTACGATGGAAAGAACCCAGGAGTCCGATGTAATAGTGCACCAGGAGTGAAAGAAGGGCGCAAGACGAACAGAATGGTCAATTGCGGACAAGGTAAAGGTGTCAAAGCGGCTTCCTGGTTTTCCGGTCCTGGTGGTGTGCCTGCTGACGTGGGCGCTGCCTGCCAACTTGCCTAAATGACAAGGGCGGAAAACCTGAAGTTTGAGGCCTTTGGACCATGCCATCAAATGGCAAGTCCTCTATTCTTGCCCTCGCATCCTCAGAGATCCCTGCAGAGCTGAGCCAAGCATGGCGACAGAGGGAAACAGCCGTGGCCAGCTGTTTAGATGCCACATCCAGAGTATGACGCGCCGCTATATGCTCCTGTCGAGCCAACCCCATCGCCTCCTGGTGATAAGACAGGCCTTGGGTCTGCACATCCTCAGGAGCCGCCTCAAGGATGGGCAATTCCAAATTCCAAAGGTAAGCCCCCATGGCCGCAGAGTAGTTGGCAACCCTCAAGACAAAGGAAGCCAATTAATACATCCTCCGGCCAATGATGTTCAGTTTACGACCCTCCTTATTATTGGAGGACATTGAGTGATTTCGTGTTCTGTTCTGAGTGGCATCGACCACGAAGGAGTTTGGTAGCCGGTGTTTCAGGAGGAAGTCAGTGTTCTCACCATAGGTCTTGTACAGGTTTTTCACCCTCCTAGGGATTTGATAGGAGAAGGACGGTTTCACCCAAGACTCTCTCATAAGCTCCGACAGTAATGGTATGAAGCCAAGCCTGAGAGGGGAGACTGGTCCTGGGTTATGTTCTCATAAACCTTGTCTATTTTCTTTGTTGCAGGCTGCTTGACATCAAGCTCGAGGACTCTCGCTATGCGAAGAATGAGCAGCGAGTATGAAGAATAGTCCTCGGACGGCGAAGGAGGATGGTTTTCCACAACATCCGATGCCGGCGTGGGAATATTAGGGGGCCAGTCTTCCTCACCCTCGGACACCAGAGAGTCTGAGTACAAGGCATCCTGGTCCGCAGAGGGGGAATAACACCCCGCCCCGTGTGATATGCCCCCCCCGACCTGGGGCCGCAGAATACCCGCATCCACTTTAGCCGAAAGGCATGGGTGCTCTGGGTCCAGCTGTCTGTTTTCTGGGTCCGACACCAGTCGAGATGGCTGCTTAGCACTCCTAGCGGCAACGTGGTCCCGAGGCAGATGCCTCTTCCGGGGTCGAAGTGGAGGCGGAAGAAAGTAATCGCCATTGGCGCCAGCTGCATAGTCATCCAGCCTTCGGTGTTGAGGGGGAGACGGAGAGAGAGACAGCGAATAGGACTGGTACCGTCAATACCGACGGTATGGGTCGTATCTGTAGACCCTTGAATAGAATCGCGAATCAGGCTTGAAGTCCTCCGATCCAAAATACGGAGGGTAGTCGTAATAATGCCATTTGCCATAACGGGCAAAGTAATGCGCTGACATCGATGGATTGCAGTAAGGCTCAGGCTCAACAGGCCGCTCCAAATGCCTAGCCTTGTGGGTCGAGGCGCCTCCACCTGAATAGATTCCGGCAGCGAAATCGAAGCCTGCTGCACCCCCAAGCCCAGAGAGGAACACGGGCTAGCCTGCGCCAATTGTACTACCTCCACCGAGGTGTTACCCCAGTCAGGATAGTCACTGACACAAGGGGATGCCGGGGCCTCCAGCACCGGCAGCGGTGTCTCCTCGTCCTCCGAAGGCAAGCTAAGGCATACCGAATGTCGTTGGGATGTCTCCGGCATCGGTGCCAATGCATCTGCCGCCTGCCCTGGTTTCAGTCTTTTTCTTCGAGATCGACCCCAAGGGCGGCTTAGGTGTCGATGTCGGAACTGTCGACCTCGAGGATGATGATTTGGGCTTGGCCGCCATTTTAGCACCTCTCTGGGCCTTAGAGGCAGGTGGAGGCTCCTTGGGACGGAGAGAGGAACTTCTCCCAAAGAAAGAAGCGCAGGCATTGAAGCCTCAATTTCAAAGCCGGCTTGGTAAAGCTTTTGCAAAAAGTACACAAAGCTCTTCCCCGAGACAAAACAAGCACCAAGAATGCCTGTCGGAGAGGGGAATCTTGTTTGAGCAGACCTTGCACCACATTAAGAGGCCCGGTGAGGCCATAAACTCCGCAACTGGTAAACAGAACTAACAGTCCATTTTTATTCTTTCAGGTCAAAACTCACAGTGAAGAATGGTCGACGGTCCAAAACGAAGCCAGGGAGGTCAAACGTAGGTAAGGTAGATAAAAGGTTTTTAGAAACGCACGGTAGTTCCTAATGAAGCTGCTGCAGCAGCGGTAAGAAAGGAACTGAGGCACTCGGTGCCGGGGGCGGAGTTATAGCCAGCGTGTGGGAGGTCCCGGCACCATGTGCTTGAGCTCTGGAAAGTTCCAAGGCTGCTCTGCGCAGGTGCAGATTAACCCATTAGTGTGCATTCACAGAGACCACGAAGAAATATTTTTATCTTTGCCCAGATATAAAACCCAGTTGTTTGATTCTGCTTGTGCTAGCTGTTTTCCAACTCGTAACTTTTGTGGGCTAGTTACTGTGCAACTACTACCAGAGCAACATCAAGTCTTGCAATTTTCTCCCTACTGTAATGTTGAATATAATCCAATAACACCAAAGTGAAACAGGAGGCCTTTCTACATGAAACTGCTGAGAGAGACTGTCTTGAGTTTTGGGGTTACACTCCCCCTGAAAATCCAGGTTCACAGCTTGAGTATAGTCCTGGATTCATCCCTGGGTCTGGATGCCCAGGTTTCGGTGGTGGCTAGGAGTACTTTTGCACTGTTAAAATTGGTGCGTTAGCTGTGCTTGTTCCTTGAGATGTTTGATTTGGCTACAGTGACACATGCCTTAGTTACATCCCACTTGGATTTCTGTAACGTGCTCTATGTGGGGCTGCCTTTGAAGATTGTTCAGAAACTTCAGCTGGTGCAAAAATCAGCAGCCAGACAACTTACTGGGGCCAGTTATAGGGAGCATATAACACCCCTACTACAACTACTGCACTAACTACCAGTGAGTCTCCGGGCCCAATTTAAAGTGCTGGTCATTACCTATAAAGCCCTATACAGCTTGGGTCCAGGCTATCTGAAGGACTGTATCTCCCCATATACCTTCTCGGCATTTAAGATCATCATCAGAGACCCTCTTATGGGGACACGGGAGAGAGCCGTGTTTGTGGCAGCTCCCAGGTTATGGAATACTCTCCTTTGGGAGATTAGGCTGGCTCCCTCCCTTTTATCCGTCCACCAACAGCTGAAGACTCATCTTTTCAGGTAGGCTTTTAACAATCATGACTGAATCCCTGAATACCTTTTTGGAGTTAAGATAGTTTTTAAGGTTTACTTGCTTTTAACTATTCAATTGTATTTTAATTAGCATATAATTTAATTGTTTTTTAATGTTTAACTTATGTTTTTAACTGTATTCCTTTTAATATGGTGAGCTGCCTTGGGTCCCCTTATTGGGAGAAAGGTAGCCTATAAATGAGACAAACAAACAAATAAAAAATTTAGTATGGGTTGTAAAGTTCAAAATAATATTTATGCAAAGCAGAAGGAAACATGTACACTTGGCTCCTTTGTCCCTGAATCAGGGTACCTGGTTTTGATGCATACAAAGCATATACTTCATGTTTGAGTAAGTGGCAAGTGACCTTTATTTTTGGTGAGAAAAAAATGGTGCAAGATACGCTAATTCCTTTTCAAAGAACAGTGAAAAAGTTCTACAATTAAACACATGCAATATTCAAGTTTCATTTTTCAGGAAAGTACCTTAAATTATCATTATAAAGAGCAAGAGGTTTTAATACTCCTAGAACATTTTCACATAGTCTAACAATGCTGTTGCCACTGGGAAGGAAATCACATGGTCACTGCTCCATGAAGTTTCCTGTGCTACCCTCTGTCAATGCAATTTTGAGGAATTATTCTTACCATGATAAAATGCAAAAGAGCCTTATAGACTTCATGTGAATAACTATTAGAATGCTAACTGTGAAGAATGGAAATTCCAGCCCTATTAGTAAGTACTCACACTGACATAATTTACAAAGACAGTTTTTGCTGACTTATTACAGAAGTTCAGAACCCACAGCCTGTCAGATGTTGTTCTGCTAGAAATCCCATCATCCATGATCACTGGGACTGATAAGAGTTGGTCAATTATTTGAAGGTCCAGTGGTTCCTTATTCCTACTATAAAATATTAGTTGCACAAGATTTCGCTGATGCAGTTGAATGCCAAAAAGGCTTCTGGCTAATAAGAAAAGGGTAGTCTGGCTTTTACCTATTTCCATTTATTCATGCATAGAGGCTTATAACTAACTGTATCCAAGTGCCTCTATCTAAAACAATGGTCACTACCCCACATCTCCTCCAGAAGTTGAGAGTACATTTTGGAGCAGATTGGGAGGGGCTACAAGGGGAGGAAGGATAGTTCTGTGACCTACATGGGAGGTGTGATTTCAGATAGGACCCAAGGATAGCCAATATACTGTAGATCTGTACTGACAGCTTAAAGTAATTTTGGTGCTGCATCCCTTTTATCTGATCCCATACTTTTATTTTCTGGCACTATGGCCTGTAAATGTTAAGCCACTAGAAAGTGAAGTGTAACTAAATAGTTAAAATATGCATTTACAATTATTTATTTAGAGTCGAAGCATAATTTTACATTTTTTACATTCGTTTGTAACAAGAATGCAGATACACAATATCATGCTTCCATGTGGGGCTATTCATAGGTAGCTGTTATGAAGTCATCCCTTCCACTCTTTCATTTTTAAAGACACACGATTAGAGTTATAGTTTGTCATCAGAGCATGTGTCACTCTGTTAAGGAAGTATTTTTTCCCATATAAGCAGCATACAAAAATGTAATACAGCAGCTGTTGTTTAGCATATAGCAAAACATTTTATAAAGTGGAATGCTATTAGCTTCAAAATTGTATAATTCTGCCCAACACCACCATCCAAAGGTACATGCATTCTGGCATACCAAGTACATGGACCATTCTTTTCGAAACATATACTTCAGCAACAGATTGAGTGACAAATGTAAATTCAATTATTGCTTCATTTCTGAAATACCTGTTAAAGACCTTTTTTGGACTACTGTTTACATATTCTTGCATACCTGTAACCAGATTTTAGTAGGATTTGTTTTATACCACCACTCTTACTGCATTCACAAAACCAAGTGGTGGCACACTCAACAATATCAGTAATATTGCAATTCAGAAGACTACAATTAATGCTATTATACCAGAAATTTGAAAAAGGTTTATTGCATAACACACCCCACTTTTTAAAATACACTGACTGGTGTGGAATGCCAAGTTCAGTACCTTACCTACTGTCCTAGAAGGTATCTCCAATTACATAAAAACATTCATTATGCATTTAAAAATAAAACTGTTGTAAATTTTTTTCTAATATGGCTATAAACAACCTTACTTACACCCCAAGGGCATCAGCACCATATGCCTTACAGAAAATGCTAAAAAGGTATGTTTGAATAAGCTACAAAAACGGTGCCGATACATAACACATTCTATCCTTTAGCCATGACTAAAGAGGGAACAGGTGTGGTATTAGTGTGCTTCTTCTCCACAGCCTTTTCCTTGCCGCATTCAACATTTACCACCCTTAACCACAATTCAGTACATCTTCATTAACCTTAAAACATTGTGAGTGCTGTTCTGAACAACCTGTAACCCTTAATTTGTAAACAGGTTCAAATACTGGTTTAAAAAGCGACAAACTTAACCACAGTTAAGCTTAATACAGCCATAACAACCCATAGTTAAAATTCATGGGAGGAGGAGACTTGCATGTAAGAAGGAAAGAAATATCACTGTACATCCTTCCTCATCTCTTAACCATGGTGGGAAGCAATACACCTGAATGGTTTACATGCCTGAATTTTAGTGACAACCAAACCAAAGGAACAGATGTAATATTCATGTTTGTGCCTTGAATTCTAGGCAGTGTTTATCATGTGAGATAATTACTTTCAGGTTTAACAGTGATACAGAATTAGTCCATATAATTTCTATTTCCTACCCAAAGGCTTTATTGGATGGAGGCACATTGTTGAGTACTTTTCCAATCTCTGATAAGTGTGCTACATTTTAAGACTGTTTGTGTATAATCTGCATAGGACGAGAACTGCTAGATGTTGTCAGATATTTTCCTTCTCCCCATGGTGGGGGCCAGATCACAGTACTTTGGAGTTGCCATTCTTAAGCAGCTTTCTCCGTATATTCTCCACAAGTTGCTGTATATAGTGCTCAGCTATGAGCCTACAAGACTCATACAAGGCTGGCCTAGATATTTTTAAGGAAAAAAGCTTTAATTCTTCACTATTAGTTATACTCAACCATAAGGTGAAGTACTTCCAGTGTATGACAATATATAAAAATAAAAACTATGACTGAGAACAAGGAAAAAAACTATTCATATTCACATTCAAGGGTGCCACACACAAAGAATCAACTAAACTATTTCAGCTTTCATGTCAGCTGCAACGGGAGAAACTTCATAGATGAAATAGCTATAATACTTGAACCTTCATGGATATTTTCAATTGCACATAAGGATGTGGTGGTTCTAGAACAGCGAACATGGCAGGTTCCTAGTTTAGCAATTTTCCTATTCTTTCTTTACAGGGTGATGACTTGTTTACTAAATAATATTAACTCCAGTTAGCTAACTATATGACCCACAGCCATGAGACATCCTGTGTCTAGGTATAAAAATACAAGAAAATACTCTAATATTTACCATCCCGAAGTTTGTGTTCTTAGTTATAAAAGACAATTTTACACTGTAAGGAAGCAAATGCTTTTAAAAAACATACAAGAATGTCTTTTTTTCATAAAAATATAGCTTCCCTTCTAAATTCTTTTACACTTCCATAGGATAATAGTTCTTCCCAAATGACCTATGTAGCCAAGAGGAAATATTTTCCATAAAAATATCACATCTAAAGTATCAACTTATATATTTACATATATAATTCCTTTTCATGAGATTTACGAGTTATTTGATAAGATATCAATCTGATTTACAAAGTAACTAAAGACAAGAAAGTCTGAAATATTTACATAGTACACATATTAAAAAATTGCAGTGCGATTAGATAATGGAATGTTTCATCTCTAAAAACAAATTCAAGCTTAAAAGGACAACTCTAGATCAAAGATGCCCATTTATACGGTTAAGAGTGAACTAGCACATTAATTACTCCATTCTCCTTGTAGACTAACTCCTTTGTCCAATACTCTGTAAGGATAGTTTTGAAAACTACAATCATGTCCACGAGATCAGTATGCTAACATTGTCACAATAACAAGCATTTATGATGATCATGTGAATTGTTTAGATATGCTTCCTTTAAATTTCCAGACATAAAAATTAAAATTTAAAGCAACTGCTTGAAAAGCAAGTCAAATAATTAGAATATACTGACTTTTTCAGAATGAACATATCTGATAAAAGGAATAAAATCTCTCCCTTTTGTGATATTCTACGTAATAGCAGATTTGTGTCAGACTATATGATTTCTAAAAAAATTACTATACTGATCGTGTGGACAGAGGACTAAAGCTTAACCCATCAACTAATATCAAAGATAAACAGTCGTCTATAACAAAATCTTTCCTCCTTAGAACTGCCCTCTTTCACCGTAGCCAAGAGGATGGAACCCACTGAGGTTCCGTATCAAGTTTGTTAATTAAACGAAGTAATTCCTGATATGCTTTATCAATATCAGAATTCACAATTGCTGTATCGAAGTAATGACCATTATTTTGCTCCATCTCTCTGGTTTTTTCAATGATTTCTCGTAGTTCTTCTGGCTAAAATTCAAACAGAAATATTATGTTTCATCAGCAGATATTTATGGATATCACTGATATACACAACCATACACACACATTCAATCAGAGCCTTGGAGAGTACAGTGTTAAGAGGAATAGGATGAAACAAAATATATCAACACTAGCAGACCTGAGGGTCAAAGTACAAGAGCCTGTTATCTGAATATTGTTTTGGCAGGGTATACAAGGGGACCTAAACAAAATCCCTGCCAATATTATATATGTATATGCTTATTTAATTTGGGTGAAATGAAGGCTGGTATTACTAAGAACTGGCCTCCACTTATTTGTGGCCCCAACTCTAAGTGCCTGAAATATCAGTTTTTTCTTTCTGAGATCAAACCAATTTCTGTCCTCTAATAATTTTTCTGAACTCTTTCCTTTTTTTTTTTTAGTGGTTTGGCCAGGACCTGTGTCTTGTTTTCAGTCATATTCATATTCATATTCTAGTTTATCTATCTATCTATCTATCTATCTATCTATCTATCTATCTATCTATCTATCTATCTATCTATCTATCTATCTATCTATCTATCTATCTATCTATCCATCCATCCATCCATCCATCCATCCATCCATCCATCCATCCATCCATCCATCCATCCATCCATCCATCCATCCATCCCTCCATCCCTCCCTCCCTCCCTCCCTCCCTCCCTCCCTCCCATATGGCTGCTAGGTCACTCTGGGCGGTTTATATATTAAACATACACATTTCCTAACAATAAACATGATAGTATAGAACAAAATAAAGATAAAACAACCAACAATTTAAGTAATAATCATTAAAAGCAATATAAAATAATATAGAGCAAAACAGCAGGACTGATAGTATAAATCTTGGGACTAATCACTAAGGCGTTGTAATTAAGGTGTTGTAAAGTCCGGGAAGGCCTGTCGAAAAAGCCACATATTTAACAGTCACTTAAAAATTCCCAGTGATGGGCCAGGCGGATTTCAGGTGGGAGGTTATTCCAAAACTGAGGAGCGACCGCTGAGAAGGCCTGGTTTCTGGTTCTCTCTTTCCAGGCCTCTCTCGGGGTCAATACTCTCAACCGCCCGGCCTGAGAAGATTGTATGGCGTGGGCAGATCTCGTCAGGAGGAGGTGTTCTGTCAGGTATTGAGGCCCTAAGCCATTTAGGGCTTTATAAGTTAACACCATCACCTTGAAGCCGTACTGGGCAATCCACCTTAGATGGAAGTAGACAGAATGGACCGCAGATGCTACCTGAGGCTCCACTGACAGCGCTGGGTCCAATAGTACACCCAAGCTGTAAATCTCATCCTTAGCGGAGAGTAGCCCCCCCCCCAAGGAGAGGGAGGCACCCAATCCAAGAACACTAGGGGAACCTACCAACAGGATCTCTGTCATGCCTGGGTTCAGCCTCAGTCTATTATCCCTCATCCACTGCAGCACAGCATCCAGGCAGCGCTCAAGGGACAGGACAGCATCCTCTGCAGAAGGGTGAAAGGAGAGATAGAGCTGGGTGTCATCCGCATATTGGTGACACAAAGCTCCAAAACTCCTGATGACCTCCCTTAGGGGCCTCATATAAATATTAAACAGCATCGGGGAGATGATCGACCCCTGAGGGATTCCATAGTTAAGAGTCCAAGGGGTGGACCATCATCTCGCCGAGCTGTATTCTCTGAGGATGGTACTTGAGGAAGGACTGGAGCCAGGCCAAGGCCAGGCCACTGATCCCCAACCCAGAGAGCCATCCCAGGAGGATACCGTGGTTGACGGTATTGAAGGCTGTTGACAGGTCGAGGAGGACCAACAAGGACATTTTGCCCATCAGTCTCCCTGAAAAGGTAATCTTGCAGGGCGACCAATGCTGTCTCCATATCATGGCACAGCCTGAAGCCGGACTGGAATGGATCAAGGGCATCGGTCTCCTCCAGGAGTGCGTGAAGCTGATCAGCCATCCAAATATTCTAAATATACTCTAAATATCTTAATATATTAGATCAGCTAATCTAAATATTCTAGATATAATGGCCTGCAACCTGGAAAAAGCTGATAGAAAATAACTCTGCCTGATTTCCTTCCAATCCCGCTCTTTTTTCATAGTCAACCCAACTACAGTCAACTCAGGAAAGACCCTGATCTTAAGGCAAGCTTTTCAACTGGGCTTAAAAGAGAAGCAAGTAATGTTCTACTAACCGATTCCACAAATACATGTCTTGTTGTAAATTAATAAAAACTGTAAGTCCTTCAAACTAATTACTTAATTTGCTCCAACATTAGAAAAGATCATCTTTCTCAATCCAATCAGGGATAACAGTGAACATCATTTTTTCACAAGAAAAAGAAAGAACAATCAAACAAGCAAGCAGTATTCTGTTGGAATCCAAAAAAGACAAACATACCGCTAGACATCTTCTAATGCCACACATTCTGCCTATTTCTAACAAAGTAGCTACGTTAGTCTGTTGGCAAAATTTAAGGGGGAAAAGAAAAGAAAACAATGGGAAGGTTAAAAAAAGAAAAGAAAAATACCATGGCACTTTAAACATTTGTTTCAGCATGAGTTCTGATGGTTAAAATTCCACGTTTTTAGCTTAGTATAGAATAAATGCCCTGTACTGTGATTTTTTAAAATGCTTATTGTTTAACAGAGGAATAGTTAGTTATTGTGCTTTTAAGTATCTTTCTGTATGTATTTCTGACATATAGGCAGACATAAGCAGCAGGTGTTTTGTGGCACTGATAGACAGGAGTATGGTGGAACCACAGATCCAACAAGGAGTAAAGTTAAAACTGAAACTGATCTGCATCACCCCTTTCTTGAGAGACCCTTACTCCAATGTGCATGAGTTATGGGCTTGAGGTTTCTGCTGCATAACTGGTTGTGCAATGAGTCACACAATGGTATGATCCAGCATAACTTCTACAAAACTCCATGCACAGGGATTTATATTATGCAATTATCCAACAGGATAAAGACTTCAGAGTGGTGTCCTCTCATACCCACCCTCGCTGGGTGTTTTTAAGAGCCAATTAAAAACTTGGCTCTTCAGGCAGGCCTTCCCTCCTGTCAATATTTGATTTTATTCTATTATAATTTCTGTTTTTTCTCCATCTTGAGTATTATTAATATTAATATTATTGTTTTGAACTGTTTTATTTTAATTTTAATTGTTCAAGTTGTTTTATATTTAATGTTTATGGAACCCGCCCTGAGTAGACTCTGTCTAAAAGGGCGGGATAAAAATCGAATAAATAAATAAATAATAGTTTGGGTTTGGGTTGCAGGTAATATACCAGAAAGATAAACCAGTACTGCTGTAAACATAACACATGAATATTACCTTTGGGTTTTTGCCCTCTTTGGCCAGTAACGCACGAAGTCGCTCTTGTGAAGGTGGTGCAATGAAGATAATGTATGGTTTCAAGTCTGAATTACGTAGGCTCTTCAGAGACTAATAGGAAATATAAATGAGTACTATTAATATTGATACAGAATAAACCCAGACCATTATTCATACTGATTATCCCCCTGCTTACAATTATAACATTACACAGAAACAGTGAATTTCTACACTGATTATGGACGAGGTCAACCTTGAAAAACCAGTTAAGCCCTAGAGAAACTATCTTAAGTTAAATATAGTATGTCATTGCAAAAGTGGTTTAGTTTTGGGGCCTGAAAGACTGAGAGAAGGGCCTCCTGGAAGAACTTATAAAGCAGATGGAGTTGGGTGTCATCAGCACACTGGTGGTAGCAGATCACAAAATTCGGGACAGTGTCTTTAAGGTTTTTCATGTCTATGTGAAATAGCATGGGGAATCATGGAATCCTGAGACGCTCCACAGGCTAGTGGTCAAGGTGTTGACCAGGAGCTCCCAGCACCACTACCATTCACAAAGTGACACCACGCAAGGGAAAATCCCAGAAACTGACTCCTTTTTTCATCAGTTAAACACTTTTCACCTAAACACAAAGCAATTGTCAGGGCTGTTTTTCAACAAGTGTGAATGGTAGTGAGTAGAAGAGGGTATCCTGTAGACCAGCGGTCCCCAACCTTTTTAGCCCCGCGGACCGGCTGGGGAAGGCGGGACACCCCCTGCGTGCGCATGCGCGAAGTAGCGCGAGCTCTCTCTCACGGGCGCTCGTCTGCATGCGCAAAGGAGCGGGAACGCTCGTACGGGCGTGCGCACAGCCGTGTGCATGCGCAAAGGGCGGTGCAGTGCTCGTGCAGGCATGCTCGTGCGCAAACGGGCTGTGCGGGGGAGAGTGCGTGCGGGGGTGGGAGGTCTGTCTCCGCGGCCCAGTCTGGCTCAGGCCACAGACTGGCACGGGGCTGCGGACCGGGGGTTGGGGACCTCTGCTGTAGACCATCTTGACTACAGCCATTAGTGTTGTCAACATTCAGGTGCCCTTTGCTATGTAAAGCTTGGCATCCTTTTTCCTGCTGGCAACACGGGCACAATATTTTGCAGCAATATTGGGCCATTTCCTGGCTTTTTGAATCATGGGTACAGAAGCACAATATCCTACATTCATAAACAGGAGTTTTTTTTAAAAAAACCGAATGACATCCTTACAACAGCATGATAAACAATACTTTTGCAAAGTGATGTTTATAGGGTAATTTTCTATTTCTTCACATCTAGGCAGAAAGACACAGATCACACAATTCAATGATTGGCAACCTATGGCCCACAGACCTCCACATTACTTTTAAATCCTACATGGCTTGGGAACCACATACTTAAGGGAGTCTCTCTACTATAGGTATGAAACTGTCTGGACCTGCCCTTTCAACTGTTAAAATTGTCCATCTGAAATGTATTAGGAAAAATATCTTTTCACGTTGCTGCTCTTATGTTCTGGGACTGTTTCTGAAATCCTACAAATATGGTGATATTGGAGGGATTCAAAAGAGGATGTAAAGCAGAACTGTTTTGGTGCATCTTTGAATACTGCTAATTTTTTTTACAATCTGTGTTTTTACCACTTACGTGAAGTACTTTTGCTATATGTTTTAATATTTTGTTTAATTATGATGAATGTTGTTCTGGGTGTCCTTGGACAAACGAACGGCAATGAAAGGAAATAATAAATGAATGAATAAATAAAAATGATAGCTGAAAAGTTAGGGATTCTGAACCCAATCTTCCTAACCCAACTTTAGTGAAAACTGACAACTGCAACAATTTATCATCCGGAGTTGCTTTCCACTTTGCATGACAGATTCGTTACACTGGTACTTGGCTGTGACCAAAATATGAACATAAAGTCTGCAAGATGAACTGACATATATTCATTTCTTCTTTAGGGACATACATATCTTTGTATGTCTGCTGTCGCAAACATTGGGATAGGCTGTGTTGCAAAAGAAAGCCAAGGAAACAGTCTCTCTAAAATCTGGAGGTATTCAGGATGAAGTTTTATGGAAACTGAAACTGATAACTCAATAAATACAGCCTCTGAAGGGATGAAGTGGGCAATTCTGTGGCAAATTTCCTGCCCACACAGAAACAACCACAGATGGATATTAGGAAAGTTACATAAAATGTTCCAGAAAAATTAAAATTATCAGTTCCTGAACTAAATCTGGTACCAATAACAGTGCTTTCAAATGGAATTACTACAACTGAGTGCTAATGTCCAAAAAAATGACTTCCATTACCTGTGTATGAAGGTTTAAAAGACATATTTTCCCGGAATTGATCACTTGCCGGACAGAGTCTATGCTGGTACCGTAAAGATTCTTCTCAAATTCACCATGCTCAATAAATTTTCCAGCTGCTATGTCAGCTTCAAATGCTTGTCGTGATACAAAATGGTAATCTCTGCCAGCTACTTCATTTTCTCTTCTGTTTCGTGTTGTATCTGATAAAGGCCAGTAAATAAACCAAAGTTAAGATCTGTAAATTCTTGAACTGGGGAAATTGTAAAAGACATTTTTGCATCAAGATACTTAACAAGGCTAACAGATAATAATGACTTGGAAAGGAACCTCTTTAAGCAGAACACTCTTGTAGTAAATTAACAATGTTGATCTTTAGAGTCTTTCATCCAGAAAGGATTATAAACCTTTAACTGCAATGAAAAATAGTTCTATTATGCAGCAGTCTCTGACAGATGTCCAGCTATGCATAGCACATGCCCAGTCATGCAAACGTACTCAGCACAAACATTTATCACATGAAGCAGAGAATGTCACATGCAACTGAAACAGGAACATACAGGGTGGCAAAATGACATTCTTGAAAACTAGATTTTAACTCAGTTTAGTTATCGGTTCATTCTTATGAATGGGTCAAAGCATCCTCTCTAAGGCAGCAGTTTTGAAAGATAGCTAGCAGACATATACATAGAAGAGTTCACTAAAGCAGTTTCCCAACACACCAATGTATATATAATGTGCACTTGCCTCAACCTGCAAAATATTATTAGGGGACATGGTTATTTTTTTTCATAAGAAAGGAAACAATACACCCAACCCTTTCAACTTACGAGGAACTGCAGAAGCAAACCGGTCAGCTTCATTATTCAGTAACCTTTGCCTCAGTTCATTTTGACCACAGTTCTGTGGACCAATCAGAACAATGGGTCGTTTTCTATTTGCTGGTTGGTGATAAAGTGACATTTCCTCATAAGTCAAGATCTCCTCATTGTCGTAATCTTTAAAAGAAAAATCAAATTTGAATCTTCTGCTTCCTGTGACATTTGTTTTGATTCAGTAACTGCTAAGAAATGTTATATATTTTTGTTAGTATAATCTTGTGCCCAATGCATTTTAACCTCCAGATGATCAGATGTCATGTAGAGTAGCGGTCCCCAACCTTTTTGGGGCTGCAGACTGGCTGGGGGGAGTGAGCACCATGCACGGGGGGGCAGCCCCCCCGCGAGCGCGGTGGGCATGTTGCACCTGCGGGGGGTGTCGCGCGTGCGCGAGCGAGACATGCCCCCCAGGTGCAACACACCTGCCGTGCAAGCGTGACACCCTCCCCGTGAACGCGACACGCCCCCTGCGCAACATACCCCCCGTGAGCATGACACACCCACCGCGCTTGTGTGCGGGGAGGTGGAGATCCGTATCCGCCGCCCAGTTCCGGCAAGCCCACGGACTGGCACCGGGCCGCAGACCGGGGGTTGACGACCCCTGATGTAGAGGATTTGGGGAAGGTACCATAAGGGTACAGTAAGCATATTTTGATATCCTGTTCTATTTTTCCATTATATCTAAGTGAAATGTGGTTATGTACAACTTGGAATCATGCCCAGATGCACTGGTGCGAGCTAGAGAAAGGCTGAGTCTGAGGATTCTGGGTAGCTTAATAGTACTGCATGTGTCTGCGTCCTCTCACCTTCAGGGACACACATATAGTCTATGGATATTCTTGGATCCAACTGGCAACAAGAGGCCCAGTTGCCTCAGTGACAAAAAGTGTATTATCAAAAGTTCTGGCGGTTATACCAGCTACAATCATTCCCGGACAGGGACAGCCTAGCTGCACTGATTCATGCACTGACAACTTTTAAGACTAGATTGTAAAGTGCTTAATTGGGGCTGCTCTTGGGCTTGGTATAGAAACTGTGGCTAGTTTAGAATGTGTTGGCTAGGGCATCCCACATAAAGTTCCTGTGCTGAAAGTTCAACACTGGCTGCCAATTAGCTACCAAGCCATCTCCAAGGTGTTATTCTTGGTTTATAAGGCCCTAAAGACCTCAGGACTAGGTAACCTAAGACAGTGGTCCGCAACCCTTTCCAAACCGCGGACCGGTTGGGGGGGTGGGGCACCCCCTGCGCTTGTGGGTGGGCGGGGCTCACACTCGTGCATGTGTGGGTGGGCTGGCATGCTCGCGGGTGGACGGGGCGCTCGTGGATGGGCGGGGCACGCTCATGTGCGGGGCACCCGTGCATGCGGGTGGGCCGTCCGTGCATTCGTGCGTGGGGGGAGTGCGTGCGGGGGGCAGGAGATCTGTTTCCGCGGCCCGGTCCTGCCAAGGCCACGGCCCGCTACCGGGCCGCAGACCGGGAGTTGGGGACCTCTGACCTAAGAGACTGCCATCTTTTATATAAATGGCTGTTTTATCTTTATGTGGAAAGTCCTGCTCAGTATGCCATGCCCAAGTAAGGTTCATTTGGTGGATATATGGAGGAGAGTCTTCTTCGTTGTAGCATACATCATGCTGAATGATCTCTCCAATGAGATCACATGGGCTCCCACAGTGGAGTGTTTCTGCTGTCAATTGAAGATGGATTTGTTTAAGTGTTTTCTTGACTGTTCACCAGTAACTTCTGCTTATTTTAATGATATAAATTTGTAATATAACTGTTGCCTTACTTCATTAATTGATTTTATTGTATTTTAATTATTTTTACTGTTCTGAGGATTTTAAAAATTAGTAGGCAGTAGTTTAAAATCATTCTTAATAAATAATTAATATGCTATGACACACAAAAGAAGAACATTTGAGTTTAATGGGAATACCTTTCATAAAAGTACTAACAAACAATGGAACGTCAGTAAATGCACTGTGTGCTTCTAAATATTGACAACAGATTAAGATTTTGCCAACGTAAAATGATCTATCTGTGATACAGTGGATAAACTCAAATACTTTAAAATATTAGGTATCTAAAAATACTCAGATTTTTAATTTTAAACTACTGAAGTCAGTAGGGAATTGGACACAAGCAATACTTAGTCAATGACATAACAGGTAGTGATAGACATTTAGTAAAGTCATGATCCAAAGCACTATGTACCTTATTTTGCAAATGCAAATGGACTTAGTGCTCCCTGCACTAAGTCACTCAAGGATAAGGGGCATGTGTGTATATATGCATGTGTACACACATACACACACACGGATATGATAATCAATGCACAACAGAGCTTTGATGATTCTGTAGAATAAAAAAATACTTTGAAGAATAATAAAGTGATAAAGTAGCTATCTTAGTAGATATTTTATTTATCTAGAAAAAATATTGAAGTCAATTGACTGCTTCTTACCATCATTTTTATTTGCATTATACAAAACTTTCTTCCGTTTCTTTTTATTTTTCTTTGCACACCAAAGTTTTCCTAGAAGTAAAAAAAAAAGTCAAAGTAGTCTGAATAGAAAATGAAGCTCTTCTGGCTGGATTAAAAAATCAATACATATCAACAAGGCACTTATAACTATAAGGTGTTTCACAAATACAACATGCAAAACAGATCCTCCTAATAGGTTTACAATCTAAAGGACAGGCAGGGACATATTAGGGAGCAAGAAAAGAGTTTCTGTGCATATAACAGCAATAGTGCAGCAGGTTTCTCTCACCTTGCAAAACAGTTTTCCTCCTCATACAATCATTTGTTTGGCTAATTTTGCAACCAGTTTAAGACCAGGTACACAAAGACCAAATCCCTTATGAATACACAAAACTTGAGCAAAACTCAAGCTTAAACTGAAGAAAGTAGGAAAAACCACTGGGCTAGTCAGGTATAATCTAAACCAAATCCCTTATGAATACACAGTGGAAGTGAAGAACAGATTTAAGGAACTCGATTTGGTGGACAGAGTGCCTGAAAAACTATGGTTGGAGGCTCGTAACATTGTACAGGAGGCAGCAACAAAAACCATCCCAAAGAAAAGGAAATGCAAGAAAGCAAAGTGGCTGTCCAACGAGGCCTTCCAAATAGCAGAGAAGAGAAGGGGAAAAATGCAAGGGAGATAGGTAAAGTTACAGAAAATTGAACGCTGACTTCCAAAGAATAGCAAGGAGAGACAAGACGGCCTTCTTAAATGAACAGTGCAAAGAAATAGAGGAAAATAATAGAAAGGGAAAAACCAGAGATCTGTTCAAGAAAATTGGAGATATTAAAGGAACATTTTGTGCAAAGATGGTCATGATAAAGGACAAAAAGGGAAGGGACCTCACAGAAGCAGAAGACATCAAGAAGAGGTGGCAAGAATACACACAGGAATTATACCAGAAAGATCTGGATGTCCCGGACAACCCAGATAGTGTGGTTGCTGACCTTGAGCCAGATATCCTGGAGAGTGAAGTCAAGTGGGCCTTAGAAAGCATGGCTAACAACAAGGCCAGTGGAGGTGATGGCATTCCAGTTGAACTATTTAACATCTTAAAAGATGACGCTGTTAAGGTGCTACACTCAATATGCCAGCAAGTTTGTAAAACTCAGCAGTGGCCAGAGGATTGGAAAAGATCAGTCTACATCCCAATCCCAAAGAAGGGCAGTGCCAAAGAATGCTCCAACTACCGTAGAATTGCACTCATTTCACACACTAGCAAGGTTATGCTCAAAATCCTACAAGGTAGGCTTCAGCAGTATGTGAACCGAGAACTCCCAGATGTACAAGCTGGATTTCGAAGGGGCAGAGGAACTAGAGACCAAATTGCTAACATGCGCTGGATTATGGAGAAAGCCAGAGAGTTCCAGAAAAACATCTACTTCTGCTTCATTGACTATGCAAAAGCCTTTGACTGTGTGGACCACAGCAAACTATGGCAAGTTCTTAAAGAAATGGGAGTGCCTGACCACCTTCTCTATCTCCTGAGAAATCTATATGTGGGACAGGAAGCAACAGTTAGAACTGGATATGGAACAACTGATTGGTTCAAAATTGGGAAAGGAGTACGACAAGGCTGTATATTGTCTCCCTGCTTATTTAACTTATATGCAGAATACATCATGCGAAAGGCTGGACTGGATGAATCCCAAGCTGGAATTAAGATTGCCGGAAGAAATATCAACAACCTCAGATATGCAGATGATACCACTCTGATGGCAGAAAGTGAGGAGGAATTAAAGAACCTCTTAATGAGGGTGAAAGAGGAGAGCGCCAAAAATGGTCTGAAGCTCAACATCAAAAAAACTAAGATCATGGCCACTGGTCCCATCACCTCCTGGCAAATAGAAGGGGAAGATATGGAGGCAGTGACAGATTTTACTTTCCTGGGCTCCATGATCACTGCAGATGGTGACAGCAGCCACGAAATTAAAAGACGCCTGCTTCTTGGGAGGAAAGTGATGAGAAACCTAGACAGCTTCTTAAAAAACAGAGACATCACCTTGCCGACAAAGGTCCGCATAGTCAAAGCTATGTTTTTTCCAGTAGTGTTGTATGGAAGCGAGAGCTGGACCATAAAGAAGGCTGACCGCCGAAGAATTGATGCTTTTGAATTGTGGTGCTGGAGGAGACTCTTGAGTGTCCCCTGGACTGCAAGGAGATCGAACGTATCCATTCTGAAGGAAATCAACCCTGAGTGATCACTGGAAGGACAGATCCTGAAGCTGAGGCTTCAATACTTTTGCCATCTCATGAGAAGAGAAGACTCCCTGGAAAAGACCCTGATGTTGGGAAAGTGTGAAGGCAAGAGGAGAAGGGGACATCAGAGGACGAGATGGTTGGACAGTGTCATCGAAACTACCAACATGAATTTGACCCAACTCCTGGAGGCAGTGGAAGACAGGAGGGCCTGGCGTGCTCTGGTCCATGGGGTCACGAAGAGTCGGACATGACTTAATGACTAAACAACAACAACACAAAGGGGAGCTCGCCAGGCTGGGAATGTTATATGTTTGCCCTTATATGACCTCATAATTGAACAGGATTCTTGCTATACAGGTTTAGAGTGCTTGTTTTGTCCATCAGTATTGAAGAACTATTTATTTATTCAAAATATTTATACCACACCCTTCTCCTCAAAAGGGACCAAGGTATTTTACAATATTAAAACAAACGTTATTAAAACCTTAAAAACAGTTGTAGGATGGAGAGAAAGACTTCTTCTGGTGATCTTAAAACCAGGGAAGGCTCATATAGGGGAATGTAATATTTCAGATAGCATGTACCCAAGTTTTGTTTAGGTCAAAAACTACACTCTGAATTGTGCCCAGAAACAGAGAGGCAGCCAGTGGAGTTGCTATAACAGGGGAGTTATGTGATCCCTGTAACCAGCCACAGTTAATCATCTGGTTGAAACATTTTGCACCCGCTTCCAATCATCTTCCAAAGGCAGCCACACATAGAATGAGTTAACACCATCTAGCATAGGCTGATTCACTGATCCGTCTTTTGATTAACCAGGAGTACATCCATCTTGTCTGAATTTTCAGTTTATTCACCCTCATCCAGTCCATTATTGACATCAAACACTGATTTAGAACTGAAACAAATTCCTTGGATTTAGATGGAAAGGAGAGAGAAGAAATTGATATGTCATCTGCATACTGGTGTCACTGAACCCCAAAACTCCAGAAACCTCTCCCAGAAGTTATGCATATGTCAAATAGCACTATCATCAACAGTTTTGTGTCAATGAGACCGCAAGCATATAGAAAAGTTTAAATGTCCTTTGGCAGAAATCTTGTTCTGTGTAAGACTGATAACGTTGACATTATCAGCAATTGTTCAGAAATTAAAATGTCCTACTTATGCCCTGAGGCTTAATGAGCTTCAGCAATCAAGGTCCTACCTTTAAGTGTTGGCATATATTGTTAGTGTCTCAGAAGAGCTGTGTAGGCAATTCAGCTCCTCTTTATACGTGTGTAAAGAATTGTGGATATGCATTCATTATCATTATCATGTTTATTTTAACATTATTATAGTATTATAGAAGCTGCAGCCATTTCTTGAAGATTTTCACCTACCTGACTTTTCTGGCTCTTTGTCTTCCTCTATAGTTTGCTTCATAGCTTCTCTCTGCTGTTGGAAACTTTTTCCTAATGGCCGGATACAAACACAAAGATAATTAGATAATTAGGAAACAATCCTCAAAGCCATTAAGAAATACATTTTCAACAGTGATTGTATTTCAAAATGGTTTGACATTTTGATATCTTCTCCCAAAAGAGTGTTGAACTGAAAAAAGAGTTGCCTCTGCATTCACATTTTTACATTTTTAAAACTGTGAAGTGCAAGGTATCTACAAAATTAAGGGTATTTGCTTTTGGCCACATCTTTTCTTCCCCAGTTCTCAGAGTGTCAAAGGAGGAGACTACGTAACCATAATTTATAACTGGTTTCCACAAAACAAAAATACAAGTCCAGGTAAAATTTAAAACCTCTTGCATGTCATTAATTCATAGGCTCACCATATGTCAGAAGCAGTGCAACAGCAAATAACACAAAACTTTAAAAATACCTCAAATCTTTCTTTCCCACAAACCACAGAGTAAAATCCCATTAAAATTTAGAAACTATGCTTTTGACTATAAAGGAAGCGAAAATAATGGGAAGCAGTCTAGTTGCCAAAAAGCAAAACAAAACATTAACCCTCCCCTGACCTTTATAATTAGTTACAATGGCTAGTGGGATGCTAATGAAAAAAATTGCACAACGCCTCAATGTACATAAATCATTTGTAGTTCAACTGTATTAACTGCAGGTTTCAAACACACCATAAAACCATCATACATAGGAAGATAATGCATCTCAAAATTTTCCTGTCAAATATGCCCACTACATTTAATTTACTTACCAAAATCATCAAGACAGGAACACAGTGTTATTGCCAACAAGAAAAAAACCTCTATTACATCTGCCATTATTTAAACCGGTATTCAGAGCTCTTGTCCAGTATTCCATTGCTAGCCCCAACTGGAGTAGAACTACTGACTCAATGGGATTTACGTAAGTGTTACAATCATTCAACAATTAAAAAAACATGTCTACCCTAGTATGAACTAAAAACAGGACACTGGCCCTTACATTAAAGCTTTTTTATTCAGTGTACCTAACTTGCTTTCTCTGAAAGAGAACAAAACTGGGATTGCAGTGATACAGAAGCTCAAACTACTTCAATGGTTAAATACCTGGAATAAGGCCTGCCAAAGGCTGATTTTCTTCATCTCCATCCCGGTAGGCCTGCCACCAATTTGGATCTTCTTGGCTAATCACATGGAGTATATCTCCCTTTTGAAAGGACAGGCCTAACTCTCTGCAAGGGACATAGGGGTCATCAGATGGATCATAGTCAAAGTGAGCTTTCACATGGATCTAGGAAACAAAAAGGTATAAAAATAAAAATATTCATTCCAAGGATTCCACTCTCAATTCAAAGGTAGAATGAAGAGGTCCTACATCAGCAGATGTGCAAGGTACAAATATGGGAAACAATTAATTACAACTCCATTCTCAAAGGCTGACAGTAAATAAGAACTGGAAAATGGAAAAACAAACAGATCCGATTCAGAAAGCATTTAAATTGTATCAGCATCTGAGTTTGCTACAGGGTGGAAAGATTGCAACACTTTTTTTTAAACTCAGAAAATTATTCTGCATAATACATTTGGGAAAATCTTTCCCAACACTGACCCCCAAAGACACAAACTCAGTTTAAACCAGCAAGCTGAATACAAACCACCCCATCCCTCATGAATTATCCATTCTGTGATCATCCTCAGTGGCAAATAACCCAGAATATGGATCAATTGGAGACATGTAAACAGTTTAAAACAATGCTTTATCTCCCACAAGATAAAACATGATTACTACTCTAACTCTTATCAAATCCAGCAATACACAGAGATGTACATATGAAATCTGTGTATCATGCTGCTTCTCCACAGCACAGCTGGATAAGTCTGCATTAGAGTAGTTTGGTAACTGGTGCATGGGCAGAGCCGTCCCAATGTCCTATTCTGTGGCTGGCAGGATTTATCATGTGATGGGGGTAGATGTGTCAGGTTAACCCAGCTAGTGCCTGAATACCTTCCCCTCCCTGGAGTCTTACAAAATTTCATACACATCCTGGGGGAAAAATCAGAAGCCTGTGTTCATCACAGCTGGCATTAATCCTAATAAAGGGTTAATTCCACAATGAAACCAAACAATTACAGACAATCATATCAAAATTCATTTGAGTATCAAAGTATAAGACTCTTCATTATTGCAGTAATTGCAGGCAACATCAGCCTGTCTATTTCTACAAGCTTTATTTATCCACATTGTTTCTATGTTCCATATGCACAAAATACTTAAAAGTAGTTGTAAAATCCAAAAGTCTTACAGTTATGAAGAAAACTGTAGGCACAAATACTTAAAAATACATCCTTGCACCCTGTGAAAAGATGCAGGTGTGACTGCTATCCAAAAGTCTTACAACTATTAGAAGTTGCAGACATTCAAATACATAACTTAAGCTGTAAGAAGAAATTAAATCAAGTAAAAATAAAGAAGCTTATAACCTCAAAAAGCAAATATAAAACAGAATACATCTCTTAAAATATTAAAGTTCTTAAAAGTAAAAATATATAAAATAAAAAGCATTATCCTTACTTTAAAACATGGGAAAAAATCAAACTTGTTAAAAGTAAGTAAAATAAAATAAAATGCATTACTTAGTCTCTAAGCATGTTAAGAACACACACACACAAAATAACACATTTTCTGTACTGCTCACCCAGCCATATCAATTAAAGCCTATGGAAGAAAATCCATTACTGTTCTTTGATGTCTAGCTCCCAAAGTGGTGTGGAGTTGTGGTTATGTGATGCTCTGTTGATAATGTGTTCCTATCTCCACATATTTACAGCTCTTAACAATTGTTTTCCTCTCCTCTTAGCATAAAAAAATTCTTATCTGCTTACCCAGGTTTTATGATAGGAGGAAACTACTATAGGTGCAACTGTAATGTAAATTCTTATAGACTTTGCTTTTACTCATTTTCCTGGACTAGGAAAAATACGCTGATAAACATTTATCTTTTGACTAATCTTGCTCTCTTCAAAATTTTCTACTTGATGTTTCTGCTATCCTAGTAATAATGTGAAATCTTATTATCTACAATTCATTAGTTTACATGGTCCAAAACAGTATAGTGTGGCACTATAAGGTTATACAATTCTTCACTCATTTATTTGTTATTTATGATGATCTTATTTCTATACTTACAAATTCTAACCAAAATATTCATTCAGCTATCAAGACAGTTTATAATTCACTGACCTTGTTCTGTTGGAGCTGGCTAATTGTTTTGAAAAAATGGTGGATTGTTTTGAAACAACAAAGTTCAAGCCATACTATTAAAAACAGTTTCATTTTCAAAGCACTTTTCTCCTGCACCCCCATGATCATTTTAACACTCTTAAATACACAAGGTTTCAAACCCTGACAGGTGTATCTGCTATGGAAATCCTCTGCAGGAGACCAGTTGCCTTGTATCTGGTTACAGTACCAAAAATGGAATGTTCTGGAGATGACTTTCTAAAGCTTATTAATTCATATGGCCACCATAAATGGCAGGTGACTTGATGGCATGTAACAGCAACATGCTATTTACAGGGCAGGATGAAGAAGCTACTCTGGGGTCAGTAGAAAAGCACAGCAGAAATTGTCTGGAAGAAAGTTGGGAAGACCAGAAAAATGTACATCCTTACACTACAGAAACAGAATTAAATGGTAAAATCTACCCTGAATAGCTTAATGCAGAAGGTTAACACAAGTAAATGTACAACTGAAAAATCCTATGCTCAGTATCCAGTCTTATTTCTGTACTGACATAAGTAAATATACTCAAGACTTTTCTAGATGGAAAAGTTCCTGCCTAAGATCTACACAGTTAATCTTTTTGTGTAGAAAAGTGCACATTTTCACAGCAATTAACAAGTGAACCTGAAATGACAGTCATAGTTAATAGGATATTTACAAATTTATGTGAAAGACAGCTTAAACTACTAAAGTCTCCCTTACCCCTCTACAGCCCCTAAGGTGTGACCATGGCTGTGGGGAGAAGGAACTCAGGAAAGGCCTGAGATGTGGTGTGGGAGAGTGGAAAATCAAGTGAAGAGGTCTGCATGACCAGATATTGACATCGGTTCCATTTAACAACTTGGTTCTAATCCAGAAGCCTATCTGGTCTGCCATCACACTTCATCTAATGCCTCTTTCCTCTTGCACAAAGGAGCCTGGTCTCCCAAACCACTGCTTCTAGACACTTATAGAGCTGTAAATCTCCGTAAATCTATTCTAAATCACATTTCCCTCTCTGTTTTACAAAAAAAGGTTTACCAAAGAAAAAAACACCATCTGATACACTTTGTTTCATTATTTCCTTACAGTAGACTGTCAAGTGGTCTCAAAATAATTCCCAAATGGATATTCTGGGAAAACTCCCTAAAACTGATGCAACCAAAACCTGGTATATTTTCAAACTACAGTTATAATAAAAGACAGCCTATTCTTTAATATAGGAGAAACATGAGATTTTAAAATAGCAACAACAAAACACAATCAACAGAATTAAGTTTGTTCTATCCTATACACACACTACAACAACATACCACAGTCTCCTTAGTAGGTGGTGGTTTGCTCTGCTGACTGGGGATCAGCACAAATGTCAGTGTGCCATGCATGTCCGCCTGTGAAGAAAAGCATAAATAAGTGACTATTTAAAGCAATGTTAATGCTAGCAGCAGTCTTTTGTTTGCATGGCAAGTAACTATGATTTGGGTGGGCAAAGGAATTTCAATCACCATCTTTGCTAACCTTTCTTCACTTTCAATTCTAACTTCAGTTTCCCAGTTTCCATTTGGAAAAGCTCTGGCATACATCTAGTATAAAGTACTGTTACCTTCTTTTCAGATATCAACCAGGCCCACCTCGCAAAGCATAAGGAATTACTGAACAGTAAGAATGCTTTAGACCACTGATGGGAGATAGAATACTTTATTTGACAGGTTTGCAATTTAATCTAGAGGGGGCAGTTCTTTGATTTATTTTTCAGTCCCAGCTCTGACCGTCAACAGGCAGGGCTGGCACAGACATTGCACTCCTACGAGAGATGTCAGGATAAGGATTAGAACAAAGCAGATGGAATTTCTAGTGATGCATGACTGGAATTTGCTAAGTTAATGGGAACAGCACTCACAGCCAAGGTGAAGATGAACAGAGTATGTTCCTTATACAGTACCATTTATAGACTTTAGAAAGATCAGGGATGACAGGATCATACCTCAGGAAGCTTATAATTTAAAACAAATGCAAGCAAATAACAGAAAGGAGGAGAAATAAAAGAACAGATATGCAAAGGAAGAGTCTGATTATTTCAGCTATACAACTTTGGGTTTACTTACAATATGACAACATAGTAAGATACAATAAAGTAAAGGATAATTCAGTTAGAGCAAGAAGCCTGAGGGATGAGGAAAGGGAAAAAAAGGACTGTGTCTCTGGTTTGGACAAGGGAACAGCAATTACAAAAGGAAAAGAAGAAAAGAAGTAGGAAGAGATGGCACAACACCTACCCTCCCCACAAAAGGAGGGGAGAAAAAGAAACGGAAGAAAAGCAAAAACATAGATCTATGAGGTTAAATCTGTACCAGACACCATTTAATTGCAGTCCATTGTTCTTTTTCAAATACAGTGGTGCCTCGCTAGACGATTGCCTCGCAGGACGAGGAAATCGCTAGACGATGCCTTTTTGCGATCGCTACTGCGCTTCGCAAAACGATGTTTCCCTATGGCGATTTTCGCTAGACGATGAGGTTTCCCCATAGGAGTGCGCCGACTAGTGGTGAAAAGCTGTCAGTGCAGCTGTCAGTGCATTCCGATGGGGACCCGCACTCGCTAGACGATGTTTCCCTATGGGAGATTTTCGCAAGACGACTGCATTTTCCCTTGGAACGCATTGAAGAGATTTCAATGCATTCCAATGGGAAAACGTGCTTCGCTAGACGATGTTTTCGCTAGACAGCGATCTTCGCGGAACGGATTAACATCGTCTAGCGAGGCACCACTGTACTTATTTTGGCTGCACTATGAGTGTCTGATGCAAACCCAGGCTATTTACGGGCAAGTTTGATTTAACTTTCATAGAAAGCTAGGAAGTTGGGGTAAACTGTAAAAAGTAAGAGTGTAGGAAGGGACCACAAGTGTAAACCAATCAAATCCTTTCTAATACAGGAATAATGCATAGAATTTTTAGATTTTTATCTCCTGTTAGAATTGCATTCAATATTCTTTAAATAACACACTTTTAAGAGGCAAAGAACCCAGTTTCCACTTTCAGTTAGAAAGTTACCCAGCTTCCAAATCGAGCTGGTTAACCATGTTCCTTCAGAGTCAATGTTGTTACTCTGCAAGAAAATAGACCTTTTTCCTGATTCAGTGGCTGAAGTCCCATTGCTTAGCATATTCACAATTAGAGTAGGCCCACTGAATCAATGGAACATACAGAGGAGTTGACACATCAGATTCTCATGGATTCTATGGTTCTATTCTAGTTGTTGCTTCTTAGAATGGATCTTATGCACCATCTAAGAGAACCATACCTGCCTATTATGCTACTGAGATCAGGTTTACAAGTGTCGAAGTCTTAGCTATTGCAAAGAACTTTTTATTTAACTGCTGTGTTATGTTTTTAATTGTTATACTGCTGATAACACGATTACTGTTTACATTACAGTAATCTAATCTGTTCCAGGTAGAATCTGAATCAATGCATCTCACTCCATGTTCAATTTTGGGGAGAAGTCATGGCTTTGTCTATAATAGTGGTTTCCAATCTTGGGTAATCCAGGTGTTCTTGGACTGCAACTCCCAGAAGCCTTCACTACTAGCTGTGCTGGTTGGGATTTCTGGGAGTTGCAGTCCAAGAATTACCCAAGGTTGTGAACTACTACTCTATAATATGTTATCTTTGAGGTCAAGGCTTTTTCTATAAGATATTTATGAATTTGGCCTAGGAGTTGAACATAGAACAAATAAATCACCAATAAACTAACAGAACTTTTCCATGCAAGACAGACTGTATCTACTGAAATCCTAACAAGAAGATGCTAGCAAAAACAAAATAATGCCTCATAAGACTGGAAACATTCAATATAGATTATAATCTCCAAGAAAGAAAATGCCAAAGAGTGCAGTGACTAGAACCAATGCAGTAACCTCTCGTGCCAGAATGGTGATGTTTGAGGTAATGCAAAAAAGTCTTTTACCATATATGGAGCAATAAATTCCTGATATTCAAGCTGGATGCAGAAAAGGAAGAGGCACTACAGATCATATTTAAACGACTGTGGGCTACTGGAACCCATCAAGGAATTTCAGAAGGAAACTACGCAGTGTTTGATACATTAAAGCAAAGCCTTTGATTGTGTGGATCATGAAAAGCTATGGGTGGGCCACAACATTTTACTATCCTGATGTGTAATCTATATTCTAGATAAGACGTTATAGTTAGGACAAGCTATAGAAAAGTACATCACTGGAAATGACAATAATGCTGGGAAACATCGAAGGCAGCAGGAAAAGAGGAAGTCGAAACAAGAGACATATTGACACAATAAAGGAAGTCATAGCCTTGAATTTGCAAGAGTTGAGCAAGGCCATTAATGATAGGACATTCTGGAGATCACAAATCTGTAGGATCTCCTTAAGTCTGAAGCTACTTGATGGCACAGAACAGCAACAATATATGTAAACCAACTCTGGCAGATATATGTTCTTTCCTATTGTCATTTTAGCTTCTAATGAGAGTTGAGGCTTGATTTGCTCCAGATCACACTGATTTATATTACCTAATAGTATCCCTCTGGAAATTAGTTCTAGGTCTAGAGTGTGTTGGGTCTTTCATGGAGAAGACTTTCAGAACTGATTAATATCTGCCAATGGTGCTGCCATTAATGCTGTAAATACAGAGGACAATATCAAGACGTTACTGTCCTCTGACCTTAGCGTATGCAGTGAGACATTGGGTAAGGTGTTCTCTAAGTATGCAAAGGTGAACACATTAAAACATAGCTTAAGAAAAACAAACCAATGCCTATACAGGAGTTTAACAAATTTTAACGGTGCAATTAATACAGTTGGATTAAGTAAGAATTTCAAATATCCTGAAAGGAAGTAAAAGAATCAACATACCAGTAAGTCAAAGACCTCATTGACATCTTTCCCACGAATTTCAATTCCATTAATTTCCAGAACTTCATCACCTTCATGTAACAGACCACTCTTTTCTGCAGCACCTCCTTTTACTATTCGACTGATGATAACTGAATCCATTTCATTACGTACTGTAGCACCCTGAAAAAATTTGAGAGTAGAAATTTAAAAATACCAGAAATATCTTGTAAGGTACAGCGATTAGAGATTGCATGGAGGAAAGTCTAGGTTCAGATCTCAGACGCTATTCTTCTCCTAGCCTAAACTACTTCATGGGTTGTTGCAGAAATAAAAGGGTGATGACATTATTTATGCTAAACTCTAGCTAAAGATGTGAAGGTATGAGAAAAAGCAGGAAAATTTGGAATGAGTTCTTTCCATTTTCTCTCTCTAGAAAATGTTTTAATTTTTCCAGTGGAAAAATAAGAAACTTTGGGCAACACTTCAAAAAAGCCTATAAGTCTTTTCTTTTTCTGCATAAACAAAATATTTTAGGACAATGATTTACTCACAAAAAACTGCCTGCCAGCAACTGCCTAATATGGAAATTTGTATATAGGGCAATATACAGAATTAGAATGATAGTTCCTACGCATACTTTAGATACACACAGTACTCAAATCCAAAATGCATTTCTACACCTAGCATGTTGTGCATATTGGTATATGTATGTGAGGGCTTTGTAGCTTGTGGATTACTGTTTGGCTTTTTCAGGTGACATTTGCTCAGTCTGGTGGACACAGTTCAAGTACTTTGACCAGATTCCTGTAACATTTTGCTGCACGTACTCTGAGTTCACAGAGGAAATCAGTGTACAGTGACCGCCCTTGTGAGTTCAACAACTCTAAGAGGATTTTGGCCCTTATTTTGTTTATTATAAAGTTTTGATAATTCTATAAATATGCTAAACAGTACAAGTGTATATGCTACCCAAATTATGAATGAAGCACTTTATGCTGCTAAAACTGAAAAACTGGTTTAGGTTTGTTAAGAAAGGATACACCATATGCTAAATTGCACCACACATTTCAATTTTTCCTAAACTTTCTTTTTCCCTTCTTTTTTTTTAACTTCAAAATATGAGAAATTGTATATTTCTTAACCAATCATGAGCAAGACTGAATAAGACAGAAACATAACAAACATAACAATTTAATTAATTTCCAGAAGAAATTAAACATTTTCTTAATTTCTATGCAATACTTTAGTTTTTACAGTTTGCGCATTGGAGAAAACAGATTACACAGAATGGTATATAACAAGTTTACAGTCCATCAATCTATATAATATCTATCAAGAGGCCCTGAAAGGATCTCTTCTGAAAGTTTTTTTAAAGAACTAATTTATAGTGTGTCTATATTGGTTCTTGGGTTCACTTTATTGTTCTTTTAAAAAGCATCAATTATTATGGATTTGCTAGCTGCTTTCAATTAAAAGAATTAAGTGGGATAAAGCCATTAAAGGTAGAAAAATAAAAGGATAGACTTCTATGCGCTTAATACATGAAAAGAATATTTATATTTATATACTTATTCATTTATAAAAGGCATAGAGGTCCAGGGACTTTACCTGCTCTTCTCTGGAATTTGGAGGTCTTTTACAGCTCTTTAAAAAAGGGGGTGGTGAATGCCTACTATTCCCCTAGAGGGCACAAGGGAACTTTCTGAGTCAATTTATTTAAAAGAATTTTAAAAAAATATTTTGAATTTTGTTGGGAACATATTTTGGCCCTGGGATATGCATGCAGACCACAGGTTGTGCATGCCACCTTGACAGCAAAAAATATATTCCACTATTTGACTGATTATACCCCATTCAGGATGACTTGCAGTAATTAAGACTGATACAGCAACATTCCATAGAAGTAACACTAGTGACAAAACAGACAGGTTCAGAAGACAGCAGAAAGACTAAATAGAAAATTACCTATACACGAAAACAAAGTCCTGCTAAAATTAGAAAGTTTCTGCCATCAACTGGAATATGACAAGAGAGAGGACTTATAAAGCAACTGAACCTCACAAAGGAAATGATTCCTCAGATAAAAAAAGACATAAAGCAGCAACTGTCAGAACCCTGACCCCACAGTTGATTCTATCTGCAGCAACTGAAATAGTACTTGCGTGGTTAAATGAGATCCTGTACTAATAATTGTTCTTTTGATTACCAAAGGGGAGAAAAAGTCCAGTGCTTTCAGATGACAGTCCCTTTTTCCTTTCCTCTTCCCAACATAATGAAAACTGTGATTTCATGGTTGTGCAGTGGCAAAAGCAAAGTGCAGTTACAGACAAAGAAACAGTAAGATGGCAATGGAATGAGCTTTGGTCTCCTCTTCATACCACCATGAGAGTAACTGAGGTCAAGGTAAAATGGTGCAACCCAAGCATTGATCAAATTCTATTACTTACCCCTGTCTGTGAAATCCACTGGCATAAGTTTCAGTTGTAAATTGCTGATTGTTAAGAATTTAGCATAGTCAAAGCAAAGCAAAAGTGTGCTACTTATATACCACCCTACAGTTCTTAAAGCACTCTTTGGATGGTTTACAATTTAATTATGCAAGCTACACATCCCACCGTCTAGTGAGCTGGGTACTCAGTTCACCCATCTTGGAAGGATGGAAGGCTGAATTAACTATGACCCAGCTACTTGAGCCCATCAGGATCAAACTCATGTCGTGAGCAGAGTCTTGACTGCAGTACTGCACTGTACCACAAGGCTCCAAATCACACAGCAGTCACATAACTCATTGTGTGACAATGGGCAAAATCCTGTTGCGTAACTTTCTGTTGTAACCCGGATCAGGTGCTGATTTAACTTAAGCTCATGGAAAGCTTCCCATCCCCTGTTTTAGGTTCCAAGGCTCCACAGGGCTCCCTTTTGCACAGGGGAAGTCTTTAGGAGTCTCAGGATGGGAGTGGGAACGTGTAGCTTGCATAATCTCATTAATGCTCAGTTTCCTAATAAATGCTTCTTATGTAAGAAGTCACTTCACAGATTTTCTTACGAGGAATAAAACAAATTTTCCTGTATAACCTAAGAAAGATGAATCATAACTAATCACATGTTAGTTATTCAGTTGCAGCATTATAGCACAGAATCAGTAGTACAATAAAAAAAGGTGATTTGCACACGCATCTCCTTCTTTATGCCTAAGAGGTTGTTTGCTTGTTTTTTTAAAGAAGAGACTGCATTCTGAACATCAGCCCAATTATTGAGGGTAATAAAAATGGGAGACATATTTTTATGACCTTGTCTCAGTTTACTCACCAATGGAATATCTCGAGCCTTTTCAATGCGAACTATTTTAACTGTCTCTCCTCCATAGAGACCAACATTCTCATAAATCTTTTCATCTGTCATTGGTTCTGGCTGCATTTCCTGCTCAGCAACTTTATCATGAGCTAAAAGGAGTGCCTGGGATAAAATAAAAGGTATAATTTATAGAGGATTTTATTCACATACTGGAGCTACACTATACTGGGTAGAATCCTCTTGCCCTGCTACATGCTCGGTGGGATTTTTCTGGAGCTCATGCAGGAAGGTATCTAATACTTCCTTGTGCAAATATAAGCTCTGCTGGAACCAATGAAACAGTCTTCAACTTCTGCAACAGCAACCAGAAGATCACAGGAGCTTTGTGGCTGGAGTTTTTCACTCCATCCTCAGTAAACAGCATACTGGCCATCACGAAGGATGACTTAAACATTTTAGAAGCCAAGATGAAGCCCAATGTTGTTTTCCCAGTGTTTTCACATAAGAGAGGCTATAATCAAGAACTGGGTTTTGAAAATGAATGCCACAGAAGACAGCCTTCACCAAAGTACTATTCCCACCCCACAGCTTTGCAGTGTCTAGCCTGATTAAGTTTTAATTGCATCTGTCCTGTAACAAAGCAACATAAAAGGGTATTGCACATTCCTGTTATGTCTGACTTTGGGCTGTTAACATACACTTCTGTCACACAGATTTTACTTGAAAGTGACATTTTTCATGCATTGTGTAATATACAGTGTACTGTGAAGGTTGCACTATGGAAGTTTTCACAGACAAAGGTACAAGCTTTTTTGTTTTAAACACAGCATTTCTTTGGCAGAAGGAACTGCTGTAGCCGAAAAGTCACACAAAACTCCAGCTCCATCTACAGTTCCGTCTTCCATGCAAATATTATTTCTTTGAACCATGTAGTTTTACCATATTGGGACAGAAAAAAAGTAAATGTCAAAATACATTTACAATACAGATGTTAAGAAATAAATGTAAATGTACGATACATCACATCACAACTATTCCTACCTGAATATGAGGGGCATTCAGTAAAGAATTAAGTTCCAGTCCATCTTTTTGATGACTAGGCTTCAAAACACTCTGTACCTGAAAGACAGAACACAACAATTGTGATGTCAAAAAGTATTCTCCTCAAGGATACCTTTTCTATGACTCATAAGGGTAGAACCAAATGTTCCGTCAGGAAACAATTATGGTCTCAACCCATGTTTCTTAACAATAAGGTAAATAAAGATGAATGTATGTTCTGCAACCATGCCCTTCCAATGGAGAAGAGTCTGAGAAAGCATAATCTTTTCCTCCTTATTCTCCTCCTCACAACTATTTCTCTCTAGTTGACCTACAAGATTAGGCATAAGGGAAGTTAGGAATAGAGAAAGTGTGTGAGATAGTTCCTGTGGACCATAGAGTGGTGGGCAAAGAAAAGTCTGCCATTTTCTCTTGCCACTTCTCCCCTGAAAATCCTGAAAGCTTGCATTCATCTAATGCAAGGAACATAGGATTCTAACCCCTGTCTACTGAAACAGCTTTAGCTTCAATCTAAATTCTCTCTAGTTAAAGGGGTCATTCTTATAACTAAGTAATATTCTGATTAAATGGTACAGAGTAGTATTAGGACAACAAGGGAAGTCTTACATGTCTGTTGGCCTAATTTACCATAGGATTATTTGCTCATGTGGCAGTTCATAATACTACACAAAAATGATTGTATAAAACTAAAATGTATACATAAACTATATAAATTAAGATCTTGGTATAAATGCAAACAACTGGAAATTAGATGCAAAATGATAGTGCTGTATATAGCTCAGACCTCCTGTCTGTCCCTTTTAAATTACTCTGATAGGTTCCAAGTGTATGCTTTACAGGATTATGTTTGCATTTCAAAGAGAATTAAATCTTCAGAGGTACTATGACATTAGCTTTGATCCATCACTACTTGTTTGGGAGCAGTAAAATATAATGAAAGAATTAGACACTGTGTGAAGCCTGTTTGGTCTGTTTTCCTGAACTAAACAAAAGTCAATCTTATTCTTAAGGAACTTAAAATTCCAAAATATAATAAAATATATATAAATAAAAACTTTCTCATAGGTTATACACAGAATGGCTGAAATATTCTGTAGAAGGTTGACAACATCATCAGCTGCAGCAATTTTTCAGAAATAAGACATTTCTGACTTCTCCCAGAAAGATCCTGAGGCTCTCAGGGAATCCCTTCTGTCACTAGGAAGCCACTGGGCATTGTGTGATGGCACAGAAGTCTACAATTACTGAAAATCACTGCTGCCAATAAAGTCATGCTGGCAATGGCAATTTTGGGTAATTAAAGTCTCCACCCACATTTTGTGGTTCCCAATGGCTTTTGATGACAAAGGGAAAGCTTTATGACCTCGGGTTTGTGTGGAAATGTTTTATTCATGAAACATCACTGTGGCTCACAATGTCATCAGCCTTACACAGTGTAACTTAGATTTCAGGCAATATATAATAACTAAGAGATGTGATACATCTTCAGTAATGATTACAGGCTTGTTGTTTTTGTTTCTCTTCTTGGGATGTTACATTACAGATCAATTTATTACAATAACTCCTGTATTCTGTTTTCACATTTTCTACAATTGGTACAGTACTTTAAAAATCTCAAATATTTCATATGAAGTTATCTTGCTGTACAAATCAAAACCAATAATATAATTCTTCTATACATCAAATGATGACTGTGAGACTTTTTTTTGTATAACTGATCTGATTCTGAGAATTTCATCTTTCCTGTTCATATACAGAGAGGGGAGCATTGTTTGCTGAGCATAGACAGCATGTACTACATATGATAAAGAAAGGGTGAACCGTGAACAGCAGAGAAAGAAATACTATAATTTCAACATGGGTTCTGTTTATTTCTTTCATCAATTCTGACCCACATGCTCAAGGTCCCCTACTGCAACTTCTGAGGTTTTGGAAATACACTACAAAACTCATTGCAATATGTCCTATCAATAGATTGCTGCTTAGGCAGGCCCATTATTCAACTCGGATTAATTGTCACAAACATAGTGAACAAAGTGTATTGATTGTTTTATTGTTATCCCATATTTTTATTATATAATTAAAAAGAAACAAATAATTTACTCTGTAGGAATCAGGCCCTAGCAAAACCATTATGCTAGCTCTATTATAACTACAGCTATGTGCAAATGTCTCTACATTATTTAGAGATGGAGAAACTGAGGGGACAATTTCACAAAACTTCTTGAAGGGAAAGAGAAGTTTTTCAACAGCTTCTTAGAGGTGTAGCTAAGGTTGTGTCACAATCTGTCACCCAAATTAACAGTTTAACTTTCCCATGAAAACGTTTCCTTCCTCTGCCCCCTACAACACATAATTCTCAGGGACTTTTACATTTTCTTTTGCTGTTATTTTTCTTTCTGTAACATTGCAATCTAGCCAAGAGCAGTTCAATTGTTTTTCCGTGTTTCTTGATCTGAAAAAGCCTTGTGAGAAGGTCTCACGGTGTCTCTCCACAAGCTTTAATTGATGTATGGAATTTTGGTAAGGTTGTCAGATACCACAAAGATAAATGTGCAATGAATGACAGTACATTTACACACATCATCAGCTATCTCATATGGATGGTAAGGACAAAAATCCTGAAATTCACCCATAAGAATTTCCCCCAAATTTCTCCCTCTTTGAAATTATTTTTGAAAGAAATTTCATTTCTATCAACCCCCCCCCTCCATATAAAAAGGGAGAGTATGCAGTCTCTCTCCCTTTTTATATCTCCCATTCCCGCCTCAACTACGGACCTCCCCCTTTTTTCCCTTCCCGCCAATTCCTCTTCTGTCTGTGTAGCCACTGTAAAACCCCATAGGCTCTCCTCCAGTTCCCGGTGTCTATTCCCCGATGTATAGTTTCTCGAGGTGATGACGGAGGGGTGGTCTGAACCTCTTTAGTCACCTTACAGACGGACAGCACTCCGATGAGAGCCTCTATGCTCTCATCCCGTCTTTCACACTCCCCCATAGTAAACCTGCACTTTGTATAAAAGCTGCAGTGCAAGATCCACTCATGAAGTGCAAAATGGCTTTCATGAAAACTATTGCTGGAGATTGTGAGCCATTTCTACAGAGGTTTCAAAACCAAAAGCCTTTTTTGTATGAAGAACTTTGTAAGCTAATCAAGAAGCTAATGAGTCACTGCATAAAATCGGAAAAGCTGCAAAACGTGTCTTCTGGTTCCCAGTAGTTAACAAATTGACATGAAATTGTCTGAGAACTTGCTTGACAGAAGCAAGGTTGACATTGGCTTTGCAGCAAAAAAGCTGTTGAAAGAAACTAAACTGAGTGAATGTCAGGTGGCCAAGTTTTGCCTAGAGCAGTGACGGAGAACCTTTTTGAGCCTGAGTGCCCAAACTGAAAAGAAAAAAAAACTGGCGGGCAGTGGCAGAAGGGGGAATCCCGGGCACAGAGGTGCCTCCAGACCCCACTCCGGATCCGGGGTGGGGGTGGGGTTGGGAACTGATCTGGGTTGAGGACCCATGGACCGGGAAATGGGAAAAGGTGAAGGTGCCAAGAGAGGAGGCTGATTATCGCCGGAGAAAGGGGTTACCCCAGCAGCCATCATACTGGGGTGAGTCCGAGGCACGAGAGTGGAGAAGGAGGCTGAGGGAAGAGAAAGAGGCGGTTGCCTGGGAGGCTGAAGAACGCCGGGCATGGCGTGCGGCGGAAGCACGGAGGATGGAATACCTCCAGGACCGTGGGGTTCCTTTGAGAGGGAGAGGGAACCGCTATGGGGAGAGAATGGAGACGATGAGACCATACCACTACTAGGGGACGATGAAGAAGAAACCCCTACTAAGACTGGTGACCCCTTCCTACCCGGTCCGTGGGATACGAAGTCTTCGAACCCCTTTGAACCTGATGTATGGTTGCCCTTGCGGCACCCATTGGTGCCGCGAGAGAAGTTACATGATGAACAGTTAAATGAAGTTTTGCGTTTGAATGGAACAATAAATCCCAGTTTGGATTGGAACTTGAAAACGTCTCCTGTGTTATTTGAGAAAGAGAAGGAGGTTAGACTCGAACCCTCACAGGGAGTTTTGCTACTTCCACATACTTCTTGATGTTGTCAAAAACAGTCATAGCTCTATCAAGGCACTTAACATTCTCCAACCACCTAGTGGAGCAAAACTTCAGGGGAAATAGTGTGCTTCCAGTCATAGCAGTGTATGATGCCCTCCTACCTGGGGAATCTTTGAACAGATCATACATGTTGTGCAAGATTGAATTCAGGTTCCATTTCACTGCTTGCAATCCTGTTTTAAAATACCCATGTACAACATGAAGGATATAAGTTCCAAAGTCAATCAATTCTTTTCCTTCTCCTTTACAGTCAATGTTGGTTTTAATTTTTTCTTTTAGTTTTCTCAGAAAAAGGTGATTTACATTTGGCCCATCCATAGATACCTGTAATAATTTTGCAACTGTTAAAGAAGACATGCCTTCTTGAAACTTCTGAAGGTCTTCAGCAGTAGCAGTTTGAAGAAAAACACTGGTTAGATACCGTGTGGAAACTTTATGACAGTAATCATCCCAAACAAGAACCACTAAATCCATCTGTCCCTTTTGAACCACCATATTCAAAGCTTCATCAAAACAGATAACAAATGTTTGTTATTGTTTCAGCTGTTTCAGTAAAAGATCATAGAAATATGGTGCCAAGCCAAAAGCAACAACATACATTGCTTTTGATTTTCCAAGATGGAACTGTTGAGCTATCTGGCTATCTGAGAACATCCGCCTGAATAACTCACTGAGGTTGTTACAAGAGTTAAATGACATCTCCTTCATCACCAGTTGCAAAGCCCACAGGCACTCTGCTGTCCTAACACAGTCCTTGATTAGTGTGCTTCCAGTCATAGCAGTGTATGATGCCCTCCTACCTGGGGAATCTTTGAACAGATCATACATGTTGTGCAAGAGTGCAACATAGGCAGCCACACTAGTTGGTGTGGTGGGTAATTCTTTGCCAATTTCATCACTCTGATCATGTTTTCCAGTTTTCGCAGGGGCTGTCCCTTCACCCCCTCTGGTTTTACTATCTGAACTTGTACTTGGCTTTGAACCTAAACATATTGCGATGGACTATTGACTTGATTTAATTTTCAGGTTCTTCTGATGCACAGGTCCTTGTACACGAGACGCCACAGCTCTAATTCCCATATAACTTAGTTCAAAGGTTTTGTAGCGCACTTTACAATAACCTTTGCATTTGTCTCCAGCAACTGGTGATAGTCATAGAACGAAGTCAGGATGAAGTTTGAAATCCAGCCACTGCATATTAAAAACTGTCCTCTTAGAAACCATCTTCAAAATGTGGTTTCAGATATAGCCGTACACAGAACCACCTGCCTGACACGAAGATGTTAGCAGATTTGTTTTCTGGCAACTAGGAACTTTTGAAAGCTGGGAAAGTTTCACTTTCACTTTCTGGTTCCAGAAAGTGTAATGAGCAGATTGGCAGCAAGAAAGGATGTGGAGTTTAAATGCTTGCAGATCATTTCTGCAATCTAGAGAAGCACACAAGCCTCATTTGCAACCTTTATGCATGGGAGAAGTCAGGGAAGAGGGTGAGAGAGCTGGTACTTTGTAAACTCCAGCAGGAACAAGCAATTTGCATGGTGCAGAGTAGAAAGTGCTAGTTGACTGTGAAATCCAACAGCAGCAAAACTCATTTGCAACTCTGTGCTGGGTTTAGCAGGAGACAAAACGTCCATTCCGTACACAAGCATGACCCAAAAAACATGATTATCTTTATATGTAAGTTAAATGCAGTACTAGCAGGTAGGGATGAAAATAGTTAGATGTTTAAAGTTTGTATCTTGCTAAATGTTTACACTAGCCTTGCTTTGCAAATGCTACAGGCAGACCTTGGAAATCATGCAGGGACAGAGCTCAACAAACACATTAGGCTGGTTGCTGGGGGTGGAGCTGAGAAAAAGGTGGAGCTGTGAAAGGGCATCATAAAGTTTTACTTGTATTCTGCTACTTCTCTATTCCAGCTGCCACAAGAACAGATCATGCTCTTGCAGCAGCAGGTCAAAATCCACTGCTTGAATATATTTTAATCACAATTTCCCTGACTTCCCTTACTTCAGACCAATTTCCCTGACTTTTCCTGACCAATTTCCATTTCCCTGACTTTCCAGAAAGTGACAACCCTGCAATGTATCAACTAATCTTTCATGTTGTGTCCACTGATCTTGATGAGCAACACTCAAATTAAGCCTAGCCTCCATTTTTGTCAAGTTTAACTGGCTTTAAAATCAATTTAATTAAATTTGATGTTCAACAGCTATTTTTATAACAGAGACAGAGTGCACCACATTATTTCAGGGAGGTAATCTCCACATAAATTCCTTAAGCCTGCACGCTTTACTCAGCTTTCTAATTAAATTAAAGATAAATCATATTTTCTTGGCCTTGTTATTAAACCTACATATTGTTAAGCAAAAGCTGAAAAAATATTTAAACTGTTCCACATTTAAACAAATTATGAAACCAGTGTCATGTTTTATTACAAATCTGTACGTTTTAACTTATTAGTCAGGAATAATACATTTCCAGTATGGCATTTGCACAGCACTGGTGCATTTAGCCCAGTTTATTCTGAAATATTTCCTTTCAAAACTACCTCTATAGGAACTCCAACCAGCTTCTTCAAATCCTCTATTAAAGACCTACTTGGCCTTCCTAACAGAGAAAAATGAAAAGAAAATACATGTGTGTCAAATTTAGGATTTTACCATATGCCAATGGAAAGGTCCCCTAGCCAATTTGGGAGGGAATCCTTCCCCACGCAACATAGTTCAGCCCACTCAAAATGGTCTCTTCTTCCTTTGTGTAGTATTTTCAGGGGGGCCACAAGGATTGTTGTCAGAAGCAGGTAGGAAAAAAAAACACTTCTACAATCTAAGTTGTATGTGACTAAATCTGATTTAAGCCTGTTGGCAGGGGGTGAGGTGCATATTTGTCTGTGCTTTTGTGCTTGCCTTCATATGTACATATGAGCTCGGCATTTTTAAAAATAAGATGTTCACTGCTTCTTCCAGATAGTCTGACAATACTGAAAGGAGTAGACAATTTGCATTTAGTCCTAAGTCCATGTCAACTTTAGGCTTGTATAGTCAACTGAATTTGTTAGGACTGCAGAGACATATAAGATGCAGACACAGAGAATCAGAAGAATGCAGCCTCTTATTTGAATGGCAGTCAAATCATAGGAAAAGTGAAACATAAATTCTTTTCATCTCCCATACATTTCTATTTTTGGATGAATTAGGAAGAGCAATTTTATGCTGAATGGAATAGTGCAGCACTTAACATTTAGACATTGACCGAGATCCAAACAACTACAGTGGAACCTCTACTTACGAACTTAATCCGTTTTGGAATGGTGGCCATAAGTTGAAACGTTCGTAAGTAGAAGCACCATTTCCCATAGGAATGCATTGAAAACCGATTAATCCGTTCCGGCCGAAGAAAAAAATACCAAAAATAAAAATAAAAATGAAAATAAACAGAGCAAGTCCCACGCTGGGACTGCAAAAAAAACAAAAAACAAAAGAATCCAAAAATAAACATTGGAGCAAGTCCCACGCTGAGACTGCAAAAAAACAACAAAAAAAACAACAACACAGAAACATAACCCCCCCCCCCCGCCCAAACCTACCCTCCAAAACCCACCCAGAACAACTTTTTTAAAAGGAAAAAGCAGCACCTTACCAGTCCGAAGCCTCTGCGGAGGCTTCCCCCGGCTTCCAAAGCACCGGCACCCGGCCACTTCTCCTTCCTCCTCCTGCCGCGCCCCCCCCGCCCAGGGCGTTTGGCGGCGCTTACTCATGAGTAGACATGCGCCTTCTGCGGCACTTACTCGTGAGTAGGCACGCACCTTCTGTGGCCCTTACTCATGCATAGACCTGCGCGGTGGGGAAGCCCTGGGAGGTCTCCGAAGGCGCCGATCGCGGTGGCGCTGGAAGCCCGGGAGGCTGAGCCTCCCTTTTCCTAACCGTTGGGGCGAAAGAGCTACAAAGAAGCAGCCTCTTCGCCACCAACGGTTAGCAAATTAAAATTTCCCGCCCTTTTCCCTTGCCTTTTTCCGTTCGTACGTTGAAGCTCCGGCCGCAAGTAGAAGCAAAATTTTGCGGCCGGAGCTGTTCGTAAGTTGAAATGTTCGTAGGTAGGGACGTTCATAAGTAGAGGTTCCACTGTATGAGCTATTTACAATGATCAGGGGCACACATTTTAATTACTTCAATAAGATACTGAACACTCATATTCACCATTTAAAATTCCTTAAAGATACAAAAGGTGGAAGCCGTTTTCTTTTGGATTAAAAAATCCAGACAGTAACAAAGGTTATGAACAGTTTTTTTCTTTTTACTTTAATGACATCCCAATGATAGGCAATTTTGAATTAGCTGACCACAAGTCAGTTACTAGAAGAAAATGTAAAATACATTACTAGAAGAAAATGTAAAATACATACCTCTTGTGCAAGCTCTTGTGCATTGGAAATAAGAGGGTACGGAGGACTGGCTTTGTTCATATGTACAGTAACAGCATTATGTATCTTAAATGCATTTTGAAAGTCAGTGTTTTGTACAAGTTGTAAAATTAGAGCAATTTCCTCTTGACTTTGGGGATCTATTAGGGTGTGCTGGACGTGTTTAAGAGAAGATAGCAGCTCATCAACTTCTGAAAAGGAAAGAGATACACGAGCTTCAGTGGATGTGAAACAAACAACAGCAATCATGCTATATGAATATTGATTTCTACAGAATTGCTCATCAACAGGGATTAACATGGAACAACACAAAGGAACCTGCTCTATGAAGAACTGGCCATAGTATAAAACAAACAGCACAAATAGTTAAAGAAGCCCTTGTAGGAAGTTACAACTAAAAATTCTTTAGAACTGTGTTGTCATCATCTTTGGTAAACATGTGCAGTGGGATCATAATTTTCCTACAAAAGGACACCTAAAACTTTCCAAACTTGTTCCTGCCCTCAGCTATCTAAAGCTGTACTGCCTTCCTGGAGCCCTAAACCCAGCTCAAATAAATTATTATGCAGCTCAAATAAACTACAGAAGGATAATCAGATAACCTTTCATGTAGTGGTGTACATGCAGCCTGAAAGTGTGGACATGGGTATTTGGAGTGTGTAGTAAGTCTCACTAATCTTAGGTGGACAGTGAAAGAAAATGTGGAGCCCTCCAGATGCTGAACTTCAAAACCCTTAAGTCTCAGTCACTATAGTCAACCGCTGGGCACAATGGAAACTGTAATTCCATAATATCTGGAGGACAACAGATTCCCTGCCCTTGCATTAGATGAGCTCAGCATTTTGGAACCCTTTTCAGAGCCACACACATATATAAACAAAGTAGTAAGTCTTTCTGAAGTCACTGTCTTGACACCTTAGTATGTCAGGGAAGCATACAGTCATCCCCATAAATCTAATGTGGCTAGCAGAAGTACACTAACAAGCGCTACTCAGTCCGTGTATGTCTTAGTTAAGGGGAGGTCACCTACCCCTCCCTGGAACATTACAACATCTGTTTAGGGTACCCTACACCTGCTAGGAACTAGCTCGATAGGCAAAATTTCTAATATTCATGAAACTAATTACTGCAAACATAAAGGCTGCTTAACACCACTGTGTCACACACAGATGACTGTACAAAGGAAGGAAAATTATACCTGCGTGTTAGCACTATTGAGATAAAGCCATAATTTTCTTTTCTGCCTAAAATGGCAAAGAATTTAATTAGGGAGAGTAAAAAGAAGAGACACAAGCAACAAAAACCCATATTATTCCACAGTGTATCATAAATTTGGAAGCATGAAAGGGTAAGATAAGAGAATATGAGTTCTTAAAGTCCTATTCTCCCATCTGAGTATATAAAATGTTTAATCTCTTTTAAACAGTTTCAGATGTCAAAATATTTTAGTATCATACTTTAGAGATGTTTTAAATTAAGTAATAACTGGAATTAGGTGGGATGCACATTTTTTGTCCTAAACGGTTATTTTTCAGTAACTGATTTAGATAAAAAGTATGCATCTCATGTAAATCCACATATCTCTTGATTTAAACTGCACACACACACAAATATGTATACTGTGTGTGTGTGTATCGTGTGTGTGAGAGAGAATTACATATTATGGGATGCACATTAATACCATTTTCAATTATAACACTACTCTAATTTTTAGCCCTCCACAGTATATTAGAAATTCTTAAAACACATGTAAGGGCTACTCTGCTTCTAGTCTGTCTATTTTTCTCTCTTTTATTATCTTCCACCAACAAAGCAACTGGATCAAACTTCTTGTCCCTTTGTATACTCTCTCTGTATTGCTCTCACCAGCGACTCAAAAACCCTACAGTACAGGCCTCAACAGTGTCATAGTTACACTTCAGATAAAGCAGATGAAACTACAGTCTGCATTGTGCTACAATTAAAGTTATATGAAAGTGGGCTGTTAGTTACTAACAATCAGTCTTATGCCACCTACTCAGAGGTAAGCCTCAATTAATCCAGTAGCATTACTGTTAGGTAAAGATGTATATAACTGCAGCACAGAAGGTGTATTTCCCTACACACACACACCCAGAAGCAGCTAAAGAGGCTTCCACTGCAAAAAAAAATGTCCCTACAGGTCAGCTAAATATGTATCTCTTCTACCTTTGTTTCATAAATAAAAATAGCATTATATGTTTAATTACACATGTCATGCCTGTCTTTTATATAGATGCAAATAACTATGTAAAGAAAATGAATAAAATAAAATCACTAAATTTGATAAGACGTGAATTCCCATATTTCTGACTACAGTGACTAATCAGAATGTTGAAATTAATATTTAATTCCCATCATTACAACTCTAATGAAATAATTAGAAGCAGACTGAGATTCAAAGTATTATATATAATACTGTATTCCACATACACACAAGAGCTTTTCAGTTTCTCTCTCATTATGGCCAAGTGCACAAAAGGCAGGCGCTTCCAGAGCAGCACTTCAAGTACCAAGAAAAACGTTGCCTTACCCATATTTATGCTGAAGTACACACATATCTGTATCCTAGTTACTGCTTTGTTAAAGGGTGGTCTACTTACAATATAGCAAGATTTTCCCTCAATAATATGGATCTTTTAAATGCCCTACCTGATACTCCTTTTGCTTTTTGTTATGGGCCCAACTGCATTTTTTTCCTGACTTCAGCAGCAACTGGAAAAGTATTCACTGTGTGAATCACTCCAAAGAATAACAGAGAATAAAAGAGATGCAGAATTGTAGGGGAGGATTGTTTTCAGCATGACAGGAAAGTAGTTTGGAAGGAGTGAAAGGAAATTATTGCTGGCTCTCATTAAATAAATGTTGCATGAGACATCTCTGGAGAACAGAGCAGCAACAGCTACTCTACTAACTGAAATACATTCTAGTTTCAGGTTCCAAAGAAGTAGGTGTTAATCTGTTTTCATGTATTGGTAAAAAATAAATGGAGAACAAGAAAAAGATAGAATGAAAGGCAAACTACTGTCCATTTTTAAAACCAAAAGATTTATTTCAGTTTGAGCTTTCATGGAACAAAAGTCACTCCTTGAGATAGTTCCATTTTTTTGTCCCCTATATTATTTGTATGTTGGTATGAATCCCATCAGGTAACCTACCTGTACCTTGAAAAGAAATCACAAAAATAACAAAACTTATGAATGTGAACATCAGGGATGTGAAGAATTCCTGCAGAATTAGTTGTTCTGGTCAGAATCACATCTAGATGTAACTCAAGCTATTTTCTTTGTTTTCCCCCCCAGAACTATTTAGGATGAAGATACAGATAACAGAAGATGAGACAAAGCTGCTAATTAGCAGGTCCTAGCTAGGACTAGTGTAAACAAACCAATGCCACTCTGTATATTATCTGAATCCTCAATTGGAGATAACTTTTGTCATCACATAGATATATACAGGGGACCTGTATTTGCACTCCTTGTGCCTGAAGAGGAAAATTTTGACTCACAAAACAACATGCTGAAATACACTGATCAGCCACACCATTAAAACCACTGACAGGTGAAGTGAATAGTATTGATTATATCATTACAATGACACCTGTTAAGGGTAGGGATATATTAGGCAGCAGGTGAACAGTCAGTTCTTGAACTTCATGTGCTGGAAGCAGAAAATATGGGCAAGTGAAAAGATCTGATTGACTTTGACAAGGGTTAAATAGTGATGGCTAGATGACTCGATAAAAGCATCTCCAAAATGGCAAGTTTTGTGGGGTGCTCCCGGTCTGCAGTGGTTAGTACCTACCACAAGTGGTACAAGAAAGGACAACTGGTGAACTGACGTCAGGGTTGCAGGCGCCCAAGACTCATTTATGCATGTGAGGACTGAAGGCTAGCCCATCTGGTGCAATCACACAGAAGAGCTACTGTAGCCCAAATTGCTGAAAAACATATTGCTGGCCATGATAGAAAGGTGTCAGAACACACAATGCATCACAGTTTGCTGTGTATGGGGCTGTATAGACACAAACTGGTCAAAGTGCACACGAAGGCCCCTGTCCACCGCCAAAGCATCTTCAATGTGGATGTGAGCATCAGAACTGGACTATGGAGCAATGGAAGTAGGTGCCTGGTCTGATGAATCTTGTTTTCTTTTAGATCAGGTAAATGATCTAAAAGTGTGTCATTTACTTGCAGAAGAGCTGGCAGCAGGATGCACTACGGGCAGAAGGCAGGTTAGCAGAGGCAGTGTTATGCTCTGGGCAATGTTCTGCTGAGAAACCTTGGGCCCTGGCATTCCTACCTAGAGATTGTTGCAGACCATGTATACCTCTTCATGGCAATATTGTTCCTTGATGGTAGTGGGCTCTTTCAGCAGGATAACGCACCTGCCACACTGCAAAAATTCATCAGAATGGTTTGAGGAACATGATGAAGAGTCATTTTCCAAATTCCTCAATCTCAATCTGAATGAGCATGGGATATACTGGACCACCAAATCTGATCCATGGGGCCCCCACCTTGCAACACAGAACTTAAAGGATCTACTGCTAATGTCTTGGTGCCAGATACCACAGGACATGTTCAGAGGTCTTGTGAAGTCCATGCCTTGACACATCAGAGCTGTTCTGGCAGCATGAAGGGGATCTACACAATATTAGGCAGGTGGTTTTAAGGATGTGGCTGATGAGTGTAAATATTTGATTCTTTAAAGAGTTGCTTTTTTTGCCTTCTCTCTCACACTTTTTCCTTCCTTCTATATATTTATGTTTATGATTATGTTTCTTAAGCCCTATTTTATGGGGGGGTGACTCTCCCCGTGAAGAGTGAGGTTCGCAGCTTGGGGATCCATCTGGACCAGGCGCTTACCATGGAATCTCAGGTGGCATCCGTGGTCCACACCGCCTATTTCCATCTTTGGCGGATTGCCCAGCTGCGTCCCTATCTAGATGCTGGGTCGCTCACCACTCTGGTCCATGCGCTCGTAATCTCGAGATTAGACCACTGTAATGCTCTCTACGTGGGGCTACCTTTGAGATCGATGTGGAAACTCCAAATGGTGCAGAACGCGGTGGCCAGACTTCTTAGTGGGGTGAGGAAACATCAACATATCACTCCCACTCTGGCCGCCTTACACTGGCTCCCCGTTCGGTTCCGCGTTGATTTCAAAGTTCTAATGCTTACGTATAAAGTCGTAAACGGTTTAGGGCCTCGATATCTGGCGGAACGCCTTCTCCCACCTACATCTACTCGTATCACCCGATCTAGCCAGGAGGTGAGGTTGAGGAGCCTAACGCTGAGGGAGGCCCGGAAGGAAAAAACAAGAAACCGGGCCTTCTCGGCAGTGGCTCCTCGCCTTTGGAATAACCTCCCTTCTGAGATCTGTATGGCCCCTTCGCTGGGCATTTTCAAAGGCCAATTGAAAACCTGGCTGTTTAGGCAAGCCTTCCCTCCAGCCACTACTTGATTTACTTTTTTCGTCCATCTTGAGTACTGTCTATTGATGTGTTACTTTGTTTTTATATTTTAAATTGTTTATTTTATATGTTGTTAGCCGCCTAGAGTAGTCAGTTGACTAGATGGGCGGGGTATAAATTTAATAAATAAATAAATAAAATAAATATTTTTAAAGGTAAAATGTAACAGTAAAAAACCTACATGCTGATAAGCACTATAGTAAAAAAAAAACAACAAAGGTGGGGTGGGGAAGAATACTTGCTTTATCCTTACCGAATAAAATTCAAATTATAACCTACTTGTAACATGAAGAGAAATCACAAAAACAAATAACAAGAAAACTGGTGCATGTGAACATTAGGAATGTTAAATATTCTTGCAGAATTTGTTTTCCCTCGTTAGACAGGGTGTCTCCACAGAGTGAGATAGACTATTGAGAAACTGCTGTCCCTTGCAAGCATGAGAACAAAACATAGAAATATTTTTCCCCACAAAATATCCCTGTGCAAAACCAGTGTCTTTTATTTTTTGATATATAGCACACAGTCATCAATCATGGAAGTACTGCCAAATACCTCAGAAAGGCAAAAACAATACAACTAATGCTTCTATTTTTTTAGAAATACATTCACTAAAGCAGCAGCTTGTTGTAGTTTTGTGCAATTTCGATAAAAGTTGCTCTCCCCAAATGCAAGAACTCTAATACCAGCAGAAAGTACCTTGCCCTCTCACAGGTAAGAGGGAAAAAAAAGTGGGTTTTGTTGTTGTTCTTTTGTGTGAGGAAGAGACAAGCAAGGGTTTATCTCCCTGGTGAACTGTCATTATTTAGAATTCACTTTACTTACCACTGAGCAACAGTAATGCATTCACATGTAGAATGTTTGGTTCACTCATTTAAGATTTTAGTTCTAGGAACCTATGTGACAAACTACAGTGGACCCTCGACGTACGCACGGCTCGATGTACGCACGGCTTGACGTGCGTACTTTTCGAGGTACGGAATTCTCTGGCCGCAAAATTTCCAATCGACTTGCGGCCGGAGAATCGACCTACAGACCGGAAGGGGAAGGCGGGGAAAGCGCCAAATTCAAATTTAGCGCTTTCCCCGCCTCCCCCTTCCAGTCCGTAGGCCGCCGATCGTGCCTCCAGATGCCTTTCAGGCGAGGGGGACCTCAGTAGGCTTTCCCCGCCGCCATGGGAAGCATCTCGGAGGTCCCCCGCCGCCGCCGATCGTGCCTCCGGAGAAGCTGGTGCGCTCCCTGCCCATCCCTGGAGCGGGTCTACTCACGAGTAAGCGCTGCCGTAGGCGCGGGTCTACTCATGAGTAAGCGTCGCCGAAGGCCCTGGGCAGGGCACGCGGGTCGGAGGGGCTCCATGGACGGGGCGTGCGGCAGCGGCACAGGAGGAGGAAGGAGAAGCTGCTTCGGAGGCACGATTGGCGGCGGCGGGGGGACCTCCGAGATGCCTCCCATGGCGGCGGGGAAGGCCTACTGAGGTCCCCCTCGCTGCCGATCGTGCCTCCGGAGAAGTTCCGAGGGGGACCTCCGGATGCCTTCCCCGCCGCCATGGGAGGCCTCTCGGAGGTCCCCCGCCCCCACCGACGCAGGCTTTCCCAGGGTGGACCGGGCCTACCAGGGGAGGGCTTCCCCTGGTAGGCCCGGTCTACTCCCCTGGAAAGCCTGGGGAGTAGACCGGGCCTACTGGGGGAAGCCCTCCCCTGGTAGGCCCGGTCTACCAGGCTTTCCCGGGCAGTAGACTGGGCCTACTGGGGGAAGCCCTCCCCTGGTAGGTCCGGTCCACCCTGGGAAAGCCTGCGTCGGCGGGGGCGGGGGACCTCCGAGAGGCCTCCGGCAGCGGCGGAGAAGCCCTCAGAGGCCTTGGGCAGCAGCGATGGCGGCGGCGGGGGACCCCTGGAATGCTTTGGAAAGGTAATGTCTATGTATTTTCATTTTGTGTGTGTGTGTGTGGGGGGTTTTCCTGGGCCGGTTACGGATTAAATGGTTTTCAATGCATTCCTATGGGAAATGCATATTCGACCTACAGACTTTTCGACCTCCAGCCACTGTGCCAATACGGATTAATTCCGTAGGTCGAGGGTCCACTGTAGTGACTACACTGTTACAAACTACATTCTTGGGATATATCAGCAATCAGGCATTGCTCTTTTTGAAAGAACTACAAAATAAAAATAGTTTCTCTTGCTTTCCATGTCACAGATGTTAACAGAGTTTGACAGTTCTCTGAGCAAGCTCAAATTTTGTTTTGAAGTTCAGCAGAACTGTCAAATCTTGGACTGATGAATTCAAAAAGCAGAAAATAGGGGATTTTTACACAACACAAGCTTTCAGAAATGACTTATACCTCTTCAGTGCTCATTTTTTTTACCTTTTTGTAGTTTGAAGATTAGATATTCAAACAGAATTAGAGCTCCTCATAAGCATAACTGCTTTGATAGATAAGAGTTGAGACCTAGTTAATATTTAATTTGCAAAAATATCCAAAAGTTGTGCGTTATTTAACCTATAAATTAGTTATCCTTTGGTTTATTATGTATACCCTTCCCTCCTTCATACAGGAACACAACAAAGCATGGACATTCAACATGATTTTAATGAACCAAAAACATGCTGACATTGGAGATCAAAAAAAGCAAAACACTCAAATATGACTGGCAACATCAGCCTACATTAGTTCTAGACCTCCTGTACAGCAAAGTTTGGCAATATCTAAATGAAATCTTCCTGTCTTACCAAAATGGGAGGTAAACAATACCATCTACCTACCTAAAATGAGAAGCAGATATTTTAAAAAAAATATTTTAATATTAGATATAATATTGAAATACAGTATTGCATTCCATTTTGAGCTTAAGACTTTTTTTTGGAGACTCCTCTCTATAACATGTATCAATCTAAGTATCTGAGTATAATAATTCCTTAGCAAAAGTGTTGCAGTAGATTTGGTTGATACTGAAAGCTGTACTCCGACAATTACTTGACTATATGCTCAAACAAAATGAAACTGATTCCTGAATAAACATGAACAAGATTTGAGTTTTAGCTAAAATTTTAGCTAGGTGTTAATGTTAGTCTCAAAATTTGCTGTTGTTGCGTAATGCTAATAATGTTACAGAGCAACTGCAACAGACTTTTCAACCTCATGCACGCTACAGCTATGTACAGTGGTGCCTCGCTAGACGATTGCCTCGCAGGATGAGGAAATCGCTAGACGATGGCTTTTTGTGATCGCTAATGCGATCGCAAAACGATGGTCTCCTATGGGGGATTTTCGCTAGATGATGAGGTTTCCCCATTGGAATGCACCGACTAGTGGTCAATAGCTGTCAGTGCATTCCAACGGGGACCCGCGCTCGCTAGACGAGGTTTCCCTATGGACGATCTTCGCAAGACGACGACTTTTCCCTTGGAATGCATTGAAGAGATTTCAATGCATTCCAATGGGGAAACGTGCTTCGCTAGACGATGTTTTCGTAAGACAGCGATTTCCGCGGAACGGATTAACATCGTCTAGCGATGTATCTGTATCTGTATTAAGATCAGGCAGTCTCTGCAGTGTCAAAGCAGCACAATACGGAACTAATCTGTAAAATGACTTTATTTTCACAGGGTAGTGACACCAAACTTTGATAAAGGAGTGTGTATTCTTGTGCTGGAGATCCAGGTTCCACTGAAGATGCACTGATAGAGTACACACTGTACAAACTCTGTAACTGAGCTCCCAGATCTACAATCTATACATATGAAGGCTTGCATAATCAGGGAGCACCTAAGTCTTTCTTGCTTCAAAGTCAGAGAAAGTTAACCATCCTACCCCAATAACCACTAAAGCATACCACTGGGATTTATATAAATGCCTGGAAAAAGCTGCTTTGGTAAGTAGGGAGACATACAACATTGATGACAAGGTTTGACAGTTAAGCTTCTGAAGACAGAGATCTCTGCGCTCTTATAATCTCTGTTAAGACGGAAATGGGCATGTACTTATTAGCTTGTTTCGGCTTCAGAAGGTTGAGAGTCAAACTAAATTTAAATGCTTATTTACATTGTTCTCTGTATTTAACAAAATAGGGAGAGCAGATAATTAGCAAATTGTAGTAACTATGGAAAAGAAATCCAATTTAATCTGCTGCTGTTTTGAGGAAAATTCGTTTTCTGAAGGTTTCATATGTTCAGGGGCCATGTCAAGGTAATTACAGACCTCTTGAATTATTTCTCGTTTACCTGACAGAGACCTTATTCTTCATACATATTGAGAGAAAAATATGTTCAATATATTATCCATAGTGCAACTGCAACTAACTCGATAATGTCTTGCTACCCTATAGTAGTCATCCGGAGCTGGTTTCAAGCAGTATCACAGCTGAAACAAAGAGCTTCAGTAGTACAGTACATATCCCCTAATCAATACCTAAGCTGTGAATGCCATCCATACTGATTGTATCTTCAAAACTTTATGACAACAAAACATTTTATTCACTACTGCCAGTGTTTTCAGAAAGCACCATTTGGTAGAGCTTTTTTTTTAAGTGAGTAAAAGGGATCTCCTCAAACATTAAGCCATCTTATATCTACTGTGATGGCTTTTACGTATATTAATTCTCCCTGAACAGAATTTTAATTTGCACCAACAGAACATGATCATGACCAGAATGCAGTTTAAGTATGCACATTAAAAAATTGGCAGCATTTCCTATATGAAATCCATGATAGGTGAAGCTTGTTTAAATAAACATATGAAGCACAGTTTAGACAAATATGCCAAGAACCTATGAAACAGAACAAAATTCAATATTTGGGTACAGCTCCAAATCTGCCTACTAGATAGAAAAACCAAATCACAACTGCAACATGTTTTTCAAGCCATTTCTAACTTCACTTCAGATTGCTTGCTTAAGTTACATTTATGAAAATAAAAATAACTAAAACCTTTTAAGAGACAACATATGTCAACAGTTAAGGCTGATGCAGACAATGACTAACAACTGACAACCTGAAGCACTGTTTTATTGTACCTAGACCATTAAGTGCTTACTGTGTAAACTATGTTGGATGTAATCAGTATTTTCTGTGAAAATAATGATTGTTCAAACATAAGCCCACTATTAAGACGTTGGAATCCACAATATAATGTAGTTTAAGGTGCTTCTGCTTAGGATTCTAGCCACTCAGTTCTAGCTACACGAATATATGCACACAGAATGGAAGAAAGATTATTAAGCTTCTTCATGATGAGCAATCACAAGTGCATACTGGCAGCACTGTTTCAAAGGCTGCATTCCTACCAGAAGGTCTGATTTTAGAAGACACTGTGGGGAGATCCAATATCCCAAAAGTTCTATCTTTTGAAAACTTTAAAAATGGTGCACGACTTCCATTATTAAAAATATTTTTAATTTTTTTTAACTCACAAAGACTTGCCACCTGTGCATAGGGTGGTTTCACCAGATTTTTAATGCCACCTAAACTGATTTAAATGCAGATGAGGCCTATTTCCAAATCAAGAACTATATCTGGAGTTGGTACTCACCCAGGCCTAAAAACAGGTTGAGGGAGGTGAGGAATCTGGTAAAAATCCTAGAAGACATGGATACTGGCTTTTAAAGTACTAAATATATATGTATGTGTGTGTATGGGTGCATTAGTATGCATATGTGTACATATTATCTATATATCTGTATGAAGAATCACCATGGTATGATGGGTAATTTTGGTCTAGAACTCAGGAGACTTAGGTTCAAATCTTCCTTTGGATACTTGGAAACTGACAGGTAGCAGTAATAGTATACAATTTCTTGAATGTTACATACTTCAAAAACTTATTAAAGCCACTGTAAGTTGGAAGAGATGTGGCAGCACATAACAATTTTTTTAAAGTAAAGGGGCTGCATAAGGCCAACAGGCCACACTTTGTCTACTCCAATCTACATGAAATCAGTAAGTTGATTCATTCAGGGTTGTGGGATGAAGTATCATCAGTATGCTAATGACATCGAACTCAATTTCTCTCGCACTAAATTTGTGTTTGAGATTAGTAATCATTCAAATAAGAGACAATAACTGAAGGTTAATTCTGGCAAGTTGGAGCCACTGTTTGGTAGCTGTGGCACAGCACATCTTTTGCTAACTTTGGCTTCTGCACAAGCTACAACCCCTCCTGGCCTATTAACTATGTTCTAGCAACTTTCAGGTTAAAGTACTATAATACAACTACTGTAATGACCAATGTACCCTCTAATTTAACCCCCACTGGCTGGGGCTCTGCCTCTCATGGACACAACTTTGCCCCTGTGTGTGCACGCTACTCTGCCCCCCGCACGCAGAGTTCCGTCATGACCAGAACCTAACACGATTGCTGTGCGGAGGAGGAAGAGAGCTGCGCACAGGGAGGTAGAGATGTGCACACACCCAGTATAGAGGGAACATTGGTAATGACATATGGCCTGTATCTGAAGATTGCTTAGCAATAGTAGTTAATCCCAAAGAGACTCATGAGACTGCTGGGTACTGGTAAAATTTCATGAGTGTTTTAAACAGTTATATTGACTTAGTGTCCACTTCCAATCCTAAGTGCCTCCTCAAGGCATGAGTAAGTGAAGGGTAAAAACCTTCTATATTTATGTGGCTCTACACATAGAGCATATTTAAAGGTCTTCTCCCGGGTGGGAGCATCAACTATGGTGAGATGGGCAGAATCTGGGATCTAGGAGTCACCATGCCCAGCAACTGCCAAGTCAAAGACATCTAAATGGATCTCTGCTAAGAAAGCAGTACTGATCATATATTTAAAGCTCTCCCAGTGCAAATGGGAATCAAGCATTCTATTATTATAATGATTCAGACTCTTTTGAACTGTTAGTAACAATTAATTGTATTTTTTAGTAATAAGATTTCATTTAATTAAATAGTTGTCCATACCTAGAATTTTCACAGCATGATGTGGGCTCTCCAAAATAACTCCTTCACCCGTATCAAACATAGGATTGTCTATTCCAGTTTTCGGAGGAATTTGAGCTAGCTTCTTCAGACGCATAGAAGAATTAAGGTCCAGTTCCTGTTTCTTTCCCTCTTCTTCCCGTCTTCTCCGTAGGTCGTCTTGTTGTTGTCGAATCCGCTCAAGCTGAGCACTCCGTCGTAGTGGCATCATCCTGGTGCCCAAATCACTAGGGCAATCAACAGCCATCTCTCTGTGCTTCTGAGGTTCCTCAAGAGGGGCAAGATCCACATTTTTTGTTTCACTGTCTGAATCTTCTGTTATGTGTCCATTCATATGAGAGGTTGTCATGGTTGTATGTTAAAACTGCACTGCTTGTCAGTCATAAAAGCTATTATATGGCCTATTTTCTTGAGAGTACAACTTAAAATCCATTATAATGTCAAACAATTCTTCTTATAAATTACCAAAAGAAAATGGAGTAGGCACACCTAGGAAGAAAATCAGAGAAAACATAGAGTTAGTGTGGAAGAAACTATTCCTGTATGTAAGGTTAGCACTATGTTCTGTTTCTAGCAGTACATTTAGAATAAATAATGAAAGACACAGAAATATTCATGTACTACCTCTGTAGAAAACAGGTAGCTGCTATCCAGTGGAATAAGCGAAAATAAAATCTTAAGCAGTGCCAATATAAATAATTACACTGGCAGAGGAAGGGAACCATCTGATCTTAACTGATGTTCATATGTGAAATTCATGCAGACCCATAAATGCCCAGCACTATACAGGCAATGGATTAGCATGCACGTTCATCTATACAGTCAATGTTCCCTCAAATTTTCAGTCCTGCTGGGTAGGGCTCCATCCCTCATGCACACAACTCCCCCCCATGCGGGTTTCTGTCACAATCAGAACCCAAGGGGCTGGAAATGATCGCTGTGGGTGCGTGGAGGAGTAGAAGCCTTGTGTGGTGGGGGGGTGGAGTTGCGTGTGTTCATGCCACCATGCACCTTATAGGGAACCTTGCATACAATGCACTCATAACTGGATTAGGCTTACTATTGACTTCATAATTAGCTTTTTTTTTTTTGGGAAGATTTATTTTATAGAATAGCTAGTTTCTTCATCACTTAGGCTTTCCTATAAGTCAATAATCTTGCTCTAGGAAGGTATCTTGTTTTTCTATGTCTTTGCAGATACAATGTTTTTCTCCATGTTTTTAAGACTCATACGTCTTTGAAAACTACCCTAGTTCCTAAATTGTTTTTGTATTGCAAACTAACACTTTGGCAGCCCATGTCTACTTTACCGAGTTCCTGTTACACACAAGAATAAAATAATTCAGATTTTTTTTTTAAAAAAAAAGGTTTTTTAGGGTTTTGTTATCACAATATGAAACAGCTTTGATAATTATAATCTGCACTTCAAATAGATTTCCTCCCCCCCCCCTTTATACTAGGAGTATCTAATTCTGAATGTTTCAAAATATTTATGTGCTCCACTCGGCAATAAAGGATATAGGAGGATGCATAACACTGTACCAGATGTGTTTGTTGTTTAAAACTTTATTACCCAGTATACTGGCCTACTTAATCATTTCATTAATACTTAAAACTATTAAAGACAGACTGAACACAATGGCCACTGCTTTCAAGCTTAACAAAACAAGTTTCTATTTTCACCACTTTATTACTTTTACTCCCTTCTACTTAAACGTGAACACAGAATCTGGAGGTGTGCCCTTTTTATCAAACCATGGTCCTGGCTTTAGCATTTTTTCCTCTATTGTAGTTACTAAGCATAATTTTTTTTACAAACTGAAAATGTAGCCTGCTACTCATGTATAACAAGATCACAATTATCTTGCTTGATCAAGCTAAGGTTCCATCTAGTCCAGCATTTCTTTTGCAGTATTAGTGAACCATGTGGCTGACAGCTCACAACCATGACCTGAAGGTGATGCTATCATTCATATTTCACCTGACATCTGCACACAGAGATATATCGCCTTTAGACACTGAGATACCATTTTGCCACCATGATATGCCTTTTATGAACTTGCTTACCTGTCTTTAAAAGACATATAAATTTACCATGTTTCCCTGAAAATAAGACAGGGTCTTATATTAATTTTTGCTCCAAAAAACGCATTAGGGCTTATTTTCAGGGGATGTTTTATTTTTTTTCCATGTACAACAATCTACATTTATTCAAATACAGCCATGTAATCTTCTTCTGGTTGCTGCACAATGCTGCACAATGATGAAGGGCAGGGTTTCACTTAACGGGTGCTTATTTTGGGGGTAGGGCTTATATTATGAGCATCCTGAAAAATCACACTAGGGCTTATTTTCAGGTTAGGTCTTATTTTCGGGGAAACAGGGTATGATAATTTATGCTGCAAATTTATGAGAAGCAAAGATGTGTTTGACTCCAACATAGGCTTCATAGAATCTAATGAAACAACTGTAGTTAAAACTACAGCGTGATGTGGCCAGGACTTTTTCAGCAAGCATCACTATCAACACTTTTTAATTAAATCTCCATTTACATTACAACTATAATATCTAATGTCCAGTTAATTTCAATAGATTTAAGATTTTAAAAAACTTTTCCAGTCTTCTCTGAACAACGCTATCCAAAGTGACAATCACAAGAGTATTCCTTTATTACGTAGATGATTTAAAAGTTTTTATCAAGGTTTAAAAAGTGCCAAAACATTATACTTGAAAACATCTCAAGAGTTCATACTTGAGCCAAGGATAAACTTTTAATTTGTAGAATATTAAGAAAGACTTAAACCACTACAGGGTTACACCTCTTAAGAAATAGGAATTTTGTCTTGCTTCTTGGAAGAGTTTTAGATACAGTATATCACAGAAGTGAGTACACCCCCCACACATTTCATAAATATTTTATTACAGTATATCTTTTCATGTGATGACACTGAAGAAATGACACTTGGCTACAATGTAAAGCAGTGAGTATACAGCTTGTATAACAGTGTAAATGTGCTGTCCCCTCAAAATAACGCAACACACAGCCATTAATGTCTAAACTGCTGGCAACAAAAGTGAGTACACCCCTGACAACGTCCAAATTGGGCACAAAGCGTCAATATTTTGTGTGGCCACCATTATTTTCCAGCACTGCCTTAACCCTCTTGGGCATAGAGTTCACCAGAGCTTCACAGGTTGCCACTGGAGTCCTCTTCCACTCCTCCATGACGATATCACAGACCTGGTGGATGTTAGAGACCTTGCGCACCTCCACCTTCCATTTAAGGATGCCCCACAGATGCTCAATAGGGTTTAGGTCTGGAGACATGCTTGGCCAGTCCATCACCTTAACCCTCAGCTTCTTCAGCAAGGCAGTGGTCGTTTTGGAGGTGTGTTTGGGGTCATTATCATGTTGGAATACTGCCCTGCGGCCCAGTCTCCGAAGGGAGGGGATCATGCTCTGCTTCAGTATGTCACAGTACATGATGGCATTCATAGTTCCCTCAATGAACTGTACCTCCCCAGTGCCGGCAGCACGCATGCAGCCCCAGACCATGACACTCCCACCACCATGCCTGACTGTAGGCACAACACACTTGTCTTTGTACTCCTCACCTGATTGCCGCCACACACGCTTGACACCACCTGAACCAAACAAGTTTATCTTGGTCTCATCACACCACAGGACATGGTTCCAGAAATCCATGTCCTTAGTCTGCTTGTCTGCAGCAAACCGTATGCGGGCTTTCTTGTGCGTCATCTTTAGAAGATTCCTTCTAGGACAACAGCCCTGGAGAACAATTTGATGCAGTGTGCGGCGTATGGTCTGAGCACTGACAGGCTGACCCCCCACCCCTTCAACCTGTGCAGTAATGCTCGCAGCACTCATACGTCTATTTCCCAAAGCCAACCTCTGGATATGATGCTGAGCACGGGCATTCAACTTCTTTGGTCGGCCACGGCGAGGCCTGTTCTGAGTGGAACCTGCCCTGTTAAACCGCTGTATGGTCTTGGCCACCGTGCTGCAGCTCAGTTTCAGCGTTTTGGCAACCTTCTTATAGCCTAGGCCATCTTTATGTAGAGCGACAATTGGTTTTTTCAGATCCTCAGATAGTTCATTACCATGAGGTGCCATGTGGAACTTCCAGTGACCAGTCTGAGAGAGTGAGAGCGATAACACCTGCTCCCCCTTCACACCTGAGACTTGTGACACTAACAGGTCTCATGACACCAGGGAGGGAAAACAGCTACTTGGCCCCAATTTGGACATTGTCACTTAGGGGTGTACTCACTTTGGTTGCCAGCGGTTTAGACATTAATGGCTGTGTGTTGCGTTATTTTGAGGAGACAGCACATTTACACTGTTATACAAGCTGTATACTCACTGCTTTACATTGTAGCCAAGTGTCATTTCTTCAGTTGTCACAGGAAAAAAAATAGTAAAATATTTATGAAATGTGAGGGGGTGTACTCCTGTGATATACTGTATATTCCCCAAGCATTATGCACAAATATTATGGTTGTGTGGTGCCAGGGGTCAGGAGTTCAGTTTCCCACTGAGTCTTATAGAAGAGCCAGTCTGCACAACCATGGATCTGATCCTAGATTGCCCCAAGAAGAAGGGGATGTTAAACCACTTCTGAGTACTCTATAACTAAAAAATCCTGGAAAGGGTTGCCGTAAGTCTGAATCAACTTCACAGTATGTAATTAAATTCAGCACATGTCTTCAAACAGTGTAGAAGGATCTTTAAAAGATTGCAAATAACATTTTATACATATAAGCAGCACATAGCAAGATATACCAAATGAATCCTTGTATATAAATGTTATTCAAAAGGCCACTGCACTGGCATAAATAAGCTAGTTGGATAGCTCAGTGAGTTAAGTTTTGACTATGAAGCCAAAAGATAAGGAGTTCGATTCCCCAATATATATCCCATAAGAGCCAGGCTGTGTAGCCTTGGGCAAGCTGCACAGTCCCTGGATGGCCCAGAAGAAGGGAATGGAAAATCACATTTGAGTATTCTCTATCAAGAAAACCCTGAAAAGGATTGCCATAAGTAAGAGTTAACTTGATGACAAATAATCATTATTAATTATGGTCAACATTTTTCAAAGGAGTTCTGAATTCTCATTTTAACATCTCTAGTGAACCTCTTAGCATTCCCAGCTGCAATGGCCTTCTCTACCCCTACCTGATTAGTGAATAAATAAATAAATAAATAAATAAATAAATAAATAAATAAATAAATAAATAAATAAATAAAGATGGGGAAAATAGTTTTTGCTGCAGAGTTCCACTACTGGGCAGTCTTTGGGTATTTGTATGTATTTTCTGAAAGAACAAGGAACAGTCCCTATTAATGCAAATAATTTTATCATTAAATCACCCCATCATTAAATTTCTATCCCTTACAATCTCCCAGACATACTGTATTGAAATATGAAATAAGCACTACAACAAGAAGTTCTCAGAAATTGCGCTGCCATTAATTTAATTCACACACAACACCGAACAATGGTTTGACATTATAAAAACAAGCTTTTGTACTGATGCATATATTCTTCCTTTGTAGTCCACTTAGTTATTTCCAAGCTACAGTTTGTAATAGCCCTGGCAAGCCCTAGAGAACAAGCACAAGCCAAGTAATATCTCAATGACAAGTCCCTAACAACATTGCTCCATGTACTGTTAGTCTCAAAAGTTGACTACTGTAATGCACTCCACATGGGGCTCTATTCTAACATTAAAAATTCTAAATGGTTTGAGACCTTGTTTACTTGTCTGAACATCCTCTGCCAAGCTGGCAGCCTGTCTGTCGTGGCCCTCACAGACTTCATGCCTACAGCTGTTGACACCTTGAGAGGCCTGAAAAGTGTTAATTAATTCTCAGCCATGGTGCCCTCTTTATGGAATGCTCTACCACAGCAGTTATGTCAGGGACCCTCCCTTTGCATCTTAAAAAAGCTGCTAAAAACAGCTTTTAAGGGAAGGTTTAAAGGAGGTTCTTACTAATTAATAGGGACAGAGGAAAAAGGAGAGGCATATGGTATTCTGTGTAATCTTGATTTTGCTACCTTTCTTGTCTTATAAGGATAGTTTTAGTCTTCTATAGTTGATTTTATAATTTATGTTTTTTTATTTTTGTTACATCACCCAGAGTAGAGATTTTGCTGGATAGGCAGGATAAAATTTGAGTGAGTGAGTGAGTAAATAAATAAATAAAATAAACTATATAAATTTGCCTACAATGCAAATTCTTCCACATGCAAAAATAAATCATGACATGGTGTAATATGTCATATGTTGTTGTTCATTTGAGGTTGTATTTACCTAATTTTCAGACCAGCTAACGACCAGATGACTTTTATTATGTCCTGATAAGTAAAACCACAGAATTCAAAGAGGGTGTACTTTCTTTTTCACATGGCTCTGTCTCTCTCTCTGTGCTGATTTGCATGTTATAAAGCTTAAGTGAAGTTAATTCAGGCCTTGAAGAAAAGCAATGTTGCTTACACAGTTAATAAATATGGTATGATAATTTGTTGCAGAAAGAAAAAGTCATTACTGAAGATTCCCAAGCATTAAACTTGAAATGAAATACTCTGTAACAAACCAGAGCAAAGACTAGACATCCTTCAGTCTCGAGAGACTATGGTAATGTGCTCTGTATGGAGGACTTGGAACAGCGTCTAGTGTGGCTGAGAAGGCCAATTCGAGAGTGACAATCCCTTCCACACTGAAGACAAATACAATCTGTCCCCTTGTCCAGGTCCCTGGTTTTGCTGGTTTCGGGACTGCCTCTTTGCCTCGGCCTGCTGGACAAGTGTCTTTTCAAAATGGGAAAGGCCATGCTGCACCGCCTGCCTCCAGGCTGAACGCTCAGATGTCAAGGTTTCCCATCTGTTGAGGTCCATTCCTAAGGCCTTCAGATCCCTCTTGCAGATATCCTTGTATTGCAGCTGTCGTCTCCCTCTGGGGCGATTTCCCTGCACTAATTCTCCATACAGGAGATCTTTTGGAATCCGACCATCAGCCATTCTCACAACATGCCCAAGCCAACGTAGACGTCGCTGTTTCAGTAATGTATACATGCTAAAAATTCCAGCTCATTCTAGTACTACTCTATTTGGAACTTTGTCCTGCCAGGTGATACCAAAAATGTGTCAGAGACAATGCATATGGAACGTGTTGAGCTTCCTCTCCTGCCGTGCACAAAGGGTCCAGGACTCACTGCAGTACAGGAGTGTGCTCAGGACACAGGCTCTATAGACCTGGATCTTGGTATACAATGCCGTCAGCTTCTTATTAAGCCATACTCTCTTTGTGAGTCTAGAGAACATGGTAGCTGCTTTGCCAATGTGTTTATCCAGCTCAACATCTAGGGAGAGAGTGTCAGAGATTGTTGAGCCAAGGTACACAAAGTCATGAACAACCTCCAATTCTTGTGTGGAGATGGTAATAGAGGGAGGTGAGTCCACGCCCTGGCCCATGACTTGTGTTTTCTTCAGGCTGATTGTTAGTCTAAAGTCTTGGCAGGCCTTGCTAAAGCGATTCATGAGTTGTTGGAGGTCTTCAGCAGAGTGGGCAACAACAGCTGCATCATCGGCGAAGAGGAAATCCTGCGTGCATTTCAGCTGGACTTTGGTCTTCGCTCTCAGTCTTCGCTCTCAATCGAGAGAGATTAAAGAGCTTTCCATCTGATCTAGTCCAGAGACAGACACCTTCTGTCGCAGTTCCAAAGGCGTGCTTCAGCATGACAGCAAAAAAGATCCCAAACAGGGTCGGCGCAAGGACACAGCCCTGTTTCACTCCGCTTCAGATGTCAAAGGGAGCTGATGTTGAGCCATCAAAAACTACAGTGCCCTTCATTTCCTCATGAAAGGACCGGATGATGTTAAGGAGTCGAGGTGGACATCCAATCTTGGGAAGGATTTTAAAAAGGCCGTCCCTGCTAACCAAATCAAAGGCCTTTGTAAGATCTATGAAGGCCACAAAGAGTGGCTGTTGTTGTTCCCTACATTTCTCCTGCAACTGTCTGAGGGAGAATACCATGTCAGTGGTGGATCTATTAGCTCGAAATCCATACTGTGATTCTGGATAGAGTCTGTCTGCAAGCACCTGGAGTCTCTTCAGCACAACACGGGCAAGCAGCTTCCCTACAACGCTGAGCAGAGAGATGAAACCAGAGCAAAATGACTCCAAAATGACTCCAAAAACAATAATGATGAAGATGGAAGTATAGAATTTGTTGTTCTTTATTCCAACAGAGTACTGAGACCAGTTAGTTTCTTAGTATTAGCTGTTAAGGACTCTCTTCCTAACTAATTCTAACTAGCCAGTTGATAATTTTAACACACCACTAGAAATATTAAGAGTAGCAAGATCCAAACATACTAATAGAAGTCTTTTAATTAGTGTACATGTCTTTTACAAATAATTTTATTTATAGCGATTTCAGTACTTGCTCCTGATAAAAAATAATGGTGCCAGGACTGAGTAGATACTAAAATAATGGAATGTGGTTTCACTTCTTAAGCCTTTTCTCTTATGCCTCCCCACCTTCGGGCAGCAGCTGGAACTTTTCATTTATACCAGATTAGCATTCCATTGGCACTCTCTGGAGCTGAATGTTTGTTTCCATAGCAACAGCTTTGCCAGCTAACATGCAACTCATGCAAAGAAAAAAACCTTACACATCATGAAATCACACCCAGTATTTTCTCTTGTCTTCTCAGATTCTTCTCCTGCAGTATCAGGTAATAGTGACGAATCTTTAAAGCCTGTTTAACAGTAAATGTAATGATTACTCATGTACAAACCACTGCAACATCTTTCTACTAGCTATATCAGGCTCAGATGGCAGATGGCTAAAGCTTCCGAGTAAGTAGTAGTAATGATGCCAAAACCTCTAAAGAACAGCACGTAAACTATCTGTTCTAGTTATGTCAGTCATTTCAGACCACTTAAACTGTGAATAACAGGTGAAAACACAATTTATACAGTACAAATACAGACAAGATTCCTTTCAAATAAAAATTCTCAGCTTCATTTGTATTAATCCTGTATATACGTACATTAGTAAATCATATAGAGTAGACTGTTAACTGTTACTCACACCTCCTTCATCCCAAACAAACATACCCAAGTTTCATTTTCTATTGAGCCTATTCAAACAGAAGGGAGTAAGGACAAAAAATTCCAAACCCCCAAAATTTTCTTGCTACAACCAATGGACTAAATAACCCAGCCTGGATGAGACCAAGCACTGGTTTCTATAGCATGGGGAGAATGATGGTTTCAATGTCATTTTTAGGAAATGTAGTTTTTAGATTTCACTTATATGGTCAGGCCCATTGTTCCTTGGATCCAAAGAACTGTGTTACACTTCCTGGGATATTCCCATCATCCTTTCTCTTTTGGCTCCTGATGACCTCCAAAAAAACCATTTGAGGGATCTTCTAGAGTGATGTAATGTGGTGGGAGGAGCACTGAAGAAAGGTGGGGAGTAAGACAGCACAACCCATGCAAATGCAAATAAGGCTTTCTGCTCCAAACACTGTTTCTCCAGTAGAATTTTAGCTAACTCAGTATAACTCCTTAATTCATAAAATCTTGACTGAAGTTATTACACCAATAATAAAGACATTTACAATTGTAATTTACATAAGACCAGTTTTCCAGTACAGCTATTAAACAGATCCCATATTCTTTAAAAAAGAATACACATATCCAAGCATATTATATTAAAAAGGAGACTTTGCACTTACAGTGGATATAAAAAGTTCACACACCTCTGTTAAAATGTCAAGTGTCTGTGATGTAAAAAAATGAGAAAAAGATGAATAATTTCAGAACTTTTTCCACCTTTAATGAGACCTACAACTCCGTTGAACAACAAACTGAAATCTTTTAGGTGGAGGGAAATAAAAATAAAAAAACTGAAATAATATGGTTGCATCTGTGTGCACACCCTCTTATAACTGGGGATGTAGTTGTGTTCAGCAGTAAACAATCACATTCAAACTCATGTTAAGTAGGAGTCAGTACACCCCTGCCATCATTTAAAGTGACTCTGAGGAATCCCAAATAAAGATAAGCTGTGCTAGTAGGTCTTTCCTGACATTTTCTTAATCACATCCTACAGCAGAAGCTATGGTCCACAGAGAGCTTCCAAAGCATCCGAGGGATCTCATTGTTAAAAAGTATCAGTCAGGAGAAGGGTACAAAAGAATTTACAAGGCATTAGATATACCATGGAACACAGTCATCATCAAGTGGAGAAAATATGGCACAACAGTGACATTACCAAGAACTGGACGTCCCTGCAAAATTGATGAAAAGACTAGAAGAAAATTGGTCAGGCAGGCTGCCAAGAGGCCTACAGCAACATTAAAAGAGCTGCAGGAATATCTGGCAAGTACTGGCTGTGTGGTACATGTGACAACAATCTCCCATATTCTTCATATGTATGGGCTATGTATGGGGTAGAGTGGCAAGATGGAAGCCTTTTCTTACGAAGAAAAACATCCAAGCCCGGCTAAATTTTGTAAAAACACATCTGAAGTCTCCCAAAAGCATGTGGGAAAAGTGTTATGATCTGATGAAACCAAGGTTGAACTTTTCGGCCCTAATTCCAAAAGAGATGTTTGGCGCAAAAACAACACTGCACATCATCAAAAGAACACCATACCCACAGTGAAGCATGGTGGTGGCAGCATCATGCTTTGGGGCTGTTTTTCTTCAGCTGGGACAGGGACCTTAGTCAAGGTAGAGGGAATTATGAACAGTTCCAAATATCAGTCAATATTGGCACAAAACCTTCAGGCTTCTGCTAGAAAGCTGAACATGAGGAGGAACTTCATCTTTCAGCCTGACAATGACTCAAGCATACATCCAAATCAACAAAGAAATGGCTTCACCAGAAGAAAATTAATGTTTTGGAATGGCCTAGTCAGAGCCCAGACCTGAATCTGATTGAATATCTGTGGGGTGATCTGAAGAGGGCTGTGCACAGGAGACGCCCTTGCAATCTGACAGATTTGCAGCGTTTTTGCAAAGAAGAGTGGGCAAATATTGCCAAGTCAAGATGTGCCATACTGATAGACTCATACTCAAAAAGGCTGAGTGCTGTAATAAAATTAAAAGGTGCTTTGACAAAGTATTAGTTTAAGGGTGTGCACACAGATGCAACCATATTATTTCAGTTTTTTATTTTTACTTCCCTCCACCTAAAAGATTTCAGTTTGTTCTTCAACTGAGTTGTACAGTTCATAGGTCTCATTAAAGGTGGAAAAAGTTCTGAAATGATTTATCTTTTTCTCATTTTTTTTACATCACAGACACTTGACATTTTAACAGAGGTGTGTAAACTTTTTATATCCACTGTACATTGCAATCAGTCAATACAAGCCACTTCTTTTATTCTGTAAAAACTTTGTTAGCAACTCCACCACACCCTTTATCAGCAAAATAAAATAAAAATAGATAAGTCTCTTTCACACAGAGGTATCTCTCAGCCAGGCTACCAAAGTGCTATGTTTTTGTTTTAATAGAGATGATTGGGGAATTGATTCCGCAGTGTTCTGAAAACCTAGTTACCATCCTTCTCTATAAATAAATAAATAAATACAGGTATATAATTATGCTTACAAAAATGAAGTTCCAAACTGCAGCCTTCTGTAAATACGTGAGCAATAACAGCTTCAGATGACAAATCCACACTTGAGGACACTATACTCTAGTTCCAAGTATCCACAATTTTATTCATTCACATATGTATTATACTTACTCAATATCAAGGTGGTATACAACATATTAAAAATACAAATACAAATGAAGAAATTACTAGGCATAGCACATAAAGTCAACACAAAACAACCAGTAAAGTATAAAAACACTATAGTGTATGAAATCAAAGTAAAATCAGTAGCAAAACAGAAGAGTGCTAAGATCTAAAGAGTGCTAAGATCTAAACTGCTCTTAAAATGCCCATCAGCCCTAGACAACGCTGCCAATGAGGGGGGTCAGGTAGTTGTACTCCACAACATTTGCAGGTCTATATGTTCCACATCTATGTGCCATATGAAAGTTTTCACAGCATCACTCAAAGTAAAAACAGTTTGGTGAAAAACAGGTGAGTTATTCTACCAATACACACTGCAGAATATTCACTAATGTTGATTCTAAAAAAAACCTAAAATCAACATTACAGACCCCTCCCCTATATAATACATACTTTGCTCAAATGATATAAGGCTTCAATCAGTGGAACAGACAGCAGTGTGAGTTTCCTCCTATAATTTCCTGGAGGTCCTCTAAATATACTCCAAAGGGTCCCCCAATTCTCTGGATCAGAATTTAATGTGTGCAAAAGGCTGGAAACCTTCTAGAGGGAAATCAGTTTCACTCTGCCCAATACTTTAATTTACTGGAGAAAAGGTTTCAAAGTTTCTGATCTGTCAGCATAAAACAATTAAAGCACCAAGGGAGTGCTTTAAGCACTATGGGATGGTATATAAGCAGCACACTTTGCTTTTACTTTGCTTTAAAGAAATTGTACATATTGTAACACATATCAATACACAACAATTTTGTCATTATGAAGTCTGAATAATAGACTATCACAATGCTATTCCTAAATCAGTGAAGTTTTTGGAAGTATAAACAGGCAGGGTTAGTAGACTTGCTTAGCCTAAATAATTGGTAGGTGATTATTTCTTGAATTATTTGACAATTTGGACTAAATACACAAAAATACATGAGTCTGGTTGTAATAGTCCCAAAAATAAATACTCAGTAAACAGAATCCAGTAGTTTGTTTTGACTGTTGATCTGATCTGATTATTTTGTAGTATATTCTTAGAACTAATTAAGTAATGCTAGATTCAGCATAAGATCTTTATTGTTCTTTCCATCCAAGAAAAAAAGTTATGAAATATGTTTTACTGAAATCCTAGGAAATCAGTCAGACACAGTAAGTGTAAGCACCCAACTAATGGCTCAAAGCTTCCTTTGCTTACCAGGGTGGACATATCTGGAACAGAGCATAGCAAAGGGAACTATTCTACAAAAGAAAAGGACTGCAAATTTGCATTGTGTGAGTTTAACAAGTCATGACAAACAGAATTAGTCACTTTTCGATATACCAAACAAGAACCACTGATGAATACTAAACTGTAAAAGGTTAAACTGAAACTACAATCACCTACAAGATTTTTCTCTTTAAGTCCCACCTATCAGACAATAATTAGCCCATAAATGTATTAAATAATTTTTTAAAAACTTAGCTACAGACCTACCATAAATACAATCTTAAGAGAACCTTTTGCACTTTTTGTCATGGGCAATTTTGAGAACAAAATAGGAATTCTGAACAACTTTTTGCTACAAAAAACTAAAATTCAACAAAGGAATGAAGCGGAATTTGTAACTTGGAGCATTGCTGAGCATTTTAGAATTTTAAAAGAAAGGTACTGTCAGCTGATGTCAAATACGCTCACTTCAGACAGGAGTGCCTTCTGTTAGTCATCAAAGTAGTTTCATTCCATTTGTTTTACACTTTCCAGAACTTTCGTAGAGAGTGATGAAATAACATCTATTTCACAACCCTCAAACCCCACTGTTCCTTTAATGGGATGTCACATTCTTCAGTTCACTAGAGAGATACAGATGTGCATATGAAATGTATTATATGGTAATGTTACATGAAAGTTTTTACACATATTATTTTTAATATTAGAATATTCAACAATACCACTGATTTTACTTGCATATGGAATACTAATTTTGACTTCCTATCAAATTGATATGGATGTCATGTCATTTATGGAGATGCCACTGTTGGATTCAAATCCTGAGAAAAGTTACATACTGAAAATTTCTGGGAATGCTGCTGTGTCACCTGAAGAGAAAACAATTTAGAATGAAATATAAACACTCACTTTGTTTCTCATCTAAATTCTCAGCATGAGTTTTAAAGCTAAGGTACATTGCATCACAGAGGTAAAAACCATCAGAAATATTTGTGAACTGATTTCAGAAAAAAAGAAAAACCCAAACAACTGAGTTTCCCTCTGAAGTCACACATACGGGAGGCTCCTAAGACAGCTTAACTTTACAAAGGTAAATTAATATACTCACTGATTTTATCAAAACTAGCCAAAACCTATGCCACAGAATATTTGATTTAAATCATATTGATTCAAATAATGATTTTGACTGCACTTTAAATCACTAGCCAGAAAGAGTTGATTTAATAATTTATCGCCCTCCCGCAAATTGAACTCCTTGTTTGCTACAAACTACGTATAACACATTTTTCATAATCTTCTTGCATGGACTGACTCTGTATCTATTTATTGATCATTCCAGTATCTGAAAGTATGCACTTTCAGAAACAGAGAGAGGTAAGGTAAGAGGTAACAGCTGTGCTGCTGTTTTGTACATAAATAGCACAGCTGAGTGACAATAGCTAAGGTTGCAACTTTAAAGGAACCTGCATCACCTTAGGAAACTAGAGAAAACAATGCTGCAGATTTTAAGGCTTCCAATAATTTCCACATAACTGTATGATGAGATGAAAACTTAAGTTACAATTGGCAAATAGGGCTTACTAGGTCTATTATTTCTAATTTCCATATACTGCTGTTGACAGGTACTGTACATATCTCTAGAGATACAAATTCAGTTTGACAACTGCAACAATTTGTGACGATATCTTCTAGACCAGTGGTTCCCAACTTTGGATCCCCAGATGTTCTTGGATTACAACTCCCAGAAATCCTGGCCAGCACAGCTAGTGGTGAAGGTTTCTGGGAGTTGTTGTCTAAGACCATCTCGGGACCCAAGGTTGAGAACTACAGTTCTAGACAGAGTTTGGGTAAATACGGTACTTGAGGAGATTAACCTGAATAGTCCATACAGAAATCTATGAAATTCTATGCAATAGAGGACTAATCCACTATTAGACTCCATTTACAAAAATTTCTTTAAAAACATGTATACATTGTGTTACAATATAAAATTAAAGTCTACTATCCTTATTTCATAATAAGCCTCTCTTGCATGCACATCTTTGCGTGTGCCAGTGAAGCTGAGAGCAATGATGTCAGAGGGCTAAATAGCTACAAGTCTGGACTCCTAGCAGAGTCATTCAAAACAGAACGGGCAACACATTAAGATGCATCTACCCTCTTCAGAATTAATGGTGACACCAGCGGAAAAGAATGGATAGTTCCAGTGATGAATGGGGCATAAAAACTTCTAAAGGGCAGCTACTAGGCAAAAGGTTACAGAAATAAAGTCAGTATTCTAAATGCATTTTTTAAGCAAATGGCACATAGGGACAAAAAGAATGATGACAACAATCTGTTAAAAAAAACAGAAGACAAGAATAAAAGAGGAAAAGCAAGACATTTATTTCATAAGAACCAAGAAATCAAAGGGAAATTTAAACCTAATATAGGGATCTTGAAAGCTGAACAGGGAAATATAGTATCTGATCAAGTTAACATAAAAAAAAACTGGAAACCATAGACAGAAGACCTATAGGAAGGCTATGCAAAGATGGTATATTTCCTCAATGAAGAATCCTTTGATGAAGACTCTAAAGTGTTGGTAAGGAAAATGAAAGCCGTTCTAAAAGCACTTTGAAGAAATAAATTACCAGGAGCAGTAGCTGTTATGTGCTGCCAAGTTGAATCCAACTTATGGCGACCCTATCAATGAGTGAACTCCAAAATTCCTAGGCCTTAACAGCCTTGCTCAACTCCTGCAAACTCAAGGCTTGTGGCTTCCTTTATGGAGCCAATCCATCTCATATCTGGTCTTCCTGTTTTCCTGCTACCTTCCCATGATGTTCCAAATTATGCAAGGTACAAAGACTGAATCTATCCAAGTCCTAAGAAGAATATGTCAGCAAATATTGAAAACTAAATAATGGCCTGAATACTCAAAATGCTCAATATTTATTTCATTCCTCAAGAAAGGACATGCCAAAAATGCAGCAATAATCGGACCACTGCATTAAGTTCCCATGCATACAAACTGCTGCTCACCCGACCATAATAAAATAAAATTTTAAAAAATCTGCTGCTCAAGGTTTTGCAATAAATGCTTTCAACATATAGGGAGCGATAAATGCAACATGTTCAAACTGGATTCAGAAAAGGAAGAGGCACAAGAGATCACATTACATATATGTATTGGCTATTGGAGTGTACATAAAAATTTCACAAGAAAATCATTCTATACAAATTACAGCAATGTTTTTTGACTGTGCCAATCACAAAAAAACTATGGATTGTTCTGAAAGAAATGGGTGTGTCACAAGCTCTGACCATCCTGATGTGTAACCTATACTCTTGACAAGAAACTATAGTTAGGATAAAATATAGACACAGAATTTTAAAAATTATTTTTTCTTCTGACACTGCCTCTTCCTCAATAAAGGTTGTGAAAGACCTGAAAAAGACTGTTAATGACAGGACCTTCTGGAGGTAGGATAGGATCACCATAAGCTAGAACTAACGTGATAGCACATATCAATAACTTACTAGAGACTAAAAATTTGATTTGTTTCAATTTGTTTTAACTTATTAACAGGTAAAAACATTACTGAAGGACAAATTATTTCACGTGTATAATCTGACAATGTACAGAGTGGATTAAAAATAGTCAAATAGCAAAATACTTTTTCCACCTAGGTTATGCTGTTGAAATGAAGAGAGCTTTGGATAAGTGGCAGAATTTTTACTGCAAGCCCAGTTCCATTCTGTACTGAAAACAAACCCCTAGACTTAGCATGTGTTCAGAGGCACCCTACTTTTACTCAACTATACCTAGATCTTGGAGGATCATGGCAAAGAATCATGATGTTCGTTCAGGTCAAAGCGTGACCCACCTGCCACTAAACTCTATAGCTTCCGTCATTCTGCAGGGCAGTCTTTCAGTGTGATCAAACTGTAGTGAACTTCAGAAATTATCCTGCTGTTCCTCTAGAACAGTGGTGCTCAAATTGGAGTCCCCAGATGTTCTTGGACAGCAATTCCCAGAATCCTTCACCACTTGCTGTGCTGGCCACGATTTCTGGGATTTGCAGTCAAAGAACATCTGGGGACCCAAGTTTGAGAACCATTGCTCTAGAAAAGGTACTTTATGCCCTTTTCCAATATCAAGAATACTGATTCTAAAATTCCTGCTATAACTCCTTGTGAAGTTGTCCACATTGACTAATTGATACATTCTAAAAGAAAAGTGAGACAGAAGTTCATCAGTAAGGTTGAACCTAGTGATTGCAACTTGAATTAGAAAAACTTTTTATCTCACAACACAGTTGGTGTGATAAGTGTCTGGCTGCAGAGCCAGAGGTTGGGAGTTTGATTCCCCACTTTATCTCCCAGGAGAGGAGCCAGTCTTGTGTAGCCTTCGGCAAGCTGCACAATCCCAAAATGTCTGCAGAAGAAGGGACTGGTAAACCATTTCTGAGTATTCTGGATCTAGAAAACCACGGAAAGTGGTGCTGGAACTCAGAATTGACTTGATGACATGCTATTACTATTATTACTATTACTCTATTTGAGATGTCTGCATCACCACACAGATTTTAATAATTTTATTATTATTAAAATATTTTAAAATGTAAAATGTTAATAATTGTTTAGTAACCACTATTTAGGCCACTGTTTCCATTGCCTTTAATTTTTACACTTCCATCCATTCTGCAATTGTGTGGAAGTGCCCACTGCCTCTCCCCAACAGCACACAGAAGGCGCCCCTGAGTTACCTTGTTGTTCAGGAAATGATAGTAAGTTTAACTGACTTGGTCCTGTGTGACAAAGACATTTCAGATGCCCTGGCCACACATACATCTAACTGCCCATATTTTCAACAGTAAAGGGGATGGACTGAGCACCTACTAGATAGAGTGGTAGAATATACCAGATGGGCGGGATATAAATCAAATAAATAAATAAATAAATAATTTCTTCCCACATTTATGCAAATTCCAACTGGGAAAGAAGGCTTATACTGTAGTTTATTATGGTCACTGTGGTTCATATATTTCTGGGGCCACTGTCCTACTGGAAGTGTAGCAAATTAGAACTGTTCAATCCATTTGCAATTGATCAGCAAGAAATCAAAAACTCTCAGTTCCTCACAATAAAAACAACCATAAAAGCACACATACCTTTTAGTCCATGATTAAATTTACGTTTCTAATCCACAGCATCCTCTACCTCAGCTGTAAATGTAACATAATGCTTAAAGAGCTGACTCACAACTCCTTAAAACTGCAAGGAGACTAATTCCCCCTGCCCAAATGACTGGCTTGTACTAATCACTTTCTTCTGAGTGTCACTTATAAATTACACCATGAGAGCTTGTGCTATGACAGATCTGCTGGTTTCAAAGCTACCACAAGACTCTTCATAGATTTCCTTGTAAAATGTAACTATGCCTTTGATGAGATATCTGTATGGCTCATCTGGCAAACTGCATTTCTTTCCCTTCCATTTATCTGAAAACAGCTTCACCTTTCTATACAATGCAAATTTAAATTTAAATTGAGTTTTCTTAAACTGTAATTTCTATAACTACTTAGTTTTTTAAAAACTACAAACAGACAAAACAACAAAATCAATAAAAAACTGATGAAATAGATGGGGAACATCTAAACAGAAACAGCAAAAGTACATGCTAAACTACAGTCCATTGAGGAAGAAATCCTGCCTTCACTGTACACTTAAAAGCAAAAGGGAGGGACCAAATACAGTTGTCTGCAAGGCATCTGGAATGGAGCAAGATTTTTGAGGTAAATCATTATTTGAGGATGTAACTGAGATACCCAGCAATGGATTTCCACACATTGGATCTAAGCTGTACACCCAAGAAAAACAGCTTGAAAGAAAAAGGTCTCACCTTTTCAATTCACCTAAAAAACAAACAAGGAGGGACACATATGACAAATTCCCACATATGCAATGCTACCGCAAAGAGATCCTGTTTCATGTCCACCTATCATACTAACTTTGGTAGCAAATTTGCAGACAGGGTATTTGGAGCAATGTTTCAAGTAAACTTACCACAAAATCATCTAAGAAAAGGTGGATGCTTGTGATCCTTGATATACCTGACTCTCGCGGATTTTGGCCACTATGGGGAGTGGTCAGGGAAAAAGGGAATTGTAGTCTATCAACCAGAGGACCACAGATTCTTCATTGATGATTTAGGATTTACAGATCGACACCAACACTGAAATGGGTGGAAAAATTAACAAGTACACAGTGGGGTTGATATAAAATCAGTATGATATGTCCCAGACATTTTGACATTCCAAATTGCCACACTGCTGCATTCTGTACTCGCTAAAGTACACAGATTTTACAAATTTGTAGGTGGCTACATTCCACACCAACTTAGGTCTTGGAAGTGAGCCATTAACCAAATACATTATGATTTAATCCCTTTATTTTGACATTCATCTTTAACAAAGAAATCTGGCATGCACATTGGCTATGGTTTTTGGAATTTCTAATTTTTTTCAGCACCATCTAAAGCTCTGTGATGCCCAGCCTGATGAAAATCTGTACAGGATTGAAAGCTAACTTATGCTTGTGATTTTTTTACTGGTTTAAAAAAGGTAGTACCAATCTTGCCTTTAGGTCTTGTAAAAGGATTACATGTCTGTCTGTCTAGTTAATACACCAAAGTTCAAGAAAGTGAACAAGTCACAAATATCAATAAGAAATTGTTCTTATAAGCAGAGAAATAATATAGAAAAAGGCTTTTGTTTCTTAGCCTGAGGGCTATATGGTTACAAGGCTATTTGAGCACTGAGTCCGATTAGCTGCATTTATTTAAAATGCTTATATTCCAGCCTTGCAATTTGAAGTGATTTACATTAAAATACAACATCTCTTTATTAAATGTAAAATTCCTGCAGTTGCATATTGTGAGCAATTGAAGTTAAAAAAATGACTAGAAATTGATCAAAGAGCAAAATTAATAGCACAGTGTCTCTTCTACCAGCTACAACAATGAAACAAGATAAATGCATCTTGCAGACCATAAAACAGAAGAGTTATAGTCCTGATCTCTCTTGGAAGGCACGGTACGAAAGTCTTGCTCCTAGCTTTTGACAGCAACTAAAGTAATTCTTAGTTGCCCATTGTTCCAGATCTGGCCTATGTAGTTTCCCTATAGTGCCATGTTCCTTTCAACATCATTGGGCTGCCAATGTTCTTCTGGATTTTTTTTTTTCTTTTTTTGTCCACTAGGCTACACCAATCACTGACATCTTCTTTCCACAATCTTCAGGAATTTCAGTGCCCTTCACCACCTGTTTCCATCCCAACAAAGCTTTTTTTTTCTTACAAAAGAATTAAGGGGAATGTGAATGGGAGTGGGAATGTAGTTACAGTGATTTCTCACTGTTTAGCTGTAGTGGCGATTCTGACCTGAAGTAGAATATTTCGCGTTTCAATCTCACCACTTCCAAAATTGCCCTCCAAAAAAATCGGCATCATAAAATTATGTACAAGAAGCACCCTGCAGCTCCTGTTGCTATTTTACTTCTTGTTGTTGTTGTTGTTGGGTTGTTGTTTGCCATCAAGTTGGAACTGACTTATAGCAACCCTAATAGGGCTTTCAAGGTAAGTGGAATATTTAAGGAGTGGTTTTATCAGTTCCATACCCCCCCCCCCCGCGTGAGTTTCCATGGGTCAGCAGAGATTTGAACCCAGGCCTCTCAAGTCTTAGTCTGACACTCTGTCCAACTTCAAAAAGGAGAAAATGCAAAAACTTGAGAAAACTCATATGCAACCTACACATGGAAAAGACATGTGCCAAGATGCTATGAAGTGATGGCTATTGTTAAATAGACTAGCATTCTTCAGTAATCACAAGAAATTTAGTTGGACTCTTAAACCAGACGTTTATAATGATAGAATGAATTAAATACAGTGGATGTCATATGCACTAAATCTTAAATTATGTGAAGTTTCTTGTTATGTACTTATGTAATTTTCATTAAAATAAAACTGCCAATTGTTTTCCTCAGATGATTTACTTATTTATATGTCACCTTTTTCCAGAATTGAACCTAAAGGCAGCTTACAAAACAGTTAAAAAATCAAAATACAGTAGAATTACAAACATTAAAATAGGATTAAATTAATTACAGTATAATATTAAATTTAAGATTAAACACTTCCAACATATTTGATTAAAAATACTAACACTACTTTGCCTTTAAAAAGAAAAACAGATCCTGGATAAAATCTTATAATTTGAGGAATTTAATTCTGACGTCCTGCCTGAATAAACAGATCTTTACCTGCTGCCAGAAGGATATACATAGCAGGGAGTGGGTAAAGTGCCACTGTAGCCAAGTCAGACATCTCCAGGAACGCACACAACTAGCACACCAGCTTTGACTGTACAAATGCACACCTGACTATCACTGAGGCTTAAGCATCTAGGCTCAGGGACTAGTTCATGAGTACACCCAAACTGTGAATTTGAGGGGTTTTTTTTGGGGGGGGGGGAGCACAATCAGCACAAGTCGAATCTCTATTCCCTGACTGGCCTTTTGATTGATTAAAAGTACCTGGGTTTTTTTTTATTAAGAATCAATTTGATAACTCTTATCCAGTCTATTACTGATTCTAGACACTGGTATAGAACTAAAATGAGTTCCTTAGATTTGGGTGTCCCCAGCATATTGGTGGCATTGAAATCCAAAATTCCAGGCAACCTCTCTCATAGATTTCATGTATACTGGGGGTGTGCCATTTGTAGGTTTTTAGTTTTGGACTCTGAATGTAAAATGGGAAGGTATATGTACAGTGTCAAAGTGTCAAAAAGAGGTTCTCCAACACAACCTTCTGAGGTCAGACTTCCAAGGAGAACTAGAGCAGTGGTTCCAAACTTTTTGGACTTACGGCTCCCCTGAGCAGTGGCAGATCAGGAGGAGTGGTGAGGGGTGTGGGGGTAGCAGGAAGCAAAGAAGCCTGAAGGAGCCAGAAACTGAAGCTGGAAAAGCAGCACCAGCAGCATCACCACTGGCTGAGGGGAAAAAAAAGAGAGAGAGAAGCTTCTGTTTTGCTCCTGGCTGGTTTGACGACATGCCAGGGAGCCCTGGGGTGCTATGGCAGACACTTTGGGAACCTCTGGACTAGAGTAACAGTAAGACACTGCTATTGAATCAAATCTCAGAGAGGCAACCAAAAAGGATACCATATTCTGTGGTACTGAAAGCTGCTGAAAGGTTTGGTGGAACCAACAGGGAGACACTTCTTCCTGCCCAATTCCTGGCACAGATCGTCCATCCAGGTGATTAACATAGTTTCTGTACTATATCCAGGCCTAAAGAAGATGGATATGGATCTATATAATCCACTTCATTCAGGAATCTCTGGAGCTGAGATGCCACAATAGATTCAAGCACTTTGCCCAAGACTGGAATATCAGAAACTGGATGGTGGCATTGTCTAGCATGGCGGGAGTTGAAGGAGAGCTTTCTCAACAATGGTCTGCCAACTGTCTCTTTTAGGCACACTGGAATTCTGTCATCTTGAACAGAGATATACACTACTCCTTTTGCTCACTCAGTCAGACCTTCTCTGGCTGCGTTTCTGAGCCAGAATGGGCAAACATCCAGCATACAAGTAGTGGCCTTCACCCCTCTAAGGATCCAGTCCACATCATCAGGCTGCACAAGCTGAATCACATCTATTATTACTGGACAAACAGGAGCCAAAGTTTCAACTACCGGGATTGCCACAAAGACAGCATCCGAGTTGGAACAGAGTCAAGCAATTTTATCTACGAAGTGCCATGCAAACTGTTCACAGTGGGTTGAACAATCCGTTGTTTCTTCCTATGGGCAATGCACAATAGGCCCTCAACAGCTCTGCAGGGCAACTTTGAGCAGATTCAATGCTGATACCAAAAGAACAGTTTCTTTTCTACCAGCACTACCGTGGAGTAGGCTTTCCAGTGAGCTCTCTTGTTCTTGGTCAAGTTCATTCTGAGTTTTCTGCCATTATCACTCTAGTCTCTTTCCCACTTCTTTCACTGCTGCCAGCTTCTTGAACAGCTGGGCTAGTTTGGCTCTACTCGGTAGGAGGAGATGCTTAGAAAAAATTGTGTCTATCACACTGACTTCTTCCCCATTTCATAGGTTAACCACGGATTCGACAGAATTGTCTGCCAGTGCAACAGGAAATTCCCCACGAGTCATCAGGAAACTATTCAGTTCCATAAGCCCTCTGGAACGGACCATCTCAATTAGCCCTCCACCTCTGAGGAGGTTCAGAGTTGCAGTGAATCTAAACCCCATCAGATCTGTCGATAACAATCTGAGTAGAAAGCTCTTCCACATCCAACTCACCATTACCCTGCCCAGTACCGAAAATAAGGTTCAGGGTGTGTCCTACATGGCTATCATGAAAAACAAGGAATTCTGAGCTGCCTTTGACAACACAGCCTCAGCCTGGATACACCAGAAGCTGAGGGGATTCTAGTAGACTAGCTCAGGACGAAAGGCTGTTGAGCAGTGCACTGGACAGTATACCAACATAATTCTTAATCCATCCCAGTCATGCATCTTCAGCTATACACTCTCAGATGCAGAACAGTGTGGGACAGAGCACTTGCTAAGGGGGATGGAGTAACGACAGACCACTGCAACTCCACCTCCCCACATTCTCCATCCTGGTTTTCTCTGCTGCTGCACAGAACCCCAGCAGGCAGAAATGGGAGATGAACTACACCAAGTTCATTCAACAAGGTTCATATAATATATGCTAGATAGGGATGCTCCTTCAAGATCAAGCCCCAAATGGCTCTTGACTCTCCCCTCACTGATCTAGCATTTAGCAGTAGTTTTAGGCCAGGGTCTGCAGCCAAAGATAGCCAGAATATTTGAAATGTGGACAGTTTGGGGACTACCAGCATTTGGTTTCACACCCCTCTTGCCCAGAATGGTTTCAATAGCAATTCCCTGATTCACTTCTTCACTATTACGCTTCCAGTAAAGTTTTTCTCCCTAGGCAGGCTATGACCTACAACTCTAATAATACTGAGGCAGGCTTGTGTGCCTGTCTCAATAGACAACATTGAGGCAGGCACACAAGCAGCAATAGAATACTTCCTGATCCTCCTCTTTTTCAAAAGGGGGAATTGGCCATTACCCTTGGCTCCCCACTGAAGTGGCTTCCTTAAAAGGGTAATGCCCTTTGACGTTGCCCCAGTGGTAACCCCATCTCCTCAGGAGCTTACCTTACTCCAAAGCCCCAACTCCCAGCTTGCCCCAACTCCAAAGCAGTGATGCAAGCTGGGAGAGAAGTAGTCTAGTACTACCTAGCAAGGAGATGTTTATTTATATAGCCTAGAATTCTAGTCCTGCAAGGAGATAATACAGAGCATTACTATTTTGAGGCTTCAGGTAGCAGCAGGCAGCAGCACAGGAAAACAGGACGAGCAGTCTGGCCTCACAGATATTCTTCTGAAACAGCTGCTCTTTGTAGGGCAGCTGGCTTGTTCTGACCCACTGAAGAAGGCCCCAAAATGTGGATAGGCTATAATGTGTCATACTTCCTAATAATAAATATTACTTTATAGCATTTTGAGATGCACTTTTCCCATGTGTGGGTAAATTCAAAAAGCAAAATAGTGGCAATGCACTTAACTACACAATACCAAGCATAAAAAGGGTGACAGCAGCTAAAAATCATAGCTGATGCTCCAAAGCACGCCAAAGATCAGAGGAAATTCTACATACCACATTACATGCACACCCTTCATGTCAGGTTAAAGACCATCACATCAAGATTTTTATCAAGTGTGTTGATCTACAAAGTTAACATAAATATATAACAAATACTAAATACTAGAAGCTTTTCTGTGCCCTCTGAGATACAGAAAACCTAACTAAAATCTTGAATTCACAAATTGCTTAGATTTTTGACTGTGAGTTTCATAGCCAAATAAGAGCTGGTGAGGAAATAATAATAATAATATGCCATCAAGTCCATTCTGACTTATGGCAACCCTTTTCCAGGATTTTCTAGGTAGAGAATACTCAGAAGTGATTTACCATTCCCTTCTTCTGGGGGCATCCCGGGACTGTGCAGCTTGCCCAAGGTCACACAACCTCTCTTGGGAGGCACAGTGGGGAAACAAACTCCCACCTCTGGTTCCACAGCCAAATACCTAAACCACTGAGCTATCCAGCCAGCTCATTGAGGAAAAAAACCTCAAGTTATAATAACTGATTACATGTTATGTAAGAAATAACAAAGTAGTCTGTTCCGTTTCAGTTCAAAAATCTCTTATTCCTTTTCCTCTTCCTCCTCGTTTCCTATCAAAGGTTAGATGCTATCATGGTTACTTTGATGTGGCAGCTTTGAACAACAATCTTCTGTGTCATCTAAACCAAACTCACAGCTTCTTCAGCCAAAGGTTTATTTGCTTTCCTATAGTTCCTGCATCTAATTTTATCTCGAATGATCAGCTGGAACAATCAATACTTTTCATATCTGACTACATGACTGAAGTATGTTAGCTTTTTACAGTTGGTGTGTTGGCATCTAACAATATACTCATATTTGGCACCAAGTAATAAGTCCAAATTTCAAATCCCTCTATTTTTTATAGTTGCCTGTATAAAAGTTCATGCCATACTGTTGAACACATAACATAGCACCACATAATGCACACCCTCAAAAGCCAACCTTATCATACTGTATAATACTCAGTCTCCAAGCCAATTCTAAGGTTTTATAACATTGTGGTCTTCATCAAAAGAATGCTACTCTGGGTTATCTCTATTTTGACTTTTACTGTGTGGCTTAAAAGGATGGCTCACTTTTGTAAAACATTTGTATACTTCTCGGAAGAGTTCAATAGTAATGAACTCAAAATAGACTGCACAGCTTTAAGAATGAGAACATCAAGCTATACTTCCATGGCACATCATTTCAGATTCTGAAACATGGTGAATGATGACTTTAGTAAAAGGATGCACATTCAAGCAATGTCCAACCAATTTTTACTGAAGGCTGGACAGGTGAAAAAGTATTCAAAAAAGAAAGGTACCCATGACAATAATAGGGAATGCACCAACATCCATATTACCGTATTTTTCCGTTTATAACACGCCCCCATTTATAAGATCCCCCCCCCCCCATTTTCTAACCCCAAAATTAAGAAAACTTAGCTTTGAGGATTCAGCCTCTGGGCTCAGAACGTTGGACATTTTGTCTCTGTTGAATCATGAACCTACAGGCTCCACCTCCAAGGTCTGTTCCAATTGGTGTGTTCAGGATCAGCTGACGCCAGTTCCATAAGGCTTGTGATTGGAGGAAGCTAAGTTTCCTGACTGTAGGAAACTAAGCCTCATGGCTGAAGGAAGCCTGCTTACAGAGGTAAGGTATGTGCCGTTTTGATCTCTCCTCAGCTATCTCAGCTTACTTCCGTGTAAAAGACGCCCCTCAATAGGGTAATGATTTTAGGAAAAAGTAGCATCTTATAGACGGAAAAATATGGTAATATATTAGCTTTGTTAGGCCAACCAAAAGGTCAATAGAAATATACACGCTACTTAGATATTCAGAATCACTTTACAAATAGTACAAATGCAGCACAAAAGAAATTACCAAAATGATATGGAGAAGGAAATGGGTCAGACTATTTCCAACTTGTGTCACCATCTTATATAAGTATTGTCATCCTTTTTTGGAATTTGCACAAAATATATGCATTTAAATTCAACTTATTTTTGAAAGATTTCTCCATGAAGTTCTCATTTCAACATATATTCTGTCTCGGCCAGTACAAATAGTTTTTATCCTAAAATATGCAATTATCTGTACATTTTTTAGCAAATAATTCAATTCAAAAATTCAGAGGAGTATGAAACCTGAAAGCTAAGTTCCGAAGCTCAAATTTTATATTTTAATTGTCACATTAAATCTGGGACTTACTGATAAAGCCCGTTTTTACTGGAATTTACAAAAAATGAATTCCTCATGCACCCTATTTACAACATGGAACATCTGGCTCACATATAAATAAAACAGAAAGTGCTATTCCCTGATAATCAACTGAAGTTAGCAACTATGTATTATTTTCATTGATTTTAATTAATAAGATGTAAGCAGTTATTGAACCTTCCTACCCAAGTCAATTTAGAGATGGTTAATTTCTGCTGGATTTTCTTCCCAGCACTAATGGGTACAACAAGCAAAAGAACAGCCGCATATTTCAGAAGTTAAGTTTCACCCAGATAAGGCGCTTAAGTCTCTACAAAATGGTTCCAACCCTAAAATTCAAGTTTATTCAGGCAATGTTTCACAGAATACCAGAGCTGATCAGAAACAGATTTTATATTTGCAGAAAATATCTTATTTTAACTTGCCGCCTTAATCTAAAATGGTTAAATCAGGTCTTTGCATATTATACAGCATATCATCCTGCTGTAAGGTTCCAACTTTGTGTTTCAAGATGATTACGTCCTCTATTATTTGTGCTTTAATACTTATTCAGGATTTATTCTTCCTTTCAGAGCATTTCTAAATCATACAATTTCACATATGTTTATTTGCCATGAGAATAAAACAGCAACAACAACACTTTGCAGTTCACACTGTGGAAGGTTAACTAAAAATAAACTACCACAGCATTTTCACAATTTCCTAACCTAATTGGAAAAGTTCAAGCATTTCTTCTGAAAAGCATCTGCCCACACACAACAGCTAGAGCTAAAACAGAAAATAGGTTTTAATATATAGTATTTAATGCTTTATAGATTTTTGCACTACATTTGGTTCTCAGGCTGGAAATTTGAAAACATAAGACCTGAACTCTTGATTGACTTGTTGCTAGCCGTCCTTCTAAGCCTGGATAGAATAGGTTGTTTCAATGGTCAAAGCAGATCCTTAATACTACTAGCTCAAGAATGACTTATCGACCACCCAGCAGGAGAAAAAAGCCTAGCAGATCAGCTCTTAGCTCATTAACTCTAAAAGTCTCCCTTAATACTACTGTTGCTGACCAAGGGACCAAATTTAGAATTCATCTCCCTGCTTGAACAAAAAGGGGGGAAATCCTTATTACAGTGGGAAAAGATTCAAAACAAATTCTTGCTAGAATTAGCAATTAGTTTCTTTTAAGGCTAATTTCTATTGCAGATCCTCAAATATAAGAGTCTGCTAACTTGAATTAACCTGTAGAAGTAAGGTCACTATGTCAATTCAGAAACAAAAAAAACAAACAAAAAACCCAGCTGTATTATGCTTTTATATACAGTACTTCAAGATTCTGCAGCTGGTTTTCCAATCATGAATACTCAAGCTAGCCAAACATAAAAACCACAGCATAAATATTACACCAATAAAACCACCATATCTAAAACACAAACCATGAAAATTATCCATTTAAAGTCAGACACTGATTTTGCTGAGAGAAATTCAGGTATTTATTAAAAACATTTCTAATCCACCTTTCTCCTTAAAAGGTGGCTTACATAATTAAAAGACAATATTAAAGATAACAACAATGAGTCTACAAATACTAAAAAGGCTCAAACAAATGCCATACAAAAACTCATAAGCATAGGTATATACTTAAGTCTTCCCATGTGTTTAAAAACTACCACTAAAATCAGTGCAATGTGAAAATGCCTAAAACATATTAAGATTGTGCCCCACTTCCTATGTATGCTTATTCAGAATTTATTTCAACAACACTTATGCCCAGATGTGTAGGATGGCAACCTCAATTTTTTTTTTAAAAAAATATTTATTTGGAGTGACAGAACCGTTATGCTGTAAGCAATTCTCACATGCAGTCTATTCCTACATGCCTACTTTCTTAGAAATAAGCTATATTAGATTCAGTGGAACTTAAGTTTGAATAAAATGTACAGGAGGGAACTGCACTGAAAATTCCCATTTACATATTAAGAACAAGACTGAAGTCTAGTACTTGCCCACATTCTTGACTGTTCCAAATAAGTTTGCAGAATCACACAATTAGATCACCTGTTGTAGTAGAATCATTTTAAAGTGTCTGCTTAATTAGCAAATCTAATTACTAAATCTTTGACTGATATGTTTATTTTAACACAAAGCAACTGATATTTCTCCCCCCCATTTCAATTCAAGCTACAAGAAAGCAAGACAACAATGGCTGAAATCCTGTTGTGCTGTTACACAAAAGATATTAACTTTTAGCAGTGAATTGCTGTAAGTTAAGAAATCTCTGCAGACCTTACCTGTTGCAGACCAAGTTGTGCAATCTCATATGCAATATATAATGCCAGATTTCTTAACTTATGGCGATTTGCTGCTAAAAGTTACACCCTTTGCATAAATGCACAACAGGATTTTGACCAATATATTAAATCACTGACCAGTTCCTGCCCCAGGCAGGGTGAGTGTAGCGCAGAGTGACCCCACTGGATACTAGAAAAACAACATCTCCAAGGCCATCCAAATTTATGGAGACCTCTAAGATCCTGCTACCTACTTTAACCAGCAAACAAAGATAGCCATTCTAAGCAGAGTTAAAAATAAGCTCTTCACAGTCAGACAGTGTTTTTATCAGGTTCACCAAGCTGCAATGAAAGGATTCTCCAGAACTCTTTTTAAAGCTTAGTTCCCCTGCTAAAACTTACACTGTACAATTTTATATTTTCAAATTCTGGACCCCAACATATATGATTACCAAATGGGGCTGTTGATAGCGGAAAGCATAGCTGAAAGAATGAGATTCTACACTAGGACAAGAAGTAGAGCACCATTTTGAACTATATCCCTTTCCTCTCTCCAACACCTCAAAATTTTCATAAGCATTGGCTGAACACAACAAGGATTCACACCTGCCAGAAGCCATGAACACACAAAAAACCCTCCCTCCCATGTTTCTTCACTGCCATCAGATTTTCTCTACCATATCTACAACAGGCTACTATGCACATACATTAACATACAACTTTTGTCAATACTGACAAATAAATAATTGGGTCAGGAGAAACACATGCCTTGATACACTTACACATTTACATTATCAAGACACACACAGAGTGGCAAAGCAGGCTCTTGACGTTTTCTCTGAAAAACACCTGATAAAATCCACATTCTTGGTCAGGGTTTCAGAATGCCATCAATGCATTAGATCAGTTCTGAGTTAATATGTTTATTGCTATGATATAGTACCTGTCTGTCCGCCAACGCAATTCTTCCTGCAAAACTCTGTATGGTGGTAGAGACTAATGGCTTAAAGGGCAGTTATCTGAACATGGACATTCTAGTTGGGTGCAGAAAGAAGATCAGAATGAAGTGCAAAACACACTGGGGAAAAACATATGCATTTAAGCCAACAGAAAAACTGTTGCTCTTAAAGAACCCGAGAGACAACAATGCCAACAACAGCCTCAATTAACTAACTTGGAAGTTGCCATCGAGTGAGGCACACAGAGAAGAAACACGGGTCACACATGAATTGCAAGTATTCTGGGATGAATACATGACAGCAAAACCACACGCTATTAGCATACTCAATGAAAAGTATCAGTTCCCCCACAGACATGTACACAATCACGGGAGAGAGACGACAGACGTGAAGGGGGGCAAAGAAAGCAGGGGACGAAAGGCAGGGTCGAGAGAACGAGATCTCAGGAGGAGACGAGCCAGACACGGAGACAAAAGTTCACACACGAGAAAAGGGCGGCGGGCGACGAGGGAGAGAGAGCAGAAAGAAGAGACTGAACGATCTATATGTCAGAAGAGCAGCAGCGCCTCCCTCGCTGCACAGTCCTCTCACCCAGGCGCCCCAGAAGAGGTTTCCATTTCCATGGAGGTCCCTAAGAATTACACGAGTCGCGAAGGTGGTCGTGGGTAGAAGCAGGCGAGGAACTTGGGGTCGGGGGGGGGGACACCGGGCCTCAGGAGCGGAAGCCTCTTCCGCCTCCGCCCCAACTTCGCCCTCCTCTCCCGGAGGGGGGGGGGAAGAGGGAACCTGTTGCGCGGCTTCAGGACTACGAAAGAGAAAGGGCGCCTCACCTTCACGTCCGCAAGGCTCGGTCTCAACCGCGAGGAGAGGCGCACCCGGCGCTACTTTATCTCAGGCCCCTCCAAACAACAAGCCACGGGCCGAAGGCAGACGGCGAGACGGAGTCCTCCCAATTCACCCCGCGCGCAGCATCACAACTCCGGCAGCCCCCGCCTCGCCTCGCCCCGCCCCGCCCCGCCCCGCCTCCCGTGCCAGATCCCAGCAACGAAACCGCCTCTCGCTCGCTCCACCCCCCGCCGCCCTCTCTCGCGGCAGCGGCTCCTCCTAAGGCGCCTGCGCACTCCAGTTTGTCTCTCCCTCTTCTCTTTCCCACCGCTCCTTGAGCCCCGCCTCTCAAAGAGGGAAGGCGTGTCTGGGAACGTGCGCCTTTACCCCGAGTTGCTGAGCTTGTTTGAGACGTCACGGCCGTCGAGCGGCGGCCTTGGCCGACTCCTTTACCTGTGTTGTGGTGTTTTTTTTAACGTAGTTTGGCGGGTTAGGCAGAACTGCGTCTGGTGCTGTGAGGGTGGTGAAAAGCGCAGTGGTAGAGTCCTTGCTCTCCTCCTGCTCGGGCACGGCTACTTGCGACCATTGGGGGGGTAAAAAAAGCAGGTGAATTTTTCTTACACTCAATTTCCATGGCGAGAACGGAAAACTATTACATCAAATGATTGATTACCAAACTTTTAAAATATATTCTCCGTAACAGAAGATTTAAGTTCATCGAATAATTTTTGGAAATGAGGCTTAAGAATTTATAGTGAGTTAATTAGTTAAACATGCCTTCACTAAATAAACCTGAACAGGTGCTTTTTGCCATGTTGAGGGAACTGCGAGTTGTCCTCGAACTTTATTAGACAATGTTATTAAGTTTTTAGAAAATAAGTTAATGTTTTGTATTAATACACTAATATTGAAATAATTGTGAAAAAAATGTACCGTTCTCCACCCACATGGCTTCTCTGTTTTACTCGCACATGTCCATCCCCTGTCCCCTCAAGTGTGGGGGCAGCAGTAATAACCTGGTAGCAGAAAAGGAGGTACCAACTTAGTATCTTCAATTTAACAATTCACCAAATGTATCTGTGAAGATTCTCAGTCATCCAGGTGAGGTTATCTGGAAGTTGAGTCATGGCAACTGGATTTCTTATGTTGAAACGTTTTGCTACTCATCCAAGCAGCTTCTTCAGTCTGAAGAGAGTTGGTAGTAGACCCAGATATATCCACTTCCCCCTGATCTGAATAGGCTGTTAGAAGGACAAAGGACGGGGGGAGGTGAGTGAAAATCCCACTTCTACAGTCCTCCACCTGTCCCCAGAAAGATCAGGACCCCACACACACCAGGAAGACCACTGTTAACAACGCATGATAATGGGTGAAGAAGGACTGCAGAAGTGGGATTTTCACTCACCCTCCCTCTTTTGTCCATCTAAGGAGCCTTTTCAGACCAGGGGGAAGTGAAACCAACGTGGAGGATATATCAGGAGTCTCCTACCAACTCCTCAGGCTGAAGAAGCTACTTGGATGAATAGTGAAACATTTCAACCTAAGAAAGAAGTCCAGTTGCCATGACTCAACTTCCAAATTCGTCAGACGGTTAAAAAAAGTGAGACACCTTAAAATATTATTAAATTTTATTTTGCATAAACTTTTATGGATTGTAGGCCACTCTTCGAGATGCATCTGGAGAAGTGGGCTACAGTTGACAAACGTTTAAATTAATCTTGTCTTTAAGGTGCCATTAGGTTGTAAGGTGTTTTTGCTAACATGGCACACCCATGCTCCTAAAAAGTTCACCTGATGTTGCCACTGACCTTTTTTTTTTTAAAGTGGCTATAATATTTTCTTGAAAACTGAAGTCTTCTATGCAAAAAAGTACAAAAAAGTTATTAGAGAGTCTGACCTGTAGTCATGGAAGCCCCATGAAAGTTCATTTATGATCCAAAGTGTTTTTAGCAGTAAGTGAATTGGACTAAACTGGACTTCTGGCTACTGATATCCATGACTGCAATTCTCTCTATATTTAAGCCTTATTTGGATATACAAAAACTGCTTGTTGTGGTATCACACACAACATAGAACCTCTGATGTTATGTATAGTATTATAATAGGGAAGTCCACTTGTATACAATTGTAGGCATCTGCACAGTCCAAAGAATAGGGGTCTGGAGATGGGGGAGGACTATAATGTTCATGATTCAGTTCTCTGCTCATGAATACAGACTATGTTTTTATATGGCTGAATAAAGTTTTAACAGAACTGGCTTCTGAATAAAAAACAAGCATAGGATTAGATTGAACAGCTTCAAAGATGTACAGAGTCTGTTTAGATAAGATTAAACTCAAAGAATAAATTGCATAGAATTGTACCTTACAATTTCATTGCACTTTGTCTCATCCTAGCTGAAATTTCTTCAAACATGAGCCACTTTCTGCATACCAGATGTAACATCTCTTGCCCATAGAATGTCCAGCAGTCAATGCTTGAACATGGTTATCAGAATAATAATTACAGGTAAGTAAGGCAAGAGAAAGGTATCTATCAGTGTAATATTTAGACCATAGATGTTTTGTAGAAATAATAAAATGAAGAGTTCATCTGTATAATCCTGTCAGTTAAATGTGGACTAATTTTATTTTGTATTACATTCAGAGACGTACAGCAAGTACTCTGTAAATACACAGAAATTTATCTGGCTGGCTCAGTAATGCCTGCAGAGTGCTGGAATTCTTGCAGAGGACTTTAGACTGGGTGGTCCTTTATCAAATGCAGTAAGACTTTTTTTTTTAGGTTCTTCAGCAAGATCACATATTAACCATAGTTGTTTCCATCAAGTGCATTGTTTTAATTGTTAAGGGATGTCAAGTGCGCACTTTCACCTCCCACATCTAAAGCAAATTAATGATCTAGTAGTGATTTTAGTAAAGGCAGTGGTAATAGACAAGAAAGTAAATTGAGGCTTTGATATTGTATATTATTTATTTCAAGCATTTTTATCCTGTTAAAAGGCTCTCAGAGATTTACAAAGATTTATAGAAAGACAGGCCCTTCTTCTATGCTAAATAATAGGATTGGTTAATTATATTATTAATTAATTAGGAATTCATTTTAACTCATTTCAGTGTGTTGTAAGTGTCTCAAGCCACAGTCCAAACAGTATGCAAACAGAACAGACTTTGACCTGTTTTGAAGATTTATTTGATGACTACTGCTGTAGTTACAAGAAAACAACCCATAGTTCATTTTAAATATAGCTTGTTTCTTTGTTTTTGGAGCTACAGTGGTTCCTGTTATGAAACAAAACTCCCCCTGCATGCATGGCACTTCACTGTGCATGCATATTATCTCGTTGGATCATATTATTTGAATAGTTCCATTTCAGGTGCCTTTTTTATGTGAGTCTCATCAGTAAACAGTTTGTTTTATTTATTTCTCAATAAGCAAAGATAAGAAAATATATGTTCACTGTCCATGTTAACTTGCCCTTAATTTTGACAAAAGGGAAATATCCCTATAAATAAATTCAGTTACTAGAGCACAGGGCAAGATGTTCGATACTGTTGGCCTCTGGAGGCAAAACTGGAGAGTTCATAAAGAAAACTGAAGAGGAGACAATGTTAAGGCATTGTCAGTTGGCAGCCACATGTTTTCACAAATAATTAAGGAAGAATGCACTCTATAGTGTATTTTTTTTCTAATAAGCCTGTGTTGTTTAGTTTTTAATAATTTATATAGTAATTTTGCAGCCCATCTCTTTGAATGTTTACTTAGAAATTAGTGTCAAGAAATTGGTTTTTTAATATCCAAAACACTTTGCTCCATTATTGGCTTATGACTAAGATGCTGTGCATCACTCTCAGCACAGTAACTTGGTAATTAATGAACTATAGCTACATTAGATCATAAATTTCCTTGCTAATAGTTCTTATGATAATCCTTCAATGATCTGGTTTTCCATGTGATATTTTCTGTCAGGTATATGGTTCAATATAGTCTGCATAGGATCCTGTTCTGGGTGGATTTATGTTTCATCTGAAGAAACATGATTAGCATGTTGGGAATGTTTCTTGAACCATCTCTGCCACTTTGAGGCGCAGGCTTTCTTGATGGCATAGTGATCCTTTAACCAGCGTAGGTTGACTTACCAGTTGCCTGCCTACCTGGGCAGAGAGAACCTAGTGTCAGTGATCTGTGTTCTGTTAATATCCTGTTGTTGTTATTTTTTGTTCTTCTTCTTCTGGTTGTTATGTGCAGTCAAGTCACTTCCAACATATGGAGACCCTATAAATGAGTGACCTCCAAAATGTCATGTCATTAACAGCCCTGGTTCATTCTTGCAAACCCAAGGCTGTGGGTTCATTTAAGGAGTTAATACATCTCATATTTGGCCCTCCTCTTTTCATGCTGCTTTTAACAAAAAGAGGTTCTTAATCATTAAGTACAGAAATTTTGGTCTATTTTTGGGGCTAAGTCAATTTAAATCCTTGTCACTGCCAACAAGAAAATTTAAGTTTTGTATGATACCATTGAGATACCAGCCTGAAATCTGGATTGACTGGCTACAAGACATGTATCTTTAAGTGTGAATTTTTTTTAATTCCATTTTCCTGAAAATTCAAACTTTAAATTTTTTTAAATGTGTAAATTTCTTGAAAATCTACAATTGCATCATGTTGTATATCCAATGAAAGCCCTGTTCATAGGCTTTAAAATTACACCTGTCCCAGGTCTGTAGCTATCATAGGTATCTGTTAAATGACATTTAAAGGTATGGTGGCGTGAATTTTGGCATTTTTTTGCAATTTTGAAAAAGCAATATCTCAGATATTAATGGATTTCTCATTGGTTGATTTGACACAGAATGACCTGTCATTCCTATTTTCTGCCAGTAATATGGTGACATCTGTATATCTTATTTATTTGAAATACCATATTTTTCTGTGTATAAGACGCCCCCATGTATAAGACTTTTCTAACCCAAAATTTCTTTCTTTGCAAGAAAGTGGAGGGGGAAGGCAGGGATCAAAGCGCTTTGATTCCTCCCCCTCCTTCTGTGTATAAGACGATCCTCAATTTTTAATCTAAAGATTTTAGACAATAGTATCTTATACACGGAAAAATACGGTATTTGTACCCCACCTTTCTCCTAAAAAAGGACCCAAGGCAGATCACATCATTAAAAACACAATATTAAAAGTTAAAAACAATGAATTATTCAAATACTAAAGAAGTGCCGTGTTTCCCTGAAAATAAGACAGGGTCTTATATTAATTTTTGCTCCAAAAAACGCATTAGGGCTTATTTTCAGGGGATGTTTTTTTTTCATGTACAACAATCTACATTTATTCAAATGCAGTCATGTCATCTGGTTGCTACACAATGGTGGAGGGCGGGGTTTCACTTAACTGGGGCTTATTTTTGGGGTAGGGCTTATATTATGAGCATCCTGAAAAATCATACTAGGGCTTATTTTCAGGTTAGGTCTTATTTTCGGGGAAACAGGGTAGTAATATTATATTTAAAATGTTAGGTAAAAGCATTATAAAAAACAAATTTAGAAGCAACAAAATATTAAGCCGTCCTGTTTATTGTTTCCTAGACAGTCAGTCACTAAGGAAAAGCCTGCCTGGAGAGAAAAGTCTTCATCTGCTTGTTGAATGACGCTAAAGATGGGGCCAACCTGCCCTCCTGTGGGAGGGAGTTCCAGAGTCTGGGAGGAGCAACAAAGAAGGCTCTCATGTCCCCACCAAGGTCACATGTGAGGGAGGGGTGGGACTGAAATGTGGGGACCCCCTCCCCAAGGTTGCTAAGCTGTTATCTGTTCTTCAGTGCAGAGCATACTCTCCTGGTTCAGGACGCAGCTGCTTCTGAGAGGAGGGGCGGCTACCCATTCTTCCTCTTTCTCATAGAGATAGAGAGCCTAACTTCAAAGACCTTCTTCGGCCAATCCTAATTGGCATTATGTAACCAGTACCCTATCTGTATACTATCAACAATCTGTAGCTTGTTAAGGTTAATAAAAAGGAGCCCTCCTGGGGGCGTTGCCCAGGACGGGCAGGAGGACTCCGCTGGCGGACATCTCTGTGTGTCGACTCTCTTCATTAACTTCTCTCTCAAGTTAATTGCTTTCTTAATTACTTGTGATCACCTAAACCATCAGCCTTTTGATCCCGTGATCACTACACTGAAAGACCTCCCCAATGATCATAACACCTGGACAGGCTCATAAAGGGAGATACAGTTTTTGAAATAACTTGGACCCAAGCTGTTTAGGGCCTTATAGTTTAAAACCAGCACTTTAAATTGTGCCCTGAAACAGATTGGCAGCCAGTGAAGCTGCTGTAACAGTGGGGGTTATGTGATCCCTGTAACCAGACCCAATTAACCTGGCTGTAATGTTTTGAACCTGCTGAAGTTTCTGAATACTTTCCAAAGGCAGCCCCACATAGAGCACATTACAGTAATCCCACTGGGATGTAATTAAGGCATGTGCCACTGTGGCCAAGTCAGAACTCTCCAGAAATGGGCACAGCAGGTGCACTAGTTTTAACTGTGCAAAAGCACTGCTGAAACCTGGCCATTCAGGCTCAGAGATGAATCCAGGAGAACACTCAAGCTGTGCACCTCTGTTTTCAGAGGGAGTGTAACCCTATCTAGTACAGGCTGAATCCCTATTCCTTGATCTGCCTTTTGACTGACCGGGAACACCTTTGTCTTGTCTGGATTAAGTCTCAGTTTATTCATTCTCATCCAGTCCATTACTGACCTCAGATACTAATTTGGAACTGAAACAGCTTCCTTGGATTTTGATGGAAAGAACAAATAGAGGGGGGTATCATCCACATACTGGTGACAGTGAACCACAAAACTCTGGACAACCTCTCCCAGTAGTTTCATGTAGGTGTTAAATAGCATAGGGACAAAAGAGACCCTGTGAGACAGCACTGATCATAATGGTGCAGTCATCCAGCACCACTTTCTGACCGGAGCAACCATAAAACAGTGCCTCAGTCCCATCCCAGAGAGGTGGTCCAGAAGGATACTATGGTTTATGGTACTGAGAGCTCCAGCAGAACCGATTTATTTTTGAGATATAAATTCATTTGATTTTCTTTGCCTTTTGTTTTGTTTTGTATCTGACTGCATTTTTGGTTCCTGTATATAACAGATTAATAATTTTCAAAAATCAAGGTAGAAGTAATACTACCAAAACACATAACAATTATTGATTTAAAGGCAGCTTTGAAGGTTGAAATTTTCCTTATTAACACTGGATAAAATACTTGGAAAGAAAAAACACTGTTTCAATTATGTTTAATTTTTAATATGTTAGAACAAAGCACTGCTACAGTTTCCAGATTTCAATTTAGCACCAATCTGAACATGTTATTTTCTTCACTTTCAGATGGAATCTTCAGTTTTAGTTTCATTTCATATCTTTTGTATTGGTATCCATCTTTCAGTGTCAGTTGCAAAAAAATACCCCAGACTTACTGACATTCTTTAGGATTCCTGTAAAGAAACAGTAGGAAAATGAGGAAAATGCTGCCTAGAGAAGCAAGCAGTAAAGAACAGTGTAGGGGAGAAATAGTAAGAAAGCAAAATACCGAAGAAAGTATATGTCTGTGAATGTATATGTGTACATTGAGGGATGAGAGAGTTGGCTTAGTCTCCGGATTTGCTTTTTCTTAGTGCTTTCAGCTATCAGTCTTATGAACTTACTGAATGGTTTTGTTATAATAGCAGTTATCCACTTTTGCAGATCAGTTCATAGTTTTTTTTCAGAAAGAAACACCAGAGCAATATCCAGTAAAGTGAGATAGCATTTTTAATGCCACCTGTCATAATTATTTGATTTGTTAGTTTCTAAGTGCTAGCATGCATCTCAGCTATCAAGTGTGGCATGGAAGTAATGATATGAAATGACTATGAGTTGCAGGAAATATAATACCAAACCCAGACTATTGCTGCTGGCAAGTATCTGAAAGCCAGAGCATCATGAGTGGTTTATGGGGAGACATCTTTTGCCAGAATGTGTTGGGAAGAATACTGTGTAGCGAAAACACTGAACAGAGGGAATGAAGGCAGAGGGAGGAAATGTGAAATGAGGAGAAGTCATTGAGGATCCAAGATAATGAAAAAGGATGTAAAACAAACAGACAGAAAAGCTTAGGTGTAGAAGGGGGAAAGAAGGTAGATTAGAGTAGTAGGGGGAAAGAAAGATTAATCAGAGGGAAGACAGTTGCACTAGAAATAGCTAGTGAATTTGAGAAGTCCAGTATAGCAGGAAGAATCAGTGGTGTCAAGAGCAGGGTGGGGGAAAATGAAGGAAGAGAGTCAGTTTTTTATTGTTTATAGAAGTGCTCTGCAAAAAAAAAATCACAAGCACATGTCAGCATTTTACTTTTGTCTCTGTACAAGCTTGCTGATCTAGTGCACAGAAAGTGACAATAGGTTCAAAACTACAACTATGTTCAAAGTAATAATGTAAGAATAATTAGGCATCTTTTTCCTTTTACTGTTGGTACTATTTTTTCTGACTATTCCCATTTGTTTGTTTTTGGTTTTAAATGTTTTTGATTGCAAGTGGAAAAATTAAATGGCAGGTTTTTGCTATGATGAACATACAGTTCTAATGGCAAAATTATGGCATAATATAGTTTATTAATAAATGTTGCTTGTAGAAATATGAGAAATAAAAGGAATATTGAAACTGTATATATTGTAATAAAAACAAATACATTTCTTGAATCAGTGTCAACATTGTGAAATATTACGATGGTAAAATATTAAGAGCCAGCAATAAAATTTAAACAGGAAAAACAGTAGCCAAAATCCTGTTGAGATTTTATACGTATTCAAGAGAAGTCATGTATGTTCTTATGGGTCTTTGCTGCCATTGTTCAGGTGCCTGGCATGTGCCCCACAATGAGTGAAAGTGCAACTTGATGTGTGAGCAGCTTGGCAACTTGTCAGTTACTTGTGGCTGTGTATTCCTTTTGCATGGTTGTAAAATCTTAACAGGATTTTACTTTACTTTACTTTACTTTATTGGATTTTTACCCCGACCCCCTAGACAAAGTCTACTCGGGGCGGCTTACAAATATTATAAAAACATCATTATATAACAAATAATTTAAAATCATAAAAACATCATAATTTTTAAACAATTAGCCACTGTAAGGCAACTTTCACACTTTTATTGTGAACTTGCCTTTGCTGGAGTGTATGTATACCGTGTGCCCCCATGTTTTCTTCTGTTCAGATGCCAGTATGCTCTCTTTGTGTGTGTGTGTGTGTGTGTGAGTATGAGAGAGAGAGAGATTATGAGTAACTGAGAAAGAAAGGGGTGGGGGAGTGAGATCAAGAATAAAACAGGCCTTTTTATAGCATGTTGGTAGTTTATTAACTGGATTTTGTGATAGTGGAGTCTAGAAGATTCAGATTCAGGCAGAGCTTTTTGATAGGGAATTGGATAATTCCCTAATTTCCCTCCCCCCGCACTTTTCCTTGGTACTTCCAAAGAAATCCAGCCTTCTGGTCCTTGGATAATGCATTGGAAAATTGACTTTGGACTCCTTGGAATCGTATTCATCTGTGTGCCTTGTTTTTTCTTACCATCTTAGGCTAAGAAAGTTGGTTTTTTTAAAAGCAAGTATTGCAATTAGAGTCTGGTTATTTAATCAACAATGTTTATCCACTACAATATGCCTAATGCTTGCACACCCCATTGTGCTTTTGAACTGATGGGTAAAACTGGAGTGTTACGGGGTGCCAGACATGTTTAGACTCTTCAATGCCTTTTTGAGTTTTATTATAGAATTATAATTTGGAATCATCTAAGAATGAAATACATGTAAGGCTGCTAAAAATAACAACAACAGTCAGAACAAGAGAAATCATGTTATCAAAATAAAAGGGGGAAAAGAAAAGAAAAAAGAGAAAAGAAAAGAAAGGCAAAATACCATAACACTTTAAAGACTAACAGGTTTATTTCAATTTCAGCTTTTGTTGATTCAATCCACTTCTTCAAACATAAAACAAAAAACCAACACGTGAACACACACAAATGCCTCTGATTCACCCAAAGACTTTTTAGCAGGTCATGTTTGGATTTTGTCTCTCTGTAAATAAATTACAGGACGTGGTGGCACTGCGGGTTAAACCGCAGAAGCCTATTTGCTGCAAGGTCAGAAGACCAGCAGTCGTAAGATCGAATCCATGACGGAGTGAGCTCCTGTCGCTTGTCCCAGCTCCTGCCAACCTAGCAGTTTGAAAGCATGTAAAAATGCAAGTAGATAAATAGGTACCACCATGGTGGGAAGGTAATGGCGTTCCGTGTCTAGTCACGCTGGCCACGTGACCACGGAAACTGTCTATGGACAAACGCTGGCTCTGTGGCTTGGAAACGGGGATGAGCACCACCCCCTAGAGTCGGACACGACTGGACTAAATGTCAAGGGGAACCTTTATCTTTACCTAAATAAATTACAGATACTGTTGAAGGTGACAGCACTTACTGTATTTTGCTAATGGATGAACAACTAGACTTTCATGCACAGATGACAGTACACATGTTGAAGCCTATATTTGTGCAAGAAAAGTAGCCTTTCCGTAATGGGATGATGTGTTGGAAATAACTTTGTAGGTGAGAAGTTCAATGGAAAAATAAAACAGTACTGGTAGCAAATAAATGGACAGCAATCTTGAGAAGGTAATAGAAATTGATATGAAATAAATACATAAAAAGAGAATTAAGTAAAGGGAGAGTGAGTTGTGTTTTAAAAACTGCTTGGAGATTGTTAATTTAGAAATACATTCAGTACCAAGTATGATGGATACATGTTTCAAAAACATACTCAAAAGTACATGGTTCTGAAAGTACATATGGCTTACTGTTGGTGGGAGAGATTACTGTTCCCGCTTCATTAGCTGAAGTCCTGTAGTTTTTGTGTGTGTTTTTTTTGCTGATAAATACTGTATTTAATAAATAATAATTTGTACCTTCCATGACCCTAGCCTATCTCCTGGTTGATCAACTGGATGTTTACACCCAATGATAAATGATAAGCACAGTGTTTATTACTGAAGTGTTCATGGTTGAAGATCACAATAATTGGTATAAAGTATTAGACTCTATGCAGTTCTTCCTTTCCAAAAGTTACATTAAGTGATTAGACACATAGTAGGCCTGATGGTCATTTCAGTTCAGTTCTCTTGTGTGTCACAGTTACATACTTTCAGATACATGTGCATAGTGTAAACGTAGAATCTAACTGTTTCATCACAGGTTTGAGACCTAGCTGTTATGGGAGTATGGCTGTATAAACTGGTGAAATGTCAGACCTGTGGGAATAGCATCTATGTTACCATGTGGTGCAGCAGCCAAGGTTATTTGGACTGAGATTCTCTGGGAGACATGCAACTTTGCCAGTATTTCAGAAGGTTCTGCCTGAACTATGTTCAGACTGGCTGATGTATGCAGTCATTGTTGGGGGTTAAGGATATAAGAAAGCAGGTGCAGAGGTTGAACAGGCCTCATGACTTTGGATGTTAGTCTGTCACTATATCATTTGGAGTTCCACCTTGAGTAGGCTCAAAAGCTCTATGTATTGCAGTTTTGAGGCCCCCTGTGTTTGTAAGTATTAGTTTAGAGTAGTTAGTCTTTATTTTTCTTTTGTGGTTGCTCCCAAACTGTTCTCAAAATGTTTCTATAATTTGGTTTATCTCTCATTCAAAAAAGTATTTATTTCCTCTGTAATCTGATTTTTCCTATTCTTTCAGCAAGAATTGGTTCTAAATTTCTCCTTGACTCCTTGGTCTGCTATGGAGTCATTGGTGATTTAGTGGTTCTGTCCTGCAAAACTTGTTTTAGCTCTGGGGGACTGAAGGCTGCTATGGGATGGTGAGAAAAGTACACATCTGATTGCACCAGAAAGGGTCACTTTGATGAGAGCAGTCTCCCTTAAAGAAACCCTTATGTCCATTGGGGAATTGCTCTAGCTTGGCCCCCAAAAATAGTAGCCCTACTGTTATACCAAAAAGGTCCATCATGAGCATAGATCAAGGTTAGGCTGAAATGCTATTCTCCATATTTCGTATGATCACTGGGAAATGGCTCACATCTGACTGCACCACAAGCTGTCAAAAATGCAAGGCATATGCCCTTGTGATCCTGAGTTCCTTAGGATTACTGTCTCTTTTGGTACTACCTGGTTAACTCAGGTGGTTAGAGGGCAATAGCAGTGGAACTCAGAGTGGCTCTAGGTATTTTGACCTTGCATGGAATGAGACACATTGAGGTCCTGTTACACATGGGGATGTCATATAGGTGTTGATTTGATGTATTTATATTCCTATTGGCAAGGTCAGCCAGTTTTGAATTATCTTTTATAGCACTTGTTAATAGCTGTAGAAAGGAGAAATGAAATAACCAGATTAAAGTACAGAAATCAATAAGTCTGCAGGAAAATTGTAGTTTTCCCAGCTTATTTTAAAAGTCTGATAAATTCATTAAAAAATGGAAGTAAAGGTGGTCTTTGAAAACTCTGTTGTGGCTGGCTTTGAGAGTATTGGCACTTGACTATATAGGTGTAGCTGAAGAGTTGTTAATGGAATGCTTACGAACCTCTCAGTTGCTCAATAGTTAAAATATTGGTGCACAAGACTACTTTAGGGAAAGAAAAAGCTACATTTTCTATTATTGTTGGGACTGCTGATGAGCTGTTGGTGTGGGTCAATGTTATGTGGGGAATGTGAATGTTATGTTAATAGTGTGTATGTAAATATTCTGTATGAGGATTTTTTGCCTCTGTGGGTAGAGGCGAGTGAAAGACTAGATGGTGGATACTAGGAAAGTGGTAATGTAAAACTCTGCCAGTTCATGCAAATCTCTGCATATGAAATCTAAATAACAAACAACAGATTGGATAGGGCTTGTGAACACGTTTTTGCTTGGCTGAATTCCAGAGGACAATGATTCTGTTTAACTAATAGGTTGCAAATATATTATTTTTATTTATTTTAAATACTTCACCTTCAGAATATTTGCCTGAAGTGCTTTCCAGTTAACTATAAAAATACAATAATACAACAAAAATACCAAAGTATCATAAAATAACAATATTGATGAATAAAATGAAGCATCTGTAAAGGGAATAGTGTAGAATTCAGGCAATAAGGGTACAAACAAACACTTAATGCATAATTAAAAGGCATCGGAAGATATAGAGAGCTTCTCTACGCTCCAGAATGGTATCAGGGTAGGCACAAACTGAGTCTTGGTGGACAGAGTGTTTTATATTCTTGATAGCTTAACAATAAAGGTCCTCCTCTTGATCACTGCTGAATATTTTGATAGGGACACCAGAGAAAGGGCCTTTAAAGATGGAGTATTCTCAGACGGTAGACTTGCTACTTCAGGTGGTATGCAATCTCTTCCCAGAACAAATTCCATACTCCTAAATTGGACAGACCAAGCCAGCCACAACTAGCATCTCAATCTTACCTGGACTATCAGTTTTTTACCTTCCTCCAGTTCATAACTGTGGCGGATGCCCAGTCACTCCTGTCAATCGCATCGGAACCTCATTTGCATGAGCCAATGGAAGGACAGGAGGGGCGGAGGCAGAGTCTTGGGGGTTAGTCAGAGGAGTCAGTCAAGGAGAATCAGTTAGAGTTAGAGAGAGTGAGAGAAATGAGATAGAGAGATTTGCAGAAAGAGCTAGATAGTCAAAGTTAGAAGTGAGAGTTGTAACAAGTAAATACATAAGCTGGTTAAATTGCACATAAGTAAACAAAAGATGACATTTCAATGATTGTGATTCTGAGTAAATAAATAAAGAACATCTGTAACTTTAATAAAAACTTTCAATTGTTGGCAGCCAGTGTTTGAGTAAAATAATTTACATTGTGGATAAAAGAAATCCACTGGTGGCAGCGAAAGAACGTCACCAGCGTGGACCTGTGGTTGGTGGGAAACAAACAGGGCACGGGGTAGACGTCACAAAGTGGTGACCAGCGGCGGGATTCGAATAGAGTCCAGTAAGGCCAAAGAAAAAGTAAAATTTTCCTGAGTAAAAGATACCTATTAGTCAAGGAGGTCTGTCGTGGAAGGAGTGGGTGACTCGTTAGAGCTTTTGGGAAAAGCTTAGTAAGGGGGCTCCTAAACGCAGATCTTGGATTTTTATTTTTATTTATTTTATTAGATTTATACCCCGCCCATCTAGACAGATAGTCTACTCTGGGCAGCATTACAAAATTTAAAAACAATAGAAACAATAAACATGCAAAACCCAAGATGTAAAAATGTAAATATTAAAATACAGCAGGAGGGAAAGCCTGCCTAAATAGCCATGTCTTAAGTGTATTTCTAAAGACACCCAGAGAGGGAGCCAGGCGGATCTCTACGGGCAAGTTGTTCCATAGGCGAGGGGCCACTGCCAAGAAGGCCCGGTTCCTCGTTCTTTCCTTCCGGGCCTCCCTCGGCGTTAGGCCCCTCAATCGCCCGGCCTGGCTAGAACGAGTGTCTCTGGCAGAACTGGGTGGGAGAAGGCGCTCTGCCAGATATCGAGGTCCTAAACCGTTTAGGGCTTTATAAGTAATCGTAAGAACTTTGAAATCAACGCGGAAACGAATGGGCAACCAATGCAAGGCGGCCAACGTGGGGGAAATATGTTGGTGCCTCTTCACCCCAGTTAGAAGTCTGGCCGCGGCATTTTGTACCATCTGAAGTTTCCGCATCAATCTCAAAGGCAGCCCCACGTAGAGCGCATTACAGTAGTCTAATCTTGAGACTACGAGCGCATGGACCAAAGTGGTGAGCGCCCCCACATCAAGATAGGGACGCAGCTGGGCAATCCGCCGAAGGTGGAAATGTGCGGAACGGACCACTGACGACACCTGGGTCTCCATGGTGAACGCCGGGTCCAGATGTACACCCAAGCTGCGAACCTCACTCTTGGTGGTAAGAGTCACCCCCCCAAAAGAGAGGGAGTTTCCCAGACCACTGATGTCTGGGGCGCCCACCCGAAGGACCTCTGTCTTGCCCGGATTCAGCCTCAGTCCGTTCTCCTGCATCCATTGCTGAACAGCCCCCAGGCAGCGCTCAAGGGACGAGACAGCATCCACTGTTGTTGGAAAGAAGGAGATGTAGAGCTGAGTATCATCAGCGTACTGATGACACGAAGCCCCATATCCCCTGATGACCCCTCCCAGCGGCCTCATATAGATGTTAAACAGCATTGGAGAGATAATCGAGCCCTGCGGGACCCCACAATTGAGGCTCCATGGGGCCGAGAAACTCTCTCCAATCTGCACTCTCTGGGGACGGTCCTCCAAGAAGGAACGGAGCCAGGCCAAAGCCAGGCCACCGATTCCCAACTCGGAGAGCCTCCCCAGGAGGATACCGTGGTCGACGGTATCAAAGGCGGCTGAGATATCGAGGAGGACCAGCAGAGACATTTTGCCCCTGTCGGCCTCCCTCAGCAGGTCATCAAACAGGGCGACCAATGCTGTTTCAGTGCCATGGCGCGGCCTGAAGCCCGACTGGAATGGATCCAGGGCATTGGTTTCATCCAGAAGAGCCTTGGAGAGACTAAGGTAGAAAAAGACTCTGAAGGAAAAATTTCTGTGTGAGGTTTACCTCAGGATTTGAATAGACCAGGGGGCTAGCTTTGGATCCAAGGCTCCAAGAGTCTAGGGAGCGCTAGTGGATAAAAAGCAGAAGCCAGGGTCGGAAACAGATCTGAGGGACAGGAACCAACAGAGGCTTGGAAAAATTCTTAGAAATAGTTTTGTGTCTGGAGACAAGAAAAGATATTGTCTCAGACCAAAGAAAAGCGTGGCTGGCAGGGTGCCAGAAGAAACAGTGTAGCAATCCTTGGCTGCCGAAGGAAAGCTACAGAGTAACTGTAACTCAGAAAGGAAAAAGTATTTAAAAAGAGGCCTGACTACTAACTCTCTGTAAAATAAACCAGCTTATCTAAATAAATACACCTACAGATGCCTACTAAAAGAAATAAAAGGATAGTGAGGGAGGTAATTGATTCTGAAGAGGCACAACCCGAATTACCTCAGGAAATGGAGGGAAACGAAGTTCCCCTAGCTGAGGGACAGGAGAATGAGAATGAGACTCAGGAGGGTACCTCAGAGAGAGACAATGTTTTAACCTCCCTGGAGTTTGAAAAATGGAGACTCCAACAAGAATTTAAATTAAAAGAGCTAGAAATCAAAGCGAGAGTTGAAATGGAAAGAGAAAGAGCTGAGGCTGACGCGAGACAATTAGAATTAAAAGAGAGAGAAATGGCAATGGGACAAGAAAAGAGACAATTAGATTTTGAAATGGAAAGAGAAAAAGCTAGAGCTCAGGCAGAAGCCAGACAATTAGATTTTGAAATGGAAAGAGAAAAAGAAGCCAGACAATTAGAGTTAAGACAAAAAGAAATGGAGTATCAATTAGAAATGAAAAGATTAGAATTGGCGTCTCTAAATAATAATAACAATAACAATGCGGAAGCAAATGTTAAAATAGACCTCAAGAAATTTCCACAGTACAGAATAGGAGACTGCCCAGAGTCATTTTTTATTTCTTTTGAGCGCGCTTGTTGGGACTTTAATGTGAAAGAGGGAGAGAAAATGATTGTGCTAAGATCTCAAATAAGTGGGGATTTAGCCGACCTCTATTCACAAATGCCCCTAGACCAAGCAAGAGACTTTGAAGTATTTAAGAAAATGGTTTACTCCCAATATGGTATAAATGCTGAACATCTAAGACGAAAATTTCGCACCTTGACAAAGAAGCCAGATGAATCTTATTCACATTTAGGGTTGAGGTTAGTCCAATATCTGGAGAAATGGTTGCAGCGTGAGAAAGTCATGTCTCTAGAAGAAATGAAAAATATAATAGGGCTGGAACAGTTTTATTCAATTTTACCTGGCGATTTGAGGTATTTAGTAAGAGACAAGAACCCTAAAAGTGTACAAGAAGCTTGTGAAAAAGCAGATGAGATAAATGAAATCAGAAGCCCTAGATTTTCTGAAGTGAAAATTGGAGGAAAAGGGTGGGAAGACAGAAAAAGAGGCAATAGAGAATACCTCAGAAATACACAAGCTGCTGGAAGCCATTTTAAAAACAAACCCTCAACCCCAGAGCTGAGCCACTTGAGAAACAATAGCTCTGAAGGAAATATTAATAAATCTTATTTTGAACCCAGAGCCAATAGAACATGTTATGGGTGTGGAGAAAAAGGGCATTTTTGGGCTCAATGCCAGACCACCAAAAATAGAGATGTCAGTCAGCAAAAAGGAGGAAGAAATTCCACTCAGCCAAAGCAGACATATTGTATACAGCTGAAGGGAGTTACCACAGAGGCAGTTGAAACGGGCGCCATAGCAACCCCAGTAACAGCGAGAGCAGAGAGCCAAGAACAAGAACTTCCTTTAGCCAGGGTAGTTCAATGTTATTTAATTGAAAGTAACCAGGAGCTTCTTCGCTGCTCTGGTGAAGTTATTTATGTGAATGATACTAAGTACAGTGGTGCCTCGCAAGACGAATGCCTCGCGGGACGAAAAACTCGCAAGACGAACGGGTCTTGTGAGTTTTTTGGTGCCTCGCAAGACGTCTTGCGAGGCAGGTTTCCCATAGGAATGCATTGAAATTTAATTAATGTGTTCCTATGGGGAAAAAAAGTCAGAAACCAAAGAAAAGTCAGAAAAAAGTCACTTACCAGGTACAGTAGACCCAGCCCCGCTCCTTGGTAGCCCCGGAACAGCCGGACTCTGTGTGAGCAGAGCACCGAACAGCTGAGAGTCGACAACCAGCAGAGAGGCGGCAGCCATTTTGGAGAGGCGGCAGCCATTTTGAGAGGCGACCACATGGCTGCTGCCTCTCAAAATGGCTGCCGCCTCTCCAAAATGGCTGCCGCCTCTCTGCTGGTTGCCGACTCTCAGCTGTTCGGCGCTCTGCTCACACAGAGTCCGGCTGTTCCGGGGCTACCAAGGAGCGGGGCTGGGTCTACTGTACCTGGTAAGTGACTTTTTTCTGACTTTTTTTTGGTTTCTGACTTTTCCCCCCCATAGGAATGCATTAATTAAATTTCAATGCATTCCTATGGGAAACCGCTTTTCGCAAGACGAAAATTTCGCAAGAAGGCGCTACTCGCGGAACGAATTACTTTTGTCTTGCGAGGCACCACTGTATCTGGCATTAAAAGACTCATGCTCTCAGGTCACATTGTGTCACCCTGATATAATCCCTCATGAGAATATAATAAGAACTGAAAACATCACCATTAAAGGGATTGGAACCAAATTAATTACATTACCCATGGCAAAAATACAAAAATATAAAGGGTGGAGTGGAGGTTGGAAAGTCGCCATATCAGATCAAATTCCTAACCCCTGCTTAATAGGACTTGATCTATCTGAGCATGTGAAGAGTGTTCTAGTAACTACTCGCTCCCAGAAAGAAAAAAAGGAAGCACCTGAGGAAAAATATGAAAACCCTAATGAAATAATAGGAGAGAATGAAACAGCTGATTTAGTATCTATAAGGAATCCTCATGATCAGACTTTTAAAAAGGAACAAAAAGAAGATCCTACCTTAAAAGAATGCTTTAAGTTAGCTAGAGACGGGCCATTGACCCCTGAAAACCCTGAAAGGTACTTTGTGGAGAAGGACCTATTGTACAGAGAGGTCTTAGTAAATCCTAAGAGGGGAGGGGAAAGCATACATAAATAATTGATAATTCCTTTTAAATATGGAGAGAGAATTAGAAAAAGCACACAAAGACATATTTGCAGCACATCTAGGCATCTCAAGAACTAAGCAAAGAATTGCTAAAAAATTTTACTGGCCTGGGATGGGAAAACAGGTCAAAGGGTATTGTTAAAGCTGTGACACCTGCCAGAGACAAGGAGCTGGAAATGACAGGACCAGGGCTAAGCTGCATCCTTTGCCAGTCATCCTAACCCCATTTCAAAGAATAGGTCTGGACATAGTGGGACCCCTACCCAGAGTGACCAAGAGAGGAAATAGATTCATACTATCCATAATCGATTATGCCACAAGGTATCCAGAAGCGGTACCATTGCGAAACATTGAGACTGGGACTGTGGCAGATGCGTTAATAAATTATATGTGTCGCATGGGCTTTGCCTCTGAGATTATAACTGACTTGGGGACCTCATTTACCTCTAAACTAATGAAAAGATTATGGCAAGTCTGCGGAATAACTCATATCACGTCAACCGCTTATCATCCACAAACAAATGGGTTGGTTGAAAAGTTTAATGGGACCCTGATGAGAATGATTCATGCATTTTCGTTATCTTGTTCCTCTCTTCCATCTTGGATCATTGTTTACTTAGTAATATATTGTTATGATTTTAAATTGTTATATGATATGTTGTTAGCCGCCCAGAGTAGTCTATATGACTAGATGGGCGGGCTATAAATGTAATAAATAAATAAATAAATAAATATACAGCGGAGAATCCAAATGACTGGGACCATAAACTACAACCATTGTTATATGCCTATAGGTCTGTGCCCCAAGAAAGTACAGGGTTTAGCCCTTTTGAACTTTTATTTGGATGGAAGGTGAGAGGATCCCTAGATCTACTCCGCCAAAACTGGGAAGAACATAGGGAGGATCCTGAATCAGTGGTACAATACATAGATACACTGATGAACTCCTTAAAACAATCTCTTGAATTAGCAGCAGAGAATTTAAAAAGCAAACAAACAAAACAGAAACAATGGTACGATAAAAGAGCCAGAGAAAGAGTGTTTAACCCAGGGGATGAAGTGTTGATGCTAAGACCCATAAAAGGGAATAAACTTCAACTAGCGTGGTCGGGTCCATTTAGAATAATTGATAAGATGAGTGACATAAACTATGTAATCCAAGAGGAAGGAGAGGAAGGAAAAAGGGTTGTACATATAAATATGATCAAACCCTATTATAGAAAGAACAAATTGGTGTTGTGTGCAATCAAAGACACATCCAATGAACAACCCGAAATACACTATTGGGAAGGAAGGGGTGAACCACAATATAACCCTGAAGAGGTTAAAATTTGCTCTAATCTAGTGGCAGGGCAACAAGAGGAAGCAAGGGCCATACTGCAGAAATACAAGAAGGTCTTCGCTAACAAGCCTGGTGTAGCAAAGGGGGTGTTACATAAAATAGATACCGGAGATGCGCCTCCCATAGCTGTCACACCTTATAGGGTAACGGGGCCATATGTTGACAAGGTTCGCAAAGAGCTAGATGAAATGTTAAAGGAAAAAATCATCGTTCCTTCGTCTAGTCCTTGGGCTGCCCCAATAGTGCTGGTGGAGAAGCCTGATGGAAGCATCCACTTTTGTGTAGATTATCGAAAATTAAACCATGTCACTAAGCCAGATGCTTATCCAATGCCTAGATTAGATGACCTAATAGAAACGATAGGGAGATGTTGATTCATATCAAGTTTCGATCTGACTAAGGGGTTCTGGCAAGTGGGTCTAGACCCCAAAGATCAGGAAAAGACCACCTTCTGCAGCCCTTTTGTTTTGGATTAAGAAACGCACCAGCGACGTTCCAGAGACTAATGGATCAAACCTTACATGGGCTTAGGGACTTCACAGTAGCCTACATAGATGACATAGGGATCTGTAGTCAAACACGGGAAGAACATATAACCCACCTTAACATCGTATCACAGAGATTACAGGAGGCTGGGTTAACAGCAAAAGCTAGTAAATGTCACTTGGGAAATACAGAAATAAAGTATTTAGGACATATGGTAGGGGGAGGCACAATCAAACCCCTGAATTCCAAAATAGAGGCTATTGACCAATGGCCCAGACCGACATCGAAGAAAAAAGTGAGCGCTTTCTTAGGGTTAGCAGGATACTATTGCCGCTTTGTACTGAACTTTAGCGAGATAGCCGCCCCTTTGTCTGACCTAACACACAAGAAGCAGGCCGAGAAAATCCTATGGACAGCTGAATGTGAGAAAGCCTTTAATAAACTGAAAGCTGCGTTAACCACTGATCCTGTTCTGAGAGACCCAGATTTCCAGAGGGAATTTATAATCTACACCGATGTGTCTAACGTCGGACTGGGAGCAGTGCTGAGTCAAGCAGATGACAACGGAAACCATCATCCGGTATCCTACTTTAGCAAGAAACTACAGGCAGGCGAAAGACACCTATCAACGATTGAACGGGAATGCCTTGCCATAGTGTGGGCATTGCAGAAACTGAAACCTTATATCTGGGGAAGACATTTTGTACTGTGCACGGACCATTCCCCACTGCTGTGGTTAAGAACTATACGAGCAAACAACAATAAACTGATGAGATGGGCCCTACTTCTGCAGGACTTTGATTTCGAAATCCAGAACGTAAAAGGAATCCAGAATGTGGTGGCGGATGCATTATCCAGAAGACCAGAGGACTGACGGGTGAAGAAGAAAAACATGTAATGAATGGTATTAAAAGTAACCTTGTAATAAATATTCTGAGTATGTTCATATGTTGAAATGTAATGTAATGTAATGTCTTGTTAAAAGTAATGGTAAGTAGTAGATAAGTGAAAAAGTGATGTAAATTGTATTGAGGTAATTGGTGGATTTTAGTGTATTAAATGTTTTAAAAGTGTAAAGTAAAAAGTTTAATTTAATCAAAAGAGAAAGTGATAACAGGATATATGCATGTAGACTATATAAAAGAAATATATGTGTATGTAATGAATAACATAAAATATTGAAAATGTGTTAAGTAAAGGTTGCCATTGCTGTTGCGTTGTTCATGAGGGTAAACAAGAAGGTTTCCCCCATGAAACAAACTTTTCCAAGGGGGGAGGTATGTGGCGGATGCCCAGTCACTCCTGTCAATCGCATCGGATCCTCATTTGCATGAGCCAATGGAAGGACAGGAGGGGCGGAGGCAGAGTCTTGGGGGTTAGTCAGAGGAGTCAGTCAAGGAGAATCAGTTAGAGTTAGAGAGACTGAGAGAAATGAGATAGAGAGATTTGCAGAAAGAGCTAGATAGTCAAAGTTAGAAGTGAGAGTTGTAACAAGTAAATAAATAAGCTGGTTAAATTGCACATAAGTAAACAAAAGATGACATTTCAATGATTGTGATTCTGAGTAAATAAATAAAGAACATCTGTAACTTTAATAAAAACTTTCAATTGTTGGCAGCCAGTGTTTGAGTAAAATAATTTACATTGTGGATAAAAGAAATCCACTGGTGGCAGCGAAAGAACGTCACCAGCGTGGACCTGTGGTTGGTGGGAAACAAACAGGGCACAGAGTGGACGTCACAATAACTAAACCCGTATATTGGTTAGCAGTTCTACTAATAGTATCTTCATTTTGAATTAACTCTTGTTATATGGAAAGACGTAAAAGTAATAGCCATGAGGGCAGAATGGTAAAGTATATAAGATTATTAAATAGAAAACATCCTTCGTACCTGAAGTCTGCAGTCTTTTTTCTGTACTAGAAAAAAATTCTCTTTCCCTGAAAGCAACAAGAGAATCAGAAGTTAATCAGTTTCTATTGCAATTGCAATTGTGTGAGAGTTAACAATTACATTGTTATTTCAGTACTGAGCTACACATACCAGCAAACATGGGTTTTAAATCTGACATTCAGTGAGCAGGAGTATTTTTAGAAGATTCATAGAACTAAGGATCTTCCATTTTAGGAGAATCTTTGAGTAGAAAGAGAGAGGATTGTTCTTCTCAGTACTACTTCCTGCAACCTGATCCATTACTAATGGTTGCAAGATAGAAAGTATATTTACAGTGCAGTGTTTTGCTGGAAAGAAATATTACACAAAGGTATGGTTAGGACTTCTGTTTTCTTACCATGTTTAGTTTTGCTTTTCATGTATTTTCAGTATAATTGACTAATAAACTAATGGAGTTGGAAGGGGCCTATAAGGCCATTGAATTCGACTCCCTGCAGGAATCCAAATCAAAGGAGATCTGACAGATGCTTGTCTTTGGAACTATTTCCTAATGAACAGCACAAAAACACAGCAAAATAATAAGTCTTGTGGCACCTTTAAGACTGACGTATTCATAGAATCATGGAATCATATAAAAGTGAAGTCGGAAGGGGCCTACAAGGCCATCAAGTCCAACCCCTTGCTCAGCACAGGAATACAATCAAAGCATATCTGCCAGGTGATTATCCAAGTTTTTCTTGAATGCCTCCAGTGTTGGAGCACTCACCAACTCCTAAGGTAACTGGTTCGACTGTTATGGAATACAATATTTATTGTAGTATGAGCTTTTGAGGACTTTAATCTACTTATACGGACATGATATTAGGCCACAGGTTCAAATCACAATGGATGTGGTTGTGCGGGCGGAGGTGGAATGAAACTGAATACAGAAGGTGAAAACTGTTGCTGATACTGGCAGTGAATTTTCAAAATTGGAGCTGTTTGTCATTTGACTCATAAATCAGAGCTATTTTCTTCCCTAGGTGCTTCAAAACACAGCTATGTGAGCCTGGCGAATGGAGAGAAATCATCAGTAACGGGAGAGGGAACAATTTACATTCCAGGTTTGAAAAGAGAACTACATGGTGTTTTGCATGTGCCCAATTTAGACTGTAATATCCTAAGTGTCTCATGTTTGGACAAGGAGGGGTTTACAGTTACATTTGCTGATAGCACATGTGTAATTAAGAAAGGGAACGGTGTGTTCCACAGCAAAAACACACCACCACATGACCAGTGTGCTCATTTGATGCACAGGAGACTGGGTCATGCTAATTTCAGGGTGGTAAAAAAAATGCAAAAGATGGCAAAAGGTTTGAAAATGAAACCCTGTAAGAATTTTCTGGATTGCAATGTATGCAAAGTTGCAAAATCAAAGGTCCAAAAAATAAGCAAGGAAAGTAACAGGCAAACACTGAGGCCTTTCTAGTTGGTCCATGCAGATGTAATAGGGCCTCTAGCACCATCTGTGGGAGGAGCTAAATAATGTTTTAGTCTTGGTGGATGACCACACAGGTTTCTCATTCTGCTTCCTCATGAAAAATAAGGCAGAAGTGTTTGACCATTTCAAGGGATGGGTGCACGTTGTGGAAAGACGTTATAGCCAAAAGGTGGGCCAGTTGCAGACAGACAGAGGATCTGAGTTCACGTCTGGAAGGTTCCAAACGTGGCTGACAGAGATAGGGATACATCATAGAAAAACAAGTCCCTATTCTCCATTTCAAAATGGTGTGGCAGAACGCAGGAATGGAGTCCTGCAAACCATGAAAGACGCCCTGTTAGCGGATGCTAACATGAGTAATTCATACTGGGGGGGAGGCAATTCAAATGGCTAACTATATAATTAATCGAATTTGGTCTTCTGCCATAGAACAGATCCCATATTACATGTTATATGGCAAAGAACCTTCCCTGGAACATATGAGAGTGTTTGGATGCAGTGCCTGGGTGCACATCCCAAAGGAAACAAGGAGAAAAGGGAGACCAAAAGCAAAGAAAATGAGGTTTCTGGGGTAAGAAAAAGGGTCTAAAGCATATAGATTCTTAGATGGAAATAGAAATCTGGTTATTTCCAGATCATCCAATTTCTGGGAACATGAAAATTGGGACAAGGTTCATGAAAACTCAGAAGTGTTCATACCTATAAACAATGGTGAAAAACCTCAGGGAATAGAGGTGGTTCCAAAGCAAGAGGCTGAAAGAAGCTCAAGTCCCAGCAACTCAGAGGTAGATGATGGGGAATGTAGTGAGGCAGAGAGTCAGCCTGTCATTAAAGAAGAACCAGGAGTTCTCAGAAGGTCAGAAAGATCTAACAAAGGAGTACCTCCATCAAGGTTTGGTGTGGGGGAAATAAGAGTTTGTCACGTGTTCCATGAACCCAAGAATTATCAAGAGGTGTTGCTTCTGCCTGAGGCAGAGAAAATGAAATGGCAACAAGCCATGAAAGAAGAGTTACAATCCATGGATGACCATGGAGTGTTTACAGAAACCACATTGCCACAAGAACACAAAGCAAGTGGAAGCAAATGGGTCTACAAAAGAAAAATGCAGATCAATGGGGATTATAGGTACAAAGCCAGACTTGTGGCTCAGGGATACACAGAAAGAAAAAATGTACACTATGATGAGGTTTTTTCCCCAGCAGTAAAGGCAGAATCTTTGAGGCTAGCATTAACTCTGGCTGCCTCAAGAAATTACCTAGTTAGTCATTTTGACATAACTACGGCATACTTAAATGCAGATCTGCAAGAAGAGCTATACATGGCTCAGGCACCTGGGTTTGAGAGTTCTCAACCAGGGATGGTGTATAGTGTAAACAAGGCAATTTATGGGATTAAACAGTCTGTCTGAAACTGGAACCAGTGTCTAGATTTAGCACTGAGAAGACTGAAGTTTAAGAGTAGCCTGGCAGACCCATGCCTTTATGTTCAAGAAAATGGAAAAGAGCAAAATATTTTGCTAGCATACATTGATGACATATGCTTTATGTCAAAAGAACAAGCTCAAATTGATCTGTTTGGAAAACAATTAAAAAAAGAGTTCAAGCTAAAGAACCTGGGCCAGATACAGAATTATTTGGGGGTTCAAATTCAGAGAAAAGACAATGGTTATGTCCTAAATCAGAGATTGAAGATAGAGGAAATGCTAATAAAATACAACATGCAGGACTGCAAAAGTGTACACCCATGACAGTAGATTTTCAAAAGTCAGACGATGAAAGCAAAGAGTTTGAAGAACAAGAAGTGTACCAATCAGCAATTGGGAGTTTACAATATCAACTGGAGAAGGCCAGATATTGCTGTAGGAGTTAATATTCTGAGTAGGCATACTGCAAAACCAACACAGAAACACTGGTTGGGGGTGAAAAGAATATTTAGATACCTAAAAGGTACCCTTGACACATGTTTGGTAATACAACCCTCCAGTGATTTAAAATTAAAGGTTTATGTAGATAGTGATTGGGCCAACGACATGGCTGATAGGAAATCAGTATCAGGTATCACAATAAAGTTTGCTGAGACATTAGTGGGATGGAAATCAAGGAAGCAAGGTTCCGTTGCCACATCTACTGCTGAGGCAGAGTTTGCTGCTCTTTGAGAAGTGTGTTCAGAGCTGGTGTGGTATAAGCAAGTGCTTATAGATCTGAAAATTAAAGTGGATCAGGCCATAACAGTGTTTGAGGACAACACTACATGTATACAGATGGCAACCACAGAAAAAATGAGAAGCGGAAACAAACACATTGATATTAAATATCACAATGTTAAAGAGGCAGTAAAAGAAAAACGAATTCAACTGCAGTATTGTGAAACAGAAAAGAATGTAGCAGACATTCTAACTAAACCACTGAGTGTGCAAGGACACAGAGAACTAACTAAAGAGTTGGGAATACGTTCTGCTCAGGTGTAAATTAGGAGGGGTGTCAAGGATAATTTCCACACTGAGGCAGAACAAGGCCTATAATAATCAGCAGCCATATTTGACAGGTGTGCAAAGTGCTGAATCATGTAGAATGTGTATTAAATGAAGTAGTGTCTGGGGTGATGCAATGTCCTTACTGATTGGCTATATGGAAATGTGCATGTGTATAACTGTGGACATGTGGAGAAGATATAGGATCTCTTCTGATGAATGTCATGCTGTCATGCTGCTGGTTTGTACTGCTAAAACTTCTGTATATATTGTAAATATAATCGTTGGAACGATTATTGGCTTCAGCTCTGCTCTCAGATACAGATAGCAGCGGACACAGGTAACATCAAGGGAATGTATGACGATATCAAGCAGGCTTTAGGTCCAATACAGAAGAAATCTGCTCCCTTGAAGTCTGCTACAGGCGTGATCATCCAGGACCGAGCACAGCAGATGGAACGCTGGGTGCAGCACTACTCTGAGCTATATTCCAGAGAGAATGTAGTAACCGAAGAGGCACTAAATAACATCGAGTGCCTGCCTGTCTTGGAAGAGTTGGACAGCGAACCAACTTTAGCAGAAATAAAAGCGGCCTTGGATTCCCTCGCCTCCGGCAAGGCACCTGGGAAGGATAATATCCCCGCTGAAGTGCTGTAAAGAGATCATCACCACCGAGCTGTATGAAATCTTTTGTCTTTGCTGGAGGGAAGGTGGAGTACCACAGGACATGAAGGATGCAAACATCGTCACATTGTATAAGAACAAAGGAGACAGGGGCGACTGCAATAACTACCGTGGCATCTCTCTTCTCAATGTTGTAGGGAAGCTGCTTGCCCATGTTGTGTTGAAGAGACTCCAGGTGCTTGCAGACAGAGTCTATCCAGAATCACAGTGTGGATTTCAAGCTAATAGATCCACCACTGACATGGTATTCTCCCTCTAACAATTGCAGGAGAAATGTAGGGAACAACGACAGCCACTCTTTGTGGCCTTCATAGATCTCACAAAGGCCTTTGATTTGGTTAGCAGGGACAGCATTTTTAAAATCCTTCCCAAGATTGGATGTCCACCTCGACTCCTTAACATCATCAGGTCCTTTTATGAGGAAATGAAGGGCACTGTAATTTTTGATGGCTCAACACCCTTTGACATCCGAAGTGGAGTGAAAGGGCTGAAGCACGCCTTTGGAACTGCAACAGAAGGTGTCTATCTCCGGACTAGATCAGACGGAAAGCTCTTTAATCTCTCTAGATTGAGAGCGAGGACCAAAGTCCAGCTGAAATGCATGCGGGACTTCCTCTTCGCCGATGATGCAGCTGTTGTTGCCCACTCTGCTGAAGACCTCCAACAACTCATGAATCGTTTTAGCAAGGCCTGCCAAGATTTAGGATTAACAATCATCCTGAAGAAAACACAAGTCATGGGCCAGGGCGTGGACTCACCTCCCTCTATTACCATCTCCACACAAGAATTGGAGGTTGTTCATGACTTTGTGTACCTTGGCTCAACGATCTCTGACACTCTCTCCCTCGATGTTGAGCTGGATAAACGCATTGGCAAAGCAGCTACCACATTCTCTAGACTCACAAAGAGACTATGGCTCAATAAGAAGCTGACGGCATATACCAAGATCCAGGTCTATAGAGCCATGCTTTGGCACGGTACAGTGGATTGGGCCCACAGTTGTTAGCACAGGTGTGCTCCAACTACAGATGCTAAAGAAGAAAAAATGGTAAGCTTTTAAGCAAGTATCTAGGCAGAAATTGATCACACACCAAAACAGGAGATGCTGATAATTATAGGTAACAGGAATGGAAAAGGAAGAAACAACACAGAACCAAAGATTGTTGTAGAATTAGGTCTGGGAATGAAAAATGAAGCAAGAGGAGTTTGTAGAATTCTGTGAAGCTGACAACCTGTATATTGCAAATACATGCTTCAGGCAACCAACCAGATAACTGTATGAAGTTACTGGATTACAACTACCAATATAGAAATCAAATAGACCACATAATTGGAAGTAGTAGATGGAGAAGCAGGCAAAAGCAGGGCAAAGGCTAATAGAGTTTTGTCAAGAGAACAAGCTGGTCATCACAAACACTCTTTTCCAACAACACAAGAGGCGACTCTACACATGGACATCACCAGATGGGCAATACCGAAATCAGATTGATGATGTTCTCTGCAGCCAAAGATGGAGAAGCTCTATACAGTCAGCAAAAACAAGACCTGGAGCTGATTGTGGCTCTGATCATCAGCTTCTTATAGCAAAATTCAAGCTTAAACTGAAGAAAGTAGGAAAAACCACTGGGCTAGCCAGGTATAATCTAAACCAAATCCCTTATGAATACACAGTGGAAGTGAAGAACAGATTTAAGGAATTCGATTTGGTGGACAGAGTGCCTGAAGAACTATGGATGGAGGCTCGTAACATTGTACAGGAAGCAGCAACAAAAACCATCCCAAAGAAAAGGAAATGCAAGAAAGCAAAGTGGCTGTCCAACGAGGCCTTACAAATAGCAGAGAAGAGAAGGGAAACAAAATGCAAGGGAGATAGGGAAAGTTACAAAAAATTGAATGCAGATTTCCAAAGAATAGCAAGGAGAGACAAGAGGGCCTTCTTAAACGAACAGTGCAAAGATATAGAGGAAAATAATAGAAAGGGAAAAACCAGAGATCTGTTCAAGAAAATTGGAGATATTAAAGGAACATTTTGTGCAAAGATGGTCATGATAAAGGACAAAAATGGTAGGGACCTCACAGAAGCAGAAGACATCAAGAAGAGGTGGCAAGAATACACAGAGGAATTATACCAGAAAGATCTGGATGTCCCGGACAACCCAGATAGTGTGGTTGCTGACCTTGAGCCAGATATCCTGGAGAGCGAAGTCAAGTGGGCCTTAGAAAGCATGGCTAACAACAAGGCCAGTGGAGGTGATGGCATTCCAGTTGAACTATTTAAAATCTTAAAAGATGACACTGTTAAGGTGCTACACTCAATATGCCAGCAAGTTTGTAAAACTCAGCAGTGGCCAGAGGATTGGAAAAGATCAGTCTACATCCCAATCCCAAAGAAGGGCAGTGCCAAAGAATGCTCCAACTACCGTACAATTGACTGTGTCGACCACAACAAACTATGGCAAGTTCTTAAAGAAATGGGAGTGCCTGACCACCTTATCTATCTCCTGAGAAATCTGTATGTGGGATAGGAAGCAACAGTTAGAACTGGATATGGAACAACTGATTGGTTCAGAATTGGGAAAGGAGTATGACAAGGCTGTATATTGTCTCCCTGCTTATTTAACTTATATGCAGAATACATCATGCGAAAGGCAGGACTGGATGAATCCCAAGACGGAATTAAGATTGCCGGAAGAAATATCAACAACCTCAGATATGCAGATGATACCACTCTGATGGCAGAAAGTGAGGAGGAATTAAAGAACCTCTTAATGAGGGTGAAAGAGGAGAGCGCAAAAAATGGTCTGAAGCTCAACATCAAAAAAACTAAGATCATGGCCACTGGCCCCATCACCTCCTGGCAAATAGAAGGGGAAGATATGGAGGCAGTGACAGATTTTACCTTCTTGGGCTCCATGATCACTGCAGATGGTGACAGCAGCCATGAAATTAAAAGACGCCTGCTTCTTGGGAGGAAAGCGATGAGAAATCTAGACAGCATCTTAAAAAGCAGAGACACCACCTTGCTGACAAAGGTCCGCATAGTCAAAGCTATGGTTTTTCCAGTAGCGATGTATGGAAGTGAGAGCTGGACCATAAAGAAGGCTGACTGCCGAAGACTTGATGCTTTTGAACTGTGGTGCTGGAGGAGACTCTTGAGAGTCCCCTGGACTGCAAAGAGAACAAACCTATCCATTTTGAAGGAAATCAACCCTGAGTGCTCACTGGAAGGACAGATCCTGAAGCTGAGGCTCCAATACTTTGGCCATCTCATGAGAAGAGAAGACTCCCTGGAAAAGACCCTGATGTTGTGAAAGTGTGAAGGCAAGAGGAGAAGGGGATGACAGAGGACGAGATGGTTGGACAGTGTCATCGAAGCTACCAACATGAATTTGACCCAACTCCGGGAGGCAGTGGAAGACAGGAGGGCCTGGCGTGCTCTGGTCCATGGGGTCACGAAGAGTCGGAGATGACTTAACGACTAAACAACAACAGATGGAGAAGCTGTATTCTTTCTGCCAAAATAAGATCAGGAACAGACTGTGGTACTTACCATGAAATGCTAATAGGAAAAAAATCAGAGTAAAGCTGAAAAAGAGAATTATAATGCAAAAATATAATTTAAATATTTTTGATGAGATTAAATCAATACAAAGAAGAAGTTTGAATTACTAAACTCAGTTGACCTTGAATCAGAAGAACTATGGATTGAAACCAGAGATATCTCCCCTCACCAGAGAGGGGAGATTGTTTGGAGGCTTAGGAGGTTGCGCCGTGGAGGCGAGCGGTGAGGCGAGTTTGGGCGATTGTGGAGACTGAGATGGAGACGGAGGAGACCGACGGAGGCTGTTGCTGGAGCTCAGAACGTGGGGCCGGTACGCACCGATTACCGGAGTTTAGAGTGACATTGAGAGGTCCCGAAACATCACGAATTGGAGTCCGGCGACTGTCAGAGGACCGTTGAGTCATCTGTGGTTGCGGGAGGACTCTGTGAAGCTCCGAGAGCGTCGGGGGGCTCGGAAGAGCAAGGCGGTTTGTGTGAAGTTACAGCTGGGAAAGAGCTGAGAAGCCGCCGCGAGGCGAAAAGGCTGCTTGTCGGGGCTTCTGCTGGTAACCTGCACAAGCCGATATGTTGGGAGATACAACAACCATATTGCCAGGATTCGCTTTCCCTGCCTGCTCCCCTAGTTCGGCCAGTGAAGATTTAACAACTGTGTTTTGTGGGAGAAAAATGGCAACAGTAGCACCATTTTTAGTTTCAATCTCTGTGCTGCTGTTGCTTCCCCTGCCTATTGCTGCAACTTCCGATACTAGCCTCACCTGTAAGAACTGTACTTTAACAAGCTCAACTTCCTTAATAACATTAGGAAGGATAACATCATTAGACGAAGTAAGGCAGAACAGGACTGTATGCGGGGGGTAATAATTGTGGGTTTATTTTCTTTAATTTTATTTTTATGATATATTTTTGTATGTGACTATATGTGATTATTAGTTTATTATAGTGCACTCATTTTATTTTTTACTTTATTCTATTCTTTTCTCTTATTTTTTCTTTTTTTCTCTTGTTTTTGTTTTGCTTAGTTTAATTTATATGCCATTTAAATTTTTAAATTATATTTTATTTAAACTGTTAAATTGATAAAATTCTTAGTTGATAATTTGCCTAATTTTGATAAATTGTTTTAAGTCTTATGACTAATTAATATTGGATTAATTGGGTTAATTACTATTTTGTTAATTATTGTTATTATCGTTTTACTGAATTAATTTAGTGTATTCTGTGGGTTTATTTTCTTTTTCTTTGTGACATGGAGTGGAAGGCCTCCCCCCCCCCCGCGGGGGTTTCTCGAACATCCGGGTGATTACGGGTAGAGGGAGATATGGCGTTGGCGCAGTCCCTACTCATGTAAGAAGAACAGTGAACAGATATTTGAAGGCTTTTCACTGTTCTGGGGCTGCGACCAACCGCCAGGCTCGAGGTAGTCAGATCAGCCGGCCCTCCACTCTAAAACTGGTGCTGTTGAATGCCAGGTCTGTGTCCAATAAATCCCAGATTATTCAAGATCTTATCCTGGAGGAGGACGCAGACCTGGCGTGTATAACTGATACTTGGGTGGGCGGGGAAGGGGGAGTTCCCCTAACTCTTGCCTGTCCCCCCGGTTACGCAGTCCAGCACCAGGGTAGACTGGAGGGGCGGGGGGGAGTAGCCATTGTTTATAGAAACACTCTAGAGGTTACTAGGCGCTCTTCGGTGGTGAAGCCAGGTCTGGAGGCCCTCCACGTGTTTGTTGGGGCCAGGGATGGTATTGGGATCTTGCTGGGTTGCTGCGCTCCCCGCGACCCAGCCACCTCCTTACCGGAGCTGGCGGACTTTGTCTCTGCGGCACTATTGGAGTCCCCGAGGCTTCTGGTCCTGGGTGACTTCAATGTGCATGCGGAGGCAGGGGTTTCCGGTCCAGCTCTTGAGTTCTTGGAAACCATGGCTTCCTTGGACATGTCCCAACATGTCAACGGTCCCACACATGTGGGCGGCCATATGCTAGACCTGGTATTTTCCACCGAGAGGAGCGAGCGTGGTCTGATGGTGACTGACCTGGTGTCGGTCCCCTTGTCATGGTCAGATCATCACCTAATAAAATGTAACCTCTCAGTGGCATTCCCTCCCTGCAGGGAGCAGGGACCTATTTTGATGGTCCGCCCTCGAAGGTTACTGGATCCATTACGATTCCAGGATACCATGAGAGGGATTCCAGCTGATCTGTCTGGCGCTCCTGTCGAGGCTCTGGTTGACGGCTAGATTGCCGCCGCAACTAGGGCTGTAGACACGATTGCCCCTAAACGCCCTCTCCATTGCAGAGCTCGGCCAGGGGCCTGGTATAATCAGGAACTACGAGCTATGAAGCGAAATAGGAGACAGCTAGAGTGCACTTGGAGAGACAAACCGACGGATTATAATAAGAGAACTGTCAGGATCACAACTAACCATTACCTGGCTAAGGTGAAGGCTGCTAGAAGATCACACTTCGCTGACCGGATAAGCGAAGCTTCAAATCAGCAGGCGGAACTTTTCCGTATAGTTCGCGATCTATCCGGAATTGGTCTGGGTGATGGGCCTCCCATTAATATCTCACCTGACCAATTTGCAGCATTTTTAAAATCTAAAGTGGAGGCCATCCGCCGGGATCTCTCTCCTTTTTAAAATACAGTGGATCGAGCAGGGATGTCCAGCGCTCCGCCTTGCCCGGTGACTCTTGATCTCTTTCAGCCTGTGATGCCAGATTTGGTGGACAAAGCGCTTGATCGCTGTTGGGCCACCACCTCCTCCCTTGACCCTTGCCCGGCCTGGCTAATCAAAGCAGCCGAATGGGCCACTGCGATAACAACCGAATGGGCCACTGCGATAATTAATGGGTCTCTCCTTGAGGGCAAGGTTCCTCCCGCCCTCAAGGAGACACTCATTAGGCCCATTAGGAAGAAACCAAATTTGGCGGCGGACGACATTGGCAACTACAGGCCTGTCGCCAATGTTTCTTTCCTTAGCAAAGTGGTGGAGAGGGTGGTGGCTGATCAGCTGCAGGCTTTTTTGGATGAAACTAATGCCCTGGACCCATTTCAGTCGGGCTTCAGGCTGCGCCATGGTATGGAAACGGCACTGGTCGCACTGTTGGATGACCTGTTGAGGGAGGCTGACAGGGGCAATATGTCCTTGTTGGTCCTCCTTGACATTTCAGCGGCCTTTGATACCGTCGACCACTGTATCCTCCTGGGGAGGCTCTCGGAGTTGGGAATCGGTGGACAGGCACTTGCCTGGCTCCGATCCTTCTTGGAGGACCGACCACAGCGAGTCCAGCTTGGGGAGAGTGTTTCGGCCCCGTGGAGCCTCAATTGTGGGGTTCCGCAGGGTTCGATCATCTCTCCAATGCTGTTTAACATCTATATGAGGCTGCTGGGAGGGGTCATCAGGGGGTGTGGGGCTTCGTGCCATCAGTACGCTGATGACACCCAGCTCTACATCTCTTTTTCACCTTCCTCAGTGGATGCCGTCCCGTCCCTTGAGCGCTGCCTGGAGGCTGTACTACGGTGGATGCAGGAGAATGGGCTGAGGCTGAACCCGGACAAGACGGAGGTCCTGAGGGTGGGTGGCCCCTCCATCTGCGGTTTGGGAAACTCCCTCTCTTTTGGGGGGGTGACTCTCACCGCAAAGAGTGAGGTTCGCAGCTTGGGAGTACATCTGGACCCGGCGCTCACCATGGAGACCCAGGTGGCGTCAGTGGTCCGCTCCGCCTATTTTCATCTGCGGCGGATTGCCCAGCTGTGTCCCTATCTTGATGTTGGGGCACTCACCACTCTGGTCCACGCGCTCGTAATCTCGAGATTAGACCACTGTAATGCGCTCTACGTGGGGCTACCTTTGAGGTTGTTGCGGAAACTTCAAATGGTGCAAAATGCGGCGGCCAGACTCCTCAGTGGGACGAGAAAACACCAGCACATCTCTCCCACGCTGGCCGCCTTGCATTGGCTCCCCATTCGTTTCCGCATCCACTTCAAAGTGTTAATGATGACTTATAAAGCCCTAAACGGTTTAGGACCTCGATACATGGTGGAACGCCTTCTCCCACCTAAATCTACCCGAGTCACCCGTTTTAGCCAGGAAAGGCGGCTGAGGGGCCTAACGCCGAGAGAGGCCTGGAAAGAAAGAACTAGAAACCGGGCCTTTTCGGCAGTGGCCCCTTGATTATGGAACACCTTGCCGCCGGAAATCACCCTGGCACCCTCACTGGGTGTTTTTAAGAGTCATTTAAAGACTTGGCTCTTTAGACAGGCCTTCCCTCCAGTCAACACTTGATTTTTTTTTTAGTTTCCTTTTCTTCCATCTTGAATTTTTAAATTTGTTGATTTAAGCATGTGATTGTTTTTTATGATATGTTTGATAGTTATAATGAAGATTTTATATTGTTACATTTTATGATGTTTTATAACTGATTGTAAGCCGCCCCGAGTAGACTTTGTCTAGAGGGGCGGGGTAAAAGTCAAATAATAAATAAAATAAATAATAAAATAATAAATAAAGATATTGTCATGGAAGAATTTAAAAGGTCAATTCCTGTAGTTAAGAGAAAATAAAAATCTAGATGGATGACTGATGCAATTAGAATTGTTAATGACAAATAGAAGCAAAAGTAAGAGAACACAGAAGAGGGGTCAGAATCCCAAATGCAACCTTTCAGTGGCTGTCATGCCCCTACAAAAAGAACTATTACAGTGGTCAATGCAAAGAAATAGAACAACAAAAGAGGAAGAAGTAAAGATCTGTTTGTTAAAATTCAAGAAATCAAAGGGAACTTTAAACCTAGATTAGGGATGCTGAAAAATCAATAGGGGAACATTTCATTTGACCAGGATAATTACAGAGGGGTCAACAGGGAGAGATGAGAAAATTGGCACTCAAAAGACTCAGGCACCAGCAGCCAGTTGCCTTGCCTTTCTCACTGCTTCTGTAGCTGGCTGAAATGGCTTCAAATAGAATGGTTACAAACCCTTTCACATCTTCTGTGTCTCAAGCAATCAGACCTCTTGAACAAATGCAAATATATCCCCCCCCCCCCGAAAAAAGCCCCAATATCAGAGGGGAAAAATTTGGATCTGGGGGCAAAAACTTTTGGTTGATTTGCATTGACTTGTATGTCATGTAGTAATGGAAAATAATGTGAATCTGACTGTCCCAATCCCGTAGCATTTCCTGAATTATTTGTCAACATAGTTGCTTCCTGAGACTCAGAAGGACAGCTATGAAGGAAAGAAAAGATCCTCAAGTATAAGGAAGAGAAGGAGATTACCTCTAGTATGCTGTTCTTGATTTCTGTGCACAATTGTTTAAGTTAGATAGTGAAGAAAGCTGTCAGGAAAATGTATTTTAGTTGGGGGGTTGGCGGGGGGAACTTTATGGATACCTTGGATGCCCAGGAAGACAAGTAATTGGTTTCTTGATCAAAAGAAGCCTGAATTATATCCAGAAGTGAAAATGACAATACCAAGGCTCTTGTACTTTGGACACATTGTAAGAAGACAAAAGTCACTGGAAAAAACAGTAATGCTGGGAAAAGCTGAAGGCAACAGGAAAAGAAGAAGACCAACTAAAAGATGGATTGACTCAATAAAGGAAGTAACAGCCTTGAATTTGTAAGACCTGCACAGGTTTATTGATGATATCACCCACACTCATTTGTAGTGTTGTTGTAAATCAGAAGCAACTTTAATGGCATGTAACAAAAACAAGAGTTGAGAGTTGGTTTCACATTTTGCAACATAGATTGCTTTGGTTGAATCATGTCAGTTCTTAGCGTATATATTAGTTTGTTTATTTATTTATTTATTTATTTATTTATTTATTTATTTATTTATTTATTTACTGCATTTATACCCCGCCCATCTAGTCAATTGACTACTCTGGGCGGCTTCCAACATGTATAATAAAACATTATAAAAATAACAACGTTATAAACATCAATAATCAAATTATTCAAGATGGAAAAAATAGGAAGAAATAAATCAAATCAAATAATAACTGGAGGGAAGGCCTGCCTAAACATCCAGGTTTTCAATTGGCTTTTAAAAATGCCCAGCGAGGGAGCCGCACGGATCTCAGGTGGAAGATTATTCCAGAGGCGAGGAGCAACCGCCGAGAAGGCCCGGTTTCTTGTTTTTTCCTTCCGGACCTCCCTCGGCGTCAGGCTCCTCAGCCTCACCTCCTGACTAGATCGAGTGATACGGGTAGATTTTGGTGGGGGTAGATGTTCCGCCAAGTATCGAGGCCCTAAACTGTTTAGGGCTTTGTATGTAAGCATTAAGACTTTGAAGTCAACGCGGAACCGAATGGGCAGCCAATGCAACGCGGCCAGAATAGGAGAGACATGGTGATATTTTCTCACTCCACTAAGGAGTCTGGCCGCCACATTTTGCACCATTTGGAGTTTCCGCATCAGCCTCAAAGGTAGCCCCACGTAGAGCGCATTACAGTGGTCTAATCTCGAGATTACGAGCGCATGTACCAAAGTGGTGAGTGCCCCAACATCAAGATAGGGACACAGCTGGGCTATCCGCCAAAGATGAAAAAAGGCGGTATGGACCACTGACACCACCTGAGTTTCCATGGTGAGCGCCGGGTCCAGATGGATCCCTAAGCTGCGAACCTCACTCTTTGTGGTAAGAGTCACCCCTCCCAAAAGAGAGGGAGTTTCCCAGACCACTGATGGTGGGGCCACCCACCCTCAGTACCTCCGTCTTGTCCGGGTTCAGCCTCAGCCCATTTTCTTGCATCCATTGCAGCACAGACTCCAAGCAGCGCTGAAGGGACAGAACGGCATCCCCTGTAGTTGGTGAAAAGGAGATGTAGAGCTGAGTGTCATCAGCGTACTGATGGCACGATGCCCCACACCCCCTAATGACCCCACCCAGCGGCCTCATATAGATGTTAAACAGCATTGGGGAGATGATCGAACCCTGCGGAACCCCACAATTGAGGCTCCACGGGGCCGATACCCTCTCCCCAAGCTGTACTCTCTGAGGACGGTCCCCGAGGAAGGATCGGAGCCAGGCAAACGCCAGGCCACCGATTCCTAACTCGGAGAGCCTCCTCAGGAGGATACCGTGGTCGACGGTATCAAAGGCCGCCGAGATATCGAGGAGGACCAACAGGGATGTTTTACCCCTGTCAGCCTCTCTCAATAGGTCATCATACAGAGCGACCAGTGCCGTTTCTGTACCATGGCGCGGCCTGAAACCCGACTGGAATGGATCCAGGGCATTTGTTTCATCCAAATGAGCCTGAAGCTTATCAGCCACCACCCTCTCCACCACTTTGCTAATGAAACATTGGCGACGGGCCTATAATTGCCAATTTCGTCCGCCGCCAAACTGGGTTTCTTCCTTATGGGCCTAATGAGTGTCTCCTTGAGGGCAGGAGGTACCCTGCCCTCAAGGAAAGACCCATTAATTATTACTGTGGCCCATTCAGTTGTTATAGGCCTGGCTGCTTTGATTAGCCAGGCCGGGCAAGGGTCAAGGGATGAGGTGGTGGCCCGACAGCGATCAAGCGCTTTGTCCACAATATCTGGCGTCACAGGCTGAAAGAGATCAAGAGTCACCGGGCAAGGCGGAGCGCTGGACATCTCTGCTCGACTCACTGTGTCCAAAAAAGGAGAGAGCTCCCGGCGGATGGCCTCCACTTTAGCTTTAAAAAATGCTGCAAATTGGTCCGGTGAGATACTAGGGGGAGGCCCGTCACTTAGACCAATTCCGGATAGGTCGCGCACTATACGGAAGAGCTCCGCCTGCTGGTTTGAAGCTTCGCTTATCCGGTTAGCGAGATGTATTCGGCTAGCAGCCTTTACCTTAGCCAGGTAAAGGTTAGTCGCGGCTCTGACAGCTATCCAATTATAATCCGTCGGGTTCTTTCTCCACTTACGCTCTAGCCTTCTCCTAGTTTGCTTCATCGCTCGTAGGTCCTGATTAAACCAGGACACAGGCCGAGCTCTGCGTTGGAGAGGGTGTTTAGGAGCGATCGTGTCTACAGCCCTGGTAGCAGCGGTAAACCAGCCATCAACCAGAGCCTCAACAGGAGCGCCAGCCAGAACAGTCGGTACACCTCTCATGGCATCCTGGAATCCTACAGGGTCCAGTAGCCTTCGAGGGCGGACCATAGAAATAGGTCCTTGCTCCCTGCGAGGGTAGAGAGCCACTGAGAGGTTACATTTTATTAGGTGGTGATCTGACCATGACAAGGGGACCGACATAAGGTCAGTCACCATCAGACCACACTCACTCCAATTGGTGGAAAAAAACAGGTCTAGCATATGACCACCCACGTGGGTGGGGCCGTTGACATGTTGGGACATGTTCAAGGAAGCCATGGTTTCCAAGAACTCAAGAGCCGGCCCAGAAGTCTCTGCCTCCGCGTGAATGTTGAAGTCACCCAAAACCAATAGCTTCGGGGACCTCAACAGTGCAGCGGAGACAAAGTCCGCCAGCGCGGTAACCCAGCAAGATCCCAATACCATCCCTGGCCCCTATCGACACGTGGAGGGCCTCCAGACCCGGCTTTACCACCGAGGAGCTACAAACTTAGTTCCTCTGCTCCATCAAGTTTCTGTTGTTTAGGTTCTCTCTCCTTGAGAAACAGTTTTAGAAGGAAAAAGGAAATGATGACAATCCCTAAGTGTCTACAAGCTAGTGGGTGTTAAGTTCTTTTCTGCAGTCTCACTTTCTGCTGAAAAATTATCAGTAATCCTGATGATATTTTTGTACAAAAGCACACATTTTAAAACTAGTACCCTGTATAGCAGTGGTCCCCAACCTTTTTAAGACCACAGACAGGTTGGGGAAGGCGGGGCACGCATGCGCGAAGGAGTGGGGGGCACTTGCGTGGGTGCACGCACACTCACACGCATGCGTGAAGGGTGGGGGGTGCTTGGGGGCACTCGCACACATGCGCGAAGGGGTGGGGGCACTTGTGCACATGTCTGAAGGGGCTGTGCAGGGGGAATGCGTGCAGGGGAGGAGATCTGTCTCCATGGTCCGGCCTGGGCCACGGACTGGCACGGGGCCGCAGACCAGGGGTTGGGGACCCCTGCTTTGCAGGATTACCTCTATGGTCATTCCAAAAAGGAGATTTGACATACAGTGGTGCCTCGACTTACGAACTTAATCCGTCCGGAAGATGGTCGTAACTCGAAATGGTCATAAGTCGAAGCACCATTTCCCATTGAAATGCATTGAAATGCAATTAATGCGTTCCGGCCGAATAAAAAAATAAAAAAGAATAAAATCACTGCAAGACCCATCGGAAACGCAATTAATCACTTCCAGCCAAAGGGGGGGGGGGGAGAAAAGCAATTAAGCATGCAAGACCCATCGGAAATGCAAAGAAAACAAAGCAAAAAGCAAGCGAAGCAAACAGAGCACATCGGAAATGCAAAGAAAGCAAAGGAAAAAGCAAACAGAGCACATCGGAAATGCAAAGAAAACAAAGCAAAAAGCAAGGGAGGCAAACAGCACATCGGAAATGCAAAGAAAGCAAAGGAAAAAGCAAACAGAGCACATCGGAAATGCAAAGAAAACAAAGCAAAAAGCAAGGGAAGCAAACAGCACATCGGAAATGCAAAGAAAGCAAAGGAAAAAGCAAACAGAGCACATCGGAAATGCAAAGAAAACAAAGCAAAAAGCAAGGGAAGCAAACAGCACATCGAAAATGCAAAGAAAGCAAAGGAAAAAGCAAACAGAGCACATCGGAAATGCAAAGAAAACAAAGCAAAAAGCAAGGGAAGCAAACAGCACATCGGAAATGGGGGGAAAAAACCCAAAAAGCAACCAAGCCCCTCAAGACCCATCAGAAATGGGGGAAAAAACCCAAAAAACAAACAACCCCCCCCAAGACCCATCGGAAATGGGGAAAAAAACTCCAAAAAGCAACCAAACCCCCCAAGTCCCATCGGAAATGGGGAAAAAGAAACCCCAAAAAGCAACCAAACCCCCCAAGACCCATCGGGAATGGGGGGGGGGAAACCCAAAAAGCAACCAAACCCCCCAAGACCCATCAGAAATGGGGAAAATAACCCAAAAAACAAACAAACCCCCAAGACCCATCACAGCACAGAAACATAACCTCCCCAGCCCAAAACCATGCTGCAAAACCCACCCAGAACAGTTTTTAAAAAGCAGAAAACAGCACCTTACCTTGCCAGGCAGCCTCCTCCGATCGCACACTCTCTAACTGCTGGGGCAAAAGAGCTACAAAGAAGCAGCCTTGTCGCCACCTAGAGTTAGCAATTTGAATTTCCCGCCTTTTCCCCCTGCCTTTTTGTGTTCGTAACTGGAAGCTCCAGCCGCAAGTCAAAGCAAAATTTTGCGGCCGGAGCTGGTCGTAACTCGAAATGGTCGTATGTCGGGACGTTCGTAAGTCGAGGCACCAGTGTACTGAAAGGGATTGAAGTGTAGCAGCCTGATGCCAAAGACAACTATGTATCTGTTTGCTATATTAGTTGTATAAACTGGGGAATTGCAGCAGGTTAAAATTATCAAAGGTGCTACATCTATTGAAAGTTATTCTTTTTCACAGCTACAAGAGGGGAGAGAGTCCTGTCCTCTTTTGCATTTGCCACCCTAGGTGTAGCTTTGCTGCTCTGTTTGCACTCCCTGTGGGAAGACTTACAGGGAAAAAAGAGCCTTAGAGTCTGCATTCATACCCAGTGTGGTGTACTGGACAGAGTAATGGATTAGGACTCTGGAGATCAAGGTTCAAATCTCCACGTGGATTTGAAACTCAGTGGGGGAGTGGAACTAGTAAACCACTCCTTAAACATCTCATTTACCTTCAAAGCTCTAGCAGAGTCACTGTAAGTTGACTTCAACTCAGTGGCACATAATTAACTGTAGAGTCTGCATTACTAAGTATGTGAAATTAATATAACACAGAGAATATTGAAATAGGTGGAAAACAGAAATTTGTAATTATAGTATGCATTACTACGTTCACATACCTTGATCTATTCTTTGTAGGAGTATTCTTAATTGATTCTTGACTATGTTCATTTTGGTTCTCTGCATCTGTACTTGACTTTTTCATGCTGCTGTAGGAATAAACCGTTGCTTGGCTTTGGCTTTTTCTAAATTCTTCAATAGGACCCACTATACCAGAGATAGTGACACGTTTTGAAGATGTTTTTTTCATGATTTCTGCTTTAACTGGCTCTTTACTAGATTGTTGGCATATGAAAGATTCTACTACATTGTATCCCTTGGGGAAAAAACAAGGACAGAGAGGAAATTAGTAGTAAATGTAGTAAAAATGTGCACATTTTGAAGTTTCAACACAGTCTTGGCATCACAGAAGTTCTCATTATATTGTTGGGAAGATAGGTAAATTTTCTATAGTGATGAGCTAAGAAAATTAAGAATTGAACTTGTGTAGCAAATTGATAGCAATATATAGTACTAGTGAACAGTGAATTACCTGTATCACCTTATAAATTTATGTTATTTTGATTTGTAGATGTTGTTTTATCATTCTTTATTGTATAGTCTATAAACCTAGAAACATTTTGAATTTATTTAATTTGATTGAATTGCCTGTGTTCTGAGGTCTGTTTTTTCATGGCTCTTTGCTAGGCACTCTAGTGGGACTGGATATTTATCTAGAATGACCACAATATCCCATGCTGCTTAGATAGAACTTATAGGCAATGCCAACACACAGGTTAAAAAATCACAGTAAAGTATATCTGCTGTGTGTCTCCTGTTATTTTTTGTTGTCTTAAAATAAGTGGAAACACTTAAAGGAAAGTGCTAGCACAAGTTCGTCTTCACATCCTCTTTCAGAAATACTAACAAATTATATCTAGGACAAGAGAGTATGACATGTTTTTCCTGACATTTGGCAAACCAACAGGCAACTAGTATTGCTTTGTGTTTTGTTTTTTTAAGGAAAGTTTCTCTAGCATATACTGATGATTTCTGCCATACATTTGCTATATGAAATCTTCTGATATTTTCTAAACCCGTTTTGTGAAGATTTGTTGTACCCATCCAGTTAGTACTCACTTTAAGTGTTTTGTTCCTGACATCCCTATTTTCTTCCTCGGTCTCAAAATCCTTATACAGAGCATTGACTAGAGAACCTTTAGATCGAGAGTGCAGTCGATTTATGAGCTGTGTCCACTGATGGAAGAGATGAGCCTGCTTCTCTGGTCGGGCACAGAGTTCTAGGTAGTAGGCACGGCCGCTCACCAGCTTTAGTTTGATACGTCTTTTTTTAGCTGAATGAACAGAAAGGTCTACAAACTTCAAAGGCAGAAACCTGCAAGAAAATTCTCAGATGAGGTTCTAAAGTTATGCCTCATTGAATTGACATACAAACAGGGTGGAAAAATGAGATTCAAACAAGCAAGGAGCACAGATGCCTATTTCAAGAAATCACAATGTGCTGTCAGTTTTGCATGTAGACAGTAGAAAGGAAAGGTACACAGTATGTCTCGCCTTTGCTTGTTTTCATAGACTGTGGACACATTCTAAGCATGTAACAGAAAGATGCCATATTATACTAACTGACAAACCACACTGGATTTCCCTCATGCCTGCAATGCAGGTGTAGAAAATTGCAGCGCTATTATGCAGCCTAGCCAGGAGGAGCATGGAATCTCACAATGAAAGAAGCAGTTAGATAATATATCCTCTTTTTAAAGCTGAACCTTTGGTTTTGCACTGTGTACTAAATAAAGACACAGGAAGTTCCATGCATAAACCTTTAGATAGAGGACATTGCTTTTATGAGCAACTGTACATTTGGTCCCTAAATTTGCATGCTTTCCCTGTCCCTCCCTTCCCCTTGTAAACCTATGAGATGCAATTGTGTTCAGTGTTCTTACTAAGCAAGCTGCTCTGGCTGCTTTGTTTTTTTAACTGAAGAGTGTGGTGAAAATGCATTAAATAAGACATTGGAAACAGGATTCTCATCTATATGACTTAATAGAGTAACATTTAGTGGGTGAAATCCTGTTGCTTAGTGCAGTAAGTCACAGTAGAGTAGGCCCACGGAATTGGTGACGACTTGGTGAGTCAATTCATCTGTAAGTTCCATTGATTCAAACAGGCCTACTCTAATTGCAACTTATAAGTTGCATCCAGAATAGGTCCATTTGCATCAGCTGAAGTTATGGAGGAGTTGACTCACCAAATTCCCACTGATTCAGTGGGCCTACTCTACTTACTATGCTAAGCAGCAGGATTTCAGCCATTGTATGTATATGAAGTTTCATTATTTATTTAGTTAAAGTATTTTCATACTACTTTTCACCATACTAGATCCTAGAGTATGTAGAAAGCATAAAGCAAAACATTTAGTAAAACTCAGATCAAAGGAAAAAGCAAAAGATAGACACAATTAAAATGGCTGGGTAAATCCTTTTTCCTGAAACTTTAAGAACAGAGATCCAGTGTTAGTATTTTGGATGGAATGACAGAGTAATATATGTAATCACATCCTTGCTTGGGCATAGAAACTCACTGGTGGATGGCGGCACTGGTAAAACCACTCTGTAAATGTCTCACATGCCTTGAATACTCTGTTAGGGTTACCATAAGTTGGATGTGACTTGATGGCACCTAACAATAACCTTAAAAGATAATCATGTTTGCAGTAGGTGAACATCTCTGTGGAGGACAATAGATATGTATAGGCCACCACTTCTAAAATAGCAGACACTGTCATTAATTTCTGTCTCCACTCAGATGGGCGAGGGCTGTGGACAAGGCCTTTGGCAGATGGTCTTGCCCACATGTCCCTACTCTCTGCAGACTCATTGTGCTTCCCTTGTAATGTTGGTGGATATTGTACTTTTCCTTGTCTTGATCTCCTTAAGCACGACTAAAGAATTATGCATTTCATTTTCAATAAGACTTTCTCATGGGAGGCTGGATAAAAAGCACATCTTATACTTTCACCTCATTTGGAAAAAGAGTGCCACCAACTGAAAAAGAATACTGTGCTGCTGCTACTAAGAAAGTAATTGATGTGAAGCATCGATTTTTGGTGAAGACAATTTTATGTATAGGCATTTTATTTTTTAAGGGACACTGTGAAATTGGGAAAGATTTAGGCCTTAACCCAGAAATAAAGCAAACTACTTTAATACTTGCTGGTTTTTCAGTCATACATTCCTCAGTACCAATTTACCTAGTGAGTACTAATTCATCTTCAGAAGAAGAGTGCTTTGTACTTGCCGGGCGTGTTGAAATAGCTTCCTGGGAGGATGAAGGAGTTGAATGGGCAAGCAGCATCACATTTGGCATTGACAGGTTTGGCCTGGAGGCACAAACGCCCATGGTTACATAATTGGGACGATTATGAAGGTAAATTGATTCACCTCTTCTAGTGACCTATAAAGAGAGAGATTACTTCAAATAATAAAATAAATAACATTATTTCAAATGAATGGGGATACTCAGTGTACTATTAGGATTCAGAACTGAAATCCAGTTGTACAGTTCCATGTGTATAACAGTGATAATGTCATCAGAAGTGGCAAATTGCTGCTGATTAAAGGCAATTTTATGGTGCATGTGAATTGTATACAAACAATGAAGTTGTATGCACCTTGAAATACCCAACAGGTTTTCAGTCTCTGAGTCCTAACAAATAGAACAGAAACTGTAAACAGGATATATACCTGAAGGAGCTATTTATAACATTTACAATCTCCCTTTCCTCCACTGAGCTCAACTCAGTAGAAGTGAGAAGAATGTAAATTTGCTTATTTAATACATTTACAACCTGCTTTCCTGTACTGCAGGGGTCCCCAATCCCCGGTCCACAGCCTGGTGCTGGTCCGTGGGCTTCCCAGGACTGGGCCACAGAGATAGATCTCCGCCCCCACGCACACACAGTGGGCGTGTCGCGCTTGTGGGGGGAGTGTGTCATAGTCACGGGGGGGTGTCACCTCTGCCCCCCGTGCATGGTGCCCGCCCCCCCAACTGGTCCGCAGTTCCAAAAAGGTTGGGGACCGCTGCTCTACTGAGCTCAAGGCAGTGTGCATGGCTCTTCTCCTGCCCACTTTATCTTCACTGTCCTCACGTTATTGTCATCAAGGTCACAGAGTAAACTTCATGACTAAGTGGAGATGGTAGAGATGGTCTCAGGAGTAGTAGTGGACAAACCAAAGACTGTTGTCCTGTGGGACTTCAGTATTCATAACTAGGATTCCCTTTCATGGTACTCATGAAGAGTGTATCACCTCCATGACAGTCAAAGGCCTGCCTTGGTATTTGACCATAGGCATTTGGCAAGTCATACCTCTGCTTTTATATGACCCCAGATTCAATCTGGGTGATACCTATAATGGAGAGACAATATAGTCAGTTGACAATTGTCTCTGGATGTTCCCTTCTGTCTAGTAAAACTCAATTGAATCTTTCTTTGTTAATCTGAGGTGATAGGGTTGACGAAATCAATGGGATATGGCTGGAATGACAATGAAGGGACATGACAAATCTTATCAAATCGATGCTAGAACATATTTTATAGTAGTGGTAGGAGCTTAATCCCTGGAGCTGCTGCTCCTGGAGGCATTCAAAAGTGTAAACAGCTATTCTTTGTTTAAAAAAATTGTACTGGCTGGCCCAGCAGGGCTTAGACGTAGATTGGAGGCTTGCAAAAATGCCTTTGTGTGTCTGTCTGATCTTTTAAGTGTAATGTGCATCTTCCTAGAACAAGTTGGACACCATTTTCCCTAAGCAGATGAACTGTTTGATGAATTGGTAGTCCACTGCGAGTCACAGATAATGATCAGATATTTAAATTTTTTTTACTGAGTTGGATAAAAAATAGAGCTGGGTATTATCATCATACTTTCAGTAACATATCTGCTATCCTTGGATAATGTCATGTAGCAGTTTTTCATTGATTTTGAAAAAGTGTGAGGGTGGGATAGAACCCTGAGGATAAGCTGTACTCCCCTCATATCTTCTTCTTAAATTAGGCCTCTAGGTAGGAACAGAATTACCAAAAGCCCATGTTCTAGCTACCAGCTCAGAGATCACACTCAAAACAATAATGTAATAAAAGGGTATTAAAATTACTCTGAAGATAAGATCTCTTATTCTGGTCCAGCTCAGCCATTAGTATGACTATGGGAATTTTCTGTATAAGATCAGGTCTGAAACCAGTTTGATATGGGCCCAGATATTTGGTCCTGTCAAAAAATGCCTGAAGTTGAATGGTCACCATCCACTCAAGTACATTTCCTAAGATAGGGATGTTTGCAAATGATTGATAGTTATAACAGTTCTCAGGGTCCAAGAAGGGTTTGTTAAAAGTCTTGTAAATACCTCTTTCCAAGTTTGGGAGCACCTCTCTCTGGAAGGTATTAATCAACCATCTCAACCCAGCTGGTGAATCCTCATGTGCTGGAAGAGGCCAGGGGAATGTGACCTTCAAATGAGATTGAACTGCAACTGTTGTAGACCCTAGCTGGCATAACAAATGGTGAGGGGTAATGGAACCTGTAGCGGAACAACAGCTGGAGAGCCACACATTTGGTATCCTAATAGTAACAAAGATGGGAGTTGACTAAGCAAGTGGTAGGAAATAACTTTCCAAACATCTGGTCCATCTTTCTTTGGCTGTAGTAACTGACCATTATCTCATAGTTTTCTGGATACATGTTTTATGCTGTAGTGTATGTGGTATCTAAATTCCAACAGATTTAGTTTGTAGTATAGTTATCATGGGGAGAGCTGGATCATGGAATCACCAGGGGTTGAATACAACTGAATGGATAATTTGATTCAATAGTTATACTTTCATTTAGAGCAATCCAGGCAGTGCTAAACAAGCAGTCCTCTTTAAAAGTTCCGGTTACCTGAACAAATTTGCTCTCAAACACAGGAGCAGATTTCAAGGATATATACTCTCCTTTGTCAAGAATTTTTTGAAGATCTCCCATAATAGGAATGCAACTTGCAGATTCTATGTATTTGACTTGACTTCTTACTACGTCTACAAAAAGACAAGAACAAAATGATATGGGAAATTGTTATTTGCTGATGGGATACTATTATGCAATTACCAGTCTTATAGTAGAAGAGAGTACTAGGGAAAATAGAAAACATAGAATGTATTGGATATAAATATTCTGCATAATAATTTCGTAAGCCTTTCCTGTGGACTATTGCACATGCAGAAATCAACTTTTCAGACGTCTTTAATATGGCAATGGGCATTTTGTCTTCATTGTTCTGTACAAGTACAACGGAAATGTTACAAAAGGAGGGAGGGGTTTTGGGGACTGAGCTTTCAAAATTCACCAATTCTCTCATGGCCGGCACCCATTACAAAAATTCACTGGCTTGGAGGCAACTGGCTGTGGGTCTTCCCACTTCAGATTTCCAACCCACCCCTCTTTCCATGCCCAAAGAAGACATGTTTTTCCCATGTGCCTTGCCTTGGCATGAAACAAGCCATATACTGTCCATTTTGTATAGGTTTTAGCAATGATTGGTACCTAGAAGCGAACTAGAGAAGTGGTTCAGAATGGGACACACTATAGAAAGGATCATGTTACTGAAGTGGCTTCATAATGCATGGCTTGAAATGACAGGATACCAGTATGTGTAAGAAGCATGGAAGTAGCTTATGTAGAAGGGTAGATTGAATCCTTTTCCTAAGTCACTGATTTTTCTGTCCTTTGGAAATGTTTCATTTTTGTGGGAGTGTGACCAGCCCCAACCCAGGTCTGTCACCTTTTAAAACATCTTTCCAGTAGTGTGTCTGTCACCAGCCATTTACCACACTAGACCCAGGGGCTAAAGAGTAAGAATGATAACTTTTAATTGCATAGGGACATTAGACTGGGAACAAATTTGAGCTTGAGTTTTTCTTCATCTACAACAATCAGTTAAGATAATTCATACCTACAAGTTCTTTATCTTTCTCCCTAGCTTGAACATTTGCTCAATTCTGTATTCCCCTTTTTCATCAAAACCCTTATTTTTTTCCCCTTTCTTCCTCAATACCTCTGGTCTCCTTCTCTCTTTCACTACTCCAGCCCTCTAGCCCCCTCCTCCTTCAGGCTCCAGGATAGGCTGACTACATACACTACATACACTATCACATTGCTACCCTGTGAACAAGCGGATTGGCCAGGGTTTCCTTCACATACTTCCCCCCTTAGAAATAATTGCTCCATTTAAAACCTCCAAACAGTTCTCAATAAGGAGCAATGAACTCCAGAGCACATATTATATATTTCTTTAACAATTTGTTCTCAAATGAAGGGCACTGTAGTTTTTGATGGCTCAACATCAGATCCCTTTGACATCCGAAGTGGAGTGAAACAGGGCTGTGTCCTCGCGCTGACTCTGTTTGAGATCTTTTTTGCTGAAGCACGCTTTTGGAACCGTAACAGAAGGTGTCTATCTCTGGACTAGATCAGATGGAAAGCTCTTTAATCTCCCTAGATTGAGAGCTAAGACCAAAGTCCAGCTGAAATGCATGCGGGACTTCCTCTTCGCCAATGATGCAGCTGTTGTTTCCCCTTCTGCTGAAGACCTCCAACAACTCATGAATCGTTTTAGCAAGGCCTGCCAAGATTTTGGACTAACAATCAGCCTGAAGAAAACACATGTCATGGGCCAGGGCGTGGACTCACCTCCCTCTATTACCATCTCTACGCAAGAATTGGAGGGTGTTCATGATTTCGTGTACCTTGGCACAATGATCTCTGACACTTTCTAGATGTTGAGCTGGATAAACACATTGGCAAAGCAGCTACCATGTTCTCATAAAGAGAATATGGCTTAATAAGAAGCTAACGGCATATACCAAGGTCCAGGTCTATAGAGTCTGAGTCCTGAGTACACTCCTGTACTGCAGTGAGTCCTGGACCCTTTGTGCACGGCAGGAGAGGAAGCTGAACACGTTCCATATGCGTTGTCTCTGACGCATTTTTAGTATCACCTGGCAGGGCAAAGTTCCAAACAGAGTAGTCCTAGAACGAGCTGGAATTGTTAGCATGTATACATTACTGAAACAGCGATGTCTACGTTGGCTTGGGCATGTCGTGAGAATGGCTGACGGTCGGATTCCAAAAGATCTCCTGTATGGAGAATTAATGCAGTGAAAGTGCCCCAGAGGGAGACCACAGCTGCGATACAAGGATATCTGCAAGCGGGATCTGAAGGCCTTAGGAATGGACCTCAACAGATGGGAAACCTTGACATCTGAGCGTTCAGCCTGGAGGCAGGCGGTGCAGCATGGCCTCTACCAATTTGAAGAGACACTTGTTCAGCAGGCCGAGGCAAAGAGGCAGTCCCGAAACCAGCAAAATCAGGGAGCTGGACAGGGGACAGATTGTATTTGTCTTGAGTGTGGAAGGGATTGTCACTCTTGAATTGGTCTCCTCAGCCACACTAGACGCTGTTCGAAGACCTCTATTCAGAGCATGTTACCATAGTCTCTCGAGACTGAAGGATGCCTACTACATGTTCTCAAAACATCTATATATATACTTACCTACATACACACCACACAGATTTTCCTTTATATAACCATACTTTACCTAGATCTCTCCCTCAGTTTGCCTGGACAAAGCATCAGCCACCACATTCTCTTTACCTTTGATAGTTTGAATATCAAAGTCAAAATCCTTCAATAGCAAACTCCACCTTAACATTATTATTCCCATCTTCAACATGTCCTCTATCTCTTTTGCTATTTTTTTCTGCAAAATATGTCTACCAGGGCATTAGCCACTGTACTGGCTTCTGTGTTGCCCAAGAGAACAGCTTCTGGATATCTGGTAGCATAATCTACCACAGTGAGGAAGTATTTATTTCTCCTTCATGTAGATCTTAGTAAGGGACCTATTATATCTTTGCTGATTCTCTTAAAAGCTTCATTAATGACTGGCGTAGACATAATTTGGCTTTTTTCTTGTCCCTTTTATTGCCCATTTTTTGGCAGGTATCAGAGTTTTTACAATGTTGTTTAATTTGTTGACCTACCAGAAGAAATTTTGGTTCACTCTATGGGTAGTTCTGGATGTTTCCAGGTGTCCCCCAAATGTTCTGTTATGAGCCATTTCCAATATTCTCTCTCTATATTTTGTAGGGACAATTAACCGTTGATGTCTTCTCCCTTGTCTATTATGAGGTTGTTTCAGAGTTTCCCTATATAATTTATCCTGCACCATTATAAACTTTCCTGGATTTTCTAGTTACAGTTCAAGGGGCTCTGACTTCACCAAGTTGAATAAAGGTTTTAAACTCGCATCCAACTTTTGTTCTGTGGCCAGTTCTGAGGAAGTTTGCTCATTAATAGAGTACAGATGACCTTCTCCCTCTGTCTTAGTTGCCCCAGCAGGTTCCTGATAATTATTCAGAAGAGGAGCATTTTTATTATAAAGCTCCCCCTCAATTCCTATCTTAGACTTCACCAAGGGTTGGATTTGCCTCTAAGATTGGGTAGCCACACACACATTCTTCACATGCCTAGCCAAATCATTTCCAATTAGGCATGGGGCTGGGATATCACCATACACAGCTACCTTCCATTCCCCTTCCCAGTTGTTATATTGGATATTTACATTGGCCACAGGTACAGGAAATGGTGGTGCTCCTAATCCTTTTACCAGAATACTTTCATGAGGTAAAATATTTTCCTTAGTTATAAAATTGAGAAAAAGTTTGCTTTTTGAATATGCTATTGTTATATGCTGTCACATTGTCTTACGGAGATTCTATTAATGTGTGAGCTTCCAAAATTCTGTTGTTAACAACTTTGCTCAGTCATGCAAACCCAGGGTCCAGTTGAGAAAATCCATCTGATATTCAGTCTCTCTCTCTCTTTCTCTGCTGCCTTCAATTTTTTTCCAGGCATTATTATCTCTTTCCAGTGAGCCTTGTTTTCTCATGATGTTCCCAAAGTATGATAGTCTCAATTTGGTTCTTTTTGCTTCTAGAGAGAATGCAGGCTTGATTTGGTATCTGTACAGTTTCCCTCCAACATCGTATTCTGAATTAATAGATATTTCTATCATCAGGTTTCTTCACCATCCAGATTTCATATACATACATGTGTGTATTATGAGTGATCACATTGGAACCAATTAGTAGCGACCCTAATTGGTTTTTCAAGGTAAATTAAATGTTTGTTTGTTGTTTTGACTTGTATGCTAAAACACTCTCGGGGAGGTTTACTTAATTATGCAAACAACACCTTGCCCCCCAGTGAGCTGGGTACTCATTTTACTGACCTCGGAAATATGAAAAGCTGAGTCAGCCTTGAGCTGGCTACTTGAATCCATTGGGATCAAAGTCAGGTTGTGAGCAGAGGTTTGACTGTAATACTGCAGTTTAACTGCTGGACCATGTGTGGTTTTCCAGTGCCCCCCCCCCCACTCAAATTTCCATGACTGAGCAGAGATTTCTATCCAGATCTTCCGAGTCCTGGTCCATCACTCTATCTGCTGCACCATACACAGCAACCTGGAATACCGTAATATGGATGATTTTAGCCTTGGTGTCCAGTGATATATCTTTAAATATATTTTCTGTTTCTTCCTAAGTGTCTTTCTCAACCTTCTTTTGATTTATTAGCTGCATTCTTTCTTTTGACTGATAATTGAACAATGGTATAGAGAAACTGTTAATTGTTCTGTTTTCTTCATTGTCAGCATTAAAATTATGTAGTTCTTCTGTAGTTATGATTTTGATCTTAATGTTGAAATGCAATCCTGCTTTTGCACTTAGTTCTTTCATCTTCATCAGTAATCTGTTAAAGTCAGTGCTCTTTTCTGCCTCTACTATGGTGTCATCTTCTTATCTTAAACTATTGGTGTTTCTTCTACGAATTTCACTCTTCTGTCATCTGAATCTAATCTAGTTTTTATGTGATGTGTTTTGCATATAGATTGAATGGATAGGGAGATAAATTTTATCGTTCTTCACTATATTATTCCATCTTTTTTTTTAAATATCCTCCTGATTAAATAAAATATTCCCATGTTCATCTTTTAGCATTAGCATCTTGGTTTACATTTCTATTTGATTTTTTTGGATCCCATAAAAGAGTTGCTCTCCCAATTTTTTTTGTTTTTTCTATTTCTTTACACTAATTATTGTAACTGTTCTTTTGTTTTTCTTTGACAAAAGTTTTGAAAATTTGTATTTTGGATTCTAACCCTATTTCTGTTTTCCTTTCACTTTTTGTCTGTCATTAACTTTTTTAAGAGTTTTAACAGCTATCCATGTTTTATCTTTTTTTGGTTAGACAAATAGTCTTTTCCCCCCAATTTCTCCTTGAGAATATCTGTGGTTTCAATCTGCAGTTCTTCTGGTTCACAGTCAAGTGAATCTAGTAATGGAGATCTGTTCTTTGTGTGGACTTTAAATTCATCAGAATATTTAAGTTATATTTTGGCCCTATAATTCTTTTAGTAGTGTTTTTCAACTTTGCTCTAGTTTTTGATTAACCACTTGTGATCTATACCACTGTCTGTCCCTGGTCTTGTTTTCATAAAGAGAATATAGCTCCATCTTCCTCCAATTATATAGACTATTTAATTTCTGTAATGGCCATCTGGTGATGTCCATATGCACAGGCATTTGTTTCTGAACATGTTGGTCATATAAGCCAGTTTCGAGATAGTTCTTAGCAAGTATAATTTATATGAATTTGCAACAGGAAAAATCATTTATATATGCCTGTACAGTACAGAAATTTTTTAAGAAAAGCAGGATTATTAGTATAAAATACTCAGATTTACTGTTTGTTATTTGCATCAACTATGAAATATCTTATGTTATAACTCTCTTGAGACATTATACCCCCTTGGTTAACCTAAATCCAAGCAGGACTCTTCACTTTTCAGACATAAGTAAAGTGACTTAGGGATTGGGTCTAGGTCTTCCTCTCTAAGTGTGTACATAAAATCCAGAGGTCATAATGCCTGAAGATGGCTTAGCTTATTTCATATATCTAATTCTCTCCAATAAATGTCATGCATGATTACATGTCAACTATCAAAAAATGTCCAGCATTAAATGTAACTTGTATGCCACTTGCCATGATCTATATGCCAGTGTGTGACATTCCTTCAAGTAGATTAACATCTCTGCACTCATTTGAAACTGTTACCAAAGCAAAAGCAAAGGGAAGGACACAGCAAGAAAAGGATCAGATATTTTTAATCTAATGATCAGCTTCAAGGCTGTTATATTGCAACAGAGGCAGCTGAGGATAAGTCAGTATGCCTGCTATTTATGGGTAAGGCTTTTGTGGTTCAGCATCTCCCAAAGTCGTAACATTCATTTTGGTAAACATGAGCCAGTCACCTATGTAATGGGCTTCATTTGAGAAAAAATAGTTTGGAGAGAACAGTTATATACGTAGCCTTGTATGCTTCCTGGAGGGAGGGTGAGATATAAATGTTTAAAAATAAAATAAAGATAAAAATAAAATAAATAAGTCTGTCAAGATGAACCTGTCACTTGCCTAATACCGGGCAGTCCATGCCTGTCTGTTTTGCAGTAATATAGATATACGTGTTTACAACTGCATGAGTCTTAACAAGTTACTTGGTATATTTAAATGTTAAACTTTAGAGTGAAACTGTGCTCAATCCAAAATAGATACATAGAATTGACAGACAACTCCAGTACTAATTAAAAATTAAATGTTCTCAGTTTTAGACCTAGGAAAATTAGTTATGTATAATCTAGAGAAAAAAGTACCAACATTGAAATAATAAAGGTAAATACTAAATAATAAAATCATTATACATTGTGTACATAAAATCCATGTTTGGCTATTTGTATAGTGTTACTGGACCTACCTTCCCTCCTTTTTTAAAATATGAAGTTTGTCTTTATGCAAAATATAGTTGAGGATGGTCTCCACTATGCAAGTTAGATTCATAAAGCTGGCAACTTGCACGGGTCTGTCATGGTTTATTCCTCAAAGTGCCAAGTTCCTTTTAGTCTTTCATGACTTCAACTGGCAGATGGCTTTTGTCCTGGCAAGATAGCTGGGAACCTAGTCGGAACAGCGGTATAAGTAACAAAGGTTTGACAAATGTAGCAACCTCCACTAGCCACTGTGCTCTGAGGTAATAATGCCTTATTAGCATATTTGAAGTGAACAAAGAAAGCATTACCTTCTTTGCCTTGCAACCTTTTCTGGCCTGGCAGGATGTGGAACTGTTTCCATGAGATCCATAGCAAGACACCAAGGCACACAACTGTTTCCTGAAATAAAATTAAACCTTGGAAGAGGATTGCAATATTGTTAGTGAGATATAGAGTAATTCAAATATTATTAGATCTAAAAGAAAGATCTGAAAAGTACAAGCAGGACATTTTTGTAGGAGAAATAGTGAAGTAGTGACAACTTTAAAAAACAAATTTGAGAAGAGCACAATAGTTCACTTCAGGTTTACTACAGAAATACAAAAACTATTTTGGAATGTTATTTAAAAACTGCTTATCAGAGTTTCACATAGACTAGAAAAACAGGCACATCAATGATACTACATTGTTTTCACCATCCATATCCACATTCCAGAACTGCAGGCTTGATGTGTGTAGAATATATTTCAGTGAAAAGTTGTTGTTGTTTAGTCGTTCAGTCGTGTCCGACTCTTCGTGACCCCATGGACCAGAGCACGCCAGGCCCTCCTGTCTTCCACTGCCTCCCGGAGTTGGGTCAAATTCATGTTGGTAGCTTCGATGACACTGTCCAACCATCTCGTCCTCTGTCGTCCCCTTCTCCTCTTGCCCTCACACTTTCCCAACATCAGGGTCTTTTCCAGGGAGTCTTCTCTTCTCATGAGATGGCCAAAGTATTGGAGCCTCAGCTTCAGGATCTGTCCTTCCAGTGAGCACTCAGGGTTGATTTCCTTCAAAATGGATAGGTTTGTTCTCTTTGCAGTCCAGGGGACTCTCAAGAGTCTCCTCCAGCACCACAATTCAAAAGCATCAATTCTTCGGCGGTCAGCCTTCTTTATGGTCCAGCTCTCACTTCCATACATCACTACAGGAAAAACCATAGCTTTGACTATGCGGACCTTTGTCGGCAAGGTGATGTCTCTGCTTTTTAAGATGCTGTCTAGGTTTGTCATCGCTTTCCTCCCAAGAAGCAGGCGTCTTTTAATTTTGTGGCTGCTGTCACCATCTGCAGTGATCATGGAGCCCAAGAAGGTAAAATCTGTCACTGCCTCCATATCTTCCCCTTCTATTTGCCAGGAGGTGATGGGACCAGTGGCCATGATCTTCGTTTTTTTGATGTTGAGCTTCAGACCATTTTTTGCGCTCTCCTCTTTCACTCTCATTAAGAGGTTAATTCCTCCTCACTTTCTGCCATCAGAGTGGTATCATCGGCATATCTGAGGTTGTTGATATTTCTTCCGGCAATCTTAATTCCGGCTTGGGATTCATCCAGTCCAGCCTTTCGCATGATGTATTCTGCATATAAGTTAAATAAGCACGGGGACAATATACAGCCTTGTCATACTCCTTTCCCAATTTTGAACCAATCAGTTGTTCCATATCCAGTTCTAACTGTTGCTTCCTGTCCCACATATAGATTTCTCAGGAGATAGATAAGGTGGTCAGGCACTCCCATTTCTTTAAGAACTTGCCATAGTTTGTTGTGGTCCACACAGTCAAAGGCTTTTGCGTAGTCAATGAAGAAGAAGTAGATGTTTTTCTGGAACTCTCTGGCTTTCTCCATAATCCAGCGCATGTTAGCAATTTGGTCTCTAGTTCCTCTGCCCCTTTGAAATCCAGCTTGTACTTCTGGGAGTTCTCAGTCCACATACCGCTGAAGCCTGCCTTGGAGGATTTTGAGCATAACCTTGCTAGCGTGTGAAATGAGTGCAATTGTACGGTAGTTGGAGCATTCTTTGGCACTGCCCTTCTTTGGGATTGGGATGTAGACTGATCTTTTCCAATCCTCTGGCCACTGCTGATTTTTCCAAACTTGCTGGTATATTGAGTGTAGCACCTTAACAGTGTCATCTTTTAAGATTTTAAATAGTTCAACTGGAATGCCATCACCTCCACTGGCCTTGTTGTTAGCCATGCTTTCTAAGGCCCACTTGACTTCGCTCTCCAGGATGTCTGGCTCAAGGTCAGCAACCACACTATCTGGGTTGTCCGGGACATCCAGATCTTTCTGGTATAATTCCTCTGTGTATTCTTGCCACCTCTTCTTGATGTCTTCTGCTTCTGTGAGGTCCCTACCATTTTTGTCCTTTATCATGTCCATCTTTGCACAAAATGTTCCTTTAATGGCTCCAATTTTCTTGAACAGATCTCTGGTTTTTCCCTTTCTATTGTTTTCCTCTATATCTTTGCATTGTTCATTTAAGAAGGCCCTCTTGTCTCTCCTTGCTATTCTTTGGAAGTCCGCATTCAATTTTCTGTAACTTTCCCTATCTCCCTTGCATTTTGTTTCCCTTCTCTTCTCTGCTATTTGTAAGGCCTCGTTGGACAGCCACTTTGCTTTCTTGCATTTCCTTTTCTTTGGGATGGTTTTTGTTGCTGCCTCCTGTACAATGTTACGAGCCTCCATCCATAGTTCTTCAGGCACTCTGTCCACCAAATCTAGTTCCTTAAATCTGTTCTTCACTTCCACTGTGTATTCATAAGGGATTTGGTTTAGATTATACCTGGCTAGCCCAGTGGTTTTTCCTACTTTCTTCAGTTTAAGCTTGAATTTTGCTATAAGAAGCTGATGATCAGAGCCACAATCAGCTCCAGGTCTTGTTTTTGCTGACTGTATAGAGCTTCTCCATCTTTGGCTGCAGAGAATATAGTCCATCTGATTTCGGTATTGCCCATCTGGTGATGTCCATGTGTAGAGTCACCTCTTGTGTTGTTGGAAAAGAGTGTTTGTGATGACCAGCTTGTTCTCTTGACAAAACTCTATTAGCCTTTGCCCTGCTTCGTTCTGAACTCCAAGGCCAAACTTACCTGTTGTTCCTTTTATCTCTTGACTCCCTACTTTAGCATTCCAGTCCCCTATAATGAGAATAACATCTTTCTTTGGTGTCAGTTCTAGAAGGTGTTGTAGGTCTTCATAGAATTGATCAATTTCAGCCTCTTCAGCATCGGTGGTTGGTGCATAAACTTGGATTACTGTGATGTTGAAAGGTCTGCCTTGGATTCGTATTGAAATCATTCTATCATTTTAAAGATTGTATCCCAGTACAGCTTTCCCCACTCTTTTGTTGACTATGAGGGCTACTCCATTTCTTCTACGGGATTCTTGCCCACAATAGTAGATATGGTAATCGTCTGAATTGAATTCGCCCATTCCCGTCCATTTTAGTTCACTGACGCCCAGGATGTCAATGTTTATTCTTGCCATCTCCTTTTTGACCACATCCAACTTACCAAGGTTCATAGATCTTACATTCCAGGTTCCTATGCAGTATTCTTCTTTGCAGCATCGGACTTTCCTTTCACTTCCAGGCGCATCCACAGCTGAGCGTCCTTTCGGCTTTGGCCCAACCACTTCATTAGCTCTGGAGCTACTTGTACTTGTCCTCCGCTCTTCCTCAGTAGCATGTTGGACGCCTTCCGACCTGAGGGGCTCATCTTCCAGCGTCATATCTTTTAGCCTTTTGTTTCTGTTCATGGGGTTTTCTTGGCAAAGATACTGGAGTGGCTTGCCAGTTCCTGCTCCAGGTGGATCGCGTTTAGTCAGAACTCTCCACTATGACCTGTCCGTCTTGGGTGTCCCTGCACAGCATAGCCCATAGCTTCTCTGAATTACTCAAGCCCCTTCACCACGACAAGGCAGCAATCCGTGAAGGGGCAGTGAAAAGTTAGGATAATTATTTTCCAGCAGGCCTTTGCCCCCTGGGTAGCCTTGGATAAGCTGCACAGTACCAGAGTGCCCGCCAAAGGAAATAGTAAAAAACGACTGAGTACTGTCTACCCAGGAAAACACTGGAAGGGTTTGTCAGAGGTTGGAATTGATATGGTGGAACATTATTTCATTTATTTAAAATATTTCTATCCTGCCTTTCTCCCCAGTAGTTATGGTTATAATTACCATTGCAATTATTGGCTTTTGATGAGAACGTTGTCTTGTTAAACACAGAATACTGTGGCTATACTGAATTATATGCAGCCTTTGTTGCTGATGAGACTTTTTAGTGGCATCTTCTCTTTATAGATGCCCCTTTTATCCAGCCTGTATTTTTTCAAATGTCATGGAATTTACAGGCAATATTTTGTAGTTTCTTCTCTTGTGCCTATCCCTTGGTTTAGCTGTTTTACATATTCCTTGATATTGCAGCATAACCTTGTTAACATCTTTAACTGATATGAAACTGTGTCTCTCTTGTACAGATTAACTGATTTTCATATTTTCATTCAGGTAGCTAATCAAAAGCCAAAATAGAAAATTTCCTTCCCCCCCCCCCCCCTTGACCAAGACTCTGAAGCATTTTACAGAACAGGTAAACAAATATTTGTTTACTCACTTGAAAAGTGTTAGCTGGTGTAATATGATTGCGCTTGACAGTATTTTGCTACAGTGAAGAAAAATTTATAATACAGCAAATTGGAATGTAACATTTCGAATTCTGACCAACCTGTAGTTAATAAAATTAACAAAATCAAACACTTTTACAAAAAGAATGCCTTTCCAGGCCTTTCTGAGGAGCTCTCAACAGTCCCTCTAATCTGTCACCATGCAGTGCTGCTTCAGTGCTATGTAATCAGAAGTGGTGCCCTGGGGGTGCCCTGGGACTGTGAATCTTGCCCAAGGCCACACAGGCTGGCTTTTCTCTCAGGAGGCACAATGAGGAATTGAATGCGCAGTCTTTGACTTCTCAGCCAAATACCTAACCCACTGAATGATCCAGCCAGCTTTAGCTACATGCAGCTAACAAATGATTTAAAAAGAAATGTAGTAACATGAATGAAGTGCCCAGGAAGTATAACAGTTTTCTCCCTGTTTAAAATAATATGTTTCAAGAGTTTTAATCTAATCTATACAAATCAGATGTAAGTAGAGATTTTAATTTAGACAAGTTTATTGATACCCTGAGAGGCCTTGCTTAGCAAAACCACAGAGATGCCCTCAGTTTTTGTACATCCAAACTGGAAAGAAAGGCAGCCATTCAAAAACTCCCATCAAGATAAATGTCTGGAATAGGTGGGTACAACAGTGAATTCTGTAAAGTCCTTGCTGATGAATTAATGCCATGTATTTTATTGCTCTTTCATATTTCACAAGGAGGAGAGAACTTTAGAAGCTGGAAACTTGCCAGGTGAATAGCAATACATAAGCCAGGATATGATGATAGCTACGTATCAACATGTAGAGCTACTGTTAACTAGACTTTAAATCTGCTCAGTGTCATCTTTGCCAAATGACTTCACAGATTCATTACAGATAATTTATTAGTAGATAAAATGTACTTTATGCCAATTGGGCAACTTGATGGTCCCGTTAACAGTGTAATCTTGTGGATATAAACGCAAATTACCACTTGCTGTATTCTCTTTATATGTCCATAAAGCCTTTGACAGGATTGAATGGCATTATCTATTGAAATCTCTCCGTAGGTGCCTTGAGTCCCTACAGGGAGAAAGAGAGAGTATAAATTAAATAAATATAATATAAATAAAGGATTTTTGGTGTGTATGTGTGATAAATGTATACCATTTATCTGAAGACCTTACAATAAATCTCAAGATATAATCCAGATCTAAATACTCTTGACTCTCCACCATTCCAAATGAAGAGAGGAACCTGACAGGGCTGCCTTCTATTTGATTTTTCTTTTTTCCTAGCAAATTTAAAGAGGTCTCATCTGGAAGTACAAGGGTTCCCTGTCAGTAAGCAACCTTGTCTTGTTAACGTATAGTTAGATAATATTTTTTCAGTAGTTATTGACTCTGAAAGCTCTACAAATTCTGAAGGTGGTAGCAAACCACTTCCAACTATTTTCAGGTTTAAACATTTATTATTCAAAATCTAAAACCTTTTCTTTAAACATCTTACCTTCAGAACAACATAAACTGAGGGAACAAATAGGACCCCTCCTATATCTTTATTCATTCAATTCCCCTAGTATTTTAATAACTAAAGACATAAATCAGTTGATTCCCTGAAACTATTTATTGGAAATCAGTTGAATTAAACAAAAAAAGAAACTTTGATCACAATTGAAGCTATCTTGGTTAGCTCAATAAAATAACATATATTGACTAGGCTGCTTTTGCTCTTCAACCAAAATGGCCCAACCTCCTTGTAAGGCCACCTCACAAACCAAAGCAATGGAGAAGGCTCTTTCTGAAACCTCAAAACAACGTCCATCGACCACGCCATCCCACTCTGACGCTTCGTCCACTTTGTCTAAAACTTCAAAAACACATAAATCGAAGTGCTCGATACCGAAATCCTCGATATCGAAGCCCTCCACTAAACGTCAAATGTCCACCGAAGCCTCTTCGGTTCCGGAGCCTTCTCTGCCTAAAAGACCTAAACAGCATAAATCTAAAGCTGCAGTCATTTCCCAGAAGCCTCAACAAACCGCCGAATCAATCTCTATTGGTTCGCCTTCTGATGATGACGGAATCCCCTCTCATCAACCCTGCTCCCAATCACCGGAATGGGATGACAGAGTCGATCGATTATCTCCTCCCAGTCCTCAACATTCTGTTCTTTCGAGCAAGCCTTCCGTAGTTGCTTCACCTGACAGGGTCGACTCCGAACAACAACTAGAGACCATAACTTATTCGGTAACATCTGATCGTCCACTACGACCTCCTCAGAGACATCGGCCCCAACAGTCCCTGGAGCCGTCTATTTCATCACGCGTGGCTCAGACCCGCATTCAGCACTCTCATCGGGTTGCCATTTGCCCCGACCAGTGCTCGACTGGACAAACCGCAACCGCCAATCAGCCAGTTGCTCTATCCAGCTCGGCCAGCTTCTCATGGCGGGCCTCGATCTCGACAGCTATCGGTGTCAAAATGGCCATATCACCGTGACCCACATCAACTCCAACCTGCTCCCTACCTGGCACCTAAGAGACCCAGGATGGTCGAGCAGTTTTCTTCTACACGCGAGGCTTTTACAGCTCCAGCCTCCCGATATTTTCCCGCTAATCCAGACAAGGGAAATCATTCCTCTCGGCATCTCCAGCGTCTATATACTCCACTGCTTTACCAGCTCGTCAACAACCTCCGTTTCGACATCACCGAGACACAGGCTCTGATATCGATGATCCTCGATATCCATCCTGGTCCATGGACACTTGTTCTGTCCCTCTATCGATGCACAATTTCCGTCGCCTGATAGAACCAAGCCATCGAACTCGACATCACTATGACCCCGAGTTCGACACCGATGTTCAACCATATCAAACAACGTCCATGGACACTCGGATGACATATCTCGGTATTGAAAATCTCGGTATTGAAAATCCTCGACACCAACAAATGCCCATGGACATGCCACCTCCATCGACATCGAGCCACAAACGTCAATACACTCAGCCTATCGACACCGAAGTCGATCGACAATCCGTCGACTCCCAATGCGATCCCGATTATTCCGATCACGGATCCAGACCTCAGACGCCGTCAGTATTACTTACCTCACCGGAATCCGACCTTGTCGATGCCGACCCACCATCAGCGGCGAAAGACTTCCAAATTTACGCCCAACTTATGATCCGTATGGCTAAGTCCCTCAATCTCCAAATCCACCGTCCTTCAACAGAACCGGCCTATCATCTATACAACCCAATCTCTAAAGATACAACTACTCCAGTACACATCTCAATGCTTCCGTCTCTACTCAGCACCGCTCAATGATCCTGGACAAAACCAGCCTCTTCCCATACCATGTCTAAACGAATCGATAACCTCTGCAGAGTCCATGATCCTGGAGCTCTATTTCTTCAAAAACAACCAGCTCCAAACTATTTTTGTCGAAGCCTCACAATCCAGATCTTGAAATCGACAAACCCTCATACCACCAAATAAAGACAGTAGAAGGATTGACTCAATGAGAAGATGGCTTTATTCATCAGCAGCGTTCACCATGCGTGTCGCTAACTACCAGGGAGCCATGGGTGCATATCAACGTTTCCTTTGGGACAATATGTCAACCTTTGTCGAATCTTTACCAGAAGATAAAAAAGTACTTGCCCAAACCTTTCAACAAGAAGGTCTTTCCGTTGCCAAACAACAGATGCTTTCTGCTAGGCACACGGTAGACGCCACAGCAAAGTCAATGGCCACTTCAGTAGCCTTATGACGTTTCTCTTGGCTAAGGACAGCTGGCCTGGTTGAGGATGCCCGCGCACGTATCGAAGACCTTCCATTCGATGGGGCAGGCCTCTTTAATGCTGAAACTGATGATATTTTGGAAAATGTGCAAAAGAAAAGATCAGCAGCTAGACGTTGGGGAGTTTATCCATCTTACCAACAACGCCCCCAACAAAATCAGTGGAGACGTCCGTACAACTCATATCAAAAATTCCAACGTGATCCTCCAAAACAAACATCTTATACACCCTATTTCAGAAATCAAAGAAATAAACCCCGCCAACAACCCATTATTAGGCGCAACGACCGCAAGCCCAAACATCACGTTTGACGCTCCCATGACAGAGATCGCACACCACTCCACCCATCCTGCCCTCTGGAAACACCTACCTGTCTGGGAATCCATCACTACAGATGCCTGGGTACTGTCCATCATCCGCGATGGCTACTGCATCCATTTCTTCCAACTTCCTCTGGCAACACACGTCATCACTCCACCATCTCCAACCCTACAAGAGGAAATAAGAAATTTATTCCTCAAAGATGCCATACAACCCATCTCACAACACAACAAAGGGTTTTTCTCTCGTTATTTCACCGTACCCAAAAAGGATGGAGGTCTTCGCCCTATCTTAGACCTACGAGAGTTAAACAAATGCATCATTACCACAAAATTCCGTATGGTTACCCTCGAATCAGTTCTCCCTTTACTCCGCAAAAACGACTGGTTCACTGTCATAGATCTCAAAGACGCATACTTCCATATTTCCATACATCCTTCACACAGAAAATTCCTTCAATTTCAGCTAGGATCACAAGCCTACCAATTCAAAAGGCTTCCTTTCGGCCTTGCAACAGTTCCAAGAGTATTCACCAAGTGCATGGCACCAGTAGCTGCTTACCTCAGGTTGCAAAAAATGCTCATATTTCCATATATCGACGATTGGCTCCTCGGAGCTCATCCCCGTCGCAAGGCCCAACAAGACACTCACTTCACCCTTACCCTCCTTCGCGGTCTCGGTCTCGCTGTCAATGAACAAAAATCAAATTTGAAACCTACAAAGATTATTCATTATATAGGCGCATGCATAGATTCTACACAAGCTCACGCCTTCTTCTTCGTGGTCTCTGTGAATGCACACTAATGGGTTAAATCTGCGCATGCGCAGAGGTCTCGGAATATTCTAGAGCTGAAAAGATTGCTAGGACCGCCCCCCGCAGCCCACGTGGTATACCAACGGGGACTCTATTCCACCGATTGCAGGGCAACCGCCCTCGCCTCTTCTAGCGCAGGGGTCGTCAACCCCCAGTCCGCGACCCGCTGGCGGTCCATGGGCTTCCTTGAACTGGGCCGTGGACACGGATCTCCACCCCCCCGCACGCACGGGGGGCGTGTCATGCTCACGGAGGGGTGTGTCGCACGACACGGCCACCCACTCTCAAAATCTGCCTGGCTTCTAATTTCAGCCCAGCCGGGAGCAGGAGCAGCAGCGGCGGCACCTCCTTGGCGAGCACGGGGCTTCTTCCCCGCCTCATAGGTGCTGGGTCCCGCCTGCCCCCCCGAAGCGCCCACGTGTCCAGAAGGGGAGCCCTCTCCCTGCCTGGCAGTCTTCTCCCTCAGGGGTTTGGCGCCACCGGGGCTTCTGCTTTTAGGTCTCTCTCCCCCGCCCCGCTCTTGCGGGTCACCTGGCGAGGCTGCTGCTGCTGTCGCCTCGTCCTCTCTGCGCCACTCCTTCCTCCCGCCTGGCGCTCCTCCTCTCCCTGCCCAGACGTGCCGCGGGAGGGGGTGCTGCCGAAAGAACAGCCTTCTCTCTCGCGCGCTCCCCTCCCCCGGTCTCCTTTTGCAGCCTGCTGCGGAGAGCTCACGCCCGTCCATCCGTCCGTCTTGACGGTCTGTCGCTCGTTCCCTCCCTCCCTCTTCCTTTCCTTTTCCTTTCCTGCTGCTGCTTGTTTGCCGCCGCCGGGGCCGAAGAGCCGGGGCCAACAAGGAACAAACAAAAAGGACACGTGGGCGCTTCGGGAGGGAGGCGGGATCCAGCCCCTATGAGGCGGGGAGGAAGCCCCGCGCTCGCCAAGTAGGTGCCGCCGCTGCTGCTCCCGCTCCCGGTTGGGCTGAAATTAGAAGCGAGGCAGATTTTGAGAGTGGGTGGCTGTGTCGCACTTGCAGGTGGCTGTGTTGTGCTCGTGCACATGCACACAAGCACGACACGCCCACCCGCGAGTGTGACACGCCCCTCCGCAAGCGTAACATGCCCACCTGTGAGTGTGACATGCCCCTCCATGAGCGTGACACGCCCACCTGTGAGCACGGGGGTGCCCCTGCCCCCCAACCGGTCCACGCACGGAGCCCGCACCCCCCCAAAAGGTCCACGGACTGAAAAAGTTTGGGGAACGCTGTTCTAGCGGGTTCTTCTTTGGCGGACACATCGGCTGAAGTTACTGCATTGCAATTCTTGGCCTGCTCAAGCCCCAAATCATTGGCTGGCTCGGTTTCGGCATGTGAATCTGGATCAATGGTGGTTACCGACCCAGGACTTAAGAAGAAAGAAAAGATCAAGCATCACACTGACCGTACTGGCTGATACAATACCGCGTTGTACCAGCCTCCGCATCAATCGGGGCTGAAGGTATCTAAGGGCTCAAGGGCTTACAAGCGCCGACACAAGCATGTCACCTTGTTTGAGCCTCCAATACTCTTTGAGCCACCAACTTTACCGTACTGCCACCATCGCCGGTACTGGCAATTTGGGATGAACCTCTATTTCAACCCGCGTATGCACTATCCGTACAGATACCCGTCTGAGTTTTCAGCTTCTTCTTCTCCTCGGTACCAGTCAGAACGCTCTGATACCTCCAATACTGACAGTGTTCCTGCTGCGGTACCAACTCCGCATACCGGACATCATAAGCGACATGCTACATCGAAGTCGTCAGAGCCGGTACCGAAGAAGCAGAAGAAATCTAAGCATTCGGTACCAACTGCATCCTGGGACAGAGCCGCTTTGGCTTCGGCTTCATCCAAGGACCGAACAGCTCCATCTTCATCCCGGGATCGAATCACGTCGGTACAGACCACAACACTTTATGCGGGACCATCGGCCGATACAGCCCCGGTACCGAAACATCAGAAAAGACAACCAGTCAGCTTGCCGGTACCGCAGAAGCATGGAGTTAAACCATCCAAACGTTGCCGGGTTGACTATTCTCCAGTCTCTTCAGGATCTACATCCTTACAGTCGTCTGATTTGGAAACTTCAGACTCTTCATCTATTTTCGAGTCCCCTCCAAATCTGGCTACTCCGGACTCAGATATTGCTGATGCCAATCCTCTCTCTCCTGCGGAGGATTTCGCCTCATATTCACATATGGTACAGCGTATTGGTAAGGTTCTAGACCTTGATGTACAGCAGCCTGCTCAATCGGAATCTGATAGAGTGTTTCAGGATATTGATGAGGATCAAACACCTCCCCTACGCATGGGTTTCATTCCATCTTTATTGAAGCTGGTCAAACAATCATGGAGTAAACCCTCCTCAGTACCTCAAATGTCTAGGAGAGTAGAAAATCTTTATAAGACGCATGGTACCGACACAGAATTCTTATCTAAGCATCCGCCACCTAACTCTGTTATTGTGGACGCCACGCAATCCAGATCTCGTAATCGGTCCAATGTAACCCCCAGCAATAAGGAGGGCAGGAAGTTGGACATAATTGGCAGAAGAATGTACTCTCTAGCTTCCTTCACCCTCCGTGCTGCAAACTATCTGGCAGCCATGGGGGCATACCATAAGTCTCTTTGGAATAGGGCGCTTCCATCTCTACAAGCAGCTCCGGCGGAGCTCAAGCCTAGGGGTCTCTCATTCCACCAAGAGGCCATGGCTTTAGCCCGCCAGGAAAGGATTACTGCTCGCCACATTACCGAAACAGCATCAAAACACTTGGTCACCGCAGTTGCATTACGAAGGCACACATGGCTTCGCTCAGCTAACATCTCTGAGGATTCCAAAATGCGTATAGAGGACCTACCTTTCGATGGTGCCGGTCTCTTCGATAGTAAGACAGATGACATTCTGGAAAATTTACAAAAGATGAGAAAAACAGCTCATTCATACAACATTCAACAACCCTACCGACAACGCCACCAATGGCAGTGCCCATATTCATACCCATTCCAGCAATATAGATCTTTTACAAACAGCGATACGTACCTCAACAATCTTCATCATACCAGCGCCGTCAATACAACCAACGTCAGCGCCCTCGTCAATCTTCCAGGCGTTCTGACAAGAAAACCAAACAGGGTCTTTGACTTTCCGGGCCATCTATCCCTCAACCTGTCCCCCTCTGCTATCACCCGCCTCGCACCTCATCTTCCGGTGTGGGCACGTATCACCACGGATACCTGGGTACTTTCAATCATAGCAAGAGGGTATGCCATAGAATTTTTCTCAATTCCACCTTCCAGAATTATCCTCACTCAACCTTCCGTCGCTCTCAAATCAGAAATTCAATCACTACTTTCCAAAGACGTCATATCACCTGTTACACCAGATCCAAACAATTCAGGGTTCTTTTCCAGATATTTCCTTGTCCCCAAAAGAGACAATTCTCTACGTCCCATCTTAGATCTTTGGGACCTGAACTACTTCATTACCCAACGATGCTTTCAAATGGTTACGCTGGAACGCATCCTCCCCCTTCTACAACAGGGAGACTGGTTCTCAGTCATCGACCTGAGCGATGCATATTTCCACATAACTATCAGGCACGATCATCGCAAATTCCTGCGTTTTTCGCTCGGATGAGTTACCTACCAATTCAACGCCCTACCATTCGGCTTGTCCACAGCTCCCAGGATATTCACGAAGTACATGGCTCCTGTGGCAGCGCATCTTCGCACGCTCGGAATCTCGGTGTTCCCTTACATCGACGATTGGTTGTTAGTAGCTCGCACTCAGGCGCAGGCGGTCAGAGACATTGCCCTTACCTTGTCCCTTCTATCCGACCTTGGTCTCAAAGTAAATTACGACAAATCAATACTTACTCCCTCTCAAAGGGTGGATTACATAGGTGCTGTACTCAACTCCCATCAGGCAAGAGCATTCCTCGCTTGGGAGCGAGCACTCAAGATACGTTCCGTGATGGATTATTTTCAACCATACGCGTATGTGACAGCTCACCAGGCACGTCTTTTAGGCCTCATGGCTTCCACCACCTCGGTCATCCAGCATGCGAGACTCAAAATGCGTTCGCTACAGGCTTGGTTCCTGTCTCTATCCAACCCACTTCTAGATGCACCTACAGTCAACCCTCGACTTACGAACGGCTCCAGATACGAACATTTCAACTTACGAACCACTCTAATAGGAAAAAACAGACTCGACTTGAGAACTTTTTCCGAGTTACGAACAGGGAAAAAAACCCACAGGGAAGGCAGGGAACCTCCCTCCCCCCTCCCCCCGCAGCAAGCGCCACTTTCAGAAGCCTCCCGGGGGCAGGGGAGAAGCACCATTTTTTTATTTCCCTGCCTTCCCGGCAGCCATTTTGTGTTCTTCTCCGCTCCCGCCCCCCTCTCCCCGCCTCTCAGCTGATCGGCGCTGGGTCTCAGAGGCTTGCCCAGCAGGTAAAAAAGGCAGCGGCGGGGGATGGGGGGGCGCCAGTCCGGTGCGCTCCCTGCCCATTCCTGGCGCGGGTCTACTCGCGAGTAAGCGCCGCCAAAGCTGCGCAAGAGGAGGAAGGAGAAGCCTCGGGTGCTGGTGCTTTGCTAGGGAGGCTTCGGACGGTAAGGTGCTGCTGTTTTTTCTTTTAAAAAAGTTCTGGGTGGGTTTTGGAGGGTAGGTTTGGGCTGGGGGGTATGTTTCTGTGTTGTTGGTTTTTTTGGTGATTTTTTTTTTTGCAGTCCCACCGTGGGACTTGCTCAAATGTTTATTTTTGGATGTTTTTGTTTTGTGTGTGTGTGTGTTTTATTTTTCATTTCTTTTTTGGGGGGGTATTTTTTTCTTCGGCCGGAACGGATTAATGGGTTTTCAATGCATTCCTATGGGAATGCATAGTTCGACATACGAACTTTTCGACATACGAACGTTAATCCGGAACGGATTAAATTCGTAAGTCGAGGGTTGACTGTACCATGTGTCTCCAGGTGACTCCAGAGCTCGCTCATCAGCTCAGGTGGTGGGCCATGCCTTCCAATATCTTCCTTGGCCGACCCTTTGCTCCCCTCCTATTGACAACCCAAGTTACAACCGACGCCAGCCCAGTCGGTTGGGGGGCGCATTGCAACGGGTTTCACGTTCACGCAACCTGGTCACCACAAGAGAGATGTCTCCATATCAACAATCTGGAGTTGTTGGCCATCTTCAAGGCACTCCGTGCCTTCCTACCAGTTGTTGCCGGCACCGCAGTCCAGGTCACCACGGACAATACTACGGCGATGTATTATGTGAACAAACAGGGAGGTACACATTCATTCCCGCTCCTATACTTAGCTGTCCAGTTCTGGGAATGGTGCCTGGACCATCATATTTTTCCTGTGGCAGTTCACATTGCCACACAGGACAACACTTGGGCAGATCATCTAAGCAGGAGATCTTTTCAAATGCACGAATGGTCTCTGGATCAGGACGTTTTCCTGCAAATTTGCAGACATTGGGGCCAGCCCAATATAGATGCGTTTGCGACGGAGGGAAACAAAAAGTGCACCAAGTATATGTCAAGGGCAGGAATCGGTCGGGGATCCCTAGGGGACGCCCTCATGTTACCTTGGACCTCCCACCTCCTTTACCTTTTTCCTCCGATTCCGCTCCTCCTCCGAACTATTGTCAAGCTCAGAGAAGATCAAACCAATGTGATCCTCATCGCCCCGTACTGGCCGAGACAGCCGTGGTTCACAATGCTGACCTCCATGACATCTCACACAATGAAGCTACCTTCTCTACCGCATCTGCTCACACAACATCAAGGGCAAGTTTTTCATCCGGACCTACTGTCCCTACACCTGACGGCCTGGAGAATCTCACCTCCATAAATGTGATACTTTCTCATTCCAGAAAACCCGCCACTAACCGTCTCTATTCCCGCAAGTGGTTGGCGTTTCAAAAATTTGCAAGGGAACGAGATCTCCCAACGTCACCAACTACTCTTAGGGCAGTATTACTTTTCCTCTCTTGCTTATTTGAACGTCAGTTGTCTCTATCCACGCTGAAGGTGTATATGGCAGCTCTCGTGGCTCACCAACCTGGTTAATCGGATGCTGCGTTATTATTCCAACATCCTACGTTGAAGAGATTCCTTCGAGGGGTTGCCCACCTAAATCCTCCAAGACCGTCCTCTACGCCTCAGTGGTCTTTACACACTGTGTTACGACGTCTACTTCTTCCCCCATTCGAACCTCTCGACAAGGCGTCAGAGCACCTACTGTCCTTTAAAGTCCTTTTTCTCGTGGCTATTACCTTTGCCTGTAGAGTGTCGGAGCTGGCAGCTCTTCGTGTTGATCCTCCGTTTTTACAGTTCCATCCTGATAAAGTAACACTTTATCCGGAGGTCTCTTTCCTACCTAAAGTAGCTACTGATTTTCATGTCCGCCAGCCCATCATCCTGTCTACCTTCTTTCCTAAACCTACCTCAGGTGTCGAGAGGTCACTCCATCTTTTGGATGTGAGGCGTGCCCTTGCTTTTTATGTTGAAAGGACTGCTTCCTTTAGGAAGTCTAAACGACTTTTCATCTCCAATCACCATCCTCACAGAGGACAGCAGGTTTCTCCGCAGACCATATCCAGATGGATTGTGCAGACTATTCGTTTGGCTTACCAGCTGGCCAAGAAGTCTCTTCCAGTCACTATTAAGGCTCACTTCACCAGGGCATTGTTGACATCTACGGCCTTTCTCAGAGGTGTTCTGGTCCAGGACATCTGCAGGGCTGCCACCTGGTCGACTCTGTCTACTTTTGCGTCCCATTACCGGTTGGACATGCGAGCTAAGGCAGATGCGAGTTTTGGACGTGCGGTTCTTTCTTCAGCATTGCAGTGACGTCCCTCCACCTGTAAGGTAAGCTTGTTAGTCACCCATTAGTGTGCATTCACAGAGACCATGAAGAAGAAAGAGAGGTTACTTACCTGTAACTCTGGTTCTTCGAGTGGTCATCTATGAATTCACACTTCCCGCCCGTCCTCCCCTCTGTCCGTCACGTCTGTCTCTCTTTTTGAGCAGCAGTGGCATTGGGGAACTGAGGTAATCGCTAGGACGGGCGGACCACGTGGGCTGCGGGGGGACGGGCGGTCCTAGCGATCTTTTCAGCTCTAGAATATTCCGAGACCTCTGCGCATGCGCAGACTTAACCCATTAGTGTGAATTCACAGATGACCACTTGAAGAACCAGAGTTACAGGTAAGTAACCTCTCTTTTCTTCCTCCAGACAAGAGAGAAAATCTCATCGCATTACTTCAAGTTTTTACCCCTCATGCTATGGTACCCACCTTGACTGTGCAACGTGTACTAGGCACCATGGCCTCTATGACTTCAGTAGTGCAGCACGTACGTCTCAAGATGAGATCTCTTCAGTCGTGGTTTCTCGCCCTCTTCGACCTCTCACAGACCCTCCTCACACCCTTTTAAGGGTCACCCCAGAACTCGCCTCCCAACTTCAGTGGTGGCGTTTTCCTCCCAATCTATCTGTCGGGCGGCCGTTCCGACAACCACGACCACAAATACAGGTCACTACTGACACCATCCTCACAGGCTGGGGAGCTCACTGCAAATCTCTCAAAATCCACGCCAAGTGGTCTTCCAGAGAGAAATTGCTTTACATCAACGAATTAGAGTTGTTGGCGGTTATACAAGCTTGTAAAGCTTTCAGAAATCTCCTCGCTGGCAAGATGGTACAAATTGCCACTGACAATACCACGGCGATGTACTATATTCTGAAACAAGGTGGCACCCACTCTCCAAGTCTCCTCTATTTAGCAGTCGACCTCTGGGAGTGGTGCCTAGCACATCATATCTGCCTCATGGCTTTACACATTGCTGGCCATGACAACGACTTGGCCAATCTACTCAGCCACACAAACTCTCAAGCTCACGAATGGGAGTTAGACCAATCAGTTTTGCTTTGCCTATGCGAACGATGGGGCAAACCAACCCTCGACCTCTTCGCCTCCCGTGTGAATCGGAAGTGCAAATGATACTGCTCCTGAGCCGGCATTGGCAAACACTCCCAAGGAGATGCATTTGTCGGCCGATGGCCCAAGACCCTCACTTACCCTTTTCCACCATTCCTGCTTCTCCACAAGGTCGTGGTTTGCCTACAACAAGACAAACCCGATGCCATCGTTATAGCCCCTTGGTAGCCGAGACAACCCTGGTTTCCAGTCCTTCACAATCTCTCATCAGACATTCACAACCTCCCTCGCCTGCCCCACCTCCTCACGCAGAACAACGCCCAAGTACTCCACCCAGACTTACCTGTTCTGCACCTGGCAGCGTGGAGGATTCCGCTTCGCTAATGAACGTCCTCCATCAATCAAAGAAGCCCTCCACTAGAAAGGCTTACCTGTATAAATGGAACAGATTCAAATCTTTCACTGAAGCTTCTTCATTGCCTTCTATCAACCCATCACTTGCTACTGTTCTACGTTTTTTGCTTCATTTCAAGTCTAGCAGCCTTTCCCTCTCTTCCTTGAGAGTTTACCTCTCCGCCATAGTTTCTTATCAGCCCACTAACTCTCCGGCAGCTGATTTCTTCAAGCATCCAACATTGAAATGTTTTTTTAAAGGTCTATCTCATATCTACCCAGATACCCGCCCGCCTTCCCCGCAATGGTCACTAACACTAGTACTGCAACAACTTACTAAAGCTCCTTTTGAACCTTTAGCTTCAACTGATTTACGGCTACTTACCTTTAAAACAGTTTTCCTCGTTGCCATCACCTCACTTCGATGAGCTAGTGATTTAGCGGCCTTACGTCACGACTATCCTTATTTACAGTTTTTTCCAGACAAAGTCAAACTATCCATGGATATTTCTTTCCTCCCCAATTCGTATTTCAATTCCATCTCTCTCGGCCGTTTATCCTTCCTTCCTTCTTCCCGTCACTGTCCACAACTCAAGAAAGAATCCTCCATACTTTAGACGTTAGGCGAGCCCTTGCCTTTTACATCCAATGCACCCAACCTTTCAGGCGTTCACCTCGACTTATCATAAGTCACCAACCACCTACTAAAGGTCGCCAGGTGGTGTCTCAAACTATATCTAGATGGGTCGCTTCAACCATTCAGCTGGCACGCAGACCAGTCCCGAAGGTGATTCGCCCTCACTCCACCAGAGCAGTGGCGACCTCATGGCATTCCTACATGGCATTCCTACACGGTGTACCTCTTCCAGATGTCTGCGCCTCTGCCACCTGGGCACAGCCATCCACTTTCATCCGGCATTATAGACTTGATCTCTGGCAAAAGTCTGATGCGGCCTTTGGACGTGCTGTTCTAGCCTCTACCTTGGCGTGATACCCTGCCTCCGGGTAAGACAGCTTTTTAGTCACCCAGGGTGTGATTCACAGAGGCCACGAAGAAGAACGACAGGTTACCCACCTGTAATTGTAGTTCTTCGAGTGGACCTCTGTGATTCACACATCCCGCCCGTCCTCCCCACTGCCACGCCATTCTGCTTAATGTAGCGGTGGTTGACACAACTGAAAGGGGAGCCGTGGCGCTAAGGTACTTATACAAGGGGGGAGGGGCCTTATTCTAATGTGTTTTTTTGCTACCGCAGAAGCTCTAGAACTTTCCGATGAGGCTCTGTGCAGGCGCAGATCACCCAGGGTGTGAATCACAGAGGTCCACTCGAAGAACTACAATTACAGGTGGGTAACCTGTCGTTATTCATCATGCAAAGAAACCTTCAACCAGGAAGGCCTATAAGTATAAATGGAAAAAAATTCAAGCTTTTACTGCAGTGCCATCCCTTCCCTCAACTAACCCCTCTCTTACCTCTGTCTTACGTTTTTTATTGCAGTTAAAAACTAAGGGTCTCTCTCTCTCGTCCCTCAAGGTCTACCTTTCTGCAATTGTGGCTTATCAACCACCAACCGGCAGCTAAGTTTTTCAGACACCCTACTCTGCAATGTTTCCTCAAGGGGCTATCACACCTGTACCCAGATGTCCGCCCTCCACCACCTCAGTGGTCACTGGCATTGGTCCTTCAACAACTTACAGGGCCCTGTTTGAGCCCCTGGCGTCAACTGACCTCAGGTTACTTCAAAATGATATTTCTTGTGGCCATCACGTCAGCTCGATGTCCTAGTGAACTTGCGGCCTTAAGGTCTGACTACCCTTATCTCCAGTTTTACCCAGATAAGGTTAAACTTTTTGTAGATATTTCGTTTCTACCCAAGGTTGTCTCCCAGTTCCACCTATCCCAACCTTTGGTTCTTCCTTTTTTCCGTCTCCTTCTACTCCTCGAGAAAGGATCCTCCATACTCTGGATGTAAGATGGGCTCTGGTTTTTTTTTACATAGCCTGCACTCAATCCTTCAGACGCTCAGCTCGACTTTTTGTCAGCTATCAACTTCCTGCCAAGGGTCTTCAAGTTACTTCGTAGAGAATATCTAAGTGGGTTGTGTCTACCATCCAGCTTGCTTATCAGCTTGCTCAAGTTCCAGCGCCACAGAGTATCTGCCCTCATTCTACCAGGGCGTTGGCGACATCTACGGCATTACTTCAGGGCACCCCCCTACCGGATGTCTGCATCTCTGCCACATGGTCACAGCCGTCCACATTTAGCAATCACTGCAGATTGGATATTTGGCAGAAGTCTGACGCTGCTTTTGGACGTGCTGTTTTATCATCTACCTTGGCGTGACATCCTCCTCTGGGTAAGGTAGCTTGTTAGTCACCCATAGTGTGATTCACAGAGGCCACGAAGAAGAACAACAGGTTACCTACCTGTAATTGTTGTTCTTCGAGTGGACCTCTGTGATTCACATGTCCCGACCTGGCCTCCCCACTGTCACACCCTTTTTATTTATGCGGCGGTTGACCTAACTGAAGGGAGAGCCTTGGCACCAAGGTACATATACCAGGGGGGAGGGGTCTGTTCTAATGTATCTTTTTGCTACCGCAGAAGCTCTAGAATATTCCGACGAGGCTCCGCGCATGCACAGATTACCCATAGTGTGAATCACAGAGGTCCACTCGAAGAACTACAATTACAGGTAGGTAACCTGTCGTTCTTGTCTCGTCCATAGGCCATGTATCCTGTCGTGTCGACAGTGAGCTCCCCATCCCAACGGGCTGGCGTCGGTGGTGACCTGTATCGAAAGTTGGAGAGGCTGAAAGGGTCTGCCTACAAGCAAGTGAGGAAGAAATGTCCACCAGGTGAGTTGACTGGCAAGTTCTGATGTTACTGTGAGACGTTTGGATGGGTGGTCTGTAATGGGATCGAATAGGGATAGGTACCATGATTGTAGGGATCTCATTTTGAGCCTTGCATGCTGGATAACGGCCGTTGTAGAAGCCATAAGCCCGAGAAGGTGCTGGACTTGATGCGCCAATACCGAAGCTAGGGGTCGGAACGGTCGAATGGCTCGCTTTAATTTGGTGATTCTCTCTTGAGGGAGAAAGGCTCTGGTTTGTAGGGAGTCGAAAGATGCCCTGATATAGGTGGCAGTCTGAGAGGGTTTGAGATGGGACTTGGCAGAGTTTACCTTGAGTCTGAGATCTTGGAGAGTATCAAGAGTGAGTTGGGTAGCTCTGACAGCATCGTGATAAGAAGGAGCAACTATTAACCAGTCGTCTATGTACGGGAATATGGTAATACCTTGAAGTCGGAGGTATGCAGCGACTGGTGCCATGCATTTGGTAAAGGTTCTCGGTGCCGTGGAAAGTCCGAACGGGAGAGAGCAGAATTGGTATGAGACATTGTTGAATTGGAATCGTAGAAATTTGTGATGATGTGGATGGATAGAGATGTCAAAGTACTCATCCTGGAGGTCGATGACGACAAACCAGTCTCCCTGTGAAAGGAGAGGGATGATAGTGTCGAGGGTCAACATTCTGAAGCGTCTAGGTCGAATGAATTTATTAAGGTTTCTAAGGTCGAGAATAGGACGGAGTCCTCCATCCTTTTTGGGGACTATAAAAATATCTGGAGTAAAATCCATCATGCAGGGTAGAGGAAGGGACTATGAGTATGGCTTGTTTTTGTAGAAGAAGGGAAACTTCACGGAGAGCAAGTGAGTATGGAGTAGACTTAATGGTGCCAGAGGGTGGGTACGTTGGAATTCAATGAAATAACCATTTTGGATAATAGAAAGAACCCACTTATCATTAGTGAGTCGGCGCCAAGCACTGATGAATGGATGAAGTCTAGTTTGGAATGTAGATAGAAGGGGTCTATGGATACTGCTTACCCTTCTTTTGAGGGCGTCGAAAGGGCTGTCGGCGTGGTTGTTGCTGTTGAGGTCGAAAAGCAGGCGTTGTAGATGGACCTGGATAGGATCCAGCAGAAGCTTGTGGTTTGTATGGTCGATATGATTGTTGGTAAGGTTGAAACTGCTGGTGAAAGAAAGGCTGTCTTTGGAATTGAGGGCGCTGATACCGGTAAGGTTGTTGGGTGGAATATGACCGTGCCGTCTTACGGAGTTTATGAAGATTATCCATTACTTCATCTGTTTTAGTATTGAAAAGGCCAGCACCATCAAATGGAAGGTCTTCTATCCTTGACCTAGTATCATCTGAGATACCAGCCGATCTCAGCCAGGCGTGGCGCCTCAAGGAAATAGAGGTGGACATAGCTTTAGAGGCCGCGTCCGCGGTATGGCAGGAAGCAATTCTCTGCTGTTTAGCCAAGGTTGAGGCCTCGGTGTGGATATTTAAGGTCTCATTCTTGGTGGTGTCTGGGACCGCTTGAATGATAGGTAGAATTCTATCCCATAGCTGGCGGTGGTACGCACCCATAGCGGCTTGATAATTACCGACCCTCATGATAAATGACATGAGAGAATAGAGACGTCTCCTGAGAATATCTAGCTTTCTTCCTTCCCGGTTGGTGGGAGCTATGGATGATTTATTATGTGCTCTCGATTGATTAGATTCCACGATAATTGAATTTGGTGTCGGATGTTTGGAGAGAAAAGCTGTGTCTGGGCCGTGAGTTTTATAGTGATTTTCAACGCGTCTCGAAATTTGTAGTGAGGAGGGAGGTTTGTCCCATGGTTCTTTTACTAACTCAAGCATAGCCGGGATGAACCTCAAGCTAAGGGGTGGTGTCTTATCCTGATTGAGGTCATCGAAGACCAGGTCTTTCTTTTGAGGTGGTGGTTCTTCGATATCCAGTTGTAAAGACTTTGCCATTCGCATGACGAGCTGAGAATAAGATGTGAAATCCTCTGATGGGGATGGTGGATGGTTTTCACCCACATCAGAAGATGGAGTCAGTAAATTAGTGGGTGATTCTTGGGATATACCGGATGTTGAATCTTGAGTAAAAAGAGAGGATTGTGAGGATGGTGAGCGATATGGTGGTTTGGTTATCGATGCAGATGGTTGTGATGGTGGAGGTGGAGGTGCACTTGATACCGGGCGCTGTTTGATGTCAGGAGGAGGGGGGGGTCCCTTGTAGGTGGTGGTGACCTGGAGAGATGTATGATGTCGAGAGTGTCTGGAAGAGTGCTTAGCTCGTTTGGGTTGTGGTAGAGAATCCGGTACCGGAAGAGTGCGTTTGAGAGCTGATTTCGTAGGGATCGATGTGTGGTGAGTCGATGTTGGATACATCGTGGATGAACGATGTCGGTCTCGTGGCGGTGAAGGTGATATGGAAGGCGAGTATTGGGGTGGAGAGGCATATCTCACCCTTCTTGGTTTGTCATAATAGACATGCTCAGTCCGGTCTTCATGATAGTAGGGGTCGTAGTGGTGGTACTGATCCTCATAGTCATCTCGAGTTGGGTATCGAGACGGTTCATGATAATAGTAAATTTCCCTGCGTGGAGGGGCATATTGGACTGGAGAAAGGTGTCGTCTCTTCGCCCAGCGCTTGCGGGGAAGCTGGTGAGACGATTCCGAACCAGAGACCTGAATAGGTATTGCCCGCCCTGATGATCTAGGGCTTGAATGGGCCGAGGCTGGGCTGGAATGAACATCAGCCGGAGATAGGCCAGTACTCAGCGAAAGGCTGGTAATGGAAGCCGCAGCGTGAGCCGGTGTTAAAGTTGGGTCGTCCGAAATCGAGCCAGGGGCGTCTCTAGATGACTCCACAAGGATCCGTGATGGAGGCCCCGGTTGAGGTGGATCTATTTGAGTCGATTTCGTAGGTTTCTTAGTTTTCTTAGGTTTGGCCTTATCCTTCTTTTTCCTAGACGAGCCATCAGGACGAATTGGAGCTTTCGACATGGATGTCAAGCTCGATTTCGAAGTGGACTTCGAAAGGTCTTTTTGACGAGGTGATGGAGTCGTTGGGCTCAATATCGGGTGAGTAGTTTCTTGACGCTCTGGACGTGAAGTTGGAGAGGTTGGTGGGTCCATGGGTTGAGAGACTTTTCCCAAAGGTATGAGCGAAGTCTTTGTAGGCGTAGTTTTAGAGCGGGTCTTGTAAGCTTTTTGCACTTGGGGCAGGAGTGTGTTTGGTGCTGTTCCCCTAAGCAAAAAAGGCAATGGTCGTGACCGTCGGTAAGCGGTATCTTATTCGTGCAAAGCATGCACCGCTTGAAAGGCCTTGGGGGGGGGGGGCATAAAAGGTTGGGGAAAAAGGGAGGGAAAAGTGGCAATGGGGGGGAGAAAAAACGCGGGTAGAAGAGAAAAAGGACTGAGGTTAATTGAAAAGGAAAAACGGATAACTTACAGGGGAACGTCCAACAAAGATATGATTAAAATAGAAAAATGAAAGAGATGATTGAAAGAAACAGTAAATAGGCAGTAAATGATCTCAATAATCGTTCTAGAGTTCCAAAACAGGTCCAACCGAAGTGGCGGCAAAAAGGAACTGAGGGGACCTTTGGAGGGTGGAGCATGCGCTCCACGGGGGAACGTCCTACTGATCACGTCTTTAAGCTCTAGAAACTTCTGAGACGTCCTGCGCAGGCGCAGAACAACCCAATTGTGTGCATTCACAGAGGCTTCGAAGAAGAAACAGGATATTTTTTTGAAAGCTTAGAAAAATTATTGTCCCAAAGAGTACTCTTTCAGTAGCAATGCCCAAATGCAATGCTGAAGGATTATATGAAAAGCATGTAAATCAGTAACTCCGGTTAAACTTCACAGCTCAACCGTCACCCGCCCCCCCCCCCCCCAAGCAGAGTAATTTGTTATTCACAAGAACAGAAGACTGCATTTTGCAAATCTACCTGGGTTCGCATACTCCTCACCTAATCTACACCTAGTTTAAATGACAGATTTTGTTTTGGTAATCTGAAATGGTATGGAAGTAGTGCCACAGGACTTCTTTTTTGAAGTAGTGCCACAGGACTTCTTTTTGATTGTTTGTTTAGTAATAATGATAGGGAAAGCACTGATATTCTTAAAGGGATGCAAGTGAAACATTCAAGAGGCAGAATATATTTCTCTCAAGAAGAATTTGACCAAGACGGTGATAATAGGTCTTTTAATGTACTGATCAAGCATATGGAAATTCTTAAGAATAAACGTTTAAGAACTTTGCTTTGAAACTTCCATCAACTATCTTGTTTTCAAAGCTTTATCTGACAGCTGAATGGAAGAGTTCCTTACACTAGGATTTTCACAAGGAGCACTAAGCAGCTTTTAGATGATAATTTTTAGTCCTAGGCATTTTCCATAAGTTTTGAACTAGTGACAAATGGAAGAGTCAACATTTATAAGCAAAACCCTTAGTCATCCAGTTCTCTAAAGATGATGTATTATTTCTTTTATGTGACATGAAGTCTGACAGAATTTCATATCCCTTTACAAGAGAAAATGAAACATGTAATAATTGTAATAAGAGTCTCTGAAATTGGTCAGGAGAAAAACTTTTAGGTCAGTTCATTCTGCTCACCCATAAAATAATGTTGTGAATTTTCTATAGATGAATGCAGCTTTTAGAGATCCAGTAAGGACTCTGATACTAAGTGATACATATGTAAAGAAAGCTCAGCTAGATTTTCAGAGCTGAGTGGCCATTATGACCTGCTGAAAAGGATTGTGAAATGAGGTAACATTATAATGTATGATATAAAGAAAATTTTCAGAGGACAAGATGGTGAAAACAAATCAAAGGAAATTATAGGAACACAATTCTATTACTTCAAATAGTCCAAACACACACTATGTATGTATGTATGTATGTATGTATGTATGTATGTATGTATGTATGTATGTATGTATCTATCTATCTATCTATCTATCTATCTATCTATCTATCTATCTATCTATCTATCTATCTATAAAAGCAGAAATTAGATTTAAACTTTTGGTAGATTAATTCCCGATTGATGCAGATGAATATAAAAATGAAGCAAATATCCATTAATGTTTACCATTATGCCTAAAAAAACTATCTGAGTAAAAGAATTAGAATTTTTCCTTTCACAGTCTTAATATGGTAACCATAGTTTAAAACGAAAAAAACTGTTTTTCAAAGTGATTTGTCTGCTTTGTTTCTATTCAGCACTTAAGTTTCTTGAGTGGGCTCCAGTGATAGTGTGAGCACAAATCATAATGTGAAAACAATTTCATACTGTGTTTCATGATTCTCATTCTCCAGGTGGTTACAAACCATGTCAATTTAGGTATCATGTTAAGTTTAATTTTTAGAAGAGATAGCTGTGTTAGTCTGTGCAAGCACTAAAGATGTAAACAAAAAGCAAAAGAAAATTAAAAGAACAAATAAAAGGGACAAAAATGTAGTGGCACTTTAAAGTGTGAAGTTTTCTTACTTTTGGTCTGAAATCATATATGGATCCAGCTATTGTGTCTGCACAGCAAAGGGCTCCATAATTCCATATTATGTAGAGACACTCTATTTCTGCTGCTGCTCTTTCCTGCTTATTAAGGTACCTATCAAGGTAGTATCAGCATGGTTCCAAAATATTAAGGTTGAAAGCATTCATTGTTGCTTTGTGTAGCAAGTTAGAATAAGAGTAGGCCCACTGAATCAGTGGAGATTTGGTGAGTCATTTCCCATTTAAGTTCCATTGATTCAATGGGCCTACTCTAGTTGTGACTTCCTGTACTAAACAACAGGAATACTTGCTGAAAGTACAGATCAAGAAGTTTTCTTTGAAAGCTGCTGGAAAGGACACACTAATGTTCTAACATAGCAATCCCAATACAGAATACAGTTAGAAAATTTTAGCCGAAAAAAAGCTTTAAAACATGAACAGTTCTGTCTAAGCCACAAGCATTATATATGCCTATAATCATTAAAGTTTGAAGTTGCAATGTTTATTTTCCAACACATTCAATACATAATTTAGGAGGCATGATTATAGAAGACTATTCATATTCCTTGTTAATTAAAACTATCAACCCTGCACAAAGTCACTAAGTCAGATGAGGGAACCTGCCTTCCCCTGCCCCCGGGACAAAATTTGAGAAGAGTTGAGAGGAAGGCATTCCATGATTGGGCACAACCAATGGCACAGAGGTGAGACCAAGATAGAGTAAGCAGGGCAAAAGCAAAGCAGATGGTGCTAGATGTAGTTCCTTTAAATCAGTGATAGAACGTGCACAATGCTAGAGGAGAAGGGGTGGGTCTTTTAGAAGACACTTGAGAGCTGAATGGGATACCTCCTCCCCATTAGCTAGATATAGCTGATGGGTCCCTGTACCTTATAAAAATGGTGTAATTTCAGCAGTGTCTGTAATTATCCCCTGCAAAAATAATCAACTAGAATCTCACCTGTTAAGACCACAAATTCTGTGATATCTTGAACGTGGAACCTAACAGAAACTGTTTTCCTAAAGCAGCTGCCTCTGTACTGAACATCAGACACTTGGGTCCCACACAATGTCATTAGCCATCTACCATGTTGCTTGCTTCCTCATCTGATTAATAGAGAATCTTCCTTCAGTAGACATAGTGTAGATTCACCTGAAAGAACTCTTTTTACCTATTGTCCTCCTCTTGTCTTTCTACTCAACCTGCTTTTGTAAAATGTATCTTTGCTTGGCTTTCTGACTATGTATGAGACTTATTCTGGCTCCCCTACATGGGAGAATCTGCTTCCTAGTACATATTCCTGATGCTACAAGGTATTTATCAGAGACGCAAATCTGGTAGACAACTGCCCCCTTCATAGCTTGACAACCCTCTCTGAAAAACGAAGAACAGAGGTTCAGCTTCATTTCCCCAAATATAACCTTTACACTTGACCTAACTGTACTAGAGTGTGTGGAAATAATTTCATGAATCACTACTGTGGACTTTTCATTTGTCTTCAGATTTCACTTGGTCATTGTGTTTGTACTGTTTTGGTCTAGCTGATTTGTCCTTGTGCCTTCCAAAACCTTTCTACTGCTGAAATAAATGCTAATTACTATATCACCAGTTAGTTTGGTTTTCCTAACAATTTTTGCCCAATGTAAAATTTTTACGTCAGCTTATTAAAATCAATGTTAAAAAAGGCAAGCATATTCTCACTAATTGTGCAGGGGAGAACGCAATACCAATGAACCTGAGAACATCTATTTCCTGATTGGAATAGACCACATTATGGAAAAACAGGCAATGAATATTCTGAAATGTATATTTTATTGTTGATGATAGTCTAATATAATAGAATGACCAAATAGTTGCTTCTGTGGTAATCAAATTACAATGTACAGGTCTTGCTTTTTGCAAGTCTTTTAAAAACACTGGCCAAACTGCCGTTGGGTGGGCTCTGCCTGTGCAACAGGAATGATGACATTGTCAGAGGCAGATTCCTACTGATTAAAGGCATTTTCTACTTGGGGGGTACACATAACTTCATCTTACTATGATCTGTGTGCACTCTGAAATCTAGAAGGGAAGTCATTATTAAATCAGTGATATTCAGCTGATGATGATTATGTCAATCCTGTTGTGCAGGCACAATGAAGGATTTTGGCCACTTAGTGAATATTGCAGCAAGTAAGTCATTATAGGAAAAAGTAAACTTATTTTTTTTTTAAATGCCCTATCTTGAAAGCGTATGGAAAGTTATTTGAAAACTAGACTAACATCTTGTACCTTTTGCTCATCAGACTTGAAAAAAGACACATACAGAAGATGCTTTAGCTATAGCACAGTATCCACCAAACAACAAATTCTTAAAGAGATGAGAAAGCTTACATGGAAAGTGGTTGTGGCATTTAACTTTGCCGCTTCTACACTTATACCTTATTTAAATACTGTGTTCTTATGTAACATGGTAATAGCACCAGTTAATAGAACATATTAAATTATTATGCAGGGACCACAGTCTAATGTGAATATTACAAGAGCATGAGGGTATCATTTTACTACCTTTAGAAAAAGAAAAATAAGGAGATTTCTAAATCTCTCCATGATCAGATGCAGTTGGTCTCATTTCATTTTTGAACATGACATCCTCCTCCCCAAAATAAGATGTGGTATTCTTTTCCCATTTTAAACAATAAGGTTAACACAAGTCACCTTTTAAATAATGATTCAGGATTTTTTTTTATTCATTTAAGTTTCAGTATCATTACAGAAAATGTTATGGTACAGAGTTGTTTAACATTAGTTTTATTTCTTTTCTCATTTAATTTCCACATGAATGCTGGTAACACTAATATCTGTACAAGATCAGTCTTAGATTTTTTAAAGATTTTAATTCTGTACATTTTTAAATGTATTGGTTAAAAAGGCTGTCAGCACTTAAGGAAGCGATTTTTGTTGTTTGTTTAAACAAAAGGTATCCAGTTACTGCCCAATAGTACTGAGCGGGGTGGCTGCTGGGATGACAGATATCCCTGAACGCGCAGCAAGGGGGTGGGGAAAACCTCGGGGCTTGATCGGGTTCCCAGTGCAGCCACTCTGCTTTTGGCACTGTGCACATCAACACGAGATACAATAAAGAACAAGCAGAAGCTCTCTGTGAAGCGGTTATGAAGCATACTAATAAGGGAAATCCAAGTGTTGTCTACACTAGTATAAATAAGCAGACAGCCTTGTTTTAAGAGCATAAGTAGTTGTATCTTAAAGATGAGAAAAAACACAAGTTCTGCAGGCACCTACCGCTGTCTACTAAAAGCTACCGCTATTGGAACTAGCATTGAACACACAAAGCAATTGCAAGAAAGGAAAAAGTTGCTTTGATATAATCAGAATAGATTTCTGTAAGATTTGTTTTTAAAGGTTTTTTTAAAAGGTATTTATTTAAATCCATTTGAAATATAGTTCAAGGTGTTGACTATACTGATCAACTTTTATCCAAATCAGAAAAACTAGCTGTGCCGTTGCATATTACAGGATACAGTCAATGATATGTGGACATGCATCAAAACTTCTCTCTTGCCGGTGACATCATAGTCTTCCAATGACCATGACGTCAACCACCTCGCCCTTATGAAGCTCCACATACTGCTCTGTCTTTGGAGGTAGCATCAACAGTCCATTGGCACTGCGCATACTCATCAGACGACTGCTCATCTGATTCCCTACAGGGAAGCAAATTAAATTACATTATTTTTTAAAAAAATCTTAGATTACATTAACAGGAAAAATACAGACTAATGCAAAATATGACACTAATTTCCCAAAATGAAGCACAAAACCTGGAGCACAGGTTTTCCTAAGGAGGGCAAGATCAAGGGTGCCATGATTAGAGTATGTTGACGGCCATCAACATACTCAACATGAAGTTGAGTATGCAGGTGCCTAAGTCTTAGCAGGACACGGAAGCTTGTACAAGGTTACATGGAGCTCACAGCTAGAAGAATGGTGACAAGATGGTGATTGAAATACAGGGTGCCCTGAAGATATGGATCATCACTCCCATGAATGTGATGATTAGGATCCAGCCAGACAGGCAGTGGAGGGCTCAATGGGCGCTCTCTCCAAGTAGGCATTAGTGATTTGGGCATTGGAGAGGGTGTCAACATCAAGAGGTTGCTGGTAATGTTTGCTTGGAGTAGGTGGGGGTGGTGAAGTCCAGGTAGATGGCTGTGGTGCCAAGGACTTGGCATATGGCTGAGCCATTGATGGTGGGAACCTGGAATATATTAGAGGAGGCTCTTGCCAAGACAGAATAGACCTTTGGAGTGCTTCCTGGTATGTGGAAATTAGCTGCCACACTGTGTGTGCTTTTTGAAAAAGGGAGAAGGAACATTGTCTTTTTTAAAAAAATATTTAAAAGTTTACAGTACAAAAACAAAATACATATACTACTAACACATAAAACTTAATACATAAACACAAAATACAAGTGCACCCCTCACCCTAGGGACCATTATATTTTACATGTTTTTGCTTGTAATAGTAATCTCCCTTCTTCTTTATACAACCCAAAAATCCTTCCAAAAATACATACATTCATTACTCATTTTTTTCTCTTGACCTTTACACAATATAGCTTTTATAAATTATTCCCATATTTCATTGAATCTGTTAATCTTTATCTCTCCTTTTTTAAACTTTATTTCTGAAGTCAGTTTATCATTAACTGCTATATTCCATACTTCATTATACCACTCTTGCAACTGAAAAGCCCAATGCTGCTTCCAATTTTTCGCTATAAGCAATCGAGTGGTGGTTATCAGGTTCATTACCATTTCTTCTTCTTTTTCCCCCTCTTTTTTTGTATTATTCACCTAACAATTTTCTATCATCAATAACAATGCTGTTTTTGGAACCATTTCAATGTTGACTTCCAATAATTCTCTAATTTCTTCAAATACTTTAACCCAGTGGTCCCCAACCTTGGGCCTCCAGATGTTCTTGGACTTCAACTCCCAAAAATCCTGGCCAGCAGAGGTGGTGGTGAAGGCTTCTGGGAGTTGTAGTCCAAGAACATCTGGAGGCCCAAGGTTGGGGACCACTGCTTTAACCCATACGTTTTGTATAGCTTCACAATTCCACCACAAATGAAAATATGTGCCAACTTCTTTGTTACATCTCCAATATTTCTTACAATATTCAGATTCTATAGTATTTAAATTTACCGGTGTTAAATACTACTTCCACAATATTTTATACTCATTTTCTTTTATTCCAATTGACATATTTTTAAACCTGAAGGGAAGGAACATAGTCTTCAAAAATGTTTTGTTAAAAATACTTTAATATTCTGAGAAATGGCTGGACTGAAAGAGTTTCACACATTCCTCTCATTATAAGTAACATTACAGCCACTGTCCAGTAGTTGTTATGTTTCCTCATACATGCCTAATAAGAATAACCTAGACAGAAAGGAAGAGAGAAACAGGCTGCTTACCTGTAATTGTAGTTCTCCGAGTACTCATCTAAAACCTGACATATAAAGGTCTTGTGCCTGCATAGAGCCAAATCTGAAGTACAGGAGGACCCCCATATCCACTTGGGATTGGTTCCAAGCCCCCACAGATACTGACAACCATGTATAATAGCAAACACTATATCGAGCGAGCGATTGCATGGTAAAGGGAAAACACCAGGGAAAAAAATATTTTCACATGCTGTAGCGTTCACCCTTTGTTAGGTATAAGTCATGTATTATTCATGTTCTATGCTAATGTGGTTGAGAGGCAGAGCCGAGAGTGAGGCAGAGTCAGAGTCAGTCAGAGTCAGAGAGTCAGAGTCAGAGAGAGAGAGAGAGAGTCAGAAGAGATAGAGATAGAGTTAGAGACTGGTTAAGATAAATAGATAGAGAAGGCGGAAATTATATGGCAAGAGAAAAGTATGTACATCTGAAGAACTTCTGTGATTATTAAATTGGCTTCACTTTAATAAATAAGTTTTGTTTGCATTCACAATACAAGTGTCTGATCAAACGTCATTTATTTTGTGGATTGAGGTAATCCACTGGTGGCAGTGAGAGGAAAACACGACTGGAGCCTTTGTGAGGGCACAAAACGTAGGTGCCTCAAGGAGGTGAACGTCACAATTGGTGTCCAGCGGCGGGATACGAAAGAATCCAGTCAAGCCAGAGTTAAAAGTGAATTTTCTTTGAGTCAAGGGTACCTTTTAGTCAGAGGTCTGTGGTAAAGAAGTGGGTTACCTGCTAGAGCTTTTGTGGAAAAGCTTAGTGGCGGGGCTTCTGATCCCAGATCTGGGGGGGACTAAAGATAGGGAACGACTCTGAAGGGAAAATTCCTTTTGAGGTTACCTCAGGATTTGAACAGACCCAGTGGGCTAGCTTAAAATCCAAGGCTCTGAGAGTTAAGGGAGCTCTTGTGGATAAAAAGCAGAAGCCAGGGTCAGAACTGATCTGAGGTGAAAGGAACATAAAAAGCAGAGGCTTGAAAACAGAATTTGTTTTGTGTCTGAAGGCAAGGAGGTTGTCTCAGACCAAGAAACATTGTGGCTGGCACGGTGCCAGAAAAAGTGTAGCCATCTTTAGCTGCCAAGTGAGAGCTACATAGTACCCCAGAAAAACACTGGGAAAAGAAAACAACAGTAAAAAAGTGTTTTAAAAAGAGGCCTGACTAACTCTGCAATAGAAACCAGCTCTTATCAAAGAAGTACACATACTTATGCCACCCAAAAGAATTAGAAAGCTAGTAATGGAGGTAATTGATCCTCAAGAGGCACAAAGTTTACCTCAGGAAGTGGAGGGAAATGGAGACCCTCTAGCTGTGGAACAGGAGGAGACTCATGAGGGTTCCTCAGGGAGAGTAGGTGTTCTAAGCTCCCCAGATTTGGAAAAATGGAAGCTGGAACAGGAATTTAAATTGAAGGAGCTAGCTATGAGAAATCAATTAGAATTGGAGAAAGAAAAAGCCAAAGCTGAGCAAGAGGCCAGACAAATGGCATTTGAGCAGGAAAAAAGACAACTAGAGATGAGAGAAAAAGCTGAGCAAGAAAACAGACAAATGGAGTTAAAACAAATGGAATTTCAAATGGAAATGAAAATAGAATTGGCTGCTCAAAACAATAATAGTAATAACAATAACTACTCTAGTGAGGGAAATCTCTCAAAAATCGACTTAAAGAAATTTCCCCAATATAGAAAAGGAGACTGCCCTGAATCTTTCCTCATATCATTTGAAAGAGCGTGCTGGGACTTTAATATTAAGGATGATGAAAGGATGATAGTTATGAGATCACAAAAAAGTGGAGATTTAGCTGAACTGTATTCTCAGATGCCTCTGGAGCAGGCTAGAGATTTTGAAGCATATAGAAAGATGGTATATGCTAGATTTGGCATCAATGCAGAACACCTGAGATGAAAATTTCGTTCCCTTACCAAAAAGCCTGAGGAATCTTATTCCCAGATAGGGGCTAAACTTCTTCAATATTTGGACAAATGGATGGAACGTGAGAATGTCACTTCTCTAGAGCAGATGAAAAATGTGATTGGGTTAGAACAATTTTATTCTATTTTGCCTGGGGAATTGCGTTATTTAGTTAAGGACAAAAATCCTAAAAATCTATTAGAAGCAGGTGAATCAGCTGATTACATTGGGGAGATTCGAAACCACAGGTTCTCTGAGGTAAATTTTAACAGGCAAAACTGGGACAACCATAAGAAACCCTTTAATAAAAATTTCCTTAGCAAAACATCAGGAAAAGAAGGCCAGAATGGTGCCTCATCTAGATTAGCACAGCCTAGTTCTCAGACCCAAATGAAACCTGAGGAAAAGTTTAATAGATCTCCTCAGAATGAGAGAAGGTCTTACAAATGTTACAAATGCGGCGAGTCTGGGCATTTACAATTCAATTGTATGAAAAACACAAGTAAATATGTGAAAGATGATAATCAGACCAAGAAAGTATACTGTTTAAAACCCATAGAAGCCTCTGAGGGGAGCGGTAACCATAGTTCTGTCTCCATGACGACCACGGCAGCTGAGCCGGAGGACATTCCTGTAGCCCCTATAGTCCATTGTTTTTACATCAAAAATGACAATACTTTTCTTTAAAACGCTGGGAAAGAGATAGTAGTGGGTGGAAAGAAGTACAATGCTCTAAGGGACACAGGTTCTCAAATTTCCATCGCACATTCAGATCTGATAGCTCAGGACAACATAATTCCAAGCAGAACTATGACCCTAAAAGGAATTGGGAAGGAAACTGTAGTGTTGAAAGTGGCAGAGGTTCAGATAACTTATGGGAATTGGTCTGGAAAGTGGCAAGTGGCTATTTCAGATGAAATACTGGCTGCTTTTCTCATTGGATGGGACTTAATAGAGCATGTTAAGACTGCTTTTGTACTTACACGCTCAAAGGGGGCCCAGAAATCACCCACTGCAGCAGAAATGGATACAGTAGCAGAGGGAAGCCTGGCAGGAGAAAGCTCCTTAGAAAGTCAGTTTAATAGCCATCCAGAAGCCGAGATTATGATTCTGAAGAATCCAAATAAAAATAGTTTTGCTCAGGAGCAGGAGGAGGACTTTGGTTTGGTGAGTTGCTTTGAGGTGACCAGTTCACCCACGTTATTGTCTCCTGAGTGCCCTGAGAGATTTTGCGTGGATAAAGATCTTTTGTATAGGGAAGTTTTAGCCACCCCATATGGAGGAAAAGGCAAACCCCTACCTAGCTTATCAATAAAAAAAGAAATAGAACCAGAGGAGAATCTCTGTGCATCTAAAATAAACCAAGTGTTGGAGAGTGCACTTAAAGGAAACCTGCCTGTGAGTTTGGAGATGACCCGTGATAGTGGTCCCCCACATAGGGAAAACTTTGCAATAGAAGTACCTGGGTGAGTGAGGAGGAATGCTTAAGCCCTGACCTCTTAAAGAAGGACGCATCCAGAGATGTTCAGGAGGAGGAGAGGGAACTGCCCATCCTTTCCCTAGCTGAGAAAGTGAAGCCCCAAGCCAGAATGAAAGCAGGCTTCACTAAGAAACGGCAAGCAGAGGACGTCCAGTGGACATCAGAGGGCCCGATGACTGCCAGCCGACCGAAGAAAACGCGGAAAAAGGAGCCAGAGATCATCAGAGGGACCCCTGAGTGCCAGCAGTCGTGTGACCAGCTGAAGGAGGCGGTAACGACCGGACCAGTCTACAGCACACCTGACTACAGCCGGGAGTCCACCATCCTCACAGATACATTGAGTATTGGACTTGGAGAAGTACTGTGCCAAGCAGATGATAGCGAAAAAGGGACTCAGATCGTGGATGCTGGTACCTTGCCTCGAAAGCCAAATGACTGATGCGGGGGGGGGGGGGGGATAAATAAAATTAGTAATGTATAATAAATGTTCTTTTTGTGAAAAAAAATTGAATATTGATGAACTGAGACGTGGAGAATGATTCAAGGACTATTAAAAGAAACTGGAATGGACTATTGATTAACTGTTTAATTATCTATGTAAAATTTTCATGAAAATGTTATATTTCTGTAGGATTGTAAAATTAAATGTCGTAAGTGTACATCAAAAGGTAAAGTATATTATTGAATTGTATTGGAATGTTTAAAGTGAGAAGATATTGTGTTATATATATATGATGTTGTATTGTTTGCAAAATTGTGCCAGGGGGTATTTTTTTATGCAATGATACGTTTGTTTAGGATGAAAAACGTGTTTCCCCTCCCAAACAAACATATTTAAGGGGGGAGGTATGTAGCGTTCACCCTTTGTTAGGTATAAGTCATGTATTATTCATGTTCTATGCTAATGTGGTTGAGAGGCGGAGCCAAGAGTGAGGCAGAGTCGGAGTCAGTCAGAGTCAGAGAGTCAGAGTCAGAGAGAGAGAGAGAGAGAGAGAGAGTCAGAAGAGAGAGAGATAGAGACTGGTTAAGATAAATAGATAGAGAAGGCGGAAATTATATGGCAAGAGAAAAGTATGTACATCTGAAGAACTTCTGTGATTATTAAATTGGCTTCACTTTAATAAATAAGTTTTGTTTGCATTCACAATACAAGTGTCTGATCAAACGTCATTTATTTTGTGGATTGAGGTAATCCACTGGTGGCAGTGAGAGGAAAACACGACTGGAGCCTTTGTGAGGGCACAAAAAGTAAGTGCCTCAAGGAGGTGAACGTCACACATGCATTACCAGAACTTGCCATTACAGAGCACCAGAGACCATACTGTGTATTCTCCACTAACAAGTAATCATAGCATGGTCTCTGGCTCCCTCTAATGGCCGGTTCTGGTAATACATGTGAAAATATTTTTTTCTTGATTTTCTTCTTCTAATATTTTCAGACTGTGGATAAGTGAAACCACGGATACTGATCCCACAAATATGGGGGTTCCTACTGTGCAGTAGATTGGAATAGCTTTTCCAACCCTCCAACATACATGCCTAGATGCAACCATAACAATTTCCCCTCAAGTTTCACATATGACAGATACTATAAAACTGAGTTAGTGGGGAGGTGTGGCGGGGAGGTGGTTTGTATGAGACCACAGATGATCTCTCTAATAAGAACAGGTTACCTACCTGTAATAGTAGTTCTTCGAGTGGACCCTAAGTCACACTTAGGGTGATTCGCACATGTGCGGAGCCTTCTTGGAACGTTCTAAAGCTTCTGTGATGAGCAAGCAGACATGTTAGCATAGGCCCTGCCCTCCTATAAGTACCTTGGTGCCGAGCCTTTTCTCTCAGTTCCCATCAACTGCTGCTGGAGGAGAGGACATGACAGAGAGTGGAGGATGGGTGGGATGTGTGACTTCACAGAGTACTATGCGAAGAACTACTGTTAAAGGTAGGTAACCTGTTCTTCTTCTTTATGGCCTCTGTGAATCACACTTAGGTTGACTAGCAAGCTCCCTTACCTGGAAGGAGGGTGTCACACCAGAATCAGGGCCAACACCGCCCTTCCGAAGGTGGCATCCATCTTTTGCCAGATGTCCAAGCAATAGTGATGAACGATGATAGCTGTGATCATGTAGCAGCTGTGCAGATATCTGGCAGAGGGATGCCCAAACAAATAGTGTAAGCTATTCACTTAGAGATCTGTTGAGAGGAAACTTGGAAACCCTTTGATGGGCCTTTATAGCTGATAAAGAGTTGCGGGGACTGCTGAAAATGCTGAGTACACGCCACATAGAAATCCAAAGCTCGTTGCATGTCTAGGAAATGAACCAGTCACTCCTGCGACATTGATGGATATGGAAAGGAGGACAGCAAGATGTGGGCTGGAACATGTGGAATTGAGAGACAACTTTCAGAAGAAAGGAACCATCCAGGAACAGGTGGACCTTATTGGGATGGAACTGCAGGTAAGGATAGTCACAGAGGAGAGCAGATAGTTCGCTGGCTCGCCTTGTTGAAGTGACCACCATTAGAAACGCAGTCTGGAGTGTAAGCAGGTGCAAGTCGTCTGAGGCCAATGATTCGAAAGCTGCTTGCAAAAGCTGCCCGAGCACAAGAGTCAACAACCATTGAGGTAGGGGTGACTTCGTATCAGGGAAGAAATGTGTCAGGCCTTTGAGAAAGTGCTTTACCACTGAATGTTTGAAATACCATGAGCGCAGCGAACCAGCCAGCTGATGAATTATTATTGCTGACAGATATCCCTGCACAGGCAAGATGCAGAGGCCCTGATGCAAGAAGTGCAGAAACATGCACATTGAAGGGTTGACAAGTGTTTTGTCTATAGAACAAGAGAAGGACTCAGATTTCCTCCACCTATAAAGGAAGGCATTCCTGGTGGAGGATCCGTGTGCTGTCCTGAGTGAGGAGATGAGGAAGGCATGGGAGATGGTCAACATCAGATGTGAGACGTTGCACAGCTGGGAACCACAGTTGGCAGGGCCACCACGGTGCCACCAGGATGGCATCAGATCTGTCTTAATGAAGTCTGACAATCATCTTGTGTAGAAGAGGAAAAGGGAACAGGTAACAGAGTTCAAGGCCAGCGCTTGATGAATACGTCACCTCGAGACCCCTTCCCAGTCCCCGCTTGGGAGTGGTAGTGGTGGCATTTCATTCACTCAAGAGGCAAACATGTCAAACTTGGGTGTCCCCCAACGGGTGCATATGGTACAAAAAAACTTATGGATTGAGCTCCCACTCATGTGCTTGCCGTTCTTTGTGACTGAGGAAGTCCGCTATGCTGTTGTCCTGACCTGCCACGTGCACCGCTGTGAGAAATAGACACTACTCCCACAGGTGTACTGCTAGGTAGAGCAAGCTCGGGGAATGGGTTCCCCCTTGTTTGGTGATTAAATACATTGCCATGGTATTGTCTGTGACGATTTGTACCACTTTGCCCTGAATATGGTTTTGAAATGCCTTGCATGCCTTGATTGTTGCCAGGAGCTCCAGCTCATTGATATGGAGCTTTCTCTCTCTCCGAGACAATGTCACATGGATCTGGAGGGTTTCACATTGGGTTCCCCAGCCAGTCAGGCTTGCATGGGTGGTGATTTGAAGGCGAGGTTGTGGCTGCTTGATGGGTCTGCCAATTGCCAGATTGTCCTCTTCCATCAGGAGAGCTGGGCAGCCAACTCGGGAGTCATAGTGAGAAGAGTGGAGGGATAGTCGGAGATTGGGTCAAACAGAGCAAGAAACGCTTGCAGTGATCTCATTTTCAGGTGGGTGCGAGGAACAAGGGATGTCATGGAGACAATCATCCACAGGACGTGCTGCGCCATGAGAGCTTTGACCCTGGCATACAGGGCGAAGGTATTGAGTAAAGGGACAAGCTTAAGACGTTTTTCTTCTGGGAGAAATGCTCTGGTTTTCTTGGAGTCTAAGGATGCACTGATGTATTGGATGTGTCTTGTTGGGTTTAGAAAATACTTTTCTAAGTTTATTGTGAGGCTGAGATCTTGGAGAAGTTATAGTGTGACGGTGGTGTCCCTACAGGCTTTGGTGCAGGAGTGAGCTATGAGACAGCTGTCAATATATGGAAAGACCTGAATCCCTTGAAGCCTGAGGTAGGCCGCCACTGGGGCTATGCATTTGGTGAATACTTGAGGTGCAGTGGAGAGATCAAATAGTAGCCTCTTGAATTGGGAGGCCTGACCATCGAGCTGAAAGTGAAGGAATGGCCTGTGGGAGGGAGGGATTGATATGTGAAAGTTAGGCGTTCCACAGATAGATGTCGGCAAATGAATCTCCCTTGTGGAGCAGAGGCAGAATGGACTCTAGGGTAACCATGTGGAATTTGTTTGTGGTGATAAAGGAGTTCACGTCCCTCAGGTCCGGAACAGGGCAAAGCCCCCCATCCTTCTTGGGAATTGTGAGAAAAACCCATGGGATGTGTGATAGGATGGTACCCACTCAATGGCATATTTGAGGAGTTAATGTGGTATTTCTTCCCTTAGGGTCACCAAAGAGAGAGTGGTCCTGTGGTAGGACAGAGGAGTGTGATGGAACTCTATGCGATATCCCTGCTCCATGATGGAGAGAACCCACCTGTCCACGGTGATGTTTTTCCATGCTGGTAAGTAGTTGAGGAAGGTGGGGTATTTGTGAGGGGGGGGGGAGGAAGCGTGATGATCTCAGCGTTTGTCTTTTCAAACTTGCTGCTTGGTCTTAAGGTCCTGTCACCTGAAAGCAGTTTGGGGTTGAATCCTGGTGTGGGCAGGTTCCTGCATATAGTAGGTGGATATAGATGACGATGCCCTTGTTGAGGGGCTTTCTGGTAAGTTATTGAGGAACACTGCCACTGGGAGTGCTGAGCTTGCTGCTGTTGGACTGGATAGACACCCCCCCCCCCCAATGCCTGGCAGCTGTATGCTTCTTCTGGACATTTTCCAGAACGCCATCCATCTCTTCATTAAACAGACCTTCACCATTGAAGGGTAGCCCAGGAGCATTTTGCCATGCTCAGCAAGGATGGGAGCATGGAAATATGAACAGTTGTGGTGGTTGCTTGAGAAATTGGATCATATAGGTGATCCTCTGGCTCTGTAAAGGGCCTATGGATGTTGATATTGAGGAACTTTGCCATCCGCACTATCAACTGGGCATAAGTCTGTAAGTCTTCCACCAGGGAAGGAAGTTCTTGATTCACCAGGTCTGACTCTGATGAGGTGAGGACGACCAACAGTGTCTCTGGGCGGGACCCATGATTGAAAGGGTCAGATCCAAGAGAGGAACCTTCCGATTGACGGTCTCCGTTGGACTCATAGCCCAGCCCTGAGAGATGTTGTGGGGGTTGCACGGAGTGTTGGTGTCGGGAGATCAATGCTGAAACTGCCATGGTGGGGCGTGGCGGGTGGCCTTGACGTTGGATGGTGTCAATAGATGCTGACCGACAGTAGTGATATGAGACTGGGTCACGATATCCAGGATTGACTGAGGGATGTCAATGCCAGGCAGCATCTCAATGCCAACAAGATGCCGAAGACCCCCATGGAAGTTCACTGGGCTGCACTGAAGATGGTGAGAGTGACCTTGAGGAGTGGTCTGCCACCGACTCTCCAGTTGTGGAAAGTAGTGACAGGCTGGTGCAGCGAAGGCTGTCAATGTCAAAGGATCCTTCCGGCTTTGTTGAGGTCTCTTTGGAGTAAAAGGTCAATCGGTGTCTGATGGAGCTCGACATGGGAAGTGGTGACATGCCTGCTTTGATGTCGACAGCTCCTCTGCACGTCCCGAGTGCTCGGATGGTGCTGAAGCACAGCCTCATGTTGACGCCTGATAACAGCAAGCGGATTCCTCAGTGCAGCACTGCTTGGGGCAAAAAAACTCCCTGCGGTGGTGCTGGCTGGAATGCCTCTGTGAGCCCACAGGAGACGACAAGCGGGTTGTAAGGTGAGGCTGGTGACTGTCCCTCTCCAAATGAGGTTCAAGCTGTAATTCCGGACCGGCATGGAACACGGATGGATCATTATGTCCAGAGGCCTCCAAGCAGCCAGAGCCAACTTCTGAAGCCCCAGCAGGGGGACTGAGACAGGTGATCCGGCCTCAGTGGTGTAGCGGCTTCCAATGTTCCATTTAGTCTTCCCAGCCCGGAGACTGGGGAAGATGCCTTGGAGACAGCTGGTGTGCTGGCAGGGGCCTGTCCTCCGAGAGGGAGTCAATGCAAATGAGGTCTTTCAGCTCGGAGAAGGGAGCTGCCGTCCCCCGGTTTGGTTTGGTGTCTCTGGTCTTCGCTGGCTTTGCCTTCTTTGGTGGCTGAGGACCCGTGTCAGTCGACCAGTTGGTCAATGTCTTGTGTTTCCTTGACATTGAAGGCTTCAGACTTGGAGGCCTTGATGTTGATGCTGACACTTTGGCTTTCGGAGGCAAAGTTGCAGCTGAGGAGGCCAACGCCAAAGGTGGTTGAACCCACGATTCTTCTGGGCATAAGGAGACAGCTGAGGACTGCTGCTTGGTTGTCTTTGAAATGGCCTTCTCCATGGCTTCTGTCTGGGGCGTCGCCTTACAAATAGGCTGGGCCATGGTGTTTTCTGGCTACAGAGACTCCTCCCAAAGGTGAAGTCTCAGCCTAGAGAGCCAGCTGCAAAGGACCCCTCGTCTAAACTTCTTACAATGGGAACACAAGGAGGTCTGGTGAGCTTCTCAGAGGCAGAAAAGGGATTTATCATAGCTGTCGGATAATAGGATTTTATTACTGCAGACAATGCAGCACTTGAATAACCCTTTAGAGGCCATAAACTGTTTAGACTGGGAGAAAGGGGGACGAAGGCCAAAGGGCCAAGGCTGGGTGTGGGAGGTCACCAGGAGCTAAGGTTTGAACTGCTAATGCTTAACTTAAAAAATCAACAAATCTCTCTCTCTCTTTAGGTTGAAAAACTCACAGAAGCTGGAATGTGTGTTTCCTGAGGCTCTCAACATGGTGGTTGAGAAGAACTGAGGAGAGCGTCTCGGTGCCAAGGTACTTACAGGAGGGAAGGAGGTGCCTATGCTAAAGTGTCTGCTTGCTCACCGCAGAAGCTCTAGAGTGTTCCAAGGAGGCTCTGTGCATGCTCGAATCACCCTAAGTGTGATTCACAGAGACCACGAAGAAGAACCACCGTTACAGGAATGTGTAAGCAACCTGTACTGTTTCTTTGTGTTGTCTGTGACTCACACGTATGGGTGACTGGTAAACCTGCTTGCTGAAGGAGAGTAGCCATCAAGCTAGTACGGAGGAAAGCACTGTTTCCTCTACTAAAGGCAGAGAAGCACAGATAGCTTACCTCTAACTTTTGTTCTTAGAGTTATTATCTGTGAACTCACACATCTGACCTTTCTCCCCTTATGTTGTCCTGCCATCTTATTTTCATTATATCGCCAACAGATGTGGAACTGAGGAAAAACTGCTAATTGTGTCTAGGCATGCATGTCACAGTAGCAGGGGCAATTCTAGAATATGAAAAGCTTGCCTCCAGCAATGAAGGATGTGAACATATTATGAAGGCATGCCACTGAAATCCAGTACTAATTGGGATTTCAGCCACTGGTTTATTATTGTCAAGTGCCTTGAGCACCTTATATATATTATATATAATTATATATATATTATATATATTACATTAATATATTATAGTATACTATATTATATATTATGGCACAGTATATTGGTCTGTTGATAAGAACAACTAGTAGGAATGGATACAATATGATACATGCCCAAAGAATGGGCTCTTATTCTAATTTATATAGTTTGTCTCATTATCATCCAACAATAATATATTTTTTTCATATTCTAGATGCTAATACCTTCTGGAATTTATTCATGCCATTGGTATCCATCTTTAAATAACAATGAACAGAACAATATCAGTGGATTTCTCTGCATTTTGCTTCTACACAGTTAAACATTACTTTAAAACAATAGTGAAGTAAATACAGTTTCTAATAAGATGCCCAAATCCTGTTACATAAATTATGCCAATTTATGGGAGAGACTGATGCTAATTAGAATTCTTGCTTTGACCCTGGAGCTCTGGTGACTTGTGCATAACAGTCTTGCTGTGTTTGAATCATGTGAGTTCCAGGATGGAAATAGGATCTCCCAGCAATCTCCGCCCCAGTCACATACATCATTACCCTTATTCCAGCATAATTTACGAAACAGGATTTTGGCTGGGGTCTTGTCATTTACACTAAAGAAAGATGAATTTGGGCTGAAATACATTGAAGAAAAACATTAACAATAAAAACAGGTTTTATAGTAGAGGAACAGATTGATTTTGCTAGGATTGTTGAAAAACACTTGAAAATGGTTAAGATGGAAGGTGGGGGAGACAGGAACCTCGACAGCTTACAACCAGCAGAATTTGGTTAGGAAATTAAGGATACCCTATAGTTACAAATAAGTTTTCTTTTCCAAAGAAGAGTAAAATAATTTATACTTAGTAACACTGCTTGTGAAATTTCTTGCTTATTATGGATGAAATGCATTCTAATACACGCACCTCATTGGTAGAAACATAGAATTGTAGAACTGGATGGGTCCCAAAGTTAATCTAATCAATGGCAATCTAACGTCTGTTTAAAAAACTCCAGCAAGAGGACACTATCTCCCCTTGTGAGTTCAATGCCTCTCTGTTTCTTCCTGTGAGGATATGCTTAGCATGTTGCACAAAGTGGGGATTCTGGCTTGTTGCTCACTGTACAAGCCAGAATCATAGACCCAAATTGTTTTTTGGCTTATTGTTTTGCATTCTGTTGCCCTTCAGTGTTCCACAAATCGCTGAAGTATTCCACTAAAGAAATAAGCCAATATGCATGATTTACAATTAATTTTTTTCTGAAAGGCATGCTCATGATTCAGAATTAGACATCATGTTTTATTTCAGATACACACCAAATGCCTAATTAATTTCCTTTGTATTTATATGGTAAGATCAATATGGACTATTTTATGAGCTACAACGCGTTCAGCATTCAGCCTGGAGGCAGGCGGTGCAGCATGGCCTCTCCCGATTTGAAGAGACACTTGTTCAGCAGTCCGAGGCAAAGAAGCAGTCTCGAAACCAGCAAAATCAGGGGGCTGGACAGGGGACAGATTGTATTTGTCTTCCGTGTGGAAGGGATTGTCACTCTCGAATTGGCTTTCTCAGCCACACTAGACACTGTTCCAAGACCTATTCAGAGCACGTTACCATAGTCTCTTGAGACTGAAGGAAGTAGGACTATGAACTACATAAACACCAATCGATATAATTGTTTGTTTGTTTATTAAAGCTATTTGTATACTACCCAATTTAGTGCAAAGCACTATTCTGGGTGGCTGACAATAATATACTAAACCCAATACAATAAAATATCCCACAACAAATGAACAGACACATTGATGGCTGACCAGTATCATTCTCACAACTAACTACTGATAGTTAAAGTAAACATTGAAATTTTACATTTTTTAACTCCTAACCTGTTCCTACTCTCACAAGATCTTTTCTGTGTGCTTATAAATATTTGATGACATTTTGAGTCAGTGTGATTTTATGTATCATAAAATGCAATGAGGATGGAAAGGAACCATTGGCTATTTATACTTCCTGCTTTCTGTGTAACATCCAAAATGGTTGAGGAGCAAGAGCTAAATCTATGGGAAACAAGGATGGGTTATGGAGAAAATGGTATGGATCTCACATAGCAGATTCCTTCTTTCAGATGTTAAACATATTTACATGGGGATCCTTTTGAAGAGTGTTTAGAAATTTCAGCTGTTCCAAAATGCTACAATCAGACTTTCAATAAGGCCGGTTACAAAGGGCATGTAATTCCCATACTACAACTACTCCAATGGCTACTATTCTGTTTCTAGACTCTACTGAGAGTGCTGATTGTGACCTACAAACTCCTGTACATCTTAAATCCAGGCCATTTGAATGACTGCATGTTCCCACGTGAGCCTACCCACACTTTAAGATCTCTGTGAGAGACCTTTCTCCCCCTCTGCCCACATATTCATGATGTGATGATTTAAGAGACAACATTTTCAATGGCTACTTCCAAGTTGTGGAACTTCCTTGGGAGACTAGGTGCCCTACTCCATGCCTTTCCACTACTAGGAAAAAAGCTTTCTCTTCAGGCAAACGTCTGATCACTGATTCGGCTGCAGAGAAAAGAGTTTTTAACAGGAGATGCTGCACTTTTTTCTCTTTCAAATTCTTTTTTAAAGAGTATGTATGCCTTTTTCTGTTTCTAAATTGTATTCAGTTTAATATGCTTTTAATATGATGTGTTTAATTACATTTTTAATATTTAAAATTTTGTATTCCCCTCATTTTGAAAGCTGTTTTGTATTGTTGAATGAGGAAAAAGTGCAGGATATAAAAATTAACTAAAATAATATATAAATTAATCTATAATCTTGGATAAAGTAAACTCAAGCCTTTTGTTTCCTCATGTTTTCTGTGTCCTATAATATATGAATCCAAATCAGAGAGTAGAAGAGATAGAAAATGCTTAAATGTAACTAACCTGTACTTTGTGCCCAAGGCAGTGGTTCTTGGTGATGCCAAGTCAGTATGCACCGATGATATTCTGGACGAGGGTCCAATTTTACATCACATGATAACTGCAAAAAAGCATGCACCACAAGGAAAATGAATGTTTTTTCTGTCTTACTGGAAAAACTCTACCATGTACAGCAATGTAAACATTCATAGAAAGCATGCCCAAAACCAGCCCATGTGAAGAATGTTGCACTGGAACTGAGCAGAAAGTTGAAAGACAATGTTGGCTTGATTAGCTAGAGAAAAGCTGAAACAATAAGCATATTTTCAAACCTCACACCTAATGAAAATGTATTATTCTAACACAGGGAATCTATATTCTATTTAGTTTCTTTTACCTATCTCACTCAAGTAGCCCTTGATTCTTTCCCAAAGTAAACAATTGCCAAGTGCAACTCAAAGCCCGGAATCTAGAACACCCTCCCCTGGGAGGTTTGTTTAGCCTCCAGGCTTCCATCAACAGACAAAGAGCTTTCTTTTTAGGCAGTCCATCGGGACTTGAATGGACACCTGATAAGGGAGTTTTAATAAGAGATGCTTTATGCTTTACTGCCTACTCGTGTATTTTTAAAGTGTTTAAAATTATTTTAAATTATCAGTCATTTAATATCAGCTGGGATCTTACTAGTATTAGCATAAGGTTTGTATAACTTGTAATGGCTAATTGATTATGTATCTTGGTTGCACAACTGGATGCTTGACCAGGCATCTCATCAACTAGCTGTGGCAAGTTATGCAGACCTTATGCAAACACGTCTGGGATTCTAGCCATTGTATGTCCCCCCGACCCAATAAATTGTGTTTCTAGATGTATCTGTTTTTAAAATTAGTTCGTTAGATGTTTTGGACTCCCTATACTGGGAGAAAAGTGGGGCAGAAATGAAACAAATCACCTGGTCACAAGCATTCAAATTTTTTAACCACTCTTCCTTCATTTTGAATGGTTATTCTGTTCCTAGTAAGCCTGTAGCAAGATACTCTAGCAGCTCAGCATAGACACTTTACTCCTTGCACCTTTATGTCTTGCAAGAAAAACTGTTGATTAACTTTGCAGCACTATAGTACGTACTATCACTGGCTCCTGGCTGTTTAGGGTAAGCCTTGTTGTGTACTTCAGGTTTTGGCTCAGAGAGGATTAGGGTAGACAGAGAAGCCAAGGGAATGCCATCTGTTCTTATTATATAAACAATTAACTGGCCTCGCTCTTACGTCTGCTGATAGATTATTGTAAGCTCTGTTTGAACCTGAACAATTGATGTTTTGCCTACCAGGCCCATAGCCTAATAAAGATTTTTTTAAAAAAGAAGACTTTTTTTGGAGGCACTGAGGGAAAAAATCCTGATTTTTTTCCCTTTGCCAAATAACATAGAATCATACTTCCTTTTTTTTTTTTTAAAAAGGACTAATGTGTACAAAAACCATGAAGGTGATAAACAAGGTGTTTTGTGGCACCTTTTGGACTAACAGATTCATTTCAGCATCAGTTTTCACAGATCACTATCCACTTCCTCAGATGAATGGAATACAACATTAGGGCTTCAAGTCTGTAGGCCCTAATGCTGTACTCTATGCATTTGAGGAAACAAACTAATTCATAAAACTGAAGCTAAAATAAATTTGTTAGTCCAAAAGATGACACAAGACTCTGTTGTTTTATTGGCACAAGCTTAATACACCTACCCCATGAAGGTACTGATTTGATGGACCTAAAGTGAAACTGAGCATGTGGTGACTAGGATGCTTCAAACTGCATACAATAGCCAAATATATATATAGTAAAATAAAAATGTACTGAGCTAGTTCTGCTGCAGTCAACTTAAGGGACAAAGTATTCCTGGATTTTTAGACCATAGCATTTAGGTGGATGGTACTAAACTGTCTTTATGTTTGTGGGCCAGTTCTCTTCAGCTTCTTTACCAATGGTATCTCAGCTGCTTTCCAGCACTGGAAATGAGTCTAGCTGGTAGAAAAACACCTTGGAGAGGTAAGCAATAGGGAGAAAAAGGCTACAGCAATCTTGCTTATCATTTTCTAGTTTCATTTAATACAGTTCTTACCCTGCAACAAAGTGCAGGGTAAGAAGACACAGTGAGTTTAGCAGCTGTGAGAGTTAAAGGAGAGAGAAAGGAGGATCTGCATGAGGAAAAGAGGGAGAGAGAAGGGGCTGTGCAAAAGGGTAAGTGTATTCATTGTTTATACTAAATCTACTGTAACCATCAGTTTTACATTCAGTATTCCTTAAAGATAGGGCTTACCTTAAAGGTGGGGCTTAAACTAACCTGAGAGGGGTTTTTAAAGGGACAGTAAGTAGGATACAAGACTCAAGACAGGTGGAGATAAATATTAGAAAGGGAGCAAGGCAGGAAGTGGGCAGGGAGCTGTTCCTGCAGAGAATTACAGCTCAGATCTAAGCAGGTCTACTCTGAGTAGGAACAGAGTCTCCTCAAGAGCAGGAGCCCTAGCACAACAGGAGCAGGATAAAAGAAGGGGAAAAACACACTTTAGTGCCTAAACCTTAAACTAGACTGAAACTTAAAACCTAGATTTAAACTTTAAATTAGATTTAAACTTTGCCAAAGTTCTAAAACTCTAAAGCCAGTAAGTTTAAAATTGAGGGGGGACCAGCTTGGGGTCTAAACACAGGTTTAAAAACAGACTAGTCCAAAGGTCAGTTGGAATTATGAGGTCAAGAGGTCAAGGCTGTAGACTTCAGTTTCCCAGAGAATTACCTCAGCTAACCCTTTCAGGAGTTGCAAATTTGATTAACAAAGTGCTACAGGCCCCAGGGAGCACTCTAATCAGGGCTCCACTGTCCTCCTGACCTTGTAGAGCTCGCCCTTGCAGGCCTCTTCACCCCTTTGCAATCAGCCAGAAGGGCAAGGGGAGGAGCTAGGAAAGAGCATAAAAGCCAGGCTTCCTAGCTAGTACCCTTGCTTGAGCATGAGTGCCTCCTGCAACAAAGTGGAGGGTAAGAAGACACAGCAAGTTCAGCAGCAGGGTGAGGAAGCCATGGGCCCAGATACTGCTTGTCACTTCCCTTGAGAAAAGGTTTGGCAAGCTCTAAACAAATATCAGCATGCAGTCAGACAAACAGCAGTGGGTTGGGGGCTATCCTGTGTTTTGCACCGAGTGTCATATGTATGCCTCTTGGGCAAAAGTCATGGGTGTGTCCTTGTTGCAAGGAGCTCCAAGAACTCAGGGAACGGGTTTGCTCCCTTGAGGTCTTGGTTGTGAGCTGGGAGAAGCAGAGACAGGGAGAGAGGGACCATGGTGAGACTTCCAGGGACCTCCAGGCATTGTCCCACCCACAGACAAGCAGCTCCTCAGCTGCTGACATTTGAATTATCTGGGCTGGAGGACGCCAATCTGGACAAGAGGGAAACCATCGCCTAGAGATGAGATATAAGTTGAAATTTTACTCTCTCAGTGTCATAGTGTCTATGCAAACTAATATCTCCAAACTCTGCTAATGTTCTGAGAATACATGTTTAACCAAAATTCTGAACAGGTGACTTGCCTGCCTGGTGCAAAGGTTGCAGACATCATGTCTTGAGAGGCTGGTAGACAGTGCTGGGGACGAGGTAGCGGTGGTGCATGTCGGCACCAACGATGTGGGGAAATGTAGCTGCAAGGTCCTGGAGGCTAAATTTAGGTTGTTTGAGAGGAAGCTCAAAGCCAGGACCTCAAAGGTAGCATTCTTGGAAGTGCTACCTGTTCCACGTGCAGGGTCAGCTAGGCAGGCGGAGCTCAAGGGTCTCAACGCGTGGATGAGACGGTGGTGTCAAGGGGAGGGGTTTAAATTCATTAGGCACTGGGGAATGTTTTGGGACAAGCCGGGCCTGTACAAGAGGGACAGACTTAACTTGAACGAACATGGAATCAGACTGATGGCACGTAACATTAAAAAGGTGGCAGAGCAGCTTTTAAACTGAATCCCAGGGGAAAGCTGACAGGAACTGAGTAGCGTCCAGTTTGGGACTCCTCGTCCCTGTGGAATGAGGGTGGAGAGGGTAGAGAACCACAAAGTGATGACAGTGTAGGAATTAAGACCGGGAGTGTGATGGGATGTGATAGTTGGTCCACTGCAATGAGAAGCTGTGGAAAAAAAGAAACAAACAAGCAGCCCTTCTTGGGGGACCCCGTACGCAGGTGCTTTTATGCAAATGCCCAAAGCGTCCAAGCAAAGATGGGACAGCTGGAACATTTGGTGGTTAGGGATAACATTGATATAGTGGCCATAATGGAAACCTGGTGGAATTCAGAGAACCAGTGGGATACCGCAGTTGCAGGCTATAAACTCTATAGGAGGGATAGAGAGGGACACGTTGGAGGTGGGGTGGCCATCTATGTCAAAGAAGAGGTAGAATCCAGCAGAATGGAGATGGACGGCAGGTCTGACTCCATCATAGAATCACTGTGGGTTAAAGGCCCAAGGAGCAATGTGATCGTGTGTGTGTGTGGGTTTGCTATCGTCCTCCAGATCAAAAACTTGAGGGGGACATTGAAATTAGGAGACAAATCAGGGAGGTGTCCAAGAGGGACAGAATTGTAATCATGGGGGATTTCAATTATCCTCACATCGACTGGGTCAATGCATGCTCGGGTCAAGAAAGAGAGACCAGGTTTCTTGACATGCTGAATGACTGTGCCTTGGAGCAACTTGTCATGGAGCCCACCAGAGGACAGGTGACTCTGGATTTAATATTGTGTGGTACTTAGGACCTGGTTAGGGACGTGAATGTCACTGAGCCGCTAGGGAATAGTGACCATGCTGCGATCTCTTTCACCATGCATGTTGGGGGGAAGAGTGTCAAGCAAATCTGACACAAAAACCCTTGATTTCCAAAGGGCAAACTTCCCTCAGATGAGGAAACTAGTTAGAAAGAAGTTCAAAGCGAAAGTAAAAAGAATCCAGTCTCTCCAGAGTGCATGGAACCTGTTTAAAACAATGGTAGTAGAGGCCCAGCGGAAGTGTATACCGCAAAGAAAGAAGGGCTCAACTAAGTCCAAGAACGTGCCAGCATGGTTAACAAGTGGAGTTAGAGAGACTTCGAAGGGCAAGGAGGGGTTCTTCTGTAAATGGAAATCCTTCCCAAACGAGGAAATGAAAAGGAATACAAACTCTGGCAAAAACAAACAAACAAACAAACAAAAAAAAGTAAGAAGATGATACGGAAGGCAAAGAAAGACTTTGAGGAATGTATGACCAGTAGAGATGGGGACGAATATAAAAACGGATCGGCTTTTTCGACGAAAATAGCTGATTCGTTAAATATTCATCCCTTCATATTCGTGGGTTCCAGAGACCCCCATGAATACAAAGGGATGAATATTTATCCATTTTTATTCGTCCTTTGTATTAAAAAAAAAACAACCACCATTCTCCCACCAGCCATCGATCAGCTGATTGGCAGCAGATAGGCAGCCACCCAACCCCACAGCCTACCCCCCACCCCCTTCCTTAGCCCCCCGACACCCCCTTCCTATTTTTTAAAAAAACACCACCATTCTGCCTACTGGCCGCTGATCAGCTGATCGGCCGCCGATAGCCAGCCACCCCAACAGCCTACCCCTCCACCCCCTTCCTTTCCCTACCTTAGCCCCCACCCCACCCCCACTGACACCCCTTTACCTTAATGGCTGCTGCCGAGGTCTCCTTCTGACCTCCCAGCCACGGCATGTAAAAAGGAGACTGTCTGCCCTTTGCAAAGATGGTGGCTGCGGCTTCATTTAGGGTAGGGAAGCTGCAGCTGCCATCTTTGCAAAGGGCAGCCTGTCCAGCTGATCAGCGGCCGGTAGGCAGGATGGTGTTTTTTGAGTTTTTTGTGTAATAGGAAGGGGGGGGCGGTGGTTTTTTTTAAAATAACCCCCCCCATGAATCGACGAATAACTTTGTTATTCGTCGCTTCATGGGGGCAACTTCATATTTCGTGAGTCGTCAGAAGCTGATGACTCACGAAGCGGGACGACTCCCCAAAATGGCGAGTCGTCCCCATCTCTAATGACCAGCAATATAAAGGGGAATAATAAAAGCTTCTGTAAATATGTTAGAAGCAGGAAACCTGCCAGAGAAGTGGCTGGCCCTCTGGATGGTGAGGGAGGTAAAGGGGAGGTAAAGGGGGACTTGGAGATTGCAGAGAAATTAAATGGGTTCTTTGCATCTGTCTTGACGACAGAAGACCTTGGGCAGATTCTGCTGCCCAAATGGCCCCTCCTGACTAATGAATTAAATCAGATACAGGTTAAAAGAGAGTATGTTTTAGACCTAATCGATAAATGGAAGATCAACAAGTCACCGGGCCCAGATGGCATCCACCCAGGAGTTATTAAGGAACTGAGGAATGAAGTTGCTGATCTCTTAACTAAAATATACAATTTGTCCCTTAAAACGGCCACAGTGCCAGAGGACTGGAAGATAGCATGTCACGCCAATCTTTAAAAAGGGAAAGAGGGGGGACCCGGGAAACTAGAGGCTGGTTAGCCTAACGTCTGTTCCAGGGAAGATGCTGGAAAGCCTCATCCAAGATAAAATCTTAAAACCCATAGAAGAACAAGCCTTGCTGAGGAAAAATTAGCATGGCTTCTGTAAGGGTAAGTCTTGCCTCATAAACTTTTTAGAATTCTTTGAAAAGGTCAACAGGCACGTGGATGTGGGCAAACCAGTGGATATTGTCTATCTGGATTTTCAGAAGGCGTTTGACACGGTCCCGCACCAAAGGCTGCTGAGAAAACTCCACAGTCGGGATAAGAGGGCAGGTTCTCTTATGGACTGAGAATTGGTTGAGAACCAGGAAACAGAGAGGAAGTGTCAGTGGGCAACTTTCACAATGGAGAGAGGTGAAAAGCAGTGTGCCCTAGGGATCTGTCCTGGGACCGGTGCTTTTCAACCTGTTCATAAATGACCTGGAGACAGGGATAAGCGGTGAGATGGCCAAGTTTGCAGATGACATGAAACTTTTCCGGGTGGTGAAGACCAGAAGGAATTGTGAAGAGCTCCAGAAGGATCTCTCCAAACTGGGAGAATGGGTGGCAAATTGGCAAATGTGTTTCAATATAAGAAAATGTAAAGTAATTCACATTGGTACAAAAACCCAAAACTTTATCAGCTGATGGGTTCTGAGATGTCTGTGATGGATCAGGAAAGAGATCTTGGTGTGCTGGTGGACAGCTCAATGAAAGCGTCAACCCAGTGTGCAGCGGCAGTGAAGAAGGCCAATTCCATGCTACGTATCATTAAAAAAGGAATTGAAAATAAAACAGCCAACATTATAATGTCATTGTACAAAACGCTGGTAAGGCCACACCTGGAGTTCTGGTTGCTGCACCTCAAAAAAGACATCGTGAAACTGGAAAAGGTGTAGAAGAGAACAACTAAAATGATGACTGGGCTGGGGCACCTCCCCTATGAGGAAAGGCTACAGTGTTTGGGGTTCTTTAGTCTAGAGCAGGGGTCTCCAAACTACGGCTGGTGGCCACATCCGACCCACCTTGCCTTTTTATCTGGCCCGGTGGGCAGGCCAGCGGGTGTGTGTGCGCACGCGCTCAGCCCTCAAAAACATGGAGCATATATGATGTGGCCCTCCCGCTGAAAAGTTTGGAAATCCCTGGTCTAGAGAAAAGCCACCTGAGGCGGGGGGGCATGATTGAGACATATAAAATTATGCAGGGGATGGATAAAGTGGATAGAGGGAAGCTTTTTCCCCTCTCAAGCAATACCAGAACCAGAGGACATCCACTCAAATTGAGTGTTGGGAGAGTGAGAACAGGGGAAAAAAAGATTTCTGTACCCAGCATGTTGTTAGTCTGTGGAACTCCTTGTCACAGGATGTGGTTATGGCATCTGGCCTAGATGCCTTTAAAAGGGGATTGGACAGATTCCTGGAGGAAAAGTCCATCGCAGGTTATAAGCTGGGATGGGGATGTATAATCTCCAAGCTTAAAAGGAAGGTACTTCAAAATGCCAGATGCAGGGGAGTGGTATCAGGAGACAGATATCTAGTTGTCTCGTGTGCTCCCAGAGGCATCTGGTGGGGCTACTGTGAGATACAGGAAGATGGACTAGATGGGCCCTTGGCCTGATCCAGCAGGGCTCTTCTTATGGTCTTATGTTCATTTAGATATGGATTAGGCAAATGCTAAGTCACAATTAATTTAATCTTTCACACCAGAAAGGGGTTGTTGCGGTAAACCTGGCAAAACCTTTTTTTCGACCATGTAATTATCAGATTTTACTAGATCATTTAGTAGTTCTGTCAGGTTCAGTTTTACTAACAGCTTGTATTTTACTATCTTGTTCTACAAAACAATCTAGGGGGTAATCGGAGAGAAAATATTTCAGGATGACTAATCTGAACATTACCAGTCAGTCCTTTTAATAGAAAAACATGACTGCATTATTTTGTAAGCTGTGGAACTTATATATATATATAAAAAGCAAAGCGTGCTCCTTATATACCGCCCCCATAGTGCTTCAAGCACTCTCTGGGCGGTTTAGAAGTTAATTATGCAGGCTACACATTGCCCCCCCCCGCGAGCTGGGTACTCATTTTACCGACCTCGGAAGGATAGAAGGCTGAGTCAACCTTGAGCCAGCTACCTGGGATTGAACCCTGGATCGTGAGCACAGTTTTGGCTGCAGTACAGCAGTTTAACCACTGCGCCACGAGGCTCTTACATCTAACATCTAAAATAAAGCATGTGTAGAAACTGGGCATATTTGCCTATAATGTTAAAAATGTAAAAGATGCTGCACAGTCCAGTCTTGATTGAATGTAAAGTATTTTTCAGAGTACAACAAAATATTGCAAAATCTGTTCATTTGACATGGGGGGTAGAGGAATAATGTGGAATGTCTTGGTTATATTTGGCAATTTCCATAAGACTTCAAAACACTTCCTAGCTGACAAACATTCTGTAATAATCTTTCATTTGCTGGCTTGTTTGCAGTTATAATCAAAGGTAGGAGAGCTTCACTTCATGGTGAGAAAATTTTGACAGTGTGTTGAATAGAGTGCCAACTAATTCTGGAGTAGATCAGACCCTGTGTGTTCACCATATGCTCTCTGTGCTTTGGCCATTATACAAACTGTGTCTCTATGCTCTGACCATTATGCAATTCTCAGCTAAAGAAACACAAAAACGCAGTTTCTAACTGCTCTGGTATTAGCAGAAGTTCATAGTTGTGTACCTTTAATGCAACTTTTGAGCTCCAAATAATCACACTAATTGATCTCTTAAATTATATTTCACATTTCCAAATCCATAAACTATGTACAAGCCACACAAATCACACTCTGCAAACAGTGTTATTAGTTCCTATTATTATGGCAAGTCTTGTGCTACCCTTCCTTTGAGAAAATGAGAATTCTGTTTTTTTTTCTCAGTTACAAACGATTTGATTTCCTACAGTCCATCTTGGCTTGTGACAAACCTTGTATTCTAAGGCAAATACATGAATATCTGATAATCAGCAGGAGATACTCTTCTTCAGCAATGTGATGTTGTATATACTTGAGAGCTATCTTTATCCAGTGTTAGAACGCCCCCATATTTATTTTTCTTTTTGCATTATAAGAGCCAAGTGCTAGATTCCAGATATGTTAGAGGGCATTTCTTCAGTACTATGACACTAGCACTTCATAAGCTCATCTTGTATCTTCATAACTCTTACCCTGGCTTTTATGATAGTGGGACGAGGATCCAGGATTCCCTGCATTTTCCTCAGTGCTGGGACAACAAAAAGATTGCAGGTAACAACAGCTGACACAGGATTCCCTAAAAATCAGAAGAACAATTTATAGATATGAAATTTAGAATTACTTAGAGCATTAATAAATAATTGCTGCATTGCTACTGAACAGTTCAAGATACCATAGCTATGCTAGACATGGAAAAAATGTTTCACCTATTGTAATTCTTCATATGGACATTCAACATCAGGTGAAGATAAAGTTACCACGGTGCATGGATTTAGGAACCTAAGGCTACAATATCTTATGTTTTGGTGGCTTTCTGATCCGTTTTGCATAATCTGTGCACTTGTGAAGGAAAGTTACAAGTTCTTAAAACTTACCTGGCAGTGCAAAGATTATTTTTCTTACACCATCAATATCCAAAGTTGCAAAGGTTGTTGGCAACCTAGAAACAAAAGTCAAATTATAAAGATAAAACCTGTTGCAAACATTAAGTAGTTCAGAAGTTATACACTTTCTGAATATTTTAGCCTATTTAAACTATGTGGGCCTTTTACAGCATAATTCTGTGCATTCTTATTTGGAAATAAATCCCACTGTCTTTACTGAGGCCTACATACACATTAGTGTGATTAGTCTGAGGTTTGTTAATAAGGAACATATTTTTCACCTACTTCCATCTGGATCACTCTGTTAGTTAACTCAGCAGAAATCAGGAGCTTAAATTAAAATGCAGACTTTTAAAATATTTACTATCTGGAGAAAACAATTTCTAATCAAAGAAATAGTCCAGCAGATCTACAGTATGGCAGCATTTTCATTAGATACATGTGGTTTTTGAAAAATACTATCACTTTATTACTTTAAAAATGCTATCACTCACTATATGCCTGGCTTAATTATTTTGTTACTTACTAAAATTAATGAGATATATTCACTGGTAACACATCTGAGAGATCCTGTGGAGTACAGTAAAGTAACTTTACTGTCAGTGTCAGCCTTTCACTACATAAGTATGAGGCAGATGTGCTGCTTAAATTTTCATAAATAATAACTGGCCAAAATGAGTTCAGGCCTTTCTCATAAACACATACATCCCCTCTTGGAGCAGGTATGTAAGTGCCTACTTGAGATGTTAATATCATAATCACAGATGGGAACCATCTGTGTAAGGGAAGAGCCACAGCTACTAAAATACCTGAATCAGAGGAAGCTGACAGAGAGTGTACTCTTTACAACAGCCTACTTAGACATCTAAGTCTCCAACTCACAATTAGGCTCAGCTGATATAGACAGCTTGTCTCTAGACCAACTTAAGGGTAATAAGTCAGCTCAGAGTCCCACCTCTACTTGTTCCAGGAGTAACTTAGGACTGTAATATAACTGCTCCTTGGGGCATTAAAGTTGCTTTTACAAGGACAAAACCAAAGGGAGGTCAAATTTTGGGGAACCTTCAAGATTAAGATCAATTCTCTCTAGACATTTTTCTTCTAACCTGAGAGGCTACATCAGCTCTGTCATTTAAAGTGTGGCAGCTGGGAAGCGATTTCATTGTTATTTTAGAGGCGTGTGAAGATGTGTCTGGGAGAGCAGAAACATGAAAGAAGTGCAGGAGCATTATTCAAGTAATTACCAGCAGGGGAAAATAAGGTGGGAGATTCCAATTTGACCAGTATCAAGAAAGTTGCATAGGCAACTGTCATCTTCCTCTAGCATAAAAATCCTGATTTTTGTCATATTAGTTACAGAACTAATTAATATTTTGTCATATTAGTTACAGAACTAATATGACAAAAATCAGGATTTTTATGCTAGAGGAAGATGACAGTTGCCTATGCAACTTTCTTGATACTGGTCAAATTGGATTGATTTAAAATTAATTTCAGATAATTAACTCGGCCTGTATTACAGGGACTGCTAGAAAGAAAGGGAAGAGTTTGTCTTACCCAGCTCTGTTCACTGGGTTGTTCTGTGGTATACGTAGCAGGCTAATGTTGGAGGGTGGAATGGCTATAGGCTAAAAACAATCTCAACAGATACTTCATCCAGCAGTCTAATAATTTTAAAGGTATGCGTCTGTGGCTGGGTGATAGGACATTAGTTGAAGTTCACACCGGTTGCCAGTCAAAAACTGCCAATATGCTTTAGGGATCCATCTGTTGATGTACTGTCTATTAGGGATAGTTTTTTTTTGGATTTTCTGGACTTCAAATACCAGAATTCTCCATTCTGAGAGTTCTACCTACCTTGCAGACATCTTACAAAGACCAAAATGGTCTAAATTAGAAGGCATTGAGGCTTAGTTAGCTTCACTCTGCCCAAGCTTCTTGTTTCCCTGTGCTAGCTGGAAGCTTTCTTTCTGATCAGGCAGCTTGGGAGGATTTTGGCCAACCTAAGACTCAAAGCCTTCTAATTTAGACCCTTTCCCCAGGTGTATCACATTTTGGTCTTTGTAAGATATCTACACCTTATAAAGAACTCCCAGAATGGAGAATTATGGTATCTGAAGTCCAGAAAATCCAAAAATCCCATTCATACTATTAGAATACTATCTACCCTACTGTGGTGCTGCATGGCCTCTCCCAATTTGAAGAGACACTTGTTCAGCAGGCTGAGGCAAAGAGGCAGTCCAGAAACCAGCAAAATCAGGGAGCTGGACAAGGGACAGATTGTATTTGTCTTCAGTGTGGAAGGGATTGTCACTCTCGAATTGGCCTTCTCAGCCACACTAGACGCTGTTCCAAGACCTCTATTCAGAGCACGTTACCATAGCCTCTCGAGACTGAAGGATGCCTGCTACTACTGCCCTATAGTCTCCCCTTCTTAGGTAGCAGGGCAATCTTTGGTTTCTTGCTGGAACTGCCCAGTCTTCCTGCTCTGAGAGATTTCAATATTCATGATAAGGTGACATAGTCATGAAAGGGTCACGATTTCGGTCTGATTTGGTGACAATCATGCACCTGTCCCCATTATTATTTTGTATTTAGTATTCTAATTGACTAAATGATCTGAAGGTGGTGGGATTATGTGTGACTTGGTTGTCACAGACAAATCACTATCTGGTTAGTTTTAGATTGGTGGCTAGTGTGAGTTTCTACAGTTGAGGGTTGAGTTAAGCCGGTCTACCCGAAGCACCTGATGGAGCCAGTGTTTTTTTTAAAAATGTGCTTGGGGAGCTTGCTACTTTGTTTGTTGATGCTACTCTTGAACCCCTAAATAACCTGTGGAATATAAAAATTGATATCACTCCTAGGTGCCCACTCCCCACTTATTGAGCTAAATCAGGTCCCTGGTTGAAAGCAGGAGGAGTGGAGGCTAGAACATCATGGAGGGGAATTTGGGACAGAGCCAACTATAAATGTGTTTTAAAAATCTGCTTACTTAAAATTCTGCCATTTTTGACTGATTGCATTTGACAAGATAGAGCTGATGCTAAGGTTAAGGAAGATGATAAATGCCTCTTTATAGAAAGAGATTGTTCCTTCCTGTTAAAAGGATACAGTCATAAAAGCTCTAGTAACGAAACCTGGCCTTGACTCAGGATCAATTATAGGCCAGTTTCAAATGTACCGTTTCTGGCTAAAATCACTGAGAAGGTGTTGGTACTCCAAATACATGACACTGATTATCTATCTGCACCCATTTCAGGTTTTGATTTTGACATGGAACTGAAACTACTTCAGGGAGCCTGACTTTGTTAGTTCTTCCAGACCTCTCAGCTTTCATTAGCATTTACTGAATTATATTATGCTGAACCACCTAGGTGGGTTGGTTGCTGGGGGAATTGTATTCAAGTCCCTACTGTTGGAGTACAGTCAGGTAGCAAAGAATTGCAAGGATGGTTTAGGATTCAAAACTGAGAATGAGCTGAGATTAGCAAGACGCACTAAAAGCAATTAAAAATCATCAGGCACATGCATAGCAAAAGACAAAGAAAAGGCAGTTATTCAGGTACTTAGTGCAGATGGCAAAATCATAACAGATGACAAAGAAAAGGCAGAAGTGCTCAATTCCTACTTTAGTTCAGTTTTCTCCCCAAAGAATGTCTATGACCCTTCTGGAAAACGTGTACAAGTGGAGGGGATAGGACTGTGGCTTGAGATTGATAAACACATATTCAAGGAATACCTCATTTCTTTGAACGGGTTTGGATCTTCAGGGCCCAATGAACTGCACCCAAGAGTATTGAAGGGACTGATGAACTTTCAGAACCACTGTCTATCATTTTCTTGAAGTCACGGGGGATGGGTGAAATGCCAGATTATTAGAGGAGAGTTAAGGTTGTCTTTATCTTCAAAAAGGTCAAAAAGGGGGAACCAGACCAGTCAGCCTGACATCAATATTGGGGAAAATTCTGCAGTGGATTTCAAAGCACCTTCAAAACAATGCAGTGGTAACTAGAAGCCAACAAAGATTTGTCAAGAACAAGTCCTGCTAGACTAATCTTTTTTAGTCTTTTTTAATTGGGTAACCTCCCTAGTAGACAGTGGGAATTCTGTATACTTAATATAGTTTGATTTCAGCATAGCCTTTGACAAAGTACTTCATGATATTCTGTGGACTGGATAGAACAACTGTCAAGTGGATACACAGTTGGTAACAGAGTTGTACTCAGAGAATGCTTATCAATGCCTCCTCCTCAAACTGGGAGGAGGTAACAAGCAGGGTACTTGGCTTGGTGCTGTTCAACATTTTTATTAATAACTTCGATGAGGGGCTGCAGGGCATGCTTGTCAAGTTTGTGTATTACATAACATTGGGTGGAATAGGTCACATCCTGGTAGACAGAATCAGAATTCAAAATACCTTGATAACCTTGAGTACTGGGCTGAAAACAATACAATGAAATTTAACAGGGGTAAGTACAAAGTTGTATTCTTAGGAAAAAGAAACCAAACATACAGTTATAAGATGGGAGATACATGGCTCAGCAGTACTACATATGAGAAGGATCTTGGAATTGTAATCATAAGCTAAATATGAGCAACGGTGAAATGCTGCTGCAAAAAAGGCAAATGCTATTTTAGTCTGCATTAATAGTCTCCAGATCCCATGTACTAGTTCCTCTCTATTTGGTACTGGTTAGGCCTCATTTAGAGCATTGTGTCCATTTCTGGGCACTACATTTTAAGAAGGATGCTGACAAACTGGAACAATTTCATAAGAGAACGACAAGGATGATCAGGGGACTGGGAATCATGCTTTATGAGGAAAGACTGAAAGAACTGGGCATATTTAGTTTTGAAAAGACAAAGAGAAGATATGATAGCATGCTTCAAATACTTGGAAGATTGTCAGGATCTTTTTTTCAATCATTCTAGAACACAGGACATGTAATAATGGGCTCAGGTTATAGGAAGCCGGATTTTGGCTGAATATCAGGAAAAACTTGCTACCTGTTGCAGCAATATGACAATGGAACCAATTACCTCAGGAGGTAGTGAACACTAACAATGGAGGCATTCAGGAGAAAATTGGACAGCCATCTGTCAGCTGTATTTTAAATTGGATTCCTGCCTGGATTGAGCGGGGGTTTAACTTGATGGCCTTATAGGCCTCTTCCAATTCCATTATTCTGATTCCATTCTGTGATTCCTTGATTCTGTGCTTGTCCCTGGATTCCTATTTTGCAGCAGTAGCCAGGAGTAGTCTTCCACAACTCCACTTGATAGAACAAGCTACGATCTTATCTGAATTGACCTGACTCGGCAACACTCATCCATGCCTTATTTTCATTGTGTCTTTTACTGCAATGTGTGGATCTACACCAGAAGAGAGGTTGTGATCTTCAGCTGATGTAACATTTGGTAACTAGGCTATCTGGTATGGAGAACATAGGGTTCAGGTACTGAAAAAACTGTTGGGTTGCCACTTGCTTCCTAGGCCCAATTCAAAATGTGGATTTTAACCTTGGAGGCCCTATACAGGTTGCAGCCCTGCTGTCTAAGGGATTGCTTGTGTTGTTATGAATTTGTCTCAATGTTAGGGAAGTCCTTCTTTAGGATACCAACATCTCTACAGGGCCAATTGACAGGTATATGGGAGACGGTATTGACTTCTGCTGCTCCCAGGCTATGAAATGGATGTCCTGCAGTCAGTTCCCACCCTCTCTGTTTCAAGGAAACACATAAAGACATATTTTTTTAATTGGCTCATGAAACTAGTTGACATTTATTGTGATGAATTCAATTATTTGTTTTTAATCTAAGTTAATTTAATGGTTTATGGTTAAATTTGTTTTCAATCTTCCATTCTGATTTATGCTTGTAAGACAACTTCAGTACTACTGTGTAGTCAAAAAGTAGGGTAGAAACCTTTTCTAGGTTGAGGGTTGCCTTTAGCATCATGCTCTATCCCATAAATAGTTCTTTTTTGAAATTACTTACAGGTAGGAATGGATTTGTGGAAGGAGAAACATTTGTATTTCATATTTAGAATGAATGTAAAAACTTTCCAATACCAAATGGTTGACTATCAAAGATAAACTCTAGCAGGGAAATATTACTTACCCTGGTTTCATAAAAACCCTGCCAAAGTGAATCTGAGCATGAAGATCAATATCCAGCACCTGTTTTAGATAGTCCTGTTTTAAAACAAAAAGTATTCAAATTGTGGTATTTGTTAGAAGATGATTTGTCCAGTCCTAGAAACCTAACATATTTATTTATTAAATGTGTACCCCATATGCCCACCAAATGGTCCTGAGGTTTGTTAACAGTAATGAAATACATGAAATACAGCAATAAAAATACAAAGGGGCAGCAGAGGCCACTTGCTACTCAGCTTCTTACGGCTAAAGATGATTTGTCCTTTTAAGATAGCGTGGATAATATCAGGGGGTTGCAAACACCCATCCCTGGATGTTGGAGGGCTGTAGTTGTTTCTGTGACCCCTCCTTCATTTTTTCTTAGAAAAATGGGTTTCTATACTGAGTAAGTAGCCAGTGTGTGGAGACCACAAGGATTCTAGGAACTCTCAAATTGGCAGAACTGCCCTACATGTCTCCTAAAGGGCACAAGTGAATTTTTGAACCCTCATTTTTTTCAAAACGTGTTTTATGTTTCAGAGAAGCACAGGGGCTGAGGTTGGCATATTTAGGCCGTGTGTTGCTCATCTCTTCTGGGACAACCTTCTCCAACTGCCAGATGTTTTGTACTTCTTTTCCTGTCAGTCCTTCCTAACTAGCATGGGAGGCAATTTTCAACACCAATACTTCCTCCCCCCCCCCCCCATTTTTTCTTTTCTTAAATGTGTATCTTGTAACTCAGTGGTCAGTTATAATTTAGGATGGTTTACACAATTTAAAAAAACTCTGCTTAATCCTGAAAATATAGCAGTTGTATACAGAAGAGAAAATGTACTAAAAACAAACAAAACAGAAGTCTTTTGCCCTCTGTCTTCTCTCATTTGCTCCTGGCAGGAAGGTGAAAGACCAGTAGTCTGTAAAACTGCTAATCTAGATTAAATTAGTTGCACAGTACATTAATATGCACATAACAAGGAATTACACAAGTAATAAAAATAAATGAAAAGTTTACAAATGGACCCATCTCTCTTGCAAATATCTGCTGTAGTCAAGAGCGCCTTTTATCAATTTTGGTTGATTGCCCACTGCACCCCTACCTGGATAAGAAATGCCTAACAATAGTGGTTCATGCATTGGTAATCTCTAAAACAGACTACTGTAATGCTCTGTATGTAGGGCTGCCTTGGATTTAGTACAGAAACTTCAGTAGGTCCAAAATGTGGCTGCCAGACTGATTACAGGTATCAGCAGATATGAACAAATATCCTCAGTCTTGGCATACCTTCACTGGCTCCCTGTTACCTTCCGTGCCCCATGCAAGGTGCTGGTCATGACCTATAGAGCCCTTAACAGTTTAGGACCTCAATACTTGGCGGAATGACTCTCCCACAAAATAGCTACCTGTCCCACCTACTCTGCACAGTCCTTGATGTGAAAACCTGTGACATCCAATGAGGCCAAAAGAGATAGCACCAGGAACCAAGCTTTCTTGGTTGTGGCTCCTTCCCTCTGAGGTTTTCCAGGTGCCATCCCTCTCAGTTTTTAGAAAGCTAATCAAGATGGAATTATATAAAGCTGCCTTTTACTATTGTTGAACGAACGATTGACCCAAGATATTAAATGTGTTTTAATTTGTGTAATTCTATTTAAAGGTAGGTTTATTGGTTTAGCTAGTGACATGGTTCTTACTGTATTTATTGTACATTTGTTTTTTTATTGTATGATGTTATCGTATGTTGTGAACTGCCCAGAGAGTGTTCACAATAATGGGGTGGCACAGAAGTAGGTATAAATAAATAAATAAATATTTGGGAGCAACTAAGGCCTGCGACCTGCACCCTTTCCTGCTCAGATGGGGCCATTTTTACTGCGTACTTTCTGTAAATAATGCCCAACTGAAATACTGCTTGCACTGGAACAGGGACTAGAGTCTTCTGCACATGGAGTCATGTTAGTGATGGGGTGAAGGCAGCAGAGAGAATACAAAGCATAGCAGGTAAAGCTGAGGAGTATCTAGGCTCTGATATACATCTTTGGTGTTTTGTCCACCCTATTTTAGTGTCTGAAGCCTTATCTCACACTTCATTTAAACCAATAAGTCTCACTCAGATTCATGCCACTACACTCCAAGTTAATGATTCTATAATTGCTTGTTCCCATTTTCTCCTATCTCTGGTTTATACTCTGTGCTTCAGCCCAGCACTGTCCTTTGCACATACCTTTTCCCCCATGGACACGCCCCCTGATGTGATGATGACATCAGCACGACTGATTCCCTCATTCAAGGCATTAAGTAAATCATCTGGACTGCAGGATAATAAAAATAAATAGATTAAAGGCCATGAATTTTGTTATTTGAATTTCAAAAGAAAAATGCATATCTTGCAAAATTCCCCAAATGTATGGCAGAATTGTATTGCTTTACATGACTGCAACACTGCAAGTGATTGTACATGGTTAGCAGGCTGTCAGTTGTGCACCCCAGCACCTACTACTTGAGCAAGTGATCATGCACCTCTTATTGCAACCAGCTGTGCTACAGAGAGTCAGCAACAAGGGAAAACTGTTTGCGAGATTGCTATTATATGCCATGGCCAGCCTTGTAGGTTGTTGTTGTGTGTCTGTAAGTCCAAATGAGACTCATTAACTGACAGTGAGAAGCTGCTTTAAATTGTGCCTTTTGCTTCCCACAGGCATAACTATGCAACAGGATTTTGGCCACTGTTTTTCTCAATAAGATTTTGGTTATCTCAAGCAGGTAGAACATATTTCTTCATAGAGAAAAAGACTACTGAGAATTTTCAAAATAGTCAGCACATCAAGTCAGAAAATCTGATGGTTGAATATTTTCCAAAGAGCCCTATAGAATGTTATAGACCTCTAGGGAAAATCAGAAGTGTGTGTTTATCACAGCTCGTATTTATCCCAGGAAAAGGGTTAATTCCAGTAGGAAACTGAATAACCATTCTCAGTCATATCAAAATTCACCTGGGTATCAATGTATAATAAGTAATTTCATTGTTCAAGGTAACATCAGCTTGCCTATTTCTACAAGCTTATTTATCTACATTGCTTCCATGTTCCATATGCACAAGAATACTTCAAAGGTCTTGAAAACATCTAAAATTCTTACAGCTGTGGGAAAACTGTAGGAACAAATGCTTAACAGAAATCCATTCCTGCAATTTGTGAAAGCTGCAGGTGTGACTGCCATCCAAAATTCTTACATTGATGAGAAACTGTAAACAAAAGTACATTCTGAAACAAAATTTAAGTTGTACAGAGAACTTAACATGTTATAATCATGTTTCAAAATTGCAAAAACATACATTTAAAAATTGCAGGTGTTTCCAGCACACTGAAAAGCAGGTAATACCTCTCTTAAAATATCAAAGTACTTAAAAAGAAGAATATATACAATAAAATACATCTCTTAGCCTTTAAGCATATTGTAAGGGCACATAGAAAATTACTGAATAGCATTCTCACCCAACCAAGCCAGCCATGAGTCAGTTTGCATCTAGAGAGGGAAATCCATGATTGTGCTGCTGGCTTCTGGAGATGAAGCCTGCTGCTGCGCTGCTACATGCCTGCTGCTCTTTGATGTCTGGTGCCTAGTATCAGTGTTGTTGGTATTGGGTGTGTGTGTGGCATAGCATGTTGTGTTTATGCCTCTCTTGTCTCCCTATATTTATTTCTCAATTTTTCACATTTCCCTTCAACTGTAAACAACTGAATTTTGCTGGTGGAATAAGTTACTGATCCCTATAAACTGTCATAATTTTTTCCATGGAAATCTCTTTCACTTTTACTGGTGTAGAAAAATATGACTCTCACAATTTACGAGGCTAGCACGTAAACTGTTTTGTTTGTGTATTGGTAAATGACAGGATAAGGAATCTCTTTAGTATATATATAGTAAATAGTTCAGACCAAGTTTGAATGTGACAATTATTAGCAAGCTGCCTCATACATCACATTGCAGTAATTTAGACAGGTGTGCTCCAGGAGAAGGCTATGTAGTAGCCCTAAAAGAGGGACAGAAGAAACCACTATAATTTACCATTTATTTATCACATTTAATGAAAATACCATCTTTGTTAACATTTTCATTATAAATGAATTATCAGCTCATTTTATGTGTTAGAAAAAAGATATGATTAAGAAAAAATAATACCCCAAATCAAATTGTTATCTTAAAACTGGTGTTTGTGGGCTCTCATTCTGGTACATCTTCCAGTCACAGGCTTAACTGTTCATATACTGTCAGCTGTCATATATATCATACATAGGTAGGAGAGGGTATATTTGGGCACTTGCCAAGGCCCAGGGTTGGACCTGAGAATGTGCCACTCCTCCATTGCCACTGCTGCTCTGGATGGGCCCAAGCAGACCTGCCTATGAGAAGGAAACAGCACTGCTACCCCACTAACAAAAACAGAGAGGGACGAGGAAAATATGAGTGCTGCCGCCACCACTATTAAACACACACCCCCCCCCCCGGCTAAAGTAACTCAGCCTCACATGTTTACTCTTCACATCTGTGCTAGGGACAATGTAGCAGCGCTGCTTCCTTCTCCTCATAACCAAGTCTGCTTGCCTTGCTGCCAAAGATGGAGAAAGGAACTGGAGAAGGTGATTTACTCTGAAGAAAAGAGAGAGGTGGCCGCAGTGATGGCAAGCAAGGGGATGAATGCTACCTGTGTGCATTGCCAACCCCAGCTGCCAAAAGCAAAGGCAGTGGCTGAGGTCACAAAATGCCTCCTAGCAAAAACCAGCTTTATACAGAGCAAACAGTTGTTTTTAATTGCCAGGCTCGGAAAAGACCAGAACCTGTGGGAGGGGTGATTGGGAAGATTGTCTGGCCCAACTGCAACTTTCCTAACCACCCCTCCCTTAGTGTTATGGCTCAAACCAAGGTGGACCCTTCAGCACCAGTCACCGAAGTATGAAAATGTCCAAGCATGTCCTGTAGATAATGAGCTTCAGTGTTATAAGCAGTACACCAAGTGAACAAAATTTATGGATGACACAACACCTTGAGATCCAAACACTTCACTGGAAGCACAACTAATGTCAAGTGGCAATTAATGTTGCTAATCATCCAGAGCAGATTGTAACAATTTTCTTTCACCTTTTTTGTACTACATAAGAACATAAGAGCCTGCTGGATCAGGCCAAGGGCCCATCTAGCGCAGCTTCCTGTATCTCACAGTAGCCCCACCAGATGCCTCTGGGAGCACACAAGACTACTACATACCTGTCTCCTGGCCCCCCTCCCCTGCATCTGGCATTTTGAGGTACCTTCCTTTTAAGGTTGGAGATTATACATCCCCACCATGGCTTGGAACCTGCGACGGACTTTTCCTCCAGAAATCTGTCCAATCCCCTTTTAAAGGCATCTAGGCCAGATGCCATCACCACATCCTGTGACAAGGAGTTCCACAGACTAACAACATGCTGGGTTAAGAAATCTTTTCTTTTGTCTGTTCTCACTCCACCAACACTCAATTTGAGTGGATGTCTCCTGGTTCTGGTATTGCACGAGAGGAAAAAGAGCTTCCCTCTATCCACTTGATCCATCCCCTGCGTAATTTTTTATGTCTCAATCATGTCCCCCCTCAGGCGCCTTTTCTCTAGACTAAGAGAAGTAAAACACAAATTCAAGCCTTGAAAAATGAAAAAAAATAAGTCAGCTAACTATAAAACAGGAAGAGCTAAAAAGAATAACAGAACAATTCTATCAAAATCTGTATTCAGAAAAATAAATTTTAAAGGAAAAACAAAAAGTATATTTAAAAAAACTTATTTCTTTCCTTAATTTATATGCTAGCCACCTTCCAGGTTTATTTGCATTTTGATTGAATTGTACTGTATTTTCCACACGAAAACTGAAACTATCTTCAAATTTGGAAAAATTGATATAATGGCTTTTGTGAAACAAAATAAAAATGGACTCTAAAAATGTATAAACACTAATCTACATCATCTTCAATTGTCACTTTCCACAAATGTTCTGACTGCTCAACAGAACATAATGCAATTTTTGTGAAAGACAAAGGAGCAGTAGATTTCTAATACTGGTTTATATATAATATTCTGTATCTTCTAATTAAGTGCTGCATTTAGTTAAGGTAGTGTTGGCATGAATATTTGCTTTGTAAGGAAAATGTTCTGTTAGTGGAACAATCCATGTTGCTAATTAAATGGAGGATGCTCTGGATAATTAGAAATGCCCACTTTCAACATATTGATTCAAGGAAGCAAGACTCTGGTTTGAATATATTTCCCAGTACTGAACTCATTGTAATGTGCTTCTAGCCAGACTGTCTCAATGTACTATGATCTGTATTATTTTTACCAAACAATGACTGAATTCCAGGAACAAGTTGCAACTAGAGTAGGCCCACTGAATCAGTGAGGATTTAGTTAGTCAACTCCTCCATAAATTCCACTGATTTGATGGGCCTACTCTAGTCACAACCTGTGACTGGATATCAGCCAATGATACATAATACTTATTTTAATTGCTTCATTCTGCTACTCTCAGTTTGTAGCTGAGATTAACAGCAGCAGGCAGTGCATTATTTCTATAAATCAGCAGCATTATAAATAAGCAAAATGCATTCAGTCAAACAAAACAAAATTCTGCTACAGTGACATCAGCATTAGCCTAGAGATTAGATTATGGAGAAACATGACAGCTGACATAAATTCACTATCTCAGTGAGAACTAGGTCTATGAAAACAGTATTAAGATGAAACACTTAAAAAGTCCTCATCTAATTAGCCATCATCACTTAAGAGTCTATTTTAATGGAATGTCTACTAGAGTTTTATTTGACCATTATTTAAATACTTCTCTTCTAGACTATATAGTCTTGGTGATACTGCATTTTGATCCATAAGGAAAAGTTTTCCATAACTCTATGCATATAGGGATGTTCCCCAAGAGATCACAAGATTCAGTCCGTTTGAACTGTTATTTGGCAGGAAAGTACGTGGGCCCCTAGACCTGTTACGACAGAACTGGGAGGATTATAAAGAAATTGACTCTGATTCTGTGGTAGAATACTTAGACCATCTGATGAATACCTTACAAAAATCCCTAGAAATAGCAGGGGAGAATTTGAAGGGTGCCCAAAATAAACAGAAAACGTGGTATGACCGAAATGCTAGAGAAAGGACGTTCCATCCTGGAGAGGAAGTTCTAATGTTAAGACCTATAAAAGGGAATAAACTTCAGTTAGCTTGGGAAGGACCGTACACTGTGGTCTTCAAAATGAATTCGGTCAATTATATTCTCCAGAGTGGGGAGGAGAATCGTAAAGTAGTCCATGTAAATATGATAAAGCCATATAAGCGAAAAGAAAATAGAGTTTTATTTACTGTGAAGGAAGACTCAGAAGAAAAACAAAAATTAATATGCTGGGAAGGCAGAGGGGAGTCTAAAAATAACCCCGAGGACATGGTCCTTAGTCCTGCTCTTGTTGTTGTTTAGTCGTGAAGTCGTGTCCGACTCTTTGTGACCCCATGGACCAGAGCACGCCAGGCCCTCCTGTCTTCCACTGCCTCCCGGAGGTTGGTCAAATTCATGTTGGTTGCTTCGATGACACTGTCCAACCATCTTGTCCTCTGTAGTCCCCTTCTCCTCTTGCCTTCACTCTTTCCCAACATCAGGGTCTTTTCCAGGGAGTCTTCTCATGAGATGGCCAAAGTATTGGAGCCTCAGCTTCAGGATCTGTCCTTCCAGTGAGCACTCAAGCCCTGCTCTTGCCCAAGACCAAAAAGAGGAAATGTCCACTCTTTTACAACAATATAAAGCTGTGTTTTCGCACAAACCAGGAGTGGCAAAAGGGGTCGTGCACAGAATAGATACTGGGGATGCCCATCTTATAGCTGTTACCCCATATCGAATAACTGGTCCCTATGTGGATAAAATCCGCACAGAGCTAAATGAAATGCTGAAGGCCAATATAATCACCCCATCCATGAGTCCTTGGGCTGCGCCTATAGTCCTTGTAGATTAGCCTGATGGGAGTGTCAGGTTCTGTGTGGACTATAGGAAATTAAACCATGTTACCAAGGCTGATGCCTATCCTATGCCACGCTTGGATGACCTGATTGAAACCATAGGTAGATGTCCTTTCATTTCCAGCTTAGATTTAATGAAAGGATTCTGGCAGGTGCCTATGGATCCTAAGGATCACGAGAAAAACGCTTTCTGCAGTCCATTGGGACTGTATGAATCTCAGATCATGAGTTTCGGATTAAAAAATGCACCGGCCACATTTCAAAGACTAGTGGACAAAACCCTGTATGGCCTGAGAGAGTTCACTATGGCCTACATGGATGACATAGGTATTTTTAGCCGGACCTGGGAGAAACATAAATCCCACCTAGAGATTGTGCTGCAAAGGATACTGAGTGCCAGTTTGACGATAAAGGCAGCTAAATGTCAAATTGGTAACTCTGAAATAAAGTACCTAGGACATGTAGTGGGAGGAGGGACGATCAAGCCCCTAGATGGAAAGATAGAGGCTATTGATACACGGCCCATCCCAAATTCCAAAAAGAAAATCTGAGCTTTCCTTGGACTAGCGATTATTATAGGTGATTTGTACCTAATTTCAGCAAAATAGCCACGCCATTGTCAAATTTAACCAAAAAGAAGCAAGCGGAGAACATCTCGTGGACTCCAGAGTGCCAGGAAGCCTTTGATCATCTTAAGACAGCGCTGACCTCGAAGCCTGTTCTTGTTGCGCCAGACTTCAACAAGGAATTCACCATCTACACTGATGCATCCAACATCGGACTTGGAGCTGTGCTAATCAGATGACAGCGGGACTTTACATCTGGTAACGTATGTGAGCAAAAAGCTCCAACTTAGCGAAAGACACTTATCAACCATTGAGAGAGAATGTTTAGCCATCATTAGGACACTGCAGAAACTAAAGCGCTACATATGGGGAAGGAAGTTCATTCTCTGCACTGATCATTCGCCATTAAAATGGATGAGGACTATGCAATCTAACAGTAGTAAATTGACCAGATGGGCCCTGATTCTACAGGACTTTGATTTTGAAATCAGAAGCATCAAAGGGTCCCTGAACGTGGTTGCGGACGCTTTGTCCCGAAGACCTAATGATTAGAGTAAAATTTTATATTAAATGCAAATGTTTTAACTGTATTGATTGTCTTAAATGTTTTAAGTGGTAAGTTTGATTTAGTAAACAGTAATAGAGAGAAATTTTTAATATAAGGTATGTATAAGTATTGGTAAGATATTGTTAAGTTTGCATGTACTTAGCTGTTTGTTTATGAGGGCAAACTGGTAGGTTTCCCCTCATAAAACAAACTTATTAAGGGGGGAGGACTGTGGCGATCACCCTGCTTTGGCTCATGTAAGAGGATATTTGCATGTACCAATGGGAGCTGTTGATAGGCGGAGCCAGAAAAACTAGAAGGGAGGGGTGAGGCAGAGAAGAGGCTTTTGTGAGTTAGTCAGTTCAGTCAATTTCAGTCAGAGATGAGAGTCTGAAGTGAAAAGTTAGTCTATTAGAGTTAGAGAGTCAGGAGTTAAGGGAGGCAGTTAAGAGTGTGGAACTCATAGAGTGTTAAGAGAGTTAAGAGTGAAAAAGTTATTACAAAACTACTGAATACTTTAAGTCTTTGAAGAACCTGTTTATGTGATCTGTAACCAATAAATCTGTTTGGTTCAATTTTACACTCAGCATGGACCTCAATCTTTCTAATTACATTGTTGACAGAGATCAACTGGTGGCAGCGTAAAGGAGGGAACGTGTTGCGGGCCTCAGGCTAGTGAAATAATCTGGGGATACACAGGGGCACGACACAGCATCCTTCAGATTACAACTCCCATGAACACCAGAAAGCATGATCAGTGGTCAGGGATGATAGGAACTGACATCCAAAACATCTGAATGACACAAGGATGGGGAAAACTGTCTTAAAGAAAATAATAATAATACCTCCTTGAAGGAGGTATTCATTTGAAATGGCAATTAACATGTCTTCTATGTTCCTTCAAACTACATAAGTACTGTACTCTCATTAATCAAATCAAAACATCCATAATCTAAAACACCTTGCTATTCAATTACACATATTCCATTCAAAGCACCCTCTTCTGTTCACTTCCAACCTTTTTTTGATATTCAATTAATGTGTTTCATGTCCTGCTTAAATTAGTCATAGACTTAGAGACCACTAAAGAGCCTGAAGGAGGTAGTGGTGGTTTGCTGTTGATACAGATATTGCACTAGATATTGTACTCAGAAATGCATAATGTCTAGAGACATACAGATCTTCACTGTTAAAAAAAGAAACAGACTACGAGAGAAGGAATTTCAATTCTCTCACTAACATTTTCATTTTGATCTGCAAGCAACACATTAATTTTATACAATAGCTGATTCTTATGACAAATACTGGAAGAAGAAGAAAGGTTTTTTTAAGGGGGAAACTAGCTATTACAGTTAATACAGGGCTGCCACAGAAGATAATGGCATCAGAATAGGCAATTTGCCAGTGCTAAAACACATTTTGGGAAAAGAATTCAACTTGGGGGTGACATTATATGCAGCAGTAATCCAATGTTAAAAATGACAGCCAATTCTACTCCTACTGGATTGGATCCAAATAGAGTCCCTAATTAGAGCAGACAGTTAAAATCAATGCAACTCAAATCAGTCAAATGTAATGTAATTGCCATTATTGCAATGGGTTTGCTCTAAGTATGACTAGAACTGGATCCCATCCATTTTCAATGATTTGTGTTTGAAAATGGCACAATACATTTAAAATGGATTTATTGTGTTTGCAGAGAAAATAATTCTGGAGTTTTTACATTAGTAGTCTAAACTTAGGTATGTTTACTTAGAAGCATGTGTGCTTATTAACACAGATGTGAAAAAATGCTCACCCTTGAGGAAGATAAATAAAGGAGCCTGACTATGATTAATTTCTTCACCCTACATATTTGAGAGTTTAAAGTAATATGTTTGGCTCCAACATGCCATTATGGGCATGACCAAATAAGGCTGTTTTGAATGGCCAAATGAAGAGGTTTCCAAAGTCTTTCAAAAACTTTTCAGGTAGATTCATATGAACAATTTTAAACCACAATTAGTGTGCAGAGAATAAGACAGATATAAAATGTTATTTCTATGTATTAAAAAGTTCATTCATACTTTTCCATGAGATTGTCCAGTGCATGCTGAACTTTTCATCATTCATAACACAGTGAATCATTAGGATTGTTTATGCTATGAAACAAAACCTATTATATGCTTGTCTCACAGCAGCAACAGATTTATTTTACTGGTTATATTTACGGTATACAGCAAGGAATATTGAACCTATTTTAGCATAATGAGCTGTGGCCGATACTCCCATTGTACCCACTATAAACTTGAATGAAGGCTTCAAATGAAGTGCAATAAAATAGGTTGTAGCTACGTATGACGAATCAGAACACCAGCCCATCACATAAAAACTAGAAAACTGTATTGTAGAAATATAGTTGCAGGAAATTAAGATTCAATGCAATTTTTTCAATTTTGTATACAGTCAAAAATTACCTTGTATGTCTGGAAAAAGGAAAAAAGAATAGCAGCAGTGATGCAACATCATGGCTAATTGATATTTACATTTCATAATCAGACATGCACATTCACGTGTTTGTTGTCTGTCTATCTGATTCATCTAAATAAGATTATATTTTCATTGTAATTAATGGAGACAGAAACGTATACCAGTGTGAGGCAGGTATGTATAATGGCTGGAAACCTGATGGCTCAGAGGAATGTATGGCATTTTGGATCCAGTGCTACCCCTGGTCTTGGAATGTCTTGTTTCACAGTCTACTGCCAATAGGAACAGCAGCACCTGTTGAGATTTTTGTGAGGGTAAGTACAGTCTGCAATGCAGGTATTACCACTCCTCCAAAACAGAGCAAACCAATGAAGAGGCACTTATGCCTCATGTAGCCCCACCCCTTAAATAGAATTTAGGATTATGCTGTAAATTCCTACATTCAGTGTAATTTAATCATACATAAGAACTGTTTGTGATGGAACTCTCACATATTCTACCTAGGGACAACAGAAAGAAAGTGATTGGCTGGAAGACATCAGAAAGGAGAGCCAAACAACAAATGCCAGGGGGTGCTATAAGAAGGAGGAGTGAAGATGAGAGGAGGGGAAGAAGGAGTTAGACTGTATCTAAGGACAGGAGTTTGGGTTTTCCAGGGAGCTGGATAATATAATTACTTTGTAACAGAGAGAGATAGTTAAGGTGTGGGAAAGCTGATTCTTACAACACATGCAGCCTCAAGCTTAAGAATGTGCCTTGTAACCTTGTGCTTTTAAAATAAAGAACGTAATTTCATGTTTCAAGTTAAAAACCACTTGGCTCTTATGATTTGGGCTTAAAGCAAGCCCAGGGAAAGGAAAGGGCAGGTTAAAGGTGATTAGCCAGGTTGAGCTGGTCACGTATTTGGTGGCAGTGGTGGGATCCGACAAATCCAATGAAGATTTTAAAGGATCAGGAGAGGTGACATAAATTAGTGACAGTGTTGTGTGATACGAAAAATCCAGTAGAGAAGTAAAAAATAAAAATAAAAAATTGAGGAGAGGTCTGAAGAAAATCCTAAGTGGTGGATTTAGAGACCGGGGTAGAGGAGCAGGGTCCAAAGATGAAGATTTTGGAGCTCCTGAAAAGGTCTCGGGCAAATCTGGTGTGGTAGGATTGACAGACCTGTTGGCTGGAAATCCTAACTCAGGAAGGAGTTAAGAATTGTTTAAAAGGTCAGTTGCCCTGTTGGCTTACATGATTCTCTGAGGTATAAGTTTATGGTAAATGGTAGGAGACTTGGTGGAAACCTGGGGAAGACCCAGTTAATTAAGCAGTAGTCTCCTGAGGTAGATGTTTGGGTAATGTAGGGAGGCACTGAGAGAATTAAGTTCTAATAAAAGAAATTCTCCGAGATAAAAATCTGAAGTAAATTGGTAGGAGAATTGTTAGGAAAGCTGAATAAGATTAACAACAACTGAAGCAGTGTTCTCCTGAGCTAAACATTCTGGGTAACATAAGGAAAGGTGGAAAAAGAAAACTTCAGCCAGCAGAGCAATTCTTTGAGGTAAAAGTCTGAGGTAAAAGTAGTAGAGGAATTGCTGAAAAGCTGTCTGAGCTTAACAACCACTAGTACAGTGGACCCCTGAGGTAAAAGTTTTGGATAAAGTAACGAGTCCCTGTGAAAACAGCCTAGACACAGAAATAAGTGACAGTAACAGTTTAATGTATTTCCTGAGGTAAATGTTTAAGGTACTTGTAAGTAAATATGAATACATGCCTTCCAAAAAGACAAGAAAGTCAGAAATGGAAACCCAGATCCAGGAAGCAGACCAAGCTGCTGATAAATTTGATGAATTTATGCCCACAAACCCTGTTGAGAGTCCACAGAGTTTGGAAATTTGGAAAATAGAGAGATGGAAAGGGAACAGATCGAATTGAGAAAGTCAGAAATAGAAAAGGAAAAAGAAAAACTAGAAGGAGAAAAGGAGATGAAATTGAGGAAATTTGAAATAGAAAAAAGAAAAGCAAGAGAAAGAAATGGAATTTCAGTTAAGAATGAGGGGATTAGAATTGGCAGGCAGATCCTCAACTAATAGTAATAGTACCAACAATTCTCCTCAGATAGATATGAAAAGATTTCCCAGAGATTATAAAGGGGAATAATGCTGATACTTTCCTCACAAATTCTGATAGAGCCTGTGCAAACTTGGGAGTTCAAGATGAGGACAAAATGGGATATCTTCAGTCTCAGATTTGTGGTGGCTTAGCTGAGATTTATGGAGAAATGAGAGTGGAAGTAGCCCAAGATAATGAATTATTTAAGCATAGAGTAAAACAAAGATTCGGTTTGACCACAGAACACCATAGAAGGGAGTTGAGAATTTTTTTTTAAAAAAAGACATGATGAACAGATACACAATTAATTAGAGAATAGGTTAGACTATTTTATGAATAGTTGGATTGAGGGATCAGGAGTTAAAACCCAGGAACAATTAAAGAGCTTAACGGGTTTGTAATAGTTTTATTTAAACATACTTCCTGATTACAGGTGGCTTGTACAAGACAGGCAACCAAAAACCCTGTCTGAAGCCATGGAAATGACTGATAGATTAGTAATGCCGAGAGAAGTTAAATGCTCTCGGTATAGCGAGAAGCAAATGGAACATAGGCTGTTAGGTGATATAAATAAATCAGCTGAAGAATGGAAGTATAAGACAGAGCAGAAGGGAAAAGCCCCGCAGCAGAGTGAGAGGCTGGCTAGAGAAAAATATTTTACTAAAGAAAAACAGGAAGTAAAATTTGCTTTAGATTGGTCAGGAAGGGCATTACAAGTCCCAATGTGTAGAAAAACTTGGAAGTGAAAAATTACCTCCTGGACATGCTGTATATTATGTGTCAAAACAAGTTCAGAAACTAACCAGTTACAAAATGGAGAGGATAGCAGGCAGGTTGCTACGGAAACCGGACTAGTAGATGGAGGTGATGGCAGGAAGAGGCCTGAATTGAAACATTGTTTATTTATTACTGTGAATTCTGACTTGGTGGAAAAATATGGGGAAATAATTCAGATTCAGGACAAAGTTGTGTGGTGGTTAAGAGATACATGCTCTCAAGTCTGTGTTTGTCATGTGGATGTGATTCTCGCTTTTTTTCAGGAGTCTGGAATTTTTTCCACATTCATTATTGAGTTATATACAGGCATACCTCGGTTTACGTATGCCTCGGTTTACGTAATTTTTGGTTTACAAACCGAAATCCGTACTAAATAATGCCTTGGTTTACCTTTCTTATGTCTTTTTTTCGCTGTACAAAAAGGACGCATCGCGCCTGGAGGTTTCTAGCACCGCCCCTGTTGCTACAGCAATCCGTGTTCTGGTTTATGTAATTTCCGCATTACGTAACATTCCGGATGACGGATTAATTTCATAAACCGAGGTACTACTGTACTTCTAATAAATGTTCAGATAGTTCGTCCTCCCATATTTTATAGAAGTCTGCTGTGAAACCGTCACAACCTGGTGACTTTCCCTTCTTAATTTTTTTGATAGTTATTTTTATCTCTTTAAGTGTTATTGGTGAGTTAAGTTGGTTTTTATGTTCTTCACTAATTGGATTACTTGGTAGAGAATTCACAAATTTATGAACTTCCATTTCTGGTCCTATTTCTGTCTCATATAGCTCTCTATAATATTCCCTAAAAGTTGTTAGAATTTGCTGTTGTGATGTTACTATTTTATCATCTTTAGTTCTTATTTTAACAATTGTTTTTAAATAGCTTTCCTTTTTATGGTATTAGATAATAATTTGGAATTTTTATTTTCATATTCATAGTAATTCCTCTTTAAGCAGTTCATTGCAATTTGAGTTTTATTTATGTCTAATGCTTCTAATTCTGCTCTAGCTTTTGTTATTTCTCTCAATATTTTATTAGATCCTGATTTCTTATGTTCTTGTAATTTTTTATTTTATCTTCTAATTGTATTTGTAATTTCTCTCTATTTTTAATCTAGATCCCTCCATGATGAATTTCCCCCTTAAATATGCTTTAAGAGTATCCCATATAACTATTGATTTCACCTGTTCCTTGTAATTTAGTTCATAAAATAGCTTAATATCTTTTTTAATTTTTTCAATAATTTGTGAATTTCCACATATATTAGTACCTAATCTCCAAATCCTGGGTTTATTTTTTTAAAGTATTATTAGTCCATGAAACTTTTAGTAGTGCATGGTCTGAGGTTATTATCGGTGCAAAGTCAATTTTATCTAACCGTGGTGCTAAGGATTCTGATATAATTATATGATCTATCCTTGAGTAGGTTTCATATTTCTTTGAAAGAAAAGTATAATCCCTTTCTTTAGGGTTTAAATATCTGCATCCATCGATTAAATTTTCTTTTTTTCAATAATTTCCCAATTTTAATTTCATCCCCTGATAGTTTTCTATTTTTTGAGGTTGTATTCCTCTTTCCATTCAAAATACAATTTGTATTTTCCCCCAGTATAATTTCTCCCCATGCAAACTGCTTCATTTTCCTTAATAACTTTCCCATAAATACTGCCTGACCGGCATTTAGTGCATAATATGACCCAATAGTCAATAGCTTATTTTCTAGTTTCCCTCTTACTAATATATATCTTCTCTCCGGATCCCTTAACTCAGTGGTCCCCAACCTTTTTGGGACTGCAAACTGGTTGGGGCGTGTGTCGCAAGCACGACACACCCACCGTGTGTGGGGGGCGCGTGGAGATCTGTCTCCATGGCCCAGTTCCAGGAAGCCCATGGACCGGCCCTGGGCTGCGGACCGGGGGTTGGGGACCCCTGCCTTAACTGATCTGCTACTACAAATTTTGACTCTTTCATAAAAATTACAGCTTCTCCCCTTGATTTGTTTGTTCCCTTTGCAGTATATTGGTCTCCAAGAGATGAATGATGAATAACATCTTGCCCTTGTTTTCTCTGGCCACAAAATAACATCGGCTCCCAAACTAAGTATTGTTTTCATTACTCTATACCTCTTTTCTGGTGTTCCTAACCCATTTGTGTTGAAAGAAATTATACTGAGATTATCTACCATTCTACTCTTTAAATTTACAAATTATATCACTATTATTCTTCTGACCTATTTTGATACACATCATATCTATATGCTCGTTTGTTAAGTGCTCAAAGTGTAACCATCTAAAGCAGGATTGTATGCATAGTCTCCCCTCAGTTTCCCAGTTCCTTTCTTGCCTCCCACCTTCTCCCCCTCTCCCACTCCTTCTTCCCCCATCCCTTCTCTCCCCCACCCTCCCTCCCCTTCCAACCCTAGAAATGGTGATGAGGCAATACAGCCCCCAGCTCATTAAGACTGAGCTAAACCTTCTGGGGTATTTGTGAGGATAGAAGCAAAGCTTCTAAGGTAAGACTTCCCGACTCTTTTTGCCTGCCTTTTACACACAATATACTGGAGTAAACATGTATTTACATATTGTTTCAGGTTCTTTCCTCTGTAAAGTCCTTAATTTTAAGTATGATTCCGTTCAAAAACTCTTTATAAATCAACCTAAAATTATAAATCATCATCTTGCTTCCATTAGCCCAGTAGTATAATCTGAAACAGAGAAAAGAAAAGAAAAATAAGGAAAAAAAGAAAGATAAAAACAAGAGCCAATTGCTTATTGTCTCTCAACAGAGATAAAAGTCCAGCCGCAACCTTGAGACAGCTCAGGGAGTGTTCAGACAGGGTTTCTGCATTTTGATTACAGTTTTCTCTTTTCCAGTCTCTGGCACTTGAATCTTCATCTCTCTCAAGAGATCTTGTAACTGTATTGTTGTTGTTAAAGTCTTAGGTCTCTGTCCATGCCAGACAATTAGTTTAAAGGGAAATCCCCAGGCATATCTCACTTTTTGGTTCCGAAGTGTTTCTGTGAACAGTCTCCATTCTTTACGTTTTTGGATTGTCTCCACAGCCAAATCCTGACAGACTTCTATCTTTTCACCTTGGTATGACAGGTCCTCCACTTTGTTTAATGCACGATGTACAGCCACTTTCGCTGTGTAGAAGGCAAACCTGATGATTATGTCTCTCGGTTGTTGTTGTTGTTGTTTATAACCCACGCAATGAACTTGTTCCAAAGTATTCTCTGTAATTTGCAGGTCGGGGGGAGAGATCCTGGATGCATTTTAAAACTATACTTTTAAAGTCCTCTGTCTTCTCCCCCTCTTTAAAAAAATCTTAAACGTAGATTTTGTTTACGATCACTATTCTACTGGTATTCGATCTTATCTCTTAATAGTTTTGATTCCTTTTACACAGCGTCAGTCCTTGTTTGTTGGTTTTGCGCCAATTCAAAAGCCTCATTAGCAGTCTCTTCTATCTTTTCAATACTGACTTTCAGCTCTGCTAAAGCTTCCTTCAGTGGCGCTATAACAGCTTTCAAGTCTGTTTGTACATCTTTCCTTAATTGTTTTAAGAGCTGTTTCATATCGCTCTGCTCGTTAGCCGATTTCTTTTGCCCTTTCACTTTCATCTTACCGGCTCTTTCGCTACCAGTATCTTCAGACGAAGAATTGGCTTGCTCCTTGTCTTCTGAGGAACCATCTGGTTTGTTTTCTTGAGCCATCTCCTTTGATTTCCTCATATCTATATTTATTTATGATTATTTTCCACTAATTGCCAGTTTGCACGTTTAATTAGTTTATAATAGGCAGGCTTAGAGTGGAGCTAGTCCTTCATGCTGCCATCTTCCACGGCAGCAGACCACGCCCCCGATACACTCCTTAAAGTGGTGAGAGGATTTGAGCATATCAGGGAAGCTGAGAGCAATGCAGACACGAGTCTAGATTCCATCAAGAGTCTAGAAGGGTCACTGAAGTTGGAATGCTTGGAGCCTGAGACATCAGATAAATATGTATCCACCCTCTTCAGAAGTTAAATAAGAGAACTGATAGTTCCAATGATTATGGGGATGGAGAAATCTTTAAAGGACAGCTACTTCGCATTAGCAGTACTGGAAGGTGACATTGGCAGAGGATCGTTCACAGACAATAGCAGTGATAATCAAGCTAACTCTTATTAGTAATGTACAAAAGAAGGCAATGGTAAACCACTTCTGAAGACTTGATACTTGAAACTAGAGATGGAGATATTCGTATTCATATACGAATACGAATATCCCCATGCAGCTGGACCTAACAAGGGTCTGGCCGCCGGGACCAAAGCATCCACTCACGCATCCTCAGCAGCCATGCAGGGAGACTCGTCCTCCTGCCCCCTGCCTGGAGTGGCCAGCCAAGCAGGAAGAGAGCGGAGCTCCGGGCACCATTGGAAGGATGGGCAGGATGCGTGAGTGGACGGTCCAGTCCCAGGGGCTGGATCCTTGTTGGGTCCAGCTGTGTGGAGATATTTGTATTCATATACAAATATCCCCCTCTCTACTTGAAACCCTTATGATGAGATAAACTAAATGAAAAAAAAAAGTGTTGGAAGATCAGACTCCCTAGGTTGGAAGATATCCTTGTACATTGTAAGTTGTCATATTATGATTGGCAGCTCTATTATAGTAAAGCTGGCTATTGTGTCTTGTTCTTGTACACTTTGATCTCTGTAAGTTGCCCTAGTAGAGGAGAGTTCAGAAGGAGTTAGCATTTAGAATGGCTTTGGAATGATTTGTTTGTTGGTAGTTGAGAAAGCATAAAAGGAGAAAATGCAGATTTGATTTTTCAGCCTGAGGTAAGGATACTGTTTTTAGGGTACAAGGTGATTTATTATAAGAGTTAATGTCGCTATTTGCTATTTTGTTACTCTGTTGTTTTTTGTTATTTGTTGTAAACCACCCAGAGTGGCCTTGGCTGCCAGATGGGCGGTATATAAATCAAATAAATAAATAAATAAATAAATAAATAAATCTCTGACATGTATTTAATGTTAATAATGAAGAAATCAAAATGGTTGAAGATTTTCTGTTTCATGGGTTGATCATCAATCAAAATGCAAACTGAAGCCAAGAAATCAGAAAAAAGATTGCAACTTGGAAAGACACCTATGAAAGAATTAGAAAACATCCTTAAGGAAGAGATCTTGTAAGGAAGTGTTATTGGAGACCAAGGCCTAGAAAATTCGTACTATAGTATTTCCAATTACTATGTACAGATATGAAAGATGGAAAAATGAAGAAAGCAATTGAGTGATTTAAAAGGCGGTGCTGGAGGAGAGCTTCACATATACCATGGTGTGCTAAAAAGATAAATAAACAAACATATGATCAAGCATGAACTCTAAAGCTAAAGTGATTAAACTGAGGATTTTGAGTATTTTGGATATACCATATTGCATTTTGGATGTATGACATGGGAAAATCTAGGAAAGGTTGAAGGCAGTAGGAAAAGAGGAACACCTAGCATAAGATGAATTGAGTCAATAATGGAAGCCAAAATCTTCAGAGGGCAAGATCTGAACAGGGCTGTTAATACTAGGATCTTTTGGAGTTCATTAATTCACATGGCCACCACAATTTCAAACTGAGTTGACAGAATATATCATCAACATTAATATACAAGAGAATCAGTGTAAGATGTTGTACTGATACAGCCTGACACTTAATTAACTAAGTCACATACATGAGAACTGTGAGAATAAATGCTGGCAATGTGATAAGAATAAAACAGATTTTCCACACTTACATGAATGTCTCCTAATGATATCTTTTTGGAGAAAGGACATTTACTTATTACAAGTATTTTATTACTTTTTAGCCAATAAAGGCGTCAAAAGCAATGCAAAATAATAAGAATATTTTTAAAAATCATTAAAAACAGATAAAGGACAATTTAAATGTCAATGTTAAAAGTCAGCATTAAAAAAGCTTGTTCTCTAAAGGCTGCTGTTAAACTGAGTTTTATAGATCAAAATCTTATTAAAACTATACAATCTTGACTGCCCACCAGAAGCTCATGGGAGATGGAACTAGTTGACTTCCCTTATAAAATAATACTCCTGCAATATAGCAGCTGAGAATGGAGGAACATACAGCAGAGTCTCCATTGAAGATCTCATATGGTGGGGCAAGCTCATACAGCAGAAAGCTGTCTTTGAGATATCTTGGCCCCAAACGATTTAGAAATTTATAGATTAAAAAAACATCAACCAGAATTGTGCTTAGAAGCAGACTGGTAGTATCTACAGCAGAAGTAGTATCTACAGCAACTTCCCTGAAGTTGGTTCAAGTCAAAAGACGTGTCTTATAAGTATTTTTGAAACTTTCATTGTCCCAGAAGATGGGAAGAACTATAAAAAAGAAAGTTTGCAGCATAGGTACTACTGATGTCTACACTTCAGTAATCAGTTAGAATTCAGCCATTCTCAACCTTTTTCTGACCACAGACATACGAAGGAAATATAGACTGTATCAGGATTGTGTAAGTTGCATAATGAACCTTATAAGGTGGTGTGTGAAGAATTGCTTCCAGTCTGTGGCCACTTTCAAATGTACCAGGGTCCCCTGGGGGCCATATCCCCCCTCCCCATTGAGAATGGCTGAGTTACATTAAATACTGAAATCCGTTCTATGATCAGTGCCTGATCATAGGTATCTTATAAATATTCTGAAAGTTTTTCATGAAAGATCTTCAAAATGTTAAGTACTAGAACCATAAAATTTTACATTGATACAACAGACTTCCCAATGCAAATACATTAGTTAGTTGTATTTTGAGATTGCTTTATCAAGAGTCCCAGTCGGGAATACTGATAATTAGCTTTTGCTTTTGTTTTTTGCAGCCATGCTGTGGATTCTTCCATTAAGTATATCATACAAACTGCAACTAAGAGAGCCTTTCCCTTCGATTCCACCTATATCTTGTCCACTAAGATTTGGTCAACATTCTTTTATTTTATGACAAAAGGTGTATTCTAATCAATATGACAATGTCTGGTTTGAATGATGATACCCTATGATATCATATGACAAAGAAACGTACAAACAGTAGAGGCTCAACATGCTGTTGTTTTGACTGTAATAACTGGATGAATATAACTGTGAAACTGATATTCACAGATTCCTAAATAAGATGTCCCATGTATCTGTGACTGAGATTGAATATGAAAGTGATTGAGTGCTTGGGTGGAGGGAGAAAAAAAATCAGGATAATTTTTTAAGTTTATTGAGGTTAGGGAAGAAGAGAGTGAGTGAGTGATGAAATGGGGCTGGAACTAATGGGTTTCTAACTCAGGTGAAGCCAGGCACATTCTCTAAAGCAGTGGTCCCCAACCTTTTCGGAACCACGCTCGTGGGTGGTCGTGGCACGTTCGTGGGTGGGCGTGGTGAGCTCGCGGGTGGGCATGGCGCGCTTGGGCGGATGGGCATGGTGCACATGCGGGTGAGTGATGCATGCCACACCCATCCGCGCATGTGCACAAGTGCGCTACGCCCACCTGCGAATGCACCCGCGAACCCCCCGCATGCGCGTGAGCACGCCACGCCCACCATGCGTGCGTGGGGGGCGGAGATCTGTCTCCGCAGCCCGGTGCCAGGCACCAGGCCGCAGACCAGAGGTTGGGGACCCCTGCTCTAAAGTGCACATCAGAGAGCAGTTTGGCTTCCATATTTTGCTAAACAATTTTAAGGGCAACCTCTTGTAAAGTGTATTATATCATTCCAACGGATAGGAAATTAAGATATGAATCACTGTGACAAAATCCACCTTCCCTAAAACAGTCTACAGTTGACACACCAGCCAAGGCTGAACACCCCTGCCCTCAGCAGCCACATGGTCTTCTAACAGCAATACTGGGTTCAAGAGTGCTTCGAAGTTGCAAACTTGGTCCTTCAGAAGGAACATTAATGTAATCCAGAACAGGATGTACTTTCAATACTAGGCTGGCTTTTCTGCTAACTTGCAGGAATTCTGTCATTCTTGGATTGAACCTTAATTCCCCAACTTGCCTCTACTTCCTTACTGGTCTTAAACAGCAGTTCAGGACTTTCACAGCCTCCTTAGCATCAGTTGAAAAAGAGAGATAGAATTGAGTAGTATCTACATAGCAACACATAGTATCTCACCCAAAACTCAGGATTACTTCCTCCAGAGGCTTAATGTAAATTTTAAAATATCCACAGGCAACACTAGTCCCTGAAAACCTCCATAAGGTAATGGCCATGAACCCAAAGAACAGTCCCCAAGTAATACCTTTGGGAAGTATTCAGCATAACAATTCCAGAATCACTGCAAACAGTGCCCCAAGTCCCATATCAGCCAAACACTCCAGAAGCATACAATAACTGATGGCATCAAATGCTATGGGGACATCCAGCAAAACCAAGAGTGATTCTCTCCTCCAAGGCTGTTCCTGTTTCCAAATAAAGACTGAAACAAGACTGAAATAGGTACGAGTACTTAGCGTCATTCAAGAAAGCCCATAGTTATGCCACTGTCAGCTATTCTAAGACCTTCTTCTCAAAGGGAAGTTGGATGTTGGTTGATGGTTGTCTATTGGTCAGTATCCAACTTCAGATTTGTGCATACATTGTATTCATTCTGTGCTACCCCTTCCTCATTTATTCCTTTGTGTGAAAACAAGCATTTAAAGCTAATATTGTGCTTGCTGATGGCCTTTGTTAATGTTTAGCCATGGTCACAAATGGAGTAGGATAACCTGCAAAAGCTGACTTCAATCAAGACTGAAATAATCATCAGCAGATCCTTTGAGATAGATGGCGGAGTTTGAAATCATCTGAGTTGAATCTGATACTACCAAAATAAACCAATTGATTTTTTAATGTTTTCAGACTACATCTTAGAACACCAGTTCAACTGCAGATCCTGACGCTTCAAAATCCTGCTTTTTTGACTTTTCTGCTTCTCTTTCTCCTGCAGTTTCCCCAAGTTCTACGATGCCTAGTTTGAAGTGTCCTGCAGAGCTTAGAAACATGTATCTGCTCATAATATTCTAGTGATGCAATACAGGTATTACCCATCCATGTTTTAAAATTCCTGTTGTACTGGTGCCTTGGTAGCAATTATGGACAAAAATCTGCAATGATAACAAAGGGTCTCCTATTCATAGAAGGCTGAAAGTGTTAGACATTGAACCAACAGCTCACAAATAAAATCTGGAATTATTGCCAGGCATTTTAAAGTAACAGTATCATAATAGTCAAAATGAAGAAGAAATGGTACATACTTATCTCCCACAATTCCCAAGTTGATTGTTGGATACCCATGTTCTTGAATTGTTGCTAGAAGAGTTGAACGATTACTGTCTCTTATCTTTCCTGGTAGCAGGTCATCTTCAGGATTCAATAGCTATAAAACCATAAAATGAAACACTCACACTTTGAGGAAAAAGTCAATTTCAAACCTAGTGTCTGAATCTGGCTTGTTGTGTCTGTCACAAACAACAATCTGCAGTTTGCATGCAGTGGTATGTCAAGATTTAGGAAAACAATAAGTGAATGTTGCTAAGCTGATTTCCCAGTGGCATGTGGGTAGAGAAAGGATGTGAGCCTGAGTCTTGCTTGGATTTGTTCCAGATTGTGCATAGAGTGCTGAACCACACTTTAGTATTACATGGGAATCAAACAAATGTATTTGTTTAGCCAAATTCATTAGACCCTGCAGATTTAAGAAAACATTCCTGCTACAATGATTGATTTTTTAATAATATGACGGAGAAGCAGCTTGCAACATCTATATCAGTTACTGCTATGAAATACTTAGGTGTTTCTTTGAGATTTGTAAAAACCCAACCTTGAGTATTTTCCCAGAATTAAAGAAGGTACTATTATGATCTGGTTTGGAATAGCTCTCAGTGGTAGGGAAGGGAATGAATTGGTATTGTCGTAAAAAGAAATACACTATTGCTAAGGAAACCCGAAGAACTGATATGGGAGGTAGGGAGAAGAGTACAACCTGTACATTTGTTGCAACCATTTTGCATTATCGATACAAACATTACAAGTTATATCTTCTCTAAACAATCAAAGTGCCTTATCTAAAAGTTCTGCTCTTCCATTCCATTCATAATCTCAGTATTCATCTGCACCAAGATTTCCCAGCTTCCAATGAAAACAAGCCCATTGTCTAATTTTCTACATCCCACATTTTTTTACTGTTCTGCACAGAAGACTGCCACATTCTGTGCTGCTTAATGCACTTCCCAGTGAAACCCACATGGAAAAGATGCAATTCTGCACAGAATTTAAAAAATTGTGCACAACTTGCTGTATCTTCTGAAATTTCCATGTGAAGCCTGTACAAGAAACATGCCATTCTGCACAGAAATTGTAATAATCTTATGCAGCTTGTCATTTATTCCAGAAAATATGACCATGACAGCTCTGAAAAATCCAGTGAGATTTGTCAAACATCCTGTGCAGGTGAACTCTTGTTGCAAGGAAAAAGTGCTCCCCACCCCTGTCTCAGAAATAAGAGGCTATGACCTTCATATGCCTAGTCCATAGAGCTTATTTCCCATTTTCCATATAGAGAGATACACAGAACAATCAATACATTCAGGGGGAAGACTGCTCCTTTGCTCAAGGCTTTAGAAGGGAAGGGGCCATACACTATTGTAATCGAGCCCTAGGAGATAATCTAGTCCTTGGAGTAGATGGGACTTTCACGGAGGATTGCTCAGTGCTTCTCCACACACAAAGAAAAAGGATGACAACAAAGGCAGGTTTTCTCTCGTGGGGGGGGGGGGACCCCTCTGGTAAAGTCACTTACTGAAATCAGTGGCCTTGGGAAGTGTATAGGAGACAATTTGGCCCTCTGATCAAATGTGGTGATCTGCTTTTGCAGTCCAGTAATACTTAAAATGGAAATACAGCATTTTTACAGAATCCTTCTGTGAAATTACGCTGAAAAAATAATAATGTTTTAGAAAAAAAGTATCTGTAAATTTGGAAACAGACCATTAAAAAATGATGGAAATTGCAGTCAAAGAATAACTAGTATAACTGTGGAAAATTTGCAAATGTTTCATTAACAAGTATTTCCTTACTTCATTCCCTGTGGACATTACTGCAACCACTGGAAACTTGTTAACTTCAACTTCCGTTACTCCAACAGTTGCGAGCAGACCTATCTCTGATGGACCCATGTGGGTTCCCTTGGCCAGCACACATTCACCTCTTTTAATGTCATGTCCTATAGGTCTGCAAATGTATCCAGAAAAAAGAAAAGAAAAAAATGGATTTGAGTTAGCTGACCAATTGTCAACAAGGAAACATAAATCCCTGGCAAATTTCAAAACTGATAATATACTATATACCATAAATTTCAAAACCTATATTATATTAAACTGAACTCACATCCCGACTCATGTTTGCTCTTGTTTTAAAATCAATATGCATTATGAAGACAACAAATGCACTGACCTGATATCTTGGCCTGGTCTTGCCTGCACTAGGATGCGTACCTCAAGTTCTTCAGTGCCCTATATTTAAATAAATAAAATAGCTTATTTCTTAAAACACAGAATGCTTTGTTGTTTAGTCGTTAAGTCGTGTCCGACTCTTCGTGACCCCATGGACCAGAGCACGCCAGGCCCTCCTGTCTTCCACTGCCTCCCAGAGTTGGGTCAAATTCATGCTGGTAGCTTCGATGACACTGTCCAACCATCTCGTCCTCTGTCGTCCCCTTCTCCTCTTGCCTTCACAGGCAATTTCTTAAAACACAGAATGCTAAATAGGTATTAATCCACTATATTTAATACTTTAACAAGTATGCTGAAGTCATGATTTGATCATAACAATTTTTAAGTCAATATACAGTGATTTTATGAGATGTTTTCATATTACCTCTGCTATTCCCTACAACATTTTAATTACATCTATTATTCACCTCTCAAGCCTAATATTTTACAAAAGCTTAAATGTCTCTGCTTATGCCCTTTCATCCACAAAGAAAATGTGGCAATTATGAGATGAAAAATGTAGTTTTCTGCCAGCCATCTCACTGGACTAGCTTTTAGCAGAACACATTTGATCCTGGAACATGTTTCCCAGCAAAAACGAAAATCCTATCCATTGGCAGATTTATCAGTAACATCTTGCAGTATGCAGGACCTGACTCTTTAAAGGATGAGATAACATGATAACTTTGCCTCCTTTGTGAGTTGATGTGGTTTCTTGGATAATCTACTCTTAGAGCAGCCAACTCACTTGCTCTTCCTGCTGAAATAATCACCACTAGATTTTTTTATATAAATTATTAAATGTAGGTCTGCCACTGGCATTGGCTCAAAAGATGAGGCCTTCAAATGCATTAATACAAGAGATAAAAACCAAAGAAATGTAGGAGATTGTTTTGGTGGACATATATTATTGAGCTGTGATAATTGTTTTGGAGATAATGAGCTTATGATGGGTTCACAACTGGGAAGTCAAGAATCCTTGAGGTAGAGTAGAACTCAGAATGCGATTTCTAATGTTTTTGGCTTTTAAGGCAGGCGATGTGTAATGATGAAATTCACAAAACATATCCATTTGTAAACATAGGACTACTGAGACTGAACATAGGACTACTGAAACATAGGACTACATAGGCCTTCTCTTGAAGATTCAAGGACACAAATTAGAGTGGCAAAGTAGTCATTGTTGAATTCTCCAGGCTGTCAACTACAGCTTGGCAATGACCAGATATAGTACTTGACCTTTGTCGCGAGTCAGCAGGTCTGGTTGTAGTGAGAGGTTCTGGTATTCTTCCTTGGAAAGAAGTAGCAAGGTTGCCTGGGCCACTAAGTGATACCAGAACAACAATCTATTTTCCTTGATCTTGACCAAAATCCAGTAAAACTAGAGGAAAGGGTCTCCAGGAGAACTGGAAGAGACAGGCAATTCTCAATCAGTGATGTCCCTTTCCAGCTCAAGTGCAGAAGAGTCAGCATTTGTAATTCTCTGTTGAAGCAAAAAGGTCTATTTCAAGGTGACCCCGCCTCTGTATTACCTCCTTGAACACTCAATGGGCTAACTCCTATTCATGGCATTCAGTGCTTTGATAGTTTAAGCTATCTGCTGTTTGATTGTCTTGTCCTGCCACATGCACTGTAATACGAAGAACATGTTTAGCAATGCATCATTCCCAGAGCTTCACTGTGAGTTGAAGTGGTGGAGAATTTGTTCTGCTCTGTTTGTGGAAGTAGAACTTCATGGTTGTGTTCTCCATTGCTATTTAGAACACTCTACCTTTGAGAACTTTGAGGGCTTCAAGAAGGGCAAGAATTTCTGATATTGTGTTACGAGAAAAGTAATAAATTGTCCCAGAATGGATGCACACCTTGAAAGTGGTAGCGAAACCTTTGTTCATGACGGCACTTCTGGAAGCAGGTTTGAAATTGTTGCCTATAGTTGTTGGTGCCAAAAATGACATAACAAGAACAATTGTGTACCATCAAGTCAATTGTGACTTATGGTAACCCTTCCATGGTTTCATAGAATCACAGAATAGTGAATTTGGAAGGGGCTATAAGGTCATCAAGTCCAACCCCCTGCTCGATGCAGGAATACAAGTCAAAGGGTATCTGCCAAGTGGTTGTCTAAGTTTATCTTGTATGCTTCCAATGCCTCCACGCACCACCTTTTGAGGTAATTGGTTCCAGGTTTTCTAGGTTCCATCGTTTTCTAGGTAGAGAGTACTCAGGTTTACCATTCCCTTCTTCTGGGGGCATCCTGGAACTGTGCAGCTTGTGTAAAGCTACATAGGATGGCTCTTCTGTGAGGTATGTTTGGGAATTGAGTTCCCAAGTCTCTGGCTCCGCAGCCAGATACCTAACTCACTGAGCTAGTCACCCAGCTGAAGAATGCCATGGAGAATAAAAATAATGCGTTGGAGACCAAGTTTGACTTCCCTGAGATGATCAAGATCAATTTATCCTTAGGGTATGGTATTTACACAGTACAACCAGTAATCTTCTCTCATTGATCTCAGACACAGCCAATAATTGAAATACTTGTGATAACGTAGGAAGGGAAGAGTATATTCTCATCTATAACCATAGTACCTAGAAAGGCATCTGCAGTAAGGATGATGTTGATGGGGGATGTTGATATCAACTCTGACCTTTCCTTCAAACATCTCCCTCAGTACTGGTGATACTCTTTGTGTCTAATAGGGCTAATTGCAGCCTTTAAGTGTCAGTTTGCAGTTGAACTGCACTGTGTACAAAGCTGGTTCAAAGTTCTCCCTCAAAGAATGAGACCATACATACAATAGCTTCTGAACTATGGTCCAGATCTTCCTGCAGTTGGTAAGAATAGGCAACTGTCAGTGCCTATTCTGACGGTGCTTTGAGACTTAGATGTAGCAGCCATTGGCTGAATAACAAACCAACAACAAGGGCTTTGATTCAGCTGGTTTGTACTTTAATTATGTTTCTTTGGTTTGGAGTTGGTCTTTGAGTGATCATTCATTTGCTTCACTGCATCTTTCAAAACCAATTTCATCATTTAGGGGATCCCTAGTTCTGAGGCCTTGGTGGTATTACTGTGTTCTGATGGTACCGTTACTGTTACCACTGAGTTTGATGGAGATGGCGAGGATGGATTAAGAGCTGACATCAGTGCCTTGTGTGATTTACATACTGCAGAACTACCAGGGAAGCAGGCTTTATGTTTGCTGATAAGTCCCCAGCTTGTAGGAATTTCTCACACAGATACAACTTGTAAAACCAGGGCAGACCACTGCTGGATTAAATTCCTTCACCCAAATGGAACAAACACTTTCAATGTCCATCTGAACCAACTATTTTCCACCCATAGGTGATAAGACTTTTTGAATAAAGCTGTCATGGCCATAAGCAACACTAACTAATATCCTGGAGATATAAGAGTTTCTGAGAAAGGTCCTACTGAACTCTAAAATATTCTGGAGATTGCTTGGTGCAGGCACAAAAGGCATGAATGTTGATCACAAAGACTATGAAGAAGAATTTGATTTTTCTGGTGGCCAAGTAAGATGCATAATATCAGAGCTTGGAAAAGTTTCTTTTTGGACTGTATGTGTTCTGCGTCGTCAAATTGGAACCTACTTATAGAGACCCTAATACAGCTTTCAAGGTAAGTGAGATATTTAAGGAGTAGTTTTGCCAGTTGAACTCCCCCAATAAGTTTCCATGGCGAAGTGGGAATTCAAACCGTGTTCTTCAGAGTCCTAGTCCATTACTTTATCCACTACATCACACTGGGAATCCTTTTAGACTACAATTCCCATAAACTCCAAGCCAGCATTAATTCCTTTTGGAGCACTGTATGCATACTGCCCGGGTAGGTGGGGCACGTCAGCCTGGGAAGGCAGCCCATCTAGGAGAAGGAAAACTCTGATCTCAAACCCCCATGCCGTGAGGAGAAGGAGGAGGCGCCGCCATCACCCATGCGGTGAGGGAGCAGGCCGGGTAGGTGGGGCTCGTCAGCCTGGGAAGGCAGCCCATCTAGGAGAAGGAAAACTCCGATTCCAAACCCCCATGCCGTGAGGAGAAGGAGGAGGCGCCACCACCACCCATGCGGCGAGGGAGCAGGCCGGGTAGGTGGGGCTCGTCAGCCTGGGAAGGCAACCCATCTAGAAGAAGGAAAACTCCGATTCCAAACCTCCACTGCCTTGTGATGCCACTGATGGAAAAGGCTTCAGGAGTCAACCTCGAGGCAAAATCCGGAGCCAGAATCCCGGAGGCAGTTCGTGTTGTTCTGGCAACTCCTGCGACATCGCTGGAACCAGTTGTATTGACTCTTGCCTTTCCATTGGACTATTTCAGTGATGTGGAGAGGGGGGATTTGCTGCTTGGGTAACAGCCCATCCTCCATATTATTTTACCCAGGCTTTGTGCTCTGGAGAGGACACTCCAGCTTCGCATACAGCGTCGAAGTCCTCCATACAGAGCACGTTACCATAGTCTCTCGAGACTGAAGGATGCCTATGATGATGATGCATACTGCTCTTTCTAAATTTCAACTGTCTGCAAAACAGCTAGGGTTGGCTTTCCTATAGTTGCAGCATTCCATTCCAAGAGGACAAGTCTGTAAGATTCTGTGAAACCAAAGGTAGTGGACTCTCCTTCATTTAAACAGATGTTGGATGGGGGTTGGACTCAATGGCCTTATATTATTCTATATAATCTGTCAGCGACTCTTTAGCTGTGGATTTCCTGCTTTTTCAGAGAGTTGGATTCAATGTTCCTTAGGGTCCATACCAGCTCTACAGTTCTATATTCCTTCCATCAGTACAATTGGGGGACAGCAGGAAGAAGTCAACAATGGTAATAACTGGGAGCTGGCTGGGTGGGTGATCCAGAGAACCAGAATGAGAGGTCTAGATTTTCTCAAGTTCTATATTAAGTTGTACATCAGTTTTTAATAAATGCACATGTTGCAAAATCTCAGCAAGGTTGGGTTTTACACCATCACACAATTAGAATTAGAGGAAAAAAGCACTGAGTGAGTTATGGAATGTTTTCTGAATTGAATCAGAATTCAAATGTATTGTGGAAATCCATCTCTTATATTTCTTGTGTCCAGCCCATTATGAAAAAACTTCAGTTTCACCAATCGATAACTACATTATGTCACTTCCATTTTCCTGTACATTGATTCACCTAAAAATGTCATGAAAATATTTTTTGTCCCAAGAAGTTACGTTAGCTGGGACAAAGGAGCACCTCAGTTTCTTCCCTTCACCTATCAGTCCCATCCTCAAACCAGGCAAGGAAAACCCCAAAATAAGTATACATCCAGTATAGACATAACCAATGGTACAATCTGTGAAAATACATCCACTATTTGTTACATTTCTCAACTATACACAGACACCATGTTTATAGACTGCCAAATGATTTCCTGAAAATATATTGCCAGACATACAACTATTTTCTGTTACCACTCACATCATCTGATTCCCTGATGAGTTCTGTGTCTTCTACTTGAACCACAGCATCAGCACCACAGGGTATTGGAGCACCAGTTGTAACTCGCATTACTTGACCAGGCATTACAGTCTGAGTTGGCTGAAAAATAAGAAGTATATATTTATATTTTAAAACAGAACATAAAACCTGGACACTGAAAAAAATGTTAAAAAGAACTTGTGCAGACATCTTTATTTGTTACCAAATTGTCATTAGCTCTAGGCAAATGCTGGACCAAATATATAGAAGCAGGTATTCCAGTTGCCTAATGAAACTAGCTTCACTGATGGTCAGTGAAAGGTAAGAAGCAGCTGGATGAAGCTAGGGGGCTGTCTTTCTCAGCTTTGTCCATCTGGATTGTCTGTGCAGCAACAAGCAACACCTGGGAGCAAGGAGGAGGAGTTGCAATAATTAAAATTCCACCGCTCTCACCAGTGCCCTGTCCCACATTTTGCTGGGTTGGAGTGGATGTAGTTGAGAGTGGGTCTCCAGGACAGAATAGGAATTCTGCTGGTGTCCCACCCATCCCACTGCAAAATAGTCCCCTTTTCTGAGCTAGCTGAGCGAGGGTGATGCTGGTATCTCCTCAGCTTGTTGTGCTGGAGGGGTTCTACATTCACGCTAAAGCCACCTTATGAGGAGTGGCTCAGGACGTCTACCATGAAGACCACTTGGGGCTAGCCCATGTGGTGTTTTTTTATTTGGTTTATATACCACCCATCTGGTCTGCGACCACTCTGGGTGGTTCACAACACAAAAGTAACACAAATGAAATCATATAATAAAACTAATGTACCCTCTAATTTTTAGCCCCACTGGGCAGTGCTCCACCTCCCTCTCTCTCCTTCACCCCTGTGTGCATGCACAACTCGGCCCCCCTCTGGGTGCAGGGTTCCGTCGTGACTGGAACCAAAAGGGTTGAACACGATAACTGCACGGAGGAGGAAAAAAAGCTGTGCCAAGGGAGGTAGAGCTGTGCGCACCCAAGCATGTGCATGTCTTAGAGGGAACCTTAAGCACAACTCAATTACAAAATAAAATATAACAATTTGAGACAATACAAAATGCACTCTAAAATACCTAAGTATAAAATAAATTATTTTAAAAATAATCCCCACCCTCCTCATGTTGCAGTGAACTCTCTGGAACTAGCTTTCTGTGCTGCACAGAATGTTGATAATCCAGGTGTGGGGGGACTCTATGTGTCATCCATTGTCATGAACTGTAAAAGTATGCCATTCTCTCTCTCTGAATTTACTCCAAGTTCCAGAATTCTCCAAGAATTTCCCAGGCAGAATTCTTGGCATTCCAGCCCACAAATACATATCTGCAGACACCTTCATTCAACTCACCTGGACAAGGCTGAGACCTTCTTCTAGGACTTTGTCTGGGCCTTCTTTTCCTGCTGCAATGCTTCAGGGGGTGGTAGTCTCATTGCTCTTTTATGCCTTATAGAGAGCATCTCCTGAAGAACCACCATCCATATAAAGCATTGTGGCAGCTTCCTCCCAGGAGGCACTGCAGCAAGAAAAGAAGGCCTAGAAGAAGGCTTTGTTTTTGTCCAGGTGAGTAAGTGAAGGTGTCTGTAGGTATGTGTTACTCCCAGAATTCTGTCTGGGTAATTCTTGGAGAAATCTGGGAGCTGGAGTCCAAAACAATAACAATGAATGGCATACCCTTAATGGCGGGAAGTGTCTATGAGAGATAAGGGAGATAAAGACAAAAAGAGATATAAGGCTCTTAGAATAAAGTCTAAGATTAAGAGAGAAAGCTGTGAGGTAGTTTGCTAAGAGCTGTACTGTCTGTGTGAGGAAGTGGTGAAGTCTAATTTATGTTCTTGCAGGATGGGGGTAAAAACAACTATCCGTACAGACATATATAAAGAACTATAAATGCTTAAGCTATAAAGTGAGAAGATAAAATAAAAAGAGCTGTCTGATGAAAAACTTGACAGACTGTACATCTGAAACTTTGTGCTTTTAAAAAATTAAGTTATTTTGGTTTTCAAACAATGGTTATTATTTTTGAATTAGCAGCCACAAGATACTATACTATGATTACTGCTGACCAACACTGGGACACACAGTCAAGGCTGTGTCATCAAAATAATATAGGCTGTTTGTGGTTCACCAAAAGTGTTCTTATTCATTTAAAAAGAGCAGTGTGAATTCAGTCCTTAGATCTGGCAGTATTTAAGCAGCAATGGAAAAGGAACACAAGTTGCTTGTCCAGTTTGGTAAAAGAATGATCCGAGGGAAGGAGTCCCTATTTACAATTTAGACAGTAGTCCTAAACGTAGTGCAGAGATTTGGTGGTGCTGTTATTTGGTGCCATAATATACCAATTAGAGGAAGGTGGGTGAGTCTTGCCACTACAGTTCACTATGGAGTGGGGGGACGATGACAGTGAAATGAGTGGGACAGAGACTAGAACAAAAATGATGGAAAACTCAGAGCAGATATAATTTAGCAGAAACTGTTAGGAATGTGCCCATTCATTATTTTCTGGATTCCAAATCCCATAATTCTCCGTTCTGGGAATTCTACCTGCCAGATCCATACCTACAAACACCTAAATTTTGATTACTTAGAAAAAGGTCAGGCTAGGAGGCTTCATAACCTAGACAGCATCTTAAAAAGCAGAGACATCACCTTGCTGACAAAAGTCCGCATAGTCAAAGCTATGGTTTTTCCAGTAGTATTGTATGGAAGTGAGAGCTGGACCATAAAGAAGGCTGACCGCCGAAGAACTGATGCTTTTGAATTGTGGTGCTGGAGGAGACTCTTGAGAGTCCCCTGGACTGCAAGGAGAACAAACCTATCCGTTCTGAAGGAAATCAACCCTGAGTGCTCACTGGAAGGACAGATCCTGAAGCTGAGGCTCCAATACTTTGGCCATCTCATGAGAAGAGAAGACTCCCTGGAAAAGACCCTGATGTTGGGAAAGTGTGAAGGCAAGAGGAGAAGGGGACGACAGAGGACGAGATGGTTGGACAGTGTCATCGAAGCTACCAACATGAATCTGACCAAACTCCGGGAGGCAGCGGAAGACAGGAGGGCCTGGCGTGCTCTGGTCCACGGGGTCACAAAGAGTCGGACATGACTTAATGACGAAACAACAAACAACAAGGAGGCTTCATGGCAAAGTTTTGGCCTACCTTCCTACTACAAAAAGAAGTTGCCCTGGCACTTGCTTTACATGGGGCTGCCTTTGAAGAGGGTTCGGAAACTTCAGGAAGCTCACAATGATGCAGCCAGAATGCTGACTAGCATTTTTCAGAGGGAGTACATAACTCCTCTATTACAACAGCTTCACTGATTGCTGATCTATTTCCAAGCCCAGTTTAAAGTGTTGGTCATGATCTGTAAACCTCTCTACAGCTTGGTTCCAGGTGATTTGAAATACCATGTCACCTCATACAAACCTCTTTGGACTTACAAAGAGTTTCTAGGGATGGTCTTCTCTTGGTCCCATTGCACTCACAGGATCAATTAGTAAGGATGTGAGAAAGAGTGTACCACCAGTCTTATGGAGTGCACTCCCCCACAAAGCCAGTTGGCACTCTCCCTCTTGTCCTTCTACTGGCAGGCATAGATCCTCCTTTTCAGACAATCTTTTAATTGACTTGAGAAAATAGGGGCCATTATAGCTACATTTTTAAATGGTGATTTTTAACACTGCTATTTGTTTAATTTTTTTTAATATTACTGTTTGCTGTGTTTTATTGTATTTATTACGTTCTTTTAATTGCTTGTCAGCAGCCTTTGTCCCCTATAGAGAGAAAGGCAGCATAATAAGTAAGCAAGTGAATAAATGTAATCATTTGTGATAAATCTATGAAGATTCTCAGTCATCCAGGTGAGGTTATCTGAAAGTTGAGTCATGGCAACTGGACTTCTTTCTTATTAGGTTGAAACATTTTGCTACTCATCCAAGCAGCTTCTTCAGTCTGAGGAGAGTTGGTAGGAGACCCCAGATATATCCTCCACGTTGGTTTCACTTTCCCCTGGTCTGAATAGGCTCATTAGATGGGTCGTTAACAGTGGTCTTTCTGGTGTGTGTGGTCCTGATCTTTTTGGGGATAGATGAAAGGGCAGCATCTGGTCTCCTATTTATCATGCTGCCCTTTCATCCGTCCGAAGAAAGATCAGGAAATTATTTAGAAATTATTGTTCAAAATATTCTATCCAGCTGCTGTTTTTAAAAATTCTGATGCATGCCTATTAGCCTATTTACATACAAAATAATTACCAACCATTTATATTTTTCCCCAGAGCTATGACTCAAATGCATATATCTTACTTTACAGTATCACTTTTTTGATAACAAATGTAGAAAAAAATGATTTAAAGAAAATGAATATACACTGTACTCACCTGCTCACCAGCTTGGGACTCCCCAATTATAAAACGATCCCCAGGCCCATCAGCAGCTGTAGATTAATACCACAGCAATATCATGACAATTGTAAATAAACCAGACACTTAAAGGATTATTACTATCACTACTATTACTATCATAATCGTCCTGAAACATGTATGAGACAATGTGATAAAAATTAGGATTTGGTTATTATCATAATGTACAACATACACTATAGCAAAATATTATTCAGGTACACCATTTGGGTTTATTTCTATAAAAGCCCACCACCACAAATTTACTGATAAGAGTTTAGACAAACAAACATTCCAACACATTTTTGGTTTGGTCATTTGTATATATTGTATATAAGATAATTTATCATGTTCTCCTTTGCAAAGACAGCAGGGGGATCGCTTGGGTCCCCCTTCCCTCCTCTTCCTATGCCCAGGCAGGATAAAAAGGCAAGGCGGGCCAGATGTAGCCTGTGGGCCGTAGTTTGGAGACCCCTGACTTACTGTATGTTATTACAAGAGGATAGGTAACCAGCCCTCAAAGAAATAAAGAAAATAGAAGTGCTTTGACACTCCTGCAGGAACACCTACTAGTGGGTGATCTTTAATTTTAAGAATATTAGAATTACATGCAAGTATTATGAGTCCATTCTTATGGATTATGTTATCAAAGAAAGTCAGAGACTTTCCTCTTCTCAAGCCAACCAAATTATAGTTAATTAAATTTTCTCCTACATAGGAACATGCCAACTACTTTTCTGCATGTGAAGAGAAACCACATACTATTTTGAAATCCCAGGAGAATTTTAAAAACATACAAAAAAACCATAGGCACACACTTCCTGCATGGACAGATTGCACTAACTGTACTACCGTTGACAATGACTGCCACTAAATATTGTAATGGTTAATAAAACAATAAACAGAACAGTAATCCTGCTAACTGCATTTGGTTTTTGCTGATTTTGCAGCATCTAATGAATGCTAAATAGCAGACAACACAAGCATATGAAACCAAGCATGTAATAAACGGTCTCTTTTTTGTGACATCCAGAATAGAACAATTAACTGAGAGGTAGTTGCCTTTCATTATATGAACTACTGAAGGGACAGAACAGTATACCATAGACTTGTATCACAAGTTCAAGAGGTCTCAACAAAAAGCTAGTCAATGAGTTCTGTTTTGAAGAACCACAGCATAGTCAATTGTATCACTAATGTATGGAACAAAAAATATGTCAAAACATAATATATAATATGAGGTGAAGCCAAAATTTCAGGAGCATCCATTTTAATTTGTATCCAATTTCAAACAAAAACAAATGTCTCTTTCACAGAGATATATATATTAAAAACAGTTGGTAATGACTAATAAGAATTGTTTTGTGTTCCCTTTTTTTCCGGCTACTGCAGACTGCTTCTCAGAACATCTGTAGTAGCAAATGTACTTCAACTTCAACTGAAATTTATATTTCTGCCCTTATTTGAATTTGCATAGTACAAAGGAAAGAAGAAGTGGACTTTTGTTATTAGGTTCTATAATGAAATCCAGAGGACATACTTTGCTTATGCTGGATAAACCACACAACAAATAAGCACAATCTTTTCCAGTGTATGTTGACACAAGTTATTCCCTAACATATTCCTTACTCTTCAATGTTTTTTGCACTAAAACAGCTTAGCAACCTATATGTATGCCAAGAAACCACAATAAAGATCAGAATAGAAGATATGCTAAAAGACTGGCCGAAATCCTGTTAAACAGAGTTCACCTGCACAATGAGAATTACTTTATTAGAAGTGGTAGACTGCTGCTGAGGCTTCCTTTTGCAGTTTCAGGGTGCATGTGACTTCACTGCATTGTGTACAAGCCATACAAACTTAAATCTCGAAAGGAAGTGGCAATCTGCCACAACTACTGATGTAATTCCAATTGTGTGTGCTGAATTGCACAACAGGATTTCAGCCACTAAGAAATTAACACTGATTTAAAGTCCAATGCTGCAAAGAAAAATACTGCATAGGAACCTGGAATGTAAGATCTATGAACCTTGGTAAGCTGGATCTGGTCAAACAGGAGATGGCAAGAATAAACATTGACATCCTGGGTGTCAGCAAACTAAAATGGACGGGAATGGGTGAATTTAATTCAGACGATTATCATATCTACTACTATGGGCAAGAATCCCATAGAAGAAATGGAGTAGCCCTCATAGTCAACAAAAGAGTGGGAAAAGCTGTACTGGGATACAATCTCAAAAATGATAGAATGGTTTCAATATGAATCCAAGGCAGACCTTTCAACATCACAGTAATCCATGTTTATGCACCAACCACCGATGCTGAAGAAGCTGAAATTGACCAATTTTATGAAGACTTACAACACCTTCTAGAACTGACACCAAAGAAAGATGTTCTTCTCATTATAGGGGACTGGAATGCTAAAGTAGGGAGTCAAGAGATAAAAGGAACAACAGGTAAGTTTGGCCTTGGAGTTCAAAACGAAGCAGGGCAAAGGCTAATAGAGTTTTGTCAAGAGAACAAGCTAGTCATCACAAACACTCTTTTCCAACAACACAAGAGGCGACTCTACACATGGACATCACCAGATGGGCAATACCGAAATCAGATTGATTATGTTCTCTGCAGCCAAAGATGGAGAAGCTCTATACAGTCAGCAAAAACAAGACCTGGAGCTGATTGTGGCTCTGATCATCAGCTTCTTCTAGCAAAATTCAAGCTTAAACTGAAGAAAGTAGGAAAAACCACTGGGCTAGTCAGGTATAATCTAAACCAAATCTCTTATGAGTACACAGTGGAAGTGAAGAACAGATTTAAGGAACTAGATTTGGTGGACAGAGTGCCTGAAGAACTATGGATAGAGGCTCGTAACATTGTACAGGAGGCAGCAACAAAAACCATCCCAAAGAAAAGGAAATGCAAGAAAGCAAAGTGGCTGTCCAACGAGGCCTTACAAATAGCAGAGAAGAGAAGGGAAACAAAATGCAAGGGAGATAGGGAAAGGTACGAAAAATTGAATGCTGGCTTCCAAAGAATAGCAAGGAGAGACAAGAGGGCCTTCTTAAATGAACAGTGCAAAGAAATAGAGGAAAAGAATAGAAAGGGAAAAACCAGAGATCTGTTCAAGAAAATTGGAGATATTAAAGGAACATTTTGTGCAAAGATGGACATGATAAAGGACAAAAATGGTAGGGACCTAACAGATGCAGAAGACATCAAGAAGAGGTGGCAAGAATACAGAGAGGAATTATACCAGAAAGATCTGGATGTCCCGGACAACCCATATAGTGTGGTTGCTGACCTGGAGCCAGACATCCTGGAGAGTGAAGTCAAGTGGGCCTTAGAAAGCATGGCTAACAACAAGGTCAGTGGAGGTAATGGCATTCCAGTGGAACTATTTAAAATCTTAAAAGATGACGCTGTTAAGGTGCTACACTCAATAAACCAGCAAGTTTGGAAAACTCAGCAGTGGCCAGAGGATTGGAAAAGATCAGTCTACATCCCAATCCCAAAGAAGGGAAGTGCCAAAGAATGCTCCAACTACCGTAGAATTGCACTCATTTCACACGCTAGCAAGGTTATGCTCAAAATCCTCCAAGGCAGGCTTCAGCAGTATGTGGACCGAGAACTCCCAGAAGTACAAGCTGGATTTCGAAGGGGCAGAGGAACTAGAGACCAAATTGCTAACATGCGCTGGATTATGGAGAAAGCCAGAGAGTTCCAGAAAAACAGCTACTTCTGCTTCATTGACTACGCAAAAGCCTTTGACTGTGTGGACCACAGCAAACTATGGCAAGTTCTTAAAGAAATGGGAGTGCCTGACCACCTTATCTATCTCCTGAGAAATCTATATGTGGGACAGGAAGCAACAGTTAGAACTGAATATGGAACAACTGATTGGTTCAAAATTGGGAAAGGAGTACGACAAGGCTGTATACTGTCTCCCTGCTTATTTAACTTATATGCAGAATACTTCATGCGAAAGGTTGGACTGGATGAATCCCAAGCCGGAATTAAGATTGCTGGAAGAAATATCAACAACCTCAGATATGCAGATGATACCACTCTGATGGCAGAAAGTGAGGAGGAATTAAAGAACCTCTTAATGAGGGTGAAAAGAGGAGAGCGCAAAAAATGGTCTGAACCTTAACATCAAAAAAACGAAGATCATGGCCACTGGTCCCATCACCTCCTGGGAGGCAGTGACAGATTTTACTTTCTTGGGCTCCAGGATCACTGCAGATGGTGACAGCAGCCACGAAATTAAAAGACGCCTGCTTCTGGGGAGGAAAGCGATGACAAACCTAGACAGCATCTTAAAAAGCAGAGACATCACCTTGCCGACAAAGGTCCGCATAGTCCAAGCTATGGTTTTTCCATTAGTGATGTATGGAAGTGAGAGCTGGACCATAAAGAAGGCTGACCGCCGAAGAACTGATGCTTTTGAATTGTGGTGCTGGAGGAGACTCTTGAGAGTCCCCTGGACTGCAAGGAGAACAAACCTATCCGTTCTGAAGGAAATCAACCCTGAGTGCTCACTGGAAGGACAGATCCTGAAGCTGAGGCTCCAATACTTTGGCCATCTCATGAGAAGAGAAGACTCCCTGGAAAAGACCCTGATGTTGGGAAAGTGTGAAGGCAAGAGGAGAAGGGGACGACAGAGGACGAGATGGTTGGACAGTGTCATCGAAGCTACCAACATGAATCTGACCAAACTCCGGGAGGCAGTGGAAGACAGGAGGGCCTGGCGTGCTCTGGTCCACGGGGTCACGAAGAGTCGGACACAACTTAACAACTAAACAACAACAACAACAACAACAACAACATGCATTATATTATGCATTACTGTAAATGAAATTGATGGAAATGTGAAAAACCTGACCCAATCTTCCATTATATATCTGAAACCTGTATGCATTTTCTTCAGAACATTGGGAGGATCTGTGCCTCAACCTTGAATACTCACATATAACTCCTTAAGAACAACAGTGAATAGAACAGAATTCATAGTCTCAAATATGAATCCTTGTAAAGAGTTACACAGAAGAAATAATTAAAAGATCATTTAGACTACTTGTAATTAGTATGAATTAATTTCATTAAGGCAACGACTAATGTGCCCCCATCTTATGGGCTCTACTGGACCTCCTGTTCCACACAGCATGTGTAAGTACGTAATCTATTATAAAGATGAACTTTCAGAAATGTCACTTTATGGCAAAAACTATTTGCTAACTTTTACCTCTGACAGCATAGCCATCTTTCACTGAAGCTGGAAAGGGTGGTAGGTTGTCTTTTGCATAAACATCTTGAGCCAAGACCCTGCCCATTCCATCTAATACATGAGAATGACAGAAGAAGGAGAAAGGAAAATATCCTTATTAGTAAATCCAGACCAAATATTAACTGTACATGCACAATAATTTTCATAAAAGTAGTAGTTCAACAGGATTTCAGCCACTGGTTTTTTAAAAATATTTTAGAATCCACTTAGAAAAACACTTTGCTCAATGGATAAATTACCTGCAAAATGCATACATTTGAAAAGGAGTGCACATTGAAATATATACATATTTTCATGGAACTAAAAAAAAAGGCAGTCTGATAGAGAACTGGTAATCTGCAGTATCCATGAAGCTCTCCTCCAACATAACATTTTGAAGAAATCTATTTTTTCCCTGTTAGTTTTTTTCACTGACCAGATTTCACATCAGTACACTGCAACTGAGAATACCACAGCATGGATGATCTTGGCCTTGGTCTCCAACAACTCATTCTCACACCACATCTTCCTTTTCTTTTAGCCCCCCCCCTTTTTTTCTTTGATTATTTTTGGTGCCAAGTCTGATTTGCTTGCCTGCTGGACTCCAGTGAAGACATCAAATGGTGTGGGGAGAGAAATCTCATGTTTTAGTAGTTTTGATTGGGGAGGTACTGTTTTGTTTTGTTGCCTTCATTTGCTTGTTTTTCTACGTTTTGGAGAAAGGGGGCTTTGTGTGTTTTATTTTGCTATTTTTATCCCTCTGTGAGTGTGCATGTGTGAATGTTTTCCGTTTGTTTTTAAAAAAATGTTGCTTGCTTAATTTAATCTGTTAAAGGTGCATATTTTGTTGGGTTTTCTGATTATTTTTTCTTTCTCATATATTGTTGCCTGCTTTTGGAGTAGATTGATTCTCTTTTGCTTTGCCTCTGCTTTTTTGGAGTAGTTTTAAAGGGATCCATAGCATTTCTGGAATGCCAGGAAACATGAAGGGGAAACCTGAAACAAAATAACTCCAAAGAGGCTTTCCCTTTCATGTAAATTCCTAGAACTGTATCTGATTTTGACACTACAATACATACACCGCCTCCTCACAATACAAATTTCCACTTTCCTTTTCTTATTTCAATTCCATCATAATCTCTATTTTCCCTAAATTCTTCCCACATTTCTCTTTCCTTTAATTTATAAAACTATTGTTCCATTTCATTACAGCTCATACCCAAGCCATTTCTTCTGAATATCCCTTCAATGCAAATAATGGCTTAACATGCGTCATTACTGTATGTTCAGGATTACAGCAGGAGAAGAGGGAATATAATTTAAAACATTGTTCTTCCTTTTTCCCTGTTTCCTTCAACTTTTCCCAGCATAACCTCTCCCAATTAGTCTTTTGTTCTATTGATGTGGCAGTTTCAGTTTAGTCATTTTTGCTTCTAGGGAGAACTCAGGCTTAATTAAAGGTATCTTTAACATTGTAGCTAGTCTGATCCTAGGAAATGATGCTTAATTTCAGTCTCTCTGAACTACACAACTAGAGAAGTTAAGCAAAAAGGCAGCCCAGTTTTCTCTCTGCTAAATTTTACACCAACAAGGGTATCTTTTCATCTACTATGATCTGTTGTGGTCAATAATACAAGATTTCTATTTGAAGGTAAAATCACAGATTATCTGGTTCCTTTTACTGACATTTATTTAGAAATGGTTAATACAACACAATTTTTGTTCATACAAGCAATCCTGGTCTTGCTTGGACAGATACATCTGTGGAAAAATGTAATGTTTAATGTCAGAAACAGTGTGACCATATCACAGCAATTATTTTTGACTAGTTTTCTGTGTGTTTTTAAATAAATGAATATTACAGACATGCAATTAAACAAATGTTATTTATTACTGAAACCACTAACCAGTAAATTCACATAGTTATTTCACAATGTGAATCCTGGAAATGGGTCAGGATTGCTTGCATACAAGATATAATGAAGTAGTCCAAGTTTTCAAAACTAATACAGGATATTGGTCAAAATCCTGTTGCTAAATTACATAAAAGATGTAACATTTGAAGGAGAACTGCCTCAGATTCAGAAATCTCCATAGATATTATCTGTTGCATACTAAGAGTCTACCAAGATTTCTTAACTTGGAGCAATTTACCTGCAAAAGTTATGCCTGTTGTGCAGCACTGCAACAGGATTTCAGCCATTGTGAAAGGTCAATGGTGGTAATGCTGGAATTTAATGCTTAATTCTTTGAATTAACATTTAAAGCTTGGATAGCAATTCTGCTCTAGAAGGCAGTAATTTGCTTCACTGAGTGGCCATATGGCAGTATCATATATAAGTAATAAAGGATATACTTTTTCTTTGGCAAAACGGCATTACTGAGACATTCAGATTTTTGTCTTTTTGATAGAAATCAGCTAGAGATTTCAGTGCAGGTAACTAACCAATGAATCACTAGCTCCAGATGAAGTTGCATTTGCATTGTGATTCCATGTGGTAAATTCCAGGTTTTAGACAAGCTAGTGTCTCTTCGATCCAGCATTCATTTAAATGGTAACTTATCCACGCAACTAAATTGTTGTAAGTATTAAAGCAATAATGAAAATGAAATATGTTGAACACTTTGAAGAGCCATATATTACATTAAGAAACTAAATGAAAACCAAAGCCTCCTCCTCTTGCTTCCTCTTCAGATGTCTGAGGTCATTATGAAATACCTCGATAATTGATTATTTCTGTTCCAAGCACTGGGGTCATCTCCAGCACTGTGATGAAGGCTTTATCCATAGATGTTAATGGAAATGGAGACATACGGTGTCTTCTGGCTACCTTTGTAATGTCTACTGCGCTATGACCTGCAGAACAAAAACATGAAGATTTTTGTTTAAATCTTGTGCTTTCTTACAAAAATAGTACTGTGATGTACCTAGTTTTTTCCCTTCAGTAACAACTGCTTGCCACCTAAAAAGCAAACACATTCTCTAACACACCCTGTCTGGAATGCAAACCATGGCTGAAATCTTGTGGCTTAGCATTAACCAAATCATAACTTTCAGTTCATTCCTACCTGGTAAATAAAGCATCCCTGCTACAATTCTCAGTATGGATGCATACATCAAGCCAGGATGCATGCTCACCCCTCCACCCCAAGAATCATGGTAGGGACAGGTTTGTTCATGAGGGAGGAACAAACCAAAAAAAGTATGATTTGGCTTACGCTAAGCAACAGGATTTGGGCCAATATTTAAAACTGAACATCTTTAGTTTGGGTTTGTTATTTAAGAATGCATTGAAATGTAATGCCCCCCAAAATGTAGACACACCTTGGAATAAAGCATGCAATCAACAGACCTATAAATGTTAGAAATGGTTAAAGTGACTACTATGCTGAAAAATCCATTAGAGGTTTTATAAGCAACCACAAAGTATTTCCCGATTTATAAGGCAAAAAAGAAGTAGATTCTATGTTTCATATCACCAGAAAAATCTATTAACACTTTCCAGAACTGAAATTTGATTCCTTAGAGCTGGCCTTCATTTCAACAGCTGAAATCTAGTAGTCTCAACTAGAGTAGGTCCATTGAATCAATGGAATTTACAGAGGAGTTTCTCACCAAATTTGCACTGATTCAATGGGCCTACTCTAGTTGTAACTTATGACTGGATTTCAGCCAGTATGTACAATGACATTAAAATATATAGTTTCATCTCAAGGACAGATTACTTCTAGCCATTTGATTTTCTATAAAAAGAGAAGCTGGCTGAGGCAAAAATTGTTCAGATGTCATTTTGAATCAACATCACCACCTTTTGTCTGGATATAACATCATGTTTGTCTATGAGGTTAACGTTTTATTATTTCTCATTTCTGAAATTACTAGTTGTAAATTGCTTGTACTTCACTTTACTCAACTTTATACCTGACTTAAGCTCTATTTATGAGACAAAACATAACCATTATTTTCAGTTTAACTGAGACCAGAATAATGCGTGCTTAAGCATCTACGGTACACTCTTGTAGTGCTTGTAACTCACTTCAACTTCATGTTCATTTCTTAATTTGAGTGAATGAATCTGAGATTCAAATGAGTTTCTTCATTTTTTAAAATAAACCAAGCTGAGTAAACTAGAGAGTATGTAATAACAATGTGTTTAAGCCAGGCGTTTCCTCTATGAATAAAAGGGCTTCTTATAGTCATAATGAGAACTGGGATCTTGCTAAGGCCTCCTACTGGAGGAATGAGTGGGGCAATTCCCTCTTTTCCTTCCAGCCCCCAGAATCTTATCCCATACAGTTCTGGAGGGCCCTACAACTTCCCAGAGCAGCTTTTCAGGGATTGCAGTGACAGTCTCACCAATGCCTGTAGAATGCAACTGAATACAAGTATGGTTTCAATCCAGTGTGTTTACCACTGCTGAATTATCAGCTAATGCTCTTCATAATTTTCTGAACTCATTAACACTAATACGTCATGTAAGTGATGTGTCCTCAAAACATGCTAAATTAAACCATTGTTTTATTACTACTGCAATAAAAATTATTATCATTCTACTCTCTTGGTTCACTGTATAACGGAAATTAATAAAAATGAAGCAAAAAGGGAACAATGATACAGTACTGATATCTATGCCAGAATAAAATCAGCAGTTTTCAAGAACATAAAAGTATGGGTATGCAAACGGGCATGTTCCTACTGCAATCTTCACTGTCATCTCCCATGCTCTTCTGAAGAATCCCACCTCTCTTTTGAATATATTAGAGGTGGTTCTGGGGGCTGCAAGACAAAGGCTTTGGGAGGAAAGCCACCACCATGCCTCCTTCTTTCAATGCCAGCAAAATTCAATCAAGTACAAATCTGAGCCAACCCAATCAATCTATGGTTTTCAGACTGCAGTAGCAGCAGAAGTAATAATAGTAGTAGTAGTGGCAAAAGTATTTTTGAAATTTAAAAAACTACTTTCTAATATTTATAGCTCCTTTTATCACAGTAGTCTGGCAAAGACTTGTAATTTCTCTAGTTTTGTTTTAAGATGTATTTCCTTTGGAAAAGCTGACACCCCTAAAGATGTGGGGAGAATCGTTGAGTTTTGAGACTTATCCTATGCATGGTAGATCTCTTATTGAATGTAGAAAATAATTCCGATGCATTAAAAATTATGAAGTGCTTGACAATTATTCTGGATGGCTTTTCTTTGTTAGTATTTGCTATGCAATGTTTATAAGTTTTGTTTATTTAATTCCTATTTCTTAGTATTTTTGTTTTACTGTGTTGTTTCATATTTTATTTTTATTGTCCTTATGTATACTAGTTTGTGCAGCTTGAGCATAACACAATGAATAATTTAAAAAATAATATCTCAGTACATTTGCACTCACTGCCCAAAATCCTGTTGCATAGTTATTCCTGCAGAGGTCAGACAGCAGTTAAAAAGTCCCCACTTCGATTTTCAGGTATGCACCAACCCACCCAACTGGAACACACCCAGAAAGTCTAAGCAGGGACTCATTAATTAGCAGTGAGAAGCCACTGTGAATTTCGTTTTTGCATCCCAGTTATAAATAGGCAACAGGGTTTTGGCAGTTGCCTAGAATGCTAAGAGGCTAAAGCAAGTTTATTTTTTATCAAGCAATCAGTGGAGGATAGAATATTAAACTAGTGGAGGATAGAATATTATGCAAAATTAGGTGGATTTATTTATATATTATGCAAAGGACAGTAATTGTTGCATTGTTTTTCTGCTACTATGTTTTTACCTTGGCATTATTTTGACACTAACCGCTCATATTAGAGATCCAGTATAATATAATATTTAAGATAACATTTAAGGAGTTGAAACTTGAAACAGAGAAACCCAAAATCAAATCCCTGCTTAGACACAAATCTTACTTGGTACGCTTAGGCCAATCAGTACCTCTTAGTCAAATCTACATTACAGTGTTATTTGTATGATAAAATGGGGAGAGGGAATAGTTGAAGGAAGCAGGAGAAGAGAAAGACTGAATAAGAGATGGATTGATTCAATAAAGGAAGCCACAGCCTCGTGTTTTTATGAGCTGTGCAGGTTTGTTGGTGATAAGACTTTTTGACATCACATAACAAAGCCAACAGATATGGAAAACGAAACATAATGTGCTTTCAACTGTGTTTTCACTCAGATGATATGCAGTCAGGGTGTGGAAACATGGGATCTTTCTCTTCCTGATAAATATATTGGGTTACAATACTTACTGGCTCTGAGTATGTTCTCTTTACTGCTGCACCTGGACTGGACCTGCAAAGAGAAGCACAGATCTGATAAGGCAGAACAAACAGGCACAAGTAACTATGGAAATTTAATGGGCAAGCTCCTGGGACCTGCAGATAGAGGCTACACTCCTTTAAAAAAACAAAAAAACAAAACTTAACCAGTTATATCTGTTACATGACACATATTTAATGATTGTTGGCAAACATGTTTAATTATTGTTGGCTAACAGTTTGTATCAGATGTAAACATTTAAACATAACTCAGACTATAAAATGCATTTTGATGAAGAACTTCAGTTTAATAATTTAAAATGCATATTCAATTTCATTTACAGATTAGTCCTAATTTCATTACAAGATTAATGGTGAGAAAAAAGACAAGTAGGTAACTTTTGTATTCTACTTCATACCACAAAAATAGTACAAAATGTCAATATAGTAACACATACAAATTAAGATAGATATGCTTTGACAAAATTCTTAATTCTGTTTCACAAGTGGGTCAATTACTTTTCCTTGGAGACAGTTCTGTTTGAAATTAGTTTAAAGAAATACCATGCTTAATGTGTCTTAGCAGTGGTAGTTTACATACACAAAAATGCCAGCACAAACATGGCATATTCTAAATCTATAATTTATGAGTTCCCATGAGGCACTTTGGGGAACTAGATAGTTTGTAGGTATACAGGACTTAATAAAACAAAAACTATGTTTTGGTGATCTGCACAGCAGGTTGGCTTGGATGTAATGCTAAATCTCAGTTTAGTGTTGCTCCTATAAACCATCTTTTCCTTCATTTATGAGAACAGAAGACCAAAATTTTATGTTGTTTTTGTTATGTGCTATCAGGTTGCCTCTCACTTATGATGAACTTATGAATGAGTGATTTCCAAAAGCTTCTGCCTCTATACTAATAGGAGTTTCATGTTTTATCTGAATTTGGAGAAATCCAGTTAGTTTAAGCCAAGATGGAGAATGCTTTTCCTATGAAGCACTACTGATGTAAAAGAAAAATCAGTCTAAGGTCACAGAAGATGATGGGCAGAACCAGATGCAATGTCACTGAAGTACTGAAGATTCAGAGAGTTCTCCGTCTGTGTGACATCCAATATGAAATAAAGTAACAATCCTCCTTTGTTTACTAACCATAAATTAAACTAACTAGAATTGTGTGAGTTTAGACACATTCTCATCTTTGTAGGAATGTTGAAGAGAGGACTTTCCATCTCTCATGCATGCAACACTAAACCATAACCGGGTATGATATGTGAACAGGTCTACTGGTTGTCTGACTCTTGCACATATGCTCTAGAAATATGTGGAATGGATGCACAAAGAATAATGCTTTGATAATGAGTGGACAATGCATGTATATATTGTGGCAGCCAGTAAAAACAGCATTTTGGTTAACTGAGCAAAATACTATTTTAATGTTTTTGCAATTCCCATGGAATTGCTTACTGTGTTGTAAATCAAGATTATATGACTACATAATCAGTTACTTTAGACCTGTAGTTAAAATGGCTTGCCTGCAAATTATGTAACACATTTTATTTTCATCCTTGTTTAAAAGTGTAGTAATACTGCTAGGAAAGAGTCCAAGTTACATTTAAGAACTGAGTGGCTGAAATCCTCTTGTGTAAGCTATACCACATGAGGCTGATGATGTCATCAGTTACCGCAATTTTCTGAAAATAAAACATTTTCAGTTTCTCCCCTGAAGGTTCTGAAGCTTGTGTGGAATCTCTTTCATTGTCAGGGAGCCATTGGGAGCTGAAGGAAATCTTTAATTACTGAAAACTGCTGTTGCTGGTAAAGTCATCCCAGCAGTGACAATTTTTTATATTTAAAGACATCCACCTCCTGTTCTGTGGTCTCCAATGGCTTCCTGATAACAAAAGGGATTCTATGGGATCCTTGAGACCTATGGGGCAGAAATTGGAAATGTTTTATTTCCAAAAAGCTACCACAGCTGGTGATGTCACCAGTCTTGATTGGTGTAACAGCAACAGGATTTCAGCCACTGTGTATTACAAATATAATTATTTGATTGGATTTAATTCCTAGAGCTGACCAGGAAAAACTTTATCAACATAAAACACTTGTCTCATCTGCCTTATTTAAATAGAGGGAACTAAGTCAGATGATGTCTGTACCTCTGTGCACAAAGACAGAAAGCTAGTTTAGAATCCACGTGGCCCTCATCCATATAAGAGATCTGTGCATGTATCTGAATACATATTGATATATAAATGAGATAGCAGAAGTTTTATATGTACCACTAATGGCACAGCTTACCATTCAAAATATGTGTGATGTCCGATAAAGAAAAGAAAAAGATGCATCATAAAATTCAGATTCCAGATTGCAAATGTAGATTTACCTCTAAATGAAGCATATTTGATGTGGAAATTAACAGGGGAGGGAGGAATCTGTGACACTATGCCTGCAGTTTCTTTTGAACATGTAACGGTTATAAATCTGACTTGACATGGACCAAATAATTAGGGAAATATAATTAATTTCTAAACCTCTTTCTTTTGTTCCACAGCAGCTTGCCCCAGACACATCTACATGAATTGGAGTCTACATCATTAACACAAGTCTATTTATTGCAATGGAATAACTTATGACAATAATGTTGCAACTTAGAGTGGCATATGGTTGTCCTTCCCTGAAAAAAATGGTCATATTAAAAAAAACACACACAAAAGCCCCCATCCCCCATAACTACAATTATATTATAAATAAAACATCAATGATGCCACATTTTGGCCCAGAGTTGCTGCCCTGCCCCCAATAATTACTGAATCAAAGAAATAAATGTTCTAATAGAAGAGGAGACTCCTTAGATCCATTGTAAAACAATTCTGGACCAAAAAGATACAAATGGTACATGTTTGCACTGTGTGTGTTGAGGGCAGGGGGGAGAACAGTTGAATTCCACAGAAAAGACAAGATATGCAAAAGAAATGGTGCTTACCGGTGGAAAAACAGTAAATGCACTACGTGAAAAAGTAATTAAACCACATGGACCTAAGGGGGAGGAGGTACAAGAACAGAACACAAGCACTTGGATAATCTAGAAAATGATGAATCTAGAAGTAAACATGATATAGAAGGCATGGTGGGCAAGATGTTAAAAGACAATACTGTAGTGAAATAGAAGTCAAGAGAATCTGCAACAAAGTGTAGAAACAGAAGGAGCTAAAAACCATAGCGCAAAGCAGTGTTTGCTAATGGAAAACAGCTCCTTTGAGTAGAAATAGTTACTCTTGAATCGTAGCCTCTATTCCTTCTGAGTTCATCTTTAAGCCCTTCCAATTTATAGTGGAGCTAGCATATGGACAAAAACAAGAAATTATAATGAACAAAGCAGCTGAGACTTGTAGGCTGACTTATCTAATATTAAAAAAACTCTGAGACTACGTATTACTCTTATGACACTTAAAAGGAAGTGGCTTTTTCCAAAGCAAACTTTGAAAAGAATTTTTTTTTTGCAGATGAAAACTACTGTAATGAGACATCTATGGGCTTTTTGGAGAACCTGACTACAGACTTAAAGTGTTTTTTTTTTAAATCGGTCATATGGTTAAAGAACAAGTATTATGAAAAATTATTTTCTGTATACTAATTATAAAAGTAGTAAAGCTACATAGTTGCATGAGATGAAAATTATACTCCTTATACATCTTACCATTTCCTGTTTGCAACCCACTACTGTATACAAGTAATGCATCTACAGTTTAATAATAATGAAATCATTACTAGACAGTGCTTCCATTTGATTTATAATGTATGCCAATGTCATATATTCTAACTTCATTTCAAATCAACTCATTCAAAGTTATTTTATATTTGAAAGGAATCCATGGTGTTCCAAAACATGAGAAGGGCTTAATGTAACTGTGGAAAGTGACAGGAACAGGAAGTAAATGTTCCTTGTAAATGTTCACATATGAAAAATACAACTTTTGTTCCTTCACCTATATGAAACAGAACTTTTGTATCTTCACTTGCATTTTCCTGATGCTGGGAAACTTTGTGCATCTTGCAATAAATTATATAGCAAAACCTTTGGAAGATATACTGTAGAAGCTCTATAACGTTTTTCTCTAATTAATCCAGGGTCATCAGTGTGCCCATGTCATTGCATTATTCACACTTCCAACAGTCAGTTTGACATAAAAGCCTACAGATATCAGGAACCTCTGCTCTTCAAACAGTCTAATGGGAAGAAAGTAATGAAGGAAGGGGGTAGGGTTCGCTGCTCATCTCTATTTGTCTTGATGATGCTGGATTAGGCAAAAACTGAATAGGACTAGTGAAGCACAGGAAACAGACAGCAAGGTAAATGTGCTCTTCCTGTTCCTTTTGCTTCTCCAAACATCTAAAACTACTGTGAAGACTAGTTCATATATTACTGAAATGCTGTGTGTGTGATGCTTTCTACTGTTTGAAGAAAGTGATTAAGCAGATAGGTTAACAGATGTGATAGAAGTAATTAAGTGGGAAGTAATTAAGTGATAGAAGTAATTAAGAGGGTAAGTTACTTCCTATACTTGTGTCTATATCTGTAGTAGACATACTTAGACTGAGGTTCTCAATTTTGTGACTTTATGGAACATCTAGACTGCTATCCAGTACACTCTGACCTGGCAGTAAGCATCATGTCATATAGCAAATCTGATGACTGTTATTAACACACAATATAAAATATTAAATATAAAGACATATAATGTTTTTCTTTGTGTCTTCCCTTTAGTCAGAGTTAGCCTGGCAGAAAATCTTTGGGCATATTGGAGTTGCATCACATACAGTTGCTCAAGTGACAATATTAAAAAACAGATCTGCTTTAAATATTTTGAATTTAAATGCAACCATCCTTGTAACATCTGTTTTTTAAAACTAAGTAATCCTCCTTCCACAAAAATGAACATTAAACCACAAGTGAAAAAAAGCTTTAAATCATAAACCTATGACTGTTCATGCTTTTTGAAACCCATATTTTACAGTACCTCTGACAGTAATGCTATGAAAGAAATTATATGAAATACCCATGCTAAAATTAAATAAAAACATAATCAGCTGCACCAACCAAAAACACAGTACAAGCAGAAAGCAAAGAGCAATCTTGGATTATAATTTTCATCTTTAGAAAAATTTCAAGAAGTTACTTACCTTCCATAAATCATAGTAAGATTAGCACACAGTAAGTACAATTAAACAGCAGGAGCCAAGGTAAAATCAATTGCTACATAAGGATGGAGTTTCCAAACCATCATGAAAAGCCAACTACTATGAAGTACATTCCAATTCGTATTAAATACCATAGAGAGAACACTGCCATCAAAACAGAATCTTGCCATTGGCAGAACAGTAATTTTCTCCCCAAAAGAAATGGTAGAAAACTAAACCATAAACTATACAATTTATAGGGAGGCTTGTCATTCATAATATAAAAGGCATGCAATATGCAGAACCACAAGCAGAAACCCAAATTAACAGACATATACACAATACAGTGTTGACTAAGATACAGAAAAAAAAAAGGATTAGCTAAGTTTAATGAAGGAAGCAAGATAAGCAAAGCACAGCAGCAAGTGTGAAGTGACAGCCGTTTTCTCTAACTGCCCTTCTGAATTCCGTTTTCAAGCTTTTAAGCAGGATGTTCTTTAATACTGCATTTATCATAGGTATGACTTTGTACTAATGAAGAGCTCGTACTGCCTCTCATGATTTTAAAGGTTGCCAACAAGAGATGGGCATATCCATTTCTTTTAGAATGATCCTCAGCTTTTCATATATACGGACAAACATTTTGCTACAGTATATAAATCAGAAGCTGATTTCCTTCTGAAATTCTCCAGAGCACTGTGAACCTGTATTTGCAATACAATCCCTAGTGTCTCTTTGTGTTTTGAATCCACCTTCAGTACCAGGTATTTCTTGCTCAATATATGGTAAATGTTTTTGTTTTAAAACACTGAGCATCACTTTACTTATTTAGTTTATTAATATCCTGCCTTTCTCCAAGTGAAGTCACTCAAGATGGTGTACAACCTCTAAAAAGTGTGCATATTATTAAAATAAAAATAAATTTAAAATATATAGATCAAAATACAATTAAAATCAGAACAATATTAAAAACATAACTAATTTAAATATATTTAAATAAATTTAAAACACATTATAAAAATACAATATGCTGCACTCTTCCCTAAAAACTCCAATCCTGCCATGGTATTCAGAAACCAACAGCTAGTTGAAACAGGAAGGATTTCATCTGCTGGGTGTGTTAGCCTTATAACTATGATTTGCTATGTAACTATGCTGAGGGGCTATCATGAAGCCTTAAAGTTACACATTGTCTTGTCTGTACCTTGCGGGAGGGGGTCATGATTTTTGGGGCTTGCTTGTGCCTACATGCCTATTCTCATGTATGCCTTTAGGATATTGCTGTAGTTCTATAGGGGAAGAGGGAGGGTGGCCTTGAGAAGGGGCCTAGACAACATAAGGCTGGAATACACATCCCTTATCAAGGATGGCCAACACTGTCCTGAAATCGGTTGAAACCTGTTGTCCAGGCCTCACCTCTGGCATCCATCCATCCCACCCCCCTTTAAGTAGTTTACCATAAGAAATCTATAAGAAGGGGCTCTCTTTTTTGCCTTTAGAACATAGCGACTAGCGTGTATTTCTAGGCTTCAATAAAATTACGTTGTATCATGCTGGTCTCCTTTATTTTTTGGTCTTCTGCCAGGGACTGTCCCTGCTTAAAACTGGGTAACAGGAGGAGAGTAAGGAGGGGGCCAACCCAATCTTGTGCGTGAGGGAATTCCATAGACTGGGAGCAGCTACCAAATATGTCATCTCTCAAGTCCTCACCGATTTGAGTTTATGGGGTGCAGAGGTATTGTCCTAAAATAAAAACTGCTTTTTGAAAGGTGTTTCAAAAAAGTGCTTTGAAGTGAAAGTAAGGCTCGATTACGGCTTGATTTTCATTGTTTACAAAATAAATTCACCACTTAACAAAACAGCCAGATTGTTTTGGAACACAGCTACTCATAACAAGGCAGAAGTAGGTCTTTCATTGTGTGCACCAGATACCAACTCTTTTCTTCTTTCATACAGTTATACTGCTTTTTATTTATAAATAATGCATTCTAGAGATGCATTCTATGCCTTTATAGCAGACCTGGGCAAAGTGCGGCCCGCGGGCCACATACGGCCCGCGAGCCGCTCCTGTCCGGCCCGCCGCCAGTTGCTTATCTTTAACATACCGCAAAAAACTTCTTTAGTATTTGTGAAGATTAACAAGTTTAAAATAAAAACAATCATAACATCACTGTTTCATTTTATTTTTAAGTAAAGTTGGTTCGGCCCCCGAACACAGTTCAGATTTTTCATGTGGCCCCCTATAGAAATTAATTGCCCACCCCTGCTTTATAGGCTAAACTCTCCCATATTTTACATTCAAGTGTAACTTAAGTTCAATTTTTATCTGTAGGTGCATTTGCACCTATAGCATTGTTAGTAGCTGTAAGGATGGTTTTAAAGCAATATGCCTGTGACCAGGTTCCTGCTAGGCTGGTCGCGTGCACGCATGACTCTGCTTTCCTCCACGCAGCTCTCTTCCTTCTCCGCACGGCGATCGTGTGAGGTTCCAGTTGCGATGGAACCCAGTGCATGGGGGAGGGCGGAGTTGTGTGCACATGCAGGGGCGAAGCTGTGCATGCAAGCCAGAGCCCCACCCAGTGGGGCTGAAAATTAGAGGGTACGTTGCCTGTGACTCTTCAAAAGTTACATGTTTTTAAGTACTTTGGGATTTTATGTTTTTCATATGGGACCTAGCAGATGAAGAAATAAAATTTATAGGAAATTAATAAGTGTTGGCATTGCCTGCAATTATTGCAACAATGAAGACACTTATAATGAGAAACAGATGAATTTGGAAATGCTTGTCACCGATTACCTGGTTAAATTCTGGAATTAGCCCTTTACTGAGATGTCAGCTATGAAGAATCGTAGGCTTCTGTTCTTTGCCTAGAAAGTCCATAAATCTCTACAGGACTCCTGGAGGAGACAGGTATCCTTATCAGGAGCTGACAAATGTGCATGCAACCAAGAGAAGGAACTCCCCTGAAGATCTGAGGGAGTAGGGAGAATTATATCAGGAGATGTGGTCCTTCAAATAGCCTTGACCCAAGCCATGTAGGGCTTTATAGATCATGATTAGCACTTCAAATTGGGCCTAGAAATGGACTGGCAGCCAGTAATATTGTAGCAAGAAAGTTATATGATCCCTATAACCACTCTAGTCGGTAATCTGACTGCAGCATTCTGAACCAGCACAAGTTTTCAAACCGTTTTCAAAATCAGCCCCACATAGTGTGTGTTACAAAACAGAATGTAACTAAAGTACATATAATTGTGGCCAGATCAGAGATTTCCAGGAATGGGTGCAGCTAGCACACCATCTTTAACTGTGCTAATGAACTCCTGGTTACTGCTGAAACCTGGGGTTTCAGGCTCAGAAGTGAATCCAGGAGCTGTGAACCTGAATTTTCAGGAGGGGTATAACCCCATCCGGGAGGCAGTGGAAGACAGGAGGGCCTGGCGTGTTCTGGTCCATGGGGTCACGAAGAGTCAGACACGACTTAACGACTAAACAACAACAAAATAACCCCATCTAAAATTGGTTGAATCCCTATACCTAGCAACTGACCAGGATTACCTCTTTCTTGCCAGGATTAAGTTCCAATTAGATTGCCCTCATCCAGTCCATTATAGATATCAGGCACTGGTTTAGTGCAAAGACAGCTTCCTTGGAGTTAGATGGAAAGGAGAGACAGAATTAAGTGCCATAAGCACACTGATAGCAACAAAAGTCTGGACAACCTATCCAAGACAGATTCATGTAGATGTTAAATGGTATGTGAACAGGATAGAACCCTGAGGGATGCTACAAGCCAAAAGCCAGGCAGGCCAACAGGAGCCCCCAGCACCACCTTCTGCCCCCAGAAGAACCAGAACCTCTGCAACATAGTGCCACCAATTCCCATACCAGCGAGGTGGTCCAGAAAGATACCATGGCCAATGGTAATGAAAGCTGCCAAAAGGTCCAGGCGAATTCACCAGAGACCCCCCCCCCCCGCCCTGTCCAGTTACCAGAGTAGAGCATCCACCAAGGTGACCAAAGCTGTCTTAGTCCCATAACCAGTTCTGAAGTCATACTGAAATGGATCTATATAATCCATTTCATCTAGAAACCCCTGAGCTTCCTTTGTTTAGGACTGGAGTATATGCTGAACTTTTGAAGTCTTTTTGGACCATTACTTTGTATTCCATATTCACTGGCATACTGTTGTTAGGACTGTGATAGATTCAGCCTCTGTAGTTTGAAATAACTCTATTGGTATCCCATCTACGTTTGGAAATGTATTTCTTTAAATTGCTTTCATTTTGCTTTCTAAAACTGCAGGTTATTAATCAGGATTTTTTCTTTGATAATATCTGTCACCTTTGCTTCTCTTCTGTAAAGTTCTTCAATATATCACTTTCTTTCTTTCTTTATCTTGATCAAACAATGGATTTCCTATTGATCCCTATCTTTGAACATCCTTATAATCTTGGTTTAGTTTGTCTTTTGTATCCTGGAACTTATGGAAGAGACCTCTTGTTTTCCTTTTGTTGTTTTATTTCTTTTGCATAACTATTTAGAGCATATTACACAGGCAGAATAGCAGAGGCATCTGGTAGTTTAAAATTGTTTACAATTGCCCAAGAACTGATAACTGTAAAATCAAACAACATATGGCCTATGGAGGACCATCAGCAATTTGCTGATGTATATGCTAAATTTTGATCAAGAAATCTCCCTGATCTGGGCCAATCAATTGGACTTAAAAATAGCTCTGAAAGTAGTGGCTTTAGAAACACCATTTTGTTGCTGTCAGATGAATAGATTCAGTTTGCTCTTACCTGGGAATTTGTTTATGATTCTGGGTTGTGTGAAGGTTACAACTGCTAGTAAGGACTGTTATCCTTTGTGGCTAGTGAAGACCTACTCAGCAGAATTAAGAAACTCCCTTGTGACTATAATTAATCATTCCCACAGAGTATTTTCTCCAATACTTTAAAAAAAAACACAAACCCAATTATACAACTGCTATTTTAAAATGTCTGCTGTGGACAAGAGAGGTATGTTCAGTGATTGGCTGGTTTCCATCTGGTACTGTTTGGTTAAGCTTGTTGAAAAGGTAGTGACAAGCAACTCCAGATATACCTTGAAGATGCATTCACACTTAATTGCTTTCCATCTGGCTTCTGGCCTGGCTACAGTATTGAGATGTTTCTGGTGCCTGGGGTAAATGATCTCCATTGTTATTTGAACAACAATAAGTCATCCTTCCTGGTATTACTAGATCTATCAGCAGCCTTGAATAGAGCTGATCATAGCACACAGTTGAAAAGAGTGGTGAATGACCTAGACTCAACTGGATCAATTATTCTATAGTTTACATATTTTCTCTGCAAAAAGATCAAGAGGGAAATGTATCCAGGAATTGTTTATGAGATGCTCTTTACTATAAACATGAGACCATTGGTGGAGGTCAGTGCAATCAACATGCCAATGACACCCAGTTATATCTCTTGTTAACTAAGCAACTGTAGGCAGTCATAACAGCCCTCAATCATTGTTCGGAGGTTGTGACGAGGTGACTGAGTGTAGATAAACTAATGCTGAATCCAGACAAGACAGAGGTGATATCTGTCACTTGACAAATGTTAAATCCACCTGTCACCTCTGTAATGGCTGATGGAGTAACGATTCTCCTTGTGAACCAAGTAAGGAACTTGAATGTCTTATTAGATCCAATGCTCCTCCTGAAGAAACAGGTGACAGCTATGGCCAAGTCAGAATTTTATCCCCTGTTCCCGGTTCAGAAATTTTCTCCCTACCAGGAGGGAATAAATGTGGTCATGCTGATCCATGCTTTGATTACCTCTAGATTACACTCTACAGGAGATTACTCTGGAAAAGAAGTCTGTCACCTCAACTGGTACAGCAAGAGGCAGTTAGGTTACTGATACATGATTCCTGCCATTACCATATGACATTTATCCTGCACCATTAGACAATCTCCCGGTGGCTTTCTAAATTCAATTCAACATGTTAGTTATTAACTTTAAATTCTTACATGTATTGAGAAAAACACATAGTTACTGGACTCCTCTACGTATATAAGCCCCTGTGACAATTGAGATTGCCTGGGACTGCCCCGTTAAAGATACCAATTGTTAAAGTTGTTTAGCCAGAATGTATAATGAAATAAAATATTTTCCTGTTGCTGTTCCCATGCTCTGAAACCCTCTGCCGGAGTCCTTTCAAAGTACAATGTCCTTGAAGACATACAGTAGGTGGAACTGTTTCAGCAGGCTTTCAGATGTTCTTAATTTAATTTAATTTAATTCAATATAATTTAACATACACACCACATGTAACGTATGTTTACTGTTTTACATTATGTTAGTTATATGTTTTAATGTTTTATTTAATTATGATGTATGCTGTTCTGTGTGTTCTCAGACAGAAGAATGGCATGTATAGTCTCAACATGAAAGTTTCATTTAAGGTTCTGATGCTATTTCTGTCACCTTTTACTTTTGCTTCTAGTCTGCTAACAATTTTAGGAGTTTAATCAGGCATCCATTCAAACTACTTCTTTCTTTTTTATCTAGAAATAAAATAATTTGCATTTTTCAATCCACAGTTCTGCTTGCTCATGGTCAACAGAGATTGGTAATGCAAATCTGTTCCTTACATTTTTCAGAAGTATTATTTCAATTATATTTGGCACTATGATTGTTTTAGTATTCTTCAGCTCTTATATGTTTTTGATACTAACAACTCATGGTTTTCAGCACAGTCCACTTGAGTTTTATTTTTATATAACAAATAGGAAACTTCTCCACATTTTGCTCCTAATTATATATGTTTACTGTATTGGCCATCTGTTGATGGCCATGTGTGCAAGTCTGTTCAGCTGCCTGAAACATATATCTGCAATAAACAAATTGTTGATGCACAGAATTCCATGAGTCACTCTGCTGCTTCGTTTCCAATTTGTAGGCTGAATTCTCCAAATTTGTTTGCTTATACAACAATTTATCCCACCAAAATCCACCAAAATCTACCCGGATCACCCGATCGTGTCAGGAGGTGAGGCTGAGGAGCTTGACGCCGAGGGAGGCCCAGAAGGAAAAAACAAGAAACCGGGCCTTCTCGGCAGTAGCTCCTCGCCTCTGGAATAACCTTCCTCTGGCGATTCGTGCGGCCCCTTTGCTGGGCACCTTTAAAAACCAATTAAAAACCTGGATGCTTACACAGGCCTTCCCTCCGGTGAACACTTGATTTTTTTTCTTTTTATTTCTTTTTTCTTTTCCCTTCTCCGTCTTGAACTGTTTGTCTATTGATGTTATATTTTATATTTTTATATATTTTATACTTGTCATGTATGATTATGTGTGTTGGAAGCCGCCTAGAGTGGTCGTCTGACCAGATAGGCGGGGTAAAAATACAATAAATAAATAAATAAATAAATAAATAAATAATACTTGGTTAGGTGTATTATGGTATATTGCATTTTTTGTATCTTTACATATGGAGTCTAATTATCTGAGTGTATCATTTCCATTCAAACCCAAGATACACATAGAATCCCTACATGATTTTCCCAAGCTGTATCTCTAATATCTGTTTCAAAATGTATGTTTTTTTTCTATTATTGGCAGCATCTCTTAAAAACTGACATCCTACAACCTTTACAAATTATTAACTTATGACTCTCAGATTGTTGCTTTTCTCCTTGAGCTCTGTAGTAATTTTATTGGAATAAAACCAATAAATCAGGAAATTTGCTCTAAAATTAATTTTTATGAATGTACATTCCTCATAAGCCATCTCTACAGGAAGTCTTGCTTTAAAAGGTAGTGTTTGCACTTCAGTGTGGTGCAGTAACATGAATGTGGGAAATGCATTTTGCCCAAATCTCCTGTTTTTGAAAGCACTATCGTTGGTCCTTTCTTCAGCATAGGGGCAATTTACCTAAAGCAAGGCTATATCTGTCCTTCATTATACATGTACAATTACCATATTACTGCAAAACTTGTGACTCATTAGTCCTAACAAGACTGGGATAAGTATTGTCCTGGCAGAGGAGTGACTTTGGCATTCTCCCCCCATGATGCTTTGCAGGGCCTCCTAGATAGATGTGATGGTTGGGGGCTTTGCTGCTGGCCCCTTCAAGGACCCATGAATGTATGTATTAAGTTATGGGCCATATGACAGAATTACTGCACACATGGCTGTGACAATTCTCATTTGCAGCACCTTCTTGACTTGGAATCAAGCAGAATGATGAATAGTATTTTTCCTTACATGGAGGTGAGATCTTCTCCTGAGCATCTTCTCAAAATTCCAAACTCCTTCTGGCAGAGCTTTTTTCTGATTCTTGATGCTCAGTCTCACAAATGTTCTGGTTAAGGGCTGTCACTGTTCTTTTCTACTGCTCAATCAAGACACAATCCTGAACTCCGGGAGAGTGTAATGCTCCACCAACTGAATTCAGTACTATCTCTGATTTGGCTTTGGGCATACAGATCTCATCTTCTAAGAATGCATTAGGTATCTGCTTGCACAAAGGAGTACTGGATACTCCCTTGTATAAGCAGGGGAAAATGTTGAACCACTTGTGCAACAGACTGTAGTGCAAGCTGTTTGACCATGCAGGATTCTTGCCTTTTGAAGAATTATTTCATTACAACCTGGACACATATCACTTTACCTCCCTTCCTGTAGCAGGCAACACAGAAGATTACCATATTTTTCCGTATATAAGCCCCATGTATAAGATCCCCCCCTTTTCTAACCCAAAATTAAGAAATCAATATTTTAAACAAAAAACAGAACACATTTTTATTTCATAATTAGGTAACATTTTCATACCAGTACTGTCATATTATGCATCACACATTAACTTTATTCAGCCTCTGGGCTCAGAACGCTTCTGAGCACCGCCTACATGTTCCACCTCCAACAAGGTGTGTTCCAATTGGTTTGTTCAGCATCAGCTGATGTCAGTTACATAAGGCTCTTGATTGGAGGAAGCTAAGTCTCCTGACTGTAGGAAGCTAAGCCTCATGATTGAAGGAAGCCTGTTTGCAGAGGCAAGGTATAGACAGTTTTGCAATCACACGGTTCTCTCCTCAGCTTACTTCTGTGTATAAGACGACCCTCAATTTTTAGTCTAAAGATTTTAGACAAAAGTATTGTCTTACACACGGAAAAATACGGTACTCTCTTTTGTGCAAAAAATATAGTGGCTTAATCCTCCTAGTGTTCACATGTGTTTATGTAACTTCCTGCAATTAACTCCAGCTGATAAATACCAATTGGGTATATAATCAGATATGTGACTGAGATATGCTCCAGTACCTTGTCACTTAGCTGTAATTAACTGTGGTAAGTTATGCAAAACTTACATGGACACTCATACAGGGTTGGTCAGCATTTCTGCAAATGCTGTTGCTGAGAAGATTTAAGAAAAAAAAAGGCACCCATCATCTTCTCCTATTTGTGTAGGAATAAAAAATAAAAATAAATTGCAACAGTTGCTCATTTTTTTCAATGGACATTTGATATAGCTACACAATTTCTGTTATGAAACTTCAAAGAAGTTTGAAGTAAAAGCTTCAAAACTCTTTCTTTCCTTTTACCTCAAAAGGACTTTCTAAACCAACATAACAACTGGAACGTACCAGAACAATGCAAAAACCAAAATACTGACACAGTATGTTCATTGGGACATATGTGATTGAGAAGAAGTCACCATGTTCTACTTTAAAAACAATAATCAAGAATAGACCTGTGATTTTCCATTAATAATGTAATTCAAAGAATTATCTTAAGTAAAAATAAAGGCTCTAGAAAGTTTTTAAAAATCACAGAAAATACTGTGTAAATTAATTAGGTTGTTAGGAAATGCCAAGAGAGAGAGAGAGAGAGAGAGAGAGAGAGAGCGAGAAAGAGAGAGAGAGAGAAACTATAAACTAGTTTAGTAAATAAAATAAAATGAACTACACAGTCATCTCTCTTCTTTACCACCAATGAACTCTCTTTCCTTGAGAAACAAAATTTATCATTGTGGGTTCTAGTATTGTCCCATCATTCTGCCCTGAACAAGACAGGAGAAATACATTTTCTTAGTAAGTGAGGAAAAATATAATGATATTAGGAAACAGACAAATATAGAACCTCTATTGCCCTTCATATCAATCATGTCCATGGAAATAAAAGCCTGTTTACCTCCTGGAAGCAGCTAGAGAAAGGAGGTAGCAAATCATATTTCTCTAGGTTCCACGCACAATCATATATTGTGGAGATTGATTTTGGCCCTACATAAAAGGTAAATCTCCCTTGATTTCATTTAGATAGAATTTATCCTGAAATATTAATCAGGAAGGAAGAAGTTTAAAAAGATACCAATAACAGAACCCCCCCCCCCCCCGGTATGTAATGTTTATAGAAAAGAATAAGAAGTCCTCTTACCATTTTGGAAAAGAGAAAAAGAAAAAAGTCCACTAGTACAAGGATAGCAGAATTCTTAACATTCATAAGAATACTGAAACTGCTACTCCTAAATTCACCAGGGCAAAAAGTATATCACATGGATCTTAGTAACTGCCTTCTAACAGAAAACTTGAGAATAGACTAGTGTTAAAAAGAATGTATGAGTATTACTAAATTATATTAACAATAAACTGGTATTATCTGATGGAAGGCAGCAGGAAAAGAGGAAGACCAAACACAAAATAGACTGACTCCCTAAAGGAAGCCACAACCTTGACTTTACAAGAGTTGAGCAGGGCAGTCGAGGACAGGATATGCTGTACACGTTCATATGAATATTTGTGCATTTTGCTTGTTTAGCATTTACTTTAGTAAGACCCTTTCAGTATAAAGTACTCAGAAGTGGTTTATCTGTCCCTCCTTCTGGTTGCACTCTGGGTCTGTGCAGCTTGCCTAAGGCTACAAAGGTGGCACAGCAGAACACTTAATCCCATCAGCCACACATGTTGCAGGTGATCTCAAATATTCCCTCTCCTGAGAAGTCCATTGGGATTCAAACTCCCGACTTCTGGCTTCTCAGTCAGGTATTTCTATCCATTAAACTATGACAGCTTATTGACAAATAAAAGCCCTGCTCTTTTTGCTTTTACACAGGATCAAAAAATCTTGCAGCCATTTACAATTTTTTCATCAGCATGTCTCAAAAGAGGCAGTCCTTTTCCATTTTTTTGGTCAAGGTTGAGAAAATTTATGAGTATTTATGAGTATTATGAGTTTAAATTCTGATGGTGCAAGTCCTGCAGATGTCATCAACCAGGCCAATTTTTTGAAAATTAAATATTTCATTCTCCTGTTCTGAGGCTTTTACAGGCCCCGAGTTAGCTGGGAACATGTGCAGGCCAAGCATTGGCATGAGGAATTTTTCCTGAAAATCATCCCAGCGGTGGCAGTTTTCAGTAATTCAGTATATTTTGAGTTATGAATGTATTTTAGTTTATGTTTTTGTTGTTAAGCTTTGTTCATTTTCAAATAAAATTTATTTTTAAAAAAGACCAAGGGTTCCTGATGATGAAAGAGATTACTTGGGGTGTGTAGGGGGTTTGTAACAATGTGTGTGCGTGTGTGTATATATATATATATATATATATATTGTATATATATATATATATGTGTGTGTGTGTTATTTAAAACAAACAAACAAACTTCCATGGCTAATGATACCACAACCTTATGCTGTGGAGTATACACAAAGAAGATTTCACCCATTACAGCATTAAAGTGGAGAGAATAGGTTTGGTACAGGGAAGGGAAATAAAACTGACATAGACTGCTTTATCAATACAGAACAACAAAGGTATATCCTACGATGAAGAAATGATCAAGCTAATAACTGGGCTGAAGATGACCAGATCTATTAAAAAAATTCATATTGGATGATATGAGAAAGGAAGTTATATGATAAAGTTGGGGTAGGGCTTAAAATCAGCAGTTAAGAAGCAGAAATGGATTGCAACATAGAAGATATATTCTGATACTACATTGAGGGCAGAACAATGTGATCACTGGGAGACTGAAAGAGTAGGTGGTACACAGAACTGTTCTTCAAAGGCCTGTGTTACACTATGAAAGGTGGGAAGTATATGTAGTTATGGTGGAAAGAGAAAATTCTCTGCTCAAGGACTTGTAAAAATATACAGAGATGCAGGTCAAAGATGTCAATGGAACCACACATGCACACATGTTAGAAGGGGGCTGAGAAGAACTTATTTACCACTCACACTTTATTACTTATAAACTATCTGGAGCTAAGCACTGATTTGAAAAACTCTGCTTGCACCATTAATTTGGCAATGGGCCCATAAACCTATGCAACACTTACCAGATCAAATGTGAGCAGGAAACATACCATAAAACTAACTTTTTAAAAGGCTTTTCTGATATACAAAGAAAAGATGAGTAAGATTGGACAAAAACTGACGGATATACATTATTTGAAGATTGAATGGCACTGCTTCATTTTCCTTTTACATTGTTAGTACTTAGTAGTCACTGCATTTGTTGAGAGGAAGAAAAGTTAAGGTAGGGGTGAGTCAAATGAGCTCTCAGGGCCCCAGTTCTCTACCCTTTAAATATCAAAATTAAAAAACACACACCTTCCCCACAAAATCCTTTTGTTCTCTTAAAAGGGTAGAATAAAAGAAAACTTTTTGAAAGCTAAACCCATTTTTCGGTTAACAAAATTGACTGTAGCCACCCTTTTGGTACATAACCACTGCACTGAATTATAAACAATTAAATAAGCAAGTAAAGAAGCAAGCAATTAGGGAATGCGGTCGTTAGACTGCCCTCAGATGTTGCCCATCTCTGAATTAAAGTAATACTAAGTTTGGGTACTTGGTGGAAATTAAGTTACCTCCATCTTAAGAAGGCATGTTAAACCCTTCTGACAATAGACAATAGGTCCCTATTGTCCCATTTTCTAGAACATATCTACAGTTTAAATGATGTTTTTTATATTTTCTGAAAAATTGTGATAACGTTAAAATTTATAAAGATACACAGAGTTTAAGTTTTTTATTGGGTTGGAAGAAATCAGATGTTTTGCTTAGAGTCCTCGCCTAAGGCTGGATATCCTAATATAAGTATTGAGACATGTCTGTCTGTCTATCCCTCCCTCCCTCCAAACTTTGCCTGGTGGTTTTTCAGTATCTTATGTAAACAATTTTATCTCTACATATTTACAGATGGAAAGGAAAGGATTGCCTATGTCAGTTCTAAACAATAGGGAAAATACATTTTTCAATCCTATTTTTTATTTTTAACGGGCAAAAACTGTCTGAATTGGATATCTAAGCTAAGGATAATTATCCCACTGCATTTGCTGTATTTTCAAAAAACAAAGGAGGAAGAAACAGAAAGCTGCCAACATTATATGCTTTATTAATTCAGCACATGCCATCTCAATTTGCCCTTTCTTTGTACAGTAATACTCCATGGGAACTAAGATCAAAGGATCCAATTCAATAGCAGAGAGGGGTTGAAAACAGATGACAACCAGAATTGTGGAAAAGTTGAAAAGCTATAACTACATCAAGTGAAATAAGACTGATGACAAAGCAACCTGGGAAAGGCAGGTCTGCTACCTCATAAGGTGGTTTGTCCGTATCCACCCCATATCCTAAGCTACACCAAGGGAAATGTAAGGTATAGATATGAAGATCAAATAAAAGCAAATGCTATTTCACAAAGAGTACTGGATAGCCATTCAAAAATGTTTTGCCATGTGGAAATATTGTATATACTAGGAATTTTAGCACATGTAAATTAATATAAAATGACTGGCTGATGGTTTACAAAGAGTGAAAAAGAACAATTAGATGGCACATAACATCTGCAACAGACTGATAAAAGAGACAAAAGCCCACTATTTTAAGCTATTTATAATCTGTTAAAAAAACCCCATTATGTAGGGAATGTCTGAAGCGAATCTTTGAACTCCAGTCACTGTCATCAGATGCAAAAAGAAAACAAAGCAAAGCAAAACACCTCACCATCTTGGACAGACCATTATACCGCAAGGATTATTATAAAAACAGAAATAACGGTCACCACCCTCCCCCTTGGTGAATCCAATAAGGGTCCATTTCTTAACAAACAACCAGGACCTATGACCCATATACCCCACCAAAGTCACTGGGGTTCTTTAAATGAAACATCCCTAAAACTGCAAAGGGTCCCTATAATAAAGGATTCTGAAAACACTGCACTGCAGTAGTGCGATTCTGTTGACGGAGTAACAGATTCCAGAAGACTCAAGTAAGTGGGGCAATTCCTGGTTCCTACTGAACACCCTTGAAACAGGCTCTGAAGGACTGGAAACCCCTTTATAATAGAGTAGCACATAGAGCTGAAGGGGAGAGAAGGAGAAAAATGTTTTGTAGGAAATTAGTGGAAAGTTGAATTTAAACCTTAATCTCAGTCGAATCTGGGAACTGTAAATTTCATTACAGTCTTTCTGCTAATCTCACTCCTATACTCTGCAAACTAGAGCTAATATACCTTGCTTTCTACCAACACCAGATTTTTCAACCAAAAGGCTTGTTCCTTGTCATAGTAGGTTGCAACCAGAGCAGGCCCATTGAATCAGCAGAAACTTGGTGAGTCAACTCCTTTGTAAATTCCACCAATTTAATGAGCCTACTCTAGTTGTGACTAAGCAACAGAATTTCAGATTACAAATTACCTGGCAGGCTATAGTGTATTGCTGTCAAGCTACATTTTCTTTGGTAACTTGCATGTCATGCAGACTTGAACTCAACAATGGCTGAAATCCTGTTGAACAGTTACACCAAAGGCGTAACTTTTAGACAAAAATTGCCACAAACTAGGGAATTTTTGTAGGCATTATCTATTGCACATCAAATTGCCTGACTCAATGTGCAACAGATAATGACTACAGAGATTTCTTAACTTGCACTGAATTGTATCTAAAAGCTTAATCTTTTTTGTACTTGCCCAACAGGATTTCAGCCACTGTGTCTTGAAAAAAGAAATAATGTCAGGTAAAAGAACAAACTACAAAAAATGTTTGTACATGACCTTATAGTCATAATTTCACAATAATCTGAAAACCTTTGTATAGTCTATTACTTATGTTTTGTTAGCATTTTTTAAAAAAGTCTGAAGTAGAACAAGACTTTTCTTTTTAAATTAGAATACGGCAACATATAAAAGAACCAAGTTCTCTTATGCACAAATTCTCAAAAGCACAATATGTGATACTTGTTTTTACACAAAAAACTGTCAGTACCCAGTCGTATTATGGAGTCTTTGTAAAATGTTTCTTCCTTATTATGTCAGAGACTTCAAGGCACTAATGGGAAATCTAATTCATTCACACTGAATTTTTTAATAGTACAAGATCTTGCTGAAAACTAGAGTGGTAATTGTTTTGATAGATACATATTTCACTGCTGCTGCACCTTCCACAAGCAAACTGAAAGACTTCCTTCATTATTTCTTTTTAGCACTTTTCAAATAGAGCACATGCAGAAGCCAGAGAAAGATGAGGAGAGTGACATTAAAGAGAAGATTGACAGTGACAGTAAATGGTGGTGGTACAAATGTAGATTAAAAATCTGTGCCCTTGAAAATGGTCTGTGGGTTTTTCCATAAATGCAGTCTGGAACATCCAACCACACACCAGTTGTAGGTAGCACTGTGCAAACAGTGAAGGCCAAACAGTTTTTAAATAAGGGAAGCCAATGTGGTCCAATATTTTAAGTCGAACTTCATTTTAATCAAACATCTTTTTTAAAAACAAACAAACCATGAATTGAACAGAGGGTATATTATGGTTACATATGCAAGGAATAATTTGAATGTCTTCATAAAAAGGATTATGCATAAGACAATACTGATCAAAGGATAACTTTATTAGAGATTACAAACATTAATTATAGCAACAAATATAAATATAAAATATATAATCTTAATATGGCCACAGGACATTCTGCATCACATGAAGCAATGTGATGCTATGAATGTTAGTAGGTATCAACTAAGGAAGCAGAACTTCAATGTTCCAGATCTTTATTACGGCCTTACTGCAAATAAGTGCTACTATGTAATATGCAGAGCCTAGAAGTGATGAAAAAAAAATCAAGAAAACTGCAGTAGAGTTAACTAGTGGAAACTTCCATAATGAAATATTAAAGCTATAACACAATTCAATTGTAGATGTTCAGAAACAATTTAGTAATTTGTGTTTTTAACAGCTTCCACAATTTTGTATCTTGCAATCTGTATTTTTCCGCTTTCTACTTATCGAACAGAATCCTGGTTTCTCAAGGCAACCTACCTAAATCAGAGTTTTCCACATATCAGTGGTACTCCTTTCCAAAGGTGGAGTGTCTTCTGATGCACTGTGATAGAAATTCCTCTTTAGAAATCCATGAACTAGAGACTGTTTTTTTTTTCATCCAATAATTTGGCAGGCTATATTATATCAATAATATTGCCAAAGACTGTTCTTATTTATCCAAATATCTAGAACTGATATACATTATAGAGAATATTTCCTATTTATGTTAGTATAATAAAAATATACCAATGATTAAAATGAGCACTAATCTTCTAAAACCAAATTTAGATACAGTTGATTGTGACTTCCCGGGCTATCAAATTATTGTTATTTTAATTATGTGGATGAAATAATCTTTTTTATGCTTTAAAAGTAGAAGTTTGTGATGCATTTACATGAAGGAATAACTGCAAGAATCTTAAAACCTATACAACAGGATATAAAAATGGCAAGTCAAAGTAACTCTCAAACATGTGAAAGAAGATGGAAAGTGAAAGCATCAGGTAAAGAAAAAACATGCCCAGTTTTACTTCATATTATATCCTCTAGCAAAAAGCAAAAAACCAACAACCTATGCATCATCAGATGACTGTAGAGAATTTATTATACTTTAATCAGTAGTGAATTTTTCAGATTAATGAATTTTTTGTCAGAAAACATAAAATATAAGCTCTGTATCACAATTCAAAGAAAACATACAACTTATTGGTTAGCTCTTTAAAAAAAACCCTCTTCTTTTCAACTTGAGCTTTAGTCTTCATGAAAATCACATAAAGGAATTCATACTCCAAATGCCATGTTTCTGGCCTCAGAATAATAGAGTTTTCCTCTTAAATGAGGTGCCAGTTCTTTTACAGAACAATTCAATTCATTTAAGACTGTGAGCATAAGAAGACGGATTGAAGTCCTTTGATTGTTCATGTTACTTCCATTCATATAGACACGATTTCATGCCTGATATATGCTAGGTAGTACTTCGAAGCTATAACCCATAAATTGAATGGTTTTAATTTTAGTTGAACATCTGATCTCTCATTTATTCATTCTGATTACAGAAGAAGCCAGCAGATGCTACTGGATTCACTGACACAGTAGCTATCCTTCTGAAAAATATTCATGGTCCCATCTGTATATCAACTGAAGGAAAAAATGGGCAGAATTTGTCATAGAAATCGTCTAAATTCTAAATAAAAAATACATCAGTTAAGACCACAACCAAGCAGATTAAAAAGAAAATTTCCAGCTATTGGCACTTTTGCCCTGGGCCAGGAGTAGGCAAATCAAAGAACGATCAGAACATGAGAGTGAAAAGGCTGAGGTGTGTCTTAAGGATCCAAAACTGATTTGGGAAACATAAAGTGTACAGAAGGTTTTGGGCCTGATTAGTTCTATTCAACCCAAGGAGTAGTTGCCTAATCTCATATAGCTCCTCATTTTGAATTGGCTGGGACAGCAATAGTTGACAATTAGGGAGCAAAAGACAGAAAGATTTGTTCTATGAGTGAGAAACAAAGGGAAACGCCAAAATATTGCCTTAGAAGTACCATCCTCTAATTTGAAAAGAATGGCATGAATGCCTGGTGCAATCTGGAGTGACTGCATGGATTCTTCAGGTAGAGAGAGGCTTCCAGCATAATACAGTCATGGCCAAAAATATTGGCACCCTTGCAATTCTGTCAGAAAATGCAACCCTTCTCTCAGAAAATTGTTGCAGTTGCAAATATTTTGGTACTCACATGTTCATTTCTTTGGTTTGCGTTGGAACAACACAAAAAAAACAGAGAAGAAAAGTCAAATCTGATACAATCCCACACAGAAACCCAAAACTGCACTGGCCAAAATTATTGGCACGCTTAACTTCATATTTGGTAGCACCCCCTTTGGAAAAAATAATTGAAATCAATCGCTTCGCGTAACCATGAATGAGTTTCTTACACCTCTCTACTGGAATTTTGGACTACTCTTCTTTTGCAAATTGCTCCAGGGCCTTCCGATTTGAAGGATGCCTTCTCCCAACTGCTGTTCTGAGATCTCTCCACAGGTGTTCTATGGCAGTGGTCCCCAACGTTTTTCGGACCACGGACCGGTTCCGGGGTGGGGGCTCCATGTGCGGACCGGTTGGGGGGCGGGGCACCCCCGCACTCACGGGTGGGCGTGTCAAAGGGGCGTGTTGTGCTTGTGGAGGTGTGTGTCGCACCTGTCCCCCAACAGTACCACCTCCGTTCCCCATCCCCCCGCAACCCACACTGCCAAGTCAACGCTCATCTCCTCCCCCTCTCCCCCTCCTCCTGCCCCCCCGCCCGCGACACAACAAAACTCCCCACGGCACGAAAAGGGCCAAATGGACACTCAACCGCCCTCCGTCACCCTCCCCCCATGAGCGCTGCAACAACCTGCCGGGTCTCCAACACCCTCCACCTCCCCGCCACCAGAGAAAAGAGGAGCCCAATGCGCAACGGACACCCCAGTGCCACCTCCACCACCAGGCACAACACTCCCCTCCACCCCCCACCCCCTCCACCCATCGCAGCACCAAATGACAAAGGACCCTCCACGCCCCCCCACCAACCAAAACCACCACTTCCCCGGCCTCTAGCTAGAGCGACAGAGAAAGGGACAGAACACAGTCTCCCCCCAAAAAAGAGCTGCAAACACGAGCCTCAGAAAAGGAGGAAAAAAAGAGGGAGGAAGGTGAGGGGGGAGCAGAGAAACAGTTGCCCCAGTGCCCCACGCGCCCCAACTCCCCCGCCACCCCACTGCCGCCGCCGCCCCCGTCCAGCGCCTCCACACCCAAAAAGCCAAGCGCTCACCCAAAAACTGAAACACCAAAGAAGACCCCCTGCTCCATCCCAACACCTTTCCTTCAAAAAGAGGCCATCGCCCGGAAAACAGCCCTCCCGCCCACCCCCTGAATCTCTCTCCTCGCCCGCCCCCTCACAAATAAACAAACAATTAAAAAGCCAACATCCGCCTCGGGATGAAGAGGAGGGAGGGGAAAAAACACAGAGACACACACACACACACAAACACGAGAGATCATCTCCGCAGAAAAAGCAAACACAGCCTCCACACATTCTGGCAACGAACACACAAAGGAGAAAGCACCCGGCACCCGGCGCCAATTTCCCTCATCAGGGAGACACCCTCCACAGCCTCCTCTCTCACCCGCATGGGTGTACTTCTCTTTGGTGAAACTGATTAATAAGGAAAGCTTCCTTTGCACTTGGCTTGGGAGGGGAAGAGACAGGAAGTTTTGCTTGAAATGAAAACTCCCGCCCATTCGGGTGAGAGGAGGCCACAGAGAAACGTCTCCCCGATGAGGGAAACCGACGCCAAACACCAAGTGCCCTCCCCTTCACCTGCCCGCCTCCAGAATGCACAGAAGCTATACAGCCCCCCCTGCAGAGATGATCCCCTGCGCCCGCGTGCGTGTGTGTCTGCACGCCCCCTCACCTCCCCCCTCCCCATCCCAAAGCGGACGGCAGCTTCCCCATCATTTATCTCTCTGTGAGAAGGCAAGCAGAAAGCGAGAGGAGAGACCCGAGGAGTGGGCAAGACGGCTGCTCCCCAGGCGACAACCTCCCTTTAAAAACAAAAAAACAAAAAACTGGGATGGAACAAAAGGTCCTCCCTGGGGGCCCCAGCCTCCAAGCGAGCACCTGGCTCTCCAGGTGCAAAAACGCTGGACAAAAAGGGCAGCAGCAGGGCAGCGAAGGGGCAGAGGAACCAGGACGCACGGGGCACCGAGGCGGCCGTTTCTTTCTCTGCCCTGAGGGAGAACCGCCCCCAGGGCACCGGTGGGGTGAAAGGCAAGAAAGAAGGGGGAAAGCCACCACAGCACAACACTGAGGAATCCCCAGCACTCGCAAGGAGGGAGGGAGAGCGGACCAAACCAAGAGTGGAAGGGGGGTGGGCCGGGCCCGTCGCTCCCGTCCCCCCCTCTCCTCAATGGGACCTGCCCTCAAACAGTCTCCTCCCGTCCAGCACCTCCACGGAAAGGGGGTGGAAAGCCGCGGGAGACAGATCACACAAAGTGTGTGGGTTGGGGATGCGCCGCCCGCCGAGTGCTCCCCCCTCGCCCCCCTCCCTCCCCCTCCCCCCTCTCTGAAACCCGCATTCACAGCCCCCCCTGGTGGGAGACCGTGCTCTGTCCCCACCCCCACCAGAAGACGGGGAAACGGCGGCTCCAGTCAGTGGGGGGGCTCAAAAGGTCCTTTGTCACCTGGTGCCGCGATAGGCAAAAGGGGTGGGGAGGGGCGGAAAAGAGCGCCACGCCTGGTGGCAGAGGCGACACTGGGGCGTTCACTGCACATCAAACTCCCCCCCTCCAGTGACGAGGAGGCAGAGGGTGCCAGAAACCTGGCAGGCCACAGCAGCGCTCATGAAGGGAGGGTGACGGAAAGCAGCCAAGCATCCACCCGACCCCTCTCATGCCGCAAAGAGCTTCACCATGTCGCAAGCAGGAAGAGGGAGAAAGAAAAGGAAGAAATGAGCGCCAACCCGACAGTATGAATAGCCAGGTGCAAAGGGACAAGGAACGGAGGGGGGCGCCACTGACGGACAAGCGCGACACGCCCCCCCATGCGGGCGGGGGGGGCAGAGATCCGTGTCCGCGGCCCAGTTCCAGGAAGTCCATGGACCGGCACCGGGCCGCGGACCGGGGGTTGATGATCCCTGTTCTATGGGATTCAGATCTAGACTCATTGCTGGCCATTTCAGAACTCTCCAGCGCTTTGTTTGTAACCATTTCTGAGTGCTTTTTGAAGTGTGTTTTGGGTCATTGTCCTGCTGGAAGACCCATGACCTCTGGTGGAGACGCAGCTTTCTGACACTGGCCACTACGCTGTGCCCCAAAATTCTTTGGTAATCATCAGATTTCATGATACCGTTCACACAGTCAAGGCATCCAGTGCCAGAAGCAGCAAACCAACCCCAAAACATCTTGGAACCTCCACCATGTTTGACTGTAGGGACTGTGTTCTTTTCTTTGAATGCCTCATTTCTTTTTCTGTAAACAGTGCCATGATGTCCTTGACCAAAAAGCTCTACTTCTGTCTCATCTGTCCACAGTACGTTCTCCCAGAAGGATTGTGGTTTTGTCACGTACGTTTTGGCATACTCCAGTCTAGCTTTTTTATGCCTTTGTGTCAGCAGTGGTGTCCTCCTGGGTCTCCTACCCTTTTCAATTCAGATGGCGACGGATAGTGCGAGCTGACACTGTTGTACCCTGTGTCTGCAGATCACCTTGAATTTGCTGGGAAGTTAATCTGGGTTCTGTATCCACCATTCGAACAACCCTTCGTTGTAATTTTTCAGTAATTTTGCTCTTCCGTCCACATCCAGGGAGGTTAGCTACAGTGCCATGGGCTGTAAACCTCTTGCTGATGTTGCGCACAGTGGACACAGGAACATTAAGATCTCTGGAGATGGACTTGTAGCCTTGAGATTGTCAATGTTTTTCCACAATTTTTTCTCTCAAATCCACAGACAACTCTTTACACTTCATTCTTTTCTCCATGCTCAGTGTCACACACAACACAAAGGTTGAGTCAACTTTTCTCCATCTTAACTAGTTGCAAGTGTGATTACTATATTGCCCACACCTCTTACTTGCGACAGGTGTGTCTAAATACAAATTAAAGGAGCATCACATGCTTGAAAAGAAATTATTTCTTACAATTTAGACAGGGTGCCAATAATTTTGGCCAGTGCATTTTTGGGTTTCTGTGTGGGATTGTATCAGATTTGACTTTTCTTCTCTGTTGTTTTATGTTGTTCCAACGCAAACCAAATAAATGAACATGTGAGTACCAAAACATTTGCAACTGCAACAATTTTCTGAGAGAAGGGTTGCATTTTCTGACAGAATTGCAAGGGTGCCAATATTTTTGGCCATGACTGTATAACTTGGTACAATATGATAGTGCAAAAATGTAGGATATCAGGCATATTAGGTTCTGTGTACAGCAACTCATAGGATGGACACTGCAACATTGCCATGATTGGTCCTTTTAGCTTCTGGTACAGATACTACTATTCACACCATCTATCTTGAGATGAAAACCAAATGTACCTGTTACTACAGACACTAAACTCAGTAGTGTCCCAAATGGAGATCAGGCTTTGCCCTTCCACCTCAACTGTGTTTCAAATCGTAGCCTCTATTTGCTCCTATTGACGTATGAGAAAAGTAAAGTAAAAGCCACTCATAATGGTTGACATATAGTATCTATAATAATAAGGATCACAAGCTGTTCATTCCCATATATACTAAACTCTCCTTGACTATATAGAGATCCCCTTGATAATCCTTTGAGTTTGTCTGTCCTCCATGCTAGATCTCAGCTAGGCAAGCTGCCACTGTGCTGGCTGCATAGCAACAGACATGACCATTCCTCATACAGTTATCAAGTAGATACTCCTCTTGAAACAGAAGCATACAGCAGATTGGTGGATAACTAAAATGTCTATTGGGAAGTAGCCAGGTGCACACCCATGTGTCTAGCACAGGAGAAGCGCAACTGGTTGAAATTACAACAGAGGACTGAAAACAAAATTTATAGGGCTTCCTTTTTTTCTTGACAAAGCTGCATGCAAAAAGTTTGTGCATGCAAAAGATGGGGAAGATTGAATATATTGCAGTAACTATGTCTTGATGATGGTGCATTAGCAAAGGATGCATGATCTATCTGTTAGTACAAAACTGCATAGAACAGATACCACATTTAAGACATATTTCATCTTTTCTTTAAGAGACAACCAGATACTAAACCTTTACTCTATTCTACGGAGATTTATTAGGTTGACTAGTCTACCTCAGTTTCCAGAGGTTTCCATTTGTGGAAAAAGACCACTATGTTAGAGGAAAGAATTTTGCCTCTAAAATCTCACAGATGAAATGGTTACACCACAGTGACTGAAGTATTTAACATTACTTGTACATGTCCTGAAAGCAATTCATGTATAAAAATGTAACTATTAACCTCCACACAGCGTCAATTTCTGAATCGTCTTCCTATCACTAGAATTTAAGATATTAATGAGATTGTAGTAAAACAGTGTATTACATTTCCGTGCAGTCTTTACACAGCTTCTATGTACAGTAAATAGATTATTAATACTAGCTACTAGTAAAGTTGTGGTGCTAGGGGAAATGTGTTTGGTTGGTATTTATACCAGGGTGCTTTCAAATTACTATGGTGGTATTAAACCATGCTGCACATAGTGGCAAGGTGAGCATGCAGAGTCAATCTCACAAACTGATTTTTCCTCATTTCTGCACATGGTGCAAGACCAAATAAAATAAAACAAATTTAAATAAAAAGGGTGATGAGTGAGAAATTTTGACTGTGACAGAACACGTGCAAAGTATACCTCAGAAACACTATAGGTGGATGAGCACGAAGGGAGCCGAGCCTGGTTGTGCAGTGAGGAAAAGAAAACATTGTTAAAAAGGAAATGGTGGAACAGAAAGGGTCTTAAAAGGTTTTCTATTAGGTGGTTCCAGCACTGAGAAACAGCAGGGGGTTCATTTCATTCCTAAAACCAGATTCTTTCATAAACAAATAGTACAAATCAGGCCATTTAAGGTGGAAACATAAATAGAAATATGTTAAGATTGTACTCATATTTAAATAAACAATTCTAAATGAATAATTATCTTAGAATTTTTAATTTAAAAAGCATCCTTTTTGAGTGATGACTCTTTTGATGTTTTCAAAATCCATGATTTTATTAAAGATATGTATAGAAAAAACTTCGGTCAAAATCCAGTTGAGAAAAACTGTGCACTTCAGGGCAAATGTGCAGTGATTTTTCCCTCCTCCAGCAAGCTATACTTCACAAGACTGGTTGCATGCTCCATTTAATAACCACTGTACAATTGGCTGTACAAAGGAGAACCTCATGGTTGGGGGGGGGGGAGAGTCCATGACCACCCTCACATGACCATAAAAGTAAAATGGATTCCAGGCTATAGGTTTACTGTTACTTAAATCCAAAAGCATAAATGCATTCATGTAAAAGTAAGTCCCATTCCATTTAGTGGAATCCAATTGTTTGGTAAATATGTTGGGGATTACAGCCATATTCTTTTAATGATCTATTCCATGCATGCGATTTGTTATTCTATTCATGGAGGACTCCAAAAGCAGACAACATAAAAAATATAGGAAAGTATTACTCATTCAACAAGACTACTGATCTGGAGTTGGATAGTGCTACACTCCCTAAAGAATGAAACAGGTAGCTTGGAGATCTTTCTGAATGCAGTACTATGTATAGAGAGAATATTGGTGATCTCAATGGCAAGCAATGCCATCTGAAGAAAGCACAACTGGCCTCAGGTACACCCGTATAGGATTGTTTCTAAACACAGTCAAGAAATTTCAGCTGTCACAAAATTCAGCTGCCAGAATGTTAGGCCTTCTGATCATATTTTACCAATTTTGAACCACTTGCATTGGAGCTCCAGTAATTTGTAGGATGAATTTAAAGTGCTGATACCAACATCCAGACTTCCAAATGGTTTGGTACTAGATTATCTGAAGGATCATCTTCATCTATAAGAACTTCGCCAAGCCCTGAGACTGGAATCAGACACTCTGCTGTCTGGCCTGCTTCTATAACTGATAATGCTGGCAACTATGAGAGATAAGGGCTTTCCAGTGATGGTCCAAAACTTGAGGAATTTCCTGCCCGTTTACCCCTCTCTTGTGGCCTTCAACTGAACCCAGAAAATATTTTTATTCTGTCATTCTATTTACTGATTTTACTGATGATGACACTATAAAGATGATTTTTTAAAATGCTGTTTTTATTAGACGTTACTGTTCAGTGTCTATTTTTTACAGCACATCACTTTGTGAGGACTTGGCCTAAAAGGCAGGCCAGAAATAAATACGTACAATTATACTACTATTATTCCTAATCCTAACAATGATAATGTAAGTTACTTTTAATAAATTCTTTTCTTTCTTGTGTCATTTCATAAGAAAGATGATCTTTCTTTCAGATTTTTCTCATTAAATTACTACCTTAAATATATAAGCAAATGTATTTCATTTATTTGTTAAAGAGGAACTGATTCATCAACTTAAATTCTTTAGCTCAGGGGTCCCCCACTCCCGGACTGGTACTGGTCCATGGCCTTGGAAGGACTGGACTGCCAGGAAAGATGAGCAGCGAGCAGGCGAATGGCGAATGAAGCTCTGCCTCCTGTCAGTGCGCTCCTATTAGGTTGATCTGACAGGAGGTGGAGCTTCGCTCCCTGCTCCACTCCTGCTGCTGCTAGATCAGCTGTGCCTGTGGCATTAGAATCTAATAGGAGCCTGCGCTCTTATTAGGTTGTAAGCCACTGCTGATCTAACAGGAGGCAGAGCTTCAACTGCAGCTCACCTCCTGCTTGCCATTTCCTTTATGAGCTCGATTCAAAGCTATCCTCCAACAACCTACTGAATAACAAGTAGCCCCCTCGGTCCTTCGGAGAATGGTCTTCAACTAAACCGGTCCATAGTGTCAAAAAGGTTGGGGACCACTGCTTTAGCTGACTTAGTGCACACATGATAGCATTAATTAGTTCTGACTCTCGTTTCTATTTTATTCAGGTTTCACATAAGCAGTTATGGTCCTGATGGGTGAACATACTAATACTATGCAATTTATGCATCTAGAAATGGCAGCAAACCAAAGCAATATTATTTTGATGAATTCTCTTAGCAGCATATTCAGGTGTGGAATAAAGAATTTTAACCACAACTGATAGGTCAAGGCTATTCTGGCTACAATATTCTTATATATGTTTTAGCAAATGATGCTGAAATATACTTAACATATGCTACACTTACTTTTCTTATTCAGTGTTCGAGATTTTAAAAAATCTATTCAACAGTGTAGTTTGGCTTATCAAACATTATATATTAGAATAAAATGGAATACAATAAAAAGTTCTAAGCTCAATCTCTCTCACACCATGAACTAGATGGCTTTAGACACGCTACCAACACAGTGCCTCATATCTAGAACAGTGGTTCCCAACCTCAGGTAACCCAGATTTTCTTGTACTGCAACTCCCAGAAGCCTTCACCAGTGCTGGTGTTGGCTGGGCTTTCTGGAAGTTGCAGTCCAAAAACACCTGAGTTACCCAAAGTTGGGAACCACAGCTCTAGAAGAGAGGGAAAATCACATTAGCCTAGTTGTGCCCTGTTGCTTTTAAATGTATTTTAATACTGATTTTATTTACTATTTTAGTATGTAATTCTTTTAAAATATTTGTATGCTTACTGTTTCTGCTACTTTTAGCTTTAAAATATTTTATTTGTAATGATGTAAGCCATCCTGGGTCCTTTTTAAGAAGAAATGTGGGATAAACATCTTCTAAATAAATAAATAAATGATGGAGGGCATAATGAGGTAACAGTCTAGGTGGACGGGGGGGGGGGGGATTCCATAGAGGAAGAACAGTGTTTTTTCTGGCCTGAAATGGTGGCCCTGGCCAGCAAGCTAAAGAACATGCTCCACTACAAGCTTGCGTCCTTGCAGAAGAAGGCAGTATATGTTCTAGCAACCTTCTTGGACCCCTGAATTAAATAGCAGGCAATGGATATTAAGCAGCAGTGGGGATATGAGGGTGGGAGGACTGCCAGCCAACTTTCCATCACATCCAGTAGTAGCTAGTGAAGAAGATCCAGCTATCACTAAGGGGTCACGCAGAGCAGGAAGAAACTAGCGCTATTCATACTACCCTAAATAGCAGTACCAGCAATTGTATTCTAGAGTCCAAACCCCTCACCCCTGCTACAACAGGGCAAGCTTTCTAGGACACTCTCTTGACAAGCGTGGCAGGGGCCAGTCCTCCAGAAACACCACCTCAGAGGAAGGACATGGCAGATGCAGAGGTAGAGGTATACATGCAGGAGCCTGGCAAGCCAAAAGAGACTGATCCCTTGTCTTATTGGGCTGTGAAGGAGTTTGTTTGGAGAGGTCTGACCAAGGTGGTAGTGGGATGGGTAGAAAGATTCTTAAGATGCTACAGAATCTGAATCAAGCCATTTTATGGTGATGGGAGGGTTTCCCTGCAAAATTAGAACATTCATATGGAAACGAAATTGGGAAGCTTTCTGAATAGCAATACATACCATTATGCCAACATAAATCTGGAGACTAAAAGGGCACTTGAAATATTCAAATCAGCCCTGTAAAAGGTGGGAGGTTTTGAATGAATGTATTATTATCTGCCTCACCAAAGATAAATCCAAAGGGAGACTGCAGCCAAGAAATGAGAAGAAGAGTGAGACTAGGAAGGGATTAAAAAAAGATAATCAAGTGTAAGGATGTGTCACTGGAGATCAAGACCAAGATAATCCACATTCTTGTATTTCCGATCACCATATATGGGGATGAAAGCTGTATAATAAAGGAAGCTGACAGGAAAAAAATTGATTCATCTGAAATGTGGTGCTGCAGGACAGCTTTACAGATACCTTGGACGAACAAGTGGGCCCTAGATCAAATCAAGTCTGAACTATCTTTGGAGACAAGAATGTTGAAATCGAGTCTGTCCTACTTTGAGCACATCATGAGAAGACAGGATTCTCTGGAAAAGACAATAACGCTGGGAAAGGTGAAAGGCAGCAGGAAAATAGGAAGACCAAATATGAGATGGGCTGACTCCCTGAAGAAACTATAGCTTGAGTTTACAAAAGCTGAGCACGCCTGTTGAGGACAGGGCATTTTGGAGATCACTCATTCATAGCGTTACCATAAGTCGGAGGCAACTTGACAGCACATAACAACACTAGAGACAATGTTTTCTAAAATGCTTTCTAGACTTGCATATTAATTTGAAAAAGGGAAGTGAATTTTGCAGTGTCTTCCTCTTGGAGACAAGGCAAGAAAAAACCCCACTCTTTTTTCCTCACAGTGAGGTATTTCTGCACTAGAATTTTTCATGTGCAGAATATGGAAATGCAGAAGCTCTGCCGGCCTGTCATAATTTGGCACAGAATAGCATATATCATATCCAGTCCTTGAAAGAGAAAAAGGAATACAGATCTTGGCAAGATTGTGACAATTTCTGTGCAGAATGGCATTTTCATGTGCAGGATTCATCAGACAGGATATGAAGCTATGCAGAATTTGGAATTTTGTGGCACAGAATGGGCAGAAAAAAAGAAAAGGAAGACAGGTTTGAGACCTTGCTTTTGTAGGAAGCTGAAAAATTTCACTGATCTCAGTGGGAAGTCTTGTCATCATGAGACTCAAAAAATCAAAAAGAATGAAAAATTTTCTGATTATCTGTCACATCCCTAATACACAAGTTTTTTACTACTATGTTACTATGATGTTATAGTTTGCAGTTTATCAAAATATATTTTGCACTTTATATAAAACAAGGATATCATTTGTGATACAAGAACAATCATGTTCAAGAAAGTGTAGCATTTAATGTACAGAAAACAGATTTTTAAAATGTTCGCAAGTGCTCAGAAAGCTAGAACTTTCTTTTGATTTCCAGTGTGTCCAATAATTAAGGTAACATACAATTCTGAAATGTTGGAAAGGTTCCACCTTAAATAGGCACAGAATTGAGCATGATTTTCATTTCCTATTCACCCCAATTACTATCAAATTGCACTCCTAAAAGTTAATTTAACTATTCCCCATACTAAACTATACAACTGAGTTAACAATTCTTTTCTGAAACCAGGTTGGTATATATTAAAATTTATTCTCTCCCCCCCCCCCCTTCATATACATGTTGCCTTATATGCAAAGTATTTGCTATTAGGTCTAAAAGTAGTATCGTAAATGGATCCCAATCATCACAAGATTATTCATGGCATTTATACTCTTGCAACCTGCTTGCTTGATAAAGAAGCGAGAAGAAAAGCCTAGATCACTAGATAATTCAACTACAACTTCCACCACTCCTGACTACTGTACATGTTGGCATGAGCTGATGGGAACTGGAGACCAGCAATATCTAAAAGGCTACAACTTCCTCATCAATACTATAAAGAAAATTAAGAAAATTGTAATTTGGAAACAAACAACACGAATGTTTCAAGTCCCTACCCTGCTAGATCAGAAAAATGCCAAGTACAGTAGTCTCCTCCATTCCACCTTCTCAGTTATTAAACTTCAAACTTTTTAGAACACTGAACTTTGTAAAACAATTTGGATAAGATCTGGGGTCAGAACATCTGTCTAGACTGAGGCTACCTATGCTAATTTCCCATCCCTGTTCATTATCACTGGAAAAAAAGGACTTGAAAGCCTGGATGAAAGAAACAGTCTCTCAATTTCTTCTTAAAACAAAACTCTCAGTTGTTGCTTGCATGTGAGCCCTTTTTGTGGATTTGACCATAAGTTCTGATAGTTTTTGCAAAGAATCTGACAAAGAATTTTCAGATCTCTGATGTTACGTGTTTTCTTTAACTAGCTTATTTTTTAAGAGGCCGAAAGTTGTCATTTTCATGCATTGTTTGAGGTATAGAGAGGAAAAGAATTTGCTTCCCCCAAAACCAATGTGATAGTGTTACTATAGAACCAGGAGGGCAGAATCTCCTTCCCCGACTCTCCCATTTTTAGAGCTACATTAAAGCTGAATTTTGGGGTGCATGGGGTGTACAGGGAGCTGCACTAGGAAACCAAGATCACCCCTCACACTTCTGTTGGATTCTATTGTGACATCAGCATTAGTAACTTCAGCATTGGATTCTACCCTTACATCTGATCCTTCAGGACTGACTTTATGTCAGCAAGAGTTAAAAAATAACACATCAAATTATCTTTTTTCTTCAGTAACCTCATCACTTAAGATTTTCTTGTCACATCTATGGCTCCATGAAAAATTAACTGAAAGGGAATATGTGAACATCATTTGTAGGGCAGAATAGCAGGTATGCAACTGATGATAAAAATAAAGATGACAGTTATATATTTAGCACAGAGCAAATATCATTTTACTTTCAGAACATAATAATGTTCATGTAATTGTAATATTATCTAGGAGTCAAATTAGATGTGATTATTTATCATGTATTTGACCCTATGTGGCTAATTTTTCTTTAACGTCTAGGTAATTTGAATGTGTGTGGTGGGGGGGCAGAGATCATCTTCACTGGGGGCAATTAATTTAACATTTTCTTTACACAGTGATTCTAATTGGAATCCCTTCCCCTGCTGGGTGCCTACTTTCCTTAGAATTAGGACTAAACTACATACCTTGTGTGATTCTTTCTCCCAGCACCTTGTTTTTTTTTAACTGAAAAGCAACTGCAGAAGTTGCAAACGAGAGTGGGGAAAAGGCAGTGGGAGAAGGGATTGATAAACCCTTTTGCTGCCTATCATTTGAGCATGTATGACAGTAAGACTCAAACTGCTTTCCCACCAAATGGAAAAAGCATACACAGCTTGCTTTTCAGTAAACAAAAACAAATAAACAAATATAATTGGAGCAAGAAAACTGCACATACTATGTGTGACATCTCCCATGTGACATGTGTTTTCCCATGCTGTACGTCTTTTATGTTGGTACCACTCTAGGAATTAAAAACATGGCATGTCAAAGTGGAAAAAAAGGTAAAATAGTGAAAGGATCATATGATCTAAATCTGCAGCAGAGATATTTAATATGGTTTGCATGGTTCACGTGAACTACTGCATTGGGAATTCGTTTTATAATTAGCAAGCGGCTTTAGGCAATAATATGACTCTGGAAAGGAGTTTCTTTTGTTCAATGTCAAGCGTAGATGCTAGCCAAAATTCAGTCAATTGTCAACACATACCAGGATTTTACTATGCATTAAACCCTATTAAATGTTTACTTTCTCATGATTACTAGAATGAAATCCCAGCTAGAAAAAGAAACAGAAAAAGGAGAGGGGAAGAAAGGGAACAAAAGATGGGGATGAGAGGACAAACCAGTCAGACTTGGTGTTACCAACCAGTGGAAGTTTTTTAAAAATAAATCACCGAGTGAAATCGTACATTTACTCGGAGAGAGCATCCTTTCACATTTCCTTCTAGGTGACCTCTGAGCTCCTCCAGCTTTCGATGGAGCTACATGTAAACATCAGAAAATGAATTGAAAGAGCAACCTGTTCTCTTTTCATATTCTTTGTTTCCATTTTTGAGATAAAAAAGATTAGATCATAGTGTAACACATTTCTCACTGCCTTTGCAATATATCTTGTATTTCTACAACACAAATTTACACTCCATAAACTCTGGCAAGGAAAAAAAAACTACTCAGTAAAATCAGCAAATATTTGTCAACATTCAAAAGTTGATTCAATGAGTAAATGCAGATTGTTTCATTACAACTCCCTTTTGGAATTGTTCTAAACTTTAAGTATTATCTGTAATAAGCAGAGTGCTCATGCAGTTCCAAATGGCTGTATCCAAATAGCAAAAGCTCTAATATTTAGTAGATAAGTACCAAATTAAGAAATTATCATAGGTGCCTGTATTTCTTGAGAAACTGGTGAAATAATTATATTAAATGTTAATCTATTATAAACATACTGGATGACATCCTGTTGCATGCAGAAGAGCATAACATTTCGTCACTTGTAGCTGGCAATCAACAAGTTGCTGCTGGGATTTGCGGGGTGGGGTGGGGGCAAATGAACCTGCTGGCTTGCTTTATTCTTGAGAATTCCAGTGGAGATTTATTAATTGCCAGCCAGAAGGCATTAGAAATTACATTGTTTGCCTTTCACATGCGTAACAAAGCAACAGGATTTGAGTCACTGTATGGGGTAAATTAGATGAACCCAAGACAGTTCACAGAACTATCATAGTTCATAGAAGGAAGTTCATAGAAGGAAGTTCACAAAAGGGAAGTTTATTATTCTCTCTTCCCTCTAAAAATGGGCCTCTGGTAATGCTCCTAGATGAACAGGCACAACAAGGATAGAGCCACCCCAAACACTCGGTTTTCAGCTGTTCCCTTCTCTGCCACCAATTCCCCAGGGCCCCAACTGACAATTATCTGAAAGGCTCCTAACCGCCCATTGAGATTTTTGAAGAGGCGCAGATAGGGATCCTGAACTTTTCATCTGTTAATTTCCTTCCATTTGCTTACTTTTGGATCCAAGCCACTAAAGTTCAAATTTTCAACTGCTGCATTTATTAATTATGCATTATAATATGCATTGAAATACACTGTTTATAGTAAGGATGCTTTGGTTTTTTGTTTGTTTGTTTTTTGCAATACAGTTTGAAAACAGAATTCCCTGGTAATTTTATGTACATCAGAAGTGTGCAGGTATGTGTTTTAAGAGTACAACTCCCAGAATTCATCATGCCTGCTGTTGATCATACTGCCTCAGGAACTGCACACCTTTAATGTACATGTATTTTCATTAAACCTACAATTTTATTTCACTTACAGTGGACTCAAGCTTGTATTGTTTACTCAAATAGCACATATCTAGACAAACAGAATATCTCTCACTTGCATGGTAACTTAAAATCCAAAGCAAATAAAAAAAATTAAACCTCAAAGAAAGACAGCGAGGAATGTTGTATATGCCTTTCTGAATCCTTGGCATAAACGTAACAATAACTTTTTCTTTCCCCCCCCATTATAAAGTCAATTGTATGGAATTGAATATAGGAAATAGGTGTATACTCACACCTTTCCTTTCCCTGTCATTATGCTCAGTGCAACAACACTTTCACACAGAGCAGCTGTATATGGTCATATTAAGAGAAAAGAGAGGATGGCTTGTCCTGGAATACAGGTGATACACACACACGCACGCGCGTACTAAACTTAAAAAAAAAGCAAACAAACAGAGAAGACAGGATTGGTTGGTAGAATTAAAACAAAGAAAATAAATTAAAATGAGTGCTTTATGTGGCGCAAAAACAGAAATAAACAAACTTTGAAGATTAAAAATATGAGCCCACAATCACTGCTACATAGTTACTGTGAAACCCATGCCCATGCTTTCAGAATTTCAATAAATTCTGTCTATTTAACATACTAGCATGTTTCAGTCAGCTGTTCAAGGAGGGATAGATCAAAGTCTCATCTTAAAGTGACAGAAGGTGGACACAAGCTTAAATACCTGTCTAGTTCTGTTATAGCTTAGATATAGTGACAGTTACACACGCACGGGTAACATCTCGTATAGATTATTGCAATGCGCTCTACGTGGGGCTGCCTTTGAAGACGGTCCGGCGACTGCAACTGGTCCAGAATCGAGCTGCGCGGCTGGTGAGTGGTGGGGCCGCTAGGGAACACATCAAGCCGATTCTGATTAAATGACATTGGTTACCAGTTGCTGCCCAGGCCCAATTCAAAGTGCTTGTTTTGACATATAAAGCCCTAAACGGCTTGGGCCCCGGATACCTGAAGGACCGCCTCCTTCCATATGAGCCTACCCGGCAGTTAAGATCTAGCCAGGGGGCCCTTTTGAAAGAGCTGTCCCTCAAGGAGGTAAGAGGGACAGCTTGTAGACAAAAGGGCCTTTTCGGCAGCTGCCCCCAGACTATGGAATGCCCTCCCGACTGAGATTCGTCTGGCGCCGACGCTGATGACATTTCGGCACCAGGTCAAAACCTTCCTGTTCCAGAAGGCTTTTAATTGAAATAATATCAACTGTGGGTCCTGTTGGCAATTTTTAGAGTATCTATTTAATTGTATTTTAATTGTTTTATCTTTTTATTGTATTTTAATTGTATTTTAATTGTTGTAAGCCGCCCAGAGACCTTTGGGTAGAGTGGGCGGCATATAAGTTAAATAAATAAATAAATAAATAAATATCTGGTTCTGTCCCATGTAAATTTATAAAGAAGACAGATAATGAGTGTGATATTTATATTTAACAATGTGTTTTTTCAGAAAAACCTCAGAGAACCTTTCTCTTCCTAGTCCCCTTTTAAATTCTTTTGCAAACAACCACCCCCAATAAGCTAATTAATGTATACACTCAGTATTTTTAAATTAAGGAGTGAAAACATTAAGAGACAACAATCTAACTATCTCTGAAATAGCTAAAATCCAAAATTTAATGTGATTTCACCCAAATATCACTTAACCAGAATACGTGCAACTTTAATTCTATTTCAAAATATCCCAACCCATGTTTAGTACAATCATGTAGATTTAAGAAGATACTGGATCATGATCCAGACCTCTTCTCTACATAGCATGAACATAATTTCATTCCATCCATAATTTTATTCTGTCCTGCGGTCCATCAGGAAAATGTGATGATTCCCTAATTACAGGCACTTTAAGGAAGCTATGGATATTTTCTGAATAAGTGGCAACATTTAGAGCTAGTCATTAGGCAACTAGTTTTCAGCTAACTGCATTATGGTGGCTCTTTTGTAGCACAGAAATAAACAAAATGTGATCCAACAGTGATAAAACACTGAAGTAAAAACAATGAAATGATGAGAAATGTAAAAGCCCCACCCTCTGTCTGCCCTCCCCACACACCCCAAAGAAAAGTGTAAGCTATAGAAGAAAACTTGCAAAATAAAAGTTAGAAACATATTTACTTTGAGGGATCCAACTCTACTAGCAACTCCTTTGCTTTCATCCGGGCGTCTAATTTGCTACAATGGGGGAAGATGGATAAAAAAGACAGAAGAATAAAGAAAAAAGTGAACTTAAAAAAATTTCCACACAGTCAGTTAGCAGTGCATGCAAGACATCAATTTGACTTTCTGACACACTTCTAGGGAACAAGGACACAGACTCTCATTTCTGGATCACATTATGATTTGCTTTCTGAATTCTTCTCTTTAACAACACTACAGATTTGGTACTTAAAATGGGCACACTATATTTGTTAAGTCATATTTTTAACAGTACATATACCATAATATATTATATTTTGGATCTGGTTCATTAAGAACAATGTAATAACACAAAGAAGATAAATGTCTTTATCATTTAGTCATGTAGCGATATAACTCTGTGCTATGTGGTAAGTTAAAAAGTGCCAAGCACACAAACTAGAGACATCAGTACTACAAATGAACTCTCAGCCCCGCTAAAGATGATCATTGATAACTAACAGAATTATAAACCGCTGCCCCATGTTAGAAGAGATTAGGATAACAGCCACTGTCCTTAGTTCCCAATTAAATAATTTTGCTGCCCATCCAGAAAATTTTAATGCCATACCAAAAGCATCTTAATAATAACCAAGACATATCCTTAGTTCTGTTTCCAGTACCAGTCTCCTTTTTCTTTTTCTTGCTTACATCAAGATAATTCTGTATTGTACAGTGGAATGAAGAAACACTTCTGCTTATCAAGTTTTCACATTGCTAGGAAGAAAGATTAAGAATACAAGGGAAAATATTATATAGTATAATACATAATTTATATTTTTATCATTGGCTTTGATAAAAATGGTAAATAAATCTATTTAATATTACTGTATCCAAAATTTTGTATGTGGTTAACATGCCACAAGTCCAGATGACATAGATTTAGACCTATGCAGAGAATGGGGAAAGTTCCCACTGGAATGGGCAGACAACACAACAACAACTGGAGGCCACAGTAATTGTGACAACTTGGACTAAAAATCTAGAAGATTTTGATAACATGGAAGATTCCAGTTGACTGAAACGAAAATACATATTTGCATAACTGAGTAAAAAGATGGGCAGAGAAATAGTTGTTTTGTTTTCTATTTGCAAATAATTAAGTCACAAACTCCAGTATAAGAAGGTGGCACGGGTTTCTTCTATAATCACAGGCAAGTGGCTTTGTATTTCTGTGCCTTAATTCCTCATGCATAAAACTGAAAAACTGCACAAGTATTCTAATTACAAATTAGTAGAACATGGACAACTGTAAACAGAGAAGATGAAAAAGAAAATTAAAAAATACAAAATGAAAGTGTCATTGAACTATTTTGTTTCAAACACAGAATTTAGATAGTATGCTTATTAAATACCCAAATAGAGAAATGATACCAAGAATACCACAGAAATGAGACCATGGAAGTCAAATAACATAAGAAAGGAGATAATGTAACACAGGAATCTGTAATCATAAATGAGGAGAATTAGGAAAGAAGGAAAGGAAAAAAGATCAAGCAACAAGAGTTAACAAGAAAAGTAAGTAAACATAAAGTGAAGTTTAAATACCTACCTATATCTATGTGCATAGGTTTATAGAACATTCATTTAGGCCAGTTTTATACCCACTTACCTGGAAGTACATGCCATTGAACTCAACAGAAATTACTTCTGGGTAGAATAGCAGTGTTATGCTCCAATTATATATTTTAAAGTGAAAAATACAGCTGTTGATTTGGAAATACAACTCAGAAGTGATCTAGTGATCTTTCAGTACAAAGTACAGTGGTGCCTCGCTAGACGATTGCCTCGCAGGATGAGGAAATCGCTAGACGATGCCTTTTTGCGATCGCTACTGCGCTTCGCAAAACGATGTTTCCCTATGGCGATTTTCGCTAGACGATGAGGTTTCCCCATAGGAGTGCGCCGACTAGTGGTGAAAAGCTGTCAGTGCAGCTGTCAGTGCATTCCTATGGGGACCCGCACTCGCTAGACGATGTTTCCCTATGGGAAATTTTCGCTAGACGACTGCATTTTCCCTTGGAACGCATTGAAGCGATTTCAATGCATTCCAATGGGAAAACGTGCTTCGCTAGACGATGTTTTCGCTAGACAGCGATCCTCGTGGAACGGATTAACATCGTCTAGCGAGGCACCACTGTATTGGGGGGAAAGCTGAAGATTGTACTCCATTGAAATAAGTAACTGATTTGGATTTCTTCTATACTAATAGTGGAAGATATTAATGCATGATTACAAATAATAATATTCTGTAGGCATCCTTCAGTCTCGAGAGACTATGGTAACGTGCTCTGAATAGAGGTCTTGGAACAGCGTCTAGTGTGGCTGAGAAGGCCAATTCGAGAGTGACAATCCCTTCCACACTGAAGACAAATACAATCTGTCCCCTGTCCAGCCCCCTGATTTTGCTGGTTTCGGGACTGCCTCTTTGCCTCGGCCTGCTGGACAAGGGTCTCTTCAAAATGGGAGAGGCCATGATGCACCGCCTGCCTCCAGGCTGAATGCTCAAATGTTGGAGATGTAAGACAATAAAAGGAACACTATATCATATGTGGTGGGGTTGTAAATTTATTAGGAAATTTTGGAAAGAAATAGAAAAAATAATCACCATAGATTTAAAAATAAAAATGGAGATGAAATCTGAAACTTATTTGTTCAATATGGTAAAGTTAAACTCGAGACAAGAGACAAAGAATTGTTTATACATATTAGGCGCAGCCAGAATTCAAGTGGCAAAACAATGGAAAGACAAGGAGGAACCTTCGGTGGAGGATTGTTTAATAAAATTACAGGAACTAATATTAATGGACAAACTAACAGACTCATTGAAAGGAAAGAGTAGAACGCAGCACGAATCTCAATGGGGGAAAGTAAAGAATTATCTTAGAGAGAAATGGAAGAAAGATTCCAAACCTGTACCAAGTGACTTAGGCTTAAATTAGAAGCAGAACTGCTCTCAACAGAAGTAAAAACAAAGTAAAGCAGATTGTTAATATGGATATAAAATAAGAATTAAGAAAGGTATTATTAAGATTGTGAAGAAAATAAATGTCTGGTGGAAAATAAGGAAGTAAAAATGTTAAAGACTTACTGTTTTGCGAAAGAGATAATAGAAAGTTATTTTGGTTATGTGCTAATATTGTGATAATTATTTACTTATTTTTATAATTTCTTTTTAAAATGCAATAAAGATTAAAAGTTAAAAAAAAAACACCACATTAATTAAAAGCTTATTTTTGACATGCTCTCTACAGAGAGTTCATCTGACTCCACACTTCCCCTTCCAAAAGGGAAAAGTGCCTATGTTGCTGTTATGTGCCATCAGTCACCTGTGGCTTATGGTGACCCTATGAATGAGCGATCCCCAGAATGTTGTGCCCTCAACAGCCCTCCCCAACTCTTGCAAACTCAACCCTGTGACTTCCTTCAGGAACTCAATCCATCTTATATTTAGTCTTCCTCTCTTGGGTATCCCCCATCTTGTAACTGTGCATTTGGTTTCTTTTTCCAAGGTGCAGTACTTTGCACTTATCTCTTTTGAATTTCATTCTGTTGTTGTCAGCCCAGTGCTCCAGCCTATCAAGATCATTTTGAATTTTGTTTCTGTCTTCTAGGATATTAACTATTCCACCCAATTTTGTGTCATCCGCAAATCTGACAAGCATTTCCTGCACTCCCTCATCCAAGTCATTAATACAAATGTTGAAGAGCACCGGACCCAGGACTGAGTCTTGGAGTACCCCACTTGTTACCTGCTCCCAGTTGGAGAAGGAGCCATTAATCATCACCCTCTAAGTAAAATTCTGTAGCCAATTGTGTATCCACCTGACACTTCATCTATCCAGCCCAAACCTAGTTAGCTTGCATGGGGCACTTTGTCAAAGGCTTTTCTAAAGTCAAGATATAGTATGTCTACAGCATTCCCTATCAGGGAGGTTACCTGATCAAAAAATGAGGTCAGATTAGTCTGGCAGGATTTGTTCTTGACAAATGTGTACTGGCTTCTAGTTATTACTGCACTGTTTTCTAGGTCCTTACACAGTGACCGTTTTATAATTTATTCCAGAATTTTCATGGGATTGACCTCAGGCTGACTGGCCTGTGGTTCCTCTTTTTTGCCCTTTTTGAAGATAGGGACAACATTAGCCCTCCTCCAATCATCTGGCACCTCACCTGTTTCCCATGATTTCAAGAAAATAATGGACAGCGGTTCTGAGAATTCTTCAGCCAGTTCCTTCAGTACTCTCGGATGCAGGTCATCCGGCCCTGGAGATTTGAACTCGTTCAAGGTGGTAAGGTATTCCTTGACTATTTGTTTATCAATCTCCAGCTGCAATCCTTCCCCACCCCCCCACTTGCACTTCCAATTTGTTTGGAAGTTCACAGTCGTCTTATGGGAAAAGACTGAACTAAAATAGGAATTGAGCACCTCTGCCTTTTCTTTGTCCTCTGTTATCATTTTTCCATCTCCATTGCGGAGCTGTGCCACTATTGTTTTTTGCTTTGCTGAAGAATGTTTTTTTTTAAATTGATTTTAGTGTCACTAGCTAATCTCAGCTCATTCTCAGCTTTTGCTCTCCTAATGCCATCCCTGCATTTCCTTGCTACCTGTCTGTACTCTTCCTTGGTGACCTGGCCTTCTTTCCACTTCCTATACATGTCTTTTTTTGTTTTCAGGTCCTCCCTGAGCTTTTTGTGAAGCCATGATGGCTTTTTTTGCTGCTCCCACCTTTTTTTCTTGGTGAAATTGTTTGTAGTTGTGCTATTAATATTTCTTTTTTTAGAAACTCCCACCCTTCTTGGACTCCTTTTCTTGTTAGAATCTCCTGCCATGGGACCTTACTCATCCTTGTTCTGAGATTATTAAAATTGGCTTTTAAAAAATCCAGCATATGTGTGTGGCTACACTCTGCTTTGGTTTCCTTTGAAATCAAGAATTCTAGGAGACTAGAATAGGAGAAGGATAGCTAGTCCTCTAGTTCCTTTCTCCACTTTTTTGTAGGAGAAAATTATCAGCTACACAAGCCAGGAATTTCTTGGGCCATAGTTCGTAGAATTTGCCTCCCAACAAATATATGGATAACTGAAATCTCCCATCACTACTACATTGTGCTGTTTTTCAAAAGTTTCATCTGCTTCCTCTCTTTGATTGGATGGCCACTGGTAGACTCCAACTACCATGTTTCTTTTGCTTTTTGCCCCAACTAGATTGATCCAGATGCCCTCAATGTGACTTCTAATCTCCTCCTCCTGTATTTCTGTGCAGGAATGCATATTTTTTTACATATACTCCACCTCCCTTTCTATTCTCTCTGTTCTTTTTGAACAATTTATATCCTTCAATTGCTGTATTGTAGTTGTGGGAGTCATCACCCCAAGTTTCAGTTATTCCTATCAACTCATATTCGCCTTCCTGAACTAAAATTTCCAGTTTTTCTTGTTTGTTTCGCATACTCGTGGCATTCGTATATAGACACTGGAGATTGTGTGATTTGTAGCCTGTTTGTCTTTGTACATTTTTATTAATATTACTATTAATGTTAATGTTATTGTTGACCCCCATTTGAACAGTTTGGTCTGTTCCTCTTATTGCGAGTAAGGCTTCATCTATCTTCAGCTCTGTGCTTGCATGTCTCTCCCCTTCCAATTCAGTTTAAAGCCCTCCCTGATGAAGTTCTTCATGCTGTGGCCAAACACGTTCTTCCCAGTCCTTGTTAGGTGCAAGCCATCTCTTGCTAGCAGTCCTTCTTCCAGGAAGCTTAGCCCGTGGTCCCAAAAACAAAATCCCTCACATTGACAGCTCCTTCATAGCCAATCATTCACTTTGAGTATTTCCCTTTCCCTTTCTATTCCTCTTCAGAGTACTGGTAGGATGGATGAAAAAACTATCTGGGCCCCAAAGTCCTTGAGTTTCCTTCCAAGACCTTCAAAGTCTGATGTGATTTCTTCAAAGCTCCTCGGCTGTGTCATTTGTTCCCACATGGACAAGAAGAAAGGGTTGTGAATCTGTGGGGTTTGAGCGATGTCAGTCCTTCCATCATGTCCCTTATCTGACCCCCAGGGAGACAGCATACCTGGTGAGTCCATAGATCTTCCTGGCATATTTCAGTCTCAATTCCACACAGTAGGGAGTCTCCTACTACAACTACTCTTCTCTTCTTCTTTTTGTAGGGTGCAGGTTCAGTGACTGTATTTTGCTGTGCTTCCGCCCTTCTCATGTCCTCCTGTGGGGTCTCCTTTTCATACTGTCCAGCAGACTCCTCTTCAAGAATCTGAAAGCAGTTTTGTAGTTCCACTGGTGAAGAGTTTCTTCTCCCTCTTTTGCTCCTGTGACTCTTTACCATGGTGGTTCCTCCACTATGTTTGTGGAGGAACCACCATGAATACTTGTTAGTATTCTTCACTAACAAGTTTTCATAGCATGGTCTCTGGCTCCCTCTAGTAGCCAGTTCTGGTAATACATGTGAATTTTCTTTTAATATTTTCAGACCATGTAAAAGTAAAACCACAGACACTGATTCCACAGATACATGGGTCCTACTGTATTATAAAAACAACTAGCTGAAACCAAACTCTTTAAAAACACACATCTTTGCCTCCCACTTAAATAACAGATGAAAGAGGAAGCTTCAAGTTAGCTGGGAAGGCAAGATTTTGGAACATTGCCCTACGACAAAGTATTTGGGTGTCACTCTGGACTGAACCCTGACCTACTCAAAACATTTTAAAATACAAAACAGAAAGTTGCTGCCAGAAATAACATACTTAGGAAACTAGCTGGGTCAGACTGGGGTGTACACCAACAAACAATAAGAACAACAGCTTTGTTTCTGTGCTACTCCACAGAATATGCTAGTGCTGCACGCTATAAATCAGCACATGCCAAACAACTGGATATAACTCAATGAATCATGCAAGATAATTACTGGCTGCCTGAAACCTACTCCCATTGAAAAAGTTAATTATTTGGCTGGCATTGCCTGTTCAGAAATATATTGAGAGGTGCTAGCAATTAAAGAATGAAATAATGTAATACAGCACCAAACACATCCATTTCATGGACACCAATCCTCCAGATAATGGCTAAAATTAAGGAAAAGTTTTCTGCACAGATCTCAATCTCAAATATTAAACCAGAAGAGACTAGGCTAAACCTATGGGGAACAAAAATAACATACTTAACAAAATGGATGAATGCTGAAGTGTGTCTCCCACCAGGACATAACTCTAGCTGGAACATATGGAAGTCACTTGGACTTCAAATTAAAAAAAGAAGATCAGAGAATAATCAAGTAAAATAGAGCTACTTGGATACAAGACAAATTCTCTGTGACTGTAGAGGAATTCAATCATTGCAGCACTTCTGTGCATGCAATTTATGCTCCACCACTACAAAAGAAGATCTAGCAAATAGCGGAGATAACGCTATTGAAGTAGCTCGCTTCTAGTAAGGAATAGTTTAATCATATCAACATTTTAGTTTTTTTCAATGTTACCTATTTTTCATATATGTCCATAATTTTAAATTGTACCATGTTCTGATACGAATAAAGAAAGATGCCCCAAATTTGACAGTCTCAGTTTCATCAAATTTGCCTCCAGAGATAGTTCACACTTGATTTGCTCTAGGACCTACTTGTTTGTTTTTGTGGTGGTCCCAAAGTTCTCTTCCAACACCATGTTTCAAACAAATCAAGTTTTGTCCTGTCAGCTTTCTTTTCTGTCCAGCTTTCACACCTGTACATAGTGATAATCAATACAACAGCATTGATGATCTTGGTCTTGATCTCCAGTCACCCATTCTTACACTTAATAATCTTTTCTAATTCCTTCATTGCTGTCCTTCCAAGTCTCAGCCTTCTTCTGATTTGGCTGCATTCTCTATTTGGATTGATGGTTGAACTAAGGTATAAAAAAACCTTTAACAATTTAAATTTCTTCAAGTTGTGTAGTTCTTCTGTAGCCATGATTTTTGTCTTCTTAATGTATAACTGAAGTCCCACCTTGGCACTTCTTTTATTTACATCAAAAGTCATTCTAAGTCATTGCTGCTTGCTGCTTTCCATTTGATATGTTCTGTGTACAGACTGAACAAATAAGGGGATAAATTGCACCCTTGTCTGTCAACTTTGCCTATAGCAAACCATTCTGTCTCTCCATATTCTGTTTTAATGGTAGCTTCTTATCCACAATAAAGGCTACATATCAGGACAATCAAGCGTTGAGGCACACCCATTTATTTTAGAACAACCCATAGCTTCTCACAATCCATACAGTCAAAGGCTATGCTGTAGTCTATAAAGCATAGACTGATCTCCTTTAGAAATTCTTTGGTGTGCTCCAATAGCCAGCAGATATTTGCAATTATAATCTTGAGTGCCTCTTCCTTTTTGGAATCCAGTTTGAGCATCAGGCATTTCTCATTCATAAAAAACATCACTTTGCTTGCATGAGAAATTAGAGCAATGGTCCTATAGTTACTGCATGCCTTAGCATCTCCTTTTTTGTGGACTGGAATGCATACTGAAAGTTTCCAGTCTGTAGGCCATTGTTTTCCATATTTTCTTTTGCATATTCTTGTTAGGATTTTGACAGATTCAGTCTCTGTGGCATATAAATTAGCCCTTTTTTGTCTCCAGAGAAGTATTAAGGACAGAACATTTAATCACCAATTACAGCGTGAAAGTAAATTGCCTGTGGCACTCAGTGTGATATAGTGGACTATGACTCAGGAGGTCACTCATTATATATATATCTCATTTACCTTGAAAGCCCTATTAGAGTCATTGTACATTGGCTCCAACTTGATGGCACATAACAATAATTAAGTGCCCCTCCTTCCCTCTCAAAACTGATTCATACTAAATGGCCCAACCTTGGCCTCACTACATATATTTGCACTACAAAGTTTTTTGGAGTTAAGAGCTAAGTCTATAAGCTTTCACTTACCTAAGAGTAAGCCTCATTTAACTCAACTGAACCTAATTACGAATAGCATTTTGTACTGCATTTTCAGCTGTTTTTTTTTTAAAGAAAGAAATAGGCAGAGCAGAACATGGGCTTACTGAGTTGTATTCCTTTCCCCAAAGTTCTGAGTTGAGGAGGACTGTAACTGTGATTCTCAATTAGCTAAATGAAGCTTACACCCAGAAAAATAGGTACTGTATAAAATTGCTGCATTCACTTCAGGTAAGCTTATGTGTCCATAAGCAGAGAAATACTGTGGGGGGAGACCATGTGAATCATTCCAGCTGATTTCCAAAAGATTTTCCATAGTGTAATGTACACTCCAGGGAATATTCTACTATTAGGACAGAACAGAGAAAAATCAGGGCGATGGAAAAAAGGTGGGAAGGACAATGTCCTGGCTTCAGTGGAAATGGGAAACCAAGTAGTCTAAAAGCAAGAGACACTGTGGTCCAATAGTGAAGGAAGGAGAGGAAAGTGCACAATTTATTGCAGCAGGATTGTCATGTGGAGTGTTTCCATTAAGCATGTAGGATAGAGTTCACTTCTGGAGATAGAGTCAGTGAGGGGCAATGAATGAAGCTGTGAGGCCACAAGCTGGGAAAATCTGAATGGTGAAGAGAGTCTTCATTCTATGTTAGCAGACTGGGAATCATGGGAAGCCTATGACATCTGTGCTGGAAGAAATGAAGGTGAGGAAACCACAGTTGCTAGGGTTACTATGTGTTAAAAGAATGAATCTTGCCTGATGGAATTAGTCCCTTCTGGCAAGCTGGTGCAGAATTTTGGGCACTGGGCATTTGTTGGGGAGGCAAAGAGTTTGATACAAGAATGTCCCCATTGCTGAAATAGTTTGTAAACTATGACAGGGTTGAGTTGCTGCATGTACGGTGTTTGTGGAGTGTGACGAAGCTTATCTGCTGTTGTGTTGTAAGTGCCCAGGTGGTATAGAGCTTGAAAGTGGATGGATGCTTGATGTACCTATGCCAGAAATGAAGCATGAGATTAAGGAAAGGTATGGAACAGGTACCTTTTAAAGATAAAACATGACTGCCATGTTGTTTGTTAGCATCTGTGTGAGGAGTCCCATTAGGATGGGCTCGAACACTTGGAGGGCTTTCCAGACTGCACATAGCTCTAGTACAGGGGTCTCCAAAGTACGGCCCGCAGGGCACATTCGGCTCGCCTGGCCTTTTTATCCAGCCTGTCCGTGCAGGCGTGCAGGCGCACGGGCATGTGTGTGCGCGTGAGGGTGGGAGTACGTGCAGGCGGGTGGGAGTGTGGGCACGCATACACTCGCGTTCTTTCAGCCCTCGAAAATATCACAAATATATTATGTGGCCCTCCATGTGAAAGTTTGGAGACCCCTGCTCTAGTACACTGACATGGAGCTTCCATTCTGCTGGAGACCACCTGCTCCTGACCTTGAGGTGGCTCAAATTGGTTCATCTAATAAGGGAAGCATCTGTAGCAGTTCTGGTAGGTCTCTGCAGCTGAATGGCATCCCAATTCAGTGACATGACTGTGTCACGTAAGGGAGACCGCGGCTGCATGTGACAAAGTGATTGTTTTGTTGAGAGTGTCAGATAATAGGTTGAACCACCGAAGGAGGCAGTGATGGAGTGGCTTCAGGCGAAGCTTGGTGTACAGGAGGATGCTTTTGGTGACCACCATGAAGCCCAGGAGGTACAGGAGGAGATGGGCAGTTACTTCTCTGGGCATTCCGACATACAGGACAGTCTGGATGAGTATGTGCATCCAGTTGTGTGGCAGGAAGACTGAAGTCTATAGAAAATCAAGCATTGAATTAACTTGATTCTCCTTGATAGAGAAATGGATGATTTATTAATTTATTACTTTCATTCATATGTTGTTCTTCTCTCCAAAGAGATCCAGAATGGCACACAACAGAGAATCTATATTTACATAACAGTAAAATACTTTATATAAATGATAAAATATAATAAAATCTAGCAGCGACATAAACCATTTTATCTTACGTATATTAACATATAAAAATGAATGCCATGTAAATAGTGGAATAGCAGCTTCTAACCTCTAAAGGACTGCTTTATATCCTCTCCTGAATCTCTACAGGGTGTGTTATATTTTCCAGAGACTCAGGAAGAGAAACCTAGAGCATGGGGGCAGCAACAAAGAAATAATATTTTTAAAATACATTCAAGCTGGATTGCTCTGGAAGTTGGCACCTTTAAAAGGGCAGTTCCAGATGACCTCAACTAGCTCAGAGAGTCATAGAGGTAGAGACAATCTCATAGGTATGTGGGTCCCAAGCCATTTAGTCCTTTAAAAGTAATAACCAACACCCTGATTTGAACCCAGAAAACCACTGTCAACCAATGCAGCTGGAGCAAAATATATGTCAATGATCATGATGGAAGCACCTATTAGTCTAACAACCCAGGTCTGGGATTCCTGAAGCTGAAAGTGAGGAGTCTGGAGGGACAATGAGAGATGGGGGCAGGGTTTTGCAGATCAGAGGAAGCTGCCTGAATTGAGGCTGTTTGCAGCTATCACACTCAAATATTGGAAGAAGCAATTGGTGCACTGGTGCTGTGCCAGTGGCTAAGTCTGAAAAGGAGCCAACATCATGAGGATAAAATCTGTTGGTATGTAGTCAGTCTGTGGGGGACTGAAAAGAGGTGCCAATAGTGAAGGAGGCCTGCCACCAAGGATCCATGATGGAAGAAGCACAGACACAAGGTAAGAAGGCAGCTGGGTGATGGTACCAAACATAAGGGCCCTCATAGTGGTATTCATAAGGAGGGTACTGGTTGGGACAGTATGTATGTATGTATGTATGTATGTATGTATGTATGTATGTATGTATGTATGTATGTATGTATGTATGTATGTATGTACAGTATATCACAGAAGTGAGTACACCCCCTCACATTTCATAAATATTTTAGTATATTTTTTCATGTGAACACACTGAAGAAATGACACTTGGTTACAATGTAAAGCAGCGAGTATACAGCTTGCATAACAGTGTAAATGTGCTGTCCCCTCAAAATAATGCAACACACAGCCATTAATGTCTAACCTGCTGGCAACAAAAGTGAGTACACCCCTAAGTGACAATGTCCAAATTGGGGCCAAGTAGCCGTTTTCTCTCCCTGGTGTCATGAGACCTGTTGGTGTCACAAGTCTCAAATGTGAAGGGGGAGCAGATGTTATCGCTCTCACTCTCTCAGACTGGTCACTGGAAGCTCCACATGGCACTTCATGGTAATGAACTATCTGAGGATCTGAAAAAATGAATTGTTGCTCTACATAAAGATGGCCTAGGCTATAAGAAGATTGCCAAAACCCTGAAACTGAGCTGCAACACGGTGGCCAAGACCATACAGCGGTTTAACAGGACAGGTTCCACTCAGAACAGTCCTCGCCATGGTCGACCAAAGAAGCTGAGTGCCCGTGTTCAGTGTCATATCCAGAGGCTGGCTTTGGGACACAGACGTATGAGTGCTGCCAGCATTGCTGCAGAGGTTGAAGGGGTGGAGGGTCAGCCTGTCAGTGCTCAGACCATACGCCGCACACTGCATCAAATTGGTCTCCAGGGCCATTGTCCCAGAAGGAAGCCTCTTCTAAATGCACAAGAAAGCCCGCATACGGTTTTCTGCAGACAAGCAGACTAAGGACATGGATTTCTGGAACTATGTCCTGTGGTCTGGTGAGACCAAGATAAACTTATTTGGTTCAGATGGTGTCAAGAGTGTGTGGCAGCAACCAGGTGAGGAGTACAAAGACAAGTGTGTCGTGCCTACAGTTAAGCATGGTGGTGGGAGTGTCATGGTCTGGGGCTGCATGAGTGCTGCCGGCACTGGGGAGGTACAGTACAGTCCTTTGAGGGAACCATGAATGCCAACATGTACTGTGACATACTGAAGCAGAGCATGATCCCCTCCCTTCGGAGACTGGGCCGCAGGGCAGTATTCCAACATGATAATGACCCCAAACACACCTCCAAAACAACCACTGCCTTGCTAAAGAAGCTGAGGGTAAAGGTGATGGACTGGCCAAGCATGTCTCCAGACCTAAACCCTATAGAGCAGTGGTCCCCAACCTTTTTAACTCCACGGACCGGTTGGGGAAGGTGGGGCACCCCCCCTGCGATTGTGTGCATGCGCAAAGGAGCGTGGGCGTGCACACGTGTGCGCATGTGCGAAGGAGCAGGGGCGCTCGCGGGGTGCGCATGTGCAAAGGGCACTCAGGGGGCACTCACGTGCACTCACAAAGGGGTGGGGGTGCGCATGCATGCGCGAAGGGGCTGTGTGGGGGCAAGAGTGCGTGCTGGGGGGAGATCTGTCTCCACGGCCCGGTCCGGCCCAGGCCACGGACCAGCACCGGGCTGCAGACTGGGGGTTGGGAACCCCTGCTATAGAGCATCTGTGGGGCATCCTGAAATGGAAGGTGGAGGTGCGCACCGTCTCTAACATCCACCAGCTCTGTGATGTCATCATGGAGGAGTGGAAGAGGACTCCAGTGGCAACCTGTGAAGCTCTGGTGAACTCTATGCCCAAGAGGGTTAAGGCAGTGCTGGAAAATAATGGTGGCCACACAAAATATTGACACTTTGTGCCCAATTTGGACATTGTCACTTAGGGGTGTACTCACTTTTGTTGCCAGTGGTTTAGACATTAATGGCTGTGTGTTGGGTTATTTTGAGGGGACATCACATTTACACTGTTATACAAGCTGTATACTCACTGCTTTACATTGTAGCCAAGTGTCATTTCTTCAGTGTTGTCACATAAAAAGATATACTAAAACATTTATGAAATGTGAGGGGGTGTACTCACTTCTGTGATATACTGTATGTATGTATGTATGTATGTATGTATGTATGTATGTATGTATGTATGTATGTATGTATGTATGTATGTATGTATGTATGTATGTATTTCCTCAAGAGGACCCATGGCAACTTAAAATATTAAAACTGACAGTATTGAAAGATAAAAAACAATAAATTATTACAGTATTAAAGAACAAACAGTTACAATATTAAAAGTTAGTAGATAAAAAAAGTTCTAAAAACAGATTAAAAAACAAAACATAATAGTCCCATTAAAGAAAACCCCACCCTTGAGAATGCGATGGCAACTGCCAGTAATGATGTCGATGACCTAGAGATCAAGAGGACAGTCGAGAGTACAGTCTATGATGTAAAGAGCATTGAGGGCTCCTGTACAGTGAAGGAGACCAGCATCACAGGAGGAATCTCAAGAAGAAGACAGGGAATGCTGGTGTCATGGCAAAGTATGGGATGGAGGGCAGACATGTGTCTAGAATGCTGAAAAGTGAGGAGGAGTGGGTAGAAATACCCTGACATGATAGGTGGGTCTAGGAGGTTAGCACAAAGGCAAGTGAAGCTGTCTACTGGAGCAGCATTGCTGAGATTCAGTAAAGCTAGTCTAAGGGGTCACAAGGTTCTTGGGATCACAAATGCAATGAGTAGGCAAGTGTGAAAGGCCATTGAGGACTCAAAAAAAGCATCTAGTGTCTAGACACCTGATACAGCCTTGACGTTGAGACGGTGCTGGTGGACATCGCCTGAGGTGGAGGTCAGCAATGCCAGGGTCAGAGGCACAGGGCGTGAGGCATTTTACTGCTACACTAAGTACATTTCTAAAACAAAGCCTTTGAGGTCATGTTGTTGTCAAGGGCCAGGTCCAAGGTTGATCCAAACCCAAAGTTAAGCTGAGTGGAGGTCCCTAAAGGAAGTTGAAGGTTAAAAGCTAAAATCCAGAATCAAGATTTTTGAAAAGGAAGCCAATCAAAGAGAAGAACCTTACTGAGGTGCAAGCCATGCTGTGGATGTAATGGAACTGAGGGCAAGGCAAGGAGCCCCATGTTTATATCCCTAGCTCAACATTGACAGGGCTCCCACCCAAGTATTTTAGTTTTTATTTTAGCTGTAGAAGACTCTGAATATTTGCACATGTGCTGGACAAATCTAAACGTGTGATACAGAGACCATGATGAAGAAGCTGAGAGATTCAACATCCTTAGCTCTAACAGAAGTTCAAACCAAGACTGCACTTTTAATCAAAGCTTTTTATAGTTAGTGTTAAGCTAAAAGTTGTTAATTAGTGATGGGATTTTCATATTTCAAGTACTCCTCTATCTCCAGAATTCACTTGGAGTTCCCCAGGCAAAATTCTGAGAGTGGGAGAGCACAAACAAGAAGCAAAAGAGAGGTTTTCTGGCCTCAGTACAAAAAAGTAACAATTGTAATGTTAATATGTTAATTCCTATGTGTTACATCTTAGGTGTGCTTTGACTCTCTCAATACACTATTTTGGACTCACTCAATCTTTAAAACTACCCTCCCTGTCTGCCATATTTCTTTAACAGATCACATCCTTCCCTTGTCCTTAAAAATAATAGGTAGTTAGGATCTTATTTTATTTGCTTTTGCTGTCTTTAGGCAACTACTTTTAGCTACACATTATATCTACCCTGGGAAGTTACATTAAGAGGTTTGAGTTGACAGAAAACACAGAATACAGCCCAGCACCATTTCACCTGCAGATGTCAGTAAAGGGCTTAATACTAGAACAAGGAATGCAGATCTGCTGTTCCAAAAACCTCTGGTATAGAATACAAGCAGGTAATCTGTAAGTATTTGCCCTGAAGCCCACATTTTTATTTTATATATGTTTTGCAGGAGACAATCACTTTTAAAAGAAGTCTGCACAGCCAAAGTATTTCTAATGGAATATGAGGGAAATCCATCTACCAAGCTGCCACTCTAAAATGCATGGTGAAACCTAATGCAGAGATTTTGTAAGAATGATCTCATTTAGTCCTGAAAGAATTAAAACGAGTTGATTGATAATAGAAAGCATTTTCTTCCTATGATTTCTATGGAACAGAAAGTCCCATGTTGCTGAAGATCTACTTTGCCACTGCAGAAGATAATGCACAGTATTGCAAACATGAGTGCTATTATTTCACTTGGTTGAGCTTGCCGACACATAAGCCCAAATATTATTAGAAGACAACTTGTGGTGATTACAATGAACAGGGGGGGAAACAAAGATCCTGTAGTTACAGAAATATAGAAGAGGCATTTGGTATAGAAATTTAGAATCTGAATTTCCAAAGATACCCTACATACCTGGGAACTATGAACTGATTCTGTGAGGAAAGGGAAAGGAAATTTCATACATGAATGTATCACCTTTCAGTAAGTATTTTTAGATCAGTTGTTTGATAGTTAGGTAGAATCATAGAACTACAGAGCTGGAAGAGTTCCCTAGCATCACTGAATCCAACCCCTCCCTGATGCAGGAAATCCACAGCTAAAGCATCCCTTACAGATGGTTGTCCCTCTCTTTTCAGAAATCTTAATAAAAGAATCCACCATCTTCTGCGGTAATCCATCCCACTGTCAAACAGCTCTTACTGACAGGTCATTTCCCCTAATATTTAAATACAATCTACTTTTTTTGTAATTTGAATCCATTGTTTGGGCCTTGCCCTATGGAGTTACAGAAAACAAAAATACTCCATTTTCTTTGTGACTGCTCTTCAAATATCTGAAAATACCTATCATAACCTTTCAGTCTTCTCTTCTCCAGGCCAACTCCTTCAACTTGGTCCTTGTAGGGCCTGGTTTCCAGACTCTTTACTGCCCTCCTTAGAATACATCCTAGCTTTTTAAAAACATCCTTCTGAAACTGTGGTACGCACAATTAGACACAGCATTCCAGGTAAGACCTGAACAAAGCAAAGCACAGTAGTATGATTAATTCACTTGTTCTAGACGCTATTGTTCTGTTATTGCATTATAACTGTAAACTTGCTCTTTTTTTTTGCTGCTTCATCACACCATTGACTTATGCTTAGCCTGTCATCTATTAAGACCCAAGATCCTTTCCATATTCTACTACTAAGCCTGATGTCACTCACTTTATATTTTTGCATCTGACTTATTCAGCCTAATGATAATATTTTTTCCTTGTTGATGTTGATTTGGTTGCTTTTGATAAAGTTCCCCAGTCTGCTAAGGTAATCTTGATTCCTGATTCTCTCTTCTATTAGCTCCCCCTACTAGTTTGGCAACACCTTCATATTTGATAAGCATGCACACTACACCTTCATCTAAGGTATTTATAAAGATGCTGAACAGCATGAAGCTGCAGACAGAATCCTATGGCACCCCATGAGGAGCCATTAGCTGGCACTCTTTGGTACAGCCTGTCAACTAGATCTCAATTTACCTAACAATTACATTGTCTAGTTCACTTTCTACCTGGCTGGTCACAAGAATATCATGAAGAATCTTTTGAAAAGCCTTGCTGAAATCAAGATATACTGCATCCATTTACTTGATCTACCAAGCTTGTGATGCTACCAAAACAATTGATCTGGAATGATGTTTTTTAGGAACCTGTGATGGGTCTAATACTCATTGCATTATTTTCTAAGTGCTCAGAGACTGTACAAACAGTTGTTTTAGCAATTTTCCTGGTATCTACGTCAAGCTGAGCAGTTTGTATTTTCCCAGATTCTCTGTTCTTTTTCTTTTTAAAGATGGGGACAATGTTTGTCCACTTTCAGTCTTCAGGAATCACACACCTGTTATCCAAAAATTATTAAAGATTTTTTAAAAATCCCAATTTTCTCCATAAATTCTCAAAGATTATACACAGAGGCTTTGAGATTATACATGCAAGTTCTTTTAATATTCTTCCTGCATCTAGTTCAGGAGGGCTTTATTCATTTAAAATACCTAGGTTTTTCCATATCACTCCTTTACCTATCTTGGATTATAGCACTCTCACCACCACCTTTGTTCTACTTGTACTAGGTTAAGCACTATTTACCTTTTTTGGAGAAAACAGAGGCAGGTGAGGTGTTGAACTGTTCTGTCTTCTCTGTCACCCATTATCACGAATCCAAATTTGCCAGGTAGCAGTCCAACTGCTTTCCTGTTTTCTTAGTGCTCCAACCATAGCTGAACCCACTCTTTTGTTGTTTTCAACATCTATTAGCAAGTCTGTGTTCATTCTCAGCTTTAGCCCCCCCCCCCCCGACTTTCTTCCTATAAGTACTCATCTGTACTATTCCTTGGTGATCTGTCCCCTTCAATGTCCTATATAAGCCCCTTATAACATCTTAGTTAATCTGAAATTTCCTTACATAGCCACATTGGTTTCTTCAGATACCTCTCACCATGATTGCTATCTTCTGCATCTTATGTTTATGCAATTCCCATCCATCAAGAACTTCCTTCTCTTTTGGTACTTATGTTTACAGGGTCTCATCCAGGATTTACATAAGCTTACTGAAATCAGCTTTAATAGTCCAGAGTGTGTGGCACACTACTTATAACTTTCTCCTTCCTCAATACTACAAATCCCCAGATGGTGTGTCATTTCCACCCAAAGTTTCAACTGATTCCATCTTGATAACCAGTTCTTCCTTCTTTGGGCAGATAAGATCCAGGTGAATTTAATGTCATTCCTTCCATTTTCTGGAATGCTTGAATGCTTGGTAATTTGATCTGAGGTAAGCAGACAGACAGGTATGTGGACATGTACATTTCATATGAGGAAAAACTGAACTAATCATCCTTACCAGTATCTAGAAGAGTAAGCATCCAGAATGTGGATTTTTAGTATGATTTTATCAAAGGAAGTATAAACATCCTGAGTCACTGGATATCTAATTTGGTTTAGACTACATTTCCTAAAAGAGGTATGTTGTTTGTTTAATAATTTTTTCTGTTAAAAATTCCAAGTTATTTTTCAAAGGACTATAGCCTTTGTATGTCTTTTTTTTAAAAAAAGAATGTGATTTCCACAGTAATTAGAAAGTTCAGAATAAAACTGGGTGTTAAATGGTCCCAAACGACAACAATGAACAACTAATACCAATCCTACTGAGGCTTTTAGTGGCAGATCATGCATACAATAATACCTGTCCAAGATGGATGTTAAATGTTCTCATTCTTGTCCAAAGACAGTCAGTGCCATTTCAAAAAGTTACCAAGCATACTGACCCCATACATTAAGGAATAAAATATAATATACTCCAGCAAATCTCTAATAGCAGCCCTTCAAACTTTTAAATATGTTGCAAGGTCTCCCTGCAGTTTAATACCTCTATTTGTTTTGTTTTCCCCTTTCCCCAACATATATTGTGATCGCTTGGATGACTCCAGAGACCGAAAATTGGCCCTGACATTATAGAAAGTGTCCAGGTTTAGCCTAAGATAACTTGCTGAGAAAAACAAAATAAAAATCCAAGCACAGAATACACAATGGCTAATGTTGACTAGCATAGTAAATCACACTAGAGTCAATGAGGATTTAGTGAATTAACTTCATAAGTTCCATTGATTCAAATGGGCCTACTTGAATTCTGACTTATGATACTAAAAGTAAGCTGCAGTTAGAGTAGGCTCATCTGAATTATTGAGTTGGCTCAATGGAATTTATGGAGGGAGTGAATTACCAAATCCCCATTGTATCAACTCTACTATAATTTACTGTGGTGAGCAACAAGATTTTGGCCAATGTTGCTGTTTTCAGACAATCATACAATATACACACTAGCCTTCTGCTCACATCTTGTTCGGAAAAACCAAAAAACTTTGCTTAATTATAGACTTCCTTGTTTCATTGTGGTTTGTGTGAAAGGGCTGTACCTGTGGGTAAGAGTCATTCATAGTTATTGCTTATTCAAATTACTAAATCATGACAGGATCATCCAAACTGGGTCTATATGAAGCTGGGAAAGTTTCTGGCCCTGACACTCAAACTGTGTTAAGGAATGTTTCTCAGCAGCCCATTATTCCATATTCATGACTCAGGGGAGGATTTCTATGATATTTCACATTTTCTCTGCGACCTACATTTGAACCCATAAGCAAGTTCAAACATGTTTATGATAATCTGGCTTTTCTCACCAGATTACTCATAAACATGTTCAAACCACCCATAAACTCAAACACAGGTTGCAGAAAAAATATGACATGTCATAGAAATCCTCCCCCTAGTCATGACAATGAATCATTTGCAATGCTGTGAAGTAACTTCCAACTAACTTATGTAAACTGCACATGCCTTCCACTAAAGTGAGTTGTATTACTCTGAAAATTAAATAATCATACTGTAGCAAAGACAGAATGTGGCTGGTTGTATTGCTATTTTGTTACTTGCTCAGTTAATTTTTTAAGACTACAAGACCCACGATCAGATAATGATCTCTCTCTATTAATGTGTAAACAGTGACACCATAGGACAGGGAGACATTATTATTATTATTGATCTTAACAAAAACTGCTAAAATTTGAAAGCTAGCAATGATTCAAAAATCTCAAACACACATGGGCATATGCCAGTTTTAGAAACTGTCAATAAGTAATTTCAACTGAAGAGATGAATAATTCAATGTGGGAAATAATTCAAGTGTGCTTGCCTGAGGGCAGCAATAAACAGTAGAAAGTTTCAAGTTTCCTTCATTTGAGGTTGCTATTCACTTCTCAAAGAGAAGAAACATTTTTATGTAATACAACTGGTAAGTGTATTTTTGTCATTAAAGAATGTAGTATTTTGTGTATTACAGTACAGTATGTTAATATACTTTCAGTTTCAAAACTCCACAGAAATAGTGCCATAGCTTTGTTTTTTCCTAAAAGTAATTACATTTTAAATAATATTTCATTTAACGGTGACTCAAGCAAGCAGAAAACAAAGGAGAATGTATATTTGCATAACTCTGAAGCAGTAATGACTCTTACCATATATTTTCAGAAATTAATCAGAAAAGAATTAGAAATTGATTAGAAATTTAAATTAATTACACTTAAATCAATATTACAAATTAGTTGAGTCCACCAACTCTTATTCATTATTATGGCATTCATATGGCAGGTATTTGTAATCAGATGTGCACGTCCACCACTAGTGTTGCACATGAAAAATAGGTATACTCTGAGCATCTTATAAAGTTGTCAAATATTAAAAAGAAAAGGTAGTACATTATTGTATGATGTTCATGAAATGTGACACTAAACACAAATGAGATTACCCAATGAAATAATTAAAAATAGAAAATAATTTTTCATTGTAAAAGAAAAGCTAAAAAACATCCTAAGTATGAACTGACAAATATAATTGGCTAAGATGATGTTTGTGAATATGTGCTTTTAATTGGAGTGTATTTAAAACATAACCTATGAAATACCCAATATCTATTTATTATGCCTAAACACAAAAAAGTTTATATCCAATATTGTTCCTTCCATAGAAATCTAGCAAACCACTTTGTGTCATCTTCCCAAATTTCTTTGCTATATATGAAAATTCCTTTAAAAATATTTTATAATGATTAATTAAAAATGATTTTATAATAATATTCCCCTCATGTCCCAAAAGTCATGGCAAATGTTCATGGCAAGTCTGTTTCTTAAAGATGGGTTCAAAAATGCAGACTGCAAGCACAAGTCAGAAATGTAGGTCTTAAACTCCATGCCTGAAGGCTGTTTTCTCTCCCAACTCCTCGAACAAAAGGCTGCCAATACTGAATATTTCCCTCCCCCATTGCCTTTCCTTGAAACTCAAAGTTCCTATTTGGCCAGGGAAAAGAGGTACAGAGAAATGTGGCAAATCCACATCAGAAAATTGGGAATAAAACGTTGTCTTCCCACTAGGTGACACCTAGTTGTAAAAAGATTAAAATATATATATTTAAAAATAATAGAGAACAAATATTCAAAAACTCATTCATTTAAACTGTGATATTACTGGGTTGGTTTGTTTGTTTTGTGGCTGGGGATAGTCTTACTTGATGTTAGCAGAGCTTTGGTGCGTGTATCTTGTCATAGTCCCCATTCCACCTATCTTGGCATTATACAATTGTCTGGTATTAAGAAAAAAAAAACTCCAAATATGTTGTGTCATCAAGCACTTCTGATGTGTGGTGACTATATGACTTAATAACCTCCAAAATGTCCTATCAGTAACAGCTCTGCTCAGATCTTGCAAACCAACAATATTTCATGTTAGATAGTTCTCCCTTTCTACTGCTTCCCCCCCTCCTAGCAATATTGTCTTTTCCAATAAATTCTGCTTAGATCTTGCAAACTAACAGCTATGGCTTCCTTTATTTAGACAATCTACCTCATATTAGGTCTTTCTCTCTTCCTACTGCCCCCGCCCACTTTCCCCAACAATACTGTCTTTTCTGGTCAGTTCTGTATTCTCATGACCTGTGCATGGTAGGATAGGCTCAGTTGACTCATTTTTGCTCCAGTGAGAGTTCAGGATTGACTTTACTGAACATCCTCTTTTCTGCCTTTCTTTGGTATCAGTAAGGCTCTCCTCCAAAACAACATTTCAAATGAGCTGATTTTTGTCCCTTCCTCCTCCTTTTTCCTTTCATACAGTATACACAATTTTGACCTTGGTTTCCAGTGACAATCTTTGAAAACTTCCATCTCTTCCTTGTTTTTATTTCAAAAGATGAGGCAACATATTTTGGAAAACCTGCACACAACATGTTTATAGAGAATTTTGGTTCAATATAGCTTTTCTTCCTCAGCTTGTCTACCTCAAGGAAAGGGTTTGGAAATTGGAACATAGCTTTCTAGTCTACATTCTGTGGAGCAGACATGGCAACTTTAGTTTGCCTGAGAGGTTAAAGGGTGTGTATGTTTTTCCACTGTATGTGCTGCACTCACTCACACCTTTGCTTCACCATTTCATTAAGTCCAAAACAACCTTTCAAAATATTTTGGTATAGAGGAACTGCAGCAACATCCCAACTGTTCTTGTCTCTGTCCTCTCCCAGCAACCATAGTACAGATCATTTGCTTATCTTCTGGGATCCTCTAGTACTGGATAATTCTATACGAGGGAAGACCCTGTTGGAATTTGTATGTAATGTATGCATATGTAAACTTCTGTTTTAAAAAGCCAGGAAATTTACTTCTTAAAAAACCCCTCCAGTTTATGAATGTGGGCCATTGTGCTTCTGTATCAATGATAAGCCCTCCCTGGATCCCACCTTACTGGACAACTATCGACCAGTCTCAACTATCCTGCTCCCAGATTATGGAATGTTCTCCCTTGGGAGATCAGGTTGGACCCCTCCCTTTTACCCTTCCACCAACAAATGAAGACTCACCTTTTCAGGCAGGCTTTTAACAATCATGACGGAATCCCTGAATGTCATTTTTTAGTTAAGACAGTTTTTAACATTTTACATGTTTTTAACCATTCAAAGGTATTTTAATCAGTCTTACAGTTTAATTGTTTTTTAATGTATAATGTATTGTGTTTTAAATTCTATTATTTTTAGTACTGTGAGCCACCTCGAGTTCTTTTTTCAGGAGAAAGACAGCCTATATACATAAGACAAATAAATAAATGATTCAAAATACCATGAAATGGCCTAATATTGCTGCACAATATTGTGCCCGCATTGCCAGCAGGAAAAAGCTTTATATAGCGAAAGGCAGCCTGAATGTTGACAACTCCAATGGCAGCAGTCAAGATGGTCTTCAGGATACTCTCTTCTGCGCACTACCACTCACCCTTTTTGAAAAACAGCCCTCACAATTACATAGTTATTTTGGTGAGAAGTGATAAACTGATGAAAAAAAGGAGTCAGCTTCTGGGATATTCCCTTGCTTGGTTCACAATTCTAGAGAACTTAATATATATATCAGTTAAACATTTCCCACCAAAATACTATGTAACTGTCAGGGCTGTTTTTCAAAAAGGGTGAATGGTAGTGATTAGAAGAGAGTATCCTGTAGACCATCTTGACTGCTTGACTGATATTTCATCAAATGTCTGCATGCAAACAGACGTAGTATGTCCAAAATTTCAAAATAAATAAATAAATAAATGTATGATTGTTCAGAGCTGTCACAGCATTTAAATGAGTTTGTGAGCTATTTTCATATCAACTTGTGTTACGACAGGTATTGGTCAGTGATCTTGTTAAATTTCTGCTGAGTAGAAAGCCCCCTTGCCACTACTGTAGTAATGTGGGATTGCACTGTTGACAAACACAGGACAGGTTTTATTCATGGAGATCACCATTTACAATGGCAATACTTGCACAAGTGATACAATCTTGATAGGACTTTCCACTCAATGGAAATTACAACAGGATAGTGGTCATTATGTGTTATATCATGCTCAAATGTTCAGATAGTATACATGAGTAGACATATGCTTTATCATATGCTTCAATATCTGAAAATGATCACTATGTATTTTGCCATATTGTGTTAATTTGGTGCTTTTATGAAAAAAAGCTTGATTGTGAAAAGTTGAGTTATTCTGCCACACTAGAGGACAAGCCAGGCATTAGAGCAAGTGCATTTGTTTGATGCCTTCTTATGGAAAATGATGATAATATGGGGCAGAACCTTAATGAAACTCTAGCTTGCTTCCACTGACTGTCAGTGGAACCACGGTTCTGAGCCCAGGGTAAGGACTAGTAATTGATGTAAAAACTAAAACCTTGAAATGGCTAGTGTAACTGCAGGAATGTACAGTTCCCATTCCTTGAATTCTTCTAGTCAGGCTTTCAGAAATTCTTCATATTCAGTATGAATGAATTTAATTGATATCCCAAAATAACAGGCTGATTCCTCAAGATATATGTGTGTGCGGTTTGTGAATAAAAGAGCAACCTCTTTTTATTCCCATATACTATACTTCAGACATTGTCATTTGGTGTCTTATTCTTGCCTCTATTCTTTCTTCCTTATAGCAAAATAATTTTTCCCTGAAGAAATAAACAGAAAGAAATTCCTTCCCTGACAATCTGTACTTTCTATGGTTCAGCCCAGTTAATTTTGTTACCAAGTTATAGAATCAGAAACAATGAAAACTCTTCTCAGTAATCAGTCCAGTTCTGCATAAAGATCACATTGTCTAATGCAGAAGGAGGAACATATGGCAAGACAATGTGATATAGAAAGAATCTACTTTTTAAAGTATCTTTGACCTAGTTACTCATTATCTTTCTCAAACTTAGTCCTCATTTTATACTTAAAGTTGGATAGCAACAAACTGAAAAATTTAATCTTCTGCAAATTAAATTCTCCATTATATTCCCTGAAATGAGAATTAGATATAGCCTTCGGCTACATAAGTAAGCCATAGTGCAAATATTTAACAAAGAAGAAAGAGGCTTATTAATAGTGAGTATTATACTCCATTCTCTTTTTTCTAATCTTACTAAAGTGCAGCTATATTGACTTTAAGGGGTGTAAACAGAATAGAAAACCAGAAGCTTCACTGAGAATTCTTAACCCATTAAGGTGTTTATTAAAAGGGCTTGCTAGAAAGCATTTTCTGTCTTCAATTCCAATTGCTATATGCAATTTTATTTTAGATTCCAATTATTAAGAAGTGCATCTTGAAGATGACCTGCAAATGCAAATGGTCTACTGTATAGGTCAAAGTGATGTCAATGTATTAACAGTTTATTCATAACAAGTTGTCTACTTTATTTTTGCCTAGACAGTTCTTCCAAATGAACCCAATTGAAATGCGGTACACAGGTGTCAACTGAGCTACACAGAGAAACAGCTAGCACATAGCAGCACATTTTGCACTCATGGTTGCTAGGAAAAAAAGTTGCTATGACAGTGAAAATCACTGCCTTCTACTGTTGGTTATACACATTTACAGTCAAGTTCACACTGATATTACTCCACATGATTCTGTACCTAGGGACAATCAGTAGGGATGGTTCTTAATCTCTGCCTCTTAAACTATTTATGGTCTAACTCCTACTGTATGTAAAATACTACACTGACAAATAAAAATTAACAGGGAAATGTCCTCTGAAACAACCTTTTTAAATTGAGGGGGACAGGTCATAGTGGAGAGTTCTGAATAAACGCAATCCACCTGGAGCAGGAACTGGCAAGCCACTCCACTATCTTTGCCAAGAAAACCCCATGAACAGAAACAAAAGGCTAAAAGATATGATGCTGGAAGATGAGCCCCTCAGGTTGGAAGGCGTCCAACATGCTACTGAGGAAGAGCAGAGGACAAGTACAAGTAGCTCCAGAGCTAATGAAGTGGTTGGGCCAAAGCCGAAAGGACGCTCAGCTGCGGACGCGCCTGGAAGTGAAAGGAAAGTCCAATGCTGCAAAGAAAAATACTGCATAGGAACCTGGAATGTAAGATCTATGAACCTTGGTAAGCTGGATGTGGTCAAACAGGAGATGGCAAGAATAAACATTGACATCCTGGGCGTCAGTGAACTAAAATGGACAGGAATGGGTGAATTCAATTCAGACGATTATCATATATACTATTGTGGGCAAGAATCCCGTAGAAGAAATGGAGTAGCCCTCATAGTCAACAAAGGAGTGGGAAAAACTGTACTGGGATACAATCTCAAAAATGATAGAATGATTTCAATACGAATCCAAGGCTAGGGTTGCCAGATACATTGGTACCAAAAGGAGGACATAGAAAGACAAAAAGGAGGACAAAGGAGGACATATTGAATGTTTCATTTGAATCGTTCCAGATTAAACCCGCAATCAATACAATTTTATGACAATTGCTGCCAATAAACGTCTCTTAGTGAACTGACCAAGAAACAGTCATGTTAAAAAATAAAAATAAATTCAATGGAGGCTTTTTTCAAAATACCAAAAAACATTATTTAAACAGCTAATTGTACAATTATTACCTTATAATCTTTATTAATTACACAACATATTTCTCAGAGGAGCCAACTTTTTGCAGAAGATCTTCATTAGCAATCACATATGCATAAACCTGTTCACAGGTAATATTCTTCAAATTGTACTTTGTGAGAATGATGCCTTTTACAGAGTCAGCTAAGAGTCTGTTCCTTTCCTTTGTCCATTGAGCATTAATCAAGGAGAACACTCTTTCCACATTGCCATTGTGTCCAGGAATACAGAAGAATAATTCACAAATTTTAAGTAACTCTGAAAAGCAACTTGCATTTGGGCAACTTTGGAAAAATAAACTCCACTGTTCATGCAAGAGTCTTTCAAAAAACTGTTCATTCTTGTCTTGCACAAATGATTTAAGATTGCAGTATTGGTCAAACAATTGCACATCATCCACAATAATACACAATAATGCAGTCACGTCCTGTTTTTATGATTTTATGAAAGTCAGTCTCTCTCTCATACACACACCCTCCCTCCCTCCCTCCTTCCCTAAATTTTCTACAATCTTACCTTTAAACAAGCTCTATGAAGCCACCCGTCGCTCTCTCGCACCTTCCTTCCCTCCTTAACTGGAGTTTTCCCTCCTGCTCGCAGTCACCTCCGGCGGAAGCAGTCATTCACAAGCCGGATTGACTGCCCGGGCTGTTCTACAGCTGTAACCAATCAAGCCGCCTTATCTCCGATCTCTGAAAGAACGGAGGATTTACAAGTGCCCGCAACTAAAGAAGGTAGCAGGGAGAGGTGGCTTACAATTTGAGGTTCGGCTGCAGGGGGTGGGGCTGGGGGTGAAGATACAAAAGCCGGACATTTTAAAGCTTTTTAGCTTTGCCTGCCAGACAGAGGACATTAGCTTGAAAAGGAGGACATGTCCTCCTTTTGCCGGACGTCTGGCAACCCTATCCAAGGCAGACCTTTCAACATCACAGTAATCCAAGTTTATGCACCAACCACCGATGCTGAAGAGGCTGAAATTGACCAATTCTATGAAGACTTACAACACCTTCTAGAACTGACACCAAAGAAAGATGTTCTTCTCATTATAGGGGATTGGAATGCTAAAGTAGGGAGTCAAGCGATAAAAGGAACAACAGGTAAGTTTAGCCTTGGAGTTCAAAACGAAGCAGGGCAAAGGCTAATAGAGTTTTGTCAAGAGAACAAGCTGGTCATCACAAACACTCTTTTCCAACAACACAAGAGGCGACTCTACACATGGACATCACCAGATGGGCAATACCGAAATCAGATGGATTATGTTCTCTGCAGCCAAAGATGGAGAAGCTGTATACAGTCAGCAAAAACAAGACCTGGAGCTGATTGTGGCTCTGATCATCAGCTTCTTATAGCAAAATTCAAGTTAAAACTGAAGAAAGTAGGAAAAACCACTGGGCTAGTCAGGTATAATCTAAACCAAATCCCTTATGAATACACAGTGGAAGTGAAGAACAGATTTAAGGAACTAGATTTGGTGGACAGAGTGCCTGAAGAACTATGGATAGAGGCTCGTAACATTGTACAGGAGGCAGCAACAAAAACCATCCCAAAGAAAAGGAAATGCAAGAAAGCAAAGTGGCTGTCCAACGAGGCCTTACAAATAGCAGAGAAGAGAAGGGAAACAAAATGCAAGGGAGATAGGGAAAGGTACGAAAAATTGAATGCTGACTTCCAAAGTATAGCAAGGAGAGACAAGAGGGCCTTCTTAAATGAACAGTGCAAAGATACAGAGGAAAATATTAGAAAGGGGAAAAACAGAGATCTGTTCAAGAAAATTGGAGATATTAAAGGAATCTTTTGTGCAAAGATGGACATGATAAAGGACAAAAATGGCAGGGACCTCACAGAAGCAGAAGACATCAAGAAGAGGTGGCAAGAATACACAGAGGAATTATACCAGAAAGATCTGGATGTCCCGGACAACCCAGATAGTGTGGTTGAGCCAGACATCCTTGAGCCAGACATCCTGGAGAGTGATGTCAAGTGGACCTTAGAAAGCATGGCTAACAACAAGGCCAGTGGAGGTGATGGCATTCCAGTCGAACTATTTAAAATTTTAAAAGATGACGCTGTTAAGGTGCTACACTCAATATGCCAGCAAGTTTGGAAAACTCAGCAGTGGCCAGAGGAATGGAAAAGATCAGTCTACATCCCAATCCCAAAGAAGGGCAGTGCCAAAGAATGCTCCAACTACCGTACAATTGCACTCATTTCACATGCTAGCAAGGTTATCCTCAAAATCCACCAAGGTAGGCTTCAGCAGTATGTGGACCGAGAACTCCCAGAAGTACAAGCTGGATTTCGAAGGGGCAGAGGAACTAGAGACCAAATTGCTAACATGCGCTGGATTATGGAGAAAGCCAGAGAGTTCCAGAAAAACATCTACTTCCGCTTCATTGACTACGCAAAAGCCTTTGACTGCGTGGACCACAGCAAACTATGGCAAGTTCTTAAAGAAATGGGAGTGCCTGACCACCTTATCTATCTCCTGAGAAACCTATATGTGGGACAGGAAGCAACAGTTAGAACTGGAAATGGAACAACTGATTGGTTCAAAATTGGGAAAGGAGGACGACAAGGCTGTATATTGTCTCCCTGCTTATTTAACTTATATGCAGAACATGTCATACGAAAGGCAGGACTGGATGATCCCAAGCCGGAATTAAGATTGCCGGAAGAAATATCAACAACCTCAGATATGCAGATGATACCATTCTGATGGCAGAAAGTGAGGAGGAATTAAAGAACCTCTTAATGAGGGTGAAAGAGGAGAGCGCCAAAAATGGTCTGAAGCTCAACATCAAAAAAACTAAGATCATGGTCACTGGTCCCATCACCTCCTGGCAAATAGAAGGGGAAGATATGGAGGCAGTGACAGATTTTACTTTCTTGGGCTCCATGATCACTGCAGATAGTGACAGCAGCCACAAAATTAAAAGACGCCTGCTTCTTGGGAGGAAAGTGATGACTAACCTAGACAGCATCTTAAAAAGCAGAGACATCACCTTGCCGACAAAGGTCCGCATAGTCAAAGCTATGGTTTTTCCTGTAGCGATGTATGGAAGTGAGAGCTGGACCATAAAGAAGGCTGACCGCCAAAGAATTGATGCTTTTGAATTGTGGTGCTGGAGTAGACTCTTGAGAGCCCCCTGGACTGCAAGGAAAACAAACCTATCCGTTCTGAAGGAAATCAACCCTGAGTGCTCACTGGAAGGACAGATCCTGAAGCTGAGGCTTCAATACTTTGGCCATCTCGTGAGAAGAGAAGACTCCCTGGAAAAGACCCTGATGTTGGGAACGTGTGAGGGCAAGAGGAGAAGGGGACGACAGAGGACGAGATGGTTGGACAGTGTCATCGAAGCTACCAACATGAATTTGACCAACCTCCGGAAGGCAGTGGAAGACAGGAGGGCCTGGTGTGCTCTGGTCCATGGGGTCACGAAGAGTCGGACACGACTTAACGACTAAACAACAACAACAACTTATTTACCAAGTGGTTTTACTAAAAAAGTGGCTATTATAATACAGTCTGACACAAAATATCAAATAGGTTCTTCAAATATTTGATTTTGAAGGAAGGCTAATGTAACAAAATTATACAACTGTACAGTCTAATGCCCTAAGCAATTTATATATTTGCTCTTCAAAATATTTATTCCTGCTTGCAAATCCTTAGTAGTGATTTTAACTGAACGCTCATCGCAGATCAGGACAGCTATGAGAAAAGGAGCTATTGCATTACTTCAACAGTATTCCTGCCAAATAAAAGAACCTTTTATGAACACATTTTCTCTGAAGAGTGCAAAAAAAAGCTTCAGATCTTTGCAATGTAAGAATTTTCCTTCTGACATTCTGTCATGATACTGTTTAAATGAACATGACAAGAATTAAAAGAATCTCAGAACTATTCACTTAAATTTTAGCAGAAGTCACATTCTAGCACTCCAGCACGACTTCATAGAATATTCCAGTCTACGACACATAAACCTTTGAGTATGACGTTGGTACAGCATTGGTAAACAAGGTGATATTTAAGTATTTCTCAGGGAGTAACCAAGTCCAGGTATAAATATAGATAAGAATAAATAATTTATTTAACAATACCTATAAGCCTCTAGAACTTTTGAAGGGATTAAAAACTTATCCCAACCTTGTCAGAAGAATCCAATATTCAGTAAAGACTTGGAAAGTATTTTTTCAAGGTCTATGAATAATCATCATTGTGAATTTTTAATTGCTCACTGAAATACCTTTTATTAGCCAGTAGTGAATTGAGACATTGCAAATGATAGACCTCACCAACTTAGTATACAAGTACATGTGGCTGGCTATTCAGAGAACTACCAGAAGGTACATGGAAAAATAATGATGTATTCAGCTTAGTCTGAATTTCTCTTCATTTTCCCATCTGAAGCCTTGATCCATGGCTCTTCTTGCATAAAATGCTAAATTCCACCTGCACATTCAGTCTCCCATTCCCAAGCCACAAAGAGATATAAATCATCATAGTACATTTGATGGCTACTCAATTAACTTCCCAACTGTTGAACCTAGCAAGCTATTGAGACTGTACTTATAACACTAATAAAGTTTTAGAGCTGGGTCGATATGTAGATGAATAGATCACCAGAAATGTATAAAGTTCTAGGGACCTTTGAAATGTTGATATGTTGAGAATTCAAGGGCATAAAGAAACAGGGAGTTTCAAAAACGGTGGTTTGCATGTAGAAAGTCCAGCCTGTCTATTCAGGAAGTGATAAATGGCCCTTACATAGGAACAGCTGTTGGAGATCTTGTGAGACCTAACAGTCTCATGAGATTTCACACTCCAGATCTTGTGTCAAGAAAACTCATGAAGAACCATGACCTCATCTGTCTTACCAGGGCTGTCAATGTCTCCGCATGACTTCCTTCTGCTTTCTATATCCTCCTCTCCCAAGTTCTTGATCAGACTTCAGTAGGAAACACTTCCGCCAGAAAAAATAGAGGGCTGCCCTCGGCTGTAATACACAGTACTTAGCTAGATAGATCTGATTTAGTATAACACAGGATTGGGGAGAAGACACTGAGCTTCTCTGTTTCATCAAGTACTGTAATTGTAAATCGTTTACAAGGTATAAAAATGTGTGAAACCAATTATGTTGATCAATTCTGAAATACTCTTTCTCAAATAATAAGAAATAATACTCATACAAGGCAACTATGGCTCCTGCCTACAAGGATGGTTCCATGATCCCATCTTCTCTTTTACCTTCTTTGTATAATTCCATGAAGATACCTTAATAAATCATGTATTTCAAATCACACAGACTAGCCTGTAAAGCATCAAAATGTTCTTTTTGTTTAGTTGTACATACTTTTGGCATACTTGTTCTTGCAAGTAACATATGTCAATATAAAATTTCAATGCATTTCTTTGGTTTTATTTCTCCTGAATAGTAGCAAATGAGAAAAAATTTGAAACAATAAAGTTATGTTTAAATACAATTTCTATAAAGTGCACCTTTTATTACCATGATCCTTTTTTCTACACAGAGAAATTAAGGCACAGACATCCAGAACTGAGCCTATAGTTTTTACTGATATTTTCCACTCAGATTTGAAAAACTTCCAGGCTTTCTTTCAATAATAGTATCTTGAAGTATGTCAATTCATTAACGACAATCCAAAAGACAGAAGGAAGTTCTAATATAATTTAACTTTTAAGACCAGAATACTTTGGCAAAAACTAATCATATAAGTGTAATTACATAAGTGGTTGTCACTGTCCATGGCACAACCGGCCATGCGTTGTAGCAAAATTGGTCCTATCAGCCGTTGCGGGACTGACTAAGTGGCTGCCAAAAGATGGTGGATTGTTTGTGCTATCACCCTTCCTCACATGGTTTCTGGATTCTTGGATTCAACACGATTCTGGCCAAAAAATATAATTAAAGGTTTTGTCAACCTTCTGTATGTAAATTAATTTATGCCAACCAGCAATACCTCTGCTCTGTTAGAGTCAAGGCATATAACTCATAATAAATGCCAAACATTTAGATAAAGATTTGTTGAAGGCAGGGTATAAGTTAATATGACTTGGTGAGAGAAAATGAGTGAAACAGAGCAAAAAAATTTAACACCAGACACTTGTAATTATGTTATAAAGCAGAACACTCTCAGAGAAACATGATCAAATAGATAACAGAGAACACTTTTGTTTACAGTTTTCTCTATTAAAACACGGCAACACTGATTATGCTGGAAAGAAAGCTTTGTGATATGAAAAGAACCAGCTGAATACAGATGAAAAACTCAAGTTCTGAAAGAAATCATGGTATTTTACTGGTCTTTCTACCTGCTCAGCTTTGTCACAAATATATTAGTACACTGGGTATTATACCAAACATATTGGATCACCTCCATAAGTACAAGCAATATAAAATTATTTCTAAACTATTGACTAATAGTCTCAAAGGTTGGCATTAAAACTTTCTTTCTATATAATTTAGAGTTTCCAAAGAGGAGGCAGCAAGTATCCAACTTAAGGCAAAACTGTTTGGCTTGGAAGTATTTTAAATATCTTAATATAGGACTGAGGCAGAGAAGTGCCACAGCTTAGAAAAGCCCCAGATGTTTCTATAGACTATTTATTATTCTTGTTCTGTTATTTGAGGGCAGAGTTATATCTACTTTCCTGTATAACTAATGCACTGCAAAGGATTTAAGTACTCACGGCTGGTATTGTAACAGAGAACAGACAAGAATTTTCAGATATTATGAAACATCAGTATATTGACTTGCAAATACAACAACACTAGATTCAACAGAACAGTACTTATCACATATATTATCTTTCTTGCCTTTTTTTGTATCACATATTTCTTACAGAGCAACACATATATTAGAAAGTTGCTACTCTCAATATTATCACCTTGCATGTGAGCTAACCTTCAACAGCAGAAGGCATCAGTCAGAAAAATTAGGTATTCCACCTCTCAATGGTCAGATATTGTACTTACTTTTGGTGTTGGGCAGGAAGCAGTAGAGAGGCGAGAGGTGGCCTGGGCACGAGGGGATTCTGAAGGGGTAGTACTAAGTGAAGCTGTGTCTCGTGGAAGCACCTGAACACCGCGAGAAATGATGGAATCTGGAATCTAAACAAGAATACATATTGTATTACTCTGTCTAAAAATCATACTGAGTTATAACATACTCAATATCAAAATACTTACAAACAAAACAACCTAAAAACTGTTTTTCCTTTATTCTTCAATCTGTCCCTAGATATCAGCAGAAAAAGGTGCTGGTCTCTGGATCCTAGTTGTCTAGCTGGCAAGCAGAGTAGGCAAATGGAAGGGCCTCAAAGAGTGAGCTCAGAGATGAAACAGATTTTTAAAAAGTCCTTCAGACACCCTGGTAACAAGCCTACTATAACTGCATGGTATAGCAGGGAACAGTGACAGCAGAAGCAAGAGCGAAGTCTTTATACACCATCATCAATCTTCTCTTGCCACTAGAAACACTAAAAAGTTGAAGACTGTTCAGCTATATAAGTGAGGTGACCCCTGCCTGAAAAAAACTTGTGATGTTGCTTGAATCTTGCATTCTTTCCCATTGTCACCATGAAAACCTACAGACCAGCAGCTGTAACAGCCAAGCAGCACCAATATCTAGGGCTTGCAGGGTAGATATTTAATAATCACTTTCCTAAAGAAGGGTTCATTTGTATTTAGGTTTGTGTATCTATTGAAGACTCAGAAGCCTACTGTAAGAAAGATGGTTGGTTATACATATTTTAAAATAAAGCAATGAAGAAAATATAAAGGCTTATACATGAAATAAGGAGAATTTCATCTTAATGTCACAGGTTCAGTCTGAGAAGATTATGAGCTGACATATGTCACTACAAAATGAACTTAATGTCTGGCTCTATCAGTCCTAAATCAACAAGTATGGTAACAAATCTTTCTTTTATTGTAAAATACATCGTGGGGTAATAATTAGAAATGTTTTGTCATAAGTTATAGTTCTAAAACTATCTATGAAACTTCAGAGTCTAAAATGTAGTGAGTGTAAATTTAAGACATTCTTAAATAGAAATGCTAATAACATCCACTAGGATGCAGTCAAAAATGTAAAATAAATAATTGCATATTCTGTGTTTCTTAGTTCATATCTCACTTCAGATCCTAATACACAGATTTAATAAATTCATTGTTGTTTCTACTCTTCTGGATATTTTTGTCTTCACTATTCTGCTAGGGAGAAGTGTTCATTGAATAAGATTACTGAATCCTCTTCAGGCTATTTATAAGGGCCCATAGAAGAAAGGAAACAAGGGTTAGCTTAAGATTTTGCTACTCCGTGGTACTAGGTAGCTCTAGAAAGTAAGTCTCTGTCATGTTAGTTTTGGAAAAATTCCTCAAGAACATCTGAAATCTTTTTGAACACTTTCTTCCATACTGAGTTTGTTCCATTCTGCATGGATACTTTCACCAGCGTTCTATTGCTTAAACGTGGAACAGAAGGGAAATTGCATTAGTGCTCCACTCAGCAGGATTCTCATCATATAACCAGTCTCCCAACTACTGTGAGAATGGACATTCATGAGGGAAGCTACGGAGGTAGGACTGGAGACTGTTTATGCAATTGCCCTTCCACTCCAGATTTAGGTGATACAGTACTAGTATTTGCTGAAATGTTTGTATTTTCTACTAAAACTGATATGTATCTACAACTATAATGTTTTCTATCTACACCTGCTACCTATTATTATTTTAAACGGCAAGCTTCAGTTTCACCATCAGTCTAAAAGTGAGGCTAAAAATTACATTTCAGGATTAAAACTTAGACAGTAGGCAATTTACCTCAGTTGGATATGCTGATAAGAAATAAACAGAGAAACAGACTAAAAGGAAAACATCCTTAAAGCCTTGGGGGCTTGAAAATAAATAGAGCACCAAATTAATACAAATGAATGGAGATGAAGACACACTACTAGCTCAATGGACGCAAATTACACCCACTATAAAAGCCCTCAAAATGGCCTATTAAGTCATGAAAGGAATTGGTATTTTCCCTATTTATCTTAAAAGAGGACCCTCCCCACACTTCTGCCCCAGTTCTATTCTATGTGCTTATTTGAGTGCACAAGATAACAAGGAAGCTTTTTATTCCCCTTTCCTTCTCCTTGGCTTCACTATCCCTTCCACTCCTTTTCACTAATTGTACTTTCCAGAATAGTGAACCACTGAGTTTTCAGATCACAAGGTTCTTGCCAGCAGATACAAAAGAGACAACCAGAGCAAACACTGCAGAACAAACAAGCAAGCAAACAAACAAACAAGTATATAATTAGAAAGGATATGGTGGCAAATAACAGAACATAAGAAGATACATACTTTCTAAAAAGCTGGGAGGTGTGTGTGTGTGAAATCTGCATAATTTAAAAAACTGTAAACTGCCCAGAAAGTGCTTTAAGTTTAAGAGCTATGTGGTGGGGTATATAAGCAGAAGACTTTGCTTTGCTTTTGCTTCACTACAAAAATGTGTAAGAATGTAACGACTGCATTCATGCATCAGACCCAGGTATGTCTAGTTGACCTCTTAAGAGAATGGGATTTGTCTCTACTTGTTCATATAAAACAACTACTGCCAAATTATTTAACTATATTCAAAAGCTTTTCCAAAGATCTAGTAACTTCATACTGGTTTTCCTGCTCTAACAAAAACTTAAAACAGCTAGTCTTCTGATGTCATTTCTATTCTCTCAGGTTTGAATCCACTGTTACATCAATTCAATCCCAAAAAACCTGAAGATCTCCGAATTCTCTTGCATGTGTAAGTACTTAGGATTTTTTCCCATTATAAACTATTATCAATCAAATGAAAAACATCTTGCTTCCCCTCTAGGTCCTAATTTCAATGGTGAGAATGGCTGAGCACATTAAAATGTCACTAATTGAAGGAGTTACTGGAGGTTCAATTTCTTCCCAGACAGCCTAACACCTTTGCTTTTACTTCTTTCATTTCATGAGTCTGAAGAAAAAAACAACCACATGGAAGAGAAAACAAGCAGGATTGCTGTATCTGTATCTTCAAGAAACCCAGCATTGCACACTTCAATTATCAAAATTGTTTTATTTTCATATAACGAAAGACAATGGAGACAAGCGTCCATGGGCAAAGAGGAAGGAGCAAGCTGTAAACAAAGAGATGGGACAGTAAGCAGGGAACAGCAGGGTGACTAGAGGGAGATAAGGAGAAATAAAGGAGGGAGCAAAAGGAAGGAGAAAAAGCCAAAGATTAATAACGAAAGGAAGAGGAGAGGCAGATAAAGACCAGAAGGAAGAGCAGATTTGAGAGATAAAATGAAGCTACAAATAATTGAATGCATGATATATTCCTCTTGTTCCTTACAGTATTCTACAACTTGCTTATGGACACATACAAATTAATTCTATTGTTACAAATGGCTACTTCCATCATACTTTTAGAAATATTAATGAAATGTTAGGATTACAGCAGCAGTCTATAGGAAATTGAAAGGGAGTTAATTTACCTCTGCCTTCACCTAAATTTCATTTAGTTTGTTGGCTGAATGAACATGCAGGTAAAGAAAACAAAGAGGAAAATCACACCTGCTGTTACCATGGGAATTGTTCTAACTAACTTTATTCTTATGAAAAGTGAAGCAAAATAACAGCTGTGTTGCCACCATAGGGAAACACTTCTTTGAGAAAAAGGGAAAGATGGAGAACCTTCCATTGTATCTTGTTCCTTCAACTCCCTGCTGGCTTCCAACACCTTCATGGCCAGTACTGGAAGATGCAGAGTCTCCTTTTCTCCCAATTTTTCTGTCCTTCCATGTATACTTCCCCAGGATCAAGGAGGCAAAGAGATTCTGCAGTCTTCTTTCTGCCCCAGATCTTGCAAGCTTTAAGTGGGAAGGGGAAAATCAAAAGGAAGGGATCCCTCCCAATGTTTCTCCTACAACTTGCTGGCTAAGTCCACAGGTATACTGTGAATGGAGAGCAGAGATACAAATATTCAGGTCTGCTGACAAGAGTTAGGCTCACTACAACCGTTAAATTCAATTACAGTGCTTTCACTGAAGCTTGTAGCTTCAGCTTACTAACACAGTCAGATATTAATTTTCAAAGAAAAAAGATGACACTGTTCAGACTCTAATTGTAATATGTGATAAGTGGCAATGGGATTTGAGGGCTGACTAAATGAAGTATTCATAGTTTTTAAAAGTCAAAAAGTCACTGCTTGTTTAGGGGGGATATTAACATATACACAAAGACAATTTAGATACAAGCTGTGTAGTTTTCCTTTTCCGAGGAAATGGCAAAAAGAAAATTATAACATAATTCATAAGTGCTAGACAAATATGACTGACAGATAATCAATAACAGCATCTATCAGAAATATCTGTCTGTAAACCATCTCTAAGCCATTTGAACACAGATGCAGCCACTCAGACTCTTTTGAATTATAAGTCACCTTCCAGCTTCATTTTAAATTCAATATCTGAATTTAAAAATATCTATGACAGCTTTCAGTGCTGAATAAATTACCTCACACTGCTCTAAACCTAAACAAAAACTTTAAACTTAAAATTAAGACTCTACACCATTAAAATAAATAATCCTAAAACAATGTATATTTGAGATTGTATGAAATCAGTTAAGAAATTGTTAGCTCAGAAAGCAACAAAATATGTCAGTGGAATAAAACAAACAGCTGTTATCTCTTCCTTACAGACAGAGAGGAGGCAGGCAGTATGGCTGCTGATATTAATAATAAATCCTTTCGTAGGTGTGGCTTACCGGTTCTCTTGTACTGCCTGCTGTGTGATGGGAATAACAGATGAGACCGGGAATGGGATGTTCACCTTTTGCCATGATAGCAGCAGAACTGGTGTAGGATGGATGCTTCTAATGTACAACACATAACAACTATGAATACAATGATAGGACAACATAAACTAAACAAGCAAAATGCCATAGAGGAAAAAAGGATGAAAACACGTGGAATACCTAAATGTCAGGTGTTTAAATGAGCAAACCAGTTTAAATCTCAGGTATTTTCTGCTGCTTCTTCTTTCCCTTTTGCTTCCATTTGAAATGTTCCAGGACAGCAAATCACTATAGCACCTTGGAGCAGAGTGCACTGGAAGTTGGAAATGGGGTCTTACTCGAAGTCTCATGCCTAGGTTCTCCAACTTAGCCTGATATATGGGAACATGGAAGTTAAAGGGCACTTAACTGCTCCTTTTTCTGCACATCCCTCTATTGCTTGCCTCCCACTCTATTCTGTCATGGAAGTATTGGAAGGAACCACCTACTGTGGAGTACCCAAGACATCCAACAGGCACATGGGCGAAAGTTGTACAGATAACTGTAACTATTGCAGTCATGATCATTTAAACAACTGATCTGAGCAATTTTAGTTAAAAGAATGTTGATGCTCAAAATGAAATGTTTCAGTCTATCTACAAGTCATAATCTGGATACCTAGGCTGGAATCCTATATACCTGGAAGTGCCATTGAATTCAGCGCAATCTACTTCTCAGCAGACATGCATGGAACTGTAATACTAGATCTCTGCTTCACACATTGTTCAGAGTTTGACTCCAATTTGCTGTGCTCAGATCTCCAAGCCAAGCTCAAACTATGCATTGCTAGGACAAAAGAATGTTAAGCAAATTTCTTGCAAGATGTAAAGACAGATAAACCAATAAAGCTGATTTACATTCCACTAGTTTTCAAAGTGAAGATTGACATCCAGAAGCTTGGATTGCATGCTAAAGGCTCATCGCAAACCAGTGATTTATAATGATCTTTACTCTTCTAGTTGTACTTAGCATGACACCTTACTCAATTCAGTCACTCTAATAAATGATCAATGGGGGGTAGCATGGTGTATCTCCACATGCTTCTACTATACAGATATTATAAAACAGTGGTGTGTTTCTGAAGCAGAGGTAGAAAGCTTTGGCCTGCTAGGTTTTATAGTTTTCAACTATCAGAAACTCTGGCTGGCATAACCAATGATAAAAGATTGTGGGAGACATAGTCCAAAACATCATAGGGTTAGAAGCTCTCTACCTTAGATCTAAACTTAGTACCAAATATAACTACTATAGGGGCGGGGGAGATCTTCCTTTGTTCAAGCAGAAATGCTCACCGCTTGTGCTAAGACACTAGCTGAATAAAATCATAACAGCCAGAATCAAACTGCCAATTTATGCTTATGCAAGTGTAATGGAGCCTGCACCAAAAAAAGCAGTCAGCACTTTCTTAATTAGTAGCAATTTGCCACCATGACTTACAGCATTTCACTTACACAGGTATAAATTAGCAGTTGAATTATAGCCTACACCTGATGTAAAGGGGGGAAAAACACTAAAAGAAAACTCCCATTATATAAAAGAAACTTTAAATTCTATTATTAAATACCCCATTTTTTTTTATTTTTAGAAACGAACATTGATAAAAAGCAAGTGCATTCCTGAAATGTAACCAGCTGCTCAGAGAAAGTACCTGAGATTGAAACTGATGTGCTCCCTTGTATAGGACCTCAACTCACCTTAGCTGCAATGGCTGCAGCAGTTATATGCGAGGAGGAACTATCCTCTGTTGAAGCAACTCCACTATCTTTTTTCTCTTCCTCCTCTTCCTCACACTGTACACCTTTGTCTTCTGTCTGCTTGTGTGGGCTGATGGTTGGAGGAGGAGAAAGAGGTGGTGGTGGTGAAGGTAGATCTTCAAGTTCATCATGTACCTCTTTTACTTTTACAATGGCATCCCGCAAAAGGTCAATGGCATGAGGTAGGGCTGGCAGTATAAACTGAAAGCATTCCTGTGCACAATGAGAAAAATGACAATGATGATTTACCCAGAAAAGCTTATAGATATTCAGCAGTTCTGGTTATTAAAGTTGGTAGAGTATGTATACTGTTCTTGTGTTTCTTGTATGTACTTTGTGAACTAACTAAAGCTGTTACGTAAATACTACTGTTACTTTTACAATATCTACACCATGCTTCCACCTCAAAGCTTTCTCTTTATAAACATTTCTCCTAATGGCTTAAAATATTCTATAACCTAAAGATCTTAAGGAAAGTGTCTCAAAAACACACAGAATAAAAATCATTGTATAGTCAAAAAAAGTTACATGAAGTGAAGTTTTTGATTTTCCTAGCAGAAGATCATTCTCTTACTCAGGATTAAGGAAGGAAGGAAGGAAGCTCTGCAAAGAACAGATGAAATATCAAGATTAAAAAGAAAGACTGAAAGTAGCCATTAAAAAACTATTCTAAGAAATCTCCCACTGAAAGCCTAGAACACAACCTTTCATCACAACTTCAGCAAAGGGGTGGTTTGTACAGGATAAGGCAGTTCTTAAGATATCCTCATTCTAGACTGATTACACACTCTCACATTTAACATTTTACCTATTATACTACATTATACTGCAGCCCTGCTTCAAAGATTCTGTCATAGTGTTAGGCACTGCCATACATCTTTTCAGATTATGCTCATTATCTATCCCCCTTAATGGCTTCTGTACCAGATTCAATACAGTAGAAAGTAGAAATTAAAAATACATTTTTGAACTCTCGCTGCAGTATCATCGTAGTTATTAGATCTTTAAGAAGACCAGCATACTGGAGTTCTTGACTGGTTCTGTTTTCCTTGGTCAGCATGCTATTCCTATTTTATACTATTTTCTTGCTGCTTCACATTTCTGCCTCCTTTTCCCCCAACTATATTCTCTCTGTTACTATGTCACTGTATTTTGACTAATTGTTCTTCCACCAGTATGTATTCTTCACAGAGCATATAAGAATGTAAGAAGAGCCCTGCTGGATCAGGCCAAGCGCCTATCTAGTCCAGTTTCCTGTATCTCACAGTAGCTCCACCAGATACCTTTGGGAGCACAGAAGACAACTAGATACCTGTCCACTCCCCTGCATCTCACATTTTGAGGTACCTTCCTTTTAAGCCTGGAGATTATACATCCCCATCATGGCTTGTAATTTGCAATGGACGTTTCCTCCAGGAATCTGTCCAGTCCCCTTTCAAAGGCATCTAGGCCAGATGCCATCACCACATCCTGTGGCAAGGAGTTCCACAGGTTAACAACACACTGGGTAAAGAAATATTTTCTTTTGTCTGTTCTCACTCTCCCAACACTCAATTCGAGTGGATGTCCCCTGGTTCTGGTATTGCATGAGAGGGAAAAGAGCTTCCCTCTATCCACTTGATCCATCCCCTGCATAATTTTATACGTCTCAATCATGTCCCCCCTCAGGCGCCTTTTCTCTAGACTAAAGAGCCTCAAATACTGTAGCCTTTCCTCATAAGGGAGGTGCCCCAGCCCAGTAATCATTTTAGTTTCTATCTTCTGCACCTTTTCCAGTTCCACTATGTTGTTTTTGAGGTGCAGCGACCAGAACTGTACACAATACTCCAGGTGCGGCCTTACCTGCATTTTGTATAATGGCATTATAATGTTGGTTGTTTTATTTTCAATCCCCTTTTTAATGATATGTAGCATGGAATTGGCCTTCTTCGCTGCTGATGTACACTGGGTTGATACTTTCATCGAGATGTCCACCAGCACACCAAGATCTCTTTCCTGATCTGTCACGGACAGCTCAGAACCCATCAACTGATAACTAAAGTTTTGATTTTTTGCCCCAATGTGAATTACTTTACATTTTCTAATACTGAAACGTATTTGCCATTTTGCTGCCCATTCTTAGCAGCCCTAGTTAAGTGAAACCCTGCCCTCCACCAGGGACTCACCAGGATCCTCCAAGCCCTTGAGACAGACTTAAAACTTCTTCCCCTCCTCTCCCACTTCCCTTGCTCGTGGAGGGGCTGGGCAGCCTGGGAGGAAGGAGCTGCGCGCCGCCAGGAACTTGCTCCTTGGCTCCTAAGTTCCCAACGGCTCTTGAGGCTCGCGCCTCTGCAGTGTGTGTGCTTCCCCCCCCCCTCCAGCGTGCGCCCAGGCAAGGCTAACAAAGCACAAGGTTGGAGGGGGGGAGGCGATTTTGGAGCTCCGCCCCCTGCCAGCCAGCCAGGTCCCGACCTGCCTTTACTTTCCCCCTCTCCTCTTTCTCCTACCATAAGCCTTTTAACCCTCCTCTTGTTCGGCTCCCTCTTCGGTGCCGCTGGCAGGGCCACTGCCGTGTTGAAGCAGCCGCCGCCCTCTCCTCAATCGGGCTTGCCGGCTTTGGGACCCCGCCACCCTCCACACCAATGCCGCCCCCTCCACTGCTGCTGTTGTTTCCCGCAAAACAAACCCAGCGCCTGCCAGCCCCAATGGGAGCCTCAGTCCAGGCACCGCCACTGGAGGAACCTGAGCCACCACTGTGGTGCCTCCTGGCAGCAGTGGCACCCCTGGAGGAAGTGGCACCAGGTACATTTAAAGAAGCGGAAGGAGAACGGGAATGAATTAATAATAATAAATACAATAAATGATGGTATTTGAATAAATGTAGATTGTTGTACTTGAAAAAAATAAAACATCCCCCGAAAATAAGCCCTAATGTGGTTTTTTGTGCAAAAATTAACATAAGAACCTGTCTTATTTTCGAGAAAGCACGGTAGTAGTGAACTTTACATGTTTTATAAAAAATAAGCTTGAAAGGGGGAAAAAAGAATAGAGTTAGTAGCAAAGAAAGAGATGAATATGGATAGACACACACACACCGTATTTTTCCGTGTATAAGACAATACTTTTGTCTAAAATCTTCAGACTAAAAATTGAGGGTCATCTTATACACGGAAGTAAGCTGAAAGAGAACAAAAACAAGTGGAGGGGAAAGCAGGAAGCAAAGCGGTCCTGCAGCGCTTTGATCCCTGCTTTCCCTTCCTTTTGCTAAGGCTCTCCACTTGCTAGGTCTCGCGGGGCTTAGCAAAAGGAGGGGGGAAGGATCAAAGCAATCCCGCGGCTGCACGAGAGGGAAAGGGATCAAAGAGATTGTGCAGCCATGAGATTGCTTTGCTCCCTTTCCCCCTCCTTTTGCTAAGCCCCACGGGGTTTAGGATGAAGGGAGTGCCTTAAAAAAGTGCCTTAGCCACAAGGGCTATGTTTGCTATTTTTGTTCTTTGGGTGTCCTCATAGAATCATAGACAAGTGAAGTTGGAAGGGGCCTACAAAGGCCATCAAATCCAACCCCCTGCTCAATGCAGGAATACAATCAAAGCATATCTGCCAGGTGATTACCTAAGTTTTTCTTGAATGCCTCCAGTGTTGGAGCACTCACCAGCTCTCGAGGTAACTGGTTCCACTGCTCTAACAGTTAGGATGTTTTTCCTGATATTCAACCAAAATCTGGTTTCCTTTAACTTGAGCCCATTGTTGCGTGTCCTGCACTCTGGGATGATCGAGAACAGATCTTGTCCTCCCTCTGTATGACAGCCTTTCAAATATTTGAAAAGTGCTATCATATCACCCCTCAGCCTTCTTTTCTCAAGGCTAAACATGCCCAATTCTTTCAGCCTTTCCTCATAAGGCTTGGTTTCCTGCCCCCTGATCATCCTTGTCGCCCTCCTCTGAACTTGTTCCAATTTGTTAGCATCCTGCTTGAAGTGTGGTGTCCAGAACTGGGCACAATACTCAAGGTGAGGCCTAACCAGTGCTGAATAGAGGGGGACTAGCACCTTGCGGGATTTGGAAACTATATTTCTATTGTATTCTCGAAGGCTTTCATGGCCGGGATCCGATGGTTGTTGTAGGTTTTTCGGGCTCTTTGGCCGTGTTCTGAAGAACAACCTTCAGAACACGGCCAAAGAGCCCAAAAGACCTACAACAACCATATACTTTTATTAATACAACCTAAAATAGCATTTGCCTTTTTTGTAGCCACATCACACTGTTGGCTCATATTTAGCTTGTGATCTACGACAATTCCAAGATCCTTCTCGCTCATTGTTTTGCTGAGCCAGGTATCCCCCATCTTGTAACTGTGCAATTGGTTTCTTTTTCCGAGATGCAGTACTTTGCACTTATCCATGTTGAATTTCATTCTGTTGCTTCCGGCCCAATGCTCCATCCTATCAAGGTCATTTTCAATTTTGTTTCTGTCTTCTGGGGTGTTAGTTATTCCGCCCAATTTTGTATCATCTGCAAATTTGACAAGCATTCGCTGCACTCCCTCATCCAAGTCATTAATAAACATATTGAAGAGCACCGGGCCCAGGACTGAGCCTTCGGGTACCCCACTTGTGACCTCCTCCCCGTTAGAGAAAGACCCATTAATCATCACCCTCTGAGTATGATTCTGTATCCAATTGTGTATCCACCTGACACTTGATCTATCCAGCCCACACCTAGTTAGCTTGCTAATCAGGATATCATGGAGCACTTTGTCAAAAGCTTTGCTGAAGTCAAGATATACTACGTCTACAGTATTCCCTCTGTCTATTAGGGAGGTGACCTGATCAAAAACGAGATCAAATTAGGTTGGCAGGATTTGTTCTTGACAAATCTGTTGGCTTCTAGTTATTACTGCATTGTTTTCTAGGTGCTTGCACAATGACTTTATGATCTGTTCCAGAATTTTGCCTGGGATTGATGTCAGGCTTACTGGCCTGTGGTTCCCAGGTTCCTCTTTTTTGCCATTTTTGAAGACAGGGACAACATTGGCCCTCCTCCAATCCTCTGGCACCTCCCCCGTTTCCCATGATTTCAAGAAAATAATGGACAGTGATTCTGAGAGTTCTTCAGCCAGTTCCTTCAGTACTCTCGGATGCAGGTCATCTGGCCCTGGAGATTTGAACTCATTCAAGGTGGTAAGGTATTCCTTGACTATTTGTTTATCAATCTCCAGCTGCAATCCTGTCCCCCCCACTTGCACTTCCAATTTGTTTCTAATTTCATAGTCTGTCTTATGAGAAAAGACTGAACTAAAATAGGAATTGAGCACCTCTGCCTTTTCTTTGTCCTCTGTTATCATTTTTCCATCTCCATTGCTGAGCTGTGCCACTATCTCTTTTGTTTGTCTTTTGCTACTTGCATACTTAAAGAATGCTTTTTTATTGCTTTTAGTGTCCCTAGCTAACCTCAGCTCATTCTCAGCTTTTGCCCTCCTAATGCCATCCCTGCATTTCCTTGCTACTTGTTTGTACTCATCCTTGGTGGCCTGGACTTCTTTCCACTTCCTGTATACCTCTTTTTTGGTTTTTAGGTCCTCCCTGAGCTTTTTGTGAAGCCAAACTGGCCTTTTTTGCTGCCTCCCCCTTTTTTTCTTGTTGGAATTGATTGTAGTTGTGCCTTTAGAATTTCTTTTTTTAGAAGCTCCCACCCTTCTTGGGCTCCTTTTCTTATTAGGATCTCCTGCCACGGGACCTTACTTATCCTTGTTCTGAGATCATTAAAATTGTCTGTCTTAAAATCCAGCAGAAGTGTGTAAGGCTGGTGTGCAAGGTTTAAAGTACACAGCTGAAGAGTTTTTAAGCCCAAACAAGGGAGGAATTTTAAATCTAGGGTTAGAACCTTGCCCATAGTTGCCCACTCACACAACTTCTAGGTTTCACCTGATCTAGAGTTAAAAGGTGGTGGAAGCTGGGAATTAGGCTTATGGCACCTTCCCCTAGTTGAATGACTCCTCTAAGGAGGTGCATTCCTGACATGGTGGAAGCAGTATAAATATAGTTTGGGAAACTTTAAAAGTAGTAGGGAGAGGATTAAGTATAAAACATTCATATAATTTGAAAAAAATCAAAAGAGCAAAAGGTAAAGGAGCTAAAGGAAGAAATTATAGAACTAGAGAGAAGATATTTAAAGTACACAGAAAGAAATGTGTTGATGGAAATCATGGCAAAAAGGAAAGAACTAGAGAATGTGGAGATAGAAAAGGTACAGAGGTATTTATTGTGTTTAAAAGGGATTACTATGAAAATAGCAAAAAAATATTCTAGAATGTTGTCTCAAGTCACACAATCAAGAAAAGCAAAAAATATGATAGGAGCAATAAGAAACGATAAAGGGAAATTATGTAATAAGATGAAAGAAAAACTGAGGGTTTTTCTGAAACCAAATAAGAATGCTACAGACCCAAGTTCCTATAGACCTATAGCATTAATAAATCAGGATGCAAAGATATTTACATCAGTGTTGGCAAGAAAAATGAATAAATTTATTGAAAAATATGTTAAAAACAATCAGTGTGGTTTTATAGGTGGTAGACAAATGCCAGATCTGGTTAGGAGAGCTATGAATGTAAGTTTTTTTATAGAGAAAATAAATTAAAAGCAGGTAAAATAAAATTAGATATATTCAAAGCCTTTGATTGTGTGGAATGGCCAACATTGAAGATACTGATAAAAGAAATGGGGTTTGGAACAAAATTTAATAATGTTACACAACAATTATATTCTGGTAATAAAGCAATAATGACGGTAAATGATGGTATTACAGAAATGACAAACCTAAGTTGGGGAACAAGAGAGGGATGGCCCCTATCCCCAATATTGTTTGCATTAATAATGGCATTATTGGCAAATGAGGTAAGAACAGATGAAAAGGGATAGGATTTCAACAGAAAACTAAAATAAGTCTATTTGCGGATGACAATTTGTTAACAATAGAAAACCCAGTAAAAGTTATAGACAGAATACAAAAGCATTTAAAGGATTTGGGGGGATTATGTGGATTAACAATCAACTGGAATAAATCTGAAATGATGTTTTATAATCATTCTAGAGAAGAAAAAGAAAAAATAAATTAAAAAATAAATTTAAGGAGACAGTGTACAGTGGTGCCTTGATTTACGAATTTAATCCATATTGGAACGGTGGCCGTAAGTGAAAACGTTTGTAAGTCAAAGCACCATTTCCCATAGGAATGCACTGAAAACCGATTAATCCGTTCCGGCTGAAGGAAAAAATACCCCCCCAAAAAATAAATAAATAAATAAAACACTGCAAGCCCCTGGGGCTGCAAAAAACGAAACAAATAAACACAAACATAACCCCACCAGCCCAATCCCACCCTGCAAAAGCCACCCAAAACAGTTTTAAAAAGGCAAAAAGCAGCATCTTACCTCACCACGAAGACTCCTCTGAAGCCTCCCGGCCATGCTCAGCCACCCGGGCTCCACCGCCGCCGAGACCGCCGTTGGCGGGAGCCCTCCAGAACCCTACCCGGCCTTCCTCCGCCGCCGTGTGGGCCCACCGGCGCCAAAACCGCCGCCCGCAGTAGCCCTCCGGGACCCTACCTGGCCTTCCGCCACTGCTGCGCGGGCCCACCAGTGCCAAAACTGCTGCCCGCAGTAGCCCTCTGGGACCCTACCCGGCCTTTCCCTGCCACCGCGCGGGCCCACCGGCGCAAAACATGCCGCCCGCAGTAGCCCTCCGGGACCCTACCCGGCCTTCCGCCACCGCCGCGCGAGCCCACCGGCGCCAAAACCACCGCCACGCAGTAGCCCTCCGGGACCCTACCCAGCCTTTCTCCACCACTGCGCGGGCCCACCGGCGCCAAAACCACCGCCCGCAGTAGCCCTCCGGGACCCTACCCAGCCTTCCGCTGCCGCCGCACGGGCCCACCAGTGCCAAAACCGCCACCCGCAGTAGCCCACTGGGACCCTACCCAGCCTTCCGCCGCCGCCGCGCGGGCCCACCGGCACCAAAACTGCCGTCAGTGGGAGCCCTCCGTTCGTAAGTCAAAGCTCCAGCCACAAGTCAAAGCAAAATTTTGCGGCCGGAGCTGTTTGTAAGTCAAATTGTTCATAGGTCAGGGCGTTCGTAAGTCAAGGCACCACTGTATTAGGTTTCTGGGTGTAGATTTTACAAAAGGAATACAAGATTTGAAGAAAATAAATATGGGAAGAATAAAGAAAGAAGTAAAAGATAAGTTTGAGAAATACAAAACATCAAAGTTATCTTGGTTTGGTAGAATTGCATTGTGTAAAATGAAAATATTACCTAAATTTAATTTTATGTTTACGATTATTCCAATTAATTTTTTTGAGAGAGAATTAAAGGAGTTACAACAAATAATAAATGAATATTGTAATGGGGGAAAAAGAGCCGGAATAAATAAAAAGATTTGGTATTTACCACAAAAAAGGAGGATTAGGAATTCCAAATATTAGTAAATATTACGTCGCAAACCAACTAAGAGTCATCCCAGATATTATAATAGAAAATAATGCGATAATATGGAAGGATATCGAATTACAAGAACTATACGAAATGGGGGAAGTGCAAGAAAATTGCTGGTATAAAAAAAACCTTTAAAAAACAATGAGAAAGATTTATAAAGAAAGTAATGGAGATGTGGAATAAATGGAGACAGATATTAAGTCCCAGAATATCTCCCTTAACCCCAGTAATAGAATTGGAAAATTTCCCAAAATATGGATTTAAGGATTTAACAAGTGTCTTAAAAAGAAAACAGATATACAAATGGGAAGAATGGAAAGAAAAAATTAAAACTAATGAACAAATAGCCAATTTTGCTGAAGAAAAACAGCAGAATTGGGATTTCCAGCTGCAAGAGTGGTACAATTAAATATGGAATTTAGCAATTAATGATAAATTGACTTCAGAAATTAAGTTTAAAAAGGGAGATAGATATATTAATAGATTCAATGAAATATGGGAAGAATTTATAAAAACTATATTGTGTAAAGGGAAAGGGGGAAAATGGGCAATGAATATATGTATTTTTGGAAGGACTTTGGGGGTGGATAAAGGAGAAGAAAGATTATGGTTATAAGTAAAACTATGTAAGATATAATGGTCCCTAGGGGGAGGGGTGCACTAGTATTTTGTGATTATTTAGTAAGTTTTATGTGTTAGTAGTATATGTATCTTGGTTTATAAATAAATAATAATTTAAAAATAATATAAAATAAATAATAATTAAAAAATAGTGATGTGAATAAACAGTTAATTGTGGCTAATTTTGCACGTGGTAAGTCTTAGTGAATTAGGTGTCTGGCTGTGAACCCAGAGGTTGGGAGTTCGATTCCCTACTGTGCATCTCAGAAGAACCAGCCAGTTTGGCCTTGGGCAAGCTGCACACTCCCAGTGTGCCTCCAGAAGAAGGGAATGGTAAACCTCTTCTGAAAACATTGGAAAGAGTTGCTATAAGTCAGAATTCACTTGACAGCACACAAGTATTGTTATTAAGTCTTATTATTTATGTGCCAGCGTCATTTATATTTTAATCCACGTTGTTCTGCACTGATTTTTTTTAATTTAATTATAATGTTTTCTCTCCAATTCATTCACTTCCCTCTGACTTTGTCTTATAGACATGGTTCCTGTTCATCTGCTGTGATTTAACAAACCCTTCAATTTTATTGCTCCTGTGAATAGATTGAAGTCATCTTTGGTTATGCTCTCCTGCCCACTAGAGCAAACAGAGAATCTAATTTTCATCTGAGCATATGCAGGCAAGCTGAGATCTCTTCCAGTGCTCCTTCAAGAGCATTAACCATGTTTCCTACTCCCTTTGGCTAATGGTTTTCCTTGCCTTTATACTCAACTCCCATATTCTTCCTTAGAAAGACAAAGTAATAGCAAGTTCTCAAGGTAGACAGGTTTCTTACCTTTAGTGGATGTTCTTTAAGTGATCTGTGCAGATACACATGAAGTTGTGCCTCAAAAAACATCATGGAAACTACTTGAATTTAGAAAAATTAAGTATATACTTGCCCCATCCTCAAGACATGCACATAACCCTCACATTTTATGTGCATGATTTTAGAGGTGAACAACCAACTTTGGGTCAGTTTATTTATTGCCACCTGTTACATAGTCAAACCACAAATCTGCAGTGGGGAAAGATTTTGGATTGTATAGTTACCCAAAAGGCCACATAAAGAACATAATTTATAGTTAACTAACCTATCTTAAGGGACGTGGTGGCACTGCGGGTTAAACCGCAGAAGCCTCTGTGCTGCAAGGTCAGAAGACCAGCAGTTGTAAGATCAAATCCACGCAACGGAGTGAGCTCCCGTCGCTTGTCCCAGCTCCTCCCAACCTAGCAGTTCGAAAGCATGTAAAAATGCGAGTAGATAAATAGGTACCACCATGGTGGGAAGGTAACGGCGTTCCGTGTCTAGTCGCGCTGGCCACGTGACCACGGAAACTGTCTTCGGACAAACACTGACTCTATTGGCTTGGAAACAGGGATGAGCACTGTGCCCTAGAGTCGGACACGACTGGACTAAATGTCAAGGGGAACCTTTACCTTTACCTAACCTATCTTATTTCTTTGTGATTTCTGTACAGACATAAAGTGAAAATAGCAAGTGATTTACAGAAGGGAGGTCAGAAGTGGCTGTAAGACACTTACATCAATACCAAGAGGAACAACATTAAAAGCGTCCCCTCTGAGAATTATAAGAGCATGTACAAAACCTAGGGGATGGGTTGTGGACCTGCTCTTCTTGACTTGATCAATGACCTCATCAGTTTGGTACTAAAAAGAAAGTGGTATTTGAAAGAAAGATTATTTTCTGAGCATTAGTATTTGGTGGAAAATAGTAGCTCAGTAGCCAGACATGACACCACAGAGCAGGTATGGAAGATCTTTGCTGAGCAGAGGTCCAAATTATAATTTGAAAAGGGCTGTGCCCCCTGCAAATACTTGGTGAAAAATATACACAATAAAACACACAAAAAAGTGGTGACATGATCTCCCATCAAAAATACAGCAGCACAATTCTTAGCCTCTTTCCATTTTATCTGAAGTGATTTAAAACCTATTTCACTTTCATTAAACTTATTTAATAATAAAAATTGTATGCCTTATGCTGTTTGACTTATGCTGACACCTGCCAGGGTTTCATTGGTATAAAGTACTCTGAAGTAGTTTACAGTCTCTTCTTGCAGTGGCAGTCTGGGACTTTCAGCATGTGCTAGGCTAAATAGGCTGGCACTTCCCCCAGGAAACACAATGGGGAATTGATCTCCTGATCTCTTCTTCCACCTCCTTCATGTGAATCTAGTTTGGCTTTCTGTATATGTTTTGCATACAGATTGAACTACTAAAGGGGGGGGGGGATGCACCTTTGTCTACAGGAAACCATTCTGTCTCTCCATTCTGTCATAATGGTAGCTCTTGTCCACAACACAGGTTATGCATTAAGATAATTAAGTGGTGAGACACACCCATGTCTTTCAGAACAACCCACAGTTGCTCACAATCCACACAGTCAAAGATTGTGGTCAATCAAGCACACAGACTGATCTTCTGAAATTCTTTGACACTTTTCAGTAACTAACATATATTTACAACAAGATCTCTAGTACTTCTCCTTTTTCAGAATCCAGTTTAAATATGAGGTATTTCTTGTTCCATATATGGTAGAAGTATTTGTTGTAACACTTTGAGCATCACTTTCCTTGCATGGGAAATCAATGCAATAGTCCTATAGTTACTACACTCTTCAGTGTAGCCTTTCTTAGGAATTTGAATGTATATTGATTGTTTCTAGTTAGTGTGCCATTTTTAAATTTTCCATATTTGTTGGCATAATCTTGTTAGGATTTTGACATTCTCTGTAGTTTGGAATAGTTCTATCGCTATCCTATCTACTCTGCATGGTTTATTTCTTCCAAGTACTTTGAGAGCAGCTTTCACTTCATTTTCTAAAATTACAGCTTCTTCATCATAGGAGTCTTCTTCAGAGGAATCTACCTTGTTTCCCCGAAAATAAGACCTAACCTGAAAATAAGCCCTAGTATAGGGCTTATTAAATATACTTATTTTATAGTATATTTTTCAGAATGCTCGTAATATAAGTCCTACCCCAAAAATAAGCCCCAGTTAAATGAAACCCCGCCCTCCACCATTGTGCAGCATTGTGCAGCAACCAGAAGATGACATGACTGTAACTGAATAAATGTAGATTGTTGTACATGAAAAAAATAAAACATCCCCTGAAAATAACCCATAATGTGTTTTTTGGAGCAAAAATTAATATAAGACCCTGTCTTATTTTAGGGGAAACACGGTATCATCCTTGCATTTTTTTCTGCATAGCTGTTTGGTGTATTATTTTCACCTTGTCTATGTTTTATTTTGATCAGTTATCCACAATGTGGTGTCAGGAGGAAAAACAAATACCAAAGTTCTCAGAGCTAGGAAAAAAACCCAAAAGTTAAGTTTTAAAACTTAATAAAGAACAATAGCTGGATTTACTAAGATAAAGTGATCTCATATTGTGGCAGTTACAATGCAGGAAAAAAATAATACCAGTGTCATGAACCAGAGAAGGAACAGATAGAGCTTTAGTACAGAATCATAAAATAATTGAGTCAGGAGGGGCCTGCCTATAAGGCCACTGGGTCCAACCCCCTGCTCAATGCAGGAATACAAATCAAAGCAGATCTGACAGACGGTTGTCCAATTCTTTCTTGAATGCCTCCAGTGTTGAAATGGAGGTGCTCACCACCTCCTGATGCAATTGGTTCCATTGTTGTATTGCTTTAACAGTTAAGAAGCTTTTCCCGATATTCAGCCTAAATCTGGCTTCCTGTAACTTGAGCCCATTATTACATGTCCTGCACTCTAAGATGATCAAGAACAGATCCTGCCCTCCTCTGTATAACATACCTTTCAAGCATTTGAAAATTGCTATCATATCCCCCCTCAGTCTTCTTTTCTCAAGGTGAAACATGCTCAATTCTATCAGATTTTTTCTCATAGGGCTTGGTCTCCAGTTCCCTGATCAGCCCTGTTACCTCCTCTAAACTTGCTCCAGTTTGTTGGTATCCTTCTTCAAGTGTGGTGTCTAGAACTGAACACAATGCTCTAGATGTTGAGTCATGGCAACTGGACTTCTTTCTTATTAGGTTGAAACATTTTGCTACTCAACCGCCCAGAGTAGACCTAACCGCCCAGAGTTGACCTTTGGTCTAGATGGGCGGGATAGAAATCCAATAAATAAATAACTAAATAAATAACTAAATAAATCTAAGTAGCTTCTTCAGTCTGAGGAGAGTTGGTAGGAGATTCTGATATATCCTCCTCCATGTTGGTTTCACTTTCCCCTGGTCTGAATAGGCCTGTTAGATGGACAAAGACTGGGGGGTGAGTGAAAATCCCACATCTGCAGTCCTTCTCCACCCACTGTCATGGGTTGTTAACAGTCGTTAACAGTGGTCTTTCTGTTGAGTGTGGTCCTGATCCTTCTGGGGACGGATGAAAGGGAAGCATGATAAATAGGAGACAGATTGTATCTAAGGCCTCCACCCCTGTTGAGTGAGGCATTTTCTATATGCACATGTACGGCCTCCCTGACCCCTCTCTCAAACCACCTTTCTTCTCAGTCCAAAATGAGTGCATCTTGGTCATCAAATGAGTGCCCTTTGACCTTCAAATGAAGGAACACTGCTGATTGTAGTCCTGAGCCTTGTCATTTGAAGGACAAAGAACACCTATTTGATGACCAAGAGGTACTCATTTTGGACTGAGAAGATAGGTGGTTTGAGAAGAGGGGTCAGGGAGGCCATACATGTACATATAGAAAATATATGACTCAGTGATAGATCTACAAGTCAGGGAGGCCATTTATTTCAAAATTAGGTCAGGGAGGCCATTTATTTCAAAATTTTGTATCTTGGGATTTATCTTGAGCAGAAGGTCCTTTGATCACGTGAGGGGGCAGTAATCCCTTCAACAGAGGTAATTCTGCTTCTTAATGTAGATGGGGATTCTGAGACCTCTTTAACTTGTAGATCTATCACTGAGTCATGGTAAAGAGAACTGGTTCCTTATAGAAGATGGTCTGGGTTTTTTTAAGTGTATATATTTACTTCTTAAATTGATATTTTAAGGAAACGTAGGCCAGAGTCTTGTTTAGGGATCATGGAGCAGAAGGGCAAATAAATAAGCATTCAGTCCCTTTCACATGCCCAGTCTCAAACTTGTTGCAGGATTTGTTGCATGATGGGGGAAACTGACACACGATTGCCCCTACATATCCAGGTTTGTTTTTTTTAAATCGTGATTCTCAACTAAACAAATAAACAGAACAGCTGGCAGAAGACTATAAATAGCACAGGACCATTAAAAAAACCAATTAAAAATTCAAGTCTAAAGGCATATACAAGATGCTGCATTCAAATTCCCTGGGCATATACATTACTTTGACCTAATACTAAAAATTTATGAGAATACGGAGCTAGAACATTTAACAGTTGTGATATAACCCCAGAAAAATCCCACTCCCAAGTCACAAGTGGTCCTTGTGACACCCTGGTTCTGAACTGTACAGGTTTCATCCAATTTATTAAAGTAAAAGTATTCTGTTCTTTTTTTCACTATTAATTGACACAAGTGCAAAATGAAGACACAAAATTCCTTACTATCCTATCAGCTGTACTTATAGCATCAGCCATACCATATCAACTTTTTTTTAAGATAATATAATAGCTTCCCATGAAAGGAGTTTAAGCAGTTGCAGTTCATCCCCAGGCAAAAGAAAAAGATAAAGTTGTAACAAAAAACAATGATATCTGCCTACAGCTGTTCAATAATTCCCTCTTTAAATGATAGAAACAAAGGGGGAAATATTTTTTGCAGTCAAATCCAGTTTACTATTCTTCTTTTAAAATGTTATATAAGTTTATACACATTTGTATCAAAAATACAATATACCACAAACCACACAATTGTAATTTATTATTAAAATTATTACTATTGATTAGATTTCATTCACAAATTATTACTATAATGCAAATGGGCATTAATTTGCTGTACTTTGCTGGGGAAATTTATTTTGGCCATCAATATCCAGAGGCATCTTGGGGGCTGCAAAGACACCCTTGAGGATTTCACGCAGCCCCAACAGCCACAATTCTTTCATGTTTTAGAAAACAATGTCCTTCAATTCCAAGGTGACTTCATAATTTAGATCTCTTTACCATTTTATCATATCTGTTCCAATGTCTCTAAATTCAGGAGCCTTGTGGCACAGTGGCTAAACTGAAGTACTGCAGTGAAGACTCTGCTCACTACCTGCGTTCAATCCTAGGCTCAGACAGCTGAGGGTAGTAAATTGAGTATCCAAGCTCATTTGGGGGTGGACAATGTGTAGACTGCATAATTATACTATAAACTGCCCAGAGAGTGCTTTAAGTACGATGGGGCAATATATAAGCAGCACACTTTGCTTTGCTTTCAACAAAATCGTTTGAGAATTTCTATGCTCACAATTAATGTTTCAACTTCTCTAAGAGTTATCGGAATTCTATGCTCCTTATCCGTAGGAGCAAAATGGAAAGTTGACTGTGTTATATTTTCCTCTACTAGCAAATTAGCTGTTGAACACATGAATAAATTATCACAGACTGCCACTGAATGTTATAATGCCCTCTAATTGTTTACAACAGGGTAGTCAAGGTGGACATAGTTCCTCAATGCCATCCAAGCTACCTTGTACAAATAAATCAGAATGGTCTTTCACTCACAGCTTCTAAGCTTCAATGCCAGACATTTCCTTGCCAGGAGGAGTTCTGTTGATCCTGTCTCCTCTCATTTATGCTGTGCTGTCTTATTTTAACCTGAATGGTGATCACCTTCATCCCATCTCTAGACCTTATTAGATCTTCTAGGTAACAAATAAATAAAATCTCTAGTATGAAACATATGAGAATATGTATTTCTCCAAAATAAAACAATATATCAAGGTAGTGCTGAATAAACTTTATATTTGCTTATTACCCCAACAGATCAACAACAACAATAAATGTACCTTGTAATTAATTACCTCCTATCCCAACAGATAAAAAAAAGTACAGAAAATTTCCAATATATGCTCCCCCCCATTCCTCTTAGTAAGGGCAGAAAAAGCTATATCAATCCCAGGCAAGGAGTTCTACAAAAGGTCAGTATTTAACTTTTGGGTATTAAGGAACCTTTAGATGACATTGGCTGAAATTCTATTGCACAATTATACAAATAGCATAACTTTTGAAAGTGAACGGTTTTAAATTAAGAAATTTCCACAGTTATTTGCTGTATACTGAGTTGTGTAACTTGGCGAGCAACAGATAAGAGTTACTGATATTTCTTAACTTGCAACAATTTGCTTCTAAAAGTTATGCCATTTATGTAACTGCACAAAAGAGTCTTAGCCACTGTTACTCTTGCCATAGGCTTATCATTATCCCATTTCTCCAGAGATGCATTGACTATTTATCCTATACTCTTTTCATCTTCATTTTGCTTCCTAACACCAAAGCAATAATCCCAGATGTGACTGCTCTCCTCAAGTAAAGCAACAGTGTTTTGAATATTGTCCCTTCTTTTCTGCAGCACTGATTTTTCATTATTTGTAGGAGTTGTGTATTTTGGTTCTCTGGACTGCTTAATATTTGCAATGGTTCCAAAGAAGATCTAAAGCCCTGTATATTTTTCCTATAAACTTTCTATGTTCCACTCCACTTAAATGAACAAATGAACATGATCCAAGAATCTTCTCACACAAGACTGCTCTTAAGTGAAGTATTTGTCATTTCAAGCTGACATTACTGGCATTCACAGTTGTACTCTATCCAGATAAGCAATGAAAACTCTTGTATTCAACAGATTTGGCAATGTCTTTTCCTGTAAAAATTCCTTCAATAGTAATTTTTCTGTCCTTCACTAAGGTTCACATTTTAGGTGTTTATCTTAGTATGATATAATAAAAAACTAGTACAGCAAAATACAAACGTTCAGCAGGCACAGTAAAACTCAATCGGTAAACCTGTTTTATTAACTATATAGGGGTCCTTAAAAATGGGGCGGCTTTTTTTTAAAAAAGTGATTAATATTTTAATTTTTAATAGTGTAATCTGCCTTGGATACTCTTGAGGAGAAATATTTTAATAAATAATATTTTAATAAATAATAATAAGGTATGTATATGCAAATTTAAACAAAAACATCTAGATATAATTGTTGAAGAAAAACTTCCATGGGATTTTCATTTTGAGACAGCAAAGAGAGGGGGAAATGCCACGTTACACCTTCTCTGAGTGTAAATGATGGTGAGTTAATCTATTAATCAAGCTCATGCTCATACTATTGAAGACCATTCAAAGTCTTTACAGTTGGCCTTTTTCTACTTCACTGCACAAATAAAATATATTTTTGCACATATATTTGTGTTTTATATATATATAGCACATATTCCAAATTAGAAATATGAAATTGTAGAATATTTTATCTCATTGAGTGAAACAATGCCCAAATCTTTTTTACCTTATCTTGACTACAATTAGCAGCTCTGAGAGACAATCATGATTGCCTCAAGGCTGGACTGGGCATGCTGATCAACAATACTGAAATAAACCCACTCCAAAATTCTTAGATATGTTAACTGCATGGAAATTACTTCCAAGACGCTAACACAGTAATCACCGAGAGCACAGCCATGAAATCAAACTTGCCCAGTCTACTCAATGAGATGTTCCACTGCCTTCAAAAATATTTTCTCTACTTAACCTCACAGCTCAAGTTGCAATGCTTTATGTGCTTCTAAAGGAAAATGGATGGCTTGAAAAATGGAATTAAAAAGGAATATTTCCTACGATCAGTAGCTTCAAAACAATGTAAAACATGAATATACTTCTAAAATGATTAAAACTTTAAAGATATTTTCGTAACATTTTAGGAAAATTATCACAAAACTTTACATTATATTGCAACTAAACTTTATTCTACTTTTCAACCTTACAGCAATTTGTGCATGCACACAGTTTTTCAGTCTTCTAATATCTTAACAAGCCTATGCCACAGTCCTATACCATGAAAAGCATTTACAGGCTACAACAACATCCTCTGAGATAAGTGATGGACAGCAGTTTATACAGGAAATATATGTGTGTAACAAAAATAAAGAGACAAAAACAAAAGTATCATGACATCTTTAAAACTAACAGAATTATTTCAGAGTGAGCTATCATGAATTATAATTCACTTCCTCTGACACCTGAAATGCAAGCACCACAATTGAGGACAACTTCAATGTGGGTACAATATCTAATAAAATGGATTGCAATCCACAAAACCTCACATTGAAATACAGCTGTTCATCTTAAAAGAGCCACAATACATTAGATCTGCTTTTTGTTACACATGCTACCTCTTTGACCAGAGGTTCACTTTAACTCAAAAAAACTTCTTAAATGCCATCTTCAACTTCTGAATTCTTAAGTTTGTCTAGCTTAGGTTATCAACATGTTTACATATACTAGCTTTAATTCTAAGAGCAATTAGTTTCTGCAGAGGAACGTATCTGTGAATGTACACAAGCAATGTTTCTGCATGAAAGATAAGGAAACAAATCCACATAATACATATTTCTGTTGTATATATGAGTAATTTGGTTTTTATGCTTTGGTTCTAATGCTACAACTATCTCAGAATAGTTGAGACTACATTGAATTACTTACATGAAGTACAAAATTAAATTAGAATTAAAGCTGTCATGTTCACATTTGTGAATCTTTGCTAAAAGCTAAATTCCTACAGCATCTCCAATGAGAAGTGTAAGAACACCCATTGAACAAATAGAGTGGGAAACAGGAGATTACAGGAATGACTGTCTACGAATTTGCTTGTTCTAAGGTCTTTTTCCTAATACAATGGCAGCATTCAATTATCATATCTGTCTGTCCTCCAACACATCAGGGATGGTTCAAGCTCTGTTAGAAAGACATCCTGGAAAGATGCAGACCATGACCCCACTTCCTTCACTGAGCTATCCAAATTGTGGATTCACCACACAGCAGGAGCTGAAACTTGATATTCCTTATATTTTAATTTCTGCACAATAACCTAGTGTCTGTAGCACTAAGGCATGCAAATAATACCATATTCCTGGAAGAAATGTTAAGGACGGTTAAAAAGAAAGTGCAAAAGACTACCGTTGAAACATTTGAAGACCAAAATCATAACTATAGAAGTAAATTTAATGTTGACATTGAAGAAACTGCAACAGCTCAAAAGATTTTCTATATTTGTGTGGCGTTTTCAATCCAAATGGAGATGGCACACAAAAAAAGCCAGAAAAAAACTGAGAGTAGAAAGGGTATCTATCGAAGAAGTAGAAGAGATAATAGAATCATAGAATAATTGAGTTGGAAGGGGCCTATATGGCCATCGAGTCCAATCCACTGTTCAATGAAGGAATCCAAATCAAAGCAGATCTGGCAGATGGTTGGCCAATTTTTTCTTGAATGCCTCCAGTGTTGGAGCATTGGATTTGTAATAATATGGCTGTGTCAATGGAGATCAAGGTCAAGATCATCCATACTATGGTATTCCTGACATGTAGGTATGAAAGCTGGACAATGAAGAAAGGTGATAGGGAAAAGAAGAAACTGATTACAAATGCAGTGTTGGAGGAGAGCTTTATGGATACTGTAGACTAGCAGAAAGATAGATAAGTAGCTTCTAGATCAAATCAAGTCTGAACTCTCTCTATAAGCAAAAAAGAGTAAACTGAGGCTATCCTACTTTGGACATATCAGCCTGAAACTAAGCATCATTTCTCAGAGTCAAATTAGATATGATGTCTTTAATTAAGCCAGAGCTTTTCCTAGAAGCAAAAGTGACTGAAGTGAAGCTGTTGTATTTTGGACACATCATGAGAAGAGAAGATTCAAAAGACAATAATTCTGGGAAAAGCTGAAAGCAGCAAGAAAAGAAGAAGGCCAAATATGATATAGATTGGCTTAATAAAGGGAACCACAATGTTGAGTTTGCTAGATCTGAGCAGGGCTAATTTAATGATAGGAATTTCTGATAGTCATTAATTCATAGGACCGCTTTAAGATGGAAACAATTACAGCACATGACAACAATCCTAGAATATCACTGTATTAGGCAGTCCGGAGCACTGAGAATGTGAAAATCTCAGAAAATGAAACAAATTTAACAACTAGTACTACAAGGTTAAGACCACGACCAGTGATATGGGCTCAGAGGACCAAAGCTGTTGTTCTGAGACAGTTTTAATGGCAGTGGACCCTACCTGGCATTATGTGTGATATTGCCTTTGCCTACTATTGGACTATGCCTATTTTCAGAGTTATTATGCTTGATCTCACTTTGTCCTCAACTCCTTTTTTTCCTGACTTCTTATTATAGCAGACAGTAACTCTCTGGGCCTTGGCCTGTCTCCATCCTGTCTCTTGTTCGGTGATCTAGCTAATGTGAGACAAAAGCAGGCTACTTCCCAGCATGCTGCAGTCCTAATCCTGATGTACAGCTTCCTGCACTTGACATTTCAGATGTAAAAAAAGGGGTCACACATAATAAAACTGCATTTCATTTATCAAGAGTTTGATTTTGACACATTTCATATAAATTGAGAAATGTAAGCTGAATTATGAGCCTTACTCTAGCATTCTATTCCATATACACATGGGTGATGCCCACAAAGAACAACCTTCCCTAGTCATTTTATCATAGAACTGAGGTGAGTGACTTAGGTAGTTTAAAACTCCCCAACAAAAGCTAAAGTAAAACCAAAAAAATTAACAGACACAGTGACTTCTTCTGGCCACTGTGTTTAACATTATACATTATGGCGATGTTGACTATCTCCTTGTCATTTCATTAGTGTCATTTCATTAGTTACCATTCACAAGTCCCAGAAGGAAAAATAAAATAAACAAAAATAGTTATCTTTCTCAGACTCATAACAAATATTTTATTTTTCTCTTCCAGAACATTGCTTACCTGTGACCCTTTCTTGCTACCTGGAAGGTTAATTATAAGAGTTTTCCCTCTGATTCCACATACAGGTCTGAAAAGAGAGAAAAGGTGCTGAAAAACAATGCATAGGAAACATGTGCAAGAAGCTGTTAATTAGATATAATAGTTTAATGATTAGGACATAGCTTGTTTAATAAAAACATATTCAATTAAAAAAATCTAAACTATTTTTATTTCCTTTCATGTCCTATTTGATCCAAACTTTTCTGCAAAATTTGTTCCAAACATGTTTGATAGCATAATTCTATTTGCAAATGCTTTAGGCATTGCTATAAACTTGAAAGCTTTCTAAAGATGGGAACAAAGCTTACCATTGCAACATAGTAAAAATGAGTAAATAATTATGCAATGTTTTCTTCAGAAGAGAACATGCTTGAATTAGTAAACCATCGACATCAGGATTAAAGGAAAAACACCTTGCCTTATGTTTCACATACACTAATCCCAACATGTTGCGCGGAATATAGCAAAGTCCTTTTAAGTATGTAGCTGCAGTAGCATTAGAAGATGCAGTTTATTCTCAGGATACTGAATAGGACAGAACAATGATGCACAATTTCAGATGGTTTGCTGCTACTGACAAAATTCAACTAAGAAGAAAAAGAAGTGTACGCTGGCTGCAAATTACTTGTTCCCTCATACAGTTATTCAGAAGTAAAGCTGTTGATGGCTTAAGAGAAAGGACAGTTGATCCAGTGATCTATACTTGTTGTTAATCATTGAAATATTTATGAATGGATACTCATAAATCTGCACATACAAAACAAACTGAATTAGTTACCCTGAAACAAATTTAGTGAAGTGTGAGTGCTATTTTGGCATGCAAGATGGAGGTTAGGTTTGAGATTTTTCTGATTTTCTAGACTACACCTCCCTGAGGTCTGCAGGACTTCCCACAAAATCAAAGTGCTCTCGGGTGCTTGTAATAACGTACAGCTGAGGAATACAGGCGCCATTGGACATGATTAATCTTCATGAAATTGGGGAAGTGGCTGGGCAGAGCTAGTTCTCTGGGAGCTGCAAGGCATTAGGGGTCTGGTAATTTCCTGAGAGACACCATGTATGTAGCACAATTGGCAGGTAGACTTCATGATTAGAGATGGGCTATTCGTATTCATCTCCCATGGGGGACAAATATGAATATCACCACCACAGGTCGCTGGGCCATTTGGACCCACCCCCTCAGAACTGGCCGGTTCAGTTACTGCCCATAGTGCACGGGGCTGCAGTTGTTCGCGCTGCACCAATCGCAGAAGTAGCCCGATGGACACTTCCCCACCTCCCTGTGCTGCTGACCACTCTGGCAAAGAGGCATGATGAGAGTCTCCCCGCTCAGCTGCTGAGTGGTCAGCAATGCAAGGAGGTGGGGAAGCACTGGTTGGGCTACTTCTGCTATTGGTGTGGTGCAAATGACAACAGCCCCATACCATGAGCGGTAAGTGGAGTAGCAAGTTCTGAGAGGTGCGTCCAAAGGGCCCAGCCACCTATAATGGTGATATTTGTATTCGTCTCTCCCAGGAGATGAATACAAGTATCCCATCTCTATACCTGACCAGTATTATATTCCATTGAAATATATTATATCACAACAGGCTTCTAATCAGAAAAAAAATACAATGTTATCAAGGAATATATACAACTCAGCTACACTCTACAGCAGTGATTTCCAATCTTGGACAACCCAGGTATTCTTGGACTGCAACTCCCCAGAAACTCCATCCAGCACAGCTGGAGGTAAAGGCATCTGGGAACTGTAGTCCAAGAACAACTGGGTTACCCAATGTTGGGAACTACTGGTCTAGAGATAACCATCAGCACACTCTGGGATGCAGTAAAGGCTTGGTGCTTGTATTAAAAAAAAAGCTTCTTGGGTTAAGAGTCTTTCTTTCTCCTCAGGAAAACCAGGAACTTAAAAGAAAACACAAGAAGAGACTTAGTATGTCCCTACTTTGCAAAACACAACAACAACAACAAAAGTACACTGGAGTTACTTAGATATCCAGGGACTTACATTTTATTAAACAGAAATACTATGACTCTTTCCAGATGATTAACATCTGTTAAACATTAACAAATTCTCTCTCCCCCCCCCCCCAAATGTATCTATACATCCCCAAACCCCACTTATGGACAAGCTCCTTTCTAAAGCAAAATTAAGAAAGTAAGCTCCAAACACTTAGTCTTTCTCACTGAACCCTTCTCATTTGAGAAGATCCACCAAGCAATTTAAATACTCAAGCCACATAAAGCATCAGGTGTGGATGGGTTAGACGGATCCTTCTATAAAGCCTTTCTAAAAAATTTTTTATCACCTCCTTCTAAGGCTATTTAACTTCACACTAGAATGCAACAGAATTGCAGCTTCTTGGCAGCTCTCTTGCACTTTTGAAAGAAAAGAAAGGACCCAGGGGAGCAAAACTATTTCACTTATTAGTCAGGATGCTACACTCTTGATCAACAGATTAGGAGAGATCAGAGGGAGATCTGGACAGAACAAATAATTTAAAGTACAAGCCCTTTTTTCTCAAACAAAACAGCATCCAGCAGAAGAGAAAATACTTATATTATCTAGTTTCATTAGAACAGCAAGTGTGCAAATGGTTATCCTTCCTAGGCTGTGTTGTTTCTTTCACACAATCCCACTGGGAGTGAGAAAAGATTTACTTAAGGAGTGGCAATGCTTTACCTTAGCACATTATTACAATATCTTACAATGTAAGAAATCACAAACATCCTTCAGCACCAGGTACCAAATTTGATCAAAAGGAAGTCTTAATATCCTTAATAAAAGTTACTATGCCACCTTCCAAACTGGTCTTTTTGAGTTAGGAAAACAGAAAAATAATCTAGACAAGATTAGACGTTTTCCATTAATACCTCACACAAACAAAATGATGGATAATATTGTCAATCAATTTCTTAAATAACTCCTTAAGGCCTCGTATCACTGGCAAAAGAGGTTCCCATTGTACTTTTTTTTGTTACCTATATATTTTCCATGATGACAAATGGTGCCAATTTAGATCTTGGCAAAGCCACTGCCTGTACTATCTATATGGTTTGTATAGTAGCTAACAACTAAAAATAAGTTTACAGCTTAAAGAACATTTTGAAGAGGAGGGAGTAGGTTGGTTTCAGCTGTCCCAGGTCACACATTTTGCATCCATCCCAGATGTGAAAAAACAGTACCGTGTTTCCCCGAAAATAAGACAGGGTCTTATATTAATTTTTGCTCCAAAAAACACATTAGGCCTTATTTTCAGGGGATGTTTTATTTTACAGTCATGTCATCTTCTTTTGGTTGCTGCACAATAGTGGAGGGCGGGGTTTCACTTAACTGGGCCTTATTTTTAGGGTAGGGCTTATATTACAAGCATCCTGAAAAATCATACTAGGGCTTATTTTCAGGGAAACAGGGTATACTTTTTTTTACTAACCCATACTGAAGAATTGTTTCTGATGTAAGTTTCAACAAGGGCGTAGCCTCCAAAATTTATAAAATATTAATTAACCATCAGTATAGGAATTTGACTGGACCCAGACTGACATGAGAAGCAGACACTGGTTAGCTCATCTCCAATGATTCCTATTTGGAAAAAGATGCCTTTTAGATCAATCTCTGCTAACGCCAAACTGCAGTTTCAAATTAATACATCAATGGTATTGCACTCCATCGAAACTATATTACATCAACAAGAACTCAAGTCCCAAATGCTGCAGGAGTTTTATGGAAGTTGGTTTTCTTCTTTCTCCTATTAACACCAATATATCTGTTCATCCAGTCATTCCAACTCTTGCTAATCTATGAAATTATGTGTTTAATCTTGTCCTTTTATTTCTTTATTCTGAAGTTACAATCTCTCACACTTGTAGGTTGCTACCAAAGCTTTGGGCTATCACTGATTCTTCAACTCACACTGGCTATTTTTAATTTCATATTCTGTGGGTACACTCTCTTTTGGCAATTATAGTTATGGTTTGTAACTAGTCATTTGTTTATTTTCGAACAACAAATAAAAATTACAACAAAACAAAACGAAGTCCAGGTGAATTTAGTGTGCATTCTCTTAGAAAAATCATGGCAGTAGAGGCTGCATGAAAGCACATAGTATGAGCTATTGACTTGGTAGCAGAAGACATTAATCATGCTTGTTTCTTGAGGACTTGACAATCCCAGACACAATGACCCGATGCTATGTGACAGAACTGTGAGTATACACGCCTCTACTTAGTTCCCTTTCTTTTGCAGATCATACAGAGGTAGGTTGCAAGTAGATGCAAATGAGCATTGTTTGAATTAGCACAATCAACTGTTTCTGAGCTACTCTTTTTACATATATAATAAAAACATCTAAAAAACAACCCAGAGGCACCAAATTAAAAATTAAAAATAGTGGGTTCTGAAATAAGAAATAGGCACATGTTTTGGGCACATCTGAATCGGAGCAAAGCAATCGCAAACAATGACAACTGAAGTCAAAGTTAAAGCCACATTCATGTTTGTTTGCTATTCTTCTTGTTCCTGCCATATACAAAAGCAGTTTTTCCTGACAAATGAATCAGTGGTTTAAAAAAAGGCATAAGGCCAAAAGGTTCATATCAATTATCTTCCTTGGTCCCCATTCTGTTATGTGGATTTCTCCCTATGCTACAGTTAAAATACTGCACATTTAAATTCAGTTTGTGAACTTGATTTATATAGGCTTTTCTAAGTGAAGGACTCTGTTGTAAGGCCCTGCCAATGTGTCAGACAACTTTCTGGGGAAAGGAGCAGAAAATAGCTAGTAGTTTCTTGAGCAGTGCCTGTTGGCCCATATTCTATATCTTGTTCAAGGGGTGTTCAAAGTGAGGTATCAGGTGGATCACTGCTCTGGAGAGTCACGCTGCATTTGCCAAAGCTGAAATGCTGTAATTACAGCACTCCAACATGGTGACTGAAGCTCTCCTGGCAAGTGACTGCCAATCCCTCTCTTGCTGTGCGAGGGAAAGGATGATTCAGCCTGCCTCATGGGAAGGTTAGTCCTGTTGAGATATAGGGCTTTTCTATATGGCTGGGTTGAATCTAGCTAAACAGGGTTGCTAGGAGATCCAGTATGGAATTTGGTGTGGTCCTCGCATCCAAATGACATACAGACCTCAGGCATCCCTATTTGGTCTGCAGCAACCTGCTGTCAATTTACCAGTATTGTAAAGTGGTTTAAGAAGAGAGCCACAAGTTAAACACCTCCTTGGCTCCATGGAGGGACTGTGGAAGTGAAAAAAAAATATTGCTGGTTTTAAAATTATGCAGTGCACATTTGTTGCTCTAATACACACTTTAAAACACATTTTTCTCCACTTCCTCAGCCCTTCGACAGAGCCAAGGAAATGTTTAATTTGCCAATATAGCGGAGTGACTCTCTTTACTGTATTAGTAAATTAAAAGAAGAAGGCTCATTTTGCTTCATTTCCAGCAATCACACACACTGGAAACAAACCAAAAAGGAGAGATCCTATTCACACACACACACACATACAAAAGTAGAAATGCCTGACAGGGGCCAGAAAGGATAAGGCAGGATCATTCTGGGGGTGGCTGGTTTGCTCCAGCAAAAATGTCAACTGATTGCCACCTTAAGCAGCCTGTCCCTGCAGTGGACCAAACAGTGGGCTAAACTCTCATATAGTCAGCCTCACATTTGGTGTGTTATGTGCCATTAAGTTGGAATTCAACTATAGTAACACTAATAGGGTTTTCAAGGTAAGTGAGATATTTACGGAGTAGTGTTACCAGTTCCACCTCCCCATTAGTTTCCATGGCCATGTTTTCAAGCTCAGGTCTCCTGAGTCCTAGTCCATCACTATCCATAGTACTATCTCATATTTGGTGTAGCAAATCAAAATTAGAGTTGGATCAATGTTTCCTCCAATGTTTTCCTCAAGTGCCACTTGTTTCCCCCTTCTGTAGTTTTATCTGCTTAAGGAAGTACATGGACTATATGAGGCCAATAGCAGCCCCTGGACCAGGTCTTCTCAGAGTTGGGTTGCTTTGGAATGCAGCCCAAAGCGGGTGATACGCCACTGAAGAAAATAAAAATTTACAGTATTTTATCTCACCTTATCTTTCTTCCATTCTAATCTTCTCTATACAACCACTACCAGGAAGCTGTATAAGACAACACAACCTCTGTATGTTTACTTAGAAGTAAATGCAAATTGCTTCAAAAGTGCTTGCTCCCATGTAAATAAGCATGTAAGCTGTTGATTAACATGTGAGTAGCATGACATAATCATCCTACTCCAACTCACTGCACTATAGCCAGCTCTATTGTTTTATTTTGAGTGTTTTGTTTTTTGCAATTTTGTAGGCTATTTTAAAAAACTTTTAAAACTTACAAAACTGCTAGAATTCACAGAATTTCATTTTCAATAGTGAAATGCTTTAAATTCCACTGACTGTTATTTAAGTTCTACATTATACCTAAGGCTGTTGAGACAAAGAACAGTATAATGTGTGTAATTCTCTTATTTTTGAAAATGTAAAATCTGCTAGTTATTTGGTTTTACGTCCAATTACAGATAAAAATGCAGATTCTGTTGTGAGCAGATTAAACAGAACATGGCTGTTGTTATGTTAGCAAACCTAGAGATTAATTTTTTGGTGATGCACTACATAAAATACCAATATAATCAAAACTGGATAGTATTACCTTGTTATAGAAGGGAAAATACCCTCAAATGTGGCATAAATAAATGTTCCTTCAGTTATTAGGTCTTACTCCTGAATATCCTAATTAGGCATTCTCAAGTTTATAAATGACAATTTTTTCCAAATACAGCGCTGCAATACAATAGGTTTAGTTTGCATGGAGCAAAAACAAAATTTAAAGTCATAACATTCCTCAAGATTCCAAGACTAAAGAATCTTCACATTAAGAGAGTTTTCTTGTTATTACAAGTTGCCTTGGGTCCTGGTCCTGGGAGGAAGGTGGCAATAAAATAAAATAAAATAAAATAAAATAAATCTTCCTTTTTCTACTTTTGTATTCTCAATGTTACTGATGAAAATAATACCCACCAAACTCCTTTTTCTTGTTGTTTCAGGCTGTTTTGACAGAACCAGAAACCTAAAAAAGGCTGGATATATCCAACCAAGTAAGATAAAGGCTTCCCCAACGCATATCGCTGCAATTTGTATGAAATGCCATTAGTTTTCTTTCCATTTGAGAAAGCACAACACACACAAAAAGACTGATTGTTAAGAAAGATGAAAATCTATTGGTTGCTTCAAATCCTTAAAGTAACCAATCATTCCAATTTGAGGCAATCTGCACAACTTCATGAATTGTGCAGTTTCATACAAAAATGGGCAATTTTACACACAACTTTGTTATTGCCCATGTGAAAAATCTATCAAGAGTTACAAATTTACCTGGGAGTCCCTTCTGGGGTGCCTGTGGAATGGGTGTGCTTAAGATACTATAGAATCACAACTTCCCAGCATGTCTCTAACATACTGTTTTGACTCCCACCATCTACAAAACGGTACCAGGTGTGCCGGCCTCTCCATGAGGATGGGTACATGATATTTTCCCTACATCTATGTCAGTATTACCACCAACCTGGACACAAAGACTGCTGCCACAGAATTTAAAGATTAATGCTAATCCATAAACGATTGCAAAACTCCTTCACCTCTCCTCAGTAACAAAGATTTACACCTCTAGAAGTAGGATAGGATAAGTAAAGCCAGGATAAGTACTTTATATAGGACTTAATTGAACAACAGGTACATCCTTTCCCATTTTTTCGAATGTTTCTCAGGACACCCTTCTAACCTATGGGATGGATAGCACAACATTTTCGAATAGAAATGTTCCATCTCAAGAAACACTTCACTGCTTGGGCATCAGCCTAACTAATCAGCTCAGAGAAGGAAGACACCAAAATGGTTCTCTTTCTTAGTTGGAAGCCAAGAGACACGTTAAGAAGGTGGTTCCTATTCTGCTGTTGTTCCTTCTCTACTAGCCAACTCCCTCAATTTGCATTTCTAGAGTAGCATGAACTTTTTCCCACTACCCTTTGCTAGGTCCTGCCCCATGGTAATCTTCTCTGCTCTTCTCAGTACTGCAGCTAAGACTCTGTTCATGACCTGAGTTTGATCCCAATGGGTTCAGGTAGCTGGCTCAAGGCTTACTCAGACTTCCATCCTTCCAAGGTTGGTAAACTGAGTATCCAAGCTTGTTGGAGGGAGGGATGTAGCCTGCAAAATTAAATTGTAAACTGCCCAGATAGTGCTTTCAAAGGCCAAGTGGATTCTGAGCCCAGGCACATGTCTTTCTTTCTCAGCTGCCTGAGTTTATGAGAGTGTGTCTGAGTAGATTGGGCAGCAGAGTTGTTTAGACAAGTTGTGACCTCCAATTGCTGCAGTGTTTTCTCTCTGTCTGTCCTGCTGTTCCAACTTCTTCTCTCCAGAGGTAGACATTCAATTGCTCTTCTTTCTTCCCCTTCTCAACTTCCCTTAGCTGGTCACTTCAGATGAGGTTCACTGTGGATGTCAGATGTATGTGATGCCACTCTGCTATGTTATTCTGAGTGTAATATAAAGGTACTAGTCTAAATCGAAACCCTCAATGCCTCATTAAACAGGATCAGCAATGGTATTGGAGCTTTCTTTTACTCCACAGGAGAGGCTTCCATCTCTTACCTCTGCACATCACAAGGGAGTACTAAGCATCCATGACATTCTACAATACATGCTCTGTGAACAGAAGGTTCCTTCTTGAAATATAAGTTTTCCATTTTAATTATTTTATGGTATAATATAATATTTTAATTATAAGACACACTGAGAAGATTACAGGTTCATTTTACTTGAACCTGTGGAAGCTTCTGACTTGGAAAGAGCTGGCCCTTATTAAATTGTTTCCGGTGTACTTTTAGGTTTCATTTTTTTTCTGTTAAAGGATAAATGAGAATAAAATACTAATTATGTGACGTCTAACCATTTTTATTTATTTTACAATACACTTCAAGAGAGCTAGAAAACAATTTCAGGCTCAAGACAGAGATAAGTACCGTATTTTTCCGTGTATAAAATTACACTTTTTCCTAAAATAATTGAAGGAAAAATTGAGGGTCGTTTTATACTCAGAAGTAAGGAGGGGGGAGGGATCAAAGTGTTTTGATCCCTGTTTTCCCCTCCACATTTTGCAAAGAAAATGGAGGGGGAAAGCGATTTCTGCTTTCTCCCTACATTTTCGTTGCAAAAAGCAGCTTCCCCCCTCCAGGTTTTGCAAAGAAAATGCAGGGGAAAATCAATTTCTGCTTTCCCCGTACATTTTCGTTGCAAAAAGCAGCTTTCTGCCTCCAGGTTTTGCAAAGAAAATGCAGGGGGAAAGCAATTCCTACTTTCCCCCTGCATTTTCTTTGCAAAACGTGGAGGGGGGAAGCTGCTTTTTGCAACGAAAATGTAGGGGGAAAGCAGGAGCTTTCCCCCCTCCACTTTCTTGCAAAGAAATAAATTTTGATTTAGAAAAGTGGGGGGGGGGGGGTTATACATGGGGGCATCTTATACACGGAAAAATACGGTAAATACAAATTATTTTCTGGTGAATAGGCTGACATAGTGATATTCTGCTTTCATTATTCATGCCTATGAGAAAAAACATAGTTAACTGCCCTCCCCCATGCAGAGTTGTATCTCATCTGTAAGGTGAATTTCATATATTTATGAAATATTTATATAAAAATTATATTTAAATTTAAATTCATTTTTAAATTTAAAGGGACAAGTGGAAGCTGAGCCCAGACAAAAATTATTATAGTCATTGTGGACCAAATTCCTTTTTGTGGACTCTTCAGATAGAAGGGAATGATATATATTGTGTTTTTTTTTCTTTTCCCTCATCTCTTAGGCCCAGTCCCTTAACATTTATCATCCCCCTCCTGCTTAATTTTAACAACTTACTGGCTGAAATCCTGTTGCCTTGTTATGCATGTGGAAAGCAAATGGCATAACATTCAGTCACTTCTAGCTGGCAGTTAATGAGTTGTTGCTGGGATTCTGGGGTGTGCACATCCACTGGTTTGGTGCATGCTCAAGAATCCCAGCAGGTACTCACTGCTAGCTAGAAGCAACCAAAAGTTATGTCAGTTGCCTTCCACATGCATAAAAAAGCAACAGGATCCCAGCCACTGCCATTTAAATAATTTTTTTAGATAAGGTGACTAGAACAGTGTACAGATGTAGTTGTGCTATGTATTTACGATACTGGCAATGTTATTTCAATTCATATCCTAATTATGCTCAAACAGTATAACACTAGATCAACATTTTTATTCAGAAATCCATCACAATTCCAAGATCCCGTTTTTGCTTAGCTGCTGGTAGCACAGATCTTATTCATGTATATGTGAAGTCAGGATGGATTTTCTTCAACAAGCACCGCCTTACATTTGGTTAAACTGAATCTAATTTGCCATTTTACTGTGCAATCTCCCACTTAGGAGAGATCTTTTTGGAGCTCTCTGCAATCTGTTTTTGTATAAATAATTTGGCGCCATCAGCAAATATGACCACATCTACTTAAGATTCAAAAGAATCCTAAATCAAGAAATGTTTTAGACTGATCTTGGCAAATTCAGGAGATATCAAAATTAAAGTGAAGGTCCTCCACAGTGGACTGAATATGAATATGATTATTCCTGCAGATTCATTAAGAACTTTGATTTGGAGACATGAATAATGCATCTCCAAAAATTGATACATTTATACCCAGGCTCTCCAACCAAACACAGACAGAGAGGAGGAGCTGAAGTTTTTTGACAGCTAGACTCTAGCACCTAAGCACAGCGGCTTGGATTCTATTGGTATTTGTGTAAGATTTGTGTAATTTGCCACAGCCAACTTACGGGGTACCAGGCCACATCTCAGTGGTGTGATTGGGCACAGGTCCAGGCCCAAGATACACCCTGATACCTCATCAATTAGCTACAATTAACCAGGGTTAAGCTACATAAACCTTATGTGAACACCAACAGGATTCTGCTTAGTGACTGTACTCATCAGGTTTCTCCTGTACTACAGAACTGATCCAGTGTTCAGTGCTTTTTGATAGTTTCCACTATATGGATACAGATGTACATACAGTGAGATGCTCCCCTCTCCTGCAAAGACATTTAGATGCCATGAGCATAGCCCAAATCTTTTACAATTGGGCTACAGGCAAACAGGCCACAATCCAAAGCTATGTGTATGTAACCTATGCACTTTCTGGTTTTTTGAAAAGCTTCCTTCTCAACAAGAGACTTTATGTCATTATATAGAAAGCTAGCGGCTGAATAGAGGCAACTCTTATAACAAAATAACTCAGCAATTTAACTGAAGAAGATATATATTTAGCTTTATTCTTGGCCAGTTCATGACATATGAAATCACTACTAAAACCAGAATAATTTATCGCCTGAACAAACTGAACACCTTCAAGTTAATTAATGGGCAAGCTCTTTTAAGGTGTTTGATATCATAAATCTGCTCTCTTTCTTTCTTCCCTTCTATCTCGCTTTCTTTTAAGAGCATGTATAGGATGAACTTACAATGTAATTTTATATGTACATACCCCAAAGTACATCCTACTGAGCTCACAACTTAGACTACTTTTGTGCTGTTTTAAGGGATTGCTACTCCTTTAGAGTAAGTATAGGATTAAGAAAAAAAATATGGTGATTTTCTGGACTGTGGCCATGATACAAAATACAACAATAGCATTTCATATGTATCAATGTTGGTGATACACCATAAGCCAAGAAATTGCTGGCTGACACAAACTCATTAGATAGCCTTGAACAACACACTGCATCTCAGCATCAATTCCACCTTCATCTATAACATGGAGTCAACATTATTGATCTCTCCTACAAAGTTGTTACAAGGGTAGTGAAGTCTCTTGAAAATACTATATAAATGTTAAAACAGGATAATTAAATGTGGAGTTCAACAAGGAAGCCTCAGAACAGATCCTAAACTGTTTTTCCTTCTGAATACCATATGTCAGAGCTACCTAATATTAAAACTGAGAGCTGTGAGGTATTTTTCCGCCTAAATCTGAAAATGAGGAAGCCAGCAAGAATCAACATGTTGCTCAATACAACCATTCTACCACCTTAATTATTTCTAGAGAAATAGTTGTTATTCATGTTAACATTCTTACCTAGAGAGCATGCCCAGAGGTGTAACATTAAGTGATCCCATCAGCATTGCCAAGGCCATCCCTGGGGCCTCTCGTTCTATTACTTCTTTAGTAGCCTGTAATCAAAGATTAAACAGCAGACTGAGTGAAAACAACAAAAAGAAAGCAAAATGAATATGAAACTAACTAAAACAGATGGACTCTCCATCTTTTCCCTAAAAGCTACCCAGAATGAGCTTCAGCAAAAGTTACAAACTCAGGACACAGATATATTGTATGCTCACTTCACTAAAATCAGCTTCTGTGGTAGGCTATATCCATTCCACCACAATGTTAGAACTTGCTGTCAAACACACAATACATCTGTTTTTGGTTATGCAAAAGTAAACATGCATAACTGTTAGAACACTCAGCTAAATAAAATGGTATTTGGTTCTGCAGTAATTCAGAATCACTGGTCACAAAGTAATCAAATCATATACAAATGTGATTTGCCTAAGGCCTCACCAGGAACAGCAGATTTCCCAGGGAAATCCAAGTAACAGAGATACTACATAGGAAATGGCTCATATAGCTCAGGTAAAAGCAGAGACTTCCACATAGAGCTAGAAAACAATCCTGACTGAAATTTGGGAGAGCTGCTATCAGTCAAAATTGACAATACTGGACTAGATAGCCACTGATCTAGTTCACGATAAAACACCTTTCTGTGCTCCTAAATTAAAACAATGGATAGAAGTACAATTTATTAAAGTTACCTTCTACCAAATCACACCTCTGTATTAAATAAGGGGTGACTACAGCATTATGGGGCAAAGGAAGGATTGAAGAAAGACAAGTGATTGTCTAAGTATATTATTTCCCCAAAGGAATTCTGAGTTCAAAGTCAAGCTAGCAATCAGGTAAAAGAAGGGCAAGTGATGATGCATGCTGTCTAGTTTCAGGAAGGCAGCAAGGAAAGCCCTTTATTCCCATATAATGGGTCTAATTTATTTTCCAGAACAAGACAGCAGTCTGCTTATTCCCCTGACTGCCTGTTGGTAGGGTGAATGTAACACAATGATTTTTTAAAAAATCAAATTGATTTAAATCATGATTTAATTTTTTTTTTAAAAAAATCAAATTTTAATTAAAATTGTAAAAAATCCAGTTTTTAAATTTAAATAGTGATTTAAATCAAATCTACTCTGCCTATTGATCAACATAATAGCTGCCTTCTGGACTAAGGAAAACTCACAATGGTTTTTGCAGCAAAGTTGTCTCTGTCCTTAGAGAGAGGGATCATGGATCTTTTTGTCCAGAGATCAGACAGCCTGAAATATAATTCACATAGGCATATTTCCATCTGACTCTGCTGGGAGTCTGAACTACATAGCTGCCCTGCTCTCAACCTGGATAAGTTTTCTGAATCTTTTTCTCACTGCTCTGTGCTCCACGTCTCGATCAACAAAACTCCTATTTTCACCTGGATGAACTACAGGAAATAACTTCATAACTGTGTATTCCTTTGTTTCTGCACACTGGTCTTTATTATTTAAAGGGTGTCTCGGAAAGGACCACCAATTTAAAACCAAATTTCATTTTTGGAGGCAGGAAGAAGGGAAGTAGAGATTATTTAACATTTTCAGAAAACTTTCAGAGATCAGTAGTGTGGTGTAAAAGGTTGCTATCTTACCTCAATTAAGTACAGAAGAAGCTTTTTATTAAGTTCATCTGGTTAGGAGTCTGTTTTCAAAACAAAAAACAAATCCCCCACAAATGTCTTACTATTTACCCACCACTATCTGAAAAATGTTCTCCCAAATCCTAAACATATAGGACATCTTTTTTTTTCTATACAAGGCAGCACAGTGACAAAAGTCACCAGCTGCAGTGGCTAATTGAGGCATATTAATGAGGTACTGGTGCTATGTTGGTTGTGCATCTAGTACACAATAAACACCTTATTTATTAATCTCAGTTAGGTGCTCCAACTTCCACAACTGTGGGGAAAAATAGTATGTTGGCATAGTGGTTGGTTGGCATTAGTGATCAGACAATGAATACATATTTCTACAACTGAACTCAGACATGAAAAACAGGATGTGATGCTAAATTCTTGTAGGTTCTGTATCTGATTTAAAAAAAACCAATTTCTACATGAGTGAAATTATTAGCTTTAGAGGGGTGTTTGCTTGTCTGTTTTGAGACTGAACTGATTTAAAAAAATCCATGCTCTCAAGGTTTGATACCTCGTCCATTTAGAACAGGCTTGTCCAACCCGCGGCCCATGGGCCGCATGCGGCCCAGGTCGGCTCGTAATGCGGCCCAGTGCAATTTTTTATTTTTAAAGAAATTCCAAAGTTTCAAGTTACACTGCCGGCGCTTGCGGCCGGAATGCGGCCGGGGCACGTCACAACGGTGACACCAGCGCGCTTCACCCGCCCCATCCATTATATTAGCTCCGAAAGGCCACATCTTGTAGTGCAAAGGGAGGGAGTTCGGAAGAAAGGGAGGGAGGGAGAGAGAGAGAGAGGTAGGGGGGAGAGAGGGAAGGAAGGAAGGAGCGGGAGGGGAGGGGAGCTGCATGACTGCATTGCGCCGTCCCCGTCAATAGGTGCGGCTCAAACCAAATATTTTATTTTATGTGCGGCCCAAACCAAATTTTCATCTTCTAATGTGGCCCAGGGAAGGTGAAAGGTTGGACACCCCTGATTTAGAATATTAGAACAATCATGGGAGCATAGGAAATGCCTAAAAACTGCCTTAAAATTACAGTACTTTTAAACTTGCAGCATGAAAATATTGTTTATCACAAGTGTTTTTAAAGCAATGAATCAGCTACAGCACAAGCAAGGACACTGAAAGAATAACAGTCTCTGGCAATCTCCTGTTTTGCTTTCCAAAGTATAAACAAGAGATATGAAGATAGTAAACACATGACAGTTGTGAACAGTTGTTTTGAAGAGGTGTGACATGTATTGTTGATCCTTTCACCTGCAAGCAATGGCTATTTGCTGGCAAGTGATTTATGTAAACAATCCACCACTTGGTAGCAGCCAGCTGTTGCTAACAGACATAAAATACTGCTGTGTAGCATGATTAAGTAAGCGTAATTTAGAATATAAATAACCAGTGATTTCTCACACCATAATCAGAAGATGAAGCAGCTGCAAGAGACTCCTTATCCACAGAGAGATAAGGATAGCTTTTACATAGACTTTTTTAAACTTAAACCTGGCTAAATGGATGAGCTCTTTAAAAAATCTTTCTCTGTGTGTATTCTTATTATGTTTAGAGGGTAAAAATGCTTTTTATCTTACATATACTTATTTTAAGAACTTTGATATTTTTCTATGTTTATACAAGAAGGCTTTAAAGATTTCTAAAGACTTTTAAAATTATGATGCTTTTTATTTTAAAATTATATATCCTAAAGATGTGTTGTCTACCCTTTGGGGCTATGTGTTCCTGTATTTTACAATGTAACGTAACATTCTTTTAGGTACTTTATTGTGCATATATTGTGATCTTGTATTTTTACTTCATATACTTATAGCTCAAGTTCTATTTTCATATATTTCAGCAATTGTACCTACAACTTTGTTCATAGCTGTAAGAATTGTTTTAAAACAACATACCTATGACTTCTGAAAAGTTTCATGTTTTCAACAACTCTTTATTTTATGAAACATAGAAGCAATCTAGATAAATAAATCTTGGAAAAAAATCAAGTTTTGGAGTTGCCTGGAATAATTGCAACAAAGAAACTAATTATACTTAAGATATCCAGATGATTTTTGAAATGCTTGTCAATGATTGTCTGGGATAATGTCAGCTACGATGAACCTAGAAAACTCTTGTCAGCTATAAATGTATAGGTTTTTGTGATTTGCCCTACAGGTCTGCCTTTAAGTTGGCAAGTTGGGGAGATCGTACAGAGCACCCCAAGGTGCTACCAAAAGAAGTGGTCCTTGACATTTTCAAAGCCCTCGCATAATTTTTGCTTCAATTTTTGGCAGTGGATATATTTCCCTAAAATGCACGATTTCATGAACTTGCATGATTTAGCACAACTTGATTTCTACATTTCAAGTGACTTTTTTTTTGAAAGTCATGTTCATAACGTCTTCCCACAGAGATAATTTTTTCAACCCATGGATTTGTACTTAATGTTTCCTTGTGCAGATCACAGTATTCCACAAATGTTTAAAAACAGTAATTGATTTATATGCTATACAATATATGGCATAAGGAAAGGGAATAAGATGACAGAAGCCCAACCAATAGATGAGATATGCCAGATGCCACTGATCAACAACACTGTATTATGACCTAGTTGTCTGTGTTAGGAGGTGACTATTCCACATTAAGCAATCCCAAATACACAATCCATGAGAAGTTATCTCCATATTATAGTCCATGTATTCCAGTTTACCTCATGTCACAAATCTTACAGAAGAAATATCAACATTCTACTGAGTAAAATAAGTTCTTTAAGAGTGATGACATTGCTAGCAAAGGGAAACTGTTGGTAATTAAAGAATTTCTGCTTTGATCCTGGAGTTTGCCCACAACTCTTCTGTAACCAGTCTGAATGCAGGTGAGTTGGCCAAGACATGGAATTGAAGAAGGAACTCCTTAATTACTGGCAATCTGCAGCAATCAGACAAAAAAAAAAAACCCACAAAATTTGAAACTAGAGATAATGTTAGTGGAGCAGCATTCGAAAAGTTGACTTCAGCTGTAACATTAATTTTTCTTATCAGACAAAACAAACAAAACAAGAGACAAAAATGTGGCATCTTAAAGACTGTTATAATTTAATGTAAGCTTTCATGGATAAAATCCACTTCTTCAGACATAGGAGTGTGACTATATGACTGTCATATTTACACACGGTTCCATGACCATGTCAATACACAAAAACCTGTTTCAGAACATTTCAGTGTACCTGGACTCTCTTTGAGTGATCTGCAAGTTGCTGTTTTAGGAGAAAAGACCCACTACAAAATAAGACTTGAAAGAGAAACAGTGGAAAAAGAGAGGTTACTTACCTGTAACTCTGGTTCTTCGAGTGGTCCTCTGTGAATTCACACTAATGGGTTAAATCTGCGCATGCGCAGAGGCCTCGGAATATTCTAGAGCTCAGACAGACTTGATGGACCACCCTCCCCCACAGCTCACGTGGTCCGCCCGTCGCTTCAGTTTCCAATTTCCGCTGCTGCTCAAATTTAGAGACAGCCGTGACGGAAGAGGGGAGGACAGGCGGGACGTGTGAATTCACAGAGGACCACTCGAAGAACCAGAGTTACAGGTAAGTAACCTCTCTTTCTTCTTCGTGGCCTCTGTGAATGCACACTAATGGGTGACTGACAAGCTTACCTTGAGGAAGGAGGAGGGACGTCACGGCAAAACAGCAGACAGAACCACACGTCCAAAGCTGGCATCCTCCTTGGCCCGCACATCGAGCCGGTAATGAGAAACAAAGGTCGACGGGGTGGACCAAATGGCAGCTCTACAAATGTCTTGCACTGGAACGCCTCTGAGGAAGGCAGTAGATGTAGCTAAAGCTCCGGTGGAGTGAGCTTTCACCAGATGTGGTAGTGTCTTCTTTGCCAGTTCATAGGCTAGGGTGATGGTTTTCACTAGCCACTTGGAAATGGTTTGAGGCGATACCTGCAAACCTCTGTGTGGTGGATGAGGGGAAACAAACAAATGTTTGGACTGACGGAAAGAAGCAGTCCTGTCAACGTAGAAAGACAAAGCCCTGCGCACATCCAACAGATGAAGTGATCTCTCTACATCAGTAGATGGCTTGGTAAAGAATGTAGGCAGAATGATTGGCTGCCGAACATGAAACTCAGTAGAAACTTTGGGAAGGAAGGAGATATCTGGGTATAATGTAACTTTGTCCGGGTGAAACTGCAAGAAAGGAGGGTCAACCCGGAAAGCCGCCAGTTCCGAAGCCCTCCTGGCGGAGGTGACTGCAACCAAGAAAACGACCTTAAAGGTCAACAAGTGTTCAGCAGTTGTGGCCAGAGGCTCAAACGGTGGAAGCGAAAGGCATTTCAAGACAGTGTGTAGAGACCACTGTGGTGTAGGTTGATTCCGTGGAGGAGTAAGGTTCGTCACACCACGTAGAAATCTTTTCATTTTAGGGTGACGGAACAACAAGGCGGTGTCAGAGTCCAGGGGCTGATGCGCCACAATCGCTGAAAGGTAGACCTTTAACGTGGACAGCGACAAGCGATGGTCAAAGAGGTAAGAGAGGAAAAGGAGTACAGAGTTCAGTGTAGTTGGAGACGTGGGAAGATTATGAGCGGTAGCAAATTTAGTGAATGCCCGCCATTTGTAAGAATAAAGGTGAGTAGTAGAAGGTTTCCTTGAATTTGATAGTATGGAGTCTATTGTGGTAGAATTCTCCACACCGTGAGATGTAGAGATTGGAGATCGGGATGGTATGTTCTCCCTTGATTCTGAGTCAGCAGATGAGGAATAGACGGAAGTCTCATGGACTCCGATGACATCGTCCGTAGCATGGTGAACCATGGTTGTCTGGGCCAACACGGTGCTATCAAGATCACGTTGGCATTGTCCTGTTTTATTTTTACTATTGTTCGCAGTAGGAGAGGAATTGGAGGGAACATGTACATGAAACTGTCCGTCCAAGATACCATGAGGGCATCCCCTAGTGAGTTGTGTCCTAGTCCTGCACGTGAGAGATAGGTGGCACACTTGCTGTTCGTCATGGTCGCAAAGGCATCTATCGTGGGAAAACCCCACCTCTTGCAAATCGTGAGGAAGGTGTGATGGTCGAGGGATCACTCGTGCATTTGGTACGTTCATCTGCTTAGGTGGTCCGCCCACGTATTGTCTTGGGTGGAAATGTGTACAGCAGACAGGAAGATGTGGAATTCCAGACACCATTCCCAAAACTGAATCGTCAGGTACAGCAGAGGGAGGGAATGGGTGCCTCCCTGCTTGTTGACATAGTACATCGCTGTCGTATTGTCCATGGTAACCTGGACAGCTGTGCCTTGGATGAGAGGGAGGAACGCCCGAAACGCCTTGAAGATGGCCAGCAGTTCCAGATTGTTTATATGGAGAAGCGTCTCCCTCGCTGACCAAGTGTCGTGGACGTGAAGACCTGCACAGTGGGCTCCCCAGCCGACCGGGCTGGCGTCGGTCGTGATTCTCGAGGTAAGTAGAAGCGGTGCGAACGGTCATCCTAGAAACATGTTTTCCGGACTGGTCCACCAGCGGAGTTGGTGCGCAAGCTCGCGAGTCACCTGGAGGCGCATGTTGGGAGGATCTGTCATCGGGTTGAACAGAGACAGGTACCAAGCCTGCAGGGATCTCATCTTGAGCCTCGCATGCTGGATGACGGACGTGGTGGATGCCATGAGTCCCAGGAGTTTTTGGGCTTGATGAGCAGTTACCCATGACAGCGGACAGAAGTGAAGGAGCAAGGGGCGGATTTTGTCCGCGCGCTCCTGGGGAAGGAAGGCTCTTGCTGACCGAGAGTCTAACATGGCCCCTATGTAAGGCATTGTTTGAGATGGGGAGAGCACTGATTTCTTGTAGTTGACCTTGAGACCCAGATCCGCCAAGAGAGATAAGGCGATGTTTGTGTGTTTTATCACCTGATCTTTCGAGTGAGCAACGAGGAGCCAATCGTCTATGTACGGATAGATTGCTATGCCCAGCTGACGAAGAAAGGCCGCCACTGGAGCCATGCATTTGGTGAACACTCGTGGAGCCGTAGAGAGCCCGAATGGCAGAGCGTTGAACTCGAATGTGGACCTTCCTAGGGAGAAGCGGAGGTACTTGCGGTGATCGCTTCTGATGGAGATGTGGAAGTAAGCATCGCTCAAGTCGATCACGGAAAACCAGTCTCCTTGCTGGATTAGCGGAAGAATGCGTTGCAAGGTCACCATGTGAAAGCGGCGCTTTTTGATGAAGTAATTTAAGTCCCTTATGTCTAAAATGGGACGAAGTGATTTGTCCTTTTTGGGAACGAGAAAATACCTTGAAAAGAAACCAGGGTTGGAGGGATCTGGGGTAACGGGCGAGATGGCTGATTTTTCTAGAAGAATTTTTACTTCGTTTCTTAAGGTGACGGAGGAAGGAGTATAAACAACCCTTGAGGGTGGCATGTCCCAAAAGTCTATGGCATAGCCGCGGGCAATGATGGAAAGCACCCAGGTATCCAAGGTGACGTGAGACCATGCCGAAAGGAAAGGGGCAAGACGAACGGAGAGGATGCCATAGGATCGGGGCATGGTGAGGGAGTCAAAGACTCTGTTTAGACTTTTTGTCAGGTTTCCTGTAGAAATGTCGGGACTGATTGCGTTGATCTGGTTGCCTTGGTTGGTAAGATGAGGACTGTTGAGGGAGGTACTTGTTCTTAGCATTGTAAGGCCTGTATGAATTATAAGGGTACTGGCGTTTCCATGGGAATTTCTGTGATCTATAGAAAAGTTGCACATTGTAAGACCGTGCTGTTCTCTTCATCTTTTGTAGGCTTTCCAGGATGTCATCGGTCTTGGGATCAAACAACCCTGAGCCATCAAAAGGTAAGTCCTCTATCCTGAATTTGACATCATCAGAAATAGTGGCCGACCGAAGCCAAGCATGTCTTCGAAGGGCCACGCCAGTCATGAGGTGTTTGGAGGCAGCTTCAATGATGTGCCGGGCTGTCACTCTCTCTTGCCGAGCGAGTGACATCGCTTCTTGGTGGAGAGAAAGACCTCTTGGTTTAAGTTCTGCTGGGGCTGCCTGAAGAGATGGAAGTGCACGGTTCCATAAGTTGATGTGGTAGGCACTCATAGCCGCCAAGTAATTTGCAGCCCTGACAATGAAAGATGCCAGGGAATAAACTCTCCTTCCCAATACATCGAGCTTCCTGCCCTCTTTGTTGCTAGGTGTGACGGTAGATCTTGTGCGAGATCTAGGTTGTGTGGCATCCACAACCACAGAGTTAGGAGGAGGATGCTTAGTCAGAAAATCCGTGTCAGTACCATGGATCTTATATAGGTTTTCGACACGCCGGGACATTTGCGGGACAGAGAAAGGCTTGTCCCAGGTCTGTTTAAGTACACGGAATAAGGATGGGATAAAGGAGAGACGCAAGGGAGGCGCTGACTCCTCGTCGATATCCCCGTAAACCTTGTCAGATTCTGCTAGTGGAGGTTGCTGAATCGTTAGTTCGAGGGCTTTTGCAATCCTCTGAACCATGTTAGAATAAGAATGAAACTCCGAAGTAGGGGATGGAGGCAGGCCATCACAGATATCAGAGTGTGCAGGTTAGGAGGTGAGTGGTCTGGCGCTGTGGGCTCAGAAGCCTCGGAGTCGGCGTCGTGAGATGAAGAAGAAGAGTCGTCAGAAGGAAGATGAGACTTCTGGCGTTTCTTATTTTTTTCAATGTAGGCATATGTCTTGGACTTCCTCTTGGTACCATGCACGGTACCAGCATTGTCTGTACCGAGCGGTTCAGGCACCTTAGGGATGGTGTGAGTAGAAGACTCAGAACGTTTCCTATCAACCTTAGAAGTATCCCTGGAATGAGTCTCCGTTGGTACCGTAGGGACCTCTGTTCTGGTCTTGGTTGGTACTGTTACATGAGATGTAAAGGACGACGGTACCGGAGTAGTATCATGGTACCGAAGCCTTTGCTGTTTTCTGGTACCAGGAGGTGGAGAACTGTCGGATTCGGAATCTCCACGGTATCGTCTCTTCCTATGCTTCTTGGTATCAGGGAGTGGAGAAAAATCAGAATCAGAGGTACCATGGCGTCGACGTTTCTTGTGTCTCCTGGTATCAGGAGGTAAAGAGTAGTCAGACTCATAGTCGGTACCAGAAGAATCGGACGAACTCGAGGTATCCGGTGAGGAGTCAAAATCATACAGAAGGCGGGGATCGTAAGCCTGGTGCATCTTACGGGACCAGCAAAGCTGTTGTTTGCGGTACCGAGCCTTCTCCTTGTAATTTTTAGACCGATGCCTGCGAGGCTTAGGTCTTTTGTAGCCCTTGAGCCCTGAATGCCTCGGAGGCTCGCCCTCCTCAGTATCAGGCAGATCGATATGGTGCCTTTTTGCCTTCTTTTTCTTGATGGTACTGACTTCAGGAGAGCCTAGGGGCTCCGAGCCCAGCGGAGATCGCGAACCTGGAGGCGAACCGGGGCTAGAAGGCACTGAGGAGGGGGCGGCTTGAGCTGTTGCTGGAGTGTCAAGCGTCGTGGCCGGTCCCGCAAGTAGCGGGGATGGCGGTTCCAAGTGCACAGGAGGAGACAAGTGCCTGACTGAATCAAGATCGACCACAGAGTGGCTAGTCGAAAGTTGTGGAGACAATTGTCGAGGAGAAGAAGCCGATTTCGTCTTTTTGGTCTTAGGCGCCTGATGCTTCTTTTTGGAAACAGAATCAGTTTGATGAGAGGATTTAGACTTGGAAGCTTTAGGCTTTGGTGAAAGAGCCGAAGTTGAAACAGGAGACGCGGCGGAGCGCTATGTGAGGGAGGGAGCGTCCATGTTTGGCGGCTCCAGCGACTTTTGCCACAAGGCAGCCCGAAGACGTCGGTCTCTCAACTTCAGAGCCTGCTTGGTGAAGCTCTTACAGTGGATACAGGACGCAGGCTTATGGGTCTCACCCAAACACAGTAAACAAAGTCTATGCCCGTCGGAAGTTGGGAACTTCTTGGAACAGAAGGGACAACTTTTAAACGAAACTTTAGGTGCCATAAAAGGCGGGAAGGGAACAACTTGGAGGGGGAAGGGGGCTAAACTACAGTCTGTACATTTTTTTTTCAATAGAAATACGAACGAACAGTAAAGACGATCAAAACAATGAAGTGAAAACGTTTCCTTCTTTTATTTCCATGCGACGAGGAGGAGCTCTAGGAAAAGAGACCTCTTTCAGCAGCGGAAAAAGAAGAACTGAAGTGACGGGTGGACCACGTGAGCTGTCTGAGCTCTAGAATATTCCGAGGCCTCTGCGCATGCGCAGATTTAACCCATTAGTGTGCATTCACAGAGGCCACGAAGAAGAATAAGGTATATATGGATGTTAGAAACCCGCTTAAAATAACTGGATATAAATCAAGGGTTAAATCATTGCCAAGTGTGAAATCCTACATTGATTCCTGCAATCTGTCATTTGTCTCAACTATCCTATCACTACCTTTTAGACTGATAAGTGAAATTATTCACAGCCCAATTGTCTATCCCATTACTAACAAACCACTGTCACTTTGACCAGTATCTGTTCCCAACCTGGTCATGGGGCCATGCATAAATATAAAAGTCATATATTCTTACTCTTATGTCTGAGGAAGTGGACTTGATCCAAGAAAGCTCACATTATAATATAGCAGTTAGTCTTTAAGATACCACACTGTTTTGTCTCGTTTTGTTTTGTTTTGGGTTTTTGTCTGATATAAAAGCTAGTGTTACAGCTGAAACCAACTTCTGGAATGCTCTTCCACTAACACTACCTCTGGTTTCAAATTTGGGTTTCTTGCAAGATCAGCAACTCATAAATCTGAAATTAGATACAACACAGAGCTTTCTACTGCTGTAGCTGTTCATGCTCATGAGGGGACCAAGCATAAGCAGTTTGACAGCATGCAACAGCACGCTTGCTAATTATACATAAGCCTGAATTTTCAGCAATCCTGTTATACTCTTTTGTGTCAATCTCTTTCCCTTTTTTTTACTGAGTATGAAGAAATGGAGAGGACTGGCCAACAGTAAACACATACAGTTTTAATATAATATTAAGTCTAATGGAAAGAATCAGTATTTGTTATTTTTAAAAACCCACATTTAACTGCAGCTTCTTTGCTTTATTCTTTATAACTGGTTGGTTACACATTATGGGCAATGATTACAGTCCTTATGTTATTGTATGGTGAAACAGATACCAAGATTTTACTTGGCAAACGTCAGGTTTAGTTAATAAATAGAAGCACAGAGCAAAAATTAAAATTAAAAGCCTAACAGCAGTCTCTTAACATCAGTTGCTGAGAAACACAAAAGTCAGAATGTCAGCACACTGATATCTTGACTGTTAGCCACTTAATGATATCTCTACAGGATACATCCTGTGTAGAAGATACAAAATGAAACCCATAAGGTGACTAAGCAAATATTTGATCAGTTGAATTGTTAACAGGAACAGAGAAGAGATGGTTTAATATTCTCCATAGTCATTCTCAGGGTTCCATATGGTACAAGCTACTCAGGGCCCCATGGTCATACACAGCTAAGGAGCTTCACAGTGCTGCTGAGGGTCCCTTTCAGCATATATAGAGCCATTAGGTTAGTTTCTATAAAGGTTTTCTATATAAATATACTAATGACTAGGGGCACAATTTCTATGACATGTCATATTTTTTCTGAAACCTATGTTTGATCTTATGGGTGGTTTGAACATGTTTATGAGTAATCTGGTGAGAAAGGCCAGATTACTCATAAACATGTTTGAACTTGCTTATGGGTTCAAATGTAGGTTGAAGAGAAAATGTGAAATGTCATAGAAATTCCCCTCAAAATTTACTCTGCAGTATTTAAATCCTGCAACTGTAGTAAATGTTCCTGGGGACATGGTGTATGTGAACAGTCAAACAGGGATACCTTATAATGTGATGTCCAAAATTCTGTTGCATAGCTTAGTAAATTGCAACTACAGTAGGCCCACTGATTCAGTGGGGGGTTAGTCAATTTATCTGAAAATTTCACTGATTCAATGGGCCTTCTCTTTTACACTAAACAACAGATTTTCAGCTTTGAAAATAACACATTTAGACATTCAGGGCAGAATTTACTACCAGAGAAGGAAGACTTTTAGCCACTTGAACAAGGATCAGATCCCTTCCAACCACTAGGAAATAGTGACAATCTGGCCTAAAGTACCAATTAAACTGTAATATTCAGCTTTACTCATCTAAGGATTATAATGTTTCTATGAACTTTTGTTCTATGTCGCCTTAGGAAGTAGTGTATTTTGCAAAAGGCAGAACTTTAGGAAGCTGGGGGACTCATCTTGTAGCCCTATTATCTGCTGCAGGCCACATCCACAATTGCATTCTGTTTGCTTTAAATGCACAATACTAATTTGCTGCCCAAATTCATTTAAAACCACTTGAAGCAAGCTTTAAAGAAGGCAGCACCAAATATGTAATGATGAGAATCTGAAGTTCCTGTTATGGGGGATGTGGACCCTGTTAAGCAAAGGAAAGTCATACACTCAGTACAGGACACAAATTATGAGGTTTCAGAAATGGGACCCATCTACGCAGGTGTCTCATTCAGGTGTTATGGACCTGAGCCACTGCAGAATTTGGAAACTTCCTTTTAATTTTTTAAAATAACCCAGTAGTGGCCAGAATCCTATTGTGAGATACCACAAGAGTAAAGGAAATTATACAATAATTTTGCATTTTTTCAGCCAACTGTCACATTTCTAGGTGTGTAACTGAGTGTATGATTCCAGCATGCAAAATAGTCAGAACAATAGCACATACAAGTTATACAATCTTGGGTTTATATACGCAAACCAGATATGGTTCTGGCCACAGTCTACTATGCTTGTGTACATAACTAGTATTTCATGTCTGAAAAAATCATTTTGCAAAATCTAGACCAGAATGTGATTTATGCCAACCTCATGAGAAACATAGTTGTATATGATGCAATTTGCAAACCCTACAATAGAATTATTAAGAGTTGACTTATTTGTCTTCTGAATTTTAGCTATTCATATATAGTGTCCCAGTGCATTTACAACAGAACACCAGCATCACAGTACTAAAGTGAAAATTACACTAATACTCTAACAATATAGCATTCAAGAGACCTTCAAAAACACTTAAGACCACAGGACTTCTAGTATGATTATAAATCTTTTACAGAGCAATTCAGCTATCTAGAAATAGTAAAAGCTGCTACTGTCTGGCAGTTACAATTTCTGCAGAATAAGAACTGAAATAAACACTAAAATTACAGCCTAACACTAAGGATAAAATTACAGAGACATATTCTTACAGTTAAGTCTGCAAGGAAAGTGCATTTCCAGTATTTTATCAGAATGTAAATCATATTTGAGTGTTCAGTCTTAGACAACGTAATATATATTTCTATACACTTTTCACAGCTATGTGTAATTCAATAAATATTTTTTTAAAAAAGAGAAAATGCATTCAGGCATTACTTACTCTCTAAGCCAGTGGCTCCCAACCTTGGATCCCTAGACGTTCTTGGACTAAAACTCCCAGAAGTCTTCACCACTAGCTGTGCTAGACAGGATTTATGGGAGTTGTAGTCCAAGAACATCTGGGGATCCAAGGTTGGAAACCATTGCTCTAAAGCAATAATTGATCATACTATACAATTATTTCCATACCATACTACAGGTGAATTACATAATGATCAACAGGTTCTTCACAATGATGCTCCTACTTCTAGAAACTTGGGAGAAATGTCTCTTTGACACATTTTTTTGTTTATCTTAAAACAAATGAATATTTAGCATACAAGCCATCACTTTTTGTCTCATGTGCTACTGTCCAGGAGCACGTTAGACAGAACCACAGTTTTTGCAGTGGTACTATCCTTACTACATAATGAGACATTTGTTGAGAAAGTTTCAGAATAATCATGAAAGACTGAATGTAGGTCAAAACACTTTACATGATAAAATATTTATTCTTCACTCATTGAATGTGACAGTGAGGTGTTGCTGTTCCAAATATATCTGTTATTATCCTACATACAAGTTAGTGTTCAATGTGATGTTTCCACTGATAGAAATGTTTCCATTTGCTAAGCCAGGAGGAGGAGTGATCCCTGTTACAGTCAGTTTGCCCAAACAACTACAAAATCTGCCCCACAGGATGATAAAACCTTTGGAACTAGTTTTACAGGGGCACACAGAGGGATGTGGAGGGGAGGGGGGAAACATTATATTGCACTATCTGCTGGTATTAGTGTGACTTATTAAAAAAGCCATAATAGGTAGCTTTTAGAGGATTTTAAAAAAATTGAATTGCTTACTGCAACAAGCAATTCTATTTACAGAACGGCAGCATTCTGTAAATAGAAAAAGCCAGTAATATATATTATAAATATTTCAGGGAATATACATCAATACACACATATATTTACAAATGCTTAAATAATTCTGCTTGTTAGTCACTCTTACGAATGTCAACACACACATATATTTATAATACATAGATATTGGTGACACATACAGGAGGTGTACAAATAACCTTATAAATGCACACGAATGTATATAATTCCTGCCCCTTTCAACAGGTAAAATGTTTTTCTAAGCTTTTCAAAAATAATTCTCCCCTCATTTTATGTAATGAGATTCTTTTACTTTGCCCTTTAGCTGAATGATGCTTTGAAGATGATATTAGTTCTGAAAAGGCTTCAAAGGTAATACACAATGAGAAGAGCTCCATAAACAATGAAAGCAGCTCTGAGAGTCCTTCAATAGAATTCAAGTCCATTTTTTAACTTCAGAAGAAAAATGACCTTGACAAATAGACTTAGCTAGCAGACAATGTGATTATTAAATACGCATTGCCTATGAAACACTGGAAATGGAAAGGACAGTGAGACCATTAAGCAGTTTTATCTAACATGTGATATCAAATACAGTAACTTCTTCAAACACCTATCTTTCTCTTTACTCTTGGAGTACAGTCCTATGGAAGAAGGTAGATGTTGCTTTTTATTGTACCTTTTCAACAGGACTGTCAACCCACAAACAAAAAGTAGCACTTTATTTCACAGAGAGAGCTTGATACAATACAAAATTAGCCCAATAGCTGTCCATCAACTTTTCTGTTAAACTAACTAGTTCCTTATCCTTTTTCTGGATAAACTGGATAAAATGTACATGATTATGAACTAGCTATTAAATTGTCATAGGTTATGAGGGGGGGGGGGGGACATCAAGGCAACTCAGACCAGGAAAATGAAATTCTTGGTTTAGTGTTTTGTGTTAGGAACAAGGTGAAAGCTATATTAATGCAGAAGGCATTAGATGCAAGTCATTAAAACTAAATGGGAGAAAGGAGTGGACATATGAAATAACCTCAGGGATGGGCCCTGCCTCTCTCCTAAACAGTAGGGGAGGGAAAAGGTGTGAGTGTCTAGCTCATTCAGAAAACTGCCATAAAGGTATCTGGCTGGAACAAACAAGACTGGTATAAGTTGGTATTCTGACTCTACATCTAATCAAGCCACATGAAAAATAAGGCAGGGAAAAATGAGGTCGGAATGTTCTATTAAGTACTCTTATAGTTCATCAAACCAGTTTGCTCTTTGACATTTGATTTTTTTGAGAACAGTGCAGCTCTCAAGTCATATGTTCTAATCAGTTTTTAAAAATCTCCACATATGGTGTCTTCTAAAGATTAAAATGCATACTGTTGACAAGTGACATCTTCTATTAATTAGCTCTTACACATTCTTCCTTTAAGAACATAAGCAGAGCCGTGCTGAATCAGGCCAAGGGCCCATCTAGTCCAGCTTCCTGTACAGTATCTCACAGTAGCCCCACCAGATGCCTCTGGGAGCACACGAGACAACTAGACACTTGTCTCCTGATACCCCTCCCCTCCATCTGGCATTTTGAGGTACCTTCCTTTTAAGCCTAGAGATTATACATCCCCATCATGGCTTGGAACCTGCGATGGATTTTTTCCTTCAGAAATCTGTCCAGTCCCCTTTCAAAGGCATCTAGGCCAGATGCCATCACCACATCCTGTGACAAGGAGTTCCACAGACTAACAACACACTGGGTAAAGAAATATTTTCTTTTGTCTGTTCTCACTCTCCCAACACTCAATTCGAGTGGATGTCCCCTGGTTCTGGCATTGTGTGAGAAGGAAAAGAGCTTCCCTCTATCTACTTTATCCATCCCCTGTATAATTTTATGTGTCTCAATCATGTCCCCCCTCAGGTGCCTTTTCTCTAGACTAAAGAGCCCCAAATGCTGTAGCCTTTCCTCATAAGGAAGGTGCCCCAGCCCAGTAATCATTTTAGTTTCTCTCTTCTGCACCTTTTCCAGTTCCACTATGTTGTTTTTGAGGTGTGGCGACCAGAACTGTACATAAAACTCCAGGTGCAGCCTTATCAGCGTTTTGTACAATGGCATTATAATGTTGGCTGTTTTATTTTCAATCCCCTTTTTAATGACACCTAGCATCAAATTGGCTTTCTTCGCTGCTGCCGCACACTGGGTTGACACTTTCATTGAGCTGTCCACCAGCATACCAAGATCTCTTTCCTGATCCATCATGGACAGCTCAGAACCCATCAGCTGATAAATAAAGTTTTGATTTTTGGCCCCAATGAGATTGTCCTAATGCAACTGTGAGAGGCTTGGAGCACACAAAAAGTCAATAAAACAGTTGCATCTGCTTCCAACTCTAGCACTAGCAAGTTCATTTATTCATCTGCATATAAATTACTAAGGATATATGAGTCAGTACGTTACACTGTGCCAGTACAGAAAGACCTAAAATGTGATAGGTAAATTCTATTTGATTAACTACTTTGGATAATTTGTTCTGCACTTTCTTCATAGCAACCTAGAGTATTGCATGAAGTTTTTACCAGCAAAATAAAATGAAAGCTCAAGGTCACCAGATTGGAGATCCATTCTTTAGATGTCAAGAGAAAGAGCCCTATAACAACCATGGGAAATGAGTGAAATGAAAAATGGCAACTATTTCCCATAGTAGGGATATAAATATGGGCCAGTAGTGTTACTATTTTGTTACAAGTAAACGTGCAGCACACATGCATGACTTTTATACCTTTTCTCTTACATTTGCTATATAAATATTAAAGCAATCCTTTTGCCAAGCTTCAAATTCTGTTTTGTTTGGTTGACAGCATATTGCCTTATTCAAATAGGTATCTTCGATGCATTTCTGATGTAGCTCTCTCTGCTTAGCATTCGGCTCATGGCCACTTGCTGAACAAAGTTTGCACTTCCTTCTTCTCTTCTCTGTTGCAATCAGTGAACTGAGTACAACAGAGCCAAAGAAGTAATTTTGAAGGCAACGTCCCAGTAGTAGGAGGAGGAGGAGGAGGAGGAGTAAGAGTAGTAATTATTAGGTAAAGGTTCCCCTTGACATTTAGTCCAGTCGTGTCCGATTCTAGGGCGCGGTGCTCATCCCCATTTCCAAGCCATAGAGCCAAGGTCTTCTGACCTTGCAGCACAGAGGCTTCTGTGGTTTAACCCACAGCGCCACCACGTCCCTAACTTCCCACTATATACCCCCACACAAAAAGGAACAGAAAAAGTAAGGGTTTTTTATTTTCCTCTCATTCTCATTTTGCAGTGGATAGTATTGAGAAATTGCATGGATTTGTTCAGTGGCATAATAGACAGCTGAGGATGTGTAGTAATTTGGCAAGTTATTTATAAATAAGGTTGAACACCAGTATAGCTGGGAATTAAAGACTCTGTAAAAATGATAATTTGGTTTTTTCAAAAAATTTGTTTCCCCTCTAACCAAAAATCCCTAATTTTGCCAAGTCATGATTTCCTGCCTCCCTAGGTATTTGCTGCCTGAAAATCTCATTATGCCAATACAGTAGTGTGCTAATTCCTATGGTCATTGTATGTAGTTTGAATTATTTGTGTGGTGGAAATTTTAGTCAACATTTTATATTCTCAAAGTCTTAAGCAAAACATACTTGAAGCTTCTGACCATTTGGAGTCTGTTTTGTATTCAATAATGCTGGGAAAGGTTGAAGGTAGCAAGAAAAGAGAAAGACCGAATATGAGATGAATCGACTACCTAAGGGAAGCCATAGACTTGAGTTTACAGGAGCTGAGCAGGGCAGTTGAGGACAGGACATTTTGGAGATCTCCCATTCATAGGGTTTCCATAAGTCAGGAGCAGCTTGATGGCACATAACAACAATAAACCTTTCCTTATGACAGTTGTGAATCAGTATTGTTTTGTGCTGAGATACTTGCCTTGTTACTTTCATTTTTAGTATTACCCAGAACATAGGTGATTGTTCCTGCAAAACTTTCATATTTTATGCTTTAAGCCTTTTAATTATCACGTGAATTTCCTTTTTTCTACTGAAGTGTGAGAAGTTAGGAAATAAAATTATATAAAGCTACAGTTGGAGTTAACTGTGAGTATTTTTGGGTGTTTTTTTTTAAGTTATGTGGACAGTAGCTGTTAATTTTCTACCCGATGTACCAACACATACAACCATCAATACCATTGCGGAAGTAGCCTAGCCGGAGCTTCCCCACCTCCCCACACAGCCAACCGCTCAACCGCTGAGCGGGAAGATTCTTCATCCCACCTCTTCACTGGAGTGGTTGGCTGTGCAGAGAGGCGGGGAAATGCCAGCCGGGCTACTTCTGTGATTGGCATGATGTCAACAATGATGGATGTGCGCACCGCACAGCAACCAGTAAATGGAACAACCAGTTCTGGGGGAGGGAACAGACCTCTGTGGCACCCCAGGGAGTTGAATACGAATAGCCAACTCTACTACAAATACCTTAATTCTCCATTCTGTGACTTCTGCCAACCTTACAGGCACTGACAAACAGCTGATTGTGATATATCTGGGAGAAAGGCCTAAATTAGAAGACTCTGAAACTTAGTTAGGCTGAGTTATGCCCAAGCTTCCTGTTTTCCCCACAGTGCTAACTGGGAGCTTTCTTTCTGAACAGGAAGCTTGGACAGCATTGTTTGTGGCCTACCTCTCTTAAATACTACCCGGGCTGGTAAAGTCTGATTACTTCGTTATTATAAAAGAGGGTCACAACTCGGAAAAGTTTGAAAAACACTGCATTAGACCATCAGCATCCTTTTGCAGAATAACCTTCATACTCTGCTGGCAATCCATCATTCAACATTCTATCTCTATTTCTTGTTTTCACCACCGTCCCTCTTTTTTCTTTTGTCAGGAGCTATTACAATAAATCAGATTTATATTTAGCTGATCTATGTTTCACCTTTTTTCTTAGAGAAATTTGGGGTTTTCTCTGTTTTAAATCAGGCCTCTGTTTTCTTGTCTTAGATGCTTCAGTTCTAAAAACTGAAAATACTAGACAAAGTTGTTATTGTTAAAAGATTTTTGGAGCACATATTCTTTTTTGTTTTTTCATTGTGTAATTTTCTGCAAGTTTGAAAATGTTTCCATAAATCAGCAAAACAGCAAGAACAACAACACTGTTCTCACCCTACCACTTCTACTACTTTTACTTGACATAGTGGCTGAAATCCAGTAGTAAGTTGCAAGTAGAGTAGGCCCATTGAATTAGTGGAATGTACGGGGGAGTTGACTAACCAAATCCTCACTGATTCAATTAGCCTACTCAGCTATTTTGTTTCTTCTTTTTGGTGCATGGATGTTTTTTGTGCTGTACAGATCTTAGGCATGTTGTTTACATTGTATTTCATTCTGTTATTTCTAGATATGATTTGCCTTTGGCAAAGGATCAAGGTAAAGAATATCTCACCTTTACCAATTACCTGATATGTTTTAGTTCACTGCAAAAGCAACATACATGTGGATGGTTTCCACTGGCTCAGTGCAGGTCCCCATTCTCTCTGTCTTTGCATACATAGATTCAGAGTAAAGGGCCATTAGGGGAAGTAGGAATAAATTGTGCACAAATGTTTTAGCAATTTGGATGAGGTGATATAGGATATGTACTCAGATCTACTATTCCTCTTAATTTTGCCTACACTTATGCCTGTATGTGCATATACATGCCCATGATATTGGGAGGGAATAGAATTCTACTAAGCGTGTGCAAACCTGCAGCCATGGGCACACTATTTATCCATACTGTCATGAACTGTATATTCTTAGCATTTCAGAAGTGTGAAACTATTGTGGCTTAAGTTGTTTGTACTGATAGTTTGGTGAAAAGGAGCCCCAGAGCCAGGGGTCAGAAGTTTGATTCTTCACTGTGGTTTTTAGGTGAAGAGCCAGCCTGTGTGGCCTTGGGCAAGCTGCACAGTCCCAAAGTACCCCCAGAAGAGAGGGGTAAACCACCTCAGAGTGTTCTATCCCTAAAAAAACTCTGGAAAGGGTCACTGTTAAGTCAAAATTAGTTTGACTTAATAATTACTAAGGGACGTGGTGGCGCTGCGGGTTAAACCACAGAAGCCTCTGTGCTGCAAGGTCAGAAGACCAGCAGTCGTAAGATCGAATCCATGTGACGGAATGAGCTCCAGTCGCTTGTCCCAGCTCCTGCCAACCTAGCAGTTTGAAAGCATGCAAATGCAAGTCGATAAATAGGTACCACCTCGGTGGGAAGGTAACGGCGTTCCATGTCTAGTCGCACTGGCCACGTGACCACGGAAACTGTCTACGGACAAAACGCTGGCTCTACGGCTTGGAAACAGGGATGAGCACCACGCCCTAGAGTCGGACACGACTGGACTAAATGTCAAGGGGAACCTTTACCTTTACCTATATAGTGGGAAAGAAGTTACAGAACTCTACGTTTACTCAGCAGTCACATGAAGTATAATCAGAATGAAGACTGCAATATTTATATTACACCAACTGACATACCATGAAGAATACAAGAACATTTTCCAGTTAAGTGACCAGCTTTAGTAAGGAACAAACAGAACTACACATGTAACGCTGGGGACATCTAAAGAGTTAGTAATGCTCAGTGGTATAACGGGGAAAGGGCTCGCAGGGTTCAATATGAGTAGGACATAAGAGTAACAAGGACTATGACATCATTCCCTTAGGCCTCCTTGTACTCTCTGACCTTGGTTTCAAACCTCACAGTATGCTGGGCAAGAAACCGATTTTCCCAGGAACAGTTTGTGCAAGATAGCTCCATTTTATTACAAAGTATATTAGGATGTTTTTGTTTTCAGTATGTAATAAAGAGTTGTCTGCTGTAAAAAAGACCTGTTCTTCTTTTGTTTACCAATCCACCTTCCTGTATTTTAGACTATCTTTGGGAGTGAGGTTGCTATGGGGACTGTTGCAATCAGCATTAATTTTCATATTTATACTAAAATACTGACATCAAAGAAAACTGAACAATGTGAGGCAAAGATAAAATAAAACTTTCCTTAAAGAACTCTCTTTTCGGTGATCTAAGGATATCTGAACCTAAAATAAGATAGGAGTCCACAACAGACTGAGATATTGATATTTATTATTTCCTTATTTAACATATATTTACCCTGGCTGTTCCCTTAAAAAGGATCCAATGCAGCTTACATCATTAAAAGATAATATTTAAAGCTAAAAACAGTGAATATACAAATACTAAAAAGGATCAAGCAAATACCACACTAAACAAATACAACACCAAAAACACATTCAAAGCAGTAAAGCACAACAATCCATTTAAAAGCCCTACTCAGGTAGCCAGTCACTGAGGGAAAGCTTGCCTGAAGAGAAAGGTCCTCGCCTGCTTGCGGACGGACAGGAAAGATGGGGCCAGTGTGGCCTCCTATGGGAGAGAGTTCCAAAGTCTGGGAGCAGCAACAGAGAAGGCCCTCTCCCGTATCCCCATCAAATGCACCTGTGAAGATGGCAGGACCAAGAGAAAGGTCTTTCCTGATTACCTTAACACCCAAGCAGGCTCATAATGGGAGACATAGTATTTGAGATAGTTTGGACCCAAGTTGTTTAGGGCTTTATAGGTTAGAACCATCACTTTAAATTGTCCTTGGAAATGGATCGGCAGCCAGTGCAGCAGCTGTAACAGAAAGGATATGTGATCCCTGTAACCACCCCAGTTAACCATCCGGCTGCTGTGTTTTGCATCCACTGAAATTTCCTGACACTTTCCAAAGGCTGATCCATGTAGGATATGTTACAATAATCCAGTCAGGATGTAATTAAGGCATGTGTCAATGTGGCCAGATCAGGAACAGGCGCAGCTGACACATTAGTTTTAATTGTGCAAATGCACTCCTGGCCACCGCCAAAACCTAAGCCGTACACCTGTGTTTTCAGAGGGAGTGTAACTCCATCTATTCTTTGATCTGCCTTTTGACTGAGCAGGAGCACATCTGTCTTGTCTGGATAAAGTTTCAGTTTATTCACCCTCATCCAGGTTATTACTGATACCAGACACTGATCTAGAGCTGAAACCACTTCCTCAGATTTAGATGGCAAGGAGAGACAGAGTTGAGTGTCATTGGCATACTGGTGACACCAAACCCCCAAACTCCGGAGAACCTCTCCCAGAAAAAAGAACCATGAGGAACTCCGCAGGCCAGCAGCCAGGGTGTCGAGCAGGAATTCCCAGCACCTGAATTCTCCCCTCCAGAAAGAACCAGAGCCAATGTGGAAAAGTACCTCCAAGTCCCATCCCAGAGAGACAGGCCAGAAGGATATCATGGTTAATGCTATTGAAAGCTGCTGAGAGGTCCAGCAAAACCAACGGGGACATACTCCCCCTGTCCAGTTTCTGGCATACGTCATCCAGCAAGGTGACCAAAGCAGTCTCTGTCCCATAACCAGGTGTGAAGCCAGACTGAAATGGATCTAGATAATCTATCTAATCCAGGAACTCCTGGAGCTGAGAAGCCACAACCCACTCTAGGCAGGAGTTGAATGGATGCATATTTGCATAAATCCTTTGGGAATAAGTAATCATTTTACATGTCCCTTGCTGTTTGTTTCCATTGCTTTTAAATTTTATCAGATATTGTTAATTGTTCATTTATATATCTGTAATTCATGATTTTAACTTTCCATTTTCAGATCTGTTATTGGTTGCCAAAAGCTCTTATGGGGGACAAAATGAAAATAATCAAATACAGTGATGCCTCGCAAGACGAAAGTAATTCGTTCCACGAGTAGCGTCGTATTGTGAAATTTTCATCTTGCGAAAGCGCGGTTTCCCATAGGAATGCATTGCAATGCATTCCTATGGGAAACCTCGCAAGATGAATGAATTATTTTCGTCTTGCGAGGCATCGCTCTTGCGGAAAAAAAAAACCGTCTTGCGAAGCACGGCCATAGAAAAAGTCGTCTTGCGAGTCACCAAGTCAATCGCAAAACGCTTTCGTCTTGCGAGTTTTTCGTCGGGCGAGGCATTCGTCTTGCGAGGCACCACTGTAAATCGAATAAGATCAACTAAAGAAAATCAATAGTAACTTTGTCACGGAGAACCCAATAGTACTATCTCAGCAGACTTTGCTGTCTATAAGTTGGGTAACAGTGTGAGATCAAGTATATTTGTTATGTTACATGTCACTTTGTATGCATGAAGAACAGAATAGATTTAAAAACCCCAGATGAATGGATATAAAAGAATAGGAATTCTGAACACAGGTAGAAAAATCTTGTAAACAGACACTTTTCATTAAGTTCAAATTCATATCTGCCTTGCAAAACAAAGGGCAGGGGTAATGCAAGTGGAACTTTATATGGATGATACCCTGTTACCCCAAAAATAAGACCTAACCTGAAAATAAGCCCTAGTTTGATTTTTCAGGATGCTCATAATATAAGCCCTACCCCAAAGATAAGCCCTAGTTAAGTGAAACCCCACCCTCCACCATTGTGCAGCAACCAGAAGAAGATGACATGACTGTATTTGAATTAATGTAGATTGTTGTACATGGAAGAAAAAAAAATCCCCTGAAAATAAGCCCTAATGAGTTTTTTGGAGCAAAAATTAATATAAGTCCCTGTCTTATTTTCAGGAAAACACGGTACTTTCCTAAGAAAATTAATTATACATCCATTTTTTTTATTAAGTGACTGCTCACACAGAGCTGCAAGTATAGTTGAGAAGACTCATACCTGAACATCAGAAATTGGAACCAGGTCCCTTATATCTGATATATAATGTTAGCGAATAATTCCATAAAATGATCAGGCAAAGGTCTCAACTTTTTTTTTCAGTATTGAAAACTGAAAGGTAAATATTATATCATGTACAATAAAGGTGTGTGTTAAACATCTGTTCTTTCTACACTTTGATCTGAAAAAGGTACTGTATATGGTTGATTGTGAAGCAATCAAATTGATTTAACTATTCAGTCCAGTGAAAGAGAATATCATAAATAGAAGGTTGTTAGGCTATCTGAGTAGACTGCAAGCAGAAGTGTTGCTTTAGATTGTGAACTATATAATACAAGTAATATCACTATTGCAAGAGTTACATTTGAAGCTAGAGGACAGTTTGTCAAGGGCCCTGGTGCTGATAACTTTATCTTGACCTCCTAGAACTTGTTGTAGACTAAAGTGAAATTCAGAGGATTGCTCAAATACAACTCTCCACTCTAGCTCTGCCAAAATGTCAGTATATTTAAGGGTTTGTTTTTTCTCACCATGAAATGTGGCAAGGTTTATCCTCCACATATGCCTGGGATATGCTGGGAACCACAACACTAAAATCAAAGATGAGATTCTACTAACTTTCTCATTCCTACCACAGCATGCCTGGCATACTTCCTGAATTTGACCAATACACATTTGTTTTTATATGGAATATGTCTAACTTTATTGCAGATAATGTAATCTTATGTAATTAATAAAATAGCCATTATTTGTTATATATTAGTCTCCTTCATGCTTAAAGACCAGTAATGCAAAAACAAACTGTATTGGACATGAAGACATGGTAAGCCAAGCTAAGAAGCAATCCATCAGAAGATGTCATCTTACAATTACTTTTTATGCCCATGATTTAACCAAGAGAACATAAGATTCACATTTTAATTTCCATGAGTTTGTTTCACTGTTCGTAATATAAGGGTAAATAGTTAATTATATTATACAGCAAAAGCAAAGGCATTCCATTAAGCACAATTTGAACCACTTCATAAACATGAGGTGCCCTTGTTCCTTATCTTTATACGTGTTTAAGTACCTTAATCCTATGAAAGGCTATACATGAGATCTAGACTAAGGGCTGAACAAAGCATGTTGATAGAAAAGAGATGTTTTCAAAATGCACATGTGAGTTTGAGCAAGGGTATAATGGAGCCAGATCAGAGCATTTTTAACTTCCTCACATTTTAACTGCATGTTTGGGAGAGTAAGCAGTAAAAAAAATAAAAAAGAGAAAGTGTGTGAAAGAGAAATAGCAAACAATAAACAGATGGGCAGGGCTGCATAAAAATAGCAATGCTCTTCTGCAATCAGATTTCACAGATTCTCAGGTCAGGCTGGATGTAAACTAGTGGTCAAACGAACAAGGCAAGAAAGAAAAGACAGACGCGCAACAAGTTGATAGACCAGTATCAATTAAGAAGTAAACAAAGCATCAGGACAGCAATTCTATGAAGTCAAGCGGATGCATACAGTAGCAGGACAGCAATGCTAGCCAGTCAAAAGAAGGGAGAAATTGAGCAAGAGGTAGCTACCCATGAGCAGTCATATACAAATGGCAGCAAGAGGTCATGGGCAGTACCTTTGACAGTCCTACGTTGGTGAAGAATACCATTCCAGACAATCAAGCGGCAAAACAGTATATTGTAATACCAGGCAGCATAGAGGCAAAGCAGAAAGAAAGCAGTGAGTGCCACATCATTTTTTAAAATGCAGGTTTCAAACAGGGCTGCACCCATGAATAATCAGAAAGATGATGGCAAGGAGGAAAGAGAAGCTCTTGAACCAATTGCCAGAGCTGTGGGATGACACTTTAAAAAAAAAAAGACAGCTAAGGGTTTTGTAGATAGGAAACCCCCTGATGCTGGATATTCATCTTCTAGTAACAGCAACAGATCAGTATAAGTGTACCATGAAAACCCACAAGAGTACAGCACACAAATGGAAATGAGGCTGAGCCCTAGTGCCTGAGGGAGGCCTGTGGGCCCTCTGATAAAGAAACTTAAAAAATGAGAATCCACATGGAAATTAAAAAATGGGAACACATCTAAAATTGTTTCTAAGAAATGATTTTAAAATAAAACAAATCATAATACTAGCAAAGAACTGGATTAGAAATGATTGGCTGGGATTGAAGATGTTGCTTACCCCTCTCTGGAGCCCACAAAATGGGAATGTTGGGAAATTCTGCAGTGGAAAAACAGAAGAGAAAAAGGGATTTCTGACTCCCAGGTTCAAGGAAAAACAGGTCAATTTAGGGATGGTGATGTGCTTAGAGCACAACAAGAGCTGGATATAACCTTTGCCCATTCCCAGATGCAAACGTTTTCTGAGATTTGAGAAAGGTTTAAAAACCCCATAGCATTTCAATAACAGTTTCCCACCTCTATTCACATAACAACATTACTTACCTGCAATTAATTTTCTCTGAGTTTATCCATATAAAGAGACTGAGGGAAATGTTTTATACAAAAAAAAGTCTACATGTAAACATTGAAAAGTCCCTTAAAGATGACTGATATAATGGAACAGGAACTCTAAAGAGAGTAACAGGACAGCTAGAAACGTAAGTAGATCAACACTTTCCACTGAGATCAAAGACGTTTGATCTGGAAGAGCAATATGGATGATTGTGAATCAATAAAATGGTTTAGCTGTATCTTCACCAAATCTTCTATTTAAATGATAAATTGATCTAGTCTGCTTTGCTAGTGAAAAGCAGAAAAGAAGGAAAACAGTTTATAATGGTAGTGTTCATAGTATTTTACAATTAAATATATGATAGTCAGTATGTGTTGATCCCCTCTATCATGGTTTAGCATAGTAACTCACATAATAGGCCCTACTCTAATGCAACTTCTATGCAGAATTTCAGCCATAGTGTTAACTAATGTCAACAAAAGATATATAATTATGAAATGCAAAAAGCATTAAAATAACATGCTTTGATGTAAGTACTCATTTGAGTACTTCCCTTAAATCACATCCATGTGTGTACAAGAGGAAATTACTATATCAGTAATTTCTATATACAATATCAGTGTCATTCCATACATCCATTCCAAAATAGTTTAGAAAGGCAAAGTTAAATGCACTGTACTTTGTTAAACAAAGTGCCATCAATGTGTATCTTTTGTGTGAACTTTTAAGTGAAGCAGCATGAATGAGAAATTAATTATATAAGAAAATGTAATAATCAGAAGGGGTTAATTATATCATTTTTACACACTTGGGTAAAATATCCTAACTACACATATGCTTATCAGATCTGAGCTGGAAGATACCAGTCAGGAAAGGGTTATTGGGTTGTTGTGGACAGTTTGATTAAAATATAAACCTAGGCTACAAGTACTGTGAAGAAGACTGATTCCAAGTTGGAGGTAATTGGGAAATGAACTGAAAACTGAAACTTCCAATATCATAATGCCCTAAACATATATATTTTGTGATCACACTTATTGGTCACTGTACCTGGGGGGCGGGGACATTAAAGGGCTGGATAAGGTACAGAAAGAGCTGCTAAAAGAACCCAATAAAATGGAGCAACTTCTCTAGGAGGAAAGGGCACAAAGTTGAGGTGCTTTGGCTTAAAAAAAAGACAAGCAAGGGAGATTAGCAATATATATCCAATGTGCAGAGAAGGCAGATAGGGAGAGATGAACGATGGGAGATGTAAGGTAATACAAAGGAAGGAATACCTCACCCACCACAGAGTCATACAGTGGAATTCTGTACTGAAAGATGCAGTGATCTCCTAACTTGGCAGCTTTGAGGATAAGGATATTTGTGGCTACAAGTCATGACAATCATCTACTACTCTGCTATCAAAGGCAGTATTGCTTATCAACATTACTTGTTGATGGAGATATGTATGAAACATTGCTATTGCATCTATTCCATGTCTTGTTGGTTGGCTTGACATAGGCATGGGGGGTGGTTTTTGTACAAACAGAATTCTGAACTACTTAGGCTTTTCACATGATTTGGCAAGGCTCTTTTTATGGAGGTAGGAAGAGAATATATGACTCCATGATTCTGACAGAACAACAACAATTAAAAGGGCACATCTGTTACATCACATACTCATGTAACCTTAAGAGGCGAATACAAAAAGAGATGTGACAGAAGAAATGCTTGGGAGAGTACACAAATAGGAAGTGTAAAAGGCTACTATAAGAAAAATGATGTTCTGCATCTAACATTAACTCACAGAACATAGTTACTGCGCTAGATCATTTCCAAATAGAAGTAGCTGACCACAGCCAAGGGTAAATATATAAGATTGGCCTCTCAATAGCTCCTTTGGCTCATATAAAGAATCTGTGCTATCCCACATGAATTATTCAGTCCCCCCCCCCTTTGAATACTGAGCCCTATAGCATGTTGGAAATTGTTTTTGACAGTCCTTTGCATTTCAAAACCATAATATTTTAGGGGGGGAAATCCAAAATTCTTGAAGTCACTGAACTAGTTTCATGGTCATTTGGCTTAGTAAACATTACAATAAATATATAATAAATATTGAGAACAAAACTGAAGTGTTTTTCAGGGATGGCAGGTATATGTAACAGGCTCTTACTGACTCGTTTCAGAGTAGCACCATGTAACACAGCACATGCATAACAGCAAAAAAAAGAACAACTTTACTTGAATGTTTGTATTACAACTATGAGAATACATCTTTTACAAGAAATAACTTTCAATTATATTATAATAAGAAATTATTGCACATGGACTATTGTATTTGATAAATACTCTGTCTACTTGCACGATGAGTTTATTAGGTCAGGTGTGGCCCTGTCACATCCCAATGAAATTAAAAAACAGGTTGCTCACCTGTAGCATTTGTTCTTCAAGTGGTCATCTACATATTTGTACTTATGGGTCTGCACTTGCTTAAAGCAACCCTTTTAGATCCTTCTAAACAGAAACAGTGTTCAGTAACAGGCACACCCCTTTCTACAGCATATGTGACATTATACACACCCTCAGTTCAAAAATTTAAATGACACAGCAGCAGACTTTAGTTGATTGGAGGTGCCAAACAGGGGAGGAGGGGCAGGTTGTATGTATGTATAGATGACCACACAAACATTATAAATGAGAAATGTGTTTTTCCTTTTTGTGGACTCTCTATATCTACCCTTAAACAGGTAAAGTCTAGACAGTTTATCTTCAAAAATGCCATAGAGACAGATAAACAGGCACCTGCACTCACTGGAGTGAAGCAAAGAGAACGACAGGTTACCTACCTATAATTATAGTTCTTCGAGTCGACCTCTGTGATTCACACTATGGGTAATCTGCGCATGCGCGGAGCCTCGTCGGAATATTCTAGAGCTTCTGCGGTAGCAAAGGAAAATACATTAGCATAGACCCCTCCTCCCGGAATATGTACCTTGGTGCCAAGGCTCTCCCTTCAGTTAGGTCAACCGCCACATAAAGAAAAGGGCGTGACAGTGGGGAGGACGGGTCGGGACGTGTGAATCACAGAGGTCCACTCGAAGAACTACAATTACAGGTAGGTAACCTGTTGTTCTTCTTCGTGGCCTCAGTGAATCACACTATGGGTGACTAAAAAGCTACCGTACCCGGAGGAGGGTGTCACACCAAGGTAGATGATAACACAGCACGCCCAAAAGCAGCATCAGATTACTGCCGAACGTCCAATCTGTAGTGATTGATAAACGTGGACGGCTGTGACCATGTGGCAGAGGCGCAGATGTCTGGTATGAGGACGCCCCGAAGAAACGCCGTAGATGTCGCCAACGCCCTAGAATGAGGGCGGATACTCTGTGGCGCTGGAACTCGAGCAAGCTGATAAGCAAGCTGGATGGTAGACGCAACCCAGTTAGATATTCTCTGCGAGGTAACTTGAAGACCCTTGGCAGGAAGTTGGTAGCTGACAAAAAGTCTAGCTGAGCGTCTGAAGGATTGAGTATGGGCTATGTAAAAGCCAGAGCCTGTCTTACTCTCGTACATCCAGAGTATGAAGGATCCTTTTTTGACGAGTAGAAGGAGACGGAAAAAAAGAAGGAAGAACTAAAGGTTGGAATAGGTGGAACTGGGAGACAACCTTGGGTAGAAAAGAAATATCTACAAAAAGTTTAACCTTATCTGGGTAAAACTGGAGATAAGGGTAGTCAGACCTTAAGGCCGCATGTTCACTAGGACGTCGAGCTGATGTGATGGCCACAAGAAATATCGTTTTGAAGGTAAGTAACCTGAGGTCAGTTGACGCCAGGGGCTCAAATGGGGCCCTTGTAAGTTGTCGAAGGACCAATGTCGGTGACCACTGAGGTGGTGGAAGGTGGACATCTGTGGTAGAGGTGTGATAGCCCCTTGAGGAAATGTTTCAGAGTAGGGTGTCTGAAAAACTTAGTTGCGAGAGGTTGGTGGTTGATAAGCCACAATTGCAGAAAGGTAGACCTTGAGGGACGAGAGAGAAAGACCCTTAGTTTTTAACTGCAATAAAAAAAAAACATAAGACAGTGGTAAAAGAGGAGTTGGTTGAGGAAAAAGATGACGCTGCAGTAAAAGCTTGAAATTGTTTTCTATTTATACATATAGGCCTTCCTGGTTGAAGGTTTCTTTGCATGATGAATACATTCATCAGTGAGGCCGAATCCTCCACGCTGCGAGATGAAGAGCAGGGAGATCTGGGTGGAGAATTTGATTTTTGTTCTGTATGAGCAGGTGAGGTAGATGGGGCAGGTGATAAATGTTGGACAACAGCTGGTGGAGAATTGGGAACCATGGCTGTCGCAGCCACCATGGAGCTATCAGGATAGTATTGGGCCTGTCCTGCTGAAACCGGACTACAACTTTGTGGAGGAGCGGGAACAGTGGAAACAGGTAAATGAGTGACTTGGGCCAATGGCCGATGAATGCGTCTCCGCGGGAGTTTTTGCCTACGCCTGCGTGGGAGCAGTAATGCTTCTATTTCCAGTTTACCTGGGAGGCAAAGAGGTCGATGGTGGGTGTGCCCCATCGTTTGCACAGGGAGAGAAAAACAGATTGATCTAGCTCCCATTTGTGGGCTTGTGATTTTTTTTTCGACTGAGCAAATCTGCCAAATTGTTGTCTTGACCGGCTATATGTATTGCCGTTAGACAAATGTGATGAGAGAGGCACCATTCCCACAAGTCAACAGCGAGGTATAAAAGACTTGGGGAGTGAGTGTCCCCTTGTTTAAGAATATAATACATCATGGTGGTGTTGTCTGTGGTTATTTGAACCATTTTGCCCACGAGATGGTTTTTGAAAGCTCTGAAAGCTTTTATTAGTGTTAAGAGTTCTAGCTCGTTGATATGGAGGAGTTTCTCTCTTTGTGACCACCGGGCATGGATTTACAGGGATCTGCAATGGGCACCCCAGCCGATAAGGCTGGCGTCTGTAGTAACCTGGATTTGTGGGTGGGGTTGTTGAAAGGGCTGTCCCATCGTCAGGTTCTGAGCGGAGTGCCACCATGCAAGCTGGGAGGCGAGTTCTGGAGTGACTCGCAGCAACATATGTGGTGAGTCTGTCAATGGGTTGAACAAGGCTAGGAACCGTGCCTGGAGTTATCTTATTTTGAGGCGAACATGCTGAACCACAGCAGTCATGGACACCACAGTGCCTAAAACACGTTGGACTGTTAAAGCAGATACAAGCGCATGAGGAGTGAAGGCACGTAGTAAGGAGATTAGATTGAGGCGTTTGTCTGTTGGAAGAAACGCCCAAGCATGTTTGGAGTCTATAATTGCTCCTATATAATGAACCAGCTTTGTGGGTTTTAACTTGGATTTCTGTAGATTTACTGCAAGGCCGAGATCCTGGAGAAGAGACAAAGTGAAGCAAATGTCTCGTTGTGCTTTGTGATGGGAGCGTGCTACGAGCAGCCAGTCATCGATGTACGGGGAGATGTGAATTTTGTAAAGTTTGAGGTAAGCTGCCACAGGGGCCATGCATTTGGTGAATACTCGGGGAGCTGTTGTGAGTCTAAATGGAAGTATTTTGAATTGGTAGGCCTGAGTTCTGAGTTGGAAGCATAAGTAGGGCCTGTGAGAAGGATGAATGGAGACATGAAAAATAGGCGTCTCTTAGGTCTATGACTCCGGGAGGCAGTGGAAGACAGGAGGGCCTGGCGTGCTCTGGTCCATGGGGTCACGAAGAGTCGGACATGACTTAACGACTAAACAACAACAAGGTCTATGACTGCGAACGAGTCTTTTATGTGGAGTAAGGGGAGGACAGACTCAAGGGTAACCATACAGACCTTGGTGGTAGTGATGTATTGATTTAGCTCCCTGAGGTTGAGGATGGGGCGAAGGCCTCCATCTTTTTTGGGGATGGTGAAATAGCAAGAGAAAAACCTATGACTGTGTGTTGTAGTGGTATTGGTTCTATGGCGTCTTTGAGTAGTAACGACTATATTTCTTTTTGTAGAGTTTGCGATGGAGGTGTGATGGTGGAGGAAGCTGGTGGAATTCGATGCGGTACCCGTTTCTTATGATGGAGAGCACTCAGGCATCTGTAGTGATGTCTTTCCATGTAGGTAAGTGCTTCCAAAGGGGAGGAGGAGAGGTGGGAGGTGGTATTGGGATCTCGGCTGGTTGGATGTCAAACATGATGCTTAGGCTTAAGGTCATTGCGCGTAGTTGTGGTTTGTTGGCAAGGTTTGGCTCGGTAAGGTTGTTGTTTGTAGTAAGGCATGTAAGATGTTTGTATTTGAGGTTCTTGTTGAAATTTTTGATAGGAGGTGTAAGGGCTGCACCACTGATTGCACTGAGGCGTTGCTGGTATGTGGGGTAGACTCCCGAACGCCTGGCAGCTGTCCTCTTTTTCTGAACATTCTCAAGAATGTCATCAGTCTCAGCATTGAAGAGACCAACTCTATCAAATGCAAGATCTTTAATGCGCGCACGCGCGTCCTCGGTTAGACCCGTGGTTCTAGGTCAAGAGAAACGTCAAAGCGCTACAGAGGTAGCCATTGATTTAGGTGCGGCATCAACTGTGTGTCTAGCAGATAGCATCTGTTATTTCGCCATCGAAAGACCTTCTTGTTGAAAAGTTTGTGCTAAGACCTTTTTATGTTCGGGGAGAGCATCAATAAAGGTAGACATATTGTCCAGAGAAAACGTTGGTAGGTGCCCATAGCTCCCTGATAGTTGGCAACTCTCATGGTGAAGGCGGCAGAAGAGTATAGCCATCTGCCCATGGAGTCAATGCGCCTGCTGTCTTTATTAGGTGGTATTAGTATTTGTCTGTGTCGAGAGCGAGATTGTGAAGCTTTGACGAATATGGAATTGGGAGCTGGTTGTTTCTGTAAAAGACTGTGCCCGGATCATGTACTCGATAAAGGTTGTCTATGCGTTTTGACACCGAAGAGATGATGCTGGTTTGGTCAAAGAATGTCTAGCTGTGCTCAGGAGAGAAGGGAGTATGGAGATATGGACCGGTTTGATAGTATCTTTAGAGATGGGATCATAAAGATGATCTGCTGCTCCAGTAGTGGGTCTATGGATTTGTAGGTCGAGGTATTTGGCCGTATGAATCATTAGTTGAGCATAGGTTTGAAAATCCTCTATTGGTGACGGAGGGTCTGTGTCTGCCAGGTCAGAATCCGGCGATGTTAAAAGTCCTGATGGTGTTTGAGGCCTGGAACCATGATCAGATGGATCGGCATCATGCGTCGAGTCAATCAACTATTGATCGATATCGACGTTGAGCGGCTGGTCTTCAAAATACTGGTGTCGACGCCGAGCTGTTGATGCCGAAGGTGCGTCGGTGGACAGTGGTCAATATCGAGGGTCGTCGATCGGTATCGACGTCGAAGGTGCGTCCATGGACAGGGGTCGATAGCGAGGGTCTTCTATATCGAAAGGGTCGGTATCGAGGTGTGTCGAAATGGAGGTTGCTGTCAGGTCAAGAGAGCTGTCAAGGTGGTAAAGGCGTCAATGGACCACACTGTATTATGGTGGAATAGACAGACGCCGGTGACGCTGAGCGGGATGAGCGCTCGCGGTCCTCCTAATGGAGAGGAAAATAGTAACTTGCCGGTGCTGCAATGTGCCCAGAGCCGAGGAGTATTGATCGGCTTGGTTGGGGCTCTTAGGTGCCGGCAGATAAGAGGTGCCAGGTAGTCCTGGGCGATCATGGTAATAAGATCGCTTCGACACCGAAGGCTCCCTAGCAGAGACATCCTGCAGGGGCAGCGCTGCCGGACCAGGAAGAGTGACTGGCCGATAGTCACTCTTCCTGATCCTTGTTCCCTTTGGCGGGCTTCTCCGTTAGGTACCGATCGGGGCAAACGGCATCCCGATGATGGTGCTGAGCGTGATCTCTTTCCACACGAGAAGGCAAGTGGACGTTCATATAGGCTTGATGCCTCTGTTGATGTGCCGGAGGCCGAGGTGGTAGGCCTACAGGGGCAGAGTAAGGCACAGTTTCTGGTTGCGTTTAGCGCCATGGATGTCTGACGAGGCAATTTGTGAAGACTCACTCGGAGAGCCCAAGGATTGTTGTGGGCTATCATGGGAAGCCATGAGTCGATCAACACGCTGTTCCCATTTGGGAGACTGCGATGGTGAGGTTGATGAGGTGGAAGTGCCTCCTCATCTGAAAGAGAACCGACGTAGATGAGGTTTCTAGACTCCGGTGGTTGTGGAGTCGGGGAAACAGTTTTGGAAGGCTTCGATTTCGAAGACTTAGCCTTCTTCGGAGGTGACGGTTCCAGTGCCGAGGCAGCGTCCATGGACGGTTTTCTCTTAGAGGCTGTTTTCGATGTCGAGGGTTTTGACATCGAATGTTTGGCTTCGTGCACTCGCATGACCGTCGATATCGAGGGCAGAGTAGATTATCGATTGGAACGAGATGGAGTAGCTGATGGGCGCTGTTTTGTCGCTTTAGAAACAGCTTCATCCATGGCTTTAGGGATTGCTCCCAGAGCCGAAGCTTGAGTCTAGAGAGGCAACTGCGGAGAACTCCACGTTTAAAGTTTTTGCAGTGAGGGGACGAGGAAGTTTGATGGCCTCACCGAGGCAAAAAAGGCATTTAGGGAGGCCGTCAGAGAGCGGGATCTCATTATCGCAGGCTACGCAGCTTTTAAATGGGCCTGAAAAGGCCATGAACCAAGAATCGGTTTTGAAAAGAGAACAACGGAAAGGTGGTGGGGGACGCTTTGACCCTAAGTCCGGAGCGTATCTTACGTATTTTGAAAATAATAAGGATAATAATAATAAATAAAGTTCAATAACTTTCCTACTTTCGTTTTCAGATTTCTCACAGAAGCAACGATTGAGGCTCTCAACGTGGCGGTTGAAAGAAACTATGCTAACGTATTTTCCTTTGCTACCACAGAAGCTCTAGAATATTCCGACGAGGCTCCGCGTATGCGCGGATTACCCATAGTGTGATTCACACAGGTCACGAAGAAGAACAACTCTTCCAAAGTAACTGTGCCTCCAACACATGGCATCCATGGCAGCAGTGAAAGTGGATGGCTGAGACAAAAGTCAGGTAAAGAACATCTTCTTGAAAATGCAGTGGGGGTGTCTACTGTTGTGGTGGAGGGGTTTTTAGGGGTGCCAGACAAAGGTTTCTTGGCCAGCTCATAAGCCAACATGATTGTTCTCATGACCCACTTGACAAAATCTTGCTATAAGACCACAACACATTCAGTGCATGGTGAGCTGAATTACTTGACTGCCTCGCCACACTCTCTGTCTCTCTAAAGAAAAGCACTGTCATCTGGCTTTTTGTCTTCCAGCAATTGTTGCATGATAATATCCATCTTGTCCTGGAGGAACGGTTGGTACTACTCTAAATAAGTTTGTAGATTACATATTTAAATATTGTCTTTTAATGATGTAAGCCACCTTTCTATAATTATTTTTAGCTTTATATGTTGTCTTTTAACCTTGTAAGCCACCATGGGTCCTTTTTTAAGGAGAAAGGCAGGGTAAAAACAAAACGAGACATAACAAAACAAACAAACAGAGACTTAACACTGCAAAAGAATAGGCCATGTGGCCAACTACCACCCTTAAGCTGGGGGATCAGATGACATTTTCTTGTCAGTGGAAGAGGCCACAGAGCTCAGAGCAAGGTGTCTTTTGAGGAACTGGCAACCCTTATTTATTTATTTATTTACAAGATTTTTTTTAGCCTTATCTTGCACTCAGTAAAGGCTTTCTAAATAGCATAAGGAAGCCATATTGTCAGTGGTTTATGCCACACTGTTTTCAAAGTCTTCATTAGGGATGAGAACATGGAGAAAGTCTCTGGAGCATTGTTTGGTGTGTGTGTACTACAGAAAAGACTGTCTTTTTCCAGGGTTTTTCCCCAATTATAAGACATTTGACTAAATGCTGAATAGTTCTCAGAACAGCCCTCCAAGGGAGATGGTGGATCTGCAGAAATCATCAGTTCAACAGACTGAATATAAGAGTGATTGCACCAAGTCCTCCTCTGATTCTGCGTCAGATCTGGAATGCTGAAATAAAGGCTACTTAACTATATCCTCCCTCCTTGGAGCGAGTGGAACTAGAGTGGTAACAAGATGGCATCACTGTTATGGTATACCAGAAGCCACTTGACTGATCAATTATCTGAGTGGTGGTTAAATTACATTGCAGATGGGGATGTGAATGGATATGGCAGATGGTACTGATGCAAAAGTTATAGAGGGTGCATTCAAGGTAGCAACAACTGTAGTAACTGTAAAGGCTGATGAAGGAGGTGGTAAGGCGAATATCACAGGGTGTGGACAATTATACTGCAGCCAGTGCAACTATGCCAGATGTCCTCAGTGTCGAATGCTACAAACATGACATTCCTTGCATTAAATAACTGACAAGAAGACTGATGAGGTGACTGTTATTAGCTACCACGGTGCAGGAAACAACGTTGTTATCACTTGGGAGAAAGTGAACAGCAATGACAGTAAGAATGTTTTTGTTTTTATTCTATTTTATCTTCATTTTATTTTATTTTATGATGTTTTATGGTGTTCCTTATTGTTATTCGTTGTGTATTTTTTACATTTTATTTGGTAGCTGTTCTAAATCTTGTTATTCTGGCATTGTTGTTGTTTATGTTGTTGCAAACCACCCAGAGTGGCCTTGGCTGCCAGATGGGCGGTATAAAAATCAAATAAATAAATAGATCTAAACCAGGACCAGTAGAACAGCACTGTGGATTGGTGCATTTTAACAGTCCCATTCTTCTGACCTTGTAGGTGGGAAATATGAGAATGGTGTGATTGTGCTAAGGTAAGTGAGATAACCAGTGAAGGCATTCCTGTGGCCAAGCCAGCATGCTCAGTTTCATATCGCTAGACCAGGATAACAGCATCAGCACATATTTCTCCTTCCAATATGTACACTTTATTCAAAGGATTGAGGGGAATGAGATTGGCAGTTGGTGGAAGGTGGACCAACTCTGCCTATAAGTGATTCATCAGAAACAATCTGCACCTTCATCATTCATTATGGCATTTTTCATCTTTTTTCAGCTCCAACACCCCAGTTCCCTTTAAGTTTCACACTTTTACATCTGGTATCAATCAGACCATTAGGGAGGAGATAGAGTAGACACCAGTGGTAGTACCCTGACAATGAAGTTAAGACCTGCTAAATTGGTGGATCTGGCAGTGATATGGTAGTGGCAATTGTACAGTAAGAACTGGCATCATAAACACCTTTAGTAGCCCAAGCAATTTACAAACAGGTGTCATCTGCCCTGGAGATGCTGTCACCAAAAGTGTCTTCTCAAAAAGAAAAGTATTGAGTGTGGGACATCAGCTCCTCTGGATCTAACTGGAGAAGCCTGGGGAAATTTTACAAGTGGAAAGTTATATGGGCTTCCCACAAGCAAAAGAAGACACCTACTATGGAGACCTGTGAGAAGATTCATCCCCTTACACTCCACACTGTATATGAAAACAACATCTGGGGCTATAGGTCCTCAGGGGAAAAACAGTAGATCAGATAAAAACAAAGTATATATATATTTAAGGCAAAAACCTTAACTAAAATAAAATATGTTGTAACACACACAAGAGAGCTGAGGGCTGTGCGCCACTGCATGTATTCTAGAGCAGAGGTCGTCAACCCCCAGTCCGCGGCCTGGTGCCGGTCCGTGGCTTGAGCCCGACCGGGCCGCAAAGACAGACCTCCCGCCCGCCCCCCACATGCACTCCCCTCCCCAGAGCTGCTTTGCGCGCGCGCACGCGTGCCAGCACCGGCATGAGAGCTCCCTCACCCCTTCATGCATGCGCCCGCGCGTGCAAAGCAACTGTGGGGAGAGGAGTGTGTGCGGGGGGGCGGGAGGTCTGTCTTTGCGGCCTGGCGGTGGCGGCAGCAGCAGCGACAGGGGTGGCCCAGAGGCTGAGCATGGCCGGGTGCTCCGGTTGCTTGCTTCCCGGCGGGCTCCAATGAGGCCGGGGTCGGTGCTCCTCGCCGCCCTCAGCAGGCCGCTGCTGCCTCCAGCTCCGGAACCGGCACCAGTGGCTGCTCGCCGGGGTGGCCGCGTCGGTCCTCAGCGCTCCTCGCCGCCTTCCGCCATTTGACTTTCCGGCCGTGGAGGGTGGCGAGGAGCCCCAACCCCAGCCTCGTTGGAGCCTGTCGGGAGGTGAGCGGCCGGAGGGAGCACCCTGGCCATGCTCAGACTCCCAGGCTTCTGCCGGCGCCGGCGGCACGCGCTCCCTCACCCCTTCAAGCATGCGCCTGCGCGCAGGGGAGGGGTGGGCGCGCGGGTGGGCAGGCGGTCCTGCACATGAGCGAAGCGGTGGGGAAACGCGCACATGCGCGTCCAATAGCACAAGCGCGATGGGGTGCCCCACCTCCCTCAGAGGCTCAGCCGGTCCGCGGTAAGAAAAAGATTGATGACCTCTGTTCTAGAGGGTACACAGCTACCAACATCAGTAAAAGCCTTGCACCATCTAGGAGGTTCCAAACAGATGATACGTGTAGACCTCTAAGTGTGCATGCACAAAGTTCACAAATAACAGAATGTTACTTTTTGATATGTAGTTTCATTAAATTGTTCTCCTAAATTTGATACTGATTCAAAATAGGAGTTGTCTCTAGCACAAAAGTCTGAGGAAAACAGTAGTAATAGTTTTAGGGCATGAAGCAGATACAGTAGTACAAACAATTAAATGTCAAGTCACTGAAGCACACTTCAAAACACATTAACTTAGGATTCAGATAAAAATCACAAATACACAACTAACTAAGTATTAGAGGTTTAGACCTGGAGGACTGCTAGCCACCTTCAGTCCTTTCAAGGAGAAAGGTGGGGTAAAAATATTTTAAATAAATACATCTAAATAATAGAATTCTCAAGCATTATTTTGCTGTTGTCGCTGCAATAGTTACCATTGATAATAAAGATTTGAATATAGAGGAAAAAAGTCATGGCATACAGTTGTAAAATAATTTCATGGACATTTCTAATCTAATCGACATATGCACACACGCGCGCGCACACACACTTCCTTGTCCTCCGCATACTACAGAAAATAAGTGGCATTTTATAGCTACTCTACTCTTCTTTCCTTTCCTTTCCTTACAGAATGATTTATTTATATATATATATATAAAAGATTTATATACCGCCCATCTAGCCAAAGGCCACTCTGGGTGGTTCACAATATAAAACAGTAAACAATAAGGAAACATCAGAAAACCTTACACAATAAGCCAACGATACACATTAATATAAAATACAGGTGCTAGGATAATAATAGCATAATAAAATACATAAAGCATTTAAACATTTAAAATGGCAATATTGTGACCTCAATGGCTAATAATTTCACTGGGGTTCATTGACGGATTGCAGTAAAAAGCCTGTCAGAATAGCCAGGTTTTTAAGAACTTCTTGAAGGGTGCCAACGTAGGGGGCTGGCAGATAGCAGGGGGAAGTTGGTTCCAAAGTTGAGGAGCAACCGCTGAGAAGGCTCGGTTCCTAGTTTTCTCCCTCTGGGCCTCTCTCAGGATCAACATCCTCAGACATCCAACCTAGGTTGTGTGAGTAGGATGGGCAATTCTCATTGGAAGAAGGTGTTCTGCCCAATACTGGGGTCCCAAACCATTTATGGTTTTATATGTTAAAACCATCAGCTTGAAGCTGGCATGGAAATGGACAGGTAACCAGTGTAAGGCAGTCAGAGTTGGAGAGATATGAAATCAACAGAGGAAAAATAAAAAAGCGAAATATATAATTTAATATATAATTTTACATAATAAAATATATACATCTAAAGACCAACATGAGTTCTGGAACATCATGGACTCTTGACACCAGATAAGCAGCACTGCATGCTAAGTAAAGCAACCACCAGGTAAAACTATTGATTTAGCTTTAATTTGACAAAAATTGGCTGTTCTTGGTGGTTTAACTTTAAAAAAAAAATTAACCCCAACTCTGATGGAGGCTCGCCATGATTCTGGATCACCCTGTTTCCCTAGTCAAATAGAAATTCTCTGAGTTTCAAAAGAAGGCAGAAGGAGGAAATTAGGGGGGTTCAGAGTACTTGGCGTCTTTTGTTTATAAAGTGGGTGATAAATTCCAAAATATTGTCCAGAGGAGAGGCTCCTCCCACAGCCCCCTTGCAGACTGCAACTATTTCTATCTATGAAGCTAACCTAGCCTCTACATTGGCCATGAGACTTTGGGACATTAATAAAAGCATGTAATTTTGGAACTATCCACAAGAAGTTGGAGCAAGATAGAAGACGAATTACCATTGAAAACTCACTTTATTTTTTGTTTTATTTTCTTAATTGTCTAATAAAGCTATCACTTGTTCCTGCATTTGCATAATGATTAATAATCTCAATATTTATTTAGGGGAAAATACCTTCAAATAGCAAATTGATACCTATGGAATGCTATATTGCCTTGGCAAATTCCAGAGAAGTTAGAAATTGAGACTTAACTAGGATTAATGGTCTCTTTCACACTATAGGCTGCTAGTATAAAACACCAAACAAAGGTGGTATCATCAGTGGCAGTTAAGAATGGGCATAATCTGGTTCTGTGTAGTAATTCTAGTAATCTAGTAATTGACAGACCTGCTTCTGTCTCTATTGCACCACAACTAGCGTCTAGTGTCAGTAATGAACTGGATAACGGTGAATAAACTGAAACTTAATCCAGATAAGACAGAGATGTTCCTGGTCAGCTGAAAGGCAGATCAAGAAATAAGGATGTAGCCTGTGCTGGATGGGGCTATGCTTCCCCTGAAAACTGAGGTGGCAGCCCTGGGTACTCCTGGACTCCTCTCTGAGTCTGGTTGCCTAGGTTTTGTCTATGACTAGGAGTGCGTTAGGAGTTAAAACTAGTGAGCAGGCTGTGCCCATTCCTGGAGAGGTCTGATTTCGCCACAGTGACACATACCATAGTTATATCCTAACTGGATTATTGTAACACGCTCTATGTGGGGCTACCTATGGAAAGTGTATGGAAACTTCAGCAGGTCCAAAACACTGAAGCCAGATGCTAACTTGAGCTGGACACAAAGATCACACAACCCTGTTACAGCAGCTCTACTAGCTGCCGATCCGTTTCAGGCAGAATTCAAAGTGATGGTTCTAATCTATAAAGCCCTAAACGGCTTGAACCCAGGCTATCTCAAGGACCACATTTCCCATTATGACTTTCTATTTGCCCCATCTTTGCTATCCTTCTGCTATTCTTTCTCTTCAGGCGAGTTTTCCCTGAGTGAATGGCTGCTGAGTGAGGTCTTTAAAATGGATTGTTGTACCTTACTGCATTGAATGTGTTTTGGTGTTTATGAGTTTTAGTATTGTATTCATGGATCCTTTTAGTATTTTATACTCACTGTTACTAACTTAAATACTGTCTTTTAATTGTTGTAAGCTGACTTGGGTCCTTTTTAAAGAAAAGGTAGGTTAAAATATTTTAACTAAATAAAAATAAATAAATGGCATTTTGGTTCTACCCTCTTTATTTCTCTATATGCAGATCAGGGAATAGGGATTCAACCTGTACTGGCTGGGGATCCTCTCCCCCTGAAAAGGCTGTTACATGCCAAAGGCCATGGTGTCTAACAATGCTCCCACAACCTTTTAAGTGTGTTTTGACAGGAAGACTCAGAACCACTGTAATGTAGTGCCCCCTCCCAATACCCAACCTAGTTAGGTAGTCCAATAGGACACCAAGGTCAATGGCATGGAATGCTTCCAAAAGGTCCAGGAGAACTAATAGTTTTTTCTCCCTTTATCCAGTCCCTACTGAAGGTCATCTACCAATGTGATCAAAGCAGTGTCAGCCCTACATCCTAGCTACAACCCCACCTGAAATGGATCCAGAAAAATTCATTAGTCTTTGGAGTTACTGAGTTGCCACCTTCTCACCACCTTAACCAGAAATGATGATTTGAGACTAGTCTCTAATTAGTGATAGGTTTCTTTAAAAAGGGTTTTATTACAGCCTGGGAGCAGCCACTGGAAAGGTCCTCTTCTCAAGTCCTCACTACATATATTTGTGAAGAGTGGTGAGTCCAAGAGAAGCTTCACAGCCAAGATATTAAAACCTGGGGAAGTTCATATTAGCATAGAGCCCCAGCTTCCTGTAAGTATAAAATCTTCTTCCATTGTAAGATTCCACTGCTAATTGGTTGAACTAAACAATCTCCAACTCCAAAACAAAGTTGTTGTCAATAAAAAGAATTCCAAGTTCTATATTAGGAAAATAAATTTTTAGCTCAATTCAAGATCACAAAATACTCTGCAAGCTTCCAAGCTCTCTGGAATTTTTTTATTTGGCAAAATACTTTGTTGATCATATCATCTCATAAAATGTTCTGGAGAACACAGAAGGCTCACAGACTATTTTGTGATCCTAATAAAAGAAATGCATGATTATGGATTTTGCAATGTTATATTAACCATGTAAAAGCATTTATTGCATTGTACATACACACAGAATCTCGAATAGAGGTTTCTCTCTACTTGTGGACTATGACCAAAAATATGTCTCACTTCAATTTTTGCATACATCATGAGTGTCAGTTCTTGTTTATCTGTTCTGTAATCATGCTATACTATACACTTGCCTTTTTCGTCTTAGGACTGCCCTGGCCGAATCTGTGCTGGCACAGTTGTTATGAATGTGGGCTGAGAGCAGTTTGGATGTGCTTTAACTCAGTTCCTCTCTTCCTTCTCTGCCTGTTTTTTTTGGCTCTTCTGCCGGCTGATTTCATCTAGCACAGCAATTGTACTGGCAGAGCCATCTGCGCCAACAGATCTAAGATCAGCCAACACAAGGGGGCTGTGACTGCACAAGGGCAGGTATGCCAATGTAAAATACTTCTACCCATTCCAAACCTATAAAGGTAGCATATCTTTGTGTTTGTACTGCCTCTCTCCATCAGATAATGCTTACTCTGTATCCCTCTAATAGGAAAACACCTTTTTACTAACTAGATCTAGTTCCTGAGCTATCCATAAAGATGGTAGGCATCAAATATATATCATCTTGAACCAGGAGGAATGATGACAAAGCAGTCAAAATCTTCTTGTGCAACTTTATGCTGTGCAAGCTAGATGATGTCATCGTCCTTTCGGCTCCCATCACTCCCTTCACGTTCCAAGGCTCTTTAGGGCTCTGGGGAAACTTTGTGAGCCTCAGGATTGGGGGGGGGAGCCTTAGGATTGGGGGGCGCCTTTAATACAAAAAAAAAAATCACTACTGGATTACCCACTGCTAGGATCAGGACCACCACCACCAATCTAGTGATGATTTTTGGCTATTAAAGCCTCCTTAGTGAGGCTCCTAAAAGCTTCCTAGGACTTGAAATCTGAAAGGGCGGGGGGAGTTTTCAATTAATTTAAGTTAAATATTACTATTGACTGATGATGATGTCATCCAGCTTGTCTCTGTATATTAATGCATAGGACTTGGCACAGACATATTGGATGGTTAATAACAAAAGCTGGTGGATAACAAAGATTAAAATAGCTAGTAAATAGAAAGACAGTGAATATCTACAGGTGAAGGACTGGTTTAAAAGATCCTGGAATATTTTGCATATGGTTAAGCTTATGTATTTAATAAGAAGTTAAGAGATGATAAAAATATCTTATAATATTTTATAAGATTAGAATATGTTACAAAAATGAGAAGAATTTGGTATTCTGCTGTAACAAATATTACACCAAAATAAGTATTTTATACAAATGAGAAATATATGAAATTATTAGTCCATTCCAAAATGTGTTAGCAGTTGGAAAGGAAAGTGCACAGCCAATTACATGCTTACAAGTCTGTTGTCTCGGTGGGCTCTTGGGGGCAGAATAATCAGGCAGTGAGCAAGGCAGCAAAAGTAATTTATTACCACCTGGTGTGATGGTACCCCAGTTGGATGGGAGTACAAAGACATGGAACATTGTTTTGGAAACATAGCAGAAATACAAAACAGTATGATTATCTGTTTTTCCTGTATTTGACTGTCCTGATGTGTAACTTGTATTGTGGACAAGAAGCTCACATTAGGACAGAATGCTTTCCTATTTCATCCCCTTATCTCTTCAACCTGTACACAGAATGTACCACACGGAAAGCCAGACTAGATTCAGATGAAGGAGGAGTGAAAATTGGTGGAAGAAATATCAACATTTTAAGATATGCAAATGACACCATTGTACTGGCAGAAAGCACCAATGGCTTGAAACGACTGTTAGAGAAAATGAAATAAGAAAATGCCAAAGCAGGACTGCAGTGGAATGTTAAGAAGGCAAAATCATGACTACAGAAGAACTACACAACTTTAATGTTGACAATGAAGAAACTGAAGTAGTTAGAGATTTTTTATACCTTGTTTCAATCATCAATCCAAATAGAGACTGCAACCAAGAAATCAGAAGAAGACTGAGACTAGGAAGGGCAGCAATGAAGAAATTAGAAAAGATCCTCAAGCGTAAGGATGCGTCACTGAAGACCAAGACCAAGATCATCCACACTTTTGTATTTCCAGTCACCATGTACTGATGTGAAAGCTGGACAGTTAAGAAAGCTGACAGGGGGGAAAATGGTTCGTTTGAAAAGTAGTGCTTGAAGGGAACTTTGTGCATACCCTGGACTATCAGAAAAGTGAACAAGTCGGTCCTCTATCAAATCAAGCCTGAACTATCTCTGGCGGCAAAAACATTGAAACTGTCCTACTTCATGAGAAGGTAGGATTCTCTGGTAAAGACAATAATGCTGGAAGGCAGGAGGAAAAGAGGAAGACCAAATACGAGATGGACTGACTCCCTATTATGGCTTGAGTTTACAAGAGCTGAGCAGGGCAGCTGAGGACAGGACTTTTTGGAAATCACCCATTCATAGGTTCACCGTAAGTCAGAAGCAACTTGACAGAACATAACAATAACAACAACATGGTTGTTGTAGGTTTTTCGGGCTGTTTGGCCGTGTTCTGGAGGTTTTCCTTCCTAACGTTTCACCAGTCTCTGTGGCCGGCATCTTCAGAGGACAGGAGTTAGAACTCTTCGAGAATACAATAACAACAACAACTTGATTATCTGTTTTTCTTAAAATGGGATAGAGCTAAAGAGTCCAGAGACCAATTTGTCTATAACAGGGATAATTTATTTAGGGTGGTTGGACACTAGGGTGGAAGGAAAAATACTAAGTCCAGGTACCACTAAATCACAGCGGTTCTGTGATATTCCAAAACACATTTGCCACTAACTCTCAACTCATCCTAATCTCTTGAGAGAAAAGATACCCTGGAGGTTCAAGTTCATTTACAACCAGGCAGGCGACAACTGCCACACAACTGCCAGAGAATACTGAGAGCATTCAACAGATACCTCCCCCTCCCCAAACTCTTTGTCCAAACTAATCAATCAAACCCACTGGTTCTGAATTATGAACTTTTATTGAGATCAAGAACAGAGATAGAAAGATGTAGGTAACAGAAATAAATAGTTTTCTCACAGCCAAATTTGACAAAACAAATCACTAACAGGGAGAACTACTCTCCAGTAATTGTACACTATGTTGCACAGCACTTAAAGAACACTGGTTGTTGTGCAGTTTATCTAAAATACTGTAGACCAGTGGTCCCCAACCTTTTCCCAACCGCAGACCGGTTGTGGTGTGTGTGGCATGCTCACAGGGGGGCGTGGCACGCTCACAGGGGGTGGAGCACACTTGTGCGCATGCGTGCGGCATGCTCACAGGGGGTGGAGCACACTCGTGTGCTCGCGTGCATGCACGCGACACGCTCACCAGGGGGGCAGGAGATCTGTGTCCGCGGCCTGGTCCTGCCAAGGACATGGACCGCTGCTGGGTCGCGGACTGGGGGTTGGGGACCCCTGCTCTAGACCAGAGGTCCCCAACCCCCGGTCCGTGGCCTGAGCCTGACTGGGCCGCCGAGACAGAGCTCCTGCCCCACCCCCGCACGCACTCACCCCCGCACAGCCCGTTTGCGCCTACGCGCACGCTCCAGCACGCCCGTGCGAGCGCCGCACTGCCGTTTGTGCATGTGCACGGACGCGCGTGCACGGTGCGAGAGAGCGCTTGTTCACGCATGCGCACAAGCGCGGGGGATGCCCCGCCTTCCCCAGCCGGTCTGCGGACCGAAAAAGGTTGGGGATCGCTGCTCTAGACAATCCAACCTGGACAACCTTAAGCAGGAAATTCAGACTTAATTGTGAGAAGCAAGAATCACCTGAGCAGTTCAGCTTATAACAAAATGTTTACATGGAATCTCAGTTTTTCACTGCCCTAAATTGTACTGTCAATCCATACTTGCATAGTTAAAATTCACAGTGGCAATCTGATGCTAATTAATAAGGTGCCGTTTGCATTGCTGGGTGCATGCCCAACTGCATGATTGTGTGAGCAGGCAGGAAACCAACAAGCACCTTGTTAATGAGCAGCAATTTGCTATCAAGACATAGACAAATTGCCTTATTTAAGTGTAAACTGGCCATTTTTAAAAAAACCAGGAAGGAAATTCCTGAGGGAGGTGTCTCTTCCAGCTATAAATGGCCATATCATCATGGATAAATCTGTAGGGGAAATGGTTTGAACTGTTATTGGTACTGCCTTTAGACAAATGTGCAAAACCAGACTGAATCAGAGGTATTAGTGCAAGTCTGTGTGGCTCTAGGTCAGAACAGTAAACCATTCTTCACACTTCAGGTAGAGTAAAACAACAACCTATCCAATGCAGAGTAAACATTATCCCATTGTTGATTATTCAGTATTGATTGAAAAAATAATTTCTCATATAATTATTGTCACAGTGACATCTTCTTTCTACAGCTGAGGACACAAAGTAAGGGAAGACGTTAGTCAAATAGTGACACCAAGCTAACAGCACATACAGACTTCCCTCTCACAGAATATGGTGTCCCAGAAATATTACAGAGAGTGAAAGGAAGTCAAAATATTCTTCCAAGATAAGTTAGTGCCATACTGGACATTTTATATTGATCTGTTGTCATCAAGACAGAGGAGTACTCCTGAAAAGTCTCTAGTACTACTTAATAACATTCCAATTTGGATTAATGGCCTAAATGATCAGTGGACATGGACCATTTCTCTCTCTTACCATTGTAAAAATAATAGGCAAAACAATTTCCAGTCATTTCCAAACCAATTTTCAATAGATGGAAACTTATAAAGAACATTTCCCAAAAAACTCTACTCCATTTGCCATAATCTAAACCCTTTACTACTTATAAGTCATAGTATTGCATAACAGTGTAAGTGCAGATAAGGTACTTTTACATTGTATATCAAATGAAGCCTGTTTCAACTACAAAAACAGCTACACAAGAATCATTATAATTGTCCTAAGGAATATAGCAATTAAAAAATTCCTGAGCAAAACAGCCTAGAGGGAAGAGATCTGAATACTGTTTCTGCTTTATATGCATCATACGAATGTTGCATCTGTTCTGAAACATAATGAAATAGACTCCAAAACTAGAAGTATTCATAATAGAGTGAATATGGAGCAACACAGTTAATAATAAATAAAATTATACTAAAAGCACTGACATAAGTACAGTATGTTACACTTTAGAGTTCAAAGACACCTATCATTCTTCAACAACTTCCTAGACATATTTTCTTGATGTTGCCTTTGTATAAAATACCCAAGACTCAAGAATAAATGCTTGTTAGTTGCTTTGGAGAGGCAGAATAGAAATGTAATAAATATATAAATTTCACAGCAACCCTCAGCAATGAGAAAGACCTAAGAAGTAATATTTTACTTAGGTTTACTCAGGAAACATTATGGCTGGCCATGACCTTTTGCATCCAAATACAATGTTCCAATTAAATGGTTTTCAATAATATTTCAAGTAATCCTCACATTCTTCTAGTGGTGTACAAAGCAATCCAATCTGGTCTGTACCTATTATTTAAGTATTCAGGCATAAGACTATTCTGTCTGACTTGTGCACCATTCTGTGCATGTTGATTTCTAGAGATTGGATATTTGTATTCACCCCCCAGGGGAGACAAATATGAATATCACCATCACAGATGGTCAGGCTGATTGGACCCTCCCCTCCAGAACCAGGCCGTCCACTTACCACTTGCAGTGCAGTGTGCCAATCATGAAAGTAGCCCAGCTGGGACTTCCCCGCCTTCCTGAGCTGCTGAGCACTCAGCAGCTGAGCGAGGAGACTCGTCATTCCACCTCCTTGATGGATTGGTCAGCAGCACAGGGAGGCAGGGAAGCCCCAGATGGGCTACTTCTGCAGTTCACACAGCGTAAACAATGGCAGCCATGTGTGCCACACTGCAAGCAGTAAGTGGACAGCCCGGTTCTGGGGGGAGGGTCCATCGGCCCAGCCACCAGTGGTGATAATATTCATATTCGTCTCCCCAGGAGACGAATACGAATATCCCATCTCTATTAATTTCATATACATAGCATATGAATTCTGAACACTTTTCCTAGTAAACATATTTTATGCACTGTTCACTGATATATACATTTTGTATCCATATCTGAGCTGCGAACTGCAACGCAAAACTAAGAAAAGTGCAGAATCGAAACAATATATGTTCCAACCTATGCATTACTCAGAAAATGCAAATCAAACAAAAAACATATTAGAATCACAGTAACCCTCCAAAGGCCTGGGCGTATTTTTTATTAAATAACTACGCTGCACAAAACAATTTCTCAGAATCCCCCACTATTTATAGCTGTTCTATAGCATATACATCATGATTTCTTAGCAGGTAAGTTATTGTGGAGTTTCTTTGAATACAGATAGTATCAAAATTACCACTCTAGGCAATGTACGATACAGATACACCAAAGCCACATCAGGTGTTTCAACGTACTCTAAGACCTGCATGTCATTACCTCTCTCCTTGAGTTCTGCATAAAAACAACTGGCAACCCATTGGAAAGAACACTAGCAAATGGCCAAACAAAACATTTGTCTATTTAAAAATGTTTAGCCTGCTTTTGTGCCCCATCAATGGGACATCTCCAAAACAGCTATGATATCTAGTGTTTAAGTTAATATGGTTAGACACACATACATAATAATCTATTATGATCTCTACTGCTGACAGTACTCTCTTAAAAATGAAACAGATTTGCCACAAGGCTGACATGAGAAAAATGTCTGTGCTTTACCCAATTAAGGAAATCCACTCTGCTAAGCCAGGTCTCTTGTGGCTTGAATCCAGGAGTATGTTTTAAATACAAGACAGTGAGGGTGTCCACCTTGCCAATCTAGTGCTACAAAAAAGTAATCAGCTGTTTTTGACAAATAAATTTTTAGCTCTTGGTGTGTGCCACTCTAATAGCTTTAAGGCATATTCCGGTGAACACAAACACAGTTTCCTTGCTGCAATTTCTAGCATACATAAAGAAGAAATCCTTCAGAAGAAACTAAGCTAGTTTTCTGCCTTTCTCTTTACTTAATCTCTGTGCTACTTCTATTAATTGGCTACTCACTGATGGAACCAAGAAGAAATACAGTATAAGAGTGGAGGGGAATACCAAGTAGTATACAACAATTAAGTATCAAAAACATCAGGGAAATACCATTTAGAATATTTTTGTTTAATTTTAAAATATTATAGACTATTCATTAAGTAAGGAGGCTTATTTTAGAACTGATTAACCTCCCAAGCTAATTAAGCAGGGCCTCAATTTTTGCCTTCCCCAAAGCAAGAGAACATTTATTATGTTTAATAGTTGTTTATTTATTATTGCTGTTTGTTGACTTATCATCATAAATTATTTTTCATCAGTCAAGAACTACTATATCAGAAGCAAGGGAAAGGGGCAACTGATAACTGCAGGAATGGGTTGGCAACTCTAACTATTGTTCGTTGCGGCAAAGGCACAGACTGTGAGGCTGATCTGAGTTGCCCACTGTCACGAAATCACTCTTGCTCCAGGGTCATGCAGAACAACAGTATAACAACTAATAAAGTACTTAAGAACTGCTTATTTTTTTTAAAGATCAGGATAAGAAATGGACTAGTAAAGTCCAGAATCATTTTTTCTCTATCTCTTCTATGGAGTTTCCCTATAGAAATTCCTGAAAATTCTCTCTGAGCTTTCTCACTGTGTGTTTTTAAGCAGGGAGGAGAGATTATTCCTTTACAGAAAGTTTATTCTTGAATGCCAAAACTAATACATAATGCTGTCAGCTTTAATATAAAAATATCAGCATAACAGAAAAAAATGTTATTGGATTTAGAATGAGAAGACTAAAACATCTGGTGAGATGGCTTTTTCTATGGCTTCTCCAAGACTATGAAATGCAATCCCTCAGGAGGCGAGGCTGGCCCCTTCCCTCCTTTCCTTTTGCCAGCAACTAAAAACCTACCTCTCTAGAAAGGCTTTTGGGGAGCCAATGGGCAACTGAGATGGGGAGGTCTTTTAAAACTTGATTCATAAGTTATAAAAAATGTTTCTAAATATTTGTATATTATAATTTGAAATTTGAATTGGTATGTTATTTGTGGGTAGTTGTTGAGTGGTCAGCTGTGCGGGGAGGCAGGGAAGAGCTGGCCAGGCTACTTGCGCAATTGGCATGACAAGAACGAAGCCAGCCCCAAGTGCCACACGGCAATCAGGAATTGGACCTGCCAGTTCAGAGGGGAGAGCCTGGACTTCCCAGGCATTTGTGGTACTGATAGTCGTATTTGTATCCCCAGGGATACGAATACCAATATTCCATGTCTAATCAGAGTGTATGTGGTATCGGAGGATCTAGAATTCCAAGTAACTGAACCCTTGTTTTTAATTCCTTCAAAATTATATTGCTACAAGCTTGGCATAAAGTATTACATGGGGTCCTGAAGCTTGCACACCAGTGGAAGAAATTTCCTCACTCTCCTTCTGGCTGAGAGGAAAAATAGGAAAGCAAGTGAGATTTCAGCAACTTCACAAGAAAAATGCTGTTTCTCTTCGTTGCCAAGTTGTTCAAGCCTGATCATTGTCAAAACTGACACAGATGGTGTGCTAAGTCATATCAATGCCAAAAGCAACTATTTTTCTTACTTAGTACTCAAAATGCACCTCAGGCTAACCCACAATTCTTCCTCCACGTTTCTCTTTGTTCTCTTCTACTTGTCCTCTCACAAAGATGAGTACACACATGCACTATTTTTCTGCAGCTGCTTCTTTGAGATGGTGGGGGCTTCTGGATTTTTAGCTTTTGAAAATTTAAATAAATGTTGCATTTTTGCATATTTCAAGGAAGTTCCAAATATACACCAACATATGCTTTTTTTTGCAGGCAGGAGCTACCTGAGTTCAGCACCAGAGGGAATTACCAGTCAAGCATCACAACACCACTTCCAAGTCTCACTGATAAAAAGGAACATCAGTCTACTAACACAGCAACTCATGAACTTTACTGAGAACTTATTATCTAAATATCTCTGCCCTAGGCACTGATTATTTCCTCCACTTCTCAAGGAATTATTCAATTACCTGGAAAACCAACAAATGTTTTTCTTTGAGGAGGAAGGTCGTAGTCACAGCCAATCTCACAGTCATAAAATAATGGAGTTGAAAGAGGCTTATAAAGCCACTGAGTCAAACTCCCTGATCAATGTAGGAATTCAAATCAAAGCATATCTGACAGATGGTTGTCCAGTTTTCTCTTGAATGCCTCCAGTGTTGGAGCACTCGCCACCTTCTGAGGTAACTGCTTCCATTGTCATACTGCTCTAATAATTAAGACCTTTTTTCTGATATTCAGCCCAAATCTGGCTTCCTGTAGCTTGAGCCTATTATTACGTGCCCTGCACTCTGAGATGATGGAGAACAAATCCTACCCCTCCTCTGTGTTACAACCTTTCAAGTATTTGAAGAGGTCTATTGCATCTCCCCTTAGCCTTCTCTTCTAAAGGCTAAACACACCCAGTTCTTTATGTCTCTCCTTATTTTTTAAAAATTTTTTTTAATTTTTTGTTTTCAGACCAAAAAAAACAAAAACAAAACAAATACAACAACAAAATTACAAAAAAATACAAATAGTGCTTATTACAGACTAAATTCTAACGTGCACCCCATACCCATGGGACCCCATTTAACAATATTTTTATTACGAACTACCTTTCCAAAATTGTATAGAATATTCTTTAGAGGCTTTCCCCCTTCCTTTCACTAACACAAATTCCACGAATTTACCCCAAATATCATAAAAATTGTTAGAACTTATTTCCCCTCTTTTTATTTTAAGTTCAATAGTCAATTTATCATTTAATGCAATGTCCCATACTTCACTATACCAATCTTCTAATTTAATATCATTTTTGTCTTTCCAAAACTTAGCTATTAATATTCTAGCACTTGTCATAAAATTAGTGATCAATTCTTTTGAGTAATAATCCAAATCTATGTTATCAAAAATTGACAATAGGACAATTTTAGCATTAAAATCAATGTCTTTACCAAATATATCACACATTTCCTTAAAAATCAATTTCCAAAATTTCTTAACCAGTTTGCATTCCCACCACATATGAAAATATGTACCAATTTCCTCATCACATTTCCAACATGCTTTGGGGTATGCTGGATTTATTATATTAAGTTTTACACGAGTCAAATACCATCTTAAACAGATTTTGAAATTTTTTTCCTTTATCCTTGTCGACATTAATCTTAAAACTCTCATCCTCCACATTTTTATCCAATCCTCTATTTTAATTTCTATCTTTAAATCATTTTCCCAAATTAATTTCAAACCTTCTGTTCCCCATTCTTTTTCCTCTTGTTCCAAAATTATATTATATATTTTACTTACTATTCCCTTCAACATTGTATCTTGCATATCTTCATGTGATGACAGAAATTGTTCGTACTTAGTGAGTTCTCTACATTTGCCATTAGTTTTCAACCAATCATTTGTCCACGTGTCTAACTGAATAAAATTATACCATGATAATTTATTAGTTTGAAGTTTAGACATAATCAGTTCTTTTGATCGTATTTTGCTCATCCAGTCCTTCAATCTTACAACCCTTTTATTCTTAAACAGTTCTACTAAACCCTTTAAATTTGTAGAAAAATTTTCTATTTCAGTCACTAATTTTAATGGTGAAGTTGAGGGACAAAACTTCTCTTTATGTTTATTCCATATATTTAACATATTTCTTAAAAAGGGGTTTTTCATTTGATTCATTATACTTCTCTTTACTACGTTAAACAAGTATCCTTCAGCATTCCCGTTTATTTCTGAAGATTCTATCTCCCACCAAATTAATTTTTCTTTATTGTATATAATATCTCCAATAACTCTTAATTGGTTTGCTATATAGTAATTTTTAACATTAGGCATGCCTAAACCTCCTTTTTTTGGGGCCTTATACCAATATCTTTTATTTATTCTAGATTTTTTACCTTCATTACAAAATCCATTAATTAATCCCTGCCAATACTTAAAATCTTCTTCTTCTAATTGTATTGGGAGCATCCTGAATAAAAAAGTAATCTTTGGTAATATTTTCATTTTAATTATAGCAATTCTCCCGAACCATGATAATTTCAATTTAGAATATTCTTGCATTATCTTTAATATCGTTTTTTAATTTATTAAAAAAAATTTCCTTTAATTTTTTAGTTGTTCTAACTATATTTATACCTAAATATTTAATATAATTACACATTTTAACACTATATTCATTCACAAACATTTCTTGTTCCTCTATATTATGATTAAACATCATTATTTGTGATTTTTGCCAATTAATCATTAATCCTGTTATTTCCCCAAATTTTTCTAAATGGTTTTTGATATTATCCATGCTCTCTAGTGGGTTTTTAATAGTCAATAATGAATCATCAGCAAACAAATTAATTTTAATTATATCATTTTTTCCTATTCCTTTGATTGATTTATCATTTCTTATTGCGTTAGCTAACAATTCTATAACCATACAAAACAATATTGGTGAAAGTGGACAGCCTTGTCTTGTACCTCGGCCTAGAAAAATCTTTTCCGTTAAGCCATCATTAACTATTACTTCTGAAGTATTGTCTAAGTATAATTGATCTATAACCCCTCTAAATTTTTTACCAAATCCCCAACCCCTTATAAGAAGCTTTAATGTTGGCCATTCAACACAATCAAAAGCTTTAAATATGTCCAATGATAAGACCATTGCTTTTATTTTTTCTTTTTCTATTTCATATGTTTAAAACTCGTCTAGTTAAATTATCCATTTGTCTACCCTTAATAAATCCGCATTGGTCTTCCTTAATATAATTTGCTATGAATCTGTTTAATCTATTTGCCAATATAGCTGTAAAAATCTTAGCATCTTGGTTTATTAAAGATATGGGTCTATAAGATCCCGGATCTGTTTGATCCTTATTGGGTTTTAAAATAAGAATCGTTAATGAATGCTTCCAAGAAGCAGGTATTGTCTCTCCTTCCATTATCCTATTATAAAACATTTTTAACTTAGGTATCAAAATGGAACTAAAATGTTTATAATATTCTGGACCCAATTCATCAGGGCCTGGTGTTTTACCATTTTTTAATTTATTAATAACCTCAGCAATTTCTTGTTCATTGATCTCTTCTTCTAATATTCTTTTATCCTCTTCCGATAATTTAGATTTTAAATTGTCATTTATATATTTTTCTATACATTCTTTCATTAGATTATTTCCTTTATACAATTTCTGAAAAAAATCATGAAAAATCTTCAATTTATCTTTCATTATATTACAATTCTTACCTGTTCCATCTTTAATTATCCCTATTGAGTTTTTTGCTCTTTTATTTTTACACATTCTAGCTAGTAATTTTGAATTTTTGTTAGTAAATTAAAAAAAATGTCTCTTTAAATACATCAAATCTCTCTGGACTTTCTCTATTTCTACATTATCTAATTCCTTTCTCTTAGCCTGAATTTCTAGTAAAATTCTTCTATCTCTTTCTGTAAAAAATCTATTTTCTAAATTTTTCAAATCTTCTTCCAATTTTTTCACATCTCTCTCCTTAATTTTTTTAAATTTACACGATTCTCTTATTGTTATTCCTCTTGTAATTGCTTTCATTGTGTCCCACAACAGGCCTAGTTTAGCACCTCCTGTTTCATTTATTGTCCATAGTTCTAGCCATTCCTTCTTTATCTTTTCTATTACTTCTGGGTACTGCAAAATATTATTGTCCATTCTCCACCTTTTGGAGTCTTTATAATCTTTTTTTATTTCAATCTCTATTGACATCAATGCATGATCTGTTATTTTAATAGGATTAATTTAATTAATTAATTAATTATGTCTCTCCTTATAAGGCTTGGTTTCCAGTCCCTTGATTATCCTTGTTGTCCTCCTCTGAACTTGTTCCAGTTTACTGGCATCCTTCTTAAGATGTGGTATCCAGAACTGGGCATAGTGCTCAAGATGTGGCCTGTTCAGTGCCAAATAGAGGCGAACGAGTATTTCATATGATTTGGATATTACACTTCTATTAATGTAGCCTAAAACAGCATTTGCCTTTTTCGCAGTCACACTGCACTGTTCACTCATATCCAGCTTGTGATCTACAACAGATCCAAGATCCTTCTCACGGACAGTATTACTGAGCCAAGTATCTCCCATCTTGCAACTGTGTAGTTGGTGTTTTTTTTTTCCTGCTAGGTGTAGAATTTTGCACTTATCCCTGTTACATTTTTACATACTTAATTCTGTTGTTTCATTCTGTTGTTTTCAGCCTAATACTTGAGCCTATCAAGATCTTTTTGAATTCTGTTTCTGTCTTCCAGGGTTTTACAGTAGCTATTCCAACCAATTGTGTGTCATCTGCAAATTTGATAAGCATTTCCTGCCACACTCTCATCCAAGTTATTAATAAAAATGTTGAAGCACACTGGGCCTGGGATTGAGTCTTGTTCTACCCCATTTGTTGCATCCTCCCAGTTTGAGAAGGAGGCTTTGATAAGCCTCTCTGAGTACGATTCTGTAACCATCTGTGTATCCACCTGACACCCACAGACTACAGCAATCCCACTGTCTACTAGGGAGGTTACCTGATTAAAAAATTAGATAAGATTAGTCTGGCAAAAAAAATTAGATAAGATTGCTCTTGACAAATTCACACTGGCTTCTAGTTATTACTGCATTGTTTTTAAGGTGTTTGCAGAGAGATTGCTTTATAATCTGCTCCAGAATTTTCCCTGGGATTTATGTCAGAATGGCTAGTCTTTCATTGCTAGTTTTTTCCTTTTTGCCCTTTTCAAAGATAAGCACAGTGTTAGGCCTTATTTAGTCACAGAATCATAGAATCATCAAGTTGGAAGGGGCCTATAAGGCCACCGAGTCCAACCCCCTGCTCAATTCAGAAACCCAGATCAAAGCAGATCTGTCAGGTGTTGTCTAAATTTTTCTTGAATGCCTCCAGTGTTGGAGCACTCACCACCTCTCGAGGTAGTTGGTTCCACTGCCGCACTGCTCTAACAGTTAGGAAGTTTTTCCGGATATTCAACCAAAATCTGGCTTCCTGTAACTTGAGCCCAATTGTTGTGTATCCTGCATTCAGGGACGATCGTGAACAGATCCTGCCCCTCCTCTGTATGATAGCCTTTCAAATATTTGAAAAGTGCTATCATATTAAGAAAGACTAAACATGCCTCAATCTTCTTTTCTCAAGACTAAACATGCCCAATTCTTTCAGTTTTTCATCGAACACTTCAGCCATCCTTTATGATTTCAAGGAAATAATAGACAGTGGTTCTGAGAGTTCTTCAGCCAGTTCTTTCAATGCTCTTGAAGGACCTCCAAGAGTCCTCCAACTCCTTTATAAACAGTACATTTAAAGACTGATAAAATACGACAAATACAAATATACCATGAGCAAATCCTCATGTACGTACTGAAACAGTAACAGGAAATATATTATAATCCAGATAAATCTTTGTTGTTATCACACTACCAACACATAATATGCAAGATGAAAATTCATGTTATTTAGCCCTAAATATGATACACTGTTTCTGACAGCTGGTAAGCATTTGAAATAAAAATTGAAGTTCAAATCTCTTTATGGAAGTATCATGTGTAGACAGAACACATTGTCCAAGAGTTCTATTCACATGCACAGACAGTAATACAGGACATATTAGTACATTCGTATATTAGTTCTATATGGTGCAATCCATATAGTGGCCATTGTTCCTTTCATCTACTTCACATCCTCCATCTCAGTGGAATGCCAGTAGTCTGAGGAAGAGTTTTGGGATTGGCCTAGCACATAAATCTTCTGATTCAGCCAAATTGCTCCAGAATGTGGGGTTACATCTCACAGAAATATTGCCATATTACTGGATGCATGTGCAATGATTATGCAATTTTACACCAGAGAGGTAATAAAACAGTTGTTTGAGCATCCCTGTCTATAATATACAGATAAACATACACACAGAAATACATGTTTTCAGACTTTACTTCTTGGTGTCCAACTATATTAAAGAATAAGACTAGAAGCAAGATCTCCATGGACCCATACTCTAAGGATTCCTGTAGCACAAATCTCAGGGAGGAACAAAGGTTACAAAAACAAATAGAGTGGACTGATACTTTTCCTTCAGGCCAAATCAAGGCATGAAGTGGGTGCATCTGAGAAGGTGCTTGTACATTGTTTGGTAATGATCTAGCCCTCTCTATGGAACCCCACCTTACACTCTGACATCCATCACCAAATGAAAAACTGTAAATCCCAGTCAGAAATATGTCAAGCATTAAGGCACATGAGATAAGCAGGAACATTAAATGGTAGCCAATACACAAAATACAACCCTCTGATGCCAGTAAAGTGAAAACAATTGCTTACTTTTAAGATGTCTAATACAAGTGGGGTTTTTTAAAAACATATTTTTAAATATATATTTTAAAATATATTTTATATTTTAATATTACCCAGATATTTTCTGAATGACTATATAAAGAAGAGCATTATTGGTGTCTTGAAGTTCAGATGGATTCAAAGGCAAAGATATCTCACCTCTGGTGTGACATCCCTTGGTGCAAATCCGGTTCCCCCAGTTGTTAAAATCAAGTTAAGTTCCTTTTCATCACACCAGTCGATAAGAGTTTCCTGGAGAAAAAAGAACAAATTATTGAGCTTTTCTTCATTAATAGTGTCCTGAAAATAAGTCTGTTAGCTCTCATAACGTGAATTAGTTTAAGAAAGTTTGTTTTAAAAGAAATAATTAGTTTAGTAAACAATTATTTTTTTATAGAACATACAGTTCCACAGGACCACCATCTCGCTCCCTGCATACGGACATCTAAGTTCTTATAGATTGGTGATTAAACTTTGCAAATGTTGTGTCAACACTTCAATATACAGTCAACCCTCGACTTACGAACGGCCCTAGTTACGAACATTTCGACTTACGAACCGCTCTGATAGAAAAATATAGCCTCGACTTGCAAACTCTGCTTCGAGTTACGAACCGGGAAAAAAACGCGCGGGAGGCGGGGAAAGCGCGAAATTTGAACTTTCAAGGTGTTCTGTTGAAAAGGTGTCTGTTCCCTCCTTCCCTCCCTCTTTTCTTTCCTTTTTTTAAAACCTAAGTCATCTTAGGTTAAAAGGAAAAAAAAGGAAAAAAATTCTGCCCCTAGTGGTAGGAACGGATTAACCGGCTTTGCATTCGTTCCTATGGGAACGAATGCTTCGACTTACAAACCGCCCCTCGACCTAAGAACCAAAAACAGCCGGAACGGATTAATTGGTTTTCAATGCATTCCTATGGGAAATGCTGATTCGACTTACGAACTTTTCGACTTAAGAACGTCCTTCCGGAACAGATTAAGTTCGTAAGTCGAGGGTTGACTGTACTAGGTTCATTCACTCTACATGTACCCAGTGGAAGAGTATCTGCAAAACTTAGTGCTACGATTTGCCGATATCATTTAAACGGTCCTTCAACAATCGTCTTTTATGTTATTTTTGGATAAATAGTAAATTACAGAGGAAATCTTAAACTGTCACATTATTTTATGAACAATAATCATATATTTATAATTAGTCCTAAACATAGACAAAACTCATTTAAATTAATGACATTAATTGATGTGAGGAGAAATAATAGGATTACCAATTCCTTCAATCCCTTCAAATTCTCAAAATATCCCAAGTGTAGGTTGTAAAATATTAGAAAAGAATTATGCATCCTCTATTATCAATGTACTTTTCACTGAGAAGCTGCCTGGACTATTGGTTTACAAAGTCCAAAGTGCTCAACAATAAAACAAATAAACAAAATTATTTAGTATTGTAAACCAAATGATCTTGAACTTAAAAAAGAAATGGTAGTTCATAATTCTGACTCTATGAGCAGAAGCAACAAAGGGGGGCAGTTACATGGGAGATAGAAGAAGGCTGGGTGCTCTGGCTCTAGTCCTGACTTCTGCTGTGAGATGAGTTACTGGGTTAGCTTGAAGTGGGATCAAGTCTTGAACAGCTTGTTATCCAGAGTGAGTTGTCAGGAGCCACAAACAAGGAGCTTTAGGCAGAAGTTCAGAAAGGAAGTTTGAAAAAGCATTTGGGAAGGCCAAATTAGCATCTCTAGAAGATGACTACATGACTGGCTCCTATGAGTTTGCTATGACTCATGGAAGCTGCAAGTTCGAAGCTCTGCCGGAGGATATACAAAACGATCCTGGTAGAAGTGCTTGTGATATACTGTTCTTCAGCTTATGAGCAAAGATGAAGACTTTCTGGGCAGAAAACAGGAAGCACATTTGAAGGAATTTATAAGAGAAGGAGTTGAGGAATAGTCACTAGAAGTAATTGCATAGAAGAATGCCAAAGAAACAAGCCTGATAATCAGGAAACATACTGTCTTTTTCAGTGTTGATTAGACATGGGCATGAATTAAAAAACAAATAATCAAATTTGTTCAAAACATCATTAATTCATTGCTTTGTATTTGTATGAATCAATGCCCCCGACAAATACGACTCAATGATTTTTTTAGCAATTTTTTATTTGTTGATTCATTGGGCTGTAAAACGCCCCCCAGACACCTAGAAACACCAAAATTGCAGGGAAGCTTCCTCTGACTCTCCTCTACAATCCCTCCCAGTTCAGTGAAGACTGGATTTTGGGTGTCCAATTTATACACTCACAAAGAGTTTTCCCAGGAAAGTTTCCCCAGACACCTAGAGACACCAAAATCACAGAGAAGCTTCCCACAACTTTCCTCTACAATATCGCCCAGTTTGGTGTAAATTGGGTTTCCACAAGTCAGCTGCTAAAGGGCACTTTCCTGGGGGACCTATTTGTGGGTGTATAACTTGGATGTCTGAAACCCAATCTTCACCAAACTTGTAGGGATTGTAGAGGAGAGCCAGGGGAAGCTTCTTTTGGTGTCTCTACATACCTGGAGGGAACTTTCCGGGGGGGGGGGCTCTTTCTGGGTGTATAACCCGGACATCCAAAATCCAAACGTCACCAAACATACAGGGCTTGTAGAGGACAGTCAGGGGAAGCCTCTTTGTGAATTTGATGTCTCTAGGTGCCGGGGTGTGTGTGTTTTATAGGGTTTTAAAATAAACAAAAAAAAGTGAATCCATTCAATTTGTCAGAAAAAGTAAATCCATAATTTATGATTCATCAACCTTGACGAATCACCATTTTTCTGATCTGTGCCCATCTCTAGTGGTGATATATGATCATTCTGTACCAGTAGAACAAGAACAGCTATCTTAAGCTCCACAAAACATAATGGAGATATCACTACTAATGGAAGGAATTCTGCTCCCCAGAACAAGGCAAGTGTAGCTGTAGTGGTGACTTCCTACCGAAAGAGATGACGGCAGCAATCCACTACATTTACACTCTTTTTGAAGACCAGGTATCTTCCTAGTGCATATTTCCAGAATGAGAAAGTGTGTCATGATACTTCAGCCCTTTGACCATTATTCTTTCTTGCTATGAGGCTTTGCATAAAAAGATGAGGAGACAAAGGTTTTATTGTCGTCACTTCTTCCTGCTGAACGCTGTGACTTACGAAGAGAGATAGGAATGTTAGGATGACTACCTATACAGATTATGTTATATAAAGTAGTGTGAACTGCTGGATTGATCACATTCTGAAAGGAAATGGCTGCACTGTATGCAAGAACATATTTAGCAGATGTCTTGTTAAGTTGATTAGGAAGACTTTATGGTTATACTGTGAAATCGTAGATGACGCCAGAACATCATAAACTGGGGACAGCAGCATGAGTGAAACTGGGACAATGCTGTACACATGTGCTAACTTACAAAAAAGAAGCTAATGCCTGCTCAGGTTATATACACTGTGGTTTCCAGTAGTTCTACATCAATGCACATGACATGGAAAATAAGAACAGCATGAACTTGAACAGAAAAGCAGATATAATTTAATAGGCAATTACTAAAACACAGTGAGATGAGACTACCAACTGGAATGTAAGGTTTGTAGGGGCCGAAAAGAGCAGATGAAATGGTAAATGAAGGGCATGAGATTATATGTAAAAGACAGACATAAATGTGAAAAAATCTGAACATGGAAGTTATTTGAAAGTATTTAAGCAAAAATAAAAAGGGAACAAAGTTTGTGAAAGTTACCTTTTGGGCTACAACTCCCATAATCCTGGCCATGCTGACTGGGGACTTATTGGAGTTATTGTCCAAAAAATAACTTTTTCGATTTCTGTAAGGAAATAACAGTGATATCATTGTGGAAATCTGCTACAGGCCACCAAGCTGTGGGTTATGCCTTCCCAATACCAAGAAACTTGGATTATGCCTTCCTAGATCAAATTATCTAAATTTAAAGAGTACAAACATACGGGAACTATATGCCACAAACGCATTTCAACAGAGTTAAATGTCACGTTCTGCTTTTAGGTAAGACTGATTCGTTGGGCACAAAATATAGGACATAATATTGATATTGATCAATGGTTGCAAGTATGGCAAAATAATATAAAGTTTACAAAATCGGTTAACTTTAAAGAGAATATATATAAGATGTTCTACAGATGGCATATGACTCCTGAAAAACTGTCAAAGATGTATACAGATGTATCAAATGTCTGTTGGAAATGTGAAACACATGTGGGAAGCTATTATCATATGTGGTGGACTTGTAGAGTAACGAAACAATATTGGATAGGAGTACATACTGTGTTACAACAAATATTGCTTTGTAAGGTTCCATTAACCCCAGAACTGTTTTTATTGAGTATGATACCAGATAATATAGATAAAGTAAAGAAATGTATAGTTATATATATAGTTACTGCAGCTAGAATTCTTTACGCTAAAAATTGGAAAAGTCAGGTGGTACCGAAACAAGAAGATCTTACGGAAATGATAAAGGAAACGGCAGAAATTGACATTTTATCAGAAGTGATGAAGGACTATCCATTACAAAAGGCAACAAAAAGATGGGACTTATTCCACAAATGGTTAGAGTCATCAGATAATGCTCAAATAACATAGATCAAAATGTGAGCTAAAATATGGAAGGCAGAAAATAGAATAGCAGAGTTTGAAGCTTGATATTGCAATATGAATAGAATGGATGTTAGTATATTTTTGTTTCTCCTCCCCCCCTAACCTAAATCTCCCTTTCCTTCCCTTTTACCTTTTGTATCCCACACCCCAACCCAAGATATCCAAATAATAATAATAAAAATATGTTAAAAAAAAAAAGACTGATTCGTACAAACATAGAGCAGGTGACAGCTGGCTTGATAATAGCACGCATGAAAAAATCTAGAAGTTTTAACACACTACAAACAAAACATAAGAGCAATGTCATAGCTAAAAAAAAAAGGCTAATGTAATTCTAGGCAGTGACAATAAAAACACATTCTGATTTGATAAGACCCTGCCTAGAGTATGGTGTTCAATTCTGGGCACACAAGAGTTCGAAGATATTACCTTCTAGAATACATCCAGAGCAGGATAATATAAACCCTCTTCAAATGTTAATAAAGTATGTACTCTACTTGTGTTGTAGGAAGAATGCTATTCTTGCTTACTCTTCAGTCACTTTCTTCACACAAAAGCAATGTGGACATTTTGGCATGACTGCAACGTACCCTCTAATTTTCAGCCCCACTGGGTGGGTCTCTGCCTCTCTCTCACTTGCTTTCATCCCCATGTGTGCATGTGACTCCACCCCCCATGCGGGATTCTGTCGCGACCAGAACCAAAGCGGCTGAAAAAAATTGCTGCATGGAGGGGGAAGAAAGCTGCATGGAGGGAGGTGGAGTCATGCGCACCTTAAAGGGAACTTTATATGACTGTCAAATCTATGTAAGCTAGAAACCTACTTTTTCTGCATTCAGCTCACATGTAGAAATTTCAAAGTTACTGCAGAGACTCCTCTAAAAATACTGTTCTTCTGTGAGGAAAGTGACAATGGAGAGGGCCAGGACTAGTTCATTCTGGTCACTGTGTGGAGTACATATGAATTATGAATAGGGATGTGTTCATTTGGCTTTTGTTTCAGGCTCTTTAGGGAGGTCTCCTCTTCTGGTTTCATTTTTTTTCCAGGTGCCAAACCCAAAAATATCAGAATCTTTAAAATTCTTGTGTTTCTGTTTTTCCATTCTGGTTTCTGGTGATAGAGCCAATTAAGCCCTATAGAACTCTCCAAACTAGTCCAAGAAAAGCATGATTGTCATCATGATCATAATCAAAATAAAACACACAGACACTCATTAAGGGCAATATAATCAACTCCCAACCCAAACCTCCCAAATATGGCAGATTGGAGAAACAGCTCTACCACTTCAATGGCTTCAGCCCAACAGCACAAGCTGTAGTCCACAAGGTGAAGAGAAAGCAGGCATTCCAGGCAACAAGAAAGAAAATGCAGGGAAATCCACCCAAAAATCAATAAAATAAAAAACAATAAAGCAAGGAATCCAAGGAATCCAGAAAGTGGTCCAAAAGTAGAGGAACAGCAGCAAAATATGTTTTAAAAAAGTAATTCACAAGAGAGTAGCAAAATCAGTAGCAGGCCAGAAAGCATTAAGCCATTTAAAAATGGAGATCAGAAGAGCTCTCTTGGCAGCAACAGCAAACAAGTCATCAAGCAGCTAAATACCAGTTATTCCAGTTTTCCAGGTCTTTTTAAAGTTCAAAGTTCCATCCTACTCTTACCAACATGTGCTCTGAACCCTAACTGGCTGCTAACAGTCCTCTTCAAGAGACTTGCAATGCTATTACTTGCTGGAATATCAAATAAGGTGATTTTTCATTAAAGAGTCAAATGCAGGTAATACAGAACAAAAAATATGTAAGAAATCTATACATTTCATTAATCTGGAATCCTGAATCTTTTGTATTTCAGAGGCTCTTTATCATAAAGCTGCAAAAGATTCCAAAAGTGAAGGAAGGTGCCTCTTTTATGTTTTCCTCCATTTGAGTTAGCGTGGAAATCACATCCCTACTTATGAATAACTGAGTAGGTCTAAAAATAATTTGGTAGAGATGCTGTCCTATGAAAAGCTGCATATATTTAACTTTGAGAAGAGATGATTATTTGTTTGTTTGTTTACTGCCCAACTTAGTGCTAGGCACTACTCTAGACAGTTTATAATAAAGGAAACCAAATCATAAACCCACTCCACAAACGAAACATTAAACCAACAAATGCAAATGCAAATAACAAAATAACCTGACTAAAACCGTTAAGGGCTCTATATGTCAAAACCCAAACCTTGAACCTGGCCCAGAAAGGGACAGGGAGCCAAAGTGGTAATATGATTAAGAGGAATTATGACACCCATATCCAAATGTATAAGGCTGTCACACAGATAATAGAGGTGTCCTTCCAAACGTTAGGACTTGAAACTATAGTTCAATCACAAGGAAAATGATTTCCATTAAATGTTAGGAAGCTGTTTAACAATGAAACAGACCGTCAGAGAAAGTTGTGGTTTCTCCTTCATTAGGAATTCTTAAGTAGAGGCTGAATGACCATCTATCAGGTTAGTCTATAAGACCTCTGAGGATTCTTCCAATTCAATGATTTTATGATTAGAAACCTATTCCTGAACCTTCTTAAATGCTATGTGAAATTCGATTTTTAATTTCCAGGATGTGGTGCATACAGCGAGCCAGCATGCATATGTGCCTCCAAAGATCATGGTAAGGATTCTGGCTTTGCCTGCTAGGAAGAGACCAAATAGAAAGGTTACCTACCTGTAACCATGGTTCTTCAAGTGGACCTCTGTGAATTCACACAATTGGGTTTAGACAGCGCCTGCGCTGGTCTTCTCGGAATATTCTAGAGCTTTTTTACAAAAAGTAACAAGTTAGAATCGCCCCTATCGCGCATGCTCCACCCGCCTCAGCCTTAGTTTCATTTATCCGCCACAATAGCCTGAGCTTAGCATAGACATAGTCAGTGACGGATAGAGGGGAGGCCGGGCAGGATGTGTGAATTCACAGAGGTCCACTTGAAGAACCATGGTTACAGGTAGGTAACCTTTCTTTCTTCTTCGTGGCCTCTGTGAATGCACACAATTGGGTGACTAGCAAGCTCACTTACCGGAAGGAGGGCTGTCACTGCAGGACAGATGTCAAAACTGCTCTTCCAAAACTTGTCTCCTTTTTGGCCCGAAGGTCCAGTCTATAGTGCGTCACAAAGGTGGACACATTAGACCATGTGGCTGCTCTGCAGATATCTGGAACATCCACACCACGCATCAACGCTGTAGATGTTGCAACAGCTCTGGTGGAATGTGCTTTCAGACCCTCTGGTGGGGTCTTGCCTTGCAGTTCATAAGCCAGAGCAATAGTGGAGACAAGCCAACGAGAAACCGTTGAAGAGGAGACAGGGGATCCTTTACGTGATCCTTGGAAGCAGAGGAATAGCCTTGGGGCAGTACGAACGTCCTTAGTCCGTGAAACATAATATGCCAAGGCTCTTCGAACGTCTAGAGAGTGGAGCATGCGCTCGATGTCCGAGGATGGATGAGGAAATAAGGTTGGTAGCGTTAGTGATTGATTGAGGTGGAAATCAGACACAACCTTAGGTAAAAATGAAACATCAGGGTATAGAACAACCTTGTCTTTAAAGAACTGTAGGTAGGGAGCGTCGGATCGAAGAGCTGCCAACTCACTTGCTCTTCTCGCCGAAGTAATGGCAACCAGAAACAAAGTCTTAAATGACAGCAAACGCATGTCACAGGATGCCATGGGCTCAAAAGGGTGGCGCGTAAGAGCGCGTAAAACGAGTTGTAAAGACCATTGAGGCACAGGAGGCTTAACAGGAGGTCGGATGTTAGACAGACCCTTCAAAAAGGCCTTGAGGGTAGGGTGAGAGAAAAGTCGTGACGAGTCAGAGTCACGGGGTTGGAAAGAGACGATTGCCGAAATATAAACTTTAAGTGTGGATAACACCAAGCCTGCATCAAACAAGTAACGTAAATAAGTGAGCATGGTTTGGAGAGAAACAGGAGAAGTCTGTAACTGCTTTTCTTGGGCAAACTTGAGAAAGTTAGTCCATTTGTACTTGTAAAGGAGGTTAGTAGAGGGCTTTCTTGCTTTATCTAGCACCTCCTGTATGGATGGGTGAACCTCCAAGCTGTCAGATGTAATGACTGCAGATCGGGATGGAGAATGTTCCCTGAGTCCTGAGTGAGGAGATGCGGAACCATTGGTAATTCGACCATGTCCACAGCCATTTCCTTCAGGGTGGAAAACCAGGGTTGACGAGGCCACCATGGTGCAATGAAAATGGCGTCTACTTTCTGTTGTCGAGCTCTGACCAAAGTTCTCTGTATGAGTGGAATTGGTGGGAAGAGATACAGAAGCTCTGATTCCCATGGGATCATGAAAGCATCCCCAAGAGCATCCTCGCCTCTGCCGGCACGGGAGGCATACTCCTTGCATTTCTTGTTGCTCTGAGTTGCAAACATGTCCATCATGGGATAACCCCACCGGACACAGAGCATGCGGAAGACGTCCTCGTTCAGCTCCCATTCGTGGGACTGTCCCGTGAGACGACTCAATCTGTCCGCCAGTTCGTTGTCGGTCGTAGAGATGTGTAGAGCTACTGGGAAGACATGATGCTGGTAGCACCATTCCCATAGGTGTATGGACAGGTACAGAAGTGACATGGACCGTGTCCCTCCCTGCTTGTTGATGTAGTACATGGTTGTGGTGTTGTCGGTGATTATCTGTACACCACGACCCTGTATGAGAGGGAGAAAGGACCGGAAGGCCTTTATCACTGCCAGCATCTCGAGATGATTGATGTGTAGCTGCTGGTCGCGACGGGACCAGAGGGCGTGTATCTTGTGGGGTCCGCAGTGTGCTCCCCATCCCGTGGGGCTGGCATCCGTTGTCACCTGTATTGACAGCTGTAAGGGACGGAACGGTCGACCGACAAGAAGATGTGGCACGTATGTCCACCACCTTAATTGAGTAGCCAACTCCTGCGTGACAGACAGACATTTCCTTGGGCTGTCTAGAAGAGGGTCGAACATTGTCAGGAACCACGCCTGAAGAGATCGCATTTTCAGGCACGCGTGTGATACTGCAGATGTTGTGGAGGCCATGAGGCCGAGGAGATGCTGGGCATGATGTGCTGAGACCCTTGACCGCGGTCGAAACTTGTGAACGGCTCTGCGTATCTTCCTTATGCGTTCTGGTGGTATAAACATTCGAGCTCGGACGGAGTCTAGTCTTGCTCCGATATAATCGACGACTTGGGAAGGTATCAGATGGGATTTTTTCTCGTTCACTGCAAGTCCAAGTTCTTGTAAGGTTAGCAGAACGAAGTCGGCGTCTTGTAACGCCTTCTCTCTGGTCGGCGATACCACTAGCCAGTCGTCTATATAGGGGAAGACTTGAATATCGTGCAGACGAAGAAACGCCACGACTGGAGCCATGCACTTTGTGAAAGTGCGAGGGGCTGTGGACAGACGGAAGGGAAGGGCGCAGAATTCGTAGACGTCGTTCCGAAAACTGAAGCGGAGATACTTCCTGTGAGAGGGGTGAATTGAGACGTGGAAGTAAGCGTCCTTGAGGTCTATAACCACAAACCAGTTGTTTTCTTTTAGAAGATGGAGAATGGTGTCTAAGGTGATCATACGAAAACGTTTTGGATGCAGGTAAGTGTTCAGTTCTCTGAGGTCTAGTATGGGTCTGATCCCTCCGTCCTTTTTTGGTACTGCAAAGTAACGGGAATAAAACCCGTTTGGGATGTCTCGAGGTGGTACGTGTCGAATGGCTTGCTTTTGTAGAAGGGTGAGGATCTCTTCTTCTAGGACAGGGTCGAAGGAAGTGTGCTTGATCTGTCCTAGAGGAGGAAATTCTAAAAACTCCAGACGGTATCCGTAGCGTATAATACTTAAGACCCAAGAGTCTTGTGTAATGTTGGTCCAATTGTGGAGGAACGGAGCTAGTCGAATGAGATAGCAGGGTATGAATGATTGTACGTGTAAGTCAAAGGAACTGTTTGGATTTCTTAACAGGCGGCCTGTAGGGTTGACGTCGTTGTGAAGTATTCTGTGGTCGGAAGGTGGAGGCAGAAGAAGAAGTTTGGTATGACCTATTCTGATTCTTGAAAGGTCGGTAGGATTGAGCGGTGGGCTGCTGGTATTGCTGGGTCGGTTTACACCATTGGTACCTGTTGTACCTAGGCTGTTGATGAAAGGTATATGACTTGGCTGTCTTTTTAATCTTATGCAGATTTTCCAACGAATCATCAGTTTGTTTGTTGAACAGTCCTTTGGCATCAAACGGTAAGTCTTCTATTCGCGCTTTAACATCGTCCGCAAACCCAGAGGATCTAAGCCATGCATGTCGCTGTAGGGTGACGGCTGATGTTAATGTCCTCGAGGCCGCATCTGCCGAATGATGAGAAGCCAAATGCTGGTGTTTGGAAAGCGTGACTGCTTCTTCGTAGGTATTAAGGAAGCCTTGTCTGGTGTCATCGGGGGCAGCTTGGAGGGCGGGTAAGACCCTAGACCAAAGTTGCCGCTGGTATGCACCCATAGCTGTTTGATAGTTCGCTATCCTAAGTAAAAGTGTGGTGAAGGAGTATATCTTCCTTCCTAGGACGTCCAATTTACGACCTTCTGTATTCGTAGGGGTCACCTGAGCCCTCCCTGATGATTTGGAGGCACTGGACTGGACTATTATAGAGTTCAGTGCAGGATGTTTAATAAGGAAGTCAGTATCATCTCCATTTGTACGGTATAGGTTCTCCGTTCTGCGAGACACAGGAGATGATGAAGATGGTTTATTCCAAGATTCTTTGATGAGTTCCATCAATGTAGAAATAAATGCAAGGCTCAGTGGAGGAGACCTTTCCTGGTTAATGTCTCCGAATATGAGGTCCTCTGTGGGAGGAGGTGGTTGTACCGTTTGCAATTTTAACGTACTGGCCATTCTGGCAATCATCTGCACATAAGACGTGAAGTCCTCTGAGGGTGATGATGGATGAGGATCTCCAGCGTCTGATTGGACCGTTTGGTCTTCGATAGGAGTTTCTCCAGAGGAGTCTTATAAAACTTCCTCACCTCGGCGGGATGTGACCGATGAAAGTGTGTCTTCCTCATCAGAGATGAAGGTAAGTGTCTAGGCCTTTTTGACTTCTTTTTAGGAGGTGCAAGATGGTCTGCACCTGCAGGAGTCGAGGAGGTCTTCGCCCGCACCACCTTCAACATCGATGAGGCCTTAGCCCGATCTGGAGCAGTGCTAACCTTCTGCCTAGATTCGGAGGCTTGAGAATTATCGATGTCGAGATGTCTTCAGCGTCGGCGTCGAGGTGGGGACGAGGATGCTGAAGACGAGGATGGAGAAGCGTATATGTACCGCACCTTCCTCCTGTGATAATCCTCGTCGGTCGAAAACGATTCGGAGTCCGAATCGTCATGTCGATGTCGACGACGGGAGCTACGGCGATCGACCTCGACATACACAGGGTCTTGCCGCTTCGACCTGTGTCGACGTCGAGAGGGGTGGGGAAGAACAACCACCTCACGTCGACCTGTTCGACGCCGATCCGGCGATCGATTCTTGGTCTTCTCCGTCCGCTTTCGAGGGGAGATGGGCCTCAAAGAGGGTATGGGTGAGGACGGCGTCGGAGATGCCCGCCCGGTAAAAACAGGGCTATGAGGGGCAGAAGTCGCACTGGATAGGAAAATATCCGCCAGTCGACTAGGGGTCGGAGATCTCTCGGGTCCGACAGGAGAAACGTCTGGTCGACGCAAAGGTGAAGAGGCAGCCGCCTCCGAGAACGATTCTCGATCCCAAGACGAGTCTTCCAAGATGGGAGAAGGCAATGATTCCGAAACAGGCGGAATCTGCTTACGGGTGTCCTTGGTTTTGCCCTTCTTACTCTTCGTAGATGTTTTCTTCGACGTCGAGACAGGTTTCGACGTCGAGGAGGGTGTTTTCTTCGTGGACGTCGACGACTTTTTAGCACACTTTTCGGTAGGTTTCGATGCCGACGGGGGCGGGGGAAACGAGACGCACCTCGGAACGCGGAGTCGCTGAGGGGGTCGAGGTCATTTCCATGATAGATGGTTTTGATGCTGAAAGCGTTTTCTCCCAGAGATAGAGTTTCAGCCGTTGTTCTCTGGCCTTGAGAGCAACTTTAGTAAACGCCTTGCAGTGTCTGCAAGAGCTGGGTCGGTGGTCCTCCCCCAGACAAAAAAGGCAGCGGTCGTGACCATCCGAAAATGGCAATTTACGAGAACACGACGCGCACCTACTGAATGGCCCTGAGCTGGACATAAAGCGTACTCACAAGAAGTCCGAAATGTCCAAATTCCTGAAGCCAAGAAGAGGCCGTAATAGAAGCGGTACGACGACAAAAATGGCGGGGAAACCCGCAAACCGTATATCAAAGCCGAATCGTGATCCAGGGGAAAACAAAGTCCAGTCCGTAGTCGAGGGGCAATAGAAGTCAGATAATCGAAGAATTCCGCGTCAAAAACCGAGAATCAAACCGTAAAGATCGATCGAATAAGAACAGCTCTAACCGAGAAGCTCCAAGCACCAGGGCGGTAAAATGAAACTAAGGCTGAGGCGGGTGGAGCATGCGCGATAGGGGCGATTCTAACTTGTTACTTTTTGTAAAAAAGCTCTAGAATATTCCGAGAAGACCAGCGCAGGCACTGTCTAAACCCAATTGTGTGCATTCACAGAGGCCACGAAGAAGAAATTCTGAATTTTCTTGGTTTGGCCAAAGACACATAGATAATACAAATCAATTACCGGTAACTGTTTGGTAGTAATAATAATTTTACATGACAAATTTGTTAAGGTTTCTATTCCTACTACTAGTCTGTCCAAAATACGCAACAAAGAGGTGTATCTTGTCTGTATAAATCCCAACGTACTTTGTATCTGATTTATGAATACCATATCATCCTAAAGCACCAAGGCAGAGCAGCAGAAGAGGGCTCCTTTCATTCTATTTGCAAGAGAGCAACAAATTGCACAGAAAGTTCAGTGATGGAAAGAGAAAATGAAGATTACTAGACTGCTTATAATTATATAAGGCTCTGAAAAGTGGTACAAGTAAGAATGTATCTTTTAATTTCTAAATTTTGGTTTGTTTATATAGTACTGTTCAAGAAAATTCTCATGGGGCTAGATGTAACAAAAGTTGTAATGTAGTGTGAATCTGTACCTTTCTACAGCAGAAGTGATAAATGGTTATCATACTGGGGAAACTGCTTTCATCTGGGACAGTCTCAGGTTGAGCTTGAGCTGTTCCCCCTTGTACAGGTATTGATTGTATCCCAGCCAACTGTTCTGAGGTGCTAGCCTCTTGAGCCAGTCGAAGGACAAGTCTGCAAGGGCTCTCATATTTATGGCTTTCAGCTGAGAGTGAGCACCAGGTGGCAGCAGAAGCTCATCAGCTAGGAAGCTGAAAAACTTGCCCCAGTTTTGCAGATGCTGAAGAAACAGTAAGCAATTATAATTGTTGTAAATTATAATTGCTGGTATAGAGGCATACCACTGGCCCAGATGGAAGAAGCAGTGTCAGCCACAGGTGAACATTTGCTATGTAGAAAGCAAATGTCAGCTGAAGCCACCCTGACCATTCTGAGGTACCAAGCTTGTCATTAAAAATCACAAACCCTCTAAAGGAATCAAGAAGTTCACAAACTCACTTTGGTATCACTGCCTTCACTTATGCCATTATAATCAGCTTCAGTAGGGTTTCAGTGGGAGAGACACCTGTTTAGGAACTGTCAAGGGTTACATTGGGAGAGGGTGGATTTCCTTTTATTCCTGCAGGCTCCTGCAAGAAGGGGCCTTAGATGCAGAGGAGACTGAACGTGGGTATATACCTTCTTCTGGAGTGGTTATCTGAGGTTTCAGTGGGAGGAAAGCTGGGGATGGCAGCTGTTGAGAGATTACATGTCATTTCTTCAGGTGTTGTAAAGGTCAGGTGAATACTGAATTTAGGTTTGGTCCTTCTTTTTGTCACTGGTAGTTTCTAAAGGGGCTTGCAGGTGTATCTGGGAGAGTGGAAGCAGGTTACCATTTCATCAAAGAAACCAGGATGACAAAAATAGCAAAACTGCAAGCCAGAAAATCCTGCTTTTTAATGTCAGCTCAACTGCAGGAAGAAGACTCCCTGGAAAAGACCCTGATGTTGGGAAAGTGTGAAGGCAAGAGGAGAAGGGGACGACAGAGGACAAGATGGTTGGACAGTGTCACCGAAGCTACCAACATGAATTTGACCCAACTCCGGGTGGCACTGGAAGACAGGAGGGCCTGGCGCGCTCTGGTCCATGGGGTCACAAAGAGTCGGACACGACTTGATGACTAAACAAGAACAACAACAACTGCAGGAAAAATATTCCATCACTGGGGATTTTATTCTGGATGAAGATGGTGATTTGGCCTGTATTACAGAGACTTAATGCGTTGGGGGGGGGGGGGAGTTATCTCTTCCAGCTATGTCCATTGGGTTTTTCCATGGTACAGCAAATTACAGCTGGAGGGGTCGAAAACAGAGTGGCTGCAATTTCTAAAAGCCCAATTCATTAAGCAGATGCTCAATCCATCAGTCTGCTAATTTTGAGTGTATGCCACAATGGCAGGGAAAAGTGCAGGGATTCTGTACTACTTGCCCCACTACTAAAAAAAAAACACCACCTGTCTACTTGAGCTCTCACCACTATTCTGAATTTGGTGATATAGTAACTCAGGCTTATTGTTCTGGGCAGACATCAATGTTCATATAGTTGTTGTTCGATCAGTAGTAGCTCTGGATCTCCACCATAACAATCATGGACCTGTCCCAATCAGTATCTAGCCCTCTGCATATGGCAAGGCACACTGATGATTTGGTATTTTGTCCTGGTGGAGAGGAGAATCTAAAGATGGAGGTGTTATGCGTGACTATGTTGTCTCCATGTTAGTTTTAAACTGGCTGATTATGAAGATCTCCACAGGAGTGATGGGCCAGTTAAGATGGTCTTCTCTAGGCACCTGTCATGTCTCAATCAGCTGAGTCTTCCATTTGAAGAGGAGGAGAAAGTTCACCTCAAGTCAGGGAACATCAGGTCACAGGAAGCACCACCAGATCCTGGCAGCTCTGGCTGCACACTCTCAAAATCTCAGGAGAGCAAAGAGAATCATCTGTCTTCCAAGAATGAAAAGATCTTGGCACCTTCCAACCCAAAATGGCTGTCGCGATTTGACCCTTTTTGGATCCCACACCTCTGGAACCTATGTGGCGTTGGACCCACTCGTGCCTTGGTCTGTCCACCTAGACTCAGACCTCAGAGCACACCAGGGCAAAACTAAACTCTTTCCTTTTTTCCACTGCTGCCACCAGGAGATCCCTAGATCCCCATAACTCCTTTAGAAAGAATCAGGTCCACTCTTTAATGAAATAGAAAGATCTTTAGTTTATTTGCTTATTTGTTTCAGTATTATAATATTCAGTTCTATTCCTTCTCCATTCCAGTCACTGGTCAATCACTTCTCAGATCTCCTACTATATTTTCATCAGTCTAATCACAATCACATAAATCTCTGAACTCTGCTAATCAAACTCCTTCCAAAACTCTGATCTGATCTCCTCCCCCTCAGGCTCTGCCTCTTATTCTCTGCCTCTTGGCTCCGCCTCTCAGCAACATAAATATGCATGACTCACTCTAACTAAACCTGAGCCATGACCACATTTAAAGGAGAACGCTACAGACCTCCCCCCTTACTTAGGTTTGTTTGGGAGGCGAAACACATTTTTCCTCCTGAACAAACAGGTGCAATTGCTTAAACTTTTTTAAGTTTCTCATAACATTTTACCTTTCACATTTTTACTAAATATCAACCAAATACCTTACCTTATCATTTAATAATCAATACCATACTTTACCTTTTCATCTACTAATCAATAATATACCTTACCTTATCATTTAATAATCAATACAATACTTTACCTTATCATCTACTAATCAATAATATACCTTACCTTATCATTTTACAGAATTTACAACCATACAGAAATCACGATCCTGAACTTTTACATAAATAATTAACTGTGAATTATAGTCCATTTCAGTTTATAATAAAAGTCCTGGTATCATTCATCTAGCCTCCTGGAAAGCACATCTGCGACAACGTTGTGGGTTTTCGAGGCAAGAACTGAGTCTCTGTTGCAAAGGCAAAATTTGCAAAGTCCAAGTCTCTCACTTTTCCATCGTAGTCTGGCGCACCATGGACTGGTCCGGTTGTGGTCATCTCCTTCAGCTGGACACACCTCTGCTGGTACTCAGGAGTCCCTCTGTTGACCACTGGCTCCTTCCTCCGCACCCTTTTCCGTCGACTGGCGGTCATCGGCCACTCGGTTGTCCACAGGATGTCATCTGCTGGTCGTTTTAGTGTGACGTCATCTTTAAGTCTGGCTCGGGGCTTCACTTGCTCAGCTAGGGAAAGGGTAGGCAGTTCCCTCTTCTCCTCCCGAACATCTTTAGATGCATCCCTCTTTAAGGCATCAGGGCCTTCCTCCTTCTGTATCACATAATTGACATTGGTCAATTTTGTCACTACTTTATAGGGATCCTCCCAAGCTAATTGTAGCTTGTGACCTTTGACTGGCCTAAGCAAAAGAACTTAATCTTCAGGCCCAAAAGTTCTTTCACAGGCTTTCTCTTGAGACCTTTGCAGGGTGTTCTGCAACCTGTGCATATTTTCTACCACTGACTCTGGGTCACTTTCTCTATGGTCTTCCCAGTTCATGCGGAGCAAATCTAAAGGTCCGCGCGTCTCTCGTCCTAGCAGTAACTCAAAAGGACTAAATCCCGTGCTCTCTTGAGGGATGCTCCTATAAGCATATAGTAAGGGTTGTATTTTGCAGTCCCAATCATTTGGGTTCTCTGCTACATACGCCTTAATCATGCGCACTAAAGTGCCATTGAATTTCTCAACTAGCCCGTTGGTCTCTGGATGATATGGAGTCGAGTTGATTTGGGTAATTCCACAAGCCTTCCATAACCTTTTGATCAGTTTGGATGTGAAACTCATCCCCAAATCGCTGACTATCTCGCTGGCAAATCCCAATCGGCTCATGTAATTGATTAGGGCATCTGCCACGGTGTCAGTTTCCATGTTGCGCAAAGGAATTGCCTCGGGATATCTAGTGGCAAAATCCATTATGGTCAAGATGTATTTATTTCCCCTACGGGTGGCATTAGGTAAGGGACCCACTAGATCGATTCCCAGCCTTTGGAACGGTCTAGAGATGACTGGCAGAGGACATAATTTGGCTTTGGTCGTCCTGCCCAGTCCCTCGTCTCTGACAGACATCATACGTTTTACAGAAACTAGTAATCTGTTTGCCCATATCTGGCCAAAAGAAGTTCTGGCCAACCCGTCTTTTGGTTCTGGTGATCCCCATGTGAGCTCCAAATAAACTGCTGTGAGCTTGATTAATGATTTTCTCCCTGTATTTACTAGGGACCACTAATTGCTTTCGGGGTTCCCCTTTTCCTCGGTATGGAGTAGCTAACGTTTCCCTGTACAGAAGGTCTTTGGTTAAGCTAAAGCTCTCAGGGCACTCAGGAGACAGTACAGTGGGAGTCCTGGCAGCTTCAAAGCAAACTCCCCAGCTAATGTCCTCCTTCTGCTCCTGGGCAAATTTGTTATTTGTTTTGGGATTCTGTAGTAGCATGAGTTCTGCCTCAGCCCTATCATCAAGCTGGGTTGCCACGGTAACCGCTTCTAGGCCTCTCTCTGCTACAGTATCGGTTTGAGCTGCAGAGGGTGAGTTTTGACCCCCCTTTGAGCGGGTAAGCACTAACGCACTCTTGACATGCTCTATTAAATCCCAACCAAGGAGAAAAGCTGCTGGTATTTCATCTGACACAGCTACTTGCCACTTTCCAGACCAATTCTGGTATTCTACTGGTATCTCAGCCACTTTTAAAACCACGGTTTCCTTCCCAATTCCCTTTAAAGACATTTCTTTGCCAGGAATAATGTCATCCTGGGCTACTAAATCGGAATGGACAATGGAGATTTGAGATCCTGTATCTCTTATTGCAATGTACTTCTTTCCTTTCACAACTATCTCTTCACCTGCGTTTCTGAGAAGGGTCTGGTCATTGCTGATATAGAAACAATGGACTACTTGGGCTATAGGAATATCTTCCTCCTCATGGTCAGTAGAAGTGGTGGTGGTTATGGGATCAGGTCTCTGTCTACTATTTTCCTCCCCTGATTCCACTTGCTTGACACAATACACCTTTTTGGTTAGAGAATCATTTCTCTGCAAGTTGGGGTATGGTTGCCTACACTGGAATTGTAAGTGGCCTGGTTGCCCACAGTTAAAACATTTAAAATTCCTTTTGTCATTCTGAGGTACTTTGGCGAACCGTGCCTCAGGGTTTGATGTTTTTGGCGGGCTAGCCCTTGGCAATTTTGGGGAAGTCCCGCCCTGACCTTCTCTCTCAGGATTCCTGCTGAGGTAATTTTTATTAAAAGGCTTTTTATAGTTATTGTCCCAGTTTGGTTTATTTACTCTCAGCTCTGAAAATCTAGGGTTCCTGTAAGCATTAATCAAATCAGTTTGTTCTCCCGCTTCCCATAAATTTTTAGGATTCTTGTCCCTTACTAAATACCGTAGTTCTCCAGGTAATAGGGAGTAAAACTGTTCTAGCCCAATTAAATCCTTCAACTGTTCTAAAGAAGTGATCTCCTCTCTTTCAATCCACTTTTCCAGAGTCTGCGCCAATCTAGCTCCCAACTGAGAGTACGATTCATCCTGCTTTTTAGAGAGAGAGCGAAATTTCCGCCTCAGGTGTTCAGAGTTCAGACAAAATCTTGAATAAACCATCTTTTTATATGCCTCAAAATCTCTTGCCTTCTCGGGATTCATCTGGGCATATATTTCTGCCAGATCTCCGCTAACCTGCGCTCTTAAAACCATCATTCTATCTTCATTTCTGATTTCAAAGTCATTGCAGGTGCGTTCAAAAGCAATGAGGAAGGATTCAGGACAGTCCCCTCTTTTGTACTGGGGAAACTTCTTCAAATCTATCTTTGACAGGATTCCACCTCCCCCACTGTTGTTATTATTAAGATTATTGTTTAGAGCAGAAATCTCTAGCTGTCTCATCTGTAGTTGAAAATCCATTTCCCTTCTTCTCTCCTCCTGCTCAGCCTGTCTGGCTTCCTGCTCAAATGCCATTTGTCTAGCTTCCTTCTCAGCTCTTTCTTTGATTTCCAGTTCCCTCCTTCTCTCTTCCTGCTCAAATTGTCTGGCCTCCTGCTCAGCTCTGAGCTGTAGTTCCTTAAATTTAAATTCCCTTTCCAGTTTCCATTTCTCAAATTCTTGAGGGCTTAATTCCTTATTTCCCTCCAATTCCTGAGGTAACTCTTCAGACTCAGGACTCCCCCTTGTGGCGTGTTTGTGAGGCATCTTTTCTTTCTGGGGTGATTAGAGCAGCGTTCACTAATTTTTAAAAGGACCTGTTTTTCTTATTTTACTTCCAGTTACTGATATAAATTTTTCAAGCCTTTTCTTTTAGTACTTTCCCTCAGATCTGCTATGACCTGGCTTCTGCCTTATCCACAGCGCTCTCCTATCTCAGAGCCTGGGATTTTACAGTAAGCCCTCTGATCCTCAGATCCTGAGGTAAACTCAGAAATTCCCTCTCAGAGAATTCAAGCCTTTTCCTTAGGTTCTCTCCCTCAGATCTGCTATGACCTGGCTTCTGCCTTATCCACAGCGCTCTCCTATCTCAGAGCCTGGGATTTTACAGTAAGCCCTCTGATCCTCAGATCCTGAGGTAAACTCAGAAATTCCCTCTCAGAGAATTCAAGCCTTTTCCTTAGGTTCTCTCCCTCAGATCTGCTATGACCTGGCTTCTGCCTTATCCACAGCGCTCTCCTATCTCAGAGCCTGGGATTTTACAGTAAGCCCTCTGATCCTCAGATCCTGAGGTAAAACTCAGAAATTTCCTCACACAGTCGTTCCCTATCTTAGACCCCCCTGATCTGGGTTCTGAGGCCCCACTACTAAGCTTTTCCCAAAAGCTCTAGCAGGAACCAAACCTCATTGCCACAGATCCTGTCTAAAAGGTACCCTTGACTCAATAATCTCTTTTCTAAAGGCTTCACTGGATTATTTCAATAGGCTTCACTGGATTATTTCAATAGGCTTCACTGGATTACTTCGTATCCCACCGCTGCCACCAATGTCGCGATTTGACCCTTTTTGGATCCCACACCTCTGGAACCTATGTGGCGTTGGACCCACTCGTGCCTTGGTCTGTCCACCTAGACTCAGACCTCAGAGCACACCAGGGCAAAACTAAACTCTTTCCTTTTTTCCACTGCTGCCACCAGGAGATCCCTAGATCCCCATAACTCCTTTAGAAAGAATCAGGTCCACTCTTTAATGAAATAGAAAGATCTTTAGTTTATTTGCTTATTTGTTTCAGTATTATAATATTCAGTTCTATTCCTTCTCCCTTCCAGTCACTGGTCAATCACTTCTCAGATCTCCTACTATATTTTCATCAGTCTAATCACAATCACATAAATCTCTGAACTCTGCTAATCAAACTCCTTCCAAAACTCTGATCTGATCTCCTCCCCCTCAGGCTCTGCCTCTTATTCTCTGCCTCTTGGCTCCGCCTCTCAGCAACATAAATATGCATGACTCACTCTAACTAAACCTGAGCCATGACCACATTTAAAGGAGAACGCTACAATGGCATTGCAGGGTAAGAGTATGGGAAGGCATATTGGGCAAAGAGGAAGCACTATAAACCTCCCTTTCGAGACCTGCTGATAGGAACAAATGTAATTATAGGTTTCCTTGTTCAAATTGTTTGCCTGTGCACTGCTCCTAGTCTCCCTCTGTACTTTGACTGAAAAGATTCCTTGCTTATGACCGCGGATTATGATTAACCTTGCTACTGGACTTTCTTGAACCTCAGCACTTCTATGCATCACATATTCACCCACCTGATGGATCTAAATGGTTTCTTGGGCAGCTTTTTGTCTTGCTTGTCAGTAGTTCTGTGAACTAGCTGATCTGTAGATTATGGAAATGGGTTGAGAGGTTGACACTATATGCACCCTCCCCACTAATATAGACACTTTAGACCTTGACTTAAAAATGTTTAATGTCTGTTTATTTGTGAAGGTTTGATGCCTTGTCTGTTTAAGAGTATTTGAGAGATTATTGGGGATGTCTGAAGAAAACTGCTTTAAAATTGCCCCAAAGTGAATGCATTTTTAAACTTGCGGCATGAAGAAATTGTTTAGTGTAAATGTCCCAAAACAATGAACCAGTCCCAACAGAGCGAGGTCATTGAAATTGTGACAATTCTTGGCAACTGCCTATTTGTTTTAGTTTTCAGTTTGTCAATAGAAATATGAATATAGTAAACACCTTGACAACTATCAACGATTATGTTTTTTGTAAAGGCATTGAATTTATATATGTTATCCTGAAGCACTATCTAATGACATTAAAATAAATTGCAGGAATTAGCCTACTTATGCCAAGTGAACCCCAGCTGTCACAGGGGTAGCTGACAGCTCCTAGAGCAGTTAAGTTCCACAGCTTCTGGCACAACCAGCTAGGTAAGAGAGGAAGAAATCTGATGTTCTTTCACATATTTTTAAGAAAGCTTTTAAAGCTTCTGGAGTTAAACTGCTTTTTATTTTTAATGTATTCTCTGCCTTTAGAGCTTTTATTGTTCATTTTTATTCTTAAAAGAGATTTTACTCTTACTAGAGATGCTTCTGTATTTTAAAATGTAACTTAAAACATTCTTTCTGATATTTGACTAAATTTTGGATTTAGATATGATGAGTTTTGCCTAAAACTTAAGTTTCATTTTCATATGTTTAAGCAAATGTACCTATAGCTTTATGCATAGGTATAAGGATGATTTTAAAGTAACACACCTATAAATTCTCACAAGTTGCAAGGATATATTTTAAGTTATGTACCTACAGTTTTGCTTAACTGTAAGATTTTTTTGGATTTAAAGAGTTGTGCCTACAGTAATAACTAAGTTATTTGGATGTTACAATCACACTCACTGAGTGTTCTTTAAATTCCCACCAGAGAGGTTCCTTGATCTTTTTTGGTTCACATGGCCTTATGACTCGATGAAGTTGGCTGACAGCAAGGCCAATGGTAGGCCAGAACACGACCAAGACTAAAGTCTATGAGCATAATAGGAACAGATTTCAGACAGATGCACAAGTGACATTTCTAGGCTGCTCAGAAGGCTTGCATGTTCTTTGTTTCATTAAGCAAAAAGATTCATTTTTCTGGAGGTTTGTGGTTAGCCATGAACCACTATGAACCACCGGTTTTCCGGTTCATGCCCATCTCTAGTTGCATCCATTCTGCAAGTTAATGCAAGTTAATGGAAGAATCAAAGATTTGGATGTTCCAGGCTTTATTTAGATATGTGCTCTGGTTTGGGTCTGAAGCAACTGAGACTGAATTTGATTTGATACAAATCACTAACTTGAGCTATGAATTGAATTGGGGTTGTGGTCTTCCACAGTCTTAATATAAAATTTAATTTCCTACTTGGAATTTAGTTTTCAACAAATTAAAAAGTAAATAAATTAATAATTCCTTTTTGTCAGTCATTTTCCCCCACAAGGTGGCAAATGTACAAAGCCCTATAACTCTGCTCTAAACGTTTAGACTGAAACAGCAAGTGTAGATTACAATGTAAGAAAACAGTTCCATGATTCAAGAAAGCTTGAATGTTAGATATGAACAGGAACCTCTGTTCTCATGGATTTTTGGATTTGGACAAGTTATTTCTATAAAGCAGGACATCTATCCTCATGAAATTGTCAGTCATTTCTCTTTTAAATTGAGACATAAAGCTGAGACACAATGTCTGTCACTAAAACCTCAAAACAAAGAATTGCTAGGTAAACAATATCAAATTACTACCAGCTGCAGAAATATACTACAAATTCTAGAAAAAAAGTAAACAAAATACCTCATGTACAACTGTCAAACAGTGCTCATCATCAACTGGAAAATATAAAGACAGAGGTTCTCTGTAAGAAATTACATTTTTAGGTTTATTGTTGTTGATTTTAATGACTTTATTTTATTTTTGTTTTTTATTATACACATTGTAACCCGCCCAGAGTAGTGCTGTGATACTAATGGGAGTGGGATACAAATTGAATAAATAAATAAAATAAAAATAAACAAATAATCCCACAATTTAACTGACACAGAAAAGACAGTTCTGTGTACTGAAAGAGTGGATAAGTATATACATTTAAACATATAATTAGAGATAGGGTGAAATTCTATCACAGGTGGTGATAGCGAGAGTCCAGACCCATGGGGCCGGATGGTCCACTCACAATTCTGCCACTGCCACGAGCTCCGGGATCCTTCCTATCACTCCAAAGCTTGTGATCTGTGAGCCACTCTTCGACCTGGCAGAGAGGCTTGTCATCCTGCCTCCTCCCAGGAGTGGCGAGCCCCCATCTCTACATATAATAAAACCTACACAGCTTTTTTCTGACACCAATTGTAATGTGGAGAAAAGTTGGGCTTTGGACAGCAAGGTATCTATTTTAATATTATGTATAAAAAATTATATTATGAAAAGGGAGGGAAAATGATTAGTTCTCTGATGTTCAGATAAACTCTTTTGCAAAGATGAAACACTGAGCATAGTTCTTTGGATACTGGCCAATATTTAAAGACTATGAGTAATGGAACATAAAAATATTGTGCATATGTGAAACGAGGTGTTGAAATTCATACATTTTGATTATTTAAAAAACTTCAAGATACAGAAGTTTGATACTAAAATTAGCATAGTTCTAAAATGAATACGGGTAACCAAAATAAAAGTCCCCAACTGTTACTACTGTTTGTGATTCAAACAGTAAGTCGTTCTTTCATCTATGAAAGATCCACATCTTCATAAGAACAGCAATCTCCCTGAACAACCATGAGTCATTTTTAGAACTGTGAAACTCATGGAAACCTCTTGGGGCTACTGAATGTGCAGTCAAACATATGCTCATCATGCTGAAAGAAAAAGACACACAGAATAACCTTTATGAGAGCACTAAGCTATATATGTAACATAAAATGCTCCTTTTAGAAGTGATGACCCCTCTCCAATGTTTCCACATTTTACTTGCTCTCATATTTAGTCACATAGTTGAAAATATCTACATATCACTCCTATATACATATTGACTCAAAATCTGTCTTGGCAACCTGGTGATCTGTAGATCATCCTAGTAGGGGATGACAGTAGATTACAGTATATGTAGGCTGGCTTTTAGAGGGCAGGAGAATTTGCAAGGCAAACTTCAGAGAACCTCTTAAAACTGTACCAAACTGCTTAATGTTTAGTGTTTAGTACAGAATATCAAAGCACATAATTTATTCTTATCTTGGAATGTACTTAGAATAAGATCTTTCTCTCTCTCTCTCTCTCTCTCTCTCTCTCTCTCTCTCTCTCTCTCTCTCTCTCTTTGAACCTTGGTACTGTATTAAAACAGCTCAAAATGATGCTTAAAATTCATAGGAAAACAACTATGCAGTTGTGATTTTTATCTTCTTATTTTCAGACAGAAAATAATTCTGGACACTCATCATTTGAGTTCTCTGCACTTGAAGACTTGAGCTCTAAATAGTGTTAATTCTGACCTATGAACAGAGGGAGCAGGCTATCAGTATTGCCTGTATATGAAAAGGACAATAGTCTGTTATGTTAATTTACATGATCAGGAACCCTGCTTTTTTGCAGTCTTCTGATCACATGGAGATTCCTCACAGCCAGCAATTGCTCTTCTCTTCAGATTTAGGTCTCCACATGTGAGAGCTGGGAAGGAGGAGGCAAGAGTCCCCTGCTCCCTCTACTCGCAGTTAAGATTAAGTATTTTACTGAATACCTAAATGGGACTTGGAAGGTGAATGTCCAATATTATTCCATTAAAAAGCACAGAGATTATGGGAATATGAATTTTTTAAAAGGAGATATTAGATTTATAACCGGTCATTCTCTGGGCAATTTTTACAACACTAGACAATTTAACATGCAATGTTTGCTGAGGATAGTGGGATTTGTAGTGTAACTTATAAAGAGGGGAAAAGATTGGGAAAGGCTAGACTACATTACAAAAACATGTTCTATAAGCATTCAGAATCATTCTGTTTCTTACAATATATAAACTGAAACTGTGTCAATTTCATCTCCTTAACAATACAGTAGAACCTCCATATCTGCTGGGGATTGGCTCCAAGCCCCACTGCATATACTGAAAAACTAAGATAAAAGTGAACTCTTTATATATACGTGTGTGTGTAAAATGGTAAAAGGGGGGGGGGGGGACCAGAAAAATTATTTTAACATGCTTTACCAGAACTGGCCACTACAGGGCACCAGAGTCCATGTTATGTGTTCTTCACTAATAAGTATTAATAGCACAATCTCTGGTTCCTTCTAGTAGCCAGTTATAGTGATACATGTGAAAACAGTGGGTTTTTTTCTGGATTTTTTCCAGTATTATTAATATTTTCAGACTGTGGATAAGTGAAACCGTGGATACTCATCCTGTGGATACAGAGGTCTGACTGTAGTACTACATTTTTGAAAAAGTTATATACAAGGTCACCTACTGGAACATGATTATATAGCCAACAGAGTTACTGAGATACAGATTAGTGCTACCATATTCATGAAAATTCCCATGTTTGGGGGTAGGGGGAAGAGATACACTTACTCCAAAAACTCCAAGGAGTACTGAACCTGTTGAGTGCACCCAGAATAGAGTGTGCTACAGTGTTATTTTACCGTGCTTCCCTAAAAATAAGACAGGGTCTTATATTAATTTTTGCTCCAAAAAACGCATTAGGGCTTATTTTCAGGGGATGTTTTATTTTTTTCATGTACAACAATCTACATTTATTCAAATACAGTCATGTCATCATCTTCTGGTTGCTGCACAATGCTGCACAATGGTGCACAATGGTGCACAATGGTGGAGGGCGGGTAGGGCTTATATTACGAGCATCCTGAAAAATCATACTAGGGCTTATTTTCAGGTTAGGTTTTATTTTCGGGGAAACAGGGTCACAATATTTCGGAACCACCTTTTGGGTTTCTATTCCATGAATTTAAACTGATAATCTTGAAAAGCACAGTTGCAGACTAAGAACACTAAACAGTAGCATGCTATACTGTAACAGTATACTCCAGCACCTTGCAAATTCTCAGCTATAATCAATTTACAGTAACGCAAACAAAGGTCCTGCCATTCAAAAGCTTTACATTTGCAAACATTCCTCCTGACAATAAATGTACAACAAACTGTCATTTCAAGTGATAATCATTCTTCTCCCATTTAACATGCTTCCATGTAATTTCTATTTTACAGAACCAGATGTTTTAAACTTTTGCATTGTGTATACATTATTCTGGAGGGAAATGCATGGATTAAAACAAACATCTGTCAAAATATGGGAGAAAACAGCAAATGTACTCCAAAAAAACCCAGCCTCTGTTAGAAATCAAAGTACAAAGAGTAAAATCATATTTACTTATTGAGCACAGCGTGCATAGCAGCTAAAAGACAATGAAAACAATTTAAAATAATAAACAGCAATATCATCATCACCATGATGTAAGCAGTTTAAAAGATCAGGTTCAAAAGGAATCAAGAATCCAGTATGAATGAGGTACAGTGGTGCCTTGATTTACGAACTTAATCCGTATTGGAATGATGTTAAGTCGAAACATTTGTAAGTCGAATCAGCATTTCCCATAGGAATGCACTGAAAACCGATTAATCCGTTCCGGCTGTTTTTTGTTCTTATGTCGAGGCACGGTTTGTAAGTCGAAGCATTCGTTCCCATAGGAACTAATGCAAAAGTGTTTAATCCGTCCTCTACCACTAGGGGGAGATTTTTTTTTAACCTAAGATGACCTAAGGTTAAAAAAAGGGCAGGAAAGGAGGGAGGGAGGGAACGAACAGTTTTTAAACAAAACACCTTTAAAATCAAGCAGCTTTAAACCAAACCAAGCACCTTTTAAACCAATGTTTGCATTTTAAAATTACAGTACCAGGCAGTACCGGGCAGTCCAAAGCACATTTCCCACTTTTTCCGCGTTTTTTTTTTTGTTCGTAAGTCGAAGCTCCGTTCGCAAGTCGAAGCAAAATTATGTGAACGGAGCTGTTCGTAAGTCGAATTGTTCGTATGTAGGGACGTTCGTAAGTCGAGGCACCACTGTAGTAAGTTCAGAGAGCAATAGCATTACTTGTGCATCTACAGCAGGACTTTGCATTTTCACCCTAAACAGCTTGTCTACACCATATCTCAATCAGATTTTAAATATCTTTGAGCTTCAAATTAGCTTCAGCACAACACTGGTTGCCTAGATTTATACCATGGTAACTCCATCTTAAAAGGGACGTGGTGGCACTGCGAGTTAAACCGCAGAAGCCTTTGTGCTGCAAGGTCAGAAGACCAGCAGTCGTAAGATTGAATCCACGTGATGGAGTGAGCTCCCGTCGCTTGTCCCAGCTCCTGCCAACCTAGCAGTTCGAAAGCATGTAAATGCGAGTAGATAAATAGGTACCACCTCAGTGGGAAGGTAACGGCGTTCCGTGTCTAGTCGCGCTGTCCACGTGACCATGGAGACTGTCTTCGGACAAAACGCTGGCTCTACAGCTTGGAGACGGGGATGAGCACCGCACCCTAGAGTCGGACACGACTGGACTAAATGTCAAGGGGAACCTTTACCTAACTCCATCTTGAATCTGACATATGTTAAAAATCACTCAAGGTTGCTTCAAAAGACTAGCAAAGAGTTTTCCCCCTCACCTTCTAAGCCCTCCAAAGTTAAGGTTCTTATATAAAAAAAGTTCTTTTATTGCTTTGGCATCACTTTCAGAGTGATCAATCTGTTATCAACCACCAGTTACCTAAATTCTCTAAGATTTATGAGTCTGAATTTGTGTTGGTGATGGCATCTCCCTTTTTAGACTTAGGAGTGCCAGGCCTACACCACATCTCACTCACTCCCCTACTGGGTTGAAACATACTCTCACACACGTTACCAACTCCTGGATCTTCAAAGCAGCCACATAATTTTGCTGATTTATTTTTGTTTTAATATATTTGTTTACATAGCAGTCAACCTATTAATATACAATATCTTCAACATCATTTAAGTAGTAATAGGGCTTTAATCTTAGGACAACTAACCTTGTGACCAGAAATTCTAACACTTTTCAAAACAAATAAACAGTCATGAGAGAACCTAAAGTACTTTGTTACCAGTGAGTTACTATTGAGGGACTGGGGGGGCCCTCTGCAACTTTAGGTTTTTATTTATAACATTTTTCTGTATCCATGAAACTAAATATGCTGATCCTACCTCTTTTGCATGTGCAGCATAGTTTCACACGATCATGGGGAAGTTCAAATTGGTATTAGAAAAAAAATACTTTTTAAAGCTTCCTTGTTTTGTGCTTAAAGCAAGCTACAGGTGTTTCTGTTCACAACCTTACACAAGTAATTCTTCATGAAAAAAAGAGGTCATGGCTGATAGAGCACACACATAAAAACAAATTGGGACATTAACAGATTTTTACCTCAGGCTAGTGATGACATTCCCAATTGCATCAAGAAGTCATACTGTCATTGTTTCCCCTATATTCGTTACCACTAATTTTATGTGGCATGTTACATTGACAAGTACTCTACATTTTGATATTAACATTCCATTCCTATGCATATCTGTTTATCCCAAGTTCAGTAGGATTTAATCTCAAGTAAGTATACATGGGACTGCAATCCAAATCAGTGGGACTTATTCTGGATGAACAATACTAGTATCACAGCTCTAGATTTCCCCTTCTCAAATTGGAACCTAACAGATACATCGGAATACAGCTACCATAGCCATTCTGGCTGGGGATGATGGAAGTCACAAACTAACACCACTAGGTAATATCAATTTGACCTCAATTGGTTAAACCTACACATTAGGACCCCTGTAACCATGGGAGATCCGTTCCAAGATCTACCTTGGATGCCTGAAACCGCAGATGTGAGAGAACCCTATATACAACATAGAAAGGGAGTGGGACAAAGGCCACAAGGAGGTGCCCCCTGTATATGTTGTATACAGAGCTGCAGCAAACTGGATAACTGAAATTGCAGATATTGATCCTGCAAATATGGGGCTCCTACTGTAGCATCACTAAAATTCATTCTAGATTCAAATAAAACAGGTTTGTCCAGCCTCTACTACCTGGAGGTATTCTGAATTAAAACTTGAATTCTTCTTTATGCTGGAATACAAAACAACATTCTGGATGTATGATCAAAATCCAGCAGACCAAACTGCTTTACAGGAACTCAGGTATAAACTTTTCAGCATTAATTCCTTACCTTTGGTGAAACCAAATGATGTAAACCAGAATCAAATAGTCTTATCTTCAGAATTTTCTCTTCCAATTTTCGCTTCAGTACTCCTAAGTATTTCTTGCAAATATATCATATGATTATTGTCCCACATCCCACTGCATCCCTACTGATTCTGGTTGCAGTTGTTTTTTGGGGAGTAGTGCATGGGTATATTCAATTTCAAAGATCTCAGGGACTATAATTCCTTAAGAATATTGCAGGAAAGTTTAGGTACACAGCATCATCAACAAGCATGTTCCAAAACTGAGATGGGGGAGAGAGGTGATTTTTTTCTGAATATTCACAAAGAAAATGTACAATTACAAAACTGATTCTGACTCAAGATGGGGGACATTGCATTACTTATACAACAGCATTTGCCTCAGAAATACTAAATATGAATCCCTGTAAGATTTGTATCTTAGGCTGTAATAAATAATACCAAAAGGTTATTTTCCAGATGAACATAAAATGAAGATCTGCTTGTCTTGGGTTTGCATGTATAAATTGTTTTAAAATAAAATATGGATCTAAGACTGATAAAAATAGATTAAACTAAATATTCCATTTTCAGTTGAATAAATTACTCACAGCAAAATTCAAGACCTCAAGAACTTAAAGGGATGAAGAATCTAATCAAATAAAGTCAGTGCTTCACACCTTACACACAGTTCTATAACAAATTCTTTTAGACTTAAACACCAAGAAAATGAAAATCATTTTAAACGAAGAATTCAAAATTATTCACAATGGCTTTCCTTTTTGGCAGAATAGGGTGTTCATAATTTTCTGGCCCCAGCAGGTGCATAACCTTGACCACCCTCAACTTTACTGCTAATCCAGATTAGAAGGGGAATTAGTCACTCTGGCTCTACAGTTGGCTCTTAACAAACATTTAAAGCTTAAGAGTTATCATCCACTGAATTATTCAGCTAATATGTAACCACAGGCAGATATGTAACCACAAGGAAAACTCTGATTGTCAGAAAGATATATGGAAAGCAGCCAAAAGAGATAATGCTATGTTTATTTAAATTATTGTCTCTAGTTGGTTAAACGTGCACTGTGGTCATTGCCTTAAAACAGTCATAGAACTCATCAGAGGGGAGGTAACCCATGATTTAGGAAGAGAAGCTTTATATAGGATAGTGGGTAGTATTAAGAACACTCTTGCTTGTTGAGCTTAAGATGTGATGGTCTTCAAAACCCTTCTTGGTTTCTAGGAGTTGGATTTAATTACCTTCAAGATATATATCCCGTCTACCCTTGGACCGGGCATTACTTCCACTCCAGTCATGAAACCAATCCTTTGAGAAGTCTGAGAGAATCAATTCCTACTCCTTGTAAATTCAATTCTTTAAAAAAAAGACACACCTCCAATTTATGAATGTAATATACTAGTCTTTTGTACCCACAACTCAGAAAGTCAGGAAATGGTCCAATATTACTGCACAAGATCATGCCTCTGTTGCCAACAGAGAAAAGGATGCCCAGCTTTATATAGCAAAAGGCAGTCTGAATGCTGACAACACCAACAGCAGCAGTCAAGATGGTCTACAGGAAACCCTCTTCTGCTCACTACAATTCAAAAAGTGACACCATGCAAAGGAAAATCCCAGAAGCTGACTTGTTTTTTCATCAGTTAGCCACTTCTCATCCAAACACAAAGCAACTGTCATGGCTGTTTTTCAGCAAGTATGAATGGTAGTGAGCATACAAATACAGTATAATGGAAATACAGAAGTGACCGAAATAGACTATATCGCTACGAAAAGTGGGGGTAGAGAAGTAGGAAAAGAGGAGGACCTAACATGAGATGGGTTGACTCAACATATGAAACACAGTTGTTAGTTTTGCAAGATCTGAGCAGAACGTATTGGAAAAGACACTATTGCTAGGAAAGGGGGGTTGTAGGAAGAGGGAACAACCTAACTTCAGATGCTGTTGGTCTGGTCTGCAAAATCTGAGCACAGTTGTTAATGATAGGACATTTTGAAAACATTAACTCATATAGTCACCACACATCAGAAGTGACTTGACGGCATATAGTATCTTTGGAGGGTTTTTTTCTTAATTACCAAGCAATTGTATAGTGACAAGATAGGTGGAATAGGCACTCAAGCTCTACCAACATCGAGGTAGATCATTCCCAGTCATAAAGAAAAAACAGTAATTTCACAGTTTAAATGAGTGAGATTCTGAATATTTATACTCTATTTTTAAAATAGCTTTTAAAATATGTTTACATCAGAAATAGAAACTCTTTTTCATGTCTGTTTGGCTAGAAAGGAACTAAAAAGTTCCCCTGAGAGCGGGGTGGGTTTGATTTAAATCAGGTCGATTAAAATCATGATTTAAATCACTAGTCAGTGAGACTTGATTTAAATCATGATTCTTAAATGTAAAGACTCATTCTTCCTGGTAGTTATAATCTCTAATATCTGCAACCAGATGAAGATTTTGTATTTAAAGAACAACCTGTCAGATTAGTAAAACAGCTATATCAGAACAGATTTTAGTTTAACAGATTAATCACTCATATTTGGAGAACTACTTAAATTGTTATTTAACTAAAACAATAACATTATATAGCATACATATTCTTGTATTTGCTTAAATCAGTGTGTTCACTTTTTGTAAATAGATTTGTAGAACAACAATGGGATTAAGGTCTTTTCCTGAACTTTGTTCATTTTATATCATTTTCACTGTGAAAAAGTGCATGGTATGTCAGCTTGGATAACTTGGTTTAATTGAATTAGTTTACAAAAAAATGTAAATATTTCATGAATATACAGCTTCAGGCTTCATAACCAAGTTCTATTTCATGCTGTATAACCTTTGAACTATAATGTATCTTAAATAGAAAACTCTTTAGACAGATTTTTCCTTCAAAAACATTTCATTAAAATAAATTTGATTTAATTTTTTTAAAAAATCTGATTTTTTAAAATTTATTTTTTATTTTTTAAATCATTGATTTTAATTTCCCCTGCCTGAGAGTCATTTAATTTGGTCCAGATGGGCAGGGTCAAAAGTTTAGATCTCTCTTCACCTGCTCTCAAGCTTGCAAATGTTCATGCTGATAAGAAAGCCAGAGACTCAGGGTTTTTTTTTTTGTTTGTTTTTTTTTTTTTGCTCCTCAAATGGCTTTTTTCAAAATCAGTATTACCCCCCCCCCCCAAAGCCTGGATTTCTTCCAAATTAAAAAGGGGATTGGCCATTCTCTTTCAAGGTAAGCAAATTTGGTCTTTTCACCTGGGGTCCTGTCCAAATTAATTCCATTGTTCAATGGAGTGAAACAGGGCTGCGTTTTAGCTCCTACGTTGTTCAATTTTTACATCAATGGTATAGTTGAAAATCTAACAAATCCTGATTTTCACCCTCTAGATTGTCTACCCGCTCTCTCTCAATTCTTTTATATGCCGATGATGTAGCATTGTTGTCTTTAACTTGTGTTGGCTTAAGACAACTTTTAAGGGCTCTCCTTATTAGAGCAGCTAACTATTAACCACTCAAAAACTAAAGTGTTGGTTGTTAGCAGAAAGAGAATCAAGCACAAATGGTTCATCAATGGGAATCCCATAGAGCAGGTGCCAAGTTATAAATATTTAGGTATTTATTATTTATTTATTTATTTGGCTTTTACCCTGCCCATCTAAATTCAAACGAATCTACTCTGGGCGGCTTACAGTCTGAGCAATATAAAACAAGAATTAAAACAGACAATATCCAAACAAAAAAGAGAAGTAAGCAAAGTCCAAGATGGGAAAACACAGGGAACTAAGTGAGGAAAGGGGGAAGGCATGCCTGAAGAACCAAGTCTTCAATTTCTTCTTAAAAACTCCAGCGAGGGTGCCAGGCGAATCTCAGTCTTTCTTTCCTTTAGATCCTGGCTATCCCACATTAAGCACACAGCAATGAATGAACAGAAAAGTGCTACTGCATTAATTAATTTTTTTTATAATTAAGGGGGGCAACATGTTCCATCAGTGATCTAAGTGTTTAAGGATAAAGTAATTGCACAAATGCTCTATGGTTCCCAATTATTTGTGTTTTCCAATCTGTGCCCCCTTGAGTTTGTCCAGTCCAAATTTCTGAGAGCTGTACTGGCAGTGCCTCCTTGTGTCCCTATGACTAGAGGCAGGTTTTGTCTCCATCAGAACGTGTGACAACGTTTACATGTTCAATCACTGGCTAAAGCTTATCTTCTTCCCACAAGGTTTGGCACCATTGACTCTTTCCAACACCTTCCAATTAGAACGGAGGTGTCATCTGATGAATGAAGTCCACAGACTGATCTTTCCCCAAATACCCTTATTGCGATGGGTTATGCCAATGCCAAATCAGCTGTCAAGATCTGGGACACAGAACTTCTAGAACATTTAGGTTCACTGGACAAATCCAGTGTCATAAAAAACACCTTTATACTTTCCACCTATATGACCAGTATAACATCACCTAAATTTAGAACAGATTTTGCATTAGCCAGATTTAATGTGTTGCCTTATAATCTCTAGGAAAGGAGATTTCAGGGCATACCCTATTCTGATCGTTTATGTCCTTGCGATGGTGGTGAAGTAGAAGCAGTCGGACATGTTCTCTTCTACTGTCATTTCTATCGAGATCTCCACAAGGATCTTCTCTCCTCTACTTTTCAAAACTTTCTGGGGAGATCCAACAAATTTTATATTCTGTTGCTGCTCTCTGATAAGGTTTCTTATATTACTAGTAAAGTGGCCAAATACTGCACTGCCGTAATAGCTTGCCGCAGTCTGTTGACCACATAAGGTTTTTGAGTGCCCCCGCCCTTCTTAGAGATTTCTTGTTTAACTTACTTTCTAGGAGAGTTGGGGTGGCATATTGATGATTATATGTGTCTCCTAATTTCATGCTATATCATGTGACTGTTGTGATGTTTTAAAAGCTTTTATATCTTTTAATGCCGCTGGCTAACTTAGAACTTCTTTTTAACTTTAATGTTGTAAAAGAGCCAGACAATGCATTGATGATGACATGTCTTGACCAATGTCTCTGATATTATGTGATTTTATCTAAATAATGTATTTTTATCTTCCTGGTTATTGACTTTAATAAATTATTATTATTATTATTATTATTATTATTATTATTATTATTATTATTATTATTATTATTATTATTATTATTATTATTATTATTATTATTGTATTCTCAAAGGCTTTCATGGCTGGGATCTGATGGTTGTTGTAGGTTTTTCGGGCTGTTTGGCCGTGTTTTAAATACTTTATTTGTGAGTGGCTGTTTTTCTTCTTCAATTCAGTGTTGTTTTCTCGGTTTGATGGCTCTTGTGATATCATTCTTGGAATAGCCATTTGCCTGTAGGGCCCAATTCAGATGGTTGAGTTCGGTGCTGAGAAATTGAGCTTCACAGTTCTGATTCGCAAGGTCTACCAGTGTTTTGATTATGCCTCTTCTTTGTCGTGGGTGGTGGTTGGAGATTTTGTGTAGATGTGTGGGTGGGTTTTCTGTAGACCTTGTGTACAAATAGGTCAGGTTTGCATATGTATGCCATACATCAAAGGGTTCACAGACCGCATGGGGAAACTTTTGAAAAAACACAACCTACAAACAGTATTCAGGCCCACCACAAAATACAACAAATGTTATGGTCAGCAAAGGACAAAAGGGACCCCCTCATCACTGCAGGAGTATACCCGATACCTTGCAGTTGTGGCCAGGTATATATTGGGACCACAAAATGCAGCATCCACATCAGAATCAAAGAACATGAAAGACACTACAGACTAAAACAACCGGAAAAATCAGCAGTAGCTGAACATGCCATGAAACAAGCTGGACATTAAATCCTATTTCAAAACACAGAAGTACTGGACAACACCAGCAGTCATTATGTTAGACTACACAGGGAAGCCATTGAAATCCACAAACATCATCAGCAAAGCTTCAACAAAAAAGAAGAAAGTCTAAAACTCAAAAAAGCCTGGCTCCCAGCACTGAAAAATACAGTCTGCAAAAAGGTCAACGAACTCTACCCAGCCACAAGGACCGGTAATCACTGCACACAAAAGACTAGCTAACAACACCCATCAATCAGAGTGACAGATCATCTCCCCCCTTATCACAACAATACACCCATAACAAAAAACACCCTGATCACTATAATCACCCAATCTCCTGAAAAAGACAAAAAGCTGATCCCACAGCTACAAATACTCAACTATCCCACACGCTACACCAGAACACAGACAGAGTTCTAATTACTGTCCTCTGAAGATACCGGCCACAGAGACTGGCGAAACATTACGAAGAAAAACCTCCAGAACACGGCCAAACAGCCCGAAAAACCTACAACAACTATTATTATTATTGGTCTTTTCAATCCATTTGATCTGTTTTAAATCTGCAGACAGAAAAGGTTACTGGTGTCTGCACTGGGAGGGGGGAACAGTTTTACTTTTAAAATATATTAACTCAAAAACTGTTTGCCCAAAGGTCCCCAAATTTGGCACAGAACAAGAGCAGACTGTCTGCTATACCTGTGACATATTTGGTACTGATCCAAGGTCCAGTTTGATAGATAGACAGATAGACAGACAGACAGACGGACGGACAGACAGACAGGCAGGCAGGCAGGCAGATTGATTTGAGGGGCCCCTATGTTTTGAATTGCCTTATGGAATGCTGAACTCGCCTGTTGCATGATATCTACTGCTGCACTCAACGTATCCTATAATTTTCAGCCCCATTGGCTTTGCCTCTCGAGCACGACTTCACCTCTGCATGCATGCGCGACTTTGCCCCCCGCACACTGGGTTCAGTCCCAAGCAGAACCTAATGCGATCGCTGCACGGAGGAGGAAGAGAGCTGCACACAGGGAGGCAGAGATGTGCACACACACACACCCAGCTTAGAGGGAACCTTGGCTGCACTCTCATGCAGCAATAATGATCACAACATTTCTATGTCCCTTTCCATTAGCATTCCCCAGCTAATAAACTCAGAAATAATCTCTTTGTAGTCAACTCTGCGCTTTAATGCACTTCCGCACATATTTTCCGGCCTAGTAGACAATCACCAACTCCACCTGGAAAAGTGATATTTCATTAAAAGGAAAGAAGACATATTTGGTACATTGTTATAGACACTTAAGCAATTAAAAAATGGAAAAGCACAAAAAACTATTTCCTTAGGACTGCTTGCCCTATAGCCCCAAAATAAAGAAAATAACATGATTATGAAAATAAAGAAAATAACATGATTATATTTAACTAGACTTCTAAGCTTTCTGCAGGCATTTGGCTGTTCATGTGCAGAGCTAAGGTGGGCATGGGGACATGGGAAGAGGAAATGTAAGTTCCCTTCCTGAACAGCACTGTACCACTTCTTGAAACCTTTGTCCTTAGTTTCCCAATCACTGGAGCTCTGTAACTGGTTCAGTTCAACGCAATTACACAGACCACGTCAGACATTCATATAATGCTATGAGGGTGGAACCCATATGTACATCCATAGCCCAGCCCTTGCCTTAAGTGCAGGCAAATGCCTGCATAGGACTCCCCTCACAACTCCGTGAATTTCAGACTTTCTTCAAGCAAGGATTCAAACAGTGAGGCCTCAGAGTTTCATAAGCATTGCACAGGTCCTATTCCTGTCACAGCAGAAAGACAAAGGAAGACGTTATCTTTCTCTTACCATCTTCTTTAGAATCTTGCTGCTCTCTTACTATTCTGTCTTTGGGCTCAACTCTATGGCTTTAACTCCTTCCAGGCATTGTACAAATATTCTGACTGACTAGTCTGCTACATTTTCCAACCAAATGATGATATTCCTGCTGTAAGTACAAGTGATGAAAATAAAGTATGTTTACAGTGAAACATATTTATTTAGAAGGGTGTTCCAAATCTAGGTGCTGCAACAGAGAACTGATACGCATATCATTGTCATAGAAAACCAAGCCATATCTATGATACACAGCCTATTCTGTTGTGCAATTCTGTACACATAGACGCTGATAACAACATCACTCATGGACTTTGTACTGTCTTATCCTTCCAAACAGATTCCAAGGCTCCCTAAGAATCCCTTTTGAATTGGTGAAAATGTTGGGAGCCTTAGGAAGATGTATGGGTGGGTGTGCCTTAAATAGAAAATCGCCAGCAGGAGTCCTGATTCCACAGGTGGGACCAGTGGCAGCAAGTTTTTTGGATATTAAAGGCTTTCCCCCATTCCAAAGTTCCCAAAAGTTTCCTCATTTCAAAAGGAGATCCCTTGAGAGCCTTGGAACCTGAGAATGAGTAGCTTAAATTAATGATTAAAGTCTGCATCTGAGGACATCATCAGTCTCTTGGAGCACTGAGTTGTACAACAGAATCCCGGCCATAGTGTCTCCCCTACTGAAGGAGGTGCATCATCTACACCTCTTCTTGGACACAAATAATCCAGCAACTGTTATCCATGCCATAGCAACCTCTCAATGAACTACTACAACTTACCAGAAACTTCAGTTAGGATGCAACAAAAGTTGCTAGATTAGTAATTATATAAGGGAACACATTTTGCCATTGCCTGTACTGCAAAATATAAAGCACTAGCCATTACCTGTGAAATGCTAAATGTTTTATAACCTTGCTTGTCATTCTTTACTTCCTGAGATTAGCTCAGTGGTGCCTGGAATGAGGGTTGTTTCGGCCACGGTATCATCTGCCATCATCTTAGACATTTAAGTAGAAGGCAAAAAACTGGAGGAGTGTATGGTAGGTTTTCTGGCTTGTTCTAAAACTGGTTTTATCATGAATTTCATAGATCAGTTTCATATCTGAAATATTTTTTGCTACACTTCTCAAAAGAATTCAAGAGCAATTAACATATGATTAATGAAAAGAAGACAGCTATTGCATGCTGGCTTACAATTTTAAAAATATGATACAAAAGAAAAATAGAGGGGAAGAGGGAAAAGCTAATTCTTAAGCTTATGACTGTTGCTACTCTGCGTTCAATATTCTATTTTCAATTTTATTAAAGCAAAGCGTGCTGCTTATATACCGCCCCATAGTGCTTCAAGCACTCTCTGGGCGGTTTACAAGTTAATTATGCAGGCTTCACATTGCCCCCTCAGCGAGCTGGGTACTCATTTTACTGACCTCGGAAGGATAGAAGGCTGAGTCAACCTTGAGCCGGCTACCTGGGATTGAACCCCGGGTCGTGAGCACAGTTTTGGCTGCAGTACAGCAGTTTTTTTTTAACGTCGTGCTGGCTGGACAGGGGAATATTGCAGTAACTCTGAAACAGGGACCGGTTGAACCCTGGAGAGGGGGAGGCACTGTCTCAACGGGGTTCCGGCCTGGAGCAAGATGCATGCTTGGCAACAGATTATCCTCTGCTGGCTCCCCTTGCTTTGGGCTGGGGAAAACCCCTCTGTTGTGGGGAGGGAGGGTGAACTCTGCCGAGCCTGGAGGTACAGCGAAATGTCTCGGGCTGGTGGGGCCTTCCAGTGTCCACAGCGGCACGATGGGGCGGACGGCAAGTACTGTTGTGGGTGCTGCCGCCTCCCTTTCTGCTGCTCAAGGGGAGAGGCCCACCTGGACTGGCGCCGGTGCCGCCGCACCCTTCCCAACCCAGCTGGCGTCACCCGCTCTCGGCAAACCACTCCCGTGGCGACAGACAAACCGTTTCAGAGCTGGATTACGCTTGTCTCTTTTGCAGCGTTACTACTTGGCACAATCCTTTGGCTCATTCTCTGCCATTGTAAAGACAGGTACCAGCATCGGCAGAGAGCCCTCTGGCTTACAACCATGTTCAGCAACTGGAACAGAAACTCGTTCAACTTGGAAGACCTTTTCCCGCCTCCTCCTCCTCCACCAGGGCTCTCTTTCCCTGGCACTCCTCCCCTCTATGCAGAGGACCCACCACCCTATAGTGTTGAGGATCCTCATGCGAACCGTCCTCAATCGCCTCCGTTGCCTGTGGTGCATTTCCATTGTGCAAGTGCTGAAAACCAGGAAGATGAAGTAACCATCAGGCCCCTGGTCCACCGAAATGTTCCTAGCCATTGCTCAGAGATGGACTTGGTAAGGGATACCTCGGTAGACCAGTGATGGCCGGGAGGGTTGACCCACCTGGAAGACGTGTTAGGTGGCGTATCTACCCTACATAGTTAATAGTAGTTTGATGTCACTAAATTGCTATGCTTTCATCCTGCTGAACCTTTGGGTTGGTAGTTTGAGAAAACACAATGAATTTCCTGCTGCAATTTGGAGAAGCACAAGAGAACTCTCTAGCAATGAATTCTAGGTCCAAACTATAAATCCCAAGGTTCTGTAGGATGGAGCCATCAGCATTAAAGTGGGATCAAACCGGTATAACAGTGTAGGGCTGACAGAGTCCAATTCCTGCACCACCTCTGCTCACTTCTCTCCATCTGGGTCCACTGAGAAGGGCAACCCTCCCTTTTCTTCCTCCTACTCCTTTAAGCTTGGGTCCCACCACGTTGGCCAAGCCTCCTCCCACTCATCCAGGTGAGTTCATCCACCTCCTTCCTCCCATCTGGGACCTCTCTCTTTCTCTCTCTGCCCTCATATCACCCTGTTGCCAGGGTCTCTATCAAGTTCTGTTGGGGCATGGGACAAGGACAGATGGCCCTTAAGGAATGGTCAGAATGTCTCCATCACACTGGGGTATATGATAAGAGACTTTGCTATCAATCTTTGCTATGGAAGAACCACAGCATTTTCTGTACCTACTGCTTGTAACAAGTTTCCGCAAGTGCAAGTAGGAGGATGGCAATTCCCTTTCCCCCTTGCAGCTTCCTATCTGTTTTACAAACCTACTCCAAAGATTTGGAGCACCCTCTGGAGCATATCTTCAGCTCAGAGAGGGCTGCAGAAGGCTGCTGTTGTTATTTCAAGTCACTTTTGACTTACAACAAATCTATGAATTAATGACATCCAGAACATCCTGTGTCTATCAGCCCTACTCAGATTCCACAAACTAAATGCCTTTATTGAGTCAAACAATCTTCCTCTTTTCCTGCTGCCTTCCACATTTTTCAGCATTAGTGTCTTTTTGAGTGAGTCTTGTCTTTTCATGATATGTCCATAGTACAACAACCTCAGTTTAGTTATTTTTATTTCTAGATAGAGTTCAGGCTTGATTTTATCTGGCAACCACTTGCTTCTCTTTCTGGCAGTCTATGAGACTAACAGAATTCTGCAAGACTACCATACTTGTAATTCTATCAAAAACAGAGATAAGTCTAGCAAAACTTGTTTTTGAAAAGCCTATGCTGACTCTTAATCACTGTGGACCTAGAAGATAGGTGGTTTGAGAGAGGGGTCTGGGAAGGGTCATGTGCATATAGAAAATCTCTCACTCAACAGGGATGGAGGCCTTAGATACAATCAGTTTCCTATTTATCATGCTACCCTTTCATCCGTCCCCAGAAAGATCAGGACCACACCCAACAGAACAACCATTGTTAACAAAGACCAGAAGGAAGTGAAAGCAATGTGGAGGATATATCAGGGGTCTCCTACCAACTCTCCTCAGACTGAAGAAGCTACTTGGATGAGTAGCGAAACATTTCAACCTAATAAGAAAGAAGTCCAGTTGCCATGACTCAACTTCCAGATAAATCTGAGGTTATGTCTTTTCAGGCTGTTACCTCATCTAGTCCGTTAGCTAACTGGAAATGTCATTGGTGTCTAGAAGCTATCTAGGCATCTTGTTCCTCAGAATGTCATTCAAAGGACTAAGATTAATGTGTCTGTATCATTGACTGATACAGCTCCTTGATTTGGACAGATGGTATCATTTAAAGTAGCTGTCTGGGGTATGTAAAAAGGATGTATTGCTGCAGATATTGTATGTTCTTTGTGTGATACCATTCCATATTTCTAAATGTTATCTTCAGAAAATTAATGCTGCATTTAGGACATTTTTATAAAGAGGCACCATTTCCTTGTTTTTCACTCAAGAAGATGCTGTTGCTATGTGGATTCAATTATCCAGATTTTTATCTGTATCATAATTACCTTCTGGCATGTATAACTAATTAACAAACACACCCTGGTTCAATCATGGGCTATTACGCAGTCAACTTATTTGAGACCACTTTTTGCCTGGACTTGTTTAGGTTGTGTCTGTGTAACAAGGGAAAAAAAACATACCCCTCTGCTACAATTTCATTGGCCAGACTGGCCTGATGTGGGATCTTTCATCAATTATATATCAATTATATAATTTTCACTCACCCTCCCCCCGTCCTTTGTTGATCTAACGAGCCTATTCAGACCAGGGGGAAGTGAAACCAACGTGGAGGATATATCAGAATCTCCTACCAACTGTCCTCAGACTGAAGAAGCTACTTGGATGAGCAGCGAAACATTTCAACCTAACAAGAAGGAAGTCCAGTTACCATGATTCAACTTCCAGATAACCTCACCTGGATGACAGAATCTTCACAGATATAACCTCAGATTTAGTTAACTCAGTGGTGGCAAAAAGGGAATGAAGGAATGGTCATTGGGCACACAGACATGTGCAGTGGGAGGGGCTGCTAGAACAACTATCTGAATGTTCTGAGAAGTTTTGCACAGATGCAGTAAAAACCCATGTGTGTGACCAATGTCTCTTAATCAGATATAGCCAGGGCTTGAAAAATGCACTCGTCCACTTGTCTGTGACGAGTGAAAAAACGCTGCTTGATGAGCCACAGCTCCCTCCCTGCCTCCTTCACCTCTACCCGTCTCTCTCTCTCAATGATCCTGCAGTCCTCCCCTCCCCCTCCCATTGAAAAAGGAAAACAGCCCTCTTCTCGCGAGAAGAGAGTTCGAGCGGCACATAGATGTATAGCTATACAGGAGAATGTAGAGTAGTCCCATGCTGGAGAATATGGAGATTCCCTGCTCCCAATTTCAACCCAATGAGGACACATCCTGGGGTGGGAGGGAACCGTGGCTCCTTAAGAGGCCGGATGCTTTTGCTTTCAGTTTTATTTTTGCTGGAGACATTCAAAAGAAAGGCATTCAAAATACAAGCTTCATGACCTCACAGGTAATAAAGCAACCCAAGTCTGAGGGTATATTTATTTTGGGTTTGTATGCATTGTTACGTAGAAATAAAAGTGAACAAGTGCCTAATTTAAATTTGTTAACATAAATTGCAAGGCTATAGTCCGGTCATGCTGACTGGTGAAATTTTTGACTGACTGGTGAGACATTCTAAAAATTTTCAAGCCCTGGATATAGCTAAGGAAATCACACACAGAGAATGACAACATAGTTGCTATTTAAACTCATCTCTTGAAGAGAAAGATACTGCATACTAAAAAGTCATGGTCATAAAATTTTCTTCCTTAGGGAACTGATCTGCTGTTAAGTTTCCCTCCATAGAAATGCATTCAAGGGTCAGACATATCCCACAATGAGGAGGAGAAGGCTAAAAAAAAAAAAATCACAATTTTTGTCCTATATGTGCCATTCTATATTGTTCACTTGAGTAAAAGTCACTAGAACAGAAATGTCAGTTTTTCAGATAGTGGGAAGACTGAAATGTTGAATTATACCACCAATGTATATTAGCCATAAATAAAAGGATTGCCAAAAAGCAAAAAAAAAAAAAAAGGGGGGGGGAGTTTCCACCATCTGTTTTTGTTAAGAAGTCTCTCATCAACCTTAACTATATGATTGTTACATATACAATATAAACAGTGGAAATAAGTAATTAGAAAGTTGCTTAGAACTAAATCTGTTTCCTTGAAGATGAGGCACACATATTACAATGTGCATAAGAGTTGCATGTCTTCTTTTATTTATGTTATTTTCTGACATAAATATAGTTTTCCTGGATGATATGAAACAAGAATGAATTTCATGATGTGTAAGCTTCCTTCAAAATTCAACTCATTGAAAATAAATTAAAATAAACCTCAAATTTAAATTGCTTCAGAATTCTTACAGATAAGGGAAAAATGTAATTGTATGATCATGCAGTAATAATAGGCTTTATTATAATCCCTAACAATTCTTCAGGCTGGAAACTAAAATAATGGAAACAAATATAAGTTAACTAAATGAAGGAAAATGATGAATGCTACTAATGCTGCTAAAATACTTCTTCCTCTGTTAGAAGTATGGATATATGAAACTTTCCTTGATAATCAGATTAAAATAACTCAACAACCTGTTGCACCATAATATGCTAATAGTTTCAGGGCATTAGTCAAGTGAAATAAATGCAATTTTTAAAGACACTGTCAAATTGCTCTGCTCTCTACCTGTATATAGATATTTGCCCTAAGGAAACAAACCATCTCAGAAAGGAAAGGAAGCAATAGTCCATGTTGAATCTTTTTAGCAGTTAGTTCAAAAATAGGACAACCAATACACTTACAGTCAAATCCTTGTCTAGTGTACTTCAGCAAAACTTTTGAGCCTATGGCTGAAATCCAAAGTGATAATTGGGCTATGGGGCCTCCCCCTCCTTCTTTTTCATGCATACCTTAACATGTAAGGGGGGTTGAGTATGTCAGGGGAACTGAGAACAATGCTGCTAAAAGGTTATGAGACTAGACTTCTAGCAGTCACCCAGCACAGAATGGCCAAAGGCGATACACCAGACTCAGGTGCATCTACCCATTTCAGGAACCAGCTGTTGGATAACAGACAGAAATTGACAGTTTCAATGTTGATGGGTGGAGAAACTCCTGAATGCCAGCTACTGGGCAGGGGCAGGAGAGGAGTATAGTGACACTCAAGAAATTCTTATTATTACTGTGCAAAGGAAGGCAATGGTAAATCATAAAATCACAATTTTGAATATTTCCTGGTTGGAAGTCACTCAGTCACCACTGGAGAAAAGCGAACAACAAGCATCAATAGCACTGTTAAGCAACTAGATTAAAGCCAAAGACTGGAAAAGGGTGTTTTCAGCCAGAGAATTACAAAGTATTAGTCTGGCAATGACAAACTTGGAAAAAACAGCATGACTCTTAATACTGAATCAAAATGTAGCACAAGCAGTTGCAGGGTATAACGCAAAGTTTTATGGAATAATATCAATCAGACGGCTGGAAAAACCTGTTAACATAACCATCATTCAAGTCTCTGCTGCAACTACAGATGGTGAAGAAAAAGAAAACAAAATTTTATGCAAGTGTCCAAGCAGAAATTAATCACACAACAGAACAAGATGTGCTGATAATCACAGACAGCTGGAAAACATAAGTAAAAAAGAAAGCAGAATGAAACATTGTTGGAGAACTGGGCTCAGGAGTCAGTAATGAAGCAGGAGACTGGCTCATAATATTCTTTGAGGCCAACATGTATTGCATATTCATGCTTCTTCAAGTGGTGAGCCATGCATCCACACAAAAGGGGTTGTACACCTGCACAAACACCATTTTGGTAAGTTCTATAGCCTTAAAAATGAAAAGTGCCTCTAGCCTGTACTGCGTAGGTGTGGCCCCGCTCTCCTCAGTTCCAGTTCTCCACCGCAAGAAAAAAGAAGAGCAAAACAAGAGGGGAGGTGGGCAAGATGTGTTATAGTAAGTAACTGAGTCTTATTCTTCGTGGTGTCCATGTATGCACACAAAAGGGATGATTAGCAAGCTATACACTGGAGGTGGGAGTTACACCAGAACAGAGGACAGAATAGCCCTTCCAAATGCAGCATCTTTCTGAGCCCTGAGACCTAATCTATAGTGTGTGACAAATGTCAATGGCCTGGACCATGTGTCCACGCCACATATGAAGGCCGTGGATGAGGAAGCCTACCCTGGTGGAATGACTGCAGAAAGTCTGAGGCAGAGGTTTTTGTGCCAGATCATAGGTCAGGGTAATAGCCTGAGAGATCCACTTGGAGAACTGTTGAGAGGAGACTGGATTCCCTTACTGGGACCTTGGTAGGAGACAAAAAGTTTAGTTGTTTAAGTATTTTGTCCTGTCCAGGTAAAAGGCCAAGGCCTGCCTGCTGTCCAAGAAATGAAGTAACCGTTCCAGGTTGTTCTGCGGAGAAGAGTAGAAGGTACTGTAGGTAAAATGAGGGGTTGAGATATGTGGAAACAGGATGCCACCATGGGTAGGAAAATGATGTTGGTGTGGAGAGTGACCTTATCATGGGAGAAGACAATGTATGGCGAATTACACAGAAGGGCTTGGAGTTCTGCAGACCGATGGGCCAATGCGAGGGCCACCAGAAGTGCCACCTTGAGGGTTAACAGGCAGAGATCCATTGTGGCCAACAGTTCAAAGGGGTATTTGGTGATCTGTGACAAAACCAGTGAGAGAGACCATGGGTCATATGGGGGGGTCTCACATCTGGGTAGGCATTGTAAAGGTCCTTCAGGAACTTTTTAATGGTTTGATATTTGAAGAAATGTCAAGAGAAGTGGTCTGCTGTGCTATGACAGCTGCCAGGTAGACCTTGACAGAGGAAATGGAGACTCCCTTTTGCTTGTGGTGGAAGAGGAAGGCCAAAACAGTGGAGAGAGAAGCTGGTAAATCCAGCAGATTTTGTAATGAGGTGTAAAGTTGGAAATGTCTCCGCTTATTAGTGTATATGTAGTTAGTGGAGACAAGTCCTGCCTGTCTCAGGATGTTTGTGAGAAGAGGCATATCCTCCAGGCAGTGAGTTTCATGTGAGAGATGTCCAGGTGAAGGATTGTGCCCTGGTGCCAAGAGAGAAGGTCTAGATTCAGGGGCAGTCTCAGCCTGTCAATCACTGTGAGAAGGAGAGTGGTAAACCATGGCTGATGTGGTCACCACCGGGTGCTGAGTATCACATTGGAGCGGTTGCGGAGGATCTTCAGGATAATTTGTTGGATCAGTGGTAAATGAGGGAACGTGTATAGGAGGCTTCCAGTCCAGTCTGTGGTGAAGGCATCTACACCCCTGTCTGCTTGGGAGCAGTAGGAGGTACATTTGGAATTGGTGACAGCAGCAAAAATATCTATGGTGGACTTGCCCCAGTGGGAAACTAGTTGAGTGAACACCCTATGGGAAAGTTCCCATTTGTGAGTGAGGGTCATTATGAAGCTGAGGCAATCCGCTGTTTCATTGTCTATGCCCGAGATGTGGGTTACCACAAGGAAAATTTGGTGGGCGATGCACCACTCCCAGAGGAGGCCTAACAGGTAGAGGAGGCTTGAACGACTTGGTTCTTCAATGTTTAGACAATACATCGCCATGGTGATGTCTGTGGCTAATTGGATGGTGTCGCCTTGAATCATGGTTCTGAACACCCACAGGGTCTTGGAAGATGGCTAGGAGTTTGAGGAAACTGATACAATGAGTCCTCTCATGTGTGGACCATGTAGCCCTGAGCTCTCTGTGGCAGCCATGGGCCCCACATCCAGTCGTGCAGTCATCTGCGACTGTAAGGCATAAGGGATGTAGTGTGTGGAAAGGGACCCTGAGCCGAAGGTAGCACTCAGATGTTCACCATAGAAGTTGTTGCCAGAGGTGCAGCGAAAGAAACAAGTTTTTCATTTGATGCGTGCTGTCTGTCGTTGTCGGTCATAGGTAAAAGGATTGGAGTGGTTGCATCCTCAGTCTGGAATGGGGTTGAACGGCCATAGTAGATACCATGAGGCCTAGCACTTTGCTCGTAGCAAAGTCCAACAGACTGCCAGGAGATGTTCTAATGATTATTGGCTTCAGCTCTGCTCTCAGATACAGATAGCAGCGGACACAGGTAACATCAAGGGAATGTATGACGGTATCAAGCAGGCTTTAGGTCCAATACAGAAGAAATCTGCTCCTTTGAAGTCTGCTACAGGCGTGATCATCCAGGACCGAGCACAACAGATGGAATGCTGGGTGCAGCACTACTCTGAGCTATACTCTAGAGAGAATGTAGTAACCGAAGAGGCATTAAATAACATCAAGTGCCTGCCTGTCTTGGAAGAGTTGGACAGAGAACCAACTTTAGCAGAAATAAAAGCGGCCTTGGATTCCCTCGCCTCCAGCAAGGCACCTCGGAAGGATAACATCCCTGCTGAAGTGCTGTAAAGAGACCATCACCACTGAGCTGTATGAAATCTTTTGTCTTTGCTGGAGCGAAGGTGGAGTACCACAGGACATTAAGGATGCAAATATCGTCACATTGTACAAGAACAAAGGAGACAGGGGCAACTGCAATAACTACCGTGGCATCTCTCTTCTCAGTGTTGTAGGGAAGCTGCTTGCCCGTGTTGTGCTGAAGAGGCTCCAGGTGCTTGCAGACAGAGTCTATCCAGAATCACAGTGTGGATTTCGAGCTAATAGATCCACCATTGACATGGTATTTTACCTCAGACAGTTGCAGGAGAAATGTAGGGAACAACAACAGCCACTCTTTGTGGCCTTCATAGATCTTACAAACGCCTTTGATTTGGTTAGCATGGACGGCATTTTTAAAATACTTCTCAAGATTGGATGTCCACCTCGACTCCTTAACATCATCAGATCCTTTCATGAGGAAATGAAGGGCACTGTAGTTTTTGATGGCTCAACATCAGATCCCTTTGACATCCGAAAGGGAGTGAAACAGGGCTGTGTCCTTGCGCCGACTCTGTTTGGGATCTTTTTTGCTGTCATGCTGAAGCACGCTTTTGGAACCGCAACAGAAGGTGTCTATCTCCGGACTAGATCAGATGGAAAGCTCTTTAATCTCTCTAGATTGAGAGCAAAGACCAAAGTCCAGTTGAAATGCATGCAGGACTTCCTCTTCGCAGATGATGCAGCTGTTGTTGCCCATTCTGCTGAAGACCTCCAACAACTCATGAATCGTTTTAGCAAGGCCTTCAAGATTTTGGATTAACAATCAGCCTGAAGAAAACTAAAGTCATGGGCCAGGGCGTGGACTCACCTCCCTCTATTACCATCTCTACACAAGAATTGGAGGGTGTTCATGATTTCGTGTACCTTGGCTCAACGATCTCTGACACTCTCTCTCTAGATGTCGAGCTGGATAAACACATTGGCAAAGCAGCTACCATGTTCTCTAGACTCACAAAGAGAGTATGGCTTAATACGAAGCTGATGGCATATACCAAGATCCAGGTCTATAGAGCCTGTGTCCTGAGTACACTCCTGTACTGCAATGAGACCTGGACCCTTTGTGCACGGCAGGAGAGGAAGCTGAACACGTTCCATATGCGTTGTCTCCGACACATTTTTGGTATCACCTAGCAGGACAAAGTTCCAAACAGAATAGTCCTAGAACAAGCTGGAATTGTTAGCATGTATACATTACTGAAACAGCGACGTCTATGTTGGCTTGGGCATGTCGTGAGAATGGCTGATGGTCAGATTCCAAAGGATCTCCTGTATGGAGAATTAGTGGAGGGAAATCGCCCCAGAGGGAGACCACAGCTGCGATACAAGGATATCTGCAAGCGGGATCTGAAGGCCTTAGGAATGGACCTCAACAGATGGGGAAACCTTGATATCTGAGCATTCAGCCTGGAGGCAGGCGGTGCAGCATGGCCTCTCCCAATTTGAAGAGACACTTGTTCAGCAGGCTGAGGCAAGGAGGCAGTCCCGAAACCAGCAAAATCAGGGAGCTGGACAGGGGACAGATTGTATTTGTCTTCAGTGTGGAAGGGATTGTCACTCTCGTATTGGCCTTCTCAGCCACACTAGACACTGTTCCAAGACCTCTATTCAGAGCACATTACCATAGTCTCTCGTGACTGAAGGATGCCTACAGCATTTGTTGGACAAAGTGGACCGAGGTGTACTGAGTGTGAATTAGTTTTCATGTAGAACGGATGTTGGTATCTATCCATGGTTGAGGTAAGAGGGCCTGTGCACTTGAGGCATCCAATGTAGTGGATAGTTTGAGACGAGATGAGGTGAGACCTTTTCATATTGACATGTAGCCCATGACTTGAAAGCAGTTGCAGGGTGAATGCAATGTTGGTATGTAAAATATTTTTGTTGTGCCCTCTCAGAAGCCAATCATCGATGTAGGGGAAGACAGTGATGCCTTGGGTTCTGAAAAAATGCTGCCACCACACCAGACATTTGGTGAAAACTCTTGGGGCTGTTCTCTCTTCAAAGAGAACCTGCAGAAGCTGTATGCCTGATGGCTGACAAAGAAGCTTAGGAAGCGTAGACGCTGTGGGTGAATAGACATATGGAAATATGTGTCGTGGAGATTTATGGATACGAATTAGTCTCCCCCAGTGAAGCAGGTGGAGAATGGACTGTAATGCCACCATTGGGAAATGTTTTGGGATGATGAATTTGTTGACGGCGCATAGATCCAATATGGGGTGTAACCCTCTGTCCCTTTGGGTACAGTAAAGTACCAGGAGAAGAAACCATCCGAGATACAGTGGAGAGGTATTCTTGAGATGACTTCTTTCACCAGTAGAGTATGGATTTCCTCCTGAAGGATGGGGAAGAGTGGTGTACATCGGATATGGCCTGTGAATGGAAGAGCATAAGACTCTATCAGGTACCTGTGGGTAATGATGTTGAGAACCTATGCATCTGAAGTGATGGCACCCCAAGTATGGATGAACAGTGCTAAGCATATGTCTGTAGCTGTGGTGGTGAGAGATGGTTGCAGAAGAAGGATGTGTGCATCAAGCTTGGGCTGGGGTGCATGAAAATTGCTGTCAAGGTTTCCTGTCTACATTCTTGGGGAAGGCTGCTTGCTTGTATTTGGCAGAAGAGAAGGCAGGGGTGAGATGTTGGTGAGGCAACTAATCAGAAGTCTGGAACCGCTCAGATGGTGACTTATAGTTTGAGCATGGAAGGGATCTCTTCCAGTGTGGGTGGAAGTGAGGAGTTGTTGGGCGGTATGTATTTATACCCATTTTCTTAGCATTGGTCTTCTTCTTGTGGAGGTCCTGAAAAAAATCTTTGGTCTTGTCATTGAATAAGCCCTCTCTGTCAAAGAGAAGGTCCTCTATATGGGACTCAGGAATCATCTGGAAGGCCCGCTAAGTGGAGCCAAGCATATCTATGTTGAGTGATGCTTGCCACCATGCTCTCAGCCACACAGTCAGCTACGTGTCAGGTGGAGTGGATTTGCTGTCCAGTCAGAGAATACACCTCCTCTCATTCAGAGTGTCCCAGGAAAAACCTTTTTAATCTCATTTGGGCTGTGTGGACAATAATAGAATTCAGTGTTGGGTGCTTAGACAGGAACCTAGCTTTGTCCTGTTGGGCCCTGTAGAAATCCTCAATCCTTTAAGATGTCAGTGGGATCAAGGAGGGCTTTTGCCAAGACTGGCTGATGAGGTCTGTCAAGAGTCTCAAGCATCGCCATTTCAATGGGGATACTTGTCTTTTTATGAATATGGGCAAAAACTGCATCTTTGGCTGCTAACACTGGTTTGAAGACTGGCAATTGCAAAGATTTGAATAGTCTTTTAGCATTCTTCCCTGATAGGTCATTGCAGGAAGAGAGATCCTCTGAGAAGGAGAAAGGGGCAGCATCCTGCACATCAGAACCAGGTGAGGAATCTGGGACAATAAAGAGAGGTTACTTACCTGTAACTCTGGTTCTTCGAGTGGTCATCTGTGAATTCACACTAATGGGTTAATTTGTGCCTGCGCAGAGGTTTCCGGAATCTTCTAGAGCTTAACACTCGTTCGCCAGAACCACCCCCCTAGTGCACGTGGTCCACCCGTCCTGGCTAGTGCCTCAGTTCCCAAACTGCCCGCCGCTGAGTAAAATGAAACAGACGTGACTGACAGAGGGGAGGACGGGCGGGAAGTGTGAATTCACAGATGACCACTCGAAGAACCAGAGTTACAGGTAAGTAACCTCTCTTTCTTCTTCGTGGTCTCTGTGAATGCACACTAATGGGTGATTAACAAGCTCACCTGACCGGAGGAGGAACGTCACGGAAGAACAGACGACAGGACCGCTCGTCCAAATGCAGCATCCGACTTAGCCCGGAGGTCCAAGCGGTAATGAGAGGCAAAGGTGGACGGCGTGGACCACGTAGCAGCCCTGCAGATATCAGGGACAGAAACGCCTCTGAGGAATGCTGCAGAAGTAGCCACTGCCCTCGTAGAATGAGCCTTAACTCCAACTGGAAGAGGCTTCTTAGCCAGCTGATATGCCAGGCGGTCGATACAAGCCACTTAGAGATGGTTTGGGAGGAGATAAAGCATCCTCTGTGTGGTAAGTGCAGAGAAACAAAAAGTCTCTTGGATTTGCGGAAAGAGGCAGTCCTTGAAACATAGAAGGCCAATGCTCGCCTAACGTCTAAGAGGTGGAGAGAACGCTCCAAGTCAGTAACAGGTGATGGAAAAAAGGTCGGTAAAATGATGGGTTGCTTAAAGTGGAACTCAGAAACAACCTTTGGAAGAAAAGAAACATCGGGATAAAGAGTGACTTTGTCCGGGTAAAATTGAAGAAAAGGAGGGTCGACTCTTAAGTGCAGCAAGTTCTGAAGCTCTATGAGCCAAAGTAATGGCCACAAGGAAGAGGGTCTTGTAAGCAAGAAGGCGATCGGACGCTGTGGCGAGAGGTTCAAAAGGCCGCACCATTAGGCTTCGTAGAACAGTATGTAGTAACCATTGTGGAGGGAGGTGTGGTCTGGTGGGTTGTAGATTGGAGACCCCCTTAAGAAATTGTTTTATCGTAAGGTGACGAAAGAGGGAAGATGCTTCAGAGTCACGCGGCTGATGAGCTACTATAGCGAAGAGATAGACCTTGATAGTAGAGAAGGACAAATGTTTGCTAAAGAGGTGAGTAAGGAATTGTAGCACGGTGTGAAGAGTTGTAGGCACAGCTGGGAGATGATGCTGATCTACAAATTTAAGAAAGGCAGCCCATTTATAAGAGTACAGCTGCGTGGTAGCAGGTTTCCTAGCCTGTGCTAGAATGGCAGCTATCGAGGGTGAATTATCCACGCTGTTAGGTGGAGTGCAAGAAGATCTGGGTGGAAGGTTTGACCCCGATTCTGGGTGAGAAGGTGGGGTACTGGGGGAAGACGGATGAAGTCTATGGAGATGGAGCGGAGCATGGCGAACCATGGTTGTCTCGGCCACCATGGGGCAATGAGGATTGCATTGGACCGCTCCTGATGCAGCTTTACAATAGTCCTTAGGAGCAGAGGGAAGAGGTAAACTAGACCTGACGTCCACGGTGTCATCAGAGCGTCTCTGATGGAGCCGGGGCCTATCCCTGCCCTGGAGCAATAGAGGGGACATTTTGTGTTTTCTGTTGATGCAAAGATGTCCATGTGTGGTTGTCCCCATAGAGTGGTTAGTTGACGAAAGATGGAGTCATCGAGGGACCATTCGTGCGTCATGGTGAGTCTGCTGAGAGAGTCCGCTATACGGTTGTGGTGAGTGGAGATATGAACTGCTATTGGGAATATTTGGCACTCAAGACACCACTCCCAGAGCTGGATGGTAAGGTAAAGCAAGGGAAGAGAATGTGTCCCGCCCTGTTTGTTGAGATAAAAGAGGACCGTGGTGTTGTCTGTCGTAATCTGAACAGCGGTGCCGGTGACCAACAGTTCGAATGCGCAGAGAGCCTTGAATATGGCTAGAAGTTCTAAGTTGTTTATGTAAAGCAGTTTCTCGGAGGGAGACCATAGAGCGTGAAAGCGTAGTCCCTTGCAGTGAGCACCCCATCCAGTCGGGCTTGCGTCAGTTGTTATCTGTATGGTAAGTTGGAGAGGTGCAAAGGGTCTGCCCATGAAAAGATTGGCTGGCATGTTCCACCATTGGAGCTGTGCTGCTAGTCTGGGGTAACCCTCAATAACATGGAGGGTGGGTCCGACAAGGGATCGAAGAGGGACAAGTACTAAGCCTGAAGGGATCGCATTTTCAGGCGGGCCTGTTGGATGACTGACGTTGTAGATGCTATGAGTCCGAGGAGGCACTGGGTCTGAAGCGCGGCGACTAATGCATGTGGCTTGAAGTACTGAAGGGCAGCATGGATCTTTGTAGCACAGTCTTGGGGAAGGTAGACTCGCACTTTGCGGGAATCTAGAACTACGCCTATATAGTTCACCCGCTGTGAAGGTGTAAGGGTGGATTTGGCCCTGTTGACCTGTAGTCCCAGGTTCTCGAGGAGGGAAAGGGTGAAATTCACGTTGCGTAGTGCTTGAAGAAGGGAGGGGTCCACCAGTAGCCAGTCGTTGATGTAAGGGAAGATGGAAATTCCCTGAGTGCAGAGATAGGCTGCTACTGGGGCCATGCACTTTGTGAAGACGTGGGGAGCAGTAGAAAGGCCGAAGGGAAGGGCCCTGAATTCGTAGACAGTATTTAGGAGAGAGAATCTGAGAAACTTTCTGTGATCCTGGCGTATATTGATGTGAAAATAGGCATCGGTTAGGTTGATGACAGCGAACCAAACGTCGCCCTGGAGAAGAGGTAAGATGCGTTCTAGAGTAACCATGCGGAAGCGTTACTGAAAGATGTAATAATTCAGGTCCCGTAGGTCGAGGATAGGGTGGAGACCGCCATCTCTCTTGGGTACCGTGAAGTATCTGGAGAAAAACCCGAGGTCGGCGTTTGGTGAGGTGACGGGTGAAATAGCATCTTTTGAGAGAAGGGATTGAAGGTGGAGTGAGGGCTCTCCTCGGAGGTGGGAGGACAGCAAATTCTATGGTGTAACTGGCGGTAATGATAGTGAGGACCCACTTGTCGGTGGTGATGGCAGCCCAGGATGAAAAATGGGTGGCGAGGCGAGTTTGATGAGGATGTGGTAAATGGAGCGGGGGAGACTGGGTGACTTGAAAGTCAAAGACTCTGCTTTGGTTTTTTGTCAGGGCGACGAAAGGACTGATGGGGACATTGACGCTAAGCGGCATGGCGAGTCTGGAAAGTGGATGTAGCCTGAGGTAAGTATCTCTGTTTATCAGGAAAGGATCTGTATTGCTGGTAAGGATATGGGCGACGCCATTGGTAGCGCTGGGGCCTGTAATAAGGTTGAGTATTGTAAGATCTTGCAGTTTTCCTCATTTTTTGGAGATTATCAAGGATCTCATCGGTCCTGGTGTCAAAAAGGCCAACTCCATCAAATGGTAGATCCTCAATCCGCATGCGAGAATCATCCGAGATATGGGCTGAGCGGAGCCAAGCATGTCTTCGAAGGGCAACAGCTGTGGCCATGTGCTTCGAAGCAGCTTCTATTACGTGCCTTGCTGTGATGCGCTCCTGGCGCGCGACAGCCATAGCCTCTTGATGGAAAGTGAGGCCTCTAGATTTATATTCGCCCTGAGCCGATTAAGAGAAGGAAGTGCTTTGTTCCATAAGAAATGGTGGTATGCACCCATGGCTGCAAGGTAGTTAGCAGCGCGTAATGTGAAGGGTGCTAGGGAGTATACCCGACGACCAATGATGTCGAGTTTCCTGCCTTCCTTGTTATTCAGTGTGGTGTTAGACCGATTCTTTGCTCTGTTTTGAGTTGCATCGACTATGATCGAGTTCGGGGGCAGATGCTTGGATAGAAAAGCCGTATTGTCTCCATGAGTCTTGTATAAATTTTCAACTCGTCTGGAGATTTGTGGCACAGAAGATGGTTTAGCCCAAGATTGTTTAATTAGTTTGAGCAAAGGTGGAATAAACCCCATGCGGAGTGGGAGAGTTTGGTCATCATCAATGTCCTTGTAAACCTTATCTGACTCAGACTGTACTGGTTGCTGTACATCGAGATCCATCACTTTAGCGATACGTAGGACTAGTTGAGAATACGACGAAAAGTCCTCTGATGGAGAAGGAGGGTTCACGTCGGCGACATCAAAGTCAGGGGTAGGCAGATTAGGAGGAGACTCCGGGAGTACCATGAAGTCAGAGGTGTCAGAATCCATTGATGGTGAGGATGCAGAATGACCTGGAGAAGACGGGTCATCAACTGTATCAACCGGTGCAGTGGTTTGTTTGGTTGATGCCTGTTTAAGAGCTGGATCCCGAATGGTAGATTTATGTGGCTTAGCTCGATTAGATCGATGAGCATGAGCGGTCTCATGAGATACTGGTGAAGGACCAGCATAGGTGGTGGTGACTTTAACTGATGATGGGCGAACCTGCGGATGGGGGGGGGGGCTTGGTGCACGGTACCGAGTGCTTGGAGGATGGTTTAACACGTTTTGGTACTGGTGTAGTAGAAGAAGGAGGCGAGGTATGCTTCCTCTTTCTGGAGGACTTCTGAGCTCTCGGTACCGGTATCGAGGAGTCATCTGCCGAGGAGTACTGATCATGGTACCACGGTTGGTATGGAAGAGGAGATTCAGAACCGGAATCAGAATAGTAGTAGGAGTATCGAGGGTGCTTAGGCTCCATACAAACCTCCGTATCGGGGCGCCAGTACCAGTATCAACGGTGATGGTATCGCTGTGGCGGGAGCTCATAATATGCCGGTGGCTCATAAAGGGTAACCCTCTTGGCATGACAGTGCCGTGAAAGTGAATCATGGGATGCAAGTAATCCCGTCAACATCTGTGGAAGTGAAGCATCGACATCAGTAGGACCAGTCTCTGGTGTATGATGTGCCTTTCGGGTCCGCTTGCGCGGAGGTTGCGGATCAGCGATGGAAGCTGAATCCGACTGACACTCAGAGACAGAGCAACCCGAAGGGCTCGAGTGGTCATAACGAGGCAGTACCGTAACCTCAGCCGAGGTATTAGCGCACGAAGGGGACTGAGCCAAGAGAGGCGAAGGTGGTTGGCCTGAAGGTGGAGGCAGATAATCGTCATCTTCCACAGATATGGAATCGAAGCAAATAGTTTGCTGCTCTTGTAACTGGATGGAAGAGGTCGTCTTGTCCTTCTGGTGTTTGGAGGATCGAGAATCAGAGGACGATTTCTTAGGCTTCTTTGGTTTGGACTGTTTGTCCGGTACCGGAGGAGACTTCGGTACCGGTGTAGACTTCGGTGCCGAAGCACCCGTGGTAGACTTAGTGATGGTCTTAGACTTAGATTTCGATTTCGTCAAAGATGCAATCGAGGCTCCTGGGGAAACTGATTGAACCTGAGAAGGTGGTGCAGGTTCCATAGTTGGTATGGGACGAAGGGAACGTTCCCACAAATAAGATTGTAGGCATTGCTGCCTTGGCTTAAGTGCCTGTTTCTTAAACTTTTTACGAAAAGGGCAAGAAGCCGGTTGGTGAGCTTCACCCAAACAAAAAAGGCAGGAATCGTGGCCGTCGCTGAATGGGATTTTATTGGGGCACAAAGTGCACCGTTTAAACCAGGGGTCTCAAACATGCGGCCCGGGGGCCATTTGCGGCCCGCCGGACGATAGTTTGTGGCCCCCGCCTTGCCTCCCCCCCGAAGCACCCACGTGTCCTCTGCTGTCAAGTCGCTCCCGGCCCGTCCTCGAAGAGCACCTCCAAGCCGCCAACAGCAGCTGCCGCCACCGCCTCTTCCAGGGAAGCAGCTCTCTTTCTCTCTCGGCACCCCCAGCACCAGCCCGGCCAGCAGCCGCCTCAGCACCCGGCAGTGCTTCCTCCTCCTCCTCCTCTTCGTCCTGCTTCAGCCACCTCGGCTCTGGAGGCTGCCTGGGCTCGCCTCGCAAAGTTTGCTCCTCTGTCGTGGTGGGGGTAGCTGCTGCTGCTGAGTGTGCCTTTTTTTTAGGGGGGGGCTCAGAGGAAGGTTGCTGGACCTCCGTGTGTGTGTTTGTTTGTGTGTGTGTGTGTGTGTTTGTTTGTTTGTGTGCATGCGCGTGCACGCACCTGTGGGGGGCCCCCGCCCCGTTCTGTTTAATTTCGCGGGTACTGGTGGGGGCTTTTCTCCTTTGACAAGGTGAATTCTGTGAGGGTTTTTTTTTTAATTTTATGTCGTGCCCTCCTCCCCCTGGCTAAGCAGTAGCCGGCACTCCCTCCCTTCTCCGCTTCTTTGTCCTGCTGATGGTGGTAGTGGTGAAAAAGGAGCCGGAGGGGGTCGTGGCCGGGCGACGAGGGCTCGCATGCCCCTCCTCCTCCTCCTCGGAGCCCCAGCTGGGCTAAGGAAACTCCCGCACGGCTTCCTCGGGCTCTTGCTCTGCTTGGCGGAAAATCTGATGCGGCCCAGCCTCACCCAGACTCTGCCTCCAGCGGCCCCCAGGTAAATTGAGTTTGAGACCCCTGGTTTAAACGGTCCAGAGGAGGCCATAAAAAATTTAAAAATAAAGAAAGGGGATTCAGGGCGGGGGGGGGCAGCAGCACAAGGAAGGAATAACAAAGAATCTCACTATCCGAAGATCTCTAACGAGATAATTCCTTTTTCAAAGCAGGAGGTGAACGCAGCTCGTCTGAGAGAAGGAACCTCAGTGGCGGCAAAAAGGAACTGAGGCACTAGCCAGGACAGGCGGACCACATGCACTAGGGGGGCGGTTTTGGCGAACAAGTGTTAAGCTCTAGAAGATTCCGGAAACCTCTGCGCAGGCGCAGATTAACCCATTAGTGTGCATTTACAGAGACCACTAAGAAGAACAGTGTCTTTTCCCTCCTCCCCATCAGAGTCAGCAGAGCCGTAATTTGCTTGTGCTTCTCTTGCATGGATGGAAGGTGTTGCAAGCAGATGGTGTGAGTCATGGGGTAATTACAAGGTGAGTAAAAAGTCTGGATTAGGGCAAGGCAGAAGCACCTCAGGTGAGGTGGGTCAGAGAGGCATGGGTGGATGACTGGCAAGATCCGTGTTGTCGGTGCCGATCCCATGGAAGACATAAAGCAGTGGAGTAGTGTGGGGATCAAGATCTATTCCGAAGGTCCCTACAAGGATGGGAGTCATGACCCGACCCATAGCTCCATGTGCGCGTGATCAGGACATGCTGCGGTCTCAAGATTGGTGATGACTTCCATATGACTGGGAAGGCCAGCCCATGTCCTCATACATAAAGTGAGGAGGGCAAAAGAAAGGTACATAATAAGGTGCATAATAAGCATCCTCCTGCTATCAAGAGCTTTTTAAAAGAGATCTCAAGTAGTGTGATTTATATTGGCATGGTGAGGATCATGAGTCCGAATGGGATCTGGATCTCCTGCTCTCCCTGTCATCACCCATCCTTGAAAGGTGAAGGCAAGGAATGCTTTTGCAATGAGATCTGAGGAGATGGTGCTCTCGATGAGGCGGCAGCACTCTGTACAGAGAGGATCAGGCACTCACCCTCTGAGACTGAGACCATATATTGGGTAATACGAGGAGCAGAGTGGCTAACTGAGGATCCGAGGTAGCTGTAAAGGTATTGGCATCAGTAGATTGCCGGTTCTTCTTTTTTTTCAGTTCCTTGATATCGGGGGGCTGCTGCACGCTTGCAGCTGCCGTACTCCAATTTCTTCATCACTTTTGATGGTGGTTTTGAGGATCAAGCAATGGATTCTGCATCCAGGGCTTTCCCTCGCAAAGCTGGTTGATCCATTTGAGTACTCAAGATCACCCTGGGAGGGAGATCTGTGGCTTGAAGGGATTGTTCCCAAAGAAAGAATCAAAGCCGAGACTGGCGATTCTTGAGTGTAAGGGTGGTGAAGCTCTTACAGATTTTACAAGACTCAACTAAATAAGTTTATCTGAGGCAAAATAAGCAAGTATCATACCCGTGAGATTGGGGGATCTTCTTGCCACAAGTGGCATACTTTTTCATTAAGGCAGAGGCCACAAATCATTAGAAAGGGGGGGATGGCAGAGTCATGGAGGGAGGGGCGGAATTGAAAACTAACCCCCCCTCTCTTTTAACAGAAATGGGGAAGAAAGGAAGCAAAAGGGAAGAAAAAAGGCATAGGATTTGTTAAAAAAACAAAGGCAAATGAGCAGAGGCTCCAGAGCAGTCCTTCGTGTACTGTTGCAGCAGTGGATGAAAAAGGACTAAGGAGAGTGGGGCCACACTTGTGCGGTATAGGCTAGAGGCACTTTCCTTTATTGACACCCTGGAACTTTCTGAAATGGTGTTTGCGCAGGTGAACAGCCCCTTTGGTGTGCATACATGGACACCATGAAGACGAACTGTTAGTGATAGGCTGTTAGTAATAGGACATTTTGGAGTTAATTCATAAAGTTGCCAGGAGTCAGAGGCAACTTGATAGCACAGAACGACAGCAACAAAACAACAAATTTAAACCAGAGATATTATCAGGGAAGAATGCTAAAAGACTATTCAACTAGTCAAAAGAAAAAAGAAGCGTAGATGAATGACTGATAAACCTCTTAAAACTGCTAATTACAGACGACAAGCAAAAGTAAAGGATGGTAGAAACAGGGCCAGAATTTGAAAAGTATCTTTTTTAGCAACTCTCACACAGGGACAAAGAGAAATGTTACAATCAAAGTAAAGAAAAGAAGAGAACAGAAGAAGAGGAAAAGTGGGATATCTCCTCTATAAAATCCAAGGAAATTTAAACCAAGATTAGAGGGATTAAAAGATCACAGGAGAATACATTGGCCAAAATCCTGTTGTGAGTTCTCCTAGGGCAATTGGAAACTATTTCAGCAGCAGCAGCAGATTGCCACAGACTTTGTTTTTTTTAAATTTTGTGCTTGCATATAATGAGACAAAATCATACACTCCCCCCAAATCAGAAAATAATGTTCTTAATCAGCGACAATCTGCCAATTATGAAGACATCATTCTTGTTGTGTATGTAGATCCCCCCTCCAATAGAATTTTGGCCATTATCTGATTAAGGTAACATAAACAGAAGGTGAAAAAGAACTGTATAGAACAGATGCAATAATGATGGGTTCCTTTGAAGAATCATGTAATGAACAACAATTTTAGAAAGTTAAGAGGTATTCACTTTCAAAGCTACAGAAGGAATCCTTTGAGAATACACTACTGAAGGAAATACAACTTTAGGAATAGATGGGATACCAGTAGATGTCTTTGAAACAACAGAGACTTAATTTATCAAAACCTACCAAAAATATATGAACAAATACGGAAAATAAAACAAATATCTACATACTCAAAACATTTAATATATATTTCAATCAGAAAGGCGATGATGAAGGGTCACAATAACTGCAGGATCACTGCAGCAATTTCTCATGCAAGTAAAGACTTATTTTATATGGCGTGAAAAATATCATATATTCTTATTGTAAATATATGTAGGTTACTGCAGCATACTAAAGAATTTCAGAAAACCAGTCTATGCTTTATAGATTATAGCAAAGCTTTGACTGTGTGAATCCCGCAAAACTTATGATTATTATAAGAAAAATGGGTGTACCACAATATTTGATTGTCCTGGTGCATAACTTACACTTTAGGCTACTGCTATTATATCACATGAAGAAATAGAATCATTTCCTATTTGCAAAGATGTTTGATAAGAGTGTGTTTCACCTTCTCATCTTTTCCATTTTAATACCATATAAGAAGCGGAATTAGATTCAGATAAAGGAGGTGTGAAAATCGGTGGAAGAAATATCAATAACAAGACATAGAAAAAGCAGCAACAGCTTGAAATGACTACTGAGGAAAGTTAAGCAGAAAGTGCAAAAGCAGGATTATAGGCAAACCTTAAGACAAAAATCATGGCTATAGAAAAATTATGTAATTTCAATACTGAAAATGAAAAAAGTTAAAATAGGTGAATATTTTCTATACCTTGGGTGAATTCCCAATCCAAAGGGAGATTGAGCCAAACAAATCAGAAAACTGAGCCTTGGAAGGGCATCTTTGAAGAAACTATAAAAGATCCTTAAGTGTGAGGATATGTCCTTGGAAACCAAGACCAAAATCATCCATTATATGGTACTGACATCTAGTGTGCATGGGTATGAAAGCAGGACAGTGAAGAAAGTTGGAAGGGAAAAAAATAAACTTATTTGAAATGAGGTGTTGGACAAGAGCTTTGCAGATACTATCGATTTCCAAAAAGACAAGAGGGTCTCTTGCAACAGCTTTATTTAGCTCTCAAAATGCCATTCCCAAGGGTAAATTGTCCACAACCTTATATAGCTCTGAAAATTTGATCAACCTAAATTGGTCCCAAGAAATTGTATCTCCTTGCCTACAGCCAGTGACACCAGTATTAAACTCAAATTTGAATGATATAGGTACTTCACAAGCTAAACAGGATACCCAACAAAACTCCTTCAAGCAGTTTGAGTTATTTAACCCAGAAGAGAAAGCTCTATTGAGCTTATTCTGGTCTTGGTCACCTATTGTTCAAAAAGAAATACTGGATAGATTTGACTTATTGAGGTACTGTTTGGCACACAAATATTCTGGTGATCAAGGAGATCCAATGGAACTGAAAGCAAGATCTGATACAGTGAGACAGTTGCCGTCAGTTAAAATAGGAATAGATAATCAACATGTATGCTGGCCAAGAGATAGCCCAGTAGTAGAAAGGAAAATGCAAGAGCCCAGGTTATCTCAGTTGAGATAAATCATTTGGTTCCTAATACACTTTTAATGAGATCCCATCAAAATGCAGAGCAAAAGGTATGGCAGCAAATTCAAATTGGGTTGAAATGAGGTATTTGGAAGAAGAGGAGCTGGGTTGTGTGCCTAAATCCCCCAAATCAGAGGTTATTCATCCCTTGAGATCTAATGTCTGTAAATGGGGCCCCTTTAAAGATGAACTTGTATGTATTGCTCTAGAAGGTGAACAATCTCCAAATCAACTGGACAGAAGAGCTATAAGGGTCTGATATAATAGGGCTGGTGTGATACAAAAATAGACCTTATTACCAATGTATTTGCCCCCATTCTCCCTGATTCTGGTAAATATTCACCCCCGCGTCCGCAAAATGATCAACCCATAAATAACACCAGTTAAAATGGTTTCCTGGAACATAGCCAGATGGCATATCTGCCAGCATGAGGGTGAACTTATTGAATTTTTATCAAACTTTGATTTGATTGCTCTACAAGAAACATGGCTTATAATTAAGGATAGAAATGTCTTGTTGGGATATAAAACGTGGTCTGTCCCAGCTCAAAAGTTCAAAAATAAAGGGAGAGCAGTAGGAGGATTGTTAACTGCAGTTAAGGGATGGGAGGGAGAGTTGGTGACAAATACAAAAATTGCCTGAAACTGTCTACTGGTCAAGTTTACTACTCCTAGTTCAGCCTGGATTTTAGTCAACATCTATATACCACCAGCAAATTCACCATATTATTCCGAGGACATTTGGACACTTCTTGAACAATTACTGGAAGAGCTAAGTGTAGGATTCCCAAATGCTATAATTATATTGCTGGGTGTTTTTAATGCCTGCATTGGATCATCGCTCCCCAAAATTGGTGAGTTATGGGGTCTCCAAGATTAATTGCAAGAAGTGCTGTGTTGGTTTTCTAGGGAGAAGAAGTCAAACAAAGCTGGACAAAAACTGCTGAAATTATTGCTTACATCTGATTTGCAGATTCTTGTGCCCATTAACTATCAGTCACCTTATCCCTTTACATACTTCACCCATAATGCAGGTAGTGTTACTGATTACATTTGTGTGTCCAGCCATAAAAGCCATCTTTTCTCCGGCATTACAGTAAATGTGAGAGAAGCTAGTGATCATCAACCCACAGCATCAATGATAACTCTTAAATCTGATCTAAGAAATATAATGCCGGTTGACAAACTGATAATGCAACAACTGAACGTAGTGCAGGAAAAAAGATTAAGATGGCAGCATGTTGATACGAAATCTCTTAATCTCTTTCTGAATTCAGCCCATGCCCTGGGATGTACGGGCAAACATCAATCAGGTTCTGGATGCATTCCAAACTATCTGTTCCATGGTTAAGCCTTTATTAATATCTCAGGTTACATCAAATAATTGTAGGAACAAAAAGTCCCCCTGGTCTGATGCTGAATCTTATAGACAGAGGAAGTATCTGAGAAAACAAATGAGAAAAGTACATAACTCTTCTGAAACTAAAGTCTCTACTTCCATGCTCATTGCTAGAAGAGAGTATAAAAAATTAATCATAGTTAAAAAAGCTAGCTTTGTCACCAAAAGATGGGTAGAATTGGAATTAGAGGCAGAAAATAAGAATTCAACATAGTTCTAGCAAATAGTTACCAGAAAGCTGGGTGATTCTCGATATAACTTGAAAATTCCTATACCTGCCTCAACATGGGAAAACTTTTATATGGATATATTTAGGGAGAAGCTAGAAATAGACAGTATAGTGTCAGTAGAAAATACTTTTAGGAATAGAAATGCTCTCCCCAAATGGTCCCCAGTTACTATGCAAGAAGTTAAATCCTTCATACAGTCATTAAAGAATAATAAAGCCCCAAGAGAGGATTTTATTCCAGCTGAACTCTACAAGGATGGAATAGACAGGGGGGCCACATTACTAGCCGGGTTGTTTACCCATATAAACAACACAGGGTTTATTCTCGGAGGCTGGAAGCTCAGCATAGTTATTCCATTGTTTAAAAAAGGTGATCGAAAGAATCCTAGTAATTATAGGCCAATAACTCTAATAGATATTGCGGCAAAAATCTATGCAACATTTCTATTACAGAAACTAGAGGATTGGGCAGAACAAAACTATTACAGCAGAAGAGCAGGCGGGTTTGATTGATGTAATCTTATATATCTGATTTAGTGACTTGAAATCTGTTCATTCACTCATGGCTTAGAGTCTTTGGGTTTTTGTATATTGTGTATGGTGTATTTGAAAAGGTCTGAAGACCTCTTCAATAAAAGTTATTTGAAGTGAGGTGTTGGACAAGAGCTTTGGAGACACTATCGATTTCCAAAAAGACAAGGGGTCTCCTCCAACAGCTTTATAGATACTATACATTTCCAAAAAGACAAGATGGTGCTAAATAAAATCAAACCTGAATTCTCTGTAGAAACAAAAATGACTAAGCTGAAACTACCTCTTTTTTGCTATATTATGAAAAGACAAGAATCAATTGGGGGGGGGGGAACAATAAGGCTGGGAATTGAAATTAGCAGGAAAAGAGGAAAAACAAAGATGAGATGGACTGATTCAATAAAGAAAGCAATGGCCTTGAGTGTGCAAGGCCAGAGCAGCATTGTTAATGACAGCACCTTTTGGAGGTCATTAATTCATAGGTCTGCCATAAAATGGAAGCAACTTATTAGCACATAACAACAGTTAGCAGTAGTAGCATCTTGCAGCTCTCTCTGGGCTGAAAACATGCTTCAGAGATCCTCCAAACCTTTGAAGCAAGACTTTGAGGTCACAAAAGAAGGTGCAAGACAGAGAGATTGTTCAGCGCATGCTTGCACTTCTGGAAACTATTCACCAGCAGCATGATGGAGAAAATCCTTTTACTCTTATGGAGAGACATTGATAGAAAGGCCTCTGATAAGGTAATCCATTTTGCACTTGCAGAAAGAAAGATCCCGGAAAACTTTGTGAAATCATATTTGTGAACTGATTTGCTGAAACTCAGTATTATGCTAATTATTATAATCACAGTGAATGTTTGAAATCCTTTATTTTGATTTACTGTCAACATATTTGGGCTGTTAAAATTTGCCTCTTCAATGAACAGCACTTTAGTTCTATAGATAGTGGTTAGTTCTGCCAGCATTGAGGGAAGTGACATGGACTAAAAACAATAGAATGAAATTTAATATGGATAAGCGCAAAGTTCTATACCTGGGGGGGGGGGAGGGGGAACCAAATGCACTGTTACAAGGATAATCAGGGGACTGGAAACCAAGCCCTATGAGGGAAAACTGAAAGAACAGGGCATGTTTAGCCTTGAGAAGAAGACTGAGGGGAAATACGATAGCACTTTTCAAATACTTTAAATGTTGTCATACAGAGGAGGGGCAGGATCTGTTCTTGATCATCCCAGAGTGCACGACATGTAATAATGGGCTCAAGCTATAAGAAGCCAGATTTAGGCTGAATATCACGAAAAACGTCTTAACTGTTAGAGCAGTATGACAATGAAACCAATTGCCTCTGCAGGTGGTGGTCTATGCTCCAAAACTAGAGGCATTCAAGGGATAATCAGACAACTATCTGTCAGATCTGCTTTAATTTGGATTCCTGTATTGAGCAGGGGGTTGGACTCCATGGCCTTATAGGCCCTTCCAACTCTTTGATTCTATGCAGCAAACTGCCACTAGACAACTAGGTGATGTTTATAGTACTCCTCATGTGCCAGTTTCATGAGCCAACGCACAATGAAGCATTGTGGCTAATAGCTACTGTAAACACTGTTTTCATGTATGTAATATATATAACACCGATTTAAAACTTTATACGATAAAAGTTTTATGTAGTTCTTATATATCTCCGGGGGGCAGTGGAAACCAGGAGGGCCTGGAGTGCTCTGGTCCATGGGGTCACGAAGAGTCGGACACGACTTAACGACTAAACAACAACAACAATATATATCTTACTTGTAGAACATGCTTTGATATTTGTATTGTTGTACTTTGCAGTGACATATTGCAACAAGTAAGATTTTCTGCTGCTTGTGGAAGCTTATTTTGCAGCTGCAAAGGAAATTTTGAAGAAAGACCTTAATATTGTTATTGAAGTAACTAAAAGGTTTTCATACTATATTTTGGCACCATATGTTCTAATTCTAAAGAGAAAAAGGGGGGAAGTTTTACTTGCTTCAGAAACTAATGCAATCAGTCCTTCCTATATTTTTCACACAACTGTTTTGCTAAAATTTGAAACCATTTAAAAACTATTTTAAAAAATAGAACTGCTACAGCTTTCTTTGCAATTTTATTTCTATTTAACACTTTGTCTTTCTAAAGTCATTAAAATTCCAGTAATATTTTTACATTAAGTAACCAACCAAATCATTCTGTTTATTTGAAAAATCAGCAATTTCACTTTGATCATCTACTATGCATTTAGGCTATAGAACAAAGAGCCTAATTAACGCTTAATTAAAAATAGCATGAATGCAGGTGTCAGCTAAAAATAAGGTCAGGAAAAAAAACACCCTTTCTAATGCCTTCCAGGTTGATTCTAATGCTTCCGGCTTTGCAGAAATGCAGCTAAAATAATTACACAACCTTCAGTGTAAAGGAGATTTCAACAAATGAAGGGAAGGGACAAAAGCAAATGTTTTATTGGGTTTTCATTAATTATACAGCTTGGTCCAGATGCCGCAATAACCCCAGAAAGAATACTTCCTAAATTCAATAGTGAAAACATTATTATGAATTTTAGCATACATTATAAGTAAAGGAAGACCATTAAAGTAAGGAAGCAAGATATACTAAAATACAAAAATAGTGCAAACATGCATTGGAGTATTGAACAGGAGAAATAACTAATAGTATACCTTGATTTCTTCTATTTCATCTGGCACTATCTTGTAAGCAGATACAGTTCCACCCAACCTGAAATTTGAAGAAAACATTGTCAAAATCACATAATACATAGGAGTGATGTTTACAGCATACATTATAATGTATAATTATCTTTGTGGTCAAAATCTAGAAACAAACTCTGCCAAACAACTAGACAAATGCATACTTGTACTAACACATAATGGCATCTTCAGTCAAACAAGATTGATATATTACTGAACAAACATAACTACTTAAAGCAATTATTGCTGCAACTGAATTGAAATGCTAAGTATGTATTTACCAAAATGCTTATTTTGTGTCTCCGCCACCTCCCTTTTTAAATGATCAAATATCAAAAATTAATAACAGAACAAGCAGCTTCAAGTCTCTCATGTGAAAACTCCCTCTATGCTGCTGGCCATTTTTAGAGTTTTGATATTACCCTGATGGACAGACAAAAAGTGATTCCCAGGTACACATGAGGAACCAGCAACAATTCTAATCATCCATAACTGGTGAACATAAATGGCTCTGATGTCACTTGGGTAGCGCTTGTGATCTGTTCCCAAAACACCTCAGCGGGCAGGTCTACCACAAGACTCACTTTATCAAACACAGATAAAATGATTGTAGCATTTACTACAATCCAAACTCGAGACATCAATTTTTGAGGGAAATGTAATGCAAGCTCATGGGGGCTATCTCTCTTCATCTTGCAAACATCTTTCACAAGCCAGGGGAATTATTAAGGCTTTTGGAATATTCATGAAATTCTTGAAGGAAGGAGGGCCAAGACAGGGTAAAGCAAGCCATGGAAGAATTTAGCAAGAAATATTAAAGATGAAAGGAACTATAATCTTTAATCCTCATCTTATTATTTGAACAGCACGTGTAAAAAGAGTGGGTTATCTTGTTCTGATTCTTCTCAGTAGGATTTAAAGGGCAGTAAAAAAAGTGATTTAGACTCATTCAAACAACAGATTTTTCTACCTAGGTTCTCAACATTACAATTGTCTGACAAACAAGTGCACTCTTTTTGTCAGTGGCAGGATAGAAAAGATCTGTTTATCACTTACAAAAGATGAGTATTAGAAGAATGAAAAATATGTCTATGAGACAGGATACTTGCACCTCCGCCTAGTGTCAATTACAGGTTTTAATAAAAAGAAATGGCAGGAAAAAATTAAGATACTTAAATGGGGAACATTTTTTAACATGAAAATTGTGAGACATGTCACTGACATTTAAAATGCATTGTGTGCACTGAGCTATGCTCAGTTTGTTTTATAAACCAGAGGTCGTCAACTCCCGATCCGCGGCCCACTGCCGGTCCGTGGCTTGAGCCCGACCGGGCCGCGAAGACAGACCTCCCACCGCCCCCCCCCCGCACACACTCCCCTCCCCACAGCTGCTTTGTGCGCACACACGCGTGCCAGCGCCAGCGTGAGCGCTCCCTCACCCCTTCACGCAAGCGCCTGCGTGCGCAAAGCAGCTGTGGGGAGGGGAGTGCGTGCGGGGGGGTGGGAGGTCTGTCTTTGCGGCCCGGCGGGTGGCGGTGGCGGCCAAGAGCCGGGAGGCAGAGCATGGCCGGGTGCTCCGGCTGCTGGCCTCCCAGCGGCGGCAGCGGGGGGGGTGGCCAAGAGCCGGGAGGCAGAGCATGGCCGGCTGCTGGCCTCCCAGTGGCGGGGGGGGGTGGCCAAGAGCCGGGAGGCAGAGCATGGCCGGCTGCTCCGGCTGCTCGCCTCCCAGCAGGCTCCAACGAGGCCGGGGTCGGCGCTCCTCGACACCCTCAGCAGGCCAATGCTGCCGCTGGTGCCTCCAGCTCCGGAACCAGCACCAACGGTTGCATTTGAATTTCCCACGGAGGGCAGCGAGGAGCGCCGACCCGGCCTCGTTGGAGGCTATGCTCAGACTCCCAGGCTATGCTCAGACTCCCAGGCTTCCGCCGGCGGCGGCACACACTCCCTCACCCCTTCAAGCATGCGCCCACACGCAGGGGTGGGGTGGGTGTGCGGGTGGGCAGGCGCTCCTGCGCATGCGCGAAGCGGTGGGGGAACGACTTTGTGGAGAAGTGGAAATGGTGGAATAAGGTAAGTCAGTAATTTGGGCCAACATCTGATGAAAGCGTCGCCACGGGAGTTCTTGCCTTCTCCTGCACGGGAGCAGTAACGTTTGCACTTCTGGTTTGTTCTGGGTGCCCCCAATGTGTGCAAAGGGAGAGAAAAACAGTCTGATCTAGCTCCCATTTGTGGGCTTGACATTCCTTGCGGCTGAGTACGTCTGCAATCCCCTTCACTGATTGCTGCCTTGTCATGGCGAAGGGGTTTGAGTAATTCAGAGAAGCTATGGGCTATGCCATGCAGGGACACCCAAGATGGACAGGTCATAGTGGAGAGTTCTGAATAAACGCGATCCACCTGGAGCAGGAACTGGCAAGCCACTCCAGTATCTTTGCCAAGAAAACTCCATGGACAGAAACAAAAGGCTAAAAGATATGACGCTGGAAGATGAGCCCCTCAGGTCAGAAGGCGTCCAACATGCTACTGAGGAAGAGCGGAGGACAAGTACAAGTAGCTCCAGAGCTAATGAAGTGGTTGGGCCAAAGCCGAAAGGACGCTCAGCTGCAGACGCGCCTGGAAGTGAAAGGAAAGTCCGATGCTGCAAAGAAAAATATTGCATAGGAACCTGGAATGTAAGATCTATGAACCCTGGTAAGCTGGATGTGGTCAAACAGGAGATGGCAAGAATAAACATTGACATCCTGGGCGCCAGTGAACTAAAATGGACGGGAATGGGTGAATTCAATTCAGACAATTATCATATCTACTACTGTGGGCTAGAATCCCGTAGAAGAAATGGAGTAGCCCTCATAGTCAACAAAAGAGTGGGAAAAGCTGTACTGGGATACAATCTCAAAAATGATAGAATGATTTCAATACGAATCCAAGGCAGACCTTTCAACATCACAGTCATCCAAGTTTATGCACCAACCACCGATGCGGAAGAGGCTGAAATTGACCAATTCTATGAAGACTTACAACACCTTCTAGAACTGACACCAAAGAAAGATGTTCTTCTCATTATAAGGGATTGGAATGCTAAAGTAGGGAGTCAAGAGATAAAAGGAACAACAGGTAAGAGTTCAAAACAAAGCAGGGCAAAGGCTAATAGAGTTTTGTCAAGAGAACAAGCTGGTCATCACAAACACTCTTTTCCAACAACACAAGAGGCGACTCTACACATGGACATCACCAGATGGGCAATACCAAAATCAGATTGATTATGTTCTCTGCAGCCAAAGATGGAGAAGCTCTATACAGTCAGCAAAAACAAGACCTGGAGCTGATTGTGGCTCTGATCATCAGCTTCTTATAGCAAAATTCAAGCTTAAACTGAAGAAAGTAGGAAAAACCACTGGGCCAGTCAGGTATAATCTACACCAAATCCCTTATGAGTACACAGTGGAAGTGAAGAACAGATTTAAGGAACTCGATTTGGTGGACAGAGTGCCTGAAGAACTATGGATGGAGGCTCGTAACATGGTACAGGAGGCAGCAACAAAAACCATCCCAAAGAAAAGGAAATGCAAGAAAGCAAAGTGGCTGTCCAACGAGGCCTTACAAATAGCAGAGAAGGGAAACAAAATGCAAGGGAGATAGGGAAAGGTACGGAAAATTGAATGCAGACTTCCAAAGAATAGCAAGGAGAGACAAGAGGGCCTTCTTAAATGAACAGTGCAAAGAAATAGAGGAAAATAATAGAAAGGGAAAAACCAGAGATCTGTTCAAGAAAACTGGAGATGTTAAATGAACATTTTGTGCAAAGATGGACATGATAAAGGACAAAAATGGTAGGGACCTCACAGAAGCAGAAGACATCAAGAAGAGGTGGCAAGAATACACAGAGGAATTATACCAGAAAGATCTGGATGTCCCGCACAACCCAGATAGTGTGGTTGCTGACCTTGAGCCAGACATCCTGGAGAGTGAAGTCAAGTGGGCCTTAGAAAGCATGGCTGACAACAAGGCCAGTGGAGGTGATGGCATTCCAGTGGAACTATTTAAAATCTTAAAAGATGACGCTGTTAAGGTGCTACACTCAATATGCCAACAAGTTTGGAAAACGCAGCACTGGTCAGAGGATTGGAAAAGATCAGTCTACATCCCAATCCCAAAGAAGGGCAGCGCCAAAGAATGTTCCAACTACCGTACAATTGCACTCATTTCACATGCTAGCAAGGTTATGCTCAAAATCCTACAAGGTAGGCTTCAGCAGTATGTGGACCGAGAACTCCCAGAAGTACAAGCTGGATTTCGAAGGGGCAGAGGAACCAGAGACCAAATTGCTAACATGCGCTGGATTATGGAGAAAGCCAGAGAATTCCAGAAAAACATCTACTTCTGCTTCATTGACTACGCAAAAGCCTTTGACTGTGTGGACCACAGCAAACTATGGCAAGTTCTTAAAGAAATGGGAGTGCCTGACCACCTTATCTATCTCCTGAGAAATTTATATGTGGGACAGGAAGCAACAGTTAGAACTGGATGTGGAACAACTGATTGGTTCAAAGTTAGGAAAGGAGTACGACAAGGCTGTATATTGTCTCCCTGCTTATTTAACTTATATGCAGAATACATCATGCGAAAGGCCGGACTGGAGGAATCCCAAGCCGGAATTAAGATTGCCGGAAGAAATATCAACAACCTCAGATATGCAGATGATACCACTCTGATGGCAGAAAGTGAGGAGGAATTAAAGAACCTCTTAATGAGGGTGAAAGAGGAGAGCGCCAAAAATGGTCTGAAGCTCAACATTAAAAAAACCAAGATCATGGCCACTGGTCCCATCACCTCCTGGCAAATAGAAGGGGAAGATATGGAGGCAGTGACAGATTTTACCTTCTTGGGCTCCATGATCACTGCAGATGGTGACAGCAGCCACAAAATTAAAAGACACCTGCTTCTTGGGAGGAAAGCGATGTCAAACCTAGACAGCATCTTAAAAAGCAGAGACATCACCTTGCCGACAAAGGTCCGCATAGTCAAAGCTATGGATTTTCCAGCAGTGATGTATGGAAGTGAGAGCTGGACCATAAAGAGGGCTGACCACCGAAGAATTGATGCTTTTGAATTGTGGTGCTGGAGGAGACTCTTGAGAGTCCCCTGGACTGCAAAGAGAACAAACCTATCCATTCTGAAGGAAATCAACCCTGAGTGCTCACTGGAAGGACAGATCCTGAAGCTGAGGTTCCAATACTTTGGCCATCTCATGAGAAGAGAAGACTCCCTGGAAAAGACCCTGATGTTGGGAAAGTGTGAAGGCAAGAGGAGAAGGGGACGACAGAGGATGAGATGGTTGGACAGTGTCATCGAAGCTACCAACATGAATTTGACCAAACTCCGGGAGGCAGTGGAAGACAGGAGGGCCTGGCGTGCTCTGGTCCATGGGGTCACGAAGAGTCAGACACGACTTAACGACTGAACAACAACAACAACAAGTCTGCAAGATTGTTGTCTTGACAGGCTACATGGATTGCCGTGAGGCAAATGTGATGGGAGAGACACCATTCCCACAGGTTGACAGCAAGATATAGGAGGCTTGGTGATTGAGTACCGCCTTGTTTGAGAATATAGTACATTGTCGTGGTATTGTCTGTGGCTATCTGGACCATTTTGCCAATGAGGTGGTTTTTGAGGGCTTTGCAGGCTTTTATGACTGCTAGTAATTCTAGTTTGTTGATATGAAGCATTTTTTCTCTTCGTGACCACTGGGCATGGATTTGTAGGGATCCGCAATGGGCTCCCCAGCCAGTGAGACTGGCATCTGTGGTAACCTGTATTTGCGGACAGGGTCGTTGAAAAGGTAATCCCATTGTCAGGTTTTGTGTGGAAAACCACCATGAGAGCTAGAAGGCGAGCTCTGGAGTGACTCATAGTAGAGTATGTGGTGGGTCGAGCTCCTATGTAATGGATTAACCTGATAGGTGTTAAAGTGGTCTTTTGCAGATTTACAGCCGAGAAGGAGAGTCAAAGTGAAGCAGATATCGCGCTGTGCCTTGCGGCAAGAGTGGGATACAAGAAGCCAGTCGTCAATGTATGGAAAGATTTGTATTTTGTGAAGCCTGAGGTACACTGCCATGGGGGCCATGCATTTGGTGAATACTCGGGGACCCATCACAAGTCCAAATGGGAGTCTTTTGAATTGATAGGCCTGAGTTCTGAGTTGGAAGCGCAGGTAAGGCCTGTGAGATGGATGGATGGAGACATGGAAGTAGTCTATTAAGTCTATTACTGCGAACCAGTCTTTCTTGCAAAGTAGTGGAAGAACAGACTCGAGGGTGACCATGCGAAATTTGGTGGTAGTGATGTATTAGTTTACTTCTATGAGATCGAGGATCAGGCGGAGGCCTCCGTCTTTTTTCGGCACGGTGAAATAACGAGAGAGAAAAACAGTTGCTGTATGGTGTAATAGTACCGGTTCTATGGCGTTTTTGAGTAACAATGACTGTATTTCATTTTGTAGGGTTCGCAACAGAGGTATGACGGTGTGTGATGGTGGAGGAAGCTGATGGAATTCTATGTGGTACCCCCGCTCTATGATAGGGAGGACCCAGGCATCCGTGGTGATGTTCCACGCAGGTAAGTGTCTCCAAAGGGCAGGGGGAGGCGGGGGAGGGGTGAGAGGCTGTGTTAAGATCTCGGCTGATTCAATGTCAAACCTGATGCTTGTGTTGCGGTCATGGCGTCTGACTGTGGTTTGTTGTCAGGTTTTGGCTCGGTAGGGCTGCTGTTTATAATAAGGAGCATAGGTTGTTTGTCTCTGAAGTTCCTGTTGAAACCTCTGATAGGAGGTGTAAGGACGATGCCACTGTGTGTACTGTGGACGTTGTTGGTATGTGGGGTAAACACCCCAACACCTGGCAGCTGTTCTCTTTTCTGGACGTTCTTGAGAATGTCATCTGTCTCAGCACTGAAAAGGCCGACACCATCCAAGGGAAGGTCTTCGATGTGGGCGTGGGCATCCTCTGCAAGGCCAGCTGTTCTGAGCCAGGAGAACCAACAAAATGCTACAAAGGTGGCATTGATAGTGTTGAGCAGCTAGCATCTGTTGTTTAGCCACTGAGCAGCCCTCTTGTTGAAAAGTTTCCGCCAGAATCTTTTTATCTTCAAGGAGTGTGTCAATAAGGTAGACATATTGTCCCATAGAAAGTGTTGGTAGGCACCCATAGCTCCTTGATAGTTGGCGACTCTCACAGTAAAAGCAGAGGAAGAATACAGCCATCTGCCCATGGAGTCTATACACCTACTGTCTTTATTAAGTGGTATTAGAACTTGTCAGTGTTGAGAGTGGGATTGTGAAGCTTCGACAAAGATGGAATTAGGAGCAGGTTGTTTCTTCAGAAAGACAGCATCGGGGTCGTGAACCCGATAGAGGTTGTGGATGTGCCTAGACACTGTGTGTGATGAGGCTGGTTTGGTCCAAGAGCGTTTAGCTGTGCTGAGAAGAGATGGAAGCATAGAGATGTGGACCAGTGTGGTGGTATCTTTGGAGAAGGGATTATAAAGATGGTCCGATGGTTCAGTAGCGGTCTGTGAATCTGGAGTTTGACAGACTTAGCCATGCAAACCATTAACTGTGCATAGGTTTGAAAATCTTCAGCCAGAGACCCTGGGTCTGCTAGGTCAGATTCTGGTGACGTCAGGAGCACGGATGGTGTTTGGGGTCTGGTACCATGATCAGACGGATCGGCACCATGTCGTGAGTTGATTGACTGTCAATCGACCATTGCTGTTGAATGGTTGTTCTTCGGGATATTGTTGTTGATGTCGAGCTGTTGATGTCAAAGGTGTCTCTATTGCAAGAAGTCAATATTGAGGGTCATCGATATCAAGGGAGCCAGCATGGAGTTGGTGTTGATATGGAGGTTGTTGTCGATGTCGAAGAGGCTGCTGAGCTGGTAAGGGCGCCGATGGACAACACTGGATCATTGTGGCGTAAATGGACACGGGCGATGCTGAGCGGGATGAGCGATCACAGTCATGTGGATGGGCAGGAAAATAATAACTTGCCAGGGCCACAAAAGTGACCAGGGTGGAAGAGTGTTGATCGGTTCGCTGAGGCTTTTTTGGCAGCGACTGATAGGAGGTGCCAGGTAACTATGGGCGAGTGTGATGGTATGATCGCTTTGATGTCAAAGGTTCCCTTGTAGGGATGAAATGTTCGGGTGCCACTACTGTACCAGGGAAATCAACTGGTCGGTAGTGTTTAGCAGGCATCTCAGTAAGGCACTGATCGGGGCAAAAGGCCTCCCGATGATGGTGCTGGGCATAAGTGGTGTCTGTGCAAGAAGGCAAGCAGGAGTTTTTATAAGGTTGGTGCCTCTGTTGGTGTGCTGGAGGCTGAGGTAGTAGGCCTACAGGAGCAGAATATGGCACGGTTTCAAGTTGTGCTTCGGTGTCGTGGATATTAGGCAAAGCAACCTGTGAAGACCCACTAGGGGATCTGGAGAAGTAGTGAGTCGGTCAACACGCTGTTCCCATTCAGGGGACTGTGATGGTAATGGTTGATGATCCTCTTCATTGGAGAGAGAGCCGACACAGATAAGGTCCCCAGACTCAGGTGGCTGTGAAGTTGGAGTGGAAATGGCCTTAGAGGGCTTCGACCTCCAGCTTTTAGCCTTCTTCAGTGGAGAAGGTTCAGGTGCAGAGGACACGTCGGTCGACGGTTTCCGTTTGGTGGCTGGTTTCGATGTTGAGACCTTCGACATAAAATGTTTGGTTTTGTGAGGCTGCGCAGCAGCTGATAGCGTTGACATTGAGGCCAAAGGGGCTTCTTTATGTTCCGAACAGGAAGGAGTGGCTGATAGACGCTGTTTTCCAGCCTCAGAAATGGCTTTGTCCATGGCTTTGGCATGAGGTAGGGAGTTGCAGGATGGCTGAGGCATAGGTTTAGTTGGTTGGAGAGATTGCTCCCAAAGCTGAAGTTTAAGTCTAGAAAGGAGACTGCGAAGTACCCCACACCTGAAGTTTTTGCAGTGAGGATAGGAAAAGGTTTGATGAGCCTCTCCGAGGCAAAAAAAGGCACTTAGTGTGGCCGTCCAAGAGGGGGATCTTATTGTTACAGACCACACAATGTTTAAATGGGCCTGAAGAGGCCATGAACCAAAAATGGAGAGGAGGGGGGAGCTTCGGCCCAAAGGCCGGAGCGAAGTTTTAAGATTAAGAGGTAATAAAAAGAAGGGACTAAAAGAATAAAGGGTATGTTGTTGTTGTTGTTTTTAAACTCACAGAAGCACAATTGAGGCTCTCAACGCGGCGGTTGAAGAGAGCCTGAAGGGAGAGCCTTGGCACCAAGGTACATATACCAGGGGGGAGGGGCCTGTAGTAATGTATCTTTTTGCTACTGTAGAAGCTCTAGAACATTCCGATGAGGCTCCGTGCATGTGCAGATCACCCAGAGCGTGATTCACAGAGGCCATGAAGAAGAAACAGTGTGCCATCACCACTTTCTCATAGAGCCAAGACTTGAGTAGTTAGCTTTTCCTTATGTCTCACATACCAGATTTTGGCATAACAGTGCAAAATGGTAATATCCATCATGCCTTTCCAAGAGGTGTAGCAACCAGCCTGGCAGCTAAAGAGAAAATTGAGATCAGCTGTTTGTGTAATAAATTTGCACTTTCCCCTTGAAACAGTCAGCAAACTAAAGGGACTGAGGGATTCTTTTACCAGTTTTAAGAGAGGATGAGAGATCAGAGAGATGATATTAGTAAGTTTACTTGGAATTATTAACCCCAAATATTTAATTGTACCTTGTACTCATATGCATATTTGTAGAAGATTAACAATTTATTGTTACAGTAGCTGGCAAGATAAAGCTCAATATTCGAGATTTGTTGAAGCTAATAGTCAAACCAGAAACTGGCCCAAAAAGTTTAACAAGTTGGACAAGGTGTGGTATTTCATACACTGAATCAGCAATGGTGAATATAGTATCATCTGCAAATATATTTTGGATATATTTATTTCTATCAATAGTCATATGGGGGAAAATCTTCCCTTATTAATAAAAAGCAGGGGTCCCACAGCACAAGCAAGCAGAACTGCTGTAAGTACATGGATCTACTGTTATGATCCTGAGACAAAGGAACAGTCTAAGGAATGGAGGCACAGTGGTTCCCCCAGGCCAAAGAAGTTCCGAGTGCAAAGGTCGGTGCAGAAGCAAATGGCAACAGTTTTTTGGGAGAAGAAGGGAGTTCTGCTGGTGGACTACCTCCAACAGGGTTCAACCATCAATGCAAAATATTACTGTGCTTTATTGACGAAGTTGAGGCAAAACATCAAGGAAAAACGTCGAGGAAAGCTCTCCAAAGGTGTCATCCTGTTGCATGACACCTCGTCACACACTGCAGGGGAAACAATGACAAAACTGACCTCCTTAGGCTTTCAAGTGATGCCCCATCCACCCTATTCTCCTGACCTGGCTCCTTCTGACTATTATCTGTTCCCCAAACTCAAAAAACACCTAAAGGGACAACGATTTGGGAGTGTTCTGGAGGCATCTAATGCTGCAAATGAGTGGTTACACCAGCAGTCAGAAGAATTTTATTTGCAGGGACTTAAGAAGCTGCAGGACAGATGTCGCAAGTGCATTGACTTCCTGAGGGAATATGTAGAATAGTGTGGCAGTTACAGCTTCCTAGCTCAATTTTTTCTGGGAAAGGCTCAATACTTATCAGCACCCCCTCGTAATGCCTTTCTGTTCACAAAAATCAGAAGAGAATCCTTCCTGTTAGTTCTAACATCTATGGTTTGTATAAAAAGTTTTCAAAACTGTAAGAAAGGTCTTTCTCTATTCTCAATGTCTTACACACCTTAAATATAACAACACTATTCAATTTTGTTGAAGGCTTTAATTGCACAAAAGAATGTAACTGAGTAAGGCTTCAATCTGTTATATAAGCCTTTGTGTATCACATTGAAAAGTCTCCTGATCAGGTCAGTTATACGTCAACCCCTTAAAAAGCCAAATTGTCCAGTAAGAATTTTGGCATCTATATTTAATAGGGTGATCGATCTGTAAGAGTCTGAATTAGACATGGGGACGAATTAAAAAAAACGAATTGCACTATTCATAAAAAATTGCTGATTCATCCAACATTCGTCCTTTTGTATTAGTCAATTCTGGAGACCCCAATGAATATGAAGGGGTGAATATCTACCCATTTTTATTTGTCCCCATAGGCAGAGAGGGAAGACTAGGCAGCTTCCATTCAGGCAGCCTAACCTTCCCTCTCTGCCTATGGGCCCCCTGAACAGCTGATCTGTGGGCCCATAGGCAGAGAGGGAAGGTTAGGCTGCTGACCTAAGGGAAGCCACTGCCATCCTTGCAAAAGGCGGCCCGGTTTCCCTTAGGGCAGCAGAGCCCAATTTGCCTATGGCCTGCCAATCAGTGGGCTCAGTTGCTCAGTGGGCCCACAGGGCAAGATTTGCTGCCCTAAGGGAAGCCACAGCTGCTACGGGCTGTAAAACAAAAACAACAACAACCACAACAACCCAAGCGTTTGATCGGTCAACCACAGGGAAATTCGTGATTTATGGTTCATCGACCACCATTTTCCCAGTTCATCCCCATCTCTAGTCTGGATAGTCAGAGTATTTGTATATTTTGTGAATGACTATTTTGGTCAAGCACCAAGCCTCAGGAGTGGGTTCCTCCTTAAGAACAGTGTTGTATAGGGATAAGATTAAAGGTGATAGCCGATCTGCAGAAGACTTGTAAAATCCACAGCTCCAGAGTTTTCTAAGACTCTATTTTAGTTATACCATCATGAGTTAATTGGGTAAAATCAATTGGCTGTGTCAGAAAATTTATTTAAATTTAATTAAATTTTAAATCTTGCTAATAAGGGAGCTGATGATCCATGGGTAGCTGCATCACCACACTGATGGGCACATAGTTGGAAACACTGATGACCCCTGCCCTGGAATTCCTTCATACTAAGATATAGTCAGTTCTGGAACAGGATCCACATTATGAAAACCAATGCTTATCAAACCCTCTCACCCTTATGAAATTCTCTTCATTGATCATCGAAATCAAACTGTCTTACAAGCAATGAGAGCACTTGGGGAGGTAAACTCTTTGAGTTACTGCTGTCTGAAAGAGTAAAACCAAAGTTAAAATTCCCACCTATTATTACTCCCCCTTCCCAAAGTCCTCAAGAAGATGCAAACATTTATTAAATAAGGGAAGCTGGCCTAAATCAGAATATATTTTATGAACCCAGGGTAATCCCGTCATTACTCAGATATGAAAATATACCTCCCATTTGGGTCTGCTAATTAGTCTAAAAAGCTGAAATTAAGCCTAGAAACAAAATCTCTTAGAGTCCTTTGCATTTGGAAGTACTCTTTGCTGCACAGAGAGAGCTGTAAGCAGTGCTATATAATAATGGGGAGGGATCTTCTGATGTATTTCCTGAAACATCAAGATCTCGGGATTTTCTTGTTTGATTAACAACAGCACATTCCTGTATTTAATAGGGGAGCTTGGCCTATTATCATTGAAACAAAGATTTTTCAGTTCTGAAGACATAACCACATCAAAAAGAAAAGAATCACAAATCAGACCCACAGGACTCCCTGACAATGAAAAAGCTTAGAAGAGATCCTCCTCATTACCAAATAGACCCCCAAATAAACCTTTTTCATCCTTATAGAATAAACATTGTGCCCCATCCAAAAAACCCACCCCAACAAAGAATCCAAATCACTATGTGGATGCTTTGTCAGAAAGAGCCCTGTACTCAGCACTGTATAACAGGAACAGCCTGAGGGATGGTAAATGGAAATAAGAACATCACTAGAGATGGGGGTATTCATATTCGTATACGAATATCCCTACGCAGCTGGACCTAACGACCGTCCACTCATGCATCTGGCAGCAGCGGCTTTGCTCATCCTTCCAATCACTTCCAGAGCACTGCTCTCTTCCCACTCAGCTCACCACTTGGCAGCTGTGCAGGGAGACTCGTCCTCCCTTCCCCTGCCTGGAGTGGGTAGCCGAGCAGGAAGACAGTGGCGCTCCGGGAATGACTGGAAGGATGAGCGAGGCCACCGCCACTGCCAGACACGTGAGTTAAGTTAAAATAAGTTAAGTCCAGCTGCGTGGGTATATTTGTATATGAATATCCCCATCTCTAAACATCACCAATGTGAAAATTCAAGCTATATCACTTAGGACCACCCACAGAACATTATAATAACTAGTGAGTTAAATGCATAAAGTCAGAAGGAAATGAAAGTTAGGTAAGTTTGCATATCTTGGAAGACTGATTGCTGTCACCTTGCTAGTTACCAGATTGATGGATCCGCCGGTTACAGATGAGTGAAAGGAAATATTCTGTGCCTTTTATCCATCTCCTCCCAAAGACAAGTATTTGCCAAGAACATTTTGATCCCCTTTTGAGGGTAGATTTTTTTTTCTTTCATTTAGGCCTCTGACTTGCAGGGTTGCCCTCACTTTGTTGACTACGAGCAAGACTTCAGATTTATCTGCAAACTTAACAATTAACTTAGATGCTTGACCCAATCTGTACACAATGTCCTTTTGGTAGAGTAATTTAGTGTATTCCCAATACACTTTCTACAATTCAGAGTTATTGAACTGAGGTCTTTAAAAATGTGTAGCTCTTTATTCTGAAATGTTAGAGGGCCTATGGATTGGAGACCAGCTAAAATGGTGGTTTCTGTATCTTCCCAAAGCAAATTGAACTAGCGTATCTGGTAGACTTCCTTTGGGTAAAGTTCGATTTGGGGTCATTATTCCAGCAAAAAGAATACTCTCACAAATCTGTTTAATATTTGAGGAGTAGTTCTGAAAGAGAACCACTAGCCAGGATGGAACATATGTCTTGTCTGCCAAGGAATGGGCATGCCCTACATGTAAACTAAGTTCTCTTTCTCTTTATTTTCAAGAGATTCAAGGCAGGATTGGGACTGAATAGAAATTTGATTAGAACAGCTGGCTTTCAAGGCGGCATTAGCTGTATCTACGAAGCTTGAGAGGTTTTCAGAGACTTTCCCCTGCCTTATCCCTCAGTGGTATGATCTTATCAATATATTCTTCACATGCTGCTCTCAACTGATCTGAGTCTTTAATCAAATCTGGGTCATTTGGAGATTCCCTTGCTGTTTTCTTGCCCATGTTGGGAATTTCTGCTTGCTACAGGAGACTGTGTTCCCAGAAAGGTTTTCTCAAGAAAATATATTGTTGCAATGGATTTGAATAATAATTGCATGTCATCAAGTCAATTATGGCTTATGGTGACTCTTCCCAGGGTTTTCTAGGTATACTCAAAAGCAGTTTACCATTCCCTTCTTATGGTATCTCCACTTCCCTTGTCTGAGGAAGTGAACTTAATCCATGAAAGTTCACATTAAAATATAGTAGTCTTTAAGGCGCCATAACATTTTGTCTGTTGTGTTTTTGTGTTTATGTTTCTTTATTTTGTCTAATATGCTTGCAACTTCTTAAGGTGGGGGGGCTGCTATGGAACTGTTCAGCTTCCCTAAGGGAACACAGGCTAGCTCTTCTTGAGGAGGCACAGTAGGGAATCAAATTCCCAACCTCCAGCTTTGTAGCCTGATGCCTGACTCCTTGCTTTCACCTAAACCCTGAGACATTCTCCAATCCACTTGTTTGAATTTGAATCAAATAACACTCCCTTGTAAGCGTCAAAAAGGCTGAAATTGGGTGGACTCTGAGACCCTTCTTATGTTCGTATGTTCTTACATTCTTATGTTCATCCCTTGTTCAGATAGCAGCGTTCATCTTGATTTGTGATGTCATTAATGGTGATGTTACATGTTCCACATGTAAACAATGATGTTAGCTGCTTCCAATTGTACATTTCAAACCATGAACAATGATATCAAGATAGGTCTCTTCATTCCTGTCAGCAGTTGTGGCCTTAAACGTCTTTGACTCTTGAAAGCCACAGACAACACGAGAAAAATAAATACAGTATGGTATGTGAGTGAGTAATTCACTCAAAGATATAGAATGCTTATTAACCTCCAATTCCAATTTCCATCTAACTATTTGTTTCACTTGAAAACACTAGTTTATCTCATGTTTCTTCACCTTTGAACTGAACACAGGTTATGGAAAGAGCTACCAAAATTTTTCAGCAGTAGAATGGGTAACATCAGAAGCTGGGCACAAGAATGGAAACTCTCTACAAGAGGAGGACGTTACTGAGAAAGGTGCTTTGCCATTTTTCTTTGGTTGCAAAAAATCAATGAAGAAGCCAACTTGAACCTGAACATCTATGGCTGCAGCAATACTAGCTCTGGCCCTAGAGTTAAAGGGCCTGGAAAGTGACATATGTCTAGGAAGATAAAATTGAAGCCATCAGTCACAAATCCCAGGGGACACAGTACTGCAAGATGTCCTGAGGGTAAATCTAATTCTCAGCTAGCTGGTGTTGGGGCCAATGCAAAGGAGTCAATTTCTCAATGACTGCTCTGTTACAAGAGGACAAGAAATTACCAATAACATATATGGCAACAATGTAAAGCAAAACCATATACAGTGGTGCCTCGCTAGACGACTGCCTCGCAGGACGAGGAAATCGCTAGACGATGCCTTTTTGCGATCGCTACTGCGCTTCGCAAAACGATGGTCTCCTATGGGGAATTTTCGCTAGACGATGAGGTTTCCCCATAGGAATGTGCCGACTAGTGGTCAAAAGCTGTCAGTGCATTCCGGCGGGGACCCGCACTCGCTAGACGATGTTTCCCTATGGGAGATTTTCGCTAGACGACTGCGTTTTCCCTTGGAACGCATTGAAGAGATTTCAATGCATTCCAATGGGAAAACGTGCTTCGCTAGACGATGTTTTCGCTAGACAACGATCTTCGTGGAACGGATTAACATCGTCTAGCGAGGCACCACTGTAGATCAAGGTAGAGAGGTGACTGCAGCAGCTGCTGCAAATACAAATACAGTACAAAATTGCTCAGCATCTGTGATCATCAAAGCACTCTAAGCCAAGAAAATTACATTCACATATTCTGTTCCTAAAGCACTGCCTAACTTGACACAACTCAACAATATACTTTTCTCTCAGATACAGCAGACATGGGCTTTGCCCATCAATGAGGAGGAAGTTATCATCTATGAGCAGAATATTCACCGAAAATTACCACCTTAGAATCTGAGGAAATATGGGAGTCTGAGGCATATGATGCAACTGAAGATTTTTGGCAAATGTAAAATTTCGCAGACAGAAAATAATGCAAAAATAAAAATAGCATAAATATTATTCTAATACTATACTATAGTATAAAATAAATATTATGAAGACTAGATGTCCTTGTCTAATTCTTAAGAGTTTTTAAATAAGAACATCATGTAAACTTCTTCCAAATGCAGACAGAAGCTTAGCATTGTAGGGGGAGTTGCTTGCATGTTTACAGCATGGAGAAACAATATTAGTGTGCTCCATCTGATTAGCAATTTAACTATAGAAGTCATACATTAAATGAGACAGAAAAGAATGCCAGCTAGGTTTAAAGAAAATTGTGCTCACTGACTTTGAAAGTTCCCACTGCGGCATCAGATACTTGACCAGCATATCTCATTAAACAACAAGATCAAGATATGAAGCTTCATGAGAAATGAAATATGCACAATTTGGAAGAAAATGCCCATAAAACATTCAAACACGCATTGTTTAGACAAGGGAAAATGTTTCTAAAAGCCATTTCGAGATATAGTCGGTGGGCTGATGACTCCTCAAAGTACAGCTATTTATTACAATGAGACTAAATAAAAAATCTCTTTCTTCTTTCAACATGAAGACTATTATTTTCATATCAGGACAAATATTTTCAAAATAAGTACCCCTTTGGGAAGAACACAGAGACTATGTAGCAGTACAGCAATCCATGAATTACCACCAAGTGGTTTCTCACACATTTCAGTAAACCTACTTGAAATATTTATTTGCGAGTGATTACCCCCTCAAACATATCAAATTATTCCTGAAAAAAACTGATTTTTCCAAAAAAAGAGAGAGCTGTGATCCAAGAGTCGTGCATTTCACAGTAGAGACCCTATACTTTACATCATCCCAGTCAAACATAACAGGATATTAGCTTTCCTCCAGTACTTGAACAATAAAGTAAACTAGAAAACGTATTATCTGGAACACAATGAAAATGGAGAGGAAGAGGTAGGGAAAACCTAATTTGCTACTAGTGTGATCTAATCAATGGATTGTATTCCAAGTTCTGTTCCATAATGGGAGGGTTACTTCTGCCCATAGAAAGAAATTCTAACTTATTACAGGCTTCTGCTGAGAAACAAAAAAAGGTGATTTTGGAGATTCTTACCATCTTCCCCTCTCCTCTGCAGTTGTCTACACCCAAACACAGTGGCCCAGTATGTAAAGAGCTGAAAGGAGAGAGAGAATCAACACAAAATTACCCCCCTCTGCTGCCGAGAGAAATATCCCATGACAGGAACTTCATAGAAGAAATGATCTAATCAGCACTTATGATACAGGCCATTGTAGTCCAAACTGAGATTGCTTAACTAGTCATTATTTAAAATCACATGCCATTTTGAATAATGTATGCATAGGAATAGGATTTTCCAGATAATATGCATAGTCTCTGAGTGATGCATGAGAATGCACAGAACATTTGGCCAAAGTTATATTTTATACACAACAATATTCTCCACTTGAAGACAAATGAAATTCGTATTTCACTGTGCCACAGTACATTGCCAAGCATTACTTCGAGTTTAGGCACACTGACTGAACAGCACACACATTTCCCGTTTTGTTGTTGTTGTTTAGTCATTAAGTCGTGTCCGCCTCTTCGTGACCCCATGGACCAGAGCACGCCAGGCCCTCCTGTCTTCCACTGCCTCCCGGAGTTGGGTCAAATTCGTGTTGGTAGCTTCAGTGACACTGTCCAACCATCTTGTCCTCTGTCGTCCCCTTCTCCTCTTGCCCTTTTCCCGTTACCCTCTTATAATGTTCATATGTTCATGCTGTCTTCTAGACACACACATGCTCCTTGAATGTAAAATTTCAACCAATTCACATCAATGTTATATCTTAACAGAAGATATAACATCTCTTTCAAATCCCTTGTCAAAGCAAGAGACAAGTAAGACAAATCCAACAGCTTATTCCCGAAATAAGAGCTACAGATGGGAAGGGATTATACCCTTGAATAGAAAAATGGGAAGAAGCAAGCAAGTTGCTTCAGTTCTTTGCTTGCCAAATGCAATTAAGAGAACAAGAGCAAACCTATGCCTCCTTACTGGAGTGTGGCGATGGAGATATATTGGCTAGTCTCTGTGCTTTCTGGACAGCTAGAGGTCCACATTTCAGGAAAACACTAAGACAGAGAAAGCCTCTGTCACCTACCTTTGAACAGGAGTGAAACGGAAGGATTTGTTTGCCTCGACTCTGTACTATGTTTAAAACAAACAATGCAAGATTGAGGACAAAATCTCATCCCTTGTGTGATAATGACAAGCTAGCAGCCTTAAGTATTCCTATTATCTCGCACTACAAACCTGTAAACTGAGTCAGGATAAGGATCCAGAAACCAAGAATCCCAGGTGTCAAGCTCACTGGCCAAAGAGAAGTAGTCAATCAGCAGCATTAAGGAATCTATCTGGCATCTGACTTCTCATCTGTTTAATCATTCCTTGTTCACCCTCCAAGAAGAGAAGCAAACAGGAAGACAATGTCTCTTATGAGCTGATGCTGTTACTGTAGCCTATAGGTGAGCAGTCAGGGAGGAAAAGCTGTAAGTAATATTTAGGAAACCAATTTGGTGCATGACAGACTTTATTATTTTGTCTCTGAACTATAACTTGTAAAATACTGGTAAATGATTTCTACCTTAGTTAGTTCTGTACCGTCAAGCTGGACATGATTTACAGCAATCCTAATAAGGGCTTTCAAGGTAAGTGAAATATTTAAGCACTAGTTTTATCAGTTCCACTCGCTGAGTGAATTTCTATAGCCAAGTGGTGATTTGAACCCTTGTCTTCGGAGTCCTGGCCCATCACTCTATCCACTAAACCACAATGGCTACCCCACTTTCTACTGACCTAAGCTCAAATCAAGATAAGAGGCTCTTGTGATTATATGCTTAGAAATGTTTCTCAGAGTATAACTTAATTTTTTCTTATATGAATGATGAATGAAGTTGAAATTCCATTAAAGAAAAAATCTTTATCCGTGCCTTGACTGAACATCATGTATTCAGCTATCTCCTCCACTTAAGGCGGGAAAGGTTCTCAAGGGGACTGTTATTCCATCTTTTATTAAAGTTGGAGGGAAAGATGTTAGTCAAAGGATTGTATCCTACCCCCAGACTTTACTTATAGAATGATAGAATAATGGAGTTGGAAGGGATCTATAAGGTCATCAAGTCCAATACCATGCTAAATGCAGGAATCCAAATCAAAGTATATCAGACATAACTGTCTAGTTTTCTCTTGAATGTCTCCAGTGTTGGAGAGTTCATCATCTCCAAAGGTAATTGGTTTCACTGTTGTCTAATAGTTATGCTTCCCCCCCCCCCCCCTGATATTCAGCCTAAATCTGGCTTCCTGTAGCTTGAGCTCATTATTTCATGCTCTGTACTATGGAATGACTGAGAACAAATCCTGCTCCTCCTCTTTATGACAACCTCACAAGTGCTATCATATCTCCCCTCAGTCTTCTTTTCTGAAAGCTAAACATACCCATATCTTTCCGTCTTTCCTCATAGGACTTGGTATCCAGTCCCCTGATTATCGTTGTTGCCCTCCTCTGAACTTGCTCCAATTTGTTGGCATCCTTTTTAAAATGCGGTATCCAGAACTGGACAGAGTATTCTAGATGAGGCCTAACCAGTGCTGAATAGAGGGGAACTAGTGCTTCATGGGATTTGGAGACTATACATCTGTTAATGCAGCCTAAAATAGCATATGCCTCTTTTTTTAGCCATATTGCACTGTTGGTTCATTTCAGCTTGTAAGTCTGCAATAATGCCAAGATCCTTCTCACATGTAGTATTTCTGAACCCAGTAACTGTCTATTTGGTTTCTTTTTCATAGGTGTAGAACTTTGTACTTACCCCTGTTAAATTTTACCTAAAAGACTAACTTTTATATTTTTTGACGTGAGCTTTTGTATACAAGGCCACAAAAGCTCATATCAAAGAATATAAAAGTTAGTCTTTTAGGTGCCGCCATGCTTTTGTATTTTTTTTTACTTTTTATTTTTATTTTGTTTTCACCTATAAGTTTTGAATTTTGTTTGTCTCCCAAGGTGTTAGCTATTCCACTCAAATTTGTGTCAGCCGCAGTTTGATGAGTATTCCCTGCACTTCCTCATCCAAACCATTAATAAAAATGTTGAAGAGCACTTGGCTGAGGTCTGAGCCTTGCGGTACCCCACTTGTTACCTCCTCTCAGTTTGAGAAGGAGGCACTGATAAGCACTCTCTGAGTATGATTCTGTAACCCACCTGTATATCCACCTGAGACTTTTTCTATCCAACCCATACTTTGCTTGTTAATCAGAATATCATGGGGCACTCTGTCAAAAGCTTTGATGTCAAGATATTTTACATCCACAGCATTCCCATCTTCTACCAAAGTCAAATTAGATAAAATCTGTCTGGCAGGATTTGTTTTGACAAATCTTTATTTTAAAGTTTAAATCAAACTCGGACTGGAAATTCATCTCTGGCTACTTTTAACCTATTTTTTTTCTCATAGCTTCTGGACATCTATGTTGTTATGTGCTGTCAGGTCGCACCCAACTTATGGAGACCTTATGAATGAGTGATTTCCAAAATGTCCTAGCCTCAACTGCCCAGCTCAGTTTTTGTAAACAGAAGCCTGTGGCTTCCTTTAGGGCAGGGGTCCCCAACCGCCGGTCCGTGGCCCGGTGCCAGTCCATTGCCTGGGCCGGACTGGGCCACGGAGACAGATCTCCCACCCACCCCGCCCGCATGCACTCCCCCCGCACAGCCCCTTCACACATGCAAGTGCGCGCCCACGCAAGCACCCCCTGTCCCTTCGCGCATGCGCACGAGAGTAGGGGGTGCCCCGCCTTCCCCGCACACGGATCCCATCCTCCCCCACAGTGTCAAAAAGGTTGGGGACCACTGCTTTAGGGAGTCAGTCCATCTCGTATTTCATCTTCCACTTTTTCTGCTGCCTTCCACCTATCTAAGCATTACTATATTCTCCAGTGAATACTGCCTTCTCATGATGCGAGAACAGCCTCAGTTTCAACATTTTTGCTTCCAGAGATAGTTCAGGATTGATTTGATCGAGGACCCACTTGTTTGTCTTTCTGGCAGTCCAGAGTATCCATAAAGCTATCCTGCAGCACATTTCAGACAAATAAATTTTTTTCCTGTCAACTTTCTCTACTGTACAGCTTTCACACCCATACATGGGGCCTGCTAAATAGTGAATAAAAACATGTTTTTCCTTTTTTATACCTAAACGTAGCCTCCTGAGTAGAGATGAGCATGAACCTTGGTTTGGAAGTTTGTGCCGATTCGTATGCACAGCACCACAGGTATTGAACATTCTCTTCCCCTGCCTCCCTGGCTGGACCCCCCCCCCCACCAGCAGGTACACTCCTCTTCTCCTCTTCAGCTGTTTGACCAGTCTCCAGTGGGAGCACAGACTTCCCTGTCCTGCCTCCTTGGCTGATCACCCACTCAGAGAAGAAGGCAGGACAGGTAAAGCATGCTCCTGCCAGAGACTAGTTGAACAGCTGAAAACCCACCCCATCACTTTTAAAATCGTATTTTCATTTGTGTAGGGTAGGCCGTGCCCTGTTCGACGAGAAAAGACATTGGTTTGCCGAGCAAAAATGTTCCCCACTTCATCAAGCAATCTTAACACACAACCAAAAGTCTTTTTGGTCTTTGGTGTCTCGGGCTAATTCTTCATCTTTTAAACCATCCAATTCTATTTCCTCTGTTACCTGGATCGATTATTTTACTAAAATTTTCTCCATCTTGACTTCTTGTTCTTCTTCAGTAAACATATCACAAGACCTTCCTGAGTGGCCCCCAGTCACCTCCGAAGAGATCCTTGAATTAATTATCTCACTTAAGCCAGGTAAAGCTCCTGGCCCTGATCTCATTTTCAATGAGATCCTGACCATAAACCCTCACTGGTGGGCAGAGCCTCTAGCCACTCTTTTTACTTTGATAAATCACTCGGGCTGTTTTCCAAACTCCTGGCTAACATCCATTCTTATACCTACTCATAAAAAAGATGATCCTTCTCAACCTTCAAATTATCGCCCAATAAGTTTATTATCCAATATTGGAAAACTATATTCTAAATATCTCTTGAAAAAACTCTCCTCATGGGCTGCTGACAAGGATCTTCCTGGAAAGGAACAGATAGGCTTTCGTGCCGGAGCGTCCACTCTGGATCATATTTTCCTGCTGACTTTTCTTGCCGAAAAATACTCAATCCACAACAAAACCAAACTTTTTGTTGCCTTTGTGGACCTTTGAGGGGCATTTGATTCCATAAATAGAGATTTACTATGGGAAAAACTTTCCAATTGGGATATCGATTCACGCCTGTTATTTTTGCTTCGCCAATTACACTCCCATAATTCCTGCCAGGTTCGCGTATCTAATTCCAACACTCTTACTGAAAAAATTCCAATTCTTAAAGGTGTCCGTCAAGGTTGCATTCTGGCCCCTCTATTATTTAATTTATTTTTAGCCGATCTTCCCTCTTTTCTTTCCCCTTGCAATCAGTCGGCTCCAGCCCTTAACGGTGTTCCCTTATCTATACTCCTGTACGCCGATGACACTGTGCTGACGTCTCGAACCAGATCAGGCCTCCGTCGTACTCTACTTAAATTTCAGGATTTTTGTGATCTCTATGACCTGTCCATTAACCCTAGTAAAACCCAAATTTTGGTTTTTTCCCGTTCTTGGTCCCCTACCCCTTGGACAATTGGATCTTCTTCCTATCATCAAGTACACTCTTATAAATATTTAGGTCTTCTTATTCATCACAAACTCAGTTAGACGTCACACAAAAAAGCTGTTATCTCTTCCATTTCCCCCCAATTAAAAGCTATTTCTAAGTTTCATTATTCTTCTGGAAACTAATATATTCCAGCAGCCACTCAGATTTTTCAGTCTAAAATTCTTTCTCACTTGCTATACGGTGTGCCTACATGGATACACTCGGTAAATTCGGATATTGATCAAGTTGCAGCAACGTTTTTTCGTAGAATATTAGGAGTTCCCAATCTAATTCAACTTTCTACTATTTCTTTAGAATTGGGCATTCACCTACCTTCCACAACTGCCTGGTTACTAACATTTAAATTCTGGCTCCGTCTTTTATTAAATTCGCATTCTGGATCTCTGTTATACGATTTATTGTGTGACTCTTATTCCTTTTCTTGGCTTCGGCTTCTTGAAAAGAAACTTTTTTCTCTTAACATATCCCTGGAATCTTTGGTAGATATGAATCTCCCTAGGGCTTATTCCATAACCAAGGACAAGCTCTGCCACGCTGAATTAAATTACCTATGCAATAACCTTAATCCTGTATGTTCCCCCCTTTCTGTTGGATTTTTCCATCTCAGGATCATTTTCCCAAATATTGGATTTCTTATTATTCCAACTCTCCTGAGTCAATTCTTTCTATTTTTCTGAGTGACGAATATAATTCCCTGACCGCTGCTGTTGCAAGTTTCTTATCTGCAATTTTGAAATTGTCCCCTGCTTCTCGTTCCCAATTTGTGCAATTCTACTTCTCCCATTTTGCTTGTGCTGTTGTAGTTTGTGAATGCCAATAAAGGTTTCAGAACAGAACACAGAACAGCTGAAAAGGAGGAAGAGAGAAGCATGGTCTGACAGGTGACTGGGTCATGGGCTGGGGAAATGGGGAAAGGGAATGTGTGTTACCTGTGGTGCCATGCATATGAACCGGCACAAACCTCCAAACTGAGATTCATGCTGATCTCTACTCCTGATCGTTCATAAACTGCTGGCTTTGGAAGAGGGTGGAACTGTACAGGGAGACTTCTAGTTAATTCTGAATGTAATTATCTGAGCTTCTGTTGTGCATTTTAGGGGACTTTAAGCAGATCCCCACAACTATGAAGAACATTTAGACCAGTTCTGCATTCTATTTAAACAATACTTTTACCATTGAAGATGACAGGAGGCCAACAATAAAATGAGAACAAAAAAACCCAGAGTCACAGTAGCAAAAGCTGTTCTTCTCTTGTGTACATCTTGCTGTCAGGCACCTGCCATTTGAATGTGTTGAGCGATTCAATCTCAGAAGGCATTGACTACAAAATTAGGATTGCTTTATTCTTTTGTTGCCCAATCTAGGATGCTTTTGAAGCCAATGAAGAATTGTAAATTGCTTAATTCAAGTTTTCTCTCTCATATAGACATCTGGAAATAAAGCCCATTTAACACAAGACTTCCATCCAAGTAAATATGTACAGGGGTATAGGAGCAGCCAATGTAGGTTTGAACTGTAATATTTACCTAACATTTACTACTGAGTCCAAATCTACTTTTCACCAGATACCATGACCATATGATAATTTTTCTTTTCTTACATAATTATCTATCCACCCCACCACCAAACATGCACACATTTTCCTCTTGTGTTAAGGGTGCAAAATCAGGTCATAAGGATGGATGAGAAAGTCTGAAAGGCACTACTGACAACTAAAAGTGAGGACTGACTATAGAAAAACTACAGAAAACACCAAACAGGCAGCTGATGTGGCACTCTAACTGAATCAACCAGCCTATCACATGCCTTCTGTAAGAAAATGTCAATTTAGAAATTCTACATAGATGAAAAAATACTAAGACTGTATACAGTTGGTGTGCACTCTCACATTTTCCCCATGTCAGCAGACATTTTGACCCAGCTTGCCTTTTATTAGAGATTTAAATTATTTTTTTCAATTCCCCCACTCCTTTCACTTTTTCTCCATCTGTTCAGAGGAAAACATTAAGAGAGATATAGAGGGCACTAAATGTTTCATGCTATTTTTACATTCTTTCCTACAAAATCACAGAAGCACAGTTGAACATATCTTTCCTAGTAACTTAAACAAAAGTGTAGCTTTAAAAAATAGGAAAGAAAAGACTCAAGGCTTCTGTTGCTATACTCATGACACATCCCGATCTGTCCCTTTTTATTCTCCCATTTTTGGAGTGCTGACATCAGTGAAGTGGAAGCTGTGGATTTTTCTCCAGGAGCAGAGAGGGGATCAAAACTGAGATTTCTTCTTAAGTCAGAATTTTTGACTTCTTCCTATGGGTCATAGTATTGTACTGCAGGTGGGAAGTATCATTTTAGAAAAAGTATTCCTCTTTCAGAGGATGGATATTTATGTGCGCCATCTGGAAATGAAGAAATTGTGTTTTCATCTTTAAAAGTTGTGAATTAAATTCTGAAGATTTCATCCACTAGCATTAACAAATTAGTTATATAAAATGAGTGAGATTTCATTTAATTAGCCCTAGAAACTATGCCATGCAGGCATGATGTACATATGGAATGTACCACAATAATGTGATATGAAAATCTCATTTTGACAGATGTGGTTTCTGAAGTCTTTAAGAAAAGACTCAAATTAGACTTAGATTTCAGCTTTTACTGTTCAGGCAACTGTATCCACAAGAATTTTTCCAAAGAAGGGGCAAAGTTGCACAGTAGTTGCTACAACACAAGTTGGTCACCCTCGGATCACTCTCTCCCTGTCCAGCTGAGAATACCAGGTCTAGTGTATGACCAGCCACATGGGTGGGAGCGTTAACATGTTGGGACATGTCCAAGGAAGCCATGGTTTCCAAGAACTCAAGAGCTGGACCTGTAGCCCCAGCCTCAGCATGGGCATTAAAGTCCCCCAGGACAAAAAGCCTGGGGGACCTCAATGCTGCCGCCGAGACGAGGCCGCTGGGGGAGGTCATCAGGAATTTTGGAGCTTCATGTCATCAATATGCAGATGACACCCAGCTCTATCTCTCCTTCTACCCTTCTGCAGTGGATGCTGTCCCGTCCCTTGAGTGCTGCCTGGACGCTGTACTAGGGTGGATGAAGGAGAATAGACTGAGGCTGAACTCAGACAAGTGACACTGAACCCTAGTGTCTGTGGTTTGGGTGCCTCCCTTTCTTCTGGGGAGGTCTCTCTTACCGCGAAGAATGAGGTGCACAGCTTGGGTGTACTTTTGGACACAGCGCTATCAATAGAATCTCAGATAGCGTCTGTGGTCCGAACCGCCTATTTCCATCTAAGGCGAATTGCTCAGCTGCATCCTTACCTTGACACCAGGTCCCTCACCATGCTGGTTCATGCACTGGTAGTCTCGAGATTAGACTACTGTAATGCTCTCTACATGGGGCTGCCCTTGGTGCTGTCATGGAGACTTCAGCGGGTCCAGAACTTGGCCACCAGATTGCTAAGTAGGGTGAGGAGACGTCATCATATTTTCCCCACCCCAGCCACCCCGCACTGGCTACCTATTTGTTTCTGTGCCAGCTTCAAGGTAATGATGTTAACATGCAAAGCCCTAAACAGTTTGGGATCTCGTTATCTGGCAGAATGCCTCTGTTCGACCAGATCTGCCCATCCTGTAAGATCTTCCCAGGCTGGGCGGTTGAGGGTTTTGACCCCGAGACAGGCTCGGAAGTCAATGACTAGAAACTGGGCCTTCTTGGCGGTAGCCCCGCAGTTGTGGAATGCTCTCCCGCCCGAAATTCACCTGGCGCCCTCACTGGGAACTTTTAAGCGATTATTAAAAACATTTTTATTCAGACAGGGGCCTTCCCGGACTCTACTTTATCTTATTCAACAGTTAATGTTCAACCCCACCATCTTTTTCCTTTTCCTATTTTCTTTTTAATGTTTACTGATATTATTTTTATTTGTTTAATATTGTACTGATTAATTTATACTTTCCCCTGTTATTGTATTGTTTTGTTTTATACTGTATTTTATTATACTATGTAAACCGCCCAGAGTGGCCTGGGTTGCCAGATGTGCGGTATAGAAATCAAATAAATAAACACAGGGCACATTTTTCTTGTGTGTTCCCACAAGCTTTAGCATCACATTCAGTTATACTTAAAAGCCTAGAAGTGGGAAGAAAACTTGGAATTTGACAGCCTTAATACAGAATGTAAGAGGCATCGTGAACTTCAAATGTTTATGTGGAATGAGGAACATTTTAAAGAAGAAAAAAAGGGGAGAACCCTAACTGAATTAACTCGGTACTTAAGAATCAACTGCATATTTTCTGACATCACTTACCATGGCCCACAAAGGAAGAAAACACTAGTTCTGTACCAAAATATTTTGTGCAATCTATGTAAATCTCAAAAGGAAAAAAAGAACTCCTAGTGTCATTCTTGGCTGGAAGCAAGAAATTGAATAGGGGAATTTCTCGACAAGCTTTCTTGGCATGTTGAGAAAGCTTTTCTTTTTAAGAATAAATAACTTTCCAACAATTCCTCACATCCTCAATTGTACTGCAAGTAACCTTTGTGATACCTCTTTCTAAGATCCTTTGTACATAAATTTTATCTACTGCTAGAAGTATATTTAGGTGACCTAAAGAACAACTCTATATGTCTCCACTCAAAGAAACATGTCCCATTATCTTCAGTAGTATTAATTTCTGAGACACTGTATTTGGTGGGGTGGGGTTTTTGTTTTTGGGTTTTTTGGGGGGTTTTTTTGGTTTGTTTGTTTTTTGTGTGTGTGTGTTTTGTTGTTTTTTGTTTTATTTCTGGCTATTTTCCTTTGCACACATTCTTAGATTATATGCACTTCACTGATATAGCAACTAAATTCTAGAGTGCCCCACATTTGGTAGAGGGAGAAACCTCATTTGATCCAAACCCAGTACACAAAAATCTATAATATTCCAATATACTGCAGTAGGATGGGTAATTTCCAGAGATTTGAGAGCTGTATATATAACGCTGGCCTTTGGGAACTACATTCACTCCCCAACTATTCAAATAATACTTTTATTTTAAACATCAGTTTAAAAAAAGGCTTTTAAATAGATTTTGTTTTTTCATTTTGCTTTCACAAAGGCTCAGTATTGTTACCTACCATGAACACTATTTTTTGCATGCCATTTATCTGTGTTTTAAATATTATGTTTTAAAAAGTAAATGGCATGGAAGAAAGAACGTATCTCTATCATAATACAGGTTAGATATATAATAATACGTGCACTTGCAGAAAAGAGGAGTGGAGCAAAGGAATTCATGATTCTAAGCAGGGTATTTCTCAGCATAAGTTGGTTAGATAGTAGAGTCAGCACACATTTCTGAAGACAAGAAGCATGGTGTTGTACCAAACTGAGGTAGTCAACACTACAGACTTCTCTCAACTAAATCACTATGAACAAGTGAAAAGTATCTGAGATATGCTGAACTGAATGTAGACCATGACTCAGACTCCAGCGGAATCCATTCACAGCTCTGTAAGAAGCTGATGTTTGATAGGCAGCTAGACTTTTTAAAGAAGCAAAGAGAAACTGTTCCACACAATGCAGGCTATAAACAAACCTAAGCCTTGGGATGATCCGATTGTGCTACAGTGCATCAGGGATACCATAAAATCTTTGAAAACCAAGGCATGTAAGCCTAGCACAGTAGGCCATCTGGTTAGGCCACACAGAATCAATTTACATGAATCATAGAATAATGAAGTTGGAAGGGGCCTATAAGGCCATCAAGTCCAACCTCCTGCTCAATGCAGGAATACAAATCAAAGGATATCTGCCAGGTGGTTATTCTAAATTTCTCTTGAATGCCTCCAATGCTGGAACACTCACCACCTCTCGAGATAACTGAGTCCACTGCCATACTGCTCTAACAGTTAGGACGTTTTTCCTGATACTCAATCAAAATCTGGCTTCCTGTAACTTGAGCCCATTGTTGCGTGTTCTGCACTCAGGGACAACTGAGAACAAATCCTGCCCCTCCTCTGTATGACAGCCTGTCAAGTGCTTGAAAAGTGCTATCATATCTCCTTCTTTTCTCAAGGCTAAACATGCCAGGTTCTTTCAGTCTTTCCTCACAGGGCTTGGTTTCCAGTTCCCTGATCATGCTTGTTGCCCTCCTCTGAACTTGTTCCAATTTGTCAGCATCCTTCTTGAAGTGTGATGTCCAGAACCCCATGCCATATACCCATCCAGAGACCTGGAATCTGGCTAGAAATCTACCTCAGGAAGAATTTGCTAGCAACTGTAGTTTTAAATTTAACCAGTCACAAAAACAGTTTAATCAGAAACTGAAAGTATCTTATGAATTTTAAGAAAATATAAAATAGGAATAACCACTTGCAAAGTAACAAAACATGACTAAATTTTGTTACTTTAGGCAATGTTTGCTCGTTCGAGGGAATTATGAACACAAAGTATATTAGGCATCCTTCAGTCTCGAAAGACTATGGTAACGTGCTCTGTATGGAGGACTTGGAACAGCGTCTAGTGTGGCTGAGAAGGCCAATTCGAGAGTGACAATCCCTTCCACACTGAAGACAAATACAATCTGTCCCCTGTCCAGCTCCCTGATTTTGCTGCTTCCGTGACTGCCTCTTTGCCTCGGTCTGCTGGACAATGAACACAAAACCTTGAGTTTAAATCATCTGAAACAAGACTGGAATGCAGAAATTTGATGTTTCCCTCTTTCTTGTAATTTAGTTTTAAAATAACATAAGAAGCCATGCTACTCATTTTCTTATATGCTATAGATAGAACATGGAATTTGTTCTATTTAACACCTATGCCTAGTAGGGTTCCGTCTGTCTGCACAACTAAAATATCCATTATTCACATGTGGAAAGAAACACTTACAAAGAAGGATCTTGGACAAGGTCTTTAAGGTTTATCCCGCTGCGATCCTCTGCCAAGTTCCTGAAGCAGCTGTCACTCACTAAAAAGAAGAAAAAAGAAACTTATAAAAGATGAAAACATGCAAAGAATGTATTGTATTTTCAAACCAGTTAACCAGATATTGGTTTTATGGTAAATTGTCATGAAAGACAATTAGACTTCAATCAACTTCATTAGATACTGAATTTTATTCTTAAAATTTCAATGCATTTGCAAGTAAGCTGACTGAAAAACACACATTTTAGAATCAAGACTCTAAGCATTGAATAAATATTCCATTCAGGGACCAAACTATTGCAAGCTTTTAGTTCTGAATATTCACTCAAACAACCTAACCAGCAAACAGCACATGTGCCAAATAAAACAGCATTGGAATTATGTTGTTTAACGTGTCAACTCATTCACATGTAAAGCAAGTGGTTTGTGGAACTTACTTAAATAGTTCAAAGGAAAACACTATATGAAACCTTGAAAGAGAACTGTCTTAGTGAAAGTGGCCTTCACACATTTCTACAGATTCTCTGCCACATCTTAAAAATACCAGATGGTACTCAGCCAGCCACACTTTAGTCCTACTGAAATCAATAGAACAATTTAGCGATTGATTTCCATCAGAATAAAGCATGACTAACTTATTCTGGATAAATCTCTCTATGTATACACCAAACAGTGCCCCTTTTAACTTGCTCAATGATAATTCATTTCCTTCAACTAATACTCCACCTGGAATAATCACATTATGAAAACTCAGTAGCCCTCAAACTGGTTAAATTCACCTGTTTCTATACCTGGACACACAGAAAACTAGGACAAAGCTTCCAATCCTAGAGAGAATAAGATTAACATTTAATAAGACCTAGAGAGTTGCTGAATTCCATTTTGTTTCCACTCAGTATTCTTGTTCAATATGTATACATACATACAAAATATATACATGCACAAGGAAGACAGGGAGAACTATATTATGGAGGGTACAAATTAAAAGAACACAACAGTTCTGCTGTAGCACAGGAGCACAGTGTGACAACCTGGGGAGGCATCTCTACTCATCATAGCACTTCAGTGAGACTTACACTTACCATACTGCCTACGCTCAACATAATTATCACACAACTAGTCATCTGTTCAACTGCATCACTGGTTCAGAAACAACCCCAAAACTTTCCCAGTATTTGGGGTTGCCTCAATTAACTGTGCCTTCCAGTGAGTGTCACCTTGACCCTGCTGGTTTAAAAATACCAGGGAGTACTCAGACCAAAGTTCATGTTATACTTTGGTAATTCATCTAGGATTACAGACTGCATGCTAAGAGTGCCTTCTTACAGGTTCTGTGCTCCTGTGATCTGATGTGATACTGGCTATATCGAGTCTCTGATGTAGACTGTCCAAACTGTATGTACAATACAAATGAGTAGCTGTCTGACATGATGTGAATGGCCTGTCCTCAAAGGACTCTATGGAAGGAGATTGATGTTTTGACTACTTTTTAGACTACAACCCCCAGACTTCTGCAGGAATTCCTCTGTCAGGCATTTTTAATTATCTACAGTTGAGGAATAAGTCCCATGACTGATGGACACAGTAGAGACACAAATAAGCTGAAGAGCTTTTCACCTCATTTTCCTGGTCTTTAGAGTAGGCAAATTTGCAATAGCGATGGCAGCACTGATCCTGACTTTTATGAAGTTTACGGAAACCACAGAGGACAATCTGGACTTTGTTCCGCTACCTACAAGATTCAGGTAGTGATGAAGGTGAAGGATGATGGACAGATCACAGATAAGGGCAGAACAAGAGGTATCTACAGGATGTTCCTATGGATGCACTATGATTCCTAAGATGCAGAGATATGCCACAACAATTTTGTAAAGATGCATGGGGCAGTGATATGCCAAAGGGTAAAACTCAGAATTGGATATCCTCACGTGAAAAGGGTGAATGCTGATGTGAAAGTATGCATCCTAGAGATCTATGGATGCATACCAATCCCTCTGGTGGAGGAGGAAAGGAAAGATGCCTTGGATGGTAACCATCCAGAAATGCTTGGTAGTAATGAAAACACTGACGTAGCATAGACACAGGATACACCATCCCTTTTTGACACTATAATGTACCTGGACTAGAAGCCTCTGGTAGCAAGGTGTGGTGATACTCTTTGTGTTTCTCCCTTCATAAGTAAAAACAAAGCAAAGCAAAATGTGCTGCTTATCTACCACCCCACAGTGCTTAAATCACCCTCTGGGCAATTTAGTATTTAATTATGGAGGCTACATATTGCCCCTCCAACTAGCTGGGTACTCAGTTTATTGATCTTGGAAGGATGAGTTAATCTTGAACCTGAGCCCAATGGGATCGAACTCAGGTCATGAACAGAGTTTTGACTGCAGTACTGCTGTTTAACCACAGCACCATGAGGCTCCTTCAAGTAAGGTATTACCCGTATGATGCTTTCTGGAGACAGAGTGTTGAACTCTATGGTATAGCCTGAGCACATGATAAAGAGCACCCAAGAGCCTGTTGTCATAGCCTCCAAATGGTGGTAAAATCTGTCCATGAATGGAGTGTGTGGAAAAGAGGTGTCAGAGACTCAGTTTGTCACTGGCAATGGCTTCTTCTTTATGGCAGCTCAAAACATAGAGGTGATGAGGAGCTGTTGGGACCTGTAAGGATGCCTGACATGAGGACCTGTGCAGAGGGGTCCTGGAGTAATAGTACGTGTAACAGAACTGTCTGCATCTGGCCTGTGACTAGGATGAGAAAGTATGATGATAGATGCCAAGATGTTCAGCTCTGGCATGTAGTTTGTTGTCATGCTCAAGTTTATCATCACTCTTGTTGCTGAATAGGCACTTTGCATTACAGCAAACATCCTCTATGTTAGAGTGTATCTCAGAAGCAAGACCTGATTATGTGAACCAAGTGTGTTATCACAGTGCTTCTGCCAAAGTCTCTGCAGCTGAATCAACAGCATGATGCACCAAGTTGATCTTTTGGGCTGCCAGACAATGAACATCTGACTAGAAAAGCAAGGCAATTTTAAGTTAATACTCTGAAAAGTTGTTAAACATTGGGAAGAGCTGCTGATTAGTGCCCATGTAGGCAGCATAATTTACAATCCTTAGGGACAAGGAAACTGATGAACAGATGAGTCTGTCCATCACATTCAGCTTTTTCCCTTCACCGTCAACATGTTCTGAATAACAGCAACATTTGTCTGCCCTCTGCTGTATCCACTATGATGGAATTTGGGAAAGGATATTTGAAAATGAATTCTGAGTATTTTTCTTCACTGCAGTAGAGCTGGTCAATTTTTCTGGAGATTGGTGGAACAGATGCTGCTGCTGCCCTGATTGTCTGATGACATGCAAGAGAAATGGAAGCACTGGGATTCCTGTCAGAATCGCAGTTTGGGTTTACACCTTCTTGAATACGAGGTCAGTGACTGGACAAGGTGGCTTCTAGATTTCAGGTTCCACGCCTGATGCCATGTGGATCAACTGATCTGAGAAAGCCCTCACCATCCTCTGTGTGTGAAGAAGAGTTAGTATCCGCTACTGGGCCCACAGGGACATGAAGACATTGCAGTTTGATGACTGTGATGGTATGGATTCATAGCTATCTGAATCCAAGGAGTTTGCAAAGTACTTCGGGGGAGGGAGTTATCTGTTTGGAGGTTTGTGTTTCAGCGGTAGCTGGTAGGATGGAAGAATTGGCAGTATGGGTGTGATTACTGTTGAAAACTGACTGGTGGCAAGGATGGCACAGTAGCTAGTACGGTGTTCAAAGCTGAAGTAATTGTTGGATCTGGTAGTATAAGGAACAGCAGAAGCTATGTGGAAACAGGGACTCGATTTAGCAAGTTTGGAATGGAGGTAGTTTCAATCAGTATCAAATATGATACCATGTAAGTGAACACTGAAAACCTATTCTGGTCCAGCTGGGAGTGCTGGTACTGATGGCACCACCACCACCATCATCTTAGAAGTGCAAAGCTGGAATGGACCCTATGGATCATCAAGTCCAGCCCCCTGTTAAGGAGGCATAGTGGGGAACCGAACTTCCAACCTCTGGCTCTGCTGCTAGATACCTAAACCACTAACTGATTCCTGGACTGAAACTGCAGAGGTAAGCTATGGGGTACAAGACCTCAGTGGCAGATATCTTGCCTTATGACTCTGCAGAGAAGGAAGAAGAGGGGGAAAGTTCTTCTTGTCTGTCTTGTCTTTCTTTCACTTTTTTCTCTTGAGTTTCAACATAAAGCTGTTGGACGATTCTTTTAGATCTGCTGGCTGTGGAGGAAACCGATGGTGGGTTTGGAGCTGAAGTGGTCGGAGCCAATGTGGTTGAGACTGAGGTGGTTGATTCTAATGTCCAATGTGTGGTAGAAATGGAAATAGTAGAGAAGATAGCCACAGTTGTTTGCGGCACTTGCAGACTGCCAGGGATTTAAGGGACTGCTACTTTGTCAGAGTTTCTGAGGGCAAAACTGGACTCTCCTACATGAGTACTCTCAACTAAGTGTCATGTTTTTCCCAGCTTTAAGGTATAAAGGTCAAGCAGTGCTTGCAAGCCTGGTAGTTGTGACTTTCCCCAAGGCAGAGGCCATACATAAGAGTGGCTATCTGACAATGTGGTTTTAATTTCATTCATTCAATTCCTCTATGGGTTATTTTTTGAACAGAGGCGCGATTGCCATGGAATGATGAAGGCAGAAGGCCTTACCACAGCACAACAAGCAACAAATTAGCTTCTTTTTTCCTTGATTAGAAGACCTGGTAATGCTAAAAGGAAGTCCCATGTGTATCAAAATCATACAGGCATACGCTCCAAAGTGCTCATAAAAATGAAAGAAATATAGAAACAGTATGCAAAAGTAATGCTTAAATTTCATAATGGGGGATTTGATCTTAAGCTGAGGGAAAAAATACGGATGTGCACCAGAAACCAAAATTCAAATTCAGAAACTGGATTCAGAATTCAGGACTTCAGATACAGAATTTTTAAAAGTTGGAAATTCTGGATAGCTTACAGTGAATGTGAATACTATACAGTCATTCTCTTCCCCTTTAAAAAAAAACACACAAACATGCAAGACATTTTTAAAGGATTTCTGTGTCCTCTGAAATAATCAATGTGAAAAAACACCTTTGGGAAACCTATTGCAACCCCAATCAGGAGACACTGAGTTCTCTGCCCCTACTACATTTGGTGCTAAAGTGTCTTTAAGTTTAATTTCTCAAGAAATCATTCAATGATGCCTAAGAAACAGGTTTCACTTTCACTTCTTCCACTAGCACGTAGGACCTAGCCTTTTGCTTTCTAATCTATAGGAGTATATGGAACTCCAAAGATTACAAATTATTATGACAGTTATTCGGAACAATCTGAATATGGCATTATTCGGTCAATTCCTAGTATTTCCAAATCCAAATGCAGATCCCTAGAAGAAAACGTACAGATATTCTGTTGGAAGATAAAGACTTGAAAAATGGAACAGATATGGAGAATAAAAGATGCCATTTTGTGAAAAAGAGGAATACTACCTTCAAGTTTCCATCAAAGTAACTGTATACATGAAAAGCCCTGCAAGACAGCACTACAGTATTCATTTTTCTCTTCTCAGATGGCAGAAACTTATATACATATGCTGAGGAATCACAAGGTGCAACAGCTCTCTCTTTACTTTAAGGTATATCTCAATTTGTTTATACAAAACTAAGACTTTTATATTTTCAAATTTCATAAGTATGCCAAGTAGTACAATTTTATATGGTATCTAAACTATGTGTCAAACATTCTGTGTTGCTGAAGCAGAGGATTTGATAAGAAACTAAATGTTGCATATATATCAGTTTCCCCCCAGACACCACACCCTCAAAACTCTTTGTTTTCCCATTGGTTCAAATTTTGAGCAAATTTTACATCACTTCATTTGGAATATGGAATTGGGTTAGGATTATGGTAAGAGTTAATGTCCAATTAATAACTACAACTGTAAACCACACCTTGTTTCTGATGTAAAATCCTAGTAAACAGACCAAATTAAAACATATTTTTCTGTTTTGAACATGATTATTTATTTTTAACTGGAATCACAAGTTAAAATCATGTTCGTGTTAGTTCTGCAATACAAGGTTGATGATGTCATCAGCCAGAGCAAGTTTATGGAAACTAAACATTTTCCCCTCCCATCTCAAAGCTCATATGGGTCTCAATTTATCTCTTTCATTGTCAGGTACTTATGTGGGCCAAGGGATTGGAGTGAGAACTGTCAGGATGAGTTCACAACCACTGGCAATTAATTAATTAATTTTTACCCTGCCTTTCTCCTTGAAAAGGACCCAAGGCGGCTTACAACATTTAAAGTTGAAAAAATGAATATACAATGGTGGTTAACATCATTAAAATACAATATTTAAAGCAAATAACAATGAATATAAAGAGGCAGTTTGCATCATTAAAATGCAGTGTTAAAGCTAAGAACAGTAGTATACAAATATTTAAAAGAAAAAAAATGGCACTCTGAGAAATGGAAAACACAAGTAGTACTAAAAATCCAGTCAAAGCAGTTATGCATAACAATCCATCTAAAAATGTCAGACAGGTAGCTAGTTACTGAGGTAAGGCTTGCCTGAAAAGAAAGGTCTTTGCCTACTTGTGGAAGGACAGCTAAGATGGGGCCAGTCCGGCCTCCTGTAGGAGGAGGTTCAGTCATTAAAAACTTCCTCCTCCTGTCCTTCCACCCAAATGGGTTCCCAATGATGAAAGAGATGACTCAGGATACATAGTAGCCTCAGAACATGAGAAAAAAAAACATTTAATTTCCAAAATATTTACCTATACTGCAAACCTTACATGAACAAGGAGTTCATCCACTGTGTCAAAGATGAAAAGTGATGATAGAGGGGACAAGCAAATGAAAACAAGTAAACCTGCTGTCTATTCTAGCTTCGTACCTTTATCATCAAAAAATCTCGAATAGCTGTCTCTGCAAAGTGCCCGCCAACTTAACTGACATGGGAAGTAAAATGATAATGAGATAGTATTGGAAGTGACTGGATCTGTTCAAACTGGGTTCTGATGTTATGTTAGGAAATTAACTATCACCAGGAGAAAATGAAACAAACTTGATGCATATATATTAGATTTGTACTTTTAATGTTGCATTTTTATTACATTTCAAGTAAGGTGAGCTACATAATAACTAGCAGGCATGTCTGCAAATAGTGGACAGAAGTTAAGGAAGTACAGTGGTGCCTCGACTTACGAACTTAATTGGTTCCGGAACTCCGGTCGTAACTCGAAATGGTCATAAGTCGAAGCACCATTTCCCATAGGAATGCATTGAAATGCAATTAATCCGTTCCGGCCGAAGAAAAAAATAACCAAAAAAAAAAAAATCACTGCAAGACCCATCGGAAATGCAATTAATCCGTTCTGGCCGAAGGGGGGGGGGGGGGAGAAAAGGAAGGAAAGCGTGCAATACCCATCGGAAATGCAAAAAAAGCAAAGCAGAAAGCAAGGAAAGCGTGCAAGACCCATCCGAAATGCAAAAAAAGCAAAGCAAAAAGCAAGGAAAGCGTGCAAGACCCATTAGAAATGCAAAAAAAAAGCAAAGCAAAAAGAAAGGAAACCGTGCAAGACCCATCGGAAATGCAAATGAAGCAAAGCAGAAAGCAAGGAAAGCGTGCAAGATCCATCAGAAATGCAAAAAAAGCAAAGCAAAAAGAAAGGAAACCGTGCAAGACCCATCGGAAATGCAAATGAAGCAAAGCAGAAAGCAAGGAAAGCGTGCAAGATCCATCGGAAATGCAAAAAAAGCAAAGCAAAAAGCAAGCAAACCCCGCAAGACCCATCGGAAATGGGGGGGGGAAACCCCCAAAAGCAAGCAAACCCCCCAAGACCCATGGGAAATGGGGGGAAACCCCCAAAAAGCAAGCAAACCCCCCAAGACCCATCGGAAATGGGAAAGAAAAAAAAGAAACAAACAAACAAACCCCCCAAGACCCATCGGAAATGGGGGGGGGAAAACGCCAAAAACAAACAAACCCCCCAAGACCCATCCGAAATGGGGGGGAACCAAAAAACAACCCCCCCAAGACCCATCACAGCACAGAAACATAACCCCCCCAGCCCAAAACCATGCTGCAAAACCCACCCAGAACAGTTTTTTAAAAGCAGAAAGCAGCACCTTATCTTACCAGGCAGTCCAAAACCTCCTCCGATCGCTCCTCCTTTGTAGCTCTTTCGCCCCGAATCGCTGGGGCGAAAGAGCTACAAAGAAGCAGCCTCTTCGCCTACCAATGGTTAGCAATTTGAATTTCCCGCCTTTTTCTGTTCGTAACTGGAAGCTCCGGCTGCAAGTCGAAGCAAAATTTTGCGGCTAGAGCTGGTCGTAACTCGAAATGGTCGTAAGTCGGGACGTTCGTAAGTCGAGGCACCACTGTAATCTTAAAACTGATGAACATACTACTTTTCATTTTTTCTTATTCTTACAAGTGAGAAACGAGTAGAAGCCAAGATTAGGCAGTCCTTTCTGTAGCTTGGCTGACAAAAAAAAAATTGACAGCTGCTTTTATCTTCCTTCTGTCATGCCTATTTATAGCAAACTGTTCTTCTGAACTGGCTGGATTTTACTCATGAATTATGCTCTATCAGCCATTACTTAACAGTGCCTACATATCTCATGTGTGGTATGTTAACAGGTCACTGTTTTATTCTGCAGAGCAGTCTCAATGTCAGCTGCCTATGGCTCACAATTCTATTTTAGCAAGAGCAAGATGAAATAAATACTTTACTTATACATAAAGAAAAATATTATTACCCTGCTAGAAGAGAATGTATAGCAATCCAAAAGCCACCAAACCACACTTCAGCATATCAGATACCTTTTTTTGACAGAACAAAGCAGATTCACCTAGAAAACCAACAGGGGGGGCACATTTAAAAGACAAGAATAATATCAAATACGGGAGGCAAGCAGTTGAAATAATGGGACATAGGAAAGCAAGGGAGCTACACAACTGACACAAGATCCCCACCATATGTAGTGATTCTGGGACACTGGAAAAGAGTATCTGTTACTGGGTTCACACAGAGGTAAAAGTAAAGTATTCAGTGGATGGAGGCATTTCTGACACTTACCAAAGAGGAAATAGGCAACTAGGTTTGCAAGACTTCTAACAAATACATTTTTCCCACGCCCTGTGATTTTCGCACATGCCTCCCGAGACATCCTGCCAGTTCTTCAAACTGCTGCATTTGTCTGCCTCAGTAGGGAGTCACCTCCATATAGTTCTCCTCCAAAAGTGTCAGGAAACCATCCATACACAGCCATCTCCATGGTCACTAAAGCCTGTGACAGCTTTACCTGTTCCAGTGGCTCAGAGTCCTTGAGCACTGTCCCTGTTCCAGTGGCCCACAATCACTGTCCAAGGGTAGGGCTTAATACTATGATTTCTATGATTTTTATGTCTGTGCGATTTCCTTTTGAAATTACCAGGAGTGTAAAACAACGTTTCTAACAGCGGCATTTACATTTTTGTCAATGTTCACTGGAAAAGACAATGCTAGGAAAGTTGGAAGGCAGCAGGAAAAGAGAAAGACCAAGTACAAGATGGATTGACAAGATGGATGGAAGCCATAGCCATGATCTTACAAGAGCTGAGCAGGGCTGTTGAGGACAGGACATTTTTGAGGTAACTCATTAATAGGTTCACCATACGTTGGAGGTGACTTGATGGCATGTAACAACAACAGCAACAATGAGATCTGAAATGCAAAGCAAAGCCACTACATGGATCTTCCTAGTACCCACCCCTCATCCTGACTAGATTGGAACATAAAAAGGCCTTCAGTCACCAAAAAAGCTTTACAAAGCCAGAAGGTGCTAAAACTCTCAAGAGTGAAAGTTAAATTAGGAATTTGGAATATTCAGAGAATTATGTGGTAAGAAAAATCTACAGTGCAATGAAAGAAATGTAAAGAGTGAATCATGATCTTGGATGAAGTGGTGTTTGGGCCAGGACCTTGCCAATTATAGACACATGCTGGGCATGGTATGTTTTATTTCAGTAGTCATTGTGCTAATACTATTACAAAGTTTGCAATCATATTGACAGTGAATATTGCCTTTTCATGATGTGCCCAACATAGGACAGCCTGTCTGTCATTTGTGCCTCCAGAGATAGTTCATGTTTTATTTGATCTAGAACCACTTTTTCATCTTTCTGGCAGTCCACCTTTCTCCAGCACCATATTTCAAGCGAATCAATTTTTTCCTTGTCAGCTTTCTTTACTGCCCAGGTTTCACACCCGTACACAGTGACTGGAAATACAACAGTCTTGGTCTCCAGTGACACATCCTTACACTTGAGGATCTTTTCCAATTCCCTCGCTGTTGCCCTTTCAAGTCTCAGTCTTCTTCTGATTTCCTGGCTGCAGTCTCCATTTGGATTGATGACTGAACCAAAGTATCAATCAGTATTTCAATTTCTTCATTGTCAGCATTGTCAATATTGTGTAGTTCTTCTGTAGTCATGATTTTTGTCTTCTTAATCCTCAACTGCAGTCCTGCTTTGGCACTTTCTTCTTTCACTTTCACTAACAGTCATAGCCAAGTCATTGCTGCTTTCTGCCAGTATGATGGTGTCATCTGCACATCTTAAATTATTGATGTTTCTTCAACCACATTTTGTGGGGGGCAGAATGTGTGAGGAATTGAGTGAGGCTTTAGAATTAAAATATTTTTTTCTCTAATTATGCAGTTATGAGATAAAATGGTTCAATCAGTTTGCCTCAACTGGCACTTACTGGATCAATACATTCACTCAGAGACTATATTAATGAGAAAGAATAAAATGTTTCCATTTACTTTGAGTTCTTCACAGATAAAAATAAACATCATATTGCGTAAAAAAAATGTGAACTTCTTACATCACTAAGCTTAACTGGTTAACCAGCTTCATTACTGACTGACTGGTTACATAGGTGACAGAACACTTCACTCTAACTGTCCACTTCTGACAAACTCCATTGCTCACATTCTGAGAGAACTGTGATTGGAAAAATAAAGGAAAAAGAATCTCAGACAGAGAGGGAATTATTGTCTGATACTGGATTGATTGACATCCATCTTAGTCCAGAAAGGGCCATCCAACCAAAACCTCTTAAAGGCATCATATGTAGGTTGCAATATATCCAACAATGTTCACTCCTTCTTCATCTGAATCTAGTCTGGTTTTCTGTATGATATATTCTGCATACAGATCGAGCAGATATGGGGATAAAATGCACCCTTGTCTGACCCCATTGACTATAGGAAACCATTCTACCTCTCCATGTTCTGTCCTAATGGTAGCTTCTTTTCTACAATACAGGTTACACATAATGATAATCAAGTGCTGAGGCACGCTCATTTCTTTCAGAACAACCCATAGTTTCTCACAGAGTGGATTGGATTTAAATTAAATTGATTTAAATCATAATTTAAATAAAAATGATTTTTATTTGAACCATGATTTAAATTGATCTTTATTTTTATTATACCCTGGTTTCTCATAATCCACACAGTCAAAGGTTTCACTGTAGTCTATAAAGCAACTGATGTTCTTCTGACAAACATATCTCAGTACTATGGACAAATGTGATGGCTGCCATTCTTCCAGGTAGGTGATAGGTGTTGACACTGTTGCCACCCAAGGTCAGACAGGGTTTAAAAGTGATTCAGTTGGTCAAGGATCCAAAGGCTTCCTGGCCAACCTTCTACACCTGAAGCTACAGCTTTTTCAGAGGTCAGAGAAAGTAACCACCTCAGATTAAGAAAATGCTGCACAACACTCCACACTGTACACTGTTGCTATGCGACAAAGACAGTCCAAAGGCTGATCACATTGTTTTTAAACATTTTAACCCCTTTAAACTCTTGCATTTTCCTTTTCATTTCTGTTCAGTCATCAGAAAATCTACTGTATCTATTAGATGAAATAACACATGCAATTGATTTATTTTCAACTCATACTCAGCTGGAAATGCCTTGCCATCTACTGTTTCCCTCAAGATGCCAGAATTTTAAATTAACTTATTGTTACAGAACAGCACCAATGCATTCATGAACCATCATTCAACTTCCAACTTTGTTCAGACCACTTATGCATGTTGCTGCAGCTCTTTTTTCTGCTTGTAATGTATTTGGCACAAATACCTACCCATACTGCATTTCTATCAATATCCATACATATGTCTACATATTAGTAAGCATAGGAAGAAATAAAACAAGTCAAAATGGGAGCTTATTTATTCAGTTTGAACATTTTCAGAAAAATTTAGAACTTAAGCAGGGCAGAGCCATTCATTTAATAGCAGTGTAGCTCCTTGTTATCAGTTTAATTCCCTCAGTTATTCAGTTCTCATTAGCTGTGGCATTAACATGATCAGGACCAAATTTTTGAAATACAATATAAATTTGGGCTAATTTTTGCTTCTTCAAGAAGTGGCGACATTTCCTGCTGGAACTACTTCATAGTAGCCTTTGGCTTTATCTGAAGTGTTTAATTTTTCAACCAGTACAACTTAACACTTGAGTTTAAATCTCAACCATCCTAAGTGTTTGTTCACTCCAAGCCACCCCTTTCCAAAACAAAATGTAAGAAAACATGTACAGGATTCTATTATGTTTCTACACCAGCTGGTGAATTGCCACAGGTTAAAAAGTCTATGTAGGCAACACTGGTATGCATAACTAACAAGATTCTGGCATGTACTGTATGTTAAATCCTGGCTCAGCAAGTATTTCCTAAAAAGTCCCCTTATCAGGAGAAAGGCACCCTAGAAATAAAACAAATAAATAAATGATAAAAAGTGACACAATAGCTACCAAGTCTCACTAGAAAATGTTTAACCTAAAAGACAAGTGAAGGGCAAAATAAGCCTTTTGCCATACTTGAGGAAATAGTACATGCTTATAAGAAGATCTCTAAAATTTGAGAAGGGAAACACCTAAAGATGATGAATATCTGCCTTTCAGAGGTCCAATGAATAAGTAGAGCATTTGTACTAAATTATCTCAACAACTGGAAAGTGGTTTTAGGAGGAAAAACTTTGAAATCTTTTGAAGAAACATACCTATTCAGATTTGTCTTCCTGTTTTCATTTACATTTCCTCCATGCACTTGGAAAAACCTGACACAACATTAACTAGAATTGCATTACTCTACTACTTTAACAAAGGAGCTCGTACCAAAGATGTATAATTAGTGTATAGTTTTTTGGTTATAAGAGATGCAGAAAATCTTGATTCTTTATTAACAGCCACTTGCAAAACCAGACTTTAGATGCCATAATACCACTACATTAGATTCGGTGAATCATCTAAAGACAAAATAATTTATTACTAAAAATATATGCATTACTTGACAGAAATGTGGTGAGATACCTAAAGCAGGACAAAAATGAAAGCATTCTTACGGTACCTCTAGGTTTGCTAAGTACTCAGACCATTCAATATAGATATTTTGACTCATCATATTTTAGTTCACATATTTTAGAACATTTCTTCAAAGACTTGCATTGATATCTGATCACAGCAAAGTCACTTTTAAGCTAGCTTTACTAAAGCTCTGATCATCATAAAGCTTTCCCCTTGGCCTGTCTAAATACTCTTCCAGCTGCAGTTTTGGAAGGGACATTTTTTAAAATTCCCTTACTGTCAACACTGATGTCCTTGCAATTCTAGAGAAGTTGATTCCATGTATTATAAATTATCTTTTTTACTGTAATATATGAAAAATGTGTGTTGAAGCTTTTTTATAAAAATCCCCAAGAAAATCCAATGTATTCTATATTCTTGTATTTCTTTTAGATCTTAACACAGCCATTTATCTCAATGTTTGTTTATTATTTAATTAATTATTTATTTGATTTATATGCCGCCCATCTGGCAGCCAAGGCCACTCTGGGCCAATGCTGCAAAACTTAATGCTGCTCCAAATAAAATCCACCAGGGATTTTGTTTTATCAATGTCATCATTCATACTTCAGCATTTTATGGTTGGTAGCATACAGGGTGATATACTTACTAGCAATTTCCTTATTAAATTGGCATTCTATTTGATAGCATGCTACACTGCAGACTATACATCTGATGTCATATATTTGCTAAGAACATTGGTCATTGGCCACAATAAAGTAAATTACCAAAACTTTGATAATAGTATCCTTGCCATTCCATTCAGTGCAAACACCGAAATTCATGCAAATAGTCACTGTTACTAAAAATGGTTTGCAGCGGACAAAAGAAAGCACTTTCTGTTATTATAAGAGCAAGAAAGAATTCTAACCACTCTGGAAAAACAAAAATCTACTAGTAAATAATAAGTGGGGGGGAAAAACTGAACTCTATACTTATTTTTATAAAAACCTAACTAAACTAAGTTTGTTCTATACAGATATGAAACATAGGATATTTTGGTAAAATAGTTATTCTTTTACAGAAGAAATGGATCACACAATTCTTGAAGCCACTGTTAGACTGCTAGATAGAAAGATGAAATCAAGATTTAGGCCTAAGGCTACAAATGCCATCAGGTTTAATTTACATGTGGATGGGATGATCAGGTAGATAGTTTATTTTATAAAACCCCTCAGCAAAGATTCCCAAGCAAACATAGCAATGATAGAACAGGTGGAGAGACTCTCTTACGAATTAGGAATTAGTTAAACAGAAGCAGAAAGCTGAAATAAATCAGTACTCACATCAGAAACAGATAAACAGTGAGACTGTCTAAGGATCTGTGTTGAGATCAGTATTTTTCAATATGTTAATAGATCATCAGAAGTGAAGGGTAAGCAGTGAGATGGCCATATTTGTGGATAACATCAAATTATTTAGGGTGACTAAAAGGAAGGAGAAAGAAGAATTTCAGAAGGCTCCCTCCAAAATGGAGGAACAAGCACAGGCACAGCAAACACAATTAAATATAAATAAACGGAACTGATGCATAAGGGGGCAAATGATTCTATATAAGTTGAGGGCTTTGAGTTGACAGTTGCCATACAAGAATAAGATCTTGGGGTTGTGGAGATAGCTCAACGCAAAAGTGGAGCTAATATGCAGTTAGTATAAAAACCAAAACTACTCACAGGGGGCTGTTAAGATATGAATAAAAGATTAGAATTCTATCATGAAATACCACACATGCAAGGGTGTTCTGGATTTTATTTTATTTTTTTGTACTTTGCCAGCACTCCATCAGACATCTGGGCACAAAACAGATGCATGACAGACTGCATGACCTGAGAACATCCGAAGTCATGATGGGGCACACCACTTGTGTGATTTGCTGATTTATACTCCATGAGTTTCAACTGCATTCTGACCAACGTCTTTATTCAGTGTGACTACACTGGGATGCTGTGTACAGTTCTGGGACTTGGGTTCCCACTAACCTTTTGTATAACAATGATTATTAGACAAAGGCAACATTTTGTCTAACAAGATTGGGAGGAAGATTCTAATCCACACCATCAAAGGAAGGAAATTTGAAACCTACACCGCTGATGTGAGTCTGCAGCCTCCATTTTGAAACTTGCTTTTAGCAAAGGACCTTGCAACATGTTTCTAGCCATTATTTTTGGAACTTATATGTTTCTTCTGCACCATCCTCAGCTTCGTGGCACCCAACCTAATGCTGAAAGTGTTGGTCATAGTGTTGAAAGCTAACTTGTCTTTGTGATTGTTTAGTGGCCTAATAAAGATATTGCCCATCCTTGCCTTCAGATTGTGCACAAGGCACAGACTGATTTCCTTCTTCATTTCTACTGTCTTTACTTCCTACTGTTCTTTTAATCAACTTAAGACAACATGTATGGCTCTCTTCCTCCCCACTTTATCCTCACAATAACCCTGCGAGGCAGGTCAGGCCAAAAAAGTATAACTGGCCCAGGATCACCTAGTAACTTTTCATGATCAAGTGGGAAGATGTCTCCCAAGTTCTAGTAAAAAAAAAACTTCGAATGAGCACACATTTTATATTTTTCCACTTTTTTCAGAGGATATCTTATCTGACCATAAGTAATTCCATAACTAGCTAGGTACCACAATTAACGCACTTCACTAAAATGTACGAGAATATCATATCTCTCATAAAACAAAGAGACATGAGATTGTGGTACATCTCATAATGCATAACACATTATTAAGCAAACAGAAGCTGGAAAGGAGCAGGATTAATTTCTGTGCACAAGATGCCTTGTACACTATTGTCCATTGCTTGAACGCTGTCTTCTATAGGCATTTCACAAAACTGATGGGACAACTCAAATAAACGGCTAATATTTTCTCTCATGGCTTGTCTACATTTCTAATTTACTGGCAAATACTGATCTGAAGTTGATTTAGCCTGCAGCATATATGCTTAAAGTGTCTGAAAATACAGAGCTGCCACCAGAAACCAGGTTGCTCAGTTCAAGTACAGTACTATTATTTTAAAAGGTGACAGATTTCCCTGATAACATTTTGGAGGTAATTTTATAAACATATACTGGGTAGAAAAACATCTAACCATAGAGCCATTTTCTCATTTTTATCTACAGCTGTGACATTCAACATAATTTTAAGATAATTCTTCAAATAATTAAACTTTGATTATCTCTGATTTCATCAGTATAGATAGCCCCTCCACCAATGCCCATCATCATTCTGCTCACAGCTGCTAAGGATCAGTTTGTCACCAGCTGATCAAATCTTTGGTGATTCTTCATACTTAGCAAGGTTAACCCTAGATTGTGAACACATAGCCTCTGAGGTATACTCAAAGGCTTCTCAGCAGCTAGAATTTACCAGAACACACACTGATCACAGCCTTTGAGAACCTATGATCAACTCCACATTAAAAAGTAGGAAAGTTATCACAATGGAGTAAAATGGTATTTTACTGAATAATTACTGAGTAGTCTCCAATATTCTGTTGTTCAGCACAGTGCTGGAGCAGGTTGTGGCTTCTCAGATTCCTGGATCAGATGAATTATCTAGATCTCTTTCAATCTGGCTTCAGGCCTGGATATGGATAGAGACTGCTAAGGTCGCCTTGGTGGATGACCTATGCCAGGAACTGTACAGGGGGAGTGTGTCCCTGTCGGTTTTGCTGGACCTTGCAGCAGCTTTCAGTACCACTGACCATGGCATCCTTCTGGCCTGTCTCTCTGGGATGGGACTTGGAGGCACTGTTTTACAGTGGTTCCCGGTCCTTCCTGAAGGAGAGACCTAAGAAGGTGGTGCTAGGGAACTCCTGTTCAATACCCTGGCTGCTGGCCTGTGGGATCCCTCAGGGTTCTGTTTTGTCTCCTACGTTATTTAACATCTACATGAAACCAGTGGCAGGGGTTGTCCGGAGTTTTGAGGTTTGGTGTTACTAGTATGCGTATGACACCCAACTCTATCTCTCCTTGCAATATAAATCGGAAGAAGCTGTTTCGGCTCTAGTGTCTGGTGTCAGTAATGATTAGGTTGAATAAACTGAAACTTAATCCAGGTAAGACTGTGGTGTCGGGAAACTTCAGCAGGTCCATAACATGGCTGGAGCCATCTTTGTCTTCCTTCTGCAAGCAGGTGAAGACTTTTCTCTTCAGACAAGCTTTCCATTAATGACTGGCTACCTAAGTATGGTTTTAAAATGGATTGTTGTGCCTTACTGTTTTGAATGTGTTTTTTGTGTTTCTTTTGTTTACCATCTTTTAGTGCGGTATTTGTTTGAGCCTTTTTATAGTTTTTTAATGTTGTAAGCCACCCTAGGTCTTTGTTAAGGAAAAATGTGGGGTAAAAATATTTTAAGTAAAACAAAATAAAATAAATATTATACATAGGTGACACTAACATGAATGAGACATGCAGATTGGGTTGTAATTTCTTTACATCTTTCTAATTTTTTGGACTTTTCCAAAAGCACTTGAAAGGTAGTAATTACCTTTGGTTGTATTAATATTCTTACTTTCATAGTTAGTAAACTCAGGTCTCAATTCAGTTGTTAATCCCAATTAGATGTACTTAATGAGAACTTGGGGCAATTAATCAGCATTTATGTAAATTCAACTGATTCAATGGTTCTCTCTAGCTGGGTTGAACAAATGGATTTAGGCCAGAATAAACAAAATCATATGAGCTTATAGCAAAATGTTCTAGTTGGCTGAGTTTGTTATGTTAATCACAAAACATAATTCCCCATACAAATAGATGAAAAAGAACTATCTAAATAATCTACATCTCTTAATTTTATTGTATCATTGGAGTTTCTCACTTTCACTAAAACTCTCAGAAGCCTTCACCGCTATCATCCAAGAACATCTGGGGACCCAGGCTGGGAACCAGTGAGTTAGAGAAATTAACTTGCCTCAAAGGAGGGGGCTCTTGCTCACCTGCTGTTTTAAGAAGTTGTACCGAGAAAGAATGAACTCTGTAGGTCCTAGATCAAAGCTACCTCTCTGCTATTTTATTTACTTAAAGTATTCTACCCACCTTTCTCCATAAAGGGACCCAAGGCAGCTAATGTATGAGTTTTAGGTAGCCACATTTAGCCTTTGTTGTTTTCTGGTGTGACTTCCTTTGGCTTTGAGGACTGTGATACTAAAACCAGGTTTTGCCTTGACCAAGTTATTGGGATTTTGGTGTTTGTAAGTGGCTGCAGTTCTACCTTGCAAGGCTGGTGTATGTTCTAAGTGCCTAACCTTCTGTATTTTTAAACTCCCTGGAAACAATGCTAGAATGGAGCAACTTGAAGTGTCTGAGAGTAACACAGTTTCCGTTAGGCTCCATCACCAGCTAAAAAAAAACAGTAGTGTGGCTAAGTGGCTATAGAAAGGGGCCTAGACTGTTTCTGTCACACACTGAATAAAATTTGAATTTTTAAAAAAGTTTAATTTGATTTAAAAAAATAATTTATAAAATTCTTACAGTCTTGAGCTCCACCCACACACCCATTTGGGAAACAATTGGTATAGAATCAGAAATATTACTCTACTAGATCTAACTTCCTCTTGACAGATCCAGAAGAGAAAATGACCGAACACCACTAGTTGTTGCTTTCAGGCCACAAAAAAAAGAGCACTCAAACATACCGTAAGTGAACTCCAGCCCTTTACTGATAAGAACACTTCACTCTCCCAAGCCCTTGGGGGCAGACCTATACTCAGTTACAGACAACCCCCTCAAACTCACGTAACTACTAACACACAACAGACTGTAAAAATAACAGTCTCCATAGTATAATAAAGCATAATGTCGTTTCTCCTATTCTTATTCTATACCAGGGGTTCCTACACTCCTTTATAGTGAAAAGATCTGAATATAATAGAATCATGAAGTTGTAAGGGGTCTATAAGGCCATCGAGTCCAACCCCCTGCTCAATGAAGGAATACAAATCAAAGGATATCTGCCAGACGGTTGTCTAAATTATTCTTGAATGCCTCCAGTGTTGGAGCACTCACCACCTCTCAAGGTAATTAGTTCCATTACCATAATGCTCTAACAGTCAGGATGTTTTTCCTGATATTCAAATGAAATCTGGCTTCCTGTGACTTGAGTCCATTGTTGCGTGTCCTGCACTCTGGGATGATCAAAAACAGATCTGGCCCCTCCTCTGTATGACAGCCTTTCAAGTATTTGAAAAGTGCTATCATATCACCCCTCAGTTTTCTTTTCTCAAGGCTATACATACCCCGTTCTTCAAGTCTTTTCTCACAGGGCTTAGTTTCTAGCCCCCTGATCATCCTTGTTGCCCTTCTCTGAACTTGTTCCAAATTGTTGGCATCCTTCTTAAAGTGCGGTGTCCAGAACTGGACGTAGTACTCAAGATAAGGCCTAACCAGTGCCGAATAGAGGGGAACTAGTACCTCACGGGATTTGGAGACTATACTTCTGTTAATGCAGCCTAAAATAGCATTTGGCTTTTTTGTAGCCACATCACACTGTTGGGTCATATTGAAGAATCAAAAAGAAGACTGTTGTGAAATACCTCATTGACTCACTTAATTTGCAACTTTCAAACAAACCAACTACTGTCTCTGTATTTTGATGCCATGTATAAATGTGTACAAAATTGCCATATTACCTCACTCTTATGTCTCAGGACATCAATTTTATTCATAAAAGCTCATGTTAAAATATAACCATCTTTAAGATGCCACAACATTTTTGTCCTTTTTATTTTTATTTGTTTTTGCTTGATACGTTTACACAGACTAACACTAACACAGCTACTTCTTCTAAATCAAAAACTTTCACAAGCTTCTCCCTCAACTGCATCTTCCATCATCCCTCCCTTCTGGCTCTCCAGATCTAGATCCAGAAAATGCACCTATCCCAAGATTTGAAAGGTCTGTAGTAGGTACAAAAAGCAACTTGTAATACAACTGTACTTTTATCAGATTAGAGATGGATACGAACCACCAAATCTGTGGTTCATGCCAGTTCATTTTTCAGCCTAACAAGTATTCACCACTTTCCAGCACTGCCTCAACTGGTTGGCACCCACTCAGAGGCACGCTTGGAAGAGCTAGGGCAGGAAAGTCATGGTGCTGCCTCTGAGTCTGCACCCACCAGAACAGACAGAAGTGGGAAGCGCCAAACATCTGTTCAGCTGAAAAATGAACCATCACAAACCATCAGTTTGGTGGTTCATTCCCATCTCTAAACAGAATGTCATAAAAGCCCTGAAAAAGGTTGAAGTCAGTATCTACAGCAAGAGTGAGGAACCTCAGGTACTGGGGCCAAATCAAGTACCAACAGAGTTCTCCATATAGATATACCTCATAATATCATTTAGTGCTTTCCCAGCTTTTCATTGGATTTTCCCACTCTCCTTAGGCTACTTTACTGGGAGTAAGAATTTTAAACTAAAATACGCTAATGTTTTGATTCTGGCCTCACTCACCACTGAAATGCAGCTTGCTCTCCAGAATCCTCTGAAAAGTAATTAGGCCATCAGTCTGAAATGTGTTCCATATCCCTTTTCTTTAATAAGGTCTGAATGAATTTCATTTGGATTTGAAAAAAAAATGTCAGCTATGAGCACAACAGGTTCAGTCATAATTAAGAACAATATGAATAGAGGAACCATGCCAAGTTATTTGGAAATGTAAACCAAGTGAAAAGTACACAACCTGCATTATGTGTTGTCATTCTGAGACTATAGAGTATGGCATTAAAGCTTTTCCCCTATGTGAATTGACTTATAAGAAAATTAATCAGAAGCAGCCACCTGCCTTCTGGTATTAGTTGGCACCTTAGTTATAGTAGAGCCTGCAATAGGGAAAATACTGTAAGTCATGATGCACTCACTGCATGGCAATTATTACCTTCCTCCCTATTGGGTTTTATCCAGAAGATGGTGATTGCGGCCACTCTTTGCAGCACTTATTTTGACATGATGACTTGCAGTGTACAATGTCCCAAAGGGTTCTTTTCCGTCTTCTATGTTACTAGATATCTGTTTGAAGACACTGGGAGGTCATCTGGCACACTGTAGTCTGGTGCTACCAATATGCTGCTGCCCTTTAGCCCTCCTGGACTTTCAGGTAACAGCAGTCATGAGTCCTTTTACACTGTTCTGCTTACTGCAGCAGCTACAACACTGACAGAAGTCACTCGTTCCTTCTTTATTTAATCTCTTGACTACTTAAGAACATAAGAGCATAAGAAGACCCCTGCTGGATCAGGCCAAGAGCCCATCTAGTCCAGTTTCCTGCATCTCACAGTGGCCCCACCAGATGCCTCTGGGAGCACACAAGACAACTAGATACCTGTCTCCTGATACCCCTCCCCACCATCTGGCATTTTGAAGTACAGTGGTGCCTCGCAAGACGAATGTAATTTGTTCCGCGAGTAGCGCTGTCTTGCGAAAAAATCGTCTTGCGAAAAGCAGTTTCCCATAGGAATGCATTGCAATGCATTCCTATGGGAACCTCGCAAGACGAATGAAATTTTTTCGTCTTGCGAGGCATCGGTCTTGAAAAAAAAAATCATCTTGCGAAGCATGGCCATAGAAGAAGCCATCTTGCGAGGCACCATAGCGATCGCAAAAACCATTCGTCTTGCGGGTTTTTCGTCCCACGAGGCGTTCGTCTTGCGAGGCACCACTGTACCTTCCTTTTAAGTCTGGAGATTATACATCCCCATCACTGCTTGTAACCCGTGATGGACTTTTCCTCCAGGAATCTGTCCAATCCCCTTTTAAAGGCATCTAGGCCAGATGCCGTCACCACATCCTGTGACAAGGAGTTCCACAGACTAACAACACACTGGGTAAAGAAATATTTTCTGTTGTCTGTTCTCACTCTCCCAACACTCAATTGAAGTGCATGTCTCCTGCTTCTGGCACTGTATGAGAGGGAAAAGAGCTTCCCTCTATCCACTTTAACCATCCCCTGCATAATTTTATACGTCTCAATCATGTCTCCCCTCAGGTGCCTTTTCTCTAGACCAAAGAGTCCCCAATGCTGTAGCCTTTCCTCATAAGGGAGGTGCCCCAGCCCAGTCATCATTTTAGTCGCTCTCTTCTGCACCTTTTCCAGTTCCACTATGTCTTTTTTGAGTGCGGTGACCAGAACTGTACACAATACTCCAGGTGCAGCCTTACCAGCGTTTTGTAATGGCATTATAATGTGGGCTGTTTTATTTTCAATCCCCTTTTTAATGATACGTAGCATGGAATTGGCCTTCTTCACTGCCGCTGCACACTGTGTTGACACTTTCATCGAGCTGTCCACCACCACACCAAGATTCCTGGTCCGTCATCGACAGCTCAAAACCCATTAACTGATAACTAAAGTTTTGATTTTTTGCCCCAATGTGCATTACTTTACATTTTCTAATACTGAAACGCATTTGCTATTTTGCCACCCATTCTCCCAGTTTGGAGAGATCCTTCTGGAGTTTTCACAATCCCTTCTGGTCTTCACCACCTGGAAAAGTTTCCTGTCATCTGCAAACTTGGCCAACTCACTGCTTATCCCTGTCTCCAGGTCATTTATGAACAGGTTGAAAAGCACCGGTCCTAGGACAGATCCCTGGGGCACACGGCTCTTCACCTCTCTCCATTGTGAAAATTGCCCATTGACACCTACTCTCTGTTTCCTAGTTCTCAACCAATTCTCAGGCCATAAGAGGACTTGCCCTCTTATCCCCTGACTGTGAAGTTTTATCAGCAGTCTTTGGTGAAGGACCGTGTCAAACGCCTTCTGAAAATCCAGACAGACAATATCCACTGGTTCGCCCGCATCCAGGTGCCTGCTGACCTTTTCAAAGAATTCTAAAAGGTTTATGAGCCAAGACTTACCCTTACAGAAGCCATGCTGCCTTTCCCTCAGCAAGGACTGTTCTTCTATGTGTTTTAAGATTTTATCTTGGATGAGGCTTTCCATTATCTTCCCTGGAACAGACGTTAGGCTAACCGGCCTGTAGTTTCCCGGGTCCCCTCTCCTTCCCTTTTTAAAGATTGGCATGACGTGTGCTATCCTCCAGTCCTCTGGCACTGTGGCCGTTTTAAGGGACAAGTTGTATATTTTAGTTAAGAGATCAGCAACTTCATCCCTCAGTTCCTTAATAACCCATGGGTGGATGCCATCTGGGCCCGGTGACTTACTTATCTTCAATTTATCAATTAGGTCTAAAACATTAGGTCTCTCTTTCAACCTGTATCTGATTTAATTCATCAGTCAGGAGAGGCCGTTCGGGCAGCGGAATCTGCCCAAGGTCTTCTGTCGTCAAGACAGATGCAAAGAATTCATTTAATTTCTCTGCAATCTCCAAGTCCCCCTTTACCTCCCCTTTACCTCCCTCACCATCCAGAGGGCCAGCCACTTCTCTGGCAGGTTTCCTGCTTCTAACATATTTACAGAAGCTTCTATTATTCCCCTTTATATTGCTGGCCATACATTCCTCAAAGTCTTTCTTTGCCTTCCATATCATCTTCTTACATTTCTTCTACCAGAGTTTGTATTACTTTTTATTTTCCTCATTTGGGAAGGATTTCCATTTAAGGAAGGAGCCCTCTTTGCCCTTTAAAGCCTCTTTAACTCCTTCAGTACCTCTACTGATTTACTGTACCTTAACAGAGCCAAAGTGATCTCATATTTTATCTACTGACAATGACATACCCTGTTTCCCTGAAAATAAGACCTAACCTGAAAATAAGACCTAGTATGATTTTTCAGGATGCTCGTTATATAAGCCCTACCCCAAAAATAAGCCCCAGTTAAGTGAAACCAGGCCCTCCACCATTGTGCTGCAACCAGAAGAAGATGACATGACTGTATTTGAATAAATGTAGGTTGTTGTACATGAAAAAAATGAAACATCCCCTGAAAATAAGCCCTAATGCATTTTTGGGATCAAAAATTAATATAAGACCCTGTCTTATTTTCGGGGAAACACAGTACGCATGTATAACAAAAATGGATTTTGATCTTTGTGTTCCAGGAAAATAAATATAATGCTATACAATTAACAATGAAATATCTGCAAATGTAAAAGAGAAGAAAGCTAATTTTTACCTAAGGCGTTCTGGATGTTTTGGTCTGCAACTTACATCAGCTTCAGCTAATGTGGCCAATAGTATGTGATTACTGGAGGGAACTGGATTTGGGAAAAACTGAAGTGCAAGTATACATCAGGATTCATAAAAAGTCTGAAATGAGATTATATAGTGGCTCTAGCCACCATATACCTAAGTTGACTACATGTTTCCACATTCCTTCATAGAGGTTAATGGTAGAGACTGTGTAACAAAGAGCCGGTGAATTTTTCACACTACAGATGTTTTGAATGATAACTCCCAGAACCCCCAGACTGTGTTGCTAATGATAAAGGACTGTGAGATCTCTACTTTAAAACATCTGGAGTGGAAGAGGTTGTGAAGGCAGAACTACTGACATGTTAACAATTCCCCCCCCCCCCCCCCAATTTCTGGGCAGGCTGTGGTAGGTTGCCTTTCTAGCTGTGAAGGCAGAAATACCCACTTTGTTCCTACCTTCTTTGAAAAGGAAAACAGCTTGGCCTAGTACACAACAGTAAAGGAGGCATTGGGGGGACTAACCTCAAGCAGAAGCAAAGAAACAGTTTATGCACATTTAAGTACTTTAAACAGATTCAAGTCTCCTGGACACTGCCAAGCAAGGGTACAAAAAGAAGCGGCAGTTATAATCTCAAAGCCTTTGAGAAATCTTGGTCTGAGCAGATTTAGGAAAGAATGTCATGATTACTAAGAGCCACTATGAATTTCTCAAAATCAAGTCACTTTAGGCTAATCTTACTTCTTTTTCAATGGAATTGCAATCTTGGTAGATCACAGTAATATCACAGACATAGTGTATCTCGATTTGAGCCAGGCTTTCAATACCCCTCCTCCATCACTCCACAGCCTTCATTATAAATGACTTGGAAGAAGGGATAGAGATATGTGCAGATAACATCAAGCTCAGAGGAGTATCTAGCATTTCAGAAGACAGGATCAGGAATCGAAAGACATTCACAGATTGGGGAACTGGGTAAGAAAAAGATGTGAGTTTCAGCAAAGATAAATGTAAAGTTCCCCATTTAGACAGGAAAAATCAAATGTACAAATAGAGGATGGATTACACTTGGATTACCCACTGTACCTTTGAAAAGGTTCAGGAGTCTTAGTACAACAGGCTAAACATAAATCAACCGTAGGTAGGTAGGTAGGTAGGTAGGTAGGTAGGTAGGTAGGTAGGTAGGTAGGTAGGTGTGATTTCCCAAAAATAAGACAGGGTCTTATATTAATTTTTGCTCCAAAAAACACATTAGGGCCTATTTTTTTCATGTACAATAATCTACGTTTATTCAAATGCAGTCATGTCATCTTCTGCTTGCTGCACAATGGTGGAGGGCGGGCTTTCACTTAACTAGGGCTTATTTTGGGGGTAGGGCTTATATTACAAGCATTCTGAAAAATCATACTAGGGCTTATTTTCAGGTTAGGTCTTATTTTCAGGGAAACAGGGTAGGTAGGTAGGTAGGTAGGTAGGTAGGTAGGTAGGTAGGTAGGTAGGTAGGTAGGTAGGTAGGTAGGTAGAGAGAGAAAAGAAAGAAAGAAAGAAAGAAAGAAAGAAAGAAAGAAAGAAAGAAAGAAAGAAAGAAAGAAAGAAAAAGAAAGAAAGAAAGAAAGATGCTAGGCTGCACCATGTATCTACTTTGATTCTGGGCATGATAGTTTTAGAAGAATAGTACTGAGAAGCTGGAATGTGTCTGGAAGAGATAATTGAAATTGTCAACGTTCTGGAAATGAAGTCCTATGAGGAATGGCTCAGGGAGTTGGATGTGTTGTCTCCTGGAAAAGAGAAGACACAGGAATGGTATAACAGCCATCTTCAAATATTTCATGGGCTGTCACCTGGAAAAAAGAGCAAGCTTGTTTTCTACCACTCCAGACACAAACTCATGGATTTAAACAGTAAGAAATAGATTTATGTCCAACATTAGGTGAACCATCCTGGCAGCAGCAACTCTTTGACAATGAAATGGACTACCACAGAAAGCAATTAATTCCCCACCACCACTGGAGGTTTCTAAGCAGATAATAAATAGTTATGTTTTACAGATGCTTTCACTACAGATTTCCTGTTGCAGTGGGAAGTGTTGGACTTTATTATTTTTGGGACCCCTTCCACCTTTGCAGTTCCTTTGCAGTAGTTCCTCTTTATTTACAGCAATTGAGGGATATGAACTAATCAAAAAGAACAGAGAGAATAAAAAGGGAGGTGGAGTTGCAGTATATGTCAAAAATACACATTCCTGCACAGAAATACAGGAGGAGGAGAGCATCTCGATCAATCTAGTGGGGGCAAAAAACAAAAGGAACTTGGTAGTTGGAGTCTACTACCGACCGCCCAATCAAAGAGAGGAAGCGGACGAAACTTTTGAAAACCAAATTGCAGGGTTTTCAAAGAGACACGACGTAGTAGTGATGGGAGATTTCAATTATCCAGATATATGTTGGGAGGCAAATTCTGCTAAGTATGGCCCTTCCAAGAAATTCCTGGCTTGTGTGGCTGATAATTTCCTCCTACAAAAAGTGGAGAAAGAAACTAGAGGATTTGCTATCCTTGACTTGATTCTGACCAACAGAGATGACTTGGTGGGGGAAGTGGCAGTAAGGGGAACTCTAGGCGAGAGTGACAATGTCCTCCTAGAATTCTTGATTTCAAAGGAAACGAAAGCAGAGTGTAGCCACACAGGTCTGCTGGATTTTAAAAAAGCCAATTTTAATAATCTCAGAACAAGGATAAGTAAGGTCCCATGGCAGGAGATCCTAACAAGAAAAGGAGTCCAAGAAGGGTGGGAGTTTCTAAAAAAAGAATTATTAATAGCACAACTACAAACAATTTCACCAAGAAAAAAAGGTGGGAGCAGCAAAAAAAGCCATCATGGCTTCACAAAAAGCTCAGGGAGGTCCTGAAAACCAAAAAAGAGATGTACAGGAAGTGGAAAGAAGTCCAGGCCACCAAGGATGAGTACAAACAAGTAACAAGGAAATGCAGGGATGGCATTAGGAGGGCAAAAGCTGAGAATGAGCTGAGGTTAGCTAGGGACACTAGTATTAGGCATCCTTCAGTCTCGAAAGACTATGGTAATGTGCTCTGTATGGAGGACTTGGAACAGCATCTAGTGTGGCTGAGAAGGCCAATTCGAGAGTGACAATCCCTTCCACACTGAAGACAAATACAATCTGTCCCCTTGTCCAGCTCCCTGATTTTGCTGCTTCCGTGACTGCCTCTTTGCCTCGGTCTGCTGGACAAGGGTCTCTTCAAATTGGGAGAGGCCGTGATGCAACGCCTGCCTCCAGGCTGAACGCTCAGATGTCAGGGTTTCCCATCTGTTGAGGTCCATTCCTAAGGCCTTCAGATCCCGCTTGCAGATGTCCTTGTATCGCAGCTGTGGTCTCCCTCTGGGGCGATTTCCCTCCACTAATTCTCCATACAGGAGATCTTTTGGAATCCGACCATCAGCCATTCTCACGACATGCCCAAGCCAACGTAGACGTCGCAGTTTCAGTAATGTATACATGCTAAAAATTCCAGCTCGTTCCAGGACTACTCTGTTTGGAACTTTGTCCTGCCAGGTGATACCAAAAATGCGTCGGAGGCAACGCATATGGAAGGTGTTCAGCTTCCTCTCCTGCCGTGCACAAAGGGTCCAGGACTCACTGCAGTACAGGAGTGTGCTCAGGACACAGGCTCTATAGACCTGGATCTTGGTATATGTCGTCAGCTTCTTATTAAGCCATACTCTCTTTGTGAGTCTAGAGAATATGGTAGCTGCTTTGCCAATACGTTTATCCAGCTCAACATCTAGAGAGAGAGTGTCAGAGATTGTTGAGCCAAGGTACACAAAGTCATGAACAACCTCCAATTCTTCTGTGGAGATGGTAATAGAGGGAGGTGAGTCCACGCCCTGGCCCATGACTTGTGTTTTCTTCAGGCTGATTGTTAGTCCAAAGTCTTGGCAGGCCTTGCTAAAACGATTCATGAGTTGTTGGAGGTCTTCAGCAGAGTGGGCAACAATGGCTGCATCATCGGCGAAGAGGAAGTCCCGCATGCATTTCAGCTGGACTTTGGTCCTCGCTCTCAATCTAGAGAGATTAAAGAGCTTTCCGTCTGATCTAGTCCGGAGATAGACACCTTCTGTTGCAGTTCCAAAGGCGTGCTTCAGCATGACAGCAAAAAAGATCCCAAACAGAGTCGGCGTGAGGACACAGCCCTGTTTCACTCCGCTTCGGATGTCAAAGGGAACTGATGTTGAACCATCAAAAACTACAGTGCCTTTCATTCCCTCATGGAAGGACCTGATGATGTTAAGGAGTAGAGGTGGACATCCAATCTTGGGAAGTATTTTAAAAAGGCCATCCCTGCTAACCAAATCAAAGGCCTTTGTGAGATCTATGAAGGCCACAAAGAGTGGCTGTTGTTGTTCCCTGCATTTCTCCTGCAACTGTCTGAGGGAGAATACCATGTCAGTGGTGGATCTATTAGCTCAAAATCCACACTGTGATTCTGGATAGACTCTGTCTGCGAGCACCTGGAGCCTCTTCAGCACAACACGGGCAAGCAGCTTCCCTACAACGCTGAGAAGAGAGATGCCACGCCCCTTATTGCAGTCGCCCCGTCTCCTTTGTTCTTGTACAATGTGACGATGTTTGCATCCTTCATGTCCTGTGGTACTCCACCTTCCCTCCAGCAAAGATGAAAGACTTCATACAGTTCGGTGGTGATGATCTCTTTACAGCACTTCAACAGGGATGTTATTCTTTCCAGGTGCCTTGCCGGAGGCGAGGGAATCCAAGGCCGCTTTTATTTCTGCTAAGGTTGGTTCGCTGTCCAACTCTTCCAAGACAGGCAGGCACTCAATGTTATTTAATGCTTCTTCGGTTACTACATTCTCTCTGGAATATAGCTCAGAGTAGTGCTGCACCCAGCAGTCCATCTGCTGTGCTTGGTCCTGGGTGATCACGCCTGTAGCAGACTTCAAGGGAGCAGATTTCTTCTGTATTGGACCTAAAGCCTGCCTGATACCGTCATACATTCCTTTGATGTTACCTGTGTCCGCTGCTATCTGTATCTGAGAGCAGAGCTGAAGCCAATAATCGTTGGAACATCTCCTGACAGCCTGTTGGACTTGGCTACGAGCAGCTTGAAGAGCTTGCAAGTTGTACTCGCTAGGACAGGCTCTGTATGCTGTTAGAGCTCTCCTCTTATCCTCGATGGCTGGCATCAACTCCTCCGAATGGGCTTCGAACCAGTCGGCCGTCTTTTTGGTCTTCTTGCCAAATGTGGACAAGGCGGTGTTATACACAGCGTTCTTGAAATGTTCCCATCGTTCAGGTGCATTTGCATTGGCTGGGCCTGGAAGGGTTTCCTCAAGCGCTTGGGCAAATTCCTCCACTTTTCTTTGATCGCGAGTCTTGCTGATGTCAATATGTGGTCTTCCTTCCTTTTTCGTGTGATATAATCTCTTTGTTCGCAGTTTTACTCTACTACACACCAGGGAGTGATCAGTATCGCAATAAGCACTCTGGTAGCTGTGTGTGATCGTAATACTAGGAAGGCTAGAACGTCTAGTGAGGATCAAATCGAGCTGATGCCAATGCTTGGATCTTGGATGTCTCCAGGAAACTCTGTGTTGAAGCTTCGTATTAAAGAATGCGTTGCTGATGCAAAGACCATAATAACAGCAAAACTCCAGCAAGCGTTGGCCATTTTCGTTCATCTTTCCTATGCCAAAACGGCCTAGACAAGTGGGCCAAGAATTGTGATCACCACCAACTCTAGCGTTAAAGTCTCCGAGAATGAACAGTGCCTCTCTTTCAGGGACTTTTTTGATAGTAGCTGCCAGATCGTCGTAGAATTTGACTTTCACTTCTGTAATGGATGACAGTGTTGGTGCATATGCACTAATGAGGGTGACTGGTCCCGCTGATGAGTGGAGCTGCAGAGACAGGATTCTTTCACTCCCCACAGTAGGTGGAACAATGGATCTCAGAAGAGTATTTCTGACTGCAAAGCCAACACCATATTCCCTGGTCTCATTCAATGGTTTTCCCTGCCAGAAGAATGAGGAGTTTTTTTCTTTGACAGATCCCGAGTCTGGCAATCTCGTCTCTTGCATGGAAACAATGTCCATCTGCAGTCTACTAGGGACACTAAAAGCAATAAAAAAACATTCTTCAGGTATGTGAGTAGCAAAAGACAGTGGCACAGCTCCGCAATGGAGATGGAAAAATGATAACAGAGGACAAAGAAAAGGCAGAGGTGCTCAATTCCTATTTTAGTTCAGTCTTTTCCCATAAGACAGACTGTGAACTTCCAAACAGATTGGAAGTGCAAGTGGGGGGGACAGGATTGCAGCTGGAGATTGATAAACAAATAGTCAAGGAATACCTTACCATCTTGAACGAGTTCAAATCTCTAGGGCCGGATGACCTGCATCCGAGAGTACTGAAGGAACTGGCTGAAGAACTCTCAGAACCGCTATCCATTATTTTCTTGAAATCACGGGAAACGGGGGAGGTGCCAGAGGATTGGAGGAGGCCCAATGCTGTCCCTATCTTCAAAAAGGGCAAAAAAGAAGAACCTGGGAACTACAGGCCAGTCAGCCAGACTTCAATCCCAGGCAAAATTCTGGAACAGATCGTAAAGTGGTCATTGTGCAAGCACCTAGAAAACAATGCTGTAATAACTAGAAGTCAACACGGGTTTGTCAAGAACAGATCCTGCCAAACTAATTTGATCTCGTTTTTTGATCAGGTAACCTTCCTGATAGACAGAGGGAATGCTGTAGATGTAGTATATCCTGACTTCAGCAAAGCTTTTGATAAAGTGTCCCATGATATCCTGATTAGCAAGCTAACTAGGTGTGGGCTGGATAGATGAAGTGTCAGGTGGATACACAATTGGCTACAGAACTGTACTCAGAGAGTGATGATTAATGGGTCCTTCTCTAACTGGGAGGAGGTCACAAGTGGGGTACCCGAAGGCTCAGTCCTGGGCCCGGTGCTCTTCAATATCTTTATGAATGACTTGGATGAGAGAGTGCAGGGAATGCTTGTCAAATTTGCAGATGATACAAAATTGGGCGGAATAGCTAATAGCCTAGAAGACAAAAACGAAATTCAAAATGACCTTGATAGGATGGAGCACTGGGCTGAAACCAACAGAATGAAATTCAACAGGGATAAGTGCAAAGTACTGCACCTCGGAAAAAGTAACCAATTGCACAGTTACAAGATGGGGGATACCTGGCTCAGCAAAACTATGAGCGAGAAGGATCTTGGAATTGTCATAGATCACAAGCTAAATATGAGCCAACAGTGTGATGTGGCTACAAAAAAGGCTAATGCTATTTTAGGTTGCATTAATAGAAGTATACAGTGGTGCCTCGCAAGACGATGTTAATCCGTTCCAGACAAATCGCTGTCCTGCGAAAACATCGTCTTGCGAAACCAAATTTCTCATAGGAATGCATTGGAATTTAATTAATGCGTTCCGATGGGAAAGAAAAGCACAGAAACTTAAAAAAAAATTAAAAGAAAGTCACTTACCAGGTACTGTAGACTGAGCCCGGCTTCTCATAGTGCCTGGTAGCAGCGAAACATCCAGAAAAGAGCACCAAACAGCTAAAAGCCGGCAGGCAGCAGGCAGCCGGCAGCCATTTTGTGCTCTTCTCCGCTCCTTCCCCCCTCCCCTCTCCCGACCAACAGCTGATAGGAGGCTTCTGAGGCTTTTGCGGCACAGGCAGTGGAAAAGCACCCCAGAGGCTTCTGGAAGCGGGGCTTTGCCAAGAGGTGAGTGGGTGGGGGTGGGGGTGGGGGTGGGGGTGGGGTGGCAGGGGCAGGCCTGCCACCCCCCCACACCACCCCCACAGCAAAGCGCTGCTTTCAGAGGCTTGCCGGGTGCTTTTCCACTGCATGTTTACCTGCTGAAGAAGCCCCGGCAGCCATTTTGTCCTCTTCTCCCCTCCTTCCCCCTCCCCTCTCCCGACGAACAGCTGATGGGCGGGCTAAAAAGAGGCTTTCTCTGCCCTGAAAATTCAGGGGGAAAAGCTGGAAATAAAAAAATTCCGCTTTTCCCCTGCGCCCCGGGAGGCTTCTGAAAGGGGTGGGGGGTCACGGGAGAGGCCCCCAAACATCGTCCAGCGAAAAGCGCCCATAGGAAATCGTTTTGCGAAGCGCAACAGCGATTGCAAAACCTCATCGTCTAGCGGATTCGTCGTTTAACGAGGCAATCGTCTAGCGAGGCACCACTGTAGTTTCCAAATCCCGTAAGGTGCTAGTCCCCCTCTATTCAGCACTGGTTAGGCCTCACCTTGAGTATCGTGTCCAGTTCTGGACCCACACTTCAAGAAGGATGCTAACAAATTGGAACAAGTTCAGAGGAGGGTGACAAGGATGATCAGGGGGCAGGAAACCTTATGAGGAAAGGCTAAAAGAATTGGGCATGTTTAGCCTTGAGATAAGAAGGCTGAAGGGTGATATGATAGCACTTTTCAAATATTTGAAAGGCTATCATACAGAGGAGGGACAAGATCTGTTCTCGATCATCCCAGAGTGCAGGACATGCAACAATGGGCTCAAGTTAAAGGAAGCCAGATTTCGGTTGAATATCAGGAAAATCGTCCTAACTGGTAGAGCAGTACGACAGTTGAATCAGTTACCTCAAGAGTTGGTGAGTGCTCCAACACTGGAGGCATTCAAGAAACACTTAGATAATCATCTTGCAGATATGCTTTGATTGTATTCCTGCACTGAGCAGGGGGTTGGACTTGATGGCCTTGTAGGCCCCTTCTAACTTCACTTTTCTATGATTCTATGATTTACCAGCTGGAAATTTTGAATGCTTAGGTTTGCTAGAATTGGAAGGGTGCTAGACCTAGTTAGGTAATGAATAACTAGGTAAGGTAAAGGTTCCCCTTGACATTTAGTCCAGTTGTGTCTGACTCTAGGGGGTGGTGCTCATCCCCGTTTCCAAGCCATAGAGCCAGCGTTTGTCTGAAGAGTTTCCGTGGTCACGTGGCCAGCGTGACTAGACACGGAACGCTGTTACCTTCCCACCGAGGTGGTACCTATTTATCTACTTGCATTTGCATGCTTTCGAACTGCTAGGTTGGCAGGAGCTGGGACAAGCGACGGGAGCTCACTCCGTCGCGTGGATTCGATCTTACGACTGCTGGTCTTCTGACCCTGCAGCACAGAGGCTTCTGCGATTTAACCCACAGCACCACCACGTCCCTGAATATGAATAACTACATGCCATCAAATCAATTATGACTTATGGTGACCCTTTCCAGGATTTTCTAAATACAAGTACTGAGAAATGGTTTACCACTCCCTTCTTCTAGGGGCATTCTGGGACAATACATCTTGCCCAAGGCAGCCCTGACTCTTCTCCAGGGAGGTGAAGTAGAACACTGGATTCCCAAACTCTGGCTCCACAGCCAGATACACAACTCACTGAGCTATCTCACTGGCTATTTGGTATTAATTTTAATTAATTTTCTCTTATATCCCATCTACCAACCATTATGTTGCAATTAATTAAATCAAATAGCTTTAATGATGCTTTTATTAAGATCAAACTATAACTGCTTCAGTTCTTATGCTTGAAATTGTTTTTTCTCACTGCTTTCATTATTTCACTGTTTTCACCATTTTGTCTGATTGCAATACATTTTAAATTGGTTTTATTTTTTATATGAAGTCACTTAGAAGTGACTTGCCATGTGCCAGCTACAGCAAAATGAAGTGGCTAGAAACAAAGAACCCATTTTTTCTCTATGGTTTTACTGAATTATTAATACTATTTTTTTAAAAAACCCTCAGTTCCTGATTCTTACACTGAATAGCTACATTTAAAAATCAGAACTAAATATATATTTCTAAGACAACTCCCTCCCTCACCTCCACAAGTATTTGAAAAAATCATAGTACTCCTGACATAATATAACAAACTATTCAAAACTGTATCAACTGTGGTCTCAGTGATGTAGGCTTCACTGTATGCTCAATACTTAGAAGAAAAATCTCATTTCACATCAATAAAATTAAATACTATTTTATTAAGCCAACTCTTAATTATATGTGAGCAGCTAAGAGATTATATATTAATCAGTACATAATATAGCAAATTTAAAATGATCTAATATAAAATTAGGGGACGTGGTGGCGCTGCGGGTTAAACCGCAGAAGCCTCTGTGCTGTAAGATCTATAGATCTGCAGTCGTAAGATCGAATCCACGCGACGGAGTGAGCTCCCGTCGCTTGTCCCAGCTCCCGCCAACCTAGCGGTTCGAAAGCATGCAAATGCGAGTAGATAAATAGGGACCACCTCGGTGGGAAGGTAACAGCGTTCCGTGTCTAAGTCGCACTGGCCATGTGACCACGGAAGATTGTCTTCGGACAAACGCTGGCTCTATGGCTTGGAAACGGGGATGAGCACCGCCCCCTAGAGTCGAACACGACTGGACAAATTGTCAAGGGGAACCTTTACCTTTACCTTTTAATATAAAATTATCTATCTGCCTCCAAACTGATAAAGAGAGGTTACTTACCTGTAACTCTAGTTCTTCGAGTGGTCCTCTGTGAATTCACACTAATGGGTTAAATCTGCGCATGCTTTCTCAAAACCCAAATATTCAGTTTTTAATAACTTTTATTGACAGAGGGAAATAATTGAAATTAAGTTCACTACTTGCTTTTCTCTGAACATTTTTTATTAGATAGGTTTCTTAGCGAATAAATGTTCAGTATGAATTGCAACTTACCATCTCAAGTATACAACAGACATTTCTTACATGAGCAGCTTTTTCTCAGCGTTGAATCATAATTAAACAATTAAAAGATACCTTATTCTCTTTACAAAAAGAAACAAAGTAAGAGAAGGCAACAAATAATTAGAAAATGTGCAGCTCAAAGCCTGCTCAAATTTGAACAACTTCACATAATCACAAAATAATGGACAAAAGGCTTTCAGGTCCATCAAATTCAGCCCCCTTGATCCAAGAAGAATTTATTGAAACAATGACTGCCAGATGTTCATCCTGCCTAATCTAAATTATCTGTGACAAAATAAAAGGGGGAAAAATAATTTTGGTACTTGTATTAATTGTCAACATCTTCATAATTACTATACTATGTAGCCGTGAATTATCATTGTCTTAAATAGCAATGCAGGGATGTAAAAGCCTCTTGTGCAGATGAAGAAGAATACTTCGATTACAGCATTGATTTCTGTTAGAGCAGTAATTTATTATATCCCTTCATGTCAATAACAGCGAGGGAGAAGGTAAAAGATGCAATACAGAATAAGTAAAGATTTGCTCAGGGCAGTTTTCCCACATACCAATTAGTAATGCTAATACTGTACCAAAGGTTCCATGCCTTACAGAACAATGTTCTGTATCTGACAGGGAATACACTGATCATGTCATGCTATGAGAACAGACCAAGATCACTAAAATCTCCCTTAAATTACATAGCTAAGAAGTTTCTTACACCATAGCTAAACAGAAAAGATACACTATATAGCCATATAGTTTACCTTCCTTGCACAACCGACTGAACACTTTCCCCCCCCCTTTTTTTTTTTTTTACAGTTAAGCATCAATTAAAATGTTATGGCTCACTATTTAAACCTCAGACACTAGGTGTCTACTACATAAGAACTTATCAAAATAAGGTTGAAGCGAAATACTGTATACAGGTCATTTTTTTAGACTGTTATAAAATCAAAGTGTTCTTACCAAGTGACCATTAAGAAATGTAAGTTTAAAGACTTATCACTACAGTAATCTTCAGTGATTCCCTTCTCCTCGTACCATCATGTGTCTTTTTCCTCTGAAAATCTACTCTGAAAGACTGAAAAAATTTCCAGAACAGCATGGGAGGTGGCAGTGAGTGACACAAGGAGAGAAAGGAAATCAGTATGCCTTTTTCCTCCCATTGGCTGCAGCATCATGACCAGAATTCTGCTCAAGGAGTCCTCCCATTGATGGAAGGAAATGCTGGATCTAAACTATTGACTTTTTACTGTTTCAAATCTAACCACTCAACAGTAGCCCCTGACTCTTCTACACTAGATACCTAAGTCTCTGAAACTATTGACCACTGTTCCATGTAATGACAGCCTCTCAATGAAGTGTCAAGAATTCCATGTAGGTCCATGTCATTACACTTCTTGCAGCAGTTTCTCAGAAAGCAACCTTTCGGGCCTGAGCTGACTCTGCCCACCCCAAGTGGCTACTGGGGCCTTCTGGGCAGCACAGTGTACAAAGGACCTCTAGTTGCAGCTCAAGCTTGTTTCAGCAAAAGATCTTTCCAACCTGTGGAATGGCTTATATTTCTAGTCTTACGTTAAGACTACACAAATCCTTAGTGATGGCTTGTTTTCCAGTGCTGCATCCCAGTTTGCCCTCTTACGCCGTCTATTTCCTAACTCCTTACTCAAAGGACTGTTGTCTAAAGACTAGTACCGACATCAATACTGTTAGTTGTTATATGCTGTAAATTCATTTCCAACCAATCATTAACAGCTCTTCTCAGGTTTTGCAAATTCAAGGCAGCGGTTTCCTTTATAATGTAAAGGTACAAAAAATCTTCAGTAAAACATCTGGAGTGGGACATGCTAGAAAAGCCCAAACAGCACAGAACATACTCAGTGGCCACAGAATATTGGGTAACTGCTAAAGAGAAATAGAACATCGAGTAGCAGGGGGATCAGAATACAACTTCCACAGCACAACTGACTGGAATACACTTCTCCCTTAAATTGAATGGGTCTGAACAGCAAAGTTTTGGTTACACACATTTTTTAAAATAAATAAATAAATATTTCAATGAATAAATAAATAAATAATCAATAAATAAATATTCGATATATACTGAGCTCCTGGTCACCCAGAACCCCATGAGTTCAACACTGAAGGCATCAAAGTGGTCTACTAGCCCCCAAACATGTCTAATTCAGCATCTAGATCAGAAGGACCCGTAAGGCTCATTACACACATTGTCAACACTATGGAACATAGAACTGGTGTGTGTGTGTGTGTGTGTGTGTGTGTGTGTGTGAGAGAGAGAGAGAGAGAGAGAGAGAGAGAGAGAGAGAGAGAGAGAGAGAGAGAGATTTTGAACTATATGGGGATCTGGCACCCCCTAAATCCAGAGTTTCTGAAGGGTGAAATGTAGTAAACACAGCAACTTCGTGCTCAAAGTGTCACTTGTCATCACCTAAAGCACGATTCTGAAGAAAGTCAAGAGGATCTTAATCCAGTTTGCAATGAATGAATTAAAAAACAGTTGACATGAGAAGTTTCAAAAGCTGTATCACATCACTGAAGAAGCCATCTGTTGTGGAATTTTACAAACCAAGGGCACACCATACTGTCAGATTAAAGAGCAGCACAAGGTATAATTTGATAATTCCACCCATCTTCACAACAGGCTCTGCCCACACTGAAGAAGTTCATGGAGGCAGGTATGAATGAGCCCAGAAAGGTGACCTTCACTTATTTATAATGCTGTCGAAATTCAAAAAATGTATTTGATTCAGGATTGTAAGAAAACATCATACATATTCCTGCACAGAAATACAGGAGGATGAGCTTCACTGTCCCATCAAGAGTATCTGGATTAATATAATTGGGGTGAAAAATAAAAGAAACATGTTAGTTGAAGTCTACTACTGACCGCCTAATCAAGGAGAAGATATAGATGAAACCTTTGAAAAACAAATTGCAAGAATTTCAAAGAGACACAATGTAGTACTAGGGAGATCAATTAACCTGATATATGTTGGGAGTAGCCACAAATGTATGCTGGATTTTGAGAAAGCCAATTTTAATAAACTCAGGACAATGATAAGTAAGTTCCCATGTCAGGAAATCTTAACAAGAAAAGTAGTTCAATATGGGTAGAATTTTGGAATTTTCTTAAAAAGGAAATTCCAAAGGCACAACTACAAACAATTCCAGCAAGAAAAAAAGGTGGAAGACAGCAACAAAGATGAATGTGGCTTCTCAAAAAGCTCAGAGAGGACCTGAAAACAAAAAAGGACACATATAGGAAGTATAAGGAATGCCAGGTCACAAAGAAAGAATACAAAGACACAGCAAAGAATTGTAGGGATAGAGAGAGTGAGGAAGGCAAAAGCTGAGAATAAGATGAGATTGACAAGAGACACAAAAAGCAAAAAAAAAAAAAAAGTATTCTTCAGGTACATGTGTAGCAAAAGACAGAAAAAAATAGTAGTTCAGCTACTCAGTGCTGATGGGAAAACGGTAACAGATGACAAAGAAAAGGCAGAATTGATCAATTATTACTTTAGCTTGCCCTCCGCCCCCCCAAAAAAGACAGTTTATGACCCTCCTGGCAAACTGAAGTACAAGTGGAGGGGATAGGATTACAGCCTGAGGGCAATAAACAAATGGCCAAGGATTATTTTATTACTATGAATGAGTTCAAATCTCCAGGGTCTGATGAACTGCATCCAAGAGCATTGAATGAACTGGCTGAAGAACTCTCAGAACCACTGCCTATTCTTCTCTTGAAATCATGGACTATCAGTGAAGTGCCAGATGACTGGAGGAGGGCTAACATTATCCTTATCTTCAGAAAGGGCAAGGAGGAGGAACCTGGGAACTACGAATCAGTCAGCCTGTCATCAATTCCAAAGAAAATTATAGAGCAGTTTATAAAATGGTCACTCTGAAAACATCTTGAAAACAATGCAGTAATAACCATAAACCAACATAAATTGGTTAAGAACAAATCTTTCCAGACTAATCTTATCTCATTTTTTGATCAGGTAACCTCCCTGGTAGGCTGTGGGAATGCTATAGACATAATATATCACGACTTCAGCAAAGCTTGTGACAAAGTGCCCCATGATATTTTGATTAGATAGCTAACTAGGTGTGGGTTGGATAGAACTATAGTAGGAACCCTGTATCCATTGGGGAAACATTCCAAGACCTACTGCGGATGCAGAAACTGCAGATATAGCAAACACTATGTATAGCATATTGTGTTTCCCCGAAAATAAGACAGGGTCTTTGTCACATTCCCGCCTGTCCCTTGGTTGTTTCACCAAGCAAAGGGCACAAGCTACGTGTCGTGTCGCTGCCACCAGTTGATTACATCAACATTATGTATTATTAATAATAGAGGTCCAGGCAATGTGTCATTTTAAATACAGTGATGCCTCGCAAGACGAAATTAATTCGTTCCGCAAGTTATGTCGTCTTGCGAAATTTTCGTCTTGCGAGGCGTGGTTTCCCATAGGAATGCATTGAAATTTAATTAATGCGTTCCTATGGGCGAAAAAACTGGTGGGGGACCTCTGAAAGCAGCGCTGGCTCCCCACCCCCCGCCTCTCAGCTGTTCGGCGCTGGGTCTCAGAGGCTTCCTGGGGCTTGCCCAGCACGGAAAAAGGCAGGGGAAAAGGGCGCTTTCCCCCTGCCTTTTTCCGTGCTGGGCAAGCCCCGGGAAACCTCTGAAAGCGGCGCTTGCCGCGGGAGGGGCGCCCGCCCCCCCGCGGCCAGTGCCGCTTTCAGAGGTCCCCCGCCAGTCCTCCCAGCACCATCGGAGGACTGGCGGGGGACCTCTGAAAGTGGCGCTGGCTCCCCCCCCCCCCGCCTCTCAGCTGTTTGGCGCTGGGTCTCAGAGCCTTCCCGGGGCTTGCCCAGCACGGAAAAAGGCAGGGGAAAAGCACCATTTTTGAATTTCCCGCCCTTTTCCCCTGCCTTTTTCCGTGCTGAGCAAGCCCAGGGAAGCCTCTGAGACCCAGCGCCGAACAGCTGAGAGGCGGGGGGGAGCCAGCACCGCTGCCGCTTTCAGAGGTCCCCTGCCAGTCCTCCGATGGTGCTGGGAGGACTGGCGGGGGACCTCTGAAAGCGGCGCTGGCCGTGGGGGGCGCCCCCCCCCGCGGCCAGCGCCGCTTTCAGAGGCTTCCCGGGGCTTGCCCAGCACAGAAAAAGGCAGGGGGAAAGCACCAGTTTTGAATTTCCCGCCCTTTTCCCCTGCCTTTTTCCGTGCTGAGCAAGCCCGGGGAAGCCTCTGAGACCCAGCGCCAAACAGCTGAGAGGCGGGAGGGGGGCGGGGAGCCAGCGCCGCTTTCAGAGGTCCCCCGCCAGTCCTCCCAGCACCATCGGAGGACTGGCAGGGGTCCCCCGCAACCGCGATCACCGGCTTCAGAAGCCTCTGAAGACTTCCCCAGCACCATCGGAGGACTGCCGGGGGACCTCTGAAAGCGGCGATCACGGTTGCGGGGGACCCCCGCCAGTCCTCCGATGGTGCTTCCCCAGCTCCCTACCTGGTAAGTGACTTTTTCAGAGTTTTTTGGCCCATAGGAATGCATTAAATGTACGCTTTCGTCTTGCGAGTTTTTCGTTGCCCGAGGCATTCGTCTTGCGAGGTACCACTGTACAACCAAATAGAAGTTGTTTATTAATACAGGTGATGAAGGTACAATCAGTGTCTTTAACTCTTAACCAAACATCCCACTTCATCCACCCTCAACCGCCAACTCTCTCTCTATCCACCCCAAACGTCCAAACTACAATCTCCCCAACTCTCAAACCCTCAAAACTCCAATCTAATCTCCAATCTAATCTCTCCTCCCCCTGCAGAGACTCTTATATCTCATGATTCTGCCTCCCCAGCACTCTCATTGGTCCATGCAGATAGCACATTAATATTCATGACCTGGGCAGACACCACACTCCTCCCCCCTTAATAAGTTTGTGATAGGAGGGGAAACTTAACGGTTTGCCCTCATAAACAAAAGAAAATACATGGAAGAATGCAAATATTAACCTTTTACATAGCTTAGCCCTCGTCTTGTCATTTCCTCATTTTTGGCAAGTATCACAGCTTTGACATATTGTTTAACTTGCTTCCCTATCCCTGGCCACTAAAAGTTCTGGGCCACTCTTTACTTAGTGCGAGAGATGCCCATGTGTGCTCCAAATACATCTTTGTGTGCCTTTTCCAAAATATTTTCCTGGTATTTAACCGGTACAATTAACTGTTTGTGGGGTCCTTCTCCTCCCCTATGAGGAGTCATTAAAACCTCTCTATACAATAAATCTTTTTCCACACAATACCTCTCTGGATGTTCAGGGGTCAGTGGAATGGTATTCTCATTAACTTCCGAAGCAATCAGTTAAGGAGCTATCTTCTTTCTGTTCCTTAATAAAGGAGGAACTCTTAGGATTTCTCAACAGCACTAAATCAGCTGTCTCCCTCATTTCAGGATGTTCCCCTAAAATGGGTCTTTCATCGATAGTTTCAGCGCTTTCCTCAGTGGCTTCAATCTGCCTCCCCTGAGAGCGGGTTACCATTAAAACACTCTGCACTGCACATGCTTAGATAGATCTAAGCCAATCAGACAAGGAGCTGGGATTTGATCTGACACTGCTACTTTCCATATACCAGACCACCTACGGTACTTCAATGCCACTCTAGCCATGGGCAGAACTACACAGTCTGAACTTATACCTTTGAGAGTGATGTTCTGTTCCAACATATTCTCTTTAGGAATGATGTCTGGGTGACAAATAGTTATTTGAGAACATGTATCTCTTATACCTAAATACTTTGTTGTCAATAAAAATTATTTCCCCAGAGCTCTCCAGTAAATCTTGATCACACTTGATAAAAAAGCACTGTATCACTTTAGCCTCAGGAAGCTCTGGGCACTCTGCCAAGTCCATTGCCTTAGCAACAGGACTGCCACTGGTGGCTTCAGCTGCTGAAGGCTGAAGGAGAAATACTTTCTTAGGCTGATTGTAATTGCCATTTTTAGGCTGACTGAAATCTTTATTCTTTTGAGTTTCACATTGGGGGGAAAATGTCCTGGTTTACCACAAGCATAACATTGTTTATTTGCTCTATGTTCAGCGTAAAGGGATCTATTAATTTTTCCCTCAGAACTATATGATTTCAGGAGACTCTGCTCTGGGAATGAGGGTTTCGCTTTAAAATGGCTTCCCTTAGCTTGAGCATGACTGGATTTACTGTCGTCCCACACTTTTCTACCAAATTTTACCTCAGAAAATCGAGGATCTCTGATCCCACTAATAGAATCAGCATATTCAGACACTTGTAGCACATTTTTAGGATCCTTGTCCTTGACCAGATAAGGCAATTCCCCTGGTAAAATTGAATAAAATTGTTCTAACCCAAACACATTTTTCATTTGGTCTAAAGAAGTGACATGCTCTTGCTCTAACCACTTATTAAGAAACTGAGTTAAATGTGCTCCAAGCTGGGCAAAAGACTCCTCAGGTTTCTTTGAAATTCCGCAAAATTTTCTTCTGAGGTACTCTGAATTAATCCCAAATCTGGAATACACCATCTTTCTATAAGCTCAAAATCTCTAGCTTGTTCAAGAGGTATCTGTGAATAGATCTCAGATAAAACTCCCCCATCTGTGACCTTAAAATTATCATCCTCTCATCATCTTTAACCCCGAAGTCCAAACAAACTCTCTCAAAAGAAATCAGGAAAGATTCAGGACAATCTCCATTCCAATATTGGGGAAATTTCTTTAGGTCGATTTTTGAGGGATTTACCACACTGGAATTATTATTATTACTATTTTGAGCTGCTAATTCCAATTTCTTCATCTCTATTTGGAATTGCATTTCCCTTTCTCTTTCTTTGATTTTTTTCTCTTTCCAATTCTTGCTCAAATTCCCTTTTCCTTTCAAGTTCTCTGTGCTCAAATTCCCTTTTTCTTTCAAGTTTTCTGATTTTTTCCAAGTCTAATTGGTTTTTTTCTTTTTGCAGTTCTAATTGGTTTTTCAGAGCTTGCTCCTCTAATTGGTTTTTCATAGCTAGCTCCTTCAGTTTAAATTCTTGTTCTAGCTTCCATTTTTCAAAATCTTGGGAGCTTTGGATATTTTCTCCCTCTGAGGCTATTATTACTGAGCCCTCAGTTTCTTCTTCACTCTGAATTTGAGGGTTCCGATTTCCCTCAGCACCCTGGGGGTCAACCTGTGTCTCCATAACCAACTTTTTGCTTTGTTTGGGTGGCATAAACAACACAATTCCTTATTAAACTAGACTGGTTCTTTTCCCTCACACGAGCCAAACGAACCTTTCTTTCAGTGGCTTTCCTTATAACTAGGTTGCACTTTTCCAAGCAGCTCACCTCGGCTACTCCCAAGCTCGCAACCCTTGCCACAATATTTCCCTGTCTGGGCGATTCTTATCTCCAGACACAAGAACAACTTTCTGCTTAGCTTTTCTTTACTTTTAGCTTTTATTATCACCTCAGATCTATCCTGACTTAGGCTTCCACTCCATCCGCTACTGCTCTTTAGTCTCAGAGCTCCGGATTTTGAGCTAGTCACTTGGTCTTGTAAATCCTGAGGTAAATGGTTTCTTTGAGAAGGTATTTTTCCTATCAGATCTTGGTTCAGAAGCCCCGAGACTAAGTCTTCCACAAGACTCTAACGGGTAACCACTTCTTACCACAGATCCTAACCCCTCCTAACTAGGAATACCTTCAAACTCAAGCCCATTCAATTTTTCACTGGATTGTTTTATATCCCAGCGCTGTGCCATCAATTTGTCACGTTCCTGCCTGTCCCTTGGTTGTTTCACCAAGCAAAGGGCACAAGCTATGTGTCGTGTCGCTGCCACCAGTTGATTACATCAACATTATGTATTATTAATAATAGAGGTCCAGGCAACGTGTCATTTTAAATACAACCAAATAGAAGTTGTTTATTAATACAGGTGATGAAGGTACAATCAGTGTCTTTAACTCTTAACGAAACATCCCACTTCATCCACCCTCAACCGCCAACTCTCTCTATCCACCCCAAACTTCCAAACTACAATCTCCCCAACGCGCAAACCCTCAAAACTCCAATCTAATCTCTCCTCCCCCTGCAGAGACTCTTATATCTCGTGGCTCCGTCTCCCCAGCACTCTCATTGGTCCATGCAGATAGCACATTAATATTCATGACCTGGGCAGATGCCACAGTCTTATATTAATTTTTGCTCCAAAAAATGCATTAGGGCTTCTTTTCAGGGGATTTTTTTTTCATGTACAACAATTTACATTTATTCAAATACAGTCATGTCATCTTCTTCTAGTTTCTGCACAATGGTGGAGGGCAGGGTTTCACTTAACTGGGGCTTATTTTTGGGGTAGGGCTTATATTACAAGCATCCTGAAAAATCATACTAGAGCTTATTTTCAGGTTAGGTCTAATTTTCAGGGAAACAGGGTATTCTATGTTTCCCTGCAGTGGCCAGTTCTGGTAATACATCTTGGAAACAGTTTTATTTATTTATTTTTTTATTTAATATTTTCAGGCAGCAGATAAGTGACACAGTGGATATTAATCCCATGGATACGGGAGTCCTACTGTACTCTCAGGTAGATATACATTTGATTACAGAATCGAACTAAGAGAGTGCTTATCAATGCCTCTTTCTCAAAATAGGAAAAGGTAACAAGTAGGGTACCATAGGGCTAAGTCCGGGATCTGGGGTTCTTCAAAATTTTTATTAATGACTTGGATGAGGGGAGCAGGCAATGCTTATCAAATTTGTAGATGACATAAAATTGGGTGGAACACCTAATACCCTGGAAGACAGAAAGGAAATTTCAAAAAGATCTTGATATGCTCAAGCACTGGGCTGAAAACAACAGACTGAAACTGAACAGGAATGAGTGCAAAGTTTTACCTGGAGTAAAAAAGAAATGCACAGTTACAAAATAGGAGATAATTGGCTCAATAATACTACATGTGAGAAGGGTCTTGGAATTATTGTACACTACAAAATGAATATAAGCCAACAGTGCAATGTAGCTGCAAAAAAGGCAAAAGCTTTTTAAGGCTACATTAAAAGAAATATAGATTCCAAAACCCTTGAAGTACTAGTTCCCTTATACAGTAGTACCTTAGTTTACTAACGCCTCGGTTAACGTAATTTTTGGTTTACGAACGGAAATCCATTGAAAATAATGCCTCGGTTTACGACTTTTTTCCGCAGTACGAAGGACGTTTCCCCAGGATGCATTGTGCCTGGAGGTTTATAGCACCACCCCCGTTCCTATGGCAAACCGTGTTTCGGTTTACGAATTTTTTGCATTACGTAACATTCCGGAGAACACATTAAATTCGTAAACCGAGGTACTACTGTATTCAACACTGGTTAGGCTTTATCTTGAGTACTGTGTTGTTGTTTCAACTTCTTGGTGGTTTAAAACATAATTATGCAAACAGCACTTTGCTGCCACCCCCAGCAAGTTGGTACTCATTTTACTGACCTCGGAAGGTCAGAAGGCTGAGTCAATCTTCAGCCAGTTACCTGTATCAATTGGGATCAAAATCAGGTCATGAGCAGAGGTTTGACTGAAGAACTAGTTCCCCTCTATTTGGCATTGATTATGCCTCATCTGTGTCCAATTCTGGATACTGCACTTTAAAAAGGATGCTGACAAACAGGAACAAATTCAGAGGAGGGCAACTGGACAGGGGACTGGAAATCGAGCCCTGTGAGGAAAGACTGAAAGAACTGGATATGTTTAGCCATGAGAAAAGAAGACTGAGGGGAGATATGATAGCACTCTTCAAACACTTGAAAGATTTTCGGGTAGGATCTGTTCTCAATCATCCCAGAGTGAATGACACTTAAAAATGGACCCAAGTTACAGGAAACCAAATTTCAGTTGAATATCAGGAAAAACTTCCTGTTAGAGAAGTACAACAATGGAAACAATTACTTTAGGAGGTGGTGAGCATCCCAACACTGGAGGCATTCAAGAGAAAATTAGACAACCATCTGTCTGATATACTTTGATTTGGATTTCTGCATTGATCAGAGGATTCGACTCAATGGCCTTATAGGCCCCTTAGTATTCTATGATTCTACGGAGGCTGATATTGCATTGAAATGCAGCGGGCGTGACCAGAATCTCATTGAAAATGAGATTCTGGTCATAGAAAATGCTAGAGAATATGACAAGTCAGCCAACTCAGAGATGCTGCCTGGGCAGAAAATATAAATGTCCGAAAGTTAATAATAGACAGCGCCCTACTCCCGAAAGATGCAGAAGGGTTATTGTGATGGAGCATGTACTTGGAAAGGCACCAAGGGATTTGTTTACTAACCTGCTCTGGCGTATAGGGAACTGTGCTGTTAGCTTGAAGCCTGCACTGAAGATATCCTTGAAAGGTTGCCAAAGCTTATTAAAACCACTGGCTGCCTGCCCATGCAGCTTATTCAGGTGGACACCAGTGTACTGTTTCAAAAAGGTGGAAATAATCAGCTGCAAAGTTCTGGCAGCAAGAGTAAAGTAATGAGATGGTATATGGTATGTAATTTCTTACCAGTCTCCCTGACGGAATTAAGACATGCTGAGAAGATGAGCCACCTTGTCATGGTGAACAAATGTAGATGGTATCAAGAGCAGAGCTTTGATTTCTAAATAATGGAGACCAAGAAAGAACTGAACTACATATATTAAAAACCACAATAAATAATAAATGGCTCACTATATTTTTAAAGAATTCCCTTCTGCAGAGAATTGGTATCTTATGAGGATATGGGATCTGTTCTTCATTTTTAAAAAAAAAAATGCAAATTTTATACTGAGGTAATTAAATTGGGTACAAAGGAAGCCTGAATTCTGATTGAGATGTACATAAACTGGTGTAAGAAAAATCTCATTTATTTTAACACTTTACAGAGTGCTTGGAAATAATTTAAGTATTTAATAAGGATTAAATCATGATAAAGTATGTATCATCTGAATGTGCTAGTCACTGAGAAGAGGGAAGAGCCTCTCCTAGATTTTTTTAGATCTAACTGTAAAACAGGGAGGTAAATTATACACAACACATTAAAGGAAGCCATCTCCTCGCAATACATACCTTAGATTTGACAGCTCTCATCCTAGATCACTAAGATGTAATTGCCTTATGGGCAGTTTCTAAGAATCAAAAGAAACTGAACCAGAAAGGAGGATCTTTTTCAGGAATCCAAGCTGCTAAGAAGCCAGTTAAAAGATAAAGGCTACCCTGATCATGTTATAGAAAACAGATTTGCCAAGGCCATCCATTCTGTACACACTGACCTCCGAAAAAAGTGTAAGAAACAACCTGTAAATCAAGTTAATTGGGTTTTGAATTTTGATCACACCACTGACATATTATGAGACAGCATAAAGAAGGATTGGTACATTTTAAACAATATATATGATTGCCAAGAGAGACCTCTGATTTCTTTTAAAAGAATACAAAATACTGGGTATATCTTAATTAGGGGTGGGTTTAGGAAAAGACAACAGAGACCTTTTAACATCCTGGCTGGTAAACACTCCTACATGGTCACCATTCTTGTAGACATTGTGTTTATTGCCAATCTACATACATGTACAATGACTGAGTTTGTGGATCACTAGGAAATACATCCAGGGCCCTTAAAGTATGTATAGAGGAGCATATAGGCAATATTAGGAATAAAAGATCAGAAAGCTCTTTGGTCAGTCATTATATGGAAAACAACCATCCTGTAAAGGATTTACAGCTGCGGGCTATAGATGCTGTCCACACAAGCTGTCAAAAAGGGAAATTGACTGGATACTGAGACTGGGGACACTGGCTTCTAAAGCTTTAAATAAACAAAAAGATTTTCTCTCTCTTCTTCAGCAGTATGTCTTATTTCATATGCTCGTCTGTAGATTAATCAGAGTGACCCTGAATAACAGCTGTGTAGAGTAACATCCTAACAAGGGGATCTTTTTCCCACCGTATTGTAATCAATCTACTGGAGCCATGTACAGCAGCGATCCCCAATCTTTTTGGAACCGTGGACCGGTTGGGGGGACGGGCTCTGTGCGTGCGGGGGTGAGGGCACCCCCGTGCTCGCGGGTGGGCGTGTCGCACTCGCAGGTGGGCGTGTCACACTCGCAGGTGGGCGTGTCGCACTCACGGGTACACATCTCGCGCTTGCGGGTGGGCATGTCGCCCATTGTTGCATGTCCTGCACTCTGGGATGATTGAGAACAGATCTTGTCCCTCCTCTGTATGACAGCCTTTCAAATATTTGAAATGTGCTATCATATCACCCCTCAGCCTTCTTTTCTCAAGGCTAAACATGCCCAATTCTTTTATCCTTTCCTCATAAGGCTTGGTTTCCTGCCCCCTGATCATCCTTGTCACCCTCCTCTGAACTTGTTCCAATTTGTTAGCATCCTTCTTGAAGTGTGGTGTCCAGAACTGGACACAATACTCAAGGTGAGGCCTAACCAGTGCTGAATAGAGGGGGACTAGCACCTCGCCGGATTTGGAAACTATACTTCTATTAATGCAGCCTAAAATAGCATTAGCCTTTTTTGTAGCCACAACACACTGTTGGCTCATATTTAGCTTGTGATCTACGACAATTCCAAGATCCTTCTCGCTCATAGTTTTGCTGAGCCAGGTATCCCCCATCTTGTAACTGTGCAATTGGTTACTTTTTCCGAGGTGCAGTACTTTGCACTTATCCCTGTTGATTTTCATTCTGTTGCTTTCGGCCCAGTCCTCCATCCTATCAAGGTCATTTTCAATTTTGTTTCTGTCTTCTAGGGCAGAGGTCCCCAACCCCCGGTCCGCGGCCTGGTGTCGGTCCGTGGCCTGAGCCGGATCGGGCCGCGGAGAAAGACCTCCCGCCCCACCCCCACACGCACTCACCGCCGCACAGCAGATTTGCGCATGCGCACGCGCTCCAGCACACCTGTGTGAGCGCCGCGCCGCCATTTGCGCATGCGCACGAGCACGCGTGACCCACCACAAGCACTGCGACGCCGTTTCCGCATGCACGCGCATGCTGTTTGCGCATCTGCATGCACGCTCGTTCGCACATGCGCACGAGCACGGGGGGTGTCCCGCCTTCCCCAGCCGGTCCGCGGGGTAAAAAGGGTTGGGAACCCCTGTTCTAGGGTATTAGCTATTCCGCCCAATTTTGTATCATCTGCAAATTTGACAAGCATTCCCTGCACTCTCTCATCCAAGTCATTCATAAAGATATTGAAGAGCACCGGGCCCAGGACTGAGCCTTCGGGTACCCCACTTGTGACCTCCTCCCAGTTAGAGAAGGACCCATTAATCATCACTCTCTGAGTACAATTCTGTAGCCAATTGTGTATCCACCTGACACTTCATCTATCCAGCCCACACCTAGTTAGCTTGCTAATCAGGATATCATGGGACACTTTATCAAAAGCTTTGCTGAAGTCAAGATATACTACATCTACAGCATTCCCTCTGTCTATCAGGAAGGTGACCTGATCAAAAAACGAGATCAAATTAGTTTGGCAGGATCTGTTCTTGACAAACCCGTGTTGGCTTCTAGTTATTACTGCATTGTTTTCTAGGTGGTTGCACAATGACCGCTTTACGATCTGTTCCAAAATTTTGCCTGGGATTGAAGTCAGGCTGACTGGCCTGTAGTTCCCAGGTTCCTCTTTTTTGCCCTTTTTGAAGATAGGGACAACATTGGGCCTCCTCCAATCCTCTGGCACCTCCCCCGTTTCCCATGATTTCAAGAAAATAATGGATAGCGGTTCTGAGAGTTCTTCAGCCAGTTCCTTCAGTACTCTCGGATGCAGGTCATCCGGCCCTAGAGATTTGAACTCGTTCAAGGTGGTAAGGTATTCCTTGACTATTTGTTTATCAATCTCCAGCTGCAATCCTGTCCCCACCACTTGCACTTCCAATTTGATTGGAAGTTCACAGTCTGTCTTATGGGAAAAGACTGAACTAAAATAGGAATTGAGCACCTCTGTCTTTTCTTTGTCCTCTGTTATCATTTTTCCATCTCCATTGCGGAGCTGTGCCACTGTCTTTTGCTACTCACATACCTGAAGAATGTTTTTTTATTGCTTTTAGTGTCCCTAGCTAACCTCAGCTCATTCTCAGCTTTTGCCCTCCTAATGCCATCCCTGCATTTCCTTGTTACTTGTTTGTACTCATCCTTGGTGGCCTGGACTTCTTTCCACTTCCTGTACATCTCTTTTTTTGGTTTTTAGGTCCTCCCTGAGCTTTTTGTGAAGCCACACTGGCCTTTTTTGCCACCTCCCCCCTTTTTTACTTTTTGGAATTGTTTGTAGTTGTGCCTTTAGAATTTCTTTTTTTAGAAGCTTTTTTAAAATCCAGAAGACCTGTGTGGCTACACTCTGCTTTCGTTTCCTTTGAAATCAAGAATTCTAGAAGGACATTGTCACTCTCACCTAGAGTTCCCCTTACTGCCACTTCCCCCACCGTCATCTCTGTTGGTCAGAATCAAGTCAAGGATAGCAAATCCTCTAGTTTCTTTCTCCACTTTTTGTAGGAGGAAATTATCAGCCACACAAGCCAGGAATTTCTTGGAAGGGCCATTCTTAGCAGAATTTGTCTCCCAACAATAAAAATCTCCCATCACTACTACGTCGTGTCTCTTTGAAAACCCTGCAATTTGGTTTTCAAAAGTTTTGTCCGCTTCCTCTCTTTGATAGGGCAGTCGGTAGTAGACTCCAACTACCAAGTTCCTTTTGTTTTTTGCCCCAACTAGATTGATCCAGATGCTCTTGATGGGACAGCCACTCTCCTCCTCCTGTATTTCTGTGCAGGAATGTGTACTTTTGACATATACTGCAACTCCACCTCCCTTTTTATTCTCTCTGTTCTTTTTTTTTTTTTACATCCTGAGACTTCAGTTTTTCCTTCTGAATCAGATTTGTTGGATACATCAGTTCCTTTTGCTCGTTTTGTTCCATGTTTTCTTACTCCTTCAACAGAAATCCTATTCCATAGTCCCTCAGTTTTCTGTGATTTACGAAGTGCATACAGTGAGATTTAGAAGGCTGACAACTACCATATATCGACCTGTAGCAATTGCAGTGTCAGTGCCAGAAACAAATATTGGGAGAAAGTAATAAGGACCAAAGTACAGGGAAAAGGGGAGGTTTGCTGAATGTATTACATTTCTAAAAGAGAAATTAATGTATATTTGATGATAATTTTGCCAACACATACATATTTTCATTGAAGTAATTTTCACCTATTTTGTTAATTAATTTTTCGAGGCTATGTTTAGAATTAAAGCCATATTTTAATTTATAGTTTATTGTTCATTTATAATTTTTACATACTTATTGAAATCCATGTGTATGCGTGTTGCACGGATAAGTAACAGGTTTTTTATTTCATTCATCAATCTATTTGTCAAATGACTTTTTTGCCATATTTTATTCATAGTTTTATTCTGAATTAAAAACCTGTGAGCATTCTGAAGTTAGTGCTCAGAGATCACTGGCTTACTCAACAAATCAAATGTTTTGTTGTCAGAAAATAAAATATGATCACAATTTGTAAAATGTGCAATCAGCAATATGACCCATAAGTAACATAATTTTTTTTGGCCCAGATGAAGTGAACAGGCTTGTCATCTCATTCATAAGATTTTTTTTATTTTTATTTTTTGCAGAACTAGAGGCAGCAAACTTGTTGTTAAAGACAAGGAACTGCAACATCCTTCTCCTTACTGGTAAAGAATTTCCTGGAACTTTCAAGAGAGTTCTAACTTTGGCAAGAACAATGTTTTGCAGAAAATACCAAATTTTGTCCCAAACTGTTCAATTCTTTATGTAATTGTGCAATTGCATAAATTTTTAAAAAACAAAAAGGTGACTTACTTTAACTAAGAATCTGACATACTAGATGAGTTATTTGCAAATTTCTTTACAACCAGCTAGTTATTCAGTGTTTGCTGCATGTCTTTTCCTTCTCAAAGGAAAGACATTAAATAGATTTTTGCACAAATTACACAGGCCTTGAGATCAAAAAGTGCACACTGTCTTGCTCTCAGCTAGAGGCAAGGAACCTAGAAATGTCAAAATCCTCATCAATGTTTCATCTTGCCAAGAAAACCTCACCTGAGGAGAATAATGAACTTAGCAAATATTTGTTTCACCCTGTCTCATAGTGAATGAAAGTAATATTTTAAAACTGCCCTTAACAGAAAACTTGATTTAACCTCACAAATTAATCAATGAATCTTTAGCAGATGTACTTTCTCATTTAGCATCAATGCCACGTATGTCACTGGTTCCATTCCAATAATATAGCAAGCACTACAGAATGAACATTATTTTTTTATTCATGACAACTGTAGGAGGAAATGAGAAAGATCTTCTAATTCACTATGATACATTTAACAGTTACCACAGACAATAAATTTCAAAAACGTGGTGGTTGTTTTGGAATTACATTAAGAAGCATACATATTCCAAAATTTGAGGTCAAAACACACACAGTAGTGTGTGACCTTATCCATGGGGAATTGGTTTCAAGCCCCCCCCCCATACTGAAAAACACAGAACACTATATGTTACTAATGCCCAGATCTGGCAATGATATAGTGGAAATATATTTCTCTACCCAATGCTATACATATTCTCTGGCTCCCTCTAGTAGCCAGTTCTGGTAACCCATATATATAAACGGGTTACCAGAACTGTATATAGGGGGATTTTTCTTTTAATATTTTAAATATTTTCAGACTGTGGATAAGTGAATCAGCAGATACTGATCCCATGGATAAGAGGGTCCTAATGTAAATTCTATTCAATCATTGTGCTATCTAGCAGTGTCAACACGGATAGAAAGGAGAAGCTACCCCCATTCTTGTCACTTTCTCCATGCAAGCAGAGATGAAACTGAAGAGAAGTTTCTTCTCACATGGAGACACTATACATGGAAAAGCAACCAGATTTTCCAAGGAAGGCCCTGGCTGTTCCCCTTATTTGTGTTGAGAATTGTGGTAATGATGGAATATGGGTGTAGTTGCTCTGAAATATTATACTAATACTGTATTTTTAAATAAAAACACTGAACAAAAGATTATTCAAGGAGACCCGAATCACTATCTTACACTATATACTGATCACAAGATTTTTCACTAAATACGATTGAAGTGGGGTTTAGCATGTTAAGCACCCCAGAATCTTAAAACAGTACAGAAGTTTATCTCAGACTGGCAAATAACTGTTTTATTTGCATAAGATACATGCAGTAAACCCAATTTCAACCATGAACTAACTAAGCTGCCTTAAGGAAACCAATCTCAATGTCTTTGCACACTGATATGTAATATAAATATATAACACTACTTTTATTAGGTTGTTTTTAATGAATACTACAATATTCAGTATTTTCCCTTTCCCTGTCTTCCTTTTACCCTCCCCTGCTGCACAAAAAACATACCCATGATGGCAGCTAGTTTCTAGATCCCTCACCATACTGGCTTCTCTCTTGCTCTTTTAAAAATCTGATGCCCATAACGGGGTGCAGCACTTCAAATACCTAAAAAACAAAACACCTCTGAACCACTCTCTTTTGGCTCTTTGCTGAGGTATAACTTTCCACAGGACAGATCCTCTCTGGGCTGGGACCAATTGCCACAGCACCCTAATGTGCAATTACACTCTTGGAACTCAGGGCAAAACATTTGGAGCCTCCTCCCTGCATATTCAACTCCCTACATACAAATATGCTGAGGGAGGGAGGGATGGACGGGGGGGGGGGGGGGATTTGTTCCCAAGCTGTTGAAATTAGATAAGCCTCCACCACCCCAAAATGTGAGCTCCTCTACTAGATGACATATCAATCTTAAGCACACAAAAAGAGAGAATATTCCTTAGGATACAATGATCAACCCAGTAACAGAAAGTATTCACTGTACTTTATTCTATAGTTATATAACAATACATGAATATATTTATGGCTCACCTCAAACAATGCTTTCTTAACTGTTGTACCCATAAACCACTCCTCTATCTGAAGTACACTGATGGCCTTTTTTTTAACCTGGACCCATGGAAAAGAAGCCCTAGAGAAATTCCACCGGAATTTCAATGACTTTTATCCAAACATCAGACTTAGCCTGGACCAATCCACACAAGTGTATTTGCTTGACACCCCTGTGAAACTGCAACATGGACATCTTAACACTATACTGTATTGAAAACCACTGATGGATGTACCTGCCTGCATGCCTCCAGCTTCTACCCTGAACATACCACTTAATCTATCATTTTCCGCCAAGCTCTCAGGTACAATCACATCTGCTCGGATTCACAAGACAGAGACTCAAAACTCAAGGATCTCCAAAACACATTTCTCAGACTACAATGCCCAGCCAATATGTTTAAAGAACAAATTAACCAGACAAGACAAATACCCAGAAGCACCCTACTGCAAGACAGACCCAGAAGAGAAAACGACCGAACACCTCTAGTTGTCACTTTCAGCCCACAACTGAGATCGCTTGAATGCTCCATAAATGATCTCCAACCCATCCTTGACAAGTACACTTCACTCTCCCAAGCACCTGGTGGCAGCCCTATATTTGCTTATGACAACACCACAATCTCAAGCAACTATTGGCACACAGCAAGTTACACAACACTGACAGAACGAAAGGGACTATACCTTGCTAGAAACCCAGATTCCAGCTCTGCACCCACGTATACTCTGGCAACAAGAACACAGGATCCAACAACATCAAGGGCATGTTTACTTGTTCCTCTGCAATCTATGCCATCTTTTGCCAACAGTACCCCTCTCACTCTAAATAGGACAAACAGGACAACCTCAATGGAAAAGAACTAATGGGCATAAATCAGACATAAAAAATCGCAATACACAGAAATCTGTCTCAATGCACTTCAATCCACCAGGACACTCTTCACAAGATACGAAAGTTGCTATTCTGGAGAAGGAAAATTACAAAACAAGAATCCAGAAGCAAACAGATGAGATAAAATATACAGTATGCACATGCTAGACACCCATCTTAATATATTAAATATTAGCTGAGTTTCTTAAGCCATTACAAAATGTGATAATTATGTTATCTGTTGTTATTTTCCTTTCCAAACCTACTTTTTCAGAACAAGGCTCAAAGATAAAGTCTGTCATTCTGGTGCTGTTTCTTTTAATCATTGTTGCTCTTTACAGAACCAAGTTTCAAAATAACTGAATACTGTACCAAGCAGGGGTCTTACTAGGTGTGACATACAACCAAACACCACTGTCCCTTTAGCTTAAAGCTTTGCATGAATGTTTTACCATGTAGTCTCTGTATTTCAACTCTTATGTCTGAGGAAGTGGACATGTTCCATGAAAGCTTACATTAAAATATGTTTGCACAGACTAATATTCATTCATTTACTCATTCATTCATTCATTCATTTTCTATACCGCCCATCTGGCAACCCAGGCCACTCTGGGCATTTTACAAAATACCATAAAACAAAATATAAAGACAAACAATACAAAGTAGACAATAAAATAAAATAATTTATACAATATCAACAGATAAAAACAATAGAACATTAAATTAAAAGAAAGCATGGCGGACGTTGAACATTAGTGAATTCTGGTTATTTTAGCGCTATTGTATCAGATGTCATAAGAGTCCGGGAAGGCCTGTCTAAATAGAAATGTTTTTAATAATAGCTTAAGGGTTCCCAACAAAGGCACTAGGTGAATATCGGGTGGGAGAGCATTCCATAATTGTGGGGCTACCGCTGAGAAGGCCCGGTTTCTGGTTACTGTTTTCTAGGCCTCTCTAGGGGTCAAAACTCTCAGCTGTCCAGCCTGCAAGGGACGGGATAGCATCCACTGCAGAATATAGCCACAATTTCAAAATCTCTCTCTCTCTCCACACACATACACGGCATCCTTGTGGTCTGCCAGACTAGTATCACTAACTAAAGAGGCTTACATAGTGAAGCAATCTACATCTTCAATTCTGTCATGTGCTTTGAATAAATGGCATCTAAACACTCCTGTAATTAACAGCTCTGTTCAAGTCTTGAAGACTAAAGGCAACAGCTTCCTATTCTGAGACAATCACCTCATGTTTGGTCTTCCTCTTTTCCAGCTGCTTTCAACTCTTCTCAATATTACTGTCTTTTCCAGTCAGTCTTATCATGATATGTCCTAAGTATGATAGCTGCAGTTTAATCATTCCACCTTTAAGTGAGAGTTCAGGCTCAATTTAATCTCAAACCTAATGATTTTTTCTTTCTAGTGATCTATGGTAGCTGTAAAGCTTTCCTCTAACATCATATTTCGAGCAAATCAATATTTTCCCTGCCAGCTTCGTCACTGTCCAGTTTTTTACACACATACTGTACATAATACACAAGAATATCAAACAATGCATGATCTTGGCCTTGGTCTCCAGTGGCACACCCTTACATTTGAGGATCTTTCCTAGTTCTTTCAAACTACCTTCCACGGCTCAGTCTTCCTCTGATTTCTTAATGTCAATTTCATTTAGATTTATTATTAAACAAAGAATATTTTAGCACTTTCTGTTTCTCCTTGTCAATATTAAAGTTATATCATTGTTCTGTAAATATTATTTTGTTGCCTTAATACTGAACTGTAATTCTTTTTTCCACTTTCACCTTTCTCAGTAATAATTTCAAGTTATTCCTATTTTCCACCAATAATATGGTGTCATTTCCATACCTTATTGTTTTTTCTACCAATTTTCACTCTTCCTTCATATGAATGTAATCCAGCTTTCTCTATACGTTACACACATAAGCTGAACAGATAGGGAGATGCCTGATAGGGAGATGCACTCTTGCCTTCATGATGTGCATAACTTAGTATATGAGTCAGGGTTCCTGAATGTCTGCCACCTCATACAGACACTTCATTAAGGTAGTTTTGCCCCAACGTGCCTCATCTTTTTTTAGCAAGAACTGCCCAAACCTAGAAATCAGGAAATAGCTAAATTGAATTAATCTCCACTATTCCTAAAAAAAATCCAACTCCCAATCTGTATGCGGACTTAATCATGCTTAGCGTAGACCTATCAAAATCCACCATTGCCTATCTGTCCACTGATTTCAACCAGCTTGTTCTAAGCATATCTAAGTCAGGATCCAACCCCTTATGTTTAATCTATGATGCTGTTTTATTTCCTTCTGTGAGGGTTCATATCTAGCCTCCTTTTCTTTCTCAAACAAAACAGGAGTCGTTTTTAAATTCAAATCCAAACTGGGATTTATTGTTTCATTCAAACGTAAAACTTCATTTAACTGTTCATCGTGTAACTTCTCTCGCGGCACCAACGGGTGCCGCAAGAGCAACCAGACATCAGGTTCAAAGGGGTTCCAAGATTTCGTCTCCCACGGACCAGGTAGGAAGGGGTCACCATTCTTTGTTGGGCTTTCTTCTTCATCGTCCCCTAGTAACGGTAGGGTCTCGTCGTCTCCGTTCTCTCACCATAGCGGCTCCCTCTCTCTCTCAAAGGAACCCCACGGTCCTGGAGGTATGCCATCCTCTGCACTTCCTCCGCACGCCATGCCCGGCGTTCCTCTGCTTCCCGGGCTACCGCCTCTTTCTCTTCCCTAAGCCTCCTTCTCCACTCTCGCGCCTCGGACTCACCCCAGTAGGACCTCCCCCTTTTTTCCCTTCCCGCCAATTCCTCTTCTGTCTGGGTAGCCACTGTAAAACCCCGTAGGTTCTCCTCCAGTTCCCGGGTGTCTATTCCCTGATGTATACTATCTCGAGGGGATGACGGAGGGGTGGTCTGAACCTCTTTAGACACCCTATAGACGGACGGCACTCCGATGAGAGCCTCTATGCTCTCATCATGCCTTTCACACCTTCCTTAGATTAAAGTGCTCTAAAAGTTACATTCTACATTGGAATCGAAGAACACAAGAAAAAACCCCTACATATTCCACACGTTTACTATGATAGAATAAACAGTAAAATCTAATATTTCAGTATAATTGATGGAGTTATGCAGCATAAGGTAACATGGCATCAACATCCATAAATGTTAAATTAATGAGACAGTACCCACTACTTGGACTTTCCCATATCATTTCTTTTACGTTGCCCAATACAGACCCAGAAAAAATAGTTCAGAATTTAATGTATAAAAAAACTGATGATATTCCAGTGTCAAGGTACATCTGAGAGGTGCTGAGAGGTAATCAAAGGATGACTAGATGCATACTTGAACATGTAATTGGCATTTGTTTTATCTGAGTAGTTAATATATATGTGTGCAATTGGATCTTTAGTTAACAATTGAAGGAGAGACTGCAGCCAAGAATGCAGAAGAAGTCTGAGACTTGGAAAAGTAACTAATCAAATCAAACCCAAACTCCCTCTAGATCAGGTGTCCCCAACCCCTGGTCCGTGGCCTCCTGCCTGTTCGTGACCTTTGCAGGACTGGGCCGCAGAGACAGATCTCCCGCCCCCCACCTGCACTGTTCCCACGCACGCCCCGCCCACCTGCACATGCACGTGAGCGCCCCCGCTCACCCGTGAGCATGCCACGCCACCCATGCATGCGCGCAAGCATGCCATGCCCACCCACGAGCGCACCACGCTCACCTGCGCATGCGCATAAGTGCACCACACTCACCAGTGCATGCACATGAGCGTGCCACACCCACCTATGCATGCACGTGAGTGCGCGATGAGCAGGGGGTGCACCACCTGTGCACGGACCCCACCCCCCCACCGGTCTGTGGTTCGGAAAAGGTTGGGGACCACTGCTTTAGATGACAGGTGAGAGCCCATCTTGGGGTTATCACACTTTAGTCATATTATGAGAAGACTCACTGGAAAGGACAATAGTGCTAAGTCAGAGGCAATAGGGAAAAGAGAAAAATCTAATGGGAGATGGATTGACTGAACAAAAGAAAGAATAATTTCGACAGTTTTCAGTTTGCAAGACTCAAGCAATAGGTTGAGGCGGAGCTTTGTCGCGGTGCAGCTTCCGGGAACAGCTCCCGGGAAAAGCTGGAACCGCCCGGTCTGGGGTCCCTCTAGAAATGGGGGATCGAAGGGGAGACCAGGAGAGGTCTCTCTGAAGCAGTTGGTGAGCAACAGAAGGAAGAAGATTGGGGCGGCAACCTGATATTTCTTCCCTCTGAAAATTCACCCGAGCATAGATCGGATGCGGGAGCCATCTTGGCAGAATAGCTGTGAGCAACTCCACCCCCACCCCCCGAGGAGAGGAGAACAAGAAAAACGGTCGAAAATATACAATAACAAAGTAAGTTGAAGCCTTTGATTTATGAACAACCTCATTAAGATGAAAAAGAAATTAGAGTGAAAATATTTGGCCGAAAGAAGATAAGGAGCGGCCAGTTTTGCTTACCAGTCTGCTTCTTCAAAACGAAACTGACTCTTAAACAGCAGGCTGGTTCAAGGCCGAAGAGCGAGACAGTGAGACGGAAAAATCTTGTGTTTCTGGAAAAAATCCCTGAGGGAAATACCACTGGATAGGCTTTAAGAGACTGAAATTTTGTGAATGCTGTCTAGTCTGGATCTTTTTCCCTAGACTGTGTGGGACTCTGATAACAGAATTTTGCTGGGTTTTCGGAGAAGGAGGAATAAGCTTTTGGATGCAAGAAAACGGACTGCGAAGCACCAGCGAGACAACGCAATCGGCTAGATTGAGCAGCTAGGAAAACCAGGACTGGAGTTTGATGAATGGGACTTTGATAATAAAACCTTGCTGGGTTTTTGAAGGAGGAATAAACTTTGGGAAGCAAGAAAACGGACTGTGAATCATCAGCGAGACGACGCAACCGAATAGACTGAGGAGCTAGGAAAACCAGGACTGGAGTTTGACGGATTATAAGGATATCTACTGGAGAGACTGACTTCCTGTGTCTGCTGTTTAGTCTGGACTTTTTTTTTTTTTTTTTTTGGCTGGACTGTGTGGGATTCTAATAATACTGCCACGGTTGTAATTTAAATTGTTGGGCTAAGAGTTGATCTATATACTATAATATCTGGGCAAGGATGGGAGGATGTACCTAGGGGAGGTTTATGATGGTGGGTTTGGTTTGTTGATAAAATAGTGGAAACTAAAGAGTATTATTTATACAGACCATACTCATTGGAAAGATGGAAATGGCCTCCAGAAAATTAAAATATCAAATGTTGGGGACTTTGTCAGATAAAGAATGGCAGGTTACTATGCAAAGGATAATAATAACAGGATTTCAACAGGTAAATGAGCATCTCAGCCAGATGGAAGATTTGATGAAAGAGAAGTCATCAGATGTTAAACAACAGTTAAATGAAACTGTACTAACTCCAGAACTGCTTTTATTGAGTGCGATGCCAGGTAACATAGATGGGATAAAGAGTTGCCCAGTGAGCTATTTAGCTACAACAGTCAGAAAATGTGATGTTAAAAATCGGATTACTGTCCTGAATTCATCCTTCTCTTCCAAAAACTGGAAGAAAACAGAGCCACGGAAACAAGAGAAGCGTACTGAGAAAATATGGGAAGTGACAGAAATGGATACTTTCTCAGGCGTGCTGAACGTATGTCCAAGACAGAAGGAAATTGAAAGAGGGGATGTATTTTACAAATGGTCTCGGTTTCCTGATAGTGTTGGAGTAACTTAGATTTAAAGTAAAACATAAATGGAAGTTGATAGCCAGAGGGTAATCAAATAGTTTTAAAAAAGTAGAAAGTCGATTTTTTATTGAAAAATGAATACATTGGATGCTTGTATACTTAATATGAATAGATTGGATGATTGTATATTCTGTGTTCTCCTATCCTCAAAATCTTTTTCCCTTCCACTTCCTTTTACCTTTTGTATTCCCTACCCTATTCCTAGTAGTTTAAAAATAAAACATTAATAATAAAAAAAGACTCAAGCAATAGGTTGAACTGATTATAAATTAATGACCTCCAGAAAGTCCTATTGTCATTGAAAGTCAGAAATAACTTGATAGCAGGTAACAACAAAGGATATTATTTATTGTTATAACACTTTATACACTTATAAATGTACAGAAATTAATTGTGCTGATTCTGAGATTTTTTCACTGCCTCGGGGGGAGACAATAGTTTTCAGGGCAGAAATTCAGCAAGTGCTGGCGAGAAAAGCCCAGCAGGGCAAGTAGTACTAGAGAACAACAAGGGGAAGAAAAACACACATGGTCCTAAATGTCTCTACACTAATATACACAGCATGAGAAATAAACAAGATGAACTGGAACTCTTAACACAGCAAAATAAATATGATATACTGTAATAGGTTATCACTGAAACCTGGTGGGATGAAACTCATGACTGGAATGTAGTTATTGGGGGGTATAAACTATTTTGAAGTGATAGACCTAGCAAGAAAGGAGGAGGAGTAGCTTTATATGTCAAGGATGTTTATACTTGTGAAGAGATCCAGGACTTAAATCCAGGAAGCCAGGTTGAGAGCATCTGGGTAAGAATTAAGGGGGAGAGAAACAAGAGGGATGTCATTGTGGGGGTATACAACAGACCCCCAAGCCAGCCCAAGGATTTGGATGATGCCTTCCTGGAGCAGATGGCCACACATTCAAAGGGAGAGATGCAGTAGTAATGGGAGATTTCAACTATCCCAATATATGTTGGCAGTCAAACTCTGCCAAGAACATAAGGTCCAGCAAATTCCTCACTTGCCTTGCAGACAATTTCATGGTTCAGAAGGTGGAAGAGGCAACAAGGGGATCTGCTTTTTAGATCTGATCTTAACTAACAGGGATGACCTTGTTAATGGGGTTGAAGTGGTGGGATCCTTAGGTGGGAGTGACCACGCTCTCTTGGAATTTGTTATACAGTGGGAAGGCGAAGCCAAGTGCAGCCAGACACACATTCCAGACTTTAAGAAGGCCAATTTCAGTAAACTTAGGGAATTACTGGCTGTAATTCCATGGACAAAGATACTGAAAGAGAAGGGAGTTCAGGATGGATGGGAATTTCTTAAAAGGGAGATACTAAAGGCACAATCTAAAACTGTTCCAATAAGAAGGAAAAATGGGATATGTCTAAAGAAACCAGAATGGCTGACTAAAGAACTTTCAACTGAACTAAGTGTTAAAAAAAACATGTACTGTACAAGAAATTGAAAAATGGGGGAAAGACCAAAGAGGAATACAAGCAAATAGGCAGTGTATGTAGGGGGAAGGTAAGAAAAGCAAAAGTGCAGAATGAACTCAGGCTTGCCAGACAGATTAAAAACAATAAAAAGGGTTTTTTTAGTTATTCCCGCAGCAAAAGGAAAAACTAGGAAATGATAGGGTCGCTGCATGGAGAAGATGGCCAACTATTAACAGAGGACAGAGAAAAGGCTGAACTTCTCAACACCTTCTTTGCCTCAGTTTTCTCCAAAAAGGAAAATAGTCCTCAACCTGGGAGGCGAAGAGCAGGTGATGTAGTGGGGAAAACGCAGCACAGAATAGGTAGAGAAGTAGTACAGGAATACCTGGCTACTCTAAATGAATTCAAGTCTCCAGGGCCAGACAAATTACATCCAAGGATATTAAAAGAACTGGCAGAAGTAATTTCAGAACCATTGGCAATAATATTTGAGAATTCTTGAAGAACAGGAGAAGTCCCCACAGACTGGAGGAGGGCAAATGTTGTCCCTATCTTCAAAAAGGGAAAAAAAGAAGACCCAAATAATTATTGCCCAGTCAGCCTGACATCAATTCCCAGAAAAATTCTAGAGCAGATCATTAAACAGACAGTTTGTTATTACTTAGAAAGCAATGCTGTCATCACTAAAAGTCAACACGGGTTTCTGAAAAACAAGTCATGACAGACTAATCTGATCTCTTTTTTTGATAGAGTTACAGGCTTGATAGATGAAGGGAATGCTGTGGATGTAGCATATCTTGATTTCAGTAAGGCCTTTGACAAAGTTCCCCATGATATTCTTGCAAGGAAGCTAGTAAAATGTGGGCTGTGTGCTACTGTTCGGTGGATTTGTAATTGGTTGACTGACCAAACCCAAAAGGTGCTCACCAATGGCTTCTCTTTATCCTGGAGAGAGGTAACTAGTGGGGTGCCTCAGGGTTCTGTTCTGGGCCCTGTGCTCTTTAACATCTTTATCAATGACATGGATGAGGGAATAGAGAGCATGCTGATTAAATTTGCAGATGATACCAAATTCGGAGAGGTTGCTAATTCCCCAGAGGACAGGATTAAAATTCAAAATGACCTTGACAGATTAGAGTCCTGGGCCAAAACTAACAAAATGAATTTCAACAGGGAGAAATGTAAGGTCCTACACCTAGGCAGAAAAAATGAACTGCACAGATATAGGATGGAAGATACCTGGCTAGACAACAGTACCTGTGAAAGGGATCTAGGAGTCTTGGTAGACCACAAACTGAACATGAGTCAGCAGTGTGATGCGGCTGCCAAGAAAGCCAATGCAATTCTTGGTTGCATCAATAGGAGTATAGTGTCTAGATCAAGGGAAGTGATAGTACCACTCTATTCTGCTTTGGTCAGACCTCACCTGGAGTACTGTGTCCAGTTCTGGGCACCTCAATTCAAGAAGGACGTTGACAACCTGGAACGTGTCCAGAGGAGGGTGACCAAGAGGGGACATGATAGCCATGTTTAAATATTTGAAGGGATGTCATGTCGAGGAAGGGACAGGTTTGTTTTCCACGGCTCCAGACACTGGGACAAGGAGCAATGGTTTCAAACTACAGGAAGAGAGATTCTACCTGAATCTCAGGAAGAACTTCCTGACAATCAGAGCTGGTCGGCAGTGGAATATGCTGCCTTGGAGTGTGGTGGAGTCTCCTTCTTTGGAGGTTTTTAAGCAGAGGCTGGATGGCCATCTGTCGGGAGTGCTTTGATGGAGTTCCTGCATGGCAGGGGGTTGGACTCGATGGCCCCTGTGGTCTCTTCCAACTCTGTGATTCTATGATTCTATTTTCTCTTTACAGTTTTATTCTGCTCCATGTAAAACAGGAATTAAGCTACACATTTCTGTACTTCTATACAAAGCTAGACAAAAATTTGTATCAGTCAGTGATTGGCAAAGTCCTTTTCAGAACCAACTTGTATACTCCAGTGTCCCAGACATAAGAACCAGGTTCCAAAGTAAGTCACTCTTTTCCTGCATCAGACAAAGGAATGGTGGTGAGGGAATCACCAGAGGAAGTTGCTGTCTGCACTGATAGCAATAGAAACTACTTTAGTTTCAACAGAAAGTAATTTTTACCAACCCTTAGTTTAAATAAAAGGGAAATAACCTATTTTTCTTTTGAACTATTCATACATATAATGCATTTTTGGTTGTTCTGACAACTTCTAGTTTTATTGTGAGGAACAAAAGGGTAACTATGTCCATAAGACAGTAAAGAATCAAGATATTTTGTCTAGCATGAAGAATGACTCCTCTCTTTCTAAACAGAAGTCAGGAGGCCACCTGTTCACAATGTGTTAACTGTGGTCTCCCTACTTTGCCAGGATGTTATTGATGACCATAGGTACCCCTTTCAGCTCTACAATTCTATGATTCCATGAGACCTTGACAAAGTGCTACAAGATAATACTCCAAATACACCAAACCTCTGACTCAACAAAGACAACTTTACATCATTAATAGATAACAGCAAAAACACAACTGCATCTAACTTGGTGCTCCAAAAACTGCTTTTATTTGTTCTCCAAAATAATCTTTAAGATTATTATTTTACTGGAATGAGTAATACCAGGTTTTTAAGATAGGTTCAAAAAGTATAATGCTAAAATATGCTAAATTCTGAAGTGTACCAAAACATTTCAAAAGAAAATCAGTTTGTGCTTTACAGATAACAAGGAAGTCTTTGACTGTGGAGATCATGGAAACTATGGACTGTAGTAAAAAAAAAAGTGTGCCAAAATATTTTTACTATATATGTGGCAGGAAATCCCAATGTTTAAGCTGGATTCAGAAAAGGAAGGGGAACTAGAAACCATACCGCAAAAATGCACTCGCTACCAAAGAATTTTAGAAGTAAAGGCTTTGATGGTGTGGATAATGCAATACTTGGATCATTCTAACAGAAATGGACATGCCACAACATTTCATTGTTCTGTCATGTAACCTATAATCTGGAAAAGAGGCTAGGACAGAACATAAAGAAACAGAATAGTTTCCCACTGGCAAGAGTGTCACAGAACTGTGTCTTTTTTCTTCCTATCTGCTCAGTCTAGATGCAGAATGTATAACTCTAGATAAGATTCAGATGAAGGAAGAGTGAAAATTGGTGGAAAAGAATCAATAATTTAAGAAATGTAGATACTATATTACTGGCAGAAAATAACAATGACTTAAAATTACTACTGAGTAAGATAGGGACGTGGTGGCACTGCGGGTTAAACCGCAGAAGCCTCTGTGCTGCAAGGTCAGAAGACCAGCAGTCGTAAGATCAAATCCACGCAACGAAGTGAGCTCCTGTCGCTTGTCCCAGCTCCTGCCAACCTAGCAGTTTGAAAGCATGTAACAATGTGAGTAGATAAATAGGTACCACCTCGGTGGGAAGGTAACGGCGTTCCGTGTCTAGTCGCGCTGGCCACGTGACCACGGAAACTGTCTTTCGACAAACGCTGGCTTGGAAACGGGGATGAGCACCGCGCCCTAGAGTCGGACACGACTGGACTAAATGTCAAGGGGAACCTTTACCTTTACTTTAAGATAGAAGAAGAAAGTGTAAAGGAGTGGAACTTTATGAAAACTAAAATGATGACTATAGAAGAATTACATAGCTTTCACACTGATGATGAAGAAACTGAAATTGTTGAAGATTGTCTATACCTCAGTTCAACATCAACCAAAGTGGAGAGTACAGCCAGGAAATTAGAAGACTGAATGGCAGCGATTAAGAAACTAGGAAACATCCTCAAATGTAAGGATGCATTGCTGGAGACCAAGGCCAAAATCATACACAATATTTTATTTCTGTTTATTATGTATGGATGTGAAAGCTGGAAGATGAAGAAATTTGGCAGAAAAAATATGGTAGAGAACTTCACGGACACCTTGAACACCCAAAAAGGCAAAAAATTGCATGCCAGTGTACCACCATAAGAAAGCACTGGTAAACCACTTCTGAATATTTTACACCTAGGAAGCAGTGGGAACCATCACTGTATGTTGGAACAGACCTGACAGCACATAATCATTAATCAAAGCAAATCAAGACTGAACTCTCACTCAAAGCTAAAATTAGTAAAACTGCAACTGTTATACTTTGGATACGAGAAGACAAGACTCACTGTAAAAAAAACAGGAATGCTGGAAAAAGTTGAAGGCAGCAAGAGAAGGGGGAAATTTAACATGAGATCAATATTCCTTCTAAGTTGCACAGCCACATGGCTGTGCAGCTGAGGCAGAGTTGCCACCCATTTGCTTCCAGTCACAGTCAGGGTCCTGCCCCACACTAGCGGAAAATTAGAGGGAATGTTGCATGAGATGGATTAACTCATTAGAGGAAGCTAATGCTTTTAGTCTGCAAGACCTGAGCAGGGCTGATCGTGACAGGAGTTTAAAGGTCATTAATTCACAGGTCGCTGTAAGCCAGAAATAACTTACCAGCACATGACAATAAGAACAAAATAGCCTCCTACATATAGCTCCATTTTTCAAAAAGCACCATAAAGTTTCAAATCAGATTGTGATACAGAAAGGCTGCTGCTGTATTTTCCATGTTTATGTTTTCCATTTCACAGAGTGGCATTTTTTAATTTTTGTGTACTTATTGATCTTTGCCTTAATATTGTCTGCTAAGAGGCCTCTTTCTTAATTGTTCGTAGTTTTAAATATTGTCTTGTAATTATGTTAACCACCATTGTATACTCATTGTTTTCAACTTTAAATACTGTCTTTCATTGTTGTCAGCCGCCTTGGGTCCTTTTCAAGGTGAAAGGAGGGGTACTTCAAAAAATAATAATAAATAAAAAAAAACAGACAGTTGCTAGCTTGGAAGCACCTAAAGGAGCTTTCCATATTACGGGACACTGTAAACAAGTAACACATAAAAACATAAGGTCAATCGCTGGACAACTTAAATGGACTCTCTGTGCTCTTACTGTTAAAGAGATTTATATTACAACTGTGGAAGACAAATACCCACCCCCAATAACTCAATGGATAAAGAACCTTACATTATTTACATATTAATATATCATCCATAGATGACAACTTGCGACTAATGTTTTAGATATCTGGAAACTTTTTATACAAGTGTACATAAAAGTATTATTCTTTCCCCCTCCCTCTCTTTTTTTCGTTAGCAATATTATTATGGACTAGGACTCAGGAGACATGGGTTTGATTCCTCAGCTCTGCCATGGAAATTCACAGAGTGGTGAAACTAGCAAGACCACTCCTAAAATACTTCACTTACCTTGAAATCCCTATTAGGCCTGCTAATGTTATGTACTGACAAGTTTTTATTTGGCAATACATAACATTATTATGTATCTTGTTTCACAGTATCCCCTTCTCAGTTTTTTGTTCTTTTCTGTTTGTTTTTCTTTTTAAAAAGAATGCAAGAGTCCTGCTATATTAGCCCCACAAATGATAGATTAGATTAGGCATCCTTCAGTCTCAAGAGACTATGGTAACATGCTCTGAATAGAGGACTTGGAACAGCGTCTAGTGTGGCTGAGAAGGCCAATTCGAGAGTGACAATCCCTTCCACACTGAAGACAAATACAATCTGTCCCCTGTCCAGCTCCCTGATTTTGCTGGTTTCGGGACTGCCTCTTTGCCTCGGCCTGCTGAACAAGTGTATCTTCAAAATGGGAGAGGCCGTGATGCACCACCTGCCTCCAGGCTGAACGCTCAGATGTCAAGGTTTCCCATCTGTTGAGGTCCATTCCTAAGGCCTTCAGATCCCGCTTGCAGATATCCTTGTATCGCAGCTGTGGTCTCCCTCTGGGGCGATTTCCCTCCACTAATTCTCCATACAGGAGATCTTTTGGAATCTGACCATCAGCCATTCTCATGACCTGCCCGAGCCAACGTAGAAGTTGCTGTTTCAGTAATGTATACATGCTAAAAATTCCGGCTCGTTCTAGGACTACTCTATTTGGAACTTTGTCCTGCCAGGTGATACCAAAAATGCGTCGGAGACAACGCATATGGAACATCTCATTCAGCATTCTGTTTCCAACAGAGGCTAACAAGGTACCTTTGGGAAAAATACAAGACAACAATGAAAGCAATGGCATATAACTTCTGGATCTTGAGGTTTACACATGCATGGCTGATCAATGCCTAGCAATATTCACAGATTTGTCTAATCTCATTATGAAAAACAATTATCTAATGGCCATCAACATATTTTAAGCAGCAATATTCATAAATTATGTCTTCTATAAACTAGTTTGTCCATTCTGGGTCCCCCGCAAAGCAGTTTTACATCTTACAGTTTTTACATTTTTAGTAAACTGAAGGTCTAATACTAAGAAACAAAAATAACATATTTCCATTCACTTTCTCTACACCATGCATAATTTAATAAAAACTATCTAGAGAAAAAGTATTGTTACCTATAATACCTTTTATCTAAACTAAAAGTTTCACATGCCATGGGTTTTTTCCCTAGAAAATATATTCTAGCCTCTCCCCCCAGAATTTTAATTAATAATTCTTGCATATCTTTCAGCTCAACAATCTTTTTGAGGTACATCGAAGTGTACACAATATTCCATGTGCTCCCTCAACATAGATTCATATAAATATACTGCAATATTGGCCAAAATTCTGTTCTTTAGCATAGTAAATCGCACTGGAGTAAGATAATTAATCAATGGGGATTTGGTGGGTCAACTTCTCTGTACGTTTCACTGATTCGAATGGGAATGGGTATACTCTAATAGCGACTTACTGCACAGTAAGTGACAGTTCGAGTAGGCCCATTTGGAGAGCTGACTCACTAAACCTCTACTGATTCAGTGGACCTATTCTACTGCGACTTGCTAGACTAAGCAACTGGATTTTGTCTACTATATGTTTTATTTTTAAATCCTTTCCTAATGATCTTCAAAATAGTATTCACTGTTTACACAGCTACTGCACGCTGGGTCAAAGTTTTCATTCAGCCATCCACCATCATTCCAAGATTTGCATTCCCCTTTATCAGCATTTCAAAACCTATTTATGTAAAAGTGAAATGAGATATGACTTCTTTTTCTGGTTGCCACAGTGTGCACCTCTTTTTTTACTAACATTCAGTCTCTTGCCAATGGATTTGATTTAAATCAAATGAATTTAAATCATAATTGCACTTTAGATCATGATTTAAATTGCAATTTAAATAAAAATTCAGATTTTGGATGATTTACATTTAAAAATCAATTCTTGTGATTTAAATCAATATTTTTCTTTAAATCAATTATTTTTAATCCACCCTGCTTGTCACTGTTTTCCAGTTAAGCAGCCCAGACAGATTCTTTAAGACCTATTCAGAGTTTCTTCATCTGTATTTTCACCAATCTAAGCAGTCTGGCATCATCTATAAAAACCTGCCACCATACAGCTCCTCAACTCCAGGTTATATGTGAACCAGTTAAAAGCATCATTCCCTATTATGCAGATCCTTGGATGATCCCACCTTTTTCTTTCCTCCATTGTAAGAACTCCCCATTTATTCCTATTTTTTGCTTCCCATTTTTTAGCAGGGAATAAGAGACCGGTTCTTTTATTCCTACAACTATAATTTACCTAGGAGGCTTTCTCCAAGAATTCTGTCAAAGGCTTTTGACCTTTAGCCTAAGTCTAAGACACAGTCAGTACTGAAAGACTGCACGCTTTTGCTTTTTTGCTCACTCTACCATCCAGAATTCATTACAACAAAGATAAGACCAATCTAGTCCCTTCTCTGTCCAGAAGAGCAACAAGTGTGTAGGGTTTACTTTGCCCTTCCTGATCAGAACACCTATGTGAATTCTATGAACCAATCTCTGTATTTCCTTTTCTCCTGCTTTTCCCCCAACCCCTTTTACTTTTGTGCCACATCTGTAAGACTGCCTATTAATCTTTAACAGCAATTCAGACAGCCTTTTTCAGTTGAATAGCATGAGGAAATGTTTTAAAATAACAATCAAGTATACAGTGTCTACCAGAACAACTTTATGTACATGACAAAGAACTTCCAAAAGTTAGCAAAGCAGAATTCCTATTTGCAGAAGCCATGCCACTTTTTCTTTAGCAAGACTGGCTACTCTACCTGACTGATGACGTAACATTTCACCAGTTCTCTCAAAACAACTGGGTCTGTGATCAAAGGTCGCCTTGCCACTTATACATTTCTCAGTTTTTCAACCTTCACCCCAAAACAACCCTAAAATCTATTCAGATACAACTACACATAGTGTAAAATGAAGGCCACCATAAATGCATCACTAGTAAGCATGGTGAAAAAAGTCATGTCAAAGTTGTTGGCTCATTAACAAGGCCAGTCCATGATATTTTGCTACCTACAGCAGAAGAGCCAATAATACCCCCTTGCACCCATCTAAGTAAAAGCACCTAGTGCTCGAAGCCAACCAAGTTATTTTGGCACCTTCAGTAGAAAATCCCAGGGCCCTAAAAATATAGTAACAATGAATTAGTGCATCTTTAGTTCCTTTCATGACAACACAAAATCTTCTGCCCGAGACAGCTGTATGACCTTGCCTAACAGAAGAACCTACTCCAGACATGAAGTACCAGTACAGGCTGTCTGTTTTGAAGTGTTTCTCAAAGGTTTTTAAAATGGTTAAGAATTCATGGCTTTGTGGTTTCAGAAAAAAGATCAGTAGGTATGGGATGATCAAGGATTTTACAACTGTGGTGTGAGACAGAGGAAAACAAACAGATAGATATATAAACTACTTCTGAGGTTCTGCAACTCAGGATCATATGTTGAAAAAAGTACCAGTGGCCATGCCACCTAAGAAAGTCAGAGAGCTTTTGGCCAAAAACGTAATTTTTGCGGAGCTGTACTCTAAAACAGTGATTTTTTCAAAGATCTGAGGCCTCCACTACAACTTCCATATAGAACAGAATGAGCCCTCCCCGCCCAATAGGTGGCATCCAGATGTACTGCACTACAACTTTGATCATCCCCACTACCTGGGAGTAGTTAGCGGTAGTCCAATACTACCTGGTTGAGAATGGGTAACATAATCTACTCTCAAATAGTAATCCATTCTACAAAAATCATTTGTGAAAAAAGAACAAGATGAAAAAAAGTGTTAGATTTCTTTCTCAGTTTGTAATCTAAGAAAATGTCTACTTTTCTTGTATGGATTACTTGTAGCAACCAAGGGCTTCAAATATCTTCCCAACAAGAAGACTTGGCACTTTGAGAATATTTAGTTCGGAGGGTTGAGTTACAGTGCAACTCTTCCACACAGGTCAACTCACAAGTAAACACCACTTGAAGGTAAATACTACCACCATAATATTGCCCACAGTGCAATCCTATGAGCAACAATAAAGAGTGCCATGGTTGGGTGGTGGAAGAAATTGTGCCCTCCCAAACAAGAGGAGGAGGAGGAGGCAGGGGCATCTTCCTCCAAAAGCATTGGCAGTACTTCTGCCGCCAACAGAATCCAGCATAGCATGGACTCAAGTATTTCTTGAATTCCTCAGTTCAATGAATCCTCACAACCAGACTCTATGGTGGAAATCTTGCCTCCCACAGGGCCTGGGTCTGAGAACTCGTTGACACCAAGATACGTCAAATAGTAGATTTTGTGCTGAGCTAACTATTTTCAACATCAACATTGCTGCACCTGTTTCTCCTTGTCAATGTTTGAATTCTTTTGTCTATAAGGAGTTAAAAATGGGGGGGGGGGGGGAGAGAAAAGGTTGCCCTAAAAAGGAAAATGTATTTAAAACTACAACTTGAAAAAATAGTTTGCATTATTTATTTCAAAACAATCAGCTGCTTCATTTGATAGAAATCAAATAAATAAATAAATAAGCAAGCAAGCAAGCTGCTTCCCAGCAAACCTGGGAACAAGGTCATTATATGATAATTGTAGTTGTAGAAGGGGGTAGTTCTGTTAGTTTGTGCAAGCATTATAGGTAAAAGCAAAACAGAAATAAAAAGTTAAAAAAAAGACAAAAATGTGGTGGCACTTTAAAGACTAACTTTTATATTTTTTAAAGTGAACTTTCATGGACAAGTCCATTTAATCAGACTTGAGAAATTCAGCATGGCATATATTTCTTTAACTAAGGACAGAGCATTGACGAACTTTTGAACAATTTGGAAGCCCTTTTTGGACTTTCTGTCAAGCAAGGAAAAAGATGAACTGATGGTATGTGGTTTTGGATTCTAGAGATTTGAATATAAATGAGGATATTCCTGACTATGGACTAATTTTGATGCAGCGAATACTGACTTGGAAGTATTTACTATAAATGAGTGAAGGAATAACTGGTAAACTGTGTAACAAACAATGGGAAGTTCTAAAACATCTTTTGAAAAATTTGTAAAACTGGTTTGCTCCTAGTTGAACTCCTTTCCCCTTAGTGTATCCCTTCTATGAGAAACTTAATTTTATACACACACACAAAGAGAGAGAGAGAGAGAGAGAGAAAGAGAGAGAGAGAATGGCAAATATTTATACATGGCATCAAAATATGGATATCAAATAGTGATATCATATAGTGGTTGGTGGGTGGGAAAGTAAGTGGGTGTATAACATTGTGGTAATAGCATCTTTGATATGACGGTCTTTCCTTGAAGCTTGTACTGTAAAGAATGTGAGAACCTCTGTCATAAAATAACAATGGTAGAGCCACATGAATGTCAATCAGATTGGTTACTGTCAATTACCCTTTACAAGCTTTCCTTTGTAATCAGTTGCAATAGTGTGTGAATTACCACAGGCAGCAGGTGACTGCAAGTGCAGAGTCAAAAATCTGTTTTACCTACGAAGTTTCTAAGGTGCATCTGTTAAGAGGAGAAGAATATCTGGGAGATGCAGTACGGTACAATATCTGGTAGTGCCCTAAAAAGACTTGGCTTATATTAAGTCAATCTCTGTATTTGATATCTATATTTTGATGCATGTATAAATATTTACCATGTTGAATCTTTTTTTTCTTATGTCTGATGAAGTGGACTTGTCCACAAAAGCTCACATTAAAAAATATAAAAAATAAGTGCCACCACATTTTTGTCTTTTTTTACTTTTTATTTCTATTTTGCTTTTACTTATAATGATATGATAAAGTTGCTTTGAAGAATTTTATTCATGCCTACCAGTTTAGTGTGGAAGTAAACTAATTGCTGAGTTGAAAATACGTTGTAATGAGTAATGTTGTTTATTTTGCAATATGAAAATGGTGTTTCTAGGTCTTATAGCACACCCTACCGGTGATCACATTAATCTACTGCCCTAGACCCTTGACACCATAAGGTCTTATTGGTCTAGGGGCTTATAGATTGCGTAGCTCAGTGGTTTAGTTATCTGGCTGTGGAACCAGAGGTGGGAGTTTGTACTCATATGAAGCACAGCGAGGAACCAGTCAGCTCGTGTGGCCATAGGTGAGCTGCACAGTCCCAGGATATCCCCAGAAGAAGGGAATAGTAAACCACTTCTCAATATTCTCTACCTGGAAAACCCTGAAAAGCATCACCATAAGTCAACTGACTTGACCGCATATGATTATTAATGCTCCAGATCCTGAAAAAATTGATAGTCAAAAGAATGAAGAAAAGCATAATAATGGCAGTAAGCCCAATATGGAATTGCAGATTTCTAGAGCTACAAGGCCTACGGGGACAATAGAGAATCCTATTAAAAAATTTCTTTGAAGAATCAAACTCCTAGACCACCAGAGCCAGCAGAATGTTGATATTGAAAGAAGGACAAATAAGGATATAAATACTTGTCAGAAAAGATAGCCAGGGCAAGAAGCAAAGGACAGCAGGAGAATACCATTAGAGGGAAGAAAACTCTACTGTGAAGGGAGGGGAGGATTTTTTATTTATTTATTTATTTTGGTATGTTGATGTGATTTCATAATTGCTTATTTATTATTTATTTTATTTATTTAAAATATTTTTATCCCACCTTTCTCCTCAAAAAGGACCCAAGGTGGCTTACGTCATTAAAAAGACAATATCTGAAAGCTAGAACAGTAAATATACAAATATTTTAAAATAATATTTTAAAATAAATATTTTAAAAGAATTAAACAAGTATTATATTAAAAATGGTAAATAAAATTAATACTAAAACATATTCAAAACAACAGAGCACAATAGTCCATTTTAAAACCCCTCTAATTCATTAAAAAAGCAATCATTAAGGTAAAGCCTGCCTGAAGAGAAAGGTCTTTGCCTGCTTGTGGAAGTACACTTATGCTCTAGTAGTTTTTTACTTATATAACTTTGTTATATTGTTCATAGATGGTACTTAACTGAGATTTTAACATTTATAATTTTAGAGACTATTTTTATAATATGTTTATTCTTAACCTTTTTGTAACATTTTACAAAATTACATTTTGTAATAATTTTTGAAGCACCATAATAATTTTTGTTGGAGCTTTTTAAGTTTGATTAGATTAGTAACTTATATTTTTATTTAGTTCATATACTTTTTATATTCTTATTTCTATAACTCTGTGTTAGGTTTTATAGTTAAGGTTTTTTTGGATATATAACCATATACCCATTTAAACATATACTCATTTACACTGATCAGCCATATTAAAACCACTGTAAAGTGGTAAAGTGAATAGCATTGATTATATTGTTACAATGGCACTTGTCAAGGGGTGGGATATACTAGGCAGCAAGTGAACAGGCAGTTATTGAATTTCATGTGTTGGAAGCAGGAAATATGGATAAGCAAAAAAATCTGAATGACTTTGACAAAGGCCAAATAGTGATAGCTAAACAACTGGGTCGCAGCATCTCCAAAACAGTAAGTCTTGTGAGGTGTTCCTGTTATGGAATGATTATTACCTACCAAAAGGGGTGTAGGGAACGACAACTGATGAACCGGCATCAGGTTTGGGGCACCCAAGGCTCATTGATGCACGTGAGGAGCGAAGGCTAGCTAGGTCCTATCACGCAAAAGAGCTACTATAGCTCAAATTGCTTAAAATCTTAAAGCTGGCCATGATAGAAAGGTGTCAGAACACACAGTGCATCACAGTTTGCTGTGTATGGGGATGCATAGCCCATGATGACCCCTGTCTACCACTGAAAGTGCCTACAATGGGGATGTGAGCATCAGAACAGGACCATGGAGCAACAAAAGAAGGTTGCCTGGTCTAATAAATCATGTTTTCTTTAGATTCAGATGGATGTATTCATTCAGGTGGATGACTCTCTCTCGTTTGGGGGGGGGTGGCCTTGGCCACTAAGAGTGAGGTTCGCAGCTTGGGGATCCATCTGGACCCGGCGCTCACCATGGAAACACAGGTGGCGTCGGTAGTCCGCTCCGCCTTTTTCCATCTTTGGCGGATTGCCCGGCTGCGGCCCTACCTTGATATGGGGGCGCTCACTACCTTGGTGCATGCGCTCATAATCTCAAGATTAGACCACTGTAACGCGCTCTACGTGGGGCTGCCTTTGAGGTTGATGCGGAAACTTCAGGTGGTGCAGAATGCGGCGGCCAGACTCCTTAGTGGAGTGAGAAAATACCAGCATATCTCTCCTATTCTGGCTGCATTGCATTGGCTGCCCATTCGGTTCCGCATTGACTTCAAAGTTTTAATGCTTACTTATAAGGCCCTAAACGGTTTAGGACCTCGATATTTGGCGGAACGCCTACTCCCACCAAGGTCTACCCGGATCACCCGTGCGAGTCAGGAGGTGAGGCTGAGGAGCTTGACGCCAAGGGAGGCCCGTAGGGAAAGAACAAGAAATCGGGCCTTCTCGGCGGTGGCTCCTCGCCTCTGGAATAATCTTCCTCCGGAGATTCGTGCCGCCCCTACGCTGGGTATCTTTAAAAATCAATTAAAAACATGGATGTTTATACAGGCCTTCCCTCCAGTCAATACCTGATCTTTTTATCTTTTCTATTTATCTTTATTTTTTGTTTTATAATTGTTATGGAAATTGTTTTTGTAATAATTTTGTGATTTTATCTGTTGTTTTATGTTGTTTGGAAGCCGCCTAGAGTGGTCGCAAGACCAGATAGGTGGGGTATAAATGAAATAAATAAATAAATAAATAAATAAATAAATAAATAAATAAATAAATAATCATCATCATCATCATCATCATCTATCTGGGGAAGAGATGGCAGCAAGAGGCACTACAGGCAGAAGGCAGGTTGGCAGAGGCAGTGTTATGCTCTGGGCAATGTTCTGCTGGGAAACCTTGGGTCCTGGCATTCAAGTGGATGTTACTTTGACAGGTATCACCTACCTAGAGACTGTGGCAAACCACCTACACCCCTTCATGACAGTGGTGTTCCCTGATGACAGTGGCCTCTTTCAACAGGATAATGCACCTTGGCACACTGCAAAAATTGTTCAGAATGGTTTGAGGGACATGACAAAGGTGTTGCCTTGGACTCCAAATTTCCCAGATCTCAATCTGATTGAGCATCTATGGGATGTGCTGGAACACCAAATCTGATCCCCACTTCACAACTTGCAGGACTTGAAGGATCTGCTGCTAATGTCTTGGTGCCAAATACCACAGGACACATTCAGAGGTCTTACGAAGTCCATGCCTCAATGCATCTGAGGTGTTCTGGCAGCACAAGGGGGACCTACATGATATTAGGCTGGTGGTTTTAATGTTGTGTCTGATCAGTGTATAACAACTGCTTTTATATGCCTATTCAATAAAAGGAAGAAAAGCTGAGACTTTTTGGTAATTCCATTTATCTGTCTTGCTTGATCAAATAGATAAAAAGGATATTCAGGAGAAGGAAGGATTATATAAAGTGCAGAACATTCCTCTGGATCACAATGGATTAACCCACCCTCTGAAATATATGTCAGCTGTGAGGACACAGCTGATATTTCCCTGGAGATCTATAAGGATTAGGCTTCAGGTTGTCTGATCTGACACCTACTACTCTATGTTAGAGATATGTGCTCTCAAAAGCAGGGGTGTGTGTGAACTTGCCACTTCCAGCAACCTAGGAAACCATTTCAGTTAACTTAATAGTGGGCCAAGCCTGCCCATTAGGGACACAAGGAAGAAGGGAACAGGCACAAACTTCAAGCCAGCAAAAAGTTCCTGCTCTGCCAAGGCTACCCATAAACAAGATTTTCAAACCAAAAACAAGATGTTAAACCAAAAAATCAGCAAAGGTTCAGAAAATGTCAGGGCACATGTAGTTCGCACCTCCAGATGAAACAGAAATGCATAAGAGAGAGACTCTGAAAGCTGGGAGGCAGTACATATGACGCATCCCTGGAAATCCTCTTAGGATCCAAACAAAAGAGAAGAACCAAAATGAAAGAACCTTCTCCTTCTGTTTTAAGCATTGAAAAGTCATACAAATAGGAAGCACTGCATATTCCTGAAAAAGAAAACCAACAAGGAAAACATACCATTAATTCTTCCAGCCCATCCCCCAGCACTGCTGTCCTTACAGTACATAGGCAGTCTTTAAACATTTACCTTCTATGGAAGATGTTCTGCAATTCCAGTTTGAAGAAGCTTATAATGGACTCCTCTATTGGAAAACACATCATTACAGGATAAATGATAAATCCTGTAAGTCAGGGAATATCACAAAATTTTACAACTACTGAAACCTTTTGTTGTGTAGAACTAGAAGGAATTGTCTTATTTCCAGACTCCATCTTTACAATAATTACACTGATACCAAATCTAGTTGGAAGGTCAACAGATAAGCATTCACAAAGGATGGCAACCAATAGAAACATTGTTTGTTGTACAATCCCAATTCAAATATGAACAATGGTAGCACCAGCAATTATAACAGTACATCTCAGTAGTACGTCTCTACTACATGTTGCAATAAATTATTTCCATGTCTTTGTAATATTCCTGAATAGTCTGCTTCACCAAGTATCTAAGGGAGAAAATCTTCTTAGACTGCACAGGAAATAAACCTATGCTGATGTCAGAATATTTTTTTCACCTTCCTAAAAATAGCTACAATAGTACCTTACAGCTTATGTTCAACATGCCCAAGACACCAGCCTTATCCTTGTGTGTTACTGCAGTCCAGAGGATAACTCAAAGCATCTTGATACCAAGGACCTTTAAATGTATTGCACTGATCTGTATAAACATTTCTATTGGCTGCCCCACAACTATGGAACTTCTTTCCTGAGGAAGCACAGAAAAACAAAAACATGAATTTCTGAAAAACACTAAACGTGGTTATCCTTGAATTGAACTGTGTGAATAACCAAGAAAGCAAGAGTGTATTATAATTTTGTTCTTTTGTTTGTTTGTTTTTTTAGTTTTTAGCTAATCCAATTTATTTTATTTATTTATTTAAAATATTTTTACTGCACCTTTCGCCTTAAAAGGACCCAAGGCAGATATATAAGAGTATCAGAACTACCTCAAATGATCTCACAAGTAGTGGGCAGAATACCTACAACCAAAGAATTTCAGTCCTGCAATTAAAAATATATTTAAGCTGGCTATACAGCTGCATATATCACTTTGGGCCATGTACTATAGAACTAATATATCAATTACACAAACAGAGAATATGGGTAGTAATAACAGATTTCAATTAAACGCTGTTGTGGTGGTGTGCTGTTAAATCAGAAATGACTTATAGTAACCCTAATAATATAATAATTAATAACCTTTCAAGGTAAGTGAGATATTTAAGAAGTGGTTTTACTAGGTCCACTTCACAGTGAATTTCCATGGCTAAAAAGGGATTCAGACCCAGGTCTCCTGAGTTCTAATCCATCACTCTATCCACACATTGAGTGTGAAATTGAAACTAAGCACTGTTAAAAAACAGCAACAACCCTCTCAATACTTCTAGCCTTTCCTGGATAAATCAATAGAATAATTATTGATGGTTTATTAACAATATTCACAAACACTTTACTATGACATTAAAATAACTCAATAGTGCATACTATATTGATGAACTAACTTTTCATGACTCTTGAGCACAAGGCAATTATAAAATTCATCTTCCTTGCTAAGTAATTATACACAACAAACAATGAGATGGTTACACTTTTCTGAAACATGAATGTGACTCTAACTAACTCAAATACTCAACTGCAATTTATTTTAAGAAATGGAGAAAACATCTTCACATGAACACCCAAACTGTAATTGTTAACTTATAGCAGCTAAAAAGCATTAAAATTAAACAACCATCTTTAAAAGATTTTATGACATTTTATTGTAGTGAGATCTGTATCAATAAGACAAATATAGAAAATTTACAAACATCGTTCCAGCAATTTGACTCTCATGCCTTGCCAAAGCACACCAGCCAAATTTAACACTCCCAAGATTTATAAATTTTTATAGCAAAAGCTTCTAGAACTTTATATTCTGTCACTTTATAATCTGTTACAGCGAAAGGCATAGCAGAAACAAAGAATAGCATTTCAAATCCAACTGTATTCTACTGGCAGCCGGTGATGATGAAAATCAGGGGCTGGCATTTTCAGTACCAAGAAAAGAGAACAGTGAACATTCAGACTCTGGGATTCCCTCTGTCACATTCAGAAGGTTCCAAGCAGCTATTCATAAACAGACCATAGGCTCCTCAGAAATCTGGGACAGCTAAGTACGCAGTACGTGCATATAGAACATTTTTTTAACAGAGCAGCATTTTGATTTAATATCACAAAGCTAAATAAGTTTCTGATTTGCTATTTAACTCCTATTTTATCCCAGCTCATCCCGCTCACCAAGGCTATGTAATGGACAAAAATCCACTTTCACTATGTTCCCTTTAAGAAGATGAACAAAAATATGTGCAAGAAAAATTCCTCTTCAGGATTTTAAAACATCCACTCACCCACATTCCCCCTCCCACCCATCACCACACATCTCCAATTTAATCTTGGAGATCATTCAAAGCTTTCAGCTTTATTTCCCAATATACTGTTCACTTCTCAAAAGCCACAATTTAAAAGGAATATATACACCTTTAATATTAGAATAGGGGGAAAATAAACCTCTACTTTGTATGTTACATGGCTTAGCTAAGCTATAGAAAACTTTCAAAACAAATGCAAGGCTGACATCAAAAGTCAGTATTGCCAGACTAATGTCAAGGCTCCAGCACCTTTGGTATTCACCCACACCAAACCCTATCTAAAGCACACACACACCAGCCCACAAACTCTTCCTTCTGCTGTGTGTCCTCCTCCTCTTCCACCTATCCAAAAGCAGGAAAGCAAGTGGTAATTCATGCCATCTCTCTCTTTCTCTCTCTCACCTGGGCCTGACTGTGTTGTCCAAAAAAGTAGGCAAGCAGACAGAAGGAGCTGCTCCTGGATTGGGTTAGTGATAGTGCATGAGAGAGACAGTCCTCAAAGAGCAACCAGAAGCTCTTCTCCGTCACCCAATTGGTGGTGAAGGGCTGGATCCACTGGGCCTATGCTGCTGATAAGACAGCACAAGGGAAATAGTAGTAGATGTTCCTTACTGCCGCTTCTGGTCTCATGCACCCACTCATATGAGCAACAGTGGCAAGAAGCAGCCACTGCCTCCAACTCACCTGCTACCTCTGAACGGTGCAGTGTGCCCAATCCAATCTACCAGGCTGTTCAGAGAGAAGACAAATGGAGAGGAAGCAACTCCTTGCAACCTTCTCCGCTACTCTTCACCCTCTGGGATGAGCAAGTGTCACAGATCCCTGCAAGGAGCAGCAATTACAGCCTCAGCTGACTCGCTGTCTCCCCCTGGACGGCCAAGCTAAACGGGCCCAATGCTCACTGCCGCACCAGTGTGGAGGCGTTGGTAGCTTTTTCTGCCTGTTCCGTTGCCCACATGAATGGAGGTGGCTGTTCGCTCCTTTATTCTGGGGCACCACAGCTAGGAAAACTGGGCCCGCTGAGGGAAAAACGAGCAGCCCTATCGAGGAGTTTGGGGGGGGGGGCCCGCAGGGCATATCCACACAGGCTGGAAACAGCTTTGTTTCTATGACGCTCCATACACATACACGCACGCATAATCTCCTACTGGGCTGAAGGATCAGAACAGTAAGAAAATAGATTTGGCAAAAGAACCTACTATTTAAAATGGCCCAGAATCAAGGAATTCTCCCCTTAAAAAAACACACGAAGGCCTCTAAAGAGAGAAAGGAATCATGCCGTTTCCCTGCCCACAGCTCGGCTGGGCATCGACTCTTCTCTGGGCACCTTTGCACCTGGATCTCCCTTCGCGCCCCGGGCAAACCCGGCATCTCACGAACCCACCCTCTCTCTCCCCCCCCCCCCCCCGGGCACAAGCCTTTCCTCCTTTTCTCTCTCTCTCTCTCTCTCTCTCCTCTCCTTCCCTTCGGTTATTTACGGGCCAGTCCCCAGCGGGAGCGGCGAACTTGAGGCTGCGGCAGTGAGCAGCCTCCCGCCCGCATGCGGCAGCAACAGCGGCGCCCAATCCCCACCATACGTTCTCCCACCAAGCCAGTTTTTCCCGTCCTCCTGGTCTTCCACCTTTGCCGGCGGCAGCAGCAGCAGCGGGTGTGCTGCCAAAGGCCGAGTCGGGACTCAGAAAGAAGCCGGGTTGGCGGCGCTCAGGCTCCCGGGGCAACGGCGGCGGCGGCGAAGACGAGGCGAGCTAAGAAGGACGAAGCAGTAGAAGCAGCCCTAGCGGCGGCGGTGGCGGTGGCGGTTGAGGTGGTGGTGGTGGTAACGGCAACGGCGGCGGCGGCGGCGGCGACAGGGACACCCAGCACCGAGCGGCCTGACGGTGAGCCCCGACCCGTAGCCACCTCTGCCCCGCTCCCCAGCAGCGGTTCATTACCTGTGAGGACCCCGACGCGGATTTGGTGGTCGTGGTTCGTTAAAATCATCCCCTCAGACGCCATGTTTCCCAGCGCAGCCACCGCACTGACAGCGAGGCGGGTGGGGGGAACGGGGGGGGAGAAGGAGCGCGAGCGCGGGGAAGGGGGAGAAAGGGGAGAGGGAAAGCGCGTGAGGTGGAGCCAGCGGGAAGGGGGGGGAGTAGGCGGGCCCAGGTTCCGAAGAGGCGGTCCTGCGGGGCGCACGCGCCCGGCAGAAATGCATTTGAAGGGGCGTGGCCAACCCCGGCGGAAGGCGGGGCCTCAGGGAGGTCGGGCGAACGGAGGCTGCACAAGGAGGAGCCGAAGAAGAACGCGGGCGAGTTCTCAGCGCGAGGAGGACCCTTCAAGTGTGGCGTTCAGGCGGCGTCAATCGAGCGCCGAGATGAACGCCTCTGTCCTCGCTCTTTCTGTTCTGCTGCTTTTCCGCCTCCTTCGTTCGATCCGATTGGGTTACGACGAGAAGAGCAGGGGAGGTCCTGATGTACCAGTGCGGGGGAATCCTTTTCCAATTTTTTTCCCCTCCCCTCCAGAAAATGATTGAGTCTCTCTCCTGTCTACAAAGTCTCATTGCCTCGTTCCATATTTTGAAACGGAAGGAATACTAACAAAGCTCATCCGTCCCGGTGTTGGCTGGAACACGCTGATATTTCACTGCATGCACCTGCACTGCACCCACACATGCATCAGTCACCATTTTTACATCCACACGTAATTGACTGCATCACGCTACACTGGCACATATTACACACTGCATTCATACGTGCAAGGCACGGCACGCACACCTGCTGGAATTGACGGCCACATTCTCGCCCTCAAAATTCATTGCCTTTTTCACATTGAAACGACGTTTACTGCTTTGCATTGCGTGCACGATACCTATGCCAAGTGGCGGAGTTTATTGGCATATCAAGGCGTAGAAAAGCTGTGAAATGGAAGACAAATGCAATGTTCAGGTATTTCTCATAGTGAAATGCAAACCACGAAAGCTTTCCTCATTTAATTTGCTTGTCACTGTCACCACATGGAAACAAGCTGCAATGTATTATCCTGCATTCCATTCACATCCACTGTATTGCATAACCCTGCATCACTCTGCAGGTTCACACACCTGCATTGCTTGTAAATACATACAGCAATAACACATGACTCTACTGTGCCGGCTGTCATGTTCTGTGCATGTACACAGGCCTAGCAACCACATATCAAGTCCACAGCACTTCAAAATTTGTGACACTTAAATTTAAAATGGACCTATCGTCAAAACTAGCCTAGACCATTTGCTTGCAATAAACAAAAATGTTCTACTGCACAAACACCTGCATATTTTGATCCACATACATTCTTTGTGCAAGCATTTTGCAGAACCTTTAGCTGTGCGCTTTTGACAAATTTGGTGATGTTTTACACCCATCTGCCAGTATCTACACAACGTTTTAATGGCTAGAAAGGGGGAAATAGTTAACTAGATTATGCAGAGGTGATTGTTATATTAATCATAAATTATAAGAGCCTAGAATCTTCTGAAAGCAAGTTTTACCTTGTTTCTTTGGAATTTTATCTTACTCTGTTCCAAGAGCTCAGGGCAAATTGCAACATATTTAGAGCAAAAGCTAAAAATAAAACATGCAAATCAAAGGTTTTAAAAATCCAGGTTAAAGCCTCAAGCAGCATAAAGAATTTACTCATGCTCAACAGAAATCTAATTCTTTAAAAGTCAGTCAAAGTGTCTTACCATCGTTTCCAGGCAGGGACTCCATAACTGTGGAACAGTCAACAAAGCACATCTATTTACAACAGGAATGAGGAATATGTGGCCTTCCAGCTGTTGTCAGACTGCAGCTCCCACCAGCCATAATCAGAATAGCCAATAGTGAGGGAGTTGTAGTCTGGCAACATCTGGAGGGTAACGGGGTTCTCCAACCTTGCTTTGTATGGCCTCATTATCTAGAACTGACATTTACAGCCTAATATTTTGCATATTTAATTGAAATGTTATCTTCACTATGGCTTGTTTGGCATAATCCCAAGTAACTATGTTGGATTTTAAGTTTCATTTATTTGTTTAAATGAGTTTATCTTCTGCTATTTACATGGCGTTAAGGTAAAGAAACAAAAATAAAAACATTGATATTGAAGATTAATGCAAGAATCCTCTACTTTGGTATTGTTTAATGCAAGAATCTAAAGGGCTTCCTGGCCAGTCTCACAGAGTATGATGGCAGTGAAATTATAGGGCAATTGCATAAATTCCAAGCAGATTCAAATTAAAAAGGAAAAGCACCTTGAACTTTCCCCAGAAAGGTGTTTTAGGCTAATAGTGATTTTAAAATATTGCTTCCTGATGACAGTGTTGATGATTATCCTAAATCATAAAATAAATAAAAATATTAAATTTATAAACCACTTTTCACTGCAAATTAGTGTTCAAGGTGGTTTATAATCTTTGTAAAACCATAAAAACAAGTCAAACAAATGTGAGCTACAATAATTAAAATAAAACCAACACCACCATTAATAACATTATAATCAATCAAGTACACCATTAAACATTATATGCCAGTTTTTAAAAATGTGTTTCTACAGCCATCTTCAAAGCAGCAATAGTGGAAGCTGATCATAACTCTAAAGGGAGTGCATTCCACAGTATGAGAGAGTCATGCAGGAGAAAAGAAAAGCCTTTTTTTGTGTATTAAGTAGGTTTCTGCAATTGTTTCTGTAACTCCCCTGTTACAACAGCTCCTGTGGCTGCCAATCCATTTCTGGGCACAATTCAGAGTGCTGCCTTTAACCTATAAAGCCCTAAATGGCTTGGGTTTAAGTTATCTTAAGTACCACTTCTCCCTCTGTGAACCTGCCTGGCCATTAAGATCATCAGAAGAAGCCTTTCTCTTGGCTCCACCACATTCACAAGCGCATTTGGTGAGGACACGGGAGAGAGACTTCTCTGTCACTGCACCCAGACCCTGGGATGCCCTCCCACAGGAACCCCATCTTTGCTGTCCTTCCCCAAGCAGACAAAGACTTTTATCTTCAGACAGCCTTTTTCTTAGTGACCGGCAGTCAGAGAGTTTTTTTTCCAAATTGGATTGTTGTGCTCTGTTGCTTTTAAATGTGTTTTTAGTATTGATTTTGTTTACCGTTTAATATGATACTTGTTTAATTCTTTTTTAATATTGTAAATATTAAAGGTTCACTGCAAGATAGGCAGTCCCTAAGATAGTTAAATCCCAGGTCATTTAGAGCTTTAGAGGTTAAAACCAACAGCAGCAGCATTATAACATAATTGTTGATAATTATCTAGTTAATAATTGCTGTTACACAGCACCCAACAGTAATAGAGTAGTGGCATTCTTTTGCAATTCCTGGACTGTTGTATTGGTCTTATACTGCTGTCCTAACTGAGAAATGTGATGAGAATGTTTAACAGACTCAGCTGCATCATTGATCCTCTTGGCATCCCACATGATAACTGTTTCCTACCAGATTGTTCCACCTGGTAAAATCCACCTGGTCATTTTGTATTTGTTTCAGATAATATAATTACTGTTTTAGACAATGTGATTACCTCTGAGCACATCAATATAACGTTCTTATTTTTAAAGAGACGCTTTATTTATGGGATAAATATCACCCATTTATTCTATATATCCAATTAACCACCACCCAGATATGAACAGTGTATCACAATCTGCTTTTTAGAAGTAAAAAATGGCTTGATATATGAGGTGGGGGTGTTTAAGAAAACAAATCCTAACAGCTCTGATAGGTGCACAGTGCTAGTCATGGATTACTTTGGATTATAATTTAATGTGGTAATTTTATATACTTCTCAGTTCTACTAGAGTCAGTACAACTGGAATAAGAAAACAGTTCATTGAGAGGTAAAATAAGCACAAATTCAGATAGAAGACCTTAAATACAAATAAAAGCATTGCTTAGCAACAACACTTTCACCAACCGCTTAACATTATTTATTTGCCAACTCTTTTTTAGCAGATAACTTGATTTACCTATTATATGATAATACTAAAGCTTTCGTCAAATCTTTGGTTAGTTTATTCTAAGCCACATTGCTTGAAGCTTAACCTGTTACTGTAAAACAGCATGTCTCAAAACTGGGTTTTCTCTTTGATTTATTTGTAGCAGAGTTTTGAATTTCTGGTCAAATTCTTCTAGCTGCACAGCAGAAGTGCAGGGATTCACAGAGCAGAATAGCTTCAAGTTCCCCAGAATAGTCCACCCCTTTTATTATTAATAGACACTTGCAGTCTCAGTAACTTACTCTGAGACATTATTAATATAAAGAATAAAAATTGTTTGATGTCTTACAGATCAACAGCAAACTGGCAAACATGACTGCTTTCAGCAACAGACCTCAAGAGAGGGAAAAGAGATACAGAGCAAAGAGGCAGGGTTCTCTTTGAATTCAGATGCAGGAGGGAACAATTAGTTGGTGCTTGATAGATTGACAGTCACCTTAGCCCACAAAGTTTCCTCCCAGCTACACCTCAAGGCAGTATGTGAGGTTTAAAAACTCCAACATTATTCCCCAACTCAAAGAATTGCTCTATTTCAGAAATATGGGCTTTGGGATTTCAAGCAATTAATTGTGCATCATCAACCTGGATGTAATATATATAAGAAAAAAATCTGGCTGCCACTCTGTTTCCAGGCACAATTCAAAATGCTGGTTTTAACCTATAAAGCCCTAAACAACTTGGATCCAAGCTATCTCAAGGACTGTCTACCTTCATGAACCAACTGGGCTGTTAAGATAACCAGGGGAGACCTTTCTTTTGGTCCGCCATCTTCACAGGTGCATTTGATGGGGACACGGGAGAGGGCCTTCTCTGTTGCTGTTCCCAGACTCTGGAACTCCCTTCCACAGGAGGCCAGACTCGCCCCATCTTTGCTATCCTTCAGCAAGCAGGCAAAGACCTTTCTCTTCAGGTAAGCTTTCCCTTGATGACTGGCTGCCTGAGTGGCGTTTTTAAGTGGATGGTTGTGCCTTACTGCTTTTCATGAATTTTGGGTGTTGCTTTTGTTTACTGTCTTGTAGTGTTTGATCCTTTTTAGTATTTGTATACTTATTGTTTTTGATCTTTCAATATTATCTTTTAATGTTGTAAGCTGACTTGGGTCCTTTTTAAGGAGAAAGCGGGGGGCAAAAATAGTTTAAATAAATATTGAACTGAAACCTTCCTTGTTAATACACAAGAGGGAAAAAACATGGATATTTGAGTTACATTAATGGGATTTAAATTGCAATCCTGTGTCAATTTACCTGGGAGTAGACCATATAGAAATCAATGACTTCTGAATAGACATATACAGAGTTGTGTATAATGCTGAAGATTAAAGTGTTGTGTATGTAGCAGAAATGCTTTAAAAATAAATTCTCTGAAAATTATCTGAGGCAAATACTTAAGAAGATTTAAAACATCTGTCTACTATTAATCCCTTAATTCAGTATTTTATATTCTAATGTTTTGCAGTAATTCCTGCTATTTTAAAACATGCTATCTATTGCAGATAGTCTGTTTGGCTGGCTGAGAGGGTCAATAATAGGATACAGGATTTGACTTTTGTTTCATTGGTGTGAAGCCAAATGAAGTCACAGTACTAGCTGTCTCAGTGGATCATTTATAGAATTTTATCTCTGTTATCCAAGTGAGGTAAAGGGACTAATTGGCTCAATAGACCAGTAACACATTGAGAACATTTGTTTCCTTCATTGCTGTGCATTCAGGAAGTTCATGTAACTGTCATTCAATAAAAATAGTAATAGCATATTTGCCTTTCACTGCTCAGTAACACTTAACCTGTTAATACTTATTAAATTAATTGTTATCTAACTATTTTCTTTGAAAATAAAATGCCTGAATTAGGTTGTTCATTTTTTTAAGCATTTGTCAATAAAAAGGAAAAATTTGCTGCACAGCCCCCTTTTTTGAAACTACCTTTAAAAGAAAGAGCACACAACCAATTCACATGAGACATGATGTGTAATTATCATACCTGCTCTTTATAATTTAAGCTGCAGTAGAGTGCACACTTAGTAGGAAGCAACTCTGACTGAACTCAGGCTGGAATCAGACATTAGAAATACTCTCATAAATTACAACTGAAAGCATGTTAATGTTGCAGAAAGGCAAGTGAGGCATTCTTTGCTCGACTTGTGAAATCAGACTTCAAAGGAATCTTATGCTTACATTCTGAAGACCAGTCACCAAACAAAGCAAGCTAATTTGCATGCTCCCCAAAGTGTGAAACATTCAGACACTTTTATTAGTTACGGATTTTCTTTTTCTAGTCATGGATTACCTTTAATCTCTCTTTCTGTCCTAGGGCATACTTGTGCACAGATGTGTAGAATTGCACTGTGAGTAATCTCTACCCCAACCATTTCTACAGGATTCAGATGGAATTCAGAGTAGAAGATCAATGAAGAGACATTTACTTTGTTTATTGATGGAAACTGAGAAAATACTAACTTTTACAACATTTAGTTTTTAAATAAATCAATCAATTAGTGTGCTCATGCTTACGAAAGTTTTTTGCTCTCTCACAGCCTTCATTAGAAGGAAAAGAAATATAGCTGAAACAGATATATATGATATATATAGTCAAGTCAGAACCAACTTATCACAACTCTTATAGTCCTTTCATGGCATGTGAGATATTGAGGATTCTGACCAGTACCAGGCTCTTCACTGGTCTTACTGGAATGTCTCCCAACATCCCCTCTTATCTCAATTTGTACTGTATTTTTTCCTTAAGTTCCTGTACCTTTTTATCCCCCCCCCATTCCCTAAACCCTTAGTTTATGTTGTTGTACTGCTTTATACTAGGCATAGGGTTAGCACTATGGCACTTTCCATGCATTCAGTACTGATGCACCAACAGGAAACAGCAGTCAAGAAAGCAAGTGCATGTTCAACACAGTCTCCTTGCAAAGTTCAAGAATGCAGACACAGTCTGTAGAGAGATCCATGACCTTGATGCTAATGCTTCTGAAGCATCTTGGCACTATTCAACATTTAGGCCACAAGTACTGCTAAGCCCTGTGATCACCATTCATCAAGCAAAAAAAGGGTCAGAACAAAGTGAACAAATGCTATGTCTGAAATGCCTAAGTTCAGTTGTCTGATTATTTGCATCTTATCTATACTGACTTTAGAGCACATACCATTCACGCTTGTTAAAAAATAGCCCTAACAATTGTTTTGTGTTTGGGTGAGAAGTGGTTAGCTGATGAAAAAAGGAGTCCGCTTCTGGGATTTTCCCTTGCTTGGTGTCACTTTGAATGGTAGTGAGCACACAAGGGTATCCTGTAGACCAGCGGTCCCCAACCTTTTTGGGACCACGGACCGGTTGCGGGGCAGGGGCACCCCCGCGCATGCGCGCAAGTGCGACACGCCCCCCGTGAACGTGACACGCCCCCTACACGAACGCGACACGCCCCCTGCATGAGCGCAACCACCCCCCGCGAGCATGACATGCCCCCCATGAGTGTGACACGCCCCTGCGTGAGCATGACACACCCACCGTGCGTGCGGGGGGTGGAGATCCGTCTTCGCGGCCCAGTTTCCGGCAAGCCCACGGACTGGCACCGGGCCGCGGACCGGGGGTTGGGGACCCTTGCTGTAGACCATCTTGACTGCTGCCAGTGATGTTGTCAACATCCAGGCTGCCTTTTGCTGTGTACAACTTCGCATACTTTTTCCTGCTGGCAATGTGGACACGATATTGTGCCGCGTTTGAATCATGGATACAGAAGCACAATATCTCACATTCATAAACCAAAGGTTTTTTTGCAGAATTGAATAAAGCATTAATGTGTCTCAACAGGTCATTGTACAGACTTACAGAGCAATCTGTGCCAAAAGCAAGATCTTGCAAGGAGTAATGCATTTCTGAAGGTGTTCATTCATCACTATTCAGCAGAGAATTTTTGTCGTGTTAATGTTTTTCCCACGGATGTATAAACTCACAGAGAGATCTATGCCAAAAGCATCCTGCCATATTTAGCCATGACAATATAAGCTGTCAGCTGGCCAGATCATCTAGGCAAAAATCTAGCTCTCCACTCACTCCCCAAAACTATGCCTCAGGGCTTTACTGTATGTATAATTTAAAGAGACATCAATTTACCTTTTTCCCTTTTACAAAATGGCATAGTACTGTGAATAATGCAGTAATACTGTATCACTTTGACAAAAAGCAAATTGAGATATCTTGGAAACTGTATGACATACCAGCTAAATGGGAAAGCAAGTACCATTTTTTTCCTGTCGAGTTGCTCAGTGGCCAAGACTTGTCTTCTGTCTCTCAGTCTTTCTGACAAAAGAAAAGGAAGCAAATCTTCAGTTGACTAGAAGAAGCAATTTGGAATTTTTGAATGTGACAAAACTGAAACTGATCGTCTTTGCACATTGGCTTGGGGAACAACAGGCATAATAATACTCATTAAAGTATTTTTTATTGACCCTTTGCCAGTAGATCTTATGGTGGTTGTTGTTGTTTAGTCGTGTCCGACTCCTCGTGACCCCATGGACCAGAGCACGCCAGGCCCTCCTGTCCTCCACTGCCCCCCGGAGCTGGGCCAAATCCATGTTGGTAGCTTCGATGACACTGTCCAACCATCTCATCCTCTGTCGTCCCCTTCTCCTCTTGCCTTCACACTTTCCTAGCATCAGGGTCTTTTCCAGGGAGTCTTCTCTTCTCATGAGATGGCCAAAGTATTGGAGCCTCAGCTTCAGGATCTGTCCTTCCAGTGAGCACTCAGGGTTGATTTCCTTCAGAACGGATAGGTTTGTTCTCCTTGCAGTCCAGGGGACTCTCAAGAGCCTCCTCCAGCACCACAATTCAAAAGCATCAATTCTTCGGCGGTCAGCCTTCTTTATGGTCCAGCTCTCACTTCCATACATCGCTGCTGGAAAAACCATAGCTTTGACTATGCGGATCTTTGTCGGCAAGGTGATGTCTCTGCTTTTTAAGATGCTGTCTAGGTTTGTCATCGCTTTCCTCCCAAGAAGCAGGCTTCTTTTAATTTCGTGGCTGCTGTCACCATCTGCAGTGATCATGGAGCCCAAGAAAGTAAACTCTGTCACTGCCTCCATATCTTCCCCTTCTATTTGCCAGGAGTTGATGGGACCAGTGGCCATGATCTTAGTTTTTTTTTTGATGTTGAGCTTCAGACGATTTTTTGCGCTCTCCTCTTTCACCCTCATTAAGAGGTTCTTTAATTCCTCCTCACTTTCTGCCATCAGAGTGGTATCATCTGCATATCGGAGGTTGTTGATATTTCTTCCGGCAATCTTAATTCCGTCTTGGGATTCCTCCAGTCCGGCCTTTCGCATGATGTATTCTGCATATAAGTTAAATAAGCCGGGGGACAATATACAGCCTTGTCATACTCCTTTCCCAATTTTGAACCAATCAGTTGTTCCATATCCAGTTCTAACTGTTGCTTCATGTCCCACGTATAGGTTTCTCAGGAGATAGATAAGGTGGTCAGGCACTCCCATTTCTTTAAGGACTTGCCATAGTTTGCTGTGGTCCACACAGTCAAAGGCTTTTGTGTAGTCAATGAAGCAGAAGTAGGTGTTTTTCTGGAACTCTCTGGCTTTCTCCATAATCCAGCGCATGTTAGCAATTTGGTCTCTAGTTCCTCTGCCCCTTCGAAATCCAGCTTGTACTTCTGGGAGTTCTCGGTCCACATACTGCTGAAGCCTACCTTGTAGGATTTTGAGCATAACCTTGCTAGCGTGTGAAATGAGTGCAATTGTACGGTAGTTGGAGCATTCTTTGGCACTGCCCTTCTTTGGGATTGGGATGTAGACTGATCTTTTCCAATCCTCTGGCCACTGTTGAGTTTTCCAAACTTGCTGGCATATTGAGTGTAGCACCTTAACAGCGTCATCTTTTAAGATTTTAAATAGTTCAACTGGAATGCCATCACCTCCACTGGCCTTGTTGTTAGCCATGCTTTCTAAGGCCCACTTGACTTCGCTCTCCAGGATGTCTGGCTCAAGGTCAGCAACCACACTATCTGAGTTGTCCGGGATATCCAAATCTTTCTGGTATAATTCCTCTGTGTATTCTTGCCACCTCTTCTTGATATCTTCTGCTTCTGTTAGGCCCCTACCATTTTTGTCCTTTATCATGTCCATCTTTGTACAAAATGTTCCTTTAATATCTCCAATTTTCCTGAACAGATCTCTGGTTTTTCCCTTTCTATTATTTTCCTCTATTTCTTTGCATTGCTCATTTAAGAAGGCCCTCTTGTCTCTCCTTGCTATTCTTTGGAAGTCTGTGTTCAATTTTCTGTAACTTTCCCTATCTCCCTTGCATTTTGTTTCCCTTCTCTTCTCTGCTATTTGTAGGGCCTCATTGGACAGCCACTTTGCTTTCTTGCATTTCCTTTTCTTTGGAATGGTTTTTGTTGCTGCCTCCTGTACAATGTTACGAACCTCTATCCAAAGTTCTTCAGGCATTCTGTCCACCAAATCGAGTTCCTTAAATCTGTTCTTCACTTCCACTGTGTATTCATAAGGGATTTGGTTTAGATTATACCTGACTAGCCCCGTGGTTTTTCCTACTCTCTTCAGTTTAAGCTTGAATTTTGCTATGAGAAGCTGATGATCAGAGCCACAATCAGCTCCAGGTCTTGTTTTTGCTGACTGTATAGAGCTTCTCCATCTTTGGCTGCAGAGAACATCATCAATCTGATTTCGGTATTGCCCATCTGGTGATGTCCATGTGTAGAGTTGCCTCTTGTGTTGTTGGGAAAGAGTGTTTGTGATGACCAGCTTGTTCTCTTGACAAAACTCTATTAGCCTTTGCCCTGCTTTGTTTTGAACTCCAAGGCCAAACTTCCCTGTTGTTCCTTTTATCTCTTGACTCCCTACTTTAGCATTCCAATCCCCTATAATGAGAAGAACATAGGAAGTGGTACTAGCCACCAATGTCAATGGCTTTAAAAGGAGGATCAGAGAGATTCAGGGAGGATAGAGCCAGCTGGTTTTACCAGGTTTGATGGCTACTTCCAGGATTATTTATTTATTTATTGGATTTATACCCCACACCATCTGGCAACCAGGCCACTCTGGGCAGCTAACAACAAAATAAACAGCACAATATCAAGACACGATGAAAAAATAAAATACATACTTTCAAACAAATATAATAACCAGCAAGATAAATTAAAACAGATGGCAGTGAAGGTGGTGAAAGGATTATGAAAAGGATGGCAAAAAGGATGGTAAAAGGGAGGCCGAGATCACAGTAACATAATGATCAGGGAAAGTCTGGCGGAAGAGCCAAGTCTTCAATGCTCGTTGGACAGCATGCCTCTAAATAGCAGTCGTTTGCAACAACAGTGGGAGAGAGATGCTTCATGCATGCCCTGTCTGTGATTTTCCTGTGGACCTCTAACTTCCTGCTGTGGAAATCAGGCGATTGATCTAGATAAGTCTTTGGTCTGAATCCACATGGCTTTTCTTAGGTTCTTACAATTGTGAGGGATGTTCGATTACCCAGCATTTATATAGGCAAAACTGAAAAGTGGCTGGCAAAGGAAGAAAAAAAGATGCCTGGTTTCAAAATGTCTATGTCTTTTCTACAAACAATGTGCAGGATAGTTTGTGTAGTTAATGGGCAGAGCCCAGAAACAGAGCCCTTTTTAGACTACATCTCATAAAATCTCCCAAGCTTCATGACTACTGTCCTTGCTGGTTGGAGTGGTTCTGGTTGTTGTAGACCCAAAAAGTAACATTTCCAAGTTCTAGTTATGGGAGATCAGATTGTTACATCTTATTTGTAAGAGATAGATAAGGATTAAAAGATTAAGGAGAACAAGCTACAATGGGAATTGAAAGGTTTCTTTGGCTGGAGCAAAGGTTCAAGAGGGAAACTGGAACATATTAGCAATTCTTTCTAACATGAACCTCACATCTCTTTCGGGCGGTAACAATTGTAGTGACACAAAAGTACTTGTAGTGATTTTTTTTCCCTCCAACGTCTCTTAGTCCAGAATTGCTTATAACATTAAGTAGCAAACAACAACAGTAAAATTAATCATTATAGAAGAACTAAACAACAAAAAAGTACTAACAACAGCATTAGTTAAGAAACAGCCTAAAGGCAGCAATAAAGCAACCTTGATTTTTTTAGTAGTTGGCAAGTCAATGAAAATCAGGCTCCCAAGTGCCTGCTGGAATAAAACATTTTTTAAAAACATTCTCTTCAACAAGAAGATAGAAATACCTTGATAGTCTTCTCTAGGGCAGATGTTCTATAACAAAGACACAGCTGTCAAGAATGAACCAAGCCTTTATCCCAACCAGTCTGAAATAAAGAAGGGACTCGTCTGCACAGCTTCCTTTCCTGATCTTAGTGCACAGAGAGTACACATAAGGGAGGACACTCTCCTATATTTATTCAGAGTTCTTCACTGAATGCTCCTGCCCATTACCAAAACCTGGAATGGTTTCAGGAGTACACCAGATGTACACACCTGAGCTTTCAGGGGGAGTGTAACCCCATCCATCACAGGTTGGATCCCTATGCCCTGACCCATTTTTCAATTCATCAGGAACACCTCTGTCTTGTCTGGATTAAGCTTCAGTTTGTTCACCTTCATCCAGTCTTTTACTGACACCAAACTCTGGTTCAGAGCTGAAATAGCTTACTTGGAATTACAGTGGTGCCTCGACTTACGAATGTCCCAACTTACGACCAATTCGAGTTACAACCAGCTCTGGCCGCAAAATTTTGCTTTGACTTGCTACTGGAGCTTTGAGTTACGATCGGAAAAAAGGCAGGGAAAAAGGCGGGGAATTCAAATTGCTAACCGTTGGTGGCGAAGAGGCTGCTTCTTTGTAGCTCTTTTGCCCCAGCGGTTAGAGAGTGTGCGTTCGGAGGAGGCTTCGGACTGCCTGGTAAGGTAAGGTGCTGCTTTCTGCTTTTTAAAAACTGTTCTGGGTGGGTTTTGCAGCGTGGTTTTGGGCTGGGGGGTTATGTTTCTGTGCTGTGATGGGTCTTGCAGTCTTTGTTTGTTTTTTGTTTTTGTTTTGTTTTCCGCGTTTCCAATGGGTCTTGCAGGGTTTGTTTGCTTTTTGGGGTTTTTTTCCCCCCATTTCCGATGGGTCTTGCAGGGTTTGTTTGCTTTTTGGTTTTCTTTTTTTGCATTTCCGATGGGTCTTGCAGGGTTTGTTAGCTTTTTGGTTTTCTTTTTCTTTTTTTGCATTTCCGATGGGTCTTGCAGGGTTTGTTTGCTTTTTGGTTTTCTTTTTTTGCATTTCTGATGGGTCTTGCAGGGTTTGTTTGCTTTTTTGGTTTTCTTTTTTCCCCATTTCCGATGGGTCTTGCAGGGTTTGTTTGCTTTTTGGGTGTCCTCCCCCCCCCCCCCCCCAATTTCCGATGGGTCTTGCAGGGTTTGTTTGCTTTTTGGTTTTCTTTTTTTGCATTTCCGATGGATCTTGCAGGGTTTGTTTGCTTTTTGGGGTTTTTTTTCCCCCATTTCCGATGGGTCTTCCAGGGTTTATTTGCTTTTTTGTTTCCCCCCCCCCCCCCATTTCCGATGGGTCTTGCAGGGTTTGTTTGCTTTTTTGGGTTTTTTTTCCCCCATTTCCGATGGGTCTTGCAGGGTTTGTTTGCTTTTGGGGGGTTTTTTCCCTCCATTTCCGATGGGTCTTGCAGGGTTTGTTTGCTTTTTGGTTTTATTTTTTTGCATTTCCGATGGGTCCTGCAGGGTTTGTTTGCTTTTTGGGTTTTTTTTCTTCCTTTGGCTGGAATGGATTAATCGTGTTTCCGATGGGTCTTGCAGTGTTTTGTGGTTTTTTTTGGTGTGTTTTTTTTCCGGCCGGAACGGTTTAATCGCGTTTCAATGCATTCCTATGGAAATGGTGCTTCGACTTACGACCATTTCGAGTTACGACCATCTTCTGGAACAGATTAAGTTCGTAAGTCGAGGCACCCCTGTACATGGAAAAAAGAAGTAGAGTTGGATGTTAACAGCATATCGGTGAAATCAAAACTCCAAGAGTTTAATGCAAATGTTAAAAAGTGTGGGGACAGCACAGAACCCTGAGGAACAGGGCCCATGGCCAAGGTGTTGAACAGCATGACCACCTTCTGATGGTGGTGCTTATCCTTCCAGGAAGGATGGGAGCTATTGTAAAACAGTGCCTCCCAACCCAGAGAAATGGTTCAGAAGGACACCATGTTTAATGGTACTGAAAGCCCATTTTTTCCAACAGGTCTTCTACTTTAGGCATGGGATATGCATCAAACTTAGATACTGCATTTAGTCACCTGTAATCTATACAAAACCGTGTACTCCCATCTGGTTTTGGCACTAGTACTGGGTAACTACGCCAGGGACTTGATGATGGCTCAATGATCCCCAGTTTTAGCATTTCATCCACTTCCTCCTCGATCACTTTCTTTAAATGATGAGGCCATGTGGGGCTGGTGGATCTTATTACTACTCCCGGGGGAGTATGTATCTGATGTTCCACTGCCAGTGTCCGTCCCGGCAAAGTAGAGAACACTTCCTTAAATTCCAATTCTAGGGCCCTCAACTCTTCTTTTTGATTGTCATTCAATTGTTTTCCCAGATCTGCTAATGAGGTCACATCCTGCTTAATCTCCTTGGCCTCTGGTCCTAAACACACTTCTTCCTCTTCTCCAAACAAAGCTTCTCTTTGTTGCCATCTCTTGAATAGATTTATGTGAAAGGTCTGTACTTGTTTCTGTTTTTCTGGCATTCTTATTTCATAATCTACTGGGCTAACTTGCCTAAGCACTTCATAGGGCCCTTGCCATTGAGCAAATAATTTTGCTGCATCAGAAGGGAGAAGTAACAACACTTTCTGTCCTGGTTCTAAAGTTCTCACTCTCACTTTTCGATCATACCTTTCTTTCTGCTTCCTTTGTGCCTGTCCTAATGCTTGCCTAACCATAAGCATGGGCTTGTTCTAAGTGTTCCCTCATTTCCAACACCTGTTGTACTACTGTCTGCCTTTCACTTTCCCCACTCTCCCATTGTTCTTTTAACAAATCCAAAATTCCTCGAGGGTTACGCCCATACAACAGCTCGAATGGTGAGAACCCCGTTGAGGTTTGTGGTACCTCCCTAATTGCAAACATAAGTGGCCCCAATAATATGTTCCATTGTCGTGGTTTTTCCATTACCAATTTCCTTAGCATCCCCTTGAGTGTCTTATTAAAGCGTTCCACTAGCCCATTGGTTTGTGGGTGATACACTGATGTTTTCAGAGGGTGCACCTTTAGCATCCCCCACAGGTGTTTTAGGGTGGCACTCATTAAATTAGAGCCCTGATCTGTTAATATTTCTCGTGGGAAACCTACTCTGGCAAAAACCACCATCAGTTCTTTAGCTAATGTCTTTGCGTGGGTGGATCTTAAGGGGATGGCTTCTGGATACCTAGATGCATAATCGATCATCACCAAAATATGAGTATGCCCTGCAGAAGATTTAGTTAAAGGGCCCACTATATCTCTTCCAATTTGATCAAAAGGTTTATCCACCAATGGATGTGGGATCAATTGCGCTCCTGGCGGAGGTTTCATTTGGGTTCTTTGACACTGTTCACAGGATTGACAATACTTCTCGACCTCCTTTCTCAAATTGGGCCAAAAGAACCTCTGCCTTATTCGCGCCATTGTTTTTTCTACTGCCAAATGCCCTGCTAATGGGATGTCATGTGCAAGCCGCAGCACCGTGTCTCTTAACTTATTTGGGACCACTAACATTTCTCTTCCTGTTGTCCCTTTTTCTTTATAATACTGTAACCCTTCAACAAAAATCATTCTTCATCCTTATCATTCCCTTCTCCTGGCTTAGCCACTTGCAACCATTTTTGTAACTCTGGATCATCCTGTTGCCATGCTATAATCTGATTCTTAGACACCCCTTGAATGCTTTCGATTCCCATTAACCCTTCAACTTCTGCTGGTTTCTTGGCCTTTGTTAGCTGTTTGACCCCTTCCCAATCCCTTCCTAACAACATTTCATGGACTAAATTTGGTACCACTCCTATTCGTAGCCTTTGTTTTTGTCCTTTTACAGTCACTTCTGTTTCTATCCATGGGCATGGTTTTACGTCTCCGTGGATACACCGTATCATTATTTATCCTTCACGCCTCAAGCCCGGATAGTCTCTAATCAATGTTCGGCTAAACCCCGTATCTACAAGGGCTTTTACTGTCCGCCTTTCTATCTGCGCCATCACCTCCCAGCCAGGGTGTTCCTTACCACCCACCTTGCCTGCAGCCATGAGGGCTGAGGCCCACACGAAGTCCTCTACCGGGCATTCCCTCTTGAAGTGTCCCTCTTGCCCACAGCCATAGCAAATTTTCTTTCCTTCCTTTCTTGCGATCGGCAAGGGTCCAGGGCGTTGCAATTCTGAGTCTAGCCCAGCAGTGATGTAGGGTATGGAGAATATTGAGCTCATTGGCGTCATCGGTGCTGATCTTGGAATTCCCCCAGTCATCGGGTTTCTTGTCTTTGGCCTCACCATGGCTGGTGCCGGGAACGCCATCTTTTCTTGATATTTTGCTTTGTCCCTCGTCTGGTTTGCAAAATGATTGCCTCTCTCCTCTGCACGGGTGTAGGCTTCTAACAACGTGACCGCCTCTTCCAATGTAGTTGGTTGATTGCTCAGTTGGGAGCATGGTTATTGGTTGCTCAGTCACCACGAGCTCCACCACCTGGTCCGTGTTGCATACTGCTGGCCGCAGCCATCGTACTGCACTGGCTTTCATTTGTTGTGACAACGTACGAGGTGGCGTGCCCCATTTGTATCGTAGCCCTCGAAATCTCTGGCAATAGGCTTCCTCCGAGATATCTAGGGTGCCCAGAATTGCTGTCTTTACTTTGGAATATTCTTGTATCTCTTCTGGTTCTAGAGTGTCCACTATTTCTTGTACTAATCCGGTTAGGTACAGCATTAGGATGAGTATCCATTGATCTCGAGGCCATTTCGCTGCCGTAGCTATCCTTTCAAATGTGTGTAAGAATGCTTCTGGGTCGTCATTCGGTCCCATTTTTTTGTAGCTTTACTTGTGCAAAGTTGGGCATCCCTATTAATTGACCTGTTTGTGTCGGGGGCTCTGTAGCTTTCTTATCCACCCGGTTTGGTATTGTCATCATCTTCTCCATCATCTCCCTCTGTTGCGTTATCAATTGCAGCAAAATGGCGTCTTGTCGCTCCGACGTCCACCGCATCCATAGCTCCATTGCATCAGGAGGTAAGGATGTGCCCCCACATTGGTTGCCACTGTGATCATGGTTAAAGTCCTTTACTCCTTTCGATGCACTTGTCTGTAAAGGAGGCGACGGTAGCTCAAAATCTTCCAATAAAACAGGTTTATTATCTAACAAGTTATCAGACTCAAACATGTTCATATTATTTGGTTCAGCCTTTAACAACAAGTCATACTTCTTAACTTCCGTCAAACTAGATAACTCTCCTTGCAACAAAAGAGGAAATTAACTCTTAACTCTGGGTGTCCATTTCTGCCTAGTGCCCGAGATGTCCGGCATCTTGTCTGTTAGGGCTATGGTTCTGGATGGTACACCCAGCCCACCTGCGGCTCCCAGACTTTCTTCCCCTTGTTCTGTCTCAGCGGGGGTCTGAAAGGACTGAGCCCACGGGATCTCCCAGTTGGCGCCATACATCTTCTCTGTTCTTTTGTTTGTTCTTCCCTCCTTACCCAAGCTTTATATTCTTTCTTCCTTTTCCTTTCCTCTGTCTCACCCCAATATGGTGGTTTTCTATAGGTCTGTCTTTTGCATTCTTTCTCTGCATATTCTCTGGGTACTCGAAACTCTACCCATTCCCCTGTCCAGGGATCTTCTTGTACCAAATCTACTAAGTCTTCTCTTTTCTCTGAAATATCCTCCTCAGCCCAACACACCTCTCTCTTTTCCTCTCAGACTGCTCCCCTCCTCCTTCTCCCCCTCTTTTTTATCCTCCTCTTTTCCTGCCAAATTAGCGCCCCCTAGTGCTTCTGTACTTATTTCCAGTTGCTTTAACCCTCTTTCAATGGTCTCTGTCTCTTCTTCTGCTCTGTTGATATGGGAGTCGGACGGTACACCCTGGAGAGTATCCATGGGGTTACTCTCATCCTCACAGATCTCTCTTTGTTTGCTGTTGATCTGTTCAGTTGATTGCCAAGTATGTGTGCAGAAAGAAAGCAGCATACACAAATCTATTATTTCAAGCAACTGTACGTAAAATAAATGTTTTTTATTTTTCCCCCTACAAATATCTTAGAGTGAGTTATTGAGACTTTAAATGCCAGTTAATGAGAAAGGGGTGGACTCTGCAGAACTTGCAGCTATTCTCCTCTGTGGATCTCTGTACTTCTATTGCATAACAAAAAGATAATTTTTCCAGAAGTTTTAAACTGTGCAACAGTTTTTGTTTTTGTTTTCATTTAGGTTACCCCAAAAGTCCATCCCCATTGGCTGTTTTAAGCAGTCATATCTCAGTCAGCAGAAGTTCATGAGCACACTCAGATGCATCAATCTGGCTCAGCACAGAGTACTTAGATCTCAGGCCAAGCATGTACATAAAGCCAAGAAGACTGAATAGATTATCTCTTGGGGATATGTATATATTTAATTGAATATTCTTAGTCTAAGGATTTTTTTTTTTTTTGCTTCACAGAGCCTTAAATTTTGGTTTTGTTTCACCTTAATTACAGATAATCAGGTAGTATTATCAATTAATTTTGTTATTTTTAACCTTTGCATAGTAACATTTTTATTTCATCCATGCATAGAGATGTACCTTTAAGGGGTTTGAAATGTCAGCTCTGGCTTGTTTCAGAATCATATTAGCAAGGGCTTTAGGTCCAGCTTTGCATCACAAAATGTTGTGGAATTTCAAGTACAACTTTAAAGGTATATTTTAAAATCTCTCCCATTCTATTTTGAATGCTCTGGTCTTTACATGCTTAGCTTACTGAAGAATTATAATGTGAAAAGCAAGAGCGTACTTAGGTATTCTGACTGAACAATTTAAATTGGGCTGTAGGCCTGTGCACACTTTGGAACAAGTTACATTTAATTCAGTTGGCTGAGTATGGAGATACAGGACTGTACCATCAGATCCGTCATGAACTAATCATGTTGCTGTTTTTCAACACTCACAAACATATTTCACACACTGTGTGGTAGGCTGGTTGTTCAGCAGAAGGAAACACAAGTAGGGGCGTCAACCCTTTTCCTCTGGTAGGGAGGCAGGCAGGAGTGGGCTGGCTGGTTATAGCCTGAGGAGAAGTAGTGCCCCATTTGACCAAATGGGCCATCCTCCACTGGTTGCAGGCAAAAGGGGAATCAGCTGAAAGCATCACCCTGCCTTCTTCCTTCCATTATGAAGCCTCCACCATATACCAGTTTCTTCTACAGGTGCAAAGAACAGAAGGAGGAATAGAACTGGATCCAAGCTATTGTTTGATAAATATGCTCACTGCACATATATTTAAGTTTTGTAAGAAGCTTTCATTGAAGTTGAAGATGCTCTATGTCTTCTTCTTCTTTTTTTAAATATTTATTTAGAGTTCAGGCCAAGAAATATCTGTGTTTCTAGCTTTTCATGTGAAACTCTGGAGATAATGTATGGTTCACCATGTTCTAGAACAGGAGTAAAAGTTTTCTATTTATCAAATAACAGAAATTGAACAATGACTAACAAGATCTATGTTCCTATGGTAAGAAACAAGAGTTTTTTGCTATGTCATGAAAGACCTGGAATGCAGCCCGGGACAGAAATTTTTGTAGGCTGAATTTATAAAGCCAGAAATATAGCAACCCAGTTTTAATGTTTTGCCTAGAATAGAGCCAGTGAAATTCAGTTGCTCAACTAGAACAGAACAGTCCTACAAATCACATTCTCATTTTATGTATACAGTCAGCAAAACATGTCAAAACACGTTGACTCCCACAAGGGAGGAGGGTTCCCTATATCTCTAGACACATTTTGCTTCTGCCTCGATCAGAATAACCCCTTACTATTCAGGTTACTATTAAGTTTACTTGATAACGTCAATGAAATAAATAGTGAGCCCTATCTAAAAATGAATGTTAAGAAAGCCAGGCTCCCAATAAGCAGGAAGAAGAAGAAGAAGAAGAAAAGCAGTTAAAAGCCTCAGATGAAAGGGTGGAGCACACTGCCAGATATGTATGTATGTATGTATGTATGTATGTATGTATGTATGTATGTATGTATGTATGTATGTATGTATGTATGTATGACCTTACCTTTCTCCTTCAAAAGGACCCAAGGCACTCATGTCATTAAAAGACAATATTGAAAGCCAAAAACAGTAAGTATACCCGTATTAAAAAGGATCAAACAAATACCACACTAAAAAATGCTAAACAGCCTGCCCAGCTGTTAAGATAATTAGGAGAGGCCTTTCTCTCAGTCCTACTGCTTTCACAGGGAAGACAAGGGAGAGGATATTCTCTGTCAGTGCCCCCAGACTTTAGAACTCCCTCCCACAGGAATCCAGGCTGGCCCCATCTTTGCTGTTCTTCCGTAAGCAGACAAAACGTTTGTCTTCAGGCAAGTCTTCTCTCAGTGACTGAGTGGGGTTTTTAAACACCAGTCACTGAAGGAAGGCTGAAACCCATTCATTAACACAGGGCAAGCAGGAGCAATGCATTCATAGGACCTGTATCAATTACAGCATCTAAGTCAGAGCGGATCTAAGCAATTTTGCCTGCAAAGTATTGTACAAATTCTTCAAGCTACAGTGTGGTCTGCCTTCTCTTCCTTTGGACCATGATGTAATAGGGCCTTGACCTCTCAAAAGAGCTCTGCTGGACAACTCTGCACATACAAAATGGTGGCAGAGAATAATTCTTCATTGCTGCCACTGCCACAGAATAGGCTTTCCAATGGGCCCTAGGCCATGTTTGGTTGGATTCACTCCAGATTTTCTGCGATTGTGGCTCCAGTCTATGTTCTGCTTGTTTCATCACCACCTCAGTAAACCAGGCAGCCAGTTTGACTTTACTTTGTGGGAGGAGACACTTAGGAGCAATAATGTCAATGACTTTTGCCATTTGCCCATTCCAGATATCTACCAGCGCTTCAACAGAATCACCTGCCAAGGTGATAGGAAACTCCCCAAGAGCTATCAAGAAACCATTTGGATCTATAAGCCTCCTCAGGCAGACAATCTTAGTCTGTCCGCCATCCCTGCAAAGGCTCTGAGTTCCAGTGAGTCAAAACCTCACCAGATAATGGTCAGTCCCTGACAATGGAACTGCACAGACTTCCTCCATACCCAGATCGCCTTCATCTATCCCAGTACAGAAAAACAAGTCTAAAGTGTGCCCTGCAGCATGATTATGGGCAGATACCATTTGGGACAGACCCATGGTCAACATGGAGGTCATGAAGTCTTGAGCCACTCCTGACAGAGCTGCCTCAGCATGTCTGTTGAAGTCCCCCTGCAGAACGAAAAGTTAATTACCAAGGGAACTCCCAACACCATCCCCAAGACCAGCTCAGTTAGATCAGGAAGGGAGGCTGTTGAGCCATGGGGAGAGCGGTATACCAACAGAATCTCTATTCTGTCCTGTGCTCCTACTTTCAGAAACACACCTTCAAACCTGGGGAACCAGGGAATGTGACATCTAGTGAGATTGATGGAATCATGATATCAGTACCTTGATATGTGATTGAATGAACAGTAGGTTTATTGTTATATGCTGGGGAGTTTCCTATCAGTTTACTCCCAACTCATAGTGACCCTATGAATTAATTACCTCCAAAAGACCCTATTGTTAACAGCCCTCCTCAGGTCTTAGAAAACTTAAGGCAAAGACTTCCTTTACTGAGTAAATCCATCTCATATTCAGTCTTCCTCTTTTCTTATTGCCTTCCATTTTTCACAACTTTATTGTCTATTCCAGTGAGTCCTGTCTTCTCATGATACCGTATTTTTCGCTCCATAAGACACACTTCCCCCCCCCCAAAAAAAGTGGGGGGAAAGTGTGTGCATCTTATGGAGCGAATACTGTAACCCTCCCGACCCCAACCCAAGCCTCTTGAGGCGCGTGTCCTTGAAGGGAAAGAGCGAGAGGCCAGCAAGGCAGGCACACCTGATCCTTCTTGATTAGCGAGTGATCTCTGAATAGTTCTTAGCTTTAAAAAATGCATAGTCTTTCCCCAAAAAGTTCCTTAAGAGACCCACCAAAAGAGACTAAAAGGAAGAACCGTACCTGTGCTTTATTGCCCTAGATATTTCTCAATTGCCGCCCAACAGTTGTGTAGTTGCTGAATCCATCTTCCGCGCACGGTGTAAAAGAAAAGTCGTGAGGAATCAAGTACGTGGGTGTAAGAAAGAGGCACTTGCAGAGGTGAAGGGATGCAAGTTTGTGAGGCAGCCCACACCCCAGACACCAAAACACGCCCTCCCCAGCCCCGCAGCGGCGGGAAGGGCCAGGGTGGGGGTGGGCTCGCCAGCCTTGCAGGCAGTGAGGCACGCGCCACACAGTGGCTCCCTTTCTCTCCCCCCGCCCCAGCCCATCCCCTCTCGCTCTGGCTGTTTGCCGGGCCTCTGGGCTTTCCCCGAAATAGCCGACCTGCCGCGTAAAGAGGGCCCGGAGGAAAGCGGACGCCAGGGAGTCCTCTGCTCTCCAGGCACGCGCTTGTGCCCGAAGGTGCTTGCCCCGGCGCGGCTTTTCCATCCTCCCCGCGGGAGAAGGAGCGGAGGAAGGAAAGGGAGAGAATATTGGTGCTGCCGAGGGTCTCCCAGTTTATCACCGGGCGGGACGGGGGTATGATTTGCTTCGGGGACTCGGCCACTCTTTCCGCCTCACGGCTGGGACGAACTGAAGCCGGCGGGAGCCTTTCTTGACAGGGCTCTCGAGTAGGCTCTTCCGCCCCGCCAGACCTTCCGAAAACTGTTTCTCCCTCAGCTTCTCTTCTCCGGTTCCTGCAGGGCTGCAGCCATCCTTTCCTTCACGGTCTCCCGCCGTTTCTCAGCAGCGTGGCAGTGCTTGGTCACTTCGTTTCTTCCTGGAGCTGTGCGGGTTCGGGGACTCTAGGAGGGCTTGTCCCTCAAAAGTAACATCCCAGAGCTCCATTTGCTCCCTCCATCCTGTTATAGTTTATTAAATATTAAATATCCTCTAAAAATTAGGTGCGTCTTATGGTCAGGTGCGTCTTATGGAGAGAAAAATACGGTATGTCCAAAGCACAATAGTCTTAGTTTAATCATTTTAGCTTCTAGTGAGCATTCACTCTTGATCTGGTTTAGAAGATACTGGTTTGTCTTTCTGGTGGTATTCCATAGAAGTGAAAGATTATTTGGTTATCTCACCATGGTAACATCATGAAGATCCTAACCCACAGCTAAATTACTTGCTGCCTGAAATAGTTTTTATTTATTTCTTGCTTTTTAGTAAATGTGTCGGCCCCAATACAAATCAAAGTCACTGCACACTGGTAAGAAATAAGTGTGGGGAAATTAGGCTTTCTCGCTTCCACTGTAGATCCCTGTGCCCCCTTTGTATTAGGGAAACCTTGGGCAGACTGAAGGGGAATTTGTCAGAAATCATTCCCTCCTTATACGAACAGAGGAGCAACTTGGAATACAAACCTATAGTCCTGATCATCCTGAACAATTTTGTTTTTTGAAGCAGGAAAACAAGGTAAAGCCCCAAAATGCCATAACTAGTATTTAAAGTAGTTTAGAATTGAAATCCTGCTCACGTTTGATGCTGGTGACAAAGCTATATAGATTTTAAATGGAAAATACTAATAATAGAGAGGTCCAGCAATAGAATGTTTTACAATAAAATACAAATATAGTGCCTTTCAGTTATAGGTCATGCTTGCAGCAGGAAATCATTATGTCTTTTTTTATGTCACACGTAGTTTTACACCAGAGCATCTGACATTCTTTTGTCTTGTACTTTGATTAAAATGTGACTAAGTATAACAAAGGAAGTACCATTAATTATGTCTATGCCTTATTTGAGCTATCTTGTGACCTTTATTTCCTCTCACCTTTCCATGTATGACTAATTGGTCTGATAATTAGCAGTTATTTAGAAAAGAGAAGCAATTTTTAGACAGAAAAGCCAAGGTGTACATATGTTTTAAATTGTCTTCTTTTTCTCCTTCGGTGAAGGATTTATCAGTTCAGTTCCACTTGTTTTTTGTGTAACACAGACAAGTGAGCATCCATAGTTTTGGTACCACAGATGGCTTAGTTTTATTATAATATTATTTCTCTTTCTGCTACCTTGTCAACACATGATTGTCTCAAATGGACTGTTAAGGTCCCCCTATCAACACCCAGTGCTGTACCTCCCTGTAATAGCTATGCTATGGGATTTGTTCTTTGGGGGGCAGGCTAGACAGATTTTTCCCCACAATATTGAATTAAAGTTGTGATGTTCTTAACCCATTATACAAATTCCTATGGTCTGTTAGGTTAAATGGTTTGTTTATTTGTAGCAGAATGCTATTTCCGAAACAAGATTTGGGAAAGGAAAAAAACCCCACATAATTCTACCCAACACCTCCTCATCTTTCCTACTAATATTGCAATTATCATCATCATCGTGATCATGGTCATCTTCACCATTACCTGTTAAATTTATATTTTGCCTTTCCTCCAATGAGCTTGAGGTTGCACACATGGCACTCCTCCTTCCACTTTATCTTTACAACAGCCCTGTCAGGTAGGCCAAAGAGAATGTGAGTGGCCCAAGGTTGCCCACTGACTTTTGTGGCCAAGTGGAGTTCTGAACCCAGGTTTCCTAACTCATAGTCCAACACTCTAACTACTACACCACACAGGCTCTCGTACTACCTTTTCATAATAATTCACAATGACTCCAGTTTTCTTAAAATAACCTTTCTTCTATGCTTCTTAAGCTCAATCACTTAGGGCCAAAGTACAGAAAGTGATACCAGATGTGGGTTCGCAGGGCCCAGTTGTCACTTGAGTAGCTGCAAAACACAACTGGCCTCTAGACATTTGGGGAGGTGTCGTCCCTAAATGGGACATTGTCCAGCACTGAAAACAAAACAAGTAATAAAAGAGAGTAACATAATTAACTATTTAAAAAACTCTGTGTTGCGTGACAACAATTAATCTCTTTTGCCACACTATAATGACAATTCTTAAAAGTAACTGTTTAAGCTGTGATTTGATTCCTGGCCCACCTTGTTCAGAGCTATCTGCTCTGATTAGCAAGAACTTTCCTGCTTTTCCAGTGGGGCCCCTTCCCATACTCTGCTATTCAATGTTTTGAGCATGGATGCTTCATTAGGGAAAGCATGCACACTGCCACCGAGTGAGTTATGACATTTCCCACTCCTTGCTGGAATCTTTGTGTAACAAAAATATCTTCTGATGTTTCCGCCGGAAAAATGCTGTCATGACTATGAAAAAAATCAATCTTTTGAATAATTCTATTTGAAGAATTAGACATTTGGCCCTGCTCTGCCTTAGTAATGATAGCCTAATGTGTTTCATTATCTCAAGTCATTGCAATGCCTGATCTATGGCAGTTCCCCAGTGTTTATGCTCCCCCCAATTTGCCCTGTAGAAATGCACATGTGCTAGAGCAGTGCTTCCCAACCTTGGGTCCCCAGATGTTCTTGGACTAAATCTCCCAGAAGCCTTCACCACTAGCTGTGCTGGCCAGGATTTCTGGGAGTTGTAGTCCAAAAACATCTGGGGACCCAAGGTGGGAACTAGTGTTCTAGAGTAAGAGGGAAAGGGGGGGCATATCAGTTTACTAAGTTTACTTGGATGTATGTTAAGGTGTGCAAGTGGCAAGAGAGGGGAATGCCAGGGAAGTTGCCAAGTCTTTGGGTTTGAGTATTTGGTACCAATTTCCAATTCCCAAGCCCTAAGTCTGAGTCCCTATTAAAAACAAGCTTTTTTTCCCCAGAAAAAAAGGGAGGGTGGGTGCATTCCGAGTTGAGTCCAAGTCATTACAGGGGGGGAAACCCATCTGAGTCAAGCCACCAGTGTGACTTAAGAGGACTCACAGGGAGAGCTGATGTCTATATGCCCATGAAGGTCTGTGACTTTATGTAGTGACACGGAGGATGCTGGGGGTGGGAATCGTTCTTGGATGATTGCTGTTGCCTATGGTACAGATACTGGATTGAGGTAGAATGAGATGGTCACCTTAGGCAAAAGATGCTGGGGGGGGGGGTGACAGCAGAGAGTTGTAAGAGAGAGTTGTATGCCAAGCATTCAACTGCTGTGTACTCTGTAAGCTAGCCAGGTGCTGGGGAGGAAGATGCAGTCAGGTTATCAGTGCTGAAGAAAGTTTGGTTGTATAAATGGAACATGTCAGGGGAGGACAAAGCATCTTGTTCATTGTCTCATGCTGCAAAATGTTCTGAGCCAGAGCTGACTGCAAGCAAAGTAAATACACGGGGTGGAAACAAAATCAAGGGAAGCCATATGCAATCTGTATTCACCTGTGGTACATCCCTCTGAAGTTCCTTACACTGCTTAGCTGCCTTCCCTTTTAGTACCTTTTCCATCTCTGCTTGATCTCCTCATCTGGTCAAATGTGTTAATGTAAACATGATCTCCAAGCAGAAACAATAAGGTGCAACATGCCCACCACAGCAGAACTGTTGTGAACACTGCCTTCTTTTCTCCCCCCCCCCCCCGACAAGTACCCAAGTGTATCTCTCTGGCATGCGTTCCATCCTTATATCCGACACATAAAACCAGCAACAAGAACTTATATAATAGAGTCAGTGAAGTAGTAGCAAAATCAAAGACCAGGGACTGAACAACTGGAGACATATTCTGAAGGCAATTCAGTTACAGTATAGGCAATGCAGGTACACTCCATTCCCTCTGCCTTTACATGGTAATTGCTGTGTGCTCTCAAGTTGCTTCAGACTTACAGGAACCCTATAAATTAATAACTTTCAGAAGATTCTATCATTAACAGGCCTGATCAGGTCTTGCAATTAAAAACTGTGGCTTCCTTCATTGAATCAATTCATCTCATGCCGGGTCTTCTTTTGCTATTATTTTAAGTTCTTCATCATTATTGTCTTTACCAAGGAGTGTTGTCTTCTCATGAAATGTCTGAAGTACAATAACCTCTGTTTAGTAATTTTGTACTACTCGTACATTATCTGTACAAATGTATGCTTTGCGATTCCCTTACCATTGCTACTTCTTCCTCACTTCTCTTCTGTTGCTAACAATTCTTCTTTACTACATAATTCTGAGAAGATAATTTTACATTTAAGATGGTGATATGCACCCACACTAGTTCCAGACAATAAAATATTGTGACATAATAGCATGGTGATGCATGATAGGTAAGGTCATGACTCAGTGAAAAGTACAGTATGTGACACCCACTATCAAGAACTTCTGATGTTCTTCTGAATATCTAGAACTGCTGACATTTCATGCTGAAATGGATAGTTCAGCTGTTATTTCATGCTGGCTTCAGAGATGGAACAAATCTCAATTACAAATAACTTTTTGTAATTGACTTTTGTGCGAGCTTTAGGGTTCAACAGTACATGGTGGTGCTTAGATGCTAAAGGCTCCTCCTGCCCATGCATCTACAAACAAAAGACAAAGGGTAAAACATATAAAAGAATTGGGTCCTACTCAAGCCTGTAGAGCAAAGCAGATGAGAAATGCAGCAGAACTTTACATTCTAATCTATTGCAGACAAACTAAGTAGAAACATTGTAATATTTATATATTGCATAAGGATAACAAAGGAAAAATGCAAAGATTTTGAATGAGTTGCAACTCCTCTTTAATGAATTGTCCTTCAAACTAGGGACAGGTGAGAATTTTGCTTGGTGTGTTCTATATTAAAAACTTTCCAAAGTGCAGATTTTTCACTGCATAAATTTGACAGTACTGGCTGGAGAAGTCTGGCATTTTTAGTCCAAAGAAAATACCCTTTACAAACTCTGGCTTTAAGTGCTTACTTATTATGTTGTTGGGTCTGAATTACTGTGTATTCCTCCCTGTTTATAGTGCTGAGTTAAGATTCCTACTTTTTTTCCCCCAGAAAAAAAAATAAGCTGCTCAAATTTTTAACAGCTGAGTAGCTATCAGGTACAGGGTTATAACTAGGTTTGGGCAACTGTGGCTTTCCCCTGAGGTGCCAAAATTTAGGGGGCACTGAAATCAAGAGGTGAATCTGCTGGTAGGTATTAGGAAGATAAACAGGAAGGCCTCCCAGTCCTGTTCTATTTCCTTTTCTTCCTCCTCCTCCTTTTTAAAAGAAGAAACATTGCTTTTCTTTTGATGGGTACCACATTTTTTCTGGTGGAGGCTCACAGCCATATCTCTTGCCTGAGTTGGCAGGAGACAGTGCCATTTGCCCTAGGAGCCAAAAATTCTATGTTGATTGTGTATAACATTATCTTCTGGATATTGGAAATAGTTGTACCAACTGAATTTTGGCAACACATAGAGCTGAGAATTTTGTTGAGTTTTGTGCTGACTCTTGTCTGTTTCTTCACAAATTGGATGGAAACACCAGAGATTTCTGAAAAAATGACTATGGGAGAAAACAAAACCAGCGTGTGAAATCCACTTGTTAGTCCCAATTAGAGTAGACCAATTGATTCAATGGAACTTACAGAGGGTTGATTCATCAATTCCCCTGTGATTTAATGGGCTTACTCTAGCTGTGACTTACTACTGGATTTCAGCCAACATATGCATTGCTGTCTACCTCAAACACCATGTTATAGTTCATATTTAGTTAATGTGTAGAGGAAGATTTCAGTTTTCACACAAATGGGTGGGAATTCTGTGTTTTGAAATTATTTCCCAAAACATAGACTGATGGCATGCAGTGCTTTGGGTCTTAACTTGAGCATTATCCAGTTTGATTTCAATCATACCAGCAGAGACATGACAAGTTAAGAATAAAATTCATGTTTTCTAAATAAAATAAATGCTGGAAAGCATGAAGGGCAGAGACTCCTCTTCCTTTACTGCCACTTTTTGTTGAGAATTTGGTTTAATATGTGTTCTCAGGACATAAGCAGAGTATGCATACTCTCTCAGTATTTTACTGAGATAGTAAAATACCAACTTAGTCTATTAACATATATATAGAGAGAATAGACATTCGTCTGGCAGCATAACATGACATGGTACAACACATAGCATAGAAATAAGTGATCTGACTTACAGCAGATAAAATGTCCCCTTTACACATGACTTTTATACATCCTTGGGACCAATCAGAAAATACATTACTTCATTTTCTACTTACACAAAGTTACATCATTTTCTACAGCTGTACAACATCAAGTCCTTAACCTTGGTACCCACACCTGAATGCACTCAGTACATGACTCAGGTAGAACCAGCCATTTTACTTTCACTATACAACATTTATATTTAATACATTTTGAGATCAAAATCTTAACACTTTTTTCATTTTGAATAGGCATGCTCCTAGCCAATCACAGAGAAGGATCTGAATCAGAGGTGGGCAACTTTATCAGGTAGATGGCTGCACAGACTGCCAAAAACATGAAAAATAGAAACCAAATGTGCCAGAAATCCAATTCCAGTTTTGAGTGTGAGTGAGTGAGTGAGTGTGTGTGTGTGTGTGTGTGTGTGTGAGAGAGAGAGAGAGAGAGAGAGACTAAAGTAGCTCCAAATGCTTATTTAAAAGATGGACCACAGCAGTTCATCTTTTTTTGTATGAAAACCCCAGTTTTGGTTGGGGAAAGCTTAGGGGGTGGGGTGGCTGCAAAAATAGTCTTGGGAGCCACATGTGGTTCCAGGACCACATTTTGATCATGTCTGGTCTGCATAATGCCCAGCTGGGCCATCAGATGCTGGAAACTAGGCATATTTATTCTAATGCTAGTTTGTAGTTTATTTTCATCCTTTATGGTCACCACAATACAAAAAAGACACTGAGGCCCTGGAAGGGGTGCGGAGAAGAGCAGCAAAGATAATAAAGGGACTGGAAGCTAAATCCTATGAAGAATGATTAAAAGAACTAGGTATGTTTAGCTTAATGAAGAGAAGAGACATGAGATAGCAGTCTTCCAATATCTGAGGAGACATGATAGCAGTCTGGGGAGACATGATAACAGTCTTCCAATATCTGAAGGGTTGCAACAGGGAAGAGGGCATCGATTTATTCTCCATTGCGCCTGAGGGTAGGAGAAGACCCAATGGGTGAAAACTCGTCAGAGGGAGATCCAACCTAGAAATAAGGAGGAATTTCCTGACAGTGAGAACCATTAAGCAGTGGAACAGCTTGCCTCTGAATGTTGCGGGTGCCCCATCGCTGGAGGTTTTCAAGAAAAGACTAGACAGCCATTTGTCTGGGATGGTATGAGGTCTCCTGCCTTGGGCAGGGGGTTGGACTAGAAGACCTCCAAGGTCCCTTCCAATCCTACGACAATTCTATGAATCTATGATGAACCCAAAGTAGCAATTGATGAACCAATATCTCTGCCAAGCTATCTGCATTCATTGAGTGCCTTTGGATTTTTAGCTTCTCAGCTGTCACAATTGACAGGATCGTTCTCTAATGTGAGCACTTCATACTGTGAATAATGCTACAGGCCTGAGTTACAAAATAATACAAAAGTGAAAAACCCAACTTGTTTGAGGTATAACTGAGAATCTTAGGCTAGAGGGAAGATACCTGGAGAACTGGCTCTCAAGAAAAAAAAGTAAATAAGTCTGTTGGACAACATTGCTAATCAAAGAAACCAGTTTAACTGAAATGAAGAAAACAGGATAAAAATGAGATGTATTATGAAAGAACTTTTGAAACTAATTTCAATATATTACATAGTGGTCAAAGTCATGTTTATTTTTATCCTTTATGCAATGGCCTTGTGTGTGTGGAGTTGCCCCCTTTTCTCCAGTTGTCCAAGGGGTTGTTTACTTCTCCTTTGCACATGTGTTAGCCCTACTACTTTCAATAGCAATATCTCTGGCCTGTGTTACTGAAAGTGGGAGAACAATGGAACAATTGTGAAGCACTCCACCCATGGAGCAGTTATGGTCCTTCATTGCTAATAGAATTTTGCCCAGTATAAAATCTGCTTAGAACATTTTTTAAATAAGAGGTAACAAGTGTAAAGAGCTGAACTAATCAAATTAGAAAGAAACAAACCTATGGATGAGCAGTGGGTAGTGCACAAATAACCAAATGATTGATGGAAGTAAGTGCTGGAAAATATTTATTTGCTCAGATTCATGAACTGTTTCCCTTAAACCTGCTGTGTGAATTATATGTGCATATCAGTGGAAGAATATTGTATATACAAATATCAATTAAAGGCTGACGGCTTGAGAAACAAAGGATGCCAGTGGAGATTGCAGTACCATAGCTGCTGCAAGCTTTACACTGTAAATTATCTAATTAAAATGATTAATTACATATATTTAGGAGTAAATTATAGTTATTTTCTAGACATTGTGTGGACACCTATTCATCAAAGGAACAAATGGTGTTATATGCCTTCAAAGTGGTACTAATGGTCTAGAGAGGAGCTACCTAATAAATATACATGCACATTATTTGAGCAATAGACAAAATTCTTGAACTAGATTATACAAGTCATATTATACTCTGAAATTAGTTGAGATATTCAGATTCATAAGTGAGTAACAGTGAAGTGTAAAAAAGATTGGCATACAATAAAAAAACAATTTCACATATGTTTAACTTACAAATGCAAAAACATAACACTTAAAATATTTAAAAATCATTTCTTAACTATGCCTTTCTTTTTGTGTATTATTTCATAGCCCCACAAAGACAATTAAGAGATAAATTTCAGTATTTGTGGGCTTGTAACATCAAACCTTTCTCAGTAGTGCAACTGCAAGAAGTATTCCATACTTTTCTGGCATTTTTCCCAGCCTGTGACATATATCATCTTTAAGGACAAATACGAGTTCTCATTATGTCCATACAGCTCCAGAAAGCTAAGTTCAGAAAAGAGTCTTTCTGCTTACAGGCTTTGGGCAGTCTTCTTCTTTGTTTGTAGCATTCAAAATATAGCATGAAGGATACAAGTGTGGTCCTTCTGATAGTCTTCTCACAGGCAACTGGTTGGCCACTGTGTAAGTAAACAGGATACTTTCTCATATTTTAAAATGAAAATTAGGTCTTTGTAGTTCCATAACTCTTCCTAGTTACACAGATCAAGTGTAATAGAGCACTCTTATTTCCTCATCTGTCCACATGCAGAGAAGGAGGTGGTGTCCCTCCCTCCCCACCCACCCAGAGAGAAAAGACAAGAGGAAGGAAACAGAGATGGATTGTAGTCCATGCCAGCAGACAGGACACAGCAGAGCAGCGGCAGGAGCTCAACCTCCATACATGGGGGGGGGGGGGCGGGCAGGGGGGCAAAATGGCAAATTTGTTTCTTCTAGTGCTCTGTTGCCTCAGTTGCTGTGTTGCCAGGAGTAAGAGTTGAGCCAGCTCAAATCTAGAGCCAACTGCAAACAACACACATTGAATCAGCTTCCCCTTCTTCCTTCTTCTAAGCTTCATTGCCTTCTTCTGTGTTCATTCGTTTCCTCAGAGTAGTCAAGACCAGTAGGAAGCCTTGTTCTCAATCATGCTGTTCCAGGTTCTATTTTTGAACTATATCCTGCGACTTCATGTGAAGCTCTGGTGTCCCTAATAATGGCTTAACTTCTACTTATACTGTATTTTCAAGTGACCATTGCCAGGTGGAAAGTATAGCCCTTTATATTCCCTTTTCCCTACATAGGAATCCTTCAGTCTCGAGAGACTATGGTAACGTGCTCTGTATGGAGGACTTCGACGCTGTATGTGAAGCTGGAGTGTCCTCTCCAGAGCACGAAGCCTGGGTAAAATAATATGGAGGATAGGCTGTTACCCAAGCAGCATATCCCCCCTCTCCACGTCACTGAAATAGTCCAATGGAAAGGCAAGAGCCAATACAACTCGTTCCAGCGATGTCGCAGGAGTTGCCAGAACGACACGAACTGCCTCCGGGACTCCGGATTTTGCCTCGAGGTTGACTCCTGAAGCCTTTTCCATCAGTGGATATAGCCACAAGGCAGTGGAGGTTTGGAATCGGAGTTTTCCTTCTCCTAGATGGGCTGCCTTCCCAGGCTGACGAGCCCCACCTACCCGGGCTGCTCCCTCGCCGCATGGGTGATGGCGGCGCCTCCTCCTTCTCCTCACGGCATGGGGGTTTGGGATCAGAGTTTTCCTTCTCCTAGATGGGCTGCCTTCCCAGGCTGACGAGCCCCACCTACCCGGCTACCCTTTTCCCTATGGCAAGGAAAATATAGCCATTGTGGCTTTATTTTCCAATCTTTCTCTTGAAAGCATTTTAAAAGTATCTTGATTTAGATTAGAGATGAGAAAGCACTGTAGAAATAATTTGATGGTGATGGTGATGCAATAAATGGATTTATTCTGCAGTGAAGAGTTCTGACCAACATAAATGGATTTATTCCTCCATTTCCCACCTTTTCCCAATGATATTCAAAATACTGTCGCATTTTTTTTGTACATGGCCTCATCATTTTCCTAGCACACAGGTGGGCAAGCTCAGAGGCTAAATTTGTGTCCACAATTCCTGCCCATGGGTTGGCAGAGAGCCCAGAAATGGCATTTGTGTTTTTTTTAAATAAAAGGAAAAAAAGTAAGCACTTCTGCTTTTTAAGGATGGGGGATGTTTGACACAAAAGCCATTGCTCCTGGAGGCCTCTAGGAGCAGAAAGTCACCAATATAGATATAAATACAGGAGGACTGTGGTATCTGTGCAGGATTGGTTCCAAGCCCCCTTCAGATACTGAAAAACACAAAAGTATTGAATGCTATACATTTCATGGTCTCTGGCTCCATCTAGTGGCCAGTTCTGGTAAATACAACCTAGAAATACATATAAATAGGTATTTCTGGGATTTTTTATTTAGTATTTTCAGTCAGTGGATAAGTGAATCAGACACTGATCCTGGCGATAGGGGGGTTCTACTGTATATAAACAGATATGTAGAACTAAACAGCACTTCATTAAGGTTTTTCTGGATTCATCTGAGGAATGCAGTTAATCACTAAGCGCACACACACGTGACTCATAAACAAACTTCAGCTTCCATCTTCAGTTTCTTAAAGTGTATAAATCTAAATATAAATTTGTTTTCCTAGGGGCTTTTGGCATACCCAAAATGCTCCTGAAAGTCTGCAAACAGCCCATGATCACATTTTACCTCCTTGTCTTGGCACCTTCCCTGCTACTTATTTAGCAAATCGTAAGTCACTGCTGCCATCCTTTCTTGCTCTATAACTGTTATTTGGAACAGTCAACTGCTGTGTTCCTGAGCTGATTTCCCCCATTTTGTTGAAGTAGTGTATCAAATCTATTGGTCAGAATCCTACTGATTATTTATACTAACATAAATACAATGATATAAATTGCACCATTTCCTCTCCAGTGAGTCATGATGTTTGCTCTTACATGAATTATTATTATTTGCATATCCCTGGTCTACAGTGTATAGTCAAGTTAAAATATGTGGATAGTCATCCTTCATCTGCTATTAGTTTAAGAAAATAAACCCTATTTACAATAACCAAATTTAAGAGCAACTATTTTGTTACAATAATGAATTTTGCATTTATATCCTCTTTGCTAGCCAGTGTTATTAGAAAATATATTTTCAACAAGTCCCCTTTCCTTTGCACATGAAAAGTGTAATATAATTATGAGTTTGTCAAAAGGGTTTATTTTAGAATGATAAAACATACAAAAAGTCTATGATATGTGTCATCTTGAATTTAAGCTTTCTCCTGTAGCATTAAAAATTCCAAGCATGAGTCAAAATTATGAGTCAGGACCCTCAGATTCTTAAGACTGATAAAGATTGTATCAAAAAAAGAACAATGCAAATTAGTTTAGAACTGTTTCATTCGTGACATATTATTTAGGTTACTAAAAAAGACATCACAGCACATTGTTATTAGTTCAGGTTTGGACTAAATGGCATTTCAAGTTTTCCTTACAGGCCTATGACTCTTCAAGATAATACTGGGCTTTGGTCAAGAGAGGTTTAATTAAGCCACACTTGTGTCAATGAGTACATATGTGTATATAAACCATATATCCCAAAAATGCCATAAACCTCAAATGACCTGATTCTAAGGTAATTGATTTTCAGCATTAGAATTCCTTCCACCTGGGGAAGCAGGATACAGAAGATGTAACAATAGGAACAGCATGGGTTGGATAAGAGCAGTCCCTAAAATCTATCAAGTTCATCATCTAGTTTTTACTAGTTGCAGTAGGAATGAAATCATCTTGTTCACCAGTTTATGTTAGAGTTTTTGCAGCCTTGTATATGGCCTGCAGTTTGTTTGACTGGGAGGGACTTTTCTGGACTGGGGTTACTGTCAGTCTATTTAGCACTAACCATTCATTCCCTCCCATCTCTGAATTCAAAGAGAGACCCACCTCTCTGCTGAGTGTTCCTTCCCCCCCTTTAATCTATTGAAAATCAGTGTTTGTTGTTAGTTTGCTGTTGATCTGTTCACAACTGTAAGTAAAGAAATGTTTTTTATTCTTTCTCCTACAAATGTCTTAGAGTGAGTCATTGAGACCTTAAGTGCCAGGGGAAAGGGAAAGGGAATATAAAGGGCTATACTTTCCACCTGGCAATGGTCACTTGAAAATACAGCATAAGTAGAAGTTAAGCCATTATTAGGGACACCAGAGTGTGACGGACAGTCCAAATGACACGCCTGTCCATCACGTTAGAACCCTGATGTGGGAGCCAATGACAGAACAGGAGGGCGGAACCAAGGGAGAGAAGAGAAAAAAAGGAGGACAGTTGGGATCAGTTAGTGTGGACAGTTATGAAAAGGAGTCAGTTAGAGAGTTAGAGAAAAGAAGGAGTGAGGTGTGCTGAGAGAGAGTGAGAGAGATAGATAGATAGAGATACAGAGAGAATTATTACAAATAAATATACACTGGTTGAATGGAACATAAGTAAACAAGAAGTGATTTAATGTAGAACATAAAATATGATATTTCAGTGATTGTGATCTAATGAAAATAAACAAAGACCATCTGTGATTCTGAATTACCCTTTCATACCCTTCAATAAATCTAATTCTGTTATTGACAGCTAGTGTGAAAGTAAAGTTCTTTATTGTGTGGATAAAAGAAATCCACTGGTGGCAGCGAGAGAGAAAGAAGGAACGTCGCCAGCGTGGACCTGGGTTGAGGGAAACAAACAGGGACACGGGGTGTACGTCACACAGAGCTTCACATGAAGTCGCAGGATATCGTTCAAAAATAGAACCTGGAACAGCATGATTAATGAGGAAGGGGTGGACTGCCTGGGAAATTTGAAGATATTCTCCTCTGTGAACCTCTGTACTTTTACTGTGTAGCCAAAAGAATTTTACTAGAAATTCAAAAATCTACAACAGTTTGTCCCTGTCTAAATTTTCCCTGTTCTTTTTCCTTTGCTTCTCAGGGTAGGGAGCTGTCATTTTGTGAAAGTGCTATCATCATCATCATCAACAACAACAACAACAGTAATAATAACAACAATCATCAATGACATGGTTATTTTTTATTAAGAAGGGCTGCTGACAAATACTATTTCTAGAGATTAAGAGTGAGGCTAGGGTTGACACTCCTGGAACGAAGATTGAGAAACAGTAAGAATTCCATTATATAATGAAGGAGTAAATGAAATCAAAAGAGAAATGTGGTTAGGGGGTGAACAGCAGAAATGCTCCAAGATTGTTGACACTTGAGATAATGAAACATACAATGACTGTTCTTATACCGGTAAAAATATTAGACATAACATACATAAAATTATTGACCATTGACTCCTGTGAGCTTCCAAACTGTACAATATAGCTTGATGGACAAAGGAGTACAGGCCATATTGAGGACACAGCATTTAATTTAAAGATGCTTTCCCACTTTATATAAAGTAACAATTCTTGTTGGGTAAACTTATAAAGGAAGGCACAAAGGGAAATAGAATTAATTAGGAATGTTGGACATAGTTTTTAAAAAGATGTGGAAGTTAAAGTAAAGTTGCAATAAGTTTGATGCTGAAAAAAGATACCTCGAAGAAGAATTATTGCATTTCCAAAGTGGTTTAACCATTTTTCTTCTCCCCTTCCTCCTAATATAGATTTTATGATGAGATATAGGGTGGATAGGGAAATCAGTGTTTAAGTTATCAAGGCCTGATGAAATACATCAGGATGCTGGGGGAACCTGCTGATTAACATTTGGCATCCCTGGCATTTCTATTTAAGATCACAGAGAGGACGGAAGGGCCCTTGGGAGATGGAAATGGGCAACATTTTCTGTTCACCGGTAAAGAAAGAGCCAGCAAATTGTACTTCAGTTCAAAACTGGAGTTAACTAAACAGACCTAGAACATGATCTGTTTGTCAACAGCCATGGCAATGTTTCGGAAACAAAACACTTCCACCCCCCTCCTGCCAAATGTCCTGAGTAGAGATGGGCAGTTCGTGCTAGTTTGGCCGATGGCCAAACAGGTGTTCTGCGGTTTGGTGCTCTGCCCCCACTCAGAAGCATCTCCCGGAGGAGGCGGGGCAGGGAAGCCCAAGCTTCACCAGGGGAATCCGCTTCACCAGGGGAAAGGTAACTGGAAACTGCAGGATGGGCAGGGGGAGTCCTGAATGACCAAAATTTGCTACTGACAGAATGACTTGACTGATGGTGGCTATTTTAGCCAACAAAAAAACTCTCTGCCAGGTTTCATAGTTCCCAATAGCTCACTGAGGGTGAAAGCGATTTCACAGGAGCCTTGGGAACTTTGGTGGTGGTGAGAATTGGAAATGTTTTATATTTAAAAAACTCATTGCAGCTGATGACATCATCAGTCTAACATGGTGTAACTTGTGGAACAGGATTTTAGCCATTACGTCATGAATAAATTCTGAGAAATGAATGTACGCATTTGGTCATGCTGTGTTTCAAAAAAATAATTTACCTATTTTATCTGTGTTTATTAATGGAATCATATAATTATGAATGTAAAATGTATGCAAATGTCTTATGTATGTATCAAACTACACCATGACACACTGTGTGTTATGCCATGCTCAATCAGCAAGACGTGTGTCCACATGTAATATATGTTCCAATATTTGAAAATTATTGCATAGGCCAGAATCCTGTTGTGCAAGTTACATAGTGCAACTCTAATGACATCATTGTCATTCTCTGGAACCTGGCCAGGGAAGGGGAATAGGAAGCACTTAATTTCTCCAAAATGGCTGTGGCATGGCTGCTGCTGGAGTTCCACAACATAATTTGCTCCATCTGTATTCCAGCCTATAAATTACTCCACAAATGGACTAAATTTGGTACTTCTACACTGTTCTAAAGATGATTAATATGGTTAATGTTTTTATTACTTGTTATCAAGCTTATTATCTACATAACAAACATATGTCTTCATATGTAGCAAAACAGTAATCACATAAGTGCAGCAAATATAACATTTTAAATTATGCTTTTTCTTTAAGAAATTATTTTCTTTCTAGTTGTATTTATTTGTTTAATTTATTTCAGATGTTAGCAAACAAGGCTCAATTAGTTAAGATTTTAGTTAGAGGGCCCCAAAACGTAATTTAGTTTTGATTAACATTAGTTGGTAATGTTTTTAATTCATTGCATGAAACATGAAGGAATAATGAAATATTAAGGAAACCTTAGAAGAAAATGGGATATTGACATTCTCATGCCAAGTGGCATTTTGTCATTTATTCCTTCGGATTGACTCTTTAGGTAGTTTAAGTAGGTTTTCCAATCAGGCACTTTTGAAATGGCTTCAATGAGAAATCTCACAGTCTGGGGATGGTGCATTTCATAGTCCAAAATATCTAGAAAGTGCCAGGTTGGAGAACACTGTCTTAAATCATGGATATAAAAACCTGTTCAATCAAGCTGCATCTCTTTCCCTACCTCCCCAACACAGAGCAACATTTATTGTTTCTCACCCATCCTTCAGACATCATGGCTTGTTCGTCTGAATTGAAAAGGCTTCATAAAGAATTATGCATTTTCCCCCAGTTAGCAGACACTGATCCACTGTAATGCTGAAGTGTAGCAGTATCTAAAAAGATCTGCTGGTTATAGTCCTAAGGAAAATAAACTAAAACTATTATGGATATGCCATGGAATCATAGAATAATTGAGTTGGAAGTTGCCAGATTTTCCTAATTAATTAAAATTAATCAGTTTATTCCAAGTTCTGGTTAAAATCTTTATAGACTTTCTTTCTGCCATACAGTCCTCAAAGAAATATTTAGAATAAAAACAACAATGTGGTTGTACAATGTAACTGTGTGTATCAAAACAATGAATTAAGGACTAAACAGGCACCAGTGGTTTGTTTGTTATTTCTTGAGGTGCATTAATCAATTCAAAATGCCCATTTAGTGCAGAATCTTTGGACAAAATTATTCCTTGGTGGAGACTGAATGGACTCCTAAATTGGATTAGTTTCAGAGTAACCAATCTCAATTTATGAACATACAAATATACAAACATATAATTTTACTAACACAGATTTGATGTGGCCTATATTTGATGCTCAAGGTGTTGTAACAAAGGAGTGAGATGTGGACTGTAGGGTGAGAAATGTCTGACGTTCAAGCTGGATTCTAAAAAGAAAGAGAAACTCAAGATCATACTGCAAATATGTGCTGGCTACTGAAGCACACCAAATAATTTCATAAGAAGATCAGTCTATGCTTTATAGACTACAGCAAAGCCTTTGACTGTGTGGATCATGAGAAACAATGGGCTGTTTTGAAAGAAATGGGTGTGCCTCAGCATTTGATTGTCCTGATGTTTAATCTGTATTGGAAACAAGACACTATTTTTAGGACAGAATATGGAGATACAGAATGGTTTCTTATAGGCAGAGGAGTCAGACAATGACATATTTTATCCTTTTATCTGTTCAATCTGTACACAGAACATATAATATGGAGAGCTGGACTAGATTCAGATGAAGGAAGAGTGCAAATTGGTGGAAGAAACATCAATAATTCAAGATATGCAGATGACACTATCTTACTGGCAGAAAGCAGCAATGATTTGAAATGATTTGTAGGGAAAGCAAAAGAAGAAAGTGCCAAAGCAGGCTTGCAGTTGAACATTAAGAAGGCCAAAGTCATGACTACAGAAGAACTATACAACTTTAATGTTGACAAGGAAGTTGAAATAGTGAAAGATTTTGTATACCTTGGTTCAGTCATCTATCCAAGTGGAGACTGCATCCAAGGAATCGGAAGAAGACTAAGGCCATGTTCATACCAGCAAAATGTCTCCCTGTTTTCTTGCACCTTTAAATCACTGAGTTGTCATGCACTGCAGTCAAGTGACATATATCCTGGGATGTGTGTTCTGATGTGTTTTTGAAGTACCACGACAGTTCACAAAATTAGATGTTCTATGCGTGGCTACACCACGGTAACAAAACATATCCCTTCCTCTTTTTTTGCATTTCTCTGCCCCCCTTTAAAAAATAAATAAATCTGGATACATAAATGTGTTGACAACGTGCCGAGAGCTTCTTGTGCCCCATTGCCTTATCTGGGCTGGTGGGGTTCCGCATGCTGCTGCTGGTGCTGCTCTTGCTGCTGCCGGAGGGGGCAGTGCAGGAGGGAGTCAAAGGCTGGCTGAAGGGGGCAGCAGCCCTGCCATCCAGGAGCTCTTGCGGCCATGCAGACGTGGTCGGGCAGTGGTGGTGGCAGTGGCTGATACTGCAGATCTTGTGTTGGCTTCTTCTTCCCCTCCCTCCCCCCCCCCCCAGGTCTCAGACGGCAGGAGCTGCTGCTGAGCCCCCAGCTCCCGATTTCACCTCAGCTCTTGGCTGTGGAGCCCAGAGCAGTAGCAGCGAAAGGCAGTGGCGCTTATGGAGGGCAGGAGCAGGGTGAATCCTGCTGAGGAAAGGAGCAGCTGGGGAGGGTCTGATCCCGAGGCTCCAATGTGAACGGAGAACTCGGAGAGGAGGGAAAAGGTGGGACAGAGGCTGCCGGAATTCTCAGGGCACATGGCAGGGATTGTCTTTGAAGAAAGAGTTTGACAGGAATTAACTGATGCATCGGCACAAATGCTGCGGAAATTTTTTAAAAAAATTAAACAAGATGTAACAGGACATCTGCATGACATAATGCCATTCCCTTTGCATGATATGATCATTCGCACAAGCCGTCACACAACTTTTTTTTTTTTTTGGTAAAAAAGAACCACAACAACAAATAAAGGAGAAGCCCCTGGTCGAGCGAGAAAGGATCTGCAGTTAACCTGCTCAGTGGGCAAATGATTTGCTAATGGCCATGCATCATGTGAATGCAAATTTATGTTACGAACTTGATGGGGGGATAGGAAGGCAACATCTGGCTGTTGTGACTGCAGCCTGAGACTCAGAAGGGCAACACTGAAGGGATTAGAAAAGATCCTGAAGTGTAAGGATGTGTCACTGGAGACCAAGACCAATGTCATCCATACTCTTGTATTTCTGATCACTACGTATGGGTGTAAAAGCTGGGCAATAAAGAAATTCGACAGGAAAAAAATGGAATGCGCTGCTGGAGGAGAGCTTTACAGATACCCTGGACTGCCAGAAAGACAAACAAATCCAGACTGAACTATCTCTGGAGGCAAAAATGTTGAAACTGAGGCTGTCCTACTTTGGGCACATCATGAGAAGGCAGGATTCTCTGGAAAAGTCAATAATGCTGAGGAAGGTGGAAGGCAGCAGGAAAAGAGGAGGACCAAATATGAGATGGATTGACTCCCTAAAGAAATTCAGAGACTTGAGCTTGCAAGAGTTGAGCAGCCCTGTTGGGGGCAGAACATTTTGGAAATCACTCATTTATAGGGTCATCAGAAGATGGAGGTGACTTGGCACCACGTGGCAACAACATATCGGTCCCATGGGGTGTGGCATAAGAATAGATGACAATTGGTTCTATTCCTGTCATAGGACTGGAAAGGGAAAGGGCTTGTGTTAACTGTAACAAAGGAAATATTTTCCAGTTCTCCTATCATATTATCAATCAGAATTTAATAATTATCTGTCATTTCCTTAGCATAAAATGTTGCATTAATTGCTGTTGCCATAGCTAAAGCAAACACAGCATCAAGTTTTAAGACACAGAGGCACTCAAACATTGTTAACTTGTCTGTATGTTTTTTAAAAATATATATAGTATATTTCTTAAAAGGTACAGGTTTTGTCAGTCGTATTTCTGGTTGACAGAAGAGACACACCCCCAACAGTGACTGAAAAATGCCTTAGGAATGCGTATGTGCATTTGTGTAACTAACTGTAATGTGTCTTAACATTAATGCCGAAAGCCATTTTGACTGCTGCTGCTTCCAGTAGGTTTCCCAGCTTTTTGTTTTTTGGGTTTTTTTTTTAACTTAAGAGAGAGGGGGGAGGGAGAGAGGGGTAGGCAGGCGGACGGGTGGGTGTACATAGGGGCAGGGAAAAGGTGGCTGCAAGGGAGACTTTGTCTTAAGGGCCTCCAAACGTTCATGGAATTACATCTATGATTTTGACGTGTGGGATAAGACCAAGCTAAATACACAAAGAGACTAGTTACCATATTAAGCTCCAGCATTTCCTTGTACTGATCTTCATGCTTCACTGAATTGTATTTATCAAACACAGTATTTGAGCAGACTGGTGATGGCCTCAACACAGCATGCAGAGTCTATTAGTTTGATTCCAGGCAGAGCTGCCCATAGCAGGGACGAGATTCCCACTCCCTCTCGTGCAGCATGTGTGCCTGCAGAAGACACCATTCATTACACCATTTAGACAAGAGCTGAACAGGCATTCAGTAGCTACATGGAAATAAAGAGTAAGGTTTAAGAACAACTACATGGTATGAGAATGACATGAAAAGTCAAGAGACCAAGTAGTAACACTTCCATATGTCATTTCCCCCTAAACTGTATTCATCATTATTATACTATTCTTCTAGTGATAAAAATAAGTATAAGTTTATCATCTAGTTAATAAAGGCATCATTGGATGTCTGAGATGGATGGATGAATGGATGAATAAATAACATGGGGGCAAATCTCAGCTTAACTGAAGAGGTCTTTCTATGTGCTTTAGCATTTCCCAATTTTACTTCCATGTAAAGTGGAAATGGTAGATAGTTATGGTGTGAGGGAAGAAGTATTCCCCACTTTTCTTCCTGTATACATAGCCAAGAAGAAAAGGGGGGGGCAAAGAGGAGGAGATACCAGGATCTGCATCCCGTTCTGACCGCCACAGAAAACCTTTCCCAGCTGCAGGAGCCAGCAGTGTGTCATGGGGCACTAGTTTTCCACTGCTCCTTCAGAGACACCTGAGCCCCCACCCCCACCCCGGTCCCCTGCAGGAATGGAGAGCTTAACAGACAATCAGCCTGGCTTCTTCGTGGGCCAACTAGCCCTTTGCCCCATCCCAGCAAACCCACACAAACACTCCCCCTTTTTTTCCTTCTCAGACAGTATTCCTGAAGACTTCATGCCCTTCCTGCCACCACCCATCCCACTTGCTTGATCCTTACCACTGTCCTCCCCATTTTATAGATCTATGTAAGTGTTGTACCAGTTTAATATGTTAACACAAGTTTCATTTAAAAAAAAACACACGTGGAAATGGAGTAGTAGCACAAAGTGCCATTTTCCTATAATCCCACAAGGGATTTTGATTCGGATTTGGAATTTAATCAGAAAACAAAGCAAAGCAGGGGAGTTGGTCCATTTCTGAACTAGTCCAAAGCCAAGTGAGGAAGCCTGAAGCGGCACTCAGGTTGAATCAGGGTTCTTTGAAGCAACACATTTTGCTCTGGTAATTCTGAGTTCAACAATCCAGAGCAGCAGATGTTGTTTCAAGGTGTCCAGGGACAACTTACAGGTGGGCAATACTGCCTGGCTACTGTAGGATGGTTTCATGAAAGGCTGGGAACTAGGCAAGGAGTAAAATCTACTCTGCCAGCAGAGTATTTCGCCAGTGCATCTGAGGCATTCCACTGGTGTTATCTGCAATGATGGCAAGAATGCATGTTGCATTCTGCCAGCGTAATAAAGCATCTGTAACACCTTATGGCCCCTCAGCTGATGGATCTCAAATACAGAATGGTACCTAAATTGTTTAGAGCAATGCTTTGAAATCATCTCATGGAAAAAAAATGCTTTACAAGCACAAGTCACTATATATAGCATCAGTCTGCCTCTCTGGTTCACACACAGCGGCCAGTATTAAGGGGAAACACCACAATAAGAAGGAGTATATGAATACTCTTAGAGGCTGTACATTCAAACATACCAAATAAATTTATCCTGATGTGGCAAATACATTCTTTATTTCTTGAGTTATCTTTAAATGGTTCATTTTTATATCTGATGATTGAAATAGCATCTTTAATCAGGGAGACACCCATTTTTTTTCTAAATTGATGATCCTCTTGCATAATGAAGAAGTCATTAAATGGCAGACATGGTTAGTTTTAAAAATCTGTCTGATTAGTAACACATTCGCACAATAAAGAATTGCTATTTTCAACTTGCACTCATAAAACCTCATTTAGCTGGAATGTTAATAGGATGCTGTGGCTTTTCTCCCAAAATGCTGAATAGGGCAATATGCCATTTTAACTTAAAACGCCTAAGTTTAGATCATTTTATTTTATTTATGAAAAATGTTTATAAAATGCTTTGCATTTGCCACCATTGCTATGAGGGCTTGCATTCCAAGCAGATTAACCAACAGCACAGATGACATTTTGGGGAATTTTTCCAGACCTTGCTCTGCTGATAGGCATGTGGAAGCCTGATTCACCAGCCCATTAGGAGCTTTCTTCTTAAGAGAATCTGCACTACAGCTATCAGGACTTGTACAGCAATGAGGTTTATTAGTCCTGGTGCCCTTCTGCTTCCCCCTGACCTCAAAGTGGTAAAATGGGCCCAGATAGATGCACTGACCAGTTATCTCCCCAGTCACCTCCCTACATTCCTGGCTTTTTGAGCCACTGATATTGAGCAGGTACAACACACATACAAACTACTGCACAGTGAGTTGCTGAGTGCTGGGGCCATCTAAGAATGAGAAAAGTTGTGTGCCAAATTTTAAAGCAAGTGTAGGAACATCTGTCAAGGCTGGGGCCAAATTTTCACCCCCAGCACTCACCATGGGCCAAATCAGACCACAAGTGACAAAAGATGACTGGAAAAGGAAGGAATAACTAGCACTGACAGGGAAGTCGCTTCCACTTTTGATTTTTGGGTTACTTTGCAGTTGCAAGGCATGCGGGACTCCTTGATCCTGCTAAAACAACAACAACCAACCAACATTCCCAAATGCCTCCAGGACAGAATAGCCCAATTGTATCTGCTTTGTAATTCAGGAATTCTTTGAGATTTCAACTAGTGTCCTGAGTCCTAGCAACTCTAGTACTCTCTACTGAGAGTGGCAGTGGCTCCGTGGGTTTCAAGCAGAGTCTTGGACTTTCTTTCACTTGCTACCTGATTCTCTTTTAACTGGAGAGAAACACCTCCATTTTCTGGAGAGAAACACCCCCTCAGAAAGTCCCCTTGCCAGGGAACAGACTGGAGACTTTCTGCATGCAAACCAAATATCATGCTATTAAGCTACAATCCGTCTCAAGACAGTGGTGCTTAGCAAATGCTGTCTAGTAGAAGGAATTGCTATGCCATCCCAGTTTGAGATTTTCATTTTGTGGGAGCAGATTACAGAGGGCATTTAATTCCAGGTTAACTAACTTAAAATTCTCCACCAACCTTCCCAACCTCTCCCAGTAGTTTCACATATATGACAAGTAGCACTGAAGACGAAACATAACCGTGGTGGAACCTCAGAGCCCATGGCATGGTCAGGAGATCCTCAGCACCACCTTCTGAAATCAGTTCACTCTTTCAAAAAGGATGACAACCATTCTAAAACAGTCCTTTTGTTTGAGACAGGAGGTCCAGAAGGATACCGTGATTGATGCTGACACAAAGAGGTCCAGCAGAATTAGCAGGGATATGCTTCCCCAGTCCAATGTTCAGCTTATATTGGAGTGGGCAACATACACCCTGGGAGCTATTTTTGCAGCTCCCAACCCCCTCTGCACCCCCATTTTTTATCAGAAAATCCCCTTGTACCCTAGAGGAAATGGTGGAAAGTTCTGCCATATTTTGAAGGCCTTACAACACACCTGGGTTCCTCCTATACCATTTTTTAAAAACCTGATTTAATTTTTTTTTTTTTTGCTTAAATCAGCTTCTCAGTTAATAAAAATTCTATTGCAGCAACTTTTATAGCACATAATTACTGCACTGAAACATTTTAATAAATTAAACAATTAAGTATGCACATTAGCTTCTTTGGCCACACTTTCCCCTTTAGCCCCACTCTGGGCAGAAAAATCCTTGGGCTGCTGGCGAATTTGAAAAATAGCTCTTTGACCCACTGGCATCTAGCAAAGTGACCAAAAAAATTCCCATTACCAGGCCTGAAGCCAGAGTGCGATGGAGCTTTGATACAATTCAGGGCAGATTATAATGGTGGGTCACGGTGTTCCCAAAACGTTTTTGGTAAGACACAGCAAGAAAGAGGATTCCTAAGAAAATATTTTCATGCATAGGTTTGCACTATGTCAATGTTTTAGCAAATTATGGAATAATATTTGCAGAAGCAGATGTGACCAGGCATGTGATTGGCATGCTGCTGGCATCTTGTCACAGAGCTGTTTCCAGGAGTGCCATTTTGCACACAGCAATTCAAATGGGATCCTGGCTTAAGAAATTTAGACTGTAATCATATAGGCTGACTTCTGTGTAGACACATAGAGGATTGCACTAAAAATATATTAAATTCTCTTTTGTCATTGTCTTCACTACTTTTACCCTTAGTCTATATTAACAATGCCTTGAGCCATCGATTTCAGTCTTGGACAATGTTCTTTTATGCTGCTTGAATAATTGTGAAATCCAGGTAGCTTAAAGACTGGGGGGAAAAATACAACAGAGTGACATAACCTTCACCGTGGCAGCTTAAATTCTCATATGAACTTTTTGGCTGAGAGATACAAACATACAGATACATCCTGTTCAATTGCCAATGACCTGTGGCAACAAGCCTGACCTAGAATTTTAAAAGAACAAATCAATACTCTTTTTAAAAGATGCAATTTATCAACCCTGAGCATTGTTGTCAGGGAACTCCTGAGAATTTCCAAAAATAAACTGAAAATACAGTTAACTGTCAGGATTTCATTAAAAGGGAACCAAATTGAAGAGTGAAACCATCTAGCTGTACTCTTGAAAAGAAGAAAATTAAACTCACTTCAAAAAGTTCTTTACCTGTTACAAACTGTCACAAACATGATACATTTTCAAAGCAAGAAAAATACTATTTTCACCACTTAAGAAAACAGAGATGAGTTGAAGTAGAAGTTCATAGAATCATAGCATCATAGAATAGTGAAGTTGGAAGGGGGCTATAAGGCCATCAAGTCCAACCCCCTGCTCCATGCAGGAATACAAATCAAAGGATATCTGCCAAGTGGTTGTCTAAGTTTCTCTTGAATGCCTCCAGTGTTGGAGCACTCGCCACCTCTCGAGGTCATTGATTCCACTGTCTTACTGCTCTAACAGTTAGGAAGTTTTTCCTAATGTTCAATCGAAATATGGCTTCCTGTAACTTGAGCCCATTGTTGCGTGTTCTGCACCCTGGGATGATTGAGAACAGATCTTGCCCCTCCTCTGTATGATAGTCTTTCAAGTATTTGAAAAGTGTAATCATCTTACCCCTCAGTCTTCTTTTCTCAAGGCTAAACATGCCCAATTCTTTCAGTCTTTCTGTGATGACAACAGAAACAGATTGGCACATTTCTTCGTAGGGTTATATTCCGTATAAGAGTAGTTATGGCACCTACACTTTGGTGTAACATGCCTGTGGCCCATCCTACTATTTTAGGGGGTGCCCAAGCCATCAAGGACCTAGTTTCAGAAGCCACCTATGTCATGAACTTAAACAATAAATCTGTCAACATCACAAATAGGCATATTTAGAGAAGTTCCTACATAAACATAATGTATTCAGGAAACATCATCTGTACATTTGGAGCAACTGTTTGTACACCAGTGACACTATTGTGGCTTATCACTGACATCTCTCCCTAGCTTCTTAAATAAAAAATAAAAATAAACCCACACAGAGGTAATAACACAAAACAGACTTTAGCAGGTCAGCTGGTCTCTTTGTTTTCAGCTGGAGAACCCCCAAATAATATGAGTTCTTCAAGTGGGCTTTTTTTTTTAAAAGGACAAAGCCCATATACAGTTAGCTGTTTATTTAATCTATATGTAATATCTGTATGATATTAGGACTGGCTGTTTCATTCAGAGAGTATGGTTCTTGCTATATTTATTGTATTTTATAGATGTTGTAAGTTGCTTTGACAATGTGCAGACATCTACTAAATAGAAAAATCATTGTTGCAGGAGGCCATCAAGGAAGGTTTTACATTGTAAAGGTCACCTCAACAGCTGTCAGGAGCTGGAATTGATTCCACATCCAAGGTTTCCTCTCACAATTCCCTTTCTCCACAGTTTATACTGGATTTTGTCTGTAGGTTTTATATCTAGCCCTCCACACTTGGGCTGAAGGAAGGACCTATGCTGGGAAAGCACTGTGGGCATTATTAATAGTTTGCTTGTGTATTGTGTATGTAAGTATTGACTGGAAGGGGTTAAGTGACATGAACTTGGTGTTTCTGGGCACACTTCTGATTTGCGTGGTGTCTTCCATGCTTGTGTAATGCAGGAGCATTAGCAGTAAGTCTCATTGTGATTTCTGGCTAGCATGCTCCTAGAGTCTTTGTGTGAGCGGTTGCCATTCTTCCTATATTATCTCTTTTTTCCCCTCAATTGAATTATTGTGCTTTTAACATTGCTCCTTGGAAGTACAGAATCCCAACTAGATATAGTGATATTAGCTGTGACGTAGGAGCAGCCTTCTATAGAAGGCTGTCGGACAGAATTTCCAAATATTTGTATTTAGAGCACACATTGCTCTGCATGCAACAGTATGGCATTATTCTTCCATTCAACATAACAACTATCCTGCAATTCACAGATTTTCCTTTACTCTAGATTAGACATGGGATATTCATATTTGTATCCCTTGGGATACTAATATGGATATCAGCACCACAGGTGCCAGAGGAAACTGAACCTTCCCCCCAGAACCCACCAGTCCACTTACTGCTTTCTGTGCAGTGCACGCAGCTGTCATCAGCCACATAGCACCAATTGCGGATGTAGTCCAACTGGTGCTTCCTCGCCTCTCCACACAGCCAGCCACTCTTATGTGGAAGCGGGATGATGAGTCTCCCCGCTCAGCTGCTGAGTGGTCACCTGTGTGGAGAAGTGCCAGCTGGGCTACTTCCACGATGGGCACCATGTGGCTGACAATGGCTGTACAGGCTGCACGGAGAGCAGTAAGAGAACCGGCAGGTCCTATAGGCAAGGTTCGGTTTCCACTGGCACCTGTGGTGCTGAACATCTCATGTCCACTCTGGATATTCAACCCATAGTATAGTGGGACAAATTGCAGAGGTAGTGGAAATTGTGGTTACGCTATGATAGCAGCAGGAGTGACTCATGGCATGTTCCTCCTACAGAGCTGTATCCAGTTTCCTGGCTCAGTATATGAGAGGCAAATATGCACCAGTGAAGATGGAGGCTGCATGGGTATTGTATACTTTGGACTTTACCTGGGTGAACTTGCTAAAATAGTTGGCCACTACTGTCTGAAACCAGGAGAAGTTGGGTCTGTTAAAGATAACTACATCAGTCATGGTGCTTGTCGTCCCAAATCTGTTGATGAACAGGGTCCCCATCTTTTCTCCCTGCTGATTTGTTATTCCCTCCATTGAACCATTTGGAATGGCCTCTATTTCTTCCCAGGACTGTTCTAGATTACTTTTAGGAAAAGTTGGTCTATTTATTATGTTTGCCTCATTCCATATCTGGAAAGTCAGCCTGCTTTTGCTTTGTAGTTGGTCACTGAAACCAACTACAAACCCACTTTGATTGTATAACCTTAGAATAATCTCAGAACTACTGAGCTGGAAGGGACCCTATGGATCATGGAGGCACAGTGAGGAATCAAACTCCCAACCTAAACCACTGTGCTATCCGGTCTTTATGTCTCAGCTGTGAAAGATTTGTTTGCCTGGAGGGATATGCTGTTGCCTTAACATGTGATCTGGCACTTAACCTTTTACAGTATTAAGCATATTGAGACAGCCTTAAAGTAATGAAGACTCTCTAAAAACTGAGCATGTTACAGATCTCACTGAAATCAATAGCTCTTACGTGCATAGTTGGATAAAGAAGTTTAAGCATCCTTGACTTTTTGTAGATTACACCTTGCAGAGCCACAGCATAGACATCATGTTAGTCAAGTTCTGCTTTGATCCTTTGGATAAACATCCACTTTATGTATTCTCACCATGTATGAAGGGACGAGGAACTTTAATCAATCGGGACTGTGCCGCAAAGCTGTCATGCTCAAGTTGTGGGTCAGGTGAACCAACATCTATCTCAGTGTCTGTTGAATAACTGAATGCCTCAAATCCTGGACATTGTAACAGCAGAAAACTATTGCTGAGCTGACAGATACCCAAAGAAGAGTCCTGTTTTCTGAGTATTCATTCTGAATTATACAGCTATCAGCCACTCTCAGTTATGCCATAACATGATTCTTAGGCAAACAGTATTGCCTTGTCTATTAATCAAATTATTCAGCTGATATATTCTGGTACTTATAGAATTCTTAAGGAGATTTTTTTAAAATAACAGTGGGTAGTGATTGTAAGCCTTTGTGAGGATATATTAACAGAAATATCAAACATTCAGCAGTGCTCTGAATTTAGCTCTTAGGTTGTTGTTTTTCGTTTTTGTTTTAATTCACAAGGTTTTTCAGGTCACAGAAAGCAAAACCAACACTGTACATCACTCGCTCCCATCAAAAATCCGTCATGGTAAGGAGAAATTTGAAAATGCACCAAGAAGATTTCTTTTCAAATATAAACCATTATGTGCATGTAAATGGGGAGTGTCATTTTTCTAATTGACAGGAGAATGATACTAACTCAGATTCTCTGTCCCTGTGGAGAGAGACAATCTGCTTGCTTGAGTATAGTAGCACATCTTGTGGGCTATGTACTGAATTTCTGATGAAGTGCTGCAGCATTTGAAATTGCGGGAATGCTAGTGGATGTTGTAGAAGCAGCAGCAGAAGAGAGCATTCGCTATGCATGCTGAATGAGAATTAAAACAGGCTGGCTTATGTCTGTGTGCGGGTATGTGTGCGCGCGCACGTGCGCCTGCAGATATTAGCCAGGCATGATCAGTTTGTTCAGTTTCCTTCATGTTTCACTGCAAATTGGACAGAAAGGGAGGTCATTGTGGTCTGCTAATTGGTAACTCCTCAAATGATACAGTTATTATTGCCTGTGTACGCCCAAACTGACAGCAGCTTCTGTTCCTCCGGTGAGCAGCTGGGCAGATGCACTGTCTACCCAATAAAGGTGCGAATCTGAATAAATAAGTGTAAGCAATGAGATAGTATGCTGAGAGTTTATAAAAAATTAATTTTTAAAACATTATTCTGCCGTCTTAGAAAGAGTTATAGGAGATGGGATGGTGAAACAAACACTCAGGCACAAGTTTATTTACTGCTGCAAAAGCAAATCAAGGCTCTTTTCCATAAAATACTCTTCCCCTCCCTGCTGAAATAAAGGAAGCGTTTATATTTCACTATAGTCTTCTCACAGGAGAAGATATATAAGTCATGCGAGTATGTTCTGTAGATTTAAACTTCTCTATTAAGGACATACGGCTGATAAGATCAGCAGCACCAAAAATTAAGATTTTTTAAAAGGCCAAGCATGAGGCTTCATCGGTCATGAGATCAACTATGTTGAGTACTGATTTCTGACTTAACACAGAATGAGCAACCTTAACTGTAATGAATGGGGACTAACTGTTTATTCAAGGAACTATTCTTCCCCTTACCATTTATAACAAAGAGTGTAACATTGGTATGTACCCCATTATACTCCTGCCCCTACAAAACATATTTTTATCTTGCTAGCTTTTACTATTCTATTCTAACTACAGGGTGGTGAATGCGGGTGTATTATGCATGATGAGAGGTAGGATCTGGCTTTTAACTGAAACTCTGAATATGACATAATTGAAGGTAGGCAGAAATGAAGGTATAAATCACATAAATATAGAGTAGTACATATCCTTACAATAAATTGGCTGGGTTTAAATAGAGGTAACAGATTGCAAAGCAAAGCAAAGTGTGCTGCTTATCTACTGTCCTATAGTGCTTCAGTACATAGAATCATAGAAAAGTGAAGTTGGAAGGGGCCTACAAGGCCATCAAGTCCAACCCCCTGCTCAGTGCAGGAATACAATCAAAGCATATCTGCCAGGTGATTATCTAAGTTTTTCTTGAATGCCTACAGTGTTGGAGCACCAACTCCCAAGGTAACTGGTTCCACTGTCGTACTGCTCTAACAGTTAGGAAGTTTTTCCTGATATTCAGCCGATATCTGGCTTCCTTTAACTTGAGTTAAAGCTTCCATGTCAATGCTCTAGAGATCAACTGTGCTGAAAGCCAGTTATGCTGAACCATCTTGCCTGTACAACTGACTTGCCAGTCAGATGTAGCAATATTTGATTTGGTTCTGTTTTGTTTAAAATACTATTTCGCATTAAAAATAGTTACAGAAAGTAATATATTATCCAACCTTCTATTAATTTTTAATTTCAACCTTGTCAAAGATCAGATTCATTGAAAATGCAACAGTTTCTCAAGGAGCTCCGACATTTTGTTCAACCACCCCATAACAGGTGCTATCTGGAGGCATTTTCTTGAGAAAGACAGTTGAATTTTGGCTGATGTAAACAAAAATCCTATTAAGTCATGTTATGTATTTGGAATATTTTCTATTTTCAAGTTACTCAACAAAACTATCAACATGCTTAAATATCCCTATATAGCTAAGGATATTTGTGTATTATCACATTATCTTTGGACATAAGTATTCAATAATAAATCTCCCAGTGTTTATCAAGGTATTTCTTCTTAGTATCTAACATTTTCACTTGGGAATGTTAGCCTGTTGTCATTTTTTTCAAATAGTACTTCTGATTTTAATAGATAATGAAGAAAGAAGGGGTGCATTTCAAACCTTTGTCCATGCTACCCTGTTTCCCTGAAAATAAGCCCTAACCTGAAAATAAGCCCTAGTATGATTTTTAGGATGCTCGTAATATAAACCCTACTCCAAAAATAAGCCCCAGTTAAGTGAAACCCCGCCCTCCACCATTGTGCAGCAACCAGACGAAGATAACATGACTGTAAAAATTTTACCAGGTGTATGGCATACCAAGAGCTGTTTTTAGGCAAGGGATGGTTTCAAAGCCAGTAAAATAAAACATCCTATGAAAATAAGCCCTAATGAGTTTTTTGGAGCAAAAATTAATATACGACCCTGTCTTATTTTCGGGGAAACACGGTACCTTCACATATTTGGCCTTTTTTATTAATGCAAAAAATCATTATAAAATACACAAGCTTCTGCAGATGAACACCACTTCATCAGGCTTGTACCAGTCTGAAGAACTTAAAAGTCCAAAAATTCAAGGCAAGATGGATTTTGCCAGGAAAGTTACGCTTAGATATAAAGTCCAAAAGTTCTTAGCAAGATGGATTTTGCCAGGCACGTCTTTCTTAGATGTAAGTCAGGAGTGATGCAAGTAAATCCATGTATGATTATTAAGGGAAATATATAACTTGTGAAAGAACATGCAAGGTACTATTGAATAACTTCTAGAAGCTATAAGTTCTGTTTAATGTCAGGGTTGCTGTTAACAGTGATTTTGTGGCATTGGTTAATCCATTTTAGGTTTTAGCCTGAATGGTTCAAGAAATATACAAGTTGATGACCCTTACCCTCTAAATAGGTTCAGCACCTTGGACAGCTTCTGGAAAGTTCATATCAAATGTTCGGGCAGAGTTACTGCCCCTGTGTAATTGGCGTCACCAGTGACTCATGTTTTGTGTTGTCCTACAAGCTCAAAGTATATTACAGAACCTTAGCATGAATCGATGATTTTTGAAATTTATCTTTTATTCTGCAAGAAAATTGTACTGAAGAAAATAAAATTGAAAGTCAACAATAAAAAGCATTCATCCATAGGCTTCAAGAAAAGATTATCGAATGTCCAAACATATCTGTATGAAGCTGACATCTACATGCCACACATTCATATGCTGAAAGGGGTCTGATCTGATATCTTTAATCCATTGATTATTAAGGGAAAGGCATTTATCTTTCCACTCCTGCAGTATGAATCTTTTAGCCATGAACAGGGCACAGAGGATCAATTTCTGCTGACGAGAAGTTAATTTCCAAGCTCCAGGCACATAACTCGCAAGCACCTGCAAATCTGTAAAATCCAAGGATTGCTCCAAGATTAAATTAATTCTCCAGAGCAGCAAGGGCATGCCAAGATGGGGCAGGCAGCAACAAATTTACCACTTCCATTGCTTCACTGCCTAAGGCTCCCACCTGACTCAGACTTCTGGTATGGCCAGTCCTGTCAACACAAAATAACTGTAGTAGTATGAGACAGTCTGAAGTGTGGCAGACTGGCATTCTTTCTTCAGGAAAGAAACAGCCCTTGGCCCAATCATCAGACTCACAAATGGTCCTAAGTAGCCAGTTATTGGGACAAAGAATGAGACTTCTCCAGGTGTGGTGGTGGAGGATGGAAACTGAAAGAGTGGGAAGTTGATGGGAGAGAGGGAAGGTGATATGATCCATGGCATGAAAAGGCAAATACAAGAGGCCAGGAAGTAATATTAAAGAAGGAAGAAAATACAAATGTAGGAATAATGACCATCCTTTAAACAGGAATGCAATGTATCTTGCTATAGTAGGGAACACTGTGGCCAGGTGACTTGCCTCCCCTGCTCAGTTTGCTTTCCAGGAGCCAACTTGATGGGCAACATCAAAGCCCCTGCTTCCTCCTCTTAATGATTTCATGATATCCTCAAAAAGGATACCTTCAGGTTCAATATGCCCATCGTACTTCGTTTGGTATACTTAATTTGATAAACTTGCTTTCAAAAGCAGACATATAGAAGGCAGTTCTGTTTCTGGTGGGGGGGGTTGTTTGTTTGTTTTGTTTTGTTGCTAAATATTTTCAGTCATCTTGAATCTGGAATTCCTCATTTTCCTTTTGTTCAACTGGAGGAGAAAAGCAGAAATTAAAGGGAGGGCCTTTAAACCAAAAAACCAGAGGGATGTGCACTCTATTCCTTAGTCTTGTTATGAGATGAATCTTTTGGGAAGTAAATGCAAAAAGAAATACATGGAAGTCTGTAAATAGCTCACATCAGGTTTCCCTTGCATTTAACAAAAAGGCAGAACTGTGGAAATCTGCCCTCAGAAACCTGTTGGTATAAAGCTGTTGCATACACTCAGCAGCACTGCAACAATATAAATTCTTTCAGTTTTATTTGGATACCCATTGTGGTTGTAAAATATGCAACACACATCCCTTATCAGATTCCCTATTTATAGATGACAGCATAGTCTATCAAAATGGAAGCCACACTGGGACATGAGTACTCAGCTGTGCTGTGGTTTAATTCCATTCTTCTTTGTGTTCATGAACTCATTATTGACTCACAGCAGGGGTGGGTAAAGTGCAGTCTGTAAATTGTATGCAGTGGCCTCCAATCCCCAAGGCACCCCCTTCCCCACTACTCCCACACATATTTTGGGGGGTAAAAAACCTTCCCACCTCTTCTAATGAACCTGGAGGACAATTTTACCAGGTGTATGGCATACCAAGAGCTGTTTTTAGGCAAGGGGTGGTTTCAAAGCCAGAAGTGACTTCTGATCACTTGTCATGGGGGGAGGCCTTTCTAAAACAGCTCAAAGGGATGAATTTTTAAAACAGCTTTGCAAAATGGCCCACTGCACTAGGTGGGATACTTTTTACTTTAAAAAATCCAAAGAAACTGATTTCCAATACTATTTGATAAGTTGTTTTTTCCTCCATGATTTGATTTTTCAAATAAATGGTAGCAAGGCATGATAATTTCTAGTTTTGCTTATTTTCTGGCATGTTTTCCACTTTCATAATTATTGCAGTTAATAGTATATTTCCTGATGGACAATTTGCACTGGGCTTACTATATCTCTATTACGTTGAAGACTGTCAATTTCCCAGCAACCTTTGCTTTGCACTCTACTGTAGACTGTTGGAGACTGTTGGAACTTCTCCTCCTTCTGCTACTGCCAAGAAACTCTGTTTCCCTAGGAAACCTATATAGGTTTATTCAAGTATAATTGGGATAATGAATTTATGATGAAGTGAAAAAAATATTTAATGGATTGATTTGATACGCTTATATTTATTGGTCAAAATCCTATTGTTTAGTGTAATAAATTTCACTGGAATAGACCCAATGGGGATTTAGAGAGTCAACTCTTCTATAAGTTCCATTGATTCAGATGGGCCTACTCCAACTGATTTCCTATATTAACTACTCTTGTGTGATTTAATGGGCTTTATAAAATTAATTATTTATTGTAATAGAACAATAACAAAACTTACTTTCATTTTCATTTTGACTGTGCCTTGTTCACAAATGTGTCCCCCAGGCATTTGGCCAAGCCGAAAAGTGTCCCTCAAACCTGCCATGGTACCAATATGACAGGATTCTGCTCTCTAGATTCTAAACTAGGGAAGAAGAACAGTCTCCATCTCCTCAGGGTTCATTTTACAGTTTATATGAACAATCATCCTCTTAAATAAATCTTAGTAGATTATTCATGGGAGTTCTAGTATACCATATTAACTGTCTCATTTGCAGATGAATCAAATAGTGATTCAGATAATACATAGTCAGGAGGCAAAAGTGATAATTGCTTTCATTACAGGAAGTGATCTTCCCTTACAAGAACATTCTATTTCATATACAATTACATGGGTTTTGCAAGGGCTTCTATTTCTGTATCTAAAACATTGCCCAGTGAATCAGCAGCACTGTTATGCAATCCATAAGTTTTAAATAAATTGTTGTTGTTGTTTAGTCGTTAAGTCGTGTCCGACTCTTCGTGACCCCATGGACCAGAGCAGGCCAGGCCCTCCTGTCTTCCACTGCCTCCCGGAGTTTGGTCAAATTCATGTTGGTAGCTTCGATGACACTGTCCAACCATCTCATCCTCTGTCGTCCCCTTCTCCTCTTGCCTTCACATTTTCCCAACATCAGGGTCTTTTCCAGGGAGTCTTCTCTTCTCATGAGATGGCCAAAGTATTGAAGCCTCAGCTTCAGGATCTGTCCTTCGAGTGAGCACTCAGGGTTGATTTCCTTCAAAATGGATAGGTTTGTTCTCTTTGCAGTCTAGGGGACTCTCAAGAGTCTCCTCCAGCACCACAATTCAAAAGCATCAGTTCTTCGGCGGTCAGCCTTCTTTATGGTCCAGCTCTCACTTCCGTACATTGCTACTGGAAAAACCATAGCTTTGAATATGCGGACCTTTGTCGGCAAGGTGATGTCTCTGCTTTTTAAGATGCTGTCTAGGTTTGTCATCGCTTTCCTCCCAAGAAGCAGGTGTCTTTTAATTTCGTGGCTGCTGTCACCATCTGCAGTGATCATGGAGCCCAAGAAGGTAAAATCTGTCACTGCCTCCATATCTTCTCCTTCTATTTGCCAGGAGGTGATGGGACCAGTGGCCATGATCTTGGTTTTTTTGATGTTGAGCTTCAGACCATTTTTTGCGCTCTTCTCTTTCACCCTCATTAAGAGGTTCTTTAATTCGTCCTCACTTTCTGCCATCAGAGTGGTATCATCTGCATATCTGAGGTTGTTGATATTTCTTCCAGCAATCTTAATTCCGTTTTGGGATTCCTCCAGTCCAGCCTTTCGCATGATGTATTCTACATATAAGTTAAATAAGCAGGGGGACAATATACAGCCTTGTCGTACTCCTTTCCCAATTTTGAACCAATCAGTTGTTCCATATCTAGTTCTAACTGTTGCTTCCTGTCCCACATATAGATTTCTCAGGAGATAGATAAGGTGGTCAGGCACTCCCATTTCTTTAAGAACTTGCCATAGTTTGCTGTGGTCCACACAGTCAAAGGCTTTTGCATAGTCAATGAAGCAGAAGTAGATGTTTTTCTGGAACTCTCTGGCTTTCTCCATAATCCAGCGCATGTTAGCAATTTGGTCTCTAGTTCCTCTGCCCCTTCGAAATCCAGCTTGTACTTCTGGGAGTTCTCGGTTCACATACTGCTGAAGCCTACCTTGTAGGATTTTGAGCATAACCTTGCTAGTGTGTGAAATGAGTGCAAGTGTATGGTAGCTGGAGCATTCTTTGGCACTGCCCTTCTTTGGGATTGGGATGTAGACTGATCTTTTCCAATCCTCTGGCCACTGCTGAGTTTTCCAAACTTGCTGGCATATTGAGTGTAGCACCTTAACAGCATCATCTTTTAAGATTTTAAATAATTCAACTGGAATGCCATCACCTCCACTGGCCTTGTTGTTAGCCATGCTTTCTAAGGCCCACTTGACTTTACTCTCCAGGATGTCTGGCTCAAGGTCAGCAACCACACTATTTGGGTTGTCCGGGACATCCAGATCTTTCTGGTATAATTCTTCTGTGTATTCTTGCCACCTCTTCTTGATGTCTTCTGCTTCTGTGAGGTCCCTACCATTTTTGTCCTTTATCATGTCCATCTTTGCACAAAATGTTCCTTTAATATCTCCAATTTTCTTGAACAGATCTCTGGTTTTTCCCTTTCTATTATTTTCCTCTATTTCTTTGCACTGTTCGTTTAAGAAGGCCCTCTTGTCTGTCCTTGCTATTCTTTGGAAGTCTGCATTCTATTTTCTGTAACTTTCCCTATCTCCCTTGCATTTGGTTTCCCTTCTCTTCTCTGCTATTTGTAAGGCCTCGTTGGACAGCCACTTTGCTTTCTTGCATTTCCTTTTCTTTGGAATGGTTTTTGTTGCTGCCTCCTGTACAATGTTACGAACCTCTATCCAAAGTTCTTCAGGCATTCTGTCCACCAAATCGAGTTCCTTAAATCTGTTCTTCACTTCCACTGTGTATTCATAAGGGATTTGGTTTAGATTATACCTGACTAGCCCAGTGGTTTTTCCTACTTTCTTCAGTTTAAGCTTGAATTTTGCTATAAGAAGCTGATGATCAGAGCCACAATCAGCTCCAGGTCTTGTTTCCGCTGACTGTATAGAGCTTCTCCATCTTTGGCCGCAGAGAACATCATCAATCTGATTTCGGTATTGCCCATCTGGTGATGTCCATGTGTAGAGTCGCCTCTTGTGTTGTTGGAAAAGAGTGTTTGTGATGACCAGCTTGTTCTCTTGACAAAACTCTATTAGCCTTTGCCCTGCTTTGTTTTGAACTCTTACCTGTTGTTCCTTTTATCTCTTGACTCCCTACTTTAGCATTCCAGTCCCCTATAATGAGAAGAACATCTTTCTTTGGTGTCAGTTCTATAAGGTGTTGTAAGTCTTCATAGAATTGGTCAATTTCAGCGTCTTCAGCGTCGGTGGTTGGTGCATAAACTTTGATTACTGTGATGTTGAAAGGTCTGCCTTGGATTAAATGTATTAAATAAATACATCTAAACAATTAATAAAAATTCTGCAGGCCTAATGGCTTCCCATTAATCTTCCAGAGTTTCATAGGTCTTTCCAGGGCCCTGATTAAAGGGCCATGCCAGATGCCAGAGCAAAGGTGAGTCAATTGTTTAGTTAATCTGTTCCATTCCAAGGTCAGTTTCCAAACAAGCGGATGGAAATTAGAAATGTTTCTTGCCCTGGAACAGAACTGAAGGTGAAACATGGCTATCCCTTGAAAATCATAGTTAACATATTCCTATAGTTCCCGATTCAAATTGCGATGGGAAGAGACACCACTGGGAACTGTTTTCTCACCTATGAATATATCTTACAATGAATTCACTGCAACATGTTATATTCAGATGGCAAAAGTAATGCAGCACTGTAAGTTATGTAAGTTGAGCAGTGAAATGTATGTACCCTGTTTGGGATCAATTATATAACTTGTCAGCACCTTGGATGCATTAAATATTACATAAAAAGGACACAAATAACAATCATTTCAAAAACCTAGTTTGAAATTACTTTAACAGGCAAACTTAAATTAGTGGTTTTGCAAGCTTGTCTACTGGGAAGTCCTTATTGTTTGAAGAGTCCCAATGAATGTTATTGGAAAATATTTTTCGTTGCTCAGTCAGCTCTAGTAATTACATTCTGCTGACCTAGATTCTCCCTGCTGATGCAGTTGAGTACAGTATTCTTTTTGTCTCCTTAACAAAACTGTTGTGCAGTGCTGCTGTGTCCTGTTAAAAAGCCACTAAGTTGCATTGCAGCAACAAGACAAATCACACTGACAGCTCCAGAGATTGCACATGGAGCTTGCTTGGTGGAAGTTGTTAACTGAAATGTTATATTTTAAATTCTTTTTCATACACAATAAACAATGCCCACTGAAAGTGAAAAGCTAACAAACCTTGAAACAGCTTGAATCCTTATTACCACACCTACTTGCTTAGAGGTCAGATCCTAGCAGCGAATTTCATAGTCTAATGCTGGGATGCTTTTCAAGACCTATAATTAGAAAATGTTAAAAATAATATGTCCATGATCCTGCAAAGCACTTGAATGCATAATTTTTTTTTTTAGGGTGGTTGAATTTTGCTTATTTGCTTGATGTTAATGAATACCAGAGATTCTATAACAGTAGTGGAGGACTCCCCCCCCCCCCCGCAAATGGCCAAAATCAGAAACATCTGTCCAAGAGGCCCCATCCCACAATTCTTGTTCAATATTTCTCAGGATTTCAAGCTTTTGTAAAATGTTAATACTGTTGGGAGTCATTTTTCCTGCTAACAGGAGATTACTAATATTGTTCCAAAATCTAACTCCATAATCTCTGTTTGTGCCCCTTCCACCCAGCATTTCAGCTGTACAATTTAATCCAGTGGTTCCCATTCCCAACCTTGGGCTCCCAGATGTTGAAATGGAGGTTCCATCATCCCTAGTTACTACAACCTAGTGTACAGGAATGATAGGAATAGTGGTAGTGTAACATCTGGGAATTCAAGCTTGGGAATCACTGTGATATATATTAATACCCACCACTCTAAAGAATCTGTCCTAGCTTAGAATGTAACTTTATAGCTGGAGCCAATGGTGTTTAATAGCTTAGCTAGGGTTATGATAACTGTGGTCTTAACCATCCCTTGAAGTTGTTCTAGTGCTTCAGAGCCTTCATCACATAGTATTGTTGGTTCTATTGTTAAATAACCGTCACAGCCATACATAATTTAGGGGATTGTACTATATGTACTTAAAAAAACTGCTGGTGATCTGCTGAGCTATTTGGTAAAGAACATTCACATACTTCTCAGAACTTGTTCATGGTTCAAATCTCACTACTAGCATAAACTGAACATGTGGCCTCAGGCAAGCCACTCTCGTCTCACCTCCAGCTCCTTCCTCTTCAGATAATAATGTTGATGTACCTTGCAAGTTGGAAAATTACTGAGATAGTGTACGTGAGGGATACCCAGTGTGGTATAGTCAGTGACCAGGACTCAGGAGGCCTGGGTTTGAATCCATGCTCAGCCATGGAAACTCACTGAGGACATGAAAACCACTCCTTAAATATCTCACTTACATTGAAAGCCCTGTTATGGCCAGTATAAGTTCCAAACCAAAAGGCACATAACAATAACAGTGTGTGCCAAGTGTGATATAGATGTTAAATATTATTATATTTTATCTACATATTAGAGATACAATATCAGGGGGTCAGTTGCTAACACAATCCATGGAATTTCTATGGTTTGTTTGCTCAAAAACCAGTTCTGAAAAGGTCATGACTTTTCTTAAGTTGTAACTGTGCTTAAAGAAAAGCTAAAATAAATTTTAAAAAATAAAACTTTATGAGAAGGTTGGGTTTTCTAGTGAGGTTTGTAATGTTGATCCTCAACAGATTGCTTAAATGCACCCTTTTTTGTTTGGCAATTAAATTTTACAAGCCCTGAAGAAATTTTCTGGGCTAGGTAAACCAGGATTGTTGTGCTTAACATCTTTGTCCTGGTAGCCATCTTCTGGCTCCTCACCCCTTGAGGGATCCAGCAAAAGGTCTATGAAGACATTTAGAATGTCCTCGTGGACTAGAATTGCTGGAAGTTAATATCTTTGTCCTGGTGGCTGTTCCCTAGTCCTTCCTCCTTGAGAATTCTGTCAAGTGACTTGGCTTTAGGTGAGGGGAAACCAACTATCACAGGCAGAATTTTTCTATATCCTCAGCCCTTCCCTACTCCAAAGCTTTCTTTAAAGCAATTACTCTGATATCAATTCCCTTATGCCAAAGATGTTGGGAACTGGTCTTTGATAGAAAGGAACAAGCCTTTCTGCTTTGCCAGGCATTCTTATCTGAAACTCCCCTCAGTGAGCTACTTCAGGGAGTGCTGAAGGGCCATTTCTTTCGTGTCCTGTGTGATAACTTCATGCAGTTTGTCTATTAGGACTATGGAGTGTGTGTTTTTAGTGTGTGTTGAGTGGATGTAGTATAGAGTTGAGCAAAGTGTGGCTCACAGCCTGCATGAAGCCCCCAAGTGCCATTTTGCCATATTTCAGTGATCTTTCACTTGCAGTGTTCTCCAGAATATATATATATATTTAAATTATTGTAGTTGGCCATCAAAATCTGGTAGCAAACTGCTAAATTTAAAGAAGAACATCACTAAGGCTAAGTGAAAGGCCTTTTTTCAGTGTTAATTTGAAGAGGAAAGTTTTAGTTATTTTCCTCTTCTCTTTGCCCCTGCATAGGGTATCTGTGAGACATACATTTGAACAAAGTTCCTAGTTTCATGAGGAGTGGGTCCTGAAAAAATCTGGAAAGATGACACAGTGAGAGTACCTCCTGTACACCCTCAGAAACAGTTTCTTTAAAGGGGATCCCTGTAATTATTCATTCATTCATTCATTTAGACATTTATACTCCACCTATATATGGGTATGTGATAAAGCTATTCATTTTGCAGTGGGAATAACCTGAAATCAAATACTTTGCGAAGGAAACATTCTATAGAAGCTACTGATAGGGAAGAAATCTTGGCTGAATGCCCACAAGAAGATTTAAATCAGAAGAACCCTCAAGTCCTAGTTCTCTCTGTTCTTAAGTCTTTCCTGTAGCCTTCTGCTTCTTGCTTGAATGTAGCACCCAATATTTCATACTGAGATTAACATACTTGAGGTAAAATGATTTATGAATGTCACAGCATTTCAGAGCCTAATAAATATTGGATTGTTAGTTACTGGAGTTGCCAGTGCACTTTATATTTTATGTCCCTGGTCTCTTCTTGTCACTGGCCTGCTTATGCAAGAATAGCTTTTGTTTCTTGATAGGAATAGAGCAAACCATTTGTTAGCTCTGAAAGTACATAAAGGCTATAATTTCTGCCTATGACATAAGCTGAATGCAAGAGAGAGTTCTCTACATGGGCATTGTAATTGCCTTTCTTCTTTGCCAAATATTCACCTTAGTATCATATAGCTCTGCTTTGACATAAAGCTGTTTAATTTCATTTGTCTTATTTACCAGATTTGAAAGACAACTAATCGACAATTTATGGCCGAGTCATTTTCTCCTTAAAAATCTATCCTCTTATTAGACCCAAGGCACGAACTGAATTAACTGCTAACTAGAGATGGCCATGACCTGCTTCGTGCCGGGTCATTGCAAGTCGTCGGTTCAGCACCACAGGTGCCGCCCATTCTCTTTCCCCACTGCCCTGGTTGGCTCCCCCACTCACCAGCTGGAGCACACTGCTAGTCTCCTCCTCTTTGTGCAACTGTCCAGTCACACCAGTAGCATGGACTGGACTTCTCCAGCTCGTCCAGCAGCCGCCCACTCAGATGAGGAGGCGAGGCAGGGATTCTGGCAGTGGGGGAGCTGGCCTGGGGTGGGGGTGGGGGAAGGGAACACATGGCACCTGTGGTGCTGCACTAATAACTTGTGACAACCCAACATGAAGCAAGTTGTGCCCATCTCTACTGCTAATTATTGATGGAGCAGGTGGATTTTCAAGTTATTTATAGCAGCAAAACAGAATTTGCATGGTTTTGTTTCAGCGTATATGTTTGAGTTGGTGTTAACATGAACCTTCTTACTGGCACCATTTCTTGCTGACCCAAACATACAAAAATAAAGGCAACTAAAGTGATATTGAAGTTGACAAGTAAGCTTGTTATGTTTCCTTTGATATTTTCTTCCCTGACAGACCAATACTGCCATATTTTTTCAATACCACTTGTTTTCATAATCTGAAGCCTGATCCACTTAGAACCTCATCAACCAGATTTGAGGCTAATCAGTCACTTATGTGAAAGAATAAAACAGTGTGCATTGAGTCTAATGCTTGACAATGTCTGTCAATGTTCTACAGTGTCCCTCAGTTGTAGGAACTTCCAGTGTATGATTGATGTGCTCCAGGAGTGAAGTTCCTCAGAAACGTCTGTGTTCCTGGTTCCAAGGCAAAAGGCAGGGATGGGTTACCTAGCTATGGATTTTATATGCTTCTTCAGTACTTTAGTAGTTCAAATAACCTCATAAGGTGAGGAACTAGACAAGGTTGCTCTTGAGCTGTACATACCTTAGCTGTTGATAGGCAGATATGACTAGGGGGTTTCCACGAAGAGACTTTTCATCTAGGCATGTTCCAGCAAGTCTACTTTTTCAGACATGTTTCAACAATTCCTCTTTGTCAGTGCACAGTAAGCATTAAGGCATACAGAAATAAGGCATTAACAGGCATACAAACTATTGATTTTGAAAGTTTCCCACCAGTCCCCTCTTTTTATTAATATGAAAATCTGTATGAACATTTTCATCAACCCTAAGACCATCTGCAACTATTAATATGCCAGTGAATTTCCTCTGGATAAAGTATAGCTAAAACATTCAAATATTTCCATTCTTGTGTATGATTATGTGCTATCAATGCATCTTTGCGAGTTTATAGGTATAAGGGATGATTTTATGACTGAAGTTTCCATTTGGTTTGATGATTGAATTGAGGTATACATTTTTTTTAGCAATGTCAATGCACTCATTGTCAGCATTAAAGTTGGTATGTTTGAGTGTGTGCATATATGTGGTTATATAGTTGTAAAGTTATATAGTTCTTCTGTAGTCACTATTTTTTCTCTTCCTAATGTTCAACTGCAGGCTTGCCTTTTCACTGTCTTCCTTCACTTTCACCAAAAGTCATTTCCCAAAGTCCCAGCTTCCACCCAGCCCCCTTTTCTCTTACAGTGACTAATCCTTTGCATACCAAAATCACTCTACAAGTAACTTAAGTAGGAAAAAAAAATCTTTAATTACAGTTGTGGAAATTCAGTTACAATCAGAGAATAAAAGGAAGGTTGTAGTTTCCACATCTGCGAGAAACTGCCTTTGTGGAAAGGAGGAGAGAGAGCAAACAAACAACCGGAAGCAAACAAACAGGAAGAAGGGGTGAGAACTTGGCTTAAGTCCAGGAAAAGTGACTTTGCTAATGGGTTAGTGGCAAGACAGAATTATGTTAGGCCGTGAAGCCTTCTTCCCAGTGAAACTCAGTGTTAGGTTGCATGCAAGACTGTTATTTTGTCATTGCTGCTTTCTGTCAGTAATACGATATCATCTGTGTATCTTAAATTATTGATGTTTCTTCCACTAGTTTTCATTCTACTTTTATCTGAATCTAGTCCAGCTTTCTGTATAATATATTCTGCATACAAATTGAACAAAGAGGTATATAAAATATATTGAACAAAGAGGTATATAAAATATACCCTCAGATAACTTTGCCTGTGGGAAAACATTCTGTTTCTCCACATTCTGTCCTAATGCTAGCTTCTTGTCCAGAGTATAGATTACACATCAGGACAATCAAGTGTTGTAGCACACACATTCATTTTAGAATAGTCCATAGCTCTCATGATTCACACAGTCAAAGGCTTTGCTGTATAAAGACTGATCTTCTTGTGAAATTCTTTGGTATGCTCCAGTAGCCAACATTAGAGATGGGGGCTTTGCTGCTGCCCAGATGTTGCTAATTCCTCTCTTCCTTCTCCCCGGCCATCTGATCCACTTACCAGGCTCCACAGGCAGACAGGCAGTGCATTGGTGGCGCACCAATCAAGGCTGGAGCCTGACCAGCCTGGCCCTGCTTCCCCAGGCAGCTGACCACTCCTTGGCTGTGCAGGGAGACTCTCCCTCCCACTTGCCTGCCAGAGTGGTTGGCAACCTGGGGAGGTGGGGACAGGCCAGTCAGGCTCCAGTGTTGATTGTTGTGCTGCTGATGCAGAAGGACCCCGGTTGCCTGTGAAGCCTGGTAAGTGGATTGGGTGGCTGAGGGAAGGGAGGAGTGGAATTAGGAACATCTGGGCAGCAGCGCTTTGTGCTCCATATGAAGCACAAAGCCCCCATCTCTAGCAAACATACATTCACAATTCATCATACAATCTGATCTCTAATGTCTCTTCCTTTTTGGAATCCAACCTGAACACAGGACATTTCTTGCTTCATTGTGGTTATGTACCAGCCTACTCTGGGGACCTTATGGGGAACCAATCCTTGAAGGTATAGGAATACTCCCTTATTATTATAGTGGATAAATTTATTTATCTTGGGGCCAGTATCTCCCACTGAGTTCTCCTAGACAACAAAGTAACCTCTAGGCATGAAATGTTTGATTTTTTAAAAAATGACAACATGCACAATTCACCAAGGACTTTCCGAGCCAGAATTCTGACAGCTATAGCCAAAAACTCCAAGCCCCTAAAGTTGCTTCAGCACACCCGCCTGTGGTCCAGCATGTTCTTCTCTATAGAATGAGGCAGCAGCATTGGGTAGCATATTCTGAGAATCGTAAAGGAATGGCAGATGTTTAGTTAGTTCATTATGAGATTAAATGGAAGGGAGAGAGGCAGTGGTGAGATTTTCTGCTACAGTTGTCAATATATCTTGGCCAAATCTGGGTATTCACTCTGATGTCTGATATGTGTGTTCCACCTCAAGTACTAACATGTCATAGGCCATGCGGGGGTGGCAAGCTGGTTAAGAGGCATCATCCTTTACCACTCAAAATGAATTTCAGTCCTTTAGTGAGTAATTCTCTGTTGTTTTGACAGTATCTTTTTCTACTCCTATGAATAGTGTGATTTTATTTATTTAAATATTTTTATCTCACTACCTATTCGAGGAAGTTAGAAGAGCTCATAAGTGCAATGGGCCACAATGTCCCTATGAATACTTTGCACTGGGATGGGTGTTCAGTTCCTTCAATTATACGTTCCATGGCTGACAGACCAGGGTTAGCCACTGAACAGATTTTGTTCTTGTGGGTATAGGAAAACAGGGATGTATCAAACTACGTTTACTCATGACTGCAGTATTTATGGTATTCAGTTGTGTTCTGTATGTTACTCTTTTTTTATATATGCATACACTTTTGAAACTGGAGCTCTGACTTGACAGAACTATTCCTCGCTCCATCTGTCATCTACATGGTGGTCCTACTGGCCCAACTGATTGTGTTTTAACTGACAAATCTCAGTTGCATTTTGCCTGCTCTTGCACCCTCTTGTGTCCTCCCTTTTTCTCTTGCTTTACCTTCCATCCTCAAGGGAATTTCTCCTCTCCTAACTAGTAACAGTCAAGTCCACAGTTCACTCTACATATAAAAATAACACAAAAATCTTGTCCTGTGTTTCATAAACCATGGCTTGCATTTTACAATGGTCTTTCCTTCTATTCTGTGAACAGATGTGGAGAAGAAAAATACTGCTCATCTCATAAGCAGGGAACACTGAGGTTCATCCTAGCCATACTATTTTTAGATTTAAATTCATTTCGTGATGAGATATAATCTGGCCTTTCTCTTCCTTGCTTCTTCAGAGAAGGATAACAGAAGGGCTAAAACAAGGACTCAAGAATTTGCTTTCATTTTGTCTTGAGGCTACCACATCCTAACGCTTGACTTAACTGAGCAGATTTGGTGTGGAGCGTTAAACAGTAATCATCTGATTTATAAGATAATCTGAGGAAGTAAAAGTAATATTCCCCAGTAGTTTATTATTTTCTAGATATGAAACATAATATTTGAAATCTGAGGTTATAACAAAAGAATGTGTCTTTGCTTGTTTGTGTGTATGTGTGCATGCACATATGCATGTGCACACATAGACACAGACATACTGCACATATTGAAAAAGAGATATTATTTGTTTATTTGAAATATTTTGATACAATTTCTCATTTATACAAATCCTGAAGTGGTGTACAACAACATCATGGGAAATAAAATACATTGATTAAAACACACACACACACACACACACACACACACACACACACACACACACACACACACACACACACACACACACAAAATCATGCAACATATGAGAGAGAACTCATGGTTGCGTGGATGCCAAAGTAAAAATATGTTTTCAATACATCTATAAAGTAATTCTGTTGAAGCCTGATGTACTGTAAAGAGATGCCACTACAGAATACCTCTTTCTACATCACAAAAATAATAATTCTGTGTCATCAAGTCGATTCCAACTTATGGTGACATTTTCCCTGGTTTTCTAGATCTAGAGCAGGGGTCTCCAAACTATGGCCCGTGGGCCACATCCGGCTCCCCTTGCCTTTTTATCTGTCCCAGGCATAGGAAGAGAAGGGAAGGGGGACCCAAGTGATCCCCCACCCCCGCTGCCTTTGCAAAGACAGTGGGGTTGGGGGATTGCTTCTATCATGCTTCGCTCCTCTTCCTATCTCCGCCCGGGCATAGGAAGAGGAGGGAAGGGCTACCCAAGTGATCCCCCTCCTCCAGCTGTCTTTGCAAAGACAGTGGGGATGAGGAATTGCTTGGGTTCCCCCTTCCATCCTTTGGCCCTTGAAAATGTGTAAAATATATGATGTGGCCTTCATATTGAAAAGTTTGGAGACCCCTGGTCTAGAGTACTCAGTGGTTTACCATGCCCCTTTTGTGGGGGACTCTGGGTCTGTACAACTTGCTGAAGGCTACAGATACTGGTTCTTCTCTTAATAGGCATAGTGTGGAATTAAACTCCTAACCTTTGCTTTCTCAGCAAGCTGCCCATTTAGAAATCCATAGTCTCTATCAAGAATAATAGTGCCTCCCCTAAAGTTTCAGTTACTAGGGCATTTAGGAGCCTCGTGGCACAGTGGTTAAACTGCTGTACTGCAGCCAAAACTGTGCTCACGACCTGGGGTTCAATCCCAGGTAGCCGGCTCAAGGTTGACTCAGTCTTCTATCCTTCCGAGGTCGGTAAAATGAGTATCCAGCTCTCGGGGGGGGGGGGGGGAATGTGTAGCTGTGTAGCCTGCATAATTAACTTGTAAACTGCCCAGAGAGTGCTTGAAGTGCTATGGAGCAGTATATAAGCAGCATGCTTTGCTTTTTTTTTTTTTTTCATATCAGAAGAGGCATTTCTTAAGGTAATCTGGTCCTGAGTCTTAAAAGTAAAAACTAAGATATAAATACCAATAGAGACAGAATCAATTAAAATAGAACCACTAGAGATGGGAACGAAATAAATGAGTCCCTGATTAAGAAATTCATTGGCGCGGCACCCTATCTGTCGTGTGTCCAGTCGTTCCACCCCCCCCCCGGACCGACTGGGCCACTTAACTTGCATTGCACGCCTCCAGAGTCCTTCTCTGGCAGCGCTCCAATGTGGATAGGAGCTTGGGCTGCCTGTTCCTGCCTCTTCTGGCAGCCAACCACTCTGATTAAGAGGTAGGACGGGGTTTCTCCCCATGCAGCTGATGAGTGGATGGGTGTCAGAGGAGGCAGGGACAGGCCGCCCGAGCTCCTGCCTGGATTGGAGCACCACCAGAGAAGAAAGACTCCGGTGGAATGCCATGCAAGGTAAGTGGCCCAGCAGGTTCAGAGGGTGGGGCCACTGGAGGTGTGGCAGCTGTCATGCCACACTGACAAATGTTGTCATTGGGAACTGAATTAATTCAGTCCCATCTCTAAGAGCCACCAATAGGGATGATTTTCCCCTAAAGAAGAGATGGGCAAAGTATGGAATTCAGAGGCCCAAGTGCAATCCCTTCTTCCCATGTTATGTTAATTTTTTTAAAAAACGGTTTTGTGAAGTAAGTCCTCTTGAGCCCTCTAGAGGGCATCAGAAGTACTTTTGCCATGTTTCACCTCTCAACACCACTGCCTCCCCCATTTTTTTTGCCACTAGAGGGTGTGAGAGAAAAAAGCCAAAAAAGTAAGAAGGTGTTTCTAAAAAAGAAATATACTTTTGTAAGAGTGGAGCACAGGAGTTGCAGTGGCTGCAGCCCTCTAAGGTCCAGGGTGGGCATCTGTGGCCCTCAGACCACTGGAGTTTGTTTACCTCTGCCCTGGAGCAACTATACGTTTCAGAAAACAGGTTTTCCTTAGGATGGCAAAATGGGAGGAAAGGGTTGAATTCCCTTCCCCTTTGCTCTGATCCCATACATTGTTTCCTGCCACCCAGTTCATGTAATTTCTATCTTCAAAGATCTGTATGTTAGATACAAAGATGCATTTAACCTTATATTATTAGGTTGAGGGAAATAATGAAAACAACTAAATGCAGTGCAGGGGGAGTACATACTATCAGACATTTTCTTGCAAGTTTTATCACTTCCTGTATTGGAATAGCTATGTACTTGGATCCAGGAGAGGAGAGCCACATGTAGAAGCAAGCATTGCACATTTTGTAGTCTTCATCTGGGCATTTCACTGATCTACGGGAATATATGTTTTGATATCTGGGGATGAGATATTGCATCTCCAGCTAGGTCACTGGTACGGTAGTAGTAAGCAACTAGAGTTTGAATCAGTGGCTTCAATATTAATCTAACTCTATTTCAATGGTTTCTTGGTATTTTCTTTCATTTTGGAAAACACCTATCATTTGCAGAGTCTACTTTAATATACAGTAGGATCATGGTATCCATGGGGGATCGGTTCCAAGCCCCCTCCCCCTGGTAGATGCTGAAAAATACAGAAGTATTGAATGCTATACGTTGCATGGCCTCTGGCTCTCTCTAGTGGCCAGCTCTGGTAAATATACCCTGGAAATACATATAAATAGGTATTTCTTTTCTTTTTAAAAAGTATTTCCAGCCAGCAGTGGATACTGATCCTGTGGCTAGTGGGATCTTACTCTATATCAGTAACTGACAGCCGGTGTGGTGTAGTGGATGGAACGTTGGATTGGGGCTCAAAAGACCTAAGTTGAAATCCATGCTTGGCCATAGAAACACATTTGAGGGGATGATGGTAAATCACTCCTTGGACATCTCACTTCCCTTGAAAACCCTATTGGTGTCACCATAGGTCAGAAGCACCTTGATGACACTTATATATCAATGATAAGAAGGATAACACAGACATGAGCACATTTTGTTTAAAATTTGTCAATTTTTTGTTTGCAAAACTATGGTCTCCTGAATCACTTGGTGTCTGGCATGCTCTGCAGCGGTTCTTGGGGTTCATGGCAACTGCATACGTTCTTTGATAGGGGAACAAATCCAAAGCTGTTGGCAGGAGAACAAAAGCAAAGAGCTTTTTTCAGGTCGTTAACTTTATAGATTGCATTCTTTTTGTTGTTGTTGTATCTTAATTACAGTCCCTGGGTGCAAAGGAGAACATGTCTGGCAAAGGGCCTTTTCCCCCTTTCTGGAAGGACTACCCATTGTACAGCTTACTGCACTATGGAAGAAAAAGAAGATGCTATATATAGGTGTGGCCTAGGGCAGGCACAGAGGCTGCACGCAAGCACAGTAATGCTAATCAGAAACCAAATAAAGCTGCTGTCTGAGTGAATCAGTTGGTGAGTCAGCAAAGTGTCTGGAAAAGGAACAGCAGGCACAGCTGTTGCTAGGATACTGGGGTTGCAGTGAAGAAAAGTAGCACAATTTGGTTTTTCCTAATTGATAACTTTCCCCCTTCCTGCATTTACCTTCATCTAAAATAAAACTGGCTTTAACTACAAGATCACATTAATTTATATTCTACCAGGCTTTAAAATAAGAGGTAACCAAAAAAACACCCCTACAAGTCTGAAAACAAATGCAGCATGAAATTCGTACACATGGTAAGAATGGGTGCTACAATTGAGTCATTTTTAAAACAGTTTCTTTCATCATATGGAATTATTCTCACGTTTGTGGCTCAGTGTGATGTATATGTTTTAATATTAAGAGCTTTGGAGCATTTTTTTTCCTATTTTTCGGTATTAAATGTTGCTCTACATATAGCCATATGTTTCTATTTATTTATGAAACAGATATATGCCCAAGGGCATCAAACTGTCTGTCCATCACTGTTAAAATCAATGCTTTATTTCTGTTGTTAAGTGTGTGAGCCATGCTGAGGTCTGTGAGGATGATAAATTAGATAAGGACATCAGTATTAAGCATACAATTGCAGATGGTTAATGAAAGACATGTTGTTAATTGTGTTTTAAAACAATTTTTATGTTTTAGTTATACTTCTGTTTTATTTAAATTTTAGTATTGTTAATTGCCTTCAGTGCTAGTGACAAATATGACTCTTCTTAGATATTTCTATTTATATTGCTTGCAGTAGTCCTTGCTGTTCCTTAGGCATCAGCATGAAATTTTTAGTATTTAAAAAATGTCCATTCTTACGGGTTGTTGACGTGCCCCACACTTCCTCTACCCATGTGACAACTTTCAAATGACAATTATCTCCAGAATAAGTTTTAGAAGAGGTAGCCGTGTTAGCCTGTGCTAGCATATCAGGAAAAAACAAAAGGAAAACAAAAAATAAAGAAGACAAAAACGTTGTGGCACCTTAAAGACTAACTGCTATATCCGACTCTGAGGAAGTGGACTTGTCCACAAAAGCTCACATTAAAATATAGCCGTTAGTCTTTAAGGTGCCACAATGTTTTTGTCTGCTCCAGAATACGTTTAGGGCTGGTGCTTAAACTTGTCAAAAGGGACTTCTTCTTCTGGATTATCCCTGTCACTAATGCAGGCAAACAGGCAGTGTTCTCTTTTACATTGCTACTTTAACTCTGCCACAGCAAAATTCCACACTGCCTCTTATAAAAAGGAAGAATGTTATTGGTGGAACATAGTTTTTTTTAACTTTGGTGATGCTGCATTGGCCATGTGTCTTAGCACTGACCAGTGAGATATAGATATATACATACAATGTTTCAGTTGTCAGTTTCTTTACTATCTAATCATAAGCCTTTACTATTCTTCTTTATAAAATTTAAACATCTTGGCAGTTCCTTATATATATATCTAAGTAGAAACTTGCTTTGACCCATGTTGTAAAAAAACCCTACACTGTTATTCACAACCTTTTCCCAACCACACTAATTCTTCCTCCCAAACTCTACTTAACTCACAGCTTTGACAGCATTAATCAACACAAAGCTCTCACTAACTCCGTCTCTCACACACATCCTTATATAAAAGACAGAATCTCTCCAACTAGGAATCATATAAACCAATCAGCTTGCAGTACCATTCACAAACATTCTTCCACACTTCTCAGCTGTCTCAGCTGTCACTCCTGGCACGCATCCCACATATAGTTACTTACTATGCAAGCCAGTACAAACTACAAATCATATGTGCAATGTAAAATCACCACAGCTGTATCCAGTGGCTGTGCCAGCAGAAGGCAGCTTGCACAGCCTGTATAACAAATGTTTCTCTTTTTCTCCTTCCCCTGCAGCCCCATACCACTTGAAAAAGCTCCCAGGGGGACAGGGAGTCTTGAACAGGATGGCTTTCTCTTTGATTCTTTAGTGGGAGGAGGGAATCACTCTAAATCCACTAAGTTGATTTTGCATAGCTAATACAAGATCAATAAGATTGATCTCACCTAGAGATGGGAATGACTCACGATTTTGGTGAGTCGTCCCGCTTCGTGAGTTGTCAAAAGTTGACGACTTACGAAGCACAAAGTTGCCCCCATGAAGCGACGAATAACAAAGTTATTCATCGATTCATGGGGGGGTTATTTTAAAAAAACACCCCCCCGCTGCCACCGCCACACTGCTGGCAGGCTAAGGGAATTCAGGCTGCCCTTTGCAAAGATAGCAGCTGCAGCTTCCCTACCCTAAATGAAGTCGCAGCCGCCATCTTTGCAAAGGGCAGCCAGTTTCCCTTTCTACAGGCCGTGGCTGCGGAGGCCTGATGGAGACCTCGGCAGCGGTGGCAACGATTACGGTAAGGGGTGTCAGTGGGGGTGGGGTGGGTTTAAAGTAGGGAGAGGAAGGGGTGGGGGTTGGCTGTGGGGGTGGGTGGCTGCCTATCGGCCTGCCGATTATTTGATCGGCGGCCGGTAGGTAGAATGGATTTTTTTTTTACAGAGGACGAATAAAAACGGGAAAATATTCATCAATCTGTATTCGTCAGGTCTTAAAATTTGACAAATACGGATCGACGAATATTTAACGAATCAGCTATTTTCGTCAAAAAAGCCGATCCATTTTTATATTCGTCCCCATCTCTAATCTCAACGTCTCATGCCATCTTCACTAGACTTTCTCCCTCCAATACATATGGTTGAGGAATTAAGGTTGCTATACATTCAGGGATAGGTGGTGAATGCTCCAACGCTGGAGGCATTCAAAAGAAAATTGGACAACCATCTGTCAGATCTACTTTGATTTGGATTCCTGCATTGCGCAGGGGGTTGGACTTGGAGGCCTTATAGGCTTCTTCCAACTCCATTATTCTGTGATTCTATGATACTTAATATTTGATGAGGTGACTGTACAGTCTTTATCCTTCCCCCCCCTTCTATATCCTCTTCTTTCCTGCCTTTCCTGCCTTTCCCTCTTATCTTTGCCCTTCTCCTTATCCTTATCCTTGTCTTCATCATCATTGTCATCCTCCTGCTGATCAAAATAACAGTCAATGGCAAAATAACCTTAGGATGCATGCCTTCAAGCTCCCCTAACATCAATCCCAGATGTTAGGTGGTTAGCTTTCATGGTTTTAGACCATGGCAGAGACAAACACACACACAGACACACACATGCACGCACACACAGAGCCTTTTATTGTTATAGTTATGTTTGAAAGGTCACTGGAAGGACAGATCCTGAAGCTGAGGCTCTAATACTTTGGCCATCTCATGAGAAGAGAAGACTCCCTGGAAAAGACCCTGATGTTGGGAAAGTGTGAGGGCAAGAGGAGAAGGGGACGACAGAGGACGAGATGGTTGGACAGTGTCATTGAAACTACCAACATGAATTTGACCCAACTCTGGGAGGTAGTGGAAGACAGGAAGGCCTGGCATGCTCTGGTCCATGGGATCACGAAGAGTCAGACACGACTTAACAACTAAACAACAACAAACATGTTTGAAAAGGTAGCGTAGATGTATAATAGAAAACACATTTGCTGTCTGTTTGTCTACTTCTTTATTATTATTATTTTACCGCGTTGCCCAGACTGGGTGGGTGGCACGGCACTCATACTGTTGTTTTCTATTTTTTATAATGTTTGGGTGCTTTGACGCTTTTTGAAGTAAGTTACTAGTGGGTGAATGAGGTATGTTTTGCTCTGTATGTAGGACTGGTGAGGAGTGCTTTGGCTGGAGGAGCATCTTTCTGCAGTCTCCGATTGCGGTGTACACTTGTGGGTGGGCCCTCTCAAAGGCTTTCTTTATAAACGACTGCCTACATAGGTCTGATAATGATGATTTTTCTTTCTCATCTGTACTGTTGCCTGTTGTTGTTGTTGCTGTTGATGATGAATGAGATAATAGAAGCTAGTGCCTGCATAACTTCTCTGTTCCTTTGCTTCTCTTTCTTTGGAATAGTTTTTCAGGGTTGTTTAGGGCTCTTGGAATGCCAAAAAACATGAATGGGGAAATACCAGTGGGAAACCTGGAAGAGGCTTTCCTTTTCATGTGAAATGTAAGACTGGTATACAAAAAATATGAAAACAAAAGAGTTCCCCCCACCCCCAAAAGAATTGGAAGTGGACAAATATGATTTTTTTGGCTGTGCTCATCCCTGCTCAACACTCCTGTGCAGCTGTACACAGGGAAAATCAGTAAAAATCCATACAGGGATTGCTATTAATAATCTTTTGCTATTAATAATCTTTCCAACATGGAAGTACAGTACTGACTTCCATACAACACAGATTGAAAATCAAAGATCTAATTGAACACCCTATAGTGCTATGGTTGTATAGTTCTTAAAACTTCAAGGATAGATGATTAATCAACCTACTATTTAAAATGTCTAGTAAAAATTTAGCATCTTCTTGAGTGACTCTGCCTTTTCCAAACTATTGTTGGAAATATTATCAACTATTATTATCAGACATGATTAATTACATTACTAATTCTCCTACTTACATTACGTCTTAGGAGTTGTTAGTTTACATGGTAACAGATTAAACCAGTTAAAATTAACACCTCTGCATGCATGAGTGAAGATTCATTCATTCCAAAACAATATGTTTTTAAAATAAAGCAGCTTTTAAAAATGTCCAGCTATTTTATATTCTGCCTTATAGTCCAAGATTCAAGGAAGTAATAGTAAACATATTAAAAACATATTTTTAAGAAAGCAAACCACATGCTGGGCAGAATTAGAAAAAGATTCAAATACAGAACTGCCCTGTATTGTATCACCAAATCCATCTGGTACACTATATACTTTCTGGACTCTACACTTGAAAAAGGATATTGCAGAGCTTTATAAGGTACAGAAAATGACAGCCAAGTGATCCAGAGACTGGAGCAACTGCCTGTTGAGGAAAGGTTACAGTATTTGGCCTCTTTTACCTAGAAACGTGTGGTAGAGATTTTCAAAATCACCTATGGTGTGGATAGGACAATTTCCCTCCCTCCCCTCATACCACTAGCATCTGTGGTCATCCATTAAATTCCTGATCCATTTGACTCTTCTCAATTTTGGCTTCTGTTCTGATCTTCTAGCCGAATCCTCAAACTTTCCAACACATTTTGCCATGTGTGCTTCCTACCAACTCCTATTTCAGGCACCAGATGCTTTTTGACATCATCCATAATATGGCATGACACAGTGTTTGCTTACATAGCAAACTTGTATTGAAATTTGGATTTTATGAATATACTTTGAATCCCATGGAGGTTGATGACTTCCTCAGAGCCTTTTTTTTTTTTTTGCCAAAATGACAGTGGATGCAATGAAGGTTTTCATCTTCTTATGGTACCATTTAATGACATGCTTAGGTTTGACTCATTAAACAGCAAGCAGCCATGCCAGGTTATGCCAAGGATTAAAGGAGTCCTATGTCAAGATGCTGGTAGCTTTTTATATTGCCTTTTGATTGACAGTTTCTTCCAAGCACTGTGGGAAGCCAGTGACAACTCAGCAATAGCAGCTGTAAATTATGCAAGGGTTTGGCAGAATGAGGGCCTCATTTGAATACAAGACTGCTTGGGTAACATTACCAGCAAGTGCAGTTTCAGAAAGCTCTCAACAGAATCCACACTGCTGTGAGGGTGAAATTTAATTTTATGGAGTGAATTATATTCAGCCTAACCTTACCAGTATGGCAGAATAACCAATTAATTTGATTTACAGATCAGATCTATGTGTGCTTACTCAGAAGTAAGCCCTACCAGGCAGACCTGCTTCATAGGACTGCAGCCTTAGTAGTGTGTAAAATGCTGCAGATTGGATCTGTAATAGAACAGGAAGAAGATGTATATTTAAAGGTTTTTTTAAAAATAAATAAATTGTGGAATAGATTTGTTGCTCTGCCGAGGCAATTTTTATATTGGGAATATTAATTTTCTCTGTTCATACTGATGAGAGTTCTCACATTTGCAAGAAAAAAAATCATACAAATAACAAATTTTACAAAACTACGATGGCTACTGTAAGACAGGCTTTTAAACATTAGAAGCAGTGGATGAGTTGTTTGTGTCTTTTTGATTTATCAATCAGCTCTCTCAGCCTCGTTCTTGTGATGGAACACAAGAAATGTTGGGGTTAACAACCTCTAAGATGATTCAAGTGATTCATATCTGGAAAGAGAATGGCAATAAGCAAAGAGATGTAGACATATCACACCTCCTTGTTTCAGATCCATTCCAACCATCAGAATGGAATAGCTTCTTAAGTTCTGAATAGGGTTACATGCCAATGGCTGTTGCATAACTGAGTACATGTAAATCCTGATGATAAATGGCCGGGCTAGAGTTGTACTTTGCCAACTCTAGCCTGGCCATTTACAATCATACTCAAATCCCCATTTCTAAGTGCCACCCTGACACGCTTCACCATTGCTCATATAAAGGAGGATTTTTTGAGCACATAGTCCATTTAGTTTTTGCAGCTGAAAATTCAACACCGAAAATGGTGATTCAGCATCCAGCTTCCAAGAAGATTAAATGCTGAGTCCTTCTGTCCTATTTTTTATATATAAGTTAATTTTTTGTTTGCACATTATTAAACTTGTTCAGTTTAGTTTCCTTATGAACAAGGTAAACACAAGGTAGAAATTTCTTCAGCTTTCTCAGCAATCAAAAATAGGAAGTAACAGTGACATTCCCTTTTTACTTTTTTATTTTTAATATAAACAAAATCTTACAAACATAAAAACATCTAATAATACATAACATAATGTTTTGATACAAACCATGCTCCCCCCAGTACTATTTAGGACTTATAACCATATTTTCCCCTCTATGGAGCCCTATTTCACTTCCAAAATGGCACTGGCTCTTGTGAAGATATGTCCCTTCCCCTTTATTAATATAAAATCAATGAATTAGCCCATATATCTATAAATATATTTTTACTTATCAATCCCTTCTTAGTTTTAATATTATATTTTAACTCATCATTAACAGCTATATCCCAAATCTCTCTATACCATTCATTTTCTGTGCCTCTTTGAAAGAGGCTGGACTTGATAATACATAGAATCCCTTCCAGCTCTGCTGCTATAAGGTTGTTGTCATTATTATTGTTATTATTATCATTATACATTGTTTTCCATTTCCTAGCTACAATTAATTTTGCTACTTTTAATAAATTGGAAATTAATTCTTTGGTTGTCCAATTACATTGCTCCCTATTCAATATTGATAAAAGTGCTATTTTAGGACATATTTCTAAATTTAACTTAGTTATTTCATTTATTTCTTTAAATAGCAATTGCCAAAATTTCAATATGTTATCGCATTCCCACTACATATAAAAATAAATGCCTACTTTCTGACATCCTCTCCAACACAACTTGGAGTAATTAGTATCTATCTGATTTAATTTCACTAGAGTTAAATACCATCTCCAAACTAACTTATATAAAAAAATTTCCTTTATCTTTACAGACATAATTTAACATCAGACATCATACTTTTCAAAACTTTACTCACAGAGAGGTACATGTGTCAAGGTTTGAAATGTTGTATGTATAGAGTATTAAAATAATTAAGGGGTATGTCTATAAAAAAGGAATCCTGAAAGCATACATTGTGTTTTTAAAACGAGGTTTGAACAGCAGTTTACTAAAAGTCACTGTGAAACAATCACAGTGACTTTTGAAAGCAAGGTTAACGTAAAATAACTTTGTCTGGCAAATATATATCTTCCCTAGCTAGCTGACAGCTAAATATGTAAACAAATGCTAAGAAATACATAACATTAGAAAAAAAATCATAGACGGTAGAATTCATAAAATGTGGATAGAACAAATTGGTACGTGACCAAATTATTTAACCAGTACATTATGCTGCTGGCATTTTGCTCACCAAGTAAATTACAATGGCAGCATTTTGCTCAGGTGCAAAGACCCATTTAGTCAAAACAAAAGCAACAATCTGCCATAGTGGCAACTTACCTTTCTAGTAATTAATGGGAGTCATACTTTGCTGCCACAGCAAAAACATTTAAGATTTCCATTCAAAATTTTTTGACCTTTTATACAGAACTGTAATTTACTACACCAGCAAAATTTAGTTGTTTACAATTGAAGAAAAAATTAAATAAATGAGAGAAATATAAATATAGAGAGGGAAGAGACACATACAAGCCCCCCCCCCCCCCCACACCAGATACCAACAACACAGATACAGGCACTGGGCACCAGATATCACAGATGTAGAATGGATGAGATCATGGATTTTCCTTCACTGGCACATGGTTGGCTTGCCTGGGTGAGAGCATTATTAAATATTTTCATGTGTGTCTAGATATGCTAAAGGCTAAAGCTTGTTCAGAGCTGTAATAAAAATTCTAGTTCATTTACCTCTGGCAGGACCAACTTTTTAGGGTACCTGTTAGAGAGAGAGAGAGAAACACCACCAAGCACGCAAGATTGTCTTTTAAAATATGGGATAAGGTTTATTAAAAGGAATAAAAGAAATAAAAGATCTGCAAATGGAGACAAATGGGATAGCACAGACAAATGAATTCATCTCACCATAATGAAAGAAAAGCCTTTCCTTTATAGGGTTCGTATTGCATAATAAGCAAAGATCACAAGATCAAATCCCAAACTATTTTGAACAGTTTGTCCTGCAAACTATTAAATGGTAACTTGATGACATGTTTTTGTAGCCTTTTGATGGACAGTGACATATACATAAAAGCATCAGAAACACACTGGTTACAAGCTTCCATATATACAATGTTTTTAGAACAAAGAGTTACTGTACGCATTTCCAGTGTAAGAAATGTCAGTTCGACCTTTCCTCTTATCTTCCCTGTCTGCTTGGCTCCCAACTGGTGGGGGGACGGGCATCCTTGAGTTGTTTGTGAGAAGCGCTTATCTGGCAGGAGAGGAATGTTTTTAGGGGGAAAGTTTCTTTTGAATAGGCTCCTTTATGCTTTATGGTGGCCCATATACATTTATAGTAACACAAAGCATTTGATAAAATACGTAAAATAATTTTATATCAAAGCTATAGTGCTTTTTAATTTTTAATGATGTGTTTTGGAAATTTAGTCTCTGCTTTTTTATTGTGCCTTTTAAGACTATAAGCTTCTGCATTTTTAGAATGTAATTAAAACATTCTTTTTTGTATTTTTTTATTGTACCTTTTATGCTCCTGAATTTTAGATTGAAATTTGACATGAGCATTTGCCTGCAACTTGTTGAGTTTAGTTTTGTATGCACAGTTTTCATATGACTGATTTCTGTCTAACTGAAGTAATGTGTATGTAGCAAAAGTTACCTGTTATCAACAACTTTGAAATATTCTTATGTTTATGGAACATAAAAGCAATATATATGAATAAGCTTGTAGAAGCTGATGTTGCCGGAAATTATTCAAACAATGAAAATGCTTATACTTTGATACCTAGATGAATTTTGATGTGATTGAAAATGGTTATCTGGTTCTTACTGGGATTAACTTTTTAGGGATAAATGCCAGCTGTGATGAACAAAGGCTTCTGACTTTTCCTAGAGGTTTATAAAGGTCTATAGGGCTCTTAGGAAGGGTTCAGCTTTCAAACTTTCTGACCTGACGTGTGAATATTTATTTTTAAACCATGCTATTCATTTTTTAAATTGGTGCACCAGTATCTTCTGAGTTTTCTGGTAGACTAACACTTGTACAAAAGAGATTATATACATATACAGTATATGGAGTTGGCTGGATAGGTCAGTGTGTTGGATACCTGGCTGCAGACCCAGAGGTCAGGAGGTTGATTGCCCATTATGCTTCCTGAGAGAAAAGCTAGCCTGTATTGCCTTGGGCAAGCTGCACAATCTCAGAGAGAGCCCCCCCCCCCCCCCCAGCTACATTAATTGTAGCTAGGGAATGGTGAACTGCTTCTGAGTACTCTATACCTAAAAACCTTTGGAAACGGTAACCATAAATAAAAACTAACTTGATGACATATTTTTTTTACACCTACTGTATATCTATATCTATATTTATATCTACATCTATAAGAAGGCAACTGTCTTCAGATTAATACTAAAATGGATATCCTCATTCTACCATTCTGTTTTTTAAATGAGGACTTTTGGTGCTCAAATTATCATATTAGTTATTATCCTTAATTTACTATTGTCCCCATTAACAGATTTTTTCCCCAGCAATAGGGTTGATTGCATGACCTTTAAGATTCTTTTTTTCATTTGCTGATGGTTAACCATTTTAGATGTAATAATGCCATTTTCTTTTCTGGTCAGCTTGGATATTAATTGTACCATTTGTACGATATTGTGCCTTTTCCCTCCTTATTCCAATAGGGGTAGTTAGGAATGACACCTTTTTGAGGTTACCCATATCTAGCAGCCACATGGATGTAAATGTTGTCTTGATCTGATTGCTCCTCTGAAACTTCTAAAAATGTTTGGTTCCATTTCTGCTCTGAGATGTGCCTAGTTCCAACTGCAAACTGTTTATCTATAAAAGATGCACTTTAAGCTGGCAAGAGCCTACCAAGAATAGCAGCAGCTGGATAAAGGTGGGGGGATGGGTGACAGCTACCTACTGTTTTGGGTTCCTTTCATGCAAAAGGAGGCCTTTTCTCACTGTACTAAATATTTAATTTTCCCTGATGAAAGAGTATTCTTGCATGGTGTGCACAATAAAAGAGAAGCCTGTCAGGAAAATCACAAACAGAAACAAAATGACCCCAAACTGAACTCTACGTGTGAGAAAAGAATAAATCTGTTATTTTTCCCTAAAAAGGAGCAGGGGGAAAAATTCTGTGCCTAGAGAGATTACAACCTACATGGATGCCATTTGGATGGTCAGAAAAAGTAAAGGAGAAGTGTTATGAAACAGTGTTATATCACTTGAGAAAAGAGTGTTTTTCACTTGAGAAACCTTTGCATTCACCCTACACAAATGTACAGTAAATACTGTTCTCTTCAATTTTGCCTGTAGCACATGGACTTGCTGAATGGTTGCTTTAAATCAAAGGTGAGCAAAATGTGGCCTGTGGTCAGGAGATGACCCCGCAGGGGTCCAGATAAGCCTCCTTGACATTAGTTGGTCCTCCAGCCATTCCATACCCTCCTTTTTAAACCTGCTCATAAAGTCCCCTTGTGCTCTCTAGGGGGCATGGAGGCAAAAGTCATCATGTTTTGGCCCTCCAGCACTTTAGACCTCCTCCACACACATCTATGTTTAGATATTTTTAAATTTTTGCCACAAAAAGGTACAAGAGGGCTTTTTTAAAAAAAGTACCAACAGCAGCAAATTAAAGAAAACTTTAAAGGGTAGGAGGTGCAGAAGCATTTGTGGCCTTCCAAGGTCTAGAGTTGGGTATATGCACCTCCCCAAATTTTGCCCCAGTTTTTTCCCCCCTTGCAGGGGAAATTTCATTCAAATTTCCTTCCCCCCCCCCCGCACCACCTCCAGTGGTTTTCCAGACCAACCTCTGGAGAAGATTTTGGGTGATTACATGGTAAAGAGGAGTCTGCAAAAATGGTTCTTTTCCCATGCAGCATAGGAGTGATGTTTCAAAAAGCTTCTCCCTGGCATTTTTAGTGTTATTTTTGTTTGTTTGTTTGTTTTGTTTTAGTTTTTGTTCTAGTAGGCTATTCACTGCCCAAGCTTTTTACTACTAGAGATCTAGACTTAAAAAAAGAGATTGCTGCTTTTAGTTTATTTTTGATAGCTTTTAGATGTGTGTTCTCTTTTTTTGATATGCATTTTTGCTTTCTGCATTCTGTATGTTGTGAAATCATTCTGAGTGCCATTTTGAGAAGAAGAGTGCTGCATAATAATGAACAGATTGATCAGCAACAAGAAGTAAAACAGTAAAGACAGCATCAATAAAACTGGCAGCAGTAATAAATCATTACATTAATGTACATTAAAAAGACTTTGTTTTTGTTTTTTATGGGCTGCAAAGAACCATCCAGAACAGCAGCCAGAGTTGGGGTAGTGTCACAACACATAAAGACCGTTGGACCTAAAAGGTGGAAAACTTGGAGCAAGGCATGTGTCTTGTGTGAACTAAGACGACGATGTTTATTTAAGTTTAGGTTGAAGGTCTACAGAAACACCTAACAGCCATGTAGGACTCAGCTAAGTCAGGACAAGTACTGCCATCTCCTCATTAGACATGTAAGGGTGAGTGGAAACCTGTCAGAGACATAGCACAAATTTTAGAATGAATTTCCCTTTATTGCATTTACTTGTTAATATTGCACCAGTTCTGGGCAACTAGGAATTTGCAAAGGTTCCCAACCTGCTCCATGCTTGAAGAAAGACACACATAATAGTGTCCAGCATGCCTGTGCCCTTCCAACCTGATTCTTTCTGGGTTGGTTCTACTATTTGTTCATTTTCAGTTCTTGAGGTAAATTCCATTCACATCACTGGGGAGATGCCAATGGCAAGGCCAGACTACAGACTGATTGGTACAGGTGGGACAAAAAAAATCATCTGGCCAGGTCAAACTTGTTAGGTCTATATCTTGTTGCCTAAATGTGGAGTGGGAGGTTAGTCGCATAAGCTTCCTTCTGCCCCTACTCTCTGTTCCATGTTCTGTTGAATGACTGATTTTGCACCCAGTGTACGAATGCGCAAGTGTCAAGGAGCCTCCTGGAGCAAGGGGATTGCTTATGCTATTTCACTTCTGCTCATTATTTAGACAACAGGATATTAGCCTTAGTCTTTAAGATGCTGCATGATTTTATCCTGATTTCCCTGTCTTTGTAAATGGCAGTCACACTTTTCTGTTTCATATAAGAAAATTAACTGCTGCCATGTGACAATTCCAATTTATGGCAACCCACCTGGATTTTCAAAGTATGTTTTCTTTTGTTTTAGCTCAGTTAATTGGATTTTTAGCGTACGGGTTTGTTCTTTATTGCCACAACTGTATGTCTGGACTGTAGTGGAAGAATGCTTTTTGAACTGTACAATATTAAAAATTATAAAAATATAAGGCATATGAGCTACAAAAATTGATCATTGCCCCATGGTTGTTACATGCCATGAAAGATGTACCCTGGTAGGGTTTTCAAGTTATGTGAGATGTTTTTCCAAATTCTCCCACCAGTGAATTTCCATGGTCAAATGGGAATTTGAACCCAGGTCTCCTGCTTCTAATCTGACTATCTATCCACTTCACCACACAGGCTCTCAATTTTTGTGTCTCTATGTGCTAAATTCTGTTGGAGCTACAGTATACATCAATTCATCTATACTGTGATGCACCTTGAAAGTACTGTTATATAACCAGATATATTTATCTGCCCAGAACTATTTCAATAGAATCAGCATTACTTTTTCATATCATGTTTTCCTGCAAGTTCGCCAGTAAGGGATAAAAGTGACATAAAGCTAAGTTCCTGCAGAGGGCAGCAGTTATTTAAATTTCAGCAACAGTCCACAAATCTAGTTTCATGTGGAATATGGCTGTCACACCGTATATGCACTGTGAATACTAAAGACTTTTAAAAAGGTGACATGTTTTGCTAGTAGTCACAGAATCAGACAGTTCCTCCTTTCATGCTACTGTGCCTTTCCAGCACCAAGAAGAAAAACACCAGTTCTAACTTTAAACCTACATGCTTCTTAGATCCTGCATTTTGTAGCAAGCAGGTGATAACCTCTGAAATATGTAAGAGCCCACTCTATTTTTAAAATACTTCCATGGCTTCATCTTCAATGCCTTTTTGACAGCTACAGCACAATCCTGTGCACTTGCTCAGAAACAAATCCCACTATGTTCTGGGCGCTTACTTTTAGCAAAGTGTTCATAGGATTATATATCCCTGAAATGGGAGCTGGATGGAAAAGCTTTATGGCAGTAAATCATTGCACGCTATTTAATCTTTTAAACCTTATTTATTTATTTAAAACACAGCCACCTTGGCTGAAATGTTTAGAGCTGCTTATATAGACAGAGGTAGGATAGTAGGAGCTGCAATAAGTTGTTTTTTTGGAGAACAGCTGAAGTAGTGGAAAGCTGAAATTTGGCAAAAGGGAAAGAGAAGATGTACAAAACTACCAAGAGATCAGATTGAAATTGATACCTGGAAAGGTTTTAGAAGAGATATTTTAATAACCAGATTGTGGGTATTTATAAAAGAAAGCAGTGACTACAAAGACTCAACATGGATTTCTAACAAGGCAGCTAGGCTAACCTTATTTCCTTTTAAAAACAGAGTTACTAGTTTTGCAGATGAGTGCAATTCTGGAGACACAGCAGATCTTGATTTCAATAAGACTTCCACTGAAGTCCTCCAGGACATTCCTGCTGGTAAAGGTAGCAAAATGTGGACTAGATGATGCACTGCAGTGGCTCCTTATTGGCTAAGGCAGAACTTTGTAGGCTGAAGATTAAGCATCATGAAGGAGGTCTGAAGAACCCAACACCTGGAAAAGACATCACGAAAAGGTGATATGGTAGTCGCCTTCAAATATTTGAAAAGTTGCTACATAGATGATAAACCTGATTTCTGTTGAGCCAGAGGGTAGAATCCAAACCAGTGGGCAAATTACATGAAGAAAGATTTTGACTAAACATTCTAAAGAGCTTTTGCTAATCTCACAAGGTATTTGATAATGGAACAGACTGCCTCAGAAAGTGATAGACTCTGTTTCATTTGAGATTTTTACTTGAAGTTATTAGATGGATGTTTCTCAGCAATGTTGATCTCCTGTATTAGTACCATGTTTTCCCGAAAATAAGACAGGGTCTTATATTAATTTTTGCTCCAAAAAACCCACTAGGGCTTATTTTCAGGGGATGCTTTATTTTTTTTCATGTACAACATTTATTCAAATACAGTCATGTCATCTTCTTCTGGTTGCTGCACAATGGTGGAGGGCGGGTTTTCACTTAACTGGGGCTTATTTTTGGGGTAGGGCTTATATTACGAACATCCTGAAAAATCATACCAGGTCTTATTTTCAGGTTAGGTCTTATTTTCGGGGAAACAGGGTAGAACATTGGACTGAATTACCTTTGAGGTAATCTCTGACACTATTGTTCTTTGATTGTATGGGTATATGATTTTTTAAGATGTGAAAGTGTGTCATAGATGAGGCTTACACAGTGGTCATGGTTGAACAATCAGGATCTTGTCTAAATAAACTGAGGTATGAAGAAAACTTCGGGTGCACATGCACCCAACTGAAGTTGAAAACAAACTAGTATCTTTTGTTAGTCATATTTTCCTGTTCTGTCCAAACCAGGACATGATGGTTACCAGTATAAGACAGTGTATTATATTATTACTTGGTTTACTATACCGACTTGTTTTGAAGCTGGTAACTTGATGTGAGTACAAAGACTTATTGGCATATAGAGCTTAGTAGGCTGAGATATTGCTTATCTGAATGAGGGCAGTGTCTAGCTGTAGTGAATGGGCATACTTTTATAATGGCTTGTCCTCTTAACCCATTAGGTATATCTCTCAAGATATACTGGTATATATATTGGTCATAAATATTGACATATTGGTCATACATCTGTTTTTCATCTTCTTATATGAATGTATACAGCTGACATATATTTAGATCAGTGTCCTATCTAGTTCAGTACTATTCATTCCAACAACGGTAAATTTCCAGGGCCTCTTGCAGAAATCTTCCATACTCCTTTTATTTGTGGTCTTTAATAAGACATAGGTGGCTGGATCGCTCACTGAGTTAGGTTTCTGGCTGTGGAGCCAGAGGCTGAGAGTTTGATTCCCCGCTGTGCCTCCCAGGAGAAGAGCCAGCCTGTATGGCCTTGGCACTGTCCCAAGGTGCCCCCAGAAGAAGAAAATGGTGAACCACTTCTGAGTACTCTACGTAGGAAACCCTGGAAAGGGCAGCCATAAGTCAGAATTGACTTGATGGCACATCATCATCATCATCATCATTAGGACATACCTGAGACAAAACTTGGGACCTTATGGATGGAAAGCATACACCTACCGTTACACTTTGCATTATACTTGTGTTGCTTAATTATACTGTCCCTCTAACAAGTTTATTCTTCTTATCAGTAGACAATTGGCTATAATAGACTAGGATTGAGGAGATGCAGGTTCAACTTGCCATTCAGCTATGACAGTCACTGAGTAACTTTGTAGTAATTATCATTTGTCAACATAATTCAGCTCATGGAGTTTTATGAGTTGAAAATGAAGAGAGGACAGAGAAGCACATACTGTATGCCACCTTGAACTCGTCCTACAAAGGACAGGATGTAGATGAAATGAATAATAATATCATCCATTTTACTACCAACACATATAATAGAACTCATATCCATAACTCCTTGCAAAGTATTGTGATTTTATATTCTGAACTATTTGTTGATGTCAACCTTCTATTCTTTTTATTTCCTGACATGTCTCAGGCAGCCTCCTCAGTGGATATGTAAATCCTGGTTTGTCTCATCCTCAAAATTATTCTGATTCCACAAGTGGGTGAGATATTTTGAGTGTTCTTGGCAAAAGAAGTGGAGAAGACAAACAATTCTTTTGTGCAAAGTATTAAAAATAGCACAAATAATGCTTAATGCACAATAACAATTAAACATAAGCCATGCACATTGCTCAAAAGGATGGCTCCTGCTTTTTTGCATAGATTTTTAAGGATTTAGAAACATTGGATGGGTTATTTGCCTCTTTCTAAAGTTGAGTTTGTCTTTTTGTACCTGTATGTGCCCTGCTTTGCTTCTCAAAGTGAAAGGACATCAGAGTTGTGGAGAGACATTTTGGGCAAATTATAGAAACATGGAGAAGGGAAAAACAGGACTTTGTCTTACTCTTGAATGGAGGCAAAGAGTCTCATAGGGGCTTCAAAATTCCTTGTCAAGGTGTTAGATACGTAAGAATGAAGAATTTTAAAAGTCCCTATTCCTCAGTGGGTGTGCAGTTTGGGTTCGTGGGAGTGCTTTTTATTACTTAATTAATGAATTTATTGTTGCATAACTGCAGCTCTGTTGCAACAGACAATACTAGAACAACTGCACTGGCACAGTGTCTACTAACAGCATCACTAGTTGGTAGGCTGATATCTGCTCCCCAGTTCAGTGTAAAAAACAGTTCAGTTTGTCTTGTGTACACACACACTGAATAAATATAGTATAGCACAATTCCTTTGGGGGATATTTGAGAACATTTCTCAAAATGTGCTAGGAAGGAGAAGTGAGAGAGTGCACTACATTTGACCTAGTTGGGAACACTCTGTTTACTGTTTACTCCCAGTGGAAAATCCATGGCAACATTTGCTGTTTTGATAACAGGCAGAAGAGAATACTGTGCCTCTAACAGGTCAACTGCTTCCTGATGGTTAAGTAACAAAGAAGTAATATGAGAAACAGATATGTTGAAAATAACTGGAGACATCATCACAAAAAGTGCCCTGGACTGGTTCCTGTTATAGGTCACTTCTTCCCACAGCACGGTCTGTTGCTTCCTCTCCTATAGTGATAGAAACTGGTCCTGGCTGTTGTATAGTTAATTTATTCAAGGGGTTAAAGCACAGGCCAGAAAACTGGAACAAAGAGTGCAAGAAGAATAGATGGAGGTAGGCAAGGGATACTAAGGGTAGAAATTTGTATGCGCCTGAATAACTTTTATACAGGCTGGGATGTTCACGAATTGAATGAGACATAAAGGGGTTGAGATGTTTTCAGTGTTACAAGAGAGGTGATTGTTTGTTCAGGCTGCTTTTGGGATACAAGAGAACTTCTCTCTTTTCAAAGGTGAGAGCAGAGAAAGAGAGATAATTGAAATGACACTTGTGATTTTCCTACTCTGAAGTACTTTCTACCACAGCTTTTGATCTGTGACATTCCAGAATGAGCCTATAGAACCAGAGAAATTAACTCTCCAATAGGTCATGTAACCCATCCTTAGAAGCAGTGGCAAAACGTTGCTCTGTATTATGTACTTTCTGGTGTGAAAACAACAACTATTGTTAAAGTTCTGAGACATAAAAATGCATAGGTGCCATCACTGAAGAAGGAGGAATGATGCCAAGACACCCTCACAGGAGCTCTGGGTGTCAGTCATTGCTGGGGTTGTTTTCTTCCCCTCTTCTCTAAACCATGCTGAATGCATTTTATAAAAGTCTGCTGTGAATAACTGCTAAACTGAGACTCCTCCAAACATAGCCTTAACTGATTTAAGTTACCTAGAAAAGAAGCCACACCTAGTGCAGCTGCTGCTCACTGGAAGACTAACCAAGGTCAATGTCAGATGCAAAACATTAGTAAGAATTGTGAGATAAGGACTTTGCTAATGGCTTTGATATAATATTCTATATTAAAATGCAGAGTGTGGAGCCATCCAGTGGGCTTAAGTATAGATTACAAGTGTATTCAGAAAGCATGCTGTGTGCACAGTTATAATTAGAACTGCTCTCTGCTGAAATATATGGCCACACACAGTTCTGGGCTTTTGTGTTTGTCAGGGCAGTCCCATAAATTTCTGCTCAGAAGTAGATCCCGTTGAGTTCAGTGCATTTGGGATTACTGCCCAAATAACCAAATAACACACTCAACAAGTAAAAACTATAATCTCTGAAACAGAGAAAGCCAAGCACTGGCAATGCTCTTGTAAAGCCAAAGGCAGACTGTGGAGAACTGTCAGAAGTGAAGAAACAGCACATCTATTACTAGCCACAAAAAGGAAGGAAGGAAAAACCCCTTTTAATGTATGGAGTAGCTCTTAATTTTTCCAATATAATTTCAGATAATGTATAATAACACTATTGAAGTATTTCTCTACTATACAACAAAGCCCAAGTTGTAAAGAGTCATTTACTAAGGTAACAAAATATTACTTTTCACTGAAACTTTCTATCCCACTGCGAAATGAGTAAGTGGGCAGATGAAAACCAACATATACATACAGGAAAGCACAGTGGACAAAAATGATAATGTTTTATGCTTTATTTAGGTGTTTCTCGTGAAAAATCACAAATTCTGTTGGTTTTATCCAAACTCTCCTTTGCTTTCTTCAGAGTCCATCAGCAATTTTTGCCCAAGCATTAATGTCCATATTTACTCAAAAATTCATGTTAAGAAACAAAACTCATTCACAATTTAGGAAGGCATAGAGTATCCTTGAAAAATGGCACTAGATTGGTTGAAATTCTACCTTTTCTTCCTTTAAAATTCCTCTAAAATTTCCTCACAAGAAAGAGATTTCCACTTCACCTTGGAATGTCACTTTATTTGATTTGTATTTTTAAAAAATATACAGTTGACTTTTTTTTCTTTACAAAAGAGTTATTAGGCACAAAATGGCAATGATTACATTTAATTGTGTAGGTGGTAGTGGTGAACATGGCCCATAGATTACATGAAGTTCCCACTCTCAAGCGCCTTTGGTCAGAAAATCCCACTGTGCCCTGTAGGTTTTGAGGAACTCCAAGCCCCTCTATCACAATGGCTTCCTTTTTCTTTTTCTTTTTACATTTTCAACATATTCTTTGGCCAGTAGAGGGGGTAAGAGGACTTTTTCAGTTTTAAAAAAACCCACATTTTTGTTAAATCCATTATTTAGCAAAAACCCACTGCAGAAAACTTTACAATTGCTATGACTACTACTACTATTACTAACACTAAATATACAAATTAGCCTCTTTGGCTACACTTCTCTCCTTTAGCTACCTTCCCTTGGAAATGCAGCCTCTAGGTTACTGGCAAATCTGAAAAATAGCCCTTAGCCCTAGGTCATTAAATTCTTATGAATGTCACAGTATTTTGGCTAGTTATTAAATTGTCCCTTCTTATAGGATTCTGTCAGTTTACAGGATTGTGAAGATACTTTAAAGATATCAGAATATTAGCAGATAGTATACTTTTATCATTGCTTTCCTGAGGTACCAGTGCTCTCAAGCAAGTCTAGAAAGATCCTTTATAGAGACTGGTTTCAGAGCAAAATTAAAAAAGGATAATAGTCTAAACTTTCTTATTTTACATAATATTTCATCCTTTTCTTAGATGCACACTGTAACACGGTGAGAAACTTGAGTGCCTTTTTGCAGTTGGACTACAGCATTTCTAGATTTCCCATTTCTACTGGAATAAGTCTGGAATAATTTCTACTGTCTAACTCTCTCTTGGATACATACATTGGTGTGCTGAAGGGGTTTCAGTGTGTCTGAGAAGCTGAGAGCAATGTTGTCAGGATGCTAGACTCTATTATGAGTTTTGACTCCTAGCAGGGTCACCCAAGGCGGAATGATCACAGCTGAGGCACCCGACTAAGATGCAACCACCTTCATTAGGAATAACAGTCACACCAGTGGAAAAGAATAGACAGTTCCAATAGTGATGGGGGCAGATGGGGATCCTGACCACAAATTGTTAGTTTAAAAAACGAGAATACAGCAGAAAAAGAACACCAACATTAATCATGCCTAAATACAAATGCCACTTCTGCTGAATACAAAGCCCACATAAAGAACAGATTTGTAACTCAGTTGGCTGTGAACCAGAAGAACTGTGGACTGAAACCAGAGCTATTATTAAGGAAGAATGCAAAAAGACTATTCCTGTAGTCAAAAGAAAAGTAAAGCCTTAAGTGTTAAAAAACCCCCAACAACCCTTAAAATTGTTAACTGCAGGTGAGAAGCAAAAGTAAAAGGTGACCAAAATAGGGTCACCTGAATGTGACTTTTCAGTGAGTATGACTTAGAGATAAAGAGAAGTATTACAATGACCAGTGGAAAGAAATAGAAGAGAACAATGAAAGAGGAAAAATGATATTTCTTGCATCAGATCAAAGAAATCAAAGGGAAACTGAAGTCTAGATTGGGGATGATGAAAAGCCAACAGCGAAACATACTACCTGGTGAGGATAAAATAAAGACAAGGTGGAGACAATGTCCTGAAGAACTATATAGAAGAGATGCAAGGGTGAAAGATTCCCTTTCAGAAGAATCCTATGATGAAGAACCTGCAATTTTAGATAGTGAAGTGAAAGCACTAGAAAGAAATGTATCACCAGGGATAGATGGAATATCAATAGGACTATTCCAATCTACAGAGACAGACTGTCAAATTCCTAACAAGAACATGCCAACAAATATGGAAAACAAAATAGTGGCTCACAAACTGGCAATGTTCAATATACATTCTAATTCTCAAGAAAGGAGAAGCCAAAGACAGCAGTAAGCACAGAATGAGTGCATTAATTTCCCAAGTAAGCAAACTAATGGCCCAAGTGTTGCAACAAAGACTTTCACCCTGCATGAACCAAATGCAAATTGCAGCCAGGAAATCAGTAGAAATCTGAGACTTGGGAGGTCACCTTTGAGAGAACTAGAGAAAACAATCAAGTGTAAAGATGTATCCCTGGAGATCAAGGCCAAGATAATCCACACTATTGTATCCCCAATTACTAAATATGGGTGTGACAGTGAAGAAAGCTGACAGGAAAAAAATGATTTGTTTGAAATATGGTGCTAGAGGAGAGCTTCGCACATATCCTGCACAGCCAGAAGGATGAACAAGTGGGTCCTAGATCAAATGAAGCCTGAACTCTCTCTAGAAGCAAAAATGATGAAACTGAGGCTGCTATATTTTAGGTATACATTATGAAAAGACAAGTCTGACTGGAACATTAGGAAAAGTTGAAGGCAGCAGGAAAAACCAACTATGATTCCATAAAGGAAGCAACAGACTTGAGTTTGAAAAGCTGAGCAGGGCTTTTAACAATAGAATATTTTGGAGATCACTCATTTGTAGGGTCACCTTAAGTCAGAAGCAACATCCTGACATATAATTACAATATTTCATAGTCAGCAATTCTTATCCAAACCAAATAAATGTGTGCAGTGCCAGTTATGAATGGCTGGCCCATGCAATAATCACAGCATTTACAAGCAAAATGTATGTGAAAGAAGGCCCAGCATAGACAGAAGCTTCCAATGTAGGGAAAGGATGTCAGACAGCTGTGATGAATATTAAACAGCTCAACTGTGCAATTTTTCTCATTCCTACCCCCTATTAGGCCAATTAATTCCCTAAAACATATATATGTAAAATGTTTGAGGGACAGATTATAACTTGGTAGTAGTGCACATGCTTTGCATGGAAAAAGTGTCAGATTAATCCCTGGCATCTCTGGTTCAACTGCCAGCTGATGGGAAAGTCCTATGCCTGAAACCCCAGGAAGATGCTACCAGATAGCCTAGGTAAAGTTGCACTAGGCAGATGAAAGTCTGACTCTCTGCAAGGTAACAATGCACATATACCTACGTATGAATTAGATTTCATAGATCATACCATGATGTAATTCATCTGCTGCCACAACTAAAACCAATCCATTGTCAGTGCCACAAAACAATCCTGAACACAATGATGTCATCTGATTTTGAAAACTGAGCATGACCAAGTCTGGTTAATACTTGAATGGATGGCCTCCATGAAGTATCAGGGGACTCTGTGTAGGGCTCAGAAATAATCCTGCTGTAACCCTGGAAAACTACTGCCAGTCAAAAGTTAACAATACCTGGCTACATGGACCAATGGTATTTGTTTAGTTTTATTTTTCTAAACAATCACTCCCTGTGATTGAGGAAGAGCTGTGCAAGCAACATCACTCCCCTACCTCTTACTCTTTAATACCACACATTTCCAAGAGTTTTTGTTAGTCTCAGCACAAGAAGGCTAGAGGAGTCCTGGCCTTCCCTTGTTCAACCTGACTTTCTTCTCTGCTAGCCCTGTGTATATATTTATCCTTGCACAGCACTGTGGATGTTGCTGTGCCTACATCATGCTTCTGTGCTCGGGCCAGCACTGTTATTCCCCATTCTCCTAAGCTGTTCTATCTGCTGAGTGGTTATACAGAATAGATAGATCCCTTCATTTGTAAAAACATGCCAGGAAATTTTGTGTGAGCTTTGAGGTTCTGGCTTCATGCCAGAGAATCCTGGCATTTTGTCACCTCCATGAAATGACTTAGTCCCTCCTGATAGCTGATGGCCTTTCACTTAATTAAAACGTTTCACTGTATAATAATAGATGCTGAGGTGAATTCTTGGCCAAAGAGGTTTCCTTTCTCTGATGATATATTTATTCCCAATGACAGATTCTTAGAAAATCTGAGAAGAGCTAATTACATGTCTCATCTTTCTTTTTCAGGGACACAACCATCAAATGGAGACACTTACTTTATCTTTTCTCTTTTGTTGAGAAAGACTGTAGGACCCTCACAGTAGAAACAGCTTTTTAAAGAATCAATTTCAGGTTGGACGAGCAAGCCAGGGAAGCTTTGGACAATGATACATTTCTGAAGACCATTGCCAATATGGGATTTACGCATTGTTAGCTCTATTCTTTTATTGCTGAGCCTTGTATTAAATATGCATCCTTAGGATCCAAGATAAAAATTCCCTTCTGTCTTGGGGCTATAATTGTGTTCAATCTCATCCTCCAAATGGAGTCAAGTTGAATTATCTTACAGATAAGAGACCCCTGTTGGTTGGCAGAAGGGATAATGGTGATTCAGTGGACAATCTTTCATATGCATCAGTGGTGTTGCAGCACTGCAGTGTTGTGAAGTTAATGCCTTGATAATTATGGGGTTCTGTTTAGAAGAGGGATGAATCAGTCTATTTCTGGTTCGTGCCAGTTTTCAATATATTTATTCATAAATCTGCTCTGCCTCATTTCCTCATTAATTTGCTATTTTGTTTAAAAACTCACACATTAAAATACATATTTTGAACATAATTTTCTAACAAAAGACCCATGTCTAGATACAGATTTTTCTCATAGTACACATTGCTGAACATATTATATCCTAAAACATACATTTTTATTTCCATGTTGGTATGTTTTAGGAAGACTGGGAAATGAATTGGGCTGAGAACTGGAGTTAATAAAATCCAAAGCATTCCTGGCTCAGTTATTAGGACAAACCAGCTATTAGGATAAACCAGAAAAAAAGGTGATTGCTACACCTTATGTCAATGATGGAATTACATGTTCATAATATTGTACATCTTAGAGTGTGATTATTCATGTTTACTTGAATCTTCTACTTTCATGGTTTGATTCCCCGCCACCAGGAATGATGTAATATTACCACTAGACGGTAAGTTACTTTCACCCAGTTACTTTGTACTTAGGTTCCTTACTGACATGCATATATCTCCCTTCATGTGCTCTTTGTAAATGTCATAAACTAGGGCAGGGTAAACATTAGCAGAAGATCTTTGGTGATTTTTAATTTCTCCTAAGAGGCTAGATAGCTGGCTGGATAGCTCAGTGAATTAGGTATCTGGCTGTGAATCCAGAGGTTGGGAGTTTGATTCTCCACTGTGCCTGCCGGGAAAAGAGCCAGTCCGTGTGGCCTTGGGCAATCTGCAGTGTCCCACGGTGCCCCCAGAAGAAAGGAATGGTAAACCACTTCTGAGTAGTCTACCTAGGAAACCCTGGAAAGAGCAGCCATAAGTCAGAATTGACTTGATGGCACATCATAATTATTATTATTCAAAACCACCAGGCACAGTCAATCAAAATTATAAAAACATTGACTGGTATTATATATCAGATACAAGTTTTAACCAAAAACCTAAGTATCTGTTAAATATCGGTGCAGTATATATGCCATTTTTGTAGCTCTGACGGTGTGATTTCTGAGATTTGCAACTGCTTATAGTACTGTGTGAAATTTGATATTGTTCCCAAAGCCCCAATGACTACGGGGACCACTGAAGTGTGTTTTATCCACAAGTGAGATGTTTCGATTGCCAGGTCTTTGTATTTTGTTAGCTTTTCCAATTCTTTATTTTCAACTCTGGCATCCCCTGGAATTGCAATGTCAATGATCCGGACATTTCTTCATTCTATTACTACTATGTATGTTGTGTTATGTTCAAGGTGTCTATCAGTTTGGATCCGGAAATCCCACAAGATCTTGAATTCCTCATTTTTTGACACCTTCTCTATATTATGTTCCCATGGGTTTTTGGAGGGTAGCAAGTTATATTTTTTGCATAATGACCAGTGCACTAATTTTGCCACTCTATCATGTCTAATTTTGTAATCTGTTTGTGCAATCTTTGGACATTCGCAGATGAGGTGTGACACAGTTTCATCTTTTTATTGGCAGAGTCAACATTTGCTGTTAGCACTAATTCCTTGGATCTTAGCTTTCATCACGTTGGTTTGGAGTGCTTGTTGTTGTGCAGCAAAAATCAAGCCTTCGGTTTCTTTCTTAAGAGTCCCCAGTTTTAGCCATGCCCATGTTGAATTATTATCATGTTTTCCATCAATATTTCTCAGGTGTTGTCCATGTAGGTGTTGTCCAGCTGTTGAATTTATTTTCAAACTGTTGTTTCTTATATTGAGCCTTTGTTTCTGTTGTTTTCAAAATATTCTCCATTTTCACTGCCTTAAGTAATTTTTCTTGGCTTGTCCCATGGGGCTTGGATGTATCAAATTAAATGCTCTTTTTTATTCTTTTTAAAATGCATAACCCACAGATTTTAGGCAAATTGTCTCACATACAATCAAAACTCTTTAAATAGATCCACAATTGTTGCTTCAGTTCCACAAACATATTATAAAATTAAAAAATCACAGGATCTTGTGATAGGGTGTATAAAAAGGTGTATTAGTCTTCTAATTGCAGTTCTATTGCAGTTCTATTGAAGCACTTGTAGGTAGTGCGGTTCACAGGAACCACTTAAGAATTCCTGCCTCAGAGTCTCTATTTCCTCCTCTTATCTTGCTGACTGCAGAACTTGTTAAAGGGAAAAAGAAGAAGAAGAAGAAGAATCTCTGCTCACTCAGGAGAAACTATCTAAAAAAGAGAGAAGTGTCTCAGGAGAGAGGCTTTGCAGGGAGTGGAGAGTGCTGGTGCTACTTGAGTGTGTGTGCACAAGTGCACACATGTACACATGCTCTCCTCATGAGGGAAGAGGAAAGACACTATGCCAAAGCACCACTTAGTGTGTTTGCGCACGCATGCACTTGGTTAGACTTTCCTTTCTTCATTGATTCAAAGCAATCACATGCTTTGAACTGGTAAAAGGATTCAACTTCTTTAAAAATAGAAGGGTTTCTGGTGGGGAAGAAAACTATGGATTGGAGGTGTGGGTATCCAGGATGATTTGCATTTCCTGCTGCATCATGTGATCAACAGGAAAAATGTGAATCTCCCTGCCCCAAACCCATAGTATTTCCCACATTTTTTCCTGTGTAGTAAGTCTCTAAGATCTCTGACTGCAGTGTGTCCTGCCTAAAATCCAATTTCATTTTCTGTCCTAAACCAAGTTAAATCCATCATCTATGGCTGCATTAATTCCACAGGTCCTTTTGCCACCTCACAGTGGTTCTCAAACTGGGGTCCCCAGGTGTTCTTGGACCTCAGTTCCCAGAAGCCTTCACCACTTGCTATGCTGGCCAGGATTTCTGGGAGTTGCAGTCCAAGAACATCTGGAGACCCAAGTTTGAGAACCACTGCCTACAACATATTCTGCTTTCCTTAAAAAGTGCCAGTGGTTTACATGAAATATAGTTTTTAAAAATTAGTCCTAGCTCTGGGTGACCAGCTATAACTTAATAGGATAGGCCAAAAGCAAAAGAGGAAAAAAATCATCAAAAAAGAGAGGAGAGGCTATAAACCCCAACTTTTAAAATGTTAATTAAACAGCATCTACGAACATTTAAAGAATCTTAAGAATATGCATTCAGTTTCCTCATCCAGGTTGATGAGATATGTTTTTAATCCAAAATGGGTTAAAAATATTCTTGAGAATCAAATGGAGAAAGATGACACAAGCTTCAAGGAAATTCTTAGATTACTGAATCATAGAATTACGAATGTACATGGATTTTGGAGAAAAGTGTCCAAACAAGGTAGAACAGGGATATTTTCATTTCCTAATCAGCTGTGGGGCAGCTCCAGGAGCACCCAATTGTGCTCTGATCTGCTAGGGTGTTGTTGCAAACCACTAAAGTTTGCTCCAGCGTTTTAGGGAGTAAAATGCTCAAAATTGGACCAAAAATCTCCAACAGTTTGCTATAGAAGAAGATTGATTACTGAAGCCCCAGTAAATAGCCAAAATCTCTACTGGAAACTCCAGAGCTCAGATTGATCTCATCATCTGTTTATTCCCCAGTAACCCAAATAACCAGACATTTCACACAGAACATTCATTCATTCATTCATTTATACCCTGCCTTTCTCCTTAAATGATCCAAGGCAGTTTACGTCATTAAAAGCATACAAGGGGAGGTGATACATCACTTATTAGATCAACAACATTCTAGAATTTTCTTGTTTCTCTCTTAAGGAGCTATACCAAGTCTTCGTTACACTTAGGAAAGTGTGTGGTTATGAGAATGTAGGATGAGATTGACGCTTAGGCGGACATTGGGTGTGAAGGTCAAAGTGGCGCTAGGGGACTACTTTGTTATATTTTTTAATGCCTTCTGCTGGCTCTTTTGAGAAACTTGTTTGTTCTTGGTGCTTGTGTATGTCCTGGAGGGGGTGGTGCCAAAAATACAACACTTTGACTTGGACTAGGCAGTTGGTGGGCATACTTGGGCAAGACAGATTACTGAATGGGAACATTAGGGGACACCTTCTCCAGCCTCAACATACATTTTCTCTCATTCTTCTCATTACCTTTACTGTTTGGTGCACTGCAGGAGTGCTGGAAAAGAAACATTTATCTGAATGTACTATCCTGCAGTTTCCCCCACTACAGTACAGGATAGCCTCTTCTATCCCAGAGGGGTCATCCCCCCCACCCCTTTCTTGGGTACCTATGCATGTTCTATAGTGGGTGGATGCCAAATGTACAGAACATTGGTTTGAACTAGGTAATGAATTGACACACTTGAGCAAGCCAGACTAATGACTGGGGACACTAAAGGAAATCTTCCACACTCTCAGTTTACCTTTCCCCTCATGAACTCCTTTCATTTTCTATACATGCCCTTTTTGAACCTCAGCTGATATGAAATATTTTTATGTATTCACTTTGGTCCCTTTCAATGTCCTCATTTTTAGTTCCTTTAGGAACTTTTTGTTATGATGTCTTCAGTGCCTCTTTAAAGAAAGCCCCGTCTATCATGTGGTGAGGTGGCCCAGAAATAGCTAGAATCTAGGCTTTCATACACAGGTTTTAAAAAAATATGTTACTTTTCAAAAAATCTTAATCTGTCTTTGGCATTTCTAAATTTCTTTGTAGATGATAATGTAAAATTGATTTATAAAGACTTGATTACATTCCTATCAATAACAACACAACATAAAATAGTGTCAAATTAACTCTCAAAAACTGGTATAAATGTGTTTGGGATTTGGTTTTCTCAGAAAAGTTAATGCAAAAAAAAAAGTGAACCAAAGTTAAGTATTAGGATATGATCATCAGAGGGAGCCCTTTTCTCTGTCTCACCACCTTCACAGGGTCATCTGACGAGGAGTGAAAGGGGCTTTTTCAATAGCTGCTCCTGGACTATGGAATGCCCTCCTTCACACTGTCAGATTAAATAAACTGATGCTTGAACCCTTCCCTTAGAATCCTGCTGAACTTTATAAATCTCCAGGGAAAAATCAAAAGCCCATGTTCTTTGCAGCTGGCATTTATCTCAAAAGGGTTAATCCCATTGTGACTCAGAGGAATTTTTTTGCACCTTGTAGAGTCTCCCTTTTTCTGAATATCATTTTAATTTATTTGCCCCGTGCCAGACATAAAAATTGAATGTCCAAGCAAAGCAGGCAGATATACAGTAAATATGTATATACAAAAAACTTAACTATAAAAATTGAATACTATGTTGTAGGACTGTAGCTAGGAAAATTCTATTAAATGTGCAATATAATACCTATTCTAACAAAATTTTAAAATGCCCTAACAAAAAGTTATATGATGTTTAAATATACAATAATAAAACTATATCTAAAGTGTTACAAAATGCTTAAGAATAAAGAGTATTACAAAGACATACTTTCTAAATTAAAATGTTAAAAGTTAAAAAATTAACTCTTAATTAAGTCACACCTACAAAAAAATCTTAACAGAGTATGTAATTAAAAAACTAGACTAGAGCATAAGGAATTATAAAATCACTTCAGCATATATGAAAAATCTTTTTAAAAAACCCAGCAGAGTTTTCTCCCTGCTAATGACGTGTCCTTGGCTTTCTTTGCTCCTTGCCCTGGCTATCTTTTTGGTCATTATTTGTAGGTTTATTCTCCTTTTATCTATTATAAACAATCCTGTCTGCAAAGATTAGAGAGCCAGAGGCCTGGAGAGTCAAAGAAAAATTTTCAATAGGAAATCCAATTATTTCATTTGCAGAACTGAAAGTAAGAATACTCTGTAAGATTAAAATAAAACACTGAAGCTTTATGGAGCCCCAGTGTGGGTATTTCCCCCTCCCCCCCAAATATTATAAAATTGGAATCCGTCCAACTTAAACTTTTAACCAGAGCATTGGGGTACCAAGATCTGCTTCCATGACCACAGTCCATTCTGAGACTTCATGCTACTCTGTGGGTACTTTTGCTAAGAAAGCAGCTGTGCTGTTCTGTCTTAAGAGAGTGTTCCATATGGCCTCATCACTGGTCTCACTGGCCTATGAAGAAATGGGAAGGGACTCCTGGGCAGCTAAGATATCCACAATTGTATCAAAGCTGGGTTATTCCCCAGCCTGCCTCCACAAGATGGGATATGAGGCAGCCCGAGAAGATATCATTAAAAGATTATATGATATTGATATCAAGACTACCATGGCATCTGCAGTTCCAATAGGATATACAAAGGCTCTTCCTGGCCTTTTGGAAAGCGGCCTCCATATTTGTCCCTTATTAACACACATGAGCGGAGACATATGCTAACTAAATGCAGACTGAATTCACTACAATTGAAAGAGATTCAGAGATGTTACACAGACCAACAGTAACTCATTTTTTCAAAAAACAAACAACCTGTGTATGAAAGCCTAGAATCTAGCTATTTCTGGGCTGCCTCACCACATGATAGATGGGGTTTTCTTAAAGGAGGCATACTGAAGACATACTAACAAAAACAGAAGACAGTACATTTTCTAACAGAATGTATGCAGATCCGAGGGACCAATATCTTAAACCCTTAACAACTGGGATCAAGAACACTTCCCCTTTATGTATAGTTTTGTTTCTGCCAGCTGGCACAGACTGCTATATATCCTATAGTACCGCTAAATTCATTAAATGAGCCATGGAAAGACAGAACTTATTGCCTGCTTCAAAAGTTCTTTAAGTTAATTTTACATCTTAATTTTTTTGAGAATGCTTATTCTATTACTATTATTGTATTATTTTATGTTTTTTATTCTTGTTCATATGCATTTACATTAGATTTCAAATACTGTTTTAAAGATTAGTCTAATCAATGCTCTTGCATACATCCTAAAATCTTGAAATGCTAAATTATTGTGAATTCAAAATATTATAATCCCCGAAAAGGTGCACTATAGGATTTACAAATGCCACTTCATGTTTAGGCTGTAACTTAAACACATAAAACTGTCAAGATTGTTTTGGCATGATGATCTTGCTTAGCAGGAAAGCTGGCTACTTGTTCTGAAATGACTATAGCAAACTATTATTCAAGCCTCAATTTTAAAAGCACTTTCATTTTCAGGGCTGCCTCGTCCATATTTTCCCTTGATTACTTTTACACTCTATACAGATAAAAAAAATTACACCTTAACAAAATGGATCTAAAGCAAAAGATAATGGACAGTGGGCTTGGTAAGTTTTGGTAAGTTCTTTGTCATGTATTTGATTTTTACACCAGGGAAACAGCATATCTACCAAAACATCTTATCAGGTCCACAAGCTGTTGCTTCTGCCTATCTCAGTAGGGAGTCATCTAATACTACAACATGTCATCTTCTCCTTTACGAAGTGGCAAGAATCCTTCCATCGACACAGCCTTCTATGGCTCCCTACATGCTTTCTGTTTTTCTGTTCCAGGACATCAGAAGCATTGTCTGTGGGAAGAGTTTGATATTGATCTCCAAGGACAGAGCATGCTTCCGCAAAGTCCTGCTTCTCTGTTTCACATTTGCTTGTGTCCTCCAGGGCATTCTTCTTCCTTTTCACTCTGTTACTCTTCCTGGAGAGTTTGTTCCACTCTCTCCAAAAATGTCTCATCTTTCCTGATGAACCACAGTGTAGATAGGCGAGCCTCAAACTGCTGTACCTTCTCTTCCAGAAGGGCAAAATTTTGCATTGGCTGCAGGTGTAGGTTTTCCACAGGAATAAGCATATGGCACAGAGGCTGCATATCATTGCAGTAGCCCTCTCACATCCACGTATCTTTATCCTAAGCAGGAAGTGACACAGCATTCCTGCCTCCTGCTTGAATTCAACCTGTAAACATCTCCATAAAACATCTCAGTTCAGCCAGTCATTTGCTTTTACTCAGGAGCTTACAAGGCCTAGGACAGCAGATCCAGCCCTGGCAACTGCTAACTCTGTTCCTGACGATGTCAATGCCTCACTATCTCTCAGCACTTACTTTATCTCTTTTGTAACCTTTTCCAATTCACCATGTGCTTGGAGCAGAGGACAAGACTGCAATTCAGCAAAGAGCAAAAACCACAAAAACATACCTTAAAACAGCTCAGAAAACAGTTGGCCTCAATAGAGGAGGAGACCTAAGCCATAGTCTCTCTTTGTCTCTCCCACCAATCTCATGTAAAACACTCACCCTCTTTACTCATTTCTGCTGATGATTAGAGATGGGCACAAACCGCTATCTTTCTAATTAGAGGTGGGGATTGTCCATGCTGGTTTGTCCTTTGGATGAGCTTCCCAGCCCCACCTCCTCCAGTGGGTGCCCACTCAGAGGCAGCACCGAGAGGAGGTGGGGCAAGGAAGCCAGGATGCTGCCTCTGAGTGGGCGGGACTGGGAAACCTATTCATCCAAAGGATGAACCAGCACAAACTGCTGAACCAGTGATTCATGCTCATCTCTACTCATGAGCTCACAGGGACCGGCAAAAACGTTCTCAAAAATTACAGTTTTCCTACTGTAGTGAAAGGCCATCTGGATTAAGGCCACATGGCTTCCAGAGCTAACTATAACCACAGACAAGGCACTCTCCATTGTCTCAATGAAACACAGGTTTGTAATATACACAGATCCTTCTTCTGGACATAGGTTCAGCCTAGATAGAAGTAGAATATATTTCTGGGGCCATGAGACTATATTAATGGTAAATTGTGAGAGACTTTTAAAATATATAAACTAGTCATTAAGAAGTATTATAGTCCATATATCTGAAGTTAAAAACTCATGTACGTATACAGAAGAGCACAGAACAGGAAATTGTCCTGCTCATTACAAGCAGACATCCTTAATTTGTTGGCGAGAAGCAGTTGATGAACCGGGTTGAATGTGACTTGTGCTCCTCATTTACTTTAAGACTTTTCTTTTACCTGGACTGTAAGCAATGATCTACAGTTAGCAGTCTGGGTGATTAAAGTTTTTTTTTTAAAGGAGCATTTTTCTACCTTTGTTTAAGACAGTTTCAGTTAAATTCACCAAGTACATCAACACCATGGATGGATTTTCCTGTTATGTGAAGTATAGTTTTTACTGGCCATCAACAGTGAAAGCTGCTTGGAAAAAATGTCTAAGTTTCCCAGTCACTATGTTTCTAACTTTGTTTAGTCATTAAGTTGTGTCCAACTCTTCGTGACCCCATGGACCAGAGCACGCCAAGCCCTCCTGTGTTCCACTGCCTCCCGGAGTTTGGTCAAATTCATGTTGGTAGCTTTGATGACACTGTCTAACCATCTCATCCTCTGACGTCCCCTTCTCCTCTTGCCTTCACTCTTTCCCAACATCAGGGTCTTTTCCAGGGAGTCTTCTCTTCTCCTGAGATGGCCAAAGTATTGGAGCCTCAGCTTCAGGATCTGTCCTTCCAGTGAGCACTCAGGGTTGATTTCCTTCAGAATTGATAGGTTTGTTCTCCTTGCAGTCCAGGGGACTCTCAAGAGTCTCCTCCAGCACCACAATTCAAAATTCTACGGTGGTCAGCCTTCTTTATGGTCCAGCTCTCACTTCCATACATTACTACTGGAAAAACCATAGCTTTGACTACGTATGCGGACCTTTGTCGGCAAGGTGATGTCTCTGCTTTTTAAGATGCTGTCTAGGTTTGTCATCGCTTTCCTCTCAAGAAGCAGGCGTCTTTTAATTTCGTGGCTGCTGTCCCCATCTGTAGTGATCATGGAGCCCAAGAAAATAAAATCTGTCCCTGCCTCCATATCTTCCCCTTCTATTTGCCAGGGGGTGATGGGACCAGTGGCCATGATCTTAGTTTATAACTAGAGCTTGGTAAAGTTAATTTTTTAGACCACAACTCGCGGAATCCATAAGACAGGCAATATAATCCCAGGAAAAGTACCTTTTCCAAGCACTGCTTATAGCAAGTTAAATTTTTTGTCACTTTATCACAACATGGCCACATAACTCACTGTGTTCAGGTTATGGTCACATAACTAAATTCTGTTGAGAACTCATTTCATGACTTTTGCTCAACTTATGAACAGTACAAAAGAAGTGGTTAGTAGAAAAGAATGGGTTGTTTAAATCCACTATAGTATTGTTCATGAACAAATATATAATACATAACTTCCTACTGTTGTATCATAACCCAGAAATCAAGTTAGTACTCCTATATCATAGTGCAGTGATGTAGCAGCTACTAATTTCAAGAGTAATGTAACTGAAGTTGCAGTCCTATCCAGATATTCTATTGAATGATTTCTGAGTAGAGATGCATAGGACTAGACAGTATTCCAACACAGTTATTTGCAAGCAGGTCCCATTGTAATATTTTCTATTGTACTTATGAGTAAACAAGTGTAGAAATCATGCAGCACTGATTTATGTGGTACAAATTTGCACTGAATGTAGTGGGATTTGTTTCTAAATAGGGAGAAGTAGTGCTAAAATAGGAAAGAGTGGAAAGGAAGAAGGGAGAACTGGTAACAGATGACATCTGACAAAAAGATCCCTTTACTGAAAAAGAAGAAAGTTGAGGAATCATTGAAACAGTAGTGGGCACTATTCTACATACTGTGATTTATGAAATGCCCTTTTGATGAAACCATATAAGAAATTGCTAAGTATGGTAAAAAATGTGGTTCTAGAAAAAAATGAGTTAGATCCAAATTTAGCTTTAGCTACTATAAACCCATTTAAATCAGTCATTTCAGTGGGGCTGCTCTAAATATGACTAAATCTGGATCTAATCCAATGACATGTGAGGAAGAATTAAGTGACTTTTAAATTACTGATTTAATCCATAACCAGTTCTGGTGTAATATGTGTACATATAAGCAAGAAAGATCAGTATGAGAGACAAATGTTTATGGCACCTGAAGCAACATGGGAGGGGGCCATCAAGTGGATGTTAACATACATGACGTTCCAAGTCATGTGATTCTTCTTCCTTAAAAATGCAGTTCAGCTTTGATGATGCTCAATGACCACCTCTTTCTGTGTCCATACCTCATTTTTAAAAAGATGCTGGTGTGGTGTGGTGATGGGATTGATATAGTACTTAGGATCTTATCCACAGGCACTCAGGCAACATGGTTGGGGGCTCCATTTGGCTAGGACATAGATGATACAGCCAGGTTTGCTTTGGCTTGTTTATAACTCATTGGAATTTATTCAGCTGCAAAATATTTCCCTTCCAGTTCTATTTCCTCAGGCTCAATTACACCCAATGAAATAGAAATAATGTCCAACGAGAATGAGAAAGTAGCTCACTTGAGGCGCACAATGCAAATTTCACCTCAATGAAGTCATTGCACAAGGAAACAATTGGCCCAGAAATGGAATGCAGCTAACCAATATTCCCTCATGCGGAGTGGCTTGTCATCAAAGCACTTAGCTGTTGCAAGCCCTATTGATTGCCCAGGAATCCAAGTGGAAGGAAACCAAGCAGCTACCAGCCCAATCTTAATCTGAGTCTGGAAGGAGAATTCAAATCATATTAAGGATTTAAAATAAGTACAGAACACAGAACATGGGTTGGAACACTGGGAAGGAGATTGTGGAATGAAAATAGCACTCAAGGGTGAAGAATATAAGCATTCATCCAACCATAGCCTCAGAGATATTTAGTCATTTTAAAGCAATGCTATAAGAAACTGTGACTGGGATGACTAGGTTAACTTTTATCCTTAGTCCTCAAAGGAGACATGCCATATTAGGATTACTTAAGTGCAACATTACTGGCAGCCACAAAAGTCAAGCACTATGCATAATTCCCCATCCCTGGCACACTCAATAATGCACAAATAGGGTTTGTTTCCTTTAAATATCCTACTGCACTTCGTTCTTGACATACTGGTTGCCTCCAACACACAGCAGTGAGCTCCAGTGGCTCCTATACTTTACTCCTACAGCTACTGAAGGATTACCAATGTTTTTCTCCAGTGCTCCCACTTGGGCTCAACCAGTTGTTCTTCCTGACTCATCCTCTGTGCCCTCCTTTAGACCCTAAGCTGCACAACCATAGTAAAGAAGTGTGTCATGGATGGCCTGATTCTCCTGAGAGGTCCAGACTCCTCCCGCATTTGCTGAAGTCCCAATACTATTGAGGAAATCACCATGAAGGATATGGTTTCATCCCAAAAGCACCTTGGGATGAAACATAGGAAGCTGCCTTATGTAGAATTCACTGGTCCACTGAGCTGTTGACACTAACTCATAGCAACCCCATGGGCTAGTGAAAAGTACACTGCTCCATCTGGTATGAAATAGTTGTAGGTAGGTTGTGGGCTTCTTGAAAAGCTTTCTCTCAAGAAATAGGTATTGACTAGACAGGAACATAGGAGGACCATTGATCTGTATAACTAATGGGTGAGTGATCTCAGTAGGACAAGATGCTATTTTTATGGATTCTCTTGAAGCTCAAGAGCCACACTCCCAAGAAGGGCAAGGCCAAGGAGGTCAATTTGCATTTTAAAATTATTTTAAAGCCACAAATTTTTATTAAAAATTAGATTTAACTAAGAATTTGATCTTTTTATTAAAAAACAACAGAAAAAGCCCCCTTTCCCCACTAGTGGCCCTCCAAAATTTAAAGAAACATTTTAAATTTGGAGGGTATGGGGGTAGGATCCTCTCAAAACATGGCAAAAATCTCCCATACCCTCTTGGTGATGCAAGAGGAAATTTTGTTATGTCAAAGACAAGGAAATGAAAATGTTAATATATTTGTGTGTGGAGCCACAAAAATTATGATTCATCAGACGTGGCAGTGAGGTGTCTCTGGTTTTTCACCTCTGTCTCTAAATTCATCTGCATTAAAAAAAAAGGAAAAAAAAGAGTGACAAAAACATTGTGGCACCTTAAAGACTAACTGCTCTATTTTAATAGCAACAGAGGAAGTAGATTTGATTCATGAAATCTCACATTAAAATACAACATTTAGCCTACAATTAGGCTTAAAATCAATGGAAAAAATCAAATTGATAGTCCCAACTCAAGCAGACCCAACAGACTCAAGGGGATTTATATAAGTGCTAAGATATTGAGCAATGATTCCATGGTTCTAGTCTTAGCTGAGACTGTTGGTAGAATACTGTCCATTACTGTATTAATTCTCACACCAAAGGTAGAATGTAACTTTGTGTATAGACAGCAGATGGAATATAGTTGATGGACTTTGAGGGTGAATACATTCCCTTCTGCCCATTCTTTACTGCAACGCTGAACAATGCAAAAATTCTGGGATAAAACATTAGCCATTTGTGCACCCCAAAAAGAAACATAGCTGTCAAGGTCAAAAGTATGACACTTCAACAAGGCCTCAGAACACTATTAAACTTTATAACTCCCCTTGATAGTTTGAGTTTGTGGTAGTCCATCATAGCTGAAAATTTATCCCTGAAAGGATTAATTCTTGTGTGAACCAGATAATCATGACAATCATATCAAAGTTCATCTGGACATCAAGGTATAAGTTACGTATTTGGTTCTGTCTGGCTGACCAGGAATATAGCTTCCAGACTTCTTCAGAGGATGAAAATAAACCATTGTTTTCTCTTGTGGTGAAATAAACAAAGAAAAATGACTTCAGGCAACATTAGCTTGTCCAATTTTACAAGCTTTCTTCATCCATGTTGCTCTATGCATAAAAATCCAAGAGTTATTGATAAAATGTAGCTTTTAAGGAGATATAAATATGACCTCAAAGCCATCCTTACAGCTGTGAATGAAGTTGTAGGCACAAGATGCTTTAAAATATATGAAGACTGAATTTAAGTTTTAGGCCAGTATTTAAGTCAGGCAAATATATTTCAATCATTGGCTTGTAGCTAAAGAGGAAGTTACAGTTAGAACTAAAGATGGGGTTAAATTAATTTGGTCCCTGATGACAAAATTTGTCGGCCTGGTACCACAGGTGCCGCTCACATCCTTTCCCCACCCATCTGAACCAGCTGGGCCACTTGCCTTGTGTCACGCGCTGCTGGGGTCCTTTGTCTCCGGCAGCACTCCAATCTAGGCACTCCACCTCCCCCGGCAGCCAACCACTCATTGGCTGAGTGAGGAGAATCCCTGTTCTGCCTTCTCAGCTGCTGGATTGGAGTGCCACTGGAGATGATGGACTCCAGCAGTGTGCAACGCAAGGGAAGTGGCTCAGCTGGTCTGGGGGTGGGTGGGAAAAGGAATGATGCTGTACGGACAAATTCTGCCATTATCTCTAGTTAGAACTTAAATCTCATTTCAATCCATTACATTTCATGACCCCTCCCCCAATACAGAACTTTCTTTAAAATATTGGTGGTGTCATATCTATGTATGGCGGAATTGTTTTCCATGTTCAAACTTTCTAGAAGCCCGATAAAACTATCTCAGATGTAACTCATCATTCTATATGATTAAGCCCCATAATAGCAATACTGTCTATTTTTGATGAAAATCAGACACACCTTTTTAATATAGAGCTCATGCAGCTCTTATTAGTAGCAATGAAAGATTGCATACTACTAGAAAACAATGGCCAGGCACACAATAGATGGATAATTACTGAAAGTGTGGAAAACAGCATAGTCAGAAAGACAGACCCATCAAAGTAGATGGAATAGTGGCTTAACAGAGAATATTGGAAACCTGGCTTCCTCTTTCTTTTCCTTATACAGTCAAGGTGTCTTTGAGATGATGTCCAGCAGTGGGCCCTGGAGGCTTGTTAAAAACTGCAAATAGAAAACAAGAGGGGAAACTAAAAAAGAACATTAGTTGCTTATGACTAGGGCTCTGCAGTAGAGTCAGACAGATCTTGAATCATTAATCCAGTTAGCCTGACTTGGACTGAATTTGTGAGCTATGTGTCAGAATGGAACAGCTGGATCTGGGCTGGTGCAAAGTCCAGTAAATTTACTAATTACTTTGTGTCTGAATCTGAAGCATCATTCTAACAGGAGGGACACATGTTGCTTTGGGCCTAGTACACAGGGCTGTGCAGAGGAGAGAAAGCCTGGAACTTTGGGAGGTTTATCGCCCTCTTTAGGGCCTGTCATGTCACTAAGAGTGATGAACAGCAGAGCAAAAGCAGGCAAGTTGTAACGGTTTCAGTTTTCCAATGACAGGCTTACACATCAACACAGACTGGGGCACAAATCCAACCATATGGACAGTCTCTGGCTGTCTGAAACAACCCCCCCCCCACAAACTGACAAATCGATTTGTGCTTTGTCAGTTCATGGGGAAGAGCTTTGTGCTTCGTCAGCTTTGACGGATCACGAAGCAGGACGAATCACGAAAATGGTGATTCGTCCCATCTCTATACCCTATAGATCATCATCCAGCCCCTGTCAAGGAGGCATAGTGTAGAACTGAACTCCCAATCTCTGGCTTCACAGCCAGATACCTAAACCACTGAGCTATCAAGTTCAATCTATCTTCTGGTGACTACACAATGTATCACTGATTGTGAATCAGGCTGATCCTTTTCAAAGGCCATCTGTACCTTTTTGATTCACTGGCAGGGGCTACAGTCTTCCCCCCCCCCAAACAATTGGGATTGCTTTGTTTTATTTCAGTTTGTGGCATGATCAGCTATATAATTCCAAAGTGGCAGTGGGGTATGTGTCCTAGGGTGACATTTTGAGGGCATGGCCCTTTTTGAGGGCATGGCCCTCTTTGTTTGAAGAACTGGGGTGTGATATCCAATCTACAGCTGCCTCAGCTGTAACTTTAAAACAACAACTCTAATGCTGTCTGCATCTTTCCTGACATACATCTAAGAAAGACATGCCTGGTGAAATCTATCTTGCCAAGAACTTTTGGACTTCTTTATACTGGTACCAGCCTGATGAAATGGTCTTGATCTGCGAAAACTCACATATTGTATGATGATTTTTTTAGTGATCTATAAAGTTATAGCTTACTCCTGAATTGGTTTTTTGTATTGACCACACGGTTCCGCTTTATTTCATCTTGAGGGGTTTGCAGCATGGCAGTGTACAGCAGAAACACCCCTTCTCTTCTGTTGTATTGCTCCAGGCCCCCCTTTTTAATAACAGTTTTGTCCTATTCAGCACTAATTTTGGTAAACACTGCACTTTAGTTTGGTGCTATTGCAAGGCATGACCAAAGGAGCACCCTGGATGTAGGTCCTTCAAACAATTCTTTCCTCTTCTTTATGAATTGAGCTTTGCACTTGCAAAGCTTGGAGGCAACAGACTGCACTGTGCTGATAAGTTGTTATATTAAAACAGTGCTATATCACTTATAGAAAACCAGTGGTAACAGATAATTTTGCCAATAAGTGCCAATAATTTTGGCCAGTGCATTTTTGGGTTTCTGTGTGCGATTGTATCAGATTTGACTTTTCTTCTCTGTTTTTTTGTGTTGTTCCAACGCAAACCAAAGGAATGAACATGTGAGTACCAAAACATTTGCAACTGCAACAATTTTCTGAGAGAAGGGTTGCATTTTCTGACGGAATTGCAAGGGTGCCAATATTTTTGGCCATGACTGTATGTGACATTTAAGCAGTGACTGGTTAGACCAAGCATGAAGCAAAGATCTTCATTAAGGATCATAAAGGCTACCAAGCATACCTTGGTATATATTTACCTGGAGACTGAAATGTTTTAAAGCAGTGGTCTCTAACCTTTTTGGCACTGCAGACCGGTTTAGGGTGCGTGGGGGGGGGGGGGACGTGGGGCATCTGTGCATGCATGGGGGCGTGTGTGCATCCATGCATGTATGGGGGGCGTGCGTGTATGTGGTGGGCATGCATCCGTCTGTGCGTTGGGGGGCATCCGTGCATCTGTGCGTGTATGTGGGGTGCGTGCGTGTGTCCGTTGCGTGCATGGGGGGCAGCGTGTGTATGGGGGCGGGAGATCTGTCTCTGTGGCCCGGTCCTGCCAAGGCCACGACCCGGTACCGGGCTGCAGACCGGGGGTTGGGGACCCCTGTTTTAAAGAACTGGTCCTGCTATACTGGTGCAAGATATAATTTATGGCAATGGTGGTTGGAAGCATATGTGATTACTCAGTTAATGTGTTAGGTGTGACCATGAGTATGCACACCCAGGTTAATTATCACATAATGCCTCACACCCAAAGTTAGGAGAGGCCGTGATGGTCCTTGGAAGAGGGAAAACTCCAAAGGATGTAGGTGGGGTGATATGTTTTTGTTGGGCTACCAGTCAATTAGGGGACGTGGTGGCGCTGTGGGTTAAACCGCAGAAGCCTCTGTGCTGCAAGGTCAGAAGACCAACAGTCGTAAGATCGAATCCACACGACGGAGTAACCTCCCATCGCTTGTCCCAGCTCCTGCCAACCTAGCAGTTCGAAAGCATGTAAAAATGCAAGTAGATAAATAGGTACCACCATGGTGGGAAGGTAATGGCGTTCCGTGTCTAGTCGCGCTGGCCACGTGACCACGGAAAATGTCTATGGACAAATGCTGGCTCTGTGGCTTGGAAATGGGGATGAGCACCGCCCCCTAGAGTCGGACACGACTGGACTAAATGTCAAGGGGAACCTTTACCTTTACCTTACCAGTCAATTGCTCTTTCAATTTTGTTAGGGTTTTAGCTTTACTTATTATCTCAAGTTGCAGCAGAGTATTAACACTGGAACTTTCAACGGTGAATGTAGAAGTGGCTGTGTTTTGTGCTACTTTACTTATTGGCTCTTAAACTGTCCTGATCATATGGCTTTCTGTGCTATAGAGTTTCTCCCCTGCTGATATTTATGCAAGCATAACAGTATGTTATGTCATTTGTGGCAAGAGAACTAGACAGACAAACCTTTGGGAATACAGAATGCTACTCTTTCATGGCCACCATCATACAACATTGTACCTGTTCTGTTACTTTGAGATGTCTCAATAAATTACCTACTATTAAACTGGAACTATCTTGTAAATCCCAAGCCAATAATCAATTGGCTTACATCCACTTTATGATAATTGCTCTGTAATTAAACCATTAGCACTTAGAACAGGGCTAATGTTAAAAGTTCTTAATAAAATATTTCCTGCAGGCTTTCTGCCCACAAAAAAGCCTGATGGTGCCTGATGCCTTAACCATGTAATTAAACAATGTTAGCATTACTGCCATTATTGCAATGCTTCTTTAATTGCCCAGCCATTTTAATGTCACTTTCTTATTATTTAAGAAATTCAGCAGCACTTCAAAGGGAAGAAAACTGTCCTCGTTACATCTAACATAAATGGATCGATACCAACCACTTCCTCCACAATGGAAGCCTAATTACTTACTCTGTCACCCAGATCAAGTGCTTCCGTTTCCTAGTAACTGACACTGTGCAGTTCCTATTTACACCTGCATCTAAAGATAACCCTCATTAAAGAAAATGCCTTTCCACTTTGTTTTTGTCCTTGAGTGAGTTCAGGTTTATTCAGGAAGACACAATCAATATGCACTCTCTAAACTGCTGTCTTAGGTGGATGCTCCTTTCTGCACAATAGTCTTTTGAGAATGGAATCCATTTTGGAAGCCTTTGTGAACTCTCCAAGCATAACACACCCAATGTAAGAAGTAGTATGTGTTTCCCTAAATTGGTATGAGGAAATGGTAAGAGATGGGCTTCTGATTGCTTCTGTGCTCAGTATCACCATTAAATCTTTCCTTCCTTCCCTCTTTTTCTAAAATGTTCATCTTCATGTGGAAAGGAATGAGTCATATTGCTGGTGCTGCTCAGGTGGTTCCTTCATCACACATTACAAATCAGGGGAGCAGCTCCTGCCTGTTCCCCGTTCAGATAAATCAGTACTTAAGCCTAAATCTAACTATTAGTCCCAACTAGAATAGACTGAGTCGACACTTACATAAATTCTGTCGACTCAACACATCTACTCTGCCATTGGATTCAGCTCTTAAGTGTCTGTGAATCATTCAAAAGAGAAGCCAAAAGTCATGTAGAATCTATAGCACTAGCTAGTTTTTATTTTTGATAAGCTTTCATGTATCCAGTTTAGAGAGTGCACATTGATTATGTCTCTCTGAATAAACTTGAACTCAACTTGCACATTGTCATGATGATGGGATATGTAGTTAGAGATGTGTCATGATGATGGGATATGTAGTCAAAGAAATATAAAATGGAGTCAGATAGGTTCTGTGTGGAGATGATTTGAGAGACATTGGAATGTGTTTTTCTAAGCGCCACGAGAGTGTTTTCCTGAAGACCGTACAGCCTGGTTCGAGATAGCGTGAAGGCCAAATTGAGAGGCCCGTGGAAGACTCAACATTCCAAGCTAGCTGCAGAAGAGATAAACAACACCTGGACTCTCATGGGAATAATGGGAGGAGAGAGGTGGTACAGCCTCTTCAGGTTAATTGGTTAACAGCCAGAAAGGTCATGAAGAAGGGAGGAGTTAGAAAGCTAGAAAATGGACGATGGGTTATGTGAATGTGGTTCTATGGTTCATGTGTTGTTCTGTTATGGATTTCGATTCCATGATGATGGGAGAGAAAGGACTTGATTGAGAAAAGATGTAAGCAAGGAGAAAGAAGGAGGTGGGGCTAGCTCACTATAGCCCACTATAGCCTACCTTAATTAGCTTTTTAGTGTTTATTATTTTAAATGGGAAATAGTTATTTTATTTAACTGCAATGATCTTTAAATATATTCTTGATGCTAATGCTTATGCAATATAAACTGATTTCTAATGAAACTCTATTTTTCTAATAAAAATTAATTATAAAAAATTCTATCAAAGGACTGGTCTCTTTAACAGCAGGGTCTGGCTAAATCCAGGAGGTGGAGCGGGCCACAAACTAGCTATCATTTAAGAGTCCTACCTAACTGAGCTTTGGTGAGTTCTAAGGAATCACAAAGCCCATGTGCCTGTACTTGCAAAGTGCTAAGCAAGTGTAAACTGTTCTTTTAAGGTCAGACTTGTTCAAAGGGCTTAAGCTGCGCACTGCTGAGGTCTTGGGACTTGCCCCAGCGCAAAGGTGGTAGGTAAGTGGCCTGTCGAGCTCTCTGGCCAAATGCCAGCGGTCCTTTAGGGGGTCCGGTGCATCACACACACAACAGTTCATGAACAGGAAATTCAGAAGAAAAGAGTGGCTATGGTATGCATACCCAAGAGAGTTGTGCCAGGGACTTTTTATTTGTCAGCTAGGAATGGACTGAAAATTATCAATTTTCTTACAGGGTTTCAGCCTCTGTATGCCCTCTTCCTAATTTTTGCTAGTCTCGAAACAGCAAGCATGCTCACCTACCGCAAATTAATCAGTCCACAAAAACAACGGTTCTCTGACTGTTCTCCCAACAGATGGAAATTATAATCTTGGTTCTCCCTTCATCATGCAAATGTGGGGAGAAAAGGAAAGTGAAATAGTGAGTTACTGCACAAAAAACTGTATTCTATGACTAAGAGGCATGATTGCACTTCTGTTTTTGTATGGTTTTGTTGTGGGAATTGTATTTTTATGCTGCTGCTGTTCACTTCGTATTTTATGTAGAAAATTAACACATATGAAATCAAACCAGGGCCCAGGTTTGACCTAGATGCATAAATCAAATCACTTCGATGAAATTATTTGATTGTGGCCTTTTGAAAAAGGAATCTTCAGACATGTGTAAAAGGAGATGGTGCTGTCACTGTGATGAAGGACAAAGAAAATAGGAGCCACTAGCCAAAAAGGACATGAAGCTAGTGAATACCCAGCAGTTCATGAAAGGAGAAAATCAGGGTGCTGTGACAACACAGAGAAAATGGCTGCTTTTGCCTGCTGTCCTGTGACTCAACACCAAAAAGCTTGTAATTAAACTAAGAAAGGGGAATGACTGAAATTTCTAACAATAAGTAACTGTTTAAGATATGAGTCATGAATTCACAGGGATCAAAGAAACTTCATTAGACTCATTTTTTGGGGAGCAAAAAAACTGCTTCCAAAAGAGAGACCTAGAGGGTGGTGCTGACTCCTATCATGAGGAAGAAGTCAGGAAAGGGCCTCAGGATGACGTGGATCCATGTATGAGGTAATTGAACAAATAAAACAACTCCAGCAAGAATGGGCTGCTGCTATTAATCCTCTTCAAACAGAGGTTAGAGAGCTGTCAGAGAAAACATCAGGACTAGCAAATATCAAGCCTTGGAGTTGGGGGACTCAGCACCAACAGTCCATAAAAACTCTTGATGGGCTGCAGGCCTGTTTTGCAGGTCTGAATTGAGTTCCTGGAAAACAGAAGGAGATGCCCCAATTTGACGGTGAGAGGAGTCAATTCTTCAGAATCTGGAATTGAGGGCTCAAGTCCACTGACAATAAAACCCACTGTGGTGCTGGGTTTTGCTTAAAAGAAAAAAGATCTAAATTTTAGCATACATTAGAAATACAGTCAACCCTCGACTTACAAACTTAATCCATTCCGGAAGGACGTTCGTACATCGAAAAGTTCGTAAGTCGAAGTTGTTGTTATTGTTGTTGTTTAGTCGTTTAGTCGTGTCCGACTCTTCGTGACCCCATGGACCAGAGCACGCCAGGCCCTCCTGTCTTCCACTGCCTCCCAAAGTTGGGTCAAATTCATGTTGGTTGCTTCGATGACACTGTCCAACCATCTCATCCTCTGTCGTCCCCTTCTCCTCTTGCCTTCACACTTTCCCAACATTAGGGTCTTTTCCAGGGAGTCTTCTCTTCTCCTGAGATGGCCAAAGTATTGGAGCCTCAGCTTCAGGATCTGTCCTTCCAGTGAACACTCAGGGTTGATTTCCTTCAAAATGGATAGGTTTGTTCTCCTTGCAGTCCAGGGGACTCTCAAGAGTCTCCTCCAGCACCACAATTCAAAAGCATCAATTCTTCGGCGGTCAGCCTTCTTTATGGTCCAGCTCTCACTTCCATACATCACTACTGGAAAAACCATAGCTTTGACTACGTATGCGGACCTTTGTCGGCAAGGTGATGTCTCTGCTTTTTAAGATGCTGTCTAGGTTTGTCATCGCTTTCCTCCCAAGAAGCAGGCGTCTTTTAATATCGTGGCTGCTGTCACCATCTGCAGTGATTGTGGAGCCCAGGAAGGTAAACTCTGTCACTGCCTCCATATCTTCCCCTTCTATTTGCCAGGAGGTGATGGGGCCCGTGGCCATGATCTTAGTTTTTTTGATGTTGAGCTTCAGACCATTTTTTGCGCTCTCCTCTTTCACTCTCATTAAGAGGTTCTTTAATTCCTCCTCACTTTCTGCCATCAGAGTGGTATCATCTGCATATCGGAGGTTGTTGATATTTCTTCCAGCAATCTTAATTCCGGCTTGGGATTCCTCCAGTCCAGCCTTTCACATGATGTATTCTGCATATAAGTTAAATAAGCAGGGAGACAATATACAGCCTTGTCGTACTCCTTTCCCAATTTTGAACCAATCAGTTGTTCCATATCCAGTTCTAACTGTTGCTTCCTGTCCCACATATAGATTTCTCAGGAGATGGATAAGGTGATCAGGCACTCCCATTTCTTTAAGAACTTGCCATAGTTTGCTGTGGTCCACACAGTCAAAGGCTTTTGCATAGTCAATGAAGCAGAAGTAGATGTTTTTCTGTAAGTCGAAGTACCATTTCCCATTGAAATGCATGGGAACGGAATTAATCCGTTCCAGCATTTCCAAAAAATACCAAAATAAAAATAAAAAGAGCAAGTCCCACGCTGGGACTGCAAAAAACAAACAAACAAACAAACAAAAAAACAAAAACCACAGAAACATAACCCCCCAGTCCAAACCCACCCTCCAAAACCCACACAGAAAAGTTTTTTAAAAACGACTTACCAGTCTGAAGCCTGCTGGTGCTCCGCTGCCTCCGTGCGGCCGGGGGCGAGCGGCCAAGCGCCCGGCCAGCTCTAGCCTCCCAGCGCTGGGTGAGCGCTGCCTCCAATCACAGTGGCGGGGGACCCCAGGGAGGTCTCCCATGGTGGCAGAGAAGCCCTGGGAGACCTCCCTGGGCTGGAAATTCAAATTTCCAGCCCTTTCGCCCTGCCTTTTTGCCTTCGGAGCTCTCAAACGGCTTCCTCCAATGTCGGGGGGGAAAGCCCTTTGAGACCTCCGAAGGTGCCGATCGCGGCGGCGGGGACCCCCAGGGAGGTCTCCCAGGGCTTCTCTGCCACCATGGGAGACCTCCCTGGGGGTCCCTGCCACCGCGATCGGCGCCTTCAGAGCTCTCAAAGGGCTTCCTCTGATGTCGGGCGGAAAGCCCTTTGAGAGCTCCGAAGGCAAAAAGGCAGGGAGAAAGGGCGGGAAATTCGAATTTCCAGCCCTTTCGCCCTGCCTTTTTGGCTTCGGAGGTCTCAAACTGCTTCCTCCGATGTCGGGGGGAAAGCCCTTTGAGACCTCCGAAGGCGCAGATCGCTCCGTTGGCATTGACTTGCGAACGGAGCCTCGTTCGTAGGTCGAGGCTCCGTTCGCAAGTCGATGCCAATTTTTTACAACGGAGCCGTTCGTAAGTTGAAATGTTCGTAACTAGGGCCGTTCGTAAGTCGAGGGTTGACTGTATGTGCATGTAAGGGAGGGGGAGTTTTTCTGCGCCTCTACCAGAAGTCCATTTATTTTATGGCAGAAGTAGAATTTATTCATTGGAATCAATTCCACATGTGAACACCTCACCCCCCTTTAAAAACAAAAATCATGCTACCTGATACAGTGCTATACCAGATAGCAGGAATTAGAAAAAAAATTAAAAGCACAATGCTTTCTGAAAAAGCTGGTGCCCACCCGATTGCTCGCCCGCCCCAATTGCTCAGTCATCGACACAAACGTTTGGGATTTGATCACATGGACTTTAGCCCGAATCAAAAAAACCCCAATCCCTCTGCTGGTTTATTCCAGAAGTGGGCACAGGTCTTGACTTGATTACTTTAACTCTCCACCTGTTTACTGATGGCAGGATCACACAACGGAATTGTTCCCTACTTATGCCCAAGTTAGATTGTAACATAAATTTGCAGTCACATGATGCAGTGCCATTAGAGTTTTATTTTACGGGCCAGCGGTGTAACTGCGGTTCAATTCCCCCTTCCTGGGAGGCTTCTGTTTTGTTGTTCTGGTGGCCTTTTGATATATTCCTTACTGGTATGGCATGTGTATATGATCCTATTGATACTTTTTTGAAGCAAATTCACCAGGGAAGGCTGCTGCCATTACTGTCGCGTTACTGTCACATGGCTGCCCTTCTATAATTTTCTTTTAATTTTTGGCGGCCAGAGTGTTGATACGTTGGTAAACATCTGTCAACAGCTTTAAAGGCATTGGTAAGTGTTGCATCACTCCGCCTACTGTCCAGCAAGCAGAACAGCCCTAGGTGGGGGTGCCAGGTCCATTGAGTGCAATGCATTGCTTCCAGAGGCACCAGCGCAAAAGAGGAAGATCTACCCATCAGGAAACAGTACGTGACATACTGATGTACCATTTAATTTTTTTTAAAAAAATTAAAGTTAAGAGGCTGCAGTGCCCCATAAAACAAGAGAGAATATGAATCGGTACCATGGTGTAGCCAGCCATAACGATTCAATTTAAAGAAAATGAATTGGTAACATTAAAACACATTGGGATGCTCATATATACTTTGTGACTGCAATGCATTACAACAGAGGTAAGGAAAGTATCGTTAGAAGTGGGGAACGTTTCCCTGGTGTGACCGCAGCCTGAGTTGTGTCCTGAACTGTATATTTCAAATGAGGATTTCATTTTATTTCAATGCACAGAACTTCCCCTTCCTCAGTAAGGGGAAACAGGAAGTCTGATTTGCAAGAGAACACAAGAAAGATGCCATTTTAGCACCTGTGAAAGACAAGAATCCTAATGCGTTCCAGAAGATCTTTGTCCTTTGCCTTTGCAAGACTGAAGTATACCAAGCCTTCACAAGCTTTTTATGTGGAACGGAATAACACACAGATGAGAGTATCATCAAAACTGAGTAATTATTATAGAAAAAGAACCATTCCTAATTCACTCTCTGAGGCATGAGATTACCTACTCTCCTGGAGAAATCCCACCTTGCCAGAAAAGGAACCTTTTGGATCATTGCTGCTACCTCCTGTGGAGTGGCAAGGAAAAAGGAAAGCCAGACAAAATCGTGCCAACTCCACACAGCAATAAGATAAATGGTTGTTAATTCTGTGAGAACGTTATCTAATTAAAATTCTGATTTCTGATTCCATTCTCCTTTGAGTATTTTCAAATTAACAAGGTTAATTGGTGTTGCTGGAGGTGTATAAAAAGAATGTTATTGTTGTCCTGTCTACATTCCCCAGGAGAAGAAAAAGTACAGGAGGAAGTGGGCAACCTTGTTTAGTCCTCCTAGTGATATTTATAGGATCTGTTATTGCTTCTCACCATGGCTTGGTGTTTATCGTACAATGTATGCAATATTCTTAAGAAAGGTCCCCGCATTTCCATGACTTCACATACCGTATTTTTCTGTGTATAAGACACCCCCATGTATAAGATGCCCCCCCAGTTTTCTAACCCAAAATTAAGAAGTCTAAGCGGGGCTTAGCAAGTGGAGGAGGAAACATGGATCAAAGCGCTGCAGGATCGCTTTGATCCCTGCTTTCCCCTTTCTTGCTAAGCCCCCTTAGCAAGTGGAGGGGGAAAATCAGGGATCAAAGCACTTTGATTCCTGCTTTTCCCCTCCACTTTCTTGCCAAGAAAGTCCCTGCTTTCTTGTGAAGAACGTGGAGGGGGAAGGCAGGGATCAAAGCACTTTGATGATTCCTGCTTTCCCCCTACACTTTCTTCACAAGCAGGGATCAAAGCGCTTTGATCCCTTCCCCCCTCCTTACTTCCATGTATAAGACAACCCTCAATTTTTAATCTAAAGATTTTAGACAAAAGCATCGTCTTATACACAGAAAAATACGGTACTTTCCAAATGAAATGCCATTCCAAGCTATCAAAAGCTTTAGTGGCATCAAATGATGGAATGGCATATGTAATGTTTCAAATGTTTGAACTATGATATGCCACACTGAACAATCTTCTAACTGGATTAGAGATTTGTCCCAGTTTTATGAAGCCAAATTTATCCTTTTCAAAAAATGTTGTAGCAAGTTTCCCCAATCTGTTGGTCATATACTTGGCATCTTGATTAAGTAGGGTAATTGGCCAATATGAATTGATTTCTGTAGGATATTTGTTCATTTTGTTTTAGAATGCTATTGGGTGCTTTGCTGTGAAATAAAACCACATTTAAGAATAGTACTTAAACATGTAGCATTGGTTTCTTCTGCAGAGCATAAACTCTTTATGTCTTCCACATTGCAACCATACCCCCTGTAATTCTGGTTCACAGTCCTCCTTCCTATGCCATTTGCCTGACTTAAATTGCCCTCCTGAAGCTGATAGTAGGGGAAGAAATTACATACAGGCAGAACTGTCCTGCTCTGTAGCTGTTGGATGATTTTGGGAGGCAATTTAAAGCTGTGGTGCTATACAGCAGTGGTAGTAACTCCCACTGAACTTGATTGCTTGAAAACTTCCGCTTGCTTTTTCTTTTTAATAGGAAAAAAGATACGGGGACCTGATTTGGCCCAGGATAGGCAATGTGTGTTAACTACCATTTAGTGGCAGTTATGCAGGTACACAAACAGCATTGCTGTAAGGTAGGACATCACTGTAGAGATTACCGTATCTGTTGCATGCCTAGTCATCTGATTCAGTATGCAAGAGATAATGTATAAGCTCTGCAGTTCTAAGATTATGATTGTGATTATTATTGAGATTTCTTAATTTTACAGCAGTTTGTCTAAAAGTTTTACTATTTGCATAAATGCACAAGATTTCAGTCAGTATGTAGTTCCTAAGTTCAGCTAAAATTATTTTAATTATATGTAATTTAATTTAATACATTTAGAGTTAGATTGAGTAATACATTTATCATATTTGTACAGAAGTGCTTTTCAAGTGTAAAAGATACAGCACATAGATTTCCTCACTGAGTTTTTTGTGTGTGTTATACTTTGTTTTGTCATTGGTGATTAGATGGTGAATATAGGCTTAATTCATTAAGTATGATTGCTGAAACACTAATCACTGTGGAAATCTTAGTGTGGGGACAGGATACTGCTAGGAACAAACCACCCATGCAACGACAATGCTGAAGATAGCTTGTGTTTTACAGGACATGCACAAGAAGGTATCCAAGGCCTACATGCGCAAGTGTGATTTGGCCAATTGTAATTGGGTCCCAGTTGTGTAAGGACAATACTTACGCAAATAGGAGAATCTGATTTATTGTACTTGTGGAGCACTTCACTCCACTGGTACTAAACACGATCCTGGCCAGGGAAGGGAAAACAGGGTAAGAACATAGGATATGCATTTCCCTTAATGTCTAGTTTGACCATCAGATTGGTTCCTTTGCCCTCACTTTTTCCCCCCGAAGGGCCCTATGTATTCTCTTTCCATCATAAAGGGGAGCAAAAGGACGAATGCGAGACGAAGGTTCTGAAGGGCAATGAAGGTGGGGGAATTTAAATACAACTAGGAGAGGTAGAACTGCTAGAATGGACCGTCTATGTTTACCTGAGAGGGAAAGGTGGAGGAAGATGGTGCGTACGGACCTGAGAGCAACTGGTGCAACACACCCCGAAAGTGATTGGGCTCGACACCCATTTTGTGGAACTATCTGTGCGGTGAGGAGTCATTCCATGCGGAAACCTACCGATTGTGAGAAGTTTGGAATGGCCCCTTGTTAAGGGGTACTTTCGAAATGCCAGGATTACACGGGATGTGGCCGGAAACATCATTGGTTGCCAGTCCGGTTGGATCCACTTAAGTTGTTGTTCATACCACTCCGTTAAAAGATATTAAACCATTATATAATGTTGCTCTGTCTCCTGCCATGACTTTCTTAAAGAATGAGGAACCACCTGTCACAAAATTAGAAACCAATCACATAAATAATAAGTTATAATGGGATCTAGAGGTTACTGTAATAACCACAAGACTGAAAGTAACTAACTCCTGGTCTTCTTGTTCCTTTCACCTCTGTGCACTTCTCCTAGCTGTTATATAGTCTTTCCTCAGAATTTCTTTCTTTGACTATAACAGGGCCTCTTTTCTGTTGCAAGCAGATGATTCATAATGTTGATTCTATAATGAGTGTTGCTTTTTCATGGCAGGGTTAGAGACAGGCATAGAAATCAAATTCTTATAGATCTCCTAAAATGAGAAACTACATGCTTGATGAAATAAATTGGAAACAACTTTGATCTTCAGTCATTATTATGGCCACAAGTTCAAAATAGCAGGAAAGTAAAGCAACACAAAGTACCAGAATTCATTATATATGTAAGCAGAGCAATGATGCTGAAATGGAGCGGATGTTAAATTTGGAACATATCTGAGTTGTATATGGCTCTGTACTCAAAATGAGTTCAAACAACACTCATAAAGAAGCTGTCAGGATCTATAATATGAATGGAATGGCCTTCTTTTCACTTGGTTTGACCACAAGTAAACAAACACCCATCTGTTTTAATAGAACAATTTTTCCTTTTTGGAAAAGTATCAAAGATTTTGCTATGAAATGTTGATGTCTTGTTTCAGTTATACTTTCCATATTCTCTTTGCATGATGTACAGATGAGTATAATGCTGGGAATAATTGATTAAAGAAGGCAATTCAATAAATAGATACATCTGTTGTAATGAAAAGCATTTCAGCCAGATTGTATCACATGCCACTGCTACTTTTCTTTTTGCCTTCCTGTAGCCTCGTTATATAGCCTAACATGCACACAACAGCTCATAAACAGAAAATTTTACACTGTCAGAACATTAGTCACAGTCTACCCCAATATGACCTACCCTAGCTAATAAGTGTTCTTTAAGACTGTAGGCAGTCTTACCAGATCTAGTATCTGAAATATGGTTGCCATCACAAATACAAAAGAAACGTTTAATTTTAAAAAAAGATTTCAGAAAAGACCACTGATTTGCATAAAAATGTATCTATACTAATTTGTATATATGGGTGCAATGTTAGAAACAATTACAGAATTTAAATAGGGATACAATGCATCTCATCATAATAGGGCAAAATGTGACCTTGTGACATCTGTGCCTACTGGCTAAGTCTGGCCAGAGGCTCTTGTTGAGGAACACAAGGCCCCCACTCTTCCTTTTCATGACTATTTGTCTTTAAACCCAGTGTGGACTATTTGAGTCTTCAAACAGAGGATAGTTACAAACACACTAGAGGACTATCAGCTATAAATTGGATGCATGTAAACCTCAATGTTCTTAATGTTCTGTCTTTTAAGTGAAACTATCAGGGATTGAACTTTGGACCTTGCTGATTCTGGTTCCTCTGCTACTTTGGACCCACCAGAGCTGTGGAGAGATTGGAAGAAATCTATGTTCAAGACTCAAGAAGATAAGAAATGTGTGTGTGGGTCCTTTCCAGAATATTTGACTTTCAGTCCAGCAGTCATTTCAAAGTGTCCTACACAAAACAAAAGTGTTTCTATTGATACAGTAAGCAGTAGTCAGAAGGAGACAAAATAAAGAAAATACAGACAGTCACAATTACATTACAAACATGGGACATTCTTACATATTGGGAAGTGTTTTGTGAACCCACTATTAATTATGTAATTGCCATGGTTTCTAGTTGTCACATTCCCTTGCTATCTCACTGTACTGTTTACTCTGCCTATACACCAATTGTTTTGTGTACACACACACATGCGTGCGTGCACACACAGAGCAAATGAGTGAGTGAACGAGAGACCTGCAGCTCAGGATAACACTCCAAATACACAATGAAGTGGATTGTAGTTCACAGCAGTTTGTGCCACGATGCATGTATTACTCTAGAAGCTGCGATAGACTCTAGTCTGATTTTCTTTGCTGCAACAGACTAACACAGCTGTCAATCTGGAAATTCTTCATGCTCTAGTGCAGTGGTTCCCAACCTTGGGTAACCCAGGTGTTCTTGGACTGCAACTCTCAGAAGCCCTGGCCAGCACAGCTGGTGGTGAGGGCTTCTGGGAATTGCAGCCCAAGAACATCTGGGTTACCCAAGAATGGGAACCACTGCTGTAAATGGTTCATATTCAGTTCTGCAATTCAAAATATAAAGAATTCTTAATGTTGTCTATAAATACTAATAAACATCAATAAAAGAAATTTCACTTAATAGCTAGCACAAAACCTGGACCACACTGCAGTTGATTTTTTCCTCCACTAAGGGGAACCATTTCTCATATTTCTGAATTTGTTTTCTTTCTCTCTGATTTTCTTTGGACAGCTTGTCCATGCTGCAGCAACATCTCAAGTCTCCCAGCAGTGCTTCTTATGCATTTTTTCTTAACACTCCTGCTGTATTCGATGAAGCTTATTTCCTGTTGTGTATGGGAGCATCAGGCAGCTCATGGTGATCTTAGTAAATTCAGGGTACATTCCTAAACACACTTAGCAGAAAGTATACCCCACTGAATATGATAGGATTTCTGAAAAGGAAAACCTGTAGTTTTGTGTCTGGATGCTTTGAAATTATGAGGAAATAATACAAATTGAGGAATACAGTGGGGATGTTTTGTTTCCTTAATCTGTTGTGTACATAGAAAACCCCACACCCTTTTATTTGATTAGTGACATTTATGCCCTAACTTTCTTCAATGTGAACTCAAGGCAGGTTACATCATTTTGCTCCACCCCATTTTATCATCACAACCACCCTGTGAGGTGGGTTGGCATGAGAGGAAAAATGTAAGGTGATCCAGTGAGTTTCACAGCTCAGCAGGTCTCTCTCTGCCCATCCCCAGCCTGGTATGTCATTTTTAATTCAGTTTATCCACATAAGCCTTCACTAAGGATGCATCGCTGAAACTGAACCCTTAATTCTTTGATACATAATGCTGGTTTAAAAGGACAGTGTAAAAAAAATTATGTCATAAAACTCCCTGGCCATTGGTTTTGAGACGATCCCCAAGAAATAACAGAAAAACTCCAGGCTTACTTCCAAGGAGACATGTTTATTGGGTAGCTTACAACACATAGATGTTCCCAATGGATCAGAATGGACGACAGCATGCCTCACAAGACAGCACAAGAAGTCTGAGCATCTGTTGACTAAAGCAAACAATCTTTATATATTTTTACTGTTTACATTAATAAGTTGCAGCTGGGTAATACATCATTCCTACATTATGGTTTAAAGAGTGATACTGGCATGTGAACTACTATACCAGTATCCTGCCATGATAAGCTCAGATATGTACACCTGAAATAAATAAGCTTGTCACTGACATATGGTAAGTAACATTTGCCTCCAACTCCTTTTGTGTTCCCAAAACATGATGCACCTGTCCTTTGTCCATCTCTGAATCATAGGAACATTGGAGTAGCTTCAAGTACACAAAATGGCAAACAGCAAATCAAAATGGAAGACAGACAGTTCCTCTAAATATCAGACATAACATATGTTACCATTATTGTATGTCAATTAAAAATTAGTTGTGTTGGAGTTTGTTTTTGTTAGATCCATGCCTGCCAGATTGACAGAAATTATGTCTATAACAAATTTATGTAAGTGAATTTAAGCACTTCTAGGAAGCTTCTCTTCAATTTGTAAACTTTGGATTAGAATGAAGACCATGTTCAGCATGTACTGGTCATGTTCCTTCTTTATATTTGATCTGGCTCTAGCCTCCTCTCAGAAAAATATGGGATCCAATTTTTGGTGTATGAATACCTGTACCCACTTCACACATACTTGATGAATGGCCAAACAGTATTTCTGCCCATTTACACTAACAGGAAAAATAACAGGATAAGCAAAACTATAGCTGTTTCTGAAATTTGGGGGAAAACCACACGCCCTTCCTTTCAAGGTATGTAAGTGCCAAGTTAATCTTAAAATACAAACCCTTTTTGCTCTGCCAAGATGCAGCTAACTCAATAAAGTGTAGTTCATCATCAGTAATAAAGATGTCACCAGTGGTTTCCAGCCATTTCTCCAGAAAACTGAGTGTGTTGCCATAGCTGTTGCTCCTTGTGTAGACTCTTGTGTTTCACTGCTCATGGGTACTGAAAGAGGATTACACTAGGGTTATACTGTACTCACAGAGTTTCTGGGAAGCAGAGGCTGGTGGAAACATGCCTCCTTATTGAGGTGGATTGTTGTGTGAATCAGTGGTGAAATATGCTTCAGAGCTAATGTACAGTGTGTGATTAAGTCTGGCAATCAGAACTTACTTTGGAAAGAAAATTCTACCTTCTGGTGTATTTGGGATTCCATGACAATAGAGTTAGGGTATGACTACACAGCAAGGGAAATGTGAATTAATACACATTCCCTCACTGTGAAATTGCACTGGGACATTCTGTTCTCTTTGCTATAAGTGGCCACACAGGAAGAGAGAGAGAGAGAGAGAGAGAGAGAGAGAGAGAAATCTAATTGCAGTTCTATTTGAAGCATCTATAGGTGGTGTGATCAAAAGGAACTGCCTTAAAATGGCTTTCCTTCCTCAGTCACTCATTTCATCATCTTATCTTGTCAACCAGTAAAGCCCACTAAGCTGTAAAACAAACAAACAAACAAACAAACAAACAAACAAACAAACAAACAAACAAACAAACAAACAGACAGACAGACAGACAGACAGACAGACAGACAGACAGACAGAACAGGAGCTCTGTCTGAAGAGAAGCTGTTAAAAAAAAGAAGTGTCTTGGGAAAGAGGTTTTGTGGACAAAGATGGATGCTGGTGCTGTGCAGGTGTGTGTGTGCACATGTTCTTCTCCTCTTCCTCCCTCCCAAAGCACTGCTTTGTATGTGTGTGCATGTATTTCATTGGTCTTTCCTTTCTCCATCAGTTCAACATGATCACAGACTTTGAACTGAAGTGAAAGAATTCAGCTTTTGAAAAACAGAAGGGTCTCTAGTGGAGAGGAAAAATTATAGATTGGAGCTGTGGTACTCCTGGCTGATTTGTATTTCCTGTTGCGTCATGTGATCAATGAGGGGAAAAAGTGAATCAGTGTGCCCCCAAACCCATAATATTTCCCACACTTTCCCCTATGTAGCTCACAATCTGTTTTAAATCTGTTGGACAATTTAAAAAGGTCCAAATGCCACACCCTGCTATATGTGAAAATGCAACCATCAATAATGTATTTAATGCATCTTTGAAAATAGTCATCACAAGTAGTGGCTCTCTCTTTCACCAGTTACTCCTTCTAAGTTTTTAATAGAGCCACACATCTATTACTGTATGCATTTGTGCATTCCACATTAAAGGTGTGGATTATTCATAGGTTATGTGTTCCCAGGTGAGAATTGGCCCCTGGATCAGTTCAAAGCTAGACTGCAGGAACAGAGCCAGACAGACCAGAGACCATATTCTGCACCAAAATGGACAAATGGCTGAGTCAGTAGCTATGGTGGTTCCAATTGTTTTTAAAATATTTTTTTAAAAAAAGGTTGCTGCATATTACTTTTATTTATTCATTACACTGCTGTCTTTGCTGTCTTATGTGTTGAAAACAGATGAGGGCATTAGTCAGTTTTCTAAAGAAGTAGGCCTCAGGAGATGAAGAAATGGAAGTAGCTCTGGGAATCTTTGTAATAGTATTTCCAAGTGGACTAGTGAAGATTTTAAAATCCAGGCTGCAAAGGAGGAGGAAGAAGTAGAAGATAATTCAGAAAAACAGCTGGAGGATAAGATGGATTTCAACAAACATTATAAAGTCAACATAAATTTTCCAGCACCACCAGAAATCCCTAGGGAAGGCTTTCACTGGATGAATAATTGAACCTTCTTGTGATCATAAAATGGCTTGTAGACCTCTGAGACTTGCAAAGAAAGAATCCATCAACGGCAAGCCAAGCCAAGCTACTTGATCGCAATCCATCACAGAGTTAGTGTGCTTAAATATGTGTTGGATCATGTCCCTTTTCTTTAGGCACTGAGGATCTTCTGAGATTTCAGGTACTCAGATGCTATGCCAGTGCCTTGGGTAAAAGTAAATGAAAATGGAATTATTATTTTTATGCTTCAGTAGAGATCGAAATATTTTATACAAAGGCGACCTGTGGTTCTTCTAAGCCATCATCATAATTCCTGTGAATGGTTAAGTTTGTATAAACTGCATAATTTTACCTGTGTCTCCATTAACTCTCTGAAAATGTAATCAGTATTTTGATTGCGTACAAGATGAGTGGACTGGAAGAAACTAGAAAAAAATCCTTTCCATCTAGGCATTACCGAAAATGTAGTGGAAGATTGACAAATGTAATGAACAGCAACTTCTTGGGAGCTATAATAGATGCCTAATGGGTCTCAATCATTGACACAGTTTGGAATAGTGACTGCTTAGGAGTGGATTGACTTTGGGTAGTTTCCTTCATAACAGCGTGTGGTGGCTTGGACAACATCAACACAGCTATTTTCTAATTGATCATTTAAATTGCTAATACCATTATCCCAGTAGCAGGGGAAAAAAAGAAGAAATTGGAATGGCAGTGATGTAGCTCTATCTGTGATATGAATTATACACAGCTGAGAGAGTATGAAATAGTTCTTTGTAGATGAGCATAATCTTAGAAAACTGAATTTGTTCCTTATGATGCAGTACACAGTGTAAGTAAGGACCTGGGGGAGAACCATGACAATAGGGTATGAATTCTTTACTTGCATATATTAGTAAATCTTAAGTAGAAATGTTTAATTATTAGCTTTTGACCTCCATGTTGGCTATGATTTATAATTTATTTAAATTTTGATACAGATTGTCATTGGAGAGAAGGTTAAATTCTTTTTTATATATAAAAAGAGAATTTATGTAGAGAAAATGTGGTTCATAAATGGGCGCTTTGGATTGTCTAAATGAATAGCTTCTAGCCATACATGAATGTCCAGTCCTATGTAGAGTTAAATATATTTAGGCCTCTTGATTTAGATAGATGGGGATGTTATTTAGTTAAAATTATTCAAAAAGGAAGTTTATGTCTCTATATAATAATACCAGACTGGTATTAGCTCAGTGGTTTAGGTATCTGACTGTAGAGCCAGAGGTTGGGAGTTCAATTCCCCACTGTACCTCTTTGGAAAAGAGCCAGCTTGTGTGGCTTTAGGCAAGCTGCATAATCTCAGGATGCCCCTAGAAGAATGCAATCATAAACCACTTCTGAGTACTCTCTACCTAGGACACCCTGAAAAGGTTTGCCATGTTAGAATTGACTTCCCAGCCATGATTATAACAATACCACTGAAAATGATGGCTTTTCATAAAGAGCTAAAGATGAATGGACTAGAAATCTTAGATGCAGGAAAAATTACTGTTTGTGCTACAACTCCTAGAACCTCACAGTCAGCATGAGCGGTTTCTGTTACCCATTTTTCTATTGCACTAAAGGGCAACAAGGAAACAACAATTTCTATGCTTTGCAAATGAATCACGGAAGATGGAACCTGGGACAAACACTACAGCGATTCTGGAGGTTTCTCTCTCTCTTGCATACTGGTAATTCAATTATGTGAGATAAAAAGAGGGCATACTGTACTTACAACTTTTTCTAATTTTGGGTGAGTTCAAGTTTTGATTCTAACATAGTCAGGAGGAGGGAGGAATATAGCTCATGCCAACCCTTTTCTTTCTAGTCTTTTACCTACATTTTTCTCATTCACATGCATTTCATTTCATTTTTATTAGAGAGGTGCCTTTAAAAGCTGGATACCCATTGGCACCCATTCCCACCTAGCACTCACGGTGGTTCAGTGTGAAAGTATTGGTACATGTGTTGTGCTTCCACAACACCAATGCACTAAACAACCATAAGTGAGGGGAGGGATTGGGGAGAATATAGTTGGTGTTTGTATTGTTCAGAGCACTGCAAGGAGTAGAGATTAGATTAGGCATCCTTCAGTCTCGAGAGACTATGGTAATGTGCTCTGAATAGAGGACTTGGAACAGCGTCTAGTGTGGCTGAGGAGGCCAATTCAAGAGTGACAATCCCTTCCACATGGAAGACAAATACAATCTGTCACCTGTCCAGCTCCCTGATTTTGCTGCTTTTGGGACTGCCTCTTTGCCTCGGCCTGCTGGACAAGTGTCTCTTCAAAATGGGAGAGGCTATGATGCACCGCCTGCCTCCAGGCTGAATGCTCAGATGTCAAGGTTTCCCATCTGTTGAGGTCCATTCCTAAGGCCTTCAGATCCCGCTTGCAGATATCCTTGTATCACAGCTGTGGTCTCCCTCTGGGGCGCTTTCCCTGCACTAATTCTCCATACAGGAGATCTTTTGGAATCCGACCGTCAGCCATTCTCACGACATGCCCAAGGCAATGTAGACGTCGCTGTTTCAGTAATGTATACATGCTAAAAAATTCCAGCTCGTTCTAGGACTACTCTATTTGGAACTTTGTCCTGCCAGGTGATACCAAAACTGTGTCAGAGACAACGCATATAGAACGTGTTCAGCTTCCTCTCTTGCCGTGCACAAAGGGTCCAGGACTCACTGCAGTACAGGAGTGTACTCAGGACACAGGCTCTATAGACCTGGATCTCGGTATATGCCGTCAGCTTCTTATTAAGCCATACTCTCTTTGTGAGTCTAGAGAACATGGTAGCTGCCTTGCCTAGCCGTAGAACACCATAATTGATTTTGGCCTTGAAATCTCGGAGAATTGGAAGCTGCTGATTTGGTAACTCCATACAGGATTCAGGCAAAACCAAAAGAAAAAAAATAAAGAAGAAATATTTTTTTTGTGGCACCTTAAAGTCTAACTGCTGTATTTTAATGTGAGCTTTCATGGACAAGTCCACTACCTCAGACATAAGAATGGGACAGGACTCAGTGTAAGGATGGGGGGAGGAGTGAATGAAGTTGAGACACATTGGAGTTCATTCTTCACCTAGTGCGACATGCAAGTGTAATAAATAAGTACCATACATGCAAGTTATGGATTTGCTCCACTATTGCCAGTCAGAATGCAGCATTGTTTTAAGAGTTGAAACCCAGACATGGTGAGATGTAAGGAGGGTAGAGAAGGTCTGACTTGTTTTAGTACCAATTCTGGTTTTTCCTGCCCTCTGCTCTATGCTGTTTCTAAAACTGTTTCCTGATATAAATTCTTTAAGAAATCATTTGTACATGACTGGAATTGTGTTTCAGTGTTTTGAAATCACAGGAGAATTTCCCAGCCACTAGTGAAGATTTGCAAATGGCTACCCATGAGGCAGTGAGCAGCTGTGTGATCATTCTGAGGCTGACTAAAATCTGTCTTTATAAAGTAGGAGTGGAGATGGAAGCATATTTCTTACAATTAACCAGGTGAATATGAGACTTCCGCCAGTTGACTCAGATGCACTGTTATTGCCTTCGGCTATCTAAATATGTATAAAATGGGTTATGAAAAATCAATATTGTATTCATACCGAGACTGCCCTAATGCTCTGTATTATATGAAATCATCCTAGAGAAATTGATCTTTTTTTATTGTGAAAGGATATAAGAGCCTTGCAATTTTCTTTCTTTATGTTATTGTAATTAACTATTATATATCCAGAATTGAGATTGAATGCTTGCTCCATCGTTTTGCTTTGTTCACCTTTTCAGAATGTCTTTTTGCTTAGTCTTTGTTTTTTTAAGTTTGCCACTCCATTTTTAAACAAGATATTTCATACTGCTGTTTTTAAACAGCCTTTATTAGTCCTTGTCGTTATCTGACTCAGGTGATGAACTGATTGGACAGTGCCTAGATTCAGTAATGGGCTTGATGGAGGCCAATGAAGAACATCTGAATCCAGACAAAAGGGAGGCATGGTGCCTATTTTGAACAGGGTTGCACTGCCTCCGAAGGATGCCCCTGAAAATTACTGTTCAAGTTCAAGACTATATGATGAATAAGGCTGTTATGAGAATATGCACAAGGTACTTATAAAAGTGACCAGTCCTGTTTGACTTGAGATATATTGAGCAGAAATCTGCTCAATCTACCCATTAGGATTTGTAGCTCTCCTTTCTGTCCCCACAAAGAGCCATAACCTTTAGCAGAGGAATTAAAATAAGTAGGTAGCATTAACAGAGTATTTCAGGAAGGCATAGAGACTGGATGTCTTAGCATCCTCAGCTGGGAAACAATACCACTCACATCAATTTCCACTGGAGACAAAACCCTCCAAGTGCCATACAAAGATCTCATCTCACTATTAAAATATAGTAATGCAAATACTAAATGGTTTGGTTTCAGGATACAACAACAGAGGTTCCTTCCTGATGGGCTTAGATAATCTGATGAATTCCTGCTCCCAAGTACAGTACTACAGAAGTGGTTACAAGAAGCAGGGTCCCTCCCAGCAGTGGGCCCTACCCACAATAATCCATTCCTTGAAAGGTTTATTGCCTTCCTCAACGTTCATGAAAATATTGGTGGAGGAGTCGCAACATCTTCAATCTGCCACCATCACCAACTCTGTGGTGACTGGCAGAACACCCAACTCCCATCCCAGTGCAGAGAAGGCACGGAAGCTGAAGCACCAGCAGGAGTGTCAGTGATGGGAGCAAGAGGGGCTAGGGATCTGTCCCCATTTCTGAATAGCTGGCACTACAAGCCAAGTTCCAACACCCTGCAGTGACTGAGAACCTCCTGACCCTAGTGACAGAAACTAAGGGTCAGGAAGAGACTGACCGATTTGGCAGGTGAGTGGCAGGAACTCAACCTCTGGGAAGGTTTGTGGAATGGAGAGTATCCTGTGCCCAGCGGTATTTTGTACCCCACTCTGTTGCAATAAGATCTAGTTGAAGCAGTTCAGATAGCCTGGACTTCATGGAAACCTTTGCCGATGACAGCTTGACTGGTGATGTCATCCTGGATGGGGGTGGCATTGTATAACATTTTTGGGATGGCTGAAGCTGCCATCGGGGGGGGGGGGGGGAGGCATTTCCTTTCCAGCAACCCTGTTGCACACAATACATCTGGATCCTACGTCCTCATCTTTTCAGTGTTACACTCTAAAATTTAGTAGATGGAGGGGGGATACTTTTTTTAGCATGACAGTTTTGACAATTTTATTTCCAGTAAATGTAGTATTTTCTCTTGTGGTGTACTTTTTGAAGAAGTGTGAGCTTTGTAGCATAATTTATAAAAAGATGTAAGAACCCAGAAATCTCACTCTGGTCCAACCTGGGGCTTCTACACATCTACTAGAACCTTTGATCTCTCTTGCTTTTTAACACAGTCTCTTTCCTCTTCTGCACCGTGCTGCTTTACTACTTGCTTTTGAAACTTCCCTCAGTTCCAGAAGTGCCGTACTGTGCAGGCATGTGTGAGTTAGGGGAGGAGGAGATGCATTCAATGTTTCTAGTTTGGTTTTCTGGGATGCTTCTCTACTGAGTCAATCCAGTTGAGAGGATGGAAGGCAAGTGGCAGCCATGGCTTCTTCTTTTCCCTCCTAGACAGAGAGATCAGTAAGCAAAAGTAAGCTGATGTGCCTCCCCTTCTTCACAGAGTTTTGCAAATAAATGAGAGGCTCACAAATTTCAGGCAGCAAAACAAAGATTCCTGTTGACTAGTATTCTTAACAATCTGCAGAAGCAGAGAAAGACATAGGAAGTTGCCTTACACAAAGTCAAATGTGGGCTCCATCTAGGCCAGTACTCTCTGTAGTGAGTGGCAGTACACTGTTTTGTGGTGGTAATTCTGGAAGTGTTGGGACTCATCCTAACAGTACCTATAGTTAGCCCCCTCAAGGAATGTTTAAAAATGCAGACAGCTGGATTGATCCACATCAACAAATGAGTTCTACTGTTTTGTTTTCACCACCAGCAGGTAAGCCCTTTAATTTCTCATTTAAGAGCAAAGAGCACTCAAATACTGCCTCAGAACAGAGATAGCATGCAACAATAAGATGTTCCTGAGGAACATCACTAAGGTGAGGATTACATCTAAGATTGGAGAGGAACAGGGTAGTTTGAGGGGGAACACAGATGATGTCATACTTCCTGCTAATCCAGAAGTCTCTAGGCTTCAACCCTGTGAGTCCAGGTTCCACTGCACCTTTCTCAGTACAGAACCAGTACCAGTACCAGTTCCCCAGGATTTAAAGGGTTTTTTTTTTGGCCACCCTATCTGCTAAATTATTTTTTGTCCATCTTCAGGCTGTCTTTACACCATGAAACACCTGGATGAGGAATTTTCAAAGCCTGTCAGATCCCTTGCCTGCAACAAGGTGAGAGGTATATTTTCCTTCCAATATATTAGTATTTATGCAGACTGTAAAACTAGGTCCTTTAGCTTTGAGAAGTAAAGTGCATACACACAACAAGCAAAGAATGGCTGGTTTTCAAAGATGCAAATACCCCCTTTGTGGCTTCTAATTTTAGAAATCGGTGCTACAAAGCAACAGCCATCATAGTTTTGTGCAACTGCACAACTTTGCATGATTTGCACAACAATAGTTCTTGTCAATGGGAGAACTCTCTTTGAGAGAAACACAACTTATTTCATCAGTCTATAGTATCTAACCTTGTTGTTCCTGATACCAAATCTGCAACACAATGTCACACTGCTCAGGGAGTTCCCTGATATCTAGAGCTGCATGTGTTGTCTGCATCATCATTTGAACTAACTCCAGACAAATGATTTATTAACAATGACAGGAGTTTAAATTTTAAATTGGCCAAACATGACAAGCTATTAGAATATTATTCTTGCCGAACAGAGCACCTGACAAACAAAATCAGCCTGGGGAATACTTTTGTTTCTTCTCTGATTATATCCCAAGGTGATCATTATCAAATTGGGCAGATTGCTTCTGAAAGATCACCTATCTTTTTAACTGCGGTACTGGTGTCTACAGGAGGATGATCCTGGAGTGGAGCCCCTGTCTGTCCACAGTTAAAGCCTGACACCTGGTGCTCATTGCTGGCTACAATTACATCCATGTTGATGCGAAGTTCCTTAGTTCTTCTATACGGTATTTCTTCCTGTTCAAGAACTACAGATATCTGGCACTGTTTCTTTAGGAGAAGATCCTTCTGATAACAAGCAACTGACAACTTCCTCTGAAAGTGACAGGATATTGTGCATCAAACATTATTTTTAACCTTGACTGGGAAAACCAAACAAACAAATGCAGGCATAACAGCCTTAATGTCAAGACCTACATCAGTCTGCCTCAGACTGAGCCACACTATTGGAGCCAGTACCACCCACTGAAGATTTAAAAATAACTAAATAAAAGAATAAATCCACTGAAAACCCTTGGAAAAGGCAGAAAAGTAGGCACATGCTGCTGAACCTAAAGGGGGGGGGGGGGGGAAAAAACCACACAGTTCCTAAATCTACCCACTACTTCACTGGGATTCCAGTAGAGTAACATTCAGCTAACAGAGGGCATTACTACTGTCTGTGGTCTTACCCTACAGGCAACAAATCCAAATGGAAATACCTTCCAGAGACAAACTGTGCTGGTTGTTCTGTGCTTTGGAAATAGATTTTGTTTTGTTGGGTTGTTCACGTTATGCATTTGAGAGGATAATACTCAAGTTGTATATGTGCAGTTCTCTCTGAGGGAAACTGTTCAGCAAAAGCAAACTAGTTAAGGTTATATAGAATACCCGACATTATTTCTCTCATTCCCCACTGACTTGTTTGGAGATAATGAAAAATTCTAGATTATTTTGTACCATATTTTTTATAAATATGCTGCTATAGTGCTTCTTGGTACATTTCCCCTGTATTTCTAAATTTAAAACAAGGAAAAAGGAAGTAGGTTCTTCCCTATAGGACTTTCAGTTTATGGAAAGCAAAAAGCCATCTGCTTTGAAAACTAATATACAAATGTTCTTTGTATTTAGTTCCCCATAGAGATGTATAGATGATTTTCATCTCGTGAAACAGAGCTTCTGCCTCCATGCTATTTTTATTCTTCAGAGGTTTCCTGTAATTAACATTTTTTTTAAAAAAGAGGGTAACAGAATTTGCAGAGCTATACCCTTAGTAAAAAAGGGGATGTGGTGGCGCTGCGGGTTAAATCGCAGAAGCCTCTGTGCTGCAAGGTCAGAAGACCAGCAGTCGTAAGATCGGATCCACGCAACGGAGTGAGCTCCCGTCGCTTGTCCCAGCTCCTGCCAACCTAGCAGTTCGAAAGCATGTAAAAATGCGAGTAGATAAATAGGTACCACCTCAGTGGGAAGGTAACGGTGTTCCGTGTCTAGTCACGCTGGCCACGTGACCACAGAAACTGTCTTCGGACAAACGCTGGCTCTACGGCTTGGAAACGGGGATGAGCACCGCGCCCTAGAGTCGGACACGACTGGACTAAATGTCAAGGGGAACCTTTACCTTACCCTTAGAAATGGTAAGGAGAGGGGAATTAACTTTAAAAATTATATTGGATGCTAGAAATAAATGTGCATAAGCAGGCATTAATAGTTCAAAATTGAACTACTTTATATGTACAAGGTTCCAAATTCAGTTCCTTCCATGCAGGCTTGACTGTCAAGTAAAGGTGCTTCGAAAGATCACTTGCAGAATACGACTAGAGCCACAAAGTTAGAGCTTTCCTCTGACTACTGCTGCTTAAGGCTGCTGGTAAGCATACTGCAGTGGTTCCCAAAGTGTGTGCCACAGCGCCCTGGTATGCCGTTAAATCCACCCAGGGGTGCCACTGAATCACCTCTCACCTCCTCCCACCACCGACCTGATGGCCTAGCTCTGCTGTCTCCCTCTTGCCCAGTTGGCCCCAAGAAGCCCTCCAGGCCTACAAGGCAAAGCAAGGGGTGGGCCTGGCAGTCAGGCAGGTTGCTATGGATACCAGGAAAGGCAGGAAGGGGGGGGAAGAGTTTGACCTGTGCTGGCCTAGTATTAGGGGGCAACAACATTCAGCTCACAGACTAAGCAGGAACTGCTGCTGCAGGAAGAGAAGCAAGCAGCGCACAGGTAAGGCTCACCACTCTCCTCTAAGTCTGGCTGGGGCAGATTTGGGTCCTACCATAGTTCTTCACACCATAAAGAAAGGGTTTGGGCCAGTACAGGAACTGGGGGGGGGGGGGGGGAGAGACAAAAGAGCGGATAGAGCTTTTCTTTATTTTCCACACCCCCCCCCCCCAATTGTTGGCTGGTTGTTAAGGAAGCAGGCAGATCTGCTTCAAGTTTTCCCCAGTTATTTGGGCAGGAAGATGGAGGTGGTCTGGTCACTCCAAACCTTAGGCATCCTTCAGTCTCAAGAGACTATGGAAACATGCTCTGAATAGAGGTCTTGGAACAGCGTCTAGTGTGGCTGAGAAGGCCAATTCGAGAGTGACAATCCCTTCCACACTGAAGACAAATACAATCTGTCCCCTGTCCAGCTCCCTGATTTTGCTGCTTTTGGGACTGCCTCTTTGCTTCGGCCTGCTGAACAAGTGTCTCTTCAAATTGGGAGAGGCCATGCTGCACCGCCTGCCTCCAGGCTGAACGCTCAGATGTCAAGGTTTCCCATCTGTTGAGGTCCATTCCTAAGGCCTTCAGGTCCCGCTTGCAGATATCCTTGTATCGCAGCTGTGGTCTCCCTCTGGGGCGCTTTCCCTGCACTAATTCTCCATACAAGAGATCTTTTGGAATCCGACCGTCAGCCATTCTGACGACATGCCCAAGCCAACGTAGACGTCGCTGTTTCATTAATGTATACATGCTAAAAATTCCAGCTCGTTCTAGGACTACTCTATTTGGAACTTTGCCCTGCCAGGTGATACCAAAAACGTGTCGGAGACAACACATATGGAACGTGTTCAGCTTCCTCTTCTGCCATGCACAAAGGGTCCAGGACTCACTGCAGTACAGGAGTGTACTCAGGACACAAGGTCTATAGACCTGGATCTTGGTATATGCTGTCAGCTTCTTATTAAGCCATACTCTCTTTGTGAGTCTAGAGAACATGGTAGCTGCTTTGCTAATGCGTTTATCCAACGCATAAACTCCAAACCTAGCAACTAAGAAACCCTTCCAGCCTTCCTCTCTCCCATTTGAGGTGGTGTGGTAGGATTCTAGCCATACCTATTCGTGTGGTGAGGATCCGCTTAAACCTGGGAGCAGCACCATGAGCATGGGAGAAAACCTCGGGGGCAGCAGTAAGCCCTGTTAGCGGGTGGACATGGGGTGTCTGAGGGGCTCCCCTCCCCTTCTTTGGGCTGCCAAGGAGAACGGTGGCTGCCTGGCGTGTGGGTGGCTTACTCCTGCTGCAGAGCTTGATGCAAAAGCAAAAGGCTGGTCTCACAGCTGGCATCCTGCTGGAGTTGCTTGTGATACGAAGCAACATGTTTAGACTGCAGGGAAAGTTGGAAGGAAGAATGGGGGGTGCTGGCAGCAGCAAGCATGGCAGGGCTTGTCTGGCATGGGTAGAGAGGAGAGCTGTGATGCCATGATGCCATGTGCCATGGGATGGAAGGGAGGATGGCTGCTTGGCCGGCCAGCTGACCGAAAGGCTAGGTTACAAACTGACACCAGCCCTTGGGAGCAGGCTGGAGGAATAAGCTAGTGGTTCCCAAACGTTTTTTTTTTTTCAGTGTTTCTTTTTTTTTTTTTAAACACAAACAAACATACAAAACAAACACAAACATATATGCGGGGAGATAATTTCATGTATCCATCTAGCATATAAATCTGACTACATAAACCATCTTGCCCTACCAAACATATTTAGGCCATATCCATCTAATATATAGTTCTGACTACATAAACCATATTACCCTACTAAGCATATTTAAGCCATTGTTAAGCTCATAGAGTAACTTCCTAGCTTTATAATAATTAACTACGTGCATTGTCTAATGTACAAACTTAAATCTATATTGATCTTATATTCAAGCCACTCTTAATTGCATAGACCAAACTATAATTCATATATTACTTAGTGTCTTCATGTTTCTGACTTATCATCAATACCTTCTAAACAATTATCATCAGAATATATAATCTAATTTAAGCATTATCTGTATTTATCAACCATTTAAAACATTCAGCAAGTAACTTTCCAATTTTTGTTATATTTCTTAGCTCCATGTATAGACCAGGGATTTCTGATTACTTATAGCCTTGTGAATCTAGGAATTCATTTCCTACATTCTTTTTACTAGCTTTTAAGATGCCATCTATAAAGTCTCTATAGAATCTTTCACCTGCATACCCCTCTATCCAATACTCATCATAAGCAATTCTAATTTCATCATTAAGGTAACTTATCCACACACGCACACACAAAAGCTCTAGGCCAGGTCAATACATTTCTCAAAAATCCCCACTTTTGCAGGTAAAAAGACAATGTATACCTAATCTTGTCTATATAATCAGTATAGTAATGCACTCATATTTAATCTCTATATATGTACCATAGAAACAAAAGCTTCCAATATTATTATTCTTCATTAACCTTTCTAAAATTCATAATTACATATGCTTATCTACCATTTAGATTCTCACCTAGCCAAAATTGTTCATAGTGTAAATTATTCATATTGCTTTATGTGTAACTATATATCTCTCAAAACCAAGAAATTTTAATCATTTAATCCGCAGGTTACTTTTCCCCTTTTCATTTTTGCTTCTCAGCTCCAGTATCATACTTCCGAGATTCATTTCTTGCTCCCCTTTTGCCAGTTTTAAAATGCCATCTATGAAATCTCTTTAAGGCATTTTCTATTCGATTTACTAATTTCCTCCCAATATAATCAATATCTTGATTTTGGAGCAACACAGAGCTATCCGATCTCTGATCACAAATTTCTGCCTTTAAATTCACCCATGCTTTCCCTTTTACATTATTTTCCATCAAGGTAATCTCAATATGCTTCCCCACCTTGTCCCCACCCCTCCTTTCCTCATTTTTAAATATTTCATTCTGCTTTTTTTTAAACAAGGTTTCTCTCCCCCTCTCCGGAGGTAAACATTTGATGAATTCAAAGCAGTCAGTCGTTTTGTCTCCGGTCTCCTTCTGCTCAGGAACAGTAGATTCTTCCTCTCTCTCTAACGATGGTAGTTGTTCAGAAAATTCAGTAAATACAGTCTGTTTGTCTCCTGTCTCTATCTTAGTGTCCAAGCCAAGAAGTATTGTTTTGATATCTGTCTTCAGTTCTGAAACTTGAGCCTTTAGATGATTGATAAGATTGAATTGAAATTCCTGAAGCCAGCATACAAGATAAGTCTCCATTTTAAAGTCCCAATAATGAGTCTCACCCTCAATCTTCCCTCCCTGCTCCTTGGCCAGAATGAATTCCGAGTCTTGCGGAGAGCACTCTGGTCATAAAAGTGACTATTTGATTTATAATCCCCCTTTATGGCTCAAAGTAAAGTTCCATAGATTAAGTTGTTCATAGTCATTCAGGATTCTCAGGCTTCTAATTTATAAACAGCCAAATCTTAGGAAGGGAGGGTTAAGGTGGAAAAGACAATTAGTTTCGCTTTCTCAGTTCTATCAGTTATGGCGCAGTAAAAAAAAAAACCTCCAACATTGCCAAAGATTCTCTGCCGTTTAAAGAGATCTATCTCCACATTCGGCTTCCAGGAAAAAACCAAAACATCTAGTCTGTTACTTGCCGTAAAAATAGCCGTTCAACTTCTGTTCATGCAGTCAGATCATAAATCTTCATTTCTCCCCCTCTCTGGGCAGCTACACACCAATTTATCATGGCGACTTGACGAGTCAGATGCAATTAAGGAAAGGAAACTCTCGAAAAAAGCAGATTGCAAGTCTGAATTCTCCGGCGTCTCCAGCTTCCCTGCTGCAAGCCCACTTCTCCTGTGGAAAACTTGCCCTCCCTTTCTCGGGGGGTCCTCTGACTCAGAATAAAACCCAGGGGTTCTCAGAGCCCTGAGAATTCCCCTGTTCTCGCTGCCCGTTGCTCCGCCTCTCATTCCGTGGTTCCCAAACGTTTTTGAATTGCAGCTCCCTTGACTTACTGGCCTGTCTCCTCCCTCAACCCAAACTATCATATTGGAGCTGTGACCTATGGCCAGTTAGTCAAGGTTGCTGCGAGTCATAATTTTGAGAACCACTGTCATACTGGTTGAAAGAAAAATAAAAAATAAACTGTTGTGGCATCGTAAAGACCAGCTATTATATTTTAATGTGAGCTTTTGCAGACAAGGCCACTTCCTCAGACTTGCCCACAAAAGCTCACATAAAATATGGCAGTTAGTCTTTAAGGTGCCACAACATTTTTGTCTTCCTTATTCTTTATTTTTCCTTTGATTTTTGTCTGATATGCTAGCACAGGCTAACACAGCTACCTGTTCTAAAACTACTATGGAAGGCGCTGGTTTACAGATCTGTAACTGGCAATCTTCTCACCAAAGGCAAATGGAAACATCATTCTGCCCTGAAGCATGGGCACAAACCTCCTCCAAGAAAAGGCAGGAGAAGAACGTGGTACCCTCCTCCTGAAAAAAGCTTATGCTTTCAAACAAATGAACAAAAGTGGATTGGGCCAGGAGGTGTATCCATTTATCTCCCCAAGATACAAAAGTAAATTTAGTTCTAAATTTTAGCACTCTGGGGAAAATCCTGGATGTCCTACCTTAGTTATAGCCGTGCTGATTTAAACATCACTTTGTATAGTTTGAAAAGTGGGGTCGCCTGTGACTGTTGAATAGTTATGGATTTAATTCCAAGTGACTACAGATTTGAAAAAAAAACACCTCCTAATTCTCAAAGATATACCATTGGCTTGGATTTTGAGATCATGTGAGCATAGCCCACAGAAGACCACTGCTGCTCTCCAGCATGCAAAAAATCTGGTCAAAATTGATAGAAAATATCTTGTCCTCTTGCAAGTGAGGATAATTTTTTTGCTTATGATATTATTAGAAGAAAAATATCTATGTACAAACGAGAATAAATACATATATGCATTACAAGTGCAGCCATTATTAACCTTTTTTTTTTGCAATGGCCATAACACAACATGAAAGAAATACAGGCTGAATCAGGATTGTATAAGTCGCATAAAAGACTTTATAAGGTGGTGTGTGAAGAATTGTCTCCAGTATATGGTCTCTTTCAAATGAGTCAGCCCCCCCCCCCGGGGCCATATGGCCCCCATTGAGAATTGCTGGGTTAGAGTATACACAATTAATATTCATATATCTTACCTAGTAGGCTTTTTCTTTGTGCTTACCAGGGAAGGCTGTGAATCCATACAAGTATATAAATTCTGGATTGTATTCATGGCCCTGAGATGGCTGATGATTTACACAAGACCTAGAGATGTCCTTGATCAGTTCCCTCCCATTAGTTTCAATGAGTGGAAATTCATGAAAAAAGAAAGAAAAATGACTTTGGTGGCTCCTTCCCCCTCTTTTTTGTCCTGTCAGATACAGGCCAGGAAGACTTTGCATTTGTTAGAAATTCAGGTGTTAAAAAATGATTAGGCTTGCCTATAATTTTTCTAGGGCATAAATAGCAAAATTGCTCTTATTATATATGAACTACCTTAAATTGTGGTCATGAAGAGAGTAATCCTAGCCTGGGGAAGTATTCTTCATCTTTTATGAGTGACTATTGGACACATCATTGCTTCCAAAAGGATTTCATGAGAAGCAGTTTTTACCCACAAAAGATGAGACATAACAAAATCTGTACAAGCTCTTTGATTGATTGATTGATTGATTGATTCATTGATTCATTCATTCATTCAATCATTTTATTTATACCCCAACTTTCTCCTTATAAAAGCACCCAGTACTGTATTTACTGGGTATTCTTTGAAACAAACAAACTCTCCATATATCTTCTCAATCTAGAATTGTATAAAGAAGAAACTTTCTCTATCCACTTCTGGCTTTATCTCGTGGTGGAATGATGGACAACAAAATTAGCATTGCTGTGCTGTTCCAGTGTTGCTTCACATCTTATCTCAGGAAATATCTCTAAGATGCTTCAGAATAAAGAATATCAAGTACACATTTTACTTTGATGAGGAACTTCTAGTATGTTAATTCCCCATCTAAAGATTTGAGTGTGCTTGTTAAATACAGAATATATACCTCAAACTGCTGTATAATTAAGTCAAGAATGATAATACCAATAAACGCCTGATTGCTCTTTTTATTAATGCATTAAAAAGAAATGTGTTTTTCATACTTTAACAGGCTGAAGGCAGCAAATTAGATATTAACAAGATTATGACATAGCAATAAATTGATATTATCTGATCAGAGTTCTATTCAACAGACTCTTGTGGGGAAGGAGAGGTTGCCATGAGAGTGAAATTGAATATTAATTTTAGATAGATATTTTTGTGAGAATACACAGCGATTGAAAATGCTATTGTGTAACCAATTGGAATCAGGATTCCAAATAAGTAACAATTAGTGTCATTCTTCTGTGTAGCTGTTTTGGAACCTTTGTATATGCTATAATAATGGAGTACTTGGTTGAAATGTCTTGTGCTATTAAAGTTTAAGACAGAAAATATGGTAAATAGATGATACTTCAGAAATAGGATGCAGATAACCAGACGGAGCAGTCCTACAGAAGTTATTGAAAGAGGAAGGATAGTTGACTGAGGTAACACTACTGTTGAAGCTCATGGTGGCCTGGGAAGATGTGTACTGAAGACTCCAGCCCCTCACCTTGAACTGCTTTCACAGATTCACTCTGTAAGAAATGCTCACCCCTTGGCTCCAATTGTGAGAAATGCTCACACCCCTGTTACTTAAATGCAGTAACCAGATAACCACGAATACAAGCAGCTCTCCTTTATTAAAAAGCACTTTTGCAAAAGCGGGTGTCCTAGCTGGGTAGGCACACACATCAATACAGCAGGTAGCATGATATTTATCCCCTATTCCCGGCCACATGGTCCCTCTGTAGTTTGTCCATTGGTTAGGTACTCCAAGGGGTACAGCCTATCCGGTGTGCCTAAACTGATCACAGGAAGTCCCGCCTCTGTTTACATCTCCCACTCCTCTCTTTACCTAGACCCCAGACTCTTATTTATTTCTATCCTTATTTGGTATATGTTCCCTTTTCCTAACCTCCCTGCGGTCATTCTAACTGACCCATTAAGTTCCTTCCTTCTTACCTAGGCCTACTCGCTCAATCTTTTTGTCAGTACAATAGGGTACCTCCCTTATTTGTACTTTTGTCTTATAATTTCTCATGACTTCTTTAAATTCCTTGTGTTGGCTAAATAATTAACAAAGAGTATGTACTGATTATTTTACCATGACTATTTACTCAATCATCCTGTCCTTACAGGGACTTGCAAAAGCAGCACCGATTCCTCTATTTCTCTCAACTCATTCTCCCTTTTCCCCCTCTTCTCTTGTTGGTTTCCACAGATGAAGAAAAAAATTGATGACCGCTAGGGATGGGGACTCGAGTTGCAGGACTTGGTGTCAAGTCAGACTTAAGTTACACCGGTGGCTTGGCTTGGTACCAAAGACTCTGATTCAGATTTGGGACTCGGACCCAAAGACTTGCCAACATCTGTGATGCCAGCTTCCTAACTGGTGTTTTCCGCCCCTCTTTCCCGTGGTTGGGGATGTCAGTGGAATAGGAGGACTTTGGATCTGGCAGATACAAAGCCCTCCCAGTTTGCCCCTGGCTTTGCCTTAATACATCCCTCTTCACTTTCAGTTATTATTGGGTTAGAGGATTAATGCTGGTGGAGCTTCCCTCTATTGAAACAAGGAAGCTTGCAGCAAGGAGAACTCTTTCACCATAGAGGAGTTGGAGGTTTGTCACCTCCAATGGCTCCTCAATCACCCTTTTGGGAAAGCTTAGGATTCTACCCATAGTTTCATGGCACGTTTCATATTAGCTGGACTCAAGTTATGAGCTACCATTCACAAAGTGATACCATGTAAGGGAAAATCCCAGAAGCTGACTTCTTTTTTCATCAGTTAACCACTTCTCACTCAAACACAAAACAATTGTCAGGACTGTTTTTCAACATGTGAATGGTTGTGAGCTGACGAGGGTATCCATCTTGACTGCTGCTATTGATATTGTCAACATTCAGGCTGCCCTTTGCTATGTAATCTTGGTATATTTTTTCCTGCTGGCAACACAGGCACAATATTGTGCAGCAAAATGAGTATTATATTCCTCTCCCCACCGATGCCTGGGTTCCTTCCAAATTAAAAAAAAAGGGGCTGGGACAGACAATTCTCTTTCAAGATAAGCAAGTTTGTTTTTTTCAGTGTATTTTCTGCAGACAGAAAAGGTTGCTGGTGTCTGCACGGGGCTGGGGCATAAACAGTTTTACATTTTTAAATTTTAACTTAAAAACTATTTGCACAAACATCCCCATATTTGGCACAGAACCAGAGCAACGGTCTGCTATATTTGGCACATACCCAACGTCCAGTTTCAAAGTTATAATTTTTGTTTGGGGTACCCCCATTTTTTAGTTGCCTTATGGAATGCTGATTTGCTCTATTGCACAATATCTATTGCTGTACTCTTGTGTAGTAATACTTAACTTGCACTATGCCTAACATCTCTTGATATTATAGATTCTCCAAAAAGAGTCTCTTGAAACAAAACTTGGTGTACAGCAGTAAATAGTTACACCAACCTCTTAATTTGGAGCAATTAGCCATGGAGATTTATGCAGATTACATTAGGCCAGCATAAAAACACAATAGAATTTTGGCCACTTTGACCCTAAAAGCCAGAATTAAATCTATCTTGGTCTGTCTAAAAACAATATGTCTTCTTTGTTTTTTTGTGGCACATTACCTATTTTCACAACCAATAACTCTATGAATATATTTAAAGAAGGTTTATTGTTTGGATGTCTTTCATTTACCCACAGTTCCATGTTACACACATACAGTATTAGTATGCTTTGAGGCAGTTTCCTTTTGAATCTTTTCCAGAAGGATTCCTTTAACTTAAGACATAAGTTCTTAAGTTAAAGGATTCCTTTAACTTAAGACATAATATATGTTCATTGACATAAGGAAGAACTCACATGCATTGAACTTTTTATCTAAAAAAATGGTGGCTCCCAGTTCAAAGGGGGGAGGGGGAGACCTTTAGCATTTCCAAGTAAGTTATAAATAATTCTTTCACAATGGAATTTTATTTTAAATGGGCAAGAAGTAGATGTATCTCTACAAGCCTGTCCTAGCACCATCTCATTAGTTTCTCATAGTCATTTCCTCTAAAGTAGCAGCTCAGCCTGAGATTATGTTTTCTTAGGATATCATATTAAATAACACTTCCTGTGCTTTTATGCAGCCTGCATGACTGCAAATCACAAACAATATTTGATAGGATGATCAGTGAACTCTTCTGCACTCTCTTCAGGAAATGAGCGTAGGCTTTTAGCAGATTAGGCTTCACATGCCTATTGTCTGTTATAGGCAGTGCTGTCGTCAACCATATTCTTCTCTATATCAGCTGAACAAATAACTTGCCTCCTAATACCATTTTTTCTCCAGTGAGATGCTGAAACTTGTTTACAACCCTATATACGGTGCAGAGCAGACCATGACTTCACAAACTAGCACATAAAAGAGGTAATATGTAAGCCAGGCATTTCTGTGCATAAATGCAATACAATTAGATAAACCAATATCCTTTGATCCTGTGGGTCTCAGACGTGTGGTGGTGAAGCAAATATATTTCAATTTGTAGGGCAGACTCCAAGAGGGGGAGCAATGTTTCTCCTTTCTGCAGCCTCCTTGTACCCTAAAAATATATCTGGAGTACATTTTAGATGCCGCAGAGAGTTGCCCAAGCGAGGAGAAGAAAATCCTTTAGGGAAGGCACAGTTGTGTGACCACTTTTCTTAATGACAAAAAGGTAGTTAAGCTTGATTTGGCTCTATAACATTGTGAAATGATTCCATTCGCTGCCTGACAGCCACACTGTGGGTAATCCAGTATGGAGACAGTAGCCAACAGAATAATTGGCACAAAAACAGGAGCTGGCGGAAGAAACAATGGTGCTGGGCAAAATAAGCATAAAGTGTTTTCAGGAAAATCATCTCCCTCCTGCAAACATTGGGATTTCATTAAAAATTCAAACTGGAGACTATTCAAAAGTTCAGCAGTCAGTTTGTACCTAGGAATGCCAAAGTGACAGAAAAGCTCATGAGTATTTGTGCAATGGTAATGGGATCATGTTCTGAAATGTGAGGGTTGCTTCTATTGTATTGAGCTTCCTCGTAGAGATTCAAAATATATGAATATCTCTCCCTATACCAAAGATAGAGACCACACAGAGTAAAATGGTACCTTGTTTGGAATCTGCTGTCTGAAATGTCTTCATATTGCCAGGAAAGAAATCCAACATATTCTCTTTTCTTCTAAAAAGGTCAGAAATCTCACCTCGGGTTCTTTGGCCCTAATTTATTATGAAGCTGTATGCAGAAGCAAATGCTAATAGCAACATGATTTCTGTGAAAACCTCTTCTGTGACAATTGTGCAAAAAGCAGACGAGGGATGGATACAGAATAATAGAAATAAAAAAAAAAAACCCTCTTCCTTTGTGGCCTTTCTGGGTAATCAAGCAATGGAATCTTTTGAGTGAAATGAGAACACAGCCCCATTAAATTCTGGGCGAACGTGCCGTCCTTTCTCTTCCATGAGCTGCCTCTGTAATCAAGCACTCACTGTATTCAATGTAAAAAGAAAATTCCACCCTTGCTTTGTTGTACTTACCACTGCCCTCCCAGCCCGGAAATAAAGAGGCGAGACAACAGGTTATTGGGTTAAAACTTGGGCCACAACTTTATTAACTATTTAAACTAAATCCCCAAACTGCAAGGGGGCCTATCGTAGTGCAATCTTCTTCCAAATCCGGAGCAGTCTTGGCCTCCGGACTATTTTTGAGCAGGGTGAGCTCCTATTTCTGAATCGTGCTGTCAATTGTACAGCACAACTTCAGGTGCTCAGTGATGATGGTACCCCCACCTTCTCAGACCACCGAGCCTCGTGCCCCTGATAGAACTGTTGGCCGGGGGGTAACCCTATGAACAAACCCACCTCTTTTTAGATGCCCTCTTGGGTCCACCTGACCAAGAGATGGAATAATTTTGCACCATGTGTCCTACATGAACTAACCCAGACTCTTTTCTTTGCACTACCCGCCATGGCCTGGGGCTAATTATATGCCCCAAGCCCACCATCACAGCTCGAAGGCCCCCCTGCAGGTCCCTAAGAAAAAGGCCCGTAGCCAGTTTTGACAAGTGAACACTGTCACCTCTATACAATTCTCACCTGTGAGCCTTTATGTCAGGATGCCTTATCACTGACCCAAGACCAGCCCTCATAGCTTGGCTTACTTCTCTGTTTACACCGCGCCTTGCACGATCAATGCACCTGGGATGACAGTCAGCTTTCCACACCAACCGTGAAATAATGTTTGACCATATCAGCTTCATAGTTGGAAACTTAGCCTTTAAGGCCTGCAAGTCCTGAATCACCTGCAATATTAATGACTTGCCTGTACGCCTGGTCAAGTCATTACCCCCCAAGTGAACAACAAATATATCCGGGGGTGCATCTATGATATTAATGAAGGCTCTCTCTAATAGCTCAGCCCAAAGCATACCCCTCTTTCCTTTCCACTCCAGTGTGGCCAGAGCTCCCAGGCCCAAATTACGGCCCCAACCAGTCCGCAAAGCGTGTTTAACCGCCCAATGAACATAACTGTGGCCATACACCATGATGCATTGCCGGGTGGCAGCCGCCCCAAATCCTTAAAGAGAGAAAACAAACCACATCTAATGTGGGAGGGGCCGTACATAAGTTTTGAACCTGTGAGATGACCACCTTCCTACCTTCATCTGCTCTTCCCCATAAACCTAATGCAGGGGCTGTAGATGCTACGCCTGTTCTAAAAGAGTGGGTACCAAACTTCCAACCTACAATGCCTGCCTCCTGCAGCCCACGCGATGTAACGGTCCAAAACTATTATTTCGTGAGGGGTGAGCCATCCCTGTGACAAAATAAATCACCACCCGTATTCCCCCTTATCTGAACAAATTCTGACATAGCTTTAACTGGGCAAAGCTCTTTTACTGAGCAAAGCTGAAGGCTTATAACATGGCCTTTACCAGACTGGTCGGTCTTAGATCGGCAGAGATGAAACAAGACTCTGTCTTTGGAGACCAATAAGTCGTCCATCTGCAACTCCGACCCTGATTTGTCTAATTTGGACGCCCTTACCAACTCACTAATTCTAAAGGCCCCCAAAAATGCACATAGGGCCGCTGCTTTGAATAATTTGACCTCGTCTTTGTCAGTGCACACCTTGCCCCAAACTTGACCTAGCTGAAAAAGAATTTTGGGGGACATAGGGCTACGCTTATCTTTGTGTCTACCTCTTTCTTTACCCCAGCCCTCAACCATTTTTCTGACCCTGAAATCACTAGCTGGATCAGGACATCCGTGTGCTTTACATAAAAAGCCAGTGCAGACATCCTCCCCTGAATGGTACAAGGAGCCAAACCTTTACGATGGAGATAAACTCTGTACTGCTGTAGATGGTCAACCATTATACGCCATGGTCTACCCATGCCTTCTCCATTGCAAAAGGCAAAAAATTCTTCACAAGCAGCTGCATAGCTGCGCCTGGTACTGGGAGCAATCGGTAAACTAATTGCTCGGTTGGCTTCAATCCTCCAATCCTCCATACCTCTTGTGGCAATATCTCTGGATGAGCCTGAGCATTCAGAGCCAGCGCCCTGAACTGGTCGATCTGTTGATGGGACAGGGCGTCAGCCAGCTCATTTTTTATGCCAGGCACATGACAAGCCTGGAACACGATATTATATCTCAAACAACGCAGCATAAACGCTCTCACCAGTTTCATAACCCTCTGCGATTTTGACGTAAGGGTATTCACCACATGTACTACTGCCATATTGTCACACCAAAATGTGACTACAGAATTCGTCCAGATCTCGGCTCATAGCCATAGGGCTCCCAGAATTGGAAAAAATTCCAAAAATGTGAGATCTTGGGTGACTTCGGAGTCACTCCACTCCATCGGCCATAGGCCGGCACACCATTGGCCTCTAAAGTAAATGCCATATCCCAATGATCCTGCAGCATCAGAGTGCACTTGGAATTCAGCCCCCAAGTTCACCTCATCTCTCCAGAATGAAACACCATTAAATCCATCCAGGAACTGCAACCATGTCTGCAGGTCATCCCTCATGCCTGCTGAAATTTTTCTCCTTTGATGCGGTTTTGTTAAACCCCTCATTTCCTCACACAGCCATCTCAAAAAGGCGCTATCGGGGGCAATGACTTTACACGCAAAGTTAAGGTGACCGACCACCTCCTGCAGCTCACGGAGTGTAACTCTGGTATGTTGTAACAAGTTCCGGATTCAAATCCTGAGGTCCACCAATTAACTATCTGGAAGGCTACTGGATTGCTGAATAGTATCCAGTTCGATCCCCAAAAAGGTAATTGTAGTAGACGGGCCTTCCGACTTTTCCTCAGCCAAGAGCACACCCAGTTCCCTTGTGACTGTGGGGATCGCCCTTGTGGCTGTGTTTGTTGTGGCCCTCACAAAGGTTCTCTTCCTCTTGGTTCTTCTCACTTGTCACCAGGTATTATTATCTTAATACCACCTCTGAGTGTTAGACACAGGTGCTGCCAATTGCCAGGTTTATTGAACTACAGAATCAGTTGGTTTGAATAACAGATAACCTTTTATTATTAATTATTTCACAAAGTAAATCACGTAGTCACTGTAACAGGGGTCTGATTAAGTTTGGGTAGGACGGGACATATATTCAGGCTTGTGTCATATACTTTCAATCACTTAATATCTCTATTATTCTAGGTGTTCTCATTCCTGCTTGTTCACTCTAATAACCTTGGTCTTAATTCTCTTTCCTAACTCTCTCCTCAGATCACTCTAATTCTTCTCTTCTCTCTAAGCTCCAACTTCTCAACTCTCTTTCTCAGTTTCCAACTGTCTAACTGTCTAACTGTCCCCTGTGGTTCCGCCCCTCCTGCTCTATCCTTGGCTCCTCCCTCTAGAGCTCCTGTGACTGACAGGCAGGAATGACGTCACCTGTAGGCATTTCGCCACACACCTTCCCCCTTAAAAAGTTTGTTTCAGGGAGCAAAACTTAAAGTAGTTTGCTCCATGAACAACATAAAACAGTTTTCAACATGTATTAATAATATTCCTAATACTTTACATTTTTAAATCACATTTATACTCACCACGTTTAAACTCCATCAACATTTACAACACTTTCAAACTTTTCCCACTATAATACTTTATCATTGCTTACCATTATTTCATCTAACAATTGCATTTTTACATTCTTTTTTTCCTTTTATTTATACAGAAATAGAACTCTTTATTTCATTTCATTACATTTTGTTGTCTGTTTATTCTTTATTAAGTCTTCGAGACCAGGCTTCAGCAACCATCTTGTGAGTCTTTCCTTTTCTGCGGATTTCAAATTCAAAATCTTGCAAGTTCCTAGTCCATTTTGCAAGCTTGTTTTTATAGGATTTCACAGTTTGTACCTCCATGAGAGGAAATGAATCTGTCCCAAGGATGAATCTCATCCCTCCCACGTAAGACTTCAGTCTTGGCGATGTCCTACCATTTAATAAGTTTGCTTTTACGTTGTTAAGCCAGTGTCTCTCACCTGCCTGGAGTTTCTTGTTGCTCAGAGCCACCTGGTGCAGGTTCCCTTTGTCCTTCTCTCGGAACAGCACGGCTCCTGGTTCGAATCTGGACTCTTCAGCGTCAGCGAAGATGGTGTAGTCCCTCCCGAACTCTGGACCTCCTACGCCATGATCGGCCATCCCTGCAGTCTGCACCTTCCCGACGGTCTCCTGGCCTCCGCTCGGCCTCCGGATCCTCTCAGCTTTTCTTTTAACTTTTAACTTTTCTAAAGGAGAGGCTATACCTATCCAATAGCCTGCTATCCTTATTAAAACTTTTACTCTTGCTTCTATTATTAGTTTCATGAGCAGAGTAAAGCTTATTATTATTTTCTCCCAGTTATAGAGTATACCTCTTCCTTCCCAGTATTGCCTTTCATATTTCTTTCTGGGCACTTGTCTCATTGTGCATGTTTCACTATTTTCTTTCCCATGGTCCGGTTCAATCCTCTTAACCTGTACCACTATTTGTCCGGCTTCTCCTTCCTCCTGAATAATATAAGTTATTTCACTCCTTTTGGATTTTATTTTACAAAAATCTGCCCCGTTTACTGGCAATTTATCTCCTTGGACAGGTTTTAACACCAAAACCTCATCTCCAGGATTGAATGTTCTCTCTCTGGCCTTTTTGTCATACCCTAGGTTTTGTTTCTTTTGCTGGCCCTGTAAATTCTCTGCTGCAATCTTTAGAGATTTCTGCAAGGTGTTCATTAAGTTATCTACGTATTGAATTACTGTTTCAGGATCTTGCTCCTCCTCTAGTTCCTCCCAATTTTGTCGGAGTAAATCTAGGGGTCCCCGCACCTTCCGCCCAAACAACAGTTCGAAAGGACTGAACCCGGTGCTTTCCTGGGGTACAGATCTATAAGCGTACAGTAATTGTTGTAATTTGTGGTCCCAATTATTGGGATTCCCTGCAGTGTATGCCCTAATCATACGCATGAGGGTTCCATTAAATTTCTTCCCCCTCCTCCTGGGATTTATTAAGCTCTCCCTATATAAAAGGTCTTTTTCCTCAAAGTACCTCTCGGGGTTCTCAGGGTTTACTGGTCCTTCGCTAACCATTTTAAAGTATTGTTCCAAGGTAGAATCTGCTTTTTGTTCCTTTTTAAATGTACTCTTGTTTGGATTCCTCATGGTTACTAAATCAGCTATCTCATCGTTCCCTCTTATTAGTTCATTAGGGAATTCATGTCTTTCTTCCGATATTTCTTTATTTTCTTTCTGGGAGCGCGTATTCACTAAAACACTCTTGACATGTTCAGAGAGATCTATCCCTATTAGGCATGGAGCTGGTAATTGATCAGTAATTCCTGTTTTCCACATCCCAGTCCACCCTTGATATTTTATCGGTATTTTCGCCACTGGTAACATAATTATCTCTGCCCCAATTCCTTTGACTGTTAGGCTTTCATCTTTCAATATATATTCTGGAGGGATTATTTCTGGATGGCATAACGTCACCTGAGAGCACGAGTCTTTTAGAGCTAGATATTTAGTCTCATTTATATAAATCTTATCCCCAGAACATCTAACAAGTTCCTGGTTACTTTCAATCAAATAACACTGGAGAATTTTAGCTATTGGGAGTTGTTGTTCTTGTTGTTCTGGGCTCTCTGCTCTAGCAGTAACTGGGGTTGCTATGGCGCCCACTTCAACTGCCCCTGTCGGTGCTTTATTCTGCTGTATGCAGTATACTTTCTTAGGCAAATTCACTTTTTGTTGCCCAAACTCCCTATTCTTAGCACATTGAGCTATGAAGTGTCCTTTTTCCCCACAGCCAAAACAGGATCTAGAGACTCTTTGTTCCAAACTTGGGGACTTATCTCCCTGTCCTTCCCAGTTCTTATATCTCTGCTGGCTCTGCTCTGAGGTTTGGCCCTTAAAATGGTTTCCAACTGCCTGTTGGTTCCTGAGGTACTCTCTGGGTTCCTTTTTTCTATCCTCCCAGGTTTTTCCTCCAACTTTTACCTCAGAATATCTTGGGTTTCTTATATGTGTTATATGGTCCGCCATTTCACTGGCTTCCCTAATATTTTTCGGCTTTTTGTCTGTCACCAGATACCTCAGTTCCCCAGGTAGAACTGAGAAGAATTGTTCAAGCCCTATTATATTTTTCATTTCCTCTAGGGTCTGAACTTCTGCCTGCTCCAGCCATTTGTCAAGATATTTAGTCATTTTTGCTCCCAGTTGGGAGTAGGATTCATCTGGCTTTTTGATCAATGCTCTAAATTTCCGTCTTAGATTTTCTGCATTGATGCCAAAGTGTAGGAAGACCATCTTTTTGTATTCTTGGTAGTCCCTAGCCACCTCTTCTGGCATTTGGGCATAGATTTCGGCCATTTCACCGCTAATCTTAGACCTCATTACTACCATTCTTTCTGGTCCTTCAACACCGAAGTCCCAGCACGAGCGTTCGAACAGGATCATGAAGGCTTCGGGGTTATCGCCTGTCCTATATATAGGGAACTTCTTAAGGTCTGCTTTCGATAAGCATCCCCCCTCAGAATTTGTGTTGGTGTTGTTATTATTATTAGCTTGGGCTTCTGCTAGCTCCATTCGCCTCATTTCCAACTGAAAATTCATTTCTTTTTCCCTCAGGGCAATCTCCTGGGCTGCAGTCTCCGCCCTTAATGCAGTCTCTCTTTCTCTTTCTCTTTCTTGGGCTTTAGCTTTAAATTCTAGCTCTTTTAATTTAAATGCTTGTCCCCTTTCAAATTCTAACTCTTTTAATTTAAATGCTTGCTCCCTTTCAAATTCTAACTCTTTTAATTTAAATGCTTGCTCCCTTTCAAATTTCCATTTTAGATACTCTAGTGAGGTAGATTCTCCCCTTGAGACAACTACTTCTTCCCTTGAGGCGGTTTCCTCCCCTGAGGCAACCTCGCCCCTTGAGGCAGTTTCCTCCCTTGAGGTATTACCCTCCTGGATTACAATTTCATCCTCCTCCTCCAGCTCTAAGATTCCCTCCTCACGAGGTAAATCTTGTGGCTTTGATGATGCCTCTTTTGCCCCCTTCCCTTTCTTGGTAGGCATCTTTATTAATGATTTGTTTGGATCTCTAAAGACAAGCCTCAATTCAAACGGCTTTTTTCCTTTCTTGAGTTAGAGAGAGAGAGTGATACTGTTTCTATTAGCTTTTCGCTGGCAGCTACTGAGTTATTTTGGTTACACTGTTTTTCTCCTCTGGCCCTCAGCCAGTCCCTTGGCCTGATACAACGTCTCTTTTTGCTCTTGGCCACAGAAAATAAACAGAAATGTTTGCCTTTAGTAATGGTCCCAGCCTTTACTGTTCAATCACCTCAGTTCTTTGTCCCTTCGGCCTCCACTTGTCCCTGCAATGCTCACTTAGAGCTTGGGTCCCAAGCTAGCCTGGACTTCACTTCACCCGTGAGGTAATTTGAAACCCCCCTTTGAATTTTCCCTCAGAGCTTTGCTTTACTATTTCAGTCCTTCTACGTTGTATGACCTGGAGTCCCTAAGTTATTCCCTAAACAGAGGGTTCACTACTCCTTCGCACACGTCTCTCTGACTGATTAATAGTTCTCCTTAGCTCTGAAAATTCAATGGCTTTTCTTGCTGGACTATTATTTCTTTTGGCTCACTGGATTTCTACTTGAATCCCTTCACTTGTGGGATCCACACCTCATGTGGGGATTCACTTTGTATCCCACACCTTGTGGGGATTCATTTCGGATCCCACACCTCTTGTGGGGATTCACTTTGTATCCCACACCTCTTGTGGGGATTCACTTCGGATCCCACACCTCTTGTGGGGATTCACTTCGGATCCCACCTCGCTGCCACCACTTGTGGGGATCGCCCTTGTGGCTGTGTTTGTTGTGGCCCTCACAAAGGTTCTCTCCCTCTTGGTTCTTCTCACTTGTCACCAGGTATTATTATCTTAATACCACCTCTGAGTGTTAGACACAGGTGCTGCCAATTGCCAGGTTTATTGAACTACAGAATCAGTTGGTTTGAATAACAGATAACCTTTTATTATTAATTATTTCACAAAGTAAATCACGTAGTCACTGTAACAGGGGTCTGATTAAGTTTGGGTAGGATGGGACATATATTCAGGCTTGTGTTATATACTTTCAATCACTTAATATCTCTATTATTCTAGGTGTTCTCATTCCTGCTTGTTCACTCTAATAACCTTGGTCTTAATTCTCTTTCCTAACTCTCTCCTCAGATCACTCTAATTCTTCTCTTCTCTCTAAGCTCCAACTTCTCAACTCTCTTTCTCAGTTTCCAACTGTCTAACTGTCTAACTGTCCCCTGTGGTTCCGCTCCTCCTGCTCTATCCTTGGCTCCTCCCTCTAGAGCTCCTGTGACTGACAGGCAGGAATGACATCACCTGTAGGCATTTCGCCACAGTGACCATCTGGAAAGTCCTCATGAGGTGCTCACATTGACCAAACCTGGGCTTCCCACAGAATAAAAAAATCATCGAAATAATGGACAACCTGGGAAAGCCCCGCCCTACGCTTAAAGACCCATTCTAAAAAGGAACTGAAGCACTCAAATGCAGCGCAGGAAACTGAGCACCCCATCAGCATTGCCTGATCCATGTAGAAGAGGCCCTCAAACTGAAAACCTAGCAAATCGAAATCCTTAGGGTGAACTGGCAACAAATGAAAAGCAGACTTAATGTCTGCCTTTCCAAATTCAGCCCCATTGCCACAGGACCTAACCATCCTTATTGCAGCATCAAAAGACATGTAACGAACTGTGCAGAGTTCCTGAGGGATCTTGTCATTCACCGAATCCCCAGCAGGGTATGATAAGTGGTGAATGAGGCAAAATTCTCCTGGCGCTTTTTTGGGGACAACCCCGAGAGGGGAAATGTGCAGATTAGGTACGGGCGGCTCCTTGAAAGGTCCTGCCGCTCTCCCCTCAACAATTTCTTTATCTTTTTCTTAACTACGTCCTCCATACCTCTTACTGATTTTAGGTTGTTTGCAGAAGTGGCAAAACTAGCGCCCTGAACAGGAATTCTAAAACCAAATTGGAAACCCTCCAATAAATATCGGGCCACTTCCCTATTTGGGTAGGAAAGCAACCAGTCAGCCAAAACTGACAATTTAATTGGACTGGGGCCCTTTTGCAATGGTAGAAGAGCCGGGTGGCTGCTTCTTAGGACCCCCGCTGTCCTTGTTTCAACCCAATCCCTGGCACCCTCTGAAACATGACACTGAGCCATGGGGGTTCCCGCATATTGAACATTGATGTTGGAATCTATAAGGTCTCCGGTTGCAGAAACCTTTGGCATTGAATTCCCAGCAAACCAGGTGGAGTTGAACCACCTGGCTGGCTAAAGCGTGGGGGGCAGTGGGAGTATTGGCTCTCTGTATGAGATGTCCGCTATCAAAACAATCACCCAAAGTGGGGCGAGATGGGGTCATCAATTGTAACCATAGACAGTGATGATGCACGTCCCAGCGCATTTGGGGGTTTATCGCCACCCTCATATGGAACCCCTCATCATAAAGCAGCCATGCATGGTCCAGGAAATCTACATATGCCCTAGATATCAGATGAATGTATTGTGTGAGGGTGAAAGCCTTGGCTGGATAAGCTTTAACTATGATGCCAGCATAGATAAAAAAACCTGGCAGCCAGTTTGCTGAACATCTCTCAGGCTTCTTCCATCTAAACCTCTCCTTTTCCCTATCTCCCTCTTTGGTGCCTTTCTTTTCTTCCATTTTCCTATTCAGAAGTTCAAATACGTCAACGTATTCGCCTCGTCCAATCTTCTCCATCGTGGCTGGGAGAAGGTGATCACCTAGAGGTAAGGATTGATCCCCATAAGGAAGAGCACTCCGGGGAACTGAATTATACCCCGTATTCGGAATTGAAGGGTAGGTATGTTGTTGCAAACCTTCCATAAAATCCGGAACTTGACCGGGAGAAGACCACTGAGGGTACGGCGCCGTCCAGGGCTTCGAAGCCGGTACGGGCCCCACTAGCGTGAGGGGGCTGATGCCACTGCCGGAGGGCAAAAAACTGGCATTCAGCTGCGGAACAACTGGTGGAGTAACTTCTCCCCAAGGCCAAATTCCTTCCATGTGCTGTGTGGGTGCTTACTCACCTTCAACCGGCGCTGCTGGAATCACCTCAGTTGCAGGAGGCAATTCGGTCACCAGCTGGCCGGTACCAGGCATAGAAACGTCATTCCCCACCAGCCTGCCTGCTGGAACATTGCTGGACCTGGACACAATAGTTTGCCATCAGTACATCCTTCCATCTGCTCACTTGTATCAGGCGTGACCACCCATTCCACATTCATGCTCAAGGTTGATGATCCTCCTCCTGATAGTTCCGTGGAAACTGCCTCTGCAGCCGCAGCACATTCCTTTTCCAAGAGAGCAATTTGGGACATTACATCACCCAATTGCCTGAGCTCCGCCATCCTACGTGCCTTAGACTCCCTATGTGACCTCCTTGGAGTAGCGATGCTGGCAGCCTCCCTAGCCATGGCCCTTTTCCTTTCAAGATCACTCAGTTTAGCTAAGATGGCACTGTAATCAGGCCACTCCTCATCATCAGATGAAGAAAGAGCCAGTGGAGCTCTAACCGGGGCCCTGCATTTCGCAGGCTGTTTGCCCTTTTTTTAGAACCATGCCCTTTTTTGGGCCCCATGCTGACAGTACTTTCCTTTATCTGGTCTTTTCTTCTTTTCTCTTTTTAAAAATTTATTTATTCCTAATTTATTTAATTTAATTTAATTTAATTTAATTTTAATTTTTTAAAAAATAATTATTATGCAGCCCCAGCAGGGGGCACAATAACCACTCTCAACTATTCCTCTTTCTCTTTTTCTTTCTTTCTTTTTTTTTTTGAATAAACACCTACAAGTAGTCCAGCAGGGGGCGCAGCCCAGCACAAACTGCCATTTACCCTTTAAAAAAAAACACACCAGTAAACCAATAACAAATTTGGGGAGGGGGGGTAACCTCAGCCCAATTAATACAACTAAACCCCTTGTGATTTATTATTTATTTATTTATTTCATGTAAACACAGCAATACGATTCCCCCTTGAAGACTATTAAAGCAATCTACAGAGGAATCAGAGACTAATAATCCTTCTCCCGTCCCTCTTTTTCTTTTCTTTTCTTTTTTTAAATCAATCAATCAAACCTTTATTGGCATACACAAAACACCTAATCAAAACTACATTCAGTAAAACTTGTGTTACGTTCACCCCGTGCCCCTGCTTCTTTTTCTCAACCAAAGGGCTCACGCTGGTGACGTTCTCTCTTTCCTTCGCTGCCACCAGTGGATTTCTTTATCCACCCTGTAAAAGACTTCAGTCTGACACTGGCTGCCAACAACAGAACTTGTTTATTAAAGGGTATTAGGGTATTAGGGTAATTCAGGATCACCGATGTTCTTTATTCATTTCATAGAATCAAAATCATTGAAATATATATTCTGCCACACTTTCAATCACCTGTTTTGTTTATTCACTTTAACCAGCTTATCTTTATTAGTTTCAGTTCTCACTCTTTCTCTGACTATCTCTCTCTCTCTGCAAACCTCCCTCTGCCTCTTCTCACTCACTCTCTCTCTCTAACTGACTTAACTGACTCCCTGTCTCCGCCCCTCCAGTCCTCTCATAGGCTTATGCAAATGAGCTCCAGCTATGAGTGATGGGCATGATGTGGGGCATCCGTCACATACCTCTCCCCTTGGAAAAGTTTGTTTCATGGGGAAACCTTATAGTTTACCCTCATGAACAACACAATTAGGCAGTGAACAATTTATCCAAAACATTTTCACACTACTATGCTAAATATTAAATATATTTCACTTATACAGTGTTTATGCATATATTCTATTATCATTTACTATTTTGAGCAAATTAAACTTATTACCTAAAACATTTAAACCAGTCAATACAGTTATCACTATTTAATTGATTACATTAATTCAACTCACATTAATTTTACATTTATAACACTACTTACCATTAATTCAATACGACATTACATTTTAATTACATCTCAAACTTAATGCACAAACTGATTAGTTCATATAACATTACACTTTTCTTCTTCTCCATCCGTTAGTCCTCCGGTCTCCGCGACAACGCGTCAGCTACCACGTTATGGGTTCCCTTCACATTGCGGATTTCGAAATCAAAGTCCTGCAAAAGTAGGGCCCATCTCATCAGTTTGTTGTTATTGGCCCGAATAGTTCTTAGCCACAGAAGTGGGGAATGATCGGTGCAAAGTACAAAGTGTCGTCCCCATATGTATGGCCTCAGTTTCTGCAATGCCCAAACTATGGCTAGGCATTCTCGCTCAATCGTCGACAAGTGTCTTTCACCCGCCTGCAGTTTCTTGCTGAGGTAGGTCACCGGATGATGGTTTCCGTTGTCGTCTGCTTGGCTCAGCACGGCTCCCAGCCCGATGTTGGACGCATCAGTGTAGATTATAAATTCCCTCTGGAAGTCTGGGGCTCTCAGAACAGGACCTGTGGTTAGCGCTGTCTTCAGTTTGTTAAAGGCATTCTCGCATTCGGCCGTCCATTGGATTTTCTCGGCTTGTTTCTTGCAGGTTAGATCAGACAAAGGGGCGGCTGTCTCGCTAAAGTTCGGCACAAAGTGACGATAATAGCCGGCTAACCCTAGAAAAGCTCTTACTTTTTTCTTAGATGTTGGTTTGGGCCAATGGTCAATAGCCTCTATTTTGGTTTCAAGGGGTTTGATTGTGCCTCCCCCTACTACATGTCCTAAATATTTTATTTCTGAATTTCCTAGATGACATTTACTTGCTTTAGCTGTTAACCCAGCCTCCTGTAATCTCTGTAATATGATTTTAAGGTGGATTATGTGCTCTTCCCAAGTCTGGCTATAGATCCCTGTGTCATCTATGTATGCCACTGTGAAGTCTCTAAGCCCCTGTAAGGTTTGGTCCATGAGTCTCTGAAAGGTCACTGGTGCATTTCTTAATCTGAAACTTAAGACTCGGAATTCAAACAAACCAAAAGGGCTACAGAAAGCGGTCTTTTCTTGATCTTTGGGGTCTAGACCCACTTGCCAGAACCCCTTAGTCAGGTCGAAACTTGATATGAATTGACATCTTCCTATAGTCTCTATCAGGTCATCTAACCGAGGCATTGAATAAGCATCTGTCTTAGTGACGTGGTTCAATTTTTGATAGTCTACACAAAAGCGGGTGCTTCCATCAGGTTTGTCTACCAGCACTATTGGGGCTGCCCAAGGGCTAGAAGAAGGAATGATGATTTTTTCCTTTAGCATCTCATCTAGCTCCTTACAAACCTTGGCAACATATGGCCCCGTTACCCTATAAGGCGTGACAGCTATGGGAGGCACATCCCCGGTATCTATTTTATGTAATACCCCCTTGGCTACACCAGGCTTATTAGAGAAGACTTGCTTGTATTTTTGCAGCAAGGCTCTTGCTTCATCTTGTTGCTCTAGTGATAGAGTGGGGCTAATTTTAACTTCCTCAGGGTTGTACTGGGGTTCACCCCTTCCTTCCCAATATTGTATTTCAGGTTTTTCATTGGGCGTTTCTTTGATGGCATACAACACAGAATTGTTCTTTCTATAATATGGTTTAATCATGTTTATGTGTACAACCCTTCTGCCTTCCTCTCCCTCCTCCTGAATTACATAGTTTATGTCACTCATTTTAGCGATCACCCTAAATGGACCCGACCATGCTAGTTGAAGTTTATTCCCTTTTATGGGTTTTAACATTAACACTTCGTCTCCAGGATTAAATACTCTTTCCCTTGCCTTTTTATCGTACCATTGTTTTTGCTTTACTTGATTGCTCTTTAAATTTTCGGCTGCTAGCTCTAGAGACTGTTGTAAGGAGTTCATCAGTGCATCTATGTATTGGACCACTGATTCAGGATCCTCCTCCCTATGTTCCTCCCATTTTTGACGGAGTAGATCTAGGGGTCCTCTAGCTTTCCGTCCAAATAACAGTTCGAAAGGGCTAAATCCTGTACTTTCCTGGGGTACAGATCTATAGGCATTTAATAATGGTTGCAATTTATGGTCCCAGTCATTTGGATTCTCTGCTGTATATGCACGAATCATTCTCATTAGGGTCCCATTAAACTTCTCAACCAACCCATTGGTCTGGGGATGATAAGGGGATGACGTGATGTGAGTAATCCCGCAGACTTGCCACAATCTTTTCATTAGTTTGGATGTAAACGAAGTCCCTAAGTCGGTAATAATCTCAGAAGCCAAGCCCATGCAACACATATAGTTTATTAGCGAATCTGCCACTGTCTCTGTTTCCATATTCCACAATGGTACAGCTTCTGGATACCTTGTGGCATAATCAATTATGGACAGAATAAATCTATTCCCTCGCTTGGTCACTTTGGGTAGGGGTCCCACTATATCTAGGCCTATTCTTTGAAATGGGGTTGAGATGACTGGCAAAGGACACAACTTAGCCTTGGTCTTGTCATTACCAGTCCCTTGTCTTTGGCAGGTGTCACAGCTCTGACAATATAACTTGACCTGCTTTCCCATCCCAGGCCAATAGAAATTTTGAGCAATCCTTTGCTTAGTTCGTGAGATCCCTAGATGGGCTGCAAATATGTCTTTGTGCTCCTTTTCTACAATTCTTTCTCTATATTTGAAAGGAATCACTAGTTGTTTGTGTATGCTTTCCCCTCCCCTCTTAGGATTCACTAGGACCTCTCGGTACAATAGGTCTTCCTTCACACAGTATCTTTCGGGGTTTTCAGGGGTCAGGGGCCCTTCCTTAGCTTGTCTAAAGCATTCACTTAAGGTAGGGTCTCCTTTTTGTTCTTTTCTGAAAGACTGATTATGAGGATTCCTCATAGTGACTAGATCAGCTGTTTCATTCCCTTCTATTATTTCAGCACGGTTTTCATATTTTTCCTCAGGGGCTTCACTTTGCCCTCCCTGGGAGTGAGTTGTTACTAAAACACTCTTCACATGCTCAGATAGATCCAGTCCTATTAAACATGGGGCAGGAATTTGGTCGAATATGGCCACTTTCCAACTTCCCGTCCACCCCTTATATTTTATGAGAATTTTAGCCATGGGCAATACCACTAATTCGGTTCCAATCCCTTTGATAGAAATATTTTCATTCCTTATTAGATTTTCCCTAGGGATTATATCCGGGTGACACACTGACTTGAGAGCACGAGTCTTTTAATGCAAGATACTTATTATCATTCTCATAAATAACCTCACCGGAGCTGCAAAGAAGCTCTTGGTTACATTTTATCAAGTAGCATTGGACTACCCTCCCCAAAGGAGGTTCTTGCTCTTGGCTCTCTGCCCTCGCTGTTACTGGGGTTGCTCTGGCAACAGTTTCAACTGCCTCCGTGGTAGCTTCTTTAAGCTGTACACAATATATCTTCTTTGGCTGACTGGAATTTCCCCCTCCTTTTTGTTGGTTAAAGTCCCTTGTCCTCTGGGTCTGACACTGGGCCCAAAAGTGTCCTTTCTCCCCGCACCCATAACATGTTTTGTGAGCTCTGGGTTCGAAATATGGGGCTTTGTCAACCTTTCCATCAGAGCTATTATGTGGCCGTTGTCGGTGCCTCAGCTCTGGGGATGATGGCTTGCCTTTAAAATGGCTTCCAGTAGCTTGGGTATTTCTGTGGTATTCCTTAATATGTGGGGTCCCTCTTTTTTTGTCCTCCCACACTTTCCCACCAATTTTCACCTCAGAGAACCTGGGGTTTCTTATTTCATTAATTGAATCTGCATATTCACATGCTTCCTGTACACTTTTAGGATTTTTGTCTCTCACTAAGTATCTTGATTCACCAGGTAAAACAGAATAAAATTGCTCCAGCCCTATTACATTTTTCATTTGTTCTAGAGACGTGACGTTCTCACGCTCCAACCACTTCTCTAGATACTGTACTAATTTCGCCCCTACTTGGGAATAAGATTCCTCATGTTGTTTTGTCAGGGCACGAAATTTTCTCCTCAGGTGTTCTGCATTGATGGCATATTGCGAATAAATCAATTTCCTATAAGCCTCAAAGTCTCTGGCTTGATCTAGGGGCATTTGTGAATAGAGGTCAGCTAAATCTCCACTTATTTGAGATCTTAGCACTATCATTCGTTCCTCCTCTTTCACGTTAAAGTCCCAGCAAGCGTGCTCAAAGGAAATGAGAAATGATTCTGGGCAGTCACGTTTTCTGTACTGGGGAAATTTCTTGAGATCTATTTTTGCAAGATTCCCCTCATTAGCATTATTATTGTTATTATTTTGAGCCGCCAATTCTAATTTTTTCATTTCTATTTGAAATTCCATCTCTCTTCGTCTTTCCTCAGCCCTAGCTTTTTCTCTCTCCATTTCAAAATCTAATTCCTTTTGTCTTTCCTCAGCCCTAGCTTTTTCTCTTTCTCTTTCCAGTTCTAATTGATTATTCATGGCTAGCTCCTGTAATTTAAATTCTTGTTCTAGCTTCCATCTTTCAAACTCTTGGGAGATTAGAACATTTTCTCTCCCTGAGGCACCCTCTTGAGTCTCCTCCTGTTCTACAGATATAGGAACTCCATCCTCTTCCTGAGGTAATAGGCCTTGTTGTGCCTCTTCAGGATCAATTAACTCCATCACTGGCTTTTTACTTCTCTTAGGTGGCATTAGTATCTGTGTATTTATTTGGATAAGCTCTGGTTTATATTGCAGAGAGATAGTCAGGCCTCTATTTAAAACACCCTCTCTTTTTCTTTCCTTTCTGTATGCGATACTATGTAGCTCTCCTTCGGCTACACTTTCCAGTCACAATGTTCCTTAGTCTAAGACAATTTTTCTTGCCTCTAGACCCAGAACAAACTCTGATTTTATTCAAGCCTCTGCTTGTCCTTATTTCCTCCGACCTGTTTTGACCCCAGCTTCTACTTTTTCTCCACAAGCACTCCCTTCACTCTCGGAGCCTTGGATTCTAAGTTAGCCCACTGAGTCCATTCAAATCCTGAGGTAACCTCAGCAGAATTTTTCCTCAGAGTCGTTCTCTGTCTTTAGTCTCCCCCAAGATCCGAGTTTAGAAGCCTCGCCACTAAGCTTTTCCACAAAAGCAAGCTCTAGCGAGTTACCCACTTCTTCACTCCTGACCTCTGACTAACAGACCCTCTTGACTCAGGAAAATTCAATTTACACTTTGGCTTTACTGGAATCTTTTTCGGATCCTACCGCTGCCACCACTTGTTACATTCACCCCGTGCCCCTGCTTCTTTTTCTCAACCAAAGGGCTCATGCTGGTGATGTTCTCTCTTTCCTTTGCTGCCACCAGTGGATTTCTTTATCCACCCTGTAAAAGACTTTAGTCTGACACTGGCTGCCAACAACAGAACTTGTTTATTAAAGGGTATTAGGGTATTAGGGTAATTCAGGATCACCGATGTTCTTTATTCATTTCATAGAATCAAAATCATTGAAATATCATGTATTCTGCCACACTTTCAATCACCTCCTGTTTTGTTTATTCACTTTAACCAGCTTATCTTTATTAGTTTCAGTTCTCACTCTTTCTCTGACTTTCTCTCTCTCTCTGCAAACCTCTCTTCCTCTTCTCACTCACTCTCTCTCTAACTGACTTAACTGACTCCCTGTCTCTGCCCCTCCAGTCCTCTCATAGGCTTATGCAAATGAGCTCCAGCTATGAGTGACGGGCGTGACGTGGGGCATCCGTCACAACTTGTTTGCAGCTTTCTGGAACAATATCAAAGTTTGTTCAGATTCGATGTAGTTTTACTATTTATGCCACAAGACACACTCTCCACCCTATCCTATGTACCTTGTAATAATAATAATTAAAATTTTATTGTCGTAATTAGCCTAGTGATTACATCAGAGGATCCATAAACTTGGCTCGAGCAGGGGGTGCTGGTTCAAAACGTGCTATTTTTGGCCTGTTCACTATGTGTGCTAAGAAGTATGCTACTTTCTCCACCCTGTCTTCCACCCTGTCGTTTAACAGAAAACTCATTCTGTCTATATCTGACCACCCTCTTACCTTGAGCAATATTGAGCCCAGATATTGAGCGCGGGGTTCTGAATAGCGAGGGCAATATAAACACGTGTACCAGTGACTCAGTTCCTCCCAGTTCACAAGAGCAGTTCCTCTCATTGTAAGGAATACTCTGAAACCTGACAGATAATACTGCTGAAGGCATTACATTAAATCTGGCCAGGGAATAGGCTCTGCGTTTTTGAGGTGATTGCAATAGATGGTAGTATAGGGCCCTTTGGCCCTGCCTAACAGGAATCAGGTGGCTTAGGCAGGAACAAGTTTTATTTGCTGCATTTAGGAGATCCTGGAATTCAATATCTAATATCCTGCATTCAATCAGCTGAAATGCTTACTTGTGGGGCAGGGAGCCAAGTGATTCCACTGACAGGCCTATTAGTGAGATTTTCTTTTCAATATATGCAAGCTCTCTAGCGATACTTGATTCTTGGAAAATGTGGTGTAAAAAGCTGCCCTCTTTGAAGTTATAATGGATCTTCAACCAATATTTGATTGATCTCAGCCATGCCTGAGTCGCTACCATATTTTGGCCCATCTCTAAACAGAGGGCCGCGTATGGCACATAAGTTTGTACTTCCAGAATTTTCCGCAGGAACATAGATTGGATTTGCTCTAGGGAATGATCCCAGGCCTTTATCCATAAAGGTATGCCATATAGCAACTGTGGAATAATCTTTGCATTAAACACTTTTAATGCAGGTGGTACATATCTATTTCCTGTATTATAAAAGAATCTATGGATTGACTGGATAGTACCCTTAGCCCGTTGTATTGCTGCTTTATGGTGTAGGACCCAGCTATATTTGAAATGAAACATAGTGCCCAGATACCTGAGGTGTTTAACCTGCTCAATCTTTCTTCCCTCAAAAATCCACGTGTGCAATTTCCATGATTTTGTGAATACCATGATTTTAGAATTATCATAATTGAGTTGTAAGTTGTTATTGGCTAAAAACTCAAGGCATTTGTACATCAGACATTTTAAACCAAGTTTGGTACGAGATAAGATAACTGCATCGTCTGCGTACAAAAGTAAAGGGACCTTCGTAGAGCCGATTTTAGGAGGGTGGCCCTCAGTTTCCAGTAGGAAAGGGGCTAAGTCATGCAAAAACAAGTTGAACAGGGAAGGCGCTAGTAAACAGCCCTGTTTGACCCCTCTGTAGGTGGATATCTGACCAGTTAAGATCCCTGAGTTTGAGCACTTGATTTGGCAGGAGGTTGTAGAATACAGTCTCTTAATAAGAAATATCAGCCTTCTATCATTGAGAGGTTGGCTAGTTTGTTCCACAGTTTTTCTCAGTCAATTGAATCAAAAGCTCCCCTTAGATCTAAAAAGGCAACATACAGTTTAGATTTGGCCTGCTTTACATATTTATTTATCAGATGTGCTAAGGTGAAGCAGTGATCAAGGGTGGATTTCCCTTTCCTAAATCCCACTTGTTCTGGTCCAATTATTGCCATCTGCTCTTCCCAGGCTGCCAGTTTATTTAAAAGATGTTTAGCATAAAGTTTTCTTATGATAGATAAAAGACTGATTGGTCTATAATTACTAGGGTTTAGGGGGTCACCTGATTTGTAGATTGGAACTACTATTGCATTGGTCTAGGCTTCTGGTAATAGGCCCGTTTTGTCTACCATGGTAAAAAGGACAGCCAATGGTGCCGTCCACCAATCCATATCAAACTTTAATAGCTCTGGGGATATTATATCAGATCCTGGTGATTTGCCCAGTTTTAACTGAGAGATGAGTTCCTTTATCTCTGTAGGAGTGACCGGAGGCCACTCTGGGACTTCCTTAGGCAGGACTTCACCCTTGACACTGGTGGAGTTGTCTTTATTATAGAACAGGGTTGAGAAATATCTGGACCAAATATTTGGTTCGATGTTAGCGGGATCTGAGAAATTACTTTTAGATGTGTTATTCACTATGTCCCAGAATAGTTTGGATTTTCTAAGGGATATTGCAGTGAGTAGTTGCTTCCATTGGTTATGAATAAAAGCTTGTCTTTTTTCCTTACACAATATCCGTATCTGATTCTTTAGTTTGTAGAATTCGTGAGGTATGTATGCTAGCTCCTGTTCCTTATATTGTCTAAAAATCCTCCTTAGAAGAACTTTTCGGTCTCTACACTCACAATCAAACCAGTTCCATTTGGGACGATTTGGCCTGTTGTGTTCTTGCGTTGGATTACGACTTAATGTTTCCGATAGGAGTGCTATCAGTACTTCATAGGAGCCAATTACATTACTAGGCTCGTTTGATGTCGTTATAGAGAATTTGAAGTCTAATAGTGTTTTAGATGTTAACAGGTGGGCAAACTTTTGTTTTGTTGTCACATTCCAACTTATCTTTTGGAGTACCTCTAAGCTGTTATTCAGTCTTACAAGTGATATTCTACTATCCCTTTCCAGATTCAGCGTAAGTGTCAATGGGAAATGATCACTATAGATATAATCCCCCAGCATAAATTCGACCACGTAGGGTTTTAGGGGTAGAGACACCATAATGTAATCGATGACACTCGCTCCTCTGGCAGAGGCAAAGGTGAATTCTCCAGAGTTGGGGTATTCTGTTAGACCATTTAGCCATATGTAATTATGTTGAACACAAAATCTAGCCATATTAAGCCCTGCTGCATTTAGGATTTTATCCTTGGAGCACCGTTTGTAATTGAATGGTAGCAGCATTGGGTCATCTGGATCTATTTCTGGTATCCTAGCAAATATTTACACACCACTGGCTACTCTGACTTTAAAGTCTCCTCCAATTATAAAATCCTTGTTGGGAAATTGGCCCTCTAGCTCCTCAAGAAAATTGGACAGGAGATCCCACTGCTGGTCTAAAATTGACTTAGAATAGGGAGGCATGTAAATATTAATTCCTACAAGAATTTTTCCATCCAGGGATATCTTAATAGCTAGGAAATTGCAGTTAGGATCAGATGTAGCTATTAGTTCAGGATTTAAGTCAGTGGCAACCAATGTGGCCATGCCAGCCTGTGGATGCCCTTTAGCCTTACGTTTACATGCAGGTAGGCTAAATACTTGAAAACCTGGGAGCTGCAACTGTGATTGCTCCTGTAGACATGTCTCTTGCAGGAGAATGATATCAAATCCTTTTAAGTAGACCAAAAACACCAAAATCTGTTACTTTCGACTTCCACCCTGCAATGTTCCATGAGATGGCTCTTATTAGTGAGGTGGACAAAGCATTTGGATGAGTTTCAATCAGTCAGTTCTCTTGACTCCTCTGTGCAGTCTGTCTAAGTTCTGCCTTCCTGTTTCGTCTGTATTTCTCTTTACCATGCCACTTTAGCGGGATTGTTGTCTGGACATAGTTGTAGCGGTCCCTGGCTATACACTTGCCTCTAAAGCCAAACTGGTCATCCAGAGGGTCATCGCTGATTCCTGAGGTCAGTGGGCGGGTAGTTAAAGTGTCTGAAAAATCAGCTGCATCAGATCCTCCAATGTGTGTCTCTGCCTCTCCTTCATTATCAAGGATGGGCTGATGATGGATTTGCACTTGAACCGGGAGCTGATTTGGACAGGAAGAAATGTGAGGTGCAACATGTGAAAAGCAAGATTCCGCTGATGGCATAGTATTGGGCCACTTGCTTTCATCTTCTGTTTGAATATTCAGTGGTGGCATGTGTGCTTCCATGTTGTCAATTAGCTCAGCCTTCACTTTGTCCAGACTATTAATAATCTTCACCTGTTCCACTCTGGGTAACGCTTTGAAATCAGTGGTAGCCTCTCCCACCAATTTTTTTTAAAAACTATCTCTATTCAATAACTGCAACAAAACTTTGGAAAACAACTGTTAAATTAAATCCCTACCCACCCGCTCTTCCCTCCCCTCCCGAAGGCTTAAATAAACAAAAAAAGGGGGTTGATCTCTCCCCCTTATCCCCCCGACGATCAAATCAAATAATAAATTTCAAAGGAAGGGTAATAAGAAAAGGGGAAGGTAAGGACAATAAATTTAAAGGGGAAACCGCGGGGTTGCGCTAATGCACGACCCAAAAGTCCAAAGCCAGCAAAGCGGAGTGCGATGAAAGCGAAACCGCTTCGTGCCCAGCTCAATCCTCCACGTCCGATGCAGAGCTCAGAGAACGAAGGAAGAGGCTGAGTTGGAGGGACCCTGCCTTGTTAAAGGCTCTGTCCCTCCACCCCTCTGGAGGTGGCGGAGTGAACAGTCTTCATATTGTAGCTCCCTCCTCCCCCCAGTTTCCCCTTCATTCAAGAAAATTCATTCAGGAAAAAAACCTAGCTTGCGCAGTGCCTTCTGACTGTGAGTAGTAGGTGCCCTCAATCTATCAGCCTGTTTACATCTTCCTACTGACAATTATTGTGTAAGTAAACACTTACTGGACACAATATCCAGAATTTAAAGGAATGGACCAAAGCAAGCTAATTGATGCCACCAGCTGAGAAATAATTCGTGGACTGCATATGGCGAGCAGACATGCAAATGTGATAAGACTTCCTGTATGTTGCTAACTCTGTATGCATGTGCACACATACTATATAACATGAAATAAAGGGGAATAGCATTAAATGGGTAGCATCAAATCATAAATGTGCCTTACATGTACATACTAAATAATCTAGGAACTAAATACCTATTGCCACGTGGATGGGTCCTGAGCATAGAAATGGGTACCGCCTATCATTAACTCAACTGGAAAAACCCATACATGGAGACTTTTAAAGAAGTCTGAAATCTGCTGATTGGCTACTCAGGAGAAAGGACTGGTTGGGGGTTGATTAGCATGATTCCACTTTTTGCTCAAGAGCCCTAGTGAATGGGGGCCACTGCTTATTAAGACACACACACATTTAACATTCAGGTAATTCAACAGCTCGCACTTTAAAACCTGAATGCAATGCACTTTGAAATCAGGAAATTAGGGAAGGTGAGTAATTTCTTACCTCTTCACCTTTGTATTCATATTGCTTAGCTTTAGTAAGTCATGCTTTTCTTCTCCCCTCTCTTGACACACAGTAGATTTTGCTGTCTTGTTCCCAAACATTTGATTTGGGGAAAAGCTGTAGAGCAGTGATGGAATGCATGCTTTGCCTCTGAAAGCTCGCAGGTTTAGTCCCTGGCACTTCCATGTAGGGCTGGCTGCAAAAGCCTCCTGTCTCAAGTTCAGGAGAGCTGTTACTCCCTTTAACTATGTTTGAAACCTTGTTTCAAATATTTTTTAAATGCAAGCAGACTTCTTGCAATTCCATTTGAAAACTGGTGGCTTTGGTTTAGCCACTTCATTTCCAGCCTAGCTCTAGCTTGTGGTCTGCTTTCAGCACCCCAGTTGCAAAGATATATGCCTGTCTATGGACCTGAGTGTCTGATAGCCCATTGCAATGAACAGGACAATCTGTTCATTGCACTGGAATAGTTAATATTGCAGATTCTCAACTGCACGTGTCTGAAAAAATGTCAGACTACTCTTTCATTGGCAGATAGAATTTTTTTGGACATGACTCCTAGAATCTCTCAGCCAGTAGCTGGGGACGTTGGATTGCTATAGCTGAAAAAGGAAGATTCTGGGATCTGGTGCAAAAATCTGACCCTTCTGCCATTAATGGATTTCAGACACAACCAGGCCAACTCTTTCAAATGCTTGAAATAAAATACTTGTATCTAAATTTAGTTTTTGGCGTGTGTCTGTCTGTTTCTTACTGCACTGCATGAAAACCCCAAGACGGATTTTCACCAAATTTAGAGGATATCTTTGGGATGATTGGGCTTGAAATATACACAACTATTACTTAGGGGTACTTGGGGGCCATCCTAATTATGTTTTGTTGCCTATAGAGTTGTGTGGTACATAATTTTAAAGATCTCTATGAGATGAGTTCAGAAATTTGCTTGTTTTGAATTATGTCTTAATTTTATGAGTGAGTGTGTGTCCAAATGTTCATTCATTGAGAGGTATGCTGCAAGTGGTTTCTGGGAAATGAACTCACATAGCTGAATGAAGACCGGGGGGGGGGGGGAGCAATGCCAAAGAAAAAAGCAGAGATGGGGACTTGAGTCATGGGGCTCACTGGACTTCAGCCCTCTCCCTAGATACACCTCAAACGTTTTCACTCATTAAGTAATTTCTTGCAAAGTTGCCAAGCAATCCCTCTAACCATTCACAGGATCTTGAGTCAAAGCAACCTATGCAGATGATTCTGAACAGCTGCCTGGTATATGCAGTTCTGAGGATCTAATTTTTGTATAACACCACCACCACCAATATTTAACTGATACTTAGTTTTTTTGTTAAAACTTTTATCTATTATATCAGAGGTCTCCAAACTTTTGAGCGTGAGGGCCACATAATATATTTTCCACATTTTTTAGGGCCTAAGGAACGTGCGCGCACACGTATTCAAGATGCATGCAACTCCCCTTGCATTAACAGAAGTATGGTTTACAAACCCCGTGAAGTGTTAGTTCCCCTCTATTCAGCACTGGTTAGGCCTCCTCTTAGGGTGGCGTGGTGGCGCTGCGGGTTAAACTGCAGAAGCCTCTGTGCTGCAGGGTTGGAAGACCAGCAGTCGTAATATCGAATCCACACAACGGAGTGAGCTCCCATTGCTTGTCCCAGCTCCTGCCCACCTAGCAGTTCGAAAGCATGCAAATGCGAGTAGATAAATAGGTACCACCTCGGTGGGAAGGTAACGGCATTCCGTGTCTAGTCGCGCTAGCCACGTGACCACGGAAACTGTCTTCGGACAAACGCTGGCTCTACGGCTTGGAAACGGGGATGAGCACCGCCCCCTAGAGTCGGACACGACTGGACTAAATGTCAAGGGGAACCTTTACCTTTACCTAGGCCTCCTCTTGAGTACTGTGTCCAATTCTGGATACCGCACTTCAAGAACAATGCCAACAAATTGGAACAACTTCAGAGGATGGCAACAAGGATGATCAAGGGCTGGAAACCAAACCTTATGAGGAAAGACTAAAATAATTGGATATGTTTAGCCTTGAGAAAAGAAGACTGAGGGGAGATATAATAGCACTTTTCAGATACTTGAAAGGCTGTTATACAGAGGAGGGGCAGGATCTGTTCTCAGTTATCCCAGAGTGCAGGACATTCAACAATAGGCTCAAATCACAGGAAACCAGATTTCCATTGAATATCAGGAAAAATGTCCTAACTGTTAGAGTAGTACGGCAATTGAATCAATTAGAGATGGGGGTATTTGTATTCGTACATGAATATCCCCCCCCACAGGTGGAAATAACAAGGGTCTGGCCCCATGGGGCCGGACTGTCCACTCACCATTCTGCCGCGGACTCACGCTTGACGGAGCCTTCCTATTGTGCCGTTGTCCGCAATGGATTAGCCACTCCTGGCAGGAGGCAGGATAACAAGCCTCTCTGCCAGGTTGCAGAGTGGCTAATCCGTTGAGAACAATGGCGTGATAGGAATGCTCCATTGAGCGCGTGTCCGCGGCGGAATGGTGAGTGGACAGTCCAGCCCCATGGGGCCGGACCCTCATTATTTCCACCTGTGGGGGGATATTCATATTTGTATACGAATACCCCCATCTCTAGAATCAATTACCTTGAGAGGTGATGAGTGCTCCAATACTGAAGGTATTCAAGAGAAATTTAGATAGCCACCTGACAGATATGCTTTGATTTGTATTCCTGCACTGAGCAAGGGGTTGGACTCAGTGGTCTTATAAGCCCCTTCCAACTTCATGATTCTATGAATTCTACAATTCTATTAACTAAAACCCTTGTACAAACACTTTTGATCATGAACATATCTGGTACACCATTCTAGACGAGTTTCTGTGGAAGAGAAATAATATAAAGATAACATTGTGTTCCAAAGTAGAAGGACGACTGCTAAGTTCCCTAATACAAATGGTGGCAGGCAGGATGTAGCACTGCTTTCAGGGTTAAAAATGTTTGCACTCCAGTTGATTACTTACTGTGCTGTTTGCTTTGCATGAAGTTCTTTCCCCAGTAATTGAGTGTATCACTGGGAAACTTTAATGTAATTCATTGCCATGGACTATATTTGTTATGTATGTATCTGGTATGTGCAGCCTGTAGTTCACTTCAATCCTATTTAGTGTCTGCTGTGCAGATAATTCCTTGCTAGTTTCACACATTTTAGTAGTTTAGTATGGAGTAGGTAATTTCTTGAGAAAGGAAAGACTGAATCTTTGAGTTTCTTTTGTGATCAATACATATGATGTATGTGTAGGTTTACACCCCCCACACACCCCCACACCCCCACATCACATTAAAGTTTCATTTTTCAAAAAACAAGCACAATGTTTTGTATCTCAGATCCACAACTTTTTATGCAAATAAGCCACCACCCATACTTGAAACATAATTTTGAAGATGGATCATGGCATTTAAACATTTTGTGAAAAGTTGGATAAAAGGGTGCTTTTCTTTCTTTCTTTCAATGTATAAAAATATTCATTTCCTTGCAGAAGTTCCATATAACTTGATAATGAATATGACAGACCTAGTAGTTATGTGATCTCACTGAACTACCCTGAAGGCCATACATCTGTATCTTTTAAGTTATGTGAGGAGGAAGCATTCTGCTATAGGCAACCTGCAATGTTCCTAAATCTAAGGTGCATGGGACATGTGTAGCTTCTCCAAAAGGCTACAAGCATTATGTAAATCTTCCCGGAAATGTCAGTTATGTAATTTCTGGGGTCCTCTCAAACAGTGGTTCACAACCTTGGTAGCCCAGGTGTTCTTGGGCTGCAGCTGCCAGAAGCCTTCACCACCAGCTGTGCTGGCTAGGGCTTCTGGGAATTGCAGTCCAAGAACACTTGGGTTACCCAAGGCTGGGAACCACTGCTCCAGAATTATAGTGATAAAATGTTCTAACACTGTTATCTCTAGAGTGTATCTGGAAATTACACAGTTAGAAGGAAGGAAGGGGAAATATAGGTCAATTTTCAGTTAAAGACAGGATATCAAGTTTTAGGGAACAGAATTCTTTGAAAAAGTGGGAGTAATGGTAATACACTAATGTTGCATAAAAGAATGAGTTATATGCATTACATTCATGATAACAATATGTTTCACACCTCAAACATCTAATTGAGCAAGTTTCTTTTCTTGAATAAAATCTCAGGCTTTAGTACCGAGGCAGGTCTGGCTTGGCATAAGCAACGTTGTATGCTTCTCTCTATTTTTGCTGATGATTGAGAAGGCTGGTTGAGAGGAATCCTTGGCACATGGCGCTTACCATTGACTGCCTATTTCTCTTACTGGGACAGAAAAGGGAGGAGGTGCCATCGCTGCTACTTTCTCATTCATCTCTGTGGTTTTCCAGAACTGTGAGTATCTTCTAATTAACCACAGCCTGTGACTTGTGATGCTGTAGCCAACCACAGCATGCTGATTGGTTATCCTTGGACAGTGGTAAAGTAACTCAAATTTTATCCCAAGAAAAACTCAGTCTTTGCTCTCCATGTATAATGATCTGGGAATAGTTTACCATCTTTACTGAAGTTTACAGAGCAATAAAAAAACCATCTTTCTTTAGATCAGAACATTTTCCCAGCAATAACTTGACAGTGCTGTATTGGGGGCACTTTGGATTCATTTTCAAATGTGCAGTATTACTTCAGGTTATCCTTCTTGGAAAGCCACCTATTATAATGCTACAACTATTTCCTAAACCAGGAAATGTCATATAAATAGTGTAGAAGAATGGGACACATTAAACTGTTTATGTTTTGTGGCATAAACAAACAATATATAATCAGGCTTCCAGCCAAGTGCATAGTAGCTGGAAATGCTCTTGCCATGTATGCATAATTATTCCTGAGTGCCTGTTTATATTAAATGGGATGGTTGTTACTGAGCATGTTTGTCTGCAAGAGATTAGATTAACAGTTAATATTTGTTGCTTAGAGAAAGCTAAGAAATGAAAGATTCTTCTGAGCTTTTTATTTGTTTCCAGGTTGCCTGGAAAAAACAGTAGACTTTATCATCACTCTTGGGCATAATTTTATCAAAATGAACTTAACTTCTGAACAAGGTAGCAACGCAGATGCTTCTAGAGAGAAGATTGTTAGCAATTTCTTCCTTTTTATTTGCTGTTGAATGCAGAATTCTAACAGAATATTTATGCTAGTGTAAGCACTTTTCTCTCATTTTGTTGTTGTTGTTTAGTCGTTTAGTCATGTCCGACTCTTCGTGACCCCATGGACTAGAGCACGCCAGGCCCTCCTGTCTTCCACTGTCTCCCGGAGTTTGGTCAGATTCATGTTCATAGCTTCGATGACACTGTCCAACCATCTCATCCTCTGTCGTCCCCTTCTCCTCTTGCCTTCACACTTTCCCAACATCAGGGTCTTTTCCAGGGAGTCTTCTCTTCTCATGAGATGGCCAAAGTATTGGAGCCTCAGTTTCAGGATCTGTCCTTCCAGTGAGCACTCAGGGTTGATTTCCTTTAGAATGGATAGGTTTGTTCTCCTTGCAGTCCAGGGGACTCTCAAGAGCCTCCTCCAGCACCACAATTCAAAAGCATCAATTCTTCGGCGGTCAGCTTTCTTTATGGTCCAGCTCTCGCTTCCATACATCACTACTGGAAAAACCATAGCTTTGACTACGTATGCGGACCTTTGTCGGCAAGGTGATGTCTCTGCTTTTTAAGATGCTGTCTAGGTTTGTCATCGCTTTCCTCCCAAGAAGCAGGCGTCTTTTAATTTCGTGGCTGCTGTCACCATCTGCAGTGATCATGGACATTCAGTTATATCAGAAATGGGAAAACACTTTCAAAAGTAATTAGTTATAGTTATATTCCCAAGACTCCCAAAGTAGTTATTTGCTATAGTAATTATATTTTTAAACTCTGTAACTCTGTATGTCCTGTTTTTCAAATTTAACTTTTTCTCAAGCACATTTTACTTACCTAAAACAAATCCATTTCAATGCTACCAGTTGCTAGCCCTTGGCACAAAACCCGTCTCCTATCTACCTTATTGTCACCTCAACAAAGTGAAAATGTGAATGTTTGAGAACAGTGGGTGGGTACAAAGAAGGCAAAGAAGATACCAGCTGCTCCTTCCTTCATTGTTTAATTTGTTTTAACATTACCAGTTCTGCGCTGTAGTGCAAAAGTGAAAACTAAAAATTAAAAACCTTTAAAATTGTAACGCATGGCAGCAAAAAAGTGACCGTTTGAGAACAGCAGGTAGGTAAAACAAGAAGGGAAGGGAAGGGAGGGTACAATAAGTGAGGAGAGGGCAAAGAAGAGGGGCAAAAGGGAGTGGCAACCTGTGTTAGGAGTGGGAACTCAGGAAGCAATTCCAGATGTATGTGGACAGGTGGTATCAGAAGGACCCAGTGCACCCTAGTACATCCAACAACAAATACTTTCCCTGTGTGTGGACTGCAATACTGGGATGATTAAGTCAAATATGCAACAAAAAATACTAGAGCAACCTAGAGCAGCTCCAGGACAACAGGCTACAACACCATAGTATGGATGAGCCCTCTGTTGGAGATGTCAGGAGGTATGGCTACCCATTTCATGTCTAGAGAATGAAAGAAAGGTATATCTTCATCGGAGGGACAAGATAAAGTTGTGAGAAGGAAGAAAATGACATTAGTGTTGGCTGGGTGCCAACTCCAACAACAGATGTGGCGTTTGCCTCTCCAGAAGCTTGGAGTCAGCAATTGGATATTGAAACTACAAGAGCACTCTGTTGGTGAAAACAAAACCTTGGAACCCAAGATAATAGGTTAAACAGAGTCTCTTATCAGGCAGCTTCAAATTCTCCCCTTTAATAAGCAGAATAAAGACGCGGAGGGTTTAGGAAAAACACAGAGAGAGTTTGATAAGAATTTATGGCATAACATATTCAGACTTCATATATCAGCATAGATCAGACATATATACATGGCATTATATACATAGCTTGTGCATAAATCTCTTAGAGCAACAAAGACATTCAAAGAAGTAAAGTAAAGACCACCAGACTTACTACTGTGTGGCAATGTGCTGTTCCTACTCTTCTGCTTATATAGTAAGAGCAGCCTATCACTGTAGACAAAGCAGCTGAACGTGGTTAACTAGCACTACCTAAGCTTGTTCCAGCTGCATGCCCTCAGTCATCCATTTTACATTCACTCTTACAGGCATGACTTTGCATTTGTCATCCATTTTACATTCCCTCTACAATATTAAATTTAACCCCTTGTTCACTTATTAGGAACAAATCCTGACAATTAGCAACCCAAAGAATAGACATCTAAAGTTGAAGGAAGGCCAGCATGAGATGGTAAAAGAGCTTCGGGAGATTAACTCTCTTTCTGGACTGGACTTTCTCTGTGGCCTAAAAATAAGTTTGACTTCCTAAGATGCTTTATCTCTGCCACTCTTTGCAGCCATGGCTCTTGACAACCATGGCTCCTGATATCTCCAGCATAGGGCTCATCCATATTGTGGGGTTGCTCTCTTTGTTCTGGGGTTGCTCTGAGTTGTTTTGTTATTTTGTTGTTGGAGATTTGAGGATAAAAAGCAAGGAATAAAAAAAAAATTAAATGTAATCCAAAAATAGAGTAGGAGTGGCAGCAGTCCAATTGCATGACAATTAATCCAAAATGGAGGCAGGCCAAGCCAAGCCAAGGAGCTCAGTCAGCAGCAAAATCCTGCAAGGAATCAACAACAGCAAAACAGAGCACCCACTGCTGTATTTCAGGTCCTTTTAAACTTCTGTCTTCTCTCCTCCAGGACATTGTGATTGCCAACTTGACAGCCCTGATGGTGACACTATTGGTCAGAATAGCAAAAAAGGTGATGTTGCATACACAGGGTGAAATGAAGGCGAGGAATGACAAAAACATGGATGGAGATGAATGACCTCTGTGTCTCTTATTTGTCAAAACAGAACATGCATTTTTAAGAGGCTCTCTTCTGGAAAGTGACAGAAGAAGATGAAAACAAATGAGCACCTCTTCCATGTTTGTTTTCCTTCATTGTAACCCTAAAGTCCCATACCTAGTGGTAATGTTTTCATGCTAATAATGTTGCCAATTCTTAATTAGCAAAATTAATGCAATTTTAATTAGCCATGATATTCAAGGGCCATCTGAGATAACACACAGCCAGCTGAAGCTGTGTTGAATTCAAATCTCTCCTTGCCTAGGAATGTTGAAAATTACATATGACTAGCCTCCACCCAGCCTCACTTTGTGCTGCCATTGTGGCTGTAACCCTGGGCTGGAGGATGTCAAGATCAGGTATAGCTCAACTCCTCCCTCCCCTGACCCTGCTCCCTTCACGACCCCCCCCCTTTTTAGCTCTCCCGCCAGCAAGTTTGAGCCAACAAAGCCGTGCTGCCAACAGACTGCCGTGTGGGCAGGTTTCTGAGATCAGCCAATGAAAGAGAGTTCTCTTGGCAGGAGGGGATTTCTGGCAGCAGAAGGGGATTTGTGCTGGCAGAGAAGCTTTGTGCCTCATCCTAACAATCCTGGCAACCAGTGTATCTTTCAGATGCCCTTTGATTCTATGGAAGTAGTTGCAGGAAGTGGCAACAATTCCCAGTGTGGAATGATGCAAAAGCCCATAGAACATAATTTGAAATGACGGCTGGCTGCCTCTGTTGAAGACATTTTGACAACTGTAGTCCCTAACATAAACACTGTCCATTTCATCAAAGAATCTAATGTCTGCTACTGCTTTCCAACTTAACTCCCACTGATGGCAAATGCTGGAGGATATTGGCATTTAGTATGACTCTAGCCTTTAATTATAGTTGGACATTAGACTGCAAAATAAATCAGTCTTTACAAGGTCATGAAATGCCTTGTGGAAACATGCCTCTGTAGAGGCTGTGCTAAACATGTAGAGAAGCATAGATGCTAGCACTGATTCCAGTTGTCGGTGTCTACGGAATATTTTTAAAAAATAATAATCTGTGTATAATAATCAGCTCTAGTAGCTGACAAAAGGCTGAGAACTGTGGGATGAGAAGAGTGAATATATGATCATACCCCCAGGATTGTCTGGGGGGCACATACACCACCAAAAATGCAAGACAGAGGAGGGGGGAGAGAAAGAGAGAGAGAACATGGCCAGATATCTACTCTGGTATTTAAATACTGTTTTTTCTTTTCTTTTGGTGTTAAACACAGTACAGGGGCTTTATCTCCATATAAAAGTCAGCTAGCTGGTCTTGGAGGCTCCCATGGATAGCAATGTACCTGGAGAAACCAATTTTTTAATTTTGGTGAAAGGGGCAGGAGAGTCTGAAACCTGCCTTAGGGGGCCATATACAGCCCCAAAGTTGCACTTTGTCCATGCCTGTTCTTACATTAACAATGACACTAGCTAGCGCCAGCTTTCCAGGGTCTTTGATGGGAGTCTAGTCCAGCTCTACCATCTTTAGCTTAATCTGGATTATAAAAGCTCCTGGCAGAATAGGTAAGAACAAGGGTGAAGACTTTGCTATAAGACACTGTAGTATTGTTTAGAAAAGAGGTGGTGATGAGACTTCTGGATTTTCAAGAACACATATCTCTCCTGGTCAGTTTGAAACATTCCATTCTGGGGTAAGATGCTTGTGTGGGGTGATATCTCATCTCCAGATGGTTCTGAAACCATTACATTCTAGTGTGAGGGCTTGTTATGGAACTGAGACAGCTTTGAAGGTCTAGATGAGTGATCTACACTAGGAAGTGGAATGAGAGATGGCATCCTAACTGCTTTTGCCAGTGGGTGAGCAAGTTTTGAGAGTCCAGGGATCTATTTTCCCTAGACACGCCACAAACTGAACTCCAGTACTGGCCACTGGTCCATTTCTGGTTTCCTGAAACACTTTTTGACAATAAAGTATGACATGTGTGAGTATATACCTTGTTTTAAAAGAGAATTAAGTTCCCTGGATTCTCTTTTTCTTAACATGATTTTTTCTGGAGCAGTGGGTTCCTGGGGCCACAAAAATTGGGTAAAGACAACCTAAAACCCATGGGCCATCTGTTGCTCACCCAAGTTGATAGTGTCCTTCAGGGCTTCAACCTAGCTTTAGTGCTATTTATCATTTACCTGAAACTCCACTATACGCTTGTCTGTCATTTAGCTATTACCAATATCCAAGGTAAATGAGCAAATTATGAACAAACACTTGGCATCAGAAATAGACCATATGAAAGTGAATAAACTGAAGCATAACTCTGATAAGACAGAGATACTCCTGACCGGTGGAAGGTAGAAAAGGGACCTGGGATCAAGCCTGTCATAGATGAGGCTTGCACTTCTCTTGAAGACTCAGGTTTGCAGTTCAGGTGCACTTCTACATTCAGCCTTGAGTCTGGTCAGAGTTAATAACTCACATATGCTTCATTGAATCTCATTTGAACAACTTCAGGGTGCCATGGGGTGTATTAGAAGGAATGTTAGACTAAGATTCAGGAGACCTCGGCTAAAATCTGCATTTGGCCATGGAAACTCACTGCAATGTGGGTGACAATCTTAAACGACTCCTTGAACAATTCACATGCCTCAAAAACCCTGTGAGGGTCACCCTAAGTTGGAAGTGACCTGCCAGCATGTAGGACATAACAAGTGTTTACAGGGTATTATCCTCAAAGGCTGCTTGTAAACTTTTTTTTTTCAGAATGTGGCAACCAGACTATTGATCAAGACTAGTTATTAGGAGAGTGTGACTCTTATGTTCTACATCTTCTCTACCTCAGGCACCATTTCTGGGCACAGTTCAAAATGATGCCCTGTTTCCCCGAAAATAAGACCTAACCTGAAAATAAGCCCTAGTATGATTTTTCAGGATGCTTGTAATATAAGCCCTACCCCCAAAAATAAGCCCTAGTTAAGTGAAACCCCGCCCTCCACCATTGTGCAGCAACCAGAAGAAGATGACATAACTGTATTTGAATAAATGTAGATTGTTGTACATCATTCGTGCTGTGCCAATTGCAGAGGTAGCCCAGCTGGTGCTGCCCCACCTCCCTGAGCTGCTGACCACTCAGCAGCTGAGTGGGATGACTCATCATCCTGCCTCCTCTCCACTGGGAGACGAATACAAATATCCCATGTCCATTCATGAGTATATCATTGGAAGCTTTCCTGAAACTGGTCAGACTATAAGATATAGTTAATATGATGTTAGATATGGAGCTTCCTTAAGACATCTTTCTGCCATATAATGTGCTTTCCCTCAGCTCCATATTCTGCATTCCAGAATATGTTTTGTGATTGGTGAATGGAATGTAAACATAGGCTTCATTTGAAAGTCTGATTGCCCAAACTCCTATCTACTAAAAAGTCGCATTGTGTGAAGAGAAACAGGCTATTGGAAGGCAAGATCCATTTTCCTGAACATAAATTTGAGCTAATGTAATCAATCAGTCTTTCTTGTTCTTCATGTGGCCTCCAGATAAGCAAAAACAGGAACCAGCAACAAAATCTATACCCAGAATTCAAGTGGGATGGAAATGTAGAGCGGTCTAATTTTGAAAGGATTGTCTAAAATAAAAAGAATGAAATGCAAACTCATTTGACAGAGAATAGAAACATGCAGACTCTGATCTTACAGAAGGATGGACAGACGGGCTATCTCTCATTCTGAATGCTTCATTGGCTTTTTGCCATTATCCAAACCCAGGGAAGTCAGAAACCCCTCTGTTTTCAGACAGGATTATAATTATTTCTTTTAAATGACTCCATAGTGAGCATAGAACTGTGCCACACGGGAGTACTGGGATGAGAGACACCCCCCACCCCTTGTTTTTTAATTCAATTTGGAAACTTAATACTGTGAACAAAAATACCTTGCTGAGCTTGTGCATGTGAGCATATTTCCTAACTGGGTCCCATATCGGCCCAGAAATAGACAGGCCAGATGGCAAAGCAAAGTGATGCTGGTTTAACTCTGTATGTATAGCTCTGGAAATGCTGTGAATATTTTGTGTTTCTGAACAGGATGAATGATATCAGAGATGGCAGTTGTTACGGGGGAAAATTTCTGCTCATTGTTTGTTTTCTGTACAAGAAGAAAGCACCTTTCATATTATATCAAACCCATCAAAGGCTCTGCCCAGTGTTGGAAATGCAGGAACCGAAGAGGTATTAACATAGAGTTTAGCTGTAATTCATATCTTATAATAATTTTAGTTTTGTTAATCACATCAATCCAATACTTTCTTGCCATGGGACAGAACCACCATGAATGAGAGAAACAATCTTCAACACTGATATGAAGCTTCAAGGAACATTTTCTGTAGTCCAACTGGTGTGTAGTACCACATATAGAAAAAAATTCTAAACATTTTATCTGGCTTTTACATCCAATATTTCCTGGCATGAATTTGAACATATGTATGCCAACTGTTTTTCTGATACTGTTATACTAAATTCTTGTTCGCATTTCTTCTTTTGTTTCTTTCATCCCTCCAGATCTAATGTTTTTTAATATTTTATCTTTTTGATCGTAATCCTTTCTGACTACCTGACAATATTATCTTTTCGAAAAGGGAGAAATTTCTTGTATTGCCAGTTTCACTAGTCATATTCTGGATAAAGCTTCTGATTTGTAAATATTGAAAGAATGGAAGCTGAAAATCAGATTGTTGTTGCCATTGAGTAAGTCAAGCTATAGTGCCACTAAATTAAAAATCTTTAGGAATTATCAAATTATCCAGACAGAGTCACCACCTAAGTCTCTACTGTACACATTTTAAAAGTGTGAATGCACCATGGCTTTAAGGTAAAGGTAAAGGTTCCCCTTGACATTTAGTCCAGTCATGTCCAACTCTAGGGCGCGGTGCTCATCCCCGTTTCCAAGCCATAGAGCCAGCGTTTTGTCCGAAGACAGTTTCCGTGGTCACGTGGCCAGCGCGACTAGACACGGAACGGCGTTACCTTCCCACCGAGGTGGTACCTATTTATTTACTCGCATTTTTACATGCTTTTGAACTGCTAGGTTGGCAGGAGCTGGGACAAGCGACGGGAGCTCACTCCGTCGCATGGATTCGATCTTACGACTGCTGGTCTTCTGACCCTGCAGCACAGAGGCTTCTGCGGTTTAACCCACAGCGCCACCATGTCACCATGGCTTTACAGTTCTGCTAAACCTTCTTTTTTTTATTTTTGTCTGGGCTTTTGTATAACTGATGCCCAAAGATGGTCCTGTGGTGAGTTCTGATGTCTTTTGACAGTGGGTGAGTGTGAGATCGTGGACAAACCCCACTCATCTGGGTGGATGTTGGAGACAATCTGTTTGACAATTTGAATGAAAATAACAAAGAGGAAACACAAGACAGAGACATTCCCTTTATTACAGCTGCCTGATCAGTATAATGCTCATGGCAGACATTCTGTGCAATTGGCACAACAATTCTGCTACATTGATATGAATGCACAACAATGGTGTAATGTTGTGTTTTGTCAGAGCAGAGAAATGTAGTAGGAATCCTACCCCTGCCCAGTGAGTGTAATGCAAAGATAGGCTTGCTCTTTGAGTACTTCTTTCCACGTGTTCTGAAGAACTAGATGTTTTTTTCTAGTTAAAAGTCTCTGAAAATGGGATTTCTTACAGGCGTCCCAGTTCTTGGGCACTCTGCTTAGCACACAAGGCCATTATCTCTCTGGGCACTTGGCTGAACACTACTGAAACAGCCATACCCCTTAGATCAGAATCTCACACAACTATGTGTTATTAGCAAAAGATGCTCAGAGATGGAGTGAGCTTCTTTGTCCCTTTCTACTTTATATTCTAATCATCCCTCTGATACTCCTGGACTCAGTGAGTAGTAATCTCTTCCTGTCAGTCTTGGTCCTCATCTACACAGTAGCGAAGCTGTGCGAGAGAATCCTATTATCGCCTGACAGTTCTGTTGTGGGCCTCTGCCAAGTGTGTGAAGCAGAGCTCTCTGGGACAGGTTGTACCTGTGCCAAAACCATATGGAAGGTTGACAAGCTCACCATCTTCTGCCTGGCTGCAAACCCACTAGAAATCTGAAATGCAAATGCTTTCAGGGGTTAGTCGGTTCTCTGGCTACTTTGCCCCCTCTGAACTGCCAGTTTATCTTCTCTCTCCTTCTGCTTTCACTCTTTCTGCATCCCCACCCTAAACCTCCACCACATATGCCTTTTTCACTCAACTTATTCCTTTCTCTTCTGCTTCCCCCGCCCACCAAAGGCATTGTAACACACTTCTCCCAGATAGGTCTATAGAGCTTGGATGCTAACAAGTTACAAATTACCAATAATAAGTTACTGTTTTGGTAATAATGCAGCTTCACAATCAATCCTAAGGGTTCTTTTCTTTAAAGCAATTGAAAATAATAAAAACAGGTAATCACAAACACAGCACAGTCCAACCCCCACCACACTGCACATAAATCTTTAAACCAGTTAATTTCAAATTTTAATTTCATCTTTAAACAGTATTTGCTGCTGTTGCAGGCAGCCTGTTTAACCACAATGCCTTGTTTTGACAATGTCAAAAACAAAATGAAAATTTTAAAAATAAAGAAGACAAAAACATTGTGGCACCTTAAAGACTAGCTGCTATATTTTAATGTGAGCTTTCATGGACAAGTCCACTTCTTCAGACTTATTTTGAGGAATTATACTCTCCTCAGAAAAGGGGCCAAGGGCTTTGTGGAAATCTCTGCCAGCTATTTTGTCTGGCAAAAGCAGAAGTGTAACTCCAAGGCTGGCAAGTGTGTAGATGGGTGGCAGCAGCTGAGGGCCAAACAACTATGTGGATATAGCTTGGAAAAGTTACTGTTTTGGACTATAGTTCCCAGAATCCCCCATTCAGAAAAAGTAATGTGGTGACTCTAGCAATGGGCAGTATAGACAGGTGTTCTCTCTCTCTCTCTGTGTGTGTTTGATCCCCACCCCAGGCTGCCAGCTCTTCCTGAGTAAAAACCTTTTAGAAATTTCCCCTAAGGGAAAGGTGAATGGTTGCTAATATAGCACCCACAGATAGAATACCACCTTTTTTAAAACAATTAATTGTAGCCAAAATTAACCAATGCCAACTCCTCTCCCACTCAAATGGTGATATGTATGGGGTAACATCAATATAAATATTATGTGTAACAACTTGCATATAGACTTAATGGACAAATACATGTATCAGGGTGTTTAACAACCACATAGACTGCTATATAGAAATGAAGCATCTTTATAAACCTGAATAAAATGTGCAATAAACAGCTGAATATGCCTTTCCAACTGAGGATGTTAAAGTGTTACATGTGATTGACCCTACTATATGGAGCTGAGGTTTTCACTATTAAAAAGCTCAACAGAATAAGCACTTTTGAAATGTGGACATACAGAAGTATTTTTTGCATCCCATGGACTGATAGAATAAAGAATGAAAAGGTATTGCATCAGATAGGAGGGAAAAGAAATAGAGTTGATTATTAAGAAAACTCTCATATCTTAGATATATAATTCATAAATATAAATATGATGCATTGCAGAATATCATTGAAAGGGTGGTCAAGGATAAATATGGAAGAGGCAGAAGATTTTTTGGATGAGTAATATCAGAGAATGGCTGGTCCTTAATAGAGGACAACTAATCCATGACCTGGAAGGAAGACCCCTGTTTCTCCTGCCAAAGAGAGGTTTAAAGTGTACAGCCATCTCCCTCCAAAATCAACATCTCACAATCCAGTCAGGATCACAGATGTTGACTATGATCTTTTTACAACTGACAGTTGGTAACATCATAATTTTCAATGGTAAGTGGAAACATCATGGTTTCTTGCAGCAGTTGATCACCATGGAAACCTCTGGAAACAGGTGAAGTAGCAAGTCAGGTGGTGCAAAGAAAGTTTGGAAAAGTTAAGGAAAGGGTGGAGATATGTATGGAAGTAGCTTTTCAGAAAGTCACCAATATAGAAAGAGAGAAAGGAAAGGAGTCACGCTGTCTGCAGTAGAGTACTTATGCAGGTACAGCATCTGGTTATCTGCACAATTCTTTACTTTTTGCCTCCAAGTCTTGATAACTCTCCTTTTCCCAGTAGCCCTTGATTACTGAGATTAGTGAAGTTTGAAAAATAGCATTCTCATTTGCAAAAAGACATTCTCAATTGCCATCCTAACATGAAGAAGGGCTATTGAAATAGGTCTATAACTGTTTAATACTTAGCTCTAGAGCAGTGCTTGGGTCCCCAGATGTTCTTGGATTAAAACTCCCAGAAGTCTTTATCACTAGCTGTGCTGGTCAGGATTTCTGGGAGTTGTAGTCCTAGAACATCTGGGAATTCAAGCTTGGTAACCACTGCTCTAGAGTCTAGATGACTGAGAACAAGACCATTCCCTGTCAGACTGTAACATAAAGTTGAATGTTAATGCAAATTCTAACCTTGTCCTCTGTTCTGACCCTGAAACATCAGCCTCTCTTGCAGGCAGGGTCTTGTGGACTTCTCTGAGCTGACCATCTCTCCCAGACAGAACGTGGCATTCCATCAACCCAAATTCTTCCTGATCTTTCAGGAACTTTTCCATTCAATCAACTGCAGGCTTCATTCATTCTCTGCAGACCTGAAAGCATGCCATGGCCTTTCAGGCTAGGTGACCTGCCACTGCTTTCACTCCTTACAGTCCCAGCAGTGGCAGGCTGTCATCAAGAACAAGGGCTTTTGTAACATCTCAGTGGAGAGATCTTTTTTAGCTGTTTAGTTTCAGTTTTGGAAAAGTTTGTGAGAGGTTAAATGGGGCAACAACTTCAGGAGGTGCACTGTTTAGTGAATGGTTACACAACAGTTTTTTTCCAGCAGGCTAGCGGCACGTCACCTGGCTCCATAGTGGTCTCTTAATTGATCTCCGCTTACACAGCTATCCACTGAGCAGCTGGAGATGGTGCACCACTCTGCAATCTATACCTCATTTGTCCTCAGGGGGGGAAAATAGCACAAAAAACTACTAAGAGACAGAGACTCTAGGATGCTTTCTGACTCATTATATGAAAACTTTCTTTTCATATAAGAAATATTCAGAGACGCCGAGTTTGTTAAGCTCAGGCTTTAATCTCTGCATCTTTGGTTTCCATGTCAAAAATGAGAACTTTGTTTCCTTAAGGTTCAGATATACTGGGCAACACCTGACATTGCACAAATAAGTTTTTTTCTTGCCAACAGAACATTTGTTTGTTTGTTTGTTTATTTATTGAAGTTGTATACCACCCCACTAGTGCAATGCACTATTCTTGGTGGTTTACAGCAATGATAGATAAAATACATACAATTCTAACACGTCATAAAAGATTAAAGCATTAATCTGTATTCCCTCTCCAGTCATCCACATATCCCCAAAATCTGCTCTAGAGGGGTTCCCAACCTTCAGGTGCAGTTTATTTTTTTTTGGGGGGGGGTGCTGCAGAATGACATTCAGGGGTAGGGGAATCAGCTCTGCTTATGGTGGTTGCTCCATTGCTAGATGGACACAAATGGATTTCATGCAGTTACTTAGACAATGCTGCCAGTTAATCAGGCAGACATCTCCCTTTCAAAAGCGAGTCCTTTCCCATACATTTTGTGTTAGCATCTGTTCTCTTGTAAAAGCTCTTGGTGGTCAACTCCAGGAAAGGCTAAACAACTTGAGTTGTGGAAACCAACTGTCTATTGCAAACAATAAACATGGACGAAGGCTAGCTATTGGTTTGTGTATGATCAGTTTGTATTTTTCTTCTTCTTGGAAATGCTTAGGTTTCTGACACTTGATATGTATTAATTTCCTATGCTTTCCGTCTGGTCATAAGATTCCTTCTATACATAACATTGCCAGGGGTCGTTCCAGAACTGATTTCATGACAGTCATGAAAATGATGACTGTGGTGTTCGCCCTTGTGGCCCCTGTTTAATATGCCCTCACAAAGGCTCACGTCGCTTTCTCTTCTCGCTGCCACCACTTTGTGACGTACACCCCGTGTCCTTTGTTTATTTTGCCTTAAACACAAGTCCACCCTCTGGATGTGTGTCTTCACTTCACATTGCCACCAGGTATTATTCCCTTAATACCAAATAAATCTTAGACACTTGCTGCCAATTCAACAGATTTATTGATTTTATAGATGTCATGCAAATCACAGGAGTAAATCACAGATGTTCTGTATCATTCATTAAATAGGATTTGTTTATGCATTGGTTTGAATGTACTTTTATTCATAACAACAATATACTTTTATTGATTATCTATTCTCTATTACTTATAACTCTATTCTCTTTATCATTCTAACTGTTCAATCTATGTATTAACCTTCTCAATTCACTCTCCTAACTCTCCCTCTTCAAATCAATATCTCTCTTCTCCTCTCTCTAACTCCTAACTCTCCCTCTCCAAATCAATATCTGCTACCTCTATTCTCCAACTCTCTCCCCTAACTGTCTCTAACTGTTTAACTGTCCTTTAGGTTCTGCCCCTCCTGTCCTCTCATAGGCTCCTGCCCTTGAGCTTCCCATGATGGACAGGCGTGACGTGGGGGTTCCGCCACAATTACAGTTCATTCGTTCAACCGATTCACAATTTAAAACAAAGGTTGAGTTTAAAAAGAAAATGAAGCCATTAGAAAAAAGAACAACAAGAAGAACTCATCCATCTGGTTTAAACCATCTGGTTTAAAACCACCCACTTAACAAGCTTCCCAGGATCTTGAAATGATCAAATGAGACCAATTAGGTCAGTGCTCAGGCTACTGGTGAATATGGATTTTTTTGTTCGGGCTCAAAACAATGGACTAACCATATCAGTAATTTGCCACAACCACAACGCCCCACTTTGAAGGCCAAAAATAAAATCCTCCCAAGGCATGTTGAGCAGTGGCATGCAAAACTGTGACAGTGAAAGAATGTGTTGGAAATGAAGAAAAATGATGCTTCAAAAATCATTTCATTTGCAGGTGGTGAATTTGGGAAGGCCTTGTCAACTGTTGTTCAGGGGCAAAATTTTGCATCACCAGAAATATTTCAAGGGGGAGGGAATACTTACCCTGCCAGGAGCAGCGGCCTCTTTTCCCGCCTTCCCTCTCCGTTTTCCTTCTTTGAACTGCCAGCATTCTGAAAACAGCAAGAGAAGCAGGACTGTGCTGTCCAGCGTTCTTCTTCCTCAAAGTGCACCTAAAATATCACCAGGACAAAAAACATGGCCAGAGCTGCTGCCACCAAAGCTGCCAGCAAAACTTGTTAAAAAGTAGAGAGAAAGCTACTGTTGCCAAAGCAATTGCTCCTTTGCTTTCATATTGTCATGGCTTCCAGATCATATCTCCCATTTGGGGGGAAACTGCTACCCAAATCTACCAATCTGGTACGTTTGGAAGGGTGCCTATAGCCCTACTAGATAATCCTTACTTCTGCTTTCCTATGGACCAGGGCAGCAGCATTCAAACTAGGTTCTAGAAAACTCTGGGATTCCTCTGAAGATTAGGCGGTTCTCAACAAGAAGATCAGTAACAACAGATAAGATCACTCAAAGAACATCTTGCCCACTTTCACTAATGTGCTCCTTGATAAGTTGGGTGGTAAGTCTTGGGGATGCATCATTAGTTTATGGTGAGCATTGCTGAGACCCAACAGACTTCACCTGTACCCCACATGAACTGAGTGTGTGATCCTAGTGTGGAATCTCAATCTCTTTATATTGTGCTGTGATGGATGTGTAGGAGTTCCACGGGAGACAAACTTATATGGAAAGGGGTGGCTGATGAAGGCTGAGGTTTTGAAAGATGTTGGACTGTGTTTAGGAACATACATTAGTGGTAGCCTGTGACTAGAAGAGAAACATTCTTAACTAATTAAAGCATTTGAGTGTCAAAGCACAAACTTTTCTCACCTCCACAATTATGCAGATTAGATTGCTTTGTCTGATTCTTGGTCTTCAGGACTTAAACATATGATTTGTTTGAAGTCTGGTTTCACAAATCTGAAAAGACTGCCTCAGTCAACTCTCTGCAACAATATCACATTTTTAACTCTTATTATGGGCTATCTTTAGTATCTTGCTTCTGGCTCAGGAGAGTGTCACCCCAATGACTTGCAGGTAAAGATACATTACTAAGCAATCTGCTCCATAGTCTTGCAGGACATCAGAGCAAGATTGACCAGAAGCAAGACAAGTAAGGGCTGCCATGTATTTTATATTGTGTAGAGGAAGGAAATATTAGGGTTAGCTTATCATACAGGCTACATCTGCTGCAATTTCCTCTTCTGCATAACAATTCACGGTGCATAAGCCCTCTTCTCATTTGCATTTGGCTGCCATTCTTCAATAAACACCTTCAAGGCAGCAGCCATTACATGAGTTTAGATTTATTTGTAAGCAGCACACTTAGTGAGTTGATCTACTTACTTTAGAACAGAATTATTTGCTATAAATAGTACAAGATTACCACAGAAAACAGACTACTCTTGGAGTCCCCCACTTCATTTATAATGTCTGATGAAAACTGCCCTCATGACGACCATGACTGCTGCCAGTGGAAGCAAGGAAAAGGAAATGATTGTGATCTCTGGATATGAAACAAGTTCAACCAGACATTATGCAGAAATAATGAGTATAGGGCTGCCATTGTCAGTAGTTGTCTCACGTTCATCTAGCTGTAGAGTAAAACTATTTCATGGTACAAGCAAAGAATCCAACTCAAATTGCTTCCTAAACTACAAACTTAGATTGTTGCATTCAAGATTTAGTAAGCACACATCTTGACTGTACACTGGTTGAAGATTTTAACTTCTTCCTCTCCACCAAGAGCTTATCCTTTTAAAGTATGTATGCAGTGTGGGTTTTTGTTTTTTACAAATTCAAGAAAAACTGACTTGGCAAGGAATGCATCATTGAATGAAAAAGAACAAATAAAGAACCACACACACACACACACCAATTGTAGTTTGCTTGCCAAAGTACAGGAGATTCCTCTTCTGTCTTTTATATCATTTACAGAATTTGTTCTGAGACACAATAGAGACACATCCATATTCATCTTTGCTGATGTGTGAAAAACCTGCCACAGGACTTCACATTACCAAATAAATTCACAGTGCGAGATTGGAAGGTAATTGGCACTTTGGGTAGGCTACAAATCTACATGTACTACTCACAGTACAATGATAGCAGAAATTAGTTAATTCACAGGGAATATGATAATCCTGGCATAAATCTTTCCAGAACTTGCATGCATTATTGCCATTGAGCTAGAAGATAGATGTCTATCAGGCCGCTCAAGTCTGCGTGCTCCTGATTTAAATGCTCATCACCCCACTGTTTTCACTAAAATAGATATATATCCTTGTTAAATCTGTCAAAGGAGAATCCAAATGGCAGCATTCAATAATACCAGGATAATCTGTTCCATTTATTTACTGAGCCTCTTCTAAGGATCATAAATCTCCAAGTATGTAGTCTTCCTTCTCTCATTATTTATTTTAATGAGAGCTAATGATGATGCAAGGCTTTCTGTAAGTGAGATTCTACCCTACAGCCATCCATCTAGCTCTTTCATGGTATTTTAATCCACAAGGGTTGCTTATAGGTGAGTGAGTCAGAGATTAGCACCCTTTGCAGGATCAATTTCTTGCCCCATTAAGACTAGCTGCTGCCACCTTAGACAGTGATGGGTGCTCTTGGGTATGACCCTGTCAGAGGAAACTGTATTTTAGATATTAGAAAATGCATGAGTTGCAGGCACCAGCGCCAACTGTGCTTGTAGCTCCGTGCACTGAAATTGTCTGATATTTTCAGGATAGCACTGAAGCAGTGTCCAGCTCCACTATCAAAGCCAAACACGGACACGGACAAGGAAACAGTGTCACTGACAGTGACACTGAGTTTATATTGTGAATTTTCTCTCTGAGTCACCAGACCTCACCATTCTCTTTCATATATACTATTGTTGGGATACAAAGAACTACTTTATGCATATCTTTTTTGGCATGTCCAGTGGGATTTTTGAGTTTTTGACTTCTTCTCCAAATAGCAGATTCTGCCTTTACCTTGCTGTGCCATATATGCATCTGAGTTTCAAAAGTAAATATCCACATCACATGAAAAGCTGCCTAATCTACAGGTCTCTTGGGTACAGAATTTGTGATTTGTGATTTGTCCAAAGCCAAAATGCTGAACCTAACATCCTGATGTGGAATGATTTGTATCAGGTTGAAATTGAAGCAGAATGGTTAGGTCCAGAGTAAAGCAAAATAACTTATCCTGCTGATTTGTGTTCTTTGTGTTCGGAAGGGTGCACAGATCACTCCAGCTTCCCTCCCTTCCCTTCCCTTCTCAAAATGTGCAGATTCCTAGCAGTCTGAAACTTGATAGGTTTATTCACCCTTTAGAGTATATCATGTATCTGGATTTCATTGACATCACTGCAGAAACAAAAGAGTTACAGCCATGTTGGTTTTTCAGTGCAAATCACTTGGAATGGGAGATTTCCTATCCACACACTGAGTGGAATTACAATGGAGTATTAGGGATGGAGTGAGAAGGAGGATATAGGATGCACTTGTGGCTAGACAACCACCTGCACCTACTCATTCAAATAAGAGTGGGTTTAGAAGGGTGCTAAAATAAAAGGGGACAAAAAATAAGCTTTTGTTTTGAGTAGATAAGGAACAGGAAGTATAATTTCCTCCTCAATATTGCTGATAGAGATCATAGGCTTTCCTCTGAGGAGTTCTTTTGAGTTCGCTCTTGTCTCAGCTCTAAACTCATGGATTGAAATGTTGTATCTTAGCTATCCATGAGAGAAGCTGACCTCAGGGGTTTAAGGAAGGTGGAAAGGAAATCCCATGTCATGGAAGAAGAGGTGATAGCATTATTTAGAGGCTTATTTTCCAGAAAATGGCAACAATAAATGTAAGGGCAATGTGCAAAGCCAACACATCAATATGAGTAAAAAATTTAATTAAATCCATCTTTTAATATTACAAATAACATTGATCCTGATGAAAAGCCAATTGTGGAAAGTTAACCAACAGGCTAGACAGAGGAAATTAAGAGGTAAATAACTCTTTGGAGAGAAAGATAAACCAGAAAGCAAAATTATTGGTTGCATGAAACCTGAAAATGAATATATTGGGTTGAATAATATTGACAGGAGATGGTTTTGATAGTAAACTATATTTGTCACCAATAGTGATACAATCATTGGATATTGTGAGGTTAATAAAGTCTAATTCAGAACTTGATTTTAAAAGCCAGTGTAAAACTGACAATTCTATTTCTGCTTTGATTTAGAATAGATATATAATATTTAGGGCTAAGAAGGTAAGGAACAGAAGAACAGTGGTCTAGCCAGGAATAACTTCATAGTAGGATTTATATTCCCCAAAACAGTGGTGAACTGGAGGTCAACACTGTAGAACCACAGAATTGTAGAGCTAAATGTGGTCTCAAGGCTCATCAAATCAAATCCCCCGCCAAAGGAGGAAATCTACAGCTACAGCATCTCTAGCAAACAGCCATCCAGCCCTTGTTTTAAAATCTCAAAGAGAGGAAAAACCCACCACCTTCTGAGGTAGCCCATTCCTTTTTTGAGCAGCTCTTACCATCACAACCTTCTTCTTCATGTTTAGTAAAAATTAATTTGTTCAAGTCTTACTATCTGTAGCCTCGAGAAGCAAACCTGTTTCATCTTCTATGTGGCAACCCTTTAAACCTATCAGTCCTCTCTTCTCCAGGTTAAACATATTCAGTTCTCTCAACTGTTCCTCATAGGGCTTGGTTTCCAGACACTTTATCATCCTAATTACTTTTCTCCGCACACATTCCACCTTTTTGGTATCTGTCAAGATTATGGCCAGGTCAGAGAAGTCCACACAAACCACTCAGCCACACTGCCCAGACTTTCCTGAGTGGGCATTTTCCAGGAGAGCTAGATGTGCTGATAACTGGGGGGAATCTTCCTGCCCAACATCTCTCCTAACACCTTGAGTCACTCTGACTACTCAGTGCTCCAGGGAGTTACCAAAATCCACAAGGTTTAATGTTTTAGCCTATACACCAAACCTGCCAGGTAGGAATACCAAAATATTCACAAAATATAAAAAAATTAGTAGGTAATCGAGACAAGGGCCTTCTTTAGTATTAACAACCCTCTTTTCCCAAAATAACCAAACTGCTGTAAAATGTTATTATTTTATTGAAAATGTTGCAAAAAGAAGTAAAAAATAATAACGTTCCAAACACTTTTAATAGACAATTCCAAAAGTTCACAAAACAGTAAAAAATGTTGTGAAACAAATAAACAAGGCCAGTTCCAGAATACTTCTATGAGAAAATAAGAAAGCTAACTATCTTGCCTACATGTTACAACCCTCTAGGCGAGTGGTCCCCAACCTTTCTGAACCGTGGACCAGTTGGGTGGGGGGGTGGGGGACGGGGTCCGTGTGGAAGGGGGCACCCGTGCATGCACGGGTGGGTGGGGCACCCATGCATCCATGTGGGGGGGCTGTGCATGCATGCATGCATGGAGGGGCGTGTGGGGGGCGTGAGATCTGTCTCCGCGGCCCGGTCCTGCCAAGGCCACGGCCACCGGGTGTTGGGGACCCCAGCTCTAGGTGACTGAGGCAGGGTTGACAGTCCAACACACAATTGGATTGTCATAAGCCCCACTCTGTGCTCTGAAGATTGCCTTGTCTTGCACATTGTGGTTCAGTGGAGGGAGAAGAATGTCTTTATGGCTTTCTTTTCTACAACATGCAAAGTTTTCTGATGGATCAATGAGAAAGTGAATGTGCAAACACTTACACAAGGGTAAGGAGTGTCTTGGTAAATATTTGCCAGGTTTTACTCTCTTTTATTTGGAGAAAGTAAACCAAAGTGACAGATTAGAAAGACACTGAAAATACATTTTATTACACATCAACCTGAATCAACAGGCCCAGGCAGGAGGAGGGAAAATGCAGTTAAATAAGGCTAATGGATATGTATTACTTGTCTGGGCTAATGATTATAGAAGTCTTGAAATCTGGAATAATAACCTTTCCTGATTGCAGCCTGTCACACCTCTCCATTGGGAATGAACCTTAAACTTTTGCATGGAAACTGGCATTTAAACTCCCAATAGCACCATGTACCATTTTGCAATCAAAGAGAGATTATATCTGATATGCTGTATATCTTAATAATGATGAGAATCTTTTAGCATAGGAGGTCTGAGATGTGCAATTCCACCAGAGGCAAATGGTCTTCTGAAACTGCAAGGAGATAACCAAAATCTGTCTCTTCAAACCACAGCTGAGAGTTTACACTGTAGAAACCAAGACAGGCCAAGAAATACCAAGAGGAATCCCTGTGTCTCTGTCCTAAAGCCAAGTAACTACAGGAGTTGGAGTAATTTGAAAGCCCTTCATTAGAACCGAGTTGCATTACTCGTATACCTTGCAATATGTGTTGGTGTTATTTAATTCAATTCATAATCACATGACAGTTACGTGGTATTTGAATCACTGTTTGTATTTCCTTGTGTTATTTTTAAACTGCTTTACCGATGCCAGAGATGAAATGGATTTTCTGTTTTAGTGACATTTCTTCCACCTCTCAGGGGTTTGGTGCCACGCTGGGATGCTGAGAGAAGCAGTGGCATTGAATTCCCCAGCTGGGGTGTGTGTGTGTCTCTGTAATGGATCCAACAACAGGCTAACTGCTGGGAAGCAGCTAGCTTCAAGCATTGGTCGGACCACTTTTCAGCTGTTTGTCATGGTGTTGGGAAAACGTGAGAAGGCACCATGCTGGATCCTCCAGCTGGGAGATGGCTCCCTCTGTAATCACTCCAACAACAGGTTAGCCACTGGGAAGAAGCTAGCTTCAAACGGTGGCTGGGTTACCCGTCAGCTGTTTGGCACAGTACCCTGCCCATCAGCTGATCAGGGACACATGGGGAGCCCAACTTAAGCCTGTGCTTCAGCAAGCGGTCTGCAGGCTACAATGTTTGCAAAATGGAAAAGGATCATTGCCGACATTCAGAGTGGAAACAAAGAAGTAATATGCATTGATAGGGGAGTTTACATTTGGCAAATCAGTTTAATTTACAGTGATCAGGTTTCAAGTTAAAATAAACAGATCTCTGGTGGAGCGTTAAATTAACTCGCTACAGAATAAAATAGCACAAATCTTGAGCAAAAAACACCCGGGCTCCCGTTTACGTTGTGTAGTTCTACCATAAAAGACAGTGATTTTAATGAAGGTAAACCTGAATCAAATAATGGTTCTTTTAGGAATGTAACTGCCTTCTCATTTAGGCATAACAGAGCTCCTTAGTAGTTTAGACAAGAGCTTGGAAATTTTAACTTTTGAGCATTATGACTCAGAGAAGTCCTCCAACCAATGCTCTCTGGGGAGATTCTCAGAACTGTTGCTCAAAAAGTAACTTCCCCAAGCTCAATCTTAGATTTACCATCCAGACACTCACTGTCCAGTTTTAACTGGCTGACAATGAAAACACCGGCATTCAAGGAGGAGGGAAGTGCCGCTTGCAATCCAGGCAGGACTTTTAATGACCCAGGACACTTCTCCAACATTGTACAGTGTCAGAGATATGACATCCCTTGTTAATAAGGCAAGCAGTGGAGATTGGCTGTGGCTCTTTACCAAGGATTATCTTGTAGTCTCAGAAGCAAGACTGCTCTATACTGTGTGTGAAATGATCCTCAAAATATGGGAACTTGACCTAACAGATCATGTAAAACTTATGCTGTGCTTTTTTATTTCATATGCTTATGATAAATCAGAATGATAGATGCCAGTTTTAGAAGACTAAGGGTGCAGCCTTTTAGCTATTAGCCTGACAATATCCCACTGAATGGAAGAGGCCTGATACTGGAATTGTTTGTGAGCAAAATCTATTCCAACCACGACAAAGACTTTTGTTTACTCTTTTAAAAAACAGCTTTGAGAATTAATAGAATCTAAACAAGACTGGGGAAGTCACACTTCATTATTCTCAGGAAACTAATGAACAAATAGAAAAACAATAAGGGGGGAGCCTAAGGGCTAATTAACCTGCAGCCACTTCAGCATTCCTGCTAAGAATGAAATTAAGATACAAAAAAAAAAAAATGCAGTGAATTAAAAAACTGCCCCCATTGGAATGTCACACCATTTACCCATATCATAGTTAGTACAAGGAAACATTCTTATGCAAAATTGGGTTAATCAGTATGCCCACTTGTTCCCGAAGGGTTTGAAAAAGTTGCTGAAACTTCTATGACATAAGACAAGAATGGTGCTCTTAAATGGAATAAAGAGGAAGTATGGGAATAACATCCAGGACTACTTCCAGCTTGATGACCTTACACTTTATTCATCCAACTATGGTCTCAGCCCAAACTCAGAGATGGGAAATATTAATTATTTGTATCACAATTCCCAGAATCTCCCAGCACTAGCTAAAAGTCAACAGATTAAAATGTGGTGGTAGAGTACAAGCCAGCATCATCTGATCTCATTGTTTGATTGGGTAGCCTCCCTGATAGACAGAGGGAATGCTGTACACATAGCATATCTTGACTTCAGCAAAGCTTTTGACAAAGTGCCCCATGATATTCTGATTTGCAAGCTAACTAGGTGTGGGCTGGATAGAACAACTGTCAGGTGGATACACAGTTGGCTACAGAATCGTACTCAGAGGGTGATGATTAATGCCTCTTTTTCAGCTGGAAGGAGGTAACAAATGGGATACCCCAGGGTTCAGTCCTGGGCCCAGTGCTCTTCAACATTTTTATTAATGACCTGGATAAGGGAATGCTTATCAGATTTGCGGATGACACTAAACTGGGGGAATAGCTAACACCCTGGAAGACAGAAACATAATTCAAAATGATCTAGATAGGTTTGAGCACTGGGCTGAAAACAACAGAATGCAATTCAACAGGGATAAGTGCAAAGTACTGCACCTAGGAAAAAGGAACCAAACACACAGTTACAAATGGGGGATACCTGGCTCAGCAGTACTATGAGCGAGAAGGATCTTGGAATTGTTGCAGATCACAAGTTGAATATGAGCCACCAGTATGATGTGCGTGTAAAAAGAGCAAATGCTATTTTAGGCTGCATTAACAGAACTATACTTTCCAAATCCCGAGAGGTACTAATTCCCCTCTGTTTGGCACTGGTTAGGCCTTATCTTACCAGTTCTGGACACAGCACTTCAAGAACAATGCCAAGAAATTGGAACAAGTTCAGAGGAGGGCAACAAGGATGATCAGGGGCTGGAAACCAAGCCCTATGAGGAAAGACTGAAAGAATTGGGCATGTTTAGCCCTGAGAAAAGAAGACTGAGGGGAGATATAATAGCACTTTTCTTGAAAGGTAGTCATACAGAGGAGGGGCAGGACCTGTTCTCAATCATCCCAGAGTGCAGGACATGCAACAATGGGCTCAAGTTACAGGAAGCCAGATTTTGGTTGCATATCAGGAAAAACGTCCTAACTGTTACAGCAATACGGCAATGGAATAAATTACCTCGAGAGATGGTGAGTGCTTAAACACTGGATGCATTCAAGAGAAATTTAGACAACCATCTGTCAGATCTGCTTTGATTTGGATTCCTGCGTTGAGCGAGGAGTTGGACTTGATGGCCTTATAGGCCCCTTCCAACTTCAATTATTCTTTATTCTAAATCCTCTTGGGGGCTTTTCAAAGGGATTATTTTCTTCTGTAATTTTGTGTTCTTACTATTGCTCTTATTTATGAGTTTTAATATATCTGTTTAATTATTTTTAAATATTGTAATAATGTCCAGTGACAGATCCCTACACTTGATGATCTTTGTGTAGTTCTTCTGTAGTCATGATTTTTGTCTTAATGTTCACCTGCAGTCGTGCTTAGACACTTTCTTTTTTCACATTCACCAAAAGTCCTGACCAAAAGTCATTTCAAATCACACTCTAAAGTAGTCCCACTGAATCAGAAGGGATTTGGTGAGTCAACTGCTCCATAAATTTCATTGATTCAAATGGACCTGCTCTAGCTGTGTCTTACTTTAGCATAGTAAGTTGTAGCTGCAGTAGGCCTATTGAATCAATGGAACTTATGGAGGAGCTGACTCACACATCCCCTTTGATTCGATGGGTCTACTCTAGTGTGACTTACTACCCAAAGCAATGGGATTTCAGCCAGTAAACTAAACAAAATACTGGCCTTAGTCTTTAAGGATCCAGTAGATTCTTTGCTGGGTTTTGCTGCAAAAGACTACAATGGCTACATCCCGGGAATTAACAGAAATTTCTAAACTGGATGAAATGTTATTTGCTATTTATTAACATGGAGGACACAATTAATCTGGATGTTTCACAAGCAGTTGATATGAACTTCAGAGTAGTGAGGTTTGATTTGAATTTCACCTTGAATTCCTACGTTTCACTTAAAAAGGAACCATTGCAGTTACCCCATGTTAATATTTAAAGTGACACAACCAGAAATAGAGATATGGGTCTGCTGGTAGTAGAAGGCAAAATTATGATATCTTTTTACTTACCAGTTATTAGTACTTGCTATTATTACTAACACAGGCTGCAGAAAGAAAGATCTTGGGGTCAGAAGATGGATGATGAAGAATTCCACAAGTGTATAAAGATAGAGCCAGAGGTTAAGAGATTGATTCCCGATTGTGACTCTTGCGAGAAGAGCCGCCATGTGTAGCCATGAGTAAGCTGCATAGTCATAGAATGCTCCTGGATGAAGGGAATGGTAAACCAACTCTGTGTACTGTATACCTAGAAAACCCTGGAAAGTCACAATGGACTTGATGACTGTCTCACACACACTACTGCAAAAACTGAGAAACACTTCAGAATGCATTGTTTTCCTGACATAGACCTGTTTGTATTAGACGAGTAGTTGTTCACATGGGATATTACACCCGTGTGAGCAGTGTGTGCTTCAAGTACAGTATAAGGTCAATTCTTATGCAACCTTTCATGCAAAAATGTGTATGCCAACTACGAACACACAGATAGCTTCTTTAGACCCTGTTTCACTTTAAAATACAGTGGTGCCTCGACTTACGACCGTCCCTACTTACAACCATTTCGAGTTATGACCAGCTCCGGCCGCAAAATTTTGCTTCGACTTGCGGCCGGAGCTTCCAGTTACGAACACAAAAAGGCAGGAAATTCAAGTTGCTAACTGTAGGTGGCAATGAGGCTGCTTCTTTGTAGCTCTTTCGCCCCAGCAGTTAGAGAGTGTACCATTGGAGGAGGCTGCCTGGTAAGGTAAGGTGCTGTTTTCTGCTTTTTAAAAACTGTTCTGGGTGGGTTTTGCAGCGTGGTTTTGGGCTGGAGGGGGTATGTTTCTGTGCTGTGTTGTTGTTTTGTTTTTTGGTGATTTTTTTTTGCAGCCCCAGCGCCTTGCGAAGGGGCTTGCTCCTTTGTTTATTTTTGGTTTGGGGTTTTTTTGCAGTCCCAGTGCCTTCGGGGCTTGATTTGCTGTTTATTTTTGGTTTTTTTTTTTTTAAAGCCCCAGCGACGGAGCTTGCTTTGCTGTTTTATTTTTGGTTTTTTGGGTTTTTTTAAAGCCCCAACGCCTTCTGACTGGGCTTGATGTGTGCTTCCCCCCCCCCCCCCGGAACAGATTAATCGCGTTCCAATGCATTTCAATGGGAAATGGTGCTTCAAGTTACGACCATTTCGAGTTATGTCCATCTTCTGGAATGGATTATGGTCGTAAGTTGAGGCACCACTGTACATGAAAGTAAAGACTGTGTGCATTCTAAAGTGGAACAAGGCTAAAAAGACATGCATGAGGGAACTTTCAAATCCAAAGTGCAATGTGTGTATTTAGGTAGCTTGCTTTTGCACTAGACACCATCAAATTCCTGCTGCAAAATCCAGAGTAAGGGAGTGTGGGGGAATCCTTTAATTTGTTTCACGGGAGAGGGCTAGTTTCTTTCCCTTACCATTGGGGTTTTGCAAAAAGGAGCAGAACGCCATAACAACATGGTACTTTTAGCATAAGGAGAGAAAAATAATGCTTTCTCTTTCCCTCAAAGTTCTGTGAGCATGGCCCTGCACTAGGAGCGAGGTGGCGGGGGGATGAAGAGGGAAGCAGTGGTAGCAAGCCAGTAAGTCTTCTCGGCATTTATGAATCTCCGGATGCATATATCTGTGGACAGATGGCCTTCTACTGAAATAGATAGAGGCATCCTTAAAAAAAAGACACATGCATAAATATAATATTTGGAGCATGAAATGATAAATGACAGGATAGTTCTTCAAATTTGTCTAGGGCAATTGTTCGTTGTTTGTTGTGAAGAACCACAGGAGATGCTGAATTAACAACAAAGTCATATATGGAGAATCAGAAAATGAACAAAATCCTTGCAGTTAATTGTTTCAGGTGATCAGCTCTTTTACTATTTGCACACAATAAACTTTAATCTCAGGAGATGTTTTCAGACTAGATACCACTCCCATTCCTTGGCAAAGAGATACGGCAATGTGGGACCTTGGACCAGAAGAACTGGAAGAGGTGTTTCCATCTCACCTCAAAGGTGGCTGACTCCAAGGCCAGCATAAGATACTGTATTTCACTGCTGTGAGACAGCAGCAAATACTTGGTGCTCCTCTCAGGTTTAAGGCATAAAGCAGTTCTGAACAATGGGTGGAGCAAACTAACACACCTTCCTCAATTTTATTGGCCCTCAACCAGACCACCACAAGACATATACAGGTCCACAAAATTCAAAGAAAAGTGGCAAGAATAGACATAAATATTTGTCATAAGCTATAGTATATCTTACAGATTTATGCATGTTTTATCCCTCTGCTTTGTGGATTAGCATATTTAAATTAAATGAACAAGCCTTGCAAAAAGAGGCCTCTTGGTGGGCAGGCCTGCCCTTTATAGGCAGTCTAGCCCGCCCTCCTCAGGTGAGCTCCAGGCAGCTTATGGGTGCCTAAGCAACCTGTCTCCCCATTTGGCGGGGGGATTTGATTTAAAACAAATTGAATTAAATCACAATTTATATGAAAAAAACACAGATTTTTGATTATTTAAAAATTATTTCTAAAATTTAAATCATGATTTAAACAATTATTTTAATCATTTGATTTTAAAAAAAATCATTGATCTTTATCCACCCTGATCTTAACCATGTAATTTACTTAGAGATGTCTCAGATTTAAATTACACTTGTTCTTGAGTAAGTGTTCATAGCAGGACTGTAATGGACTCCTTATTCCAGGTATGAGTAACTTTAAAATGAACTCTATCCAGCCACAAGGACCGGTAATCACTGCACACAAAAGACTAGCTAACGTCACCCATCAATCATAGTGACAGATCATCTCCCCCCCTTATCACAACAATACACCCATAACAAAAAACACCCTGATCACCATAATCACCCAATCTCCTGAAAAGGACAAAAAGCTGATCCCACAGCTATAAATACTCAACTATCCCACACACTACACCAGAACACAGACAGAGTTCTAACTCCTGTCCTCTGAAGATGCCAGCCACAGAGACTGGCGAAACGTTAGGAAGAAAAAACTTCAGAACACAGCCAAACAGCCCAAAAAACCTACAACAACCAACTTTAAAACAATTGCTTTTTGTCATAGAGTGTCATGGAGAAAGAACCTAGATTCCCCTTTCATATCACTCCAATTTCCCTCTTTCCATGAATGATAATCCCTGCAGTTTAAAACAAAAGAAAAGGACTGACATTCAGTGACTTTGGGATATTTTCTACATTTTCTGTTTTTTTCCCCTCTCACCTTGTCCATCTTGTTTCATGAATCTGAATGCAGTGGTGCTACAGACAGTATAGGTATTGATGATTTAACCAAGCAAGAAAGGTTTATTTCTAAGATAAAGAGCATACTCACTATCTTCCCACCCTCATGAGTGTCTCATGACACTCCTAACCCTGACCCTAACCTTTCTGCTAACCCTCAATCCATCGGAATTTCCATGGCATTTCCACATCCCCTGCCACTGCCTCTTCTTCAGCCAGTCTGACTAGCAAATCATTGTGCCAGGGGACAATGTCTTCAAGTCCTGCAAGTCTGTCTTGGCTGCACTAAACATGTTTAGCCACTTTGGTGCCATTTTTGCCTGGTTGCATGATCAGAATGTCCAGCCAATGCCCGTTCTCTACTTTCTTTTGAAGAAGGGGAAACTGGGTGTTCCATCAAGTTCTGCAATACCCAGGCCAGGTGATTCGCAGCACATCTTGCAGGCCCCAAATGGGTACCCCATCTAAATTCAGCTGCTTATTCTCCACCAAGTGTACAATACTGTGCCCCAGATTCAAACACTTTTGACATGAGCTGAAACTAAGTATAAAATACGAATTGTGAGATGGTGTTTCTGGCCAGATGTATGTCTTCTAAACAGAAGATTTCCATTGCCCTATAGCAATAACTGATTGGTTCAAAATTGGGAAAGGAGTACGACAAGGCTGTATATTATCTCCCTGCTTATTTAACTTATATGCAGAATACATAATGTGAAAGGCAGGACTGGAGGAATCCCAAGCCGGAATTAAGATTGCCGGAAGAAATATCAACAACCTCAGATATGCAGATGATACCACTCTGATGGCAGAAAGTGAGGAGGAATTAAAGAACCTCTTAATGAGGGTGAAAGAGGAGAGCGCCAAAAATGGTCTGAAGCTCAACATAAAAAAAAACGAAGATCATGGCCACTGGCCCCATCACCTCCTGGCAAATAGAAGGGGAAGATATGGAGGCAGTGACAGATTTCACTTTCTTGGGCTCCATGATCACTGCAGATGGTGACAGCAGCCACGAAATTAAAAGACGCCTGCTTCTTGGGAGGAAAGCGATGACAAACCTAGATAGCATCTTAAAAAGCAGAGACATCACCTTGCCGACAAAGGTCCGCATAATCAAAGCTATGGTTTTTCCAGTAGCGATGTATGGAAGCGAGAGCTGGACCATAAAGAAGGCTGACCGCCGAAGAATTGATGCTTTTGAATTGTGGTGCTGGAGGAGACTCTTGAGAGTCCCCTGGACTGCAAGGAGAACAAACCTATCCATTCTGAAGGAAATCAACCCTGAGTGCTCACTGGAAGGACAGATCCTGAAACTGAGGCTCCAATACTTTGGCCATCTCATGAGAAGAGAAGACTCCCTGGAAAGGACCCTGATGTTGGGAAAGTGTGAAGGCAAGAGGAGAAGGGGACGACAGAGGACAAGATGGTTGGACAGCGTCATCAAAGCTACCAACATGAATTTGACCCAACTCTGGGAGGCAGTGGAAGACAGGAGGGCCTGGCGTGCTCTGCTCCATGGGGTCACGAAGAGTTGGACACGACTTAACGACTAAACAACAACAAAATAGCAATAAGGGGGTTGGGTGGGAGACCCAGCTGGCCTGCTGAGTTTGCAGTACTAATACTGAAAGACTGGACTGTTAACATTCTGGGCTGAAAATTAACAGCTGCCAGCAGAGTCCTGAGTACTCCAACAAACTGGTACTCTGTGAGGGTAGGGGTTTAATTGGTGTGGAAAAATAAGGGGACAGGCTGGTATGGTAATTAATTACGATATTCCTCCAAAGCCTTTAGTGGGTAGAGTCCTTTGGCAGAAATGTGGTAGAGGCTTAGACTCCTGCTCTGGCCTTTCTGATCCATTTGGATCTCCAAACGTGCACATGCACCTTGTGTTCTTCCACTGTGACATCTCCAACCTCAAGTGCCCACTCTGACCTATCCTGAGAAGAAACCACAGTCACTTCATTAACTTTGAGCCTTGCTCCCTCAAATGCGAGCATGAATGCTGCCTTAAAAAGCCAGAAAACATCCAGCGAAGACCTAGCAAACATCTCAAGAATAGCGGAAGTAACAGGCTTGTGTGCATTGTGGAGAAAAGAGACGGTCCTGTGCTACCTCTTGAGGGTCCTCAAAGCCAAGAAAAGCTCACAGAGGTTTTAATAGCATTGCAGCTTGCAGAAGAAGACAATAGCTGCCATGTACCTTGATATCATTGGGGGGAGGCCTTGCACCCCTTGGTGCTGCAGTATTCCAGTCTTAAATGCTGGCCAACCACCAGACCCCCTGGGTGCCTGGCCAAGGAGCCAGAGGTTGGGAGTTTGATTCCCCACTGTGCCTCCTTGGCAGGGGCTGGACTTGATGATCCAGAAGGTTCTTTCTAGTTCTGTAGTTCTAAGACTAAGACTAAGATGACTAAACCTGTCAAACATGAGGATTCTGAAGAATGCACCTTGCAACATAGTAGGCATGACCAAATTCAGTCTTCCCTGAATTATGGGCTCCTCCCAAGTTCCCATAATTAATTAGGAAATCGGTCTGGCAGCCTTTGTGCCTCTAGGTCCAATATGCCCTCCTGAAATCAAGATTTGTAAAACTGATGTTGAATAATATAATTTTTAAAATTGTGTTCAGTCCAGAGCTTGGAGAGGTAATTTTTGGATTAGGGGATGATGGGACTTTGGTTCCATTGTGGTATAGGCTCAATATTTGGACTCATAAACATGGAAAAGTGATGTCAATTTCTTTGTTTTAATAGCTCTGCATAGTAAGCTCACAACTGGACTTTTCATATATATCTACATTATTTCATGAACATGCTATGGCATTTGGAAAATAAGACCCTTCATAATTTTGTTATCTGAAGTTGCAGGATCCTCCTCTCTCCTTCCCCTTCTTTGAATGAAATGTTTAACTCATACATATTTCATAAGTAATGAAAGCTGTTTTGTTATGGTAATTTTTCATAAAAGCATATTTTTCAGCTCAAACTCTTTAGTCAACAGTTTTCCAGTGTCAAAGTGGTTTTTGTATTCAGAATTGTTGTTTTTGGAATAAATATTAACAAAGAAAACAAATTAGGTTAAACAAAGCCACATGAGTTGTAAATGCAACTGACTGGAGAAAGACAGCTTCAAAAAACATTTTCCCTTCTTCTTAGCCATTTAAGAATTTAGGACTCTCTCTCTCTCTCTGTGTGTGTGTGTGTGTGTGTGTGTGTTCAGTTGGGATATAATGAGGATGCAGTTAGAACAAATGAACTGTTTATCACATTTCCTTACATCTTCTTTAGGAGCTACAAGTCATGCTTGCTTTGCCAAAATCCATTTGCAGTACACAGAAAGAACAGGAATGGGACAACTTAATTAGTCAAAAAATATCCAAGGTAAAGCTCTTACAAAACAGCAAGCTGTGCTACACTATGTTGTAAATGGTACGGGTGGCAGATAGGGGGTAGGGAGTGAGATTAAAGCCATTTTCTTGTGTTGTAGTCTGTTTCTGGTCTCATGTCACACAACACTCTGTGGCAGACAGGGAGCCTCTGAACCGAGCAAGATAAGTCCTCATTTTTGAAGGGGGGGGGGGAGGCTGGTTGCTGGAGCTTTATTTCAGCCATGGTCCAGAGAATGGAATTGCTCTTAGCACTTCATGTACAGGCATAAGCCGGTATTCTATTGATCTTCCCCTGAGTGGAAGATTTCACCAGCATAGTAACACATGTCTCCAGGAAATCTACCTGAAATTCGATTAGGCTGTTGGGCTGAAGAGGTTCCTTTTTGTTGACAAAGGTGGACAACTCCCAGAGATTCTGGGCCACCACCACCACCCTGACCTTGGAGAGCCAGAATACTACCACATCCTCACCATTTTTGCTTTAAAGAGCCCACTCCATGTTTCCCTGCTCCTGAGCTATTCTAATTGACATCTGGGTTTGAAAGCCCCTCCCCACCAGTCTAAAACAGCTTGTGGGGGGCATGGGAACATTTCCCCCCATACACCCTAGAGGGTGTGAGGGGACATTTTGAGTAATTAAAAAAACCCAGTATATGGGAAAATGCTAGGAGCCTTACTTGGGGTCCAGTGTGGCTGATTGCAGGCTGTATTTTGCCTGCCAGGGATTTGACATTTGTTTTTGTGTTTTTGGTCTCCAAATTCCAGAATTATCAAAGAACTTTCTGAGTAGTATTCTGGGCATTCGAATCCACAAACATACCTACAGTATTCTTGGAGGCTTTCACGGCCGGGATCCGATGGTTGTTGTAGGTTTTTCAGGCTGTTTGGCCATGTTCTGAAGGTTTTTCTTCCTTCAGAACACGGCCAAACAGCCCGAAAAACCTACAACATACCCACAGTATTTCATTTCAGTCTCCTGGAGAAAAGCTGAGGCCTTTTCTAGATCTTCTTCCAGACCTTATTTCCTGCTGCATAATGTTGTATAGAAGGGCACCTCCTTAAGAACTGCCACCTCCAGAAAGAATTGCAGCAACATGGTTTTGTGGGCTGGAACTCCCAGAAAACTGCATGGGGAATTCTTGGAGAAGTCTTGGATTTGGAGTCTAAAATAAAATAAAATAAAATAAAATAAAATAAAATACTAATGTATTCCTATTACCCACCTCTGGGGCAGACAATACTAAAATAGATGGATTAAATGTATGATCAAGTATGAGGCACCTTCCAATGCCATTAAAATGTCCTTCTAATCAAGCAAGTAGAGAATCATATTAACTTACCAGTGTCAAATAGGTGTTTGGATTCTTCTACCCCAATGTTAGATAGTCTATCTGGTCAAAGAACATTTATGCATGCCCAAATATAACATACTTGCAGAAATAAAAAGATGATAGGCAAAAATATGTATGCATTTTTCTGCTTCCGAATGTGGTAAGAACACAAAACTGCTTTCAGCTTTGTAGCTTTTAAATTTAAATTTAATGAAGGAATAACAAAATGTTTGTCTTTTAGATTGTTCAGAGTACAATGAGATAAATTCCTAGGCAACAAGGAAGACAAACTGCAAGAGGAAAACTAATAGCAGTGACTCAAGACATTGATCTTCAGTGCTATGGTTTGCTATGCGTTTGTTTTGCAAAACTAGCACGAGCTAAGATCAATAAGGCCTCTGCTGTGTTTGGAACCCATTTTTAAAATTAGCTTTTATATGGAAATATTATGGATAACAAAGTATTGTTGATGTGGTTATATTTTTGTCTGTTGTTTTGTCACGCTTTGTTGCGAACAGCCTTAATGATTATGTCTACAGGAAAATGGTATACTGTACAAATAGAAGAGCTACAGTTAGGATTTTATGTGTTCCTACGGCAAGGTTTTAGCCCCTTCACCTTGTGAACACAGAACAACATCACAGAAAGAAAAGATCTTGGGACACTTGATCTGATCCACTGTGATGATTAATTGCTTGATAGTTCTAGTGCTTATCCTGCCAAAGTTACTGGTGACGAATTAAACCCAGGCTCCTGTCTTTGCAGTGCCTGCCCTACTATTAGCAAGAGAGGCCTGCTTCAAATTGTTATTGTTGAAATGATGCTACTAGATTGCAAGAAAGGTAGTTATAGCCAAAGTCAGCCACCTTGTTTTGGGCACACGGGGGAAAGTGAGGGCCCCAAATAAGGAGGCTGACTTGGCTACTCTGCATCTGGAAATGGGGAGTGCCATTTATTGCTCTGCCTCAGGCAGCGAATGTCTTGGACCAACCCTGTGTGTCTGCATAAAATTCTCAAGCTTTCTAGGTTCGATTTCTTCAATATATGCAGCCCTACTGTCCTCTCAGTTGCCCAAGATATCACCTGTTTCCCTCAGCTGCATACTGTTTCTTTCAAAAGTAAAACCAGAAGTCCCCAGTGCGGGCAGGACATGCTAGCTTTCTATTTTGTTGGGAATGCTTTCAGATTTGGGCAGAAGCTAGAAGGATGAGCTGGGCTTGCAGCACCTCTTAGAGCAGGGGTCCCCAACCCCCGGTCTGCGGCCCGGTACCGGTCCGTGGGCTTCCTTGAACTGGGCCGCGGACACGGATCTCCACCCCCCCACGCATGCACGGTGGGCGTGTCGCGCTTGCGGGTGGGCGTGTCGTGCTCGTGTGCACCCCGTGAGCGCGACACCCCCCGTGTGACACGCCTCTCCGCAAGCGCGACATGCCCCCCCGCGAGCGTGACACACCCACCTGCAAGCGCAGGGGTGCCCCCGCCCCCCCGCACACGGAGCACGCAATCCCAAACTGGTCCGTGGTCCGAAAAAGGTTGGGGACCGCTGTCTTAGAGGACCAGGATGTTTTGTTTTGTGATTTTGAAATTATATGTTGTTCTTTGTTCTAGGGGATTTTACTGAACAACTGTTAGTGAAGACATCTCTGTGTAGTAATGTCTCACATAGATGCCTTCCATCTAGTTTGGAGGGAGTGTTCTAGGCCTGTGGGGGAGGGGGTGTTCTAGGCCACGTTACCAATTGAAGGATGGAATCAGAGAGTTAGAACAGATTCTAGAGGCCTTCTTGTCTAACCTCCTATTCAGTTCAAAATTTGCAATTCAGGATGCAGCTGCACTATCAACAGAAAGTGATTGAGACTCTCCTTAAATACTTCCAGGGAGGGACAACCTATCATCTTGCAGGGCAGGCTAAACACTCTGAAAGAGCTCATACCATTAGAAAGTATCTTCTGATTTGGGGAGAGGGGGTTACTCTGGCATTTCAGTTTCATGGGCCAACTTCTTTTGCATTTTCCAAAGGACATTCTGGGCACTTTCTCTACAGTAACAAAAACTCTTTCAGCAGTCTGAAGATTACCAGTTTTAAACAGAAATCAAAGGACAGGAATTTAAAGGACAGTCCCAGATTAGAGGATCACCAGATCAAATGGTTTGTCACCAGCATGGAAAACTGAGAAGAAATCTGATAGTGCACCCAATTTAGATGCTTGCTTGTGCCTGTGAAAGTGGATTATAGTTCATTAAAGCTTTACCTGAAATAAATATGTTAATCTTTATGCCACAGCTCTTTTGTTATATACACAACATTCAGAATATTTCTGATCATGTATCTCACTGCAGGCAGGATTTTCAGAAGACTGATGGGGATTTAATAATATAAAGATGAGAGGTTTGCTGCCTTGTTAGTTGACTCTTATGTCCCTGCCCTGAAACATATATACCTAGAATACAATGGAGGGATATAGTAACCAACCCCAAACAAAAGCCAAACATGAAGACACAATTTTCCTCCAGGTTTAACTTTTTCAAGCTGTACCATACCATGTTTTTTTTTTAAATTCTGGTCACAGCCTTTGGACTGGACAGAATGAAATGAAGGAATAAGCAGGCTGTTTGGATTTTCGTTAATATAAATGGAAAATTATTTCTGAAGGAAACAGGGATTCTTTGTAGCTATTCTAAAAGCTTGTGTTGTGTTATAATAGCTTGCTTTTGAGCCTTGAATGTGAATGCTTTTCACTAGAGAGTGATTTCCCCTTTTTTAAAATAGAAGGTTAAAACTTTTTCAGAAATACAGTAATGGAGATTTCCTTTTATCCATGAAGGAAGTGAACAAATAGATTCACATCCAGAGCCCAGCAAAATAGCACAGGGAAAATAACAATGGCAAACAATGTGGGGGAAAAAAACACGCAATAAAATGACTAACCACTGAAGTTAGATATGAAAACATAGGACTGAAAAGTCACCTTCTCCCTTCTGTCTTGGAAACCTCCTTTCAGTATACTGTATAAAATGTGCATCATTTTTTGTTCAGCTTGACAAAAGCCAGGTTAGACAATTAAGAATAAGCATAATAATAATAAGATGTTGAGTTGATTCTAACTTATGGTGACCCTTCCCAGGGTTTTCTAAAGATAAAGTTCTCGGAAGTGGTTTTCCAGTCTCCCTTTCTGGTGGTGCTCTGGAATAGTGCAACTTGCCCAAGGCCACATAGGCTGGCTTTTCTGGAAGACATAGTGTTGAACTGAGCTCCTGCTTCCTGGCTTCAGGTGCTGAGGCTATTCAGCCAGACAGGCATTTATTGCTCTTGCTTTTTCACATGCTCCTCTGTTATGCCTTTAACACAAGTAGAAGGCATGAGATAAAGGCTGCAAACTAAAACCTATGTTACAGAAGAATAAGCACTATTGAATGGAGCTTACGTCTAAGTAAACATGCATAAATTTGCCTTTCCTGACACTAAGGAAAGCCAAAACTGCTTAATTTTATTGTTACATTGTTAAAGGCACAGAAGCAGGACTGGGAAAGAAGCAGGACTGGCAGTCTCAACAAATTGTGTATGATACTAGTTTGCCATCTTGCTCACCATTACAGTGGACCCTCGACTTACAGACGGCTCGACCTGCAGACTTTTCGAGTTACAGACTTCTCTGGCCACAAAATTTAGGTTCGACTTGCGGCTGGAGAATCGACCTACAGACCGGAAAATCAAACAAAATGGACCAAAAACGGCCGGTTACGGATTAATCGGTTTTCAATGCATTGTAGGTCAATGGAGCCTCGACCTACAGACTTTTCGACCTGCAGCCACCGTTCCAATACGGATTAATTCCGTAAGTCGAGGGTCCACTGTAATAGTATGGCCAATGCAAACCCGTTTCTCAGAAAAGTGGCTTGGTGCTGATCCCCAAGAGCTGCGCTCTCCACAAAAACTGTGTGGGAACACTTTTTGGTTTTAGATTAGTCTTCTTTTGTCATAGATTCTTATTTGCATAGCAACAATCATCATGGCTCACCTCATGAGCATGTTCTGAAAATAAACACACGCAAGTAGTAAAACAATTGAAAATTCTACATATACATTTAGTAAGTATGGTAGAGAGTAGATTCAATATATATTGAGAACATCACACTTTACTTAAACACTTTACTAGAAACTAGAAATAAAACAAAGATTCATACATATCTTACTTTTTGTGGATTTTCCAGTTTCTTAATTCAAATATTTCAAATCACATTTTGAATATGAAATATTTACCTTAAAATTCCAAAGGTTCAGAATTACAGGAATACCTTGACTACTACATGTCTACTCGGAAGTAAATCCCACTGAATTAAATGGCTCATATGTCTAGAGTAATGTATGTTAGATTGCATCTGCTATTAGTTTGATGGTGATCATTCAAGTGTAAAATCTCATAAGGTGTATAACAAATACTAATAACTATCATGTTATCCCTCTGATACAAAATAACAGTATAAATAAAATATCAGATAAGGAGAAAATTTAATTACGTCAGCTATTGACATTTATTATTATTATTATATCCAGCGTCTACATAGGAATTTCCAGCGGCTTTCTGATTATATGCATGCCTGCTTAGCTACAAAATGCTGAAGGCTCAGTTTTCAAATGCATAATACTACAGTATATCTACCTCTGGTTACTCTCTAATATGATTTGTCATTTTTTTAAGCTCTCTTCTGGGTTCTTTACAACATACAGGCATATATATTTATTATTTCTTTATTATAAGGTTTCTGACCCAACCTATATCAACAGAGTAGGATACAATCAAAACAAATACATTAAAATATACAATGCGTTTCAAAAACTTTTTTAAAAATGAAATATTTGAAACACTTTAAGCCAGGTTAACAATTAAAACAATTATGAGAAATGATTATAAATGGTTTCCCAATGAAAATCTCAATCATAGATAAGCACCCACAACAGTTAGTATATCATTACAATTTATTTTCATTTACAGCTGGGGTGAGCAACTGCTGAGGGTACAGGGGCCATTTTTACTCTCCTCCAGACCTCGGTGGGCTATACCTGACTATTAGTCAAAACAGGAGGTGTGGGAGAATTGAACTTCCTTTTCAGAAAAAAAAAGGATCATTGTGGACCTCCCTGCCCCATTTCTCTCAGCTGGATTGCCACTTTATATCAGCACATGGGAATTCCTATCCTTCAATCTGGTCCTGCTACTCAGACACTCTGTGCTGTCCCACATACTTCAGACACCTAGACTCCTTCTTCCACCCCACTGTCACCCACAGTGTATAATTGTCAATTCTGGTATTCTGTTGTGACAGTATGAATGATCACTAAGCTATTGTGCTTTTGGTGGTGCAGCGTTCACCTCATGCAGAGAAAGATCTTTTGTTGAAATGTGACTCATTAGGTAATATTACCACAAAACGTTTTAAAGATCTGTTTCTTCTCTTTTTCCCCCCTGTCTGGTTTGAGCTTTGCCCAAGCAGCCAAATTGGATGTTTATGTGATAGCTATACCAGAGAATAAAGAGATGTTTAATGCACTTTTTTAAAAAAACAACAAAAAACTTTTTATAAAAGACTAAGTCACAAAGGATAGCAATCATAATCAAATGAACAGGATAAAAATGATTAGAATTCTATGGGGGCGGGGGAGTAAAAGCTCTTTAGTATTTCTTTATCTGACACACCACTAGCCTATATCAGATAAAACAAAACAAAATAAATAAAAACAACAACACAAAATGCAAGACGTAAAAGTGTTGTGGCTCCTTAAAAGAGTAACTGCTATGTTTTAATGTGAGCTGTAGCTTCAACTGTAGGTTCAATTGGCAGTGGTGGTAGTTTGCTTCTTGGACCGTGGCAGATTATCAGACAGAACTAGAATAGGCATACAATGGAATCTGAGGATTGTCCACAAGTGCTGAAGTATCATGTGCCGTAAGTCAGCACTATCGATAACCTCTGAACACTGCAGAAGCCTCCCACAGCTTTAGCAAAACCTGGGCCTACAGAAACATCAAAAGGCTATTCCTCTGAGAGGAATGAGCTAGAAGGGAAATACAGAAGCAGCAGAAAGGAAATCATGTTATTACAATAACAGCAGAGAACAGAAAATGGGTTTATTTTTAGCTTTTTGTAACAGAGTTTTTACTGAGTTAAAGTTAGCAAATAGACTATTAAAATAAAATTGGTTTCAAAGACGAGCATCTGAAGTTTTCATTTAAGCAGGTATGCATGATTGGCGTTTGAAGCTGAAATAATAGCATTGAGAGTTCTAGTTCAGAGGTTGAAATATGATTTCTCAAATCCAAAATGGTTTCCAAAGCCAGGCATTTGTCAGATAACCAGATTAAAAGCCTGGTTTACCAATATTTTTCCAAAGTAGTTGCTCAGTCCATGTCTAAGAAAGGGAAATGATGGGAGGAAATGAGATGATTTCATTTTCTATATGTTTTTTAAAATCAAAACTAACCCAAGTCATGTACCCACTATGGAACAAGCTGTTTTCCTGACAAAAGTTGTCCCCTCATGACTTCTGTTTGGCAGGGAGATTTTTGGTAGGAAAATGGCATGAGATCCCAATCTAGAACCAACACAGCTGTCTTTCCTTCAGATTAAAAATAAAATAAAAAATGCCCAGCTGAAGTACACTTTTAAAAAAGTATGTTCAATACTAGATTTGCTCTGATGTTTAAGCAGGAGAGAATGTACAGAATGGTAGATGTTCTGTATGCTAAATGGAACTGCCAAAATAATATACAAAGAGGAAGTTGTGAAGCTCTGTTAAAATAAGAGAATTTTTTTCTAAAATTGCCTGGGGAGCCCTTCCCAAGCCTGGTCCTTTCAATAGGATCACCATCTGTGGAGCAGTCATGTATGACTGTGCAATGAAAGAAACTGAGACTCCAATTAAAGTGAAATAATATAACCAAACTTTATTACAAGAGTGAAACAGAGCATAAAAGGGATGTGCAATACACAAATGAATAAACAAACCAACGTGATGAAATTAACATGAAGGAAGAATACAGCCTGCCTATGTATTTGTTGGAATCCAGTTCGTTCTGTGTCATTCCACCCACATCTCACCAAATGTGTAATAGTGGAGAGATGGTGCATGGAATCCTTTGACTACAACAGCAGTTGGAAGGAATATATAAAAGTGGAAAAATCAAGCCATACCTAGAGATGGAAAAGAATTTAATCAGATTTGAGACTCTCACTGACAGTTGTGTTTTTGAACCTCTCATAATCTCTTGCAAGAAGAAACACACCTCACCTGAAGAGAGCACACACATTTGTGAAACTTTATGAGGTCTTTCAGAGAAAAAAACATGTGAAACAGCACACATATTTAAAATGCAAACAACCCAAAATTGTTCACAAATATGTTGTAGTCCATGGGGAAATGTGAAACTTAGGGCAAAATGCACAAATAAATACAAATACAAGGCAAAATATATAACATTTCCATGCAAAATTATTAATTTCCATGTCAAAGTACACGGTGGCATTTTCCATATAGTTTTCCAACTATATGTAGTGAATGTGTGGATAATGTGGATGATTGTACTTTGGACCCCCATCCTGGACCTCCAAATTATCTGTGCTTGGTTACACAGAACCCACACAGATACATGGATGTTACAGATGCATCATCTGAACCCCAGCAAAATACATTGTTCCTAACTACAGAGAAGTTAACAGACCCAATCTGCTCTGATTTTGGAAACCAAGCAGGGACAGGCCTGATTTGTCCTAGGATGGGAGAACTCCAGAAAATACGAGGGATCTCCTGGTGGGACTCGGAAAGCATCCTTCATGAAACCCTGGAAAGATACTGCCAGCCAGAGTTGACAATACTGAGCTAGATTCAAATTTTCAAAAACCCTCTTGGTTTATAAATGTGGGATATTGTGCTTCTGTGTGTATGAATCAAAAAACCAGATTGCTGCACAATATTGTGCCTACTTTGCCAGCAGGAAAAAAGCTGCTAAGCTTTACATAGCAAAGGGCAGCCTGAATGTTGACAACACCAATGGCAGCAGTCAAGATGATCTACAGGTTACCCCATTGTGCTCACTACCATTCAAAAAGTGGTACCACACAAGGGAAAATCTCAGAAGCTGACTCCATTTTTTCATTAGGGATTCACTTCTGATCCAAACACAAAGTAATTGTCATGGCTGTATTTTGTCAAATAAGAATGTAAGTGAGTACAAGAAGGTATCCCACACTGGGCTGAAAACAACAGAATGAAATTTAACTTGAATAAGTGCAAAGTTTTACACCTGGGGAAAAAAACCCAAATGCAAGTTACAAGATGGGGGATATTTGGCTCAGTAATACCATGAGCAAGAAGGATCTTGGAGTTGTTATAGATCACAAGCTGAATATGAGCCAACAGTGTGATGTGACTGCAAAAAAGGCCAGTGGTATTTTAAGCTACATTAACAAAAGTATCCAAATCCCATTAAGCACTGGTTCCCCTCTATTCGGCACTGGTTAGCTCTCTTCTAGAGTACTGTGTCCAGTTCTGGACACCCACTTTAAGAAGGATGCCAACGAATTGGAACAGGTTCAGAGGAGGGCAACAAGGATGAGCCTATGGGGAAAAACTGAAAGAACTGGGCACGTTTAGCCTTGAGAAAAGTAGACTGAAGAGGGATATGATAGCACTTTTCAAGTACTTGGAAAATAGTCATATAGAGGAGGGGCAGGATCTGTTCTCAATCATCCCAGAGTGAAGAACACATAATGGGCTCAAGTTACAGGAAGCCAGATTTTGGTTGAATATCAGGAAAAACTACCTAACTGTTAGAGCAGTATGGCAATGGAAACAATTACCTAAGGACTTGGTGAGCGCTCCAACACTGGAGGCAGTCATGAGAAAATTGGACAACCGTCTGTTAGATCTGCTTTGATTTGAATTCCTGCATTGAGCAGGGGGTTGGTATCAATGGCCTTATAGGCCCCTTCCAGCTCCATTGTTCTATGATTCTATGTGAAGAAAGTGTAGAAGGTTCTGTTGGATTCACAAAGAAAGAGGTGGGTACATGACAGATGAAATTTCCCACACTTGTAGGGAAACAGAGAAAGATGTATTGATTGCCAGATAGGTCATGCAGAAATGGAGAAAGTGGGTGCTTTAGGATACAGAGAGTAAAGGAAGGAGAGTAACAGAGGAAGGGGTTCAGAGAGACATAGTGCAGTGCAGAGAAAGAAAATGACCCTGCTGTGAGAGCATAGAGGGAAAAATGGGGGACAGTTTGAAAATGGGTTAACTAGAACATGTTAAACAATTAAAAATATAACGTAAATGCTTCCCATGGGAGTGTGCGCCAGCGTAATTAATAAAATTATGGAATTCCCCCTCAGAATGGTTTGAATTGTGCATTTTTGGACTAGCAACTGAATCCTCATTTTTCTTAAAAATCAGAATATGTCATGTAAACCTCCTGTTTCTAGTAGGAGTTGTAGAGGAATTATTATGCTAATAAATGCAAGTTGCATTTGCATGATTATCAGTAACTGTTGAAAGTGCATATGCCACTGTGACAGCCTGTTGTGCCATGTCACCCACAGACTAACAAATCAGAAATGCCCATCAACAGATACTGAATAATATCACCGGAATCTGTTTCTGCAAGAAGAAAAAAAGTGAGTTTCATTAACACCCACCCTTGGCAACACAGTCGGCCACAAATCACAGATTGTAGCACATGAAAGTGAAAACTGAAGCTTAATGATAGGAAAGGTAGGTCGTTTGAGACAGTCTAGGAATCTGGGGCATTACTCCAGCTAGGTAGGCAAGGGGGAATATCATGATCACAAGCATAGGTGAGCTTTGTTTTGGAATATCTTTGACAGCCAGTTGGTTTCCTGGCTGCTTGCCATTTGTGGAGCTTCTGAAGTGAGAATAAGAATTATTTCTTTCATTTAAAAATGTATTCTGAATTTGAGAACACAATTTTTCTCTTTAATAGCAAGTTGCCTGCCTTTGAGAGAATGCAGCATTTTAGGTTGAGTACATTCATTCTGGAGGCTGCAGTACATTTTTATGAATATTCAGAGTGGTACTGAGGAAGGAAAACATTCTGAACATTCTCCTCCCAGTATGATCCATCCTGGGAGATGTACAAATGAAACTTTGGATTTTAGTTGCTTATTTATTACACTTGTATGCCATGATTCCTCCAACCTGCTCAGGGTGACATAGATGTTTCACTTCTTCCTCACTTTATAGGCACAACAATTCTGTTAGGTTGGTTGGGCTGAGGGGGGGGGGAAGAGCTGTCCCCAGGTCACCCTATAGGTTTCATGGCTGAGCAAGGCCTTGAATCTGCATCTTCCAAGTCTCAGCCGATCCCTCTAACCATCATACTGCACTAGCATGCAGCACCTTCCTATATCAGTGGCTGGTACTAGGGTGGTACTTTTGTGTAGAAGTTGAGGTGAAGGACCTCCCCACCCAATATTATTTTTCTTAAGAAACTCCTCAACAGTCTTAAAAGCCTTCCCAATCTCTTGTCACCACTCTTGCCATACCATCACCATTTTAAATCTAACTGGCATGCTTGTGCATCACCTTTAAGATGGTTGCATACTGAAATACTTTGCTATGTCTAGTAGAGTGTACATAATTACACTGTGCAGGCATGAAGTGACAACTCTGTAATGCCTTTGGACAAAGCACAGTAACTATAGTCAGATTCTCTAACTAATTAAAGCTTCATATCCTTATCAAGGGGAGTGCTAGCGTTCTCTCCTTTCGTACAACACATTATGCCTTTCTTCTTTCTCTAGTATATTTTCCTATCATGTGCCCTGTGAGGAGGGCCAGAGACCAAAACATTTTGTTGTCTGAAATAAAGGACAAGACCCACCTCCCTGCCCCCCCACCTGCTCTTCATGTCAAGAAACTAGCTGAAAAGGCATTTGAATCTTACTTCAGCACTTGATATAGGAAAGCATCCTTCACTGTATCTGAAGTCAAAAGGCTAGGTTAGGCCAAGTCACATGGCACAGCTACCTCTATCATCCAATGTCCTGCTACTGCTACTCATTCCCTGGTGTCTGCTGCCTCAAACAGTTTTCTTATCCTGCTCTGACAGTACGCCTCACTTCCATGCAAGTCCAAAGGAAATGGGCAGGATGGAATGTGCCAACCAGGTGGCATACCACGGTAGAAGAATTTCAGAGAAAATCTCTGAGAGTTTTCAAATAATGGTGTGGCAGAGTCAGTGGATCCCAAGAGACTGTGCTAAGAGATGTTCTTCAAGTATTCATATAGCATGAGAATACCTGGGACAGATGGACACTTCATCTTCAATTACTGGACAATTCATCTCATCATCATTTTAGTAGGAATGGAAAGAACACTCCCCAAATGCCTTGTTCTCACTGTTTTAGGTTGTTGTGACATGCTGAGACATCCCAAAGAGGGATTGTAAAGCCTGCAGAAATCTCTTGCCTGTGGCTGAGAGCAAGATGAAGAGTTCTTTCGCGGTCTTTCAAGGACTCCATAATTTGTGCAATATGTATCCTGTGTTCTTTCCCTTTCAGAAGCACAGCACACAGACATACAGCAAGCATAGAAGGATTTGCTGTTTGTTAAGAAGGAGCTACAGAACCCGTCAAACAATGCAGCAGTCATCCTGGATTTTGACAATTCGTGCAATTTGTTAAATTGCACAAATGGCATAGTTTTTGCACAAAACAGGCAATCTGTACAACAATGGGCAATTGCTTGCAAAACAACATTCTCATTAATGTGAGAATTCTATTGAGAGTCCCAGAATAGTCTTCACCTTGCTTGCCACTGAAGAGAATGATGTTTCAATCTTGTCCTTGCATATGAAAATGAGATACATAAGGATTTACAGACCTATATGTTAAGCCCTACCCTCTATAATCAAAAATATTTTAAAATTTGGACAACTAAGTGGATAGGCAATATTCTGTGCTTACTTCTGTTTAATAACACTTTCATCTGACTTCAATTCCAATATTTACTGACCCCATGGACCCATGGATGAGGGTAACTATAGATTTTTCTGACTCTTAAGCTGAAGTAACACCTTTTTGTAGCTAATTTTAATTATTTTTTTCCTTAAAAAGTTTGAACTGGAAAATGGCCACTCCTCCAAATAGCTGAATTATCCTTGCTGTTATCTGATCATTGGTCGGTGATACTTGTAGGAATTCTTTACACATAGCTTGCTATCATGATTGGGCTCACAAGAAACATCAAAGGGAATCTTCACTTCAGCCAGTGACTAGAGACAACAGTCAGAAATGCCCTTTCTTCACTTAGCCTGAAAGGGGGACCAGTACAGAGGATAGGGTCAGGGTTTGGGAAGGCCCCCATGTAGAATCAATGGAGAATATTCATGGGCCATATTTGAACAATGAGGTGAAAGTTCCCCATTACTGATATACTACCTTATGTGGACCCCAGATATTCAGGACTTCAGGAAAAAATAACTAGGTGACTTATCCAACACAATCCTATGCACATGTGCCAAGAGAAAAGTACCGTGTTTAGTGAGATTCACCCCTAGGTAGGCCTGTTGTTATGAAATGAATATTTCTCTCTTTTCCTTAAGCAAATTGTAATCTCAATACTGTTCTAATTAAAGTTCAGTAGTTGCCGTTTACTGTTGTTAGGCCAAATTGGCTCTAAGGGGCAGGTTAACAATCAATCCTGCATTCTAATCAACTGGTACTGTCAGTGAATGCACATACTTCTATTGTCTGAATTAGGAGCAGGTGCCTGGGGAAGCCTTCCTCCACTTCTTATAATATGTTCTTAGAGATATTATCTCTGCTTGATTAGGCCCAAGACCTCCCTAGTCCTCCTGCATTTCCACAGTGGCCAACTAGACATGAGTGGGAAGCCCACAAGGAGAACATGAATGGAGTCACACTCTTCTGCTCCTGTTCCCCAACAACTGGTATTGACAGGCTCACTGACATAGATATGGGAGCTAATATGAAGCCATAATGACTAGGAACCATTGATAGTCTGAATCTCCATGAATTTACTTTATTCCCTTTTAAATCTGTCCAAGTTGGTGGTCATTACTACATGTTGCCAATTTCTTATGTTAACTATATGTTGTGTGAAAAGGACTCCATTATGTGGATCTTGACTCCCACGCCATTCATCTTCATTGATCAACGCCAGATTCTAGTACTTTGGGAAAGAGAAATTTTTCTTTATACCTGCTTTCTATCCTTTCTATACACACTTTCTTTGTACTCTCCCTTATTCCTCTTTTGCCCTAATCTATACGGAAGCAAATATAACCTTTCCTTGCTGAGGGGTTGATTGAGCCCCTTCATCATTTTGACTGCTCTTTTCTGTATCTTCTCTACAATGTTCTTTTTGAGGTGAATTGATGAGTACTGTACATAACTTTCCTAATGTGGTCACATCATATACAACAGCCTTTCTCAAACTGGTCTCGTCCAGATGTTTCAGGCATCAGCTGATATCAGCCTCAGCCTGTGTGGCCAGTGGCCAAGAATATTGGGAGTTATAGTCCAAAAATATCTGGAAAGCATGAGTTGTGAATGGCTGGTTTCAGGAGATGTTGGAAAGAATGTTTTCTGTTATTTTTCTAATGATTCGAAGACTGAATTTCCCCTTTTCACTACAGTGGTACACTGGGTTGATGTGGCTATCCTCCACAAAGTCAAATACATTTCATAGTAGTTGCTCTGAGCTCAGACTCAATCACAAGACATCCAAAGTTAGGATCATTGCTAGAGCCCCATCTCCCAAGCACATGAAGAGAGACTCAAATACGTTGACAATAATTACAGCCATCTGCTCAGTTGGTTCTAGTCCTTGATTTTACCTTAGCAAGACTTGTATTATTCTGGGGAGCACAGGGCTAGTTCTAGTTTGAAAAATATATGGCTTCAAGCTTGGCCACCTGGATGTCAAAACATTGCCCAAGAAGGGAAAAACATCTCCAAGAGGTCTGAGCAGGGGTTTGTCAACTAGGACAAATATTTAGCACTTGTAAAAGGAAGCTCAGGGAAGTGTATGTATTCAGTCAAGAGATCCATCTATATTCTACATTTGACAAGCCTATTTTTTAAAACCAAGAAATGGGCTGCAGAGGATAACTCTCCACTTCTGATGATGTGAGCATCTGTCAGTTCTGCTTGTTTTGGAAGGCTCCTTATCATTTCATTAGCCTTCATGATTTATGAACATTAATGTGATTTTTCCCCTCAATGTGAGAGCAATAAGAGCCATGCCATACATTTATAAAGCAAAAATGAACAAGTTAAGCAAAAGCAGCCCATGAAGATGTACCTGTAACACTGGATGCTAATTTCCATTTTATAGATGGGAGATTAAGACTGCATTTGAATGCATATTTAATTGAGAGTAAGCCCCACGGGATGGAGGGGGACTTGCTTCTGAGAAAATGCATATGGTTGCAATGCGATGGGACCTACTTTTGAGAATGTGTGTTAAGAACTGCCTTGTAAGAGATCATGACAGCACAGTAAAGACCTTGAAAGCCTGCTTTTATTAAAAATAGTGCACGTCAGAGCTTGGGAAATTTACCTTTTGAACAACTCCCAGAATCCCTTGTCGCCATGACCATGATGGCTGGGGCAACCCTAGGTGTTGTAGTCTAAGCAGTTATTTTTCTAACCAGCAGCATTAGGAGGATGGGATACAAAACAAAAATGCAGGGAAAGCAGACACGTGTGATGCTGGTCTGATGGTCAGCACACGTGGCTGCTTTTTCCATCCATGCCATTTTGCTGGCACTCATCCATTTTGCCTGCCAGCTTCAATTTCCCTTTCTGCAGAGTGCAAATAATGAGAACAGATTGTAATGCTAAAACATTAGTAGCAGTGAAGTTCCTTCATGGCTGTAGATTTAAAAAAGGAAACTGACTTATCCTAGGCAGACTGAGAGGCAGCAGGGTGCTGGACAAGGTCTGGTGAAGATGGACCTGACAGAGAAGACAACGGACAGGGTGCTGCAGGAAGGAGGAGCAGGAAGAGAGATGTTTACAGGCAGTTGTCATATTCACTTTACTACAAGGTCTGTCTCAGAGATCACCCAGTGACCACAGGACTTGATTGAATGGCCAGGGGATCAGCTGAAACACTTCATCTCCTGTTCTTCAGGCAAGTGTTTAAAAGCTGGGTACTATGCAGTGCAGTCTTCTTGAACAGAGAATGACAAAGTTATTTTCTGACTACAGTTCCTAGAATTCCCTAGCCACCATGGCCAATGGCCATTCTATCTATTCTGCAGGGGGATGACTACTGAGAACTGTAGTCCATAAAACTCTTCTCTTGAATGGTCTTCAACTGCTTTGCATTCATGAATGGAGAAGTAGCTCCAGAGTGTGATAATTCCTCCCCTCTTATGGTGGGATTGTAATTCCAGCCACAAAACCTTCTGAAAGGAAGGTCCTATATTCCAGTCAAGATTAGAATTATCAGCAGCAGGGTCCGCCCAGGAGATTTTGGTGCCTGAGGCAAAGGACAGAGTTCCTGCTTTCCCCATTCTATGTACAGAGCCTAGGCAGATGAATTTATCTTCAACAGTGGAGATGGAACATTTCTTCCCCATCTCACCCATCAGCTGATAGCAGCAGTCTGTGAGGGCTCACAGATGAGTCTCTGTCCTCTAGGACCTTTACCACTTCCTCCTGCTCAGCATTTGATTCTTGTGGTGCTGGTGGGCTGTCTCATTCTACATCAAAATAGAGCTGGACCTGACCATCAGAACATCCTTTGTCAAAACACAGCGACTGATATCTGTGAAGGGGTATGCCCCTTCTCTGAGGGGATATGGGTCACTTAGTAGAAAACTCAGTCAATGTTCAAACAACAAACATAACATTTATTACAAACTATTTACATTGCTTCTGCACAAAGGGCTCTCCAACAAAGGCGCCAGTAGTACAATCAGCTACTGTTCAAAGTGTCCTTTCTTGCAAATCAACGGAAGTTACTTTCATCAGTTCTCTCACCTCTTGGATCCATAATGCTGTCAAGGCTTTTACAAGCCTTCATGCTACCTTCCCTTGCCACCTGGCACAATTGCTGGAACTGTGTCTCTCATTGCAAATGACACTGCTGGAATGGGGTTAAATCATCCCAGTTGACCTGACCCTCTTTTCCCAATACCTCCCAACTGGCTCACAACTTACTGTTTTTTGGTAGCTTCTCCAAACTGAGCTCTTTCAATTAGTCTGGGATATAATCAGCTAGAGAAGGGATGCATTTTGCCTGTGTAATGCCAGGGTATATGGTAAAGTCTGGCTTATTCACTCAGAGACACCCCAGTCACTGGTCTTGCTCTCCTCCTCTTCTCCCTTCCTGTCTACTGTCCCCAGGTCCTCTTTGGTTTCTTTTATATACACCACTTGGTGGGAGATCTTTTTGCTGGGCCTTTTCCTTTTCTCTTCTTCCCATCCCTCCAAGTTGCTTCAGCATCTGGGCTCCCTTGAAGTGCTCAATCCTGGGTAATGCCCTGGAAAAGGGATCCAACTCATGTCTGCCATACAGCTTTGGCAGGGACCCTTAGAGGGTCACTGGGAGTGTTCAAGCTCACCTGCTCAATATAGGTATATCATTTTCATTAATAAACACAACTATCCATATAAACTTCCTGCATACAGAGTTTTAGCTCTTGTAATCTCTGATTATATGAGTCTGGTCGCAGTTATGAGAAACAAACAGCAAACTGCAGAGCTCCCATCGTACAACTATTCTGTAGTTAATGCACCAGAATTAAGACCTGTAACTGAGATAATGACACTTGTCATTCTTTGTAAAATGCATTGAGATTTAGTGTTGAAAACTGCTATGGGAAACCCAAGTATTTATGATAATGGAGCTAACCAATGTGTCAAGTGCAACGTAAAGTGATGCAGCACAGACCCAAAGGGATCATGTATATTACATTAGCATCTTAATAATGCAGGCAAAGTAAGAGAGCCAACAAAGCACATAAAATTTAACTCGCTGCAGATGCTCTCAAGCAGAGAAAGAGAGCGGCAGAAACACAGTCACTAACACCAGCTGTATATATGAAATTGCCCCTGTTTAAATTAAGCCAATGAAAACAAGGAAGCAAATGCATTTGGCACACATTGTAGTTTGAAAACATTCTGGTTATGTTCAAGCCAAAGGTACATGCACTGATTTTAGTGAAAATTTAGTTTAAAAGCTTCCCCTTGGTGGAATTTTGCCCACTGACTAAGTAAGAGAGGGTTAACAAATGGGCCAAGCTAGATGCATTGCAGGAGAGATCTTTGGCTATTGGGTGTTCTAAAAGTATAATAAATAAAGTAGAATATAAAGACACATCACTTGGTTGGAGAATTTCAGGTCTATTTAGATGCCATGGTAAAGCTGAGGCAATCTAAACTCTATTACACTGGCAAACTTAGTAACCCTTTGAGGTGCCGAGTTTAGGAGAAAGATTGAAACTCACTTGAAGACCTCTAGCTATAATGCTGTGGGATTGAGACACATGTTGTATGCACATATTCTTAAAAGAAAAATTCACTGGACTCCTTTTCAATGAACATCCATTAATTAAGGTCTGGTATGTTTGTTTGCTGTTAAGTGTGGAAAAATGCAGCTGTGAATTGCCTATATCAGGTTAGTAAGCCCCACTGAACTCATCTAGACTTATGTCTAGTGACCTTTGACAAAAGTCGGGAAGTTTTGTGGTGAGGAGCTTCTCAGCCCATGAGCTGCCCCTGCTTTTGAATATTGTCTAGTACAGTGATTTCCAGTCTTGGATGAACTAGGTCTTCTTGGACTGCAGCTCCTAGAAACCTTCACCACCAGCTGTGCTGGTCAGGATTTCTGGGAGTTGCAGTCCAAGAACACCTGGGTTACCTAAGGTTGGGAACCACTGGCCTAGTACTGTACAACTGCTTACCTTTCCCTCTGAAATCAAAGCATACCTGGGAGTAAGCCTTACTCCTGAGTAAATATGTATAGGATTGCACTAACCAAAGGGCAGGGCTTTGCCTATATTACATCCAAAAAGATTTATGGCCATTTTTCCTTACCCTGCATTTGTGTTAATTCTGTTGAATTTTTTGTTATAGATAAATGTTGCCTTATATGATTGTCTGTACAATGAATGAAACCTCCGAAGGACTTGGGAGGTTTTTGTGTACCAAAAGCTAGACTGGCTAACATTTTGAAAATGCTAATGATACCCACTTCCCGTGATTGCAGCAAAAGCTCTCCGGTGCTAGGAGTGAGCCATTAACACATCATGGCTGAGCTTCAAGGTGGCCACATATAACAGTGGATATGAGCAGAAGAAGGTGACTAATAAACTCAGTCCACTGACTTCACACAGAGTTCTCCAAGGAGGTTTTTATTTTAGTGATTACACAGCTCCTAGAGAATGTCTAAACAGCAGGTGGGTATAAAAAGGAAACGGCTTCGATTAAACACATGCATACTACCAATGCCTCAAACATAAAACAAAAATGTGAGTGGAAAGGGAAAGCTCTGTTTCCTACCTTCACATCACTTCTGCCTCAGCAGTCAATTCAAAAACTAAGACAATAGAGAGCAAAATTATGCCTTTGAAGAAGAATTTAAATAAAAATCAAAGCTTAACCAAAAGTAATGATTCCCGCAAGTGTTTTATGCTATAGGAGCTGTTCTGAGTTTCAGCTAGAACTATAAAAAGCAAAGCAAAGCGTGCTGCTTATATACCGCCCCATAGTGCTTCAAGCACTCTCTGGGCGGTTTACAAGTTAATTATGCAGGCTACACATTGCCCCCCCAGCGAGCTGGGTACTCATTTTACCGACCTTGGAAGAATAGAAGGCTGAGTCAACCTTGAGCCGGCTACCTGGGATTGAACCCCGGGTCGTGAGCACAGTTTTGGCTGCAGTACAGCAGTTTAACCACTGCACCACAAGGCTCTTCACCCTAAGTGAAATAACTTTACAGAAAGCTTCACTAGCAGGGGTGGGAGTTAATTATATATATATTTCCAAACTCCCACCCCTGCTACTTTTCTTAACTGCAAGTCTCCAAATTCTCCAGGCAGAATACAAGCCTATATACCAGCTGTATTTGCTTTCACTGTTTGCATCTTCAGGCCCAAAGCTGGCCTGGTCCTACTTGGTAATTCTAGGACCTCCTGACTGGTCTCTGTCATGACCATCCTACAAGCTAACACCACTTGTCTCAGTACCCTGTCACTCACCATCAATCTCTGACGTGCCTCTTGCGTGTACTTAGATTATGTACCCAATCTCAGGCACCCACCACGTCCTTTACTACACTGCCACCAGTTGATCTCTTTACCAACTATGTTTACTGTGAAAGACTGAGGTCCATTCAGTACTTAACTTTGAAATAAGAACAGGTTTATTGGTTACAAGTTGTTTCATGAATAGTTCTTAAGCACATTCTTAAAGTTACACAAAGCGTCCAGTATATTCCTTTAACCTCTTCTATACTTAACTAATACAGATAACACTCTGACTGTTCGCTCAGTAAAATCTATCTCTGCCACAAAACTCCCAAACTATCTCTCTATCTCCTCCAACTCTCCACTCCTTTTTTCTCTATATCCCACTCTCTGTTTCAGCCCCGTTTCTATGTAGCTGGCTCTGCCTCCCAACAGCTCCCTATTGGTTCATGCAAATGCACTGCTGAATATGCATGACAGGGTGACCGCTACAGTCTCTTTGGGAGGCACTTTTTAAAGCTTAAATGGGCACTAATGGGCAGTGAGACTACACCACACAGAGAGCCTTAGGACTCTCAGGTAACATGGGGCACCCTCCTTTTTAAATAGGAAGCTAGGCTGGAGCTAGGCCATGGAACATTCAAGCTAAGCCCTTCTGCAGTTTAATGAAATCTGTTTTTATAGGTGTCTGTAGGTTTATTATAATTATGCCAGTAGAATTCTTGGAGGATTCTGGGGAGTTGGAATAATAATAATAAAAAAATCAATATGGCACATCCCTGTTCCTCAGTACTTTCTCACTGAAGTTTGACTTCATTGCAGTGTTTGTGTGGCAGCCATTTCTGAGAATGACAGCAGTCAGGTGTAACTGGGGAGATATGCATAGCAGTTTGGAAAAATTACTCTTCTGGACTGTAACTCCCAGAATTCCCTAGCTGCTTAGCCGGTGGTCATACCGGTTGTGGGATTCTGGGAGTTGCAATCTAAAAAAGTAATATTTCCAAGCTTTGATATTTATTGTCCATGTGTATTTCCTTCACACAATTGTGGGCAAGCATAAATTTGAGAGTATCTGTGTGAAGAAAACTAAATTGCAACATCTTATGTGTGAATTGATCCAAAGCTGATTAATGACATTCAACAATGTAATGACAACCAGTTCTGTGCACTTCTGTACACAGGAAACCCCTAGTATACTGATTTATTCATGGAAAACATTTTAAGGCGCCTTGGATCCCTTTTGGGGAGAAAGGCGGGATAGAAATATTTTAAATAAATTAAATAAGTAAATAATAAAGCCATCCTACAAGACAATGCTAGCATACAAAACTGGCCGTGGAAATGTCACATGCAAGAGTAAGAACAGGTTTCATGGTCAATAATCAATAAGCACAGACTGAAAGAATATATGGCTCATCACAAAGCAAACGATCTGAAAGATTAACAGAGTTCATCTAAGATGTCCAGTAGTGTCTGTCTCCCAGCACAATGAATCCCAGTTGGTGAATATCATTTCCTGTCTGTCTGCAACCTCATGCCCACAATCTGTTATAGAGCACTGTGAGGACATAAGGAGCAACTTTGGGAGGTGCAGAAGAGGCAGAAAAAGATAGAGGGGAAATCATGTTGTGTAAGCAGAAGTTCTCTTCTCAATTCAGAATGGTTCTAGGTACAGATTTCCCTCAGTTTGCTTCTTTAGGTGTTGTAGAGGCACAGGAGGAGGCTGGTAATGAGGTAATGCATAACTAGGCACTTCAGCAGATGTATCTGTGAAAGGCACCCTATAATTCTAACATAAAATGATCTTATTTAAAAGCTGCCTGGAAAAAGTGACTCTTTAAGGATTTTCAAAGACTGATAGCAGTGGAATAAATCACACATCCCTTCTAAAGGACTTTCATCAGTTAGGTTTACAATGAAAAAGAACAAATTCATATCTATCAGAATTACCAGATGCATTTTGTTTAAAATCTTGCCCTGCACTTAAATAGGAGAGTCTAACCAAGTGGAAATTCAGCAGCAGAATGTTTCATGCTCTGAAGATCATTGGAGGTAGAAAAGTTCATCTGCTTAGACTCAAACATGTATCTATGTACAGGGAGGCAAGTCTCACTGACTTCAGTGGGGCGTTACTTCTGAATAGACTTGTACAGGATTGCAGTATAGATTCTTCTATGCCAAATGGCATAGGTGGAGGGCCAGTGAAAACAATGAAACCCAATGTCTATACAGTGAAGTTTCCATAGTGTTGCTGTTTCATAATGAAAATATGGGTGTGGATGGGAGGAGAGGAAGCTGTAATTAAAATTGTTCTGTGCTGTCAAGTTGTCTCTGACTTATGGCAACCATGTGAATGAGTGCTCTTCAGAGTGTCCTGTCCACAACAGCCCCATTCAACCCTTGTAAACTCAAGGCTGTGGCTTCCTTTAGGGAGTAAATCCTTATAGTGTTTGATCTTCTTTTCCTGCTGCTTTCAACCTTTCCCAGCATTAATGCCTTTTCCAGAGAATTTTGCCTTCTCATGATGTGCCCAAAGTAGGACAGACTCAGTTTCATCCTTTTTGTCTCCAGAGATAGTTCAGGCTTGATTCGCTCTAGGATCCACTTGTTCATCTTTCTCGCAGTCCAAGGTATTTGCAAGGTGTGTATCCAACAAAAGAAGTAATTAAAATGCACCAATGTAAATCTTTAGTATGTCAAAATTCCTTCAACGTACCATAAATCCAGAGCAAAAGAGGCACTTGAGCTTTTCCTTTTCAGGAAAGTGAAATTAAATAGTAAAATTGCATTCCCTGTACCCTCCCTGTGGGGAATATGTAACCCAAGGATGTGTGAGAATTTCACGTATCTGCAAATTAAATATGAATAGCCATCTTAAATTATTTCTGTTCTGACCTAGATGTAACAGACATTTCTCACTTAGCTGCAATACACAGCTGCCCAAGTTTTCACTGTTCGCGTAACTTTGTTTTCTCAGTCAACAGGAAAAAATACAAGGGGGAAAAGATTTAGGCTGCAATATTAAGCTTTTTATTCAGACAGGGCTTTGATATCCAGACTGAGTTGTTGAGTGGGGCTTTGGCTGGCTGGCTGTTTTCCTTGAGTTTTAATTTATGCATTTTAGTCATATTTTACATCTGGATTTTTAATGTGCATCCCACCCTTGGGTTCCCAGATGTTCTTAGACTGCAACTCTCAGAAATCCTGGCCAGCGCAGAAGTGGTGAAGGCTTCTGGGGTTTTTAGTCCAAGAACAATGTTTGTAACCATTGCTCTCTACACACATACATGAGAGTAAGTCCCCTGAACATAATGGAATTTAATTCAGTGTAGACATGCATGAGAGTGCATTTAGAGTTGCAGCAATCAGCATCCAAATTTAGAAGTGCTTTTAGAAAAATTTTCAGTTCTTTACAAGAATTGATCCACACACACTCCAGTAATAAAGGAAATCATTGCATTACTTGTTCACATGAAAGCCCCGATGTGGATCAATAATGTTAGTTCTCAAACAGAGTCGACTCATGAGAACACCACCGCCTCGTATCATCCCTTGCCACTACTCTGTTGATCTAAAACCTGAACACACACACACAAACTGTATATGTTAAAGTACTGGTTATATATACAAATACAAAAATTAAGTTTACTCCTTTTTACTAGTACTCCAGAGGTCTGTAACTAGGGTGGAGCAATTTGCACCAAAATCAAGACAGTACCAGCATCTAGAGGTGAATCACTTGGTGAGCATTAGGAAAATAAAAAGCAATACCTGCCAGCCCTAATCCCTCCCTCCCTTCCTTCGGGTGGAATGCATAAACATTTTGTTTTGCAAGGACACCACACTCTTTCCTTTTCGGTGAGAAAGTTGGGTGTGTTTAGTCTTGTGCAGAGAAGACTGAGAGGCGATGCATCTTCAAACATTTGAAGAGCTGTCATGTGGAAGACAGAATGACCTTGTTTCCTGCAGCTTCAGAGGTTGGACATGAAGTAATGGATGTAAATTACAGGAAATAAGAATTTGGCTCAACATATAGGAAGAACTTCCTGACAGTGAGAGCAATTCAACTAGTGTGCCAGCTATACACAGGAGAGGTCCAATCTAGCTATGGTGACACATGCCTTATTTACATCCTGGCTGGATTACTGCAATGCATTCTACATGGAGCTTCCTTTGGAAAGTGTTCGGAAACCTCAGTGGGTCCAAAATGCAGCAGCAAGATTGTTAATTGGGGCTGGTCCAATGGATCACATAACCCCTCTGTTGCAGCAGTTCACCCATTTGCACTGGCCAGTTCAAGGTCTATTTCTGTTCCCACCATGGAAGAGATCATGTTGTGTGTGCCTGTCATGCAACAGTTAAAAATGAAGAGTCTGTCTGAAAAAAGAAGTGACAGTCAGATGGCCAAACGCACAAGAGTTCAACATAGATTTTAATTTCCAAGTACTCAAAGTCCCATGGGCAACTTTGTCAATTTCACTTTCTGTTGCATTCAGATTTTTTTTGATCAAACCATAAACAAATAAGCAAATGTGGGTAAGTTCTTTTCAAATATTAGCAAATTGAAGTTTTTACCCATCCCTACAGAACTCCTAGCAAACACTTTTTTGAATGCTTGGTTGTTGTTGTTGTTTTAAAAAGGTTTTTAAATAATTCTTAGCAACCACCAATTTTTGTTCGAAAGCACATACAGAGATCTACAAGGTATACCATGCTGGGTTTTTTTGGTGTGTGTGTGTGTGTGCATGCGTGTGCGTGCGTGCGTGCATGCCTGTGTAACCAGAGATTAGCTGTGCAATCCTGAGCTTTTTCTAAACAGAATTAAGTCTGTGGAGTTCAGTACACCTTACTCTGAAATAAAAATGCTCAAAAATCAAGTTAGGTGAGGAGCTATTTAAGAAAATGATTTCCACTTCAGTCATTGGACCAATTTCATGATTTTTGTTTAATCACTATTTTTCTCAACCCCATTCTCCTTTGGCTCTGAGGCAGTCACATGACTTTGGAGGCCTTGCACACAGGGAATGAAATGAGTCTTACTTCATTCATTCCTAATTTCAAGACCACTCCCTAGTAAGAATTCAGGGCCAAAAGGGAAGAGATTCAAACCTAATGTGGTATCTATGGAGATGCACCCTCAGCTCCTCTGTTTATGTTAGGACTCCTAAGATGGTCTTCTTACTGTACTCTTGCTATTAATCTCATTGCAGCATGTTGCTTCCCCCCCCCCCCCCCAATGCTTTCACTCAGCATAACCTAAGAGTATAATTGTTAGAAAAGGTTCAATGAGTATAGACAGAATGTTTTTTAAGAAGGAAACATAATGGTTTGTGGAGAAATGCAGCCTGTACTTGGGGCATGGTAGCAACACAGTAGTGGTGGAAAAATAAAGGTTGCAAATATCCCAAGTCTCCCACTATTCCTATTGTTTTTGGCAATCATGGAACAGTTGGAGAATTGTCCCATTAGAAGCCTGAGGAAGACAATTTCTGGCTCCATCATGGGGCGTTAAGAGCACTTTCCCTGCCTGGCTGCTTGATTGTAGTGACTTTTCCATGTGAAATTGAAGGCTGCTTGCTGAGGAGCCACAATTGAAGCAAAAAGCCCTTTCCCCCTGCAGTCTGCAAAAACTCTTTCTCTAGCTGCATACAGCAGGGCACAGCCCTTTGCAGGGCCGGGAGATGGTAATTATGCTGTGGGAGGACAATTACTTTGCAGAGACGTTTGTATAGCAAATACAGTCAAGGCTTGTCAAAGTCTGCCTTGCTTTGCCCGTCATCCTTCACCTGCTGCTTAAAGATACCTGTCAGGATATTTGAAAAACAATTTTAAAGCTCCTCCCCCTATCAGTTAATGAGTCATTTTGCCCTTCAGTAATCTCTAGTGGTGGCAAGAGAATACACAGAGAATAATACACAGAGAATACACAGAGAAGAAGAGGTGGCAAGAATACACAGAGGAATTATACCAGAAAGATCTGGGTGTCCCGGACAACCCAGATAGTGTGGTTGCTGACCTTGAGCCAGACATCCTGGAGAGCGAAGTCAAGTGGGCCTTAGAAAGCATGGCTAACAACAAGGCCAGTGGAGGTGATGGCATTCCAGTTGAACTATTTAAAATCTTAAAAGATGACGCTGTGAAGGTGCTACACTCAATATGCCAGCAAGTTTGGAAAACTCAGCAGTGGCCAGAGGATTGGAAAAGATCAGTCTACATCCCAATCCCAAAGAAGGGCAGTGCCAAAGAATGCTCCAACTACCGTACAATTGCACTCATTTCACACGCTAGCAAGGTTATGCTCAAAATCCTACAAGGTAGGCTTCAGCAGTATGTGGACCAAGAACTCCCAGAAGTACAAGATGGATTTCGAAGGGGCAGAGGAACTAAAGACCAAATTGCTAACATGCGCTGGATTATGGAGAAAGCCAGAGAGTTCCAGAAAAACATCTACTTCTGCTTCATTGACTACGCAAAAGCCTTTGACTGTGTGAACCACAACAATCTATGGCAAGTTCTTAAAGAAATGGGAGTGCCTTACTACCTTATCTATCTCCTGAGAAATCTATATGTGGGACAGAAAGCAACAGTTAGAACTGGATATGGAACAACTGATTGGTTCAAAATTGGGAAAGGAGTACGACAAGGCTGTATATTGTCTCCCTGCTTATTTAACTTACATGCAGAATACATCATGGGAAAGGCTGGACTGGAGGAATCCCAAGCCGGAATTAAGTGAGGAGGAATTAAGGAACCTCTTAATGAGGGTGAAAGAGGAGAGCGCAAAAAATGGTCTGAAGCTCAACATCAAAAAAACTAAGATCATGGCCACTGGTTCCATCACCTCCTGGCAAATAGAAGGGGAAGATATGGAGGCAGTGACAGATTTTACTTTCCTGGGCTCCATGGTCACTGCAGATGGTGACAGCAGCCACGAAATTAAAAGACGCCTGCTTCTTGGGAGGAAAGTGATGACAAACCTAGACAGCATCTTAAAAAGCAGAGACATCACCTTGCCGACAAAGGTCCGCATAGTCAAAGCTATGGTTTTTCCAGTGGCGATGTATGGAAGTGAGAGCTGGACCATAAAGAAGGCTGACCGCCGAAGAATTGATGCTTTTGAATTGTGGTGCTGGAGGAGACTCTTGAGAGTCCCCTGGACTGCAAAGAGAACAAACCTATCCATTTTGAAGGAAATCAACCCTGAGTGCTCACTGGAAGGACAGATCCTGAAACTGAGGCTCCAATACTTTGGCCATCTCAGGAGAAGAGAAGACTCCCTGGAAAAGACCCTGATGTTGGGAAAATGTGAAGGCAAGAGGAGAAGGGGACGACAGAGGACGAGATGGTTGGACAGTGTCATCGAAGCTACCAACACGAATTTGACCCAACTCCGGGAAGCAGTGGGAGCCAGGAGGGCCTGGCGTGCTCTGGTCCATGGGGTCATGAAGAGTCGGACACGACTTAATGACTAAACAACAACAACAATCTCTAGTAGAAAGACCATGTCCTTACTCCCTCTCCACCCCTCCCCACAACCCTGTGTCAGTAGGAGAAAGACTGAGTCCATTAAAAAAAATAACCACAAATCCCACACACACAAAAAACAACAACAGAAAAGGGCCCTGTGGTCTCCAAAACAATACAAATGCAGGAGCAGGCGATATCTTTATTAGACCCCTAAAAAAATCAAGCAAACAATGGACAGCTAGCTTTTGATGAAAATTCATCTTCTTCAGGCTGTGCATCAAAAGATCTTCGCTGTCCTCAACAGCGAAGAATTTCTTCTTGTTATTTTCCATTCTGGATTTCTGGAAGAAGAGCCTCTTTCAATATACCATTTATTAGGCATTTTATTCTGATAGAAAAGGGGAATCTAGGAATGCTGAGGATTTTCATAGTAGGCCAACAGTATAAAGGCAGGTGCCTTACAATTTATGCCGGAACTCATAACCAGCTATAAATCAAGTTACATCTCTCTCTCTCTCTCTCTGCCAGTTCCACCCCAACACCCATCACACTCTGATGTAAACAAGAAACAGGACCCTTGACACGACTATACATTTGATATATTTAGAGATTTAACACCCCTCCCCCATCTGGGGAAAAGGAAAGAGGGAAAAAAACTTGGGTTCAAACCTGGCAACTGAAATGGAGGAGGAAAGGCCTTTATTCACATGTCATTTTGCAGAGAGGTGTAGCAGCACATGGATTTTTCAGGCAGCCGTTTAGCAAACAAGACTATCCTGTAACCTGACTGGTACTGAAGATAAAGTATGGGAATGCTGCCTTTTCATATTGTGCAGTGTTATCTTAAGTATGGTTATATAGGCACAGCTCTCAGTATTGTCTGCTTAAAGACGACATCCACAGAGCAGGATCCATCTCTCTTATTCCACTGATGGAACTGCTTCTGTCAGTGGAACTGTGAGGGCAGCAGTCACTTTCCTCTTGCAGCCCCCTACTCAAATCAAGATTAGAGAAGCCCTCTGGAGCAGGTTTGCAGGTGGTTCAGAGGGCTCTGTAGGTGAGGGACAGAAAGCCCCGTGGCAGCCCCTAGTGCAGTGGTTCCCAACTTTGGGTCCCCAGATATTCTTAGACTACAACTCCCAGAAATCCTGGCCAGCACAGCTAGCAGTGTGCTTCTGCGAGTTTTAGTCCAAGAACATCTGGGAACCCAAGGTTGGGAATTACTGTCCTAGTGCAACACTCTCGGTAGACCATAAAGCAGAGGTTGGGAATTTTGCAGACCCAAGCCAAAGTCAATTTCCACTCTTGAGCTTCCAACAAATGACACCCTACTGCCACCATTAACATTTCATATTGTCAAAGGAGTTTAAAAATTCATTTCAGGTTAAAACAAGATGTGTGGAGAGTTATGTCTTGTTTTAAAAGATAATTGTGTTTCTGGGGTGCTTCCCAAAGCATGATTTTCTTTTACCCCAGAAATGCAAGGGTTTTTACCACTATCACTATCATTCTGCTGACTATCAGGTGATGGTGTGGAGGGTTTGACAGGGCACAAAAATAGATGTGTTGCTCATCTTGGTTCAAAGTTTTGTTTCTTCTTCTGTTGACCCTTTTTCTCAAATGCTTTGAGGATTAATTAAAAAATTATTCCTTCTTCATCCAACAAGTAGCCAATGACTCTCTAAAATTTCCATGAGGCTCAAGTCTTGTTATTTAGCCATGACTATCACACTTACAGAAGGACACTCTGCAGACTATTGCATGAGTTTAATCTGATGCAGTCCCAATCTTTCTTTTTCCATCACTGCCCTGGGTGTTACAGAAGTCAAACTGAACACTATTGGCCCATTCCACATTCACCCATTTTCTAGGAATCCTGACTCAGTTCTTCAGCCAACATGAAAAGGCTGAGTTACTTTGGAGCTGTGCTTGTACATATTTCCTGACCGCATGGCCCCAAGTCTTTTTTTAAGTGTCAGCAGAAAAATGCAAACATTAGTCCAGCATCAAAAGGATTAACTGCAGGAGCTTGCCCCAAAAGATGACTCAGCAATACAGAGAGCATCAGCTAGTACTCTCCACAGCAAAATTAGGGAATTGTGCTGACTTGGTATTGGCTTCAGAAGCTGTCTCTCCATATTTATGTTCTCTTGCATGAGGGCAGATTGAACGGCTGAGGAAAGATTGCAAAATATTCTACTGGGACTTTAAAACTAGGGGAAGCAGAGATGGGGAGTAACCTTTTTATCAGGTTTGCTGTTAATTAATTTTAGCAGTCCATCTCAATAGTGATACAGCAAGAGACATCACTTGGGATCACCCAGCAAGCTTCTAATGTATTTACAAAAACATCTGGCACCATTCTTTGTGATGGTGCCAATTCAAGGAAACTCTTTTTTTTTTCTATTTCAAGGTACCAGCTTTAATTAGTCTCCACAAAAATGCTGAAATTTTATTCACTCATAGCTTGCGATACAAACATCAATCACAACAGATGTCCCATCTCTTTCTTTCCGTCTATCTTTCTATCTTTAGGTAAATTTGAAGAAGCCACCATTGATTTGAATAAGACTTGCAAGAGGCAAAGGTAGCTGAAATCATATTTTGGGAAGTTCAAATTTCCTGGGAATAGAGGCCTATAGCAACTGGGAAGGCAGAAAAAAGTTGGTCAAGAGAAAAGCCTGGTTCATAATTTGGTTTACAAAGCAGGCCTGTCTTTTGTAAAAGCAGACACCTACCTAGGTCCTGGGGGTGGAGAAGTTCAGAAGTTAGAAATATTGAGTGAGCTTCAGTCTGGAATCTGGATTAAAGTGTATCCACACTGCATAGTTATAGCAAACTGATACCACTTTAGCTGTATTGGTTTGTAGTGAGTGAAATCTTTTGAATTCTCTGCTAGAGCGTTCTAATGCTGTGGTTCAGGCGAATGTTACTTACTGTGAAATAACAGATCAGCAGTCTAGAAATCCACTTCAATTGTATTTTCTTCCCCTGCCTAGAGCCCATTGCACATTCTTCTCAGCTGCATTAGAAACGAGATAGCAAGGATGCTAGCCTTCTTCCACTTCACACCAGGAATCCAGGAGGGAAGTCTGCCAGAAGGTCGAGGGATGTGGCCTAGTGCCCGGACTTCCCCATGGCTGTACTAGTGGACTGCCAGCCCCACTGGTGCAACATTGGCACCTTTTCCTGCTTTGGGCCTACTGTGGATGGAGTGACTGAGGGGGCAAAAAGGGGTCTGCCTCATCAAACTATGATTTGCTATGGGACTGCTAGTGCTGTGAACATTGTCTCCTTCCTCTTCATGTCGCTTGATATTGATACCTTTGGTACCAGGACGCCCATGCTCCTTCTCAGGATGCCTGTTGAGTGAGAAAGAAACTGTTGGTCTGTTTGTTTGTTTGTTTTTTTAATTATTATGACGATATACATTTTTATAAGGTTGGTTTGGGTTATTTTGCTTATTTTATTTTCATTTATTTTGTTTTTTTGGGGAAAGACTGAATATAAATGAACTAAATTTCCAGGAACATATGGGATTTGATAGAATGCTGTATTTTTTCCATGAACCTAAATAGAAATTATAAAGATTCTACTATTTTTTAGACTGCAGCATTGCATGTTGCCTTCTGTTTGTCTGAGGAATACTGCTGGGCCTGGCCTCTGTGGGTTTGCTCTTGCTGAAGCTGAAGCTTTACCTTTTACCCTCATGCTGCTCTCGGGACCTGCTTCCCCTTGTGAACCAAAGTCAATTCACTTTTGCTTATCCTCTGAATCTCCTTTCATTTGTTGATAGCTGGACTTTATCTCTCTGCCTCATTGACTCTCCATCTCATTTCAAACCTCATCTCTAAAAAGAGCTTTCCATGCTTCATAATTTCTTTCCTCTTTATCTGAGGTGAGCGAAAGCCTTATGCAGATATTTCCCTGGCATGTTCTATGAGTGCACGATGAGAAGTGGAACCATAACAAACAGACCCATCCCCAAATTGCATGTGCTGATTAGCTTTGACCCATTTCAGCACAGAGCCCAAATGTTGGCTAGGAGAAAGCTTTGTGTATAGAACTGCATGTGTGAAGGCATCCTAGTGATCAGAAACCACCACCCTCCATCATGCAGGGTTTTCAAAAGTCCCCTCCCTCCTTCTCTGTCTACTAAGGAAGGGCAAATGACTCAGCACGCAATATTAGATGCTGCTCTCTTGTCTTTTGCTCTTGTTCCATGACACAGGTCTTCAAGCAGAGGCTGGATAGGTGTCTTCTGGGCTGGGCCCCCAATTAATGCCAGGTCTCAAGGTGCTGGCTAGAGTCTCACAGAAGCACTATGCCACACTGGGTCTCCAACTGGAGAGACAAATCTTAGGGCAAGTGGCCTGGAAAGTGGAGAAACCTTGTTTGCTTTTTTTAATGAGTGAGGTGACTTTAAAGCCTGGACATGTATCTCCAGTCCACCCATTCCCATCTGGCATCAAGGTTAATTGGTCAGCATGAAGCTGTTTTTATGTGTGTTGCACATGCACAATATTTGACAACCTCAAAACCTAGGAGAAAGGGAGGGGAACTTGTGAGTAAGTCTGTGGATGTCTTCACTTAGAATCATACAGAGCTGAAAGGGGCCTTGAGGATCATCAAGTCCAATCCCTATCAATGCAGGAAATCCCAGCCAAAGCATGCTTGGCTGATAGTTGTCTAATCTCTTCCAGTGAAGGAGAAATATCCTAGGTAGCCTCTTCCGCTATTGAACATGTCTTACTATTGGAAAGTTATTTTTAAAGGTCAGTTGAAATCTCTTTTCTTGTAATTTGAATCCACTGGTTCTGAATGACAGTCTTCCATATATCTGAAGTTTGCTATTATCACATTTCAATCTCCTCTTCATCAAATTAGACACACCAAGCTCTTTCAGCTGTTCCTCATAGGGCTTGATTTTCGTACCCATTATTATCTTCCTCACCCTCTTCAGGACATTTTCAAGCTTGTCAAAATCCTTCTTAAACTGTGGTGCCAGAACTGGCCACAATATTCCAGGTGCTGTTTGACCAAAAGAGAATAGAATGGTCTTATTGTGTCCTTTGATCAGGATGCTATACTTTTTGCACCCTAATGTTGCATTTGTTTTTGTTGATGCTGTTTGCCACCGATCGCAGTGTTAAGCTGAATTTAGATTGAGGTCTACTAAGACTTCTAGATCCTTTTCACAAGTGCTATTGCCAAAGCATGTATGTATCCACGGCATCAGTCAGAGGAAGGTAGGGAATAGAGCACTGGTGTGAGTTGTTTTTGATGCATAAACCCTGCTAGCAGCAGTGGAGTGTGAATTTAAAATACCAACAACTTTCTGTGGACTGGCGGTGAGTTGTCCACAAACCCCATTTCTGTGACACCTAAAGGACCAGCCTTGTGACATCACAAGGAAGCTGCTGGCCCTATCTAGCTCTAGATGGCCTCGTGGTGCAGTGGTTAAACTGCAGTCAAAGACTCTACTCACAATCTGAGTTCAATTCCGGATTCAAGTAGCTGGCTCAAGGTTGACTCAGCCTTCCTTCCTTCTGCGGTCAGTAAATTGAGTACCCATCTCACTGGTGGGCGATGTGTAGTCTGCATAATTAAATTGTAAGAGATTAGATGGAATGGCCGACAGGGGCCCTTTGACTTTATGATTCTACAACTATATGAGCAGCAGCAGGGTCTAGGTGGAGCTGCCTTTGAAGACATTTTGGAAACTTCAGCTTGTTCAAAATGTAGCAGCCAAACTACTGACTCGGGCCAGTTATAGGGAGCATATAGCTCCCCTGCTACAACAACTGCACTGGCTGCCAGCCCGTTTCTGGGCCTATTTCAGCATACTGGCCTTTACCTATAAAACCCTATACAGCTTAGGTCCAGGCTACCTGAAGTTCCATATCTCCCCATATGAGCCTTCATGGCTCTTAAGATCATCAGAGGCATCCCTCCTTTTGGTCCCAATACCAGCGCAGGCATGTTTGATTGGGGACACGACAGAGGGCCTTCTCTGTGGCAGCTCCCAAGTTGTGAAATGTCTCCTATGGGAGGTTAGATTGTTCCCCCTCCTTTTATCCTTCTGCTGACAGTTAAACACCCACCTCTTCAGGCAGGCTTTTAACAATCATAACTGAGTCCCTGAATGCTGTTTTTCGGTTGAGTTTTTAAAACTTTAACTGTTTTTAATCATTCAGTGTATTTTAATTGCTACTACAGTTTAATTGTTTTTAATGTGTATATTTTCTTTAATTCTACTTTTTTAACACTATGAGCCACCTTGAGTCCTCCTATCAGGAGAAAGGTAATCCATCCATCCATCCATCCATCCATCCATCCATCCATCCATCCATCCATCCATCCATCCATCCATCCATCCATCCATCCTTGGGCACTGCCTGGGGCCCAGAATCTAATAGAATCCACTATTAATGCCTGTAATTTAATATTCTGGCCTAGCACTGTTAGCAGCTAAAATGAGTCATCCTTTGAGGTGGTTAGACATGCACACTGTCCCCTTGTGATGTATTCATAAAGTGTGGTCTGGTCAAGTGACAAATACAATTTAAGCTACTCAGAAATAGCTTTTGGGGTTGCAGTGGCAGGCAAATATGCCACCATAAAAACAAAAATCAATGCTGAGAACAGCTGCTGTGTTCACAGATGGTCTGCTTCATGCATTATATTACCTATAGGAACTTATTCTAAGAATTAGAGTACATTTTGTTATAAAGTTGCTCAGCACCTGTACCAATGTTATTTGTGTTTGTGTAAAAATGATAGTCCCCTGGACTGCAAAGAGAACAAACCTATCCATTTTGAAGGAAATCAACCCTGAGTGCTCACTGGAAGGACAGATCCTGAAGCTGAGGCTCCAATACTTTGGCCATCTCATGAGAAGAGAAGACTCCCTGGAAAAGACCCTGATGTTGGGAAAGTGTGAAGGCAAGAGGAGAAGGGGACGACAGAGGACGAGATGGTTGGACAGTGTCATCGAAGCGACCAACATGAATTTGACCCAACTCCGGGAGGCAGTGGAAGACAGGAGGGCCTGGCGTGCTCTGGTCCATGGGGTCACGAAGAATCGGACACGACTTAACGACTAAACAACAACAACAAATGATATATGTTTTGGATATCTTTCCAACAACCCCACATCATGACTTGCTTTATTATCCCCCATCATTTCAGTATCATTTAGCACTTCTAACTATTGCACCAACATTCTCTGCTGTTGAAGGAGCCATGCCCCCAAATGAGGTCCCAGCCTCTGCAATTTGTCTCTGGGAAGTCAAGAGCGACTTATGCCAGCAAAAAAACCACAAAAAACCTGCACACATTCGTTGTCACAGAGAAAGACTTGTTTTTCAGATCATTCAGAGTAGATAACAACACACGGTAAAGCCGAGCATTCATAATTAAATTGATCTCTTCCAAAGCAGAAGCAAAAATAGTTTGCTCAGCTTTCTTGGAGAATCACATTTGCCAACTGTTCTACTTCTCTCTTTCCCTCAAGCATACACCATCGCTTCTGTGGGAGGTCTTGCTTGCTGCCTGCTAACCCATTGTTTCATGGTCATTTAGAGCATGTTTCATTCCAAAGATTAGGGATGCTGGTATTCAGCAGCAGCAACAGCAATGGTGGCAGCAGCAAAAACAGCAGCAACAAAAAAAGCTAAATAAAGTAGAAACAAAAACCCAACAAACAAACAAACAATGAACAAACAAACCAAGATGAAGCAGTGTGATCCTAATACATATATTTATTCAACAGTTAATCCCCCTAAGTTCAAATAAGCTTACTTCTAAGTTAGTATATTAGGATAGTGGCTTAAATGCACCATAATGTCTCAGAAGAACTAAGAGCTGGTTCATAGGTGCGCACTTATTGTTCAATTTATAACAGAGCTGGGAATTTTATAATTGGCCTAAAAATATTCTCAAGTCTATGTTTGTGCCCCTATTCCTTTCTTGGGTCCCTTGCTCCTATCCACCTGTAGGCTTCATTTTTTAAAAAAACAAACAAAAACGTTTTGCTTATTTATTGTTTTCAAGACATGCAAAAATGTCTCATTTTGGAAGATGGTGTGGCTTACTGTGGGTCTTTGGGGAGCAGTATTGGCCCCCAGGTGCCTAGAGATTGCCCCCGCCCCACTTTATATGATGACTCAAAGTGAATTTGTGTGCTGTTTTGGTCAAAAAGGCATAGTATTTGAGGGACATGAAAGAGCTGCTGTGTTTGATCCATGGGGCCTCATTGACACATGCAAGTCACATCCAATGATAAGCATGAATATGTGGATCATTCCTAACTGGTGTTTTATGGTATACATTTAAATCCCACTCATGGCGACAGGTAGACTATAAATCACATACATTAAAATTCTGTAAGTCTGTGTTCATATAGAGTGAAAACTAAGTCAATAAGATGAAAACATAATAGAATATGCTCTGGTTACTGGAGCACTAAATTATTTTTATACTGAATGAATCCCTCATAATCCTTATGAGAAACACTCACAGAATTGTTACTAGATTCTTTCCTTGAAATCTCCAATCTTCTTTTATAATTGTTTGCAGGTATCAAGATGGAAATGTTAGAAACAGATATGAAAGGTATCCATTGTTGATGTTAAAGTCCATGGGGAAGATCCATAACTCCATGGTAGAACATGTGGGTTCCATAAGTAAGGACTCCTGTTAAACCTCTGCCTGCTTTAGTTTAAAAAAGGGTTTCAGGACCTTGGAAAGCAGCCAAAGGTTTTGTGCACAGAATGTGAAGCTGATGAAGCTGTAGCCTTGAAAAAACTATATATGCTTAATTGTGGCAACTCGGCCACTTGACTTCAGGTCCAAAATAAAGGTAGATGAGATGTGTGCCAATATTTCACAACAGAGAGTGGGAGTGAGAACTGGGAGATTTGAGACCTTCCTCCTGACGTTGACCTCTCTTTGAGTAGTTACTTTTCTTATTTTTAAAATAGCGTTCCCTCCAGCAAATGTGCTTTTTTTTTTTTGGAATACAAGACAGTTCCTTTGCAGTGAGGTGTTATGGGATAATTTGTTACCTAGCAAGCCATTTATTTACACAGGGTGTTCTGTATCAGTTGTTTTATGTGCAGAGAAAAACTCTGTTATGGGAACGTCTTGCTTAGTCATGTTACAACTTGTGTCTTCACAACTCTATGGAACACAACACCAAAATGAAACCAGAAACTCTCTGATGTGCTGAAATTATTCTCCCATTTACAATTTATTCATTCCCTGATGCATCTATTTGATGCTATTCATAATTTGGACACTCACAAACAGCACTGGTCATGTATAGGGGTGCTGGTTTGATCCTTTTCCTGAAAGATCTTTTGTTATCCTTCAGTAGTTGTCCTTATTTTGTGGCAGGCAGAAATTTCATTGTCCCTATGTATCTATGCTGGGTGAGGTTGTATTACCTGAATCTTGCCATCTCTTTTAGCCATTAAGGACACAGAACTCCATCAAGGCAAGGAGGGTGAAGGTAGCAAGCCTAATTGTATGAAAGACTAGTACTATAGTCTCTTACTATAGAGATGGAGAGACTGGTAAATTTGCCAAGTTAATAATCTGGATATTGGCCTCACTCCTTTCAATTCCAAAAACACTGCTGGGGTGGGATGCATCCAGTGCTTCTTCTGCTCATCCTCACCAGCTAGTTGTCTCCCTTCATCTGGTGAGTTGAACTCTTGGAGCCATATATGGTACACTTGGGGTGTTTGTTTCTATTCCAATTTTCTTCATAAATAAATCCAAAGAGCCTTAAAAATTTACCAAACTGCATCACAGCAGTAAATGTGATAATAAAAACCCTCCCAAATTATCCCACAGAGTATGATGTAAACATTTAGTGTAAAAGCAGGACATTTTGATACAGTAAAAATGTCTAAGCAACTTGTATGAAGCTTAAAGGAGAAGGCACCTAACATACCTCTCGAGGGAGGGAGCTTCATGATCAGAATGCTGCACCATTAAAAACAACAACCAACCTGTTTTTCAAGCCATAGAGCAGATCAGCAGATGGCAAACTGGGAGCCTTAGAGAATGAGCACAACTTCCTCCATATGCTGAGCAAGCTTTGGATCAATTTCTTGAACTGCATCAACACTGTGTGGTAAATTGCTTTTAAATCTTCAGGTAGCATTTCCAAAGCATGTCAAGATCAGCATGAACAAACTTTCTTTCTTTCTTTCTTTTTTATACTGATCTCAATCCTATACCATTAAGTGCAGCTTGAGCTCATAGACATTTTGCCAGCAAAGTATGGGTGGGCAAAGCTTTACTGGCTAAATTCCTGAGTACGAGAGTGCCAAAAGCACAGAAAAAGGACTAATTTTTCAAAGTGCCCATTGCAAATGTTGCATTTACAAGAAAAAGAGATTGTAAATACTATTAGATTAAGGGCAAACCACAGACCACAAGACTAATTTTGGACCTTGATTTAGTAATTCAGAAAATAGCCCACTTCAGCTGGAAGCAATTCAGAGGTTGTCTGAATCTGAAATTCAAATCTTGAAGATGCTCATTGCCTATAATTAGAAATTAAAAATGGCAACAGTTGTTTATGTTCATTGAAACTGGATAAAATTTGAAGGCAAATTATGTGGGGGGTTATATTTAACAAGTTTTAGAAAAATAGGCAGGCTGTTCTTTTTTCTTTGCTACCCACTTTTTTTTTTTAAAGGGACTTGATAGAAATGGATTACCCTTTTAGGTGCAGTTGGCCCTTTTGATGAAATCACACCTGACACGTTTCAAAACAATAAGTGCAGTAGTCATGTTGTCTTGAAACTTCTGGGAGTTGTAGTCCAAATGAGCAACTTTTCCAAATTCTGGATTAGTGTGACCCAAATGTCCAAGAATGATGCAAAAAGCTGTTTTATATGGTGTGGTTATATGGAAGAAAGAACTTTGGTAGGTGGATTTTTTCCTCAGAAATATGAGGAATTTTTGAAATTCTTTTTGTTAAGCAATCTTAAAGTTATTGGAGGGTTTTTTTTTAATTATTTGCCATGATGACTTTTCTTACAATTGAAATAAATAAAAACATACCAGCAGGAGTCTCGATATCTCCTGTTGCCTCTCTTTTTAATTGGTAAGAGTTGCTATTCTAAAATATGGACCATAAGTGAAGCCAAGTCAGTTCCATTCTCATCAACTTTGGAGAAATTGCACGAGGGAGTTTTATTTTAACTTATCTTGAAAGCAGGAGGGATAAATCTCTGTAAACGTTTCATATTCTGTTCTCCGATAAATGTACATTAGCACTCCGTCCACTTAATTTTAATATTTGGAAGAGGTGAGGATTAAAATTAAAGCCAAGTGAACTTGGGATAAAGTGCTGCTTAGGAAATGTCTACCCTTCTGTTCTGTTTTAAACTTCCTACAGTTTTTTCCTTCTAGTCCATAGTCTATCCTTCAAGTTTGGGATAGGTGTCATGGCGATGGATGTGTTTGCAAAGGTTATCATTAAGATCATATTTGTGTTATGGTGAATGTATGCTGATCATAGAAGGAAGAGAGAGTGGACATGTGATTGGTGCCAAGGAGCTTTGCCACAGGTCTGCAGTCAATTATTTTCATGCTGCATTTGTACAAATAAAACATCTGTCATATTTTTGTCTTCCTCTTACCACCAAATGTTCTTAACACACAGAAAAACCTATTAGACTCAGGAACATAGTAATTACCATAATGGATCAGACTAGCCATCCATCTGGTCTGAAACTGTGCCTTGGCCACTGGCCAGTGCCAGATGCTTTGGAGAAAGTTGCAAGAAATCCCAAAATTAGCAATTAATGAGCAACCAACCCACATGGGAAAATTTCCTCACCCAATTCTTCCAGCAAAAAATGGGCTTCTTTCCCAATGTATGAGCTCGTAAATCTTCTTAAAGCTGCCCTATCATATTGTTTCAGTATAAGTTTAGAACCAGATCCATGCTTGCATGCATAGTAGTTTTTTAAAAATTAACATACACCATTTATATTTAGTATTGTCATAATTTTTGGTGTCTCTTTATTCATGTACTTCCTGATTGGATACATATTTACAATGAAGGAAGTTCCACTGAATTCAGTGGGTCTTATTCCTAGGTAAGTGCCTGCTTACTTCTTTAGGAAATAGACCAGAGCTTAGAGAAGTTACTTTTTTGGACTACAACTCCCACAATGCCACAGCAAACATGACCAGTTGCAATGTTACCTGGAGTGTTCTGGGAATTATTGTCCAAGAACGTAATACGTCTACTGATTTTACCCTGTTACTTTTGGGTTAACATATCCATAGGCTGCGTGTAACCTTTGCAGCGGCTTCTTCCTGGTCCACAGTCTCCAATTTTGGTCCCCTTCCCCCTCATTGATAGTCAAGAATTAAGTGAGTCAAGCTGACAATGAAGTGTCGTTACTGGTCTTTAGAACTGACAGCATAATAAAATGAATGGCTCTCAGGGAGTCTGTTTCATTGAATGATTGCTAGAATTTGCGTCTGTGTGCTGTGAAAACAACTCTGCATGGACTAGGTCTACATTAGGAAGCTGTTACTTATAATCATGAGAGCTATATATATTAGATGTCAGAGCTAGGAAAGGGTTTTAAGTTTTTTTTGGAGTCCACACCAAGCAATTTTAGAAGCTCGGCCAATTAGGTCTTAATTCTTTATACTCAGGTTACCTATTGTTCCCTTAAAAAAAACCCTGAGTACAATTGGTTGGATCCAGATTAATGTTTATCAGAATTCTACCTGGAGAAAGAGGGCAAGGAGGTGTTCTCTGAAATTCCTTCTTTAGCATGCAGTTCCTGGTACCTCTTGAAAAGCTTATCTGAGGAGCTACCAGACGTGGAGAATAAGGGGGAAATTGGCAGAGTACCTTCCTACTTCCAAAAATCCTCTGTTGCACCCCACCATCTCCCATGAACAAAAGGCATTCTTCTGTTCACAAAATGGTCAATCTAGATCTAATACTTACTTCCAGAGGGAGACCGTACCAAAGTGGCAGTTTTCTTTTATCTTTTTTATTAACATTTTATTAATTTTTCAATATATCTACATTCAGTTCGTGCTTGTTAAACATCGTGTTACATGGGTTGCTTATAATTATTTGTTTTTGCGTCTTAGTGTCTTCTTAGTTGTCTCTTCAAAATCTATACTTTTTTAAGCATTTGAACCAATCATATGTGTATTTTAGTGTACAATATTGGCTACTATCATAATATTGCTCTCATAGTATACAATGTCCTCAAAATCCTCTAGTAAAATACCTAATAAAAGCAATTCTAGTTTCAAATCTATATAATTTTGAGGCAATTTAACCAACGGACTTCGTATTTTATACCAATAATAACTAAATAGATTCCTAACGCATAGTAAATGTTATCTAAAGCATTTTATATAGAATTTCTTTATATAATTGTTTAGCAATTTCTATCTCCACATTTTCTGTCAAGTCTATATCAATATCATATCTAATATATGTTAATTAAGTACTATTTGTTTTATCTCACCTTAATAACCGCCATGTAATGCCTTTACCCTGATTAGTGATCCCTTATTTCAGTTTAATTCCCTTTTCTAATATATAAGATATGTCCCCTTACAATTCCAGAAGTTAGGTGTATACATGCATTCAATGTTGAGGGCCACCTTAATATTTTTTCATTTACATCTCTCTAAGTAACTCCTTCTCTTGTTTGTCTTTTCCCAATTCTTATTCCTATCTCTCTAACAATTCTGCTGTCTCTTGTATCGTCTGAGATCATTTTAGGCACTTGATCTATCTCCAATAGATCTTCCAGGCTATTTTTAATTAAATCTGCTGGTTCTTTCCCCTCATCTTCCCTTAGCACACCTAGGACTCTCCTTGTCTCCAGGGTTAGAATTAGATCCCCTAAATTTTCTCCTCTGATTTCCTCCAGCCCCTCCTTTGGTTGGCATACATCATCCACCACCCTCACATTTCCTTGTTCATTATTCCCTGTCTCCTGTTGAATACAGTCCTTCCTTAACTGCTCATTGAATAATTTTGCCTCTTCGTTGTGGGATCTCACTATTTCTAAAATTGCTTGAAGGATAGATTTTGTTTCATCCCAAATTTTTCCTTGTTGTAGCATTATGTCCCAAAATGTCAAATAATTGTATTCCAAGTGAAAGATGTCCAGTTGCTTAAAGTAATCACTCCAATTCCATCAATAATTGCTTCAATAAGTCCACTTTAATAGATTGATCATATTTAGGGTTAAATTTGAATCCAGTCTCAGACATAAAGTGACAGTCCAGTTCACTCGATGTTTATATTCATGGCCTGGTGTCTTTTGCAATCCAGCCCCGCAAGCGGTCCATTCCAGTATTAATTCTATCCCGGCCTGTATTCCAGTCAAGTTCAGAACCCAGGATACATCCGATTTTTTTTATTGGTCCACATAGGTCCACATTAGCCAAATATATATTCCAAGATGAATTGTCTTTGTTCAGATCTCAGCAAAGTACAGTTTAAAAATTCCACTTTGGCAGGAAATTTCCACTTTCCAGGGTTAGTTTGTCTATGCTTCAGTCAGTTCTCAGAAAAAAAAGGTAAGTCAAAACAAATTCTAAGCTTAAGACCGCCATAGAGTGTTCAAGGTCATTGTTCTGGGCTTTTCACCAACACTGTAGATAGTCATAACATAACATGTTTAACTCCCAAAGTTGTTTAGCTAATGATGATTTTAAGAGAAAGATTTCTTAAATTTCTAACACCAAGGTAATACCAAACTTCCTTCCTTGAAGTATAATTAAACGTCTAATTAATGTCCAATTTATTTTCTTTGCGTCTCTTTGTGTCTCCTTCCCTCTCACTAGATTCACCGCTGCTCTATAAGTGGTGGGGATAAGAGACGCTTATTTTCTGTTATATGGATTGTCTCGTCCAGGGATACTCATAAAGTAGTATAGTTATAAAATATTATCTCACCCAGTGGTAACGACGATGTTAATTAGCTGATTTATCGCTTCTCTATTGCCGGCTGCCAACAACTTGCAAGCGAGCTATTCAGCTGCTTGTTCCCACCCACTGGTTGATTGGGGAGTTTCCCAGATCAAAACGGGGGTAACCACTACCACCCCGGTGATCAACAGGCTTCTCCCCCATTTCACCACCTCTTCAGGGTGGTTTTAACCCCCTGGGGAGGTCCCAAACAGGTTGGAATTCAGCCCAGGGAATGGAGCTCCGTCCTCCTGCTGCTGTCCCATCGCAGCATCAAGCTGGAAGTCCCAAAGTGGCAGTTTTCTATAGCATATACAATATGAATGATATTGGAATCACTGTACACTAATTAGTTGTCTCACCAGCTGCTTCATGAGATGGTACCACTTCTGTTCCAGAACTCAATTCCCACCAAACTGAAGGTGAACATGAGAAAAGTAAAAAACCAGGGAGAATGAAGATGCTTCTCCATCCCATTCCATTAATAAGTGAAATATCTCTTAAATTTAAATGAGGTAAGAATGCAGAAAAGTTCCCTGTGATAGATTTCCTTACTGATTAGGCATGTAGTCCTCCATGCATTCAGGAGGCAGGTATGCCAGCTCTAGAACTAGGTGATTTGTGGGTAATTAATAAACTCAAACAAATTAATCCCATGGATTTTTTTTCACAGCGAGAAAAAAACTGAGCAAGAAAAATTGTTTACTGAAGCTTTTAAGGGAGAAAAAAGTTAACCAATTCAACTTTAGTGTGACAGAGATAAGGTGAATATCAGGATAGTTCAACAGTAGCACCGTCATACTAAATTGATATTAAGGAGGAGTCTTTTCCCACTTAGGAGGTCTGTAAATATGCCACCTTTTCTGACCTAACATTGGAGTTCATGCCCACCAGGGTGTCTTCTGAATCTGTGGTATATATAAGTAGTCTGTTTGAACCCATGGAATGAATAGAGCTAGTTCACATAGGGCTGCTTCTTCCATGTGCAGCATCCCAAATATTAGTGAGATGAAGTTACATAGATGGGATGTATATTTTTGGCTGGGACAGCTGCTGGGAAGAGGCAAATAGAAGTAGAGATGTACCTGGCCAGCTGTTAAATGCCACTGTATCTTCCATGCCACTGTACCCACAGGGCAGCTTGTGAAGAAATAAGAAACTTCTCTAGGAGTCACAATACACTGAATTGTGCTCTTAATGCATGGAGCGTTGTGTTCACACACAATGTTTACAACTGGCATTAGCAATCATTAAGAGATGCTGCAGGGGCTAGGCTGAGGAAAAGTCAATTGCTCTGTGGCTGTCTGTTCATCAGGTTTTCTTGTGCTCATCTCTCCTACCTCATGTCTGCTCCAAAGGGACAGATTACTCATATGATCAGTCTTTCAAGTGCTGAATTGCAACTGCATGCCTCACTTGGCCAAATTGGATCAAGCTGGAATCAGATTCATTGCAAACATTACGGAGAGATTTCACCCGATAAAATGCATTACATGTCAAAGCTGATATAATGTTTGCTGCCTGAGACAAATACACTCCATATTGAAGGCAACCCATCCATTTGCTGAATGCTGTAAATCAGCAAAAAAAGAAGTAAATGAAAGAAGCACTTTTATGGTGGTTAATAAATGTTACCAAGGTGAACTGCAAAAGGTCAAAGCTACATTGCAGATTAGGAAGGAATGGGTTTCTTCTTGCTGTCAGCATAGAAAGTGGTCATAGTTGCCAAGCACCTCAGTCCTAGTGATATATAATCAGAACTTGGAAAAGTTACTTTTTTGGGACAATTTCCAGAATCTTGCTGGCTGGGACATTCCAGTATAAACCAAAAATGTAATTGACAGTTATCGCCAAGCATTTCTGGAAACATTACCATAACTGATGTTTATAGGACTGTGCTAGGAGTGATGTCCACAGGCTAGCCACACACACAGGAAGCCAATGAACTCACAGTGAATTGAGGCACATTCCTGTGACATAATGCACATACAACATGCAAAACACAACCACTCTGAACATGCTGATCTTATCTGATTTAGGTAAGGTCAGGCCTGGTTTGTACTTGGGTACAAAAAGAAAGGATAGCCAACACAACTGCATAGCCTATAGGTACAGGCCCAAAGAGAACGTGTCTAACTTCTCCCTGAAACAGGTGTTCATGTCCTTGCCAGTGCTGTTTTTTCCATCAAAAGCCTACTCTCTGCAATCTGCTTTTTGAGGAGGAAAGCAGTAATTGGTACCAACAGTGTACTTGCATCACATGTTAAATAGCAGCTTTCCATCAGGGCGCCACCATGAGGAGAGAGAGAGAGACTCCTCTCGTTGTGTCATGCTGCCCAGATATACATGTTGGGGAAATGCTGAAAATATTGTATCTCAATTCAAGAAGAGATTGGATTACATGATCATTATTGTGTTTTCTGAGCCAATGGTTCTACATTAAACAAAACAAAACAAAACAAATCAGAAAAAGGCTGTGTGGTTCCAAAAAACAATACAAATGCAAGAGGAGGTGATACCTTTATTAATTCATCTTCCTTGAAGACTGCCTCTAAACTCACATGAAGAAGTAAGCCTGGCCTGAGCAACCGCCATGATACTTTGGGACTTTGATAAATATTTTTTCTGAATGACCTCAAGATCTTGGTCTGAGGAAGATGAATTATCATTGAAAGCTAGCTGTTTGCTTGACCTTTTTAGTGGTCTAATAATGGTATTGCCTGCTCTTGCATTGCTGCTGGACTATTTGATTTCATTAAATATATATAACAGGTCCATGTTTTGGTGGTTTCTCAATGCAAAGCATACAGAACTAAGAGGATATGTCAGGACTCTCTTACCAACTCAGACTGAAGAAGCTACTTAGATGAGCAGCGAAACGTTTCAACCTAATAAGAAAGAAGTCCAGTTGCCATGACTCAACTCCCAGATAACCTCACATGGATGACTGAGAATCTTCACAGATACATACAGAACTAGATTTACCATTAGGAAGTGGGGGGAGAGGCCAACCAATTCAACTGGCAGGCACTTTGGAAAAAGCAGTGCTAGATCCTTTGGCCAATCCCTTTTGGTGCCTTTCTCCTTGTTCATGAGCTGCCCCTGCTTGGAGGAAACAACAGTGTGGAATGGAATGCCTGTCCTGCACCCCAACCTAACCTGCTGCCCTCAAGTGTTGCAGAGGATATTTTCCCATAGGCAGGATTGAAAAGATGTCAGCCCAGCCAACTTCTGTGCATGGAATGGAGGGGATGCCATTTTGACTTTGCTGTGAGCACCAAAATGTCTTCAGCTGGCCCTGAAAAATGTCTTCAGCTGGCCCTCTGGCATTCCTAGGATGAAACCGTAAAGAGGAAATACCCATTGTACTCCCTTATCTGGAACATTCAGATGTATAGGTGCTTGGGAGAAATAAAAATACATCAATGGACCAGCTCTTTCTTCTCCAGTAAAGCTTTTCCTGCCATTTTGTATTTTCTGATTTATCCTTACCCCTCCCCAAAACAAGCACTTATTGGAAAAGAGGAGTGTGACTCTCTCAGTCTCTCACTGTCAGAAATAAATAGGCGGAGGGATCACTTTTTTCTCATCACAATGAGATTTTTCTCTAAGGGGTCCTCTGAAAAATTTCATGGAGAATCACATGGATTTCATGGAAGTTTCATGGGCATTTTTTGTGTGAAAGAAATGCCTAGCTTTGCAGGATTATTGCAATTCCTGCACACAACAACATATTTTCTATGCAAAATTCACTAAACAGGGCATGGAGCTGCAAATAACTTGACAGCAGGCTCATTTTTGGTGGGAAACTGGGTATCTGGCTGCAGAGCCAGAGGTTGGGAGTTTGATTCCCCACTGTGCCTCCTTGACAAGGGATGGACTTGATGTTCCAATAAGGTCCTTTCCAGCTCTGCAGTTCTATTTTCTATTATTATTGTTATTATTATAATTATTATTATTCAAAAACACCAGGCACAGTCAATCAAAATTATAAAAACATTGACTGGTATTATATAATAGATACAAATTTTAACCTAAAACCTAAGTATCTGTTAAATATTGGCACAGTATGTATGCTGTTCCTAGTATTGCCGTTATTTGTAGCTCTGATGATGCTGTGATTTCTGAGATCTGCAACTGCTTATAGTACTGTGTGAAATTTCTTGATATTGTTCCCAAAGCCCTGATGACTACGGGGACCACTGAAGTGTGTTTCATCCGCAAGCGAGATGTTTTGATTGCCAGGTCTCTGTATTTTGTTAGTTTTTCCAATTCTTTATTTTCAACTCTGGCATCCTCTGGAATTGCAAAGTCAATGATCCAGACATTTCTTCGTTCTATTACTACTATGTCTGATGTGTTATGTTCAAGGTGTCTATCAGTTTGGATCTGGAAACAACAACAACTGCTACTACTACTACTACTACTTGTATCTGTTATATAATACCAGTCAATGTTTTTATAATTTTGATTAACTGCATCTGGTATTTTTGAATAATAATACTAATAATAATATTTCACTGATGCAGGAGGAAGTCTCGGGATTACAAGATTTTGTAAACTTCTGAGAATGAGAAAGTTTTCAAGTACTCCTCCCATCCTTGCAAGAAATGGTAACAATTCTACTTGGTTAGGAGTGGCTCATCTCCTTTCTGAGCAGAATGCAAGTCTAAGGTTGCTCTGTTAAGCTGCTTTGTGAGAAAAATAAGCATGTGCTTGACTCTTTCCTCATTGAAATAAATGAGACTTAAAAGCCTACTTTGGAGCAGACCGTACCGCAAGTTATTTAAAAAGTATTTCAGCCTGATAATGTATTTTAAAGGTGACTTTTCATGTGAGAAGATGAAGAAATGAAGGACCTGAATGCCCTCTGACAATTCTAGTAAGGTCAACATAACTGAATGCCAAATAACAGAGCTAATGAGTACCCATTCTAGGATCACATTAGAATTTGCAGCCTGGGTTGGACTTTCAACCATCATTGCTTCCCAGAATGGGGAAAATGAGGGATTATTTTAGGTGAAAGGATAATAGCTGTAACAGAATTATAGATGCTCAGAGAAACGGAAAGCAGAAATGAGGGATATAGAAAAAAACATGGAATGGGAGAATGAAAGGAAGAATGATTTAAGAATGACCTAGGGCACAGATATAATTATCCATTTTGGTTAAAGTGTATTATATTATTAAAACAGAATGTATGAAAAAGTTATAATTTAGTTTTCTTCTAAGTCCAGTAAGTAATTCTAGGTGTGATTTGATAAAATGTAATAGCCCATGTCCCTGTATCTCTGCATTTAGCACAGGGCCATGTACAAATTAAAATAGTAATTGTTATCTTTTTTAAAAATCTAAAAATTCAGTCCAGCTTTCATTAAAACCTTCTCAAAGCCATTTGCATCCAACTAATCATATCTGAGACCAATGATAAAGATCGCATCATTTGAAATCACCAGCCTAGTTCCTAAGAATTGTGTTGGATCAGACCAGCAGCCTGAAAATCTAGTCCAGCCTTTGATTCACACTTTCTGCCCCAAAAAGCCGATGAGCCAAATAGTACTCATGGTCCCCAACAGCTGGTGTGCAGAGATAGACAGATGATGATGATGATGATGATGATGATGATGATAATAATAATAATAATAATAATAATAATAATAATAATAATAATAATAATAATAATAATAATAGGGGAAGTTAACATCAAAAGAGGAATATTTCAGGGGGTTCTTTGTCACCACTGCTGTTTACATCTCACTAATTCCCATGTCAATAATTTTAAATAAAACTGGATTGGGCTACCATATTTTACAACAAGCTGGAAAAATCAGTCACCTCTTATACATGGATGACCTAAAACTATATGCAAAAATTTCCACAGAGATAGAATCACTGCTAAACACAGAGCAAATATTTAGTGAAGATATCCAAATGAAATTTGGAATTGACAAATGTGCAGCTCTGTCTATACACCATGGCAAGATCCAAAAACTAGATGGAATAGAGTTAAAAATGGCAATATAATAAAATCACTCTCAAGTGATGAAAATTATAAATACCTTGGAATACTAGAAGCAGACAACATTGTGCACACAAAAGTTAAATAACTGACAGAAAGAGAATATATCAAAAGACTGCAGAAAATCTTAAAATTAAAATTAAATGGGGAAATACAATCAATCTGGAAGAAACACACTTCAGTGGTCCCCGTAGTCATTGGGGCTTTGGGAACAATATCAAGAAATTTCACACAGTACTACAAGCAGTTGCAGATCTCGGAAATCACACAATCAGAGCTACAAAGAACGGCAATATTAGGAACAGCATACATACTATGTTGATAGTTAACAGATACTTAGGTTTTAGGTTAAAACGTGTATCTATTATATAATACCAGTCAATGTTTTTATAATTTTGACTGTGCCTGGTGTTTTTGAATAATAATAATAATAATAATAATAATAATAATAATAATAATAATAATAATAATAATAATAATAATAATAATAATAATAATAATAATAATAATAATAATAAAATTTTAAAATAAAAATTAAATTGTGGAAATACAATCAAAGCCATAAACACATGGGCAGTTCCAGTAATTAGATACCCAGCTGGAATAATAGATTGGACTCAAAACGAATTAGAAGAGTTGGATCGAAAAACACGGAAACTAATGAACATGGATCACACACTACATCCAAAAAGCGATGTGGACAGATTATATTTACCATGAAAAATCAGAGACTGTGGATTACTGCAAATACAGGAGGTAGTAGGGGAGGGGGGAAAAGCCTGAATGATTATATCAGTATAAGCAGTCAAAAATTACTGAAAGCAGTGAAAATGGAGAATATTTTGGAAACAACAGAAACAAAGGCTCAATATAAGAAACAACAATTTGAAAAGAAATTCAACAGCTGGAAAAATAAACCACTACATGGACAACGCCTGAGAAATATTGATGGAAAGCATGATCATAATTCAACATGGGCATGACTAAAACTGGGGACCCTTAAGAAAGAAATCGAAGGCTTGATTTTTGCTGCACAAGAACAAACACTCCAAACCAATGTGATGAAAGCTAAGATCCAAGGAGTTAGGGCTAACAGCAAATGTTGACTCTGCCAAGAAGAAGATGAAACTGTGTCACACCTCATCTGTGAATGTCCAAAGACTGCACAAACAGATTACAAAGTTAGACATGATAGAGTGGCAAAGTTGTCATTATGCAAAAAATATAACTTGCTGGCCTTCAAAAACCTGTGGGAACATCAGGTAGAGAAGGTGTCAGAAAATGAGGAAGGCAAGATCTTGTGGGATTTCCGGATCCAAATGGACACACTTCAGTGGTCCCCATAGTCATTGGCGCTTTGGGAACAATATCAATAAATTTCACACAGTACTATCAGCAGTTGCAGATCTCAGAAATCACACCACCATCAGAGCTACAAAAAATGTCAATATTAGGAACAGCATCCATACTGTGTTGATATTTAACAGATACTTAGTTTTTAGGTTAAAACTTATATCTGTTATATACCGTATTTTTCCGTGTATAAGACAATAATTTTATCTGAAATCTTTAGACTAAAAAGTGAGCATCGTCTTATACACGGAAGTAAGCTGAGGAGAGAACAGAAACAAGTGGAGGGGGGAATGGATCAAAGCGATCCTGCTGCGCTTTTATAGCTGCTTTCCCCCTCCACTTGCTAAGCCCCATGGAGCTTAGCAAAAGGAGGGGGGAAACAGCGATCAAAGGGCTGCAGGATCACTTTGCTCACTGCTTTCCCCCTCCTTTTGCTAAGCCCTGTGGGGCTTAGGAAGTGGCGGGGAAAGCAGCGAGCAAAGTGGTCCTGCAGCCCTTTGATCCCTGCTTTCCCCCTCCTTTTGCTAAGCCCCGGGCTTAGGAAGTGGCAGAGAAAGCAGCAATCAAATTTTCTAATTTGGGGTTAGAAAAGTGGGGGTCGTCTTATACATCGGGGTGTCTTATAAACAGAAAAATATGGTAATACCAGTCAATGTTTTTATAATTTTGACTGTGCCTGAATACTAATACTAATACTACTAATACTAATGCTACTAATACTAATGCTACTGCTTCTTCTTCTTCTTCTTCTTCTTCTTCTGCTGCTGCTGCTGCTGCTGCTGCTGCTACTACTACTACTACTACTACTGCTAATAATAATAATAAATCTTAGAACTGCAGAGCTGGAAGGGACTCAGGAACCTTACAGATCATCGAGTCCAGCCCCTTTCAAGGAGGCACAGTGGGGAGTTGAACTCCCAACCTCTGGGTCTGCTGCCAGATGCCTAAACCACTGAGCTATCCTGAAGATTATTTACAGAGAAGCTATTTCTACTTTGGATTCAGCAGCTCTGAACCATGACATAGTCCTGTATTAAAGCCAGGTGTTCTGTCAATATATTCTTCTTCTTCTTGCATTTCTTTTTTCATTTATTTTATCTTGAATGATGAGCTGTAGCAATCTGCAGTTTCCATTTCTTGTTACATGATTGTAGTATTCTAGCTTTCAGCACTTGTGTGATCTCTTGGTGTTTGTCCATTTTCTTTATTACCTCTTCTTTGTTGTTCCTTTCTTGCAGTCCAAGAAGGGAACAACATTTCCATCAAAGCAAATTCCATAGCTGAGTAAGAAAGTAACTTCTGTGTTAGAAAGTAACTCCTTTTTCTCTGTTCTGAATCTCCTATTGTTCAGCTTCACTGGATGACATTGGATCTGTCTGCTCCCTGATCATTTGGACTGCCTGTTTATGCCACTTCACTGTCTCTACAATATATTTTTTAAGATGTGCTGGTCAGACCTGTAACTTGCTATTCCAAATGTGTTCGTACTATGGCTTTATATAAAGCCACGATGATATTGTCATTTTCATTTTTAATTTCTGTCCCTTTGAACAAATTGTGGGACTATACAGGGTCCCACTGTTCCAATATGGGTGCGGATTTGACACTTTATCTAGAGATGTGATTCAACCTGGCACAACCCCAGCCCCCCACCAATCCCAAGGTCTGGATCCAGGCCATCTGTGGGATTTCTAATCAACCAGAACTCCTATTCATTTGAATGGGGGCACACAAGTAGTTGGGGAGAGTACATGTCAACATAAAACTTAGAAAGATGGTAGACTATATAAAAAAGATTTACTTCAATGAATTGCAGATAGACAACTTGCTAGGGTCTGTGTCAAAAACACCTCTAAAATTGGCATGTTTTCTTCTTATTTTTTCTTTTTCTTTTTAAAGCCACTGATGTCGGCTGTGCATTCTTGCTAGTTCAGGGATGAACATTCTTTCTATTGGAGATCATCTGAGAGGTGGTGGTGGAAGGCTCTGTTCATGCAGCACCTTTGCTTTGGCTAATGCTGGGCAAAGGATTCCAACCTGGGCAGGACAAATGACAAATTAAAGAAAACCCTGAGACCTATAGTGGAAAAAAAAGGGGGGGTATGGTGGGATGGAGAAAGATAGACCTTATCACACAGAAACTGCCTGAAGCCTAATCACTCAAAGCCCAGATGAGAAAGGAAACACCCAATGGAATCATACACACACTCAGATCTAAATCAAAGTGAAAGTAAGCAAGCCAGTGCAGCACCTATCCCAAGCACCTAAGCAGACTGAGCAGAAATGAGACATGCCAAACAATATAAAACCCAAGTTACATCACACAAGGCCCCTCCCCATACTCTTGGTGGTTGGGTAATGCAGAAGAGGCATTCATGGAAGGGGTGAAGCTGTCAGTCAACAAAGCCCACATTCTTTGCCTTTTTTTTTTTTTTTTTTTTTTGGTCATCTCATGCCAGCTCAGGATCTGCCTTAAACAGACAGCACCTTTCTTTCCCCCTTTTCCTACCTTTCAGTATGTCTCTCTCTTTTTACCAAATGCTGAATTTTTCTGGTGTGACCTTGGGCCATCCCAATTTGCACCAGAAGTAGGTCATGACATATTTGGGTTGACGCAAATTACTTTGGTAGGGCTATTAAGCAATAGAATTGATTACATCAGAAGGTGCTGGACTCTTCTTCATTGGAGGTTCTTAAAAAGAAACTGGAGACCCATCAGGTGGAGATACTTTAGCTATGGATTTTCTGCAGCAGCAGGTTAGAATTTATGATGCTTGGAGTCCTTTCCAGCTCTACAATTTTATGATTCTATTGTTCTCAATAGCACTGATTTGATCCAGCATTTGTTGTTTAGCTGAAGCTGGTGCACAACCCAATAATAAGTAATCATGTGCCTTCAAGATAACTCTGACTTACAGCAACTCTTTGCAGAGTTTTCCAGATAGAGAATACTCAGTAGTTTACCATTCCATTCTTCTGGTGGGTGTCCTGGGACTGTAAATGGTATTTTCCTTTATTTGCATGTTGTCCAATTTTCTGTAACAGGAATTTGAATGTGTTTGTGAAAGAGAAAGATATTGTAATCTGCCTTCTTTTTCAGTTACATTTTCCCTTGGGTGGGTTCTACTCATTATGACCTTTAACATCAGATTCTTTATTTTTAAAATTTTCTTTAATGAGAAAACGAGTTCTCATCAGCATAAATATTAAGACTGAACAAATTATTTTGAAGTTCTAGCAATAAGAAAAGGTGGAAAGCTATAATTAATTGAGAGAGGAAAGCACCTCTAATAACCTTATCATAGTTCATTCAGGCACTCAAAGTTCTTCACATACATTATTTATTGTAACTGTTACAACAATCCTGCGAGATGAGTCAGAATTCTGAAAGTTCTTATTGTAGATGGGTCAGGACTACAGTTGTTCATCAGAATGGAACAAATTCTAAATTCTGAACTAAAACAGCCTGATTTGGTCTGATCTGTATGAGGTCTGGGTTGAAGTAAAATGGCCAGGATTCAGATCTGGGGCAAAACAAAATGAATTTAAAAATCAATTTGTGTCCAGGGAATAAATTGAATCAGATGGGCACAAAGTGTGAATGTGCTGCTAGCTCAGAAACCTCATATGTGGAATGTCTCCTCTTCCAGCACACCAGCACAGCAGGCTGAATGCACAAACAAATGAGTTTCAGGGCTGATGCCATCTATCCCCATGTGATATCTGGGACAGTGACAAGAGAGCTTTGGTGGACCCACTTCAGTGCCCTAGTACCAGAGGTTTTACTTCCTTTGCAAAATACTATTCATAGTCAGGGTGGCAATACAAGACTATTATTTTGCGTTGATGGCTTTCTCTCTGCAGCCAGTGGAGATAAGAATTGCAACTGTTGATTAAGTTTTAAAAATGGGTTGAGGTAATAGATTGTGAAAGAAAAGTTGGGTATTGCAGTCCTGTATGTTTATAGATGAGGGGGAGAGTCAAGGGAGCATTCTTATTATTTCAATGCATTAAAAATATGGGAAGAAATACTAGGGCAATTTTTGTCTACATTCTGAACTGCTGAGTAGAAATACTCTGTATGTATAATATGTCAATTCAGGATGGTTCTAGGATTGTTGCCTGAATAAATTAGAGTAGATACACCTTTTGCTGTCATTACTCTTCTGATGGGTCAATATTTTACCGTAGTTCTTAAACCAAGAGCCTGCCTTTGTCCTCCAGTGTAAGACTGCATTCGTTTGCCTTGCAGCTGGAAAAAGCTTCTGTCAGCATCTTGGCAATCCTCTTGCAGTCCAATCTTACTGCCTATTTAGGAAGCCTAAAATTCTATACACAACTTTTTGCTGTGCTCAGTGTCTCCTTTTCTTCAGTCAAGGGTTCGTCAAGGTACACGTCGAAATTGTTACAATGTGGATCATTTTGGTCTTCAAGGGTCCCCCACATGCCTTTGAACATTCTTTGCTAATTCAGAGCCTTGCCAGACAAGACACTGAGCCCAAATGTAGAAGGAATGCACTCTTAACAGGAAAGCACTGTGTTTTTCTTAAGATATTTGTATGAACTTGCATTTGGTAAAATAGCTTATTTTTGTTTTTTGATTTGCAAACTGGGAGATAACTCAGATTTGTTTAATGTCTGATGTCTCATGCACTTTAGCACTCTGTGCTGGAGGGATAGTGCCTGTGCATTTGCCTTAATAAGTAATTTGATCCTCAGTGTGCTTGTGCTTTCTCAAAAGTACCTCACCCCCATGTACTTGTGAATCAGCCTCTGTCTTATGTCCACACCAGAACTCCACTTTTAACCTATAGAGGGCTGTAATGATGCATGTTTTTACCCATCACAGGATAGGTAAAAACCCTTGGAGGATGGATGCGATGGCATAAAAGGTGTTCACTACCTTGAGTAATGGGCAGGAGCCATCAGCTATAAAGACTCATCATGATGAAAAATATCACCTCAGCCTTGGGATCAGCTTGTGGAGGGCAACACAACTCTAACTCTGCAGCGGAATGAAGTCCTTTCAATCATAAAGGGAATCTTTTATTGCTTGGAAAAGTGACAGCTAAGTGGCATTTTCACTCAAGTCTGTAGGCTTAACGATGTTTTATTACCGGCCTGAATGATTACGGCCATTCTAATCCTAATGGCATTGTGGGACTAGGGACATGGGGGAGAGGGGATTATTAGGGAAGGAAGATTAATTGAAAAATGAGAATGATCAATAGGAAATATGAATAGAAATGCTGCTTTATTGGAGGGCAGTTCACTGGAGTCCTTAAAAAAAACACTAGTCATATATCAGAAAGAGGCAAGTTAGTAGAAAATATAAAGAGGAGTACTTCAACCAAAAGAAAATGTTGTGTATTTGCCATTTAAAACAAAAAAAAGTTCCTTTTTTTTGGCTTTTCATAAAGATCTTTATCAGCACAGAGATAGTTCACTCTGTTCCCATCACACTATCCAGATCCGAGATTCTTTCAAAAATTAAATAGAAGCGTATATTTAGTTTGTGTTTCAGTGTATTGTTTAAAAAACATAAAAGGGCAAGGTGAATTACTTCTTTTTCTAGTCTACTTTTAAGGAAGACAAAGAATACAAGGCACTTTTCCAATAATAAAAAAAGAGATGTAGCCAAACACAACTAGAGTAGGCATGCAAATTTGAATTGGACTTCAACACACTTCAGTTTCTCCAGATGTCTTTTTTTTTTTAAGGTCCAACACCTGTTGAAATAACAACATTGTAGAGATGCCTTGGATAGGACAGGATAACTTTAATACAGTCAAAGACCAGCAAGACCAGAACAATATAAAATAAATACATACAATTGCAATTTCATAAAACTAAGCAGAATTATACATTCTTCCATTAAAATCATGATAAATCAGCGCCTTCTTTCAAATTCATTACATCATAATCAGCTAAGCTGACTCTTTATCTTTAAAATAAGTGAAACCTCGGCCAGTGTTATGTTATAAAAGCATTATATCATCCGTCCTAGATTGCAACCCTAACATCTGGTATGCCTTGTGTTGTTTTACCAGTAATCTAGAATGATTTGGAACCATGAAAACCACAGGCACTTCACCCTATGCATTAACTATGAGGGTGACTCTGGAAGAACAATGATATTTTAGAAATCCTGTTAGCACTGTTAATCAACATCACTAGCAAAGATATTTGTTGGAGGAAGACATCTCAAGGAAGTAGACAGAACAGGAGAAAAACATTTCAAACACACATTTAGGAATAAAAGATACTAAAATATTGGTGAATGAATTATCTTGAAAGAGGTTTTTACATTAAGGGTGGCTATTTATACAAGCAAGACATCTCCAGGGTTCACAGACATTTCATACATCCCAACATTTATGTTTGATTTTATGCCATTACATTTTATTTTGAAATGCTTAGGGATTTTATTCAGCACTTGGAAGAAAAAACAAAAGAGTTAGCTTTATGGATTACTTGCAAAGTTCCTGCCACTATGATGAACCGTACTTATCTTCTCTGTTAGAAGTTAATGGCAGCATTCATTTAATGCCAGAGCAAAGTAATCAATTTGCAGTTAGAGGTTCTGGAGTGGGGGCAAAACCCTGTGGATGTTAAGAGTGCTAAAGTTAATTGAGAATGAGGAGGATGTTGTGCTTCAACTTCATCACATTCCCATATACAGTGACTGTACTTCTTCCCTCTGAAGGAATGCCTGCTATTTGACTCTTAAAAGAGACATGCTGGTAGGATAGGATCACTTTGGTGGTCATTTGAAATCAGAGAGTGCTGTTGTATGCATGCCCCCAAAAGGAGAGGAATGCACTTACTAAGAGTGAGGCTGATGAAGAGAAATCAATGAGCATTAGACAGGTAGGAATCACCAAGTGTTTCTAAGTTTCTTCCAAACACCTTTAGCGATCCTTGAAAGAGCCTGTCTCAGCTAGAACCATTACCATGTCATCTGTCTCCAGTGAAAATGGAAAGTGCTACAAAAGTCCAAAAAAATTAATTTAGTAGAATGGATGTATGAAGATGTTCTTTGCTACAGGAAATTATTGCTGCAGTGTTAGCAGACAATGAGAGTAAGGGAAATACAATATAGGCCTTTTGTTAGCCTTCTTCCATTGAAAAATATGGACATTCATAAGTTGGGCAAAATAGAAATCAGTGAATTATAGAGCCTAGTTACTACTTAATGCAGCAGTGTTGACTATTCTGCAAATATATGCTGGGCAGGTTGAGGGAGGGATTTGTAGAGTTCAGTGAACTTTCCAGTTTTTTAAAAAAGGTAAGAACAGTACCAAACTGGGCTAGAGCAGTTACATGTTTCAAAAGGATAAAACAGACCATTTGGAGGGTTTGTGTGTGCAATTTTGAAGTATATGACTATATTCTAAATCCTCCAGTAATCAAGTGAAAAATTGGCTGTTAAGTATTTCTAAATCCTTTTCTTTGTAAACAGAAACAATACTATAATGCAAGGAGTAATAGTTAATGGTGATATAAGAGGAATAAATTAGGTATTTTGAGATCCCAGTCTATTTGTTTCAGTTTGCTTTCCTAAACATCCATAATAAAGATTTCTTGTGCACGTAGGGTTTGATCAGATGGTGGGAAAGATGTGTGTCCAGTTGTGCTAGAAAGGGTAACTTTGCCGGCAATGATCTCCCAGGAAGTGACCATTCTGTCTGTCGAGGAATCGATCCAAGCCTGGCCCCAGAAAATAGGAGCCCTATAGCTGGACCAAAAAGATCCCACATCGACACGGATCATGGTTGGGCTGGAGTGCAATTCCCCATATGTTGTGTGATTGCTGGGAAACAGATCACAATGGAGCATTTCACAAGTGGTCCAAAATGTAATCTGTTTTCCTGTGTGATCACACCCTTACTTTAGCAAACTAAAGTGGGCACAGTCGAAGCAAACTGAAACATTTTGAAGTTCTAATGATTTTTAATGTCAGAATGATAGTGTCATGAAATTATAAACTAAGAAAAAACATATAGGATCATCCAGTCTCTCTCTGACATGAGTTGCTACAACTTTCTTGGTAAGTGGTCAGCCAGCCTTTGGCTGTAACACAGAAATATGCATAAAAATGCAATTTGGTGCATACCTAATTGGGAGTAAGTTTAAATGAACTCAGAGCAACTTATACCTTAGTAGAGGTCTGTAGGATTGCACTAACTGCTCCACTGAAATCAATGGGACCCAAAAGCATTCTGTTCCCATTATGAACAATTCATCCAAAGTTATCCATTGTAAACCCCATTTACAAAAGCATTTGGATGTGATCATAAATACCTCTGCTCAGTGTTATCAGTTCCATGCAGGATTGCTTGTGAGCACTAAGAAGTTGACTACATGGGTGCTTAGCCCACTGTTTCGAGTGCTGCTAGGATGGGTTGATGTACTCTTAAACATAGCAATCAGACAACATCTTTCCTAGAGTGTACCAGCCCACCCCAAAGTGTTCCTACATGTACTTTTCTGGCCCCATCAAAGAGCTTCAACTTTTTTAGTGCAGGTAGGGTTGTTCCGGGTTGGGCCAGTTCCAGCATGTGTGATCATTGAAACTCATCCAAAGCAAGCCTTCCAGTTTGAATTTGCAAATAGCATGAAGTGGCTTAAGTGAGCCTGTTCAGGATATTGGCAAATTAATCACTTCCCTGCTCGGCAGAGGGCAGCAAAAGCGGGATTTTTTTTCTTCTGTATATAGACTATCGCTGATGTGCTCATCAGTTAAACTTTTTTTAAAAAATTCTTTGCTTCATCTTAAAGATGAACCACCCAAAGTCAAATCAAGTCAAATCCTTTGGCTGCAGGCAGTTTCCTTGACTGAAGGCAAAGAAAAGATTTTTAATATTTTTAAACTGATGCAGTTTGTTGTTGTTGTTTTAAATCACTTCCTCTGCCGTTTGCTGGGCAGGGAAAGTGATTAATTTGCCAATATCTTGAGGTGGCTCACTTATGGAACCGCTTCACGATGTTGGCAGGAACTATTTCCGTGTGAACAGTCAGGCTTGATTAGATTGCTCAAAATATTCACACACTAGCTAGCTTCTTGCTGCTAGTAAGACTAGTAACACCCTAAGACTGTTACATATTGAATAGCAAGGGAGCATTCAAAGCAAACTACAACTAGGAACAAAAGTTTAGAGAAAGGTATTTTGTATCTTGGAAGAATGTAAATGTTAGTAGCAAGGAATGCAGAGGTGAAAATTATTCACACCCAAATCCATGTTAACAATGAAATGTCTGATTCTGAAATGCTGTTACTTGATTCTCAATTACACATTTGGCAGAGTTCCTTTTAAGACACGATCTTTCTCAATGCTTTGCTGCTGAAGAGTGATGAATTCTTACATGTGTAGTCACTGCCAGTGTAACATGAAAGAAGGCCAGTCATTCAAAATGTGCTTTTATTGTCAAATCTTGAAGTATTGCAATATAACAGGAAATTATAGACATAACTCTTAGGTTAAAGAGTATTTTACTAGTTTTAAACTTTCTTAGCCTGTTTCTTTGCACTGACTTGCAACATAAGGCTGGCTTTAATTATGCTGTTCTGGAGATGAGTTTTGTTTGACAATTCTTTTCCTGCATGCCTACCTTCTGTAGAAAATTGCCAGCTTGGAGACTTGTGGTTTAAAGCCAATGTAATGCTAGCAGAGTATAGCCCCCACTAGTATAGTTGCATTGAATTACCTTGTTCTACAAGCAATATCACAGGGGCACTACAAGGCCAGAATGAGTTCTTAGAAGGCGTGTGCAGTGTCTTTGAGCAAATGTGCAAAACCAGATTGGATCAGGGTATTTGCATGGTCATGGAAAGCTTAGAAAGGAGATGCTCTTCACCTCTAGGGTGGAGCAACAGTACAACAGATCTCTCATGTCCCATTTGGCTATTGTAAGGTTAAGGTTGCAGTTTGAAACAAGGAAGGAGAAATCAACAGTAATATTGTAACAGCAGACTGAGCTGCAGGCACCAAAGGAGAATGTGAAAAACAGCTGAATATCCTGATACAGCACAACATCTCCCCTGGACACTGCAACCACTGAGGTACAGGAGAGGGTTCAGTCTGAGGTCACCTCATGTACTATATGTCCTCTTGCAGCTGCTCTGTCCTTTCTTTTATTTTCTCAGGTCAACATCCATGTTAAAAGTTGTCTCAACCATTTACCATGGGCCCTGCTGCTCAGACATTATAAAACATTTGTCCTCAAGATGTTTTAGACACTGTCTGCACAGGGTGGTGTTTTTGGGATTTGAGATCCAAGAACATCAGGGGATTGAAAGTGAAGAACCATTGTTCCATGTGACCTGTCGCAGAGGCAAGCTGCTCTTTTTTCAAGATGAGCTGTATTGTGACTTCCATCTTAACAGGTGTCCTGCTTTCATGTGATACGAGATCTGTCTAGGTTTTTATTTGTGCAGCACTATGTAAGGAAGAAAACTGAGACAGATACTAGGGAGTAAGTGACCAGAGTGAGCTAAGAGGATTTTGATGGGGGAGAGTTATTAAGGAAAGGTAAGAAGGAAAGGGTCTACTGGAGGAAGACAAAAGAAAAGGGGAGACTAAGGACAGTTATATATTAATGGACTTTCCCAGCATCCTTCAAGGCAGACAAGACACAGAAAAGGGCACTCATAGACAAAAAAGAAGAAGGTAAAAAGGTAACAGGGATTATTGAAGGAAGATACACTGCAGTGGTGGTGACCTGCAAAATGTGTGCAATGTTTTTCTTTCTGCCTGAGAACAACACAGCATACACATGAAACAGGTGCAAACTGGTGGCACTATTGAAAGAAAAAGTGAAAGAACTAGAGCAACAAGTGGCCATGCTTCAGGCTATAAGAGAAGATGAAGAGTACATAGACAGAATTATTGAGCAGCAGCAGCCAAGAGAGGCACTGGAAGTGGAAGAACAGCATGACAAAGCAGAGGCAGAAAATGCTGAGGAGGGAACAAATATAGTGAAGGAAGCACCATGGAAAAGAGTCACAGTTAGGAGCAAAAGGAGAGACACTCTTCACCAGTGGAACTGCAAAACCACATATTCCTAAAGAAAAGTCTGGCAGACACCATGGAGAGGAAGATGCACAGTGGGCCCTGCAGGAGGACATGAGAGAGGCTGAAGCTCAGCCAAGCAGAATCACTGAACCAAAACTGCACAAAAAGAGGAACAGAGGAATAGTTGTAGTAGCAGACTCCCTACTGCATGGGGTTGAAATAGGCTGCGAAGATCCATGGACCTGCCAGCTATGCTGTCTCCCTGGAAGACAGATTAGGGATGTGACAAAAAGATTGCTGTCACTCATAAAACCCACAGATACATATCCCTGTCTTCTCATCCATGTGGGAACAAATGACACAGTCAAGAGGAACTATAAAGAAATCACATCAGGCTTTAAACTCTAAGAAGGAAACTCAAGGACTTTAGGCCCCAGCTAGTTTTCTTGTCCATCCTACCAATACTCAGAAGAGGAATAGAAATAGAAAGAAAAATTACTCTGGGTGAATGACTGGCCACAAAGGTGGTGCTGATATGAGGGATTTGGATTCTGGGACTTTGGGCTACAGTTCCTGGAAGATGGACTGCTGGCAAGTGATGGGTTGCACTTCACAAGAATTGGGAAGAATGTGGTTGGCCACAGCATAAAGAACTACATCTAGAAAGCTTTAAATTGAATTGTAAGGGGGAGGGAGAGGCAAGCTCAGAAGTAAAGACTGATGAAAGCACAAGAAGAGGAATGGACCAAGTAGCTGCAATGGGGCCCAATAATTATCTTCATAGCAATGCATGAAAGAAAGTAGGCCACAAATCACATTGTCTTTGGTGTCTATATACAAACATAAGGATATGGGAAACAAACAAGAAGAACTAGATATCTTAGTCCAGAAGGACAAATATGACTTTATAGGAATACTGAAACTTGGTAGGATGACTCCCGTGACTGGGATACAGCAACTGAAGAATAGAAAATGTTCAAAAAGAACAGAAAGAATAGAAAGGGAGGTGGAGTCACAGTATATGTCAAAAAAGACACATTCCTGTGCAGAAATACAGGAGGATGAACTTGGTTGTCCCATCAAGAGCCATCTGGATTAATATAACTGGGGCCAAAAACCCAAAGGAATGAGGCAGTTGGAGTCTACTACCAACCACCCAATCAAGAAGAAGATATAGATGAAACCTTTGGAAAACAAATAGAAGAATTTCAAAGAGACACAATGTAGTAGTAATGGGAGATTTCAATTATCCTGATCTTTATTGAGTTGCAAATTCTGCCAAAAGAAGTTCTTGTCTTGTGTTGCTGATAATTTTCTGTTACAAAAAGTGAAGGAAGAACTTAGAGGATTAACTATCTTGGAATTGATTCTAACCAATAAAGATGAGTTGATGAAGAAGTGGTAGTAATGGGAGTTCTGGGGGAAAGTGGCCATGTTCCACTTGAATTCTCGATTTGAAAGGAAACAAAAGCAGTGTGAAGTCTTGTGTGTACACTGGATTTTAGGAAAGCTAATTTTAATAAAGGGATGTGGTGGCGCTGCAGGTTAAACCGCAGAAGCCTCTGTGCTACAAGGTCAGAAGACCAGCAGTCGTAAGATCGAATCCACAGAGTGAGCTCCCGTCGCTTGTCCCAGCTCCTGCCAACCTAGCAGTTCGAAAGCATGTAAAAATGCGAGTAGATAAATAGGTACCGCCTCGGTGGGAAGGTAACGGCGTTCCATGTCTAGTCGCACTGGCCACATGACCACGGAAACTGTCTTCGGACAAACACTGGCTCTATTGGCTTGGAAACGGGGATGAGCACCACGCCCTAGAGTCGGACACGACTGGACTAAATGTCAAGGGGAACCTTTACCTAATTTTAATAAACTCAGAACAATGATAAGCAAGGTCCCATAGCAGGATATCATAACAGGTTCCATGGCAGGAGATCACAAGAGTGGAAGACAGCAGAAAAGACCAATATGGCATTTTAAAAAAAGCACAGGGAGAACCTGAAAACGAATAAGAACACATATAGGAAGTGAAACGAAGGCCAGGTGACAAAAGAAGAGTGCAGAGAAGTAGCAAAGAATCGCAGGGATGGTGTTAGGAAGGTAAAAGTTGAAAATGAGCCGAGGTTAGCAAAAGATGCTGAAAGCAAAAAAAACCCCAAAAACCTTTCTTTAGGTACATACTTAGCGAAAGACAGAGAAAAATCTGCATATACCCTCCCCTGCCACACACCCAGAAAAGCAAGTTTCCTCATTTGGCTGGGGATTGGGGAAAAGGCAATTCAGACATGTGGAAGCAGCCATAGGAAAGCTGCGGTCAGAATCTGTGTACACACCAGGCAAGAGAAGCTAATTACATCTTAGGGTATTATTCTGCTTCTCTGAGTCACCAGGCAGGAAGACAAATCTCTGAGAGGATGGCGATGAAGGAGAAAGACAACTGCGTATGTGCAAAGTGAATGCCCATCTCCAGTTGTTCCTGGGTGGCAATAAGGTTCATTGGCTCAGCCTGTAGGTATTTGGAAGTGTATTGTGGTTGCACAACCTGAGCACACTAAAAAATCAGGAAAGAGGGCAAGGAAATGACAGAAGAATTGACGGGTAGGTGTCCTTGGATGGTTGTGCTATATGAAATATGGCAGGGAATAGAGTGTCATTGTTTTGACTCATTTTGTTTCATCCATATGTCATCTGAAAGGCCCTGGCTCTGTGACATCACAAGCTCCTTTCCCACCGGATCTTATGTTTAGGGCCTCAAATGTCAAGAAATGGAAATCTCATGATATGCCAAGGAGGGTTAGTGACTGAAGCATAAAAATGTGGAATACTGGCCTTCCCTCTCCTTCCCTGCAATCTCCTCCACCTGCCCCCTAAAGTCAATGGAAAAGATTCTTTTTACTTGCCTTATTAATAATCTCCAAAGCACTTTCAACTTCTTATCGAGGAAAATAGATTTCTTTTGGGGTTTGCTGACACTTTACCTGCAGTAGATTTCAAAGAATATTCACCAAACATCTTTGAGACAAGAAGAGAATTTGACAACTGAAAGCTATAACTTCCCCCCCCCTCAGTTTGCCACTTGAGGCCCATAATCTTTAGAGTCAGAAAATGTTTCAGACATTTAAATGATCAATGTGATCCCTTTTTATCGGTTCCTTGTCCCTATTCTAAATTTATGCAAGAGAGACTTGCTGCTAAAACAAGTAAGACTTCTCTTATCTAATGTTTCCACCCTTCTTCCCGCTTGGAGAATATTAGTTTTGTGGGTAATTCATTTTATCCGACTAAGGACCAATAGCTCATGCCTTTATGCCTACTCCAGCGTGCCAACTGACCATTTTTCATCAAAGATGGTTAAAGCATTTATAACTATAAGGGCACGTCAATTGACAATTCAGTAGAGTCTGCAGGGCCTGACTGAGAGAATTCTTGATGTTCCTATCAAATTAAAAGCATTTAGAGAGAGCAAACGTGTAGGATCAATCTAGCTGTTGTTTATATTGGCTGAAATCTAGTAAGGTAACGTTGTGCTGTATAAGCCTTGATGACATCATCAGCTGTGTCCTATGATCCCTACAAAGGCTCCTAGGCGCCCTTGGATCCTTTTGATCCTGGGGAAGCCTTTGGGGCCCATGGGATGGGTAGGAAATTGCCACTGCTGGTCCTGGCGGCCACAGTGGGATTGGTAGTGGTAATTATCAGACATTTACGACTCCTCCCATCTCATTCCCCCCAAGGGCTTTCTCGGGACCAAGGAGATCATATGAGAGCCTAGGAATTTTGGCAGGGGATAGGAAACATTTTATTAGCAAAATATGGCCACCGCTGATGATGCCATCAAGCTTACACAAAGTAAGTTTACATTACTTCATTTCAGCACAGTCTCCCTAGCTGTCAGTATCTCTCCAGATTATTATTCTGCTGAAGATTGACTATTACAGATATGACTAGACATGTCACAGAGAACAGCTGTGGCAGGCTTATATGGTAACCACCATCCCATCCTAAACACAATAATCCTGATTGATTTCAGGACCTAAATATGGTCAGAAAGTGCCTGGTTCATACTTGGATGAGAGGCCATCAGTGAACCAGGGATCTCCAGGCTGAGCTAGGAGAATGTCCTGTCTGAAAGTCTGGAAAGCCAGCCGGAGTCTGTAAAGTTCAGGAAGAGTAATCTAAGGTTGCAATCCTACACTTACCTAGGAGTCAGTCTTTTGGAAGACAGTAGGACTTACTTTTGAACAGACAGATGTTGCATGAAAAATCCTTCAGAAGATGCCCAAGGTAGTGATATTTCTTCTCAAGACATGTAACTTACTAACTTACCAATATTTCCTCTTATGTCTTTGTTTAGAACACCCACAAGTTAAATCTAAGGATAAAAATCTTCAGTTTAAACTTTGGAAGGAAACAGGAATTTATAGAATAAAAGATCTGTTTGTACAAGGAAAACCAATTACAAGTAGACGGTTACAAGAAAAACTACAGGAATAGCAACCAACTAGTTTCAATTATTTCAGATAAGAACTGTCGCAACTCAATTGTATAAGAAGTCAGGACCTAATAGACCATTAACAGAACTAGAAAATTACTGTATAGATAGGAACAATAAAAAGAAAAAAGGACTAATTTCACTATTTATAAAAGCATTCTAGATAAAGAATATGGTAGCAGGACAGGACTTAAGATAATTTGGAAAAAAAATGTAAACATAAACATACCAGAAAATATTTGCAAAATAATATAGACCACCCAACCATACAAATCGATATCAGCAAAATCTAAAGAAATGATGGTAAAAGTAGGCCACAGGTATCACTTATGTCCCACCAAATTACATGCAATTAATAGAGATACCAGAATTGTGCTGGAGAAAGTGTGGGCATAAAGGAACTTTGGAATACATGTGGTTAGTTTGTCCAAAAGTAGAAGTATTCTGGTGTGAAGTGATAAATGGGCTAGAAAAAATAACAAATCAAGAAATAGTTCCAAATGAAACCTTATTATTATTCTCACTATTCACTGGAGGAAATGAAAATTTATCAAATGAAGAATTGGTGGCAACTCTTATAGGGGCAGCACGGAATGAAATTGCCCAGTGCTGGAAAGATGCTCAGGACCTCACTTTGCAAAGATATATGAATAAAATATGGGCAGTGGCGCTGATGGAGAAACTGACTAATCGATTCAGGTTATACAGAGGGGAATTTAAACAAGATAACTTTATGAAGATATGGCACCCCCTGTTGAAATCCGATACTGAGTAAAAAAAACAGAGTAAGCAAAGTGGACAATAAGTTAACCTCGGTACCTTGATTTTCACCCAGAAGCATACTGGTTATTCTAAGCGGCATCAGCTGAACATAAAAATGCAGTAATGAGCCACGGAAGAGATGACGTGAAAAGATAAAGAGAAAATGTAAACATTGTATATATATGAAGGTATAAGAGTGTATGAACAAGAAATGTACTATTATTGTAGTACAATAGGTATTGTTCTGTTATGGTGTTTCGAACGGATTGATAAAATTAAAATTTAACATTTTAATTTTTTTAAAAAATGTGTAACTTGAGATAACAGTTTTTGGTTTTGGAAGCAATAACAACAGTATTGTGTAGCTGTCAGACTTGGGGAATGTGAATTAAGCATTGTTTACCTTAGCTTAATTTCCATTGGAAAAACTTTGAATGATAGATTAGTCTGGCAGGTCAACTTGACTAATGCTAATGAATTACGAAAACCAAGTAAGGATAACAATAACTGTCGCCTCCAAACTCAGCCAGTGGACCAGATCAGGTCTAGTGAAGAAAACCAGCTTACCTCTACATCTCACCACTAGTTCTGTCTTTGATATATTTCCATAATGGCTTTTGCACATTGTATGATGGCTATGGAATGCGAACATCTGATGTAAGTTGACCGCTTTATACTGTTGTGACAATCTTCTTCGAGCTTGGAATATGGATTTGTTTTGTTTTGTTTCTTTCTGGCCTAAATTGATTCCTGATGTGTTTATTTAAAATGACAGAATTACAGGAAAAAATTAACTTCTCTGCTTTATGTCGATGGCAGTTTGTCAAAGAGGAGAAGATTCTTCAGAGTGCACTAACTGAATTATTTGTATGAATTGAATTATTTCAGTTAAAGATCTTCCTTCCTTCCTTCCTTCCTTCCTTCCTTCCTTCCTTCCTTCCTTCCTTCCTTCCTTCCTTCCTTCCTTCCTTCCTTCCTTCCTTCCTTCCTTCCTTCCTTCGCACTAGGCAGCTGACTGACCAGAGGGAAAAAAAGGAGTGAGGAGTTAGCAGAGAGTCTTAAGGTAGCTGTGCTCTAACTGTGCTTTCTGCAGATCTGGACATCCAAAGCAGATCTACCTTTTCTCTCTCTGATTGCTTGCCCTTCTCTACCAGCCGTGCTGGCCAGGATTTTTGGTTCCCAAGGTTGGGAACCACTGATTTAGAGGGTTTCTAAAGGAGACACATTCATCTTTCTATGTTTTTTTTTTTTTTTTTTTTTTTTTGTGGTGGGAAATTGTTCTGTAAATGATGGACAGCATAAAGGTGCCCCTAACTAAGTAACAACTCTGCAGCATTTCAGATGGAGAGGTCAGCAATTGTGGGCAATATGCCTGCAGCCTGGTGTTTGGGAATGGGGAGATGTTTTTGGCATGGCCCAATGCAAGGAGGCTGAAGGCAAAAACAGAGTTTTTTGGAAGTTGTAGCTGAAATGAGAAAGACAATAAATATAAAGGGGGGCATTAGGAGAAAAGGGCAGGGTCTGGCAGGGGGAAGCCTTCTGTTGTCTCCTCATTCCAGGCTCTGAGTTCAGGCAATCCATGACTTCATGGAGGAGCATGAACAACAGACCAAGAAGTGTGATTTCTTATTCCCAGGGGACATATTTGGGAGACCAGTCCACCACAGGTTGGTTGCTTGCCATTCCCACATTTTCTTGGCTTATCTCATAAACTGGATGCAGCCCATATTTACTTTTCAGAGGCTCAATCTTACATGTGTTGATTCTATTCAGCAATCTGATATTGATTGGATCAGGCCAAGACCTGGTTGCATACAGAAACACCCCCCCCCATAATACATTGTTCTTTTCACCTTGTTACAAATATTCAAAGTTGTAACTTCTCTTTCATGTGGATGAAACTCATAAGCCCCCTTTTCAGAGAGGTAATGATATTCTGTTTCAGCAAGAACAAACCAAAAGCAAAAGCAAAGGTATTGCAGCACTTTTTAATACTAATAAGTATTTCAGTGTGAGTTTTCATGAATTACAATCCATGCCAGCACATGCATACATGCACAGAGAGAGCAAACTCTGATGAAATGGACTCTAGTCCATGAAAGCTCATGCTATAATAAACCTGTTAGTCATTAAGGCTCACCAAGACACTTTGTTGCTGTTGCTCCAGTGGACTACCAAAGCCACCCCTTTGATAACTGCTAGCAATGAAGAGCACAGAGCTCTGCCAGTTTTCCATTTCAGCCCAAAGTTGGTTGCCAGTTTAATTCCACTGATTTTAGTAGAGTTGCATTTTTGAGGAACTGGAATAGGGAATGAATGAATGACATCCCAATGGTTAGCATATCATTTCAAAGTTAATCAGTTCAATTTAAGTGGTGCATATTTTCACATGATATCTCTAATCTAGACAAGTCTGAATACTGCAGAGATTACCTACTGTGTACGCTTGAGGATTCTCTGTGAACTCAATCCCAGAAGCTCTTCCTGTTAATAAGCAATCACAGCTGACAGATAAACATATGGTCTATGACAGATTGTACATTCCTTCCTCATTACTGGATGCAAACACTTCTTCGTATTCCTAAAAGCAAGATTTTAGAGTCCTAGTCTACATCCATGGCAAAATGAACTTCCATAGTTTGTTATTGTTTTTACTTGCAAGCAATTGGGAGGGCATTACAATGACAATATTGATTTGCAGTCTAAAGCAAGAAGAGTAGTAGAGTTGCTGGATATTTCTCTGGAGTCTCAGAGAACTGATAGTCCTCTCTGGATCTCCAAGTTGGGACAGATATCTTGTTGCAGAGTTTTGAATTTTTGGTGAAATCCCTTTTGCTATGCAGCAGATGTACAGAGATCCACAGAAGAGAATAGCTACAAGTTTCCCAGATAGTCCATCCCTTCCTCATTAACTTGCACTTGAAGTCTCAATACCCTGTTTTTCCGAAAATAAGACCTAACTTGAAAATAAGCCCTAGTATGATTTTTCAGGATGCTCGTAATATAAGCCCTACCCCAAAAATAAGCCCCATTTAAGTGAAACCCCGCCCTCCACCATTGTGCAGCAACCAGAAGAAGATGACATGACTGTATTTGCATAAATGTAGATTGTTGTACATGAAAAAAATAAAACATGCCCTGAAAATAAGCCCTAATGCGTTTTTTGGAGCAAAAATTAATATAAGACCCTGTCTTATTTTTGGGGAAACACGGTAACTCACTCTGAGACATTTGTGGAAGAAATAATAAAAGCATTTAATTACTTACACTTGTGGACAGATCAAGAGCAAACAACTAACACTAAACTGCTTCCAACAGGCTAAAGAGAGGGGGAAAGGAACAATCAGCAGAGAGGCAGGGGTCTCTTTGAATTCAGAGGTGGGAGGAACAATTGATTAGTGCTGGATAGATTGACAGTCATCCCAGACGAGAGAAGTTCCTCTCAGTCACTCAAACCATGGGCAGCATGGAAGGCTGCAAATAAAACTCCAACAAATCTCAGGGTAAGTGATAATGAGGAGGAGAACATTTGATTTTTCTGTGTAAGGTGGCTCTATAGTTTGAACTCCCATCTGCATCCATTCTCAACTCCGCCTCCTGCCCCCGGGGCTGACAGGCTCATCATGCTACCTTGGCACAACTTTGGCACTACAAAAGGTCAGCAGTTAGGGGAGGGAATTTGGATAGAGCCAGTGGGTGGGTGTACTTGGTGCCATCTAGAAGAAAGTGGAGAATGGAGAGCCATTGTGAGATTTCTTGTTGCAATAACTCTGGCAGTAGTAATCAATTAAAGAAATAATAAAGTAATAAATGAAAGAAAGAAAGAAGGAAAGAAAAAAAAGAAAGAAAAAGAAAGAAAGAAAAAGAAATAAAGAAAAATCCCACTAACTGGCAGTGAGCTTTCCTCGAGTGCCATCCTTGCCACACCAAAAACGGACTGCCCCTGTGACATCACAAGCCCTCTCTCCCCAGGCTCAGGTTTTGTCTTGAAATCTTAGGGGTGGAATCCTGCTAATCTGGTAACCCTACAGGAGTAGTATCTTTTCTTTTACTTTTTTCATGCCACAAAACTGTCTATATATTGTGGTGGCTATGGAGGCACCTGGTACAAGTAGAGGCAGAATTTCCCTGGGGGCTGCAACATTGGAGGAGTAGTACAGGCAACTAGCTCTGCTCAAGAGGGCAGGGGACCCAGGGATAGTTCCATGAAAGAGAGAGAGAAGAGAAAGATTGGATTTTGCTGGAGTGCGAGAAAACGTATCTGCTGTTGTTCAAATTATGATAAAAACGAATTCTAGTTTATTGTTTTCATTTCTTCTAGGAAATGACAGTCCCTCCCCCCCCTTCCTTCCTTGGCTATAGATATGCTGGGAAAGAAAGTAAGTCAAAACTGCAGCTGCCTGGCTCCCTCCCCACTCTCCGGACATTTTTGGACCTCGGTAAAAATCCAATCAGGAAGGCTACACAATACAAACAATTTCCAACATTCTATTTAGAGTTATTCAAACCTTTCACATACAGTTGCGTTTTGAACTTGATTAAACCTGTTCACAAGTTTTTCTCTTTTTTTGTGTTCATGTCAATGTTCCGCATGGTTAATTTTGCCTTCTGAGTTGGAGGCGGTGTCAATATTGTGAAATTGGAATACTGAGCCACAGAGAAAACCTACCAACAAGGCTTCCCCTCAGTCACCTGACAGGGAGGGATTGTCAAAGTGTAATATTTTGTATAAATGAATTGTATGATTAAAGGTATAAAAATGTAACCCTTGAAATATGAAATGTAATTGTACCATGGAAGTTTGAACAATAATGAACTGCTTGGTAGAGGTTACTTTGGAATGAAGAGATGTAACTTTGAAAATAAATTGACAAAAATAAAAAAGTACAAGTTCAAGTAGCAATATACTGAATGTCCATTAGAGGCCATCACAAAGCAATTAGAACCCTCCCATTCATTTTCATGTAAATCTGTGGGAATAGCAGAGCCTATAGAAAAATCTGTTGGATCCACAACTGTAGCAACTCACATAGAGAATGCAAGGTGTTTACAACCGAAGCAGAGTCAATGAGATTTTGCATTGGGTCTGCTAGCTTGAGACAAAGCATAGACAAGGGAATTATTATTATTTTAAGCTAACCAGTAAGTTGTCCTCTTGAGGAGCAGAGTCAATGAGATTTTGCACTGGCCTTTTTCTAGTGGAAACTTTAAGCTTGGCAAGAAAATATATGAAGATTGTACACATTTCATGGTTATAAAAGGGCTGGTGTGATGTAAGCAAGCTGCCAACCAGGACACAGTCAGCTAAGCCAGCTGAGTCACAATGGAGCCATTCCATGCCATGCTGAAAAGATAGGGGAGGTAAAAGATAATGGCAGCTGCAGAGAAACAGCAGCACAAAGACAACACACAGAAATCATGGATTTTCGTCTATAGATTTAAATCTGTAGATGACTGGGTGAGCATGTTGAATATTTAGTATTTTCCATGTGTGTGTTCAAATATGCTAAAAGGCTAAGAAATGTATGTCTACTTTTATAGACTAACTTTTTACGTAGTTGTGCCTTTTAAAACCATAAGCGCTTATATTTTTGTACTGAGATGAGATTTACCATATTTTTTCATGTATAAGACATTACTTTTTCCTAAAATCATTATACAAAAAGTTGAGGGGCATCTTTTACATGGAAGTAATCTGAGATAGCTGAGGAGAGACCAAAATGGCACATATCTTGCCTCTGCAAACAAGCTTCCTTCAATCGTGAGGCTTAGCTTCCTACAGTCAGGAGACTTAGCTTCCTCCAATCACGAGCCTTATGGAACTGACATCAGCTGATCCTGAACAAACCAATTGGAACACACCTCCTTGGAGGTGGTGCCTGTAGGTTCAGATTCAACGGGGACTCAAAATGTCCACCGTTCTGAGCCCAGAGGCTGAATCCTCAAAGCTAGGTTTTCTTAATTTTGGGGTTAGAAAAGTGGAGGGGTGTCTTATAAACGGGGGCATGTTATCAATGGAAAAATACGGTAAGTTCTTGTCTGTGACTCTCTTTTTTAGCTAAAAGCTTATAATGGAAATATATTTATTTGACTTAAGTATTTTCCTACAGCTTAAGTTTGGTCTTCAGATATTTGTACCTATAGTTTTCATCATAACTGTAAAAATGATATTTTGAAGCCAGGTACCTGTGACTTTTCAAAAGTTACATGTGTTCAACAACTCTGATGTATTTTTAACTTTATGCATAGAAGCAATGTGGCTGAATAAAATTTGTAGAATTATTTGAATTCATTTCTCTCTGTTCATTTCATTAGAAGTGAAAATAGTGATTTATTCTAATCTTATAAAGAGAGATGGATCAAGATTGGAAGTTACATTTTTGACAAGCCAACCTGGGAACCAGATTGATTAATTGCTGCACATTGACATTTCTGGTGAATTGAGCAAGAACAAGTAAATGACATACACCTTGATAACCCACATAAACTTTGATATGTTTGTCTTGATTATTTGATTCACATTGGTATTTAACCCCTTCATGGATAAATGTTAACTCTGACAGATAATCACAAACTCAAACTAGCTATAGGTATAAAATTCTATAGTTTTCTGAGGGTATTATTTGAATGTCATACTTTTGACCTTGACAGCTACACACTCCAGCACATGGCTGTGACAAATATAACAGACTTAACCAATACTGCAATTATTACAATATTTCATTCTCTATCTGGCTTCTCAACAAAAGATACTCATGTAATTGGTCAAGTCTAAAGGAATCAGTCTTAGCAGGGATGCCACATGCTTTTTTCCTTCTATCAACTCATGTAGATGCTCTCCCCCATCCTGCTACTTAATCCACATTTGGCAGATTACACTTGACTACCATTGTTAGACTTCTTATTGTCTTTTTTTAAAGCACAATTCTGTCTATTCGGTTTGAGCTGTTAATATCTGATTTTCCAGGACAGCACACTTGGAAGTTTAACAGTGGAAAATATGACCTTAAGAAGATCAGAACTTCTATTGTGGGTCACAGCAATGTTCCATCACTCTGTTGAGAATTTTGATTATAACGTGTATTCTCATAACATCAGCAGAGTAAGGAGATATTGGTTAGCAGAGATACTTATGACACTATGACACTGAGAGAGTAAAACCAACAACATAGTCTATTTACATATATACATAGAGAATAGACATTCCTCTGGCAGCATAACATGACATGAAGCAACACACAGCATAGGAAAAAGTGATCTGACTTACAGCAGATAAAGACGTTCATTTTACACATGACTTATGTACAGTTCTGTGACCAATCAGAAAATACATTAATTCATTTTCTGTTACACAAATTTTCATCATGTACACAGCTGTACAACATTAAGTCTTAATCCTTGATACCCACACCTGAATACAATCAGTACAGTGACTCAGGTAAAATCAGCCATTTTACATTTAACTATACAACATTAATATTTAATACATTTTCATATCAAAATCTCAACACACTCATCAGTTTTGTTCTCTCAATCAGTGGCCACTTCCTGATACTTTGGAATAGGCAGACAAGGAAAAGGTCAAAGGCAACAGAAGACCATAGGATAGAACATAACCCTGAGATTCAGCATCAAAGTGTTTCAGCATTGACCTAGCTGACATTTTAATTCCCTCCTCTGGAATAATTGCCTCTCCTCTGTATGTTCAGCCACCTCCTGATCAGCTGAGTTGATTAGGAGATTGCTATCAGGGGGATAAAATGGCAGGTAATCCCCTAATACAAAAGAGACTGTGATATGTGAATAATCAACTGCATTTTATAATGAAACTAAGATAGTTCAATAGTATAAAAGATGTATAAGACACAGCATATCAGAAGTGGAATTCATCAGATTAAAATAATAGTAAAGATAAAATTCCTTATTTACATGTGAGAATAAGAACCCATAAAAAATTTCTTCTTGCCTTGAGATACTTTCTATCAGTTTGACTAAACGTTTGCATTGGCAAGAATGATTTTTATGTCAATAATGTAAACTGTGCAGAATTACAACAGCTGCTGCCTTGTTGCATAATCTTAAAAATCAGAAGTATTCGTTGGGTTTGTTGACACCTTTTTGATCTATCAAACTGTTCTGTGATCTCTCTCTCTCTCTCTTTGTGTGTGCTCAACTCACAATGGGAAGCCAGTTTTACAGAGAGACATGTTGGTCAAATTCCAGTAACCTCAAGAAAAAACTCTCTTTGCCTCAGGTGGAGAATCATGAGGGGCTTGAAAGTTCCTCATTGAGATGTCATCTTATGTCAAGATACCCCAATTTACAAGCACTTCTATTCCCTCACTTTTCGGCATGGGGTGGCTTGGAACAGAACCAACATGGACACTGCAGTCCTACTGTATATAAATTTTTTAACAACTGAATAAGGCTAGCTTATCTGGACCCTCTGCACTAGGTGAAGCACATTTGGTTGCTGTGATTCTTTTATTAGATTATACATTGTATCAGTGGTGAGCAGACAGCAAGTGTGAGAGATTTTTTGCCCCTTTTCCCAGTAGACTTCCAAGATCCACCAACTAAAGCATGATGCAGAAGACCTACTCTTAGAAATCAGGAAGTCTGAGCCCAGAATTTGTTTTGAGAACCTGAACTTAATTAAGCTCACCTTTCTTCCACAGAAAGGTTCACTTCTTATTACATTTTCAGCTACATAATTTAGTGTGGTTGGGCAAGTCATTTTATTATTGCTATTGTTAAACATCTGGGCCAGTATCTTGTTGCAGTGGGGGAGAATGTTAAATTCAGCATGTGCTGCTCCATGTAATCTCTGGTTTGCTGTTACACATCCTGTAGATTGTACCATTGTAATGAATGGGGTTTATGCTCGTGCAAGGAGATCCATTGGAATTCATATTCCAAAAGAATAATGTTTACTGGTTCTGCTACCGGTCCAAGCAAAAGCCACAGATAAATATATACACTACAAAATATCAATTTATGTACATCCAGATGAGCATTGTTAGGTAGATGCATCTTTATATTCACTCCAGCTGAATGCATGTAAACCTCCAGTCCAATATGGATAACTTCTGGCTAAATTTAAAGAAATAGTACAAAGAATTACTTCTCTAATTCTAATTTTCTTTATAAAGCTAAGAATTCAATGTTCTTCTAAATGGCATTATTCACATTATTTATTAAGGGGAAAAATTCAAGCTTTATTTTTTAAAGTACAGCTACAAAGACAGTTCCATAGGACACTTGAAATTACATGTAAAACACGGTTCATAAATAGCAGCTTGCTACGTGATAGTCTAGGAGAGGAGAAAGCTTTATTTTTGTCTGAGGTAGCTTTAAATGAAGACAACCAGCTAATAAAGAGCACACTGGTTCAGTGAAAAAGTGTTTCTATGTCTGTTGTGCTCGCACAATGTAAGCCTACCAGAAAGCCAGGAGGAAAAGGGGGAATGGTGTGTGTGTGTGTGGGGGGGGAACCACTGTTGGATACATGCACTTGGCCAACAGTCACCTGACTCAGAAGGGGTTCTGGACTCCCTCCAAGTCTTATCTCGATGACATTGTAAAGAACACCCTTGTAACATTAAAAAGGCCCATCCCTGGTCTCAGGTTTTAGTGCTGAAATCCCACAGAATAAAATGCTCCTGACCTGGCAACCCTACCGGTACATCTTGTTTAGGTGTAGTCATTAAGCTGATACGGCTGAGCTTCTTTAGGATGATGTTGCACAGGAGGAAGATTTTCCCTGAAAATGTGGACTATGAATGCTCTGGAGGGTACACCTGTAAGGCTGGTGTTATGGAAGGTATTGTAATTGAGGTATGAACACTATTAAACAATATATCTAAACTTCAGGCAAAATTATATTTGTAAAAAACAAACAAACCATAAGATGCTAGCTAAGGCAGAAGAAAGAGTCGAGGCAAGGCTGATGCCAAAAAAGTGTTAAAGAAGCAGCTTCTTCTTGCATATAATAGCCCTTCACTAAAGGCCCTTCTGGGCAAGGTTAATGAAGCAAAGATGCTGAATCCATTCAAGAAGAAATGACACATTGTCCCTGGAGAAACAATCTCTGTGGTCTTAGTAAGTCACAGTCAGTTTTTTTCCCTTCCTCTAATGGCAATAAGCAGAGTCATGACAAATATCTGTTATGATCTGGCAGGCTCTCTAAAGCATAGGCTAAGTAGATAGCACAAGCAAAGCAACGAGCCTCTCGTTGATACTGTGGGGAAACAGCTTATCCACCTGCAAGATAAGACCTTCACAGGACAATTTGATTAAGCAGTCTGAGCAGCCTCACATTTGGTGACTTTAGTTTGAAAACACATTGGCCAAAGCCCATGATCCTTCAAGGATAGTCCCTTAAAAAAGATTTATTTCAGTCCCTGATTCATTCTTTGCCCACTGCTTAGCTGCTCATCATTTCATATTCACTCTTTCCACCTTAACTTGCCCTAGATGTCAGCACTTAATCACAGGAGAAATCTCATCAGATTCAGGGTGGATTTGCCAACACTTATTGGCATCTTGATGTTTCTTATTTAAAAAATCTCTAGTAGATTTTGAGGCATGCCAGATACTCTGGGATAATAATTTATCCATTGTTTTAAAGCTCTAGTACAAAGTGAGGGTTCTCTCAGTGTAGAATACAGTGTGGACTCTGCATACTTGATTTTTTTTCCCCTGTACATCTGTCAGTACAGATGAATGGCTGTATTCCTTTGTGGATCTTGAGTAGTTTGTTTGTAGATGCTAGGATCTGTCCTTGGTTTCTGTTTTGCTGGTAGACCAGTGGTGTCATTGCCAGCATTCAGAATAGCTGTCTCCTGCCTTTCTTTTTTTCTTGTGTTCTCAAGGCTGGAGACGGACAAATAATTCTTCCAGAAATAACTGAGTATACTATATAACCTCATGTCATAGGTCTTTGTTCCCCCCTATTTGCAGAATGTTTTTCTTCCCTTAGATCTAGGAACACACAAATACTGGCACAGACCTTGACAAGAATAGGGTTGGAGCCTCTCCAAAAGGTTACAAGGTGGGTCAGGTTCCATGTTGTGCTTCTTATTCAGACATGCAGGAACAATGTACATTTCTAATTACAATGGTATGCCATGTTTCCTGTGACATATCTGAAATTATATGTTCCTACATAGTTTTGCAGTTTTTTCTTAGATGTTTCAAAGCTTGCCCTCTGACTGCTTACTCAGATTGCCCTCAGAGTCCTGCCTAAACTCATACAACAGCTTCCTAATCATATAATCAAAAGAATAATAATAAAATACAATTACATGAACATACAATTATGTATATAAACAATTAATAAACAATAAACAATACTTAGAATCTTAGAACTGCAGAACTGGAAGGGATCCAATGGATCATCGAGTCCAGTCCCTGCCAAGGAAGCACAGTGAGGAATCAAACTCCCAACCTCTGGCTCTGCAGCCAAATGCCTAAACCAATGAGCTATCCAGTAGTCCAAATACAATTATTATGCAAAAATGAACCCACAGATGAATTAAGTTTGTCTGCTTAGACCTTGGTTTAAGTTTCCAGCTTCAGAATATACACAGTTGCCTGTTGGATACACAGTCTTTTCTGCACTGGTAACTGTAGAAAATTACAATGTAGACCCTCTTTTTCCCATTAAAATGCAAAGGAAAACCACAACTGGACATGTTTTACTTGCTTCCCCTTTAAAGGTTTGGAAACTATGAAAGCATTGCTGTAAACTTGTTCACTTGCCATCCATTTCATTCTTTGTAGTTCCTGTAATTTGGGTTTCATGTCTGTTGGTTGCCTTCTCTCTGTTCCTCCTTTCCAATTTTCATTCTTATTTTAATTCAAGAGGTTGAAATGTGACATACTACAAGAACAGGCTGGTTTGAATCAATGGAACATGCAGAGGAGTTAATTGATCAAATCCCCAATTATTCAGTGGGCCTGCTCTAGTGTGATTTACTACAGTAAGTAGCAGAATTTCAACCAATGAAAGAAAGAACCAGTTGCTTTCCCTAAACAAAATTCCTTCCCATTAATGAATGAAAATGGAAATGGAGGGCTAAGCTGTAAGCAGGAGAGATCCTTTTCTGTGTCTATGCTTTAAAACTGTCTCAGAGGTAATAAAATGAAAATGGAGCAGTCAAACATATGCTTTTGGGAAGTGACACAGAGGTATACAGTGTAAGCAGTGATAAGAGACAGTATAAAAGCAATTGCCTGAAGCCATGTTATTCTCAAGTGTAAAAGACGAAATGATCCCAATCTCCCTGGGAAATATTTATAGAAGGAGGAAATTCTGAACTATTTGTTTATGGGGAAACATATCAGTTCCATTGGTAATATGTCTTGGGAACAGAGTCTGCAGAGATTTGTGCTGCTCACTACTTGAAGCACAAATAGTTTGATTGTAAGTGCTAGAGGGGGAAAGGTGCCAATCTCTGCTTGTTTAAAGCTGGCAGGTTTGTTTGTTTTCTTTTCCAAGAGGGTAGCCCTGTTAGTCTGTCAAATGGAAAACAGCAAAAAGTCTTGTGACATTTCTAGCACAAGCAAGTTTTATGGTGGCTTAAGCTGTCGTGGACTATAGCGTATTTCTTCGGAGGCAGATATTCTATTAATTTTAACTGTTCTCATCTTACCCTGTTGTTGCACAAGACTAGGCCTGGGTGGGAAGAAACGATCTCTAGTTGTTCCCACGTATGTTGTTGTTGTTGTTGTTTAGTCATTTAGTCGTGTCTGACTCTTCGTGACCCCATGGACCAGAGCACGCCAGGCCCTCCTGTCTTCCACTGCCTCCCAGAGTTGGGTCAAATTCATGTTGGTAGCTTCGATGACACTGTCCAACCATCTCGTCCTCTGTCGTCCCCTTCTCCTCTTGCCTTCACACTTTCCTAACATCAGGGTCTTTTCCAGGGAGTCTTCTCTTCTCATGAGATGGCCAAAGTATTGGAGCCTCAGTTTCAGGATCTGAAACTGAGGCTCAGTGAGCACTCAGGGTTGATTTCCTTCAAAATGGATAGGTTTGTTCTCTTTGCAGTCCAGGGGACTCTCAAGAGTCTCCTCCAGTACCACAATTCAAAAGCATCAATTCTTCGGCGGTCAGCCTTCTTTATGGTCCAGCTCTCACTTCCATACATCGCTACTGGAAAAACCATAGTTTTGACTATGCGGACCTTTGTCGGCAAGGTGATGTCTCTGCTTTTTAAGATGCTGTCTAGGTTTGTCATCGCTTTCCTCCCAAGAAGCAGGCGTCTTTTAATTTCGTGGCTGCTGTCACCATCTGCAGTGATCATGGAGCCCAAGAAAGTAAAATCTGTCACTGCCTCCATATCTTCCCCTTCTATTTGCCCTTCATTAGCTCTGGAGCTACTTGTACTTGTCCTCCGCCCTTCCTCAGTAACATGTTGGATGCCTTCCGACCTGAGGGGCCCATCTTCCAGCGTCATATCTTTTAGCCTTTTGTTTCTGTTCATGGGGTATTCTTGGCAAAGATACTGGAGTGGCTTGCCAATTCCTACTCCAGGTGGATTGCGTTTAGTCAGAACTCTCCACTATGATCTGTCCGTCTTGGGTGTCCCTGCATGGCATAGCCCATAGCTTCTCTGAGTTACTCAAGCCCCTTCGCCACGACAAGGCAGCAATCCATGAAGGGGTCCCACGTACGTAGCTGATGGCAATATGTGCCTTTTCTGCATCAAAAGGTAGATGGGAAAGCAGACGTGTAGATGGACAGAACATATGACTGGAGTCTCTGGACGATTTAGGAATCTTGCTACATAGTGATGGATGCATTTGTCACAATACCTTGTTTCCCAGAAAATAAGACCTAACCTGAAAATAAGCCCTAGTATGATTTTTCAGGATGCTCGTAATATAAGCCCAACCCCAAAAATAAGCCCCAGTTAAGTGAAACCCCACACTCCACCATTGTGCAGCAACCAGAAGATGATGACATGACTGTATTTTAATAAATGTAGATTGTCGTACATGAAGAAAATAAAACATCCCCTGAAAATAAGCCCTAATGCATTTTTGGAGCAAAAATTAATATAAGACCCTGTCTTATTTTTGGGGAAACACGGTATTTCTGTGCTGGAAGTGTCACTTTCAGCTTTATTCACCCATTAGCCTTTTCTCTCTTGGCTCTATCACCACTCATCTTCTGAGGCCTAGCCAAGACCAGTCTTATATAAGTAAATAATTTTAAACTGGATCCTGTTGTGTCTGTTTGAATCAATTCTGATGTTCTGGCATTTTAGTGTAATTTTAAATTAATAATATTGCTTTGCTGTTCATATGCCATTTGCCATCTTGAATAGCTTTATATGAATATGGAACAGAAACAAAAACATACTGCATGTCAGAAGTGGGTTATGGAGCAGATTCACAACTGAGATGTCTACTCCATTGCTGTCATCCAGAGTTTGGAAAAAGACAGATTCGTGCAGTACCTTTAAGACTGGGAGATTGATTTTAGCAGGAACTTTGGTGGATTAAAATATGCTTTTTTCAGAAACATTTAGCATAGTCTTGAAGCCATACCATTTTTATGCCCTATGGCCATGGTTATGGAAAGGGATCAAAATAAAATGGGATACAGAAAATAAGAATTGCATTATTAACATGGATCATAAACTTTCAAAGGGCCAGTTAGCATAAAAATCCTGGCAATAAGGAAGATTGTGAATAAATTCAGAAATCTAGTCGACTGCCAACTGTAGTCCAAAAAACTAATTTTTCCAAGCTTCACTCACAGTGTGTGAATATCTTGTTCAGCAGAGAGAGTAAGCCATGCAAGGGAATCTTCTGTAAAAGCTTTTCAGAGAGGGAGCTGTCTTAGTCTGTTACAGCAACAACAGTAACAGCAAGAAAGCAAAAACAGTGTTACAGGAACTTTAAAACCTTCTACCTTGTTTCATTGTCCCTTTTTGTGGATTACAACCTCTATCTTGCCTGAAGAAGTAGATTGTAATCCATAAAAACTCACACCAAAATAGATTTGTCAGTTGTAACAGTGCCACAACTGTTTTGCTGTTGTTCAGAACCAGGCCACGTGTGCACCAGATTGACTGTGTTTCATCAGAGTATCAAACTGCAAAATATTTCAAAATATAAGTCATCTTTTGCATAGCAGAATAACTAATTAATACTAGTTATATCAGAGACACTAGCTAAGTAAAGCTTATGTGTTCCTTCTGGGAGAGGTTTAGGGCTAAGAGTGTGTGTGTGTGTGTGTGTGTGTGTGTGTGTGTGTGTGTGTGTGTGTGTGTGTGTGAGTGAGAGAGAGAGAGAGAGAGAGAGAGAGAGAGAGAGAGGTTGCGTTGCTTGCATCAAGTAGGAGGAAACAGCGCACAGCAGGAAAGGTAACTGTCTGAGGAGGACGACTGATGCACAAGCTCTGTGATCACTCCAGGTAGCTTTCATCTTAAAACAGCATTAGATCTGAGACTATAAAGACTGTCAGATGTTCTGACATAATGTGAAAGATAGTGAAGTTGGGATTTGCTAATAAAGGTTACTCCCCGCACTGCCAGCTGGCATGCCGCCCACTTCCCCACTCCTCACCTTTCTACAGCTACCTCCTGTTGGGTTCTTATCAGTTCCACACTAAGAAGTCACCTTTCATCACTGCTTTAAAAAAAAAAAAAAGAAGCCTGAGCTGATCTTTAATTAACTATAGGTAAAACTTCTCATGCCAACTCAGACCTGCTGTGAAGGAGATGCTTTTCTGACTAATCGGATTGTGAAGAAATTTGAGGAAAGCTTTTGTTGTGTGAAGGAACTGGCACTTGAGACCCACAGAAAGGCAGATCCTGGTCTGTTATAAGCGGATCCTCCAGCTGAATAAAGCAGACAACACTGGCAAAAGCCATCTAAGAATTCTTCTGTTCAAGCTCGAATAATACAGCTTTCACTCCCCACATTCCTGGAAATGTTAGTGGGGAATCACTGTTTTGTAGTATATTTACACATTTTCAAAAGCATTAAGAAGTTTGATTATCAGTATACCCAAAATGATGTAATACCTTATAGGCAGGCTACAGTTGCCTTTGCAGAATTTGATACATAAAAGACAGTGAGGGTGAAATGGAGTTTTCCCAAATGTTAAAAAGAAGGGCGGATGTTTCATAGGCATCTTATGGACCAAGGAATGGGATGGTTACTGCAGTGTTTTGGGATGAGGCGTTCCCCCGTTTGCTCCCACAGTGGGGTTAGGATAAGATGTAGCTTCGTGTGTTATGGCATATTATCAGTCACAAGGCGGCCAAACTGAACCTGTGGTTGGCCATGTATAATAAGCAACCAAAGAAAAGGATTTTCATTTTTGGAGAATTCCTTGAGGTTACTTCTTTGGCACCAGTTTGGCCAGTGACCACTAAATTGATAACGTTGATCTACAGTAGATCTAGACACCCAAAATACATGTTTCCTTATATTTTGTGCCCATTCAAAAGAAAGAGAAGAGAAACAACACCTTAAATGGGAATCCATCTTTGTCTTTGAAGAAAACAAAGTATAATTTGATCTGCATTTGGTTTTGAATTACCCATTACTTGTGGATACTTTTATTCCCGGCAAATCACTTGTCTCCTTTTTTGAAGTTCTGACTTTTATTTAACTTTCTGTATTCCATGGGCTTGAAGTGCTGAGTAATCATGAATAATTAATGGAGACTCAGCCCAAACACTAATTTGTTTGGCTAAACTCACATGAAGTCAGTCTTTCAGTGAATAATCATTATTAATTACATTGCATCTAGGGAACAGTCCTCTAGCGTTAGCCTGCTGGTGTTTGTGTATGGTTTTGTGACTTGCTGTGGCTAGTTGCACCTAACTTTCAAGGTGCCAAGGAACATCTCAGTCCTTTGCCTGATTACATGCCTGGTTGCGCAACTGAGATGCACCCCAGCACCTCATGCATGAGTTGCAATTAGCGACAAGTTATGCAGACTTTACATGAACATTGGTATGGATTTTGGCCCTTGAGTTTTTCATCCAGACTTTCTAAAAACACATCTAGTTTCTTACTGAACATGAACCCGCTCATGAAAATTATGTTCCAGCCTGCAAGAGTCAAACATAATTTGAAACTCTTTTTCTGCTTCACTTGTAATTCTAATTCTTTTTCATTCTCTTTCCAATTACTTTCAGTTCATAGAAGAATCAGATGAGTAGTATGGCTGGAGTGCTTTTACTCTCCAAGCTGCCTCTCCTGTACACAATGATTTTTCATTCATTTTTGAGCAATTGTTCAAGAACTAAGCAAGTTTTTATTATGAATAGTCATGGAGAACAAGAGCATAGCTATGTCGCTGTATGTTGTCTTCTTAATACCTGCAGTACAGAATTTGGAACAATAAATCAGAAGCTCTTGACGCCCTTACTCGACAGCCTAACTGGGGATAAAAAGCAAGCTGTGTAAAAAGACCCAAGTAGATTTTCACTGCTTGGGACTTGGTTTTGCAAGGCTATTGACCCCACAAGCACAGTGACAATCTGCCTACAGATTTTTACAATGTGCAATCCTACGTCATTTTAAGGATTTCAGAACATTGTTATCTGCAGGAAGTGCATAGCTACCTACCTGTTGCTCAGTATTCCATAATAACAAACTTTATATACTTGAGTTGAGGATGTTGTTGTAAAGGCAGAATTGCCCAAAGCTGTCATTCAACTTTGAAATGGGAATAGTGTGTACAAGATCTGGATTTATTTATTTATTTTGCCTTCCCAAATGTGCTCATGAAAGAGACTCTTCTGCTCACCCACCCGCACTTCAGTGACAATCCAGTCCTGTGGTTATACTCAGTCTTCTCCAGGTAAGACTCGTGTATCTACACAGCCTGTCATCACATACACTGTTATGTTTTAGTATAAATTATTTGGTCAAGAAATTGGTCTCTAGTTTTTTTTCCTTTCCCTTTTACAAAGAACAATGCACAACAATATTGGTATCTTGGATCCTAAAGGGAAGCACAACTGATAGGAGAAGCGGTAAAAGATTTCAAATTTGGCTCTGATGTTATTTTCTCTTGTCAGTGATGATTTTGACTTGGAGAATAAGAATAATTGATAAGACATTACAAATAACTGAAATAGTTATGGACCATTTTAAGCTCAAAATACTTGCCTTCAGAGTAGCCTGCATCTTGTTTAGCTGTGTGAGATGTGGATTTTGGTTATATGTTCTCTTCTTCAAACCAAAAGGGACAACAGATGGTGGTGGTTGGTTTCAGTTTGGCTTTTACAGAAATTTGCTTGAAAAATGTATTCTTTTTGAGGGACCAAAGACCTTGAAATTTGAAAAAGTTCAAATGTGGGAGGAATCAGAATGGACAGATTCATCCATTCAGGCCTAGGGCTGACTCCACAAAATCTGCCGTTGAATGCCTATGGACTCAACTGTGATAGTGGTGAAGCAGGATTGCCACATTTTTTTTTGGACAAGATTCTAATTTTTAACATCTGGGTGGAAGGCAGGTTCAGGATGGTCTTCTCACAACAACAGCAACAGCAACCTTTAAACTGCAGATCTGGAAGGGACCCTATGGATCATCAAGTCCAGCCCCTGTCAATGAGGCACAGTGGGGAATTGAACTCCCAACCTCTGGCTCCACATCCAGAGACATAAGCCACTGAGCTATCCAGCAGTAATAGCTATACTTATTCAAACAGACAGTACAGACAGATGGGAATGTCATTTTAATTAATCTACAAAATTTACCAAGACTTGAAGATTTTTTTGTATCTAAGATAGAAAGAATGTGAAAACATGAGACGTTTTTTAAAAATCTGAAAACAGGAGCAAGATGAACTGACAGGTTTCCTTACCTCTAGAAACAACACCAGAACACTGACTCATGCAGAGACAAAAAGGGAGTCTCTTCTTACTAACAGGTAGCTTTGACTCTTACATGTTGTGAAAGTAAACCTTTAGGGACTTAAGAGTGACACATGACTTCAACAAGAAAGGATATATATCTGAAAAAATATACATCTATCAGACATTTGGGGAAATAGGGATAATGGCGGGGGGTGGGGAATCCTGCAGTGTAGGAGCAGGAATTCTCTTCCTTCCCCCTCGGCAGTTCAGATATATATTTTTTATCAAAGCATCCTTTCATATAGCTTTCATTTTGCTTCAAGGTCCTTGTAATATGTAAAACAAAAACAAAATAAAAAACAAAGTAAATAAATTCCTTAAGAAAAATGCTACGTATCAATGCATGAGAGAAATTAAGGACTGCAAAAGAGTAAAACAGATCTGCCCAGAAAAAGTGTTATGAAAATAATGTATCTGTGAGTGCCATTAAAATCAAAATTAACATATCTAAAAGCACACAGAAATAAAATCACTTAGAAAGCCCATCAATTATTGTAGAAACATATACCATCAATAGAAACATTAACTTGTACAAATACATTAGCTTCCACAAAATATATAACATCAGTATTAGCTACATGTTTTTATCGATGTTTAAAATATTGATTTTAATGACACTGATTAACACAATATTTTGATACCACTGTGAAAGACAGAACTATTTTCCTCTTTACTGAGAGCTCATCTACACTGAGCATTTGTTCAACTTTCCTTGTTCCCATGATACCAACAAGAGATGGGCCTCATCTACCGGTTTAGATGAACAGGTATCCAGTGCTTTCAAGCCCTGCCTCTCCCAACGGGCACCCACTCAGAGGCAGCACCCGGGCTTCCCTGCCCTGCCTCCTCTGGGCGCTGCCTCTAAGTGGGTGCCTGTTGGGGGAGGCGGGGCTGGAAAGCACCAAACACCTGCTCATCCGATGGATGAAATGGCACAAACTGCTGAACCAGCGGTTCATGCCTAACTCTAATATCAACCATTTCTGCTATCCACATGAAACAGGGCTGAAACTGATATCAGTAAGTCAAAGTGGGATGAAATTGATTTTCTGGTGTGCATGTGTTTACACCACCAATTTTTTTTAATTTTGGTTCTGCTTTGCTTCCATTTGCTCCAGTGCATGATCTGCTCATGTGGTCCCTAGTACAATGTTGTTCCCTGCTGATTCATGCATTTTGTGGGTGAGTGTCATTACGGGTCTGTGTCTGCTCATCCATGCTTTAGTACCACTCCCACGTATTTGTTTTGTGTTGTTTTTTTCCCCTTGTGTTTTGGCTGTTCCTGCTTTCAGCTTTCTCCTCTCCTCTCCTCTCCTCTCCTCTCCTCTCCTCTCCTCCTGGCATAATACAAAAATATTTTAAAATGCTTATTTAAAAACACTGGAATACCATAAATATATTACAGAAAATCAATGACATCTCACCCTATTTGCTTTGTTTTTATTCTCCTTTTTGTCTTTTGTTTAGCTGTTTTTGGATGTTAGCTGTTCCTCCCTTCAAATCCTTTCCTTTCCCTGCATTGCATAAATTAGTGCAAAGGCACAGCTGTTTCTTTTAAACATACTGGAATACTACAATACCTTATGGAAAATCAGCAACACCCTACCGTACTTGCTTTGTTTTTCTCTTTTTTGTTTTGCTCCTTAACATGCAACAAGTCTTCTTCATTTTCTCTTTACTTCTGCCATCTCCCCTGCTCAGAACTGATGGTATGAAAGAGCAACAAGCAGCAGTGCAGGGTGTGTGTGTGTGTGTGTGTGTGTGTGTGTGTGTGTGTGTGTGTGTGTGTGTGTGTGTGTGTGTGTGTTCGGGGGTGGGGACAGATATGAGTGAACCTCAGACATGTTCCAGTGGGGTCTTTGTGCAATACAGCCAAGGCAGTCAAGGCAAGGGGCCAAAAAAGATGCTGAAGAAGGCATTTCCCCCCAAGAGCTGATGTGTCAGAGAAAATCAAAGGTGGCATCAACACTCAGCTTCAGCAGCAGCAGTGTTCCTGCCCTTGGTTTTGGGAAAGAGACTGATGAAGAGCAGTAGATATTTCCTTCCATGTCCATACCACATGGAATGGACTCTTATTAGAAACTCTGTGTCTAATAAATCCCAGGTAATTTACGATCTTATCCTGGAGGAGGATGCAGACCTGGCATGCATAACCGAGACGTGGATCGGTGGGGAGGGGGGTCCTCCCCTGGCCCTCATCTGTCCACCCGGTTATGCCATCCTGCACCAGGGTAGACTGGAGGGGCGGGGGGGGGGAGTAGCCATTGCTTATAAATCCAGCTTACAGGTTACTAGGCGCTCCTTTGTGGTGAAGCCAGGTCTAGAGGCACTCCACGTGTCAATTGGGACTAGGGATGGAATTGGGATTTTGCTGTGTTATCGCGCTCCCTGTAACCCAGCCACTTCCCTTCCGGAGCTGGCCGACTTTGTTTCCGCGTCACTGTTGGGATCCCCGAGGCTCTTGGTCTTGGGTGATTTCAACGTGCATGCGGAGGCAGAGGTTACTGGACCAGCTCTTGAGTTCCTGGAAACCATGGCTTCCTTGAACATGTCCCAACATGTCAACGTCCCCACACACGTGGGTGGCCATACTTTGGACCTGGTCTTTTCCACTAATTGGAGCGAGTGTGGTCTGGTGGTGACCGACATTGTGTCGCTCCCTTTGTCATGGTCAGATCACCATCTGGTAAAATGTAATGTTTCTGTGGCTCTTCCCCCTCGCAGGGAGCAGGGACCCATTTCTATGGTCCGCCCTCGAAGGCTACTGGATCCGGTTGGATTCCAGGATGCCATGAGAGGTATTATGGCTGACCTGGCTAGCGCTCCTGTCGACGCTCTGGTTGACAGCTGGTCCACGGCTGCCGCCAGGGCTGTAGACATGATCGCGCCTAAACGCCCTCTCCGTCGCAGAACCCGCCCGGCGCCTTGGTATAACCAGGAGCTCCGAGGGCTGAAGCGACATAGGAGAAGGCTAGAGCGTAGGTGGAGGAAGAACCCGACGGATTATAATTGGATAGCTGTCAGGGTTGCAACTAACCTTTACCTGTCTAAGGTAAAGGCTGCTTGTCGAACTTACTTCGCTAACCGGATAAGCGAAGCGGCCAACCAGCAGGCGGAGTTATTCCGTATAGTGCGCGACCTATCCGGAACTGGTCTGGGTGATAGGCCTCCCCCTAGTTTCTCACCTGACCAGTTTGCAGCCTTTTTTAAATCTAAAGTGGAGGCCATCCGCCGGGACCTCTCTCCTTTTTTGAACTCAGTGAGTCGAGCAGAGATGTCCAGCGCTCCGTCTTGCCCGGTAATTTTTGACACCTTTCAGCCTGTTACGCCCGATGCTGTGGCCAAGGTCCTTGATCGCTGTCGAGCCACCACCTCCTCCCTTGACCCTTGCCCGGCCTGGCTAATCAAAGCAGCCAGGCCGATAACAACAGAATGGGCCACTGTAATAATAAATGGGTCTTTCCTTGAGGGCAGGTTTCCTTCTGCCCTCAAGGAAACACTCATTAGGCCCATAAGAAAGAAACCTAGTTTGGCGGCGGACGAAATTGGCAATTATAGGCCCGTCGCCAATGTCTCTTTCATGAGCAAAGTGGTGGAGAGGGTGGTGGCCGATCAGCTTCAAGTTCTCTTGGAAGAAGCGGATGCCCTGGATCCGTTTCAGTCGGGCTTCAGGCCGCGCCACGGAACAGAGACGGTATTGGTCGCCCTGTATGATGACCTATTGAGGGAGGCTGACAGGGGAAAAATCTCTCTGTTAGTCCTTCTCGATATCTCGGCGGCCTTTGATACCGTCGACCACGGTATCCTCCTGGGGAGGCTCTCCGATCTGGGAATTGGTGGCTTGGCATTTGCCTGGCTCCGTTCCTTCTTGGAGGACCGTCCCCAGAGAGTACAGCTTGGGGAGAGTGTCTCGGCCCCGTGGAGTCTCAATTGTGGGGTTCCACAGGGGTCGATTATCTCCCCAATGCTGTTCAATATCTTCATGAGGCCGCTGGGTGGGGTCATCAGGGGATGTGGGGCATCGTGTCGTCAGTATGCGGATGACACCCAGCTCTACATCTCCTTTTCACCAACTGCAGGTGATGCCGTCCTGTCCCTTCAGCGCTGCCTGGGGACTGTACTGGAATGGATGCAGGAGAATGGGCTGAGGCTGAACCCGGACAAGACGGAGGTCTTGAGGGTGGGTGCCCCCACTGTTGGCGGCTTGGGCGACTCCCTCTCGTTTGGGGGGGTGGCCCTGGCTGCAAAGAGTGGGGTTCGCAGTCTGGGGATCCATCTGGACCCGGCGCTCTCCATGGAGACTCAGGTGGCATCGGTGGTCCGCACCGCCTTTTTTCACCTCTGGCGGATAGCCCGGCTGCGACCTTATCTCGATGTGGGGGCGCTCACCACCTTGGTCCATGCGCTCGTAATCTCAAGATTAGACCACTGTAACGCGCTCTACGTGGGGCTACCTTTGAGGCTGACGCGGAAACTCCAAGTGGTGCAGAATGCAGCGGCCAGACTCCTAAGTGGAGTGAGAAGACACCATCATATCTCCCCTACTCTGGCCGCGTTGCATTGGCTGCCCATTCGGTTCCGCGTTGACTTCAAAGTTTTGATGCTTACGTTTAAAGCCCTAAACGGTTTAGGGCCTCGATACTTGTCGGAACGCTTACTCCCACCCAGCTCTACCCGTGTCACTCGCGCGAGTCAGGAGGTGAGGTTGAGGAGCCTGACGCCGAGGGAGGCCCGGAAGGAAAAAACAAGAAGCCGGGCCTTCTCGGCGGTGGCTCCTCGCCTCTGGAACAGCTTACCTCCGGAGATACGCGCAGCTCCCTCGCTGGGTATTTTCAAGAAACAACTGAAAACATGGATGTTCAGGCAGGCCTTCCCCCTTTCCAGTTAATTCCTATTATTTTTTCTTTTTTTTTTTCACTATAATACACTCTTTCTTGCCATCTTTGGGAAAATTATGTTATGTTATGAGTATGTTTTTGTTTATTGTTTTTAGCGTGTGTTGGAAGCCGCCTAGAGTGGTCATAATTGACCAGATAGGCGGGGTATAAATGAAATAAATAAATAAATAAATAAATAAAATAAATACCACGCAGCTCCAACATATTCAAGGAAGGGTTTACCTTCCCAGCAAATCGCTCTTGTGCAAAGCTGCCTTGTGGTTGGTGGGAACTCCCCTTCAAGTACATACACAAGTGATGTGGGAGGGGTAGGAGACTGAAGGGACTCAGATGGGCACTGTTTCAGAAACATGAAATCACCCCTGCCCGTCTAACTGCGCTTGCCCCAACAGCTGCCAGAACTGGTAGTTGTTAGGAACATGCAGTCCAAAACTCAGTTCTGAAGAATTTTCAACAGTGTGCAACAGATGTTCACGTGGCTGAGTGCATGCATTGCAAGATAGTGCTCAAGTGTGGGCAGGACTTGGGCTGCCCCTCCAATAGTAGGACACTCAGCCACCTGAAGACTCAGTACAGGGCATTGCTGCTGGCCAATTAAGTGGGTACTGTGGAGGAAAGTGGCTTCCTTATTGTGAAGGGTAAGAGTCCTCAGAGGGCAGAGGTTGAGCCACCAGCCCAGGGAAGCAGGGAGGTAGAAGGGCTAATAGCAAGAGGTGGGAGGCAACAAATGCCAGACCCACATCTCAAGAATAGGTCCTAGGCTACCCTGAATGAGCTCAGAGGGGTGAAGAAAAAGGTCTTCTGCAAATGTAAAAATGCCAAGATTATTTGTCTCCTAGGGGAGGGGATAGCCCTTGATGACCAGCCATTCTCTCTGGTGGAGAATACGAGTTCCCATAGGTTTGTGGCAGAACTGCTGTTCCTTAGCAACAGGGTGGTGCCAGATTTATACTGGGGTGTCAGGCAAGTGGTACAGCAGCAGTTGGCAAGGGCACAGGTGGTACATTTTACAAGTGACCTTTGGAGCAGCCAGGGTGCTAAATGTGACTCTGTCTCCTTGGTAGAACACTGGAGGGAAGTGGAGACTTCAGGCATAGGTCAACACATAAAGACAGGAGACAGGTGGGCCCTGCTGAATGTGGTTGTGATGGAGGAGATCCATACAACTCGAACCTTCAAGAGGTTCTGAGGGACTTGCTCCAGCAGTGGAGTCTAACTACAGAAAGGCAAGGTCTGTTTGTAACAGACAATGAGGCAAAAATGGTGACATCACTGCAGGCTGGGAAGATGAAAGGGGTGCAGTGTATGGCATATATTCTCAACCTAGTAATTTGGGTTGCTTTGTAGGGTAGGGAAGACACATGCATACCTAACATACTGGAGTGGGCAGGGCGTTTACACCCCAGTCTCCAGTGCAGTGACCTGTTATAGCAGAGGCAAGAAAAACTGGGATTGCCACTCTGTCACCTATTCCAGGATGTGGAAACTTGATAGAACTCCACTTTTAACCTGCTTGAAAGACTGCTGGAACAGTGAAGGACACTTTATGATTAGGCACTGGAGACTTCCATTGGTGTGACTGGTTCTCTGGGCAGAAAAAGTGGGATATTATGGGTTAAGTGATCTATGACCTCTGAAACTTGGAGAATGCACCACAGGTCTTTACAAGGGTAACAGCCAACCTTAGTCATGTGATCCCAATGTTCCAGGGCTTGGTTGGCATGGTGGAAGGCATAATGAGGGGACAGGAATGGGGGATTTCATAGAGGGAGAACAGCATTTTTCCAGCCTAAAGTGTTGGTCCTGGCCAGCAAGCTAAAGGACCTGATCTACTACAGGTTTACCTCCTTGTGGGAAAAGGAGTATGTTCTAGTAGTGTCGGGGAAGGCCAGTGAATTTACCATCACATGCAGCAGCATCTAGTGAAGATGTTTCATCTAGCACTGAGAGGTCACACAGAACAGGAAGAAACTAGCAATGTTCATAGCACCCCAAACTGCAGTACCAGCAGCTGTATTCTAGAATCCAAGTCCCTCACCCCTGCAGCAACAGGACAAGCAGTGCTCATGCCTGGAACTGATTTTCCTTAAGGTCAACCTACCATTGTTGGGCTTCCCCAAAAATCCTCTTTAAGTAAGCAAGAATGGGACTTTCTGCTCATAGTACTAAGTATGCCATGCTTCAGTGTGCTGTTCCCCATGCTGTTGGCACAGTTCCCACCCACCACAGGCAATCTGCCTTCCAGTGCTGTCCGGAGTATTTGCCTACTCCTGTACAACCTGTCCTCTACTTCCTAAAACTGCTGGCATTTCCTGCTGGCATTCCCACTCTTCAGGGTTCAATCAGTATGCCCATTACAGTTATTTCCTAATAGGCACTGCTGGCTGTTGGTGTGCACATTGTTTGGCACAATCACTGTGTCAGAACACACAGGGAAATCCTTTAAAAATATTTTGCCTACTTGTGTTTTGTTTTGAAAGGGAAAAATTACTGTATAGTATTTATATTATAGACCCTGATGTTGGGAAATTATAGACCCTGATGTTGGGAAAGTGTGAAGGCAAGAGGAGAAGGGGACGACAGAGGATGAGATGGTTGGACAGTGTCATCGAAGCAACCAACATGAATCTGACCAAACTCCGGAAGGCAGTGGAAGACAGGAGGGCCTGGCGTGCTCTGGTCCATGGGGTCACGAAGACTCGGACACGACTAAACGACTAAACAACAACAAATTTATATTGACTGTAATGGAGTTCCAGACATTCCTAATTTTTAAAATTCCAAATTCCAAATACAAAGGGCTGTAATTCTGAATTCTGAATCCAAATTCCAAACCTGACTGTTGGTGCCAGAGCACATTCCTAATTTGCATGCATCTGTATTTGTTTGACTAGTGAAATAATTGGAAACATAAAAGGCTCTAACTTGGGAAAGGGCAGACTCAGTGCCATTAACTACTGCTTGGCTTCCAGTGTGCAGGAAAAGCTCCCACCACTTCCTTCACCTGCCAGAACTATGTGGTTCGCTCCTTGCTTAACAGCTGCCTTCTATCTTGTCCATCTCCCCTGGATCTTCTGAAGCAATAGCTTCTGTCCTCAATATTTAACCTCCAAAGTCCTGAAGCAACACTTGGCACTTTGGGGAGCTCCAATTTAATTTAAGTACTGCTTCAGACCCAGCACTTTGCTTCAGATCAGTTCAGAAATGGAACATGCCCTCCCTTTGCTTTGTTTTCTGAATAAATTCAAAATTTAAAGCACATCCCTAACAGAGATCATTGCATCTTGTAGTTCGCCTTCGAGGTCAGAGAAAATCAGGAGGTATTAGACTATCAGCAGGAAAGAGAACTGCTCTGCTATAAATTTTTAAAGTTCTCTGCAGAACTATGCACCAAGCTGGATTAATATAGCAATCCAAATCAAAGCTGTGTGCTTTATAGCTTGCTGGAATCTTGGGAATCCCTTCACTCTGATCATTAGAGCATCAAACTCTAATTATCCTGACCAACTGCACTCATTAGAGCTGGCAGCCAAAGATTAAGATCACAGCTTTTACCTAAATAGTCCCTGCTGCCTAATAATAGCTCTTGATCACAATTATTTGGGTCTCATCCATACCTGCAACTGCCTCTATACAGAGGATTGGGGGGGGGGGGGAACCGTGTTTATTTCATTAATGTTTCCATTATGAATACAAAAAAGTCTGGGGGGGAAATGAAAATTATTTTCTTTAAAAATGTAAATGAGATTTTCCTCAACTTGCACTGGCTGAATCCTATAGGCACAGCTGTTCTCAGCAGAGAGAGGCCCACATTGTTCCTGCCCTCCCTAGAGGTGTTAAAAATGAGGAGCCTTTCCCAACCTCCTCCCACAACAAAGGTCGCAACCTGAACTCAGCACTAATGTGGATAGATACACGGGGATTCAAAACCAGGCCTTTCAGAGTTAAGCATTCAAAGCCTTGGGCATGGATGAGCAAATCTGCTTCTTTCAGCGACAGCAAGATCAAAAAGGAAGTAAAACCAAAACTATTGTGTCAACTTTAATATGAACAAATTTATTTCAGTGTGGGATTTTATTTTCATGCACATTGTAATCCATGAAAGCTCGCAGTACATGCAATTTGTTACTCTTACAGATGCCAGAAAGCTTTTGTTTTTTATTGTTGCTGAAACAGCTTAACATGGCTACCTCTCTGAAAACTGTTTCTTTTGTACAATCATATTGTTGTAGAGCTGAAAGAGATGTCAAATGTAGTTAAGTCCAATGCCTGATGAAGTAGGAAATCCACAGCTAAAGCATCCATGGCAGATGACTATTTAGCCTCTGTTTAAATAGTTTTAATGAAGGAGAGGCCACCACCTCCCACAGCTATCCAATCCACTGTTAAATAGCTTTTGCTGTTGGGGAAGTTTCTCATAATGTCTAGTTGATTTCTCATTATTTGAATATCTGACAAATTTGGTGCTCATCAAAACTCCAGTTTCAAAGTTATAATTTTTTGTTTCCACTGGCCCCATTTTTAGAATTGTTGTGGAATCTTGGTTTGCTCTGCTGCACAATAACATTGTTGCACTGCTGTGTAGCTATAATCTGGAAGAAAAGAATAGTAGCTGAATAGTGGATGTGTATTTGAAGTAAGAGATTTGAGTCTTTCACTATTAGCTGCTACCTCTCTCTGTATGTCACAGGGCACAATGCCTGCTAGATAATGGATTTTATCAATGGGATTGGCTTCAGCCATCCAGTAATGATTCTACAGCTTTCACTGAATGCTACAGCTATCTGTTTTGCACGAGTTGAACTATATCACAATCGGCTAGTGTATTTGACTGTGGAATAGCATAGGGCCAATGCTGTAGTTCTTAGTGCTTATGGTTGCATACCCCAACTGTTTCTTGATCGTTTTAGTAGAAAATTGCTTCTGGGACAGACCTTTTGTTTTATGTTTAGGCATTGTTTCTTATAGGTCAACATAAAATTCAAAGTACCACCTAGATATCTGGGGGGAAAATGATGATTTAGTTAGACATCTTTCCAGGTAACCTGAAGTTTCAGAGATCCCTCCTTGTTTCTCAGATGAAAGACACATAATTGACTCTTAGCAGGGTTGGGTTTAAGTTGATTTCCATCATAATATGTGCTAGAATCTTCTAATGCATCTGTTAGGAGAAGTTCTGCCATCTGACAACTCTCTGACTGAGCAGCAAGTACAAAATCATCAACATAAATAAGACTTTTGGTGCCTTGAGGAACTAGTTGATCATTAGTGTAGATGTTGAACAAAATAGAAGCCAATGCATTGCCTTGGGAAAGGCTATTCTTTTAAGTCCTCCATCAACTGAGTTGTCCTTGAAGCTTAATGAAAAATCTGCAAAGAGCTTGCTGTTGCTTCAGATAGTTTATAATCTTGGTTAGATTATACATTTTTTTGCAGTAATACTTGATAATGAACATTGGCAAAAGCGATCACACTCCAGAGGTACCGTTGGATGCCCAGAAATGGACATATTATTTGAAGTGAAGTCTGCCCAAAGCAAATAGAGTAGTACCATTACTTCTCTTGATCAGGACACCATGCTTCTTTTGATGCAACCTAGTATTATGTTTAGGTTTGTGGGGAGTGGGTTGGTTGGTTGGTTGTTGCATCACACTATTGACTAACACCCCAGATTCTTTTCACATGCACTACTGCAAGTCAGCCATTACCCATTCTATATCTGTGAATTTGATTTTTGTTATCTAAATGTAGAAAATGTTTTTCGCTCCATTGTCCAGTCTGTTGATGCCATCTGAGAATCTCCTGATGGTGCATCTTGTTCAGCTGCCAGATATAGTTTTGTTTAATTATTTCGACTGCATATAATGCATTTGATAACTTGATATTTTCACTTAATTTACAGAATGATTTCTTTCTCAGTACTCTCATTATGAATTAAATTTGATATGTACAATTGCCAGGTCAGCAGCATTGTATTCCTTAAGCTTTCAGGCCCAATAGCTAAAACCTTCACGGATTTCTGCCTTGTCGTGGCGAAGGGGCTTGAGTAATTCAGAGATGCTATGGGCTATGCCGTGCAGGGACACCCAAGACGGACAGGTCATAGTGGAGAGTTCTGACTAAATGCGATCCACCTGGAGCAGGAACTGGCAAGCCACTCCAGTATCTTTGCCAAGAAAACTCCATGGACAGAAACAAAAGGCTAAAAGATATGATGCTGGAAGATGAGCCCTTCAGGTCGGAAGGCGTCCAACATGCTACTGAGGAAGAGCGGAGGACAAGGACAAGTAGCTCCAGAGCTAATGAAGTGGTTGGGCCAAAGCCGAAAGGACGCTCAGCTGCGGACGCACCTGGAAGTGAAAGAAAAGTCCAATGCTGCAAAGGAAAATACTGCATAGGAACCTGGAATGTAAGATCTATGAACCTTGGTAAGCTGGATGTGGTCAAACAGGAGATGGCAAGAATAAACATTGACATCCTGGGCGTCAGTGAACTAAAATGGACGGGAATGGGCAAATTCAATTCAGACGATTATCATATCTACTATTGTGGGCAAGAATCCCGTAGAAGAAATGGAGTAGCCCTCATAGTCAACAAAAGAGTAGGAAAAGCTGTACTGGGATACAATCTCAAAAATGATACAATGATTTCAATACGAATCCAAGGCAGACCTTTCAACATCACAGTAATCCAAGTTTATGCACCAACCACCGATGCTGAGGAGGCTGAAATTGACCAATTCTATGAAGACTTTGAATTTGACCCAACTCCGGGAGGCAGTGGAAGACAGGAGGGCCTGGCGTGCTCTGGTCCATGGGGTCACGAAGAGTCGGACACGACTTAACGACTAAACAACAACAACAACAATGAAGACTTACAACACCTTCTAGAACTGAGACCAAAGAAAGATTTCTTCTCATTATAGGGGATTGGAATGCTAAAGTAGGGAGTCAAGAGATAAAAGGAACAACAGGTAAGTTTGGCCTTGGAGTTCAAAACAAAGCAGGGCAAAGGCTAATAGAGTTTTGTCAAGAGAACAAGCTGGTCATCACAAACACTCTTTTCCAACAACACAAGAGATGACTCTACACATGGACATCACCAGATGGGCAATACCGAAATCAGATTGATTATGTTCTCTGCAGCCAAAGATGGAGAAGCTCTATACAGTCAGCAAAAAGAAGACCTGGAGCTGATTGTGGCTCTGATCATCAGCTTCTTATAGCAAAACTCAAGCTTAAACTGAAGAAAGTAGGAAAAACCACTGGGCTAGTCAGGTAGAATCTAAACCAAATCCCTTATGAATCCACAGTGGAAGTGAAGAACAGATTTAAGGAACTAGATTTGGTGGACAGAGTGCCTGAAGAACTATGGATGGAGGCTCGTAACATTGTACAGGAGGCAGCAACAAAAACCATCCCAAAGAAAAGGAAATGCAAGAAAGCAAAGTGGCTGTCCAACGAGGCCTTACAAATAGCAGAGAAGAGAAGGGAAACAAAATGCAAGGGAGATAGGGAAAGTTACAGAAAATGGAATGCAGACTTCCAAAGAATAGCAAGGAGAGACAAGAGGGCCTTCTTAAATGAACAGTGCAAAGAAACAGAGGAAAATAATAGAAAGGGAAAAACCAGAGGTCTGTTCAAGAAAATTGGAGATATGAAAGGAACATTTTCTGCAAAGATGGACATGATAAAGGACAAAAATGGTAGGGACCTCACAGAAGCAGAAGACATCAAGAAGAGATGACAAGAATACACAGAAGAATTATACCAGAAAGATTTGGATGTCCCGGACAATCCAGATAGTGTGGTTGCTGACCTTGAGCCAGACATCCTGGAGAGTGAAGTCAAGTGGGCCTTAGAAAGCATGGCTAACAACAAGGCCAGTGGAGGTGATGGCATTCCAGTTGAACTATTTAAAATCTTAAAAGATGACGCTGTTAAGGTGCTACACTCAATATGCCAGCAAGTTTGGAAAACTCAGCAGTGGCCAGAGGATTGGAAAAGATCAGTCTACATCCCAATCCTGAAGAAGGGCAGTGCCAAAGAATGCTCCAACTACCGTACAATTGCACTCATTTCACACGCTAGCAAGGTTATGCTCAAAATCCTACAAGGCAGGCTTCAGCAGTATGTGGACTGAGAACTCCCAGAAGTACAAGCTGGATTTTGAAGGGGCAGAGGAACTAGAGACCAAATTGCTAACATGCGCTGGATTATGGAGAAAGCCAGAGAGTTCCAGAAAAACATCTACTTCTGCTTCATTGGCTACGCAAAAGCATTTGACTGTGTCGACCACAGCAAACTATGGCAAGTCCTTAAAGAAATGGGAGTGCCTGACCACCTTATCCATCTCCTGAGAAATCTATATGTGGGACAGGAAGCAACAGTTAGAACTGAATATGGAACAACTGATTGGTTCAAAATTGGGAAAGGAGTACGACAAGGTTGTATATTGTCCCCCAGCTTATTTAACTTATATGCAGAATACATCATGCAAAAGGCAGGACTGGAGGAATCCCAAGCCGGAAGTAAGATTGCCGGAAGAAATATCAACAACCTCAGATATGCAGATGATACCACTCTGATGGCAGAAAGTGAGGAGGAATTAAAGAACCTCTTAAAGAGGGTGAAAGAGGAGAGCGCAAAAAATGGTCTGAAGCTCAACATCAAATAAACTAAGATCATGGCCACTGGTCCCATCACCTCCTGGCAGATAGAAGGGGAAGATATGGAGGCAGTGACAGATTTTACTTTCTTGGGCTCCATGATCACTGCAGATGGTGACAGCAGCCACAAAATTAAAAGACACTTGCTTCTTGGAAGGAAAGCGATGACAAACCTAGACAGCATCTTAAAAAACAGAGACATTACCTTGCCGACAAAGGTCCACATAGTCAAAGCTATGGTTTTTCCAGTAGCGATGTATGGAAGTGAGAGCTGGACCATAAAGAAGGCTGACCGCTGAAGAATTGATGCTTTTGAATTGTGGTGCTGGAGGAGACTCTTGAGAGTCCCCTGGACTGCAAGGAGAACAAACCTGTCCATTCTAAAGGAAATCAACCCTGAGTGCTCACTGGAAGGACAGCTCCTGAAGCTGAGGCTCCAATACTTTGGCCATCTCATGAGAAGAGAAGACTCCCTGGAAAAAACCCTGATGTTGGGAAAGTGTGAAGGCAAGAGGAGAAGGGGATGACAGAGGACGAGATGGTTGGACAGTGTCATCCAACTACCAACATGAATTTGACCAAACTCCGGGAGGCAGTGGAGGACAGAAGGGCCTGGCGTGCTCTGGTCCATGGGATCACGAAGAGTCGGACACAACATAATGACTAAACAACAACAACAAAGGGGAGCAGACCTTTGTGATGTTACAGAGGCACAACGGAGAAGGGTTGAAAGGGAGAGTTATTCTTCAAATCTTGTTCTGTGGCTGTCAGGGCTTGTGCAACAAGAAGGCTTATGAGTCATGATGGCATAATGGGTCCAACATCAGTGCAGCAAAAGCCAGGAGGAAAAAGCCAGTGAGTGGGTGCACTTGACTGAACGAAGCAATCTGGAGCAAGACACACTGAAATGCCTTCATGAGCCGCTGAGCCCTGGTGTCACCTTATAATGGGACAAGCTGTATACCTAGGCTTTAAATCCACCTCACACACAAGCCAAAGCAAAACCAATAAAATAAAATAAAATATTGGGGGGAAAAAGTGCTGCTTATATACCACCCAACAGCGCTTAAAGTGCTCTCTGGGCAGTTTAGAATTTAATTATGCAGGCTACACATTGCCCTCACCTCAGCAATCTGGGTATTCAGTTTACCGACCTCAGTAGGGTGGCAAGCTGAGTGAACCTCAGGCCAGCTACCTGGCATTGAACCCAGGTCGTGAGTAGAGTTTTGGCTGCAGTGCAGCAGTTTAATCACTGTGCCACGAGGCTCAGATAATCAAACTATATCCTGCTCCATTATTGCATACCCTGAGATTTATCCACTTGCCTAGAGATCCAGAAAAGTAGAGCATGTCCTTGAGACTCCAGCTGGCATCCTGAGCCCTGACGGCCCTGTTTGTAATCCTTCTCACAACTATGATATGCTCACAGAGTGAAATGTTGTGTTCAGCTTTCTTAGTACTATGTTTAGCTCATTTTGGAGTCAACAATAAAATGTGAGCACACCAGGCAAAGTCTAAAGAAACAAGACAAGACAAGACAAAAACCTGTGGCACCTTAAAGACTAACTATTATATTTCAATGAGAGCTTTCGTGGACAAGGCCATGCAGTCAGACATATGGAAACAAAATGAAATAATGGATGAAATATCAATTTCACAATTAAAACATTCTAAATATTCATTGGCTGTAAAATAATGGATGGTATTTCATTCATTATTACATTTTGATTCCATATGTCTGACAAAGTGGACTTGTCCACGAAAGCCAACATTAAAATATAATAGCCAGTCTTCAAGGTGCCACATATTTTTGTCATTGTTTTGTTTTGTTTCTTTGGACTTTGCCTGATATTGCTTGCACAGACTAACACGGACACCTCTTCTAAAATAAAAGAAGGGATGCTGGAAAAAATAATGTTTGACTTGTATGTGCAGATATGTATGCTTTTCCGTGCTCACGTGTGTGTGTGTGCATGCACATTGTAATAAAACTGAAATTCTGTGAGATGCAGTACCATTCCTCTCTTGTCAGGCCATTTTTTTCCTGTTATATCTGATCCCCGTTTGTCTCAACAGTGCTTTCCACCTTTTCAAGTTCTCTGAAATCCCTAATATCCTCATACCATCTCTCTTGTGTTCTTGATTTTTCAAATGACTCACCTACTCCAATGCTTTGGAGAGCCATTGCCTTCTTTTTGGATTAGAAACACGTCTTTATATTTTAAGGGAAGCTCCCATTATTTTAGCTGACAGAGCCGTGGCTCTCTCTCCAGTCCTCTGTACTTGGAGTTTATTGCTATTTGTAGTCTACCTCCTATGGTGGGGGAAATATAGAACTGTGGATTTTTTGCCAGATATGTGGAACTTTATTATTCTTTTGAAATGCAACTCCCAGAATTTTCCAGCCAACATGTATTCTTGAAAGTATCATCCAAGAAAGTGAAGCTGAACATCTCTGTTTCATTCAGTTTGGCATTTTTTCATTTTCCTGGTGTAAGGGCAATGGCCTGACCATATGAGTTGACACTGTTGTGCTCTTTCTGGACAAATAAGAAACCCTGCTTTCCTTCTGCTTTTCAGAAATAGCGGAATGAAGAGGGAATGAGATGGTAGGTTTTAAAGGCTGTAGAATGAATTGTCCTACTCCAAATTCCATTCCAAAAAAGTTGCACATGAACCCTCTAAGACAAAAGTGGGCAATGTGTGATCTTTGTTTAGAATGCCTCCTAACATTTGAGGATTTCACTTGTCTCCCCCACCACTGAGTTAGCCATTGGTTGGAAATGATTTGCTTTTAAGTAAGCCATGTAAAGAGGATCATGCTTACTTTCAAGCTGAATCACACACCTGGGAGTTTGCCAATTGAGAGCAAGGATTGAAAAAAAGGCAGGAATTTGCTTGCAGATTGTTTTCTAGGAAATGTTTGAGTTTGTGTGGCAGGTGAGGGTGAGAATTCATTGTCACAGCTATGGCCAGTTCAGTGGAATAGAGACAGCAGGGTGGGAGCAGGTCTTCAATTGGTTTAATTCCTTCAGTGTGGCACCCCACCACCAGATGCTACCTGCGCCAGCCTAAGTTAAACAAAGTGGTATAAAATACAGCTCTGCAGGTTGGAAAGGAAAAAGACACCACCATTAGAAACATAAAAATGACAACCTTAAACCAGCAATACTAATAGAACATGAAACAGACTTACTAGAATATTGGTTTTTGCAGTACTGATTTTCTATTGACATGGAGCTTTTCATGGAAGTGTGACAGTACATGAGGGGCCATTGCTGTGTCTCCCACTCTTACCAGAGTTGAAAGGTGGGTGGTCATGCCTCCTGTCCTTCTCCATGAGGCTCAGACAGGCAATGGTCCTCTCTCTGTATTGGTTTCTGGAAATGAGATTTTGATAGGAATGCCAAGCAACTTGACAATGCCACAGGAGGCTAGCAGAAGCAGTGGAGGCAGGGGCTTTAAAAGGGGAGAGAAATAGACATATGGGGAGGAAGGAATGCAGAAGGAGAAGCAGAGAAGAGGGAGTGTGGATAAGGATTTGTAGGCAAGGACCACAAGCAGTAAAGAGGAGGAGGTGAGCAGTGGGAGCGAAAAGGCTGCAGAGAGGACAGAAGGGTGGAACACTTGAGGATGAAGGGGAGGGAGAAAAGAAATGCCGAGAGTAGGACTGAAAGGGTGACCAATGGGGAAAGGGGACAGTGAATAATCTGACCCCATGGACCTGACCCCACAGGGAAGGGCCTGTCACAGCTAAGAGGACCTAGATTTCACTGAAACTGTGAAACTGTAGACTAGCCTCAGCCTTGGTCCTAGTCCAAGCTGGTGCTATCCTGGCCTAGGTCTCAGCCCAAGCAGTGGGCCAAGACCTGTAGAGATTGCCTTTCTAGAGGAGCAGTCCACAGTTGGTCACCCACGTGCACCCCTTCCAGCAAGTGGTTCATAGAGTGAGACTAATAAAGAGTGGGGCTGTGAGTAAAAGATTTGAATCAGAAAGAGCAGGAAAGCTGAAGAGGGTGGAGCTTTTGTTGCCACTTAAACTGCTGAGGCCTTGCCAGCGTATAATTCCTGTACAGTATGTTCGTGTTGGAGGGGTGACTCCACATAGTGAATTCATGCATATGCAATTGAATTGATATTTTATTCTAGGGGGTTGTAGATTCTGCATGTGGAGCTGAATCTTCTATATTATGGCTAGTCAGCCCTGCCAAGGAAGCTATCTTGGATTTTTGTCTTAATTTGAATGCAAAAGGACACTTGAACTTTGTGATTCTATCAGCAACTTCTGTGTTGGTGCTTCTGCTGAAGACTGGGATGCACAAATTTTAGCATTTTGTTGTTGTTATAATTGCTTATGTTGTCCTGTATATGAAATATATATGAAAAATATGTTATGTTCATCTGTTATGAAAAAGAAAATATGAATGTTGTGAAACTGTGTTTCCAGGATTCATAAATAGATATCTAGTAAAGAGATAGCCCCATAGAACTAAAACATGCTACATGCTCAATGGCCAGGGCCTGGGGCCAGGTACCAAAAGCTTGTGCCTGCTTTTGTGAGTATCCTTGGCCGGGCCCCTTACCTTGCCACTAATGACTTGAGCTACTACTAACTTGACTGTGTCCATCAGTGCTTATGATGCACTTGGTAGAAGGGGCTTGCACATAGGGGTAGGAACTATGAAGGAACAATAAAATAAAATAACACTTGTGGTCCTTGTTTGAACCAGTGCTTCTATGATTGTGATCTTCCTCTCCCAATGGATGGGGGTCACAGAGAGCATGAAATATGTGGCCCCCTCTCCACATCCACAGACTGGCCATCCACTTACTATCTCAGGACTCTTCCACGTTATTTCTGTTTCTTTTATGCTCTATAAGTAAGACAGTCTTTTATCTTAGGAAAGTTAGTTGTGTCCAGTATGAGAAAAAAACAACAACACATCTTTCAAAAAGTCTACTGAGTTTGAGGAATACTTTTCTAGCTCTTAAGCTACTGACGGAAATGTACATGAAGGAAAGTTTTTAGATGCAATTTTTGAAGAGGGCAGTTAGGGCAATGAGTTCTCCTTGGTATTTAGAGAACCTGAAGTGAGAAAGACAGGAGCACATTAGCTCAAGAATCACCCAGGTCCTTTGATAATGGCAATGTAGTAGCTGCTTTATTGGCCATGAAATATCAGCTTCATTTTAGTCTAATTTTTCCAACTTTGAAATTGCTGCTGGGGAAATTGCAGCCCACTATCAAATGAATTTGCCTTTAATGTGTGCCATTAATTGTTAATGTTGTTTTCCCTGCTTAATTTGCAGACTTTCTAAATAAAACATTGCATGGCTTGAATATGCCTCCCCCCGCAACAAGTCAAAGATCTGCTTCTTCTCACACATTTCTGAAACTGCTGCTATTCTGACTATTTTTTCCCTGCTGTGTGATTCTTTATCAAGCCACTTGCACTGGGTTCCCATTGCATTTATTGATATGCAGTTTAAATAATAAATATGAAACAAATGATATTGTAAAGCATGGTGAAATTCCTCATTATTGGCCAATGAACCATGAGGTTTTTTGTGTGGTTTTATTTTCTCCCCCAAATCATAAAAAGAGCACGAGAACAAAATCACAGCTTGTGAATCAAACCAACATTCCACCCAGCGTTGGTTGACCTCTTCAGTCATGGCCAGTCAGATGATGGCGTTACATCACTTACTAGATTGGCTACATTTCAGGATTTCCTTGGTTTTTCTTTTAGATAGCTACACAGGGTCTTCATTACACTTAGGATTAAGTATGTGTGTGAATGTGGGGTGGATAATTTATTCTCTTGTGTGGGCTTTGATAGCATAGCTCAAAATGGTACTAGAGACTGTCAGCCCTCCATTCTCTACTGTTTAAAATGCCTGTTTCTGGCACTTATCTGCAGAGCCATTTTTCTCCTTTGTTTTGGGTGTTCCAGAGTGGGTGGATGCCAAATGTGCAGCACATTGATTTGGCTAGGCAGTGAGTGGACAGATTCGGGCAAGCCAAGCTACTGACGGCAGACACTAAGGGGCAGGGATGGGGACTCAAGTTGCGGGACTTGCTGTCAAGTCAGACTTAAGTCGCACCAGTGACTCAACTCGGACTCGACTCAGTTTTTTTTTCCAATGACTCGGACTCAACTTGCAACCCACCAACCTCTCCCTTTTTTTCTGGAGAAAAAGCTTGATTTTCATAGGGACTTGGACTTGGGGATTGGGACTTGGTACCAAAAACTTGTATTTGGACTTGGGACTTGGACCCAAAGACTTGCCAACATCACTGCTAAGGAGACATCTTTCCTAACTCTAACAGAAGGTTTTCCCATTCTTCTCATTGCTTTGACTATTCAGTGCACTGCAAGAATGTCACTGAAGAACTTCACCCTGAGTTTACAAGAATAATGCCTGCCCGCCCTATTCTCTATAGCATAGAACAGCCTTTCCCAGTAAGATCTTTGCACCAGCAGCTTTCCTTTTAGAGGATCCTGGGTTGCATGGGGATTCTTGGAAGCACAGGTTCTGGCCAAATATTAGCATACATGGATTCTGGGGTGGGGTGGAGTGAGAAGGAAGGAAAGAAAGAAAGAAAGGAGGGAGGGAGGACTTATGAGCCCACACACTGAAGGTCTACTACTTTCCAAAACTGATGACACTGTGTGGTACTCCCATCCCAGGTCATAGCCTTTTGGTTTGTCCATTCACATCCCCTCCCTCTGTCCAGAAGCATACAAAACCAGCTCAGGTGGGTTGGTCCTGATATGTACAGTAACGATTTGGATACAAATTGAATCATATGGTACTCACATATCCTTAGTTCAGACTGTCATAACAATTCCCTTTTCTTGGTGGGTCATGGTGGCTTTCCTGGTAGCTGTGATTAGAACTGGTTGTAAGTAGTCTGTTCCTTTTCTAGCATGCCATGGCTGTTCCGTAGCTCTTCAGAATACATTAAGAAGGCATCCTGCTCATTGTTAATTAGGGACATGTACTGTTTTCAAAGAAACGTGCAAAACCAGACCAGATCGGGGGTCTTTGTCTGAATCTGAGGTGACTACAACGTCTGGTCCTCTCTGATCTATACTATAGCTCCCATCCAGCACAATTGGAGTTTAAAATTTTTAAAAGAAACTCAGTGACTGCAACTGAGAAAAGTCAGAAATCAAAGTATACACAGTATTGATAGGCTGAACTGTAGGCGCCAGAGGAGTAGGCGAGTGACAGTTGCACGCACACACACACATGGTAAAGCCCAAGATCTCTCATTGGCACTCCAACCATTAAGGCACTAGGAAAAGTTTTGCTTGAAGTCATAGTGCAGTGCATATATCCCATTCCAGCCACTTGGACAGCCATTTTGTCAGTAGAAGGGCCAACAATTCCACTCTTCTGCCAGTTGTGAAATAAGTTGGTGACCAGGGTATACTTCACATACCAACATTTCCTCCTTATGATGGGCTACTCTTTGTGTAAAACTCAAAAATAATTCATATCAAGCAAAACCAAAACAAAAAATAAAAAAATAAAAAAGACAAAAATGTTGTGGCACCTTAAAGAATAACTGCTATATTCTAAAGTGAGCTTTTGTGGACAAGGGCACTTCTTCAGGCAAAAACTATTTATGGCATCTTGAAAGAAAAAATATATAATTAATGGCATCTTTGGGATAGAGAAATAAATTTTTACAACAGTTCCAAATGTTGTCTTTTGTGCTTCCTTTTATTTAAACAAGTATACAAAAATACTATTAAAGATATGCATGGCTATAGTGCAAAATACAAATGTATTATACAAAATATCATATAAGTGAAAAACATCTTTCTTTGTCAGTTAATAAAAATAGACAGTTAATAAAAAGAGACAGTTAATAAAAATATTCTTGGTTGTTGTTGTTGTTTAGTCGTTTAGTCGTGTCCGACTCTTCGTGACCCCATGGACCAGAGCACGCCAGGCCCTCCTGTCTTCCACTGCCTCCCGGAGTTTGGTCAAATTCATGTTGGTTGCTTCGATGACACTGTCCAACCATCTCATCCTCTGTCGTCCCCTTCTCCTCTTGCCTTCACACTTTCCCAACATCAGGGTCTTTTCCAGGGAGTCTTCTCTTCTCATGAGATGGCCAAAGTATTGGAGCCTCAGCTTCAGGAGCTGTCCTTCCAGTGAACACTCAGGGTTGATTTCCTTCAAAATGGATAGGTTTGTTCTCCTTGCAGTCCAGGGGACTCTCAAGAGTCTCCTCCAGCACCACAATTCAAAAGCATCAATTCTTCGGCGGTCAGCCTTCTTTATGGTCCAGCTCTCACTTCCATACATCACTACTGGAAAAACCATAGCTTTGACTATGCGGACCTTTGTCGGCAAGGTGATGTCTCTGCTTTTTAAGATGCTGTCTAGGTTTGTCATCGCTTTCCTCCCAAGAAGCAGGCATCTTTTAATTTCGTGGCTGCTGTCACCATCTGCAGTGATCATGGAGCCCAGGAAGGTAAACTCTGTCACTGCCTCCATATCTTCCCCTTCTATTTGCCAGGAGGTGATGGGGCCCGTGGCCATGATCTTAGTTTTTTTGATGTTGAGCTTCAGACCATTTTTTGCGCTCTCCTCTTTCACTCTCATTAAGAGGTTCTTTAATTCCTCCTCACTTTCTGCCATCAGAGTGGTATCATCTGCATATCTGAGGTTGTTGATATTTCTTCCGGCAATCTTAATTCCGGCTTGGGATTCATCCAGTCCAGACTTCCGCATGATGTATTCTGCATATAAGTTAAATAAGCAGGGGGACAATATACAGCCTTGTCGTCCTCCTTTCCCAATTTTGAACCAATCAGTTGTTCCATATTCAGTTCTAACTGTTGCTTCCTGTCCCACATATAGATTTCTCAGGAGATGGATAAGGTGGTCAGGCACTCCCCTTTCTTTAAGAACTTGCCATAGTTTGCTGTGGTCCACACAGTCAAAGGCTTTTGCGTAGTCAATGAAGCAGAAGTAGATGTTTTTCTGGAACTCTCTGGCTTTCTCCATAATCCAGCGCATGTTAGCAATTTGGTCTCTAGTTCCTCTGCCCCTTCGAAATCCAGCTTGTACTTCTGGGAGTTCTCAGTCCACATATTGCTGAAGCCTGCCTTGGAGGATTTTGAGCATAACCTTGCTAGCGTGTGAAATGAGTGCAATTGTACGGTAGTTGGAGCATTCTTTAGCACTTCCCTTCTTTGGGATTGGGATGTAGACTGATCTTTTCCAATCCTCTGGCCACTCCTGGGTTTTCCAAACTTGCTGACATATTGAGTGTAGCACCTTAACAGCATCATCTTTTAAGATTTTAAATAGTTCAACTGGAATGCCATCTCCTCCACTGGCCTTGTTGTTAGCCATGCTTTCTAAGGCCCACTTGACTTCGCTCTCCAGGATGTCTGGCTCAAGGTCAGCAACCACACTATCTGGGTTGTCCGGGACCTCCAGATCTTTCTGGTATAATTCCTCTGTGTATTCTTGCCACCTCTTCTTGATGTCTTCTGCTTCTGTGAGGTCCCTACCATTTTTGTCCTTTATCATGTCCATCTTTGCACAAAATGTTCCTTTAATGGCTCCAATTTTCTTGAACAGATCTCTGGTTTTTCCCTTTCTATTGTTTTCCTCTATATCTTTGCATTGTTCATTTAAGAAGGCCCTCTTGTCTCTCCTTGCTATTCTTTGGAAGTCCGCATTCAGTTTTCTGTAACTTTCCCTATCTCCCTTGCATTTTGTTTCCCTTCTCTTCTCTGCTATTTGTAAGGCCTCGTTGGACAGCCACTTTGCTTTCTTGCATTTCCTTTTCTTTGGGATGGTTTTTGTTGCTGCCTCCTGTACAATGTTACGAGCCTCCATCCATAGTTCTTCAGGCACTCTGTCCACCCAATCTAGTTCCTTAAATCTGTTCTTCACTTCCACTGTGTACTCATAAGGGATTTGGTTTAGATTATACCTGGCTAGTCCAGTGGTTTTTCCTACTTTCTTCAGTTGAAGCTTGAATTTTGCTATAAGAAGCTGATGGTCAGAGCCACAATCAGCTCCAGGTCTTGTTTTTGCTGACTGTATAGAGCTTCTCCATCTTTGGCTGCAGAGAATATAGTCAATCTGATTTCGGTATTGCCCATTTGGTGATGTCCATGTGTAGAGTCACCTCTTTTGTTGTTGGAAAAGAGTGTTTGTGATGACCAGCTTGTTCTCTTGACAGAACTCTATTAGCCTTTGCCCTGCTTCGTTCTGAACTCCAAGGCCAAACTTACCTGTTGTTCCTTTTATCTCTTGACTCCCTACTTTAGCATTCCAGTCCCCTATAATGAGAAGAACATCTTTCTTTGGTGTCAGTTCTAGAAGGTGTTGTAGGTCTTCATAGAATTGGTCAATTTCAGCCTCTTCAGCATCGGTGGTTGGTGCATAAACTTGGATTACTGTGATGTTGAGAGGTCTGCCTTGGATTCGTATTGAAATCATTCTATCGTTTTTGAGATTGTATCCCAGTACAGCTTTCCCCACTCTTTTGTTGACTATGAGGGCTACTCCATTTCTTCTACGGGATTCTTGCCCACAATAGTAGATATGGTACTCGTCTGAATTGAATTCGCCCATTCCCGTCCATTTTAGTTCACTGACGCCCAGGATGTCAATGTTTATTCTTGCCATCTCCTGTTTGACCACATCCAACTTACCAAGGTTCATAGATCTTACATTCCAGGTTCCTATGCAGTATTCTTCTTTGCAGCATCGGACTTTCCTTTCACTTCCAGGCGCGTCCACAGCTGAGCGTCCTTTCGGCTTTGGCCCAACTGCTTCATTAGCTCTGGAGCTACTTGTACTTGTCCTCCGCTCTTCCTCAGTAGCATGTTGGACGCCTTCCGACCTGAGGGGCCCATCTTCCAGCGTCATATCTTTTAGCCTTTTGTTTCTGTTCATGGGGTTTTCTTGGCAAAGATACTGGAGTGGCTTGCCAGTTCCTGCTCCAGGTGGATCGCGTTTAGTCAGAACTCTCCACTATGACCTGTCTGTCTTGGGTGTCCCTGCACGGCATAGCCCATAGCTTCTCTGAATTACTCAAGCCCCTTCGCCACGACAAGGCAGCAATCTGTGAAGAGGATTCTTGGTTACCTGAGTCAAAAATAATTCATAAAAACGAAAAACATCAATTTTTTTTGAGATACATAAAAGAAATTCTGTTACATTTATAAAAACAATTGCCATTTTGTCATAGTACTAACAATACACACAATGAGAAAATTATCACTATTATTTCCTTCTCTTTCTTACCATTTTTTGCCCTTTTAACAGCATTTGATTTCCTAGTTATTGGGAACATACTGGGGCTCAATATGTTGCCTAGCATGCATCAAGTAGCCTCATTCATGTGAACTGGGGTATTCTTTTCCACAAGAGCTGCTGCCTGATGCACATCTGGCAATGTAGTAAGGGTTCAAGTTATTCTGTTAAGTCAAAGCTATGGTTTTTCCAGTAGCGATGTATGGAAGTGAGAGCTGGACCATAAAGAAGGCTGACCGCCGAAGAATTGATGCTTTTGAATTGTGGTGCTGGAGGAGACTCTTGAGAGTCCCCTGGACTGCAAGGAGATCAAACCTGTCCATTCTGAAGGAAATCAACCCTGAGTGCTCACTGGAAGGACAGATCCTGAAGCTGAGGCTCCAATACTTTGGCCATCTCATGAGAAGAGAAGACTCCCTGGAAAAGACCCTGATGTTGGGAAAGTGTGAAGGCAAGAGGAGAAGGGGACGACAGAGGACAAGATGGTTGGACAGTGTCATCGAAGCTACCAACATGAATTCGACCCAACTCCGGGAGGCAGTGGAAGACAGGAGGGCCTGGCGTGCTCTGGTCCATGGGGTCACGAAGAGTCGGACACGACTTAACGACTAAAGAACAACAACAATACTATTATTCCTTGCAGTTTGGCATTGTGGACACAAGGGCTGAAAGGTGATGCCCTACCTTCAAAGGCTAGGGAGATTGCCCACAGTACAGGCTCTTTGGCAGTAAGAGACAGCTCCTTGCAGAGCTCTGTGTTGGTTAGTTTGGGCAGATAGCCTGAGGACAAATGGACTGATAATTTGTGCAACACATCCTGTTGGGTGGTGGATCACATACTTTGTGTGCAGGAGATCCACATGTGGTGGACCTTAGATATTGCATGCTAAAGGTGCTTGGCCTTTGGCACCTTGGCACCCACTCTAAACTCTGTGTTTCTGTGTCTCTGTGTGCACGCATTCATGCACCCCCCCTTGCCACATGGTCTGTATCTATTGGCAAAAATGGCAAGAGAACAGCTCTAAGTAGAATTTGATTAAACCATAGACTGTATAATGTTAATTATTTAATCACACTAGATAATCAGTCAGAGCTTTGTCCTAAGTAATGTTTTGAGTTGTGTTAGTTTTGGAGAAATGATTGCAGCATATGACTCTAGTTGGTTAAAAAAATAGTCTAAATGTACTGAATTCTGTTTTTAAAAATTAAATATAGATGATACAATTGGAAATGCCTTTCATATGCTGTAAGCCCTTTTTATAAAAGCGATTTGTTTGCTTTTATTGGATAATAAATAAATTATGCATTCTTAAAAATGATCTGCATTTGGTGCCTCACCAAAGTAGATGCAAATTACATAGTGCTACAATCAGAAGCTGAAAGTCCTCTCACTTATCTTTCTTGCAATGAAATGAGGGAACAACCAACTGAGATTTTGTCTGATTTTTTGTTTGTTTGTTTGTTTATTCATAATTTAAAGCCAGTAGAAACTGAGCAAAAAATAGCTGGGCTCAAATCAAGCTCACTTGTGCTAATCAGGTACTCTATACTTGGTTGTCAGGAAGATTTCTTTTTATACTACAATACCCAGAATGCATCAACAAGTTTGCCATGGCCAGTATTGTGGGACTTGAGCTATTCTGAGAGTTGGATTGCTAAAAAAGGAAATTTTTCCAACTTTGAGTCCTATTCAGCTGTTACCTCCTGGATATTAATTCAATTCCTCCAAAACAAATTCCAGTTTATGAATGGGGAGATATTGTGCTTCTGTACCCATGATAAAAGACACACACCAGGGAATGGCCCAATATAGCTGCACAATATCATGACTGCATAGCCAGCAGAAAGAAGAATGCCAAACTTTACGTAGCAAAGGGCTATGTATAATGACAACAGCCATGTCAGCTGTCAAAATTGTCTACAGTGTACCTTCTCGTGCTCACTATCATTCACACTTGTCAAACAGCCCTGACAATTGCTTTGTGTTTGGGTGAGAAGTGGTTAACTGATGAAACAAGGAGTCGGCTTCTGGGATTTTCCCTTGCTTGGTGTCACTTTGTGAATGGTTGTGAAAGTATGAATGAGTGCAGCACATGCAACAGAGAAACATACACACCCTTTAACCTCTGAAGTAGAGAAGGGCATGAACTGAACTATGAACTGGAAAAGAACACGAACTGGGCTGGTTCATGGTTTGGCTTGCGCAACCTGTTTTGCTGAAATGAAATAAGTGCTGAACTTTTTTACCACTTGGCACTTTGCTTTCCTTTGGCAAAACAGATGCCCATCTTCCCCCTTCCCACTGTTCCCGTCACCTCCCTACCTGGTCCTACTGCCTTCACTGCCTCCGCCACCATCTTCAGAGACAGTGGCCTGGCTTCTCTTCCAGAAGCCAGGCTGCTGCCTCTGCACCTGCTCCTGTGCCTGCTTATCAGCTGATCAGGGTGATCACCCTTGGGGTCAGGCGCATGTGCACAAGCAGCACCTGAGCTCTTGGAAGGGAAGCCGGTTGCTGCCTTCTATGCATGGCCTCTCTCCTAGCTGATCAGGGTGATTAGCTGGGGATTGGGCATTTGAATAGAGGCACCACCAAGGCTCCTGGAAGGCCACACCACCATGCCCCACCATGCCATCGCCATCATTGTGTCCCCATTGCTGTTGTTGCACTGTTACCACTGGGGGTGGCAGGGCAACAGGGTGTTGGTGTTGGTGGCATGGCATGATGGTGGCAGTGGCAGGGTGATAGCATGACAACAGCAGTGGTGCAACAGGAGAAGGTAGCCCCCCACTGGGTATGAACCCAAACCCAAACTGGTTTGCAATTCAGTTTTCTGGGTGGTTCATGGTGGTTTGTGGTTCCTGGCTAACCACGAACCATGAACCATCATGAATCACAATTTTTCAGGCTTGTTCCCATCTCTAGTCTCAAGTAAACTAATGTTGTTATGCCTGCATCACAGAATGCAGACTGGAAAGCTATCTTCCAGTTTCCAAACACTTGCTCTACAAATATGTTTCCTGCATATTTTCTAAAAGATGTCCCCTCATGTATTCTCAAAGGCTTTCACGACCGGGATCCAATGTTTGGCCGTGTTCTGGAGGTTTTTCTTCCTAACATTTCGCCAGTCTCTGTGGCCGGCATCTTCAGAGGACAGGAGCTAGAACTCCACACACTACACCAGAACACAGACAGAGTTCTAGCTCCTGTCCTTTGAAGATGCCGGCCACAGAGACTGGCGAAACGTTAGGAAGAAAAACCTCCAGAACACGGCCAAATAGCCCGAAAAACCTACAACAGCCAATGTCCCTTCATCTTTTGAAATTAATAAAAGGGAGCTGAGAGTTAGCAAATATTGTCACTTGAAACCAAGATCAAAATCTATGTAAAAGACAGACAGTGAAGAATGGTGGGGGAATTGACTCATTTGAAATGTGGTGTCGGAGGTGAACTTTACAGGTACCACAGATCACCAGAATGCAAATAAGTGGGTGCTTAATCAAGTCAAGTCTGGACTCTCACTAGAGCAAAAATGAACAAATTGAGGCTATCTGACCTTTCTATACCTTGAAGCTGTAATGAGAATGCAGAAGTGACTGAAAAAGACAATATTGCGGTGTGTATGGGGCCGTAGGAACAGAGAACAATCTAACATGAGATATTGTTGGTCTGCAAGATCTGAGCACACCTGTTAATGATAGGACATTTTGGAGGTCATTAGTTTGTATAGTCACTCACCACACATCAGAAGTGACTTGATGGAACATTGGAGGATTTTTAAAAATTATATAGTGAAATTATATAATGACAATGGGGTGGAATGGAGACTATGACAGGATATAGGCATTAAAGCTCTGCTTACATCAAGTAAGATCATCCCCTGCCACAAATCATAAAGCAGTAATTCCATAGCTTAAATGATTGAGCTTCTGAGTATTTGTTCTCTATTCTTTTTAAATCTTTAAAAAATATTTTTCAATATCTGTATTATAACAATTTTTAATATTCTTTTTGTGTCCCCATTTTTACAACCAGACATAGTATCTCCCCACAAGCATGATTTTGTTAAACCTGTTTGGACAGAAAGTAGTTAAAAAGTTAGCTAAGAGTCAGCTAATTGTGTCCTGACTGACAGGGTCAAAACTTCAGATTGCCCCAGATGTAGAGCTGATTTTCCGTTTGAAAATATATGTGAAGAAACTGTCTCGTCTCAGAAATCCTGAGAGAATATTTACTGAAGATACTGACAAAATATCTTCCTTTCTGGAGGACTGCCACTCCTTTATGTTCTTTAAAGCAAACTTTATTTTACTCTTTAAAGATCTGTATTTTCAGTTGGTTTCTGTGACCTTTCTCTGTCTCCCTCCCTTGCCTATTAATGTATACAGTTCATAGCCTGTATCATGCATGCTCAGTCTTATAACGAAGTGGCTATTTATCCCCTTTCAAAAGTCCTTTTTTGAGGATCAGTATTTCAGCCCCTTTAGCCTGAATTCTTTCCCAATTAAAAAAAAAGCAGGTGGGGTCAACCATTCTCTTTCAAGTTAAATAAGATTAGTCTTTTCAATCTGTGTGAACTTTTTTTAAATCTGCAGACTTTTAGGGTCATCTACTTTTGAATGAGGGGTTAAAAAGTTTTGCTTTCAAAATCATAACTTGAAAACTTGTTGCCCAAGCTCCCCCAAATTGGTACAGAGCAAGAGTAGACTGTGCTACATCTGTGCCAAACATGATGCTGATCTGAAGTCCAGTTTCAAAGTTATATATTTTTTGGGGGGCTGCCCCCCCATTTTAGAATTGCTTTGTAGAATGTTGATTTGCTTGGCCAGCACAAGATCATTGCTGCACTCTCATTCTATAATAATAATACCCTGTGAGAAAAGCAACTAGCCTCTCTCCTCCCTATAGTTTCCTTCTGCACGTGGACAGTGACATGTCTGAAGAAAAGAAGGTCCTTCCCTATACAAAAGCATAAAAACATATTTTCCACAGCACTTGTTCAAGGATTTTGTCCTACCACCTTGATAGAACACACCAGAATGTGTACTTTGGTGGCAGAGGGTCACCATCATATCCTAATGATATGGCAGAGAAGAACATTGTGGAGGTGTTCTATGGGAAGAAACTATGAGTTTAGAAATCAGGACTGTAATCCTAACTCTCTGGTGGCTGGAGTGAGTGAGGATCTAGCCAAAGTGCTCCTCTGCAGGGCTCTATGCAGGAAGGAGCTCTTCCAGAGAGAAGGGGCATATTTGTCAAAGCAATTGGACTAGAAGGCACGAAGGACAGGGCTTTTTCCATAGTAGCCATTTGCCTGAGAGACCCCGTTCCTCTTGATGGTCTCCAGGCCCTATCATTAAAGGTTTCATTATAGACTCATCTATGTAGTTTTGCCAGTAATTAAATCAGGACTCAGGTGAGGTCACTGTACATATGGGGCTATGGTACATATGCTGTATGGTTGCAGTTGCTGGAATTGAGTTTTATTATTGCTTTTCTCAAAGTCTGGATTCATATTTTGCTGTACACTGCCTTTAGAAAGTTTGCCCTGAAAGGCAGCTTAGGAATCTCTCAAATAAATGGTAAATACTCTTGGCAAAATGCTGTATTTAGAGGCATGGTTCATTCAGACTTCAACCCAGAACCTGTTTTGTCCCCAGTGAGAGATAGTGTGGTATAGTGATTATAGTGCTGAAAATGTTTGAGGGAGGCTGAGAATCAAACCTCTGCTTCATCTCGAATCTCATGGTCCAGTCACTGTTTCTCGCTAATGTACCTCACACACTTTTTCTGATAATAAAGCCAGAGAACCCTATTCTTCCTCTCTCTCTCTCTCTCTCCCCCCCTCTCTCCCGGGTACAAAATAGAAAAACAAATATCATAGGATTAAAGGATTTTGTTTTACCAGCTTGATACAATATATCAGAGCTTGTGCTTTGCTGGCAGAGGGTCCCACATGAACATGAAACTGTCCATGTGGGAAAATGAAACTGGATATAGTGAGGGCAACAGACATAGTAGCTCTGAGGGGGGGGGGGGGGACAGCACAAAACCTATATGAATGTGTTTGTAATAAATGTGTATTGAAAATCATCAAAAATAGCAGGATGCTTTTAGTCGTCATGAAAGTTGATGTGAAACAAACAAACAAAAAAACACCCCACATTTTGTTTGAGCCATAGGAACAAGAAAGAGAGCTCCATTATATTTCCTGTTTAAACAAGGCCTGTCATTGTCTGTGTGTTGTGTTTGCTTCTTCAGCAAGGAGCTCAGCCTATCTCATCTAATAAATAAATAGTGTGTCACCATTTATGCTTAGCACATCTGGATTGTTCTATTATGAACTAGGATTGAAACAAATACTATTCCATATCCAAAAACCTTGTTGACTTTGTATGTTTAAAAATAGACTCAGCCTTTGGAGAAAGCACTCTAAAGTTTTAACTGAGGGTGACTTGATTGGCTGTGTGTTCATGGGTTTCTGGCTTTCAATTTAAAGGATTTGCTAGCACAGACAAGAAAATGAGTTGTTCATCTGAGTGTGAAGTCCATAGAGACATAAACTACCAATTGCAATGTTTGTTTGATGAGCTCTCTCAGGGTCATTTTCTTCCTCTGTTGAGTCAATCAGTATTTGCAGTGATCTTCAAGAAGATGAAAAACCAAGAGAATTTAAGTATCAGATAATAGCTCTGTAATTTCAACTTCCATAGTTATGCCCAAGCATAAGCTTGGGGGATATGTTCTCCTTTTCTTTCTGTCCTTTTAAAGGAAGGGTCAGGATTCTGCAGAATCATTGGGGATTTGGTACACTAAAGTAAGTCACAAGTAGAGCTAGGCCCACTGAATCATTTGGAATTTACAGAGGAGTTGACTCACCAAATCCCCACTAATTCAGTGGGCCTATTCTAGTGCAGCTCACTGTGCTAAGCAACAGGATTCCAGCCAACTCCAGTCACTAGAAGAAGTTCTAGCAGGAGTTGGGTTGGCTGGCTGAGTCTAGGAGACACTGATGTCCTTGTGTGAATGGGCAGTTCATCACCATGAAAAAAGTGGTTGAAAGCTGTGCTTATGGAAAATTTCCTTGCATCTGGATGACTAAGACCTACTTGACATTTTTTAAAGTTTTTCATGATACTTTTGGGAATTATTATATTCCTTTAAGTTTGGTTTGTGATCTGTGCAGAGAACCTCTGCTGTTGTGTGGTAAGGAAATGAAAATAAATAAATTTCAGCCAGCACAATTACTGTGAGAGCCAGAATGGTACTTCTTGAATGTCTCACATACTGGAAAATCTACCCATGGTCACCATAAGTTGGAAGTGATGGCAGATTATAACAGCAGTGGCTAAAGGGAAGACTACTGTTTCAAAAAAGCTCTGCTTTGAGTGATTTTTAAAGCAAGGCTGAGAACAGGAATTAAAACACTTTCTCATTCACAGTAAAGACAGAGCTCTTCCCTTTATCGTCAACTGTCTTTGTGATCTAGTCATTACAAATTAACAGGTATGATCTGATCATCTGAGTAGTAAAACTCAACTGTCATGGCTGATCTGGCTGCTTCCAAGCAGCATTCTTTATCGGTTTCAATCAAGGTGCTTTGAACTGTAGATTAACATTTTCTACAAATGTCTACACTTTGTGAATGAATTATACTGCAACAGCTTCTTTCATACTCTCACACTTTGATGAAAGCTTCTCACATAAACGTATAGTTTTTAGTCAATGGGAAGTGAAGGAGGCAGAAAGATGGTGACTATGTTTAATATATGGTTTACATTATCATTTCTGTTTAGTTTAATGACCTTTGGTGCGCAGGTCTAAAGCCGGAATAATAAGACGGCTGGAGATGCATAGTACCTATGAGACAGCCTTTTTTGAGTTGACACACAAATACTGAAACCATCCAGACAACAAAATCTGAAGTACACATGTGTACACATATACACTGTGTGACACACATACACTGTATCAAAACCTAAATATCATGGAGAAGAGTTCTAGCTTAGCTTTCTCACTGACAAGTAGTGTTTTGGGTGGTTTTTTTGTCCCTTTGTTATTAATAATGTGCTTTTCTGTACGCAGGAGAACTCAGTCTTGAGGGCTTTCAGCTACAGTTTGAAAGGGTACAGTCCAGGCATAAATTCACATAAGATGAGTCTTATGTGGTTACTGAGTGTCTGATTTCACTGTTTATATCTTTAAAATAAGTCAGTGGCAAGGCTTTCTGAGGAGATGATAAAAGATCTTTAATAATGCTATTACTCATATACACTTATATTTCTGAAAGACCCTTACATTTCTGAAATGTACCAAGAGAGTCTTTTTTTTAAAAAACTGAGGTGAGCTGGTCACCCTACTGATTAGGTGATTTTTTAATTTTATTTTTGTCAATAAAGGCACAGTTTTGTCCAATAGTGAGGAGGAGGAGGGGATGTTGTGATGGACTGTTGGGAGGCTGCATGACTCCACACAAAAAAGTTCTCTTCATTTACCAAGCCATTAAACTGGAGCTGATTTTATGATCATATTTTTCCCCCACTGGCATGTGAGGAAGCTTTATAGCCTTCAATAAAGCACCCTCACTTCTACAAAACCAGTTTGATTTTTTTTTCTTACCATAGCAGCTTCTGGCAAGATTGATGTTCTTGTTTTGCTTAAGATTCACATTTTAATGTAGCTATAAAAACAAGTTAGATTTGCTTATTTCAAGGAATCTTATTTAGTTAATTATCAGGTCTCACATGACAAATCATTTCATTTCAATTCTATTATAAAGCAATCAGTACTTATCTTCTTGCTTACTTCCCAGTAAAGAATATTGCACAAAAACCTTAATGTTGCAGAATTCATTTAATAACAAAGGACACTTGCATTGTTCGGAGCAAAAAGAGAGTCGATTTGTATTTTACAAGGAGTCGTTCTATCCACTCCAAAGCAGTTACAAATGCCCCAGTAGCAAACATTTTTGTTTTTAACAGTTGAACTAGACATTAAGGAGAATGTGTTGCCTGTGATTAAGTAGATTAACTCTTTTCCCCTCCATGTTTATTCCTCAAACATATTATGTCTCAAGAATCAGACTTGCAAATGAAGCAGCCCGTATTTATCTTCAAACGACCAATCACCAAACAAAACATACTAGGTAGAATATACCTATGTGAGGAAAAGATGTGGCATGATACACATCTTGAAACTGCTTGGGGGAGCACCTTTACAAAACTGTGGTAAACTTATTGTCTAGTCTTGTCTTCCCTTGTCGATGATGCATCTTCAGAATGATTCTGTCAGAAATTCCATACTTGTATGAGAGTATATCTCACTGAACTCAGTAGGACTTACTTCTGAAAAGCCATGCATGAGATTTCAGCAAACATGATGGGATCTGGGAACTAGGGTTTCTCACATTAATGTGCATCATGCATATTATTACTGGAGGGAAAGATTTCCCACCCAGAATTCTAAATGAGGTCAAGATGTAGCATTTTAGGCATCCTTGGTGGCAGCTTGCCTGGCTTGTATCTTTCTCTGCCACACTAGGGTAGAAGAGAAAGATCATACTTTCTGCTCACTATATTCTGCTCCTGAATTGACATTGTTATTTCTTTCAGTTTGGAGTTTATCCATAGCTTGAAAATTTTAGCCTTTGTTTATTGTTATTTCATTGTTATTTGATCGTTAACCACTTTGCAAAACTGATTATTATGTACAGTCCAACAAAATGAAAATTCCTCAATCCTATACCCATTTAACTGGGAATAAGCTTCCCTGAACACAATGGAACGTATGAATGAGTAGAAGCATGTAGGATTGCATTGTTAATATGTTGACATCAACTTGTAGTGGATAGTGTCCTGTCAGCCTCCACTGTTCTTTTCTCAAGAGGAGAACATACTATGGATGTGAATTTTGGATTTTTGGACTACAAATCCTATAATCCTCCTTTCTGGGAGTCCCACCTGCAGGACCTTGTCCTTACAGACATCTAAATTGTGCTCATCTGGAGAGAAGGCCCAGCTGATAGGCTTCATGCCTTGGATAGAGCTAACTTCCTGTTTGAAAAGGAAGCTGCTCTTATGGTTGTTGGTTAAAATTAATCAAGCTATGTCTAAACATACTTTGCAGAAGCAAAACCAAGAGTCTTGCAGCACATTAGGGACTAACAAGTTTTAATTGGCATAAGCTCTTTTGGACTGCAGCCCAGTTCTTCAAATTCATCTGAAATAGACTTCAGATTACTATGGCTACCCCTCAGGAAATACCCTATATAGAGATATCCTTGATTCTCCCTGCACCATTCCTGGTCTTCCTATTCCTGATTTTATTTTTTTTTATTTTATCACTCTTGTTCTGACTTGATTTTGCATCCTCCAAGTATCCCAGAATTAGGGTAACAGACATTACAGGTAGTATGTGATTAGAAAAAGGTATTCTATAGCAGCCTGTGTATGAATGGGCAGGTGTATGAGTGCACAGCAGGATATTTTTCTCAGTTCATGTGATTTGCAAGTGGCTAACTTTGTTTTGTGATTGGTTTTCAGAACTTGCACGTAGGATTCCTTTGAAGTCTGATTTTTCAAACAAGAAAGTCTATTTGAACCTTGGGTCTCCAACATTAACATATGTGGTGCTCTAATCATGTTTTGCCTATAACATATGTTTCTAGCTGCAGTATCATTCCAGATACTGAGTAGTATTCATTTTGAGGGGTGGGAGAGGGAGAAATGACTTTCTTTTTTTAAAGCTTCTCAGAACAATGCCTTAGGAGAAACATAGGGTTACGCAGCTCTTACAAAATTTACAGACAGCAGTTGTGTAGAGAGCCTGTACTGGTACATGAATTGTACATATGTACGCTCAGTGCATACACTTTTTGTAACTCTGAAAAATAGTAGGGTACAGATTGCATAGAGACATCCTATTGGATGTGCAGAACTTGTATGCTTGCTCTGTGCAACCTTTCTACCCTTCAGGTGAACTATGTTCCAGTTGGCATTTCAGTTTAATACAAGTGGCTCTCTTCTTACCTCATTTATCATCAGCCCCTGAAAAGTCAGCAACATTATCTGAGCCAAAGTATGTTTTATTCATTGTGCTGACCCATATTCTTCTAGCTTTGGAATAGTTATTTAAGTATTCTGAGGGTAAGCACTTTTGGATCCATTAAGGCCATGAAGATGCATCAGTTGTGCCAATACTAGAAAAGGAACTTAATCTGTGTGCCAGACCTTTTAAAGATAGTTTGTGGTACTGATAAAGAATCATTGTCCTAAACATATAGATTCTTAATTTATCTCCTTCAAGGCTATGGACCTTTCTTAAAATGTGTAATTATTATTTTCTAATTATTGTCTTTAAAAAGAAAGAAACAATGAAAAGCATTACATTTTGTATAAGAAGGAAGAGCTGTTGAGGAATAAAGTATGCCACATGATATAAATTATTTACATTTCTCTTGAAAGTACATATTGGAATTGTGACATTTTCATTATTGTTCTTGTGTTAGTTCATCTTAGCCTCCTTGTTTGAATCTCAGGCTACTGGTTTTGGGAGAATCTCTCCACCATCACAATTATAAAAAAGGATTAATCTATGGAAATAGGCATTTGGCTTTACTAGTGGGGACCCACTGTACATCTACTGGGTGTTTCATTGTTTTCAAAGTGCCCCCCCCCCCATCCAGTCTACTGACTGGATGAGTATGGAGGCTTGAAAGAAAAAAATATTTGATAATGATGTCTCCAGATTCATAAGAAAATAAAGGCTCAATGATGTTATTTCCTTTAACCAAAGCAATCTGCATAATGGTTTACTGTTTATTCATACACGGTGTGCATTTTAAGAAAACAGGGAAGTGACAGCCAATGTTGTAATGTAAAGCCCTGTCAATATTGGCAGCCTAGCTGAAGACATTTGTTTAAACATTGAGAGATTATATTAAATACTTAGAAGGGGAGTCTCTGAAATGGCTTTTCCATTGCTTTTGTTAAGTTGGTTTAGCTATTTTTGCCACTTACTGTATATTACATTCATGAAGCAAGGCATGCTAACAATATATGAACTGCCTTTTGTGCAATTCTTGATGTATTTAGGCTGGTTGTTATTAGACAACAAATGCTGGACCAAATGGATATTAAGTATCTCTGGAAAAGTCCTAGATAGGGCTGCTCTGGAATTCTAGGAAGAAAATAGAAATAGGTAGCCATGTGACCCTTGAGAAGAAACAAAATTGTGCATTGGGTAACATCTTTATTGGCTTGCTAAAAAACTTACAAACAAGATGAAAATTCAAAGTATCCTAGGACTCTTTTTCCAATAATTTGGGGAAAGTGGAAGAAGCAAAAGCTGTTTTCAAATCAGGCCAAAAGTAATGACCGTTGTTTGTGAAGGCAGGTTGTCCACAAGACAAGATGGAGATTGTAGATTCAGTGAAAAACATAGGCAAGAGGAATCATTCTCTGAGCTGACTTTGGTGAGTGGCACTACCAGATACTGCATCCCTGCTGAATATTGGGCAGTGTTTAATTAACTCATCTTCTGAAAAAGGAAACATCTTCAGGTTGAGAAGTTTAGCCAGGAACCCTGTGGAGCACTGAGAAACTAAATCACTACTTAACTCCATCTGACTTTGAGCCGCAGAACTGTTGACACCAAATGGAGGATGGAGACCAAGAATAGCAGTTGAGCTTTAGCGTGGGAAACTAGAGGCTTAATGGGAGCCATTACATTTAGCCAAAGTAGTAAAACCACCACATTATAGTCTACAGCTGTACTCATTGTGGATTGACAGAAAAGTAAAAGTCCTCAGCAAGTGTTGGATGGTCAGAGGCTATGAGGAACCTCCGGACTGAAAGTCAAATTAGATGCATGAAGTATGTATGAACTACAAATACACGAAGTATAAATGATGCAGGGAAAAATCAACAACATGGTAAAAATAAAAATTAAAGGAACGGATATTCAGATCCTTAGAGTAAATTATGTTTGTTGGTCAGGGTCCATCGTGTACAGATAAGTCCTGGTCATATTATGTTTTATTCAGGCAGTAATGATGCAGTCATAGTAAAAAAAGATTTAAGGATAGCTGTTCACAAACTTAATTCCATACATAGATCAGGTAACACTTATCCAACTTAAAGCAAACCCCATAGACATCTACATAATCTAAGTATACAGTATGTCACAAATCCTGAGAAAGAGGAAGTGAGCATAGAAAAATTCTATGAAGACATCAAAACAGTTATAAAACATTCCAAAACTCAACACCTAAATTTCATAGGGATTTTAATGATAAGAAAAGGAAAAGAACTTGCAGAGATTTTGTTAAAAATAGGGATTAGGAAAATGAAATGAATGGTACCCACTGAATGTTGTGAAGAAGAACTGGTAGTCACCAACATCACATTCAGATTGTCACCAAGCAGAGTGACAGGGAAATCCCTGGAAGAGAGCACTAAAAGCCATACTGTAACGATCAAATAGATTATAGTCTAGTAAATCAGAGATAATGAAATAGCAATAAATGGATGAAAACCTATCTCAGAGATAACATAAATTCAGATCATAATCTTGTTGTCTGTATAACTCATCTCAAACTAAAGAAAGTATCAAAAAGGTAAAAACAGAAAAAGCATAGCATTAAAAAACAAAGTGATCCAACTGTATATACTGTTAAGGAAAGGATTCATGAAGGCATCAATGAGGATACACACTAAGATAACTCAGGTGATGATGATGACGACGACGACGACGACGACGATGACACAAACAAATTACAGAATTAAACATGATAGAGGGGTAAAATTAGTGCACTGGTCATTATGCATAAAATGTAACTTGCCAGCCTCCAAAAACCCATGGGAACATCAGGTAGGGAAGGTGTCATAAAATGACAACATCAAGATCTTGTTGAATTTCCAGATCTAAACTGATAGACACCTGGAATATAATACACCAGACATAGTAGTGTAGGCATCCTTCAGTCTCGAGAGACTATGGTAACGTGCTCTGAATAGAGGTCTTGGAACAGTGTCTAGTGTGGCTGAGAAGGCCAATACGAGAGTGACAATCCCTTCCACACTGAAGACAAATAGAATCTGTCCCCTGTCCAGCTCCCTGATTTTGCTGGTTTCGGGACTGCCTCTTTGCCTTGGCCTGCTGAACAAGTGTCTCTTCAAATTGGGAGAGGCCATGCTGCACCACCTGCCTCCAGGCTGAACGCTCAGATGTCAACATTTCCCATCTAAGACATAGTAGTAATACTGTAGAACGAAGAAATGTCGAGATCATTGACATTGCAATTCCGGAGGAACCCAGAATCGAAAATAAAGAATTAGAAAAACTAACAAAATACAGAGACCTGGCAATTGAAACATCTTTCTTGTAGATGAAACACACTTCAGTGGTCCCCATAGTCATTGGGGCTTTGGGAACAATATCAAGAAATTTCACACAGTATTATACGCACTTGCAGATCTCAGAAATAGCACCATCAGAGCTACAAAAAATGGTAATATTAGGAAGAACTTACAAACTGCGCCAAAACTTGACAGATACTTAGGTTTTTTGTTAAAACTTGCATCTGTTATATAATACCAGTCAATGTTTTTATAATTTTGAATGACTATGCCTGGATAATAATAATAATAATAATAATAATAATAATAATAATAATAAACTCACAGAAATATTAGTAGGTATGATCAAGAGCAACCTCATAAGTAGAAATATAAATTTAAAAAATAAGCAGATGACAGAAGAAATATTAAAGCTAATAGAAGACTGGCCAAATGGAGACATTGGGTTCTTCCCAGCTCTGCAGTTCTAAGATGATGGTGATGATGATGATTAGATAAAAGACATAAACTACACAAGAACAGAAAACAAATTAGGGAAGCCAAATAAAAATGGTGGTCTGAACAAAGTATAGAAATAGAAACCCCAGGGAATACCCTTTAATGTAAATAAAAAGATCAAGGAGGCAGCACACGTATTTGAACAGCAGCAATCCTCCTCACTGATGGATAGCAAAAATTCTATGATATTTGATGTCAAAAGTAAAACCTTGGAGAGCATTGAAGATAACAGACCAACAGAATTTATTGTGCCAACTGCCAATATTAGGCTGGAAATACAGGAAATTGAAATGCATTACAAAACACTTGGTCTCAAAAGATTTTGCTAAATTATTATGATATCAGTAATGTTTAGTGAATCTTTTCTATCAAATCTATACTGTTTCCCTGAAAATAAGCCCTAGTATGATTTTTCAGGATGCTCATAATATAAGCCCTACCCCCAAAATAAGCCCCAGTTAAGTGAAACCCCGCCCTCCACCATTGTGCAGCAACCAGAAGACGATGACATGACTGTATTTGAATCAATGTAGATTGTCGTACATGAAAAAAATAAAACATGCCCTGAAAATAAGCCCTAATGCAAGACCCTGTCTTATTTTCGGGGAAACACGGTAGATTGGGGATCATTCCTTATGTTTTGGCTGACGTTAACTGCTATTATTAACTGCTATTATTATTGTCCAAATAATGAAAATATCAAAACTTGTAATAACTATCAAACAATGACCTGAACTAGCTGTTTGCTTAAGGTTTTCTTAAAAATAATGCACAGAACAATTTACAAGAGGGGTGTGAGACATTCAGTTTTGATTAACAGGAGAATTTGGAGGCCAGGGAACACTATTCCTATATATACTTGGAGAGAGATACTATGATTTGAATGGAGGTATATATGAGCTCTATACTAATGACCAGAAAGCCTTTGACAAAGTTAAACATGAGAAACCGATGGAGATGTTGAAGATTTTTATGTAATTAACCACTTCTTCTGACTAAAACAACTGCAGTGCAAGTTGAACATCAGTGACAGAGGAGATAGAAATACAAAGAACAGTGGGTTAAAGATGTATAATTTCACTCTTGTTCTGCTAGAACATCTTTGGAGAATCACTTGCTGATTCAAATGGCTGCATTGTTGTCAACTGAGTGATTATCACAACATTCAGCATGCACATGATATACTTTCCACCAACCAAATGACTTACAGCTAATCATAAAGTAAGCCCAGTCTTTTCATTGCTTTTTTCCAGCCAGCAGGAGCTAGGGTTTTTTTTTTTTGGGGGGGGGGGGTGTTGTAGAGATATTGCTTGCATCACTTTTTGTTTGGTTTTGTTTCTAGCATGTGTGGTCACCTATATTGGTCCAAAGGGGCAGTAGTAGATGTGTCCTAGAGTGATGTTGACAGTAGGGTCTTTTAGAAAAAATGTTTCTGTGGCAAGCAACATAAGACAGTATAACAATTTGTTCAGAAAGGAGAAAGGAGGTGTTCACTTGAGGGGGGAATGTTTCCACTGTGGTGGCATACTATGCTTGGCTGAGGGGTATGCAGTACAGCAGGAACATCTCTCTAAAGTAAGCATATCTTGACTCTCTTCTGAACTTTTTTTTTTAAATGACTCCTTTCTAGGATAGCACTATGTCCGATAAACACTACCATTCCACAATTTGTTCTATCAGTTCAGCGCAATGTCAGTTGCAAAAATAAACTTTATGGAAGAAAAAGGAGACAATAAAGAAGGCAATGCTAAAGAGAGAGGACAGGGAATAAGCTGTGATCTCAGTCAGAGCTGTAGCAATTTGAGGTGCAGTCTGGACTCCTGCACCAAAAAATTGCCTGGGATAATTAAGCATCTTGTATGAATAATGACAGAGATTTAACTGTTGTGGGAAGATTGGAATCAACCCAAATCTCCCTATCTAGCTGCACCCAAATACTGACCTTCGGAGCATGGATTTTTTCCTCAGTGCTATGTATTCTCAGCTCTACTGTATGGCACAGAATCATAGACTTAACACAGGCTTCTGTGGAAAAGATAGAAGTGTTTGAAATGTGGATTTATCAGGGGCACTGTCACATAGAGAATTAGCTGCTACTGCCTGATTTTCAGACGCTCAATCCTAATGACCTCAAAATTAAACTAACAAAGGGGAATGATCTAAAGTTCTCACAATAACTTTTAAGATATGCACCAGGAATCCACAGAAATCAAAGCAGCGTCATTAGACTCATTGGGGGGGCGGGCAAAAATGCTTCCAAAAGATAAACCTATTTGGTAGAGCTGACAGGGAAAAAAGTCAATGAGGTGGCCTCTGGATTCTTATACTTAACATGTCCTCCATTGACAATCAACATTTATCTGAGCTGACAGATACTCCTACAGTCAACTCCTTAATAAAATACTTAGGAGTAATGATTTCCTCTTGTTCGACTAAAGTTAACACCTTAAACTGCCAACCACTATTACATCTAACTAAACAAAAATGTATACAATGGCAAAAAATGGGACTATTAGGTCTCATAGCAGATGTCCATTCTTCCTGATCTGGTCCCAAATCAGGGAGTAACTGTTAAATCAATCAAGTACTATCTCACCCTCCTGGTTTCAAATATTTCAGACTGATCATTTTTCTTCTTTCTGGTTGTGAACATGCAGGCCACTAGGCTGTTAACTGTATTTGGAACATTTCTACTAGCCTCAGAAAATAACCAGTGAGGACTATCTTCAAAATTTTATTGAATCCTAATTGAATCCCATTATGGCTATAGACTAGGTTCCAGAATATTTTGGGAAAGTGATTTGGGGATGATCACATCTGATGAAAATGGCATGCTCTGTGGAACAAGGCACAATCTCTTCCAAATTTAAGGATCATTGCATTAAGCTTTTGTACAGGTGGCATTTTATGCTGCTCCATTTAAGCTATATCAAAGTAAAGAAATCAGTTTGAACTGTTGGAGGAAATGTGGAAATGTTGGTACATATTATCATACATGAGGGACATGCCTTTCAATCCAGTAGTTCTGGTCCAGAGGTTTTACATAAATAGAATTAATCACAGGGCAAAAAAATTTATGGGGTTACCAGATCTAGATCTCTGTCCTTATTTCCGGGAAATAACAAGGAACTAATTCATAAATTATTAATTTTTTTATGCATGGCAACACATTTGAAAATTACTGCAAACTAGAAGGGAACTTGTAATTTATCTTTACATGCATGGAGAAACAGAATATGGCATATTGCCCTAATGGAAAAATTAATTCACTAGATCAGATTAATTAAACAACCACACTCCCAAGATAACTTTTTTTGACACATGGTTCCTTTTATTAATTATGTTAACAAGAATAACAAGACTAATTTCCCTCCAGCCTCTCATATCAATCTTTGGCATGATATTCTAATCTCATTGTACTGATACGAATATATATGTGTTTCTTAATTTATACTACAATTTTATGGAGGGGGTTCTATATCAGATTATACATTCCTTGTGAAAGACCAGTACTATTATTTCATTATTGTTTTCCTATGTTCTTGCTTTCTTTTTTTTTTTACAAAAAGGAATGGGGATTTATCACAGGGTGTTAATTTTTTGTCCAATGAGCAAAGAGGTATTATAATGAATGAACAAAGAAAAGAATTAATAAAACTTATAAAATTTCATGGATTGAAATGGGTCTACTCTAGTTGTGATTTACTTTATAGTAAGACACAACTAGAATAGGCCTATTTTAATTAATAGAATTCATAGAAGAATTGACTTACCAAATCCTCATTGATTCAATGGCCTCACTCTAGTGTGATTTATGATGTTAAGCAACAGGATTTCAGCCATTGTATCAGGATGTATAAGGCTTCCTATAAAGTTGTGCATTTCTACTGTGTGTGTGTGATCCTACACTAGTCAGAGCTTAGAATAATTACTTTTTTTGGACTCTATATCTCAGAATCTTTCAGTGGTCCATAGCCATATTGGCTGAGAGATTCCGAGACCCTTAGCCTGAAAAAAGGCAACTTTTCCAAACTCTGTCTGGGATTGATGTTATTATAAAATATTGGGGGTTGCGGTGTGTGTTTTTCACAGTGACATCTCAAGACGAGGCAGGTTATGCACCAAATTTCTTTGGTTCTGGAATAAGTGTTTGCACTCCATATTTATTATTCTTTTTTCTCTGAATATAGCTGTTTATATGTGGAAGCACAATATAAATCTTCATGTGTATACCTCTAACATGTTCACTTTCTTGAAATCATCATGGAACTACATCTCCGTTCTAGTATATTTAAGACACTACAGCTCCAGTTAATTTATTCTAATGCAAATACTTCAAGGCATGGAATGTCCTCTGAATGCATGTGCAAATGAGAATGTGTCCTGCAAGTTTGTATTAATGAGCTAAAAATAGTTTGATTGCTATTTGGAGGATTTATCTAGAAAATGAAGATGACTGCATCAATCTTGGCCATTTTTACAGATGTTTGTGTCTCACTCCATCTCAAAAATTGTGCAATCAGTTTTTGATGTTGAAGTAAGGACAAGCTTTTAACCCACAAGTAATTAAACATATAGCATCTGTTCACATCCAACAGTTTCTTACAGTAAACCCAAATTCCTTTTCTAAATCACTAACAAGCTTGTTTTTGCTGACCTGAAGTTTCCTGCAGGTCTTGTCAATCTAAGAACATCATGAGGCATCACGTCAGTAACTTACTGCTTGCATCAGCATCTTTTACTGACAGATTTATATTGAACAGAAACCAAATATGACACATGCACAGATACAAATAGATCTCTATATATCTATTTATGTCTATCAGGGTATAAATAGATATCTGTTATTTTAACACCTGAACATTTGGAAGCAAGGTAAAGTAAGAAATGTAAGTACTTCAGAGCTTGGAATGTGATTTTTAAGAAGCAAAGCCTTTAATGGTTTGGGACCATGATACTTGTGGGAACATGCCTCCGAGAAATCAGTTACCTGTCTCACCTGCTCCTCTCAATCCATGATGCTAAAAGTGGCTACACCAATAGAAGCCAAAAAGATGCATACAAGGAATCTTGCCTTTTTTATTGTGGCCCCTAACTTCTGGAGTAGATATGGGATATTCATATTTGTATCCCTGGAGATACGAACATGAATATGAATATCAGCACCACAGGTGCCTGGGAAATCCAGTCCTTCCCGCCCAAACAGGCGGGTCCAATTAATGGTCACTGCATGGCACACATGGGTGGTGTCAATCTCTTTGCACCAATTGTGGAAGTAGCCTGGCTGGTGCTTCCCCACCTCCCCATGCAGCTGGCCACTCCGGTAAGGAGGTGGGATGACAATTCTCCCCTCTCAGCTGTTGAGCAGTTGGCTGTGTGGGGAGGTGGGGAAGTGCCAGCTGGGCTACTTCCGCAATTGGCATGACAATATTAAAGCTAAAACAATAAGTATGCAAATACTAAAAAGGAACAAATACAATTCTGAGAGTTGGTAAACACAAATAGTACTAAAGACCCAGTCAGAGCAGCAATGCATAACAATCCATTTAAAAGTCACTCATGTAGCCAGGCCTGTGGCTCATGAAGGCAGTCACCGAGGGGAAGCTTGCCTGAAGAGAAAGGTCTTTGCCTGCTTGCAGGACAGCAAAGGTCTGGCTTCCTATGGGAGGAAGTTCCAAAGTCTGGGGGCAACAACAGAGAAGGCCCTTTCCTGTGTCCCCGTCAGACACACCTGTGAAGGTAGTGGGACCAAGAGAAAAGGCCTCACCTGATGATCTTAACACCCAAGCCGGTTCATAGTGAGAGACACGCTCTTTGAGATAGCTTGGACTCCGTCCATTTAGGGCTTTATAGGTTAAAACCAGCACTTTAAATTGTGCCGAGAAACTGATCGGCAGCCAGTGGAGCTGCTGTAACAGGGGGGTTATGTGATCCGCGTAACCAACCTCAGTCAGCAATCTGGCTGCTGCATTTTGGAACCTGCTGAAGTTTCCATTGGCAGCCCCACATAAAGTGAGTTTCAGTAATCCAGCTGGGAAATAACTAGGGTGTGTATGACAGTGGCCAGATCAGATATCTCAAGAAACGGACGTAGCTGGCGTACTTGTTGGCGTGGGGCCAACTCCAGAGGCTTTATATGGCTATTGCCTCTCCAAAAGCTTGGAGTCAGATTGGATATGAAGCTTGTAAGAGCACTCTGTTTGGGAAAAACAAACCTTGGAGCTAAAGACAACAAGTTACACAGAGCCTCTTATCTAGCTGCTTCAAATCCTCCCCTTCATTAGCAGAGTAAAGATGCAGACGTAAGAAAATGCACGGAGAGAGTTCTGATACAACTTATATCATAATATATAAGGCTTGGTTAGACATAAATACATAGCAACATATACATTGGCATAGACTTCTCAGAGCAACATTATATTCACATTCAAGTAAAGCAAATGACCACCAGACTCACAACTGAGTGGCAAAATGGTGCTCTCATACACTTGCTTATATACTGAGAGCAGCCTATCACTGCACACATGGCAGCTGAACATGTTTAACAAGCATTACATAAGCTTGTCCCATCTGTATGCCATCAGTCATTCATTGGCTTGACGTTACAGGAATGACTTTGCATTCTTTACTACAATATTAAATTTAACCCCTTGTTCACTTAAAGGAACAAATTCTGACAGTACTAGTTTTAATTCTGCAAATGCACTCCTGGCCACCATCGAAACCTAGACATCCAGGCTCTTCTTCTCTGGCTGTAATTATTTCCTTGGAGACTTATGCAATCCGCAGAAAACCTATGTGTGCAATGGTGCATCAGTGCTATCCATTCAAATGTTTATCTCATGCACATACAGTATATCACAGGAAGTGAGTACACCCCCTCACGTTTCATAAATATTTTAGTATATCTTTTCATGTGACAACACTGAAGAAATGACACTTGGCTACAATGTAAAGCAGTGAGTATACAGCTTGTATAACAGTGTAAATGTGCTGTCCCCTCAAAATAACGCAACACACAGCCATTAATGTCTAAACCGCTGGCAACAAAAGTGAGTACACCCCTAAGTGACAATGTCCAAATTGGGCCCAAGTAGCCCTTTTCCCACCCTGGTGTCATGAGACCCGTTAGTGTCACAAGTCTCAGGTGTGAAGGGGGAGCAGGTGTTCTCGCTCTCACTCTCTCAGACTGGTCACTGGAAGTTCCACATGGCACCTCATGGTAATGAACTATCTGAGGATCTGAAAAAACAAATTGTTGCTCTTCATAAAGATGGCCTAGACTATAAGAAGAATGCCAAAACCCTGAAACTGAGCTGCATCACGGTGGCCAAGACCATACAGCGGTTTAACAGGACAGGTTCCACTCAGAACAGTCCTTGCCATGGTCGACCAAAGAAGTTGAGTGCCCGTGCTCAGCGTCATATCCAGAGGTTGGCTTTGGGAAATAGACGTATGAGTGCTGCGAGCATTGCTGCAGAGGTTGAAGGGGTGGGCGGGTCAGCCTGTCAGTGCTCAGATCATACGCCGCACACTGCATCAAATTGGTCTCCAGGGCTGTCGTTCCAGAAGGCAGCCTCTTCTAAAGATGATGCACAAGAAAGCCCGCATACGGTTTGCTGCAGACAAGCAGACTGAGGACATGGATTTCTGGAACCATGTCCTGTGGTGTGATGAGACCAAGATAAACTTGTTTGGTTCAGATGGTGTCAAGCGTGTGTGGCAGCAACCAGGTGAGGAGTACAAAGACAAGTGTGTCGTGCCTACAGTCAAGCATGGTGGTGGGAGTGTCATGGTCTGGGGCTGCATGAGTGCTGCGAGCACTGGGGAGCTACAGTTCATTGAGGGAACCATGAATGCCAACATGTACTGTGACATACTGAAGCAGAGCATGATCCCCTCCCTTCGGAGACTGGGCCTCAGGGCAGTATTCCAACATGATAACAACCCCAAACACACCTCCAAATCAACCACTGCCTTGCTAAAGAAGCTGAGGGTAAAGGGGATGGACTGGCCAAGCATGTCTCCAGACCTAAACCCTATTGAGCATCTGTGGGGCATTCTGAAATGGAAGGTGGAGGTGCGCAAGGTCTCTAACATCCACCAGGTCTGTGATGTCATCATGGAGGAGTGGAAGAGGACACCAGTGGCAACCTGTGAAGCTCTGGTGAACTCTATGCCCAAGAGGGTTAAGGCAGTGCTGGAAAATAATGGTGGGCACACAAAATGTTGACACTCTGTGCCCAATTTTGAAGCTTCAGGAGGTCCAGAATGCGGCAGCCAAATTGGTCACTGGGTTGAGAAAGTTTGACCATGTCAGTCCAACTCTGGTCCACCTGCACTGTTACTGGTCTGATTCTATGCCAGGTTTAAGGTTTTGGTTCTAACATACAATCCCCTAAACAGTTTGGGACCTCAGTACTTTTCTGAACATCTTCTGCCAAGTTCAGCTGCCTGACTCAATCCTCACAGACCTCACACTTGTGGGTGTTCACACCTCGAGAAAATGACAACTAGAAACGGGGCTTTCTCAGCAGTGACACCTTTGTAGAACGCTGTCCTGCAGGAGGAACAGCAGATACCATCCCTTCTTATATTTAAAAAGCTCTTAAAAACTGAGCTATTCAGATAAGTTTTGGGGGAGGTTCTCACCAAGTATCTGGGACATTGGATAAAGGAGGAGATGAATATTGTTGTTTATGGTTTATAATGGTTATTGCCGCCAGCCTTACTGTTTTCTATTTCTGGTACTGTCTAGTGTCTGTAGTAGACATGGGGATGAATATAAAAATGAATCAGGATATTCATTAAATATCCCTGATTCGTCAGATATTTGTTGCTTCGTATTCTTGAGGTCCAGAGCCCCCAATGAATACGAAGCAACTAATATAACCCTTTTATATTCATCCCTTCGTTCCCTATCTGCTTATGCCCCCGTGGATCAGCTGTTCCTCGGGGGCATAAGCAGAGAGGGGTTTTCCTTTCGGGCAGCTTGCTAAAGCCTGCCTGAAGGGAATCCCACCCCCGGTGCTGGGGGATGGCTTGGTTCCCCTTTCCTCCTCTTCTTATACCCACAAGGCATAAGAAGAGGAGGGAAGAGATCAAAGAGGGATCAAAGGGATTCCCCAGCCGCTGCGGGATCGCTGTGATCCCTGCTTTCCCTCCTCTTGCTATGCTTAGCAAGAGGAGAGGAAAAGGGATCAAAGTGCAGCCAGATCGCTTTGATCGCTGCTTTCCCTCCTCTTGCTATGCCTGCGAGGCTTAGCAAGAGGAGGGGAAAAGGGATCAAAGAAATCCAGCAGTCGTGGCTGTGCAATCGCTTTTATCTCTGCTTTCCCTCCTGTTGCTATGCCATGTGGGGCATAGCAAGAGGAGGGAAAGGGGGGGAAATGACCCGACAAATGACAAATTGATTTGTTGTTCATCGGGTCATTGGGGGGCAATTCGTTATTCATGGGTCGTCAAGTTTGACAACTCATGAACAAAGACGAAGTGCCATTTTGGCGCTTCATCGCCATCTTTAGTCTGTAGTAATTATATAATTTATGTTTCATATTCTTGTTGTACATTGCCCAGAGCAGCGATTGGCTAGATGGGTAGTATATAAATTGATTGACTGTTTAATTAATTAATGTACTGTCTCAGTGTTATATCTACTTGTTATACCTGTTATGAACTTACTTTGAGTGTAGTAATTACAGGGAAAGGATATATAATGAATGTGATTAGTAAAGCCATGGCTACCCATAGGTAGTATAATGGACATAGTATAGTGCTTGATATTAGAAGTCTGCCTTTATAAAAGTCAGAAAATTTTACAAAAAGGCATTTGGAGAAAAGCACACTGTACTCTCTATAGGCTTGATTATTCTTTTTCCTGTTTAGCTTGGGCAGCTGATATCTGATATTATCTCTCTAAATCAAATGAGGCATGAATCAATACATGATCTAAGTCTTTTGGATCCAGTGGGGAGCCATAGGAAAGATGAATCTGATCCAATGCTGTTGGGCATAACTGAGAACGTATCTTTCCCCACCACTAGGTCTTCATTCTTGCAATGCATAATCCTTACTGCAAACCTCAGAGACATTTTTTTTCAACTGCTGAAAGCAAAATATTTTGAGAATGGGCCAAGGAAGCAGGAAGAGTGATAGAGAAAGGAATGAGAGGAGTTGAATTAATTAGCTCTCATCTGCAAAGATTCTTCTGGAAGCCATTCTGCTTGTTGTCTAATGATATCTTGGAGCATATTTTGTCCTATGTTCTCCTTCAATGAGATTCTCAAGATGTTCCATGCAGTGAAAAGGCCTGCAGTAGTAGAAAGTGTCAGTGTCCAGTCCAGTCCGCATAATCAAACCTACTTCCCCCTAGAATAAAAAAGACAGAGGTCTGAAATCCAGTTGGCACAACTGTACTGTGTAAACAGTGATGATGTCATCAGCCTGCACTGTAATTTTTTTCTTTAATTAAATCTAAAACTTCCTGTTCCTCCCTCTCCTTCAGGTTTTGAGGCAATCTAGGGCTCCCCTTTGCCCCCAGGAAGCCTTTGGGAGCCTTGGGACTTCCTCTTTCTGCTTTTCTTACTAGTTTGTTCATTTGAATAGTATTTGTTCATTTGTTTGTGCGGCCCCTCTAGCTTCAGTCTGGGAAGGACAAGAATTTCATCAGCATTCTCTGATCATAGTGTTTTGCAAAAAAATTGCTACAGTTTAGTGGCAGTTCTGTGTACACTGTACTTTGTGTTTCTCCTTTACTTATCTTACTAGTGCTCAACATTCAATCTTCCTTTCCTAATTCTTCCCAGTACAGTCGCATCCTTAAATATACATATATAACTTGCTTTTCTTAGGCTGCAGTTACACCAGCAAAATGTTTCCGAGTTACTCCTCATAAATGTTTACCCTTTTTGGGGGGTTCAGATGACACAAGGCCATTATCAATTCTTTTGTTCCCCCTCTGTGCTATCTCTGCATCAAATCCAGCCTGTTGGGAGGCTACTACTATATTTGTTCCATGTTTCATTGAGCAGTACAACCGACATCCCATTGAGTGTGTACTCCAAAACCGATTCATTTCCTATGCATCTGGCATGCTGTTCCACTTCCCTCACCTGTTGTCATTCAACTCAATTAATTTAAAAATAATAATTTTCAAATGGGAATGTTGGCACATTGATATACTTCTGTCAAATACAGAGCATCACTCCCCATACTGTCTTTTGACCACCACTACAGTGCACTATGGGTTCTCCTCCATATTGAGTAACAAAGCACAGAAATAGGAAGAAATGGCCCAGATCAGTATGTGGCCAGTAAGGGTGTTTTGCCAACACATTGATGTATCCACACAATTTTTTTTAAAAAGGAAATGGGGGCAGAGAAAGGCACAAGAAAAGGAAAGGGATATGTCCCGCTCAAGGGATGTAGACAAACATACTACAGATAATTCACTCCCCAAAAAGCAGAATGGTTAAAAAAATGTGTGAACCACTATCACAGGATATCTGCCATGTGACCACAATGCACGACTATACGGGAAGCAGAAGAGGCAAGAAAGAAGGGGGCATTTCTCTTGTTTGACTGTGGCCTTAGTTAGTCTCTATGTTGGGCTCAGTGTTATTCCAGTAGTACTTTTATTATGTGGTAGTACTTTTCTGATCCCCTTACACTCAAATTTAGATTATGTTTGATTTTGATTTCAGTCTATGTTGATTCATGTTTGTTCTATCTTTATAGCATACAGCCCAGTGCACAAGCACTACATATAAACCAAACACTAACATAGTGTGGAAAGTAGTACACATGTTAACAACCTTGGGCAAATTTTTAAATGCAAATTTAAATGGTATATGGCACAAATATCTCTGGACCTATCTGTATGAAACACAGCATGAATCCTAAATCAGAAGCAATCATAAACCTCCACAAATTCCAGGTAAATACATGGAGTCTGAGGAAGTGGATTTGTCCACAAAAGCAGTTAAAATATAGTGGTTAATCTTTAAGGTGTCACAATGTTTTTTGTCTTCTTTGTTTTTCATTTTCTTTTGCTTTGGCTTGATATGCAATATACGATGTAGCTACCTTGTCTAAAACTACAACATGAAAAAAAGTTATTATTTTAAATAAAAAATTTAAAAACTGGCTTGCACAAAAGCCTATTTTTCAGAAATCTACTAATTCACTCTGAAATGGCGACCATGTCTCCAAATTTCATGCATATGTGTGAAAAACAATGTTATCCATTTAAATTTCCTAATGCAGATCACTGGGATGGCTAAAAATTAAGAAAATTCCTTTTGAGAAGAATAGTCACTCAGCAATCTTGTAACTTGAGAGACAACCCCTCTCCTTTTGAGAAGACTAGTCACTTGGCCACCTTGTTATAGGAGCCACTGGGGAGAAAGCCAAAAGACATGTGGGGGGGAAGAATAGATGGATAGGCCATCATATTTGGAAACTGAATCTACTTTTGCTCCCTACAAATATACACTTAGCAGCCATCTTCTTCTTCGGTAAAACTGCTGGTCATGGGGACCCTTGTGGTTCATTTTGGATCAGGAAGGTCCTGGAAGCGCATGATGGCCCCACTGTGTAAGGATGGGTATAGGACAATCATGCACCACCTATTAGTTTATTTAATTATGGCACTTGCAGGGATCTGCTGGTCGCTGTATGAAATGACCTTGTTTAAAGCAGCATTTACATTAGCTTTCTTTGGTGTGTTACAGGTCAGCAAAATGTTAGCATCTCACCGTGGAACTAATGGGGGGTGGGTGGGAAGGTGTTAAGATCTAAAGATGTAACCATTAATAAGGAAAATATGAAGGTAGTCATGCAGAAATTCAAAACAGATGAGAATGTGTGTGTGTGTGTGTGTGTGTGTGTGTGTGTGTGTTTAACCATCTTTTTGAGAAAGGCAGCAAGGCAGATCAGCTGCCCAGTATAGTCAATGACGATCTTCCTTCAGGAGCGCCCTGTGGCCTATGACCCCTTATTATCTCCCAATGACAGTACATTTCTTACATGGTTTCAGTTCATGAAAATATTGAGGGCAGGTCTAGCTTCCCTAGGGCTCCCAGTGGTTGAGTTTGGTACACATTTGTTCAGAAATGGGGCAGCCACTGCAGTTTTGTCACTCAGTTTTTCTCCTAGTAAGACAAAAGCATTAGGCTGCTTGCAGCTGAAGGTGTACAAGTTATATCTGCTGTACCCCCAGATGATGTCTAATGAGTAACATTGGTCTTATTTTATCATAATATGTTACTGAGATTTCGAAATCAGTGTGGATTTGCAGGCATCGTATTGTCTTCTGGGCTCAATGGCATGAGTCAAGTACCTGACTTGGCCTCCATTTTGAGCTGGAAGGAAGAGTTTGTGTTAAGTGGATTGGTAAGTGAGGCATGAGATGAGATTTGTTGATGCCCACCATCAGGTAGATGGAGCTCTTCTTTCCTCCAGATGTGTTGGTGATCCAGCTCAATGATAATGACCAATGAACAAGAAATAAATTAGATTTGATGTTGTCCTTTGTTAGTGGTTGCCCAGGACCACTTTAGTTTGGTCAAACATGCTCAGGAGGCAGGTGTGATGAGGAGCAGTGAAACCAGATAGGTGGATTTTCCCAGAAGAAAGGTGACAAGGGCAGCAGGCCATATTGTGGTAGAAGGGGGGGGGCGGTCTATGGAAAAATCATTGGGACATTGTCATATAAGAGCTAACTTTTATAGGGTGGATGGAGTGCACCTTTTGGACCACGGACAGGACAATTGACTAGCAGATATCCTGCTGCCGACAGCTGAAGACCCACCTTTTCAGGCAGGCTTTTAACAACCATGACTGAATCCATGAATGCTATTTTTTTAATAGTTAAGATAGCTTTTAATGTTTCACCTGTGTAATTATTCAATGTATTTTAGCTAGTTTTATAGTTCAATTGTTTTTAATGCATATATTACTGTGTTTTAAGTCTGTTCTTGTTAATACTGCGAGCCACCTTGAGTTCCCCTTATTAGGAGAAAGGTGGCCTATAAATAAGACAAATAAATATCAAAGGAGGCCTCTTTGAGTCGTTGCAGAAGGAAAGTTTGGTGGGAGGTGGGTCAGATTAGGAGCCATACCAATTTCTTGTGGCAGTTTGTTGCACCTAGGAGTGCGTACCAGGAGATACAAGTGGTAACACTATCCCAGGTGGGAGATTCCAGGATGGGATCACGGTGTGGAAGAAGGGGCTAGCAGGAGCATGCCTAGCTTGGGCAAGTTGCCACAGCCCTGCCCTGTTGATGGTGGTCTTATGCCTGGGATTAAACCCAGCTTGAGATGCCAATCCTTGATTACTCCACAAAGATGGCAAGCTATGCATCGGCTGGCAGGCAGGTCAGCCAATGCAAGTATCCACTCCTTCATGCTATGCCAATACTATTCTCCTGCAACCAATTGAAGCTGTGGCCTGTCATTTTATCCCTAACTTGTTAATAAATGGTTTTAAAACATAGTTGATGTGTATTTTGGAGGTGAGGGGGATGTGGTCAGGATCTCTCGCCTCGATACTGAAGAACTTTTCTTTGGAAAATCTTCCACCATTCTATTTTCTTCTAATCTGAGGACAACTGGAGCTAACTCACAACCATTTTGTAAAACTGTAAAATGGATTTTGTTCATGTTTCATGGTGGAACTTCATAGGAAGTCTATTTTTGTGCTTAGCTATTCTTTTGCTACCTGATTTTTGACATTTTCGTGGCACATTGTGTGGAGGCAGCTAACTGCCCAGAAAAATAGAAAAAAAAAGAGTTACACAAATCTCCTCCAGAAGACTGCTGGAAAGTTATTTTATGGCAACAATATGCATAAACTGGCCTGCACCTTTGTTGCTTTTACTGTTTAGAAGGGAACACCCAATATTCACAGATCTTGCTTTGTGCATGTGCATGATCTACACAGAATTTCAAGTCACATGTGGAGATATAAAGCATCCTATGTCTCTGACACTGTAAATGAGCAAGCGCATCCTTACTTCCAAGGAAACATGTTTTAGAAGGGAAGTGCAGGTGAATATAATGAGAAAAGGGACATAAAACCAGCCTCATCCATCAGCCAGGAAAGGCAAAGCTGCTGAATTGCTTGCTTTCCTATTTCCCCTCTCATTCATTTTCCAGTTTTGTATCATGTCTTTTGTGCTATGAGCCTGTGTTATCGTTTAATATCTATGCAGCACTTGGAAATTTTTAAGCACTTTGTGAGTGTTAGATCAATCAGGCAACCCATCATAATAATACAAACACAGGCTTGATTTTAGCCTAGTTTTATGTGCGAACAAACTTCTTTTGTAAGAAAAGAAAGCTGCAGTGACTAAATAAAATATTGACAACGAAAACAAAAGCTCCTTCTCTCTTAAGATGAGATCTTTTAATGCTGTCTGGACCTCTTCTGTTGCAGGCACATAAAGCAGTGTTGCTTTTATACCAGTTTCAATAATACAGAAGCTTTAGTTAAGGCAAATGTCAAAAAGTACCATCTGAATTCTGGTTTTTAAAGCAAATCCAGCAGAAGGTCTACTGTTTCTAGAGTTCCCTTTGAGATGGGGAGGGGAGAGGAGATAGGAATCCATCTGATGGCAGCTGAATGCTGGCAAGCAGTTTACCGCTCTTGCACAACCCTTTACCAATGAACAGAATGAACTCCAAAAATAGATGTTTCAATCAACCTTTTGACAGCCCCGTTTTTTTCTTCTTTAATGATTACCATGAAGGGAAGGAAATATTTTGGAACAATAAAGATATATATTTTTTCTGGAAGTAGATCTCTTCCTTTTGTCAACATGGGCAATGCTTTTTGTTACCTATCGCCCTCCAGAGACGTTCTTTGGGATTTTAAGTGCAAGAGGGATTTGCTTTTGTTTGCTTTTGATTGGCACACAAGTGCCTCTGAGCTGCTCCTTGTGCAAAGCCAAGAGAAGCCAACTGAATCAGCCTATAACCTTAAGCTGCTTTGGGACAGGCGCTCAATGAGCAGGAGTATTCATTGGAATAGCTCACCAAGCGTTGCAACAATAATCTCACTGAGCCTGCTTATCTGCTGCTGATGGTTACATGGTTCAGCAAGGCCCTGAGGTTTCAGAATGAGGACACAAGAAGTGGAATTCTCTCCTGGTGTAATTCTTTGAGGTGCAATATTTTTTACTGTTTTTATTTTTACAGTGCAGCTCCTCAAACATATTCTAAAAACAATTTTGTTTGGAGACAAAAACACAGTTGTTATAATAATAATAATAATAATAATAATAATAATAATAATAATAATAATAATAATAATAATAATAATAATAATAATAATAATAATAATAATATTTCCATGTTATCAAGTTGATTCTGACTTGTGACTAGAGATGGGCTTGTGACTAGAGAGGCAGATGAACAGGTGTTTGATGCTTCCAGCCCCACCTCCTCCAGGTGCTGCCTCTGAGTGGGTGACTGCTGGAGGAGGCAGGGCTGGGAAGCACCAAACATTTGTTCATCTGAAGGATAAACCGGCATGAACCACTGCTTCGTGCCCATCTCTAATGGTGGCCATTGTCATGGTTTACTTACTATTACTAAGAAATAGTTTACTATTCCCTTCTTCTGGTGGTATTCTTTGACTATATAGTTTGCCCAAAGCCACACAGGCTGGCTCTTCTCCCAAGAACACAATAGGGACACAAACTCCCAATCATTGGCTTCACAACCAGATGCTCCAACTCACTGAGCTAGAACAAATGTACTAATCAACCTTCCAAATATACATTTCAATGTCGACCAAATTCCTTTACATATTTTCCTTTCAGCATAGTCAGAGATCAAATGTATTGTCGGAAAATCCTGTTGCTTAGCATAATAAATCACTCTAGAGGAGGCCCATTGAATCAATGAGAATTTGCTGAGTTCCATCATTCCAAGTAAGCCTAGTAAGTCACAGTCAGAGTAGGTCCATGTGAATCTATGGAACATATGGAGGAGTTGGCTCACTAGATTCCCACTGATTCAATGGGCCTACTCTAGTGCAATTTACTATACCAAACAAGAGAATTTGGGGCATTATATTACACATTTATATAATCTTCCATAATGTCTTTTTGAAGCAGTTTATTAAAAAAGTAAAGCACCCATAAGCACCCATTTGAGGCCTCAAGTGCAGCCTGGCAGGGGAGATAAAGTATCCCTGAAGTTCCCCTTCTGCTGTTGGAAATGTACTTAAGGCATGTTGGGTGCTATAACACACAATGAAGGGAAGGTCATGCCTTCTCTTATCTCAAGGGCCCTATTGTCCATATGAGTCTTCTGGACTCTAAGTTCACTTCTTAGGCTGCTACACAGACAGGCTCATGCAAGAGAAGGCCTTCTCAGTGGCTGTCTATAGGATGTGGGGGGAAAAAACCTCTGCTAAAGAAAGTGAGCTGGTTCTCTCTGTGTTGTCATTCTGTCTGCAGGCAAAGACCATCTTATTCTAGCAGTCTTTCTATAATTGCCTGGCTGCTGAGAAAGGGCACTTTTAATGGATTGGTACTTTCATTTTTTTTTTTGTAGGGAGGGGATGTGGTTTTAAATTGCTTTTTAACACAATAGTGTTTTAATACTATGATTTCTTTTATAATGTTTTAGCAGTATAATAATATATGAGTTCTTATCTGTGGTTGCTTTTATCCATTTGTATCTGTACCTGTTTCTAACCTTTTTTTAAAAAATTAATTTATTATCATTCCAGCATACAAATTGGCTGAAATGCTATTCCCTGGTGTATTAAATTGTATTAAATGGAACTTGTGGAGGAGCTGACTCACCAAATTCTCATTGATTCAGTAAGCCTACTCTAGTGCAGCTTACTACAGTAAGCAAAAGTATTTCAGCCAGTATATACATAAATGGCAGAGCAGAAAGCATTCCCACAAACAGAAAAGGTGTATCAGGACTTAAAAACAAATCTTTCTAATGTTATTGTGAGTCACCTTGAGCCTCAGTCCAGGTGAAAAGGCAGTGTGTAAGTCAGACAGAAAGACAGCTGGAAAGAAAAACAGACAGACAGATATCCTCATCCCCCCCCCCAATAACTCACACTTCTGCTGTGCCATGGTAGTATCTGATTACATCATCTTTAAAACTGATTCCCTGACCATGATGGATGGTAAAGAAAGGAGGAATGGATTCAAAATGTCACCCCATGCCTCTCGACTCCTTGCTTCCTCTGCTTTCCTTTCCTGCCTCATTAAAAACTCAAGGGCAGGTTGCCTGGAGCATTATTGGTTCCTCCACACATATCACTTGGATCTATGCTCATCTTCCCAGATCTTCTGGGTGCCATTGCCAAAAAAAAGTTCACATAGGTGGCTACTGGATAGTTGTTGTTTTTTCTGTCATTGTGGAATGCCTTCTGAAGATACTTGGCTAGTATGTGCCATGTGAAGATCTTTTAAAAACGGTTCCCAGGTTTTTCCATGAAAAAATGTTTTAAAGTTTCCTTAGACTTTGAGCATATTTTGATCTATTTTTTTTCTGTTGCTATAACTCTGGTTTCAACTGATGACATTTCTATTTCATTTTACATTCATGTTGGATTTTTTAAAATTATTATTTTTTTTAATCCCTGTACATGGCCAAAGAACATATTCTTAATGGGTAGTATAAAAATGGTGCTATTTACAGTGCTAACAAAAATAACAATACAACAAGGCACGGTGGTTGCTCATTGAACCCAGATCTTTGTACAGAAATGAGCCAAGGCCTTGAAGGTCAGAATGTATACTCACCATTAAACTTTCAAAAATCCATAGGGACCTGCTACCCAGTCAGTATTTTCCTTTTCTCTGGCATGAAATGGTAAAGAGCATATGGAACAGTCAATGTGGAATGAAACAAGCACAGTCTATAAAACAGCATGGCTGTAGCACAATGAGTAGGGCATTGCATTAGTCCAAGAGGTGCTACAGTAGAAACACATTGAAGGTACACAGAGGGCTATGCAATTAAAGGATGCATGTATGTGCATGTGTGCACATATGTATGTGTGAGAGACCAAGATACACATTGTGTCAGAAAGTGCAAAAGGGACGCATATAGTCTGTAGAATATTGAATAAGGTGAGAAGGAGTAAATAAGAACATAGATAAAAGACTTGATTTACCTTTGAAGCCTTATGCTTTAATAATCATCTTCAGGATTCACTGAAACATCTGGATTGGGCCTGACAGTCCACAAATCTACATCAAAGTTTTCTGAAGATGAAATGAAAAATTCAAATCTTTCTGTCCAAGGTAGCAGGCCTGCCCCCAACTTGTCAAGATGAAGGGAAAATTTTCACAGTTGAACGGAGACAATCAATGTGACAGGAAACCCAGAGTCAAATGTCACTGTCACTCTATATAAATATTCAGCAAGTGTGCAGTCCCTCACAGGCAAGTTGTTGTTCTCTGCTTTGAGGCCTTGACTGGCTTCTTAAAGTGGGGGTGAGGGGAGAGAGATCAGTAGAAGAGGAAGTGGATTAATGTTTCCGAAGGGCTTGCTGTGACACTTTCATATTATTTCAGCCATTAGGAATGTATAAGTACTTGTTTTGAAGAAAAGAAAGACAAGGCAAGCTATGGATTAAATGGTGATCAGATGTTTTAAAGGGCTGTTGTGACATAAGGCTGACTGGGAGAATGGCATTATTTTATGCTTCCCTTCCAGCTTTCACATTCAAGTGAACCTTTTTTACAGTCACTGGACTCTACTTTACTGGGTCAAAGTCAGTGATCATCCAAATGGTGGCACTGCAGACAGAACATGGATGAAATGTATATGAATGATGTATCATCATAGACAGAACTGTTCATTTCTGTCTCTGTATGTCTATAGATTTCATGTACATGGGAGGGAGCAACAAAAGTAACAGAAACTGATATGTTATGGAAGAAGCATCATCATAAGACTTTCCATTCTGTTCTGTTATTGCATTTGCACAAAGGACAGCACTTAACCAAAGATAAGCATACTAACCTCCACTGGTTTCCATATTCATTAAACGTTTCTTGGAATGCTATTTGGTTTAAATTGCTTCTTTGGCTAAATCACGCCTCCAGTTTCACAGATGTGTACAGTTCATTCTCTCTGTTTCAAATGTTGAACCGAAACTGCACTGGTGTAACTGTTCCATTTTGATGTTCTCCCCTACAAGCCTGATTAAAACAGGTAGACATTACAAGAGGGCGCAGAAGCAATGGCTTTTTGATTACCATGACATCCATCTCAGCAGAAATCATTTGCCTTAACATTTCTATTTAAAAACCATGAATTTCTGAAACACATGTTGTTGTAGATGGAGTTCTACAGTTCTGTATAGGTACAGAATTTGATAAAATTGGGAGCATCTGATTAATAATCCTCATAACTGTTGAAACATGACAGTGGCTATATCTTTCAAGGGCTCTGAGACAAGTGTTCAGTTTCAATGAGTTCAGAAGGAGAAGTTTCAGAACTTGGACAGCTCCCTCAATGTCAACAGAGCTCCTTTTCCATGTATGCCTTTTTGCTAGAAATTTACCATATTGTTCAGGCTTCAGTAAAACATAAAATACAAAAACTGAAGAAAAAAATCAACTGGAAATAAAGGCTTTGAGGGCTAGAAAAGGGTTTCCATAACAGTTCTCTATTCACTGTTCACCACTGCTATTGGGCACCATTTTCTCTCTGGAGAGAAGGTAACATTTCCTAGCCAGACTGTCTTGACAATGATGCCTCATGACCAATCATATTTGCTGTGTTAAGATGTTTTATACCAAAACAGAGTGACCACTGTTTCTGTTTCTGTTCTAGCATTTTGTGGATAACAAATAATAAAAATGATAACTGTGTACCTTAATGTCAATTCTGACTTATGGTGACTCTTTTTAGGGTTTTCTAGGTAAAGAATACTCAGAAGTGGTTTCCATGCCCTTCTTCTGGGAGGCAACCTGAGACTGTGAAGCTTGCCTGTGGTTACACAGACTGGCTCTTCTGGAATGCATAGTGGGCAATCAAACTCCCAACTTCTGGCCCAACAGCCAGAACTACTGGCAGTGAGTAGAGAGAACATTCCCACCCCAAAAAGTAAGACCAAAAAAAGTGCTCCATATTAAAGCCAACAAGTCTTTTAGAAATATTTAAGTGAAAATGTTGTTGTTGTTGTTGTTGTTGAAAAACACTGGGCACAGTCAAAATTATAAAAACATTGACTGGTATTATATAAGAGATACAAGTTTTAACCAAAAACCTAAGTGTCTGTTAAATATTGGCACAGTATGTATGCTGTTGCTAATACTGCTGTTTTTTGTAGCTCTGATGGTGTTATTTCTGAGATCTGCAACTGCTTATAGTACTGTGTGAAATTTCTTGAAATTCCTTTATTTTTGTTGTTGTTGTTACATTTCGAGCTCACCTTTCCACTATTAGGCCTGTATGGTGTGGTTTTTTTTTGCCTTGACTGTCCAGCACCCCCAACACACACATTCTGACAGATTGTAACTTAATGATCTGCACTTAAAATACATAAGGGGAGGCTAGACTAACCAGACTTGCACTCCCAAGCTTTTCCATACTGAGAACACCATATCTACTACACCTCAGATAGTAAAGGAAGGCAAAAGGAAGTCTCCAAAGTGAAATAGATGTCTTCAGACAGTTCATATTGGATGAAATGCCTCCAGAAAAACCTTGTCCCTAAACTATTTAGGGCTTTCAAGTTCAAAGCTGCCTCCTTTAACTGAGCCTCAAAATAAATTGGCACAAGAGGAGAGTAACATTCTTCAGTCTCTTGGCCTCACATGGATTGCATTCACATGGTCCATCCTGGAGTAGACAAAACTGATGGATATCTATTCTGTTCACTTTTATACACAACTAGAGAAAGCTAGGATGGCATACTCCACTTCTGCACCATTCATTCCCAACCTGCTCAAATTGCCAGAGAAGGCCTGAAAAGGAGCGGTAACCATGTTCAAATGAACACAGTTACAGAATTTTACTTGATCAGAAATCAGGGGTGCAAAACATATCATCTGCTGCTGTTAGATCCAAATTCATCTTACAAATTGCAACCAATTTGCTTTCAGTTGTTTTATAGCCCACCTGTCTTTATTTGTGTCTGAATATTGCAAAGTATTTGCATGCTATGATCAGGGATGTGATATGTGTGAAACTCAGTGCCAATGCACTACTGGTGCATCTCCAATATGCAGACAAAGGTTCCACCATTTTCTTTCCTTTCTTGCCTCTCCCTAGGAGCTCTGCAATTAATGGTAGCTTAGGTCCTATTTCTAATGTTACTGTGACCTACTGCACTCAAATCCTGCACAATTGCACAAATTTCACACACAATTGATTGTGTGTGATTTCACTCAATCAATAGGACTGAGATCTGAAAGCTGCCTCAAAAATAAGAATAAAGAAAATCCTCCAATTTTCCCTGTCTCCTGACAATGATAGCCAGGTGAATATCACTCTCTCCAACATGATGCCTTCATAAAATGGTCACTGATCACACAGACAGAGGAATTTCTGTTGGGTTTTCCGATTGTGTGCAATGCTCGTATAATCATATTCAACATGTTTTCCTATCTATCCTGGCAACATCCTGTCAAGAGCAGTGGGAACAGAGCTGGAGTCTGCCTCCCTCTGCTCACATGAACCAATTCATTTATAAATATGGCTTAGGCATCATGTCTTCAATGAAGGCTGCATTTAGCTCATCAGGTGGCTTTTGTAAAGAATGTTCCTGGCCACCATTTTCACCCAGGCATCCATGAGGAACAGTGGATCCAACACTCCAGCCTGCTGCTTCAAGGGGAATGCAACCACATCTACATCAGATATATATATTTCTAGTACAAATCAACCAAATTTCGAAATCCAATATGACTAGTTTGCATGATATTACCAGTTGATGTCTCTGACTGAATTTAGAATTTTGTATTCTGAGTACATATACCCTCAGAACTCAGGTCTTCCTTTAAATTTATTTAATTAATCATTTTAAGTTTGGTTATCACATTAGGTAGTGTGCATACTATATGTGTGCATGTGTCTCTCTGTGTTTATGTCTCTGTGTCTGTGTTTGTACATATGTATATGAATGTGTTCTACCTGTAATTTCACATGTCAGTATGGTAAATCTGTAGCATAAACAAAACAAAATGTTTACAGCTTTCTGATTCTATTAGAAAGTGTAGTGTTGAAGGATTTTTCCCCTTAGAGAAAGAGGAAGGTTTATCAAACCTGGTTCTTTTATATTGTAAACCTGCCTCTTGAAATATGTCTCAGAAAAGAAAAAGAGAGAGTTATTTAATGTTAAAAATAAAGGTCAAAAGTGGTGGTGGGGATCCCGTTTTCTTGGGTGAATTATACATCCAAAGGGCAGAGCAAAGAGAAATTTAATTTAAAATGTTTCAGCATGGAGACTGAATATATTTTAAAAATGAACACATTTACTGCATTTTTATGTTACACAGATGTGGCTACATATTGCTTTGCTGCTGGGGGAATCCATGAAAGCATGGAAATAATGCTTTAAACATTATAATGTTCCAATGACCTGCTCAGCACTGCTGAGAACTACACGGCAACAACCACACAGCAACAGCTTCCAGGCACAAGGCCATTAAGCTGTTATCTCCCTCCTTCCCTCCCCATGTTTCTACTTTTCATCAGTCCTGTCTGGTAAGATTTGGCCTTGATGACATTCAAAGTACTGAAGAGTGACTGACTATTCTAATGCACCTTATGTGGGCTTCTCTCTGTAGCGGCACCAGCTAGTGTTGAATCCAGTTTACAATGAGGAGAAAGAGGTATGGGTGGTAACTAAAATCCTGTATTATCCAGGCTATTCCATTGAAAGTGCTGACATTGACTCCTACAAATTGCCCAGACCACCCTTCTCCACACTGGTACACTAGAGATGTGTTGGCAACAATTTCTGTTATATTACAGCCAGGTATGCTGGTTCGTGGGAATTAAACATCTCTGAAGGTTACTGTGTTGACAAAGGTTTGCTTAGACTCTGCATACTTCTCTTTCTCCACACACCCCTTCTGTATGTTCTATTTTCCAGGTGGCATTAATTAACTCAAGATAATCCAGTGCTGGTATAGCTCAGTTGTTTGGTACACCTAGTTGTGCACCCAGAGGCTGGGAGTTCAAATCCCCATTGTGTCTCACTGGAGTGGGGCTAACTATGATCAACCAGAGCATGTGTGGCTAATGGGGTTATATGCCCTGCCAGCTATGTAGTGTTGAGCAAGCTGTAGAGTCCAAGCCACCACCAGAAAGAGGGACTGGTAAATCATGTCTGAGTACTTTGCACCTAAAGAAATAGGTGAATATCACCTTAATTCAGAATCAAATTATGGTTCTGGTTCTGGTTATGTTTGATTACCTGAGACTTCACACACAGGACTTTGTCGTTAATAGCAAAACTTAATATTTGTGTTGTATACTAATACACATCCCTGTCAAGTATTCATCAAAAAATGTTCTTACTTTGCATTGTAAACTGGTCAATAAAATATAGCTGTTAGTTACACATGTGGCTCTATACATGACTATGACTATGCCATTAAACTATTTCTGCTTGATTTTCTAAAACATAAATGGAGACTAAAATGAACAAAACAAGAGAGGGAATCCATACACAATAATATACGGCATAGCTTTTTCGAATGACGCTGTGAAGAACTTCTTAGTAGTAATCAATGTAGGCAATGCATTTATGGCACTATGCTTTCTTGAAATGATTAAATGCACTCAGAAAAACAGACACAACAGCTGGGCTGAGTTCAGCTTTCTTACAATCCAGGAATCTATCACAACATCCAATCTATCAAGCACAGTTTTTGTTCAATGTGGTTTATTGCCAAATACAGGACACATTTGTTCAATGCAGTTTACTGCCAAATACTTACTGCCAGATTTTACAGAATTCTTTCAATTGTTGGAATGACAGCCAGGCTTTGTGATGTCCTATGGTAGGCAGCAGAACAGGGGAACAGTGCTCTGTTCTATTAATGTGAATTAACTCTGATTGCATGAACTTCTGACTAGAGATGGGGGTATTCGTATATTGCTCCGGAGCTCGCGGTCTGCAAGCCACTCTTCGACCTTGCAGCAAGGCTCGTCCTCCTGCCTCCTGCCAGGAGTGGCTCGCAGACCGCAAGCTCTGGAGCAATAGGAAGGGAGTGTGGAGCCCGCAGCAACAGCGGAAGGTGAGTGGACAGTCCAGCCCCAGGGGGCTGGACCCTCGTTATGTCCACCTGTGTGGGGGTGGGAATTACCATCTGCTTATGGGGTGGGAATTACCATCCGCTTATCACATCGTGAAGATTATTTCCAGCCCTTCATCAAATATCTAACTAGACCTCATCTCTTATTTTCCTTTAATAATAATAATAAAAAGTTACCTATGATACCAGGGCAACATATATTTTAAAAAAACAAAAACCACAGTGTAGTTGAGTGGCTCAAAAATTTCTTTTGCAGTAATGGACAGAATTTTGATATAGAATAATATCATGGTCAACTCAGATTCCTTCGATATATCCATATGTATAATAATAATTCTTTTCCCACTCCTGTACAAAACTGTTATTCCATAGAACATTTTTGATTCTTTATTTAGACTTTCTGACTGTTTCATATAGTCAATCCCAGGTGGGGGTTCAAATAATGCAAGATGGAGGCATATGATCATATGTATGGGTGTCCTTTCTGTACAGGTGCAGCTGTTGGCTATAAGCAGAAGCCGAGTGTGTTATCAGCAACATAAACATTTGCCTGCAAATACGGGCTCATTTAGCATGGCAGCTCTGAGCAATCAAGTTAGAATGCTCACCCAAGTGAGTGCAGTAACCATTGTACTGCAGTGATCTTGAGCATCAAATATTGATACTTAGATGTAACCCAGCTGTTCTTAAATTATTCAGAACTATCAAGCAGCAAACAGAGAAAAAGGAAAGTCACACGCTTTTCAAAATGTCCTTTAAAATCTCTTGTAAGATGTAAAAGGTCAGAAGAAACCTAGCACTGATCACTAACTTTTCTTTACCTTAAAATAGTAGAAGTTCCCCCCAAATGGGCCATCTCAAAAATTTTCAGGGGGTCCTGTTGTAGGCCAAAACCTCCTATGCTTCCAGAATGAATCATATTTAAGTACTGTATTTACCAAATCATCATCAACATCCTCACCACAGAAGGAGTCCTCCCAAAGAATGTGAGGACTGTGAACAGACATGGGCATCTCCTGGGCAATGAGAGCATCCTGTCAGCTGATCCTTCCACTCTAGAAGCACCATTGGGTTCCTTTTGACACAAATGAAGAATCATCATGATGATCATCAATATTTCCAAAGCTCTTAAACCCATGAATGTTCTGGATTTTTGATATGACAATTTGAGGGATCGGGACAGGTTTCTGTCCAGATTGTATCTTTAAGAAATTCATGTCAGACAGCTCAGTGGTTTAGGCGTTGAGAGTTCAGTTCCCCCTTGTGCCTCCTTGACAGGGGCTGGACTTGATGATCCATAGGGTCCCTTCCAGCTCTGCTGGAGGAAAGATCCCAACTTTTAGTTAGAACAATATGTGGGAAATGAATTAAAAATCATTTAAGCCCCTTCCTCCGTGCTTACTATTTGTTATAGAAAACTCAACTATAGTGGATCAAACCTGGGTCCTGTCTATTGTGTGAGGCAAAGACTACCTGGGTTAGGCTTATAGCACAGGCTGGAAATGTTGTCCTTTTTGGGGACTAGATCACCAGCTCTCACCTCCTGGGTCTGTTGTACAGATAAAATCAGGAGTAATGGTGCAGGGAAAGACCTTATATGTCACCTTGAGCTCTTTGTGGGATATGAGTGAAAAAAAATTGTATGTACTAAATTAAGCAATTAAAGTAACAACAACAATAACAACTCAAAATTATAAAATGTCAATGAGTATGCATTTGTTTAAAAGCAAATTGAAATATCTTGGACAAATGTTATTCCCAGGTTAACACTAGAAAAGCAGTGTGACTGGTGCTGAGTTGGTGTCCATTGATCTAGTACTCTAGACTGCTGCATTCTGTATCCATGTTAAGCTTCTGAGGCAGTCCCATGAAATACATCTTACTATCCAGCACAGATGTATGCAGTGTTTCAGCTGGTGGGACATACTTTGTGTTACTTTGTTTTACTACCAAATGGAGAAAGATGCAAATGGTAGCTCAGGGATCGGAACCAGCTGCCTAATGCACGGTGTGCCAGATACTGGAATGACCTACTTACACAAATACAAATCTATATTTGAGTTACTACAGAACGTAGTAGTAGATTCAAACACATTTAGCTGCTATTATTTGAAAATTAGAGAATCAAAAAACAGTCACTGATCTAGTGTGAAACATTCAGTCATATACCAGCAGATCCTGATCTACTTCCTTCCCATCCCATATCTAGGATTTGCACCTCTGTGTTTCCACTGCTGGCTGGGGTATGGTCCTATAACTGGACCAGAGTTGTTTTATGGCGAGGCAGTAGGAGCTTTGCTGGTAACTATTTCACATTGGCTTGCCCCTCCTGACATATTGCTTATTCCCTTATGGTAATAGGTCAGGGGATGTTCTCACATCTGGTCCTTGGATTTGAGATCTGCTTTGCATTCTTTTGTCCATTCCTTCCCCACCCCATATTTGAAGTTTATTAAGAGAAGATAAGGCTAACTGGAAAAGACAAGATTACTCGGAAAAGTTGAAGGCAGCAGGAGAAGATGAGGACTAATCATGTGATGGATGGATTCAACTAAGAAAGCCATAGCTTTTAATTTGCATGACCTGTCAATGACAGGACCTGTTGGAGGTCATTAATTCATAAAGTTGTCATAAATCAGAAAGAAGCTTCTTGCAGGTGCATGCATTAAATTCCTGCCAGCTGAGTTGCTAGAGAAACTATCATGTTCTGTTTCAGTATGTTCTGTACCAAATTTGCAGCATGCTGGTAGTTTTCCCAGAGGATGAAATCCCACACAAGATTGAGGTTTCCCTTCTGTGCACAGCTTTCCCTTGTTTGGACATTTGGAAACATTTTATCCTGAGTTTCCAAAAGAGCCTTGGGCTGTTTGAGAAGTTTCCTTTGACCCTGCCAGACTGGTGCTCAAAAAAGCAAGTCCATTACTTTAATGTGATTTTGCTTTTGTTTTTCATTGCCAACCATCTCCACAGCTGTGCAGCAGGCCTGGTTAAACCATGGAGAAGGCAAAGTTCTTACTGAGGCTTACAATCACTTGAGGTTGCTCATTTTACTCAATTGACATGGGAAGTAATTGGTGCTTAGGGCCTTTGGAGGAGCAGACACAACTGAGAGAACTTAAAAATCTGAGTTGGCACATTGTAAGCTCTAGCAAATTTTTAAAGATGTTACCCTTATGTTCCAGAAACAGCACTTTTTTTGATTTAACTTTTTTAAAAAACTGTTTTAGCACAATACACAGTTGAAACATGAAATAAATATGTATCAAGGGCTGCCAGGCAGTTTCATGGATGCTGCACCAAAAAGATGCGCCAAGAGAGAACACCAAGAAAGAGTTCCCCCTCCTCTGTCACTGTAGTTCAAGACAGCAAAGCATCTGTAGTCCAATAGAGCAAAGCATTATTCCACTTCTTCAATCTGTTGCTCCACTAACTTGAATTGGCAATCAAGCTGAGCTAGGCAGCTTTATATAAACTATTCTGGACTGGACTCTGAATGTTGTCATATGTTGTCAAGTTGCTTCCAACATATGGTGGCTCTATGCATGAATGACCTCCAAATGGTCTTATCATTAACAGCCCTGCTCAGGTCTTCAGTTCAGCAGTTTATTGCTGGATTAATAGATTGGCATGACAATCAAGCTGCTTCTGTGATGTTCCGGCGGCTGAATCAGGCCCAGAATCGTACATCTGAAACTATTTTGCATGTGGTGTTCCTCCTTCAGTTCGAAACTTGAAGTTTGTTGCTTCTACTCACCTCGACATATGAGGCAAGATGTGTTGAATGATCCCCAGTGGCAACATGTACAGATACAGCACAGTTTTAGTATAATTTAAAGCTTACATTAACAATTCAATCCACATTTTTCAGCTGTTACTTTATGAGAGGTCAGGGCTAATAGCCCTTTCTAGCATCAGCCTTGCTCTGGAAGATCAAGTACGTATTGTACTAATACATTTATAGACACCATTAGCAGCCATGAATGATAAACCAAGCTATTGTAGCATATTGGAACCATTGTGTGAAGTGTACCAGGGCTTGACAAAAAAAGATACCTACCCAGACTCTAAGATCTGTCAGCTAACATCAATATAGTATCTGCAGGGGATCAATTCCAAGCCCCTCCTCCTGCAGATGCTGAAAAATGCAGAAGTATTGAATACTATATATTGGATGGTCTTTGGCTCCCTCTAGTGTCCGTTTCTGGTAAATACACCCTGGAAATTCATATAAATATGTATTTCTGAGGGTTTTTTTATTTAGTATTTTCAGATAGGGGGATCCTACTGTACAGCTCCTGCATCTGGGTGTCTGTTTCCCTGGAGTGATGGTATCCCAGCAAGTGATGCTTTTTCTGTTTGTTTGGTTACGTGCCATGAATGTAGCAATTGCACCTGATTCAGTGGCCTAATCTCAACAGACCATATCTGGTTGCACAGCACAGTTTTTGCAATTTGCTGGCTCTTGATTGCACATCCTATTGCACAACCAGAAGCCATTGTGGTGTGCAGTAGACATGGGACAGTTTGTTTATTAATGCTTGCACAACTGCTGTTATGCATAGGATTAATGCATCTGATGAATTGGGCTTCAGCCATATAAATCTACTATTGCATTCAAATTTTATTAAAGGAATTTGTTCTTTCTAGAGTTGTTTTCATAAATCCAAAGATTTATTTTACCTACTTACATATTTATTTTGTCTGGAAAGAAAGTAACCAAAAGACATGCTTGCATACAATCAATGCCCCATAATTATTACATTAAGCCTAAGGCATCTTTAGTCCTAGTAAATTAAAAATACCATTTCATTTGGTTCAGTAAGTCCTGTTCCCACTCATGTCTTAGCCCTACCTCACCAGCCCCCTCTGAACCTTGTCTTTGGGTTATGTTGAGTCCTCAGTGCCTCTAGGCTTTTCTTGCTCTGACATTCAGGCCCTCCACCACTGTTGTGCTTTTATGTCTCCTCTCACCTTAAATATTGTCCTAATGTAACTCTACTTTCCTGTGCCAAGCTCCTAAAACCACACTGTGGGTGGCTCTCACTCAACCATCATTTTGCTTTCCTTAGACAACCTTTGCAGTACTTTCCCACTGAAGGCTTCTGTATCCCTTCTCTGATTCCATCAGCTTTCTTTCCATCATCTAATCTCATTAACTTGTTAAGCCAAGTCTTAGATGCTCTCCTTCTATTCTCTTTTGGTCTCTTTTTAACGGTCCCATCTTTAAATTCGAATGCTGGAGAACTCTTTTCACCTGCTTGCCTGAGGACAAATTCACATCTGAAGTGGATTCTCCCTCCATGGAGAGTCTTCCACTCCAAGCTTTCATATGAACCACATTCTTGGTACACCAATATATTTTTCACTTGGGTGACTCGCATTGATGTATGAAAAGCTACATTTTAAGGTTTTGTTTTTTTTAATCAGTGTGACATCTTAGGGATGGGCAAATACAATGACTGCAAACTTTCTTTTTTGTGGTACACCAGTTATGGAGCCCTCTACCCATTCTCTCTCACATTTTTGTCTTACAGATGCCAGTTAAAAATATATCTATTTACACAAGTTTTCGGGGAGAAAGCAACTGTTCAATTTGCCTTTCACTGCTGCTTGCTTTGTATTGTTTGTATACATTACAAGAAGACTTGTTAACCTGTTATTTTAGATACTTGTAATTTTAGATGTGTGTGATTTGTGACTTTAGATTTGTGGTTTTAGATATTTGTAATTTGCGTGGTTTTAACTGCCTCAATCTAAAACTAATTTATGAGAATTGATAGCTACACAAGGAAGGGCAGGACATATACTGAGTGAATAACAACAACCCACTCCTCCATGGACTACTACTACTACTACGACTCCTACTACTACTACTACCACCACCACCGCCACTAACAACAACAACAAGAATAACAGTAATGTGCAGGAAGTTGACAGAAGACCCCATCCACAGTGCAGAGTAACCAGTCAGAAAGGGACAAGCTGAAGCCTTGTTGCTGAGACAATTAGACCCAATGCCTCCATCCGTGCTTGCTACATTCTATGGCTAAATCTGTCTCAGCCACTGCTAAGAATTACCACTCCTCTCTTTCTTAATCATCCACTGCTCACATCGTCCGCATACTGGCTCTTGCTGCTTCTTGGCAGCCCTCATATACTGCATCTTCCCTCTTTGCTACCACAGAAACTTAAGAGGCCAGTTCAAGGTAGTGGGATGGCCAGGGCCCACAAAATAAAATAAAAAAAGTGGTGGCAGTTTAAAGGCTGTTTGTTATTCCCTGTCATTGGTAGAGCGGGCAGTACCATGATGACTATAAAAATAGGTTTTGAGACCACTGCTGGCACACTGTTCTGCTTTCCATACCTGAAGAATGAGGTGTTAGTTGAGAGAGTTCAAAGGAGAGAGACACAAATCATCTGAAGATGAGAGCATTAGGAATATGACAGTGGTTTGAGCTTGTGGAAAAATATGAGAGGTTACTGTGAAGTGCACTGTAAATGAGACAGACTGTATGCATACATTCATGCATAGCAAAAGTCATCCCATAAAACTGCGCCTCAGAAACTAGAGGAATTATCACCTGAACCAGGACATAACTTTTTTCTCACTGCCACTAGTTTGGTAACATATAATAGCTAGGCATTAAGGGTTCTGGATCCAAGCCCAATGGAATTAGGTAATCAGTGGCTTTAAATCACGGAAACCCTTACCCGATTACATTGTCTAGGCAGCCTAATGTTTTATTGGGATTGCCCTCTTTTTTGGATCTAGGCCAATCTGCCAAATATTTTCAGCATTGGAATGTCCCTCATTGGGCACCGGTTTTATCAAGCTTCCAGCTGGTATACAGAGACAGAACATATTGCTGAAGGTTTCATCATCTTAATAATACACACCTTGTTGCAACGTAACATCTGTAAAATTTTCTGAGGAAGGGGAGGAGATTTCCATGCTAGGCAAGACTGAGGCTAGGTACAAATCTTTCTCAGCCTTTTTTAAATAGATAGTTATCATTCTCGGAATGGCGCAGGTGGGTGTATTTTATTTTTTGATCAATGGGTGAGTCCCTTCATTCTGTTGTGACTAGATTTCCTTTTTAATGCTTGCATTCACATTTCTGGTGCAGGGAAGCCAGAGAGGAGTGCCAATCCATTCGGAAACAAAAAGAAAACATATAGTCCACCTCAGGAAATGTGCTGAGAAGGAAAAGATCTACTATCATGAAATTTCAACGGTCTGCAGTGGGATAAAGAGTAGTACTTGGGTTCCTCAATATTTTCATGTCAGGAGGCACACCACAGAGAAGCCACTAGGGCTGCATGGGCAAGCAGCTTCAGATACAATGTGGATCTACCCATCACAAGCTCATCGGTCTCAGCAGGATAATATTTTGTCTCAAGGAATAGAGTATGAAGATAGATTTATCAATAGCTCTTTGACATGACAGTTCAACAAAACTTTTTTGTTGGAAAGGAAAATACCTCTGATAATCAGAAACTGCTCTCCTCAACTGTATGATGGACAGGCTATATTTTAACATATTTTTACATTCATCCTCAGACTATTTTATGTATTTTATTTGCATCAGACCATCTTCGAAAACCTGACGTGCTGTTATTATCTTATTTTGAATTTTGAGCTAAGGCCCTGAATACATGCACAAGCATAAGCCAATAGCCATTCAGCTTTAAGACTTTCCATGTCATGAAACATCATTGCGGTGTCCGTCCAGGTCATAAATATTAATAAGCTATTTGCATGTACCAATGAGAGTGCTGGAGAGGCGGAGTCACCAGATATAAGGGTCTCTGCAGGGGGGGAGTTGTGGAGAGTTGAGAAGGGAGGTTTTGGAATTGGGAATTTGGAGTAGAGAGGGGTGGGTGGGTGGGTGGTCAAGAGTGGATGAAGTAGGATATTTGGTTAAGAGTTAAAGACATTGATTGTACCTTCATCACCTGTAATAATGAACAACTTCTATTTGGTTCTATTTAAAATGACACAATGCTGGACCTCTATTATTAATAATACATAATGTTGATGTAATCAACTGGTGGCAGCGACGACACATAGCTTGTGCCCTTTGATTGGTGAAACAACCAAGAGACAGGCGGAAACGTGACAATCATAAAGACTCCTGTGGCCCCTTAAAGACTAACAAAGTACATCTGTCTGGTGCACCTAAGAAAGGTGGCTGCAATCCTCAAAAGCTTATGCCAAATAATACTAGTTAATTTTTAGGGGCCACAGGTCTGCTGTTTTTACTGCAAGGGACTATCATGTCTTGCTAAGTGACATATTGGGATACTGAACATGCAGGGACTTGTGTCCATACATTCAAAACTATGCATGCATATGTATACACAGGAACTGGTGTGTATATATTCAGAACTATTAATGTATCTGAATATGTGACAAGTGAAAATGCATGCAACTAAAATACTTTATCCTGGTTGTGAAAAAAACACATCTTTCATAGCTAGTGGTGAAAACTTCTGGGCGTTGCAGTCTAAGAACACCTGGGTTTCCCAAGGTTGAGAACCACTGCTCTAGAGTGATGAAAGGCCTGTTTTCTGAATTATAAGAAAGTGTAGACTTAATCACCCACTGAAACAATTTTCAACAACATTTCAAAGATATAGTTCAGATCCATTGTGATTTGGATGCCTTAGTGGATACAGCTCCAGTTGATGGGATTTTGGCATATCTTCATCCAGTTATAGTGTACGCCTGTCAGTTTATACACTCTGAAGATGCAAGACACAATCCTTAGTGAAGGTTGCACTCAACCCTTGCCTTTTCTGGATAATAAAAGAAGCTGGAGGAGAGGGTGGATGGGCAGGTAATGGTACTGATACATGCTTGCAGTAAAAACAGAAGTAACATCTATGTAAAAAGAAAAGAAAAAGAAAAAGCCCTCCATGAGCCTCACCAGCCAGTCTTCAATATTTCATTATCAGGCAAGGTGCTAGACTGTTGGTGGCATCTCAGCTCCAAGGATTTTTGAATGAGTCAGATTATCTCTAAATCTGTTTCAGTTTGACCTCAGGCCTGGTTATGGTCCCTTTTGTAGATTATATCTGCTGGTAATTGAAGAGGGGGAGTGTGTCCTTATTCATACAGCTTGACTTACTTGGCTTTCAACTTTTGAGCTAAGGCATCTGTCTGGAATCGCAATGGGAGGCAATGTTTTATAGTGCACCCAATCTATCCTGGAAAGGCAAATCCAGAAGGTGATGCTGGAAGACTTCTGTTTGATGACCCTCGGTATTCCATCACATACCTCATGTTGTTTCACTTAAGCTTGAACCCAGATTTTGGGATTCAGTGACATTGGTATACTAGTGACATCCAGTTCTATAAGTTTTCCCCACCTAAATCCAAGGAAACTGTTATTGTGCTAAATCAACATCTGGCATTGCTAATAGATTGGATTAGGGCAAACAACTGGAATGCTAAAGCAAGCAAGACAGAGTTGCCTCTGGTTCATCAGAATTCTGATCAAGGTAACAGGAATTCAGCTGCATTGTATGGAGTGATATACCCCTTAAAGAATCAGGTTTGATTTTGGGCATTATACTCTTGGTTTTAGCCCTGAATTTAGAAGCCTAGGTTTCAACCTTGCCAGCAATGCATTTGCATGGTAATGCCAAGCACACACTGCTCCTATTCCTGAAAATATCAGATCTGACTATGGGGACTCACACGTTAGACGCATCCTATTTGGACTGTTGTAATGTGTGCTATGTAAAGTGGCTTTTAAAAATGTTCAGAAACCTCAGTTATTCTAGAACACTGCAGCAGATTGTTGACTGTGACCAGTTACAGAGAACATGTGGCTTTGGGATAACAGTTTCCCCATCTACCAGTCTATTTCCAGGCACCTCAGAGTGTTGGCCACAAAGTAATGTACAGCTTTGTACCCAGCCTATGTAAGAGGATGCAGTCTCCCCAATGAGCTTATCCAGATGTTAAGATCATTAAGACAGGTCCTGTCTTAGTCTGGCCACACTCAGAGTCATGTTTGGTAGGAATTCAAAAGAAGACTTTTTCAACATCCATGCTAACTTTCTAGATCTCCCTGTTAAGCAAGGCCTCTCCGTATTCTTTCCACTCGTAGGCAAAGACCTTATTATTTGACAGACCATGTGACATTTATGCTGAGTTGTTGCTGAAGGGGGTTGTGACTGCTTTTGTGCTTTTGCTTCTTCTTTTTCTTTTTAGGAACATGATTTTAATTTGTGTTTTAAATCTTTTGTTTTTCTATTTGTTGATTTGAATTTTATTGCTGTTAGATGTTTTAAAAGCCATGTTGTGGTAAAAAAAGAAGAAGGATATATGTATGATAAATAAATAAAGACAGAAAATAACATTGTTGGTATTATAAAGACAGAAACTGACAATACAGACTGCGTTCAAATATTCAGAAATCGATAAACTGTTTAAGCCCACAGGGAAGCAGGTATATTTCATTTCAGCTTTTTCTTGAAAAAGCTCATGTTGGAAAACAGAATTGTCAGTGGAATTTCTCCTTAGGTTTTGTATATTTTTTTTTCTGAAAAATCAGGGTGAACATACAGAAGAATGGTCAGGACATTTTAGTCTAGGTGTTTGGTTGTTTGTTTACTAGCTTATAAAATATTTCCAATCACTGACCCAGTGTGAAATAAGCTCTAGCATTTCCAGCTTTGAAGAAAAGCAAATCAAGCTCAATTAAGACAGCTTCCAACCAGCAAACTCCTCAAGAGAAGAAATCTCTTTGTTGACTGGTTAGCTAGTTATGGTGCTGTTCAAGGCTGAAAGAACAAACAGAATCATATGATTCACTTCAATACCTGGAGGATTTTAGAAGGTTATAACAACCAGAGTTCAGCATTCTTTAACTGTGAATGATCGAAACTTCAGCAAGCAACATTTTCATGGTCTATGAATCATCTACAGTAACTGGCTAACCAAAAGGTATTCCAGCTAAGATTTGCAATAAGTACATTTTCCTTTATATGTATGTGATAATTGTTTCCCTAAGTACAGATAGCTCCTGGGGCTGGAATTCCATCTTTCATATAGCTGGTGGATTCATGATTTCAGTAAATAAGCAAAAGAGGAGAAAAAAATGTATTTATACAATTGTCTTCCTACAAGGAATTGTACATCACTTCTGAGTAGTCTTTACCTTGAAAACCCTGAAAAGGATTGCCATAAGTTAGAATTGACTTTATGGTACATGATGATTATGATGATACCCTCTTTTAACAATATATAAACATGCTACAAGCCCATTCGGAGGAGTTGATGCCAGGCATCGAGGAAAAGAGGAGAGCTCTAGCAGCATACAAAGCCTGTCCTAGTGAGTACAACTTGCAGGCTCATCGAGTTGCTCGTAGCAAAGTCCAACAGGCTGCCAGGAGATGTTTTAATGATTATTGGCTTCAGCTCTGCTCTCAGATACAGATAGCAGCGGACACAGGTAACATCAAGGGAATGTATGACGGTATCAAGCAGGCTTTAGGTCCAATACAGAAGAAATCTGCTCCTTTGAAGTCTGCTACAGGCGTGATCATCCAGGACCAAGCACAGCAGATGGAACGCTGGGTGCAGCACTACTCTGACCTATATTCCAGAGAGAATGTAGTAACCGAAGTGGCATTAAATAACATCGAGTGCCTGCCTGTCTTGGAAGAGTTGGACAGCGAACCAACTTTAGCAGAAATAAAAGCAGCCTTGGATTTCCTCGCCTCCGGCAAGGCACCTGGGAAAGATAACATCCCTGCTGAAGTGCTGAAGTGCTGTAAAGAGATCATCACCACCGAGCTGTATGAAATCTTTTGTCTTTGCTGGAGGGAAGGTGGAGTACCACAGGATATGAAGGATGCAAACATTGTCACATTGTATAAGAACAAAGGAGACAGGGGCGACTGCAATAAGTACCATGGCATCTCTCTTCTCAGCGTTGTAGGGAAGCTGCTTGCCTGTGTTGTGCTGAAGAGACTCCAGGTGCTTGCAGACAGAGTCTATCCAGAATCACAGTGTGGATTTCGAGCTAATAGATCCACCACTGACATGGTATTTTCCCTCAGACAGTTGCAGGAGCAATGTAGGGAACAACAACAGCCACTCTTTGTGACCTTCATAGATCTTACAAAGGCCTTTGATTTGGTTAGCAGGGACGGCCTTTTTAAAATCCTTCCCAAGATTGGATGTCCACCTCGACTCCTTAACATCATCAGGTCCTTTCATGAGGAAATGAAGGGCACTGTAGTTTTTGATGGCTCAACATCAGATCCCTTTGACATCCGAAGCGGAGTGAAACAGGGCCGTGTCCTTGTGCTGACCCTGTTTGGAATCTTTTTTGCTGTCATGCTGAAGCAAGCCTTTGGAACTGCAACAGAAGGTGTCTATCTCCGGACTAGTTCAGATAAAAAGCTCTTTAATCTCTCTAGATTGAGAGCAAAGACCAAAGTCCAGCTGAAATGCATGTGGGACTTCCTCTTCGCCGATGATGCAGCTGTTGTTGCCCATTCTGCTGAAGACCTCCAACAACTCATGAATCGTCTTAGCAAGGGCTGCCAAGACTTTGGATTAACAATCAGACAGAAGAAAACACAAGTCATGGGCCAGGGCGTGGACTCACCTCCCTCTATTACCATCTCCACACAAGAATTGGAGGTTGTTCATGACTTCGTGTACCTTGGCTCAACGATCTCTGACAATCTCTCCCTAGATGTCAAGCTGGATAAACGCATTGGCAAAGCAGCTACCAAGTTCTCTAGACTCACAAAGAGAGAATGGCTTAATAAGAAGCTGACGGCATATACCAAGATCCAGGTCTATAGAGTCTGTGTCCTGAGTACGCTCTTGTACTGCAGTGAGTCCTGGACCCTTTGTGCACGGCAGGAGAGGAAGCTGAACACGTTCCATATGCGTTGTCTCTGACGCATTTTTGGTATCACCTGGCAGGACAAAGTTCCAAATAGAGTAGTCCTAGAATGAGCTGGAATTTTTAGCATGTATACATTACTGAAACAGCAACGTCTACGTTGGCTCAGGCATGTCGTGAGAATGGCTGATGGTCAGATTCCAAAAGATCTCCTGTATGGAGAATTAGTGCAGATAAATTGCCCCAGAGGGAGACCACAGCTGCAATACAAGGATATCTGCAAGCGGGATCTGAAGGCCTTAGGAACGGACCTCAACAGATGGGAAACCTTGACATCTGAGCGTTCACCCTGGAGGCAGGCGGTGCATCATGGCCTCTCCCATTTTGAAGAGACACTTGTTCAGCAGGCTGAGGCAAAGAGGCAGTCCCGAAAGCAGCAAAATCAGGGAGCTGGACAGGGGACAGATTGTATTTGTCTTCAGTGTGGAAGGGATTGTCACTCTTGAATTGGCCTCCTCAGCCACACTAGACGCTGTTCCAAGTCCTCCATACAGAGCACATTACCATAGTCTCTTGAGACTGAAGGATGCCTAATCTAATCTAATCTAATCTAAAACATGCTATCTAAGACTCTTTTTCTGTGCTTAGAAGTAGCATGCCAGAAGTTAGTTAGTCACCTGTAAGTATTTTCTTTTAGTGGTAAAAAGGGTACAGTGAAGTCACATTCCCCAACAATACAACAAGCAGGGACAAAATTACTTCACTGGTGTAATCAGCAACACTTTCAAATTACTTTCAAAAGTTACTTGTGAAGGGCATTTAATGTATTTTGGAGGCATTTTGATAAGGATGCTTTATTTTCGTTTGTTTCACTCTGTTATCAATCCTAAAATTGGTTCCTCACCACAACTAACTGAAAGTAACGAGAAAGTAAGGAGTAGAGCAAAAAGTAAAGCAACAAGTAACTTTTCAACACTGTAACAAACAACAATGGCTAACCTTATAAACACTATAACGATTGGAATGACGGATTATTAAAAGCAGACTTGCAAACTCTGTTTCTTTGAGTTAATCCCAAATAACATTTTCTCATTCAAAAAAATGAACACAAATAGACAGGGAAATCAGTTTGATATTTGCTCATCTAGCAGTTTAGTGAACATCTTGACTTAACTATTTTTCAGGAAAATGAGGCATGCTGTGTCCCAAAGATTTCCCTGCAGTCTGCCACCAAATGTCACTCAATTTATATAATGTTGGGATCTAAATGCAAACTCGCTGAGCAGGATGTTAATCAAATTTTAGTAACATCGTATGGTGTTTCCATGTAGCCAAGAAGGTATACTAAGTCTTGGCAGCTCATGACAGGGCAGGAATGCACCTCCCTGAAATTTGTGGGACAGGCCTCTATGCCTCAGTCCACAAGCTGCCCCTACACTGAGGGCCACTTCATGCATGGATTTCCTGATGCCTGGAGCGCTGCTGAGGGGAAAAAGCCCTCAAGTAGTTTTCATCTCGAGGTTGTAAAAAACAAAGAGCATGTCCGGACTGGGCATTTTAGGTGTGGGGTGGATCAGGCTACAAAGAGTTTGTTGAGGTCAGGAGGGAGGAGCGATGTGCCCTTTGGCATGCTCTTTTTGTCCGAACAGCAAACAACCCCTTGTAGGCTGACCAGCTGTCAATTAAGCACTCTACAGATGATCAGGAGAAGTTAAATTAATTTTTAATCCCTCCTCTCTCCCTCTGTCCATGCCATTCTGTTTTCTCCCTCCTCACCACTTCCATTTCTTGTTCTCCCCACACTTTCTCAGCTGCTCATCCAAGACTAATGAGAGATGGGGGGGGCAGTTGGAGAGAATCTTAAGGAGCTGGAAAATGGAAGTAGGATTGGTTCTTAGTGGGGAATCACCTTAGAAACCAACATATGCCCCAGCGCACTGGGTGGGGACTTGTATCTGACATCGGCTCACCTGGACTCACTACTGTTAGTAATGTTAAAAATACCCACTCAGGGGATGCAGCCTGCCACAAGCCAAGGGTGAGGGATCGGTGGAGGGAGGCAACTAGGGGGATGGTAAGGTGGACATGTTGGCAGGAGAGAGGGATAAATGCCTCTATAAGCTTCAGATCTGCTGGAAGGCTTCTGGTTTTGAGGTCCTGATAAGTGGACCTCAAATGGCCTACTCTCCCTTGGAAACTCTCCCTTGGAGGAATATGTGGCTATGATGTACTAAACAGGCTAAACAAGCATGGCAAAAGAATGCATGCCCCACTGCTGGCCCAGAAAGGTGTGTGACAGCTCTTAAAGAGGAAAGATGGCTCCATCAAAGTATAAACGCATATGAACGTGGCCTTTTTTAAAAATCCAAACCATGTCCTCAGCAATCCATATAGCATAGCTATATGTCAGTATGGACAGGCTCAAAGCAGCTAAAACAGAGCTGGTTTCCACATAGCAGCACTTTCGCAGAGTTAGTACATGGACTCACCGCTATTCCTCCACTCTTTATGGGGCCATTTCATTGCCAGCAAATGCCCTAAATATAAGAATTTGCTGATTACTGTGTTAGTGGCATTTAACAACAACAACAACAACAGCTAATTGTTTGTTTGTTTCATACTGAGTTTTTTTTTTTTTAAATCTGTTTTTATTCTGTGGACGTGATAGAACATCCAGCATTTGCTGCTGGAAGCATATATAATCAGGTGAGCAGACAACTTCTCAGGCATCTGTTTCCTTCCTGACATTGACATACTGCGTATCCAGTCCCCATCCAATTGTAATCTAACTGCAAAGCTCTCATTGATTAATGGATCTGGATTGCACAGTGTGACTTGGGTGAAAATCAATGCACTCCTTTAGAGCACTCTCTCTTTCTAAATGGGAGAAAATATTTATTCAGTGTTGTGCTGTTTTTAATGCCTTCAGCAAGGGCCATTATGAAATACAATATACTATTGTATATCATAATTGGAAAGCTCAGTTTGTTGACATGTATTTTTTCCGATGTCAAGCTGATGTTGTACATTATTCTGACTGCCTACTTACGAACAGCTCCTCCATGAATTTCTCTCCTCACTTTAAGACAATGAGCATAAAAACGAACAGGTTTTATTTGGCATAAGCTTTTGTGGAGTGTAGTAGTCCACTTCTTTAGAGGCGACAACAAGAGACTACAACAACCATCTCCTTGGGAAATAGCTCCTTCTGTTTCTCCCATTTCTCTTTGCAAAATATGTATTAGTTGAATTTGTAATGTGTCTTCCTTTGCTCCTGATCTTTCATCTAGTCATGACCCCCCTTCCTCCATACCTGTGTATGCTGAGAGAATAAAGAACAGACATTGTGAGTAACGAACTTGTATCAAAGTGTCTGGGAACTGATTCAACCTTCCTGGAAATGCACAAGGGTCAGGGCCCCAGGACTGTATCATTTCAAAATGCAGCTGGGGGTATACTCTGTTTGAAGGACTCCCTGTGACAGAAATGTACAGTATGTTTATGAAAGACACCTCATCAGGTAGAAGGTCTGCCAAATATCTTATCCTTGACATGACAGGGTTTCTCATGAATACACTTGATTGTTGCTCCTAGTCTAAAGTGCTATCCATACTTGTTTATTAGCACTTGTATTCTTAAACTGCAATTTATTATACAGTCCTAGTTTTCTCACACTGTAAAGCAGACATCCCTTTTACTATGCCAGGAATTATACTAAGCAGTTGTTTTTATAATTTATTTTCAGAGAGCTCACAAGCTTGCTCACAATCTTTAAGAAAATTTGGATTGTTCTTAATAAATACATGAAAGAACATTCTGTGGCTTTTGGGTCCTGGTTTTCTATGGGACCAGCCCAGGGACATGCAATTTCTCTACCATTGTTCCTCTATTGTGATCTCGGCATTATCTGTACCTCCCACCAAAGCAAAGTGTGCTGCTTGTATACCGCCCCATAGCACTTAAAGCAATCTCTGGGAGGTTTACAAGTTAATTACGCAGGCTACACATTGCCGCCGCCCCCTCCCCAGAGAGCTGGGTACTCATTTTACCAACCTCGGAAGGATAGAAGCCTGAGTCAACCTTGAGCCGACTACCTGGGATTGAACCCCAGGTCATGAGCACAGTTTTGGCTGCAGTACAGCAGTTTAACCACTGTGCCACGAGGCTGCTTTGAGGATGTAACTGACTGAGTTCTGATTTAGTAATAAAAGTGGTGTGAGGAAACAGCATGAGCCCTCCCAGAAAAATAATAATTTTGCAAATATGGCCATGGTATCAGAAAATGTTTACTATGTTGAGTTTGCTAGCTTGGAATAATGACCATAGTTGGAAAATTCCCCTAATCCATTCGATTCATAGTGATGGGGAATAAATGGTAAAGCAGGTGCCATCTGTGGCCCAACTATAGACTGAGATTTTTTTTTCCTCTTCTGGTAAAATAATCACCACATTTTCCCTTTCCTTATATATTTGGCTTGATGTCCAAATTTATGATGATGCTATAAGAGGAAACTACCCCATATGTAAGCAAAACATGGACTCTACCCAGCCACAAGGACCAGTGATCACTGCACAGAAAAGACCAGCTAACGACACCCATCAATCACAGTGACAGATCATCTCTCCCCCTTATCACAACAATACACCCACAACAAAAACAAGCTGATCACCATAATCACTTAATCTCCTGAAAAGGACAAAAGCTGATCCCACAGCCATAAATACTCAACTATCCAACAAACTGCAACAGAGCACAGACAGAGTTCTGACTCCTGTCTTCTGAAGATGCCGGCCACAGAGACTGGTGAAACGTTAGGAAGAAAAACCTTAAGAACACGGCCAAACAGCCTGGAAAACCCACAACACCCATCGGATCCCGGCCGTGAAAGCCTTCGAGAATACAATGGACTGAAATCCTGTTCATAGCATAAGACAAATCATAACTTTCAACCTATTCCTCCCAGTAAACAAAGCATCAGTGCAGCAATTCTTGGAGCCTGGGGTGAATGCATACTAGTTTGGTGCATGTATGCACCCCTTGAAAACTGTGGTGGGGCTGCTTTGTTTACTGGGGAGGAAAGGACTGAAAATCAGAACTTGATTTATGCTATGGACAGGATTTTGGCCTTTGTGTATGCAAAACTGGTTCTGAAATTTCTACATAGCTTTCAAGGCAGAAAGGCTGAGGAAGAAATTCTTATGAGAAACTGCTGCCAGCAAGGGTAGGCATTTCTAGGTATTAAGAGGCCAAACCTCTGTCAATATAAAGCTGCCTTCTCCTAGCTGGCACCCTCCAGAAGTTTTATATTACAACTTCAAGGACTCCTGACTATTGATAGTGCTGCACAGGAGCCAGCCTGCTAATTTAGGTCTTTCTTCCAGGCGCATCTCATTCAGATACTTGCAAGGGGCCTGTAAGGTAGGTTGAATTCCCAAAATGGAGAATTACAATAGCTGTTGTTAAGAAAATCCAAAAATCCTATCACTATCCAAAATATCTCTAGGGTACCAGGTTGCAGATGATTTGTATGAGGCATCAGAAGTAGACATGGCAGCTTCATATTTGTATCCTCAGGGATACGAATATGAAGCATGGCACCACAGGTACCATGGAAGTCCATTCCCTCCGTCCAGAACCAGCCTGGTCCACTCATCAGGCTTCATGTAGTAACATCGTGCCATTCGCAGAAGTAGGACGGCTGGTGCTTCCCTGCCTCCCTGCACTGCTGACCACTCCGGCGAGAAGAGAGGGGTGATGAGTCTCTCTGCTCAGCTGTTGAGTAGTCAGCACTGCAGAGAGGTGGGGAAACACTGGCCAGGCTACTTCTGAATTTGGCATGATGTTACCAACAATGGACACATGCACCACGTGAAGTCCAGTGAGTGGACTGAGCTGGTTCTGGAGGGAGGGTCCAAAAGACCTGGTCACCTGTGGTGGTGATATTTGTATTCAACTCCCCCCGGAGACAAAGATGAATATCCCATATCTAATCAGGACCATGTGCTCTGACTCCATTAACTACTTACTGAATGTCATTATTATTACACTATGTCCAAAATCCTGTTGTGTAGTTCTGCTGGTGCAACAACAGTGATATCACTGACAGAGTACCACTAATTAAAGGGTTCCTGCTGTGATTTCAGGTTGTCTCATTGCATCTGAGTTGCACACAATTAAAGGATTTAATTTAATTAGTAGCAGTCTGCTGGTGGCAGTGGTGATGTCATTCCCATTGCACTGATGGAGTTACACTACAGGTTATTGGCCTCAGCATTAATAGAAACATGAAATAAACTTACATACACTTAGATAAAACAGGCAACAAATACAGATTACACTGGCCTCTCAAATTACATAGTTATCCTAGGAACCTAAAATATGAATAGTGGTATTTTCCTAAAAATGCATATTCCAAAATCCAATAGATTGTTTCTGAGCTGTAGCTTACACTTTTCAGACTCACTTTCAACATGTGGATTTTATTATATATCACATACTCCTCAACAGATTTTGCTTAGCTTTTGACTTTACTTTGGATCTTGTGCTTTTCCTCATTTATAGGCCACTTCAGTTCTAGTTGTGACAGTCAGGTTTGACATCAGGTACTGTTTCTCTTTTTCTTTTTTGTATTTTCAAGCAAAGCCTTTGCACCTCATCTCATCAGACAGTACAGTATGCTGTGCAGCAGCAACACAAGCTGCCTTAAGTGTCTCCTGTTTGTCCTTCTCATAGGGATGGTCTGGCCTTCAATAGTTCAGTTTTCATGACCTCCCACCCCTTCTGCCGTTTTTATCTTCTTTGGGAGTTTAAGACATAGTCTCCCCTCCCTCAGTTTTCTTTTAGTTTCTTTGAGTGTTTTTTTGAAATTGACTTTTCTGAGGTCCGGGATAAATCCCATCTGCATTTTGTTCCCATCGTTATTTCATATTGGGCTGCAGAGTTTGTGTTTTCCTTTCACATTAGTTTTAAAATGCATTTGCTCATAATGTACACATTTCTCTGTACATTTTACCTGAGTTTTGCAACTTTCCCCATTGAACAAAACATGTTTATGCACATTTCTTGTCATTTTAATTATAAAATCTATGCCACTTTATTTCTTTGTGAACACTTTGTTTCTTTGAAACATCCTGAAAGCATCACAAATATGTGTATTTTTGAGATATTGTTTCATGCTGTAAACCTGAGGAGATACAAAAATATTACTTGAATCAAGACTGTAAAATGCACTTAAAATCTTTCTGCAGTCTGGTTCCAAAACAGTAGAGTCAATTTCCCTGAAGGTTTCTGCCATTCTCTCTTCATCAACCCCTTCCTGCTGGTCAGATTTAAGCTCAGGACAATGAAGTCCCTTGTTCCATCTTGTTCCTTTCGAATGACATTCATATTATTAGAATGTATACCAAAGAAAGGAAATCCTGCTGTGAAGGAAGATTTGACTTCAGCACTCAGTGTGAGCTTTTTTTTTGGGGGGGGGGGGTGAACTCCTTTGCCTTGGCTTTCAAAATCCTCTTCCCCCTTAATCTGTCATCAGAAACTTGTATAGCTGTAAGTCCAGCGAAAAAGCTACTTGTGTCTGCACCTAGCAATTCTGTTCTGTCAGAATTTCCTTTCTAAATGAGGTTCAGACTGGGTTAATGCTGTGATTTGAGATCTACCAGAGAAGCACAGGGGGTTGTAGGAAGCAGCTTGGTGATTTAATCCCACCATGCTTTTCTTCCTTGTTGGAACCAAGAGAGTGATCCAGAATACAGTCAGGAAACAGAGTGGCTTTGCCTGTGCCTTCTTTCATCTGAGATGTGAAAGTCAGTCTCACAGTTTGGGGCCCGTTAAAGATCACAAGTTGTATGAGATTCTGTACTGAAGCTGCAAAGTACCCAAGAGCTCACTAGTCTTCCTGGCATATCTCTCTCAGGCACATGCTTAATTTTAAACAGCAGCTTTCCCCAACTGAATTAATGATGGTGGGGTTAGGTGAACCGCTGCACAGATTTTTTGCTTTGCAGGATGAGGCTGGTGTCTCCTTCTTTCTGTGACAGCCTGGCCCGGGGCCCTTAATAATCCCTGACCTTAACCTGCACAGCTATTGAGGGTTCCTTCTCTGTTTAAGCTGCATACCATGTTTCTGTTTTTCTTGTTTTTCTGGCTACACCTGCCCCCTACATTATGGCAAAAAGCTTTCTGGATATAAGTTTAATTCATGTCATCTCAACATCAACCTGATTCCAAGAAGTGTGGCAATAGGAAAAGAGGAAGAGCAAACATTAGATGGATTGACCCCATAAAAGAAGCTGCAGCCTTCAGATTCCAAGACCTGAACAGGATTTTTAAAAACAGGACTTTTGGAGGATCATTAATTCATAGGGTCATCATAAGTCAGAAGAAAACTTGATGGCATACAAGAACATTGACCCAAGTGTGCAATGAGATTGAGTGGACTTTTGGGATGAAGCGACCTCTCAGACCATAAGCCTCTTGGGAGGTGTGTGCAGGCTCCTGATGCATTGCATCCTGCAGTGCATATTGCGACAAGGAATAATGGCCAGTTTCCATTTCTAAAAACTCAAAGGCCAGATGCAGCTCAGAAGCCTGTCTTATTCCTAAAGGGGCTCATGTGATGGCATAAAACAGAAGTTTAGAGAAGCATGCCAGTTTTATGCAACCTAAACAAGAGATTATATCTTCAGCAACACACTAGATTAAAAAAAAAAAAAAGACAACTGGCTATTACCTGACCACAGAACACTTGTCTACATTCACTGATCCCAAGTTAGCACCTTAAATTAGCTCAGCTGTCCTGGGAAGTGAATGACCCCAGAAGGCAAAATCATCCTTCTTAATCATTCCCATTGAAAAGAAGCTCATATGCCTACAGAGAGGGAGTCATAGTTTATCCATGGGTGGCAGGGGTGGTGGAAGATACAATAACTTTGTTAATAAAGTGATGTTTACATCTAATTTTTTTTAAGCAGAAAAGGGCAGCAGTTATATTGTTTAAATACTAAAAGCACTACCTGATACCAATACAGAAAAAGCCTATGTCCTTCTTTTGAAGAAAATTATTTCATTTATAACATTTTACACCCGAACTTAGAAACTCTGACAATAGTCCACAAAACTGGAATAAGCAGAGGACTGTTCACACGTTCTTGCTCATGGAGAGACAAGGAGAATAATAAACCTGGGAATGAGCAACTGTGGCTCTCTAAATGTTTTTGGAATGCAAATCCCATCAACCCTAGTCATCAGAGCCAGTGGTGAAGGATCTGAGTTAGCTCACTGTGAGTTCACTAGTGAGCACATCACAAATTAATCAGTTAGCAGCCTCCAGTATAGGTGGAGAATGATGTAGATGGTCCGTAACCATGTCTCAGATGGGGATGGCCTAGATTCCTGCTGTGTTCACCAGTATCCCCTGACATCTAACTTTCCTCTCCTCTGCACACAAGATAAACCCACAGCAGTGATAGAGACTTCCTAGCAGAGAGCAACGCTCTGAAACGTTACTCCTGGGGGTTCTCAGACTCCCCAGCTGGCACAAGAAGTATTAAGGGACAATGAACATTGCAGCCCAAAACATTTGGAGAATGAGAGTCTCTCCATCTCTAGTTAAAAGGAAGAGGGGAAATAGGGTGGTTAAATAATTTAACATCTGGGGTATATTCAGCTTCTGAGTCCTGAACTATGGTCTGTAAGGATTCTTGTCCTAGACGTTGCTTCGGTAACCAGCATAGGGTAGACACAGTGTGAAGTAGCTACTGCAAATGTTTCAACGCAATAGTAGGCCCAGACAGTTCAAAATGTGGTTCTGTGGGAGGGACTGTAATTCCCTGGCTGGTCTCAGAACATACATGTTTATATTTCCATATAATATGCATTCTTTTGAAGGGATCACAGCTCAAATCTGTGGGGACTGAAAAGTACAATGTAGCTGGTTTTCCTGCAAATACTTGGTGTATTTGGGACAGTGGCTAGTCACCCAAAGGGCTTTCTTTCTTTTTGAAAAAGAAAGAAAGCAAAGAAATATCAGGAAAAAGCAATTTTCTGATCTGCCCTTCCTGGCACATTCAAGAAGGCTAAGCAAAATCTTCTTTTTCTTTTAAACATTTTTTGTTTAGAAGGTCTCAGACGTTATTGATAATTTTCTCTCTTATTAAACGTGACATGGCAGTTTCAGCAAGTCTTTCTTTAAATCTAACAAGTAAACAGAATTTATAGCACCATTTATAAAATTGCTCTCTGGGCCGATTTCCAATATTTCAGCAGATTGGAAGAGAGTTTCTGCCACTACCGGATTCCTCCCCATGCCATGCAGTGAGAAATGGATTTTATTTGTCTTCATTATTGCCAGCAGGTTTGAATGTTCTCCACTGCAGGAGAAATGCCAGTTATTTCCTTCTTTGGTGTACCAGTGTCTTTTGATCCATGGGGCGAAGAACAGTGAGCCCTTCTCAAGTGGGAGCTGATTTACATTGGGAAAATGCTGTTGAGGAGCGGTCAAGCACTTTCTCTTTCTTAAAAAAAATTAAATACCTTTTTAAAAGTAAACCACAACAAAGTCTCCCATACCATGTGTGTATATTGACAGAGAAAGAAAACCCTGAGATTTCAAAGAAAAAGTTGCCGTACAGGACAAGAATGGCTCCTCTCTCTTGCTACCTACTAGGAAGTAGCTGCTTGTAGCAAAAAAATTCCCCCAGCTGTAGAGAGAGGAACAGAGGCACATAGGAAACCCCCTTATATCAGTTCACCATTGGTCTGCCCAGGATAGTTAACTCTGACTGCCAGTGGCTTTCCAAGGTTTCAGGCAGGAGTCTTACCTATGCCTATCTGGAAATGCTAGGGACTGAACTGAGGCTGTGATTGAACATGGAGTCACAGCCCCTTCCCAATACCACAACTGCCACTGCCTGTGTCATCTCATCCATGTACTAACCAGACCCAACCCACCTTAGCTTCTGAAATCAGACAAGATTGGTACATTCCAGCCATATGGTCTAACATAAATCTTTGAGTATAGGATGAATGTACCCTATACATCCTATACCCATTATTATGGTATTTATAATAAGTAATCTGTAGCATGCATGCATCTTTTTTCAGTAGATCCCTAAACCCAATGGTCTTGATGGCAGAGGCAGTCAGATTCTTCTGATCACTACTTGACTCGGTTAAAATTCCTCAAGAGGACAGCATTTCAAATTTTCTATTTTCATCTCTGTTCTTGTGGTAATTGGTTGATAAAGCAATAGGTATATTCTTCAAAAGACAGAAATCATCAGGATCAAGACACAATGTAGATGACATTTGTTTTCTTTCAGGTGTTTATGGAAAAGATGTACAGTTATTACATGGCATCATATTCAAATTCAGAAAAATCCCATCTTTTATTAACATATCAGCTTGTTCCATCCAGAGGGACCATAAAATGAAACATTACTTGAATCCAACAAAGATTTACAGGAGCTTTTATTCCATATGATACATTTCTTGGGATATGCATTGTGGTGTAGTGAACAGAGAGAGAAACTAGGAGTCAGGAGGCCTGGGTTCAAATCCCTACTCAGTCACGGAAACTCACTGGGAACATGGAACCGGCAAAGCCACTTCTTAAATATCTCACTCACCTTGAAAGCCCTATTAGGGTCACTATAAGTTAGTTCAGATTTGACAGCACATAACAACATACATTCTTTGCTAGCTTTTATTCCAAGCTCCAAAGTTTGGTTTTATTTTATTTTATATGGCAGAGTGGGGAAACATATGGCCATTCAGATACTGTTGGACTGCAGCTCCTGTAACTCCTCCCTTAGAGTTAAGTTGGCTATGGCTAAACATCTGGAGGGTCACCTCCCAATGCCTGATTCATTCTGACTACTTCAAAAATACATGGCCATTTAGAAAGATAGAACTCCATAAGGAGCAGGTTTCAGAATTTTGAAGGAGCAACTTCAATGTACAAACCATGTGTTCATACACATTGGCTGATATCCTGTTGTACAGTTATGCAAAGGGTGTAACTTCTAGAGGTAAATTGTCATAGGTTTAGAAATCTCTATAGACACTATCTGTCCCATGTCAAGTTGTGTGACTTGGCATGCAGCAGATAATGTCTACAGAGATTTCTTAACTAACAGCAAATAATAATTGCATGCCATCTAGTGAATTCTGACTTATGAAGACCCTTGACAGGGTTTTCTAGGTAGAGAATACTCAGAAGTGGTTTGCCATTCCCTTCTTCTGGGGGCACCCTGGGATTGTGCAGCTTGCCCAAGGCCACACAGGTTGGCTCTTCCCCTAGGAGGTATACTGGGGAATTGATCCACCAACCTCTGGCTCCACAGCCAGATACCTAAACCACTGAGCTATCTGCAATTTGCCTCTAAAAGGTACACTGTTACACAAAGTTACCTCTATTAGGTAACTGCAAAACAGGATTTCAGCCATTGTATGGCCAGTAGGACTTTACTAAGATTTTGATATTCAGTTACCTAATACTCAGTTCAAACATGCAAACAGTAATGTGATCACTGCTAAAAAGATAATCTCATGGATGGTACTGACCATAGCAAACTGGTTGTATAAAGTGGCTCCAATTACTTCAAATCACAACCCATCCACCCCCAAAAAAGTGGCATAGTAGGTAGCCTGGCTGAAATTGCTAGATTCATGTGGTGGGTTTGCTTCACAAATAGAACTTGTCAAACAAAACTATGCTCTTGTGTTTGAAGTGCCAGCAATCAAGCTGCTGCAAACACAAGATGATTGGCCCTTAAGTCTCTGATGCATCAATATTCACATTCTTCTTTTCTCCAAGAAGACTACAGATAAGGAATTTAGGTTCTAACTAGATGAGGCAATCAGCATCTCATTTAGAAGTCGTGCTCCTTAGAGCTGCTACTAAAAATGTTGGTACCCAGAGCAAATGGCACCATCTCCCACTCACTCAGCCTTGAGACATGGGCATGAGATCCCACCTACCCCCCCCCCCCCACCTAAAAAGAGCAGAATGTGCTGTGCCCCAAAATAAAAAGGACGTTTCTACTTTCAAAAAAAGGAAAGTGCATGAGGTGGGAGGCATTGTTGTTTATTTATCTAGCACCCATTGGTAGAGTTCACCTCTAGATTTAGGTGTCTAAATGTTGGTGATATGGGGCAACATCCTGCTTGCCCTGCCCTAATCATCACCCTGGTGCTCCCTGAAGTAGCAAAAGACATCTGATTGTCCTAAGAAGAGCATTTCTCACTTCCACAATTTCCAGATTCACAAAATTTGTTTGATGACTGGCTGTCAGGATGTGAACACAGACTTCATTTACATGCCTGATTATTCAATCACAAAGCTCTGAGAAATGCCCATCACTTTTGGAGTAATAAGGTGTCAGTGTCCAATTGTGAGCTCAACATATCATACAGTTCAGAACAGAGTCTGTTGTAAAAAGCTTATGTTAATAGTGGCTCTCTTTAGGGTGCCCACAAAAGACACAGGAGCATCCCTTTCACGTGGCTGTCTCTGGAAGAGGTATTCCTTAAAACTCCTTCATTGTGGGTTGAGTGGTGTCCAGCTCTTACAACTTGTCGGCTCTGCAAACAGTGGTCTTTTGCTCCAGGTTATTCAGCTCAGTTGTATCTTTGTCCTTTAGGAGGTCTAACCCTGGTTTTCGAAATGATGGAAATGCGGGGACTGCCTCTATCTGTCACTTTAATTTGGCCTCTCTAGACAAGAAGGCCACTTGTCTGAGGAAAGGCACAATAATTTGTGACAGTTCATTAAGTCAGTAGGCTGCTGATTCAGGCACTGAACTTTGAAGAAGCACTTTGTTCCAGCTCTTTAAAGGCCTCTCCTCTTTATCCTCCGGGGGTACTTAGGATGAGAGCCTGGAGAGAAAGGTCAGGAAATTGAAGAAAGCTGGTGGATGCCAGTTTGAATGAAAATTAAACTTGGAAACAAGGGGCTTGAATACAGTTCTGATGGGTTTTAAAATCTGTGTGCATGCGGGAGGACAGATATCATGAGGGCTAGGCCCAATGCTTAAGATAATCATCTGCTTAGACAGTTACTAAACTTCTGTCCAGGTATTTTCTAAGCATCCTGTAAAAGAAGATTCTAACACAAGCCTTTTTCCAACGAGGTAAACATGTTAATCTGTTTCAGCATGTATGTTGTAATGCACCATCATGTCAGAACTGACTTATAACAACCCAAAAAGGGTTTTCAAGGTAAGTGAGGTATTTAAGGAGTGGTTTTATCAGTTTCATCCCAACCCCCAATGAGTCTTCATGGCACAGCCAGGAGACGGAACCCAGGTCTCTTGAGTCCTAGTTCATTACTCTACCCACTTCATCACACTGGTACACCATTCTGTACACCCATCAGCATGAACTTGCTGTTGTTTAGTCGTTAAGTCATGTCCGACTCTTCATGACCCCATGGACCAGAGCACGCCAGGCCCTCCTGTCTTCCACTGCCTCCCGGAGTTGGGTCAAATTCATGTTGGTACAGCAACAATTAAAACAGAAACAGAAGGGTTGTGTGACACCTTAAAAACTAGTTCATTTATTTCAGTGTGAAAATGGGCTGTGATTCCCCAAAAGCTCAAATTGAAATAGACTAGTTAATCTTTAAGGTGCCCCAACTCTTATATTTTTGTTTTTGTTTTTCCTATATATGCAAAGACAGAGCTCTCTCTCCAGATCTTTTTGATGTACAGCTCCAGTCACTCCCTAGCTATCAGACAGTGCTTGAGAATTAGAGGAGTTGTAGTGCAGTCCAAAAACATATGGAGGGCCACAGTTGCCCACCCTTGCCATAAGAGTTTGGGAGGAAGCTCACCTCACTTTGGCCATGTCATTTTAGAAGGCCAATAAAGTAAAAGGCTAGTTATGTGGCAGGGTAGATTTATTTATCACCACCTTCTTCATAAAACTAGAATCCCGAGTCATCCAATGATGCTGAATGGTGGGTGAATTCAGGTCAAATGGAAAGAAGGTACTTATTTGTACATTGTATAGTTAAGCTTATTATCAGACTCATTGAGGTCCATCCAGTTATAGGGCTTTAAAAGGTGGGTTAGACAAAATCATGAATAATAAGGCTATGAGTGGCTAGATTATTGTCATGGTGGCTACCTGTTACATCTAGGATCGGGGCAAAATGCCTTTGAATGCCAGTTGTACCATATTTGAGTGGGAAGGTGCCATTGAACTAGAGTTCTGTTTACAGGCTTCCCACAGGCATGATATTCTGCCTGTGGTTCTCCCATGGGCTTTTGGCCTGATCCGTCTTCCTTCTGCTGTTTCTCTGTTGTTTTTCACTCCCCTCTGCTTGTGACATTTCCTCTTTAGAAAAAGCTATTAAAACTGAAGTTATACGGGTTTGCATATTTGGGGCAATTTCTATTATGTAACAAAAATGTGTTTAAACTAGATTGCCCTTAGAGAATGGTTGGAAGGGACATGATTCAGTTATTGTCTGCATAAATTATCTAGTTTGATTGCAAACAATGCTAGATTATCATAATATAAAATAAAATAATCAATAAAGTATTTTCATCTGCTACATATAGCTGACCACCTTTTGCCATGCTGTATCATAAGTAGTCCAATAGGTACTGTAGTCTGCTTTCTCTGGAGCACAGACAGTTGCTGCCTTAGTTGCAGACCATAGAATTTTAGTTCTACATACATCAAATTTATCAGGCTAAAGTTTCCAGAGACAATAATCATGTGATCAAGGCATGGGCACACCCATACCTTGATCACATGATTATGACCTTTGTCAAAAGCCTATGCGCTCCTCCTCATTTTGCAATTTTAGCTCACATTGAGATATTTTGTAATCTTTGGTAAAACAATTTGTTCTCCAAGAAAGATTATATTGTTATAATGAACAAACTTTTCAATCCAGGAAAAATTCTGCAAGATAGAAGTATACATACAAGTTTTGCACACTGCCACAAAGCTTGACAGAGGAAGTCCCTCAAAAATAGTCACAAGAGAAGAGAGCTAATTAGGTCCAACAGTTCACATAGAGCCAGTTAACCTCAGCCAGCTGAAGTTGTGTGATAATACCTGAAGTGGATAAAATGTTCAGGAAAAAAACCATGGAACTGTGTGGAAGACAGATAGCTGTTACAGCTGGCCAGTTGAATTAATAAGGAAAAGAATCTGGATGTGCATCCAAGTACAGACTCAAAGCTATGGTAAAAAGTCATAGTCTGAGAATTAGGGAGTTTATGTCTTACGCTGGAAATGCAAGAGCTGCCAGAATTAGCCTCCTCCCATCTTCCGGTGGCATGATCCACACAAAGAAGCTCTGTACATTAGTGTGGCTGTGAGGAAGATTTGGGCTATGAGGTATTTAAAATACAGCTCCTACTGTCATTTTTGGATGGGGCCATCGGGAGCTGTAGGCTAAACCATCTAGGTTCTTCATTTCTAAGTTAACAGGTAGGGTCAGAGGAGGGTTAAAATGCTAATTTAACAATTTTGGGAACACTATTGTTGTAAATCACAGTTCTAAATAATGGAGCTTGTATGAGGAGATATCTCATATTCCTTACACCAGTGGATAGTTCATATTAAGAGTGTTTTCTGCAATCTGTGCCTCTAAAACAGAGACTATGCAAACTGCAAACGTTCTGGCAGCGTGTAAACAGGATACTGGTCAAAGATTAGATGTAGGTGGAGAAACACTTTCATAAAACCTTTTCAATGCTGTTCCTTAAATAACTGTCCTTTCACAATATGAGGGTAGTCATTATTGTAAGGTTAACGTGAAGCCATCTTTGTCATCTAAAGGGAGATAAGCAATAACGGAAAAATGGTTCTCGGGGCTCTTTAGAGATTTTGTTTGTTTGGGGGACGGAGGCTCTTTTTTGGTCCCTAGGTTAGGTAACATTGTAAGAGTCACTTGGGATATACAACTCAATTTCATTATTAGTTACATTTTCAGCACATCTTCAAAGAATAATTGCTCTTTTTTTAGCTTCAACAATATTAGCACTGCCTCTCCACCCCCTCTCCCCAATCTTTCTTTGATTCTCATATATCCATGAGGGGAAAAACACTGAACGCTTTGTACCCAGAACAGTATTTTTGTGGGCAATAAAAAAAACCCAACCTGCTCATAAATGGAGGAAGAGGCTTTCATCGTCAGCAGCGTTGATTGGGTGTGAGGAATAGAAACTGACTGAATGAGAGAGTGCAGAGGATTGCTCTAAAAGCTTCTGTCCGATTAAATGTCTAGCAGGCACCACTTGAGGCTGGCAAGCTCTAGCCAAATGCAATACGGGTGTGCTTAATATGGGTGTTCAAGCGCACTTCTTCTCAGAAAGTGGAATGCCAGGCTGAGGCAGAGCCATGACCTATCGACAGGGATGGAGATTAAAGTGCAAGACTGCCATCCAATGACCACTTTCATGCGCCTGCCACCTCATCTGTACACAAAGTGATGTATATTTCACTTGTCTTGAGGTGATAGGGGATACTAGCTGAAATAGTACCACTTGTATAGCTAATTTGTGTTCTTCTTTGTGCTCATTTAAAAGTCTAGGTGGAGGTCTCCTCGTGTGGGCAGTGTAACAAATAAGATGCAGTTTCTTCTGGGAGAAAAATGTACTGGTGAACAGTGCCTCTCTTTGGCAGTGCTTGATTTATGGGGAAGAAAGTAACCAAACCCACAGGAACCACTATTTATCCTTCGATTTTAGTCATAGTGGTTAAAGTGCTCAACTATGACTGGGGAGATCCAAGTTTGATTCCTCACTGAACTAGGATATTCTGAAGGTGACCTTAGGCTGCGTGTTGCTTCTTGGCATGATCTCCTTCACAAATCCACAAATGAGGATGAAATAGCAAGGAGAGCCTTGAGATTGCAATAAGAAAAGTGGGATATAACCAGTAATTAACAATTATACCCTACATCTTTTAAAAATGGCATGTTATGTGGTCTACCCACCTGTATCTGTATGTGAGAGATCCACTGGTGCCTGCGGACATGGAAGTAATCACATGTGAATTGAACCTTTGTTCCCCAAACTGGATTCCTTGCTGGAGTAGATTATTAATATAAAGGTGTGCAAATGTGTGTGTGTGTGTGTGTGTGTGTGTGTGTGTGTGTGTGTGTGTGTGTGTGTGTGTGTGTGTGTGTGTGTGTGTGTGTTTAGACTACAGCTCCCAGAACTCCTCAAGTATCATAGCCACCTGTGCATTTCTGGGAGTTGTAGTCCAAAAAACCACAAATGTGCTCATCTATAGTTAGTAATCTCCTGGAAGAGGTAAGATATTCAGTAATTCCCAGCTTGCAGTCACTTTTTCCCTTGAAAAACCAAACCCTTGATTCTGATTTCTCTGGTCATATCCTGTCTTCTGGTCACATTCTGAAACTTCCTTATTAACAAAGCATGCTAATTGAGCACTTTCCCGACACTGTTCAATTTATAGCTTTGGCACAGTTAGACACCATTTTCTGGACCTCTGACAATCTCCATTTTAATCTGCATACAAAACTGATATTGAATCAGTGGCCTTATCTGTGACCTCTGTCTATACATTGATGGGGCTGTTATACCTTCCTGTTCCTGTTAAGACATTTACATTGCCCTTGATACCAATCAATGAGGAGGACAAAAAGTTAGCATTCAGCTGAAAGACTTGGCAGGCATTCATAGGATATATATATATTTAACTGGGTTCCATTCCTTTGTGGGAAAGAGGCACGAAAGAGTTCACAGGGTGACTGGTCAGCAGCATCTGTGCTTGTGCCTGACTACGTTGTTCTTTTTCAGACTGAACTAGACTCAGCAAAAGGCTGAACGAAGACCTTTTGCTGTCCAAGGTAAAAGACATAATGGCACCTGCCCAGTCCAAATACAGAAGGTAGCCTGACTGGTACGTTACTCTCACATGAACACTAGTGATATCCTTCATCACACCTGAGGGTAGTTGTTGTTGTTTAGCCGTTAAGTCGTGTCCGACTGTTCATGACCCCATGGACCAGAGCACGCCAGGCCCTCCTATCTTCCACTGCCTCCCGGAGTTTGGTCAGATTCATGTTGGTAGCTTCGATGACACTGTCCAACCATCTCGTCCTCTGACGTCCCCTTCTCCTCTTGCCTTCACTCTTTCCCAACATCAGGGTCTTTTCCAGGGAAATTTCTCTTCTCCTGAGATGGCCAAAGTATTGGAGCCTCAGCTTCAGGATCTGTCCTTCGAGTGAGCACTCAGGGTTGATTTCCTTCAGAATGGGTAGGTTTGTTCTCCTTGCAGTCCAGGGGACTCTCAAGAGTCTCCTCCAGCACCACAATTCAAAAGCATCAATTCTTCGGTGGTCAGCCTTCTTTATGGTCCAGCTCTCACTTCCATACATCACTACTGGAAAAACCATAGCTTTGACTATGCGGACCTTTGTCGGCAAGGTGATGTCTCTGCTTTTTAAGATGCTGTCTAGGTTTGTCATCGCTTTCCTCTCAAGAAGCAGGGATCTTTTAATTTCGTGGCTGCTGTCACCATCTGCGGTGATCATGGAGCCCAAGAAAGTAAAATCTGTCACTGCCTCCGTATCTTCTCCTTCTATTTGCCAGGAGGTGATGGGGCCAGTGGCCATGATCTTATTTTTTTTGATGTTGAGCTTCAGACCATTTTTGGCGCTCTCCTCTTTCACCCTCATTAAGTGGTTCTTTAATTCCTCCTCACTTTCTGCCATCAGAGTGGTATTATCTGCATATCTGAGGTTGTTGATATTTCTTCCGGCAAGCTTAATTCTGGCTTGTGATTCATCCAGTCCAGCCTTTCGCATGATGTATTCTGCATATAAGTTAAATAAGCAGGGAGACAATATACAGCCTTGTCGTACTCCTTTCCCAATTTTGAACCAATCAGTTGTTCCATATCCAGTTCTAACTGTTGCTTCCTGTCCCACATATAGATTTCTCAGGAGATAGATAAGGTGGTCAGGCACTCCCATTTCTTTAAGAACTTGCCATAGTTTGCTGTGGTCCACACAGTCAAAGGCTTTTGTGTAGTCAATGAAGCAGAAGTAGATGCTTTTCTGGAACTCTCTGGCTTTCTCCATAATCCAGCGCATGTTAGCAATTTGGTCTCTAGTTCCTCTGCCCCTTCGAAATCCAGCTTGTACTTCTGGGAGTTCTCGGTCCACATACTGCTGAAGCCTACCTTGTAGGATTTTGAGCATAACAGAGTAGTACCTGAGCTTAAATGGATGCAGGGTAATCCACTTAGCACAAACAGTTCTGTTCTCCAACATCCCAATAATCTTTTTTTTTCCTTGTCCTGATCTCTGCTTCTTAAGGCAATTGCCTCATTCTGCCAAATGGCAGGACTGGCCCCATTCAGGAGGAAACAAGTTTCTTCACTATCTGAACAATGCACATCTTTATTTAAATCATCTGTAGTAGCCTGGATAACTCTGAAAGAGTTATCTTGATTTACAAACAAGCAATGAAATTATCAATGCCAGACTTTATTTTTAAAAACTTAAAAATAAATACAGCTACATCTCTTTCTATTAGAATTCTCCAGCTAAGCTTGGAGGTGAACTGGGGAATAGGCATACATTTAAAAAATAGAGGGAAATAAAAATTAGCATGAACATGTACCATTGGTGCTGACACTGTGCATTAAATGAAGTTCCTAAACCATATCTCCCTATATTAAATAAAATATACTCAAATCCCACTGCCACAACCCTCATTTCTTTGGTTCCAAAATCAAAGGGATTAGAACTTATAATTAAGACACCAGAGGAAGGAATGATCAGTTCTGCTCGTGCAAATTAGTTCAGCCACACAGAGCTGCCACAGTTCTGTTTTCTGGTTAGGGAACCCCATTTGGCTTAATCTGATGAGAGAGAGAAATAATTTCCCTAAGACAGAGAACTAATATAGCTGCGGGGTAAGTGGGGGGGGGGGGGAAGGCAAGTGTAAGCAATGTGACTTAGCTACAAACATAAAATGTGAGGACGATGACAGCAGCAAAGCTGAGTGCGAAAGTATACACATCAAGCAAACATTACAGAAATGTCACATTTGTTCCTAATAATATGGATTTTATTACAACTTTATAGTAAAGATATTGTATGTATTCAGAAAACGTCAGGAAACACAATGTGTTGTGCAAAATGACAAACTGAAATTCTCAGCAACCCCTTAAGAAAGCAAGAAAATGACTATTTTATTTTTCTTGCACAGCCTTTTGCCTTTTGGAGTCAAAGGGAACATATTTTACTGACATCATTCTCTTCTAAGAGGTTTCATTCCTTTCACTCTCCACAGAAAAGCGAAACAAAACAAAACAAAAAAAACCACATACACACACACACAGAACACACTAATGTAGTACTTCAACAGCAGACCCTCTTTAGAATCTATCCATATGTAGACAAGCTTTTCTACAGAGATCAGTAATTTCAGGAGCTCAAGTTATCATACATTGATAAAGGCCTGTTTTTAGAATCTGGACATTCACACCTTGGGAGCAGAATCTTTACAGAATCTGTCTAATAATAGTTTAACTAAATTTATATAGCCCACTTGAATCTTTGAAGTGTCTAAACCAGAATTTTTAGACAATTTGCTTCAATTTTGGTTAAGCATAAAACCTATATTATTTCAAAAGTACTTGATCAGATGAATCACATATCTGGTATATAAAAATTCATAGTTCCAAACCAGCATTCTTACTATACTCTCATGAATACAAGGCACTTTCAGAAGTTCACAAGGAAGCTGCCTTATACCAGGACTAGTTGTCCATCTAGCCCAGTACTATCTACTCAAGAGATAGTACTTTTTGGACAGCAACACCAAGAACCAGCCCCCACCTCCTTGGAGACAGTTTCAGGACCTGTGGTCCAAAGACATAGTTTTTCAAGCTGTGGTCTATTCTGGCTAGCATGGCTCTCCACTGTCTTGAGTAAATGTATTTGACACCTAATATTGGTTGTTTTTCTAAAAGTAGGGATGATTAAATTGGAGATCTATCTATGGGGGTTATGGTTGCTGACAGGCTTCCATGTCACTCTATAGAAATGGATAGTGGGGACTGTTAACCTTCCTCTCCTCAGAAAACAGATTGTTCTACAGCTGTGAACTCCCCGCTTTGAGATATTGGCTTATATCAAAACTAGAACATCAAGACTTCAAAACAAATCACACACCCTGGCCCTTTTCCATATAATGCAAACAGAGCAAATGAAATGCTCTCAGGGTGCATAAACAGCAGGAGATAGCTCTCTTGGTGAAAAACAAATGGGCTAGCAGCACATTAAAATGGTATTTCAGACAGATCTAATTGGCTATTCCTTGGGGCTCATATAACAAATGGAGTCAGGGTCTGCTTGTTGGTCCATCTGCACATCTGATGGGAAACAAGCAATCTGATAGGGATTTCAATCATGTCATTTAATTATTGCCAACTTGGGTTTTCCCTAATAAATTTGTTTTCTTAGCTTTCGGCTTTTGGGTTGGAATTCTAACAATTACTGAAATGATGGAATGCATTCTTGGGAATACAGTGACCTTCTCAAGAAATAACACGGGGGAAGGGGGTACTAAAAGCATTTCTCAGACTCACAAGAAGACAAAAACACAAGCCCCATCGTTGATAGTCTGTGGTCATCAGCAAGCTGAACTCATCCTATTGGAAGCATTCGCACAGCAGTGGGCATGAAACTGAAGCGGTTCATGACAGCTATCAGTGGAAGGTATAATGTCATATCTTGATTAAATATTAAGGCAATTCAGAAAGGTTCTTACTCCATCACTACCTATACATTCATTTCCTCCAAACAATGGGAGAGCACTAAGAATAACAGCTTGCAAATAAAGTGAGTTATGCCCAGGGGCAATGTCATCTCTGACAAATATCCAAAAACATCATCAGAACCATTCCTTGAAAAAAAAGGGCAGAGTATGTGTGCTTTCCTTAAAACTGAAATGAGGCCACTGAAATGATTGTTTCAAAACAAGGAGTGGCAAAAATGATTTTTTCTTCTGCTCATGTTTTTTTAAATGGCAAAAATACAGTTAAAATGTGAAAATAATGATGAAAAGACTGTGTGGGTGGTAGTAATCAAACAATCAAAAATAATACAGGCAAAATAGATGCACACGCAGTCTTAGCCAATAGTATACCTGCATGTACCATAAGGGTATATCTGTGTGTTGAGTTTGAACTGACCTTGGAATGCTTATATTCCTTGTCCAAAATGTAACTGTGACAGGGTGGGGGTAAGGAACACGATTACAGAGATCCCTGCAATTGGATACTGTGCCTTATCATGGCTTCCCAATTACGTGGACCTTTGTAATTGTGTTCACCTCAGGACAGCTACATTGCCTCTTCTGACCTTCCCAGTAAAGATAGGAAGACTGCAACTGCAGGGAATGGAGCCACAGTGTGAGATCCTTTCTGCCCCATGGATACAGTAACTGAATTGGACTATTGCATTATATTCATGGCTATGTTCTGTTTGAATTTCATTTGCAGGCAAACGAAGAAACAAGAAATGTTGATTCATTTTTAAGGCTCCTAAGTGTAAAACTGGAGGGAACTTTAAGAGACCAGACATAATCCTCAGATCTGTCAGTGGAATGATGTTCAGTTAAAGCAAGTGTGACTGTTGATGAGGATATCCACCACCATCCATGAAGGGGGGTGCAGGAGAAAATATTGAGCCTAGGTGTCTCAGCTATGCAGACCTCTAGTGGTAAATGCTGAAATGCAGATATTTACCACAATGGTCCCTATAGTCATCATCCCAAAGGAGATCCAAAACTGCAAGACAGTGTGGTGATCCATACCAACAAACAAGTGTTCGTTTCTAGCAGTGTTCACTTTTCTAGCAATATTTTGTAAAGCTAGTGGATTTTAATTATGCCTTTAAGACCAAGCCACCTGAACACATTGTGCATGCTAACAGATAGCTCACAACAGCATATTCAACAAACAGATTTCAACACACGTGGATAAAGAGACTATGGGAAATGGCAACTTTAGGGAAATTAACCCAGAAAGGAAAAATGACAACAGGATCTTCATGAAAAGATGACCTCTCTATGATATGGTGCCTTTTTATACATTTTATGAACCCATCAGAATAGATGCATAGATTACAAAGACAATATCCAAATTTTTGAAAAGATTTTTGTAGCAAAATGTGACAAAAATTTATTGGGGACACAAAGAAAACCTGAAACTCAACCCATTCAAGTAATATCGGTGGTGGTAGTTAGTTGGTATTTTAATATTCTCTCTCCTGTTTGTGTATCATGTTAGATCTAATGTTACATTGCACCATTTCAAAAATATACTGTTGCTGGGTAAAGCCTTTCCACCCTCTCCAGATACATTTCTGAAATGCAGCTAAGGATCAAGGGATCATGGAAGCTTGAAGAAGGATAGCATTGTCATTATACTTGCTAATGAAAACATTGTAGCACTTCGAAACTATGCACTCCAGTTCTAGTATACCACTGCTGTTCTGAACAGGTAGAGCTATCACTGGTGGTAGATCCATAAATGGTAGGTCTAAAAATGAGTTATTCCATGGGCAACCTCATATCAGGAAAAACTTATTAATTGTTTGCGACAATGGAACCAATTACCGGGGGGGGGGGGGATTGTGAGAACTCAAGAAGCATTCAAGAGAAAATTGGACAACCATCTGTCCGATCTGCTTTGATTTGGGTTCCTGCATTGAGCAGGAGGTTGGATTCAATGGCCTTATAGGCCCCCCTCCAACTCAATTGTTTTATGATTTAATGGTATCCTTTGCATTAACCCTAGAATACTAAGGGCTTTGACTATATATATGCTAGCCTGGAGCACAGTTTTTATTTTTTTATTTTTTTTAAATTTTATTTTATTAAACAAACATCCAATCTACACAACATAAACCTAAAATACAATTACATACACATAAAACACCAGTGCCACCTTCACTCTCAGGGCTGGTATTAACAATTTTTTTTTTTAAAAAAAATTCATTCAGTCCATTTTCTCTTCAAAACTTCATTGTTTCTTCCCTCGGCGTATGCCCCTTCCCTCTCTGAAATACATATTCCAAGAATATACTCCATATTTTTTTAAATCATTATTTTTTTATAGGCCTCTTCTTATTTTCATATCACATGTCAATTTATCATTAATTGCCATATCCCATAATTCTCTGTACCATTCCTCTAAATTAAATCGGTTATCATTTTTCCAGTTTCTTGTAAAGATTAACCTTGCTGCCATAACCATTATTACAATTAAATCCTTATTTTCTTTCAACATTTGATCTTTCTTAACCATGTGCAATAAAGCCATTGATGGGGGACATTTGAATATTTAATCCAGTTATTTCCCTTATTTCTTTTTAAAATTGCATCCATTCTTTCTTTTTTACTTCACATAGCCACCACATATGTAAATACGCCCCCTTCTCTTTTTTGCACCTCCAACATAGTGATGATATATTTTTATTTATTATATTCAGTTTTACCGGTGTTAAGTGCCATCTCCGTATTACCTTATAACAATTTTCCTTTATCCTTACAGACATGTTCTTCATAATTCTTTGGTCCCACATTTTATCCCATTCTTCTCCTAATGCTTCTTTATCCAAATCATGTTGCCACTACGCTTTTAATCCTTGTGTATCTTGTTCGGCCTGCATTAATAATTGATATATTTAACTTACAGTTCCCTTTCTTTCTGTCTTTTCGTCTAATTTCAGTCTTTTTTTCAATGATCTCTTAGCCTGGAGCACAGTTAATTCACTCACCACCATAAAAAAATGGGGGGGGGAGGATTTTGAAAAATTAAGCAGAATAGGGGAAAGATGAGGCTTGCTTGCATCTTCTGCTATGGAAGTGGGGATCATCCACTGTTTCTCTGTCCTTCACCCTGCCAGTTCATGGCCAGAATATCCCGCAAACATCTCTGTCCCTCTGTGATAAACATGAATTAAATAATTAACAATTTCCTGCCCTTTCATGATACTTAAAATTTGTTGCTTCGGGCAGCCAGTATACCATCTAACACCTTCTAAATTAATAATTTGCAAATATACACAATAGCTACATGGTCAGATTAATCACAGAGATTTGATACTTGATCATCACATTCATAGAACTTGATACAAAACATTCCCTTGCTTATTACAGTTATTGAAGCTATTGTTGACCTTGACTAATGTCAATCTCATATTTGTTGATGAGTCTTTATGGTTAGAGATGCCAAGTGATGGAAACACCACATTGTTGTACGATGTACAACCTGCTAACCTTTCAGAAGCTCTTTGTCTAAAAGTACCAAGGTCATTGGAAACATAGCCCAGCTGTGTTCATGAAGTCATCAAAAGTCAGATTACATATCGCTCTGAGCTAAACAGATGCTCTCTGCCTTCATCTCTGTATACAATGATTTGTAAAGGGTCTCAACTTTAATCACATGCCAGCTGCAACTCTCTTGACTCTACAAGCACCTCTTGTATCTCATTTGTCCACACAACTATTTTATAGCCTTGCTTTCAGACATCTTCCAGTGATATTACAGTACTGATTTTCTGCCTCCAAATCAAAATCTCCAGTGATAGGGAAAAAGAAGGTTAAAACTGGAGTTTATATATATCAGCGCATACTAATTATTTAGCTCTCAGATGGACTAGCACAATTAGGTCCAGGCAATGGTCCTGGCTCAGCACATTAGGTGGTATGATGGGTGTGCCAGTCATATTTGACTAGCAAAACTTGGAAATAATGAGTTAAAAGTGGCATTCTCATGTGGAGCACATTACTTCGTCTGTAATGAGTAGCACCCCTTCACAGATTGCTGTCTTGTCGGGGCTTGAGTAATTCAGAGAAGCTATGGGCTATGTCGTGCAGGGACACCCAAGACGGACAGGTCATAGTGGAGAGTTCTGACTAAACGCGATCCACCTGAAGCAGGAACTGGCAAGCCACTCCAGTATATTTGCCAAGAAAACTCCATGAAGAGAAACAAAAGGCTAAAAGATATGACGCTGGAAGATGGGCCCCTCAGGTCGGAAGGTGTCCAACATGCTACTGAGGAAGAGCGGAGGACAAGTACAAGTAGCTCCAGAGCTAATGAAGTGGTTGGGCCAAAGCCGAAAGGACGCTCAGCTGCAGACGTGCCTGGAAGTGAAAGGAAAGTCCGATGCTGCAAAAAAAAATACTGCATAGGACCCTGGAATGTAAGATATATGAACCTTGGTAAGTTGGATGTGGTCAAACAAGAGATGGCAAGAATAAACATTGACATCCTGGGCGTCAGTGAACTAAAATGGATGGGAATGGGTGAATTCAATTCAGATGATTATCATATCTACTATTGTGGGCAAGAATCCCGTAGAAGAAATGGAGTAGCCCTCATAGTGAACAAAAGAGTGGGAAAAGCTGTACTGGGATACAATCTCAAAAATGATAGAATGATTTCAATACGAATCCAAGGCAGACCTTTCAACATCACAGTAATCCAAGTTTATGCACCAACCACCGATGCGGAAGAGGCTGAAATTGACCAATTCTATGAAGACTTACAACACCTTCTAGAAGGTGAAGACACCAAAGAAAGATGTTCTTGTCATTATAGGGGACTGGAATGCTAAAGTAGGGAGTCAAGAGATAAAAGGAACAACAGGTAAGTTTGGCCTTGGAGTTCAAAATGAAGCAGGGCAAAGGCTAATAGAGTTCTGTCAAGAGAACAAGCTGGTCATCACAAACACACTTTTCCAACAACACAAGAGGCGACTCTACACATGGACATTACCAGATGGGCAATACCGAAATCAGATTGATTATGTTCTCTGCAGCCAAAGATGGAGAAGCTCTATACAGTCATCAAAAACAAGACCTGGAGCTGATTGTGGCTCTGATCATCAGCTTCTTATAGCAAAATTCAAGCTTAAACTGAAGAAAGTAGGAAAAACCACTGGGCTAGTCAGGTAGAATCTAAACCAAATCCCTTATGAATCCACAGTGGAAGTGAAGAACAGATTTAAGGAACTAGATTTGGTGGACAGAGTGCCTGAAGAACTATGGATGGTAACATTGTACAGGAGGCAGCAACAAAAACCACCCCAAAGAAAAGGAAATGCAAGAAAGCAAAGTGGCTGTCCAATGAGGCCTTACAAATAGCAGAGAAGGGAAGGGAAACAAAATGCAAGGGAAATAGGGAAAGTTACAGAAAATTGAATGCAGACTTCCAAAGAATAGCAAGGAGAGACAAGAGGGCCTTCTTAAATGAACAGTGCAAAGATATAGAGGAAAATAATAGAAAGGGAAAAAACAGAGGTCTGTTCAAGAAAATTGGAGATATTAAAGGAACATTTTGTGCAAAGATGGACATGATAAAGGACAAAAATGGTAGGGACCTCACAGAAGCAGAAGACATCAAGAAGAGGTGGCAAGAATGCAGAGAGGAGTTATACCAGAAAGATCTGGATGTCCCGGACAACCCAGATAGTGTGGTTGCTGACCTTGAGCCAGACATCCTGGAGAGTGAAGACAAGTGGGCCTTAGAAAGCATGGCTAACAACAAGGCCAGTGGAGGTGATGGCATTCCAGTTGAACTATTTAAAATCTTAAAAGATGACGCTGTTAAGGTGCTACACTCAATATGCCAGCAAGTTTGGAAAACTCAGCAGTGGCCAGAGGATTGGAAAAGATCAGTCTACATCCCAATCCCAAAGAAGGGCAGTGCCGAAGAATGCTCCAACTACTGTACAATTGCACTAATTTCACATGCTAGCAAGGTTATGCTCAAAATCCTCCAAGGTAGGCTTCAGCAGTATGTAGACCGAGAACTCCCAGAAGTACAAGCTGGATTTCGAAGGGGCAGAGGAACTAGAGACCAAATTGCTAACATGCGCTGGATTATGGAGAAAGCCAGAGAGTTCCTGAAAAACATCTACTTCTGCTTCATTGACTACGCAAAAGCCTTTGACTGTGTGGACCACAACAAACTATGGCAAGTTCTTAAAGAAATGGGAGTGCCTGACCACCTTATCTATCTCCTGAGAAATCTATATGTGGGACAGGAAGCAACAGTTAGAACTGGATATGGAACAACTGATTGATTCAAAATTGGGAAAGGAGTACGACAAGGCTGTATATCAATGCCGAAGAATTGATGCTTTTGAATTGTGGTGCTGGAGGAGACTCTTGAGAGTCCCCTGGACTGCAAAGAGAACAAACCTATCCATTTTGAAGGAAATCAACCCTAAGTGCTCACTCGAAGGACAGATCCTGAAGCTGAGGCTCCAATACTTTGACCATCTCATGAGAAGAGAAGACTCCCTGGAAAAGACCCTGATGTTGGGAAAGTGTGAGGGCAAGAGGAGAAGGGGACGACAGAGGATGAGATGGTTGGACAGTGTCATCGAAGCTACCAACATGAATTTGGCCAAACTCCGAGAGGCAGTGGAAGACAGGAGGGCCTGGTGTGCTCTGGTCCATGGGGTCACGAAGAGTCGGACACGACTTAACGACTAAACAACAACAATGAGTAGCAACACCATTGTTCATTTAAAAGTAATATAATAACTAGTCAAGCTTTTTTTGAAAGTGTGATGAGTATTGCTTGCTTGGCATTCCTGAAGTGTCACCTGTAGGGATCATGGGAAAAGGAATGCTGACTAGTTTTGTATTTTTAAAAAGCAGCAGAACAAAATTACACTGGCAATGTGTTGTTGTTGTTGTTTAGTCATTAAGTTGTGTCCGACTCTTCATGACCTCATGGAGCAGAGCACGCCAGGCCCTCCTGTCTTCCACTGCCTCCTGGAGTTTGGTCAAATTCATGTTGGTAATGTGTTACTCCTAATTAAAGTTGCCCTTGAGGATGCACACCTTGACATAATATAGGCTGTTACCCAAGCAGCAAATCCCCCCCCCCTCTCCACATCACTGAAATAGTCCAATGGAAAGGCAAGAGCCAATAAAACTGGTTCCAGTGACATCACACGAGTTGCCAGAACGGCACGAACTGCCTCCGGGACTCCGGCTCCGGATTTTGCATCAAGGTTAACTCCTGAAGCCTTTTCCATCAGTGGATATAGCCAGAAGGCAGTGTAGGTTTGAAATTGGAGTTTTCCTTCTCCTAGATGGGCTGCCTTCCAAGGCTGACGAGCCCCATCTACCCAGGCTGCTCCCTAATAGTGCAAAGATTAGAAACACAGGCCTCCAGCTGCCGGACCTTGTCTTCCAAGAGGACCACCAACTTACACTTAGAGCATTTCTACCCAGGCACCTCGTTTGGCAAGAAACAAACATGCCACAGGTGTTACAAGTGCAACAGATCCTGCACGCTCCATCTCGACTGATTGGTCATTGAATTAAAAAGAGAGGATATCTGATCCTCCCCCTAAAACTTTCCTGTTCCCCCAGGTGTTCCCCCAGAACACTCAAGGAAAACATGGATTTTCCTCCATAGACTCAAACTAGCTTGATTGAGGGAGCACTTAAAATATTTTTCATGTGTGTTAGTAATATGTTCAAAGGCTAAGAAATGTATTTTTCGCATTCATATATTTTTAATTTTAAGAACTTTGGTATTTTAGAGATGTACTCTCTGCCTTTTGATTGTGCCTTTTAAAGCTATAAGTACCTGTATTTTTGGACAGAAATATGATTTAAATTTTTGTTTGTAACTTTGACAGCTAAACACTCGTATAACTGAAATATATTTTTTTTCACTTAAGTGCTGCATACAACTTAAGTTTTGCTTTCGGAATATTTCTTACTTGCAACTTCTCATAATTGCAATAATTCTGGATGACAACCACATTTGCAGCTTTTCACAAATTGCAAGAATGGTTTTCCATGTTTTCAATACGTATTATTGGATGTTTATGCATAGAAACAATGTAGGTGAATAAAGATTGCAGAAATAGGCAATCTTTGTTGCCTGGAACCATTCTGACAATGGAGCAACTTATTTTACCTTGATATCCAGATGAAGTTTGATATGACTGGAAATGATTTTATACTGGAATTAACCCTTTCAGGGATAAATGCCAGCTATGATGAACACAGGCTTCTGATTATTCCTAAAGGTCCATAAAGGTATATGGCCCTTAGGAAGATGTTTCAAGCATCAGATTTTCTGACCTGAGAAATCTATAAGCTTACCATAAATTGGAAGCAACTTGGCAGTGCATAAACAATACAACTAATTGTTTGTAAAGTGCATCAAGCTTTCCTTGTTGAGTAAAGTTTAGAACTTGGGTTACCAATATAAGCATAAACAGATAAGAGAACGTTAGGCAAAGATAAGCGATGAGTTAATGTTACTCAGTTTTTTCTTCCTTCCCTGGTCTTTCAGGATCAATTTTGGTGCTTCTGGAGAATCTACACTTAAACATTCAATATTTGCTACAAGGCAGTATGACAGGGCTCATTACCAGTCAGTAACAACTACAGAAGCTTCTTTGTTCAAGAGTATTCAGTTTTAATGTATGCATTGTTGAGCAGTGTCAGCTTTTCACTATTGAAGACCCCCCATTCCAGCTCCATGTTTCAGACAAGACAGATAAATTGGTACAGATGTTTCTCAGTGAAAAGGAGGAGAGCTTTACAGGGCTTCCAGGGATGAGAGCACAACCCTACTGGGAAGTACCCTTCTGTTTTCAATGTTTATCAGATGAAAATCCCTTTAGAAAGAATTGTGCTTATGTGCTCTAGTAACTATGAGCACATCAGTCCTCTACCCAGAGCTCAAACGGTACATTTTAAAAAGAAATCGTGGTATTATTCATTATTTCTCCACAGCCAGATTGCCTCTACAATTATCAGTGCTCCAGTTATGCAAGTAATTTGTTGTATTGTGCAATATTAATATCATTATTAAGGTCATTGTCATTACTACAGGGAAATACTCTAGTTCCCCCTAGAGGCCTATTCTGATAGTGCATCTTGGAAATATATACCTCACTTCCATTGCCAGTATTGGTCCTGCTTAGACTGGCTGGATAGCTGAGTAGTATCTGGCTGAGGAGCCAGAGGTTGGAAGTTTGATTCCCCACTGTGCCTCCTGTGACTAGAGCCAGCCTGTGCGGTCTTGGGCAAGCTGCACAGTCCCAGGGCGTGCCCAGAAGAAAGGCATGGTACACCACTTCTGAGTATTCTCTACCCTGGAAAACTCTGAAAATGGTCGTCATAAGTCAGAATTGACTTGACAGCACGTGGTTATTGTTATATTGGCCAGCTTGGCTTTAGCTTTTCTTCTGATGGCAAAAAAAAAAAAAAAAAAAAAAAACTGGCTATGTAGTACCGAAGAAACCCTACATACACCCCAGGGAAAGATGTCTTCTCAGCAATGAAAAGTTACCCAGCAACTGGATAGGGTGTGTAAGCCTTCCCTGTAATTATTAGTCCTGCATCAATTGAACACCACTGGTTGCAATAAACTTTACATCACACAAATTGCATGGCTTTTTAAAATCTTTCTAAACTTGTCTATGTGACACCCTGTGCCAGCTAAGACTTGTTCTGCTCATTGTGTGTATGCATTTCAGGATCACTAACAAGGCTACATGAACAAATCAGTTCTACTCAGCTTTATCTACCTTTGGATCAGATTAATTGCACTCTTCAGCCCGATTTAAGCATTCAATTAAAACACAGACACACTAATCTTAACCCATGAGCAGAGGGAGCATGCTACTCTCTAGCCTTTCCATTCTTCATTCCAGTTCTCATGCATAGGGAGTGAAGTCTGAAAAAGGGAGCAGAGTATCTCCATATGATCAGGGATGGTGCTTTTCCAGCTTTTCTGATCACACACAGAGCCCTCACAGGTACAGACTGCTGTCCTGTTCCAATTTAGTTCTTTACATATGAATGCTATTGTGGAGACAGGTGGTTGCTAGCCTGCTCCCTCTGCTTAAAGGTTATGATTAAAACTTGTGTTGAACGCTTGAATGCAGCTTTAATGATGCATCAATAATACTGCATAATATCAGGCCATTGTAATGTGTTGTTGTCTCTCCAGCAGCTGCTACTACAATTCTCTGCTTGGTGTTTCTGCTTCCAAGAGAACGGAAATGGAGAATGTAACTCTGTTGCCTAATTTAAGAAAAGGGCGGGTGGGGATTTACCACATGTCAAGGATTTAGGCCATATGTTCACACCAAAAATTATTTGGCACAGGATTTTCTCTGTTGTAGTCTCTGCTCTATGGGAATCAACTCTCCCTGAAAATTCTCCTTTGCTAATTACTGAGTTACAAAAGAGTTACTAATTGCTTTAGAAACATTAGTGTGTATTTGAATATAATGGAGAACCATATGCACCTTTCCCAAGACTTCCCCACAAAGCAGCAGCACCTTTGGCCTTTGAAATGCCACATGTGTGGGTCAAGATGTGATGCAACATCAATGATAAATGGAGCAACCAGACAGCACGTGTCCCAACCTTCCATGTGGTTATGCCTATTTGGCATCCTGCCCGATTCATCTATCTATTTCTGTCTTTGTTACATTTCTACCAGTGAATTCAATGTGGCATGCCTGGCTCTTTGTCCCATTTTCTCCCCACAAGAAACCTGTATGGTAAGTCAGGCTGAGAGATTGCAACTGGCCCAGAGTCTCCCAGTGCCCTTCATGCTGAACAGGAACTTGTACCCAGGTCTTCTTAAATCAGCACTCTAACTATACCACACTATGGCTCATATTTTACATTGGCTGAAAATCAACACTCAGGACTGATTTCCACTGAAGCATGTTCATATCCAGACTACATTCTTAAATGTAAATGAGTTGCAATTCATTCTGGGTTTTATTTAATTTTATGTTTATTAGGTGTAAGTGTCTGAGCTTATGTAAAATTGATGGTCTCTTTTGAAATCAAGTGGATTAAGTTTTAAATTCTGAAAGGGAAAATGTTGAGCATGTGGGGACTTTTAACACGATTGTGCCCCCTCGACTGAATATTTCAGCTGTGTGATTTCTCATAAATAATATGAGAGCCCCTTCCATTTCTAGATAAAGCTTGAGAAATAATTATTCTTCCAAGAGAGATATATGTCGCCTAGAGTGGTCGTTCGACTAGATAGGCGGGGTATAAATGCAATAAATAAAATAAAATAAATAAATAAATAAATAAATATGTACATATTTAAGGAAAGGAAACACTTTGTATATATCTCATCAGAAACATAATGATGTGATGTTAAAATAATTTGTTTAAAAGAATTGTGGCTGGATCACTCAGTGAATTACGTTTCTGGCTGTAGAGTTCAATTCCCCATTCTACATCCCAGAACAGCCAGCCTGTGTGGCCTTCGGCAAGCTGCACAATCTGAGATGTGCCCTCAGAAGAAGGGAAAAGTAAGTCACCTCTGAGTCCTCTTTACTTAGGAAAGCCTGAAAAGAGTGGCTATAAGTCAAAACTGACGATGGCATGCAATTATTATCATCTCTGCTATCAACTGCTTGAAATGCTTATACAGTATAAAGAAGACAGGTACTTTGGCAGCAAGATCCAGTTATGCTAAGAGGTGCCAACCTGGTCTCTGCTACAGTACAAAGCTCTTGTTTTATCACAAGGGCTGCTGCTGTTTCTCTACAGATCAGCCAGAACCTGAAGAAAAGGTAAGGACCTGGTTGCTATGTAGCTATACAGTATGGCTGCAGAATTTGGAGGTGGGGATCTAAGATTGCCCCTGCCTCATGCTCCATGTTCTTGGCCCCTTAGAGAGGCCACGAGTTGGAAGGGTTACTAAGCAAGTGCTTTCACCACATGTCTGTGAACTGTCCTCATCTTAAAGTTTCCTAGCAGAAAAAGCTCATTAACCCAGGACCTAATTCGTCTTTGATGTTCTTGGTTTGTGGATGGGTGAAAATTTCAAACAGTTTCTCCGATAGTCTGAAATGCAAAAGCTTGGTGTTGTCTTAAGACATTAGGACATTGTGGCAACCTTCTTTCTTCCACAGTTATTATCAGGTTTGAAAAGGTCCCCTGCGAAAGGCTGCTCATTGAGCAATCTATTAAAATATTAAACAGTACAGAGGCAAAAAAAATAATAATATCAAAGCAAAACACCTTGGGGAACTATCCTGCTTTGACAGAACTGAGACATTAGCCAAGCTAGATTAGCTAGTTTGGGAAGCATGGCAGTCTGTTCATATTAGCTTTCTACAGTAAACAGTTTACTGTTTAACATACCAGAAATGAAATGGATTTCTTTTCCTCTTTTTTTAAAAAAGAGAATTGCTTTGAGCTGACTGATCATTAGTCTAAGCCTATTAGTTTTGTGATAAACAAGAACTTAATTAAATATGCCTTTCCCCCCCTTTGAAATTGTAGAACACACCAGCAGACTTATGTGGTCCAAAACAACATGCTACATTATCACTGAGAGAAATCCCAGATAGCTCTTAGATTGTTGTTGTTGTTTAGTCGTTAAGTCATGTCCGACTCTTTGTGACCCCATGGACCAGAGCACGCCAGGCCCTCCTGTCTTCTACTGCCTCCCGGAGTTGGGTCAAATTCATGTTGGTAGCTTCGATGACACTGTCCAACCATCTCGTCCTCTGTCGTCCCCTTCTCCTCTTGCCCTCACACTTTCCCAACATCAGGGTCTTTTCCAAGGAGTCTTCTCTTCTCCTGAGATGGCCAAAGTATTGGAGCCTCAGCTTCAGGATCTGTCCTTTGAGTGAGCACTCAGGGTTGATTTCCTTCAGAACGGATAGGCTTGATCTCTTTGCAGTCCAGGGGACTCTCAAGAGTCTCCTCCAGCACCACAATTCAAAAGCATCAATTCTTTGGCGGTCAGCCTTCTTTATGATCCAGCTCTCACTTCCATACATCGCTACTGGAAAAACCATAGCTTTGACTATGCGGATCTTTGTCGGCAAGGTGATGTCTCTGCTTTTTAAGATGCTGTCTAGGATTGTCATCACTTTCCTTCCAAGAAGCAGGAGTCTTTTAATTTTGTGGCTGCTCTCACCATCTGCAGTGATCATGGAGCCCAAGAAAGTAAAATCTGTCACTGCCTCCATATCTTCCCCTTCTATTTGCCAGGAGGTGATGGGACCAGTGGCCATGATCTTAGTTTTTTTGATGTTGAGCTTCAGATCATTTTTGGCGCTCTCCTCTTTCACCCTCATTAAGAGGTTCTTTAATTCCTCCTCACTTTCTGCCATCAGAGTGGTATCATCTGCATATCGGAGGTTGTTGATATTTCTTCCGGCAAGCTTAATTCCGGCTTGGGATTCATCCAGTCCAGCCTTTCGCATGATGTATTCTGCATATAAGTTAAATAAGCAGGGAGACAATATACAGCCTTGTCGTACTCCTTTCCCAATTTTGAACCAATCAGTTGTTCCATATCCAGTTCTAACTGTTGCTTCCTGTCCCACATATAGATTTCTCAGGAGATAGATAAGGTGGTCAGGCACTCCCATTTCTTTAAGAACTTGCCATAGATTGTTGTGGTCCACACAGTCAAAGGCGTTTGCGTAGTCAAGCTATTAGATACTAAAGATAAGTGGCAGAGCATTTCATCAGTTTTATTCTAGCACAATGCTGCCCATGTTTAATTGCTACCACGTCGGTGGGTCCAGTTTGCTTTCCATTACTAAAGCTCTGCTTTCTTTGCCATCCTTGCTAATAACTAGCACTTAAGCACTAAGTAGTGCAAAGCAGAATTATAGAGATGGTATGAACAACAGTGTCTTCCATATACACAACACAGTGCTACACCTAAAATCTAAACGTCTTCTCACACGACTACAGGATAAAATAGTGCATGAACCCATTCATGTCAAGTGCCTTCAAGTCACTTTTGCTTTGATTTTTTTTCCCTCTCTACTTTTTAATATTTTAATAGATTGTTCAATGATATAGTGACACTATTAGGGGGTTTCAAGGTAAGTGTGATATAAAATGAACGTTTTTTCCAGTGTTAATCCTCCATGAGTTTTCATGGTTGAGCAGGGTATTGAACCCAGGTCTTAGTTCATCATTCTACCCACTGCACCACACTGGGGAGCAAGCATGACTTCAAATTCCTATGAACACTATGAAAAGAAGAATTGACTTTTCTGTAAATTGGACAAAGACACACACATTATAAACATGACAAAATTATCTGAAGGGAAATAAATTAATAAAAGAATGTTTTTGCTAGGTATATGGAATTTGGATATGAAAATAAAATGAAACATTTGCTTAGATAGGAAAACAAATGTTTCATTTCATTTTCATATCCAAATCCTATATACAACAAAGACACTTTTTTTAAAAAAAAAATTTGCACCTTGTCTAGCTGCCACCAAGCAGCCTTCTAAGTAGCTTGTGTCATTGGTAAAAACAACAGTAAATTGCCAGCCAAGATAAATTGTGTGACTTACCTCACTGGATGTATGTGAATTGTCTCTATAACAATGTTTCTCAGCAGAAAAACCTCATTAACCCAGGACCTAACATTTCTTCAATGTTCCTCGCTTATGGATGGGTGAAAATTTCATCATATTTTCCATTTCAGCAATTATTTCTCCCCACCCATAAAATTTCCTTCTTTTAATTTCAAGTCTAACGACCTATTTACCCACAGAACCCTCAGTAAGAGTGAGGTGCTTGGGTCTTACAGCTAGGATATTTCTGCTACAGCTGTTTATCGTGTTAACTATTTTCAGTGGGCAGACATGTTAATCTGCTGCAGCAAAACATTAAAGAATTTTATTAAACATTTATTTTTCACTTCAGCTTAAATAAAATTGGCCAGTGTTTAAGGTGCTATAAATCTTTTGTTTGTAGGAGATGCTTTTCTGAACATATCCCACCACTGACCTATTCATCCATGCCTCACCCTGACACTTTTCAACATTGCTTACTTTCAGTGCTCAAAATTGTTTGTCTGCTTTAATTTTTTATTATTATTATTATTATTTGCTGATTTGCATTTTATGTTGCACGGTATTGCTGTTTTGTTATTTGAATTGGTCTGCAATATTTGTTATATTACTATCTGTTTCATGCTTTTTTCCCTCACATTTTAAAAAACCCCTCACCTTTTTTGATAAAGGGTTCTAGAGAACTCAAAAGCTTGCACTGCAGTTGGTCCTAATGAAGATGTTCCCCACCTGTGGATTCCACATTATACCTGCCCGACAAGTACTCACAAGAAGTGACACAGATAAAATGACAAAAATGATAACTAGGCATCTCAGAAGGAGTGACTACAATTTTAAGTTTTAAAGAATGAAAATAGAAGAAGATTCTTTTAAAAACCTATCAAGAGAAAAGGCCAAAGGTTATTTCAAATGAAGCAAAATGATGAAAGAGTCCATGGAAGTACATACAAAATAAAACCACAGAAAGAAAGGACAAGGATGGGCTCAAGCAAGGGAAATTGCTAGAGGCAAAAAATAGTTTCACATTTTTATTGGAGTCCAATACAAATGTAAGTCTGTGTTTACTGCCAGTTTTATTGACTTAAGGGAATGACACTGTTTCCATACTTTATTCATTTTCTTATTTATCTTGAATGTGTACTGAGAAATTCACAGATGGAAGATGAAAGTAATGATGAGGCTCCTGGGAAACTAATGTCATTTCGGGTCTGTAGCCACATCAGAGCTTAGGGAGGACGCATCATCCCAAGCATCTTCCTAGCCTCCCTCCCAGAGCAAAAAAAACAACCATAAGGACTACACTTTGCTCACCTCTGCTGTAGTACATCATAACACATGAGCAGTCTATCAAGCAAAGTAAGACTGAAATGGACTGAACTGTGTCACTGGTTTTAGATTATCTAGATAGCTTCTGACAAGAAACAGGATAAGTTATGCACAGCTCCTCCAAATGGGACATTTGTACTGCCATTTGTTCTGGCTTCTGTACTGATAATATTGTCCAAATGATGTTCCTCCCATGTTGCTTCATAACTTCCAATATATTTTGGATTCTGTCAAAATGCTTGGTTCCACTTTGTGATGGGGATGGAATTTAGTGCTAGAGCATGGTCTGAGACTTTCAGTTTTAGCCTTTTTCAGAATTTCAACATTTTCTGTTAGATTTTCAATGCAGGAAACTTTACTGAACAACCATGGACACTTGCTGGATGCTGACAAGTCCAAGTACAGGTCAAGCAGAAGGCTGAAGTGGAACAGTAGTTCAGTGCTAGACTACTCATCATTGGGAAGTAACACCGAATAAATCCCATGAACTCCATCCGTCCGTCCGTCCGTCCGGCCATCCATCCATCCCATTTCATTTTTATTATCTATCTCTTGCCCTTCTCCCCAAGAAGACCCAAGACAACTTACAAAAATTAAAATATACATATATTGTTTTTTTTTAAAAAAAATACAATAAATTATTACAATATTGAAAAGCAATTAAACTGATATATTATAACTAAAACATACAGGTAGTTTAAACAATTTTTGAAAAAAAATTAAAAAATTAAAAGATATACAACTCAGTTTTTAAAATCGCCCCTCATGTACAACTAGTTATTGGTCAAAAGCCTGCCTGCAGAAAAAAGGCTTTGTCAGAAGGAGAGCAAATGGGATCAGCCTAACCTCCCATGGGAGGGAGTTCCATAGCTTGGAAGCAGCAACCTTTTTTGTGTGCCTTACCAAACATATCTGTGAGGGTGGCGGGACCCAGAGGAAGTCTTCACCTGATGATCTTAAAACCTGGGCAGGCTCCTATATTGAGATGCGCTCTTTCAGATAGCTTGGACTACAGTTGTTCAGCACTTGATAGGTCTAAACCAGCAACTAGTGAAACAGTTGTAACAGGGGATTTATGTACTCTGTGTAACCAACCCCAACTAACAATCTGGCTGTAGCATTTTGGACCCAGTGAAGTTTCTGAACACTTTCTAAAGGCAGCTCCATATAATGCTACAGCATAGTCCAAGTTTCCACATAGTGCTAGAGCATGGCCCCACATCAAATAAGATGTTACTACAGGAACTTCCACCAGAAATTGAGAGAAAGGGAAGCAAAAAATAGTGGCACCAGTCCCACTTAGAAATCAGGGGTTCTACATTAATTAGTGATGACCACTCCATGTCAGGAGCCCACATCCCTTTGCTGAATGCTGCCACAGTGGCCACTGCAGCAACTGTTGCTGTTTGTAAGCAGAGTAAGTCTCTTCCTCCCCTCCCCTCTTCTCCCTCCTCCTCCAGAACCACTATAAGTGTAATGGAAGGGAGATCAGGGTTTCTTTTTCTTCCAGTCTAGCTTCTTCCTCTTTCTTTTTGTGTCTATCCTTTTCCTGAGTTCCTGGACCTAGAATGCTGCTATAGTACCAAATGCTATGGGAAATGGACTTTTTGTAGGGCAACCATCTATATACTAATGACAGGAGGCCTTGAAAAATTACGGTGTATCTGTAATTAGGGACATGGAGGGGAAAGGAAGCAGCTTAATAGGAAGGAGTGTAAGCTCTATCTCTCTCTTTTAGAAGCCAGTGCGAAAACAGCCATCACAGGAACAGCAGCAGCCGCCAGGAAAGTGGGCAGGTGGGAATGAGAAGGAAGAAATATTCCCTGGCTGAAATTAAACTATAAGCTGGAGAAGTTCTGTGAGCTAGCAATTCATGCTCCATATTTCAAAAGCAAGTGTGTTATGAGTCAAGAAATTTTGAAGTTTAGCAATATGACTACTGCAGGGTGAAGCAATCAGGTATCAGTGAAAGGTTGGTAAGTTATTCTCATAGCTGTCATAGACCAAAGCAGTCCCTATGAGATGTAGTTAATGTTATGAGGAGGTTTCTTCTTCCCCTTAAAAAATAACAATTCAAACTTATAAATAGCAAATGTGTAATCTTTGTTCTTCACATTTTGACTCTCACTTGCTCAGCATCTATACTGAGGTGCAAGGGATGAGAGTGAAGCAAAACAATGAATTAGAAAAATAAGAAAAAGCAACAGCCACATCATTAAACAATAGTGCCATGAAGCTGACACTGTAGCTTGATGGTGTGGCACAGAGACAGAGTAAACAGTAGGAAGTGAGAAGAGTCTATGCCCTGAAAATCCCCTTTAGATACCAGTTCTCTCTCTGAAGGCAAAATATGAGAACAAGATAGGTATCAGGCCACTTCCATGCTAATGTTACCCTGGTGCCCTTATATTGCCAGCCCTTCCCATGCTGCTCTAAGAACATAAGAAGCCCTGGGCCCCAGAGGAGGAGCCAAAAAGAACTGCAATTCTTTTGCATGCAAGCACCTACCTTTGGGCATGGGCAAGAACATGAGTTTTTCCCATGTGATCCTCACATTATAGCATAACATGGGAGGAGCAACACTGCTGTGGCTCACATTATCTGTGTAACATGAGAATATGGCCTAAATATCACTTCCTGTAGGACAGGATTATCACAGACTGGCAGCCATTCATACTTCTCATGTATGAGGTTTCTTCTAAACCCAAGGAAACAGTGTAGTCAACTTCATCTAGTTAATGTCCTTTCCGATTGCCTCTTCCTTCTAACATACAGTGGTGCCTCGCTAGACGATGTTAATCCGTTCCACGAGGATCGCTGTCTAGCGAAAACATCATCTAGCGAAGCACGTTTTTCCCATTGGAATGCATTGAAATCGCTTCAATGCGTTCCAAGGGAAAATGCAGTCGTCTAGCGAAAATTTCCCATAGGGAAACCTCGTCTAGCGAGTGCGGGTCCCCATAGGAATGCACTGACAGCTGCACTGACAGCTTTTCACCACTAGTCGGCGCACTCCTATGGGGAAACCTCATCGTCTAGCGAAAATCGCCATAGGGAAACATCGTTTTGCGAAGCGCAGTAGCGATCGCAAAAAGGCATCGTCTAGCGATTTCCTCGTCCTGCGAGGCAATCGTCTAGCGAGGCACCACTGTACTCTGAAAGTTAACTAAGATAAGGTAAATGGAAAGAGAATAAGCCATTGAATGGAGACAAATAAAGGAGGGATGCAGTAGGGAACACAGCCTCCCAACCTCATTGCCTTGCTTCTAGGTAGGCTGGTCCCTAGAGGCCAAATCTTTGCTGGCTGAGGCATGTATAAAAATAGGCAAAGGTCTAACAAACAGAACCTTACCAGACAGTCAAGCAAATCAGGTGTGGAAGACCTGAAGCTAAGGTCTAAGAACAATCCAAAAGTCAAGCCACACCGGTAGTCGACACAAACAAACAGCGAAGTGTGGCTGTCAATCTTGCAGCCTCTAACTCCTGACAAGAAACTAGAAGAAAATGAGAAATATTTTCTCCTTGCAATAAAATTTCTCTGTGCAAGGTTTGTTTTCTTTGAGAAAGTCCACAGTAATATGCACAGGATTTTTCAAATGTTTTGTGATCATTTCCCCCGCAATCTGATAGACCAATTTGCACTGTACTGTGATAGTTCCTGCACAAAATGGTATCTTACTTGTCTAAGATTCCCTGGAAAAGGCATTAAGGAGCACTGTTTCTTGCACAAAAGAACAGCCCCCCCCAATATCTCCCTCCCCCAAAAAATGAACAGGAAAAACAAGACCAGAGTTTCCATTTTCTCAGGAAGCTGGGAAATCTTCCAGGTGCAGGGGGTGGGGGAGTCTCAGCAAGTAAGGGCAGGGAGAGATTCAGAAAATCACAGAAAACAAGTGTTTTTCCCACATTCCTACCAAGAAGCATGGTAAAATCAAGCCAAAACATTGTACACCATTAGGGAGTTAGCAGAAAGTGCAATCAGGAACTCAAGAAGTGTCTAACAAAGCTCTGAGTCCCAAACTAAGGTTTGTGTCACTGAGTTGCTGGAGCCTCGCCCTGGCCATAGCTGCAGGCAGTTGGCCCACTGAAGGAAGAGCTTAGCCTCCTATTCCTGGGGAAGCCACCTCCCCTGAGGAGTCTTTCCCTGCAGCTAAGCAGTTCTTTGGGGGTTTGGGGTGGGGGTTCTATACAGGCTTGTGCCTTCAGTCTGGGGTGTCTAGGTTGGGAACGGGTTCTGCCAACCTCCACCTTAGTCATTTTAGTTTGGATGTTCAGGTTTCTGGCTCCCTGAAGGGCCAATAAGGCACAAAGATGTCATCACTTGTAGGGTGGACCTCCTGGGTCCACAAGTTTGTAATACCTGACAGTTCCTTATCTATGCCAGGTTCAGGAGGATGGGGTATAGTTGTGTGGGAAGACTTGTCCTACGAAGCTGTTACCCTCAGCTTCATGCAGAGTGTCATGCTGCTCAGTATAGGTGTTGATTATGGCCACTAACCTCATAATAAATTATACAGTACTTGCACAGTACTTTCATGTTCTAACCTCAAAGTATTTTATAAATATTCATCCTGGCTATTACTAATAGAAGTATAAATAAACCAATCAAATGGAACAGTGTCTGCCTGGAGCTTTCAGTGTAACCCAGCCAAATCTGATAAAGAATTAATGGTGTACAAATATCCCTGGCAAGATTGAAGTTTCAGCTGAAGAAGCAATTCCAGTATGGTTTAACTGAAAGATAAATGTGTTTTTGCTTGTGTGCATGTATGCACCCCCTTCAAAATCAAAAAGGGAAAAATTCCTCGCTATTGCTAACAACAAGAGCAGTCCACAAGGAAGAAGGTTTCTTAAGGTCACACTGTGAGATACTGGAGAAATATCATAACACAACCTCCTTTGGCTTTTAGCTGTCAGCTGTCTAGAAATGAGGGCAATACCTGTCTAGGCTTTCTGCTGGACAGCTTTTTACCACATGAATATTGCACAATCTGGCCAGGATCCTATGCCTTTTTTTTTCTTTTTCTTTTTTTTTTTGGTTAAAATTCTAGCCTTCACAATTTTACAGGAAACAGGAAAATACACATGTTGGTGGACTCGGTCACATTTATTGCTACTCCCCAACATCTTTCTGTTCTAAACATAGGAGAGCACACTCTAGTTTTTAATAAGCCCTTTCTCTGAGGGCTGGCCCAATGCTTTCTGCTGCCTGAGGTGAAGGACATGACAGGGCTCTTTCCATTCCACTTATAGAAACCTACCGAACTGGAAGTTGATTTTTAGTTTGACACCGGTGGCAGAACAATGCTCTTCACGGAACCCAAAGACAATAAGCTAGCTTAGGAGACACAGGGCAAGCTGCATGGCATGCACAGTTCTGTTCAACACCTCATCACTGCCTCCTACCAGCCAGAATCTGCTGCTTGAGGCAACTGCCTTGTTCTGTCAAATGGCAGGGCTGGAGCTGCCTTATATCCTCTCTACAGGCCAATGCATGAAAAGGAAAGATTTTTCTACCAGCTGCAAATCAATACATATTACAAGATGGAAGCTGGCTTTATGTGGGTAGTAGAATAAGGTAGAACTGGATGAGGCAGTACAATGTTGAGGTTTTAGTTTACTGAGTGCCTCTTTTCAAGACTGGTTACCCCCATGCGAGGAGGGGAATCTTTTTAAAAATTCCAAGAAGTGACAAAAGCATTGAAGACCTCATTCTGTCTTATAGTAGTTAATCAGGAGGATCTTAAGCCACAGCTGAGGTGGGATACTTGGGGCTAGGTGCAGAATTTAGGAAGTCAAGTAAAAGACAAGGACAGAGGGGGACAGTGCTAGATACCATCCCAAGAAGGTGATTTAGAGACAAGACAATGGCTAATCCTTTTCTTCCAAACATAGGTATGGCTTATGGGGAGACCTGCTACTATGCCATAATGAGGTATTCATTAAATTGTGCTGAGTTATTTGCAACAACAATGCTTTTCTTAAATCGATAGGGCTTCTGGGTGCAGGTCTGTATCTCAAGGTGTCAACAAAAATCAAATGGCCTACCTCATACTGACTGATTGCTGCCACTGTGGAATGTCTGTAGCCCTCATGGAGGATATGGCCATCAATGGCTACTCGTCATGCTGTATCATCATCTGAGGCAGTATGCCTCTGTGTATCACTGCTGGGAAAGACAAGTGGAAGGGCGCTCTTGTGTTCATATTGTACTCATCCCCTCCGTGGGTAAGGCAGAGCTTGAGAATTTTACATTTTGGAACTACAACTCCCAGAATCCTCTGATTCAGGGCATATGATTGCTAGTGGGAGTAAAACATTGGGCCTAAGCCTTTTTTTCCTCTGGTTAAGTATGCCATCTTTTAAAATGTTCTTAGGCTCCTTGATCTTGGTGAGTTCAATGAAACCACAGGTGCCCTGGGATGTAACATATTCCATTGATTCAAGCCAAGGATCTGCTGCCACCTGCAACACGGTTGCTTGGCTAGCCCGGAAGACGTCTCCGTACGCTTACCTTCAGCACCAAAACAGAGAGGACATCTTCTTTTATCATCTCAAAGAACGGATTTAAATGCTCTTTTCTCCAAATAGAATTGCCGCCAGCTCCAGAGCTTTACTGGTTTCTGGAACAGCTATGTAGATTGAAACAGTGTGATTACTGGAGTAATGTGAGAAGCAGAGCTAATATGAGTGCACAGTTTTACAACCAATTTCAGGTTCACTGCAAGTTTCCCTGTAACGTGAAAGGAAATGAGTCCCCAGCAACATACTAACTGCCCATTTCATACAAGTTACTCTTGAACAGTTAGTAAATCGTGGCTGGAAATCAACGTGTTATGGTTTCCAATTTAAAAAGATTTAATGGCATATTTAAGTTATAATTAAAAGCTCCGTTTAGCACTCCAGGTTGTAAATCCTCCAGTTGCCAGTGCTCAAACCAACAAAAACTCCTAACTCAGTATGCAGGGGGGAAACTCAAGTCTGTAATTACAATTATACACCCAGGGTTATTTTTAATTAACAAGAGCAAAGTGATTTGAAAGAAAAGAGGGCAGGAACTCATATTTAACAAAAATAATCTAAAGGGAGTTTAGGTGCTGGGTGATCCCAAGGGGGAATATTTCTTATTTCATAAGAAAAACCAATAATGAGAAAAGAAACAAAAAGGAACTGAAATATGTTTCAGTTAAAAACAAAGACCCATTTGACTGAGTTATGTTTACTGCTAATGAAATCAACTGAAGCTTTTTATTTTCTTTATCTTCCAGGAAAGTTTAGCATCAGGTCTGGTAGTAAGGTGGAGCAAATGTAGCACACAACTACCACCACTAAAAGCAATAGGGGCGGAGGAGTCTCCCTTTACTATTGGTCAGCACTGCTAGCTGGGAACATCCTTTCTGAATAGGAAGCTAGGGTGGTGCTAGGCCTATGTTAGGCTTCAAAGCCTTCCCAGATAGGCATTTTCTCCAGGTGAGCCACACATTGTGGGTCTGCCAGGTGCCAATGCCAGAATGAATTATGGGATTTGTAGTCAAAAAACCTAAAACATCCCATACCTAGGAGGGATAAAACTCTATTGAGTTTTATGAGGCTAACTTTTTAAATGAATGTTGCAAATACAGTTAAAGGTTGTGCATCTTAAATCTGCTAACAAAATGTAGCAACAACAGTGCAGACAGAGCTCAAAATGGATGATGCCTATGACTCCTGAGTTCCATGCATCAGAAAGCTACCAGTACCAGTGCTGTTTGCAAGAAAGCCTCATAAAGTCTTTTTATTCCAAGCATCAGGGAATCAGAACATTACTGCCTCTCAGAACCTTCTCTTGTACAGTCCCAGATGTAAGGCTAGTAATTCCAGTCAGCAAAACCTTGATGCCCTAAAATAAAATGCAAAGGTAGATATGGATACATAATGTCTGTACGAATAATTTGCCCTTCCATCTTCCCATGAAATTCTGTAATCTGATTCAAGAGAATAAGGGTCTCATTTACTCCAAGGAGAAAAGTCGCCCCATTTCTCCCCAGTTGTCTTTCATCCTTCCTTAGCCAAAACTCTACACACATACATACATACGTTAGAGTTTTGTGTGAAACCTGATTTAGTATCTTAGTCTCTCTGTGAGGCAAATGCAGTTTGCACTCTGGAATCCTAACAGCACCTGACAGTTGCAAACATGTCTGAAAAAAATGTGTACATTTGAAACATATGCATACAAACATGCTTAAGTGTGTTGGGGGGGATGTATGCAATTTAACACATGCACACAAACATGCAGGCTTTTAGTGGGGGAAGTAAGCAAACAAAGGGACAGATCTCTTTTCATAAAAACAGAGGAGAAGACCAAATTGGACACAGACCAGCTGTGGAGCTGAAAAGCAGGAGATACCCACAGACAGCTTAAGTTATGGATTATTTTTACCTTCCTTTTGGTTAATAACTACTCGTATTGTATTACCGTTTATAAGTTTTTCTTAGAGAGAGCCTTTCATTGAGATAAAAATCTCTAGAATGAGTAAATACATATCAGCTTTGTCCACCATCTCAGCCCTTGTTCGTGGGATATAGGAAAGGAGAGAGAGAACCTCATTATGAACAGTGCTACAAAACCAGTGCTTTGTTTCCGTCTGTAATTTCCTATGCTCTGAAGGTCACATTCAAAGCAAAGCCTATTTTGCTGATGTTGTAGAGCCAAGGAAAATGCAAACCCAAGTGGGATGTTCACTGCTTGACTTGCACATGCACACCCACCTCATTTTTGCAAGGCAGCAAACCAGGAGGGTCATCAAGTCCATGTGGATCACCATATATTGTATTCAGCTTCAAGGGTCAGAATGCGGACCTGCTGTAATTATAGGAAAAGGGTAGATAGTTATGCCTGCCAGCATGGGAGGAAATAAATAGCCCACAGTAATCACAAATTCACTATAAAAATTAAGGAAGCTCTGAAGACAACCATTTTTACTCCTCTAATTAAAAAACAAATTAACCCAGCTTTACTAAACAATAAAGGGCTATTAGTTTATGCATTTCATTGTCAACATTGCTTTGATGCTTAGGTGCTTTTGCATCTTCCTTTAGTAAGCCGTCTATATATTCGTTCCTGAGGAAGTGTTGACTCCTATTAAGTAACCTTATCTTAATAAGATAGCACAGGCAGGAGAAAAGGGCTGGGAGAGGAGTTCTTGAAGACTGTTGAGGAGTGTCATTGGGAAATAAAATAAAACACACCAAACAAATATATTTATTGCCTTTAAATGGTCAAACAAACTTGAGGCTTCTGGTATTATCATCTATTATAGCAGAGGTGGCTCGGGAGGGGGAGGAGGGCTTCAGGAACCATCTGCCATCAGAGTCATGAGAAGGAGGAGAGGGTCTCACCCATCTCTTCCTTCCCACCACTGCCACTCACCCCCCAAGCTTGGAAAAGTTACTCTTTTGGACTACAGTTCCCAGAATGCCTGAGCCAACATGGCCATTGGCTGTACTGAAACTGGAAAGTTGTCATCCAAAAAAGTAACTCTCTTAAGCTCTAATTCACCCGTTCTCTGTCCTAGTATGGGATGGCAGTTGCTGTTCATTCTGCTGCTCTTTATCCCTATCGTTGCTGTCTGACACCATCCAGTGGGATGTAGCTCAGTGATAGAGCATCTATTTGCCATGGAGATGGTCCCACGTCTGATCCATGGTGTCTCCAGGTAGAGCTAGGAAAGATTTCTGCCTGAAACCTTCTGGGCAGCCACTGCCAATCAGTGTCAACAATACTGGGCTAGATGGACATATTTCTAGTATTCCGGGTAAAGGCCAGAAGGGCATTAGTAGAAAAGGAGGTATTGGGAGATGTAGTAGCAGTTGCTCCCACTCAACTGCTCCTTCTCTTTTTCACTGGCTGTTCTTCTTGCTTTTTGTCTCATCCAGCTTTCTGGGTTACAGTAGCAGCAACAGAAGCTTAGGTCAGCAAGCCCCAATGGCTCCTTCTCCTCACCCCTTCACTTGGACAAATGAGGGATGGGCCACCTGGAAATGTAATCTTTTCCTCAGATTATTCTCTGAGGGGGAAAAAAGAAGGCACCACAAGCTACTCATTTGCCCTTTCCTTCTGTGCCACAGGTCCAAAGACAGAGTGGGAGACAATGGGTAGCTGAAGGCAGCAAGAAGCACTATAGCATTCCCTTTGATGAAGACCATAGATGATAGCATTTGCAGTGCCATGAAAGGTACATTGCCATTCATGGGTACTTGGAATTAAATCTCACGGACGGTGTAGTTACACATTTAAAAAAGCCCCTGTTTTTGAATGGAGTTTAGCATGTTTGAAATTGATTTTAAAAATTCTAACTACATGATGCACAGGGAAGCATGATTTTTGGTTGGAAAGGAGGTGTTTTATTTGGCAGCAAGAGGGTAGTTTATTTTAAACTGCCAGTGAAATTGATTTATTTTGAATTGTTTCTGCATGTGTGAACACCTCTGTTGGTATAAATTGTGTCTGTGAGTTTTTCAAGTAACGTATGCCAGGATCACAATTTTGGCTGCAGGGAAACCTTGCTGTCAGATCAGAGAAAGAAAGGTTGGGTGGCAAAAGCACTCCCTCCTTCGCAAGCCTAGAAGCTGCCAATCTTGTCAATTTCTCTTTGCCACTCACTGGTGTGCCTTCCCTGTGGCCCGCCCAGCTGCCAGCTCCCTCACTCCCTCTCCTTCTCCACCCCACCCCAGTGTATGTGTATGTGTGTGTGTGTGTTCCTCTTCAGGCATGTGTGTCAGGCTGCAGGGAAACCTTGTGGTCTACTTTATTTTAACTATTTTTCTATCTGTTATACTGAACTAGCTCCATGCAAGAAAAAATGTTTAAAATATTTAAAATAACACCATAGCAGCAGTGGTTAGTGGCTTTGGGAGGCAGCCAGCATGAAGGCAGGCAAGCGCAGGACAAAGCCTCAAATGCAACCGTTTTAAGAGCCTGTGTAGCCCCTTCAAACAATCTATAACACAATTTAAAAACAGATTTTTTTCCCAAGAGGACACACACAGAGACCCCAAAACCACACAATTACCACATAACTTTAAGCCGACCCCCAATCCATCTCCCAATTCATTTTCACAGTGTAACCACACTCTTCAAGTAAGTCCTTGATATTTACTTGAAGGAAGTGTACTCAGGGTTGCAGTCTTTTAAGTCCTGGAAAGGCAAGTGGGGATTGATTGTTTTTTGTTTCTATTTTGTGTTTGGATGTGAGAAACTTTGTGTAAAAAAACCCAACTTGGCAATTTGGTGCTAAGTAATTCTACCAGTAAGTAATTTTTTAAAATAAAGCTGTGCCTATTTTGTACCATATTTACAAAGGGCTGTTTTGCAAATGTTCAGGGCTGTTCTCACTGCATTAGCCCCATCCCTGATGTGTCATTTCACACTATAAGCTAATCTTTCCTTTGTGTTATATAAAGCTTCCGTACTGGATGGTTTCTGATATTCCCTTTTCTCTTCCTGAAAAAGCCTTTTCGTGTACTTCCTTTGTCCGTTCCTGCATGACTTCCTTACAGATTAGTTCTCTCAAAGGTTCACATATCTCCGTCAGTGAATGCAAAATTTTGACAGGCACGTCACATTGCACAATGAATCTTTGAACATTACATTCCTGGGATGCAGCCTCTCAGGACTTTAAGGCCTACAGCTTCAATCAGCTATGAGCAATGTTGACTGATTCTTCAGCCTTTTTATTCCACAAAGAAGACCCTGCTTTCTCAGGTTTCAAGAGTGATCAAACTGCAGCTAAATGTCTATCTTTGTTCAAAGTACCAGCTTACCCCAATGTCATCTACTATCTGCCATAGAATATCATCTGCTGTTACTCTCATCGGGACACAATCATTGGTTGTTATGGGATACAACCTGATCCCATATCACCTTGTCCATAAGGTCAACTATAGAGGTTCTTTTCCAAAGGGGTAACCCTCTGAAATGGAGCTGGTGGTGACTGGGTAGGAAGCAGAGCCAACTTTGGCTGACAGTTTAATTGAACCTCTTTGAGGGCTTGCAGGATGCTGTAATACAGCAGAAGTAAAGGATAGAAATTGGCAAACCCTGAAAAATGCAGGAAGTGATATACTGGAATGTGATCACCCTCATCACAATAATCACCCAATCTCCTGAAAATCACCCAATCTCCTGAAAAACTTGATCCCACAGCTACAAATAACAATCCCACACACTACACCAGAACACAGAGTTCTAGCTCCTGTCCTCTGAAGATGCCAGCCACAGAGACTGGCAAAACGTGAGGAAGAAAAACCTCCAGAACATGGCCAAACAGCCCAAAAAACCTTCAACAACCATCGGATGCCGGCCGTGAAAGCCTTCGAGAATACAAAGGTTCTAACCGTTTTGATATTATATGGTGTGATTTTTATTGCCTTTGTAAACAATAAGGACAACAGAATTTATCTCCTGAGACACAAGGACAGTTATGGATAGGGCTGATCAGTCAGAAAGCAGGGAAATAATTAACCTATTGGGACTCTGTTTCGCTCTTACCTATCTTTGCACTGGAAACTGCAAAAGGTGAATGGGATGCCTTTCTGTAGCAGCAACTCATAAACTCTCATCCCTTTTATTGACATGCTATCATTTTATAATGTGAGATTTAATGTTCAATAATAAAAACTTTAAAAATATATTTTTATTGGGGAAGCCATGGACACTGGTGGTGGTTGGGAATCGTGTGTTCAGCATTTATCTTGTTAGTTCTCCTGCAGTCAACATGGTCCTAATGACCCAAATGCATGCCCACCGATTATTTTTTAAAAAAAATACTCCGAAAGTGCCCTTGTGCCTTAAATTAGGTGCAGGAAGGCAGTTTGCCATGTTTTGGATCGTTGCCACCACTGCTCCTTGATATCTCATTTTTTAAAAAAAAATTAAAACTTTATTTTGCTACTAAAGGGCACAGGAGGGCTTTTTCAGTTAAAAAGTTGTTGGAAAAGGTATTTTTTGGGGTTGGGGCAGGGGGGAAGGTGCACCCCTCCAAGTTCCATGGGAGCATGTGTGTGGCCCCTGGACATTGGCCACTGCTACCTTAGATACCATGTTGTGCTTTTGTCTTTGTTCTCTCTTCTAGCGGTTGCCATGGTTCTATTTCTTGTTTGTTATTGACAGGGTGGTTTCTTTTGTTGTTGCTAATGCTTTTTATTATGTTATTTGTTTTTTGTCAATGGGTGGGCCTCGGGCCTCGATTGTTTGTTCCATTTTGTTCACACCTCGGAGTAGTGTTCATCACTAATCAGGTGGTATAAATATTATGAGAATATTTCTATATACATGGTCCTCATCTAGCAATTAGAGGGTGCTGGATGATGTCCTGGATTATTATTGTACACCATGAAATAGCGCAAAGATATTTTTGTCCTCACCACAAGATGGTGAGACTTTTTGGAGGTTAGTTTTGGGGATTAGAGAATTTGCAAGACTGGTTTGTATAACCTTCTGTTCAGGCATAGCAATCACAACTCTGATAACTGATACTTTGTTGCATAGATTATTAAGGGTAGACACATTGGATGGGTTATGTGCATCCATCTAAGCAATCAGACTTAAATGTTTGTGTGTATCTGGCTTCACCAAAGAAAAAATTGCTGGAGATACTTTCCTCAAATTGCACATGGTATACCATTGTCTAAATCTTGCAATGAAGGCAAGATGTCTCGTAGTGCTTGAGAAGTCTTAACTGTAAACAAACCACTGGCAAAGCATCTTCACATCCCTACTATCTAGGTATTCTGCCTTTATCTCCTTATTGGACTTTCTGCAGTAACCTTGGATTTCAGGTCTCTGTTTTATCTGTTCTTGTTTGCCAAATGGAACTGATGCTTTAGTTATTCAAGTCAAACTAAGCATTTGTAGTCTGCCACGGCGTTCTATTCATTGTGCATATGTGCACTGATTTAAAAAGCACACAAGAAGAGCTATGCTTCATTATGCCCAAGGCTTATATAGTCCAACATTCACACTGTTCACACAGTGGCCAATCAAATGGAGAGTGGAAACTCACAACCAGGGCATGAGCATCTACACAGTATACTTGTGCTTCCTAGAAACATAATACTTCTGGGTAATAGACAGAGCATATATTCATCATGACCTGTCACCATTGACGAGGAGCAAAAATGAATTCTCATGTAGTCATGCAATCATTTCAGGCAGTGCTGGTTCCTGGTTTCTAGGGGTCCTTGAGTAGGTCCACCTCTTCCTGATGAGTCCAATCTACCCAGCCCTCGGGTGGAATACACCAGGTAACAATGCTGTTCCTTCCTGTCATAACTTGCATACTTGGAAAAGTAAGATAAAAATGAGCAACAGGCAGAAGGCGGGCCAGTGGGCTCCAGATACAAGCAGTGGGGCTTCTGAAGATGTGGACCTCTGTAGTTCCCTGTGACATCAAGATTACTCTTTATTATGAAATGTGTCGCAAACATTTATGAGCTAAAATGCATCAGTAACCTATTCTCAAAAAGAGACATTAAATTGAAGCAAAGGCAAAAATGTCCCACTTTTAAAGTTAATTCTCTTGGTTTTCAGCTACAGTTGTGTTTTACATTTTTGTCCAGTGTGGGCTGCATGATTTTCTTGTTTGCTAGTTGTTGTTGTTTTTTCCTGTGCTAACATTGTTTCAGATTTTATTTCTTTGATTTTATTTGGCAAGCCATTTCGGGAGGCATTTTGTCCTTGAAGTCGGCTTAGAAATATTTGAAAAGAAATAAAAGGAAATTATTTCAGCTCTGTTAGAAGGCAAAGTAAGAAGAATATGGGGCAATATGTATCCATCAAAGTGTAATAAATAATGGAGCCCTGGATTGCTGCACATCCTTCATACAAGACCACAGGGTAGAGGTTGCCTCTTTTTCCAGCCAATTGTGCAGGCACGAGACAGGGAAGTTCAATATTTTCTTCAAAGAAATCACAGAACGTCTTACTTTATACATGACTTTCTTGAATTAGTGAAATGTTTTTATTTATGGAAATATCACCATTCCAGTTTAAATGTTTAGTCTGCTTTCTAGTAGAAGGGAGGAAGGACTGTTATGAGGGTGGGGTAACTGGGAGTCTTCCCCAGGGCATCAAAATGTAGGGTGCACCAAAATTTAGAGGTGAAGCTACTCATGAGTAGAGATGGTCATGAACTGAGAAAATGGTAGTTCATGATGGTTCGTGGTTCATCACTATTCTTGAACCACGAACCATGAACTTTCCAACAAAACAAACCGTTTTATGGTTCGTGTGATTTGGGACTTCTGGGAGTGGTAGAATGCCCCCCTGTGTGAGTCAGAGATGCCAAAGTGGAAGTGTATCTTCAGCTGACTCTCCTTTCCATTCCCTCCCAATTTGAAAAAAAAGATTAGATTTGGGATGTCAGAGTTATAGCCCCACAAAGCAGGTCTCCCTTCCAGTTGCTAAAGTGCACTTTTCGGGGGGGGGGGGTATCTGCTTTCCAGGACTATAACTTGGACATCCCACATCCAATCTTTTCCAAACTTGGAGGGGGTGGGAATGAGAATCAGCTGAAGGCTCGTGGTGCTTTTATAATCTCTAATTTGCTCAGGGGCCATTCTACCACTCCCAGAAGTCCCAGATTGCACAAACCATAAAGCGTACAAATCGCCAACGCTGGTAACAGTTTGGCATTTTGTTTTATTCTGGGCAGGTGCATTTCCCTGAACTGCCATGAAACAAACCACAAAATCTCTCTCTGTGTGTGTGTTTTGCTTCGTTGTTTGTTTTGTGTCTATCTCTTCTCATGTGCATTAGGAAAATGAACAGCAAAATGAACATCCCTATTCACTTTTCCTTTTTTTGAAAGCAGAATCTTTCTTTTTCTTCTGGGGGGCAAAGCCACTGCATTCTACCCCCCCCCCTTTTTTTTTTTTTTTTTTAGTTGATGCTCAGTCTCAGGGTTGAATGGATGGAAGATGGTTCCACTGGCCCTGGATCTCAAAATATCTTATTACATCTCTTAAGAGAAGAGGAAACTGTTGCTATTCTAAAAATATAACATCGAGAAATTTGCAAAATGAGCATCCTTCTAAGGATATATCACATTGGAGAGGAATTTCTGACCTTCAGTCTATTCTGGCTGTTCCCTGGTGGTAAGTCCCCCTGTTCTACATTCTAATCCAGTCGTTCATTTGGTTTGTAAATTAAATATCCTTCTTAATCCTGGGTGCATTCAGTTTGGCAGCAAGCAAGTGCTCCATGCTATCTCTGAATATCATTTTTATCCTATACCCACCATTGCGTGTATCTTTAAAATCTTAATTGAATGAAATTATAAAGCTGGTAGGAGGCACTCATCTGTGCTTGGGGCTGGTGGAGCAGCAATCTTACTAGTCAAGGGAGCAGGCTGCATTTCACTGGCTCTAATTGCATGGCATCATTGTTTTGCTTAAAAAAATTAATACTCTGAGATTCAAGATCCAAACTTGCTTGAATCTATATGCAAAACTCCCTAAATTATATGCTTTAAATGTGCTCCTCCTGAATACTAAGCAACCAGTCGAACAAAGCAAGCAGCTCTTATGTACATGCTTATTTCTGCCCTTTGCCCGCATCTCAGGAAGATATTCCCAGAATCAGCCCTTAGAGACAGTAATGCAGTGAGTCACTAAACAAAATACTAGACACATTGTGAATTTCTGTTGTGATTACCAGTTGGAAGTCTACCTTTTGCATAGGTGTGAATCGGCTCTTAAGTAGCCAGAGTCTGGAGCTGAGGATGTGGTTAGAGAAACCATACTCCAAACAGGTGTATAATCAAGTATCATATCACTCTAGGTTACTAAATGTATGTGATGAGAAAAGGAGAATTAAATACTGTGATTAAATTAATGCACCACATGGCTCAAGAAAAGGACCTCATGAAATGTGACCCTTCGCATTTCATTTTGTCATTAAGGAAAGGAAGAAGAGGAGGTGGATGGAGAGGTTGAAAGTAAAACCATGGAAAAGCAAGGTCTTTTAGGTTTTAATATTTTCAGATGATTTAAAGGGGCTAAAGATGGGTCACCTGCAGAGCATTAGGAACAGACTGAACAGTAAACAGTTCAGTTTTTTAAATAGAAAAGGTTTGTCCTTAATGCATAAAAACTTTATATTTGAAAAATAATTTAGAACTACTTAACATGGTTAGCCCCACAACTACCTCTAAAAATTAATAAATTAAAGTTGTTGTTGTTTAGTCGTTAAGTCGTGTCCGACTCTTCGTGACCGCATGGACCAGAGCACGCCAGGCCCTCCTGTCTTCCACTGCCTCCCGGAGTTGGGTCAAATTCATGTTGGTTGCTTCAATGACACTGTCCAACCATCTCATCCTCTGTCGTCCCCTTCTCCTCTTGCCTTCACATTTTCCCAACATCAGGGTCTTTTCCAGGGAGTCTTCTCTTCTCATGAGATGGCCAAAGTATTGGAGCCTCAGCTTCAGGATCTGTCCTTCCAGTGAGCAGTGAGCGCCAGCTGTTAAATTAAAGTACCAGCTGTTAATTTTTATCCAGAAATAACATCATTCACACTTTGCAATTAAACAGAGATTATTACACCACTGCTGAAAATTTTAACAAATTAGCAGTAATGAATTCATTTTAATGAATTATTTCCAAGCTTGGATTATGCAAATCTTTTCTCATGTGGAGTATATCTTATACTCAGTTGTTGTGCAGTGTACATATCTGAAACATTATCATTTATAGAATTTTATTGTTTACTGCATGCAAATACCATCATATATCATATACATTCTAGACAATTTACTTAAAAGTAATGTGTAAGACCTTCTCCCTCCACTGGCAATTAATCTATCTACCTAAAAATAAATCCCAGTGTGTTCAATAGAACTTACATCTGGGTGTCTAGAATTGCAACCAAACAGCACAGTTGTATACTCAAAAGTAATTCCCACTCTGTTCAGTGCGGCTTAGTCTCAGATAAGTACACACAGGGTTGTACTGCACTGCATCTGCATTTTAAAATATTTCACCCACTTTTTAGTTTGTTTGTTTAAAAATACTTTCCAGACTTTTGACTATGCATCCTGTATGACTTTTTAAATAATTCATTTATTTTCTCCTTAATCTACTTAAATAGGTTTTATGAAAATTGCGGTTTTCTTTTAGCATGTTATTCAGTCAAATTTACTTCTAATCCTAAAAGGGAGCTTTTGGTTCTTCCTTGCCAGATCATGAAAGATTCTGCAATACCCTGGAGCACAGAAACAATAATAAAATGAAAGGTCTGCCTAATGTATCGGACTGCTGAACATTCTAAAAAATCTTCACCAGCACAGAGGAAATGGGAGGTAGCAATTAATAGCAATGAAAAGGGAAAAATAAGTAGGCAGGGGACATTGATTCAGGCGTGGTTGTGCTGAATGGAATCAGGGTATCTGAGAAGGGTTTAGTGAGGGAATTAGTGAATCAAAGGTTCTGCAGACAGAATAGAAAATACGCTCAGATTTGACAAAAGCATACTGTTGTATGAAATAAAGCAACAATATCACTGTGTCTGAATTAAAGCCAAGAGAAAACTTCCAAGGAATTGTGTGGCTAGAGGAAGGCAGTCAAGGGATCTGTTTATTTCCTCTCTCCCTTTCTTCACCCTGCAGTGATATGTGTAGATGCTTCTGAGTCCAGTTCTCAGCGCAGCACAACAAATTCAGCAAGGAACACCACTTTTATCAAGGTGTTAGTCCTGGCTGTCTTTTAAAGAATCGTCCCAGTGCATCTCTTCAAATCTACACCAGAGTTTAGGAAATCTGCAGTCCTCCAGGTGTTGATGAACGACTGTTCCCATCATCCCTTACTACTGGCTAATCTGGCAGGAGATGCTGGGAACAAAGAGCCCATATGGAGGGCTACAATGTTTTGAGAAAATGGTTATGCCAAGGTTTACAACAAGCCAAGACAAGGGTGCTGCCATTTTTATTTGCTGGCCTTTAAACAATAGCAGTCAGTCCATCAGGTATGTGCCAGGTATGAAAAGCAATGAGGGACCCTTGGGTCATGCAAGTATCCCCTCAGATCATCTAATAAATGAACTAAGCCACTCGATTTATCCATTGAAAGTCCTACCCAAATGAAAGTTTCACTCTTGAAGCATTGCTAACACTAATGAACTCATTTGCAGTCCTTAATGACAATCAAGATTACAGATTTTCCTTACATCCTCACAAAAACCCATTTATATATCACCCATTTATATATCCCTGTGGTTTGTTGATATCCTTATTCTCTTTGATCCACGATGAAAATTTTTCCTAGAAAAGCAAACCTATAGAAGCTATCTCTTTTAGAAATTCTGTGTTTAGTCTACTCTATGCAGCTCTAGTTTGCTTATTCTGGTGGAGCTGAAATCGCCCCTCAAGATAGCTTTACCTATACTACGTCTTCTTCCTGAAATCCTTCCTTGTATCTATGTTTGGTATTTTTCTTCTCAGTATATCTAAGGTTTCATGGTTGCACACAGTCTTCCAATTAAGGAGAGCCCTCCACCTCCCAAGGCAGTTCATTCCACGGTCATATAGCAATTACCATTAAGAGGTGCTTCTTAAAGTTTAGTCAAAATTCTTCCTAATAATTTGAATCCATTGCTTCAAGTTGTACTTTTGGAGCACCAGAAAATAACCCTGCTTGGCAGGCCTTGAAATATTTGAAGATGGATATTGTATCATCTCAACCTTCTCTTCATCTGACTGAGTAGACTCAATTCTCTCACCTGTTCCTTGTTGTTATGTGCCATCAAGTCACCTCTGACTTATGGGAACCCTATGAATGAGTTATCTCATTTCCTTCTCTGGATGCACAACAACTTTTTAATATATTTCCTAACTATGGTGCCCAAAATTAGATATGGTATTCCAGATGAAGTATGACCACAGCAGAATAGAGTGGTACTCTTACCTTTCTTGATCTGGATAGTTTACTTCTGTTGATGCAACCTTGAATTGCTCTAGCTTTTGTGTGTGTGTGGAGTCAGAGCTTCCAGGGTTGAAGCCCTGGCACTGTCCAATTAGCAGGGGCTATGTAACCACCCACCACCCCACTTAAACTTCCTCCATTTACCTGCAGTTCTCCCAGTAGCTGGAAGAGAACTGGATTTTCCCAGAAACAGAAAATTTTGCAGGCTAACTCTTGCAATGGTAAATATTTCAGGGTGGGTGGTCTTGAATAAACAGTTCAGAGCCTCTAATTTAAAAACACACACAGACCTGATATTCAATTGTAGACACACATCTTTGCAGCAGCATGCATGTCTAAACTTTCCCTATGGGGCCAGGTGGTTATGGGAATTGTCATGATGAGCACCTGCACTTTAAATTTACTGCTGCACCACTATGCCATACTATTGAGTCATGCATGTATACTAAGACCATGAGGCCCTTTTCACATGTACTACTGCCAAGTTGATTATCACCCAACTTTTGATCATCTGAATGATCTCTGCTGAAATTCATACTGCTCCCTGTTTAGTGCCATATGTAAATTTGATGAGCATCCTCTGTAGTTCATCAGAGTCATTTATTACAGTTTTGAACAACACTGCCCCCCTGAGGAACCCTGTGGCATCTTGCTTGTCAGTCCTATCCAGGATGTCAAGTAAACACTAGTGAGCCAATCAATCAGCTACAAATTGACCTCACGTTGCATCATAGCAGTATCCCCTATTTTATCTGCTTGTCTACAAAAAGAACATGGGGGACTTTATAGCTCAATGGTTCAGGCATCTGGCTGTGGAATCAGAGGTTAGGAGTTCAATTCCCCACTGTGCCTTCTTGATAGGGGCTGGGCTCGATAATCCATAGGGCCCCTTCCAGTTCTGCAGTTCTAAGATTATTATTGTTGTAACTGGGAAATGTTCTACATCATTAGTTATTTTCTGCAATGCTTAATAACATGTTTATTTGCCAGATTTTTTGAAGGGGATTTGTTCTGAAAAGGTTCCCACATAAGTGACCTCTGCATAATCAGAAGTGGGTTGAATTCCTATTTCTGCTTTTATCATTTGTGATGTGACACAATTCATCAAGATCAAATATATTCTTCAATAAGTTTTGTGTGCTACAGAATAAAATGAAAGGTTTATTGTGTTGGGAAGGAAGAATCTCTAGCAACCTATTAAGTGGAAATTGTCCAGTCCAGTCTTGAAACTCCTAGGTTAAGGGCTTGACTGAATTTTTCCTCAATTCCTTAATTAAACTTTGAGAACTACATTTACAACTTCATTAAAATGACCTCCATCCACCTGATGCACACAATTGTGAGCTACTAAAGAAAGAGTAAAAGTCTGCAGAACATTATTTTAGATCTTACCTACAAACTACCATTTCATTCAGTGAAAATTGGTTTCTTTTGACTTTTATAAATCTCTCATTTATGTAAGGCAGTGTGTGTCAAACTACACATTAAGTAAAAGGTATATTTAAATCCCATGCTTTGATTGTTCCACTTCTTCTTTATGCAAAGGATACAGGGTGAATGAGTAACTTGGGGTCAAAATTGGATCAGAGTGAGGGGAGTGTTTAACCCTTTTCCCTCATAGACATTACAGAGTTGCATAAAACTTGAAAAACTTCTATCAAAAAGTTTCTTAAAATGTCCTTAATACTAACTTTATCTTTTAAAAAACTAGAAACTGTAACTTGTTTCACCACTACGGTAACCTTAGTCCCATTTTTCCCCCCAACAGAATATTGTAACACCTTTATTACCTCCAAACTAATGCATTACAGGACTTGCTACTTCCAAGCTCTGAGCTCGATCCATTCAAGATGTGTTTGTGTGGATTGATACTCCAGTTTTGCAAAACACAGTCTGTGTATACTTGGCACAGTCTTAATTCCAAGAGAAACTGCAATATGCCTGTGTGACCCAGTCCAAATTGCCCTTGGGGTCAAGTTGGCAGCCTGGTGCATCCCTGGGGGTAAGTAAGCCAGCGACCAAGTTGCTGACCTTTTCAGGCTGCCCTGTGCTTCAAAAGGAAGCATTGGGAGTGCGGGGGGGGGGGGAGCCAGCCAATGAGGAAGAGATTGGCCAGGGTAGCTGGGGTGGAGTCATTCCTGGCACACCAAAAGGCAGAGGTTTCTACTCTTGTCAAGTAGGTATAAAAAGAGACCCCTGGCTGGATCTCTGGGAGTATGCAGTTTGTCATCACCCACCCACCTTCCTTTGCATATACAGTAGTTATAAGCAGCTGTAAAGATTGTTGGAGGAGGGCATGGAAATTGTTTTGGTTTGTTTTTATATTCTTATATTTGTCATGGTGTCATTAGTTGCAGTGGGACAGCAATTTTGTTCATTGGAGTGGCTCCTGGGTTACAGAGATGGGCGTTTGGCCCTATCCCAGGCAGAGATCCCCTCCAGTGGGAATTAGGGACTGGGGGACTGATGTGTGTGTCCAGCTCAATATGGCCACTGCAGTCCCCCACAACAGATGGCAGTGGGTCTGTCCCTAGAGGTCTTGTGTCCATGAGGTAATTATACCCACAGACCACTCATCCTTGGTTACTCAGCCTGGGACTGGAAGGTTGGCATCTGCTGGCAGGCAGGTCACTCAGTGCTGGAATCCATTCCTCATTCTGTGTTAATGCTTTTCTGCTGCAATCAATCCAGGCCGTGGCCTTCTTTTATCCCCCTGCAACTTGTTCTGCAATAAAGTTGTAAAACTCTATATTGGTGTGTGTTGCTGGTGTGCTGGGGGGGCTCAAGAGATCATAGTCCACAAATCATTGGTTATCAATATGGTCTCTCTTAAGAGACTGAGCTATTTTCCCCCTTCTTAATAGGATTGTCTAATCTTTAAGCAGTAAGGTCAAAAATTCAAATAAAGACCTGATGCTATCAGATAATATACTGGGAGAGATGTCAAGACCAAGTGGCATTATCACTTAAAAGCTAATAGCTATTAGATATATTTCATGGCAGAATCGTCTGATGGTTTAATAAATTCTAGTTGAGACCTAGACACAGTGGATCTAGCCTCAATGATACTTGTCTTAGTACATTCTAGGGCTGCCTTCCATGTGATTATGCCTTTGAAGAATTTTCAGAAGCTTCAATTGATATACACTGGAGCAGCTAGTTGGAATATGGCTTAGTGAATGCATAATGTAATTTTAGGACATCTTCATTGGCTACCAATATATATTTCCAGGCACAATTCAAAGTGTTGTTTTGTTTATAATCTGTTACGTATTTAAGTGGCATGGGAGTTAGAGGTAAAATGTTTGGAGCATTCTCTGTATCCCACTGGGTGGATGATAAATTAGTCAGTGACATTTATGAAAAGGTCTTTTCTGTACATTCACTCCAGTTGTGGAGGCCTCAGTCTCATGGACCATTTGCCTTCCATTGCCAAAGACATTGTGATTCAAGCAGGCCTTTTCTAAATCTTGATGTTTTAGATGACTCTAATGTTCATATTGTCAGGATTTTGTTCTGTTTGGTGAACAGGGAGTTAAATTGTAATATTGTAGATGAAGTGCAGAGTCACGAATGTAGAGCAAAAGCCAATGTAATGACTTACAGCATCCAGGTGAAGCAAGATGATGTAATGCTTAATTGTTTAACATGACCAGCTGTAAATGGGGAAATGTGGTTGGTTGTTCTGAGTATAAATGTAACTGAGACAGAACAGACCTTACCACTCAGCAGTAAGTCTGGTGGTCATTTACTTCTATGCCAAATGCTCTGAATGTTGCTATGCCAAATGTATCTTGCCTTGTATATATGTATATATGTGTGTTGCCATAATCAATATATTATATTATAATTACTAAGAACTCTCTCATGTTATTTTCTCCTTACGTCTAAATCTCTAAGTCACTCAATCCCTACGTCTCTTACTTTGCTTAACGTAAAAGTGGGATTTAACCAGACTCTAGGAACATTTTCATGAGGCCACTGCCTCATTAAGATTCTGGAGTTTTGGCCCCACGCCAACAGGGTTATGGGCCCAGGGAGACGCCCAGAGTGACGCAGAGAGATGTGGTAAGCCTAGGGAGACGTGGTGCCTAGGAGACGTGGTGTTCCAGGGAGAAGCTGAGACGTTTGTTGGCCCAAGGAGAAGGCATTATAAGGCTGCAAGTGTATGGAGGAGAAGCCAACAATTGGAGAAGCTGAGTCAGATTCTGAAAGTGACGGACAGCAGATCCAAGGAGGAGGCTTCACCATGATGCAGGCCAGTAACCTTCCATTATTACGTTTAAATGGTCATAATTATATGTCTTGGGCCTATAAAATGGAAATGTATTTAAGAAGAGAGAGTGTATGGCAGATTGTGTCTAATCCTCCAGCTCAACTAGACGAAGAAGATACGGCTAAAGATGAAAGAGCATTATCTACAATAATATTATGCTTGGATGACTCCCAATTAAATTATGTGAGAGGAAAAACTTCAAGTAACGAGGTCTGGGAGGCGTTGAGAGCCGTCTATGTGAGACAAACAGCTGGTTCCAAGATGTTAATAACACGTAAGCTGTATAAGAAGAGGTTGCTCCCTAATCAAAGCATATCTAACTATATCCAGGAGTGTTCTGAGTTATTTTTCCAGTTACAGGAGCGTGGGATGGATTTCCCAGAGGCCCATAAATGCTACGTTATCCTAAGTGGTTTGGATGAAAGCTGGGAAACACTCGTAATAAGTATGGAAAGTTTGCCAGAACAAAGTCTAACGGTGGAATATCTGGCGGGGCGACTAATGGAGGAGGAACAGAGGAGAAAGGAGAAAGCTGAGGATTTATCTGTGCCAAGTCTACACAGATGAGGGAATTCCAAGGATGATAGCAACAGAAGGATGTCTGCTGATTTCCCTACTGAAAGAATCCTAGCTGTAAAAAAGAAGAAGAAATGTTTTATTTGCGGCAGCGAAAGACATTTGGCTAGAGACTGTGTTTGTCGAAGAAGAAGAGATAAGCCCAAGGACACTGAGAAAGAAAACAGAACTTCAGAGCGTAAAATGAACTCTGTGTCAGTAATTACTGATTGTGACAATGAGAAATGGCTGATTGATTCGGGCGCTACACAACATGTTTGTAGACAGAGAATGTGGTTTAAAGAGTTAACAAACTCTGCTAAAAGACAAGTAAGTTTAGCAGACGGGAAAAACATTGAAGTATGTGGAACAGGCAAAGTTTATGTTAAAAGCCTTAAAGATACTTTGGAGAATGTTTTGTTTGTACCTAGAATTAGCCATAACGTAATAAGTGTGTCATGTTTAGACCAAGCTGGTTTTTCAATTAAGTTCAGTAAAGGAGTTTGCAACATAGAGAAAGCAAACGTACTTGTTGCAACGGGGCATTTAAAGGGGAATCTCTATGTTTTGGATAAAACAGAAGAAGGGAAATGTTCTGCAAATGTGTTAAATGATAATGTGCCACATCACAAATGCATACATAAGTTGCATAGAGACTTAGGACATGTGAGTTTTGAAGTATTAAGGAAAACTCAGCAATATGTAGGCAATCTAAATTTAAAGAACTGTGATAGATTTCTAGATTGCAATGTGTGTAAAGCCTCTAAATCAAAGAGACACCCAGTGAGTAAGAAGAGCTGTAGAATAAGTAAAAGGTGTTTTGAGCTTGTACACATGGATATAATGGGTCCGTTCCAAGAGTCACTAGGGGGAAATAAGTTCTGTCTTACCATAACAGATGATTTCTCCAGGTACTCTTATGTCTTCATACTTAAATATAAAAGTGAAGCATTCCAAACATTCAGGGAATGGGTGGCTATGATTGAAAGAAGATTTGAAACACATGTAGCCAGCATTCAGACGGACCGAGGGGGAGAGTTTATGAGTAAGCAATTCAGAACGTGGTTAAGAAAGAAAGGGATACACCATAGAATTGCAAACGTACAAGTCCCTCAAGAAAATGGAGTAGCAGAACGAAAAGGTGGCATATTACAAACAGTTATGGATTCAATGTTAACAGATGCTAATATGTCTAAAGTTTTTTGGGGAGAAGCAATGAAATGTGCATGTTATGTTTTGAACAGAATTTGGAATTCTGTCATTCAAAACACCCCGTATTTTCTGGTGCACAACAGACAACCAACTTTAAATCATATCAAGACGTTTGGTTGCCATGCGTGGGTAAATATACCAAAAGCTTCACGTAAGAAGGGTTCTCCTAAAGCAAAAAGGCTGATTTTTATAGGGTATCAAACTGGGTGTAAAAGCTACAGGTTTAGTGACCAGTTTGGTAATGTGACCATCAGTAGGTCAGCAAATTTTTGTGAGAACGAGAATTGGTCTCGTATACATGCTAATGATGAAGTATTTTTGCCATCATTTAGTAATCAAAATGGTAAGAAACAAGGTAAAGAGAACCTAAGTAAAATGGAAGCTGAGGAGGAGAATGGGACATATAGTGAACTTGAGGAGGAGAATGGGACATATAGTGAGTCAGGAGAACAAAGTGAAGAAGTAGTAATTCCCAGGCGTTCTCAGAGAGCAAATAAAGGAGTCCCACCTCAAAGGTTCAAAGTAACAAATATAAATTTAATTGTTAGTGAACCTGAAAGTTATGAGGAAATGTTAAGATTGCCAACTGATCAGCAACATAAGTGGAAGGAGGCTATGCTTGCTGAGTTCAATTCGTTGAAAGAATATAATCTGTTTTCACCTGTCAAATTACCTGAAGGAGAAAACGTAGTTGGCTGTAGATGGGTATACAAGTTAAAAACGTTACTAGACAATACCCAACAATACAAAGCTAGTACAACTAGGGTTTAGAAGAAGTTTGGCCGACCTTTGCCTATACATCAAAAATCAGGGTGATGTAAAATTGATATTACTAGTCTTTGTGGATGACTTGTGTTTAGTAGTACCTAATGATACTTATGTCAAGTGGTTCATGAGAGAACTGAGTAAAAATTTCAAATTGAAACATTTAGGTCAGATAAGTAACTACTTAGGAGTAGAAATAAGTAAAGACCAAAATGGAAATTTTCAAATATGCCAGGAGAAGAAAATAGAGAAATTATTAATAGAAAGTGGCATGGAGAATTGTAACTCAGTACGAACCCCAATGGAGACAAGTTTTCAGAGAAACTTTGAAAGTGAGAAATTTGATGATGTAGAGCTTTATCAATCCAGAGTAGGGTCATTGTTGTATTTGGCATCCTGGACGAGGCCAGACATTGCAGCGTCAGTAAATGTTTTAAGTCAGTTTGCTGCAGAGCCTCGTAAACATCACTGGAATGGGATAAAGAGAATATTCAGATATCTAAAGGGTACAAAGGATAAGAAGCTACTGTTGAGAGTAGGAGAAAGTCTGGAATTAAAGTGCTTTACAGATTCAGACTGGGCAACAAGTGAAATTGATAGAAAATCAATTTCAGGCTTGGCAATATTTTTTGATAGGTCTTTGATAGGTTGGAAATCAAAAAAGCAGACCATTGTTGCCACAAGTACTGCTGAGGCTGAGTACGCTGCTTTGAGTGAGCTGTGTAATGAAATCACTTGGTTTAAGCAATTATTAAGAGATGTAAACATAATAATTGACTTACCTACACAAGTTTTCTGTGATAACACAGCATGCATACAATTAGCTGGTGAATGTAGAATTAAAGGAAGAAGTAAGCACATTGGAATAAGATTCTTTAATGTGAAAGATGCTGTGGAAAGTCAATTGGTAGAATTGCAATATTGTCCCAGTGAAAATAATGTAGCAGATATTTTCACTAAACCCTTGACACTAGAAAAACATTTGTATATATGTAACCAAATGGGTTTCTCCAATATATAAAATTTAAGGAGGAGTGTCAGGATTTTGTTCTGTTTGGTGAACAGGGAGTTAAATTGTAATATTGTAGATGAAGTGCAGAGTCACGAATGTAGAGCAAAAGCCAATGTAATGACTTACAGCATCCAGGTGAAGCAAGATGATGTAATGCTTAATTGTTTAACATGACCAGCTGTAAATGGGGAAATGTGGTTGGTTGTTCTGAGTATAAATGTAACTGAGACAGAACAGACCTTACCACTCAGCAGTAAGTCTGGTGGTCATTTACTTCTATGCCAAATGCTCTGAATGTTGCTATGCCAAATGTATCTTGCCTTGTATATATGTATATATGTGTGTTGCCATAATCAATATATTATATTATAATTACTAAGAACTCTCTCATGTTATTTTCTCCTTACGTCTAAATCTCTAAGTCACTCAATCCCTACGTCTCTTACTTTGCTTAACGTAAAAGTGGGATTTAACCAGACTCTAGGAACATTTTCATGAGGCCACTGCCTCATTAAGATTCTGGAGTTTTGGCCCCACGCCAACACATATTACCTCTCCAGGAAGAATGCAAGATGTCTTACTGCCTGCGTTATGAGGACACATGCTGTTTTCCCGCTCTCTTCCTGCACAAGGCCTTACTTGGGGGGGGGGGTGTCTTTCCATAGAATAAAGCATTATGTGTGAGGTGGCCCTGGAAATTATGTGGGTCACTGCTTCTAGGCAAGGGAGCATATGACTTTCTCTGCCACCTGAGGGAGTTGATTAATTCACACCACCTCATGAGAGGGATCATCTTGTAAGGGTCATGCAGTTTTATCCAATGTTGGGTTAAGTCAAAAGCCCCAAGACAGTTTTGTTCAGGTGGGCTTATTTTTGTTTATTTTTATTTTTTATATGTGCTGGAATGGCAATTTGCTATATGAAATACATTTACACATCATTTCATGGATGTCATATCATCAGGTTAGTGAGAGGCAAGAAAATAGACAGAAGGTACATGTCATGTTCTATACTTAGAAAGCTATTGTTCTAAGAGCAGCTTCTATTATCAAAATGATGATATCATAGTCAGAGAAGGAGTTTTTGCCTTTTTGGCACATAGCAGCTCCCCTACTTCCATTGTAGGGGGAGTGCCTGCCATTTGTCTTTGCCACGTTCAGTATAGAGAGACTCAGATTTTTAAAAAAAAAATCCTGTGGGACACGCAGAGTCTTTGTTGCCTCTCTGCCATTGGATGGAGGGACAGCTCTCCAAAGTGACACACTCCGCTGGGCTCAGGGGGACAACCCAACCTGTGAGGGCATCTGAAAGTTTTATTTTGCTATCTTGCTATATATATATTGCTATTTGCTGCGTCTCTGCCAATCATCAAGAACAGTTTACCTTCTAAGACACTAGTGACTTTCTGTCTTTATCAGGACTCAAATAACGGAAGCCCACTGGTATTTTGTCTGGTCCAAAATTGCCACTTGGTATATTGTATAAACACTAAGTTGGCCTTAGTGTTTATACAAGTCCTTTCCCTCCCCCTGTCCTTCAGTGCCTGACTTAGAGAGGCATTTCCTCAAAATGATGCACTGTGGATGAGGGGGCTACAAAGACTATCAATAAGGAGAATGTGTGATCTGTTACCTCTCTCAGTTTACCTTCTGAGGCAAGGAATTCACCCTGCCTCATGGGACTGCTGGCCCTGTATCTGGCATGTTTCTTCTACTGGGGTTATTTTTCTTTTTTAAACCTTGTATTTGTTTTATTATTGATGTATGATTAATGTTATTTGTCTCTTGAGTACTAGTCCAGGAAGTGGAAAGATGGGATACGAATTATTTTAATTAATAAATATCTACATCACTGCCACTACTTAGAGAGCATTGTGTAGAATGGTAGACTCCAAATACTTTGCTCCTAGGAATGTTTCCACTTGTAATTAGTTTTGCTCAATAAGAAACTGAGCTATAGCCTGATACCAGAAGAAAGCTTTGCCTCCCGAGTGACAGCTGGACACTTATATTAAGAGAGCTGTTCCTTGCAAGTCTGAAGCACTCAGCAATGGAAAGACTGGAGGCAAATTATCGAACGAGATGAGTCCTTAATCTCTGTTAACATTGAATGGTTTGATTCCTGTCTAGGGTAACACGTCATTGGCTGCTCATTCAGGAAGGAGACATATTTTAATTAGCCTTTGTATGCCATGTGTTTGATAAAGAGAATAAATGTTTCCCATCCAACCGTGCTTTCCTCTCCTTTGCCATCTTCCTCACTGTTCGCACTTGTACTTTTGCTGAAATGGCTGCGTTAAGGAGGAGGAGCCAAGATGAATGGTAGCTTTGCCACAGTTCTCATGCAATCATCTGGGAATCTAATTTATCTCTTCTTTGGGCACACTGGCAGCCATCTGCTCCAGATATACACTGCCAAACATAGAACGGGTTATGTGCTGTTGAGAAACTAATTGCGTTTATTGGATTGACACAGGCTATGGAGCTCATGGTGTAGTATATTGCTCTTCTCTAAAATGATGAAATAAAAGCTACAAGTACTCTGATTTCTATCTGTGATGAGATGAAATGCCATACAAGCTGCTCAAGACCCACCTGGGATGGAATGTACACTCCAACTCTATTCAAAGTCAAATTAGGGAAGAACTGGCTGTCTGCTATGAGTGTATGTGTGGGTGTGGGTGTGTATGTGTGTGTGCACAGAAAATCAAAATAATTCAATGCTATTTGTGTGGTCATGCAATCTCATGGATATTTGGAAGCAAATTCATTTGGAAGAAAGACAGACTGACCCTTGGTTTAGCCATTTTAAGATTTTATTACATGTATTTAAAATGATAGAATGTATTTTTAGTGGGAATTAGTAGATCTGTTGTAATTACCTGAAAGAAAGATAGACATTTTTCTTCCACGAGGGAAGCTGGAAAGGCAGAATAGTTGTCAACATTAGATTTTAAAGAACTTTGCTAGAAACAACCAGGATTTCACTGAAATTCATCCCAGAGTTTGCTTTGAATGTAACTGATGACTCTTTGAGATGGATCAAAAAATTCCACCCCCTTTGGTCTCAGTTTCTCTTGATTCCTTGCAAAGTAGCATAGAGCATTTTGGGATTCATGTCTGAACTGTACTCAAATCCTCAAATCTCTAAAAACTGCTCCTTGCTCTTGAGGAGATCTTTGAAATCCTTAGAAAACTAACCAGGGCTGCTTTTGAAAAGTTTTTGGAAACTTCAGTAGGTTCAGAATACTGCAGCCAGATTGTTAAACTTGAGCTGGTTTCAGGGATCATATACCCACCCTATTACAGCTGCTCCGCTGGCTGCTGGTCTATTTCTGGACACAATTTGAACTGCTGTTTTTTACCTACAAACCCCTAATGACTTGGGTCCAAGGTATCTCAAAGACCATATCTCCCTTTATGAGCCTACCAAGGTGTTAATATCATCAGTGGAGGCCTTTCTCTCAGTCCTATTGGCCTCACAGGTTGCTGCTCCCAGACTCTGGAATTCTTTCCCACAGGAGGCCAAGCTGGTCCCATTATTTACTGTCTTTCTGCTAGCATTATTGAGACCTTTCTCTTTAGATAAGCTTTACCTTAGTGATTGGCTGTCTGAGAGTGTGTGGTTTTTTTTAATGGGACTGCTGTGTTTTTATTCTTGTTATTTTAAATGTGTTTTTATTATTGTTTTTATCTACTAGTTTTAATATCATATTTGTCTAATTATCTTAAAATATAACTTTTTTTAGCTTCTAATATTCTTTCTTTTAATACTATAAGCTGTCTTGGATCTCTTTTAGGTGGCATATAAATATTTTTTAATAAATAAATACATTTCAAATCAACTTCTCCAATCAAGGTTCTTCTCTGAAGCTATTATATATAAAAATACAGTATGTTAAGTAAAAGCTTCTCTCCAGGAAGCTCAGGTGCAGAAACGAATTTCATAGGAAGTGGAGTGAGATTAAAATCCACCACGGGGAACAACCACAGAATGCAATAAACATACCTTCAGGAAAAACAAAAAAAGCACTGTAAGACTGAAAAAGCATATTAACATATTGGCTGAAATCCAGTAGTAGTAAGTCACAACGAGAGAGAAGGCCCATTGAATTTGGTGAGTTAACTCCTCTGTAAGTTCCATTGATTCAATGGTTTATTCTGACTTACTACTGGACTTCATAGTTGTAGTTGAAGAAGGGGTTGCTATGTTAGTCTGTGCAAGCATTATAGGTAAAAGCACAATAGTTAACAAAAAGTTAAAAAAAAATACAAAAACCTAGTGGTACCTTAAAGATTAACTTTTATATTTTCTAATGTGAGCTTCTATGGACATGTCCACTTCATCAGACATAAGAGAAAGAGATTTAACATGGCAAATATTTATACATGGCAACAAAATATAGATATCAAAATACAAAGATCATGGTAGGTTGGTAAGGAAGTCATTGTGGTGATAGCAATTTTGATGAGCAGGTTTTCATTAAAGCAGGTTTTCATTAAAGCTTGTGCTGTAAAGAATGTGAGAACCTCTGTCATAAACTAACAATGATAGAGTAACATGACTATTAACTAGATTGGCTATTTAAAGTCATTGATGAACTTTTTCCTCCGACAAGCTTTCTTTTGTGATCAATTGCAATAGTGTGTGAATCACCCCAGGCAAGGGGTGACTCCAAGAGCAGAGTAAAGAATCTGTTTTACCTCTGACGTTTCTAAGGTGGATCTGTTGGGGGAGGGGGGGATATCTGGGAGATGCAGTGCAGTACAATATTTGTAGTGCTTATATCTGGTAGTGCCCTAAAAAGCCTTGGCTTATATTAAGTCCACTGATGTGTGTGTCTAGCATGCGTATATATTTTATCTCAAATGTTTCTCTCTGGATTCTTGTCCTGCAGTTTCTTTTTTCTAGGATGGTCACTTTCAAATTATCTGCGGAATGTCCTGGTAAATTAAAATGATGTGTCTGTGAAGATTCTGAGTCATCCAGGTGAGGTTATCTGGAAGATGAGTCATGGCAACTGGACTTCTTTCTTATTAGGTTGAAATGTTTTGCTAGTCATCCATGTAGCTTCTTCAGTCTGAGAAGAGTTGATGGGAGACCCCTGATATATCTTCCACGTTGGTTTCACTTCCCCCTGGTCTGAATAGGCTCATTAGATGGACAAAGAGCATTTCACATTAAAATGATGTGAAATGGGTTTCTCTGTGTTGCCATTCCTGATGTCTGATTTCTGTCCATTAATTTGTTTGCGTAGAGATTGTCTCGTTTGACCTATATAGAGTGTAGATGGACATTGTTGGCAAAAGATGGCATGAATAACATTGGCAGAGGAACAGGTAAAAGTACCTTTGATCTTATGTGTGACATTATTAGATCCAGTAATTGTGGCAAAAGCTCATCAACTTCTGTAAAAAGCCAATCTAATTAACATTCATGTTACTCTACTATTTATTTTATGACAGAGATTTTCACATTATTTACAGCACAAGCTTCAATGAAAGACCTGAATATGTATAAATATTTGCCATGCTAAATCTCTTTCTCTGATGTCTGATGAAGTGGACATGTCCACAAAAGCTCACATTAAAAAATATATAAAAATTAATCTTTAAGATGCCACCATGTTTTTGTCTTGTTTTACTTTTTATTGCTATTTTGCTTTTACCTATAATAATGGACATCAGCTATTTGCACCTTATGGATACTAGAATAAATAAGGAAACTAACATTGTAAGGAATGATTAGAATCCAATACTTTTTCCAGGAACAAAGGCTCCATCAGGATGAGCCCCAGATGCTGGATACTCTTGAAGTGAAACATTTGTCAGAAAAGGGAAGGTCTACATCAGTCTACATCAGCCTGTTTAGGAATGAATAATAACCCCAGAACAATGAAGTTACCACCCAAAGTTTTGTGCCTTTAACCTAGCATTCATGTTGCTCCCATTATCAGCAATGCAACTGTTAAAACTGAAATAACTAGAAACTGGGAGTTATAGAAAAGCAGCAAAAGTAATGAAAACAATTCCGTGGTCGAAAGAGTTAAGGTGCAGAATTAACAAAGAGCAATTCCTGCTACTAGCCATTCACTCAGAGAGCAGAAATGGGAACTCATGTACTTTTCAATCCAGAATAAACCAGGGATTACAGGTCTACAACCCATGAGAAAAGACTCCTTGTATACATATTGTGTGCTGCTTGGACCTCTACTGAGTTCTAAGTGGATCAGGAACAATAAAGACAATTTAAATCCACAGCCAATTAGAAGCCTGAGGCAGGTAAAAGGCTATGCAGTGGTAAAAGTGTTTCTGTGCCTCAGAAATCACTTAAATCTAAAGCAATATATACTAAACAGAAGGCCAAGATCAAAATCAATGGCCAAGTAACTGAAAATATTCAAATTGAACAAGGCATAAGGCAAGGTTGTCCACTCTCCCTGCTATTATTTATTCTAACATTAGAAATTCTAAACAGACAAATAAGAGGGAATGTTGAAATTAAGGGTCTCAAAATCAGGGGAGAAGAATTTAAACTGCAAGCATATGCTGATGATCTAGCAATAATACTAGAAAACCCTCTGGACAGTTTGGAAGAATTAATGAGAACTATAGAAGAATTCGGAGCTGTGGCAGGTCTTAAAATAAACTATCAAAAAACAAAATTTATGACTAAAAACATAAAGAAAGAAAACGTGGAAAGACTGGTAATGAAAACTAACTTCGAGGAGGTACAGAAAGTGAAATATTTAGAAGTTATTATTACAAAAAAACCAAGTAATTTGATGAAAGAAAATTATCTTACAACACAGAAGGAAATTCAGAAAGACTTGGAAGAATGGAACAAGCTACAAACCTCTATGATGGGAAGAATCTCAACAATAAAAATGATGATACTACCAAAACTGTTATTTTTATTCCAAAATTTACCAATTTTATTAAATTATAAATATTTCAAGGATCTGGACAGCCTGACTTCGAAATTTGTATGGAAGGCCAAGAAACCAAGAATAAAACTTAGAATACTGCAAGACTTAAAAGAAAGAGGGGGTTCAGGACTACCGAATTGGCTATTATATTATAAGGCATGTGCTATGGTCTGGATAAAAGAATGGATAACATTAGAAAATCAAAGATTATTGAAATTGGAGGGTCATGATCTAAAAATGGGTTGGCATGCATATGTGTGGTATGGGAAATACAAAGAACAATCACATTTTGCAGAACATATTCTGAGGAAGGCGCTATGCTTAGTATGGCAAAAATTTCAAATACAAACTTACAAAAAATTCCAATATGGGTAGCTTCAATAGAAGCATTCACTTTGAAAGTATTGAATCAGAAGGGAGCGTTACTCACGTATAAAGATTTATTAACTAAAGATCAGAATATAAAAGACAAACAAGATCTGGAGAAACTAGGGCTAGCTACAGATTGGTGGTGAATGCTGAAATTAGAATCGAGATATAAAAAGGATAAAATTATGGGCTTTTTTGAGGGGAAAGTCCAGGTGGATGAATTTTGGATCTACACTAATGAGAAAATAATCAAAAAAATGTATACATACTTATTGAAATATGATTTGGAGGATGAGAGGGTGAAGGAGACGGTGGTAAAATGGGCACAAAATTTTGGGTACAATATTGATATTGATGAAAGATGTGGAAAGAGAATCATAAAATGATTAAGCCAGTGAATCTTAGAGAAAACATCCTTAAAATGTTTCATAGATGGCATTTTACCCCTGTAAGATTGGCAAAAATGTCAGAGGGTAACAGTAATGTTTGTTGGAAGTGTAAAAAAAATCCAGCGACTTACTATCATATGTGGTGGTCATGTGAAAAAGCAAAAAAAATTTGGATACAGGTTTGGGAAATGGCAAAAGAAATTGTTCAACAAAATTTAAATTTTAAACCTGAAATGTTATTATTGAATATAATGCCAGAAATTATTGACAAGAAAATAAAATATAGTCTACTGTATATATTCACAGCAGCTACGTAGGCTACTCTGGGCCCAAAAATGGAAGAATGAAGAGACCCCAACGATGGAGGAGCTAATAAAGAAGCTACTGGACATTGCAGAACTAGACATGCTTTCAGAGGCACTATGGGATCAACCAAGAGACTTTGTAAAGCAAAGCTGGAGGCTGATATATAATTGGACCCAGAAAAAGACAGGAGCTTAGGGGGAAACTTAGTCTATAGCGAACTCAGTGCTCACCGGAATCCTCTTGAAGATATTTGAGGTCCAGACGACGGTGAAATCTCTGATCCATAGGGGAAGGAAGGATGTTTAGTTGGTAGTTTTCTTTTTTGTCTGTTTGTCTCGTTGATTATATGTTAGATTGTTAATGTTTTTAAGTTTGTATATAATAATAATAATAATAATAATAATAATAATAATAATAATAATAATAATAATAATAATAATAATAATAATAATAAAGAAATCACTTAAATCTATCTGAGGAAGTAATGGGAGGTCAGTTGAGTTTTGTGGGTGGTTTGGCTGCACTGGTGTGTGTATGTATGGCGGGGGGCTGAAAAATGCAGTATAGTAGATGGTAGTGTCGATAAAAGCTTTATAGGCTGGCCATTTCAGATTTCTGTGAGCAACTCAAGGCTTACCATGCTGGAATCAGCCCCGTCCCTTCCTCAAGCAATTTAGGATGAAAGTTGTGGGATATCCTCCTTATGATGGGGAGTGTGGAATGCTCCCTTTTGTCCAGCATTCTGTACCAGCCAACCACATGTCTCCAGGAAATAAAAAGCAAATCACAGAGTTAGTGATGAGCCCTTGTTTCTCCCCAGAGCCTGGTTTTTAGCGGTAGTGTCTCTCTTTATAGAGAAGTGTGATCCAAGACATTTTGCTGCCTGAGGCAGCAAACACTATCCCTTATCCCACCCTTCCAATTTCAAAGTACCTAAAGCTAACCAATTTATTGAGTACACTAGTGAGAAAATTCAATCAGCATCTCAGCCAATCCCTGAGAGTAAAAAACACAACAATCACAAAGTAAATAACTACCAATTTGCTGCCTTTTTATTATACTCCAAATCTAGCTGCCTTAGGCTATATAATGGAAGGGTTAGCTTTGCAGAGAAGCAACTAGAACAGCTGATAGCCACTGGTAGACTTCTTCTCCATTTATCTTTCTAATTGTTATTTTAAACTAAAGACAGTTAAGCTAGTGGCATCACCAAAATTTGGCAGTGTCAAATTCATTAGGAAGGGTCCGGCACTGCAATTCCTATTATCCTTTACCAATGGCCATTCCAGCCATTGTAAGGGATGATCAGAGTTGCAATCCAACAGCAGCTGGAGGGTCAGAAGTTCCTACTCCTGCCATTAGGTCATAAGGATCAGAATTTTTAAAAGGACTGCAGTAAGAGAACTGTCAATATGCCCACAGAAAATAAACTCCTTGAAACAGATTTCAGTATGCAACAGCAGGAGTAACAAATATAAGGGGAGTATAATGAAAACAAGACCATGACCTTGGAGAAAATGAGCCGTTGAAAACCAAGGACAAGATCATCAACTCAGTTGTATTTCCAATTACTGTTTATGGATATGAAAGTTTGACAGTGAAAAAGCTGACAGGAAAAAGATTGATTCATTCAAAATATGATGCTGTAGGAGAGCTTGGTGGATACTCTTGACTGCCAGAAAAGCAAATCAAGCTTGAACTCTCTCTAGAGGCTAACATGACAAAACTGAGGCTGTTGTACTTTGGGCACATTATGAGAAGATAAGACTCACTGGAAAAGACAATAATGCCAGAAAAAGTTGAAGGCAGAAGGAAAAGAGGAAGATCAAATATAAAGTGAATTGACTCCACAAAGAAGCAACAGGCTTGAGTTTGCAAGAGTTGAGCAGGGCCGTTAATGATAAGATATTTAGAGGTCGCATATATAAACATTTTGCATGTATGTTTTAATCCTTTAAATCAGGGGGTCCCCAACCTCCGGTCCGCTGCCCGGTGCCGGTACGTGGCCTTGGCAGGACCGGGCTGCGGAGACAGATCTCTCGCCCCCCTGCACGCACTCCCCCCACGCACGGCCACCCGCACAGTCTGCCCACTCGCACGCACGGCCTGCCCACCTGCACGTACGGGTGCCCCACCCACCTGTGCAAGCATGCCCTGCCCACTCGTGAGCGTGCCCCACCCATCCGCACATACGCACAAGCGCGCCTCACCCACCTGTGCGTGTGCGAGCATGCACCCTGCCCACCCGCGAGTGTGCCCCACCCACGAGCGTTGGGGTGCCCTGCCCCCCCCACGCATGGACCCCACCCACCCCCAACCAGTCTGCGGTTCAGAAAAGGTTGGGGACCACTGCTTTAAATAGAATGTCAAGTCATGTCATGTCAGGCCCTATCCTGTATGAGGTTAACGCTTTCTCTATGTATAATAATCCTGCCAAAATCCCACTCCTGCTTTGAAGTTATATTAGCCCTGGATGGAAAGCTTCTAGTGCAGCCAAGGAAGGTTTCCTTCCTGGAACACCATGAGTTTCGGGCGAGATTGTGGGATCTTCCCAGATATTATGGTCTGAGTCCTGCTTAGAAAGCTCTTTCAATGAATGGCTACTATTTCAATAGCTCATAAGTGTTAAGGACTGACTCACATTTTACATCATATGGAATTTGCTCTTAATCCAGAGCTCAAACTGGGCTTGGGTTGAGGACTACAGAAATGTCCTGCCAGAAATGCCACATTGCCTTCATAGAATTAGGAACGTTGGGCAGGGTGGGGGGAGTGAAACCAAAAATCCCTTCAATAGTGTATAACAAAAATACACATGGAAAAATGTAGACATGATAGAGAGAGAAACAACAATTTCCAACAATACAGTTACTACCAAAATTGCCACTCGCTGAGTTACAGAATAATGGAGTTGGAAGGGACCTATAAGCCAACTGAGTCCAACCCTCTGCTCCATTCAGGGATCCAAGTTAAAGTATACTGTCTAACTTTCTTTTAATGCCTCCAATGTTGGAGGCATTCAAGTGTCATTCCAGTGTCACTGCCTCCAAAGATAATTGGTTCCACTATCGTACTGTTCTAACAATTGGGAAGTTTTTCATGCTATTGAGCTGAAATCCGGTTTCCTGTAACTTGAGGCCATTATTATGTGCCCTGCACTCTGGAATTGTTGAGAATGGATCCTGTCCTCCCCTGTATGGCAACCTTTCAAATATCTGAAGACTGCTATCAAATATCCCCCAGTCTTCTTTTTTTTCAAGGCTAAACATGTCCACCTATTTCAATCATTTTTCATAGGGCTTGGTTTCCAATCCCTGATCATCCTTGTTGTCCTCCAGTTTGTCAACATCCTTCTTAAAGTGCAGTGCCAGAACTTGACAAAGTACTCTAGATGAGGCCTAATCAGTGCTGAATGGAGTAGAACTAGTACTTAATGGGATTTGGAAACTATACTGTTGTTGTCTGCCATCAAGTCACCTCCAGCTCATAGTGACCCTATGAATGAGTGATCTCCAAAATGTTCTGTCCTCAACTGTCCTACTCAGCTCTTTTAAACTCAAGCTTGTGGCTTCCTTTAGAGAATCAGTCCATCTTATATTTAGTCTTCATCTTTCCCTGTTACCTTCCACATTTCCCAGCATTATTGTCTTTTCCAGAGTATCCTTCCTTCTCATGATGTGCCCAAAGTAGGACAGCCTTGGTTTCAACATTTTTGCCTCCAGAGATAGTTTAGGCTTGATTTGCTCTAGGACCCATATTTTTGTCTTTCTGGCAGTCCAGGGTATGTGGAAAACTCTCCTCCAGCACCATATTTCAAATGAATCTCTCCCCCCCCCCACCACCCACAACTTCAGCTCTCTTTCCTGTCCAGCTTTCACACCCATACATGGTTATTGGAAAACAAGAGTGTGAATGATCTTGGTCTTCAGTGACAAATCCATACATTTGATTATTATTTCTATTTCCTAAGTTGTTGCCCTTCCTAGTCTCAGTCTTCTGATTTCTTGGCTGCAGTTTCCACTTGGATTGATGATTGAACCAAAGTATACAAAATCTCTAAATATTTCAGTTTCTTCATCGTCAACATTAAGTTGTATTGTTCTTCTGTAGTCATGATTTTTGTCTTAACATTCAGCTACAGTCCTGCTTTGGAATGTCCTTCTTTCACTTTCACTAAAGTCAGTTTAATTGCTGCTTTCTGACAGTAAGATGCTGTCATCTGCATATCTTAAGTCACTGATGTTTCTTCCATTGATGTTCATTCCTCCTTAATCTGAATCTAGTCTGGTTTCTATATGATATGTTCTGCGTACAGATTGAACAGATAAGGGGCTAAAACACACTCTTCTCTGACATGTTCGCCTATAGAAAACCATTCTGTCTCTCCATATTCTATCCTAACAGTAGCTTCTTGCCCAGAGTATAGGTTATACATCAGGACAATGAAGTGCTGAGGGACACACATTTCTTTCAGAACAACCCATAGTTTTTCATGATCCACACAGTCAAAGACTTTGCTGGAGTCTATAAAGGATAGACTGATCTTCTTGTGAAATCCTTTGGGGCACTCCAGTAGCCAGTAGATATGTGCAATATGATCTTGAGTGCCTCTTCCTTTTTGGAATCCAGCTTGAACATTTCTTGCTCCATATAAGGTAGAAGCCTTTGTTGCAACACCTAGAGTATCACTTTGCTTGCATGGGCAATGGTCCTATAATTACTGCACTCCTTGGTATCTCCTTTATTAGGGACTGGAATATATATTGAGCAATTCCACTCTTTGGCCAATTTTTGTTTTCCATATCTAAAGTAGCATTTATTTTTTAGTATCTGCATTGCACTGTTGGCTCATATTCTGCTTGTGATCTACAACTCATCAACTGATATGGCAATTCCCCGCTTTCTACATGTTTGAAGTATTAGGAATAGTGTTAGAGTTTGCTCCCTTACCAAGTAATGCCATCCCCAACACCACAAAGGTGAGGGAAGTGAGAAGAATGGACAGATCACTTGATGAGATGCACTTCAGAAAGGATGTTCTTCCTCCTGTGGTTTCTGTTATGCACTTTTATGTGTCATAGCAGAGGTTCAGTTGTGTTCTCGGACAAACCCTCTTATGAACATAGCTATTTATATAAAATAAATATTTATTTATTTTACAGAAATGAGCCTTGGAGCCTCTCACTCCTTCTAGCCATCTTAATAGTTCTAACAGAAGGGGTGTTCTACAGATTCAGGGCAAATTTATGCTGACACAAAACAGGGTTCCTCTAAAGCAAGGCAAACCCAAATTGCAGCTCTCGCAGCCTTTGGTGAGCAATTCAGATTCAAAGGGACCCAAGCAGAACATTTGGAAAGACTCATACTCTTCTCTTCAAAGTCTCCATATAATGGAAATTCCATGGCAAGTGGGAAGAGGATGAGCATGGATTTGTGGCTGAAAGATCTAATTTCTAATAATAGTGAATAGTTTCATCAAGGACCTTTAATCCAATGCTTTGAGGCAGGGATTCTGAATGACACTGAATATTTGCCAATTCTTTATATTTCAAAATATAGGATTACCTCCGATCCACTGTGGGGATTGTTCTGTCGGCCATTTGCAAATGTCATCTGCTGTCTTGTGCACCTTAAATATCAACCTACATATTGAGAGACGTGCCTCACATCCACCATAAAAAATTAGATGACAACAGAGGAATCAGCTTCTCACTAGATTATGCCATCCACCAAGCTTCACATTAAATTCATCTTTGTTCTATTTTACCCACCAATAGTCACTTGTAAGGCAGATATTATTTAGAAACAACAACAACAAATCCACAGCTGGGCAATACCTTTATCAGGACCAATCAAAATGCCACAGAAGTATATTAATTATTGCAACAGGTGCGTACAGGTAAGGACTTTACGTTCCTCTTCACCAATTTTGAAGATCCATCCTTCCCTTGTTCATGTTCGTTAATGTCACGGGCAACTCTTGGACCAGGACAGGGGACCCTTCACCCCCAAAATAGGGGGGATGCTCCCTGTCCTGATCATGAGGCATCACCTGTTAAGGTGTGATGCAGCTATGCAGATAAGCCCAACAGAAATGTTGCGAACCTCCGCACCATTCTAATAATTACCAACATACCTTCCTATACATCAATGTTAGTCATTTATGGCTTCCATTTCCCTTCCTGGTCACCTGAGGCATTTCTTACTGGTTACAAGCCTGTAATAGTTGTAACAGAGCTCTAAGGCTTCAGAAGAGTGTTTTCAATCATTGTTTCCTTTCATTACTTCTAAAAAAGGATGCCCCAGAATTAAGCTAAAATCATTATAATGATGCTGTGAGCTCTCTCTGTCTCTTTTTCTTTCCCTCTGGATTTTGATACAAGCTGTTCCATCACATTAGGCCAAAAGCTACCAGGAAACATCTGCCAAAGCACCTTTGAAATGAACAGGGAAGCTGCAAGGTCACAGATGGAGCTTGTGTTGGAGAAATTCCCAGCAGACTGTATCAATTGGCACATCTCTCAAAATCTGCTGCTGAAGCTAAGGGTCCAGCACATTTTTTCATGGGTACATAATTTCCAGATCTCTCCTACTCAATCTCTGCCACCCTGTGAAACCCCAGTAATATACAGCAATATACATGAAAGGGGAGACTGAAGCTGAGATGCGTTGTGCTCCAGAAGTGCCTGATTACAACTCATTATAAATCTCAGTGTCTGAAGTCGAAACTATATGAGTTCCCCTTCATTCCACTACAATGGTATGGATGACTTCTTTGCAGTAAGTGGCAGAGTGATCTGGATTCCAACATGTCCCACCCTACTGTGGGACATGTTGGAGTTCTTCATCTATTGCCTCTTGTTGTGGATCCACTGTCACATCCTCTCCTGAGCCTGCAACTTGCATTAGAAGAAAAATGTTCATTGGTGTAAGCAAAGCAAATAACAGATGTTGGGGGGGGGCTGTTCAAGGCTGGGGCCACAGCAAGGAACAAAGAGTTACTGTCCCTTATGTCCACCTGCTGTGCACTTTTTAAAAGCTATTCACCAAAGTGTCAGCTGCATCAATGGCATAGCATCCAATCTGGCCCCCAGACATGTAATTCTTCCAAAAGGATGGGATGCCACTGGTGCTTCTTCTTTTCAGATGTTTTGTTCCATAGACATTGACCTGAAAAATGTCTTTTTCTCAGCAGCTTGCCAAGTCTCACCATACTGAGACTTCCTCTTGCATCTGTGAGATTTCCCAGCTTCCCACAAAAGCAAAGAAGTCTTATTTTTCCCTTTCTTTGTTTGTTTTGTTTATCTGTTTATCTTGGGGCAAGAAATTGCCAATTTCTGCACAGCTCAATGCCCTTTCCGGGGCATCTTGCACAAGAAAGGTGTGTGTATGAACTGTAATAATTCAGAAAGTAAAGGCCATGAAATATTGCACAAATCCTGGAAGATTTGGAGGGGGGGGGGAGACTCACAGAGAGAAATCTCACAGGAAAAAAAGAGACACCCTCCCCTGACTTTCACTGAAAGTGAGAGGCTGTAAGAGTCACATCCCTATTTTGCAGGATACTGAAGCAGAGAAATGTAGGGGCATTGCTTCATTCACAGAATTGCTGTGCATCTCTGGGTCCCTAGGTAGGATGACAGATCTGAGGGCAAGTGGTACTGGAGGAAGAAAATGTTAGATTTGTATGTGAAAGGCACTCATCGTTACTTTTCTAGTTGCCACCAGGGGCCACTGGCTGAGGAGGCAGGAGTGAAATAGCTAGTGGCAGGGCTGAAAGGAGGAGGAGAAGGGGAAGCAAACTGCAGAGAGAGCAGATGGGTGCAGGCCCTTGGCCCTTGCTCCATTCGACGGAAGGCTTCTATACTCACCACATAAATGCGTTCTGCAGAAAAGAGGGATGAATGGGACATGTGTACAGCACTCATAGTGTGATAAAGTGTGTGTCGCTTTTATATGTTTGTATGTAGTCCTGTGAACAAAGTATTTCATATGAAAAGGGCCACAAAACCAGAATAACTGCCTTACAGGATCCATTTATTTATTTAAATGTACTTCACTGATATGTTTTTTTTTTTTTAAAGATGACTGAGCTGATCCAAACTAGATGAAACTAGAAGGCCTATAGGAGACCTTGCGGGAAGCATAGAAGGGTAACCTTTTGGTTTGGGGGAGAAACTAGTTGGTGTATTTTGAGCCTATGCCACTTCTTCCTCAAAGGTCAGAACAATACTGAGCCTCGGAAGTTATATGGCATGTTTCTTTCCAGTCAGACGTTGCTCTGTTTTCCAGGAAGTTTTTAAAAATAATGTAAATTGAAGGCATCAGTGCATAATGCAGTACACTATATGAAGAACAAATTCCATAAACTCACATATGTACCTCTTCTCCCCCCCCCATGTTTTAAGAAATACTTCTTAATGGGCCAGCTCTGTCTATTATTCATTACTAAGATAATGTGACTTTCAAACCTTCTCACAATCAGAAACGTATGGAAATACAGATAGCAGGATGAACTGCAAGGCAATTAAGATGCTTTCTTAAGCAGAGGCAATTTGTAAGTGAGAAAGCATCTTTATGGAGCTTTACAATTGCCAGTGTCGTATATTGGTCCCAGAGAGATGGCTGCCTTTCCTGATGTGCTTCCCTGGCTTTCTTTAACACAAGAAAAAGTCTCCACCAAGCAAATATTTTAATAAGAACAGTTCTTAGTAGAAAAGAAATTAATCTCATATTACTACCACAAATATCCAGAAGACTTGTTTGATCAGGCAATATTGATAATATGTTCTCAAAGGCTTTCACGGTCGAGATCTGATGGTTGTTGTAGGTTTTTCAGGCTGTTTGGCCGTGTTCTGGAAGTTTTTCTTCCTAACGTGTCGCCAGTCTCTGTGGCCAGCATCTTCAGAAGACAGGAGCTAGAACTCTGTCTGTGTTCTGGTGCAGTTGTGTAGAGTTCTAGCTCCTGTCTTCTGAAGATGCCGGCCACAGAGACTGGCAAAACATTAGGAAGAAAAACCTCCAGAACACGGCCAAACAGCCTGAAAAACCTATAGCAACCAATAGTGATAATACTCAATGGTTTATAGTCTCTGCCCAAAATCCAAGTGGATTATTGCATTTTTCTGAATACCTTTAAAAAAAACATATCAATGAAAACATTCAAAGTATAATATGTTCCTAGAAAGAAGGTGGAGAAATATCCCTAATTCTATGAGAATAAAGAGTCTGAAAAATAGCAGTTGTGGAAAAGCTTATTGCTTTCACAAATAATAGAAATGTTAATATATATAAGATGGTCTCCATTCAATAACACAGTTCCCTTTAGCTTTCCACCAAGCACTCATGTGGATCTCTGGAAGGATCCATTAGCTTAAGTATCTAGGGCATATACAAATCGATGTGCAAACTTTTGTAATTAGTAAGGACACGCTGCACTGTAGTAAATCAATGACTGTATTGCATTCTGATTAGTAAGAACACACAGAAACCATTTTAGTTTGTAAGATTACTGTTTGTGTATTTCCCTTCAAACAATTTTTAAAAGGGAAAAAGAAAATAAATACACAAATAAGAAAGCTGAGGGGGAACTTTGCATGCTTTAGGTTTTCTCAGCTAAATAGTAAATTATCTGGAGAAAATTCTTGGTCTACTTCCTGATCAATTAAAAGGACTTGAGGTAGTTAAAAAGCCTTCAGCCAATTATCTCTATCTAAATCCCTGAGAAGCTGCACCCATTCATAGTCGATAATAAGGCTGTGCACCAGCTAAACTTCAAATTTTTAAATAAATAATTCACTAAGCCTGGTTCAGGCCTGTTTGCCTAAAATCCAGACAGAAATGGAATGGCTAGGATTGGTAGCTGGGAGAATGAAAGGGTCCGGACCACTTTGGAGTGATCCAGAGCTGCAGATGCCCAAAACAAGCAGGAAAATTCCAAACAGCGTGTCTTCAATGAAGTGGTGTGATCAAGAAAAGAGATTGAGTTGGATGGATGGACTGAAAACTGTAACATGCAACCTCAGGTAGAAATTTCACCACCACTCTCCAATCACACTGCTTAGAGGGTGGGGGGAGATCACTAAAGTGATATATTCAATTTTCTCATGCGGCTTGTCATGATTGTTTGTTGGGTTTAACAATCTGAATAAAAGACCTCTGAGAATGTAATTGTGTTAATTTTGCCTGTACTTAATGTGAGTAATCACTCTACCTGTTCTCTTGTTAGTGTGATGCCAATAGCCTTTTGTTTAATCTTCACTTTGTATTTTTACTTATTTATATGAGTGGCAAGATGAAGCTTTGCATTGGCCTCTGAGCTGAACTGGGGTGCTTATACCCAGACCTAGTAGACAGCAGCACTACTTTAAATTCGGAGCTTAGGTTACCTCTCTGCACTATAGTCAGAAATTCATGGTCGGCGCAATCAGTGACCATGCTCATTGGGAGGATTATGGGAACTGGAGTCCAAAACGTAAACCTTCCATACTTTAGCTATATTATCTAGTAATCTGAATTGGTCTAATCTTCATATACTAGAATGTGGCCTTATGATGAAAATGAAAGACAGTGTGTAATTATAAATAAATAAATAAATAAATAAATAAATGGCAGTTTATATGCATGCAGGTGCTGAGCATATTGCAATGCTGTTTATATTTTGATCAGGGCATATAAGTCATGGATAAATTATTAATAATATGTAATGGAATATTACCGTGGAATATTGGACCACATCATACTTACGCTGAGAGTATGATGGGTCATTTAGAGGTGAGAGCTGGCGGGGACAGGTTTAACTGTCAGAAATAATAATCCAGTTCAAATTTCTCATGGTAAAAGTGCTCTGAAATTAAAAAAAACAAAACAAAACAAAACGTGAGGAGAATGGATCTAATTGTAAGATTTTCTGATAACAATGACACAAAAACCAGGAACAAACTCTGCCAAAAATTGGGGTGTTGGACAAAGGACAATGAAGGAACCCATAGAGTTCACGCACACACTCCATTGCCCGTAGGAAATGGCTGATTCTAATTGTGCCCACAGAGCCAGCAAATATAGAGAGGTTATAAAGAATTAAAGAGCCCTTAAAGGTGCCAGGGTGCTCTTTATGTCTTGGAATCCTCTTTCCAACAGGACAGGTTTTCATCTTGCTCCTCTTAATTTATTTCCAGTGACAATCCTGGCAGAGATCCATCATTGAAAACAGATGAATATTAGCAACTAGATGCTAATGAGTGCAGTTAAGGAGATGACAAAAAACACTCAGCCTAAACAAAAGGAGATCACAAAAGCAACCGGCAGAGTTTAAGGGGATAATATTACACTTACAGGATATTTTTACTTTGCTCACAATCAGATTAAAAAAACAAAATCAAAAACTACTCTTTTACAGTGTGAATCAGTTGTAATATTTGTGTTGATGTATAAACTCCTTTGACCAAACTCCGGGAGGCAGTGGAAGACAGGAGGGCCTGGCGTGCTCTGGTCCATGGGGTCACGAAGAGTTGGACACGACTTAACGACTAAACAACAACAAAAAGTATAAACTCCAAGGGACACAGATGTTTTCAGAAGTAAGCTGCGTTATTGTGTGACAATCCAATTCAGCATTCTATAAACCAAACCAAAAGATAAGGGTGCCCCAACCAAAAAGTTATAACTTTGAAACTGGACCTAGAATCTGCACCAGATTTGTCATATATATAACAGACATTCATTTCTTGCTCTGTGCCAAATTTGGGGATGTTTGGGCAAATGGTTTTTGAATTATATTTTTAAAATGTAAAGCTGTTTTACCATCCAGTTCAAAAGCTGGCAATCTTCTGTGTTTCCAGATTTAAAACAGGTCAAATACATTGAAAAGACCAAGCTTGCTTATCTGGAAAGAGAATGGTCAGTCTGAGCCCCCTTTCTTTATTTGGAAGGAATCCAAGCATCCATGGCTCTCATGTTAATATTGAAAATGTTGCTCACTACCATTATTGAAAAACAGCCCGGACAATTGCTTTGTTTTTGGGTGAGAAGTGGTTAACTGAAGAAGAACGGAGTTAGCTTCTGGGATTTCCCCCTGCGTGGTGTCGCTTTGTGAATGGCATTGAGCAGAAGAGTGTATTTTGTAGACCATCCTGACTGCTGCCATTGGTGTTGTCAACATTCAGACTGCTCTTTGCTATGTAAAGCTTGGCATCCTTTTTTCAGCTGGCAACATGACCACAATATTGCTCAGCAATATCAGGCCATTTCCTGGCATTTTGAATTGTGGGTACAGAGGGACAATATTCCACATTCATAAACCGGAGGTATTTTTAAGAATTTAATTAACTTCAATAGGACTATGGGTGACTCATAGAATGAAAAGGGGGATTGGCTTCCCACCACCATTTTGAGGTCAGGTACTCCCTCTACTCAGCCGACAAGCCTCTAGAAAATAAGATTTGTTCACAAACAAGTGATCTTGTATATTTTTAGGAGAGAATAATTTTCAGAAATTGGGTTAGTAGTCCTACCTAAATAAGTTTGCATGCTCAAATGCGATCCATCCAGATGAAGTGCTCCATGAGACTCTTTAACCATTGCTAGCTATGCATGCTGTGCCACTCTATAAATACTTTGTCAGATTTCTCTCTCAGTTCTGTTTTGGGCAAAATGCAATGACCCTTGATATGATCAATTACATCACAATTGGGCATCTTTAAAATGCTTACATTATGCTGTGAACACTTCAGTGTACTATTTTTATGATCAATTAGTTCTTGTTAATATCATGGGGCACAACACAACCATTATATTAAAAATGCTCATCATCTCCTTATGCTTATGTTTGAGTGGAGCAAATGTTGAAGACCTCCAACACGGGGGAGTCCTGCCCTCCCATCCCAACAGCTGGTTCCATTGGCAGACTGCTCTTACCAATAAAATGTTTCTCCTAATGTGCAACTGAAATCTATCCACTTATGTGGAACAGAGTCAAACCACTGGCCCATCTATCCCAGTATGGTGAACACTTTCTAGCAGTGGATCTCCAGGCTTTCAGGCAGGATTTTTTCCTTGTTTTACATGGAGATGCCAGACATTGAAGATGGAAACTTCTATTTGCAAAGCATGTGTTCTGCTACTGAACCACAGGCCTCTATTAAAGTTAAAGAAAGCCCATGGTCTGAGCAAGGAAAAGGCAGTGTGTTCCTCTCCTTCAGGACAAGCTCCCACCCCACTTGGACCACAGTCTGCCACTATGGTGATGTTTTCTAGGGCAACAGGGAACAAATGTTCACCTTATTCTATAATGGCAGCCCCAAAGATATTCTATGGTAACTCCTTCTCCTCTCTAGGAGAAAGATACCCAGTTCTTCCTTCTTTCTTTTTAGGATTTCTTTTCTGTTACTGTGACCATCTTTTCACTGCCCTCTTTTGAACTTATTCCAGTTTGTCTATACCTTGCTTAAACTGTGGTGCCAAGAGATGGACCCAGTACTCCAGATGAGGTCTGACTAGAGATGGGCATGAACCACTGGTTTGTCTGTTTGTGCCAGTTTATACTTCAGCCAAACAGGTGTTTGGCATTTCCCCACCCCACCTCCTCCAGCAGATGCCAACTCAGAGGCAACACCCAGAGGCGGTGGGGCAGGGAACCAAGGGTGCTGCCTCTGAGTGGGCACCTGCCAGAGGAGGCAGGGCTGGGAGGCTCTAAACACCTGTTCAGCAGAAGTACGAAGCAGCATGAACCGACAAACTGGCAGTTCATGCCCATCTCTAGGTCTGACTTGTGGAAAATAGAGCTATTAATTCTTGCGACTTAGGAACTATGCTTTTCAAGTGGAACCAGCAAAAACAACAACAACAATGCAAGTACAGAGTAGTCTGTTTCAGGGCTACACCCTGCTAACTTCTAGGATGCTCCACTTTATTACCTCTCGGTTTCTATTTGCTTCCTGCCCTCACCAACAGTCAGAAAACATTCTATGAATGCTGGACAGTCTTAGTCCTTGTTAGACTATCGTTTATTCTTTCCCATAAGGGCTTTTTCTTCTAAAACATTTTTTAATTTTTTCCCTACAAATCCTGAGATTCTGCCGAGCCTCGCAATCCCCTTCTAGCATGTGAATGGTATTCTTCTTGGCCACACAATCTAGAAAGAGTGACTGTGGCATAAAATGTATTAAGTAATGACCAGTTCTCCCATTAGGTAGAGGGAGGCAGTTGTCTCTGGCAGCAGATGCTGAGTGGTGTAGAGAAAGCACCCCTTGGCTGCTCCCCTTGATTGGGAAACAGTAGTGTTTTATTCTCTGCCCATAAGCTACCCTGTTTTGTCTAGAAATAATTACATTACCGCCAAGAATCAACTGCAAATCCACTTGGTTTCTATAGGACGAAAGTGGGAACAAAATGTTTTGAGCCGGTGTTAACTTTTTTTAGACATGCTTTACACCTCTGACATGTTCCTCTTATGATTAACTAAAATTCAGAGATCCTTTTTGGATATCTACTTTCTGGCAGCCACAGACACATCTGAGTGAGATTGGCAACCCAATGCATATAGTACATGGAGCCTGAATGCTTTAAAAATGTTGCACATAACTATAACTCTATGTTGAAGTCTCCACTTAGGTTTAGAAGGAACATATGAGCCATTTCTTTGAAAATAAAAACCAGAATATCTGTAAAGGCATGCATGCCATAAGGGGTTATTTAAGGCTACAAGGCTTCCAGTAAACAAATGTCATGCTGATATTTGCAGGAGCAGCCAAGTAAATGTTATTTATTGTGCCCAATACTATTCCAAAGCAGATGTCTCCTATTGTCTATTTTCTTAGCTGCATCAAAATGAAATAGTTAGTTTCAGCCTCCCAGGCAATGTGATCATTCACTGGTTCCCAAAATACAAATTCATTGCAGTACAGGAACAGCAACCGCATTTTCTCCACCCTGTTGCCTTTCAGGTTCTCATTTGAGTCTCAGAAGAGAGTCACATGTCTCACATGAAACAAGTAGCTGTATTTCAAAGAGACAGGTGACTGTTGCATGTGGGATGATTTTAAAAGAGAGTAAGGTCACTATTTATATGGAGGGTGGGATGCCTTGCTCTTCTATGTTATTTGGTGCTGACTAGAGATGGACATGAACCGCTGAACTGCCAGTTCATGCCAGTTCGTCCCAGCCCCATCTCCTGAATCGTGTGCCCACTCAGAGGCAGTGCCCCGGATTCCCTGCCCTGTATCCTCTGGGTGCTGCCTCTGAGTGGGCACCCAGTGGAGAAGCAAGGTTGGGAAGTACCAAACACTTACTCGGCTGAGAAACAAACCAACATGAACCATTGATTCAGCTGTTTCTGCCCATCTCTAGTGGTGACAGACAAGAAATTATTTTGTGGAAATTAATTAGCTTTACACACACACACACAAGCAACACCTGCATTTATCTCTCTCTGCAAAGCCTACCTCCTGAGACATGTCTTCTTTTTTAAGATCTTCTCCCAGGCAAACCACCTGCTTATGCCACCTACAGGCACTTCAAATGGAACTTCAATTAGATGGATTTTTTTCTCCTCTGCTTGTGTGGCCACTTATATTGGAGAGAACCAAATACCTTGGTGTGACTTCACAGCAAGAGAATGCAAGTTAATTTGCATTTCCATCACTGTGTAGTTACACCAAGAGTTGCTGTATTCTAGTTAGTGCAACACAAAAAGAAGAAACTGTGTGTTTGTGGAGGGGGACAAAAATTGAGAACACCTGGTAGAAACATAGTAGTTGAAGGCTTGGGGCCCCTATAGTGTTCACTGTCACTGAAGACTGGGTGTTCATAAGCAGCTGGTATTTAATTTTTTCTGGAAGTTGGAGAACCCCTGTGCACATGTTCAGAAAAGGGTTACTTTGAGTGCTTGAGGATGTAATGTTAATTCTATTTAAAAATAATATTATTTTTAACAAACACTAATATCTTGGATAAAAAAAGAAATTCTTAAACCAATCAGCAATCAGTCAGCAATACCAGTTACTGACATACTACATGGAAAGGTCAGACCAAACAAAAGTGAGGGGGGAAGCAACAAGGCAGATTTTAACATCTGACTTCTTTCCTCAGAAGAAGTCAGATTTTAAAAGTAAAGGCCTGTTCATGGGGCCAAAATACCTAGAGCTGCCTATGTACATATACTAACTAACTAACTAACTAACTAGCTAGCTAGCTAGCTAGCTCCTGCCAGGTACTAATAGATACACATATATCGGGCATGCACATTCGTTACTTTCTACGTATTATAGAAAAGCAGCAGTACTGAAATTTTGTACATAGAGTGCGTGTTTATCCCAACAAAAGCTTCCCTAAGCCATAGATGTGAAAGTCCCTTGCACCCCATGATTTCTTGGGAGTAATCTCATTCATTTTGGGGAAACAACGTCCCAAGAACTGTGGTATCCACTGAGCTCCTTTATTATCTAGCTTTAGTAGGCATCTCACTTTAATAACAGGGACTGCAGGTTTTGACATTTTGGAGGCTTATTGGTCTAAAAATGTACTCTTCAGGCTTGAATTTTTTGCATGTTTATAATGGTTTTTACTTTATCCTCTTGGCCTTTTAAAACGCATGAATGGATTTACCAGTCTCCGTATAGCTACAAGGACAACAGGTTCTGTCTGCATGTTGATTGTTGAAATAGGCACTGAAATGGCCATTGCAATAGTTCTTTCATCTCTATAGATTAGTTCCTTAATCTGTTTTGCACTGCTCTTTGTACTGCATTGCAGTAGTGCTGTCCAAGATACCAAGTGAATCAAACCTGGGATATGTGGCAATTAAAGGCTGGATTTAACCCATATTCTCAAGTTAATGGCAAGCCACCCAACATCTTTGTGATACTAAATGTTCCAATGTGAGTTATCATAATAGCGTGGGTTGTTTTACTTCTGGTATCTTGAAATCAATGTGGGACATCTGGGCACATGACAACCATTGGAAAATCCAGCATTTAATGGCTCATGACTGGATAGCTCAGTGGTTTAGGTCTCTGGCTGCGGAGCCAGAGGTTGGGACGCCATGATCCATAGGTTCCTTTCAGCTCTGCTGTTCTATGATGAAGATGATGATGATCACAGTCTATGGTATAACACAAGCAGGACTGAGCGTTTTGTGCTCCACCCCAGGGAAGCCAACGAAAGGAAGCAGTGACTGGCAATGCCAAACATTAAATCTGGCATGTAGCAGCTGATGCCCATAGTCCACTTAGCATGGGCTGAGACCCAGCATAGTCAGGCTATTAAAGTGGTTTCACCGTAACTATAGCCTATCCCTGGATCAGTAGTTATTTCTTCCTTTTCTGTGCAGAGGAGAGTAATTCAGAATGAAATATGAGATGGGGTCTCTTTTGCTGTTTTCTAGATGTGTAGTTGGAGTCGCCCTGTGTTCTGGTAGGACCACTGGGGAAGCAGAACAGAATGGGAAAAGGCAAGGATTGCACTGTCACTGCTGGTGCTACTTTACAAAAACAGGTGAGGAAGACAAGAGCAAAAGATGAGGAGAATCCTATACCTTTTCCAGCGAAGTTAGGTGTGAGGTGTAGGAAAACTATAATGAAAATTATCCTATGAGCCCACTCAAGGTAGAAGGGGAAATTGCTAAGTAGGAGCCAGGAGAGAAATTAAGTATGCAACTTTTTTATTAAAAAAATTTTTTTGACTCCTGCAGGGGGAATTCTAGGAAAAATATAAATTTCCCTCCTTTTCTCCCCAATACATATATTACATATATACTCAACATATTCCAGCATTAAACTGATAATGCTTTGGAGGTCAGTAACAGAGCCTCACTCAGAGAAATAGCTGACAAAGGAAGCTTCCCCCCCCCCCCCACTCCAGATATGGGCACAGTAACAGCTTTCTTAGGATGTGCAAGATCAGGAGTACAGATGTCTCCACCTAGTCTAGAGAATGCATCAGATAATGGGAAAAGGAAACCCCAAACTAAGTGGTTGACATATTCATGACATGAGAACAACTAGAATTGTAACGTTTAGCATGACCCATGTTCTGAGTATAAGTTTGTTTTCATATCTCTACAATACACATTGTTTTAGGACCTCCAGTGGCTTTAACACACATATGTGTCTCCACAAATCACATATTGTAACCTAGCTGTGCCAGGATAGTATTGCTGGCCAAACTATCCCTGACATGGGAACTTCTCAGTCTTGTTTCTCAAGTTTGTTCTGATTTGTGAGCTATAAAGGTAATGTCTTCCTTTTCTATGATTAAGGTGGCACAATTTGAGCTGATTAAGGCTCCTTCCCTCTCTATTTCTGCAGAATCTATTATCCCTCAATAAACCCCATATATTATAAAATCCATATTCTTGTGTCAGGTCGTGATTAATTCTCTCTCCCTCCTGGTATCCCAAAAGAGCTGGTTCCTGCCAGGGTTAAACTGATCCTTCTTTTAAAGCTCGTGGGATCCTGAACTAAACCTGTGGCCATCTCAGGATAGTTTGTGTGTTCTGCTCTGCTACTGAGCTATGGTCCCTTCCTCTGAACCCTGAAATTTGAACATAGGAAGCTGCCTGTTACTAGATAAGATGATTTGTCATCTAGCCCAGAAATGTTTTATTCTAATTGGAAATAACTCTCCAAGATCTCAAAAGGAGGTGTTTCTCAACACCTGATACTTCATGCCAAGGACTGAACATGGACCTCTTTGCACAATAAAGCTCTGCCAATATGTTATGTGTCCTGCAAACTGATTGTGATTACTAGAGCTCAGAAGAAATGCATTAATAGTAACAATGTCCGCTGTAATGTACTACTTTGGGTCTTCATGGTGCTCCTTCTATGAAACAACATAACATCTAGTAATGTCATTATGGGGTAGGGGGGATGTCGTGTTTATTCATTACTCCAGTGTGTTTTTGGAGGAGAGAGTCATTTTTTTAAGTTTTGGTCATTTTAACATTTTTCTCTTTCTTAAAGGTTTTTTTTAAAATAGAAAAGTAAAAGATAACACATTAATAACACAATATCAATATGTCACATAGAGTTGTTTTATAACTCTTTTCAAAAAAGCTCCACCCAAATAAACAGTGACCGTGGTACAAACCCCTCACCCTTTTAAAATAGTTTTCCAAGTTCTAAAAAAACCCACAAACAAGAGCATCACATATGGCTACCTAAGATGAATGAAGAATGATATTACATGATGCAGAACTTTTATGATAGGTTATTAAAGGCATGGGACATATTCTTAATCTTGTAAACATTTTCATTCAATAATGTGGAGTGCAAATACTTCAGATTTTGATCAGTATTCAACTTCAAAGAGCAAAATAAAATAAAAATCAAGCAGTAGTTAGAATCAAGTCTGTGCATATGTTGGCCCCAGTGTGTTACCTAATTCTTGTTCCAATTCTTATGAATTGCAAACATTCAAATCTGTCCCTTAAAGCTTTGCTTCATCATATCAGGGATGCTACCAGCCTTTGGAATGATTCATGGATGGGCCTGCCAGCATTCATGTTGAAAATGAGAAAAATAATAGATAGCTGGTTTAGAAATTGGCAATATAGCCAGAGCATTGTAATGACCTCTGGAAGAGTTAATTGGTTTTCTAACAGAAAGAGGGCTGGTTTGGGTGTCACTGCCTTATTTTCTTAAGTCTCAATTTGCAAATCTGCATTTTTCTTATTTCTTTCTGAAGCAACTCTGCTTAATAGCCTGACAGTTGCCATGACGACTGATGCTTCCATCTCTCTCACAAGTGTCCATAAGCAGCTTTGATGACAGACAGCAGCTTCCTTTCTACTCCTGGACTCAGGTCACTAGGCTAGTCATTGTAAACTTACTACAACTGAATCCAGTGCCAACTGAACTCATGGTGACTGCAGAAAAAGCAGCAACAAGCCAGTGTTAAAGGTCAAAACCCTGCAGGACACAGAGCTGCCAAGGCTGCTTCCATTTTCATTCAAGGAAAGAATGAAAAGAGGAATCTTACCTCCACATCTTGATTTGTTTTTGTTCACCACTCAAGGAAACAGAAGCCCAACCAAGCTGAGTAAATTTAAAAGTTGTTGCAAATTCTAAACAGCTGTTGTGTCCAAGTCACATACAGTTTTGGTCACACAGAAGGGAAAAAAATTCCACAAACTAAAGAAGAGTTTGCTCCTTAACAAATATGGGGCAAGCTTTTTTCTCCCATTATCTGTTCTTCATTGAAGAAGATAGCCCATTGAAAGAGTATATATGGGTTAAGACTTCTTTGTTACCAGAAAGAGTCTGCAAATGTTCAGTATTCAGTTTCTTTTAGGCTCTTAACAAGCTTGCTTGTATAGTTTTTTTCATGTATTTGCACTCCTCCATCAATTTTCTCATGCCCACTATAATGTATGTAAAGCAACCTTTTCTCTGTACAGCTGGATTCAAGGATAACTAAGGGTCAAGCCACATGCTACAGATAACCCATAACTAGAAAATGGAATTCCTTAGTGCTTAAAATATCTGATTGTCACAGCAGGAACTTTTTGTCTCTCCCTTAAGGGAAATGGATTGCAACTTGGACCGCATGTGGAGTGGTACAGTGAAATCTATTTCCAGGTGAACACATGACACACTGGCTCTACCCTGATCTATGCTCAAGGTCTAGCTGTAGGGCTTCTACTTTTGGGGGTTAGGCTGGAGTGATTGCCTGGCGTATGGAAGGGTTGTTTTAAGGGAGATCATTCCCTTTGAACCTACCCTTTCTGGCATCATCGTGCACAGTCCTTTGTAGCTTCCTAATCACACCCAAAGACTCTATATTGGCATTACTTCTTTTCCCACCATTAGGTAAGCCTTAGAGATGGGAACAAACCTGAAAAAATGGTGTTTCATGATGGTTTGTGGTTGGCCATGACCTATGACCTACCATGAACCAACCAGAAAACTAAACTGGTTCATCGTTCAGTTTTCAGTTCCTGTCTGGGGGACGGGTACCTTCCACCACCACCACCACCACACCACTGCCATGCCATTGGCCCTGATCTGCTGGGAGGCAGGTGCATGTGGTAGCAACCGGCTTCCCTGCAGGGAGCCTAGGCGCTGCCTCTGTGCATGGCACCCAGGCACCCATATTTATCTCACTCCCACCCCAGAAGTGTTAGGTAGAATTTCCTACTCTTCCCTGAAACCTTCAAATCTGCTGCCTGAGGTGGTTGCCTCAGTTTTGTTTAATGGTTGGCTCAGTCTTGATTGCTCAAGTGCTGTGGAAGGCCAGAGACAGTGATAAAGCTAAACCCTCACGATTACCTCACCGTAGTTGCTCACGATCCTTGGGAGAAGGAAGAGGTTTTAATCCTGCCCTCCTCCCAGCCTTATGCAGGAAAGAAGGTGCACAAAAAATGATGCTTCTCATGTGCCCTCTCCTCCCAGCATTGTAGGTTATGTGGAAAAACAGGGAGCATGAGGAGACTCATCCTTCTGTACTCTTGTTTCCCAACAGACTCAGGCTTCCAGTAGCCTCCCAAGCAGTTGTAGGCCAGCAGGAGACTAGTTTTCCTGCAGAACAGGGTGTGCAGCCATGACTCTCCTTGAGGCCCTGTGTGGCAGTGATGACGGGGGCAACAATTTGGCCACTTACGAGGTGTACCCTTGGGGGAAACACAAGAAAGATCCAGGAGCACATGTGGCTCAGTCATGCCCTGACGTAGAAAAACACATTTTGCTGAAGTAGAATAAACACAGGCTGAGCATGAGGGTGAGAAACAAGCGTAAGTTTCCAGGTGAACGAGAATTTGAACGTGCATCTCCCCAGTCTTACTCTCATATTCTTAACTACTACATTACATTGGCTCACTGTTGTGTTAGACTACCATCTTCAGTAAGTCACATTTTAAAATTTCATAAAAACTGCTTTCTTGAGAAGAATAGCCACTTTAAGTCTGTTTCAGCAAAGAATAAAACAAAGACAACAATGAAAGTATCGTGGCACCTTTAGCACAAACAAATTTATTTCAGTGTGAGAGTTCATGGATTGCAACCAACTTCTCCTGATACAAGAGCTGCTGTTTCAGTTTTTAGCAGCAACATGACAAAAATTGTTGCTACCCTGAGGGAGCTACTCCACTGTGGCATGAACTTTCACAGGCGATAGCCTATTTCATTGGATGTATAAAATCAACAGAAAAGTGGTATGCCTTGATACGCATGGGCTGAAAAATGCAGGATAAACTGTCTACCCAGTGAGAACTGAAGATGACAGGAATACAAATTGGTTGCCAGAGCACAGAATATATCATGACCACAACACATAACTAATGGGTAAATGCAGACCCACGGGGCATAAGCTGCAGCCAGTACAAAAACAAGTACATTTATTTGCAAAGAGGCCTTGAACTTTGTCAGTAGAGTTCAAGCTTAACATCTGTGTTTGAGTTCATGATTTAAGCCATTATCAGACTTATAGGACAGCAGTTTATGGTTATACAGATAAATCACTGGAAGTATGTAAGATGTAAAGTCAGTACCTCAACTGCCATCTTCCAGTAGTATAATATGCCAGTTATGTAGAAATTATGTGTGAATGTGTACATGCTTAGGGGTGGGGTACCTTGGTATATTTCAGTTTTTCAAATGACTACAATATTCTGACATCTGCCAGAAAGCCTGGCATCATACAGAAACCGATAGATTCACTCTCAGATTTGTGCATCTATTCCAGTTTACCACAGAATCCACCAAGATGTATCCCACTATCACCTTCACTTTCTTACTTGCTTCCTTGATTTATTAAAATTACTTATGTATTGCTTTCCTGTCCACCACAGTTCCTACAGCAGTGTACAATACAATACTATTATTTAGATGCAGATTTAAAGCAATTTTTAAGAAACACTTTCAGAAAGATGAAACTTCTTAATGCTCTTTAAGAACAGGTTTAAAATAGAGATGTGCACTAGCATCAACATTCCAATCCAGAATTCAGAGTCAGAAATCGGAATGACAGCCCTTCAGATTTGGAATTCGGAATTTTAAAAATTCTGAATTTTGAGATATCCAGAACTAGGATACAGTCAATATGGACACTGCATAGTCATTATTTCCCCCTTTTAAAAAACAAAAACAGGCAAACATTTTTAAAGGATGTCTCTGTGTCCTCGGACACCTTCCCAGTGATTGTGCCAAATGAAAAGAATGCACACCCACAGCCAACAGAGTCTAAGTATTAGGAAATGACTGTAATGAGCATACAGATTCAACCCTGAACAATGGGAAAGCCAACAGGAAATGCCAGTAGCATTGGGGAAGCAGTGGACAGATCACACTGAGGAGCGGGCAAATACCCTGGGCAGTACGGCAGGCAGGCTGGAGCAGCAGATAGCCTGTGTTTGGTGAGAACTGTGCCAACAACATGGGGCACAGCATAGTGAGCACAATCTTGGAGTAGCAGTTGGAGGAGTGAAAAAGGCAGAAGGAGAGGACATCAGATTGAAGCATGATATATCTAGCACTGTGAGCAGAATGTACCATTCTCTCTTAGAGGGGAAGCCCAGCAATGGTAGGCTGGCCTTTAGAAAAATAAGTTCTTCTACAGTCCATGATCCAGACGTGAGCAATGTGGACTGACAGTGTCACTTGCCTGAGAGAACACTGTTTCGTTGGGCAGGCAAGTTGGCGGGCAAGACTGCCACCTTGCCCAGATCTCCCAAAACAAACTCATTCTAAGCCCAATAAGACATGGGATTGATCTCATTTGGCTTACAAGACTCCTGCATGTATACCTATATATACCTGTATATACCTATACCTGTCTCTGGAGGATAGGCCCCTGCCATGTTTGTCAAGACAGTGTCCCAAAAAGCTTGCCCTGTTGTTGGAGGGATGAGGGACTTGGACTCTAAAATACAGCTGCTGGTACTGCTGTTTGGGGTGCTGTGAACATTGCTAGTTCCTTCCTGCTCTGTGCTACCACTCAGTGCTAGATGAAACTTCTTCATGAACTGCTGCTGCATCTGATAGAAATTTGACTGGCATTGCCCTCCCCCTGATGCTAAATATCCATTGCCCACTGTTTAATTTGGGAGGTCCAAGAGGGCTGCTAGAATGTATTCTTCCTTCTTACACAAGGAGGCAAACCTATAGTGGAGCAGGTCTTTCACCTTGATGGACAGGGCCATCATTTCAGACTGGGGGAAAATGCTGTTCTTAATCACCCACCACCCAAACTGTCCCCTCATCATGGCCTCCATCATGCTAATCAAATCCTGGAACATTGTGATCACATGACTAAGGATGGCTGCTTCCTAAAGAGCTGTGGTGCACTCTCCAAGGTTCGTAGGTCATAGATCACTAATGACTTATAATTCCATGTGTCTTCCCTATCCTACAAAGCAACCAGAACCACTAGAATGTACACTGCACCCCTTTCATCTTCCCAGCCTGCAGTGGTGCCACCATTTTTGCCTCATTGTCTGTTATTAAACAGACCTTGCCTTTCTGTGGCTAGGCTCCATTGCTGTAGCAGGTCCCTCAGAACCCCTTGAAGATTTCTTTATTATTTATTTCATTAATTTATATACTACCCCACGAGGGCAGCACAGTATTCTGGGTGGTTTACAGCAAAAAGAAGTATAACCCAGCAACAATAGAGTTATAAATGAAACCAAGAGACTATAAAACCTGCTACAAGAGGCTGTGGACTGTGTGGCTGCCCTCCATCACGGCCACATTCAACAGGGCCCACCTGTCTCCTGTCCTTGTGTGTTGCCCTAAGCCTGATGCCTCCACCTACCACCAGTGTCCTATCAGGGAGAGGTAGTCATATTTTGCACCCTGGCTGCTCCAGATGTACCACCTGTGGCCTGGCCAGCTAGTGCTGTACCACTTGCCTGACACTCCAATATAAATCTGGCACCACCCTATAGCTAAGGGTCATTGGTAAGGTGGTGCCAATTCTGCAACAAACCTACAGAAACCAGTGTTCTCCCCCAGAGAGAATGGCCAGGCTATCATCTCCCCTCGGTGACAAGTAATTCTGGCATTTTTACATTTGCAGAAGGTCTTTTCCTGCACCCCTCCAAGATCCTCCAGGATAGCCTAGAACTTATTCTTGAGATGTGGATCTGGCATGTGATGCCTCCCACCTCTTGCTATTTGCCCATCTACCTCCCTGCTTCCCTGGGCTGGTGGCTCAACCTCTGCCCTCTGAGGACTCTTACCCTTCACAATAAGGAAGCCACTTGTCACTGTAGTACACACTTCACTTGCCAGCAACTGTGCCCCGTGCTGAGTTTTCTGGTGGCTGAGTGTGCTACTATTGGAAGGGCAGCCCAAGCCCTACTTATGTTTGAGCACCTTCTTGCAATGCCTGCACTCAACCGTGTGAACATCTGTTGCACACTGTCAAAAATATTTTCAGATTATTGACTTCTTATAAACTCTATCTTTTGACTGCATTTTCCCAACAGGGATTGCTAACTTGTCATCACTACTACTTCTGGAAATTGGTGAAGAAAGTGCATCTGGAGAGGCAAGGATGATTTCAGTGTCATGTGCTTCTGAAACAGTGGCCACCTGGGTCCCTCAGTCTCCACACACACACACACACACACACACACACACACACACACACACACACACACACACACACACACGGGACATGTATGTACTTGAAGGAGAGTTTCCAAGGCTGTTTTGCACAGGAGAGATTTGCTGGGAATGGGGGCTAGGGATAAGCGCTTCCTTGAATACGTTGGAGCTGCACAGTATGGATAAGGAAGGCAACGTCTGGTGCTCCTCATAAATCTCTTTCCCAACGACAAAAGCAGCAACACTGCTGCGGCCCAAGCTGACAGTGTCAGTCTGAGTGTTGTTGCCATCCTTGTCCTTCACTGGCACATCAGCCTTTTGAGTGAAAAATGCCTTCTTCACCATCTTTTTTTGGCCCCTTACCCTGGCTGCTCTGACTGGATTGCACAAAGACACTACTGGAACATGTCTGAGGTTCACTCATATCTGCCCCCCCCCCCTTGAACCAGAGGCTTCTCTGCCACCTCCTTGGCACACACACACACACTCTGTACTGCTGCCTGCTGTTCTTCCATAGTGTCAGTGCTGAACAAGTCAGCAGGGTGACAAATAGCAGTTGTAAGCTATCTTTTTCCTCTCCCACTCTTCTCAGTTGAAGCTGTTGCAGTAAATGCAGGCAGTATTCCTACAGCCTTCCCCAAGTGCCTACTTCTGCAACACCCATGTTTCATACTGCCTGCAGACACTACCCTAAGAAGAATAGTATCTGATTCTGCTACAACAGAACACAAACCCTTCTGATCAATATCACACAAAGACACAGACACAGAATCTATTACAGCGGTGCCTCGGTTTACGAAAGCCTCGGTTTACGTAATTTTCGGTTGACGAACCAAAATCCATAGAAAATAATGCCCCGGTTTATGTTTTTTTTCCTCTCTTTTTTCCGCTGTACGAAAGGGTTTCCCCAGGACGCATTGCGCCTGGAGGTTTCTAGTGCCGCCCCCGTTCCTAGCGCAATGCGTGTTTTGGTTTATGAAAATTCCGCATTATGTAATGTCCCGGAGGATGCATTAATTTTGTAAACCGAGGTACACCTGTAACTTAATATATATATATATACAACAAGATCTTATTCCGCTGCCTATTATACCTCAAAAGGGTCTAAACCTAACAGAATATTTCCCTGTTGATTTATAATGTATGCAAATCTACTAATCCTAAATCTTATTCCTAACTATATTAAGCGAACAATATACAATGAAATGTAGAAAATGTAAATGTAAGTTGAGGGTTCTGAAAAGGATACACAGAAAACTGCTGCAGTGCAGGCTTGCACTAAAACATATCCGAACAGCAAATGCGCAGGGGATTTATAAGCAGCTATGTCCACCTTTCAATAAGAAAGAACCAGTGTGAAAAAATTAATTATGGTGTCTGTGTCTGCTTCTGTATTTCATTGGTGCAGATAGACATCATTTGCAGGTTTTGCTCTCACCCCAGCCCCACCCATGGCAACCTCGATCAGGAGACACAGGGTTCTCTGCCCCCTTGATGTCAGAATGTCTTTAAGTCTCATTGCTCAAGAAATCATTCCAAGATGCCCGAGAAATAGGTTTCACTTTCACTTCTTCCTCTAGCCTTTTGCTTTCTAATCTAAAGGAGTAACTGGAACTCTGAATATTAGGAATTATTACAGATATTTGGAACTATCAAATTCAATCTATATATATTCAGAACTTTCCAAATATGGCATGATTTGATGAATTCTGAATATCTCCAAATCTGAACGCACATCCCTAATTTAAAACAGTGCTGAAAACCAACAACATCCATGTACACTTCCTTGAATAACACAGCATAAGCAAAAGGTATCCTGGTTCCTGATTGTAAAGAACTTAATATTTCAGTTTATTTTGCTAGCAGGTATAGGGAAGATCTTCAATGAACATAAACTCCTGGCGTATCCATCAGGTGCCTATTTTGGTACCAGTGTATATTGCTGGTTTTTGCATTTTACCATTGTTGTTTTTGCTTGGTTTTATCGTTTCTATTATTGTTGTGGCCTCTGGCTAAGGCAGCTCTGGAGCACTGAACAAATAAGGTCAAAATAGCTTTGAATTGATTTGGCACTAATATTAAATTGGACTGATGAAGCATGTGAAGGAAACTTGGCAGCCCAATTCCGTTACCAGCCTTGCTAATGAATTCCTCTGTAGCCCATGGCAAAACATTTCATTTTCAACATTTTCATCTTCTTCATTTGCAAAGCAGGAAGAAAGTGTATGTGGTAGGGAGTGTAAATTCTAACCTAGAGAGGAGGAGGAGGCGGCAGACGTGTTAGCATAATTTTGCTAGGCTAATGAAACAGTGAGAAATGATTTAAAATTCCATACAGATATTCTATAGCAAATAAGCAATCTGTAGGACCCCAACATTCATAAGCATGTGACATTATTGATTACTACAGTACTTAAGGAAAAGAAAATATAGAGATGAATGTTACAGAGAAAAAATGCTGTCAAATGGAAATGTTAGCTTGGAAGCCAATTTAGAGGGTCTGTTTACACTTCCCAGTGACCTACAAATTTTCCTTTAATAAATACTTACTAATCTCTTCAACCACCTTGAAATTCTTATTATTTTCTGCAGCAGGCAACAGACATAGTGAGCAACACCCAGGGTAAATGAATATAATGCAACTAAGGAGTAAGATAACCAGATTGGGGCATAGCTAAGACTTTGTTTGTTTGTTTGTTTTCAGCTCACCTCAATCATTAGAAAGAACCCAAGGTGGCTTACATCATTAAAAGACAATATTTAAATCTAAAAACAGTAAGTATACAAATACTAAAAAGGATCAAACAAATACCATATCAAAAAGAGTAGACAGAAGCAACACCAAAACACATTCAAAGCAGTACGGCACAACAATCCATTAAAAATCCCCACTCAGGGAGCCCATCACTGAGGGAAAGCTTGCCTGAAGAGAAAGGTCTTCACCTGCTTAAAGAAGGACAGCAAAGTTGGGGTCAGTCTGGCCTCCTGTGGGAGGGAGTTCCAAAGTCTGGACACAGCAATAGAGAAGACCCTCTCCCATGTGAAGGTGGTGGGACTGAGAGAAAGGCTTCTCTTGTAGGGGTTGACAGATAGGTATACTCAGCTCACCAGAGAGCTCAATGAGTTGGATTGCCTGGCTACAGAGGGTCAGGAATTTGATTTCCCACTGTGTCTACTGGGAGAAAAGTCAGCCTTTGTAGCCTTGGAAAGCCCTGGAAAACAAGGAGGGTTGCCTTGCAAAAAAAACAGCTCTTTGGCTATGGGTACTTCTAAAATGTAACTTAAGGCAAAATGTATATATTCCTCTAAACATGCAGTGTCAAATTGAGAGACAGTGTGGTGTAATCGGAAGAGTATCAGACTAGTATTCAGGAGACCTTGATTCAAATGTGCACTCAGTCTTGAAGACTCAGTTTGGCCAGCAATGTACATCACCATAGAAAGTGACTACATCCTTCTTATGGTCAACATTATTTGGTCTGCAGTAAAATTCACTTGCCTGGGTAGACGTGGGGGCAGAGTAGGCACCTGGGTTTGTTGCAGGACATGGTTTTTGTGTCTGTGTTAATTGGGTTGTCTTTTGTCGCTAATGGGCGGCTGCTCTTGACTCAGGAGCTGTCTGTAGGCTTGTGGAGGAAAGTATTACTGTCCAGAACGGGCAGCAGCTCATTGCTAGTAAGAGTGCAGTGGTTTTAGTTGGACATATAGGAGGGTTTGGCTTTGCTAATATGTTGGGGTTACCCCCCACTTCAGTTTTTGTTGAATTATTTGCCACCTTTCTTTGCTCTCTTCTGCTTTACTTTATTCCAGAGTTTGGGAACAATGTGTTAAAATCAATGTGTTAGTGTGAGATTTGTTAGGTTTTCTTTTTACACCAGTGCCATAATGTGGAAAGGTAACATTTTAAAAAGTAACGTTAATATGACTTTTACTCATTTAAAAATTAGCTGTATGTCTCTCTCTAAATGGAACTATAGGAGTCCACATTATTCCTTCCCAAAATGAAAAGCTTTTACAGTTCTCTCCAAAAATTAGATTTATACTAAGCATGGACATACAAACACATTGGGCTCAAATACTAAGAAATCTTGCCTAACACAACCAAGAGTCTATGGTACTTTTTTTGGGTTTCTGGGAATTATTGTTTATGATCACCAGGTGCCCCAAGATACAAATGGAGTGAGACTACAACACCCAGAAATCTTTATTAAAAAGTTAATCACCTATAGTATTTCTCTAAGTTTTTGGGAGCTACCGTGTTTCCTTGAAAATAAGACAGGGTCTTATATGAATTTTTGCTCCAAAAACGCATTAGGGCTTATTTTCAGGGGATGCTTTATTTTTTTCATGTACAACAATCTACATTTATTCAAATACAGTCATGTCATCTTCTGGTTGCTTCACAATGCTGCACAATGGTGGAGGGTGGGGTTTCACTTAACTGGGGCTTATTTTGGGGGTAGTGCTTATATTACGAGCATCCTGAAAAATCATACTAGGGCTTACTTTCAGGTTAGGGCTTATTTTCGGGGAAACAGGGTAATAGTCCATCAGGAGTCCAAGACTGGAAACCACTGCTTTATTAAAAACCAATCAGCTTTGTGGGGAATAAATTTGTGCTTTTACTAGTTCCACCAATATGAAGGCAGTAAAAAGTTCATTGGATTCCTTCTGAACATCCCTTTGATGTTTTATTTTTGTTTTGCATTCATTAGTCTTCCCTGCCAGGAGCAGTTAGTGTTATTCGGTTTGGGGTTATATTTGCATACAGTGTCCTTTTGTTTGGATGTTGTTTAATCTTTTCAATAGTCTCCAAGCTTTCTGGCTGCTTCTTGCCATATCAAACTCTATTATAGTATCTATCCAGTGAGTTATTTTTGTTACTGCAAGTCATTTTCTCATGCCAAGCAACAGGATTTCAGCCACTGGCAGTTACCACATAGTCTAAGAAGATTATTCCTACATCTATTTGTTCATTTGATTCCAAATTACAAAAAGGGCAACATACTCCAGGATGTCCTTTGTCATCCTAAGATGGTCCACTGGAAACAAAGGAGCTGCTATATCTTGCTCCACACTGTAGCTCTCTTTCCACAGGGCTAGCTGTTTTTCTACGGCAACTCAGCAGCAGGACATAGAGCTGGGGGACTTTCTTCTCACAGCTCTTTAAAAAAACAAAACGTTCACAGTTGATTGGAGAAAATCCACAGTCTGTGTGGCAAGCTGCTGCAGATGGATGGTAGCCAGCCACTAGTAGGAACCATGTTATACAAAGTCCTGTTTCATATGCATGCACTTTGTCAGAAAATCTGCCTACACGACCCAAGTCCAGTGTGTGTTGAAGGGGAAATTCAGAGGATTATTGCTCCAGGACTCTTTCCAGAGCAAGAGAGGTGACTTCATCTGCCAGCACACGAGGACAATTGGTGGACCTTCCTTGCTCTGGCAAGAGAATGGGGAGAAAGGCAAAGGTTCCCCTCTGTTTGTAAGAACAGAAAGAGCAGCAAAGAAAGAAAAAAACCAGCACTGATTTTCTTTTCTTTTCTTTAAGGAACATAATGTCTGCTCCTGGGTAAGTTAAACTTTAATCACTATATACATGTAACTGACACATGTCAGAGCATCTTTCCTTCTTCATGAGTTGAGCAACTTACTATATGCAGACAAGAGCTTTAGTTGATGTCACATTTCTTTTAGTTCTAGCTTTTAAAGAAGCAAAGATATTCCCAAATGCATCACTGTATGTAAAGAACTATGAAATGTGTCAGCTCTGTGTAAGTGTAGGTAATATTTAATACTATCTTATCCATCTCTGGACTTCCTGTCCACTTTTTTTCTTTACTTTGTTTCTGAGAGAGTAGCTTATAGGAAAGCAAACAGTAAGGGAAATAGCCAATAGCCAGGCATTTATTATGACAGTGTTCCTACTTATATCAGGCAAAATCTAAAGAAACAAAACAAAACAAGAGAAAAACATGTGGCTCCTTTGAAACTATTATATTTTAATGTGAGCTTTGGTGGGCAAGTCCACTTCATCAGACATAAGAGAAAAAAGGAAATATCAATTTCACAAGTAAAATGTACTAAATATTCATTGGCTCTAAGAGTCTTAGGTGTGTGGTTACATCTCACATGCAATGATTTATGGCCTATGTTTGATGTTTGTTGTAAACATTCCTACAGGAGACAGAAAACAGATACCAGGCATGAGCAAAAAGGAGGGGGGAGAAGAGGTGAGAGGGTAAAGACTGTTAAAAATTCAAGAGGAGGGGAAAGAAAATATAAAAGTGTCAGTTGCATCATGTGCCACTCTTTGTCCAGCCCCAGAGAGCATGCTAGCCATTAAAAGGCTAACACTTCTTTACACAATTGTTTGCATTTCTCACTTATAAGCTCGAAGTTGAATTTCAGCTAGCTGAAGAACTTTTGTTCAAGTTCAGTGTGTCTTACAAACTGAACTTAGCAATAAGCATCACTGGGTTCAGTGGATTTTACTGCTAGGTAACTAGGCACAGAAATGCACCCATGGCCTTTAAATGTGATTGTAAGATATTATAGTGATTTATTTGTTCTGAATGTCTGCAATTTATGATGAGTGATGGCTGTTTTATGTAAATGAAAGAAAAGCAAGATAGATACAGTAATAGAGATGCAGGGTGCTAGCAGGGTGGCAATGGATTTTGCTTGGCACACTAGTGAGGCAGCTGTTGTGGTAAATTCTTATCTTTTAAATCTTACCACTCCACCAGTAAACAAATCCAAGACTGCTTAGATTAAAAACCTGGCTTTTCTTACTAAACCACTTCACAAATGCAAGAATAAAGCTGCAATCCTGCATATTTTCATGGAAGTAACACTGAGCTCAATGAGGCTTACTTGTAAGTAGCAACATAAAGGAATGCACTGTAATCTCCCTCACATTAGCAAAGACAACAGTCATTACCTCTGGTTTTGGCTCTATCAGGGTTTCTGCAATTTATGCAAAATGTTCCTGCAATATAATTATCATCATCATCATCATCATCTTAGAACTGCAGAGCTGTACAGGACCCTATGGATCATTGAGTCCAGTTCTTGTCAAGGAGGCACAGTGGGGAATCAAACTCCCAACCTCTGACTCCAGAGCCAAATACCTAAACCACTGACCTCCAACATTTCATTGTCTATGGTCTAGTGCTCGTTCCTTGTGTGACCAAAAGCAGACACACGTGCACACACATCAAACACAAGAAGGTCTGGTGTATTGTTTTAAAAGACAGAAACAATCTGTCCAAAGCTTCTGGTTTTTAAAAGTCCGTGCAACAAGGCCTGCTGCAGTTTTGTGCAGATTGTGTAAGGTATGCAATTTGCTCAAAATACGTATTTTATGTAAAAAAGTTAAGTTGCTAGTGGTAGGCAATATGTTGCCCCCTCACAGGCAGAGGATTTTTTTTTTCAGTTCCTTATTCTCACCTTCAAGGTTGACACACACAAGGATTGACATCCCTTGAAAGTATGTATGAGCTTGCATTTGAATAGTGTAGCCTTCGGAAAAAAATTCTTTCCCTCCCACTGTTTCATTTGTTTTATTTTTCTTTGTCTGCATTACACAGTTTCAATATTGATTTGACAATATTTATGGATTTATCTTCTTATGCTGCCTGGAGGAGATTTCCCTACAATTTAGATGTATATTGCTTTTTCTCTATTTAATGATCTCTTCCGAGATACATATTACCAACCTTCTGCTGCTTGCTTTTTAAAGATTATTCTGTTCTGCTTTCTGATCAATATTTTAAAGGGAAACATCATGCTTGCCAGGCACAAAATTCTGAACTCTGCATTTCCCCTCTAACAGTTGCACATATTACAGAGATATTACTTAGGGGCTCTTGAGCCTTACAATTCTTCAGGGGATGGATCCTGGAATAGATCAAAGTGAAATGGTTGAGAATCAGGCTGTATGCCTTATACTCCCTGCTGGTTTGGTAATCTGTATGACAGACAGAAAGCTAATTTAGTTCACACCATTTCTCTTTGCCCAAATAATCTTCTCCTCACCCTCCCCTCAGTTCCTGTTGCTCTTTACTGGGTAATATATTGTGCCTAGAAACAAGTTCACGATGAACTCACAATTCTCATGGACTACAGAGTTGAAGCCAGGATGATTTCACCAAGTCAATGATTCCTTCCTTCCTTCCTTCCTTCCTTCCTTCCTTCCTTCCTTCCTTCCTTCCTTCCTTCCTTCCTTCCTTCCTTCCTTCCTTCCTTCCTTCCTTCCTTCCTCCCTCCCTTCCTTACTTGGACTGCCAGACTGAGGAAACTGCAGGTACTTCAAGATGCAACGGTATTATTACAACACAGATTCTTGATCCTGGAAATCAAGTGTCACTCCTGTGCTAGTACCTGCTTTAACCTTTTCCATTCTGCTGCCCTTCTAAAGGATGGGACACTCAATGTTGATACTTCTGCTCCTGGGAATCACCATCACTTGACACTGGAAGTAAACTCTGGCTCAAACAGAGCCCTGCTCATGACTTCATGTCTTTCAAACAAACCACACAGAGGTAGGTGTTTACACCAGGATACAATGGTGGCAAATCTCCCCACCCCACATAATTCACATGAACATGCCATTATTTCCAAATGTCTTTATACTCAAGGTCGAATTTACTTGAAATTTGAGTAAGGAAGAAACCAAAACTGACAGGTTAACTCTTTAAAACTCTAGGTTTGAATCCTTATGTATTCAGTTGTGTTAACGCTGACGTTTTGTTTGTGAGAGACTCTTCATCTTTGACCCAATAAAGGAAGCCAAGGCCTTGAGTTTGCAAGACATGAGTAGGGCAGTTAATTACAAGACCTTTTGGAGTTCACTAATTAGTAGGCTCACCATTAGCCAGAAACAGCTTGACAATACATAATAATAACAATCTCATGTATAACTCCTATGTGGCAGGCAGGCAGAACATGGTGCTCTCCATGGTGTGAACAGCTGCAGCTATTGAATTTGGCTGATACGGATGGGGGAGAATTTGCTTCTATTATGTTTCTGAGGAATTTACCAAAATTGACAAATGTATTCATATTTAGAGTGGCAAGAACTTGAAGTTATAAAAAATTCACATGTAGGAAAAAGTGAAAGTGGCAGATTTCTCCGGTTCTCTTCTGGGCTCACTGACTGCAGTCTATCTTCCTGGCACCATGAGAGGATTGCTGTGACACAACAAGACTCAAACCAGCCAAGTCTTCTACCTGTAAGTTCTTCTGGAGGGTAAGTCACCAAGGTCTTGCTACCAGACCCTCCAAGTTCAAGCCCACTGGTGCATTAACTCTATTGCTTTGCAAAGGCCTGTGGGTAACAGAAAGTGCCAGATGTACACTGCATGCCAATGTCTAGAGCAGCATTGGTGAACATCTTTGGATTTGAGAACTGGATTCAGCTTTGGAGATCACCTGGGGAAGAGCCAACTCCAGCTGTTGGTGGGGCTAAAGATAAAAGTGTGGGACACACTTTTTGGCAAATAGAAATGGGTCTTTCAAAATAGTTGTGTGTGAGCTTTCACTTTTTCAGCCATATTGTTTACCCTGGCCATTGCTGCTTCAGTTCCACTAACATTTCAAAAATGAGTCAAATTGCAAGCTCTTCACAATTGTTCACTAGCTGGGGTGTTGTATTGCAAAGCTTGGGGTGGGGGGAAAGTCCCAAAGTCCCAGATGTTCAGGCCAGGGACTTCTGGATAGCTCCGTCTTTTAGGACTGTGGCACCAGAGGTTGGGAGTTTGATTCCCCACTGTGCCTCCTTGACAGGGCCTGGACTCGATGATCCATAGGGTCCCTTCCAGCTCTGCAGTTCTACGATATTTTTCTGAATCAAACATACCATTTCCTTCACTGAAATGTAGTAAGAGGGTGCAAATGTCTCCAAGAGAATAAAGAGAATAAAAACATATTGGTGTACAAGAAGTGCCTGCCATGACCCAAACCTAGCCTAAGGCTCTACCTCAGGAGTACGCTATAATATTTAAAAGGATTTCTAACAAAAGAAAAGTTGAACTCTTGAATATCGTCTAGGAAACTAGTGGGAGAGCTACCCAAAGTGAGCATATTTCATAATGCAAATGAATTCCCAGCTCAGAACATTCCCAAGCATTGATTTTATTCTTCCTTGTCCTCCTGTCTTCCTCCACTCCCACCAACACATGCTGTCACCACCTATGCTACATATGGATTATTCAGAGTGTTAATGACTTTTTCCCCAGAATATCTTAGCTGTAATTGTAGAATTATTAATAATTGAAACTGGATAAAACAGATATTCTCAGAGGAAAGTTGAAGGGCATATGACTTTGCTTAACAACCTATTTCTATGAGGCATTTATTTCACATTTATTTTTCCTTAGGTTTTACAGCCTTAGAGCAGAAAGCAGGGGGACTTTTTTTTCCATGTGAAAGTCTGCTTCAACCTTAGTCAAAACCTGTTCAGGTCCAGATTCTAGCAGTGGACAAGGCCAGAATCCAGACTTGATGGACTTTAATAGCCAGGGACAACCAGACATGGAGGAAGCCATTGCTGTTGCTCAGAAGTAAAAAGTTATAAGAGAATCTTCTAGTACCTTAAAAAGCTCACAAGTTTTATTTCAAGGGTCATTTATCGAATGTTTAACTGGACCAGTGCATACAAAAGTTTTATTTCCTGGCTTGGCAGGGCACTGGACTCCATGATCCTTCCAGCTCTATAATTCTACAATTCTATGATTTGACATAAGCTTTTGGGACTGCAACTCAGTTAATAACACTACCTGTTCCACATTATTATAGAAAATAACAGGTGTGCTTTTATTTATTCATTCATTTTTTCAAATTTTATACCACCTGATTAGAGCAAGGCACTACTCTGGGTGGTTAACAGACAAATAAAGCAAATACAATAATACAACAATAGAAATAAACAATAAAGAGATAAAATGATAAAAGCAAAACAAATCAATAAAGCAACATGAGACAAACACACCAAGGGCATCAAGCAGCAGTCAGATGGGCAGCAAATTTAGCAAATTCATTGGAGGATGCCATTTAAAAGCCTCTTTAAAAAGCACTGTTTTAAGCAACTTCTTAAAGGTTGAGAGGGAGGGGGCCAGGTGCAGCTTAACCGAAAACCTGTTCCAAAGAGCTGGTGCCATAGCCAAGAAGACTTGATTTTTCATTGGATGTCTTTCCAGCTTCCCTTGGTGTGGCAGCCCATATCACCAGGATGAAATTTTTGCTGACCAGGATAAGTGACTTTGCAAACTACAAGGAGAAGCTCTGGTGGTGGCTCACAGAGTCACCAATTATCTTAATATTGAGGGCCTTTTTTGCCTATTTTAAGGTGCTGGTGTATCTCCTGGTCAGGATCTGAACCACAAGCAAGTTATACTCCAACAGGTCTCTCCTCCACCTGTTCTCTAGCCATCTCCTTGTTAACTTCATAGCTCAAAGCTCTTCCATAAACCAGGGGGAAGGGCAAGCTCTGAAGTGGAGAGCATGATTGTGTCAACTGCCTGGGTCACATCAGTAGATCACCTACTGACCTGTGTATCGACAGGATCACCAACCAGATCAGCTGGATACCCTCCCAATGCCTCCTATCAGGATCAAGAAACCTCCAGGGTGGACCATTTTCATTGGTCCATTCTCCACACAGGGGGAGGTCCCCGCAGACAGGTTAAATCTCAGCAGGAAGTGATCTGACCATGACAATGGGGATGAAATGATATTCATCACCCTCAGATCATACCCCACACATACAGATGAGAACACCAGGTCCAGAGTGTGTCCTGCTGTATGTGTGGGGATGATGACATGTTGGGATAGGCTCATGGAAGTCATGGCCTCCATTAACTCCAGAGCCACACTAGAAAGTTCAGCCTCGGTATGAATGTTGAGGTCCCCAGCTCTCAATAGCCTAGGAGTTAATGCTTTTGTAATAATACGATTATTGATAAAGTTACTTTCTTGTACAACATTTACTCATTCATTTTCCCTCAATACCTTTTTTTAAAAACAAAAATGTTTTGGAAGAACATTTTTACAGAATTCCTTTTTTTTTTAAGGGTCATTTTGTTGATCAGATATTTTTCTAAATAGGAATTTTAAAAAGTAACTGAAAGTACTATGGCACCATGAATAATTTTGTTTTTTGGGAAAAGACACAAAAAAGTACTGAGTTACTCCTTGAGGGGCTTTTCATGAGTTATGTAACCTTTATAAGAGTAGTTTTCCACGCTCTGGTGCTGCTGATAGGATGGCCAACCTAAAGAGCAAATGGGATAGGCCTCAGGTCTCCAGAAAGTACAAAACAACTGATGCCAGAGATAACAGTGGGTCAAGAGCATTTGTTCTTTGCATCAAATTAATGTACATTCAAGTAATTTCACTCTATTTGGCTATAAATATAAGTCAAGCAGCCAGAGGCACAGAGGCTTAAACAAAGGGACCTAAGGAAGCTAAAGGAACTGAATCAATTCCCTCTTTAAACACACACACAAAGAGAGAGAGAGAGAGTTCTTGTTAGCTATTCAAAACAGAAGAGTATTGTGGGATGGTGTTTAGGACAAGGTGTGTTAACAGTTTTCTGTTGGATCTGGAAAAATGCTTTGGTACTGCATGGAGTAGCTCATATACTTCCCCCTGAATAGTGGAGTTGCTGCCAGTATTATTGTTATTATGCATTAGATAATGTGTGACCCAGTTGCTCTACACAGTAACTCGATTTGCATTATTATGTGCCCCATTGCCCCATAAGAAGAGACGTTTGCAAGCCAAGCCAATGTGCTGAATATATAGGCCACACATTAACTCACCAAAGCTACTGTGGTCCATTATAGGGAATGAAGGCCCAGCTGGTTGTAAATGTGAAGCAAATTCATGGGGTCCTTTACTCTGTGAAGTGAGATGTTTGTGTTTATCATCCCTCTCCTAATTCAGAGATTTGCTTCATGTTGCCCCAAGAACACCTGCATTCAAAAGAGATATGGTGAAATGTGCCTGATCTGTGGGACCCACACGATTCATCATGAGGGAATGACTGTCCCATGGATTAACAAAGTAAATTTTAGAGTATAAGGTGACTCTTAATATACAGGTGAGCTATAATCACCCTCTAATACATTATTTACTCCCTTGGACAGTTGCTTTTAAAAATTAATTACTTAATAGTTGTAGGTCAAAAGCTCCCTAAATTACTTTGTTGCCTTTATAATTACAATTTCTAAAGTAACCTTCTGATTTTCCATTTCTCAAAAATAGGAGAAATAGTTACATGTTAGTTATTTTGAAAAACCATCTGAATGCTACAGGTTGTTGGCCTATACAGAACACCCTTTCCCCATCCACTTGGCCATTGTCTCAACACTCACAACAGAAATAAGGCAGCATCAGAAGTTAGTCCATAGTGAATGATGTTTCTTCTCCATCATTTTGTTAAGCCACACCTCTGAAGCTTTACAACTAACTAAACAGCTATAGTTCTGCTGCAGTTTAATAAAGTTTAAAGTGTTTAAATTACAATTGAATTATTATGTAGTTATATCTTAATTGTTAGGGAAAGACATTGCAAGTAATTACTGGTTATATGTACTTTTATGTTCTGCTTAGGCGATACTTAGAAGTAAACCTACATTTTATTAAAATAAGGTAACAATCGACTCTCAGACCTGAAAACAAGAGGAATCACAGTCAGCCTAGAAAAAACATTCAGAAAGTCTTCAGCATCAGAACAAAACGTAATTCTTATGTCAGTCATGGAATAATTCAGTTGAGTTCTTACTTCCTGGTGAATGTACAGAATATGTCTGTTTCACTCACGTGCACCTTATGCAATAATGATTATGGTCATAATCATTATGACCATTTGGTTTAACCAGTGGGTGGGGAAATCCTTAGAAAGAGGCTATTCTTATAAAGATCCATTCTGAGAAAAAGAACACTTGCAAGGAAAGGAGCTTTCATTACCCTGAGAGCAGGAACATGATCTTTTCCACCTTGATTCAGGCAACAGAGTGTCAGTATTAAGTGCAACAGGGGCAGGTTCCTTGCGGTGGTCTTATGAAAAGGTGTATCTTTTTATTTTATTTTAGAGCTTTCAGGTTTTTCCCTTGGAGCTCTGAACCTTTGTGCCTTGGATCATTTTACAAAATATGACACTAAGAAGCAAGATGTTCAGGTTTTCAGATTAAAGAGACTTTGAAGGACGTTTCTGCAAGCAGCTCCTGCACTGGCACCTTGTTGGTACATGGAACTCAGGGGGCATCTATTTCGGTATTATCCCATTTAGGCTGTGTTTGTATTATTGCTACTGTAGGTTTTGTTATCTGGTTTAAATTTGCAAATCTTTGCAAAGTTCATTATCGTTGCAATAGGCATTTGAAAAGATAGCCTGATAGAACCAAGGGAGTAGTACACATGCCCATAAATATAAATATTTTTACGTCAATCCGTGTTAATTTTATTGGGTTTTGGTGATCCAATTACTGAAGCTGCTATTAACATTTTTGAAAAGTTAACAGCCCCTGAAATAAAGTACAAAGTAGTTCGGGTTTGCTGATGTCATAATCGAAGAAGGCAATCCAAGATGGTCAATACTACCAATGATTTCTAATTCCTGCATGGCAGGGAAGGACAGTATCCCATAGTCAGGGTCACTAGTGGCATCTGTTGTCAGTTAATTACAGCTGTTGGGTGGATTCTAGCCTACCTCAAGGTCACTGCCAATAACAGTAGACAGAGGGAAATAAACAGCCTAGTTCCCAATTGCCTAAATGATTCTTATGGCCCAATATTATTATCCATTAATAGCTACTCCTACTACTGCTACCACAGCAGAGAGTCCCACTCACACCCTGTTCCCCAGGCAGCTCCATTTACTTTTGCACCCTTCACCAGGAAGGCCTATTCCTCAGGCAGCCCCACCACCACCATGCACTACTCACCAGGTCATACTGTAACTACATCTGAGTGTGGGCCATGACTGGCATATGATTACAGCTATGTAGCTAGAAAGGAGTTTACACCAGGGAGTGGCATATGTGTCTCTTTATCAGCTCCTAAGGCATGTTCAAGTAATTCCTGTTCACATACAAAGCCCAAAACATGTCAGGACCAGAATACTTTGCAGTTCACCTTCTTCTCTGTGTCCCCATTTGAACCCCTGAAACTTTCAACTGAGGCCTTCTTGCTTTTTCTGAAATCAGCAGGATGCATCATTTAAATGTGATAATTGATGTTCTAGCTGCAATCTACTTTGATCATAGATTTTCTAAAAGTATTTTATGTGCACCAACCTACTGGGTTGTCATCTCAAGAAAATATATTGTGTAATATATATTGTGTAAACAAATGTTTTAACAATGTGTTTTTAATCCGCATTGCATATATGTTTCTAGGGGAAGAAGATTCACAGTGGCAGTAACTTCAATATGGTTTCCTTTGGTTGTAGTGCATTGGAGCATTCAAAAGAATTTCATTTTAAAAAAACCATTTGTGCTTTAGAGATTACAGGAAAGCCTTTGACTCTGTGGATCATTAGAAACTATGGGTCATTCTGAAAGAAATGAGTGTGCCACAACATTTAATTGCCCTATTGTGTAGCCTATACTCTGGACATGAGGCTACTCTTGTGACAGAATAGGGAGAAACAGAGTGATTTCAATTGGCAAATGTGTTGGAGGAAATGCTTCATGCCAAAGAGCACTGCCAGCACCAATAAAAACATGAGCATTCTTTAACCTCTGTACAGGAGAGACTTCCACCCTGCACACCAAACCTTCTTTGACAAGACACTATTATGGGAAACCTAAATCGCATCACGCCACTTATTACCTTCCTCCCAATACTTTCATTCAATTCCATTTCCTGCAGCTTCTTGCTGCAAGCTAACTTATTTTCTTTCTTCCTTTCCTCAGCTCCTTTAGTGCCTTCTCCCAGCTCTGGTGTTATTATATTGTACTTAGAAAAGTCAGAGCTGAAGGAAAACATCTATCACATTTGTGTGCTCTTAATGTACTTTGAGATCAAGGTCTGGAAAAGGACTATAGCAGTAACACCACCATTCCAGTTTATCAGAAAGATCCTAGAAAGACAGCTAACCTCTGACCAAACCCCTATTGTTTCTTCTTATACTGAAAGTAGTATCTGTATTCCAAACCTTCCCTCCCTCCTAATTTTTTCACAGTTCCTATCTCATCTGTTCTCTACAGATATTGTCTGTCTTTCTTCCCTCTAAGCCTAACTAGACCCTGCACTTTAGGACCAAAAAATAAACAACAAAACGTAGGATATCTGTATGCTGCTCAGTTTATCTGGGTCTTTTTCTGTTTCCAGGTCCCTCTTCAAATTTAGCCAATTGGTTTCTGCCATGCATCATGTTCTGTGCATGATAATAACATGCCAATAAACATTTTCAGTTATTCTGATCTTCACCTTTTGTCTTGTTGCAAACTCTCCTTTCAGATTAAAATACCCTGAGCAGCCCATGCTCCATTGCACTGCTTATTTGTCCATCTTGTTGCATCAGTTTATACCAGTAAACGCGGTGAGACTCTAAGCCAAGTTTAGGGATCATTTATTTGGTTCTTCCGATGTTTTGCACTAAAACTCCCATAATCCTTTGTTATTTGTCATGCCTTCTGGAGTTTCTGGGAATTGGTCCAAGATATCTGGAGGGTAAAAGTTCTCCACATCTGCCCTTGGGTAGAGATCCTTGACATGTGTTGCCTAGACACATTATTTAAGATGTGTACATCAGACCATAAAGTAACATCAGAGACTTGAAACATTTGGGTTTTGGATTACAACTCCTAGAATCCCACCCTTACAAGGCAGGAAGGAAAAGTAAAATGGGAAGGAAAATTAAAATGGTACTAATAGTGTTATAAAGGTAAAGGTAAAGGTTCCCCTTGACAATTTGTCCAGTCGTGTTCGACTCTAGGGGGCGGTGCTCATCCCCGTTTCCAAGCCATAGAGCCAGCATTTGTCCGAAGACAATCTTCCATGGTCACATGGCCAGTGCGACTTAGACACGGAACGCTGTTACCTTCCCACCGAGGTGGTCCCTATTTATCTACTTGCATTTGCATGCTTTCGAACCGCTAGGTTGGCGGCAGCTGGGACAAGCGACGGGTGCTCACTCCGTCGCGTGGATTCGATCTTACAGCTGCAGATCTATAGATCTTACAGCACAGAGGCTTCTGCAGTTTAACCCGCAGCGCCACCACTTCCCTTGCAATAGTGTTATAATGAAGGTAAAATCAAGGCAAACCACAGAATCCAGAAAGCTGGAAACTTGAAGACAAGAGGTTGCTTTTTCCATTCCTTTAGAGTTTATTCTCTTTTCAGAGGCCCAAACCTAAGCTCCTCAAACAATCTTATGCGTTATATCCATCTCACTAGTCCAAAAGATTCCCACATGGCTGATCCCTGGCTATTAACATTCTAGGCAACTAGTGCTCATTGGGATAGCTAGGACAAAGCTCTAAAACAGAACTGACAATGGAAAAATGCACATGGGAATTGGCAACATGGAAAATTTCATCGCAGAAAGGTCTTCATCGTTATTTCTGAGATCCACTGAATATGCTTCAGAAGACAATGGGACTGCAACAATGCAGAAACCTAGGCAGCTATGTACCTCAAAGGGCAACGAATAAGAAATCAATGTCACAAAATGTCAGTAAGCTTCACACTAACCTTCCGCAGGTTCCCAAGAACCTAAACTAGTAATCTCAGGTGGCAGCTGTCAGTCTTTCAGAAACTTCCACATACATTGTCCATTTCAGTTGGCTAATGGTGGGATGTTAGCATACATTTTAATTGGGTCTGAGTTTGAAAGGTTTGAAACAGATGTAGGCTTTCATTAGTTTAATTGGTGGGTTGATCAATTAAAGCTTGAATTGCTGATTGGGCCATGCTGACTGGTGGTATTTTGGCTGCAGTCCAAACAAACAAACTTTTCCCATCTCTGTTAATTGGTGAGGTTGACATTATAAAACTAACTTCCATGTATGCTATACAGTTATGATGCTTCCTCACATGGTACTGCAAAATGTCTCCTCCCTGATTGTCTCTAAAACTCACAGCTTTTTTTTAAATTCCAGGGTAAAGCCAGTATGGTATTTTTTTCTTCCAGCAACATGAGCCACAGGAAACTAAGGCCAATGTTATTTAAGCTGAAATCAATGGCTGCAATCTGAGACAAGGATGTACCCAGATAGAAAAGATCCGTGCGCGTGCGCGCGCACACACAGAGGTAGTGTTTTTACCACCCCCAAAGACCTGGATGATCAGACAAGTAGTTTTTAAATGGAAAAGCAGGTAACCTATTTTGCCAGGTTATCAGCCGTAAGGTATTCAGAATAGCTCTGGCTGTGTGGACATTTCCTTCCAGTCTATGTACATTTTGCTATCTAGAATTGCAGCCAGCATCAATTTATCACTTAAATTGGTAGCTTCCAACATCCTAATGCAATCTGAACTTTTTTCTTTATATAAAAGCCATCTTGACCTTAGTATGGTGCCAACATTTGCAATACAAAACACACCCAGTTTTTTTACACAGAAAGAAGATTGAAGACAGTCTTTCATTCTGACAAATGATAACCTTTTGTTCATAAAGTTGAATTATTTGTTTATTCTTAAATGCCCATTCCACCTTCTAAAGTAGCTTCCACAGTATTAGAAAAACAAAATAAAGTGCAAATAAAACATCAAAATAAATGTTTTTTATTTAAAATGTGTACGTTCAAAGACAGCTAAAAGCCTGTGAGAATGAAAACATATCTGCTTTATACCAAAAAATGGAGGTGGCTAAATTCAATTGCTAGTTCCAACTAAAGTAGGTCTACAAAATCAGTGAGATTTGCAGAAGTTGTTGGCTTACCCTTGAGCTATTAATTCAATGAGTTCAATCTGATTAGGACTGGCATTTGGATTTAGAACATTGCTGGTAGCAGGAAACCCTTTCTGCAGAACGAATTCCACAAACAGAACGCTTCCAGTTCTATCTGGTTATCACCATCTCCTTTACCTGAGATGGTGAGAAGACGGCTTCTAAAATGAGCTCAGAATATGCATTGTTGGCACAGTTACAGATAATGGTGGGAAGAACTCCTTCCCCATACAGACCACAGGCCACTGGTAGTAGTAGATGTTCCTTCAGGTCCTAGGAATGAAACCGTGTTGGGTTCAAAAGGTGAATACCAATAGGGAGGGGGTGACAATTTTGCTTCCATTCAGTTTTGATATGAATCAGCCAAAATTGACACAATCATGTTTGAGTGGAAAACAACTTTATATTAAAAATATGAACTTGAGATTTAAAAAATATAGATATACAGAAAGATAATGTGGACAGGTTTGTCCGTCCCTATGTACCAACATGTTGAACATTATGCTATCTTTCATGAAAAACAAATTATGTACTTCCTTCAGTATTTTCTCATAAATGAAAGTTTCAGCAAAGTCAGACAATTAATCAACATTAATTTGAAAAAGTTAAGCTTGATGTCAATTTTTTTTAGAAAATTGCAATAATCCCTACTCAGATTCAGAGATGAGAAGATGTCCAAACAAGTGGAAACAAATGCTAAGGAATATACTTTATAGCTTCTGGGAATCTTGAATCAGGTGTGATCTGACCTTTAATGCTTCAAAGCTACCTGTGAGAAAATCAATGAGATTTTTACAACTGCCATCCCCAAGAACATATTCAACACTGGCCAGCAGATTGTGAGCAAAGATACCTTAGCTGAATAAAGGTTACCTAGTCTACTGCAGACTTCAGTAATTTAATCTATTCCTAATTGGCTTCCTCCAAGGTCTTCAGGACAAGTCTTTAGTAATGCGGTTTCCATTAAATAAGGCTACTGGCTGACACATCCTCCCAATCATTCCAATTTCTAACACATTCAAAGCCTGGAAATGTATCAATTAAGGAGAAGAGTCATCCATATGTAATTGTTGTTTCTTTCCTCCTTAGCTTTACTTTCCACACACACAATATAACTATAAAATTGACCCCAAAGGACTCAGAGGTGTGAAGGAGTCTGTGAAAAACATTTTTCGGCAAGGCCCAAATATGATCCTCTTTTATGGCGACTTATTACCATGCTTTACCCAAAAAAACTCCACAATCCTTCACATTCATTTAAATTCCCTTTCAATAACTATCATTTGCCCTCAATGATGTCACCAAATAAACTAGTTTCATTGGTTACATAACAGTGCAGTGTGATGCATTCTTTTTACAATACCAATTGGGTGAAATCTCCTACGTTGCTAATTTGAGAAAAAAAGAATACCTGAAGAAATAACGGTGCAAAACATGATGAAGGAGGAGAGATGGATATTCCAAAACCCAATTACCATTCCCCCCCCCCCCCCAAGATCCAACAAATCAAAGGGACATGGAGTGAAGCCCATAATCAGGACTGAAAAGGAAACAAGGTTTGGTGACCAAACAAGAAGACAGAACGAAGAGGAAATCAGATGTCACAGTGAAAAAACAAGGCAGGAGGCCAGACTGAAAGACCACTAAAGGATGCAGGGATGTACCAGGATTTTCATGAGCAGCCAACAAAGTCAGCTCAGAGCGAATACAATACTTCCCAAACAGAAAAATCATTTGATGCCTTTTGGAAAAGATCACTTGCTCACTGCTGGAAAATATTCACAAGAACCATTCACTCCTCTTTTCTCAGCTCAAACATATTTAGTGACTTATTGAAGCATTTTTGTAAATGTTATGTTTGTTTTTGTGAACTGTGCTGTGAGTCATACTGAAACCTTTAAGCTTCCTTTTCCCAGCCGAAACTGGGAGTTAAGGGCACTAAAATTCATCCGCATCACTCCAACCTTGCAGACAGAATCTATTAACAAACATATATGCAGTCTTACTTCCTGATGGGCTTCTGCCACTATGAGCCACTCTCCCACCATTTCCATACTGTGAGTCCAAAGGTAAAGAACTCCATGTATGAACTCAAGAGCAATTGCACCCATTATAACATAACACCCTGGATGTGCAACTAGTGTTATAACACTATTGTCAGGTCTGGGCCACTGCTATCTGGTCTTCTACATACAGAAATCATTAAGAACTAGAGAGGCCCTAAGGAGAGATGGGGTGGAGGAGTAAGAGAAGAACAGAAAGCGAAACATACCTTTGTGATTAGATCTATGGTGCCACAGATCGAGGGTGGATTCCTAACCAGCCAAGATGGCTAAGGATCATGTGAAGCTGTGCCAAATCCTAACTCCTCCCAGCTAGGGATGCTGGAAATAATTTAGGACTATCCTTACCTTGGCCTGACTTTGTGCTGGCATAATAACGGTGTCTCTGAGCCTGGATGTTGTGTAACTCAGCTCTTCCTTCACCCTAGCCATTATCCATTCCTTTTTAAGCTCTTCTTATGCTGATCTGCAGCAGTTGTGCTAGGAAATCCTTCTGCTGGCAGATCTATGAAATCACCCAACATAAAGGTGTGGGGGGGGGGGGTTGCCTACGTGAGAGCAATTGTGCCAGCACAAGAGGCTTCTGCTCATTCTAAACTCACTACAGCAGTTGTGAGTGAGGATTGTAATGGAAGGAACCCAATTAGCAATTTTCTGGTTTGCTTCCTTGCATGCATGTATGAGTGAGTATATGTATTTTATCTTGGTCCTGTGTTTCTTCCAATATAGGGAGCTAGGGAAGCAAACAAATGCTTAACATAAGATACCACTAAAATGCAAATGTTATCATATTATACTATATTAAACATCATATCAAAAAACCCACTTAATTAACATAAATGAAAAACACCTGGAAAAGTATAACATCCCACATTAAAAGCCCCTTCTTCAGCAGCCCGTCTATTACTAAAAGCAACTGGACCCATTTGAGGACTGACAACCCTCAGCCAAACACATAAGAGCTTTCTCTTTATCAAGAATCTGTGCCTCTGGATGGAAAAAAAATCTGTTTCAAAATTAGCCAAAGTCCACATAATGGTGGCATTCACAGAATGAGAGCTTAAGTACTATTAAGTTCTTAGATCTTCAAGCAATTTTCATTTTTATTCAAGAAAAAGCAGTAGTTCTTCTAATTCATTATCACAATATAAAAATTCCCTACGCCTGATCAATAGAGAACTCCCTTCCTTCCTTCCTCCCCTACAAAAACACATGGTGCATGAAAGAACTATTACAACTTGTTGCTTCCTCAAGGGCATATTTGATGAAGAATTTTAACTAGCAGTTAATTAATACAATATTAATTGTACATTTTATCAGCTCTGCTAAGAGCTCTGCATCCCAAGCATGGGGCATGCCTAATTAGCAGTTGCAAAGTCTCAGTAGAGACTGGTTTAGTTGTATGATGTGCTTTCAGAACAGAACAGAAGCCAGTATTTACTTAAGCCAGCACAGTAAGGCGGGAGGGAGATCAAATTGTCACAAGTGAATAGCAATACTTGAAGATGAGCATGTTGACTTACTCTGTACTGTATTAGCTCACAACACAGCGGCTGAAATCCAGTTGCTTAGTACAGTAAATTACACTAGAGCAGGCCCACTAAATTGGAGGGATTTGGTGAATCAAAGTCTCTATAAATTCCATTGATTCAAATGGGCCTACTCTAGTTGTAATTTACTATGCTAAAGTAAGTCACAACCAAAGTAGGCCCATTTGAATCAATTGAACTTAAAGAGGGGTTAACTCACCAAATCCTAATGATTCAATGGCCCTACTATAGTGTGACTTATCACACTATGGAATGGAATTTCATTCCATTTCTTTATGCCCACTTAGGCATAAACCCCATTGAATTTAGTGGGGCTTATTACCAGCTTAGTAAGCAAAAGGTTGCAGCCTAAGAAACTGAGCTATGGATCACAACATCTCCAGTTTTAATCTTGCCTCTGTCAAGAGCTCACTTAACGATTCTGGTCAAGCTACTTTCTCTTTTGGCCTCATTTGCAATATGACATATGATCTGTTGTTATTATTTTTCGGGAGTAAAATGTTAATTGACCCAAATGAAGAAAGAGGGAAACTCAGGGCCATTACATACTCTACATGGTAGCAAACCTAAGTTTACTACCAAGTGCCCATTTTATAAGACCCTAAAACAAGATTCTGGATTAAGTAACATTTTTATTGCATCAGTAAAAAGTTAGAAACAAGGCAATCCTGGGCATTGGGGTGAAATCTGGGCAGAGGGGAAGAGGGGGGGAAATTGCATAAATTTAGGCCTGAGGCCTATTTCAAGACTGCAAAAATAGAGAAGGAAATACCAAGCACCACACAGTCCCTAATACATAGCTAAGAGGCAACTTCTGGTATAAGTCAACTGTTCTATAAACCTGTACTACCAAGAAAGGTAGTTCTGATATGCTTTTAAAATGCTTTCTATTGTCCTTTTGCTTTTGCACTCTTTTGTTAGAAAATCTGTGTGCAGCGCTTTTAATTTTATGTCAGTCCGTCTCCTCTTTTCTCTTCTTTTCAATCACTGCATAAGAGACCATTATTTCATGGTACAGTGCAAAGGCTCCCAGCTTTAATGCCCAGCATCTCCAGAAAGGGTTAGAAAAGCTTCCAGCCTATAACCCTGGACAGTGGCTGCTAGTCAGAGTTGACAATAGAAGGGTAGATCAACCAATGGCATCATCATCATTATCTTAGAACTGCAGCACTGGTATGCCTCAGTGTAAACCACCCTTGTATGTTCTTGTGATACTGTAACCCCTATAGACTACTTAGTTAAGACCAATGGGTGGGGAAATCTTAGGAAGGGGCTGTGATTCAAGATTTCAGTTAAGAAAGAGCGGGAGAGCTCAAAAGCTGCCATTCCCCTGGAAGATGATTAGGCCCTCAAAGGTAGTAGAGACAGTAGAGTGCCAATATGTTTGTGCAGGAGAAACACTGGAAGGATGAATCTATATCGTGATCTTATGCATTTGCATTTGTATTTTATTTTAAGGCTTTAGAAACTGTATACTTGGAGCCGCTTCCTTTATATTGTGGATGTCCTACCTCAGTCACAAAATAGATCCAGGACTTTCTTTTTATTTGGCTTCAAAGAGACCTTTGTCTTCTTCCTTGTTTCTTCAAGCAAGTTCTGCTCTGGTGCTGGTGAAAAGAACTTGGGGTGCACAAACTATAGCATCCAGTTTAGGGCAGTGCTACATCACAATTGTTGCTTTGCGCCTGCCTGTTAAAATGACAGGTAATTAACCTTGAAATTAATATTGGGTTGTCTCCCTGATCTTTATTGGCAACAAAACACAAGGGATAGAAGCATCGATTCATTGTTGAGGGAGGGGCAGCTTAATGGCTCAGAAGCCAAGGAACCTCTAGCCTCCCTTTTTTCCTTTCATGTTTGACAAAAGCCCAGAGTCTAAAAGACTGATTTTCTGGCTCGCAGTGGTGGAGCATGATGGCAGGGCTTGGAATAAAAACCAGGCCTCTCAGAGAATCCTGGTTGTTGCCTCTTGAGCTATCTTGTCGAATCTCATTTTTGTTTGTCCTACTCGGATTGCTTTCTTTGCCATGTCAGGCCACCCAAACAGCTGAAGTGGCATAATTGTTGCTACCGTACACCTAAGGCTAGTGTGCCACAGAGCTCAAGATCCCCTGCAGCAAGACGTTGTCAGTGGGGAAACACAATGGCATCCGTGAGCAGCCCATTCCCTTGGGAGAAAGTCGAGTGACAGGAAATCTCCTCCGACCAAAATGCTGCACAGGCAGTGGCGGAGGCTGTTTCAGTTGCTGATGAGTATGACAATGAGGAAATGGCTGGATAAAAATAAACCTTGCTATGTTAATTGAGGAATGTTTTCACTGAATGCGAGGGATTAAAAGAGAAAAGATACAGCCTAAACAAGGTTGAAGCTGACAGAGAAGTATTGGAATAAGGTATATTCAAATAACTTAGTCTACAAGAGGCCGAGATAATACCACTTCCACTCCATTGGCACTACTTTTGCTTGCTTCCCACGTTGGCAGGGAGGGGAGAGGGATTTTCAATAAAATCCATTTCAATGAAAGAGGAAGCTTAAACCTCCACTATCCATGGGCAATGGTCCAGATCCAAATCAGTTCACACACGCTTACTTGAATGTAGAAAAAAGGAAATGATCCCGAGCCACAATTTATATAAGGCAAAATCCTTCTGTGCAACTTTACACGGCAGAAATGGATGATAATTAATTTAAATTCAATATTACTGACAGCTGGATGATATCATCATCCAGTGCCAGTAATATTGTATTTAAATTAATTAAATCTTACTAATCCCCTTTCTTGTCATCGAAGCTACCAACATGAATTTGACCCAACTCCAGGAGGCAGTGGAAGACAGGAGGGCCTGGCGTGCTCTGGTTCATGGGGTCACGAAGAGTCGGACACGACTAAACGACTAAACAACAACAACAATCCCCTTTCTAAAAACTAAAAACTAAGATCATGGCCACTGGTCCCATCACCTCCTGGCAAATAGAAGGGGAAGATATGGAGGCAGTGACAGATTTTACCTTCTTGGGCTCCATGATTACTGCAGATGGTGACAGCAGCCACGAAATTAAAAGACACCTGCTTCTTGGGAGGAAAGCGATGACAAACCTAGACAGCATCTTAAAAAGCAGAGACCTCACCTTGCCGACAAAGGTCCACATAGTCAAAGCTATGGTTTTTCCAGTAGTGATGTATGGAAGTGAGAGCTGGACCATAAAGAAGGCTGACCGCCGAAGAATTGATGCTTTTGAATTGTGGTGCTGGAGGAGACTCTTGAGAGTCCCCTGGACTGCAAGGAGAACAAACCTATCCATTCTGAAGGAAATCAACCCTGAGTGCTCACTGGAAGGACAGATCCTGAAGCTGAGGCTCCAATACTTTGGCCATCTCAGGAGAAGAGAAGACTCCCTGGAAAAGATCCTGATGTTGGGAAAGTGTGAGGGCAAGAGGAGTCCCGACAGAGGACGAGATGGCTGGACAGTGTCATCGAAGCTACCAACATGAATTTGACCCAACTCCGGGAGGCAGTGGAAGACAGGAGGGCCTGGAGTGCTCTGATCCATGGGGTCACGAAGAGTCGGACACGACTTAACGACTAAACAACAACAACAACAAATCCCCTTTCAGGTTTTGATGCTCCCTAGGGCTCCCTTTGGCCCCAGATAAGTCTTTGGGGGGGGACTTAGAGGGGGGAACCTTTAATTGCCAAAAATCACTGCTGGATCACCACCAATGGCCCTGAAAGTGTCAGTAATCTGGCAGTGATTTTTTTTTTTACTATTAAAGGCTCCCCTCCCTCCTTGTCAAGGGCTTCCAAGGACTTCCCCAGGACAAGTAGCTGCACTCAATTTTTGTGTAGAAAGGACTTTTAAAGATACATTGATAGGTTTTTTAATAGCCTTTTTAAAGGCTATTTAAAAAGTCCTAAGTGGCAAGGAAAGTAGTGTGTTGTTTTGTTTTCAAAGTATTTTCAAGGTGCAATATCAGAATTGGCCACCAGAGGATCTGAAAAGCAGTTCTTTAAACAGCAAATTACTTTTACAAATGGAGCAATAATTATGATGGCAACCTGACTGACTACTGCAAAGAAGTTAGTAGATCTCGAGTTCCTTTTAAAAAATAACATGTTGTTTGAATAATCATGTTGTAAACCACCCAGAGAGTGCTCTAGTGCTATGGGTGATATATAGGTCAAAACAACAACAATAATTTCAACCTCTGGCTATGACATCACGTTTTCCTGAGCATTTCGTTCCCCTTCCTGGATTAATCACACACACAATCACACCAAATCACAGACAAAGCATGAACATGGTGATACTGTCCCTGGATTAAGTAGGTGATTAGATATAGCTGCATGATAACATCCCAGAATGAGGACAAGACAATTGTAAACAAGTGAACAATGAAGGCTGAACTCTCAAAAGTGTAGGCATTTTCAGGCACTGCTGGAAACATTTACCAAAAAAGAAAAAGAAAAAGAAAGAAAAGAGCAGGTAGCTGCACCTTAGCTTTAGCAGAAAGCAGCAGGCAATCCAGGCAGACATTTGCCTTTTAATCACAGGCAAAAACCGAACCAATGAAATTCATCTAAAATTTAGCTATTTAAATCTATCCATCCAGAAAGTCATTCAGAAAGTCATCTAAGGAACTCAGAGTTCCACCCAGGGATGGGAGGGTGGGTGGTGGTGAAATATCCTTGAACAAATAGGAAAAGAGAATTCAGCTTATGCTGCCATCATATCCCAAACCCTTGTTCTGCATAATGATGTCTAGCAATTGAATGGCTAGGGGATTGTTTTTGCATTTGATTTAACAGTGACCTGAAATAGTCTTTGTTATTTAAGACTCAGGTCTCTGTATACATCTCAGTCCTGACAGTATACCTTATGTATTTCTATGTCTGTGAAGCATAGTATAAAATGCAGCTCTCTGTTATATCTTAAAGAGTGCACCTGTTTCTGATGTATCAAAAATTCAACATGAAATATGCTTGGTACACCAGAAAAGAGATACTTGCTTCCAGCCGATATACCTGCACTGAAAAGCAATGAAACACAATCTAATCATCATAAATAATAATAATAATTTAAAAAATTGTGTTACACATAAAAAAAATATTCAGCATAAAACGTGGAAAAAGTCATACAACCAACCTATTTGCAAGTTCTTCAACTTGTGACTTTCCAGGGTGTTAAATGTGTCTTTAAATCTCTAATAGTATTGTGAGGGTAGGAGGGATAAATGGCTGTTTCCTCTTGTTCGCTGATTTTATATACAAAGCAGAAACATCAGGGAGGGAGAAGGAAACACAGAGCCTGTAAGATGTAGTGGTTAGGATGTGGATTTAGGATTGGGATCACCTGGACTGAACTCTCTGCTCCATTAATTAAACTGACTGTGTGGCCTGGGTCACAATCACGACCTGAGCCTAAACTATCTCACAAGATTGTTGTGCAGACAAAATGGGGAATAGACATCAATTATGCTGCCCAAAGTTTTTTGAAGGAAAGGTCAAAGATAAATGCTACTATTAGGAAACTTAGCTCATCACACCCAGATATGGGTTTACTGTCATTTGGGGGCAGAGTGACACACTCCCTTGAAAAATTATGCAAAAACACCAAGATATGATTGTGTGAATGAAAGCTGGGCAAACACAATCTGTTGCAAAGTTTCATGACTATGACTACTGCAAATAATGGCTACCCTGATTGTAGAAATAATCACAGAGTATTGCTGCAGGCCACTGATTCCTCACATTCCACATGGACTCAAAGTTGATTGATAGAAATGGCCCTCTAAACTTAATTGACATCCTCTGATCAAATATCATCCCAAAGAACACAAAACAGGCTCCAAAACTGAATTACTTCTCTACTGTTTTGCAAAGTTCTGAAAAGAAGGTTGGACAATAATACTTACCATGGGATCACGTGGTGGAGCAATCCTATAGACATTTCCTGAGCTTTGTACTATGTATGCATGCCCATTGTTGACTGGAATGGCAAATCAAGGTTGCATAGGCTGGGTATCTTTCACTTAATGTTGACAAACTGGGAATCAAAATGCCTTCTTTTTACTATAAACGTCTGGTGTCCACTGAGGACACTTTAATTATAGCTTTTGATATGTGACATGTAAGGATTGCACCTAACAAACAGGTCCATTTGTCTGCCGGTCTTCTTTCATCATCCCTTTCTTTCTCTCTGATCCATATTTTTGGCAAATGCCTAGCACCAGGTGCATGTAGAGACTCAAGCTCAAATGAATAGTTTTGGAGTGGTGTTTGGTCCAGAAGTTAAATTGCTACAACTGTAAAGCCCGGCTGTAAAGCAACATAATGCGTATTTTAAGAGGCTACAATGGGACATACAAAAATCCCTGATCAGAATTCAAATGCTAAATTACCATGTCTTTCTGCCATGGCTGAAAGAACAACAAATATTTTTGAAGCCACTCTTTCATAGGATGCTGTGATGGCCACTAAGGTTATGTAGATTGTGGTTTTGGGTTTTTTAATTTCTGGAGGATATCTATCAATAGTTACCAGTCCTAACAGTTAGGACTTGATCATTCACATTTATAGGCAAATCTATTCCATTTTAGAGACCAGCAACTGGACATCTTCCTCTTATGGGATTGCATTGCTGGAATGGATCAAGACCTTACCCAAACCAAGTTACATTATGCCCCAGTTCTGACACTTTCTATGACATGGAAGGCCTCATCATACATTGATCCATTGGTGTGACACGGTGACATCAAATACTTTTCTAATGAAACCAGGATTTCTCAAATGCAAAAGGAATCCCAGAAAGAGTAGCAGGTTCAGTAGATGAGCACATTAAGTCTAAAGAAGAACTGAACATCTGTTGCCAGGTTTAGTGGGCAGTTTGAGATTACAATTACAGTATATACTTTCTTGGTGACTCCAATTTTATGAGGGCACTGAGTTGACTCCAGGTTTAAGTCTGCACTTTACAGGATCTATGAAAGGTGCTGAACCCTATCCCCCAAATAGGCTAAGTGCTTTTGATAGGTCCTTTAAAGCTTGGACTAAATCCTCATGCAGATTTGCTGCCCCCTACAGATTTGGAGTCGTGATTCTCTGCTCAACTCAGAGGAATATACTTCTGAGTAGATATGTCACATATAGGATTATGCTGTAAAGCTCCATGGGAGCTTCTTTCTACATAAGCTATGGAAATCTGACACCTACCTTTCTTGTCTCCTTTTTCTGTGTTTTCACTACTTTTATAACCACATATTTACAGCCCCTGAAATCCAACCCTTACTTAAAACCTCCTCCATGTATTCCTTGTACAAAGAAGGAAAGAATGACGAAATGGTCTGCAGGATTGTGCTCGACATTGCATCCTCCTGGTCCCAGATCCTGAAAGTCAGTGTGATCTACATCTCTATGTGCCTAAGGCTTGCATACCTCAGACACTGAAATTTATGTGTGGACAGTGAAGACAGATCTGGGGAAGAAATTGAATATACTAGGGGTAGAACTAAAGTAGAGGTGAGAAATGTTACTTTTTTCAGACTACATATCCCAGAATGACCCAGCCACCAGGCCCTGCTGGCTTAGGTGCCTTAATAGTTGTAATCCAAACAAGTAAAGATTTCTCATCTCTTTGCTGCAGGCACAAGAACACAACCCTCTTCAACAAGGTTCAACATTTCAAATGAGCAACATGTGAAGTGGATTTAAGAATCTGAAGAAGGCTGGTCTATCTAACATCCTTCTTTATTGCTGAACTGCTGAGCTCTTCTTCCTACTGATTTTATGCACTGGGAGAGGGGTATTTGTTGATATGTTCATTTAAATTGTTAGCCATTCTTCAGGCAAGACTCCCAGAGCAGCCTACAAACAAAACACAGAATATGTTTTTCTTTTTTAAAGTATAATGAAAGCAATTTTAAAAACAGTTCATAACAGGGGATGAAAATCTAGCAGAAGACCAAAAAACAACAGTAAAAGGCTTTCAAATGGGCGTCAGAGAGAATAAAGACAATGGCAGGCAAATCTCTCCGAGGGAAAATGCAGGAGAGGGAGCTAGAATTTTAAAAGCCTTGACTGCAGTCAGTGAGAATATATAGCAAATGGTCCTGAGGCTGACTCCATAGGTTCATGTAAGGGCAAAAGGCCCTTTAGATAACTTTGCCTCAAGATATTTAGTTTAACTGGCGTTTGTCTCACAAATGAAATTTATTTGTTTGTCCTAAGCATTTACCTTATTCTTCAGCCAGTAGGGTTCTCAGAGTGGTTTACATAAGATTTCCCCCCACTACTACTACTACTACTACTACTACTACTACTACTACTACTAGAAAATAGTGCTGAAAGAGTATAAAAGGGTGTATGGTCCTCACACAGCCTAGTTAAAACAGCTGCCATTATGACAGCCTGAGTGGACTCCTGCTTCTTCTCTCACTCACAAGTCAGCTGGTTCTCTCGGTGAGCTTCTGAAGCAAGAAGAAAACCAGTCCCAACTGGGGAAGAACCAGCAGGTAGAAATGGATGGCACTCTTCACTGATAGTTCTTTATTTGTTACAGGTATGGATTGCATTTCATCCCCAGAACATTTTATCCTCACACTCACCCTGTCAGATATTTTAGGCTAAGAGAGAAAGCAACTGGCTGAACTTTCTTCAATGAGCTTCAGGACTCACTAGGAATTTGAACCTGGTTCTCCCCAGTCCTGGTCCCATGTGCTTACCAGTATTCCTCACTAAATCATCTCTCTTTGATTTTAATTTTGGAGTTTATTGTACATTCTGTCTTCTCATGAAATGCATGTGATTCCCCAGTCATAAGATACACACAGGGTGGTCTTGGAGTGGGCAAACCAGGCATTAATTCAGCCAAGATGCTGAGCTGGAATGAAAGAGGTACCAAGCTTCACTCTGTGGCTGTGTTTTTAAATGTAGTGTGTACAGTGAGCCAGAATAGCAAAAACCTCAGACATCTGTAAAAAAACAAAACAAAAAACACCCTTCTTTTTGGCCACAAAGCAGGACGTGAAGCATTATTGACAGATATGCTAGGTTGGAGTTCATTCTTTTTTAAATTTCAGCAGGCCACTTACCAGGAGCAGAGCTCTCACCGTCTGCTCCATGAGTGGAAACTGGGTCATCCATGCTGTCCATGTGGAGTATTTCACTTACATGTACCCCACTGTAACAGGTGGTTTTTAGTCTCACTTGTGCAGTTGCTAGACTTGGTTACATGGTTATTACAGCTCTATTTTTTCAGGTAATAGTAATTTTTCAAGGTTAAAAAAGTAGCAAGAAAAGAAGACCAAAAAGAATCCAGACCTGGGAAACTGTAGTATATGGTGATACTGTCCCATTAAGATTAGCTATACCATTTCCGCAGGGGTCTACTTCTTGCAGTTCAGAAAGAAGTTCTGAAGATCAAGCAGGAGAGCTTGCAGCTGGAGCCATTGTGTGTATTCTAAATGTAATAAAGAATATAGACTTAGAACATTTGAGTCAATCTTTGAGAGACACCTACCATGATGGACTCTTTACTGGGATCCTCAGACCAGAGCAGGAGCACACTGAAAGGAAATCTGGGCTCTGTCATTGTTGGTGAAAAGCCTAGAAGTAGCAAATCTTGCGCTGCTATGTTTTGGAGTCCCACACAAGCCACACAGCTTGGTAACACTGCAAAGCTGCCTGGGAAAGGGGGAGAGGGCAATTTGCTTAAGAGTTTGACTAAGTGAGCCTGGCCCCGTCTCACTTTCTCTAACACTTCCACATTGCTCACTGAAATTCTTAGTATTCTGTTTCAAGTTTTCATAAAAAGAGGAAATAGTACATTATATCTAATCATATCTAATTGTGACATAATGGGACTTCTTGCCAGGTATGAGGAAGTAAATATTTTACATAGTTCCATGAGGAACAGAATAAAAACAGGAGTCTCGTATCATCATGGTTAGACTGCAGTACTGCAACCAAGACTCTGCTCATGACCTGCATTCGATTCTGACAGGCTCAGCTAGCCAGTTCAAGGTTAACTCAACCTTCCATCCTTTCAAGATCGGTAAATTGAGTGCCCAGTTCACTGGGGAGTGGGGACAGGGGTGGCAGCAACGTGTAGCCTGCAATATTTAAAATTGTAAATGGTCCAGATAATATTTTAAGCACTATGGGGTGGTATATAAGCAGCATAATTTGCTTTTTTGTTTTAAAATGCTAATCTGAGCATTTGCTGGTTGTTTAAACCATTGGTTTGCAGTCACTCTGGTAAAGAATATATAAAATGAATTCTGATTGGCTCAAGCCAAGTAGGTCTCATTACACAGTTTGTTGTAGGAAGCACAGAAACAGAGAAGTCTTTAGGGAAGGATTCTGCAGTTCTTGTTACAGAAAGCACTAGGCCCACTGGTGAAAGAATTCGAGGAGAGTGAATGGACACTACTATGACTTCCAGGCAAGGTGTCACTGCAGAGTATTTTTCTGTGGCAGTTGCCATGGGAAAGGTGTGGAAGTGGACAAATCCTCCCTGAATATTGGAGATAGCCAGCAGCGAGCCACAGCTAGAAAACCAGTGAGACTGAGCCCAAGGAAACAGTAACAAGGGATGTATGCCAAAGGGGTTTTGGAATTTGGAGAAGAAACACAACCCACTTCCACTGCCCTTCTCTCTATAAAAGAAAAAAAATATAGCATGTCTTATCATTCTCCTTGATATCAAAGCAAGGGAGAACCACAGGTGAGTATTCTCATGTGTACTCTGTGCATGCATAATTCTTGCATGTGGCTCTCAACTTTGTGCACATATGCATGCATGCGTCCTTGTAGGGAGCAGCAGGGAGTCCCCCAACATCTCACCTGCCTCAGATCCCCATAAACACTCTGGGTGGTCCTGAAAAGACAAACATGGGGTAGGTGGGAGACACTCATTCTTCATGGCACTATTTCCCCTGGGTCTGATACTTGATACAGGATGATCATGATGATTAGAGTGATGATAACAACTGAGGTGGGTTACCAACTGAGGGGGCTCGTCCACAAAGTGGGGCACACACAACTGCTCAAGTCATCAGCCACCATAATAATGCTGAAGTAAATAAAGTCATACGTCAAATTAAATCCAACAGAAAGTTACCTCATCTTCATCTTTCAGTCCACTATGGATTTAAGTTGTTTTTAAAAAGAAAAGAAAAGACACATAAAAATAGGTTAATTGCATTATGTGAGAATGCTGGAGTGGCATAAAAGAGGGGAAGGGGACTAGAAGAATTCTCCTGACACACTTCCGAATATGCTAGTAATTAAAAGTAGCAATCGTTACCTTGTTATAATCTCTGAAGCGCCAAGGCCTGATGGCACTGAGCACATGTAGCTCAGAGACCAGCTGTCAAAAATTGAATGAAACAACTGCTAGATGAACAAAGCATGGATAACTACTATTTGGAAACACCGTTTCACTGCAGAAGGCTGCAGCGCATCTCTAAAGCCTCCCAATCATTGGGACATCCAAAACCCAATCTTCACCAGATTTGGAGGGATTGTAGAGAAGAGTCAGAGGAAACCTCTCTGTGAATTTGGTGTCTCTAGGTGCCTGTTTTATAGCCCAATGAATCAAAAATCACTAAAAATTGTAGATTTGTATTCATCAGGGAGGAATACGAATATAAATATGAATCAACAAATTAACAATTTTTAATAAATTTTTAATTCGTTTCTAAATTCATGCCCATCTCTCATCTGGACCCATGGACTTGAAAAGTTCCACCAGAACTTTAGTAACTTTTACTGCACCATCAGCCTGAGTCCAGACCAGTCTACAAAACAGTTATCCTTTCTGAACCTCCACTGTGTAACTGCACAGTGCATATATATCCACCATGTTATATCATTAACACACTGATCATATATATCTACATGCCTTTACCTTCCGCCAAGAACACACTATAACATCTACCGTCTATAACCAAGCTGTCAGATACAGCCACATCTGCTCAGAACCATGAGACAGGAACTCAAAACCCATGGATTAAGCATTTCTTAAATGACACTCTCCATTCAGTGAAGTGCAAAAACCAGTCGACAGGGTAAGACTACTTACTGCCCAAGAACAAGGGCAGTACAAGACAGAATCAAAAGAAAATAGTAGAACACCATTAGTTGTTCCCTACAGCTATCAGTGAAGATCACTTACACATTATCAACAATTAACTACAGTAATAATACTTTCTTCCCCCATGTTTTGGGTGATAAGCTTACACTTGCATATAAATAGCCCCCCAGCTTTAAACAGTTACTGACACTTACTAGGCAAGGCCAATTGAATACAGAAACAGAGACGGGGATAAGGTCCTGCTATTAACCTCTATGTCAATTGTGTCTTCTTGTTGTTTAGTCGTTAAGTCATGTCCGACTCTTCGTGACCCCATGGATCAGAGCACTCCAGGCCCTCCTGTCTTCCACTGCCTCCCGGAGTTTGGTCAAATTCATGTTGGTAGCTTCAGTGACACTGTCCAACCATCTCGTCCTCTGTCGGGACTCCTCTTGCCCTCACACTTTCCCAACATCAGGGTCTTTTCCAGGGAGTCTTCTCTTCTCATGAGATGGCCAAAGTATTGGAGCCTCAGCTTCAGGATCTGTCCTTCCAGTGAGCACTCAGGGTTGATTTCCTTCAGAATGGATAGGTTTGTTCTCCTTGCAGTCCAGGGGACTCTCAAGAGTCTCCTCCAGCACCACAATTCAAAAGCATCAATTCTTCGGCGGTCAGCCTTCTTTATGGTCCAGCTCTCACTTCCATACATCGCTATTGGAAAAACCATAGCTTTGACTATGCGGACCTTTGTCGGCAAGGTGAGGTCTCTGCTTTTTAAGATGCTGTCTAGGTTTGTCATCACTTTCCTCCCAAGAAGCAGGCGTCTTTTAATTTCGTGGCTGCTGTCACCATCTGCAGTGATCATGGAGCCCAAGAAGGTAAAATCTGTCACTGCCTCCATATCTTCCCCTTCTATTTGCCAGGAGGTGATGGGACCAGTGGCCATGATCTTAGTTTTTTTGATGTTGAGCTTCAGACCATTTTTGGCGCTCTCCTCTTTCACCCTCATTAAGAGGTTCTTTAATTCCTCCTCACTTTCTGCCATCAGAGTGGTATCATCTGCATATCGGAGGTTGTTGATATTTCTTCCGGCAATCTTAATTCCAGTTTGGGATTCATCCAGTCCAGCCTTTTGCATGATGTATTCTGCATATAAATTAAATAAGCAGGGGGACAATATACAGCCTTGTCATACTCCTTTCCCAATTTTGAACCAATCAGTTGTTCCATATCCAGTTCTAACTGTTGCTTCCTGTCGCACATATAGATTTCTCAGGAGATAGATAAGGTGGTCAGGCACTCCCATTTCTTTAAGGACTTACCATAGTTTGCTATGGTCCACACAGTCAAAGGCTTTTGCATAGTCAATGAAGCAGAAGTAGATGTTTTTCTGGAACTCTCTGGCTTTCTCCATAATCCAGCACATGTTAGCAATTTGGTCTCTAGTTCCTCTGCCCCTTCGAAATCCAGCTTGTACTTCTGGGAGTTCTCGGTCCACATACCGCTGAAGCCTGCCTTGGAGGATTTTGAGCATAACCTTGCTAGCGTGTGAAATGAGTGCAATTGTACGGTAGTTGGAGCATTCTTTGACACTGCCCTTCTTTGGGATTGGGATGTAGACTGATCTTTTCCAGTCCTCTGGCCACTGTTGAGTTTTCCAAACTTGCTGGCATATTGAGTGTAGCACCTTAACAGCATCATCTTTTAAGATTTTAAATAGTTCAACTGGAATGCCATCACCTCCACTGGCCTTGTTGTTAGCCGTGCTTTCTAAGGCCCACTTGACTTCGCTCTCCAGGATATCTGGCTCAAGGTCAGCAACCACACTTTTGAGTCCTGCTATTAACCTCTATGTTACTTGTGTCCCGACATCTACTCTAGCAGCACCATTATGGATGAAGAACACCAGGGTTCATTTACTTGTTCATTTGCTACTGTGGTATATGCCATCCTTTGCCAGCAATATCCCTTTTGCATTCTACCTAGAGCAAATGGGACAGTCTCTGTATGAGAAAATAAATACATAGGACTCTGATCCCAGAAATAGTAATAAGGAAAAGGCATTGTCAGACCATCCCCACAATACTCTGTACTTGAACTGAAAGTGGCTATTGTAGCCAAAATGAATTACAAAAGGAAATCTGATATGCACAGAAGTTCATTATCACTATTAATAATGCACCATGTAATATCATTAACATACTGATCTCAGATTTGTTTTGGTCATTTGAAGTCCTGATTCTGTCTTCTGAAGTAATAGCCACCACCCCTCCAGTTGGGTGCTGTCTGCAAATTGGAAAATTTTCCCCTCCACGCCTTCATCCAAGTGATTTATAAAGATGTTGAACACAAGAAAGAACTTTGTGACTTGTCACTTCTCTCCTGGAGGATGAGGAACCATCGGCGAGGACTCTTTGCATACGACCCATCAGCCAGTTACAGATCCACTTAATAGCAGCAGCAACAGCATCTAGCATGTATTTTACCAGCTGAGCCACAAATACATCATGAGGGACCCTGCCAAAAGCCTTGCTGAATCCATAGCATTTCCACATGTACCAAGCTTGTGACTTGTATCTTAAAAAGAGAAGATTAGTCTGGCATAATTTGAGTTTTTCAAATCTTGAATACTCACAATATTCTTTTCTAAGTGCTCATAAACCAGCTGTTTAATTATCTCTTTTTGAATTCTTCTTCCTAACAATGTCAGGCTAACCAATTGATAGAATTTCTTTTTTCCCTTTTTCCCCTTTTTCAGAATGGGAATGATATTTCGTAACTGTAATAGTAATGGACTAATTTTGGAGGCCTTGAAATGAAAACTGTATCTAAATATTTGTTAGAAGTAATTTCCCAGGTTCTGGTCATTTGCCATTTAAAAAAACAAAATGCTTGATTACAAGGACCCACCTCAAAAGCAGGTAACGGCTTGAAAATCAAAATGGTTAAAGCAATTTATTTCTTCCTTATGGTCTCCTGGGGAGGAGGCTTGCCTCCCCACTGTCCTTTGGACCATGCAGAGGGAGAGGACTGTTTTCAGAACTGAGAAATCTGACAACAAGCCAGGTAGGGAGCCAATCCAAAAAGAGATAATTATGGTCTTTTAAAAAAAGAGACCCTGAAAATAAATACCAAAGCGCAGAGACAAGTTCTGGAACAAACACAGCATAAAACCATGTATCTTTTAAAACCACCCTCCCCCAAAAGGAGAGGGGCAGGGGAAAAAACCCTCTGAGCTCTATACGTCAAGAGACACTCATCTCTCTAACAGGCCAAATCTAATCCCTTTCCTTGGTATGTTATTCTTTTGGTTCTCACTGCAGGTAATCTTATCATTTCTCATGGGCACAGAGGGGATACTTGAACATCAGAAATAAAATCCTGCTGGACACCAGCCCCATGCTGCTTCCTCTTGTAGCAATTACTGTTTCTGGTGTCTAACTCTACTGCAACGCAGCAAAAAAGGAGGAAGATAAGAGATGAAACTCATCAGGTGTTTATTATGAAATGTCTAGCTCTCTCCAGATGCATTGCCATAGCTTTTAGTGACATGGTTAGGTCATCGAATATCCTTCTGAGTGAACAGATACAAAACAGCCACAAGTAGATTAAAGCTTTAATCCTATGCACACTCACCCAGAATTAAGTCCCATTGAACGCACTGGATGTACTTATGACTAAACATACATAGGATTGGGCAGCATCTTATCCTGGCTATGGAACAAGGATGGGGAACCTTTGGCCATTCAAATGTTTTGAGTTACAGTGTCCAAAACCCCTTACCATTGTCTATGTGAGGGGGGCTGATGGGAGTTGTAAGCCAAATACTAGGAAGGGCAAACCTTTTCCTGCTTTGTTGTAGAGATTCAAGGAGAGAACACACACACAAAACCCACACCCTTGCAATTCCTTCATACAATCCCAGTAGCCTAGAACCCACATTGCCCACTGCCTCTTCAGGTATTCTCCATACCTTAAAAGCAGCAGCAAGGCCACAGTGCCGGGTCCAACCCACGTTTGCACAGCTTTCTCCAGTCTACAGGCACAGAATCTATGCTCACAGACTTCTGGGGTTCTGTGTTTGTGCCCCGATAGAGACCTGTCAGGATGTGCCTAGGAAAAGCCTCACCCCACAGGGGGTCAGGCTGGTGAGGCAACTGTGCATTGCAGATTTCTGCATATGGACCTCTTCACACATGGTGTGGTTCTCAAAAGCATCAAGAGCACAGTTTGGAAAAGTTACTTCTTTGGACTATAACTCCCACTGGCCATGCTGCTAGCTGGGAGATTCTGGGAGTCATACACTAAAGAAGTAACTTTTCAAAGCTGTGGTCAAAACAGTGTCAATGACTGCGATGAGTAGAATGAACCAATCACCAGCTACAAACGAACTCCATCGTTAGCATGCCAGGGAAAATAAATTTAAAATACAGCCTGGTGCAGGTTCCTTGAGAAATAGGCTCCATTGTGTTCTCAGGAAAGAAAGCATGAGGTTGCAGCCTTTGCCAGAGCAATTTAAAAGCATTAACAACATAAAAAGGGAGCCATTTGGTCAGCTTCACCCTTCACCTTACAGTCTTCAGTGAGATCTCAAGCTGCAGGGGCTATTCTCAGCTGTACCTTTCAGGTTCCATATCATCAGTTTTAGGTAGCCTAATCAAGCTGGAGGGATAATTTATGCATCAATAATAAAACATCAGCTTGAAAGAAGCTCTCTGGAAATCCTTCAGAAAATGCAAATAGGCAGCAAAGTGTCTCTCCATACAGGTAAGAGGGGGGGGGGGCGCAACTGGGAAGTAGAAAAGAGGTTTCCTGCAAAGTGGTACAACCATAAAATTCAGGGCAAGACCTTTCCATCCCTCTCCTTATCTGATGGTCTGCATAATGAAATAATAAGTTTCCAGTACCAAGGCTGAAAAAGCAGCTTTTGATACTTTGATGATACTATCTGTCTTTATGTTGAAACAATTGTTCCTCAGTTTCCTTGTTTGCCCCCTTCTGCTGACCCAAATAATCTCCTTTATTAGTTAGGTTACACTGGCACAAAAGAAGCCACAGTGCTAGAAGTCCATTTAGCTTGATATCCTGAACTACAGGTTTGCATTTTTTTAAAAAATCACTTCTGCAGCAGACCTTGGGAAATGCTACTTTCCAAGCTCTGGCCTTTAGAACAAAGTTAACCACTTAATGACATAATCCTATATACGTCTACTGTCACGTTCCAGCAAACCCACACCCTCCTTTAGGTCCATCTTTACCTCTCACCATTGCCAGGCAATGACTCAGTCTGATTCTTAACAGGTTTATTTAACAAAACTGATATAGTCTCCTTTTCTTTAACAAAACTGAAATTCAACATTTCCCCTCTCGAGTTTCAAGACTCTTTGATCCCACTTCCAGTATCTCTGTCCTCAGTTCTTATCCAACAATTAACAGGCAACAATAGGTTACCAACAAATGGTGTAGAGGTTACTCCTCCACTTACATAAGTTTTCACTTGTGGAATATCCATCTCACATTGGGTTCCCAGACTTTTCCTCTCATGTCCTTCTGGAGTTTGGGTGGGAACTGGGTCCTCCTACGATTGTTCCCAGAGGAAGTTGGGCATTTCTTATTTTTCTGATAGTTAGCTTACCAGGCAAATCTTTCTTTTTCACAGAATAATTAAGTTGGAAGAGGCCTATAAGGCCATCGAGTCCAACCTCTTGCTCAGTGCAGAAAAACAAGTCAAAGGATATCTGCCAAGTGGTTATCTAAATTTCTCTTGAAGGCCTCCAGTGTTGAAGCACTCACCACCTCTCAAGGTAGTTGGTTCCACTGTCGTACTGCTCTAACAGTTAAGAAGTTTTTCTTGATTCAACAGAAGTCTGGCTTCCTGTAACTTGAGCCCATTGTTGTGTGTCCTGCACTCTGGGATGATCAAGAACAGATCCTGCCCCTCCTCTGTATGACAGCCTTTCAAATATTTGAAAAATGGTATCATATCTCTCCTCAGTCTTCTTTTCCCAAGGCTAAACATGCCCAGTTCATTCAGTCTTTCCTTATAGGGCTTGATTTCCAGCCCCTTAATCATCCTTGTCGCCCTCCTCTGAACTTGTTCCAATCTGTCAGCATCCTTCTTGAAGTGTGGTATCCAGAACTGGACACAATATTCAAGATGAGGCCTAACCAGTGCTGAACAGAGGAGAACTAGTAACTTGCAGGATTTGGAGATTATACTTCTGTTAATGCAGCCTAAAATAGCATTTGCCTTTTTTGTAGCCACATCACACTGTTGGCTCATATTTAGCTTGTGATCTACAACAACTTCAAGATCCTTCTCGCTTGTACTATTGCTGAGCCAGGTATCCCCCATCTCATAACTTTGTGTTTGATATCTTTTTCCTAGGTGCAGTACTTTGCACTTTTCTCTGTTGAATTTCATTCTGGTGTTTTCAGCCTAGTGCTCAAGCCTATCCAGATCATTTTGAATTTTGTTTCTGTTTTCCAGGGTATTAGCTATTCCACCCAATTTTTTTATCATCCACAAATTTGATTAGCATTCCCTGCACTCCCTGATCCAGGTCATTAATAAAAATGTTGAAGAGCACAGGACCCAGGACTGAGCCCTGGGGTACCCCACTTGTTACCTCCTCCCAGTTGGAGAAGGAGCCATTAATCATCACCTTCTGCATGTGATTCTGTAGCCAATTGTGTATCCACCTGGCACTTGATCTATCCAGCCCACACCTAGTTAGTTTGCTAATCAGAATATCATGGGGCACTTTGTCAAAAGCTTTGCTGAAGTCAAGATATACAATGTCTATAGCATCCCCTCTGTCTATCAGTGGTTACCTGATCAAAAAAATGAGATCAGATTAGTTTGGCAGGATTTGTTCTTGACTAATCTGTGTTGGTTTCTAGTTATTACTGCATTGTTTTCTAAATACTTGCATAGTGACCGCTTTATGATCTGTTCCAGAATTTTCCCTGGGATTGATGTCAGGCTGACTGGTCTGTAGTTTCCAGGTTCCTCTTTTTTTAACATAGGGACAACATTAGCCCTCCTCCAATTTCTTTCTTTCTTCCTTCCCTTTTCTCTGTTTCTCCCCAGTACAGGAGTTTATGTACCTGTTTTTCTCTCCACTCTTGCTGAGCAACTTCTTTGAGTATCTTTAAAGTTACCCACTCCCCTGTCCACAGATCTTCCTTTACTATTTCTGCCCACAATCCTTCCTCCTTTTTCTCCTCAGTCACCCAACACTCCAGTGCAACTGCCCCTCCCACCTCAATTGTCTCCTTTTTTTCTTCTCCTTTTCCTGCCAAAACTACTCCCCCTCCTGGACATTCACTTCCCAGCTTTCTGACTCCTTTGCATTAAGATCAACACTTTCTGCTATTCTGTCCATTAAAGTCTTCATTTCAGTTGTTGTGTCAGTTGTTTTCTCTGACAGGGAGGGAACACCCAGACTCTCTCTTTCTTCCACACATGTACTCAGAAGTAAGCCCCAGTGAGTTCAATGAGGTTCACCCTCAGGTAAGTGGGAATAGAGTTAGAGGCAAAGTCTTAATAAAGCCCCAGCTATCATTCTACTAAGTGTGTGCTAGATTCCACCTGTCTTAGAAGTGGACTAAAAGACAGCAATGCTTTACAAGCACAGATGGTATTTATTTTTGCTAACCATATTCCTGGACTGAAACTATCAGCGCATTGGCAAGGATGGCATACAGGGACCATGTTGCGTAGCTCTTTTCTTTTGTGTCCCCAGGTGGCAGAATGAGGATGGTGGATAAAGTCAGCTGGGCCATAAGGAGAGGGAGAGAAAGACAGAAAGATGCTGATCTGAAACACCTGGCCTCTTTTTCTACAGAAATTGCTGATTTCAACTGAAATTTTTTGCTCTTCTGGCCTCAGTAAGACAACCAGGAGCTGACTGGCAATTTAGACCCAGCTGCCTTCACAGCACAGTTAGAGCCATCTCTGAAAGACAGGACTAGCCACCTGGCAGCAGGTCACCAGTGGTACTTGTCATGATGATGGGATATGTAGTCAGAGAAATGTAAGATGGAGTCAGACAGGTTCTGTGTGAAGATGATTTGAGAGGCATTGGAATGTGTTTTTCTAAGTGCCATGAGAGTGTTTTCCTGAGGACCGTTACAGCTTGGTTCGAGATAGTGATGAAGGCCAAATTGAGAGGCCTGTGGAAGACTCAACATTCCAAGCTAGTTGGAGAAGAGATAAACAACACCTGGATTCTCATGAGAATAAGGGAAGGAGGAAGGTGGTACAGCCTCTCGAGGCTAATTGGTTAACAGCCAGAAAGGCCAAGAAGAAGGGAGGAGTTTGGGAAGGTAGAAAATGGACGATGGGTTATGTGAAAGTGGTTCAATGGTTCATGTGTTGTTCTGATCTGGATTTCGATTCCATGATGATGGGAGAGAAAGAACTTGATTGAGAGAGGATGTAAGTAAGGAGAAAGAAGGAGGTGGGGCTAGCCTACTATAGCCCACCTTAATTTAGCTTAATTAGTGTTTGTTATTTTAATGGGAAATAGTTATTTTATTTAACTGCAATGATCTTTGAATATGTTCTTGATGCTAAAGCTTGTGCAATATAAACTGATTTCTAATGAAACTATTTTTCTAATAAAAATTAATTATAAAAATTCTACAAAAGGACTGGTCTCTTGAACAGCAGGGTCTGGCTAAATCCAGGAGGTGGAGAGGGCCACAAACTAGCTATCTTTTAAGAGTCCTACCTAACTGAGCTTTGGTGAGTTCTAAGGAATCACAAAGCCCATCTGTCTGTACTTGCAAAGTACTGGTTAAGAGTAAAGTGTTCTTTTAAGGTCAGACTTGTTCAAAGGGCTTACGCTACGCACTGCTGAGGTCTTGGGACTTGCCCCAGCGCAAAGGTGGTAGGTAGGCGGCCTGTCGAACACTCTGACCGAATGCCAGTGGCCCTTTAGGGGGTCCAGTGCATCACAGTACTGACCTTGAGCGGGTGACACCATAGGGAGTAACTTGTTTTGGTCACCACTTCACGGAGACAGTGTAGAGGTACATACATGCACACACCCTTTGGTAGTTCACAGAATAGTGGTGTCTCATAGACTATGGGTGAAAGTCAAAGGTCTGGAAAATAACATCAACTGTACTGAAAGTGTGGGTTGTGAGTGTGATGATCCACCCAGTGTTCCCAGTTTGTTTCCCCCAAACCCAGGTTCACTCTCTGGATACGTTCTTTTCTCTTTTCCGCTACCACCAGTGGATCTCTCATCCACACTGCACCATAGATGCTTCAGACACGTGCTGCCAATATAACTTGTTTATTTATAAATCACATATGTTATTTTATTATTGTTTAGGATCACTCATTAAACTTATATATGATTACACGTTTGATTATTCATTTGTATTTGCTTATTCACTTTAACCAATTCATTAAGACTCTCTATCTATTTAACTTCATTTATCTCATTCTCATTCTCTCTGACTCTCCAACTTTCCAATCTCTTCCTTAACTCTCCAAATCTCTTCTCTAACTCCCCTCTCTGTCTCTCTAACTGTCTCCCTCTGTCTAACTGTCTCTTTGACTCCGCCCCTCCCGTCTTCTCATAGGCTCCTGCCCTTGAGCTTCGGCTATGATAGACAGGAGTGACGTGGGCATTCCGCCACAGTGAGACCTAAAGCCACCTTCAGAGGAATTGGCACCTAAGTGAGAGTCCAGAATCTTGGATAGCAATGAGTTGGCTGAATGTCCTAGCTGCATAATTTCCTATTAATTATTCTGCCTGTTGAAGCTGCTTTTAAGCCAGCACAGCACTTCCTGAAGATTGCATTTTATCAGTCTTTTACACTTGGTACTGCATAGTGCATTTATATGAATCTTGTTTGTGCAAAATGTTTAATTCTGCTGCACTTGTAACCTTGTAACCTTACCATTCATGTAGATACTTGAGTTAGCATCAGGAAAGAGTACTGCGTTTTCATTGGAATAATTTTGGGCAAAGGGAGCTGTGATACTTAGGGTTGGCCACAGAAACTAAGAGAAAGATGGAAGAGATGTGTGACTATCCTATCCTTCAATATCAGACTATCCTTGAGTCTAGTGGGGATGCAGCTGAATGCCAGGTCAGTTAATCATAAAGCAACATTCATAATTGGCACATCCTACCTGAGAAAAAGAGCTAGATGTAGTTGACCTGATAACTTCATCCATTGAGATATTTAAGGCAGCATCAATATAGATTGGAGGGCTGGGTGGGGGACTTAGTTTCCTGCAAGGATTCCACATCTTTCACAAGAAGGCCTATTTGCCTTGGCACCAATATTGAGGATATGTATGACAGCACTAAGCTGAAAAGATAGAACAGGTGCACACCGCACAATCCAGCAGTCTCCCTGCCTGGCACCAGACGTAGTGCTGGAAAACTTCAAGGTGGTGATTGTGGTGGACTTCAATATTCACACAAAGGCTGCCCTGACAGAGGTGCTTAGGACTTTCTGGCCACCAAACAATCAACAGAATTGTCTCAATATATCATTATATCAATATATCACTGACCCAACACATATAACAAGTTGTACCCTAGATCTTTTTTTCTTTTTTCTTTTGCTACTAAACACAGATCTGTCAATATAGGAGGTTCAAAAATACTATGATAAATAAATAAGTATACATATATATATATATATATATAGCAGCTGGGCATCAGGAGTTTGCCTTCTATTCATTCAGGACAGATAAAAGGAAGTAATTGTTCCCACAGCACACAGTTAAACTATGGAATTCAACAAGATGTAGTGATGATCATCAATAACCTGGGTGGCTTTGACATTAGATAGGTTCATGGAGGTGAGGGCCATTAATAAGTACTTGGCAGGATGGCTATATATCACCAATAACAGAGCCAGCATGTTTCTATATATTAGTGTTGGGGTATGTGAGATGAAAGGTAGAATTAATTATATTTGTGTCACCAGCTCTATTCAGATGTTCCTAAGCAGAGTACTGCTTATTGCAGCAAGGGGAGCACTCCAGCCCTACTTCTCTCTGTCTTTCTCCTACATATAAAGAGCAACAAGTATGAAGAGGAGAGCCTTCGCCATCAATGAAGGCTCTCCATGTGTGTCAGCATGTGATTTTCTAGAGTTCCAGTGAGGGATGAGGGTTTTTTTTTTTGGTGGGGGGGAGTGGGTGGAGAGGGAGTCCAGAAGATTTTTGTAGGAGGTATAGTCTTGCTACCTTTTAGGCTCTATATGGTAAAGGTAAAGGTTCCCCTTGACAAATTGTCCAGTCGTGTCCAACTCTAGGGCGCGGTGCTCATCGCCGTTTCCAAGCCATAGAGCCAGCGTTTTGTCTGAAGACAGTTTCTGTGGTCACGTGGCCAGCGCGACTAGACACGGAACGCCGTTACCTTCCCACCGAGGTGGTCCCTATTTATCTACTCGCATTTTTACATGCGGTTTAAGCCGCAGCGTCACCACGTCCCTATAGGGTCTATATAGAGCGCCCCAAAGAACTTCACCTCCCACAAAGCAGACGTCCCTTTTTGAACAGGAAATATGCCCAAGGCAGCCTGGAAGATAGGACCTGTTCCTGGTAAGTGAGATGTAGGTGTATGCAAGTATGTGTCTATGGGCAGGAACTCCCAGAATTCTGCCTTGGGAGTTCTTGGAGAAGCAGTTCTAAAAAAAAAAAACCCATCCCCTAAAACATATGCCATACCCCTAGTCTCAACTCATGAAGAAATCCTCCATGGACAATGGAAATGCTCCTCTTCAGCCACTTTGCTCTCCACATTCAGGAGAGTGACAAAACTAGAAAGAGGATATGGGGAAACATATATTCGACTTAGCAATGTCTGAATAAGGCTACTACATGAACAGAATGGTGTACTTTATAGTTCCTTGGTCTGATCCAATGTTGGTGGTCTGTGGTATTTATGCTCAAGTACATACTTCTGCAACATTCATGCTCCATTTTCTCACTGACTTTGGGTGCTAAATAATCTGATTAAAACACCCTACTGTTATCTCAGCAATTTTTCCTTCATTACCAGGTCGCAATGAGAGATGTGAAGGAGACTGTCAGATTTGTGTCTTCTTACATGGCTGGTTGGGTTGACCTTAGAAAGCATGAAATGTGGAAAAATTCATGGCAAGGTTTAGTTTATAAAATGTATGTCATCTCAAAGTGGTTGTTCCTTGGCATCAACTCCAGCTTCCCATACATAAGCAACTGGTGGAATCATGACATCATTGGCAATGTTAACACCTGTTTCAGGAGTTTTCTTGGACATGATGCCTTCAGTGATGGCTTTGTTCTAAATGGGCCTTTTTTGCTGCTACACGTTCATTTATCTCAGTTGAATGCAGTCTGTGCATTGACTCTGAGGAATGATGTGTGGCAAGTGCTACTCCCCACCCTCGTTATGGCTGTCATACTTGGGTAGAGCTGCTTGACAGATAGCACTAGTATGGAAGAGGAAGCTCAGGGTCTGGAGTTGGCTCCCTGCTATAATGGTGGGGATCACAACAGGTATATAGTGATGCCAACTCCCATCACTACAGCTTATGACTTTGCAATGTTGTTGATGATGGAGACATGTTGAGTACTGCATGAGCCTTCATGGGAGATTGGGAGGGCTATGAAGGAAAGCAGTGGTCTTCTCCAGTACTGGTGGTATGAGACAAAGATGGAGCTGAATGTAGAAGTCCCATTCCCATCTCCTCAGCACCCATAGTGTACCTTAATGTATACAGGTATCATGAGAGAAAATGAGGCAGTGAGATCTTGCAATATTGGATCCACAGCATGCAAAAGATTAAGATTGCTGTCATACAGTTCAACAGATGGCTGGGCATACTTCACACAGGCTAGTATGCATAGAAAACCTTAAGCAGTTATGGCTAGAATGCTTTGCATCCCTATTTTATTCATTATTTATTTGATTGAGACTTTCCCCTTCAACAGCTTCCCAATGTTCCCAGTTTCAGCTGGTACTGAATAGTTTTTAACTCTTCTGTTTGATTTTAGTGGTTATGGTGCAGGATGGGATGTTCTTATTGGTAGTTCTGTTGTTATTTTATTGTGATTGCATCTCAGTGTTGTTTTATAGTGATTCTTATAAACTGATTATGTGTGTTATGATTTTACAAGCTGCCTTTGAAGGATCTGGCCCTAAAAGCTGAAAGGTACCAAAGAATGGTACCAGCACAATTAATATGCTCTAGTCAAAACCATAAATATGAAGACAAAGAAGGTCAAAAGGGTGAAAAGGGTGGAACTACCGTATTTTTCCATGTATAAGATGCCCCATGTATAAGATGGCCCCGCACTTTTCTAACCCAAAATTTCTTTCTTTGCAAAAAGCTGCTTTCCCCCTCGCAAAAAGTGGAGGGCGAAAGCAGCTTTTTGCAAAGAAAGTGGAGGGGGAAAGCACTTTCCTCACAAGAAAGTGGAGGGGGAAGTGCTTTTTGTTCTGAATTTGATTCAAGTCCCCTCACTTTCTTTGCTAAAAGCTGCTTTTTCCCCTCGCAAAAAGTGGAGGGGGAAAGCGGGGGAAGTGCTTTCCCCCTCACTTTCTTTGCAAAAAGCTGCTTTCCCCCTCCACTTTTTGCGAGGGGAAAAGCAGCTTTTTGCAAAGAAAGTGAGGGGGAAAGCAGGGATCAAATTGCTTTGATCCCTCCCCCCTCCTTACTTCCATGTATAAAATGACCCTCAATTTTTCCTCTAATTATTTTAGGAAAAACTGTCGTTTTATACACGGAAAAATACGGTATTACCCATTGGCTTCACTGCTGGTTAAAACACATACATAATTCAATTTATGAGCTATAATCATAGGAATGTTCAAATGGCATGGGCCCAATTAAAAACACTCAAGTGTAAAAGCAAGAAGAAACAACAGCTTATATTAGATTACGTACACACATGAGATGTAGTTTGGTGCATTAGGCAAGTTAAAAGACAATCTGACATAACCACTGTGCTCTGTACATCCATTAGAACATGTATTCTCAAATGGAATGGAATGGAAATGACACAAAGCCTTCTGCTATTTTCGCTACTGCATCTTTTGCAGTTTCCTCTTGACTTTAGGGTCAACCAAGTGGATGAGGAAATCAGGAAACACTAACAGTGCATCAGGTGCTGATCTGTTTATGGCAGTGATACTCTTTACACGCTTCACTTCACTTTCACATTTTGGAAATAATTAGGCTTGATATATCTAGGAAATAAATATCCTGAAAGCTGCAAAGCTATTAAAGATGCAGTTAAGAATGGTAGCGAACGCACTCTTCTGAAGTAAACTAGTATTCCCCTATGAGAAATTTTAATTATACCTTCTCAAACAGATTATTTTTTCCTGCCAACAAAGACTATGCACACAGTTAAAGACAAAAGGCCACCCCACAGTTGCATTTTAAGCAAATTCGCATCATCAAGTTTGTCTACTACACTCTTGAAAGCTAAAACAAACCATTGTCTCTGCAAAGGTTTCCCAAATCAAACACTGCTGGGAAGACATTTATGAAGACGCAGAAGGTATTCTTGTCCCCCTGTCCCTTTAGTTGTAGCAGTAGAGCAGCAGCAGTAGTAGTTACATGCTATCAAGTCACCTTTTTCTGATAGTGACTAGAGATGGGAATATTAATATTTATATACAAATACGAATATCCCCAATGCAGCTGGACCTAATGAGGGTCCAGCTCCTGGGACCAGTCCATCCACACACACGTCCTGCTGTGGCACCGGTCCCGCTTGTCCTGCCAGTGGTGCCTGGAGCTCCACTCTCTTCCTGCTTGGCTGGCCACTCAGCAGCTGTTCAGGGAGACTCGCCCTCCTGCCCCCTGCCTGGAGTGGACAGCCGAGCAGGAAGAGAGAGGAGCTCCAGGCGCCATTGGTAGGACAAGCGGGACTGGTGCTGCAGCAGGACACGTGAGTGGACAGTCTGGTTCCAGGGGCCAGACTCTCGTTAGGTCCAGCTGTGTCGGGGATATTCGTATTCATATAAGAATACAAATATCCTCATCTCTAATGGTGACCCCAAGAATGAGAGATCTCCAAAATATCCTGTCCTCAATCTATCTTGTATTTAATCTTTCTCTTTTCAAGCTGTCTTCAACCTTTCCCAGTATTAATATCTTTCCCAGGAAATCTTGCCTTCTCATGATATATCTGAAGTAGGAGAGACTCAGTTTTATTATTTTGCCTCCAAAGATAGTTCAAGCTTGATTCAATCTAGAACCTGAAGTTCCAGAAAATGAAGTGAAAACTGCTCTGAAAGCACGAAGAAGAAATAAATCACCAGGGATAGATGAAATACTGAAAGAACTATTTCAAATTTTAACAATTGTTAATAGCCACCCTTCAGGCGTATACCTCTCTCCTTCTGAGGACAAATAAGTAACCCTTCAATACCACCATTATGACCATGAGCATACTGGACATTTTGCATTTCTATTATATTCCAAGCATAAGGATGTGTCACTGGAGATCAAGACTAAGATAATCCACACTCTTGTCTTTCTGATCACCATGTACAGTGTGAAAGCTGGACAGTAAAAAAGCTGACAGGAAGAAAACTGTTTCTTTTGAAATATGGTGCTGGAGGAGAGCTTTGCGGATTTTCCGGAAAGATGAACAAGCAGGTTCTTCATCATAGGATTCATCATAGTTCTCTTTGTCTTCATTCAGGCTTCTGACCCTACTTCTGTCACCTTTTACTTTTGCCTCTCATCTGTCCTTTACAATTTTAAGTGTTTCTTCTATCATCCATCAAGGTTTCACTGAAAGCCCTACCATCAGGAGAAACAACAATAATAAATCAGTGGAGTGAGAAAGCTTAGATGGGCCAAAATCCTATTGGTAATTCCTCCTGGAATAGCACAACTAGTATAAATCACAACAGCAAATACCACAGATTGAGAAGTCAATGTAGGCGTTTGTTGTTGCACATGTCTTGTTAACATATTGAATCTCTCATGAATGTATTTCTTTATTTGTAATCATTTATATGAATATGTTTAGGTTCCATTTCTGATTGAAAGAAGAGGCCCTCATGGCAGGGTGTTCATTACTTATTTGCTACATCTTCATCCCACTTTTCCTCCAGAGAGGGCAAGGTGGTTTACATGACTTTCCTTTTTCTCCCTTCATCCTCATAACAAATCTGTGAGGTGGATCTAGCTGAACTCTACAGTAAACCATTAAAAAAAAATCAGATTAAATAGTGGTGGTAAAATGTTCAATCCCCAGAATTTAAGAGCAGAAATCAACAGCAATCTAGCAGCCTATTAATTACCAAACTAAAATTTGGGGAACGAAATAACTATGAGTTGAAGGCATGCTCGAAAGAAGAGTTTTCACTAAACATCGAAAAAGTTGACAAACGAAGGACAAAGAAAATACCTCTGGACAAGTCCATAAAGTGGGTGCTACAAACTGAAGAAAGGACTGGCATACAATGCCATCAATCATGCCATTGAAAGCAATGTGATATGAAGGAGGCCGAGAGAGTAGTCCCTTTAAAAAGCTCCCAACAGTTTAGAGGTTTAAAAGTGATCACAGACACCTTGAACTGGACTCAAAAATTCAAGTGTGAATCAAAAAGTATTGGAACAACATGCTTAGGGAAAGAGGCCACTTCCAGCACTCCTGCTGAAGCATTCTGCACCATTTATTCATGGCTGATGACTCACTGTTCCCCCAAAGTGTTAATTAATCAAGGTTTTGTATAAAGTTTTATCTTCTTGTGTGCAGAGGTAAAATTCCAATAACAAGGAACAAAAATCTGGCATGTACAAAGGAGAAATAATTAAATGTGGGTTATACTTATTCTACTTAGTAAAAGGTTGCAAACCCAACTTGAATCAAATTCAGAACAAAAATTCAGTTTCTTACACAAAATTTTGAAAGGTACTATTATCTACAGGAAGTTAGAAATTATTCATCTGTGTGCTGCATTTAATACAGTCACTATTCTTCAAATAGATTAACATTTAGTTTATTCAAATATGAGTCACCAATTGCTAACCCCTGCTAAACACAATCTACAAAAGTTCTTTGTAAATTACAAGTTTACACTTGAAATTGCCCTTTGGGACATTATTTTGCTGATGTGTGTATTTATTATATGAATGGTTCCCTGTTACAAACTGAAATACCATCTTGATAAGTGGATATATACAAATATTCTTTTGTTTTAGGGGTAATTTGGGAAACATGAGTCACAGCAGCTAATTCATGGCAGCTTTTCAACAGTTTTGCTTAAGTAGTTCCCAGATCTGGCTACTGCATTCCTCAGTAACTCACTTTCTCAGTTTGCCAAGATGTTCCACAAGGTTATGTATTCTGTGTTGTCAGTTTCTTTGTTGTCGTTAACCCAATGTACATAAAACTGGCTGTAGAATTAGCCAAATAGTGTTCTGGGCGAAATCCATTTCTGGTTCACTGGGATGTGTGTGCAAACTTCTCATTTAAATGCCTTTTAGAAATCTGCTTACTCTTTTAAAAAGCTTGTAGAAATTCTCTTCCTTGCTAGATCCCCCTCCCCTCCCCTTTTAGTACTCTTCGGAAAGCTTATTGTGATCTCACCACAGACATCAACTGCAAATGGGAAATGATAAATTCTGCCCTCAGGGCAAAGCGTTTTTGAAAAGAAATTATGCTTTGAGGAAGAACAGAAAGTGGCAGAAAGTTGGGGGGAGAGCACTGTACAAAGGGAGTTAAGGGGAATGTCATATGGATGGTGGGGAATGTCATATGGATGGTGGGGAAAATACTGATATGAATCAGTGCAGAATCTAGTAGTTTAAGGAGAATAAATGCTCTGTCTGGAAGACTTCTTAATCTAGATTCAAGAATTGAGTAGATTCAAAGAGATGGACACAACCTTTTTCATAGCACTATTGACGTACCTCTTTTCTTACCACCGCTTCTCAAGAGCACCAAAAGGTATCGGAGACAACTCTTGCTTACAAAGATAAAAATTAGTTAGAATGGAATCTAATCATAAGTAAGGGGTGATTTCCAGCCCAGAATGCTTAAGGCTGCACTCTTAAACACATACCACAAAGTAAGTTCCACCATGTTTAGAGGGTCTTCCATTTGAGTAAACATGCATAGGATTGTACTCTAACCCTATCGACACTGAGGCCTTAAGCTTCCTTAATTCTGTGTTGTATTATTGCTAAACACATTTAAGTGTCTTCGATTTCAGTGCAAGATTTATATACATTTTTATTCTTCCTTCTAAATCACTGACACAAAAATGTCTATGGTGTAAATTTTGGCTGAAAGGTCATGTTTTGTGAAATATCTCCGATCTTCCATTTCAAATATAATGCATTGGACAAGTTGGTGTTTATTGTGAGCCCCTCTGGGCATAGGCTGTTATGGAAAGATCAAGCTGCATATTGTAACCCAAAATGCGGGATTCTTGTACTCATACTACATTTTACCATCTAAAAAGGATTGTACTGAACAACCAGTGAATGTAAACAACATAGAACCTGCCCTGAAGGCAGACTAATTTTATAGAACTATCCTTCATCACAATTTACTGTATACTGCATGATTTTGGTTAATTCGAATTAAGTCATTATGCTTTGAAAAGTTCACTTTCCTAAAGTGATACAAATTTAACAATCCACCCACATTTTTTAAATAGACACAGATCTAAATTTGTGAAATGGTAGTCACATTAAGGTATACCTTATTAAAATTTATGATTTAATGTGTACACAAGTGTTGAGTCAGAATGCATTTTCGTTATCTCAGTTAATTTATGAAGCTGTGTGGAGTGGACCATAGGTGGTGGACTAAATGTTCAGAACTGGAACAAGTTCAGAAACATTTAGAGAGCCCAAATGAAACTTCTATATTTTATAAAGATGTCTGTGCAGCATGTTTATATTTTTTGAAAAATTGAGCTTGAAATGAAAGTCTAGCCATAATATACATTATTGACAATCAACTGTACACTAATATGTATAGTAAGAATTTAAAAATGTAACCTTACCCTTGCCTGTTATGACTCATTTTCCCATCAAAAGTTAAAAGATTGTGCTATTTTGAAATTATTTGCTGCTAAAAATCCAGAGGAGAAATGGTTTCTTTAAAACATTCATATTGGAATATTGCACAATTTAAAATTATGGATGTATATGAAATATAGTTAAAATTAAAAACAAATTTAAAGTTTAAGATAATTAGACTATTTTGACCTGAAGCAGGCTTCTTCAAAAGTGTTATCTCAGCTATTGCTAGATGTTCTTTTGTACATGCGATGGGGCATAAATTACATGAACATAAGTGCTGCATTATCTGGAAGTTGAGTCATGGCAACTGGACTTCTTTCTTGTTAGGTTGGAACGTTTCGCTACTCATCCAAGTAGCTTCTTCAGACACCAAATGTATATGGGTTGTCCCTTATCCGCTACAATGCCACTCCCTGCTAGAAGAGAGAGAGAGAGCATCATTTCAAGAGGCGGCTGCAAGTCAACCAAGAACTGCCCTGCCTGTATAGAAGAGGATCTGGGGCAGTTGAGAGTCTGGAAGGAAGAGGGGCACTGAAATCAACTGGTCTGTTGTATATAGTTCTAGTACCAAGTTCTGAGACAGACTACTCTCCCACATGGTAATAGCCAACTCTTTAGGCCCCTTTGATGCCCCTTGCCTATGGAGGGTCTGGTGACCCACACCCATAGCCATCAGCTCCTCTTACTAACCTGCTGCACTCTGATAATGTGACCACCACAAATTTCTACTGTTTTATCATTTCCTACAGTTCTGCCAGTCAGTCCTCATGTGGACAGGACTATGTCTCATTTGACAAGCAGCTAAGCCCTATTCAGGCATCAATTAATGTGGCTTTCTCAACATGCTTAGAGGCAAGCATCTAAACCCATGCAGTCTATTGTCACCTTTTCCCCATCAGGATAGAAGAGTCTCAACAAGAGAAGCTCTTGCTTGAGTGCAGAGCATTCATGCAAGCAGCACGCTCCTCTTCAGGCTCCTGAATAGCCTGAGCAGGACTGTAGTAGTTCAAGATTCTGGTTGTTATCTATAAAGCCCTTAATGGTTTGGGACCTCATTACTTATCAGAGTGCCTTTCCCTAAGAACATCAGCTGTGCTACCCAGTCCTCACAGTCCATGCTCTTACGGGTTGCCACACTGAGAGGCCAAGAAGACACCTACAAGTAATCGAGCCTTCTTGGTTATGGCACCATCCTTATAGAATGGGCTTCTGGTAGAGCTGTACAAGGCCCACTCCCTCTCAGCTTTTAAGAGGATGCTCAATACAGGTCTGTTCACAGAAGCCTTCAAGGGCATCTTCCATTGAGCCTCGACATACTTGTCATCGTCTGGTATAGTTTATGTTATATTTATTAGATTATATTTTAACTATTTTGATTATTTATTTATTTATTATTGATGATCTGTCACTATTATAGTTGTATATTGTATTATATTATATCATATTGTTTGTATTTCCTTTAAGTGTAGTGTCGGGCACTAATCAGTTGGTATACAAGTATGACAGACAGACAGACAGACAGACAGACAGACAGACAGACAGAGTATATCACAGAAGTGAGTACACCCCCTCACGTTTCATAAATATTTTAGTGTATCTTTTCATGTGACAACACTGAAGAAATGACACTTGGCTACAATGTAAAGCAGTGAGTATACAGCTTGTATAACAGTGTAAATGTGCTGTCCCCTCAACATAACACAACACACAGCCATTAATGTCTAAACTGCTGGCAATAAAAGTGAGTACACCCCTAAGTGACAATGTCCAAACTGGGCAGAAAGTGTCAATATTTTGTGTGGCCATCATTATTTTCCAGCACTGCCTTAACCCTCTTGGGCATAGAGTTCACCAGAGCTTCACAGGTTGCCACTGGAGTCCTCTTCCACTCCTCCATGACGACATCACAGACCTGGTGGATGTTAGAGACCTTGCGCACCTCCACCTTCCATTTCAGGATGCCCCACAGATGCTCAATAGGGTTTAGGTCTGGAGACATGTTTGGCCAGTCCATCCCCTTTACCCTCAGCTTCTTTAGCAAGGCAGTGGTCGTTTTGGAGGTGTGTTTGGGGTCGTTATCATGTTGGAATACTGCCCTGCGGCCCAGTCTCTGAAGGGAGAGGACCATGCTTTGCTTCAGTATGTCACAGTACATGTTGGCATTCATGGTTCCCTCAATGAACTGTAGCTCCCCAGTGCCAGCAGCACTCATGCAGCCCCGGACCATGACACTCCCACCACCATGCTTGACTGTAGGCACGACACACTCATCTTTGTACTCCTCACCTGGTTGCCGCCACACATGCTTGACACCATCTGAACCAAACAAGTTTATCTTGGTCTCATCACACCACAGGACATGGTTCCAGAAATCCATGTCCTTAGTCTGCTTGTCTGCAGCAAACCGTATGCGGGCTTTCTTGTGCATCATCTTTAGAAGAGGCTGCCTTCTGGAACGACAGGCCTGGAGACCAATTTGATGCAGTGTGCAGTGTATGGTCTGAACACTGACAAGCTGACCCCCCACCCCTTCAACCTCTGCAACAATGCTGGCAGCACTCATACGTCTATTTCCCAAAGCCAACCTCTGGATATGACGCTGAGCATGGGCACTCAACTTCTTTGGTCGGCCATGGCGAGGCCTGTTCTGAGTGGAACCTGTCCTGTTAAGCCACTGTATGGTCTTGGCCACCGTGATGCAGCTCAGTTTCAGAGTTTTGGCATTCTTCTTATAGCCTAGGCCATCTTTATGTAAAGCAACAATTCATTTTTTCAGATCCTCAGATAGTTCATTACCATGAGGTGCCATGTGGAACTTCCAGTAACCAGTCTGAGAGAGTGAGAGCAATAACACCTGCTCCCCTTCACACCTGAGACTTGTGACACTAACGGGTCTCATGACACCAGGGAGGGAAAAGGGCTACTTGGGCCCAATTTGGACATTGTCACTTAGGAGTGTACTCACTTTTGTTGCCAACGGTTTAGACATTAATGGCTGTGTGTTGCATTATTTTGAGGGGACAGCACATTTACACTGTTATACAAGCTGTATACTCACTGCTTTATATTGTAGCCAAGTGTCATTTCTTCAGTGTTGTCACATGAAAAGATATACTAAAATATTTATGAAACGTGAGGGGGTGTACTCACTTCTGTGATATACGACAAACAGACGGACGGACGGACGGACAGACAGACAGAGAGACAGACAGAGAGACAGACAGACAGACAGACAGACAGACAGATAGATAGATAGATAGATAGATAGATAGATAGATAGATAGATAGATAGATAGATAGATAGATAGATAGATAGATAGATAGATAGATAGATAGATAGATAGATAGATAGATAGATAGGAACATTTGTATCACTTGTACAATTATTGGAAGGTTTTAGATTTGTATGGTGGTCACCTTGCTTGAAGGACAATTTCAAAAGGGAATTTTGAAATACCGTTTAAACAACCTGGCATTGGGGTTGATGCTTCAAAAGAACGAGGAATAAAGCTTTCTTTTATTTTGAGCACAAGCTGTTTGTGGGAGCCCAAATAGTTCTTTATAAGACAGACAATATATTTTATAGAACTGCAGTATTATGTTGTAGGTAGATTCCTGTTAGGGACCAAAGAACACAATGTCTCTACAGCCTGTAGTTGTATGAACTGGATATTCCCTTGTGCAATACAATGGAGCTTTGTGCTAGTTCAAAACAGTACAGAATACCCCCGTATGCAAACAGAGGGAAAAGAGCAACTGGGTGCAAAATGGGCAATTATGTGCACAGATCTTTGGCCCAAGTGTTATTTTCAGTTTTCTTAGAATTTACTTATCCATATTAAAATATTAACTGATTCTTTACAACTATAGACAAAAAAAAAGAGGTTACCTACCTGTAACCATAGTTCTTCTAGTGGCCCTCTGTGAATTCACACAAATGGGTTGTTCTGCACCTGCGCTGAATGTCTCGGAAGATTTTAGAGCTTAAAAGTACAAAGTTAGTGGGACGTTCCCCTGTGGAGCACATGCTCCGCCCATCTAAGATTCCCGTCAGTTCCTAGAATTTGTCTGCCGGGCAGAAGAATCATTTAATATAACCTGTGACGGACAGAGGGGAGGATGGATGGGATGTGTGAATTCACAGAGGACCACTAGAAGAACTATGGTTACAGGTAGGTAACCTCTTTTTCTTCTTCGTGGCCTCTGTGAATGCACACAAATGCGTGACTGGCAAGCTTCACTTACCGGATGGTGGGACGTCACGGTAGGAAGAATGCCAATACAAATCTGCCAAATCCAGCATCATTGCGTGCTCTCACATCTAGGCGGTAATGCCTGACAAAGGTCAATGGGGTAGACCATGTTGCAGCACGATAGATGTTAGGAATCTCGATTCCACACTGGGAGGCAGTAGATGTTGACAGCGCTCTAGTGGAATGTGCATTCAAATCATCAGGAGGTGGTTTGCCTGATAGTTCATATGCCAGAGAAATAGTTTGGACTATCCATCTGGAAATGGATTGTGATGAGGCTGGGCCTCCCTTGTGAGGTCCATGGAAACATATGAAAAGTCTGTTAGTTTTCCTGAAAGCCTTAGTTCTGTCAATATAAAATGCAAGAGAGCGTCTTACGTCTAGCATGTGGAGCATGCGCTCTAGAGAGATTGATGGTGATGGGAAAAACGATGGTAATATAATTGGATGATTTAGTTGAAATTCTGATACAATCTTGGGCAGAAAAGAGACATCAAAATACAAAGTCACCTTGTCTGGATGAAATTGGATAAAGGGTGGATCAGAACGAAGAGCAGCAAGCTCACTGGCTCTTTTAGCAGATGTTATAGCCACCAGAAAAGATGTCTTTAGAGAAAGCAACCTAAGATTTGAAGAGGCCATTGGTTCGAATGGTGGGCGCATGAGAGCATTAAGGACAATTTGTAGTGACCATTGGGGAATAAATTGATGTGGTGGACGGATGTTATTGAGTCCTTTGAGAAATTTTTTAACCGTAGGGTGAGATAAAACTTTTGCTGACGTGGAGTTATCTGGTTGATGGGCAACGATGGCTGATATATGGACTTTTAAAGTGGAATGAGAGAGTCAAAATTCAAAGAGATGGAGTAAGAAGGTAAGTAGTGTCTTCAAGAAAACAGGTATTGCAGGTAAGTTATTTATTTCCGTATAATTAAGGAAGGTTTCCCACTTATTTGCATATAGAAGCTGAGTTGATGGTATTCACGCTCGATCCAAGATGCGCTTCAAGGTGGGAGTATCCTCCAAGCTGTCAAGTTCAACGATGGAAGGTCTGGATGGTAGACCATCCCGTCATTCTGAGTTAGGAGGTAGGGAACCGGAGAGAGTCTAAACGAGTCCGTCGACATCGACCTGAGGTGAGTGAACCACGGTTGCCTCGGCCACCAGGGAGCGAAGAGGATCGCATTCGATTGAAAGTGTTGGAGGCGGATAATTGTCCGTTGTATGAGTGGTATTGGTGGGAATAGATAAAGTAATTCCCTGTTCGAATCCGTCATGAACGTGTCCCCGATGGAGTTCTCGTCTGCTCCGGCTCGAGAGCAATAGACACCGCATTTGGCATTCACACTCGAAGCGAAGACATCGATGGTAGGTACTCTCCAACGGTGACAGAGTTGATCAAAAATGGTATCCTTGAGGGACCACTCGTGAGTCCTCGATGTCATATGGCTGAGATGATCTGCTGTGTAATTGTCCGTGGAAATATGTACTGCAATAGGGAAGATGTGATGTTGGTAACACCATTCCCACAGGTCGATGGCTAGGTACAGGAGGGATAAAGAATGTGTTCCTCCCTGTTTGTTTACATAATATAGGGCAGTTGTATTGTCCGTTGCCAGTTGCACCACTCGACCCTCGATGATTGGAAGAAAGGCATGGAAAGCTCTGATGATCGCTGTGGCGGAATGCCCATGTCCCACCTGTCCATCATGTGGAGCCCTAGAGCTGCAGCCTATGAGAGGACAGGAGGGCGGAGTCAGAGAGACAGTTAGAAACTGAGAGAGAAGGAGAGAGGAGGTTTTAGAGAGGTTTATGAGAGAGATTGGAAAGTTGGTGTGGTATAGTTGGTTTATGAATTAAAGAATAGTTAAAAGATAGAAGTACAATAAATAGACAGTCATCTAATAGTATTCCAGTGATTCACAGTGATTTATATGAAAAGTAATACCAATAAAGAAACGTGTTTAATATCCAAGCAATGAGTGAAACATCATACAACATCTATTAATATACTTATGTGATTCAACAACTACACAATAAATGATCAGTTATATTTGACAACACATATCCAGGCAGCGTTATTGGTAAAGTGTGGATAAAGATCCACTGGTGGCAGTTGGTGTATGGAGAATTAAGAACGTCATGCCCAAAGGTGGGACCTGGGTTTGAGGGAAACAAACTAGGGACACTGGGGATGCGCGACATAAGTGGTGGCATCAGCGGTGGGATGCGAAATAAATAAATTCCAGTGAGCCAAAGGAAGAGAAAAAAAAATTCTCTGAGTCTTAGGGACCTGTTAGTCAAATGAGAAGGAGTGGGAAACCCTAAAAGCTCTGTGTGGATAGCTTGGAAGGGACTCCTGATCGTGTAAAGACTAAGGCAGGAAGAGACTCTGAGGAGAATTTAGTGTTTAAAATTTACCTCAAGCTTAGAGAAAGACCAAGGGGGCTAACTTTAGATCCCAAGCTCTGAAAGAGGAGCGCTGAAGGGAATAAAAGGGAAGCCAAGGTCAAAGGAAGCTGAGGGGACGAAATCTAAGTGGTGGCTGGAATAATATAAATATTAAGGGAAAAAGCTGGGTGTCTGGAGACTGGAAGAAACAGTGTTTCAGAACCAGAGACGGCGAGGCTGGGTGCCTAAAGAAAGAAATAAAGTAACTATCCACTGCTGCAGCGGAAGGCTACTGTATATCACTCTCTCTCTAACACAGAAAAGGAAAAAAGTGTTTTTAAATTGAGTCTTGTCTATTTGCCTCTATTAAACCAACCAACTTATCCAAAAGAAAAACAAATAAACCATGCCTTCTAAGCGAGGGAAGCGGTTAACAATGGAGGTATCTGATGTACAAGGTTTACCTCACGAAGGGGAAAGCCCTGAATTAGCTGAGCAAGATGATGATGCTCAGGAGGATAATACCTCAAAGGAAGAAACTGGGTTAACCTCACAAGAATTTGAAAGATGGAGGTTGCAGCAGGAATTTCATTTAAGAGAAAAACTGTGAGAAATAAGAGCTAGGGCTGAGTAAAATTTTTTACAGCTCAGGGCTGAGGCTGAGGCCAGAGAAAGGGAGATGGCCATGGAACAAGAAAAGAGACAAATAGAATTGCGACAAAAACAGATGGAATTACAACGAGAAAGGAAACGATTGGAATTAGCAGTCCAAAACTATTATAATAATAAATCCAATCCTGAGGGGAATCTATCAAAAGCAGCTGATTTTATCTCAGAAATAAGAAACCCAAAATATTCTGAGGTAAAACTTGGAGGTAACAGCTGGGAGGAAAGAAGAAAAGAACCCAGAGATTACCACAAGAACTATCAGAATACTGGAGGCCATTTTAGAAGCAAACCCTCAGAGCAGAATCAACAGAAGAACAAAAGCTTTGAAGATAAGGGAGACAAGCCCCCATATTTTGAACAAAGAGCCCCTAAAACTCCATATATTGAACAGAAAGTCCCTAAAACTTGCTATGGGTGTGGAGAGAAAGGTCATTTCATTTCCCAATGCCAAACCTTAAAGAATAAAGAGGTTCAACAGAAAGGAGGGGGAAGTGTACCCAGGAAAGTGTACTATGTGAAACAGCAGGGAAAGACAGTTGAGGCAATGGAAAATGGCGCTGAAACAGAGGTGGCAGAGGGCCAGGAAAAACAGCTGCCATTAGCCAACATTGTCCAATGCTTTTATATAGAAAATAACCAAGAACTGCTTCGGTGTTCTGGGGAAAACATTTATATAAATGATACAAAATATCTAATCTAGCGGTGAGAGACTCCTGCTCACAGGTGACTTTGTGTCAGCCTGATATCATCCCTCAGGGAAATATAGTAAGAAATGAATACATAAGCATAAAAGGGATTGGGACAGAATTAATTACTCTACCTATGGCTAAAATACCAATGAAATATCAAGGGTGGAATGGAGTGTGGAAGGTAGCCCTCATGAATCAAATTCCTACTCCATGTTTGATTGGATTAGATCTATCTGAGCATGTAAAGAGTGTTTTAATCACTACTCACTCCCAGATAGAAAAAAGAGAAAAAACTGAAGAAAATTGTGAGATCCCTAATGAAATTATAGGAGGAGATGAAGACAATAAAACAGCTGAGGTGGTAGTTATAAGAAACCCTCATGAAAATGCTTTTAAACAAGAGCAAAGACAGGATTCTACGTTACAACAATGCTTTGAGTCAGCCAGAGAAGGAACACTAACCCCTGAAAGCCCTGAAGGGTTCTGTGTGGAGAAAGACCTGTTATACAAAAAGGTCTTAATTAATCCTCAGAGGGGAGGGGAAAATGTTCACAAACAACTGGTGATCCCTTTGAAATACAGGGAAAGGATTATGGAGAAAGGACATAAAGACACCTTTGCTGCTCATTTAGGAATCACACGCACAAAGCAGAGAATAGCTCAGAATTTCTACTGGCCAGGAATGGGGAAGCAAATAAAATCATACTGGGAAAGCTGTGATGTATATCAAAGGCAGGGTATGGGCAATGATAAAACTAAAGCTAAGCTGTGCCCTTTACCCATAATATCGACCCTATTTCAACGAATTGGCATGGACATTGTGGGACCCTTGCCTAAAGTAACCAGAAGGGGATTCAGTCCTTTTGAATTGTTATTTGGGAAAAAAGTGCAGGGACCCCTTGATTTACTACAACAAAATTGGGAAGAACAGAGGGAACAAGATCCTGAAACAGTGATCCAGTACCTAGATACCCTGAGGAACTCCTTGCAGCAATCTCTGAAGTTAGCTACAGAAAACTTGCAGAGACAGCAAGGCAAGCAGAAACTATGGTTTGACAAAAAGGCCAGAGAAAGATCATTTAGTCCTGGAGATGAAGTCCTGAAGTTAAAACCTATTAAAGGGAACAAACTGCAATTAAATTGGGCAAATCCTGTTAGAATAAAATCCAAGATGAATGAAATAAATTACATAATTCAGGAGGAAGGAAAGGAAGGTCAGAGAGTGGTCCATGTGAACTGGATCAAGTGTAGAGAATTCACGGTAGCATACAAAAATGAGATAAGGATCTATAGTCAGACGTGGACAGATCCCCTAGACCATAATGAAATAGTGCTACTAAGAATACATGAGGCTGGATTAACAGTGAAGGTTAGCAAATGCCAGCTGGGAAACTCCAAGTTAAAAGAATTAGGCCATATTGTTGGGGAAGGCATAATCAAACCCCTAACACTAAAGATGAAAGAAATCAGTAGCTGTACTAGAACAACAGCAAAGAAGATCAGATCTTTCTTAGGGTCAGTTGGCTATGAGAGGCGCTCTATCCAGAACTTCAGCAAAATAGAGGCCCCTTTATCAGACATAACCCCTAAAAGAAAAGCTGGCGAGGTCCTGTGGTCGAGCGACTGTGAAGAAACCTTCGAGAGGTTGGAGACTGCGCTGATGACCGGTCCTGCCCTGAGAGAACCAGATTTCCAGCGAGGGTGCACCGTCTTCACAGAGGCATCCCACATCGGACTGCGAGCCGTGCTGAGCCAGGAAGACGACAACGGGGACCTTCATCCGGTGACGTTCCTGAGCGAGAAGCTGCAGGCTGGCGAGAGACACCTTTCCATCATAGACCGTGAGTGTCTGGCGATTGTATGGTCTTTGCGGAAGCTCGGACTGTACATATGGGGAAGACAGTTTGTTCCATGCACAGACCATTCCCCACGACTGTGGTTGCGGACTGTCAGAGCGAACAATAAGAAGTTGATGAGGTGGGCCATACCCCTACAAGACTGTGACTTTGGGGATCCAGAGTCTAAGGGACTCAAACTGTGGTAGCCGAAGACGCCTTATCCAGAAGACCAGAAGAATGACTGACGGAAACGAAGAAAATGTAACTTTTAATGGTATTAAAATTGTTCTAAATAAATATTCTAAGTGTATATGTATATGAAATAAATGAAAATGCAATTTATAAATGAACTAATGATAAGTAAGGATAAAAGTGACTGAAGTGGTTTGTATGTAATAAAAATGTTGAGTAATGTTATTTGAATATAAAGTAATATGAATAATATGCTTTCAACTGTGTAACAGAGTAAGTATAGAGTAAGTATAAATTGCAGATGTGTAAATGAGAATTGCATTGAAAAAAAATTGTTAGAAATATTGTTAAGTAAAAGCATACGTTGTTCATGAGGGTAAACTACCGTAGGTTTTACCCCATGAAACAAACTTTCCAAGGGGGGAGGTATGTGGCGGAATGCCCATGTCCCACCTGTCCGTCATGTGGAGCCCTAGAGCTGGAGCCTATGAGAGGACAGGAGGGCGGAGTCAGAGAGACAGTTGGAAACTGAGAGAGAAGGAGAGAGGAGGTTTTAGAGAGGTTTATGAGAGAGATTGGAAAGTTGGTGTGGTATAGTTGTCTTATGAATTAAAGAATAGTTAAAAGATAGAAGTACAATAAATAGACAGTCATCTAATAGTATTCCAGTGATTCACAGTGATTTATATGAAAAGTAATACCAATAAAGAAACGTGTTTAATATCCAAGCAATGAGTGAAACATCATACAACATCTATTAATATACTTATGTGATTCAACAACTACACAATAAATGATCAGTTATATTTGACAACACGTGTCCAGGCAGCATTATTGGTAAAGTGTGGATAAAGATCCACTGGTGGCAGTTGGTGTATGGAGAATTAAGAACGTCGTGCCCAAAGGTGGGACCTGGGTTTGAGGGAAACAAACTAGGGACACTGGGGGTGCGCGACATAAAGAGCTCGAGATGGTTGATGTGAAGTGATTGTTCTTGTCTCGTCCATAGGCCATGAATTTTGTGATGAAGACAATGTGCTCCCCAGCCGGACGGGCTGGAGTCGGTGGTGACCTGCACCGTCGGATGGAAGAGCAGGAATGGTCGTCCGACACAGAGGTTCGACATCGATGTCCACCAAGTGAGTTGATTGGCTAACTCTGGTGTCACAGTCAATTTCATGGATGGATGGTCTATCATTGGGTTGAATAGTGGCAGGTACCACGATTGGAGCGACCTCATTTTGAGTCGGGCATGCTGGATTACCGATGTTGTGGATGCCATGAGCCCGAGGAGGTGTTGAACATGATGGGCTGGAACTGAAGTTTGAGATCGAAAGGGGCAAATTTCCTTCTTTAACCTTATAACTCGTTCCAGGGGGATGAAGGCCCTGGCTTGCATGGAGTCGAAGAGGGCTCCGAAGTAGGTGACTGTCTGTGCTGGTTCGAGATGAGATTTTGTATAGTTTACTTTGAGTCCGAGGTTCTGAAGTGTGTCGAGTGTGATGGTTGTAGCTCTCATGGCGTTTTGGTACGACATTGCAACTATCAGCCAGTCATCTATGTATGGGTAGATGTTTATACCCTGAAGGTGGAGATGTGCTGCGACTGGTGCCATGCACTTCGTGAAAGTCCTCGTCGTCGTGGAAAGTCCGAATGGTGGGGAACAGAATTGGTACACGATGTTGTCGAATTGGAATCTGAGAAATTTTTGATGAGATGGATGGATCGAAATATAGAAGTAAGCGTCCTGTAGACCTATCACAACAAACCATTCTCCCTTTTATCTGGGGTTTTCGAAAAGGCTGGCGTCGATGGGACTGATTTCGATTCCGAAAGGATGATGTCGATGGTGGTGGACCTTGAAAGGACCTGTCAACTGGTTGTGATCTGAATTGTCGATATGGCTGGAATCTCTGATACGATTGTTGTTGAAATGATTGTGGATAGAATTGAGTCTGTCTGTATTGAGGTCGCTGTTTTCTGATTAAAGAGACCTGTGCCGTCGAAGGGAAGGTCTTCTATCCTTGACTTGGCATCATCAGACAGTCCGGTGGATCTAAGCCAGGTGTGTCAGCGCAAAGCTATCGAGGATGCTAGGGTCTTCGATGCCGTGTCGGCCACATGTCTAGCCGCAATCCTTTGTTGTTTTGCCAGCGAGGTGGCCTCGGTATGGGCATTAATCAGTTCAGTTTTGATTGATTCAGGTGCGGATTCCAGTATCGGGAGAATTTTGTTCCAAAGTTGGCGCTGATAAGCGCCCATCGCCGCTTGATAGTTGGCGACTCTAAGTGAAAAGGATTGGAGCGAATAAATTCTTCTACCGATTATGTCAATTTTCCGACCCTCCTTATAGTAGGGGCCACTGAAGACTTATTTCTGGCTCTGGACTGGTTGGACTCAACAATTATAGAATTGGGAGTAGGATGTTTGGCCAAAAACTCGGTGTCCATTCCATGCGTCTTGTACAGGTTTTCAGTCCATCTTGAGATTTGTAGTGTAGATGGTGGCTTGTCCCATGCTTCTTTGATTAGTTTGAGCATTGATGGAATAAAAGTAAGACTAAGTGGAGGTGTCCTTTCTTGATTGATGTCGTCAAAGATTAGATCTGCCTCAGGTGATGGAGGTTCTTCGACATGTAGTTGTAGGGATTTAGCCATTCTGGATATCATCTGTGAATAAGAAGTGAAATCCTCTGAAGGAGATGGAGGATGATTATCGATAGCATCTGAGGTTGGTGTAGGGAGGTTGGATGGTAAGGTAGTGCGTATCGCACACGCTTCAGTTCTTGATAATATGAATGTCCTTGATATGCTTCCATGTGATATGGATTGCAATACGGGACAACTTCCTCCATGTCAAAATGATGGTACCGTGGAAAATTGGTATACTGGTAGTACTCTCTGTACGGAGGCATATATCGAGGAGGAGAAATATGCTTCCGTTTCTCCTGATGTTTTCGGGGAGAGTGTTGAGGAGAGTCCGATCCTGAAAGTTGGACCTCAATCGCCCGCCCTGATGCAGGGCCAGAATGGGCCGAAGCCTGGCTGGATGGCGCACCAGCCACCGAGAGGCCAGTGTGCCTCCGTTCCTCCCAATGCCCTCGGGGAGAGTGCTGAGGAGAGCCCAATCCTGAAAGTTGGACATCAATCGCCCGCCCTGATGCAGGGCCAGAATGGGCCGAGGCCTGGTTGGATGGTGCATCAGCCATTGAGAGGCCAATGTGGGGAGATAGGATACCAGTTGACACCGGAGCATGAGCTTTTTTTGTTCATGGCCGTCTCCCAAAGGTGAGATTGGAGCCTTTGGAGCCTTTGCTTAAGTGCCGGCTTGATCAATTTTTTACATGCCGCACAAGAATGGGTTGGGTGTTGCTTGCCCAAGCAGAATAAACAACATTCGTGGCCGTCAGATAATGGGATCTTATTTGAACAGCTGACGCACCTTTTAAAAGGAGCTGTTGAGGCCATAAAGAGCGGGAAACCAGAGGGAGAGACGGCTGAAGAGATGGGGGAGGGGCAGGAAGCCAAAAGCGGGAAAGGCAAAGAAATGGAACTAACTGACAGGGGAACGTCGATTAGTTGATTGGAAAATAGGAAGGTATCAATTTAGGTGTTGATTAGAAGAGGAAATACTAATATAGTCGCTAAAAATCGCTCAGAAACACGCTCTATTCTTCTGGAGATCCGATCAGCACAGCGGAAAAAAGGAACTGAGGGGAATCTTAGGTGGGCAGAGCATGTGCTCCACAGGGGAACGTCCCACTAACTTTGTACTTTTAAGCTCTAAAATCTTCCGAGACATTCAGCGCAGGCACAGAACAACCCATTTGTGTGCATTCACAGAGGCCACGAAGAAGAACAATTCTTTATTAGATAAACCTCTCTGTTTATTACACTATGTCTTCCCCAACTCAAAACTGCTGGTTTGGTAGTGATAAAGTGCCAAACAGAGTCATACTGAGCTTAGTACATGTAGTCAGCATAGCCACTCAGTTCACCCGGTGGCAACAAGACTACGCACCAACCTACGATTAACCTTAAAAGCACATTTGCCTCAGGACCAGAGGTTCTGAGGTTCTGAGAAAATAAATATTATTAAATAGTAAATATTACACAGTTAACTTGTTAAAAGGCCCAGGAATAGAGACCTTACATGTGAAGTTCAAGATTCATTTGAAATCATTCATCAAAGAAAACTTACCTTCTGTCACACTAGGTGTTAGAAGGGGGTGGGGAGGATGCTCATATCTAGGTTTGCTTCCAGCATAACCTGTTCCATGTGCTATGATGCAAGGAAACTGATTCCTTAGCTGAGAATTTAACATTACTGGAAAGAAACATGCCCAAAATTATTTTGTTATTGCTCCTGCTGCTTAGTGTGATGAGACCAATCATTACGTTTCCTAAACAACCACTTATTGTAAAAAGACAATGCTTGCCTCCTTCACATAGGTAGGCTTTCCCATCCCAGTGCCCCCCAGGTTTGACAGCAGCACCATCACCAGCATGATCAATTACTTTGCTTTCTGAGAATGGTGGGGGTTGTTCTCCAACGCATCTGGAGGAACACCAGGTTAAGGTACTTTAAAGCAGGTTTGTACAGTATCCAACCCATTAGGGCTAACATAGTCAGTTGGTCATGTACTGCAGGGTACTCAACACACTGTATGGTCCTGGTTTTTCAACTCTTGGTAGCAGAAAAAGGGGAAGTATTGAACACCTACTGGGTTATGTTTTATGGATTGTGGTAGTGATTTTACTGTATCAGTTAAATGTAAGGACAAGCATCACTAACCCACAAATCATCTATATTAAAAAGTATGGGAGAAGGAATGAAACGGAATGCAAAAGAGGGCATGTGATATACTTGTGACTCTAACTCTTCAGGAAGGAATAGTTTTACCTGTCCATTATCCCTGAACAACAGACCTGAGCTGTGGACCTTTCTTTTGCTACACAATTTGCAGTGATCTGTGTTGGTTCACCAAGAAACACTCTGATATACCTTTATTAACACATTTGTTATGCTATAAAATTAGGTATTACTGGAATGCTTTTTCACAAAAGTGTGACACTTTGATGGGTATTTGATCCAGCCGACATCTCCCTCCATGGCTAAGGCTGGCATTTTGGGGCACCTACTTGAGGCCCATGCCTGTGCTCCTATTGTTCCTCTCCCTTCCTGTCAATAGCTATTCATTTGTCCTGAGTGAGCAGCAGAAACTAGAAAAAGGTAGAACACAGCAAGGCTCCACTTTCCTTGCTCTTGCTCTTGAAGTCAGAGATGGAGACCCTGTGACACTCCAGAACTATAATTGCTGACCATTGACTATTCCACAGTTCCTTACCTGTGGGGAACCTTAAAATAGCATATTGGATATATAGGACATGCAATGTAGAAAATGGACCCCGCAGAAAACATCTTTCCCAAAGTCCCATCCGAATCCAGAACTGGCACCACATTTTCTTCCACATGTCAAGTCCACTTCTCATCAAAGCCTCTTCTACTGTCATCTGCCTTTCACAACTGAGTTGCACAGATAAGATTGATGTTGTCACTTTACATGGGTATGGTTGTCTTGTGCCTACACTGTTGTTACAAATAGATATCACAGTATTTGGACAAGGCTGTATTAAGACAGGAAAGCCTGCCTGCTCAGGTGTTGAATCATTTGTAAAAGCTACATTGTCACACAGACAATACACATTCTTTCTGGGTTCTCCCCTCCCCACTGTTCGAGAGAACCTTTCAACAGCAGAATCATCCACGGAAAGTGAAAATGTAGCAACACAAGGTTCAATGGCTGAAATCCTGTTGCTTAGTATAGTAAGTCACAGAACAGTACACCCATCAAATCAGTGGGGATTTGGTGAGTCAATTCTTCTTTAAGTTCCATTGATTCAAATGGGCTTACTCTAGTTGTGACTTACTAAGCATTGACCCAATGGAACTTATGGAGGAGTTGACTTACTAAATCCTCAGTGATTTAGTGGGCCTGCTCTAGTGCAACGTATTGTGCTAAGCAACAGAATTTCAGCCAGTGGCACAATTCTCCAAGTAATTCAACTATGGAAACTAAATCTCACACTTTAAAAAAAAAAATCCATTTTAAAATATGATTTCCTTTGGGAATTTTAAGCACAATTTTCCATGTTTAAAGAAAGTGCATTAAAAACATAGATTGTAAAACATCATATATTCTCTGGATTCTCTACAAGCTGATAATTATATGAACAGAAACCATTTTCTACCAGCTATTCAGATGTTTTGAGTTGTATGGAGCTAAACACAGACTTGCCACTTGGTCTAGGACAGCAGGAATGAGCTCCTATGAAAATATTAGTGTGAGTGAAAATAAATTTTCACTTCTATTGAATAGCCAAGGAAAAGGTGAAAAAATCCCCACATTTTAAAAATATTTCTTCTCTTTAGGCCGTATCAAGAATTGACAATTGCACCTTCTCAGCCTCTTTTGGCCTCTGTTTATCTTGGATCTTGGTGGTGGGTTCTGATTGATATTTTGTTTGGAGGGTACCTTACAGACACTGTCAGAACCAAGGATGCTTGTTGAGATAGTGATCCAACCGTTTGTAGCAATTTCTCCAAAAAGTGAAATTTGAGACAATATTACCTGTCTTATATAATGATGATAATAATTTTAGAACTGCAAAGCTGGAAGGGAACCTATGGATCAAGTCATTCCCTGTCAAAGAGGCACAGTGAGGAATTGAATTCACAACCTCTGGTTCTGCAGCTAAATACCTAAACTACTGAGCTATCCAGCAGTTCTTATTAAGCAGCATTACGTTGGTATGACCATGCAGGGGGATTTAAGCCATTACATGTTGTCAAACTTAATTGTAGATATTTTTCCAGGTAAAAAAGTGATCTGTAATCTGTCTTGTGATTCTTTCTAATCTTAAAATCAAATTACTTGTAGAACTCCAGCTAATAATTTTAAATTTATTTTTTGTTATCAAAGACAATGTCCAGAAACAGTACTAAAGAATCAATTCATGGCATTGTTTTACAAAAGTTCCTACCAGACAATTATTTTATTTTTGGATGTATTCTTTATTAATGATGAAATGAACTAATCAATGAAATTGCTAACAAAACCCAGTAAAGAAAGGTCTAGCCTGATTTTTCCATCTGTTGGTTGGAGCATGTTCAGTGATCAAAACAACATCAATTGAAGGCAAGTATGACTCTTGCCCATCAACAGGCATGGCTCTTCTAAAAGGTCACTGGTCTTTCAAAGAGAGGCACCATGTTTTAAATTCTGCACATACAAAATATGCTCATGTCACTCAAATTACACAATGCAGCAGTGTTAAAAATCTTATAGTCTATTAATGGCAAAGAAATGAGCCCAAAGCTCATATATGACTCATGAGAGGGATAGATCCTCAAAGAGACAAATAGTATAAAACAACAGATTCCCTGTCAAATGTGTATCAGTGTGCATGTGTGCGAGTGCATGTAACAAAAGAAGTCCAAACAATGGCCCATCCAATTGTTCCCAGTTGTATATCCAGTCCAAACGACAAAAGGCTTTCATTTTAACTGTATGTTAAAATGCAAATCCATATCCCACAAAAGCCAACAGTTAGTATGGTTTGTTGAAATAGTTTCAAAGCAAGTTGCTGTGAGTTGTCCTGCTTGTCTTTATTTGTCAGCCTCTGAATATGTGGGGTACTTGACTGTTTCAATTTTCTCTTTTACTTTGTAGGAAGGATATAAGCCTGTTTTTCCTAATTTTCTATTGATGCCTTTTGAGTAACCATCCCAATGATTTCCAGCAACACCAATTATGTCTCCAGGTTCCATAGGAATTTCATCAGCAGTTCTGGGATGGTGAGGATAAATAGCAATCTGGTTGTGGGCATTTTGTCCGCCAAAATAATAGATATCATCTAAAGAGTGAAAAAAGGCAGATGCATCAGGATGTAACGTCTGCATGATTTCATAGGCAACTCGACAAACCTGGAAAAAGAAACAAAAATGTTTTGGTTTGTTCTATTTTTTTTTAGAAAAATAGTATTATTTGGCATGTGCAATTCAGTTATTTGTGCATTCCTGAAGTTACTGTATCCTTTTCTCCAACTAAATTTAAAATCTGTTACTTTAATAATGTAATGGAACACAATTCTGATTATCATTTTTACTATGTTTCACCAAAGACCAGACCTTTATATTTTTAGTTAACTGAAAAAAACAAAAACTAAATTCCTTTTAAAGAAATGTTTCATTTCCTTGAAACTGGAGAATGTGGTGGAAGCGTTTTGCTGGTTTACAGAAAGTTTATGATACTTTGACAACATAACTTGCTTCTTAAAACATTGCTGTACTCCATCACATATACAGTCCTATCTTAAATGGTTACGTCTGGGTGTGCCTTCTTCAGAATAGAATTCTGCCTTCTCAGTCAGTATTGTGAATAACTTTGAGAATAGCTGTTCTATTTCCCCCTGCTCTTGCTACAGTGGTATAAGCCAACAGCCAAGTCATAAACACTTTCATAGGTTAGTCTGACCTTTCACGTTATGTGATCTCTCTTAAACATCCCCCCCCCCATTTTGCCATTTAATATATCCATATTCTGCAATGATTCAGTGCATTCTCCAAAGTTGCTCAGAGCCTGTTCTGATTGGCAAAGTTGTACTACTGAGAGGATTTCTTAGTGGCAAAGGAATGTCAACCGAAAATAAGACAGGGTCTTATATTAATTTTTGCTCCAAAAAACGCATTAGGGCTTATTTTCAGGGGATGTTTTATTTTTTTCATGTACAACAATCTACGTTTATTCAAATACATTCATGTCATCTTCTGGTTGCTGCACAATGGTGGAGGGAGGGGTTTCACTCAACTGGGGCTTATTTTGGGGGTAGGGCTTATATTACGAGCATCCTGAAAAATCATACTAGGACTTATTTTCAGGTTAGGTCTTATTTTCAGGGAAAGACGGTAAATAAATAAATAATGCAACCTTGATACTGTATATTGTGCTAAAAAAAATGAGGTTTGGACAGTAGTGTACTAAAAGCCTCTGCATGTCAATCAGTCAGTTCTCCATTACAAAGCCATTTGCCTCACTAGTAAATGTCTTACTTAGCTGTAAGTTACTTAGTAGTTACTTAGCTATCAAATCAATCTGCGAAATTTAGAGACTGCAGACATACTAGATAGATTACTAAACTATTTCCATACATGCTGGATTCCTGGCTTAGTAGTCTAAAGAATTAGCACACAGCTGTAGAGGATCAAGGTCAATTTAAAATAACATTTGCCTTTTAAATAGCTACCTTATTAGAACTCCTTTTTAGCAAGCTGCCACTTCCATGTGGGAATTTAAATACTGATAAGAAGAAAGCTATAGAAACACTTGCTTTACTGTGAGTGAAACAAAGGTTTATTCCCATCCTCTGAAGAGAGACGGAATATTTAAACAATGAAATAACTAATACCTTGATATCCAGATGAACTTTGATATAATTTATAAGGTTAATCTCAAATTGAAAAAGTAACCCTTTCGGGGAGAAATGTCAGCTGTGACAGAAAACAGACTCAAACTACCAAAATGTGTTATAAAATTTTATAGTATTTGTTCCAGTGTCATACATGATGGGAACCTCTGGGAGAGGAATCAGAATTTTTTTATTTCTGAAAAATTGTGACTTATGACATCATCAGCTTTTATGGCATAACTTATGAAACAATATTTCAGCCAGTTATATGTGTATACCTTCCACCCTGCCTACAGATGGTAAAACAACACTTCCTCTGTTTCTTAAACATAACCAATTACTTCCAAACGCTCCAGACTGAAGACCATTTTTCTTTAGATTTCCCAGAGAAATCTAGGAAAATGGAGGGAATGTTAATTTTAAATATGAAGTAAACAAAGTACACAAAGTGAATGGGCCAAATGTTCGACTAGGACTTAGGAAACCTGGATTCAAGTCCTTGCCCGGCCATGAAAAGCTACCGGAGGCAATCTGTTAGGCTTACCACAAGTCAAACAACTTGAAAGGACATAATAATATGATTTCCACATCCTTTTTTCTGATTCAGATTTATAAAAAAATATTCTGCAATCACTTTGACATCATACGCTCAGGAAGCTTGGAGCTGCAAACAATTCATTGCTAACTGAAGAATGGCAAATTTTTAATGTTATAATAAGCTTGTGTTACACCCTTTTAGTAAGGTTAGCTTTCTATGATAAAGGTCTTAGAAATGCAATGACCACAAAAATCTGGCTTCACAGAATAATAATATTTTATTATTATTTTATATGCCACAAGCCTGACTTGCTGAATTCTCTGGAAATCTTTAATAAGTTCAGTTAAATTTTAAAAAAATAGCACCTCATGCTCCATGTGGAACATAATGACAGCCCAAATAATCTTCATTACATTGGTTCTTCACTGGGCTAAATTGGTTTTAAGTATTTTTCTGTGGCCCTTCCTTAGAACTGGCCTAGGGCACTTAGAAAAGCTCTGCTGCCTGTGACTATGATCTTGTTCTGCACTCTCATTCTTCAGTAGCTTCACAAGTGTTGGGCTTAAATAAAGAGCTGGAGATAAGAATGTCTTTCTTGGCATCAGGCCCTAGGCTTTGGATAACTGGAGAAGTTTAGAACGACTAATTATTTCATGACCTTGACAGCAATGTGTAAAGGTTCCTGGTTTTAAGTGTTCCCACTAAATCAGTTAAATGGAATATGAATCAGAGGACATCAAGAGAAACACAGTTGCAGTAGAAAAAAAAGGGGAGGGGACAATGAAAACATGCACTGGATTACGGAGAAAGCCAGAGAGTTCCAGAAAAACATCTACTTCTGCTTCATTGACTACGCAAAAGCCTTTGACTGTGTGGACCACAACAAACTATGGCAAGTTCTTAAAGAAATGGGAGTGCCTGACCACCTTATCTATCTCCTGAGAAATCTATATGTGGGACAGGAAGCAACAGTTAGAACTGGATATGGAACAACTGATTGGTTCAAAATTGGGAAAGGAGGACGACAAGGCTGTATATTGTCTCCCTGCTTATTTAACTTATATGCAGAATACATCATGCGAAAGGCAGGACTGGATGAATCCCAAGCCGGAATTAAGATTGCCGGAAGAAATATCAACAACCTCAGATATGCCGATGATACCACTCTGATGGCAGAAAGTGAGGAGGAATTAAAGAACCTCTTAATAAGGGTGAAAGAGGGGAGCGCAAAAAATGGTCTGAAGCTCAACATCAAAAAAACTAAGATCATGGCCACTGGTCCCATCATCTCCTGGCAAACAGAAGGGGAAGATATGGAGGCAGTGACAGATTTTACTTTCTTGGGCTCCATGATCACTGCAGATGGTGACAGCAGCCACGAAATTAAAAGACGCCTGCTTCTTGGGAGGAAAGCGATGACAAACCTAGACAGCATCTTAAAAAGCAGAGACCTCACCTTGCCGACAAAGGTCCGCATAGTCAAAGCTATGGTTTTTCCAGTAGCGATGTATGGAAGTGAGAGCTGGACCATAAAGAAGGCTGACCGCCAAAGAATTGATGCTTTTGCATTGTGGTGCTGGAGGAGACTCTTGAGAGTCCCCTGGACTGCAAAGAGAACAAACCTATCCATTTTGAAGGAAATCAACCCTGAGTGCTCACTGGAAAGACAGATCCTGAAGCTGAGGCTCCAATACTTTGGCCATCTCATGAGAAGAGAAGACTCCCTGGAAAAGACTCTGATGTTGGGAAAGTGTGAAGGCAAGAGGAGAAGGGGACGACAGAGGACGAGATGGTTGGACAGTGTCATCGAAGCTACCAACATGAATTTGACCCAACTCCGGGAGGCAGTGGAAGACAGGAGGGCCTGGTGTGCTCTGGTCCATGGGGTCATGAAGAGTCAGACACGACTTAATGACTAAACAACACCACAATGAAAACTGAGCCAAGAAACATGAAAGAAAAATTAGACCAATTGCTGGGTTGTTGTTGTTTTTAGTCCTAATACTTTGGAATGAAGTCAAGAATACTGATAAATATTTTAATAAAAAGGGTAGATAGATAATGAGTAAACAAAATAAATTCAGACTTAGAATAATCAAATATATACCCCTTTTGATAAACTTAACACAAAGATTCATTTAACAAAAGCCTAGATGTAAATACTCTATTCATCTAATTCCTGGGGGGGGGGGGGGGACACTAGCAACTGCAATATTTGTTATGCGTATTATTAGTTTAATACACATATTGGTTAATAAGGCATTATTTTGGCTGTCTACCAAAGACTTCACCATAAAAATAACAGCTGATACCTTTTTCCTTTAGTGTTTTTTGCTTTCTGCTTTTTTTAAAAAATAAAGTGTAGTCTAGCCACAGTATACTGAATGGAACTGATTAGTGGCTAACAACAACATGCTGTCAAATTGATTCTGACATTCAGTGACCATTTCCAAGGCTTGCTACATATAAAGTGCTCATAAATGAATTGTTCTCTTTTCTTGGTGTCACTCTGAGACTGTGCAACTTGCCCAAGACTACACAGGTTGGCTCTTTTCCCAGGAGGTGCAATGGAGAGTCAAACTCTCAACCTCCAGCTCTACTTCCATGTATGCAACTCACTGAGCTATCTATCCAGCTTCATTATTGTGAAGTGCACAGTGACTATAAAACACTTGTTTTATCATCATCACTACTTACATCATCATTAAAAGGCAGCATGACATGTGCTGGTTCCACACCAGTGACAGCCTCTCAGCTTTCACAAGGACAGCCTTCCACTGGATATATTAAAACAGTCCTGACTTGTCATAACTAAATCATACATGGCAGAATATTCTAATATGAATATAGTAACCTGGAATCTCATAAACTTCAGAATATTTCGATGGGACTATATCAGTTTGTAAACTATGGTGACAAAGGATGATTTTCATGGTAAAATTATGATAAAGGTAGTTCTTTAACATCTTGCTTTCAAGGCAGGATAAACAATAAATCAAATGGGTGCCCTGCTTTGGACTGGTTAAAGAAGCCACATAATAATAATAATAATAATAATAATAATAATAATAATAATAATAATAATAAGAAGAAGAAGAAGAAGAAGAAGAAGAAGAAGAAGAAGAAGAAGAAGAAGAAGAAGAAGAAGGCAATAGAAGAGGAAAAAAGAAGCTTAAATGATTATATCAGTACAAGCAGAGAAAAAAATAGGCAGTGAACATGGAGAATATTTTGAAAACAACAGAAACAAAGGCTCAATATAAGAAACAACAGTTTGAAAATAAATTAAACAGCTGGAAAAATAAACCATTACATGGACAGCACCTGAGAAATATTGATGGAAAGCATGATCATAATTCAACATGGGCATGGCTAAAACTGGGGACCCTTAAGAAAGAAACTGAAGGCTTGATTTTGACTGCACAAGGACAAGCACTCCAAACCAACGTGATGAAAGCTAAGATCCAAGAAATTAGTGCTAAAAGCAAAAGTCAACTCTGCCAAGAAAAAGATGAAACTGTGTCGTGTCTCATCTGCGAATGTCCAAAGATTGCACGAACAGATTACAAAATTAGACATGATAGAGTGGCAAAATTAGTGCACCGGTCAGTATGCAAAAAATATAACTTGCCAAACTCCAAAAACCCATGGGAACATCAGGTAGAGAAGGTGTCAGAAAATGAGGAAGTTAAAATCTCGTGGGATTTCCGGATCCAAATTGATAGACACCTTGAACATAACAAACCAGACATGGAAGTGTTAGGACAAAGAAATGTCTGGATCACTGACACTGCAATTCCAAGGGATGTCAGAGTTGAACACAAAGAATTGGAAAAACTAACAAAATAACAGTGATCTGGCAACCAAAACATCTCGCTTGTGGATGGAACACACTTCAGTGGTCCCCATAGTCATCAAGGCTTTGAGAACAATATCAAGAAATTTCACATAGTATTACAAGCAGTTGCAGATCTTAGAAATAACATAATCATAGCTACGATGAACAGAAATATTAAGAACAGCATACATACTGCGCCGATATTTAATGGATACAGTTTTTTTGTTAAAACTTGTATCTGTTATTATATATAATACCAGTCAATGTTTTTATAATTTTGATTGTGTATGATATTATTATTGTTGTTGTTGTTGTTGTTGTTGTTAGAAAACACTAATAACTAATAATTAAAATAAAAAAAATTATGAAGAACTAAAAATTTGACCTGCCTAAAAAATTAGTCTGATCTAGACCTGTTCAATTTCAAATTAGGCTGAACAGAGAGCACAGCGTGATTATACAGTCCTTCTCAGGAAAGAAATGCTGTAGCAAGAACCACAAAGAAAGAAATATTGCAACAAGGATTTGAATATTTATGCCCAACAGAAGGATCCCAGGATCTTTAATCAAAAGGAGAACTTTGAAATGGTCAGGAAAAAAAGGTAGATATTTGTTACATTGTTGCCTTGAATGATGTTAAGACATGGATTCTTAAACTGTCTATCTTTAAAAGTATTTTTATGTGTTATGTTGCATATTGTTCATTTCCTGAATCTAAAAATCAGCATAAATTTGAACAGCATTGCTGAAAAGACATGTAATCTTTTATAATCCCATAATCTCTCCATCATGGCTAACCATCAAGACAAATTCTCTGCAGAAAATAGTAATTTAAAAAACCATTAATGCAGGTAGCTAATCCATATTAGCTGCAATAGTTGAGGAACACATTAATACTGCTAAGAAAGATTTAAATCTATATTGTATTGCAGTCATGGCAATGATGCATCTGACAATGAGGTAGCAAAATGGAGTGCTCTTTTGCTTGGAACATCAAACAGGTCGCAGCCCTGTTTCTCTCAGAAAGAAAAACTGCTTTTTGGCTGAAATTAAAAACGCCTAGCAAGAGCAGGCTGAGAACTGGAAAGAGATCTGAAAGAGGTAGCCAGGAATGTGTTTGCACAATTAAATCTAGTGTGCCGGCTGCACCGTTTCTGGAGAGGCCAGAGCTGGCCCCAGTGACACATGCCTTCAATATATAAATGCAGCAGCTAGTTTGCTGACTGGGGCTGGTTACAGGGATCATATAACCTCCCTGTTACAGCAGCTCCACTAGCTGCCAATCCATTTCCAAGCACAATTCAAAGTGCTGGTTCTAACATATAAAGCCCCAAATTGGCTTGGGTCCAAGCTATCTCAAGGACTGCATCTGCCTGGGTGTAAGGATTATCAGGAGAGGCCTTTCTTTTGGCCTACCACCTTCACAGGTGCATCTGATGGGGACACAGGAGATGGCCTTCTCTGTTGCTGCTCCCAGACTTTGGAACTCGCTCCCACAAGAGGTCAGGCTGACCTCATATTTGCTATTCTTCCACAAGGAGGCAAAGATCTTTCTCTTCAGGCAAGCTTTCCCTTAGGAGCTGGTTGCTGAAATAGGGTTTATTAATGAATTGTTATACCTTACTGCTTTGAATGTATTTTTGTCCACCATGTGGTATTTGACCCTTTCTGGTATTGGTACACTTACTGTTTTTAGCTTTAAAGTTTTAAATATTGCCTTTTAATTATGTAAGCTGCTTTGGGTTCTTTTTAAGGAGAAAGGCAAATAAAAATATGATAAACAAACAAACAAACTAATGTTAAAGGCAAATATCCAGAGGTAAGGAGATTGGAGGGAAGGTACAGAATAAGCAGTAGGGTGAGAAGATGACACCTTGAAAATAAAATATGAAGGAAAGTGATGTTTGAAGAAAAAGGAAGTGAAAGCAAAAGCCTGTATCCACTGGCATTAGCACTTGTGCATTTTCAAAGTCAGCATAATGATGGTATCCAATAGTTTTACATAGGCAACAAGTGGTAAGGGAGACCTTGCAGAACTGCATGCACAACCAAATGTACAAGCAGTGCCTCAACTGGTTGCACGTCAAGATATGAAATGTTTTTATTCCATGCAACTGTGCTAGTTGGGATTTTCACCCCAGTAGTGTTACATTGGATTTAGGTCTAGAAACTGAGGCCAGACAGCTTGGTGAGGTGGGGTGAAGGAAAAAATGACTCATAGTGCTTAACTGCTATTATAATTAAAAATTTCTCTTGGCAATAACATTCTATGTAATGGTTGCTGGGCAACAATAATGTTTTACAGAAAATGTCAAATATTCTAAGCAGCCTTTATAACAATGGCCAAAATCCTGTTGCACAGTTCTACCTGCACAATGGGAATGTCATTGTTAGCAGCAGACTGCTGCTGATTAAAGACTTATTTTTCCAATTTCAGGCTGTACATGGCTCACACATAATAAGATGAAATCACATGTACTCTAAAAACAAAAGTCTTTGCGGCAATCTGCTACTAATGCAGGTGTCATTTCTATCATGCAGGAAGATCATTCACAATAGGATTTCAATTAGAGATGGGCTGCATGTTCCCTCCCCTCCCCACCGGCTCCCCCACTCACCAGCCGGCATGTGCTGCTCGTTCCCTCCCTGTCACATGATCTTCCAGTCCCAGCAGTAGCACAGACTTCCCTTCTCTGCCTCCTCCAGCAGTTGCCCACTCACAGGCATTGCTACAGGAATCCCTGCCCCGTCTCCTCATCTGAGTGAGCAGCTGCTAGAGGAGGTGGAGAAGGCAAGTCTATGCTCCTCCAGGGACAGGAAGATCACGTGGTGGGGAGGGAATGAGCAGCACGTGCCAGCTGATGAGAGGGGGATCCTTTAATTTTGGAAAATCCCTGCTAGGGTTTCCAATCTTTCAGTGCGATCACTGCCAGCAATTTCCCAATATTAAAGGCTACACGCTCTGTCCCAAGGCTCCCCTTAGGGATCTTTCAAACTCTGGGGAGGGATTGGAATTTTGAGTTTAGTTAAATTAAAGATTTCTGTCATCAGATGACCATGTCATCTGGCTTGTGCAGCATAAATTTATACCAACAGGATTCCAGCCATTAAAAATAAAGTAGGAATCTTCAGAACAAAATGAATGTTATGGTAATTATCACCTTATATATTATTAGCTTACTGCTTCTAAAAAGCTGCTGATAAAGTAAATATAGGTCTTTAGTTGTTTAGGTCTGTTTAGGTTTAGGTGTTTAGAGTGGCTTGGCAGCCAGATGAGCAGTATAGAAGTCAAATAAATAAATAAATAAATAAACAATAGGTCTTTTTTATATTCTTGAATTACTGATAAACAGAACTTACACTAATGCACACTAGCTTACCTGTGAAGAAAATGTACAAACAAGGAAATCTGCCTGCGAAAGGAAATGTATATCCAGAATAACACCCCGCAGAGAGTTTTCAGTGTACCGATTATGGAGACCTGCTGACCATGATATGGAGTTGTCACTAATAAATTCATAATTTGGATACCTAGAAAAAAGGAATCACAATATCAAACTTTCACCTTTTAAATTAAACTGAGGTTGGGAGGTTTCTATGATGTCCTAACCAATAGATCTGATAAAAGACTTTGAACGTTTTTAATCTATTTGCCTAAATCAGAAACCAATGAATAACAATCATTATATAATTTCCTGGTATTTACCAAACTAATCAGTTAATTTTAGTAACAAAATAGAAGCTTAAAGCTGCATTTTGTAAAAAATACTGTAACCTTTATATCATTCTTGTTTTTGGAATATGTAACGTAAGACAGTCCTCTTTCCAAATGCACTCTTGAAATTAGCAAAAGAATATTAAAAATTTAGCCAAGTAACATACATCATCTCACCAATTTTGTTTGTTAGAGTTCAAAAAAATGATTTTATGGGGTGCAAAAGTGTTGCTCTAAAAAAATGAAAACTACCTTTTAAAAGATGCCTCAGAGAGGTGCATTAAAAGTGGAAGTACAATTAGAAAATGCTCTGTGAAGATTGTTTATATTACAAAGCCAAAACAAGGCTAGTTGTTTTGGAACACTGATAAAATAAGAAGGCAGAAGTAACTCATTCATTTTTGTGCCAGTTTTCGCAATGAAAAAAATAAACAATGCTTATGTTACGGGAACAGAGACAACAGAGGAAAAAATGGAGTGCACTCTATTTTACTGTTTGAATTACATTTACCTATAATGTTAACTAACAAAAAGATACCACAAAATAGATGTGGAAACTAGAGATGGGGGTATTTGTATTCGTATACGAATATCCCCGCGCAGCTGGACTTAACGAGGGGCCAGCCCCCAGGGCTGGACTGTCCACTCACACGTCCTGCTGCGGCACCGGTCCTGCTCATCCTTCCAATCATACACGGAGTGCCGCTCTCTTCCTGCTCGGCTGGCCACTCCAGGCAGGGGGAAGGAGGACGAGCGGTGCTCCGGGTGAGATTGGAAGGATGAGCAGGACTGGAGCTGCAGCAGGACACATGAGTGGATGGTTTGGCCTTGGGGGCCGGGCCCTTGTTAAGTTCAGCTGTGTAGGCATATTCGTATACAAATATGAACACCCCATCTCTAGTGGAAACCTGTGTTAAACAAATGAGAATAACCATATATTGTACAGAAGAAGGTTTTACAAAGTAGTGTAATAGAAGGAAAAGAATGTTATTTTAAGTAGTTTGCTTCTTGAAAAGCAAGTAGAAAAGAATAACAAAAGTGTTGTTTGTTTTATAAGGTTTTAGCCTCATAATAAATAATTAATTATTCCCTAGTTCGGCGTGGTAACAATGAGGAGTATGAAATCATATAACATTCTGTAGTAATTATGAATGAAACATGTAAATGTATTGTACTGTCTGAATATGGTGCTAAGGAAATTACATCACCTAGAAAATGGTACTCCAAAGGAGTGTGCTACCCTAGAGCTCAGCTAACCTTAATGAGTGCTACCCCAGCTGATTGCTTAGATAGCAGATTGCTACATCAGGGCATCACTTACCCATGGGAAAACTAAAGTCCTACATCAGATTGTTTTGGCTAAAACAAACATCAAAAGTATATAAACAGAGGTTTCTATCATGTTTATGGAACGTCTCCCAAAGGATTCAGACAACTGTTTTTTTACAAACAGGGGAGAAATCTCTGCTTGGAATGGGGAACGGAAGACACAGACAGATTGAGAGTGGCCAGCAGATAGCCATGGGAATAACATACCTAAAGGCAAAAACACTTGGTGAGAAAAATATATTTTTTTGTGTTAATGTGCTTAGAGCTTTTAATTTTGTATATTTTTACTTTTAAAAGTTTAAACACTTCTTCATGCCTATTACCGAAAACTATAAGGCTTTTTGCTTTTTATGATTTTATTCTTCAGAACTTTGAAGTGATATAGAGAGATGTGTTCTCTGCCTTTATAAGCTATGAGCTCCTGTGTTTTAATAATTTTGTATTTTGATTCATACATGGCTTGATTATGCCTGTAACCTAGGTTTCTTTTTCTACAAGTTGCAAGAATGTATTTTAAGTAAGCCTACAGTATTTTAAGCTTACTGTTTTACATGTCTGTATGACTTTTGGATTTAAGCATATGTGCCTAAAGTTTTTTCCTCATAACTGTAAGATTGTCTTTGACAATTTTTAGATTTGCTACTTTTAAACATGGAACCTAGAAATGATGTAAATAAATGGAACTTGTATAGAATTAACAAGTTCTGGGGTAGCCTGGAATTACTGTAACAATTAAGACACTTATAATGAGATACCCAGGAGTTTTACAAACAGCTTGTTACTGATTATTTGGTTTCATTCCAGTATTAACCCTTTACTGGGATAATATCAGCTATGATGAATCAAAGAATCTGTTATCTTTGCCTGGAAAGTCTGTAAATCCTAGGGGAGTCAGTTGTCCAAATCAGAATTTGACATGTTCATAAATACAGAGTAGAATCTGTTTAGGACAGCGTAAGTGTAACTGCATCAATTGGAGTGGCAATTTGCTGTTAAATAAAAAGTTGCTGTTCCCATTCTTGATTATTTGCTTATCATATGATTAGCAAAAGCCTGCCTCCTCTTCAGGCAGGCTTCTCCTTAATGACTGCTGGTCTGAGAGGGGTTTTAAAGGGATTGTTGTGCTCTGTTGTTTTAAATGTGTTTTAATATTGATCTTAGTTACCATTTTAATGTAATGCTTGTTTAATATTTGTATACTTACTGTTTTTAGCTTTTAAATAGTTTTAATGATGCAAACTGCCTTGGGTCCTTTTGGGGAGAAAGGCGGGATATATATAGATATAGATATAGATATATAGATAGATATATAGATATAGATACAGATATATAGATAGATATATAGATAGATATATAGATATAGATATATAGATATATATAGATAGATAGATAGATAGATAGATAGATAGATAGATAGATAAAATAAATAAATAAATAAATAAATAAATAAATAAGAAAGATTTGGAGTGAAATTAGGAATATGAGAGGTATCCATTAATTAGTGGCAACTTATTACCATGATTTATACAATTGAATTCACCTTGGCATAGATCCCTGACAGAATTCTGGCCATAGCCTTGTCAGTCATTTCATATGAAGTTAACGACCACAGAATACAACAAATGCATTAAAAAGACAAAATGTATCATCCTGTTTTGCTAGTACAAGTGTGTACACAAGTTTCTTAAATTTGGGAGCTTCCTAAATGGGAAGATGTGTCTATGCACATGGCCTGTGTCTCTTTGTTTGAAGAACTGGGGTGTGATATCCAATCCACAGATGCCTCAGCTGTAATTTTAAAGCAACAACACTAATAGTGCCTGCATCTTTCCTAACTTACATCTAAAATATGCCTGGCAAAATCCATCTTGCTGAGAACTTTTGGACTTTACATCTAAAAGTAACTTTCCTAGCAAAATCCATCTTGCTATGAAACTTTGGACTTTAAATTCTTCTCACTGGTAAAAGCCGGACAAAGTGGTCTTGATCCATGAAACCTCGCAGCATAGTATGATGATTTTTTTAAGCGGTCTGTAAAGGTATTGCCTACTCTTGCATTTGTATTTTGTATTGACCACATGGCTCCCTTTTATTTCATTGTGAGCTAATGTAATTCATTCATTCATTCTTTCTTTCTTTGTAACCTGTCCAACTGATGGACATACTTGCAATAATTCATTTTGTGCAATAAACTGGATTTGCTAGTCCCTATAGTTCTCCAGTGGAAGCTAAGATCACAGTGACAACATATGTTGACTGGATGTTTTATAAGAGATTGACACTGTAAGATTTGACAAACAGACAGGAAGTCATTTTGCCCCCATATGTCTTCTCTAAAACACAGTTTATGCTTCACTAAGATCTCTTTTAAAAAGGGGCAGAGATACACAATAATCACTTCTGTATGTTTTTTTAAGCTTTCCTTGTTGAAGCCTCTTGTTTATGTTTGTTCAAGATAGATACTATCATTCTGATGTATTAATTCACTTCACCATGCTGAAACCAGTCAGAATCTTTCAGCCAGTCAGCAAATCTTATTTCAATACAAGAAAATAACCCCAACACCCTGTCTACTAAACCAAAAGTACTTTTTCTGCTAAATTTCTAGTGAGAGCCATTGTTGCTAAATTGCTTTCATTATTTAAATTTCTTACCCTTAGTGAAGTTATTCAGCTTCAATATTTTAGCAACCTAGCCCCTTCCCACATTCATATATACAAATCTATTAGAGAAAATAACATTTTCATATTTTCATCAGAAATAAGTAGTTTTTTTGCAAATGATCCATCCATTTCAGACTACCACAATCAAATGTTATCACTGTGTCATCACTTGGACACTTAGGGCAGCAGCACATTCTTTGGCTTTTGAGAAAGAGTTACAACGGAGGAATAATTATGTTGCAGCAGGAAGCTATTTTGACAACAAGAGTCCCCACAACAAAGTGGAAGAAGTGTAAAAGTATTTTAAATACAAATCCAGGATGCTCCCCAGATCTTCTTCTCAAGCCACAACTATTTTTTGTGACTTGGTGATCTATTAATCTCTAGCAAAATGTGGAAAAAATCATCTTTGAAAAAATTATTTTATAAACTCAAAAAATAACCCTGCACAACTAATTTTTCCATATTTCACATTCACAAATAATGACCAACAGGACCAGAACCTAGCAAATTCAATATAACCAGAAGAACACAGCCCATGTGCCACTTCACTGAAATTGAAGAGAACTTCAAAAGCAGATTGTGAAGTAGCATAGGTAAAGGTAAAGGTTCCCATTGACATTTAGTCCAGTCGTGTCCGACTCTAGGGCGCGGTGCTCATCCCCGTCTCCAAGCCGTAGAGCCAGCGTTTGTCCATAGACAGTTTCCGTGGTCATGTGGCCAGTGCGACTAGACACGGAACGCCGTTACCTTCCCACCGTGGTGGTACCTATTTATCTACTCGCATTTACATGCTTTCGAACTGCTAGGTTGGCAGGAGCTGGGACAAGTGACGGGAGCTCACTCCGTCGCGTGGATTCGATCTTACGACTGCTGGTCTTCTGACCTTGCAGCACAGAGGCTTCTGCGGTTTAACCCGCAGCACCACCACGTCCCTCTGTGAAGTAGCACGGAGATCTTCTATTCAGAGGAGGAAGGAGCAGTTCTTTGCCTCTCTATCTGGAGCATGAAAGTCATTAGGAACAGTTTAGATTGCAACTTACATCTTTGCACAAAAAACATGGAGTATGACATAGACCAAGAACTAATTAAAGACAGCCATATTAAGGACCACTTTATTTATTTATGTAAAATCAATTCTGTACCTACTGTACACAATGGTCTTACTTTGATTTGGCCTCTTGTAATAATGAAGGATCATCTGTAGCCAAATACACTCGCTTTTTGTCAATATGCATTCTGTGGGAAAGCAGTTGGAAACGCTCTTCAACATGGACCATGTATTCTTCAATGGGATGAAATGCTGCTTCTGTTCCTACCTTGTCTGTTCTTCGGACATGTACACTGGAGAGCAAAAAAGAAGTTTGGGAACTCTCTCATATAGGTTTTGGTGGTGAGTTTTTTGGGTGGTTTTTTTTTTGCATATATCTGAGTAGACCTCAAAACAAATGTACATTATGGACAATAATATTTTGAAAATATCAACTGCAGAATTGCAAGATAGAGATTGGAACAGAATAATAACATTCTTGAAAGCTTACTATAATCACTAGATATTTTTGCTATCATATTCCATGCATGACACAGTAGAATCAAAGTATTATGATACTGCAAATATCTTTACGTTGCTACTGCTGAACAGAAGCAGCTTGATCTTCTCTTATAGACACATCCACCAGATTTAAATTTAATGCCAACTAGTAAATGAGACTATGAATATATATATCATAAAGGCACATCTGTCAAAATGTAGTCTTTTCTTATTCAGTTTAAAGCTTTCTTACAGTTTTAACAATACTAAGAGTATGTTTGCTGCATCACCTTCTTTCAAATGAAGTTGCATGCCTCTTGAACTGACACAGAACAATATTTTAGAAGTGGCAGACAGATTCTGCAAGTCATGGAGATATCATCAGCTTCCACGCTTCAGGTCTTCTGATGATATTGTAAATATTATTTACTTTAATTGGCCTTTAGAACTAGAATGAGCATTACTATTCTAGCTTTTTATAGTAATGTTTTGCCATAGTATTTGCTGCATGGCTGTTGAGGACTCTTTGGTTTAGGTTTCAGGAGTTTTGATTGCTTTTAAATTTATCTGATTCCATTGCTTTTTATTTTCTTTCTCTTTGTAAGCAGTCTGAAAACCTTTGGGCAGAAAAGATGACTTTGGGTAGAAAAAATGCCTCAAAATACAAACATAAATATTGAAATGATACTTGCATATGATAGCTATGTTGTTGTAATGTCAGTTTTATGACAGCAAATATGGTTGTGCAATAAGTTGCTTTACAATTTATACCCATATTATGCAAATGTTTGTCTCTAATAAGCCCAGAAGAATTCAGTTCTAAGTTTTAAAAATTATTAGATAAGTTCATGAGGATACAATCATAAATGACTATTGATTAGAATAGTTAAACGGCAGTACACCTCTAAATCACATAAGCTGGAGGCAGAGAAGGGGAGAACCTTCATATACTAATGTGAGCTTAAAACCAAGGGGAACACAAGCGCTGCAAGGTAGTAGTCATTATTCCTGATGGATTTCCATTTATAATCTGTGCTATTTGAAAGAAAGAAGCCAAACAAGGTGGGCGTTTTGTATGTTCTCATGTGTATTCAGAAATAAATTGTACTGATTTCAATGGGAAAAATGGACAGTACATTTACAGTTGCAGCCTTAGTCACATAATAAAAATTCTTACCCAATAACTGGATGTTTGAAGCCAAGTTTCCTTGTAGCTTCCTCAATTTCCTTTTCTAACCAAGGCTGTGGACGAATCAAATATTTGACAAACTGTGAGACCCACCACACTGCAGGATCACCATGAACACGAATTAGTCGATCAGCCAGATCTTCTGGAATAGCCAATGGAAGATACGGAGGTCGTGGGTGTAGACTGTCAACTATGGGTAATTCTATTACTTGAACATCTTTATCATTTGCCTCACCTGTAAAAGATAACAGTGTAACATATACACAATGATTAAATACTCCAAGTAAAAGGCACTGTAATCCATGCATTTAAACAAGAGTGCAATTGCACCTAATAATTTTTTTCTACTTGATAAATCATTACAGACAGAAATTAAGCTCTTATAAATATCATGAACTATTAGTTTCAACCCAGACATCTACTACAACATTCATTTTTTTTTAAAAAAAAATAAGGAAATAAGGTGGTGGAAAAGGAATGCTAATATTATTCTGAGCAAAAAAATTATATTCAATGTAGATATAGGATTATATTTGTTTAAAGATTCTGAATACACTTGGAAAAGATGTCAGAGAATGACAAAGAACAGAACCTAGAATTCAAGTGTCTAAACAAGAAAAAACTTTGTAATTACATACAGTAACAATTCATGTACATGACAATTCATCTATGTAGTAACTGATTGAAGAACAGAACATGGAGGAGCCATAAGTCCAGCACAATTGAAACATTACAGAAAGAAGCCTGAATCACAGAATTCTTGGGGCTTATTTATATTGCCTTCAAGAGGGCTTTCTCAGGTATTCTGGCTCAGACTGTTCAAAAAACTCCACACATTTTGATTATTATCTTGCAAATGGCAATTGCACCAAATCCAGTTTCTGCAAAGAGTCAAGAGTACTATCAGATACATTTGAGAATGCAATTACTTGAATCTTACTGACAAGTATACCACTTCATTTTGCCCATCCTTATCGAGCTAATGTAAAGTGTTAAACGTATAGCTACCATCTCTAATATAGCTAGCTAGCAATAAATTTGACAGTGTGTTCAACATGACTGCTACTGTTGTTCTATGCCATCAAGTATTTTCCAACTTATAATGAACCCATGAAGTGGCTAAAATCCAGGTAGTATGAAATTACGCTACAATGATGTAATCAGTCTTCTCAAGTCCTGACGCTCCATGGGGATACATTCTGTCTTCAGGTCACCCTTGGGGGCCACAGGACCAGGGGTCCTTAATTTTCAAAAATCAATTTTTATAAATGAAATGCTTTCCCCAATCCACAGCCCTCAAAGGCTTCCCCAGGACTAAACATATCCTAAGGGAACCCCAGAACCTTAGGAGGATCTGAAACTTTTAATTCCTTAAAAATAGCTGCAACTGATCATGTCATTAACTTTAAATGGCATAACCTTACACCAGACCCTGATGTTGGGAAAGTGTGAAGGCAAGAGGAGAAGGGGACGACAGAGGACGAGATGGTTGGACAGTGTCACCGAAGCTACCAACATGAATTTGACCAAACTCTGGAAGGCAGTGGAAGACAGGAGGGCCTGGCATGCTCTGGTCCATGGGGTCACGAAGAGTCGGACACGACTTACTAAACAACAACAAACCTTACACTACTGGATTTCAGCTAACGACTTGCAACAGGTTCTATTGTTTACAGCTTTGCTCAGGTCTTGCAAATAAAGACCACAGCTTCCTTTATGGGGTCCACAAATCTTATTTTAGGTTTTCCGCTTTTCCTACTGCCTTCCACTTTTCAGAGGACAATTATTGTTGTTATTTCGACGTATATACCACCCCATAGTGCTAAAACACTATTACCACAAAATTATGCAAACAACATTTTTGTAAGCTGGGTACTCATTTTACTGACATCAGAAGGATAGAAGCCCGAATAAACCTTAAGCTGTTAGGACTGAACACAGGTCATGAGCAGAGGGTTGACTGCAGTTGTTGTTTAGTCATTAAGTCGTGTCCGACTCTTCCTGACCCCATGGACCAGAGCACGCCAGGCCCTCCTGTCTTCCACTGTCTCCCGGAGTTGGGTCAAATTCATGTTGGTTGCTTCGATGACACTGTCCAACCATCTCGTCCTCTGTCGTCCCCTTCTCCTCTTGCCTTCACACTTTCCCAGCATCAGGGTCTTTTCCAGGGAGTCTTCTCATGAGATGGCCAAAGTGCTGGAGCCTCAGTTTCAGGATCTGTCCTAACAATGTATGTAAGCAGAAAAGATTTACAAACTACCTGCTTCACTGGCTGTCTACTGGTGGTGTGTGAAGAGCTGGAATATAAGTGTGAGGCAATTTTACATGTATGATCAAACAGAAGTAATCCAGTAGAAGAAAGCCAACAGAAATTTGATATTGTCATTATCCTCTCTTTTGTTGTTGTTGTTTAGTCGTTTAGTCGTGTCCGACTCTTCGTGACCCCATGGACCAGAGCACGCCAGGCCCTCCTGTCTTCCACTGCCTCCCGAAGTTGGGTCAAATTCATGTATCCTCTCTTTAGTTAAACTGAATTAATGAGATTGCAGACGCTCTCTAGAAATTACCAAAATAATCAAATTATGAAAGTAGGAGCCTCTTTCGTGTTTTTTCCCCATTCACATCAGCCTGAAAGTCCCATGCATAATTACAACTTGGCTATAATATTTTTTTTTAATTAGTTACAACTTATACATAATTTAGCATGGTACAGGACAAAAATTCAAACCTCTGATGGCCTGAGTACTGCTTGAGATAGTCATCTACAGCAGTCATTCTCAACAGGGGCCATATGGCCCCCTGGCACATTTGAAGGTGGCCACAGTCTGAAAACAACTCTTCACACACCACCATATAGGGTTCATTATGTGACTTATACAATCCTGTTTTGGCCTGTATTCCTTTCATATTGTGTTTATGCCTGTGGCCAAAAAAAGTTGAGAATGGCTGATCTAGAGTTTGGGAATAACATGTTAAAAATAATGCATTACTGCTAGTTTTGTTTTGGGTTATTTTTTGGACAAAAGAGAGTTTTCATTTGCCTCGAACCGTATGGCTAGAAAGAACTGGATCCAAAACTTAGCAACTTAGCTGCTTCTTGTTTGTCAGTTCAATGACACATCCTCCGCAATAAGAAAAAGAGTCCTCCTTGCACTAACAGAGGTTTTGTTATTTTTTTTAATGTTCGTTAACCATTTCAATCATTCTATTTTGTTTCATTCAGACAGGTATGAAGCACCTTCATTGCAGGTATTGTGCAATGATGTTGTTCAACTAGGCCTTCAATAGTAGATTGGGACTTTCCTGTGTACAGAGACCTTTAAAGGAGAGGTCCTTCAAACCATGCATTGTCATCTTGCTGCACGCAGGCCACTGTGACTCTGCTGTATTAGTACTATTTTTCAAACAATGTCCATGGGAGATAGAAGCCAGCATTTCCCCCCATTTGTGGGCTAGTGCAGTTGACTTTATTTCACTGCAGTTTTAAATGCTGACACAAACAAATTAACTTCCCAATTCCTACAGTTTATCTAATTAATTTTTAAACTTTATATTTCAAGCTCTGCAATCACCCAGGTCACATGCTAAGAAAATGATAGAAAACTTAAGCTCACAATGGCACAGATTAAGGGCCAAAACAGTTAGCATATCATTAGAAGGGGAGCTCGGTTCAGAGGTTGAATTAATCTGCTTGTCCGAACAACGTTTTCAGTTCTACAAATACAAATTAGCCTGTTCTAGATTTTGTGATTTCTCTTCAGTACTTCAATTAACAGGCTTTCTTTGCAAGTGTGACTGTTGACTGTTTAACAGCAAAAACATGCAAGATCATATATTTGGAGGGAAAATGCTGCATTGCTTTCTAATTATGAAAGTGAAGTATTTTCTGTTTCTGTCCTGACACTGTGGATTACCATTGTTTATTTGGATCTATGTCAGACAAGCAGATCTCTGACTTGAGCTGGCTTACATATGTCTTGAAGTGATACTCAAGATCACATATACACACACACCCAACATGCTCCTGCTATGGGTCTACCTCCATGTCTTTATTATCTGTCCAATAGTAATAATGAAACTATGATGCAATATTATTGAACAAGCAATGATAAGCATTGCAATGAGAATGGCAAAACATGTTGAAATCACTAAGTCAGTCACCAGTTTCCTCCAAGCCACAAACTTCAGCAAAGTGGTGAATACTGCAAGACAAGGTAGGATGACAAGGTTAATGGTGACATCATTGCCAAAACCCAGAGACTGCAGTAGGTCCAAAATGCGGCAGCCAGGCTTGTGGCAAGTGTGAGCAGATACAATCACATCTCCCCAGTCCTGGCTCACCTGCACTACCTTCTGGGTGTGTCCTGGATAAACTTCAAGGTACTGAGGTTCACCTATAAAGCCCATCACGATTTGGAACCATATTACTTCATGGACTCTGTATACCACCAGATCCTCACAGGTCATGCTCCTTTGAGTAGCCACACCGAAGGAAGCCAGAAAATCTTTGACTAGAAACCAAGCCTTCTCAACGGTGTCACTAATTCTTTGGAACCATATTTCGATGGAGCTACACCTGGCCCTCTCCCTCTCTAATTTTAGGAGGCTGCTGAAGACTCATATCTTCCAAGAAGCTTTTGGTGGCAGCTTCCCGTGATCTTGTCCATCTTCTACTGCTGCCCAGTTTTACTATACCATCTCGATTTATACCTTTGTCTATTTTTTTCTTGTTTGCCTGTAATTATGTTGGATTACGTCATTTTGCTTTTTGTCCTGGTTTTTATATGTACACCACCCAAATTAGTGCTGTGTACTAATGGGGCAGTATATAAATCTCAGAAACAAACCAACAAACCAAAAGTAGGAACTTTAATGACAACACTCCAGTTTAGAGCTCCATTCCCCTTGAGATGTATTAATATTACTGAGAGAGTAATATTACACTTGTATACACTTGGGAGACAGATACTTTCAGGAAAACATATTAAAATATTAAAATCTGTTTCTAATACTTTGTCCCTTTAGCAGGACACCCCAACATTCTAGGGCTGATGGATTTATCTAGAACTCTGGAAGAATGTTGTGGCTGTGAAGGTGAGCATGGCTAGTCACAAGATTAAGGCAAATACTTCCTATCCAATTTGTGCATATAGGCAGTGTTCCTCTGAGGGCACAAGAAGCACATGCTATTGTTGTTCATGAAATAGAGTGGGTTTTGCAATGGTGCAGCTCCAATACCTTCTTTGGGGGCTCTCTTTTGTGGGGACCCACCCAACAACACACCCTATGCCACAATTAAGACCTTTTTTGAAAAATTATGGAGATTCAGAAGTCCCTCTATGCCTTTCAAGAAATAGTAGAGGAAGAAAAGAAGATTTTTCAATAAACATCAATTTTTTAAATTAAAATCTATCTCTCCTTCTCTCTCTGCTCCCTCCATCTCCTTAGAGGGGAGGTGGAGGAGGGGGTCAGTCTCCCACAGTCCAGAGACTTAAGTCTGAAGCCTGTCAACTTCTGGAACTTGCCCACCTTGCTTTACAACACAGACACCACTGTTCTGAAAATTTTGCAGGCTGGCTAGTTGAGCTGCTGAGTTTGGTACTATTTTCCCCACAAAACTATGTTTTTATAGTAGTGTATTTAATATACTCTATATTCTTCAGGTGTCTTTCACTTAAATATGCTATGTCCAAATTATCACATTTTCAATTCTGGTTATTCAGTTTTCTTTCCATAGCCCTTTGTAGCATCTGGTAATACAGTTCCATTGTTTTCCTCCAAGCAGTACCATCACCTAAGGCTAGGGGACTTACAAATAATTTAGACTAAATTACTCAGGATCTCTGACCACTGACATTCTGGCTAAAGTGATACAATTGGCATCCAACAAGATGTGAAGGGCCGGTAGGTTCCATATCATATGAACCTAGTTAGTACAGGAGTTAGCAGCCTGGTATCTTCCAGGTGTTATGACACCTCCCATAAGGCTCAGTCATGATAGCCAATGGTTACATATCATGGGGTTTATAGTCCAAAACATCTAGAAGACACCAGATTTCCCTTGCTCTAGTTCTTCATTGCCTTCAAACGATTGGTGTACTTTCCTAAGAAAGACTTCAAGTTCTGATTTTAACCAAAAAAGCTGTCTGCAAAGGCAAAACTCTATAAAGGTAAAGGTTCCCCTTGACAAATTGTCCAGTAGTGTCCGACTCTAGGGGGCGGTGCTCATCCCCGTTTCCAAGCCATAGAGTCAGCGTTTGTCCGTAGACAGTTTCCGTGGTCACATGGCCAGCACGACTAGACACAGAACGTCGTTACCTTCCCACCGTGGTGGTCCCTATTTATCTACTCGCAATTTTTACATGCTTTCGAACTGCTAGGTTGGCAGGAGCTGGGACAGGCAAAGGGAGCTAACTCCGTCGTGTGGATTCAAACTGCTGGTCTTTCGACCTTGCAGCCCAGAGGCTTTGTGGTTTAACCCGCAGCGCCACCCTCATCCCAAAAACTCTATAACCTAATATTAAAAGCATATTCTGCTCATCTAGATGACTACTGAGATTCAGTTTATACACCTAGGCCAGGATCCTGTTCAGTTAAAGTACAACAGAGCATAGCATGACTGGTTTGACATTTTCCTGATAATACAAGAAGGTATCCAATACCTCGTCCAAATGAACCACTGCATTAATTTCCCACACATACATTTGATGCTCAAAATTTTACAACAAAGCATTTTACCATACACAGTCATGGCCAAAAATATTGGCACCCTTCCAATTCTATCAGAAAATGCAACCCTTCTCTCAGAAAATTGTTGCAGTTGCAAAAGTTTTGGTACTCACATGTTCATTTATTTGGTTTGCGTTGGAACAACACACACACACACACAAAAAAAAAACCAGAGAAAAAAAGTCAAATCTGATACAATCCCACACAGAAACCCAAAAATGCACTGGCCAAAATTATTGGCACCCTGTCTAAATTGTAAGAAATAATTGCTTTTCAAGCATGTGATGTGCCTTTAATTTGTATTTAGACACACCTGTCACAAGTAAGAGGTGTGGGCAATATAGTAATCACACTTACAACCAGTTAAGATGGAGAAAAATTTACTCAACCTTTGTGTTGTGAGACACTGAGCATGGAGAAAAGAATGAAGTGTAAAGAGTTGTCTGTGCATTTGAGAGAACAAATTGTGGAAAAACATCGACAATCTCAAGGCTACAAGTCCATCTCCAGAGATTTTAATGTTCCTGTGTCCACTGTGCGCAATATCATCAAGAGATTTAAAGCCCATGGCACTGTAGCTAACCTCCCTGGACGTGGACGGAAGAGCAAAATTACTGAAACATTACAACGAAGGGTTGTTCGAATGCTGGATACAGATCCCAGATTAACTTCCCAACAAATTCAAGCTGATCTGCAGACACAGGGTACAACAGTGTGAGCTTGCACTATCCATCGCCATCTGAATGAAAAGGGACGCTATGGTAGGAGACCCAGGAGGACACCACTGCTGACACAAAGACATAAAAAAAGCATGACTGGAGTATGCCAAAACTTATGTGAGAAAACCACAATCCTTCTGGGAGAACGTACTGTGGACAGATGAGACAAAAGTAAAGCTTTTTGGTAAAGGACATCACGGCACTGTTTACAGAAAAAGAAATGAGGCATTCAAAGAAAAGAACACAGTCCCTACAGTCAAACACGGTGGAGGTTCCAAGATGTTTTGGGGTTGCTTTGCTGCTTCTGGCACTGGATGCTTTGACTGTGTGAACGGTATCATGAAATCTGATGATTACCAAAGAATTTTGGGGCGCAAGGTAGTGGTCAGTGTCAGAAAGCTGCGTCTCCACCAGAGGTCATGGGTCTTCCAGCAGGACAATGACCCGAAACACACTTCAAAAAGCACTCAGAAATGGTTACAAACAAAGCGTTGGAGAGTTCTGAAATGGCCAGCAATGAGTCCAGATCTGAATCCCATAGAACACCTGTGGAGAGATCTCAGAACAGCAGTTGGGAGAAGACATCCTTCAAATCTGAAGGCCCTGGAGCAGTTTGCAAAAGAAGAGTGGTCCAAAATTCCAGTAGAGAGGTGTAAGAAACTCATTCATGGTTACAGGAAGCGATTGATTTCAGTTATTTTTTCCAAAGGGGGTGCTACCAAATATTAAGTTACGGGTGCCAGTAATTTTGGCCAGTGCATTTTTGGGTTTCTGTGTGGGATTGTATCAGATTTTACTTTTCTTCTCTGTTTTTTGTGTTGTTCCAATGCAAACCAAAGAAACGAACAGGTGAGTACCAAAACATTTGCAACTGCAACAATTTTCTGAGAGAAGGGTTGTATTTTCTGACAGAATTGGAAGGGTGCCAATATTTTTGGCCATGACCGTATGAAGCAAGAAATGCTGATGTTCTGGCTGGAGTCAGAAAAAGAAAAGGCACTTGAGATTGTATGGTAAATATACATTGGCTAGTGGAGTATCCCAAAGAATTTCAGAAGGTCAATCAGTGCTTTATAGATTAGAGCAAAATTTTGACTATGTGCATCATAAAAAGCTATACACTATTCTAAAAATAATGAATGTGCCACAATATTTGATTATCTTTATGTGTAATATATACTCTGGACAAGAAGCTACTGCTAAGTCAGAATATGAAGAAACAGGACATACAGGAAGCTGGACTAGATGGGCCCTTGGCCTGATCCAGCAGGCCTCTTCTTATGAAGAGCATGCGCGAAGGAGCGGGGGCACGCTCGCGTGGGCGCACGCACAGACTCACGCGGAAGGAAGGAAGGAAGGGAAAAATAGAAAAAAAAATCTTAATTTTCCTTCTTTGTGTAAAACTTGGCTTTTCCAATCTACCGCCTCCATTAAAAACAAGCAAAAGTAAAAATCAGTTTTGAAAATAACTGTTTGATAGCAAATAACTATTTGATATTTCTGCACATGGTGAGAACATGCAAATGAATGATCCTGAGTGGCTCAGAGACAACATGTGATATGTCTTGCTACTGCGCTGAAAGTCAGAAGCCTTGGGAAGAGAGAGTCGGAGTCAGTCAGTGTCAATATAAGTGAGTGTTTGGATGGACTTCATGATCATGTTTCGTCTTTGATTTCTGCTAATATAACCATTTGGTTATTGTCAGATAAAGTGACTTTCAATATTATCTCAGTGAATTTCATAGCAATACATTTTGGCTGAGCCTCAGAATGGATTGCTGGCTGAATCTGAAACATAAAAGAACTGATGATGTTGATGAGGGTGCATCCTGTTCAAAGCAAAATGAAGCTTCTTCCAGTCATCTTAAAAAGTGTTGCTGTTATAGCAAGGTATATTCCAAAGGTCCCGAAGACAGTTTTCTGTACATTTTGTTTTCAGGTTTGCCTTTCTTCTTCCTCCTATCATAATAAAGCTGTGTATGATGGTATGTTTAAATTCTTTGTGGAAAGAAGACGGAGCAACCCCTTTTTTTCTCCACAATCCACTCCTGCGTAGGAGATGCCCAGCAGCAACCGTTTCAAGAAACAGCAGCATGGAAAATAAGAAAAAATTCCTCACAGTGAATATTTTCATTGTGGAAATGTCCTCTGCTGCAGAATACTGCATTAGTGCCAATGCTTAATGAACATCAGGAAATAATAGCCAACAAAGCACACAGTGTACCAATGTTAACTGTAGTTAACAACAGTGAAAATGTGTCACAAAATTTGAAGGTCCACTCATCTTCAGGTGGCAACTATAGCTCCAAAGTACTTTTATACTAGACAGTACGTTTTTAAAAATGTAGCTTATGAGACAGTGGAAAAGCAAAAACAAGAAATATAATAACCATTGTTTTGTTAAAGAAAGCACCAAAAAGAAGCCGATGAAAATGGTATGAGGGAAACAGGGCAATAATATGGTGAAAAGGTTAAGAACCACTGCACTAGAATATACCATCTGTAACTTATAACTAGTGATATATATGGACACTAACTAGCATATTACATAACTATAGGTGTGTGCCTTAGGGCTCATCCAATGGCAACATTTGCTAACATGCACTGATTTTACTGGAATTTCTCCTGAAACTAAAACAACATTCTTATCCCATTTTGAATAGGATTTTTTCCATAAATTCCCTCTCCTTTCCCCCGCCCCAAAACTACTGTTGTTGTAGTTGCTGTGGCTAACGTCTACACCTCCTTTTGCTGGTGTTGTTATCTACACTCCATTCCAGATTGTTCCATGCATGAGCATGTCTTTTGAGACGTATACAATGATGTCTACTTTGGGTGTGGTGAAAAAAGCAGAGAAAGGATGGGACATCAGGCAGATAAGGGAACAGGTTAATGAACCACTACCCCCCTGTGAGAAAAGTTAGTATGATAACGTGATGCAACAACATCGTAATATGAGCATATGACTTTCAGGACATCAGTCAGGATAAACCTAAGAAACCATTCACCATATAACACAAACAATAGAAACCTTGAACTGAATTTTAGTTCAGGAACTTATCTCCGAAGACACCCAGCTCCAAAACTGGTGCCTCAAGCACTCTTCAGGGATGACATATTGAAGGGCAACTTGGGACTAACATAAGCACCTGGAACTCATTACCCCATTATCAGAGAAGATCAGAAAACCCAGATACATTACCAAAATATTGAAATCAAAATAACTGAAGTGAGGAAAGGAGCACCTTAATGGCGCTAGATGTTTGGGAAGTCTACATCTGCAACCTCCAGAATAGCTGCATGCATCTCTGCTTCTCTGTCCCAGATCATGTGTTCTGTCTCGGCAAACATTTCTCTTTGTCTGTAGTGTGGTGTAGTGGATAGAGTGATGAACTAAGACTCTGAAGAACAGGGTTTGAATCCCCACTTGGCCATGGAAACTCATTGTAACTGGTAAAACCACTTAAATATCTCACTTACCGTGAAAGCCCTATTAGGGCTCTATAAGTCAGTTCTGACCTGACAGCACAGAACACACATACAGGGAATTGCTTTGCAATGCTTCCTGTTGCCCTAAGACAAATCTTTCTATCTCTTTCTTCATCTCAAATCCTTCTCCTTGCTTTGCTGAAGACTGTTTTAAGTGTCAAGCACTCCCAAAGGCTCCTCTTCTCTCCTTAAAATATTTGATAGAAATCCCCACATTAAGGCTTTTCTTCTTCTCACAATTTCTCTCCTTACACACTACTGTTACATATGGACTTTTGACATACTTCTACTCCAACACAGTCCTACATACAATTCCTACACTAATGCATAGTTAGTGCGAGGTGGCTGAATTATACACATACAATTAGATTTTATTAGAGACCTAGATTAGAATTTATTAGGATCCTGGGTGACTGACATACATTTTTACTGATTTAGTGAATATTCCTTTTATGATCTATTTCACTGTTATAATATTGTGTAGTTTATTCAGTTTAATTGGAGATTCCACCTCTACCACTGGATGATCACATATCACTGCTTCACTAATTATTATCGCTTAGCCCTGATGTGGAAGAGAAAGGAAAACATTCGGACACTGCATGCATGATTCTTGAATGTATATTGAAAATTTACTCCAAAAACAACAAAAACACAGTTCTTGGAGGAAGAAATGAATAAGAATTTATGGGATACCAAGGCTGATCTATTCACATGTATCAAGATTTCTTCCAAAGGCATCCACATAAATAATTCTAATGAAGGCCACAGTCTATTAAAGATATCTACCGTGTTTCCCCGAAAATAAGACAGGGTCTTATATTAATTTTTGCTCCAAAAACGCATTAGGGCTTATTTTCAGGGGATGTTTCATTTTTTTCATGTACAACAATCCACATTTATTCAAATACAGTCATGTCATCTTCTGGTTGCTGCACAATGGTGGAGGGCGGGGTTTCACTTAACTAGGGTTTATTTTGGGGGTAGGGCTTATATTACGAGCATCCTGAAAAATCATACTAGGACTTATTTTCAGGTTAGGTCTTATTTTCGGGAAAACAGGGTATGAACTGTTGGCCTGACTGTATTTTTTACCTGTGTACATTCAAAGAAATACCAAGTTTAAGATTTCAGTGGTGGGGAAGCATCCTCTTGTGCTCTCCCCAGACACCTTGGATGTCTTATAAACCTCTAAGCGTCTGATTCTTTTCTGTACAGAAAAATCTATGTACATTTTACCTGGAAGAAGAGTTTAGTTACCCTGAGCTTCCCGGTAACATTTAAAGTATATTTTAAAGATGTACCTGAATGCCACAGGAATCAAGGTGAGAATGTGTTGTTGATTTTAAAAGAAGCACCATTCCCCCCCCCCTATGTTCTATGATACCAAAAACTAAGCATCTGACCTGCTCTTTCAGCAGCACTCAAAGCAAATGATTCATGAAGCTGTTTCTAATGAACACTAAAAGTTGAATGCCAGCTGAGATTCTCTATAGGAGACAGAAATCATCTTCCTCTGGCATAACAATTTTTTGCCCTGAACTCCACTATGGTACCTTTGCCTCGCCATTCTCTCCTTTCTTCTGTGGTCTCTTCCAACTCCCATATCACCCCCCCCCCTTCAATGAGATATTTATTGATTAAAAATTGCATGTTCTATCTCTTTATAATAAAATGTAAATTCTAATTTTCTGCCACACAAAGTCCACGATGGTTTGCAAATAATTTAAAAAACTAAAATGAACAGTGGTTGTAAGTGTGTTTATCAAATGCAGCTATGCCCCAGTCACATATAGATGAAGTGGTGGTCCAGATGTCAGAGTAGGCAAGGGAAGGTATATTTTTCCTAGAGCCTCTGCCCTCCCCTACTTACCCAGATCACATCTCCTAACCAATCTAATTTTATTAAATAGCTAAGGAGAGACAAGGTATTTTACAGACTGCACAGAAACTCAAGAAGGCTTCAGTACCCTCACTTATGCTCTTGCTCAAAACAAAACAAACAAACAAAATACCAGGCTCCTACTTACTAGTTTTATATCATTATGATGACCTGGGCTTAAGCAAACTATGCCCTTATATCCTGTATAGGATCAACATATACATTATAAAATTACATTCACCAATTCTAAAATGTATACATAAGAAAGACTAACCAAGCAACAATGTGATAAAGGCACAGAGTTGAAATGTAGACTTAATGATAAATATTTTTACATTTGCAATCAGTCTTAACATTTACACTCCATTCTCTCATTCTCATTTTAGTAATCCTAGAAGATTATTTCATTAGCTGTTTTATGTTTTTAAGGTGGTCAGTATCATTTTAACATGATATGCTGGCATTTTTAATATCTTCTCCCCAATCACCCCAAATATCCAGCCTGAGCTAGAAGAGTATCATGTGAAGTTCACTAGGAAAATCCCGTAAGTCCTTGCCAGAGAAGTACAAGGGGAAAATGGCTAATTTATTAAAGACTGAGGGATTATTGTCAAACGCCTTATTAGAATTCATGCTATTTTTTCTTAATACTAGAAGAGATTTAATTAGTCACTGAAATACACACAAACGGCTAGTGCACATAAATAGAAAAGACAGCAACAATGGTGCTTAAAAATAAAAATCCTCTTAATTCACAGATAAACCTCTTAATTATTTTCACACTAGGTAACTATATAAATTGTTTCAGCCATCACAGGCTTTGAACATACTGAAATAATTACTAATCAAAATTAATTAAAGTTTTCCAACCGGGACAGTTCAATTCATTAGTATGAAGATAAATGCACAACTTTAATTAGACTCTGCTTGATAGGAACAATTTAGTTACCATTTTTAAAATGTCATTGACTGCAAGTTATTACAATGGAAGAACACTGCATAAAGAAAATTGTACTAAGAACGCATACTTTAAAAGAGACATGGATATATAAATATTTTTTTCTTTATATATATTTTAGAATGAATGCATACATAAAACTGGAAAAATTGTGAAATGTATGTTGGCCATTGCTTCTGCTTTCTAAGTAAAGTTGGAAAAACTGTTTGGGGGGAAAAAGAAGGAAGTTAATATACTTGAATATAAGCATGTCACTTTCAGAAGGTCTGAATATTCTACCTATTTTTTCTGTCCTAAAAGCTTTTCTTGCAGAAATGAGTCTGTCCATGTTAGCTATTTTTAAATAAATGCAGCATAATGTTTGAAAGACTCACTGAAACTCTGCAAGAACAATGGAGGATGGCTATGTTGACACATGATCTGGATGTCCCGGACAACCCAGATATCTTGGAGAGTGAAATCAAGCGGGCCTTAGAAAGCATGGCTAACAACAAGGCCAGTGGAGGTGATGGCATTCCAGTGGAACTATTTAAAATCTTAAAAGATGACGCTGTTAAGGTGCTACACTCAATATGCCAGCAAGTTTGGAAAACTCAGCAGTGGCCAGAGGATTGGAAAAGATCAGTCTACATTCCAATCCCAAAGAAGGGCAGTGCCAAAGAATGCTCCAACTACCGTACAATTGCACTCATTTCACACGCTAGCAAGGTTATGCTCAAAATCCTACAAGGTAGGCTTCAGCAGTATGTGGACCGAGAACTCCCAGAAGTACAAGCTGGATTTCGAAGGGGCAGAGGAACTAGAGACCAAATTGCTACCATGCGCTGGATTATGGAGAAAGCCAGAGAGTTCCAGAAAAACATCTACTTCTGCTTCATTGACTATGCAAAAGCCTTTGACTGTGTAGACCACAGCAAACTATGCCGAGTTCTTAAAGAAATGGGAGTGCCTGACCACCTTATCTATCCCCTGAGAAATCTATATGTGGGACAGGAAGCAACAGTTAGAACTGGATGCGGAACAACTGATTGGTTCAAAATTGGGAAAGGAGGACGACAAGGCTGTATATTGTCTCCCTGCTTATTTAACTTATATGCAGAACACAGTGGTGCCTCGACTTACGAACGTCCCTACGTACGGCCATTTCGAGTTACGACCAGCTCCGGCTGCAAAATTTTGCTTCTACTTGTGACCGGAGCTTCCACTTACGAACAGAAAAAGGCAGGGGAAAAAGGCGGGAAATTCAAATTGCTAACTGTAGGTGGCGACGAGGCTGCTTCTTTGTAGCTCTTTCGCCCCAGCAGTTAGAGAGTGTGCGTCGTCATCGGAGGCTTGGGACTGCCTCGCTTCTGCTTCTGAGTGAGCGTGTGTGTGTGTTTGCAGGGAGGTTTCGGGCTGCCTTGTAAAGTAAGATGCTGTTTTCTGCTTTTTAAAAACTGTTCTGGGTGTTTTTGCAGCGTGGTTTTCAGCTGGGGGGGTTATGTTTCAGTGCTGTGATGGGTCTTGGGGGTTTGTTTGTTTGTTGGGGTTTTTTCCCCATTTCCGATGGGTCTTGGGGGTTTTTTTGTTGCTTTTTGGAGTGTTTTTCCCCATTTCCAATGGGTCTTGGGGGGTTTGTTTGTTTGTTTTTCCCATTTCCGATGGGTTTTGGGGGGTTTGGTTGCTTTTGGGGGTTTTCCCCCCCATTTCCGATGGGTCTTGGGGGGTTTGTTTGTTTTTTGGCTTCCCCCCCATTTCCGATGGGTCTTCGGGGGTTTGGTTGCTTTTTTGGGTTTTTTCCCCATTTCCGATGGGTCCTGCATGCTTCCCTTGCTTTTTCCTTTGTTTTCTTTGCATTTCCGACCTGCCCCCTTTGTTCTCTGTGCATTTCCGATCTGCTCCGTTTGTTTTCTGTGCATTTCCAATGGGTCTTGCACGCTTGATTGCTTTTCTTCCCCCCCCCCCTTCGGCCGGAAGGGATTAATCGCGTTTCCAATGACTCTTGCAGTGATTTTTTTTTGTGTGTGTGTGATTTTTTTCTTCGGCCGGAACGGATTAATTGCATTTCAATGCATTCGTATGGGAAATGGTGCTTCGACTTACGACCATTTTGGGTTACGTCCATCTTCTGGAACGGATTATGGTCGTAAGTGGAGGCACCACTGTACATCATGTAAAAGGCTGGACTGGATGAATCCCAAGCCAGAATTAAGATTGCCAGGAGAAATATCAACAACCTCAGATATGCAGATGATACCAGTCTGATGGCAGAAAGTGAGGAGGAATTAAAGAACCTCTTAATGAGGGTGAAAGAGAAGAGTGCAAAAAATGGTCTGAAGCTCAACATCAAAAAAACTAAGATCATGGCCACTGACCCCATCACCTCCTGGCAAATAGAAGGGGAAGATATAGAGGCAGTGACAGATTTTACTTTCTTGGGCTCCATGATCACTGCAGATGGTGACAGCAGCCACGAAATTAAAAGACACCTGCTTCTTAGGAGGAAAGCGATGTCAAACCTAGACAGCATCTTAAAAAGCAGAGACATCACCTTGCCGACAAAGGTCCACATAGTCAAAGCTATGGTTTTTCCAGTAGCGATGTATGGAAGTGAGAGCTGGCCCATAAAGAAGGCTGACTGCCGAATAATTGATGCTTTTGCATTGTGGTGCTGGAGGAGACTCTTGAGAGTCCCCTGGAGATCAAACCTATCCATTGTGAAGAAAATCAACCCTGAGTGCTCACTGGAAGGACAGATCCTGAAGCTGAGGCTTGAATACTTTGGCCATCTCATGAGAAGAGAAATCTCCCTGGAAAAGACCCTGATGTTGGGAAAGAGTGAAGGCAAGAGAAGGGAACAACAGAGGACAAGATGGTTGGACAGTGTCATAGAAGCTACCAAAATGAATTTGACCAAACTCCGGGAAGCAGTGGAAGACAGGAGGGCCTGGCGTGCTCTGGTCCATGGGGTCACGAAGAGTCGGACACGACTTAACGACTAAACAACAACAAGAAGCAGAAGGTGGTTCCAATAAATAATAGGAGGTTATGGCAAATGTTTGAAAAGCCTGATTCTGGGCTGCTTGTTTGGCCACCTGCAGTAACTTCTCCCACAGAAGATATCTCAACTTTGACTAACAGAACTTAAGACCCTGCTTCACAATTCTGTGGCAGATGGAACAAAATGAGAAAAGTTTGGATTCTCCACAACAGGAAAAGCCTATTGGTGTAGTTTTTAAAAAGAGACATAGGGCTGTCAGAAAGGAATAGGGCACCCAGAAAGGAAAGAAAAATAAGCATACAACTTGAGAATAAAAAAGTAGGAATAAGAATATAACAGAAATATGAAATAGATGAAGAAGAGAGGGATGATGATGCTTAGCAATAAGAGGAGTGTTCCAAGGATGTCACTCCAGCGGCAGATAAAGAACTGAGAGGCTTGAGCTGAGGCACAAGAAGTCATGTGCAGTAGGGGTGGAGTGAAGTTTCCCACCTAATGGTTCTGAAATGGTTTTGAGCAGGAGGGGTCACTAAAACTAGTAGCATGTCTAGTTGCATGAACACGGGGTAAGTTCATCTATATCTTTGTCTTTATGATTCTTCAGCAGATCATTTCCACTGGAGCTTTTAACTATTTCAAACATTCTATTCCTATAGCATTGGTTTACACATGGGCATCCATGGGGGGGGGGGGATTGCTTCCTTGCTATCTACCTTTTTTAAAAAAATGTAACAAAGGTATCATCTTTGGTAAGTTTACCCTTTGGTCCAACAGGTACAGTAATTAATTTATGTTACACCATTAGGGACATCTTTTTGTCAAAATGCTTTTGGATTCTTTGACTACTTACTACTTCCAGACTGTTATGTTTGTATGTCGGGAGTTTCATCATTTATATGCGTGTCACTGGGCATCCAGGCAAGTATGTATTATAACTTGCATATATATAAACAAATGGGGGAGGGGGTTGTATTACATTTTGGTACCCTGTACTTTGTGTTACAATTTATGGTTACTAATAAAGGAAATTTCAGATTCTCATCAGATAGAAGGAAACTGATGAAATATTCCATTTTTTTCTTACATTCCATTTTGATTAATTGTCTATTTTTCCAAGTTACTGTGGATCCCAATTTTGTGTTGTTCTATTTAGGTTCCATTTGGGGCTTATCTCTTATATTATGTGTGTGTCCAGAAAAGTAATATGTAATTATTTTTAGACAAATGGGGAAAAAAAGATAAACCTTGTGGCAAATCACTGACAAGAAAGACATCTTCTAAACTATGGATTCACAAATTCACTAAAGGTGCCTTTTGTATAATATCCACTGTATAATACTCCAAATCAACATTAAAATGAACATTATATCAATAGTGTGTACCAACTACCTTTACATGTGATGACGCCATTCACTTGGAAAATGCTGCAGTCTAGCTTAGGGAGTTGAAACGAACCTGAAAATAAACCTGAAAACCAGTTCAGAGAGTGTTGTTTCAGAGAATAGAGGTGACTCCAACTCCAAAATAATTAAATGTCTTCAACACTAACTGAACATATGAAAACCAATAGTGGTTTAAAGTAGTTGGAACTGCTATAAAGACTGTGTTTCCCAGGAGGGCATAAGATAAAAATGAACAAATAGGTTTTCTAGAAAGGTTCTTTCCTTCTCCTCACCCATAACAAAGAACAAGCTACATTTTATTTAGCTATAATACAAGCCAATTTGGAATTCTGGCGCTTTATATTCCAGATGATGTACTTAATATAATCAGTTTTTCTGACAAATAACTGGTTCAGATGTTAAACCTGAATTAATTTTCAGGTGATAATTCCAAGAGGTGGAGAACATAGTCATTTTTAGATCTATTTGTATATTGGTGTCCCCTGAGCAACAACAGCAAATCTTTCCACTCTAGAAACACCTTTGGAGTCCTTCCAGCATGAATGAAGAAGATTTCTTCCTCCACTGTTTTCTTAATTAATGATTCATTCACACAGGAGTAACAATAAAAAGTGACATGAGAAGATCTGGATTTGGATTCCTGCACTGATCAGGGGGTTGGACTCAGCGGCCTTGTAGGGCCCTTCTAACTCATTTAATCTATGATTCTAAGAGAAAATAATAACTTAACAAACATGTTAATACAATCTGTGTACCTAGTACACTCAATAATCCTAACTACTATAGGCTGGATTCAGAAATCTCCATCTGTGAATGGGACTCTCCATCTATCTGTGGAGACAAGTCGGATCCAGTGAAGACATCCCACTTCAGAAAGGGTGTGGTTTTAATAATGGTCTATAAAAATAGGAGTTCCTGGTATGTGTTCCCCTATTTTTTCTTGTATATTCAGTGCAGTTAGGCCATCCCTATTTTGATTCACATATATTTGGAAAAGCACTATCCATTGCCTTTTGAGAATCAGCAAACATATTCAATATAGCAATTCAATTTAATTGAAAATGCAGGTTGAAGACCAGGCTAAATACTGTTCATAACATAGCTGCTATTCATAAAAACATCAGCCACAATATTCAAAGATAAAATGCATCTTTTCAAATAGTCCAAAGAAATCATGGGAAGAGAATAAATTACAACCCCGAATCACATGGTACTTCAATCTAATCTTCTTCATAAGAGACTTCCTACTAGCCCCAGGAAACAACTTCTAATTTTGCATGGTGTTCAGAACTTTGAGGAATGGGAGACCTTTCAGGATTTGCGACAGCCCTTTCTCCCCTCTTAACAATGTGTCTGACAACTAATGGAGGAGGGCTACATATTGCTGTCAAATATGCCAATTATGAAGTTACAAAGTCTAATAAACTATTTCCAATATAGACCCAAAAGTGACTCCCCGCAAGGAGACACATTAAACCATGAGCAATACTAGTAATTATAAGTACCACTAGATGTCTCTAACTGAAGATGAGATAACAAAAAGTGTGGAGGGCTAGATATGAGAATGTCCCATGGTTCAGCAAAATAATAAGGTACGGAGCTCTGAAAGTAAGGACGTAGTTGCATACTTTCCAGGTAGCAAATAAATAGAAATTATCTGGGCAAGATGCAAGGTATCTTGAAAGTAAAAAATGTATGATAATTATGTTTTGAGTATCACTGGTTACTCTTTCATTGATAACATTTGTTTGGAAGCAGGTTGTAATCTCCTACCTGGTCTCTATTACTTTCATAGTTGGGATAATGAAAATATGATACAAAAAGTAGTCGTACACAAGAGTTCAAGGCACTTTTTCCCTTACAGAAAATCACTGGGCCTCTTCACCTTAACATATCTGGAACTATGTTTTAATTTTATTAATATGAAAATACCTTCTGTGTTCTGTACTTAGTTTTCTATAAGCTAGTAACTTCATCTTACACTGTTATTTATTTAACAAAGAAGAGGAAAAAAGCCCAATCTCAATTTTTTAAAATCCAGAGAATAGTTTAATTCTGTATTTTTAATTGAGAATGTTGCTCTACTTTATAGTGACATTTTGTTGAGGTTACCTCAGACTATGCTCAGCTGAATGCCCAGTCTTGAGCTAATGAAAAACAGAAAGCATATTTTGAGAAAAGCCTCAACAAAGACATAATTAGTCACACTGCTCTCTCACTCTGAGTTGAGGATAAAGATCAATAGTACCCTCTCCCCCATGCAGTTTTAAAGACATGCCATACAGGAAGGAGATAACAAAGAGGAATGTCGCATCTCACTTTGGGCAAAGCTCAACAGAAATAATACTCTTCTATCCACAGCAGGTACTGCAAATGCAGCAAATAAAAGAAGGAAAAATGGCTCTTAAAAGAAAATGCCAGTTGGGCTAAAGAAAACTAAAATTACAGAGTTAGCTGATGGTCCTCACATCTGAGAGTTTTAGCAAATGTACACCTGAAACCTGTACTGCATACTACAAATCATTTACATTTTACATGGTCTGGAACAGTGCTTTTATGTCACTGTTTTTTATTTGTGGATTTGGAGGCATTCAACAAAAATATTGGATATCTGGTATTGCATTAAAGATTAAGAATCATGTAATAACCTTTGCTCATCTGAGCAGACTGCAGATGGACATTGTTGCCCTGCAAGAGACGAGATTGCCAGACTCGGGATCTGTCAAAGAAAAAAACATCTCATTCTTCTGGCAGGGAAAACCATTGAATGAGACCAGGGAATATGGTGTTGGCTTTGCAGTCAGAAATACTCTTCTGAGATCCATTGTTCCACCTACTGTGGGGAGTGAAAGAATCCTGTCTCTGCAGCTCCACTCATCAGCGGGACCGGTCACCCTCATTAGTGCATATGCACCAACACTGTCATCCACTACAGAAGTGAAAGATAAATTCTACGACGATCTGGCAGCTACTATCAAAAAAGTCCCTGAAAGAGAGGCACTGTTCATTCTCGGAGACTTTAACGCTAGAGTTGGTGCTGATCACAATTCTTGGCCCACTTGTCTTGGCTGTTTTGGCATTGGAAAGATGAACGAAAATGGCCAACGCTTGCTGGAGTTTTGCTGTTATTATGGTCTTTGCATCAGCAACACATTCTTTAATACGAAGCCTCAACACAGAGTTTCCTGGAGACATCCAAGATCCAAGCATTGGCATCAGCTCGATTTGATCCTCACTAGACGTTCTAGCCTTCCTAGTATTACGATCACACGCAGCTACCAGAGTGCTGATTGCGATACTGATCACTCCCTGGTGTGTAGTAGAGTAAAACTGCGAACAAAGAGATTATATCACACAAAAAAGGAAGGAAGACCACGTATTGACATCAGCAAGACTCGCGATCAAAGAAAAGTGGAGGAATTTGCCCAAGCGCTTGAGGAAACCCTTCCAGGCCCGGCTGATGCAAATGCACCTGAACGATGGGAACATTTTAAGAACGCTGTGTATAACACCGCCTTGTCCACATTTGGCAAGAAGACCAAAAAGACGGCCAACTACTCATTGAGTATGGCTCATACTTATTGAGTATGGCTCAATAAGAAGCTGACGACATATACCAAGATCCAGGTCTATAGAGCCTGCATCCTGAGCACACTCCTGTACTGCAGTGAGTCCTGGACCCTTTGTGCACGGCAGGAGAGGAAGCTGAACACCTTCCATATGCGTTGCCTCCGACGCATTTTTGGTATCACCTGGCACGACAAAGTTCCAAATAGAGTAGTCCTAGAACGAGCTGGAATCTTTAGCATGTATACATTACTGAAACAGCGACGTCTACGTTGGCTTGGGCATGTCGTGAGAACGGCTGATGGTCGGATTCCAAAAGATCTCCTGTATGGAGAATTAGTGCAGGGAAATCGCCCCAGAGGGAGACCACAGCTGCGATACAAGGACATCTGCAAGCGGGATCTGAAGGCCTTAGGAATGGACCTCAACAGATGGGAAACCCTGACATCTGAGCGTTCAGCCTGGAGGCAGGCGTTGCATCACGGCCTCTCCCATTTTGAAGAGACCCTTGTCCAGCAGACCGAGGCAAAGAGGCAGTCACGGAAGCAGCAAAATCAGGGAGCTGGACAGGGGACAGATTGTATTTGTCTTCAGTGTGGAAGGGATTGTCACTCTCGAATTGGCCTTCTCAGCCACACTAGACGCTGTTCCAAGGCCTCCATACAGAGCACGTTACCATAGTCTTTCGAGACTGAAGGATGCCTAATAGTAATACTAATAACCTTTACATTTTTTCTATTTTCTTTTGACATGAAGATTTATATAATATTGATTTTTACCAGAATTACTACCGTATTACTTTCTTGAGCTTGTGTGGTACATGGTATGAGTTCAACAGATTAAAGGTAGGGAAATCCAAAAAAAGCCTGCATCACATATAATATTCATACTACATATTTTTCTCTATTTTAATACTTTGTCAGAATCCTAATGGCAATTTATACATGCATAAGTGAAATGATGTCAGTCAATGTACAAATTGTCACTAATTAATGATGTTGTGACTGCATTCTGGGTCACAAATCTGACACCTCATTAATCAATGGCAACACCAGAACTGAAGCAATTTCACTAATTTAATGCACATGAAAATTGAGATCACGATTCTATCCTTCATATCATAATAACAGTATCTATTACTTTTGATCTACCATGGAGAGCTACTGTGCCTAATGTGTTATTTGGAACTGAAACAATAATTAACCAATTTCTTTTTTTTAGTATGTTGATTGTATAACAACAACAACAACAACAAAAATATCTAGAAGACATTGAGACTTACCTGACCAGTGTCCAGTGGTGCTTCCTGATCTGTCAGTGCATGTCTCACTCACTGGCCTGAAAACAGTCTCCCAACCTCCAGTAGCATAGCGCCAGTTCTGCGATTCCAAAATTAGCGTCCTTTGAGTGCCATAAGCAATCATGAAGCAGTAAACTACATGATGAAGTTGACAACCATAACCACAGCCTTTGTTGATATTACACACTAATTTCTTGGCTTTGCTGCAATCCTTAGGGTTCTATAAATAATAAAGTAGACATGGAAAAATATAGTTACAAAAGGATCTTTGCTATCAGAATAAATGAGAAATAAATCATATAGAAGTGCTGGCAATTCACATGCAGATAAGAAGCAGACTTCTGCTCCCTTGCACTTTCATGCACATTTTTTTACTTAGTAAAAACTAAAATGCTTTCAGGATTTTAAATTTGTTGAGGTATTGGTGGGAAGACATAGAGAAAGTTTTTTACCACTGAATAATGAAAGCATCTCCTAGTAAGCTGTGACCCTGACTTGCTAGTGAAGAATACCTTTAACATTTGTTGTTGTTCTGAGTGGCAAAGAGATCTACAGTTAGTTGACACCACTGGTTTTAGATTTCACTGAAGCCGTCTCCCATTCATGATCCTGAGCTACCTATCTGCTAATTCATTGTTTTCCCCTGCCACATGGATGGCCATTGTGAAGATGTGGCACAGAAGGCACCACTCCCAGAAGATGACTGTTAGAAGGAAAAGAAACAGGGAATGCATTTCATCCTGGTTGTTTATATATTACATCATGGTGGTGTTGTCAGTAGACACTTTTACTACTTTGCTTGAAATCATTGTTTCAAATGCTTTGAGGGCCTTCATTACTGCAAGCAGCTGGAATTCATTTATGTACATGGATTCTTTCTTTCTTGGGCCACAGGGTGTGGACTTGATTATCTATACATGGGTGCCCCAGTCTCTGAGATTTGTATAAGTTATCACCTGAATCTTGAGCCTGAGATAATTGAATGGCCTTCCCACGGTTAGACTGGATACTTTGGCCCACCACAGGAGCTGTTGTCCTACTTCAGGAGTCATACAGATCAAGTTCAACGTTTTGACAGTCACATACAGAGCCTTCCATGGTTTGGGCCCATGTTACTTGTCGGAGCATCTTTCCTTAATGTCATCTACCCCAGAGGTCCCCAACTCCCGGTCCGCGACCCGGCAGCGGTCCGTGGCCTATCCAGGACTGGGCCGTGGACACAGATCTCCTACCCCCCTGCGAGCATAGTCACGCGCATGCGCGTGAGCGCATTCCGCCCCCTGCGAATGCGATGTGCGCATGCACGTGAGCGCCCCCGTGCAAGTGCAACATGCGCATGAGCGCATTCCGCCCCTGAGAGTGCAATATGCGCGTGAGCACCCCCTGCGAGCACGCTGTGTGACTGCGCGCGAGTGCGACGTGTGCAAGCGAGCTGTCCCCCTGTGGGCATTCCAGGGCCCCCCAACCGGTCTGCGGTTGGGAAAAGGTTGGGGACCACTGATCTACCTGACCCACAAGATAATTCCACTTGAGGCTCCTCCAGGTGGCCAACCTGGGAGAAGCTGATAAATCCTCTACAAGAAGTCGGGCCTTCTATGAGGTGGCTCCAACTTTATGGAACCAGCTTCTGGAGGAGCTCCGCCTAGCCCCCTCCCTGTGGACATTTAGGAAGCAATTAAAGACATTGTTTCTCTGGGAAGCTTTCCACATCAACCCCAACTGACCACCACCACCTTTTTCTTTCCCCTCTTCTTCTTCCCTCCTCTCTTTTCCTCCATCTGCTCTGGGATTAGTCAGTGCCATCTGTTTTTTTTACGGTTATTGCTGTTTGTTTGAATGTCTCTATTTTTATTTTCTGTTTTACATGTTGTAACCTGCCCAGAGTAGTGCTGTTATACTAATAGGAGTGGGATACTAAATAAGCAAATAAAGAAATAAATAACCAACCAACCAACCAAGATATTGGAGTTGTTCTCTGTCACCATATCAAAGGAAGCCAGATACCAGGCCTGGAACAACCTCATCTTCAACTGTGCACGTGGGATCACTGCAATTGTTGATGCCATGAGGCCAAGAATCCTCTGAGTCATTTATGCAGCAACTCTTGCATTTGGTCTTAATTTCTTTATCAGAGTTAGCAGTTTTTTCGTCCTGTCTTAAGGTAAGTAGGCTGGAGTCCAGAAGCGCACTGACATAATGAACTATCTGATGTGGTTTTAAAATTGATTTTTTCCAGATTCACTTGAAGACTCAGATCTGCCAGAAGACATGTTCCACTTTAACCCTTGCTGAGTCTGAGGTAAACAGCTACTGGTGCCATACACTTCATGAAAACTCTGGGTGCTCTACAGAGACTGGAAAGCATCACTTTCAACAGGTAGATATCATTGCCCAAAGCAAAACACAGGGAAGGGCGATGACTGGAACAGATAGTGATATAGAGTTGAGGTCTATTACAACAAACCAGTCTCCCTTCTTGAATAGTGTAGTATTTTTTCTAGCATCACCATCGTGAACTTTTTAGTGTCTATGTAAGAGTTTACATCTTTCAGATCCAAAGTAAGTCTCAGACCTCTGTCCTTCTTTGGGACCATAAAAGAGTGGGAGTAGAGCTTGGTGTAAAGCATATCTGGTGGGACAAATTGGATAGGATCCTTCCTCAGAAGTGTAGCTATTTCTTCCTTCAGTACCTTGAGAAATGTAGGGAACAACGACAGCCACTCTTTGTGGCCTTCATAGATCTTACAAAGGCCTTTGATTTGGTTAGCAGGGACTGTCTTTTTAAAATACTTCCCAAGATTGGATGTCCACCTCGACTCCTTAACATCATCAGGTCCTTTCATGAGGAAATGAAGGGAACTGTAGTTTTTGATGGCTCAACATCAGATCCCTTTGACATCGAAAGCGGAGTGAAACAGGGCTGTGTCCTCGTGCTGACTCTGTTTGGGATCTTTTTTGCTGTCATGCTGAAGCACACATTTGGAACTGCAACAGAAGGTGTCTATCTCCGGACTAGATCAGATGGAAAGCTCTTTAATCTCTCTAGATTGAGAGCGAAGACCAAAGTCCAGCTGAAATGCATGCAGGATTTTCTCTTCGCAGATGATGCAGCTGTTGTTGCCCATTCTGCTGAAGAGCTCCAACAACTTATGAATCGTTTTAGTAAGGCCTGCCAAGATTTTGGACTAACAATCAGCCTGAAGAAAACACAAGTCATGGACCAGAGCATGGACTCACTTCCTATTACCATCTCTACACAAGAATTGGAGGTTGTTCGTGATTTTGTGTACCTTGGCTCAACGATCTCTGACACTCTCTCTCTAGATGTCGAGCTGGATAAACGCATTGGCAAAGCAGCTACCATGTTCTCTAGACTCACAAAGGAAGTATGGCTTAATAAGAAGCTGACGGCATATACCACGATTCAGGTCTATACAGTTTGTGTCCTGAGTACACTCCTGTACTGCAGTGAGTCCTGGACCCTTTGTGCACGGCAGGAGAGGAAGTTGAACACGTTCCATATGCGTTGTCTCCTATGCATTTTTGGTATCACCTGGAAGGACAAAGTTCCAAATAGAGTAGTCCTAGAACAAGCTGGAATTTTTAGCATGTATACATTACTGAAAGAGCGACGTCTACGTTGGCTTGGGTATGTCGTGAGAATGGCTGACAGTCGGATTCCAAAAGATCTCCTGTATGGAGAATTACTGTAGGGAAAGCGCCCCAGAGGGAGACCACAGCTGCGATGCAAGGATATCTGCAAGCGGGATCTGAAGGCCTTAGGAATGGACCTCAACAGATGGGAAACTTTGACATCCGAGCGTTCAGCCTGGAGGCAGGCGATGCAGCATGGCCTCTACCAATTTGAAGAGACACTTGTTCAGCAGGCCGAGGCAAAGAGGCAGTCCCGAAACCAGCAAAATCAGGGAGCTGGACAGGGGACAGATTGTATTTGTCTTTGGTGTGGAAGGGATTGTTACTCTTGAATTGGCCTTCTCAGCCACACTGGACACTGTTCCAAGACCTCTATTCAGAGCACGTTACCATATTCTCTTGAGACTGAAGGATGCCTACAAAATGTATTCTCGAAGGCTTTCACGGCTGGGATCCGATGGTTGTTGTGAGTTTTCCGGGCTGTTAAGAACACGGCCAAACAGCCCGGAAAACTCACAACAACCATGCCTTCAAAACCTTGAGATGGCGCTGTAAGTCTGAAAAGACTTTTACAGGGAGAGATATAAATTCTATGGCATACACCTGTTTGATGATAGTTAAAACCCATTCATTGTTGGTGATGGCGCACCAGATGTCGAGGAATGGTGCTAAGAATTGTACGGTGTCTTGCAAAAAAGGGTCAATGGCATGAGGATCTTGGTCCGTACGTAGTAAAAGATTCTTCTTTGATTTCTTTTTGTGGCATTTGGTGAAAGTTGTTTGTATTTTTGGAATTGGGACTGTTGTCTGTAGGCATGAAGATGAGGAAGGTGGAAGCTTTTGTCAGTCAGACTGAAATCTGGATGAAGAGAATGGATATGGCCTTCTCTGATAAGGTCTGTACTGTCACTGTTGGTATTAGGTATAAAAGCCCATCCTTTTAGCAGTATTTCTTTTTGTGTAAATTATTATATATCTTTTTTTATTATTAGAGAATTCTTCTTTGTCAAAGGGTATATCTTATTTTCTGGCCCCTGGATTCTTAGAGAGGTCAGATGAGCGGAACCAGGCATATTGTTGTAGAGCCACTGCTGCAGATAATTTTTTGCAGCATAGTCAGTTGCATAATGTACTGAATGTATTTGCTGTGCAGCAAGGGCAATGGCATTTAGTTGTATGGTGATGTCAAGACAGCATAGAAGATTGGAGCAGTGTTGGAAACTGTGTTTATGCAAAGCCGACCTGGTCGACAACTGGGAAGCTGAAGAGGACAACAAAACAGAGTGTTCTCTTTGCATTGGTTCCAAGGCTCTTTGTTCCTGGAGTGTCTCCTTGATCGTGTGCTGACTGCTTGAGCATCTTATGCAAGGCAGCAAGTGCAGGAGATTTCAACATCAGGTGGGGGTTCTGAATTGGACATTAATTTTGAAACTGGCCATTCCTGTCCCTGAGGGACTGGCAGCTTAGGAGCCAGGTCTTTGCAGCTCTGTATCAGTGCCCTCAATTCTGAATGCTTCTGCTCCATTGCCTTCAGTATGGGGTGTCCATGCCTGTACTCCAGCAATCCTAATGGCAGGCTTCCACAGCAATAAGGCATGAGGGGATACCATCGCATACCCCTGAAAAGGCTGGTATGTTTCTCTCTGTACATCTCAGGAAAATCAAAGAAGGGGGGGGGGAGAGAATGCTATTCTGGTTCTGGGTATAGCCCCAGATAAAACTGGGGCATCACACCATAACAAATATCTATCTATTTATTTAATTTATTTCATGCATCTTCTCTAAGCAGTTTACAGTAGGACAACACAACAAGTCCTTCACCCCATGTACCAACATTAAACACCTCTAAACAGTGGAGACAATAGATAAAATGGTGAAGGACCTCAATTCCAACATGACCTCTTCCTGCTAATGATGGGTTTTGCAAAGGTTCTTTCAGTGGGGAACACTTTTCTCCCGTACTACTCGTATAGAGAAAGATTCTAGGGATGACTCGTGTGATTGGTTTTGACCTGTGAGAGGGTCTTTAGGTCTTGGGCTTCTCTATAGTGGATAAAGCTTACTCAATGCTTGCTGGGTAAGCTGACTCCACTCTGGAGATTGATTAAATGCTGGAGATGATGCTTAAATTTGGGACATCTACTCCAAGGCCAAACTCAGGCATACAATATTGTCATATTCCTTATTTATGGGCTGCAGGGGGGATCCGACTGCCAGCAGTTCTTTGGATGTTTTTGCAGTCATTGGCTGATCTTTCGGCGCCTTAGGTTTGTGTTTCTGCTTCCATTTTTTTTTGCAGAAGTTGCGTCTGAGTCAGCAGATTTCTTTCTTTTCCTCAAAACCAATGCCAATGTCACTCTTGGGGTCAATGCCGATGTCACTCTTCAAGAGGTAGATTTTGGAGTTGACAGCACCCTTAAGGTCAACAATGTGTTGTCAGTATCAAGAGGTGATAATTGCACCATCTCAGCCTCTTTTGGTCTCTATCCATCTTGGGTCTTGGTGGTGGGTTCCAACTAATTATTTGTTTTGATGGTGTCTTAAAGATAGACACTGCCAGAACCAAGAATGCTTGCTAGGTCAGCTAGCCAACTACCTGTAGTGAGTTCTCCCAAAGGTGAAATTGGAGAATTTTTTTGCCAGTTTTTATCATCATCATCACCAATAACAACAACAACAACATCATCATCTTAGAACTGCAGAGCTGGAAGGGACCCTCACTGAGTCCAGTCCCTGTCAAGAGAGACGGTGGGGAATCAAACTCCCAATCTCTGGCTCCAGAGCTAGATACCTAAACCACTGAACTATCTAATCTTTGTGAACGTGTGGCAGTGCTGACAAGTCTGTGTCTGATACTCCTCCCTGAGGCAGTATAAGCATTTAGAATGTCCGTTCATGAGGGAGGTTTAGTTGTAGCATGAAATGCACTTTTTAAACAGCCCCACAGGGATCATAAAAGGGGGGAAGGCCTTGCAAAAAATGAAGGGGGAAAGCCTTACAACAACAAACACTAACTATTTTAAGGCGGCTCAGGGACAAAGATGGAAGGTCAACAACAAGGGAGACGACGATGACCGAAGGTAAGGTTTTTGAAAGGATAAGTGAGAGAATGCTTCTAGCAAATGTTCCTAAGAATTTCCTCAGTGGTGGCTAAAGGGAACTGAGGGTTAACTGCTGGTCACAGTGACATGCACAGTGGGGGAAGAGGAGGCTATTCTAAAAGTTTTCTCTTTAAGTTCTAGAATGCTCCAATGAGTTTCATGCAAGCACAGAAACATCCACATGCAATTCACAGAGACCACAAGGAAGAAATTAGTAAGACCATTTCAAAGTCACTGTGAACTTTTTTCACACCAGTTTGAGTATACTAGTATATGTATTTTTAAATATGTGAAATTTTTCATTCAGAATCTTCCAGACGACTCGCATTATTGCAACTTCATTTACGTATTTCCAAGAGTTGGAAGATAAATGAAAAGAGAAATATGGCTACCAAAACTCAACTTTATGTAAATTCACTTGTATCAAAACTAATCAATACTATCAAATTATAGTTTTTGTAAGTCAGGCTAGGGTGGTCGAAGAAAACAAAAAATTTCTTTTTCGCTGCCACCAGAATCGCAAAGGACCTTCCACATTTGTTTACCACCCGCCTTGTTAAGGATATAAAACAGATTATCTTAATCCACTCCAAAAAGCAGGGACTGAGCATTATTTCAAGCAAGATAACCGATTCCATTTTATCAAATGCCTTACAGAATATCTGTTTGTCATTGCATTTATATCCTGTTTACCCTTCAAGAGGTTCAAAGCAACATATAAGATTCTCCTTCCCATTTTCAGTCTCTTAACAAATTAAATTGAGAGATAGTAACTGGCTGTGAATATTCAAGTTAATATAGTGTATACTTTGTTGATCTATGCATTAATGATATTAAGAGTTATTCTCATGCTTATATTTTATTCCTCATGTTTATATTTAATTGTTCTCAATACACCCCTTTGATCAGGATATACATAACTTCCAATTACATTATTTAATCTAATTGTTAGGATTACTGCCAATATCATCTCTCCTGTCCTCCTTCCCCACCCCCCAAACTCTCACTACTTCAGGCAGCAATAGAGCTGCAATTAGCAGCATTTATATGTCCTACAGAATGGATCAATTGTAACATGCCACATCATGATGTGGCGTTGTTCCCAAAGACACTGTTGGGGTGGGTGGAGAGGAGGATCACTGCCAACCCTACTCATTGAATTTTTGGAAATGTCTACGTCAAAAATATTAACTCAGCACTACAGCCTCCTAAAGCACATGAAGCCTGTTATTTTTACATAATCGAAGAAAACATTTATGAAAGGCAGAATTAAAATAGAACACAACTCTCTTAAAGTAAACACAACACAAACCAGGCTGTCACATAGTAGCAGTTCAGCATTTTTGCATCTTCTAAGTCTAACTTTCTAAACATATTTACAGTAAACAGTTGTAAGAATAATCAGCAATACATATTAAAATTGTAAACGTACACAGTTTTCCCTTAAGAAGACCAAACATTGAAGCTCTTTATAGTTATATTAATGCAAAGGTCAGGAATACTATAATCTGTCCCACTGCAGCTGAATATAACATCTTGTTCTCCCATTGCAAATTATTCTTCCTTTCTTCCTCATTCCTTTACAATGTAAAATGAAAGAAAACATGCTTTAGAATGTTGATATTTTCTTTTGACTGAGGTAATGTAGCAGAGTCATAATTGTGCTTTAATTTACATAACTTACGAGTGGCAATACTGTTTTCCCTCCTTATGATGGTATTAACGTATGTATTACTAATTCCAGTCTTTTTCTTTACAACAGTTTGCCATCTATATATGTTACTGTTTTGCTTTAGGTTATTTCCCTTAAAAGTGTAACTCCCGAGAATAATTTTAATCTGTATTCATTTGCAAGAATATCTTATTGTATACTTACATATGTCATAAGAAACCAGAGTGTTTCTAAATGCATGAAGGCATATGCAGTAAGATGCTTAAACACAACATTATCCTACAATCTGCTTCCTTCTGTTTTTTCCCCATATCCACAAACAATTAGCCCTATAGCAAGAACTATGTCATATCTTATTTTGCTTTGGGAATATACGGTACTAAGTGGATGTTGAATATGTGTACTTATGCCACATATACCTTTTCATTCCTTTTAAAATGCTTACATTTTTTAAAAAAATCAGAACAAATGTTCCCTCTAAGCTGGGGCATGCCCGTGCATGTGTGCACCTCTCCCTGCCTCCACGCAGCTGTCTTCCCCCTTCACGCAGCGATCGCGTTAGGTTCCAGTCATAACGGAACCCTGCATGCTGGGGAGGAGGAGTCGCGCACACAGGAGCAAAGTCGTGTGCGTGCGAGGCGGAGCCCCACCCAGCAGAGCTGAAAGTTAGACGGTACGTTGATCAGAACTAATTCTATGTCAATAAACTACTAAAGTATTAAATATCATATCTAAATGAAGACTTCCTTCCCTTTGCTATTTGTTATACTACCAGAATTCAAAAGATGTGAGATACAGTGGTGCCTCGCAAGACGAATGCCTCGCGGGATGAAAAACTCGCAAGACGAACGGGTCTTGTGAGTTTTTTGGTGCCTCGCAAGACGGGCCGTCTTGCGATATTTTTCGTCTTGCGAGGCGGGTTTCCCATAGGAATGCATTGAAATTTAATTAATGCGTTCCTATGGGGAAAAAAAGTCAGAAAAAAGTCACTTACCAGGTACAGTAGACCCAGCCCTGCTCCTCACAGTCCCTTGGTAGCCCCGGAACAGCCGGACTCTGTGTGAGCAGAGCGCCGAACAGCTGAGAGTCAGCAACCAGCAGAGAGGGGGCAGCCATTTTGAGAGGCGACCACATGGCTGCTGCCTCTCAAAATGGCTGCCACCTCTCTGCTGGTTGCCGACTCTCAGCTGTTCGGCGCTCTGCTCACACAGAGTCCGGCTGTTCCGGGGCTACCAAGGGACTGTGAGGAGCGGGGCTGGGTCTACTGTACCTGGTAAGTGACTTTTTTCTGACTTTTTTTTGGTTTGTGACTTTTTCCCCCATAGGAACGCATTAATTAAATTTCAATGCATTCCTATGGGAAACCGCTTTTCGCAAGACGAAAATTTCGCAAGATGGCGCTACTCGCAGAACGAATTACTTTCGTCTTGCGAGGCACCACTGTATTTAATGAGTGCTTTTACCAGTTCCACACCCCCAGTAAGCTTCCACAGATGAGCAGCAATTCAGACCCAAGCCTCCCGAGTCCTAGTCTGCCGCTCTATCCACTACACCACACTGGGTATATTAAAATAAGTAAATACATTAAAAACAATTAAAAATCAGTAACAGTGTTGTCCAAAGGAATGGTCTGACATTCAAAAAATATATACTCTTTGTAAAGTTCAATTTAGTAGAAGCTACTAAAATTAACATTTATAGTGATAAATAGTACCAAGAGATCAATTTAATAATAAAAATGATTTTAATAGCTAAATGACTGTAGGTGTGCTTCAAGCATTTTTACTAAATATTCTCAAGTAATCCTCTGCTGTTTATCAGGTTCCACCTGTGCCTGGCAAATAGAATTCTATTCACCCTACTTACTTTCTCCTCTACCCTATAGACATAATGCCATCCCAATCCACTCTGAGGGTTGGAAAATGACTTGAAACAAATGTTGCGGTTGTGGACTAAAGGAATCTTGTCCTCCAGCAGTTGCTCATAGTCAGTCATCACAGGATACAACTCAATACATGAAACATATTAATTACTTTAATCACTAAAGTTTGCTTTACCTTTTATGAAGCCAGCTTGTGCATTTTCACACTGCCCTAATTTATTTTAGACAATATTTCAGAAAATTCCATTTACTTTCCATCTATGTAAGCATATTTTTACAAGATTCTTACCTGAAGATAGGTTATTCTCCTCTGTACCAGCTCTGTCAAATCTTTGGCTTCTTTTTCTCGCCAATCATCAGCTCCATCTGTTTGACTGAGGTAGTACAGATCTGTTATTACTGACCTGTTTCCAGAAGTAAGAAAAAAAAAGAACAACACAAATGACCTTTGTGGCTAGCTTAACTAATGAGAAGAATTTGTGATAAAATTAAAATGAAATGTTTATTTCACAATATTTTTCAAATATGTAGAAAATATTTTAAAACAGGAATAATATTTTTTCACCATACTGTCAAAGCCACCTACCTCTGCATGTGCATGTTCCACTGGTACTCAACATGTTCAGCAATCTCTGAGTTTGTAGTCCTGCACCCCTACAAGACTCCTCTGCCAGAAACACCCCCCCCCAAAACGAAACACTCAGCAAATGGTGCATTGCCATGCACTATTTAACACTAAAAATACTAATTTTTAAAACCACAAGTAAATTTCTGGCAACTTCCAAATTTCACTTTTTTGGTGGCTTATATAGCCCCCAAAGGCTCATTCATTTATTCACTGCACACCCTCAGTCAATTCTGATTTACGGAAACACTTTTCAGGGTTTTCTGGGAAGAGAATACTCAGAAGTGGTTTACAATTTCCTTCTTCTGGGGGCCTCCTGGGACTGTGATGTTTGCCCAAAGCTACATAGGCTGGCTCTTTTCCCTGGAGGCATAGTAGGGAATCGAACTCCCAACTTCTGGCTCCGCAGCCAGATACATAACTCATTGAGCTACTCACAGGGGCATAAATGTAGGCCCCTCACCAAACAAAGTTGCCCATCACTGCACCAAACAGCCTTTAACATGTTTATCCCAAAACAAGTCCTCACAAAGGTCAGCAAACAGAGATGACTACATTTATAATCATTCTGCAGCTGAAATCCATTGCACATTGAAAACCGGATATGATCAGCATACTAACAGTGCTAAATGCTGAACTGTTGAATATATTTTTATTCCTTATTAGCAAGATTTCCTTACTAGTGACGGACGATTTCTGAAGAGAAGGGTAGAACTCAATTAATCTTTGGTAAGATCCCATAAGGGTCTTGTAGTGATGGCTGATAGCAATCCTTGAATCCTTTCCAGATTATGTCCTCATATGCATCTCCAATATACCATGATATATTGCACCATATCGCAAATAAGGAAAATAGAGTACAACAGTTTAAATCCTACTGCTTAGCAGAGTAAGCTGCAACTAGAGTAGGTATACTGAATCAGTAGGGATTTGGTGAGAAAACTTCTCCATAAGTTCCACTGATTCAATAGACCTACTCTAACTGCAACTTATACTAAGCAATAAGATTTGAGCCACTGTCTCCCAACATCCACTTACTGCCACAGGTTCAAGTGATCCCTGTTCATAGCCCATCTTCTTGATGAATGAAGATAACAGGAAAAGGGATAGCAGCCCAATGATAAAACAGTTTCCATGTTCAGTTTCTAGTACCTCCTATTTAAGGGGTCAGAAAGTATCTAATAGAGGTGACTTCTGCTTCAGACTCTAGAAATCTGCTGTCCAAAAACATAGCACCAGGCTAGCATTCGGGTCTGATATAAGGGTACCTTCCTATACTCACTGTGTGCCAGGCCTTTACCTGCACATTCTAGAACAGGGGTCTCCAAACTATGGCCCGCGGACCATATTTGGCCTTACTTGCTGTTTTATCTGGCCCATTCCCTTCATCCCGTGCGTGTGCATTTGCAGAATGTGTGTGTAGGAGGGCGGGAGGGCATCCATGCATGCAGGGGGCATGCGTGTGTGTGGGTGGGCAGGCATTCGTGCCAGCAGACGTCCGTGTGGGGAGGTGCATACGTTCCTTTGGCCCTCAAAAATGTGGAAAATATATGATGTGGCCCTCACGCTCAAAACTTTGGAGACCTCGGTTCTAGAATATTAAACAGGCCTCTGTTCTATTCCACTTTTGAATAAGTGTTAAATCTATTTACAGATGAACTGGGCCTTTAGTCTGCAAAACGTAGGGCAGGCTTAACATCTAAATATCTGTACCCATCTATGATTCCAATAGTACGCATTTTAAATTTATACCAAAACAAAACAAGTAATTATATCATTTCAGCAAATGTATTTTGATTACATAGTTTAATATATAACATCACATAATTTAACATAATTTGATATATAACATTACAGTCATCAACATTAGCAGGAAGTGTTTCCACCAAAGGAAAAATGTAATCTGTCTCTGAAGCCAACTGAATCTCCAAACTGTCTTATAAAATATTATTTTGCCAATGGTACCTGAAGTATCAGCTTTATAGAAATGAACAGAGACATAAATAATTCACTTTAATGCCCAGGTCTAGATAAGAGGCAAATTTAATATGTTCCACTTGTCAGAGTAAGGAAATGTAGTTATTGAACATTCAGGCAAACAAATTAATTTAGTTAGAGCTGAGATTGGCAAAGAATAAATCATCTTCAGTGTGTATAACAGTGTTAGATTTGACTTTTATATTTTAAGAGATCTTTGCACTGTGGCAGTGATTCTTATGATGATATATACTCCTAAACAAAACGATTTCTTTAACAGTATGTACCTCTAAAAAAATTAATGTAGTTTATGACATCAAACAGGACATATATAAACATTGTACATTATGAATCACCAAGAAAGCTCTTTATACTTCTAAACTCCCTAGTGCATTCCCATGAGGGCTTCAAGACATATGCGACCTTCCAGAGATTGCTGATCTGTAACTCCCATCATCCCTGACCAATGGCCATAACATCTGGAGTGTCAAGATCTCCTATCTCTACCTGAAGACTTCCAATAATTTTAAAGTACAATTGCAAATTTTCTAGGCATTTGTCCATAAGCATGCTGTGTTCACATAAATCAGTCAGTCAGCCAAGGAATAACAAAAGATGTGACAGCCCATGCCACTAAGACAACAGGAATAAGAGGAAACCTAGGAGCATGGGATTCTAAGGTAATATATAAGTTCCACAGACACTTCTGCCTAAAACATTTGCAAAGAGGCAAGAATCTAAGCAGAAACATGAACACAAAAATAAAAGAAACCCTCTGCTACCCATTTTATAATGGGGAAGAATGGCCTCAGAGTCAAGAAAAACACACTCTGCAGTAAATAAAGTTTCACTGCTAAATAAGATAAGATAAATAAGAGAAAGTGAACACTACATTGTCAGTACATAAGTGGCTCAGACATTGCAGTGCCAGTTTTTAGCAGTCTTGGGAGGCTGTAAAATGGATTAGGGGCTGCATGCAGCCTGCAGATCACATATTGCCCACCCCGTCCTAAAGTATTTTCTTCTCTTTGCTCTTTTCTAAACTGAAGCTTAGTTTTGGGTGGACTCTAAAACTAAGGCATCTAATTTGGCTTCAGGGCCAAACTCAGAAGCCCACTGTCACTACCAAAGTAGTTCATGAAGAATTAGAGCACAGAGACAAATCACAGGTAAAAAAGGACTTTAGCTATAGGATACCTTTTGACTTTGGTGTTCTTGGGAATCTCTCAAAAAAGGATGAAACAAGTTCAACAGACTACATGTCACTCATACCAAAAGAACAGTAAGGGCCACAATTTATCACAAAAATGGTTCCAGAAATATGAATGGTTTTAGTCTTCTCCACAAGTTACTGCAGCTTTCTGCTATGCTTGCTGAAATTTCCAACTAAATATGCCAAAGCCAGATGCCTTTACATTAAGAGGTTTCAAAGACTGGAACAAGGTATTTGAAAAATCAAGAGGTTTTCACAAATATTTGTTATTGACTTTTCAGTCAGTGAGCAGAAATACAAAACAAATGTATTTGCTTATGCTCTCATTGAAGATGAAAAACTAGCATGTTAGTAAGTGTATACCAGGAAATGAAAGATCAGCCTCAAGAAATACAGAATGAAATTGTGGACATCATGGCATACACTGTTCAAGAGAGCAGATTTTACATATATCATTTACTGATTTTGCAACAACTAGATTAAGATATCTACACATTGTCATGCCAGGCCATTTGAAAGTGATGAGAATTTTTTTGTGCTAGTTACAACAGCATAATAGATGCACTTTTAAATGGGAAAAGTTAATGGAAAGCAGAGGGCTACTTGCCATTAAGAAAAAGTCTGAATCTATTTTTGTTTAGTTATCATGAAAAAAGTTCTTCAGATCTATAACCTGCATGTAAGGCTGTATAAGATTAAAAATCAGTTTGAAGGACTTGGTAGCCAATATAAGTTCAATAGTGCAACAGAAAAACAACTTCAAAATCATATTTCCATGAAGTTTTTCAAGAAGGTAAAAAACCTGCAAAAGCTCAATAATGAAGAAACTCAAACCAAAAATCTTAAGACAACATGTATAGTCCTAAAAGAGTGTGTTTTGACAGAAAGGACTGATGAAAACATGAGATAGATTGAGAACAAATGGAAATAATATGTTTTGAAATCACTGATATGTTATTGAACTGTACAGAGATTTTCCAGAAATGATGAAGATGATGAAATAATCAGTGTAGTAGCAACTGTTGATCTGAATTTTCAGCAAGTAAATCCACTTTGCTCCTTAGGAATTATAGTCAAGGATTTTTGTGGATAAAAAATTCACCAAAACAAAAATAAAAACCAAACATACACACACAGAGAAAGGGTCGACTTTCAGATACATATAAAGTTCTTGCTTCTACAAAGCTTTGCCACAAACAATTTTGACAATAGAACCAATTCAGTTCTAACGTGGGAATGCCCTGTCTCTAAACATGATTTATTTTTTGTTTATTTCATACTGGTGTTGTAGTAATAAAGTATTATACCTGACTTTTTGAGAAAACAAGCTTCACGCTAGTTTTTAAATTCTTATTTCTAGCTAAAACTACTCTAATTTAGTTTGTTTATTATCTTGTTGTATTTCCTTTCTTAGCGAAGACCAAAGTCCAGCTGAAATGCATGTGGGACTTCCTCTTCGCCGATGATGCAGCCATTGTTGCCCACTCTGCTCAAGACCTCCAACAACTCATGAATCGTTTTAGCAAGGCCTGCCAAGACTTTGGACTAACAATCAGCCTGAAGAAAACACAAGTCATGGGCCAGGGCGTGGACTCACCTCCCTCTATTACCATCTCCACACAAGAATTGGAGGTTGTTCATGACTTTGTGTACCTTGGCTCAACGATCTCTGACACTCTCTCTCTAGATGTCGAGCTGGATAAGCGCATTGGCAAAGCAGCTACCATGTTCTCTAGACTCACAAAGAGAGTATGGCTCAATAAGAAGCTGACAACATATACCAAGATCCAGGTCTATAGAGCCTGCGTCCTGAGCACACTCCTGTACTGCAGTGAGTCCTGGACCCTTTGTGCATGGCAGGAGAGGAAGCTGAACACCTTCCACATGCGTTGCCTCCGACGCATTTTTGGTATCACCTGGCAGGACAAAGTTCCAAACAGAGTAGTCCTAGAACGAGCTGGAATTTTTAGCATGTATACATTACTGAAACAGCGACGTCTACGTTGGCTTGGGCATGTCGTGAGAACGGCTGATGGTCGGATTCCAAAAGATCTCCTGTATGGAGAATTAGCGGAGGGAAATCGCCCCAGAGGGAGACCACAGCTGCGATACAAGGACATCTGCAAGCGGGATCTGAAGGCCTTAGGAATGGACCTCAACAGATGGGAAACCCTGACATCGGAGCGTTCAGCCTGGAGGCAGGCGTTGCATCACGGCCTCTCCCAATTTGAAGAGACCCTTGTCCAGCAGACCGAGGCAGAGAGGCAGTCACGGAAGCAGCAAAATCAGGGAGCTGGACAGGGGACAGATTGTATTTGTCTTCAGTGTGGAAGGGATTGTCACTCTCGAATTGGCCTTCTCAGCCACACTAGACGCTGTTCCAAGTCCTCCATACAGAGCACGTTACCATAGTCTTTCAAGACTGAAGGATGCCTAATACTAATACTAATTATCTTGTTGTATTTCCTTTCTTAGGACCCTGTTAGTAAAGGAACAGCCTAGGGACATCCAAAATGAAACAGTCCTACTAATCTAGAATGCCAAATCCTGGGAATGTTCAGAGCACAGAGAAATATTCCCAATGCAGAAGAGAGGTTAGCAAAAATATACGAATGGCATTGCCTTGTCTAATTTGAAAAACAGGCAAAAGCTTAGATGGAATGAAACATCGTGTCTAAGTCCAACTTTCTATTAAAAACCAAGAAGGGAGGAACTGTTCTGAAAACAAAGAGTTTACTTGTAGCTGCTACTAGGAGTTATCTTAAGCACAAGGCAGCAGAGGTCCAATGTTACTGATTCAAATGGCAAAGAAATTAATTTTGCAAGGAAAACAGAACCCAACAGAAACTGACAATGGGATTCAGAAGCAAACATTCCAGAGCCCCTTGAAAAATATCAAGAACAAAGAAAAAAACCCTTGAAGCTGATGTGCCATAATCACTGCCAGATAAAACACTAAAGTCCCCTTTCCACAACATTCAGCAGAAATTGAAAAATATGGCAACTGAACAAGATGAGTGAGAAATGTGAGTATGCAGACTCCAAAAAGTATGACATTTATAAGAATAAGATCAGACAGTGAAAGGCTTTCTGGATGTTTATATAATCTTAACCATAAGTGAGAGAAGGTCCTGTAAGGACAAGTCCTCTGTGCTGTGAGATGGAATATGTTCCAGTCTGGGTGTCACAGACTGCCTGCATTTTGTGAGGAGACTGGATTGAGACAAAAGTCTGACGTATGCTTAAAGACAGCAGGATAAATTACAGTATATGAAATAATACTAACATGGCCACCATTAGTTAAGTGGTGCACTGACCCTGTTCTCCCTGACTTTCACAACCATCCAGGCAATGAGAAGAATTTATTTATTTATTTATTTGATTGATTGATTGATTGATTGATTGATTGATTTGATTTGATTTGATTTATATACCGTCCCATTAGTATATGCACTATTCTGGGTGATTTACAAGTTACAAATCTCAAAGACCCCACATGGCAATAAATATAATATGGCAAATAAAAATCATAAAAAGAGAAAAGAAAAAAGAAAAACAAAATATTAAAATTAGCCTTAATATTAACAGGTTTTTCATGTCCACATCTTAACCACACCCCACGAAAATAAGGAATGGGCAGGCCTCCTCTTCCTCTTCTGGTTTTAGGTTTTTTTTTTCCCTTGCTTGCCCTAGGCAGGTTAAACTGTTGGTGTCTAGGGCTCTTTCCTCTCAAATTCCCTTCCCATAGACATATAGGAATAATGTTTTATTTATATTTTACTCCTCCACATTCAAAGACAATGAAAACACCACTTCCCACCTATCTCCCAATTATGTTTCCACTGCCAGCCACGTGCAATCTCCATCTTGGTATACACCCTATAAACTTCATTATCCCCCCACTTGCACATTATTTTCTGCAGCTTCCTATGAGGAACACTCCAAATTCTCTTCTTCCACTGAACAGAAAGTACACCCCAAGACACACACATATTGTACTGAGTCCAGCTGGCACTCCTTCCATCTTGCTTCATCAACCCACCTCCTCTGCCCACACCCAAAGTCCTAAGCTCCATGGCAGGAAGACATACATTTTGTTTTTTAAATTTATTTGCTTCTTTATTTCCATTTATATGCTGCCTTTCTCCAGTGAGGGACCTGACAGTTCACAAAATATTAAAAAGTCAATCAGCTAAAAACACATAAATTATATAATTAAAAACAATTAAACACATAATAGCATCAATTAATTAGATAATTAGCTAAAACAATCAAACACACATAAGGTAATGAAAATATCCAGCACACATTATCAAAACTCTGAGCTGCTCAGTAACTTAGAACTAGTCTCATCTCCTAAGTAGAGATGGGATGCACAGCAATGTCACAATGCAAAAATTTTTTTTTAGTAAAATGTACCTATTGACACTTCTGAGATATAGGATGCAAACTACTGCTTTTTTTGGAGGGGGGGAATCATGAATCACCAATAGTAGAATCTTGTATACTTCTGACAGGATGGTACAGTCTCTTCTGTGGTGTCCTTCTGTAAAAGTGTAGGGATAACTTCCTGAAGAATGTTCAAAGGTGACACTCTATGAAAGAGGAAAGAGCTGAACTCTATGTACAATACAATTCTATGGGAGATGGCAGACAGAGCTATGAGCCATGGGAATAGTACATCAGCTGTCTCTGAGGGCATTAAGTGATCTGATTATATGCTCAGTATTCTCTGGGTAAAGGCTGGACTTTGACATCATAGGAAGAAGTCAAAGATTATATTTTGATGATTTGCAAGGCTTCTTTAATTATAAAGAAGAGAAGAAAGATGTTCCTTGACATTAGTGATATTTGTGATATGCCTGAGGGAAGTGATCAGATTATGGTTGTCACAATTGCAATCCAGACTTGCCATATGAAGATACGCAGTTCCAGATATTTTTATATTGCTTGGGTCTTTGCTGTTGTCCAGACCCTATTACCATTCTCTTGGCTGTATTGTGAGTTCTAAATAGATAAGCCATGGCTTCGTCTGTTTCTGAATTGAACAGACTTTTCCCCATCAAAAGCAAATCTACAATTCTTGTTTTCATAATTCCTGCAGATCCCAAAATCCACACTTTCGTAAAGGTATGGAAGCATACCTTTCGCAGCACAATCCGTCATGTTCCTTGATAAATGGATTTTTCAGGTAGCCAAATAATGCACCTTTTTTTTAAAAAAAATAGAATGGTCATCAAGAAATAGAAGGCTTCATCTACTAGAGAAATTTCTGATATGCTGCCATGGTAGCTTGATAATTACCAACTCTGATAGTAATAGCAGCACATAAAAGTGTCTATCTGTCAGGGTTTTATACCTTGTCTGTTTCAGTATTAGAACAATTAAAGGAGGTATACAATATTGCCTAAAAACTGCCCTAAAAGTATTAATTCTTTTAAACTTGTAGCATGAAAACATTATTTACTACAATTGGCTTCAGCAAAGCAAGGTCACTGAGATCATAACCATTCTTTGGCATATCCACTTATTTCATTTTGTTAACCCATTTATTCACAAGAGATATGAAAATAATAAACACAACAGCTGTGAATAATTGTTTTGGAAAAGTGCGATATATGTCTGTTGATCCTTTTGCCTATAAGCAGAATTTATTGCTGGCAAGTAGAATATGTAAACAAGATCACTGGGAAAAAAAGTCATTGCTTCTTAGCAAGTATAGCTGTTTCCTAGCAAGTTAGGTAAACAAAGATTAGACCATAAAAAGTCGTTGTTTCTCATACTCCCATCAGAAGTATCCGGAGAAGAAGCTGTTATCCAAAGAGATATATAAGAAAGCAGCTCCAGAGAGTGAACAATGGATTTCACATAGGCATGGATGAACCCTGTTTAGGAATGTTGTTCTTTGTGTCTAAACATGCTTAGAGCTAAATAATGCCTTTTACTTCATTTATTTTTTTTCTTGATGACTTTAATACAGCTTGTTGGGCTGCTTATTAGAATATCTCCAGCACTGGTATAGGAGACAACCTTAATGGATTTAACAGTCAAATGATCTGACACCAATGACAAGTTCTCTGAAGTTAGTACTAGAACAATACGAAATCTTTAATTTCTTCAACTTAGATTCCTTGCTGTAGAAATACACTCTCTTGCTGTGATGTTGTTTTGATGTGGAAGGGACAAAGTAAACATTAGGCTCACAGTCACACACGGAACACTATCCGACACGAAGGCCTACACAAGGTCTTTCACATTAAATGTACTGAAGTTGACACAATAGAGACCAAAGCAACTAAAGCAAGAAGAAAGAACATCTGAAGTTGAAGTGAGTTCTAATGCTGACAGCAGAAGCTGTTTTGAGCACTATTTGCATATGGAAGCAAAAACGGTGTGTATTGGCTTATTTTCAATGGCTATGTTGATGGCCTAAAGTGATTTTCTCCACAAACATAACTTAAACTTCAACTCTGGCATGAAACCCAACTCTTACAAAGCCTTGCCAAATGGCACATTGCTAAGTGTTCTTTAATACTAACTGAATTCCATCAAGCTGATTACCACTTAGGAGACTTTTGCCAGGGTTTTCTAGATGTTACCAGTGCCTTCTCTGAGGGCACTCTTGGACTGTAGCATCTACCACAGACTTGCAATGAGGAAACTTTATTTGACTGTCATGAGAACCTTGTCCCTCTGTTGTTACAGTGTGGGAAGACAGTACCAAAATCAAAGCAAACAGATACTGTAGTAAACCTGAAATTCAAATGACAAGCTGCTGAACCTTGCTAGAATGTTTTGCATGATTGCCAGGATATTGGTTTCTGATGTTTTCTGAACTACCAGGCAGTTATCTCAGATATTGAAGAAAAATGATGCCATAGCCTCTTTATCAAAATTGGACCGAACTACCGTATGGTTTGCATCAATAATAGCTTCAGGGTTCAATGTTATCAAGAGGTAAGATATATTCCAACTAGAGATGGGCACAAACTGAAAAACAAACCAGTTCCAGTAGGAGGAATTAACTTCTTTTTACCATCTGACCACAAAGCAACTATTACAAGTTTTCAATGGGCATTCTCTGTTACAGTTAGAATACTGGTAGTACTCTTGCAATACTACCAAAAGTATAATCCCTATCATCTCACCCATTAACACAATGTAACATTGAAGTCTATACCATTTAATCGAGGAAAAGCAGAGGAGAAAAAGGATTATTTCACCCTATCTCTCTGTATTCTATTTTCGTTAAGGGTATTTTATACTGTGTAGGAACAGAATTCTGCATAAACTCAGAAATTAGGAGAATTCATAAGGAAGGTGTTAGGGTTCAGAAGTTTACAGTTGCCAAAAGATCATGCCATCTGTCCAGAAAACCCTGGTGCATAATTTGATTGTATGTGTCTACAATTATTTATGGAGGAGGGGGCCTGCTCCCTAATTATATTTGCAGCAGAGGTGGGCAACAGTCAACCTTTAGATGTGTTTGGTCTACAACTCCCATCAGCTTTACCCACTATAAGTAACAATGAGGAACTCTGACATATGCAATCTGAAAATATTTGGAAGTCTGGAGTTGCCACTCTGGCTTAAAAGTGTCCTCTTGGACCTGAAATCCAACAAATTAAACCCACATAAGTTCTGAAAAAACAGGGATGCCATATTTATTTATTTACAAGATTTTTTAGCTGCGCCATTACCAGTGGTCTCTGAGCGGCGTACAACAATATTAAAACTTTAAAAACATTAAAACCATTAAAATAGGCAATATTATAATAATATCCTATAATATTGCCTATTTTTAATGGTTTTAATGTTTTTAAAGTTTTAATATTGTGTGTGTAAGACAGAGTGGGGTAGAAAAGTGATGTCTAAGCTTCAATCACAAGCCCTGTTCTTCCAAATTGATCTTTTACTGCAAAATACAAATAGCCCCAGAGGGTAGGGCTGAAACTAATGGATTCAAATTATAAAAAAGGAGATTTTGTGTAATCACCAGCAAGAACAGCCTGTCAGTAAGCACATATTGGTATGAACTATGCATATGAACTATGCACTGTGGTGCTGGAGGAGACTCTTGAGAGTCCCCTGGACTGCAAAGAGAACAAACCTATCCATTTTGAAGGAAATCAACCCTGAGTGCTCACTGGAAGGACAGATCCTGAAGCTGAGGCTCCAATACTTTGGCCATCTCATGAGAAGAGAAGACTCCCTGGAAAAGACTCTGATGTTGGGAAAGTGTGAAGGTAAGAGGAGAAGGGGACGACAGAGGACGAGATGGTTGGACAGTGTCATCGAAGCTACCAACATGAATTTGACCCAACTCCGGGAGGCAGTGGAAGACAGGAGGGCCTGGCGTGCTCTGGTCCATGGGGTCACGAAGAGTCGGACACAACTTAACGACTAAACAACAACAATGCATATGAATTGGAAAATTTCTCATTCTCTACAATTTTCTGAGTCTTACAATGCCAAGACTCCCTGCCAATACCTTCCTACATCAGAAGATCTCCCAACTTCCCTTTTGTGTTCTTTAAAACATTTTTCACTAGTTGTTCTGTGAAGAAAAATGCCAAATTTTCTTCCAATCTCCCCACTTCCAATGTCTCCACTGGTTCTTCCTCCAATTTCTCAATAAATTTGTTACAAAGTACTACACTTGGTTGCTTTTGCTACAACAGGCTAATTAATATTACTTTCCTGGAATTTGTGAAGCATGATGAAATAAAATTTGAGACATAACAGCTGAAATCTTGTTGCTTAGCATAAGAAAATTTATAACTTTCAGCCCATACTTAGCCAGCAAATAAAGAGTCCCCACTGTGATTCTTCGGGCCATGCACATACATTGGCACGGTGCATGCTTGAACACCCCCCTAAATTACTGCAGGGATTTTTTTATTTGCCATTTGTAAACAGGCTTAAATTCACAGATTTTCTTATACTAAGGAACTTGATTTCAGTCAATGAATGCATGTTAGCTATATAGGTAAAGGTAAAGGTTCCCCTTGACATTTATTCCAGTTGTGTCCGACTCTAGGGCACGGTGCTCATCCCCGTTTCCAAGCCATAGAGCCAGCGTTTGTCCGAAGACAGTTTCCGTGGTCACGTGGCCAGGGCGGCTAGACATGGAACGCCGTTACCTTCCCACCGTGGTGGTACCTATTTATCTACTTGCATTTGCATGCTTTCGAACTGCTAGGTTGGCAGGAGCTGGGACAAGCGACGGGAGCTCACTCCGTCGCGTGGATTCGATCTTACGACTCCTGGTCTTCTGACCTTGCAGCACAGAGGCTTCTGCAGTTTAACCCGCAGCGCCACCATGTCCCTGTGTGTTAGCTATATACTGAAAGCAAATTATTAGGAAGACAATTATGTTCCATTCTTATTCTTTCTTCTATGTAAAAAAATTACATGATGCTAAGCTGTTTTACACAGTGACATTAAATCCAACTGAACAAAATCTAGACAAAAGTATGGATTTCTCCACACAGGCTACTTCTTCCATATTTGCAAAAAATACTATAGGAACACAATAATCAGACATCCTGTAACAGCACTGAAGGTTAGTTGCATAATTCTCTGTATCAAAATATTTATATTTTAAGCTAATGGAATCAGCTGATGCAATTAGTCATGATGACGTATTTCATTCATCACTCAGAAGAAATATCCAGAAAGCAGAAATACATTGTTACAGTCTCTCTTGCCCAGCTTCCAATCTTCAGTACTGAAATGTTGCAGTAATAGTTATTAGTACCTTTCATGATCACCCAAGTCAGATAGAAGCTCATCAATGTGCCTTTGTAATTCACCTCCTTCCAAGTTTTTTAGTTTCTTCAGTTCACTCTGGAGAAAAAACCAAAGTTCTTTGGCTCCATTTTCAATCCTCCTTCTCAATATTTCATGATCTTTTCCTAAGCCCACTAATAAAATAGAGGGAAAAGGAGAGGGAAGAATTATCAACATTATTTATCCCACTAAACAAAACAGACATTTGTGGAAACGCAAATCCATTCTGAAACAAAACCAAAAAATATATACAAACCATCTCCTGTTTGTTGCTTATAGTTTTCCATCTGTTCTTTGGCCTTTATTAGCTGTTCTTCTAAAGCATGTACTCTTCCTGCAGCAGGGCCCTGATCAATAGGACCTTCTGGTATCCTGTAGCAAGAAAGAAACAAGTAACACAGTATGTGTGGAAGCCGTATTGATAGTTCTGTGTGTTAAGTAAGAGTTAACAAAGAGACAAGCAACCTGCACCAATAAAAAGCTGCTTGGCATCTAATATACAAGTTTCTCTCTGAAACCATAAGCAAAATATAAAGATTTGGCATGGATCCAAAATGAGTAAGGACAGAAGAGAAGTGGCTAATCAATAGTTCTAAGTGCTGGTCTGTAAGCACAAAGACTTAACAGGAGACCATGTAGCTGCCAGGTCTGATCATGAATATATGCATGAGGAACACCACTTACTGGACAAACACAGTTTCCTTGCAAATATTCTACCACAAACTATTGTGCAAAGGAGAAATGCCTGCAAATGACAGACAGGCAGTAAAAGCAGCAGAATATATCTAGATCCCAAGTTCCATTTTGCAAAGAAAATAAGCTAGCTACTAGTTTTCACAAAACTGCCACTGATGACCACATAATCTCTACAAAGGTCACTGACATATCAAATAGCAAAGAAAAATGATATAACAAACAGCAATCTTTCCCTGTTTGAGCCACACTTCTCTCCAAAGTGTTAATGGTAGCTCTATACACCACTACATATTTCACCAGGGTGCAAGCTTACTTGGCATCTCATAATGTCACTATACATCATAAGTTCACTCTGATATATCTTGTATCTGAACCAAACTTATCAAATAAATTGATTACTCTAAACCAAAGGATCAAATATCCATAAGGTTAACTCAACTAAAGAAACTGAGGGTCAAACTGGCTATTTTATTTATTTATATGCCTCTTTTCTCCCCATAGGGTCCCAAAGCGGCTCACAACAGTTAAAACTATGCAATACAACAGGTTTAAAAATTATACAAAAATTATATTAAAAATAATTCAACGTTAATAAAGACTAAAGCCAAGATTTAAAACAATTTAAAAATATTTTTAAAACATTTAAAATATATAAATGTGATAAATACAGTATTCCATAGATCCTCACTTATTGCTTAAAAACCTGCTTAAAAGGGAAGTCTTTGCTGATGACAGAAAGACAAGAGGGACTGAGGACAGAAAGACTATTCCAACCTATGCTAAGCCAAAGAATTTCACCAATACTAAATATTTGCTGACTATAGGTAACATCTAGCTAATACTTGACATCAATATTCACAAAGGAAAACTCTTTTCTTTTAGAAAATCCACAAAGAACAAAGGATCCTTCAAAATCATTAGTAACAAGTTTTAAATTTAAACTTCAAGAAGCACAAATCACCAATTGCTATAATACAAATGATTCTCAATTAAGCAGAAATATCTAAGAGGAAAATGTCAAGCACTACAAAAATATTTATCTGGTGAGCCACCATATGTAGGGGGTGGGGGGAGGAAATGTATCTTCTGTTGAAATATGTAGCAACCCCACATGTTCTGTATGAAAACCTAACTTGTTTTCTAACCTAACTAGGGGGCTTGAACTTCTTTGAGGCAGTTTTTTTCCCGTTAGTACCAGTTTAACATATGTTATGTAGTTTTCTCCTTTTTTCCCCACTTAAACATGTCTTTATTGTACAACGATGAGAATGAAGTAGAAGCATCTGTCCAATAAAATTATCTGGGTGAGATCATTCATCTTCAGTTTCCCACCATTCATCACATGTGAAGAAGCTACATGCTTCACTCTTTTCCAGGTGCACCTTAGAGTGCAATTCTTTTTTCCCCAAAAAACTTTATTTTAGACAATCAATCCCATTACAAACAGATAATATATTATCTTACTTACTAAATATTTTAACATTCTCAACACCAGCTATTCACACCATTGAACAAAATTACACTGAATCTCAAATCCCCATTCCATCCTAGAAAGTTACCGACCAACAGTTTGAGCAATCTAGATTATTTCCTAAATCATGTGACTTTTCATTTAATTCATTAGCGTATTTTATTAAAGGTTTCCAAGTTTCAAAAAATGGTCTGTGCTTTATTTCTGCTCTGTATATTCTGATCATATTGGTCAATTTCTCCATCAAATGCGTTTGCCATATCCTATTCAAAAATGTCTCTAATGAAAGATCTTGGGTGTTTTTCGAGCTTTTAGCAATCTCACACCTTGCAGTTCCTATAATATTTGCAATTGAGTCTTTATTAAATAGCTTCTCATTTCCCCCTGTAAATGCTGAAAATAATAGTAATATTTCATTCGCAATTTTTTATTAGTCAGTATTTCTGTCCAATTGATTACATCCTGCAAAAATGCTTCTATTTTTGGGATGTAGTTTTCTCCTTAGTCATGATTTTTAAGAGACTAAATTATTCTTCTTTTTAATACGAACAATCCAATGTCTTCATGTCAAGTTTCTGAGCACATAATTTTGTAGATAAATATTGCCTTTTGAACAGATAAGCTATCTATCTGCCATGGCAGGTCTGCCTTTTTTTCATTTTAGGCATATTGCATAGTTGTGGCCCTTCCTGGACAGGAACTCCCTAATCACACTGCTCCATGTACTGGTAATCTCTACGATCAATTACAGTGGTGCCTCGCTAGACGATGTTAATCCGTTCCGTGAAGATCGCTGTCTTGCGAAAACATCGTCTAGCGAAGCACGTTTTCCCATTGGAATGCATTGAAATCTCTTCAATGCGTTCCAAGGGAAAACTCGTCGTCTTGCGAAGATCTCCCATAGGGAAACCTCGTCTAGCGAGCGCGGGTCCCCGTTGGAATGCACTGACAGCTTTTGACCACTAGTCGGTGCATTCCAATGGGGAAACCTCGTCGTCTAGCGAAAATTCCCCATAGGAGACCATCGTTTTGCGAAGTGCAGTAGCGATCGCAAAAAGCCATCGTCTAGCGATTTCCTCGTCCTGCGAGGCAATCGTCTAGCGAGGCACCACTGTACTACAATGCTCTCTGCATGGAGCTACCTTTGAAGATGACTCAGAAGCTTCAAACAGGTACAGACCCTGGCAGCAAGGTTAGTTTTAGTACAAGAAAGTATGATCATATCTACCCAAAATTGGCTAGCCTGCATTGGCTGCCTGTTTGCTTCCAGGCAAAATTCAAAGTGTGAGTGTTAACTTTTAAAAGCCCTTTATGGTTTGGGTCTTTGTTACCTGTTGGGGTGGCTCTCCTTAAGGCACCTGGTCTATCCAGGCTTCATGGCTGTGGGTGGTCACCCCTAGAGACGCCAGAAAAACTACCAACAGGAATTGGGCTTTCTCAGTGGTGGCTGCAATGCTATGAAATGCGTTGCCTGTTGATGTTTGCCAGACTCCCTCCCTTCTGACCTTCAGAAAATGTGTGAAAGCTGTGTTTTTCAAAAAAGCCTTTGGGATAATCCTCTCCCTTTGATATTTTGGTGGACCTATGTGCTTTTACTTTGAGCTTTTCTGCCGTCACTTCTGGAGGTTTTTCCCATCTGTTTTTATTAATTGGGTGTCTGTGTTTGGTGGGTGGGTGATTTTTTTTTTATTGCTGTCAGCCACCCAGAGTAGTGCTCTGTCACTAAATCCATCCATCCATCCATCCATCCATCCATCCATCCATCCATCCATCCATCCATCCATCCATCCATCCATCCATCCATCCATCCATCCATCCTTCAAATGCAAGATTTTTGACTACAAAAGCAGTATACAATTGCACACTGTAATCACCGTATAATAAGGGTAGAGGACCAGCTAGCCTTACATGGTAAAGATAGGCATTAACTCCTTAACTAACGAGGGAAGTCACACATATAGCAAATTGTCCAAGACAGTGAAAACCTCTTATATTCACAGGAGCCTCGTGGCACAGCGTTTAAACTGCTGTACTGAAGCTAAAAATGTGCTCACAACCCGGGGTTCAATCCCAGGTAGCTGGCTCAAGGTTAACTCACCCTTCTATCCTTCCAAGGTCGGTAAAATGAGTACCCAGCTCACTGGAGGGACAATCTGTAGCCTACATAATTAACTTGTAAACCACCCAAAGTGTTTTAAGTGCTATGGGATGGTATATAAGCGACACACTTTGCTTTTTGCTTTGTACACTTGGGAACTTGTTTCTTCAATATTAATTGCAGAGAACTACAACAAAATACTGTAGTGCAAAATGATTTTTCAGTTCAGTAGTTAATAATGATTGCCAGACACTTTGCAGTTCAAGTATTACATCAGCCAATACTACTATGTAGTATTAGGAAAGCTACATTCTCTTCGCCACAACCATAATGAACAATACAGGGAGAGAAAATATGCTTTGCTGAATTTTTCTATGGGTTTCTGATGTCATGTATGAAAGTTACTTTAAATCTTTTACCACTAACAGAAATAGGAAGTGCTCCCAACACCATTTTGTTCATTCAAAGATGAATGATTGCAGTCAATTGTAAATTGTAAGTATTATTTTGAAACTTTTCAAGTTATTAGAAAAAAATCTGTTGTTGCTTCCTACTGAGATAAAGTGTGTCAACTACATCCATTCCTGAAGACTTCAACATTTAGAAGCATCAAAGTAAAGTTTTAACCGTATGATTGCACTGCTTCATTTGTGGAAACTTACAAGAGGTCCAGATGATATTGTTTCCTATTTGCAGTTGTCCTGATTCCTCATTGCCTCTTCTCATTTTTTAAATAAAGAAAATCGGTAAGTGGAAGGAGCTAATGTAGCAGCAGGAGTCCTATGTTTGGAAACATACTTAGCCAGGTTGACACACAGCTTACTTACATAACAAGTGAATTAACACAATCAGTTCTCCATGATGTCTCTTTGAAGATTGCAAGGAAAATTACAGTTGCTCACGGGAAGCACATGATTCTCTTATTGAAAAAGCTTCTAATAATTATAAATGCCTTTAAAGATCTTTGCTGGCATGGAACAAAGATGTCTGAAGGATGACCTTCTCACACACAAATCCGACAGCTTACTGATTCATAAAAACATGTTTATGTTGGGACCAAAGAAGAGAACATTTCATTGACTGTGCTAAAGCTCTGGAACTCACTATCCCCTGCCAAAAGAAGCTCATTTCTCCCCAAATCCCATATTAAGATTCTGTGAGAATGTTGTGGAAACACCCTAAAGAGTTCACTAAACGTAGGAAGCTCATTGGAGGAACAACAGGTAATAATAAAGCAAATCAAGCAACATACTGTACATGGCATTGAAAACCAAATATAATCTCAAACAAGATTAACTTTACAATTGTATTGCAAGAAATTGGAATGAAAAACTACATTAGCACAAAATGGCAATTTGTAAAACAGAAGCAGAAAAAAAAACTACTGCTTAGGCAGTTCTGTTCATAAAAATATGAGCCATGCAACAGCTACATGCAAAATTAGTTGTGTGAAACAGCATTCTGCATGTGGACTGTCTAAAATCAGTTCTGTCTTTCTTAGGCTAGAGTCTTAAGCAGATTATTGCATATGTGTGAGTAACAGATACTCTTGAAGTAAAAAAAAAAAGGTCCTTCAGCACAAAGCAATCCCTGGACTACAACAGGGTCTAAAATGTTACATAAATCCCTGTTCTTTAGTAAAAATTTCTAGTGAGCTAAATACATTAGTCTTTCACTGCAGCATCATCAAAAGGGGCACAAGAAGGGCCAGAACAAACAGTAGAAAGCAGTAGAACAAGGAGTCAGTCAAAAGGGTCAACTCTATCCCCTGTGAACTGAAAGGGGAGAAAGGTTTTTTATTTCGCTGAATATCTTAATCAGTTCATCTATGAATTGTCACAGCTTTTGTTTTCTTTCATGACCACTGTTTAGACTCCGGTTCGGGAATCTCATGACCCAAGGCCAAATCTACCCCTATAGGATTCCTTCAATGGCCATGCCTTGTTCCCTATAACACTATGGCTTGCCCATTTTTAAAATATTTTTTCCCATTCTGAATGGTTAAAATGTCTCTCTTAAGATTTAATTAATGACAGGACCAGTAAAATAGACTGGTTATTTCCGGTTTCACATTTTCTTGTCTTTCACCCCATCTACCACTGGAATGCGTTCCTCAAAAATTCTCTGAAAATATTCTCCAGTCTTGTTTTACATATTTCTAATGCCTATATATTTTGCATTTCTACTTCTTCTAGTTTTCCTGATTACAATTCCCTATCCACAATGGTTCACGAGAGGTTAAACTCTCTCTTATTACTTGGAAGTTGGCAAAAATTGTGGAATTTTATGGTTGGATTGGGATAAAGTGGTTTTATTATCATATATATGTTAATATGCTTATCTCTGCCAGGATGTACTTATCATCTCCCAATGACTGGTTCTAAAATAACCACTGTTAAAACTATTTTTGCACTTTTTTATGTTTCTAGTTCTCAACTATTCTATGCCACCTAAGGAAGTGTATAAAAATCCACTTGCTGAGATAAGATTCCATATATTTTATGAAGGAGGCTGCTGTCTGTGAAAGCACATGTCAAATTCAACTTGTTAATCTTTAAAGCATCATTCTTCATTACTGTTTTTTAGTAAAATCTTCAGGAAAAGCTTTGCTCTAGCCCTGTGATTTTATGTCCTGCCATTTCACATTTTCAATTTGGTCTAATCCACATACCATATTTTTCCGTGTATAAAATGACACTTTTTCCTAAAATAATTAAAGGAAAAATTGAGGGTTGTTTTATACTCAGAAGTGAGGGGGAGGGGAGGGATCAAAGCACTTTGATCCCTGCTTTCCCCCTCCATGTTTTGCAAAGAAAATGGAGGAGGAAAGCGATTCCTGCTTTCCCCCTACATTTTCGTTGCAAAAAGCAGCTTTCCCCCTCCACGTTTTGCAAAGAAAATGGAGGAGGAAAGCGATTTCTGCTTTCCCCCTACATTTTCGTTGCGTAACTCACAGGTAGTGGCATGGATAATGTGAAGCAGCATTCCCTGTACAAGAAAGACCTATTTTGGCATTCAGGGAAACACAACCTCAACCCTCAATACTGCATACCTCACCATGACATTCAGCTAAGTGAAGCCTGCCTAGTATTGAGAGGGGGGAAGCATTCTGATCATTCAGAAACACTTCAAAGACATAAAATCACTTAGCTGTCCTGGGCTTCTGTAGAGAAAGGTGAGATATAAACCAAATAAGTAAACAACCTCATTCTAATAAAATGCACTTCTTCTACATTGAGCTTCAACAGCCCTGCCCTGCTTCATTTCTCTACAAAAACCTAAATCACCAAGAAATTACAAATACTGCAAGACACCCTGTCACGTTCCCGCCTGTCCCTTGATTGTTTCACCAAACACAGGGCACAAGCTATGTGTCTTTCAGCTGCCACCAGTTGATTACATCAACATTATGTATTATTAATAATAGAGGTCCAGGCCATGTGTCATTTTAAATAGAACCAAATAGAAGTTGTTTATTAATACAGATGATCAGTGTCTTTAACTCTTAACCAAACATCCCACTTCATCCACCCTCAACCGCCAACCCTCTCTCTCTCTACTCCAAACTCCCAGTTTCAAAACCTCTCTTCTCAACCCCCTCCACTCCCCCTCCTGCAGAGACTCTTATATCTGATGACTCTGCCTCTCCAGCACTCTCATTGGTACATGCAAATAGCTTATTACTATTCATGACCTGGGCGGATGCTACACTCCTCCCCTCTTAATAAGTTTGTGACAGGAGGGGAAACTTAACTGTTTGCCCTCATAGACAAACAAAAATACATGAAAGACTGCAAATGTCAACCTCTTACATTACTAAGGATATATTACTTACATTAATAAGGATTACATTACATTATTCTTACATTACAAAGGATACTTACTCTTATTTTCACCATCACTATACATACCTCTTATTTTATTAATATCCAAGCAAATTTTGCACTTTAAGCATATTCCATAACTATTGCATAAACAGAACAGTTAACATTGAACTCAGATAAAAACAAAGAATTTTATCTAGTCATTTGGTCTCCTAGACAAAGTATCAGCAACTACATTCTGGGTCCCTTCTATGCTGCAGATTTCAAAGTCAAAGTCCTGTAAAATCAGTGAATCAGCAATCAATTTGCTGCTGTTGGCTTGAATAGTCCTTAGCCATAGAAGAGGAGAGTGGTCTGTGCACAGGACAAATCTTCTCCCCCAAATGTATGGCTTCAGCTTTTTCAGCATCCATATGATAGCTAGACACTCTTTCTCAATGGTAAATAAATGTTTCTCACCAGGTTGGAGTTTCTTGCTGATGTACGTTGTGGTGCCCAGGGCCCCCTAAAGAGCGCCTAGGACTCGGTCAGAGAGTTCGACAGGCCACTTACCTACCACCTTTGCACTGGGGCAAGTCCCAAGACCTCAGCAGTGCGTAGCGTAAGCCCTTTGAACAAGTCTGACCTTAAAAGAACACTTTACTTTTACCCAGTACTTTGCAAGTACAGACACATGGGCTTTGTGATTCCTTAGAACTCACAACAGCTCAGTTAGGTAGGACTCTTAAAGATAGCTAGTTTGTGGCCCTCTCCACCTCCTGGATTTAGCCAGACCCTGCTGTTCAAGAGACCAGTCCTTTGTAAGGATTTTTATAATTAATTTTTATTAGAAAAATAGTTTCATAGAATCAGTTTATATTGCACAAGCTTTAGCATAAAGAACATATTCAAAGATTATTACAGTTAAATAAAATAACTATTTCCCATTAAAATAACAAACACTACTAAGCTGGGCTGAAGAGGGCTACAGTGGGCTAACCCCACCTCCTTCTTTCTCTTTACTTACATCCTCTCTCAATCAAGCTCCTTTCTCTCCCATCATCATGGAATCGAATCCCAGAAAAAGACTTCTTTCACGTAACCCATCATCCATTTTCTACACTCTCTAACTCCTCCCTTCTTCTTGACACTTCATGGCTGTTAACCAATTAGCCCCAAGGGGCTGTAACACCTTCCTTCTCCCTTAATTCCCATGGAAGTCCAGGTGTCTTATCTCTTCTCCAATTAGCTCGGAATGTTGAGTCTTCCACGGGCTCCTAGGTTCGACCTTCAGTTTTATCTCGAACCATGCTGTACCGATCTTCAGAAAAACACTCTTATAGCACTTAGAAAAACACATTCCAATGTCTCTCAAATCATCTTTACACAGAACCTGTCTCACTCCATCTTACATTTCTCTGACTACATATCCCATCATCATGACATACGTTACTGAATGTAGATTCCCACTGTCGTCTGCTTGGCACAGCACGGCTCCCAGTCTCATGTTCAACGCATCCGTGTAGATGATGAACTCACGGTCGAAGTCGGGTGCAATAAGGACAGGTCCTGAAGTCAGCGCCCTCTTAAGATGACTGAAGACTACCTGGCACTCTGATGTCCACTGGATGTTTTCAGCTTGCTTCTTTCGGGTTAAGTTTGTTTTCTTTTTGATTAGTGGCTTCATTTTCTCAACTGTGGGAAGAGTAGGCAGTTTCTTCAACTCCTCCAGAACAGCTATGGCTGCGTTCTTCTTTGACATCTTCTTGCACTTGCCTTCACCCTCACCCATAAACTCGACCACAGGTACTTTTGTCACAAAGCTCTTCATATGAGGGGGACCACTTTCCCAGGTCACCTCAAAATTCACAGGCAAGTTCCTTTTAAATGCAATCTCAAACACTTGGCTCATTTCAGATTTATTGAGATTTTCATCATCTGGTTCTCTCCCATTAATCTCTGGTTTCTCAGGCAGGGGCTCTTTATGGGCCTCAGCATCAGTACCTCGTCCTCGGGACAGAATGTTCTTTCCTGGGCCTTTTTATTATACTAGCTTTTCTTCTTTTCTTGAGTACCCTTTAAGTTTTGCTCTGCTATTTCAAAGGACTTTTGCAGACCCACACGTTGGAAAGGGGTTGAGATCACTGGCAATGGGCATAGCTTAGCCCTCGTCTTGTCATTTGAAGTACCTCATTTTTGGCAAGTATCACAGCTTTGACAATATTGTTTAACTTGCTTCCCCATCCCTGGCCAATAAAAGTTCTGGGCCACCCTTTGCTTAGTGCAAGAGATGCCCATGTGTGCTCCAAATACATCTTTGTGTGTCTTTTCCAAAATCTTTTCTCGGTATTTAACCGGTACAATTAACTGTTTGTGGGGTCCTTCTCCCCCCTATGAGGAGTCATTAAAACCTCTCTATATAATAAATCTTTTTCCACACAATACCTCCCTGGGTGTTCAAGGGTCAGTGGAATGGGATTCTCCTTAACTTTTATAAAGCAATCATTTAAAGTATTATCTTCTTGTTGTTCATTAATGAAGGAGGAACTCTTAGGATTTCTCATCAGCACTAAATCAGCTGTGTCCCTCATTTCAGGTTGTTCCCCTAAAATGGGTTTTTCAATTATGGTTTCAGCGCTTCCCTCAGTGGCTTCAATCTGCCTGCCATGAGAGCGGGTTACTATTAAAACACTCTGCACATGCTTAGATAGATCTAAACCAATCAGACAAGGAGCTGGGATTTGATCTGACACTGCTACGTTCCATATACCAGACCACCCATGGTACTTTACTACTCTAGCCATTGGCAGAACCACAGAGTCCAAACTAATGCCTTTGAGGGAGATGACCTCACGTTCTAACATTTTTTCTTTAGGAATGATGTCTGAGTGACAAATAGTAATCTGGGAACATGTATCTCTTAAACCTAAATACTTTATATTGTAAATAAAAATAGTTTCCCCAGAGCTATCCAGGAAATCTTGATCGTACTTGATAAAAAAAACACTAACACTTTAGCTTCAGGAAGCTCTGGTCTCTCTGCCAAGTCTGTTCCCCTAACAACAGTGCTGCTGCTGGTAGCTTCAAGCTGCTGCAGGCTGAAGGAGAAATACTTTTTTAGGCTGAATAAAATCCCTATTCTTTTGAGTTTCACATTGAGCAAAAAATGTCCCTCTTCCCCACAGGAAAAACATTTCTTATTGGCCCTATGCTCAGAATAAGGGGATTTATTAACTCTTCCCTCAGAACTATTTGATTTCAGGAGACGTTGCTCTGGGAATGAGGGTTTGGCTTTAAAATGGCTTCCCTTAGCTTGAGCCTCACTGAAGTAATTTTTACCAGATTGGGATTTCTTACTGTCGTCCCACACTTTTCTACCAATTTTTCCCTCAGAATATTGAGGATCTCTGATCTCACTAATAGAATCAGCATATTCAGACACTTGTAGCACATTTTTAGGATCCTTGTCCTTGACCAGATAACGCAATTCCCTTGGCAAAATTGAATAAAATTGTTCCAATCCAACCACATTTTTCATTTGTTCTAAGGAAGTGATATGTTCCTGCTCTAACCACCTATTAAGAAACTGAGTCAACCTTGCCCCAAGTTGAGCAAAAGACTCCTCAGGTTTTTTTGAAATTGATCTAAATTTTCTCCTTAGATGCTCTGAATTAATCCCAAATCTGGAATACACCATCTTTCTATAAGCCTCAAAATCTCTAGCTTGCTCCAGAGGCATCTGTGAATAGATTTCAGATAACACACCACCTATTTGTGATCTTAAAATTATCATTCTTTCATCATCTTTAATCCCAAAGTCCCAACAAGCTCTCTCAAATGAAATCAGGAAAGATTCAGGACAATCTCCAATCCGATATTGGGGAAATTTCTTTAGGTCAATTTTTGAGGGATTTACCACACTGGAATTATTATTATTATTTTGAGCAGCCAGTTCCAATTTCTTCATCTCAATTTGGAACTGCATTTCTCTTTCTCTTTGCCTGTTTTATTGCTCAAATTCCCTTTGCCTGGTTTCTTGCTCAAATTCCGTTTGCCTTTCAAGTTCTCTGATTTTTTCTCTTTCCAATTCTAATTGGTTTTTCATAGCTAACTCCTTCAGTTTGAATTCTTGTTCTAGCTTCCATTTTTCCAAATCTTGGGAGCTTTGGATATTTTCTCCCTCTGAGGCAATTTTTAGTGAGCCCTCAGTTTCTTCCTAACTGCCCAGAGTAGACACATTCTAGATGGGCGGTATATAAATCTAATAAAATAAATAAATAAATAAATCCCTCACTTTGAATTTGAGGGTTCCCATTTCCCTCAGCACCCTGGGGCTCAACTTGTGCCTCCATAACCAACTTTTTACTTCGTTTGGGTGGCATAAAAAATACAATTCCTTATTACTAGACTGGTTCTTTTCCCTCACCAGAGCCAAAAGGACCTTTCTTTCAGTGGCTTTCCTTATAACTAGGTTGCGCTTTTCCCAGCAGCTCGCCTCGGCTACTCCCAAGCTCACAACCCTTGCCAAAATATTTTCCTGTCTGGGCAATTCTTGTCTCCAGACACAAGAACAACTTGCTGCGTAGCTTTTCTTTACTTTTAGCTTTTATTATCACCTGAGATCTATCCTGACTTAGGCTTCCACTCCATCCGCTACTGCTCTTTTCCCTCAGAGCTCTGGATTTTCAGCTAGCCACTTGGTCTTGTAAATCCTGAGGTACATGGTTTCTCTTGAGTAGGTATTTTCCCTATCTTAGGATTCTCCAGATCTGGGTTCAGAAGTCCCAAAACTAAGTCCTCCACAAGACTCTAACGGGTAACCACTTCTTACCACAGATCCTAACCCCTCCTAGCTAGGAATACCTTCAAACTCAAGCCCATTCAATTTTTCACTGGAATGCTTCATATCCCAGCACTGTGCCACCAATTTGTCACATTCCCACCTGTCCCTTGATTGTTTCACTAAACACAGGGCACAAGCTATGTGTCTTTCAGCTGCCACCAGTTGATTACATCAACATTATGTATTATTAATAATAGAGGTCCAGGCCATTTGTTATTTTAAGTAGAACCAAATAGAAGTTGTTTATTAATACAGGTGATGAAGGTACAACCAATGTCTTTAACTCTTAACCAAACATCCCACTTCATCCACCCTCATCCACCCTCAACCGCCAACCCTCTCTCTCTCTACTCCAAACTCTCAATTTCAAAACCTCTCTTCTCAACTCCCTCCACTCCCCCCTCCTGCAGAGACTCTTATATCTGGTGACTCCGCCTCTCCAGCACTCTCATTGGTACATGCAAATAGCTTATTACTATTCATGACCTGGGCGGACACCACACACCCCTCCAACTCCACACAGGAAAATTACTCCAAAATCATTGGGCTAGTTTGTAGGACTGGCATAACTCACAGTCTCTCAAACACAGCCCCATCGCATGCAGTATGAGCAAATGGTATTATAAAAACAACTTCTCTCTTAATACAGGGGTTCCCAATCTTGGGTTCCCAGATGTTCTTGGACTACAACTCCCATAAGTCCTGGCCAGCACTGTTAGCGGTGAAGGCGTCTGGGAGTTTTGGTCCAAGGACATCTGGGGACCCAGGGTTGGGAACCACTGTCTTAATACATGGCCAGGGTAATTTTCACCTTGAAATCCCTATTAGTGTCATAATAAATCAGTTACTACTTGACAACAGATAACACACATACAGTACACTACTGCTATATCACATACTAAAATCCTGGATTCTGAAGATTTTTTTAATGTAGTAGACCAGAATATTACTGGGAAACAGACAGCATACACATACTGGCCAAGATCCGAATTAACAGCGCAAGATGTTAGTTTCAGTCTGATATTACCCTGTTTCCCTGAAAATAAGACCTAACCTGAAAATAAGCCCTAGTATGATTTTTCAGGATGCTCGTAATATAAGCCCTACCCCAAAAATAAGCCCCAGTTGAGTGAAACCCCGGCCTCCACCATTGTGCAGCAAGCAGAAGAAGATGACAGGACTGTATTTGAATAAATGTAGATTGCCGTACATGAAAAAAATAAGACATCCCCTGAAAATAAGACCTAATGCGTTTTTTGGAGCAAAAATTAATATAAGACCCTGTCTTATTTTCGGGGAAACAGGGTACATGTTCAAACCTCAATGATTTTGAGCAGCCTCAAACCTGTAACATCTGCTTTCATACACACGATACAAGAAGCTAACTATCAAGCTATCGGATAGACACAGGACTACTGTATTCCACTCTTGAACTGTACAGAATCAAGTCGGAAATATGTCTGTCCAGAATAAATGGACATAGGTCTGTATATATATGCTCCTTAGAGAAAGTAGCAGGAAATTATTTCATTATGAATTCACTTTTTAAAATCTATGCTGATAGAGAAAACAGAATTCCAGAAGAGTAGTAGCATTTCAATAAAGGTTCTAGAAGCCTACCTGAGAGACTCTGCCATTCTTCGTAAGTCTTCATTTTGCTGTTTTAACCGTTCAAGTTTTGCTAATATCTTTGATAGTTCACGACTAGAGTGATCTGGATGCTCACTATCTCTTACTAAATGTCCACCTATGTAAAACAACAAAGTCCCCCAAGCAAAAAGGATGAGCATAATCCAACGCCAGGAGCCAGTCCATGGTCGCATTTTCAGATGTTCTATCCACTATCAAATAGTTTTTGTTCACAAAGTAAACATTTTAACTCCTCAGTCAGTTCAAATATTCCAAGATGTCTGTGCCGTTAATTCACCACATTGTGCTTTTCACAGTATTTGTCCTACAGCAGAGCGATTATCCTGGAGAATGAATAATCCAAGTTTCTAATCTTACAAGTGTTGTACCTGTGGGAAAGAAATAAAATTAAATTAAATATTGAGCATGAAAAATAGTAGAATACAGTTTATATGAATTGATGTTGAACTGCAAGACAATGCACAGCATTACAACATCCCACCCAGCAACTCACACAGTAGTAACAAAACTTTCCATTTCATGTGTAGGATTTTTTTGGCCTGTAGAGTTTATGCAGCCCAGAGCAGGTTTTGTGTGGACCTAGCAACCCCAAGTCCCACCACCAAACCCCCCCAAATTCAGCCAAATATGAAGAAGCACACTTTCAGAGGCTTCAATGAGATGCAGTGCTACATACAATTACTACATGGATCTATCTCCACCCATTCATTTATGATAAAAGTAGCAATTCTGGAGAATCAGAAATGGCCCAGTTTTGAAACAAATGGGTAGATGCAGCCCAAATGGGCTGAGAGTGATGAAACTGGTGCAGGGCAGTGCCTGAGCTTTCCACAGCTACCTATACCTGCTCAATAATAAGTGTATGAATATGAATAACAAACTCAAACTAAAAACTTTCATTTGCTTTTTTGCATGGTAGTTTTTTTCTCTTTTATTCAGTTGTAAATGTCTAAATCAGAAGAAACATTCTGCAATAGAAATTGATTTAACCTTTCTTGCGGGGCAGTATATTTGCAGTTGCAATAGATGCTACTAGCAGCATTTGATCTATTTTCTTCTCTTTGTTCAGACTTAATCAGCAAGTCCCAAGATGTTTTTTTCCTTAATATTTGGCTGAAAGAGACATTCAGGACCAGATACCAGCATGTCCTTCTGCATGTGTACATCATCTTCCACTTGTAGAACAGCTCTTAAAATTGATTGTAGTGCATTGCAAGAGAAAAACAGCAGCAGATCATGTTCTTCCAGTTACACAAGCTTTGACTTTCCATAACAGCAGAAATTCACAGGGAATGTTCGCAATGTTACTTGTTAATAGTAACTAGTTACAGCTATTATTCCAGCATCCAAAACAGTAAAGAACCACTGTTATAGCTACATTTTAATAAGGTAGCCATTTCTCCAGATTAGCTAAAATAAAGCTTTTCAGATTCTTTTTCAAAAGATGCAAATGCTATGAACCACTGGTAGATAGAACAAAAAACCTTCTTTCCATCCACTTTGTTGTCATCTCAACATCCCTAACAGTACACAAGTAGCAACATAAGCTAACATTTGAACCACGATACTCCTCCTATACCATATAGTGAAGCTTGTGATGGAAAAATAATTGGAACAATCTCCTAGAGACTTCTTAGTCAATTATACCAGGGCAAACCCATAACCAATGAGATGGGAATGGGAGATTTAGAATGCAAGAATTGTCAATTTAACTGTCAGTTAGGATTTCGATTCAGTTTGGTTAAAGAAGACAGACAGGGCTAGCTTTTTAAAGAAGCCACTCAAAGCTTAGATTAACTTCCAGTCAGCAGTTAAGGCCTGGATATTAAAGAAGCCATACATGAGAAAAGCCATATAGGACTTGGCTAAGGAAATGACCAGTTAGTTTGGGCTTGGAAAGGCTTGGTAAGGCAGAACTAGCTCAGTCTGTGGAAAAGGTCCTATAAGTGACTAACTGGGTGATAAATCAGCAATATAGCTCACATTTTGGACCTCTCATGGCACAGTCCATTTCAAGTGATTTTCCAGGAGCTATACAACATACAGGAAGTTGTGAACCAACCTGACCCTCTTTCATGGTCAATCAGGACCTTTTTGGTCAAACAGCAGGGCTATTCTTTCTTTCTTTTTGGAGCTGGGCTGGAGCAAGGGGGATTGAATTGCTTATGGACACAAACTGCACCCAGCAAAGCAACACTTTCCAGTGTGATCCAACAAAATCCAGCTTCCCAGTCCAATGCCACCCTTACACTGCTTTCATTAATGAAAAGCTAATAGCCTTCTGATCGTTTAGTGAGCAACCCCATTCATTGGTTAAAAGCCTGTGTTGAGTTCATATTGATAAATTTAACTTGTAACATGTATAGAATTAAGTGCTATGCCTTTAACTTTTTGCAAATAAACTTCTGTCTCAGTTCCAGAATCCACCTTTGTTGTTGTTGTTTAGTCGTTAAGTCGTGTCCGACTCTTCGTGACCCCATGGACCAGAGCATGCCAGGCCCTCCTGTCTTCCACTGCCTCCCGGCGTTGGGTCAAATTCGTGTTGGTAGCTTCGATGACACTGTCCATCCATCTCATCCTCTGTCGTCCCCTTCTCCTCTTGCCTTCACACTTTCCCAACATCAGGGTCTTTTCCAGGGAGTCTTCTCTTCTCATGAGATGGCCAAAGTATTGAAGCCTCAACTTCAGGATCTGTCCTTCCAGTGAGCACTCAGGGTTGATTTCCTTCAGAATGGATAGGTTTGTTCTCTTTGCAGTCCAGGGGACTCTCAAGAGTCTCCTCCAGCACCACAATTCAAAAGCATCAATTCTACGGCGGTCAGCCATCTTTATGGTCCAGCTCTCACTTCCATACATCGCTACTGGAAAAACCATAGCTTTGACTATGCGAACCTTTGTCGGCAAGGTGATGTCTCTGCTTTTTAAGATGCTGTCTAGGTTTGTCGTCGCTTTCCTCCCAAGAAGCAGGCGTCTTTTAATTTCGTGGCTGCTGTCACCATCTGCAGTGATCATGGAGCCCAAGAAAGTCAAATCTGTCACTGCCTCCATATCTTCCCCTTCTATTTGCCATGAGGTGATGGGACCACTGGCCATGATCTTAGTTTTTTTGATGTTGAGCTTCAGACCATTTTTGTGCTCTCCTCTTTCACCCTCATTAAGAAGTTCTTTAATTCCTCCTCACTTTCTGCCATCAGAGTGGTATCATCTGCATATCGGAGGTTGTTGATATTTCTTCCGGCAATCTTAATTCCGGCTTGGGATTCATCCAGTCCTGCCTTTCGCATGATGTATTCTGCATATAAGTTAAATAAGCAGGGAGACAATATACAGCCTTGTCGTCGTCCTTTCCCAATTGTGAACCAATCAGTTGTTTCATATACAGTTCTAACTGTTGCTTCCTGTCCCACATATAGATTTCTCAGGAGATATATAAGGTGGTCAGGCACTCCCATTTCTTTAAGAACTTGCCATAGTTTGCTGTGGTCCACACAGTCAAAGGCTTTTGCATAGTCAATGAAGCAGAAGTAGATGTTTTTCTGGAACTCTCTGGCTTTCTCCATAATCCAGCGCATGTTAGCAATTTGGTCTCTAGTTCCTCTGCCCCTTCGAAATCCAGCTTGTACTTCTGGGAGTTCTCGGTCCACATACTGCTGAAGCCTACCTTGTAGGATTTTGAGCATAACCTTGCTAGCGTGTGAAATGAGTGCAATTGTACGGTAGCTGGAACATTCTTTGGCACTGCCGTTCTTTGGGATTGGGATATAGACTGATCTTTTCCAATCCTCTGGCGACTGCTGAGTTTTCCAAACTTGCTGGCATATTGAGTGTAGCACCTTAACAGCATCATATTTTAAGATTTTAAATAGTTCGACTGGAATGCCATCACCTCCACTGGCTTTGTTGTTAGCCATGCTTTCTAAGGCCCACTTGACTTCACTCTCCAGGATGTCTGGCTCAAGGTCAGCAACCACACTATCTGGGTTGTCCGGGACATCCAGATCTTTTTGGTATAATTACTCTGTGTATTCTTGCCACGTCTTCTTGATGTCTTCTGCTTCTGTGAGGTCCCTACCATTTTTGTCCTTTATCATGTCCATCTTTGCACAAAATGTTCCTTTAATATCTCCAATTTTCTTGAACAGATCTCTGGTTTTTCCCTTTCTATTATTTTCTTCTATTTCTTTGCACTGTTCATTTAAGAAGGCCCTCTTCTCTCTCCTTGCTATTCTTTGGAAATCTGCATTCCATTTTCTGTCACTTTCCCTATCTCCCTTGCATTTTGTTTCCCTTCTCTTCTCTGCTATTTGTAAGGCCTCGTTGGACAGCCACTTTGCTTTCTTGCATTTCCTTTTCTTTAGGATGGTTTCTGTTGCTGCCTCCTGTACAATGTTACGAGCCTCCATCCATAGTTCTTCAGGCACTCTGTCCACCAAATCTAGTTCCTTAAATCTGTTCTTCACTTCCACTATGTATTCATAAGGGATTTGGTTTAGATTATACCTGACTAGCCCAGTGGTTTTTCCTACTTTCTTCAGTTTAAGCTTGAGTTTTGCTATAAGATTCTGATGATCAGAGCCACAATCAGCTCCAGGTCTTGTTTTTGCTGACTGTATAGAGCTTCTCCATCTTTGGCTGCAGAGAACATATAATCAATCTGATTTTGGTATTGCTCATCTGGTGATGTCCATGTGTCGAGTCGCCTCTTGTGTTGTTGGAAAAGGGTGTTTGTGATGACCAGCTTGTTCTCTTGACAAAACTCTATTAGCCTTTGCCCTGCTTCGTTTTGAACTCCAAGGCCAAACTTCCCTGTTGTTCCTTTTATCTCTTGACTCCCTACTTTAGCATTCCAGTCCCCTATAATGACAAGAACATCTTTCTTTGGTGTCAGTTCTAGAAGGTGTTGTAAGTCTTCATAGAATTGGTCAATTTCAGCCTCTTCAGCATCGGTGGTTGCTGCATAAATTTGGATTACTGTGATGTTGAAAGGTCTGCCTTGGATTCGTATTGAAATCATTCTATCATTTTTGAGATTGTATCCCAGTACAGCTTTTCCCACTCTTTTGTTGACTATGAGGGCTACTCCATTTCTTCTACGGGATTCTTGCCCACAATAGTAGATATGGTCATCGTCTGAACTGAATTCGCCCATTCCTGTCCATTTTAGTTCACTGATACCCAGGATGTCAATGTTTATTCTTGCCATCTCCTGTTTGACCACATCCAGCTTACCAAGGTTCATAGATCTTACATTCCAGGTTCCTATGCAGTATTTTTCTTTGCGCATCGGACTTTCCTTTGACTTCCAGGCGCGTCCGCAGCTGAGCGTCCTTTCGGCTTTGGCCCAACCACTTCATTAGCTCTGGAGCTACTTGTCCTTGTCCTCCGCTCTTCCTCAGTAGCATGTTGGACGCCTTCCGACCTGAGGGGCTCATCTTCCAGCATCATATCTTTTAGCCTTTTGTTTCTGTCCATGGAGCTTTCTTGGCAAAGATACTGGAGTGGCTTGCCAGTTCCTGCTCCAGGTGGATAGCGTTTACTCAGAACTCTCCACTATGACCTGTCCGTCTTGGGTGTCCCTGCACGGCATAGCCCATAGCTTCTCTGAATTACTCAAGGCCATTCGCCACAACAAGGCAGCAATCCGTGAAGGGGGCACAAGCGGTAGCCCCTTCCAATTTATGCAAGATACTTGAGGAGCACTATCCTTGACCCTGTGAACTCACTGTAGCAAAGCCAGTCTGTCTTTTCTTTTATCTTCAGCGGTAATGTTAAATGAGGAGTGGGGCAATATTTCAGTTTTGTTCTCAGGAACTCATTTAAAGATCTCCACCATGCAATTTTGTGATCAAAATTTGAAAGATAGGCTTTGCTACACTGGCTGGCTTTGTCAAGCAACTGGAGACAAAGTCCAGTGCATTTAAAGTGAGCATAATACTGGAATACTTTTTTATATTACTTGGGCCTCAAAACACAAAGAAATGAAGTCCATTTTTGCCAGTTTGTCTTCTAGGACCTATTCTCTTACAAATTTGCTGTCTTGTTATAGGAAACAATTATTCAACTGCCTTAAGAATTAAGCAAAATTCCCTTAGGAGAAGACTTGTGCTTCCGAATAATCCATATGAAACAGTATTCTGCCAAAAACTATTTACCACTGTAAAATCAATAATTAAAAACATATTGATATTGGATGATCAAGTGGCATGACATACAATTACCATTAAAACAATGAATGTTTGTTTTAGTGGTAAGAAAATCCTTGGAGTAGGGCTGACATACCAGGAAAAAAATCGAAGTGATGACATACATCAATGTTTACGAAAACTATTTTGCTTCCAGTCAAATTCATTTTGCAATGTTTCAGCTTGGCCACTTGGGGCCACTATGATACCACAAATTCAACCAGGTGCCTCCCAAGCTCCATTCTATCCTACTATAAGATGCAACATTTATGTGATGCCAAACACTGGGTTATTTCAGCTGCAAAGGACAGGTTATGAATTTGTCATAAGTGCTTTTCAGTTATCCCTTTACCATCCACTGGGATCATTAAGCTAGACATCAGACAATCTCACAATTGCCATCCACAAGGAGGGGTCCTTGAGCTGGGTCTATGGCTTCTCTGGGAAATGAGTATTATTTGTTGGACATGCAGTTGGCAAATCTATTTTGTACATAACTCACTCCCTGGGAAGGAAATAGCATTAGACTTAGGACTTTCTGGTACAGCCCAAAAGTCACCATGTTATTTAATGTGCAGATTAAAAACAATGGAAAAGTCATCTCAAGTTGAAACAACTACGATGACAGTTATAGTTGGCATAGTATAAATATGTACTAAACAAGATATTAAGATGATCAGGTCAGTAATATGCTGTACTTCCTGCATATGTAATGCCTTTTTAGTTATTAATATCAATAAGAATGCCTAATAGATCACTACAGTGGATTATTAGTTTGAAGTTGTAATTTAAACGATTCACCTGAGAAGTATCCAGTTTGCTTACTGGAAATATGAAATAGATGCTTGCTGCTTTTCTTTGGTCAAGGTGTGAACTTAACTGCCTAAAAATGTGCTAAAGTGAGTAGATGTTATATGCATAGCAAACAATAATCGAATTATTTTCTAGGTACTAATCACATAATTAAATCAGCAAAGACTTGAATGAAATTAGTACTTAATGAGTTATGGCATACATTTTAACACTTTATAGAAAACATTTTAAGCTATTTTATATGCTGAAATGCATGACACTGGCAAGCTAAAACTAGTGAAATGATTAGCCTTAATATGGGATCCCAAATCACAAGCTGGCAGTCCTGCACAGAGTACACAAATTCTCTTCAGATTAGCAAATCTATTATGTTAGATCAGAGGGAAGTATACCAATTCATCTATCAGGGAAGAAAGAATACCACCTGCCCTTCTTTCACCATACAAACATGATTTTAGCAATCTATGTTAAGCAAAGGTAGGGAGCTTGCAGCCTCTAAGACAACAGGTATTCCACAAGCTTCCCTCTTCAAGCCTGCCTGTTCCTTACAGTTCTTTAAAAAGCTTCAAAGGCCATCTATAAATCAATGAAACTTATGAAGGAGTTCTCACCAAATCCCCAGTTTCTGTGGGCCTATTCTATTGCAACTTACTATGCTAAGAAACAGGATTTTAGCCAATGAAAGCTGAAATGGCATGCTCAAGAGTGGGTCATGCACAGGTCAGAATTTGGAAAGGGTAGTTTACTTTCTCCCTCCTTTCATACTGTAATCCCTATTCAAATCTTTTCTCACACACAGTCTTGCACAAGCAAAAAAAGCAAAGTGTGCTGCTTATATACCGCCCCATAGCGCTTCAAGCACTCTCTGGGCGGTTTACAAGTTAATTATGCAGGCTACACATTGCCCCCCCCCCCCCGCGAGCTGGGTACTCATTTTACCGACCTTGGAAGGATAGAAGGCTGAGTCAACCTTGATCCGGCTACCTGGGATGGAACCCCAGGTCGTGAGCACAGTTTTAGCTGCAGTACAGCAGTTTAACCACTGTGCCACGAGGCTCTTCACAAGTGTGGTAACGAATTTCTTTTGAAAGATCTGTTGCTACAGTGAAAGACAGAGAGATATACATAGGCAGAAATGGATATGTGGGAGTGATTGAGTGTGAAAGCAGATGGACTGTCTCCACGCCTGGTCAACTTTTGCTCAGAAGTGGTCCTCATGTGGAGGGAAGTTTCTTACCTATGGTATAAAGTTTAACATGCAAACTAATCCGATTGGTGACATCTCTCCTTCACTTAAAAATGTTATATCTAGGCCACCACAAGTACTGACTACCATATGTAGTATCCTACCACACGCTTAGTTACATGCCTGAAAGTGGGGCAGGGATATATTCCTCTCTTTTTCACTAAGGGAGCAGCATTGAGCTGGTTAAGGCAAGTCCAAGACATTTGGCCTTTGTCCCAATATTGCTTCATATACAGTATTCAGCAAGTACCCCAGGTTCCATGCCTTATGCTATAGTTAACTGTGAAGTTATCCGTATGTCAATGTGAAATATGAACAAAAATATTTATAGTTATTAATATGAAATAAAAATAGATCTTGATCACTACCATAAGCACATGCTTAACCAGTAAGATATGTTCCTTGTTTTTCTATAGCTCTTTTCAAATATATCAGCAGCATCAGAAAAAAATCTTAACTAAAAAAGTAAGTTCTTTTCTTACACAGTATCTCAGTATGCATATGATAATTTAATATGTTTAGTGGTCTCAAGAAGTCAACTTGTCCATGAACGCTCACATTAAAATATAGCAGTTAGTCTTTAAGGTGCCACAACATTTTTGTCTTCTTTATTTTTTATTTTTATTTTTGCCTGACATACTTAAGAGATGTCTACTAGAGGGGTTAATTTCCGGCTAATTCATATAAATATATACAATACTGGAACCATGCTAAAGGCATTGCTTCATTATGCAAATCAGTAAGATCAGCAAGACTTGATATCCCTAGAAAGAATAAAGGTTGCTTCAGAAAAGAAAAAACTAAATAATGACATTTGGACTTCTCTCCTTAACTGTTCTGGAAATAACTGAGAAGTAAAGGTCCCTTTTCTCTCAACTCACAACTGTTTCCACAAACAGGAGCTGTACGACTGGGTGATTCTACAGATATGCACTTTAAAATATCACAAGTTATTATATAATTACAATACTATGAAGCTTTGATTATAAACATTTGTATAATTATTCAGAAAACCGACATGCTTAATTTAACAGTTATCACAAACAATTAACTTTTTCCTAGTACAAAGCTATAATTTAGAAAGCCATTTTTTAAAAAGACTTTGCCCCTCTGCAGGCTTAAAACAGACAACAAACAGAAAACCTATTTGTAATGAATTATAGTTCAATTTCCTTTATTGGGCTTTCCTCACAATGCTACTGCACAAATCCAATGGGGAGTGTGTGCACAAGTGTTACTTTTAACTATAAATGGAAAAGCTTAAAGGTTCTCCTTAAAATATTACTGATAGTTGACTTAGTAATTGACTTTAAATTTTCCTGAAATATTTTTTCATATTCAGAAAACAATAAATTGTCAACATAGGAACCAGGAAATAGCATGTGGTTACACATACTGTTCCATTTCATATAAACTATCTGTATGCTAAATTATATCACCAAGCTTTAAAAGAAAAAAGAATGTGTTATTCGCTAAGGCAAAATGAATTAAGAAAATAAAAGGAAGAGCTTCTAGTCTCAATTAGGCTGCACTAAAAAAGATAATGTGTTCTATTAGAACAAAATGATCACAAAGAGAAGATTATTACACAGGTAATATCAGTTTGCAACCTCAAACATTAAATTATTCTTAACACTAAAATGTCCTTAATACATGTACCAACTTCATTCAAATGTCAATGTACTAGGGGTCATCACATTACATTATAAATGGAATCTTGAGTTCTACTAAATAAGCTCTGTTAATTAAGATGTCTAGTCATATAAACCTGAAAGCATTTTATAAAACTGAATCACATTTCTATTTCAGTATTGTTTGTTGAACACTAGTTCTTTTGTTTAACCCTTTAGTTGTAAAATGCTTTAACTTCTATATGGCTAGACGTTTTATTTAGCTGAAATTGCCACAATAAATATGAGACTTTCAGGAACATTTCTCATACTTTTCAAAATCCTCAAACATAAATGGGAAGGGTTTCCTAGATTCAGAACTATTTAGCAATCTCTTTGCATATCCCAGTGAATGTATCCCCTGCTTACAGTTGTGACCTGTCAGTGACTTGAGCACATGCAAAGAGATACGTTTTTAGGTTCTGAAATGTGGCCATTAACCGATGAAGAGTTATTAGTACTAACTGACACTGCTGAGATTCTGGTGTTATAGTACTCATAACAAGAAATCAGAATCCATCCAAAATCTCATTTCCCCTGTCCTGTCACCCTATACCAGTGGCGGCAAACCTTTTTGGGCCCAAGTGCCCAAACTGGGGGGGGGGGGGGGAGAGAAGAAAAAAAAACCAGTGGGCGGCGGGCCACGGTGGAACCGGAAGTGGCGGTGGCGGAAGGGGGAATCCCAGGCACGGAGGTGCCTCGAGACCCCACTCTGGATCCACCGCCAGCGCCAGGTGCTCTGGATCCTGCCCCGCCGCCTGTCCAAGTGCCAGCACCGTGGCTGCAGCCGCCTCCTGAGGTTTGGCTGCGGGGGGGGGGGGAGTAGCAATCCAGCAACTTATGGCTCGCGTGCCCACAGAAAGGGCTCTGTGTGCCAGCTGTGGCACACGTGCCATAGGTTCGCCATCCCTGCCCTATACCAACTGCTGTGTAAAAAATAGTTTGCTGCTGTTTTTCATGAACCGTATTACTCCGTTCTATTTGCTTTTCCCCTTCTTCATACAACTGGCAGCTTTCTGGTACACACTATGCTATACTAAGAAAGGAAAAGTAGACTTCATTTAAAGCATTAATGTAACCATTAATACATCACATGTAATCATGAATTACTGTTGAGTGTTCATTGCACATTCAAATGATAATTTTAAAAGAAATCACACATATGGTTTAGTGATCTTCTGCTCTGAAAGAGGGTTTGCCTATTTAATGTTAAATCTACCTTGATCCTCAAAGCACTGCTCGCTGCCTTAACTGGTTTTGTGATGACATCACACAGTCCAATCTGACCCCTATTACCTTAGTCTCTAGATCTCAGATTAATTATCAATACTCTCAGGGAAACAAGACCTACTATTGACTTTCTTTTCTTTTAAAGAAAAGGAACTGAAAAGCAACAAGCTGAAGGCAAAATTGGGTGGAATTCAAATATTTTTCTCTCACGCACAAAACCCAAAATGCACTTTTCACCCTGGAATACAAAAGGAAAACACTGAGTAGATGCTGCTGATATCAAGCTTCCTTTGTTGTCTCTGCTGTTACTGTCTGTTTGGTTTGGATAATATAATAAGTATTTAATAAATCATACCTTATGAAAATATAAACAAAATCCAAGCTGCTACTATGCAAAGAAAAAGAAAAAAGGAAAGGAAAGGAAAGGAAAGGAAAGAAGAGAAAAGAAAACTCTGTCTAAAGCTTCATATTCACACAAATCTGACTGCTTTCATATGCTAAGCAGACATCCTCGGAGAATTGTTCTGGTCCCCTTCCATTACTTATATATATTCTGCAAATATTTCTTATTTTTAATCAGTTCAATCCAAATGAAAATGTGGTTTGATATTACCTTTTCTATTGGAAAAAAAAAGTCCTATCTAGCTCCTAGCAAAAGAAAAGTAACTATGCTCTTGTGAAGAAGTGATGTGCTGGCAACCTTAATAATGTTTAACACAGCCACAACAGGATTAAGATGAAAAGTTCATTTAACTATCTTATTAACTAGAATACTAACAACTGTCCAGAATTCAGCCACTAAACAAGATTCCTAGCAAAAGTGAACAAGACACCAGTTTTATCATATCCTCTGCAACACAGATTCAATGATTACTCAGTTATATGAGCCAACCTCATTGGTGTTAGGCAGCATCTATATAACAATTTAACTATGGCTTTCATACTAGCTGAAACTAATTTACAGGCTTTGTATAACTGTGCAGTATAACTTACTGTAAATCTGTGAGTATGAGTGAAAATCATGTTTCCAGCTACCTTTTAAGCCAATTGTGGAATCATAGTGAAAACTCAGTAAAAAGGATTATTTCTTATAAGGATTTTTTTTTAAGTATTATAAACATTTTTTTCAATGGGGCTTGACTCTAGCTCAACTGATACCTATAATATTTTTTCATCTTTTGCTAATAAAGAAAGAATTTGCCACAAATGTAAAGTAAGAAAGTGTTTTGTGACATGTGGAAGTCCAAGTTCCTCATGAATACAAGCTTCATAAACTACGGATTTTACAAAGTGAGGTTTGCTCTGGAAAACATATTTACACAACAACTGGCACCAGTTTAAAAAGGATTTTTGAGACACTGTAATCAGAAGAGCTTGAAAGAAAAAAGAGCTTGGGAAAAAATTCAATTAGGGTAGGGCATTAATTGCTATCTCCCTAACCAAGATAAATGTTTACATAAATCCAATTTTATCTCAGGCAGAGAGGTTTACAATCAACTTCTCAAGTTTAATAAATTTTTAGGAACAATTATACAAAGATATTTAACAGCATCTGTCAATGTCAGTAATGGAACTGACAAAGCATTTATATCAGTAACGAACACAGAGTTTCTGTGTCTTGTTAAGATAAAATAAAACAAAGGGCTTCTGAATAATTATAATTAATACAACCCCTCCTCTCCACTGTATCAGTAGAGTTCTTTTAAAACAACAAGTGCTTCTTCTTTTGGCTTGGAAGGAAATGCAATGCTGGCTGCAAATCAACTTAAATTGTGTTAAGACTCTCTTATAGAAATGACAGTAATAGTTGGATTATTTATCATTCTGTCAGCAAAAGTCACAGAAAGTAACAGGGGTGGGGGATGGAGGATGGGCATCTTTACCTGGTGCCTCTGAGAAGAAAAAACTCATGAGCTGACTAATTAGTAACCCTAATCCTGGCTTCTGAATCCACATATAAGCATTCTATAAATTGTATTAACATATGCCCCATATTCAGTTTCAGAACCTTTATCGGCATACAGTACAAGAGACTGAGATACGGTAAAATGTTAAAAAGCATATATGCCATATATGCCAGGGGATACCCAGTTGACATCGTTAGGGCTCAATGGTGTGTGACAGCATAATGTGACGCCGCTGCATGATGGAATGGATATATTTGGCTGTTGTTCCTTATTAGTGCCACTCAGCAGGTGCCAGATTTTATCCGGGTAGCCCCAGCCAGAGTGGGAGAAAAGGAAGGGGCTCAAGTATTGCAGGCAGATATCCTGATACCACATACAATAAAACAGGATGTGCTGCAATGATTCAACCGCTCCCTGGCCACAAGGACACATTCTCAGCTCTGTGGGTAATCCCCTAAATCTGCCTTGCACCAAGTTGGAAGGTACAACATTGCACCTAGCAAGGGTGAATACCCAGTGATCCTGAGGATGATCTAAAAAATAAAGATAATCTAGTCTTCTGACATGGGAGAGGGGAAGCTGGAAGTAGAGCGGAGAGCAAGTCTTTAGTGCAGCACAATGCAGGGTTTGCCCCTCAATATCCAAGACTCTATCTTTGATTATGCGGAATATCTAGGATGGGGGTACTGAGCCCAACAGATCTGGTGACAACCCGAGAGTCTTGATTTTCTTGATGAATAGGGCCAGGCCCTTTGGAAATACATTGTCAAAGAGTAGTGCTTGAAACATGGATCCTTCATGGATTGCTGCCTTGTTGTGGTGAAGGGGCTTGAGTAATTCAGAGAAGCTATGGGCTATGCCGTGCAGGGACACCCAAGACGGACAGGTCATAGTGGAGAGTTCTGAGTAAACACGATCCACCTGGAGCAGGAACTGGCAAGCCACTCCAGTATCTTTGCCAAGAAAACTCCATGGACAGAAACAAAAGGCTAAAAGATATGACGCTGGAAGATGAGCCCCTCAGGTCGGAAGGCATCCAACATGCTACTGAGGAAGAGCGGAGGACAAGGACAAGTAGCTCCAGAGCTAATGAAGTGGTTGGGCCAAAGCCGAAAGGACGCTCAGCTGCGGACGCGCCTGGAAGTCAAAGGAAAGTCCGATGCTGCAAAGAAAAATACTGCATAGGAACCTGGAATGTAAGATCTATGAACCTTGGTAAGCTGGATGTGGTCAAACAGGAGATGGCAAGAATAAACATTGACATCCTGGGTGTAAGTGAACTAAAATAGATGGGAATGGGCGAATTCAATTCAGACGATGACCATATCTACTATTGTGGGCAAGAATCCCGTAGAAGAAATGGAGTAGCCCTCATAGTCAACAAAAGAGTGGGAAAACCTGTACTGGGATACAATCTCAAAAATGATAGAATGATTTCAATACGAATCCAAGGCAGACCTTTCAACATCACAGTAATCCACGTTTATGCACCAACCACCGATGCTGAAGAGGCTGAAATTGACCAATTCTATGAAGACTTACAACACCTTCTAGAACTGACACCAAAGAAAGATGTTCTTGTCATTATAGGGGACTGGAATGCTAAAGTAGGGAGTCAAGAGATAAAAGGAACAAGAGGTAAGTTTGGCCTTGGAGTTCAAAACGAAGCAGGGCAAAGGCTAATAGAGTTTTGTCAAGAGAACAAGCTGGTCATCACAAACACTCTTTTCCAACAACACAAGAGGCGACTCTACACATGGACATCACCAGATGAGCAATACCGAAATCAGATTGATTATATGTTCTCTGCAGCCAAAGATGGAGAAGCTCTATACAGTCAGCAAAAACAAGACCTGGAGCTGATTGTGGCTCTGATCATCAGAATCTTATAGCAAAACTCAAGCTTAAACTGAAGAAAGTAGGAAAAACCACGGGACTACTCAGGTATAATCTAAACTAAATCCCTTATGAATACACAGTGGAAGTGAAGAACAGATTTAAGGAACTAGATTTGGTGGACAGAGTGCCTGAAGAACTATGGATGGAGGCTCGTAACATTGTACAGGAGGCAGCAACAAAAACCATCCCAAAGAAAAGGAAATGCAAGAAAGCAAAGTGGCTGTCCAACGAGGCCTTACAAATAGCAGAGAAGAGAAGGGAAACAAAATGCAAAGGAGATTGGGAAGGTTACAGAAAATTGAATGTAGACTTCCAAAGAACAGCAAGGAGAGACAAGAGGGCCTTCTTAAATGAACAGTGCAAAGAAACAGAGGAAAATAATAGAAAGGGAAAAACCAGAGATCTGTTCAAGAAAATTGGAGATATTAAAGGAACATTTTGTGCAAAGATGGACATGATAAAGGACAAAAATGGTAGGGACCTAACAGAAGCCATCAAGAAGAGGTGGCAAGAATACACAGAGTAATTATACCAAAAAGATCTGGATGTCCCGGACAACCCAGATAGTGTGGTTGCTGACCTTGAGCCAGACATCCTGGAGAGTGAAGTCAAGTGGGCCTTAGAAAGCATGGCTAACAACAAGGCCAGTGGAGGTGATGGCATTCCAGCTGAACTATTTAAAATCTTACATAAAAGATGACGCTGTTAAGGTGCTACACTCAATATGCCAGCAAGTTTGGAAAACTCAGCAGTGGCCAGAGGATTGGAAAAGATCAGTCTATATCCCAATCCCAAAGAACGGCAGTGCCAAAGAAGGCTCCAACTACTGTACAATTGCACTCATTTCACACACTAGCAAGGTTATGCTCAAAATCCTACAAGGTAGGCTTCAGCAGTATGTGGACCGAGAACTCCCAGAAGTACAAGCTGGATTTCGAAGGGGCAGAGGAACTAGAGACCAAATTGCTAACATGCGCTGGATTATGGAGAAAGCCAGAGAGTTCCAGAAAAACATCTACTTCTGCTTCATTGACTACACAAAAGCCTTTGACTGTGTGGACCACAACAAACTATGGCAAGTTCTTAAAGAAATGGGAGTGCCTGACCACCTTATCTATCTCCTGAGAAATCTATATGTGGGACAGGAAGCAACAGTTAGAACTGGATATGGAACAACTGATTGGTTCAAAATTGGGAAAGGAGGACGACAAGGCTGTATATTGTCTCCCTGTTTATTTAACTTATATGCAGAATACATCATGCGAAAGGCAGGACTGGATGAATCCCAAGCCGGAATTAAGATTGCCGGAAGAAATATCAACAACCTCCGATATGCAGATGATACCACTCTGATGGCAGAAAGTGAGGAGGAATTAAAGAACCTCTTAATGAGGGTGAAAGAGGAGAGCGCAAAAAATGGTCTGAAGCTCAATATCAAAAAAACTAAGATCATGGCCACGGGTCCCATCACCTCCTGGCAAATAGAAGGGGAAGATATGGAGGCAGTGACAGATTTGACTTTCTTGGGCTCCATGATCACTGCAGATGGTGACAGCAGCCACGAAATTAAAAGACGCCTGCTTCTTGGTGAGGAAAGCGACGACAAACCTAGACAGCATCTTAAAAAGCAGAGACATCACCTTGCCGACAAAGGTCCGCACAGTCAAAGCTATGGTTTTTCCAGTAGAGATGTATGGAAGTGAGAGCTGGACCATAAAGAAGGCTGATCGCCGAAGAATTGATGCTTTTGAATTGTGGTGCTGGAGGAGACTCTTGAGAGTCCCCTGGACTGCAAAGAGAACAAACCTATCCATTTTGAAGGAAATCAACCCTGAGTGCTCACTGGAAGGACAGATCCTGAAGTTGAGGCTCCAATACTTTGGCCATCTCATGAGAAGAGAAGACTCCCTGGAAAAGACCCTGATGTTGGGAAAGTGTGAAGGCAAGAGGAGAAGGGGACGACAGAGGACGAGATGGTTGGACAGTGTCATTGAAGCTACCAACATGAATTTGACCCAACTTCGGGAGGCAGTGGAAGACAGGAGGGCCTGGCGTGCTCTGGTCCATGGGGTCACGAAGAGTCAGACACGACTTAACGACTAAACAACAACAACAACAACAACAACAGTGCTTGAAACAAGATGTCCTGGGCCAAGAAAAAACAGATTCTGAACCTGTATTTGAAAAATCTGAGCCAAGCCAGGGCCGCAAGCCTATGCTGGCCAGCTTCAAGGCATAGGGTCAGATAAGGAGATTTACTATTTTTTATTAATTTGGTGATATCTAATAATTCTTCTTAGGAGATTCTGAGTGAAGGAACTAGTTTTTTAATACAAATTTCATTGAAATTGTGGCTGGAATCCTGTTCCGTAAATTATGCCACATAAGGCAGCTGCAATGATTTTTCTGAAATAAAATATTTCTGATCACTCCCCCACTTAAAAGTCCCAAGGCTTCCATGGAATCTCTTTTGTAATTGGGAAGCCACTGGAGGACATGAGAAGGGAAATTTTGGTAATTAAAGATTTCTGTCCCACTGCTCCCAACTGCTTTCTGATGACAAAAGAGGATTCCATGAGAGCCTCGGGACCTTCTGAGGGAAATAAGAAATGTTTTCTTTCTGAAAAACCACCACAGCCTCATGCATGGAACTTACAAAACAGGATTTCAATCAATGTAATATCTTATCAGCATGGGTAGTCACTTTTATATGAATCAGAATAAAACTGACAAACGGAGAACCTATCTACAGCATTCCAATTTGGGGTACCCAGTGTTGACTTAATTATGGGAATAACTATCCTAGATGTCTTTTTGAAGACAGAGGTAGGGGGTCAGCAAGGGCAAATTGTAGAATACACATGTCCCAATTACTGCCTTGATACCACCCTGAACAGCAAAGCTTGTGGCAAGAGATGTTCATTTTAAAATATTGCTCCAATTCTTCATAGATTTAATCTTTATGCAATTGGTCATGAAGGAGGTTTTTACTTAACTACCAGTACCATGAAGGTCAAATTTAACCCTGTAAAGGTCTAGATGTATAGGAGAATGGTCTGAAAAGGTTTGTGTGCCAATTTTAGCTTCACTAGTATTGTCAGCAGCCATGGCTTTAGAAATTAGAATGCAATCAGTTACTTGAGTGAGTCCTATGCCTAGCAAATAAATTTTAAAGCTTTGGTATCAGCATGAGTGCGCCACCATGTATCTGTCAAACCGTTTCTTAATAGGAGAAAGAGACAATGGAATGCCAGGTCTGTTTTAGGAGCTCTTTGGTGTCTATTCCTGACTACTATTGGTTTTCTTGTCAAATTAAAATCACCCCAATGATTCTGGTATTCCTTAAGCTGTATGGTTTGTATTCTTTAAGCTGTATGGTTGTATGATTTTTTACGTTGTATGTTTGTCTCCAAAAACTTTTGTCAACAACTAGGACAATATAGAGTGACCAATGTACAGCACTGCTCAAACAAGAAAACAATGGCTATAACATATAATAGTAAATTTGTATTAATTAAGACTCTGATTCCCCTAGTCTTCAAATTACAAGGGGAACAAATCTGTTGACAAATAATTTTATGTTTTAATAGAATTTTGGATTTTTATTTCTCTCAAAGAAATATATCTGGCTTATGTCTTTAAAATTAGTCCAGCTTGTACCTTTGAATCTGATTTCACTCGTCTTTAAAAAAGATGATACAGCCTCTGGCATCACATGAATAGCAAATGAATTTAGGCACATATCACAGAAAATATATGGTAAATTAAGAAGAGCCAAAAAGTATTGTAAATTAAGAAGGGTTTGAATGGAGAAATACGACAATGTACAAGTTATAACAAATGCAATGGGCTATAAGACTTCAAACACTAAATCATAACAATAATCTTCCTAGGGAAGTCCCCACAGTATAACAAATTTAGTCATATTTAACCCATTTCCCACTAAACACGATTTACACAAAATTAACAGATGAGTATTTAGCATCTGTTAAATAAAGGTAGAATAGTCCCAATACATCACTTTTGTTGTAGGAGAATAACACATGAAACAAGACTGCAGTATGGCATACCAAACAAAACAAATAATCAGGGATAGTAGATCACCCCAATCACTGACAGAGTGGAAAAGTTGAAGAGTTATTGACTTGAGTGCAGGTATTACAAGTAAGCTTCTCACAACCTCAGCCCCTCTTTCAATTTAATGTGGACCACATAGGCATTGATGAGGATGGATTTCTCATATCCAAATCTACAGGTGGTATATTAATGTCATCTGCTATGATATTACAACCTTTCAACATATGCTTTTCCTCAACCAGGTTGAATGCAGAATAGGTTTTGCGTTCTTTTTAAGAAAGGCGGAATAAAAAAATTAATTAAATAAAATTAAATAGATTTTATTACATAGAACCAAACTCAATCTCCAGCAAAAACACACACTTGCTTCTTTCTCTGAACATGGAAGAACAAGTGACATCACTGAAATATTTTACAAATATCTTGTAAAATCATGACTGATGAACCTTTAGATTTAGTGCATTTTGCAAAATTCCATTGCCACTGCTTCTTTGGTAGTATATTTCACAAGCCTCACTTTAATATTCGCATGTACCTACATTCTCACCTTAGGTATTAGTGTTCTGTGAGCCCTCTCAAAGTCCTCTTCACTAATACCTAATTGGGGAATAGCTCAACAACCCACGTACTGAGGCACTTGATGGAGTCTTCTTTACCTTCCAATCTAGAATCTGAAGAACCCTGGTTCCACCTGCAGCTGTGGTATTTGAGATCCTCTAGTTTTAACTAGAGTTCACAACTTGATTCACTAAGCATTTGTTTTGGTAAGACATGCTTAAGCTTAATGCTTCAACAGCAGTGTTAGTGATGTTGTTCAATTTCTCTGAAAGTGATGAGACTGATATATAGAAAGATTTTAGTGTCCACTTTTCTGTACAGTGGTGCCTCCACTTACGACCATAATCCGTTCCAGAAGATGGACGTAACTCAAAATGGTTGTAAGTCAAAGCACCATTTCCCATAGGAATGCATTGCAATGCAATTAATCCGTTCTGGCCGAAGAAAAAAATCACCCCCCAAAAAAATCACTGCAAGACTCATTGGAAACGCGATTAATCCCTTCCGGCCAAAGGGGGGGGGGGGGGAGAAAAGCAAGCAAGCGTGCAAGACCCATTGAAAATGCACAGAAAACAAACGGAGCAGATCGGAAATGCACAGAGAACAAAGGGGGCAGGTCGGAAATGCAAAGAAAACAAAGGAAAAAGCAAGGGAAGCATGCAGGACCCATCAGAAATGGGGGAAAAAACCCAAAAAGCAACCAAACCCCCCAAAACCCATCGGAAATGGGGGAAGTCAAAAAACAAACAAACCCCCCAAGACCCATCGGAAATGGGGAAAAACACTCCAAAAAGCAACAAAAAACCCCCAAGACCCATCGGAAATGGGGGGGGGAACCAAAAAACAAACAAACCCCCCAAGACCCATCACAGCACAGAAACATAACCTCCCCCAGCTCAAAACCACACTGCAAAAACACCCAGAACAGTTTTAAAAAAGCAGAAAACAGCAGCTTACAAGGCAGCCCGAAGCCTCCCTGCAAACTCACACACATGCTCACTCAGAAGCAGAAGGAGGCAGTCCCAAGCCTCCTCCAACGCACACTCTCTAACTGCTGGGGCGAAAGAGCTACAAAGAAGCAGCCTCGTCGCCACCTACAGTTAGCAATTTGAATTTCCCACCTTTTTTCTCTGCCTCTTTCTGTTCGTAAGTGGAAGCTCCGGTCGCAAGTAGAAGCAAAATTTTGCGGCCGGAGCTGGTCGTAACTCGAAATGGTCGTAAGTAGGCACGTTCGTAAGTCAAGGCACCACTGTATTTTATGAGGTTTTTGAAGTCATATAGTCACCCCATCAATATATTTGATGGTGAAAGGGTCTTTACCGTCTTTGGTGCCATACCAGCACTTTTTTCATCAAACAGATCCAAAGCTGTTCTACACTCTTTTGATCCAAAATAAGCACAATCCTACTCTTTAGCCAGTTACAGCCATGTACATTCCTACAAGTCTTTTTGCTATTTTAATGGGAAAAAATCCTCTTTATTATTTTTACAAAATACTGATTATTATTAAGCAAAGCAATGCACCAATAAAGAAAGTGGTCATTACAGTTGGATGATGTTAGCTCCCTGTTGTCTAACTATAGGTGGCGCCGAGGCTGCTTCTTTGTGCTGTAGGTCTGTCGGCCATTACTGTGTGTAGGGTGTGTCGCAGTTGAGAGAGCTCCTGCTTTCCAAGTGCACTTAAAATTGTAAAGGACAGATGAGAACCTTTGAACCCGAAGGCGCGGGTCTACTCGCAAGTAAGCGCCACCAAAGGCGCGGGTCTACTCGAGAGTAAGCACGGCTTTGCAAGCGCTGGAGGCTTCGGAGGCTTCAGACTGGTAAGGTGCTGCTGTTTTTTCTTTTTTAAAAGTTGTTCTGGGTGGGTTTTGGAGGGTAGATTTGGGCTGGGGGGTATGTTTCTGTGTTTTGTTTTTTGGTGATTTTTTTTTTTTTTTTTTTTTTTGCAGTCCCAGCATGGGACTTGCTCCACTGTTGCTGTTATTTTCATCTTTTTTCATTGTTCAGTATCATTTTATCAATAAGCAGCTGATCTTTTGTGCCTCTTGACTTTTTAAAGTTCCCTTTCTGTTCAGTTGGGTATAGGGTGTTTTCAGCTAAGTAATTATATATTGATCTTGCCAGTACTCCTGTGAGGTGCTTGAACGTCACCGTTGTTGTTCAAAAACACTAGGTACAGTCAAAATTATAAAAACATTGACTGGTGTTATATAACAGATACAAGCTTTATATTATATTATATTATATTATATTATATTATATTATATTATACTATATTATATTTATTTATTTATTTAATTTATACCTCGCCCATCTAGACCCAAGTCTACTCTGGGCAGCTAACAACAATCCAATAAAATAAAATAAAACAACAACATAATATGATACAAGATGGCAAAAATAAATTAAATAATGACAGGAGGAAAGGCCTGCCTAAAGAGCCAGGTCTTAAATTTTCTCTTAAAAGCACCCAGCAAGAGAGCCAGACGAATTTCTGAGGGGAGATTGTTGCAGAGGCGAGGGGCCACTGCCAAGAAGGCCCGATTTCTTGTTCTTTCTCTCCGGGCCTCCCTCAGCGTTAGGCCCCTCAGCCACCCATCCTGGCTAGAACAAGTGATTCAGGTAGATCTAGGTGGGAGAAGGTGTTCCGCTAGATATTGAGGTCCTAAACCATTTAGGGCTTTATATGTCATCATTAATACTTTAAAATCAATGCGGAAATGAATGGGCAGCCAATGCAGGGCAGTCAGAGTGGGGGAGATATGTTGATGTTTTCTCACCCCAGTAAGAAGTCTGGCCGCTGCGTTCTGCACCATTTGAAGCTTCCGCATCAATCTCAAAGGTAGCCCCACGTAGACCACATTACAGTAGTCTAATCTCGAGACTACAAGCGCATGGACCAGAGTGGTGAGGGGTCCCACATCAAGATAGGAACACAGCTGGGCAATCCGCCGGAGATGGAAGTAGGTGGTGTGGACCACTGATGCTACCTGGGTTTCCATGGTAAGCACCAGATCAAGATGGACCCCCAAGCTGCAAACCTCACTCTTCGTGGTGAGAGTCACCCCCCCCAAAAGAGAAGTTTCCCAAACCACCGATGGCAGGGCCACCCACCCTCAGGACCTCCGTCTTGTCTGGGTTCAGCCTCAGACCATTCACCTGCATCCATTGCAATACGGCCTCCAGACAGCGCTGAAGGGACGAAACGGCATCCACTGTTGTTGGAGAAAAGGAGATGTAGAGCTCCTTTTACGAAGCCCCACACCCCCTGATGACCTGACCCAGCGGCCTCATGTAGATATTAAACAGCATTGGGGAGATAATCGAGTCCTGCGGAACCCCACAATTGAGATTCCATTATGATGATGATGATGATGATGATGACTTATATAGTGCTAGCACATTCTCCAGGTGCTTTACAACATACCGTATTTCTCCATGTATAAAACGACACTTTTTCTTAAAATAATTAGAGGAAAAATTGAGGATCATTTTATACACGGAAGGAAGGAGGAGGGGAGGGATCAAAGCGCTTTCATCCCTGCTTTCCCCCTCCACATTTTGCAAAGAAAGTGTAGGGGGAAAGCGATTCCTGCTTTGCCCCTACACTTTCATTGCAAAAAGCTGCTTTCCCCCTACACTTTTTGCAGAAAGTGTAGGGGGAAAGGAGCTTTTTGCAAAGAAAGTGGAGGGGGGAAAGCACTTTCCTCGCAAGAAAGTGGAGGGGGAAAGCAGGAATCAAAGTGGTTTGATCCCTGCCTTCCCCCTCCACTTTCTTGCAAGGAAAGAAATTTTGGGTTAGAAAAGTGGGAGGGCGTCTTGCAAGGAACACTGCCCTCTCATGAAGTGGGTACTCGTTTTACCAATCTCAGAAGAATGGAAGGCCGCATCAACCTTAAGCCGGATACCTGAGCCTGTTGAAATCAAACTCAGGTCATGAGCAGATGCTTCACTGCAGTACTGCAGTTTAACCACTGTGCCAGTGATTAATCCCATCACAGTGGTAATTAGGGTCTGACTCAGAGACAAAGGTTCAGATGATTAGATTATTATATATAATGATACAGGAAACCATTATTCTTGTTAAGGTCTACAGAGTGCAAATCTGAGGTCAGAGAAAGAGTATCCAGAAAGTACTTGCACACTGGTTTTGGGGTACCTTTATTCCTAATCTGGGATGTGGTGGTGCTGCGGGTTAAACCGCAGAAGCCTCTGTGCTGCAAGGTCAGAAGACCAGCAGTCGTAAGATCGAATCCATGCGACGGAGTGAGCTCCCGTCGCTTGTCCCAGCTCCTGCCAACCTAGCAGTTCGAAAGCATGTAAAAATGCAAGTAGATAAATAGGTACCACCTCGGTGGGAAGGTAATGGTGTTCCGTGTCTAGTCGCTCTGGCCACGTGACCACGGAAACTGTCTTCGGACAAACACTGGCTCTATGGCTTGGAAATGGGGATGACCACCGTGCCCTAGAGTCGGACACGACTGGACTAAATGTCAAGGGGAACCTTTACCTTACTGTTCCTAATCTAGTTAGCATAAGAGGTGCTACATTACAGTTTCTGGTATAAATTGTTATTCAACTTATATATAAGTTGAATTCAAAGTGCTTGTTTTGACATATAAAGCCCTAAACGGCTTGGGCCCTGGATACCTGAAGGACCGCCTCCTTCCATATGAACCTACCCGGCAGTTAAGATCTAGCCAGGGGGCCCTTTTGAAAGAGCCGTCCCTCAAGGAGGTAAGAGGGATGGCTTGTAGACAAAGGGCCTTTTCGGCAGCTGCCCCCAGACTATGGAATGCCCTCCCGACTGAGATTCGTCTGGCGCCGACGCTGATGACATTTCGGCGCCAGGTCAAAACCTTCCTGTTCCAGAAGGCTTTTAATTGAAATAATATCAACTGTGGGTCCTGATGGCAATTTTTAGAGTATATATTTTAATTGCATTTTAATTGTTTTGTCTTTTTATTGTATTTTAATTGTTGTAAGCCGCCCAGAGACCTTTGGGTAGTGTGGGCGGCATATAAGTTAAATAAATAAATAAATAAATATATAAACTGGTTGACATGGCTACCTGCTACCTTAGTCTGTGAAAAAGTTATTTTAGAACTTACTTTTCCTTTATTCCCATTACTTATGGTCTCTCAATTAAATTTCTATTTGTTTAAACCAAACACTCATTATTTATTTTACTTGTAACTAAGAATAAGGAACCCAGACTACTAACAGACAAAAATAGATCCATGTCACCAATATGTAATTGTTACCTGAGGAGCACACCTTTTCCCAGGTCTCCTGGCAGCTTTTATTGTTTACAAATTTCAAAACTACCATTCCTTTAAGCCAAACAGAATAAATTACTTTGGAATGTTCCATCTCTTTTCACTTACCATTAATGTCCATGAAACTGTAAAGGTCCTACAAAATAACCCTTTTCCCAACACAGCTACCTGATGGGTTCTTCAAATAGTAATTATATATAATTTCAGTGGTAAGCCCTATCTCTAAATGAGTTTCTTGATGGCATAAAAATCTACATAGTCTGAGTCAGCTGTCTTATGATTTCCACTACTACCAAGAACACTTGTCCCTGCTTGGCTTCCTGGCTCAAACTGTCTAGCATACAAACTTTCAGATCATTAATATTTATAAATGAGTCTTTAAATGTAAAACGAAATCCCTCCTCACTCTACCCAATATTCTCCTGATTACTAATTTCCTCTATGTCATATGATTCCTCATCCCCATCTCAAGATAGAGAGGGAAATATCTGTGCGGGCAGGGAAGTAACCCTTACTCCCTATATATCTTTTGGTTCTGCTGGTTGTTTTGACAAAAGCAAAGGAGCAAAAATTAATATATCCACTTCAGTTAGAAAACTGATTACAGAACAGGTGGCTTTCAGATCTGCAACAAATTCTCAAAATGGTGATATTTTATTTTTTAAAATATCAGGCAAGTTATCCATTAAAAAACACTGATTTCTCAAAACTTCTCCTGGGGTAGGCTATGGTTGTAAAGGATTCCTTGACAGCTGGACAGAGCTGCAGTTATACTGGGCAGAAGTAAATGTAGTGACGGTAGATGAGTTTGAACAGCCCAGGTTTACAACAAAGGTAGTTCAGGCATAACCAGATACTACAACTACACTCATGCCACAAAGAAGCTGGCAGAGGAGGATGGGGCTGGTGGGTAGGAGGCATGCAGGATCCCCACCAACTGCACAGAAGCAGACAGTGCTGGAAGCTTTTATATGGCTCTGTGCAGACACATAAGGGGGAGCCACATGATGCAGAGGAGGCAAGCTCAGAAAATCACTGTCCTGATTGACAAGATTATCACTTTCAATGATCATTCTTCCCATTGGTTGACCAGGTGGGTTTCCAGCAGCTCCTCAGCTATCTTCCTCCTCCTAGGTTCCTGACCATGAGCCAAATACTTTTGCCTGCCCTGTACCAGGAAGACCTGGATCTTCTGAAGAAGGTGATAAGACCAAGCCTGTGGTGCCACTGACCACTTCACCTCAGACCTCTGGAGTAGCTGGAATAGGCAGCAATGTTTCCTCTCACTCACCACATACCTGTGGATACCAGAAAAGTCTCTTTCTCGGTCTGGTGAAGGTAGTGCTGGAGAGAAGGTCAGCAGGGTACCGCTGGGCTCTACTCCATACTCTGATAATTGGCTAAAGCCACACTTCAGTGAAGATCCTACAGGCTTTCAGGGGGATAATTACCTCCTCACCTGGTAGCGTCTACACACTAAGTGCAAGGTTCCCTTTAAGCTGGGTGCACGTGTGCGTGCATGCACGTGCCTTTGCCTCCCTGCACGCAGCTCTCTTCCTCCTCCGTGCAGTGATCACGTTAGGTTCCAGTTGCAACAGAACCCTGTGAGCAGGGGGCAGAGTTGTGTGCACATGCAGGGACGAAGCCAAGAGAGAGACGGAGCCCCACCCAGCGGGGCTGAATATTAGAGGGTACATTGCCTAAGTGTCTTTGCCCTAACTTCACCAGCCTCTCCAAAACTACAGGGACAGTATAAGCTTCACTTCTCAAAGTTTAGAAGCCAACCTTCTGGTCACTGGAGTATCATTTGTAAAAGAATGTGTTTCGGCACAGCATGAAGAACTTCATCAGGAGGTCTTTAAACTGAATTTGAAGAGAGAGAGAAACAAGCACAGAAGTAAAGATGGATGAAGCCTTACAAACAATAAGAGGAACGGACCGAACAAATCAAATGGGGGTTAATAATAACATTAACATTAATAATTATATTCATAAAAATATACAAAGAAAAACATGCACCTTATTACATAATCTCCAGTGTCTATATATGAGAAACATACAATATAAAAATAAACAAAAAGAACTGGAAATCTTAGTTCAGGATGGTAAATATGACTTGATAGGATAACTGAAACTTGGTGGAATGACTCCCATGATTGGAATACAGCAACTGAAGGATATAAAATGTTCAAAAACAACAGAAAGAATAGAAAGGGAGGTGGAGTTGCAGTATATGTCAAAAATGCATATTCCTGCACAAAAATACAGGCGGAGGAGATTGGCTGTCCCATTGAGAGCATTTGGATCAATGCAGCTGGGGTGAAAAACAACAGGAACATGGTAGTCGGATCTACTACCAACTGCCTCATCAAAGAGAGGATGCAGATGAATTTTTTGAAAAACAAATTGCAAGGATTTCAGAGACATGAGGCAGTAGTGATGGGAGATTTCAATTATCCTGATACATTTTGGGAGGCAAATTCTGAGAAGTATGGCCCTTCCAAGAAATTCCTGGCTTGTGTAGCTGATAATTTTCTCCTACAAGAAGTGGAGAACGAAACTAGAGGACTAGCTATCCTTGACTTGATTCTCACCAATAGAGATGACTTGGTGGAGGAAGTGGTAGTAAGGGGAACTCTGGGCAAGAGCGACCATGTTCTACTAGAATTCTTCATTTCAAAGGAAACCACAGTAGAATGTAGCCACACATATATGCTGGATTTCTAAAAAGCCAATTTTTATAAACTCAGGACAATGCTAAGTAAAGTCCCATGGCAGGAGATCCTAACAAGAAAAGGATTCCAAGAAGGGTGGGAGCTTCTAAAAAGAGAAATTCTAAAGGCACAACTACAAACAATTCAAACAAGAAAAAAAGTGGGAGACAGCAAAAAAAGCCAGTGTGGCTTTACAAAAAGCTCAGAGAGGACCTGAAAACACAAAAGGACATGTATAGGAAGTGGAAAGAAGGCCAGGCCACAAAGGAAGAGTACAGACAAGTAGTAAGGAATTGCAGGGATGGCATTAGGAAGGCAAAAGCTGAGAATGAGCTAAGGTTAGTTAAATACAACAAAAAAGCATTATTTGGGTATGTGTGTAGCAAAAGACAAATGAAACAGTGCCTCAGCTACTCGGTGGAGATGGGAAGATGACAACAGATGACAAAGAAAAGGCTCAATTCCTATTTTAGCTGTCTTTTCCCATAAGACAGACTATGACCCTCCAGACAAAGGTGAAACGCAAATGGATGGGACAGGAATGAAGCTGGAGACTGATAAACAAATAGTCAAGGAATACCTTATTACCTTGAACAAGTACAGATCTCTAGAGCTGGATGAACTGCATCCAAAAGTATAGAAGGAACTGGCTGAAGAACTCTCAGAACCACTGTCCATTATTTTCTAGAAATCATAGAAAATGGGTGAGGTACCAAATGACTGGAGGAGGGCTAATCTTGTCCCTATCTGCAAAAAGAGCAAAAAGGAGGAAACTGAGAACTACAGACCAGTCAGCCTGACAGACTATTAAGCAGTCACCATGCAAGCACCTTGAAAACAATGCAGTAATAACTAGAAGCCAACATGGATTTGTCTGCCAAACTAAACTGATCTCATTTTTTGATCAGGTAACCCTACTGATAGAGGGAATGCTATAGACATTGTATATCTTCACTTCAGCAAAGCTTTTGACAAACTGCCCCATGATATCCTGATTAGCAAACTAGGTGTGGGCTGGATAGATCAAGTGTCAGGTGGAAACACTGTAAACTACAGAATCATAGTCAGAGAGTGATGATTAATGGCTCCTTCTCCAACTGGGAGCAGGGGAGAAGGTGGGTGGCGTGGTGGCGCTGCGGGTTAAACCGCAGAAGCCGCTGTGCTGTAAGATCTATAGATCTGCAGCTGTAAGATCGAATCCACGCAACGGAGTGAGCACCCGTCGCTTGTCCCAGCTCCCGCCAACCTAGCGGTTCGAAAGCATGCAAATGCAAGTAGATAAATAGGGACCACCTCGGTGGGAAGGTAACAGCGTTCCGTGTCTAAGTCGCACTGGCCATGTGACCACGGAAGATTGTCTTCGGACAAACGCTGGCTCTATGGCTTGGAAACGGGGATGAGCACCGCCCCCTAGAGTCGAACACGGCTGGACAAATTGTCAAGGGGAACCTTTACCTTTACCTTTACCTCCAACTGGGAGGAGGTAACAAGTGGGATACCCCAGGGCTCAGTCCTGGGTCCTGCACTCTTCAACATTTTTATTAATGACCTGGATCAGGGAGTGCAGGGAATGTTAATCAAATTTGCAGATGACACAAAATTGAGTGGAATAGTTAATACCCTGGAAGACAGAAACAAAATTCAAAATGATCTGAATAGGCTTTAAGCACTGGGCTGAAAACAACAGAATGAAATTCAACAGGGTTAAATGCAAAGTACTGCATCTAGGAAAAAGAAACCAAACACACAGTTACAAGATGGGGGATACCTGGCTCAGCAAAATGATGAGTGAGAAGGATCTTGGAACTGTTGTAGATCACAAGCTGAATATGAGCCAACAGTGTGATGTGGCTACAAAAAAGGCAAATGCTATTTTAGGCTGCATTAACAGAAGTATACTTGCCAAATCCTGTGAGGTACTAGTTCACCTCTATTCAGCACTGGTTAGGCCTCATATTGAGTACTGTGTCTAGTTCTGGACACCGCAAAGAAGAATACTGACAAATTGGAACAAATTCAGAGGAGGGCAACAAGAATTATTAGGGGGCTGGAAACCAAGCCCTATGAAGAAAGACTGAAAGAACTGGGCATGCATAGCCTTGAGAAAAGAATACTGAGGAGAGAGATGATAGCACTTTTCAAATATTTGAAAGTCTGACATACAGAGGAGGGGCAGGATCTGTTCTTGATCATCCCAGAGTGCAGGACACACAACAATGAGCTCAAATTACAGGAAGCCAGATTTCAATTTATTTTAAGAAAAACTTCCTAACTGTTAGAGCAGTATGGCAATAGAACCAATCACCTCGAGAGGTGAGAGTGCTCCAACACTGGAGGCATTCAAGAGAAATTTAGACAACCACCTGGCAGATATCCTTTGATCTGTATTCCTGCATTGGGCAGGGGGTTGGTCTCGATAGCCTTATAGGCCCTTTCCAACTTCATGATTCTATGATTCTAAGGAGGACAGACATGGCTGTAAGGTGAGGTAAAGGCCACACACTTTTATCACATTACAATATAGAACTAAATGCAAGAATATGCAGCTCTTCCCTGGTTCAGGTAGAAGTCTCTTCAGTTTATTTCCATGTCATATACTAGTAATATTATACTTGTGTCCTTCAGGTATTTATATGACGAGGGTAAATAAACTAGATCTAGTTGATCACACCACTACTTCTGATAATCTTGCCTTCCCCTTCACCATCCTTCCTGGGCATCGGTCACCACTGGAAGAAAGGTGTTCCTTGAATTGTTCTGTCCAAAGTTATTAACTTTTATCAATAGGATAAAACTTTTATCAATAGGCTCAAAATACTTATGAAATGAGTAGAAAGGTTCTTCTGCCTCTGCTTATTCTAAAACTGAAAGTTCTAAGTTAATTCAAAGCATATCTTTTAGTTCTGTGGTACACAATAGTAGGATGTTAGAACTCCAAAACTTCACCTTTTAAAAGTCCCCCCCCTCCACCTCATTGGCGGAAAGGTTACTAGGGATCAGTCAACACCAGCCTTCGAGGCTTTTTTGTACTAGTCAAGGCATCCTTTCCCTTGGGAAGTCATTGTAGAGGCTTGAAACTACCTGTTAAGTTACATGTTTGTCACAAACACATACCTATTCTGCACTCCCTAAGGGGGCCTATAAATGAAAAACAAGTTGTTCACTTGCCATTGTTTTTCTTTGGGTATTCCTTTCTTTAATTACCCATATGAAGCCTCTGTAAACCAAGCAACAAAGACAAATCTTCGGCAAAGCTGAATTTTGAAGGTGCTGCACCTCAGCACAAGCTACATTTTCTTCTGACACATGAGTTGACACATATAAATATATTCAACATGTATAAATTTATTCTACGATAGAGAGAACAACCTGATCAGACCACAACTGTTTAGTCTTTGCCACAGCCACTATTCTGACCTCCCTATGGAAGACTCAATGAGAAGTTTTTGAAACAACCAACTATAGCAACCACACCATCACAGAACAATCTAGGCTACTATGATTTCTTTTTTCAAGTTCAGCTGCAGGAAGGAGGGCAAAAATATAAGTTTGTTCCTGGTTCTACACAATATAAATGAGATCTTTTAGCAATTAAAAAAAATTAACCCAGCAGCGTCCCTTCTTAAAATCTGGAAAGGACTAATCTGGATTTTATTTTCAAGTTTTGTTCTCTAGCTAAACATGCTCATTTTAAAAACAGGTTTCCCTCAAACAATGAGTCCAATGCTTCAGTGTTATCTTCTAAGTTGATCAATTCAGACTAAATCCTTCTTCTGATTATCTGCTTATTTTCTAAAATATACTATGCAAAGTTCTATATACATTATTACCAAGATGTGAATCATGGTCCTAAAAATAAATACATTATGTGTGCCCATGTATGTTACAGCAAGAAAGCATGCGTTTCACTCTTGGCATCTCCTTTTAAGATGAGTCTCTAGAAGCAGAAATTCAACTGAAGTAGCCACTGTCGGAGAAGATAAAAACTATGTTACATGAATCAATGATCTGATTCAATATAAAGACAGTTTCACATGTCCTTTGGATTTAATGGTTTTATGGACAGTCCGTCAAGTTGTTCCCATCTTTTTCCTACTAGTAAGCCCACATTAAAATAATAGCCTTTCTTGGTTACTCAAGATGACGCTTCTGTTCTCTTCACTGTGAGCATAATCCAACCATCCATCACTGAAGAATGCAAGACATACATGTCTTTTCTGATGTAACTGATAACACCTTGGAATTTGGTTGAACAAACAGTGGGATCATAGCAACACAATAAAAAGTCAAATGCAGACAAAGAATGTAATATTCTTAACAGAAACTAAAAATTAGATTTGAATATGCACATTATACAGTACTATGTACTCTCAGTTCTATTTTGTGGTATGGAATTGTGTTCAACATACACAACTACTTGAAAAGGCAGAACCATTTGACATCTGGCTGTATTGCAGTATTTTAAGCAGTTCTTGGATGAAGAAACTAACCAATGAAGAAGTACTAAAGCAAATGAATAAAAATTAAGAAATCATAAAACACATACAATGCAGAAAAACAAAATACTTTAGTCATATAAAAATGAGAACAGATTATTGCAGCTCATCATTCAAAGTAGGATAAAAAGAAAAAGAAGCGTTGAAAGGTGAAGAATGTACAAACAAAGACTGATATGAATACAACACGAGATCAGTGTTTATAGCTGCCATATCCAAAGTCAAAACAGCCATTACAATCATGAAACTCTGGTAGGAGAAAAACAAGAACAATAGATATCTGAAAACTTCTCATGCTTCATGTATAATAGTTCTCTCAGTTAGATCTAAAGGAAGGATCATTTAAAAAATCCAGGTCACTGCAGAAGAATGTGTGAGAATAAGAAGATATGCATCCCAGATTAGAAGTACAGGAGAAATAATTTAAATCCTCAAATGCAGGATTATTATTGACATCTTCTTGCTCTGTCAAAAGAAAAAAGCAGGAATGCTGATGTTCACAGAAGATTCTAGGAAATCTGATATTGTAACATTTGCAGCTTCCATGCTGGAGAAAGCAATATTTCAATCCATCAAGTGATTCTTATTTAATTTTTATCCCATCCGTCTCCCAAAACTAGGATTTATGATAGCTCCCAACATCATTTAAGAATGAGACACAGTGGCCAAAATCCTCTTGGCAATTAATGCTTGCATAAGGGAAACCAAATAGGTTGCAGCAACAAATTGCTGTTTTATAAAGAGGTGCTGATTGTGTTCCTAGCCACAGACCACCATAATATCAACCTAATTAAAAACAATTTAAAAGCACAACATTTTTTAAAAAATACAACACACCCTATAACAGGTCCTTTCTGTAGCAGCCAATCAGTTGTGAAAAACTTGTGAATTATTAATGTCCTTACATGTCAGAGGGCAAGAACAAGATTTTGGAAGGGACCCTGAAAGAAAGTTCATCAACCTGAAAAGACCATCTCTCTAAACTTTACCAAATATGCCTGAGATGGTGAGACTGAGAAATGGCCTTTCCTGAAAATACACTTGAACCTAGTCATAAATGGCTTTTTAGCTCATGTCCAGTACAGTGGTGCCTCGACTTACGAACACCCCGACTTATGACCAATTCGAGTTACGACCAGCTCCGGCCGCAAAATTTTGCTTCGACTTGCGACCGGAGCTTCGAGTTACAATCGGAAAAAAGGCAGGGAAAAAGGTGGGGAATTCAAACTGCTAACCGTTGGTGGCGAAGAGGCTGCTTCTTTGTAGCTCTTTCGCCCCAGCGGTTAGAGAGTGTGCGTTCGGAGGCGGCTTCGGAATGCCTGGTAAGGTGCTGCTTTCTGCTTTTTAAAAACTGCCTGTTCTGGGTGGGTTTTGCAGCGTGGTTTTGGGCTGGGGGGTTATGTTTCTGTGCTGTGATGGGTCTTGTAGTCTTTGTTTGTTTTTTTGGGGTTTCTTTCGCATTTCCGATGGGTCTTGCAGGGTTTGTTTGCTTTTGGGTTTTTTTTCCCCATTTCCGATGGGTCTTGCAGGGTTTGTTTGCTTTTTGGGTGTTTTTTTTTCCCCATTTCCGATAGGTCTTGCAGGGTTTGTTTGCTTTTTTGGGATTTTTTCCCCCATTTCCGATGGGTCTTGCAGGGTTTGTTTGCTTTTGGGGGGTTTTTTTTCCCCATTTCCGATGGGTCTTGCAGGGTTTGTTTCCTTTTGGGGGGGTTGCATTTCAGATGGGTCTTGCAGGGTTTGTTTGCTTTTTGCTTTTCTTTTTTTGCATTCCGATGGGTCTTGCAGGGTTTGTTTGCTTTTTTGGGTTTTTTTTCCTTCGGCTGAAACGGATTAATCGCATTTCCGATGGGTCTTGCAGTGTTTTGTGTTTTGTGGGTTTTTTGATTTTTTTTTTTTTTTTTTTGGCCAAAACGGATTAATCGCGTTTCAGTGCATTCCTATGGGAAATGGTGCTTCGACTTACGACCATTTCGAGTTACGACCATCTTCTGGAACGGATTAAGTTCGTAAGTCGAGGCACCACTGTACCTGCTAACCATGCCTGGAAACAGAGTAGCTTGGAGCTGTCAAAAGAACAAGCCTGGATGCTCTATGAACATTCTTACCCACTTGTAAAGGGGAGATTTCCACACTAGTAAGCTATGCTATGAGTTCCTAAGCCCTGTATTTAAATTGTGACATTTATATTAGAGTACCAACAAGAACAAAATCAAGATACTAAGTCTCATATTTAAATGAAATCCTATATTGAGAGTCCTATAGAAATATATTAAAATTTAAGATTTAAATATTCTATTAATAACTGTATGCTGTCCGGTCCATTCTGATTTACAGTAACCCTTTTGATGGCTTTCTAGGCATAGATTACTCAAAAGTACTATATAGCATTCCCTTCTTCTGCAACAGGAGGTGGCACAGCAGTGAATCAAATACCTGATCTCTGGATCTCCAGCCAGTTACCCAACTCATTAAGCCATCCAGCAACACTCATACATTAAAAGTTAAATACCAACAAAAGCAAGAACAGAAACAGGATGAACTGCCCCTTGACCAAAAAAAAAGTTAAGCACAATTGGTAATGTTTCAATTTTGGGCATTTAGGAAACAAATCAATTATATTTTGCAAACCTCTGCTATATATAAAACTTAAATTTTAAACACACATTTTGTCTAATTTAAATTTTAAAAATACATTGTGAAGCAAAACCCCAACTATAGCGATACTGGCATAAAATAATCCATATCGATGAAAGACGTCTGGACTTCCTTGACAAGCTGCTTATTGGATATCTCATAATGGATGTCCTCTAGACATGAGCACTTTGTATTCATTCCTCATCTGGCACTTCCCCACCTCCCTGTGCAGGTGACCAGTCATCAGCTGAGCAGGGAAACTCCCCATCCTGTCTCTGCGTCGAAGTGGCCAGCTGTGCAGGTAGGCAGGGAAGGCCTGGCCAGGCGGGACTGGAGAGATGACGACTGAGACGAGCGCCTGGTAAGTGGCCCAGCTGGTTCTGGGAGGCAAGATTGGGTGGGGTTTCTCCAGGGAAACGAATACAATGTCCTCTCATCATCTGATACTGAACATGGATAAGACTGAAGTCCTGGTCTTTCATATACATCATCTTGCTAGTCCATTGACTGTCCCTCCTTTGTCCCTCCAAGGGTGACCCCTGTCTCAGAGGCCATGGATCTCAGCATTCTAGTGGATAACTGGCTGTCACTCCATTCATTTATGAATGCAACAACCAAGGTATGCAATTTCCATCTTGCTAATATCTGCTGGATCTGCCTCTTCCTGATTCCTGAGACTACAAAGCTCCTTGTCCATGCCTGGGTGGTCTGACACCTGGATGACTGTAACAGCCTTTTGGTGGGGCTTCTTCTTCACTTCATCCTCTGACCCTGGTACAGAATAGTGTGATACAGTGGTTTTAAACATACCACAACACTTCCATATTTCCCATTATTGTAGGGCATTGCATTGGCTGCCTGTCAGGTCAAGGTCATCTCAATGCTCTCGGAGAAGAGGAACTTCCACACGCTAGAATAGATGGAATTCTCATCAGTGTACTCCCTATAGCAGTGGTGGCGAACCTTTTTGGGCTCGCGTGCCCAAACTGGGGGGGAAAAAAACAGGGGGCGGCAGAACTGGAAGTGGCGGCGGTGGAACCGGAAGTGGCGGCAGAAGGGGGAATCCTGGGCATGGAGGTGCCTCAAGCCCCCACTCCGGATCCGCCACCAGCACCAGCTGCTCTGGATCCTGACCCGCCGCCTGTCCGGGCACCAGCACCGCGGTTGCAGCCGCCTGCTCAGGTTTGGCTGCGGGGGGGGGGGGGAGGGGGGAGTAGCAATCCGGCGACTTATGGCTCGCGTGCTGGCAGAAAGGGCTCCGCGTGCCAGCTGTGGCACGCATGCCATAGGTTCGCCATCGCTGCCCTATAGTATAGTTCTACTTCCTCATTCCCAAATACAAGTTAAAGCAGATTGGGTTCAGTATTCATGACTCACACAGAGTATTCCAATGAAAATACTGTTTAATATGAAGTAGGGTACACAGAGTGAAGCCAATGAAATTTAAATTGTTATTTAAATGAGGGGGAAGTTAATTTAAATTATTAACTTAAGTTTCCCACTGATAGTTCTTGCCTTTATTTGCTGCATTGCACATGTTTGATACATTTTCCTTGTTTCCATTCTCTTTAAAGAGAACGTTCTTAAAATATTTCCACAGCAGGCCTCTTTTATGACCAGCAATCCTCACAGTGGCTTGAGATTAAGTATGACCTGTGCATAGGAACTTGTGTATTGAACAATTTCATCTTCTCCCTCTTCTTCCAGAATTGTTCCTTTCTACTTCACTTGGTCAAGCCTAGCTTCACCCACATAAACACAAAATAATGAGAAATGCCCATGACAAACAAATTTAAACGAAGTCTGATATTTATTGGGAAGTTTAGACTTCCACATTTTTATGAGGCAAAAATAAACTGTCTATGTTTGGTACAGGAAGAGTACATTTTGCCAAATTATGAAATACATATTTCATTTATACAGTATTTTTTCCTTTAATTCAACAGCCAAAATCTTCTTGTAAAGCTACACAAATGGTATAAGTTCTGGAAGCAAATTGACATCTAGTAAGAAATCACTGTACACATTATCAATTGCATGACAAGATATGCAACTTAGTGTGCTACAGGTAATGCCTGTGGCAATTCATTAAATTGAGTCAATTTGCCTCCAAAACATACACCACTGATCTTATCAGGAGGGGACTGACCTAGAATGAATATGTCTTTATTCAGACAAAGTATAATATTAATCAAGTTATTCTTTTAGAAAAAAACTAAATGCTTTGTTCCGAATCTAATTCCTGCAGACAATGACCCAGCAAAGCAGTTCCATAGGCTAAACAGAGCAGGCAGCTATTTTTGCCGATTTCTCCTTCCCATGTAGCCTCCTATACACCCTAAAAATCTTATCCCAAGGGTTAAAGAGATCCTTTATAAAAGAATGTAAGGTCACACTGTAAGCGGTAAGTGGAGAACAAATGGAAGAATCACCTGCATATTTTTTTACTAGATGGGATGTCACCAATGGAGCTTTACTCATAGAGTGCTTTCACTGAACCATTTCTCATGCTGACATATTCAATGAACTCCAAGAGGTCAGAATTCCACTTAGCTGCAGTGAATTTCAACATCTGAATGACAAAGTGCTGAAGTTAAGTTCAAGGTCAGTTCAGCCAGTGGCAATAGATGTGTGAACAACCATGTTATGTGGACAGAATTCTGCTTATTTAAACATTTATGTCACCATATGTTTTCCTTTTTTTAAAAAATTACTTATTAACTAAATGAATTTGACAGTTTCAAAGCCTATCTGCTCCTGAAAGCCACTAAAAGTGTGTAGAAAATACTTCTCCAAAGTCATACAAATCTTTGGGCCCTGGATACCTGAAGGACCGCCTCCTTCCATATGAACCTACCCGGCAGTTAAGATCTAGCCAGGGGGCCCTTTTGAAAGAGCTGTCCCTCAAGGAGGTAAGAGGGATGGCTTGTAGACAAAGGGCCTTTTCGGCAGCTGCCCCCAGACTATGGAACGCCATCCCAATTGAGATTCGTCTGGTGCCAACGCTGATGACATTTCGGCGCCAGGTCAAAACCTTCCTGTTCCAGAAGGCTTTTAATTGAAATAATATCAACTGTGGGTCCTGATGGCAATTTTTAGAGTATATATTTTAATTGTATTTTAATTGTTTTATCTTTTATTATTGTATTTTAATTGTTGTAAGCCACCCAGAGACCTTTGGGTAGTGTGGGCGGCATATAAGTTAAATAAATAAATAAATCAGTATCACATTATCCATTTATTATCTTTTTTCCTGAACTGAAGAATTATAAACATTTCAGCCTGTCCACATTGGAAAGGTGCACTGAGTGACTATAGCCAATAGCCTGAATGATATAAACACAAAGGTGAATCTTTCCCCCTGTTCTCTCAACATGTTATTTTCCAGTCAAAGTTGCTCAGGAAATGTTCCCCTCCATGTGTCCGCTCCTGCTCATGGGCCAGTCTAGTACCAAATAGTTACACTAAGTAAGGGGTTTGGGGAAATTGTTAACTTTCTCACAGCAAAGGGCAAAAAAAGAGAGCAGGTAATAGGCTATTGGCCAGTAACAACAACAAACAATTACCATCTCCATCAGTGGAGGGACTACCCAAGCCAATGAAACTACAGATCTTCAAGGTACTTAGTTTTTTAGTGGTTTTGAAATGTACTGTTTATATAGCATGAAGTCATATACAGTGGACCCTCGACTTACAGAATTAATCCGTATTGGAACGGTGGCTGCAGGTCGAAAAGTCTGTAAGTCGAGGCTCCATTGACCTACAATGCATTGAAAACCGATTAATCCATAACCGGCCGTTTTTGGTCCATTTTGTTTGATTTTCCGGTCTGTAGGTTGATTCTCCGGCCGCAAGTCGAACCTAAATTTTGCGGCCAGAGAAGTCTGTAACTCGAAAAGTCTGCAGGTCGAGCCGTCTGTAAGTCGAGGGTCCACTGTATTAGAAGTCACATTGCAGTTTTTAATGCGATAACAGATATATACATACGTCCCAGAATTTTAAGCGCTTTTTTAATTACCAAAGTGAAACAATGTCCTCAGCAGCAATGAGAGTCACACCATTCAGCCACAAATATCCCTATCACTAAGAAAATAATTATTTACAATTACAAAAGATGACAAATAGGAAATACCAATTTGAACACAAAAATATTTCAGACTTTTTGATACTTAGATGGATTGCAAGAAAAAAAATATCTAAAATCTTTAGGTACAAGACAGCAGGAAGGATGAAAACCTTCAGGGATAAAGGTTCAATTCTCTTAGGTTATAAAACCCACTTAAGTTTTCTAGTTTTGTGCTCCTCCGCCTTTTTTTTGTTGTTGTTGTTTATATTACAGCTCTATACATGTTCGTAAAGGGTGTCTAGAAGTACTCAGCTTTATCTTAACTCATTAAAATGTTATCACTTTTTTAGTTTGGTAGATCTTAATTTGGATCCATTTTGATTCCACATTTAAACACACTGTGTGAAATACAAGACCACAAGACTGAACCTCCATGCCCTACAATAGGACACCCCCCATATACACAACCCCATATGCTCCAGATCCAGACTCCCCCCCCCCCGAGCAGATGTTGATGACAGTGAGAGGATACAGACTAGTGAGCTGGGGGTATCAGTAGTTATTTAATGGGTTCTTTGAGGCTTTTTTGGATGAGTGACAGAGAGAACACAAAACGTGCACCATTTTCCACAGCCCTTCACATGCTTGAGCACGGCTGTCATATCACCTCTAAACACAGTTGTTGTATCACCTCTCAATCCCTTCTCCAGGCTAAACATAACCAACTCCCCTAACTGTTCCTTATAGGGGTTAGTTTCTAGACTCTATTATATTTATCATTATCTCTATAGCCTTCTTTGTGATGCCCAGAAAAGTACACAGTAGTCCAGGTGAGGCTGACTAATCCAGAAAAGAATGGCATTATTACTCGTACTATGGTTACTGTAATGCAGCCTAGAATTGTATTTTTTTCTTTGTCTCTGTAGCACACTGTTGTTAGCTTGCTATCAACTAAGAATGATGATCCTATTCTTTGAAGTATTAGCCGTCCCTCCCAATCAGGTGTCCTCAGCAAATCTGATGAGTATCCCTTTACTCCATCATCCAAGTAATTTACAAAGATATTAAACACCGAGCCCAGGACAGAACTATGTGGAAACCCACAGATTATTTCTTTGCAGGATTACAAGAAATGATAACTTTCTTTACTATCAGTGTCCAGCTGACCATTGTTAGTTGCCAGATTCTCTTTTCCCCCTTTTTCAAGATGGGGACAACATCTGTTGCACCAGTCGCCTGAGATCATGAGACTTCCTATATGCTGGTGTGGCAAGGAGGCTCAGGGGGCATATTTGCCAGCTGCTGTACTAGCAGGTCAAAACAATACAAACAGAAGAAGCTTCATTTTATTATATATATTTTAACCAACCCTATCTCAAGGGGTAAGGGTGCATAACATTAAAATGTTAACTGAAATAAAAAGCAGAGCAAGTTATTTACAAACTGATGGTTGTTGGAGGTTTTTCGGGCTGTTTGGCTGTGTTCTAGAGGTTTTTCTTCCTAACATTTCACCAGTCTCTGTGGCCGGCATCTTCAGAGGACAGGAGCTAGAACTCTGTCTGTGTTCTAGTGTAGTGTGTAGGATTGTTGAGTATTTGTAGCTGTGGGATCAGGTTTTGTTCTTTTCAGGTGATTGGGTGATTATTATGATCAGGGTATTTTTTGGGGGGTGTATTGTTGTGATGGGGGGAGATGATCTGTCACTGTGATTGATGGGTGTCGTTAGCTAGTCTTTTGTGTGCAGTGATCACCGGTCCTTGTGGCTGGGTAGAGTTCATTGACCTTTTCACAGGCTGTATTTTTCAGTGCTGGGAGCCAGGCTTTGTTGAGTTTTACTGCACAGTAAATACTTTCTTGCATTTTTCATGTGGTTGAAGGATCATTGCATGTTTGCAACCTGTAGCCCCCCACTGTTCTGTGAAGAAGATACTTAACTTCACTGCTATGGAGTTTGAATTTTAAAAATTATTCATCTTACCAGCAAATACCCAAGAGTTCTCATTACCAAGATTTAGTGAGTTGACTCCTCTGCAAGTCCATTGATTAAAATGGCCCTACTCTAATTGCAACTTTAAAATAAGTCACACTAGACTCACCAAACCCCCACTGACTCAATGGGCCTGCTCTAGTACAACTTACTAAACAGCAAGATTTCAACCACTATGTCCCAGGCTACAAGACACTGGTCTGAAATCTTGGAAACACAACAGCAGTCAATGTAGATAATACCAAACTGTATGGACTAATGGTCTGATTTGGCATACAGCAGCTATCTGGTATTTCATATAGCAGCAAGCACCAGTGATCAAAGCCCAAGGTAGAACAGAATTTGAGGCGTCTTCACTTTTTTGAGAAATTTTGTTTGGCTCTAATAAAGGTATCATCTGACTCTTGCCTGATATTTCTTTTGAACCACCATGATTTCGTTGCTTTTTGACCACCGTTTGTATCACTGTTCTCTGCATTAAGATATCTGAAAGCCCTTGATTGGCTGTACTGCTTATGGCAACCTTACTTCCCAAGAAAGTGATGACTTCCACTAATTTTCACACTAGTGGGTCCCACACTCCATGAGTAGTCACAGACACTTCCTTCACTCTTTAACACTTTAAACCTAGCCAACACCACTACTTAGTGCCATCAGGGAAGGCATTAACCTGAAAGAAGCACACACCCCAAACCCAGCCAAGTACCTAGGTAGTGCCACCCCAAACCCAGCCAAGTACCGAGGTAGTGCCTGGTATTATTATTATTATTATTATTATTATTATTATTATTATTATTATTATTATTATTACTACCACCACCACCACCACCTTTGGTTTCTTTCTTAAGGGTCCCCAGTTTTAGCCATACCCATGTTGAATTATTATCATGCTTTCCATCAATATTTCTTAGGTGTTGTCCATGTAGTGGTTTATTTTTCCAGTTGTCCGATTTATTTTCAAATTGTTGTTTCTTATATTGAGCCTGTGTTTCTGTTGTTTTCAAAAAATTCTCCATTTTCACTGCCTTAAGTAATTTTTCTCTGCTTGTACTGATATAATCATTTAGGCTTCTTTTTTTTCTCCTCTACTACTTGTTGTATTCGCAGTAATCCACAGCCTCCGATTTTTTGTGGTATTATTATTATTGACGTTGTCGTCATTGTTATTAAAAAACACCAGGCACGGTCAATCAAAATTATAAAAACACTGACTGGTATTATATAACAGAAACAAATTTTAACCAATTTCTAAATACTTCTAATTATCATTAATTGGGTGAAAGGTTTCCACATGTACAAAGGGCATGTTTTATATTGCATGCCTTCCCCCATTGCATGATTCGTATTTTTCTCATCCACAGATAAAGCACAGACATCTGCATACCTAGGCAGAAGAACAGACTTCCACCTTGTGTGGAAACATACATATGAACACTGATTTATGTTTCAGAGTAAGAGACAGGCCTAGATGCCATTCCATTATCATAGTTGAGCTAGTGGCATGTCCCTAATGATTTTTGGTACACATGAAGCACCTCTCATGCTTAACATATACATCAGAAATAAACTCTTTATTTGAGCAGAAACCTTAGGGTCCAAAAAACACAGAACATTTTAAGACAAGTGGGCTGGCAGGATTTCTCTTCTTGGAGACACATTAGAAAGCCATAGCAAAATGCTGTGTTTTGGAGTTCTTGGATCCCAGCTGAATGAGTGACTAGGGAATGGGACTGAAGGAGAAATGGGATTAGGAAAGTAGGCTGAAAATAAAATCTAATCTATCCTCTGTTAATCTATACCTTTTCTGTGACATCTCCACCAATAGGAAATTGTATTTCAGTATTTTACTATGGAAATCAACCCTGAGTGCTCACTGGAAGGAAGGAAATCAATCCTGAGTGCTCACTGGAAGGACAGATCCTGAAGCTGAGGCTCCAATACTTTGGCCATCTCATGAGAAGAGAAATCTCCCTGGAAAAGACCTTGATGTTGGGAAAGAGTGAAGGCAAGAGGAGAAGGGGACGACACAGGACGAGATGGTTGGACAGTGTCATCGAAGCTACCAACATGAATTTGACCCAACTCCGGGAGGCAGTGGAAGACAGGAGGGCCTGGCGTGCTCTGGTCCATGGGGTCACGAAGAGTCGGACACGACTTAACGACTAAAGAACAACAACAAATTTTACTATACTGCATAACATCTCACTCTAGTATGTAATCCATTGTAAGGTCATACAAAAGATACATACTGCTTAAGAAAACACAAAGCCCTTGCCTAGAAGCCAGTCAAAAGAATGACAATTTAAATGGTTATCCTTCTTAAGATATAGATATGCAATATACCATTCAGCCTGCTTTGACTTCTTCCTCACAACAACCAAACAATGGTTTGTTTCATAACTTTATGCTACACAAGAAAGACATCATCCAGCAACTAGGTTATTCAATTTAAATTAACTGAAAGCTTCCTATTCCTCTACCCCTGTTTTAGGTCCTGAGGCTTCCTTCTGCCCTAGAGAAGCCTTTCATCCTCAGGATGGGCGGTGCTTTTAATAGCCATAAACTGCCACCAAATTGCCACCACCAGGATTGAGGTTGCAAGCAATATTAAAGCCCTGTCTTGAGACTCTCAAAGGCTTTTCCTTAGAGAATCTCAAGATCTAAAGCGGGGCAGATAAGAAGCGTTTTGTTTATTTAAATTAAATAGCCCAGTCACCAGATGATGATGTCATTCTAACTGTGCAGCATAAAGTTGTGCAAAAAGATTTCAGCCTATCTAAAACTGACATCACAATTGTAAAGGGGAAAATCTTGGCCAACTAGTTGTAACCCACAAGTCTGACACTTCCTACTCCTGCTTTAAGTTTTTTGTATAGAGCACAATCCTTAACCTTTTCTTTACCATGGACCCCCTTTAAATATCTTTTGTTGCCGCAGTTCACCAAGCCTTAACAGAAGATTTAAAACCCTAAAGTGCATCAAATATTTATTTAAAGTTTCTCATGAAGGGCCTTAATTTGGAGAGAAGGGAGAAATAAGTTAATCTGTTAATGCACACAAACCATATAATAATATTTTTATTGGAATGATTCCATACAAAGCCAAGTTTTACACAAACAAGCAAGAGAAATTAAGGTTTTGTTCTGTGTTTCCTTTTCTTTCTTTCTTTCTATTTTAAATGCAAAAGATCATAACATTTCTTCAAGCTTTTGCAGATCCCCTGTGAGGACATCGTGGCCCCCGGGGGTCCGCAGACCACAAGTTAAGAATCTATGGTACAGATCAAAGTATAGACTAATTCCCTTAGTGGCAGAAACACACCCAAGGAAGTACTAAGGTTGGATTACCTGCAATGTAATACCAACCATACATGTCTACTCAGAAGTGTGCCTCACAGGAGTTACTGCCAGATAATGAAATATAGGACTGCAGCCATAATATTGTATTTTAGAAATGTGTTGTTTATGATTTCCAAGTTATGTAGTTGGGGACTATAGTGCAAAATTTTCACCATGTTCAGCCTGAAAAATGACTGAAAAGGGAGAATTGTTTTCTAAAAATACCAACTCCCACAATGAACAATGTACTTTCATTCAAAACACATTTTGAGGTTTCAAGATATTATTTCTCAATAATATTAAATACCAGACATGGGGCTTGATGGGCGCCCATGGATACAAGATGTGCCAGTAGTAGTTGTGGCTACTAGCTTTAGAATATCTCTCTGTCAACTCCATTTTTAATAGCCCCATCTGTAAGCAAAATTATAGCTTAAAACAACATTGAGAACAGCAGTAAGAAACAGAGCACTGTTGTATGGCACCATGCAAAATGCAATGTCTTGAGTTTTGCAAAAAACCTGTATACAGCAAGAAAGTAATTCCCACTATTATATGAAGTCACTGTGTTGGCAGCTGAAGGAGGGCCCATCACAAAACAAAGAAGCTACTTTGAGGAAATCGATCAAATAAAAAAGAGGACTAGTTTATATTGAGATCTAGATTTTATCCTCTGCTCAAAGTTTCTGTTTTCTTCATGAGGCTTCAAAGGCACCTGCACACATGTTCCTCAGAAGCAAATTTCATTCATGTTCATTGGGAGTTACTCTCAAATATATATGTACACAGGTTTGTACCCTGAAGGTAAGAAATTACCATGCTATAAAACCAATCAGCAAGCAGATTTGTTCCACTGAGGTCAATGACTCCAACAGAACAACCTTATGGTTTCCTGTTCATAAGTCCCACAGCACTGGAAAATGTTACTGCTAAATAAGTGTGTGTAAGCTAAATCAGCTTAAACTAATGGTTCCCAACCTTGGGTACCCAGATGTTCTTGGATTACAACTCCAAGAAATCTTGGCCAGCACAGCTATTGGCGGGGCCTTCTGGGAGTTTTAGTCCAATAACTTCTGGGGACACAAGGTTAGGAACCACGGGCTTAAACCCAAGTACCATAATGTTGACAAATTGTAGATCAAGCTGCAAAAATTGCTCAAAAAATATCTTCAAACTGAGAATTTTAAACTGAAATGGACAATCATGATACAAAACATATTACAAATTAAAAATTTACAACTGTAAATCATTTACAATGATTTACAACTGACTATAGATATAATCCCAAACACATACTGTTAATGTAACATGACATATGAACATATTTTGCTTCATGTGTATTTTAAAAACAGTACAACATAAATAGCATTTTCCCTCAAATATCTTTATATCTATAATGTGACCAAACCAAAATCAAATTGGAAACAATCTGTAAGATCTGAAAGGTTCTAACATAAGTTTTGTTTTGCTTTGGCACTAGCTCCCTCTCCAGACCAACTTAAAATTGTGATTACTTTTTTCATTCTAAATACACAGCTATACCAGCTACAGATATAAATAATTCAAACCTTCCAATTACATGATACCACTATCCAGAAATGACAACAAATACTTTTTAAAAGGATGTTATTTGTACTGTCCATATCTATAAAATAGAGGAACCTATTCTATTTAGAAAAGTACAAACACTCCTTACATGTTTGTTTTAACTGTAAACATGCGAATCTCAGAGTAAAGAAATACCTACTCAGTTCTATCATAACTACACTGACCTGCTAACCTATAGTCTTAAAGCAATAACAACCTAAAATGACACTAAATTAAAAAAATCAAGGAATACTCTGCACAACTTACTATACCCAAAATGTTATTACAAAAACATAGCCTACTTGGCTGTTGTGCCAAATTAACAATAGCCTCTTGCCCATGCATCCTGTATTTCCCTTCACCATTTCCAAGTGTCTAAGAAAATAAAAATTGAGTCTGTTTTCTGTTTTTATCAAGTCTAAGTAGCCCTGATCTCCATTAATCTACATTTTTAAAGTAAACAGTTTTGATTTGTCAAATCTCTATCTTACCACACAGCCATTTTAAATAATTATCTTATAAGCATGTATAACAAACAAGTATCTTCAATTAGGCATTAAAGCCCTCCAAAACTAAACTCCAAAGCTATGACCATTAGTTTGCTGTTATGTGCCATTAACTCACTTCCAATTTATTGTAATCCTATATATTAATGACCACCAAAAGGTCTTGTCATTAAGCATGCTAGTCAGGTCTTCCGGACTAAAGATGATGGCTTTCGTTATGGAGTAAATCCATCTCTTGTTCAATCTTCCTCTTTATCTACCTACTTCCAACATTTCCTTGCATTACTGTTTTTTTCCAGCGAGTTATGTCTTTTTATACACATTGTCTTGTCTTACTGTACATATTTACCTGATTGTCAGTCTCACTGAACGGAACTACCTTCTGAGCAGGTATACATGTCACTGCACTAAAAAGTAGGTTTTCCTTCTAACTACCATGTTAGTGCATTATTCAGATTTTGTGAACAATTTTTGAAATTCCATAATTTTGAACAGTATTTATATGTGTCACCAGAATACATATTAAGATACTTAAAGTTTGAGATATGAGACAATTTTCTATAAGGTATCTGGTACTGGTCAAGCTTTATAGAAGCTAACATATTTTCAAACACAGAAGCACTTTGAAATACTAGTACAGTATCTGATGGTCAAGCACACCACCTTCTGTTTTACTGGTACCAATAACCTCCCTAAAAGGGCCACTCCCAAAAGTTAAACTATCAAACTCAAGTTTAGAATATGTGTAAATATTTGCCAACTTGAGGCCTAGAACAAATTACGGAAGCTCAATGATAGCATCTCTTTGGGAAACAACTGACAATATATCAAGAGGCTACCAGAACGGAAAATAAAGAAAGAAAATGTGGTTTCGATCTTCAGAAGTTTTAACAATCCCCTATCTATATTTCATGTCTTCTGAATTTTTCCCCCACAGGGATTATTCTTGAACTTTGAGAAGTTTTTAAAAGCAGCAATATAATCAAGACTTTCACTATTCAACACTGTTTTAACACACCCTAACGAAACAACCCAACCTACATCCAAGCAACTAAACGTTAAAAAGATATCCAAGGACATCACCAATTACATAAGCCACAAAAACCCCACCTTCCTTTTAGGTAGCATGTTGTCTATTAAACAACAATTAAGCCAAGCACAAACTGTCTGTAGAGTGGATGACCAACCGAACTAACCCAATGAAAGAGAAAGAAATGGTTACCATCTAGCATGTTTTCTCCGATTCAGTAAGGAGCATCTAGCATCTGTTTACCATACCGTTCCCCCCGCACCAAAAGTACATACTGACTAGCTACAGTGTGTACCCGGAAAAAAGTAAAAGTTTAAAGCCACTGCTTCTAAAACCGGGGGGGGGGGGATACGAAAGTAGGGGTACGAAATCCGCCGACGCAATTGTTGTTAACGCACGCCTTCTCCACACCCGATCTCCCTACACACTCCCGTTTATTGCCCAGATTGCAAACCCCACCTCTCCCCGCTGCTGCACGCCGACATCCGACTGCTCTTTGCTGCATTTACACAAGAGCAGCGGCTCTCTACGCGACGACGCTCGGTGCTCTGGCTTGTGCACGTTTCCCCCCTCTTTGCACCAGCCTCGCTCTGGCTGTTGTCGCTGGTGCCGCCGCCGCCGCTGTTTTCTTCCTCCCAGCACCCACGTAGCAACGCTGCTTGCTGCCCCGGCTCAGCCAGCCAGCCAGCCAGCTACCTCCTACCTACCCCTTCGGCCTGAGGCATCCTCGCTGCCTTCCGAGAGTCGAGGCCCTGGTTGAGAGGACATCCTTTTCTCTTTCCCCGAGAACGTCATTCCCAGCAAACCAGTCAGTCCCAGGGACAGAAGGTCCTCTGGTCTTCCGCTCCTTCGTTTCACGGAACCTCCCCCACCCCCCCCACCCCCACCAAGAACCGCTCTTGCTGCTGCTGCTGCTGCGCCAGGCCCGTCACGAAGGATGGGTGGAAGGGAGTGAAGCCCCAGCGCCCAGCTCAGCTGCGGCCGCAGCATCCTCTCAAGTTCCCCTCAGACCCCCCACATGGCCTCGCCTTACCCGAACCCGTGCCAGGGTTGCCTGCCTGCCCGCCCGCCCGCAGGCTCGGCTTGGTTGCCGGTCACCTCCGTCTGCTCTCGCGTCCGCTCTCTCAGCACCGGCGCTTTCGGAGGTACCAGGTCTGACGGCGGGGCGGCACGACAAGGAGATGGAAGCGGGGGAAGATGGGATGGAAAGACGGAAATAGGAACCCACCGCCGTTTAACGGAGCCTCCAACAGACTGGAGGAGCGCGAGACACTGACAGAGCCCAAAGGAAACGGGGGGGGGGAGAAGAGAGAGAGATTGGAGAGAAACGGCGCGCGCAAACTCGCTCTCACGCGCACCCCAAAGCCGGGAGGGGGGGGTGGAGGAAGTAATCCGAGCCGAGGAACTGTACATGAAACGAGGGCGCGCTCGCTGAAGGGAAATGCTGGCATTGGCTCCCCGCGCCTCAAAGGGAGAGCCAAAGGGGGCGTGGTGTAGACGCGCAATCCTAGTTAGCAAGCAGCCAATCAGAGACGACTCCAGTGAAATCTCCATGCTGGCGGAACGTTAGCTTCACAATCAGGCAGTCAGCGACAAAGAAGGGGTGTCCGAACGCATGCGTAGCTCGACCTCGATCCTGTCTTCTCGGTGTTACGCTCGAAGCCGAACGGCTGTGGTTGCCCCCATTGAGAACGGCGCGGAAGACGTAGTACAGTCGTCGTACCGAATCGGAATACTGGTGGAGCAACCTAGTCTCCGGCCATCGCGACCGCCTCCAACGCAGGAACGAGGTGTCAGTTCCGTTGGCCCTTTTAACTATTACTCAGATCATGAAAGGAAGTCGTTTCCTTTTATTAGGCCTCAGAACTGCTTACTGCACATTGAGTTAAATGATTCGTCGTCCCATTTGTTTGTGGTCGCGAATTTGATTACTTTATTAGTGTTGGTCCCCCGCTGTGATTTTTGTGGGGGGGGGGGGGTTAGTGCAAGAGCGGAACAGAAATGTTAACAATAAGCAACCTCGGTGTTTTAGCCATGTCTGCATTTTGGAAATGTTTGTCTGGCAGCACAGACTTCGAAGAGGGGAATCCTTAGAGAGTGAATCAAGTTGCTTTTAAAATTGGGTTGGGTTTTTTAAAAGAAAAAGAAAGCTGCCCCCTCCATAAGGAGTCGCTGCCCCCCAAAATTCAAGACTCCCCTTCTGAACAGAAACCATAGGAGCTGACCCCCAGCTTGCACCTTTCTCCTCATTTTCTCATCTGAGAATATTCAGCTCTGCCCTGGTGGGAACCCATAACCATTTAGAGTCTCAAAGGGCAATCCACAAGTTAATATTGCTTCAGTACCCTCCAATACTAGCAACTGCTTGCCATGCTGGTTGGCCTGGCAGGACTAGGTGACCTCTCCTTTCTGCTGCCTTCTTACCTACAATGTGCATTGGGTTTGCTTCCTGTACTGGTGCTGACTTTTGGAAACCTTCTTAACTGGGGACTTTAGGATCTTCAGGAATGCCCTCTCCTAAATAGAGGCCTCAAGGGCAGCCATTCTCATGGGCTGCCATATGGCTCCTTTGGGGACCCTGGCACGTCTGAAGAGGGGCGGACACACCACCTTATAGGGTTCGTTGTGGCCAAAAAGAGGTTGAGAATGGCTGTTCTAGGGCTCTAAGAACAGTTCCTTGGTGGAGGATTGCTCAGCCTAAAATGGAGGGATGAGCCTCCTCCAGCTGAAAACATAAGCTGTGTGTGCAAAGTTTTCTTCCCAAGACCTATTTGCATTTGGAATGGAGGGTATCACCCTGTTCCGTTAAACAGTTTGTGCAATGATAATATCAAGAATGGTTTGACTTTTTTTGGAGGTCATGCAAAAAAGTATTAAGAAGGTCCTTGCAGAAATGTAAGTAAGCTTTTGTAATTGGAACCTCTGCTTCTATCAGGGCACTGCTTGTGCAAGTGAGAGATCCCACATCACTGTGCTAACAGGACTTTTATGCATCGCTGATGCTGAACAGGATTCCAGGCAGATTCTTTTCATTTGTAGAATACATTGCCACAGAACATCCTTCTGACAACCACCTTGGTCTCATTTAGAAGACAAGTCAGAACATTTCTCTTCCATCAGGCATTTGAGCTTTAACTGGCAATGAATTTTTATTCCTGTTTTTTTTCCCCCTAAAATATGAATGTGCTTTATAGTTTTATATACTTGAATTGTTTTACTGTATGTACACTGTAAAGAACATTTATGTTAAAAAGGTGATTTCCTCCAATATGTATCTGCCCAGAATTTAAGATCTTCAGCCCTGTTGTACTTCCCACCAATATATGAAGCGAGGTTGTTGAACACACAAGACAAGACTTTCTCGGGGGAGCCTTTAATAGGCAAAAATTACTGCCAGGCCACCGCTGCTAGGATTGAGACTGCCAGGACAATCCAACAGCAATTTTTGACAATTAAAGGCTCTTCCTTCCATCCCAAGGCTCTCAAAGATGGAACAAAAGGGAGCCCTAGAGAGCATCTGAACCTGAAAGGGAGTGGGATAATTATGGTGTCAAATCTGGCTTATGCAGCATAACTTTAGGCCAATGAGATTGCGCCGATCATATGAACGGGGGAAATTTAATTAAATACTTCCATAACTGGGTACCAATCAAAAATCAGAATCTGTATCAGAATCTCTTGGAGCATGCTCTGACAGACTGTTCTCCCTTTCTTACATACTTAAAAAAAACATTCCTACTACAGTTGCTTGAACAAGTGAGGTCACATTTACACTTCATAGGTGCCAGTACATATTGGGCAAAACCCTGTTGTCATAACTTTGTACTGGTGTAACCCAGATTGGGTGCTGGAAACATTTAATTTACGCTAATTAAAAGTTTCTTATCGCAAGGTTCCCTAGGGCTCCATTTTGCCCTCCCTTTGCAAGCCTTGGAATTGTGGGGGCAGAAGTCCTTAATAGTAAAAAAAAATGTTGCTGTGATCTGGTGGTGATTTTTTGGCTTTTAAAGTGCACACACACACACACTGTCCCAAAGCTCCCAAAGGATTCCCCAGGGCAAAAGGGAGCCCCAGGAAGCCTCAGAAACTAAAATGGGGGAGGATAAGATTTCCATTAGTTTAAATTAAATACTTCCACGCATCCAATCCAGTTTACGCCAGCACAAAATTACACAACAAGATTTTGCCCATTAATTTGCCCATTGAACCACTCTTATACATCTCCACTGTATGTCCACTGGCTATTATCCTGCATTTCTATGAAAATGCATAGTGTAAATATAAGCTTCTGATTCCCTTTGTTGCAGAAGCAACTTCTTTGAAATTGCTGTATAGATTAGTATGATTCAAAGCTGAGATATTCCAGCCACTATCAAAGTGTGGAGAACTGCTGTGGCTGCTATTCACAGCAGCTGCCTCCTGGGGCAAATTCGTTATAATTCAACGGTGTTAATGTTAAAATATCAGTTCTGGTCCTGCTATATGGTGAAGATCACCTTGATGTAATTATTTGGTATGCAAAGTAGGGCAAAATTTACAAGACATCAAAATGAATTAAAATTTCTCCATAATAGACATCAAAAGAAAAGAAGTCATTTTATTACTTTCAGTATTGGTTTACAATAATATGCAAATGCATGAGTAAACATACGAGTCTGTGCCTCTCCTTTCAGTGTGCACTGAATTACCATGCCATCTTAAAGGCAAACAGCCAGTGAAAATTAATGTCACAATCTTCCTTCTGTTGTTCAGCTCTAGAATTACCTGCTATGCAGAGCATGAGAATGGGGTGGGGTTTTTGCCTACAATTTCCACATGCTGGCTGGGGGACTCTGGAAATTGTGGCCCACAAACATTAAGTTTTCTAAGCTTTCACATAAGTATATTGCTTCTGAGTACAGAAGGTCCATTTAGCTATCATGACTCATAGTTTGTTCCATCTTTAAAGCCATCTAATCTTGTTGACATCAATGCACCTCATGTCAGTGAATGCCAGGAGGTAATTGCACATTCTACAAAGAGACGCAGGTTGTAGCACTATTTGCTTGAATTTGTTTCCCTTTTTTCTCTCTGCAAATATGGGAAGTCATTGTGGATATAGAAAGAGAGGACATTTAAGAGAAGGGAATACTGTAACAGTAAAGCAGGGTTAAAGGACTGGCAGTCCATAAGAATGAAGATACATTCAGTCACAATCTCTGAGGGTAAAGTAAGTAGCTTTAGTTACTTAAAAAAAATTAAATATTAAGGGCATCTCTCAAATCACGGAGAAGTATTTTACTGTTACCCACAGTTAATCACCACGTAGGGACGTGGTGGCGCTGCGGGTTAAACCGCAGAAGCCTCTGTGCTGCAGGGTCGGAAGACCAGCAGTCGTAAGATCGAATCCACGCAACGGAGTGAGCTCCCGTCGCTTGTCCCAGCTCCTGCCCACCTAGCAGTTCGAAAGCATGCAAATGCGAGTAGATAAATAGGTACCACCTCGGTGGGAAGGTAACGGCGTTCCGTGTCTAGTCGTGCTGACCGCGTGACCATGGAAACTGTCTTCGGACAAACGCTGGCTCTACAGCTTGGAAACGGGGATGAGCACCGCCCCCTAGAGTCGGACACGACTGGACTAAATGTCAAGGGGAACCTTTACCTTTACAGTTAATCTTCATTACAAAATCAAAAGAAAGTATGATAATTGGTTGCAAGGTACCTTTGTACTCCAAGCCACATTCAGATTTATCTTAATAGTAAGATGTCCCATCAACCCCAAAATGTGTGTGTGGTTACAGAATTCATGTCCTTAATTCTGATTACTTGTATTATCTGCCTTTTTTTAAACCTCAATATGTTATCATTGGCTGGGGCAAAAACAAAAAGCATCTCAAGGTATCGTCTATTTTTGCATTTGTATTTTATATTGTATTGACCACACATCTACCTTGTATTTCATCTCAAAAGTGGTGCTCCTTTGAATTTAGTGGAATCCTATTTCCAAACTAAATGGCTGCTTTTATTGTCCCAGATGGGTTCTCTTCTGTGTCATTTTTTTAAAAAAAAAAGGTGTTCTGGAGTTCTTAAATGTCACTGGGGAAGAAAGGAGAGACATCAAGCTGGTCAATTACATGAGAACGCATCTGCACCAGCATTGCTCAGGCAAGGGAACTTGACTGTGCCAAGCCTATACCTACAACTTGTAAGTTTGCTTTCCCTTGCTCTGCCCATGCTCAGTTGGATCAATGTTTGATCTTACTGAGGGAATGTAATTTACCTGGAGGTAATTTTGCCTTCTAGGCAAATTGAAGTTATCTCAGTAATGAAATAGCACTAGCAAATATCCAGGAAGGCTTGTGCTATCTGCAGCCTTCGCTGATGTTGCCTCCGAATCTCACAACTGTCCATCAGCAAATGAAATGTTTGACTTGTGTTTCTTCTCAAGGATTTTCGAGACTTCTATGAAGTATACAATTAGGTAGGACATTTTTCACTTTGGGTGGGTAATGGTGGGAAGGTGTGTCATGTGAGCCTTTCTGAGCTGTTATTCCTAAGCTAGCCTGCTGCCTTAGAAACAATGAAGGAAACTCTCTAGTTGCCTGTACAGAAGCAAATCAGATATAGTCCCAGTATCATTAGTAATGTATGTGTGTGGGAATGTTATGTGACTTATGTGCATGTCGTGTAATGTGTAGACCAGAGACAATATTTCAGACTTTGGTAAAAATCTTGCCCACATTGTCATGTTTGAAACAAAAGGAAGCAAACGTCTGGCAAAGTTCATTGTTCCCTCGAGGCAGTTTCAGGAAGAATAGTGGTAGACACAACAGAGGTGTTGCAATCAACCCCCACAACCTAAAATGTTGTCTTTTCTTCATCATAACTCTCTAGCCCTAGCAACTCTCCTTCTGAAATTTTGCATGGCAGTTAGCTTGAAAGGCCTTTATGCTACGTATCATGGTGCACACAAAAGACACAAAGACAATAGGGCACATTAAAAAAAAGTTAAATTTCCTTGAAGAAAAATCTGTCTCCTTATTTGTCTATTTCATAAGTTTCATCCCTTCAGAATTGACTATTATACTTACATATTTTATCTGTTCAGAATAGACTACTATGCCTACAGATTTCATATGTTTCTGTCAAAAATGCTGTCCATTATTTTTTCCATCATTGCCAACAAGGAAGGCAGAAAACAAACCAGAATGAGTTTCCTCTTTAGCTCTGAATTGTACTGAAATTTTATTTATTGCATTTATAGTCCACCTTTCCTTCACTAAGCTCATGGTGGCATACACGTCCCTCTTCTTCCCCACTGTAACTTCACAACAATCCTGTGGGGTAAGTCACTGGCACCCAGTGAGCTTCACAGCCAAGTAGGAATTCAAACCAAGTCTCTTCAGTCCTGGCCCAACACTTTAAACTAGTACCCAGTGCTACCTCCTGTGAGTGTGAAATGTATAATTGATGTAAGTAGTTGTCCAAAAGATTTTCTTAAGCATGTTTCTGTGTTTGTCTATCTGCCTCTATGTTCTGAGCATGTGTGCATGCTTCTGCATGCAACCTTGGGAGTAAGTTCTGCCAAGAAAAAAAAATTGGATGGAGGAGAGTGGTGAAGGGGAGGATTCAACAAGGAAATCATGCCATTGTGTGTACTTTCTACTTGTTCAGCATGGCCAAAACACATGTCAAAACACGTGGATCATTTTGCCGTCACATCAGATTTGCCTCTTGGATTTCCCAGAAGCAAAAAATTAAGGACCAACTTCTGCACATTAACCTGCCCATACATGGAGGCCATTTTCAGAGGCTATTGCCCTCAGCTTCTCGTGCCAATTTTGCTGTTTCTTAATGTAGCACTGGTTTGATTTCAGATTCTCCAGAATAATAACACTGTTGCTGTGCCTGAGGCTTGGTATATATACTTAAAACCAAACCTCTTGGCAAATTTGTATGAACTGGAAACAAAGACCTGTAATCTCAGCTATAGGCAGACGCTAAGTGTTCTGCCTGCAATGACAGTAAAAGTTCTGTGGTAAAATATTATAGCCTGAGGGGAAGTGCTTCTACCCTTAGTTACTATTTATTTTCTCAGTGCAAGAATTCAGCTACTAAATCCATGCCAAGGAGCCTGGGTTTGCTTTTGAGAAATAAAGTTATTTGATAGTATAATTTGAAAGTACATACTTTCATGCTTCATATTCTCAGTGGAATGTACATAGATGAAATGCCATCAAATTTCCAACTTCACTATGTAAAATACCCATTATAATATATATAATAATAACGAGCAAATGTGCCCAGCTTTATCTAAGTTAAAAACCCATGAGTCCTATCCTCACTTCAGTGCCTTCTCTCTTTTCCCCCAGTTCTTTACACTGGTCTCCAACTCCTTCCCTCTCCCTTCCCTTCCTCATAATCATTCAGCTTGTACCATTTTAACAGAAGATTCCAGCCAATTCCTATGATCACGCACTGTTAAAAGTGGGTATAGTTGGGGTTTTAGGGAGACTCATTTTAAGATTCTTAGGGGAACTCATTTCAGGTTATTAGGAAGTCTGTAGCATCCATTGAAACACTGGTGGTTTTAGCTCTCAATATCTTGAGAATCTTTCCAGAGAAACCAGTTTACCAGTCAACAAACAAAAGCAGTTCCGAGAGAATATTTACTGATATGTAACTAATGCAGTTATTTAAGGGAATTGCTTTGTATGATTTCTGTGTCTGTTCATAAGTGAATGAGCCATTACATATTTATTTCATTATTTATTTAAAATATTTTACATAATTTTCTGGTGGCTGTTCCACAAAGCAGCTTTCAAACTGTTTAAAACTGTCATAAAAACAAAATAAAAATAGAAGTTTACAAACATGATTCAATTAAAAATAAACACCAAGCACAGTATAGTAGGCAGCATCACAAAATAGCAGAACTTGATTAAATCAAATGGCATTAAATGCTTAGAAAAGAATCATGTTTTTGTCTTTTAACATGGTGTTTAAATGCTAGTAGGTGGCTGGATAGCTCAGTGGTTTAGGTATCTGGCTGCGGAGTCAGAAGTTGAGAGTTCAATTCCCCACTGTTGTCTCCTGCCAGAGCCAGCCTGTGTGGGCTTGGGCAAGCTGCACAGTCTCAGGGCACCCCTGTAAGAAGGGAATGTTAAACCACTTCTGAGTATTCTCTACCTGGAAAACCCTGAAAAAGCATTGTCATAAGTCAGAATTTATTTGACGGGACATGATTATTATTACCTGAAATGCTAGTAGAGTAGGACCCTGAAGAATTACGTGAAGGGGAAATCTGTGAAGTCCCAGTTGCTTCTTTGTATTTTTGTAGCTGTAAATGAAAAGTCAATTTGGGAAAGTCCATTTGAGTTTAGGCAGGACAGGAAATGGTTATGGGTAGAGATGGGGGTATTCGAATACGAATATCCCCGCATAGGTGGAAATAACGAGGGTTATTTCCACTCACGATTTCGCTGCTGACAGGAGCTCGTCAGACCTTCCTATCGCGCCGTTGTTCGTAATCGATTACCCAGTCCTGGCAGGACTGCTAGGTCGGAGAGTGGCTAATCCATTGTGGAGAACAGCGCGATAGGAAGCCTCTGCGGAGCCGGCGGCGGCAGCAAAATCGTGAGTGGACATTCTGGCCCCAATGGGCCAGACCCTCGTTATTTCCACCTGTGCGGGGATATTCGTATACGAATACCCCCATCTCTACCCATAACCATTTCCTGTCCTGCCTAAACTCAAATGGACTTTCCCAAATGGACTTTTCATTTACAGCTACAAAAATACAAAGAAGCAACTGGGACTTCACTTTGCATCTCTAGTTATGGGCCCTTTCCTCAGCCATGCTCTTCTATTTGGATAAAAGCCTGCTTGTCATGAAAAGGCAGCAAGTTTTTACATTATGATGATGATAATGTTAATGATAGTGACAACAATAATGATAATGGTAATAGTGATGGTAGTTGTGGTGGCAGCTTTTCCTCCTGCTGCCCACCCTCAGGAGAGGACCTGACTCAGATGGGACGTCTCCATCAGGTGGCAACTTGGTCAAACTTTCAGTGCTGTACATCTTTGCAGGGGAAGGGATAAGACCTGCCATTTTCTGTTCCACTGGACGTATCTAGCTGTACCCTGGAAACAAACCACAGAACTCTTCTTAAGCTATGCTTTGAGCTTCCTTGGTCATTCTTCATTACCTTTGTTTTGTACAATAAAGGATAGTCTAAAGAAACCAAGAGTAGCATATGCTTGTGTGCAGCAGGCCATAGACAAAATTAATCCACATCGAAGAAACCAGTTGTTAATTTAAACATCAGGAGACCTTCAATGAAGAGGACTTTTCTGCAAAGAAAGAAATTCTTTCTCCATTGCTGCTGAACTCAAAATAGTACCTCTGGCTGCTTAAAGGAAGTGGTGAGAGAGTGGAAGAATTATGAATTATGTTCTAAGCTACTTTCATTTTAGTTCAGAAAAGGCAGGATAAACACTAAAACAAACAAAAAGCGTAAGCTTCCTTATTCTGGTGTCCTGATCAAAGTCATTGCTTTTTTAAGACAACAAGCAGAAGGTATCATTCCATTTTTTTTTTTCATGGCAGCCTGGGCACAGCAGTAGTCTGGAAGAGTTTGCCATGGTAAACATATGGCATATGAATGTGCCAAAGATTTGGGCATATATGTACTGATTTAAGGAATAATAATATGCCATGGTTTCCTGTTATGGCTTAAGAACAAATCAGGAGTTTGAGGTGCCCTCTCCTCACTTTTCACCAGAATATTGCTGCAATTTGTAGTAGAACAGAGGTTTCTCTACGCTCAGCCAAGCATAGTGGGATAGAGCTGTTAGTCAGCATGCTACTCCATCTATCAACAATTTTATGACTCATCTGCATCCAAGCCAGGGCTTGGTCAGCCAACTGCAGGAGCAGGTTCTTCTTAATGCTAATAAAACAGCAGTATAGGTACACATTGTACTTCAGAACAAAAACATGGTACTCCACAGTTAACTATAATAGTGATACCTCTCAAGGAGGCTTGGCATTTGACAGAAAATATTTGGGAAACAGCCATAGCTCCTGGGAATTGTCAATAGGAAGCAAATCCCCACTCATCCTTGTTTTATGGGCCTTTCTAGATGTTGCCCTTTCCTCGGGTGCATTTTCTCCACATTGCCAACATTGACCTAGTCTACACTCCTGTTAGTAGTTAATCAGACCAGAAACAGATGCTAAAAGTAGTCATGATTAGAAGGGGGAAATCTTCAAATAAGGAAAGTGTTGTGTGTCACAGTAGGAGTTTTTCTCCCTCAGATATGCCTATTAGCTTGCTTGCTTTGGTGACTGATCATCAGGACTTAGTAGCACAGGATTCCCTTGAAGTTTGATTTTGCAAAAATGGAAGAGGCTGCCTTAGTCACATCTCTGCAACAGTGACATACTTTCAGCTTTAATAATGGACTATCTAACACATCTTCCTGGCCATAGTGTTTCTCAGCATTGGTGGGCCACTAGTACTAACTGCTGTTCCTGGAACCCATGACTCACTAGTATAAGCCCAACTGAACACCAAATTTCAAGTTCCATTATCCTTCTTCAGTCTCTCATTCAGGAAGGTGTAGAAGGCAGGAAATCAGGAATGGAGACAATGGCATGCAAAGAAGAGGGGACTTTCCCCCACACACACACATCTTGTCCAAGGTATTTTGCTGCCTGAAGCAGCACAGAAAATGGCAGCACTGCTCAGCTAACTCAAGCTGCACAGTATCCAACACCAGACAAGTTTGTTTGGTAGCTGAGACAAAAAATCCCAGAAGATTTCTCCCCATCCCTGGCAGCAAAAAAAGAGTAAATAAAAAAAAAGTAGCAATGGACTGATATTTTTCTTTTCCTGACACTCAAGAGTCTGAGGCAGCCACCTCACTCTGCTTAACAGTAGGGCTGGCACTGGCCTAAGAGATTGGTGTTTTGGTTGTAGATTACTTTCTACAACTTCATGAATGTAAAATATTTTCTATTTTTTCTGCTGTAACTGAACAATTATCTTTAAAGAATAGAGGATGGTAGATTATATTATATTCATATATTTTCCAACTTTGAAATTTTAAACTTTCCTTAGCCTTTTAATTTTGTCTGTTTATTGATTCCTACAATTTCTGTGTAGCTAGGCAGAATTTTTCAGTGAACGATCAGAACAAACCCAATTGAAAATAAGATAATTTAGCTGGGCAATTTCCCTTCAGTTCTGTAGCATTAGAAAACAAGCACAACAGCATAGTAGCCTGCTTTTATCTCATTAAAACACTTCCACTTTTGGCTAATGGCCACAATTAATTAACCTTACAGAAAGAACCTTTTACCTTAGATACATTTCAGGATTTTGCCAAAAGAACAAATTGTGTTTTAGTGTTCTCTTGTTGACTGTTGGTCAAAAAAGGCTAGGGGAAAATGGTAGAATTAAAGCTGAGCAAAATCAATTTATGTTGGATATAAAGTAGCTGTTGCAAAAGGCAATCATGTTCCATTCCCATTTTGCAGGAAACAGTTATTCTAAATTTCAACAGGTTTTAAATGGCAGGACAAGTAATGAACTAAAAATTCAATTGTGCAACATACAGTTGGATTCCATTAAGTACTGTAAAGTATGGACAATAATTCAATACTTTCATATTAAAGAATTGTGAACAAGCTGAATAAATAAAGAGAAGCCACAGACTCATGATACTTGTCTTGATTTTTGTTTTTCACAGTTTTTTGTAGTTTCTTTCATTTCATAGTTGCTTATATGTTCATCCAAAACCCATGACTGGACAGTATAATAGGATCAATGTAGATCCATTTATGGTAAGGTGCCTAGGAATCATAAAGGCATTCCTCACCTCTGAGTTTTGGATTTATTTTTCTTCATGGGTCAGCACGGCAATCTTTATTTTTCACATGATCATAGAAGCAAAGGTTGAAGAAAAGTGTTTTGAACAAGGAACAGATAGCAATGGGATATCTTTGGTTGTAGCCTACACTTTCCAACTAAAGACACTCAAGAGTGTCATCAGTTATCTGCATCCCTGTGGATTGGGGGACTTATATTCACATACGGACAGCCATGCAACCTGAAAACAATGCTCAAAGCAGCAAAACCTTGGAACAAAGAGGCTGATACAGGAAACAGACCATCTGCAGATCCAGATGCCAGTTTTACCTTCATAGCTATGCAGGAAATACAGTTAAATAATCTGATAAGGCAACCCACGGTGTCAGGGTGTTTGTAAACATACTGATCTTTCAGTGTGTTACATATGTCACATTTTGCCAGCAATCCCATAGTATTTTACACTGGACAATCAGACCAGTCTTTATGCAAAAGAATGAATGAACACAAAACTAACCTTAAAACTAATATTCCATATCCAGTGAGAAAATACATCAATCTGCTGGGACATTTTTCTGTGGCCTCAGGTTTACCATCCCTAAACGGAAGAAGTTAGGCTTGTGCTGTCCATAATCTTAATTGCTTTGTTGTAAAAGCTTCTCGTTTTAAATCTAGGTACATAAATGTTAGATTTTGTACAGTGAATGCACAAAACAGTAATATCGCTACGAGCTGAAGATCCAGATTGTGGCTTTACACTTAACTTTTGTGGTTGACTGAAGATCAGCACTTGCTGTGCATTCCATAAAGCTTTTCAATTCCCATGTAAGCATCAGTAGTGTTTCTTAAAATCTTGGAAAGGTCACTCTTAGAATGTAGGCTCCAAAAATAAAACACGTAGCTTGTGTTTGCTCAATCTTTCTTTTTTAAAAAAGTAATCTTGAAACAGATTGAGTGAACTCCTGCAAATAGCACATAAGCATTTTATGACTAAGGCTTAGTGAATGGCACAGTGCACTTCCAGATAATATTGTTTAAGACATAGGCGCAGTCTGCTTTGCATGAATGCTTTAAGACAAACACAACTTTTCCCATTAAAGCACTATAAGTAGAATAAATAGATCAGACCATTTTGCTCTGAGGGCCACACGTCCATGGTCTAAACCATTGTCTGCACTTCTGTGAAGAGGGAGCTTGGCAAGAGATGGGTAGCACCTCACAGGGGCTGGAAAGAACATACTGGGTAGAAGTCTTGAAACCTGGTCCAGAAATCTTTAATTTGAATCCTGTCATGAAAAGAAACAATGAGAGGACAAGGGGACATCAAGTACCAGAGATAAGAATGGATGTGATATACCAGAAACTGGGATAAAGATAAAGAAATCTATGAATGGATAGGAAGAGACAATAAGGAAATACCTGAGTGAAGTGACCAATGTTTTCCAATGCCTCTGTACCAATGTATGGAGCACAGGTGACAGGATTAGGAATACAGGAAGGCAAATATGATGTGATAGACATTACTGAAAATTTGAGGAATGAAACTCATGATTGGCATGTAATAATTGAAGGGTATAAATTATTCAAAAGGAGTAGACTAAATAGGGAAGAGGAGTAGGATTATATATAAAAGATGTATACCTGCAAAGAGATCCATGACATGGAGATGGAAGGTTGGTGGGGGAGCATTTAGATAAAAATCAAAGGAGAAGGAAACAACAGTGACATTAGTGTAGGACGTTTGCTATGGTTGTCCTAGCCAGACTGAAAACTTGGATGATATCTTCCTATAGCAGGTTACTAAACATGTAAAGAGGAGATAGAGCAGCCATGGAAGGTCTCAACTATGTTGATATCTTGGAAAGTGCAGCTCTACCAAAAATGTGAAGTTCAACAAATTGCCTTGTTGAAAACTTCATCCTCCAGAAGATGAAAAAAGTGACAAGGAGATCAGCTATGCTGAACCTTATGTTCGCTGACAGGAAAGAACTGCTTAGTGAATGGGAATCTTGGAAGGAAGAGTCCATGCCCTCTTGGGATCTGGGAAAGATGAGAGTAGTATGATATGCTCTGGACTTTCAGAAAGCCAGTTTTAGTAAACTTATGAGATTACTGTTTGAGACCCCACTCGGACAGAAGGAAAATCAATAGGAGTGGGAGTTTTTATACAGGTCATACTGAAGTCATAATAAGAAACAATTCTGTAAGAAAGAAGTAAAGACTGAGGGCGGGCCATCCAATTCACAAGAGGGAAAGGAACAGTTAACGGATGAGATGGAAAAAAGGAGGAATGCTTTTTTAAACAGAATGCAAGGGAAAGAAGAACAGCCAGTAGGGGGCAATGTTTTGGCAGGAAATGAGGGAGGTATAAAGGAAGGAGAAGAACTGAGTTGTGTGGTAGATGAGTGCCGGACTGAGGAGGAGGAAGAGAAAGGAAAAGATGAGTGGGTAGAGATAATCAAAGAAGGTCCCTGGACAGGGGAATGGGAACCATTAAAAGTACCTAGGGAGGTAGCTGAAAGAGAGTAGAGGGAAATACAGTTTCATAAACCTCCATACTGGGAAGAGACAGATGAAAGGGAGGCACGAAAACAAGAGAAAGAAAAAGATTTAAAAGAGAAGCAAACAACAGGAAAGTTAGAAGATGTCTCAGCTCCCCTGGTAGCAGTTGTGGAATAACCCAGTTCCCACCCAAAGCCTGGAAAGATACCAGGAAGACGGTATAGGAAACCAATGTGGAACAGGTGTTTCACCCTTAAGCTCATATGAGCTTGTGAATAACCTCTCTATCCCTCTGGTTAGTGATATGCTGTTACCAGTTAGTTGTTTGGTTGAACCTACAATTAAAGAGAAAAAGAATGCGGAAAGAGACTTATGAAATGCTAAAAATGATGTATTGGACTTGAGTTTTGTTAGAGGAGAAAAAGAACCATTACATGTTATTTCAAATAAATATTTTAAATATTTTAAAATGGAGTCCTTGCCTGTTGGTGAAAAAGAAGAATCTAGTAAAAAAAAAGATGGCGGAAGCTGGTGTGAACCTCACAAATTCCCATAAGAGAGAGTAGTGGGGGGTGTCTTAAAATACTGGGCCAGAGGTTAAATAAGGAGCTTTCAAATGAGCTGAGTGCAAAAGGAAGTGGTAGCTTTCATTGTGTGGGGAGAATGGAGAAATGCTAATGGATGACAAAGAAAAGATGGAATTGGTTGACAGCTATTTCACCACCATCTTTTCCCCAAAGGAAACTAGTGGTTGGCATAGTGAAGACAGAATTGGTGATAAAGTAAGAGGGATGTAGCCTAAGACAGATAAGAGGTGATATGAGAACACTGTGACCTATCTACTTCAAGGGTGAAAAGGGGAGAAAGAAAGAGGGTAAAGTGTTGTGGCATCTTAAAGTCTAACAGATTTGTTTCAGTGTCAGTGTTGGTGGATCAAAACCCAGTTCCTCAAAGATATCTGAGGAAGTGGATTTTGATCAACAAAATTAATTTTGTCAACATGTGGGGACAGACAAACATACCCTCTTTGGAAGCCAGTTACTTCAGGTCTCCTGGGCCAAATAACTTCACCAAAGGGTACTAAGGGAACTTTCAGATGAAATCTCATAGTCTTTATCTATAATCTTTGAAAATTCTTGTGGAACAATTGAGGTCCCTGAATACTGGCAAATGTATCATCCTACTTAGAAAGCAGCGGGGAGGAAGAGGATCTGATGGATAAATACTAACTAGTGAGTTTCACACTGATACTACAAAAGGTTCTAGAACACATCATTAAGTAATCTGTCTTTCAGAATTTAGAGAAAAACCTAGATGTCACTAGGAGCCAGCATAGGTATCTCAAAAACAAGTCATGCCAGACCAACCGTGTCTCTCTTTTTGCTAGTGTTATAAACTTGGTAGGTCAAAGAAATGATGTGATATATGGTATCTTGATTTCAACAAGGCTTTTGAAAATGTCTCCATTACATTCTTGTGGACATGCTAGTAAAATGTGGGCTAGACTATGCTATTGTTAGCTGGATTTGTAGCTGGTTGATGGATTATACCTGGATGAAGGAATAGAGGGTATTTCATCAAGGTTGCAGATGACACCAAACCAGGAGGGGCAGCTGATTCCCCAGAGGGCAGAATCAGGATTCAAATATAGCATGGGTATTGTCAGACATGGCATTAGTATGGGTAAAAGGGGTCTGTGGGTCTTAGTAATCTCACATGCCCAGTAAAAACAAGAAGTCCAACAGTAAAAACAGCTCTTCTCCTCTTATCAGTTGCATTGTGTTTCCTTAGTACATGCTAACAAGGGTGACACAAGAAAAGTGCCTTTCTATTGTTGCAGTCATATCTAAACTATCCAACAAGTCTTTGCACGGAGGTGGTTCCCTTGATTATGCCACACCTTTATTACCTGGAAATGTTGTTCCTAGAACAAAGGGACTGATTAGTTTCATGTTCATCAGCTGTAATCAAGGCTGATGATTCACCCAAGGTAATAACATATACACGACCTGGACAAAAATAGGCTATATAAATAGAAAAAGGCAGTTTGTAGTGGCTTAACATGAAGAAATAAGTTTTTAAATTGTTATCCTCATAAGATAAATTTGAAAAGACAGAACAGGAATCTTCAGCCTATTAAGATACTTCCATCATGAATTTGGAAAATGTGCATGTGCATATTGGATTAGGTAGGGATGGACAGGAAGAGGCTTATAGGAATACTGAGAAAACATTTAAGAAACCAAATTGAACACTAGGACAAATTCACATCCAGATCATGTTTCTTAAGCAAACACAAAATATTAGATTATTGTATCCCAATGTCTGAAATGGTTCTGTTATACAACTGATAATCATAGAAGTGGGCAGGAACATGGCCATGACCAGAATCTAGTTGGTGATTTACACATGTGCAATTTAAATTACAACTCATTATAGCAAATTGCCAGTAATGAATGCTGTTCTGGCCATATTACCAGGCACATACCTATTGGGCAGTCAGACACAGGCTTTATCCGTTAGCAGTAGACTGCTAGATAGAGTGATGGTTGGTATATTCTTTAGCTAGTATCATGGGGGAAGAGGATAACCAGCAGTTCTAAAACAAAGGCCCTTTGCCTTCTGTATTTTCTGTATGGACAGTGAGAGCACTGACAACTCTGCAAATTAAACTCCCCATTCCCATTAAAACGGGTTTTCCATACACAACAAGGTGTTTAATTTCATCTGCCATCACTCTGCTGCTTGCTAATCCACTCCTATAGTTGAGCTGCTTTTCAAAAAGATGTATATTGTTTAAATGGAGTAGTATTATTCAGTGAATGTTACTCTAGTCATGATGCGAATGAACTCCAAAGTGCAGGAGCCTCAGACACTGGATTTGGAGTGTCAATACTGGCACGAGTTGACTGGTCCAAAAATGGATCAGGTATTCAGGCCAGAGGTAGCATGCCATCCTGACCATTCCCTTCCTCCTCTTTCTAACCAGGCATGAAACCCTCTTCTGAGATAGACATGCAAAATGCATGATGAAATTTGATGGAGCTTACTTTTTAAATGAAAGAGGAACTATAGGGTGGGAGGAATCTACTTTGGAGGTCTGTGGCAAGTCAAAGGGTGCCAGATATAGAAAAGTTACTTTTCCATTCCACAACTCAGATAGTCCCCCCCATTCAGCATGGATGCTGCAACAGAAGAGTTTGAGGATGGAGAGGTCAGAGCTAGAGCACACACCCATAGCTCCCTCTACGCAAACAGAGAAACAAATGGCTGAATAACCCTAAACTTGAACACCCATCGGCCTCACCCAACATAGTCAGTGGTGAAGGATGGTAGAAGCTGGATATAACAACATCTGGAAGGACGTAAGTTGGCCTTTAAATCATGTTTGATAAAAATTTATATAAAGGTACTTAAACTAGTGGCTTCTCCATAGGGTTGCCATATTCCTGTCCTCCAAATCCAGGTGGCATATTTTGCATATTATGCAAATAAAGAGTATTAATTCTTGCTGTATTTTTCTTCCAGTGTATTTCAGCCTTGGTATAATTTTTGTAGTAATCACTGATCTTGAAGAGCCAGTACAGTGTAATGATTAAAGAGTTCAGATTGGAATAGGGAGATCTAGGTTCAAATCCTTGCTTAATCACAAAGTTTACCTGGGGCCCTTGAGTCAATCAGTACCTCTCAGCTCAGCTTGCCTTCTATAAGAATTTTATCCTTGTCTTTAGGATAAAATAAGGAAAAGGGAAACATGTGAAGCAACCATACACACTACTGGTGTGTATAAAGACAGAAATAGAAAAATCCTGCCATGCTTGGGGTTTCCTGTTGATATTCTCATGAGATTATCCACACACACACACACACCCCTACAGATTGAATAGAATACAGAGGAATCTCCCATGAGTGACATACTATCAGATTGCCCTGATCTGCCCAAGAAAATGCAAGAGAAAGTTACAACAAACTACAGGGAGCACAGGGAAAAAACAAGGTGGCATTTCCTTCAAAGACACAGACTGGGTACTTTATTATAACTAGAAAATAACAGTAGCTTAACTTTTGTTGCCCTGTTTGACTTTTCCTCTCTCACACACATGATATGCACTGTCTTTGGGCAAATGTGCAAAGATGGGCCAACCTGGGGTATTTGTGTGATGCCGAAGTAACTACAAGGTGGAGTAACACTCTCCCAAACGATTCTTCAAGTTCCATCTGGCATATGTGGGTTTTCAGCATTTTCCACCAAAGATACACAGTGATTTAAATTGAGGAAATAAAAATTGAAAAGGCTGTGCTGCAGGCATCAAGGAAGAAGGCAAGCAACAGCTGACACACACACCCCCAATGCAAATCAAAATATCCTCGGAAAACTCCAACCACTGAGGCACTAGGGAGGGTTCAGAGTGAGGTCACTGTGCACTACATAATCCCTTACAGCCATAACGCCAGCAGTTTCTCATAGGTGTAGAGCAAAGGTGCAGGGCAAAAAAAGTCTCCATTGTTGTTGCTAGCTAGGATTCACATTGTAAAATTGTCTCCTCCCCCCACCTTCTCATCTAGCTTCTTCAATATACTGAGCAGTACACTACAAACCTTAAGTGTGTATGAGAAAGAGACTATGGATGAATTCCTGCATTCCTCTTGCATGGGTTTTGATTGACTATGTCAGAATTGGTATGCTGGGGTCTGTTTCCCCCCCCCCCTCGTGATCTTTACTTTTTTTTTTCTCCTTTGTTGTGGTGCAAATCCCAGTGCCTACCTTTCTGCAAGTGCTTAAAGTTCTAGACCCAGACAAGATCTGGTCAGAGTGTCAGCTAGAGTGTCACACTCAGGTCAGACACAAATGTACAAATCTGAAAGCAAGTGCCAATCCAGTATGCCACCTTTCATACTTTATTTCCACTTTTCCTCCATAGAATCCTTCCGAACTCCACACCTACACTGGCTGCTCTTTCATTTCACTTCAGTGGGCTATAATGTAGCTGGGAATTCAATTCACTGAGGAACTTGGACAATTTGGACCCAACCACCAAGAATCCCTCAGCCAGATCTTCCATGTTTACTGGAGGATTCTGCAACTTTTTGTCTAAAAGAGTAACTTTGCCAATCTCTGCTTCCCCATAAGGACAGATATATCAGTCCCCCTTAGGCACACTTATGTCAGACCCATTTGACCATGCCCGGGGACTTTGCACATATCTGATTCTGACTTATTTTGGAAGTTAAGCAGGTCAGGCCTCGTTAGTACTTGGATTGAAGACCATCATGGAAAATACTTCCAGGTAGAGCTAGGAAAAAACCCATGCTTGGGGAATGGCTGCCAACCAGAGTTCAGCAATACAGGGCTCGATGGTTCAAGGATCTGATTCAATAGATGGAAGTTCCCAGCATCCCTAATGTGGTTTAAATGGGTCTTTTCCTCTCTAGATGTGAGAACTAGTGTGGTGTAATGCATAGAAGGCTAACACAAGGACTCTGAGACCTGGGTTCAAATCCCTGCTTCTCTCCCACAGACCTCAGAAACTCTATTAGAGTTGCCTTAAGTTGGAAGTGACTTGACTGCACATAACATGAACATAAAGGCTAAAAACTTACTTTTTAAAAATTCAAGCTTGGGATCCAGGCTAGCTGATGCTCTAAACAGGCATCTGGTGTCATACCTAAAACCTAGGCAGAGCCTAGCCAACAAGATGATGAGGCAAACCTACACCTCACCCCTACTACTGCAAAACACACAGATAATAGATACTTTCTTTCTTCCTTTTAAAATCTTATACTCACCTTTCAGTTACAAATATACAAAGTTAGATCAGAAATAATATCCAAATGACAATTTTAAACCAAAGTTTCAAAAGGTAATCAAGAAAAGCAGATAAAGCAGCAGCAAAGTAAAACTAAGCAAAAAGCAAAAGCAACAAAACTAGCGGCAAAAGCCTAGGGAAGTTCCTTTATGCATAAAAGCTTGAGGAAACAAGAAGGTTTTAAGCTGAGGCCTGAACAGTTCGAGGTGTTTGCCAATGGGCAATGCAGGGTGAGAGTTTCAAAATCATGGCCCTGGCCTGAAAAATGTTCTGTATCAAGTTTTCACTAGAGATGGGGACAACTCACCATTTTGGCGAGTCGTCCTGCTTCGTGCGTCGTCAAAAGTTGACGACGCACGAAGCTGCCCCCATGAACTGACAAAGCACGAATTTATTCATCAATTCATGGGGGGGTTACTAAAAAAAAACAAGGGGGCTAGCCTTCCCTCTCTTCGTATGGGGGATGAATAAAAATGGGGCAAAATTTGTCCCTTCGTATTCGTCGGGGTCTCTGGAACCCACGAATATGAAGGCATGAATATTTAACGAATCAGCAATTTCTGACGAATATCGCGATCCATTTTTTTATTTGTCCCCATGTCTAGTTTTCACACATCTAATATAAAGTGAATCAGGACTGCCAACGCCCACCAGTAGAGTTGACAAGTCTCAGGGCACTGGCTGGAGTCTCAGGGATTGCTATACTTCTCTGTCCTTTGGGCAAGGAGACAGTTTTCAAAGCCAGCAGCCCTGGAGGAGTGGTTTTTTTTTAAATTAGTTTTCCCTGGGAACTCTTTAAACTACCCCCTCCAAAAAATCTATCTTCCTCATACCTCTGGTACTTTGATAACATAAGCTTGCCTGGCTGAGTGAACAGCAGCTCCTCAGTATATATGCAGATCTAAAGGTTTGGTTTTTTTAAAGACCATTTTGAAAACTGGAAAAATGTACCAGAAAAGTAAATGTTTGTTTTGCAGATGATATTAGGCACAGAATAAATATCCAAGTGCAGAGCTAAGAAGCTTTTCAATAATTGAGCTGCAAATGTAGTAGTTATTTTATTGACCCTCAACTATGTTTAAATCATTACTGGAGTACACTGATTTCAGTAATACAGAATATCTGTGCTAACAGCTACACAGAGCCAAGGATTCAGAATGCAGCAGTGCTGTATTAATTAAAGAGGTGAATGTCCAATTCAACTCAGTTGTTTATGAAAGTTGCCGTCTCCTCTGGTTCGTTCTGGTACAAGCCATGGCTTGTACTTGTGAACTGCAAAAAGAAATTCATAGTAGTACCTTCAGCACTAGGCACAATAAATTGCTTATATATATATATATACTATATGAAAATATATACTATATTTTTTATTAATTACTATTCATATGTACAAAACATACAGAATGACAATAATGTTGTTGTTGTTTAGTTGTTAAGTCGTGTCCGACTCTTCGTGACCCCATGGACCAGAGCACGCCAGGCCCTCCTGTCTTCCACTGCCTCCCGGAGTTTGGTCAAATTCATGTTGGTAGCTTCGATGACACTGTCCATCCATCCGTCGTCCCCTTCTCCTCTTGCCTTCACACTTTCCCAACATCAGGGTCTTTTCCAGGGAGTCTTTTCTTCTCATGAGATGGCCAAAGTATTGGAGCCTCAGCTTCAGGATCTGTCCTTCCAGTGAGCACTCAGGGTTGATTTCCTTCAGAATGGATAGGTTTGTTCTCTTTGCAGTCCAGGGGACTCTCAAGAGTCTCCTCCAGCACCACAATTCAAAAGCATCAATTCTTCAGCGGTCAGCCTTCTTTATGGTCCAGCTCTCACTTCTATACATCGCTATACATCGCTACTGGAAAAACCATAGCTTTGACTATGCGAACCTTTGTAGGCAAGGTGATGTCTCTGCTTTTTAAGATGCTGTCTAGGTTTGTCATCGCTTTCTTCCTAAGAAGCAGGAGTCTTTTCATTTCGTGGCTGCTGTCACCATCTGCAGTGATCATGGAGCCCAAGAAAGTAAAATCTGCCACTGCCTCCGTATCTTCCCCTTCTATTTGCCAGGAGGTGATGGGACCAGTGGCCATGATCTTAGTTTTTTTGATGTTGAGCTTCAGACCATTTTTTGCACTCTCCTCTTTCACCCTCATTAAGAGGGACGTGGTGGCGCTGCGGGTTAAACCGCAGAAGCCTCTGTGCTGTAAGGTCTATAGATCTGCAGCTGTAAGATCGAATCCACGCGACGGAGTGAGCGCCCGTCGCTTGTCCCAGCTCCCGCCAACCTAGCGGTTCGAAAGCATGCAAATGCAAGTAGATAAATAGGGACCACCTCGGTGGGAAGGTAACAGCGTTCCGTGTCTAAGTCGCACTGGCCATGTGACCACGAAAGATTGTCTTCGGACAAACGCTGGCTCTATGGCTTGGAAACAGGGATGAGCACCACCCCCTAGAGTCGAACACGACTGGACAAATTGTCAAGGGGAACCTTTACCTTTAAGAGGTTCTTTAATTCCTCCTCACTTTCTGCCATCAGAGTTGTATCATCTGCATATTGGAGGTTGTTGATATTTCTTCCGGCAAGCTTAATTCCGGCTTGGGATTCATCCAGTCCTGCCTTTCGCATGATGTATTCTGCATATAAGTTAAATAAGCAGGGAGACAATATACAGCCTTGTCGTACTCCTTTCCCAATTTTGAACCAATCAGTTGTTCCATATCCAGTTCTAACTGTTGCTTCCTGTCCCACATATAGATTTCTCAGGAGACAGATAAGGTGGTCAGGCACTCCCATTTCTTTAAGAACTTGCCATAGTTTGCTGTGGTCCACACAGTCAAAGGCTTTTGCGTAGTCAATGAAGCAGAAGTAGGTGTTTTTCTGGAACTCTCTGACTTTCTCCATAATCCAGCGCATGTTAGCAATTTGGTCTCTAGTTCCTCTGCCCCTTCGAAATCCAGCTTGTACTTCTGGGAGTTCTCGGTCCACATGCATGATAATAAGTCCCTGGATTTTTTTTACATTTCCAACAAATATTGCTAATCCCTTCTGACATTTTTCCAATTTTACTGGGGAAAAAGGCCATCTGTGAAACATTTTACGGATGTTTTCTCTAAGATTGACTGGTTTAACCAGCTTATAATTATCTTTCCACATTTTTGTCCAGTCATCAATATCAATATTATAACCAAAGTTTTGTGCCCATTTGACTATCACCTCCTTCACCCTATCATCTTCTAGGTCGTACTCTAGTAGATATGTATAAATATTTTTTTTATTTTCTCATTTGTGTAGATCCATAGTTCATCTACCTGAACTTTCTCCTCAAAAAAGCCCACATTTTTATCCTGATTCTAATTTTAGCATTGACCACCAATCTGTTGCTAGACCCAGTTTCTCTAAGTCTTGTTTATCTTTCATAGTTTGATATTTAGTTAACAAATCTTTATACGTGAGTAAAAACCCCTCTTAGTTTAACACTTTCAATGTAAATGCCTCTATTGGAGCTACCCATATTGGAATTTTCTTATAAGTTTGCACTTGAAATTTTTGCCCTACTAAACATAATGCTTTCCTCACAATATGTTTTAAATCTTGCAGTGTTCTAAGTTTTATTCTTGGTTTTTTGGCCTTCCATACAAATTTCGAAATCAAGCTGTATAGGTCCTTGAAGTATTTATAATTTAATAGAATTGGTAAACTTTGAAATAAGAATAACAATTTTGGTAATAATTGCTTTTGATCTGAAGCTAGGTTTGAAAAGAAATTACCTTAAATGTTAACAATCTATCTTGCTAGACTATCCGAGGAGACTGAGGTTTGATATTCAGATGTGCATATCAGGGCTTGAATGTCCAAAATAATATATATAAAAATATTAATTTGGAGACCAGTGTTTGGCCCTGAAGGTCGGCATTTGACTTTCTTTGACTCTGTGTAGCTGTTAGCCCAGATATACCGTATTCCTGAAATCAATGTACTCTTTAAAATATCCCCTCCAAAAAACCTATCTGCCTCATATATCCGGTATTTGGATAACATATTCTCAGAGAGGTAGCCATGCTAGTCTATTTCAGAATGCATAACCAACATAAAAACAGAAATACTGTGGAGCTTTAGTGGATTACAATCCATTTCCACTGACACGTGGAGCATGATAGTTAGGCCAGAAGTTTAAATATACAGAGTACATAGGAGAGGGGCAGGTAACCACATGGGGTAGTAAAACTGTGCGATAACTCTAACGTACAGTAATAATAATCATTGCCCTCTTTTCCCCATCTGGCCTAGTCGCTACCTCTCTGCCGTGTATTGTACCCTAACTATAATTCTCCATGTGTCTAAGGAAGGACATCATAATCCATGAAAATTCACATTGAAATAAATCCGTTTGTCTTTAAGGTGTCATAGTACTTTTGTTCTCATAATCGGCTCATGTATTTTTTTTCCAGTAATGATGTAATGTTGACATTATTGTCATAATTTAAATGGTTCTGTAAGTTTATTTGCTTGCTTCACCTGAAAGATCTCTGAAATAGTAAGAACTAGAAGCATAAAATTTAGTCCGATACTACTACCTTTCTAACCTAAAGTATTGGATTGGTTACATTTCAGAACCCCAGAACCCCTTTTTCTTTTTTTTCTGAAAGCTCTTCAAAACAGAGCTAGAAACAGGAAATTTTGCACAGACATCCTAAAAAACCGGGTTGGTTTCTCAAAGCTTTTTTTTGGTAAGTTGGTTAATTGGTTTCACCCCTAAGATCTCTAAAATGGGGAGAAGGAGACACATCAAATTTTGCATGGATACAACTGATTTCTTAACTGAAAAATCTGAATTGGGTACATTTCAAAATCTTCTTCCACAAAGTCTGATTTGTTGGTGGGTTTGTTGGTTTGCCCTGAAATGTTTCTGAAATGGCAAGAGTTAGAAACAAAAGATGTTGAACTGAGACTGCTGATTACCTTAACATTGGTGGGACTGCAGAGGGGTTTGTCCAGGGCAGATGCAAACTTCTCTCTACTGACCCTTGGCATTTAAATCACTGTCACGATTCACACAGAAATTTTAACTAGTCCAAGAAGGGGCAATTGAGTTTCCATATGTCACACAGGGCTCCTTTTCCCTCACCTTCCTCTGCGATTTTCACTACCCTCTCACCCACCCCTTTCGCCAGCATTCAAATGCCTTCACTTTAAAAATGTTTAGTAAGTGGAATAGCACTGAACTGACAAGACACAGTAAGCATTTGAATTAGTGCTGGATCAGTTCAGCACTATAGCTATACAGGAGAGAGAGAAATGAATACAATGCAAACATTGTATTGCAATTGTAGCCCTTATCAGTGTGAGGAGGAACCACTTCTCAACAGAAAAGAGGAGTGTGAGCCGTCCCCTCCAGCACCCACAACAGAGGGATACGAGACAGTGTATACGCTGAGACCAGCAGAGGCCCAACTGAGAATAGAGGGGGAAAAGAGCAGGAAAGAAGAGTGAGAGGAAGGCGAGAAAGAGGAGGAGCCAGAGGGATATCTGGTGACAGGGGCTGAGGAGAAGGTAGAAAGAGAGCTAGACTGGGAGACTGAAGTGGCAAAGGAGGAGGAGGAAAAGAAAGGAAAGGAGGTGAAGGAAGAAGACATTCCTCTAGGATGGGATTGGTTAGAAATGGAAGACCCCTGGACAGGAGAGCGTGTTTAAATGAAACTGCCCATAGAGAAGATAGAAAGGAGACAGCAATATCGCAACGTTAGACCTGTGGGGAGTAAGATAGGAAAAGAGGGAGAAGAGCAGAAAAGGCAATGAAAGGAAGGATTTGCAGTACAGCTGGGGGAAGCAGAACCAGTGGAATGGACGGTGTATGTCTATCCCAAGAAGGAAAATCAATGGAAGAAGGGGGCCAAACTGATGGTGATGTCTCAACCAGAAACACCCACGGAGGGAGAGTGGGCTCGGCACCCCTGTTGTGGCACCATATGTCCCAGTCTGTGGAGGCCCATGAGAAAACCCACAGATCGTGAACAGTTTGAACTCCCAATGGTGAACTCTTTTGCGACACCCGAGTTAAGGGACTGTTATGTTGAATGTAGAGAAACTGAAGGACCCGTTGTTCCAACTGAAGTTGTTCATAGTCCTCCGGTGTTTGAAAATAAAAGAAACGTTTATGAAGAAAGTCTGTCCCCACTTTTTGGGGAACAAAAAGAGGAGTGGGGTTTTCCCAAAGTTGAACCCACTCACAATCAGGCTGTGGTCACACCAGCAAAATGTTTTCCAGTTTCAGCCCTTTTCGAGGGGTTCAGACTATGCATGGCCATTATCGATTCTTTTGTTCCCCCTCTGTGCTACCTCCACATCAAATCCAGTCCATTGGGAGGCTACTACCATATTTGTTTTGCATTTCATTGCACAGTACAACCGACATCCAATTGAATGTGTACTCCAGTGCTCCGCCTTGCCCGATGAGACTCGATCTTTCAGCCTGTGATGCCAGATATGGTGGACAAATCGCTTGACCGCTGTTGTGCCACCACCTCCTCCCTTGACCCTTGCCCGGCCTGGCTAATCAAAGCAGCCAGGCCTATAACAACCAAATGAGGAAGAAACCAAGTTTGGTGGCGGACGACATTGGCAATTATAGGCCCGTCGCCAATGTTTCTTTCCTCAGCAAAGTGGTAGAGAGGGTGGTGGCTGACCAGCTCCAGGCCCTTTTGGATGAAACCAATGCCCTGGATCCATTTCAGTCGAGCTTCAGGCCACGCCACAGTATGGAAACGGCATTGGTCGCCCTGTTTGATGACCTGCTGAGGGAGGCAAAATGTCTCTGTTGGTCCTTCTCGATATCTCAGCCGCCTTCAATACCATCAACCATGGTATCCTCCTGGGGAGGCTCTCCAAGCTGGGAATTGGTGTTTTTAAGAGCCAACTCAAGACCTGGCTCTTTAGGCAGGCGTTCCCTCCTGTCAATGCCTAATTTATTTGCTATCTTCAATTGTATCAATGTTGTTGTTTTATTTTATTTTATTATTCTTGAGTGTTGTTAGCCGCCCAGAGTAGACTTCAGTCTAGATGGGCAGGATATAAATTAAATAAATAAATACTCCAAAACCAATCCATTTCCTATGCATCTGGCATGCGGTCCCATCTCCCTCACATGCTGTCGTTTGACTCCCTTGATTTTTTTCCCATTAATTATTAGACGGGAATGTTGGTGCACTGGTATACTTCTGTCAAATATGGATCATCAATCCCCCTACTGTCTTTTGACTGCCACTGCAGTATGCTGTGTGTTCTCCTCCATAGAGGGTAAACGAAGCACGGAAATAGGAAGAAATGGCCCAGTTCAGTACAGGGCCAGCAAGGGTGTTTTGCCAACATAGCAATGTACCCATGCAAATTCGATTCGATTCGATAACCTTTATTGGCATAGGAAAGTTAAAAGCATACAGGTAAAAAAAGTTTTTAAAAAAAGGCATAAACATAATAGTTACACAGCTAGAAATGTAACAAGAAACACGACTGAAGATACTTAGGACAGTCTGATTAATTTTTAGAAACCTGGGAGGAAAGGACCTTTGCAAGAAACTCGGCTACTAAGGCCGTTGTTTCTTGTGAGTAGTCGTGAAGGAGGAAACCTGTGAGAAGGTGGGGAGGGCCGGAAAAGCCTGAAATAATTGGGCCTAAGATACAGGCACGAATATCTTTGAACTCAGGACAGTTACAGAGAATGTGCGTGACTGAGTCCGGTTCTAAACCACAGAAGTTGCAAATTCTTTGCTCAAAGGGAACCCGAGCATATCGTCCCTTAAGAACCTCAGAAGGGAAGATGTTCAGCCGGGCTAACATAAAGGCCCTCCTGATAAGAGGGTTCACCAAGGACTGGAAATAAGAATGTCCAGAACCAAAGGAGGGAAAGATACCAAAATGGATTGGGGAACATGTCTGATTCACATTGGACACTAACTGGAGATACTCAGACTCCCATATTCTCTCCTTAATAAGGGAAAGTGCCTGGTTAAAGTTACTGTTAAGAAGGGAGTTTAAAGATATGCCAATGGACATGAGTTTGGTTTCACATTGTGTAAACCATATGGATTGGTAAGAATCTTTAAGAAGGTGAACTAGGAGAGAATCTGGGTTTATTTTAAAAAAGGGGAAATTAAATGCAAATTAAAAGGGGAAAAAAGGGAAGTACAAGAAAAGGAAGGGGATATGTCCCACTCAAGGGGTGTAGACGAATGTACTGCATTTAATTCACCCCCCAAAAGTAGAAAGGTAAAAAAAAGTATGAACTATCATCCCAGGATAAATGCCACATGACCACAATGCACAACTATACAGGAAGCAGAAGACACGAGAAAGAAGGGGGGCATTTCTGTAGTCTAACCACAGCCTCAGAGTGAGCAGAAGGCAGGAAAAAGGAGTAGGGTTCACTCCCACAGCATACTCCACAATGTACACCATCAGGGCTGCCATTTGGATATGCCCAGCCACTGCTCGAAAGGCCCAATATAGGCAACCAAAAGCAAGAGAAACAAATGCAATTGGAAATGCTACATAAAATCCACAAATCATGCTGAACAAAGAATAAATACTATATATTCGTGCCAAAAGATCAGATCTACTCACAGTTAGTGGAATAAATATTGAAAGGAACAGTGAGAAGCAGGGCGCAATCAGTGGGACAAATACTTATTCTATTTTTATGCATGACATGGGAAAACAACCTTTTGGTCATTATGTGATAACTATGCATTTGTTAATATGACCCAAATTCCTAGCATCAACCTAAACACTGATTCAGGAAAACAAGAGCTAACGCAGTAAGAACATGAGTCCAGCTGCCGCCACCACTCTCCTGAATCAGAGACCTCCTAAACCTCAATAACAGCAAACTGCCCCTCCCCAGTTATGTTTCTTGGCCATTCCTTTTGCTATCTGTTCTAGGCCAGTGCTAGATGTCCTTCGTGTATCTTCTTGCCATGAGGCATGAACCAACATCTGTAAATAAACTGCACCAACTGAAAACCAAAATAAATATCCAGTGTCATAATGCTAAAAAAAAAAAAATCAGTGATGAAAAAATGTTTTGGACATCTGCTTCTGATGCAGTGCGCTTCTGTCTGTGAAAGCTTATGCCACATAAAAATTGTTAAAGTGTCAGAAGGTTTTCTATTGCCTCAGTTCTCAAGCTTGTTTTGAATTTCTTGTATAATTCCTTTTTGCTTCACAATAGAAGTTCAGAGATGCACAGAGGACAATAGTTTCAAGTTCCTGAAAGTCCACCCTTCTCTCATTAATTGGCACTTAAAGTTTCAATAAGTAACTCTGAGACATTTGTGGGAGAAAGAATAAAAAATTTATTTGTTTACAGTTGATTGAAATTAGACTTGTGCATGCTGCTTTCTTTACTGCACTCATATTAGCAACCAACAGAACAGATCAACAGCAAACAACTACCACCAACCCAAGAAAGAGAGGGAAAGAGCAGAGAGCAGCAGAGAGGCAGGGCTCTCTTTGAATTCAAAGGCTTGAAGGAATTATTAGTTAGAGCTAGATTGATAATCCCCCCAGCCCAGAAAAGTCCCTCCCAGTCAAACAAACTACAGGCAGCATGTGAGGTTGCAAGTAAAACTTCAACAAGGACAATCATACCTGAATGATTTGCAGTAATAAAGCTTCAGTGGCTGTCTATATTCAGCATATACAGCAAGCTGTGTCAGCTGTGATCTCATTTTTTCAAGGTAATTTACCACCAAATCTTTGATACTTATATTCTGCCCACATAACATACTTCCAAGTGACCGTAATGCTTATATAGAAATGCCAAAGTAGGTGTCTGGAGTCAGCTGAATGTCTAAGTCAAATGCTCACCTTTTGCCCAGCAGCCGCCCAACTGCTCACAATCAACTCCCACTGGTTTCTTTCCGAAGAGCAACAGAAACTATGCACAGGAGTTTGGAAGTGTGTAATGATTGCTTCCCTGCCCATTTTTAAACTTGGCTGGTCCTTAGCAGGAGAGAAAACATGTCAATCCATTTTAGTTAGGAACATACTCTTTAATGAGTATGGGATGACAGCTGAAAGGAGAGAATTAAAATAAGTCAGCTGGCCAGCTTTGAAACCAGGCATGGGAGGAAGCAGCAGCAAGCAGGATCCCTCACTGTTTCCGCTGATTTGAGAAATGAATGAAAGGAATGGGGATGATGCAAGAACTGAATGCCTGCTAGCTCCCACCTTCCCTTGTGAATACCCACTTTTATCCCTGGTTCTGCTTATCATCCTTGGTTGCAGCAGCTAGTGGCTGCCCTGCCTTCCATCTCACCAGCCACAAGGGGCACTAGTCACAACGGAGGTTATTCAATGAGATCTGAGATGCTATAAAAGTGTCCAGATTATATTGGCTCCCTTGCTTCAGCATCAAATCAGGAGCTGGAAAGTTGACAAACAACATACTATTATAGATTAATTTTAAATACCTGTATGAAGCCATAGATTGCATTGATCAGCATATGTTCCAAAAAACATGCTCATCTAAATGAAACCTAATTTTATGTATGTTTACTTAGAAGTATTCCCCCTATCTCTGTCATATTTAATCCCATGTATTGTTGTTGTGGCGGAATGCCCATGTCCCACCTGTCCGTCATGTGGAGCTCTAGAGCTGGAGCCTATGAGAGGACAGGAGGGCGGAGTCAAAAAGACAGTTGGAGACTGAGAGAGATGGAGAGAAGAGGTTGGGAGAGTTTATGAGAGAGATTGGACAGTTGGTGTAGTTGGTTGAGGTGTTAAAGAATAGTTAAAGGATATAAGTATAATAAAATAGATTGGCAGTCGTCAGATCTTATTCCAGTGAAGTAATACAAATAAAGAAATGTGTTTAATATCCAAGTTTAATGAGCGCAACATAATAAAACATCTATGAACCTACTAGGGACACTGGGGGTGTGCGACAGTTGTTTAGGATTGGAGAGTGGCTTACATTTTACGTTATCTGGAGTGTACTCCCTAATATTGTAAAGACATGGCTGGTGTTTACAGCGCCAAACATAAAAGAGATGGTACCGCAGGCTATGTCTGTGACACAGACTTAGGCAGGTTTGCTCAGAAATAAATCCCACTATGGTAAGATGGATGTGGTCAAACAGGAGATGGCAAGAATAAACATTGACATCCTGGGCGTCAGTGAACTAAAATGGACGGGAATGGGTGAATTCAATTCAGACGATTATCATATCTACTATTGTGGGCAAGAATCCCATAAAAGAAATAGAGTAGCCCTCATAGTCAACAAAAGAGTGGGAAAAGCTGTACTGGATACAATCTCAAAAATGATAGAATGATTTCAATACGAATCCAAGGCAGACCTTTCAACATCACAGTAATCCAAATTTATGCAGCAACCACCGATGCTGAAGAGGCTGAAATTGACCAATTCTATGAAGACTTACAACACCTTCTAGAACTGACACCAAAGAAAGATGTTCTTGTCATTATAGGGGACTGGAATGCTAAAGTAGGGAGTCAAGAGATAAAAGGAACAACAGGTAAGTTTGGCCTTGGAGTTCAAAACGAAGCAGGGCAAAGGCTAATAGAGTTTTGTCAAGAGAACAAGCTGGTCATCACAAACACTCTTTTCCAACAACACAAGAGGTGACTCTACACATGGACATCATCAGATGGGCAATACCGAAATCAGATTGATTATATTTTCTGCAGCCAAAGATGGAGAAGCTCTATACAGTCAGCAAAAACAAGACCTGGAGCTGATTGTGGCTCTGATCATCAGCTTCTTATAGCAAAATTCAAGCTTAAACTGAAGAAAGGAGGAAAAACCACTGGGCTAGTCAGGTAGAATCTAAACCAAATCCCTTATGAATCCACAGTGGAAGTGAAGAACAGATTTAAGGAACTAGATTTGGTGGACAGAGTGCCTAAAGAACTATGGATGGAGGCTCGTAACATTGTACAGGAGGCAGCAACAAAAACCATCCCAAAGAAAAGGAAATGCAAGAAAGCAAAGTGGCTGTCTAACGAGGCCTTACAAATAGCAGAGAAGAGAAGGGAAACAAAATGCAAGGGAGATAGGGAAAGTGACAGAAAATGGAATGCAGACTTCCAAAGAATAGTAAGGAGAGACAAGAGGGCCTTCTTAAACGAACAGTGCAAAGATATAGAGGAAAATAATAGAAAGGGAAAAACCAGAGATCTGTTCAAGAAAATTGGAGATATTAAAGGAACATTTTGTGCAAAGATGGACATGATAAAGGACAAAAATGGTAGGGACCTCACAGAAGCAGAAGACATCAAGAAGAGGTGGCAAGAATACACAGAGGAATTATACCAGAAAGATCTGGATGTCCTGGACAACCCAGATAGTGTGGTTGCTGACCTTGAGCCAGACATCCTGGAGAGCGAAGTCAAGTGGGCCTTAGAAAGCATGGCTAACAACAAGGCCAGTGGAGGTGATGGCATTCCAGTGGAACTATTTAAAATCTTAAAAGATGACGCTGTTAAGGTGCTACACTCAATATGCCAGCAAGTTTGGAAAACTCAGCAGTGGCCAGAGGATTGGAAAAGATCAGTCTACATTCCAATCCCAAAGAAGGGCAGTGCCAAAGAATGCTCCAACTACCATACAATTGCACTCATTTCACACGCTAGCAAGGTTATGCTCAAAATCCTACAAGGTAGGCTTCAGCAGTATGTGGACCGAGAACTCCCAGAAGTACAAGCTGGATTTCGAAGGGGCAGAGGAACTAGAGACCAAATTGCTAACATGCGCTGGATTATGGAGAAAGCCAGAGAGTTCCAGAAAAACATCTACTTCTGCTTCATTGACTACGCAAAAGCCTTTGACTGTGTGGACCACAACAAACTATGGCAAGTTCTTAAAGAAATGGGAGTGCCTGACCACCTTATCTATCTCCTGAGAAATCTATATGTGGGACAGGAAGCAACAGTTAGAACTGGATATGGAACAACTGATTGGTTCAAAATTGGGAAAGGAGTACGACAAGGCTGTATATTGTCCCCCTGTTTATTTAACTTATATGCAGAATACATCATGTGAAAGGCTGGGCTGGATGAATCCCAAGCCGGAATTAAGATTGCCGGAAGAAATATCAACAACCTCAGATATGCAGATGATACCACTCTGATGGCAGAAAGTGAGGAGGAATTAAAGAACCTCTTAATGAGAGTGAAAGAGGAGAGTGCAAAAAATGGTCTGAAGCTCAACATCAAAAAAACTAAGATCATGGCCACGGGCCCCATCACCTCCTGGCAAATAGAAGGGGAAGATATGGAGGCAGTGACAGATTTTACTTTCTTGGGCTCCATGGTCACTGCAGATGGTGACAGCAGCCACGAAATTAAAAGACGCCTGCTTCTGGGGAGGAAAGCGATGAGAAACCTAGACAGCATCTTAAAAAGCAGAGACATCACCTTGCCGACAAAGGTCCGCATAGTCAAAGCTATGGTTTTTCCAGTAGCGATGTATGGAAGTGAGAGCTGGACCATAAAGATGGCTGACCGCCGTAGAATTGATGCTTTTGAATTGTGGTGCTGGAGGAGACTCTTGAGAGTCCCGTGGACTGCAAGGAGAACAAACCCAGTCATTTTGAAGGAAATCAACCCTGAGTGCTCACTGGAAGGACAGATCCTGAAGCTGAGGCTCCAGTACTTTGGCCATCTCATGAGAAAAGAAGACTCCCTGGAAAAGACCCTGATGTTGGGAAAGTGTGAAGGCAAGAGGAGAAGGGGACGACAGAGGACGAGATGGTTGGACAGTGTCACCGAAGCTACCAACATGAATTTGACCAAACTCCGGGAGGCAGTGGAAGACCGGAGGGCCTGGCATGCTATGGTCCATGGGGTCACAAAGAGTCGAACACGACTTAACGACTAAACATCAACAACAAGGTGTTTATAGGATTGTGGCACAGATGGAAGAAATTAACTTTTTGCTCTACAACTTCCCAAATCCCACAGTGAGCAGGGCTGTCAACATGCTGGTTGTGAAGATCCAGGAGTTCAAAAACATAATTTTTCTCATCCCTGGCTTCAAGTCTGAACTTGCTAGATACATTTGTTGAATCTGCTTCTAAACTGAACATAATTCTTTATAATCATATCCCTTGTGGAGAAATTTTCTTATTGCCTCCTGTATTTATCAGTCACTCAGTAAGTAATGATTGATTTCCTCCTCTCTTGTCATTGTGTTCAGAAATATAAAGGACTGTTTCCACCATATGCCTGTTGGGTTAAACAAGATTATTCTCCTTGAGTTATCCATGTAAATTCATCATGATGATCCTAACAGTTCTGAGACCAAGCAATCAATTTTACATTTTATTCTATTCTTCATTACTTTGCTGCTTTTTTCTCTGTTTAAAAACGCTCATATGTTTTTCAAATTGCAAAATGCTGTTAACATCAGCCAGCCATTTTAAAATAATATATTAGGAAAACTAATAACCATTTATTACAGATAAGGCAATAAAATAAGAATTGTATTTCCAGTAGATCAGAGCTTTGAATCAAGGCTATATTCCGTGGTTCAGAAATTAGTTCTGGTATCTCAGCATGTCAAGAACTTCTTGGAATTGGCAGCCTTGCACAACGAAACACAGCAAATTGCACAGAGGGAGCTCAAATGGAGATTTAGCAAGATGAGACAGAGAAGAAGACAGCTGTGTTTCCATTGTGGTTATAATGATCCAATTTCATGACCATATTACAGCCTGACTCTGTTTACGAAGGAAACAGAAGCATCCTTGCTGTCTGCAATCATTCAGAAAGAACGTCCTCTGTTTCAAGTGTAGAAGCGAGGATACCATGAAAGTAGAAAACAAGTGAAGGATGAAGAAAACCATAATGGTAGGAGAGGGCAAGTGCAACAGAGCAGACTCAAGAGAACAGGACTCAAAAGTAACTGGCAGTAAGGGTGTGCAATGTGACAATGGAAGGTAGAAGAGGAGCAGGGGATCTAAGCAGGCTTCATTGCTTCATTGGCAAATGACTGTTACTGGCTGAGCTTGAGCCTGATAATTAACAAAATGTTAAGGAAGAATTCCGATAGGAAGTTTTCTAGGCAACATAATACTAAAGGGGGGGGGGGGGGGACAGATGGCTGGTGGAATTGGCCAAGAGAAGAAACATTAGGAAGGCAATGTGGGAGTTACATGAAGCCTGCTCACTGCAGCGCAACATGTATTGCACCAATTTGCATGCAGAAGAGAGATGATCAGACATAGCTACCATAACTCCATAGAAGCATTTTGTATCTTATTTAGGCTTCATATTTTTATTTTGAATCTATGTCCTATATGTAGAATAGCTGGGATCAAACCCTACTGAACACTAGTGGGACATACATCAGTGTAAACTTATAATAATAATAATAATAATAATAATAATAATAATAATAATAATAATAACAACAACAACAACAACAACAACAACCACCACCACCACCACCACCACCACCACCACCACCACCACCACCACCACCACCACCACCACCACCACCACCACCTTTATTGTCAATGCACAACATGTGTGCAGTGAAATTGAATGAGCCTCCATTGGGCTAGGCACACATTTCTACATACATATATATATATATAACACACACACATATACATACATACATACATACATATATATACATACATACATATACATACATACATACATATATACATACATATACATATACATATATACATATACATACATACATACATACATACATACATACATACATACATACATACATACATACATACATACATATGGTATGTACATATTGCATGTTATACTGGCACTGTAAGTGTTATATTAAGTCTAGTCATGGAATTATGTGGCATTTAGAAGTCTGACGGCCCATGGATAGAAGCTATTTTTCAGCATATAGGAGTGTACTACTGTTCTTCCGTTTGAGTTACTGCAGCACATAACTTTTGTTGAGCAAGTTTAACGAAGAATATGTACTGTCAATTTGGAACCAACTAATAACAACGCTAATAGGACTTTCAAGGTAACTGAGGTGTTTAAAGAGTGGTTTACCAGTTTCATGCCCCCAGGGAGCTTCCATGACTGAGTGGGGATTTGAACCCAGACCTCCTAAATTTTAGTCCATCACTCTATCCACTACATGACACTGCATATCCAGTGAAGGAGTACTATGTACATTTCCCCTTATTATTGCAATGTGCTAGGAAATGACCAACCCTTCCAGGTGCCATTTTTGTGTGTTTAGCGTCGGATTCAGAAGAGGCTGGTCATTTACTCCTAGGAAAACTTGTATAGGATTGTAACTCCCCTGATTAATTAACATGGTGTTCTGTCTCTCCTCCCATTCTTTTCTTTTTCGGGAAAGGGAAAATAACTCCTCCAGCAGCTCACAATCTTCTTTCACTAGTTTCTCTCTAAAATGCAGTTAAAATATTATGCTCACTTCCCTGTACATAGAGTCATAGAGTCATAGAGTTGAAAGAGACCACTGAGGCCATCCAGTCCCGCCATGCAGGAACAAGTACTCCCAACAGATGGCCATCCAGCCTCTGCTTAAAAACCTCCAAAGAAGGAGACTCCACCACCCTTCGAGGCAGCCTATTCCACTGCTGTACAGCTCTGACCGTCAGGAAGTTCTTCCTAATGTTCAGATGGAATCTCTTTTCCTGTAGTTTGAAACCATTGCTCCGTGTCCTAGTCTCTGGAGCCCTGGAAAACAAACCTGTCCCCTCTTCAACATGACATCCTTTCAAATATTTAAACATGGCTATCATGTCCCCTCTCAACCTTCTTTTTGTAAGGCTAAACATTCCCAACTCCCTAAGCCACTCCTCGTAGGACATTGCTTCCCATGTTCTTTCCTGGTTATTCCTTGGCAGCAGAGAAAACACATATTTTAATAACCCACGTTACAGGCACACTCTTCATAACTGTGGTGTAGTAGTCAGGATGAGAGAATGTATGTGTGTGAATAAACCAACTGCCCAGCATAGGCAGACAGAAAACAGCAGCAGACAGAAACTTTCCTAACTTGGGGGCAGATTTAGAGAGAGAATGAATGGGGTGGGGTGAGGGAATATCTGAGGGAGGGGACTGCCTGAATGCCTGCCTGCCTGCATGTGTGAATGTTAGTGTGAATGCTTGTGTGTATTCATGAATACCCATTTTTGTCCTGGCTCTGCCTGTCACTATGGCCTTTTGACCTAATAACTATGAGGGGCACCAGCCAACACTGGTTGGATGGAGTTTTTGCTATCCTGACATGCTGGCCTGGTACAGGCTTGCTCAAGTGCATAGAAAAAAAGAGTTGTCCACAAATTCATAGAGTAAGACACAAGAAGGGCCCTCCAGATGGGCACTCATTGCTCTTCCCTTGTCAGTAGTAAGTGGAACTGGAGTTGACTTTCCACAGTATTGGTTGTATTGTGCTTTTTTCTGTAAATACATCTCACCGTGTTTGGTCTATCTTAGTTGAGGGGACATGGCCACATGAGCAAGGATGAGATGGTTCATCAAAGCAGTAATTTTTAAAAATATATCTTATCAGTTAAGGACATTGATTACTTAATTTGATGGTTTTATCAAGGTAAGGACAATATCCAGCCTGTTTATATGGAAGACACAACATATTTTTAAAAGACAGCAAATATCTGTGGACAACTCAGGGGGGAAATGGTACCCAGAATGGTAACAATATAAAGTAGGTCTGTTGGTTAAAAAAAGAAGAATAAAAGAAAATTAAAAATTGGCATTAGAAGATTAGAGGTGAACTCCAACACATATCTCCATTGGAAGTTCTTTCAGCAGGAACTTTACTGTTGCCCTCCAGCCATCTGTTTCCTTCCCTAAGTCCACTCCATAGGTTGAGGGGACTCTCTTAAATCTGGAAAATGTTGGGGAGCTGCAGGAATAAGAGGAAGAGTGGATCCCACAAGTCACCTTGCACAATGCTGGATGGGGCCTTCTCTCATTCAAGTGCTGTTGTGCGAATAGTTTAATGCACCTTTTTAAAGTTAAGCACTTTAGTGCTAATTATAGATCTTTTTTAAAAGTGAGGTGTAGCTGCATTGTGTTCTGTGGCTTGACTAGTCAGAGCAGCCAATTGGAAAAATTCTAACAAATGAACTCTTGCTCAGTGGCATACAAATGTATAGCATACTGTGCTTATAGAGAAATTGAGAGACCAAGTCCAAGGGCTATCACTGAGAAGCCACTCCATATGCCTGGACATGTGGTATTCACTTCTAAGGTATACAAACATGGAATCCATCCTGCCTCCAGCAACTCATGTTGATTTGTGGAAGAACCTGTTTAATTAGTACACTATAGAGGGAAATTAACTCTGAAATGAACACAGTATAATTGCTCAGAGGCAAATGTCTTCTGAATCACAATTCTCAAACAGTAATGGATTTCAGTCTCTAATGATGGATGATCTGCAGCAGATAGTTTTGCCTGCCGAAGTAGCACACGGTGTGATGTGCATTCCCTTGCACCCACCCGATCCCTCTTGCACCAGATTCTGGGTTTTTATGCTACTGTACAGCAGAACATAAGAATGCCCTGCAGGCATTTCTACACCTATTTATTTATTTATGGCCCTACACCGATGAAGAAAAATGATGAAGTTTTATGATGAAAAGTGATTTGCTTGCTTTGCTCAGTGATGTTGTTTGTAAAAAAGGATAACACTTTTCTATAAAGTGAATAGGAGACAAAAAGCATCGTTTCTTGAGCTAAACTCTGTGCTATTACTTCCATTCAGCCATGGCAGTCTGAATATTTTATAAGAAGAAACACTAAAAGGAAAGAGGAGTGCCTCTCCCCGCTGCCGGCTCCTCCATCCCGTCTCCTGCAGTCCAGCCACTCTTTCAACCCAGCTTGACCTGCTTCTTTTTTGTTGTTCTCCATCCAGCTGTTCCATTAGCCCCAGCCAAGCAAAAGGAATGATGTCCTGAGGTAATTGGCATGTTTAACTGCAATGACATGTTGTGTCTTGAGCTGCTGTGTGACTATTGGAACTGACACAATGGCGGGAGGTGGAAAGAGACAGATCAATGCCCATATACCAACCCACAGCCTATAAAGGGCCAGTCACAAATGATTTGAAATTAATTGGCAGGTTTCTTCTTCCAGGAGATGCAGAGGAGATATTGTTGAAGTCTGGCATCCTGATCTGGAAGGGGAGGAAGTCCAAATACATAGATTCACACACACCCCTCAGCTGAGATTAATGCCACACAAGATGGGCAGCCCAGAAGCCCATGTGTGCAGCTGGAAGCTTTTGCTTACACCCAAATTGTGCACATCCTTCCCCTGCCAGATTTCAAATCATGTCCTAAACAAAGGGGAGATTGAAATCCAGTGACAAGTGAACTATGTGTGACCATACCCTCATATTCTTCCCACCTTAGAGGAAGCTTTTCATTGCCTACTTTACTCTCATTGATATGTCATCAGTTTTTTCACAGTGATCTCCAACACCAGCATTGAATGGAGAACTGATAGAAAGAGTCATCTTAACATCTAGAATATGGTTTCCCTTCCCTGCTGGTGGTGCTGCCACATGCATGCAGCCTATTGCACATGGAAATAACTGGAGTACAATAAGGCACCTTATACTAACAACCTTAAACTATTTGTCTGTTGGTAGAGCCATGAGCAAGCAGCTCTCTAGGGGGCCCTTCTGAGGTCTTTCCTCTTACCAGCAACCTGATCCTGTCAACTTGCTTACCACTTACATTTATATTCCACTTTCTGCCCCAATGAACTCACAATGGCATGCATGGCTCTCAGCCCACTTTTAGCCACATTAAGAACCCTGTGAAGTAGACCTGGCCTAGAGGTGAGAGAAAGGCTGCATCCATTAGTTCCATGGCTCACTAGAGACTCAAATCTGCACCATCTAAATCCCAGACCAGAACTCAAACCATTGTACCATGTGGGCTTTCATACGTATGTCAACAATCTCTACCTGGGTGCTGAGAGAACTCCTGCCTGCTTTCATACTCACAATCACAGAAGTAAATTTGAAAATCTGGAAGATAAACACTCCTTTACAACCTTTTAGACTATGATGGGATAGCAACAGGATATAAATGGGTAACTAATCTATGAAAAAGATATTAACTTTACATACTTAAAGAGAGGCGCTGTTCAACCAAGTTTTTAAACAGATTTGACTGTGACTCTGTATCATTCACCTTCTCTGCTGTGTTCTGTATGCTTACTCAGAAATAGAGTTCAGTGCAACCACAGGGGAGTCTTTCCAAATGAAGCAGTTTTTCTGCTGCTGTTTTTCACCAAAACAGTAGCAAAGGGTAACTCCAACCAACCAAGCTAACATACAGATCAAAATGTATAGACTTGTTGTTTAAGAAATAACCCCGTTTTCAAGAGACCCAACTCTCAGATAGATGGCATCAAGCCTTATAAGTAAAATAAAATCGATGGTGTACAGAGATGGTTACACTGTGAAGCTAAAAATTATACTGACAATTCAGGAGGCAGTGCGGTTCTTTTCATCCCAGTCAAGACAGTGAGAAAGTTTTATTGTCAGTGGGATAGTTTGGAACAAATGGTGAAAGTGGGCCCCTGACAGTCTTGACTTATTCAAACTTCCTCTGTACATTTTGTGAAATCAAGAATGTTCCAACCAGTTTCCTGGCCATACTCCAGCATGGATAATTACAAGCAACCCACCTACATGGATTGGCAGGGACAGAGAAATGCATTGTGTGGCTGCAACAGTAGGAAGCTAAAAGAGCACAGGCAAATTAAACAGCTTCTTGAACAAAGGCTCTTGTTTTAAGCTTCCTTGGTGAGAAATGAACAATCCCACTGATCACATGGCCAGAAAAAAAAAAACCACCAGAAATAAAGTTATTTTCTACTAGACATTCCGAGTAGATTCCTTCAAACTATAAATCAAGATGTTCTATTAGCTTCAACTGGTCGGAACAATGATGACAACAACAAAAACCATGAAGGTATGTTATTAGAAAAGGCAAGCAGCTTCATGACTTCAGAAAAATTCAGAGGTTTTGAATATTGAATAATTCCAAGCTTTTGACAAGCAGAGTTAAACTCCTTGTGGAAGATGCCACCAGCGACTGTGATTAACCATCCTGAAAAATTAAGTGAAGGAGTTGGCAACCAGCAAGCGCTCTTTGAAAAATAACTGTAACTTCGTCTGACTAGCTCAGCTTAATTATATTGAAGGAAGCTTGACAAGCAATTTGTTGGAAAAGAACATTATGGATACATCTAAATGAGAAATGTCTTTTACCTGCAATTGCCAAGGATGCTTTCCTCCATTTTCCAGATGACTTACATTCATTCGTAAGTAAACAGACATGATTGGATGTTGGGGGCTCTTTAGCATTGTGCCACAGCAGCGAGGCAACTGGCTGCTGCTGCAATTTGCTACCTCCTCTTCTGCAGTGATATATTTCATTTACCCGATTCACTTAATAGCTTTCAGATACTAAGCATCCAAGTAAGCATGCCTAGAACTGCAGTCTTCATTGGACTTACGCCTAAGCTACTGTGCATGCCATAAACCTCTTGTAAGTTGAAGCCCCATGTAAAGTTATACCTGATGAACTAGGCATCAGTCCATCCATTTCAAACTATGTTAGTCCATTGAAATGTCACAGGCTATGCCTACTGTTTTTTACTGCCAAACTATCATTTTGGATCCCAGTACCCCTCTGTGTACGTAATTGTAATTAAGAGACAGTGCCTAACATGAGATGGGTTGACTCAATAAAGGAAGCCACAGCTTTTCATTTGCACAACCCAATCGGAACTGTTAATGATAGGACCTTCAGGAGGTAACTACTTTGTAATTAATAATAATACTGCCCTGTCAAATCAATATCAACTTAAGGCAACCCTCACAAGGTTTTCTAAGTATAAAGTACTTAGGAAGTGGTACACCAGTCCCTTCTTCGGATAGTGCTTTGGGCCTGGCCAACTTGCCCAAAGCTGTGCAGGTGGCAGAGCACATAATCCCACATGCTCCAGGTGATCTCAGCTAGCTCCTCTCCCAGGATGCATATTGGAAATTTGAACTCCCAGACACTGGCTTCACAGCCAGGTGCTCCAATGCACTAAGCCATATGTATATCCTCAAAACATGAAATTGATAGTTAAGATGAATAAAGGCGTCATTGCCTTGGCCATGGCTCTCAAAAGATATACCTAGGAAAGTTGATAATTAGTTTCCAATCCATTCTTGCAATGGCAAGTTCATTTATCTCCCACACACACATGCACATCTTTCAAACTCATAAGTAAGTGGAAACGTGGCTGACTTATTCCTCACAGCAGATCGATCAAATGGGAATGTAATTAAGGCATGCATAAAGTTGGAGTTTATTCCCATTATTCAAAGCCTGATCCGAAAATCTGGGGAACTCAGAGTGAAAACATTGTGTGTGTGTGTGTGTGTGTGTGTGTGTGTGTGTGTGTGTAATTAAGTATACCTCTGTCAAGCTGCCTAATGACATCTGTGTCATTTAGCAGCAACGTATGTCACAAGTTCTAATGTTTATGTTACAGGCTTGCAATTTGGGAAGGTTGGAAAGGGTCAATACCTATAGAAAAGTAGTTTGTGATGTCAGTGGTGATTTATTTATTTATTTTATTTATTCGATTTATACCCTGCCCATCTAGACCAATGGTCTACTCTGGGCGGCATTACAAAATTTAAAAAAAAAACAATAGCACCAATAAACATGCAAGAATCCAAGATGTAAAAAAATGTAAATATTAAGATACAGCAGGAGGGAAAGCCTGCCTAAATAACCATGTCTTAAGTTTATTTTTAAAGACACCCAGAGAGGGAGCCAGGTGGATCTCAACGGGCAAGTTGTTCCAGAGGCGAGGGGCCACTGCCGAGAAGGCCCGGTTCCTCGTTCTTTCCTTCCGGGCCTCCCTCGGCGTTAGGCCCCTCAGTCGCCCGGCCTGGCTAGAACGAGTGTCTCTGGTAGAACTGGGTGGGAGAAGGCGTTCTGCCAGATATCAAGGTCCTAAACCGTTTAGGGCTTTATAAGCAATCGTAAGAACTTTGAAATCAACGCGGAAAAAAATGGGCAACCAATGCAAGGCGGCCAGCGTGGGGGAAATATGTTGGTACTTCTTCACCCCAGTTAGAAGTCTGGCCGCGGCATTTTGTACCATCTGAAGTTTCCGCGTCAATCTCAAAGGCAGCCCCACGTAGAGCGCATTACAGTAGTCTAATCTTGAGACTACGAGCGCATAGACCAAAGTGGTGAGCGCCCCCACACCAAGATAGGGACACAGCTATATTGATGCTATTTGTGACTCACTCCAGGCACATACATCATCAGCCTGTAACATAAACATTAGGACTCTTGACAGTTGCTGCTGCCTAGTGACATGGATGAATCTGCTGTCATGGCAGCCTCTTATGCATCTATTCAGGTAAAGTACTTGAACGGAGCTGTTCCTTATCTGAATAACTTTCCAAGTCTGTCTGGTCTGTAGCATATTTGGCCTTCAAAAGTATCTTCACCATTCATTTAGGATATCAGCAGACCTCCAGGTATGTCCAGTACTTTCTTGAGAGATTTTCTACAGCACTTGATAATCCAGTGAATCAGTATATCAGGAGTTAATACTTTCCATTAATGGAACGTTTCGCTGCCCAGTTCCCAGTTCAACGTCTACCATATTTGCCAGGATCTCTTGACCCTCTGTTAGTTTACCCATTTATATCCTATGTATCATTCTGGGGGAGCTGAAGCAGCTGTCGTGGGGAAGTGAGTGTGAGGAAAGTCCCATTCTGTCAGCCCAGTTGTACACACCAGAATCTAGAACCAATTTGTCACTGGACTGAGGAGTTCAGTAAATAAATTCAATAAACTCTGTACCACCTCCAATCTCATCATCTTAAGCAGTGTAGCATATAGAATATAGGGTGGCCAGGAGACATTATTTCTAAAGCATTACTAAACATCTAGCTTCGCCTTGATCGGTGCAAGGAGGGAACAGCGACACTTCACTGCTGCTGCACAGAACTTTGCCACTGCTATGGTTATATCAGACTTCCTCAGTCCAATGAAACTAAGGAGGCTCCATCTAATTTAGTTACATTGTAACAGACTGTGTACATGTGATATTATATTGCTACCTTATACTACTTTTCATTGTATTTTTGTATTATAGTCACATCTGGATATATCTGCTATTCAGTGACCGTAATAAAGCTCATTCATTCATTTGTCACTGATAACTTTTCTCATACAATTTAACACTACTGGAGTAATACAGAAGCCTTTCAGCTTGATTTAATGCAAGCTCACTTATAATATAGAGCTAATGGAAGAAAGACAACATCAAATACACAAAATTACACAAGAACATCCAAAGCAAAATTAAGGAAGCTACACTAAAATGGTGGTCTGAACCATATACAGAAATAGAAAACCTTGAGAAAAATCATGACTCCATTAAGATACATGAGGTCAAGAATACTGGGCACCACAGAGAGGATCTACTGATCACTCAGCCATACTACCCTTGTTTGTCCTAATGTGGGTACTTGCCCAGAGAGTTCAGTGTGCTAGTGACTGGGAATTAATTCCAATGAGACCATTCTCCCAACACCCTTGAGCCAACTTGTTCCTTCGGTGCTACAAAGAGAGATTAAAAAATTCTGATTGCTGCTTGTGGCAATCACCCTGGCTCATATAGGAGATTATTTTCATGTACCAATGGGAGCTGTTGGGAGGTGGAGCCAGAGAAACTAGAAGGGAGGGGTGAGTCCCGAGGACGTAGTGGAGATGCTGAGACCCATAGAGGGGAGTGAATTGCAGTTGGCATGGTCAGGACCTGTAGATGTGTTGCGACAGCACTGGAAAGCTGAAGAGACTAGTACTAGAAAGGCTCCTTATGCAGCTGCAAAGGCACTGAAAATCTTGCAAGGCAAACCGCTACCTGAGAAACCAGAAATTAAAAGGATAGAACCAGATGATGAAAATCTCAATACCTCTGACATAAGCCAAGTGTTTGAGATTTCATCTAAAAGAAATTTGCCTGTGAATCTCGAAGTGACCAGTGATAGTGGTCCCCCACATATGAAGAGCTTTGCAACTAAAGTACCTGTGGGCGAGTTTATGGGTGAGAGTGAAGGCAAGAGCAATAAGATCTCGAAGAAGGACACAGCCATAGCTGTTCTGGAGGAGTGGAAGAAACTGCCTACTCTTTCCCCAGTTGAGAAAGTGAAGCCACGAGTCAAAAAGAAAGGCGTCACCCGGAAAAGGCGAGCCGAGGACATCCAGTGGACGTCAGAGTGCCAGGTGACTGTTGATCGTCTGAAGAGAGCGTCAAACTTGGAGCTGTACTGGGCCAAGCGGAGGACAGCGGGAGTCTATGCCCAGTCAGTTTTATCAGCAGGAGACTCCAACCTGGTGAGAGACATTTGTCTGCCATTGAGAGGGCATGCCTATCCATTGTCTGGACACTGTAGAAACTACAGCCCTGCATAGGGGGAAGGAAATTCGTTCTTTGCACTGACCATTTCCCTTTGGTGTGGCTACGAACTATGAATTCCAGTAACAGTAAACTTGCAAGATAGACGCTGAACCTGCAAGACTTTGACTTTGAGATCCACAGCATAAAAGGGACTCAGAGTGTGGATGCTGACACCTTGTCTCAAAGGCCAAATGACTAATGGGTGGATAAAAAAAGTTTGTAATATTATATTAAATGTTCTGTTTGTGTAATAGTTATGAAATATGATTAAAGTGCAAAGTTTGTTTGGATGTTGATGAACTGAGAGGTGTATAGTGATGGTAAAAATAATGGTGAGTAGCCTTATTAATGTAGAGGTAATGTGAGTAATGCAAATGTTTTAACTGTATTGATTGTCTTGTATAAAGTGGTAAGTTTGATTTGGTGAACATAGTAATAGAGAGAAAATTGTATTATAAGGTATGTATAAGTATTGGTAAGGGGGGTTAGGGTGAAAAGGAAGTTTGGGAACAAGATCAACCTCCCCCTCTGGATTTAATTACTCCCTCCCTTCCCCCCCCCGGATTTAATTCCTCCCTCCCTCCCCCCCGCATTTTGATGTATTTCATTGCTTTAAGGGGATATCTAAATAAATAATAAATTACCTAAGGTATTGTAATTAATAAATAAGTAATTATAATTATAATTTTAAATAATCCAGAAGGAAATAAATAAATAAAAATAAATACAATAGAAGGGGGGATAGAATCACAGAGAGCAGGGTTGGCTAGCAATTGGTATTCTCCCCACCCACCCCAGTGCCCAGGGGTGCTCAATAGGTGCTATAGTATTATTATTATTATTATTATTATTATTATTATTATTATTATTATTATTATTATTATTATTATTATTATTATTATTATTATTATTATTATTATTATTATTGACTGGGCATGTCTATCGAGAGGTGGGACAAAGCAACAGAGATAACACGAGAGAGTGAAACGGTGGGTGCCGGACAGGATACTGCAGTGGTGCCATTGACAGGTGAGCTGGCAGTTGCACCAGACACTAATCGCACCATGGTACATGGCCTTGGCCTGGCCTGAGTCAAGTGCAAACACCCACTACTTCGCAGTGTAGTATAGGGAGCCCAAGGAGCTCCAGGGTTCAGTCACAGGGTATGCCAGTTCATGGGCTGGCTGTGAGGACTTGGAATGCCCCATACCCACCAGTCACTTTCCCGACACCCCTGGGGGTTATGCCAGGGGTAGGAGTCTGGTCGTACCTATCAGTGCCTGACATGGGTTATAACTCTGTCCTGTTAAAGGCTTTGCCATTTGGGGACTGTGCCGTGCCACTGGGTGACCACCTGACTCCAGCCACCAAAGAGAAGATTTGAAGAGGTGACTATGTCAATGTCTTTGAGTTGTTGAATAGAGAAGTGGATTCCAAGGAGTTAGAAAAGGAAGATGAGAGGGAAAAGGAGAGGCACCAATGTTAGAAGCCGGAACACTCCTGGGCTGATTGGCTGCCAGGATTTCTTGTTTATTTTGGAGTAATTGTAAAAGCACAACCGTGAAGAACACAGTCTTTAGTTCAATACTTGGATCTGATTTATAGGGCTTACTTAGACTATCCGGGCCACACATGGCTCCTTTATGATGAATCGTTCAGAATGAGAGTGGCAATTCATCCTAACATCCTCAGCCAGGCCTTTGGCTGCAGTACATGATGCCAGCAAGGCCAGCTTTGGGAGACAGGTTTAATAGTGGGCATTTCATTCGCAGGGCATGTCAGTCTTACAATCCCCATGTAATGATGGGGCAGGTGGTTCAACCCCGCCTGTTATGTTGGGAGTTCAACTCCCAGGGTACCTGCGCACGGAAACAGTGTCGATATCTCCACAAATACTCTGTGGGGGGGACAGCACGCTAGCACTAACTGCTTTAGGAGATGGGGGCAAAGAGCTAAGGGCAAGGACACAGGCAGAGGAAAGAAATCAGATGGGAGTGCCCCCCCTTTGCAAAAGGGTCCCAGCCCCATTAAAGTAGCAGTGTTTGGGAAATGGCTGCAACCTTATCCTAAAAGGAGGATGCGGCCTATCTGTTAGCCGGTTTCAGGTTTGGCTTTAGGATACCTGCAGTGGGGGAACGGAAGGGCACATGGGCCAATAATCTCAAATTAATAAAGGTCATGGAGCATGTAGTTAAGGAAAAGGTTGATAAGGAGGTACGTGAAGGGTGAGTTATAAGCCCCTTTGAGCAGCCTCACCTTAGGATGTCCCCCCCAGGGGTAGTTCTTAAGAAAGCACAAGGGGAATTTAGTCTGATCCACCACCTTTCTTTTCCCAAAGGCGATTCAGTTAACGACACCATACCTTCGGAATTGTGCACTGTGCACTACAGCTCGTTCGATGCCGCTGTGCGTATGGTCCAGGTGTGTGGTTTTGGAGCTGAGATGGCAAAATGTGATATTAAATCTGCATTTCGTCTTCTACCAGTGCACCCCAACAATTATGATCTGCTAGCTTTTTCTTTCAGGGCACATACTACATAGATAGGGTCCTCCCCCATGGGCTGCTCCATCTCCTGTGCTGCGTTTGAGCATTTCAGTTCCTTTTTGGAGTGGAACCTTAGACACCAGGCAGGACTTTCAAGCATGGCCCATTATTTAGATTATTTTTTTGTTATGTGGGGAAAGAGGGTCTGGAAGGTGCTGGCTTCTTTTAGAAGCCTTTCAAGCTATGGCTCAGGAACTGGGCTTACCCTTGGCAGAGGAGAAGACTGAGGGACCATCATCCTTGTTGACCTTCTTAGGTACAGAGTTGGACAAACAGGTGCAAGCTTGCCGCCTCCCTGCCAACAAACTGCGGGAGTTACAGGCAAGGTTGGGTGCCCTCATAAATAGGAAGAAGGTTACCCTTAGGGAATTGCAAGAAATAGTGAGGCATCTTAATTTTGCATGCCACATGGTGGCACCGGACTGGGCATTCTTACAAAGGTTATGTGAGGCCATGAGAGGGTTGAGGTGACCTCGCCACAGAACCAGGGTAACGGCAGGCATGTGTCAGGACTTACTGGTTTGGAGTACATTTTTTGAACATTTCAATGTAATTTCTTTTTTGAGGATGGAAGTCTATCTGGGCACAGACTTCCAAGTGCAGACTGAAGCAGCAGGCTCCCGGGGTTATGGTATTTATTTTAAAGGTTGGTGGTGTGCCGGTGAGTGGCCGGAGGCTTGGCACAGGTCAGATCTCACTCAAGACCTGACCTTCCTGGAATTTTTTCCATCCTAGGTGCAGTTTGGTTGTGGTCAGAGGAATGGGCCAACTCAGTGGTGCGTTTCTGGTGTGACAACCATTAACACACTTTCTTCATGATCACAGTGAGTTATGAGGTTAGTTAGGGCCTTTACACTGCACACTCTGCAATTTAACATTGTGGCACAGGCAAGGCACATCTCCGGATTAGATAACAGCATATCTGATGCCCTGTCACGTCAACAGATGGAGCGGTTCAGAGTGTTAGCTCCAAGAGCCAGAGAGCTTCCTGAGAGCTTTCCTCTGGAGGTGTGGCTAATTGGTGGGATGATGCCGAGCACACAATAGGTCTTGCATTGGCACCAAGGACACGGAAAGGGTATTCAGCCGTGAGTATGGAGTTTCAAGACTTTAGAGTTGGGTTGGGTTTGGAGACTAGTTGGCTGGCCCCAGTTAAACATCTGCAACAGTTTGTGGTATATCTGCACAGGAAGGGGCTATCACTGCGCTCTATTCAAGGTAAAATGTCTGCCTTGGCCTTTTATGCCAAGACGCAGGGCTACTCTGATCATACAACAGATTTTCGCATCTGGAAAATGATTGAGGGTTGGAGTAAAGAAAGGGTCAGGTTGTCTGATGGTAGATCACCTTTTACCCCTGGCATACTGGTGAAACTGAGCCAAACATGGGGGAGTATTTGTAGGGATGCTTATGAGGTAGCATTATTCAGAGCATCTTCGCTAGTGTCATTTTTTGGTGCCCGTAGAGTTAGTGAGGTGGTAGCTGCAGGAAAAGGGGACATGGCGCAAGTGGCATTGCAAAGGAATGATGTAGAGGTGATAGGAAATAAGGTATCCTTACACATTAGGCACTCCAAGACAGACCAAAGAGGTAAAGGAGTGGATATTTTGTTGGAGCCCTGTTCTGTCAGAGATATTTGCCCTCTTTGAGCTGTTGAGAGCTACTTATTGATAAGGGGCAAGCATTGTGGATATTTCTTTTGCCATAGCAATGGCCTCCCACTTACCAAGTACCAGTTTTGGAAGGTGACAGATCTAGCCCTTCATCAGGTGGCTTACAGGGCTGGCAGTTTGGGACACATTCCTTCCAGATAGGAGCAGCCTCGACAGCAGCTGCCCTTGGTTATGGCCCAGAGGACATAAAGAGGATGGGTCGCTGGTGTTCAAATAAATCCCAACTCTATGTCCGCACACTTCCCCAAGTGTAGGCTGGTTGCTGGCTGTTTTCTGTTTGTTTTGCAGGCTCGTGGAGCATCAAAAGGCAAGAGCAGATTTTGTTTGTGGGACATAGTTTCATCTTTTGGGCAGCACATTATGCGGAAAGGACAGCCTGGGAGTGCAAACAGAGTTTGGGGGTGTTTGCCTGTGTAGAATGGAAAGGGTGAAGAGGGATGCTGTGGGGTGAGTTTATGGGTGTTGTATCCAATGCCTCTGCTGGCCTGCCCCCTGATGTGTTGGTAGTACATCTGGGCAGTAATGACTTAATTCGGCAGAGTAGCAAGTCTTTAATTTTGGACATCATGCGAGACTTGCGTTCCTGGAAGATGGCACATCTGGGTACACAAATTGTGTGGTCCACCATAATCCCCAGGATGGTTTGGAGAGCAGATTGTACTCTGCATTGCATTAGCAAAGCTCACTAGAGCATAAATTGGGAAATGTGCAGGGTGGTGTGCAAGGAGTTGGGGTATGTGATTGGGCATAAGGAGATACAATTGGATCGACCAAATTTGCTCAGAGATGATGGGATTCATTTATTAGATTTGGGACTGGAGTTGTTTTTGCATGCTTTTCGGAGGGGCCTGTATTTGGAGTTGGAAAATTTGGTGGCAGGCAGGGGACATAGCTAGGCTAGTCACCTGCAGTGGCGGGTAGTGCGGAATGAGGATGGATTGGTGAGTTCCCCATGGAGCACAGGGGAGGTATAGCATGTCCAAACCCGCAGAGCCATGGATCGTGAAATTATGATGCGGGGGGGAGGACGTGCTGGGGCCACCTCTGGACTGAAAGCCTCCAAAGGACAAGGGGCTAGAGGCCCGGGGGTGGTCAGATCTTTGCTGGCCGGGGAAGCTCTGTCTTCTGGACTGTGCAGCCTTAGGGCAGAAGCTCTCCCATTGTCGTGAAGAAGGGGTCCTGTGAGACTTCTGCTACAGTACCAGCATCATTCCACACTACAGCAGGCTCCTCTCTGATTGGCCACAAGTTGAATACGGTTTATGGTTAATAAAGTGTGGCCCTGTTTCATTGCATATCTGAGTCTCACCTCTTTATTCCAGGGTGGGAGGGCAAAGTTGCATAACTGAATGATTATTTTGCTTCTCCTTATATCCTATCATCACCTCACTGGATGGGTCAACCCTTTGCACCAATTAGATGGTGTTCTTTCCCTAACCTCCAAATTGGTAACTTCTGCAAGAGTAACTAATCAGATATCACAGGTGGCCCTAATTTCAGTACCATTAGTCAACAAGAGGAGATGATTATCAGAACATCCTTTTGACCTTCAAAGTTGTAGACAAGACCTTCCACAGGCACATCTAGTTTCTCTAATTAGGATATGCTTCCCCTCCTCCCCTCCAGCTCATTTCATCTTCCAAGCACAGTTTTTCACAGACTCCAGGGAATGAATTAACATGAAAAAGCAGGGTTATCCACAACTGGTGGATACCAATAGTTCTGTGATACTTGACATCAAAGTCAAAATCATGGTGTGCATGTGTACCTTAAAAAGATGTTTGAAGTTAACAGATCAGTATATTATGTCGGATTTCAATATGGGACCAGAAATAAAGAAATCCAAAATGCAATATGGCTAACAAGAAAATAGCAAAATGTCTGACAAATGACAATGTTTCCACGAAAGGATTAAAACCAATAGCAGACGACAAGTTAAAGGTGTTGGTAAATCTTTTCAGTGAAATCTACAGAACAGGAAGTATTCCTAAAATTTGACTGAGAACAATGAAAAAGGAAGTGACTAACTTCGTAGTAACTGCAGAACAATAAGCTTAATGAGTCATTTTGTTTAAGATAACACATGGCAAAACTTACAAGAAATACGAAGAAACGGCAGGAGACATGTATTTTGAATTCAGATGTGGTCTTTCAATCAGGGAACCACTCTTCTGCCTACATGTACTTAGGAAGAGATGCTGTGACATAAATGAAGATATGTATGCTTGCTTTATCAAACATTAAAAAGCCTTTTTTAACACAGCAAGGTGATGGAGACAATTGTAAACAAAGATTCTGATACAAGAATTATTTATATAATTGTGAACAAAAAGCTCCAGTGAAAGTTGAAGATCAGATGACAGAGAACTTGAAGATATGAAGAAGAAAGAGTACAACAAAGATGTGTACTCTTACCACAGGTTTTCAATTTGTATTTCAAGGATCTTTTTAGACACTTGCAGATTAAAATGACAGCTCCAACAATGAAACATTATCAACAACATCCAATGTGCAGACAATCCAGTATTACTAGCTGACAATATATATATATATATTCTGCAAAGGTTACATAATAAAGTCAATGAAGTTAGTAATGAACACAGACTGCAAATGAATTTTAAGAAAACCAGATAGATCCAAAATGAAATTGTATAATCTGTTGTAAAATATAAAGATCTTGCAGTTGGGCTGAATGAACAGTGGGAGCATATCAATGCACTAACAGTCAGAACAGAGATACCCAGAGTAGCTTCCTTAAGATAAAAAATGCAGTATACAACAAAAATTAAGAATTGCTTTTCATAACACGCATATTCTCAGTACTATATATTCTGAATTCTACTGTATGACATTGAATCATGGACTTTAACAGAGGCAACTATAAAAAAATAAAAATGTTTGAAATGAGGATTTACTGAAGGATTGTAAGAATATTTTGAACAAAAAAGGTGACTAGTGTAGTATGAAAGTGAATGAACAAAGACCAAGTAAACCTCTTAAAATGTAGAAAAAGCGAATATTTCAGTCACATAATGAGAAGTGAAAATTACATATTACTACAGTTGACCATTTAAGGTAAAATAGATAGGAAATGCAGTGCAGGAAGGAGAAGAACGTCTTGGTTAAACAACCTTGGAGACTGATTTAAATACAACAGATCATTCTTTATAGCTGCCACATCCAAAGTCAGTATAGCCATGATGCTGTCCTACTGCTGGTAGGATAGAAGGAAGACTTTTAATTTTACAGCAACCCCAAAGTCCAAACCAATGCAACTTTACTCAGAAGGATTCAGTGGTTTGAAATTTTGGTTCATCTTAACTGCAAGTGCAGCCAACTAGGTTATATCAGCAGTCAGCTTAGAAATTGGTTTGTTGTTGTTTAGTCGTTAAGTCGTGTCCGGCTCTTCGTGACCCCATGGACCAGAGCACGCCAGGCCCTCCTGTCTTCCACTGCCTCCCGGAGTTGGGTCAAATTCATGTTGGTAGCTTCAATGACACTGTCCAACCATCTCGTCCTCCGTCATTCTCCTCTTGCCTTCACACTTTCCCAACATCAGGGTCTTTTCCAGGGAGTCTTCTCTTCTCATCAGATGGCCAAAGTATTGGAGCCTCAGCTTCAGGATCTGTCCTTCCAGTGAGCACTCAGGGTTGATTTCCTTCAGAATGGATAGGTTTGTTCTCCTTGCAGTCCAGGGGACTCTCAAGAGTCTCCTCCAGCACCACAATTCAAAAGCATCAATTCTTCGGCGGTCAGCCTTCTTTATGGTCCAGCTCTCACTTCCATACATCGCTACTGGAAAAACCATAGCTTTGACTATGCGAACCTTTGTCGGCAAGGTGATGTCTCTGCTTTTTAAGATGCTGTCTAGGTTTGTCATCGCTTTCCTCCCAAGAAGCAGGCGTCTTTTAATTTCGTGGCTGCTGTCACCATCTGTGGTGATCATGGAGCCCAAGAAAGTAAAATTTGTCACTGCCTCCATATCTTCCCCTTCTATTTGCCAGGAGGTGATGGGACCAGTGGCCATGATCTTAGTTTTTTTTATGTTGAGCTTTTGGTTTAGCAACAAGTATTTTCAGAGCTTGGAAGGAATTGCTCACAACTAATAGGCTGACTGTAACCAATTCCTTCCCCCCCCCCCCCAAACAATGACATTGTAAATAACTCACATTATGATTTTAACTTAACAATGGATAAGCTATTTCCTTTGCAATGCAATTTCAGCTTTTCAGCTACCTTTATAGTTGGGGTATAGCTTCAGGAAATGGTGGAGGAGGAATGTCATATGGTTCAAGTACTGGGTTGTGTGCCTTTTGCTTCTGCCTCCTCTGTTGTGGATGGCAAAGAGATAGATTTTGTGAATGACAAAGAGATGGATGGGGGAAGAATGTGTTTTATACTATAAACTATTTTAGTTCCTTTTGAGAAATGGGAAATCTATAAGTTACTTTTAAAATTGTACCTGTAACATTAACTAACTACTTTTGGGGTCCTTGAACTTATAACAGTAACAAATTATGTTTAGTAAGTAACTTTCTGAGCTCTTCATACTTTGGAGAATGAAGGGAGACCTATAAGGCCTTTTAGATTATCCCATGTGCTCTTGAAAAGGTAATCCCTCTTTCAAAATTCAAGTGCAGAGTACCCTGGTCAAGGAACACATTCACTCTCACCAGAGAATAAACTAGCCGAAAACTTGTACTGGCATTTTCTGAAAGACTAATGTTCTCTCTGTCTTAATAAGGCACTTGACCTTTCCAAATAGACAGCTATGTGGCCAATGTTATTAATTTGAGTGGGAAGCATGCTAGATTTTCCATCACAATAATGCAGAGGAATTTTACAATAGGTTTTATGCTGCTGTGGAAATACTGTTGGGCCAGCAGTGGAACATGCTTGTGTAATCCCCTACTCACAGAGGCAAAAGATGTGTTTAGAACTTGGGAGGTGTTCATCAGACTTTAGAAAAGTTACTTTTTGACTAAAACTCTTAGAATCTGATTTTGGGGGTTATGGGGAATTTTAGTCCACAAAAGTAATTTTTCCAAGGCTAAAAAGAATCTGAGTCAGAATCTTCTGCTCACTCAGCTATCCGTCAAAGCCCCAGTGCTGGCACACTACTACTCTGAGTGGTGTTCTGTTGACTCATTTCTACTGGCATTTACTGTGCATCCAGAGTTGTTATTGGAAATATATTGGATCCTGACAAAACTATGCTGGTACAGCATGGGCAGCAGATGGACCAGGATGGGGAGAGTGAATTACCTCAAGAGTTGGGGGGCTCCCTCTGACTTCCCATGAGCCATCACTGTGCTAGAGTATTTAAATAGAAGTTCAGCATAATGAGATCATTGTGCTTGTCACCCAATATGTCATTTCCCAAGAGTTAAACAGCAGTAGATGACATGTTGCAATATATATATTTTAACCAACCTGGTAGAGACATCCTGACAAAAGTAAATATTGTGTTTGGAGATATATTACATGTGAAAAAGCAAGTGGTGGCATATCCGGACACATAGATGCTCACTGTTTAGAGAAATGTATTCAAGAATGATGAACTAAGAAGCGAACCCAAACTACTTTGCAGTGAGCTCTTAAGGTAATCTTAGATGTATGTGGCTAAAAATGTTGTATTTGTTTCATTTTTTGTTCTTTTGTGAGTTACCTCTTTCATTTCCATATATTTTTGTGTGTACTGGCCCTTTTGTTTTACACAAAAGGTATTCCCTCTTTCTGATCATTTCATTTCATTTTTCCCCTTTTCTGTTTCCTGGCTTAATGTGGCAATGAATAATCAAAAGATTTAGAATATGGGGTTCCAATCTACCTGTTACCAAAATGAAGGAAGCTACTCAAGAGTGCATGAGATAATCTAATGCTGAAGTCATATCCTGTGGTTTCAGAAAGAACTTTCTGTTCACTATATAATTCTTCATGGTTGAAATGTTGATGGGTATCAAGCAGCAACAAACCAATACGCCAGAAAATACACCACAGGAATGTATGCAGCTCTAATCTAAAATGGCGCTAAGTTGAATGAAGCAACATTCCTGGGTTGACAATGCTTTCATTAAAGTGACTTATATGTTGATACTCTTTTTCATCTGTCAGTCTTCAGAATGTGTTAGAGAGACACTAATATTCTATGGCAAAGAATTTTCCATTGTAGTTCAGAAAGCTTGTTGTACACTGTGAATATTTTCTGCTGGACAAAAAATAAAATTCCTGTCTAACACAATTTCCTACCATAGGGTTGACTTCTTTTTTGTTGTACTCTGCATAGAAATATAATGCTAAAATGCCATATTTGTAGTCAAAAGAATGTTACATTTATTGATTCATTGATTTTCTTTATTGTTTCATTTGATTAAAGTATACCCTCTTTGAATTCTATGGTTTTACATATCAGGACATAATAAAAATCATTTAATGTAAACCACTCAGAGTAGTGCCTAGCACTAATTGGGCAGTATATAAGCTTTTTAAATAAATAAATAAATAAATAAATAAATAAGTAAGTAAGTAAGTAAGTAAGTAAGTAAGTAAGTAAGAAAGAAAGACATACCAAATCCTTACCCCCCCCCCCCTGCACGCACACACTTCTGTTCTGTTCTGGTTTGGTTCCGAACCTCAAAAAAGAAAATGTGTTCTGAATGTGTGTTCAAAATGGCAATGTGGATAAATAAAGAGTGCTTTATTTGATCTATGCTTCCTTTCTGTGGGACCAAATAGCATAGATCGCTAAGGGTACGATTATGTGATTGCTGAAAGTATGCTTGGACTGTTTTTGTCTTGCCAAACTGGTGTAGCAATGCTGAGTTGTCCTGTTATGCATATTGTCTTCTTCCCTTTAGGTAGTGGAAAGCAATCAAGAGCAGTCAAGCAGTTTGGAAGTGTTCAGACTGACAAGCTGACCAATTTCATGTAGCTATTGAGCATGAAGGAAACTACATCAGAGCCAGGTCTCTAGGAGGTAAAAAGAAGTGCTCTGCTGAATTTTCACAAGTTAACATTTTTACTGTAAAGATGAAGCCCTCAAGTGATTACTGGCTCACTACTGCTACTCTTGTTCTACATTTTCACAGTGTACACACTGATATTTTCTTGCTTGCCTTATGATCCAGACAATCAAAGATCGTGTAACTTAGAGTGATGATGCCACAATGAAATGCAGCTGATCCGATTCAGGTTTGTGAGAATGCTATGAAGCTGGTCCAGAGTGAAGGCAATATTTCATGTCTTCCTCATGAATTGGCTTAGAATATTAGACAGCAAAATCAGTTGTGGTTGAAGCAAACCATTTTCTCTTATGCTCACCTCTTCTGAATGACTTACACAATCGTACTTGCTTTTTAAAAAATCATGATCAGAGATTCTCCATCCCTTCCACTACTAATGGGAATCTTGTACCGTACTTCTCCACACTGTATAGCCAGATTTAATAGTACTAACAATACTATGGGAATCCTTAGTGGAAAAATATTATGGAAAAACTTTTTGATGGTTGTAACTGCTCTTTTTTCCATATAAGAGTTCCTTCTTCTGTTTCAAGGCCAAAATACAACATTCACACCACATGAAGAATAATACATAAATGAATAATTTCTGTAGCTGATTCTTTTAAAATACCAACTACCTTTTCCTGATCATTGCTTGTGTGTAGTTTAAGGGAGAAGGCTGTAATTTAAGCACTTTGTACCCATTGTATCTGATATAATACATGGAAATTTTGTCCTCTGTTAGTGAAGCACGAGAACAGGGCATTGTATATGTAGTCACAAGGAATGATGAGACATCCCTCCAAGCAACAAAACTATATCCTGGATGGCTCAGTGGTTTAGGTATCTGGCTGAAGAACTGGAGGTTGGGAGTTCGATTCCCTACTATGCCTCCTGAAAGTAGAGCCAGCCTGAGCGGCCTTGGGCAAGCTACACAGTCTCAGGGTGCCCCCAGAAAAAAAGGAATGGTAAACCCTGCAAAAGGGTCACGATAAGTCAGAATTGATGGCACATGATTATCGCTATTTATAAAGACAGAAAGCACAGTGTGGAGTTTGAGTTACAAGTGGCAGATAGAGCCCTGGCAATGGCATAATGTAGCCTTTGCCTCCCTAAAAGAAGCCACAGGCTTAAGTTTGCAAGAGCTGAGCAATACGTTGGAGGTCACTTGATGGCACATAACAACAACAGCAGCAGCAGCAGCAGCAGCCTTCCCTAGCCTGGTGCCCTCCAAGTGCAAGGAACTATAGCTCCCATCATTTCAAGTCAGTGCAGCCATTAGGGAAAGCTGGCATAATATTTTCCACATTCCAGTGAAAAAAGATCTGGACAAACTGTTATAACTGATCCTCGCATCAGTTGGCAGTTCTCACGCTCCTTACATGTGCCATGGAGTTGTAAACACAATTGTCCTCATTACTTCAGCAGGCTCACCTCCTGCAGTGCACAATAAAGAAAGCATTGATAAACCATCTGTAGTCCTATGATGGTACAACAGAACTATGCTTTCGAGCCAAAACCTTTCAACAGGTAAAAAGCTGATTGTATTTCTGAATGCTCTGCTCTCTGGTACTGCCTGGTACATTTGCACTAACCCACACAGAGAAAGCTCACTATCAAGAGACTGATGTTTCCCAAGGTATCATGTTAGCTGTTAACACCTTGTGCCAAATCCCATTATGTTAACATGACCCCATCTCCCTCTCTGTCTCTCTCTCTCCTCTTTCTCCACCTACAGAGTGTTTTACAATACCAGGAGAAGCTCATAAACTTGCACAATTCTTGTTTGGGCACAGGGGACAAAATAGCACTTGGTTCTTTTGTGAATGAGCAGATAATTCATGGCCTGTTCCTTCTGAGTGCCAAACAAGTGGCAAACATAGACGTTTGGCCATCATCATTTATACTGCAAAACAAACAAGGAGTGGGTGTTCAGAGTAACAAGTCTCCATGTCCCAGGAGAGGGCCCACTGCCAATCCCTAGAGGCTCCTACCCCTTCCACCCTTCCAGCTTATTCTTGTTGGCTGTTCCCTTGCCCTCACTGAGCAAACAAGCAATGAGAGGAGCAAAGAGGAGAGCAATACCCTCTGCACAACTTTTATTCGTCTTATTTGAGATGACGCAGATTGAGCCTAGAAGGAGAAGCCGGCATGTCACCTGCAATGATAGTGACAGGAAAAGGGAGGTGGGCATAGCTTTCTCAGGGAAGAGGACTAAAGGACATTGCCTAAGACCCCTGACTGTATGCAGTCCTAAACTGAATTCTTTAGACCAGTGGTTCTCAATCTTTTGTATCTTGTGCCCTGCGAAACAGCTCCCAGAGGCCCCACCATGATGCAAAAGACCACTTTTAGAAGAACACTTGTATTATATTATATTATATTATATTATGGCATGTCACACTTGCAGAAGGACATGGGGACAGAAGGAAGATGAATTCTTAGCAACTGTTCTGAAAGCCATGTATCTCACCTAGACTAATCCTGTGTCCCACCAGTGGTAAATGTACTACTGCTCGAGAACCACTTCTTGAGATGATCAGTGGAGGCATCTTATTCTGCTGGACACCCTTTTAGTTATTCTAAATTGTCCTTGGGCTCTTGCTCTTTTCTTTACCACCCACATGTATAGCAATATATGAACTATACTTTCACAGATCTTTTATAACCTAAAGCAGTTTTCATTCAAATATTAGTTTTTCTGAGGATGTGCAGGGAGTTGAGAGTGCATATTCCAGGCCTGCCCCCTCTACACGGTAGGTTGTTCCCGCATTGACGGGGAAGCTCTACAAAGAAGATGTGACATTGGGTGCAATCAGATGGCAATAAAAGATTGCATCTGACTGCACTGGAAAGGATCACTTCTCTGGGAGCGATCTCCCTTAAAGCAACCCTTCTGTACATCACTCTAGTCCAGCTTCAAAAAAAAAGTAGCCCTGCTGCTGGAGCAAAAAAAAAAAAAAAAAAAAAAAAAAAAAAAGGCCAGCTTGGGTATTGAGCAGGTCAGACAGGTTTGTGATCTCCTGTACATCAGATGTTTGCCAGAAAATAACTCACACCAGACCGTACCACAGGCAGTCCAAAATAAGGTATTTCTCCATTTGATCACACCCTATATTTGGCTGAATAGGGCTACAGAGCTCCATGATGGTGGAAACCATTAGGAGAGAACTCCAGTGTGCAGGTACATTGTGATGGCATTTATTTCCTTGTGCTGATTAGGCAAGAGGGAGAGTAAAGCCAAGCATATTCAGCTGCTGTTCATTGCCCTCTGCGCCCTCTCATCTACCCTCTGTAGGGGTGCGCCAGGTGGTGCTTCAGAAAGATGACATTTGAGGCACAACTATTTATAATTTTTTTATTTTTTTATTTTATTTTATTAGATTTATACCCCGCCCATCTAGACAGATAGTCTACTCTGGTCCCTGATATCATCCAGCCAACTATGTCCCTGATATCATCCAGCCAACAGGGGATTAGAGGGAGAGAATCCATCTCCTTGCATCAGACTGGTTCCTCTCCCACTCTTGCTCTGTATCAAAGTTGGGAGTGCCAACATCACAGAACACTCTGCTAGATCCTTCTGGCCCCATGGGTCACCATGCTTGTGGCTATTGCCTGTATTGCAGATGTACTTCAAATATGGTGATTTCTGTAGATCACTTTAACCAGAAAAGAATTGCTTCACAAGACTTTACCACCTGTAGTAGCCGTTTTGTAATCTATGCTATCGCTGTTCAATGTCAAAATAAAAAAATATATGTGGAGCTAAAGCTAGGAGACCTCTTTAAAAAACTAGGCAGAGGCACATTTTTGCAACACAGTGAACTGGAGGATAGGTGCTCCTCTAGTTGTTCATTTAGTAATAATAACCTGCAGAGAACTGCAGAGCTGGAAGGGACCCTCTCAACCATCAAGTTTAGCCCCTGTCAAGGAGGAATACAGCATAATGATTCTGCAACAGATCTTAGATTCTGAGCATTGTATTAAGAAGGATGATAAAATCCTGTTGAAGGAAAGAAATGAAATGAATATAAAAATTAAAGACTTTGGCCTCTTTAGGTCTAAACAAAGCATTAGAGTTATTTCCACTCTTCTAAGGCCACAGTTACATTACAGAAATATCTTGGAATGTGTGGTGGTGTTATTGAAGTTGATTTAAAGTCACATGACAGTCACATGGTATTTTAATTGCTGTGTGCATTTCCTCAAGGAAACTTTTATTCTCGTGTTTTCTTAAGTGCTAAACCAATGTCAGAGACTACACTTACAATTTAAATCATGTTTATTTAAATCGTTTCCTGAGACCCATGGACTGTGATGTTTACATAACAATATTGGAGCTCCTATGTGGCAATGTTTTTTTGTTTAATATTTCTAAGTGGCATGGCACTAGAATTATGTTTTTTGTTTTGTTTTGTTTTTAAGAACAGCTCAGTGTCTTTGTAACATTGCTGATTGAAGGAAGCAGCGAAGCAAGAAAGAAGAAGCCAGGGAAAGGAGGATTCAAAACTACATGCTGAGTGAAGCTTCCCTTCTTCCTTCTGGTCCCCACACCCCTTCTCCTCCTCCTCCTCTCCCATACCTCCCTTCTTCCCTCCAACAATCCAAAATGAATGACTCTCTCTTGGTGATCTAGATAAAGAATCAGTTTCATCCTGCAAAAAGTGGGCAGGATCACATCCCAAAAGTGTTTTAATAATAATAATAAAGTAAACTTTTGTTTATTTCCTCAATGCAATGATTTAAGACTGCCTGTGAATCAGCAACTAAGCAATACTAAGCGGTAAAGTAGATAACTGGAAAAAATATCTGAAATGCAGGACAAAACAGTCCAGTATGATACAAATGTAATTGGAATTCAAAAAGACAGTCTAATGTGAGAAATGTATGCCAACGGAGGTGTTCACGTATGCTGAATCACTATAAAGTAAATTGATTCAACATCTGAGTTAAAGGGTCCTTTGGCGGAAGAGTAAAGAAACTTGCTGCTGCTTTAAAAAAAATGATTTCCTGTCAAAATAATCTACATTTCCATGTGCACCATGTATTCCGTTTTTTACATAGATTTAAAACATGATAAAATTGTTTCAACTGTGTGCTTTTTTCCAAGCGTAACTGCACTCTAAGAATAAGATCTGGAGTTCTCAGAGTTTTCCCCTTTTCTTATGCCAGTGCTCACCAGATAAGAGTGCTCTTGAATCTAATTAACATGTTCTAGTTGCAGGTGTCTCTAACAGACAGAATGAAGCACACAGAGTTCCATTCACTTGTGTTTGTCTCCACTAAGCTGGACTGCAGACTTTGCCAACAGAAATTCCTGCAAATTGTTTTCTTTAAGTTAGTAAATATGATAGGCTAGGAATATTGTGGTGTGGAAGTAAGCAAATGATTCTGAGTTATTTAATATTTAGATGACTGTATTCATGTGTTACTTTTTACATATCTTTATAGTCCCCTGACGAAGCCCTAGAAACATTAAGCTGAAACTTGTTGAGTATATTAAGCAAGCAATATCATTTTACAGTATCTTCAGGTGTTTCGCTCCTATATTCAACTTATATTCAGATGCTCTCCAGGTTTTGCTGTCTGAATCACTGTACATCCTAGAGTAGCACCAAAAGGAGGAACTAATAAACCATTTCTGAGTATGTTGTGCCTAGAAAACTCAGGGTGTGTCACTGCAAATTGAAACTGAACTGACCACACATAATTGTTATTATCAGAGAGGGGGGGGGGAATTGGGGAGGAGGGTAAGAAAGTCCCTCAAGAAGGTTCATGGGACACAGTTAATCTTTTTAGAGTCATATTTATGACACCTCAGCTTATTTTAGTCCTGTGATGCCCTATTCTGAAAACAGATGTGAATGGTTAATTTCTGATTTCAAAAACAGTCTGGGGTGAGGGGAGGTCCAATCAGAGGCTTCTGAGGTAAGGATTGTCCATTTTGTACCCCTCTTACAGAAATAAATTTGGCCTTAGGAATTCCTTCCATGTATAGGCTGCACTTTGCCCATCCCTGCTTTATAGTAAAATATTAGAAACTATGCTAGTCCCATACAAAGAACAGGACACAAATACCTCACATTGCATACAGCAGTAATATTCATATGACAAGGAGTTAACTAACAGACAGATTGATCTTGGAGCAGAATTTTTCCTCATAATTAATCAAACCACAGCATTATCTGGACATGTGGTACCCAGAACTTGCCCTGTTCAAGACAGATGTAGCCATCTGCTTTATCTTTTAGATTTTCACTTTATAAGAGAAAAATGAAACAACAGATGTACTATTTGCCAGTTCTGTGAAACAGCACAGTAGGTATGGAGCAACAGGAAGCTCTACTACACAGCATTGTACATACATTCTGTGTGTATGAGTAGAAAGGCAGAACCGGTGGGGCACGTTTTAAAAGGCCAACTAATCTAATTAACCTAGATAAAGAATCAAGGCGGATCCTACGAGACCAAGCAAGAAAAGATTTTTAGGAACATTCATATACTGAATTGCAGCTGTCTGCAACAGAGAAGGAATATGACTATTTTAAAAGCAAGGGTAGAAAAGAAGAAATTATTTCAGGAGAAGGGGAAAGTCTGGCTGATGCTGAGAGCTGGTTGGCAGCTGTTAAAGGTAGCAGGGCAAGCAAACAGGCAATAGCGAAGAAGGCCAAATCAAGGGGGCAGAGAAGACAAAAACATTTGAATACGTACAACCAGCAAAGTCAGGTTTAGTCCAAGAATGGGAGAGAATTTTGCTTCAGTTTTTTATTGATAAAAATTTCTTGCAATTCACAAATTTCTTCAACTTTGAGATGGAGAGCATTTGAGATTTTAAAAATTCAAATATGGTAAAAAACAAAGCTGACAAATAAACAAAGCAGGCAATTAGAGACATCAAAATTGCAGAGAAGCTGCTTCCCCTGACTCTCCTCTACAATCCCTCCAAGTTTGGTGAAGATTGGGCTTTCCTCAAGCCAGCTGCTTGGGCACTTTCCTGGGGGACCCATTTTGTGGGTATATAACTTGGACATCCGAAACCGAAACGTCACCAGATTTTCAGAGCTTGTAGAGGAGAGTCAGGAAAGCTTCTCTGTAATTTTGGTGTCTCTAGCTTCTGGGGGGGGGGGGGCATTTTATAGGGTTTTAAAGTCAAGACAAATCAACAAATTGATTCATTAGAAAAAAATCATAAATTTGTGATTCATGATTTGTCAACAGAGAGACTACAGCCACATCCCAGCTGTTCCTGATTCTGCCCTTAAGCAGCAACCATAGTACAGATCATGAGCTCATCTTCTGGGATCCTCTAGCACTGGGTAATTTTGCATGAGGGAAGTTGCTGTTGGAATTTGTGTGTAGTGTATACTTAAACTTCCGTTTTTAAAATCCAGGAAATTCAATTCTGAAAAAAACCTATAGTTTATGAATGTGAGATATTGTGCTTCTGTGCCCATGATTCAAAAAGCCAGGAAATGGCCTGATATTTCTGTGTAATATCATGCCCACTTTGCCAGCAGTTACCCTTTTAGTTAATTGGGGATTTTTTTACATCATAATACTAAGGCTGCTATCTTGGGGTAGAAAACACACCTAAGTACTGTGATAATATACCCCCGACAATTATAAAAGTAGCTAAAACAATTAACAGTTACAATATAAAAGGGATGAAGCTCTCTCTCACGATCTTACAATATAACTTGGTCATGCCTTAGTTATTGAAAAAATGATAACAATTACAAGTAACCTATGGTTTCTATCTAGTTACTTTGAAGCTCAGTTCAAGTGAATTTCCTTGTTGCTGGAGGAATTGCTCCAAGATCAACAGCCTCACTTTTTAAGCAATTTGGGGTAAAACAAAGGGAAAACAGACCTCTAAAGGGAGGAACAAAATCATTTGAGTAAAACTAAGTTTAGAAAAGAGGCCCAGATTTTTCCTAAGAAGACTATGAACAACTGGTCTTAAGCACAGAAGGAATGATCTTTGCAAATGGTCACAAAAGCACAAAATACTCAGGAAAAAGAAGTTCCCACTCGTCTGGGAGAGCCCGAGGCAATCAGCCAATGATATATTGCTCAGACAAAGCAAAAGTGCAGTGGGTAGCAGTAGGTCTTTTAACACATCTTCACACAGAGAGAAAGGACCCTGAAGGAACAGGAGACATCCAGATGGATGAGAAGAGTGAGATGTATTTAAAAACACACATAGGGAGAGAAAGACAGGAATGCCAGCTTAACAATGATAGATCTCCTTTTTCTTTCCAAAAACGCTTAGATGTTCTCTTTCTCTGAGCTATACCTCATAATGTTTTCAGTGCTTCAGCACCCCAAGCAAAGTGCTTCCATTCTTTCCCCACAGAAGCTGTCAGTTGCTGGAGGGCAAGACTGAAGAGTCTGACACGAGCTCTTTGTTTCCTTTTGTGATTTGGGCCAGTTCCCGAAAACATTCCTCCAACAGCATTCTGGAGTGCCATTGATGGCCTTTGTGCCTCTGTTCGTCTCTAATCAATAAGAAGACAGAATGAAAATACATGAGGGGAAAAAGAATTAAATCCAGGTAATTATTCATTTAGACCTACATTGTGAGTCTCCTAATAAAGTATAAATGATGTGGTTTGTTAAAGCACCAAGGAGCCTAATTAAGGATTTAGGAGGTTGACGTTAGGCTCTCAGTTAAAAAAAAAAAAAAAAAAAAGACTATGCTTCCTTGTTTTCAAACATTCATCTACTAGCACAACTCTTGTATTATTTGTTATTACTTTATTTGTTATTACTTTGATATCACAGTTTTCCTTCTATGAGCTCAAGGTGATATATGTGCTCCTTTTCTCCATCCTCACAACAACCCTAGGCTAAGAAGCAAATGTGGATATATCTACAAAAGTTCACATTGAAACATAATACAGTAGTTAGTCTTTAAGATGCCAACATTTCTGGGTTTTGTTTTGTTTATTTGTGTGTGTGTGCATTTTGGTTTGGGTTTTTGTCTGCTTGTGCAGACTAAGGGCGTGGCTACATTGGAGAGCTGAATCAAAATGATTTGGCTTTGCTGCCATTTGATTCACAACTTGTTTTGTGACTGAAATTGGAAACAGTGCCCACACAGGGGCTTTGGATTGATTCAGAAGTTCTCCGTTCATACTGGTTGTGATGCAAGTCACATTCCAGCCCACAGCCCCACCCCTGTTCCTTCCTTCCATCCTGGTCCCATCTCTGTCAATCATTTAATGGTTTGCAGCCCAGAGGAGTCCCGTACTCCAGAGCAGGAGGAGGTGCAACCAAGAGCCATGGAAAATGTTGCCTCCACAGGAACACCTACACATCTCAGTGAGACTTTGTCCAAGGGTCAGGGTGAAGCAGCCGAAACCCCAACTGAACTGTCTCAGAAATCCCCCACATGCATTAGGATTCTTATATGTGCAGCCAGGAAAGAGCCACAGGAGAGGTTGGTGGATGCATTGACTGGATGCCAGGATGCTGGGTGGGATGGGGAGAAGAGTTGCAAGTGTCCCCTGATATGGTCAGGAGGACCCAAAGAGGGGGTATGTGCCAATGCAAATGTACCAGACATTGTTTGCAGACAAGCCAGATAGAATTTCACTGGCCAAGTATCACGGCCAAGTATCACAGCCAAGTATCCTGTAAGGGGATCCTGCCCACTCAAATTTCACACTGCTACATTTTTGAAAAATGTTTCTATAGAAATAGAAAAATAACATAGAAAGGTACTTCATAGCCTCAGAATACAGAACATCTAAAGTTAGAACAGTAATTTTGCAAAATGCATCATGATTCACAACTCAGAATGATTCCATTTGGAATCACTTCCTTTCAACCACTCATTAGCTTCTTCCCTTACTTTTAAGTAATGCATGTAGGAATTACTGATCTCTGGTGACATATTTTAATTTATGTACCTTTTCCACATTATTTTTCCATAGAAACATTTTTCAAAGCTTTAAATGAGAAAGCAGCTTCACAGCAAATGGTTTTTCGCTTTTGCATGTCCCCCACCCTGCGCATTGCTCCCACCTGTTTGGGAAGCTGTTTTTAAAAAAAGATGTGGCTTGGGAGAGGAGACAGGTAAAGGCTGGTGCTACAGACACAGCCCTGTCTTTATAATAGCATATGCAGGGGGGGGGGGGGGGAAGCCTGATCAAATTCTCCCACATGTAGCCCACTAGAAGCAGAAGAAAAAGCTGGTTTGGCCGCAAATAGGCTGAACCAATTCAAATCAGCCTTGTACATCATGCAGACAGTAAAAAAATTAATGTATTCACCCATTTTATAAGCGAAGCAAATGCTATGGTATTTGACCATATAGTTGCCCTAAAACATGGCTACTTTTGTGAAACCTGTGCTGTAATCAGACAATGAGAAAGATGTACATCTGATTGCACCAGTGAGGGCCACTTTGCTTGGAGCAAATCTCCCTCAAAGTGACCCTTCCATCAATTGGGGAATCACTCTAGCCCCATAAAGTAGTTGCACCACTGCTGGACCTAAAAAGGTCCCATATGGGCATGGATTGGGGTCAGGCTACAGAGTTATTCCCACATGTTGTGTGATCTCTGGGAAATAGTTGACATCATACTGTGCCAAAGGGAGTCCAAAATGTGAGCTATATATCTGTGTGATCACACTACTAGGCTGAGAGAGCATGACCAGCTCATGATTACCCAGTAAATTTCATGGCTCAATAGTGACTTTAACCTGTGTCTCACAAGTCTGGGCATCAGCTTCTTAGCTAAGTAATTATTACATTATTAGCTAAATAATGCAGATATCACACAGGGGCTTTGTTTCTCCTAACCAGAACGATTGTCCAATTTGAAATATTCCCAGTCTGAAGGAAGAATTGCCATTTGGATGTTAATTACTTGCTCTTCTTTTGCAAAGATTCCTGACAATTACAGCAACAGGTCAGCTTACCTCAAGCCATTGATATGCACAAAGCGGCTCTTGTCAGTGGGCTGCTCATGGAAGCAGCATGAGGGGGGAAAACACATAAAGCATTGCAGATTAAATTTTGTGAGGATGAAATCCTTGTTTTAGAGCCTAACCTGTCTGTCTCTCAGAAACTGATCTGCAGTATTGTGGGCTGCCAAATTCTAATACAAATAAGACCCTTTGGAGGTCACTAATTATAGGGTCATTGTACGTGACGTGACAGCTCATAACAACAACAAACCCAGAGGCTGTGTGTGTATATGTTTGAAGGTCCTCTGAGCCTGGAGAGAAAGGAAATGCAGCCACTGTGACTTTCACCATGGTTCCCCACTGATCTCTCTGCCCATGTGACAGGAGAGTGAGCATAAGAATGATTGACAGCAAGGGAGGCCACAGAATAATGGGTGGATGCACTTGCTTCACCAAGGGAAAAGATGCTGGTTTTGCACTAACTTTGGAAACCTAAGGGGAAAAAATGCTTGTCTCCTTCTCATGTTGGAGGTGAGGAATGTCTTAGCACTTGAAAATTCCTCATTAAGGTAGCTTGCCTTGCTGAGACAACCCAATTTAAAGACAATGAGAAACATAGCAAATATTCTTCACATCCCTGAGAAAGAAACAGAAACACATAGGAATTAAGAGGCAGAATTAGACATAATCAGGGAGAAGACCAACCTTACAGGAGTCCATAGGATCTGAGGGAGAAATGTCATGAGGTGTTGACAAGAGTATCAATGATGTTAGATCAGATTATTTGACAGAACTGTTGTTTATTGTTTGCTAGAAATCTACTTGTTCTGGACATTATATTCCATAAATATATGCGTGCGGGTGGTGGGCCATGCATGCGGGTGGGGTGGGTGGAGGTAGTGCGTGGGAGGGTGGGAGATCTGTCTCCGCGGCCCAGTCCTGCCATAGCCATGGACCGGGGGTTGGGGACCCCTGCTCTAGGACTTTTTTACCAGTAAGTTAATGCATCTGCGTGCAAGTGTTGTTTGGACAGTCAGATGCTGTAGGACATATCTGAAGACCTCTCCACAGCACACAGGAATTAAGTGAATAGGAAGCGATCAATAGAGAAGAAGGTCAATAGAACCACACGTTCATCAACGCCTACTGCTCTAAATCATTTGGAAATGTGTGATTCCTAACATATTAAAACTTGGCAACTGCACAGTTTGTCCTCCTTACATGTTACATTGCTTGCTTGAGCAAGCCACTTGAACTCATTGTTAAGTATGTATGTGGGCAACCAGAGTTGCCATGAAAATGCTCTTAAGTAGCATCTTAGATACCTCAACTACAACAAAGAACTTTATTTGTCTTTTTCCACAAGAAAGTGTTAGTTGTTGCAGCAAAATCGCAAAATCGTGTACATGTTGTTTTAAAACTAACAGATCTATTAAAGCACAAATCTACTGTAATTACACACCTCACATTTCCTGCAAAGTTTTACAGCATTTTTATTTTAAATGAGTTTGAAATGTGGAACTGCAGCTTAGAATTCTGTGAAGAGCCTCAACAGATACAAAAGTTTATCTACCACAGATAGTTGCTATCTAATGGGCAAAGCAGTGAAAATAAAGACTGGGAAGAAGGCTGAAACAATACGCTTGTACTTACTCCTGCTTGTCATGGCAAGGTTCACTATTAGAGATGGGGGTATTCGTATACGAATACGAATATCCCTGTGCAGCTGGACTTAACAAGGGGCCCACCCCTGGGGCCGGCCCATCCACTCACACATCTGCCGCCACCAGCAGCCTCACTCATCCTTCCAATCACTCCTGGAGCCCTGCTCTCTTCCCACTCAGCTAGCCACTCCAGGCAGAGGGAGGGAGGACAAGTCTCCCTGCACAGCTGCCAAGTGGCCAGCCGAGTGGGAAGAGAGCAAGGCTCTGAGAGTGATTGGAAGGATGAGCGAGGCCACTGCCATCACCAGACACGTAAGTGGATGGTCCAGCCCCAGGGGCTGGACCCTCGTTAAGTCCAGCTGTGCGGGGATATTCGTATTCGTATAGGAATACGAATACCCCCATCTCTACTTGTAACTGAAAAAGAACTGAAGCTTAGATCTGTTCCGAAGTTGATGTTCCTATGTAATAAAAAGATATCATTTTCATTGTTTAGCTACCGGGTCTGGTGTGGTTAATGGCTGGTGTCAAACACATTACAGGAAGATTATTTTTAAAAGTGACAAGCCTGGGTTGGGTCTGGTCACAGACTCTCTTTCAGATATTTCTCATCTTTATTACTTGTCATTTGCATGACAATGGAATCTTAATTTCTCATGCAAGTAGGCCTATATCATAATTTCCTGTTTGTGTCTTTTTTCATGTGTTGCTATGAAGCTGTAGCAGCATAGGTGAAGGGACATATCTGATGTAAGATGAAACCAATACAAGAGGACAGAGAGGGAAGCCAACAAACAAGTTTAAGATGTGGGTTTGAAAAACTTAGGATCCGCCAAAGTAAATGCAGCCTTTTGTCAGGTCCACCTAATATGTCTGGCCATTATCACCTCTGTTTTTTGAAATCTCAGTTGTGTAGCAACAACAAGGATTCTTTAAATCCATAGGAGACACCTTCTTATTTGAAGGCTGCATATAATCAGGTGTGTCACAGATCATTGCAGATCTATCAAAAACAATCTTTTTAATCAATGCAATTGTAACTTGCCATTCTGAAAAAAGAAAAGAAACCATACACTGGTGGTAGACTACCCTAGATAAAATCCTGGGCAAAGAATTATCACCTGTTTATTTGTTGATTCTTTTTGAAATGAAAATCTGTGTAAGATTTCCCCATCCTGCTTTTTATTTGTTTGTTTCCTTTATTAATAGAAATATTTCCATCTCACTATCTATCTGAAGATTTCAGAACACAGTAGTAGCAATAAGAAAAGCTTTTCCTGCTGGAGGTCTGTCTCTTCTGCACTTCTTTTGGATGGCCACTTACATATTGCCAAATGAGAGGACAAAGGAGTTTGTGCATTTGCAAATGCTAATTTACACTGATGGACACAATGAATCTCTCCACTCTGTTTAATATATCTCACTATGGAGGGGGCAGACCCATACTGCAGGTCACTTGTGTGCCTGCTCCTTGTGATGGCTTAGGATCAAACACTTGTGGTATCACAGAGGTGGGGCAGGCAGATGTTGGGAGGGGATTTTTTTTCATCCAGACTCTGCGTGGCCGCTGCCAAGTTTGTGTAAAGATACAGTTCTTGGGTTGCATTTCATGGTGCCATACTTTCTGCTATGTTCCAGATGTCACAAAGGTACTCTGTTAAAGGTCTTCCTTGTTCCAGATGTTACAAAGGTTCGTTCGGAAAAGCTAGGCGTGAGAGGAGAGGACTCGCTAGAGAGCCCATAAATGCATGCTTTGGACTCCATTTTGCCATTCAGAACAACATCCAATTAGTCACATAAAAGCTGAATCAGTGAGTCCTGGCACCAGCCAGGATTGGGTGGAGATGGGTGCCTAGACTTTAAAGTCACCTCACATACAACATAATCTTCTCCTGTCATTCTGCTTGCCCTGAGATTTGTCTTCCTACCTGAAAGCTTGAGAAGCATAGACATTCCCTAGCACTTCTTGAGGCCTGGCAATCCTGCTTCTAAGATTTGCTTATCTTTATACTGGACTGTTGTGGCCCTCCAGATGTTGTTGGGCTGCTACTCTCATCAGTCCCAAGCAGCATCACCAACACTTAGGAATGCTGGGAATTGCAGTCTAAGAACAGCATGAGGGCTGCACTTTGCCCATTCTTGTAAGTAGAGGACCGCCCTCTCTAAAATAGGGCAAATGACTACCCTGGGCAGAAGGGATCTACTGTGGTGAAGGGTGGGAGTGGCAAAGGTTTAGCTAAACATTCAAGAATGCAAACTTGTTTTAGGAAAGTTTGTTGGCTGCTGCTTCTAATGTGGGCAACCACAATAGCATGGAAATAAGACTATGAGTGACAGGCATACATATTCCAAATGGAGACAAAGTAACTTCCCAGTCCCCAGAAGAAAACTCAAACCATTATTAGATTGAAAACATGTAGATTAAATGAGTTAATTGATTTAAACAACTTGGGTTTTCAAGGTGACTCGACTGTTTCTTAAAGGAGCTTTATATGGTAATGTGACATTTTGCAGCCAATGTGCAGCCAATTATCTCTCAGACAAAGAGGGGTGGGATGACCAACTTGCTTGGCTAAAAAGGGACTTAGATTTGAAACACACACTTCTGGGAGCACTGAAACCTAAGGACATAATGCACGGCTGAGCAGAGAAGCCGCACCACAGTGTAGCTTCCAACTCTGCCAGCCTTTTGGCCACATGGATTTGTGGGGGGAAATCTGCTTGCAAATCTGCTTGCTAGGGAGAGAGAAGCTGGCTGGAGAGCTCAGTGGTTTAGGTTTCTGGCTGCGGAGTCAGAGTTTGGAGTTCAATTCCCCACTGTGCCTCCTGGGAAAAGAGCCAGCTTACGTGGCCTTGGGCAAGCTGCACAGTCCCAGGATGACCCCAGAAGAAGGGAATGGTAAACCACTTCTGAGTATTCTCTACCTGCAAAAACCCTGGATATAGTCACCATAAATCAGAAGTGACTTGACGGCACACAGTTATTATTATTAGAGAGAAATGGCTGGCAAAAATAAAGTACGTGTTCCTCCCAGGCTCTGAGCTAGTGCAAGAGCAACCATAAATCAGGATTTGGAAAAGTTACTTCTTTGGACTGCAGTTCCCTGATTCCTCCAGCCACCATGGACATGTAAGCTGAAAGATTTTGAGTGGCTTTTTTTTAAAGTATCTTTTTCCAAGCCCTGTCTCAAATGTTCTCAGGTTCTGACCTTAGGAATTTCATCACCCGATAAATCAATGCTATAGCCTTGAAACGTTCAGTGGAGAATTTTAAACTGATATTCCCCAATTAACAATTGTGATGATACCATAGATCCTGCACTGTAGGGCTTAGAAAGCAGCAGAGCAATAGCAGGATGAGATTCTGGGTCCCAGATCATCATTCTACCATTGCTTACTTAGGCATGGCTTCAGCATGGCGTTATATCCACTTTCTGAGCTTGGTAGCTGAACACTATCTCGCCGCCAGGAAATGAGGCAGTAGCAACAATTTTTATGTCCCTGCTCCTCTGGTTCTGTTGGCAATTTGATGTGCACAAATTTAATAGATAAAGCTTTTCTTGACATGAAGAAATGGAGAAGTACCCAATATTTTTGTGTGTGCCAGGCTTAGCTAAACAACTCAGTGAGTGAAAGCAGCTGATTGGGAGTTAGGGGTTGGAGCTCAATTCCCCATTGTGTTTTGCAGGAGAAAAGCCAGCCTGTGTGGCGTTGGGCAAGCTGCAGAGTTCCAGAACACCCCCAAAAGTGAAGAATGATCAACCATTTCCTAGAAGTCTATAGCTAGGAAACCCTGGAAAGGGTCAACATAAGTCAGAATTGACTTGACAGCACATAATTATGTAATAATAAACAAGTGACACCCAGTGTAGTGTAGTGGACAGAACATCAGACTACAGCTCAGGAGGTGTAGGTTCAAATTTCTGCTTGGCCATAGAAACTCACTTGGTGCAGGGAGGCACTGGAAAAGCTACTCCTTAACTATCTCACATGCTTTGGAAACCCCACTACAGTCTCCATAAGACAGAACTTACTTGACAGCACATAACATAGTTAGATATAGTGGCTGAAGTTCCATTGCTTAGCATAATAAGTCACAACTAGAATAAGCCCGCTAAATCAATGGGAATTTTGTGTGTCAACTCCTCCATAAGTTCCATTGATTCAATGGCTTTCTCTTGTTGTGACTTACTATGCTAAGTAACAGTCGTTCAGCTAATGACTCTGAATAAAAACAATCAGCGTTAAGGCCAGTAAGAAATCAACCAAAACTGAATGCAAAATATGAAATCAAATGGAAAACAATTACCACAGACAGACCATGCAAATTGTGTTGATTTTGTTTTTGTTTTGGACCCTTTGAGATAAGTCAGAGGGTGACTGGCCTAAGGTAACCTGGTGAGTTTCGTGGCTCAGTGGAGACTTTAAATAATTCAGTAACAACTGCACCACGTTAGCTGCCTATACACAGAAGTGCTTGAGTTTGCCATTGCAAAGGTGTGGATATAGATGAAAATTCAAGATAGACTGCCATTGGTATTTCTGTACAAAGGGAATGTGATCTGAAACAGAAAGAGAGGTGTTGCTTTTTCTTACCATCTATGAGCTACACACACATTCAGACTAACTCACCTAGAACAATGGTTCTCAATTTTTGGTCCTCCAGATGTTTGGGGATTCCGTTTCCCAGAAGTCCCCGGCTCTATGCTCAGGGATTCTGGGAGCTGACACTGAAAACTCTGAAGGACCAAAACTGAAAGCACAGGCCCAGACTATATCCTAGGAGAACAGTATAATAGCTGTCCACAGAACACAGTCCAGATCTGCCCCTGCCTCAGAAATGCCTGGGCGGGAACTGGCACTCCTTGGTAATCTCTGCAAAACCTGGAGGAGAATATGATTAATTTTTTACTGTTTTATTACTCTTTGGGGTTAATTATTTAAAAACAGAACATTAAAACTCTCCAAGTAAGTCCAAAGTGTCAGGTCAATTAGTAGTATTAGTAGCAGGTTGGCTTAGAAGCATTTGTTCTACTTCTGTTATGTAGGATGATGAAATGCTGCAGGAACAGAATATGCTGTACAGGAAAAAAAATGGCTAGAAAGGCTGGCAAAGGACAAATTAAGGCAGCATGAAAAGATGCACTCCTTAAAGGGTTAGCCAAGGCCAGGAATAATAACAATAAAAATAACAACAATAATAACAACAGTCATTGTTGTCATCATCACATGCTATCTGACTTACAACAACCCTTTTCAGGGTTTTCCAGGTAGAGACTACTCAGAAGTGCTTTACCATTCCCTTCTTCTGGGGGCGCCCTGGAACTGTGCAGCTTGCCCAACTTCTTAGAAACTTTTGGATGCTGCACTTTTGCCTTTAGGCATAATCCCTGCATCAGTCCTTTAGGCTTTAAAAATAGAGATGGTCATGAATAAAAAAATGAAGTAGGAAATGCATCAAAAATCGCTGGTTCGTTCATTTGGATCATTCCAAACCGAAGGACCCGAACTTTCCCAAACAAATAAACTTTTTCCGATTTAATGAACATCCTGGTTCATTTTCCCCACACAAGCCTGCCCCCCACCCACTGCCCCTGTTGCCTCCCTACCTTGTCCTGCCGCCACTGCCACCATATAGAGAGAGCAGCCAGGTTTCCCTTCCAGGAGCCAGTCCTACTATCTCTGCAGCTGTATGTGAACCCACCTCTCACCCGAGAGGCCAGTGCATGCGCATAGACCCTCCAGCTGGCCTGTCAGCTGGCTCTGCAATCTCTGCACATGAGGCAGGGGCATGCGCAGAGGCACCCTGGTGGGCCGATAGGCTGACTGGCTGAAAAAAAGTTAAATGCACAGAGGCTGCTATCCAGCAGAGCCAGCTGTATCTCAAGATGGTGGCAGCGGCAGCAGGTTAGGAGGAGGAGGAGGAGGAGGAAGCAGTGGCAGGAAAAGGTAGAGAGGCAACAGTGGCAGTGGGAAAGGGACAGGGACAGGCTGTGGGGGCAGGGAGGCAGCCAGACTTGGGTTGGTTTTCTGGTTTTGGGGTTTTTTTAGACAGCCACTGGGCTGTCTTTTAAAAAAAAATCCCAAACAAACCAATGACTTCATTCATGGTTCGTTCGGGGGAAAATGGTAAGCTCATGGTTCATGGTTCATGCACTTCCATGAACCACAAACCAAAATGAGCCGCCATTTTGGTGGTTCGTGTCCATCTCTATTTAAAAGGTTTATTTTAGAAACAGGAATTGATAGGTTGGTTTAGCTGGAAGGGGTACCTGTAGGGGTCCTTTGCCCATCCCTGCTCCAAAGCTATCCTGATTATGGTCTGAAGGGCCTGCCTTTTATCTCATCCTATCATTCCTTTATCCCAGTTTAGTTTATGGGTTGAGGTCACACTGGCAATAAGAACCACATTTAAGTATCATTTAAATCGATTTAGATTTCATTGTTCACACGACACAAGGGTGAAATCAATTTATAAGGGCTACAAAGTGAGGGTTTTTTTCCAAACCCTCAGCAGGTCAGCAGGAGCTTTTTAAAATACCTTGCTTCTAAAATTAACTCAATCCAGTTTTGTAGATCTGGAAGTTGAGTCATGGCAACTGGACTTCTTCCTTATTAGGTTGAAACGTTTCGCTGCTCATCCAAATACAGTGGGGTCTCGACCTACGGAATTAATCCGTATTGGAACGGGGTCCGTAGGTCGAAAAGTCCGCAGGTCGAAAATGCATTTCCCATAGGAATGCATTGAAAACCATTTAATCCGTAACCGGCCAAGAAAACGCCCCCCCCCCACAAAAAAAAAAATTAAAAAGGGAACTTAACTTTCCGAAGCCTTCCAGGGGTCCCCCGCCGCCGCCATCGCCACTACCGGAGGACTCTTGAGGGCTTTGGCGCCGCTGCCGGAGGCCTCTCAGAGGTCTCCCCCCCCTGCCGACGCAGGCTTTCCCAGGGTGGACCGGGCCTACCAGGGGAGGGCTTCCCCTGGTAGGCCCGGTCTACTGCCCGGGAAAGCCTGGTAGACCGGGCCTACCAGGGGAGGGCTTCCCCCGGTAGGCCCAGTCTACTCCCCAGGCTTTCCCAGGGAGTAGACCGGGCCTACCAGGGGATGCCCTCCCCTGGTAGGCCCGGTCCACCCTGGGAAAGCCTGCGTCGGCGGGGGGGAACCCCCGGAGGCCTTCCCCGCCGCCATGGGAGGCCTCTCGGAGGTTCCCCGCCTCCGCCGATCGTGCCTCCTAAGCACGATCGGCGGTGGGGGTGGACCTCCAAGAGGCCTCAGATGGCGGCGGGGAAGGCCTCCGGAGGTCCCCCGCCGCCGCTGCTGGGAGCCGAGCCGCGCCGGGCGATCACGGCCATGCTTGGACTCCTGGACTTCCCCTGCCGCCGTCGCTGCTGGGAGCCGGGCGGTGGCTGGGGAAGTCCAGGAGTCCGAGCACGGCCAGGATCGCCCGGCCCGGCTCGGCTCCCGCCGGCAGGGGACCTCCGGATGCCTTCTCCGCGGCCATGGGAGGCCTCTTGGAGGTCCCCCCCGCCGGCTCGGCTCCCAGCGGCGGCGGGGGACCTCCGGATGCCTTCTCCGCCACCATGGGAGGCCTCTCGGAGGTCCCCCGCTGCCGCCGCCGGGAGCCGAGCCGCGCTGGGCGATCCCGGCCATGCTCGGACTCCTGGACTTCCTCCGCCGCCGCTGCTGGGAGCCGGGCAGCGGCGGGGGAAGTCCAGGAGTCCAAGCACGGCCGGGATCGCCCGGCCCGGCTCGGCTCCCGCCGGCAGGGGACCTCCGGATGCCTTCTCCGCGGCCATGGGAGGCCTCTTGGAGGTCCCCCCCCGCCGCCGATCGTGCTTCGGAGGCACTATCGGCGGCGGGGGGGGACCTCCAAGATGCCTCCCATGGCCGCGGAGAAGCCCTGGCAAGCATCCAGAGGCAGATCCGTGGCCTACGGACTGGAAGGGGGAGGCAGGGAAAGCGCCAAATTTGAATTTGGCGCTTTTCCCGCCTCCCTCTTCTGGTCCGTAGGTCAATTCTCCGGCCGCAAGTCGAAGTGAAACTTTGCGGCCAGAGAAGTACGGACGTCAAAAAGTCTGTAAGTGGAGCCGTCTGTAAGTCGAGACTCCACTGTAGCTTCCTCAGTCTGAAGAGAGTTGGTAGGAGACTCCTGATTAGACATGGGGATGAATATAAAAACGAATCAGGATATTCAACGAATATCCCTGAGTTGTCAGATATTCGTTGCTTTGTATTCTTGGAGTCCAGAGACCCCCACGAATATGAAGCAACGAATATAACCCTTTTATATTCGTCCCTTCGTTCCCTATCTGTTTATGCCCCTGTGGATCAGCTGTTCCTCGGAGGCATAAGCAGAGAGGGACTTTCCCTTCCAGTGGCTTGCTAAAGCCTGCCAGAAGGGAAACCCACCCCCCAGGGGTGGATGATGCCTTGGGTCAGGCTTTCCCCCTCTTTCTATGCCCGGTGGGGGCATAGAGAGAGGGGGAAAGGCAAAAAGTCTATGTTGCTGCCTTGTACCTCAGTGCCCGATGGGGCAAAAATTCTACATTGCTGCCTTGTGCCTCAGTGCCCGATGGGGCAAAAAGTCTGCGTTGCTGCCAACTACCTCAGTGCCCAATGGGGCAAAAAGTCTACATTGCTGCCAACTACCTCAGTGCCCGATGGGGCCACAGTCTACGTGCTGCCAACTACCTCAGTGCCCGATGGGGCAAAAAGTCTACGTTGCTGCCTTGTGCCTCAGTGCCAGATGGAGCAAAAAGTCTACGTTGCTGCCAACTACCTCATTGCCTCCTGGGGGCAAACTCTACTTCACTGCCAAATGTGATGTTGGTGAAGACAAACTCTACCTCAATGCCTCATGCTGTCTCTATGTGCCTGCCAGAAACAAATCAAACTCCCTGAATGCGATCTGCTTCTGTGCCGTGTAGTAAACTATCCTGGGGGGACCCAATTTGTGGGTGAATAACTCAGATGTCTGATATCCAATCTTCACCAAACTTGGCAGGCATGTTGGGGAAAGACATAGGAAGCTTCAGTGTGATGTAGGATTTTCTAAGTACCTGGGGGGAACTTTCCTGGGGGTGTCCTACTTTTGACTATTTAACTCATGAGTCCATTACCCTATCTTCACCAATCTTGCCGAACTTGTAGGAAACCGTCTCAGGAAACTTCCCTGCAAATTTGGTGTCTCTAGGTGCTTGGGGGCCAGTTGTATAGCATTTTAAAGTGAAAATGAATTGACAAATCGATTCATCAATTCATCGAAGAATATTCATAAATTTGTATTCATTGATTCGTTAACCTTGACGAATCATGAATCACAATGAATCACTATTTTTTTTATTTGTCCCCATCTGATATATCCTCCATGTTGGTTTCACTTCCTCCTGGTCTGAATAGGCTTGTTAGAAGGGCCTCCACCCCTTTTGTGTGAGGGATTTTCTATATGCACATGTATGGCCTCTCTGACCCCTCTCTCAAACCACCTATCTTCTCGGTCCAAAATGAGTACATCTTGATGTACTCATCTTGATGACCAAGATGGTGGAGGCCTTAGATACAATCTGTCTCCTATTTATCATGCTGCCCTTTCATCCATCCCCAGGAGGATTAGGACCACAAACACCAGAAAGACCACTGTTAACGACCATTAACAACCCATGACAATGGGTGGAGAAGGACTGCAGAAGTGGGATTGCCCCTCACTACCAGTCCTTTGTCCTTCTAACATGCCTATTCAGACCAGAGGGAAATGAAAGCAATGTGGAGGATATATCAGGGGTCGCCTACCAACTCTTTTCAGACTGAAGAAGCTACTTGGATGAGTAGTGAAACGTTTCAACCTAATAAGGAAGAAGTCCAGTTGCCATGACTCAACTTCCAGATAACCTCACCTGGATGACTGAGAATCTTCAGAGATATAGTTTTGTGGATGTGAGTTCTGCTATTGTTTTAATTTGTGCCTATGTGGATTTTGGGTTGCAGGGGTACTGCCATTTTTCTTTCTAAATTTTAAAAAATTCTTTCTTAAAAATGTTTACTGCTGCATCACTTCATCAATATGTTCAGCATTACAGCCACCTACCCTGTTCTTTCCATTTGGCCAATGAAGGAGTCAGAGGAGCAGCAGAAGACCAGCAGGTGCAGAGCGGATGTGCCTGGACACATTTTTTCATCATCAATTAGTTGAGGTCACCTCTCCAGTGTTTTTCTTGTGGTTTCTAGCAACTATTATGACACCATGTGGCAACTCCTAGACACTTCGTTTATTGGTGTATGACTTTTTTTTTGAAAAATAAAATAAAATCAAAATCTTTAAGAACTGGGTGTTCCTAAAACAGAAAGGAAATGAGGATTTCAGCAGTGTAGAAGCCAAAACTGCTTTAAATCATCTGAAATAAAGCTATTTCCGTTCAGTGCATGTGAATGCAGCCACCAGTTTAAATGCCGCAAGACATGAACCTGATTTTTAAAAAGTCTGAACAGAAATCAATTAAAATTGTCAGTGTAACTACAGCCTCCTTCTTTTTTTCATGAGTTAAGTATTGCTTTCTTTTCTTGATTGCTGTTCAAGTTTTAGAACAAAGTTGAATACGTTATTTTCTTCAGAGCTGTAGATGAATATCAGGTTATGGGTCTGGATGTAGACGTAGCTTGTGCTGAGCCACGAAGACAATTCATTTGACCAAGAGGCTTGCCTGCTACGTTCTGAATGTCAGTCTGCTGTCAAAGGCAGAAGAGCAAGTAAACAAAGGTTGGGAAGCCTAAGGGACTGTTTGCTAACAGCTATAATGGCCTCGCTCTGTGCCTCCAAGACAGGACTAAAATGTAGGGGGAATGTTGAATTTCTTTGATGACTTCAGATGCATGTCAGGAAGGGGTTCACCTACTTATTCTGCATGTTGGACTGCTGGTAAAGATACAATAGCAGGGCGGCATGGTTCTTTCTGGTGATTTGTAAATGCTGCTGTTAACGAAGAACAAAAATGAGGCTCCCCAGATACTTGCTAATGCAGCCGTTGCCTACATAGCAAGTCATTGGGCCTTTTATTGCATGGTGTCTTCTAAGTATTTTCTTCATTTAATATTTATTCTAAATTTATTCTGCTAAGCTCCTCTGCCATGAATACTAGCTAACTGGGAGAGTTGGCTAATAAAATCCTTCCTTCCCATTATCATATATATATTTAAAACTTCAGGCACAAATCCGGACATGCACAACAGTGAGGCCTTTGCCCTCCCTCTTCCACCTATTGGGACACCAGAGTGGTACTTCTCTTAATGCAAGGAGAGGAGAGAGAAAGCAGCTGTCACATTTTGTCATGGACTGACAACTTTTCAGCTGGCCTCTGTAACAACAGTTTGATCTGCAGTAATTAGCCGATGATGATCTTTAACTCCATGCCGTAAAATGCTTCACCTGCCCTTTTCTGCATATCAAAATATTCATTAAAAGTACAGAAGCTTCCCAGGCTGGCTTCTTTTCAACAATCCTTCTCCCACCCATTCTCTTCCTATCATGCCCTACCTCCATGCTTTTGATCCAATAAATCAAGAAGTTTTAAAGGAATAGGTCTGTTGAGAAAAAAAGAGAAAGAGGCAACCAAACCAAGCATGCATTAAAACTGAGTTATCATAAAAAGTTTGTTTTTTTCTTTTTTTTCTTTTTTTTCTTAATGGTCTAATAAAGGGATCACCTGTTCCTGCATTTGTATTGTTTTGAAGACCATGTGGCCTTATCCTGATTTTTTCTGAACTATGTAAGATACCATTGAATGGCCAGTCAGAGCACCAACTGAAGACCAACATGAGTTCCTGAACATCATGAACTCTTGACACCAGATAAGCAGTACTGCATGCTAAGGAGAGCATCTACCAGGTAAAACTATTGATCTGGCTTTAATTTGACTAAAACTGACAGTTCCTCGTGGTTTAACTTAAAAAAAAAAATTAACCCTATCTCTAATGGAGGCTTGCCATGCTTCTGGGTCACCTTGTTTCCCTAGCCAAATAGAAATTTTTTGAGTTTCAAAAGAAGGAAGAAAGAGGAAATTGGGGGTGGTGGTGGTTTCAGAGTACTTGGCTTCCGTTTGTTTATGAAGTGGGTAATAAATTCCAAAATACTGTCCAGATGAGAGGTTTGAGGCCACACGGTCCCCCCACACGGCCCCTTGCAGACTGCAACTGTTTCCATCTAAGAAGCTAACCTGGCCTCTACATTGGCCATGAGACTTTGGGACTTTAATAAAAGCATATAATTTTGGAACCACCCATGAGAGGTTGATAGTCTGAGGAAGATGAATTATAATTGAAAGCTTTTTTTCATTTTTTGCTTTATTTCCTTAATGATCTAATAAAGATATCACCTGTTCCTGCATTTGTATTAAAGCTGCAGATTGTTTTTCATTCCTGGACAAAGAGGCAACACTTTTGAGATTCAATAAATGATCACTACTTTGTCATCAAGGTGCTGGTCAGAGGGAAGGCAACCTTTGGTTTAATGCAGAAAGCAAACTAAACAAGATGAGCAACAGGTCGTTGTATTTCTCATTCCCTTCCTAAATTGCAAAACCTGTATAAAGTCACCATACATCATGGTGTCTTAGACGTGGCTAGCAATATAACTGTGGCTGAACTTTTTAGGAAATGTGAGGATTATTAAAGTTGCTAGCTGACCCAGATTCCTTTTTCCATCTCGATATCACCACCAAAACATTGGTTGCAGGAAGCTGCAGCAATGGCCTTGATCCTATGCATTGTACCCTTGTATGAGTGTAGAAAACATTTTCATGAGTCAATCCATAACAATGCATAGCTTCCTAACAGCATTGAGCCAGTGATCATGCTCCTTGTGTGCACTTCTTATGCCTGCCCAGAAGTGATTCAGCAACAGGAAGGACTACGCTATTTTAGGAAACTTCTAGAGATGAAACTACCATTATTAGCGCAAAGTGCACCATGAATAGGAAGTAAATAGATCTTCTGAGATACACAAACATTCTCTTTGTTTAAATTAAATTGCCTTTGAAGTTCTCCATTAGTTTGCCCCCCAAAACAATCTTTCTGCCCATGTTGTCCAATACACTCCTCCTGTGACATCAGAGAGACAATGGACAACTTGTAGGGACAACAGACAAGCAAATGGTCAAAGATATACTAGGAAAAACAAAACAAAAAACAAAGCACATGACTTAGAAGAGGATCAAAGCAAGTTTGGCTTGTTACTGCTACGTGTCATCAAGTCACGTCCAACTCACTTCTATTGTGGTAACCTTAATAGGTTTTCGAGGTATGTGAAATATTCAAGGTGGGTTTACCATGGTCACTTTCCAGTGAGTTTCCATGGCTGAACAGTGATTTGAACCCCGTGCCCCTGAATCCTAGTTTGACACACTATCAACTACACAACACTGGCTCTTGAGACTTTTAATTTAGGGAGATGGGGTAGTGCTGGGGAATCCTGCATAGTGAAGTATCTGAGGAATTGTCTGTCTCATTAAGAACTATAAAGATAAATGAATTTTTTAAAAATTAGTTTGGAGATGGTATTTAACTCCAGTGAAATTAAATCAAATAGATACTAATTATTCTAAGTTATATTGGAGAAGATGTCAGAAAATAGGTACTTATTTTCATATGTGATGGAATGTGAGAATATATTGAAATTCTGGCAGTTGCTTTTCAAGAATTTTTTTTTTAAATAGAGTTTTGTCCTAAAATAACTCTTTTTATCAGTATTTGATCAGGAGCAATGGAGTTGAATAATTCAATAACGTCAAATTTATTAACCATGGCAACATTAATGGTAGCAAGGAATTGTAAAGCAAAGCATGATCAAATGAATGGTGTAAAGAAGTTTGGAATATAGCTATTAAAAATAAGTTAATGTGTAATATTAAACTAAAGAAATACAAATGCAAGAATAGGTGATACCTTTGTAGACCACTAAAAATCATACAATATGTGAGCTTACGTGGATGAGCCCAACTTCACCAGGAAACAGTATGGTTGCTGTTTCAAGTTGTAGCGGAGGCAGCTGTGGATTGGCTCTCACACCCTAGTTCTTCAGACAAAGAAGCACAAGCCATGCACATCCACACACCTCCCTAGTTGTCCTTTCTTTGAAGCAGAGATGCTTCTGCTTGGCGGGGGTGTGTGTGTGTGACACAGAAAACCCAATAAATACGAACTCTTTGATTGATACCTGGGGAGAGTTTATTGATTTTCTACTAATAAAGGGGAAGCGTTGTGTACCTTGGTAAGAGTCAATGCAGTTTTGGAAGGGGAATGAGGCACTGTAAATGGAGGAAAAACTGGTTATATCTCCAAACGGTCCTGATGACTGGGGGTGGGGGGAGCACATTATGTATTGCATTGTTTGTGTGGTTTTCAGCCTTTAGGTGGCATGGGGTTTTATGGATTGTAGCCCACTTCTTCAGATCTATGGAGTGAAGCCTTATCAGAGAGACTTGAAAACACTAGCAGAGGGGATGTTGGACATGGTTAAAAAAGGATAAGATGCATGGTGTTGGTCTCAGCCATGGTCACTAAGGGTCATTTAACAGTGATTGGGAGGTAACAGGTACAGATCTTACTAGGTAAAATCTTACTTAATAGTTGCTCTTTGTCACAAATGGACTGTTAATAGGAAGTAGAGATTACTTGATGGCTCTTGGTGAGTGACAAAGACCTACTTGAGAGGCTAGCAGGAAAGAGCATTCTTCTGTATTACTCCCAGATGGCGGGATGCATTCCCTTCCATGAGGTGATCAAGTCCCACTTTCTCTGCCTTTTTAAATCTATTTTTCAATCTGGCCTTTCAAACTGTTTTGATTATTGTATTATTTGCTGTTTAAACTGTTCTTAGTGATATCTGTTAGCCATCTCAAGTACCATTTTTTCAATGAAAACTCTGGATTAAATGGAGTAATAATGGAGGATTTGATGGTTGTTGTAGGTTTTTCGGACTGTTTGGCCGTGTTCTGGAGGTTTTTCTTCCTAACGTTTCTCAAGTCTCTCTGGCCGGCATCTTCAGAGGACTGGAGTTAGAACTCTGTCTGTGTTCTGGTGTAGTGTGTGGGATAGTTGAGTATTTGTAGCTGTGGGATCAGTTTTTTTTGTCCTTTTCAGGAGATTGGGTAATTACGGTGATCAGGGTGTTTTTTGTTATGGGTGTATTGTTGTGATAAGGGGGGAGATGATCTCTCACTGTGATTGATGGGTGTTGTTAGCTAGTCTTTTGTGTACAGTAATCACCGGTCCTTGTGGCTGGGTAGAATTCGTTGACCTTTTTGCAGGCTGTATTTTTCAGTGCTGGGAGCCAGGCTTTGTTGAGTTTTAGACTTTCTTTTTTTTTGTTGAAGCTTTGTTGATGTTTGTGGATTTCAATGGCTTCCCTGTGTAGTCTAACATAATGATTTCTGGTGTTGTCCAGTACTTCTGTATTTTGAAATAGGATTTCATGTCCAGCTTGGGCTACATAATGCTGACCCTGTTGTGGTTGTAAAACAGGTTGCGGTCTTGTCAGTGCCTGACTGCCTCGCAAACCCATATTCATGAGCATGATGGGGAAAGTTAGAATATAGCAGTCCTAAATAATTAACATGGAGGCTGGGAGTAGAGAGGGATAAAGAGAGAAATATTTTGCACTCTCTCATAATATTAGGACTCAGAATCATCCAATGGAAATGATAGGTAGTAAGTTCCCTAGAAAGAAGCAGCATTTTTTCACACAACACATAATTCACTTATTGGATTCATTGCTGCAGGAAATCAAACTAGATATGACACATTTACAAGCAGCCACTGGGAGGAAGGTTGATCTCAGAAGGTGATACTTGGCAAATGTCACTTTGCATCAAGGAAAAAGGCAAATTTCAGTGCCAAGCAATGCCAGCTGAATGATATTTTATGTATTATTGAGTTTTTCTACTTTTCAAATCTGTTAGTATTTTCACAATATTAAATTACTGTATTTTTATTTTTAGATTTGCATTTTGTTTACCACCCTTTAAAATCAGAAGGGTAGCTTAAATGCATGAACAAAATTTCATTGATTACATTTTGATAAGGGCTGTAGCTTAGTGGTATGTAAAATGCCCCAGGTGGCCATTTTTGTTACCACTGCTCCAAACATGCAAGTAATTTGGGATATTGTACACTGGCAATGCATTGCTCTGTCAGTAGCAACAGAACAGAAGAATATGAGGAAACACTCTCCAGTTCCCTCTAGTGGCCAATTTTGATATTGTACCTTGCAAATATCAATAAAATTAGAAAAGGATAAAACCAAGGAATATTTTGCTTGCCAGTTAAGACTGACATGAGAATGACATAAAATCTGAAGAAAAGTATTAAAATTCCTCTAAAAATGACCTCAAGTGACTTTTAAAAGTAGTTATATCCTACTAGTTACACTCAAGTAACTTAGGTATTACTTGCTGTAACTAAAGGTAACTTTTGCAGCTACTCATTACATTACTTATTTTCCAGCAGTAAGCTCTTATCTATGTAGAAAGCTTATTTCCCTCTCTCCTCTTCTCCTTTGCCAAAATTTGGGGTTATGCAGATAGATCTTCTTTCCCTAATGAAACCTTGTTAAGTGTCATGTACATACTAAATGCTGCAAGAAATAAATGAATACCATGTTACTGCACCATTGTTCTTTCAGCTGAGACAACTAAAGATTTTCCAGCTGATACAGTGTTTTTTTTCACAGTCCTTGTGTTTTGTGTTCTGTCAAACTTGAAGGTACAGTTGCTGGTGTTCCTCTAGTAATCACTCCAAACAAATGAAAGGTTTTCATTCACAGCAAAGGGCAACAGACATTTCCTTGTTCCTCTGCCTCCATATCAGATAATTATGTTCTGAACTGTTGACATACATAGGATGAATCCTTGTGCTAAATTTGCCAATACACTTCAGAAAGATGGGTATCACTTGTATGGGATCCTTGGTGAATGACTTCAAGGATTGAAGTGCAAAATTGCTCTTTGTCTCAAATGCACACAGAACCCTTGACACCATGTTGCATCCTTCAAAATATTAGAATGTAATATTCTAGTGCAGATTTATCCACTTGATGTCAAACATAAGCATTTCCTTCTCCCAGCTGAACTTATCACATGTTGATCTTTTACAATTAAACATACCCTTAATTATTATCTTCAGTACATTTATATTGCCATAAGATTCTGGCACTTACTCCTCCAAACTGCCAGCCATGCCCTCAAGTCCTTTCCTTTGGCAAATAGTTCAGGAAAAAAATGGGAAGGTGATATTATGTCTTTTCCAGAGGCTATTCCTCAGTTCTTCCTGATGATTTTTCATCTCTCTCTGGTTCTCTCTGTCAACCAAACAGCATGAAGAAAGGTAGGACAGCTAATGGAATCTGATGATGGCAACCTGTTGCCCTCCAAATATTTTGAATCATAAGTCCCATCAGTCCCAGCTAATCTTGTCAATGGGAAGATATAATGGGAATTGTAGACCCAAATACTGACAGTGGAGGGTGTCAGCTTGCAACCCTGAGGCTCATGGATACTTCTTTTCAATGGGGCAGAACAAGTTACTATTAGCATGCCTTCTTTGGTGTTGACTTCCAGGCTGTCAAGCATTTGCACAATAGTATGCATATCAAAAGGTGAGTGAATGGAGCAACCAAATAATGTTGCCCTGTTAGATAGTTCCCTTAGTATTATTGCCCCAGGGAAAATTGCTGCTTACGAACAACAATTTTACCTCTAGCATCCAACCCCCTAGCAAATAGTACTCAGAACTTGAATATATATGTATATATTTTAAAGACACAACTCTCAGAAAACTCCAGCTTCTGGGTTCTCGGGATAATAGTTCAAAACAGCAAATCTTCCAAGCTCTGTGGATGATCTGTGGCAAAGGAGGGAAGATTTTTGAGATCTGGCCTGGGACCATTATAGTCCTTTAACTACAGATAGCAGTGGTGTTTCTGTGCATATACCTCCCAGGTTTGCTCCTCCCGTTTTATTCCCTCCTCAGAAATTCTTCCCCACTGTTTCTATTTTTCTTGCCTAAAGTTGCGCCCCCTTTGATCTATCCCTCAGGAGTCTGAGTTTTCTCAAAATTAAAAAATTTAAGTGGATTTAATTTTCCAATAATATAATAAGCACAACACAGAAGTACAATAAGCACAGTGTCTGATGATACTAGACTTATCTATGTTTGTGTAAGATTAACAAGAGCCAGAATTTCATTAGAGATTATACAATAAGATTTCCTGAGGGAAAGATACTGTGGAAATCAGGCTTTCAAATTAAGCCAATGGTCACCTCCAAATGGCCATCTCAAAACAACACATACTAAATGTGAAATAAAAGTGAGGGAAATCACCTCTTATAATAGACATATCTTTCACCAGTAGTGGGAAGCAGCTATTCTACAGCTAAATAGATTGCCTCGTTTGGTCCTTAGAGTAAAACATCTATGTATAATCTATGCCACTTTTCTTTTGGAAAAGCCAGGATAGGGTGATTTAAATGGGAAATTTGTGTGTATTAAGAATGGTCCTTTTGTGTTTACATACACAAACTAGATAAATAAGTGGACTTTCGTTTTCATTTTCATGTTCTTTCATCAATTACCAAAATTACATATTATTTGCATTAACAAAAGAAGGATACACTAAAGTTTCATGCATTTTCCATGTTTCTCTTTTTCATTAAACTTTTCTTTCACCCTTTGTCTGTCTAATTGTCCTGGAAATTTTTCATCCAATAGCTTCACAAGGACTGCCATCAGCAGCCAATTAGAACCCAGGATGAGAGGGAGCAGGAATTTGAATCTGTAAAGGGGTCTGGATTCGTTGAAACCCAGTAGAAAGTCTTCTTTATTTATTTCAGCCATTCCTTTTTGGGTATGCAAGGGTCTCCATCTTTGATTGTGCCTGCCTCTGTCTCTATGATGGATCCTTTCATTTCCTGCCTTTTTTTTTTTTTTTGAGTGGTTTCCCCCACCCTATTTCTTTGACTTATTTTTTTATTTCTGACACAAGACAGCCTGTCTGTACCCACCTGCCTCCTTGGGATAACCTTTTGGATTATTTCCCCTGATTTCTTCTGAGGACTTTTCCCTCTTTGGTCCTGTCTTTTCTTGAATTTTTGCTGCCTCCCTACTGAACTCGAACAGAAGAGAAGGCGTCAGGTAGCGGGAGAGAGAAATATCCCCATGTTTGAGTAGTTTGCTTTGCAGGATTTGATTTGATTTTTTTGTCTTTATTTTGTTGTTTGGGTTTCTTAGTGTTTGAGAGAAGAAGCTGTCTCTCTCTGTGTGTGCGTATGCATTCATGTGTGCACGACTGTATGTGTGTGTGTGTGTTGAGTGGGTTGGTGGGATGCGTGTGAACATGCCTTTGCTATGCTTTTTTGGAATCATTCTTAAGAATTTTTCATCTGGTGGCAGAAAACATGAATCGGGAAACATGAAGTTTGTTTGTATGTATGTATCATTTGTAGGCCACCTTTCTCGTGGTGAAGAGACTCAAATTACTGGAAAGAAGTTATTCATTTCATTGTAAAATGAAAGGACTGGTGCATTCAGAACAAGAAAATGGAAGAGCCATCCCCAGAAAGAACCCGAAATGAAACAAGCACAAACATTTTCACTATGTACATTCCTAGTGTGTAAGTCAGTGGCCTAATCTTTTCTCTGTTCACACACGTCCTGGTTTACCTTTGCCCCAGTTGCTTTTCTGTGTTTGGAGTTCTAGTATTCAGATGCCTTTGTAATCCACTATCTGGGTTTCATTACAAACATTCATTACAAAACTTAGTTCTGTTCTGAGCTTTTATCAGGCTTTCCAGATGCTTACTGGCTTGCCACTTCCCTGCCAACTCACCTCCAAAGCACCTAAGACCTATTCCTTCTCTTTGCACTCCCTGGGACATGGATATATCACAGTCGCTTGTTGGTATGAATCATGTGCTAGCCAGTAGAAGGTCTGTAGTCCTGGAAAAATATCATTCATTTGAGCAGAACATGAAGCCTTCCTTAGAACTAACAGGGTATATAAACAATATCACACTCTGCAGAACTGATGCCAGTGTAAGAACAAATGAGAATGCTATGAGAAGAAGAATATCCACATTGTTAAATAAATATTCAGTAATAACATGGACATGGTACATTCTTCTAACAGCATTCACATTTTGTTTACATTTATATCCTTTCTCCCAAGGTTTAGTCTTTGAGAGCTAAAAAAAATTAAAAATCTAAAATTAATTAAGGGAAAAAAAGCATGCAAAATATTAAAAACACAATTTAAAGTGCCTCAATAAAAGGGACAACAGGCCCTTTCAGCAAAAGCTCTGGTTAAGTGCCAAATGCCCACCAGAATAAAAGAAGTACTTTGAGTCCTTTTAAGGAGAAAGGAGGGGTAAAAATATTTGAAACAAACAAACCCTTTGCCTCATGCGGAAGAGCAACAGGGTGATTTGGGAGCCCACCTTAGCTTTTATTAACAGGGAGTTCCACAGCCTGGGACCAGCCACCATTAATGCCCTCTCTGGCATCCTCAGTTGGTTCTGAGACCACGAGAAGGCCCCCAAATCCATAGTACTCAGACATGTTCCTATGGGGTAAGATAGGTCTTCAGAGAACCCAGTGTCAAATAATAGAGAGCTATGTAAAAAGTGTGCTACCGCCCCATAGTGCTTCAAGTACTCTCTGGGCGGTTTACAAGTTAATTATGCAGGCTACACATTGCCCCCCCCCCCGCGAGCTGGGTACTCTTTTTACTGACCTCGGAAGGATAGAAGGCTGAGTCAACCTTGAGCCGGCTACCTGGGATTGAACCCCAGGTCGTGAGCACAGTTTTGGCTGCAGTACAGCAGTTTAACCACTGCGCCACGAGGCTCTTCATGTAGTCATAACTAGCACTTTTGAGTTGTACCTGGGGACAAGCCAGTACCCAGTGACATTTTTATAGCCAGGGAGTGACATCAGCAAAGGAGTCACACAGGATTGCCATAGGATTCCTGAGCAGTTTAAGTTTCTGGGCCACACAGAAAACCCATTCCAAGTTATACAAAGAGAGATTTAACTAAAAGTCAGAAGACAAAGGTCAGAAGAGAAACAGGTTTCCTTCTCTTCCATCTTCCTTCCAGGCACACAAATCCTTCAGAGGTGGAAGCATTATCTCCTGATAACCAGTTATGAAAGAAAATGCTAGATTACAAAATGCTCAGACACAAGACCTTGAAGAAGCAGATAGCTGGAGGACAAAGTTTCTATTCGCTTCTGATCGTAAACCAACCATATTGTGTCGCTGGATGCAGAATCTTTAAAAGGAGTGTGACCTCATCCACCAGTTAGAATTTCTGCTTCATGATCCCCCTTGCAACTGGAGGGTCCCTGGCTTGTTTGGGTTAAGCTTCCATTTGTTTGTTAGTCTGTTACCAACATCACACATTCATCTGGAACTTGAACAGCCTCTTGACATTTCAGTGGAATCAGGGTTGGGAGTGGGGAGGGAGGTGGATTTCAGCAGACTGGTGACACTGAACCCCAAGCTTCTGACGCAAGCCTTTATGAAAGCAGTGGATTTCAAGGAAAGATTTGAACTGAGAGGCAGCACCGAACACTGAGTCGGCATGTGGGAAAGAAACAAAGGTATAAGTTATGAAAAGAGAACAACCTGCAGGGCAAGGCAAATGCATGTGTGAATAAGTTGAAAAGAGAGTAAGGAAGAGAGACAATAAATACACTGTGGCTTTGGAGGTGGTTCTTATGCTTTGCCAGTATTTTTATATCCAGCCTTTTCTATATTATCTTATGTCTTCATCTTACCCAAAGAAATGCTATATGCACAAGGCGTCAATTCTGAGAGAGACACAGTAGATACAGAGACATCCCCCACTCCACCCACTTTTTGGAGCCAGTTGATATTTCCTTGCTATTTTAAGTCCTGTATGTGATTCATATTTATCTTCCATAGCTCAGGAGGATTTCATGCAAATTCTAAATTTTAGAATATATTTGGAGCAGAATGATGCACTAAATGGGGACAGCCAACTTTCCCCCCCACACACACACACACACACAAATTCATTATTTCTTCACAATGGCACATTCTTGCTGTGTCCCAGAGCTTGAAAAAGTTTCTTTTTCAGACTACTACTGGCCATACAGGTTAGGGGATTTTGGGATTTGCAGTTTCGAAATAACTTTTCCAGACTCTGCTATGTTCCCACAAAGATGTGTGTGTGATTTTTTTTTCATGGTCTAATAAAGATATCACCTACTCTTGCCTATAATAATAATAATCAAAATGTAGTAATCTTTCAGATTTTGCACCACTCTGAATTTTGTGGTGCAATTTTTAGTTCAAAAAGCAGGGCTTTAATTACAGTGGGGCAAGCAGGACTTTGCCACAGGGCACCAACACAGATGGCCCAAAAATCTAGAGATGAATACTGGTGGGTATTAGGAATGTAAGAGACAACACCTCCTGGCCCTATTCACTTTTGGTTTTGTGAAAGCATAAACTTTTGTTGCAGGGGTATGGCATCCTTTCCTTTCTTGTCTTTGTGGTACTTTATGTCCATGCCTCAAGGCGGAGTGGCTGGAAAATGGGATCACTTGCCCCAGGGGCCAAAATAGCTAATTATGGCTCTGTCACAGGCACCAAAATATATACAGAAACATGTATCTTGGAACAAATTGGAGTGTCTGGAAGCACTGGACCAGGCTGGTGGCATAATATGGAGTGGGAATTAGAAATATATCTGATTTTCAGTTAATTAATGGTGTCTTTTCAATCAATTAATCTAAAGAATGAATCACCTAAACACTTAGACATATCAAAAAGCCTGAAAAATGTAACCTACTTTGTGGGTATATTTGACAACAACAACAAAACAAGATATGACTACATTGTGGCAGCTTGAAGACTAACTGCTACATGTTATTATGAGCTTTCATGAATCAAGTCCTCTTCCTCAGACATGAGTGAAATGATATGACTGCCATATTCATACGTGGCCTCATGACTAATCAGATGGGGATACAGATAATGGACAAAGTGACAGTGGTCTCTCGGTAAAGGAAAAAGCTGTGAATAATTTCAATTATCAGTCTACAAGGTAATAGCATAGTTGACAAGAGTGGCAAACTGCAAGAATCAATGTAGGATTTCACACTTGATAATGACTTAAGAGCCCTTGATTGATATTCAGTCCTTTAATGCGTATCTCTACCATCCCTATATACCTCATCTCAGCTGTTTCTCTTTCAAATCTTATTTTGTAGTTTTTCCCCCCCAAAATGGTGACTTACAGGTCATTCAAAGAGTGTCCAGGTAGACTGAAACATTCTGAAACAGCTTGTTGTATGTTGCCATTCCTGATGTTGAGAACTATTTCATGGGTAGTCTTATATATTTGTATCTGTGAAGAATTTTTAAAAAGTGTTAATATAGAGGGCTCAAGTGACATTCTTGGACTGTCATTTCAGAATCGGAAAAACACTAAACTAAATGCTAAGACAATGAGGATCTTGAACACCAAACATTTCTTAATACTGAGGTGAGGCATGAGGTAGATCCAAGCTAGAGGATTGACAGTGATGATGACATTTCAGTTTATCATTGCACTTAAAATCCACGATTGCCCTCTGCTGGCAGGAATGTAGGATGTCCTCCCCCCCCTCCCCCAAGATTATTGCCTGACATGCTTCAGCTAGTATTAATGGGTGTGTTTCTCTGGAACTACAGACTCTGTACCCTGTGTTCACTTTTCCCCTAAATCCAGCCCTCCATTTAGAAAAATATTTTCAATAAAGGAGTCCAGAGGTAGCTTGCTCATCATATCGACGGCAAACTATATGTCCATCATTAGAAGCCGAAATCCACTGATATTCCAGAGATATGATTCTGCATTGATTTGTGATTGAGCTCATACTTGCAAATGAAACCACTGCCTACCTTCTATGTCCAATCACAAAACAAAACAAAACTATCGGAGGTGTGAAAAGTTTGTGCTGTGACAACCAGATATTCTCAGCATACGAGTCTTCTCGGAGCTTAAGATCATCAAGGGACACCCTTCTCTCAGTCCCACCATCTTCCAAGGTATGTCTAGTGGGAACATGAGAGAAGGCCTTCTCTGAGGCTGCTCCTAGGTTGTGGAACGCCTCTCCCTGGGAGTCTAGGTTGGCCCCTAGAAAGGTTAATAAATAAATAAATAAATTTAAGGAATCCTCACTCCTATTGACAACTATCTATAATGTAATTTGGTTCCCAGAGAGGAAACCTACTAAGCATTTAACATCTCGATGTTTGCCCTACTTTCATTTAGATCCAGAGTGGCAAACCAATGCCCCTCAAAATGTAGATGAACTGCCATTCTCAACATCCTTCAGCAATGTTCCCTCTAAGCCATGCGGCCACACAGCCATGCAGTGCTGCATCAGGGGCACACAGTCAAGCCAGTGTTGCTGTGCATTTGCTTCTGGTCACGGCCAGAACCCCACATGCATGGGGGGGGGGGCTGCCCAGAAAATTAGATGAAACATTGTCCTTCACCATTAGTTAAACTGAAAAGAGCTGATGGAATCTGGGGTCCAACATTTGGAAAGATGTAGGGTCCCCATTCCTCAATTAGGAGTTTAATAAAGTGTTACAGCAAGGTTCATTCTTTAGTCATTATCAGCCATGCTGGGCACTGTACAAAAATCCAGCTACTGCTTCCATGGTATTTCTTCCAAACAGGTAGAAAACAGATGTAAATAATACAGAGTACAGAAGGCAAGGCTTCATAATGTGTAGAAAAGAAGTTACTATCACTAACACCTTGAGCAAATTTGGGCAAGTGATTTAAACAAGCAAATGAATATAAAGGCATTATCAGATGACCTAACCTATTCCTGCTAACTGTGTTGCTAACTGTAGTAAAGTTCAGGAGGCTGTCAGAAAAAAAGAGGAAGCAACCTAATTCAGTGCCACAGATACAGTTAAAGAAGCCACAGGGATTTGTATCTGGATTTTTAAGAGTGAGGGACCCAACATGCTCTCCCACATTTCATTTTTGTTTTAAAATCTCAAGGGTTTTTTTCTGTTCTTCTTGCACATTTTGAAGAAAGCTGGAGGTTGTGCTAAATTCTTCCAGAAAAAAAGTCTTTAATCCTAATTACTTACCTTAGTCTGAACATGACATAAGCAATCCAGTGTATTTGCACATACAGGTGAGAGGCTCATCAGGACTCAGGCAATCATATTCCACATGACAATAAAATAGATTGCAATATCTGGTAAAATACTTACTTTTTTTAAATTTTAAAAAAATTATCCTTCAAGAAAGTGAGACATTCTTACAGTTTAAAAAAAAGTATATGTCCAAAGAAAGATGCTTGAATTGACTATGGCAACTAAAAACAGAACAAATGCAGGAGCAGGTGAAATTAAAAATATCAAGCAAACAGAAAGCTAGCTTTCGATGGTAATTCATCTTCTTCAGGCTGTGCACCAAGTTCTTGTAGGTAGATTTTGGTTTTGCTTCATTTTTAAGTGATCTAATAAAGGTATCACCTGCTCCTGCATTTGTATTGTTTTGAGACCACACAGCCCTTTTCTGATTTTTGCTAAAAACAGAAGCAGTTTTGCTGCTATAAAGGGGTCATGTAGAAAGGCACTCACTGTCCAGCTCTAAACAAGTTTGCTTAAAAGACAATCACACTGATTTCTGTGCAATCTACTTTCAAACAAATGTGTTTAGGGTTTAAGCCATAAGGGCTTACTGAAATATTTGGTAGACTGGTATAATATGCTACCTGATTTATTCATTCATGAGTCAGACCACAACACCAGTATATCCCTGCTCCTCCACTCCCACCCCCCCAAATAAGAAGCCTCATCTTGTTGCCAATTTAACGTAATTAAGCCCTCAAACCGTGGTAGGGTACATTCTAAAAAATGAATGCCCGGTTACTCAAGCTGGAACATGCAAATTTGTTCTTAATGTGTATTTGTAATTATTGTGATTGCAGACAAAGCTGTGTAATTCTGAGTGCAAATGACCAATTAAGCCTGGAATGGCCCTTTGCACATGAACTGCTTAACTGGAACGCAGAGCAAGAATAGCAGCATGCAAATCAAGCTGTCCATTTTCAAAAGGAAACATTTCACACTTACAGGTTTGGGATATTGTACAGCAAAAATACTTACATTCAGGGCACCTCATGGTAAATGTTACCACCTCCATAGATGTATGTATAGGTCCATTTCCAACCAAAAAATAGAGCCCAGGATTTGAGCTCTGGAAACAGGATTCTTCATGGCTGGAATATGTAGAATAAAGGAACACGATGAGGGCCCCCCCCCCCCAGTTCAAAAGTGTCCCTCAAGGGACTCTTTCTCCCATTTGACTAATTTCCACTCAGTCTTCATGGAAGATGTAATACACTGCACAAAAGGGTAAAAATCATGTTCTGTGCCAATATTGGGCAACTGAATTGCCCAATAGATCTCCATCCGCAGAGGGATATTTGGTGAGAACATGAGAGATGGCTTTCTGGGTGACCTCTCCTGGACTATGAAACTTCTTGCTGAGGCTGATGCCCTTTCCATCTCTTTCCACAGGAAGGTAAAGATGGGTCTTTGGTGTTTAAGCTGGACTGCTGTTGAAGGGGGGTTGTCTCTTTTAAAAAAAAATTGATGTGCTTTAATTGTTTCAACCGTTGTCAACTAGATCTGTTATTTTATGAATTTCATTTTGGCAGTTACATTGAGTGCTTTGATGAAAGAAAAGATATGCTATAAATTCAATCAACAGGTAAACTTGCAGAAGCTTGCATGGAGACAAGAGGAACCCTTTTAATGTTCCCACACCAATACATACAATTGCAGGTTCAAGGCCAGTGCCTCAAAATAGTGTTGCTGCTGCTACTGCTACAGTTTTTCTAACTTTGCTGGATACAGGTACATTCACTGGTTTTTAAGGATTTCCAAACTAGCAGACATTAGTGTGCACTTGAATGAGGGACTATAAAGGAACTAGAGAAAAACCTGTCCTCTGGATACATCATTTTAATCAAGAGCACTGCCATTTTACTACACAGTAATAAGTAGCATTTAAAAGCTAAACATACATCAAGTAGCAGTGAACTGCAGGAAAGCCAGGCAGCAGTGAAATTAAGACCCTTGTTCATTCTTAGATCAGTAGTGCATAATGCCAGATTAGATACATTTTATATATGAGCATTTTGAGATGCCTACTATTTGGGGTGGGGGTGGGGGTATTCTGGCCATTATGTAAGCCAGAATCCATTTGGTTGTGCACTACACCAAACCCACATTGTGCGTTTCTGGCACAATGAAAGAAGTAGTCCATTTTCCATCCCAAATGTATTCCCTGAACAGATGCTGTCAACATTTGCCATGGCATTAGGCCTAGAGCCATCAGATGCCTGGGTCTGACTTGAACAGTTCAAGTTCATGCTGTTTTCTACCTGCCACGAGACTCTAAGCTGGTGACAAATGTTGCAGTTGAGTCTAGAAGCATCTACCAAGCATGGGCACTACTGATAGCCTGCCATGTGCTAAAGCTAATGGCCAATGTGTTGCTAAGACTAGTGAATCATTATTAATTTCCACAATTGTGGACTATATTTATTGGGATCTAAAAATATGTACACATATCTGGTATTCCAGGGCGGTTTCTGCTTATCTAAAATGATGTCCAGTATTCATTTATAGCTGTTTTGTATTATTATAATAAGAAAAGGTTAATATCTTGCTTACTGCTTGTTTGCATAACTAGGATGGATCATAAGAATGTCATTGCTTGTCCCAGAACATGAATCATAGAATCACAGAAAAATGGAGATGGAAGGGGCCTGTAAGACTATCGAATCCAACTGCCTGCTCATTGCAGGAATCCAAGATGATTTGACAGATGGCTAACTTTCTCTTGAATGCCTCAAGTGTTGGAGCACTCACCACATTTTGGGATGATAGAGAACAGTTCCTGCCCCTGCTTTGTATGACAATTGTTCAAGTGTTTGAAAAGTGTTATCACATCTCCCCTCTGTCTTCTTTTCTCCAAGCTAGACATGCCCAGTTATTTCAGTCTTTTCTCACAGTGCTTGGTTTCCAGTCCCCTGATCATTCTTGTTGCCCTCCTCTGAACCTGTTTCAGTTTGCCTGCATCCTTCTTAAAATGCTGTGTCCAGACAAAATGGATACCGTACTCAAGAAGAGGCCTAACCAGTGCCTAATAGAGGTGAATAGTACTTCATGGGATTTGGAGACTATACACTTGTTAATGAAGTGTAAAATAGCATTTGCCTTTTTTTCAGCCACATCACATTGTTACTCGTATTCAGCTGGTGATCAAGAAAAATTCGAAGATCCTTCTTGCTAAGTATCCCCCATCTTGTAACTACACATTTGGTTTTTTTTCCTAAGTATAGAACTTTGGACTTATCCCTGTTAAATTTCATTCTGTTGCTTTCAGCACATTACTCAAGCATATTAAGAGCTTTTTAAAATTTTGTTTCTATCTTCCAGGGTGTTAGCTATTCCACCCAGTTTTATGTCATCTGCAGAGCTGGTAAGCATTCCCTGCACTTCCTCGTCCAAGTCATTAATAAAAATGTAGAAGAGCACCATTCTGAGCCTTGTGGTACCCCACTTGTTACCTCCTCCCAGTTTGAGAAGGAGCCCTACGCTCTGAGTATGATGCTGTAACCAACTATTCATCCACCTGATAGCTGTTCTATCCAGCCCACATCTAGTTAGCTTGCTAATCAGAATATCATAGGGCATTTTGTCAAAAGCTTTGCTGATGTCAAGATGTATTACATCTACAGCATTCCCACTGCCAACTGATCAAAAAATGAGATAAGACTAGTCTGACAAGATTTGTTCTTGGCAAATCCATGTTGCCTTCTAGTTATCACTGCAATGTTTTCAAGGTGCTTCCAGAGTGACCACTTAATAATCTGCTGCAGAATTTTCCCTGGGATTGATGTCACACTGACTGGTCTGTAATTCCCAGATTCTTCCTTTTTGCCCTTTTTGAAGATAATGTTGTTAGCCTTCCAGTCATCCAGCACTTCACCAATCCTCCATGATTTCAAGAAAATAATCGATAAAGGTTCTTAGAGTTCTTCAGCCAGTTTCTTCAATACTCTTGGGTACTGCTCATTGGGCCCAGGAGGTTTGAAGTCATTCAAAGTAATGAGGTACTTGCAATCCTTTCCCCTCCACTTGCACTTCATATTTGCCTGGAGGGTCATAGATGGTCTTTAGGAAAAACACCAAGCAAAAGTAGAAATGCACTGCTTTTTCTTCACTGTCTGTTAGCATTTTTCCATCCCCATTGAGTAGCTGAGCCACTAGTTCTTTTCTCTGTCTTTTGCTATGCATGTAGCTGAAGAATTTTTTTCTTGCTTTTGTGTCTCTTGCTAATCTTAGCTCATTCTCAGCTTTTGCCTTCCTAACACCATCCTTGCAATTCTTTGCTACCTGTCTGTACTCTTCTGTTGTGGCCTGGCCTTCCTTCCACTTCCTTTATCTGTCCTTTTTGTTTTTCACGTGCTTTCTGAGATTTTTGTGAAACCACATTGGTCTTTTATTTTCCCTGTCTCCCACCTTTTTTTCTTGTTGGAATAGTTTGCAGGTATGCCTTTAGAAATTCCCTTTTTAGAAACTCTCACCTGTCTTGGACTCCTTTTCCTGTTGCCAATGTATGCTTGTGTACAAAAAATGTTTATATCTTGGTGGCAAATTGCTGCTCATTAAGTAGGTGCCAATTACTGTTTAAACCTAGGTGGCAAATGGATGCTCTTTAACTATGTGCTAGTTGCATTCGTGCACATGTAGCTACTTATATGATGGGGTGCATGCTGAGGAATGCAACTGTGCTTCATTAATGAGCAGTCATTTGCTACCTAAATTTAAATAAATTTTCTTATGCAAGTGTAATCAGCAGTTGGATCCTATTTACCTTTTTTTTAATTTTTTAATTTTTAGTTTTAGTTTTAACTCATATGATGCTGTTTCAAAAATGGGTAAGATAAACTGTGCTCCTTGACCTTTCTTGCTTACTCCTAACATGGTATGAATAACAAAAAGTTGGCCACCTTACTTTCTACTGCAAGCAAACTGTAAAAAAACTGTTAGGGACTTTGAGACGAACAAATTAGAGAAAAATTTAGGAATTCACGATCCTTCCCTTCCAACTGAGATCTTGTTAAAATTCCCAAATGTATTGTTACAGGAAAACATGAATCAGTGAGATACTGGGGGACACCAATCCAGAACATGAAAGGAGGTATTACTTTGGGAGTTATTTCTTTTTTTCTTTTTCTTTTCTTTTTTTTAACAAAAAACAAATATGTAAAGCCTACAGTGGGAATTCTTTGAGAACCCACATTTTAAACTGTAATAATGCACACAGTATGCCATTGTTTTCATTGTTTCCTCACCTCTTATGTATAATGGATTTGAAAGACATCTTTCTCTCCTAGCTCCTCAATTTACAGGCCAGGATATTTGTTCTCACTGAAAGGGAAGGTTGGCTTCCCACACACACACCTTGTCTTCTGACAGCACTCATTTTACATTATTTGCAGAACTGAAATAGAGTGGTTGTGAAACCAACCCCTGAATATTTGCAGCATCCCACTTTGGAAAGATAAGGCAAGAAAAATAGGGTTCCCTGTTTTTATCTGTCCATTTACCATCATTAAAAGTTAATTACCTTTGATCTGCAAGAACCAGGGCCAGCCCTGCCATTAGGCATTAGGTGAGGGGTTTGCCTCCAGCAGCTGATTTTGAGTTGTTCTGAAAAGACAGGAGATTCTTTGTCATTTCATTTGTCACAGCTATATTGTTAGTGACAGTAACAGGAAAGGTGTTTATGAGATTCTTCTCTAAAGTGTCAAAACAACTTGGCTGGTCTAAGGTATTATTGTTTACCTAGAAGAAGGCAGATGCTTTGGGCTGGCCCTGATGCTAGCCATTTTCCCTGGAATTGCCATCCTTCAGTCACCCTGCTTTTATGAACAATCCAGATGGTGATACTACAAACCATACCAGCCCAGCATTATTGGGAGGGGGTGTTATTCTTTTCCTGGCTTGAATGCAATTCAGTTGTTTGTTTTGTTTGCCTGTCTCTGCCATTTTGTCATGCAATCAGTATCAGCCAGTGACGCCCATTTGTGTGTTTGTGCCATGAATCCATTCTGTGGAGTTCTGGGGGGGTTTTTTGTCTGCACTATCCAAGGTGCCATCTGTATTTTGTGGGTTAGGATTCAGCACCTTGGATAACTCCAGTAAAAAGCACACTAGAACCAAGGGAGGAACCACAGCACCCCCAAAAAGAATCACCGGCCCCCACTGCCTGCATTACCTCTTCCCTCTTTATATTCACAGATACTGCATTTTCCTCCTAAGTTTTCCCCACCATTCATTTTGTTGTTGCACAACTGTGCCTTTGAGAAAGTATAATAAAATTAGAGACGTTCTGGATAGCTCAGTGGCTTCGGTATCTGGCTGCAGGGCCAGAGATTGGGCATTCAAATCCCCACTTGTACCTCCTTGACAGGGGTGGACTTGATGGTCCATAGGATCCTTTCCAGCTCCACAGTTCTAAGATGATGATGATGATGATGATGATTCAACCAGTTCCCTCACAGGGAACTTGATACATCTCTTTTCTTTCTGCTAGGAAGAAACTTTCTTCCAGGACATTTTCTCCTGGCAGTGCTTTGGGAAGTGCACTGTAGCTACAAAAAAGCAGGAGCTGTTTAGGAGCCTCAATTTGCTTTTATTTGTGTCTTACAGGTGAGAAAGAGGAGGATTCCTGAGTCAGGCCAAAAGAGATTACTTGGCTCTGTGTAACTTATCAAGGTTGGGGTGGAAGTGCTTCTGCTTCCCATGGGCTCAGCCACTGTGACAAAGCAGCCTTAAAAGGGAGCTGGAGGGCCATGTGTTCTCTACTCCAGTGTTGAGGCAGTCGCAGTGTTAACAGTGGTGGCACCCGCGTCTAGCAGAACCCACAGCAGCACAGAGTAAGGAGGAGGCCTGGGACGGGGAGAAGAGCCTCTCCTGCCTCTTGCTTGTGTGCAGATCAGTGGAGCAGAGCCTGCCCTCCACCTGCAGCAATTACTCCTGTCCACTTCATCCTAATGCAACATGCAAATCTTTAGTGGCAGCTTTTGGAGAAAAGGGCCACCTGAGGTGATCAAAGAACAAATAAGATGAAATAACAGACAGTCAAATGTTTGAATGTCCTCCTTCCATAGGGGGCATAATAATTCTGTCCTTGTAATGTGTGGATGAGAGAATGTGGTGCAGTAGAAAGAGAGATGGAGTAGACTCAGAAGACCTGGGTATGAAACCATGCTGGTCCATGGAAACCTACTGGGGTGTGTGTAGTACTGGTAAAACCAATCCTTAAACATCTCATATACCTGGAAAACCCAATTCGGGTCACTATAAGTTGGATGTGATTTAGTAGCACATAAGAAAATACAGTGTATGGATGTGCACTCTAGGATTCCTGTAGTGAATATAGCACTGAATTAACAGCTGTGCAAAATACGTAATCCTTATAATTTCCATTCAGGCTGGTTGAGGACAATCCACAGCTGATTGGTAGGGCACCTACTTTGCATGCTGAATGCCCCAGGTTCAAACCCCAACAGTTCCAGATATAAAGATATATAACCTCCCTGGAACTCCAGAGAACCACTGCCTTTCAGTGTCACCAAGACTAGACTAGATCGGATGGACAAATGGTCTGACTTCGCATTAGGCAGTTGTGTATGTTCCTAGGAGGAAGATCAATGCATCCACATGGCCAAGGATCCTGGTGTGAAGAAAAGGAAGGTTTGTTGTTGTTGTTGTTGTGTAGTCGTTAAGTCGTGTCCGACTCTTCATGACCTCATGGACCAGAGCACTCCAGGCCCTCCTGTCTTCCACTGCCTCCCGGAGTTTGGTCAGATTCATGTTGGTAGCTTCGATGACACTGTCCAACCATTTTGTCCTCTGTCGTCCCCTTCTCCTCTTGCCTTCACACTTTCCCAACATCAGGGTCTTTTCCAGGGAGTCTTCTCTTCTCATGAGATGGCCAAAGTACTAGAGCCTCAGCTTCAGGATCTGTCCTTCCAGTGAGCACTCAGGGTTGATTTCCTTCAAAATGGATAGGTTTATTCTCCTTGCAGTCCAGGGGACTCTCAAGAGTCTCCTCCAGCACCACAATTCAAAAGCATCAATTCTTCGGCGGTCAGCCTTCTTTATGGTCCAGCTCTCACTTCCATACATCGCTACTGGAAAAACCATAGCTTTGACTATGTGGACCTTTGTCGGCAAGGTGATGTCTCTGCTTTTTAAAATGCTGTCTAGGTTTGTCATTGCTTTCCTCCTAAGAAGCAGGCGTCTTTTAATTTTGTGGCTGCTGTCACGATCTGCAGTGATCATGGAGCCCAAGAAAGTGAAATCTGTCACTGCCTCCATATCTTCCCCTTCTATTTGCCAGGAGGTGATGGGACCAGTGGCCATGATCTTAGTTTTTTTGATGTTGAGCTTCAGACCATTTTTGGCGCTCTCCTCTTTCACCCTCATTAAGAGGTTCTTTAATTCCTCCTCACTTTCTGCCATCAGAGTGGTATCATCTGCATATCGGAGGTTGTTGATATTTCTTCCGGCAATCTTAATTCCGGCTTGGGATTCCTCCAGTCCTGCCTTTCACATGATGTATTCTGCATATAAGTTAAATAAGCAGGGAGACAATATACAGCCTTGTCGTACTCCTTTCCCAATTTTGAACCAATCAGTTGTTCCATATCCAGTTCTAACTGTTGCTTCCTGTCCCACATATAGATTTTTCAGGAGATAGATAAGGTGGTCAGGCACTCCCATTTCTTTAAGGACTTGCCATAGTTTGTTGTGGTCCACACAGTCAAAGGCTTTTGCGTAGTCAATGAAGAAGAAGTAGATGTTTTTCTGGAACTCTCTGGCTTTCTCCATAATCCAGCGCATGTTAGCAATTTGGTCTCTAGGTCCTCTGCCCCTTCGAAATCCAGCTTGTACTTCTGGGAGTTCTCGGTCCACATACTGCTGAAGCCTACCTTGGAGGATTTTGAGCATAACCTTGCTAGCGTGTGAAATGACTGCCATTGTACGATAGTTGGAGCATTCTTTGGCACTGCCCTTCTTTGGGATTGGGATGTAGACTGATCTTTTCCAATCCTCTGGCCACTGCTGAGTTTTCCAAACTTGCTGGCATACTGAGTGTAGCACCTTAACAGCGTCGTCTTTTAAGATTTTAAATAGTTCAATTGGAATGCCATCACCTCCACTGGCCTTGTTGTTAGCCATGCTTTCTAAGGCCCACTTGACTTCACTCTCCAGGATGTCTGGCTCAAGGTCAGCAACCACACTACCTGGGTTGTCCGGGACATCCAGATCTTTCGGGTATAATTCTTCTGTGTATTCTTGCCACCTCTTCTTGATGTCCTCTGCTTCTGTGAGGTCCCTACCATTTTTGTCCTTTATCATGTCCATCTTTGCACAAAAGGTTCCTTTAATATCTCCAATTTTCTTGAACAGATCTCTGGTTTTTCCCTTTCTATTCTTTTCCTCTATTTCTTTGCACTGTTCATTTAAGAAGGCCCTCTTGTCTCTCCTTGCTATTCTTTGGAAATCTGCATTCAATTTTCTGTAACTTTCCCTATCTCCCTTGCATTTTGTTTCCCTTCTCTTCTCTGCTATTTGTAAGGCCTCGTTGGACAGCCACTTTGCTTTCTTGCATTTCCTTTTCTTTGGGATAGTTTTTGTTGCTGCCTCCTGTACAATGTTACGGGCCTCCATCCATAGTTCTTCAGGCACTCTGTCCACCAAATCTAGTTCCTTAAATCTGTTCTTCACTTCCACTGTGTATTCATAAGGGATTTGGTTGAGATTATACCTGACTAGCCCAGTGGTTTTTCCTACTTTCTTCAGTTGAAGCTTGAGTTTTGCTATAAGAAGCTGATGATCAGAGCCACAATCAGCTCCAGGTCTTCTTTTTGCCGACTGTATAGAGCTTCTCCATCTTTGGCTTCAGAGAACATAATCAATCTGATTTCGGTATTGCCCATCTGGTGATGTCCTTGTGTAGAGTCGCCTCTTGTGTTGTTGGAAAAGAGTGTTTGTGATGACCAGCTTGTTCTCTTGACAAAACTCTATTAGCCTTTGCCCTGCTTCGTTTTGAACTCCAAGGCCAAACATACCTGTTGTTCCTTTTATCTCTTGACTCCCTACTTTAGCATTCCAATCCCCTATAATGAGAAGAACATCTTTCTTTGGTGTCAGTTCTAGACGGTTTTGTAAGTCTTCATAGAATTGGTCAATTTCAGCCTCTTCAGCATGGGTGGTTGGTGCATAAACTTGGATGACTGTGATGTTGAAAGGTCTGCCTTGGATTCGTATTGAAATCATTCTATCATTTTTGAGATTATATCCCAGTACAGCTTTTCCCACTCTTTTGTGGGAAAAGCTGTACTGGGGCTAAACCTTAAGGAAGGTTTAGCCTGTGACAAAGACCTGCTGTCAACCCAGCATCTGCCTCCAATGTAGGTCTTTCCCACTCCACAAAACAGCAAGCCAGTGACAGCTTCTGTTTGGATTCCAACTTCCAAACTTCCATCAATCTCCCTCAAGCAAAGCTGTGGGAATCTTAAAAATGAAACCCTTTTTTTCCCTAAAATCTACTGTGCAAGATTTGTCATTTCATGAGAATGAGGTGGCCGAGGGTAATTGTTGCAGGTTGAGGGCAGGTTTTGCTCCATTGATCTGTGCATATGCAAGAAGCAGGAGAGGCTGTTCTCCTGGTTCTTAGCAGATTGTAGCAAATGTTGTATGGTTTGTTTTATTATGAAGTACCTGCCTCTTTGCCTTGTTACATCCCTTAATAATAGTTAATCTTTCAATTTAGATGAGAGGTTTTGGAGTGAGTTGCTGACAAACTCATGGGTGAGTTCTCCCCACCACCGCGTGCCTTGGCCAGCTGAGTTACATTATTGGCCTTTAAGCCAGAGGGACCTAAAAAAGAAGAGGATAGACTGAGGATCAGCTGGAAGCTTGCACTGGCAATCCCATTTATTTCTGAGTAAAGATATCTTACATCCTGATTCAAGCCAGCAAAAAGTATGTGATGGCAATTTTTAAAAACAGGCGAAGGACACGTTGTTTCCAGTCTACCTACGGGGTTGATGCTGGTGTGGTCTATTTCTACACCAACCCAAGCTTCCCTTGATGATATATTCCACCATTGACTGTGTTAAAGGCTGGTACTTTTCTAGATAGTTGCTAAACCTACATGGAACCCACAGTAATATAATGAATGGGAAGGGAACAGTGCTTGCAGCCAAACAGAATGGGAGACCTTGTTAAAATTCTAGGCTCTTATTTCATTGTTGCTACCCTTTTTTATGGCTGGAGCATCTGTGCCTTTGAATAGCTGCATGAGAGCCAGCAATGTGTTAAGTGAAGCTTTTCCCACCGTGGGGATGCAGTGACAGAGAAAGCCTGTTAAATTTCAATTTGTATTAAAGATGCAGTCTCTTCTTCAGGTGGAACACTGGCCTTTTGAGAGCATAAAAGCTAGTGTAAATGAGAGCCTAGCAGGTTTGATAATAGTATAATTTTTAAAATAAAAAAAAGCACCTTAGGCACATATTTGGAACATCACGCAGTCCACAAAGGGGTTTTAGAAGATTTTATTACCTATTAGCTATGCAATAAACCTTACTCTGTCCTTTGCTAAACAAATGCATAAAGGAAAAAGACAGAGATCTTGTGTCTGGAATCAGCTCCATGTTTGTTGGGGAGCAAAGCAAAACAAACACGGTGGGGCCCTTCCTTCTTTGTCCTCCATCCAGGTTTATGTAATGATAGTGGGCAGGTTGGTATGAGCTGCTGTTTAAATTTCCCCTGATGCCTCAGATTAATACTACAATAGAGACTTGGGAGATTGGATGAAAATGGTTCATGGTGGCCCCTCACCATCCCTTGCCCAGCCCGGCTCAGGCAGCTGCAGTAGTGCCAGATGTTGGTTCCCATGCCTGCTTGAACTGGATACAAAATGCACTGGAAACATTTATGCCTTTAATCATCTTATAGCTCATCTTTTCAGTTCTGGCCATGCTGAGCTCATTCAGATCCTCATCTGCCCAATTATGCACCAGCATATTCCTAATTACAGAGTCCAGCTGGCCTCCGATTTCCATCTCTCCCAGACTGAAGCCGGGGTCAGGGATCCAAGCAGCAGCCTGTGAATTTAAAACGAAGGACACCAGGAGACATGCTAATAAAGCCAACAAAGGCACAAATGCAAAGTGGTTGTATCAGAAACATCTTTGTAGACACAGTGCATGTTGGAAACAGCTCAAACTCAGCTGTACTGAGTTCTTAAAACTAGCAAAACTCTGCCTGTCTGTGGCCATTAACTAGCACTGTGTCCTCCTGTGAGTTAACTTCTTTTGCACAGAAATATACTTAAGATTCAAAGCACAGTTTTCAGTTATAATGCTAGGAAAGTGCAAAGTTAGTCTGTGGGGAGAAGTTTCTTTACTGGAATTGTTGATCAGGGTCACTGTTTCGGTTAGCATCCAGGAACCATCCCATTTTCCTGGCAGTGTGCCTTTAACCATGTGGTATTCCCAGTGCCTCAGGAAATGTTGTTTTACACACCACAGCTCCTCAAGGCGATTCTGTGAGTTGTGCTCTAAGAAAGGTGACATTTACATGCTCTGATTATTATGGGCAGATATGTCACTGTTGATATTTTACCCAGCATAGAATCCTAGCGACAGGGAACAAGGCACTTGCCATAAGCTCCTTGTCAGGTGGCAACTGGCATTCCTCAGGTGGATACACAACCTCTGAAGAAGTGACACGTTGGTCCTTAAAATACCTGACAGGCCTCTTCACAGAAACAGCTGCTGAGGCTTAAATTCTTGGTGAGGTTGCTTCACACCACATGACTTACTACTTTCAGATCCTGAATATACTAGTCTCTTAAACTGGCTTGAAGCCCAGGAGACGCAAGCTGCAATAGAAACACTGACTGAGTGTTCTCAGGAGAGTTTGGAAACATTCATATTTTTGGAGTAGAACACCAAGAAGCAACTTTCCAGTCTCCAGTCTGGCAGGTTGTAGGTTGTCCACTCACTCCTGCTTGATAAGTATGGGCTGCAATCAAAGTATTAATTAGGGGCCACTCTTTTGAAATCAAGATTATTTGTCTTTAGAAATGGTTAGATATGTCAATGAGAATTACGATGGACCTCAATAAAAACTATGTTCTTGTTAGGCTTATATCTTTAAAGCAGGGGTCTCAAACATGTGGCCCGGGGGCCAATTGCGGCCCGCGGGATGATAGTTTGTGCCCCCGCCTTAATATGAAAGTTTAAGGGGCAGGAGCAGCGGCGGCGGCACCTACTTGGTGAGCGTGGGGCTTCCTCCCCGCCTCATAGGGGCTGGGTCCCGCCTCCCCCCCCCGAAGCACCCACGCGTCCAGAAGGGGAGCCCTCTCTCTGCCCAGCAGTCTTCTCCCTCAGGAGTTTGGCGCCACCGGGGCTCTGCTTTTAGGTCTCTCTCTCTCTCTCTCTCTCTCTCTCTCTCCCTCTCCCCCCTCCCGCTCTTCGCGGGTCACCTGGCGAGGCTGCTGCTGCTGTCGCCTCGTCCTCTCTGAGCTTCTCCTTCCCCCGCCTGGCGCTCCTCCGCTCCCTGCCCAGACGTGCCGTGGGAGGGGGTGCTGCCGAGAGAACAGCCTTCTCGCGCGCTCTCCCCTCCCCCCCCCGTCTCCCTGAGCCACACTGGGCAAGACCACGGCATCTTGCCAGAGTGGGAGTCAAGAAGCCCCAGGAAGCCCCATTAGCCCTTGGGTAGGGGGGAGAGATTACTCTGCTGATGGGGCCAGCCTTGCAGAAGGGGTGCATGCAGCTGCTAGGGGTGTGTGTGTGCACAGGGAGTGGAGGAGCACCAGGCGGGGGGAAGGAGAAGCGCAGAGAGGACGAGGCGACAGCAGCAGCAGCCTCTCCAGGTGACCCGCGAAGAGCGGGGGAGGGAGAGAGAGACCTAAAAGCAGAAGCCCCGGTGGCGCCAAACCCCTGAGGCAGAAGACTGCCGGGCAGGGAGAGGGCCCCCCTTCTGGACGCACAGAGCCACATTTCAAATTTTTGCGGACCCCTTCTCCTTTGATGTGCAAGATGCCCCTCCTGTGCTTCAAATGGAGCTCATTGACCTGCAGTGCAACTCTGAACTCAAAGCGAAGTTCAGGGAGGTGAGTGGAAAAGCAGACAAGCTTGGGCAATTTTTGAGAGAATTGACCCCCAGCTTCCCTGAGCTTTCCCGAATGTTCAAGCGGACCATGTGCCTTTTTGGGAGCACATACTTGTGCGAAAAGCTCTTCTCCACCTTGAACTTCAATAAGTCCAAGTACAGGTCCAGACTGACTGATGATCATCTTCAAGCCATACTGAGGGTCTCAACTGCTTCCTCCCTCAAGCCAAATGTGGCTCGGCTATGCAAGAGGAAGCGCTGCCAGGTCTCTAGCAGCAAGGAGTAGGCAAGAGAAGCCATGTTCAGAAGAACAGTTCATGTTCTTCAATGTTCATTGATTTATTTTCTTACTAATTCTTAATTTGTTTATTTATTTTTTCATCTTATTTTGTGTTAAAAAATAAAGAGATTTGAGAAGATTGGAATTTTTTTAACAAAGCTTTTCTTGTGGAAAATCTGATGCGGCCCAGCCTCACCCAGACTCTGCCTCCAGCGGCCCCCAGGTAAATTGAGTTTGAGACCCCTGCTTTAAAGTCATCCATAAGTGTATAAGATGCCTATCGGAATGTACGTTGCCTTTCAAATGTGGACTGAGTGCTCGGAGAAGATCCCCCACAGTTAACCCTGGCCTAGGAACTCAGAAGCTGTTGCAAAGAAGGTGTCCTATAGGTGTGTTTTTACTCTTTGGAGGAGGCAAGTATGAAGGAAAGGAGGCTCTGCCTTCTTCAAAGGCAATCTGAACAGCAGATTAGAGATGGGGGTATTCATATATGAATACGAATATCCACACACAGCTGGACTAAACGAGGGGCCTGCCCCTGTGGCCGGCCCATCCACTCATGCATCTGGCAGCTGCGGCGGCCTCGCTCATCCTTCCAGTTGCTCCTGGAGCTCCGCTCTCTTCCTGCTCGGCTAGCGACTCAGCAGCCATGCAGGGAGATTCGTCCTCCCTCCCACTGCCTGGAGTGGCCAGGCGAGCAGGAAGAGAGTGGAGCTCTGGGAGCGATTGGAAGGATGAGCGAGGCTGCCACCACTGGTGGACATGTGAGTGGATGGGCCGGCCACAGGAGCCGGCCCCTCGTTAAGTCCAGCTGTGCCCGGGTCGTGAGCAGAGTTTTGGCTGCAGGACAGCAGTTTAATCACTGCATCATGAAGCTCTCTGATACATGTTCCTTTGCATAAAGAAGAGTAGTTTGTGGCTTTGAAGCAATTGCTGTCAAATTGTAAAACATACTCATCGTCATTCATAACATGTTTGGTATGTGCAAATATTGAATATGCAAATATGATACTCCTTGTCATTTCCTTTCTTTATTATTGTAACACAGCTTTGGAATAGTGCAACCAGAGGGGGGTGGTTCTGCTGTCAATAAAGATGGAAACATCCACTTCTCCTGAAGATATGGGAATGATAGTGGGTACCTGGGCATTAGGAGAATCTTAGATGCTCCCAAAGTTAATTTAAAAAAAAAAATTGATGTTAGCAATTAACTCTGAAAGATTCCACAGTTTTTCTTTTCTTTTGAATGCTGGTTAAATAGCAGTATAAGACTGAAGGAAGAAAAATGTCTTCATCTAGAACAAGAAATTGACGTGGATTCTCCAGTGTCAAGAGCAAAGTGCTCCAGAAGATCAGCACAACTGCCCTCAATGCCCAACTCTGAGTCCTGGCAACAGCAACATTGCTTATTGCAGTGTCTTCATTTTAAAGGAGAAACACTCTTTAGCCCTTATCATAGCTATGTTGCCGAAATGGCAGCACTACAGAGACAGGTGGGAGCCTGCCTGCAGCTTGTGGGCTACATGCTGCTGAGTATCACTGTCTCAGCGGGAAACAACAGGCAAGGTGAGAGGTTAACAGGCTCTTTGGCCGGGTCCCTCCAAAAGGATGCCAGAAATATCATGATTCTGGTTCTCACATTTTATGTTATAGCCTGGTATGTGAGCCTGCTGTTCATTACGCTTTCTTTTCGCTGCTCTTTCTTTATGGTTTCATGGTGCAAGGGTTCCAGGAGAATCAGAAGTCTGGCTAGCCATCTTGTATGGCCACTATCTGCCCCAGCCCTGCCACATGTGCATGATGGCGCTTTGTGGAGACTATAGGGACAATAGGCCTTGTTACAACATCTCACCAACACAATGGCTGTTGTTAGGCCTGGATCCACTGGAGCACTGTTCAGTGCTTCCACTGCTAGAGTCAGTATCATTGGCTAGAATCTCCTGTCCAACCTTTGCCACAGCCCTCTTTTCCAACTTGAAAACTTTCCAGGAGTTGCAGAATACAGTCTTATCCTTCTGAGATGTTGCACCAGTCATCCAGAAATGGTGACTGTTTTAGACTACTCCTCCCAGTATGGCCACACTGATTGTGGGATTCTGGAAATTGCCTTACCACTAGTAACTTTTCACATGGCGCAATAGCCCTTGTATGTGATCCAATCTTATCCACCCATTGCCTCCCACAGTGGGCCATTGGACAAAGCTTAAAGTATGGGAGAAAAGCAAACAAGATGCACTCCCATCTGCCCCAGCTGAAAGAGCTCTAGAAAGTAGGCGATGTATTTATATTCTCAAAATGGGGAGGGGAAACAGTGCTGTCATTTGTAGCTGTTTATTAGTGAGCAGATGAACACATTTGTATTTCATACTTACCTTTGTTGTTTACATTTCTAGAAAAATTATCTTCACTGAATGCAGAAGATGCAGGGTAACTGGAGAGCAGCCATTTTCAAAGCAGGGGCCATTTGAGCTTCAGAAAGGTCAAGGAGAGCTGCAGGGCAAGGGCAGCAAAGCGGTGCTTAAACTAATAAAGGAAGGGAGCAAAAAAGAAGTCTAGCATTATATTTACCTCCTACCTACAGATCTTTCTGTTGCTTTCCCTTAGCAACATAGAGTGAGCAATGAGCAGAGCAGAGAGAAAGAAGGAGGGAAGGCAAGAGAGACAGCTCTAGGCACCACCTGACATAATTAATTTTAGATCAAACTCAGCTCAGCATCAGGGGCCTCCTCCCCACTGTTTCCTTAACATCAAGGCAACTTTGCTGCAGACAAGAAAGATTTCAGGAAACAATTTTATAATAGCTCGAAACAAGCACTGGTATGTTAGAATGGCATGGCCTCCTGTCAAACGGCAATGCCATTCCACAAAGTATGTCCTCCGGCTCAGCATTTTGTGAGACAGACTAGAAGCCAGGCACACAACAGAAGAGCAGTAGGGCTGGGTTTGGAAAAGACCACTTTTCATTTGTGGAATCCAGGGACGGTCAAACCACCACTTCATACTGTCTATATTTCCACAGTCCCCCAAAGCTGTGACTTGACTCATTAACTACTGAGTCTATAATCCTATACATGCTCATGTGAGTTACATTTTATGCACAGATCCATTTCATGGCAATTTGTATGGGTCAGGGAAGGTGGTGGATAATTACAACCTTGTTTTCCCAGAAGTCAGACTAGTTGTGGGGCTTAGCCTGGTTAAGCCTGCAGAGGATTTCACCCTACTTTAGCCTTTCTAGTAAAGTGTTTGTTTACTGTGTTATATAATGGATCATATTTGACGGGCTGAGGAGCCAACAAGGAAGCAAATGGATTAGCACATGGCGACAGCAGTCAAGAACTGCCTCTTATATGTTGGACTAAATTAAAAATTGCTTCTCACTCTGGAAGGGGAACTAGTTTTACAGCCTTTTCCTGTTCCAAAGATAGATGTAAGTGACTCTCTGAGTGGTTGAGATTATCTGGTTTCTTCATTTCCTGTTAATTCCTGTTTGTTATTAATAGCCAAGTTAAGCCAAAGTGAAAAGGTAGGGTTTGAATAACCCATCAGTGCTGTTCATAATATCCATCCACCTACAGTCTTTTAAAGTACTTTTATAATGTTTTCATTTTAAAGATAGACTGATGAGAAATTTTCAATTGTTTGATGCCAATGTCAGCAATAAAGCACACAATAGTTACTAACACATACATCAGAATTAGATGATGCAGTTAACATGTCATTGGAACAGGACTGAGAAGTAGTTACATATAACTAATAACTTTTGGAGTAATAAGTATCCTGTTTCCCCAAAAATAAGACCTAACCTGAAAATAAGCTCTAGTATGATTTTACAGGATACTCGTAATATAAGCCCTACCCCAAAAATAAGTCCCAGTTAAGTGAAACCCCGCCCTCCACCATTGTGCAGCAACCAGAAGAAGATCATATGACTGTATGTGAATAAATGTAGATTGTTGTACATGAAAAATATAAAACAATCCCAAAAAATAAGCCCTAGTGCATTTTTTGGAGCAAAAATTAATATAAGACCCTGTCTTATTTTCGGGGAAACACGGTAATGCAACTAGAAGTTACAATGTTATTTTTAGGTATAAGAAGTAAAACCCATGTTACTTAGTAACAGTTACAAGTAACTGTTTCAAAATTTTCTTTTTAAGCGCAGTTTAAGGAATTTAGGGACATTTCAATGCTAATTTTTCAAGTTTTATGCTTTTCTTTGGTTTAATCTTTTTAATATTTCCAAGTTACAATATCAGGAAGGGTTACTAGAGGGAACCAGAGAATGTGTCCCTGGGTTTCTTCTGCCCTGCTGGTAAGGATAACACAACACAGTATTAATGTGTACCTCAATAAATTAATTTCAAGAACAATAATGGCAACCTAGTTGCCAAGAAGCAATGCAATGCAATGAGTTCCTTCTAAAATGTAATGTTCCCTTGAGAAGTAAAAGATATCTGTTCACTCTGACACTAACTCACCTCTGCTATCATGTAGCAATTTGGCTTCTTTTTGTTTTGTGATGGGTCATCAGAAGATAAAAGGACTTGGAGCTATGATGAAAATGTGTGCCTTGAGGGAACAAACATTGTTGACAGCAGGAAATACACATTCCCTTTAGCATTTGATTTTGCCAAAGAATGTGAGAATGTAGACATTTTCAGATGTTCTGATTAACGACCATTGGCATGAACTGGGGAAGGTGGTGTAACAAGAAAACTTCCCTTTAGCACCTGCATGTGTTTCATACTGAAGAAAATGTACATAGATTTGGGAGCAGATCATGCTGAAACAATACCAATCCCTCTTATATGTGTTGACCACTCATACTGAGAACATCTGTCAACATCTAAAGCAGGGGTGAGTGGTGTTCCGCCTTCCAGAAGTGGTTGGACTCTAACTCCTATCAGCCCTGGTTAGCGCAGCCAGTGGGGAGGAATGCTGGTAGTTGTAGTCCAGCAACATTCAGAAAACTGCGCTTTGTCTACCACTGAACTCTGATCAAAGCAGTGAGCTGCAAATGTATCTGCCTGTCCTGTGACAAATGCAGGAACCCCGAAGAAGCTTTTTTAAAAACCATTAAGCAAATCCTTACTCCTAAGAGTTTTGCTTTATTATATGAGCTTAATATAAGAGCAGAAGAAGACCTATCTAGTCAATGATTCTGTTCACACATTAGCCAAAGCATTGCCTGTGAGAATCCCACAACCATATATGAGGACAGTGGCCATCTCCTACTGTTACCAAGTGACTGACATTCAAACTTAGATTGCCTTTAATATCGGAAGTAATATGTTGCTACTGTCACAACTGATAGCTTTTTTCCTCCATTAGTTTATCTCAGCCTTTTTCAAATCTGTCCAAGCCATTGGCGGTCTCTACATTTTGCAGCAGTGAATTCCCCACACTTTTAAATGAGGCTCCACGTGAAGGAACACGTTCTTTACCTGTCCTGAATCTGACACCACTCAGCTTCATTGGATGTCCCCCAGGTTCTAGTATTACGAGAGAGAGAGAGAGGAGAGGTGCAATGAAGACAATGGGAAGGGAAAGTCTCCCTGTGAGCATTTCTTTTCATGGGTCTCAGCATTCAAGCCATTACATTTCAAGAGAGGCAAAAGAACTCAGGAAGTTCTAGCTGGGATGTCTATTCAGACGTGCAATTCATCACTTGGTCTCACAGTAGTCACCTGATGGACATCCCTGCACGCTGTCACTTCCATAAGCTGTTCTGTATTTATTCTCAAACAGAAAAGGATGGTGGTGGTTTTTAGAAATAGTTATATTAAAATGATTCTGTTTAATTTTATGAACAAATTGTAAATAGCTTTTGTGTGCAGTCATTTGAGTGTTCTTGCTTGTAGTGCAGGGATGGACCCTGAACCCAAATGGGGCACCCAACATCCCTCGAACCTGAAACTTATTTTGCACACACATACACCCCCCCCCAAAAAAAGGCCTCTCCTGCTCCTCAAAAGGCACCAGGGTCACTTTGCTGTGTTTTCTCCCCTCAGGCCCCTTTTAGGCCTTGGGGAACTTTTTTCTCAAAACTGGGAGTCAGCTTTTACCAAACATTACAGACTTCTTAAATTTTAAAAAAATTAAAACATTGAGGGGCACAAGGACAGCCCTTCAAGATCTAGAGGGAGGCAAGTTGCCCAAATCTGTTCTCATTTAGTATGTTGTAAGCAACAGATTTTTGTTGTGTTAATGATTAAGTTTTTTATTTGCCATTCTGTTAATTTTGATTATTCATTGTTGCAATGAACTGGACTGTTATGGCATATTGTTATATTTCTATCAGTTATAAAACAGATTTTGAGTACAGCAAAGGGACACATGAGCACATTTGGCAGTCATCCTCATCATCCTCACATGAACCCTTGCACAGTAGTAAAACAATGAAAGTATTGAGGTGTAAAGTCTGTAACAAAAAAAACAACCCTCCAAATGCATTTGAGCCAATAATATGGATTATCTGAGTCTGTTAATAGCTAAAGAAGGTTGAAAAGTCTCTATTTCTTACTCCAGTCCTCTGTCTTTGACAAATGTGAACCTGGCATGGATGCAGGCTGACTCAAAAGAGTTCAGCTTTGCACAGGGCAGCTGGAATTGCCAACGGAAGAACAGACAGCTTTCCTGACACCTCAAACAAGAAGGAGAATACATGAAAGCACTTCCGGAAGCTTTTATCCTTGTGGCATATGAAGCTGAAAATACCAGCTCTTTGTGAAATTTGTGTCATTATATCTGCCAGTAAAGGTGTGGCTGAACTCTTACACAGGGGGGAGGAGAGCACAGATTCCTACCACTGTGATGAGAGAGAAAAACCTGAACAGGAGGGCCATGGAATAGTGACATTTTAATGAACATTTTGAAATAACAGAATGTCTGTGCCAAAAGCAATCTTCCCTTTGTTACCTTTCAACAAGGAATAGCTGTCCACTAAAAGATTCTGAGCCATCTGGTGAATTTAGTCCTAGCATTTCATTTCCGGTGTCTGGGGCATGAATAGGACTTAGATGGAAATTCTAAAGTAGGACTTACTCACAAAGTCCACACTATATCGAAAATGTATCCATTTAAAAAGAAAACACTGGCTGAAACTGCACCGCACACTTATACATACATAACTCAGTGTTACACACAGGGTGGCTCCCATTACACCAGGGTGGAAGTGCTCTTCACACAGCTCTTGTGCATTGCACAATTGGTAACAGAAACCGCACAACCAACTGTACAATTGAATTGCACAATCCTTTTGCCGGGATGCAACAGCCAGCATGTTTACGCAGAGTACACTACACAGGTGTAGCATTAAATTATGCCTAGACAAACAGCATTCTGGCCATTTTCTTTGTACATTGATACCTTGCACATAATTTATGAATTACATAAATCTCAGATTCTTTGTGGTAAGCTCTGGTTACAAGTTATGTAACAGTATTTAGCTTGCATTTTTTTAAAATAAAAAAAGTATATTGCAATCCTATGGCGATCTAAAGATTGCAGAGGGGCTTGCTATCTGGTAAGTGCACAGAGCATTGCACTGTTTGGGGTTTTTGTTTTGTACATTTTATTAAAAATTTCAAACATAAAACTATAACCAAAACAAACACAAATAATAGGGAGAAACCGTGAAAAAGACAAAACAAGCAAATACATGAGGCTGAAATCTATCAGTAATAATCACCCAACTCATATTCTCAGTATTGTTTCAAATCTAGGTTTACATGGAATGTGCCCCAGCAAAATGTATAACACTGAATCAGACTAAAAGATTTGTCATACATTGTCTCCACCTTTTGGATATTTTAGGGAATGCATTTTAGAAACCTAAGCATACAAAATAAATCTATAACATGAGAAACATACACACCTACTAAATTAATTTTTACATGCTTGGAGGTGTAATTTGCCCTTTCCCAATATTTTTGCAGTGAAATTCAAATGGGAAATGGGCAGTTAATTTATTATTGCATGTTTACATCATATATTAAATCAAAAGATGACTGTGCCCCATCAAAACCAAGGAAGCAGAATATAACTGAGACGTCAGGGCGTTGCCTGCACATCAGTGGGCTTGTGGGGAGGATTCTGAGGCCACTTGCCCCATGTATCCAAGAGATCTTCAGACTTGCACTCCATTGCTTTGCAATGCAAAAAGCTCCATTTGAGCCAGGTGAAATTTATTTATTTCACAGACTGTTGGTGATACAGGAGGAAAGTTGCAACGCAAAGAGAAGAAACAACTGCATGTGTATGTGGAAGCCATAAGCAGCAGGACCTAACTTTACAGAGCCTGGAGGCAGTGGGTGTTGCAGAGTTTAGAATTTTCTGGTAAAATCTTTTTTGCTGCACATTAGGAGTATAGAGATGCACAAAGGCAAATAGCTACAAGTTCCCCCGAGTCTACCCCTTTCTCATTAACTGGCACTAAAAGTCTCAACAACTCACTCTGAGACATTTGTAGAAGAAATAATAAAAACATTTCTTTGCTTGCAGTGGCTTGAAATTACAGACTTGTGTAAACTACTTTCTTTACTGCACTTATAGTTAGCAACAAACCAAACAGATGAGTAGCAAGAAACAATTGCCACCAACCAATGAAAGAGAGAGATAGAACACCCAGCAGAGCTCCCTTTGAATGTCAAAAGCTGGAAGAAATAATTGGTTAGTGTTGGATAGATAATCACCCCAGTCCAGAAAAGTCACCCCCAGTCACCCAAACTACAGATAGCATGCAAGGTTATAAATAAAACTCCAATTGTAGGCACATTTGGCATTTTTTAAAATTGACTGAAGCTGGAAGTACCCTCCCCCCCCCTCTCTCTCTCTCTCTCACACACACACAGTGAGAAAGAGAGAGAGAAAAAAAACACACACGGGGGATACAGAGAAAAAGAAAGGGAAAACAGGATCAACCAAGATGATGCACATAGCATATTATTAGAAGTGTTCCCTTCAGCCGTGAGAGGTATCTGTCATCACTGTATCTTGCATTTAGTGTGTGATTGACCACTGGAAAAGAACAGACATACACATTACAGGCTCAGCTTGCAGGAAACACTGCTAAAATGAAGGATCTCTGAGGAACTCTCATTGTGAGAGGAAAAACAGGCTTATCACAGGGAATACCCATTCCCTCAAAGGTCTAGTTTGATTCAGAGAGACAGAGAAACAGAACACAAAGAAAGGAAAAAGAGAAGAGGGAAACAGAAAGTAATACTATTTCATATAATTAGTATGTGCTCCCTTATAGGGGGAAAGATGTCTGTTGGCCATATCATGTGATTTTCCTCACTGCAGTATCTTGCAGTTAGGTTGTGAGAAATAAATATATAGAGCAGAGGAGGGCAACTGCTGGCCCTCCAGCTATTGTTGGACTGCAACTCCCATCAGACTTAACAAGCAATGCCCATGGCAAGGAAGGGTGGGAACTGTAGTCCAGATACATCTGGAGATTCACAGGTTGTTCACTTCTGATAGAGTGAGAGGTAAGAAAGAGAGGCAAGCCATGAAAGGAAAGAAAGAAAGAAAGAAAGAAAGAAAGAAAGAAAGAAAGAAAGAAAGATGGGGGACAGTGTCCATTGACAAAATGAGGAAATTATCCACAGACTGATGTTGGGTGTGTGTGTCATTCTATCTTATTTTAGCTGTCCACCCTTCTCAAAGCTTCACAGATCTTTCAATTCTTTGTTTTGAGCATTTGCTTGCTTCTGATGCTTTCATCTGTAAAGCAACATCAGCAGCCAGTAAAATGTCTATGGGGAATTCGTAGGAGGTAAAACAGAATGGGGCAAAGTTGTTAAATGTTAAAAAAAATGGAAAAAAAGCAAACAGCATGAGATGTTGGTGATTTTCTGTGCTATATTGTGATGGTCTGGTATATTTAAAAAAATAAATGCTTATGAGAAAAAATGGAAAGGAAAGGAACAGCTGATATTCCAAGAAAATTAAATTAAAAAGACAGAAACAACAAGACAAATAGGGTGGGTGTTGCAGATTTTTTGTACTGTACTGTAGTATTGCACTATTTCAAAATAAACTCCTTTAAACTACTGCAACACCACAGTATGTTACAAAACTTAGTGGTATCCAAACCCATGCACCTAAGTATTACATTTATGCTACCCAAAAAAGGGCAATAACAGTAGATATGCCAAGAAAACTAAACTAAACAAAACAAACAGATAGGAGTGGCATTAAGGTGTAGAAATAAAGAGACTGGCCAGCAGAAACACAGCCATAAGGAAACCTCGTCCAATGACACACACTCAAAGGATGAATGGATCAGCAGGGAATAACATGATACCAGGGCCCAGGTGAGCAGATTGTACATTCCAAATTCGATTGTGCTTGATGGAGGAACTCAATTTTCAAAGCCGTTAAGCTCATCTTCTCAGATGTACTGCTGGAGATGCATGATACCTAAAAGATCTCTATAATCCATAGATTTTTCCCATGATATTACATTCTTGAAAGAAGATAAACAATGAGTTATCGTTGTCTTCCTCTTTTCCAATTACATTGAACTTTTCCTAGCATCATTGTCTTTTCATCCTACTTAGATCCAGTTATATACGAGATTACAGCCTATCAAAAAGTATTGATCTGGGGTGTTGTCAAAATGGTATGCATTATAGTGCTGAAGCCTTGACCCTCCCTGATTGGAACCTAGTCAGAAAATTTCTGGAATTAAGAACCAAAATATAAATAAAATATAATGGCTGTGATCCTCGCACTAAATTCAGCACTGTCTGGTCTGAATCCCTGCCACCTCCAGAGATAAATGGTTGTCCACGTAGAGGGGGACTGCTATAGGCCAGTTTCGCATTAGAGAAAGAAATGTCAATAAACTTTAAAATGTGGGGCAGGGAGAGATGCTGAAGATTCAAATATTATGTAAGTTAAAACAAAAAATGATATGCATATTTCCTCTCAGCAGTGCCAGCAAAGTACTTTTTTATACTTCATGTGGAGCTTGCAGATTTAATGAGGGAACAGCCAAGAAGGAAACTCTCAAAAAGATTCTAGCTGATGTGTAGAGAATGAGTGGACATTTCTCCAGATCGTGGCTTGTGCCAACATGTTCAGGAGCTTGAGCTGCCCAACCGTTTTCTTCTAAAAAAGAGTACTCGCCAATAAAGAATTAAAAATACTATATAATGTTATCTTAAGTACACAATACGGATTCAGGATGTTGTGCCTATATTTAAAGGTTTGTTAACTCTGTCAATTCTTCACACAGATTGTAGGTATGAGATTTATGCTATTGTTCAGCTTCACTGCCTGATTTATTTACACATTGCAAGGCACAACAGGGCCTCTTGAAGTTAAAGAATCTGGAGACTCTAAAATAAATTAGCTGCTGTCTTTAGGAAAACAGACTTTATGCCAGATAACACAAATGAGTCATCTACGTGGCCTGAGGGAGAATCGATCCTACATTCCTACAAAAAAAATCAAGTTTGGGCTTCAAGATGGGTAAAACTGCATAGTTCCTAAAAACTAATTCCAGCGTGAAGTCCAGTTCAGTAACGGGGTAAGAGCCATTGGTGTTGCCAAAGTATAACACAACACAAATACCACAGGAAAGTTGGTTGGTTTTAAAACAACAAGACTGATTTATATTCCACATTTCTGTTTGACAGGCAAATGAGAGGCTCCGACGATTATGCACATCCAAGATGGTTATGCCTGACTCCTTGTTTTGAGTGGTAACTCAGCCTAAACCCAGTTAGTATCAGAGCATAACATTGGATTGTTTGTTTTCGAAGGCTTTCATGGCCATGTTGCAGTATGCCTCTTTTTTGTCATGGGTGGTGGTTGGAGATTTTGTGAAGGTAACAGTCTGTGTGGGTGGGTTTTCTGTAGATCTTGTGTCCCAGTTGGAGGTCAGGTTTGCATATAACCATGACATCTAAGAAAGGTCTACAGAAAAAAGGGGCATAATCAAAACGCTGGTAGACCATGCGAATCGGAACTGTGAAGCTCAATTTCTCAGCACCGAACTAAACCACCTGAATTAGGCCCTACAGGCAAATGGCTATTCCAAGAAAGAAATCAAAAGAGCCATCAAACCAAGAAAACAGCACCGAACTGAAGAAGAAAAAGAGCCCCCCATAAACAAAGTATTTCTGCCATATATCAAAGGGGTCATGGACCACATGGGGAAACTGTTGAAAAAACACAACCTACAAACAGTATTCAGGCCCACCACAAAAATACAACAAATGTTATGGTTACAGAAGGACAAAAGGGATCCCCTCACCTCTGCAGGAGTATATCGTATATCTTGCAGTTGTGGCCAGGTATATATTGGGACCACAAAACGTAGCATCCAGACCAGAATCAAAGAGCATGAATGACACTGCAGACTAAAACAACCGGAAAAATCAGCAGTAGCTGAACATGCCCTGAAACAAGCTGGACATGAAATCCTATTTCAAAATACAGAAGTACTGGACAACACCAGCAATCATTATGTTAGTCTACACAGGGAAGCCATTGAAATCCACAAACACCAGCACAGTTTCAACAAAAAAGAAGAAAGTCTAAAAATCAACAAAGTCTGGCTCCCAGCACTGAAAAATACAGCCTGCAAAAAGGTCAATGAACTCTACCCAGCTACAAGGACTGGTGATCACTGCACACAAAAGACCAGCTAACAACACCCATCAATCACAGTGAGAGATCATCTCCCCCCCCCCTTATCACAACAAAACACCCATAACAAAAAACACCCTGATCACAGGAAACACCTAATCTCCTGAAAAGAACAAAACAAAAACAAAAACAAAAAAAAACCTTATCCCACAGCTACAAATACTCAACAATCCCACAGACTACACCAGAACACAGACAGAATTCTAGCTCCTGTCCTCTGAAGATGCCGGCCACAGAGACTGGTGAAACATTAGGAAGAAAAACCTCCAGAACACGGCCAAACAGCCTGAAAAACCCACAACAACCATTGGATTGTTTGTTTATCAGTGACATTTTTACCTTTTCTTTCTCCAACGGGTCCATAGCAGGATACATCATGGCCACACCCACCAATGCACTTTTTTTTTCTCAAAACAAACATATGAGGTAGATCAGACTAAGCAAAAGTAACTGGTCTAAGGTCATCCCAGGAATTCCATCAGGAGATGCCAAAACCCAGTCTAGGACCCACTTGGAATAGGTAGCTGAGATTTAAATTTGCTTGTCCTTATTGGGTTACTTTTGCATAAAATGAAACAGAAAATGGGGACTAGCTAGAAGCTGGAACAGAAAAGTGTGGGCCAGAAAAGGCATAATAAAATAATAAAATTTGAAAATAAAAATTGATGCCAAAATTCTCAGTAAGTGACACACATCAGGATAATATTTTAGTAAACAAACATAAAATATTGCCCTTTCATTAACCCCCTACTGCCCCCTAAACCATGTGAAACAGAACAGAATGGCATGGGACAGCAGCTGTACAGTAGGAAAAACCACCAACTGGAATGTGGTGGTCTCTGGGGATGCTTTGTAGCTTGTTGCATTTGCCCCTTGTAATCATGTGTGCCTGGTGGATTTGGTGGGTTTGTTTTGCTCAGAAATTGCCACTCCAGGCCATTCCATTCTCCCCTGGTTTGTTTGCGGGCATTGAAGTGTTAACAAAACAATAATATTTGATGGAATTGCCTTCTAAAATGTTGCTCTAATGCATGTCCATCGCATCCTGATAGTTTGGGCATTAGTTTTGATTATCAAGTGCCTATTCCAGATCATTATGTTCAATTCCATTTGTTTCCATGTTGGCTTTTACCTAATGCCTGGGGAAAGCCAGAAAATAAAATAATTGTGCACCAGTTAGGGTTACTATGACAACTGGAAAACACTGTTAATTTTTAGGCATTGCCATTTTTTATGCCTTGCTATCTATTTTTAGCCACTTACTCTTTATTCTCTGATGTTAATTGTTGGCCAGATTATACTATATAAGAAGATTGAGGGGGTAGAAAGAGAACTGACCCTGAGAATCAGATTCACAGAGGCCATGTTCATTAAAGCAGTTACCTCAGTTAATGATGCACGAGTTGCCTTTAGCTAAAGAAGAAAATTCAAAATAATTATTTCAGGCTGTGGTTCCAGATCCACTTACCTCAGTAGAAGCCTTGCTGAGCTCAAAGGGGCCTAATTCTGAGTAGCTATGTATAGCTTTGGACTGTAAGAACTGTCTGTTTTAAAAGCAATATAAATTCTTAACAGTCTTTACCTTCTGCACTGCTCACCCAGAGAGGAGCTGAAATGGGAAGGAGACAATGGCTGCAAGCTGAAAGAAAGTCCAAATAAACCCAACAGGGTTTATTTTGGGATAGACACGTAGAGAATTATAGTGTGCTAGAGAAAGGCATGGCCATGGTGGCTTTATGTCCCTCTTCAGTTGAGTACTGTGATTTTGGTTGGAATCACCCCAGTTCCCTGGCAAAATGAATGGAATAGGAATAGGAATCAGCCTATTTTATTTTTAGATAGGCTGCAACAGTAAGAGTAAGAAAGGAAGGCTGCTGAGATCAAGCTTACTGTGTGAGGACCACAGGTCTGACAAAGATCCCTTTGTGTCTTTGTTCATTGTTATGTATATACCCAAGAAGGTACTGGCCTCAGTACCATTTAAGTATCTTCTAGCACAAGGGTTTCCAGATGACCACATCTCCTTCCTCACAATATCATTTGGCTGTTTCCCAATTTTTATATGGGGTTTCTCCCATTCTAAAAGGTTGACTTGCTTCTTGTGTGGATTATTTATTGGCAGTAATTGATTTAAGACAAAAGATCCCCATATTTTGATTGCATGCTTTTGCCTGTGGTCTTAACCAATAGAAGACTAATAACTTAACAAGAATCTTCCAATAGCATATCACCAAGGTCTTTTTCCCGCCTCTGGCTAGTAAGCCTGGCTCCCCTGGAACATACAGCTGCATTCCTCCCTACCTAATTCTTTATGCACTCAAGTCATTTGAAGCACATCCATGTCAATTGGCCATCCTAGTAATCCAACAAGAGAAACCTCTCACCTAGGGCACTGCCAGAGCTTGAAAAAGTTGCTTCGTGTAGTATAACTGCTCAAATCTTCCGGCCACCATGCTACCGGTAACTTTTGTAAGCTATAGGCACTGCTGCCACTGGTAAACAAATAACCACATTCAAGTATCCATCAAGGTTTAGGACTTGCACCCAAAATGTGCATGTAAACATCTTTTGTACTTGTGGGTAATGCACATGATGGAAAAGCCACATCATATCCTCTTCATTGACATCCCCTCTAAGCTTCGGAAGCCCTTCCCTAAAACCAAGTGTTGAATTACTAGGAGCAGAGATTGTTGAGTTAGTTCAAGTTCCTTGATTTTCTCTTAACCTTCCCCTCCTCTCACCTTTTTTTTATTGTTTTGTCCTGTGTCTATTTTGGGATCCAGGGGAAATTTACAGTCTGAAGGCTGTACCCCATTTCCGGCCATGTGCATCCTCTACTAGCATGTGTGGCCCAGGCCCAGATATGGCATCCTTGTATGAAGAAACTGAGGTAGAATTCTCCTGGCCCAACCCAAAACTCCTTTGACAGTGACACTTCTACAGATCCAATTCCCCACTCCTACAGATGCTTGACCATCTTGTTGAATATCTTCCCCCAACAAAATCCCTAAAAGTAGTAGCCCTATTTAGGCAGGCAGGCAGGCAGGCAGGCAGGCAGGCAGGAAGGAAGGAAGGAAGGTTAATTTGAATGTGCGAGCACAAGGGAAGAGTTCTAGACCCAACACTCTACCTATCTCTGGCTCTATGAGCAGAGAGGCTGTCTGAAAAGGAAAATTTCTGCCACAAGTGGAGTCTCTCCACACAATTGAAAACCCAGGGCTCCCAAATGCTTGAAGAAGCTCCACACATAGTAGATTGCCCCTCTTCAGACAATCCTTTATATGGAAGCTGTGACAGGCAGGGAACAGGACTAGAACTTTCTCCCTGCAGAAACTTTCAAATTAATCCTTTTTAAACGTCTGTATAGGACTATTGTGCATTTTAAAAATCCATTTTTAAGCAACAACGTACTGTGCTGTTAATGTTTTTCACTTACAGTATATCACAGAAGTGAGTACACCCCCTCACATTTCATAAATATTTTAGTATATCTTTTCATGTGACAACACTGAAGAAATGACACTTGGCTACAATGTAAAGCAGTGAGTATACAGCCTGTATAACAGTGTAAATGTGCTGTCCCCTCAAAATAACGCAACACACAGCCCTTAATGTCTAAACCGCTGGCAACAAAAGTGAGTACACCCCTAAGTGACAATTTCCAAATTGGGCCCAAGTAGCCCTTTTCCCTCCCTGGTGTCATGAGACCCGTTAGTGTCACAAGTCTCAGGTGTGAAGGGGGAGCAGGTGTTCTCGCTCTCACTCGCTCAGACTGGTCACTGGAAGTTCCACATGGCACCTCATGGTAATGAACTATCTGAGGATCTGAAAAAACAAATTGTTGCTCTACATAAAGATGGCCTAGGCTATAAGAAGATTGGCAAAAACTGAGCTGAGCTGCAGCACGGTGGCCAATACCATACAGCGGTTTAACAGGACAGGTTCCACTCCGTACAGGCCTCGCCGTGGTCGACCAAAGAAGTTGAGTGCCCGTGCTCAGTGTTATATCCAGAGGTTGGCTTTGGGAAATACACGTATGAGTGCTGCCAGCATTGCTGCAGAGGTTGAAGGGGTGGGGAGTCAGCCTGTCAGTGCTCAGATCATATGCCACACACTGCATCAAATTGGTCTCCAGGGCCATTGTCCCAGAAGGAAGCCTCTTCTAAAGATGATGCACAAGAAAGCCCGCCTACGGTTTGCTGCAGACAAGCAAACTAAGGACATGGATTTCTGGAACCATGTCCTGTGGTCCGATGAGACCAAGATAAACTTCTTTGGTTCAGATGGTGTCAAGCGTGTGTGGCGGCAACCAGGTGAGGAGTACAAAGACAAGTGTGTCGTGCCTACAGTCAAGCATGGTGGTGGGAGTGTCATGGTCTGGGGCTGCATGAGTGCTGCCGGCACTGGGGAGCTACAGTTGATTGAGGGAACCATGAATGCCAACATGTACTGTGAAATACTGAAGCAGAGCATGATCCCCTCCCTTCGGAGACTGGGCTGCAGGGCAGTATTCCAACATGATAATGACCCCAAACACACCTCCAAAACGACCACTGCCTTGCTAAAGAAGCTGAGGGTAAAGATGATGGACTGGCCAAGCATGTCTCCAGACCTAAACCCTATTGAGCATCTGTGGGGCATCCTGAAATGGAAGGTGGAGGTGCGCAAGGTCTCTAACATCCACCAGCTCTGTGATGTCGTCATGGAGGAGTGGAAGAGGACTCCAGTGGCAACCTATGAAGCTCTGGTGAACTCTGTGCCCAAGAGGGTTAAGGCAGCGCTGGAAAATAATGGTGGCCACACAAAATATTGACACTTTGTGCCCAATTTGGAAATTGTCACTTAGGGGTGTACTCACTTTTGTTTCCAGCAGTTTAGATATTAATGGCTGTGTGTTGCGTTATTTTGAGGGGACAGCACATTTACACTGTTATACAAGCTGTATACTCACTGCTTTACATTGTAGCCAAGTATCATTTCTTCAGTGTTGTCACATGAAAAGATATACTAAAATATTTATGAAATGTGAGGGGGTGTACTCACTTCTGTGATATACTGTACATCACTGTTTTTTGGTCTCATGGCTTTCTTTCTTTCTTTCTTTCTTTCAGTGAAGTCAGGTTTGACATGAAACCTGAAGTGATACAATCAAGCTGTACATGTGAAAGGTGAGCCACATACAGAGAGAGACAAAAATGAATTGATGGACTGACTTCAAGTCCATCTAGCAGGGCAGCAGTTCTGTGCATGCTTTACCTGTGGTGAAGATAAACTGGGAAATGGGGGGAACGGGCCGATTAATTTTTCATCCCTACTTGGATTGACTTGTCAAAAAATATAATAATGTCAATATTTGACTACTGTACTTGCATTTTTGAAAACAATCCCCTCAGTATCCAGAAGGTGGCGGAATGATATCACCAATGTTTCTCACAAGTGCCATAGAAGAGATTTAAAAAGCTTTCCTAAATGTGCACTGTGATTGAATTTCGTATCACTGTATCCTCTTCCCCAAACCTCCAAGTGTGTTGTTCTATGAACATTGTACTAAACTGCTTTTTCCTCTTCCTTTAGAAAATACAATTTTAATATAATAATTTTTCATTTAAGATTCTTTAGAGTCCCTTATATGGGCCCTACTGAAGTGTTGTCTTATATCATGTGATTCCCTGGGGGTATCATATGTGGGTGTCTTCTAATCTTGTTTCTGTATCAACAAAATTATACATACATGTGAGCTTTCATAAAATCAAGAAAAACATTATTTGCAGCATTGCCTCTCTCAGGGTAATGCCAAACACATGTGATGGCCCCTCCCATTTTCTTTTTGTTTGTGGATGTCATAAATATGAGTATGTTAGCTGGTTGCATGATGGAAGGAATGAGTTGATTAACAGATGTGTGTTGCATGACTGACAATTATGACCATTGGAAGGGGAATGACTAGGCCTCCATATAACTTTGTTGTCAATGGCTGCTTTGACCAGCCCAAGCATGGAGGGGAGGGTGTATATAAGATAGAGTTAGTGCCTATGAGGCTAGGTTGCACAGCCATAATCTGGACCACGCATTAAATCTGGAGACTGGACTGTGTGCAGCTCCCCTGATATAGTTTGGAGGCTAGTTTGGGGCTTCAGAATGTCTCTTGATTTGTCCAGATTGTTTTGTGCCCCACCTGTACCTTGGATCAAATCAAATGGTAAATGTGTAAAGTCCCCACATTAATTAATATTGGAAAACCAACTTGACCATAGCTTTTTTATTATTTAATGGACATGAAATTAGGAGCCATGACAAACCCTAAAGAGGGGAGTAAACCTGCCAGATTTCCTATAGGTAACTTTAGGGGTTTGCGTTCTAAGCTCCTTTACATTTTGCTTTAAGAAAAAAACAATAGGCTTAAGCAACTTGTGTCCCATCTGATTTGATTTACACTTCTATCCTGGATCTGAATCAGTTTGACCGTTCACTTTGCTTTACTTTGGAACTGAATCTAGCCATTCAGCTTTGTTTCAGACCTCAAACAAATTGGTCTGTATCAGGCTGGTTAAGTTTAGAATTTGGGATTTGTCTGAATCCAGTGCGCAGCCATAATCCAAAACATATCCAGAGCCAGGTCTCTCTCAAAGCAGAAGAAGTCACTCTAAAACTGGGAGTTGGGTCAGGCTCAGTAGCGCCACCAGAAACCACCATTTGCATGTTCCAGTTAGCCCTCTTTCCCGTGTGTGCATCTACATTGTATGTTTACAGAGAGGGGTTGTTTACATGTATGGCTGCAGGCACAAAGACTTTTATGTGAGCTGGAACCATGGTAACATCTGGATCTAGGTTCTGCAGATGCCTGTATTTATACTGCTGTGTGTGCAAAGGCCCCCTCTTTGCGATTTTTATGCTGTACATGTGGATGCCAGGAGAACGAACTGCACTGGCTTCCAGTTTACTTCTGAGCTCAGTTCAAAGTACTGCTTTTGATCTATAAAGCCCTAAACAGCTTGAGACCAGCACATCTGACAGACTACTTCCTCCTGGACATGCCTGCCTGGAATCTGAACTCTGCAGCTGAAGACCTACAGCGTGTGCCGGCACCCCTAAAAAGCTTGCTCTCTGAGACAGGGCTTTCTTTGTAGCAGCACTGCAGTTATATGACTCCATCTCAAAGCAAGTCATTCTTGCTTCATCCGTTATCAGCTCCCAGCAGACAGACAAGAGTATTGTTGCACATGGACTTTTGCAGTGTAAAACTGGTTTCAAAGGTGACATTCATTCATTCATTCATTTAAAATATTTTTATCCTGCCTTTCTCCTTAAAAAGGATCCAAGGCAGCTTCCATCAGTAGAAGACAATGTTTAAAAGCTAAAAACAGTAAGTATACAAATATTACAAAAGAATAAAATACCACACTCAAATGGTAAACAAAATCAACACCAAAAACATATACAAAGCAATAAGGCACAACCATCCATTTAAGAACCCCTCTCAGACAGCCAGTCACTAAGGGAAAGCCTGCCTGCAGAAAAATGTCTTTGTCTGCTTGCAGAAGGAGAGCAAAAAAATGGGATTAGCCTCATCTCCAGTGGGAGGAAGTTCCAGAGTCTGGGAGTGGTGGCAAAGAAGGCCTGTGAGGGTAGTGGAAGTGATAGAAAGGCCTCTCCTGATGATCTTAACACCCAAGCAGGCTCATATAGGAATACGCCATCCATGAGATAGCTTGGACCTAAGCCATTTAGAGCTTTGTAGGTCAAAACCTGCATTTTGAGTTGTGCCCAGAAGCGGATCAGCAGCCAGTGGGGCTGCTGTAAAGTGGGGTTACATTATCCTTGTAAGCAGCCCCAGTTAGCAATCTGGCTGCAATGTTTTAGACCTGCTGAAGTTTCTGGACACTTTCCAAAGGCAACCCCATATAAAGTGCTTTATATATTTCTAAATATATACATATATAAATGTTGACATTTAAAATTGTTCTTTAAGTCCTTTATAACCTATTTTTAAGAAATGCTTTTATCTTGTGTTCGTGCATTCTTCATGGGTTGAGGAATAAATAAATAAATAAACAGACAGACAGACAGATGCTCTACACATATCATGAGCCCCTTGGCATGGTCCCACTCCCTGCTCGTGGCTTGCTTTAACCCATTTTCAGAAAGATTTAGGGTATCTCTGAGATCTGAATGACATTAACATGTGATGTATGTTCAGGCAAAGCTTGGGCAAAGTACTTTTTCAGACAACAGGAGTCTGGGAATTGTAGTCATACCAAGAGTAACTTGCTCACATTCTACGTTCAGATGTTTGTGAACTATGTGTCTATACGCATGTTAAACAAGGAGAAAGTGTGTGAGTCATTGGGATAATGTGGTGTTAATGCTTCAGTAACCACTTTTGTCTGGATGTAGCAGAGATTTACAGTATAAGAAATATCTGCAAGCTTCCGCTCTGTGTGGATGTCAAAATGGATGTAAAGTGACATGTACACGTTGCAGACCTACTTAACTGGAAGACTGGTAATACATCTTGAGTTCAGCTTGCTCTATGTACTTGCATAATGAGAATGTTGCATGTGAGTCAAAGACCCACAGGACCTGGAGAAATAGTATTTTATATGCATAGTTACTATAAGAAATCTGCCTGTTCTCTGCAGCTTTTCCCAAAGCCATGTTCAGGAAATTTAAGGTAATGGTGACACAAATCTAAGCTAATGTTGACAGAACTACATTGTGAGGGGAGATTTTGGGTGTAACACATAAATCCACAGGTAGGAAATCTATTTCTGATACAGTAGAGAAAGACATTTCTTTTTGTAATACCAGAATCTGGGGCCATTCAATGAAGCTGAACAGGAAGAGATTAAGGAGAGATCAGAAGAATGCCTTCGCACTGTAAAGTTCAGTTATGGAATCCATTGCTATAAGATGTGGGAATGTTTAAAGGGGCTTTGAAGGATGATTGGACAAATCCATGCAATTCCATCCATCAATAGCTACTAGTCACCATGGCTACACACAGCCTCAAGATTTAGAAAAGCAAGTATTGCATGCTAGTTGACAGGAAGCAACAAGAGAGAAAGGCTAAACCGTGCTCCTACATATCCCTTTCAGACTTGACCTGAGAACAAGAGAAAGAACAGAGGGTGTGGCTGCCTTGGAGAGCTGAATCAGAATGATTTGTCTTTGCTACAATTTGATTCACAACTTTTATTACATCTGAAATCACCAACAGTGCTCACACAGTGGCGACTCATTCATTCTGAAGTTCCCTGTTCACACTGGTTGTGATGCAAGTTGCATTTCAGCCCACAGCCCCCCCATTCCTTCCTGTGAGGGTTCCTCTGATGAGAAGGGTTGCTTCATCCCTTGTGGCGGGCATAGATTAGACTCCAACGGCTTTAAAGTTTCCTTTAAACATTCAACATTTATTTCAGGAACTTCAAGGAAACTCTGTACATCAACTTTAACATTTAACAACTCTTCAGAACATATTGGATATCATAAATGGGGAAGGGTTCTTGAAGGTGTGTTCCCACAGTCCTCCTACACCTTTGATATCTAAGTCCATCAACACATGTTCTGGTGAAAATAGCAACAGGGATAGTTGCTCTCCTGGTGCGTCTCAGCTGTTTGTGAGGTCATCTTCCAGGGATGGAACGTCCCAGGTCCTGGGGTTGAACATCTCGTCAACCCGGGTTGGTTCATCCATCTTTCTCTTCCTCTCTTCTCTCTTGCTATCTTTGCGATTTCTTCTCTGATCTTTTTCCCCCACTCCTGAGCCTCTTTCTCTCCCCAATATGAGGGCTTTTGGGGTATCCTTTCCCTCCTTGTCCTTTCAGCCTTTTCCCATGGGACCATCAAAATCTCCCATTTGTGGGTCCACAGATTTTCAACCCAGACCCATTCCCACCCTAGAAGTAGGACTCTTTTTCTTTCCTTCCACAGCTCTGGCTGCCTTCTGCCTTCTATCACCCTCTCCTTTTTCTACCCCCCTCTTCTCTATGTCCACTCTTTTTCCTCCACCAATCACTGTCTCCTCTTTTCCTGCTTCTTCTGTCTTTCTCCTTTCTTCTTTGATTTTCCCCCTCCCCTTCTCTAGGGCGTCTCCTGTCTCTCCCTTCTTTCTTCAGCTCCCATCTCTTTCATTTCCTTCAGAATTCCCTTTTTCCAGGGAATGGATGGCACTCTGGCGGAGATGTTCTCAGATCTGCCCCCAGGCTCACACTTCCATCCATCCTCTGCTGATCCTTTAATGGTTTGGAGCCCAAAGCAGTCCCATACCTCAGAGCAGTTAAGTCCACACAAACTCCCCTGCAGTGCAGTGAGACTTTGCCTGAGGGTTGGGATGAAGCAACTGAAACCCCATCTGAACTGTCTCAGAAATCCCCCACATGCAGTATGATTCTTACTGTGCAGCCAAGGAAGAGCCACAGGAGGGATTGGTTGATGTGTTGGCTGAATGCCAGGATGCTGGCAGGGTGAGAAGAGTTGCTAGTGTCTCCTGATATGGTCCAGGAGGACCCCGAGAGAGGGTATGTGCCAGTGCAAATGTAGCAGGCATTGTTTGCAGACAAGCCAGGTAGAACTAGAACTTCTCAACCAAGAATCCTCTATGGGAATCTTCCCCACTCAAACTTCAGACCACTACATTTCTGAAAAACTTTTCTATAGAATTAGGAAAATAACATGAAAAAGGCACTTCATAGTCTCAGAATACATAATATCAGAAGTTTGAACAGTAATTTGAACAGTAAATACATCATAAGCCATAACTCAGAATGATTCCATTTGTTTGTTTGTTTGTTTGTTTGTTTGTTTGTTTGTTTGACTTGTATGCCGCCCACACTCTGTAAGAGTCTCCGGGCGGCTTCCAACATCAATTAAAACAGTTCAGTTAAAAACAGACAGTAAAAACCAATACGGCCGCATCTATTCTACAAAAGCAAAAACAAAAACAATCTACAAAAACAATCTAGATACATGACTTATTAATTAAAATTAAAACCTTCAATTAAAAACTTCAATTAAAAAACTTCCGGAACAGGAAGGTTTTAACCTGGCGCTGAAATGTCAGTAACGTCGGCACCAGTCAGATGTCGTTTGGGAGGGCATTCCAAAGACCGGGGGCAGCTGCCGAAAGGCCCTCCACCTACAGGCCATCCCTCTCACCTCACTGAGGGATGGCTCTTTCAGGAGGGCCTTCTGGCTAGATCTCAGTTGCCGGGTAGGTTCGTATGGAAGGAGGCGGTCCTTCAGGTATCCAGGGCCCAAGCCGTTTAGGGCTTTATATATTATACAAGCACTTTGAATTGGGCCCGGGCAACAACGGGTAGCCAGTGTAACCTGGCCAGAATCGGCTGGATATGTTCTCTCGCAGCTCCTCCACTCACCAGTTGTGCAGCTCGATTCTGAACCAGTTGTAGTCGCCGGATCGTCTTCAAAGGCAGCCCTACATAAAGTGTATTGCAGTAGTCTAAATGGGTTGTTACTAGTGCATGTGTGACTGTCATGAGGCTCCGTTCATCCAGGTAGGGCCGCAGCTGGAGCAGTTTCCGCAGTTGCAGGAAGGCACCCCTGGCCACTGAGTCCACCTGGGCCTCCAGGGCCAGACCGGGGTCCAGGAGCATCCCCAGACTGCGGACCCTGTCCCTCAGGGGGAGTGCAACCCCATTCAGGGCAGGGAAATGGCCCTTTAACCTGTCCGACGAACCACCCACTAACAGCACTTCCATCTTTTCTGGATTAAGCTTCAATTTATTAACCCTCATCCAGTTCATTATCAGGTCCAGACATGACTTCAGTTTAGAGACTGCCTCACCTGGATTGGTGGAAAAAGAGAGGTAGAGCTGAGTGTCGTCAGTATATTGCTGACTCCTCAGCCCAAACCTCCTGATGATCTCTCCCAATGGTTTCATGTAGATGTTGAACAGCATGGGGGACAATATTGAGCCCTGAGGAACCCCATGACATAACTGCCATGGGGCCGAGCCATTGTCCCCCAGCACCACCTTCTGGACATGGTCAGCCAGAAAGGAGCGGAACCACCATAAAACGGTGCCCCCAACTCCCAACCCAGCTAATCTATCCAGAAGGACACCATGGTCGATGGTGTCGAACGCCGCTGAGAGGTCCAGGAGTATCAACAGGGTCACACTCCCCCTGTCTCTCTCCCAGCAAAGGTCATCATACAGGGTGACCAAGGCAGTCTCCATGCCAAATCCCGGCCTGAAACCCGATTGAAATGGATCTAGAAAATCCGTTTCATCCAGCAGCGCCTGGAGTTGCCCGGCCACCACCCACTCCAACACCTTGCCCAAATAAGGGAGATTCGCCACCGGCCGATAGTTAGCCATTGGCCGTGGGTCCAGATTAGGCTTTTTAAGGAGTGGTCGAATCACTGCCTCTTTTAAGGTGGTAGGGACCACTCCCTCTCTCAAGGAGGCGTTGACGGCTTCCTGGACCCATGTACGAATCCCCCTGGCAGATTTCCCAATTAGCCAAGATGGGCAAGGGTCGAGCGGAGTGGTGGTAAACCGGACAGATCCAAGCACCCTGTCCACATCATCGGGTCTCAATAATTGAAATTCATCCATTAACATTTGACCTAAGCCAAATGTTTGACCTAATGTCAACATTTGACCTAATGTTAACATTTGACCTAAGCCAAATGTTTGACCAAATGTTTGACCTAAGCCAAATGGACATATCCTCCGATTCTGCATCAATGGTGTAGTCCAGTTCACTGCGAATCTGAGCAATTTTTCCCTCAAAATGTAATGCAAATTCCTCACAGCGAGCTGTGGGATCACCCCCTTCCCACCACTCACCAGTTACTAACTTCCCTTACTTTCCAGTAATGCATCCAGGAATTACTGATCTCTGGTAACATAAACTAGTTTAAATGAGCCTAAAACTACATGTAGATGCAAAACCAGAACAAAGCACACGTACGCTTCATAAAAGTCTTTAACTGGTTTATTTCTTTGGCATGCTTACTGTTCTTACTGAACACAAATCAGCACATCATTTGGGATGTTCTGCTCCTGAGACAGAAGACTGAATTGTAAAACTATTTTCTGTTTGCAAGTGCACTGTCCAATTGTAGTTAGAGCTGATGCCTTATAGAAAGTGGAACCTCTCCAAACTCACAGCGCAAGGACAGGCAAAATCTTTGGTGGCTCTAATTTGCCCAACCCATCATAGAAAAGGGAAAATCCTTCTTGTTTTCTAAACACTGCTTCCAATGCACCTGATTTCACTTCTGCTCCTGCTCCTGCTCCTCTTCCACATCCTCTATATTTGCCACAGATTAAAAACCAACCCATTTGGTTTTACTATGCTTAGCATTCCTCTTGAACTCAAGGAGAATCTAAACATTTGGCTAGATCTCACCTTTACAATTTTCTTTGCTACCACAGAGTCCATGCATATTTCACAGAATCCATAGGCAATTGGTTAGAAAACCTTCTACAGCAACATGTGAATGGCACATTTAAATGCACCTTGTTATAGACTATAGTAGTGGGGGTTTGGGTATCCAATGGGGGGAATTAACTCTTTTTTGTGACCTTATCATAGCCTGTAGCTGAAATCTGATTCATGTTTGGACATATCTTAGGTTGCAAAGAAGGAGGAGGAGGAGGAGGAGAAGCAGCTTGTCAATCTTCTATTTATTATGAAGAAATAGTTTCATATAAAGCCAGTGAAAGAGTATTGGTTTCCTGGGGCACTGAGTAGAATTCAGAGTGTGTTCCATATAATATTTGCTTTAGCAATGAAAAAGTCAGGCATCGCTCTCCAGAGAAGTGCAGTGAACAGAATATCAAGGATGTTGAATCAAGCAGTGACAGAAGCATCTCAGTTTGATGGACACTGAAGAGTGTTGCCTGTTTGCAAAGGAGCCAATATGTAAAGGAACAGACCCCAAAAAGCAATATCGTCATTTGTCACAAAAATATCTGTAGCTGAACATTTAACACAATCAATGGTAACACATGAGTAATCCACTTAAATAAAATGCTTTCAGGTAAGAGTTTTTAAATGTATATGAATGCCCCTTCTAAATAGTTTTAAAAACTGATAGTAATTATTATCAGATTCCCAGTGTGCTATAGTGGATAGAGTGATGGACTAGGACTCTGGAGAACAGAGTTCGAATCCCCACTTGGCCATGGAAACTCACTGGGAGAGTGGAACTGGTAAAACCACTCTTTAAAGATCTCACTTAGCTTGACAGCCCTGTTAGGGTCACTATAAGTCAGTTCTGACTTGATGGCACAGAACACACACAATTATTACCAGCCTTTTGGTTGGAAGAATTTCTCAGCAATCTTGGTGGAAGGGGCCAGCAGGCCATAGGACTGGTTCCCTACAAGTGGAATTTCATTGGGCTGGCAACCTGGAGCATAAGCCCCAAGGTTTATTTTTGAATTAGATGTTGTAGAACAGTTATCTTTGGCTAATATTACATTAATATATAATGTTGGCACTCTCAGATTGCTAGAATGTTTTACCATGTATGGGATCACTCCCAGATGAGAAAGAAAGCAATTCACATGGAAAGAGAACTTTTAACATTTTTGCTAGAAAATGAATATATATGAAGTCTCAAAATTCTGCTTCACCATCTGAGGGAGTGATTGTGTGAATGCAAAAGCTCATGCTATTGTTAAGTCTGTTACTCTTAAATGTGCTGCATGACTCTTTTATTATTTTACTGCATCAAATTAAGAAAGCTGTCCTTGTGTGAATCCTTGAAAACTGTGAGTTATTTATCCTACAGGTGAAGGCATCTATCTTTACATACTGAACTCAACACTAACTATGATGCATAGTGAGACGGAGCTCTAGAGTGTATGTACAATACATAATTATGGCTATTACAGACCGCTTCAATTGCCATGACCCCATCCCATGGAATGTAGTTTGGTAAGGTGCTTAGAATTCTTTGCTGGACTGCTCTACTGAAATCTGCTCTTCTAAGTGCCTGACCAGACTACAAATCCCAGGATTCCATAGGATGGTGCCATGGCAGTTGAAGTGGTATCAAGCTGCTGCAACTGTGTGGTGTACATCAGGGGTGGGCAATTAATTTCTATAGGGGGCCACATGAAAAATCTGAACTGTGTTCGGGGGCCGAACCAACTTTACTTAAAAATAAAATGAAACAGTGATGTTATGATTGTTTTTATTTTAAACTTGTTAATCTTCACAAATACTAAAGAGGTTTTTTGCGGTATGTTAAAGATAAGCAACTGATCAACTTTAGACAAAAAAGGTATAAATGGTTTTGATGTCCGGCGGGCCGGACAGGAGCGGCTCGCGGGCCGTATGTGGCCCTCGGGCCGCACTTTGCCCAGGTCTGGTGTACATGCTTCTAGTCTTTTGCATTTAACTTAATATCATGCTGAAAATGTCTTCCACATTATTTTCAAGTTCATTTTTATTTCATCTGACAGAAAGAAATGACTTTTGCAGGTAAAATGTTCAAAAGAGAACCTTTTGAAGAAATTTCTCACAGATGGTGTTCAAGCTTCTTGTACTTACCTTATGAGGTGGCTAAGAAGTGTGCTCAACTCTCACTGGATAAGGTAATGGTGGTCTGCAGCCCCATGGCACCTGCAGCCTCCCTGGCTTCCCACAATTCGGTTAAAGCTTCAGGAGGAAGCGCAATGTGGACGATGCAAAATGGTGGCCTACACGGTTGCCACGGTTGCCCTTTGTAGCAGCACCATCAGCAAAACCCAAAATCTTTCGGGAAATAAATAAATGGTGCTACAGCCACTCTGACAGAGCACCCAGCACCAAGAAACTGTTGGAGAAATTTGGTAAAAGCTGTCACTCTGGTTGAGTTTAAGATATGACTGCCACTGTGTCAAGAGAAGGCAAAGTTATTAGCATCTGGGGAACTACAGAATCATCACAGAAGAAGATGATTGCTTTCTTATTATTACTGAAGGCTAAAATTGTAATAAATACATAGATTGCCTAATAGTCCTGACATAAGGTCAGCAAAAAGCAAGCAGATAGTTTGCTGAAAAGCTGGGAAAATCTTACAACACATGAGAGGTATATTGAAGAAAGACAACAAAGCAGCTAGCAAGGTTACAGTTAATGAAGACTATTGAATTGTTCCAGTTTCTGACGGAAACTCTCAAAAGAGCCACAGCAGGAGGTAGAATATCTGCTGTGCCAGACACGGATGACTTGCAGTTTAGCAGACAGAGAAGCAAGCGATCCACAAGGGGAGGCCGAGGCAGGCCAGCATCGAGACCTGGAAGACTGTACTCTGAGGCAGCCAAAGGGAGGGCAAAGTCTGAACCCTTCCTGGTGGAACTACATTTGGTAAATGGATGTGATCGTCTGAACAATAGTATAGGTTCTGCATAGATGAATACAGATAATAGGTAAGAGACAAGAAAGCTTAATAATAACAAGGACATTGATTGACTCAATAAAGGAAACCATGGCCTTGACTTTGCAGGACTTGAAGAAGGCTGTCAATGACAGGCCTTCTTGAAGATCAGCAATTCATGCTGGGTGCAGCAATATATTGTGCTGATAGCAGCATTCAGCGTTCCATAAGCCAACTCAAAAAACAGGAATGCCTCAAACAAAAAAATGTATCTATAAAAATGGACCTTGGATCAGCACCGAATTTGGCAGTCTGCTCTTGCTCTGTGCCAAATTTGGGGATCTTTGGGTAAATGGTTTTCCAGTTATGGTTTTTCAAAAGTAAAGCTGTTCCCTCTCCCCTAAAGACACCAGCGACCTCTTGTGGTTGGAAATTTAAAACAGATCAAATACATTGGGGAGGAAACTTGCTCATCTTGAAAGAGAATAGACACACAGCCAGTCCCCCTTTTTTTTTAATCTGGAAGGAATACAGGCACCCATGGTTCTAAAACAGATGTTAAAAATAGTCTTTTGACAGGCAAAAGCTTCTGAGTTTTTGGTTTTCTTATCCACATGAACATTCTAAACGTAAACATTATCTCAAGCTCGCTGGGGAGGGAGAACTGAAATTTTGAACCTACCACTCAGGCAAAAATTACATGACTCTCAAGATAACTTTTCAATTCCTTCCTGGCCAAACAGACATTAAAAACAGTGCCTATTTCTAGTGCAAAGTATTTTAAAAGATATTTTTTAAAAAGAGAATAAATATTCAGAAGCTCACTTATTTAAGGTGTGAAAGTCCTGTTTTTCTCTTTGTGGCTGGTGATGATCACAAAGCAAGGTTTGCTCAGTTTACTTGGGAGTATGTTTGCCCAGTTTACTCACAAGTAAGGATACAGAAGCAACAGCAGCCAAGAACAGCTGAATTGTGAGGAGAGAACATTGGGGTGAAGGTTGGAGGGAAAGAAGGGAGGTAACCTTACAGTATATCACAGAAGTGAGTACATCCCCTCACATATCATAAATATTTTAGTATATCTTTTCATGTGACAACACTGAAGAAATGACACTTGGCTACAATGTAAAGCAGTGAGTATACAGCTTGTATAACAGTGTCAATGTGCTGTCCCCTCAAAATAACGCAACACACAGCCATTAATGTCTAAACCGCTGGCAACAAAAGTGAGTACACCCCTAAGTGACAATGTCCAAATTGGGCACAAAACGTCAGTATTTTGTGTGGCCACCATTATTTTCCAGCACTGCCTTAACCCTCTTGGGCATAGAGTTCACCAGAGCTTCATAGGTTGCCACTGGAGTACTCTTCCACTCCTCCATGATGACATCACAGAGCTGGTGGATGTTAGAGACCTTGCACACCTCCACCTTCTGTTTCAGGATGCCCCACAGATGCTCAATAGGGTTTAGGTCTGGAGATATGCTTGGCCAGTCCATCCCCTTTACCCTCAGCTTCTTTAGCAAGGCAGTGGTCGTTTTGGCGGTGTGTTTGGGGTCGTTATCATGTTGGAATAAGGCCCTGCGGCCCAGTCTCCGAAGGGAGGGGATCATGATCTGCTTCAGTACGAGTATGTCACAGTACATGTTGGCATTCATGGTTCCCTCAATCAACTGTAGCTCCCCAGTGCCGGCAGCACTCATGCAGCCCCAGACCATGACACTCCCACTGTAGGCGCCACACACTCGTCTTTGTACTCCTCACCTGGTTGCCGCCACACACGCTTGACACCATCTGAATCAAATAAGTTTATCTTGGTCTCACTGGACCACAGGACATGGTTCCAGAAATCCATGTCCTTAGTCTGCTTGTCTGCAGCAAACCGTATGCGGGCTTTCTTGTGCATCATCTTTAGAAGAGGCTTCCTTCTGGGACGAAAGCCCTGGATACTAATTTGATGCAGTGTGCGGCATAAGGTCCGAGCACTGACAGGCTGACCCCCCACCCCTTCAACCTCTGCAGCAATGCTGGCAGCACTCATATGTCTATTTCCCAAAGCCAACCTCTGGATATAACACTGAGCACTGGCACTCAACTTCTTTGGTTGACCACGGCGAGGCCTGTTCTGAGTGGAACCTGTCCTGTTAAACCGCCCTATGGTCTTGGGCACCGTGCTGCAGCTCAGTTTCAGGGTTTTGGCAATCTTCTCATAGCCTAGGCCAATGATGGTGAACCTATGGCACGCGTGCCACAGCTGGCACGCAGAGCCCTTTATGTGGGCACGTGAGCCATAAGTTGCCAGATCGCTACTCCCCCCCCCGCGCAGCCAAACCTGAGAAGGCGGCTGCAGCTGTGGTGCTGGCGCTTCGACAGGTGGATCTGAAGCAGCTGGCGCTGGCGCAGATCTGGAGTGGGGTCTCGAGTTACCTCTGTGCCCGGGATTCCCCCTTCCACCACCACTTCTGGTTCTGCTGCCGCCGCAGCACACCACCCACTGGTTTTTGTGTGTGTGTGTGTTTCCAGTTTGGGCACGCAAGTCCAAAAAGGTTTGCTGTGACTGGCCTAGGTCATCTTTATGAAGAGCAACAATTCGTTTTTTCAGATCCTCAGATAGTTCATTACCATGAGGTGCCATGTGGAACTTCCAGTGGCCAGTCTGAGAGAGTGAGAGCAAGAACACCTGATCCCCCTTCACACCTGAGACTTGTGACACTAACGGGTCTCATGACACCAGGAAGGGAAAACGGCTACTTGGGCCCAATTTGGACATTGTCACTTAGGGGTGTACTCACTTTTGTTTCCAGCGGTTTAGACATTAATGGCTGTGTGTTGCCTTATTTTGAGGGGACAGCACATTTACACTGTTATACAAGCTGTATACTCACTGCTTTACATTGGAGCCAAGTGTCGTTTCTTCAGTGTTGTCACATGAAAAGATATACTAAAATATTTATGAAATGTGAGGGGATGTACTCACTTCTGTGATATAATGTACCTTTTCCCCCACCTTTCACCTCAGCTAGGGCTCTTCTTCTTCTTCTTTTTCTTTCATTTCAAAAGGCAAAGGGACATATTTTGGAAATCATGTATATAACATGTCTGTAGAGCTTTTGGTCCAATATAGTTTTCTTCCTCAGTCTGCCTAACTCAAAGAAAGGGTTTGCAAATTGGAACATAGCTTTCTAGTCTGCATTCTGCAGAACAAGCATGGAAGCATTACTTTACCTGAGAGGTTAAAGGGTGTGTATGTTTCTTGATTGTACAGTGTGTGTTGTACCTACTTACACTTTGTTTCATCATTTCATTTAGTCCAAAGCAGCCCTTCAAAATATTTTGGCACAGAGGGACTACAGCCACATCCAAGCTGTTGTTGCATCTGTCTTCTCCCAGTAACCATAGTACAGATCATAGGTTCATCTTCTGGAATCTTCTACCACTGGGTGATTCTATATGAGGGAAATTTCTGATTGAATTTGTTTGTAGCTTTTGTATATTTAAACTCCTGTTTTAAAAATGCAGGAAATAAAATTTGTTTTAAAAAACCTCAGGTTTATGAATGTGGGATATTGTGCTTCTTTACACATGATTTAAAAAGCCAGGAAATGGCCCAATATTGTTGCACAATATAGCATTCACGTTTTCAGCAGGAAAAAGGATGCCAAGCTTTACATAGTGAAGGGAAGCCTGAATATTAGCAACACCAATTACACCAAAGGGAAGCCTGAATATTAGCAACACCAATTACAGCAGTCATGATGGTCTACAGGATACCCTCTTCTGCTCATTACCATTCATACTTGTTGAAAAACAGTCCTGACAATTGCTTTGCGTTTGGGTGAGAAGTGGTTAACTGATGATTCTGGGATTTTCCCCTGTGTGATGTCACTCTGTGAATGGCAGTGAGCTGAAGAGTGATGAGGCGATTTTTTTTAAAAAAATTACAGAACATTCAGTTTAGTAGATATAAAACAATGGCAAGAGCTTTACAAATACTGAAATATTAGTATACAGTAGGACCACCATGTCCGCAGGATCTATAACTAGAGTTTCACTTATCCATTGCCTCAAAATCAATCAATCAATCAATCAATCAATCAATCAATCAATCAATCAATCAACCAACCAACCAACCCCAGAAATGCATGTTCCCAAGGTGTATTAATAGGACTGGCCACTATATGGAACCAGAGACTATATTTGTTTAGTTGTTAAGTCGTGTCCGACTCTTCGAGACCCCATGGACCAGAGCACGCCAGGCCCTTCTCTCTTCCACTGCCTCCCAGAGTTTGGTCAAATTCATGTTGGTAGCTTCAGTGACACTGTCCAACCATCTCGTCCTCTGTCGTCCCCTTCTCCTCTTGCCTTCACACCTTCCCAACATCAGGGTCTTTTCCAGGGAGTCTTCTCTTCTCATGAGATGGCCAAAGTATTGGAGCCTCAGCTTCAGGATCTGTCCTTCCAATCAGCACTCAGGGTTGATTTTCTTCAAAATGGATAGGTTTGTTCTCTTTGCAGTCCAGAGGACTCTCAAGAGTCTCCTCCAGCACCACAATTCAAAAGCATCAATTCTTCGGCGGTCAGCCTTCTTTATGGTCCAGCTCTCATTTCTATACATCGCTACTGGAAAAACCATAGCTTTGACTATGCAGACCTTTGTTGGCAAGGTGATGTCCCTGCTTTTGAAGATGCTGTCTAGGTTTGTCATCGCTTTCCTCCCAAGAAGCAGGCGTCTTTTAATTTCGTGGCTGCTGTCACCATCTGCAGTGATCATGGAGCCCAAGAAAGTAAAATCTGTCACTGCCTCCATATCTTCCCCTTCTATTTGCCAGGAGGTGATGGGACCAGTGGCCATGATCTTAAGTTTTTTTTGATGTTGAGCTTCAGACCATTTTTGGCGCTCTCCTCTTTCACCCTCATTAAGAGGTTCTTTAATTCCTCCTCACTTTCTGCCATCAGAGTGGTATCATCTGCATATCGGAGGTTGTTGATATTTCTTCCGGCAATCTTAATTCCGGCTTGGAATTCCTCCAGTCCAGCCTTTCGCATAATGTATTCTGCATATAAGTTAAATAAGCAGGGAGACAATATACAGCCTTGTCGTCCTCCTTTCCCAATTTTGAATCAATCAGTTGTTCCATATCCAGTTCTAACTGTTGCTTCCTGTCCCACATATAGATTTCTCAGGAGATAGATTAGGTGGTCAGGCACTCCCATTTCTTTAAGAACTTGCCATAGTTTGTTGTAGTCGACACAGTCAAAGGCTTTTGCGTAGTCAATGAAGCAGAAGTCGATGTTTTTCTGGAACTCTCTGGCCTTCTCCATAATCCAGTGCATGTTAGCAATTTGGTCTCTAGTTCCTCTGCCCCTTCGAAATCCAGCTTGTACTTCTGGGAGTTCTCGGTCCACATACTGCTGAAGCCTACCTTGTAGGATTTTGAGCATAACCTTGCTAGAGTGTGAAATGAGTGCAATTGTACGGTAGTTGGAGCATTCTTTGGCACTGTCCTTCTTTGGGATTGGGATGTAGACTGATCTTTTCCAATCCTCTGGCCACTGCTGAGTTTTCCAAACTCGCTGGCATATTGAGTGTAGCACCTTAACAGCGTCATCTTTTAAGATTTTAAATAGTTCAACTGGTATGCCATCACCTCCACTGGCCTTGTTGTTAGCCATGCTTTCTAAGGCCCACTTGACTTCATTCTCCAGGATGTCTGGCTCAAGGTCAGCAACCACACTATCTGGGTTGTCCGGGACATCCAGATCTTTCTGGTATAATTCTTCTGTGTATTCTTGCCACCTCTTCTTGATGTCTTCTGCTTCTGTTAGGTCCCTACCATTTTCTTCCTTTATCATGTCCATCTTTGCACAAAATGTTCCTTTAATACCTCCAATTTTCTTGAACAGATCTCTGGTTTTTCCCTTTCTATTCTTTTCCTCTATTTCTTTGCACTGTTCATTTAAGAAGGCCCTCTTGTCTCTCCTTGCTATTCTTTGGAAGTCTGCATTCAATTTTCTGTAACTTTCCCTATCTCCCTTGCATTTTGTTTCCCTTCTCTTCTCTGCTATTTGTAAGGCCTCGTTGGACAGCCACTTTGTTTTCTTGCATTTCCTTTTCTTTGGGATGGTTTTTGTTGCTGCCTCCTGTACAATGTTACGAGCCTCCATCCATAGTTCTTCAGGCACTCTGTACACCAAATCTAGTTCCTTAAATTTGTTCTTCACTTCCACTGTGTATTCATAAGGGATATATATTATATAGAGGTAGCTTAAATGAAAATGCACTCATAGCCTAATTTCTCCAAGGGATGCAATTTCTGGTGAAATGGAGAAGCCATATTTTCAGGGATGGGCAGAGGGGAGGTGGCAGCTGCTGGTTTCATGGATGCCTCCCTTGCAAGCAAGAAGTCAGGAAACTCAGTCCTTTGGCAAGTCTGGGCCAAGACTCCCTCTCTCAACCATGCACAGACGCTAAAGAAACTTCGCTTATCTGCTATTTCTGGCATCCATCAAATTTATTTATTATTTTAGTATAATCAAGTAGATGCACTGCATGGTAGTGAAACACTTTATGTGCAGAAATGATGCCATCACTGTTTTCTGTGGACATCTTTGGACCAGAGTTAGAAATGCTGTTTTCAATAGGTGCCAGTCTTGGAAGTGAAAGACCAGTTGAACTGTTTTCCTACGGTAGCAGCTGCCAGGAGCAGGAGCTCTTGGTGTAATGAAGTCATTAGAGCAGATTAGTAATGGCTGTGAATTCTGTCCGCGAAACGAAGGCAGACCCTTAGGGGCAATTAAGTGGCAAAGCTGGAAGAGTCCCAAAAATATTGCTTGGATAAAAAGTGGATAAGGGGCATGCAGTCTCATAATTGCTTCCCACCGTTGTAAGAGGCCAAATGTGTAGAAGAAGACCATCAACTTTATTTGCTTTAATTAATGTTAACAGGCACTAATTAGAATGCCTGATTTACTCATAAGTCATTTGCTGGCCTGATGTACTTTTAAGTCATATATTGGCAACCCTCATTTTAACATTACTCAAATGTCGTTGGCTTTTGTTTCTATGGACACTTTTTTCCTCCGCTGGAAATGGAGGACTAAATTAAAAAATTGTGCCACAGAACAAAATATGGAATCTGCACTTATAAGGACACCATATGTTCTGCCCTGTGAGGCATCCACATGATTGTACTTGGAGGAACAGATGGCATGACTAAAAGAATGACATTCTGAGAATGTTAAGAAGATTTTCAATGTACAGTAGGTTGGTGGGAAATGCTCAAGGCAGAGGATGCACCTAGAACTGTTGACCTTGTATAATTGTAAGGATCTGCTTAGCCAAATGGTGGGGCCGAGGACTGGTGTATATGGAATTGTAACACTGGGTTGAATCTAGTTGATTACAGGGAGTAAAAAAAGCCAGAGGAGTAGGCACATTCGCCTGTGTATCAAAGACAAAAGATTTTGCAGCATTAAGCAACACATAAGCACAGAGGAGGGCAGCTTTGGCATATTTGGAGGCCCCCCAAGGTTCCAGGGGGGGCACACAAACCACCCCAAAATAACAAAAACCACAAAAATGGAATCAAGAGTGGCTAGAAGTTTGCTTGCAGTTTTGAAAACTGAGTGTTTTGGAGTGTTACATGGTGGAGAGGCTTCCTGTGACCTATTTATAAATTAAGCCATCAATCCAGGAGCTGTCAGGAGTTACAGTTTACCTTGTTTTGCTAGAGAAAGATGAGAAAAGTGAGGGTGGGGGAGAGGGAGCTCAGGGGCACAAAACAATTTTGGGAAGCTGCATGCAACGCAAGCCATGTTTGGCCCACCCCATGCTATAGCACTGAAGAGCCTTGACTTATTATGGCTTAAACATTCATGGAATGTGTTCACTTCATCAACTATATAAAAAGGGAAATGGTTACCAGCCTTGTTGTGAAGAAATGCCAGCTGAAATTCTAAACACAAAATGAAGGCAGACCAGGTTGCTCCATCAGAACAAAACAGATTGCGTGGGCAGGCAGTACCTTAATTAGAACCAGCGCCAATCTCACAGAAGCACACAAGGCTTCCTGTTCTGCAGAACTCTTCATTAGGCTAAATGGCACCAAATATATATGATAGTAAAGCATAGAAGTCTCAAATTTGGCTAGTTCTGCTGGCCAATGTAGGGCAAACTCTGTCCTACAATGGAGAATACAAGTTAGACAAGTCATAGATAGATTTGGGGGTCCATATTGCACCTAGCAATATCAGTCTGGATGCTCCCCATCTCTGAAAACACAAGCACTGTTGCAGCTCAGAGATTTGTTTCTTGCCTTAAGAGAAACACACAAGTGTCTATGGCAGCATAACAGCAGACGTACCAAGAAGCAACGGCTAGAGATTACATGTTAGATGTTGCAGCAGGTTAAAAATGTCAGCTGAGCCCAAATCCATGTAATGGAGTGGAATCCCATGTTCTGTCCCTCTTTAGGGGATGGGAAATCTTCTTTCCCTCATGGTACATTTCACCCTGATGCAACATTAGGTAAAGGTAAAGGTTCCCCTTGACATTTAGTCCAGTCGTGTCCGACTCTAGGGCACGGTGCTCATCCCCGTTTCCAAGCCATAGAGCCAGCGTTTGTCCAAAGACAGTTTCCGTGGTCACGTGGCCAGTGCGACTAGACATGGAACGCCGTTACCTTCCCACCGAGGTGGTACCTATTTATCTACTTGCATTTTTACATGCTTTCGAACTGCTAGGTTGGCAGGAGCTGGGACAAGTGACGGGAGCTCACTCCATCGCGTGGATTCGATCTTATGACTGCTGGTCTTCTGACCTTGCAGCACAGAGGCTTCTGCAGTTTAACCCGCAGCGCCACCACGTCCCTTGATGCAACATTAAGTAACTCAAAGATTAATGTAACTAAAAGCAGGTTTCTAGAAAAATATATTTTTAGCAAGTCAAAAGCCACTGAATGAGGTTTTCTTACACTGAAACTTCATAATATCATTTAGCTTTTATACAGTACAGTGTGCAGCACTCCTTAGGGCTTAGCTGCACTGCAGGCTTACATCGGTTAAACAACCACTCTTTCCTCTTGGGAAACCCCAGAAACTGTAGTTCTGAGAAAGGCTAGAGAAGAGATCTCAATCAGACAATTCTCAGCACTTTGCCAAAACTCACTCCTCAGAATTCTTTAGGGGAAGCCACAGCAGCTGTTTAAAAATGTTCTCAGAGAACACATTGAAGAACATTTTCTATGTTCTCTGTCAACTGATTTTCAACGTTCACCACAGTTTTTTGTTGCTGGTACAGGTTGTGAATTATACAAATATCTCTTGAATCCATACTCAGCTTCTTAAACTTGTTGAGTTGGACTTTGTCGAAGGCTTTCTTATAGCCATAAAAACAGAAGAACATAAGAAGAGCCCTGCTGGATCAGGCCAAGGGCCCATCTTGTCCAGCTTCCTGTATCTCACAGATGCTTCTGGGAGCACACGAGACAACTAGATACCTGTCTCCTGATATCACTCCCCTGCATCTGGCATTTGGAAATACCTTCCTTTTAAGCCTGGAGATTATACATCCCCATAACGGCTTGTAACCTGCAACGGACGTTTCCTCCAGAAATTTGTCCAATCCTCTTTTAAAGGCATCTAGGCCAGATGCCATCACCACATCCTGTGACAAGGAGTTCCACTAAGGAGTTCCAGCCAACTAAGCAAGTATACTTAATTCCTGTTTATATCACAGCAACTCTCTTAAAACACATGTATATAGAATACTGCTTCGCTGATTCTAAATCCTTCTCTGAATCCAAATTGTGTGTCTCCTGCACTTCTTGTAAATTCTTCCATGTATTACATATATTTTTTAAAGGTAAACAAATGCTTGTAATTCTGTAGTCACTACAAGCACCAGCATTCTCCTTTTTGGTTAATGTCGTAAAGGCCAATCTCAGTCAAATTTCTGTGGAGAAATGCAATCAACGCAGCACTTATGTGAATGCAATTTATGCCCCACCAGATGTACAAAAGAAGATTTAGCAAATGGCTGAGATAACACTATTGAAGTAGCCTGCTTTTGATGAAAAACAATCTAATTATCTTAACAATTTAATTTGTTTTTTATTTTACCTATATTCCATATGTGTCCATATTTTTAAATTGCGCAATGCTCTAATATGAATACAGAAGAAAAAAAGAGTCAGATTAAGAATTTATTTTTTATTAGTTTCTTTCATAAAAGCATCAAGTCCAGGAGCTTTGTTGTTGTTTATTAACAATACTAGATTTCTGTATTTGGACTTCAGACTTCTGTATTTCAAGTCCAGTATTGACATCTATTACAATAACTTCTGCTGGTCTGCTGTCTTCAAACAGCTCTTTAATGTACTCACATAATGCCAAGATTTTACTCCAGATGTCAAACATCAGATAATTACTACTATCCATCAATATGGGCCTACTATCTACTTGATCTTTTTACCCACATTAAAGGAATCATAGATCTTCTGTAGGCTTTCTATTTCTTGTTGTTGTTGTTTGGTCGTTAAGTCGTGTCCGAATCTTCGAGACCCCATGGACCAGAGCACGCCAGGCCCTCCTGTCTTCCACTGCCTCCAGGAGTTTGGTCAAATTCATGTTGGTAGCTTCGATGACACTATCCAACCATCTCGTCTTCTGTCGTCCCCTTCTCCTCTTGCCTTCACACCTTCCCAACATCAGGGTCTTTTCCAGGGAGTCTTCTCTTCTCATGAGATGGCCAAAGTATTGGAGCCTTAGCTTCAGGATCTGTCCTTCCAGTGAGCACTCAGGGTTGATTTCCTTCAGAATGGATAGGTTTGTTCTCCTTGCAGTCCAGGGGACTCTCAAGAGTCTCCTCCAGCACCACAATTCAAAAGCAACATTTCTTCGGCGGTCAGCATTCTTTATGGTCCAGCTCTCACTTCCATACATCGCTACTGGAAAAACCATAGCTTTGACTATGCGGACCTTTGTCGGCAAGATGATGTCTCTGCTTTTTAAGATGCTGTCTAGGTTTGTCATCGCTTTCCTCCCAAGAAGCAGGCGTCTTTTAATTTCGTGGCTGCTGTCACCATCTGCAGTGATCATGGAGCCCAAGAAAGTAAAATCTGTCACTGCCTCCATATCTTCCCCTTCTATTTGCCAGGAGGTGATGGGACCAGTGGCCATGATCTTAGTTTTTTTGATGTTGAGCTTCAGACCATTTTTGGCGCTCTCCTCTTTCACCCTCATTAAGAGGTTCTTTAATTCCTCCTCACTTTCTGCCATCAGAGTGGTATCATCTGCATATCTGAGGTTGTTGATATTTCTTCCGACAATCTTAATTCCGGCTTGGGATTCCTCCAGTCCAGCCTTTCGCATGATGCATTCTGCATATAAGTTAGATAAGCAGGGAGACAATATACAGCCTTGCCGTACTCCTTTCCCAATTTTGAACCAATCAGTTGTTCCATATCCAGTTCTAACTGTTGCTTCCTGTCCCACATATAGATTTCTCAGGAGATAGATAAAGTGGTCAGGCACTCCCATTTCTTTACGAACTTGCCATAGTTTGTTGTGGTCCACACAGTCAAAGGCTTTTGCGTAGTCAATGAAGAAGAAGTAGATGTTTTTCTGGAACTCTCTGGCTTTCTCCATAATCCAGCGCATATTAGCAATTTGGTCTCTAGTTCCTCTGCCCCTTCGAAATCCAGCTTGTACTTCTGGGAGTTCTCGGTCCACATACTGCTGAAGCCTACCTTGTAGGATTTTGAGCATAACCTTGCTAGCGTGTGAAATGACTGCCATTGTACGATAGTTGGAGCATTCTTTGGCACTGTCCTTCTTTGGGATTGGGATGTAGACTGATCTTTTCCAATCCTCTGGCCACTGCTGAGTTTTCCAAACTCGCTGGCATATTGAGTGTAGCACCTTAACAGTGTCATCTTTTGAGATTTTAAATAGTTCAACTGGAATGCCATCACCTCCACTGGCCTTGTTGTTAGCCATGCTTTCTAAGGCCCACTTGACTTCACTCTCTAGGATGTCTGGCTCAAGGTCACCAACCACACTATCTGGGTTGTCTGGGACATCCAGATCTTTCTGGTATAATTCCTCTGTGTATTCTTGCCACCTCTTCTTGATGTCTCCTGCTTCTGTGAGGTCCCTACCATTTTTGTCCTTTATCATGTCCATCTTTGCACAAAAAGTTCCTTTAATATCTCCAATTTTCTTGAACAGATCTCTGGTTTTTCCCTTTCTATTCTTTTCCTCTATTTCTTTGCACTGCTCATTTAAGAAGGCCCTCTTGTCTCTCCTTGCTATTCTTTGGAAGTCTGCATTCCATTCTCTGTAACTTTCCCTATCTCCCTTGCATTTGGTTTCCCTTCTCTTCTCTGCTATTTGTAAGGCCTCGTTGGACAGCCACTTTGCTTTCTTGCATTTCCTTTTCTTTGGGATGGTTTTTGTTCTTCAGGCACTCTGTCCACCAAATCTAGTTCCTTAAATCTGTTCTTCACTTCCACTGTGTATTCATAAGGGATTTGGTTTAGATTATACTTGACTAGCCCAGTGGTTTTTCCTACTTTCTTCAGTTTAAGCTTGAGTTTTGCTATAAGAAGCTGATGATCAGAGCCACAATCAGCTCCAGGTCTTGTTTTTGCTGACTGTATAGAGCTTCTCCATCTTTGGCAGCAGAGAATATAATCAATCTGATTTCGGTATTGCCCATCTGGTGATGTCCATGTGTAGAGTCGCCTCTTGTGTTGTTGGAAAAGAGTGTTTGTGATGACCAGCTTGTTCTCTTGACAAAACTCTATTAGCCTTTGCCCTGCTTCATTTTGAACTCCAAGGCCAAACTTACATGTTGTTTCTTTTATCTCTTGACTCCCTACTTTAGCATTCCAATCCCCTAGAATGAGAAGAACATCTTTCTTTGGTGTCAGTTCTAGAAGGTGTTGTAAGTCTTCATAGAATTGGTCAATTTCAGCTTCTTCAGCATCGGTGGTTGCCTCATAAACTTGGATTACTGTTGTGGCGGAATGCCCATGTCCCACCTGTCCGTCATGTATAGCTCTAGAGCTGGAGCCTATGAGAGGACAGGAGGGCGGGGTCAGAGAGACAGTTGGAAACTGAGAGAGCAAGAGATAAGAGGTTTTGGGAGAGTTTTATGTGAGAGATTGGAAAGTTGGTGTGGTATAGTTGGTGTATGAATTAAAGAATAGATAAAAGATAGAAGTGAAATAAATAGACAGTCATCTAATAGTATTCCAGTGATTCACAGTGATTTATATGAAAAGTACTACCAATAAAGAAGCGTGTCTAATGTCCAAGTAATGAGTACAACACAATACAACATCTATTAAAATACTTATGTGATTCTACAACTAAACAATAAATAATCAGTTATATTTGACAACACGTGTCCAGACAACATTATTGGTAAAGTGTGGATAAAGATCCACTGGTGGCAGTTGGTGTATGGAGAATTAAGAACGTCGTGCCCAAAGGTGGGACCTGGGTTTGAGGGAAACAAACTAGGGACACTGGGGATGCGCGACATAAGTGGTGGCATCAGCGGTGGGATATGAAATAAATAAATTCCAGTGAGCCAAAGAAAAGAGAACAGAAATTCTCTGAGTCTGAGGGACCTGTTAGTCCAATGAGAAGGAGTGGGGAACCCTAAAAGCTCTGTGTGGATAGCTTGGAAGGGACTCCTGATCGTGGAAAGACTAAGGCAGGAAGAGACTCTGAGGAGAATTTAGTGTTTAAAATTTACCTCAAGCTTAGGGAAAGACCAAGAGGGCTAACTTTAGATCCCTAGCTCTGAAAGAGGAGCGCAGAAGGGAATAAAAAGGAAGCCAAGGTCCAAGGAAGCTGAGGGGACAAAATCTAAGTGGTGGCTGGAATAATATAAATATTAAAGGAAAAAGCTGGGTGTCTGGAGACTGGAAGAAACAGTGTTTCAGAACCAGAGAAGGCTAGGTGCCTAAAGAAAGAAATAAAGTAACCATCTGTCTGCTGCTGCAGCAGAAGGGCTACTGTATATCACTCTCTCTCTAACACAGAAAAGGAAAAAGTGTTTTTAAATTGAGGCTTGTCTATTTGCCTCTAATAAACCAACCAACTTATCCAGAGAAAGACAAATAAACCATGCCTTCTAAGAGGGGGAAACGGTTAACAATGGAGGTATCTGATGTACAAGGTTTACCTCACGCAGAGGAAAGCCCTGAATTAGCTGAGCAATATGATGATGCTCAAGAGGATAGTACCTCAAGGGGAGAAGCTGCTTTAACCTCCCAAGAGTTTCAGAAGTGGAAATTGGAAAGGGAATTTCAATTACAAGAGTTACAGCTTAAGGCTGAGGCCAAAGAAAGAGAGATGGAATACCAACTAGAAATGAGACGATTAGAATTATCAGCACAGAATAATAATAATAATAATTCAAATACTGAGGAGGGGAATTTATCAAAAGCTGACTTAAAGAAATTCCCTCAATTCAGAAAGGGTGATTGCGCTGAGGCATTCCTCATTGCTTTCGAGAGAACATGCTGGGACTATAAAGTGAAAGCTGAGGAGAGAATGATTATTCTCAGGTCTCAAATAAGTGGAGAGTTAAATGAGATTTATTCTCAAATGGCCCCAGATCAAGCAAGAGACTATGAAGCCTTCAGGAAGTTGGTTTACGCGAGGTATGGGATCAATGCTGAGCACCTCAGACAGAAATTTAGAACATTGAAAAGAAAACCTGAGGAATCATATAATCAATTGGGAGCCAATCTGGTCAAATACTTGGAGAAGTGGCTAGAACACGCTAAAGTTGAGACTTTAGAAGAAATGAAAGATATTATAGGGCTAGAACAATTCTATTCAGTTCTACCAGGAGAACTAAGGTATTTGGTAAGGGATAAAAAGCCCAGATCGGTTCGACAGGTGAGTGAAGAAGCTGATTTTATCTCACAAATACGAAACCCAAAATATTCTGAGGTAAAACTTGGAGGTAACAGCTGGGAGGAAAGAAGAAAAGAACCCAGAGATTACCACAAGAACTATCAGAATACTGGAGGCCATTTTAGAAGCAAACCCTCAGAGCAGAATCAACAGATGAAACAAAGCTTTGAAGGGAAGGGAGAAAAGTCCCCTCTCTTTGAACAAAGGGGTCCAAAATTGTGTTATGGCTGTGGGAAACCAGGGCACTTCATTTCCCAATGCCAAACCTTAAAGAATAAAGAGGTTCCACAGAAAGGAGGTGGAAATGTACCCAGGAAAGTGTACTATGTACAACAGCAGGGAAAGACAGTTGAGGCAATTGAAAGTGGCGCTGAAACAGAGGTGGCAGAGGGCCAGGAAAAACAGCTGCCATTAGCCAACATTGTCCAATGCTTTTATATTGAAAATAACCAAGAATTGTTTCGGTGTTCTGGGGAACCCATTTATATAAATAATACAAAATATCTAGCGGTGAGAGACTCCTGCTCACAGGTGACTTTGTGTCATCCTGATATATTCCCTCAGAAAAATATAGTAAGAAATGAATACATAACCATAAAAGGGATTGGGAAAGAATTAATTACTCTACCTATGGCTCAAATACCAATGAAATATCAAGGGTGGACTGGAGTGTGGAAGGTAGCCCTCACGAATCAAATTCCTGCTCCATGTTTGATTGGATTAGATCTATCTGAGCATGTAAAGAGTGTTTTAATCACTACTCGCTCCCAGATAGAAAAAAGAGCAAAACCTGAAGAAAATTGTGAGATCCCTAATGAAATTATAGGAGGAGAGGAAGACAATATAACAGCTGAGGTGGTAGTTATAAGAAATCCTCAGGAAAAGGCTTTTAAACAAGAGCAAAGACAGGATTCTACGCTACAACAATGCTTTGAGCCAGCCAGAGAAGGAACATTAACCCCGGAAAGCCCTGAAGAGTTCTGTGTGGCAAAAGACCTGTTATACAGAAAGGTCTTAATTAATCCTCAGAGGGGAGGGGAAAATGTTCAACAACAACTGGCGATCCCTTTGAAATACAGGGAAAGGATTATGGAGAAAAGACATAATGCTCATTTAGGAATCACACACACACAGCAGAGAATAGCTCAGAATTTCTACTGGCCAGGAATGGGGAAGCAAAAACAATCATACTGTCTAAGCTGTGATGTATGGCAAAGGCAGGGTACGGGCAATGATAAAGCTAAAGCAAAATTGAGCCCTTTACCAATCATATCAACCCCATCTCAACGCTTAGGCCTGGACATTGTGGGACCATTCCCTACAGTAACTAGCAGGGAGAAATTTAATGGAACCATAATGCGAATGATCAGGGCATATACAGCAGCAAATCCCAATGATTGGGATCAGAGATTACAACCCTTATTATACGCGTATAGGTCTGTACCCCAGGAAAGCACTGGATTCAGTCCTTTTGAATTGTTATTTGAGAGAAAAGGGAAGGGACCCCTTGATCTACTAAGACTAAATTGGGAAGAGCAGAGGGAACAAGATCCTGAAACTGTGATCCAGTACCTAGATACCCTGATGAACTCCTTGCAGCAATCGCTGAAGTTAGCTTCAGAAAACTTGCTGAGGCAGCAAGGCAAACAGAAGCTATGGTATGACAAAAAGGCCAGAGAAAGATCATTCAGTCCTGGAGATGAAGTCCTGATGCTGAAACCTATTAAGGGGAACAAACTGCAGTTAAATTGGGCAGGTCCTTTTAGAATAATCTCCAAGATGAGTGAGGTGAATTACATAATTCAGGAGGAAGGAGAGGAAGGTCGAAGAGTAGTACATGTAAACATGATTAAACCGTACCATAGAAAAGAAAATATTGTCCTATATGCCATAAAAGAAGCTGACAATGAGAAACATGAATTGCCATATTGGGAAGGGCGAGGCGAACCCCAATATAACCCAGAAGATGTAAAGATCTGTGACACACTAAACCCAGAGGGGAAAATGGGAGCAAGAGCCTTGCTAATAAAATACAAGCAGGTCTTCTCCAATAAGCCAGGTGTAGCAAAGGGAGTGGTGCACAAAATTGATACTGGAGATGCACCCCCTCAAGCTGTCACTCCATACAGAGTCACAGGGCCATATGTAACCAAGGTTCGCCAAGAACTGGATGAGATGTTGAAGGAAAAAATCAGATCTTTCTTAGGGTTAGTTGGCTATTATAGACGATTTATCCAAAATTTTAGTGAAATAGCCACCCCTTTATTGGACCTAACCCATAAAAGAAAAGCTGACGAGATCCTGTGGTCGAGCAACTGTGAAGAGACCTTCGAGAGGTTGGAGACTGCGCTGATGACCGGTCCTGCCCTGAGAGAACCAGATTTCCAGCGAGGGAGCACCGTCTACACAGAGGCATCCCACATCGGACTGCGAGCCGGGCTGAGCCAGGAGGATGACAACGGGGACCTTCATCCGGTGACGTTCCTGAGCAAGAAGCTGCAGGCTGGCGAGAGACACCTGTCCATCATATACCGTGAGTGTCTGGCGATTGTATGGTCTTTGCGGAAGCTCGGACCGTACATATGGGGAAGACATTTTGTTCCATGCACAGACCATTCCCCATGGCTGTGGTTGCGGACTGTCAGAACAATAAGAAGTTGATGAGGTGGGCCATACCCCTACAAGACTGTGACTTTGTGGATCCAGAGTCTAAGGGACTCAAACTGTGGTAGCCAAGGACGCCTTATCAAGAAGACCAGAAGAATGACTGATGGAAACAAAGAAAATGTAACTTGTAATGGTATTAAAATTGTTCTAAATAAATATTCTAAGAGTATATGTATATGAAATAAATAAAAATGCAATTTATAGATGAACTAATGATAAGTAAGAATAAAAGTGACTGAAGTGGTTTGTAAGTAATAAAAATGTTGATTAATGTTATTTGAATATAAAGTAATAAGAATAATATGCTTTCAACTAAGTAAAAGAGTAAGTATAGAGTAAGTATACATTGCAAATGTGTAAATGAGAATTGCATTGAAAAAAATGTTAGAAATATTGTTAAGAAAAAGCCTACGTTGTTCATGAGGGTAAACTACCATAAGTTTTACCCCATGAAACAAACTTTCCAAGGGGGGAGGTATGTGGCGGAATGCCCATGTCCCACCTGTCCGTCATGTATAGCTCTAGAGCTGGAGCCTATGAGAGGACAGGAGGGCGGGGTCAGAGAGACAGTTGGAAACTGAGAGAGCAAGAGATAAGAGGTTTGGGGAGAGTTTTATGTGAGAGATTGGAAAGTTGGTGTGGTATAGTTGGTGTATGAATTAAAGAATAGATAAAAGATAGAAGTGAAATAAATAGACAGTCATCTAATAGTATTCCAGTGATTCACAGTGATTTATATGAAAAGTACTACCAATAAAGAAGCGTGTCTAATGTCCAAGTAATGAGTACAACACAATACAACATCTATTAAAATACTTATGTGATTCTACAACTAAACAATAAATAATCAGTTATATTTGACAACACGTGTCCAGACAACATTATTGGTAAAGTGTGGATAAAGATCCACTGGTGGCAGTTGGTGTATGGAGAATTAAGAACGTCGTGCCCAAAGGTGGGACCTGGGTTTGAGGGAAACAAACTAGGGACACTGGGGGTGCGCGACAACTGTGATGTTGAAAGGTCTGCCTTGGATTCATATTGAAATCATTCTATCATTTTTGAGATTGTATTCCAGTACAGCTTTTCCCACTCTTTTGTTGACTATGAGGGCTACTCCATTTCTTCTACGGGATTCTTGCCCACAATAGTAGATATGATAATAGTCTGAATTGAATTCACCCATTCCCGTCCATTTTAGTTCACTGACGCCCAGGATGTCAATGTTTATTCTTGCCATCTCCTGTTTGACCACATCCAGCTTACCAAGGTTCGTAGATCTTACATTCCAGGTTCCTATGCAGTATTTTTCTTTGCAGCATCGGACTTTCCTTTCACTTCCAGGCGCGTCCGCAGCTGAGCGTCCTTTCGGCTTTGGCCCAACCACTTCATTAGCTCTGGAGCTACTTGTCCTTGTCCTCCGCTCTTCCTCAGTGGCATGTCGGACACCTTCCGACCTGAGGGGCTCATCTTCCAGCGTCATATCTTTTAACCTTTTGTTTCTGTCCATGGAGCTTTCTTGGCAAAGATACTGGAGTGGCTTGCCAGTTCCTGCTCCAGGTGGATTGCGTTTAGTCAGACCTCTCCACTATGACCTGTCCGTCTTCGGTGTCCCTGCACAGCATAGCCCATAGCTTCTCTGAATTACTCAAGCCCCTTCGCCACGACAAGGCAGCCATCCATGAAGGGGTCTTTCTTATTTCTTACACTGTTCAATTTCTGTCCTTTTCCCATTTTTATTTTTTATGTTTTGGTGATTTAAAAGAGAGAGAGAGAGATAAGCCATAGCGACAACTGTAGTAAGACTTATGAGCTTCAACTTGTCATAGATTTTAAACTGTTCCAATGCCTCTAATTAACCAGGATATAATCTATTTGAACTGCTAGATAGCTTAGTAGTTTGGGTATCCACCAGAGGTTGGGAGCTCAATTCCGCACTGTGGCTTCTTTTGACAGGAGCTGGACTCAATGATCCATAGGGTCCCTTCCAGCTCTACAGTTCTAAGATTATTATTTGGTTCCTTATAATATTGTTGTGTGGGGATTTCCATAGAAACAGGCTCCCTGCTGGTAATTTGAATATGGCTTTGTTGACTACAAGGCTTTGTTTGTTTTACAGAATTTATTATTTCTTTTCCATATTCAGTTTGTGGTCTTTGTCCACATTTTCCAGCAAAATCTTCCTAGGCTCCTTTTCCTACCCAAGATTTCCTTAGCATTAAAAGCCCATGTTATGACATTTAAGTGTTGCCTTTTTGTTTGTTTTATAACAAGTTTGGTGTCTTTGGACACTTTTTCTATGCTTTTTTCTGTCTTTTTCTTAGTCTTACAGTTGCACAATGTTGCCATCTGTGGGAATTGCCTGTAATTGGACAAAGATTACCCAGGCTGAGTACCAAATGCAATCTGTTACAACTACACTTACATCTTTTGTTACTATGTTTGCAATACCCATAATGATGGTGTGCATCATTACTGTTGAATAACATATAGCATGCCCAGTAGGTGCCTATACTTGGCCAGATCCTAACCAATGCATTTCACTCACTCCAAGGGTCTGAATGTTGATTTTTTTAATTTCTTTTTGCTGTGCTGTGGATTATTTTTTCTGCTCCTACATACTTAGCCCATTCCAAGTTCCTAATCTGACTTCTAACCCAGAGATTCTTAGCACACTCTTACTAGATGATGCCTGTCAGGGGCTGAGAGCCTTTTCACATTTCTGTATAGCTAGGAAAAATGTACGTGGAAGGTATAATGGAGTGGCTTCCCACTGTCTTCCACATCTCTGTGCTATGGCCAACTGCAATGGCTGCCATCATGCTCAGTTTTCCATACTGAAGCTCAACCAGTATCTTTTTGCGGTTGGTCTCCACCTGATACCGGCATTATCGACTGGACAGGTTAGTAATGGATCAACTGGAGGCCAACGGCAAAGGATGCTAGTTGAGCTTCAGTATGGAAGACTGAGCATGGGGTTTAGAAGCAGTGCTGCTCTTCATGATTGCACAGGCTTCCTACTCTAGATTCTCCCCCAAAGTGGCTATTTGCTTTTCCAGGGCATTGGCAAAACTGCCACCTGATCAGCTGCATATTTAGCATTTTACACAGGCGAAAGCCCTCTCTTTCCCTGTTCCCTAAGTTCCTTCCTCTTAACCACCCACATTCAACTGAGGCTATGCTATTTCAGCTTTCTGTTACTCTCAACCACAATTGTGATAGATTCACACAATTAGCTTGACATCTGATTCCTTTAGATTACAGGTAGGGGACCTGTGGCTCTCCAGGTGTTGTTAGACTACAGCTCTCATCATCCATGAACTTAGTCCAGGTTGGATGGAGCTAATAAAAATTGCAGTCCAACAACAATTAACCTCTCCCCATCCAAACAACTTTGATCAGCAGAACTGATGATGTCTATCAAACTTGAACTCTTGCACCTTCAACACCAGTTCCAAAGGGTTGAAAGTGCCTTTTGGAGTTGGGTGCAAGACTTTAGAGAGAAGGAGAAAAGGGAACATTCCATTATATGAACAGATGTCCACAAGTACAATATAGCATTTCACTCATAATTATTTGTTGTATCAGGGATTAATGTTTCCCCTCACCTATATAACTTAGCTTTTGCTGTTTATTTGCAAGTCAGATTAAGACAATTTATTCCTTAATCAATCTATTTGAATATTTAAAGAAATATTTAAATACCTGCCATGACTCCTTTTTAAAGAGTAATGAGTGATGAAGAACAATACAATCTAGGTGAAAAAATTAATAATACTACTTAAAAAAAGTATTTTAGCATAAACCTAACATACAAAACTAAAAAGAATTAATACCACAAAATATCAAAATACGTAACTATACAAAAAGTGCTTCGCTCCCCACCAGGGCCATCAGAGACACAGTATTTCCGATCTGGCCATGATGATACATTTCTTAGTTACATCATGTCTGGTTTATAATCTTAGAACTGCAGAGCTGGAAGGGACCTTATGGATCATTGAGTCTAGCCCCTGTCAAGGAGGCATAGTGGGGAATTCAACTCCCAGTCTCTGGCTCCACAGCCAGATATCTAAACTACTAAGCTATCCACCACTGCAATGTACTCTGCTTCAGGCTGCCTTTGAAGGGTGTCTTGGCAGAGTGTGAAATTTTGTGTGACTTCAAAAAAACTTCTAGCTTCAGATAAGGTTCAGAGATCTACAGAGCAGAATTAGCTTCAAGTTTCCCCACAGTAGACCACCCCTTATTGGTTGTCTCATCAACTGGAACTTATTGTCTCAATAACAGAGACAGAAATAACACAGTAAAAGAAAGAATAAAAAGTTCTGTTCACTCACAGTTCTGAATAAATTAAAAAATGGCATATTGTAGAAAAATTACTGACTGCTTACATGAACAGAGCTTCACTGATTAACTCACTATATGGCTGACAGAACACTGACTACATAACTCTAACTGCCTGACTGGGGAAAAAAGACGGAAAAGAACTCTTGAGTTAGAAATGCATGGTTCTCTTCAAAATGCGAGGGAGAGAGGGAACAATTGGTTGGTGCTGAATTGATTGACAGTCATCCCAGTCCAGGAAGGATTCTCTTGGCCAAAACTTCTTAAAGGCAGTATGCTAAATTCCAACAGAATGTTCAGAAAATTCGACTGGTTCAGAATGCTGACTGATTACTGGTGCTGGTTACAGGGAGAATGTAACTTATTTATTGCAACAGCTTCACTACTACCAATCTGTTTCCAGGCTCAATTCAAAGTACTGATTATTACCTATAAAGCCCTATATGGCTCGGGTGCAGCTATCTGAAGGATCACATCACACGATATGAGCTACTCAGCTTTTAAGATCTTCTGGGGAGGCCCTTCTGTCAGTTCCACTACATTCCCAAGCTTGTTTGGTGAAGACACAAGAGAAGAACTTTGCAGTGGCCACTCCCAGACTTTGGAATGTGCAGCCTGGAGAAGCCAGGTTGGCCCCCTCCCTCTTGTCCTTCCGTCATCAGGCAAAAACCTTCATTTCAAGCAAAGACCTTCTGTCATGATGCAATATGTGGGAGTCTAGTGGAATGCTGTATTTATATATTTTGTTGTTGTTGTTTAGTCGTTAAGTCGTGTCCGACTCTTTGTGACCCCATGGATCAGAGCACGCCAGGCCCTCCTGTCTTCCACTGTCTCCTGGAGTTTGGTCAAATTCATGTTGGTAGCTTCGATGACACTGTCCAACCATCTCGTCCTCTGTCGTCCCCTTCTCCTCTTGCCTTCACACTTTCCCAACATCAGAGTCTTTCCCAGGGAGATTTCTCTTCTCATGAGATGGCCAAAGTATTGGAGCCTCAGCTTCAGGATCTGTCCTTCCAGTGAGCACTCAGGGTTGATTTCCTTCAAAATGGATAGGTTTGACCTCGTTGCAGTCCAGGGGACTTTCAAGAGTCTCCTCCAGCACCACAATTCAATGCTTTAATTTTTCAAAATCTTGAATTTAACTCTGATTAATGTTTAATTGTTTTAACATAATTTTGTATAACATTTTAAACTTATTATTGTACACTTTTAATTGTTGTGAGCCGCCTTGGGTTTCCTATGGAGAGAAAGTGGGTATATAAATAAAATAAACAAACAAACAAACAAAAAAGTATATCAGTCAGAAAATATATTATTTCTATAGGAACTCTAGCTCAGTGCTTTAGGTATCTGGCTGAAAAGCCAGAGTTGGGAGTTCAGTTTCCCACTGTGCATCCCACATGAAGAACCAGCCTGTGTGGCCTTGGGCAAGCTGCACAGTCCCAGGATGCCCCCAGAAAAAGGAAATGGTAAACCACTTCTGAGTATTCGCTACCTTGAAATGCTGGAAAGGGTCACCATAAATCAAAATTGGACTGGATGCATGCAATTAATTAATTCTAGGAATTCTATATTGTTAGACTTATCTAGTATTCTAGCCATTAACCTAATAATTTTTAATCACACAGTGTTCATGAACTGTTGCACATGCTCCGCTACTGCTTATTGGCAGAGACTGGAAATGTTACTTTTTTGGACTATAATGCTCAGAATACCCTAAACAACATGACCATTTGATTTATTGCCTGGGTATTGGAGTTATAGCCCATTAACAGTAACTTCTTCTGTCTTTGCTCCTTGTTTGCCTGCCAAATCGGTACACAAGACAGCTGAAAACACTGTCTTTTTTGCTCCACTGAAACACCAGCACATGCAAGGCGAATCTGTCAAACACACTCAGCTCAATTGACCAGAATAACTGCTCTTAGCTGGAAAATAAAAAAGGCAAGCTCAAACAGCACTGCTCAAGTAGGCCCACAGGACAGGGCAAAGGGCAAACAAATTTGAGCTGCATTCTGAATGAGTAACTGGAACAGTTGTGACACATTCGTAAGGGAAAGGAAAGAAAACATCACGGGCAAGCAGAGACTGCCTCCTATGTACCATTTGCCAAAAGATAAAACAAAACTTTTTGATTCTCATTCTCGGAGTTTGTAAGGACAAACAAGGGCTTTGGAAAGGTTTGTCAAGATTTTTATGATTCTTGAGCCTTATCAACCCTAAAGGTGTGCAGGAAAACAATGCTCAATATAATGCAGTTTGAAAGAATAAAAGAGGAATGGAGAGGGATGCTGCCTAAGACGGGTAAATCTACTTTAAACGAATTCAGGTCTCCTGGGCCATATGCACGGCATCCAAGGATATTAAAGGAACTTGCAGATATAATCTTGGAGCCTCTGTCTGTAGACTTTGAAAATTCCTGGGGAACAGGTGAGGTCCTTGAAGAGTGCAGGTAAGCAAATGTTGTCCCTGTATTCAAAAAGAGGGAAAAAGAAGATTCAAGCAACTACACCTAGTGTGTTTGAAACCAGTATCTTTAGAAAGATCTAAAATGGATCATTAAGCAGTTGGTGAGCACTTGGAAAAGAATGCCATGCTCTCGAAGACTTTACATGGGTTTGTCAAAAACAAGTCATGCCAGACTAATCTTATTTCTTTTCTTTTTTTTTGGCAGAGTCACAAGCTTGGTAGATGAGGGGAATGCTGTGGATATAGTGTTACTTTGATTTCAGCAAGACTTTTCCCAAAGTCTCTAATTATATTCTTGTGTACGAGCTGGTAAAATGTGGGCTAGACTGGTGGCTTTGTTACCACCTGACAGGCTGTAACCAAATACCACTCACCAGTGGTTCCTCTTCTTGGAGAGAACTGATAAGTGGTGCCATATGGTTCTGTCCTGGGCCCTATGTTGTTTGATATCTTTTTAAATGACTTGGATATTGTCATAGAATGAATGTGCATGAAATTGGCAGATAACATCAAACTAGAGGGGTAGCTAATTCTTAGAAGACAGGATCAGGATTCAAGATTGCCTAAAAAGGTTGGAGAACTGGGCCATGTTAAAAAAATTAGTTTCAACAGGGGAAATGGTAAAGTTCTACATTTCAGAAGGAAAAAAACAGATGGACAAATACAAAATAGCTGAGAGTTGGTTTGGCAGTAGTACGTGTGTAAACAGGTCTAGGGATCTAGTAGGTCACAAACGAAACAGAAGTTGACAGTGTGATGCAGCAGCAAAAAAACCAAATGCAGTATTAGGTTGCATCAATAGAAGTATAGTGCTTAGGTCAAGGGAAAGAATAGTTATTCTACTTTAATCAGGGATGGAATACTGTGTCTAGTTCTGGGCATTACAGTTTAAGACTATTAGAACGTTAGAACATGCCCAGATGAGGGCAACCAGGATGGCAAAAGCCTGGAAATTCATCCCCATGAGGAACTGTTAAGGTGAATTTGATATGTTTAGCTTGGAGAAGGCTGAGAAGTAATATGACAGCCATCTTCAAACATTTGAAAGGCTGTCAAGCAGATGATGGCACTGAAGCAGTCGATTCAATTTATAAGAAAAGAGATTTTATCTAAACATTAGGAAGGATATCTTCACAGTGAGAGGTGTTCAACTGTGGATGGAGGGTGATGGGCTCTCCTTCAATGGAGTATTTTAACCAGAGGTTAGATGGCAACCAGTCAAGGATGTTTCAGTTGTAGATTTCCTGCTCTAGCGTGGAACTAGATGCTAGTGATCCTTGGGGTCCCTTCCAACTCTACAGTTCTATGCTCCTATGAGATTTGTGTCAAAAAATATGAATCTGCATATGTCTAATCAACACTAGCTGTATTTTCAGGCTCTTGAAACCTTGTGTGACTGAATCGGGAGCATAAGAAAGCATTCTTTCTTCAGCAGGCACAAATGCACATTGGTCAATGTGAAGTAATCGGAAACAGTTCAGCCTTGGCGTATGATGCAGATAGAATGGTTGGAAGTGTCTTGAATAAGTTTCAGGCCTTGGTTTAGGTCAGTACAGGCACACTCTTTGGTTTTGGTTTATCCCAATATTCATTTATCTAAATGGATCCAGCAAAATCTTTCAGTTGATCTATGCTACATTTATGCAATTCATAAACACAACTTCAGTGTATTTTGATCAGATTTTGTGTTGGGCAAAGACAACGTCCACCTTAGTTAGAACACAGGACAGGATTCATAAAATGAACTCTTGCTCCATAATAACTTTGTGAATGGAAACAGGAGGCAGCAAAGCACACCTTTCCTTTACCCAGGATAAGTGTATGAAGTGTAATACATGTCAATGAATCATCAATTACTCTATTTGTGTACTGTCTTTCCATAATATGCTTAATGCAATTCAGAGAAAATCAAGGCAGAAAATTAACAACTTTTCTAATGAATCAAAATCAGTTTCATAACAAGTAAATAACACATCAATAACAAAATAATATCATAAACACCAAAAACATAACAAGTAAATAAAGCATCAATTGCCAAAATCCTCTTACATAAATTATGTGAGCAAAAAGGAAACCCTGTGATCTGCAGCAAGACTTTGCCATTTATTAAAGAGTCCCCACTTTGATTCTGGGTGCCACAAGAAGCCACCCGACTCATACACAATGAGATTAAGTTTAAGCAATGAGGAATTGAAGCAGAAACTATTTAATTAGCAGCCATCTGCTGCTGCAGGCAATACCATTTCCTTTATCCTGGAATAATTTATACAAAGGGATCTTGGCCAATAACAGAACAGTTAATAAATATTAACTGTTTTTTTAAGGGGGGGGGGATAAAACAAGACACATCCTTTGTGCTTGCTAGTCAGAAGCAGGAGGTGAAGAGTATGAGGGTAAATAACAGCAACCAAAAAGTTTTAGAAGAAATGGAGCCCATTGACACTTCTGGTTAGATGATAAGCAACAAAACCTGCTCCACTGGTGATGGCAGACATGACGATGGACAAAGCAGCAACAGAATGAGCCCTTTTGAAGCTCTGCATGGAAAGGCAAGTCTAATCCCACATGTTGATACATATGAACATCCTTTGACTTTTCCAGTCCCCCAGAACAGCATATTGACAGATTTTTAAAGCGGCTGTGCATGAACAGAGCTCAAATCTTTAGTGACCTTTATTCAGACCTCAGTAGGGATCAATACTGAATGAACTGCAGAAATAATTCATTTCCAGTCAGTTTCAGGAAGCTGATTTTTTTTTCTTGGACGGTCAATGCACTGTAAAATATGAGCTACATAGAATGACTTAAATTTGCCAATTTACCAATTAATCCAGTCATTTGTCTTCATATTAATGATCTTGCACCTTTGATCCATTTGTTACTGCAACAGCTGCTCAGGGCAATACTTCCACAACTGTGTTGGTGGGTTGTGCAATGCACTAAAGAGTTGCAACTTGATTTCTTAAAAAAATCTAAAAATGAGCTAACTGCTATCACAGCTTTGCACAAGGGACTCTTTAGGGCACATTCACATGGGTGCTTCCCTCCAAGGGTGGCAGCCGTTGTGCTATTTCCAACTTTCTCGATGCTATGCCACACTTGTACAAAGTCCATATGAATGGTGGATGGTGCATAGATAGCATATTCCACAGTGAGGGAATATATACAGATCTTAACATATGGCGCTTCCTTCACTGTTCTTTATTCAACTGTTCTTTTCTGTCACTCTGCATTTTGTTAGATTCATGACTTTCCAAAATTCAAAGAGTTTTATTCTTACGCATACATAGCATGGTGTCAAAATCTGGAATAATCATTTTACTTTAAGTTTTATTTGCAGAACCTATTTGTACTGCACTTGAATTGTGAAAAAATATGAACAGGAAGTAGATCCATGACAGGATTTGGTGGAGAAGTATAGGGTTCCGTTCAGCAGAATGGCTGCTCAACACAACACAACAGAGATTGTTTACACATTTTGAAGTAGGTGAATTATACGTATTACCATCTAATGAGGTGGTAGGTGACACGGATCAATACTTCCCGAATCTGAGTTTTCTAACTACACCACTGTGTCCATCCCCACCGGTACGACAGCCGCCCTTGCTCTGAAGGCTTCTACATCAGCGGGATCTTATGCGAACCCCATTGCTTTACCCCCTTCATTTTCCTGATCTTTCCCACTTCTCCCAATCCGTACCGTAAGGTTGCCATTCTTTTGCCCCTTCCATACAGGGTGGGCAGCGCTCAGCCCGTGGGGCATTTTTGCAGCCTCCAGACCCCTTCTCCCCCCCCTCCAGCTTTATCGCTGCATCGAGGGAGGGGGAGAATCTCCGCCACTGAATCGATGCCCGCCTGAACCCGCAGGCCGGGACCCGCGCAGGGCCAGCATTTGCTCGGGTTTCCCGCCAGCTTCCCCGCCACCTGGATCGGGAGTGTTCCCGGCCCTCCTCCCTTTGGCGAAGGCTCGTCGCTGCGCGGCTGGCGGACGGCGGGAGAACAAAGGCGGGCATCTCCCACTCCAGCAGAAAAGGCTCTGTGCTCTTGGCAGGCAGAAAGCCAGCAGGTGCATCTCTCCCCCGCCCCTTTACTAGATTTCGCTGCGGGGGGACAGCTGCACCTGTTGAATTGCTGCGTACCTTGCCGTTGGCGCAGGGAGGAAGCAGGCCATATTCGGTTCCCGGCATCATGGAAAGCAGCCCAAAGGAACCACCCCCAGCACCCACCGATCTGCATATGGAACAAGGATCATGCCTGAGGGGGCAACCATGCTCTCTCCCCCCCCCCCATCCACCCCCAGCACTCCGCCCCGCCGCCGAGCCTCCTTGGCTCCCTCTTCCGGCCCCACCTTCGGCCCCGGATTTTGCGCCGGAGCTCCCGTGCGTCTGCGCTCCCCTTGCCCAGTCGCCCCCACTCTCGCCCCGCCACCCCGTCACAGCGCCGGCGCCTCCAAAGCTGTCACTGCGGGAGAGGCGGCAGCGGCAACACCAGCACCTGTCCAGCCGGCTCCTTCCCGCCTCCTCGGGCGTCTAACAACGGCGGCGGCGGCTTCAGCAGCAGGTAGATAGGAAAACCCCCACCGCCGGCTGGAGCAGTGGCGCCTCCCCCCCTCCCCCGGGTTACAGCAGCCTCCATTGCCAGACCCGGGCGGGAAAAGGGCGGCAGGTTAGGGTTGCTTTGGCGGCCCCTTGTTCTTCTTGGTCCTCTCCCCTCGCACCCCACCCCCACTTCCACTTTGATCTTGTCGTCTCTGCCCGGGATGGAGGATGAAGCGGGGGGTGCGTCGTGAAGTGTGTGCTGGGGGGGGGGGAGTGTTCTCGTGAAATCGACAGGTAGATGGGATTGCCGGCTTAACGTATGATTGATCTTCGTGAGGCTTTGTTCTAGGCTGGAATGGGGTCCTGAGGGAACCTGCAGATTTCAGAGCCATACAGAACCTGGGCAACGGAGGAGCGAAGACAGTTAGCAGCAGTCCTCTAAACACATGCATACGTACATGTGTTTGTGTGTGCGCGCGCGCACGTGTGTGTGTGTTTCTGTGTGCGTGTGCATATATGTATATTCAGATACATTGCCCCTGCACAAGCTATATATTCTCCACATATATATTTACGCGCGCGCGCAAGGTAAAGAAAGTGTGCGGGGAGATTTTTAGAGTGGTGCTTGCTGGAACGGGGGCAGAGGATTCTTCTTTTACCTGCTGCAATGTGACAGCAAGGAATCCCATTGAGTTCAATAGAATGAGGGGCCATCTTTTCAGCCTTAAAAGATGTGACAGCCCACAGCCCGGCGCGGAACAGCTCCTGCTGGCCGGTCCTGGAGACTCCTCGTTGGCTCGCCATCCTGCCTCTCATAGCCCTTCAGGTTCTCTGCCTCCTCGGGTAGGTGGGTGGACTTGAATTTGTATGCCAGTGGATTATAGAATAGTATAAATAAATATGGGGAAGGTAAAAATCTGAGCTTGTAATACAAGCTTACCTCAGGCATGCTGAGATCCACAGAGACCCTGTTCTCTTTGTGGAGAGACTGTTCAAAGGGCCAATTTCACCAGTAACTAAAAAGTGGGAGGTGGTGTGTGTGTGTGTGTGTGTTAAACCAGCCAATTTTTCTGGGGCTTGTGTTCCGTTTATTAGTTTAACTGGGTTACATTCCTCCCGTTTAGCTTTCCTCCTTCCTTCCCTCATTTTTTGTCAGGGGATTTTCTTCTAATTGAGATGCTGGCCAAATCCGACATGATTGTGCCCACAGTCCTTGCTCTGACCTCTTCCCCTGCCTTCTGAGGAAAGTGGGTCAGCATCTCCTGAGAAATAGATCTATCTGGCACTTTTCTTTGTGAGTTTTTGCACTGCCAGCTGGTTATGAGGCTGCACTCTGGCCTCTGTGTTTATGCACATCTTGAATGTGCTTTGCTTCAATTATTCATTTTGGTGCTACAGTAATTCCTGCAGCTTTTCTTCTCCCAGGAGCTGGTGTGTAACAAGATTTTTAACATGCTCTGCTTTTGAGGATATCATCCCACTTAGCCAGATGGCAGATGGCTTTATATCTGCGGTTACTATCAGAGAAGTAAGGGTTAGCCAATAACAGGGAAATGATTCTGCATCTGTGTCTCAAAACTGTGCTATAGATCTCAGTCTCAAAAATTCTGGGGGGAAATACACGATTTAAATTTGAAGTTATGGGGAAACCATATACAAGTTAACCTTTTGCGTCCCTTTGGAATCACAGAATTCACTTGTATTAGTCTGACAAGTTAATAAGTAAATGCAAAATTAAAGTCACAAAGCTTTCCATCCATAGACATTTGCAACTCTTTGTTGGCATCATGATTTTCAACAAGAAATCATAATTTTAGAAATCAATTTTGGTGTTCACAGCAAATTGAAGAATATGATTAGTGTTCCCGGAGGTTGATTGATCTGTTTGGTTAAATTGTTAAACATAAAATCTCGAACAAGTGACAAGAAGTGCTTGAACATTTGAAGAAGAAATATGATTGAATGTTGATTGTATTCATATGTAATCACATTTCTTCTTCTAATGTTCACGCATTTATTGCCACTTGTTCATAACAATTCTGACATCTAGATTAAATGGCCTGAATCTATTATACCATGAAATTAAATACATATGCATATATTCATCTTCCTAAATTCTGCTGTTCAATAGTTTGTTTCAGTGAAGAAGTGAGTGGTGGGGGGGAAGTGTGAAAGGAAGGAAGGAAGGAAGGAAGGAAGGAAGGAAGGAAGGAAGGAAGGAAGGAAGGAAGGAAGGAAGGAAGAAAGAAAGAAAGAAAGAAAGAAAGAAAGAAAGAAAGAAAGAAAGAAAGAAAGAAAGAAAGAAAGAAAGAAAGAAAGAAAGAAAGGCTCAGAGCTGCCTTCCCACCAACCCCACCAAGTTTGTTGCTCAAGAACGAGTAGTAAACCATCCTTTTTTTTCCTGTCCAGGAGAATAGTACTCAAGGCCAGACAAATTATTTTGGCACCAGAGCCAAAAATTTTGGTTCTGGCCAGGGCAGTTGCAATGGATATAAAAATAATCTCTTAGTGTTCAGTTAGTGAAGAAAGGCAGTGTGAAGCCTTCAAATATAGAAGGGGAAGAAGGGGGCCGGGGGGGGGGGGAGTTACTTACAATACAGTCCTATAGCCAGTATCCTATTGCTAGTCTCAAGTGGAGACTACATCCTTTGAATCAATTACTAAATGGTAAGTCAATACTTACGTAAATCCCTTAGAGTCAATGGTTCTACTCTAGTTAGGACTAGCAATAGAATACTGGCCTATATGTGCCTACTCAGAAGTAGGTCCCACTGAGTTCAGTGAGATGTACTCCCAGGTTAGGTGTGTGGAAGGATTGCTGCCTTCATGGCTGACATTTCAAACTCTTAGAATGAGGAACATGTGCCACATTTCCCACAACCACTCTCCACATTGCCCTAACAGTTTACAGTGACAACACATTTCTCCAGTAACTTAAGTCATTGTACACTAGAAAGTGCCCATTTGCTGAGACAGAATTGCATTGTCTGGGTCATGTACAAAAATTGGATTGTTACTATTTGTTCCACCCCTGCACCCCTCTCACCAGTAAACTGGAGAGGACTGAGCCTTCACCGAGCATAACCCATGTGCTTGCAAGCCTTTCTCTGAACTGGCGACTAGAATCTGTGTGGGCAATGTGCAACGTTTTCTTATCTTCTTAAAGAACTCCATTTTGCATTTGCACCCTAGAACCTGAGGATGGATACAGGAAAAGCACACACTCTTGCTTATGATTTAAAATTAATATAGACTAACATAGCAGAGGAACAGCAAGTTTATACATTCTTTAATTATTATTTTTTAGTTTTAGAAGAGGTAGCCGTGTTAGTCTTTAATTTTTAATTTTTTTTACTTACCATTCCCTTCTGAGTTCAGGGGAGATGATAATGGCTCTGGGATCATTTTAGACTTCATTTTAGAATTTTGTGAAGAAACTCCAGTCTCAAAACACTGAAAACTAAATTTAAGTGAAAACCAGAATTTTACAGGATTTGAGGCTAGTGCCCTACTCTTAAATTTACCAAGTTTAAGTGTGAGACATACATCAACTTCAGGTTATACAGTCATTATTTTATGTTTTCATTTTACCACAATTTAGAGCATAGGTTGTCTAATAAAACAGAATATGCTGCCTTTGCATCCTCTTGTTATGTTTCTCCCATACTGGGTTAAAGACATCTAGAAAACTAGATTCTACTCCAGAAAACTAAATTCTGGTCTCAACATTGGTTTCCAAAACAGTTCTTTTTAACATGTACTATAAAATCGCCCTGTTCCACTGGGAGCCAAAGACCATCTCCTGAACAGGGGCAACATTTTCATTCACAACAATATAAATCCTAGCATTAATCTAAAGCTGCAGATTGTGGACATTTTGCAGCCTTAGATTACATTTAGAATTTGCAAGAATTCTAGAGTTCAGATCTATACAATGGTATACTACTTAGCTTTTAGTATTGCCAGCCACTAAAAAATGCTTAAATTGTCTAGCTGCTTACATTCACTCATGTGCTGCTTTCTGACCCTTTTCCCATCTACTTTTTTTTTCTTATGTCAGGTTGGGTATCTCAAAAGCACTCTGTGGTTTCCCACCTGCTCTTTCTAAACTATTCCTATACTATAATAGGAGTGAAGAACTTAAGAAAAAAAAATCTTGCTGTGTCTGATCAAAGGATTAAGGCTTTCAGTAGGAATATCCCAGCCAGGAGCAGGAAATGATCACAGACTGGAGCAGCAAAGAGATTCATCTACACTATGGAGAGCGAAATTAATTGCAGAAGCAAGGGAACAGGAAGCAAGGGAACAGGAGGATACCCTGTGGGTATGTTCATACCTAATCCTCTCTGGTTTCTGAGCCCTTTAGCATCTGAGCCCTTTAGCAGAGGACCTTGTTTCCGTCCTGCCATCTTCATAGGCATGTTTTGTGAGGACAATAGAAGGTATTTTCAGTAGCTGCTCCTAGGCTGTGGAACTCCCTCCCAAGCAAGGCTAGGTTGGCCCCTTCCCTATTGTCCTTCTGCCAGCAGGCAAAAACCTTCCTTTTTAAGCAGGCCTTTGAAAACGGAATGCCCATGTGAGAAATGGGTTTTAGTAGAGAGTATGGTTTCCATTGTGTTTTTAATTAACTTTTGCTGTTGTTGTGTTGTCATATGCTATCAAGTAACTTCCAATTTATACCAGTCCTATTAACTAGTCACCTCTTCGTTTTTAACAAGTATGCTCGGGTTTTCCCAACTCAAGGCTCTGGCTCCTTTATGTATTGAGTCAATGCACCTCATATTCTGCCTTTCTCTTTTTCTACTGCCTCCAGCTTTTCTATCATTATTGTCTGTTAGAGTGAATTTTTTTCTCATGGCATGCCAAGAATACAAGATCCTCAGTTTAGTCATTTTTGCTTCTAGAGAAAGTTCAGAGTTTGTTTGTTTTTTGTCTTTCTGGTGGTCATGGAATCTGTAAACTGGCTTTTATAGTTTTTAATTAGCTGTTTTTAGTACTGGTATGTTTTGTTTTATTGTAATACTCTAATCTAGTGTGATTTTGTGTTATTTATAAACTAGTTTGGGCCCCACTTTGGAAGAAAGGCAGGATAGAAATAAAATAAGTAAAATAAAATAAATTAGATTAATATTCCACCTTTAAGATGATGATCCCTCCCATAAGTTTTTAACATTTGTCAAACATTTGTCAAGAGAGGCTGGTCACACAAATTATATTAGTGGAAGACAGGAGGGCCTGGCGTGCTCTGGTCCATGGGGTCACGAAGAGTCGGACACGACCTAATGACTAAACAACAACAAACCTATTTTGTATCTCTGACTTGAAGCTGAGCCTGATGTGATCCCACTGATCGATAGCAGATTGGGAAGTCAAAAGTAGGAAGGTTGTATTAGGAAGATAATCAGCAACTTTGGTAGATATCACCTGTAAGACTTGAGTCTGAAATTTTCATAGGCTATAAACTCACTCATAGCTTTCCAAGGCAATTTCCTCAAAAAAAATTTACCATCTTTGATAGAGGAATGGTAGGGAGTGACCTATCTGACAGACTTGTTACTGAAATAAATTAAGTATTATTAAGTAAGTGGACAATACAGTGGTGCCTCGACTTACGACCATAATCCGTTCCAGAAGATGGACGTAACTCGAAATGGTCGTAAGTCGAAGCACCATTTCCCATAGGAATACATTGGAATGTGATTAATCCGTTCCGGCCAAAAAAAAAAAATACGGTAACAAAAAAAATAATAAACCACACAGCAAGCCCCATCGGAAGACGCTGGGGCTTTAAAAAACAAACAAAAAAATAAACCACACAGCAAGCCCCATCGGAAGGTGCTGGGGCTTTTTAAAAAAAACACAAAATAACAAAATAAAGCACACAGCAAGCCCCGTTGGAAGGCGCTGGGACTTTAAAAATAAAAATAAATAAAGCGCACAGCAAGCCCTGTCGGAAGGCACTGGGGCTTTTTAAAAAAATAAAATAAAAAATTAAAGCACACAGCAAGCTCCGTCGGAAGGCGCTGGGGCTTTAAAAAAAACAACCAAAAATAAAGCACACAGCAACACACAAAAAATCACAGCAGAGAAACATAACCCCCCCCCAGCCCAAACCCACCCTGCAAAACCCTGTAAATGTACTTACTCAGAACCAGAAAGCAGCACCAGGCAGTCCGAAGCCTCCTCCAACGCACACACTCTAACCGTTGGGGCGAAAGAGCTACAAAGAAGCTCTTCGCCGACCAACGGTTAGCCCTCTAAGTTGAATTCCCTGCCTTTTTCCCCTGCCTCTTTTGATTGCAACTCGAAGCTCCGGCTGCAAGTCGGAAAACCTGCAATCCAGTCTGTTATTATTATTATTTCTATCTGTAATACTGAAATAGTGCTATCCGAGTTTGGAAGAAAGAAAAAATATTTATTTATTTATTTATTTATTTATTTATTTATTGAATTTGTACCCTGCACCATCTGGAAATCAGGCCACTCTGGGCAGCTAACAACAATATGAGCAACAATGTTAAAACACGATAAAAATAAATTAATACATAGCCAAATAGGGTAAATTAAAACATTTAGCCTAAATTAAATAATAAAAAATGACACTGGCAGTGGCAGCAGCAAGTGGCTGTGAGAGACAGCTAGTGTGAGGGCAGGAGGGCACTGCAAACTTGTTGCGTTTGAGGCTTTGTCCTGTACCCACCTGACCATTGCACAGGTAAGTGCTGTCATTTGATACAACTTCACCATGGCAATGGTAGGTACCAGTACTGATGTTAGGTTTTCTTGGCACTTTAGGAGTCAAGGTTCCATTAGTGGATTGGATTGTTGTTCCCACTACAGTAAGCATCCCCTAAAATGAATTCTGCTCAGGGGATTCTGCCATTAAAAAGAAAGAAAGGAAGAGATCTCTTGACCCATTTCCCTTTTGCATCCCCCCATCTGTTCCTCCAGAACATTGTGCATGTGGTAGGGTTGATCCAGGAACAGAGGAATTAGCAGAAAGCACCTCCACACACTTTCCGCTAGCAGGATACCTATGCTGGATTAAACTCTCCTGTGAACAAAAGGAGCCCCCCTATTCAAGGAAGTCAAAGTCTGGATGCAATCCCGAACTGTGGATCAAATGATATTGTTACTGCATGTTGGACCACAGAATTGACTTTTGAGTTAGCTGACCTGTTAGATATGCTGACTGTACATTTGTCACGCGTATGGCATGCATACAAGTAGGAAAACATTTAAACCCAGATTAAGAAAATACAGGTGGAATAAAGACAAAGGAAGTACAATGGACCTCATCAGATAGTTTCTTGTTTAGTGTAATCTCCCAGAGGGACTTGACAAAGAGAAAGCCATCTGAGTGCAAAACTTGTTTTGTTTTGTTCTTTCAAATTCTCACAAAGAAAGTGGCAGGGTCTCCCCCTTGGGGATATTAGCCCTTTCTGATTAACTGAAAGCAAGCACTGGGAAAAGCCAGCGATCATCAGGCACCAGAAGACACAAAGATGTGTTTCTTCCAGCAGCCCAAAGCTGGATGAAATACAAAGGGAAAGTCTCTCTGGGACCAAAGGCTACAAAGCAACTGCTGGAAGGAATTTGTACTAAATGCACATGACAAACTGAATTTGAGGAATTAGACTCCAGAAATTAAGATTTCTCCCTGAAGATTTGCTCTTTGAAAATGGCATATTAACACTGAAATCCCTTGTGGTTTATGCATTGTTACAGTACACAAATTATGCTGATAGCTCAGTGGTTTAGGTATCTCGCTATGGAGCCAGAGGCTGGGAGCTTGATTCTGCACGTACCTCCCTGACAGGGGCTGGATTCAGTGATCCATAGGGTCACTTCCAGCTCTGCAGTTCTAAGATGATGATTATATGGAATATTTCTGTTCTAACACCTTCTGTATAAGATAGGAAGAAACATTTTTAAATATCATGTATATAAGTATTATGGCCCCATGTAGATCAGTTCTGCACAAAGACATTAGTTTTCAACATGCCAAAAGAATATTTGGTGGTGTGTTTTTTTTCTGGAACAGACTGACATAACTATCCTTCTGAGATATGTTACTTGGAAACATTACAGATTGAGGTGGGAAACCTGTGCACCTCCATGTGTTGCTTGACTGCAACTCTCATCATTCTTCACCATTGGCTATGTTGGTTAAGGCCAGTGGGAGATGCAGTCCAGCAACATACGAAAGGTGACACATTCCCCACTATTGTAAGTCACTACCCATATGCCCCTGTTTCTGTCCCCAAGTCCTTCATGGGGAAGAGGATGCCGAAGGGCCCCATGGGTCTTAACATGAAGCCAGAATCAAAGCTTCTTTTGTATCTCAACTTTATTAACTCAATCAACACGATAACTCCAAGCTGCTTTAATTGCTCCAGTCCTCCCTTAGTCTTCCCCCGGTCAGTCCAGTTCTGGGCAGCCCTTGAGGCCAAAGATGGGGACTGGTTACTTCACCTTCCCAGTGCAAATCTCTGGAAGCTTTGTCTCTGCCATCTGTTAAGGGAGGAAGAGGCCATACACTGGATAGCCGGCACCTCAGATTCCAGTTGCCAGAGATGGTTGAATTGTCTCTGCTTTTTCTGTCACAGCTGAGTAAATGTAGGAATCATTGGGGCCACTTCTGCTGTCATCTCCTCTTTGGCATCCCATAGCCAAATTGGACCTGGAGGCTTGGTGCACTCTGGTGCCTCCATAAAGGTCTCCCCTTCAGCATCCTCTTCTGTTCTCTCCTTTTCCTTCATGGTCTGCACGTGGGGGATGGTCTGGGTGGAAGGCATGTGGGATGGCTCAACCCTGGGACTCTTTCATAGATCCTCTAACAGCACTTATTGCTTGAAGTAAGGAAGACTCCTTCTAGCCTCAAGGTGAGTATAGCACCAGTGACACATGCAACAGAATCCACCCACTAAGGGAATATTACTGAGATTTGTGTTTCCATGGCACTCAGTGGAGAGCAAAGGATAATGGTCTTTCTCTTATTAACAGTTCCATAAGTAATAGGCTACATGCTATCAAGTCAATTCTGACTTATGGTGACCCTTTCCAGGGTTTTCTAGGTATAGAGTACTCTGAAGTTATTTACTATTCCTTTCTTCTGGAGGAGGCACTCTGAGACCTTGTAGCTTGCCCAAGACCACATAGGCTAGCTCTTTTGCTAGAAGGCACAGTGGGGAATCAACCCAATCCACCATCTCACTGAGCTATCCAGCCAGAAGTTCAATGAATAGAGAAAATGTGCTGTCAGAGACAAATCCTTGCTTTCAAACAGACTTTGCATTTTAAGACATTGCCATCCTTTTCCAATGATGATAACACACAAATTATAAATGTTTACTGGTCTTTGACCATAATAAAGTATTCATTCATTCAAATTATAAATGCCATCTTCATCTGATACTGGTTATCTGAACCCAGTGAATGGGACAGGCAGCATGCAATGTCAGAGCAAATCAGAGAAAAAAGCTTTATCACATCCCTGCTAACCATCAGGCAGCCTGCTCATTGTACAGGCTTTTGATGATTCATATAATTGAGACACTTGCAGCTGTCTTCAGACATTATCACAAAAGTGATGTGTTACAGTGCAGCCAACTAGAAAATAGTAGGATTTTTTAATGTGACTCACAAGATGTTTGGAAGGCCTTACATCGATCTGTTCAGCCACATAGTGTCATGCTATTTCATCATATTCATAGACCTAATCAATTCCCCTGTGTCCAAAGTCTCTGTGTTTATGAAACATCTGCTCTGTCCAGATACAAATTTAGAATTAGACTGTGTCTTCTAGTAGGACCTCAGGGTCTTGCTTTTATTATAGTATAGCTGCAGCTTTCATTAGATACCAACTGCAATTTCTCGTTCATCTACTGTATTGAATTTGATGCATGTTATAAAAAACCTTTCTAGCCTACAGGAGGTTGTTGGCATTTTCTTTCCTCTAAGCAAGAAAAGTGGGGAGCGATTATATGCTTGATTCCAGAGATGGGGTACAGCTAGAAATTGAAGATGTGATTTGTTAACATTTTGACTCTTGGCTTTCAAGTTATTAATTTCATGACATTAGGATGAGTCATGTGTGGGAGTTCTCCGATGGCTTCAACCACATAAAATTGCCATCTGCTAACTACCAGTAGTAGATTGAATTGATTAGTATATAAAGTTTGTAAAGAATCTGTAATCCAATTTATTTTCTGAACTCATGGAATTCATGGCCCAAAACTGCTTTACGAAATGTGTGTTCATGCAGATTGTGTTGCGGTACTGGATCCAGCATTTGAGGCACTTTCATACCCTAGAGAAAGTAACTGTGCAGACTTAAAATTCTCTTAGACTGTCTCTGATCTTTTCAAGTGTAAACTGGCACCTAGATCATTATTATGACATCCATAACTGCTCTGTTAACAAGGCATGCAAAACAGGTGCCCAGTAGGTGTCCAAATATAGCTCAGTGGTTTAGGTTTCTGGCTGTGGAGCCAGAGGTTGGGAGTTCTATTCCCCGTTTGCATCCCAAATGAACCAGCCTGTGTGGTCTTGGGCAAGTCTCACGGTCCCAGGGCACCCCCAGAAGAACGGAATGAATGATAAACTGCTTCTGAGTATTCTCTAGCTTGAAAACTCTGAAAAGGACTGTCAGAATTGACTCGATGGCACAATAAGCAAGCAAGGTACCCAAAAACAATTCATGAGAGGTCTGTAGCTAATCAGATTTGTTTGCAGAAGATATAAATAAAAGGACTCAACATTCTCTTCTTTTTCTTACAAGATGACTATTGATGAAAAGAGGAGATGAAACCATCCTTATTTCTAACTTTAAGTAGGTTTGGAATCTGAGAAAATTCAATTTTCTAGCTATTTGGAACAAGCTAAAATTGGGAGAAAATGAAACTAAATGGCTAAATTTAGCCCTTTCCATAGTCTCCTTATTATGCAGAACTTTACTCTGAAGCTGTAGCAAAGAAATTGTTGTTTGAGGAAGCACAGGGTGACCATGGACTAGAGAGGCCTGTAAGCCTGCAAGGCCCTTTCTTTAAAGGCTACCAGCTGTTTCTCTGAGAAATGATGAACCTGGCCCAGAAAGTAAGTCAGACTCTGGAACAATTCCAGCAAAATGCAGTCAAGCTCTGTCTTTTCCTGCCATTCATAGTCTAAGCAAGATCAAAGATAACACAGACCTCCAGGGCTTCAGGGCAGTCTTGCTGTCATAATATTCTAAGCACCAAGACTGAGATGAATGTTAGTTTTTATAGAGAGAAGTGGACAGTTTGAAAAAGGGATTGCCCTTCATGATGTGTAAATTAGCCTTGCTTTCTCCTCGAGTCAACACCTTTTGAAGGTTTCTTTATTGTTTTAAAAATACCTTTTGCCATACTTTGGGAAGTAAAACCATACTCAAGGCACTTTTTACTCTCCTAAACACAACATGACTGGAATAAAAAGTTTTCCTCTTCAAACAGAAGGGCCTTCGAGGTTAGGGAGGCAGCTGCTGAAGCGAGGATGAAGATATTGTTGCGTTGCAACTCCCATGATTTCTCCAGTTGTTTTTCCAGACTCTATCTAGCATTCATGGAACTTGCAGTTCCACAGCATCTAGATGGCCAGAGGGCAAGAGAGAGAAGGAGTGGAAGGAGGAAACTGACAAAAACCACTTCCTCACCTTTTCATGAGCAGAATTCTGTTCATGGGATCTTGAGCCCACTGCCTCCACCCTGAAACTTATACCGTTTATTCCAGCCCATTGGAATGGACACAGTGTGTAAAATAGCTTCTTGGCATAGCTTTTATGATTATATTTCCTCTTCATTTTACTTTCTGCATTTTATTTATTGGTCAAAAAAAAAACCCCTCTAGTTTATGAATATGGGATATTGTGTTTCTCTACCTGCAATTCAAAAAGGCAGGAAATGAATGGTCTGATATTGCGGTGGAGGGGACGGGGAATCAACTCAGTTGAACTGTGGTGTTGGAGGAGAGCCTTAGAGATACCATAGACAGCCAGAAAGGCAGAAAAGTGGGTGCTCAATCAAGTTAAGCCTGAACTCTCACTAAAGCAGAAATGAATAAGCTGAGGCTATCCTATCATGCACATATAATGAAAACACAGAACTGCCACAAAAGACAATATTGCTGGGAAAAGTGGAGGAGGGAGCCATAGGGAGAGAGGAAGACCTAGCATGAGACAGATTGTCTCAATAAAGGAAGCCATAGCTGCTAATTTGCAAGGCCTGAGCAGAACTTATTAGAAAAGACAGCATTGCTAGGAGAGAGGGCAGTAGGAAGAGAGAACAACCTAATACGAGATGTTGGTTTGAAAAATATGAGCAGAGCTGTTAATTATAGGACATTTTCGAAGTCAGTAACTCATATAGTCACCACACATCAGAAGTGACTTGATGGCACAGAACATCTTTGGAGTTTTTTCCTTAAGTACCAAACAAAATGGTATAGTGACAAAATGTGTGGAATAGGCACCCAAGCTCTGGTAAAATCAAGGCAGACCCCCCACCACCACCACAAAGCAAAAAACAATAATTTCAAAGCTTAAATGAGTGAGTTTCTGAATATTTATTCTCTATTTTAAAAAAAATATGTATTTAAATATCTTTACAACAGAAATAGAGAATATTTTTAATGTCTCTTTGGTCAAGAAAGAGTTAAATGTTTTCCTCCTCAGAGTCATTTAATTTGGTCCTGACTGATAGGGTCAAAAGCTCAGACCTCTGTCCCCACTCAAGCTGATGTGTATGTTTACATTTAGAACTGTGCTGTTTATAAGAAGCCAAAACTCAAAGAAATAAAACAAAACAAAACCCAAAAAATTACAAAAACATGTGGCACCTTAAAGACTAGCTATTAACCATGGATATTTGGTTTGCTTCCATACGAAAAAAGGGATTGGGACTAACCGTTCTCTGTCAAGAGAAGCAAATTTTGTCTTTTCAATGTACTGTACTTGACCTGCAGAGACAGAAGGTTGCCGGTGTCTGCACAGTAAAACTGTTTTACTATTTAAAAAATCATGACTTGAAACCTGTGTGCCCAAACATCTCCAACTTGGCACAGAGCAAGAGCTGACTGTCTGCTACATCTGTGCCAGATTTGGTGCTGATCTGAGATCCAGTTTCAAAGTTAATTTTTTTTGTTTGGGGTCCTCCTAGTTTTTGAGTTGTCTTATGGATGCTGAATTGGGTTGCTGCACGATATCTATTCCCCTTCACGGATTGCTGCCTTGTCGTGGCAAAGGGGCTTGAGTAATTCAGGGAAGCTATGGGCTATGCCGTGCAGGGACACCCAAGACAGACAGGTCATAGTGGAGAGTTCTGAGTAAACGCGATCCACCTGGAGCAGGAACTGGCAAGCCACTCCAGTATCTTTGCCAAGAAAACTCCATGGACAGAAACAAAAGGCTAAAAGATATGACGCTGGAAGATGAGCCCCTCAGGTTGGAAGGCGTCCAACATGCTACTGAGGAAGCTGGATGTGGTCAAACAGGAGATGGCAAGAATAAACATTGACAGTGTCATCGAAGCTACCAACATGAATTTGACCCAACTCCGGGAGGCAGTGGAAGACAGGAGGGCCTGGCGTGCTCTGGTCCATGGGGTCACAAAGAGTCGGACACGACTAAACGACTAAACAACAACAACAACGATATCTATTGTTGCATGCTTGTGCAACCATAATTTGTTTTTAGAAGATTAGTGATTAGAGATGGGCACAAAGCAAAAACAAATCAGAAAATTCATTGAAAATTGTTAATTAATATTTTTTGAGAGGCAGCCCAGGCATCTAGAGACACCCACTGCCCCTGCCCCCTTCCTACTGCCCCCCATTGCCTCCCTACCTTTTGCTGCCACTGCCTCCTCCAGTGCTGCCACTGCCTCCTGCATACTGGCTGCAGAGGGCAGTGGGTGTCTAGGTTTCTGGGGGAACCTTTTATAGGACTGATGAACTGACGAACCGATTTATGGTTCATCAGAAAAAAATTGGAAATTCGTGGTTTGTGGACTTCAACGAACCAAGACAAACCACCATTTTGCTGGTTCGTGCCCATTGTTATTAGTTATTCCCAAAGTCAGGACATGTTTATGTCCTGCAGTTTAAAAAGTAACTTCTCTGCAAACTATAGACCAAAAGTAACTATAGTCCAAAATTTTAGTCCAAAAGATCCAGATCGAACCACTGAAAGTAAAGACAAATGGGCTTGAAATTTAGGTTTCCATATTATTTTTGTTTTATTATTGGTACATTTCCCATCTGAGGATCCTGAGACATTTTGTCCGTATTCTTCACCTCCTGTGCTTCAGGTTCCTAGGTGCCCCTCCCCAGCCATAAGTCCTTCCTATTGCTCGCACAGACAAACATGGCTTCAACTTCAAAAACGACACCCATATTTCTTGTATCTTTGTGTTCTACCTTAGAAACTCTTTGGCTCCTACAAATCAGCCTTCTGAATGCTCAAAGTTTGCCATCTGGCATTGGGCCAGCTCTGCAGCAACAGACAGGGAAGACAGGAGGAGACCCCAGCCATTCAGCGCTCAGACTGAGTGATGTGTTAATGAGCACAGGAAAAAGGACAGCGAAAGAAGATACACAGCTATGTGGTGACTGCCAGGGTTGTTCTCAGACTGAAAGTGCCAATTGATCATGCTTTGGCTTCTCACCATTGGAATAATAAATAAGAGACCATGGGGAGGAAGGGGTATATACTGTAGGATCCATCTTGTCAGTGTTTATCATGGGCCAGGCCATAGTTTTGATTCCAGTCTACATAATTTTATCCCATAGTGTGTAGATCCCCTCCTTGGTGGAAATCTTTTACATTTTTTGCCAGGAACAGCTTTTTAACATGCAGCTGATGTCTTTCTCCTCTCTGATCTCATAAAGGTGTCCCTACGGCCAGGCATTGCTGGTTGTGAGGCAGCCTTTCTTGGGTCTACCAGAGAAGCATATCAGCAGCAGTGCCAGAGTTACAAAGAAGCAAAGTAAACTCTGGTTTACAACCACAGATTGGAAAGGGCTTCTAACTATAAAATACAAATAAAATACAATGTATTTATTGTTTGTAAAGCTTTATTCAGTGCACATGTGGGGGGAATGGTAATGCTATGGGCCTCTTAAACGCTGCAAAGCTTACAGCCTTAGTGTGTCTCAATTCAGCACAGCTCAGCAGTTCCACATGCAATAGTCTCAGCCTTGAGAACAGGCCAAGAATACATGTCCCAACATCCAATCCCTTGGGCTGTTGACCTTATAACAGCCAGAACTTATACCCAAAGTTTCCAAACCTACATTTCTTCTCTCTTTGTCTCTGTCTGTCTGTCTGTCTCTCTCTCTCTCTCTCACACACACACACACACACACGGGGGGGGGGGGGCGCATTTGAGACTAAATTGCTGTAAAACAGAGAGAGAGAGCCCTGAGAAAGATTTAGATGGCAAGTTTACCTTCAAGAAAACTATGGTTGAAAAGAACAAAGAAGAGGGAGGGAGGGAGACATAATTGAGGAGCTATAGACTGAGTTAACCTTGAGCTGGCAACCTGAGCTCATTGGGATCGAACTAGGGTCATGAGCAGAATCTTGACTGCAGTACTGCAGTTTAATCACTGTGCTATGAGTTAGCAAATATTGTTTGTTTTTTTGTTTATTGTTTATTGCTATGGATGGGAAATGGTCCTTGTGTAATTTTCTTCCCTGTGTACCAAAATAATTTCGCTGTTTTTGGGTACTATGCATAATTCATTTGCAAGGGTAGGAATTTGCTGCCAGATATCTCAGGCTGGACCTCATAGTGCTTGCTTACAAATAAACATATAAAATTTTGACCCCAGATCTTATAAACGTGTCAAATTATTACTGGCCCAGCTGTTGTAGTACTTTATGGATTGCCACAGAATCTTGATGTTTGGATTTTAAAAGTCTATTTACTGCCTCAGTTCAAACGTGTGTAGAAGCTGGAAGGAAGTTTTAAAATATTTCAGCTAAAAAGCTTCTCCCCCATTCTTGCAGGTATGATGACTCAACTGAAAGCTCAGCTTTTACTTGGCTTCCTATGTCAAGCAGTCTGCTCTCTTGTGAATGGTTTCCCTGTTGATGCTTCAACTGAGTTCCGATCTGCTTTCTCTGTTGCCCGAACCAGCAGCATGGAAGGAAGCACAGAAATGGTGATCACCTTCGATAAAGTCTATGTGAATATTGGAGGTGATTTTGATCCTAAAGCTGGGTTGTTTCGATGTCGTATCCCTGGAGCCTATTACTTCTCCTTTACAGTCGGGAAGTACCCCAAGAAAAATTTGTCAGTCATGCTGATGAGAAACAAGAATGAGGTCCAAGCAATTGTATATGATGAACACCATCGTAAAGAACGGAAAGTGGCCAGCCAGAGTGCCATGTTGCAGTTGGACTATGGTGACACAGTCTGGTTGCGTTTACATGGAGATCCAAAATATGCCCTCTACAGCAATGTGGGCCCCTATACAACTTTCAATGGGTACCTTATCTACCCAGACATATCAAGCTATTTTCAAAACACTGTGGGCTCCCAGGAGGTAGGAGAACCATCAGGGCCTCCTCCTTCTCATGTCAATCAGCAATTTTCCATTGACCAGAATGAAGTCTCAGAGAGGCACGTGCTTTCCGATCAGCCAAGCAGATCAGTGGATCCTCGCTCAGCCTTTTCTGCTGCCCGTTCTGAAAGCCTCCTTGGGTCAGATGAGAAGCAAACTCAGCATGAACCCATCACCTTTGACACAGAGTTTGTGAACATTGGAAAAGATTTCAATTTCTCAAGTGGCATCTTCACATGTCGTATTCCAGGTGCCTACTATTTCTCCTTCACTATTGGCAAGATGCCTTTCAAGACCATGTCAGTGAAACTGATGAAGAACCACAATGAGGTTCAAGCTATGATCTATGACGACAACCACTCCAAGAGGCGGGAGATGCAGAGCCAAAGCATTATGTTGCCTCTGCAGTATGGTGATACCATCTGGCTCTACAGCCACCAGCATGATGGCTATGGTGCCTACAGCAACCATGGCAAGTACATTACCTTCACTGGGTTCCTTGTCTATCCTGAGACTAAGCCAAAACCACCTCCAGATGCCAACAAGTTTCTGGGGTCAAGGCTTTAAACAAAAATACAAAAAGAGCACAAGAAGTCAAGAGGCAGTGGACTTTAGTGCAGGTCATGGACAGAAGTCACCCTTTACATGACAGTGTGAAGAGCATGCTTTTGTATGTCCATTGCATTCCTCATGCTGCACACCTGTGCCCTGCCTGCAGAGCCATTGTTGTTTCTCTCATTCATCTGTAGAATGACATTTGCGGGCTATATGTGTTTGGTTCATTATTGCTGTTCAATTTAAGCATAAAGCATGAGGTAGTTTGGGGAGTAGAGAAAATGGGGTGGTGAAATGAGAAAGGAACAAAGGAATTGCTGCAGATATGCTGATATTGTAAAAGCGTGTCCTCTCTACAAGGCTCTTGAGAATCAAGAACATTTTCTGCAAATCCAGACAAACATCCAGAGAGGAGGACTGATGTGGTCGAACAATGAACTCAGTAAACCCACGACACTTTGCTTGTACATGTGAGGTGGTGATTCTTAGGACCTTTCAATACATTGTGAAGTGTGCTATACGTTAGAGCTGTCAGTCATGTGAGTAGCTAAGTAATCACCTGCCACTGAATCATTTACAAAGCATTGGCTAATTTAAATAAATGTGCAAATTGCCAAAATCTCAATATGATTATTACGAAAGTGTGAGTTAATAAACGAACACTATGCACTATTCATTGTGTAAAAGGAAAGACCAGCTTCAATTCCCCCTATTAGTTATCTCTGTTAATGTATTAGAATAAAAATGCTAACTTAAGTATACATGTATATCTTTAAATGTCCCAGAAATTAAAATTGTTCTTGGAAAATTAATCAACTATTTTTAGTAAATTAATCTACCAATTAAAGCTTATGGTCTTTGTGTGCATATATTTGTATGTGTGTACACAGTACAGTATGTTAGCTGCAGCACCACATGTGCAGACAATTGCAAAGGGCTTACCTGCCTTCAAAGCAAACAACCTCTTGCGGCTAATATCCTGTTACCACAGGGATGTGCTGTGGAGTAATCAGTTTTGCACACTGTTCCTTCTTAGCCACTGTTTGTGTATATGCATATGTACAGGGGGAATCCAACAACCCCTTGCAAAAGTGGAAATTATCCTTGAAATAACAAGATCTCTATTTAACTGCAGTCCATTTTTTTTCTTTTTTCTTTTTCCCTAGGGTTGTGATACTCTATCATACGTAGCTGCTAACATGCAGGTATATGTAAAAATGAGAATGAGTGGTGGAATGTAAAAGTAAAAATAATATTTCTTTGTTAAAATTATACAAGAACAAGTTTAGGAACTCATGTTTTAAAATATAACACAGCCTTTAATTGTTTTCAGCACATTTCTGGTTAAATATATGCAATACCCTGTGTAGTTTTATTCATATGTTTGTAAACAATATGAACTGATCCCATGCAGATATCTATCTAAAGGTACATTATTAACAAATTATTCAAAATTTCAACACTCACAAGGATTTGATATCACATTCGGTATGGAAATGCTACTATTTTAGACTACAACTCCCAGAATCCCCTGGGTCAATTGCCACACAGGCTGAGAGGGGGGCGCGGTTTCTACAACTGTTGTTAGAAAAGCAACTTTGGCTTATTGATTACTGTAGGAAGCATCTGTGTCTTTCATGTGCAACCAAGCACGTTGGCCTGCTCGTGGGATCTTCAATGATTAAATTTGCAGACAGCAAAACAGTCATTTTAAATTGCCCCTGCCTTCAGATGTACTGGGTGCTAAACAACATGGCACTAACCCTTATCTGTCATAGTGGAATTTTCAGAGGAAATGCACAGCATACCCACAGTCCTAGATAGAAATAATAGCAATAAATTATTTAGTCTAGCTTCTTATCTTTTTTTTTTGTGTGTGTCCTATACTTAAAGTTGGAAGAACTCTTCACCAATGAGACAGCCATTTATTTAGCAAGAGCCATTTGAGAAAACAACGGGCAACACACATCAAAAACTACTCAACTGATATCTGACCATTATCTTAAAAGCTTCCTACTGAGTAGACAGTTATAACATTAGGGAACAGTTCTTGCAATTAGAAAGTCCTTCCTAATGTTTAACACACATCTGATTCCTTGTCACTGTCACTTCCTGTTTTAAAAAAAGTACCATATTCTCTTGATAATACGTATCCACTGAGCGGCAGCAGGGGCATGGAGTCCCACTTTCACCTGAAATCCAACTCAGCATTTCTCAATGGGAAGTGTAAAGGACTATCTAACTACATGTCTTGTAACAGAGGTGGGCAACTGTGGCCTTCAAGATGTTTCGGGCTCCCATAATTCCTTACCTTTAGCTATACTGGCTGCGACTGATCGCCAAGAAGAGAAAAGAAAAGAAAAATCAAGAAGGCCAGAGTGGCCAATTTTTGTACCATAAACAATACAGCGGCAGAAGTCCTGAAGTCTTTTTGGATTTGTATGACTAGGTCATAGTTCAAAGCCTAGGACCTAAGCCTTAAGAATTTAGTTAGTCATATAAATAAAAAAAGAAAGGGCTAGAACGGGTTGGTGATGCTTTGGCACTCCAGATTTTTAGAATCACCAGCCTGTGTATTGCCAATGACAAAGGACTGTGGGAATTGTAGTCCAAAACATCTGGAGTGCCAAAGGTTCACTACACCTGAGTTAGGACATTCCTTAACATACTAGAGAAAATGGGACAAGAAGGATGATACTTCTGTGCAAAGCCTTAGATGGTGTTACAGAGATTTATGGATCTAAAAATTATATGTTGATTTGCATAAACGAGTTGTAGGACCAAAGTTGCCCTTTATGCCCAAGAGTCTCCTTGATCTCTATGGGTCATGGCCAGGCTGGACTGATAGAATTTCTTCAGTGCACTAATATAGACAGGCATTTCCTGCCAAGGTCTGGAGGCCAGGAGCTGAATTGAGTCCATCGATTCCTTAGGACAAAAGCTTTTGCAGACCTCACGGACGATTTCAATTACCAGCTGGGAGAAAAGGTTGATCCACAGATTCTTCTCCAGGCCCTGGTTGGCACGAACCTGGTAAGCACAGTAGACAGTGGTGAAGATGAGCTGCTCAAATTCCTTTGGAGTTATAGGGATGTCTGACTGTGAGAGATAATCCAGGTGTTCCTCAATCCCAGCTGGGTTTTTCGGAATCTCACGCTGAAGGATCTGGAGTAATCGTTTGGCAGGACGCAAGGAGGCCAGCTCTTCATCCTGAATCTTGATAGTCTCATTGGCCATGATTTCAATCCCTCCCCAAAGTAACTGAAAAAGAATAAGTAGAAATACGCAAGTCAATGGGCAGTTTTCCCTGTGTTCAGGCCCCAAGTGACCACCTTTAGGGATTGAGAGTTCCTGCTCAGAGTAGGCTGGCTAGTGGCCAGGAGGATAGAATTTATCTTCTACTGTAGCATGTGCCTTGACTCATTTGCGTGAGTCATCTGGACTGTGTTCAGCTATCTCTGAAATTAAAACAACTCTTGCATACCGCTTCTTGTTATTGCTTTCTGCTTGTAGCACCCTACAGTCCAGATGGTAACTGTCTGAAGAAAATTAATAGTAATGAAAAGGAGGCACAATGCCTTCCAATTTCTCTGCTTTCTCCACTGCTAAATTGAAAAGGGACTAGACTGCATAAATTCCACTCTAGCCCCATGATTCTCATCCCCCACCTTGCACCAACTCCTTGTCAACATTTTTCCTTTCCAGGATTTCATTGGCTACATCAGTGCCCAAGGATAAAGCTTTGGCTTCCCTCTTAACCTCTGCAGTTTCTACCGTGTTTACTGTCAGCCTATGCTTAACTGCTGTATTGCAAGGATCATAGACAGCATGTGGTCCATACAGAGACAGAAATGGTACAGTTTGTAGAACTGTAGCCACATCATTCCTGATCTTTGAAAGACTGCATTCATGCATTCCTAGACAATTCAGACACAAGTTATGCAAACTGAGAACATTAAGTGAAAAACATTATCTTATCAAAAGACTCTCCTCCCACTGGTGGGCTGAGATCTGAAAATGGATCATGCCTCAATGAGGTGGATTATGTAACTACAACTATCACAGGTGTGGGGAGGAAAATGTGTGTTTAGGATATTTTAAAAGAATGAGGAAGTGTGGGAAGAATATAAGGACATAAACTAAAAATGAGTCCCAGTTTGAAAGAATGAGGACTGCTGCCTTAGGAGACACCGTCTGCTAACCAAAAGTCAGCAGTACTTTTGGGCATCCACTAAGGAATGAGCTCTTTATCATCCAAACACTCATGATGAGCAATTTATTGTTATTTTACCCTCCACTTCCTAACGGGGAGCTAGCAATATTTGAATCTAGTCCAAGGATGCCATCTGGTGACCTTCATTTGAAAAAGCAGACAAAAGTGTTTCAGGAATTCTAGTGATCCCAGGCTGAACTTCTCATGTCTGAGGTGAAGTAAAAGTGAAGCTAAGATCCTTGGTAATGAGGAGATTCTCTAAACAAAGCAGTGCAAAATACAGTGAGCTTAAAAAAAAAAGATCCTGAAGAGGTAGGAAGACAACATAGCGCTTCTCCTCAGGGCCTTCCTGCCATTTCCCACCTAGCATAGGGATTTTTACTGTTGCATCTCATGGATTAATGATGGCATCCTAACATCTTTCCCGTGCATATTTCTCAGTACTAGAGAAGAGGCAGAGGTGCTGTGTAGCAACAATAGTAATATGACAACCACAGTTCTATTGCCAGCAGCTTCATCACAGCAAGGCTTTAGAAGAGAATTCCAAAGCTGCACTTGCTTTAGGTACACAGGAAACTGTCCATAATGCATCAGATTGCCTAACAGTGGCAGTTGCTCTGCTAGAGTCTGAGAGTACAAATAGATGTGGATTTGTCCCACTGTTTGATCTCCTCTGGAGATGGGCTGATTCACTCCTTTTCACAGCAACCACACGATGTAAGCACTAGCACAAACCAGCCCATCCCCTTTTTGCCTCCCTATCAGGAGCTACTCTTTTTTAGGTGCCAGTAGGATCACCCCATTTTGGTTTGTGTAATCCCTGGAACAAAGCAAACCAGATGGCTTACTTTCAGTTTCCCAATAGACAGGTTAAGCCACTTAATATTGGGAATTTGAAAACAATATTGAAAAACTGAAAACTTCCTCTGCTCCTCTGTGAACAGGGAGAAAGAGGAAGCAAAGGTTGTTATTGTTTTAAAGCCAGTTAGGGCAATGCTGGTGTGCTATACCTGGGGGGGGGGGAGAATTAAAGCTTCCTCCCAGAAAAAGGAGCAGACAGGAAAGGACAAGGAGGATTTTTTGTTTGTTTGTTTTCTTTCTTTCTTTTTCTCCTCCTTTAAAGGGAGATGGGCCAAATAGGGTCAATTGAGGAGTACGTATTGTGATTTCCTAACCCAATTCCTGTGGATGCAAGGATTGCACCAAATGGCATATTACACCTCATGGATGCCCGAAGCAGCCCTATTTAGCCTAATCCAGCCTGCTCCAATATGGTCATCTAGCCAACCCCTTAGGCAAGATTCTTTTCTAGCCCTCCCTGTAGATGGAATCTGATACTTTTGCACATAACAAAGCATGTGTCCTACCACAGAGCTACCACTAACACCTCCCTCTGAAAAAAGGAGCCATTGCTTCTATCCAGCAAGACTGGTTTCCCACATGTTGAAATGAATGAAGCGGTACACAAGCCATCCCACAAACAAACCCCTGCACAAGAACATTAAGTCACAAGTCTAAAATTTCTTGATTACATCACCATTTCTTCCCAGCAAAATGTCCCATTTGGGAACAGCTACAGGTCTAGCAGCTAGAGCTATAACTCTACCTGCAGTGTAGGTTGCAGAAGTGGCACATCCATAAGTTGGGAAGGGGTTTGTAAAGGGTAAAACCAGGCTGAAAAAGGGAACTGCTTAACCCTCAGTTACCTCTAATAAGATGTTTGTATTCTCTCCACTACCTGTATCTGCAAGATCCTTGAGATGAAGTTGCTCATCTGGAAAACAACGGTAATAGGAAATAATGAGTATTTCTGAAAGAAAGAAAGAAAGAAAGAAAGAAAGAAAGAAAGAAAGAAAGAGAAAGCAAACAAGCAAGCACTTGACCCACCTGCTTCATGTACATAACTGTGTTGGTTTTCTTTTTATTATTTGAGGATTTGGAGTGGTGATCTCTTTTAGAAATTAAGCAGGGATAAGGGGAATCAAGAGTGATGTTATTTGTTAATAATACTGGTACAATCCTTGAAGATTAAAAATCTGCAGAGATAATTATGTATTTTTCCCTTTTTCCTTTGCTTCAAAATCTCATTACTGTATGCATTCTGGCTGCCTCAGCTATACAAATGAAAGACATGAAGGGACACCACTGACAGCACAACAACTTTGCTCAAGAATGGAAGTGTCTTTCCACTGTTCACTGCTCAGTGCTGTAACATCATAACCCTCACAGCCATTCACCCAAGACCTGCTTCAGATGCTGCAGTAGTGGCTGCAGCCTGGATTATTTGGATCTGACCTTGTTTTTGAGGCAAGGCAGACTAGCACTGTATCTATGGATAGAGCTGGTGGGGTAACTGGAGAAACAATTTATCAATATTCTGTCCAAAAGACTGTACAGGTAGTTGCTTGCAAGAGAGGAAGCCTCTCTTAAAGTCAAAACACCTCCCTCCTCCAGTTTCATTTTGTTGTATAATAACCTCAGGTATTACTTGGTGGTCTCCTGCCCAAGTACTAACCAGGTCCAACATTGCAAAGCATCTGAAATTAGATTAGTTCATGTTTTCACTGTGTTCTAGTTTCAGCTTGGTGTATTCAGCATTAACAGCTTCTCTAGTCGTATGAAACTTAACACATGTTTCGTTGCTTCTGTGATTAATTTTCTTCCTCTGGTTTTCAACTTTGCAACTCCAGTGCTCAGATAATTCACTTAATGTAAATATCTTATTTGTTTCACATTGTTTTATCTCTAGCTTGCTTGAGAGTTGTATCTGATTTCCCCCTACTTCACTGAGAATTGTAGGAGGCAGGACATATTCTGCAAAACAGGACCAAAGAACATGTGACACACAGAGAGAGAGAGATGTCAATGGACTGCAGTTTCCATTACCAATTATCTATGGCTGTGCTGGCCAAGGTTGATAGGAAATGCAGTCCAACATCTGGAGGGCTACATGTTCCCCATCACTGGTGCGAGAGAAGCTGCATCTTTGTACCAATATATTGCATGCCGATGCACGCAGACATAGGTTAGGAGCTGATCATTGGGAAATCTTAAGTTAAATATGGCACAGAATGAATTTTTGTAGCAATGGAGTTTAAGATGAATCATAATCATCATTACCATCTTAGAACTGCATAGCTGGAAGCAGTCCAGCTCATCAAGTCCAGCTTGTGTCAAGGAGGCACTGTGGGGAATCGAACTCCGAACCTCTGGCTCCGCAGCCAGATACCCAAACCACCAATATTGGTTCAAAGGTTCAAAGGAAATCCACAGCAGCCGTGTTAAAAAGCCAGAGTAAAGATCATGCTGGCTGGAGGAGTTTTGTTAAAAGCTACTTTGGGGACTATTAGGTTAGGTGAACAGGTGGCTGTATTATTCTGTAGCACTTCCTCCTGTAGCCAGCTCCCAGCTTTCCTTCCTAGAGTCATTCTCCCTAAGGAAGATGAGAAAAGCGCACAAAGGTTCCTCAGAGAATGAAACTATGCATATTTGCTGAAGGAAAGCTGTGTCTCCACCCAGGCCACAGGATCTTCGATGAAAGCCAGATGACTCGGCTTTCAGAGCAAGCCTGGTTTGCAGCTGTATTTCTCTCCCCCCTCCCCCTTAACCCAGAGTCCAAGAAGTCTTTCAAACCAAAATATAAGTACATATGTGTTTTAATTAAATTGGAAATAAATAATTGCATGGGAAGCGGAGTCACTTTGGACAGCTTTGTTAGTCTCTAGACACAAATTTTAAAACATTGTAATTTATTGCTTACATACATACATCAGATTAGGCATCCTTCAGTCTCGAGAGACTATGGTAACATACATGCATGCATGCATGCATGCATTTGAACTAAGTCAATTGAGAATGGGTGGAGTTGGGTGCCAACACTTTAAAGTAGATGTGGAAGATCTCAGTGAGGCCATATATATAATTACTTATTTATATTTATTAGAGTAGTTACGTACTATAAACTTCTCTATAGTGGAGTTGTTGCTAAAATGGTGTACATTTTTAATGTAGAGTTTTTAATGGGGAAAAACTCAAAAGCCTGTGCTGCATCCTAATTGTATTGTGTTTTTTCTTAAACTGTGAAGGCACAGAAATGGCACAATTGCCACCATCTTTCCTAGAGGACTTTTTTTGGGGGGGGAAATTGTTTCCAAAACAATGTTTACAATTGGGGGGGGGCTTGAGAGGGTGCACAAAATGGCCACATTCAGCCCCCAGGCCACATGTTGCTCAACCCTACTTTAATGCCATCTCTCCCACACACATGAAATGTCTTCCTCCAGTGGCATGGCTTCCCCTGTAATTTGCATCTCTGCCCTGGGGAACCAGAAAAAAGCATAGGAACTCTCTGTGATTTCAGCCAACACTTTGAAACCTAGCAACCCTGTTCTGTAGTTTTTCTGAGAAAGAATGTGAGAAGCATTAGAAGTGATGCACTTTACATGGTTTATAAAAGAGACTTTAGCAAGATTTAGGTTCACTTGTTCATCAAGGGTTGCTGTCTCTCTTTTGGGGGCTCAGCAGAAGCAACATGCTACTAATAGCTGCACAAAAAGCAGAGATTCAACAGAGGCAGGATTTTCCTCCACCATTAGATTTCCAAGTTGGCAATATTTGATGCAAATGGCTCGTTCTCTCCCTCAAAAAAGAAGTATTGTTGCCAAATGCAAATATTCTTCTCTTCTTTGCACGCTTTAAGGTTTCAAGAGTTCACTTGGTATGTATCTGCACTGCTATAGCTGGTGAATGCAGACACTCTGTATCCTCCAGTAGTTTAAAAGGTGGAAATAAGGTTTGGAAAAAGTTACTTTTTTTGGAGTACAAAATACTTGGACATCCCAGCTGGTCTAGCTGGTGATAGAAAGTGGCCATGCTGGCTGGAGGCACATGGGAGCTATGATCCAAAGAGTAACTTTTCCACATTCTGGGATACCATGCACTTCCTAGTTACCTCCCATCAATTCAATTGCTAAATGCACCACAAGCTTTGTTCTGATTAATCCAATAGCTTTTGTCTTAGATGAAGCATTCATGAAAAAAACTTTACTGACACTTAAGCAAAAATTTAAAGAAAAAAGTAACCACAGGCAGCCCTGCCAGCTTGGCCACTTTGTATTATTAATAGTAGGACGATCCTGGCATGGGTGGAAAAGCAGTTTGAATGCATTTCCTACCTGTTTGTCTCCGGGATCCAGCGCAGACACAGAGAGCCAGAGCTGTCCATAGGCAGATTCCAAAGTGCAGCTGGAAAATCTGGGCCATGCTGAGTATAAAGCTTGTCCCTTTCTCAGATGCACTTTGAATTAAATTAATGTTGTTTACTGCGGCTTCTTTTTTTCTCCCTCTCTCTTTTCAATCCCAGAAGCCTCTGCTGGAATACTTTCTTCCCTTCAGATTCCAGCCATGGGAAGGGCTTGCAGTTAAATTCCTAGTTCCTGAAAGGTAGTTTCCAGCATCACGAAGAGAAAACATACATCTGTCTCTCAAAGGTTACAGCTCAGATTCTCAAAATACTCTGCCAACATGAGTCTCATTTATTTCCACTTGGAGCATCAGGCTGTTGGCAGACCATGTTAAGGCTTTCTGATTTATTTTCCCCACAAATGTCAGCTAGTTTTATTGTTCTTCAGAGGGAAGAATGTGCTTTTAATAGCCAAGAATTTGTGCTGAAAATCTGAAATGTGCATATCCATAAACAAGTCTTTCTGAAAAAAAAAGCCAGTTGATGCTACCTGCATGAAACATGCTGCAGTTCTTTCAACTCACTTTGCTTTCAGTGGTTTGTTTTTTTAAATCTGCTTTCTTGCATTGGAATATAAGAGCAGCTTTTACATACCACAGAAGGGTGGAGCTGACAAATCCATACAGACTTCTAAGCATCCAAAACACATTAATTGGAGCAAAGAAAGGCCACTTCTTCAGTTCCACTGCTGTAGTCCTGGAAAGGGAAGGTTAATTACCTTTCCGATGAAATACCTCCCTCTCCCCTCCAATTCCACCAACTTTCTATCACCCAGCTACCTCCACATTGGGGAACTACCTTTAAGAAGTTTTATATCGTTTTTGAAAATTGGATATGACCAGAATCAACTGTACAGGAATTCACATCATTTTATGCCCGTCCCCTACAAATTTAAGCAAAACAGTGGAAGCTGCCTTATCCTGAGTCAGGCCAATGGTCCACCTAGGCCAGTACTGTCATCCCTGACTGGCAACAGCTGTCTAAGGCTTCAGGCAGGATTCTTTCCTGCTCATCCTGGTAACTTCAGGTGTTACTTGGTGGTTTCCCATCCATGTACTAATGAGGCCCAACATAGCAGAGCTTTTGAAATCAGAAGAAATAAGTGTTTTAACATTAGTACACTCATAAGCACTATAATTCTGAAGTTCCAAAGAACCTGAAGGATTAATGGTGCCTCTTGGGGCTTGGTAGTGACCAGTCTGAATGAAATATGTCAACAGTATGTTCACATCCTTTGCTCTATCAAAATGTGGGGAATCTGACTTCCGGCTTGGCACTGCGACGAGACAGCAGGAGGAGGACAGAGCTCCGTACCCTGGGCTGAATTCCGACCTGTTTGTGACCTCCCTAGGGGGTTAAAACCACCCCAAAGAGGTAGTGAAATGGGGGAGAAGCCTGTTGATCACATGGGGGATGGCAGTTACCCCCATTTTGATCCGGGAAACTCCCCAATCAACCAGCGGGCAGAAGCAAGCAGCTGAATAGCTTGCTTGCAAGTCGTCGGCAGCTGGCAATAGAGAAATGATAAATCAACTAATTAACATCGTTGTTACCACTGGGTGAGAAATATTTTAAAACTACACTGCTTTATGACTATCCCCGGATGAGACAATCCCTATAAAAGAAATAGCATATTTTATCCCCATCACTTATAGAGCAGCGATGAATCTTGAGAGAGGGAAGATATGCAAAGAGATGCAAAGAAAATAAATTGGACACTAATTAGACATTTAATTATACTTCAAGGAAGGAAGTTTGGTATTACTTTAGCGTTAGAAACTTAAGAAATTCTTCTTTTAAAATCATTATTAGCTAAACAACTCTGGGAGTTAAAATTGTTATGTTATGGCTATCTAAGCGTTGGCGAAAAGTCCAGAACAATGACCTTGAACACTCTATGGCGGCTCTAAGCTGGGAATCTGTTTTGACTCTCCTTTTTTTCCTGAGAACTGACTGAAGCATTGACAAATTAACCCTGGAAAGTCTAACAAAGACAATTCATCTTGGAACATATATCTGGCTAATGTGGACCTATGTGGACCAATAAAAACATTTGGATGTATCCTGGGCCACTTCTGGGGCTGGATTACAAAAGACATCAGGCCATGAATACAAACATCGAGTGAACTATTTGGTGAGCAAGTGTCCTTGAGCCTCCAAGCGGGAGAAACCCTTTACGTCTGAGACTGGATTCAAGTTTAACCCTAAAGATGATCAATCTATTAAAGTGGACCTATTGAAGCAAGTATTGATGGAACTGGACTGATTACTTTAAGCAACTGGACAACTTTCACTTGGAATACAATTATTTGATATCTGAGACATAATGCTACAACAAGGAAAATTACAAGGAAAAACAACGAAGAGGCGAAATTATTCAATGAGCAGTTAAAGAAGAACTATAGTCAACAGGAGACAGGGAATAATGAACAAGGAAATGAGAGGGTGGTGGATGATGTATGCCAACCAAAGGAGGGGCTGGAGGAAATCAGAGGAGAAAATTTAGGAGATCTAATTCTAACTCTGGAGCCGAGGAGAGTCTTAGGTAAGGTGGCCTTCAACGTTGAAAGCATGTATATACCTAACTTCCGGAATTGTAAGGGGACACATCTTATATATTAGAAAAGGGAATCAAACTGAAATAAGATATCACTAATCAGGGTAAAGGCATAACACAGTGGTTCTTAAGGTAAATTGAAGCTAGACATAAGAAAGAGGTAAAACAATTAATTAACATATATTAGATATTATATTGATATAGACATGACAGAAAAATGTGGAAATAGAAATAGCTAAACAATTATATAAAGAAAATCTATATTAAATGCTTTAGATATAACATTGATTATGTGTTAGGAACCTATTTAATTATTATTGGTATTTGAAACCAGAATTGCTTTTATTAGGTATTTTATTAGAGGATTTTGAGAACATTGGATACTATGAGAGCAATATTATGATAGTAGCCAATATTGTACGCTAAAATACACACGATTGGTTCAAATGCTTAAAAAAATTATAGATTTTGAATGGACAACTAAGAAGACACCAAGATGCAAAAACAAATAATTATAAGCAACCCATGTAACACGATATTTAACAAGCACGAACTGAATGTAGATAAATTGAAAAACTAATAAAATGTTAATTTAAAAAATGTGGGGAATCTATGGCCCACCACATGTTTTTGCTGTCACCCACCAGCTTCTTTTTAGGGAGCAGCCCGGGTAGGTGGGACTCGTCAGCCTTGGAAGGCAGCCCATCTAGGAGAAGGAAAACTCCAATTTCAAACCTCCACTGCCTTGTGGCTATATCCACTGATGGAAAAGGCTTCAGGAGTTAACCTTGAGGCAAAATCCAGAGCCGGAGTCCTGGAGGCAGTTCGTGCCGTTCTGGCAACTCAACTCCTGTGACATCGCTGGAACCAGTTGTATTTGCTCTTGCCTTTCCATTGGATTATTTCATTGACGTGGAGAGGGGAGATTTGCTGCTTGGGTAACAGCCTATTCTCCATATTATTTTACCCAGGCTTCGTGCTCTGGAGAGGACACTCCAGCTTCGCATACAGCGTCAAAATAACACGGGAAGTAGCAGTTACCGGTTATAAGTCTTTGCTCGATTGGCGTAGAGCATGAAGGGGCTACTTCCGACAGTGGGAGAGGTCATTGCACCTCATTAGGTAGCTACCGCCCGCCTTAAGCCCACTTCCTAAGAACGCAGCCGTGAAAGGGCTGCACGATCGCACCCTTTGATCCTGAAGCACCCATGAAAGGGCTTCAGGATCAAAGGGGTGCAATCATGCAGCCCTTTCACGGCTGCTTTATCCACTTCCTAAGCCCCGCGGGGATCAAATTTTCTAACTTGGGGGTTAGAAAAAAGGGGGGGTCGTCTTATACATTGGGTTGTTTTATAAACAGAAAAATATGGTAATTATCAGCAACCCATGTAACATGATGTTTAACAAGCACGAACTGAATGAAGATATATTGAAAAACTAATAAAATGTTAATTTTAAAAATGTGGGGAATCTATGGCCCACCACATGTTTTTGCTTTCACCCATCAGCTTCTCCTAACATGGGTGATAGTACGAGGACATAAATATGAAGAAAATTAAGGTTGCTCCTGTTGCAGAATGTGTTTAATGAAGGCTTGTCAGATTCAATACAGCTCACAAGTAAAAGCCCATTGGATGGAGAATTGACGTGTGACTTTTCCCATCTACCAAAACTCTTCTCTGCAGCAACATTCACTGCACTATGGCCTACTGAGGACCATTTGGCTTAAGTGTTGAGGTCATTTCAGGCATGGTGTGTATCATGTGGCATGGCCTCCCTGCTTAGATAAGCAGGCTCCAGTACTGAATGTTTCAGCTGCCAACTGAAGCACAGCAGTAAGTAGCTGTTCTGGTGCCTGGAGCAAGCTGCACAACATGTGGTCCCAAATCACCTTTGTGAGCCATGGTGTGAAAATAGTACGAGAAGGAATTACAGCACTGAACACTTGCCAGCATCTTCCCTCCTCCACAGGGGTTAGCGGCATTATTAGAGGTACAAATCAGAACTGTGTGTTTTTAACACACACAAACAGAAAATACATTATAATATATGTGATAAAGTGTACATATCTCCAGCTGATTTTCTGCAGTCCAGCCCAGAAGCCCGGTCTACCCATGATCTGGGTGCCCTCCATTTGGATGCTGCTGCCTCTTGCTCCTTCATCTTGGCCAGAAGCCTTGTCCATTAAATATTTGGTATATTGGCCCTCTGACAGGGAAGGTCTGGTTTACAGAGCTCCAGGTAAACCTGACTTTTGCTGCCTCAGCAAGATATAAATCATCTGTCCCCCACTCCTTCTAGCAGCCTGCTAAAAATCTGGGGAACTGATCTACCACTGTGCTAGAGGTATAATCTACTGCTATATTTTCAGCAGACCAGGCCAACAAGTCAATCAAGCCTACCGTGTTTCCCCGAAAATAAGACAGGGTCCAAAAAATGCATTAGGGCTTATTTTCAGAGGATGTTTTATTTTACAATCATATCATCTTCTGGTTGCTGCACAATGCTGCACAATGGTGGAGGGCGGGGTTTCACTTAACTAGGGCTTATTTTTGGGGTAGGGCTTATATTACAAGCATCCTGAAAAATCATTTTGTTGTTGTTTAGTCGTTAAGTCGTGTCCGACTATTTGTGACCCCATGGACCAGAGCAAGCCAGGCCCTTCTGTCTTCCACTGCCTCCTGGAGTTTGGTCAAATTCATGCTGGCAGCTTCAGTGACACTGTCCAACCATCTCGTCCTCTGTCGTCCCCTTCTCCTCTTGCCTTCACATTTTCCCAACATCAGTGTCTTTTCCAGGGAGTCTTCTCTTCTCATAGCCCATAGCTTCTCTGAATTACTCAAGCTCCTTCGCCACGACAAGGCAGCAATCCATGAAGGAGTGAAAAATCATACTAGGGCTTATTTTCAGGTTAGGTCTTATTTTCGGGGAAACAGGGCAGTTAAAGATGCTTTTGCCATGAACATCTGGAAGGGGGTACGATCTCTAATATGGTTACCCTGGGGCAAAGCCCCTGTTCCTTCCCCGTGTTACAGCCCTGAACTGAAGAGCTAACTGTTTACCCCAGTATTGTCTTGGTTATTTTCCCAATTATTAACACTGTTAGTAACCCTGGTGTTTTAATGCATGTTGCTGTTCATTTTTAAAAAAAGTTTTGGATTTTTTCACCATGATTTATTATGTTCACTATTGTAAATCACTTTGGGTTTTTTTTTTAAATGAGAAGCAATACAGAAATAGAGTTAAATAAATAAGAATTTTAAAAGTAAAAAAAACTAAAGCAAGGGGGCTTGGTTCCATTTTGTAATTTGTTAACTCAAATCTTTATTGGCACACACAAGTAAAAAAATATACTCCATTACTCTCAATTTTTAACATTTTGAAAGAATGCATACCTTAAGACTGGAGTCCTTAATTTATTGCTCCCTCACTCTAGTTGAACGTGCTCACCTTCCCTACATTCACTCTCTTTTATTCATGTTTCATAACATGTTTAAAAATAGACAGATACTGGAATCCAACCATTCTATTGCCCACACTCCTAAATTTTCACCCATCCTATCAGCTGAAGGAGCTCAGCCCTAGTTTTCTAGCCTTCTCTCCTTCTCCTCATTAGGAAGATGGGCAGTGTATGCGGAACAAGCCTACTCTTTTTTGGATGAGAAAATATGATGCTGAAATTCAAACATCTGAAAAACTACAAAAGTCATCCAGTTCAGTGCATTATATATAAACCTATACTTTCCTGTAGGAACTTAGACAGATTAGCTGAAACTGTATTCAGTTATGCCATTGTAAGCATTCTGAGCATTATGCCAGATTGCAAAGTTATATTCCACAATTGACTCTGGTTTTGCCCATTGCATGGCACGGAAGTGTTGTGTGAATAGCACTTCTAACCTGCCACATTTTCCCATAATGTTGCCATAGTTTTACACTGCACACACAGAGCTGTGCACCAGGATTTCATCCAGTGTGTACTGTCTAGAGCCAGGTTTGGGAGTGCTTGGCCCTTCAGATGTTGGAACAGATCTCCCACACTCCTCAGGATTGGCTACAGCTGATAGGAGGTGTAGCCCAGCAATACCTGGAGGGCCACACACTCCTAAAACTGGACAAGAGCTGCTCATGAGAAACCTTTAAACCTACACAAGATTGCAAAAATGCTGAGAGAGCCTTGAGTTCAGATTTGTCACTTAAATTTAGTGTAGTAAATCATGATAATAAAAAATGATGTCTTTGAGAGAGAGAGAGAGATGCTTCCTCTTCAAGAGTTACAGATCTTTTTACTCCATCGTTGGAAAATATTTGGGAAGAGTCATCCAGCCAACTCTCTCAGAGACAATGCTCACACCATTTGTGACTGATCAGCTCCCAGCTCTGCATTGGGATTGGCATCACTTCTGTTGTCGCTCAGAAATCCGCCAAGCTACTGCAGCTTTCTAACCAATGCTCATTGAAAGAAAGCAAAGCTCAACCATCTGGATTCCAGACACTATTCTGCACTCCAACTCTGGAGAAGGCATGGCTTTCTATACAGTATTTGATGTTAAATGAAATCCATTGCTTGCAGCACTCTTCAACTACCAGCTTTGATTCTATCCTGTATTTAGCATTAGAGTTTCACCCCCAGCTTCTGAGTCTCGTTGCTGAACAACATTAAACCTACTCTCACTCACAGCACGGTCAATGGTAATATAGTCCAGAATATATGGAAGACATAAAAAGCAAAGAGAGAGAGAGAGAGAGAAACCTAACCTTCTGGTTATGTACCACCCCATAGCACTTAAAGCACTCTCTGGGCCTTTTACATTTATGCAGGCTACACATTGCCATCCCCACCCCCCAGTGACCTGGGTACTCATTTTACCAACCTCAGAAAGATGGAAGGCTGAGTGAACCTTAAGCCAAGCTACCTGGGATTGAACCCCGAGTCATGAGCACAGTTTTGGCTGCAGTACAGCAGTTTAACCACTGTGCCACAAGGCATAAGGCATAAGACCCTCACTCCTTGCACATTGATTTACTGTATTAGCAATCTATGGGTAACCAGAAGACCTATTCCACAACACCTCTCATTGCTCACCTTCAAGCAGTGTAGTCTTCTTTATGGCCATGCTCCTGATTGAATAACGGAGCCATGTGCTTTTGAGCACCTCACTGCTACATAGGGTCAAAATCACATGTGAATTACTTTGTGGTTTGCTTCATCTTTAAATAGCACACAGGCATTGATGTAGGACAGGAGTTATGGCAGCCAGTGTTGATAAGGTAGCTGTATCCTGTTTCAAGATACATACACAGATGCACAGCTTTAGAATGTTTGTTTGATTGATATGATTTGTATCCCACCTTTCTCCAAGAAAACAGGGCCCAAGCAGGCTTGCAGTATAATTAAAAACAAGTACAGTTTTTTAAAAAAATACAGTATAAATATTAAAACACTATTGAATCAATTCTCACGTCAAAACAGAATGTAGTTTTTAAAGTTTCTGTTAAAATAAGCACAACAATATAAAAGTGTAGCACATCCTTAAAAACTCGTCTTCAGCTATCAGTTTGTTGCCAAAGGCCTGACTCAACAAAAAGGTTCTTTGGTGTGTCAAAAGGAGGACCTCTGGGAGGTGGCCAACATGGCCTCCCTCAGCCAAAGGTTCGAAAGTCTGGGAGTGGCAGCAGAGAAGGCCCTTTCTTACAACCTCACCAAATGAAGCTTTGAAGATGGTGGGACTGAGGGAAGGGCCTCTACTTTAGACCTCAAAGCCCAGGCAGGCTTGTATAGGAGAACACAATCCCTCTAATAGCCTGGACCCAAGCCATAGAAGGCTTTCAAGGCCATAACTAGAGACGGGGGTATTTGTATTCGAATACGAATATCCCTGCACAGCTGGACTTCACGAGGGGCTGGCCCCTGCAGCCGGCCTGTCCACTCACACGTCCCACACGTCCGCCGGCGGCAGCAGCCTCGCTCATCCTTCCAGTCGATCCCGGAGCTCCGCTCTCTTCCTGCTCGCCTGGCCACTCCAGGCAGTGGGAGGGAGGACGAATCTCCCTGCATGGCTGCTGAGTCGCTAGCCGAGCAGGAAGAGAGCGGAGCTCCAGGATCAACTGGAAGGATGAGCGAGGCCGCCGCAGCTGCCAAATGCATGAGTGGATGGGCCGGCCACAGGGGCAGGCCCCTCGTTTAGTCCGGCTGCACAGAGATATTCATATATGAATACTCCCATCTCTAGTCATAACCGCTACTTTGAATTTTGCCCAGAACCAGACTGGTAACTAGTGAACATGTAGTTAACAAGTTATATTTTCTTTAGGACTGGAGCCAGTGAGCAGTCCGGCTGTAGCTTTTTGGACCAGCTGGAGGTTCTGAAAGGGTAGCCCCAGTACAGTGTGTATAGCAGTCCAAATGGAATGCAACTATTTATTTATTGCACTTATATGCCGCCCATCTAGACATAGTCTACTCTGGGCAGCTCACAACATACAAGATAAAAACAATTCAAAATATATATTAACAGTTTTTCAACAATATACAGAACAACAATAGTTCAAGATGGGATGAAAAGAGAAGTTAAGTAGTGCCTGGAGGGAAGGCCTGTCTGAATAACCAGGTCTTAAGTTGGTTTCTGAAAATACTCAGCGAGGGGGCCAAGCGAATCTCGGAGGGGAGTTTGTTCCAGAGAGAAGGAGCCACTGCCGAGAAGGGACTGAGGGAAGAAGCATGTGTCACTGTGTCCTGATTAGACAATTCCAGGAGCATGCACAGCTGTGCACTAGTTTTAAATGTACAGATGCACCCCCTGACCTCCACCAAAACCTGGGAATCCACTCAGTGCTGAATTCAGGAGTATTCCTAGTAGTTCAGGTACTGCAGACCTATGTAGATCAGCCTGAATCTCAGCCCTCTCAGTCATGCAAGTTTGCTTCTTTTGAGTCTGTATTTCCCCATATTGGTTATATACTTTGCTGTGAATCCTTGGTATGTTTTAATACTTTTGTGTTCAATAAAATTCCTCTTGTGAATACTTCTGTGTATGATATATTCAGCCCCATCTGTGTCAAGACACACTATTGCCATGGGTCAAAAACCTCTTATAGTTGTGTCTCTGGTTCATACATGTGCTCTGAGAAAATAGCTGGTAGAACAATAACTAACTTATCTCCACACTGGGGTGGGGGACATTTAGCCACAATCATGTCCACCATCCTGGCCATGTCCCCCGAGGCTGACTGGCTTCAACAGAATCATCCACCGATGCAACAAGAAGCTCCCCAAGAGCTGTTAGGAAACTATCTGGGCCCTTCAGTCTCTTGAGGTGGACTTAGTTAGCCATCCAGGCACAATTCAAAGTACTGATTTTAACCTATAAACGGCTTGGGTCCGACCTATCTCAATGACTGTATTTCCCATTATAGACCGGTTCAGGTGTTGAGGTCATCAGGAGAGGCCTTTCTCTTGGTCCCACCACCTTCACAGATATGTCTAATGGGGACACAGGAGAGGGCCTTTTCTATTGCTGCTCCCAGACTTTGGAACTCTTTCCCACAAGAGGCCAGACTGGCCCCATCTTTGCTGTACTTCCGCAAGGAGGCAAAGACTTTTCTCTTCAGGCAAGCCTCCCCTCAGTGACTGGCTACCTGAGTGTGATTTAGGATTGTTATGCATTATTGCTTTGGCTGTGATTTTTGTACTCGAGTTTTCCATTTCTTGGAGTGGTATTTGTTTGTTACTTTAATATTTGTATACTTCTTGTTTTTAGCTGTAATATCTTCTAGTGGCGCTGTGGGTTAAACCGCAGAAGCCTCTGTGCTGCAAGGTCAGAAGACCAGTAGACGTAAGATCGAATCCACGCGACGGAGTGAGCTCCCGTCGCTTGTCCCAGCTCCTGCCAACCTAGCAGTTCGAAAGCATGCAAATGCAAGTAGATAAATAGGGACCACCTCGGTGGGAAGGTAACGGCGTTCCGTGTCTAGTCGCGCTGGCCACGTGACCACGGAAACTGACAAACGCTGGCTCTACGGCTTGGAGAGGGGGATGAGCACCGCGCCCTAGAGTCGGACACGACTGGACTAAATGTCAAGGGGAACCTTTACCTTTACCTATCTTCTAGTGATGTAAGCTGCCTCTTTATACTCATTGATCTTAGCTTTAAATATTGTTTTTTAATGATGCAAACCACCATGGTATATTCATTGTTTCAGCTTTAAATCTTGTCTTTCAATGATGTAAGTCACATTGGGTCTTTTTTAAGGAGAAAAGTGGGGTAAAAATATTTTAAATTAATAAATAAATTCTTGCAGAGTCCCAGTGACTCAAAATTCCACCATTGTCCCTGACAATGGAACTACAGAGAGCTCTTTTGTACCCAGGACACCCTCATTCTGCTTGGCACAAAAAACCCTAAAACATAAAAGAAAAAAGAAAAAGAAAGAAAACAACAAATCCAGAATGCACCCTGTCGTAAGTGGGGCCAGAAACCACCCATGGTCGTCATGGAAGACATGAAGCTGGGAATCCCATTGATTTATTTTTTAAGAACACAAAACTAGAGCCACAGTTTTCTTCCTGCAAAGAGTGTTGTATGATTTCATCATGGAACATTTACCAAAAAAAGAGCAAGGCTTGAATACTGGCACCTGAGCACCTTTGGGCTGTTGAATGTATATACTTATGTACAATAAATGGTGAAAAACCACAGAAGACTTCCTTCCCAGACATTTTCCTTGAAGCTTTCCCTGTTTTTCTTCTGAAGAGAAGCTGAGTTTATCGCTCTTACAGTGCTTATTTTAGCTAATCCATTTTCCTTCTTCCTCCTTTGTATACCATTAGCTTGAATCCTCAGGCTTTCTCACAATGTCAATGATTTAGTTTCACTGAGAAAAATCAGGTAGAGATTAATTTTGCCTTATGACTGGTTTACCGCCAATCAGAAAGCTGCATTTTCTATACAAATAAGACAGAGAAGAAGACACATGTCATGTTTTTATTTATATTGAATATACATAAATACTCAGATCAAAGAGGAATTTTTCAGTCTTCCAGCAACTATTTTGCATCTCCTTTCTTTTCTCCTGCTTCTATCTTCTTTTCTCCTGTTTCTATCTTCAGCGTTTCTGGAAGCTGACGATAAGCAGGGAAAGTCTCCCAGGGACTATTTAGGTCAAATTTACGGAACTCCTGAGCCAGCTCCACAGGTTCAGCCACGACCCGTTTCACCTCATCATCATATCTGACCTGAAGGAGGGCAAAGGACATTCAAATCAATAAAAACGATGTGGGCTGACTATAACATATGGAATATGGAATTTTAGAAATAGGGCTGTGTAGAGTTTCCCAATTTGGTTAAGAAACCAGTTTGGCAATTCAGTATGGATCCCAATTCGATCCAAGCCAACCATCTGATTCACTCCCAATCTCAGATTTAAATCATTTCAGAAATTCAGATCATCAGCACTCCCACTTACGTGCACTGGAAAAACAAAGTGGCTATGATGATGATGATGATTTAGTATTCTGATGTCCCTTATGTTTGAAGAAGAGTTGTGCATATCATAGTTGTGCAATAGGATTTTTACAAATGATTTTTTTACTGCATGTTATACTCTAGATTGTTCATAGAGCTGTAGTTACACCCTGAATATGGAGAAGCTCCATCCTCACAAAGGACATCAAACTTGCTGGCAGAATAACAAACCTCAGCTGGAGGACAGGTTAACCCTTTCCTGCCTGAAGTTCATCCATCTCTATACTAAAATATAACTTCACAGCAAGCAGTTTTACATGCTGCACAATAAAATGCAGCTTTGTTATGGCTGTAGCATTTCCATGTGCAAAACTATGAAAGGAGTCTTCATACCTCCACATATCCAGAAAGAGGGAAATCCTTCCGGAAGGGGTGACCCTCAAACCCATAGTCTGTCAGGATTCGCCTCAGATCAGGGTGGTTAGCAAAGAAGACTCCAAACATGTCCCACATCTAAATGTATAGGAATCAAACAGGTAGATGGTTAAACATATTTGCTAAAATCCTGTTGATATTTCTCATGTATGTAAGGGCAACCAAGCAGCATCTTTTCCCTTCTGGCAGGCACCAGTCACATGTTCAACTCTGCAACAAGGTCAAGAACAGACATGCAAAGTTGAGCCTGCAAGGGGGCGGGATCAGGATGCTTATACAATAACCTTTGCATAATTTCATAAGCAAACAGAATTCTGGCCATTGATTTCAAATACTACTGTAATACTCCAGCTGATCTGTCCAATTCCTATGATCTTACAGACATGAAGACCTAAGCATTAATTGCTGGAGGAAAAGTGGAGGCAGCTGAAAGGCAAGTAAGCATGTTGCACCCAACTCATAAGTAGTGGAGATTTAGAAGGGTATCAACAACTTTTCTGAAGTATCTTCTCCAGCAAGAGCAGTACCGTGCCACTCTCTGCGTAATAAAAAATTGTTGGGATTTTAATTAAGGAACTAAAAGCAGAGATGGGCAAAGGGTGGATTGCCTGCAGCCTTCCTGTGGTATTTTGAGGCCCCACCCCAAAGGAAAAAGAGTCAACGATTTAAAAAACAAACAAACAAGGTGATTCTCAGTTTTCCCATTGTGAGCCTTGAGAAGGTGTCTGGAGGCTATTCACACACACCAGATTAAAAAAAAAACTTTGTACTCCCTGCTCCAAATGGGGAAAGCAGCCATTTTCATGGTCCATACTGTGCACAGAAAGGCTGGGGACAAAAACCGTCCCCTGAGCTTGCCCGCCCCAACCTATAGGATGAGGGTGATGTCACACCCAGAACACAGCTCAGTGCTTCAACAGCAGAATCTCTAAGAGCACTAGGCCAAAGCCCTTTCCAAACCAAAGAATTCTGACATTACCATTTCCCAGTCTCCAAGTTTATTAACTTCCTTTGATGAAAGCAGATGCAAACTGGTAGGATATATAGGCTATTCAGCCAGATGGAAATTGGATAATTTTTCATTTTTTACAAAGAAGAGCTCTTTGTAACTTGAAAATTAAAGAGCTTGGAAACATGTGTCATGCTTGCCTGTCACATGCTTCTCAGGCTCACTTTCTACTCCTTCAGATCACATGCATTAATTCTGGAGAAATACTTCCTTCTGTAACTAGAAGTTAGCTGAAAAAACAAGGGGCTTAATGTGGCTCTGGAACATGTTCCCATATGGCTTGCAAGACAGCTTGCAAGATGGAGAATTTGACTCCTGGCTTGAGTCAGCCAGCTCTTCTTTCATTTACCTTCTTATTTCCTTCATCAGTTGTGATAGTAACGTGTCTTCCTTAAAGTGACAAAGGGCACACTGGAAATCCATCATTATTCCACTTCTTTATTCACAGTCAGAACTGTGAATTTATTTCAAAAAATGCAGGCAGCATTTGGGGAAGGAGATCCACAAATTAAGAGCACCAGTGACCTGTCATGTATATTTCTGGCAATAAGAATGCCTTAAAAGGAAACTGGGGAAGAAAGAGCAATGGCCAATTTAAAAAAGGTTCACAAGTCTCCTCTAGGCTGCAAGAGCGAAAATGCAACCACAGAATGCTACAAAGAAAACTGTCGATGCTGCCAGGACCTTTAAGATGACACCGGCTCCAGTGATTTGGCCAAATGTCAAATGCAATAATGGGCTCTCTCATTCATTTCTGAAAAGAAACTGACTGCATTCCCATTTCTCAAATGTCAGCATCCCCAATGCTTACCTCTCTTTCATACCAATTTGCTGCTTGGTGCACTGAGACAGCTGAATCAATTGGTGTCAATTCATCAGTGTATGTTTTCAAACGAATCCGGGAGTTGTAGTGTAGAGACAGGAGGTTGTACACAATCTAGGTGGGAAAAGAAAAGCATCCATGTCACACTGTGGTGCAGATGTGAGCACTGCAAAGCAGGAGGGAAAGGTATTCAGATGACTTCCAGCACAATCACAGTACAGCTGCTTTTTGAGACCCAACAAGATGCAAGGTTTTTCAAGTTCTTCAGTTGTGATACAAAGGTTTTAAATCGACCACCACTTTCATTCTTACCTATGTGCCAATGATATGCCTCATCCCAATGCAAAACCTTTTAAACCAGTCAGAAAACAAGGAAACAAAGAGGAAAGGTTCTCAAGCACCATTCAGAGACAAAATCCAGAAGACAGCTGCAGAATGTTCTTCACCCTGGCTCAAAAGATACTTGGTGAGAAAACTCCCATATTCTCACTTGCCAAATCAACCAAACATGGAAGGCATTAGAGAAACAAATTGGGCCAATAAACAGAGGCTAATGAAACAGTGTTTTACATTAAGGTGAATATGGGTTCAGATATGAAACTCTTCTTCAAGAGTGACATTAATATAGAAATAAAATATAACACACTACAACGTGTCCCTATTCAGAAGTAGATACACTCACGGTGTCAGTAGGAGTTATCAGTAAGAGTATCACTACAGATACTCTGAACCGAAGAGTTAAGGCAACTAGAAACCGCCAGCATTACACATGACTGCATGTGTAGATCTTTGTATGCAATATATTAATACAAATTAAGGGTTAAATGGAACAGTTAGTTTCACCTAGAGCTGAATGAAAGAAGCTTGGTTATGTATTGACTCACCAAAGTCCCAATGACTCAAAGGCTTTAGTTGGAGCTAACAATGGGATTTTGCCCTAAATCACAAGTGTCTTGCTCCTAAGCAGTAGTTACAAATAGGGTTGCAGAGTGGCTAATCTATATCAAGCAATGGAGAGATAGAAAGGCACCGCGGAGCTCGCAGCAGTGGCGGAATCGTGAGGGGCCAGACCGTCGTTATCTGCACCTGTGGGGGGGGGGTATTCGTATACAAATACCCCCATCTCTAGATACCACCTTGAATTAAGCATATATTGCCAGTGGATATAGGATCACACCAATTAGACATAAATAAAACCACTTTAAGCTAAACACAAATTTTAATTGCTATAATTGGGGTGCTCTATTAGGATATTTATGCTAGTATGAATACCTTAATTTGGCTTAAAGAAAGAAAGAAAGAAAGAGAGAGAGAGAGAGAGAGAGAGAGAGAGAGAGAGAGAGAGAAAGAAAGAAAGAAAGAAAGAAAGAAAGAAAGAAAGAAAGAAAGAAAGAAAGAAAGAAAGAAAGAAAGAAAGAAAGAAAGAAAGGCTGGCAGGCAGGAGAAACATAATTCAGTTGGATGGAAAGGACTGTTGGCTGCATCTAAAATGGCCAGCTACAGAGGCAAAACACAAATTACATGGTGTCAAACCAAGTATCTTCAGAAATAGCTGCTCTCAGCTCTTTGTGACACCTCCCCCCCTCAAAAAAGTATCAGTGTTCCCCAAGACAAGTCCTGATGAGCCAGAAGACTTTTTTTAAGCAACAGCACTCTTGCATTAAACCAATTATCACTAACATCACACTGTGACAGAGGTAAGAACAACCTTTTCCAGATCAGTGGCAACACAGAAAAAATGACAAGAAAGCATGCTTGTCACTACAGCAGAAAGGTGTTTAGATGTAGAAGCTAGTAGTGAGCAAAACGAAGCCTCAGCAGGAGAAAATGCTGTTGGGTAACCTCACATTTATTTTTAGCTATGTTATAAGAGGGCCAGCCTTTTAAACTTAGAATCCTCCTTACAATACATCTTGAAAAACTGCTCCTACCTCAAAGCGGTTCTGTCGAGATGGGACATCAATTGCTGTTAAATCAACTAAGGACTTGAACTGGGCATTGGTGTGATCTTTTAGAAAGCTCAGGACTGGAATGATCCCATCTGGATGAATTAAGATTTCTAGCTCATTGAGAAATGTCACCTAGCAGAAAGAAAAACAGTAATATGTTCAAAGGATCATGAAAAACTATTAATTGCGATCCTAAAAATACTTTAAGTCCCACTTAAATCAACAGTATGATTTCCAGGTAAAATTCAAGCCAATAAATCTCAGGCTGTGTATTAGCAGAACCTCCCCACACTTTCCTGCTCCTTGTCACACTGGCAGTCTTCCAAAAGAGGACTGGTACAACTTCAAGGCAGAATGATGCTGTTGGTAGAACCCACCTGGACTTGTTGAACATACTTTGGCAGAATCTCAGCCACATATTCTCCAAAAGCACACAGCTGTTTCCGTGTTATTTCATCCTTTGGTCTAACAGTGGCTGCAAAGAAAGTTCACAACAGTACGTTTCCAGAAGAACAGCATCAGTATGTAACAAAACCAAAATCAATACCATTACCACAGGGATGAGAGTCAACAACAGCTTTGTATATGACCCTGCTAATAATGTACTGTCCACCCTTTCCACATTCATTTCCCTTTAACCTCAGTGGTCCCAGCACCCAACAATCTAGTGTAGATGATTGTTAAAATGCTGCTCACACATGGACAGGTAAACACTAGAGGCAATGACTTCTCTATATGATTGTACATTCCTACTTAAACTCAAGGTAATGCTTCATGCATCTGACAAAGTGTATTTCAGTCCATGAAAGCAATCTACTTGTTATTTTCTAAGAAGCTGCAAGATTGTTTATTGTTGATACAGATGAGACAACCTTTTGGCACAACTACGAATTCTAGGAAGGTGTGAGTTGTGTCAAATACAGGAACAAGACCACAGTGCCTTCACAATCACATTGCAGACCTGAAGTCAGAGTTACTATTAATGATCAGAATAACTTACCAGGGTGAAAATATAATCATACAGAAAGAGGGCTGTCTGCAGTGTGTGTGAGCAGAGTTTTACCAAACATAGCATCTGATCAGATATCTAAGAAAGCAGCATGTCTCTCTTCACTGGATAGGAGCCATAAACACCCTTTTATATTTGGTAGTAGCAGAGAAATGATTTACCACTCAGTACCTTCACCATGAATGGGAATACCTCCAAATAAACATTTTTACAAACAGGCTATTAGCCACACTGGAGAGATGTATCCAAATCACTGGAAATACGCTACATAGCATATACTTGTTTAACCACTGTCTGCAATCATCTGGATGTGAAAACAGCACCAGGCCACTATCAGAAATATTCATATTCAAACTCTGAAGCAGATTTTCACATGCCTGAGAGGTAACATAAAGCCTGGAAAATAGTAAAGGCTATGATGCCTCTAAAGTAGTAACATTTGGTCCACAGATGTTCTTGGATTACAGCTCCTATTGTCCCCAGCCAGGAAAGTCAATAATAAGAGATTATGAAAGTTGTAATCCAACAGCAACTAAAGAGACCCATCACTAAAGATGCAAGCTTTAAATTAGGTTAGGTAAGAGTTGTTGGTGTTTAGGTTAATTTTACTATCTTGGTTAACTTGGGAGTTGCTTTGTTACTTAGTTACATAATACCTGGGATAACTACGGTTTAAGGGAGAATGCAGCTGAATCCTTTGAAATATCCTCTCTAATACCAAACTCTAGCAATGGCCAGGGTCAGGATTCTAGACTAGATGGAACATGGTTTTTACCTGAAAAGGCCATCTTTCATTATGTTATACATTATATTATGCACAAGGAACTAGTGAAACAGTAAATCAGACTTACGCCGAGTCTCTGTGGTAGCATTCCCTTCAAACCGTGCCTGGAAGAGCACTGCAGGGCGCCCAGCAGCTATAAATGATAAGAATAAGGTACTTCATCTTCTGTAAGCAAGTAATAAACAAGACCTCAATGGCATTTAAGTTGCCTAAACAAAAGCAGAACTGCAGCTAAGAGATACTTAGCTTTAGAACAGTAATATGAATTGATTATTTACTGGAAGTCTTCCTACACTCCAGTCTTTTCTTTGGACGGGACATCATTGATCAGACACAATTTACAATCTCCAAACCCCTTGCTATAAAAACGCAGGCCTATACCACATTTACAGGTTGCCACACATAAGGCATTTCCATGTAGGAATTATTTTAAAACCTGTGCATTGAACAATGGCTGTGTGGTAGAATTCAAATACTGTAAGTCTCATGAGGATAGTTCTTCAATGGGGAGATGTTTCAAGCTATGAAGCAGCCCTCTCTGTAGAGAACAGAACTAAAGGTTGCACTTTACACTTAACCAGAATAAAAGTCATACAGCTTTAAAATTACAGATTTTTAAAAAATCTTTCTTAATAAATATTTGTGGAACAGTTGGCATGCTACATGTCTCATATTACTTTTTGCTTTTTACCTTATATAAGGTTAAGGTTGGAAGAAACTCTGTGCATGGATAGAGAATCTCCATGGGCCTGAACTAGATCCACAGGGTGCAGGTTCTTCTCCCCTAGTAAAGGAGAAGGCAGTCCATACAGTATTTGGGGCCTTAGTTGTTTGGTGTTTGAAAAGTTAACATCAGCACCTCAAATTGAGCACAGAAACAAAATGAATACAGTGCTACTCAATTTAAATATGCATAACACAGCCAAAATGCTGGGCTCCCACTAGCACCCTAGCTCCACATTTTGTACTACTTGAAGCTTCTGGACATTTTTCAAAGGTAGCCCATGTACAACATGTTACCGCAGTATAGTCTGGCGATAACTAGACCATGAATGACTACAGAAACATTTGCCCTTGTCAGTAATGGTCACAACTAGCGAACCAGCCAAACATTTAGTATGAGAGCTGGATCCTGGAGCACCCACAAACTTTGAACCTGACCTTTCAGAAAGAGTGTGGCCCTATCTAAGGCAAGTTGCACACTTGGTCCCAAATAAGGTATTTCACCTACCAGCCATACCTATGTTTTGTCAGGATTAAATTTTATTTTTCTTATCCCATCTAGTCCTGACAACAGTTGCATTATACCACTGCTCCAAGGATCAGATTAAAATGAGAGACAGAACAATGTTGTGTCTACATACTGATGCCTTTGGCCCAAATGCCCAGCTGATCTCATACCATGGGGCTCAAGATGGAACACTGAAGAAACCTACAGTACACTAGCCAAGTGAGGAGCAGTGATCCCTAAACACCAATGCCATTAATGGTATTAATGCCACTGAAAGGTTCTGGAGAATCAAAATGGTTGCATTCTTACAGTTCATCTTCTAATGCAAGTCATCCACTAGGGCAAGGGTGGGCCTCATGCAGTTTACATGCCCATTTTCCAGCACCTCCGCATCTCCTCTCTAAAATTAGATTAGGCATCCTTCAGTCTTGAGAGACTATGGTAACGTGCTCTGAATAGAGGACTTGGAACAGCGTCTAGTGTGGCTGAGGAGGCCAATTCAAGAGTGACAATCCCTTCCACACTGAAGACAAATACAATCTGTCCCCTGTCCAGCTCCCTGATTTTACTGGTTTCGGGACTGCCTCTTTGCCTCGGCCTGCTGGACAAGGGTCTCTTCAAAATGGGAGAGGCCACGATGCACCGCCTGCCTCCAGGCTGAACGCTCAGATGTCAAGGTTTCCCATCTGTTGAGGTCCATTCCTAAGGCCTTCAGATCCCACTTGCAGATATCCTTGTATCGCAGCTGTGGTCTCCCTCTGGGGCGATTTCCCTGCACTAATTCTCCATACAGGAGATCTTTTGGAATCCGACCGTCAGCCATGCTCACGACATGCCTGAGCCAACGTAGACGTCGCTGTTTCAGTAATGTATACATGCTAAAAATTCCAGCTCGTTCTAGGACTACTCTATTTGGAACTTTGTCCTGCCAGGTGATACCAAAAATGCGTCGGAGACAATGCATATGGAACGTGTTCAGCTTCCTCTTCTGCCGTGCACAAAGGGTCCAGGACTCACTGCAGTACAGGAGTGTACTCAGGACACAGGCTCTATAGACCTGGATCTTGATAAAGATCTCTAAAATATTACTTTTTAAAACCAAAAAAAATCCACAAACAAAACTGCATTGTAATTGAATGCTTTAAAAGTAACAGCACAACTCCCAGGCACTTTCCCAGCTTATCTACAACTATTTTCTACTTAATCCACTTAAAATCTACTTAAAAAAATCTTAATTGATCAAATTGATTCTGGAAGTCTTCAGTCAGATGAATACCTCATATTTTCAAACCACAAAAATAACTTGGAAGTAATCAGTCTAATCAAAGCTTTCCCAAATCAATCCAGACAATTAATGTAAATATCTTCAATTTTACATAAAATTTACTGGTGAAAATAATACTGAAGTAAGTATACATTTATAAATAAGTACAAAAAAGGCAGTTTCAGTACAAAAAGCTGAAAAGTGGCTAGAAGCCATTTTTTTCAACATTTTTTTCCATGGCAGTTTGCCAGCCAAACTGGAATCTCAGCCAGACTGGGCCTGGCTGTCATTGCCCAACCATGCATGAGGGCACCTAAACAGCTTTCACTCCAAAATCAGGCCAAAAGCCTGTCTGGGAGGGATCTAGATCTGCAGTTCTCAGCCTAATTCCCACGCAGATGGAAATAAACACTCATCCTTTCCAAGAAGGACAATTATGTGCTTACAGCATTCTGTTATTTGATGTATCGTTCATAGTACGTTGGTGGGCCAGGGAAACATTCTTACCAGGGATTGGGTAAAACTCCTAACATGCCAAAGGGTCACACATACATAAGCCATGATAGGTAAGATTGGCAGAAGACAGCATATCACAGTTATAAAATGACATGGGAATTAAGGGTGAGTGAATTCTTAGCTACCATTGTTATCAAAATTGTGTGTCCTGTCTAAGCACCTCTGTGTCCTACATGTACCACTAGTTGAAGACTCTTATCTAGATAAAGACTTCATCCAGAAATCTCCAAAAGGTGTGTGACATGACCAGTAGTTAACACATTCTGCTCAGGAAAGATTTGCTTGAAAGGAGGGCAAGCATATTCAAGTCTGAAGAATCCAAAGACAGTGCCTTTCCTCCCAAAAAGAAGCTATATGACCACTTCTTTTATTGTCCTCCATATATCCTCCCTCCCTTCAAGGAAGCATTCCACCTGACAGAGGCAAGCTTGACAGTATTAACTGCAGAAGCCTGACTGGACAAAGATCAAGGACACAAACAGCCAGTACAGTACACTTCTCCAAGGCTTCTGTTCACCCCTTTTGAACCAACAAAGGAAAGTACGTATCCAATAAAACAGAACAAACGAAATGCTCGTGGAAACTAAAAGTAAATTCTCAGCAAAGCAGAATCCAAGTCCAAACGGATCTGGCTGATTTTCTCTACAATTTGCTGAACAAGTCACTTTCGGTTCTCCTAGTGATCTTCCAATTCTGAGGATAAACTTGCAATAGGCCTTTTGTCAACGGCGCTTTAAACAGGGAGTCGCCAAGCCAAGGAAATTCCTGAAACTCGCAGAATAGAACAGGCTGTCATAAGGAGGAGATATACTGCCAAACAGGTCTGTTTTGTGCCACTCGAACCATCATGGCTCCCTCCAAAGGATCACGGGAACTATGGTTTCGCAAATGTCCTGAGAAGAATGTTACTGAGCATTAAGCCTTCTTACACAACTACATCTCCCAAGATTCCCTAGGGGAAAATATAGGAATAATACGCCTCATTGGGGCCAGTCTGCAAAACCGCCTCATCCATATCGCTTAAGGACACATTCCCGCCAAGCCGAAGAGATTCCTACTCCCCTAAAAAGAACAGCCTGTTTGAAAGCTCACCTCTTAGCCCGGCCCGGCCCAGGCCCCGCACAACTGCTAACATCCCGTCCTCTCGGGCTCCTAATTCAGAGCCGCAAAACTCCCAAGGACACGCACCGGACGACTACGGAGCGTGCGCGCGCGCCATCGGGCGCCGGCTTCTATTGGCCAACGTAAGGGGGAACCAGCGCGCGCCATTTCCACCACGGAAAGCCAATCTGTGCGCGAGGCCTCCCCCCCTCATCCGGAAACGAAGGGAGCACACGCGGATCGGGTGATCGGCTGGGGCTGCTTCCGAGAGCGCGCGGAGGCCGGAGTCGGGAAGTGCCGCCCCTCCTCGGGTCCTTCCCCCCCCCCCTTGAGCCCTTCCCGGTGAGAAATCCCGAGCCGGGGGAATGAAAGGAGGCGCCGCAAGTAAGAGTTGCTGCCCGTCCCGTTTCGTTGCCGCCGGACTCGTTCCTGCCCGTTGCGGGGGCGAGGATGTTCGTTAGCCTTCGCCAGTGGGAGGGGCAGCCCTGCCTGACCCCGGGAAGGGGCTTCCCGAGACGCCTTCGAAAGAAGCGCCCCAGGGCCGGGCTTTAAGCTGATTGCTGCGGAGCCCGTTGAGTCCCCCCCCCCCGGGCCCTGTAGCGCTGCGCAGGAGGCATGTGGAAGGTGCCCTGCCGTCTCGGTGCCCTGATGCTTGAGAGCTGGCCTCGCCACCGCCGCCTAGTTACGGAAAAGAGATGCACGTAGTAGAGGCTGCGCCGGAGTCGCGCGCGTTTCCCACTTAACCGTCTTTGCTCCACTCTTGAGTCTGGGGAGTTTTTGATTGGCCTCTTTCTCATTCGCCAAATCGAGCAATCCTGTCCATGCTCATCTAGCAATGCGTCCTATTGCATTCCTTTAAGCTTTCTTCAGAGCGAGTCACGTATAGAATCGTGCTTGGCCCTGGCCTAAGAGGCTGTTTTTGACCCAGCCACTGTTTTGCCATAACCTTCCCTTCTCATCTCTCACAACGCTTCTCTTTATAGTGGGCTGGCTTTATGCGCTATAGAAGACAGCCTTTTTTTAAAAAAAGATGTATGTTCCAAAAATGGTATCCATACAGTCTAAATCCTTGACAACCTCCCTGGCGTGGTTGTACAGCGTTAGGAAAGACACAGAAAGTGTGCTTGTCCCTGTTTGCAAATTAAAGTAGTGGTGTGTTCACCATATTAGGCAAAACAGAAGCCATTGGTTCAATTGGTGGATATAAACATGCTTGCCTTTACATTAGACTGACTGTTAGGTAGACAGCCATGGTGGTGGGTGCTCTTTTGCTGTACTGAAAAATTTGAAATGGAAAGGGTGGTGGTTCAAGATGTCACATCACAACTCTTTATGTCACAGGTTATTGATTGTGCGGATGGGAGTTGAAGTCCAACATTTTGAAAATGTTTTACCCTGACATATAGAACTTTGTGGATTGGTTGGTTGTTGGAAATCCATCACATAAATGTGTGTGTATGTAAAAACAATATAGATTTTCAAAGTACAATACATTAAAAAAAATCTTCAGAATATTTTTCTGCAGGCTAGTTGGCTTCAACATTTAAACTGGGATGTGTAATATGCTTCTCAAAATGTGCAAAGTCTAGCCATCCGTAGCTACCCACCTTTTGGGAAGTGATCTAACTGTTCAGACTTGATAAATATGGTACACTATGTCTGTACTGTGCTGTATATGGAAATTATTTTGTAGATTCACAGGAATCCAGTAGCATACTCCAGAAAGCAAAAATTGCATAAAATCATCTGGTGATCTTTCTATATGATAAGATATAGTTGTTTTCCTGGCTTGTAGTACACCTTTTAAAATATTTAATTGTATCAGCCAACAATTTGATTGTTTTCACTGAGATACAATACAGCACAAATCTGTACTAAAGACTCTCCAATATCTGTTACATTTTAGATTGCTGGAGGTCAGATCTAGGCAACAACATGGACTCACTGGAGGAGACTGGAGGTTCCTCGGCAGAGGAAACTGGAAATTCTTCAGCAGAAGAAAACTATTTTATGAATTACACTTTCACTGACCGTTCTCATTCAGGCCGTGTAGCCCAAGGAATTATGAAATTATGCCTTGAGGATGAGCTCTTCGCTGATGTCACCATTTCTGTAGAAGGCAAAGAGTTCCAACTACACCGGCTAGTCCTCTCAGCTCAGAGTTGCTTCTTCCGTTCTATGTTCACCTCCAATCTGAAGGAGGCACATAACCGGGTGATTGAATTACGGGACGTTAGCGAGAGTGTCTTCCAGCTTTTAGTAGACTATATTTATCATGGAACAGTGAAGTTGAGGGCAGAAGATTTGCAGGAAACGTATGAGGTGGCAGATATGTACCAGCTTACTGCCCTCTTTGAGGAGTGTTCTCGTTTCTTGGCTCGGACTGTACAAGTAAAAAACTGCTTGCAGATTATGTGGCTGGCAGACCAGCATAGTGATACGGAGCTCTACACGGCTGCCAAACATTGTGCCAAGTCATACTTATCCCAACTCAAAGAAACAGAGGAGTTTCTGCACCTTCCTCTCCGTCTCTTGACAGATATTGTCTCAGGTAGGTAGAATGGCAAGTGAGACCATGTTCTCTGCTCCAGGTATTTGGGGATAATATGGTTTCTCATAACAGTTAAAGAGACCAGCTTCTCAGTTTCTCTCACACATTTAAGTCTGATTTCAGCTTCCATTTTGGGATGTAGGTTTGGTTGATTGACGTACAATGGGATGGGCAGTTTTCAAAGGTCTGGGGCCTGCACACTCACATCTCAAGATTTTGGAGCATTCTGTGCCACCACCTCTTTTTTGAAGAGCAATTTCTGCCTTCTAGGAAATGTGGACGGCAATTTTGTTACATTTTCAAATAACATACTATCTGGCCTCAAAGGGGCAAGGTAAATTTCAGTTTTGCAAAAAACTCCCTAGGGCCTAAAATTAGCTGGTGGGAGGGGGTGTTGGGGTTTGCATGTCATCCACAGGCTATTACTACTCATGCTACATGACCTGTACCATGAGCTAAATACCAGCATCTTGGTTCTGCTGCAGACTTCTCAGTAGCTTTTGAGATCATCTGTCATCCTATAGGAACTTCTGGTTGGGACTAGAGATGGGAGTTTCAGGAAAAAAGAACTCCCAGCCCCATAAATCAGTGGGAACCTCCAGGCCAAATTGTGGGACTGGGAGCTGGTCAAACGGCAGGAGGTGGAGCAGCTGCCCTACCTCCATGCCATTCCTGCACCATTTTTTCTGCACCTTTGAAAGGTATTCCACTGTACCTTAGTGAGTCATGAAGATTCCTTGCAACTTGAATACATGGGGAAATGAGTCCCTACAGAAGCTGCCTCCATAAAGACTGTACAGAGGCAGCCTCTGTCTGGACAGTTTGCTCCATGCACACTTGTAAGTTGCAGGGAATCTTGCAATTCACAAAGGTGCAGCAGGGCACCTTTCAGAGCCATTTTACAGCTCCCTGTCCCATAATGCGGCCTGGGAGTTCTTGCCCAGTTATGGGACTGGGAGCTCTTTCTCCCCTAGTTGGGACTTGGAGGCAGTATTTTAGAATAGTTGTTATAGTTGTTAGATAATGTCACAATCCTCTGGAAAAAAAAACACAAGTTCATCATCTAGAAACCCTCCTGGACCTCATTTTAACTCTGGATGATCAGGTGATAGTTCTAGTCGGGAGCAAGGTTCCCTCTAAGCTGGGCATGTGCACGGGCGTGCGCGACTCCACCTCACGCCGTGCAGCTCTCTTCCTCCTCCACACAGTGATCTTGTTTACCTCCTTTGGTTCTAGTCACGATGGAACCCTGCACACGGGTGGGGGATCAGAGTTGGGTGCGCACGCAGGGGTGAAGTTGTGCGAGAGAGGCAGAGCCCTGCCCAGTGGGGCTAAAAATTAGAGGGTACATTGGTCGGGAGCAACATACCCTCTTAACTTTCAGCTTCACTGGGTGGGGCTCCAGCTCTCTCTTGCTTGCAACTTTGCTCCTGCATGCGCGCACGACTCCTGCACTCACGCAGGGTTCCTTCGCGACCAGAACCTAACGTGACCACTGGGCAGAGGGGGAAGACAGCTGCGTGGAGGGAGGCAGAGGCACACGCACAGGAAACCTTGGTCAGGAGTGATACACTAGCTATGCTTGTTTCTGGAGAAGGTAAATTTGACCACAGCAATATATGTTCTACAGAAGTCAGTCTGGACTACTGAAATACACTCTGCATGGGCTTATCTTTGAAAAGTGTCTGGGATTTCAGCTGGATCAAAATGCTTAGGTATAAGACATAGTCCAGGCCAGACCAGTGTCAAGCATAGGAATCCTAAGACTAAAAAACTGCACCTTAGTTGTCATGGTCACTGTTCCAAGTGCTGTTGTGACACTGAGTTACAGTGTGATCTGAGATCCCACATGTGTCAATCTGGATAGCTCAGTGGTTTGAGTATCTGGCTCTTCAGCCAGAGGTTGGGAGTTTGGTTCCCCACGGTACCTCCTGTGAGAAGAGCCAGACTATGTGGCCTTGGGCAAGCTGCACAGTCCCAGGATGTCTCCAGAAGAAGGGTATGGTAAACCACTTCTGAGCATTCTCTACCTGGAAAACCCTGAAAAAGGGTTGCCGTAAGTCAGAACTGTTGGGTAAGGGTAAGATGATGATTATTATAGTCAGTCTAGATGTAACAATAATTCACAGAGTGCTTTTGTGAATTCTAAACCATTATTTGTTTTGTCGTCTTGGCTCCTCATTAGGAAAATTTTTCACCTTCAGCAGTTGGACTTTACTTTTTCTTTACCCGAAGTAGTGTACTATCTTTTTGTTTCTGATATTTATCACTGATCCTGTTTGTAATTTTTTCTGGTTTTTATTTTTGCTTGCTATATTTTATTAGGTTTCATTGTATTTTATAATTTCTGCTTTGATACAACTTTAACTACATGAGGAAAAGTGGAAGATAAGTATTTCAAATAGTAAATAAATGAAAAAGTATTGTATGCTTGAAGCATGAAAATAAGGCTAGCATTTGAGAGATCTAGCGATTTTTTTAAAAATAGTTACTAGTAGTTTTCAAAGCCACTAAATAGACAATGGTTAAATATTTATGAATTATAAAGCTTATTTTTTAAAAAAAAATCAGCTTGTTTAAGAAGTAGCAAGGAAATATCAGATATTACAGTTCTAGTTATAAGTGGAACAAAACCATTTGGATCAGGTGGGCAAATTGTGGTCCTCCAGGTATTGGACAGCCACTGCCATCATCCCTAGCCAACATAGCCAAAGGTGAAGATTGCTGGACGTGGCAGTCCTACAATATCTGGAACGTTGCAGTTTGTCTGTCAAGGTTCTTCTTCGTGGCCTCTGTGAATGCACACTAATGGGTTAAGTCTGCGCATGCGCAGAGGCCTCGGAATATTCTAGAGCTAAATAATCGTTTAGGACCTCCCCCCAAGCCCTCGTGGACCGCCCGCCCTGACAGTTACCTCAGTTCCTTTTTTTCCGCTGCTGCAGCAGGTCTCTTTATCTGGAGCTCTTTGCAAACGGAGATCGGAACAACGCATTTTATCTTTCTTCAGTTAATCGTTCGTACTTTGTTCCCCTGTTTCTATATAAAAAAAAAAGTTTCGTTTAAGATTTTAGAGTTTCCCCTCCCCCCCTCTCCCGTTTCCCGCCTTTTTATGGCACCGAAAGTGACTTTCAAAAGCTGCGATTCTTGTCGCAAAAAGATCCCATCTACTGACGGACATAGACTTTGTCTAATCTGTCTCGGGGACACTCATATCCCTCAATCCTGCCTTCATTGCAAGAAATTTACTAAACAGGCGCTAAAACTAAGGGAACTTCGACTCCGCGCCATTTTGTGGGAAAAGTCTCTTCAACCTCCCACAATGGACATTAAATCCACTCCCTCTGCTGCTGAGATGCCCCTGTTATCTCCTAAGGCAAAACCTTCTAAAACCAAGGTCGCCAATCCAAAGGACAAATCATCTTCAAAGATCAAGAAGCCACTTTCCTCCCCCACTCAACAACCGGCACCGCAACAACCATCTAAGCGAGCGCCACCGTTGCTCGAATCTCCCATAGCCGCTTCCCCACGCGCCGCGAAAAATCAACCCCCTATACCAGCCTCTTTACAAGAGGAAGGGGTACCATCGGAGGGGTCGTCAGGGACTTCTTCAGTGGCTTGGAGCCTCGCCTCGCCCTTGCCCTCAGATTCCGAACAGGGATCTGTTTCCCCACCGCCGGATCCATCACCAACCAAGAAAAGGAGGGCTAAAATCAAGCATCTTGTGCCGGCCGAAAGAGATTCCCGGTCCTCGAAGCATTCGGGACCGAAGGTCTCTAAGCTAACTGGGGTTTCGAAGCGTCACCCCAAAGATAAGAAGTGCCGGGCACGCGCTGAAGACTGGCCTCCGTTTCCGTACAGCAGGAAACAATTTGGCCGCTGGCGCAAACAAATGAAAAGAATGTTCGATCCCCGTTCCTTTTACGGGTTCGACTCGTCGTCTTCGGAATCGTCAGCGTCCCACGATACCAGCTCGTCGGGAGACGATTCGATGACGACTGATCCCAACCCCTACGGGACTGAGCATAAACGACGCCGGCGTGACCGAGCCCTTGCGGTACCGACAGCGACGAAACCGAAGTCAGTGCCGGTACTGTCTAAACGTACCAAGGTCGACGTCGCTTCCAAAACCTCTAAGCGTCGAGACCGAGATGTGGCCGCCACTGCGGCTGCCCACGGTACCGACACTGGTACCATACCACGACACCGTCACAAGGGCTCTCTCGCTACAGTGGTAGAGCCTAAAAAGACTACGAAACGCCGTCGGGACCGTTCCGCTTCCTCGGACTCGTCGACTTCTGCCGAACCTCCGGCACGCGGTACCGTGCACGGTACCAAGCGTAGAAAAATTTTAACATCTAAATCTAAGGACTATTCCAGAAATGAGTTTTATTCTCCCGCGGACTCATCTGACACGTCCTTTGACTCGGATTCGTCGGATACTTCTCTCCGCGAATCACCCCCTAATGCTAATACACCAGATTCAGAAATTGATGATGCCAACCCTACCTCTCCGGCAGCTGACTTCGCCTCTTATTCGGACTTGATACGTCGCACCTTTCAGTGCACCAACCACCTCAGATAGCCACTGATAAAGTGTATGAGGATATAGATGAAGACCAGAATCCTCCTTTACGTATGGCGTTCATCCCGTCCCTACTGCGTGTCACCAAACAATCCTAGGACAAACCATGTTCGGTACCTCAAATGTCCCGACGAGTTGAGAATCTCTATAAGATCCATGGGACTGAGTTGGATTTCTTAACAAAGCACCCTCCTCCCAACTCTGTAGTGGTGGATGTCACTCAATCTAAATCCAGAGCCAGTTCAAACGCTGCCCCTAATAACAAGGAAGGCAGGAGGATGGACATTCTCGGTCGTCGTGCCTACTCACTCGCCTCCTTTACGCTTCGGGCTGCTAATTATATGGCTGCGATGGCTGCTTATCATAAGCACCTCTGGAACCGTGCCCTACCATCTCTACAAGCAGCCCCGGCTGAACTTAAGCCAAGGGGCCTATCCTTGCACCAAGAGGCTATGGCCCTGGCCAGACAGGAGAGGGTGACTGCCCGGCACATCATAGAGGCAGCCTCCCGCAATTTGATGACTGGAGTAGCCATCAGACATCACGCATGGCTTAGATCGGCCAATATCAACGATGACTCCAAAACGAGGATATTGGACCTACCTTTCGATGGCACTGGTCTTTTCGACCCTAAGACAGACGACATCCTGGAGGGTCTGCAAAAGGCAAAAAAGACGGCACGTGCTTACTCTTCCCAACCGTATTTCAAACAACGATTCCCCTGGAAGCGTCAGCCCTCTTATCAATCATCTTATCAATCATACAGACCGTACCAGAATAAACAAAGATTCTATCCTTCTCAGTATGCCTACCCAGCTCGTCAACAGGACCAACGTCGGCGCCCACGCCAACCATTCAGGAAACCTGACCGGAAACCCAAGCAGGGTTTTTGACTCCCACCTTTCAATTACTCTTGGTCCCACCACCCATTATTCTACCCGCCTTGCACCCTTTCTTCCAAACTGGCTCCTGATTACCACCGACAAATGGGTACTCACCATAGTCGCCCAAGGCTACGCAATAGAGTTCATCGAACTACCTCCTTCACGAGTCATCTTCACTCCTCCTTCCGTCGCCCTACAAAAAGAAATAAAAATACTTCTTCAAAAATCAGCCATTTTTCGAGTTTCCCCAAACCCTATCGACCCTGGCTTCTTTTCAAGATACTTTTTAGTTCCAAAAAAGGACGACTCCTTCCGTCCCATCCTCGACCTCCGGGATCTAAATTTTTTCATCATTTACCGTCGATTCCGGATGATCACCTTAGAACGCATCCTTCCTCTGCTCCATCGCGGGGACTGGTTCGTCGTCAATCTCAGCGACGCTTACTTTCACATTTCTATAAGACCAGATCATCGAAAGTATTTGCGTTTCTCTCTTGGCTCCGCTTCTTTCGAATTTGCGTCCCTACCTTTCGGACTTTCCACGGCCCCCCGCGTCTTCACAAAATGCATGGCACCCGTGGCGGCTTTTCTTCGCACAAGAGGCATCGCGGTGTATCCGTACATCGACGATTGGCTCCTGGTAGCCCCCTCAAAGCATCTGGCGGAACTGCACACCAACACGACTCTGACTCTCCTGCAGAGCCTCGGCCTGCAAGTAAACTACAAGAAGTCAATGTTGACGCCTTCTCAGGTGGCAAATTACATAGGCGCTATAATCGACGCAAAACGGGCAAGAGCCTTTCTTCCACAAGAACGGGCAGTCAAGATGAGCGCCCTCATCAAACTCTTCAAACCACTGCAATCTGTCACTGCCCATCAAGCACAAAAACTCCTAGGCTTCATGGCCTCCACAACTTCTGTCATACCTCATGCCAGACTGAAGATGAGATCTCTTCAGGCGTGGTTTCTCTCCCTCTTCAACCCCATGCTAGACTCTCCCAGGATGCACCTCCAAGTCTCCATCGAGCTCTCGCAACAACTTCACTGGTGGACGAACCCTCACAACCTGTTCATCGGTCGCCCTTTCGCCCCACTCCTACTAACGTCGCGAGTCACCACCGACGCGAGTCCAACAGGTTGGGGCGCTCATTGCAACGGCCTTCAAGTCCATGCTCGATGGTCTCAACAGGAGCAACAACTGCACATCAACAACCTCGAGCTACTGGCAATCTTCAAAGCCTGCCGATCCTTTCTCCCCATCATCTCAGGCACGGCAGTACAGATTGTCACAGACAACACCACAGCTGCATTTTATATCAACAAACAGGGAGGCACTCACTCCCCCCCTCTGTTGTATCTGACCGTCCAGTTTTGGGAGTGGTGTCTGCAGAACCACATTTTTCCCTCGGCAATTTACATTTCCACCCACGAAAATGTCTGGGCGGACCGCCTCAGCAGAACAAGTGCATCCATGCACGAGTGGACACTAGATCAGGGGGTGTTCCTTCAGATCTGCAAGAAATGGGGCTTCCCAACAGTGGATGCGTTCGCCAATCAGGACAATACCAAGTGCACAATTTACTTCTCCAGAGCAGGTCGGGGAGCCGGATCCCACGGCGACACTCTCATGGTCCCGTGGAACACTCATCTGTTTTACATGTTTCCACCCTTTCCTCTACTACTCCGTACCCTTGTCAAAATACAACACGACAATGCGGATGTAGTGCTGGTGGCACCCAGCTGGCCCCGTCAGCCTTGGTTCACAATGCTGAGGACAATGGCTGTGGACACCATGAAGCTACCGTGTCTTCCACGTCTGCTTTCTCAACACGACGGAGCCACTTACCATCCGGATATCCCCTCCCTGCACCTCACTGCGTGGAGAATCATTCCACAGTGACCACCATCATCTCTCACTGCTGGAAACCTTCCACTAAGACTCTATATAGTAACAAGTGGATCGCTTTCCAAAACTATACTGCTCCACGAAACTTACCTGTCTCGCCAACCTCACTGGAGACAGTTCTGGAATTTCTGGCGTACCTGTTTGACAAAAATTTGGCACTCTCTACCCTAAAAGTATACCTCTCAGCAATTATTGCTCACCAACCTCCTGACTCGGAGAGCGCTCTCCTCTTCCGACATCCTACAGTAAAGAGGTTTTTGCGTGGAGCGGCCCAACTGCACCCTCCACGTATAACGCCTGTTCCCCAATGGTCATTACATACTGTTCTCAATCGCCTGACGCATTCTCCATTTGAACCACTTGCCACAGCTTCTGAGCGTTTACTCACCCTCAAGGTTCTGTTCTTGGTGGCGATAACTTCTGCCAGGTGAGCCTCTGAGTTAGCCGCATTGTGGGTGGACCCTCCTTTCCTGCAATTTTTCTCAGACAAAGTGACTCTGTACCCAGATGTTTCGTTTCTCCCCAAGGTCTGCTCTACCTTTCATGTGCGTCAGCCCATTATACTGCCGACTTTTTTCCCGCAACCGTCTAACCCTGTTGAACAGTCTTTACACCTGATTGATGTTCGCAGGGCGTTATCTTATTATGTTCAGCGGACTGCACCCTTTCGACAGTCTAAACGACTCTTCGTTTCTCCGCATTTGCCTCACAAAGGACAACAAGTGTCTTCTCAAACCATTTCAAAGTGGATTGTGCAGACCATTCGTCTGGCATACGAACTGGCACATAAGCCTCTTCCAGACATGGTCACGGCCCATTCAACTAGGGCTGTTGCCACCTCTACTGCATTTTTACGAGGTGTCCCGCTTCAGGATGTTTGCAAGGCTGCGACGTGGTCCACGCCTTCTACATTTGCGTCCCATTACCGGCTGGACGTTCGTGCTAAGGAGGATGCTAGATTTGGACGTGCGGTTCTTTCTGCTGTACTGCCGTGACGTCCCTCCACCTTTCTAAGGTAAGCTTGTTAATCACCCATTAGTGTGCATTCACAGAGGCCACAAAGAAGAAAGAGAGGTTACGTACCTGTAACTTTGGTTCTTCGAGTGGTCCTCTGTGAATTCACACTTCCCGCCCGTCCTCCCCTCTTTCCGTCACGGCTGTTTCTCTTTAGAGCAGCAGCGGAATTTGGGAACTGAGGTAACTGTCAGGGCGGGCGGTCCACGAGGGCTTGGGGGGAGGTCCTAAACGATTATTTAGCTCTAGAATATTCCGAGGCCTCTGCGCATGCGCAGACTTAACCCATTAGTGTGAATTCACAGAGGACCACTCGAAGAACCAAAGTTACAGGTACGTAACCTCTCTTTATAGATAATTAAGATGTTAGTAGCTCAAGCTGTAAGTAAAGTACCTGTCCACTCAAAAGCATTGGTAGTTCTGTGGAAAACAATGGTTTCTTACGTTTTTAAGGGGTAAGGATAGAATTTGGAATGGTGCTTCTTTTAGCAATCTTTAGAACTCAGGTAGTGAGCAAAGTCTTTTGTAAAAGTATGAGGTCATTGCAGTCTGTAAAGCATTTCCAAGGAACAATCAATGTGAAATAAGTTGTTATATGTTGTTTACATGAACATTATTATGCACCAGTAAGGAGATAAATATTTAGTTGATCAAATATTCTAGTACAGGTCAATTGAAGTCAGTTGATGAAGTCATTCTCTCAAAATAATGTGTGACAATAAATTACTTCCCTAGTTAGACCCCACTTTTTTGTGTGTGTTTTTAATTTTGATAAACCATGCTACATATTCTGCATTGTGATCAAATAAGTTGGGTTGTAGCTGACTCTTATCCATCACTAGTAACGTAGAAACAGAATATATTTCTTGCCCTGCAAAGCCTGCTGTCACTGTTCCAAATCTGCTCCCTGAGATTGGGGGACTCTCAGGAGTTGATCTGTGGAGGCCTTGGCAGGGGAGGTCAAGGCATTTGTATGATTTGGATGTTACCCACTGAGTTCTGTTTGTTCAGGCTTTGGAGCCAGGCCAGTCATTGCAGAGCCAATGCTAAACAAAAGGTTTGCTGTGAAAACACAACATTGGGCTTAAGAGATAGGGCTGTCATAGAGAATCATGCTAACATCTTCTGTGATAGTGAGAGTTTATATAGCTAGTATAACTCCTGTTTTGCCTTTCTAATCAGGCACTTGTAAAACCTACTGACCATATCTGGAGAAACATCTCTTTTCTGCTGGGTAGAACGTGAGAACTTTAGGCGCTGATCTATTGTCTTCACTTCAAGTTTTCTATTTCACTTGGTCCCTTTTTCTATGGACTGCAGGGACTCCTCTGCGTTCTTCATGTTGCTTTAAGTAGAGCAGCTTCTGCCAGCTCTTCTATAATAAAATGTCCAACAACAGAGTAGTAGATGATACATGCAAGCTGGCCTCTTCAAACCATTCTACTTATGATAGAAAGAAATGACCATCCCTTCTTGCATTTGTGTTACCTAAAAGTCAGTTCATAGATATTATAGGTGAAAACAAAATAAAAATAAAGATTAAAAAAAGACAATAACATGGTGACACTTTGAAGACTAACATATATATATATTTAATGTGAGCTTTTGTGGACAAGTCCACTTCATCAGGCATATCTAACAGACTAACATGGCTAACCCTTCCCCTTCTACAACTACTACTCAGAGATGTTATAAACTAGGGTTGGGATTTTCGGAAATCTAGGACTTCCAGAAAAACATCTGTTTTGCTTTCTTCTTTCTTCTCTCTCAGAAATCTGCCTAGGAGGTTCTAGGAGAGGATTCAAAAAATCCCACCTCTACTGTAAATTGTACCTCTGTTCCTTCTGGAGATAAAGATTTAACAGTACCCATGTGTTCCTCAGTAATATTATCTACTGCTAAAAAAATCAAATAATTGATAATGTAGCAGGCTTTCTGCTGTCAGTCCCCCTATGCACATCTTCATTTTGACCACTTGTACAACTGGGCATTCACTATCCCCTTGTACATGTTGAAGCTCTGTTGCTTTAGATGGAGCTTCAGTATTTGACTAACACAACTGTGAATCAGAAGTCATGCAGTGACACACCTAGTTTCTTGACAGAATTCTAGCCTAAGTGTCTAAGCAGGCCTGTGTGTGTGTGTGTGTGTGCGTGCTGTCAAAGCAATTCTGACTTATTGTGGCCCTTTTCAGGGTTTTCTAGGTAGACAGTACTCAGAAGTGGTTAACCATTCCCTTCTTCTGGGGGCATCCAGGAACCGTGCTGCTTCTACTGGCACTGTGGGACCATATCGCTTGCTTAAGGCAGTGCGAGTGGCAGGGCACATTACCCTGATAACCACACCTTCCAGGTAGTCTTGGCTGGACCCTCTCCTAGGAGGCACTTTGGTGGTTCAAACTCCTAGCACCTAGCTCTATGGCCAGGTGCTCCAGCCCACGGAGCTATACTGGCACTACATAGTATATATAGAAAAGTGTGTTGTGGCACATTTTGAAATAAAATGCTTAATCCTAAATAGGCACATGATGTTTGCATATTTTTCTTTTAAGTTACAAACGAATGCTAGCACTCCAGTTCAGGAGAAATGAGCTGGCTTCATTCAAAACAATAGCAAACAATGTTTAACATTTATCTGTTGCCTCAGCCACTCAGTTGAAATCCCCATTAACCTACTGGCTTCTGCAGCCACTGATCTTATTACTAGCAATGGGATGAAAGAAACAGAACCAGCTTTCTCCAGAGACAGGGAAGTTTACTGCTTTGAGGAATAGGAAGCTCTCCTAAGATTGTTTCAGGCAATGAATTTGTCCTGAGTCAGATCTTCACCATGGTTCCAAATTGTAAACACTCAAAACGTTTCCTATATCTGTAAACAATGTATCAAGTTGCAATATGTCAGGATTTGGTGCCCTCAATTAGATTTATTTTATTTTTTTGTATTATTGTTACAAAAAAAGATACTGAATGTGTTGGTAGTGGTACGTATGTAAATTGAATGCCAGAAACCACTACAATGGTGCTTTTCATACAGTTTTAAAATTATCATTTGACAAGAAAAAAAGTATATACAATCCTCTCTTAAGTTATCCAAGGATAAAGGAAAGTCTCTCTGATCATTTAACTGTAGGAGAGAGAAAATGGTAGTCTAGTCCTGTGGGTAGCATTGCAGCTGTATTTTGTAGGTAAGCCATGGACTCATTGGGTCACATTTCCACAACTTCTGTGGTCCTATGTAATACAGGAATGCCAACCTACATGAACTGTTTCAGTAGATACTGGGTGACAAAAAGGGTTGTACTTGTTATACTAATGCAGTAAAGGTTAAATAGTTCATTATTTTTACTTTTGTAATCATGTAGATGGAGTACCGTGTTCCCAGAATCCAACAGCTGCCATAGAAGCATGGATTGGCTTTAATAAAGAAGAGCGTGCAGGTTTTTTGGAGATACTGCGATCAAGTTTAAAGGTATCTGATCAAATACATGTTTTTTTGTTTGGGGAAGACCGGTAAAGGGGTCTCATAGAGGTATATAAAATTATTCATGATGTGGTGAAAGTAGATAGGGAGACTTTTTTCTCTTTATTGTAGAAGATTCCAGGTTATCCAGTGAAACTGAAAAGTGGGAGAACTCCAAATGGATAAAAGGAGGTACTTCATACATCCCATAATTACACTGTGCAATTCAGTACAAGATGTAAATTCCCTACAAGATGGCCACCAACTTGGACAACTTTAAATAAACTTACTAAGTGTAATGGTTAGTTTGATCATGATGGCTATGTATTATTTCCAGTTGCTGGGATACATACACAGGTTAATGCTGTTGTGCTCATATTCTGCTTGTGGGCTTCTCATAAACAACTGGTTAGCAACAGAAATAACAAAATGTTAGACTAGATAGGCCTTTTGGCTGATGCCACAATCTTACATTCTTAATCCTCTTGGTGTTTCATCTCTACCTCTACTATATAATGAAATGTAGAAATGTAGCTATGGCTTCAGCAACAGAGCTTCAGCATGTATAAGGGGATAGGGAATACCCAGTTGTACAAATGATCAAAACATAGAATGCTTTTAATTCTGGACTTCATTTTTGGCAGTTAGTTCATTGTGAAAATATTACTTGCCAGTGTGGTGCTTCCACAACTGTCTTTTGTATATTTAGTCTGAGATACAGGATTTTGAAGGACTTTAGGGCTAGTGTTTGGCTGGTAGATTGCCTAATATTGTGTAGCAACCTAAAGCATGTGCAATAATTTTTTAAAAAAAGCAGGTTATTATCTGAATTGTGAAACCCCAATCCTAATGTATTGGGCTGATGGCAGGAAAGTTCATGTACCTTTTCTTATGTTGCTTCTCAATTCAATTTGTGAACATAGACCTATTCAAGGCTAATGGATGTTCCATTTGTTCCTTAGGAAATCGGAGAGAATGTTCATATCTACCTGATCGGAAAGGAGTCTTCTCGTACACATTCTCTTGCTGTCTCCCTCCACTGTGCTGATGACGACTCTATCAGTGTTAGTGGTCAAAACAGCTTGTGTCACCAAATCACTGCAGCTTGTAAGCATGGTAGTGACCTCTATGTCGTTGGAGGATCCATTCCACGGCGCATGTGGAAATGCAATAACACCACAATAGACTGGGAGTGGTGTGCTCCCCTGCCCCGTGACAGGCTCCAACACACTCTGGTTTCTGTGCCTAGCAAGGATGCAATTTATTCCCTGGGCGGCAAAACGCTGCAAGATATATTGTCTAATGCTGTCATATACTACAGAGTGAGAGATAATGTATGGACAGAGACTAGCCAGCTGGAAGTAGCAGTGTCTGGGGCTACTGGTGTCAATCTCAATGGCATCATTTATTTGTTGGGTGGGGAGGAGAATGACCTTGACTTCTTCACGAAGCCCTCTCGGCTGATCCAGTGCTATGACACCAACACTGAGAAATGCCACGTGAAGCCTTATGTGTTACCTTTTGCAGGCTGCATGCATGCTGCAGTGCACAAGGACCTGGTGTTCATAGTAGCAGAGGGGGATTCTCTTCTGTGCTACAACCCTCTGCTAGATAGCTTTACCCGGCTTTGCTTGCCAGATGCTTGGAGCTCAGTACCATCCCTCTGGAAAATAGCTAGTTGTAATGGGAACATCTACATCTTTCGGGATCGTTACAAAAAAGGAGATACTAACACCTTCAAACTCAATCCAGCAACCTCTGTGGTGACAGTCACTAGTGGCCTCAAAGTGTTGCTCACAAATCTGCAATTTGTGTTGGCCTGAAAGAAGAATTAAGCACCAAGACAATGGAGACATTCCATTAAGCAGATCAGAGATGTATAGATCTTCCCCAGGTCCTGCTCCTTGAGACAGATCACAGAAAAGTCAGAGAGCTCCTCCCATCCAGTGACTCCTCATAAGCAGCAGCAACATCATAACTTGCTGTCACTAGCACTTAATTAGTGCAGCCTGGATTTCTGCTAGCAGTGTGGTCCTCTGCTGGTCAGCTTCTTGTGTTCCAAACCCCCACAGCTAAGAGGCTTCTTAGGCCTAAAACCTTTACCACCAGTAAATGCAAACAAAAGAGTTGTATCTGCAATTCCTATGTTGCAGATGGCAACATTTTTTTCAAAATATATAACATCCCTTAGAGCTACAACTACTAAACAAGTGATTTCCTTTAATGGTTCCTTCCCTCAGTCACAGCTGCAGGAGACTAGTCTTTAGCCAGAGGTATTGAACATAAACAAGCATTGCAGTTTTCTAGATTGTATTAGGAAAAGATGAGATCATAATTCCCTGCGCTGGGACTACCTGAAAAGAAAGGCAAAACTGCCATTGTGCCAATGTTGGGGTCCCCTGCCCTGATATTTAGTGTCAAACATACTTAGTAATACTTTAAAGACCTTTGGGATACAAAATTCAATAAAGGCCTCTATTGGAACAACACAGTGGTTCAAAATGGCTTGTATTTAAGATTTAAACACTGGTAAGAATGGTCCCATGCATCTGTTCCAGATGAGCAACAGGACAGGCAGGGCAAAATATGCCCACTTATCAGTTGGAAAGCTTGGAGCTAGTTGAAGTCTTTTATTCTAATAGTGCAGGAAGCTTAACTGGTAGCAGAAACAACAGCAACCCATTCTTAAATAATACATTAGGAACCAGCTGTTTTCAGAGGGGCATTCTGTCTATGCAGTGGTAGTTTCTGCTCTTCATCACGCAGCTCCTGTTGTGACTGTGTTGGGGTTCCAACAGTTATACACTTATGAAAGTCCTTTAGCAACTGTACTTGTTTACTGCGGACGATGATATGAGGCCGGATTTTAGCAATAGCTTCTATTGCTTCTTGAGGAGTCCACTGATGGACCTATGAAGGCAGAAAATCCAAGTGAAAAAATGATCTTCTGATGTAGGAAATAGCACAATAGGAAAAGAAAATGCTTCCATGATTACTCCCCATTTCAATGAATACCAATTGTTCCTTGTCTTTGTGACAATCGCTAAAAGGTGTTTTAATCTGATTTTAATGGATTATTCAATAGTTATACTTATTTATTTTTTGGGCTCTGCCAGAAGGAGGATAGCTTTTTATTGCTTTCCATTCAATAACTAAAGCAGAATTTATCTTCCTTGGACTATATATGCCATCACAGTCCAAATATCACAAAATGATAAATAGATGCTAAGCTTAGATCAGTATATTGTTCTCAAAACTAGACCACTTATGGCTAACCAAAAATGCTGTACTTGTTTATTCAGTATCTTAGGGTGACTGTGCCTTTTCTTCCCACTTTTCAAATAGCAAGGGGCTTGTAATTGCAAGCATTTTCACATCAGTGGAGAAATATAAATCCCTAATCCATTCCAGTCATGAGGAAACTAAACAGTCACTGTCATTTCCTGTCCCCAAGTGTCACAACTAATAAAATAGAATTTTATTTCTTTATATCTGCATTGGGGGCAGAATAGTAATCACAAAGACTTCTAGATCTTTTCTGAGTAGAAATTCTAGTACCCATTAGCTGTCTACCATAACATCTATAATATACATTTATTTATTATATTTATATGGCACCTTTCTCTCAGAACTGAGAGAGTGGCATAAAGAATTGTTCAGAAGCAGTAGAAAATTAAAATACAGTGCAATTACTAGTGTTAATAGGGTTAAATTCATAATATTAAAATTAAGCTTTAAAATATTTGGTTAAAAATGTTAACAATACTAAACAGACTGAGCAACATCTTGTAGTTTGCAGCACTTAATTTCCAAAGGCCTGACTGAAATAAGATATAGATGCTGGAGACCCACTTAAAAGAAATGAATATCAATCAAGTGTTCTTCAGTCATTACTAAGTGTGAAATATTATGTTGATTCACACATTGATTGCCATATGTCAACTATGCTATTGTTACCTTGTAGACTAATAACTTACATTATTCACAGCCTAATAGCCTATTTAACAACCTATTGTCACTTTGTCTATTATCTGTATTTATCTGTCATTTTGTCTATTATCTTGGTCATGGGCCATGCATAAATATGGCAGTCATATAGTCTCACTCTTCTGAGGAAGTGGACTTGAAAGCTCTATGAAAGTATCTATGAAAGCTCACATAGAAATGTAGCAGTTAGTCTTTTAAGGTGCCGTACCGTTTTGTCTTTTCTTTTGTCTTATATGCCTCAATAAAAAGGGCTTTGCTTGCTGCTAGGATAGCAGAAAAGAAACAAACCTAGTCTATCTTGGCAAGGAGTTTCAGTGCCTAGGTGCAACCACCAAGAAGGACCTCTCTTGAGTTGCCATCAAACAGGCCTCTGAAGATAGCAGAGCCATGAGGAGGACTTCTGCAGCAGATCTTAAAGTCCTGACAGGCTTCCATGGGAGGATATGAACTTTCAGATATTTATTAGATTTATATACTGCCCATCTAGAATGTGTCTACTCTGGGCAGTTTACATATAACGTAAAAATAAACTAAGGTAAAATCCAGATTAATCACAGAGTCCAAGATGGGAAAGGAAGAAAAGAAGAAAGAGAGAAAAAGAAAAGGGGAGATAGGCTAGGTAATGGCTGTAGGGAAGGCCTGCCTATATAGCCAAGTCTTCAAGTTAGTCTTGAAGGCCCCCTCAGCGATGGAGCCAGGCGGATCTCTACAGCTAAGTTGTTCCAGAGGTGAGGGGTCACTGCTGAGAAGGCCTGATTTCTAGTTTTTTCCCATCGGGCCTCTCTTGGTGTTAGGCCCCTCAGCCGCCCGGCCTGACTGGAGTGGGTGATACAGTCAGAACTGGGTGGAAGGCGGCGCTCTGCCAGGTATCAGGGGCCTAAAGTTAAGGCAGAGGTCCCCAACCCCTGGTTTGTGACCTGGCAGCGGTCTGCGAACTATCCAGGACCAGGCCGCAGACACACATCTCCTACCCCGCCGTGAGCGCCCCCCACAAGCGCGCATGCGTGTGAGCGCATTCCACCCATGAGCGTGCTGTGCGCATGCATGTGAGTGTCCACGCGTGCTGTGCACACGCACCTGAGCACAACGTGCGCATGAGCGCAAGCGTGTTCTGCCCCCATGCGGGCGCGCCAGACACCCCCAACCGGTCCGCGGTTGGGAAAAGGTTGGGGGCCACTGCATTAAGGGCTTTGTATGTAATGGTTAGCACCCTGAAATCAATGTGGAAGTGGATAGGTAGCCAGTGTAAGGTGGCCAAGGTGGAAATATGGTGAAATCTTTTCACCCATTAATAGCCTGGCCACCGTGTTCTGGACCATCTGGAGCTTCTGCATCACTCTCAAAGGAAGCCCCACGTAGAGAGCGTTGACTACGAGCACATGGACCAGCATGGTAAGCGCCCCCGCATCTAGATAGGGACGCAGCTGGGCAATCCGCCAAAGATGTAAATGGGCAGACCGAACCACGGACGCTACCTGGGTCTCCACGGTAAGCGCCAGGTCAAGATGGACCCCCAGACTGCGAACCGAAGTCTTTGTGGTGAGTGTCACCCCCCAAAAAGAGGGATTTCCCCAAACCACTGACATCAGGGCCACCCACCCGCAGGACCTCCGTCTTGTCCAGGTTCAACCTTAGTCCATTCGACTGCATCCATTGCAGAACGGCCTCCAGGAGGCGCCTAAGGGACGGAACGGCATCCACTGCAGATGGAAAAAAGGAGATGTAGAGCTGGGTGTCATCAGCATATTGGTGACACGAAGCTCCACATCCCCGGATGACCCCCCCCCATGGCCTCATATAGATGTTAAACAGCATTGGGGAGATGATCGAACCCTGCGGGACCCCACAACTGAGGGACCACGGGGCCGATACATTCTCCCCAAGCTGAACTCTCTGGGGACGGCCCTCTAAGAAGGACCGGAGCCAAGCGAGAGCAAGGCCACCAATCCCCAACTCGGAGAGCCTCCCCAGGAGGAGACCGTGGCTGACGGTATCAAAGGCGGCTGAGCTATCAAGAAGGACAAGCAAGGACATTTTGCCCTTGTCAGCCTCCCTAAGTAGGTCATCCAGCAGGGCGACCACTGCCGTTTCCATGCCGTGGTGCGGCCTGAAGCTCGACTGAAACGGATCCAGGGCATCAGTTTCATCCAAGAGAGCCTGAAGCTGGTCGGCCACCACCCTCTCAACTACCTTGCTGAGAAAAGAAACATTGGCGACGGGCCTATAATTGCCAATGTTGTCCACCGCCAAGCTCAGTTTCTTTCTAATGGGCCTAATGAGCGTTTCCTTAAGGGCAAGGTCCTCAAAAAGAGACCCATTTATTATTTCAGTGGCCCATTCAGTTATCACCGGCCTGGCAGCTTTGATTAGCCAGGCCAGGCAAGGGTCAAGGGAGTAGGTGGTGGCTCAGCAGCTATCAACTTTACTTTACTTTATTGGATTTTTATCCTGCCCCCCCCCAGACAAAGTCTACTCAGGGCGGCTTACAAATATCATAAAAACATCATTATATAATAAAATCATAAAACATAATTTTTAAACAATTAGATTAGATTAATACCAAGATGGGAGTGATTATAAAACAAAGAATAGATATCAATTATTGACTGAAGGGAAGGCCTGCCTGAAGAGCCAAGTTTTTAAATGGCTTTTAAAAACACCCAGCGAGGGTGCCAGTGTCAAGGACCTTGTCCACCTCTGCAGACATCACAGGTTGAAACTGAGTAATTCTCAATGGACAAGGCGCTGCACTGGATGTCTCGGCCTAATCCACTGTTTTCAAATAGGGTGCAAGATCCGGGCGGATGGCCTCCACTTTTGATTTTTAAAATGCTGCAAATTGATCACAAGAAATGCTAGATGGAGGCCAATCGTTGTGGCCAATTCCGGATAGGTCGCGTACTATACAGAAAAGTTCCGCCTGCTAATTAGATGCTTTGCTTATCCGGACAGCGAAGTAGGCTTTTCTAGCAGCCTCTACCTTAGCAAGGTAAAGGTTAGAAACGACCTTGGCAGATTTTAAGTTATTTTCCGTCGGGTTCCACCTCCAGACACTCTGTAGCTTCTCCTATTCCACTTCATAGCCCGCAGCTGCTGGTTAAACCAAGGTGCTGGTCGGGCTCTGCAGCGGAGAGGGTGTTTAGGAGTGATAGTGTCTACAGCCCTGGCAGCAGCGGCATACCAGCCATCCACCAGGGCCTCGACAGGAGCACCAGCCAGGTCAGTCAGAATCTCACGTATGGCATCCTGGAATCCAATAGGATCCAGTAGCCTGTGGAGGCGGACCATGAAAATAGGTCTCTGCTCCCCACAGGGAGGGAGGGCCACCGTGAGATTGCACTATATCAGGGGATGGTTCGACCACAACAAGGGGACCAACTGAAGGTCAGTCACCATCGGGCCACACTCTCTCTGCTCAGTGGAGAAAACCAGGTCCAAAGTGTGGCCACCCACGTGTGTGGGGCTGTTAACATGTTGGGACATGTCCAAGGAAGCCATGGTTTCCAAGAATTCAAGAGCTGGACCAGTGACCTCCGCCTCGATGTTGAAATCACCCAAGATTTCAAGTCTTGGGGATCCCAACAGAGACGCAGAGACGAAGTTGGTTAGGGAGGTAGCTGGATCGCGGGGAGCACAGTATGCCAGCAAGATCCCAATACCGTCCCTGGCCCCAATTGACACGTGGAGGGCCTCTAGGCCCGGCATCGCCACAGCAGAGAGCCTTGACAACCTCAAGGGTGTCCTTATAAACAATGGCAACTCCCCCCCCCCCAACCCTCTGATCTACCCTGGTGCTGGACAGCATAACCGGGGGACAGGCAAGAGACGGGGTACACCCCCTTCACTACCCATCCACGTCTCGGTTATGCAAGCCAGATCTGCATCCTTTTCCAGAATAAGATATTGTATTAGCTGGGCTTTATTGGATACAGACCTGGCATTCAACAGCACCAAAGTTAGAGTGGAGGAGGAGACTGAACATAGCTGTATGAATGGGCACCTTGTGGTTCTCCAGAAGCTGTTGGACTGCAGTTCCATCAGCCCTGGCTAGAGGGTAAACAGTGAGGGGTATGACAACCCAACAGCATCTGTTGGGGCACGTTATCCATCTTGGCTTCAAATCACTTCCAACTGATGGTGACATAATGAATTACAGTCAACCCTCGACTTACAAACTTAATCCGTTCCGGAAGGAAGTTTGTAAGTCGAAAAGTTCGTAAGTCGAATCAGCATTTCCCATAGGAATGCATTGAAAACCAATTAATCCGTTCCGGCTGTTTTTGGTTCTTAGGTCGAGGGGCGGTTTGTAACTCGAATCATTAGTTCCCATAGGAACTAATGCAAAGCCGGTTAATCCGTTCCTACCACTAGGGGCAGATTTTTTTCTTTTTAACCTAAGATGACTTAGGTTAAAAAAAAGTGTTTTTTTGGGTTCGTAACTCGAATCTAAGTTCGCAAGTCGAGTCAATATTTTTCTATCAGAGCGGTTCGTAAGTCGAAATGTTCGTAACTAGGGCCGTTCGTAAGTCGAGGGTTGACTGTAGTAACCTCCAAAGGGTCCTAAATAACAGCCTTGCTCAGTTCTTGCAAACTCAAGGCTATAGTTTCCTTTATGGAATAAATGCATCTTATGTTCAGTCTCCTCTTTTCCTTGCTTCCCTCACTTTTTCCCAGCACTGTCTTCTGCAATGACTAGTCTTCTCATAATGTGCCCAAACATGATAGCCTCAGGTTAATCATTTTTTGCTTGGTTTGATCTCGCATCCACTTATTTGAAAACCATATGATGAGACACAAACCCTCCTTACTTGAATTAGATAAGCAGCAACCATGGTTGCACTGCGAAAACGGCCAGCTTTACAATGCACATATACACTGTTCCCACGTTCACGATGCTTCAATACAAACTCAACGCCTTTGTGCAGGTTTTCCATGGAGGGGACTCCAGTCAAGTCCACGGTGCTGAGGCGCAGCTGTTCTACTCCCATAGCCTTCCATTCCTGCAGTTAACCCAGAAGACAAAGTTAGTTATAAGGGGGAAAAGGAAGACAAAAACAAAGCCATTATTCTATTAGATAAACAAATCTCTCAGGGAACTGGAGCCGAAACAATTACTAATTTTAAAAAAATGTATGAATGCTGATAGAATAACCTAAGAGGACTGCAAAAGAAAAAAGAAATGATGGAACAGCAAGTAGTTGAATGTCATTAAAGGAGATAAAAGGATATAACAAATTAAGGTTGCAAATCAAATCTTGCATGTTACCTGCTGCTGATTGCTAATGTCACTAATTTCTGTGTGAACATTCATAGATCAGGCAACTGCAATTCCAATTCATGTAGACGTTGAACTGTCTTGTATTATTGACACTCAGAAGGCATCCCCACCTCTCTGGGCTACAGTGGAGTTGGTAAAGGACTCACCTCTGGAGAGCAACACAGAAAACGAGTCTCATATTCTTCATTCATAGTGAGCACACCTCGGACATTCTCCTCCTCCACCAGCTGCAAGAAGAAGGATCAACCAAATGCAGGTTTCTATTTTCTGTATTTCCATATTCGTGTCAGTCTTTCCCAATAGTCACCTTTTTCCAAAAAGGGGCTTGTTTACCTTGCACACATTCCCTCTGAGCCTAATAATAATCTTGGAAACACCCAGAAATAGTAATTGCATTGTGAGCATAGAGAACAGCCCTGAAAGGAGGCTGCCGGAAAGAAGGCACAAAAGTCACACACAAACATCTTACTTGTCCTTAAAAATAAGGGGAAAGATTAATTTTTGCCATATCAGCAAATCAAGTGTTAGGAAGCATTAGGGCCCTCCTCCCCCCTCAAAAAAGAAAAGGTACATGTTGCCTGACTTGAGAGATACACAGTTCCAGTTTATAAAATACACTATTAGGGACACAGGAGAAATTCAGTCTGCCAGTAACACACGTAGCCCCACAGCTTTCTGTATCTGTTCTGAACCAGAGCGTAAGGCAGCTCTGCTTTGGAACTGTGCAGCCTGAATTAAGATGTTTCAAGATCAGACTGTTACTGTGCTGTTGCCCTGCCAGAAACATAGTATTTAATACTACAATCCTCTGATATGCTTTAATTTGTATTCCTGCACTGAGCAGGGGGTTGGACTCGATGGCCCCTTCCAACTTCATGATTCTATGATTCTGATAGCCTGTCCAGATGTCACTGTCTCCCTATAAGTAATCTTGTGAAGGGTTTTTTTTTGGGGGGGGGGGATTGCTCCTCTCCCGAAACAGCCCAGAATAGCTCCAGGTAGTTTTCCATCCGATTAGGAACAGCTTCCAAGCCATGAATTCTTAGCAAGGTTCAACTTATGAAATTATGCCATCTTTCCATACCAGATGTCTTGTGGTATGAAAAAAACCACAAAAGAACCGCGGGGAAACACACGAGCACAGCAAGAGGAAAACGATGCTTGGCCAGCTAACCTTCCCTTTTTTAAGACAGCAAAAGAATGAAGCACTCAAACTCCTGTTGGCAATGACACCCTTGCAATCCTCTTTTCTGCCCCTTGCCTCGTGGGGCGGGATCCCTCCGTTACCCCACATTTGCACGAACCCTGCAGCTTTACAGGGCAGCCTGGCCAGCAGAAACCCGGCCCGCGAAAGCGAAGCCGTCTCCGTTCTTTTTAGGCACCTACGCGTCGAAGGGAAGGTTAGCCGCTTTTAACAACCCGTCCTCCATGCGAATTATATCCAAATAAGTTGCGCAGCGGGTGGGGTCTCGTTTCTGAAAGCCTCCGTAGGAGAGCTTCGTCATTAATTTAGTTTTCACCGGTTAAGAGGCACCCCCCCCCGGTCCCCTAGCATGCACTGAAAGGGTAGGGAACGGGCCCCTTCCTCCCTCGCTCCGGGCGGCATCAACGGAGGCGAAGAAGGGCGGCCGTTGAGGGCGCCGTTACCTGGCGACACCGTCCCTTCAGAGGCAGGGCGCCCAGGAGCACGGCGTGGTCGATGCGGCTGAACCAGGGCCGTTGCGAGCCCGGCAGGCGCTCCCGGACCAGGGTGTACAGAAGGGTCGGGTAGTAGAAGAGCCGGGCCGCTCCGGGCCCCAGGGCGGTGAGGAACACCATGGCCAGCTCGGCCACGGCCTCACGGCACCGTCCGGCTGGCGGAGGAAGGCCGTCGGGGCAGCTCATTCTGGCCGAGGGAGAGGTGGCGGCGCCGTCATCTCGGCTCCCTCGCCGGGCCTCATTTCGGCTTTCTTCAGATGGAACCCGAACGGCTGCGCCTCAAGGAGGGCGGGAGGGAGGGGCGGGCGAGGGAGGGAGGGAAGGAGAGAAGAGCGCGCACATTTGTAATCTGGGGGCGGGGGGGGGCTTCTCCTTGTCACGCTCTCTCCCTCCCCACCCCGCGCACCTTCCTGTTTGTGCGCCTCTCTCCCTACCCCTGAGAATGATCTCTTCCGGAAGTGCCGCCATCTTGAGAAACCGGCCTGAGGCGGAGGGAGTCGAGCAGAGCGCGGGCGGATCCCCTGGGGCAGGCGAGGGCGGCGGCCGCCAGGAGGAGCCCGGGAAGGGCAGGGAGGGGACAGCGCGCAACCGACGGTAAGTTCTCTCCGTCCGCCTCGCGGCAGGCTGCCCTGACTGAATTCCTCTGGCTTCTGAGGAGGAAGCCTTCTTTCTCTCGAGCTGGGCCTTGCTAGGAGCTGAGCGGCGTTCCTTTGCCGTGCCGTGAGCGCTGTAGAAGAGAGAACGAGGGTATTATTCGTCCCTTTCTCTCTTCGCCCGAAGAGGTTGGGGGTCTGGTACGGACGGGCCGCCAGGCCGTGCCTGTTGCTTCCTGGGAGAAGGGGACCGTCTTGTGCCCCAAACGGAGTGAGGAATAGCAAGTGCTGCAGGCTCTCGTTCGCTTTAGTGGGGGGTCGGCGGTTGTCTGTATATCCTCTCCTCCTCGTCTTCTGGTGCTCCTGAAATAACTGCTAGACTAGACACTCCTGATGGGGGGAGGGCGGGCTCTGTCGCCGGGAGCGGCGGGGGAGATCGGCTCCCGGGCTTTGGCGAAGCGGCGCAAGTTAGCGTCGTCGCCATCCCCGGGCAAAGGGGGCGGGGCAAGCCTTGCCTTGTCTCCTGGAGGCCGCTTCGGGGCTTGACGCGAAACCTTCGGGGCTGCTCCGTTAGGGAGCTGTGCCGTTGACCCGTGAAATACTCCACTCTCATTCCACTGCCCGCCCCGGTAAATGAATCGTAGCACCTTCTCTCTTTGTAGACTGATCCTGGCTAGCGAGGGAACATGTGGTATATATTCCTCGCTATTTAATAGACCCAGAGTGGGGGGGAAGGAGGAGGTCGGAGTTCCTAGAAGGTTGGCCACGTGATAAGACTTAAATGACGATTCTCTGACTCTTCGAGAAACGCCTGGCTAGTTTATAATGGAAGCTTTTTGCTTTCTTCTGGCGACTTGGCTCAATTCATGCTAGGGCGTTGGGAATAATGGGATGTGTTTCGGGCAGTCTTCCCAAAGTAGGGGAGAAATGAAGCACGATGAACTTGGAAAGAACATAGGCCGGGGTGGGGAAGGTAGTGTATAATTATGAACCTAGGTTAGGGATGTAAGAAAGTGTTTTGGAAAGCCAGAAAATAAGGTCATAATATAGGAGAGGTTAGGAATTATTATTTTCTTCACATTAGTGTTATTGAGTCCAGTACTGATATATACTAATACTTCCACAGTTTACTTTGGATTTTCTGTTAAGGAGATTCTGCATAATTCTCTGTGAATTTGTAACCTTATCTTTAGGAAACTGGTCTTTGAGTAAATATGTTTTCTGGCTTCTTGAGCTACATACTGCTTGAGTGATTGCAGGAACATGTTTAGAACTGCAGTAGTTTATTCTGGAATTTGCTGGCTACTTTTTTTCAAATGCTTATAAACTAATTCTTTCTGAATCACATGCTGTTCCTGATGTTTTACTGTTTTCTCTGAACATGGTAGGGAAACAGAATATTGGAAACTGGTTACTTAAGGGTGGAGAAGACAGTGACTTTTATCCACCTTTTGCTTCCTTGTTGCAAGGCCTTACCTCTGTGTCCTGTACTGCAATGATCGCTGCAGCTTATGCTGTGTCTTGCTGGGCAAAAGAATATTGGAAATGGCCATCAAACAGAATGGTCTCTTCTTCCTCCAGATATTACTGTTTTTTCCTGAGCAGTGGTGAGGAGTTTGTTATTTAAACTCTGTATACTTGGGTGGTTTTTTTTTTAATCATGTACTTATTTACTTGTATTTACCAGCAAACTTTGTTGTCAGGTTTGGCTCATGGAATTTTTCATTTCTATATGTATCTGTTCTTCCCATGAGGAGTTCATGTCATAGGAAAATTGGATAGTGAAGTGGGGTGACATAGAGCTAATTTGGACACTACTAAATCTTTGAATCATAAAGGGATAGACTATTCTGGTCTTTGGGCTTGAACTCTTCCACCTGCTACAGCATGCCTGTGGGGAGGTTCTCCCCCCCCCCCTTACCACAGCAAATGGTGAGTATTCTTAGCTGGTTTGAAACAAACCAGCATCAAACCATGTACTATAAGAATGACTTATTTTCACAAGCCATAGTTGGAATTAACTGAAATCTTCCTCAGTTTGTGTCTTCCAGATTCTAAAAAATCCAGTAACGTTTTATAGCAGTGCTTATTAGAAGATCTGGAGGGCAATTTCCCAAGAAGCATTGATTTAGAGTTTGGGCATAATGTTTGGACAAATTTCAGTAGATCAGAAATGAAAACACAATAATCAGTGTTGCATTGACATCTGAATTAATTTTGATGTATATTTAAAAATGGAGCCTTCAGATATCAAACCTTGACAATATATTTTGCCAGGAATAACTTCCTTTTAGTATATGGAATTCCATTTTAAGTATGTCATAGCTGATTATTCTTTGTTGTTGCTTGAATATATGAACTTGAAACATAGAGGGCTTCAGAGGAGGTTCATTTTTCCCCTGTTGTATCCTGAGGGTGAGGGGCAGATTGCAGTATATTCTGACATACTTTTCTCTCCTCAGAGTGTGTTCTGAGCAGAGCAACCTCGTTAGCTTAGTTTAACTGTAACTTAGGACCAATAAAAATAATTTAACATGCCCACCCCACTTTTCTGTAAAATATCCAAGACAGCTAGAAGCAAAATCAAAAGAAACCATAAGTGGAAGAAATTAACAGAAATCAAGCACCATGTTGTGTTTTTTAAAAATCATTTTAAAGGGTCAAGGAAATGTGTCCGTTTTTTAAAAAGACACCTAAGAGATCAACTTAACTAGTAAAACCTGACAGAATTATCAGAAAACACATGCAAAAAAGTTAAAAACAAATTGTGTTGGTGCCCCTCTGTGCGCCCCGCCCCTCTGCGCATGCACATGAGCAGGCCCAGCCCTCCGTGAGCGTGCCCCGCCCCTCCGTGCATGCGCGTGAGCGTGCCCTGCCCACCCGTGAGTGCGCCCCACCCACCCGTGAGCTCAGGGGTGCCCTGCCCCCCCAACTGGTCCGCAATTCAGAAAAGGTTGGGGCTCACTGCTGTAAGCAACTTCTGCATACATTTTTTTTCTCCCCTGCCCCCCAAGGATCTTAAGGCAGAGATTCAGTATTGCATGTAGGGGCAAATACAGTTAATATATGAGTTAGTTTTATGTGCTTGTAAACTAGTGAGTGGAAGCTTGTTATTTAAGAGCAAAACAGGAATGTATCTTTCTATTGACTTTGTGCTCAGAATATACTAACAGCAGCAAACTAAGATTTATTTGAAATATCAGTGTCTCAACCTGTACAGAAGGAACAAAGGGATGACAGACTCCTGAGAAGAGGAATCCTATAATGAAGAACCTGCAGATCCAGAAAGTGAAGTGAAAACTGCTCTGAAAGTACTAGGAAGAAATCAGAAGAGCCCTGCTGGATCAGGCCAAGGGCCCATGTAGTCTAGCTTCCTATATCTCACAGATGCCTCTGGGAGCACACGAGACAACTAGATATCTGTCTCCTGATACCCCTCCCCTGCATCTGGCATTTTGAAGTACCTTCCTTTTAAGCCTGGAATTATACATCCCCATCACGGCTTGTAACCTGCGATGGACTTTTCCTCCAGGAATCTGTCCAATCCCCTTTTAATGGCATCTAGGCCAGATGCCATCACCCTATCCTGTGGCAAGGAGTTCCACAGACTAACAACACGATGGGTAAAGAAATATTTCTTTTGTCTGTTCTCACTCTCCCAAAACTCAATTGGAGTGGATGTCCCCTGGTTCTGGTATTGCGTGAGAGGGAAAAGAGCTTCCCTCTATCCACTTTATCCATCCCCTGCATAATTTTATACGTCTCAATCATGTCCCCCCTCAGGCACCTTTTTCTAGACTAAAGAGCCCCAAACACTAGCCTTTCCTCATAAGGGAGGTGCCCCAGCCCAGTCATTATTTTCGTTGCTCTCTTCTGCACCCTTTCCAGTTCCACGATGTCTTTTTTGAGGTGCGGCGACCAGAACTGTACGCAATACTCCAGATGCGGTCTTACCATTGTTTTGTACAATGGCATTATAATGTTGGCTGTTTTATTTTCAATCCCCTTTTTAATGATACCTAGCATGGAATTGGCCTTCTTCACTGCCACCGCACACTGGGTTGGCACTTTCATCGAGCTGTCCACCTGCACACCAAGATCTCTTTCCTGATCCATCACAGACAGCTCAGAACCCATCAGCTGATAAATAAAGTTTTGATTTTTTGCCCCAATGTGCATTACTTTACATTTTCTTATATTGAAATGCATTTGCCATTTTGCCGCCCATTCTCCCAGTTTGGAGAGATCCTTCTAGAGCTGTTCGCAATCCCTTCTGGTCTTCACCACCCCGAAAAGTTTCGTGTCATCTGCAAACTTGGCCACTTCACTGCTTATCCCTGTCTCCAGGTCATTTATGAACAGGTTGAAAAGCACCGGTCCCAGGACAGATCCCTGGGGCACACCGCTCTTCACCTCTCTCCATTGTGAAAATTACCCATTGACACCTACTCTCTGTTTCCTGGTTCTCAACCAATTCTCAGTCCATAAGAGGACCTGCCCTCTTATCCCCTGACTGTGGAGTTTTCTCAGCAACCTTTGGTGATGGGCCGTGTCAAACGCCTTCTGAAAATCCAGATAGACAATATCCACTGGTTCGCCTGCATCCACATGCCTGTTGACCTTTTCAAATAATTCTAAAAGGTTTGTGAGACAAGACTTACCCTTACAGAAGCCATGCTGTTTTTCCCTCAGCAAGGCTTGTTCTTCTATGGGTTTTAAGATTTTGTCTTGGATGAGGCTCTCCACCATCTTCCCTGGAACAGATGTTAGGCTAACCAGCCTGTAGTTTCCTGGGTCCCCCCCCCCTCCTTCCCTTTTAAAAGATTGACGTGACATGTGCTATCCTCCAGTCCTCTGGCACTGTGGCCCTTTTAAGGGACAAATTGTATATTTTAGTTAAGAGATCAGCAACTTCATTCCTCAGTTCCTTAATAACCTTTGGGTGGATGCCATCTGGGCCCAGTGACTTACTGATCTTCAATTTATCAATTAGGTCTAAAACATCCTATCACCAGGGATAGGTGGAATATCAATAGAAGTCTTTCAAGTCACGGAGAATGAATTTGTCAAAATCCTAACAAGAATATGCCAATAAATATGGAAAAGAAAATGATGGCCTGCAGACTAGAAACACTCAATATTCATTCCAATCCCTTAAAAAAAAGAGATGCCAAGGAGTACAGTAGCCACAGGCCCATTGCTTTAATTTTTCATGCAAGCAAAGTGATGCTCAAAGTATTGCAGCAAATGCTTTTACCTTATTTGGAGCGAGAAATCCCTGATGTTCAAGCTGGATTATGAAAAGGAAAAGGCACTCAAGATCATATTACAAATATCCACTGGTTAATGGAAAGCACCAAAGAATTTCAAAAGAAGATTGATTAGTCTGTGCTTTGTAGACTGCAGCAAAGCCTTTGACTGTGCAGATCATGAGAAACTATGGGTTCTTCTGAAAGAAATGGGTGTGCTCAAGACTTGATTGTCCGAGTGCATAACCTGTATTGTGGACAAGAAGCTACTATAAAGACAGAAACAGAATAGTTTTGTATAGACAAGGGTTCATTTTATCCCCTTCTCTGTTCAATCTGTACATAACATATGGGATATGTAGGAGAAAAGGTGGAAGACAGCTGGAAAAGAGGAAGATCAAATGCAAGATGGACTGACTCCCTAAAGGATTGAGTTTAAAAGAGCTGAACAGGGCTGTTGAGGACAGAACATTTTGGAGATCACTCACTTACAGAGTCGCTATAAATTCAAGGCGACTTGACAGGACATAACAACAGCATATGCATAATATTGGAAATTAAATGTGTTTTTCCTTACCTGGAATTGAACTTTGTGTGTTATACTCTCTTTGATTTATATACGTAGCTTAGAGAAAGTTCATTGTAGCATGACTTGTTTGTACAAGGACAGGGTAGATAGAAATCAGTGTTTTTAACAACATTAAAAATCAAACTATTCATTCAAATATGATTTTAAAATTTAAGACTGTTTTGTTGTTAAAATGTTTTTAAGTGGTATGTGATGATAGCTTTAGAAAGTGTTATAAGTTGCATTATATAACAAAGGTGATAAATTGTAATACTATATTGTGAGACAATATATATGTATCTATATAATATTTTCTAAAATATTTTGTAAATAAGGCCAACAGTGCTTTGATCAGGACCTCAATTTTATGAATTTCTGTTGGTTTCTGAATAAATTGTTCATGTTAATATTTCTTTCTTACCTAGTACTCAGTATGATAGATACCATCAGTTCTCAAACTGGGTTTGTGTCTCCAGAGATTAACAATATACAGAAATTAAAAATAACAAACCTGTTTAGAATTTCCCATATTTAGTTGTAGTTATTTCTGCAGCTTTTTCTTCCTCTCTGCATGAAATAATGGTTGAAATTATTAGATGTCTATTAAAATCACCAGGATTATTTTCAGTGGTTTCCATAACTAATGGGTATTCCTCTCTAGATTGGCAATCTTTGGCATTGTCAATCTCTGATTTTGTATAGACAAAGTCAAGCCCCTGCTTCTCTAAAGTACACACTTCAAACATTGGTGGTGTCAGTGATTAAAGCATTACTGGAAGTGAAGACACTCTGGGCAGTGCCATTGTGAAAAATATGTTTTAAGGTTATAGCAAGCAAAAATGGACATTTTTCATATTAAAAAAACATGATTAAAAACTTTTTCTAAAGCATGATCTGTAATATGATTTAAATATAATTTAAGTGAATTAAATTTAAATCAAATCTGTCCTGTGCAAGGATGAAAAAAGAGTTTCTGAAAGTGGTAGAAGCTATTCACACATGGAGTAAAACCATTGGACATAACCCTTTGGAGACAATTTCATCTAATTGTTGCTCTTTACCATTATGCCACTTTTCCATTCACCTCCTGATTCTTCGATGTGAGAACAGTTTGCTTGGAAATCAGCTGAGCCTTGTAATAACTATCCTTTACTCTTTTTTATTATTATTATTTCCTTCAGGTGTGAGAACCTATTTACCAGTTGGTACACATCAGAAAACTTTCCCATCTATTATCTCTGTTGTGCATTGGGCAGTTAAAAAGCAGATGAGTTGGTAGTGTTTTTGACAGCTCTGGATTTTTTTTAGTTTTTAAAGAATACTACTTTCCAATTTTGTTTTGCTGTCTTGTCAGATATATTAATGTTAGTTGTTACCCCAAGTTTAGATTAGAATGACACTTTTAAATTATTAATTTTTTAGTGGAGTAAAAAAACGTACTGAAGGAAATATAATAGCTTTACACAATTCAGAGAACAGAACAGAATGTTATACAATAAGCATCAGGAATCATTTTGGAAAGTCTTCCTATAAATGTTTCTTGCTTTAGAAGTTTGGTATCTCAGTAAACTAGCTTTCTACCTTTTAAGGGATTGGCAGTATTCCATTTTCATTTTGTTTTGCTGGGTACTGTTTCTTTTTCTTAAACTGTGTTGGAAGTTTGTTTCTGTCTATCTGTTATGAATACGTTCTTCCCTTGTAGCCTGAAGCATGTTCGCATCTTGCAGGTTGTCGTACATAGCTGTTGGTGCAAATATAGGGGTAATCCAATCTGTGTATCTCAGACTGGAGGCTGATTGGTGAGTTCAGGGAAGGATCTTTGCCCCATGTAAAATATGATACTCCAGAGTGCATAATGTTCTTGGCAAACTTTAAAGCATGTGAAATCTGGTGTTTTCCATATGTACTTGCTCTTCATATATTTTCTGGTCCTGTAAAAGTAGATGCAGCATTGAAATTGTTTCACTGAATTCCCTCAAAGGTACCTTCATTACATTCTTGGTGCATGGGTGAATGTAACAATTTTTTTCTTGGGATATTTTTCTTCAGATACACTCCATTCCGCCAAACCTTGTGCTTCTGGTTTTCTGGGCATTACTTATTCAACTTAAAATCCATGTCATTGTTAATGAGGAAGTCCTGTTGTGTTTTTACAGTACTGCTGTGCACTGGTGGGGCTGGGCTCTCAGAACATGGACTTTTTCTGAGAACCCAGCATTACTGCAAATCATGATTTCCAGAAAACTTTTCAGTGCTATCATTCTTTTACTGTTGCTGCATTCTCTTTGTTTCCATTCCCCTGGTTGTCCTGCTGTCTTACTGACTTTCTTACTACCTGTCTCTCAGCAGAGGTAGCTGAACTGAATATTAAGAGCCCATTACTATATCTGTTTGTACAGTCAGATGCTGATACATAAAAACCACTGTCTCTGCTGATTAAATTATTTCTTCTAAACTTTTTGTTCTTGTTATGCTGTTGCTCAACAGCTTTTGAAACTTATAGTCAGGGTGAATTTGATTTAAATCAAATTGATTTAAATCACAATGTAAATCTTTGTGCATCAGAGATCACCAAAAATGTACAAACCTTTGAGATAACCCAGATTTCTTCATTGGGAAAGATATTATAGAGAGAACATAGAGAGATGGGAGGAGAGTCTCTTCAATGTTACTCTTGATATCAGCATAAGAGTCTTAAGATAACATTGTGTAGAAAAGAGTAAATTTGATTTAAATCTCTTCTAAGCAGTCCTCAATTTAATTGTGTGTTTTCACATAAAAATGTACTTTTGCTTTGTATATTCTCAGTATGTATTTTGCACAGTCTCCTTGTTTAGATTTTCTCCACCTCAAGTCATTGAGGCTTCCAGTGTCTGTAAGTGTGCATTTTAGAGACTAAAGTAAGGACTTGACTTTGTCTGCACACCATTTCAGAGATATAGTAGCAAGGGTTGCCACTGTAGAGTAATAAGCATCAATCAAGGAAACTATCTAAAGTAATGTTGGATCAGTATTTGAGAACTGATCGTATCTACCACACTGAGTGCTAGGGGGGTTAGAAACATTCATCCTAAATAACCTCTACAGAAGCCTGTTGAGGCCCAAATTGAAGCACTGTTGGTTCTTCGTAGTGGCCTCTGTGAATGCACACAAATGGGTTTCTTCTGCACCTGCGCAGGACGTTCGGAAGATTCTAGAGCTTAAAAAAGAGTAACAATTTAGTTTCCCCCCCCCCCCCAGGGAGCTAGCTCCTCCTTCTCAGCCTTCCCTTCAGTTCCTTTTTTTCTGCCGTTGGGTTAGGACGTGAGGAACAGTAGAGCGATTAAGGAAAGTGATTCTAGCTTTTAGCTATCTTACTATCATTTCCTTACCTTTTCAACTTAAAAATCCTAATTATTTTTTCTTCCTACAGCGATTAGAACCCTCATTTTGTTCTTTCTGCGCCTTCCCGCCTTTCCCCCCCTCCAACCGTCGGAGTTTCCCCTGATTTTCTTTTATTATCTCCCCTACTTTTTATGGCCCCTCGGGGCTTTAAGAGGTGTTCCGTTTTCCTCCGCAAGATCCCGTTAACGGACGGGCACGATAAGTGTTTATTTTGCCTGGGGGAATTCCATCAAACCCAGTCATGCACCGCGTGCAGGAGCCTGTCTAAGCCAGCAATTAAGCTTAGACTGCAGAGATTATGATCATTTCTCTACGAAAAGACTCTGAATCCTACTATGGAGGTGCAGACACCCCCCTCGTCTAACCCTCCTTGTCTGGAGGCTGCTAAGGCCGTTTCCAGTCCGGCTGCACAATCTCTTTCCAGCTCGACGTCTATACTTACCAATCCAAAAGACTCTCAGAAAGTTTCCAAACCAGCCTCTGCCAGGGCTCAGGCACGATCTGACGATTCTGCTAAAAAGAAAAAGGGAAAAGACAAAAATAAGCAAAAGAAAATTACCAAGCCGACCACCACACCCCCTCCTCCGGTCCCATTACCCATGGAGGAATCTTCAAGGGAGGGCCCTGGGCTCTCAGACAGAGCGGAGCGTGTAATTCCTCCAGCCCAGGCACCTCATGACGTGCTCAGCATGTCTCCTAATTCAGGCCGATTTGAGGCTGATGTACCTTCCAGCCCGGCCATGGCCCATTCGAGCCCTCGATCTTCAGGGCGGGCAGACATTGACATTGAATTGGAACAGGAGACCGAGCAATGCGCTCCGAAAAAGAGAACAGAGAAGCATAAGCACACCTCTCCATACCAACCTTATAGGCATGATGAACAGTATTACCATGCCGAAGGCTCGCCACACTATGGCTATCACTTCTTCAATCGATACCATCCATACCCATACCATGGCTATGGTTTCCAAGATGAAGACAGGGGACCAAACTACCCCCCCACCAGTCTGGTACCCTTCCGTGGTACCCCCACGGGGATCTCCTTTTCGACACCGAGAGGACGCGTCTATCTCCCTAACTCGACCACCGCGAAAAAGGACGGTGGCGCCAGAAACCACCTTACCTAAAAAGCGATCTAGGCACACCAGTAGCCGACCGACAGTTGACACAACTACGCTTTATTCCGGCCCACATGGCCTCGACACTGAACTCTTCTCGGCATCTACACAGTCGGATGTCAACCCTATACCAAGGGCACACACCGAGGGATTACACCGTTCACCCTCGATGGCCTCTATGTCTTCTCGTAATGAAGACTCATCTTCATCGACTGTATCTCAAAGCCAACACCCCCGCGCAGATACTTCAGATATCCATCCCCCGTCAACGTTGGAGGACTACACATCATATGCTCAACTCATACTACGCATGGCTAAAACCCTGCAGCTTGATGCACAAATCTTTCCGCAACAGGAGAAGGACCTTGTATTCCACGATCTAGAACAGGATAAAACACAGCCACCCAGCTTAAGCCTTATTCCGGCACTGCTCAAGCTTGTGAAAGAATCATGGGACAAGCCACCCTCAACCCTGCTGATTCCACGCAAAGTGGAACATCACTATAAGACACACGGCTCAGAATCGGACTTTTTAGCCAAGCACCCGACTCCTAATTCGATAGTAGTCGAATCGACACAGTACAAGTCCCGTGCCAGATCTTTTACGACCCCAATGAATAGAGAGGGACGCACGATCGACTCTTTTGGGAGAAAACTTTACTCGCTAGCTGCACTACTGATCAGGATCTCCCATTACCAGGCAGCCATGGGTGCCTACCAGAGACATCTATGGGATAAAATACTCCCTACTTTGCAAGCAGCGCCCAAGCCTACTAAATCGGAGCTAATAAATATATATACAGAGGCTACCACTCTGACGAAACAGCAAACAGTAGCTGCAAAGCACACCGCGGATACGGCATCAAAGTCCATGACAACCTCGATAGCAGTCAGGAGGCATGCATGGCTTTGGTCGACAATACCAAGGCCAAAATAGAAGACCTCCCTTTCGATGCTGTGGGGTTATTCAATGCCAAAACGGATGACACCATGGAAAACATCCATAAGATGAGAAAGATGGCCAAATCTTACGTGCCGTATCAACCATACCGATACCAAAAGCCTTCCTATAAGAAGCCCTTTCAACCCCAACAATACCAGTATCAACCCTTTCGCTCCAATAAACAGCAATCTCAAGAAAGGTCCTATCAACCTACACAGTCCAATCCTCTGCACTTCAGACAACAATACCAGGGCGGCCCTTTCGTAAACAACAGAGAAAGGGTAAGCATTCCTAGTTACTTCCATAGTCCCACGAGACTCTCCCCATTCCTGAGGGAATGGAAAAAGATAACAACTGATAAGTGGGCCCTAGCCACTGTCGAAAAGGGCTATTGTATAGAATTCTTTCAAACTCCTCCATCAAACTATGTCGAGAGCACCTCCCCCTCAGCTATGCTGCGGGAGGAAATAACACTCCTCCAAAAGGGTGCTATAGTCAGAACCCCATCTGCTAATGCGAAGGAGGGCTTCTTCTCGCGTTACTTTGCGGTCCCTAAGAAGGATGGTGGTATTCGACCCATCATGGACCTGAGAGAACTGAACAAATCCATATTATACAGAAAATTCCGTATGCTGACCCTTGACTCAGTTCTCCCTCTTCTATCCCAGGGAAACTGGTTCGTGGCCATTGACCTGAAGGATGCCTATTTTCATGTATCAATACACCCCACTCACCAAAAATTCCTCAGGTTTTGGTTCGGAGGCGCAACATACCAATTCTCTGCTCTCCCCTTCGGACTGTCAACAGCTCCCAGAACATTCACGAAATGTATGGCTCCAGTAGTAGCACATCTACGGATGAGGGGAGTGACAGTCTTCCCCTACATCGACGACTGGCTCCTAGTGGCCCATTCCTATCACAACGCCGTCAGAGACACAAAACTTACCTTGGACACTCTACACAAACTGGGCTTGCAAGTAAACTTCGACAAGTCCCAACTTGAACCATCTCAAATAATCGATTACATCAGAGCATGGCTCAACTCCGTGGAGGCAAAGGTGTTCTTACCCCTCCAAAGGATTATAAAGATTCAAGAGGCTGTACATCTCTTCCAACCTTACAAAACCGTAACCGCCCACGATGTACAATACCTACTGGGCCTCATGGCATCCACAACCGCAGTCGTCCCCCACGCAAGGCTCAAATTTATTTATTTTTATTTATTTATTATTGGATTTTTATCCTGCCCTTCTAGACAGAAGTCTACTCAGGGCAGCTCACAATATATTATACACAAAACAGATTTTAAAACAACAATTAAAATCTACAATAATAATATAATCAAGATGGGAGGATAAACAACAAAAACCAAAAAAGTAAAAATCAAGTATTGGCAGGAGGGAAGGCCTGCCTAAAGAGCCAAGTTTTTAATTGGCTCTTAAAAACACCCAGCGAGGGTGCCAGGCAGATCTCTGGCGGCAAGCTATTCCAAAGTCGAGGGGCCACCGCCGAGAAGGCCCGGTTTCTTGTTTTTTCTTTCCGGGCCTCTCTCGGCGTCAGGCCCCTCAGCCGTCTTTCCTGGCTATGGCGAATGACTCGAGTAGATCTAGGTGGGAGAAGGCGTTCTGCCAAGTATCGAGGTCCTAAACCGTTTAGGGCTTTGTATGTCATCATTAACACTTTGAAGTCAATGTGGAAATGAATGGGCAGCCAATGCAAAGCAGCCAGAATGGGAGAGAGATGCTGGAATTTTCTCGTTCCACTAAGTAATCTGGCTGCCGCATTCTGCACCATTTGAAGCTTCCGCATCAGCCTCAAAGGTAGCCCCACGTAGAGCGCATTACAGTGGTCTAATCTCGAGATTACAAGCGCATGGACCAGAGTGGTGAGGGCCCCACCATCAAGATAGGGACGCAGCTGGGCAATCCGCCACAGATGGTAATTGGCGGAGCGGACCACTGACGCCACCTGGGTTTCCATGGTGAGCGCCAGGTCCAGATGTACTCCCAAGCTGCGAACCTCACTCTTCGCGGCGAGAGTCACCCCCCCAAAAGAGAGGGAGTTTCCCAAGCCGCCAATGGAGGGGCCACCCACCCTCAGGACCTCCGTCTTGTCCGGGTTCAGCCTCAACCCATTCTCCTGCATCCATTGCAGTACAGCCTCCAGGCAACGCTGAAGGGACAGAACGACATCCACTGAAGTAGGTGAAAAGGAGATGTAGAGCTGCGTGTCATCAGCATACTGATGGCACGGGGCTCCACACCCCCTGATGACCCCACCCAGCGGCCTCATATAGATGTTAAACAGTATTGGGGAGATGATCGAGCACTGCGGAACCCCACAATTGAGACTCCACAGGGCCGAGACACTCTCCCCAAGCTGAACTCTCTGAGGACGGTCCTCCAAGTAGGATCGGAGCCAGGCAAGCGCCAGGCCACCGATTCCCAACTCGGAGAGCCTCCCCAGGAGGATACCGTGGTCGACGGTATCGAAGGCGACTGAGATATCGAGGAGGACCAACAAGGACATTTTGCCCCTGTCAGCCTCCCTCAACTGGTCATCCAACAGTGCGACCAGTGCCGTCTCTGTGCCATGGCGCGGCCTGAAGCCCAACTGGAATGGATCCAGGGCATTGGTTTCATCCAAAAGAGCCTGAAGCTGATCAGCCACCACCCTCTTGACCACTTTACTAAGGAAAGAAACATTGGCGACAGGCCTATAATTGCCAATATTGTCCGCCGCCAAATTTGGTTTCTTTCTTATGGGCCTAATGAGTGTCTCCTTGAGGAGAGACCTCTCCTGGAGAGACCCATTAGTTATCGCGGTAGCCCATTCCGTTGTTACAGGCCTGGCTACTTTGATTAGCCAGGCCGGGCAAGGGTCAAGAGAGGAAGTGGTGGCCCGGCAGCGATCAAGTGCTTTGTCCACCATATCTGGCGTCACAGGCTGAAAAAATTCAAGACTCACCGGGCAAGGCGGAGCGCTGGACATCTCTGCTTGATCCACTGTATTTAAAAAAGGAGAGAGATCCCGGGGGATGGCATCCACTTTAGATTTTAAAAATGCTGCAAATTGGTCAGGTGAGATACTAGTAGGAGGCCCGTCGCCTAGACCAATTCCGGATAGATCGCGAACAATACGGAAAAGTTCTGCCTGCTGATTTGAAGCTTCGCTTATCGGGTCAGCGAAGTGTGATCGTCTAGCAGCCTTCACCTTGGCAAGGTAATGGTTAGTCACGATCCTGACAGCTTTCTTATTATAATCCGTTGGTTTCTGTCTCCAACTGCACTCTAGCCGTCTCCTATTTCGCTTCATAGCTCGCAGCTCCTGGTTAAACCAGGATCCTGGCTGAGCTCTGCGCCGGAGAGGGCGTTTAGGAGCGATCGTGTCTATAGCCCTAGTGGTGGCAGCAAACCAGCCATCTACCAGAGCCTCGACAGGAGCGCCAGACAGATCAGCTGGAATCCCTCTCATGGTATCCTGGAATCGTGATTGATCCAGTAACCTTCGAGGGCAGACCATTAAAATAGGTCCATGCTCCCTGCGGAGAGGGAGAGCCACTGAGAGGTTACATTTTATTAGGTGGTGATCTGACCATGACAAGGGAACTGAACCGAGGTCCGTCACCATCAGACCACTCTCGCTTCGCTCAGTGGAGAACACCAGGTCTAGCGTATGACCGCCCACGTTTGTGGGGCCGTTGACATGTTGGGACATGTCCAAGGAAGCCATGGTTTCCAAGAACTCAGGAGCTGGACCGGAAATCTCTGCCTCCGCATGAATGTTGAAGTCACCCAGGACCAAAAGTCTCGGGGACTCCAACAGTGCCGCGGAGACAAAGTCCGCCAGCTCCGGTAAGGAGGTGGCTGGGTCGCGGGGAGCGCGGTAACCCAGCAAGATCCCAATACCGTCCCTGGCCCCAATCAACACATGGAGGGCCTCCAGACCTGGCTTCACCACCGAGGAGCGCCTAATAACCTCCAGAGTATTTCTATAAACAATGGCTACTCCCCCCCCCGCCCCTCCAGTCTACCCTGGTGCTGAACAGCATAACCAGAAGGACAGGCAAGGGTGAAGGGAACTCCCCCTTCCCCGCCCATCCAAGTTTCGGTTATGCACGCCAGGTCTGCATCCTCCTCCAGAATAAGGTCGTGAATAATCTGGGATTTATTGGACACAGACCTGGCGTTCAACAGCACCAGTTTTAGAGCGGAAGGCCAACTGATCTGACTACCTCGAGACTGGTAGGTGGTCACAGTTCGAGAACAGTGAACAGCCTTCAAACATCTGTTCACCATTCTTCTGAAACAAGTGGGAGCTGTGCCAAATTGAGGCCGCTTCAATCTTGGTTTCTCCCCCAATTCGACCCCATAAAGGACAGCCCGCTGAAACATTTACGTGTAACACCGGAATTGGTACACCAACTCACCTGGTGGACCTCCATACACAACCTGTCAACAGGCAGGCCCTTCAAACCACCTCATCTGTCGATGCAGGTGACCACGGACGCGAGTCCCTCGGGATGGGGACTGTCAAGAGCTCCGGATACACGGCCTGTGGACAAAAAAGGAACAGACGCTCCATATAAATCAATTGGAGATATTGGCCATTATAAACGCTTTTCGAGCCTTCCTACCACGCCTCGAGGGAAAAGCGGTTCAGCTTGTTACAGACAACACCACAGCCATGCATTACATGAACAGACAAGGAGGAACACACTCCTTGCCTCTCCTCCACTTAACAATAAGATTCTGGGAATGGTGCCGTGCCCACCACATCCTTCCCCAAGCTATCTACATATCATCGGAGGACAATTATTTAGCGGATTGTCTCAGCAGACTGCCTACCCGTGTACATGAATGGTCACTGAACGAATTCATCTTTCAGGACATTTGCCTCAAATGGGGCCAACCAATGCTGGACCTCTTCGCAACTCGACACAACGCCAAGTGCCCCAGATACTGCTCGAGGGCGGGAATGGACACCGAGTCTCTTGGAGACGCCTTCATGATAGATTGGTCAGGAGAACTCACCTACATCTTCCCACTGATACTGATGCTCCAAAGATCAATCATCAGGATCATTCAGTACCGAACGGACGCTATACTGATCGCCCCATGGTGGCCCCGACAACCGTGGTTCACCCACCTCAGAAGGATATCACAAGAGATTTTTCATTTATCTCCAGTGCCGACTCTTCTGTCCCAAAACAATGGATCCATTCTCCACCCCGACGTACAATCCCTGAGTTTGACCGCGTGGAGGATAACCCCGAGTTCCGCAGAATCCTAGCTCAGGCACGGAAACCATCCACTGCGAAACTCTACGAAAACAAATGGAAATCATTCATCATGTTCACTCAATCCAAGGGACTAAACCTGGTCCCAGCTTCTCTCGAAACAGTACTTACCTTCATCCTACACCTGTTTCACCTCGGACTCTCACAATCTACCATTAAGGTATATATATCGGCCATAATAGCCCATCAATTGCCTGGTCCGCAAAACTTTTCTCTCATCCGACTGTTAAGAAGTTTATGAAAGGTCTGCAGAATATCAGACCACCATCACAACGTATTGTTCCCCAATGGTCACTTCAACTGGTTCTCGAGGCACTTACCAAACCACCATTCGAACCCATTGTAACGAAAAGCTGCTTTCCATGAAGACTATTTTTCTGGTCGCGATCACCTCCGCAAAAAGAGCCAGTGAACTGGCCGCATTCAGATCGGATCCCCCGTTCTTCCAACTGCACCCTGATAAGGTCACCTTATACTTTGACATTTCCTTTCTCCCTAAAGTGGTATCGGACTTTCACCTTAACCAGCCTATAATTGTACTGATGCTTTTCCCGTCTCCGTCTACCCCAATCGAGCGCAAGCTCCACACATTGGATGTCAAAAGAGCCCTTGCCTTCTACCTCGACAGAACAAAGTACTTTCGGCAATCGCCTAGATTATTCATATGCTTTCATGGACCCAACAGAGGTGCCCCTGCTTCCCCTCAAACGATATCGAGATGGACAGTCCAAACCATCCAGAGGGCATATCAACTCTCCGGAAAAACAATACCGGACAGCTTAAAGGCGCATTCCACCCGAGCAGTCTCAACATCGACCGCTCTGCATCGTGGAATACAGATACAGAACATCTGTAAAGCGGCTACCTGGTCCAATCCTCTGACATTCGCAAAGCACTACCGCCTCGATGTCAGGGCCAAGAATGATGCCACGTTTGGAAGGGCGATACTGACGTCTTTGTTGTCGTGACGGCCCTCCATCCGGTGGGTAAGTTTGTTAATCACCCATTTGTGTGCATTCACAGAGGCCACTACAAAGAAAGTTAGGTTACCTACCTGTAACCATGGTTCTTCTAGTGGACCTCTGTGAATTCACACATCCCTCCCATCCTCCCCTCTGTCCGTCACGTTGCCATTTTTTGATACCTACTCTATATGGTAACGGCGGACTACAAGGAACTGAAGGGAAGGCTGAGGAGGAGGAGCTAGCTCCCTGGGGGGGGGGGAACTAAATTGTTACTCTTCTTTAAGCTCTAGAATCTTCCGAACGTCCTGCGCAGGTGCAGAAGAAACCCATTTGTGTGAATTCACAGAGGTCCACTAGAAGAACCATGGTTACAGGTAGGTAACCTAACTATTCTATTTACAAAACATTTTAGAAAAGATAATATGAAAGTGTTATCCCATGATATAAAATAGAAAATCGATAATGTGATCTTAGAGCTATAACAGTTTTTAATAAAATTATTATCACCTAAATGGTAACAAAAACATTTAAACAGTAAAAATAAAAATTTAAAGCAAAATAATATTGTAAAAATCATTTATTTTTATCCACTGGCATAGAAATGATCTGCAGATCTAGTAAACCCAGGTCAAATGTGTGTAACCTCTTTGTCTCTCATTTCATCTGACTATATGACTTCAAAATTATATCAAGTTTCTCTTCTCTTGATGTTCCGTGCATGCTCTTTTGAACATCATGCCTAATGTGGAGATCTTGAAAGCTTGTATATTTTTGTTACGTACAAGTTAACCTAATAAAGCTATTGTGCTCACATGGATTTTCTCTTGTGGTCAGTATGGCTATCCTTCGTAGTTTGTATTTCAGTGGTCTGTCTAACTGGTGACATCTGCTGACAAAAATCCACCAGTGGAATCAGAAGACAGCAATTCTCCCTGTTTCCCATCCTTTGTGGACACAAAAAATCTGCTCCAGAAATCTGAGGAACATTCTGACTGTATTTAATTTATTTTATATGGCAGTGACTGCAGGGGAGTTATTGTTATGTGCTGTCAAGTCACCTCCAACTCACGGGTACTATGAACGAACAATCTCCAAAATGTACTGTCCTTAACAGCCCTGCTCAGCTCTTTCAAACTCAAGCATGTGGCTTCCTTTAAGGAGTCCATCCATCTTGTATTTTGTCTTCCTCCTTTCCTGCAGTCTTCCACCTTCCCAGCATTATTGTCTTTTTCAGAGAATCCTGCTTTCTCATTATGTGCCCAAAGTAAGATTGTCATAAGCTTGAACACCTTAGCCTTCAGATACTGTTTAGGCTTGATTTGCTCTAGGACCCGCTTTGTCTTTCTGGCAATCCAGAGTACCTGCAAAACTCCTCCAGCACCACATTTCAAATGAATCATTTTTTTTTCCTGTCAGCTTTCTCTTGTGTCCAGCTTTCACACCCATATATGGTGATCAGAAATGCAAGAGTTTGGATGATCTTGGTCTTGGTCTCTTTTACAGAGCTACTGCAGCACCAGTTCAACACTAGATTTTATCAAGTAATCTTAACTTCTGCTCCCTTTCTGTGTTTGTTTTTTCTCCTAAAAGATAGATTGTTTGTGCCTTCTAGGTTGAGATGTTTAAGCTTACTTGGAGGAGTTTTTGCTCAGAAGGTCTCTGGTTTAGCACCCATAATTTCTACATAAACTAGAAAGAGTTCTCTGTTGCTCTAGGGCAGGGGTCTCCATACTACGGCCCGTGGGCCATATCCAGCCCACCTTGCCATTTTATCCAGCCCGTTCCCTTCAGCCCGTGTGTGCGCATGGGGGTGCAGGCGGGCAGGGGTGTGGGTGGGCAGGCGTCCAGGTGGGCATGTGTGCGGGGGGCGGGCAAGCGTGCAGGCATGTGGATGTATGCGCGTGTGCACATTCCTGTTCCTTCGGCCCTCAAAGATGTTTAAAATATCTGGTGTGGCCCTCACGGTCAAAAGTTTGGAGACCCCTGCTCTAGGGAAACCCTAGAAAGCTACTGCCAGTCAGAGTTGCCAATGCTAGGTTAATTGCACCAGTGATTTGACCCAGGACAAGGCAGCCTCTAATAATCTTTTTGTTTAACTGCTATGTGTTGTTTGTGATCTTGGTGACATGTACTAGTAAAACCACTTTTCCATTTGCCTTATTTTCATTTGCCTTGGGGTATGTGGATGTGTTTAATTACTATCAAAGATTGCATGTAGGCAGAGCCTATTGTGACCCTTGTTTGGAAATTTTCTGTGATGTCCATGTATCTTTTGTAATGAGAATGTAAGATGAGTTTAAAACTTTGTGGTTTTAGGATTTTCTTACATGTTGTCATTATTATTGGATAAATTAGATATTTTGCTCACTGCATCTGTTTCAGTTTTTAAATTTTCACAAAGCTTGGAATGCACAGAAGCATTTGCTGGACAAGTATGGACTTGACATCCTGACAGAGATTGGGATCCATCAGCAACCATGTGAGGATAAAGCTGTTGAATTCCATGTTTCTCTCTCAGAGGATGGAACTAGAGCTTTTTCTCTCGATACAAATGCAGCACAGTGGTTAACCGGTAGAGTGGCTAAGTTAGTTCAGAAAAGCATAGATTTAAATTATAAAACATGGCGATCCGTTGGGAGTTTTCATTATCCTTTGCAGAATGGATTTGATTTAAATCACTAATTAGTAAGCATTTTATTTTTAAAAAATCTGATTTAAATAAAAAATGGATTTTTATTTAAATCAGATTTTTTAAATAAAATGCTTACTGCTTAGTGATTGAAATTGATTTGATTTAAATTAGATCCACCCTGCCCTTTAGGAGAAAGATATTTGTGAGAAAATTTGTCCATTGTATTTCCTGTTGTTGTTTGATCTCGTTATCATAAATAGTAGTTTGGCCCAATAATAATAACAGTGTTCCATGAAGTTAATTCAGACTTGTGGCGACCTTTTCCAGGGCTTTCTAGGTAAAGAGTATTCATAAGTGGTTGACCATTCCGTTCATCCTGAACAGGGTGCATCCTGGGACTGGGTAGCTTGCCCAGGGCCATAAAGGCTGGCTGTACTCCCAGAGGCACTGTGAATCTGCAACTTGTGGCCAGATACCTAACTCCAGCCAGTTGTTTAGCCAACTAGTGTGTATTGTATAGCTTGGGAAACAGATGGGTCAAACATGACTACAGATAATGATTGGCCTACTAGCCAATCATTATTTGTACCCTTCTGTTTCCCAAGCTATGTAGTACATGCAGAAAAAAGGGGAGAGGGTCACCTTCTTAGTTCATGTTGAATTTTGGAGCTGCAAAAACAGCAAAGAGGCTTTTATTGCTTTTAAATTTGGTACTTAATCAGACTGAATGTATTAGAGCAGTGGTTCCCAACTTTTTGTGTGTTGCAGCCCCCTTTTATAATAGCCAAATAATAACCTACAGCCCCCTGCCACATTTGCATAAGAAGGCAGTGGGATAAAGTCATCCTTCTCAGAACACAGAGGCTCCTTTCTCCCTCAAAGGGCCTGCTGCAACACATGTAAGGCAACCAACAATGCCCAGATTGGGAAACACTGTAATAGAGCAGTGTTCCCCAACGTTTTCCGGTCTGCGGACCGGCTGGGGAAGGCGGGGCACCCCCCTGCGCGTGCACGCATGTGTGAACAAGCGAGCGTGAGCGCCACCATTTTGCACATGCGCACTGCCGCGAGCGCGCATGCGCAAACGCAGTGCGCGCTTGTGCGGGCCCGCGCGCACCCGCGCGCATGCGCAAATGGCGGCGCGGCGCTCGTGCGGGCATTCCAGCGCGCGCAGGCGCAAACGGGCTGCGTGGGGGTGAGTGTGCGCGGGGAGGTCTCTCTTGCCGGCCCGGTCTGGGCCAGGCCAGGGACCGGCACCGGGCCGGGGGCCGGGGGTTGGGGATCGCTGTAATAGAGGATAAAGAAGTAAATTTGTTTCAGTGACAAATATGAATGAAATATTGACATGGAACCAACCTGTTTTTTATTTTTGTAAGGTTGGGAAGGCATCTACAGGTAATGTGCACATGTCTAAGCTCAGATTGTTGATCAAGCAAGAGTATCATAATCTACAGTGCTGATAATCCATTTCCAAACAGTTGGGCTTGCTGTGTTAGTGAACATATAGCCCTTTTAGTTTAAGATGGGGCTTGAAACAGTAATGTCAAAAATATTAAAAGGTTAGAAAGTCATTCCAAAGAGCCGACTGATTCCCCATTCTGTGAAACACCATTGGAAGGTAAGTACTGTCTACCAGTTGTGAGTTTGCATCCTCCATTTCATACTTAGGTTACACTGTAATCTGATTTGGTCTATCTTCATGCAGAATTCTAGTTCATCTGAATATGCCATATTTGTTTATATTTGTGTTTCACCCAGTCGTTTGAGTGAACAGACCCTGAATTCATATTCCAGCTTGTAGGAGATCAACAGACCAGTTTGGGTGTAGTGCAAAAAGCAGGGGTTCTACAAGATCAGTAAAGCCATGCTAAAATTTCTCCAGAAATAAGAAGTGGACTATCAACTACCAGTTGACCGTTTTTATAGACATCATAGAAGTGTACAATGAGCATTGCATTGGTGTGCTAAAATCATCTTAGACCTTCTTGGGAACTGTTATTTTCAACAACTTTATAGCCACATGATTGAATTGCAAGTTGCTATCTGCTTAATCAAGTAGGCTTTTATCTCATGTTGACAGATTCCTTTTGAGGCTGCCAAGATTACTGGACACAAAGTTTCGTGTGCTGCATTTTAAGCCTGATATCACTTTAGTCACTTTAACAAACAACAGAGCTACTGTAAATATGTTAAAATTGTACACTAAAGAGAGCAAAGGCCAATAAATAATTTCAGCTCTTTTAATATAGAAGGCCAGTTAATTGTTTCCAGAGTACGTAATTGCTTATTACTAATTGCTTCAGATATTACAGGGAAGTATATGTGTGCTTTCTATTTTCTAGCAACATGTAAAGTAAGGCTCTTATAGCTTGGCTCAGAGGGGAATTGCACAAATATCCTTCATGTCATGAAATAGCAGAACTGCATCGCTTTACGTATATGAGGGCAATATATCAATTCTGATGGGATTTTTTAGTATTGACCTGTGATTTATTCCCTGCTGTTTTATGCCTAATCCACCAGGATTGTATTAACTTGTTCTGAATGCACTGGGAGTATTTTCTGACCCATAAGAATTCCAAATATGAGGCTGATGAATTTTGGGCACATTGTGAGAAAACAAAATGCACTGGAGAAGATGGTAATGCTGGTAAAAGTTAAGGCAACAGAAAAAAAGATCAAAAATGAGATGAACTGACTCAATAAAGGAAGCTATGGCTTTGAGTTTGTAAGACTTAAGCAGGGCTGTCCCTGGTAGAATCTTTTGGAGGCCACTAATTCATAATATCAGTATTGGTTTGAAGCAACTTGATGGCACATCATAACAAAGAATTCCCATATTTTCATTGTTAGTGAGGTTGAGGTAGGGATGGTGTATATGGCTTTTATTTTCTGAACACACTAAGAGTTCCAGTATTGTATCAACTAATAATTCCAGTGTTAAAGCCTCCCCGATGGGGCCAATCTACAGACATCCAGAGTATGTCACTTACGCTTCTCAACATTATGCTTCCTCGCCCTCAAAAGGATGGGACATTTTTTGTCCTAACACATCAAATTGACTGATACAAAATGTGATAGATTAAGACAGTTCCGTGTTGTCTTTTTACATCTGTATGTGTGTATCTTCTTTTAACCTTGTATATAGCAAATGGTTGAAATTTGGGGATATGTTTTTCCAAGAACTTACCTTTCCTCATGTGGCAGTGTCACAGAATTCCTGCATTTCACTCTAGTTATATGTGTATTCTGCAACAAAGTATAGAATCATAGACTAATGGGGCCTATAAGGCCATCGAGTCTTCTCCTGTGCTCAATGCAGGAGTCAGAATCAAAGTATATGGTGCTGGTGGAGTAAAATATCCTGTCTTCGTGCATGAGGGTTGAAGAATGTAGATATGGGAAAAGAAGTATGAGAAAGCGCTTTTCAAACAGAGTTTCCAAATGTGATAATGTGGCTTTTAATTCATTTATCTGGTGGTTGATATTTAAGCATAGACTTTTCAGACATGTTCAAAATACTGCAGTTTTTACTTGAGAAAGAATAACATTCTCATCCCACACTACACCATTATTGTATCAAAATATAGTATCTTGGGAAGGAGTTGTATATATATTCTTTATTAAACACTCAGTTTGTTTATAAATGTAAGAAGCACCCTTCTAGATCAGATCAAAGGCGTTACCTAGTTCAGTACCCAGTTTCCTGTATAGGCCAGTCAGGTTACTATAGGTGCCCCACAATCCAGACATGAGGGTGCCAAAGTTCTTCATTTCTGTTCCATAGCAACATTTATTAAAAGGTGCACTGTCTCTGATCCTCAGTGTTCAGTTTCTATTATGGCAAATAGCTATTTATAGCTTTATTCTCTTATCAATTTGTCTAAGGCCCTGTTAAAGCCAATTAATTTTTTTAGCTGTTGCCAAGTCTTTTAGTAGCAAATTCTGTGTACAGTGTACAAATACCCTTTTATATGTCTGTAGCCTCCTGCCATTCAAATTCAGTAGATGACCCTGGATTCTAGTATTATGGGATAGAAAAAGTGGTCCACTGATTTATGAACTGAAAAGCTACAGTTTTAACTTTTCCTTGTACAAGCATGAGCCCAGTCCCTGAGTATCATGATTTCCTGCGTTCCTCTGCTGTGTAGCACAGGGGTGCACAACCTGTAATACTGTTGGACCCCAGTTAAACTTTAGTAGCTAATGGGAGTTGGAATCCAACAACATCTGAAAGGACATAGGTTGCTATGATGTGGAGTTTATAAGTTTGCACACTTCAGTATTTGCGACATTAAATGCAGGTGAGTAGTGATTGTTCTAGAGAAGATGGCATGAGCAGTTTCCTCTAGAATTTGTTACAGTATTGTAATTGAAACAGCAAATATCGCCATCATATAGGCAGGCATTTGGGGAGTATACCAGACCAGAGAACTCAAACAATAGAAGCAGAGGCTAATAGATAAACAAGTATGTTTGGGGAGGAGGAGGAAATTAGTGCATGCTACTGATAGGAGAATTGAGTTGAAGGATAAAATAGAATTCAAACAAGGAGACTCACCAAAGGTTTTTTAAAGTGAAATTGCCTTGTTATTGCTGTATATGGCTTGTGTTCTATTAGAATATGTCATCTCTTTCAGGGGCATGAGGACGTTAGAGATGGATATGTGCCAGACATATCTGGCCATTATTGCCAGAAAGGTGTTTTTTTCCTGCAGTAGCATATATTTACTTCCTGGAAATACATGTTTTATTTCATAAAACATAAGATACCATTCAGTTAGTGCATATTAGGAAAATACAGCGATTATATGAACGAGCAATAGATCCAGAGCTGTTAACTTACACAAAATATTCAGCTGCATTTTAGAGCCATGCTATTTGTATTAATGTGGTAAACCTGAATTTAAAGTAGAGGTAAATGAATGTGTAAATGGATAGAGGACAGATCCTGAAGCTGAGGCTCCAATACTTTGGCCATCTCATGAGAAGAGAAGACTCCCTGGAAAAGACCGTGATGTTGGGAAAATGTGAAGGCAAGAGGAGAAGGGGACGACAGAGGACGAGATGGATGGACAGTGTCACCGAAGCTACCAACATGGGTTTGACCCAGCTTCGGGGGGCAGTGGAAGACAGGAGGGCCTGGCATGCTCTGGTCCATAGGGTCACGAAGAGTCGGACAGGACTGAACGACTAAACAACAACAAATGAATGTGTAAAAATATTTTGCAAATGAAGAAGGACTACATTGTATCAGTCTGGGGGCATTTAATATTATGTTAATTTCTGGTTGGACTATGTATTTCCATTTTAAAAGCTGCTAGTGGTTTGTAGTTTATTAAGAAATAGACTTAGTTATTCACTGTTGACCGTTGAAAAAAGGAACATAGGAGTTTATAATGAAGTTTTTAATTTTCCAAAAGAAGAATCAAACTGTTGCTGTTCCTGCTCTTTATCTTTCCCATGCCTACTGGTTACTCTGCATAAAACCTAACATTGTGTCCAGCTGATGAGTCCTATTTGAGAACCTGCAGACACTTCCTCCCATTACATCTCAGAGCAACATGCCAATTGCATGACTTTAAATTTTTTTAGCGTCTTTGTTACAAAGGGATGTGAAGCACTCAAAAACCCACATACATTTTTATGCCCTTTTCATTAACTTAGATGTAGAATACTGTACGTGAAATTTTATACGCTAGGTGTTTTTGAATGCTCTTTCCCCCTTCCTAAGTAAATATGGGAGGTTTTTGATGTGTCTTTCTGCTCTTAGATGTGATTTTAGGACTGCAGTCTTACGTCCAGTGATTGAAATCCTTGCAAAGAAGTGCAAATGGCAAGGTTACCATAATCCAGGAATTTAGTGTAATGATGTCTTACTTCAAAAGTATTGAACTAAAGGAATGTTTAAAGCCTTAAACTGACACTTTCTGGATAGAGAACCTGATTGGAAGCTATGAAGCTAGTTTGTGTTCCTTCTGCTCTGTTACACACAACTATCTTCATTGATCTGACACTCTGTTTTTCTGACAATGCACTCAGTACTGCTTCGCCAGGGAAAATTGCACAAAACAAGCCTAGTGCATCAGCATTTTCATTGTGTACTGAGCTGAGTTTCTCTTCACATGGTCACATCCCCTTTTTAATCCTGGTCCCCATGTTCCTTTCCCAGTCCAGCCTGTTTTTGTGGTGTCTATTGCTGGTCTCCCCAAGCCCATGTTCTTGTGGTTTGCGTGTTTTGTGTGTGGTTCAGTGTATTAAGACCTGCAGAAATTAAGTGGTGGTATTCAATTGGTTCGACAGGGCAGTGAACTAGCATTAGTGGTTTGTGGTAAGCAGAGAAGTGATGGCTGCTTTTAAGTTGGATTTCCTCCCAGAAATGATGGTGGATCATTGCTCCTTGAATGCCAGCCCTATGTAAGTATTTTGTTTTCATAGCTAATCTGCTGATGTCTTTCAATTTGTTGTTTTGAAGGTGATGGAGTGGGTTTGCTTAATGTTCTATATTAAGTGAATAACAAAATGAATTATGCAAGACCCTAGAGTTAACTTACGAAACTGACCTGAAAAGTGCTTAGAGTTTATATATTTAGGTGAAGTGGTAGCCAACATTATATGTCAATAATCAGATTCTGTTCCTTAATGGGGTGATTTTAGAGATACATTTTGTAGGTTAAGATACAGTTGAACAGAAATACTTCAGTCTATCTGGAAGATTTGTGAAATCTAGAAGGAAGCACCATAAAGGATTGAGCAAATCTATAGCTTGATATTTGTAGCTCTTCCATATTATAGTGTGTTAGATGTGCACTTTTATGTTGAATTATCCTTCCATTCACCATCTGAAATGGCGATCTGGAATAACTAAAATGAAAAAAAAATATTACATGTGTTATGGAAACATAGTTATCAAAATATGTTTCCAACATGCATAGTTTAGTGTTGAGATATTTGCATGATTGGAATAAACTGGTTTCAGGTAAGTGTGGAAAATACATTATTTATTTATTTATTTGAAAAACTTTTGACAGGATGATTCCAGGATCTTTTACATAAATATATATTATGACAGCTTCTGCATCCACCAACATGTGGGCTGAAATCCTGTTGCTTAGTGTGGTAAGTCCCACTAGAGTTGCCCATTGAATCAGTCAGCCCTGTACCTTCTGTTGATTCAAATGGATCTCCTCTAGTTGTGACTTACTTTAGCATAGTAAGTTGCAACTAGGGTGGCCCATTTTTATCAGGGGAAATTAGAGATGTTGACTTACTACTCCACTGACAGCAGGATTTCAGCCATAGTGTTGCTATATGTTACTAGTTAAAGTTAGGTAATAATGACCAGAACATACCTATCAGAGTCACTTGGAAACTGCAGTGGCGTGGTCTTAGAACTGCAGAGCTGGAAGGGACTGTATGGATCATTGAGTCCAGCCCCTGTCAAGGAAGCACAGTGGAGAATAAAACTTGCAGTTTCTGGCTCCACAGCCAGGTATGTAAACCACTGAGCTATCCAGCAGTTCTACTTTACTGTTAATTTGTAATCTGTGTTAATTTGACACTAAAGGAAGGGATGTATTTTGAATTGAGAGTAAATTGCAAAAATAACATGTTGCTTTAGTTACACATGCTTCGTGTTAGTTACATTGGGGCATGGAGATATACCTATTAATACTTGGATCCTAAAGACCTCAACTGTGAGTTTAACTCATCAAGGGATGGATACATCTGGCTGTACTTGTCAAATATGGAAGGCAAATATCTTCATTTTATAACTAAACACCAGTGTGCTGCTCTTTTGGTGTGTGTATAAAAGTGAGGTTTCTTGATTTCTATGAAATCTCCAAATCACACATTTAAGATCAAGTGTGAATTAATTTTGACTGTCCATATGACCAGCAACTTGCATCCTTCTTTCATTGAGCCTCGTTGTGCAGTGATTAAACTGCAGTACTGCAGTTAAGATTTTGCTTACAACCTGAGTTCCATCCCAACAAGCTCAGGTAGCTGGCTCAAGGTTAACTTTAAGTCGTCCATCCTTCTGGGGTTGGTAAATTGAGTACCCAGCTCACAGGGAGGGGGGGATGTGTAGCCTGCATAATTAAAATGTAAACCACCCAGAGAATGCTTTAAGCACTATGGGGTGGTATAAAAGTAGCACACTTTGCTTTTTTGCTTTTTCAGTTTAAAAAGGCAATTTTTTTCTCAGCTGTTTTCTTCAAATCAACTTTTAAAATTACATGTTGAAAAATTCAGAGAAACTTCTAGCAAAAAAAGTCATGAAATAAACTGCTGAAGTTTGCAGTGCATGGAACAAACACATGTTAATCTAAATACTATGAATATCTGATTCCTTAGTGGTGAGGTAAAATATTGAAAGAAGCAATGAAATTATCCCCTCCTCTTCAAGACCCTATGGAAGTAATAACATTTCTGCTTCTTTCTGACAACTGGTAAAGATGTAGACATTTGCACTTCCCATGTAAGGATGGGAGGATCCTTTAAGCAACTGCAGAAATGGTCTATTACATCCAATTCCAGTTCTTACCTTCAAACAGAGAAATGTGTCTAAATAGATGGGATAACAGAGTGTAACAAAGAGTTTTCCTGGCAGGTTAGTTATCAATACAGTCCTTAATTTTGTAGAATATAGCATGAGTTTATGAATCAGTCACACTGATGACTTCTAAAAATAATAACACATCAAGTGACTTCACTAAAAAGTATTTTTACTTTTGATGCTGTACTTGTCCTCTGACAGAATATGACAGTGTTCTGATGGGAGTGAGGAGAGCTTTCTATTCCTTGCCTCATCTACTCTTAGAACAGTTGGTAATTTTATTGTAGTCAGTTACTTTATATATTGCATTTCTGCAAACATTGGTTTAAGACAGTTTACAGCAAGTAAGTGGCAACAAGAGAACACAAAGTGAGTACTAGAACATAATGTATCAGGATTTGCAATATTCATCATGTATAAAGTAGGAGTGAACATTATGTGCTCAGATTGTTGTCTTGCTTCTCTTTTGTCCCCGTTACCATTGTTCTGTAAGCCATTCCCCAAAGAAGAAATTGTACATTCTTGGTCTGTAAGAAGACCATAGATAATACTGTAAAAATTTCATTTTGTCGCCGACAGAAAAGCTTTGACAGGTTATATGTTGTCTATAATCCCAGACACACAAATCTTTTCATATTAATTAGAGTATCAAATTGAACCAGCAAAACCAATGTCATGCCCTTCAGGTGTTGAATAAAGTAGAAGAATGTGGAAGTTTCAGTGAAGTCAATAATTCAGTAGTCTAAATAGTGTCCCTCCATCTCTCTAAAATCCAACAAATAGCTATGGAACAAGCATCCTAGTCAGATATTCCATGAAGCCAAGAATCCCAATTTGGGTACAGTGATAACTTTTATTTTATAAATATAGGTAGAACATGGTAGTGTATGATTAAAGCTAGAGAAGGAAACTGTTTAATGAATATTTTATGTAATTAAAAATTAAGTTTGATCTATAATTCCATTCATGTTGGAAGAAGGGGATTGAATAGTGATTTTTGCTGGTGCGCATCCCTCCCAGCCTTTGTGTTTACTGAAAAACTGCTGTGAAGGGTTATCGAATGCTGTAGAACAGTGGTTCCCAACCTTTTTTTTTTACTTGTGTACCCCTTGGCAGCCCAATTCCAGAAATTATACCCTTCATATTAAGGGGGCAGGGCTAGGGAGGGGACTCTTGTTCTCTTGTCTTCCTCATCACCTCTGGTAGTGTGCACAGGCACACCAGCGAAGAGGTTAAAATCCATAAGGAATTCTCCCATACAAACTGCGGTCAATAGGAAAGGAGCAGGCAGTCCAAGCCCCCAGGTTAGTGGTGGAACAAGAATAGATGCTGTTCTGGGTTATCAAGTTGTGGATGGAGAGAGAAGGAAGAAGCTGAGGGATTTCTCACTGCTCAGGATATAAATAAGTGACTTACACTGTTGAAGTATATGCCTTTTCCCACCATTCTTCTTTTTTTTTCTGCATACCCCTAAATGTTGTGATTCATACCCCTGGGGGTATACATAACCAAGGTTGGGAATCACTGCTCTAGAATAGGGTAGATGGCAGTGCTGGAGGTTACAAGAGGAAAGAGGAATCTACAAAAATTGTTGCCCTTCCTTTTCCTTTAGCAGGGCACCTTCACTGGATGCTGTTTCCCTCTGTGGACAAGAGTTACCCTTCTGAATGTAGAGGGCTGGGTCTACACCTCACCCTTTGTTTCACAGTGGATAAAATGCAGTAGTAAAACACAACTAGCATAGGCCCATTGAATCAGAAGGGATTTGGTGATAAAACTTCCTCTGTAAGTTCCATTGATTCAGAGGGCCTACTCCAGTTGTGACTGACTTCTGGATTTCAACCACTCAACAGTTATCTATCCTGTTTCTATTGTTAGCATAAATATGGTAGCTGTTCATGGTGAACCTATTATTTGTTCTTCAATTAATATTTTGAAAGCACTTGACTGTTGTTTGACCAATCAGTTGAAAAATCTTTTTTGACCAGTTGGATTCTCAATCCAAATATCCCCTCAGTTATTATAGAGTGTTAGTACTTTAGAATTTTTATACTTTAGAATATTTTAGGAGAGACTCGTTTGTTTGCCAGGATTAAACAAGGCTACTGTTTTTTCTTGACCTTTTGCTCAGACCTAAATAAGAATATCTCTGCATTTTCCCCTATTCAGTCAAGTAGGTGGTAGGGTTTATAATAAATAATAAATTCGGAATTTCTCCCACCACTGGTATAGTCTGAATGTCACAGTGTAGGATAATATACTCCAAATTCTGTATAAAGGAGTTTAGAATGATGAAACGGGGGTGTTTCGTAAAATAATCCCGCATCTCTATTTTCATTCTCCCTATATCTTTTGCAGCCTACTTCTAAGTGCTAGTTTCCCTTTGCAAACAATTAGAGCCCATTTTCTGTGGTCTTAATAATGCCCCTATTCATGTGCCTAGATAATTTTAGCTTCTGGGGACCAAACCACTTAAAAGTTTGTCACCTCTTTGACAGTATATCCTCATCTCCAAAGAAAAATTCTTTGTTCTTTGTTTTTTTGTTTTCAGCTCATGCACAACATTCTGTGGCTGCTGAGCATACTTGGGCCTGTATGCTCAGTAGCTGTTTTTTGAGGGGTAATTCCCCTCTCAGGGTTTCTATACTTTTGACAACTTTTTTCAAACCTTCAGTTTTTAAATCTTAGAGCAAACCTCAGCATGACACCTATTTCTTGTTTCTCAGTGACAATATGTTGACTCAGTTTTCCTCAAATTCAGTGCTTGTTTATTGTTAGAGAGAATGGTGATATTTTGGGTTGACTCTATCTCTTTCAGCATTCACTGCTTGCTCATTGTTAGAGGTAATGATAATATTTTGGGTTGATCAAATGAGAATTTCAGTGGCCAGAATTGGTTAATATTTCTCCCCACCCCCCCCACCCCGACTATCTCACATCACCTAGTTACTTCTTAAACAACATTGGAGTTTTAGCATTCTTCTGATACATTGGGAAGTTGTTTGACTGGGACATAGTGAAGAAAGCTATTTACCAGATGTTTCTCATTAATTCATGCAGCTCAAAGAAAATGAATGGCACACTGGATCATCCTGACCAACCAGACATAGATGCGATCAAGATGTTTGTGGGCCAGGTCCCACGAAGTTGGTCTGAAAAAGACCTGCGGGAACTATTTGAACAGTATGGTGCTGTCTATGAGATTAATGTCCTGCGGGACAGGAGCCAAAATCCTCCCCAGAGCAAAGGTGAGAGATTTCTTTTTTTCCTTCTCCGCTGGAAAGTTATGGTTCCAAAACTATTGTATATAAGTTTGCAAAAGTCTGGATATGTTTGGCTTGGTTGTTTTGGTCTCTGAATGAGAATTCAACAGAGAACATCATTCACTTTTTTATTTTCTCAGATTTACCTATATCAGTATTTCCAAGTGTACACTTGCCTAATTATTTTAATAACTGTGTATTTAAAAGCCATAACGTGTGAAGTTATCTTTACTCTTACCTTCATTCACCAACTATTACCGTATTTTTCCGTGTATAAGACGCCCCCCACTTTTCTAATCCAAAATTAAGAAATCTAAGTGGGGTTTAGCAAGGGTGGGGGGAAAGGGATCAAAGCGCTGCAGGATAGCTTTGATCCCTGCTTCCCCCTCCACTTGTTTTTGTTCTCTCCTCAGCTTACTTCCGTGTATAAGACGACCCTCAATTTTTAGTCTAAAGATTTTAGACAAAAGTATAGTCTTATACACGGAAAAATATGGTATACTGTCAGACTGTATTCCAGATAAGATTCCCAATCAGTCTGTCTCCAATAAACGTCCAATGGAATATTTTGTACACATTTAGTATGTTTTTTGTCCAGGTCAGCTTAGTTTTAAAATGTGAAGCAAGGTTCCCAAAGAATTCTTGAAGTTCCCAGACTCCTCATCCACTCTAGATTACTCATTGGGTCACCCTTAGTGTTATTAAATTAAAGCTGAGAATGAGGAACATGAACACATTTCATGCAGTATCAGACTAGTACTTATTTATCCAAGTTTGTATTCTGGAAACTTAGGTATGGTCTATATATGCAAAGATGTTAGAAGCCAGAAATTGTAGCATGCAGAGTACAACACTTCAGACCAGTGTGGGTTTGATTTAAATAAAATCAATTTAGTCACAGCATTAAAAATCCAATTTAAATTTAAAAAATCTGATTTAAATTTAAAAAATTGATTTTTTTTAAAATTGAGTTTTTTTAAAAAAATGCTTACTGACTAGTGATTTAAATCATTATTTCATTCAGTGTGATTTAAACCAAATCTACCTTGCTTCAGGCTGCTAGAGGGCATGGTGGAAATGCTATATTTAATATTCTTGCACTGCAGAGGAAAACAAGAGGAAAGCCTTCTTGCCGGTAGGAAGAAATATGTCCACCAAAACAAGAGAAACACGGTGCTCATCCAAGTAACCTAAATAAAACAACCCATGCAGACTGGTTAAATATGAATTATTTACAGTATCTATATATTCTTTACAACACCATATCAATTTAAATATTCAAACATTACAGAGTCCATTCAGGTCCAACAATTAAGTCCATTGGGAAGCTGAGAGGTCTTGTTCAAGTATGTGTAGCTCATGCTCTAGAAGACTTGGACTGGGATTTTAAGTCCCACATGTTTCTTTTTGACAGAATTTTCTTGGGAAACCACTTCCTTTGTTGATACTTTAAGAGGTCCCAACTAACCCAGCTGATCTACTGGATGGCTCCATTAGCAGAATGGAGAAGGAACTGATTTTTATCATTGTTCCCTGTCCTCCAAAGCTCCCAGTACAACCTTGCACTGTTCTCATGGGTATTGTAATAACAGATTTTCAAGGGCATGGTGTCCTGTGACAGAGATGAAAAATGGCTTTCTCTGGCTTGATCATCCAGTTTGTGACGATTCCACTCTGTGGAACTCTGGATTCAATTCATAGTGTTTAAATATTATGGTTCGGTAATTTTCATTCTACTCAGTAAAGTGGAGGAAAGCCAATGTGGTCCTTGTATAAAATCTAACATTGAATGGGGTAATACCAGAACCCCTGAACTATCAAATCCCTCAAGACTCTTCTTTAAATTGGGCATTACAGAGCTTGCATGGGGATGGGAACAGAAAAGTCCAAAAATTATCCTGGCCTGCTATCTAGATTTCAGGAGTTACTAAGCAAAATCCTAAGATGTACAGCTACAAACTTCTAGTACCAGCATCAAGTATCGGGTTTTACTGTGTGAAGGGAAGTAGAACTGGTTGTCTGCCTCCATCTCCACTCTTGATGTGGGTCACGGGCAAGCGTGGCGCGCTCGTGCGTGCAGGTGGGCGGTCCATGCGTGCAGGTGGGCATGCGTGGGGGGTGTACATGTGTGGGGGTCTCCACAGCCCAGTCCTGTGAAGGCCACGGACCGGCAGCGGGCCATGGACTTGGGGTTGGGGACCCCTGCTTAAGGCACACAGCACTGCATTGGGCGTGCGCAGCTGAGCTAGTGTTTTCAATCATTTGATTCTGACTGCAGCCAGAATCCCACACGTAGGGGAGGTGGAGCATCCGCACAGTGCTCCGGAAAATTAGAGAGAACATTGTAGGTAAGGTATTAGGTACATTTGTTTTGAGAGAAACCCTTTTACATTTTCAGCTAGACATGGAATCTTCATATTCATATTCCGGGGGATCCGAATATGAAGCTTGGCACCACAGGTGCAACAGCGGTCCATTCCTGCCCCCCATAACCTGCCTGGTCCACTCATCGGGCTCCTCACAGCACGCACATCCGTTGGCGGCAACATTGCACCAATTGCGGAAGTAGTCTCATGGGCGCAGCCTCGCCTCTCCCCTGAGCCAACCACTCAGCAACTGAGTGGAGAGACTTCCTGCCTCCTTGCTGGAGTGGTCAGCTGTGGGGAGAGGCGAGACTAGTTCTGTGATTGGCACAATGTTGCTGACGATGGACATGTGCTATGTGGGGAGCCCGTTGAGAAGACAGGGTTGGTTCTGTGAATATGAAACTCCCATGTCTACTTTCAGCTATTGAATTTGTATGGTAAGTTGCTTTTCATGTTTTGTCTCACAGAATTTTTTTCTTTATAGGGTGCTGTTTTGTTACATTTTATACGCGTAAAGCTGCACTAGAAGCACAGAATGCTCTTCACAACATGAAGATCCTCCCAGGGGTAAGGCAGTAAACATACCTATTCTCTGATATTTTCTATCTTTTAACTTACCCAAATGAAATCATACACAAGGAGGTTGATTTTCTGGGATGGAATATGTGGAAGCTTTTTATTCTACAAACACAAATACAAGCATTTCTTGATACAAGGTTACAGATTACCTGACTAGAGGAGCTTTAAATTCATCTAGAGTGGCTAGAGATGTTTTGCTATAGAAAATACGTCTTTTTCTTACATGATTCCAATTGTTTCTTTGTCATAGATGCACCACCCCATCCAAATGAAACCAGCAGATAGTGAAAAGAATAATGGTAAGTATTTCAAAACTAGCATTCTTTCATTTCATTCAATCTGTTACATGAGACATCTCCTCGTTCCAGTTTAGTAAACAGTGCAAAGACCCTTACCTGCATTGATAGCGTTCCACTGTAAATGTTATGCTTGGGAAAACCTTCTTTCAGTGTCCCTGGAAGAACTGAGATGAATGTTAAAAGTAAGATTTAGAACACATCTTGAACAAATAGGAAGTTTTCAAACAGAGTATAAAAGAAAAAGAAGAGCAGTATGTTTGCTTGCTTTTCCTTGCAGTTGTTACAGCCATACTATCAAGTTAAAGAAGATAACTTTTAAAAATTTCTCGCTTCTACAAATTATACAATTTGTAAACATGTAATATAAACATTTCATTTCTGTAAATAGGTTATAACATGTAGTAGCTGGTGAAGGTACTTTGACAATAGGACATTATGTTCAAGCATTCAAGCTTGTTCCGTATTGGAAATTCTGTCTTTTATAAAACCTACTTGTGCTTAAGGTGAAATGAGCAGATATTTTTGCTATTAATAGTATTATCAATTTCTTAGAACAAAAGTTTGTGTTCAGTGTTTTTTTTTTCTGTAGTCACGTAAACTTTTCACTTCCTCTAATTTCTTCATCAGGAAATTTTATATTCTATAAAATGCAATTGTAAATTCATTAAAGCCCAAGATGGTATTTATGATTTTTTATTATATAGCTTTAAAAACTCTTCTTGGAAATTCTGCCGGAGAATTTTGATTGATGAATATATACAACCAGAAGACAGCTAAATTTTAAAGATGCTTTTCATTAATTTTGAAAATTTATTCAGGAAAGTATGTTGGCAAAATTAAAGAATGGAAAAGAAAAGAAAAAAGAGGAAAAGGGCAAAATACTGTGGCAATTTAAAGGGTAACATATTTATTTCAGCATGTATCAAAATCTGTGTCTTTGGACATTTTGATCCATGGAATTCATAAAAGCTCACACTGAAATAAATCTGTTAAAAGTGTCATAGTGCTTTGACTCTTTCTCCCCACCCCCCTTTTCTTTTGCCCCTTTAGTTTGCCAAGATGCCAGGACAGGCTAACATTCCTACTTTTTGGAAACTCAGGACAGTAAACAATGATTTATTTGTATTTTTATTTTATGTGTTTATTTAAACATTGCAGATACTAGTGTCTTTCTTCCCCTTTTTTTCCTTACATACTTCGTACTTATTAGCAGTGGAAGACAGGAAACTGTTCATTGGGATGATCTCCAAGAAGTGCAATGAAACTGATATCAGAGTAATGTTCTCCTCATTTGGACAGATTGAAGAATGCAGGATATTGCGGGGTCCTGATGGCTTAAGCCGAGGTACAAAGAACTGATATGTGATTGCTAGTTTCCATTGTAGCAGGAGTGAATGATCTCAGGAGGATTGAGGCCCATTTTCCAGATTTGCTGGCAGCCCAAGAATGACATTCCAAAGGGTGTTATTTGGGGACTAATTAAAGGGACTAATTTGCTTACTGACTTTTTTTAAAAAAATTAAGTGCAGAATTTATGCCCTGGAAAAGTTGCTACATTGGCATTTTATTAAACAGGGGGGAAAACTACTCTCTTATGCCCTTTAGTGGCCAACATAATATGGGTGCTAGGAGAACTGGAGGCCCCCCAAAGCCTGGCAGAATTGCTCCCAGTGCCTCATAGAGAGTGCAAGGGAACTTCTGGAGGAAAATAATTTTGAAAATTGTGGGGGGGAAATTGCAGTAGGGACAGGTGCCTGGGAGGGCAACAGGCAGCTTGTGGGCCGGGCCACTCTTTGTCCACCTGAGCCTTATAGATCTCTCTTTCCCTGATCTCCTGGTGTTCCTTTGGGAATGGTTGGGAAATCAGCAGGATTCCCTTTTGTATTTTGGAATATCTATTACTTGGATAAGCCTAATTGGTAAGTGAGTTTGATCCTGTTTCTCTCTCCAGGTTGTGCTTTTGTGACTTTTACAACAAGAGCTATGGCACAAACAGCAATTAAAGCAATGCATCAAGCACAGACCATGGAGGTAGGAAATGACATTTTGTTGGGTTGGAAGATACACACAGACCTTGCAATTTAAATGAGCTGCGGATTCTTTGTAACACAGTTTCAAATGTCTGCAACACTTCAATTTTCAATATCCTTTGTTTGCATCTCTTGGTTCAAACTCACAAGCATACACACCTTTCTCTGATTTCATGAGAAAAAGGATGAGATACATAAAGTACAAAGCATAGAAGTACAACAGGATTGGAATTCTGGACTGTGGGAGGTTGTTTGAATAGGATTATTGTTCCTAAAAATATGAGATGGGGATCCTTTTTCAAGCTGGGAGATGAATTCCAATTTGGAATAGGTTTCTGGGGGGAAGGGTGCACAGTTGGACCACAACAGGGTGGGAGGAGCAGATGTAATTCCTACCAGCTTGGACACTTTTCTGTCATACATGCAAAGCAGGCTTAGTTCATGTCTGCTTAGAAAAAAAAGACTCAGTGCAACAGTGCCCCTGGCTGTAAAGCAAACTCAGTTCCAACCAAAAGCTTCCCAGTCTTTAAATTCTCTCCTTTGTCTAGTCACTACTCGGAGATAACAGCAGAAGTTTGTAGGCAAAATAAGGACCCCCACCCCAGTCTGGGTTCTCCATCCTTTTTATAGGTGAAAAACTATAGGGACCTGTTCTAAGATTTGGAGGTGATTCACAAATATATATTCACATGAATTACATTGCAGGGGTGCTCTTCGCCCATCGTAGTGAAATTTGCGGATACCCATAAGGATAAAGAACAGAAACGGCTTGCACAGCAGCTTCAACAACAAATGCAACAAATTAGTGCTGCCTCCGTTTGGGGAAACCTGGCTGGACTGAATACACTTGGACCCCAGTATTTAGTAGTGAGTGTGTTTACTGTGCAGAATCATTGCCGAGACAATTTATTTGCACTTATAGCTTGTTATAAACTTGTGCTGTGATTCTGTTGCAAAAATTTGGCTTTGTTTTAGTATTTCTTGGGAACGATGGTAAATGTAGGTTATTTAGTTGTGTCTCTAGTTACTGAATTGTTACACTTCATAGCATTAATATTTTTATACTGGTGTGGCAGATATGGGGAAGATAGAGAGAAGACTAAATGACTGGCCTTGTAGAGTTTTTGTTTATCATGTAAATTGAGAAAAGAAGCTGTTTTTTTATTTTACTATGCTACCAAAGTCTGAAGTGTTCACTGTGGCGTGAGGCATCCTGTGGTACTTGGGAATGCCATTGCTTTGTGTGTAGCTTGGTCTGGTGATGCATCAGCGTTGAAAGTTCTGCTTGTAACGGCACTCTGGCTGTGGTGTAGTGCAGTGTCTCCCAGGAATGGAGCCAGCCCTCATTCTCACTCTTGTTCTGTTTTTGGTGTAATGTCTAGCTTTATTTACAGCTCCTTCAGCAGACAGCAGCCGCCTCCTCTGGGAATCTGAACACACTGGGCAACCTTCACCCAATGGGAGGTAAGTTAGTTTCTCCCTCTGACTCCTGGAATCTGAATGCAGGTTTGACATCAAAATGAAAATTTCTGATTGTGGTAGCCAGTAAAGAAGATCATTAAGAGTGTTGGTGCAATATACTAATGTCACAGAAGATAGTTGCCTACAAGTGAGAGGACTCAGAATGGAGTGCTTTTCTCTCCACTGCCTCTGCATTCTTTCTAGGGTTTTGAAAGCAAATTTGCACCATCCTTTGTTCTTCAGAAAGTAAAACAGTAGAAAATGTGGTTGTAGTCAGCCAACTTTGCAGTTTGTGTCCCTTCTGAATTATACCTGATCTGTACCTGTTTTAAAGTTTGTCTTTCTCTTTGCTTACGAGATGCGCAATTTTCATTATGTATTCTTCAGCTGTGCTTTCTGACTAGCCTAGATTGTTTCCTGAACAGTGGAAGTCACCCAGATTGCTGTTTTTCTCCATTCAGATTCAACAGCAGTACAACACGAGAGGCAGCACCACACTGTCTGGTGCTTCCACTTTTTTTTTTTACTACTAGCTCTCACTTTCCTTAGAAGCATCCTCCAGTCACCATGGTGTAGTGCTTCAGGTTTGGGGCTAGGAACTCAGAGGGCTGTCCAGGTGCTAGTCCCCACTGAAACATAAAACTCACTGGGTGATAAAGTCAGCAAGTCTCTCTCAGATTAATGTTGTTGTGAAAATGAATTAGGGAGCAGGAGAGTCATGTATTTCAGCTGTTTCAGCTCTTGATCAATATCTGGTGTCGGTAATGCTGGATGAGGGTAAATAAACTGAAACTTAATCTGGACAAGACCGAGGTGCTCCTAGTTATTCGAAAGGCAGATTAAGGAATAAGGATTCAGCCTGTACTGGATGGGATTACACTCCCTCTGAAAACATAGGTGCACAGTTTGGGTGTGCTCCTGGACTCATCTCTGAACCTGCCTAGGCTTTGGCAGTGACCAAGAGTGCCTTTGCACAGTTAAAACTAGTATACCAGCTGCACCCATTTCTGGAGAAGTCTGACCTGGCCACAGTGACACTTCCCTTACTTATATCTTGGCTGGATTACCATAGCACACTCTATGTGGGGCTACCTTTGGAAAGTGCTTGGAAGCAGGCCCAAAACACTTCAGCCAGATTGTTAACTGGGGTTGGTCACAGGTATTACACGACTCCTTTGTTATATCAGCTCCACTGGCTGCTGGTCCGCTTCCAGGCTCAAATCAGAGTGCTGGTTTTAACCTATAAAGCCATAAACAGTTTGGGTTCAAGCTATCTCAAGGACTGCATCTTCCTTTATGAGCCCACCGAGGCGTTAAGATCAGAGGAGGCCTTTCTCTCAATTCCACCACCATCACAGGTATGCTTGGTGGGGACCCAGGAGAGGGCTTTCTCTGTCACTACTCCCAGACTCTGGAACTCCCACAGGAGGCCAGGCTGGTCTCATCTTTGCTATCTTTCTGCAAGCAGGTGAAGACATTTCTCTTCAGTCAGGCTTTTCCTTAATGCCTGACGAAGAGACAATAAATAAGATGGTTTATATTTTGTTGCTTCTAAATCTGTTTTTAGTATGCTTTTACCTAACATTTTTACTATTATGGCATTAATCCTTTTAAAATATTTGAATAATCTGCTATTTTTAGCTTTTAACATTGTGTTTTTAATGATGTACGCCATCTTGGGTTCTTTTTTAGGAGAATGATGAGGTAAAATATTTTAAATAAATAAAAGTATGCTATCTTGAGCTCATTGGAAGAAAAGTAGAATGTAAATGTGAAAAATAAATTTGAAAGGATAAAATATAGTAACTGAATATCTTTAGCTATCCTATCCTTTCTAGAAGTTGTTTAATGCTAATATATCACATATTGTGAAATGAGACATTCTTAAGACAAAGTCCAGAATCTTTTTGATTTTCCAGAGACTTCCTCATGCGCAGCAGGATATTCTGCTTTTCTACTCCTCCTCTTATGACTCTACGCCCCCCCCCCTTTAAAAAAAATCTGCTCTGGAGGAGCCCATACCTTCTAAAATAGGTTTTGAGGAGACATTGACAGCTGCAGGAGGAGATAAACTGTTTCCCCTTCTGCCGGTTGAAGTTATTCCAGTGAGGGGAAGGAGTAAATATTAATCTTTTATGTCCAGTTAGTAGAAATATGAATTCCTACAAATTCTCATGTTTGTCACAGGAGAAGTACTACTTTAAAATAAGGAACATCGTATGTTGTCTTTTATTTTAGAGCCCCGTTATACCTAGCTGTGCTCTTCTGTTTGACCAACCTGTATTTTTACCTGTTTACAGACAACAGAGTTTTTGAAGAAAGGAGAAAATCTGGGTTTCATATATTAGAAAAATAACATTAAACATTCCCTTTTTTTGCTTGTCTCACTAATCTACAATTTATCATATTTTCTGTGTCAGATGATAGTGTTTATTTAAAGTATTCCTAAACTACAGTTTCAGAATAATCCCTCTCTAAGATTTAAAACAAAATGATGTAGAGGTCATTAAGTGTGTAGGTAATTTATAATATCTTTGATTTAAACATTAAAAGGCTATAGTCCATAAAAGGATAAACAAAGTTCCATAAGCTTTTTATTTGAAAAGGAAACTGCTGTATAAGATTAATCAAGAACAAGGCTTCTTGAGCAAACTTGAAGAAGCAATATTAAAATGTGTACAATTTGATGTTAATGTGTACTTGGAACATTGGATGGATGGTGGGGATAACTAACCAATTGTCATCAGTGAAAGAAAAAGGGGTTATCAGGATTTTATGGTCAGTTTGGAACATCTGTATTTTAACAGTTGCTTTTTTCCTTAAACTGAATATACCTCTGGACTCCGCTTCTCTAACATAGACTAGACAACTTGTGACCTGCAGATTTTGTTGAACTTCCATCTTCCCTCACCATTGGTTTCAGATTATGAAAGAAACATGCAATTTAGCAGCATCTGAAGGACTACAGATTGGTCCTGCTCTTGCTTTAACATGTAGCCACTATAGAGATTTAAAAGCATTGGCAGTTGCAGTTATTTTTAACTTTATAGGCTAGGCAGGGGCTGAATGTGAGTGGTTTATAATGTATACTTTGAGACGTCTTAGACTTACCAAGGATCACCAAAAAACGGGGGGAATGTGTGTGGTTAATTTTTAATCCCATTTTTAAAAAGCATTTGCACCCCTCTTCAAACTAAGTTTGGAAGACCAGCTTACATAAGATCAGAAATAATGAAGACAGGATTCTACTAGCAACTCACATTCTCAAAGACATGATAAAAAGAAAAACATGCAGGGACAGAAGATGAAAATGAGCAAACTTTGGGGATCACTATTTAATGTTAAGAGTTCTTTAAATGACCTGCTAGGATGAAACGTTTCAGATGCAGCTAAACTAACCATGGGGATAATCTTGCCCTTCTTTTCTCCCTGTGCTGCAACTTGATGGAATGAACTGTTGTTGCTTAGACATTACAGGTTACAGATTACATACCAAGTAATATTTTTTTGTACAATGAGGTTTGTATTGGTTTCATCCCCCTCCTCACAAGTCTTCTGTGATACTGCTTCTGGGTCTGTCAGAGACCTTGTAGTTAGTAGCACAGGAACAGATGCAATATGCATTGATTGATGTGTTGCAGGGTTGAATGCGATGCAGTTACAGAATTTAGCTGCATTAGCAGCTGCAGCCAGTGCAGCTCAGAGCACACCAAGTGGTACTACTGCACTGAGTTCTTCCAATAGTCCTCTCAGTGTACTCACCAGTTCAGGTAAGAAGGCCATTTCTTAATCTAATACAGTGTTGTTGCATGTCTTAGGGCTGTTTCACTAATGGCAGAAGAAGTAGCTGTTCAGGATTTAATAATGAAACCATTAGCTACTGTGTGCCAAGATGCTACTGTTCCACTGTCCTGAAAGCATAATTCTGCCAATTGTACTTGATGAGGGGAAAGACAGTGCCAGTGTCTCATGTATACAGAGGATAACTGTGCTCATACCAATGTATGAGAAAGAATAATTTATTTTAATTTCCATTAAAGGATGTGTTTTTGTTTCAAAATGTAATTGATCATCTATCTGTTCTTTGAGCATTAGAGCATTATTTATCCCAGATTCTCCAGTGAATTCTCTGTTATTCATTTTTATGAATAGTATGTACATGTAGACACACATAAACATCAGTCAACCTGTTGACGTAGCACAAACCACCTGTTGTCCTATGCATGGGGCACATTTTACCCTTATTGCTATCAGAGTTCCCCAGGTGCAATGGTTTACTCTTTCCATGAACTTCAATAGCAGCTCTCTTATATGGATAGAAGAAAATAAAGGGTTTATTCAAGTACATATTCAGATGGAAACTAAACCTGTCTCTAGTGAGAATGCACTGGAGGGATTGGTGATGACCTTGAATAATGGGTGGTCAGTAAACTAATCTGTTGCCCCAGTGAAACAAGTTTTGTTCCTCTACTGGCAGCCTATTTACTCTGCTTTGTGGAACTTAAAAGGAGTTATGCTTTAGGTTTAGATTTTGGCAATACTTACTTCAGTGTGACACTAGAATATGGAAAGAGGTGCTACCCAGGAGGAGGTCATTGTGTGCATCATCTGGTACAGAGCCATCAACTTGAATGTTACCTCTAGCCTCGTATAAATTGTTCTCTGATCAATTTCTTTTGACAGATCCACTTGCCAGCTCACAAGGATCCCTACCCCAGAGGTCTTATTTCCATTTCAGTTTCCTTGCACATAAGACACAGCAGTCCTTCTGAGCTATGGGAGAAACTCCCACTGTCTCTTACCTACACCACATCATACACAAATGACAGGAGATTATATCTGTCATGTTTTCTGTGCATGTCAGAGAATGCACTGGAGGGATTGATGATGACTTTGAATAGTGGATGGTCAGTGTTCATGGGTGCCTTCATTTGTTTTTAGGTAATATTGAGACAGTATTTGAGGAATACATCCAAAATGAGCCTGCACTAATGTTCCCAGAATCATAGAATAGTGAAGTTGGAAGGGGCCTATAAGACCATTGAGTCCAACCCCCTGCTCAGTGCAGGAATACAAGTCAAAGGATATCTGCCAAGTGGTTGTCTAAATTTTTCTTGAATGCCTCCGGTGTTGGAGCACTCACCACCTCTCGAGGTGATTGGTTCTATTGCCATACTGTTCTAAGTTAGGAGGTTTTTCTTGATATTCAACCAAAATCTGGCTTCCTGTAACTTGAGCCCATTGTTGTGTGTCCTGTACTCTGAGATGACTGAGAACAGGTCTTGCCTGTCCTCTGTATGAGAGCCTTTCAAATATTTGAAAAGTGCTATCATATCTTCCCTCAGTCTTCTTTTCTCAAGGCTAAATATGCCGAGTTCTTTCAGTCTTTCTTCATTGGGTTTGGTTTCCACCCCCCTGATCATCGATGTTGCCCTCCTCTGAACTTGTTCCAATTTATCAGCATCCTTCTTGAAGTGCAGTGTCCAGAACTGGACACAATACTCAAGATGAGGCCTAACCAGAGCCAAATAGATGGGAACTCTATTTAACTACTTTTTTGGTATTTTAAATTATCCTTAGCATTCTTTGTACATATCATTAATTCAACATTTTCTGGCATGTTGAAGACAATAGTAAGACATATGTTGGAAGCAGCTGTTGGTGTTTTACTTTCTCATTTTAATAGCAGGTTCATCACCTAGTTCCAGTAGCAGCTCCTCTGTTAATCCAATGGCTTCTCTTGGAGCACTGCAAACCCTCGCAGGGGCTACTGCTGGCCTCAATGTTGGGTCTTTAGCAGGTGAGTTCAGTATGAAGGAAAATGCCACCCAGAATTTGCTATTTGTTTTGTTTTTCCTGAACTGTCTCTCAATATAATACCAACATGTATGTTTTGAAAACTCATCCACAAGTCATTTCCTAACAGACATTTGTTCATTTTATCTGCATAGGAATGGCAGCCTTAAATGGTGGGCTAGGCAGTGGTGGCCTTTCAAATGGCACAGGGAGCACAATGGAGGCCCTATCTCAGGCCTATTCTGGGATCCAGCAATATGCTGCTGCTGCACTGCCCACACTCTATAACCAGAGTCTATTAACACAGCAGAGTATAGGTGCAGCAGGAAGTCAAAAGGAAGGTAAGCGGAAGACAATTGTGGGAAGGATTGTTCATGAATGGTTGAACTGCAGAATTGCCACCTATGTTGTTACACATAGAGCATTGTCTTATGTAATTGTAGAAGCCATGGACAAAAATTCTGTAAACTATCAATCTGTATACTCTCAATCTCTGTAAACTATCATTTGGACTCTTCCACCAAATGACTTTTGTTGTTTAGTCGTTAAGTCGTGTCCGGCTCTTCGTGACCCCATGGACCAGAGCACGCCAGGCCCTTCTGTCTTCCACTGCCTCCCAGAGTTGGGTCAAATTCATGTTGGTAGCTTCGATGACACTGTCCAACCATCTCGTCCTCTGTCGTCCCCTCTTGGCTTCACACTTTCCCAACATCAGGGTCTTTTCCAGGGAGTCTTCTCTTCTTATGACATGGCCAAAGTATTGGAGCCTCAGCTTCAGGATCTGTCCTTCCAGTGAGCACTCAGGGTTGATTTCCTTCAGAATGGATAGGTTTATTTTCCTTGCAGTCCAGGGGACTCTCAAGAGTCTCCTCCAGCACCACAATTCAAAAGCATCAATTCTTCGGTGGTCAGCCTTCTTTATGGTCCAGCTCTCACTTCCATACATTGCTACTGGAAAAACCATAGCTTTGACTATGTGGACCTTTGTCGGCAAGGTGATGTCTCTGCTTTTTAAGATGCTGTCTAGGTTTGTCATCGCTTTCCTCCCAAGAAGCAGGCGTCTTTTAATTTCGTGGCTGCTGTCACCATTTGCAGTGATCATGGAGCCCAGGAAAGTAAAATCTGTCACTACCTCCATATCTTCCCCTTCTATTTGCCAGGAGGTGATGGGACCAGTGGCCATGATCTTAGTTTTTTTGATGTTGAGCTTCAGACCATTTTTGGCACTCTCCTCTTTCACCCTCATTAAGAGGTTCTTTAATTCCTCCTCACTTTCTGCCATCAGAGTGGTATCGTCTGCATATCTGAGGTTGTTGATATTTCTTCCGGCAATCTTAATTCCGGCTTGGGATTCATCCAGTCCAGCCTTTCGCATGATGTATTCTGCATATAAGTTAAATAAGCAGGGAGACAATATACAGCCTTGTTGTACTCCTTTTCCAATTTTGAACCAATCAGTTGTTCCATATCCAGTTCTAACTGTTGCTTCCTGTCCCACATATAGATTTCTCAGGAGACATATAAGGTGGTCAGGCACTCCCATTTCTTTAAGAACTTGCCATAGTTTGCTGTGGTCCACACAGTCAAAGGCTTTTGCGTAGTCAATGAAGCAGAAGTAGGTGTTTTTCTGGAACTCTCTGGCTTTCTCCATAATCCAGCGCATGTTAGCAATTTGGTCTCTAGTTCCTCTGCCCCTTCGAAATCCAGCTTGTACTTCTGGGAGTTCTCGGTCCACATACTGCTGAAGCCTACCTTGGAGGATTTTGAGCATAACCTTGCTAGCGTGTGAAATGAGTGCAATTGTACGGTAGTTGGAGCATTCTTTGGCACTGCCCTTCTTTGGGATTGGGATGTAGACTGATCTTTTCCAATCCTCTGGCCACTGCTGAGTTTTCCAAACTCGCTGGCATATTGAGTGTAGCACCTTAACAGGCTCATCTTTTAAGATTTTAAATAGTCCAACTGGAATGCCATCACCTCCACTGGCCTTGTTGTTAACCATGCTTTCTAAGGCCCACTTGACTTCACTCTCCAGGATGTCTGGCTCAAGGTCAGCAACCACACTATCTGGGTTGTCCGGGACATCCAGATCTTTCTGGTGTAATTCCTCTGTGTATTCTTGCCACCTCTTCTTGATGTCTTCTGCTTCTGTTAGGTCCCTACCATTTTTGTCCTTTATCATGTCCATCTTTGCACAAAATGTTCCTTTAATATCTCCAATTTTCTTGAACAGATCTCTGGTTTTTCCCTTTCTATTCTTTTCCTCTATTTCTTTGCACTGTTCATTTAAGAAGGCCCTCTTGTCTCTCCTTGCTATTCTTTGGAAGTCAGCATTCAATTTCCTGTAACTTCCCCTATCTCCCCTGCATTTTGTTTCCCTTCTCTTCTCTGCTATTTGTAAGGCCTCATTGGACAGCCACTTTGCTTTCTTGCATTTCCTTTTCTTTGGGATGGTTTTTGTTGCTTCCTCCTGTACAATGTTACAAGCCTCCATCCATAGTTCTTCAGGCACTCTGTCCACCAAATCTAGTTCCTTAAATCTGTTCTTCACTTCCACTGTGTATTCAAAAGGGATTTGGTTTAGATTCTACCTGACTAGCCCAGTGGTTTTTCCTACTTTCTTCAGTTTAAGCTTGAGTTTTGCTATAAGAAGCTGATGATCAGAGCCACAATCAGCTCCAGGTCTTGTTTTTGCTGACTGTATAGAGCTTCTCCATCTTTGGCTGCAGAGAATATAATCAATCTGATTTTGGTATTGCCCATCTGGTGACGTCCATGTGTAGAGTCGCCTCTTGAGTTGTTGGAAAAGAGTGTTTGTGATGACCAGCTTGTTCTCTTGACAAAACTCTATTAGCCTTTGCCCTGCTTTGTTTTGAACTCCAAGGCCAAACATACCTGTTGTTCCTTTTATCTCTTGACTCCCTACTTTAGCATTCCAGTCCCCTGTAATGAGAAGAACATCTTTCTTTGGTGTCAGTTCTAGTAGGTGTTATAAGTCTTCATAGAATTGGTCAATTTCAGCCTCTTCAGCATGGGTGGTTGGTGCATAAACGTGGATTACTGTGATGTTGAAAGGTCTGCCTTGGATTCGTATTGAAAGCATTCTATCATTTTTGAGATTGTATCCCAGTACAGCTTTTCCCACTCTTTTGTTAACTATGAGGGCTACTCCATTTCTTCTATGGGATTCTTGCCCACAATAATAGATATGATAATCTTCTGAATTGAATTCACCCATTCCCGTCCATTTTAGTTCACTGACGCCCAGGATGTCAATGTTGATTCTTGCCATCTCCTGTTTGACCACATCCAGCTTACCAAGGTTCATAGATCTTACATTCCAGGTTCCTATGCAGTATTTTTCTTTGCAGCATCGGACATTCCTTTCACTTCCAGGCACGTCCGCAGCTGAGCGTCCTTTCAGCTTTGGCCCAACCACTTCATTAGCTCTGGAGCTACTTGTCGTTGTCCTCCGCTCTTCCTCAGTAGCATGTCGGACGCCTTCCGACCTGAGGGGCTCATCTTCCAGTGTCATATCTTTTAACCTTTTGTTTCTGTCCATGGAGTTTTCTTGGCAAAGATACTGGAGTGGCTTGCCAGTTCCTGCTCCAGGTGGATCGCGTTTACTCAGAACTCTCCACTATGACCTGTCCGTCTTGGGTGTCCCTGCACGGCATAGCCCATAGCTTCTCTGAATTACTCAAGCCCCTTCGCCATGACAAGGCAGCAATCCGTGAAGGGGACCAAATGATTACTGTACATTAATTGTTTCTTATGAGCTTTGCACTGTTAGGAAGCATTCTAATTAAATCAATGCCTTTCACTTAGACAAAATATGTGCTTTTTGCTTTTAGAACCTTTATAAATGTCATATTTATCAATTTTACTCTGTTTTGGGAATCAGCCTTAACTGATTTGATTTGAATCAGCCTTAACACTTTCTGAATTATGAGACAGTGGCAAGGATCCTGTTTAGTGTAGTAAATCACACTAGAGTAGGCCCATTGAATCAGTGGAGATTTGTTCAGTCAACTCTTTCATGAATTCCATTGTTTCCATGAGCCTACTCTTATGGTGATTATAATAAGCAACAGAATTTCAGCTATTATAAGCATAGAGAAAAACTTAAAAACTAGTTTTGTAATCATATATTGGTTTTCAAAATCCCTTCATGTGTTTAGATGTACAGTACTTTTTTCTTTTATCTACCTAAATCTCATATTGAGGAGACTTCTTTGGAAAAGTCTTTTATACTGAGGTTTGTGCCAGGAGCAGAGCTTGAATAATACTTTGTACTTTTGTAGATCTAAGCTGACTTCTACAAATCTGAATGGGGTTTTATTTCTGATTTAATTTTCCATACCAAGTCTCTAAGAGTTCTGCTTCCTTTGACTGTGTTTTTAAATGGGTGTTTTAAAGGTCCAGAGGGAGCCAATCTATTCATCTATCACCTCCCCCAGGAGTTTGGGGACCAAGACCTGCTGCAGATGTTCATGCCTTTTGGGAATGTCGTCTCTGCCAAGGTTTTTATTGATAAGCAGACCAATCTCAGCAAGTGTTTTGGTATGTTGAATTAAGTGGAAAAAAAAACTGAAAATGAGAGAAAGCCTAGTTATTATAATACCATGAGATACACAAACCTAGTCTTTCATCAAAAGATGCTTTAAGGGGGAAAAACCAGAGATGATTAAAGTAATTTTTAATGTATAAAACTGTAGAGTGCAATACTCCCTTACTCACATGTTAATTTGCCAATAACATTCCTAGAGTAATTTGAGCTCTTTAGTTTCCTCAGCTTGTCTTAAAGATATTCTTCAGACCTCAGAGCTATGTCTCATCTTACATTTTGGATTTCCCCCTTTTCTCGACTCAAGTTTCTTTAGCCTTTTACCTTAACTCAGTTTCTTTAGCCTTTTGACAGTTGTCAGCTCAGTACTCATTTATTGATTGGTTTGGTTTGATTTGATTTTTATCCCTCCTTTCTACCCTAGAGGGAACCCAAGGTAGCATTAAAAATGTAAATTAATAATTAGTTTCAAAAAATTAGATTAAAAACTGAATATATACATATTTAAAAGATATTTTAAAACTACATTTTGAAAGTCCTCTGCATCTCATTTGCCTCTTGGCTCCTTAAAAGCCTCTCTAAAGAAGTAAGTCTTCACTTTCACAGAAAGAAAGGAGGGAAGGGGGCCAACCTACACCTCCTGAGGAAATGAATTCTCTATTGTGAGAACAGCCACAGAAAAAGCCATTTCTCAGTTCCTCACCAGATGTGCTTGTAAGAGTGGTGGGACTGAGAGAATGCACTCCCCTGAGGATCTTAATGCATATGGAGGCTAGTACAGAGAGATAAGCCATAAAGGGCTGTCTGTCATGACCAGCACTTTGATTAAGACACAAAACTGAACTGGCAGCCAATGAAGCTATTGTAACTGGGTGGCATTATCATGGTAACCAGCCTCAGTATATGTCTGATAACAAACTTGTTCTGCATTACTTGATAATGCACAAAACTGTGTACAGTGATAAGCCGTAGTGGTTTGATTCAGACATGTTTTGCACCTAGATTCTTCAGATTTCAGAGAGGGCTTTCTCAGTGGCCACAACCAGTCTTTCGGACTCCTTGCTAAGATAGGTTAGGTTTGTCCCACCCCTGCTCTTCTAGTGGCAGGCAAACACCTTTTCATTTAAGCTGAACTTCAGCAATTAAAAGCCTACAGTATAACATCTCATTTGATGTCCTGTTTTAAAATAAATTATTACTATTATTTTTAATTAAGTTATTTTAAATAATGTTAAGCTTAATTGCATTCTAATTATATAATTGAATTTAATTCTGATATTTGGGGTTTCATTGCATTTTACTCTTCTGTTGCTTTAAGATGTTCTGTAAGCTGCCTTACAGTTCTGGGTCCCAGTTCTGGGAGAAAGGCAGCATATAGATTACATAAATAATGTCTGTAGCCTTTTGCAACCCTGGTATCTTGTCTCACACCATTACAGGCTCCCTTCACACACACACACACACCCAGGGATGGGATGTGGACACAGAATGCAAAGCTCATGAGGTTCTACATTTGCATAGTTCTTCAGTTCCCTCCATCCAGTAGCAGTTGCCTGTGTTCTGCCCTTATCAGAGGGCTTTTCAACTTGGCATGCCATGAAGCACAAGAGGATATCTCTGGAAGGGGATGCCAAATTCCCCTCTCTCTGTGTGTCTTCTTTGCTGCCTCTCACGCTATATCATGTAGTACTCTTGCATGTCCTTCTGTTACTTGTTGAGCTCTTACAGTTAGTTACATGTAGAAGACATATTGGCCAAAGAAATGACAGAAACCAACTCAACTAATTGACAGGGTATTAAGTCACAAAGTGTTCATGCACCTTGTCAATTAGCCAAGGTTATTTCCATGATTTTACTTTATGCATAGCTAAAATTGTGGTCATTAACATGTACCACAGCCATATGTATATATTTAGCATTGATGTATTCTTGGAACACAATTAGACATGGGAGCTTTGTATTCATATCCTGGGGGATACAAATACGGAGCTTGGCACCACAGGTGCCACAGTGGTCCATTCCCGCCCCCAGAACCAGCCTGGTCCACTCGCCGGGCTCCTTGCAGCTCACTCATCCAATGGCAGTGACATCGCACCAATCACAGATGTAGTCCCACCAGCACTGCTCTGCCTCTCCCCTCAGCTGACCACTCAGCAGCTGAGTAGGGAGACTCATCTTCTTGCTGGAGCAGTCGGTTTTGGGGAAAGGTGGGGCAGTGCTGCTATGTCCACAATTGGCACCATGTCACCGCCGTCTAACTCATGCACTGCAAGTGGCCCAGTGAGTGGACCGGGCTGGTTCTGGGGGACAGGAATGAACCACTGTGGCACCAAGCTTTGTATTAATATCCCCTGTGATACGAATACGAAGCTCTCGTGTCTGAATACAATTCTAAATTTAACTGGGCAGATTTTTCCTGTATCCTGTAGAATATCTGTTTACTCAGCCTTAAAGCAGCCTGTAGTTACTTATAGTATTTGGGTATGTGTTGCTGTTCTCTGTTACTTTCTTTGTAACACAATTAAATTTAAATCAATACCCAGGGCATTTGAGTATATTTGTGTACTTGGACCATTTATTTCAAGAACTGCAACCATTTCGTATATGTGTGCACTGACATTTTAGATTGACAATTGAACTGCCATCTCATATCTCAGTTCACTCCTTTACCTGGTATCCTGAGAGGCCACTGCCCACTGGTCTTGCTGAACTTACTTGCTAGATCTGGTCCCCATCCTTGGAGCAATAGGGTCAAAATGCTGTCAAGACTTGGGTGAGAAGCACTGAAGCTAGGAACAGAATCAGAACCTATTTAATTTATGTTCAGTTAAATTAGCCCCACCATACTACCCTGAAAACACTCAATCTCATGTGATTTTGGAAACCAAACAGGGGACAGATCTGGTTAGTACTTGGATAGGAGACCACTGGAGAATATTGGGGATCGCCTGGTAGAGCCCAGAAAAAATATTGTCTGAAAACCAAAAGAACTGTTGCTAGTCGGAGTTTGATGATAAGTAGGCCTTGATATTAGACAGCTTCGTATATTCCTGTGCTGCCAGTAAGAGAACACATTTTCGGTTAGTGGCTACAGCTCAGGAAGGCATTTTGCTTCCACACTTTATAGACAGATGAACAATTCATGTACCTTGCAGGCATTATATGAATGCAAAGGTTGACAATGTTTTCTGCGTAAACATATGCAGCATCAATTATTTCCATCCCACTTTCAACTTTTGTACATCTTCTAACAAGAGTCTTTTGCTTTTCTTAGGTTTTGTAAGTTATGACAATCCAGTCTCTGCACAAGCTGCCATCCAGTCAATGAATGGATTTCAAATTGGCATGAAGCGACTGAAAGTACAGCTCAAGCGCTCTAAGAATGACAGCAAGCCATACTGAGCGCCCCTCCCCTCTGGAACTGGAGTGAGAAGGATCTTCTGGTAAGTTGGGAGGAGTGCGCTTAGTGATTCCAAAACTCTTGGAGGCTGTATTTTTACAGTCACAGAAGCTAATTGATGTCATTCTGTCTGGCACACCTTCCCCTGAAGACTCAGCTGCAGCCTCTACTGGGAATTCTTCGGATGGAGGACAAGTTTGTGCTTTTGTTTCCAGTGTTTTACTTTGGAGTTTAGGTGCCATATCGCTGATCTTTTTAAAAGTTTGCTGTGTTTGTAACCAGTGTGTTTTGAGAAGGACCAATGCCAGCCACTTTGGGGAGGAGAGGAAAATAATAGATGCGATTGGCTCTGTTTTATTTAGACATGACAAGGAAAAATGAAACGGATCTATTACCAGCCACCAAGTGATGTTCATGAAGAAGGGGAGGGGGGTGATCTGAACCCAAACAATTTGGCGACTGGTTATTGAGCCAGAGCCCAAGGAATCTTGCCAAATTCTCATTTCCCCAGCTTTACTTAATTAATACAAAGACTTATTTTGAATCACTGGAGCATGAGAAAAAAAAGTTGGGTAAAATATTCATGTGTTAAAGGAAAACTGCAGTAATTCTAATGCTATAGTACACTTGCAGCAGGTGCACATGCTGCTTACAAAATGATCTACTAATGTTTTTGACTTCAAACGTTTACAGTCCAACCAGAGCAACCTTTTAAAATCTACCAGTCTTTCAGTATTTCTTACTTGATGGAAATTAAGCTTGAAAGTAATCAATTTAATGCAGAGGCATGTACCATCAATTTAATGCAGAGGCTGTAAATCAGGAATTCCTGGTTTTTGCTTAACATTTGCTGCATGTTCTGTCTTGATCACAGTTTTTATTTCTTATCCACAGTTCTTTACCTTATATGTCACATTGTGACTAGAATCAGTACTCATAGAGTACAGCTTAAACCTTCCTACATACAAAATTGATTGATGGCTTTTAAATAAGCTGATGTTGCTCTGATTTCTGGAATTCTTCATTTCTGCATACATTCTAGAAGGGAGCATCCAGAAATATACTATCCCAAAGATCTTTTTTCCAATATCAATGTATTTTGTCATCTAGCTACATTGTAGTTTTCCTTTGACTGCATGTGCCAATGTAAAACATGAAGGGCTACAAGCAAAGGGCTGAATTTGCACAGAATCTTGGTCCTGCCTTTATATTGTCTGTAGCCCTTTGCCTAATCACTTGAAGTCAAATTTCTTCCCCATCTAGTACACACATAATTGTTCAAGTGTATTTACCAAAGTGTTAAAAAAAATTTTTTTTTTTTGTACATACTGATGACACTGGACTAAAGGGAATGTTTGACATTCTGGCCTGAGCCATGGCAAGAAGTCATCATAGAACATAGCCGTTAAGCCACAAACACCACCTCTGTCTGTGGGAAAGTTTACGTGCTACATTACAAAATTCAATGCAAATATACACTCTCATGCTACTCTCTTTCCATTTTATTATCATGCTTCTTCACAACATACTAGTCATCCCACAAGCCTTGGATTTTGAAGCCAGTTATTCAAAGAAAGAGAGAGCAGATTTTTTCAGAAATGGCTTCCAGTTCACTCCATCAAGAAGAGCCGCAAGAGTTATCCAGCCTGAAATGTCATTTTAGAATGTGCTGGGAATAGTAAAGCGCTCAGTACAAGAATTGGGCATAACCATGGACAGAGTGTCCTGGCACATTAAACCTCAGAGGTGTAAGTTGTGTAAGGCCATCCATCTCAGGTTCAAGTGATATTTTCAGTTAAATCTGGAACTGTTGTTAACGCTAACTTGTCTGTAAACTTGACAGATGGATCAGTAAATATTAAACTGTCAGTATTATAAAGCACACACAGTGGTGGCAAAAAGGTTGAATGGTCAGACTGCCAAATTTTCCATTAATGCTGGCATATGGTGCCCTTCTGTGTTGAATTATTTGGGTCTGTTCAGAAAACATGTGCATACACTTAGGTGAACTGTATACATTTGAATTTTGTGCACTAGGAAAAATTGTGTCCTAATATTCTGCAGCGGGAAAAAGAGTATTGAAGTGTGGAGGCTTCCAAAGTTGTCATGGGATTTTTTTTTAATATAAATAGTATACTTTTCAGGAAAAAAAAAGGTCATGGTTGGGAGCAGCTGCTCCTGATATAACCAAGAATGTTGTTTCTATTTTTATAGAAGTTTTATACTGCTCCAGGGTGGAGGATATTTATTATCTAAATTATTTCACTGGAAAAGACCAGGGTTTTGCATAATCCTGAATGTGATTGTGTTACACAAACATACAACAATGTGCTTGATATAAACTACTGAACTTCAGTGGCCTGTTTGCAGCTGGACAAACTGCTAAATAGGAAAAGAATTAATGCTGTGAACCAGTGGAGGGGGAAATTTGTCCTCAAGTTTCTCTATAGTCACTCCTCCCAGTATCTCTTCTGTCCCTTGTACTCTTTGAGTCCCATTTTTTGTTACTCTTTTAGCCACTGATGTTGGCTTCTCTGAATAATCTTTTCTGTCACTTTTTATTTAATGTTGATAGCCTGTCTGTATGCCTTCATCATGACCACTGTGAGGCAGATTGTCTCCTTTTGAATTCATAAGGCAACACTTCAGCATAGATCGTCCTTTAATATTTCTAAGTACAAGACTGACTCCTTTGCCCTCATTCCATATGGCACTGTAACCAAAGCAAATATATCCAGGTTAAATTCCAAAACTCAAACCTTTGAAATACACTGGCAGAGTTTTTGTGCCTTTGGTGCTGGTGCTTTGAATTAAGCTAAAAAACTTGAACCAAAATTTGCCTTCTCAAGTTTAGTTGCTATGCTAGCATATGATTTTAAAAACAAATAATAAAATTAAGTCCCTGAAGTAAATTTTCTGTTAGCAGAAATGTTGCTCTTACACAAATACACAGAGAGACATGCTTTCTCGTTTGAGGGTTTGATCCAGTCTGTCATCTTCTGGAGTTTTCTGCATAATTTATACCTCCTTCCAGATCTGAACAGATAGTTTGGCAAAAGCCCTCAACATTATCTTGTTTGCTGTCCTCTCAGGCATATCAGATTATTCATCTACATTTGGACCAAAGGAACAAATGGATCAAATGTGCACTGATTTATTGCTCAAAAATGGCTATTTGTATGTCAATTTACTCAGCCTTATTAAATACAATTGTATTTAATCCAATTGTATTTAATAGAGCTAAGTAAATTGACATACAGACTTTGAGCAATAAATCAGTGCACATTTGATCCATTTGAATTAATTTGTATTTAATACAATTGTATTTAATCATGAGCATAGTTCTAGATATATTTTAGATTAAAACAAGTTCTCAAGATAAAATGACTGTTCAGTAACATGAAGTTTTGAGATTAGAATGAATAAAGGGAGACATGCTGTACTGAAAGATATTTTGGGTTTGGAAGTCATGAGGGAAAGATTGAAGTATCACTTTCCAAAAGAGTCTTTTTTTTTTAAGGAAAATATCACCTCTGGACAATTGCTGATGAAATTGCCATATGATTATTAAGATTTTCCATGTGATCATTTGATCATTGAGTGTGCATCCTACTGATTATTGTGAATGGGTGTCTGGGTGGGAGAGAGACATTGCTTTTGAGGTTCCACTTAATGTACTTCATATTAATAACAAAAATCCCAAAGATGCTACTTATTTGGTAACCTGGCATTGTTAGCCTCTGTAAATCTCCCCCTCCCTTAACAAATATGGTGGATTGGATCCAGTGTCCCCACCCTCACCACCAACAGCAATCCCTGAATGAAGTGTCATCCAGAAGATGCCAGTGATAAAAGAAATGAGGTTATTTTTACCTGTTCCAACCACCATCTGCATTCCCTGGCACCCCTTCCTACCATGTTCCGGAGGGTCTTCTAACACTCCAGATTTTGGAGGATTGCCGGGAGGGGACAGCAGTGGAGGAGGAAACTAATGAAGTTCTCCTCTTCTCTCTTTCCATCAGTCTAAATGCTCCCTGGATCAGAATTTTTATGTTTCTAGAAGGAGTATCTTCATCTGTAGAGCACCGACTCTGGATCCAACCCAACGTTGTTTACTTTCAGCTAAAATAACCTAAAATTTAATAGCTAATATAGTATAATACATGTAGACAGAAGCTGCAGGTCAGCATCATTTTGGGAATCCACATATACAGACAGAAGGTTCCTCTGTGTCACTGAGCTGAAATGTACCTGTATGTTTAAAACAAGATGTTGTAATATGTTTTTAACTATAATTGGCATGGAAGTTAGGGTGGATGTAACAAACACATTTTTCCAAGTAATCAAATGCTACCACAGATGGTTTTTCATCTTATACCATCTTATTAACAGAATGCTTCAGTGTATCTGTCCTTGCAAATTATGTCTTTTGTGTTGTGCCCCACTCTCAGCTCTAAACAGTCTTTCTCAAGATGCTTCAGACAAAATGCCTTACACTCAAACTAGTAATAGTGACTGTAGAACTTCTGAGAGTCCAGAATTCCTCCTCACAGATTGAGGGAGCAAGATTTAGTTTATTCAAGGAGTTGCAAAATAAAGTTTACTTGCAAGTATCATTGTAAAAAGAGCTCAGCTAAGGCAAGTCTTGACTTGCAGTCAAGTCTTAATTCCTTCCTATTTCATTAGGTTCAATTCCACTTACATATATTATGTCATTTTTGGGCTCTCAAATGAAAAACCAGTATCCTTGTTTCCTGAGGCAGAATATTACTGCATTTTAAAACATACAGGATTGGAATTGTGGAAGCTGTTGCAGCTAATTGACAAGGTGCAGGGCACATAAACAACATGAGCAGCATCTAATCAGTTAGCCACTATGGCTTTTCCAGTTCTTCTTCCACATACATAAAAATGTAATGGCTGGAGTCCTACTGGTATTTGAGTATGTTGGCTGCCTCAGATGGTTTTTCATTTCACAGATGGGAACGTTGTATGTATTAATTTGCATAGACTAATTGCACTTAATTGATGAAGTGCTAGGGCACATCTCAGTTGCACAGTTAGCCATGTGACTAAGCAGGCACTCAAGATGTGCTCCAGTATCTCATCAGTTAGCCACAATTAGGCTCAGCAAGTTTGCACATACTTCAGCTATCAATCTCCCAGGGATTCTTTCTGTGTCTCCCATTTCTTATATTCTGAGGTGCCCTGGAACCACATAGAAAAAAATCAGGTTCTACTGAAAGGGTTCACTTCAAGTTATCTCCATCAAACAGAAGTAGTAAGAATGCTGGCTTGGAGCTGTGATGAATGCACAGCTGCCTGTGTGGCACTAAGCCATAGCCCATTCTGCAGCTATGCCTTTCCTTCATTTGGTTTCTGACAGTTTTGACATTTATTTAGTGTCTTAAGCACTTCAACTTTTACTTGTTCATTGTCAGCATGTGCTGCCCTTCCCTGTCAAATCCCTTCCCCAAGAGATCTCATTGTACAGTGCCCATTCTTGTTCTTTCTCTCTCTCTCTCTCTTTCTCTTCCTCTCTCTCTCTCTCTCTCTCTCTGTTTGGATGTACTGCTCTGTGTAACTCAGTGGGTCTCCTTCTTTCTGGTTTGTTTTTTTTCTAGATTCCTGCCGTTTGTTCATCGTTGTGCCTAAAGCATGTCGATGTGGCGTTCAAGTACATCGTCCAAATCCTTGTCTCTTCAGCTTCTCTGATGCTTGAACTCTCACCTTTTGACCTTGTGTTGACTTTTGATGCTGATGTGTATTTTTATTATGTTTGTTTCTTCTTTCTTTTTTTTTCCTTTTTTTGTGCTGCCAAATTGGTTTTGCTAGAAAGACTGCTGAAGGGGAATATTTAAACTTGCATTTGAATATAAAAAAATTCTATTTTTCTAGAACTTCGTAAGATAACCACTTGATTTTGTGATTCTGATTCTTTGTAATTGTCTTCAGAGCAGCCTTGCTAGCATACCTCGTGGAGTATTTGTATTTCTGTGAACATACAGCCAATCACTTTCTAGGCTTAGTTTTTTCTGTGTGCATAGTTTTAAAACAAAAATCTTTGAAGGAAAAAGTAAAATGATGCAACTTAAAACTTTCAGGAGATTTCTAGTCATATTTTGCTGAATCTACTTTCTGTGCTTGGAAAGATAGCTTATATTTGACTTGGGTAGGCTCAGCAGAAAAACACTTGAACTACACTTTCTCCTGATTGTGGCTGCATTTTTGTCCTGGCACTTACTGCTTTTTCCTTCCTGTGTGATTATCAGCCTTGTCTGCAGTGAAAGTTTAATCAAAGTTGATGTTGTATTTTGTTAAACCCTAGCATGCTTAGTTTTTTGTAACTACAATCTCCTCAGCAAAATGTGAGATTCTGTTTTTTTCCTTTAAAAATTCAAATAATGCCCTTGTAAACGTTTTGCATGTTTCCTGCTGTGTTCTTCACAATCCTGTATATATCTATATATACACACATACACCCTTCACCTCTGTTTTCTATAGTTTGTGCAAAAACTGAGCAATTTAATAGGTTTCAGTGCTATCCTTTTTAGATGTCAGACTTGTGGTCATATGTTATGTAATGACATCTCCTGTGCATTTGGACTGCTCAACACAGAATCTGCACCCTGATCAATCATAACTGTGGAAAGGTCTCAGGGGGCTTGGTTGCACTGTTCCAATGGTGGTAGTGATGGGGACAAAGATGGCAGTGATGGCGGCAGGGATAAAAGTCAAGTAAAAGTGTGGAATATTTGCTATAATATTGCTTCTAAGATCCATTGGAGCTAAAAGCTCTTTTGGAGTAGCCTTAATTTGTACCTCTTGTTTAATATGTGGCTTGCTTTGTGAGTTTTAACACCATTAAATCTCAGTGGACAGAAGCTTGGTTGCTCTCCAGCCTTTACACTTGAAGTAGCATGTTCTGTGTATTCCATAGAAGGAATCTGCAAGCCTACACAAAACTGCTGACTCTTTCTCCAAGTGACAAGCACAATATAACAGCTTGCTAGCTGTTACCTGAACAGGGTACCAACCCCGGCTCCTTTTCTCAGGGGCCTTAGCTGGGGGATCTCCTCTTTGGAGAATTTTTTTTTTCAGTTTTTAAATTGGGTAAGGAGTCATGCAGTTTTCCTTTCTTTCTTTTTTCTTGTTGGCCTAATGAAGAAACAGGACAGATTCTCCTTCTCTAGGAAGAATACTTCAGCCTTGCTGCCATATGATCTGTTATAAACATATAATACTAGGTTTTGCTGCACCTGCAGGAAAATCCTGTGGTAGGTGCCTAATCACAAGAGGCAAAGGGATGGGGAAACCAGGAAGGAACTAACAGGAAGAAATAGTATGAAACTATATAGTTGGAGTGTGGGAGTGTTTAAGAAACCTATCTAGGCCATGCAGAGTTAGTTTGTTCCGAGATTAGGGACGAAAAAGATTGCCATCCTCTTGTTGGATGGGCAGTATTTTTCCATGCATGTTTGATAGATACAAATAGGTAACTTTTCCCTCAACCTTGTGATCATCGCCTTTTGAGGATGGGAGTTGTTTGAAAAGGGATATATGGCTGCATTATTGGGGGTAGAGCTGTGAGATGCTTGCCATTAGGCTTACAGTCACAATGCACAGGGATGTCTGACAGCAGGGAATTTGAGAACCCTGCATTATATTGATTAATTTTGCCAATACATTTATTTACGATGCGTTATACAGTTTCATGAGGAAGTCTGGAGAATCCTGTGGAAAAAAAAATCTCTGGAGAAAACCAAAATGCCAAACATTGGGTGTTCCTTTTCTCTTTTCTTTTTTTGGTTGTTTTAATTATTCTGTGGTGGTTTTAATGGATTTGAGACAGTAAAGCAGCAGCTGCCTTTTATTTCTGGCTGCTTTTTGTGAATAATTTAAAAAAAAAGAAAATTTACATTTTGGAAACAAACCTGTGGGCTTTTTTATTGGTACAAACATTGTATTTAACACTAGGGGTTTTGTACAGTTTTTTGCCTTTTCTACTAGAAAACAATGTAAAGTGATTCACAAGTGTGACAAGAAAACAAATTGCCACTATGACCAAATGTAGAGTCTGTTCTGCAGCAACAGGATTTAATCAAATCAGAGTCGTGATTCTGTTGTAGCTATGCTTTTCTTTACCTTGTTTGAGCTGTTCTTTTTCTTTGTTTGATTTGGGAAATGAAATGTCTTTTTTGTGTGAAATTGTGTTGTACTCTGTAGAAATTATGGGTTTTACTTTAATGGTTTAAAAAGAAAAAGCACATGTTGCTTTTCTGATCACGGAGTTTTGTGTAGTGGATTTAAAAATGAAAGTTTTGTTATAAGTTTGGAACAAGCGAGTATGTATTAAGCAGTTTTCTTCCTTTTGTGTGTGATTTCTTTTTGTCCCACTGGGGAACTTAAAAGCTGTTTTAATTGCACAGACACACAGACGAGAAGTCATTTTGTATATGCCAAGTGTGGTACCTCCCTTTGTTTATTTGCTATTAAACTGTTTGAGAAGAATTTTCTGTGTCATCCTTGTACTTAATTACATATGGCAGGCAGGTGATTACATCTCTATCAATCAGACTGTAAGGAAAAGGGCTATTCTAAATATAAGGGACAATAGGGCAAATATTCCTAATTATAACAACACAGTGTTTGTGATACTTTCTGTTCTACCTTTGATGTCCCCTCCTTCCTTTTTAATCTCTTGCCACACATTTCCTATCCATTTGAGGTTATTTTCTGACTTGAGGCCTAGATTGGCCATTCCAAGGATGAGTTCTGGTCAGTATCTTACTAGAATGTTCTTACATCAGATAGAATCATATAGAAGATTTGGGTTGGTGAATACTTCATATCTATCTATGCATTCATCCATCCATCCATTTAAAAGTTTGCCAGCTGCTCACAGTAGTGGAAAAACTTGGTATGTACATTCCCTTTCTTCCACCACTCAAACTTTTAGTCACTCACTATTGCCTGTCCTCCCTGTATATAATACTATGGTAATTACCAGGATATTTCAATCCAGTGATCCATTAAATTTAGTATTCTGTTATTTTGATAGTGGCCCCTCAGATCCCACAAAGAAGTTTATAAACAAATGAAGCAGGATGGTGATACCCCCTGGGTACTCTTCATTATAGTAGAAATAGGCATAGAATCTCTAAACTGAACTATACTGAACATATTGAGCTACTTACATCTTTAATTTATTTTCCATGTATTTCTGCAAGTGTTTTGAAATTATAACAGATCTTTGTAAGTAATGAGCTCTATACATTAATCTTGCTTCACAAGAAGCATTATTTATTTATTTATTTATTGAATTTATACCCCGCCCATTTAGTCAACTGACTACTCTGGGCGGCTAACAACATATAATATAAACAATTTAAAATATAAGATCAAAATAACACATCAGACAATACTCAAGATGGGAGAAAAAAGTAAATCAAGTAGTGGCTGGAGGGAAGGCTTGCCTAAACAGCCAGGTTTTCAGTTGGCCTTTGAAAATGCCCAGCGAAGGGGCCAAACGGATCTCATAAGGGAGGTTATTCCAAAGGCGAGGAGCCACCGCCGAGAAGGACCGGTTTCTTGTTTTTTCCTTCCGGGCCTCCCTCGGCGTTAGGCTCCTCAACCTCACCTCCTGGCTAGATCGAGTGATACGAGTAAATTTAGGTGGGAGAAGGCGTTCCGCCAGATATCAAGGCCCTAAAAAAACAAAATGGAGGGCTGGCCAGTGTAATTTGTCCACAGGTATAGTTTTTTGCCTGAAAAATCCACACATTTTCCATCTAAGAAAAATCAATAATCACAATGGCTCCAAAAGTTCTGAGGGAGGAACAGATAGAATAGTTCTGAAGCACAAGCATTGTGATAGTTCCTTAAGTATGATGATTTAAGTGGTTCATTGTTTTTATTCTCATGCTCATATAGTTCACATAACCTCTGATAATCTTATAAATGTTAGGGGGAAATGGCTTAGCTGCTTGATGTCTCATCCTTGATCATTTTAGTTGCACTTTCATGTAACTTTTACTCTGCATTGTTTTTAAACATCAGGATAGACAGAATTGCTCACTGTACAATATAAGAATTGCTTTGCTATTTCAGACGAAAATAGTACAACACATTGTGTCTACCAGTGGTCACGTTCTTAGTACACATAGAAAATAAACCTATGCAATGATACTTTAATGCTTGCTGTTTTTTGGTTGTAACTCCATTCTAGTTCTTAATAGCATGTTTGCCTTTTCAATGCCACAGCAAATCAAATTGGTGTTTTCATAGTGCTTGCTACTGTAACTCCACCTAAACTTGTTAACAGCCAGTTTGTAGCCTGTACTATACAAGCATAGATGAGATTACCTGTCCTGTTTTAGAATGAAGTAGTATTGTCTGATGAATTCTGTGTTTTTATTTTCCTTGATCATGTAGCTTCTGCTTCAAATTACTGCACAGTTCCAAATTTACAAAATATGACTGTTAAACCAGCTGCTGTATTTTACAAATATGACTTTCAGTCCTATGAGAGATTGACTTTGAAATATGAGTGGTTTTACAACAAAATGGCTGGAATAAGTTAATGGGGATTACACAGAAATCCTTTTAGAAGTCAGCTGGCTTTAATATCCTTAAGGAAAGTACCATTCAGATGAGACACAATGGTGTTTTTCTTACAGTAAGGGTCTTTCATTTACACTGTTTCTGCAGTATTAGTATTTCCCCCTCCTGGTTCAGTCCCTCTCAAAGGCTTTAGGAATATTTTAAGCAATGTTGTTAGTTTGACTATTGATATTCTCAATGCGAGATGGCAAGCATGCATTCCATCCAGTATAGTTTTGAGCACACAACAGGGTTCTTTGTTATCTGTTTTGCTATACAGAGAATTCAACAGAAAAATGAACAGCTGTTTACGAGTACAGTAACTCATATCAAGAGTGAATGGAAGATGAAAGAAGCAGCTGAATGATAAATTTGGCCATAAGTGAGAGATAGTAGGAGAGCTTCATTGATGCTGGTTGTATTTTAATGCCAAAGTGAAGCCATGGATCTTGAGTAAGATGGGCATCTAAAGCAAGTGCTTCATAAGACAACCTTCTGCTGTGCGTTTAATTTTCAATTTTTTTCTCTTAACTACGTGTTTTAAAAATCCAACCAAACATCAAATGAGCCATATATTTTCTGTAAACTGTAAAGTGAGGTTTTACAGCTTGAAAACTAAAATTCCAAAGTTTCTTGACATTTATTATTGAAGATATGTGAATCATCAGCATCATCTTAGAACTGCAGAGCTGGAAGGGACCTTATGGATTTTGAATCCAGCCTCTGTCAAGGAGCCTCAGTCGGAAATTGAACTCCCAACCAGATGCCTAAACTACTGAGCTATCCAGCAGTTCATAGAAGGGGTGCCCTGACCTAACCAGCTTCAGAGAAAAGAAATAAACAAGCATCCCCTTGATTTCATTTTAATGACATCTTAGACTTTTACATGAGGCTGGAGCCAATTTTTTTTATTGAACAATAAATGGACTCTGTATAGTTTTGGAAAAGGGATCCTAGCCCTATGTGGAGTTGCTTAAGGGTTGGACCCTAAGATCTTTTGTGTGCAAATTTATTTTTAGCTGCTAATCGACAGCCATTCCTAATGGCCAAGATGTGCATGTGAGCAGTAACATTGCATTGCATCAAGGGATAATCTTCGTTGTGCTCATGAAACAAAGATGGAACAGTAATACTATACCGTTTAAGTCTAAATATGAGGGGGGGGGGGTTGAGTCCTGCTTTACATGAAAAACATTCTGGAAATAGAAACTAATCTAAAGCAGGTGACACCCCCCCCCGATGAGCAACTTTTATTGGCAATAAGATGTTTCTATTACATTGAAGAGTATTTAAAACAAGTGCCCCTACCTGTATGTCTACTTCTAAGTCTCATCTCATTCCACAAGGACCCCTATCTAAAGATACAGAGATGGAAACAGAAAGTAGCGATAGCTACCCTGTTTCCCTGAAAAGACACAGCGTTCTGTGTCTAGTCGCGCTGGCCACGTGACCACGGAAACTGTCTTCAGACAAACGCTGGCTCTATGGCTTGGAAACGGGGATGAGCACCACGCCCTAAAGTCGGACACGACTGGACTAAATGTCAAGGGGAACCTTTACCTTCCCTGAAAATAAGACCTAACCTGAAAATAAGCCCTAGTATGATTTTTCAGGATGCTCGTAATATAAGCCCTACTCCAAAAATAAGCCCCAGTTAAGTGAAACCCCTCCCTCCACCATTGTGCAGCAACCAGAAGAAGATGACATGACTGTAAAATAAAACATCCCCTGAAAAATAAGCCCTAGTGTGTTTTTTAGAGCAAAAATTAATATAAGACCCTGTCTTATTTTCGGAGAAACACGGTAACAACATTGGTCCACACACTTGTCGTCTCAAAAATTGACTACTGTAACGGAAGCTTCAAGAGGTCCAAAACGCAGCAGCTAGATTGATTGCTCGAGTGAAGAAATACAATCATGTTACCCTGATCCTGATTGGCCTGCATTGGTTACTGCTTCCATGCCAGGTTTGTGTTGGTTCTAACATACAAAGCCCTGAATGATTTGGAACCTCACTACCTGTCTGAACATATTCTGCAAAGTTCAACTTTCCATCTGACCAGGTCCTCACAGATCATGCACCTATGAATATTAACACCTCAAAAGGCCTGGACAACAAGGAGTTGGGCCTTCTCTGCTGTGGCACCTTCCTTGTAGAATGCACTGCCACAGCAGTTACACCAGGTGCCCTCCCTCCATGCCTTTAAAATACAACTAAAAACAGGTTTTTAAAGAACCCCTTGGAGAGGTTCTCCTCAATTGATTTGAATGTGTGGAGGAGGAGGATGGGTTTTTCTTTGCTGTTTTAAGTGTCCTGCCTTCCTGTCTTTTTAAAATCTTTTTTGTATTTTAGAATACAGTATGTTCTTATAATTTTTGTTTTATGTTTTTTGTTTTGGGTACACCACCCAGAGTAGCAATTTGCTAGATGGGCGATATAAAAATTGAATAAATAAATAAAAAATTGATTGATTGATTGTTGGGGGATGGTGATGAGGCTCTTATTGAAAAGGCAGTAATCTTACCACCACCCAGTTACAACACAAGCAAACACTTTTCAAATGCCAGAGGAGAATATGTGTTCTCTCCCTCCCTCCTCATGCCTGAAAGCACTAAAAACACATTGGAGTCCTGACTTCTGTTTTGCTGTGCAATCATTTGATGTCTCTTTCTTCCCCTGTTTTACAAATACTCCATTTATAGTTAAAATGTTTAGGAGAAACTACTGCTTTTTCTGCTCACATGTTTAAATTCCACAACCCAGATGTAGGTTTGAGGTTAAGCTGAAGAGTAATAACAGCATAATTACAGAAAAACACTTGTGCTGCCTTCTGACACTGTGGCCGAAATCCTATTGCTTAGTGTAACAGGTTGTAACTTGAGTTAGTGCACTGAAATCAACTTACGGAGGAGATGACTCACCAAATCCCCACTGATTTAATGGGTATACTGTAATTGTGACTTACTACATCAAGCAACATGATTTCAGTCAAAGAAATGTAGCAGTGCTGCAATGTCTTAAGCTATACGGTTTATATAGCATATGCTTTGAAAGCAACAGCACATGGATCATATTTAGAAATGAAGTATGCATGTTTCTGTGTTGCCAAGCAATACGGACTGGCTCAGACAGCTTAATGCTCAGAAATCGGCAAGAAAAGTTTCCATACCAATAGCATACAAATAATTTCATATAGGCTTCTGTTTAAAGCAGGTGCGAGCAAGTTCCAGAGGCTATTTGAACCCACTCCCCCACTCTGATGTGTTATTACATAAATGGTTGTTTTTAAATTGAAAAAACACCCTTGCACTCTTCGGAGGCCAATTAGACTTTTTGAATTAAATTTAAATTTTGAATGTTTTAAATAAAAAATATATTTTTTAAAAATGGGGATATAGATGTGCCGTTATGTCCCAGGGCTCCTGGAGGCTGCATGTGGGCCCCATATTGCCCACCTTCATTTAAAGGTACAGAGCAAAGACTGAGGAAAATGATGTAATCTTCAAAAGGAGATAGATTTTAGTACCAGCAATACTTGGCCATAAACTTGGGCCTGGTGAATCTAATTTCATTTTTACCTCTGTCATGAGGTAACTGCCATCAAACAAATCTCCCTTTCCCAACCACAGTTCCACATATAAAACAGAATAATAATGCTTTCCCTCCATTTTCTACAAGACCACAATAGCTCCCTCCTTTACACAGTAGACTGCTTCCTTCACTCTTCTGTGAGTTCTTCCCCCCACATTCAGTTCTTTTCCTTCATGTCTTCACTAACTTCTATGTCACTTCCTCCAGTGTTCATGCTCTTTCACATTAATAATAAATAACAATTACTTGCTGTCAAGTTGATTCCAACTTTATGGCAGCCTTTTCCAGGGCTTTCTATAAAATACTCAGAAATAGTTTATCATTTCCTTCATCTGGGGTTACTCTGATTTGCCCAAAGCTTCACAGGCTGGCTGGTCTAGGATGTACGGTGGGGAATCGAACTCCCAATCTCTGACTCCACAGCCAGGTACCAGGGGGAAAAAATCAAAATTCCCAACCATCCAAATTCAATTTGTTGTGGTTATGTGATGTTAAGTTGGAACTGACTTACAGTGTCTCTAATAGGACCTTCAAGGTAAGTGCAGTATGTAAAGAATGGTTTTACCAGTTCCATTCCCACAGTGAGCTTGCATAGCAGAGTGAAGATTCAAACCTGGGCCTCCTGAGTCCATCACTCTGTCCGTGACACCACACCGGGATAGTACGTACAACTATTCCAGACACGAGCATGTGTCTGATAAAGAAGAGGGATCTAATTCTGTACTCCAAACATGTTCGAAAAAACCAGACAGACATTTTAGGAGCTAAGCACTCAAAGTCCTTTGGATGACTGAATCTGCCAATTTTTGCCTTCTCTCATATTCCATGTATTTCTATTTTCAAGTTTTTCCTGCCTAATTTATGAAGAATTTTGAGAAGATTTTTTTACTAGAGATGTGCATGGGAAAAATTGTCATGTTTCTTTTCAGATTCTTTCGGCCGGGGTTGGGGCTCTGTGGTTTTCATGCACCAGGCCTTTCGTTAAACACAAAAAAGACTGGCTCTTACTGGGGTTTTTCCCCTTTCTCATTCGTGTTCTTTCTGGCACATCCAAAAAAGCTGTTGAGAACCCATAGAAGAAAACTACTCTATAAAAATATGTATACTTTTAAGAGTGCTGGAACAGACAATCATTTTGGACTCTTGCACAGGCGGCTGGTGTGCTAAAAGTGGGGAAGAGTGAAAAATATAAAAGGCAGAGACTGCTCCCGTCTCCTTCTCTCCTGCCCCTGCCTCCTGTGGGCATAGCAGAAAAGTACAGTGGACCCTCGACTTACAGACGGCTCGACCTGCAGACTTTTCGAGTTACAGACTTCTCTGGCCGCAAAATTTAGGTTCGACTTGCGGCCGGAGAATCGACCTACAGACCGGAAAATCAAACAAAATGGACCAAAAACGGCCAGTTATGGATTAATCGGTTTTCAATGCATTGTAGGTCAATGGAGCCTCGACCTACAGACTTTTCGACCTGCAGCCACCGTTCCAATACGGATTAATTCCGTAAGTCGAGGGTCCACTGTATAAGGAAATATTAAAAGAAAAGGCAGAGGCAATTCCACCACTACCTCCATCTCTCTTGACTTCCACTGCAGCTCCCTTAAATATATTAGTGGAAGTATAAGAAAGAATTAAAAGAAAATGTTGGCTCCAGAAAGTTTTTGCCATACAAACGCCTGGCAAACAAGCACACATTGCATAGTTGTGCTGATGAAGGAAAGAAAGCAGCACTCTTCACTGGGTTGAAAACATCCAGGCCCTTTGCATCTTCAGTCCTTCTGCTGGATGGTCTGATTGGCTGCTTACAACAGCCCTCATAATGCTAGTGCCTGAAGAATTTTTGGGCAATTTGACAGACAAGAGGTGAAGGAGAAGTTTAACAAAAGAGGGAACTACAGACAAACAAAATTTTCTGTACCCCTCTTTCATTTAAACGAATGCTTTGTGTTTAAGGGACTCTGTTTTGGGAACTGTCCGGAGTTTTGGGGTTCGGTGTCACCAGTATGTGGATGACACCCAACTCTATCTTTCCTTTCTACCTAATTCCGGGGAAGCTGTCTTGACTCTAAACCACTGCTTGGCATCAGTAATGGGCTGGATGAGGGCAAACAAACTGAAATTTAATTCAGACAAGACAGGTGCTCCTAGTTAGTTGAAAGGTAGATGAGGGAATAGGGATACTACCTGTGCTGGATGGGGTTACACTCCCCCTGAAAACTCAGGTCCGCAGCTTCGGTGTACTGGATTCATCCCTAAGCTTGGATGCCCAGGTCTCGGCGGTGGCCAGGAGTGCATTTGCACAGCTAAAGCTGGTGCTCCAGCTGTGCCCGTTCCTTGAGATGTCGGATCTGGCTACAGTGACACATGCCTTAGTTACATCCTGTTTGGATTACTGTAACATGCTCTATGTGGGGCTGCCTTTGAAGATGGTTCAGAAACCAGCTGGTGCAAAATTCTGCAGCCAGACTACTGACTGGGGCCAGCTACAGGGAGCATATTAAGCACCTGTTACAAGAACTGCACTTGGCTACCAGTCAGTTTCCGAGCCCAATTCAAAGTGCTGGTCATTACCTATAAAGCCCTATACAGCTTGGGTCCAGGCTACCTAAAGGACCATATCTCCCTATATGCGCCTTCTCGGCGATTAAGATCAGCAGAGGAGGCCCTCCTCTCAGTCCCACTGCCAGCACAAGCACAGCTGATGGGGACACGGGAGAGGGCCTTCTCGGTGGCAGCTCCCAGGCTATGGAACGCTCTCCCTTGGGAGATCAGGATCGCCCCTTCCCTTTTATCCTTCCGAAAAAAGCTAAAGACCCATCTCTTCAGGCAGGCTTTTAACAATTACAACTGAATCCCTGAACCCCATTTCAGCAAATAATTTTTATCTTTTCCATGTTTTCATGTTTTAATCATTTAATTTAATTTTTAAATCATATATTGTTTAATTTATCTTTTAATATTTAACTTATTGTGTTTTAAAATTGTGTGAATTTTAATGTTGTGAGCCGCTTTGGATCCCTTGTTGGGAGGAATGCAGCATATAAATAAAACTAATAATAATAATAATTGACAAGAAGAACCTGAAAGCAAAAGGGCTTCTTTCATGTTTCTTTCCATTTTGTTTTTTCTAAAGTCCCATCCCAAATTCTTACCCAAAAATAAAGAAAAGAAAAAAGAACTCTTACTTGTCTATGTGATGCACTGAGATGATGTGCTCTGTATGTGCATAGGGCCATCTCGCTACGCAGTTTGCCATTTGAAACAAAGAATTTGTGAGGGAAGGAATGGCAAATGCAGTCTTATACCATTTCTTCCAGACTCTTACATTAGGACCATGCAGATGATGTTGCATTTCCATTTCTGTCAGCACTAGTTAATGGTGAGAGATGACAGGAGCCCTAGATCACCAGCATCTGATGGGACACAAGTTTTCTTTCCTTGTTCTATATTTAATACTGTGGTGGCCCTTTGAAACAGTCAAGTAAAATTTTACTCTCTCATGCATATAACATGGCATTCATTCTAGCTGATAATTTGCCCCAAACTGAAAAGTACAAGAATAGCATTATTATACTCACAGGAATAGCAATAACCCTACTTAGGGCGACATGCCTGTTCCTGACAGGTTTCATAGTTCACTGGCCTGTTTCCTTTTTCTATCACCAATAGGCTGGATCCTTTCTGTGCGCAAACAAGTTTCTACTTCTCTGCCTTACTTCAGTAAATTTAAAGATGGAAAAGAGAATACGGCCCCCAAATGAACATTGAGCCTCTCAGTGTATCTGTACTACACAGTTGTAGCATTCTGATTTCACTTTATCTGCCATGGCTCCATCCTGTGGAGTGCTGGGCTGTGTAGTTTGGTGAGGGCCTTAGAATTCTTGGTAGATCAGGGGGATCCTTGGCACAGAATTCTGAACAGCTTACCAAATTATGAACCCCAGCATTCAATAAGAGGGAGCCATGGCAGTTAAAAGGGAATTAAGGTGTTACTACTGTGTAGTGTGAATACACCTTCTCTCCTCTTCCTCCCCACATACATAGTCAGAAGCAGCATTCCTCTGAGAAGCAGCTTAATAAATTCCCTTTAAGCTCCTTCCTTCCTATGAGCTTAATAAGATTCATGGTATTAAAATAAGTTGTGTTATCAAATAGCCACTTCACAGCTCCGGCTGTAGAAGTCACAGATTGATTGCAGCTTGCTCTGATCAGGAAATGGGCCTTCCTGGGGTGGGTGGGGCCATGCCAGTTACTGCTGCTGGGAGATGCCTTGAGCTCAGTGTGCTGTAAAATGAGAGGCAGTAGCAATTCACCAGTTGTTCCTCCTGCTCCTAATCCATTGTTCCAGAGAGACTACCTGTTTTTCTCGCTCCATTTTTTCCTACACCATTCATAATTTCATCATCCTCTATGATGGTTTCCCCTTCAGGCACACCTTCTTCCATATTAAAAAGCTCTAAATGCTTTTGGTTGTAGGAAAGGGAACTGCCAGCCCTTTCTGTATATTTTTCCAGGTCTGTAATATTGTTCTTGAGATGGGATGACTGAAAAGATCACAGTGGTCCAAATGTATTTGCATCACATTACTATAGTACACTTTTCCCCCTACTCTTCCCTTGAACCAACTTAGATTTTTTGCAGCTAATTTAGACCAAGTCGATGCATTAACTGAGCTATCCACCACAACCTCAAGATCTTTTTTTCCAGGTCGGTCACTGCACATTAAAACCCAATCAGTGTGAAGATAGAATTTTGGGGGGAATCAGTTGACACTAACAGGCGTACATTTATTCCACATAGATCCAGGTGCTAGCTCAGAGGAGGCTTGCCAGAGACAGGCCCTTGCTTTGCACTGTGCTGAAAGCAAGAAGCTGTGGCTCCTTCAGTGTATTTATAAAAGTTGCAAGCACGGAAGGACAAGGCCCAGCTTTGGCTTGCTTTCTGACCTTGGGAGTTAACCAAGACTGACATTCCTGTGAAGTCATGTGGCCAGGATTGGCGGTCACAGCTGTCACCAGGGGAGAGGAGGGGCTGGGCCCAGGAGGGGCCATTCTGATAGAATTTCACTCCAACCACTTGAGAGGGCTTCTTTCTTTCTTTTCTGTGCTTGGTTTTGTCATCCCCTCCTTTGTCTTCCATGGATCTTGGCTATAAAAACCTTTCATAGGACAACTGCAAACAAGATGCTGGCTTAGACGATGAGGATGGTTGTCCTAACACCTGGATGCCCCTGCTTGCCATCTCCTATTGACATTCCTGTGTTCCAAATCGTCTGAGACTCCTGGGGCCCGGAAACATCCACATCATGCAATCTACCCGGTTTTAGTACCACCTTTGTGTGTTTTTTTTTCTTTTGACTTCTTACCTGTCTGCTGTCCTGAAAGATTGGTATATGAAGCTTTTGAGCCTAAAGGAGATGGGGCAGGACCAAGCAAAGCAGCAGATAGAAAAAGGACTCCAACTTTATCAGTCCAACCAGACAGAAAAGGCTCTTCAGGTCTGGTTGCGAGTTTTGGAAAAGAGTACAGATCCTGCTGGCAGGTTTCGAGTGCTGGGATGTCTCATCACTGCTCACTCAGAGATGGGCAGGTACAAAGATATGCTGAAGGTAAAGAAGTATTGACTGCATGCATGCTCTTTTCATTCTCTTAAATGATGAATATGGGGGTGGAAAAGGGTAAGCTTTGAGGAACATTCTACCTTAAAATACCAGATATAGCGTGAGCTGGCTTTTGGCTGAAATGCTCAAGTACAAGTGTTAACCAGTTGCATAGCTTTTAAAATTCCTATTCTTCATTTCCCCTCTAGCTTCTAGTCACAAGATGTTCTGCAAAAGTGCTCATTGATTCTTGGGAGTGCTTTGATATTTCCAACTCTGGTAATTGATCAATTTTGCAGTGCAGTGCTTGGATATCAGATTATCTTTGTGTGATTCAGAAGACAATACCTGTGGCTATCCTTGGGTTCAGTCATCATCAAGATAACAATAGCCAGCACTCCTTTGTTTATTACCATTATAATTTATCAATATGTATACAATATGGCTGCCAAATGATATATCATTGGTTTGCCACTAGGAGTAGAGGCCCCTATAGCATGTTTCCTAAGCATTTAAAGGACTTAATATATACTAAGTTGGACCCAAAGCTTACTTCCTGTTATACATTGTTCCGAGGGGTGGGAGCAAGGATGAAGATGAATGTCTTCTGAAAGGCAATTTGGTGGTCCATGGTTAGGGTGAGATTGGAATAGTCTCTTCCTGGATCTTAATGGCCACTGTCCATTATCTCTTCTGAATGTCATAGTGGGTGTTGTGAAAAGTGCTATGCAAACAGGTAGGGGTGCCAGGGTGGATGGGGTACTTGTAAGTATGCTTTTGACAAAGACCCAGTGTAATCCAGTAGGTCCCTTTGGAAAAATACTGAGGAACCTTCTTTGCAGATGTAACATTGACTGGAAGCCTTCATAGAGGTTTGATCTGAGCATTTATAGAGACTCAAGATGGAGTACACCAGTACCTAAACTGACATTTGCAAAACAAGACTGGAAAGATAAAACTTTGGTTCAAAGAATGTAAGATTTTTGAACATCTTAAAATTATCAGTGGTAGTGATGGTGGTGATAGTAATAATACAATATTATCAACCTTTTAAACAAATAAATCAACTTCTGAATGATCTAAACAGACAGGTACACAAACCTGCAGATGAAGAAATAACAAGGTATTCAGAGCTGTTCAGGGTTTGACTTGGTGGTGCTTGGCAGGCCTCCTGAGATGGCAACCAGATGCTTGTTGACTGTGACACATTGCTTGATAAGGAGGAGGCAGTTTTTCATCCATGCACAGTGGCCCAGAATCATTCTGCTTTGCAAATTAGGAGTGGCACAGTGTACCAGACTCATCGATGCCACTCTCCTCCATTCAGCAAGAGTCAGAGATCCAGACTGGCAAACAGAAGGAGCTGCCTCAATTCACCTTGCCCTCACCATCTAGTAACTTCAGACTATCCCTTGGGCCTGTAGGGAAAGAATAAATAGGCAAGCTATGCAGTGGTAACAAGAATGAAAAGGAAGGGGGTTATTTTCAGAAGAGTTTCCTCAAGTTGCCCCCTCTTCCAAGCTCTGTTGCATGCACTTATATGCTGCTTTTCATTTTGATCAGAAGCCTTCACAAGTGCTTAAAACCTTCTGTGGTAGCCTTCCCTAACAGAGTGCTCTTCAGATGTTTTGGAATACAGGTCTATCATATTCAGTTAAGATGGTGACTGGTGACAGATCATTAGAATCCAAAACCAGTCAGGAGAGGTTCCTGGACACCCTGGAAGACTGGTGGTGCTTAATGTCAAAAAGGAGAGCAAGAAAGAGTTCTTTACAACAACAAAAGGAATATTTTTATGAACAGCAAGAATTGTAGATGCATAAATTTTATTGTAAGGAATACTGAAGATATGTGAATGATGTTCCAAATTATCAAAATATTTATAGCAATTTTTGAAGATAATTGATGAAACAATGCTGCTGAAAGTTCAGAGAAATGAACAAGGCACAAATTGTAAAATAGCTTGTAAAATAATTTTTTTAAATGAGAAAATAATTTCTTAAAGATTTAAAATTGCTAATATTCAGAGATAATACATACTTCATTAAGAGGCTGAAAATGATACAGCTCTTGCCTTGGATGCTTCAAAGTCTAAATAAAGAGGCCTGTGCTAAGTTTGGAGAGCCTTAAGGAAATAAACAATTTATAAACAGAAAGTCTCGTTAAGTGTTTCTGTATGACAAGGCAAGAAATGTGGATGGTCAGTGGAAGAAGAATCCACCACCCCCAGCCCATCTCCTGTCAAGATAGCAGTTAATTATTTGCTTTGAATCCAGTTTAGAAGCTGACATTAATTATCTTGAAAAAGGTATTGCTGCACCTAAAGGAGAGACCGCAAGCAAAAGATCCACGTGATGAGTAAGCATTATGAATTGAAGGGAGGTTCTTATAGCCTGGATCCCAGCAACCTTGCTACATATTAATCCCAATCTTAAGGAAGGTGGGTAAAACACAGGCAAACATGGTGATGAAACTTAAGTCCCCATGAGTGCTACACACAAAGCACAGTTGACTGTCTGGAAGTAAATGAGCTCACAATTAAGAAGATAAAGCAGAGAAAAGGATATAACACCAGGAAGTCTTCAGCTGTTGAATGACAGCCCCCAGAAGACCCAGTCACAGGACCAATAGGGAGGAATTCTGGGAATTATAGTTCAAAAACATCTGTGGAACCACTCATTTTTCTTAATTACATGGTACCATGGAGGTAAAGTAACTTGTCCAAGTCCTGTATTAGTAGCAGTTGCTGTGGGATAGAACAGTGGTTCCCAACCTCGGATAACCCAGGTGTTCTTGGACTGCACTTCCCAGAAGCCTTCACCAGCAGCTGTGCTTACTATGGTTTCTGGGAGTTGCAGTCCAAGAACACCTAGGTTACCAGTTTGGGAGTCACTGGGGTAGAAGAAGCTCCAATGCAATCCTGATACTGCTGGGGTTCTTGTTTCCCCAGCAGCCTCCTTTGGATCACTGGTATGGTTGGAAGGCATTTTAAGACCCACTATAGCAATCAACAGGCAATAGGGGAGATGTAACCCCTGCCCCACCAGATTGCACTGCATAATGGTTCTTGAGGCCTGAAACATTGCCCAGCCCTTTTTTTAGCAGCAGATTAATCTTTTTGCCTTTACCATGTCTAATTTCTGTTCAGATAAAAAGATTAAATAATCCAAACATGCCACCCAAATCACCACCAATATGACTTGAATTAGTTTGGGACACCTACAAGCCCAAAAGCTACAGAGTGGGTGATGATGGAAGGGCCAGGCAAGAAACCTACATTTGGGTATAACTATATTTTCTTGGGGATAGGATGTGTAAGCATGATTTAATAATTTAAATTTAATAGCTTTAATTTGCTTTAACTATATAATGAGGGTTTTTTTCCATTTAGGAGTTGGAAATCCTTTTAAAAGGGAAATGCAGAATCTATAATCATGCTGTGGTGGGAACAGCCATTGATATAGTGTGGTTATCATTAAAAAGCCAACATCACATAGTTTTGAACAGAAAATCTGATGGGAGCTCTTGAGTGAGAGTATCATGAGCTGAATCTGCAGCAATCTGAATGGAATAATTCTGTTGTTGTTGTTGTTGTTGTTGTTGTTAGATATCTGAAGATTCTCAGTCATCCAGGTGTGGCTATCTGGAATTTGAGTCATGGCAACTGGACTTCTTCCTTGTTAGAAAGTCACTGAAGAAGCTACTTGGATGAGTAGTGAAACATTTCAACCTAGCAAGAAAGAAGTCCAGTTGCTATGACTCAACTTCCAGATATGTTGTTGTTGTTGTTCTGTGCAATCAAGTCACATCTAACTTCACAGTGACCTAATAGGGTTATGGACGCATGTAAGATATCTAAGGAGTAGTGTAATCATTGCCACAGAGTTTCTATGGCTGAGCAGGGGTTTGAATCCAAGTCTCCTGAGTCCTGCTCCAGCAATCTATCAACTCTACCACACTGCCTCTCCATGGAATAATTAAGTGTATAAAACAGAATGTGTGTAATGACTGGGGATTACTTATGATGTGCACAGAGGTTCCCTGCCTTCTACTTCATTCTGCGTCCTTTTGGCAGCTCCAACCAACATATGGGGTAGAGAGCTCTGTTGAGAAGGTTTTCAGTCTACCTATACCTGCTGAAACCACCACTTCTGGGCTTTATGTACTGGGTCAGCATAATTTGGGACAGGGTGGTTGTGCAGAAAGTAGATTAGGATCTATATTTCCATCCTGATGTAGATTATCTCTTAGAGTGTTCTTAACTCTGTGCTTCATGATGCATCATGTGGATGGTTAGCGCTTCCTAGAACAACTCAGAGTCGATTCCTAGTGCCAGACTTGATGCTTCTTAAATGTTCTGTTCTCTTGCTGAAAGTTTGCAGTTGTGCAGATCGACACTGCCCGGGAGTTGGAGGACCCTGACTACCTAATGGAGAGCTACCTGAATCTGGCGCGGAGCAATGAGAAACTCTGTGAATTCCAAAAGACCATTTCCTATTGTAAGACCTGCCTGAACATGCAAGGCACTACCGTGAGCCTGCAGCTGAATGGGCAGGTCAGCCTTAGCATGGGCAATGCGTACCTTGGCCTCAGTGTCTTCCAGAAGGCCTTGGAATGTTTTGAGAAAGCCCTGCGCTACGCACACAACAATGATGACAAGATGCTCGAGTGTCGCGTCTGTTGCAGCTTAGGGAATTTCTACACACACTTAAAGGTTAGTACGGTTCAAACGGAGAATGGAAAAGAAGAAGAAATGAAGCGACTGGGACAAATGTCCAGGGTCTGTATACAGAATGGTTGGGCCACTTAGTGCATATAGTGAAATATGAGAGATGTTCCAAGGAAAGGTAGAAGACTTCCCCTAATCCCAGATACCTGCTCATCCTGTTGGAAGCCAGCTACACAGGTCCTTGCCAACAACAGAACCATCAGAACCTGGCAGGGTTAGGACCACTGAAGTAGCATGCTTGAAGCGAAGGCCTCGAGGCTGCTCCATATACTACTCTTTCTGTACTATGGCCATTACCTCTATGACAAGTCTTAGACATCTCTTGAGACTTGTATGAATAGTCTGCAGTAAGAACTAAAATTCACTACATCTTGCCTTTGAGTTACCGTCTGTTTACCCTCAGACACTGTGGGCGGGGACAGGGGGAATGCAGTTTTCCCACTGACCAGAAGAATGCTGAGGAACCACAATATACATCCATTGTGTTTGTCGCTCTTCTCCCAACTTAAATGTGGGACGGGAGAAACAAGCCCAATATTTCTAGGAATTTATTCATATAACCATTTTTGTGTGTGTTAATACTATGTTATGAGAGCATAGCTTAGTCATGTGGTCTAATTAGCTGTGACCAGTTGTCACACACAGTATTCAAATCAGTGGCATGTTATACCTGTCAATAAGGCAAGACTATCAAATAAGTACAGTATATGTCACTATTACCTAAGTAATGTAAATATTCTCTTGCTGTCCTATGGTGAGCTCTTTCTCATGCTTTAAATTCCATAAAAGGAAATTACACTCCTCCCCCAACTCCTGGGAACATCACATATATTCATATCTTGGGACTTTAGATGAAAATATAGGGAGGCATTTTAACACACATTTTAAAAGGGAGATTTTGCACAGACAGTTTAGGGGGCAATCTAGCATGTCTTTTTTCAGCCTGTTGTCTATTCCAGTTAAAATCCACACTGTTTGAAGTTTGGTGAAGAACTATGATGGACAATGATGAGGGGGATGTGAAGATTTCCCCCATTTCTAGTGGTAAATGAGTCAAAAATCTCTAGTGTTTTATTTTCTAGTTTATGGGGGAGGGGGAGAATTGTGATATTTAAATAGTAATTGAGAACAGATAAAAGTGTCTTTAGCAGATGTACATGTGTTTTTGCACCCCTCTCCCACCAAACAACATTGCCCAAGTAGTTGTCAAGATTAATAATGACCATCCCTGGCCATCAAACCAGAGGTAGGTGAATGATTTTGTATGTATTCTCAGTCATATTCTATTCTGTCCAATTTTCTCATTAACCATCTTTAAAGTGGACTAAAATGTGCATTGAATTTCATATCAAATTTTCTCTACTATACATATTTCTACGTGCAATTTTTGAACCAATACATGCTTCATAGAAGGGAGAGAAGTGCACAATGTGAATGAAAATTGTGCTTCAGACAACATCCAGGAAGTGCAGATCAAATTGATTTGCTTAACAACGTGACTCAACTGTGACTGTCCTCTATGTTTACAATCAAAGAAGCATTACACAAATGAAAAAGAGACTGGTAGAGAGGAGAAGAATGGCAAACAGAGAGTGCTTATTCCAAGGTTGTCATAGACATACTTTCTTGTAGGCAAGGGTAAGGTCTGATAAACCTAAAGGGCCAATCTGATATCCTCCTTACTGTGATGTTACAGGGATGCATCCTGCTATTGTCCATTGGTTCCTTGGCTGATGGATGAAGCCAGAGTATGCAGTTTTAGGGCAACTGCCAGTCAGAGCAATGCCCTTTTCTTGCAGAGCAGAGTATAGCAAGCTCCTTGCAGCTGCTGCTGTTGTGGTTGGCTTAAAGGGAGAGATTGATTTCCTCACTGCTGTGATGTTCCCACCGTCTTACAACCTAGGATGGTTTAGGAACATGGTTTTTGAAGAGCCCAAGTTATAATTTGGCTGTAAAAACAGATATCAGAAAGGTCTTTATTATCTTGACAAGAGTTTTGGACTTCCACAATAATAATAATAATAATAATAATAATAATAATAATAATAATAATAATAATAATAATAATAATAATAATAATAATAATAATAATAATAATAATAATAATAAAAATCTTACCCAACCTAGTCTACTTCACACCACCCTAAATCCCTGCTTTTGTCTCTTGTGTTTTCAAGGACTATGAGAAAGCCTTATTCTTCCCATGCAAGGCAGCTGAGCTTGTGAATGATTACGGAAAGGGCTGGAGTCTGAAGTACCGTGCAATGAGCCAATTCTACATGGCTGTAGCCTATCGGAAACTGGGACGTTTGGCAGATGCTATGGAATGCTGTGAGGTACAGGTTTTGCTTCAGGAAGGTCAGATGACTGCTGTGGCCAGGCGCACTTTTCCCCAGCTTCTGCTGGTGCTCCAGTTGCACCTCCTTCCAGAGAAGGCAGATCTGGCCCACCATAATTCATAATCACCTACATTAGACTACTGAGATACAATCTATGTGGGGCTGCCCTTGAAGACCTGCAAAATGCAGTGGCCACCTAATTTGGGGGGCTAGACTTGTTCGTAATATTGCACCGGTCTTCCATTAGTTTGTCTCCAAATTTATGTCATTGTAAAACAATTTGGACCCAGGATATCTAAAAGATGGCCTCTTCTCATATAAACCTGCTTGTGGTTTTAAGATCTGTTTTCAGAAGCTCATCTGTATGTCCCACTACGAAGAAAGAGTAGAGCTTGGAGAAGATCCTGTTTTAGACTAAAACGTCTAGAATCCCTCAAGTGACAAGAATTTCCATCAACCCCAGACAGCATGATCAGTGGCCTGGAATCCAGGGGATTATAAATAAGGGGAGCATCAGGTTAGAGCAGGCTGCTATAACTCATCCTCTCCTGCTGTTGCTTCCTCCTTGCAGATCTGTTGGTGCTGTTTGGAGTGGGGGAAGTTCTCCTTTATTTATTTATTTTTATTTTATTTATTATTAGATTTTTACCCCGCCCCCCTAGACAAAGTCTACTCGGGGCGGCTTACATACAAAAGCCTCCTTACTCCAGGCTTTTGAGCAAATGCATGATGTTCAGAGCAACCAAGATTTAGGGTGTGGTAGAAAAGGTGCAAATTCTGACTCTGCAGGTGTATCTTACTAGGAGTCCATGAAGATTGCCCTTCAGCATGGAGATCGTCCTTTGCAGGCACAGTGCCTTCTCTGCTTTGCTGATATCCATCGCAACCGTGGAGATGTACAGGTATGTGATGTAAATTTGTCCTATGAAACATGATGAAAAGGCTATCTGAAGAGAGAGCTGCAAGGCTTAGGAATCAACTGACAATCTTTCTTACACCACAGACAGCTTTCCCCCGGTATGATTCCTCAATGAGCATCATGACAGAGATTGGAAACCGTTTGGGACAAATTCAGGTGCTACTGGGTGTGGCCAAGTGCTGGATGATTCAGAAGGAACTGGACAAGGTGAGTAGCAGGCTGAACTGAGGAACTGGATGCAGCAATTTGCCACCAATGACGATGTCATCCCCATTGCACACATGGAGCTGCACAACAAGACTTCAGCCACTGGCTGAAAATCCAGTAATACGTTTCTAGAATAAGGCCTGTTGAATCAATGGAATTTATGGAAGAGTTGAATCACCAAATCATCAATGAGTCTACTCACTAGAGACTTACTATTGGATTTCATCCACTGTCTTCTACTAACCCTGCCTGCCACATATTATCTACCCTTCCTTTTAGTGTTTGTTTGTTTATTTTATTTATTTAGAATATTTTATCTCACCTTTTTCCCTGAAAAGGACCCAAGGCTGCTTCCAACACTGAAATACAGTATTTAAAATTTAGAACAACGAGTATACAGCAGTGGTTAACATCATTAAAAGACAATATTTAAAGCTAAGAACAATGAGTAAGAAGAGGCATCTTGCATCATTAAAAGGCAATATTAAAGCTAGGAACAATATGTATACAAATATTAAAAAGAGAAAAAAATGCCACACTGAGAAATGGAAAACTGAAAAAAGGAAAAAAAAAACAATAATAATTCATCTAAAAATCACACACAGGTGGCTAGATTACTGAGGGAAAGGCTTGCCTGAAGAGAAAGGTCTTTGCCTGCTTGCAGAAGGACAGCAAAGATGGGGCCAGTCTGGAAGCAGCAACACAGAAGCCTCTCTCCTGTGTCCCAATCAGTATGCTGGTAGTAACTTTATAACTCAGCTTTTGTCCTTTTCCTTCTGCCCGTCAGTTCAGCATTAATTAGCAATACATTAACACAATGCTGGTAAACACATACATTTTCTTCTTGGGAAAAGTGGCCTTTTTGTTTTTATCATGGCAGGACTTGGGCTCTTTGACACATCAATTAATAGGATATATGATACAAAAAGTTGAGAAACACTGGTACAGAGAAAGACAAAACAATGAGCAGATTAGAAAACTTTCTGAACAATGGACGTACACCCTAAAGGCTTCCTTAGTTTTTCTTTCTGTAATAGAACTGATAAGGAAGGTCCTGGCTCTGCCCCCTCACACTATGCAAGTAAACTAAACCTAAACTAAAAGCCAGCCTATTATGCATTTTGTTGGAACAGGTCATCTTTACTTCTTATTGCTATATCCTGAATAGCCCTATTATCTTCCTGTTCCTTTCCTAACAATACTTCTGTGGAATCAGCCTTTTCTGCTGCTGACACACAACTTTAACATTGTCATTGAACTGTGTGCACTATGGCTGTACACTTGCTTCTGACAAAACACAAATTTGAGGCAAAGCAACTGACTTCAGAGCTATTCAGATTGTTGTGGACCTGAGGCAAACTGGGTTGGCCCTCAGGCTTCTTAACAAATTCAGAGTTTGGAAGAGTGTGTGTATGTCTTTCATGCTCAGCATGACAAGTTTTTACATTTCCTCAAGTTCTTCATGAATAAAAATATCAGGCAAATGGAGAGGTGTTGGTCTGTGTTTTGAGCGTTCTAGTTTTCAATTTTGAGGTAACTTTTTCACACAACTTGCCTTAAATTCCTAATGGAAGAGATGCAGAATGACTATGACCTCAATGTCAATTTAGCAAAAGATCAAATTGTTTTCTGAAAGGTTATGGCATTGTGTTTTCTTCACAACTCTGTAACCCTTCCTCTCCCCTTCTTAAACTTTTCATGGAGAAATCCTGGGGGGGGGGGCGATATTTTCACTGTCATTTTCATGCAAACTACCCCCAAACCACAGGAAAGGGCATTTTCTCTTTTTAAAGAAGTCTAATGGCACTTACTTTGGACCTATTTTTCTCACATTACAAATTTTATCCAATTCTGCAAAAGCAAAACATAACTTTTTAAAAAATCCCCCTAAAGCCCCCAAAAGAAGACATTGGAGGCTTTGAAATGCAGACTATTAGATGAGCTTGGACTTTGGATTCAAGCCAAAGCATTACTTCATTCAAAGCTTCAAAGCCAAAATGGCCTGCTATCCAAAGGCTCCTTCAAACATGGCATTTGTTCCAATAATAACTGGTACTTCCCGCTTCCTTTATTCTGGGGTTTATATCTTGATGTGTCCTTGGTCTCCCTATTCCTTGCACTGGTCATCTTTGTCCTTCAACTGCCAACCCTTGACACCTCCCTCAGCTCTGCTGCTGACACCTCCTATGTTGAGGGCATAAAGAACAAGGAAAAACCAGTGTGGTCCCCAAGTTTACACAAATGGAAGAGTGGGTTATATCTTTTATTGGACCACTAAAAAATAAAACAAATTGCAAGCTTTCATGGAGAAAATTCCACTTCATCAGGTTGAGTACAACCCCTTCATGGATAGCAGAGAAAAACTATAGACAGGAGTCCAGAAATTGATGGTACATGTCTGTGAGTGGTGATCTCTTGAGGCTGCAGTCTCAAGCAGCCTTGCAACATAGTTTGGAATTTTTACACCCTGCTCTTAAGACCAAAAGGTTGCCAATTACTCTGTGATTGCTCTGAAGTTTCCCAGTACCTTCTTTACCCATCTGCTTCCTTCCCACATGCCTGACTTGGATGTTCTTGGTCTCCTTGCTGGGCTACTGCCTCTTACTGCATCTCCCTGCACCGCTGCCACCTGGCCAACCTCACATTCTACACTTTTTTTTACAGCTCAAAGTACCATAACACAAAAGTCACACCTCCTGCTATAGTATACTGGCAGTGCCATTTCTAAAAAGGGGGTGGGGAATTGAAAGGGTGAGTTTCAAACTGGAATGGGAAATATAACAAAATGGATTATTTTTAAGAGGGGACTGAGATCTGGGAAATCAGCCAACCCATCTCCCACTTAGTTCCTGTTCATAATGGTAAAAGGGATGAGGTTGTCTGTTTCATGGAGGGAAATGAGAACTTCAGTGGAGGGAAGTGAGAACTACCTGAGTCGGGTACATTTCGCAGAACAAGTGCCCCACTGAATGCCCTAAAGACGAGGTGCGTTCCAAAGTGAATATTTTTTGTGTACATAGCCTTCTTAATCACAGATAAGACATTCAAACAGAAATCTGCACATTGGATAAGAATTTTCAAAATAAATTTAAGGCTGAAAACCATAACCTTTGCATTTGATGCATATCTTGACTTACAAGATGAATGCACAGAAGCTATGTAGCTCTGTTGCTAGTGGAAATAACATCTGTTTTCCTTGTTGTGGTGATATGCAATTTGTTTCATTTTCCATAGGCATTAGAAAGCTTGGAGAAGGCTCATGAGCTGGCAGAGGGATTAGGAAACAAGGTAAGTCATCTCACCTTCCATATTCTTGGTATATAGATCAGGGTCTATCATTTATTGAAAATGCATATACACTTATTGTCTGTTTGCCTGGCAGCCAGCCTCCAAAGCAGCTGACCAAGAGAAGATAAATATATGAGAACATGTCAGGTTCTTTTTAAGAGGCAGTGAGAACTTTTGAAGGCTGTGGAGAGATAGTGAGATAACATGTCCACCATCCAGGAAGACCATAGAAATCACTGGCTGCTATGGCTTTTCCAACTGCTGCTTCTATGGAGACTGGAAGGGAGAATACTAGCTTACCAGACAAGTGCTACCTAGCAACTAGGACTAAGTAGGATCAAATATTTTCATTCCTCGAGGGTGGGTATCTCTTTACTTAGCCACTCTGTAGCTCTTGGATCACCCCACCCCAAGGGCAGAGGTTGATGAATGTTCTGGAGAGGACAACAGGCCTGGCCTAAGACATTTAGCTGCCTGAGGCAGAACAGCTAATAGTACCACTCCACCCATATCCCTCCCCCCCATACACACACACACAAATCAAGGGAAATAGTACTCAAGCCCAACCAAATTATTTTGGCACTTAAGGCAAAAAACTACAGAAGTGGTTTTTTTTGTTTGTTTTTTTGTTTTGTTTTTTTTTGCATTCCTGGCAGTTTAAAAAGGAAAAAAAAATCACAAGACCATTTGCTTTTTTCTTCTGTTGTTTATGGCAAACAGTAATTGTAAATAATGAATTTGGAAAAAGAGAAGCTTCTACCAAGCTTAAGTAATCAGTATGCAGTTGACATCCAAATCTATCTCTCCTTGCTGTCTAAATCTGAGGAAGCTGTTTCTGCTCTAGGTCAGAGTCTGATGTCAGTAATGGACTGAATGAGGGTGAATAAACTGAAACTTAATCCAAACAAGATAGAGGTGCTCCTGGTCAGTTGAAAGGGAGATCAAGGAACAGGGATCCAGCCTGTGCTGGATGGGATGACACTCCCTCTAAAAACACAGGTACACAGCTTGGGGGTGCTCCTGGATTTATCTCTGAGCCTGGAAGCTCAGGTTTCAGTAGTGGCCAGGAGTGATTTTGCACAATTAAAGATAGTGCACCATCTGTGCCTGTTCTTGGAAGGTCTGATTTCTCCATGGTGACTCATGCCTTCATTACATCACAGCTGGATTAATGTAACATGCTGTATGTGGGGCTGCCTCTGGAATATGCTTGGAAATGTCATCAGATCCAAAATGTGGCAACCAGATTGCTAACTGGGGCTGGTCACAGGGATTACATAATCCCCTCCACCTCTCCTCCCCCCCCCCCCCCCCCCCCCCCCCCGTTATGACAGCTCCAGTGGTTGCCAATCTGTTTCTGGGCACAATTCAGAATACTGGTCCTAACCTATAAAGCCCTAAATGGCTTGAGTCCAAGTTATCTCAAGGACTACGTCTCCCATTTTGAATCTGCCCAGGTGTTAAGATCATCAAGAGAGGCCTTCCTTTCAGTCTCACCACCTTCACAGGTATGCTTGGTGGGGACACAGGAGAGGGCCATCTCTGTTGCTGCTCCCAGACTCTGGAACTCCCTCCCACAGGAGGTCAGGCTGGCCCCATCTTTGCTGTCCTCCTACAAGCAGGCGAATACCTTTCTCTTCAAGCAAGCTTTCCTGTAATTACTGGCTGCCTGAATGGGGTTCTCAAATAGATTCTAGTGCCTTATTGCATTGAATGTGTTTTGATGTTGCTTCTGTCTACCATCTTTTACTGCGGTATTTGTTGGATCCTTTTTAGTATTTGTACACTTGTTTTCAGCTTTAAATATAGTCAGGGTAGAAATGTTTTAAATAAATAAAAAAAAATGATGGGTATTTTGTGAGACCACTCACCAAGATAGATTATCACTGTCTAGTCACAAGAGGTATATACTTCCAACTGCACCAGGGCTTTAAGCGAAAAAAGCTAACAAAGATCCAGCAGAGGTTTGTGACAGGAGACTAACATGGCTTTTGCTAAATCGAGGGAGCAAAGGGTACAAAAAGAAGAAATAAAGTTATTAATAATCAGAAATTCAAATGCTTCAGTCCAAGTGCAGTTTCTCGGTCCTCCGTAAATCTTTTGCTCCGAGTTTTTCCCCCACCCCCATCTTCCCTTTCTGTTCAGCTTGGCCTGCTGAAGATTCACTGCTTGTGTGAAGGAATCTATCGCACCAAAGGGCAGCAGCGGGAGCTTCGCCACCATGTGGTGAAGTTTCATGAATATGTTGAAGAAATGGAACTTTACTGCGGCATGTGTGGGGAATCCATTGGAGACAAGAACCACCAGCTCCAGGCATTGCCCTGTTCCCATGTCTTCCACCTCAAGTAAGCAGGGGGGGGGGAAATTGGATTGGGGGGAAATAGGAGAAGGCACACAGATCTGGAAGGAAAGAGGAATTTAAAATCCTCAAATGGAAATATTAAGCAAGAACAGGCTTAAACTATATTGCCAGGAAAAATTGCATCAAACTCCTGTTGCTACACACAATGCAAGCCACGCTGCAGTCTAATATGGTGCCAATCTACTCTTTTTAAAACTGCACTAGGGTTTCTATCACTGGCTGGTCAGTACTGGGAGGTTTCCTGGCTACTGACAGTGCCGGGATCAAGGCAACAGAGTCTTTGCCTGCTCGACATGTGGCAAAACCGGAGCCTCTGGAGCTGCCCCCCAGGCAGGAACAGTGTCACTGCCTAGCCAGGGCTGGGAGGCTTCCCAGTTCCCTCAACACAATAGCCAGGAAACCTCCCAGCACTGGCCAGGCAGTTGGACCTACACATCCTACTTTAATGCAAGGAATTGCATTAAAACAGGATGTGTGTTGCAAGTGGATTCATTCCTACTTTCAGATAACCCCCCCACCCCCAAAAAAAGCTTTGTTGTGAGTTACCGTCATGGAAGAAACAAAGAGGATTTCTGTAGGGACGTTCATGAATTTTTATAAAAAAATCTTTATTTTTATTACGTTGATTAATTGACCATTCTGTGTAAATAGCTTTTGAATTGATTGGAGAAATTATGGAAATTGCAGTTCCACATCCTTGGGGACAGCAGGCTGGAGAAGACTTCATTAGTGGACTAGACAGTAGGGTCTTTTCCCTTTTTTACTACATTAATTCCTTGCCCAACTATGTGTTTTTTAAAAACCCTAGAATTTTGTGTGGAATCAAGTGAAACTTAATACCTTTCTCTAAGGAACATCTAAGCAATGAATATTAATAACAAATCAATTAATGCCCAGTTTCTTCAACACAACCAGAAAGAAGCTGTTCCTGTAAAAGCTACTATCTTACATCTATTTTCTTCCTCTGATCAAACCAAATAGCAGCAGCAACCATCCTGTTTTTTGCGTTTTGGTAACTAACCAACATTCATTTATGGACTGTTGAATATCTCTAGAATTTCCAAAATGTATTCTATAAGGGAATATGAATTGAGGTTGGGGGGGGGGGGAGTCAGAGAGATGTACCAATGTACCAGTGCCATGGAAAATCATGAATCTCCACATGTTTTCTTGCTACCGTGAGGTTTAGAACCATAGTTTTTGATTAAAACTTGGAACTTTTCAAGATGGTGTGCTGGAAATCCAGACTGTGCAGGCCTAACATGTGGCTAAGAGTAATCCTCTTGGCACACATGTTCTTATCTGCTCTCTGTGTAAATAAAGAAGGGTGCATTTAAAAAAGGAAACTAATGGAGAAATTTAAAACCAGGCTCAAAAAGTATATTGGCAAGCACAACTTAGAAAAAGTATGCTGTCTTATGGAGTGGTGCCTCACAACCAGAGACAGCAAGGTTATCAAACACATGAGCTTTCTTTTCAGAAATGTTATTTCAAGCAAGCATTCAGGTGAAAAATTAACCCTCAATAGAATACAATGCACACAATACTCTTGTGTAGATGCTGTGCTGAAGTATTTACCAGCTGATGACATTTCCTACATTGTCTGAAATGTACATTATATGTACATTAGCAGAAACGTTGTTACCCCAGGGCAAAATTGGGGCAAGAGATCAGACTCTGGAGTGCAAATTCCCAAGGATGGAATATCTCTCCCCAGCCTGATCTATAGAATCATAACCCCAAAGAGTATGGTATCTGATCAGCCAGTCCAAAAGCCTGAATCCTGAGTTTTCAAAAATGTAATTTAGAAAATGAATCTTCTCACTAATAAATGGATAATGAGATTCTGTTTGGGATAGCAATTATATTTAATAGAAACAAATATTTTGGAGATGTTTGAACAGATGTTCTTAAAGAATTAAAATGTGGTTTGAGAGGGAGAAAAATAAGCATTCTTACTATGGCTATTAATGGAATTACTACAGCTTTGTAGTGAGGCAGAGAGTGAGGTATACTGAATTTTATTGTATAGCAGGAGTTGGACTATGTTACACCACATAACCATAGTGAAATGGGGTTAGAGGAAGAACAGACAGACTGTGTTTAGTATCTGGCAAATGAAAATAAATACATAGAAGCATAAAGTCATATGTTATTTGAAGATCTTTTATTCCAAAGCCATAACTAAATTTAGGTTTAGAATGTTCTACATGCATGCAGTGACACACACACACACACCCTAAGACATTGATGTTAGATAGTAATGTGTTGTCTACTGCATGGGAGAGTGATGGAAATTGCAACAGGGAACAGGTCAGAAAAGAAACATGAAGCATCACCCTGTTTTGTGTCAACTTTGGGTGCTTCTTTGTAAGGTGGACTCTTAACACTGCAAATGAAAAGTCATCACACAACTATTCCTTCTTTTCTTCCTTGAATGATGTGCTTTGCAAGAAAAAAAAATAGAACACATAGAAAGACCACAAATACAATATGCCATTGTCTGTACCTCTTGCAAAATTCCATGCATGAGCCACATGGATTACACAATGAAAGCCTTGTCTGAAAACATCCGTGGCATAAATAGGAAAGTTGAGGGAGCAGCTTGGAAGTCTGAATGTAAACAAAGAGAGCTTCATTGCCAGCATGAAAAGGAAAATAGCAAATGAACTCATGGCTGAATGATCTTGGCAACCACTATCAGACATAGCTAACTTTAGCACGTAGTAAATAGGAGCGCAAAGCATCTGTGAACAGGTTGGTAACTCCACCAATGCTAGCACCTTATGTGGGCTCATGAACCACAAATTGCAGTAAAGTTGCTCAGCTTTCTTTACTGAAAAAGAAAGCATCCTATGTAGCAGATCTGGAAATAGAAACAACAAAACATAACAGAAATGGGAGTAACATTTTTAGTTTGATATGTGACCTTAAAATATGTCTTAGAACAAAATAATCCATGAAGGATTCCCGTCCCCCCCCCCCCCCCCCAGTATTTACTATGAGCCACTGCATTACTGAGAAAGGAGCAGAGATTAATCAATCCTCTTTTAAAAGAGCCACCTGATACTTAGCACTTCCATTAATCTACTAATTTCTGGGTGTGGTCAGGGAACAAGAAACTAGACTGGATCCAGACACAGTTAGTTGAATTTACATTTTAGTTGAAATCAGTGGGACAAGTTGTTGATGACACAAGTCCCACTGAAATTGACTGGAATTAAGTTCAACTTTGGGAGCAATCAGACAAGGATTTGACTGCAGTTTGTTCTTCTCTGGGGATGGACTGGTTTGTTCCTTTTCCTGCTGACCCCATGACATACAAGCCATTGCAAGCCAGCCGATCCCTGATATTTTCATACCCACACCTTTTCAGCTCAGGGGCTGAATTCACATTTTTAAATGGTAGGTGGAGCCAGATTTATTTTTTACCAATTGGACCACTTTTTCAATGAGCTTACAGAGCACTACTCAATTATAGGTAGTATGTCAGAAGACGCCCCAGGCAAACAAGTTTATTGCCTGAAAAACTACAGCCCAATTCTATACAAAAACTTTCCTATCCTGTTCTATGCAAGTTTCCGTGCCTGCCAATCAGTGCTCTGTTAAATACGTACATTTGTTGTTGTTAATGTGCTGCCAAGTCACTTCCGACTTATGTCAACCCTAACAGGGTTTTGAATGTATGTGAGGTGTGGAAGGTGTAGTACACCACTGTCATCCCTCAGTGAGTTTCCTTGGCTGAGCAGAGATTTGAATCCACATCTCTTTAATCCTACTCTGACACTCTAGCCACTATACTACACTGGTTCTCCCAGTTGTAAATATATAAAGTGTTTAATGTTTAAGTAGCTCTGATCTCTGATAACAGATAACAAAGGAAGAAAATGCTAGGGAACCACCTTGCTTGATGAGGGAGTCCCCTCACATCGCACCTTTCCCACGGGTTTAGGGTTGTATCAGCTGTGTCTTCTGTTAGCAGAGGAGGCACCACCAGAGGAACAGATTTCTCCCCCTCCCCTGCAGTTATTGTTTGTCTCTAAACCTGCTTTTGGAACTTGTTGCACCCCTGGAGCAGATTTGGCAGGAAAAAGAAGAATTCTGCAGTGTGAGCAGAAATCCACTCACATAACAATCCATTCATGTGGTATCCTTACACCCTTCCTGATCACTTCTAAACATTCCCTAGATAGCGTAGCAAAACTTAAGAGGTCAAAATATTAATAGCAATACTTGGAGATCATTGTAAGACATCTTCCATACCAAAGACACACACAGCTATTAAAATAACTTCCATATCTGCTAGAGGTTCACTTCATGAAGATATCAGATAGTTTCATGTACAGAACTATAGTTAGTGTGAGGGTGCTTTTAAAACAAATCTGAAGTAGGAAACTCAATGAACATTTTAAAGTGTTTGTAATTATGCTTTGTTGATTTAACTGTTTTTAATGGACTGGCATCAATATTATATTTTGTTACAAACAAAAAGGCAGGTAATGATTCTTCTTTTAATAATAATTATTCATATCAACCTGTGTAACAAATACACAAACCTGTGAATGCAAGCAGCCACAGCAAAAGAAGGCATTAAATTTTTTTCTGCTTTCTTCAGAAGTATCAATTGAACTGTGTGGTGTTGTTTCCACTGCAGGTGCCTCCAGACCAACGGGACACGTGGTTGCCCCAATTGCCGGCGTGCATCAGTTAAACCAGGATTTGTGTGATCTCCTGAATCCATGATATGGGCTCATTTGAAAGGCGCAGAGAAAGCAGAGCACCAGAGCATTTTTGGCACACAATGTGGAGAAGGCAAATCCATACATAGTATGGGCAGAAGTTCTTCTGTAGAATGCATGCAACAGATGTGTGCCACAGAAATTTTCTGGCATCTTCTTCCACACAGCCAATGGTCACAAATAGTATTTCACTTCTGTTTCTTCAAGGGAGCTGATTAGCTTGCTCTCCTACAATTTCCATTCTCCTCATTCTCATGTTCTGCTGCATCTGGTAGTGCCTAGGAGGGTCAATCCTTTGCTTTTATTCATTCCTCATTCAAAACTAAATGAACATATTGTGGTGTTTTTTTTCCCCTTGGAACTCTTTTTGGTAGTTATACAAATGCAGCAATTGTTTTCCTGGTATTGCTGGAAACTTCTTTCTCTTCATTTTGTGATTTAGACCCTTCCTCATGTTGTCTGGTCAAGAGCATAGCACCAGTTGCCTGCCTGTGCTTTGGAAAATCAACATATCAACAGCATAAAATAGGGTTCTTTTTAGCTCACCTTGCATATCAAACTCAAGTGTCCTCCAGCTGAAAACACTGAGTTCTGTGATGTCTCCTTGTCCTTCAGCAGCATGCTTTTCTGTTATGTGTCCATTTTTAATGTACAGGTAAAAGGTAAAGGTAAAGGTTCCCCTTGACATTTAGTCCAGTCGTGTCCGACTCTAGGGGGCGGTGCTCATCCCCGTTTCCAAGCCATAGAGCCAGCGTTTGTCCGAAGACAGTTTCCGTGGTCACGTGGCCAGCGCAACTAGACATGGAACGCTGTTACCTTCCCACCGAGGTGGTACCTATTTATCTACTCGCATTTTTACATGCTTTCGAACTGCTAGGTTGGCAGGAGCTGGGACAAGCGACAGGAGCTCACTCCGTCGCATGGATTTGATCTTACGACTGCTGGTCTTCTGACCCTGCAGCACAGAGGCTTCTGCGGTTTAACCCGCAGCGACACCACGTCCCTTAATGTATGGGTGTACACCTCAAATTATTTCCAGAGCAGCAGATCCTCTTTGTCTGAGATCCACTCCATCTATATGGTACCCACAGGACTTGGTTTCTTTGTGGGAAAGTCTGTTGAGGTGGTATAAAGTCAGATGGTGACAGAACTTGGGGAAGTTATTTTTGGATTATGTTCCCCAAAACTTCCTGCCACAGATGATTCTGGAAGTTATAATTTTAAAAGTAACTTTTCCAAGCTCTGGGCAGTCCTAGGAAACGTTTTCTTGTTTTGTCTTGTATTCCTTTGCCATAGTATTGTGATGTTACATAGGCAAAAGCAGTTAAATTGTCTGTGATTGTGGTGTTGTCAGCAATATATTTATACTTTCTGTAAACTATTTATATTGGAATCAATAAAGCTACATCAGCATTTACCTCAGTGCTTCAGGTTGATTTCACAAGGTTGAATCCCCCCACCCACAACCTGACTAAGACAATACAGGACAGAAAATTGCTCACCCGGGATTATATGCTGTGGTTAACAGAAGTTACAGTGAACAGGGAAGATTGCACCTTTTTAAAATGCAAGAGCTATTTGTGAAGAAAGGCCTTTGAGGAACCTGAAACATTAGGAGGAGATATGTCCGAGTACAAAGGCAAAATCATAAAGACTTTGCCACCATCTTTTTTCTGGCATCCAAGATTAGGCAGAGACAAGAGAAGAGGAAAAAGGCTCTTGTTTCTACATGTAACTGACATCTTTGGGAGTACCTTTCATAACTTCCTTACAGATAATCATAAATGGACAAAATACCGCTAAAAAGTATTTTAAAGACTAAGGATTCATTAATCATATCATTACATAAATAAATATCATAAATATAAGAGTTTAATCAGGCTGATTATTTCAACCCTGGTTCATTCCTAGCATACCAAATGAAATTATTTTGTAATTCTCCAATAGTTCTCTGAGAAGAGGTATTTTACTAAGACAGGAATACTACACACATTTCTATATAGTTAAGTCCAATTGCACTCTGCTTAGGATGAGGTGGCTGAAGGGACTGAGAAACCTCTTCCCCTAGTAATTGTAATGAAGGACATCAACTGCTCAACAGCCAAAAGCAGCTAAACAACTAAACTAAAATGACATGTCTGCTCATGGAAGGACAATGATGGGTCCAGCCTAACCTCCTTCAGAGGGGATTCCAAAACCTGTGAGCAGCCGCCAAGAAGGCCCTCTCTCTTGTCCTCAGCAAACATGCTAGTGAGGGTGGAGAAACTGATTCTAAGGAATTTTAGGTCAAGCCAGGCTCAGATAGGTCTTTCAGACAGTGTGAACCCAAGCCATATAGAACTTAGTCTTGGACTGGTAGCCGCTGATGCCTTTGTTGCAAAAAGATTCAATTCTTGCTGTAACTGGTTCCAGACAATAGCCAGGCTGCAGGACTTTGGACCCGCTTTACAGTCTGAACATTTTTCAAAGGCAGCTCCACACAGCACACATTACTTTTAAACCAAATGGAATGTAACTAAGGCGGGTATCACTCTAGTTGTTTGGCTTTTCCTTACGAAATACCTCTATGGATTCTCTGACCTCCACTGCTTTAAAACTAATAAACATATTTTTGTCAAGATACAAGAAATTATGCAGAAGTTTAGTTCAAGCATCAAGGTTGATCTTACATTTACATTGCCTGGAATAAGGTTTGTCATGTTACATTCTCCCTGTAACTAACTGCCTTCAGACTCCAAACTCCCAGCTGCAGACCTGTTTAAGAGGCCTGGTAGTAAGCTACATATCAATCTTTTTAGGCTTCTTAATGATATTCAATGACAGTCCAAAAAGCGATGGTTTAGAGCAGTTTCTTTAACATTTTATGTAAGAAAAATTAAAATTGGTGCTGATGAATATGCATTGTCCAGTGCTCTGTCCTCTGATTCTATCCTACAGCATGGAATTGTGGACTTTAGGAGCGGCTAGTATTTTATAAAAAGACAGATTTACTGCACAACGTCAGGAATTTCTTCCATTGAAAGGGTGACCACAATGTAACACCAAAACAAATGAATAAATGTTGAGAAATCAAAAAAGTAAGAAAATCTAGTCATATAACGAGATTATTTTTACAACTGACCAATCAAGGTAAAGAAAGTGGGAAAACAAGCGCAGGAAAAACTTGACTGAAGAATCTTAAAAGTCTGGTTTGGATGCAACCTAAAGTAATTATTCAAAACTGCCACATCCAAAATCAAAATTGCTACAATGAACTCCAGGCTTTGGTTGATTTTTTTTTTAAAGGCTAATGTCACCAAGATCTTTGTGGAAATAAGATTACAACTTTCAAATTTCAAAACAAAACAAAACCCAGCTTCGGTTAGCGATAAAGGTGAAAAAATGAATTATCACCACCCTAACAAGACGCCGGTCCCGTTCCCCCACCCGATTTAATTCAACCGTAGCGGATACCGACAGATGACGTAGCCATTTGGCTCCCCCCACAGAGAGGCGATCCCAAATGAAACCAACGTGAAGGGGTTCGTATGTCCTTCTAGCCAGTCATCTCTATGGTTCTAAGCAATCCTAACCATTTGCGGTGCCCAAAACAAAAATGGCGGAACAATCATTTCCCTCCCCCTGTAAAGCCCGAGCCATCACTCAGCGAATTTGAGCATCATCACGTGATGCGCAAAAAACCACCTCTTGTTTGAGTGCAGAAGAATCCGCAGATTCGACAATCGCGTACGACTCTCTGGATTAAGGAGAAGGGCCGCGAAATGAAATTTAGGAATTGAAGCCGACGTGAAAGAAAAAGCCGTGAATGCGTGACGGTGAAAATCGCTTCCGGCGCTCTATCCGCGCAGCACCGGAATTCGCCGTTTCGAACACGGAGTGCAACTATTCTGTAGAGGAAAAGATGGCGTCGGTCTGGGATGAGGCGGAGGTGAGAAATTGGGATGAGTCGGGTGCTTGTGAAGCGGCGGGGAGAAGGGAGTAGTCTGTGGATTCCTTGCCGGTATGGGCAGAAAATTGCCCTTCTCGGTCTGGCTTGTCAAAGCGTCCTTAAAAAGTACGGGCCGCGACCGGACAAATGGAGGGCCCTTGCTTGCCATGACGGTGTGTTTTTCCATAGGATGGCATTGGTGAAGAGGTGCTGAAGATGTCCACGGAGGAAATCGTGCAGCGAACCCGCCTGCTGGACAGTGAGATCAAGGTGAGATCGGATGGGGCTGGCAGTAACCAGCTCCCTCGCCTCCTTCCTCTTCTTCAGGGCTTTCTAATTTTTCTTTTTACCAGCATGTGCCGAGATTATCTCCCCCGCTTCTCTGGGCAAGATGATAGCAAAGGAAAAATCAACTAAAATACCGTTTCCAGTGTCTTTTGAAAAATAAATAACAAGAAGGCCAATATTGGCCTCTCGCTGCCTGGAGAATATTCCATCATCTCGGTGCCAGTTTTTAGGAAGCAAGATCCTGAGGAAGGAGGGGATTCATATGCTGCTCTGGTACTACACAGTTTAGAGTCTTAAAGGCTAATATAGTATTACAGAAGTTGAATCTGGAGACTCGGCGGTCTCCAGGAAGGGATCAATTGGTGAATTCAGTGTAGTTGAGTAAAAAGAACTCCTGGCCATTATTGTCATCTCTGCACCTGAAAGCACTAACAGCCAGAAGTCTCCCTAAAACTGCAAGCCAGTTGCTTTAGAGGGAGTGCAACCTTATCCAAAACAAGCTAGCCAGTTTCTCTGAGCTTACTGAAATCAATAACTGACAGTACTTCTGTCTTACCTGTGTTGCTTTTGTTTGTTTTACTCTTATACCCTCCCAGAAGTCCCCAAAACATCACTTCAGGGCTTCCAGTGCCTCTTGTCAATTTGTCAGTGGAAATGAGAGAAAGCTGGATGCCATCTGTTTGCTGATAATAATTCAGTTCAAACCTCTAAATGGCTGAACCCAGTAGCTTCTACAGGTGTTATACAGAATAGGTACAACTTCGTGCTTCTGCATGTTGAAGGCCACGGGGTACAACAGCAGTTCTTGAGTAGTATGTACTGTGTCTTGCTTGCAGGCTGGGACTTGGCTGAGATGGAGTACACAGCAGTGGTTTCTTCCTGGTTGATTGATTTCTCTTTGTATTTCGGCTTAATTGCAACTTTTTCCATATTCATGTGAGTACAAGTATATTGTTAATTTTTAAATTCCTTTCTTTGATTTATATTATGGGCTTTACAGATAATGAAGAGTGAGGTGTTGAGGGTAACCCATGAGCTACAGGCCATGAAAGATAAGATCAAAGAGAACAGTGAGAAGATCAAAGTGAACAAAACCCTGCCTTACCTTGTTTCCAATGTCATAGAGGTGAGTTTCTTAAGCTGAAGATAAAATTAACATTGTTAGAAAATTATTCATGCATGTGAGAGGATTCTTTGCTGTTTTGCGTGATGGTCTTCAATAGTTAATATAGTGTGGTGGTGCTAAACTGGCCTTGAAAAAAAGGGCAGATATGGGGTAGAAAAAAGTGGAACAATTAATGAGCTGATTCCATAAAAGAGAGTGCCGCCTTTGTTTTGTTTTGTTGTGTTTTGAAGACTCATTAACAATCTAGTCCTGATGGCAGAGTCTCCTTCTTGTCTGTCAATGAGTGGATACAATTTCCTAGTATGGTCTTTTGACTGGAATTCTAAATACACATAATAGGCAAAATCCTGTTCGTTTAAATTTATGCCAGCATAACCCAGATTGGGCACTGGAAATATTTAAGTTAAATTGATGGAAAGCTTCCTATTCCCACCCATCCCTGCCCTTTCAGGTTGTGAAGCTCCCTAGTGTTCCATTTTTACCCCAAGGAAGCCTTTGGGAAACTCAAGATGAGGCGAGGGTAGCTGTTAATCGCAAATAGTTGTTGCCAGATCACCAGTTGTAGGATCAGGACTGCCAGCAATGATCTCGTAGTGATTTCTGACTATTAAAGCTTTCCCTCCACCATAACAAGGCTCCCAAAGACTTCCCTGAGCAAAAGGGAGCCCTAGGGAGCCTTGGAACCTGAAAGTGGGGAATACAAAGCTTTCCATTAGTTTAAATTAAATAGTCCCAGCACCTGATGTGAGTTTATACCAGTATAAACTTATACAAGCAAATTCGGCCCATCAGGGAGTAAACACCAGTGAACACAGTGGGATTGTGAAATTCTGAAATTACTTAATATGTATTATACTGTGAGACCACCCTGGAAGTTGTTTGACTGTTGAGTGATAAAATACACTGCCTGGAAAAAGGTGGTGTAGGAATGCAATAAATAAATACGTAAATAAATTGTTTTTATTGGAGCTCAACTAAGAAATAGAATTATTGCAATCTTTTTATCATCATTTAGTTGTATTCATACACAAATGTATAACTTTTCCTGATTGCACTTGTACAGAAGGTATCTTAATCTTTTTGACCCCTTATCCTGAGAGATTTGTGCAGACTTTGAATGCTTCTTTATGAATAGCAGGCCAAAGATATTTTAGAAATCTTTCAAACAGATCCTGTCACTAATTATAGTTTAATATCTGGAACGTTTCTCATTGCAATGCATAAATGTGAGCCAATCTGTATCATGTGTTACATTCATGATATGCTTGACCAGTGCATCTGTTCTCTTGATAATCTCTTTGCACCCTTAGCTCCTAGATGTTGATCCAAATGACCAAGAAGAAGATGGAGCAAATATTGACCTAGATTCACAAAGGAAGGGCAAGTGTGCTGTGATCAAAACCTCCACTCGTCAGGTAAGAGGAATAGAATAAGGAAGTAGTGTGTATTAACATATGTGAAACTACCTTATATTCAGTAAGATATTTGCTGTATTTAGCTCAGTCTTAACTGTCTAGCAGCTCTCCAAAATGTGTGCTGCTAGATCTTTTTTAACTGGTAAGGATTTAATTAACTGCCAAGGATTGACTTGAAGGTCTTGTGTGTGCAAAAAATGTCCATTGAAGTATGTCCCCTTCTATCTAAATCTGAAAAACGTACTACAGCCTCTGAAGAGAGGTTTGCCCTGCCAGTTCTTTGCTAACTTTTAAGCGTATGTTAGAAGCTTTTATCTGAGGAGACCTTTTTAAGATAGGGCTCATAAAGAGAATGTTGTTTTTGCTTTTGTTGTGGATGTTAAGTTGTGTGTAAACTGTTTTTATTGTTCCATTTTAAATTTTGGGTATGCTCATCCGTGGGCAGGATATACTTTTTGCTATAAATACTAGAGGTGAACTCCTTGGTTCTTGTCAGCAGGCCTTGTCTGAACTTTTGACTCCAAAACATTTTGTATCCAGGGCAAAAAGTATACATCTGGACCTTGTATTTAACCAAGTATTGAGAAAATGTTGAAGGAGATTAGACAGAGTAATGTCAAGAGTATTTCACTGCTTTTTTTCAACAGACTTATTTTCTTCCTGTGATTGGGTTGGTTGATGCTGAAAAACTGAAGCCTGGAGACCTAGTGGTGAGTAGCTTTTGTACTATGCAATTGTCAGTAGCTACAAATACTTATTGGATTTATTTTTATTTTTATTTAATCTCAACAGATACTACTAGAGTTAGAATGAAAACTGTATCCCAGATTATTTCTTCTGCATTCGCATGACGCTGTGGTACTCTTATTTCGCACACCATGTTATCTTAGTGGTCATCCAGCATTTATAAACTTTGCAGTGTGGATGCTCTACAGTGAAGTATTTCATAGGAATTGGTGCTTTTGGCTGCGGCATATTTAAAAAACCTAGATACATATACCCTGGGTTTGCTCCGTAAAATAACTACATTATATTGGGTTAAGAGGTAACTGATATATGCTTTGCTTATTTCTCTAATACTGAAACTAGGGCTGTTGTATAGCAAAAAACATTTTTCTCTGTTCATATCTTAGCCTAATTGTTCATGCAACTCAAATAAAGATTCTGTTCTTTTTTCCCCATTTAAAGCTTTTGTTCTCTTTTCAGCGTTTTGTAACTTCTGCTGTAGACTAATAAGAGTGTTATTTCTTTATTCTAACTGCAAAACAGAATCAGGAGAAAAACAGTACAACAATGGTTATCAGGTTTTATAATGCCTTGAAATAAGGCTAAAAAATGAACTGACTCATTTCCCTGAAGACAATGAAATATTTTGATTCTTTTTTCTGATCCCACCACCATCCTTTTCATAATGCTGTCTGATAGGTACCACATGCTAGGTCATTGATTTGGAATATCAGTAGATGAAGGTGTCCCCTCTTCCCCAGCAAAAAAAAAAAAAAAAAAAAAAAAAAACATAAAATAAAGTGGGTTTCTGTAGTAGACAAGGCCTGTTGATAGGTTTATATTTGCAGGGAGTGAACAAGGATTCTTACTTGATTCTGGAGACCTTGCCCACAGAGTATGACTCACGGGTAAAAGCCATGGAGGTGGATGAGAGACCTACAGAACAGTACAGTGATATTGGAGGACTGGATAAACAGATCCAAGAGGTGAGAGCAAGAGAGTGTGGAAAAAAAACTTGTCTTTTAGATTGTTACGACTGTTTATTTTTAACCCGTGTATATGTTTTAAGTGTTATATGTATTGTAATTTGTCCTGGAATGCAAGTTGCTAGGCATCATGTTCTCTTTATTCATAGTGGGGGATTTAATGGTTAAGAGGAGGAGCTTATGTGTGTTTCTGTGTCTTGGCAGCTGGTAGAAGCCATTGTCTTGCCAATGAATCATAAAGAGAAATTTGAAAACCTGGGTATCCAGCCTCCTAAAGGGGTACTCATGTATGGACCCCCAGGAACAGGGAAGACACTGTTAGCCAGAGCATGTGCTGCACAGACAAAGGTAAGACTGGTATCTTTGACATTTATTTCCTAATTTCTAGGAACTGCATAGTCTTTTGGCATAGAGGGAAAGTGGCTGCATACTTGCTTCACAGTTAAAGTTGCTAAAGTTTTAGTCCATGCCTAAAATCCAGATTCATATTCATAATGGTATTTCATTAACATAATTTTATCCCCAATGTAGGTTTTTACACTTTTCTTACCTCACAGAAATTGAGACTTTAGAATACGTATTATTTAATTTAAGAACATATTTTATCTCCCAATGGTGCTCTAGGCTACATTCCTGAAGCTGGCTGGTCCACAGCTGGTGCAGATGTTCATTGGAGATGGAGCCAAGTTGGTGCGAGATGCCTTTGCGTTGGCCAAGGAAAAAGCACCTTCAATCATTTTTATTGATGAACTTGATGCCATTGGCACAAAGAGGTGAGATTCTTGGGGTTCTGTTTTATATGTTCTCAGGTAAAATGCCCACATCCTTCGCATACACTAAATATGATGGTCTCATAGATAGGGAGGCTTGTGTGTAAAGATTTACTGTATCCTTCCTGACTCCGGAAGGGCTATAGGCCAGCATCAATATATGTGATGGAATCACTTGTGAAATTTCGACTTCCTCATGCAACCTCAAGAGCAAACCTGGGCAAAAGTAATAGCAGAGATTTTATTTATTAATTAAATGCAACAGGTGTGACCTCCAGCAAAATGTTGCACTGTGGAGTGCTCCAGTTTAGAATGCCAGCCTGGTGACTATACCCTGTTCTAGGATACTATGTTCCACTCCCTCTTCTCCTGATGCCTCCCCTCAATAGTCAGCATTCTGTGACCATTGAATGCACTCAGTATTTGTTAGGCTGATTTTAGTGTTTGCTCTTTCTTTATCAAAATACGCAATCATGTATATATTGTAGTTCTGTAGACCTCCAGATTCTCATTAGCCTGCTGATACTTTCCCCTTGAGGGCAGAGGGTGTCCGTTTGACTACATACAAGATCACACCCAGAGAATGAGTTCACAATTGGTGAATAGAATGTATCGTGTCATAGCAAAGTGTATCTATTTTCAGTAGCTGGCACTTATTTTTGAAATCATCTATGTTAGTCCCATATGTGTTTGAGAACAGAATTAAATGGTTTATATAACAAAAGCAAGATCATCCCTGTGAAACTTAATCTAGATAACACAGAGTTGTTCTTGGTGATGAAAGTTCCTAATGAGGGGATATAAACTCTAGAACTTTACATTCTGATTAGAACAGATGTACAGAACTTAAGAACCACTTTAATATGGAGCCATTGAGGTACTGTTATAAGCTCCTTTTTCTTTTAGTAGATAATATGATGACATACTGACTTTGACTGGTATTCTTTTCATTTTAACTGTATGCACAAGAGTCCTTTTGGTGAGATTCTTATGGAACTTGTTCAAACAGGGCAACCTCAGCTTGCATTATGACAACACAGGGGTCATGTGGGAGCTTCATGGTGGAACATTATCCTCCACCCATTCTGTTTCTGTATATCTGCTAATGAATGTCTACATTTCACACTTATCAAATTTTTAACATAGTTGAAATTAGGTGTTTGAAGCTCAAATCCTGCCTCTTCGATGGAGTCACTGCCGTTGGTTGAGCAGCCTCAGACAGTTCTCCATTTTTATTATTTTAAAGAGAAGCAGTACTGCTTTCTTCTTGGCAATACACTGAAACACAAATTAAATAAAGGCGGAAATGCACCTTGGAAATGAGAAGTACTGTGCTAGTGCAATTCTGTTTCAAGTGTATTTTAACATCTTCTACCGCCCTTGATTTTCAGAAAGGCCCAGAAATCAGAGCAGTTGCCCAAGTAGAGTATACATTATTTTACATTAGAGGATTAGTGTTATCGTTTAGATCAGCGATCCCCAACCCCCGGTCCCCGGCCCGGTGCCGGTCCCTGGCCTGGGGCAGACCGGGCCGGCGAGAGAGACCTCTCCCCCCCCCCGCGTGCACTCACCCCCGCGCCGCCCGTTTGCGCCTGCGCGCGCTCTTCGGCATGCGGGCCTGCGCGCGCCTGCGCAAAATGGCGGTGCACGCTCGTGCAGGCACGTGAGAGCGCGGGGGGTGCCCCGCCTTCCCCAGCCGGTCCGCGGACTGGAAAAGGTTGGGGAACCAACTGGTTTAGATGTCTGGATTCTTTGCGTTCTCTTCCTCTGCTGTTTAAGAAGATGAACATTATTTCCATCTCTTTCTTCCTCTCCCCCATGTCTCCCAATTGCATAATGTTAAGAGTGTCCTAGGAACCAGGTGACTTAATTTTGTAGCCCAGTGTGGCCCACTGCATGGTACCTATTGAAAAAAACATTGTCCTGTAAGCTAGCTCTCTAGCTATAGCAATGTGCAGAAGGCTGGGTAATACTGTTTCCCCTAAATGGAGCCCTTATTTCCGATATATATGACCTAGTCACTTATCTCAGTTGGTCCATTAATGCTGGTGGAGGAATTAATTGTGTGTCAATTCACATCATCCAGACTTCCCCATGTTGCTATGGAAATAGGCAACGAGACCATGAGAGAATGATTTCTTTGACAATGGTGTTGTCATAGTCGTATTTTGAATTAGCCTATACATGTATGTCAAATGATAAAATGACTTTTATACAAGAAATGCACCATGTTTTCTTTCAGGTTTGACAGTGAAAAAGCTGGTGATAGAGAAGTACAAAGGACCATGTTGGAATTGTTGAACCAGCTTGATGGATTCCAGCCTAATACACAAGTAAAGGTAAGTATCTCTTGGGGAAGGGTATATCAAGCAGTGCTGCAAACAGGTGTTACAGAGCAGCTTTAGCAATCATGGTAATGAGGGAAAACCTCAACAGAGACAGTTGCATTTCAGAGTGTAGTATTTTATGCCAGCACAGCTCAAAAGTGATTTCCTTTATCCAGGTGATTGCTGCAACCAACCGTGTGGATATTCTAGACCCAGCCCTACTCCGTTCAGGACGGCTGGACCGCAAAATTGAGTTCCCCATGCCCAATGAGGAAGCCAGAGCCAGGATTATGCAGATCCATTCACGGAAAATGAATGTCAGGTATTGATAATGAAGCTGCCTTTTAATGGAAATGACTGTGTGTTGTCCTCTCTTGGCATTGTTCACTTTGTGCTTTACAGGATGGTACATACCATGATCCAGTAGCTTTGCAGAATATGATTTTGCACATAAACTGTTACAACTTCGGCTTTCTTTTTGAAGCCACTTTCTAGTTATTGTGGTTGTGGATATGTGCTTCTGTGAGTGATAACTGCTGAAATCACATGGGTGAAAGAAGTTGTTGAGTAAAAATGCCAACAATTGGCAGGGATTTAGTGCTCTCCGTTGTCCCTGTCATTCTCTGTTACCAACAAAACCAGTATAAATCATGCAGAATTAAATAAATCAGATTTGCATAATATATGTAGACTGTAAAATTTGGCTTAAATTCTGGCAAAGATTTAATTATTGTTTTTATCAGTGAATACATGGCATCTTAGCTTTGGAGTTTTAAATGTTACCATGACATTTCCAGTGAGAATGTTTTTTAAAACTAAAATCTCTTTCTGCAGCCCTGATGTGAACTATGAGGAGCTGGCTCGTTGCACTGATGACTTCAATGGAGCACAATGCAAGGCAGTGTGTGTAGAAGCGGTAAGTTTTGCCAGGTTGTTTCCTTGATGGGTTTCCATTGAGGAACTAAGGAACTTCCTTCAACAGCTGATGCTGAACCAGAGTGGGGGAGTTACTTCAGCATGAGAGTGGCAGTCTGCAGTATTAGGTTGTGGCATCCATTGTTAAGACTTGTTTCTTGAACTGTGCTTTTTCTTGTTGGGTCAGGGAATGATTGCCCTGCGACATGGAGCAACGGAACTCACCCATGAAGATTACATGGAAGGAATTTTGGAGGTACAGGCCAAGAAGAAAGCCAATCTACAATATTATGCCTGATTCTTACACCAAACAGGACCATACCGGTTGAAACTGAACTGTGTTACTTTCTTTTACCTAATGGGGCAAAAATAAAACATTTGCTTTGAGTAAGGCAAATTGTGTTGAGGACCAGTCGTGTTGTGTTGATACCATTTTAGGAAAAAATTAAGTTTGTGGGTTCGACACTTCATATAAGGCATAGCTGTGTTGATTTTTCAGCCATAAAACATCCAGATTTGCACCAGCAATCCAAACTTTTGATCTGTATTGTTGAATTCTTGACTGTCTTTTAAAGCTACTGTAGTTGCTTGTGTACACTGGATTTTAGGAAAGCTAATTCTAATAAACTCAGAACAATGATACGTAAGGTCCCACAGCAGGAGATCCTAACAGGAAAAGGAGTCCAAGATGGGTGAGAGTTTCTTAAAAAGGACCTTCTAAAGGCACAACTACAAACAGGTCCAACAAGTGAAAAAAAGGAGGAAGACAAAGACCAGTATGACTTCACAAAAAGCTTAGAGAGAAAATGAAAAAAAAAAAGAGGGCACATATAGGAAGTGGAAGGAAGGCCAAACCACAAAGGAAGAGTACAGAGAGGTAACAAAGAATTGCAGGGATGCCACTAGGAAAGAAAAAGCTGAGGATGAGCTGAAGTTGGCAAGAGATGCTAAAAGCCGGGGGGGGGGGGGGGAACCATTCTTCCGGTACGTCCATAGTAAAAGATAGAGAAAATAAATAGTGACTCAGCTACTCAATGAGAATGGAAAATTGGTAACAGATGACAAAAGGCAGAAGTACTCAATTCCTACTTTAACTCAGTCTTTTCCCAAAAGACAGTCTATGGCCTTCCAGACAAATGTGAAGTACAAGCAGAAGGGACAGGATTTCAGCTTGGGGTAAATAAACAACTAAGGAATACCTTATTACTTTGGACAAGTTCAGATCTCCTGGGCTGGATGAATTGCATCGAAAAGGATTGAAGAAACTGGCTGAAGAACTCTCACAACCTCTGTTTATTATTTTATTGAAATCATGGAGAATTGGTGAAGTGCTAGATGACTGGATGAGGGCTAATGTTGTCCCTAGCTTCAAAAAGGAGGAATCTGGGAACTACAGGACCAGTCAGCCTGACATCAATCCCAGAGAAAATTAGACGAGAATTTAAAGTGACTGCAAGCACTTTGAAAACAATGTAGTGATAACTAGAAGCCAACATAGATGTGTCAAAAACAAATCCTGCCAGACTAATTTTATCTCGTTTTTTGATTGGGCAACCTCCCTGGTGGGCATGCTATAGATATACTGTAAAACCTTTGAGAAAGTGTCACATGATATTCTGAGCAGCTAGCTACAGTTACAGAATGTACTCCGAGTGCTGATCAATGGTACCTTCCCAAACTGGGAGGAGGTAACAAGTGGGGTACCACAAGACTTAGTCCTGCGCCTGGTGCTCTTCAACGTTTTTATTAATGACTTCGGTGAAGCAGTGCAGGGAATGCTTATCAAATTTGCAGATGACACGAAAATGGGTGGAACAGTTAATACCCTGAAAGACAGAAACAAAATTGAAAAAGATCTTGATAGGCTTGAGCACAAGGTTGAAAACAACAGAATGAAATTGAACAGGGATAGTGCAAAGTTCTACACCGGGAGTGGGGTGGGGAACCAAACACACTGTTATAAGATGGAGGACACTTGGCTCAGTAATACTGTGAGTGAGAAAGATCTTGGAATTGTTATAGGTCACAAGCTGAATATGAGCCAGCAGTGCAATACGGCTGTAAAAAACGGCAGATGCTGCTTTAGGTTCCATTAACAGAAGTACTGTCTCCAAATCCTGTGAAGCAGTAGTTCCCCTCTATTTGGCACTGGTTAGGCCTTATCTTGAATACTCTGTCCAGTCCTGGATACGGCACTTTAAGAAGGATGTGAACAAACTGGAACAAGTTCAGAGGGAGGACAACAAGGATGATCAGGAGACTGGAAACCAAGCTCTATGAGGAAAGACTGAAAGAAATGGACATGTTTATCCTGGAGAAAAGGAGACTCTGAATGCACTCTTCAAATATTTGAAAGATAGTTATACAGAGGAGGGGCAGGATCTGTTCCTGATGATCCCAGAGTGCTGGACACATAATAATGAGCTCAAGTTACAGGAATTCAGATTTTGGTCAACTATCTGGAAATTTTTCCTAACTGTTAGAGCATGTAAGAGAAAATTAGACATCTGTCTGTCAAATATACTTTGATTTGGATGCCTGTATTGAGCAGGGGGTTGCACTCAATGACCTTACAGCCCCCTCCCAACTCCATTATTCTATGATACTAATCTTTTCTTACCCCTTCAATGGCACAATTCCTGTCAATGTATACTTTGTAGTTTCCTATGATCTCTGTGACCAGCATCTCTCTTTGAGGTGAAACCTGCTCCATATTAACATTAGGTTTGATCAGCCAGAAGTGTTAGGAGTACTGTAATGACCAAAGCCTGCCTGTAGAAATGATCAACACTTTCTATCTCCCTTTGTGTCACGGTTTCTTGAACAGTGGCTTTTATGCAGGTAAAGAAGAAAAAGGGATAACTCTTCAAAGGCTAAGAATTTCCATTCTGTCACTGTAACCAAGCCTTTTAATTTAATGCTTTTTGAAACGTACAATTTCCATTTAAAAACCACATTTTCCATGAATACATTGACTTTAGCACGGAGTAATTAATTACATGCCACTTAAAAATACAATGTAAACAGCCCTCTAGCGAAAGCTTCTGTGCAGTCTTTTAGGGAGACAGAAAAGGAATACAACGAGGAAAGACCAGTCCTTCCTCTCAGCACCATAATTGATGTTCCTGAGTTTAGATCCAGCTCTTGTTGTTTATATGCCTAGGGCAAGCCCCTCTTTTAAGAATGCTTCATTTTCTCTTACAAGAGGTTGCTACCAAGGAACTGTTGGGTTTTTCAGTTTGTGTGCTCATCTGCCAAGGTAAAATTTCTACAACACTCAGTCTGGAAGGATATGAAACAGGTAATAAATCTCAATTTGCCTATTACAGTGGTTGCATTGTTTCTGAAATCCCAACCTCGGTGTCATTTTGGCTTCAGCTTGCAACCTTTGGGATTGTCCCATTAATGAAGATGTGGCTTCAACCTGACATTGAGGAATATCCAAAGCAGTAAGTGATCTGATCAGGTACACACAAACCCATGTCTGCCTGTAAGATTGAATCACTTAAGACAGTGTTGACAAACTTTATTTTGCCGAGGTCTGCCCCCTTGTGGAGGAATCCTGCAAGCATCTGAAGATTAGTGGTATACCCTAGCATCCTATATATTAACCCAAAAACTTCACTGTGAGCTGGTATGCATATTTGGCTTCCAGAACTGACAACATTCAGATACTGAGTGGTTTAGAGGAAGAACTTTCTATCCTCCCTGTCTGAATGACAATAGCCCCCCTCAAAGTAAGCTGATGTCACATGTGGCTTCAATGCAGTTGGCTATATTAAACCCAGATAGCATCAGGTCTCTGCTGCAGAGGAAAATCAATACTGAGAGTGAAGAGATTTCCCTTTGGTCATCATCTCCGACTGGTCCTCAAGAGATCTCGGAAACAGAGTTCCTTTGAAGGCATTGGACACCAAATGGAATTCACAGTGGCTTCTCCTAGCAGAAATCTGATTCCGTTTAAATGGTACATAGATCCTACAGCAACACACCCTATATAACAGAAAACTCTTTGAGGCAAATCAGGAATATGAATGAACCTGATTGGTTTGTTTTTAACAGAGACAGGCAGACTGAAGAATTGGAGGGTGGTGGTCTCCCAAGACTTTGCCAAGGCTATTGAATCCCTTAGTTTGTTCCACAGTGGGGCTCACCCTTGCCTGGTGAATCTCAGATACCCAAACTGCAGTAGCCTAGTTCTGGACTGTGCTTGCTAGAATTAGTTGTGTTCTTCTCATCACACAGCACCGTTTTCCTGTCTGGGTTTCTGTACCACAGTCCGAGGGCTATTGAGAGAAGGAGCCAGTGTGCATAAGAATCCTGCCAGAAGGGTCAGCCCCAGGCCTCCCCAGGCACAGAACATGGACCAGCCATAGCCATGACTGATGTCTTCTGGTAACCCGTAGACATAGCGAGGGTAACGAGATAGCTCAAAGTTTATCCCAGCCACGCATGTGCAAAGGGAGATGATGCAGCAGGTACCTGAGCAGGAGAGGAAAGAAGAGTGAAACAGAAGACAATAAAAGTTAGTGTTGTTCACTTTAGGCAGGATGAAAGCTCTGAAGCTGCCAGATTTTTTACTTTTGCTAAAAACGGGGAGGGGGACCCTACAAAAATGAGGCATGCACACAGTAGTGCAGGGTATGAACTAGAACCTGGAAAAAGTTGTGGGGAGGCTAAAGAGAGGGGTCATCCTGACTGGATGATTCTGGGAATTACATTCAAGTAGCTACTTTCCCCAGCTCTAAGTAATACCTACTATATCTGACATTTCCTCACACTTGTGTTTAAAGGGATCCCTCCTCACTATAACCATATATGTTAGAATTAGCAGTTGTAGAAATATTTTTAGAATAGTCAATGTATTTTCTTATACCTTGCAGTATAGCTAAGACAAGGTAGTATGGGGAAAACAGCCACCCTTTAGTAAGCCTAAAGACACATAGCAGGCATTCATGAAACAATAAACTCAGGCATCTTTATGAGAGGGTATCTATCCTTCATGATTAAGAGGATAGCCAGATGTCTCAGGAATTTTCTCACTTTGGGATATATCCTGAGAAAGAAACTTGAAAGGAATACCATTTTTAATTACCCAATTATTGTATGATGCCTTGTATGACTTCCTACAAAGCCATTCCATTTTGCTGTTTTTCTTAGTATTTCTGTACTGACACCTTTGTGTGTGTGTGTGTGTGTGTGTTGATTTCCCTGCTGACCTTAATAAAACGCTTTTCTGATACCTTATAGCAAAATGCCTCCTGGCAGATTTTAGAGAAAAGTTCATCAGCATTTTGTCCTGCCCTTTCTACTGCATCCCACTGTGTGTAATGTCCCCAAAGCTTTTATACCTGTTTTCTCATTCTTATTGGTCTCAATAGGAAAAACTGCTCTTTCTTTGGTATCAGCTTTCTTTTTTCCAAATAGCCTTCCCCAATCTGGTACTCTCTAGAAATGCCGGACTACAACTTCCATCATGGCGACTGATCATTGGTCCTATAAGCAATGTTGTGAGAAGCTACTTGCCGACTTGCTCTTGCTTCAGTCTGGTAATCAAATACTTGATTATGCGATCAGCATTCCATGCTTCTGAGGTCAGTAAAGCGAGCACCCAGCTCATGGGGGGCTGGGGGGTGTTGTCTGCATAATTATGATCTAATTTAAACCACCTAGAGAGTGCTCTAAGCACTATGGGGCGATGTATAAGTTGAAACAACAACAGCATATACCGGAAAAGGGACTTTAGAATGCTACTTGCCACAGAAGAATATCAAAAGTGTGATCATGTGTTCATCTTTGCCATGCTTGAGCAGGCCTCCTTTGATCCTGGCAATCTTTTTTTTTTTTTTTTTTTTTTTTTTTTTTTTTTTTTTTTTTGTGAACCCAAGTCACTAGCATAGCTACTATTCTGAGCTACCCCCTACCTGTGAATCACTAGTGTCACATCTAGAGGGTCATGTCATTTTACTTTTGATTGATCAGTTTAACTCATTCATAGGTGAATGAATTTATCCATCATTAGCCGCCCCGATAGGCATCTTACATACTTTTCTAAGGAGAGAGGCAAAATAAAAATATTTTAAATAAATAAATAAATTTGACTTCTATTGATTGTACCTTGTCTATTTTCAATCCAAAATTAAGAACCACTACATTTAGTACTGTGTTTTGTTGTCTTTATTTTTGTGTAACAGGCCTGAAATGTGCTAGATATACCAATATGTATTAATGCTGATTCAGTGTAGCAAGTACAGCATTTTTAATGTACGCCTTTGGCCCAGGATGATTTTATTTTAAACTGAATGAAGCACACATGATCAATGAACCAAAATGTACAAAGCCACTGTTTTGGATACAACTTCCACAGTTTTCCAGCCACCATGGCTGGACACTAGCCATGTTTACACATTTCTCTTTGCATGATCCAGGAGAAGGAACTTACCTGAAAACTAGGCTGGGGCCACCTGATCAAGTTGCATCTCCTCCCCAAGGGTAGCCATTTGTTTCACTGGTTGCTACCGCTGTGCCTTTAACAGCTGTTGGATTGCAACAACTAGTAGGCAATGTTATGTTATGTACGACCAGGTCATATCTGACTTAAGGCAATCCTGGTAAGTATGTGAGACATTTAAGGAGTGGCTTTACCAGTGTCAACCCCCTCCCCCCCCCCCCAGTGAATTTCCATGACAAAGCAGGGATTTGAATCCAGGTCCCCTGAGCCCTAGTCTGTTACTTTATCCACAACACCACACTGGCAGCAAGCAATAGAGGACTTCTTTTTTCTATAGAGATTCTGAAGCAGAAAGGGGGGGGCAACCTCTTAGGGATTGGACAGCAGCTGTAGCATTCAGTTTTCGAGGCTCTTTTTATGGTTCTGATTGCTACCTTGCTGTGAAAAAGAAGAGCAGCTAATTCTTGTGTTTTGAGCTGCTTCTTAATGCACAGCTGAAAAGGTGGCGACTCCACTTGGAGTTAAGAGTCTGCAAATTATAGTCTAGAACCGTAGAAGTTGGCTAATTCAGTCTCTTGCTAATACGGGAAGCCTGCTGGGACAGCCATGCAGCTTTGCTTAATAACCTCCATTAATAAGGGGGAAGTATGGGAAAAGATCACCTACAAATTGCTGCAGATCACCAGTAGCTGATAAAAATGTACAAGGGGGGAGGGGAGGCCTGCATCAAGCAACAGAACCCCTGTGCATGACTCAGTTCGCATGTCTATAAAACAGTCTTCATCTCTGGGAGCTGCCAGTAGAGCTGCAGGTACACAGAGCACGATAGATGTCATTGTCTGACACATGCACGTTTGAATCAATTTCTTCTCATTATTTGAGCATTTCAGAAGCATTAAACTCTAATTCTGAAAGGGGCAAAGGGTGGCCTTCAAATGTCAGACTGCAATTTCCATCAGCCTTAGGAAGTGTAGCCAGCGATGAGGAACTCTGGGAGCTGAAGTCTGGTTGAAGCCTAAGAGTATTTATCCGACCTCTGTTCCACTTGCCACAAAGAATGGTATTTCCTGCTGCATGGCTGCTGTTTCTCCAGCCCCCCTGCCAAGACTCTGATCTGTTGCGCATAATTGCACAGGGCCAAGTACTTTTGCTCAGAAAACAATATCTAGACTAAAATGAAAATGAACTCTCACCTCCCATAAGGAAGAGCAGCCCAGCTACATATTGCATGAGCTCATGCTGTTTACAGCAGCCCAGCATGCCAATGATCCATCCAAACAGGATGATGGAGACTGCCATACCAATGAAGCCGGCTGTCATTCTCCGCAGATCTGAGAGAGGGGAGGGAAAGGAAGTTGGTTCAGGGAAGAAAGAAAATAAAAAGACAAACACAGAGAGAGAGAAAGTCCATGAGCAGTAATTTGGGATCTGGAGTGGAAAGAAAATAAAGTCTTGAATTTGCACAAATAATTGCCAAACTGAAGTGCACCCAATTTTGCAAGTTCTTTTAAAGCAGCACCCCATCTGCTGACCTCTGGACATGCTGGATTACAATTCCCATCATCCACATGGGGGTGGCATAGTCCAACACATTCAGAGGTGCCAGATTGAGGAAAGCCATTGTAAAGATTTAAGAAAGCAAAAGTTCCAGCACTTGCCAAAAAAAAAAAAAAAAAAGGTTTGCTGCCATGATTGAATCAAAGTCTACAAAATAATCACTTGCTTACAACGGCACCCAAAATGTTGTACCAAAGTGCTCTGGCTGAATTCCACTTCTTGCTAAGAAATTAACATGTTTGAACAAAACATTCGAAACTACTCTCAGGGGAACTCAAAGCAGATTTGCTTTCTCCACTGCATCAGTTAGGCCTTGTAAGTGGAAAACTAATATGTCACGAAAAGGGCCAAACTCCTCTTTGGTATTCTAGCGTTTGTGTGCTTGTTTTTGACAGGGAAGAAAATCCAAGTGTGCAATTTCCTTCGCCTCCATCACCTGCCGTTTCTCAAGTGTCTGTACATATGATTCTCCAGGATATTTGACCAAGCTTTTGAAAAACTTTTTTTATTTAAAGAATCTAACAAAATATCTAAAAATATCTTTAAAAAAAATTAAATCTATGATTAGAAACAAGAGGTTATTATAGAGGCATCATGCTGCGTCGTGCACATCATTTCACAATGTGCCATGGCTGCTGAAATGTTGTCCCTTATATAATTAATAAAAGGAGACTATGTAGCAAAAAATGTGTCATGACTACTTAAATCCCTCGACATACATATCTGCCGTGACAGCTTTTCCACTAAGGCCAAATTCTAGAGTCTTGCTTTCCAGCTATCCAAAGAGGGGTTTCTGCCCATCTTCCACTGTGATGCTGTCTCTGATCTTGCAGTCCAACATGTAAAGACAATCAAACCCTTATGCTTAACATTGCAATTCTTATAGGTAAACATAAAGAAAATACTTCACTCAAGGGACAAATTATGGACTACTCAGTTAGTTTTCCCATTTCCTTGAATGTAATCACCCAAGCAGGTATAACAATCAAGCATGTCCACCACACATGGGCGTAAGAGCCTAAGCCCCCACATCTCTTCCAGCTACTCGTACTAGAACCTTTCTTAAGACAAGTAATTCTTAGTGGAGTCAAGTACCAGTGATTTATCACCATAATAGTGTGTTAACATATATTTGCAGAGATTGATTTCATGGGGGCATTTCCCCCCCCCCCCATGAGTCTTCAATACTGCAACTTGGATCTTTTTCCCATGCACTTTTTGCTTCACATAGAGTGCCATAGGAAATGTCTTAACAGCACAGCATGAATTTTTAGGAAAAGCCTCAACTCTCCTCTATGAATTGTAAAATGAGATGGTCAAGCGGTTTGGTATTCCAATTAATAGGTTTTTGCCACTTGTCTTGTAGATTAGGTTTAGTTTGTCATAACTGTTTTATATAAATTGTGTTTGGCCTCTGTTGTACACCACCCAGAGTAGCAATTTGCTAGATGGGCTGTATAAAAATTAAATGAATGAATGAATGAGTGAGTGAGTGAATGAATGAATGAATGAATGTGTTTACTAAGGGATGGCAAGTAAAATGTACATGTTATGTACAGCCATGTTACATCCATCAAACCCAGTTGTTTAAGGATCTGTGCCTCTTGCTTACAGATGTTATACAGATCCCTTAAGCGATAGAGTCCCATAATTTGATGAAATTTATTCTGATCAAAAAATACAGGATGGCTTAGAAAGGAGATTAAAGGGGAATGGGAAATGATAAGTTTCAATGCCAACCCACTCTCCAGATTTTCAGTATATTGTGTAAAAATGGATTAATGATATTCCCCAATTTAGAAGGATTTAGAGGCAGAACTGGAACACCTCTTATCTCATCACTATGTAAGTTATTAATTTCAAGCTTAAACCAGGTGTCTACCTGGGATGGTCAGTTCCGATTATCTGACTACAGGGATGTTCAGCCAGTGCCTGGGATACTTACGAAGGGCATGCCACTCATCCTGGCGGATTGTGTTGGTAATATTCACTGGCAAGTTCCTTGGCAGGGAAGATGAAGTGTAGTGATATTTCACAGCTGTGCAGCGCTGAATGATTCCTGAAAGAGACCAAAATACAGCCCTCAGATGGAGACCCAGCTATCAGAAATGAGCCTTTAATGAGGTTCTTTTTCTGTCATTGCCCAGTCAACCACATGATCCCAGTTCTGCAGCTGGTGCAGTGCAATGACTAGGATGCTGAGCTACCAAATGAATCCCACTTCTGCTGCTGCCTCACTACAGAGCCCAAGACTGGCCCAAGACCTTTACCATCTGAGATGGAGCAATACATGGTAAGTTATTTGAGTCAAGAGGCAGAGTGTCTAGATTTTGGTACACAAGCTAGAAAATCACATAAGTACACCTCTTCATCCTTGATGGCAAAAATACAGTAATAGCAAAGTAAGTAACTAGTTAGTATGTACAAAGGTAACTACAAAACTTGTTATCCAAGACAACCACTTCATTCTGCTTTCTGTCCCTAACATACTCTTTTGCAAGCCACATATTCTCAGCCTTAGTGGGGGACAGCTAGCCCAGCATGGTGACAGAGTTAAGGCAATCCAAGTTCAAGTCCCCACTGTACCATGAAGTGCCCTGGGTGAGCTTGGGCCACGCTCTCTCTTTCTCAGCCTGACCTACCCCACAGGGGTAACCTGAGGATAAAGTATAGACAAAAAGAATAATGGATGCCGCTTTGAACTCTTTAGAGAAAAGATGTGACAGAAGTGTAACTAATTAATCAATAAAGAATACTGATTTATCACATAATATTTCTGTAATGGTTGCACAAAGATTATGTATGTTAAGCACTCAGCAATATTCAGAAATGTTGTATAAAAGTTAAATGATTATTACTCTTCTTAATTATTAGCGCACAGACTAAGTTTCTTAGGCAACTATTTGCTATGCCAGGCTATGCCCCAAATTCTTCTTTGAGGTTGGAAGGCGGCCTTCCTTCTGTTTCTACACAGGCCTGGCTCAGGATATTTAAGTTCTGGCTGCAGTTGAATTTCGTTCCTTCTGGTTTGCTTTGTTTAGTTATGCAGGACTCAGCATAAGAGCAAATGGATGAAATATATAAAGCCCAGACAATGTCCTTTTGGACTTATGCCTTTACACATCTATTGGGGATCGATTATGGCAAGACAAGAAATTTGCTAAAGCAGCACTTATACCATATTGAACATCAAAATAATTTATCTGCCACCAAGAAACCATGCCTGTGTTATGACTGTTTTTAAAAAAAGTTGTCCGAATACAATGGCACAGTGTCTGCAAGTGCTAACAGTTCCCAAGTACAGAAAGGCCTTTTCATGTGAATGACGTCACGTCATGCCTACAGTACTACTTAAGCGTCATTTCAGAAAATTGTATATGACCAGGTGGGGATGTTATTGAAATGCTTGTCCGTGTATTACTCTTTTGTCCTTTTTATAGAAATGTGTGCAAACAGTTAATATGTCCTTTGTTAGGTAATAAGCCAGGCTGCTCATCTGATTTTTATGTATCTTGTCTTCATGAAGTTTGAGACAAACAGATAATGGGTTAGTCTGCAAAATTTTTAGCAGCAGCAATTAAAATAAGGTTGAATATGATTTTTAAAGTGTAATTCTCTGCAGACTTACCTATTTCATTTTTCTGAGCATGTATAGTTTATGATTGTGCATTTATCTTCTCCATTTCAGTATGTTGGTCTTGTCTCACAGTAACATTTTATGTACTACCTGCAAAGGCATATGGCTAGTGCAGACAAAGAATTATTCATTTACTCATGCACATTATATTTAACGGCATCACATAAACAGGAACTGCTGGTGTATGATTTGCTAGACTGATAGTTCTGTTTCCAAGGACACTAGAACAAGGTGATGCGGTGGAGAGAAAGGGCAGAAGCTTAAATTGGATCTGAAGTTTCCAAAGAACTAAGTGGATAAAAGCTGCAAAGAAAATTTTGAGTAAATATCATAATTTCCCCTTTGAGGTTTCTTCAGTTGCAGCTCATAATGGATTACGGACGTGACTTACTAACGGTACAACTCATAAAGTTCTTGAGGTCTGTGCACAGGTGGCCTTTGCAAAGTTATTTTGCTCTAGAGAATCATTGGGGAGTAAAACCACAGAGTTGGCAGTGCTTGATCACATCACAAATTTCACAGTTAAGTACACAACCTCTCTCCATAGCTTGAGTCATTTTTAATTGACTTTCATGGATCTGAAAAGGAATCTGGAATCCTTCAGTTAGAGCTCTGTATAGAGGTGGATTACATTGTTAAACATGTTTCCTTTGCTTTATTTCCATAGTATTTCTTATCAACTGCTTTGGCCATTGGACAAATAACTGTTTGCCCTTTTTCTGTGAAGATTCTCAGTCATCCAGGTGTGGTTATCAGGCTGAAGAAGCTACTTGGATGAGTAATGAAACGTTTCAACCTAACAAGAAAGCAGTCCAGTTGCCCTGACTCAACTTCCAGATAACTGTTTGCCTTTATTTTCATCTTTTTCAGAGAAAAGGGGAACATCAGCTCCTTGTCCTATCTTGATAATTTAGATTGTTAAAAGAATGTTTGCAGTTGATAGCCATGTTGGCACAAAATTCCAAACTCCATATGGAGACAATACTTTTATAGGCCAACCAAAACTGCAAACATTCTTTTGTGCTATTGCAAAAATTTATCTCCCTTAAGAACATTAGACAAGGAGCACTAATTATTTTGCATTGATCAGGTTTTGATGAAAATAAGTGAAAAATAATTAGCAAGATTATTTTTTCTCTTTCTGTCTACAAACAATACTTCAACAATTTGAACATACAAAAATAAATTCTTGCTAGTTATTCACAAAAAGGAATGGTAACAGGAAGTGAATCTATTACACAAAATGTGGGCATTTCGAAGATGGTTCTAACCATGATAAATATCAATATGATAAAGCTGTAATATATTATATTCGCTTCAGGGGTACATACCAAAATGGTATCTGAGCCATTATTTTGGAGGACTCCATACAAGTTTGTAAGACAAATCACATTTTGCTTTTAATTCTGAAATTGCATTTTTCATTTTTCTGAAATTATACTGTGGCCCAAGTTGGGATTTTTTCTATCACACTGTTAAAAAAAACCTTCTGTTTGGTTATTTGTGTTTAGCACTTAGGTAAAAGAAGAATCTTTCAAAGTTCATTGGCTATTTTGCAATTCTTTCATTAATTCTAATAGAGATATTGATATTTTGAGAGTTTTAAAAAAATTAATTGAATAGTATCTTTTAGTTACTTCCAATTCTTTTGTTTTATCTCCCAATGTATATGTTATACGCCAGATATCTATTACTAAAGTACACTGCTGTAAGTCAAGTAGTGTAAATTGCAGCAGCAAATTGCCGCTAGTTAAGAGATGAGGCTTCTATTCCCTGTCATGCGCCAAGCCATATGACTGGTGCATGATGAGGAATACAAGTCTTGACTTCTTAATTTAGTGGCAACTTGCCATTGTGATTTATGGCATTTGACTATTGCTGACATACCTAAGCAATAGGGTTCTGACCACAGCTGTAAAGAGCCAGATGCAAATGAATGCAGGGCAATAACGCTGGACTCAGTTACCTGCTTCATGATACACACTGTCTATCCCTATTCCAGTGCCTCATCATCTACCCTAAGTAAACCCACAAGAGGTCAGTTCTACCCTCTCTGCTATCATTCTCTCTCTCTCTCTCTCTCTGTGCAGAGTAACAATCTGAAGAAGAAAGCCTTCTTTAGCTATGAAGGCTCTCCATCCCATTGGGAAACTTGAAAAATCATGTCGAAAAATCTTCCCATGTAGAGAAGTCTCCTTTCTTCAGACAAACACCCTTCACATATGGAGAGCAACATTAGTGATGACAGAAAGTCTGGGTTAGCATGTTCTCTTTTCTAACAAAGTTATTTAATGTAGAGTATGTATTTTCTCACTGGAGGGACAGATCCTGAAGCTGAGGCTCCAATACTTTGGCCATCTCATGAGAAGAGAAGACTCCCTGGAAAAGACCCTGATGTTGGGAAAGTGTGAAGGCAAGAGGAGAAGGGGACGACAGAGGACGAGATGGTTGGACAGTGTCATCGAAGCTACCAACATGAATTTGACCCAACTCTGGGAGGCAGTGGAAGACAGGAGGGCCTGGCGTGCTCTGGTCCATGGGGTCACGAAGAGTCGGACACGACTTAACGACTAAACAACAACAACAACAATGAATTTTCTGAATGCAGTTTGTATGAAATATAAATCTACTCCCAATGTACTATATACCTGAATTTCAAACATGGAACTCTTAAGGTGGTCAGCAGAACAGCACAAAAACCTGGTCAATAGCAACTCAACAAAATTCCCACTTTACAGTTGAGGAACACTGAGGTTGAGAGAAGTGATATCTGCCAGCCATAGCAGATATATATAATGCTTTTCTTTGTAGTCTGACAACATCTAGAAAGCCACACTTTTATCAGCCCACTATGCCAAACATACTGTGAGGAGTGATCTTGAAGAAAACTGGCAGCCTTCTAATCTGTAGTGCTAAGAGATCCAGGAGGAAATTTAAGCCATAATCAAATATAAAGGCCTGCTTAGGTCCACTGGTCAGAATCTCCTTTGTCTGATCCTTGGAGAAGCTGCCCATTAAGTGTACTGTTAGGGTTTTTCGAGGTTTGTCCAAAGAGATATTTATTACCTCCTCGCATAAGTGTAAATCCCATTCATAACAACAGGTGATTTCCAGCTGGCATAATGGGAAGTTAGCTTGGATAACGGCAAGTGCAGAGCAGCACAGGTAGCATGAAATGTTCCACCAGCTACTGTAAGCTAGGTGCTAGCCAATGGGTTTTAAGAGATTATGCACACCAAACTCTGTATAGAATTGCAGTACTCGTGTGCTTTGCGTTAACTTTTGGCAAAGATTCAGCTATTAGAAAACACACTACAAGTGGTCTGTAGACCCTGAGTAGTAGAGTTGTTTTAATTCCCTCTGCTTAGATCAGTGGGAGCAGGAAGCCTTTGGCTAAAGGGGCAGAAGGGAGAACCAGGCAGAAGAAAACTACCATGCTGCTGGAAAATGCCAGTTAATAAAATGAAATGAATGAATTGCCTTTTAACACAAAGAAGTAAAAATGCAGAAGATGGATCCTAATGGATTAAATGCAGGAAAGTAGCTGATTATTTAGTAATGGTGCTATAAATAGAAGTCAGGGGCATATCTTGTACATGATGCACAGTTAGAAACAGAAGCTCGGCAACACTATTATTGCTGCTATTATTGTTCTTACTCTGTGATTTCATAGAACCTTCAGTGCACATGGCCCTTTACAAAGAAGATGTTAGACGTGTCTCTCTTACGTTGAGCTTACAATCTAATAGGCCAAGGGAAAACAAGAAAGCAGTGGAGATATTGGAGACAGAGGAAAAAGAGGAAAGAACAGGCCATTATTTGCATTATTTGCATTACAAATACAATTACAAATACAAATAAGCTCAGTCCTCTTTAGGCGTAAATGGTTCCAAAGGCTTCCTAGAAAAGGTGACTTGACAAGGGGCTTGATAGAACAAAGGGAAGTTGTCATTATAACGCCAGTTCCAGACATCAGGAGCAGCAAGAAAAAATAATATATGGTTCACTGATGACATAGTCAAACTTTCTAGAGTGAGAATGCTGTGTACATACTTCATTCAGAGCAGAGCAATGCTAGCCCACCAGAAGGGAAGCAGATTCTGTGGCAGGCAGGACAATCAGTATTCCACCACAGCTAGGACTGGAGATGAGGGCCATTTTGCCCTCTTCCCTCCCACCTTCTGATTGCAATATGAAAAAAAAAATAGGCGCACTTCCCTATTTCATGTCCCTAATTCACCCAGAGTTCCTCTACTCTGCCAGCAGAACACCTATGCTCGTAATAATTTCCAATAGCATGAATATTGCCCCACAGGTGACCTCATAGCAAGATACCATGGACACGGCATCCTTGGCCTCTTCAGCCACCGATAGGACTGCGCCCTAAAGCATGATCAAAGGTCTCTAAAATATCCCAGGCAGACCCTCTCGAATTCCAGACAACCTTTTAGTGTTTTAACATTAAAGACTGAATCCAAATGCTAATCGCAACTACAACAAAGCAATAGAATCTACATGATTTCCATCAGATGTTTTTGGACTACAACTCCCAGAACCCCTGCCCAGCACAGCTATTAGTAAAGGCTTCTGGGTGTTTTAGTCCAAGAACATCTGGGGACCCAAGGTTGGGAACCACTGATTTACATAGCAAGTCCCATTCATTCAGCTGGTCTGCTATTCTTGGAACTAAAAATTGAATTTCACTCCTAATTTGGAATTGCTGGTGATGCTGATTCATAAGTACTTGTAGTAGAAGACAGAATATAAAATAGCAACAACTATTATTATTATCATTAGATGCAGCAACATAAGCATTATGACTACTATCATTGACGTATTAATTACCTCAAATAGGAGGTGAGAAATGGCCCAGTCTCTGTTAACAGTTTCTTCTAATTCCCAGAAGACTGCTCTTGAAATGTAAGAAACGGGATGGAGACTGTTTTTTTTTAAAAAAAAAATGTTGCCAACCCCCAATGCCTTTTTCATGTTTATTGGAACCACTGTGTCTTTTTGCACTTGGATTCCCACAGTAGGTAAAGTCACCCCTTTGGTAAACTCATATGATGCAGCTACTAAAAACCAAGAAATTTTATGTTCCCTCTGTTTGGTTTGTGAGTCAACATAGTCAACATGTGACCGACAGGCAGCATGTACCCCATCAGGGGTCTAAATGCATCTCCAGCACCCCTGGCATCTCTCAGGCACCCCATACTTTCCGCTAAAATAAACATTTTTTTAAAAAAAGTCAGTTCAAAAAGACTCTTTGTGCCCTTAATGACTCCTAATCATACCTTTAGTTGAGGAGGGTGGTAATTTTTCCATGTTTTGAGGACCCTAGAAGTAGAGGGGGCAGAACCCTACCAAATATTGAACACATATAAAAAGTGCACACTAGGAGGTATTGGGGCCTTTTTCACTTATTTTTAAAATTCTGTAAAAAAAAAAGGGGGGGGGATCACAGGAGGGGGTGCAGTTCTCCAAGGTTCAGGAGCAGGCACTGCAGCCCCAAGATTGGAGATTGCTAACCTCTGATGTAACATAACGAAGATAACAGCTCTGAGCTACAGCTGGTTTCAATATTCAGTTCCTTGGCACACGTCAACAATACAACATCCATTTCTTAACATTTCATGCCAAAAGGTGGCACACCAGAGACCATCCACGAAGAACAGGAAAACTACTCTGACAATGACCTGTTGCTGGTTATAGACCAGCCACATGGCAACAGTGGCTCCCACCACTGTGAATCCTGTTTCCTGTTTACCACTAACAAATAAATGATGTCACAAATGACATAAGCATAAAAACTGCCCCAATCTCTGGTTTGGGCACAATAGTGCACAACCTGCAAAGGCCAAGCAATGTTCCTGAAAAATGTAGGTACATTTTCTTTTAGGACAATAAGATGTTCATTGTTCAGAAAACATATCCCAGCCTAGTTCACACAAATTGCCTTCAGCATCAACTGTGGAAATAGGGAGGGCAAACACTATATACTGTAGCATCCCCTTGCCTTGTGTATCTCTGGAAATTTACCCTAAACAACTTGTTTGGTTTTTATTTTATTTGTTTATCACCTTTTGGCCCAGGAGGTTCCCAAAGAGATTTACAATAACGCATCACATATATGGTACAGCTTAAGCGCTCCTGATCATGAGGAGGTGGAAGATCTGGTCTTGGCCAGGTGGAATAATATACTGCTGTGGAGGAATGTCATGTAGCAACTGATGGATCGTATTTATGACCAGCGTCACTCTCCTCAATTGCTGCAACACAGAGGCATCCTTGCCAATGGCACCTCTGGTTCATCTGAGGTCTTCCCTGAGAATGCTTCCAAAGCCCACTTGCTCTAGGCTAGTGTAGACAACGGCTGTGCATGTGTGAAGGGCAGAAGGGACCCCAAATGCCCCTGGAGAATAAAGACTACAAAGGTCACGAGAGGCAGCAGTAGCCACCATTGTAGGGGTTACCTACCTCGGAGAAGGCAATTCACATTGTTGAGCTGCCTTTGCAGCATGCTATAAAAATATAAGCTTCCAGGCCCTTGGATACCAACCGGCCCCTTTTCGGGGAAGTAACGGAGGGAGGCAACATGCAAACCACCCTAAAAAGAAAAACGGCAGGGAACCGACCTCACCGTGCCCCGGACCTCCCCACACACCAGCTCAACAGAACCGTGGATCCTTGGAAGGATCGCCATCAGCCTTGGCTCCGGCAGGGAAGGAAGCGCCGCGGCTTCAGCACCCTGGACAGCGGCAACGCCACCAACCACCCCACGACCTCGGATGCCTCCAGGAGGTTTCCTGCCGGAGGAAAGCCCCGACAGGCGAGCCCGCTAGCTGTGCTCCAGCCCAGCCCAAGCCCAGCCCGGCCGTCGCCTTGGATGGGGCGCGTCGCCTCCCTCCCACCCTCCTCCCCTCCGCACCTTTCTGGATGAGCTCCTCGCTCTCGGGCTCGAACCCAGCGCGGTGGCAGCGCCGCCAGAGGCCAGAGACGGTGGAGTTGAAGCGGCGGCCGCAGTGCGACTCCAGGACCAGGGCGGCGGGCGGCAGCGGGGGCGGCGGAGCCTGGCCGGGCACGATGGCCCGCGGCGGGCGGGCTTGAAGGGGCAGGTGCGGGATGGGCGCCGACATGGAGCCCGCCGGGTCGTTGTTGGGGTTGCGCTTGTGGCCGTAGCCCCGACAGCGCTCGCGATGCCGCCGCGCGTCCGTCTCATACCAGGAGTCGGTGCCGATGGCCACGGCGAGCAGGGCCAGGGCGGCGGCGGCCAGCAGCAACCCAGAGCAGCTCAGCGCCTGAGCCGCGGCCGCCATCTTCCCCGCGCCGCCGCCGCCGCCGCCGCCGCCGCGCACCGCCCGCTTGCCTGCCACTGCTCCCCCTGCAGCCCGGCCGGGGGGCCGCAGCGCCAGTCCGCTCGCCTGCCCGCTCGCCGCCAGTCAGCTCTGCGCCGCCGCTGGGGGCCCTCTCGGCGCCCTCCCCCGGCCCCCGCCACCCCCCGGGGGCTCCGGGCCTTGGGGCAGGGCCAGCAGTGGCCGCCCCTCGGGCGGGCAGCGGAGGCAGGCCGAGGGGCTCCCGCGGGTTGCATCACTTCGGCCCCTGGGGCTCACCTCGTTTCGCTGAACGAAACCTTAGTAGTTCGCCTACTTCGCCTTTCCCTCACCCCGTTGCCCCCTTTAAACATGTGTATCGAGGTTAGGACTTGAGGCCCTGATGAAGCCCTGCGATTTTACTGTTTTATCAGTGTCAGGGCTCAAATTATACCGGTGATGGCAAGGCGAGAGTGTTCCTGTGCACGTTCAAAAATGCAGCCTCAGCCCCTTGGGCCCAACTTGTTGGGTTCCTGGAAGAAGTCTCCAGGCGGAAACCGGGGGGCGGGGAGCTGACTTGGAGGAGGTCTGGAGCCTCAGCATTCTTATTTGGGAAATGAGTCTACCCAGTGTGCAGCCTGCCCTAACAAAATGGTAGCTGCTTAGCCTTCAGTAAAAACGTAAGCAAATGGCAAGACATGAAACCCACCAGACCATTTCTCCATTGGAGTTACACCACTCTAGGCAACTGTGTCCCCCAAGGCCTGTTACATGCCCACCTCCTGTTGTCAAATCCATCTTGACTTCATTGCTTCTGCCCAAGTTTGAAAAAGATCCTTTTAAACTCCTAGAATTCTCCTAATCATCAAAGCCCTTTGCTTCACCATCACAAATAACTGTATAGAAGCAGCCATCTCAGTTAGGGTGTCAATATGTGAAATCTTGTGTGTATAGAGTGTTAAAATAATTAAGATGGGGTGTAGAAATAGTAGTCTTGAAAATGAAAGTGTTTTTTTTAGAATTGAGGCTTGAACAAGAGTTTACTAAAGTCTTTGCAAAACAATTAGCTAGTTCCAGCCAAGCAAATTGTCATTCAGCAATAATAGTCCTGCCAGTTGAATGTGTTTATGTTGTAATGTGTAAATACTGTATGGAGGTGGCATATGCATATCTGGAATTACAATATTCTGGGCTTTTAGAATTCTGGTCATCCAAGGTACACCTGATACTTTATGCTACAAGTCTTTGGTGCTCCAAACTTTACAAGATTAGGATTTTCATTGTTATAATGACAGCCTGCCAAATGCTGAGTTACAAACTTTTGGAGTTACAAAGATTGCAGTGTCAATAGAAGTTCTTATTAATTTTTTTCCTTGGTATTCCAGGCCCCTGGAAGAGAGATTGTTTACGCTTTGAAGGAAAAGGAAAACAACTGAAAGAATTATAAATATAGGGAGGCAGGACACATACAGAGCAATTTAACATTCAAACACATCACAACATTATGCCATGCCATGCCACACACACTGGATACCAACAGCAATCATGTAGCATTACAGCAGAAAGCTTCATTTCCAGAAGCTAGCAACACGATCAACATGGATTTTCTTCCATAGATTCAAACTGGTTTGCCTGGGTAAGCTTTGGATATATTTTATGTGTGTCCTTAATATGCTTAAGGGCTAAATAATATATTTTACTGTAAAAGATTTTTAATTTTAACAACTTGGTCATTTTTAGAAATGTATCTCATGCTTTTTGATTATACCTCTTTAGGATATAAATTCCTGCATTTTTAGAATGTAATTGAAACATTCTCATTGTTCTTTTCAAACTCTATTTCTTCTGTATTTTGGATTGAATTCTGACTTAAGTTTTTGCCTGCAACTTAAGTTTAGTTTTTTCATATATATATATTCTAGGTAGAGAATACACAGAAGTGGTTTACCATTCCCTCCTTCTGGGGGCAACCTGGGACTATGCAGCTTTCCCAAAGCCACACAGGCTGGCTCTACTCACAGGAGGCACATTGGGGAATCAGACTTCCAACCTTTGGCCCCACAGCCAGATACATAAATCACTGAACTATCCAGCCAGCACTCAGAGGGGGAAGTGATATGTAAATAAATATTAGGCATGTGCCTTCCTCGCTTCCTTCCTTCATCTCCAAATAAGAGAATTCTCTATTCTGGAAGTCCCAGCTCCCAGACCCACACCTACAGTAAATTGTGCTCATGAGGAAGACTGAGCAGGAAAGCTTCACAGTCTAGGACAGGCCAAGCTCTGGCCTAGGTGCTTGACAGAAAAAGAACTGGTTCTTGCTAGGAATTTCATATAAATACAGAACATTTATTGTTATCAACAACACTGCCTCTGGCGATGATGGTAGTGATGAATATATACCTAAGATATGACTTGTGATATCTTGAGTCAGTGTGCTTCTGTGATAAGTAAGGTCCCATGGCAGGAGATCCTAAGAGAGAAAAGATGTCCAAAATGGGTTAGAGTTCATTAGAAAGGACATTCTATAAAGAACAAAACAAAACAATTCAAACAAGATAAAAAAGGTGGAAGACAGCAAAAAAATACCAACATAACTTCACAAAAAGCTCAGAGAGTATTTTAAAATAAAAAAGGACACATATAGGAAGTGGAAGGAAGGCCAGGCCACAGAGGAAGAGTACAGACAGGTAACAAAGAATTGCAGGGATAGTGTTAAGAAGGTGAAAGGTGAAAGCTGAGAATGAGTTGAGGTGAACAAGAGATGCTAAAAGCAACAACAACAATACCTCATTCTTCAGGTATGTGCATAGCAAAAGAAAGAAAAAAGAAATAGTGGCTCAGTTACTCTATGTGGATGGAAAAATGACAACAGATAACAAAGAAAAGGCAGAAGTGCTCAGTTCCAACTTTAACTCAGTCTTTTCCCAAAAGACAGTTTATTAACCTCCAGGCAAATGTGAAATTCAAGTAGAGGGGACAGGATTGCAGCTTGAGGTTGATAAACAACTAATCAAGGAATACCTTATTACATTCAAAAACTGCAAATGTTTGAACGATCAAACTGCATCCTAGAGCACTTAAGGAACTGGCTGAACAACTATCAGAACCACTTTCTAACCACTGGCCAAAATTACTGGCACCCGTAACTTAATATTTGGTAGCACCCCCTTTGGAAAAAATAACTGAATTCAATCGCTTCCTGTAACCATGAATGAGTTTCTTACACCTCTCTACTGGAATTTTGGACCACTCTTCTTTTGCAAACTGCTCCAGGGCCTTCAGATTTGAAGGATGTCTTCTCCCAACTGCTGTTTTGAGATCTCTCCACAGGTGTTCTATGGGATTCAGATCTGGACTCATTGCTGGCCATTTCAGAACTCTCCAGCGCTTTGTTTGTAACCATTTCTGAGTGCTTTTTGAAGTGTGTTTCAGGTAATTGTCCTGCTGGAAGACCCATGACCTCTGGTGGAGCTTTCTGACACTGGCCACTACGTTGCGCCCCAAAATTCTTTGGTAATCATCAGATTTTATGATACCATTCACACAGTCAAGGCATCCAGTGCCAGAAGCAGCAAAGTAAACGCAAAACATCTTTGAACCTCCACCATGTTTGACTGTAGGGACTGTGTTCTTTTCTTTGAATGCCTCATTTCTTTTTCTGTAAACAGTGCCATGATATCCTTTACCAAAAAGCTCTACTTTTGTCTCATAAAGCAAAAGCAAAGCGTGCTGCTTATATACCACCCCATAGCGCTTCATGCACTCTCTGGGCGGTTTAGAAGTTAATTATGCAGGCTACACATTGCCCCCCCCAGCAAGCTGGGTACTCATTTTACCGACCTCGGAAGGATAGAAGGCCGAGTCAACCTTGAGCCGGCTACCTGGGATTGAACCCTGGGTCGTGAGCACAGTTTTGGCTGCAGTACAGCAGTTTAACCACTGCGCCACGAGGCTCATCTGTCCACAGTATGTTCTCCCAGAAGGATTGTGGTTTTGTCACATATGTTTTGGCATACTCCAGTCTTGCTTTTTTATGCCTTTGTGTCAGCAGTGGTGTCCTCCTGGGTCTCCTTCTATAGCATCCTTTTTCATTCAGATGGTGACGGATAGTGCAAGCTGACACTGTTGTACCCTGTGTCTGCAGATCAGCTTGAATTTGTTGGGAAGTTAATCTGGGTTCTGTATCCACCATTCGAAAAACTCTTTGTTGTAATTTTTCAGTAATTTTGCTCTTCTGTCCCTGTCAAGGGAGGTTAGCTACAGTGCAATGGGGTATAAACCTCTTGATGATATTGCGCACAGTGGGCACAGGAACATTAAGATCTCTGGAGATGAACTTGTAGCCTTGAGATTGTTTATGTTTTTCCACAATTTTTTCTCTCACATCCACAGACAACTCTTTACACTTCATTCTTTTCTCCATGCTCAGTGCACACAACACAAAGGTTGAGTCAACTTTTCTCCATCTTAACTGGTTGCAAGTGTGATTACTATATTGCCCACACCTCTTACTTGCGACAGGTGTGTCTAAATACAAATTAAAGGAGCATCACATGCTTGAAAAGCAGTTATTTCTTACAATTTAGACAGGGTGCCAATAATTTTGGCCAGTGCATTTTTGGGTTTCTGTGTGGGATTGTATCAGATTTGACTTTTCTTCTCTGTTTTTTTGTGTTGTTCCAATGCAAACCAAAGAAATGAACATGTGAGTACCAAAACATTTGCAACTGCATCAGTTTTCTGAGAAAAGGGTGGCATTTTCTGACAGAATTGCAAGGGTGCCAATATTTTTGGCCATGACTGTATCTTCCTGCACTGAGCACAGCAACCCTGTGAATTAATGACCTCTCAATAGTCCTACAGTCAACAGTTGTTAGCCCCAACTATAGTAGACACATTCAAGGGGACATCCAGTTCACTGTAAGTATCAAAGGTGTTCCACATTTACTTTTCTTTTAATTGTTACATTTTCTCTAGTTTCAATTGATTTTTTTAAAACCACCTAACACTTATTTTGAGAGATACACCATCCCATCTTTGTCTTTATACTGTTATGTCACAAGAATTGTTATTGTTATTGTTAATTTGATTTATATACTGCACATCTGGCAGCCAGGGCCACTCTGGGCAGTTTACAGCAGATAAAACAACAGAATAACAAAATAATACATATACAAAATAATAATAATACAATTGGGGCATAAATCAAATATCATAAAATGCAGTAAAACAAGTACAATGCAATAAATTACAGTTAAAAGCATAAAATATTAAAGACAAGATGCATGGCGGTGTGATGGATGATATTTTAGCAAACACTGTTTTATCATACAGCTGTTTGTTCAGGGAAGGCCTGCTTAAATAGCCAGGTTTTTAACAGCTTCCTAAATGTGCCCAGTGAAGGGGCCAGGCGGACTTCGGGCGGAAGAGAGTTCCATAGTTGTGGAACTACTGCTGAGAAGGCCCGATATCTAATGGTTGTTTTCCGGGCCTCTCTCAGGGTCAGAAGTCTCAGCCACCCTGCCTGGGATGATCTTATAGGGCGGGCAGATCTAACTGGAAGGAGGCGCTCGGCCAGATATCGAGGTCCCAAACTATTTAGGGCCTTATAGGTTAGTACCATTACCTTGAAACTGGCATGGAAGCAAACAGGGAGCCAGTGTAAGGCGGCCACAGTGGGGGAGATGTGTTGGTATTTTCTAACCCCACTCAGCAATCTGGCCGCCACGTTCTGGACCTGTTGCAATCTCCGTAGCAGTCCCAAAGGCAGCCTCACGTAGAGGGCATTGCAATCTCGAGACTACCAGCGCATGAACCAGCATGATGAGGGACCCGGTGTCAAGGTAGGGGCGCAGCTGGGCGACCTGCTTTAGGTGAAAATAAGTGGAACGGACCACAGATGCTACCTATGATGCCATTGATAGTACTGGGTCCAGAAGTACACCCAAGCTACGCACCTCATCCTTCATGGAAAGAGTAACACCCCCCCACTGAAAAACAGGGAGGCACCCAGACCACAGACACTAGGGGCTCCCACCCGCAGGATTTCCATCTTGTCCGGGTTCAGCCTCATTCTGTTGTTCCTCATCTATTCTAGCACCGCATCCAGGCAGCGCTCAAGGGACGGGACAGCATCCACTGCAGAAGGGTGGAAGGAGAGATAGAGCTGAGTGTCATTTGCATATTGGTGACACAGAGCTCCAAAACTCCTGATGACCTCCCCCAGCAGCCTCATATAGATATTAAATAGCATTGGGGAGATGATTGACCCCTGCGGGACCCCACAATTGAGAGTCCACGGGGCAGACAATATCTCCCCAAGTTGAACTCTCTGGGGACGGTCCTCCAGGAAGGATTGGAGCCAGGCCAAGGCCTGACCACCGATCCCCAATCCCGAGAGCATCCCCAGGAGGATACCGTGGTTGACGGTATCAAAGGCCGCTGAGAGGTCGAGAAGGACCAACAAGGACGTTTTGCCCCGTCGGCTTCCCTCAGGAGGTCATCTTGCAGGGCGACCAATGCCGTCTCCGTGCCATGATGCGGCCTGAACCCAGACTGAAACGGATCAAGGGCATTGGTCTCCTCCAGGAGAGCCTGAAGCTGGTCGGCCACCACTCTCTTCCACCAGCTTGCCAATAAAGTGGATATTGGTGACTGGATGATAGTTGTTAATATAATCAGCCACCAGACTGGGTTTTTTCCGGATAGGCCTAATGAGTGTCTCCTTGAGGGCGAGGGGAACCCTCAAGGAGAGACCCATTAATAATAGCCCCCGCCTGCTCAGTTGTTAAAAGCCTGGCCGCTTTCAAGAGCCAGGCCGGGCAAGGATCTAGTGAGGAGGTGGTGGCCCTGCAGCGATCAAGGACCCTGTCAACCTCAGCTGACGTCACAGGCTGAAATTGTGTTAAAATTTCCAGGCAAGGCGCTGCGCTGGACGTCTCGGCTCGATCCACTGATAAAGAGGAGATATCTAGGTCCCGGCAGATGGCCTCCACTTTTTGTTCAAAAAAGGCCACAAATTGGTCACAGGAGATGCTACTGGGAGGCCTGTCACTGTGACCAATTCCGGATAAATCGCGTACAATGCGGAACAGTTCTGCTTGATGGTCCTGAGCTTCGTTTATCTGGTGAGCGAAGTAGGATTTTCTTACAGCATTCACCTTGGCTAAGTAGATATTTGACACGATTTTAGCGGCATTTAGGTTATTTACTGTCAGGACCCATCTCCAAATGCCCTCTAGCCTCCTCCTATTACGCTTCAACCCCCGCAGCTGTTGGTTATACCAGGCAGCTGGCTGGGGTCGGGAATGGAGGGGGCGTTTAGGAGTGATCATATCAGCCACCCTGGAGGCTGCCACGTACCATTCATCCACCGGGGCATCGACAGGAGCGCCAACAAGATCAGCTGGTATCCCCCACATTGCATCTTGGAAACCAACAGGATCCAATAGCCTGCGGGGGCGGATCAACTTAATGGGTTCCTGCTCCCCGCGGGGGGGGGGAGAGTGCCACTGAGAGATTACATTTTATTAGGTAGTGGTCCGACCATGACAAGGGGACTGATATCAAATTGGTCACCATCGGTCCACTCTCTCCCTGGCATGTTGAGAATACTAGGTCTAATGTGTGACCCGCCACGTGGGTGGGACCGTTGACAAACTGGGACATGTCCAAGGAAGCCATGGTTTCCAAGAACTCAAGAGTTGGACCTGTGGCTCCAACCTCAGCATGGGCATTGAAGTCACCCGGGACAATTAGCCTGGGGGACCTCAGTGCTGCCGCCAAGATGAAGTCCGCCAGCTCTGGAAAGGAAAGCTCTGGGTCGCGGGGAGCACAGTAAACCAGCACCATCCCAAATCCAGGTCCCCTGGTCCCCGCTGACACGTGGAGGGCCTCAAGGCCTGGGATGCTCAAGGCAGAGAGCCTAACAACTTCTAAGGTGTTTTTATAAATAATGGCAACTCCCACTCCCTGACCCTCCAGTCTACCTTGGTGCTGGATGGAATATCCGGGTGGGCAAATTAATGAGAGGGCTACACCGCCCTCTGCGCCCACCCTGGTCTCAGTAAAAGAGGCCAGATCTGCTATTTCATCCAAGGTCAAGTCTTGGATTAGCTGGGCCTTATTTAAAGCAGATCTGGCATTTAACAGCATCAAAGATAGAGTGGAGGGTTGGCTGAGCAAGTTACCTCGATTCTAGTCGCTGGCAACAGAGCTAGAACAAGGGACAGCCTTCAGCCATCTGGCCCCCATTCTTTTGGGTTTAATTGCTGGGTTTAATCCCTAGAGAGGATACTACCAAGGTTTGCTATGGAAGTGACCAAACATCTATGCTGTTTAATAAAAAGGATAACTTTTTATTAAGAAACCATAATATGGATTTCCATAGTGCATAACTAAGATTTTGATAAGGATAGAACTGTAAGACAGGAAGAGACCTGGTGGGGTAATCTAAATACTATCTGGAAAGAGAAAGAAAGAAAAATGTGCTCCTTGCACAAATTCTAAAAATAAGTGCGAGTAATAAGGGTGGGTGATAGTGGCTCAGAAAAGGTAATACCTGTCTAGACCTGCAAGGTATCTTCAAAACTAATACAAGCATAATCTTATTAGAAATATGTACACTATGATAACTAGTGTGATCTTGCCACTTGCTTAATCCTTTCTTGCATTCAGGCATTCTTCAACCTAGTACTGTGAACACATTCAGAGGGGAATGTCTAGCCGTGCCCTCCCATTGTCACATTCTCCATGGCTACTGTCCCCAATCTAAAGGGGAAGAGCTCCTGATCACAAGTTGTCTAAACACATGAAAAAGTATTCTAAAAAATCTGGGTTCTTTCTTGTGTAGAGCTTGCACACAACAGGAGTGTTTTCCTTCTCAGATCCGGTGCTGTAATCATGAAGACCATGTCAATGGAGGGTGAGGGGGATTGGTCTAGGTGCTCCACTTTCAGTGTGTTCAGAGTGCTTGATCGCTTCTGCATAGGAGTCTGTTGTTAAAACAATATTGTTGTTTAGTGGCAGAGGCTTACATTCGTGTCACTACTGAATTGTGATATTGTGGCTAGTTCACACTGCAGTTTTGTTTGCCACATTGAACACTTAAAGCATGTAGCAACCTATGAAACCCCAAAAATTGTTGGACTCCAATACCCATCAACTCCATAAAGCATGGCCAACAGTCAGGACTGGTGTTGCAGTTCATCTGCACACGTGATAATAAACCTCTTTTAATTTTTATATGGTTCATTTTATACAAATGTTGCAGCACCAAGTCTAGGATAGAGCCCTGTACCATTTCACTGGAGACTTCTTCCTGTTTATTCTTGAAAGGGAGATTTGACAAAATCACAAATGGTAGATGTTGCTGGACCTGTTGACTTTGATCTCTAAATAGAGACTTTGTGAGACCTCACTGGAGACGAGCTTTGAAGAACTTACTCTTTTGGACTGTATCTCTTGAGGTCATGCTAGCTGGCAGATCCTGGAAGCTATATTCCAGAAGAACAAGTCTTTCGCAATCTGCTAGAGACAACCAATGGGGAAGATGATGGTTGCCTTCATAAGCTTGCATGCTTCCTAGTGGTACCTGACTAGCAACTGCTTGGAACAGGACAATAGATTGGACTGAACTTTGGTTCAGTTTACTATACCAGGATGCTCTCCTTCTTGACATTTTTTCTCCTCTGGAATATAATTATTCTCTACCGATAGTTCCATCCTTGGGCAAAGAAGAAAGCATTGCATCAGAAGGCCCTTTGGATTCTTCTTAACCATTAACCAGAAGCAGAGATGGCTGTTCCAATAATTTGTCATATTTCAGTAGGTATGTTCGTGTGTATGACAAAAAGTGTCCATGTTCAGAAATAGTAGTCTACATTGTTTTTTCTTCTTCGGTTTCATTTCTACGGCCCCCATGCAAAGTAGATCAATACAGATGAATGATAATGCACAGGAGCGAGTGCAAAATAAAGCTAGAAAAATAGGATTCTCGCTGCATGTGCTAAAGTAATACATGTTGTGGATATAGCAGCTGTACTCCCCATCAGACCCTGTGCGTAAGATCGTGAGGCTGCTGCCAAGCCTTTTCCATTGGATCCTGAATGTCCACTTCAGGCAAAACTTCCCCAGAGCTGCAAATTCAGTCCAAGTGGCCTGGGCCGCTCGCCAACAGCAACAGCTCCAAGATTAATGAGTCAGTGTCACCCACTTTGCATTCCTAAACAGTGAGCAGAAAATTCCTGCTGGAGCTTGCAGCCTACGCCAATCCCAGCCCTGATGCAAATAACATATGTTGCTATCTACTACTCATCCTGGGAACTCACCAAGCCTCGTACCAACAATAATCGGGAATTGAAGGACACCAAATTTGCTCAGAAGGAATCAATAGTGTTCCCGGCATTGTATATTTACCTGCTGCTGCCCAGGGTTTTGCTTGGAGCCCCGCCCATACCAAAGTGAGACAAACAGGAGCAGAACAGAGTCCCTGAACATGGCTAAGTGCCTAACAGTGATTAATCACACAAGGTGCCAGAGAGAAGGAAGAATATCTTTCTGGAACCCTGCTTTTCTGAAGCTAGCTGCCTAACAGCTGACAACAGCTGCTGGGGAAAGGCAACTTTCCAAGGGCAAAGAGAAGGAAGGGAGAGGCAGTTTCATGATTAGATTCAATGCCATAGATTAGCTGCATTCATTGCTGCTTTGGGTGAGAGATGATTAAAACCTGCCTTTGTATGGATACTACAGGCAAACAGTCTTTAGCTGAAGTTACAAACCTATCTCGCGCATCATCGTGTTCCTAGCCCTGTGCATGTAAGGCTGTAGCATCTGTGCCATGCTGTTTCCACTCTAATGCAGCAGAAAGCAGACAGACCCGTGATTCACCCATACCTTAAGTGTAGATGGCAGGAACCCAAGATGGGATGTTGCTCCTGCAGTCATACAGACTGCTGCAAAATGCTTGTCCGATGGGTTAATCTGGCCAGTTTTGCAGCCCACGTATCAGTAACATAGCAAAGGTACAGTCACTGTGCTGCCTCTGGGCCTGAGATGACCTGTAGGCTAGGTGCGCAGTGGTGTGGAGACTTCTCAGGAAATGCAATGAGAGGCCTGTGTAGAGTTCACTGATCTGGAAATTTTAATCAAAGGTGTCGCCTAACCCAGTTCTCAGCCTGGTGGCCCTATTGTAGTACCGCTCCTATCATCCCCCCCACCAGCATGGCTAAGGGCCATGGAAGCTGTAGTCTCTCACAGCCAAAGGACACCATACTGTCCTAATCAAATGCACACAAAAGCAATCTGCAGAAGCCTCATGGAGCAGTGGTTAAACTCCAATACTGCAGTGAAGACTCTGTTTGTGACCAGAGTTCAATCCCATCAGGCTCAGGTAGCCAGCTCAAGGCAGACTCAGCCTTCCATCCTTCCAGGGTTGGTAAACAGAGTACCCAGCTAGCTGGAGGTGGGGAAGGAAATTTGTAACCTGTATAATTCAATTGTAAATTGTCCAGAGAGCACTTTAAGCGCTATGGGGCGCTATGTAAGCAGGACACTTTGCTGTTACAGTCTGAACCCATCTAACCTTTCAATACTCTAAAACGGATTCTAACACTCGAGGATAGAAAGCATTGCTAAGACAAAAACATTAAAATGGTCTACTCTCCACACAAGGTTAATTAAAGATGCCCATCTACACTGTGGTTTTGAATACTACTGAAAGCAGTCACAGAAGCCCCATCCTGTGACATGTCTGCTGGTTTGAGATGTGGGGAGACAGCAGCACTGTATTGATGTTCTCCAGAGTGTTTTTGAGCAGAAATAAGGCAGAAAAGAAGATGATAGAGTCGGGATGCAGGTTTAGCTGCTGCAGCACTCTCGTTTTGTTTTGTTGCCCAGTTTTCAAATCAAAAGATGAGGCTACTTATGCAACTGGTGCAATTCTTGATCAATAGACAAAGTTGTGAAAACACCAAGGAGCGCATGCAGGGAGAACACATAGCATAGCACAGGCCACACAGCTCCACAGTCAGAACAAACTTTTGAACAGGCTCAGTGTAAGTGAATGGCACAGAGAATCAAATGCCAGGGCTACCACCAGGAATGCTGTTCTTTTTTAAAATTAAAAATGACAAATAATAATCGTGTTGTGCTGTCAAGACAAGTGATAGGCCAAGCAGTGGCAGCCACAAACATGTCTATGATCATGAATAAATGTACACTACATCAGGGAGAGGCCCCAAGGCAATAGGGATAATGAAGATGGCAGTGGTGCCTGCAGCTGCCTTGACTGGCACTTCTCATCACAGAGACAGCCTGAATCATAGAATCATAGAACAATGGAGTTGGAAGGGGCCTGTAAGGCCATCGAGTCCAACTTCTTCGTAGGTGCAGGAATCCAATTCAAAGTAGATCTGACAGAAGATTGCCCAATTTTCTCTTGAATGTCTTCAGCGCTGGAGCACTAACCACCTCCCAAGGTAATTGGTTCCATTGCCGTACTGCTCTGACCATTAGGAGGTTTTTCCTGATATTCAGCCTAAATCTGGCCTCCTGTAACTTGAGCCCATTTTTATGTGTCCTGCAGCCTGGGATGATCGAGAACATATTCTGCCCCTCCTCTGTATGACAGTCTTTCAAGTACAGTACTTGAAAAGTGCTATCACATGTCCCCTCAGGCTTCTTTTCTCAAGGCTAAACATGCTCAGCTCTTTCAGTCTTTCCTCATAGGGCGTGGTTTCCAATCCCCTGATCGTCCCTGTTGCCATCCTCTGAACTTGCTTCAGTTTGTTCACATCCTTCGTAAAGTGTGGTGTCCAGAACTGGACACAGTACTCTAGAAGAGGCCTAACCAGTGCCGAATAGAGAGGGACTAATACTTCATAGGATTTGGAGACAATAGTTCTGTTAATGCAGACTAAAATAATATTTGCCTTTTTTGCAGCCACATCACACTGTTAGCTCATATTCAGCTTGTGATATACAACAATTCCAAGATCCTTCTCGCTCATAGTATTAGTGAACCAGGTATCCCCCATCTTGTAAGAGTGAACTTGAGTTTTTTCTCTTTGAGGTTTTAAACTTTGCAGTTATCCCTGTTCAATTTCATTCTGCTGTTTTCAACCTAATGCTTGAGCCTATCAAGATATTTTTTAGTTTTGTTTCTCTCTTCCAGGGTATAAGCTATTCCACCCAATTTTGTGTCATTTGCAAATTTGATAAGCATTCCCTGTACTCCCTCATGCAAGTCATTAATAAAAATGTTGAAAAGCACTAGGTGCAGGATTGAGCCTTGTGGTAATCCATTTGTTACCTCCTCGCAGTTTGAGAAGAAGTCACTAATAAGCACTCTCCATGATTCCGTAACCAACTGTGTATCCGCCTGGTATCATGGGCACTTTATCAAAGGCTTTGCTGAAGTCAAGGTATATTATGTCTACAGCATTCTCACTGCCTACCAGGGAAGTTACCCAATCAAAAAAAAAAAAAATGAAATAAGAGATGTCTGGTAGGATTTGTTCTTGAGAAATCCATGTTGACTTCTAATTACGTATTACTGCATCGTTTTCAAGGTACTTGCAGAATCACTGCTTTATGACCTGCTCTGGAATTTTCCCTGGGATTGATGTCAGGCTGACTGGTCTGTAATTTCCAGGTTCCTCCTTTGACCCTTTTTGAAGATAGCGACAACGTTAGACCGCCCTCCAATCTTCTGGCACTTCTCCCATTCTCCATGATTTCAAGAAAATAATAGTGGTTCTGACATCTCTTCATCCACTTCCTTCATTATACTTGGATGCAGTTCATGCGGCCCTGGGAATTTGAACTCATTCAAAATAATAAGGTATTCCTTCACTATTTGTTTGTCAATTTCAAGTTGCAATCCTGTCCCCTCACTTTCTATTTCACATTTGCCTGGAGCGTTATAGACTATCTTTTACGAAAAGACCGAACTAAAATAGGAATTGAGCACGTCTGCCTTTTCTTTGTCATCTGTTACCACTTTTCCATCCCCATTGATTAGCTGAGCCACTGTTTCTTTTCTCTGTCTTTTGCAACACATGTACCTGAGCAATACTTTTTTGTTGCTTTTAGCATCTCTTGCCAACCTCAGCTCATTCTCAGCTTTTGTCTTCCTAAAGCCATCCCTTTAGTTCTTTGCTACTTGTCCGTACTCTTCCTTTGTGGCCTGGTCTACCTTCCATTTCTTATGTGTCCTTTTTTGTTTTTAGGTCCTCTCTGGGTTTTTTTGTAAAGCCACATTGGTCTATTTTGCTGTCTTCCACCTTTTATTCTTGTTGGATTTGTTTGTAAATATGCCTTTAGAATTTCCTTTTAAAGAAACTCCTACCTATCTTAGACTCCTTTTCCTGTCAGGATCTCCTGACATGGGACCATTCCTAACGTACTGAGTTTATTAAAATTGGCTTTCCTAAAATCCAGCTTATATGTGCGGCTACACTCTGCTTTTGGTTCCTTTGAAATGAAGAACTCAAGTAGAACATGGTCACTTTCCCCCAGAGTGCCTCTTGCTGCCACTTTTTCCACCAAGTCATCCCTGTTGGTTATAATTAAGTTGAGGATAGCTACTTATCTAGTTTCTTACTCCACTTTTCACAGAAGAAACTTATCAGCCACACAAGCCAGGAATTTCTTGGAAGGTCCATATTTGGAAGAAGTTGTCTCTCATCAGATATCAGGATAACTGAAATCTCTCCTTACTACTACATCACGTCTCTCTGAAATTCTTGCAATTTGTTTTAAAATGTTTCATCTGCATCTTCTTCTGGATTGGGTGGTCAGTCAGTCCTTTTATTTTTTGTCCCATATATATTAATCCAGATGCTATCAATGTGACAACCAATTTCATCCTCCTGTATTTCTATGCAGGAATATGTATTTTTGACACATACTGCACCTCCAGCTCCCTTTCTATTCCTTCTGTTCTTTTGGAACAATTTATATCCTTCAATTGCTGTATTCTAGTCATAGGAGTCATCCCACCAAGTTTCAGTTATCCCTATGAAATTGTATGTATCCTCCTGAACCAAGATATCCATTTTTTGTTTTCCATACTCCTGGCATTCATATATAGATACCAGAGATTGTGTAATTTGTGGCCTGCTTTCTCTCAAACTTTTTGTGAAGATTATTATTGGGCCCCAATAAAGCTGCTCGATCTGTTCCTCTTATTGTGTATAAGCCTTCAGATATCTTATTCTCTATGAGTTTGTCTTCCTTTCCCTTCCAGTTCAATTTAAAGACCTCCCAATGAAGTTCTTCATGCTGTGGCAAAACAAGTTCTTCCCAGTTCTTGTGAGATGCAACCAATCACTTGCCAGCAGTCCATCTTCTAGGAAGCATAGCCCATGGTCACAGAATCCAAATCCCTCCCATCGGCACAACTTTCACAGCCAGTCCTTCACCCAGAGTATTTTTCTTTCCCTTTCTATTCCTCTTCTGAGTAATGGTAGGATGGACCAGAAGACTATCTGGGCCCCAAAGGCCTTGGAGTACTAAATGGCTAGAGCTCCACTGTTTTTTTGGCCACCATGTAACCGTTTTTGCGCCTACTCATTCCTTACTCTCCCTTCTACCCCCTGGTAAGCCAGGGGGATGCTGGGATGGTGCTGAGCTGTGCAACTGAAGACCACCTTTCTCAAAGCTTCACATAAATGGCTCTAGCTCTGATTTTTTAAATACAAAGATACAGAACTGAAAAGATATTTCAAGGAGACTCCACCTTGAAAGTCTAGAGTTAACCAGAGCCATATGTATTCCACAATTCAGTGACAACAGGACCTTTGAAGCAGTTATATTCAACCTGTCACCAAAATTCAGCAACACGGTTGGGCAGAGGGGCAGCTCTTGGAACAACTGAGCCCTGGACCCATCAAAGCTGCCCATCCCTGCTATAAAGCACCTTTGTTTTTTTCACTCTTAGAGTTGCAGGGACTGGCTTAAAATCTTAGGAACTGATAAGAGGCAAATCCATTGCATTTCTCTGCGAGCGATGTTTCCTTTAAATGAGGTTCAGCTGCAAGGTGCTTGCGTAGTTTTTTGTCTTTCCATGACCGGCAGAAAGCAGGCAACATTATAAAGAACATAAACACAGGCCACACTAATGACACAGGCTGCGACAACCCATTTTTCTTGGATTTGAATTTTTAATGGTTTTTAAGCATATAATACATAGTTGACATGAAAGCTTCATTCTTCCTTTTTTCTCTAAGCAGCTACAGTGGTTTCCAGACGCCATTCCTGTTTTTAACCCAGACATATTCTAGCATTTATCTTGCTCTTCCTCCTATACTGCTTTCGTATGTTTGTCTGCACCTTTCCTATGCTGTGCATCATGGGCCAGCACTCAAGTACCTATGCAATGAACTAAAAGGAAAGTGAAATGCATTATAACCAGGATGGCCAGATGTTGTTGACTGCAACCCCCATCAACCACAGGCAGCACAGAGAGGATTTAGTATTTATTTAAACTATTTCTTATTTGCTCTCCAAACAATGCACAACAAAATATAATGGATGATAAGAGCTGTAGTGTAACAACACGTGGAGGGCCTAGTATTGCCTATCTGTGCATAGCATATACTGAATCTGTGGCTTTCAACTTACCTTATGTCTCAAAAGGACAGGAAACTCCACCCCATTTAAGCTGAATCACTTCTTGAGTAGCAATAGGATCTCTAAACTAGTGATTCCCAGGTTCCAAGATGTCCTTGGATTACAATTCCCATCATACCTGACTATCTGCCATGCTGGCTGGCTGGGGTTGATGACCGTTTGATCCAACATTTGGGAAACATTATCTTTAGGAAAGAGTTATAGGCAGAGTAGGATTGTTGCATGTTTCCTGTGCGTATCCTGATTTCATTATAATGCTTATGTGTTAAAGGAGTAAAAAAAAAGGACTACCTTAATCCAACAGGAGCTTCTGTTACCAGCTTAGGAACAGAGAGAGGATCAGACAGTAGGAGACCTTAGCTAAGAAGATCTGGAAAACTAACTTTATGGAGCGAGAGCATAGTTCAGTGGCATCACACATACATAGCAAGCACAAAGTCCTGCTTCAATTCCTGCTGTCTCAGGGAACAGAGAGGCAAAAGATTCCTTAGTGCCCAAGATCCTGTAGAGACACAATACAGGGCTAGATGGACAAATGCAATTTCCTATGTTTTTCCCATCAGACATGAAGTGACTCAGGATTTTGCTGCTGTTTGTAACATTTTTCCAATACACTGGAGGCCATCTGGAAGATAATTCTTTCATCTCGGTCCATGTGTTCTGATCTTTTGGTCAACCTTAGAGCAGCAAGGCTTACGCTACCAATGGCCATTCCTCTCTTCACTGCTCTTGTTTTTGTTTGTTTTGTTTTAAATTATCATCTTATAAAACCCACACACACAACTTTAAAAAACCAAAACAGCCACTCGCTTTCTTTTCTCAAAACTTTGGAAGTCCTGGCTTGTTATGCTTTGAAGACAAAAAAGAGGAGTTCAGCGCTCTCTCCAGAAAACCAGGCTTCCCTTGTCCGCCTCTCATAGCAACAGCCAGATCCACAGGCACACAACAAAGAAAAATCCAATGGTGTCCCTTTATTGCTTTGTAACAGTTCTGTATGAAGGCAGCTTTGGGGAGCAGCAGAAGGAAGCCTGAGCAGGAGTCACTCATTCGGTAGTGAGTGAGAGAAGTACCATGACAATGATGCCAGTACACAGAAGGAGGACTTGTTGCACCGAGTTCCTAGGCAAAGGGAGGAGAAGGTGGAGTGAGATGTCATGGATGTATATGGCAAAAGAGAGAGAGAGAGAGACAGAGTATTTTTAAAGCACTGAACGGCATTTCAGTGCTGTTCAGTGCTGCCACGAGATGCAGTTAATCTGTTAAGACATATTTACATGCACACACAGGAGGGACCCTTATCCCAAAAGTTCTGGAGGAGCAAACATTTCTTGCCTTTTTCCATCTTACAAGAAGATTAAAGTAACAGAACACAATGAAAACATATAACATGTGGCACAGACCCAGTGGAGGAAAAAACTGACATTATATCCACCAAACCCAAGAATCCTGCTCCCCTCAACACAGGAACCAATACATTTGGTTTGTCATCTGAAAAGTCACCAAGAAACAAAGCCCATGTTATTCCTTACAAAGAACACTCAATAAAGAAGTTGCAAGGACAGGGGCCCTGCTCATGGTAGGCTCCTGACAAGAACTTCAGTGAAAACACACACACACACATATGTTGTGTCCTTTCTCTTCCTAATGAAGGAGGTTTTACCTAAGGACTTCTGGTTGTAGGGCTGTTACACCTTAACAGCCAGCACCAGTACCATTAATCTGGCCAATAATATAACTGCCAGCTAGTGAAGCTCTTATCTTTGCAGCAGGAGGGTCCAAGGGGCCAGCATTGACTGTAGTCACACTTCTGCATTCTTGGTTAAATCTAGTACTAGTGTTGCAAATCAGTCCCAGTTAATTTAAACCATAAGACACCAATAAAAAGAGATTTCCTCTCCTCGCCATGCACTCAGGCCTAACTTTCCCCACCTCTCACACTTTTCAAAATAGTTCCTAGAAAATCTTCCTGTTTCTTAAGTTTTTTGTCCTTGCTAATCATGAGTGCTAAGACAGGAACTTAGTGGAATATGAGAGAGACCGCTGACCTGCAGTGAGATAAAACACCCAGGTGAGGGTGGGGAAGCATATAGCTCCAGAAAAATTATCTTACTCCCCTGGTAACTTTCTACTTGTTTTTATTTTTTTTATTTATTTATTTTTATTTATTTCATTAGCTTGTATACCACCCCATTAGTGGAATGCACTATTGTGGGCAGTTCATAACAAGCAAAATAACAGATAACAAAAATGTGTGAAACTATAGAAAGACATAAAACCATCAGAACAGCAATAATACAAAGACACTTTTCTCTACGAGAGTGAAAGCAGAGGTGCAGCATCAGGCAGGCTCGTTATGGAAAGCCTCCCTGAAGAGCAGTGTTTTAAGCTGCCTTCTGGATCTTAGCAGGGAGGGGGCTAACCATAGCTCCACTGGCAGCTGGTTCCATAGAGTTGGTGCCACCGCAAAGAAGGCCTGGCTCCTTGTTGAAGACTTCTGGGGCCCCCTCGGAGTGGCAACACGGAGGAGCGTAGCCAGGGAATATCTGGTCAGTAAATGGCCAGTAAACACAGCCTTTCTAATTCTCTGCATTTTCAAGAATTATGTTGTTTCTTCCTTAGCTGAAAGAGATGGATGTGATGAAGTGATCTCTGACTCTGACTTTTGACCACTAAGGGTTTCTTCATAAATAGCCATGACAAAAAGCACTTACCAAGGATTCTTCTCCTCTAAAAGATCAGGCACCACATTCACCAAGGCAATATATAAAAATCCCCCAGAGGTAAATGGGAGAATCCAAGCGATGGTTTCCCCTGAATGGATAGTGAGAAATATTAGTGACCAAGACAAAGGAGATGAGAAATATATTTGCGCAAATTAAGACATGTGAGGGCCCCTTTGCCAACCCGTTCTGCATTCTGAGACTCTTACCTGTCCCTTTAGGTGACTGAGCACAAATGGCAAAGCAAGCTCCCAAAATTCCCCCAAGGGCTGTGGAAAGCTGCAATTTGGCTGCACTCCAGCGATCAAACCCAGCACGAAGGAGGATGACAAAATCTCCCAACTAGACAGACAGAAAAAAGAGAGTTTAGCAGTGATGAAATAATGTTAGAAGTAGCTAGCACACCACTGCTGGACCCTTCCCACTTCTGCCACCTATCAAATTTCACAGACCTCTCCCAAAAAAGGACCTGGTTCTCAGCCTTAGAATGAAAATGCAGAGGTACCAGGAAAAGGAACATGACACTGGTTAACTCACATATTCTAGCTACATAGGAGGCAGCAGCTCTTTCAAGTTCGCTGATTGGTGAGAAGGGATTTTAAGGAACAAGCATATTCCCCACTGGCCAACGGTACTGCCTGGTTGCCAGAAAGATGCACATGTACATTTGCAAAAAGATCAGTCGCACCTGAAACATTTAAAAGATTCTATCTGGCATAAAGTTTTGTGAACTGCTGCCCACTTCATCAGGAGCACTGAGTGTTGTTACTGAAGATTGGGTGAAGGGGGAATGGGCAGGGGCTGTAGCACAGAAGGTACATGTGCTGGCAATTGTTTTAGCAGCGGTCACGTGACAAGGAGTAGTTGGGAGACAGCACAGATATCCTAGCAGAGATACGAAGGTTAACACGTGTGCTGGGCTGAAAAGCCTTTGTCCATCCAAGTTCCAAGAGATAATCCAACTTACTGGAGAATTTCAATTTCTTTTTGCATGTCAGTTCCCCAACATCTCTGCTCTACCCAAGCATCTGTATAAATATCTAACAACCGAAGTAACACTCCATACATCTGATGAAGTAGAGCATGGTCCACAAAAACTGATGCCAAATAAAACCTCTTATCTTTAAGGTGCCACTAAACCCTTGGTTGTCAGCTCTTCTCTACAAGTAAATATGTTCACATTCATCTTTTTGCCTCTGTGTTCCCTGCCACCTCAGGCTAGTTGGAGATTTTGGTTTTGCCAAAACCCCAGGGAGCGTATGTTCTTTTGAGCCTGATGAAAACAAAAAACCACCAGCGTCTTCAAAGGTTTACTGTACGGATGATAGGTACAGACGCAGCATGATACAGGATAGAAAAAGGAAACAGATGCCCTCACATTCTGGGGAGCCCCCCGAATCCATCTGGACATGGTCCTTGAGGCCAGGTGCCACATAAATGGCAAGCCCTCCCTCTCCTAGTAGAGGGGCTAACTTGACTGAGGGTACAATCAGACAGTGGGAAAGGCACACATCTGAACGCACTGAAAAGAGTAGCTTTGCAGGGTGCTATTTGCCTTAAAGTGGCCCAGCTGTCTGCTGGGGAATCCCTCCCACCTGGCCTCCAAAGGTAGCAGCCCTACGGCTGGACCAAAAAGGTCCAGCTTGGGCATGGATCAGGGTCAGGCTGGAGCACAGTTTCCTGTATGTTGTGTGATCAGTAGGAAATAGATTGCACCACACCGCTCCCCAGGTGGTTCAAAATGCCATCTCCTTCCCCATGTGATCACAATCCTAAGAAATTAAACTGTCTTTATAGAATAGACTCCCTACAGTGAAACGGGCGGAGAGGAATGAAAGGCACCCCCTTTCAAAGGGGCATGTGTAGGGGAACAGGGGCTACATGCCGAGTAGCATAAATCCTTCTCTGACCAGGCTATCATGTTATCATCTTGTTAAACTAAATTGCTTTTAGAACAATAGGTTTGAAAGTTCAGGATGTGATGTGTGCTTTTTCCCCTATACTTTTGGGTCCCGTTAAGCTAGTAGCATGGCGTCTATAAAATAGTGTATGTGTTTTACACTGCAATTTTCCAGTTCAGTACACCTCTCACCCTCTGTCAATATTCTAACTGTAAAATCAGAATGAAAAAGACTGGGATTTTTTTAAAATGGTGTTTTAAAAAAGTATGTTACACAAAGCATTTTTGGTGCTTTCCATATGTGGAAAGATATGCTCTCCTCCCTCAAAAGCCCACCGTCCCATGCAGACACGGCACATAAATTGCAACAGCATTCAATGGCCAGTAAGCATGATAAGCCTCACTCACCTCATGGGGGATTTCATGCAACAGGATTGCCATAGTGGTTAGGAACCCAACCTACATTGCAAGAGGAAAAAATGGTGAAGCCAGTCCATACAGTTCAACAAGGCTGCAAGCCTAACAGTGCAAAATGTCTCCCGAGACGTTTCACACATGACCTGTAGCCCCCACAAGAAGGCAAGTTTAAGTGGCACAAGGTTCTTATGTACTGGATCTTAAAAAAGGAATATGGGAGAAGGCTGAAGCTGTTCCCCACACATTACACAGCCGTTTTGTCAGGGCATAAACATGTTATAAAAATCGTACACCTGAGAAAAATGCATAGTCATCCAGGCCCTTTGCCTCCTTCTCTTGCATCACAACCACGCAGTAGGTTCTACCTGCCTCTCTCCCCGCCCTCCCCAACCTGCCAGAAGGGCACGTACCTTCCTGCTAACCAGAAAGCTGGCTGCCACTGCGAGGCCATGTGTGAAATTGTCTATTGTGTTGGCCAAAAGATTGAGGTATCCGCTGATCTGCAAAGTAAATAAAAAGAAAACCAGGGACTCCCATGATCAAAAGACATGCAGGAGAGCGTGGAAGAGGTTTGTTTTCAGAGAAACATTCCATTTCCCCCCACTTGTCACACAGCCCCTCAACGCTGTTTACCTTGATTTTCTGGGCTGATGGCGAAGGTAAGTGAGAAGAACCGTTACACTGTGGTGAGCCCAACTTCTTTCTTTGGATTGGATTGGATGCCTCCTTCAAAGGGAAGCTGCTCCCATTTGGAATCCTTCTGGAAGGTTCTTTGGGATCACTGATCTAAGACAGAGGGAAGGAACTGTTCTTTTTTTCAGTTCATCACAGAGTGGCTTGAGATCATTCTTATCCCCCAATACCATCATTTTAAGGATTTAATTCAGTGAGCACATCCAGATGTGCTGAACTGCATCACATATCACTCCCAGCCAGCAGAGCCTTATATGGAACTGCACTTATTAGATAAAAACAAAGGCTGAAATCCTGCTCGCACAGTGATACCACAGTGATTTTTCAGCAATCAAACATTTCTGATTCCTCCTCCAAAAGTCTCAAGGAAGCTGTTGGGGGCTGAGGGACGGGGAGGTACTTAATTTTGGAAAATTGCTGCCACTTGCAATGACTACACCAGCAGTGGCAAAAATGAGAAATTAAAGACTCCCACCCTGGTCTGTGGTCCCCAATGGCTTCTCCTGATGAAGAGGATTTCAAGACAGCCTCGGAACCTTTTGGCCTTGGATGGGAAATTTTAATTTTGGAGAAACCGCAGGAGCCGATATTGTCATCAGCCTTAAGCTGCTGGGTTTCAGTCTATATATGTTTTGCTGGAACAACAGATTATGAGAGTCACAGGCTGCAAACAAGTATCATGTTTCCAGCCATCCTACTCAACCCTAAAAAAACTCATTGAAAATTAAAACACTAAAACAAAAACACTTTGTAATTGCAATAAATTATGCAAACACCTTTTCAAAGACTTATGCTAAATAAAATGTGATAGTTTTCAATGTGCCACTAGATTCTTTGCCGTTTTTATGATCAACTATATCTATATTATAGGTAAAGGTAAAGGTTCCCCTTGACAGTTGTCCAGTCGTGTCTGACTCTAGAGGGCGGTGCTCATCCCCGTTTCCAAGCCATGGAGCCAGCGTTTGTCCGAAGACAGTTTCCGTGGTCACGTGGCCAGCGCGACTAGACACGGAACGCCATTACCTTCCCACCGTAGTGGTACTTATTTATCTACTCGCATTTTAACATGCTTTTGAACTGCTAGGTTGGCAGGAGCTGGGACAAGCGACGGGAGCTCACTCTGTTGCATGGATTCGAACTGCTGATCTTTCGACCTTGCAGCCCAGAGGCTTTGCGGTTTAACCCTCCTCACTATTGCTGTTAATCAACAGCTGCTGTACTTTTTACATCTCTGTTCCTTCTGGCCGTACTGATAATGATCTCCCATGAACAAGAGTTCACTGAGAGATAAGACTCTGTCTCTTATAATCTGGATTGGAGAGAGGCTTTTCATCATCCTACATATGTTAATCTGTTTATCTGTCAAGGTTTGAAATGATGTGTGTATAGTGTTAAAAAAAATAAAGAGTGGTATAAAAAAAGTGGCCCCGAAAATGAAAGTGCTTTTAAAATTGAGGCTTGAACAATAGTTTATTCTAGTCATTTTGAAACAATTAGCTAGCTCTCCAGCCGAGTAAGGTCACTGTACCATAACATGCTGAACGTGTTTATGTTACAATTTGTAAACACATAGGTGGCATTTTCAGGACTTATAATATCACTTTTTCTAGTTATACAATGTTCTGTCATTACAATATTCTGGCTTTCCAGGTTTCTGAGATTTCAGCTCTTTTATGCTACAGCCCTTTGTTACTCCAAGCTCTGTAAAAAATTTAGTCATAACAATGATATTACTGTTATTGTGGCAGCATAACAGATATTAAGTTACAAAACTCTGGAGTTACAGTAGGTGCAACAACAAATAAGATTCCCATTATAAAATTTTCTTGGAGCTCAAGACCGCTGGATCTCCAAGCTCCTAGAAAAAATATTGTTTACTCCTATCATAGTTCACTCACCAAGTTGAAACTGTCTTGCTTTTCATTATCTGGAAATATCTTCTGCAGACTCAGGAAGGTCAGTAAGCCAATAATCACCCAGAGGCCTAAAAGCTTCTGCTGCTGGAAACTCTGCCCTCCTCCTTGAGTGGTTAAAAAACAGGAGAGAAGAAGAAAAAGGTAGAGCAAACTGTTTCTGCCATAAGGTTGAAAATCACAGACCTCAAAGGTTCCCTTCCTTCTAGATATAAGAAAAGTAAAGTGGATCTGTAGAGGACCCTTCATTGCTTCAAAAGGCCAGCAGGGTTCTGGAAAAGCGATACAATCCTACAGCATTAAACATGCAGCCAAATCTAGGCAGTGGTGTTAAAGAAGCGATGAATTTGGTACATATTTTCAGTTGTGGTGGGAGTGTGAGAGAGTACAAAATTTTGGAAACTAATTACTGAGGAATTAAGAGATATTTTTGATAGAGATATAAAGTTGAATCCAGAAATGGCTTCGTTATCAATATTTGTTACTGAAGATTATGATTTTGCAACTAGAGAATTCTTACTAATTTATTGTTTGCTGCGAAATTAATTATAGCTAGGAATTGGAAATCTAAACTTGAATCTCAACTGGAAGAATGGTACAATGGAGTTTGGAATCTTGCTGTAAATGATAAATTGACTTGTATTTTAAAAGTTAAGAAAGGGGAGATTTAAAAAAGATACTTTTTATGATATATGGGGTAGATTTATTGAATTTGTGTTAATAAGAGGAAGAGGTAAAGTCCCAATACAAGGATCAATGCAGTTCTGGAAAGGAGGACAATGAGAAGAAGAGCTCTCCAGAAGGTCCCGATGGTGGTGGGGAGCACGATTATTTTAGTTTGTATCTTGTATTTTATAAATTATTATTATTATTATTATTATTATTATTATTATTATTATTATTATTATTATTATTATTATTATTATTAATAATAATAATAATAATAATAATAATAATAATAATAATAATAATAATAATAATAATAATAATAATAATAATGAGATGAACCGCTATGCTGGGTGACTTGCACACTGACACAGAGCACAAATCTCTTGCAAAGAATATGTGCCGGCAGGCCACAGACAGATGATCTCCATTACTGCACACACCTCAGTAGGTTTAAGAAAGGGATCAGGGCTGTTGTTGAGACTACATTTCCCCAGCATAGCATATCTACTTTCCCTTGCACAGTGCCATCAGGAACTGCCATAGCTAAGCTTTGGGTCAAAGACCCCTTCTACGAACAAGGATGGGTCTTTGGCAAGTTCCAATCCACCAGGAGATCACTGGCCATTTCCAATGGACTGCCTAGCACTTGTTGTTATATGCCATAAAGCTGGAACTGACTTATAGCCATCCTAACATAGCTTTCAAGGTAAGTGAGATATTTAAGGAGTGGTTTTACCAAATCCACACCCCCTGAGCAGGGATCCGAACCCAGGCTCCTGAGTCCTAGTCTGTCACTCTACCCACTATACCACACTGGGTATTGTGCCTAGCAGTTACTGGTAGCAAATTTTTTTGCCAAGGAAAATAAATATTCATTTGGAACCCAGTTCTAAACAAAGCTTCCAGGGTAGCAAAGCTCAGCTCAGTTCCATATAACAGTTATTATTATTTTCAGTGATTTATTTCATTGATTTGTACACCACCCCATCAGTGCAATGCACTATTCTGGATGGATAACAATTGATAAAATCAAACAGACATTGGGAAAAGACCAATGAAAATCATAAAGATAAAAGTCAAATCATACAAATAACAGCGATCTAAAGATGTAAACCAGAGCTCAGATCCATGCAACATTTCCCATATTTGAAATAACATCTTATCTCTAATTGATGATCAGAGATAATAACAGAAGCAGTTTGCAAGTCAAATGGAAAACTCTCACCAGCTACATCCAGCCATTGGGGTGGAGGTTCCACCTCTCTAGTCTAGACAGATTTAAATCTACCCAGTAGGGTTCTTCTTTTGTTGTTGAGCAAATGCAAGACTTAAGAACTGAGGAATAAATAATCTGTTTTAAGATTAAATCTGTTTCCTGCAAATGCACTCTTGCTTTATACATATAAGAGTAGACCATGAAAACTCTAGTTGCTGTTTTTAAAAGGAGTCTCACCCCTGCCAGTTCCCAGCCCTGAGATCTGATAGCAAGTTCCACCATTTCCGAACAAGACAGCCAGTTTTGAGGGATGCTGGGAGATGTGGTATGACATCTGGGGAACCAAACATGGGAACAGTTGCCTTAGAGAGTAACTGATTGAGCCAAGAATGAGTTTTCACACATAACAGCTTTTTCCCCAGTTGCCCAATAAGCAGGTTATAAACAGATACACAAGATTGGGAAGGGGGAGTTAAATTACTAAACCTTCTTACTGAGAAAACATACAGTACCCTTCAGATCAGAAGGAGGAGTTAAACTGAATGTTATATCTATACTCAGTGATTCCCAACCTTGGGTCCCCAGATGTTCTTGAACTAAAACTCCCAGAAGTCTTTACCACTATCTATGCTGGCCAGGAATTCTGGGAGTTGCAGTCTTAAGAATAGCTGGGAACCCAAAGTTGGGAACCACTGCTCTAAGCCTTGAATACAGTATCTGGTACAGAATCTGGGGCTTCAAAGGGCCAGGTTTCATTTTAAAATATACTCTTATGGTGTGGGAAAACCTTGAAAATGAGATGTATCAGTAGTAAAGCATATGGGTAAAGTTCTCTCTCCTGGCAATAAAACCCTAGATTATTAAACATGCAGCCAAATCTAGCCACTGGTGTGGCTAGACTGTGAAGCTTATACCATCATCTACTGCCTTGAATCCTTATTGTTTATCTAACCCCCACCCCACTCTTGGGAACTCTGCCCACCTGACCTCTTCTAGTCCAGTTCTTGTGTCAGAAAGCTGGTTCCTTGAATACGTGGATGTTGTTATGTACCGTCAAGGCACCTCTGAGTTATGGTGACCCTATGAATGAGAGATCTCGAAAATGCCCTCTCCTCAACAGCCCTCTCAACTCTTGTAAACTCAAGTCAGTGACCTCCTTTAGGGAGTCAATCCATCTCATATTTGGTCTTCCTCTTTTTTTGCTGCCTTCAGCTCCTGCTGAATATGAAAATACAGCAGGCAAATGTGCTACACTCTAATCCTTTGAATTAGTCTTCTTTTACATGAGAACAAAATTGAGATTTCTTGGGCAGAGAAATGCCAGGAGCTCTTGTTACAGCCATGTACATCTATCATGGCAAATTTAGAAGCTACACCCATCTAAACAGCATGCACAGGCATGAAACCCACAACTTGGAAAAGATTGTTCATCCATCTCCCACACCCGGCCAAGTTCTTGGCCTAAGGGCACAAAATGTGCCTTTTGATCCACTTCACACCCTCTGTTCAAACTGACTGCAGATAAGTGAGAAAGACAAGCAAGTTAGAGGCAATACAATCCTAAAACTCAAACGACAGAGATAAAAGGCTTACAAGAAAAAACAGACACATTCCAGAAGAGTCAGCCAGAGGGACACGTTCAAGAGAGAATGCTCTGGCAACCTCAAGGCATATGACAGTGTAAAGACAGGTGCCACACTCCATGGGCCCTTGACAGCAAGGCCAGGAAATTTCGCTCCTACTAATCAAGCAGCTAAATATAGGGCAATGTGGCACAGCAGCTCCACCCATCCAGGATGCTAAAACACAGTGAGGCAAATATGAAAGACTGTCCTGTTTTGCTCCTGTTTTTCTTTGCCACGCCTATACACTAGGCTTCCCCAACTAAGTGCCCTCCAGATGGTGCTAGGCTGCCACCACATTCTGGCTAGGATTGATGACATTGTGGGCCTGGGGATCCAGAACATGCCCTGTCGGGAAACAGTCGGGAAACAGTGGCCTCTGGAAACAAACTGGTTGTGCTTAATCTTTCTTCTTTACGAAGCAAGACTTCTTATCACCCTCCAACACTGTTATTGGCAAAAGCCACATCAATGAGGAAATATTGTCTCTTTTGAGAAGACACTGAGAAGGAAATCCAATCCCAGAATCCAGCAGCAAACTACACAGGCACATCTGACACAGACCACAGTGCCCAGCCTTGTTCATTGATGCCTGACACTTGCTCTGTGATTCCAGGGTACCAATAAGGTTTCAAGTGTTACCTGCTGTGGCACTACAGGTGTATGACCAGGCCTCAGGGAGCAGGTGCAAAAACACATTTCCCAGAAGACCCCCAATAGCAAAGCTCAGCAGCTGCTTCATTCGACGAGATCCCTCTGAAAGACAAAACAGCAATCAGTTCCTGCAGGGCACAGGCTTATACTACTGGCTCCTCAAAAGAAACCCAAGGAGACATCGACATGCATATGATTCAAGCTCTCACAGCACAAGATCATGGTGCTTCCTCTACTGCCAAAGAAACACTGACTCTGGGAGATCAACTGCAATATTTAGGAGCATTTGACATCTGCATTTCTCAGATCAGAAAAAGCAATACTCTCACAGGGAAATCAAGCCAGCTGCACCAGGATCAAAGACAATACACTTGGTGTGTTGAAAAGAGGGCATGGCCATGGGTATTCTCTAGTTCTGATTAAATGCCACAAACATATGCATTGGCACAGGAAGCAACATCCTTTCAATTCTTTTCCATTAACATATAGCTTTCTTACTCTTATAATTGCAAAATGAGTGGGTAATACCTGGGAAAAATTGAAGAGCCAGCAGTTTGAAAGGCTGGACAGCACTTTTCTGTCTAGCATTCTGCTCTTTTCTGCAATTTGTTGTAAATAAATCATACAAAACGATGAATGTGCATCATTTATTCAAGTTACAGGGCGATATATGCCATTGTTGCTATGAGGGTTACAAGGAGATACACAGCTACTGGGTATTTTGTGTTCTAAATGTCAGAATATATGCTGGTCAAAAACGTCACCTGTGCATTCCTGGGAATCTAAATTTAGCTCTGGTTCTATGCATCTTGTGTGGCAGAACAACTTGACAGAACAAATTGCTCCTGGATTTCAGTAGGTAGCTTTTCTGGGCCACAAGCAGGACCTCAGCTCTTGCATTTAAAATGTGTACTACTCTCAATAAATGCTGACTGGGAGGTCTAGCCAGAAAAAGAAGCCAGATTGCTTATGTTCCGAGAGGAGATGGCCTACCTTCGGACTTCAGAGCTGCCCCTGTCTCAAGAGGAATGATCAGCAGAGGAAGAACTCCACTCAGCCCGACCATCACTGAGCCAATCAGAGAACAGATCCAGGCATCCAGGCGGTCTTCACTGAATATAGCTCCCCAGGACTCTGTCTCCTTTTCACACAGGGAGTTAGCCTCACTGGTAGTGTGGCCCAGAGAAAGATCATGGGCCTGGCAGGTAATAGCAAGGAACAAGGAGGAGAGCATTCCAAGGAGAAATAGTCTTCGTCCCATCATCACAGCGTAGCTTCAGCCAGGCTGGTTGATCCCTGCAGGGAAGAAAAGGAAGAACAGATTAGCACGCTGTGCCTAAGACTCTTCAGCACTTCTCTTGCAACACCACCCATGAAAAGTCAGCCCTCTTGAGGCCTTTGTTTTATGTCCCTGAGTCAGCTTTTCAGCTTCCTTATCCCCATCAGAGAGAAGAAGGATGACACTTGTTATTTTCTTAAACAAGGAACTCTCTCCGTGTGATGAGAGGCTCCTGAACAGCTACTCTGTGCTTGACTCCATGGAACGAAAGAGAGTCATTGCCACACATCTCAATCAAGAATCCTTTTTCTGTTCCTGAATTTCATTTTCATCCCAGTAGAGTTGCGTGAATGTGACCGAATCCTTTAAAAAAAAAAAGAAGGCACATATATCTGCGACATGTGTCTATGGAAAAGTCAGTTCTTATTGAGAAGGAGGTTAGCAATGTGATCCAATCAGACAAAGAAAAAAGACTCGTCTACCCCTGTCAAGCAGAGACACTAAGGATTAATCCATGCTCTCTTCCTAGCAAGTTACAATAGTTACAACGTGTATACATGTCCTAATTAGAACAGAGGCAAAGTGGCCACCTGACCACAGGTTGGCTAGAGGTCCAAACAATAAGAGAGCTGTGTGGAGTGAGCTCAAGTACTGCCATAAGAACAACAGCCTAGCTGGAAACTCTTCAGAACAAGTCAATGGATTCTGTAGATGTTACAGACATAGAGGTTGGGATGTTGGGTTAAATATGGAGGCCTGAATCCAACTGGTAATCCCAACTATAGTAGGTCCACTGAATCAATGGCCAAAATCGTTCTGTGGATTCCCCAAAGCCAACTTCTGCCAATTCACTGCATAATCATTCATGCTGGGAACATGCAATCAATTTGGCAATCAAATACAGCATAATGCTCAGCACATTTACACTGGTGTAAGTTTACATTACGCCAGCATGAACAGGTCATCAGGATTTACAAAAGTATTGACTGAACATTCAGCAACTGGTTTAATGGATTTATTCTGATCAGGACTTATCAAATGGATTTGTGCTGAAAAATCTCAGGTTCAAATCCACATTCAACTTGCTGAATGATCAATCATAATCTCTCAGCCTACTCCACAGGACTACTGGGAAGACAAGCCAGCTATGTATGCCACCTTGAGTTCCTTAAGAAAAAGAGGAAGGATATATTTTTTAAAAAAAACCAAAACCAAAAAACAGCTGGTCTTCTAGCCCTTCCCAATTCCCAGGGTCAAGGCTTGCAGTCATGACCCATAGACTGGAAAAAAAAATTGAGTCAGAGAGCACATTCCATACTGTCACATTAAAGGCAAAATCATCTCATGGTTTGCTGGACAACAGCTGTGTTCCCTAGAGGCATCTTACCCAAACTGTGAAAAGTTTCTGAAACAGAGACTTGAGTATATGTGATATAATTAAGATGTCTCTAGGTCAGAAAGAACATGCTGCCATGGTGGAGTGAAGGGAAGGAGGGAAGACCAAGAGAGAAAAAAACCCAGTAAAAGATAGGTGCTGACTTTTCAGATGGTACATAGTAAGGGGAGAAGAGGTCTTACATGATTTAGATTGCAATCCTACATTTACTGGGAATAACGTCTGACTGAATTTGGCAGGAGTTACCTGTGAGAAGACAGGCCTAAGATTGCATAGCTGAGCTGCAATCCTAAACATACCTAATCATAATCATCATCATGTGCCATCAAATCAATTCTGACTTATGGCAAACCTTTTCAGGGTTTTCTAGATAGAGAATACTCAGAAATGGTTTACCATTCCTTTCTTCTGGAGGCATTCTAGGACTATGCAGCTTGCCCAAGGCCACACAGGCTGGCTCTACTCACAGGAGGCCCAGTGCAGAATTGAACTCCTAACCTCTGGCTCCACGGCCAGATCCTAAACCACTGAGCTATCCAAAACACACCTACTTCTGAATAAAAATACTTAGGTCTGTACGTCTCAATGCTGTGTCAAGCCTGTTTGTCTCTCATGCCTAAAAGCCTAATGCTACTCCAGTCCCAGTAACTCTGCAGTGAACAAAACTCAAAGAGTAAACTTGCACCAAGTCCAAGAGGAAAAAAAGAGGAGAAATAAATCCAAGTGTTATTCGGGACATTCTGGAAACTGCTGAGCCTCCCCAGCGCAAGATTTCCAATCTATTCTAGAAATGGCCTTCCTCCAAAGCACCTGGAAAGTCCAGCTCAGCTCTCCCTCCAGCAACTGCTGTACCACAGGGTCAGAATTTCTTCTGCTGCAGCCTCCTTCCCCAACAGCTTTGCCCTCACTGACCACACTGCTCTAACATTCCCCCCGCTCTTGGATGACACAACCATGCAAAGAAAAATTACAGACACTTTGAGCTGGAAGTCCATGGCCGGCCCCTAATTATACCAGTGAGTCCAGACAAAATGTCATCTTACTCCCTTGCAACGGAAGTAGAAATAGCAACAAGCACATTCTCTTCCAGAACTATTTTACAAGTCCAGCAGTGTGCGCCTGGAATCCGACTGGAAATCCTGACCTTCTGCCAACAACTATAAGCCTTTGCAGCTCCCAGTCACAGTAGCTAATTCAGTTGAGATTTAAAACATCTCCCCAGGATTTTCTATGCACAGGATCTTCCCTAAATATTGACCCATCAATTCTCACCAAGTCCTGCCAAATAACGTACAAAATGATTGCACTTCTTTTCATATTACTTCTGACTTTGAAAAGCACCACAATCCTCCTGAATATCCAAAACAGTATAGCAAAGGAGAGACCTATTCCAATATTGCAAGTGAATATGGAATGAAAATGTTTGGTTTATTCAAATCTATCCATTGAATCTAGAGATGAACTAGGTTTCTCAAAAACTGTCTCCCAAAAGCCCCTTCAAATGCATACATCTCTGCATCTTAAACATGTTTCTTTACACCCAGATACCACATTAGACACAGGGGAAGGCAAGAGGCGATGAGAGCACTGCTCTTTATTTATTTATTTATTTAATTTATACCCCACCCATCTAGACCGAAGTCTACTCTGGGTGGCTATCCAGCCACTGGAAGACTTATTCTGTCCTCCCACAAGCTTTTCAGCTTTCAGCAGTTATGGCAAGGTTTGGCATACCTTGTTACAACTTTACTGGCTACTAGTCCACTTTCAGGCAAAATTCAAAGTGCTGCTTATGACCTGTAAAGCCTGGAATCTTTCGGCAAGTGGAGGTATCATCTAGTGAACAATCATGTAACCGGCAATTCTTGAAACAGACCATTCCCTGAGCCTATTCTGCATTGCAGAAAGAGGAAAGAATCATACTGTCCTCTGGCTCACCTGCCTATCATGGTTTCACCATTAATATAACCAAGAGCCACTGATAGTCCTAGCTTGTTCTTTTGTCTGTGCAAAAGTTTGTCTGTGAAAGTTTGCAATGAAATCTTGCAGGTTTTTATAATTCTTTCCACTCTAGCCTCTACGTTAGCCATTAAGTAATGTGCTTTTGCTCTTAACAAGTTAGTTACTCTCACACTGTACAACAGATCAAGTTCACATAGCCCTGTTTCTTGTCCCACTAACAGGGCATAGCAAGAAAAATTGGACAACCATAAATTGTTGTTTTGAATTGGTCACAGTAATAATCTTATATGTGTTTAAGCCAACAATAAGAAATGTGCAGGCTTCCAGAGGATGTTGGACTGCAGCTCCCATCATGCTTCACTACTGAGTGAGCTGGGGTGATGTGAGTTGTAGCCCAATGACATCTGGAGAGCCATAGCTTCCCCAATCTTGATTCAAGCTTCACATAAAAATGTCACAAACACTACATCTTTCATTGCCATTTCACCCATTCACCATTTTTCTCTACATTCATAAGCATAAAACTTACTACATTGACAAAATGAAACCCAGTCTACAAATATTTATGCCACAATAAATATATTAGTCTTTGAAGTTCCACAAGATCCTCTGTTGCCTGTCCCAGTATCCTACCTCTGACAAGGTCCTCAATTGTGAACAGCTAAAGCACGAAACCTGCACTCAGCACAACCCTGAGTGCTCACTGGAAGGACAGATCCTGAAGCTGAGGCTCCAATACTTTGGCCATCTCATGAGAAGAGAAGGCTCCCTGGAAAAGACCCTGATGTTAGGAAAGTGTGAAGGAAAGAGGAGAAGGGGACGACAGAGGATGAGATGGTTGGACAGTGTCATCGAAGCTACCAACATGAATCTGACCAAACTCCGGGAGGCAGTGGAAGACAGGAGGGCCTGGCGTGCTCTGGTCCATGGGGTCACGAAGAGTCGGGCACGACTAAACAACAACAAAAAGCACGAAAAACTTCCATCACACGACACCCACTTTATTTTATTTCCAACACAGGTGCCTTCAGGCCATTTATTTTACACTGAAACCCTCTCTTGTAAATTTATCTAAATTTTGATCTATGACCAACTGACATGCTAAAGCTGCAATCGGTAGTAAAAATAGGGAAATCAAGATTAAATGCTACAATGGGACAATGTCTGAGCCTATATGAGAGATACCCACATTGAAACAACTTCCATGTGGACATGCACAGAAGTGAGCAATACAGATGTCCGTGTCCTCTGGCTGCAACCAAATTCCACCAGCTGTCTCGGTTACCCAAGAAAAGGTAAATGAGCAGGGAGGTTATTCAAACTGGAGAAGTGGGAAATGATGCAATGCATACAAGATCGATACTTAAGCAAACCAACCTGACCAGTCGCAACTGTGCGGTTTGGGTCAGAACTCTACCTTATAGCTATATGTTATTTTCCTTTGTGGAATGGTGGAAGGGTACAGGAGGTAAAAACATCTGGCGACCCAATGTCCATTTCCCCTTGAGGGAGAAGAATTCTAAGTCCTATTCTCTGCCCTGGGAAAGCATGATCAAACTCTTTTCTCTGCAAGTCATCTACTACACAACAGCATCAAAACCCCAGCACTTAAAAATAAAAATATCAGGCTGCAATGGACGAGCGACAGGGAGAGGGCAGCTAAATGCAACAACGGAAAATGACTAAAGGTCGAAAGAGGTGAAGGCTTGACCTCAGGCATCGAGCAAAGGTACGCAGGCAAAGTCAGGGCGCTGCAGCCTCGCAGCCTGACATGCTGGAGAGCGAGTGGTTTTATTGTCGCCCGGGCGCAGCCTGCATCTCCCTCTGCCCTCGCCTCTGCTTTTCCATCCTGCTCTCAACTCCGCCCGCACCGTGTCCTCAGGCACCCCTGGATCCCAGCCCGGACAACTTGGGGATCCCTCAACACCCAGGACAAGAGGGTGGTAATAGGGTAGGGTTTCCCTCCAAAAGTCGACCCCGACGCCTCTCCCCCCGGGAAGAGATCTAGTTCATTACCGTGTGATACCGGGGAGCTCCGGGTTACCCCTGCCATCCAGCTGCGTCTCTGCCCGGGACTCCTCCCGCCCCTGCAAGCTCAGCTCCGCCTCCCAAACTCAGCCACGTCGGTTCCATCCTCCGCGGATCAGAAGTCGCCGGTCCGGCGGACATATTAGGAAGCGCACCACGTCTGACGTCGCTAATGGGGGGACTAATAGGCGAAGCACCCCTCGTACTCTTAGTTTTCAAAGCGGTAGCCGTGTTAATCTGTGCAAGCGTCTCCAGGCAAAACTAAAACAAAACACAGAAACGTAGCAGAAACTTGAAAGACGAACTTTTATATTATATTTTGTACTCTTAGTGACGCTGAAAGAGCCAAAGGAAAGGCAACACGTTTCTGGTCAGAGCACCAACGGGGGACCAGATACGGCGTTACTCTACCGTACAGTTTATAGCGCTCCCATTGCAAGTCGTCGCGCTCGTTCTGTAAATCTGGCCAAGTGCGTAGTTTGTGTTTCACCTGATCGCTGTCGATTCAATGTTTCGGGAAACTCTCGTGCTTTGGTTGGTCCTCATGCAGCCAAAGACAGCGAGGAAGCAAAACATGTCGGCCGAAACGACAAGAAAAGACTTCCAGAGGGTTCTTAAGAAGGTTTCTAGGCAATACAGAGGATGCATCAGGGCCAATGCACTCCCGAAACCAGTGCTTTTCTAGCCTGAGTCCTCATGTTGGTGTTGGACTACAACTCCCAGACTCCCTTACAATTGGCTCTGCTGCCTGGGGCTTCTGGGAGATGAAGTCCAGAAACATTTGGGGGGAAACTCAGGTGGAGAATTACTTATCGGGACTGAGTCAGTGGAGAAAGCAGCTGCGTATTTCTTATCTTTGTGGTCAGTCAAGCTGCAAGAAGTGAAGGGATAGCCCTGAGTCGTGTGGGAATTTGGATTTAGGCACCGGACTTCATTAAACCAGGTCACACTGACAGGACAGGCAGCGGCTGTTTCCCCGTTCCTCATTTGTTTGCCTTCTCAAGGGCAGCGACCTCCACTTGCCTGACTGTTTCCTCTCTGCAGACTGTGAGGGTGGTTAAAGTGTGAAATAGGTCCCGGTTTAAATCGTCATTCATCAATAAATCACACTCTCAGAGTGACCTGGGGGGGGGGGGGAGAGAGAAAGAGGAAAGGTGATCTAATAAATAAAAAATAATTCCCACAGATACCCAGAAGGAGAGGTTAAAGTGCACTGCTAGGAAAAACTGTTTAAAAGAAGTAAATTGCTGCTTCTGAAGCCTTCTAGGAGTTTCAGGAGTTTTCTCAGTTTGGGGGGATGAATATCTAGCACTGGCTGGAGAGCTCAGTGAGTTAGGTGTCTGGCTGCAGAGCCAAAGGTTGAGAGTTCAATTCCTCACTGTGCCTTCCTGTGAGAAAAGCCAGCTTGCGTGGCCTTGGGCAAGCTGCACAGTCCCAGGGTGCCCCTAGAAGAAGGAAATGGTAAACCACTTCTGAGTATTCTCTACCTAGAAAAACCTGCAAGGGGTTACCATAAGTTAAATCAACTTGATGGCACACAGTTGTTATTGTTAGTATTATCTAGCATTGAACACACAAATGAGAAGTCACATGTTCTCAATTCCAGGTCCAGAAAAAATCGCAGGCAGTTCTCTTGGGGCCATTGATAGCCCCTCAATTGTTCAGTGACCGCTAGTGATGAGTTAGTAATGGAGGACCTGTCTTTGACTGTTGTCTAACAGTCAGGTTAAATCAAGGTACTTTTACTGCCTAAGACAGTGCAAAGAATGCTTCTACCCCAAGTCAAAATTTATAGTACAATCATACAAAAAAAAGAAAAATACTATGTGGACCTTTTATGCAAAAATGATGAAGCTGTCATACTTTGGGCACAATAATGCTAGGAAAAGTTTAATGTGGCAGGAAAAGCAGGAGCTTAAATATGAGATGGATTGACTCCATAAAGGAAGCCACAGCCTTAAGTTTAGAAGAGCTGAGCATATTTGCTGAGAACAGGACATTTTGGAGGTTGCTCATTCATAAAGTAGTGGTAAGCTGCAGACAACTTGACAGCACATAACAACAACAAATCACAAACAAAATAACTTTTGACCCCATACAAGTCTTTATTAGACTGGACATTATACAGCTGTGGATGATGAAGAAAGAAATGATGGCCAAATGTGTGTGCCAGATTGTTATTTTAAAAGTGAGTTTCAAAATGGCGGCTGCAAAGTCAGAAGTGTAGGTTTCAGATTCCACCTCTGCTGTTACTCATTGGAATGTTTTTCTAAATCTTGTTAGACAAAGGGTTGCCAATCATTCAGCACCCACCCCACAACCCCATACCATTTGCCCTATATTGAAACACAAGATATCTCTTTGGCTGTGGACAGATAAATGTGGCAAACCCCATATCAGATAATTTGGGATAAAATTTCATCTACACTGTAGGTAAGCCAGTTGCAATAAAAAAGCAACAACAGTAGTGCCTAATGGCTGGAGAAAGATATTGACCTCAGTCTGTAGTGTCACTTTGACTGCATGGGTTTCTTTTTCTTTTTTTGTTGGACTATGGAAGATACTTTGAACCAGAACACCATCTATAATCAAAGTTGGACATTTAACATTGCCTGAACAGGAGTGCAAATTGATAGTAGCTCTGGGGATGTTTTTTCTTTGTTAGCAAAGCAGGGAAGGAAAGGATTAAATCTTACTTCTGTGCACATTGTGACAGGACAAAAATATCTCTTCCACATCTACTATTCATTTCATTTTTATCTGATGCAATTCCAAATGATGTGTTTAACATAGTATCTTCTTTGATACTCTGTCCCAACAGACCTGCCATGAGTACCTGTTATAGTTGAGAAAATGCCAAGGTGATAATATTTTGATAATAATAATAATCTTAGAATTACAGAGCTGGTAGGGACCCTACGGATCATGGAGTCCAGCCCCTGTCAAGGAGGCACAGTGGGGAATCGAATTCCCAACCTCTGGCTCCACAGCCAGATACCTAAACTACTGTACTGTACTGTTCATGTTTGTTACTGTTTTTTTTTTAATTTTACACAGAATAATGTGTTATGTATCAGTTTGGTTTGGCTTGGTTTAGTTTAGTTTAGCAGTCCATGCATTAGCAGCAAAAGTAGACAGTTAAGGCTGCGTGACTCTTCCGTATCTTTCCTATAGCTTCCTCCTGCTTGTTGACACTTGCCCTGTCTTTCTTTAAGCTCAAGGTGACAGAAGGGAGGAGACCCATGTTTTAGACACTGGAGGCTAGGACTGAATCACTCCTGGTATGCAAAGATTATGATTTCAGCATCAAGCCATTCTTCTTTCTCCTGCTTCCCACTTTCTTTATTAAAATATCCTGGCTGAAACAGAAATCTCAAAAGTTTGCACATTTTTGGTGACCTTTGAGTTGTCTAATAAAAGTACTACACTAATAAGGTACAAACGTTTTTGGGATGTTTTGGGGGACTAACATGTTTTGTTAGCATGTTAGTTACCTTTGTTTTCTTATGTGCTTGGAGAATACCCCGTTTAGTCATTTAACATGATGCCACATGGAACTGGGACTTTATTCTTCAAGAATTCACCCCTTCCAAATGTGATCTGTTCCCCATGTGATCACACCCTAGATCTCTCTACTTATTCTCCATTGATCTAGGAACCGTTGTACTTCACCATGGACAGAGAGATAAAACAGGAGAAAAGTAGAATCAAACACTATGTGCTTATTTCTTTTTCCAAGTGGGTTTATGGGGCAGTTATATCACGTTAGGGACGTGGTGGCGCTGCGGGTTAAACCACAGAAGCCTCTGTGTTGCAAGGTCAGAAGACCAGCAGTCGTAAGATTGAATCCACGCGACGGAGTGAGCTCCCGTTGCTTGTCCCCGCTCCTGCCAACCTAGCAGTTCGAAAGCATGTAAAAATGTGAGTAGATAAATAGGTACCACCTCAGTGGGAAGGTAACGGTGTTCTGTGTCTAGTCGTGCTGGCCACGTGACCACGGAGGCTGTCTTCGGACAAACGCTGGCTCTATGGCTTGGAAACGGGGATGAGCACCGCGCCCTAGAGTCGGACACGACTGGACTAAATGTCAAGGGGAACCTTTACCTTTACCTATATCACGTTAGTCGGTGGAACCCACTTTGAATGTCTGCAGATTTTTCAATTCCATATTAGAATTTTAACTATGCAGACATCACTTCAGCACTTGGTCAGTCTTCACTCTGAAACACACACTATCCAGCCCACTTGCGTTTTGTAACATTTTGCCTCATAAAGAGATCTGTAGGTCTCAAATCGTTTACATTTTTGTGACCTTTGAATCATCCTAAGAACTCAGTGTGCTTCATTAATATGGATTTTGGAAGTGTTGTAAGTTGTGATCCCATAATGATTTGCTTATGGGTAAGTTAAGCAAAACTGGGTTTTGCTTTTGAGTAGATAAATATAGGATAAGGCATTGTAAGACTGGAATTTGCTAAAGAGCACATCATTGAGTAAGTAGACCTTTTGGACCTTTTGCTGAAGTGCTGTAAAGAGATCACCACTGAGCTGTATGAAATCTTCTGTCTTTGCTGGAGGGAAGGTGGAGTACCACAGGACATGAAGGATGCAAATATCGTCACACTGTATAAGAACAAAGGAGACAGGGGCGACTGCAATAACTACCGTGGCATCTCTCTTCTCAGGGGCTGATTGCCCCTGTTGTGCTGAAGAGGCTCCAGGTGCTTGCAGACAGAGTCTATCCAGAATCACAGTGTGGATTTCGAGCTAATAGATCCACCATCGACATGGTATTCTCCCTCAGACAGTTGCAGGAGAAATGTAGGGAACAACAACAGCTACTCTTTGTGGCCTTCATAGATCTCACAAAGGCCTTTGATTTGGTTAGCAGGGACGGCCTTTTTAAAATACTTCCCAAGATTGGAAGTCCACCTCGACTCCTTAACATCATCAGGTCCTTTCATGAGGAAATGAAGGGCACTGTAGTTTTTGATGGCTCAACATCAGATCCCTTTGACGTCCGAAGCAGAGTGAAACAGGGCTGTGTCCTTGCGCCAACCCTGTTTGGGATCTTTTTTGCTGTCATGCTGAAGCACGCCTTTGGAACTGCAGCAGAAGGTGTCTATCTCCGGACTAGATCAGATGGAAAGCTTTTTAATCTCTAGATTGAGAGCGAAGACCAAAGTCCAGCTGAAATGCATGCGGGACTTCCTCTTCGCTGATGATGCAGCTGTTGTTGCCCACTCTGCTGAAGACCTCCAACAACTCATGAATCGCTTTAGCAAGGCCTGCCAAGACTTTGGATTAACAATCAGCCTGAAGAAAACACAAGTCATGGGCCAGGGCGTGGACTCGCCTCCCTCTATTACCATCTCCACACAAGAATTGGAGGTTGTTCATGACTTTGTGTACCTTGGCTCAACAATTTCTAACACTCTCTCGCTAGATGGCAAGCTGGATAAACGCATTGGCAAAGCAGCTACCACATTCTCTAGACTCACAAAGAGTCTTAATAAGAAGTTGATGGCATATACCAAGATCCAGGTCTATAGAGCCTGTGTCCTGAGCACACTCCTGTACTGCAATGAGTCCTGAACCCTTTGTGCATGGCAGGAGAGGAAGCTGAACACGTTCCATATGCGTTGTCTTCAACACATTTTTTGTATCACCCGGCAGGACAAAGTTCCAAATAGAGTAGTCCTAGAACGAGCTGGAATTTTTAGCATGTATACATTACTGAAACAGCAACGTCTACGTTGGCTTGGGCATGTTGTGAGAATGGCTGATGGTCGGATTCCAAAATATCTCCTGTATGGAGAATTAGTGGAGGGAAATCGCCCCAGAGGGAGACCACAGCTGCAATACAAGGATATCTGCAAGCAGGATCTGAAGGCCTTAGGAATGGACCTCAACAGATGGGAAACCTTGACATCTGAGCGTTCAGCCTGGAGGCAGGCGGTGCATCATGGCCTGTCCCATTTTGAAGAGACCCTTGTCCAGCAGGCCGAGGCAAAGAGGCAGTCCTGAAACCAGCAAAATCAGGGAGCTGGACAGGGGACAGACTGTATTTGTCTTCAGTGTGGAAGGGATTGTCACTCTCGAATTGGCCTTCTCAGCCACACGAGACGCTGTTCCAAGTCCTCCATACAGAGCACGTTACCATAATCTCTCAAGACTGAAGGATGCCTAACTAACCTTTTGGACAACAGTGAATGTCAGTGCCCCAAAAATCACATGGATAAATAGTGCCCTCGTGTGTTTATTCTATAATATTACTATTCTTGGATTTGTCATATATGGCCTGTCCTCCAAAAAGATTTCAGAAATTAGTTGCAGTACCATAGAATTACCACACAGAGGCACAATTTATCTACATATTTGTGTATCTCCAGTCCTTTTTTTTGCCTCTTGCACTCTCTTTATTGTACAGTATCTCTTCCTAAAAATTTTATTCAGTCTTTCAGTATTTGATTAAATGAAAATCTGTTTAATATACTACCACGATGCTGGAAAAAAACAACAGCCAAATTGGAGCAATTGGACTCATTTCTTTTGGGGACCCCAACTTCCAGAATACCTGGGCAGGGGATTCTGGGAATTATTGTCCCCAAAGTAAGATTTCTGAAGCTTTGCCAAATTCTGTAACCTTATAATCCTTTAAGGGGAAAAGACAATAATAAAATAATAAAGTAGTGGAAAAACAACACATACAATTAGAGTGTTCTTGAAAATACCATCACAGTTCACCCACCATGATCTGTACTGGCAGTTACATTCAATTGATACCACAGGAACAGAAGTGTGAGGCCTTCAAGGACAAGAGGGCAATCTACCGCTCACCTTTTGTTAGCTGGTTAAAAACAAAACAAAAAAAGGCGCGTCAGAGCTCAAGAGTGAAATAAAGGGAGCTTCCATATCTTGAACCCACATTGTAAGCCCCACAGAGTAGCTGCCTAGCCCCTTAGGACCAAACTATGTGTTACAGATAGCCTGTCATTAGCGGCTGAAATCTGTTAGTGTTCCAGAGACATGATTCAGGCAGACTTTTGTGACTAAGCGATCAAACAAAGCCTGTACTTGCCTCCTGGGTAACAACCACAAAACAAAGCAATCTGGTTTGCAAACTATGGTGTGTGTGTGTGTGTGAGTGACAGAGAGAGAGAGAGAGAGAGAGAGAAGGTTCTGCTGTGACAAGCAGATTTCCAATTCTTAGGGAATTTCCTCTTTCATTGACAGGCTGTTTGTAGAGTATAGTTTGGTCCTCAATCACAAAAAGAATATGCTAATCAGACATATAACACAATATCTTAATGTCTCCCACCTTACTCACAGACACAGAAGGTAATGTCCTCATTTAGTGGAACACCTTACATTTTACATGCAGGGAACCATGGTTTGACTCTCAGGCACAACCCCACACTGTCAAAAGGAGAGAGAAGCTTCACTCTTATACTCATGTGCACCAGCCTATTAAGAAGATTGCTGTTTGTGTACCATATTATCTGGTTAGCCTACCTCTGTCCAGCTCAGGGAACAGGAGAGGCATGGTGGCCTGTCTCCTGAGGCAGCCACAGGTATTAGGTATCATGGAAGAGGCAGCGAATGGATAATTTTTATCCACCCAAGTATAGAAAGGAGTGTTTTCAACTTCTTGCTTGGGGTTATTGCTACTTTATTTGCAGCTGTGTTTTGGGGCCCAAAGAAAGAAATGTTGGCAGTTCCCTTATACAAGCTGTTAGAAGTCATACTAAGAAAGAAAGAAAGAAGGAAGGAAGGAAAGAAGGAAAGAAAGAAAAAGACACACATGGCCCCCACTGCAAATGTTAAAACTGGATTATACTGTGTTGAAGTCCACAAACACTTGATATTTAGTTATGATATTGTTCAATATGTGTTAAAGCACTGTGCTGGGAGTTTCTCTTATGTAGCTTAAGGGAGAGGTAGAGTCAGCCTCAGCTAGAAGCGTAACTTTGCAGGAGGAAGGGCAATGAAGTTGCTTAGAGGTTACTGACTGGTGTTTATCCTTTGAAGACCCAAGCTCAAGATGAATGAGAGTATCTTGTAGACTAGTAGTTCCCAACCTTGGGTTGCCAGATGTTATTAGACTAAAACTCCCAGCTGTGCTGGCCAGGATTTCCAGGAGTTGTAGTCCAATAACATCTGGGCACCCAAGGTTGGGGACTACTCCTGTGGACAGTCTTGACTGCTGACATGGATAGCGTCAACATTCAGACTGCCCTTTAATATGTAAAGTCTGGCATCCTTTTTCCTGCTGGCAACAAGGGCATGATATTATGCAGCAATATTGGGCCATATCCTGGCACTTCGAATCATGAATACAGAAACACAATATCCCACATTCATAAACTGGAAGTTTTGTTTTTTTTAAAAAAAGAATTGGATTAATAAAAATGTTGAACAACACTGGGACCTGGACCGAACCCTGTGGCATGCTATTTGTCATTTCTCTTCAGGATGACAAGGAACCACTGTAGGTAAAAAGAACATAAAAATAAAAATAAAAGAACAAATAAAAAAGACAAAAACATTGTGGCATCTTAAAGATTAACTGTTGTATTTTAATGTGAGCTTTCATCTACTTTCTCAGACATAGGAGAGAGAGATGATGCTGGTGTGCATTCATTAGGTACAGCCTATTAACCAACTACTAATCCATCTAACAGTAGCAACACCTGGTCCACATTTTATCAACTTGGTCCCGGCCATCTGATAGTTAAGGGTTTGTGCCAGATTGCTATTACAGTGGAACCTCTACTTACGAACTTAATCCATCCCAGAAGATGTTCTTAAGTTGAAACGTTCGTAAGTTGAAGCAAAATTTCCCATAGGAATGCATTGAAAACCGATTAATCCGTTCCAGCTGTTTTTGGTTCTTATGTAGAGGCGCCGTTCTTACGGTGAAGCATTAGTTCCCATAGGAACCACTAGGGGGAGAAATTTTTTTTCTTTTAACCTAAGATGACTTAGGGAGGAAGGGAGGGAGGGAACACCTTTTAAACAGAACACTTTTTTTTTCTCGGTTCGTAAGTTGAAGCTCCGTTCGCAAGTAGAAGCAAAATTTTGCGGATGGAGCTATTCGTAAGTTGAAATGTTCGTAGGTAGGGACGTTCGTAAGTAGAGGTTCCACTGTATAAGAGTATTGTTGATGGGATATCTTGTGCGCAATCTTTCAATCTTTGACATGTACTGGATAAATGGTAAATTCTGCCATTATTATAATCCTAATAACATGCTGAATTTATAAATGTTTTAGCACAGTTTAATTATCTTTCAGATGTTTGAGCACCTGATTTGCCGATAAATTTATTGGAGAAACTTTGCAACTTTATTGTTACTCTAGCCTTGCAGAAGCATCTTTATAGAAGGAATGATGTCAACACACTGATGTGAAACAACACTCTCTTTTCTTTGGAAACAATCATTGAACTGTGGAGTTGGAAATACCTCAAGGGTTGTCTAGTCCAACCTACTAACAATGCATAGCTTAAGCACACTCTCCCCCCCCCCCCGGACAGATGGCTATTCACTCTCCATTTAAAAGCTTTCAATGAAGACTCTCAGTTACTAATATGGTCCAGTCCACTGTCAAGCTGGATAACTTCTGTAGCGAACATTTGGCTAGGTTGCATTAGCATTGCATTTGTAGATCCCTGAGCATTAGGGAGAGATAGATACAGTACATGTAATCTGTAATTTATTTTAAAGTTTTGTATGAACGTTTGTATACATGTTCCACAACGGATGACTAATTGAAGTGCTTCTGACAATCTAGTGTTTCCTAGAAATTGAAGGCTTCTGCCCTCTGTTGCTGAAACTTCCTCTTGTTCTTCTTGCCCCACACATTATCTTTAGAAACACCCCTTTATTCTGTCTTAACTTGCTTTAAGCATTCATTAATTTAATTTATGTCCCATCTTTTTGTTAGAAAGGCACTCAAGGCAGCTAATCATAGTAAATTACAGATTAAAAATGCAATGGTAAAACCCTAACATAAAAACAAAGGCATTTAAATTAGAATCATAAGCACACAAGTAAAAGATGTAGCCAGCACCCAGCCAGCTAGGCCCCACTGAGTCATAGGCACTTTAAATGTCTGCCTGAATACATGGCCTGCCTGAACAAAAATGTCTTTGATTGCTGGCAGAGAGGGACTGAGCCCAGGGTCTCTTGAAGGGAGCATCAACTTCTGGGAGTATCCACCAAAAAAAAAAAAAAAAAAAAAAAGCCTCCCTTCTTTTTGTATACTAAAGAAGTCAAGGAAGACACCTCATGCTCGTAGGGTGGGAAAGTGCCTCTTTGAATTTGGTTTGCAGCAACAAAAGTTGACTTCAACAAAAGTTGACTTCTGTCTTAAGTCAGAGTGGTCAGAACAATGTGGGTAAGCAACCTAGTCTCCCTCTGGGGCGATTTCCCTGCACTAATTCTCCATACAGGAGATCTTTTGGAATCCGATCGTCAGTCATTCTCATGACATGCCCAAGCCAACGTAGACGTCGCTGTTTCAGTAATGTATACATGCTAAAAATTCCAGCTCATTCTAGGACTACTCTATTTGGAACTTTGTCCTGCCAGGTGATACTAAAAATGCATCGGAGACAATGCATATGGCACGTGTTCAGCTTCCTCTCCTGCCGTGCACAAAGGGTCCAGGACTCACTGCAATACAGGAGTGTGCTCAGGACACAGGCTCTATAGACCTGGATCTTGGTATATGCCATCAGCTTCTTATTAAGCCATACTCTCTTTGTGAGTCTAGAGAACATGGTAGCTGCTTTGCCAATGCGTTTATCCAGCTTGACATCTAGAGAGAGAGTGTCAGAGATCGTTGAGCCAAGGTACACGAAATCATGAACAACCTCCAATTCTTGTGTAGAGATGGTAATATCTATCTATCCCAGCACAGAAAATAACCACATATTTGGAAAAGAATATTCTCAGGCACCAAAGAGGCTATGAATTTGATCAGAGTATTTGATCAGTGGAGTACAGAAGATATGGTGATTAACTCTGCCTGCACAAACCTTGTTTTGGATTAAAATACTTCAATTATTTACTTCAAATATTTATAAAGCAGTTAGAACTGAACATTTTAAAGCAGTGTACAATAATAATGGAACATATACGTATACAAAACTGAAATATGTTTGAGTTCATGCCATAGATATTATACAGGGAAGTCTTTCAAAACAGTTTTCAATGTGCATTTAAAAATAAGCATGTTGAATTTCAGAAGGAAGTGTATTACATGTGGTGGATCTCACAACACTAAATGCCATGCTCCAAATTATTTGGGAAGCATGTGGCAACTCCAGGAGGACTTCTCCAGATGAACTGGTAGTTGAAAAAAAGAAAAGGCGGATTCTCAATTTGCCACATCACACTTACAAGGCTGCTCTTTGCTCCCAAGGGATGGAGGGAGATGCCATCAAACATTTTTTTAATTTTTCCTCTTGCGTGATGAATGGAAGTGAGTGTAGCATGGTTTTGATTGAGAGCAGGCTGTGGGAATGGTGTGGTGCAAGGCCCATGGGCTGGGTGGGCTGCTGTGACTCATCCCAAGATGCAGTTCTGCAAGGCAACAGAAAAGGAGAAGTTGATGTCAGAGAAGGGGGAGGGCACTCGCTCCCTGGAAGCTCAAACCAGGGAATTTTAGTCTTACTCATCACATTATTTTTATATCTGTTGGTTGCTGTATTTTGTTTTTCAGATTTAAACCTCAAATTTATTGTCAGTGGATTAACTCTTGAGTTTGCAGCACTGTATCAAGCTGAGGCCTCAGTTCCTATTATCATTTAAAAGCCTCGTAGACTGCACGACGGTTTTTAACTACTAGGTTGTATGGAATCAGGATCTGTTTTCTCAAGACAATTCTTGTATAATCAAAGAATATACAAGTAAAATAAGGCTACAGTATTTGGATACAGGACAATCTGTGATTGTGGAGAACTTCAGTCAATGCAGTACTTATGTGCATGCAATTTATGCCCCATCATATGTACAAAGAAGATCTAGCAATGGCTGAGCTAACACTATTGAAGTAGCCCACTTCTGGTCAAAAATAGTCTAATTATCTTAACATTTTAATTTCTTGATAATTTTACCAATATTTCATATATGCTGACAATTTAACATTCTGCAACACTCTGATACGAATGAAGAAGGAAAGAATAACATTTTTGAAATCCCTTTGTAAATTTTTAATATCCAGTTACATTTGACATTTTAAAAGACAGCTCTTGTTGAGTTATGCACATTCCTGAATGTAGGCCTTGATCAGGAAATAAATTAGGTAAGAGTTGTGCACACTGTATGGTGTAGGAATTCAGGTACCGTGTTTTCATAAAATGTTGTTCCATTAATATTATAAATGTTTTCTGATTTATCTCTTTATCGATTATCCCAAAGTTCACCATCCAATCCTAACTAAAATCCACTGACACACACACACCCCCAGAACTAGCTGAATCTCAGCGTGCAAGGATAGCGTCAAGGGTGAGGGACCTTAAAAGCTAAAAGCCACCCAGGCCTGACTGAGGATCTCTGAGGGATTTCCTCAGCCTGCTTGTCTCTCACCCCCACCACCCCCTTTTCTCTTCTTCCTCTTTCTGTCTCTCCCTTTTTCTGTCTCTCTGCAGTTTGTCTCCAGATGGGACTTGATGTCCAGAAGTAATCCCTGTCAGCAAGTGAAAAAAAACCCACTACTTTTAAATAAGCAACTTCAGGGAAAATATTGTGTGTGGATGAGCATTTCTGCTCAGCTCTCCCATCCACCCATGCCATGCTGTACACCTCCCTCCTCCTTGGAAGAACTGCTGCATATCACATTTAGTAGCCTAAGATAATTCCCCTGAGAAAATTCAGTGATTTGTTTCAGATTTTGGTAAGACTGAAGAAATATTAGAGAGGTATAGCTGAGCAATAAGCAGAAAATATTTTCCACATTCCATTCCAGTTGTAGATTGGAGCTCTATAAACTTCTTTTGCCCAGTGGAATTTTATAATGCTCAAATGCCTGCTTATTCAAATGTAATGTGTTTTCCCTAAAGCTGCAGGTCGGCACAGTTTCATATAAAGTACTTTCTGAACGTGTATATAAGTAGACAAAATAACAGACAGCTTATACAGAATGGGACACTTAACGTTTTACAAAATTCAGGGAAAATCCATCAAAAATAGGTTACAATGATCAGTGGAATTTTGTACGTTTCTGTTCCAGAAGTTCAATGTGGCTTACATCCAGTTAAATGAAGAGAGTGTAATAGTGCAATTCTACAAATATATATTCTCAAAAGTAAACTCCACAGATTTTTGTGACATTTATTCCCAGGTAACTAGTACAGTATAGGATTGTAGCCCCTGTCTCATTGAAATCAGTGGAACAGGACTTGATCCTAAACATATTCATTGCAAGTATGGGAACAACTAGATGGATGTTTGTCCCACTGTTTGTCTCACTGTTCCTTTCTATATTTATTCTGATTATTCAGTGATAGCCCTGATCACAAGTAAATCCTACCTTTTAGTATGAATATGTAGTATATTTTTTTCAGCCAGCAAGGCTTATGGGTTTTTTGTAGCATTTCATTTTGCATTATTATTTCTTGCTTTTGGCTTGTATGATAGCTGATATTGGTCCTTTAAAGTTGTTGGGTGTGTCCACATGACATCACTAATGGTGCACAGAGCGGGGTATGGTGTGAGAGTTAACCTCCTTTCTTTTGCCTGCTATCTGCTTGCATTGGTAAAGAGTACAACTTCAATGCAATTTCTAAATTGTATTTTTTTAAAAATTGACCTAGTTTAGTACTATAGTGCTAAACTGATATGACACTAATTAAAGCGCTTACCATGACTTGTTAATTTAGTGCTTTTTCACTTGCTAAACATTTTTTAAGGTATTTGAAGACCAATGAAAGGGGTGAGTAAAAGTGTGATGATAGTTACAGAGAAGGGGGACTCGACTGTGTGATGTGGGGACATTTAAAATGCATATTCACAGAATAATTAGACGTGTGTGAATTGTGGCAGAAATTTAAATACCTGAGTGTGGTATATTTATTTTATTTATTTATTAAATTTATATGCCGCCCATCTAGACATTGTCTACTCTGGGCAGCGCACAACAGACAATATAAAACAATTGATACATAATAACAATTTTACAACGATTTAGAAAAATTAATGATAGTTCAAGATGGGGAGAAGAAAAGATAAATTAAGTAGTGCCCGGAGGGAAGGCCTGTCTGAATAACCAGGTCTTAAGTTGGTTTTTAAAGATGCCCAGCGAGGGGGCCAGAATACAGAAATCTGCATCAGTTCAGTGTAGTCACACCCTAAGGAGAGAAACACATTTATATGAATGCAAGTCTCCTTGATTCAACAGAACTCACTTCCTGCTAAATTGTCTTAGGACTGTAGGCTAAGGGGATAATCCATGTGTAAAGACATACCATGGAGGAGTGCATGAAGTCATGGCACTGTAATGCGTGTACCCCTGTTTCTTTATTTGGAGCACGTGATGCTTCAATTTCTCCTTCCATTTATATGCCAAAGCTATAGGGAGACATGATAAGTACCATGCAAGGTAAGGCCTATTTCATTTACTATCTCAAGAAAAGGAGAAGTCAGAGTGAAGCTGGACAGAGGCAAGGAAGAATAAGTATCCTGTGCTGGCCATTTCATCTGCTCGTCTTGCCATGTTACTTCTCTTTACTGACTATTCAGCTGCAGTGGCCCCTATATGCACAGGGGGCATGGCCTTCACTGTTTGGCAGTTGTTATTGAGTAGGTAGGGGCCATAAAGAAGAAGTAGGCTGCTCCTACTTTATTTCATTTATTACTTACAAAATGTGTAGATGACCTCTTCAGGCAAAGCCTACACCTCCATATCAACCCACACGTGAAACCTCACATTTCACATCTCCAGATATGGGGAACAGGATTGTGCCTTTATAGTCTGGAGTTTCACCACAACTAATACTTGTTGGCGTGTGCTCATTAAGTTTATTTACCTCTTATCTTACAGATTTGGATGTTCCTGAATTAGTCACAAACTTGGTAGAGGGCAGGATTGCTCAGACTCTTGTCTGCAGAAAGTATTCACTGCTCCACTACACTTGATCAAAAATATAAAAGAAGCATAACATTTGTCTCTATTGGAAAACACACAGATATCTAATACCACAATTTCAAATTGACTGTACCATTTTAACCAATTTATCAAATCTACTTTGCAATGAATAGCTGAAATACAGTAATAAATTGCAACTAGAGTAGGCCCATTGAATCAGTGGGGATTTAGGGAGCCAACTGCTCCATAAGTTCTCTTGATTAAATGGGCCTACTCTAGTTGTGACTGCCTGGATTTCAGCAAATATATCTCATATCCTGAGCTCCCACTGTAAAGAAGAAAGCTATTTTGCAATGTAATTTTCATTTTCCACGACAAGGTGAACCTTATTCCGTTCATCTTATATGTATGTCTGTAGGCTCCTAGGCTGTACATACTGTAGTTTGGCAATATGCAAGAGATAAAACGTACACTTTCTTTCCCTTGTATCTGCATATTAATAGACAGCCTTTGTTGGGATTCTGAATATTTCTGTAAAGGCATTATCTGAAAGAAAGGAGGCATTGTTTGAAAGAAAGAAGCAGTTAATGACATAAAACCCATAAAAAAACAGAATAATAGAAATAGCTGTCAAACCATTCCCTCTTTCTATATGCCAGGACTAAAAATACAAAGTAATTTATTTGTTCTCTCTCCTCCCTTTGTACCCAAAAGTTTTTGAGACTGCAATCCTAAGTATTATTTATATAGAAGGAGCCCCTTGGAGCATAATGGGACTTATTTTTGAATAAACATAGTTTTTTTAAGGTGTTGCTGGGTTTTCTGCTCAAAGATGAATACATGGTTTTTTATTATTCTTCAACGTTGGTGTTCCTCCTAGGGTGGATTATGCCATATTTGTGTGACAGATCTTCATGTAAATCCATTTTCCCTCTGAAAAAGTGGGAGGTGGGAACAGACTAGTCTCCTTTGTGGTGAGGTGTTGGAAAACATACACACCCCGGTCACGTCATTCTTGCTATGAGATGTGCAATCAATCTCCTATATTAAAACGGACTCATCCTCTCCCACTCAGCAGAGCATACAGAGGTATATAATGTGTGATAAATGTACATTGATGCACATAGATGTTGCCTGTAGTACTAATTTTAGGGCATTGGTTCCTATATATGTACACATCAGCACCTCAACGAAGCCAAAAATGCATAAAAACAGTTTAAAACACAAATCCTTTTATCTTTAAGTCTTCACACTTCTTGTTGTGTTTGTCACAACAGACTACAATTGCCATACCTGTGAAATAATAAAACTAAATAATTAAACATAGTAGTAGCCATTGTTGTGTTGGTCAGCTTGCTTCCAACTTATGAATGACCTTAGTAGGGCTCTGGAGGTATGTCAGATACTCCAGGAGTGGTCTACCATTGCCAAACCCCCTCTCCCAGTGTACGTTTCCATGGCAGAGTTGGAATTTGAACCCAGGTCTCCTGAGTACTATTCTGACACTTCATCTACTATACCACACTGGTACATAGTTAGCAATGGTCATATGACTGTAAGAGGAGCTATGCCAGTTCCAAACTGTTCCATCCCATGATACTTTCCTTTCTCACTACTCCTGCCTATACTTCTCGTTTTACAGTAGATGTTCCCTTGCAACTATATATTTTGCTATTTGGTGTTTGCACAAACCTTCTTATATTCAGGGTATGAAACTGTTTGATGATTTCTACTTTCATTTAAAACAGAAGTGACTCGTTCTGTGGTTTCAAAGAGAAACACTGGAACACCCGAGGCAATGAGGTGAAGAAATTCGATGGCAATTAAAAGAACTTTATTGGAGTATCCTGTCTGTTGTTATTTTTTAAAATCCCATAATTCTTTTGTAATATATAGATGTGGCAGTAGTGACATCATTGTTAAAATTCCCATAACTGACACTCCCCCTAAAGCTGAAAAAAGTTGTGTAATAGGAATCAAGGATCAAAATCTCTGCCCAGATAAAATATGCTACAACCTTTTGAGATCAGCTAGGTCAGTATTAGTAATACCAGTGTAGCATTATAAAAGCTGCCTTTGCAGAGATTTAAAGCAGGGGCCAGCAGGAGGCACAGCCTTCTTCACACTTTGTGTCTGAAACCACGGGGGTGGGAGCTAGGAATGGGGCCACACATGTAAGGCATGCTCCCACATCTCCACATGGAAGTCCGCAATGTGTTAGCATGTTTAATGCAAAGGTGTGCAGATCAGCCTGTAAGATCAGCATTCCTGTGTTCTGTAGCCCCTGTCTACACCCCGGTCCTATCAGGATTCCCAAAAAAGATTTTATGATTTTTAGTTGAATGTGGTTTGATCTGTTTTTATATTTTTAAGAAGTTTGTAAGGCACTTTGAGTGCTGTCTTTAAGTGGAAAGGCAGGATATAAACGTAATGAACAAACAAACACATGAATAATAGGAGTCCTACCAATACATTTATGCAAATACATGTTTATAGACTCCTTTGCAAACCTTTGCCTTAAACAAGCAAACATCTCACTACCTTCCAGGTGGGGTGGGGACATAGACAACCTCATCATCCTCTAGCCTTCCATAGTTTCAGAATATGGCTTAGACGTTACCCAGTCTATAATAAAAAAAATTCCCTATAATATTTAATCACAGAAACAATGGTTTATCGTGTTCAGCAAAACTTAAAAGTTCTCAGCAGTGCTAATTAGAAGTTTGCTCCTCATAAACTGTGCCCATTTTATTGCTTCCTGATGAGTTTATGAGACATTGAGTTTATGGGGAATCAAGATTGAATAAATAGCCCCTTGAATACCCTTTCTTAATTGTTTTGTAAATTGCCTTGGAAGCTCTAGCTAGGGCTGGAATGAAGTTCAGAAATGTTTTTATAAATACATATACACACCCCTTCAAGAGGGGAATATAAGGAAGCTGGAGGAATAGTTGGTGGGAAGAATGAGGAGGAGAAGAATGTACAGGACTGGGTTGATGTCCCGGAGTGCTTTTGTGGCCTTTGAGTTTTATTGCTCATTCTTTTATGTTGTTTTAAATTTGTATTGTAGGTTTTTAAGTTTTATTACACATTTTTTAGGGATTCATTAAATGGAAAGACGGGCAAAATGTTTAAATAAACAATCCATCAATATTTATTTATTTAAAATATGTTAACTTTGATTTTATCCTTAAAAAGGACCCAAGGCGGCTTACACCATTAAAAGACAATATTGTATTTAAAAGCCAAAAACAGTAAGTATAGAAATATTTAAAAGAATCAAACAAATTCCACACTAAAAATAGGAAACAAAATCAACTCCCCCCCCCCCCAAAAAAAGGTTCAAAGTAACAAGGCACAATATTCCGTTTAAAAACCTCTCTCAGACAGCCAGTCACTAAGGGAAAACCTGTCTGAAGATAAATGTCTTTGGCTGGTTGCAGAAGAAGAGCAAAGATGAAGCTGGTCTGGCCTCCTGTGGGAGGGAGTTCCAGAGTCAGGGAGCAGTGACAGAGAAGGTCCTCTCCCATGTCCCCACCAAACACACCTGTGAAGTTGGTGGGACCAAGAGAAAGGCTTCCCTTGATGATCTTAACACCGGGCAGGCTTATAAAGGGACTCACAGTCCTTGAGATAGCTTGGATCCAAGCAGTTTAGGGATTTATAGGCTAAAACCTACATTTTGAATTGTGCCTGGAACTGGTTTGCCAGCCAGTGAAGCTCCTGTAACAGGGAGGTTATGTGATCCCTGTAATCAGCAGTTAAGAATCTGGCTGTGGCATTTTGGATCCAACACTTTCCAAAGGCAGCCACCTGTAGAGCATGTTCCAGTAATCCAGTAAGGATGCTTAGTTGAGTTAGTGGGCTCCAATTAGCTTGTGTTTTTAAGTCCCATAATTTTGATGGCATTTAAGGATACTTCACATTCTATGAGAGCTTGGAAAGTTCTTTTCTGAAAATAATTTGCTCCTGGAGCTCATTACACTTTTCTAAAAGGTGCTTTATTGTCATTAATCATTGCAGTATTAAGTAATTCACCCAATAACTTGTTATATTTCATTGCTTTTTTGTTATTTACAAAAAGTTAAGAGTAGGTAAAGAAATGAACTCAATTTGCCTCTAAATTGTCCTTTTAAAAAACTAGAAAAGGTAACTAGGACACATTATTTGTTACACGAGAAATAGAAAAATTTAGAACATTGTTCCCACCTTTGCATTACTTCTAAAATGTGTGTGTGTGTGTGACTTAACGGATGACCCAGCTATGGCCGGAGCAGGCAGGCTGTGTGTGAGACCCATGCAAAATAGTGGCTGCCACATGTTCTGTGCATGCTATGGGCAAAGGGGATAATGGGAGACCGACGTCTGGGCTCGGTGGCCTCCCACGGGCTGTCTGCAGCACTATGGAAGTACACCTTGGGGCAGGTGGACCAGAGAGACACAGTTTTCAGTCTGGTTTGCCTCCCCTGCTTGAAAGCAGGAGCTTGGAGGCTCCCCAACCAGTGTGGGGCTCAGTGGCATTGGAAACAGACTGTATCCTCAAGGATCTAACCTTTCTTGATCTCTTTTCCATTGTGGTTGCAGTTATCCTCTGGCAAAGGAATTTAGTAACAAATGAGTTAAGTTCTGGTGCAACATCCATGGGGTGGTAGCAGTGGTCAACAGGCAATCCTCCAAGTCTGAGAGGGTTATAGATCTAGTATACAGGCCAGTCCTTGTATGTTTGGCAGCTAATATAACCTTTTCAGCTAAGTTTGTTTCAGGGCTGGATAATGGTGTTGCAGATGCACTGTCTTCTGGCACTGCACACAAATATTGAACCAGATTAATCCCTGGAGGAGCTCTGGAGCCTTGGATGCAGGAGAAAACCTAGGGAATATATAACTTGGTTGCCCCTTCCACCTTTCAGGCTCACAGTTGTGCTGGGAGAGCTCTCCAGTCCTTTTTAACTAGCAAGAGACATGCCTGCTCTTGACCCACAGAGGAGGCAGTGGTACTGCACTACCTAGTGTCTTTTTGGACACTGAGCCTAATGCCCAGAACAATGCACGCACATCTGGCACCAATTTCCTTCTTTAGTCAGGCTCATGGCTTTCTCGATCCATGTGGGTCATTCCAAGTTAAATGGGCCATAGCGAGCTGGGAATGGGCTATTCCAAGGGCTCCTGAGTGGCAGCTGGGTAAAATATGTTGGTCCAAATATGAGTCTCACCTGTTTAAGATAGCTTATGCACTTGCATTCTTTGGTGCCTTCAGGGTAGGAGGGCTGGTTGCCAAGTCCATTTAGGCTACTTTAGGTGAGATGTGTCGTTTGATGAGAGGGGGGCTTGGTCCTGTATTTCAGATCCTCTAAGACAGATCACTGTGGCAAGGGCTCCAGTGTATGGCTAAAACCGCAGAGGGAGGGCAGCCCTTGTCCTATTCAGACAGCTCGGGGCTTTTGGGCCCATCTCCCGCAGGTACATGCTGAGGTTGAATTGATAACATAATGCCAGTTCACAGGGATCCTCTGGGTGTCAATTGATTGGGCTAGTTTCCCATCAGACAACTTTGCTTCTTATTCCTTTAAAACTGGTGTGGCGATGGAGGCAGTAGTCCTGGGGTTACTTCCAGAGTGCATAAGGGAAATTAGGAAGTGGCACTCAGCTTCTTATAACATTTATATCTACCCCCCCCCCCATAATAAAGCACTGATTTTATTTGCTTTATTTGATCTGCCTTTCTCTCAGTTTTCATACCATGTTGGCCAAAGGTGGTCCGACTAGTTGGACACAGCATTGTCTGTTGGGTGGAGAGATATGTGACCGCCAGCAGCTGGGGGCAAAAACTCCAATGCCATGGAGCAGGTGAGCATCAAGGGGACAGGTCACAGAAACATGTGCTGGAACCAGCCACTGCCCTTTTTGTGGCACCTGCTTACCTGCAAGGGGCATAGGATGTACTGTTGCTACAATTGGGAGAGACCAGCATTGAAAGGATCTGACGGGACATACTGTATGCCATCAAAGTGGACTTGGATTTTATCCATACCCACTACCTCACAATCTAGCTGAGGTAGTCTGACCTCTTGGAGAGGCACATGTGGTAAACTGTTTGGGACCTTTGCAGGATGGACATTTCTAAGCAGAAGTGACCAGGGCGATTGGTCACATGGTGTCATCCTGGGATGGCAGCTGGATCTGACACAGTCGCATCTCCTACAAGTTGGCAGCCCTCTTCCACAATGACAGAGTGCACCTATCACATTGGGGACAGGCTGTGTGGCTAAAGGGTGTTCAGGAGGCCATGGCTAATTGGTTGCAGCTGCATTTATCTGGTGGGAACTGAGCAGTGCTCAGCATTTGTGATGGCTGGGGCACTGGAATGGATCCAAGTGGTGATGAGGCAGCAGGCAGGAACCTGTCTCCTCTAGGTATGGAGGGATCCCCTTAAGAGAAGCTGGGGATGGAGTGTTGGTCTGGCCTAGCTTGGGGGCTAAAGTCCTGGCTCTGTCCCCAGGTGGCAGGGAACTATGGAGTGGTGTACGCCCGTGCGGTCTCCAAGGGACTGTCACTGTCGTTGGTGGCCCTCACTGAACCACTGATGGGGGTGGTGAGGGCATCGGAAGACATTCAGGTCTCTTGATGCACTGGATCCATTTCCAATGCTGGGCCAGGAAAATTGCTGCTGTAACCAATAAAGTTGTGTCTTTTCCTCCAAAAGTGGGCTGATTGTGGTTATTGATATTGTATGTATTTTTAGATGGTCCAAGCCTGCTTAGCTTTAAGCCAACAATGTAATATCATATGTCTATGTTACAACAAGCACTCTGTAATTTAAAATAGCAAACTAACTTTGCTAGTGGGCAAAATTCTACTGCATACATTTATGCCAGCAAAACTATTATATCATAGTGCTGATGAAATTTAATTTAAATTAATTGAAAGCTTCCTAAGCCTCCAGGTTCTGAGACTCTATAGAGCTCCCTTTTGCCCTGAGGAAGCCTTTGGGAGCATCAGGATGGGGGTTAGGGAGCCTATAACAGACAAAAATCACTGCCAGATCACTACCAACAGGATTGGGACTGCTGGTGGTGAACTCATGGTGATTTTTGCTTATTAAAGGCTCCTTCTCCCAATCCTGAGGCTCCCCAAAAGGGAGCCCCAGGGAGCCTCGGAACCTGAAACAGGGTTATAAGAACCTTTAAATTTAATTTAATTTAATTTAATTTTAATGGTGCTAGATGATGATGTCATTGGCTTCTGCTAGTGTAAATTTACACCAGTAGAATTTTGGTCTGTTTTCTTTGGGAAATGCCATAGCTTACTTATTTGATGAAACTATTTGACAATTGTATTTTACAAGACACCAGTTTTCATGGAGTTGTTTCTTGCGTTTAATACTTTAGCATTATGGGACTGAGAAGCTGCCTCTCAGTCTGTGAAAATATGCTTTTTGCAATTTGAAAAAATTTATATTTTTAAGTCAGCATTTTACAATGTGTTTGGAAAGGCTGCACCTGCACGAGTCAAATTCTCATCTTCTTGCCCTAAAGTCCTAGCCTGTTGTTAACTGTCTAGTAAATTCAGTTGTTTTGTTATCCTACTGTGAGCCCATTTTGCACAGTGTAAAAGGGTGGGACCAGACTTTCCTGGGGCCCGCGTTGTGGCTGGGGTGGCGGCCCCTGGCTTGGCTCTGGCATTCCCCAACCTGGTGGCTCCCACATGGCTCTGCTGCAGGAGAGCCTGGGTGTGAGGAGCCAAGCCAGGATAGTGTTGGCAGGTCCTGATTGGCCAGGGTGACTGGCAGTGGGGAATACTGCAGGATGGCAGACCTGAGGGGTGGAGTTTTCACTCAGGTTTGCTGGTGCAGCATAAATGCAGAAGGGATGCTGGCCGGGGCCTCAGTCTGTGCTCAGGAGGCGTTTTCCCTCCCCCACCCATCCTATTGTTCTTAGACTTGGCCTTTGTTTTTATTCTGACTGGGTTATAAAATGGGTCTGTTCACGGCAGGGTTGTTTTTTAACTTAGTTCTATTTAATAGAATCACAGAATAGTGAAGTTGGAAGGGGCCTATAAGGCCATCAAGTCAATGCCCCTGCTCAATGCAGGAATACAAATCAAAGGATATCTGCCGGGTGGTTGTCTAAGTTTCTCTTGAATGCCTCCAGTGTTGGAGCACTCGCCACCTCTCAAGGTCATTGGTTCCACTATTTCACTGCTCGAACTGTTCGGAAGGTTTTCCTGATATTCAATTGAAATCTGGCTTCCTGTAACAGGAGCCCATTGTTGCCTGTTATCATATAACCTTTCTGTCTTCTTTTCTCAAGGCTAAACATGCCCAATTCTTTCAGTCTTTCCTCATAGGACTTGGTTTCCCGCCCTCTAATCATCGTTGTTACCCTCCTCTGAACTTGTTCCAATTTGTCAGCATCCTTCTTGAAGTGTGGTGTCCAGAACTGGACACAATACTCAAGGTGAGGCCTAACCAGTGCTGAATAGAGGGGAACTAGCACCTCGCAGGATCTGGAAACTTACGGGGGGGGGGGCGTTAGTCGAGTCTCCTGATGGATCTGGATCCAATCCCAATGCTAGGCCAGAGAAACTGCTGCTGTAATAAATAAAGTTGTGACCCTTTTACTTCCATTTACGAGTGTGGTGTGTTATTTTGGGCCTGGGCCTGCTTAGCAGAAGGCCAACAACAGGTGCACCAGTTTCCTTCCATCATGCAAATGCATAAAACCTTCTAGTTTCCTGATATGTTCCTGTGCAGAACAATTTGGAATAAACCAGTTCCTTTACACTGTCTCAAGGCCTGTTGAGTCCCATTCTGCTTGCTAATCTGGACATGTCTGGCATATGCTGTGTGCCTTCATCCTCTCCTGTTAAGTACCCACTGGGGGCGGATCTGTGTTACATAGCATTGCCACAATGCTTGTGGCAAGGGGAGGAACTGGAAGCTGTCTGTGAGAGATAAGAGGCTGAGGTTAAGATCAGACCAACTGTTACACCCCACGGGATTTGCTGCTCCTTGTATAACCTTAGTGTGGCTAAGTGATACAGATCAGCACTATTTTGATGTCTTCCTTCCACTGAAGCAACCAGCGGTCAACTTTCCAACCCTTTCGCGAATCAAGCTCTTGTCACTAGAGTCCAGTTGTGGTCCATCTCAAGAAAAAGCAACAGACCACACGGTCACTTTAGAGAGTCACATTTCTTATCATGATAATATTCATAGACACAGGCAAATAAAAAAAAGAGAGAATGGGAAGAGGTGTGTGTGCTTGAATGTGTGCACACATAAACAAAGGCTGAAAAGTCAGATAAAATTGGGCAAGAGGTTGTTGTGTGCTATTAGATTGCACCTGAGTTATCGTAAGCCTAATACAGCTTTTGAGGTATGTGAGGATATCTAAGGAGTGGTTCAGCATTGCTACCCCTCCAAGTGAGTTTTCATAAGCTAACAGGGGATTGAACCCAGATCTCCTGAGATCTAGTCTAGCATTCTATCCACTACACAGTGTTGGCTCTTGCTAAAATTAGTATTGACATGTAAAAATGTGTGCCTCAAAGAACGTCATAGGCTTGAAAAAAATCATAGGTTTCTGTTATGAAAGCAAGTATGCTAGAGATAAGAGAATCCATACTCATAACTGCGATGCCACCATTGTGCTAGAACTTTCCATTGCTTCAAACTACCAACTGAATGTTTTCCAAATCTGTACAAATGCTATCATTTCTTTTACAAAGAAGCTTGGAATGAAAAACCTCTTGCAGCTGCCATAAATCCCTCTCCAACCAGAACTCTGAACAGCTGGCAGAATTCACAAGAAGGGTTTATATGTCTCAAGTTATTCCAGACCATCTCTCTCATTCTCACACTTTTGTAAAAGAAAATGTACATATCTTCCATTGGCAGTACACCATCATGCAGAGGGATATGTATTACAATTTGTTTCAGATTTGTTTCATTTCTGGTTCTTTCAGAGGGTATCTTTTTTCTTTTCCTTTCTGTTTTTGCATTTTTGGGTCCCGGTCCTTTCATTTTACACAAAAGAGAAAGCCTCTTTCTGGTCATTCATTTTGTGTTTCCTCATCTATGTTTTCAGGCATTCCAAAAGTCCTACAGGCCTGTTAAAAACTACTCCAAAAAAGCAGATGCAACAGAGAATCAATCTACTCCAAAAGCAGATATTTTTCCCCATTTTTTCCTTTTACCATGCTCTCTCTCTCTCTCTATAGCGTTCACTATTTTCTGCAGTATTCAGTATCCACAGGGGGCTTGGAACTAATCCCCAGAGGAAATGGGGGTCCTACTGTAAATGAGGAAGAAAAATCATCATCAGACCTATGCAAGCACTATCCTGCATAGTGCTGATTGTTTTGCCCTTCTGGCAATCATGAAACCACTCCCCTGAGGTCAAGGTAATACTTCAAATGTTTTTCAGAAATTGATCACTTAAACCAAGTGGTGCAAAGCCACCCAACAGACATTTAAATGATAAACATTTGAGGCTCTTCCTGTCCCACAAAAGCCTCCAAACACATGTGAAATATCCATGCTGAAGATACAGTATAGTCAAGGACAGAAGAAGCTGAGCCCAAACCACAGCAGGTAAAAGGTAAGGATCACAACAGTTATTTTTTGCTGGAGGAGACTCTTGAGAGTCCCCTGGACTGCAAAGAGATCAAACCTATCCATTCTAAAGGAAATCAACCCTGAGTGCTCACTGGAAGGACAGATCCTGAAGCTGAGGCTCCAATACTTTGGCCATCTCATGAGAAGAGAAGACTCCCTGGAAAAGACCCTGATGTTGGGAAAATGTGAAGGCAAGAGGAGAAGGGGACAACAGAGGACGAGATGGATGGACAGTGTCATCGAAGCTACCAACATGAATTTGACCAAACTCTGGGAGGCCATGGAAGACAGGAGGGCCTGGCGTGCTCTGGTCCATGGGGTCACGAAGAGTCGGACACGACTTAACGACTAAACAACAACAACAACAACAACTCCTAGAATTTTTCAAGAGGATTGACAATGCTTTTGTCAATGTGTGCTCCCCTGTTTTGTCAATCTCTCACAGTATATGAATGTTCTAGTGATGGGCATGTTATTTTTGAAGCATTTGAATACCAGGAAGAGTCCTTCCACTCCTTTCCCACAGCAATATTATTGTTGTTATGTGCCATCAAGTGACTTCAAATTACAGTGGACCTCACATGAGATGTTCAAGGAGTGGTTTGCCATCACCTATGAGTTCTGTGATCCAGCAGGGATTTGAACCTAGGTCTCCTGAGTCATAATTGGGTACTCTATCATAATTGGGCACTCTATCATAATTGGGTACTCTATCATAATTGGGGGGACGTGGTGGCACTGCGGGTTAAACCGCAGAAGCCTCTGTGCTGTAAGGTCTGTAGATCTTCAGCTGTAAGATCGAATCCACGCGACGGAGTGAGCGCCCGTCGCTTGTCCCAGCTCCCGCCAACCTAGCGGTTCGAAAGCATGCAAATGCGAGTAGATAAATAGGGACCACCTCGGTGGGAAGGTAACAGCGTTCCGTGTCTAAGTCGCACTGGCCATGTGACCACGGAAGATTGTCTTCGGACAAACGCTGGCTCTATGGCTTGGAAACGGGGATGAGCACCGCCCCCTAGAGTCGAACACGACTGGACAAAAATTGTCAAGGGGAACCTTTACCTATCATAATTGGGCACCATACTGGCTCTCTTACTACAGCAATACTACTTGGTAAACATTTTAAATATCTTTTTAAAATGGCCCTTCTGTCATTCATAATGGTTTGTGCATGGCAATGCAGGATCCCCTAACCCTGAACTTCCAAAAGTGTGTGCTGTGGCACCCTATGCCCCTCATGGCACCCCACAGCTCCCTGGTGTGCTGCCAAACCAGCCAGGAGCAACACGGAAGCTTTTCTTTTTTTCTCTTTCTTTCTTTCTTTCTTTCTTTGCTGAGCCAATGGCAGCACTGCTGCTCTTCTGGCTCCGGCTCATTCGGCTTCTTTGCTTCCTGCTCTGCCCCGCACCCATCGCCACTCCTCCTGCTCTGCTGCCGCTGCTGCCGCTCAAGCAAGCAGCGAGTGGAAAAAGTTTGGGAATCACTGCCCTAAACCTACATGTCATTTTTAAAATCAGAAGCACATAGCCAATCTATGGCTTCTCCTTTTTTTGGCGTAAAAGAGTAATGCTGTTTCCCATATTTTATGGCCAAGTCAGTACGGTGAACTGGTGAGACAGATGGAAGTAGAAACTTTTGGCAGAATCCAAAATGGTGGCCCTCATGGGGGAAGCGACAGCCTTTGTTCTCCATTTCAGGCAAGAACATAGCTTGGGCTTGCACTGTCTATGACAGAGACTGGAGTCTCGCCATTACCATGTGCTCAGGGAGCCAGTTTAAATTACATTTAAAGAGGATGTGTGCTGCAAACGGTTTCATGCCTGTCTGCAGCTAACCCACACTAAAAAGCATTGCTGTGGATTATTGCAAATGTGTAGTTCCAACCAGGGATACCTTGCATCCTCCAGATGTTTTGGACTATAACTCCAATCATCCCCATGCTGCATGACCAATTATATAGGATTAAGGGAGTAGTACTCCTACACTTCTGAGGGGCATCAGGTTGCCTTCCCCGGTATATTGTATGTAACCCCTGTATTGTGCTATATTTGCAAGTTTCTGATACAAAGGCGTATGTTTCAATTGACCATATGCAAACAACTGTGCACAAATCTAAAGCTTAGGAAAAAAAATGAATGCTGGAATTCAGAATTCAGAAAAATACTGTTGCAACTATTACCCCAGAGTGCTATGTAAAATGTTCTTTGATAAAATAGTCATATTGCCTCAGGGTCTAGTTATCACCCACTTGTACCACTTCAAGGCAATCTGAGAAAAAACCTTCTGTGGTGTACTGAAGCCAACCACACTTCAGTAACATCTGGGGTGTCATCATGCAACTCTTCATCCTACTGCCACAAAGAAGAGTTCTGTGTGGAACCCAGTTTTGTGGGTGACCTCAACATTCTTTCATCTGCCTGTAATCCTGCGCATGTTGGATTTTGGCTTTGCTTCTTGCCTTTAAAAAATGAGGCAAATATCATTTTTCAAACTAGAGTATACATTTAAACAGCAGGGTTCTAAACAACACACAGTGTGTCTCGGTGTCTTTCATCCCATTGACTAGTTTTGAAGAGGTACACCTTCAAGTGGTAAATCAGCTGGCATTGTTTGTGCTTTTTCTTACCTACATACCTTGCATTCAATGTGCTTTGCTTTGCAGTTGATCATGAGAAGGTAAACATAGGCTCAACTGGCACGACTGGCTGCCGAGGCATGAGGAAATTCTGTTGTAGGAGGGGAAATGGCTCAACAGGCAGAGAATATCTATTCTCTTTAATGTCTACTGTGATCCTAACTGTCTGGTAGGAGGATAGACAAACTGGTACTGAATCTACTCACATGAGAGGGTTCTATAAGATTCTTCTACATTGTTCAGTTATAAAACATGAGTCAAAGAAACAATGAAAACAACAATTTATTTAGTATTAAATATTTCTCATGCTGGCTGGATAGTTCAGTGAGTTGCATATCTGGCTAGGGAACCAGAGGTCAAGAATTCAATTTCCCCCGGTGCCTCCCAGAAGACCCAGTCTGTAAACTTGGGCAAGCTGCGCTGTCTTAGGGTGCTCCCAGAAGAAGGGAATGGTCAACCATATCTGAGTACTCTGTGTCTAAAAGACCCTGGAAAGAGTCACTTGATGGTATGTAATTATTACTCATGAATCCATACATTTGTTGGCAGAAAAATGCTTCTCAAAATGGTTAAGCCTTCTCCTGTATTTGTTTTCCCAACATATTCAAGCCCTACCTAAATTTTATTTTTAGATCCACTCTTAACAGATTCAGTTTTTCCTAACTAAATAGTCCTTCTTTTTTTATGTATGATATCATGGTCTTGCAGCATAGCTTATCTCCACTAATTTGGTCAATATTTAGTATAGCATGTCACATTCAAAAAGCAACAAGAGGTTCCTCTTTGCCAGTGTGGAATCTAGATGTTGTGTGATATTTGATAGCCATCAGGAGGCACAGTAAGGCATGGAGGGTTGTCACCTGACCAGCAGTGTAATCCCTGGACTGGTCCATCAATTTACGGCACCCCAGAGTCCCTCATAACTTCAGCCATGCAGTACTTACGCATTTTTGTCCCACTTCAGAACCCGAACCCTATAGTTATGACAGGGCCCTGGGATTTGGAGTATGGGGCCTCCCTAAAGAGGAACTAGCCATCAGTCCCTAGGAGCCACCGACACCAACACCCAGTCAACTATGGCATTGGCAGAGGCAGTTTAAATGGTTTTACCAGCTAAAGAAGAGCCTTTGCACCCAAGAATCTTCCCCCCAAAGGTCCTTGAGGTGACCCCATCTGGCCGGCATTGGCCCTCATACTGTCCCTGTTCATGAATCAGGAATGAAGGGAGCCAGCCTGACTGGGCATGAAGGGCTGTGGGAGGCAATCAGGTTAAGTGTGAAGGCTGCAGAGGTCTAGAGGAGATAATCTGAATAAAATTCAGTATACTGAATAAAATACTGAATAAAATTCAGTATTCTAGTAGTATACAACAGCCTGACAAGTCCTAATTTATTTATTTATTTATTTATTTATTTATTTATTGGATTTATACCCCGCACCATCTGGCAACCAGGCCACACTCTGGGCGGCTAACAACAACACAAACAACACAATATCAAAACACAATAAAAATAAGATAATACAAACATTCAACGGATACAATAACTAGTAGCATGATTATGATTATGATTATGATTATAATTATGATTATGTTCTTGGGCCCCTTCAATGTTCCCCTGCCCATGGAAGGGCTGAGAGCCCACACAGACACACTCTGATATGATCTCTAGTTTGAACATGGGGGATTTCTTGCTCCATACAGTATATGGTAAAAATCTTTGTTGTAAAACTTTGAGCATCACTTTGTGTACATGTCAAACTGATGCAATGGTCCTATAGCTCCTGTAGTCTTAGGCTTCTCCTTTCCTGGGAAACGGAATGTATATTGACCACTTGTTGACTGTGCGCCATTGTTTCGTTTTCTGTCCTTGTTGGCGTATGCTTTTCAAGATTTTGATAGATTGAATCTGATGGTTTATGGTGCTCTAAAAGTCAGCTTGTTTTTTGCATTTTATTATTGCCATCTCCAGTGGGCAACAAGTTGCAAAGCGGTGGTGTGATATGTAAACAAGGAGGACACAGATAGCAGTGGAGAGTATAAAGAAGGGGGTACCACAACATAGCACATGACAGGATGGTCACAGGGAAAACAGAGCAAGTAGCCCTCCTAGAAAGAGAAGGCAAATGCGTGCAAAAACATGCTATTGCAGCAGGCATGGATAAACACATTTTTTAAAAAAAAATTGCACTTCAGATTGGCTGTCTCTGAGAAAAGACTTATTCCCTCACCTTCATTTTTCTCTCGCATTATTCTCCAAGATATGCAGTGAGGAAGTGCAGGTCCTTTCAGAGGATAGGTGTTGAAGAATCATGAAAACTGTAGGCATGGCAAGGAACATATCTACATGCACAGAACAGTGTGGACAGGAGACAGCAATATTTGCGGGAGCGGGGAGCAGGTGGGAAGCAGTAAGATCTGTTATGCTAGGTTTGGATGCAGCTACCAAAATAAAGCACAATAATTCAGAATGGACACCTTGGGATGAAGGAACTAGAAAATACATGTCTGAATTCCCCATTACACAGACTCAAAACAGACTGGTTAATTCATCCCTATCTGTAATATGAGTTTATATCACACAGTGTTTTTACTGGACCCAAAGATCCTATGAGCACAGTTCTAACTCAGGGAAAGAACATTAATGTCATCTGCTTTTACAAGGGTGAGTTGAAGTAAGAGGACTAAACAATTTTCTGAAGACTTAAAATCCTAAGAAACAAGGAAGTCATGGACTTTGCTTTCCAGGAGAGGACAGCCTGTAAGCATGGTGTCCCACATAAGAAGATCCTCTCTCACCCACTACCTGCTTGACCGACCGCACATGATGGGGGCGGCGGCGGGGGAACAAGAGAATTGTCTCTGAAGATGACCTAAATGCCTGAGTTGTGGGTTGATGAGAGAAATGTTGTCCCTTGAGGCATCTAAGTTCCAAGTCAGAGATATTTTGCAAAAATTCATATTGAGCAAAATCTTGTTGGCATAGTTACATCGACTTAAAATTATTTAATTTAAACAAATTGAAATAATTAATTTAAGCAAATGATTAGTTCAACAAACTGAAAGCTTCCTATCCCTCTCCTTTCAGGATCTGAGGCTCCATAGGGCTCCCTTTTGTCCTGGGAAAGCCTTTGGGAGCCTCAGGACAGGGGTGGCTGGAGTCTTTAATAGTAAAAAAAAAATCACAGGCAGATCACTGGAATCACCAGCAGTGATCTGCTGGCAATTTTCTTGACTATGAAAGTCTCTCCTGCCCCCGCATCTCAACAAGATTTTGCCTGTGGTGTTTAGTTTACTCTGGTATTTCTTAGGCACCCAAGTTCCAATCCATGCAGGGATTGGAAAATAGGCACCGGCTTTCTGAGTTGCATATTTATATTTTGCCAATATTTATATTAGTACGTAACTTTTAAAATCTTCTCATCATCTTTTCTCTCTTTGGGCTCTATGTGAATCTTAATACCCTGGACAAAATGGAAAAAGAAAAAGAAAAGAATCGGAGGCACCATTATTTACTAGCAAATTACATTATTAGTGTTGGCTGCAAATTTACAAAGTGCTGCTGTGAAAAGTACATTGGTGCTAACAGGAGTTGGGAAGGGATCCCATCATACAGCTCCCTAATGTTTGAGTGGTTTTGTGCAGGAACACTCCTAGGCAAATTGTGCTCTTCATCGTTGTGCAAGAAATGAGACAAATAAATACTTTTCTGAAGCAATCATCTTCATCTTCCATAGCTTTCTCCAACCTGATGCCATCCATTGTGGGAAAATCCTGCCCAAGGCTGTTATCTGTTATCTGTTTCAGTGACGTGCAAACACTCCTGGCAGGAGTGGTGGCTCCCAGCGGGCGGGGTGACTCCTCATTCTGCCTTTCTGCTTAGAGTTAGGGCATTAGATAAAAGGGTTTCTCCAGCCAATCCTAGTGGCGATTAGGTAACTAGTATCCTATCTGAATTCTCACAACATTCTATGTAATCATGCTAAGTTAATAAAAAGAGTTCTCAAGGCGTTGCCTCAGGCTCCGCTGGCTCGGACATCTGCTTGTCGACTTCTTCGCACTTTCTCTAAGGCTAATGGCCTTCCTTTTGTTCCGTGATCACCTACAATCCATATGTATTTTACTACAACTCCCATCATACCCACCCATAATGGATTGATAATGATGGGAGTTGTGGTCAACAAAATTTGGATGATGCCAGGTTGGTGAGGACCAATCTATAGGATAAAGGAGCCAGACACAGGGTGAACATATTCATTCTGAAATCTCATGCTAATTAAGCCAAAATGTATAATATAATTTAATATAATTAAAGAAAGATTTCAGAATCCACATTTCATGTACTGGGCATTTACATATGATTATATAATCTGCTTGAGCTTTGAGTTTAATTATTAGTAATTAAACATATTCAAATGACAAGAATTAGACAATGTACATCAGTCTGGGTCTGAGAAGATGCCTGGAATTGCTCGGTGGCTGTTGGGTCAGCAGATTTCTCATTGCTTTCTCTCCAGAGCTGGCTGGGTGTTCTGTTAATATTTTGCAACCGGTTCTGCAGCTCAGTTCACTGGGAGGGTGTAAGGGCCCACTGCTTCCTGTGGTGGTGGTGCTTCCTGTTTTCTCAAGACCGATGGAGTCTAGCTGGCGGGGTTGATGGTTTTGAAATGAGGAGAGCTGCATGATTGCCTTGTGAGAGTCAAGATGGGAATGATGAATCAACACCATCGTTCTCACACAAATGCACCAAAGATCCCAAATAACTCTGAAGCTGCAACTCAGAGGGTGCAGAGGCTCACCTCCATGCTCACGTACCAAGTACATGTACAGTAATGATGTGTCTCATTAAGCCATTTAGATATAAATTCTAATTTAAGCCAATAAGGGAGACTAGCAAAGCCTTCCAGCAAAATGTCAAACAGGAGCATTACTCACTGGTATCAGATGAATATCTGGCTGGATATAATTTCCTCAGTCTTTACCCCACAAAAGCCTGGCCAAGCTGCATAATCTCAGGGCACTCCCAGAAGAAGGGAATGGTGATCCACTTCTGAGTACTCTCTACATAGAAAACCCTGGAAAGGGTTGCTGTAAATATTGACTTGACAGCATGTAGTTGCTGTTGTTGTTGTATCATATGAATGCATGCAGGTATAAGTATGATTGGCTCTTTTTGGTTTTCTAATGCCTCCACACACCCCAATAAGAGAAGACAGCGGACCATCCATGTCGAGGGCATTCAGGCTACCAAAGGTCAGATTCCTGCTGCAAGGACCTTTGACCTTGACATTTGACGCAGAATAAGTGAGAAAGGGGAGAAAAGAAGGCCAAGATGAGTTGGCAAGCAGTATGCTGTCATTAGGGTTATATGACGGTTTTGTCACACGCTAACTGGCTGCTGTAATTTGCTACTGTTGTTGTATTCTTGAAAGATTTATTTATTTATACAAGTTGGCAGCCCAAATATGAAAAGAGATCACTAGGCAATTAATGGCAATTTAAACACCCACCCACACACCACATCACCTATGCACATATTCATTAAAGAAGAGGGTCGGATGCAATTTGTTTCAGATTACAGCCTCCACATTAAGAAACATAGCTTTGTATACAAATAAATGCTTTGAATATTTTGAAGTTCTATCTTTGATGTTTCCACTGTGTTTTTGAAGCATGTTACTGTGCATCTAGTATGGTTGAATGCCCGCTTGTGTTTTGATTTCTATCCTGAGCGTCTTGGCTCATCAGAAAACTGAGAATATAAAACGGAAACCTCCACCTTCCTGCCCATACACCTCACATCTTCCACTTTCTCTTCATCTCATTCACTAAAGCACTCTTTTCTAAATAGCCATTCCTCCAGCTTTGTTAACGGAGCCAAAATTAGTGTAGTGTCTGAGGAAGTGGACTTGTCCACAAAAGCTCACATTAAAATATAACAGTTAGTCTTTAAGGTGCCACAACATTTTTGTCTTTTTAATTTTTTTTATTTTTGTTTTTGCCTGAAAAATTAGTGACGTGTGACAAAGGGGGAAAGCAGCTGCCTTTTAGTCTACATTTCTCAGAATCATCTCACCTCACCAGCCTGGCCACTGGTTGTGCTTGCTGGGGAACTATGGAAGATGTAGTCTCAAAAAAGCAACATTTCCAAGTTGTGGAAGGAGGAATAGAGCAGAGGAGTAAGGCTGCCAGGTTGAAAGCAGCCAAGGCAGATGCAGTCTGATTTTCCTTTCCATACACAAGTTGAAGTGTGTCCTACAATCTCCTGTGACAGTGAAAAGGATTGTGGGAAGCGCTTGACAATGTTTGTATCTGTTTGCTTAAAATTATATTATGCAACAGTTTCTAAGTTTGGGATCCTAGATGTTCTTGAACTAAAACTCTCAGAAGCCTTCACCGCTAGCTGTGCTGGCCAGAATTTCTGGAAATTGTAGTCCAAAAACATCTGGGGACCCAAGGTTGGGAAGCACTGATTTAATACCACCGCCAGCAAAAAAGCATGCTGACTCCATAGTAGTGGACAGTACTCCATAGCTGTCAAAGATAGAGCAGGAATCACAATAGGAATGGAAAGGACAATGTGTTTTGAGACAACTGGTTTTGAAGGGTTATCTTTGTCCTTCACAGACCAAAGAAAACTAACTCAGAATCAGGGCTGTTTAAAAGCAATACTGGGGTTTGTTGTGTTTTGAACTTCCTCTTTTCTCTTCACCAGCTCAGCAATGCAGGCTGCTTTTTATAAACCATGATTCCTCCTTCTGTCAGCGTGATTAAAAAGTCCACATTCAGCTGGGCACAGCAGCTTATAGAGCTTCAGGAGAAGAGCTGGGGGGCAGTGGGACGGGGAAATTAAATTCACTAATTTGGTGCATTTATCCAAGTCAAACATATACTGTTGTCTAACCCTATGCTTGTTTTACCCTCCATGTACATAATGGACAGAAATTATGTGGGAGAGGTCAGAAAGATCCATTTGGTCAGGGTCAGCCTGATTCAAGCTGATCTATACGAGGCTCCCATCAAAGCAGAACAGCCAGATTTGGTTCTGAGATGAGGAAAAGCAAATAGACAAAACAGTTTGTGTGTGGAGCACAAATCTAATCACATAGACCACAAATTGTGTTGGTCTCTGTCTCTTTCTCTCTCCAATTGGAACAGAATTTAAAGGTGACTAGTATGTAAACTCTTGAAGTTAACTGTCTGAAATTTGGCAGATTTCCTCCCCTCTGTGTCATGTCTCCAAATTTCTATTATGCCTCTAAATATCAAACACATCCCAGCAACAAGAAAAAAGTTACAACCCATTTTGGTTTTCCAGTGCAAGTAAATGGGAGAGATATAAATGGACTTGGATCCCAGGCTCAGATCAACTGGATGGGGCTCATATCTCTCTGGACCAAATTGGGATTTACTGTATATGGAAGCTCTTAATTGGCATCCAAATCAGGTCAGGAAGCCTACACGTAGCCCTAGTCAATGTGATTCATGGTGATTATGGTGTCCTCCCATCACACATCATACTTCTGTGGGTCATGCTGTCTTGTTACGCAAATCAGCACTTAACGCTATCACTTTGTTTTTGTGTTATTTCACCACCAGAGCTGACAAAAGACTAGTTTTTGAACTAGAGTTCTCAGAATCTCCCAGGAAATATGGCCAATAGTGTGCTATCTGGGGGCAGGGTCTAAAAGCTGTTGTCTAAACATAGACAATACTTGGAGGTTTCCTCCCACTGATGACGGACAATAGATTTCAATAGACTGTTGTAAGCATCTGGAATGTACCTCCAGACATTTTCACTTGGCCAAGACAGGACCTGAATTTCATTTTTGTCCAGCCAAGCAGGGGTTTAAACAGGGTTTTATTTTTTGTTTTTTTTTTCCCTAAGAAGCGGTATTTAGATTCTAGGGCACTAATATACACTTAATGAGCAGATATGCATATCTAATTCATGCCATCATGCCAAATTAAACTTAGCACTAACCTTACTTAAGAGCTCAAACCTTGGTTTGATCTTCCAGACATACAAGAGGTAAACCATAGCTTGCAGTTGCTTGCTTGCTTTCATCTTTCATCTGCACAGCATTCAGCTTTTTACACATTTGTACATTCATGATCCAACAGCCTCTTGAGAAAGAACAAGTATCCTAATTGTTGATTGTCAGACTTCATGAACTTGAACATAACAGCAAAGTTAAGGCAAATGTGCTTCAAACCATAATGTGATATCCTGGTTTCTGACACCTCATGACCTATGAGTTGGAAGTGGGCATACAGTCAAAGCATGATTCTGCATGATATCTGAAAGCAGATTGTGAACCTTCTGAAATTCTGTCTTCCAAAGTAAAGGGCAAGGAAGGTATAATAATAGCTGATCTGTTTGCATAAGTAGACCAATCTCAATTTTGTATAAATCCTGTGGATCTTTCTTTTAGAGCAAAAAGTTTCTAAAAGACCGCATCTTTCTTTATGGGCCTGCTCAGGTATTAAGATCATCAGGAGAGGCCTTTCTCTTGGTCCCACCACCCTCACAGGTGCACTTGGTGGGGACACGGGAGAGGGCCTTCTCTGTCGCTGCTCCCAGGCTCTGGAACGCTCTCCCACGGGAAGCTAGGCTGGCCCCATCTTTGTTGTCCTTCCGCAAGCAGGTCAAGACCTTTCTCTTTAAGCAGGCTTTTCCTTTGTGGCTGGTTATCTGAGAGAGTTTTACAAATGGGCAGTTGTGTTCAGTTAAAACTGTTGTTTTAAATGTGTTTTAGTATAGATTTTACTTACCATTTTTACTATAACACTTGTTTAATTCTCTCTTAAACTTTTATACATTTGTATACCTACTGTTTTAGCTTTTAAATATGGTCTTTTTAATAATGTAAGTCTCCCTGGGTCCTTTTTAAGGAGAAAGGCAGGACAGAAATATTTTAAATAAATAAAATAAATAATAAATAAAGTGTCTGACAGTAAGGACTCCTGACCTAACCCATGGGAACCCCAACTTTCCTCATCCCCCCAAACTGCTGAAAAAGTCCCCTTTTGCCCTTTAGGGGCATGGGGAAGAATTTTGCTACATTTTGAGGACCCACCAATAAAATATTTTTAAAAATAATTTGGCCCCTAGATGGTGTCTTTTTAAAAAAGCTAAACTAATTTTTCAGTTAACAATAAGCCATTGCAACCATTCCTTTGGCCATGCCCCTCCCTTTTATCCCTATCCCCTTGAGAATGTGGCCCTCAGTCTGCTGGAGAATCTGAAAAATAGCCCCTAATCCCACTAAGATTACTCATCCCATTCACATCCCTACATTCTTCCCACCACCACCAATCCCATCCCAATTGAGTCCCCCCCCCCCCATCTAAGCTCCAAGATGAGAAAAGAGTTTTGCTAAGAGTGTGTACTTGGCAAGAGAGAGTTCAGGCAGTTGAGTGGCACATACAGGAATAAAACAACCTTTCCCTGCTCATTGCCTCTTGTCAGTTTTCTTCTTACCTTTTGCTCAGAAAAAAACAAACACCCACTCCAAGATCTGCTCTCTGTGTTCAGACAATTGTATCTGTCACTGTCTTGTCTAGTTTGATTTTAAGCTAACCAGGCAAATGTTGCCTTGAACTTAGGGCCCCTCAGAGGTCAAGAGAGGCCCAGGCAACGTCGGCTTTTTGAGTCTCTATATTAAAAACTTTAAGACATGCAAATATAGGGTTACAAAGACTGTGGTATATATTAGATATTTACCCTTAATACATTGACACACAGTCTCTGTGACAATATGCATAACTTCATTTGGAAATAATGACAAAAGTCTAAATTTGAGACCCTTCGTGAATGTGAAGGCCAGGTCAAATGGCCCTTCTGCCCCTCAATCTTCAGTCTGAATTTCCTTCTACTGGGTTGAAGCCAAGTGGGTGTATGAAACGATCTCCTTGTTACCGGGCCATTGCACTCATACATTGAATTTAGCACTAACACATAAAACTGGGAGCAATAATAGAATGTCATGTTTTCCATCACAATGTATATAGTCCTTAATTTCACATTCACGTTGCTGCATTGGTAAAGGAGGACTCCCTCTTCTTGCTTCATCCTGGAACTCACAGGACACAGTTATGCAAAACGTCAACAAAGCAGCCACTTCATATACAGTAAGAAGAGTGAAGTTACAGTAATTTAGGTTCCCAGCAGCATAACCGTTGGCCAATGTTCTTAATACAGAACAGAGCTTTATGCTGAATACATAGGATTAAATGCATCCAAGTAGATCCAGAATACTGTTCTGACAAATTAACTGAGTAGAGAGAACTGACAAAGAGATCCTGAAGCTGGCAAAGAAGGCCAGGATGTCCCCAAAGCACTGGGTAAGGGAATTTAGATGCATACAGTTGGGGGATAGCTACACAAATAGTGTGCAGCACAGATGGGAAATCCTATAGGCCAAATGTGGCCGTCAGGTCTCCAGTCCAGTTTGCAAAGAGGCTCTGCCCACTCCTCAAAACTGTCAAAGAAGGAAGAGGGCATGAGAGAACTGCTTCCAGCTTAGCCAATGTGTTCAGTAGGGTTCCTTGAAGCCATTTGGTTTTGTCCTTTCTCCAACTTGGAAGACTAAGGATTTAAAGGTACAGGAGCGCTCCCCCCCCCCCCCCCCCGAGGTCTCAAATCAAAGCCAACTCCAGCATGCCAACTGGTGCCTTCCTTGTTAGGCAGTGTAGAGTTAAACAGCTTGAAGGCCACACATTCTACAACGAAAAGTGAGTGAGCAAATGGTGATAGCTTTCAGGAACTGGCATGCCAGGGATCAACAGAAGCCCCTCTTGTGGCCTAAGCCACTGTCTGAAATTCTGATCTGTGCTGCCAATCCTGATCCAAATCTGACTCAAGAGCTTTGAGGACACTAAAAAAAGAAATAACCACAAGAGCAGGTTTCACCTATATATAGTTCTGAAAAGGATTCCCTGACCAGAATTCTACTGAGCAGTCTACACTAGGCAAGTAATGGGGAGGAAGAGAGATTTTTCTTCCTAATTTAGAAACAGTTATGTTTAGGAGTCTTTCCTCCTATGCAAACAGCATAGAAGAGCTGACCAAAGAAATTAGTGGCCCAAAGATTTCCACACTTACTGAGGACATCTTATTTTCAGGAATGCAATTGAGTCGATTAGTACAGTTCAAATTAGCAGTTTTGACAAAATAACTTGTAGCCGGTATTTCATCTCTTCAGGAGCTAAGATTTGAAGTGTGATTGCTTTCTGTGTGAGAGGTGCTTGTCTTTGTATCTGCAACTTGTTGTTTGATAGGCTTCATTGCCTGCTGTGTCCTACACTAAAGAAAACACACATCTCTGCCATTTAGTAGTAGAACAGTCAAACAGAGACACAGAATTTGAATGGAAGACATCAATGTGCCTGTTAGTTATGGGATGTTTTATTGGATTGGGTTTGTTTGGGATTTGATGGTGGGGGACAGCTGTATTGGGTTTAGTGTATTATTTTCAACCGCTCAGAGTAGTGCTTTGCACTAAATCGTGGTATACAGATAACTGAAATAAATAAATAAATTTGGAAGCTAAACAATGAAACAAATAAAGGCTCATAAGAAGAACTAGGTGTCACTACTTGTCGTATCACAGAGTGGCCTTTGGCAGCCTCTATCTTTTAAGATCTGCAGGTGACAATGGGGGAGCTGGTCTGCTGGCCAAAGATAGTGAAAACAGTGGAATAGGAGGTGGGGCTTCCACTAGGTCGATGGGAGCAGTAGTAGGATGGGAGGTGCTAAACCCTTCTTCTGCCTCCTGCATCTCTTAAACCAGTGGTTCCCAACTTTGAGTAAGCCAAGTGTTCTTGGACTTCAATTCCCAGAAGCCTTCAACACCAGCTGTGCTGGCTGGGGCTTCTGGGAGTTATGGTCCAAAAACAGCCTGGTTACCTAAGGTTGGGAACCACTGTCTCAAACTATTTTTCTTCCAGGCTAGAAATTAGACCATTTTGGGAATACTGGAATGTGGAAGGAGGTTTTGTGTTGAAAACCCCTCCCATCCAACAGGTATCTTATGGAAATGGACCCAATTCACACCTTTAAAGATGTTTGACAACTACTCACATTATAAGATAGGGAGGGGCTACCATTAGCTGATGGTGGATAGAGTGATAAACTAACACTCAGGAGGCCTGGGTTTGATTCCCCACTCACCTATGCAAACTGAAAGTGTGAAGCTAGTAAAGCCACTCCTTAAATATGTCACTTAATTTGAAATCTCAATTAGGGTCATTGTAAGTCAGTTCCAACTTGATGGCACATAACAACAACAACCAGCTCTGTCCTTAGCCTTCCGCTGTCCAATGACATTGTTACAAGGATCAATATATTAAAACTGGAACATTGATTTTGTTATGGACAGCAGAAGCATTGTTAATGTTACAATGTCAACCTAGTCTCTAACTTCTAAGAATCTTATTATTTATTTTGACAAAATCAAAAGGGGGGGGGGAATGAAAAGAAGAAAACACCGTGGCATCTTAAAACTAATAGACTTGTCTCAGTGTGAGCTTTTGTGGATCAAAATCCACCTCTTCCCACACACGGAGTGCTCAGACACACCATCTGCGTTTATATATAACTCCATTATCGTGGGAGCTGTGACCAGGTAAGGATGAACACAAGTGAGGCAGTGTCATTAACATAGAGACTATCAAGATGTTAATTAATTAAAATTAATGTTCTGCCAGGTAGGTTTAGCTGTCATACGTATAAACACTCAAGAGTTGTTTCTAGGGAAGAGGTCAGAGTATTTTAAGGGAGACACCTGTTTATATACAGAAGATAGCCTCAAAACAATTGCATTATCATGATCAAAGAGGTAGATATTTGTCATGAACAGGTCAGATTACTTGCAAGAGACTGAGAAACAATTGTTCAACATCAATTTTTTACAAAATCTAATCATTCAGTCAAATCCCTGGGAACATCCATGACCAAATTCTAACGGATGTACCACAAGAACTTCAACCAGATTCCTTCTATCTATTACTACAAATACATAAACTGGGTAACCCAGGGCAGTCCATTATGTTCATGGTGATGGTACCACTGTTGGGATGCCTGGCTCTATGGCCTCTGACTTCAAACCATATGCCTCCAATGCAGCTACATAAGGGAGACAAGTTACCTCCTAAGGAAACTACAGTTTATCCACAATGTATCTGTTTTTGTTTGTTTGTTTGTTTATATATTGTCCATCTAGTGGCAACTTTTGGAGGTCCACAACAATTAAAAAAAACTTCTATGCCTACCCATATCATCCGGATGTAAACATATGATTCCAGCAAAATAAACTCACAAAGGTGACAGTTAAACAGAAATAGAATCGAAACACAATGGGCCAACATATCTATCACAGCGGGAGGATGTTCTTAAAGGCCTCTTTAAAAAGCTCAGTTTTAACAAGCTTTCTAAAGGTCAGAAGTAAGGGAGCCTAGCATATATCCACAGGCAACATGTTCCAAAGCATTGTGGCTGCCACCAAGAAGGTCCAGTTCCCAGTGGTCATTTTCTGGGCCTCCTTTGGGGTGGCCACTTACAGCGGTGAAGCCTGGGAAGAATGAGTGGTACAGGTAGAAGATCTTAATGAGAGAATAAGGTAACAAGGTCCCAAACCATTAAGGACCTTGTAAGTTAGTATTAACACTTTGAATTTAGCACAGAAGCAAACAGGAAGACAATGCAGGTGTGCCACGATTGGGGAGACGTGGTCATATTTCAAAGCCCCCAATCCAACCTGGCCACTGCAGTTTCAACCTGCTGTAGCTTCTGTATCACCTTCAAAGGGAGCCCCACATAGAGAGCATTGCAGTAATTGATCCTCGAGATTACCAATGCATGAGCTAATGTAATCAGGAATTTCCTGTCCAGATAGAGCTGCAACCGTGCAATCTGCTGAAGTTGGAAAAAGGCAGACCTGGCCACGGCACAAATTTGCTTCTCCATAAAGAGTTGGGTTCAGAAGCACACCCAAGTTGCAGATCTTCTCCTTTAGGGGAGTGTAACTCCATCCAGACCAGGCAAGATGCCACCTAACCCGGTCAGGTGCCTCTCCCAACAACAATATCTCTGTCTTATCAGAATTCAGCTTCAGCCTGTTGACCCTCGTCCAGTCTATTATCGAGGCCAAGCACTACTGCAGGGTCTGGAGATAAGAATTATATTTATCCCATAAAATTTACTTTCGATCATGGAATCTAAAGAGCTTCTTTAGTTCTTTCTTTCTTTTTTTAGACAGACCAAGTGTAACTTTGGAACTTTTCACTTTGAATGGCAGACTCACAAAATCAGCCTGTTACAAACTACTTTTGAAAATCTTTTCCTTTTAAAAAGACGTTTTCCCCTGGCAACCAAGCCTGTCAAAATCCTTCTTTGGATCCAGAACTGAATGTAGACGTTATGCATTGACAAAGCATTTGACTTGGGAAAAACTCCTTTCTTGTTACTTCTTGAAGACTACAACAAAACTAAGCAAAACACCAGCTCTTCATCAACTACATTATTATCAGCAATTCTTCACTTGTAGAAGCAAAGGATTATAAATACACAGTCCTGGTTTTGTTTTACTGTTACTCTTCTTCATCTCCTACCATCTCCAGTTCTGAAACAAACCATTTCCCTTTTTTCAGTGACCAAACATGTCATTTAGGGAAATTCCAGAATATGCTGTGCAAATTCTGATTCACTTTTACCCCAACAAGGATTTAACTCATTCTGGGTATGGCCACAAAAGTATCCAGTCCAGCACGCTAAAGATACTGCAACTTCCCTTTTCTTTTTCTTTTCAGATTTCACAGAAGCTGAATGGCCTAACTCAGTCTGTTCTCACCCATGGGAGACTGGGAGGGGCAATAAGACTGTGTCCATTAATTCTCCTGGCTACTTCAGAATAGGCCTCTGAGGTAGTTCTAGCTTCCGTGGCAGGGCAGAGCATCAACACGGAACCTCGGGTTTTCCAGATGCTTTAGACCACAACCAGGGTTGGCCCAACATTGTTTTGCTGCCTGAAGAGCAACAACAAATGGCACCTCTTCTCTCCTCAAAAGTCATGGTACATAGTACTTGATGCTAACCAAGTTATTTTGTGATCTCTGAGACAGAAAATCCAACTAGTTCTTTTCTCCATCTCCAGACAGTAAAAATAGAATCATAAATTAAACTGCTGCCCTTTCATAATACGCAAACTTTGATGCTTGAGGAGGCTACCCCAACTGTCTGCATCACAGTAATACTTGTTGGAGTTTTATTTATAATCTTGCATGCTGTCTGCAGTTTGAGTGACTAAAAGGGACTTTTGTGGACTGAGGTGATGGTCTATCTATCCATGACTAACCAATCTTTCCTTCTAGCTTTTGAATTCAAAGAGAGTCCCACCTCTCTGCAGAGTGTTCTGACTGTCTCTTTTGTTGTTCATCTGTTTGGTTGGTTGCTAGTATGTGTGAATAAAAAAAATGCACTATGCATAAGCCTGTAATTTCAAGCAAGTGTAAGTAAAGATTTTTTTATTTTTTATTTTCTGCCACAAATGTCTCATAGTTAGTTATTGAGACTTTAAGTGACAGTTAATGTGAAAGGAGTGGACTTTGGGGGACTTTTAGCTATTATCCTTCTGTGTGGATCTCTGTACTTCTGCTGTCTAGGAAAAATAGAATTTTACTGGAAATGCAAAACTCTGTAACAGTGCTGACTCTGAATAATCCCACACTATTGGGCCTCCTATCTGGACTTTTTGGGAGTTGACATCCAAAATATCTCAAAAGCCAAAATGTCCTCATCCCTACTTAAAAATATTTATTGTCAAAAGATAACAACACAATGCACGCAGCCCAAATCTGTGTAATTTGTCTTATTTATATATATATTTATATATATATTTACTTATTTAAATATATATATATATATATATATATATATATATATATATATACACATACATATATATATACATATATATATATATATATATACACATACACACACACACACACACACACACACACACACACACACACACACACACACACATATATATATATATATATATATATATATATATATATATATATATATATATATATATATATATATATATATATATATATATATATATATATATATAACCTAAATATACTTGAATTAGGGAACAAGAAATGTAGTTCGATAGGTAGGTAGGTAGGTAGGTAGGTAGGTAGGTAGGTAGGTAGGTAGGTAGGTAGGTAGGTAGGTAGGTAGGTAGATAGATAGATAGATAGATAGATAGATAGATAGATAGATAGATAGATAGATAGATAGATAGATAGATAGATAGATAAGCAAGGGAGTAAATGTACTTAGTGAACATATTTTATGCAGCTTTGACCCTGCATGAAAAATGTGGAACTATCTGAGGCAACATCATTGACCACTTTTTACTTGCAGGATGCTTTAGCTTCTTTTCATATCTCTTGTTAGTGTTGCCTTTCTGAATCATTGTTATGTTCCAGCATTGATCGGCTAATGCTTTCTATCCTTCTGCTGCTACCTTTTCTGAAATTCACACCGAGATGTAATTTTCATCTTCTTACTGGCATTGACACTGCTTCATATCCTTTTTTTAAGCCCTTTCAAATTTGTGAAATATGAGTTTCCTGAATCTGGGTCATGAAATATTTTAAATTATTTCTAGTTCCATTTTTAAAGGACTGGAATTTGCAATAATAACCATAATCAATTCTGACTTATGGCGACCCTTTTCAGGGTTTTCCAGGTAGAAAATACTTAGAAGTGGTTTACCATTCCCTTCTTCTGGGGGTGCCCTGGAACTGTGCAGCTTGCCCAGGGCCACACAGGTTGGCACTATGTGCAGGACTTAACAACAAGAGCAAATTTTGGATCTCAGATTTCTATGCCCTACCTCTAGTACCACATAAAGTAATATATTCCCAATATTCACTGCTTGGTTGCTTTAAAAGAACTCCCATTCCCTCCTCAACACTACAATAAAAATTAAAAGACAGCATTAATGACCTATCACACTGTCCCATGGTGCAGAAAGACATCAAAATTTATCATTTCGTGCCAGCACCCCACATCCCAAACGTTTGCTGAAATGTATGAGCCTTGTCTTTCTTCCTGTCAGTATACTGCAAGAAGACATTTGTGTAGCAGATGAAGGACTTCAGCATATGAACTGCCATCAACACACAACGAATTAACTAGCAACCAAGCAAGCATAAACCATAAACAGTAGAATTACGTGTGTTTCACAGATGTTTCCTGTGGGGTCAGTGAGCCAGTGTTCTCCACATTCTGTTACTAACAAAACAGTAAGCAAAAGTTAGGGGTAGTGGACAGGGCATATCTGTACTCCAGATTTACACTGGTTTAACAGTCATTTCCTTCTCCCTAGGGAACTCCAGATACTACATTTCAGTGACAGGGGAATGGATCTGTAAAAGAAAATTCCCAGCACACACTCATCAGATGACAATTCCCATAAAACTTTGGGAATCCATGACAGTTAAAATTCCATTAGACTACTGGAAAAGTGAAGCCATTGCACCAAGAGGACATACCTCTGATTATACATGCATAAGATTGCATTGTATGATTGCAATCCTACACAAACACTTACCTCAGAGTATCACTTACGGAACTGAACATAACTTATTTCTGAGTGTGTAGGCATCCTTCAGTCTCGAGAGACTATGGTAACGTGCTCTGAATAGAGGTCTTGGAACAGCATCTAGTGTGGCTGAGGAGGCCAATTCGAGAGTGACAATCCCTTCCACACTTAAGACAAATACAATCTGTCCCCTGTCCAGCTCCCTGATTTTGCTGGTTTCAGGACTGCCTCTTTGCCTCGGCCTGCTGAACAAGTGTCTCTTCAAATTGGGAGAGGCCATGCTGCACCGCCTGCCTCCAAGCTGAACGCTCAGATGTCAAGGTTTCCCATCTGTTGAGGTCCGTTCCTAAGGCCTTCAGATCCCGCTTGCAGATATCCTTCTATCGCAGCTGTGGTCTCCCTCTGGGGCGATTTCCCTGCACTAATTCTCCATACAGGAGATCTTTCGGAATCAGACCGTCAGCCATTCTCACAACATGCCTAAGTCAACATAGACATTGCTGTTTCAGTAATGTATACATGCTAAACATTCCAGCTCATTCTAGGACTACTCTATTTGGAACTTTGTCCTGCCAGGTGATACCAAAAATGCGTTGGAGACAACACATATGGAACGTGTTCAACTTCCTCTCCTGCCGTGCACAAAGGGTCCAGGACTCGATGCAATACAGGAGTGTACTCAGGACACCGGCTCTATTGACCTGGATCTTGGTATATGCCATCAGCTTCTAGTTAAGGCATACTCTCTTTGTGAGTCTAGAGAACATGGTAGCTGCTTTGCCAATGCGTTTATCCAGCTCGACATCTAGAGAAAGAGTGTCAGAGATCGTTGAGCCAAGGTACACGAAATCACGAACAACCTCCAGTTCTTGTGTAGAGATGGTAATAGAGCGAGGTGAGTCCACGCCCTGGCCCATGACTTGTGTTTTCTTCAGGCTAATTGTTAATCCAAAGTCTTGGCAGGCCTTGCTAAAAATATTCATGAGTTGTTGGAGGTCTTCAGCAGAGTGGGCAACAACAGCTGCATCATCGGCGAAGATGAAGTCCCACATGTATTTCAGCTGGACTTTGGTCTTCGCTCTCAATCTAGAGAGATTAAAGAGCTTTCCATCTGATCTAGTCCGGAGATAGACACCTTCTGTTGCAGTTCCAAAGGCGTGCTTCAGCATGACAGCAAAAAAGATCCCAAACAGAGTCGGCGCGAGGACACAGCCCTGTTTCACTCCCTTTCGGATGTCAAAGGGATCTGATGTTGAGCCATCAAAAACTACAGTGCCCTTCATTTCCTCATGAAAGGACCTGATTATGTTAAGGAGTCGAGGTGGACATCCAATCTTGGGAAGTAATATATTGTCATTTTAAATTGTAATTTGTTATATGTTATGTTGTTACCCGCCCAGAGTAGTCTATATGACTAGATGGGCGGGCTAAAAATGTAATAAATAAATAAATAAATAAATAAATAAATAAATAAATAAATAAATAAAGTATTTTAAAAAGGCCGTCCCTGCTAACCAAATCAAAGGCCTTTGTGAGATCTATGAAGGCACAAAGAGTGGCTGTCGTTGTTCCCTACATTTCTCCTGCAATTGTCGGAGGGAGAATACCATGTCAGTGGTGGATCTATTAGCTTGAAATCCACACTGTGATTCTGGATAGACTGTCTGCGAGCACCTGGAGCCTCTTCAGCACAACACGGGCAAGCAGCTTCCCTACAACGCTGAGAAGAGAGATGCCACGGTAGTTATTGCAGTCGCCCCTGTTGCCTTTGTTATTGTACAATGTGACGATGTTTGCATCCTTTATGTCCTGTGGTACTCCACCTTCCCTCCAGCAAAGACAGAAGATTTCATACAGCTCAGTGGTGGTTATCTCTTTATAGCACTTCAACAGGGATGTTATACTTCCCAGGTGCCTTGCTGGAGGTGAGGGAATCCAAGGCCGCTTTTATTTCTGCTAAAGTTGGTTCGCTGTCCAACTCTTCCAAGACAGGCAGGCACTCAATGTTATTTAATGCCTCTTCGGTTACTACATTCTCTCTAGAATATAGCTCAGAGTAGTGCTGCACCCAGCATTCCATTTGTTGTGCTCGGTCCTGGATGATCACGCCTGTAGCAGACTTCAAAGGAGCAGATTTCTTCTGTACTGGACCTAAAGCCTGCTTGATACTGTCATACATTCCCTTGATGTTACCTGTGTCCACTGCTTTCTGTATCTGAGAGCAGAGCTGAAGCCAATAATCGTTAGAACATCTCCTGGCAGTCTGTTGGACTTTGCTACGAGCAACTCAAAGAACCTGCAAGTTGTACTCACTAGGACAGGCTTTGTATGCTACTAGAGCTCTCCTCTTTTCCTCGATGGCTGGCATCAACTCCTCCGAATGGGCTTCAAACCAGTCTCCTGTCTTTTTGGTCTTCTTGCCAAATGTGGACAAGGCGGTGTTATAAACAGCATTCTTGAAATATTCCCATCGTTCAGGTGCATTTGCACCAGCCGGCCCTGGAAGAGTTTCCTCAAGCGCTTGGGCAAATTCCTCTACTTTTCTCTTGTCGCGACTCTTGCTGATGTCAATACGTGGTCTTCCTTCCTTTTTCGTGTGATACAATCTCTTTATTCGCAATTTTACTCTGCTACACACCAGGGAGTGATCAGTATCGCAATCAGCACCCTGATAGCTGCGTGTGACCGTAATATTAGGAAGGCTAGAGCGTCTAGTGAGGATCAAATCGAGCTGATGCCAGTGCTTCAATCTTGGATGTCTCCAAGAGACTCTGTGTTGAAGCTTCGTATTAAAGAACATGTTGCTGACACAGAGACCATAATAACAGCAAAACTCCAGCAAGCGTTGGACATTTTCATTCATCTTCCCAATGCCAAAACAACCTAGACAAGTGGGCCAAGAATTGTGATCAGCACCAACTCTAGCGTTAAAGTCTCCAAGAATGAACAGCGGCGCTCTCTCGGGGATTTTTTTTATAGTAGCTGCCAGATTGTCACAGAATTTGTCTTTGACTTCTGTTGTAGATGACAGTGTTGGTGCATATGCACTGATGAGGGTGACCGGTCCCGCTGATGAGTGGAGCTGCAGAGACGATTCTTTCACTCCCCACAGTAGGTGGAACAATGGATCTCAGCAGAGTATTTCTGACCGCAAAGCCAACACCATATTCCCTGGTCTCATTCAATGGTTTTCCCTGCCAGAAGAATGAGAATTTTTTTTTCTTTGACAGAGCCCAAGTCTGGCAATCTCGTCTCTTGCAGGGCAACAATGTCCATCTGCAGCCTACTCAGTTCCATGTCGATGACAGCTGTCTTGCGTGTGTTCCCTATTTCCTGCAGGTCATCAGAAAAGCCAGGGGTCATTGTCCGAACACTCCAGGTGCCCAACTTTAGGGCATAAGTTTTCTTATGATTATTGCAGGGTTATCGATCTGCTTGTTGGCTTTCACCCTAAACCCCACGCACCCCGTGAGGTTAACAGACCGTGGCGAGGCAGCACCTTACTGGCTGGGGGCTGCCCAGCTTAAGGCGGGCGGTAACTACCTAGTGAGGTGCAATGACCTCTCCCAACCTCGGAAGTAGCCCCTGGCGTCATGCTCTATGCCAATCGAGCAAAGACTTATAACTGGTAACTGCTACTTCCCGTGTTATTTCAATGCTGTATGCAAAGCTGCAGTGTCCTCTCCAGAGTACGAAGCCTGGATAAAATAATATGGAGGATAGACTGTTACCCAAGCAGAAAACCCACGTCACTGAAGTAGTCCAATGGAAAGGCAAGAGCCAATACAACTGGTTCCAGCGACGTCGCAGGAGTTGCCAGAGCATGACTGTACACAGTCACAAACTGCCTCCGGGACTCCGGCTCCGGATTTTGCCTCGAGGTTAACTCCTGAAGCCTTTTCCATCGGTGGATATAGCCACAAAGCAGTGGAGGTTTGAAATCGGAGTTTTCCTTCTCCTAGATGGGCTGCCTTCCAAGGCTGACGAGTCCCACCTACCCGGGTGCATAGATTACCATGCTTTTTGGACATGGAAAGGAGTATAAAAGGGGTGGAAAAGGAAAAGTGGGGGAAGGAGTTTAGAAGGGGTGGAAAAGGAAAGGGGGAGGAAAGGAGTTTGGAAGGGGTGGAGAAAGAAAGGGAGAACTTATTTCTGAGTACATTTCATACATTCCTCTTATTACCAATATCACCACCATGGATACAGGGGTGCTAGCAATATGACAGAAAATATATATATATATTGGTAATATGTCTATTGAAACTGTTTCAGTGAAAAGTGACCTTGAGGAACAGTTCAATCCTTTGCATTGTAATTACTTTATATGGTATGTAGTGCTTTTCAGTTGTGAAAGGTTTTTACTGTACAAAGACTTTTGCTATATTACAGACAAGGCATGAGAAAGGCGAGATCTGATAGCTAGGAAACGAGGTCAGATGAGAATCAAATAGGTGATGTTCCCTGTGGTTTTGGCTGGGAGATAAAATAAAACACCTTAAACAATATATTGGGTTTGAGGGGAAATAAGCTCCATTTGATGTGGCTGGCACTCGTGAGGGAAGGGGGAGCACTGGTTGTTTATTTGTGAGGTACTGTTCCGTTTGCTACCCTGTAGGAGTGAGTATCAAAGGGTAAACCACTTTCACAGGACACACCATCTGCACCACTGACTGACATTGATTTTAACTGCACTTTTACTGACATGCTTTCCCTGAAAGAAGACTGGGTAGCCAAAGTTTGTTGGTTGGTTTGTTATTTTCATTCGTATTGCCACCTTTTTCCCAATTATGTATTTTATTTAATTAAGGAACCCAAGACGGCTCACCAGTTATTAAAAAACATACAGACATTCTACTGCAACTTTTTCTTACCATTTGTTGCTGTTGTTTATTTATTTATTTATTTATTTAACTTATATGCCGCCCACACTACCCAAAGGTCTCTGGGTGGCTTACAACAATTTGAATACAATAAAAAGATAAAACAATTAAAATACAATTAAAAATACAGTGCTCTAAAAATTGCCATCAGGACACACAGTTGATATTATTTCAATTAATTGTTAATTGTTGTGTTGTTGTTGTCATAGTTGTTGTTGCTACTGTCGTCGTTATGTGCTGTGAAGTCACCTTTGACTCATGGCGACTCTATGAATGAGCGATCTCCAAAAGCTCCTGTTTTCAAGTGCTCTCCTCTGCTCTTGTAAACTCAATCCTGTGGTTCCTTTAGGGACTCAGTCCATCTCATATTTTGTCTTCCTCTTTTCCTGTTGCCTTCCACCTTTCCCAGCATTATTGTCTTTTCTAGACAATCCTCCCTTTTCACGATGTGCCCAAAGTAGGACAGCCTCAGTTTCAGCATTTTTGTCTCCAGAGATATTTCAAGCTTGATTTGATTTAAGAGCCACCTGTTCATCTTTCTGGCACCCCAGAATATTGACAAAACTGTTCTCAAGCACTACATTTCAAATGAAACAATTTTTTTCCTGTCAGCTTTCTCTGCTATCCAGCTTTCACACTCATACATAGTAATTGGGAATACTGTACAAGAGTGTGGATGATCTTGGTCATGGTCTCCAGTGACACATCTTTGCTAATTCCTTCATTGCTGCCCTCAAGTCTCCTTCTGATTTCTTGGCTGCAATCTTAATTTGCCAGTACAAGTTGCTACTGATATGAATATCTTTTAAATAAAGACTTTTGTATACCTGCAACTCCATCAGTTTCCCAAGAAAGACTTTGTCAAAGTCTTTCTTGAAGCCAGTGAAGGAAGTATGCATAGCTATGTTCATGGCATAGCATTTCCCTCCAAGTATATGTATGCAGACTAGTGCTTCTCTGGGCCCAAGTATTCCTTGAGTCCAAATTCTGTGTCTCCTGCTCCTTGAAACTATTTTCTCCTGTGTTCATATGGGAAGCTTGGGTAAACATGATCTCTTTTTTTCTGTTGCCTATTACAAGAGTGTCCAGTATCACTCTTTCTGTGTATGATTGCAACAATATGCTTGACCCAAGGTCACATGTCCCTGAGCCCCTTGCAGACCACTGTGAACTGATCTTTTTTTCCATGGCTCTCTTGCACAAGGAAACTAGACAGACGCTTCATTATATAAAAAGTCACCTTTGACATAAGAGGGTTCCCCCCCCCCAAGCTCTATATATCTCTGCTCCTGCTGACTCCTATATTTTATCTAACAAAACAACCCACACTCATCTGCTTGTATACTCCAAGCTGTGCACTGCTTCTTGCTCTGTAGCTTAATTTCCTTTAGCCTTGCGTTTTAATTGGGAGGCATTTACCTCCCAGTCCCAATTCCTTAGTCTTCAGCAGATACATATGTGTGACTCAAGAGCCCTGCACAGGCACATTCGGCTCTGTGAGGGTTCAAAATGCGAGAGCACTTCCACTTCAGAGGGTTCAAATGCCGGAGCACTTCCACTTCCAACATTTTCATGCATTATTTTTATGGGATGTAGCTGACTAGCCATGTTAGTTTGCTGCAACAAAAACAGCTAAGGGCCCATTTATATTGAGCTTTCCTTGCACTCTTGGTACTTGTTCCCTGTGTCCACATGACACAAGGCTGGAACTAGAGTCAACTGAGGCAAAGGGGGGAGAGGGGGGGGGAAACATTTGCTTTCCAGGGAGAGGGGGTTACACCACACCAGGTTCTGCTGGTTCGGCTTCACTCTGGTGTACAATCTGATTGTGTGGACCCCAGTACTGGGTTGACGGGTGCTGATCCATGCACTTAGTGGGTGGGCTTCATTTCGATGATGTTTTATTGTGGTCATGCTTTCTGCTGATCAGTCTCTACTCTGTATGCCTCAGTGCCACTCTGCTTCAGTAATATCCCAAATGCTGAGGTAACACCAGGGGGTGCAGAAGGCCAGGCCTCAAAGGTTCTGTGGGATGGGGATCCAGACCTAGCTCCCACCCATGTTGCTGCTCCTTCTTCTGCTAATCTCCCCCTCTATCTGCTCACCACCATAGTTTTCCAATCAATGTGACCTCAGTACAATGCAGCTTACATGCACAGCCCCTTGAGCAGCAACATGTATGCCATGTAAAAGGCACAGGCGCTACAGAAAGAAAAAGCTGAGAGTTGGCCCAACGTGGGAGCAGCAGGGAGGCAGGATATCCAATGCCTGTATGGCTCTCTGACACAACTCATCTGCTGGCCCAGGGCTCTTCAGAACTCCACTGGCCTCTACATTTCACTTAACCTAGAAATAATGTGCATGGTAAAAAAAATTGTATTTCTTTCATTTTGGGTTGTTTTAGTGAATGTCCCTTTTGTTTTTGTTTTGTTTTTGTATACCACTCTTTTTGTTTTATATGAAACGGTTTCCCAATTGGGCTTTCTGGCACTCCAAAAGCCCTAAAGAACCCTTAAAAACTATTTTTAAAAAATAGAGGCAAGGCAACAGAGAATTAATCTATTCCAAAAGCCAACAACAGTAAACAAGAAAGAAAAATCATCATCAGAACAAGAAGAGAGAAATTCACCAAGCTGTGTCCAACCACAAAGAACAACTATCTGCATAGCCCAATGGCAAACTGGCATCTTCCCACAAAAGCACTTAATCAGGTGCACACAATAATGAAACAAATGTAATTAAACTTGAATGAAGAGACCATTGCTAAATTGTCTTCAGACGTCTCTTCAAAGTAGCATGGCTTCTTTACTGAATCAGGAATCCTACAATTTCTGCTGCAGTAAATGAGAAAACTAACATTTTCTCCTTGAAGCTAGATGCCATCAGATGGAGGGCTTTTATTTATTTTTAAATCTTTGGACTCAGAAAAAAATGTGTGCATTTTTACAAGCATGTTTTGCACAATTTTGTAAAAGGTGCAATATGGGGGAAAGCTGTAACTGTTAAATGGACAAGCAGATGGTTGTTTGTATATATATTGCCCAATTGGGCTTCCTTTGTACAGTATATGATCTTCAATGGAAAAATACACTAGTTTGTACTGAAATAAGAGTTCTATGCAAAATGGTATTTTGTGCAAATTGCAAAAAATCACAATACAAAAAAGGCATTTGGGAAAGGGAAAACATGCTTGTTCGCTAAGGGACAAGACACTAGTTTTAAGATTTTAAGATGAGTGGAAATATTTATACTCTCCTCCTCCTAACATATTCCTTATCCAAGCAAGCAGTGAACCATATCCTGTGAAAAAGCAGAACTCTCAGTAGAAGTCCTGTAATGAATGGGAGCAACCCAAAAGACCAATGAATGACAGTTTATTAAGAGAAAGAGATCATGAGACTCAAAGACGTCCAAGCTTTGTGCTAGAGTTGACACACAGGGAGGCACTAGAGCATGCCCCCTCAAGTATAGCTTAGAGACCAGATGCCCTCTCTTCTCTTTGCAACGATGTTAAGAAACCTGACAGCAGTCTATGTAGAAACCTGTTATTAACTCCATGAAGACACTGTTGGGAGTATGAATGGCACAGTGAAATTTCAATAAGACTCAGTGAACATCTTATCAAATATATGGGTGTCTGGAGGTATAAACTTCCTACACATTTACACTGGTTCTGCAAAGTCATTCCTACTATCTGTTCTAAGATTTTGGAAGAAAGCTTTGCCAACTGCCCAGAGTAACCTTTGAAGCTAGATGGGTGGTATAGAAACGAACGAACAAACAAACAAACATGCTCTAAAATCAGCATTACAATATATGTTTATAGGATATATAGGATCTGATTTTTCATGGTTCTCCATTACTCTTTTGCAAGCTTCCTAAATGCCATCTCCATTCAACAATATTTCAATTGTTTTGCAGGGGCTTGTGATTTCAATGCCTCTTCTTTCCAAGACCTTCAACTAAAACATAATTTAAATGATGTCAATTACTTAAAGCCACTGAACTTCTTTCTAATCTCTTGCAAAATGTTAAGAGCACCTCTTTAATATGTTATTGCCATGGCATGGTCGGGATGAAGACACCATCACAACAGAATGCATGTTCCTGAATGCTTCCCACAAGAGGGCTGTGTCATAAATGAAACCATGCATATTTGCATTATTCCAGGCAATGAAAGTGTTGTGCCACGAAAGATTAGCACCCACTTCCAATCTAGAATGTTGATCTAGCCGTGCTCCTTTACTAGTTCTTCTCCCAGCCTAAGCAATGGTGTTTGCTGTTGATTTTCTAACAAGCACCTGCCCATGGGCAATGGCTGATCAGGCTGGTGACAGACTTCCTGTTAACAACGCCACAACTTCTTGCAGTGAGATTTATGCAAACTGGGCTTGCTCTTCTGATGTCACACTGGGCTGCAACAGCTCAAGGGCTATCTCTGTTCTACAGATATTTGGCAAAATCAGGAACTGTAGATACTTCTGAGGAAAGAAATCAACTTTAGAACCCTTGAGGGAAAGTATGAAAACTAATTAGGACCGTTCTTGGCCTGAGGTTAATCACTGCAAAGGAATTTTGACAATTTCTGCTTGAATTTATTTTATTTTATTTTTCTTTTCTTTTTTAAATGTCTTTGCAAAAAGCTGGATAATCAAATTTAGAAAATTAGTTCACCAAGTGCCTGAATGTTGCAAGCTTGCAAAATGGAAGGATTTCCCCTCATTTCCCCTGTAAGTATATGGCATTATTTCCAGATTTGTATCTGTGGCTTGACCATCAAAATGCTAAACAAAATATGACACCCTGAAGAATGTTATATGTCTGATATTCATAATATGTTGTGTATCAAACGAGTGAGTGGCCTTACTTAGCAAACGGGAAATTAGCATTTCCTCTCATTTATCTCTACTTCCACTCACTGATAAGACAGCATGTTATTTTATGAATATAATAAGCTTGTAGACCTTTCTTTAAAAATGGTTTTGTGGTTGAAAGGGCTGGTTTTCTGAAAGTCTGAGATTATACTGTAACCTACAGGAAAACATAAGTATTCATGATAGAAAGCATTATGCGAAGTGGGGCAGAAACCCAAATTAGATGGCCAAAAGCATAAAGTTGTGTTATGTGTATTCTGAGACTCTTCTTTTATTTTAGGGACTGCATTTTGATTTCAGGGTTAATTCAATTGCACATTCTGGTGGCATTCCTCCTTTTTTTAAAAAAAAATTGTTCTCTTTTGAACACAAGCAAAATCTACATTCATCCAGTTTTCTCAGCTCCTCTGTCTCAATGAAAATAAACAAAAGAGATGAGATTTCTATGTCCACATTGGTCAGATGGAGTGTCAAGGGTGAAATCCTGACTCCTTTCCACCCCTTGGATATACAAATATATATATTTATATACTATATATTTACTTAATGATGCTCCTTTGTTCAATGTACTGCAGTCTATTAGTCTGGTGGAGGCTGAGAACTGATTATCTATTTAGAAAGTAGCCTGGCATAACTGCTATTGAAATTAAGTTGGTGGAAGGCGTAAATCTCATTATAGGATTTGATGTTGACCCAAAGTTTAAACAAGATTATCCTTTTCAGTGCAGTTTGAATTTCTTCCTTGTAAATATATTAAATATTACAGTTGTAAACAGATACACATTTATTTCGAATGCCTTTTGGTAAACCTTAGATTGTACCTTATGTATACAAGTGCCTAAATGTGTACAAGAACTGGGTCGGTGGGTGGGTGGCCTAATGAATGTAACTTTTTTTAATGGTCTGATATACAGCTGTGGAGTTGGGTAGGACCAGTCCTGCAGAAGAATATACACTATCTTTTCAGCTTGTCCTTTTGTAATATTTAGGATCCTAAATTATTTAGAATGTAGCTAAAATATTTAGAAAGCTACCTTTAAAAAAAAAAAGTCAGTATGAACTATCTTCAGTTATCTGAAGCTATTGTCCTAAATGCCTTTATCTGGGAGCAAGCGCCATTGAACTAGGTAATACTTGCTTCTTAGTAAACATTTAAATCTGTACTTTAAAAAAAAAACCGTTCACCTGACAGATGCTGCCTTTCATGATCTATATAACTGCAATATATTATCTAGGGTAGGAATATTTAACAGATGTTGAAAAACAAGATATTGTGAACATTCAAAGTATTTAACGTTGCCAGAATATTTGCCTTGTTTACTTGTTTTCTCTCTGGCCAAAATCCTGTTGCCTAGTGTATTAAATTGCACTAGAGTAGGTTCACTGAATCTATGAAGATTTGATGGATCAACTCCTTTGTAAGTTCCATTAATTCAAATAAGTAACTGTGACTTACTTTAACAGAGCAACTTGCAGTTACAGTAGGCCCATTAGAATCAATGGAAATTGGAAAAGATTTGACTAACTATATTCCCATTGATTCAATGGGCCTACTCTAGTGCAAACGATTATACTAAGCAGCAGGATTTTGGCCTTTGAGTGTTTTCACACAAAACAAATGAGGGCTGCAAGCGTACCTACAATGACTTGGGAGTAAACTCTGTTCTTCCCAGCAGAGCTTCCAAGCAACCATAAGTAGGATCAGGCTGCGCTTAATTTATTTTTAATGTGACTATTGCAAGTATGATAGGAAAAACTAACATGGCATTAGGAAATAAAATGTACATTCAAGTGAGAGTAAATGTTTCTTAATAGGCACAAACACAGGAAATGCCGAACCAAATCCAAACGTCCTTCATCTAAACAATCTTTGAAACAAATCCAGAAATACCATCTACCCTGTTTCCCCGAAAATAAGACCTAACCTGAAAATAAGCCCTAGTTTGATTTTTCAAGATGCTATTAATATAAGCCCTACCCCAAAAATAAGCACTAGTTAAGTGAAACCCCGCCCTCCACCATTGTGCAGCAACCAGAAGAAGATGACATGACTGTATCTGAATAAATGTAGATTGTTGTACATGAAAAAAATAAAACACCCCCTGAAAATAAGCCCTAATGTGTTTTTTGGAGCAAAAATTAATATAAGACCCTGTCTTATTTTCGGGGAAACACGGTAGCAAAGATTATTCCGTAGCTTCAGTTTTACCTGTCAAAATCTGAGGTTTGCTACCAATTTAAAATGTAATAATAATCCAACCATACTTTCAGCCCTGTATTGTAATCTTTTTAAACCAAGCTGGATTTTCTCATTTGGGGTGTTTCTACACATTTCCGCATGTGTGCAAATATTGTTAAATTCAAGCCATTCCTGCAACAACAAAAATATAGAACTTATGTGTATATTTTCTCAGTTAAATGTTTTTCAATAGTGAAGAGACATTGGTGTCAATTCCAAGAATATTCCATTCATGACAATGCCAAAGTGGGAATTTCCCTGCCTTGGTTCAAGATTAAAAGAGTAATATTTTGATTTTTATCTCCACCCCACCACCTGCAGCTATCAGATCTTAGGTGTGTTCACATGAGCCTAGGATTTCAAATTCATGTGTGTTTGTGTTTCATCTAGCAAGCAGAATGAAGTAATATCCTGTTTAACAACTGGCAGCACCGTTCATAGAAATGTGTGTGTATATGTGGACAGGTGGTTGCTCCATACTTTAGGAAACACACAGCTTTTCTTTTGAAATAGGACTACTTTTTCCAGTGAAGTATTATTAAGGCTGCAAACTGTTTGGGCCCTGCACGGAATGTGAGTTCTATTTTACTCCCTGGAATTTGCTTCTGAGTAAATAACCCTGAATTGAGAGAGATGAATAGTGGCCAAGATGGAATTTGTGTTTTGTCATATACATTTTCTGTTTCCTGCAAACATCTTACAGTCTGTTTTTATTTTATATTACATTTGAATCAGTGGTATATGTGTGTTAGAGGTCCTTTAAAAAGATGCATGTACAATTGGGAGTCACATTCTCCTTAGATGGATATATTTTTAAATCCAAGTATTTTATTGAAGCTCATTTTCACAAATTCAACACTTGGATACATGACAGCACTTTACTATTGACAGCCACTGAAACCTTTGTGATAACAAATTCATTTATAATGCCACCTTGAACACCATCTGGTTGAAAGACAAACAAATGATGCATCATAATATGGTGCAGATGGGTGGGCTACTGTGGCTTTCCAAATGTTGTTGGGTCACATCTCACATCAGCCCAGCCAGCATGGCCAATGGTGAAGGTGGATAGGAGATGCAGTGCAACAGCATCCTTTGGGTGGCATCAGTGGTACAACTCTGCCATTTGCGATCACCTTCAAACTGGCAAGTGGTAGAGCAGCCCCCCAATATCCATTCTGTTCCCACTCTGCTTCTTCAGTCCATTAGAAAAATGTCCCACTTCACTGGGAGTCATGAGGATTCCCTGTGACTCAAAAAGGTGCATAGGGGAATGAGTTCTGATGGAAGCTACCTCCATACACTTTGTATGCAGTAATAATTCAATTTGGCTGGGGGGTTCCTGCCAAATTTTGGAACTGGGAGTTCTTTAATCCCATTCCTATCAGCCAGTCTCTTAAAAATCTTCACCTACTCATTATATAGCTTTTAAAGGTATAGAAGCCCTGGCATAAAAGAGTTTGCAGCTCCCAGTGGAAATAAACTTCTCAGGTAATCTGCTTCATCACTGGATAAGTGGCACATCAAGGAACTGGGCAACGTGGCTACCCAAATGAGCTGGTATAGCTTACAATGCCCATATTTTAAAAGTTGATAGCTAGTCACCAACAGTGGCTGTTGACTAGTGCCATTCTAGCAGGACACAATTTGCCATGTCCATGTGTCCTGTTGTACAGAGGATACGTCCCCTAATTTCATGGCTGCTACAAGTACAGTTCTCCTTTTCTCCGTTTGAAAAGCTCTCCAGTCCAAGACTAATGTAAAGATACAGAACCATAAGGAAGGAGATCGAGGCCTTTGCCCCCCCCACACACACCCATAGTTAGCATCTGGAGATACACAGCAGGCAGTCACTCCCCATTTGAGTAAGCAGTTTGTAATTCTGCTTAAATTATCCTTTCTAATTTTGCCTCTGTATGTACAAATCGGCAAATGCAGTTTTATGCAAATTAATGCCCTCATTTGTCCTCCTTTTTGGTGACATGTAGATGGCTACCCTGTATCCAGCTGACATTGTTGTTCTAGTGTCTAACCTCTGTGACAGGACCCATAGAAAATGAAGGCTTGTCCCTCTACCTTGGTATAGATCACCTCAGGGAAATGCAAGGACAAAGTGCTTCAGTTCTGGCTGACAGAGAACTTTGTTAAACCAGGACAGATTGTATTATTTAAGTAGCCTTCCTAAGGAAATGGATCCATGTTTTCCAAGGAAGTTCTGTGGTTTTTAAAGAAATTAACCTTCATTCTGTCTGCCGAGGCCTACTCGATGCCTCAGTTTTTTCTCAGGTAGGTTCTCTTAGGAGCAAAGTCGACAGGTAAATTGACTTGCTGCAAGCAGCATATTTGGAGGACTGGTAAATGGCAGCAAGTGGTTAATAATTTGATTTGTTTATTTATTATATATTGACATCAGTTCTGTGACATTTGGCTGCCCATCAAAACTTCCGGCCTTCTCTGGCCAGGACTCAAGGCCAACCCTGCCATTAGGCATCGTGAGGCAATTGCCTTGGAAACGGAGCACAGGCATGGCAAATTTGCTGTTTGTTTGTTTGTTTGTTTGTTTGTTTCTTTCTTTCTTTCTTTCTTTCTTTCTTTCTTTCTTTCTTTCTTTCTTTCTTTCTTTCTTTCTCCTTAAAAAGGGCCCCAGGTGGCTTACATCATTAAAAGACAATATTTAAAAACTAAAAACATGCAAATATTTAAAAGAGCTCTTAACAGCTTCTGTTACTGTTAACTCTCCAGAGTGATCTATTTGTGGGAACACTTTGCTCCAAGGGGTCCCTGGAACAAAGACATGATGGAAGAGGTGACTTGAAAAAACATCTGTGGCACTACACAGATTAGTTCCCTGGAAAACCTCACCGTATCTTTATTCAGAAGACAGCTCAGAGCCAAGAGTTCCCACAGATAGAGAGCTGGAGGGCAGTACATGCCTGTGTCCTCCTGTCATTTCAGCCTTCTCTTCCTCCTCCTCCATATGCAGTGGTGGGGAGGAGAATGGAGGGGTCCCAGCATGCTGCCTCCCCTTCTGGTATGGCACAACAGGGTGTCACTGCTGGACCCACACATATGCAAGTAATTTGGGGCACACTGGTGACAACATCTGGAAGCAGCATTCACTTTCCCCTTCCAGAAGCTAAAAGCAGAGTCTCCAATGAAGTTCAGTAGCCTTCTTCTTACATTTCATTTCACTGTTTAGTTAAAATTGTTTCGATTGTCAGAGTTTTTTAAAGAATGAAATAGCTTTTCAGCATGATCTGCTGCTATTTATTCATATGACTTGTATGGCTTAATTTTGGTGTCATTAAATTTTTCCTGTTATTAAATCCCTGGTTGTACATTGTCTCTGGTGATTTTTTTGGAAAAGGGACAGTATACAACATAATAAAAGAAAATAAAATAAAAGTCCCTAACTGGGCATTTCAGCACTGAACCAGGAGTCTGGCAATCTGCCTTGTACACCTGCCCCAAGAAAGTTTTTGTCTGTGCAAATAAAGTGAACGGCACAAGCTTATGATGAGAGAGGAAAGAAATTCAAAATTAATTGTAGGAAGTGCACACCTAATGAATAAACATCCTCAGAAGGTTAGCATGGCATGAAAGGAGGTGTTTAACTTGGTCTTTCAACCCTTTCTAAAAACCATACAGTTATTTTGTAATTCTTTCCAAGGAAATGAGGTTAAGCTTGTCCGTTAAACCAGCCTCAGCTGCACATCATGGGGAGTCATGTTAGGTATTTCTGAATCATCTGCCAGAGAATATTTATATCATAATCAGAAATGTCTAGATTTGAATGTAGTACATTTACAAAGGAATTTGAATTAGCTCTATGATATGTTACGCAAACCATGTGCTGTAATTGCTTCCATCTACCCAGTAAATATTTTGAAAAAAATTCTAATTGTGCTGCACAGTGATCTTCTAAACTGCAGTTCTTCTGCAGGCTTAAGCATTGACCAACATACAGTATAAATCCTTTTCTAAATATTGTTGTTGGTGTGTGCTGTCAAGTTGGAACTGATTTATAGTGACTAGAGATGGGCATGAACTCCCAATTTGGTGTTTTGACCCAGTTTGATTACTGCTGCAACAAGTGTTTGTTGTACCGCCCCCACCATTGGGCACTCAGAGGCGGCACCCGGAGGAGGCAGGGCAAGGAAGCTGGGACACTACCTCCGAGTGGGCACCTGCTGAAGGGGGCAGGGTGCCAAACCACCAAACACCTATTGTACTCATCAACAAACTGGGCTGAACTGCCAAACTTGTGGTTCATGCCCATCTCTAATAGTGACCCTAACAGGACTTCCATGGTAGGTGTGGCTTTACTAGTTCCACACCCCCAGTGAACTTCCATAGCTGAGCAAGGATTCAAACCTGGGCCTTCTGAGTCCTAGTCTGTTACTCTATCCACTAAACCACACAGTATCCTTTTCTAAATATAATGGATGGTGTTTAGAGCACTATAATACAGAATTTCTACATGCATGGTTAGTGGTGATCAATGTTCCAGCATATTATGTGTTACAGTATATGCATCAGGATAAGTAATAAAACTAACACTAGAGTTCTGTATTATAGTAGCTTGTTGTTGTTTAGTCATTAAGTCGTGTCCGACTCTTCGTAACCCCATGGACCAGCCCAGGAAATTTACATTACAGCTGATGGTAAAGGTAGGAGGATAGTATTGCCTAAAAGACGAAAATCTGAAAGGTCATCGGAAAGATAGTATTGTTTGTAGTTGTCAGTTTCATACAGAGGATCACTCAGCAATATTTTGATATCTGGGTTCAGTTACACCCTAAATTCCTTCCAAAGTCCTGTTCTTGGGTTCCAGTCAGTGCAGACAACAGCTGAACAATTTGCTTGTAGCTTTGGGTCCTTTTTGTAATACAAGAGTTTTGTAACACAAACACAGTCAGTCATTTAAAGTATTGAAAGGGTTCTGTTGGCAACAATTCTCACAACAAAAATTGGGAATTAAGAGTTTGGGAAGTGTCGTTCTCAAAATCAGTTTCCTAATTGTGATGCCAGTCATAATTGCCTACATTTTGTCTCAATAGCATGCTTTATGTGGGAGGAAACAAGCAGCTCCCTCCAGGCTATAATTTCAGAACAAGAGAGCAGAATTTGGGTACGAATCCAGGAAGCACTGTTGGTGCAACAATCTGACGGGGGGGAAACCAACACTGACAAGCATGTCCATTCATTTATATATATATTTATTTATTTTTGCAAGAAGGGAGAAAATTCTAAAGTCTCAAAGATAACTGAAGAGACTCACACATGAATTTGTCATTACAATAGGAGGCCACCTGGGTATATACTTGGCACACTGTGAGCTCTCATAGTATGAATGAAGCTAAATGTAGAATCATAGAATCATACCATTGTAGAGCTGGAAAGGACCCCTTGGGTCATTGAGTCCAACCCCTGCCAAAGCAGGAAATATCATCCTAAACAGCTAAACCACTCCTGGTAGATGGCCATCTAACTCTGTTTAAAAACCTCCATGTACAACCATGTAGTTGTCATAGTGGGATTGGCTGTTGAGCAATAAATGCCAAAATTTAATGTGCATGTACTTTCAAAAGAAATACATTTGGGAGGCATGGGAGAGAGAATCATTGGGAACATAGCAAGTAGGAAAAGAGTTTCAGCCTTTTATCCTCTGCCACCAAAAAAAATGATTCCTTTAGAGTTCGCCATTGTTTTTAACAATATAACTTGCTGAATTGGGCCAAAGGTCCATTAACGCAGGCATCTTACTTTTCAAATGTGTTCAGCTGTGCATCTGGGAATTTGTTGCAAGATTATGCTCTTTCCTTCATGGAAGCTGATATCTCTGATGTCAGGAGGGCAGGGAATTCCCTCCAGATTTGACTCTAAACTTTAAAGGTGATATCCCACATGCTGAATTTATTTTGAAGATAGAATTCAGAACCTCAGATAGCTCCTGTAAAATTCAGACTAAAACCTGGAGTTCATTTACTCCTCCACTAACATTTGAGCCACCGGCCTCCACGACTTCTTTCTACCTCAAACTCATATGACCATCAAGACAGATTAAAGGTTGATAATTCCTATACTTTGCCACTGGGCACCTCTTGGATAAAGGCTCTCTTGGTACTCTCAAGTAAGAAAGCTTCTGGTAAGCTTGGCAGAAATTTTAGTCTAAAGTATTGGTTATGGATATATAATAATAGGGTTTGTATTTTAACTGTTATTGTTATAACCAATGCAACATAGAATTGTAGCCAATCATGGTTCTTTCCAAGATAGGTCATGTATATGGGTGTCCTTTCCTCAGACAGATTTTGATAGGAAAAAAAAATATTCTTTTATAGAAACAGCTGAGATAGTTATCATCTTCTCTTTCAGTATTTTGAACAATAGTACTTTTAGACCCTTCTTCACAAAAGTTTGAAAGAAACCTGTAGAAGCTACAGCCCCTTGTTATTCTTTGCATTCTACAAAAAAGGGGGGCTATCAGGCCCCTCAAAAATTTTGTTGAGGAATCTTCTTTCATTGATACATATTCCTCCTATGTGTTTATTATTCTCTCATATGTTAAGATGATTATGCAAAAACTATATACGTATATCATGCAATAGGTCACAAGATATTTCTTTAAACAAGTTTTTTTCCCAGGGGTTTTTTATGTTTGTTTGTTGTGTGTAAAAACTGACAATCAGGGCAGGATCCCAATGTGTTTAAAGGCAGCAACAATAAGACCGCTGCTGAAAAAGCTCTCCTTGGATCCCATGGTATTGGATAATTACCAGCCACTCTCTGCTGTTCCATTCCTGGGCAAGGTTTAGAGAGTGGGGGGCTTCTTAACTCCAAGAGGTCCTGGATGAGATTGATTGTCTAGTTCCATATCATTCTGGCTTCAGCCCTTGTTATGGGATGGAGACTGCTTTGGTCATCTTAATGGATGACCTATGCTGGGAACTGGACAGGGGGAGTGTATACTTGTTGGTTCTGCTGGACCTTACTGTGATATTTGATTCCATCAACCATGGTACCCTTCTGGGCTGTCTCTTCAGGATGGGATTTGTAGGCACTGTTTTACAGTTCTGCAATCCTTCCTGAAGAGGGGAATAAAGGGCCTGTTCCCACTGTTGGAATAAACCAGCAGAAGGATCATGTTTTTGATTTTTGATTTTATTTTATTTTTGATTTGGCCAAAAGTCATGTGGACTTTAGCCAAAATCCAAAACATTTGTGTCTGTATGTGTCTTCTCACCACTGCCTCGGGCTCCCTACTGCTGCCACTACCGCACCACCTTGGGCTCGCCACTGTTACTGCCTCTGCCTGTGACACTGATGTTGCCGCTGCCGCTGCCTCCAATCATGTGGCTCCGCTTGGCCAGGACAGGGGCAGCAGCAGGGAGAATGGAAAGGGAGGGGGGATGAGGTGGAAAGGGAAAGAGGGGGCAAGGGGTGGGGGTAGGAGGGACTGGAGACAGGTGACTGCATTTCCTTTTATGGGCCTACTTATGTTTTTAAATAATCAGGAGAGACCTGAGAGAGAGAGAGAGAGTTCTGTGGCTGTTGTGCATAATTTGCAAGTCAGTAGCAGGGCATCTGCTTCACAGGCAAAAGGCCCTAGATTCATTTTGCACCAGTTCTAGCTAGGTCTGAAGCTCAAAGCCTTACAGAGCAACTGACAGTGGAGACAGATGGAGCAATGGTCTCACCATTGGCAGCTTCCTGTGTTCCTATGAGCAGCAGGGTTCATGGGATCAGGTGACACTACAGAGCACATCCTGTGTGCTTCTCTTGTGTAGTGTTGCAGCCTTTTCCTCAACTCAGTCAACTAGGAGCAAAGCCCCCATAAGGTGCAGGAGCCTCAAGTGTACATAAAATTAGTACCTTCCATATTTTAGATTCGATGCTTGAGAAAACAGTGGACTACACAGGTTTCAGAGATACTGTTTCCCAGGAATCCACTCAATCAGGCTATGTAAATGTCTACAGATCTTTGTCAGTCCATCAGCTGGTGCAGATACTGCACCATTAACAAAGTCTGTAATTTCCTAATGGTTTACTTCCTGTAACTACTGTGCTCTCCAAGGAGAAGCGAGGCCAGCCTTTCCCAAATACACTTTACGAACTAGTTAGTTCTGGCGTGAGAAGCCTCCATCTGGATGAGGCCACAATCCACAAAGACTGGCCACAAGACTGTAGAGAGGAAACAGCAGGCAACTTTCAGATCCCCTTCTGACTTACATTTCTTTAGTTCTTTCTATAGCAGGAGAAATGTCCTACCACAAAACACACATTATATATATATTTAAATGACTACAACTTCCAAAATCTCACAGCATATAGTGGCCAATCCAAGTGATGAATATAGGCAGTAGATTACAGGATAAATACTGTATTAGCACAAATGTCATATTGTTCATACAGTAAAAACAAAAAATATCTGTTTGATAGTCACCATCTCTCTTTGTTATTTTTAACAGTAGATTGTGGTCTTATGAGCAAGTGAACATGTCTGTGTTTAGTGTCACATTCTTTCATCATGAAAATTGAGCCTGTCTGAATTTATATCATAATGTATATATTATAATATATACATTATAGATTATTTGTAATTAGAACGGAAACCATGTTAGTGTTCAAGAGGTATAACCGAGGTAGTCTTCTGTGCCTGGGAAATCAGGCTTACAAAGAATGTGCTTATGGCCTGAAGACCAATCACAAAACAAAGCAAGCTAGTTTATAGATTATGGGAGGTGGAAAGAGATCTTGCTATGATGGCCACACACCATTAATTTAAGGAATTCCTTTTTCTAGCAACTAGTTATCTGTAGTGTACAGTTCAGTTATAAGGTGAAAGCATTGGTTCATAAACTCTGTCAATCCATTAATTTCAAGACTCTCACTGAAAATGTGCAATACTTCAAGACTCTGCTTCAGTATTTTCAGATCAATGCTTTTTAACGTTTATTTCAGATCATCGCTAATGACAGGTGCTCAGGAGGTTTCCTGAGCAACTAGTGAGTTACCATGCATGACCTGATAGATTGTACTGCAATTGTTTGAGCGTACGTCCAAACGGAAGCATTGCTGGTTAGAAGGCATTGCATAACTATGCCACATTTCCCTCCTTAATAGATTTTCCAGGGCAAAAACAAAAGATGAAAGAAAGGCAAAATATATGGGAGTTTTGCAAGTGGAAGATGACGGCTGGAAGTCCATTGGTCTTTGTGTAAGTTGCTGTAGCTAACTGCAGCTAATTTACAAGATGCTAGCTGCATCTTGGTTGTACAGTCAGATGCATGACTAAGCACATGATTTAAACACACCTCAGCAGTTCATCAGTTAACCACAATTACGTGTGGTAACTCACACAAACCTTACTTGAAAACCAGTAGGATTCTAGCTGATATTTCCTGGATCCCTGAAAACATTCCATGAATGAAGCAGGATAGTTGCATAATGAACACTTTGTCTGGAAGCACCTCATATCACAAATCACAGATTGCACTAGCTTGCTTTACTGTGAATATAAGTTTCATTCCAAAGTATAGACAGCTTCTTCTTGTTGTTGTTGTGTGCCTCAAGTCAAAACCAACTTATAGTGACCCTAACAGGGCTTTAAAGGTGAGTGAGATATTTAAGGAGTGGTTTTACCAGTTCCACTCCCCCAGTGAGTTTCCATGGTCATTTGGTGATTCAAACCCAGGCCTCTTGAGTCCTAGTCCATCACTCTGTCCACTGTACCACACAGGGCAGTATGCTTCTTTTAATACCATTCTTGTTACATTCTTTTCCATTAATATGATGTAGCTGTTTTGGACTAGAAAATGTAAACCACATTTCTGTTTGGTTCTAAGACTCTGTATAGTTTTAAAGTCTTAGACTGGTATATCATCCTTTTGGCACGGTAGATGATGGTAGACCCAGTTCCTAATAGCTCCTGATCTTGCTGGAGTCTCTCTACTTCTGGTTGCCTTTGGCGAGTGGTAGTTGCCTTTGGTGCATGTTATCTCTGGAAGGTTTTCAGGGTCCATGAAAGGCACAGAAATATTTAGTGCAAATCTGTAAAAGAAGGAACCTGCAGATCCAATACAAGGCATCTTCTAATCATGGATTACTCTAAACCCTTTTAATAAGCTTGATGTTTTTGATCTCATCTGATGCAGCATTCATTGCTCTCAGACAATTGTGCTGTTTTTTGGAAGCACAGACAACTCCAATAAGATATTCATGTCTGTCTCTACATTATGTCACTGAACAGGCCACGGAAGTTCTCTGTGAAAAGCCTCAGCATTGATCTTTAAACACATTTTTACACACCAAAACACATTTTATAGGCTCAAGTTCGGATTTGGACTGTACACTACATTGCTGTCAGAAAGAATGAATGGGACCATGAGCACTGCCTGCTTGTGAAACCAGAGTTCCCTTTCTATACAGAACTTCTGCAAGCCCTCTGAAACAAAATCAGAACAAGAAGCAAGCTTCTTAACTGTTAGAGCAATATGACAATGGAACCAATTACCTCAGGAGGTGGTGAGTGCTCCAATGGTGGAGGCATTCAAAAGAAAATTGGAAAACAACCTGTCAGATCTGCTCTGATTTGGATTCCTGCATTGAGCAGGGGGTTGGGCACTTACAGGCCCCTTCCAACTCAATTATTCTATGATTCTAAGCAAACCTCCTCCTTTCCTTGCACAGGATTTTCTGGGAATCGAGTCAAGCTTCAGAGAGAAAGAAAGTGTGTGTGGGGGTGGGTGGGGAGGAAATAGCCAGGCATATTTTCAATGGATCTTAATTTGGCCTACCCTACTTACTAAACCTATTCCCTGAAACTTTGCTTATTATATACTGAAGAACTATACAGAAGAGAAGTAAAGATGTTATCAAAAGAAGTATCTTGAAGACTCTCCAGTTTTGAAAAGTGAAATGAAAGCACTCTTTAAGCATTTGTTAAACATAAATTACCATGTGTAGATTGGACTCTAGGCTGCAGAGACAACATTTATAAAATTCTGACAAGTTTCTACCAGTGAACATGGAAAATAGAGCAATGATGCATGAGCTGGAAATGCTCAATTTGCATTTCTAATCCCTAAGAAAGGAGATGCCAAAGATTGCAGCAACCCTTGGACCTCAGCATTCATTTCCCATTCAAGCAAAATGATGTTTAGGATTTTTCAACAAAGGCTGATAACTCTGTATGATAAAATAAATGCCATATATGCCAGTTGAATTAAGGAGAGGAAGAAGCACTAGAGATCATATTGCAAATATATGTTGGCTACTGGAGTGTGCCAAAGTATTTCAAGGAAAATAATTTTGTACTTTACAGATTACAGCAAAATTTTGAGAGTGCTTATTATGTAAAGCTATAGATCATGTTACAAGTAATCTCTTGATTAAAATAGTAAAGCTTGTTGTTGTTTAGTCGTTAAGTCGTGTCCGACTCTTCGTGACCCCATGGACCAGAGCACGCCAGGCCCTCCTGTCTTCCACTGCCTCCCGGAGTTGGGTCAAATTCATGTTGGTAGCTTTGATGACACTGTCCAACCATCTCGTCCTCTGACGTCCCCTTCTCCAATTGCCTTCACACTTTCCCAACATCAGGGTCTTTTCCAGGGAGTCTTCTCTTCTTATGAGATGGCCAAAGTATTGAAGCCTCAGCTTCAGGATCTGTCCTTCCAGTGAACACTCAGGGTTGATTTCCTTCAGAATTGATAGGTTTGTTCTCCTTGCAGTCCAGGGGACTCTCGAGAGTCTCCTCCAGCACCACAATTCAAAGCATCAATTCTTCGGCGGTCAGCCTTCTTTATGGTCCAGCTCTCACTTCCATACATTGCTACTGGAAAAACCATAGCTTTGACTATGCAGACCTTTGTCAGCAAGGTGATGTCTCTGCTTTTTAAGATGCTGTCTAGGTTTGTCATCGCTTTTCTCCCAAGAAGCAGGAGTCTTTTAATTTCGTGGCTGCTATCACCATCTGCAGTGATCATGGAGCCCAAGAAAGTAAAATCTGTCACTGCCTCCATATCTTCCCCTTCTATTTGCCAGGAGGTGATGGGACTAGTGGCCATGATCTTAGTTTTTTTGATGTTGAGCTTCAGACCATTTTTGGCGCTCTCCTCTTTCACACTCATTAAGAGGTTCTTTAATTCCTCCTCACTTTCTGTCATCAGAGTGGTATCATCTGCATATCTGAAGTTGTTGATATTTCTTCTGGCAATCTTAATTCCGTTTTGGGATTTATCCAGTCCAGACTTCCGCATGATGTATTCTGCATATAAGTTAAATAAGCAGGGGGACAATATACAGCCTTGTCGTCCACCTTTCCCAATTTTGAACCAATCAGTTGTTCCATATCCAACTGTTGCTTCCTGTCCCACACATAGATTTCTCAGGAGATAGATAAGGTGGTCAGGCACTCCCATTTCTTTAAGAACTTGCCATAGTTTGCTGTGGTCCACACAATCAAAGGCTTTTGCGTAGTCAATGAAGCAGAAGTAGATGTTTTTCTGGAACTCTCTGGCTTTCTCCATCATCCAGCGCATGTTAGCAATTTGGTCTCTAGTTCCTCTGCCCCTTCGAAATCCAGCTTGTACTTCTGGGAGTTCTCGGTCCACATACTGCTGAAGCCTACCCTGTAGGATTTTGAGCATAACCTTGCTAGCGTGTGAAATGACTAAAGCTAGTTTACCTTTAAAAAGAGGAAAAGCAGCAAACCAGCTAAAATCATGAGGTTTGGGTCTGTTAATTGCTGGAGTCCTTCCTTTAAAAAAAAATCAGTTTTTGCATGCCGGCAGAACGACAGGAGAGCTGGGGGGGGGGGGGAGAGTGGGGAGCAAACCAAGCCTCTCTTTGTAAATAATTCTAGAGGCTGGGAGTGGATACAGACAAGGCCCTCTCTCCAATCCCCACTACACAGACCTCTGAAGGCATGCATTTATTAGTGAAAGCCTTTCTCTTGGTCCCACGACCTTCATAGGTGCACTTGGTGGGGAATTGGAAGAGGACCTTCTCTATCACTAGTCCCAGGCTAGCCCCATCTTTGCGGTCCTGCAAACAGGCAAAGACCTGCAAGGCAGGCTTTTCTGACTGACTGTTTAGGAGAGATTTTAAAATGGGACTGGGTATCTAGGAGACAATATACAGCCTTGTCGTCCTCCTTTCCCAATTTTGAACCAATCAGTTGTTCCGTATCCAGTTCTAACTGTTGCTTCCTGTCCCACATATAGATTTCTCAGGAGATAGATAAGGTGGTCAGGCACTCCCATTTCTTTAAGGACTTGCCATAGTTTGCTGTGGTCCACACAGTCAAAGGCTCAATTTGCATTTCTAATCCCTAAGAAAGGAGATGCCAAATTGTCCCACATATAGATTTAAAATGGGTTGGTTTATATTTTTTTTGCTTCTAAACATGTTTTTAATCATGCTTTTACTTAACATTTTAAATATAATGTTATTAATTTTCTTAATATTTGAATAATTTACAGTTTTTAGTTTTAAATATTGTGTTTTTAATTATGTACACCACCTTGGCTCCTTTTTTAAGAAAGAAAGAAAGAAAGAAAGAAAGAAAGAAAGAAAGAAAGAAAATAGGATGATGGAAAGGGCCTCTCTGGCAAACAGTTTCAATGAATGTAAAAGCTAATTAAAGAGTTACAAACATAACAACTCCTTCTTGGAGGACAATTACATGCCAACAGTCTGTCCAAACACAAAGGTGTTTGCCTGCTGGCAGGATAACAGCAAGGAGGGGACCAGCCTGGCCTCCCTCGGGAGGGACTTCTGCAGCCTGGGAGCAGCCACCTAAAGTCCTTCCTCTCATATCCACACCAGGAGTGCCTATGAGGGTGGTGAGACCAGGAGAAGGGCTCCCCTAAAAGAACCTAAAACCCAGGAAGGCTGATACAGAGAGATAGTCCTTCAACTAGCCTATATCCAAGACATTTAGAACACTATAGGTCATAACTAGCACTGGGCATACGATATTTTGGAAGGCTACATGTACTCCTGGATTAAAGGAAGCTTAAAGTCTTTTCTGGTGGGTTTTGTGCACACTTTAGTGAAATTCAGAGGTATCAGAATGGAACTTATTTCCAGTGTGGAAAATGTGAGACTCCTTCCACAATTGCTCACCAGTGATAAATATATGAGACTTAGTCCTTGCATCTACATGCAACAATTGCTTTCTTCTTTCTCAAGTGCAAACATTTGGGGAAGCATGACAACAAAATATCAAAAGACACACATAATTTCCCACAGGAAGACTTCGGTAAGAATCCATGGGAAAAGCCCTTGCCTTTCATGATACCAGTAATTGTCATAATATCAATATTTGTCTGGAGTTTCCATGTTCTTAAAAAGCAGGATGCTTCTTTATACACAGCTGTAGCCGGGTGCTTATTGTTTTGGAAGGGAGATGGGGCTGCCTAAAAATAAGGCAATGGTTTCTGAATACGTTGAAGGTTCCTGGGTATTAAGAGTAGAGATATGAAGGCATGAGGAGGAAAACAGGGAAATTTGGAGGAAGGGGGCCCTTTCCCCTATATTTGTATTTGCTCGATAGGCAGACAGGAGGAAGAGATTTATTTTTCATTTTTTGGGTGGGGTGAACCCTCACATCTTTAAGAAAGCTTTCAAATATACAAATTGGCTTAATAAGGACTGACATTGAATGGCTTCCAGGACATTTGAAATACTGAAGTCATAGAATCCATGAATACTGAGGATGTCAGGGGCAGAGGAGTTGAACACAGTGACTTGTCCTGTGATGGGTATTAAGGTTGAGCGATTAGAGCTGCCACATTACCTGGTTTGCTTAGTTTTACCCATACTCTGGGCACGCCACATGCTGCCCATTAGGAAGCAGAAATGAAGAAAGATTTTGAGCTAAAACCCCAAAATCTCCCAGCCAACATATTTGGGGCTCATCTACACTGTGGTGCTGTTTATTTATTTATTTATTTATTGAATTTATATCCCGCCCATCTAGTCAATAGACTACTCTGGGCGGCGAACAACATATAAAATAAAACAATTTAAAATATAACAATGATATAAGACATCATAATCAAACTGATTCAAGATGGAAAAGGTGAAAAGAGTAAATCAAGTAGTGGTTGGAGGGAAGGCCTGCCTAAACAGCCAGGTTTTCAATTGACTTTTAAAGATGCCCAGCGAAGGGGCCATGCGGATCTCCGGAGGGAGATTATTCCAAAGGCGAGGAGCCACTGCCGAGAAGGCCCGGTTTCTTGTTTTTTCCTTCCGGGCCTCCCTTGGCGTTAAGCTCCTCAGCCTCACCTCCTGGCTAGATCGAGTGATACGGGTAGATTTTGGTGGGAGTAGGCGCTCCGCCAGGTATTGAGGCCCTAAACCGTTTAGGGCTTTGTACGTAAGCATTAAAACTTTGAAATCGACGCGGAACCGAACGGGCAGCCAATGCAAAGCGGCCAGCGTGGGAGAGATATGATATTTTCTCACACCACTAAGGAGTCTGGCCGCCGCATTCTGCACCATTTGAAGCTTCCGCATCAACCTCAAAGGCAGCCCCACGTAGAGCGCATTACAGTAGTCTAATCTCGAGATTACAAGCGCATGTACCAAAGTGGTGAGCACCCCAACATCAAGATAGGCACGCAGCTGGGCTATCCGCCAAAGATGAAAATAGGCGGACCACTGACGCCACCTGAGTCTCCATGGTGAGCGCCGGGTCCAGATGGATCTCCAAGCTGCGTACCCCACTCTTCGCAGTAAGAGTCACCCCCCCCAAATGAGAGAGAGTTCCCCAGACCGCTGATGGTGGGGCCACCCACCCTCAGGACCTCCATCTTGTCCGGATTCAGCCTCAGCCCATTTTCCTGCATCCATTGCAGTACAGCCTCCAAGCAGCGCTGAAGGGACTGAAGTGGCATCCACTGCAGTTGGAGAAAAGGAGATGTAGAGCTGGGTGTCATCAGCGTACTGATGGCACGATGCTCCACACCCCCTGATAACCTCACCCAGCGGCCTCATATAGATATTAAACAACATTGGGGAGATAATCGAACCCTGTAGAACCCCACAATTGAGGGTCCACGGGGCCGAGACCCTCTCCCCAAGCTGTACTCTCTGAGGACGGTCCCCCAGGAAGGATCGGAGCCAGGCAAACGCCAGGCCACCAATTCCCAACTTGGAGAGCCTCCTCAGGAGGATACCGTGGTCGACGGTATCAAAGGCCGCCGAGATATCGAGGAGGCCCAACAGAGACGTCTTACCTCTGTCAGCCTCCCTCAATAGGTCATCATACAGGGCGACCAATGCCGTTTCTGTACCGTGGCGCGGCCTGAAACCCGACTGGAACGGATCCAGGGCATTTGTTTCATCCAAATGCGCCTGAAGCTGATCGGCAACCACCCTCTCCACCACTTTGCTAATGAAAGAAACATTGGCGACGGGCCTATAATTGCTGATTTCGTCCGCCGCCAAACTAGGTTTCTTCCTTATGGGCCTAATGAGTTTCTCCTTGAGGGCAAGAGGAACCCTGCCCTCAAGGAAAGACCCATTAATTATTGCTGTGGCCCATTCAGTTGTTATCGGCCTGGCTGCTTTGATTAGCCAGGCCGGGCAAGGGTCAAGGGATGAGGTGGTGGCCCGACAGAGATCAAGCACTTTGTCCACAATATCTGGCGTCACAGGCTGAAAGAGATCGATAGTGGCCGGGCAAGGCGGAGCGCTGGACATTTCTGCTCGACTCACTGTATCCAAAAAAGGAGAGAGCTCCCGGCGAATGGCCTCCACTTTAGATTTTAAAAATGCTGCAAATTGGTCCGGTGATATACTAGGGGGAGGCCCATCACTCAGACCAATTCCGGATAGGTCACGCACTATACGGAAAACCTCCGCCTGCTGATTTGAAGCTTCGCTTATCCGGTTAGCGAGATGTGTTCGGCTAGCAGCCTTTACCTTGGCAAGGTAAAGGTTAGTCGTGACCTTGACAGCTATCCAATTATAAACCGTCGGGTTCTTTCTCCACTTGCGCCTTCTCCTAAATTGCTTCATCGCTCGTAGGTCCTGATTAAACCAGGGCGCAGGTCGAGCTCTGCGTTGGAGAGGGCGTTTAGGAGCGATCGTGTCAACAGCCCTAGTGGCGGCTGTAAACCAGCCGTCTACCAGAGCCTCGACAGGAGCGCCAGCCAGATCTGCTGGAATCCCTCTCATGGTATCCTGGAATCCTATAGGATCCAGTAGCCTTCGAGGGCGGACCATTAAAATGGGTCCTTGCTCCCTGCGAGGTGGGAGGGCCACTGAGAGGTTACATTTTACTAGGTGGTGATCCGTCCATGACAAGGGGACCGACACTTGTCGGTCCCCTTGTTCCCATTTGCTCTGAGGTTGTTCTGGGTCATTCATGTATTTTTAAATTGTGGATCTGAATAGATAATCCCAATATTAGTGTCCACACATGTTTTGTGTTATGGTGCAAAAGTGATAACGTTTTTTGAAAAAATCACTGGGTGGAGGAACACACCCATCACATGGCACACACACCTAGAAAGTGGATCAGTGAGCATCAAGGCTGTGTGGAACAAGGTGTTTCCACACTAACATTTTTCTGTGGAATTATGGTTACTTACTTCGTACCTTGTAATTATTGGTGCCAAATCATGACAATCCCGTGTTTTCCATCTTTGTTTCTCTTTTTAGACCAGGGTTTTAACAAATACTATTTTACAATAAAACATAGAGTGCTAGCTTGTCCGGAGTGGGTAAACAACCTGCACTTGAAGCTGTTCAGGAATTCTGTGTGGTTCAGCTGATTTTTAAATATTCATTTATTTACTCCATTGGTTTCCAACCTTTTTTTTTTTTGAGTTATTACTTCCTTTAATAATAGCCAAGTAACCTGCGACCCCCCCACCACATTTGCATAAATAGGCTGTTGTTGTCCTTCCCTGACATGAATGTTGCTGCTGCTCACCCTCCTACTGCTCCTGCCACCAACTCCACTGCCACCACTTCAAAACTGGGGAAGGTTAACAGTAGGGAGAGGAGAAAGCAAAGGACTTCAAATTATTTGACAAGGACTACAACATATATAAGGCAGTCTTCATCCCCCTGGCAGAAAACACTCTGTGACCCCCTTGGGGGTCAAAACTGCCAAGTTAGGGAGCACTGATTTATTCACTCAACAGGCATGTTATGACCTTTGTCTTCTGGATATCTAAAAACATTATAAAAACAGCTTAAAATACAAATTCCACAGACACCAATATTCCATTTAGTACTAACACTAAAATGGCCAGTTCTTTTTTAAATCAGAGGGAAAAGCCAACAGTCATAGCCAGCATCGATGAAAATGAAAACCTAAAGTATATCACAGGATAAAATACATCATAAAGCCAGGAAATGAAGGCTTGGGGATTAATCCAATTATTAGTCCCAACTGGAGTAGAATCCTTGTATCTATGGAACCTACATTAGTGCTGACGTCAGTGGATCTCCTCTTCTTTAGCACATAGAGTCTGAAAGATCTGTGAAAACAACAAGTTTTGATCAGCACCAAGAGCACTCTACATGGACACCAGACAACCCTCTGGTTGTGGGAATGTGAAAGCCATAAGTACACATCTGGGAAATATCTTAGAAGATTACATGCTCTATTTTAACTTCCTAATGAACACAAATGGGGATTAGTGACAAACAAAATTTTAATTGCCTTTGATAAATCTATCCTTTTGCCCCAAAGTCAGAGTGCAATTAGATGGCTGCAAAGGCATATGCTTGATTACACCAGAAAAGGTCACTTAAACAGGAGCAATTTCTATTTGCCAGGGAATTACCCCAGCCCAGCCCCCAAAAGTAGAAGTCCTACAGCTCGACCAAAAAGATTCAATATGCACATGGATTGAGGTCGGGCTGGAATACATTTCCTTGTGTGTTGTGTGACCACTGGGAAATAGATCACAAAAGACCACTCCACTGTTGCATTTCTGGTAAAATTCTTTTGCTATGCAGTAGAAGTACAGAGATTCACAGATGAGAATAGTTACAAGTTCCCCAGATAGTCCACCCCTTTCTCATTAACTTGTACATACTTACTCACTCTGAGACATTTGTGGGGGAAAGAATAAACACATTTCATTACTTACTGTTGTGAACAGATCAAAAGCCAACAAATGATAGACGGGAGACGGAAAGGAACACTCAGCAGAAAGATGGGGCTGTCTTTGAATTCAGAGGTGAGAGGGAATGACTGGTTAGTGCTGGAGAGATTGACAGTCACCCCAGGCCAGAAAAGACTGCAGGCAGGTTCAAAGATGTAAAAACCCTCAATATCCAAAAGTAGTCCAAATTGCAATCTTTTACTCTTGTGTGACCACACCTTCAGTTTCTAATCCTGCAGAGGAAGGGAGGTTTTTATAACTGACTTCCTCCTCCTTGTCCCTCTCTCTTTTGCCCTTTTATTTTTTGGGTTTTTTTCTGTAGCAAAATAGCCCATTTCACTTTTAAAATACACATACCAAAGAAAGAAAGAAAGAAAGAGAAAGAAAGAAAGAAAGAAAGAAAGAAAGAAAGAAAGAAAGAAAGAAAGAAAGAAAGAAAGAAAAGATGTGCCTCCGCTCTGTGATCAGAAATTGACTTTGAAACTGTTAGGAGAGACTATTCAAAGGCAATTAGAAAGTGAATATTATTGTGGTTTTCTCTCAAAGCCATTTCTTCTGCCACTCTATCCTTGCCCCTGGTCAATTCTGCATGGACAAAATTGTATTACCAACTTAAAAAAAACTATTGCAGAGAGTGTAAAATCAACTGGAGTTCTTGGCATGTTTGTGATTTAAACAGGAATTAGAATCATGAATTGATGAAATAGTATACCTTAATACTGGAGCTGAATTTATGTGATAGCTGTGAAAATTTAAAAAAAAAAGCAAACAAAACATGCTACTTGAGAATGCTTTGACTAACTAGAAAGGCTTAGAGCATAGATACATGTGGCACGTAACAAAATGCAGAAGATTTAGGAATAAAGTTGAAAATACTGAGAAGAGCAATCAGTGCTTGAGTGTATTTACTGCAGAAAAGGTCATTGAGGAAAGAAGGAAAGAATTTTCAAATCTTGTATAGCTACAATGCTGTAGAACAGTGGCTCCCAACCTTGGATAACCCAGCATGTTTTTGAAATGCAGTTCCCTGGAGCCTTCACCACCAGCTGTGCTGCCCGAAATTTCTGGGAGTTGCAGTCCAAGAACACCTGGGTTACTCAAGGTTGAGAACCACTTGCTCTAGTATACTGTTCATATTTGACAGACAAGTACAAAGTGTTGGTCTGGGTGTTCATGTCTAACAGTTTTTTTTTCTTTCTCTACAGCCCTCTGAAGATCTGATATCTTATGATTCAGACCTGTACAGACAGTCTCATGATAGCTACCAGTATCTCAACAATGATGGAGATAGTCACGGTGGTAAGTAAATTATAAAGTATGTGGAAATAAGAGTGGCAACTGTAGTGCCATATGCTGTAATATTTAACACCAACAGCAATATTCAGTTAAGCTGCATTGCTTACCAGAAGTAGTTAATTTAGTATAGTGAACTAGGCCAAGAGACAACCATGTTGAATTATTTTCATTTCCATGGGAATCAAATTACCAACTTGTGGTGTGGAGTCAGGTGCTCCGAGAGAGGAGGCAGAAGGAAGCCCAATATACATGTAGATCTAGAAAAGAAATAAGGGGGAAATAACACTAGATATATCTTTATTTATCCCACCAGTCCTGCAGCTGTAGATTACTTGCTACATGAGGTATCTTCCCATTTCTGATAACTAAAAAAGCAATGTCCATGTTTGAAAAAAGAGAATGTCTTTATTGTTTTTGTCTTGCTTGTTTCAGCAAAAATAAAGGTCTGCTTAGCCTGTGATCCTGAACAGTTTTGGATGTATGGCTGTCAGTACATTGTGCACTGTTTATTTATTTGAAAGATTTATATACTGCACTTCAATGAAAGTTTTATTCACAAAACATGGAGTTCCCCTGCTCAGCATGACTTCCCTATTTATGTGTTCCCATGATTCCAAGTTATTGCAGGGTCAGAGTATATGCAATATTGTGATTTTGTGTTTTAAATTAAGAAACAAGCCATCTAAGTTGCATCTTTGTAGAATTATTCTAGCTTTTACCCTTAAAGGTGGACCAAAATATTTTTAAAATAAATAAACAGATGTTTCTGTGTGAGAGAGGAAATATGAGTTTAGACAAATTCTTCAAATTTTTCTCATTTTCTTCATGATTTGGTCTTGGTCTCTCCTCTATAGTGAAGTCTATCCACTAGTGTCAGTATTACATTTTGGCACAATTTCATTAAAAGAGAGATGGGATTTAAAGTGGTAATCACCACACCAGTCACAAATTAGAAAAGTAGGAGAAAATCAATAGCTAAAAAAGACTGCAGATTGTCACAGATGATTAAATTCACATTTTTATTTTGTTTAATTTAATTTTATCTTGTTTTATAGAAATTATTTTATTGAATATTAAATTATTTACTTATTAAATATTTAAAATGTTTAAATGAAAGAAAGAAAGAAAGAAAGAGAAAGAAAGAGTGTGATGAAATCAAGACAGCAATATAAAGAGCATGTATAGCTCTGATGGCTTTCTAGCTAGCAGCTGATAGTTAATCAATGAGGGGAAAAAGCAAAGTCCTCCCACATGTGGGATGATTTCTATTAGAGCACAAGAGAATGACAGAAAACCTTTCACTGCACAATTTGGTTCTCTGTCTCAACAGATGATCCATCTTGTGTGTGTAAGGAGAGAGAAGTGAGTCTTGTCCTTTCTTTAACCTTTTCAAGCCATTAAAGACAAACACTCTCCTTGTCATTATAACAATTCTTTCACATCCTCTTTCACTTCACATAATATTTTTCAAAATGAGTCCACCATATAAAGGCCACCAAGATCCAACTGATATTTCCTTTGAGCAAAAAAGGCCACCATCTTTTCCCCCACAGAACAATGTTGGAAGAAACTTCCCCATCGGGTCCAGCATTCTGTGCCCACAGCAGCCAAACAGATGTCTGTGAGAGGCCCGTGAGCAGGGCAGGAATGCCACTGCCCTACTTCACATGTTCCTAAGCACTGATATTCAGGCAGAATGCAACCGATGCTGGACTGTCACGATTAGCAGCCATTAATAATCTTATCCGCTATGTTTGAAAGTTGAAAATGAGAGAAAAGAAACCTAATGGACACTATAAAAATATAAAGAATGTATCAGTAAATATGAATGATAACTCAGTGAGAGAATACATGATTTATACTTTAATGATTTCAGATTTAGTTACAAACAGCTGGCAGAATTTTGAAGGGCTGGGAAAGAATCAGTCTCAGTTATAGCAAAGTTGCTACCAGACAGAATAAACAATATTGAGCTAGGTGACCCTAAGATTTGTTTAATCATAAGCTGGCCACATGAAAAAGAGAACAGGGCCCCTGTACCTTTAATACTTGTATAGAAGAAGGAATTACAAGTATAGCTTGTCCCACATACTACGTTGTTATGTAAATAAATTAGTAATCTTGAAAAGGTCTCACCATTAACAGCCCTGTTTGAGTTTTTCAAACACAAAGCCTTATCATCCTTTATTGACTGAATCCATCTTGTGTTCAGTCTTCCTCTTTTCCTGCTGCCTTCAACTTTTCCCAGCATTATTGTGTTTTCCAGTGAGTCTTGTCTTCTGATGATATGCCCAAAGTATAAGAGGATTAGTTTAGTCATTTTCATGTCTAGAGATAGTTCAGGCTTTATATATTATCTAGCACACTCTTATTTGTTTTCCAGAAGTCCATCATATTTGTAGATTTTTTGTCCAGCACTATAATTTGAATGAATCACTTGTTCCTGTTAACTTTATTCACTGTCCAACGTTCACGTCTGTATGTAGTATGGTTAATAATATCACAGTATGTATGATCTTGGTCTCGGTTTCCAGTGACACCTCCTTACTCTTAAACAATGATAGTAGCAAAATCTTTTTTTTTTTTTTTTGTCCTCTAAGGGGTTTGTTTTTGTTTGGTTTGGTTTTGACAATAATGTCCCTTGTGTTGCTAGCCTGGTCACCATTTTCTTCATCTACAGTTTCCTCTATCTGGAGCAATGTAGTGTTCATAGTGGTGAGACTGACATCCCCCAAATCTTGGTAGGGATGGAAATAAATTTTCAAAGAGGCTTTGTATTTTTAGGGAGAAAAGAAAAAGAAAAATCGCAGAACATTTATCAGAAAAATATCTTTTAAGAAATCCTGGCTCAACACTTCAGCATTCAGCACCTTCCCCATAACGTCCAAATATTACATTACATTACATTTGGAAGATCATTGTGGGTACATTTGTCTATAACAGCTGACTGGATAGCTCACTGAATTAGGTATCTGGTTATGGAGCCGGATGTTGCAAGTTTGATTGTGCCTCTTGTAAGAAGAGCCAGGCTGTGTGGCTTTGGGCAAGCTATACGGTCCTAGGATGCCCCCAGAAGAAGGGAATGGTAAACCTGATTACTCTACCTATGACTTGAGAGCACATGATTACTGTTATTATTATTTGTCTACAATAAAACACCTTCCCAATCAGCCTGGCACAGAAAGGGCAGTGTCATGTCTTGCTCCAGGAAAAAGCTGGTAGTCTTATGACATTAAGTTTTATTTGTGCACAAAATAGGCTTCTACTACATTCTCAGGGACCTGTAGAGGGCATGATCAGATGGCAAGAAAGGACTGTGTCGAAACATATAGAAAAGGTCACTTTACAGGGAGCAATCTCCTTCAAAGAAACTCTTCTATCTGTTTGGGAATCACTCCATCCCACCTCACCCCCCAAAGAGTAACCATGCACCAGAAAGGTCCCGTTTAGGCAAAGATCTAGGTTAGGATGGATCATCATTAGGATGGATCACCTGTATATAATGTGATCACCAGAAGATAGCTTCCACTGGACCGCACCACAAGCGGTCCAAAATAGAAGCTATTTCCCTTTCTGATTGCACCCAGAATTTATTCAGTTTAGCCATCTATCTCTTTTTTATAAGCTCACCATAGCACTGTGAGATGGCCAAAGGCATATATCTTTTCTTTCTACACATTTCTTGATCACTATATAGCATTCCTCACTACTCACAGTTCCTAATCTGAAAAAGCCCTGTGGAAGGAGTTATCTCGTGAGAATAAGGACACTTTGCCTCGGCTTCAGTTGAAGTGTAGGAAGCTGGGTTAAGGGTGGCGAGACTGCCAGATGCCCTAGAGGTTGGTTGTACAGTGAAAAATAAGGCATGCATGCAGAATTTGCCAGAAATTTGCCAGGATTTCTGTTCCTCTAAAATTATTTTTTATGGGAATTTATTTTCTGTCAAATAGAAAGAAAATGATTGACATTTCCCATGGGAGAAATTTTCAGTACATCACTTATCACAACATAAAAGCAAGCCAGTTTTAACATGTGGAGCTGAGGATATTTTTTAACTCTTAAAACAACTCTATTTCAAATAATTTGCTAACAGTACCTTCTAGTTTGATTCACAATATATCACAGTGGTCCAAATGAAAGGAAATGGATCACTGAATTCAAGCCACATGTATCCATGGAGAGCTGTACCGATGTATCAAATTAAACCAGGAAAAGCAAGGTACTCTGTATCATCCTAGCCTCTAGTGACAAAGATGGACCAAGGAACACTCCCAAACTACCAACACCATTCATGTGGGCGGATGCATCACTTGTTAATAATACCTCTGTTTTGCTCTTATTGAGTTTCAGCTTACTGCCACTCATCCCGTCCATCACCATGTCCTGGCAGTTATTTACACTTCCACATCCTCAGTAATTTCATGTATGTTTTCAGTCAAACAAGCTTGAATCAAGTGGTACCCAATAGCAAACAGCAACTGCTAGAAGCATCTTTTCAGGAATGAGCAGAGCCATCAAAGAGCTGTACTGCCTACACCAAATGCAGGAGAGCTTCCAGACTCAGGACTAGCTGTTTGCTTTCTTACCGAAGCATGATTATAGTTATTTCACTTCATTATATAGCAGTGAAATTATGTATCTGAAAAGCTACTCAGTTGTTAGATGTCATAGATAATATCACAGTTAAGGATCTGGAACATGTTATAATTTCTGCAACACTTTTGAAAGCATGAAAGGGAAGGGTCTTTAGCACTTTTATCAGAAGTATTAGTAAATTATTAACGTGTTTGTTATCAAAGAAGATGGGGTTCTGGCTATTTTGCTTGAACATTTTATGGGCTCATTTTACAGGCTCAGGATTCACAGGTATTTTCTATAGAATGATCTGACCAATGAGGTTGATACCAAATTAAGCTGGTTAGCCAGGTGTCCATCCATCCAGCTGGCTGCTCTCATAAACATTGAAGTTTTTAAATGCTACTGCTGTGTGGTGAACATTAAGTTATTATAGTTTGTTTCACTCCTTGGGCAAGTCAGCTGATGCACAGCTGTGTTGCAGTAAAATTGATTTTTGTATAGCCTGGGAGGGTTGCCATCAAGTTGGAATAATAGTTATTTCAAGAGCTATTATTTATTAGGACTACCCTTGATCATCAGTGTTAGAGGCCGGCCCCGCTATAACCAGAAATTGGAGATCCAGTCTCAGACATGGTATCCAATAGCTACTCAGGCAGTGTCAGAGTCCCCATAGGTGCTTACGGTCCCTTCAGCTTGGGGGCACCCATTTACCTATTTCCCCTCAACTGAGTGGGTGGCTGTGAGTTTCTAGTCATTTCAGATTTCCCATCGTGCACGTGAGCAACATCATGGTAACTTTTAAATCGTAGACAGCTCAAAGTAGACACCTGTAACTATATCTGCTGTTGGCAGGGTGTCTGATTTGCTAAAACAGCAGGATTTGAACCTCTTAAGTTCTGTAGAAACAAAATCCTGCCTCAAATAATGGAATCAAAATCAAATCCCATCTATTCTGTGCAAAAATGCACTCAACTGTGGAATGAAAACAAATCAAACAAATGTAGCTGGCTTTTTCTTCTTATGAAGAAACAAAGAGTTGACCTTCTTTCTTGTGTGTTAGCAGGTGAATTACTTTTACCTTCCTCTGACCACTACTGGGAATATCACCCCCATCATTTGCACGCTGAATTTGAGAACTTTGGAGACAACCACTTCGCAGAGCTCCAGAGTGTACAGCCGCCCCAGCTGCAGCAGCTCTACCGGCATATGGAGATTGAACAGATGCATGTTCTAGATTCTGGGATCCCTATTACACATATCGGGCTCAACCACAACCACCAGGTAGATTCCGCATCCAGATATGTTGTAGTGTACAATTCCTTCCTTCCTTCCTTCCTTCCTTCCTTCCTTCCTTCCTTCCTTCCTTCCTTCCTTCCTTCCTTCCTTCCTTCCTTCCTTCCTTCCTTCCTTCCTTCCTTCCTTCCTTCCTTCCTTCCTTCCTTCCTTCGTGAACTGGTTCAGTATGACAGCCAAGCAGAAGGAAACATGATTCTAGAGGATAATGCAGAAAATTAGATCATTGGACATGCAGAGCAAGGCTTTCTGCTAGAGAGTTCACCTAAAATAAAGATCAAATTAGATGGACAGTACTTGTAGCAAGTACCCTGACATGTTAAAATATATATACAGCCTCATGAGATTGTTAGTTTATGTGCCAATTGCATTAAATATCTCATTTAACACTAACATATAACATGCTACTTGAACTTGCATCATCCTTATCCTCGTGAACATTATCATCCCCATCATTTACTAGAAATAATAGGTATGGGAAGGATTAGTACTTGGAATGTAAAGCATGGGAAAAGGAGAGGAAGAGAGAGAAAGAGAGGTTATGCTTTTCCTCCCTGCCCAGGTACCAGTAAACATCACTATCCTGAAGCCCCTATCAGTTTTGGGGAAACTCCTATTGGTTAGTAAAGGAATGGAGATGGGAGTGGGAGAGGTACTGCCTACTCCATTTCCCTTTGTTTCTTCCCACATGGGACAAGATAAAAGTATTTATATCTTGCCCTCCCTCATGATTTAGGGAAGTCACTCATTTTGTCTGGACAGTGACTCACATTGCAGCTGGATTTCATGACCACTACTGGGTGTAACTAAGCAGTTACAGCTCCACCGTTTTAGCTACTGAATTTCTTTTTCATTGTAAAGAACAGTCACTGAAATGAAGAAAAGCATTAATGTTGTTGGACTGTAAGTTGCACTGAATTTCTGGAAGGTGGCACAGAAATATTTTAAATAAATCAGCTTTAAAACCCAGACCATCTGAGCAATGAGGGCTAATTGAAACAAACTGAACAAAGGCTGAAACAATGTTTTATACGGTGTTCAAGTTACCTTTGTAAACTATCTGAGGCCAGAACGACACACAGCATTTATCCTCTGCTGGTAACAGCACCCATGAATTAAGTTGTGTCCTTCACATGTAACATTTGAACCACACTGCGTTATGATACGCAGTTCTGACCCAATCTTTTCGCCCTAACAACAAATGCTTTTATTGAAAATTAAGGAAGTCTGAGAGATAAGGAGTTGCCAAAGACTACACAGTCAAATTCATGAGTGAAGGGAGATTCTATTTTCTTATTTTCCACAGCATTCAGGGACTTCTGAATCAGGAGAGAAAATTGGCTTATCTATACATGGCAACTGGAATAGGTTGGATCAGGCCAAAAGGGGTAGGGCTAGGAGGTCCAGTATGCCGTTTGGTGCGATCCTCACATCCAAATGGCACACAGACCTCAAGTTACCCTATTTGGTCCACAGCAACCTACTGTCAATATGCCAATATTCCTCAGCTCGTGGAGAGGCTAAGTGAAGCTTTTTTTTGTAAAGTGTGCATTATTTTTAAAAACAGCATTAATTATGTATATTAGAAGTTAGGTATGTGTACTAGAACCTAATTCACATACCAAATTTGTAATATACCTGATGCTGTTTTTAAAGTGATGCAGTGCATGTATTCTCGAAGGCAGTGCATATTTGCTGCTCTAATACACACTTCAATTTTAAAAAAATACTTCCTCAGCCCCTCCACAGAGCCAAGGAAGTATTTAATTTTCCAATATTCTAAAGTGGCTCTCTTCTTAAGCCACTTCACAATATTGGCAAATTAGAGGAAGGCTGACTTTTTGTCTGTTTCCTGTGATCAAATGCAATGGAAATGGATCAAACCAGAGAAATCCTACCTGTATGGAAAAAGTAGAAGCCCTTGACATGGGGCCAGAAAGATGTGCATAGGAATGCTCTGGGGGCAGTTTGGCTTGCTCCAATGATTATGTCATGTGACTGTGGAAAAAGGAATGAACTTATCCATCCCTGCAGCAGACCAAATGGAGGGCTAAATGCCTGTCTGATCGCACCCACAGTTTCCAGAGAGCCTGTGTTTATTGCTTAAGAATGCCCAATATATTTTGGGAAATCCTGTGACTCTTTCTTTGGAGTAACTATGAAAGCATGTTTAAAATAGACAACTATAAGATAATTAGTACTTCAAGTGATCATAAAAACGTATTATAAGCAATAAATACAAACAATGCCTTCTTGTCATATATCCATTTAAAATCAGTTATAAATACTGCAGAATGTATATTTTGGAATATCAGACTTCCTTATAATAGTAATACTAATTTTTGTCCTCCAGTCCCCATTAGTACTTATATCTCTACCAGTATACTTTACTGTAGGTTCCTGTTCTTGTTATGTGCTGTCAAGTTGTTTCAATCTGATGGCAGCTGTAACAGGGCTTTCAGTGTATGTGAAATGATTAAGAAGTAGTTTGCATTGTTGCCACCCCAGCCCTCATGAGTTTCCATGGCTGTGTGAGGATTTGAACCCAGGTCTCATGTCAGATATCCTTGTCCAATACCCTATCCTTGATGTCACACTGTAGATGCTCTTCAGTATAAAGGGGTTTCCTCAATTGCTCATGGAAGTAGTCTTTACATGGAATAAATCTGATGACATATATCTGTAAGAAATTGAGATGAATTAACTGAAATATGCCAAGAAGATCCATGGATTTGCCAAGTATGCTGTCTCCCTGGAGGACAGATCAGGGATGTGACAGAAGGATTGCCATTGCTCATAAAACCCACAGATGCATATCCCTTTCTTCTCATCCATGTGAAAACAAATGGCACAGCCAGGAGGAACTATGAAGAAAGCACATCAAACTTTGAAGCTCTGGGAAAGAAACTCAAGGGCTTTAGGGGCCCAGCTAGTCTTTTTCTCCCTCTTACCAGTACTCAGAGGAGGAACAGAAAGAGAAGGGAAAATATTCCCACAAAGTGTCAATATTTTGTGTGGCCACCATTATTTTCCAGCACTGCCTTAACCCTCTTGGGCATAGAGTTCACCAGAGCTTCACAGGTTGCCACTGGAGTCCTCTTCCACTCCTCCATGATGACATCACAGAGCTGGTGGATGTTAGAGACCTTGCGCACCTCCACCTTCTGTTTCAGGATGCCCCACAGATGCTCAATAGGGTTTAGGTCTGGAGACATGCTTGGCCAGTCCATCCCCTTTACCCTCAGCTTCTTTGGCAAGGCAGTGGTCGTTTTGGAGGTGTGTTTGGGGTCATTATCATGTTGGAATACTGCCCTGCAGCCCAGTCTCCGAAGGGACGGGATCATGCTCTGCTTCAGTATTTCACAGTACATGTTGGCATTCATGGTTTCCTCAATGAACTGTAGCTCCCCAGTGCCGGCAGCACTCATGCAGCCCCAGACCATGACACTCCCACCACCATGCTTGACTGTAGGCACGACACACTTGTCTTTGTACTCCTCACCTGGTTGCCGCCACACACGCTTGACACCATCTGAACCAAAGAAGTTTATCTTGGTCTCATCGGACCACAGGACATGGTTCCAGAAATCCATGTCCTCAGTCTGCTTGTCTGCAGCAAACTGTATGCGGGCTTTCTTGTGCATCATCTTTAGAAGAGGCTTCCTTCTGGGACGAAAGCCCTGGAGACCAATTTGATGCAGTGTGCGGCATAAGGTCCGAGCACTGACAGGCTGACCTCCCACCCCCTTCAACCTCTGCAGCAATGCTGGCAGCACTCATATGTCTATTTCCCAAAGCCAACCTCTGGATATGACGCTGAGCACGGGCACTCAACTTCTTTGGTCGACCACGGCGAGGCCTGTTCTGAGTGGAACCTGTCCTGTTAAACTGCTGTATGGTCTTGGCCACCGTGCTGCAGCTCAGTTTCAGGGTTTTCCCAATCTTCTTATAGCCTAGGCCATCTTTATGTAGAGCAACAATTCGTTTTTTCAGATCCTCAGATAGTTCATTACCATGAGGTGCCATGTGGAACTTCCAGTGACCAGTCTGAGAGAGTGAGAGCGAGAACACCTGCTCCCCCTTCACACCTGAGACTTGTGACACTAACGGGTCTCATGACACCAGGGAGGGAAAATGGCTACTTGGGCCCAATTTGGAAATTGTCACTTAGGGGTGTACTCACTTTGGTTGCCAGCGGTTTAGACATTAATGGCTGTGTGTTGCGTTATTTTGAGGGGACAGCACATTGACACTGTTATACAAGCTGTATACTCACTGCTTTACATTGTAGCCAAGTGTCATTTCTTCAGTGTTGTCACATGAAAAGATATACTAAAATATTTATGAAATGTGAGGGGGTGTACTCACTTCTGTGATATACTGTATATAAATTGTTCAAAGAGAATAGAAAGGATGATGGAGTTGCACTATATGTCAAAAATGCATATCCTTGTACAGAAATACAGGAGGATGAGATTAGTTGTCCCATCGAGAGCATCTAGATTAATATAATTGGGGCAGGGGGGAGGAACATAGTAGTCGGAGTCTACTACTGACTGCCCAATCAAGGAGAAGATGAGGAGAATATCTTTGAAAAACAAATTGCAAGAATTTCGAAGAGACACAATGTAGTAGTTATGGGAGATTTCAATTATCCTGATATCTGTTGGGCATCAAATTCTACTAAACATGGCCCTTCCAAGGAATTCCTGGCTTGTGTGGCTGATAATTTTCTCCTACAAAAAGTGGAGGAAGAAATCTGAGGAATAACTATCCTGGACTTGATTCCAACCAATACTTAGTTGAAGAAATGGCAGTAAGAGTACCTCTGAGGAAAAGTGACTATGTTATGCTGGAGTTCTTGATTTCAAAGGAATCAAAAGCCGAGTGTGGCTGCATGTGTAAACTGGATTTTCGGAAAGCCAATTTTAATAAACTCAGGACGGTCTCATAAGGAAGGTCCCATGAAGAAGGACCCATGGCAGGAGACCCTAAGAAGAAAAGGAGTCTGAGATGTGTGGGAGTTTCTTTAAATGATAGTTCTTAAGGCTGAACTACAAACAATTCCAACAAGAAGGGGAAAAAACCTTGTATATGTAACCAAACAATCAAGGCTAGTGATAGTAACAAGGTGTCTGGGATAAGCTCTTTATTGTGGAGGAACAAGCTGCTAAAATTAATTCTTGTTAGTGATTTAATTGTTGCCAATATTGTGTCGACAACTGCAGGCAGAGGTTTACAAAGTTTGGCAGAGCAAAGAGAAAACAAGGAGCAATAAAATGTGAAAAATGAAGGTAAACAAGGGGCAAAGAAAACTATAAATACAGCTAACTATGAAAAAAAAAAACCTGAAAGAGAACCAGAGCCAGTGTGGATCTGGGACACATTGCAATAGAGCTCCTGTGGTCTACATGCTTATTCATCTACTTTATCATTTTGTGGCTTAGGGCAGCATGCTGAACTTGGTTACATCCTCCCCACCCCTCTCCATGCCCCACCAGGTCGGCTGAAGAAATGCATTTTTATTGCCCCCAAGGGAAAGCAAGCATACTGCTCATATGTCACAATGTACTGTATCAGTCCTGGTATCCTGTTATTCAGTTCAGATGTGAAACCCACAATGACTTCAACTGCATGTTTGTGAAAAATAATTTATACCTAGTTCTCAGTTATCAATAAATAATGTGACTCAAGGAAAAAGAGAGGCCGAATGCATGAGGGGTTGTAACTCTAAGTGAATGTTTGCTCCTTCCTAGCACAGAGGCATTAAAAGTAGGAAGAAGCTACATTTTGGCCACATAGTTCACACCTCTAAGCCAGAAGTGGGGACACCATAGTTATTAGAGTGGGAAAAGCGAATGTGGGCAAATAGAGATTCTGCTCCACATATCAGAGACAAAAGAAGGCCAATTCATCCTTTGAACATGGAGTGGAGCTTCTGTCTAAGGTGGGGTTAGGTGACAAAATAGTGCTAATCAGTTTGAGCAACTTTTGTACGTCAGAGTCTACAGGAGCTCCCATGTTCTCATCTTCCTCTGTAGACATAGGCAGTTTGCACCATCTCATCCTTTTACAATAATATTTGCAGATTTTTATATTAGGTTAGGGTCAATCGATTTTTTTTTTATGTGTGTGTGTGTTTTCATGTTCCTATTTTATTTCTTCTCCAAGAGTCGTCGTAACAAGCTGTCTTTTTAAATTCTTCCTCATCCAACATTGTGCAGTGGTATGGATGTGGAATATGCAATGGAATCGTTTCAGGGCTAAACAGTGCATTCACAGATAGCCTGCCACTGGCACTGAAACCATCGTGCAGACATGTGATTCAGGCAGACTTTTTCTGAAAAGTCAGACCTGCAAATAAAACTGATGCTTAAGTCCCAAGGACTGATCACAAAACAAAGCAAGGTCCTTTATATGATAGAGAAGATAAGAAAAGCTCCTCATATACTTTTTTGCAGTTAAGGATTTTTCTGTTCTAATGACAGGTTATCTGTAACATATAGCTCAACCCTCAGCTGGGTTAATTAAGCTCTTCTGACTTCCTTCAAAATATCTGTGATATTTTGGTTGTGGAAGAACTTACAAATTGCTGCCTGATTTCACTAGAGTGAAAATGTTGTATAATGTAGTCCAATGGGAAAATTTACCAACCTTAAAAAAGCTCTGACTTCCCTTGACATCTCTCAGACACTTGATATGAAGGTGAACTTTGCTTTCAATTTTACTTTAGACTAAATTTTGGTGGCAACTCTGAACTATATTCCTGCATTCTACCTAGTTCTTTGGGACAGAGTTTTGTTTAGTTATAAAATGTTCACTGTGACTCCGTGGTTAAGGTCAGTACTTCTACACGAGAAGATTCAACAGGAAATGTACACACGCACTCTTACCCAATCCCAGCGCTTCCTGTTCTACTCATCTCCACTCAGACTGCCAAGTCATTAACCGCCCATCACTGTACCCCTGAAGCAATCCAGTTGCGCATTCTTTTCTGAGGCATTTCGGAATAACTTTAACATCAACAGAAAAACATCAGATGTTCAGGGCCTGACCTGCTGGGCAACCTGAGTCATGGACAAAGTGTCCTTTCTCATCTTATATTTCAAGGTGTCCCTTTTTGTTCCAGGCCTATGTGTCACGTATTTCCTGTACACATGAACAAAGAAAAGGATCAGACATTGCTTCTATACACAAATGAGACAGGCCAGAATATATGAAAAAGGAGCATGCGAACTTCTACTGTGTCGTATGCCTTTCTGCAATAAATTTAGCTCTGAGTTAGCAAGAAATCCACCACTCAGAATGCGAGGTGTCTACAGCTACTTGTGAGAAGTTTGGCAGAAAGGCTTTTAAAACCATGTTCATAGCACCATGGGCTTCTTTTTAATTTATGCTCGTTCACTTAGAGTGTGTATTAATAGAAAGGCAGGATGTATGGTTAATCATTCATTAATTCCCCAAGGAAATGTGTTTCTCTTGCCATTATATTCACCGGGCGTTCTTTCCTCTGCTATTCTTGACCTCCATCACTCTTCTTTGTCTCCTACAGGTTACTTTTGTGCCTCGCATGTACCCATCTCATCCACGCAGTTCTGATGAAGAAGATCTAGAGAGACAGAGTCCCCCACTGGAAGTCTCAGATGGTGAGACAGACATTGGGGAACCCGGTTCTGGACATTTCAGTGGAGAAGCAGGTCAGCTTATAAAATAAAGACACACGTACCCAGCACCTTGCCCTCTGCTACCTCTTTTATGTTCTATCTGACCTTGCCTGTGATCACATGTCTTTCATCTATCTCTGTTATCAAGGAAGCCTGCTGTTCTCTTAAGTGATTCCATTGCTGCCCCTTATGCCTTGAACTTTCTGTCAAAATTCCTACCTGCTGTAATCTCCCCCTTCCTTCAAATCCCTCCTCATTTTAAATAAAATCTTCTCTAACCCCTGAGTCCTTGTTCACAACTGAAACTTCGTTGAAGGAGCACACACTTTTGCTCTTCTTGCCCCTTGACATGCTTTCCTAGCCCTTTGTTGCTTTCTCCATTACTGAAATAATGATTTTAGGTATGGCACCTTTGGGAGTGGAAACCAACAATCCCTCATTTCATCACAATAAACCTCCACAGTACTGAGGCCTCTTTCTTTTGCTTGTGATATTCTGTAACATTACAGCCACAATTCAAGTTTTATATTTGCATATTGAATAGAACTCATTCTGCATGCGGTCATGCAAGAGATTTAATAAAATTGTCAGTAAAGCCTGGAAAGGATGTACATGTTTCTGGTTACTCTTTGACTGAATAATGAGATTATACCTTTTCTTCCCCCCCCCCCCCCCTTCTTTTCCCTCTTGTCTCTGTGTGGTTTGTTTGTTGTCCTGGCCTTCTGGTTAAGTATGGACCATTTGAAAAATAATACTTACATGAGGTGATAGGCATATAGAATGTGCTGTAACCTTCAACTGGGTGTCTATGCTACATATATATTCCTTTCCTCAGGTTATAGCACTTTTAATCCTCCTAGGCAATTTTTTCCAGGTTCATTATTTCAACTAAAGGGCCAACCTGTTGGGAAACATGTGTTCCCTGAGTGGAGAGGGATGATTCCCTGAGGGAGGGGGTTATAAATTCCAGGTGCAGGGGTTCTAGAGGTCTCACATAAGATCCTCAGCTCAAGGGATCATGATTTAACAGGCCCAAGGCATGGTGGTGATTTTGAGACCTGTCAATTTGTTGCATCTCCAGTGCCACTGAGTTGAGCAATCTGACCACCCCTCTGAGCCAGAATTAGAGCATAGTTAGAGCTTACAGTGGGAGTGCTGACAACTGTGTTCTCACTAATAATGGTATCTTTCAATGGATAGTGGACAGTTTGTTCATATTATTTCTGTTCTATTTCTATTCTCCAGTGACCAGATACGTTGACATCTGCCTGCTCTGCATATCTTTATCATATAGAATGTACATTCCTTGTGTGATGTTACAGATGCCTATCTGCACCCATGGCAGCCCACCTGCAGCTTCCTTGCTAGTGCCTAGGCAGTGTAAACTCTGAAAGGGGATGCTATTGCTTTTCTGAGGGGCAGCCATAGGTCACAGATTACATGCTTTGAATGCAAAAGATATCAGGCTCAATTCCTGGCATATATAGATAAAACCATGAGAAGCCTATCCCTGAGAACCTTGAAAGCCACTACTAGCCAATGCTAGTAACATTGACTGAAATCCTGTTGCTTACAGTCATGGCAAACCAGAGTAGGCCCATTGAATCAGTGGGGATTTGTTGAGTCAACTCATCCATAAATTCCACTGAGTCAAATGGACCTAATCTAATTAATACTTACTTTAGCATAACAAATCGAAACTGCAGTAGGCCTGTTCGAATCAATGGCATTTAAGAAGGAGATGATTCACCACATCCCCAGTGATTCATAGTCCCCGCTACTCAGAAAGTCTGGATGCTTCAACCCTGTAAGCCGTGGTTCCACTATATCACTGTTTCTCACAAAGGACCTCACACTTTTCTTTCTCGGTTTCTTCTAATAGGAAGTAAGAAGAAAATTCGACTGTATCAATTTCTTCTTGACCTACTTCGGAGCGGAGATATGAAGGATAGCATCTGGTGGGTGGATAAGGAAAAGGGCACTTTCCAGTTCTCCTCCAAACACAAAGAAGCACTGGCTCATCGCTGGGGTGTTCAGAAAGGCAACCGCAAGAAAATGACCTACCAGAAGATGGCACGGGCACTGCGAAATTACGGGAAGACTGGGGAAGTCAAGAAAGTCAAAAAGAAGTTGACATATCAATTCAGTGGAGAGGTGATGGGAAGGAGTGGCATTGATAGAAAGCACTATCCTCTTTGAACAAGAACCCAGAGTCGAGAAGCCAAATAATAAAGACATGTGAATTGAACTGAGCAAAAGAGTGGTTGAACAACACACCTTTTACTAAGCTTCTTGTGCCCTCATCCCTATCTTGTTGAGGCTTTCAACTTCCATTGTCTCTGGTACGATTCCCTTTCTTCAGTTTTGAAATCCCTACAAGTTTCTTTGCTTCTGTACAACATGCTGGACATAATAGGGACTTCATTTTTCAGAGAAAGAAATGTATAGATATATTATTTTCAGGAAAGACCCGATTTGTGCTGTAATTAAAACATGCAGTGAATTAAATGTTGCCTTTCATAGGCAGTGCTCTTTCACCTTCAAAGACTCAGCTTACAGCTTTTCAACAAGCATTAATGCAGGCTCTGCTGCATTTCTCCATGCCTAAAGAGAAATTTTTGCAGATCCTGGAAATATATCTTCCTATGCTAATATTAATAACATGTATATATTTAATAAAAATCAAGTATACCGAACCTATATTCTCTGCATTTATTTATAATGGCTCGTGTGAGAATGTATCATGGATTGTGGGACTAGTTGGAAACTAATTTATTAATCAATCGAGCATAAAAAAATTAAGCTAAGCAGGGCTGCTAATAATAGGATTTTTCATTGGGTTGCCATAAGTTGGAAATGAATTAATGGCACAGAACAACAACCGTGTGCAATTATTTGTTTATTTTGAAGGATATATCTGATTATTCTGGCATCTGAGTAATCACAATCTTATATATGTAATTATTCAGTGGTGATCATTAAGTAGCTAGGTGGTAAGTTGGATAATCATATCTCCTTTTCTTTCCTTTACAAAAATTAAAGAGCAAAGTGACTCCCATAAGTATAGCATAGAAATGCCAGACCCATAAATATAGGTACTTGCCTTATATTGACTCAGTCTATTAGTTCATAGATTGGTATTGTCTACATTGATGGCATTGGCTATCCAGAGTCTAAGGCTTTGGTCTTTCCAAATCCTTGAAGATGTGAGAAATTAAAGTTGGGACCTCACCTTCTTCGTGCAAAGCATGTGCTCTGTCTCTGAGCCATGGCCTTTCCTTTCATCAGCTGTATGAGCTTCACAGCTGTATTATAGGGGAAACCAGTAAAAGCCAGAGAAGGGGCATTAGTTGCTGCCTCCACTTTAGTGTTGGGACTGGAGTGTCCCTTCCTTTTCATTATGTAAGCTGTTATTTCATTTTAAGGGTAATATTTCAGTTTCTATCTGTAAAGCTGTGTGGTGTTTTAATAGATGAGAGAGCAGGGTCGCATAATAGTGGAACTCTTGTTTTGACTGAGAGGCAGCAAGCTCCCGTCCTTTCAGCTAACATAAGTTTCATGGCAAGAAGATTCTTGGGAGGCCGTTGCTGACTTCCCACAGCTCCTGGCTGATGGAACGGGCCTCCCACTTCCTCCCGTCTCTCCCACACTTGCTTTAGCAGCAGGGTGAAGTGGTCTGTTTCCATCTTGTGTTAGATATCCAAGGAAAGCTGGTCCTCAGCATTAGCTGCAAATACCATTTGGAGGGAAAGAATGTTTATTATAGGAACACTTCTAGAGATACAGTATCAGCTTATGTGAAGGGGGAAAACATTTTGATGGCTGAGTGTAACTACCATTTCTTGGCTGCTATAGGGACATAAGCTTTAGTGCCAACTTCGTTGTATTCCTTGCATTCAACACACAGTGCAACAAGAGGGGACTGGACTCAGAAAAAGCAAAGCCTTTCTCCAAACCCCATTCCCACTCCTCTCCTATTGAAAGAGCGAAATACAGTGGTGCCTCGACTTACGAACGTCCCGACATACGACCATTTTGAGTTACGACCAGCTCCAGCCGCAAAATTTTGCTTCGACTTGCAACCGGAGCTTCAAGTTACAACCAGAAAAAGGCAGGGAAAAAAGGCGGGGAATTCAAATTGCTAACCGTTGGTAGGCGAAGAGGCTGCTTCTTTGTAGCTCTTTCGCCCCAGCAGTTAGAGAGTGTGCGATTGGAGGAGGCTTCGGACTGCCTGGTAAGGTGCTGCTTTCTACTTTTTAAAAACTGTTCTGGGTGGGTTTTGCAGTGTGGTTTTGGGCTGGGTGGTGGGATTATATTTCTATGCTGTGATGGGTCTTGCAGGGTTTGTTTGTTTTTTGGGGGTTTTTTCCCATTTCCGATGGGTCTTGCAGGGTTTGTTTGTTTTTTGGTTTGTTTGTTTTTTCCCATTTCCAATGGGTCTTGCAGGGTTTGTTTGGTTTTTTTTGGTTCCCCCCCCCCCCATTTCCGATGGGTCTTGCGGGGTTTCTTTGTTTTTTGGTTTGTTTGTTTTTCTCATTTCCGATGGGTCTTGCAGGGTTTGTTTGCTTTGCTTTTTTTGCATTTCCGAAGGGTCTTGCACGGTTTGTTTGCTTTTCTTTTCTTTTTCTTCCTTCGGCCGGAACGGATTAATCGCGTTTCCGATGGGTCTTGCACGGTTTGTTTGCTTTCTGCCTTGCTTTTTTTTGCATTTCCGAAGGGTCTTGCATGGTTTGTTTGCTTTTTGCTTTGCTTTTTTTGCATTTCTGAAGGGTCTTGCACGGTTTGTTTGCTTTTCTTCCCCCCCCCCCCCCTTCGGCCGGAACGGATTAATCGCCTTTCCGATGGGTGGTGTTTTTTTGTTTTGTTTTTTTTGGGTGATTTTTTTTTCTTCGGCCGGAATGGATTAATTGCATTTCAATGCATTCCTATGGGAAATGGTGCTTCGACTTACGACCATTTCGAGTTACGACTGGAGTTCCGGAACTAATTAAGTTCGTAAGACGATGCACCACTGTAGGCACCCTTGGTCACGGACGTTTGTTCTTTGGGGTTTGGGGTTTTGTTCTCATAACAGCAGGGCTCACCAAGATATGTTATTGTTGTTGTTTCAACTTATTTACCACTGGGCAGTTTACAACATAATTATGCAAACAAGACCTTTCCTCCTAGCAAGGTGTTTACTCATTTTACCAACCTCAGAAGGATGGAAAGTCGCTTCAGGAGGTAGAGCCGCAAATGGTGCCCACCCCATATATCAAGATACATGTAAAAAAAAAATCAGGTTATTTTGGCAAAAACAAAAAAACTATAATCACTTTCCTTCTGGCCTGGCAATAAAAATATTTATTTATTTATTACATTTTTAGCCCGCCCATCTAGTCATATAGACTACTCTGGGCGGGTAACAACATAACATAAAACAATTTACAATTTAAAATAGCAACATATTATTAATAATATACAGTGATACAAAATACAGTGATAACAGAGTTTCCAGAGTGTCTGTCACTTGGCTGCCCTTTCATAATACACAAAATGTGCTGCCTAAATCTTCCTCACTCCACTGAATGGTACAGAAAGATCCTCCTGTTTCATTCTGTGAAATGGTACAGCTGGGCCTGTGCAGCAGTCCTGTAAAGTGAAGATATTTGGTGCTGAATTGTAATTCGGGGAATTAGATGTCAAAGTGGGAGGCGTTTTGAGTTTCAGTGTGGTTTTTTTTTTCAAGCAGCAGAGAAAGAATTCTGGATGCAGTACTGAAAAATGGTCTATTTTTATTTCAAATCTATGATATTTCCCTCTTCCTCCTTTTAGTCTTCAAAATGTTATCTCTAAGAATGCTAATTCTGTGACTAGTTGAGAGTTTGCACCTGACTGACCATCTCTGGATCACAGCTGTGAGGAGAAACCCATGCTTTCTTTGCCCAGCTGCATTTCTGAACATATTTGTCTTTGTGTCCTGCTATATTTTTCAGAACTGGCAGCGGTTCCCTCAAATGCTATCACAGATGCAGTAGCAAAACATATTCCATTCTCTTGTATTTAAGGCATCTTGTTTCAGTCTAAAAGGAGTGGATCCCTGGCACAGAGAAAAGCTCTTCTGTAAAGATTAGAGTGCCCACAAATTCGAAGAGCAGAAGTGTCAAGAGTTTCTATTTTGGAGTGAAAGCTCCCCACCCTTTGCCATGCCATAAATGGTCTTGTCATAGTTGTTTATGCCACTGGCTGGCTTCAAGTGGCTTTGGCCATCATTTTCCATAATACAACCACCTCACATCAATACCGTAATATGCTCCACGTAGTTTATTCCTTACTCACCTGACTGTTAGTACTGGCATATGTTCCTCTTGGGCCCACCACTGATACTGTCTGGAAGCTATGGCTGGCGCAAAATACAGTGGGCAGATTGTTATGTTGTCTCGGCTCTTCTCCAGTAGATCAAGCCGAGACATCCACTGCACTGCCTTGCCCGATGAGTTTAACATGTTTTCAGCCTGTGACGTTGGCAGAGGTGGACAGGGTGCTTAAGTGCTGTAAGGCCACCACTACCTCCTAGATAGCCCAGCCTGGCTCATAAAAGCTGCTAAGCCGATAACAACGGAATGGGCTATGGCTATTATCAATGGGTCTCTCCTTGAGGGCAGGGTTCCCAAGGAGACACTTAAGAACCCTATCCGTAAAAGCCTAACTTGCCGGCGGACAATATAAACAACTATCAACCTGTCACCAATGTTCCCTTCTTCAGCAAGCTAGTGGAGAGAGTGGTGGCTGATCAGCTTCAGGCACTCCTGGAGGAGACCGATGCCCTTGATTCATACCTCCCTCTCCTTTGGGGGGGCCTACTCTCTCCGATAAGGATGAGGTTTGCAGCTTGTGTACTACTGGACCCAACGAGATCTGCCTCTCCCATTTGATCTTCCCTGGCTGGGCAGTTGAGAGTTTTGACCCCGAGAGAGGCCCAGAAAGAGAGAACCAGAAACTGGGCCTTCTCAGCGGTTGCTCCTCAGCTCTGGAACAAGTTCCCGTCTGAAATCCGCCTGGTCCCTTCATTGGAAATTTTTAAGCAACTGTTAAAAACATGGCTTTTCTGGCAGGCCTTCCAGGACCTTACAACATCTAATTAAAGTGAGTGGTCTCAACATTTTTACTATCAATCCTGCTGTCTTGCTTTATATTACATTATTTTATATTAACTATTTTATTTAAATTGTTGGTTGTTTTATTTTGATTTTGTATTATTATATTCATTTATAGTATAGTATATGTTTTATTTGTCTAACATGTAAACCACACAGAGTGGCCTAGTAGCCAGATGGGTGGTATAGAAGCTGAATGAATGAATGAATGAATAGTGTGCCGCACTACTTATGTAAAAAAAAATTAAAAATATATGTTCTTTGCCTAGTCTGAAAGGCCAGTTGAGAAACTGCCTGAACAGGAAGGACCTGGACCGAATAGGACCTCTTGAGCTCCAGTATACCATTTGGATGTGAAGACACCAACTGGTCTTTCTGCTAGTTCTTGGAAAATGAAGACCCAGAAAAAAGTAAAAGGTAGAGGGAAAGCATGTGGAAAATGTCTTCTCCTTGCCCCCCCCCCCCATCCACCCGACATGAGCATTGTCAATCAAATAGTGCCACCTGGTAGTCATCAGCACAATAGCACCAGTAATGGAACTACTTGTCAGTTCCCAGCACAGTCTCCAGAAGGGAAGCTAAAAGAGGAAGCTACTTGAACAATGTGCCCCAATCCCAATTCTCAAACCAAAATTTACGAATTTGCTTTAACAAGAATAAGCAATGTACAGGGCAAAACTGATTTAACTGTCACCAGGTGTTGATTCTTAAAGTAAAAAGTACAAAAACAGGCTTAGATTGAACCCCACCTCAGGCTCACCACCACCATCAACCCACTCCTGTCTGCCTCCTTGCCAATGTTTGCAGGCGCGTGAATGAATGCTCACTTCTACCTTTGGCTGTGTCCATCACTGGCTGCTGTGTGATCCACCAACAACCATGGGCAACAACTGTCACTGATAGGAGGGCTAAACTTGTCATTTTGCCCCACTGATCCCTATTTTGAATTAGGGCAGAGCATGGAACATATTCATTATTCTCCTGTGTTCTTTACCTTCCTGTCCCATGCAAGACAATACCTGGACTTCTGAAGTTCAAATCTCTTATAACTTGGTTCCAAAGAATAAACACTGTTTGTTGTAGGTCATGTTTGCGACTAGGGAACAGGCCCAGGTTACGGCCATTGTTACAAACAGAGATGAGAGAAGATGCTTTTCGGAGCTCCTTTTCCCAGAGTCCTAAAGCCATCATTACCACAGTTTTAGTCCAAAATGGCTAATTTTTTTCACCTCTGATTTCAAACCACAAGAACAGTTCAACCAAATTTAAGCAGGTTTATATCCCATTTATTTCAACAGGATAAATGGAAGCATATATTCATCACTCCCACTTCAATGAACAGGACATAAAATACTTTCCTGTGTCTGGATCCTTCCCAGAGTGTCCAAACTGACATTTGTATTTAGAGGGTTTGAATGTGTGGAAGCAAAAAGGATTAGAGAGGCAAACTGTACATGGTGGAAAGGGCTACGCACAGAGCACCATTGGGTACATTGAGACTCATGGTAAGTTCTCCATCAAATGAGCAGCAGGGCTTGTCTTGGGTGGATCACACTCCCTGACGCTTGGGAGCCAGCTATATTTATCCTGGCTGAAGAATGCTGTCAAGTGCTCTGTACTGTTGATAAGGTGGTGGTGATGACAACAGAAGGAGAACAAGGGGGAGGAGCAGGAGGGGGCTTCTCCATGGTATTTCTATGGCATGAGTGGTGATCTTGGAAGCCATTCAGTCTCCCTGCAGTTTCAGTCAGTTCCTGGCTTTTCACTTTGAGAAACAACTTTAAGATGCCAGAACCTGCAAAGAAACCAGGTAAGGACCACAACTGGAGTCAGAACAAAAATGTTTCTTGCCTAGAAAGTGACTGCTAGATGGAGCAGTTCTCCTCATAACACAGCGAAACAGGATGCCTTAGCAACAAGTATACTGAGGAGGAAATAAACAGGTGGTTTTCTTTTGAAGTAAGCGCATAGAAACCAAATTTGAGGGTAATTAAATTAAGTAGGATTAGTTTATTAATTTGAAAAATACACCACACAGCAACCACATGAACATCAGGAGGGCAAAAATAAAATTATTTTTCAACCTCTTTCTTTCTACTCCTCGTCACCTTCATGCTTGTGGAGGCACCTCTCCACAAAACATTCTGCATTAAAAAAAAATTGGGGCTCCTGCTATTATCATTTTCTCCTTCTCTGTCTTCAAGGCAAAATGTAAGTTTATAGCTGAGTGAGAAAATTGAGGGATTAGAGAATTAAATTTCCCTCACTAAGATTAGTCCTTGTAGTAGAATCCATAAATAGTAAATTTATCTCCTTCCTCTCCTTTGAAAGAAAATATGAGGAAGGAAAGATTTTTGTCATCAGAAAAGTCCCTTGATATTTTATCTGAAGCGATGTTTAGATTTAGCAAAGGAAATAAAGTGTTATGACTGTAATTATTATGTTTATTTACATTGTCTACAGCTGAAGTAACTAAATTCTCTAGGTCTTCTAAATAATTAACTGTTGGGGTGTGTGTGTGTGTGTGTGTGTGTGTGTGTGTGTGTGTGTGTGTTGAAAGCTATGTATATATTTCCTGTCATGTTCTAGCATGGTAATTATAAGGGAAATTAGTTCATTGCTGTGTTTGGACTGTTATATATTATGTCAGTGGTCAATTTCTGCCAGAATGTAGGGTTAGTAAAAGAGTCACCTGCAAGTCATCCAATATCTGGTATCCCCCTGATTTAAGACAATTTCCCACCCTTATATATTGTGCTTTTCTTTAACAATCTTAATAGGTGGTACCAACATACACAATTTGCATGGCAAGGCTGCTTCAATTACCTTATTCATGTCACTTATGCCAGCCTCACATTGTATTTTTAAAAAGGTGTCTGCAAAAATGTTAGATGACCAACATACAAGCAGGACAAACACATGTCTATAAAGAACTTAGGACAGTATGACAGCAAACACCTGACAGAGAGAAATAAAGATAGAAAGCCTGTTTAACACATGATATAGTAACAAATCAAGCACCCACAGACAATTCCAGCTGACAGACAACTGTGTCTGTACAATATTAATTTATTAATTATGTGCCATCAAGTTGATTCTGACTGATGGTGACCCTCCCAGAAATTTCTAGGTATAAAACACTCAGAAGTGGTTTGCCAGTCTGTCCTTCAGGTGGGGCTCTGGGAACTTGCAGCTTGGCAAAAGATGCACAGGGGGCAAAGCACATAACTCCATCAGCGACACATTTTGGTGCACTGTGGGAGGTATTTACTTATTTGTTTTATTTATACCCAACCTTCCCCTCAAGAGGACCCAAAATGGCTCCTGAAGAGGACCTGGCACTACCTGGCTCTTCAGTCAGATACTCCAACCCACTGAGATATACCAGCTCTTTTTTATGTACAGTATATGTGACAACAATCCCATGTTTATTTCATCTAAATGCAATATTTTTTTCAGAAAATAATTTTCTGATACATTTTCAAATATGTTCTCTCTTGAGTTTCTGCTGAACTGTTGAAGAATTCAAGGCCTCTTCTGGATAAAACTCAACAAAATGGTTTCCCCAATGTTGCCATCCATGAATCTGGGGAGAATCTGGGGCACTACTATGAATCCACTTTTAATATTAGAAGTAGTCTGTTCAAAATAACAACATAATATTTATGGGGTGATAAGTTGTCCCTTTTGAGAAATAACATAACAATGGATAACATTTGTGTGTGTGTATATGTTTGTGTTTGAAATGAATGATGTTTACTTGGTAATTGTAATATGTTTTAAAGAGCTTTTGAAAACGTTTTTGAGTTTTTGCTATATTTTTGTCTTTAAAAATAACAACAAAGTAATGTTTTGATAACAAGTAACAATATTCCACTTCGAAAAATCAATAAGTAGTGTCTAACATGTTACATTTTAAAAATAACATTGCAAGCTGTATAATATTCCTTTTTTTTTTTTTATTTCAGCATTATTGGAATAAGCTATTGACTTGGTACTTATCCTTTCCAGTTGTCTTAGTTTTTTTTTTCATCCACCAGCATGAATTAACAATTTTCATCAGTATTAGCAGAATCAGAAATCTTTAGCAAAGCATTTAATTTTCTCCTCGACTCAAATAGTTGTAGAATTCTATCTTGTTTGAGACAACATTTCAGTAATCAGCTCCCCAAGTTTCTCTGACAACAAATATTATGGAACGTTTTGAGAGAATATGGTCTCTCAACTCTGCCAGAGATGTCTATCAACTTGGACAGCTGTATAAGGGAATAAGACAAATTTTAGGCTATCAAGGGCTATTAATCATCATAGCTATATAAATACATACCGGTTGCTAGGGAACACAAGTGGGACTGTACTGTTGCCCTCGCGTCTTGCCTGTCAGTTTCCTGTAGGCATCTCATTGAGCATGGTGGGAAACAATATACTGGACTAGATAAAGCTTTGGTCTGGTTCAGCTTATGTTCTTCCTATATTTTTATATATTCAGGCATCATAAATATACCCACAGAAAAAATAATTTGTCATTAGGCTACCCTAGGCTTTTAGGAAACTAATAGTGCTGAGCATATCTTTAGAGAATCCAGGCGTAAATGGTGATAAGACCTGTGATGATCAGACTCTATCAGGTGCCATTGCTCAGGGAATTGCAGATGCAGCCAAGGTCTCAGTAATTACCCTGTACAAAATAGAGCGGAGTGAAGAGTAATCTGCAAGTTATGTACCTCAGCTGGAGGGGAAAGGGAATAAGGAGATCCTGCAGAAAATTTGTGCCCTCTGTATGACTTACTCTTTTGATCCTGACTTTAAGGAAATCCATTTAGTTTTTGTTTTGTATTGTTTTGTTTTGTTTGCCTTCTCTGCAACTCTACAACTTAGGTACAACTCTTCAACCCCATCCGCTATATTTCTCTGTTTTATTGGTGGATTCTTCTGAGCCACAAATTGCAGCTGGTGACTAATTGGAATTACAATGACTAGTGTGGGTGTGGCAGCCTAATGACAAGTTGCAAGGCAAATTGTAATATGAGAAGGAAAGGCAAAGGGATGCTAAATGTCCCTATCTGTTCATGAGGAATAGAGAAAAATGTTGAGGGAGAGAAGAAGGGGGGAAAGGAGCTGAGGGAAAAAGAGGACGGAGTGATTTAGTGCTCCATTTAGTTCTGTTTGCACTAGTGCCTCTGATGTAAGTTAAGGATCAGGGCAGGCTGCTGCTTTCCATTAATTGGGGGCTGAATATACCTGTCAACTGTGAGCCTTATATCAAGGCAGAATGAGCTTTTTTGGGAAAGGAACGAAACCAGTGTGGCCTTTGAATTGCTGTATCTTAACAGAAGTGTAATCATAGAATTTGCAATAGAAAATTGTGTGATGCTTCTAGGAATAGCTATCCTGGAAAACACTTAATTTGTTTTTCTAAGATAAATTTGGGTTTATTTGAGCATTGTCCATCAATCATGTTTTCAATTTATTCAGAAAAGGAGTTACCTTTCTAGAATTTTCCCAGCAGACTACCGTGTGGCTCAGTATATGTTTTGCAGAAAACAAATATCCAAATCTTCTTTTAACTCATTGCTGGTTTTATGTTGTTTTTGTCAGTTCAACTTGTACTATAACTTTATCTTGATGCTCTTGAGAGTTTAGTTGACTGATATGTTAGAGTGAACATTTTTTAAAGGTATGGTGTTAAATATAGTCTCCTACCAAAAAAAAAAAACACACACACTCTAGAACAGTGGGATACTTAGTATTCTAGGCAGAGATATGCATCCACTTTGGATAATGGGTGAACATTGAACGGACACATCCTGCTTCACCTGAGAAGCAAAGGATGCTGTCGCTAAAGCTTTGAAGGGCAATTAGTTCAGTTTTGTTGTGCTCAAATCAATTGCTTAGGTTATAACCTGCCAATGACATGCTTTCCACAAAAGGGAAACATCATGAGAAAGGAGGGAAAGAAAGGAGAAGAGGGGTGTGTTTCGTGACTGACACTTCCCATCAGGGAATTACTTTTTCAGGGCTTTGAACTCATGGTGCTTTAGGAAAGATGTCAAAGTAAAATGTCAGAACTTGTTCCACTGTTTACAGGGCTCCTTGCAAGTTCTCCCTTCCAAACAAAGGCACGGGAACAGTGTGTAGTGGAATTGCTGCTGCTGTTGCCTTGTATGAACTAAAACTTTATTTATTTACAGTGCAGACCATTCCTTTCCTCCTTATTATGTTTTCACTATAAGTTTTAAAAATGTATTTTTGCTGTTGTGTCTTTCCTGTTCATTGTTTGTTCGGTAAGTTGCTTCCCATGAACTACATCCTATTCTGGCCCTATCTGTATTTGATTCAATTTCAGTGTGTAATTTAGAGATGGGCTATTTTTATTCATATCCCTGGGCATCATAGGTGCTGCGGAGATCCAGCCCCTCACCCCCATACCAGCCAGTCCATTCAGCAGGGTTTTTTTTAAACCAGCCATTTAAAAGGGATCCAATGTAACCTAACTTCAGCAACAAAGGTGCCACTACACAGAAGGTCATGTATGGGTCTCTACCATCCAGGCAGTGAAGCGAACACACATCTGCTGCTATCATTCCCTGCCCCTGCTTTGCCCCTTAGAAAAACCTCATGCGAATGCGAACCTTATGTGACTCTTAACACCTTAACTGTGGCATCTATTCACCTGAATATTGCAGGGAATTTATCTAAGGGCACCTCTACATAGTACATCATTGTCACGAAATTGCATACAAACTCACAAATCAGGTAGGACATACTGGTTAAAACGCATAATTTAAAGGCTTATGAAACAAATCAGCAATGCCTATTTGTCAGTTTTTGTCCCCTGAAAAAGATACTAGGCTTATAAAAAGAGAGAGAGGGAGAACGTATCTTATGGATTCTAAGGATTTTCAAAAGGATTATATATGATCTACCTTTAACACTCTAAGGGTATTCAGCACCCTTGTAATACTTTTTTAGGCATCCTAAATTACTGAATAGTCTGCAGTTTTATTGGAACAACAGGGCACTTACAAAATATTGTTGTTAAGCTTGGTGCGGTAAATGAATTTTCACTTCCAAGAGAGAATTGTTTTTGATGAGTTAGAGAGAAAGAAATGAGTCAAATGGCAGTTACATTTGTACTTTTTCTTTTCATAACAATAGTTGCTTCTCTATAGGAACTCAAACATGGAGAGAAGCATAATTAAAACCTGAGACAGGAATATTTAGCCAGATTTTCTAAAAACCAAGTCAGTTTTCTGTTTGAGTATAATGGAGTACATAATCTCAGTAAAACTCTGTGAAGTACTTAAGACATGCCTTTACCTGAATGTCTGGAAAACCTTTGTAAAAAGATATAGAGATAACTATTATGTATTATATATTACATTATATATCTTATATTTATTTTATTGTACCAGTTGACAACAGATGTACAGAGCCGTTATAAACACAAGGTTATAAAATGATCCAGTTTGTATGCACTTCACTGCCAACCTTTTACTCATGTTACTGGAATTTACAGCCTCAGCTGCTGAAGGCAAAGAAGAATGTAAGGCGGAGAGACTTAACAACTCACGATCAAGGAGTAGCTAAGCCTATAAGTGCAGAAAGTGTCTCTGCTTCTTTCCAGCAAAGGAATTTACAGGAACTTTATTTAGTTCTAAGGAAAAAAACATTAACAAGTCCACTCTAATGTATTTGGAATTTCCAAGTGCACAAGCCAAACTCATTGCCAATTATGTTGTTGACGGGTTGTTGAATAATTATTTTAAAAATAATTTAAAGGTAGAAAACCGACTATCCTATATATCCTGGCTGTGCTGGATGTATGAAATGAATTTCATAGGAAGGACTATGATTAACAAAAGCAAATGGATGCTAACCCTCAAAAATCAGATTCTTCTGCTTCTCAAGTGTGCCAGCTCTGAAAATAAATTGTCATCCCAGAATGAACCCAAGACCAGAGCTATGTTGGGAGCAGTGATCAAATTATGGATTTTGAAGGCTACAGAGGGAGCATGATTTGCACCAAACTGGAGGTCTCCAAGATTGGGGCTTGTTAATGCCAAATAAAGGCTCCTATCCTTGGTTTTCTTCAGCAATTGAAATGGGAGATTGTGATATTCTTGTGCTCCAATTGGTAAAATATAAGCCCAACAATGCTACAGTTAGGTTGATTTGTAGCTGATTGATGAGTTGAACCCAGCATCCTCGCCAGTTGTTCCTCAATATTCTCAAGCAAGTGATGAGTGGGGTCCCAGTGAGTTTTACCTTCTATTGTTCAACATCTTTGCCAATGGCTTCAATTAAGAAGTTGAAAGGACTTCATCTAAGTCATGGACAAGCGGTTGGCCAAATCAAGGCTATCTTGAATTCTGGTTCTGATACAAGTTTGATATCATCAGGTTTATGGATGATACCAAACTGGTACAAGAATCAGACTTGGACCAAAACCAACAAAGGAGTTTCAACAGGGGAAAATGCATAGTCCTAGATTTAAGCAGGGAAAAAATTGAGATATATAAATATCTAATGGGTATCATTTGACTTGGCAACGGTATTTGTCTTTGTAGACCACAAGCTGAATATGAGTCAACAAAGTGATGCAGTACCAGCGGGGGGGGGGGGGGGGAGTATTCAATTTTAGGTGGCATCAATAGAAGCAAAGTGCGGAGATCAAGGAAAGTAATGGTACAACTCTGTTCTGCTTTGGTCATTCTGTGACTGAAATATTGCACAATTAATTCAAAACATGAGCAAAAGACTTTCCAACTAAACATTAAAAATGTCCTTACAGTAAGACTTGTTCAACAGTAGAATGGCCGACCTTGGTGGTATCAGTTAATTCAGGGTATGATCAGACAGGGATTTGCCCTGCAGTTTGATCTAGTGTGGGGACAGGCTGGTTCGTTCCTTTTCTGGTGACCACATGATGTACAGGCAATTGCAAACCAGCCTGACCCTTATCCATGCCCACCCACAACGTTTTGGGCCCTGGTTAGGGACTACTGGCTTTTTAAGTGCAGATGAGATTGCTTCATTTTAATTTGATTTCAGCCTGTGTGGTTACTGGTATTAAACCAAAGTGGCACAGGTATGGGGGTTGTCCCAATAATTCAGCGCTGTCTTACTTTTATGGCAAGCCAAAGGGGTGATATGTCACTTACCAATAAATGGGGGAGTTCCAGTTTTCTCCTGCTCTCTGAAGAGAGGGAGATGGGGGGGGGGGCATGGAGGCTCAAAGGGAGGAACAAATAAGGTTATTGTGATATGCAGTGTGACTTCCTGTACCAAAGGCACCCAATCCTTGCATGGATACTCATTCTCCAAAATCAGATAACACATCTGTGTTCTGCCATGTGTTTACAATGATTTCTGATTAGCCCTTAAATATTTTTCTTTTGTTGGAAAGTCCCAAATGAAAAACATTTGATTAGGTCAAGCTTGCCTTTTCCTTCATCAGTATCATGAACAATCTACATGTACAATGTATACAATCTATGCCAGTGGTTTCCAACCTTGGGTCCCCAGATGTTCCTGGATACCTTCACCACTAGTTGTGCTAGCCAGGGTTTCTGGGAGTTGTAGTCCAAGAACATCTGGGGACCCAAAGTTGGGAACCACTGCTCTAGATGCACTGCTCAAGATTACATAAGAAGAGCCCTGCTGGATCAGGCCAAGGGCCCATCTAGTCCAGCTTCCTGTCTCTCACAGTGGCCTCATCAGATGCCTCTGGGAGCACACAAGACAACTAGATACCTGTCTCCTGATACCCCTCCCCTGCATCTGGCATTTTGAAGTACCTTCCTTTTAAGCCTAGAGATTATACATCCCATCATGGCTTGTAACCTGCGATGGACTTTTCCTCCAGAAATCTGTCCAATCCCCTTTTAAAGGCATCTAGGCCAGATGCCATCACCCCATCCTGTGGCAAGGAGTTCCACAAACTAACAACATGCTGGGTAAATAAATCTTTTCTTTTGTCTGTTCTCACTCTTCCAACACTCAATTGGAGTGGATGTCCCCTGGTTCTGGTATTGCGTGAGAGGGAAAAGAGCTTCCCTCTATCCACTTTATCCATCCCCTGCATAATTTTATATGTCTCTATCATGTCCCCCCTCAGGCGCCTAGACTAAAGAGCCCCAAACGCTGTAGCCTTTCCTCATAAGGGAGGTGCTAAATTCATGTTTAACATGAATTAGTTTTTAGTTATCTCACAGACAATCTTCAAGCATGAAAGGCTATTTTTAGCAACAGGACTCCCATCAGTCATTTTGCCTGAAAAAAGATCTCTTCCTTAACATGTGATAGATTATTTTTTTTGCAAATGCTCAATTGGTGTTGTTCTTGTTGTTTGTTTGTTGTTGTTGTTTTTGATGTTAGTAATAGTTGTAGTAGTAGTAGTTCTTCCATTGAAATACTGTAAAAGTGTGCCATGTGGTCAATACAAAATATAAATGCAAGAGCAGGCGATACCTTTATAGACCACTAAAATCATCATACAGTACTGCTTTCTGCACTTCTCCTGACTTACATCTAAGAAAGACGTACTTGACTAAATCCATCTTGCCAAGAACGTTTGGACTTTAAGTTCTTCACACTGGCACAAGCCTGATTAAGTGGGGTTCATCCACAAAAGCTCATGCATTCTATGGTGATTTTAGTGGTCTATAAAGCTATTGGCTACTCTTGCATTTCTAGTAGTAGTAGTAGTATTCCCATGCCATAGCAGAGCTAAATCCTCATACCAACCATATCTGTGCATGCCATTGTAGTCTGTGGCCACTGTAATTCTCCATTACCCTTGTGAAGTACTCATAATTAACTAGGGCTGTAATGCTACATTCGCTTACCTGCTAGTAAGCCCCACTGAACTAAGTGGAACTAACTTCTGAGTAGACAGATAAAGGGTTGAGTTCTAAATTATTCATAAGGGTGCAATTTAAAAGACATGGCACTTCATTCAAAGATTTCCCAAGTGTACCAAAGCCACAATTAGAGCTGGACAACATTTTATTTCTTCCTTCTACTGCCTACCCTGGGAGATAAACTTCTTAGGGGAAGCGTGAGTCTGCCTGCAACCTTTGCTTATCAAATTTTGCCACCTTCAGTAGAGGAAAAATGTAAGACATGGTGGAGGACCAGTAGAGACTGCAGCAGGAGGAACTTTGTAACTCCAATGCTGCTTCTCAGGTCATTTTTTAGTGTGATAAGTTAACTTAAATGTTTTGCTAATGTTCATAATATCTATACTCCCTTGGCATAGTTATCAGTGCAGTTTGGGACAGAGATTCAGAGACTGGAAGCACTGGCTGCCATCTAACAACTGGTAAAAACAAGATCATGTTCCTCTTCTAGAACCTGCCTGCATTTGGCAAGACTTAGCTGTATGAATCATGCCATATGACCTGTAAGTGTTAGTCTTACTACATTTGAATGGCATAAGGTCAATCTAGGGAAATAAATGCAATATTTGAACTCAGAGGATGAAACTAGTTTTGTTGTGCTTTTAATTTGTAAAGTTATTAGTTACTTTTGCAAAGTAATGTAGAGTAAAATTAATAAGACGTGAACATGATGATGATAGGAAAAATCAGATGGCATGTTTAGAATGGATTGCACCCTCCAAGACCTTCTATTTTTTAAAAAAAATGTCTTCAATAAAACATTTCACTGGCACAGAAGCTGTAGTGCAACAGAACTTTCTCTTGCCCTTTCATCTTGCACTCTTGACATCTTCCAAAAACTGGTTTGAGAAGGTGTCCTTCCCTCTGAAGCAGGTTCTTGGTGGTGTGCAAATGTATTAATGGGGAAAGTAAATTACCCCACTCCAGATTCCATCAGCAGAAGCAGTTCCACCACAGTTGTCCCTCTCTCTGGATTTAAGCCAGAGTGCAACAATAAGCAAGTTGGTTAAAACAACAATATAAATAGAAATGCCCTCTATAAATAGAAAGCTTCCCTCTTGTGAATGATCTGCAGTAGAACACCAGGACGTTCTTGCCAATGACATACTCTGAAAAGTTGCCATTTACAAGCTGGAACTTCTACAGGATGCAGTGTTGACAAGTAATTAACATATTTATGGATAATTTGGTGGCTAACAAGATGAGTGACAACAACTGGGATTCTGTAAAAACTATTTCCCTAAATCTTTTTATCCCCAGTGTTATGGGGTGGAGGTGGAGCCAAATATTGGATACTTGTTCTATGGTAGCCTTCCAATGTGGCTTGACTCCCAGCTGGGCTGTATTGTCACCATTTTTAGACACTTGTAGAGTTTTGCTCTCTGAGTTTGCTACCTAGGGACTCTTATCTGTTTAGAGAGGCTATTAACAGCCCCTAGTTCATTGCAACACAATGGCTGGTATCTCCAGCTGCAGAAGCTGCCATGGCAATCTGCCAAAGTGTCAGTCACACACAGTCACAGGTCTAATTGTGTGACCTAGTCAGATCACTGTGGCAGCTTCTGTAACTGGAGCTCCACTCGCATAAATATTGAACACGATACTGGCCAATACTGAGCACCTGTTTAGCTTTTAGATCTCCTTATAATCCTGCATCTACTTTTTGTCTTGTTTTAGTAGCCAGTAAGCCAGAGGCTACAACTACATAGTTAAACACTGTGGCACTTGCTCTGGATATAAAATAGATGAATTTACTTCTTCTTTTTACTGATCACATGCTGCAAAGGCCAATTTGAATCAATCCAGTTCTTTTTGCTCCCATTGTGGAGGATTTTTTCTCTCTGCTGCTGAGGGCTTCTACTTTTTCCAAGCTGGAACAATTTGAACAGATTTTCCCCCATGTGATTATAAGAATACCACCTGAGTGTGACTGCAAGTGGTATTCTAGTGATGTACTAAGCTGGACATGATGTTTTGGAAAGCAGGAACACTCAGCACCTACAATCATTCCCCCTAGTTGCCCCAAAGTATTTTAAAAACAAATTATTGAGTTTAGCACTAGATCACCTTGATATACTAGTTTAGTGCTAGACTACCTCTGCACTGACCAAAAAAAAAAAAAAAAAGAAGAAGAAGAAGAAGGCTAAAAATGGATATAAATTTGAAACAACTCCAACAAGCTACAGCAGACTACTATGTTTTCACAATATACGTGTATGTGTTTATACATTATGGAGAACTTTGGAAAATTGTCCCTTTTGCCCAGCGCTGTGCAACACTTTAAGCAGCCCACCAGCTTTACAATGTACTGTAAAAAGAGAGTGAGGGATTGGCAAAGGGTACAATCAAAAGGAGGGAGGGCTGTGGGACACATAGAACCCCATCAAACTGAGGGGCCAGTATGGATGCTGGCACCAAAACAGTCTGCTGTTTCTGTCTGATCATCTAATCTGAATACAAGTGTAAAATACGCTGTGAATCAAGCTGCAGCAAAGCTGTATCACTCTGTTTCAGGGTGCCAGTATAGTTACAGTCAGAATCCAGTTAAAGTCGCTCTGCATGTAATGACCTGAATATCTTATCTATCTTATCTATTAATTTTAAACAAACTGTATCCTTAGAAAGTGTGGAATCTATTTTGTTCAGATTGCCGTATTGTTCTAGACTGGTGGTATAAATTTTGTAATGCTAATCTACCATCTATAATCTTAGAACTGCAGAACTGGAAGGAACCCTCTGGATCATCGAGTCCCGCCCCTGTCAAGGAAGCACAGTGGGGAATCAAACTCCAACCTCTGGCTCCACAGAGCAAGATCTGTTGTGCTAATGGTTATACATTTTCAGAGTTAGCACAACACCAGTGGCAGCAGCCAAAAAAGTCTACAGGATACCCTCTTCTGCTCACTACCATTCACACTGGTTAAAAAACAGCCTTGACAATTGCTTTGTGTTTGGGTGAGAAGTGGTTAAGTGACAAAAAAAGGAGTCAACTTCTGGGATTTTCCCTTGCATGCTGTCACTTTGTGAATGATAGTGAGCAGAAAAGAGTATCCTGGAGACCATCTTGACTGCTGCCATTGGTGTTGTCAACATTCAGGCTGCCCTTTGCTATATAAAACTTGGCATCTTTTTTCCTGTTGGTAATGCAGGCACAATATCCTGCAGCAATACTGGAGCATTTCCTGGCTTTTTAAATCATGGATACAGAAGCACAATATCCCACATTCATAAACAAGAGGGTTTTGTTTTGTTTTTTGAAGAATTGAATCAATTCTCTAACCACCTCCAAATCTTGGTTCAAGAATTCCACAGCCACCCTGGATTGGGAGGTGTCAAGAAACCAGCCATGTGATGTTGTATGCTGCACAGAGACAAAAATATTCCAGTGGTAGGTGTTCTACAAGTACCCTCTTTAGAGATTCATATTAGTTGCTTGTCTAAACAAACTCATGGCTGAGGTAAAGTCTGATGCTGGGACACAATGTTGAATAAATATGCACAAAATATTCTGGTTCCAAAATGAGTATGAGTAATTTCTGAGTAATTGGATCTAGTTCTGAAAAAAAATATCTGCACAAATTTTGTATGGAATGTAGGTAGATGTCAGGGGGGAGAATATGGAAGATAGGCATGGAATTTTTAATGTTGGAAAGAAAGAAAGAAAGAAAGAAAGAAAGAAAGAAAGAAAGAAAGAAAGAAAGAAAGAAAGAAAGAAAGAAAGAAAGAAATTGAGAGAGAGAGAGAGAGAGAAAAGTAAAAAGCCCTTTCTATCTTTTATTCAGCTTCAGCATTCATCAAGAAACCAAAGACAACTGATGTTGTAGTAGGAAGTGTTGCTGTTTTTGAAGCAGAGACAGAGAAGACAGGAATTAAGGTGAAGTGGCAGCGAAATGGTATAGAAATTACTGCAAGTGAGAAATACGTCATCAAGTCAGAGGGGAACAAACACTCACTGACCATTAATAATGTTGGAAAAGAGGACGATGTGACATATGCTGTCATTGCTGGAAGTTCCAAAGTCAAGTTTGAACTCAAAGTCAAAGCACCAGGTAAATGGTTTTCAGCATGGATGCAGTAACTGGCCTGTATGGTTATTGAAGTTTTCATGAACAGCATAATAGGACAAAAGCCTTTGTTAAAGACAATATACTGTATTAAATAAAGGGCAAATGGCATTGTTACATATGGAAAGCTACTTCTTTGCTAATTTGTTTATTTATTTATAATATTTTTTGCCCTGCCTTTCTCCTTAAAAAGGACCCAAGTTGACTTACATAATTAAAAGACAATATTTAAAGCTAAAAACAGTAAGTATACAAATACTAAAAAGGATCAAACAAATGCCACACCAGAAGATGGTAAACAGAAGCAACATCAAAAACACAGTCAAAGCAGTAAAGCACAATCATCCGTTAATTTATTTATTTTATTTATTTATTGGATTTCTATCCTGCCCATCTAGACCAAAGGTCTACTCTGGGCAGTTTACAAATTTAAAAACAATAAAACCGAAAACATATATTATAGGTCCAGGATGGCGAAGTATAAGACATTAAGATTAAAAAACCCCACTGAGGCAGCCAGTGATTGAGGGAAAATTTGCCTGAAGAGAAAGGTCTTTACCTGCTTGTGGAAGGATAGCAAAGATGGGGCCAAGTGAAATCTAATCTGCAAATAAACTCGCTAGCCTAAATGGCATAATACATTAGTAGCCAGCCAGGTGCTTTTGATGTTTCTCTCTTGGCTGAATGGAGGAGGAAGTAATCTAACCAGGGGAGGAATGAACCATCCCCAATAGTTGGGGAGCTGGGACTGTGGGTGTGGTGCTCGTCCCACCTTCCTATATGGTTTGTGCCATCACCAAATGGCAGCACCCCAAAACCCCTTCACTAGGTTTGGGGTTGCTATTTAACCTGTAATAGGGACTACTTCCACTGGAATATCCCTTTTATCGAAGCAGGCAAACAGTCAGTATTCTCTTTCCATTGCTGCATAAGCACTACCACCACTAAAGGCTGAATTTAATAGAATCTCTGGGCACATATCTAACCAGTCAAAACCTAGTTATTCATTATACATACCAATATGTGCTTATGGGCAAGAGATGGCATAGATCACCATCCCCCCTTCCTGACAAGGAAAGCATTCTGGTGGGACTGCACCTAGTGACATTTCTACTAGAAAAATAAAATTCTGGATCTAGCTCATAAACTTTTTCCTATATTTCTACATTTCTGGCTGAATTTTTTTTTTTAAAAAAGAAAAATCAAAGTGTAAAAACAAACAACAAAAAACAAGACCAATCCTATAAACAAAAGTGCATATTAAAGCATTCTTGCATTCTCTCAATCCTAACATACGTAGCAATATAAATGTTATGTCTCATCAAGTTGCTTCTGACTTACAGAAAATCTAAGAATTAATGACCTCTAAAAGGTCATGCCATTTACCACACCTTATTTAGATGTTGTAAAGTAAAGGCCATGGTTTCCTTAACAGAGTCAATCTGTCTCATGTTAGGTCTTCCTTTATTCCTACTGTCTTCAGTTTTTCCTAGCAATATTGTCTTCTTCCAGTAAGCTCAAATAGGTTAGATGTTTTTACTGCTAATTTTAAAGTTTGTTGCCAATTCTGAACTTTTGTGTGTGCCTGTCATAGGACCTAGACTGTAACATGAAGTACCCACCAAATAGCATACAGTACTGTCTAGTCTCCATTTTATTCAGAACAATCACATTTTCAGCATATTTTCCTGAAACAATGAGCTCTCCATAATTATCATTGCACTCTCTTCCTTGCATCTAGAAAAGATGGAAGAGGTCCCACCTTCTGAAGAGATGTCTAAACCAACTATTCCAAGTGCTCCTCCTGAAGTTAGATCTGATCCAACTGTGTCAAGTTCATCTACAGCTGCAGATACTGGACCTAAAGACAACAGCAAGAGCTCAGAAAGTAAATGCAATACTTGTACTATCCTTCTAAGAGCTACCGTTCACAGTAACCAGTAAAAAAATATAGATATGTAGTATCAGTGGAAGAGTGATTTAGGGGGGCGCCAGTTCATATGTTGCTTGGCACATGTAGCTGATACTTGTGTGTTGTACTACACTGGAAAAGAGAGACACTTCCACTACCATTGATACGTTGCAGTTATATTTATATGTTTCAACTATTCTTGTTTTACAGTATTTGTCACTAGTAAACCACCAGTCCTGCTTTCCTTTAGAGTATAGGGTGGGACATATCAAGTCAGATTGTTGTTCCGCCTAACTCAATATTGTCTCCACTGACAACAGCAGTTCTGCAGGAGTCTTTTCCAGCCCTAGCTAGAGATGACAACAAGGAAGCCTTGGATATTTCACATGCAGACCACACACTCTACAGTGTAATGCAAGGTTGTATGATGTATGAGGTTGTGATGCAGCACAAAAAGTTGGCTGTAAAAAAGAGAAACAGATTTTATTATAATAACTCCACCCATAATAGGAAAGTGAGGGCATGATCAGACAGCTTCAAAGGCATGTGCTAGATCACACCAGAAAGGGTTTCTTTAACAGAAGCAATCTCTCTTTAAGCAACCCTTCCATCTGCTAGGGAATTGCTCCATCCCATCCCTCAAAAGTAGAAGGTCTAGCTTGAGCACGGATTGGGGTTGGACTGGAAAGCATTTCCACATGTGTCATGTGATTGTTGAGAAATATATCACACTGGACTGCTCCACAAGCAGTCCAAATTGCAATCTATTTCTTTGTGGGTCCACACCCTTGATTAAGATGCTACAGCAAAACTACTATGGAGAACAGGGTGGAAATCTATATTGAGGATAGCTTAGAAATAATCCAATTGGCACAAAGTTTTTTTGGGGAGGGGAAACAATATGTAATTTAAGCTTTGTTTTTCAGCTCTTCCAGCAGAAGTCCCAGAAAAGGTCTCTGTGGACCCTATTGGTATTTTTGTATCTCGACCACAGAATGGAGAAGTCACTGTTGGTAAGTTGAAAGACCCGATAGAAAAGGTGCTTCTGCTGACTATGGTCAAACAGAAGGCTCCTCACCCTGGCAAATATAACACTATGTGCAGTTAAGCCACCTCTTCTTCTTCTTCTTCTTTTTCTTAATGGATTTTTCATGGTATAAAAAAAGATGGTGGAAAAGGCAGAAAAACAGGGGAGAGTTGCAAATAGAGAACATGGTGCCTGAAACCCCAAACGTGATTAAAAGATCCACCTGAACCTATCATGTCCTTCTCCATAGATATACGCTAGTGGTTTAACAGAATGCTATACCTTAAAGCACATATTTATCTTATTATTTCTCCTGGCAAGGTGGGAACATCACATTTACTGCTATAGTAGCAGGAGAAAGCTTGCTGAAGAAACCTTCGGTGAAATGGTTCAAGGGGAAGTGGATGGACCTTGCAAGCAAAGTGGGGAAACACCTCCAACTGCATGAGACGTACGATCGAAATAACAAGGTACTACTGGCAGACATGGATTTGATTTCAACATCTTTTGTAGGCTCTTTTCTATCATTTCAAGATATAAAAATAGTCTTTTCTTGGGGTCACTATTGTTAATTGCATAAAGTTACCACTTCTGTTGTTAGTTGTTAGTTACCAGTTCCCTTTCTGTCACAAAACATTTCTCAAACACTACTGCCATTTGCAACCCACAAGCATCCATGCTCTGGCACCAAGATTTGTACCACAGTGTCTGGGAAATGTATCATTCATGTATCTATGGCACCAGCTGGGAGATTAAGATTTTTCTTGTATTTAATTGCATTATGTTCTTCTAGAACAGGGGTCTCCAAACTTTTCAGCATGAGGGCCACATCATATATTTTACACATTTTTGAGGGCTGAAGGAACACACTGCACGCATACTCATGCACTCACACAAGCATGCACGGTCTGAAGGGAACGGGCCTGAGCCTGCGGCGTTTGCCGGGCCAGATAAAAAGGCCAAATGTGGCCCGCAGGCAGTAGTTTGGAGACCCCTGTTCTAGAACATCTGAACTCCATAAACAGCCAATTTGCTTTTTTGTTTTGTTTTGGAACGTCTCTTGACAGCAGTGTTTACAGGATGTCCACTTCTTCTGAAAAGAAATGGAACCTCCACTTCTATATGTGGTCATGATAAAAAAAAATAACAGGAAAACAAGATCTAGGACAGAATAAGCAAGGCAGCTGCAGTGAAAAGAAGAGATAAAGAAATAATGTAATTCATAATGCTCACTGGGTCATCCATGAACAAAAAGGATTCTAAGCTCTTGGTATGGAGATTTACACCTATGTTTTTGTACTTCAGTAGAAGGATCTGAACCAGAGCTTGGGAAATCAGAATTGGAGTGGTTATAGAGGCCAAGCTTGCTGAGGGATTTTAGGGGCAGTTGTAGTTGAAGAAAAATAACTCTTCCAATTTTTCATCTGAATATACAATGCCCAATAAGATATAGTACCAAGATACAATAGAAAAATCTGTTTGTTTCCACTTACTGGAAAGATTCAATTATTTCTTCTTTTTAAAAAGGTTTATGTCTTTGAAATGAACATTATTGAAGCAAAACCAACTTATTCTGGAGGATATAGATGTGAAGTGGCAACTAAGGACAAGTTTGATAGCTGTAATTTTAGCCTTGTTGTTAACGGTAAGATGCCTGTTTTTCATAATTACAGATGTAACTTTTGCTGGGAGTTGCCCAGCTTAGTTTCTCATCATTGCATACTGTATAACAATGCATTGTCTGATGATGAAAATAATAATAATATTAGTGTGCCACCAAATAATTCCAATTCAGGACGACCCTTCCCAGGTTTTTCTATGTAGAGAGTACTCAAAAGTAGTTCACAATTCCCTTCTTCTGGAAGCCTCCTGGACTGTGCAGTTTGCCTAATGCCACACAAATTGGTTCTTCTCCAGAAAGAGGAGACAAAGTGGAGAACCAAAGTCCTGACCTCTGACTCCACAGCCAACTACCCAACTCACTGAGTTATCCAACCAGCATTAGGAATATGACAATCCATATAACTTTTTATCAGTATGTTAAAACTGTTGAACTTCAGTTCTCTTTAGTCTTAGCCAGTGTAGACAATGACAAGGTGTGACTGGAATTGTGGTCCTACAAAATCTGGAAGGCTACAGGTTCCCTGTTCCTGATTAAAGGCCAGGATTTAATTTATAGGCCATATTGAAAAGCATCTCAGTCCCAGTTTCATACTAGAAATGGTTGAATTAGTCCATTTTTATCATTATACATTTACCTGTTTTATTCCCCTTTTCACATTCATGTACATTTTAAATAGGTGCAGAGGTGGGGGGAAAAGAGAGAGAGAGAAATTTGCATTTAACTCAAAAGTGTGCAGCTTCCCAGGGGTAGGGAGCTTCACTGAACCTTCACCTGGGGGCACAGCTTATGCCACCATTGCTTCCCCCCCACACACACAGTTTATGCCCCTATAAACTGCTTTCCCCCCAAAAACTGATGCCACACTATCAGAATGTGGTGGCGTTGCAGCTGAAAAAAGCGAAAACTGCAGCCTTTTTGGCCGTAGCTTTGCTACTGAATTCTGGCACCAACCATTTTAGTAGCAAGGTTGTTTGGAAGGATGGAGCACCCTGGTTGTAGAATGCCCTTCTCCTCTCCATTGCCTTTATTTTGGTACCAAGTGAAAAGCTGGTTATTCACCTAAGTAAATAGAGAGATCACAGCTTGGTCTTCAGTCTTGATGGTTTTTTTGTCTTATCTTTTAAAACATTTCAATCATTTGAAGGTGTTGAAATCGTATTAGATTCCTTTAATGTGATTATATTGATTGTACCTCATTCTGAGATCAGTCAATATAGTAAAGATACATATACAGTAGTATAAACAAATAAGAACAGGGCTACATGTTGTCCGATCCTGACTTACATGTATGTTTAAATATATATTTATATACACATTTTGTCCCAAAGTACACATTTTCTATATCAGTTTGAACCTAAAAATCACATCCAAACATTTGGCGAGTTTAAAAACAACTGGATAACTAATAGCAGAATCCTACACATGTCTCCTCAGATGTAAGTCCCACCAGAACTGCAACTAGCAATTTTGGCACCCAAAATGTGTCTCCAAATTGCCCCACCCTCTGACAAGGAAGGCCTTGTCTAACCACAATCTTGGTAGACCAGCCTTCCATCCTAATGCAGCTTCCTGCTTTGTATCTGGGCTGGAGGAGCTGTCTACTGAAACAAGGAATAAACATGCCCTCTGAGGTGGGAGGCCCAATCAACTCATGATCTGAGTAGACCCAGTCCTCCATTTGAATTTTCCTCTGCTCCATCTGAGCCAGAGAATTGTATACTGAGGTTCAGGCAGATCTTCCTTCTGACAAAAGAGGCCTGGTCTTTTCCTGATCCAGGTAGACTTGACTTCTTTCTTGATGCTACCTCTCCAGACCAGAAGCCACTGATAGCCCTGTTTTCTGCTGTTGGCAAAGTCTGGCTTACAGATCCTCTTTCTTCTGCTCCCCCTGATGGCCTGCATCTTTGCTGGAGGCCTGTCATCTTGTCCTGTGGCAGTAGATAGGACCACCAGGGCAGTAAATCTGGTCATCACAGGAAGCTGGGAAGGGGTGCAGTCTCTAAATGGGACACCTGGAACAAAGACTCGGTTGCCCTGCCCTATTTGCAGCCCTGAGTCCCACTGAGGAACTTACAGTGGACCCTCGACTTACAGACGGCTCGACCTGCAGACTTTTCGAGTTACAGACTTCTCTGGCCGCAAAATTTAGGTTCGACTTGCGGCCGGAGAATCGACCTACAGACTGGAAAATCAAACAAAATGGACCAAAAACGGCCGGTTACGGATTAATCGGTTTTCAATGCATTGTAGGTCAATGGAGCCTCAACCTACAGACTTTTCGACCTGCAGCCACCGTTCCAATACGGATTAATTCCGTAAGTCGAGGGTCCACTGTACTTGCAGGAAAGTATAGGTTAGATTACAGTTTAGTTATGACCCACACGTTACTCTGGGAGATGCAGATCTGGTTAGTTTGTACTGCAATTTACAAAGACTGTATTTTGTACTAAATACAATAGATATTACAAAACAGAAAATGTGTTTCATGGCTTCAGTGTGTGTGGGTTTTTTAAAACCGTTAAGTACTGGAATATAATCAGGATAAACCTGAATATATTTGTGGTCTGGCCAGTATGCATTTTGCAATCTAATTTGACCACCCTCTTTGGAAAATGGGTGTGTCTTATTGGTAAATTGCTATTCAATCCGGGAAACCCTAAAAGTAGTGCAACTGAACTGAGATTAAATTTGCATCAACATTCAGTACCAGGTTGTTCAGTCAGCAAAATAAGCCTGTAAGAATTTAACCATTGGCTATATTGTCTTAAAAGTTTAAAGAGGAAGTGAGGAAATGCAGAGGGAGAGGATTGCTACTAAATACACAGCCTTTTCCGATTAAAGATGTGAAAGAATAAGTAGAACAGTGCTGGAAGTTAGCTCATTTCCTTGACCCCACTGAAATATGGGAACTTGCAGAGGCATATTTTTAGATGAGTACTCTGACCAACACTTCTGCTCTGAGCTAGAGTTGTTTTGCTCTGGAGGGACCACAGTTGTAAACATAAGCCACTGATTTAAAAGCGTATCAAAAATAAGGGCCACTGAAGAACATGTGCATAAAGAAATTTATTGATTCGATATAGCTTAGTAAGATTGAGACCAAAGCATCGTTCTCCAGAAGCTTTCTTTGGGTGCTACTTAGAAGAACAAGAGAAAAGATGTCAATATAAAAAGTGGAGATGTAATCCTGTATGCACTGAAGTTCCATTAAGGTTGTTAGCAGACATCTATACTGCCAGTCCATTTTATTCAGCCCTACTCATATCAAATCTTCTGCAGTAGAACATGCAGGACAGACAATGCTTCTTTGCTTTACATGTCCTGGACAAAGAGTATTCAATATGTATTGGCATAAGAAAAATGGGTTGGATATGTCAAAATCTTCCCATGAATGGAGATGCTCCTACTGTCAGCAGGAGGCTTTTTATTCCACAGAGCTTTTCCACGAGTGGAATGGGGAAAGCAGATTATTTGTGTTAATTTTTCTTCTTCCTCTTCAGTCCCCTACATCACCCCAAAATCTCTTGTGAAGGGGGGGGGGACACAGTGGAGGTGTGGCACTGGGTGGAGTCAGTAAGAGGAAGGCTGATTAGCAAAAGTGGATCCATCCCACTGTATTCACACCCCGCATACATACACACAGTTTAGGGGAGCTTCTCTTGTCATGATAGCAACTCCTACCCTGATTTTTTGATTATCTTGGTTTGCTACAAACTAGTGGAAGGTTACTGAAAATGATGTAGGAATGCTATGTAGGTTTTGGGAGGGGGGGACTGAATCAGTGCATTGAGTACTGCTTTGTCCCAGACAGCATTATTAACATATTACAATGGTTATTATTATTAATGCTATATAGTATTATTTGCCATTATTATTATTTTCAGTCTAGGCCCACAGACTCATGATCAGTTTCAGCCTGTAGATGTACTTGCATAGATCTCTCTCTCTCTCTCTCTCTCTCTCTCTCTCTCTCTCTCTAAGTCGCTGAAAGCAAAACCCAACAGTATAAAAAATAAGTTTCCCACAATCATCTCATCTGATTGCTGGAGGTCCAAAACACTCGGTTTACTCAGATTTCCTATTCATCTCAATGGAGGGAAGCAACTCCATTCTCTCCCTACATTCGAAGGAATGGGATGTATTTATGTCAGACAGGCATGAGAAATCTACAGCCCTCTGATGTTCTTAGAAAACCACTCTCATAATCCCCAACAATCGGGCATTCTGCCTGGGGCTGATGAGTGTTGGAGTTCAATAAAATGTGAAAGGCCACATAGGTTTCTCCACCCTGTAGCAGGAGCTTAATGTTCACATTGAACTCTGCATCAAAGCAACAGCATACTGTTGGCCTATCTCTGGACAGGCAGGCATTGTCACACTCAGGGGATTTGCTGGACTATAACTTCCCTCATCCTTTATTGTTAGTTGTGCTGGCTAAGGGTGATGGGAGATTCAGCTGACAACATCTGGGAATACATGTGTTGCATACCATTGCTCTTAGAGCTTCATACATAACAATTGTTCAAAGTCTGAAATCTGCAAAAGAATCTGATAGATATTGCGGCCACAGGTTGACATCTGTCTTTGGCCATTATCTTTGTATCAGGAGGACTTGGTGTGCTCTGAAATGTGCAATTTTAAGCTGTAAACACTATAGATTTGTTGTTATTTGCAGGATTTGAAAATCTATTTCAGTGGGATAAATTGGTGGTGTTTGGCACTGCCAATAAAAAAAATCTCTCAAGATGTTAATGTTTCCATAGACTATAATGCTCTCGTTCTATTTACATAGAATAAATTACTGAGAGTTTCTTGTTGCATAGCTTTTGGATAAATTCTGCACCTTCTGTCTCTTTCTCCTCCTATCACAAACTTGTTCATGTAGCTTCAGTCTTGAAATGAATGCAGAAAATGTACAGGGGAGGCAATTCTAGAGAAAGTTAAGGGTGTTCCTGGTGTTGTCTTTGATGTAAACCTATTTGGATAATTGCCTTGTTCTGTTTTCATAATCCATGCTTTCACAGAGGCACCTGCAGCAAGTGATCTGGACATCCGCCCAGCATTCCGACGAGGGTGAGTATCATCACAGATACTTGTACTGGCAATGTAATATGAATGAAAACTTTTCCATATTTTTATATTTTCATATTTTACATACTCCCAAATTTGCTTTTTTTAAAAACCCAACCACCCTGAACTTTATTTGGATGCTAGAGAGAAAATGGGAACGTTTTCATTTAAAAAAATTTTTTTAGTTAAATCTGTTTTTATGAATAAGACCCCCTTTTAACAGTCTTTAACTTGTCTTTACATAACCTTTACATAATCACTGCACTATTTAAAAAAAATTAAATACGCAAAACCAGATCTATTTGCATTGGTTCAGATGTGTAATCACTTGAACTGATGCAGAAAAGGGAGAATGTGCCACATACAAAGCAGTACTTTACCACTTCAGGCACCTTCCCCTTGCCTCATGAGGGAAGATGAACTGTTCACACTCACACATAAACTCGAAAAACCATCACACCAGCATGGACTTTCTCCAGCAAAGCCTATCTCTGCGGGCAAGATTTCTTCTTCTTCTTTTTTTATAGCTTCTCCTCTCTACATGGGCAAGACTCCTCTTTTTTTTTTTTTAACAGCTTAAGAACTTCTCTCCGTCAGCAAGTTTTCTTTTAAAAGCTAGAAAAACCAGAGGAGGAAAGCCTTGTTACAGCTTGTTAAGGCAATTCCTTTTAACCACTCCACCTACAGGGCTTCAACAGAGCTGCAAATAAGTACCGTGTTTACCCAACAATAAGACAGGGTCTTATATTAATTTTTGTTCCAAAAAATGCATTAGGGATTATTTTCAGTGGATGTTTTATTTTTTTCATGTACAACAATCTACATTTATTCAAATACAGTCATGTCATCTTCTGGTTTCTGCACAATGGCGGAGGACGGGGTTTCACTTAACTGGGACTTATTATTACGAGCATCCTGAAAAATCATACTAGGCCTTATTTTCAGGTTAGGTCTTATTTTCGGGAAAACAGGGTAGTAAGCAAAGCTTTTGTCCTGTCCCCTTTGTGTGGCCACTTAACTCAGGCAGACCCAAATTCCCATGTGCAACGTGGGGTTGTGCCCATCTGAATTCTGTATTTGTGACTCTGATTTAGGAGCACAGTGGGAGGAGGGAGACGGATGACTTCAGCCTTTTCCAGGTATCTATGTTTAACCCTATATCCACACCCAGTCCTCATTATGAAATGTCACTCAAAGGCCCACTTAAATGAAGCAATCTAAATGTGTTGTCCATTTCGTCTATTTGCCTGTTTCATTGTTACACTAAAAAACGTCTTCGTCTTTAACAAAGCATCAGGCAAACACAAACCAATTACTTTAGTATGTGGCCTTCAAGGGAGATCGATTTAGTTGCAGGGAGAGAATGAGCCCAGTACGTGTTATTCTGTGAAAGCAGTGATTTCATAGATGGCCTGTGACTAAGGCAGATGGGGTGCCCCTTCAAATTTTGGAGTGAGGTGCCCCAGTATCCTGGTCTACAAGCCATTTCTGAATGCTTTTACACTGAATTGAAGGCATGGATGCTTTCCTGTGTTCCTTGGCTTCTCCTGGATACCCATTGATTTCCTCAAATAGGTTTTTGCTACCATTCCCACATAAACTCACAATTGCAAGAGAGGCTTTCTTTTTCCTCTATATAACCCGGATTTTATTATGGTTCTAGACTAGTGGTTCCCAACCTTTGGTCCCCAGATGTTCTTGGACTAAAACTCCCAGAAGCCTTCACCACTAGCTGTGCTGGCCAGGATTTCTGGCAGTTGCAGTCCAAGAACACCCAGGGATCCAAGGCTGGGAAGCACTGTTCTAGACTGACATGTAGTAAGATCAGGGCCTTCTCAGTAGTTGCCCCAATAAAGTATGCCCTAAACGTAATCTTCTTTGTCTAACTTTTGAAACTGTTATCTAGTAAATGGTTTGCCAATTGACTGATCTTTCATTCTAGTTTATTTACTTTGTTTTATCAGATTTCGCTATTTTCCTATTTTGTAAATCATGAAGTTGAAAGCTGAAATATAATAGTCATCAATAAAACAAAAATCAATTTGGATCTTATTGTAGGCATCTTTAAGACTGAAATAAATATTTAATTAAAAAAAATTCTCTTCATTTTTTTATAGAACTTTCAGGATATAAGTTCAGTTTTAAGTGGCCTTTTATTTTTAGAAACTTATGCAGTTTCATTTTAAATATATGTACAGGTATTTGATTCATAATGAATGTTGTATAAGTACACAATGTTTTATATGTTCACAAAATTCCACTTCCTTCCGCTAGTGGCAACATACAAATTACTTGACTAAAACTCTGTTTCCTCTTGGTTCTATCACTGGTTCTTGTCAAAATGAAAAGTTCAATCCCCCCAGAATTTTGAAAATATTAAAATGTTAATGTTGTCCTCTGAAAACATTTGCCCCCAAAATTATTCCTTATAACTGAGGAACTATTCAGCAATGATAGAAGGGAATGTATTACTGAAATATTGCACATAGATTCAGGAAATCCATTAACTGTGTTTATCTTTAGTTATTTAATAATAGTTGCAGAAAAGAAAAATAGATTTGCATGATAGATTAGCAGGTGCAATGGAGTTAGGAACTGGGTAGGATTTCCTCTATAAATTTTCAGAACAAAAAAGCAAAAGATAAAATAGTTAGTGGTTTTCCTTAAGTCTACTTTAACTCACAGACGGACGTCTGTTTCCTTGAGTCTTTCTGCAATCTTTAGTCAACACAGGATGATCTGGTGGAGGAGATGGAATATTTGGTGTGGATGTGGTTCATTGAATGAAAGCTTGGCATTTTTGCCTTAACAAAATACTCACACAAGTTTGTTTAAAGAGAGAATACTGTTATCTTCACCTTAGAACAAGAGTGTAAAATCTGTGGCTAAGGATGAGAAAGAAACTAATTTACCTAATTTTGCAGTATTTGCAAAATAAACTTAGTTATGATCCTCTTGATGTTGTTGAACCTCAAAGCAAAGCAAAATTTGCTGCTTATAAACCACCACATAGGGCTTATAGCACTCTCTGGGTGGTTTATAATTTAGTTATGCAGGCAAGACATTCCCCCTCACCCCCCAAGCTGGGAAGGATGGAAGGTTGAGTCAACCTTGAGCTAGCTATCTGTATCTGCTGGGATTAAAACAAGTCATGAGCAGAGTTTTTGACTTCAGTACTGCAGTTTAACCACTGTGCCACAAGGCTCTGTCTAACTTCAGTTCCCATCAGCCCCATCCAGCATAGCCAAAGGGATGGGGTGTGATGGGACCAACACTTTGGCAACATGTGCTGCTTGATCAGCTGAAGCATCACCCTTTGGGGCAGGTGGGGATAATCAAGGTTTTTTTAAAAATTGAGATTTTTTTTAGCACACTTGTGAAACTTATTTGACCTTCAGATTTGCCCTAGAATTAATTGTACCACCTACAACTTCGTGTAAAGGTGTTTTTTTTTCACTTACTGTGTTCCGCTTCTGTAATGTTCACTATCAGTGTTACTTGCTTTACTGTACAGTATGGATGGACATGAAGATGGCCGGGAGTTGGATTTTAGTGCCTTGTTGAGAAAGAGGTGAGTATGAAGGTCTGCAGGGCACAGGCATACACAGAATTAATGGGATGAGAAGCTAAAGGCCAGAATGAGTTAAGCCGAGCCTTTCCCCTCCCCAATTTTCTACCTGCCTGTCACATGCCTGGGCATGCAAAATAGTAGTCAACTGAGTGTGTGACCTGTGTATCTCCAAGTATGAGACAGCCAAGCAAAATGACTGTGCAAATTGGTTAGGCAATTTTGGATTTACATTGTGCCCCCAAAAGGATTCTGGCTGCCAAAAGCAAGAGTGATTATCGCTCTAGTAGTGAAACCCCCTTCAACAACAAATCAGCTTATGTGTGAAAGACTTGTCTGAGTAAAAAAAAAAATTCTACTGGTGGAAGGATAACAAAAAAGGGGACCACATTATTCTTCTCAGAGTCTTTTCATGCTAAAAGGAAGATGCTCTCTTATGAGTCCACCATATTCACCTCCAGGGAAGCTGGAACTGAAATAAGGGCCTCCACTGAAGATTTTAAAACCTGGGCTGGCTCATATGGGAGAATGCATCTTTTGAACAGCTTCACCCCAGGTCTTACAGTCATAGCCAGCATGTTGAATCAGGCCTGGAAACAGACCAGTAGCCACTACAGGTATCACAACACAGCAGCCACATTATTCTGGATCTACTGAAGTTTCCAGACACTTTAAAAAGGCAAGCTTATGTAAAGCATGTTACATCTGCCAAACCAAAGTCATATTTACCATGATCACATGAGAAATCTCTAGGCCCAGATATAGGTGACATGTTAGCATTGGTTATGCAAACCAATCGCTGACAGTGCTCCTACTATTAAGCTGTAGGCAACAGCAGCTATCAAGGAGATTGTTGATTGTTTGCAACAAAGAATGGTAATTCTTCTCCTTTTTCATGTTTTGTGTTTCTCTTTTTGTCTTTGCCTCTTTGTTTTGTCTCTTATAATTTGCCTGCCTGAACTTGCATCTCCATCTGGAAACACTTATTGGAATTCTGATGCCTGGAACAGAGAGTAATCTTTTATTTTAATTTTTGTATAAAGTTCATTGAAAGAGATGAAGTCAAAGGGCTATAGGATTTGCAAGATACAGTCTTTTCCCCTTTCAGAACTTGGAGCACCATGAGTTCCATACATTATTTTAAAATATAGTTAATAGCACTGCAAGGGTTATGAGCAGAATGTTAAATTAATTCGACTTCCTAAACGTTTTAATGCCTCCCTTCCCTTTTAGTCAGTTTTAAAATTAGAACAGGATCTTCAGTTTGTCCCTGCTGTGTAAATGCTATTGTCCAAACATGGTGATCTGGGATGAGTGATCTCATTTCCATCCCAGTATCAGCTGAGACCTCTACCGTGTAATACCACACCAGGGCCAAATGCATTCTTCTGCATGTTGGATTATGCAGATGTTTCTTGGGTCCTTCAAATAATTAAGGTCACCCTGTTTTTTTAATCATAGTATTCAGGTTGCAAACATCTCTGCTAATCATGCTTAGCTCTAGATTTAAATAAATTTTAGGTTTTACATGGCTGTTTCTTTCCTGTGGTTGGATCCCATGCTGCTTCAGTGATGCATTAATTGGGCCTCAGTTTAGTTATGTTGCTTTAAGTGGTGTGTAGTCACAGTAACTGGTGCTTGGTTTTATTTAATACAATATCCATAAAATGACAACATTGTTCCAATGTTTTGCCAAAGTAGTCATTATCCTTTCTTTTTTTTCTTTTTTTTTTCTGCTGAGCATTCTTGGCAAGAAGAAGAAAAAAGGAAAAGAAGATAGTTACCATGATAAAATTGATTAGATTTTTTTTAATGCTATGAAAGTTTTAATGGAAAAGAAGTATCACTTGTCATCATATATTCTGTTACTATACTTAAGTCTTATATACAATATTTTCATTCAGATGTTAGAATCACTGGTTTGGAACCCTGGAGATTATTTTGAAAGTTAGCACTGATCCTCTAATCATTAAGGATTGTTTCTTTTTCTGTATCTGAACTGTAGCTGCCCATTAAAGGACCTCTAAACAAATACTCATGTCTTTCCACTGCATTATCCCACCAGATATCTTGAGTGAGGAAGCAGCTTCTTCAAGGCTGGACTTGGCTTGCAGGTGTATTTTAGACATGGCTTCTCTTTTATTAAAAAGAAAGTAATGGCAGGTCACCTAAACTGGCTAGCATTCTAAGATTCTAGACAGTGATCTTGTTTCCCATGCTGTTTTGGTAACTCTGTTTAACAGAAATTAACTGAATTTAGGGAAACTATATTTGAATTTAGTTTCTCAAATGTGCCCCCAGTCTTGCAGATCCTGAGGAAATTCTACAGGATGTATCACATTTGTGTTGCTTTTGTTTTGAGCCATTGCATTACTTCTCCCAAAAAATGATGTAATAACTGGCGTGCAGCTTGATTCTGGGCATGTTTACCTATGGCCAAATGAGACATGACAGCATCCACACAATTGCACTGATTTTTTTTAACAACAACAACAAAAATAGAAAGTGCAAGAGGCCTAACCAGTATTGAGATCATGGCAGAATAGGAGTAGAGAGGCTTGTGTGAAGGATGGCTTGTCTGATTGTCTGATTTGGCCCTTAGAAGTGAATCACAAAGAGGGCAACAGGGTTATTTCCAGTTCGTTGTGCTTAATATTGCACAGTTGGTTAACCAACATAGGCTCAAACTGGATGCTACACAGAGCACATTATTAGAAATGAAAATCTCTCCAGTGCTTGAAAGAGGCCTGTTTGTCACAGCATGTGCTTTTTCACCCCCTTATCCTACAAATTTGCTTGTTTTATTTGGTGATTGCAAGGAGTACACACAGGCTTCATTTTCGTATCTGTTAGCTAAAGCATGGATCTGGGTAGAATCACTGTTAGCTTCTAAAAGTGTGTTGACTCTCAGCAAACTAGTTTTTAACTATTTTGTTTTCAGTGTCTATTCTTTAGATCAGAAAGTAAACATTTCACTGTGACTGTTTCGGGGATGGGCTGCTACCTAGTATTCTGAGAACTGTACTCCCAAAAAGTAACTTTTCCCACATCTGGAATATTTATAGTAGTTGTTCCTGGATTTATAGTCCACATTAGTAGTGATGGAAGAAGAATATGTGCTGTATATTTAGAGGACTGTAATGTTCTCTTTTGGACATCCATGTGGACAGAGGAAATCCAGGGGAAAGAATTCCCCAGACAACATAAAACCAAAACAGATTCTCCAAATGTCACATCCACAGTTTCTCACCCACAGCATTCAGCTAGTGATTGTCTTCCTGGAGAGCATCCTGGAAAGAAGGATACCATATTTAATATTGTTATGGGTCTTCATTTTCTGGCAAAGAAATCTAAATAGATGACATTGATGTAGAGGTACCATAGACCAGGAAGAGGTCAGGAGGAAGGGAACAGTTGTCACTGTGCTGTTACATGGGATGGTAAAGGGAGACCTTGAAAGAGGTGACAGCTGACGGGTTTGACTCAATCAAAGGTAATAAGATAGGAAAGAACCATTGCTAGGGCACACACAACTATTTTTAGCTTTCCGCACATGTTTAGAACACATCAACGGCTTACATTTTTGTTCAGCAGGTTCATCCAGAAACACCTTATTGCTTCCAAATTAATAGATAAAATGTTGCTGTGTTTCTATAGCATGGATTGCACATTATGCACATTATAGCAAAAATAGTACACTGGCGATTAGTTGGAGCCAGGACGAAAAGGTATGTGATGTAGAGGCATCCCTTCTCAAGAGCGATCCTGAGAGGTGCAGATGGAGAGGTGCAGAGGAGTCCCAGTCCAATCCCATGATTGTACCAGCAACGATATTTTACATACAGTCAAGAAAGACAAAAAGTTTGGAGTAGGCAGATAACATAAGAAACTGCTGTCTACCAATTCAACCCATTGGTCATCTACACTGGTACGATCAAGCCTCACCAGCGATGGTTCTCCAGGATTTGAGGCAGGGTTCTTTCTCAGTGCTACCTGGTGATCTCTCTAAGTACTGAAAAGGCTGCTCCTGTTTAGCCTCTGAAATAAGATTGGGAATTTTGGGGTGGGAGATGGTTCAAGTCATACTTCTTGGAATGCATTTGGTGTGCATTCTAAGCAATATAGTTCTAAAAGCCAGGGGTGGGCATCCTGTGAACATCCAGATGTCATTGTACTCTAGCCCCCAACAGCCCCAGCATCATGATCACCTATCAGAGGATATGTGAGTTGGACTCCAACAATATCTGAAAGGCTGCAGGTTCTCCTCACTCTACTCCCATCCTTACAAAATGTGGTAGAAGAATGAGCAGCATGGTATCTTTTAACGTGCCCTACTACCACTGCTCCCCGATCCATTCTATTTACTGGGTTTGTGGAAAACCATAGTCTACAAGACATTAGTTCTCATCACATGGAAATCATGCATTCTGTGAACATATGGCAGATGTAGAAGGGAACAAGTCACACTGAGGGCAGAGCTAGCCACCCTCCTTTGGGTCAGCAAAAGGTTTGCATGGAATTCTACATGTCCACAAATGTCTCTAGATTCTGTCTGTCCAGCTTGTGCTTGGTGCAGGGCAGTTATGTGCACATTTGGCAGAAGGTATGGAGTTTGGGGACACTGACAGGGTTGTAACTGTTCCTTCTTACCCAATTTCACTAAACATATGTTGAGACTTATGTAGACTGATTTATTGATATGATCCTGATTTATTGCCAGTAATGCCAGATATCCTGAAAAATACATTAAACCTCATTCAATCTCTAATTCCTTTACTGTTTCATTCCCTCCTATCTCAAAAAATTTACCAGAGTAGCTAACTTACGTTGAAATAAGAATGTGTACACAGCTTCACCATTGCAAGCAATTTTAAGTCTTGTTTTAATCTGTTAATTCTACTTATGGTAGTCTGAGCAAACCATAAACTCCACTGCATAACCATTGATGCAGACTGATAACAAAGGCTTTCCCAAAAGTATGTCTTTTGCTAACCTGAGTATGTGTGTTCTGCTTTTTCCAGCAATATTAAGCCCCACTGGTTGAAATGGGTGGCCTCTGTGGAAACATTGCAAGCACATCACTGTTTTGTATGAACTCGAATAGAAAGACGTGTTCGGGGAAAATGTCAGGTTTGGGGAGTGGGGAAGAGGGGGATGAACCAAGGCTTAGCCTTTTTTTCATTAGTAGAAATGATAGAGCTTAGAAGTATATAGAATTGATCTGATGTGCAGCAGCTTCTGTGCCTTATATTGCACTACCGTAAATCCTTAGTCTCCCTGCTAAGGAAAGTAGGCTTGCTCTTGTGATGGCTGCTAATGCTAATACATGTTGCCCTTTTTCTTGCTCATGGGGATGCTGCATGGTTCTTCCAAATATTTCTCTGCATCGTTCTCAAGTCCAGCAGTTTCTTGCGCTCAGTAAATCGGTAAGCTTTTCATTAAATGTTCTCTGCTAATTGTCAATCAATATCTTCCAATTAGTGTCTTCTGCCAAAATAACACAGAATATTAGTAGCATCTTAAAATAGGGGTGCCAAAGTTCAAGCTTATGAGATCTATTTCATTTTTTACTAGAACCCTGAGATACAGCAACCTGGTACAAGAGATACTATGTATGGCAGAACTTTGAGACTAAGGATTAATTTTGATAAAAAGAATGGAATGGAATTCATAGACTTTCCACATCAAAACTTGTTCTTGGTCATTCCAAACTTTCCGAATGTCACAACATACAATTGTGGGAGAAGAGGAGGTTTTTGTTGCTATTGTTTTTGCAGCTGCTGGGCATCAGAAAAGTTTTCTGATCTACAGAAGGTTCTTCAGAGAACTGCCTGTACTTCCATAGCCGTCTTCTGGTTGCCCCTGTCTTCAAGACCAATGCATTTATTATGGCCAATGCTTTTATAAACTAGAGTTATTCTCCAGTCAGCTTAAGTTTATAATATAATAAATGCATTTCTCGTAAGGTGGCCCTTTTGTCAGTTTTCTTAATAAGTATCTGTGCTATAAACCAATCTACATGTTAACTAGTGCTTCTGGGTGAGTTATTCGGTTGAGAGTCTACATTTTATATTATTGTTCCATCTAGTATCTGCTAGATTGTTTTTAAAATCCATAGATAGTTTTAGAGTTGTTCAGTCAGTGACAATGTATTCCATAAAATTTCAAAACCAGAACTTGATGCCAAGAAATGAGTCCTTATGATGTCACAGGACAAGCGTATTGTCATATCACAAAGGTGGGTCTTTGTGATATCACAGAGCCAAGGAATAGAACATGGGCCAAAACTGCTGCTGGGCTACCTGATTGTTGAAATAGGCAGGAGGGGGAAATATGACCAGAATCCACATAGAACACAGCTAACCAGCTAATGGACCAATCCAGAATCAAAGGGAATGCATTTTTCTTGTTATTGGCCAGATAGATGGGGGGGAAATGGTCAGGAACTGCAGCAATGCTGCTATTCTCACTAGAACTCAGATCCCATACCACCTTACTTACAGCACACGTAACACCTGGAAAGTTTTTCCAGGCCCTATGATCCTGCTGGGGACTCTGGAAGGCTCACTGTCAGCCCACAGGAAGTATTGTGTTTCTGTGATGTGCCTTGCCCCACTGCTACTAGAGTTTGTGCAACAAGAAGGCTCATAAGTCTCTGTGCTGGTGCACCACTTCCTTCCTGGCTTGAAATGACTCCATGTGCATATGTGGATATACTTTTTGGTAGTCTCCCAAGTCCCTTGCACTCAATTTTCGGAGCATAAATGCTGTGCAAGTGCAACAGACATACAAACACCTTTGTACTTAGCCAGGAATCCCAGCCAGGAATGAGTAGAGATGGATTCCCAGACTTTAATGCTATTCTACACACAAAAATCACATGCTTGACTTATCCTACAGTGCTTACCATGGGAGTTGTCCACCTCCTGCATTTCAGGGAAGCATAGCAATACCACATGGATTCAGCTGTCATTGTGAGAACCCTAAAAGTTCCACTTAAAAATGTCATTTTAAAAAGAAATTACCACTCAGATGTTGTAAAAGGGAAAACTAAATGAGTCACTATCCCATGTATAATAAAACAACAACAACAACAGGCTGAGGGAGGTTTCCCACAGAAACCCCCACTCAATGATCCCTTTAAAAGCAAAAAAAAAAACAACAACAAAACAAAGCAGGCTGCTTATATACACCCCTTCCCCAAATCGCTTCAAGCACTCTCTGGGTGGTTTACAAGTTAACTATGCAGGCTACACATTGGTTCTCCCCCCCCAGCGAGCTGGGTACTCATTTTACCAGCCTCAGAAGGATAGAAGGCTGAGTCAGCCTTGAGCCGGCTACCTGGGATTGAACCCTGGATCGTGAGCACAGTTTTAGGTACAGCAGTTTAACCACTGTGCCATGAGGCTCTAGACAGTCTTTGTGTAAAAACCACAGAGAAAGACTGTCTATTTCTTCACAGGCTGACCTCCATTACCCTTATTCCAAGGCAGACAAGACTGATGTTCTTAAAGAGCTGGTTTAGAAATCTGAAGTGAAAGGTTGGTTGTGTTGGCTACTCCAAATCTTTCCTGAGGAAATGCCAGCAGGACAATCTGAGCAAATTTGCATGAAATGGTAAAACAGAGCCTAAATCCAGTTACTGGTCCCAACTAAAATAGATCCAAGTAAAACTAAAGCTAAATCATCACTTATGTAAACCATATTGTTCCAAAGGGTCTACTCCAGTTGGGACTAGCAGTTAGGCTTGGGATTCCTGGCTTACTTGGAATGAGCAGGATGCTGATAAGAGTCTATTCGCTTCCTCTATTCTTCCTGCTCACATAAGCAAGCAAATTTATTGTAACTTCCAAACCAAGGATCCTAGTTTGTTGTTCCTAAACTAATCAGGGTTTGGAAGCCAATAACAAACTCTGGCTTCTTGCTGAAAAAAATATAAGGTTTTTTTTTTAAGGCAGATCCTGGGTTTGGAAAGTACATTAAACAATTAATGTCTTGTCAGTTTATTGGCTTCCGTGAGTGGGAAGAACAAAGTGGAAGTAAGCAGGCTGCATGCACCACCCTGAATCCTGACTTACTGTGACGTGTAAATGCAGTCTTAGTTTTTCTATGCCTTAAGTGCCCCAATCAAAAATAGACAGCTGAGCAGATCGACATTTTAACCAAGAAACTGTAAAAAAAATTTTGGTTCTACAGAGATATACAAATGGGAGAATCTTCCTGGATTATATAAAGCCCTTTTTAATAGAATGCTATATACTGCTTTTTGGTAGAAATGAAGCAAAAACTGAATCACAGCCAGACGTTGACGTCTGGGAAATCCTTCGGCATGCTCCTCCTTCAGAGTACGAGAAAATTGCCTTCCAGTATGGCATCACTGATCTGCGAGGGATGTTAAAACGCCTCAAACGTATGAAGAAGGAGGAAAAGAAAAGCACATGTAAGAGGACGGTTTGGATTCCCACCCCTTCACAGTAGCCCTCAAACCCTTTTATTTTTAAAAAAAGGAATCATAGATCTTTTCAAATGTTCATGTCACTTTCCCCGCTTATGTTTATTATAAAGAACTGATTCTAGAGAATTAGAGCTGGTGGGGACAAAAGTGAATAGGGTCACAAGTAGAAGGGGACAGATAAAATGTAGACATGATAGTGAGAGCTTAGGAGTGTCTGGTGAAGAAATGTAGCTTAAGCAAAAGGATGGAAAAAGAGGAGAATCTCATGGTTGCTATCATTATTCAATAATTGTTTGCAGATTATTTTATAAGCAAATGTTCCCACTGAATTTCAAAAAACAACAAAAAGGTAAACCACTGCACAGCCACCATGTATCAACTAAGTGAAGATTAAAATAATTAGGTACTCTCAAGTCTATTCATATTTATGGCAATCCTTTTCAAGGTTTTCTAGGTATAGAGTACTCAAAAGTGGTTTACCATTCCTTTCTTCTGGGGTTGCTCTGGGACTATGCAGCTTGTCCAAGGCTACACAGACTGGCTCATCTCTTGGGAGACACAGTAGGGAATGGAACTCCCAACCTGTGGTATCCAACTTGTTAAAGTATCCAGCCTGCAAGCAAAGATTTTGGTGCCAAGCAAAGACTTTTACATTTGCCCTGGCATATTAAAATTTTGTACTGCTTCCATCTGTTTATAACATTTGTTGTGTGATATTCAGTTAACTCCTCACACCAACAGAACAGTTTCCATTGGCAGAACAGGAAAGCAGATTCCCCTCTTGTATTGAAGCCCCTTTGTGCAACCTCAAATTCTGCTCCCAAGGGTTGGTAATGGTCTAGAACAAATTACACCAGGGAGAGCAGTTTGCAGGCAAGAGGAAAGATGGAGGAAGTACCACTGTTCAAACAGAAGTCTACTTGTGCAATGCTAAACTTGACCCTTAACGTTCCGCTTCATTTTCATTTAGCATATTCTTTTACTATATTCCTTTTAAACATTTAAATAATTGTTACATCTGTTGCACATCCAATCTATTGAATGAACAGCAGTAAGGGAACACTTCAACCACCATCTAGTTATGATGGTATCTCCCCCACAGAAATAAATGGTGAAGTATGTCCTTTTTTTCTTTATGACAAGCTTTTTATTACAACCCTGATTTATTGATGCTTCACTTCTACCTCTGTCTCCTGCTGTTCTGAAATCTTAAGATATCTACTTGTGTTTTTTAGCCAAATGAACAATGAACGGTGACATCTGGAAGTTGAGTCATGGCAACTGGACTTCTTTCTTGTTAGGCTGAAACGTTTCGCTACTCATCCAAGCAGCTTCTTCAGTCTGAGGAGAGTTGGTAGGAGACCTCTGATATATCCTCCATGTTGGTTTCACTTTCCCCTGATCTGAATAGGTTCGTTAGAAGGACAAAGGACTCGGGGTGAGGGATAATCCCACTTCTGCAGTGCTTCTCCACCCATTGTCATGGGTCATTAACAGTGGTATTTCTGGTGTGTGTGGTCCTAATCTTTCTGGGGATGGATGAAAGGGCAGCATGATAAATAGGAGACAGATTGTATCCAAGGTCTCCACCCCTGTTGAGTGAGGGATTTTCTATATGCACCTGTATGGACTCCCTGACCCCTCTCTCATACCACCTATCTTCTTGGTCCCAAATGAGTACATCTTGGTTGTCAAATGAGTGTCCTTTGTCCTTCAAATGAAGGAACACTGCTGATTGTGGTCCTGAGCCATTGCCCCTCCTGTGCTGGGCCATTCTCCTGTTTAGTGGCTGTACAGGAGGGGCAATCCCTCACTCGACAGGGGTGGAGGTCTTAGATAGAATCTGTCTCCTATTTATTATGTTGCCCTTTCATCCATCCCCGGAAAGGTTAGGACCACACACATACCAGAAATACCACTGTTAATGACCATAAACAACCCATGACAATGGGTGGAGAAGGACTGCAGAAGTGGGATTATCCCTCACCCCCAGTCCTTTGTCCTTCTAATGAGCCTATTCAGACCAGGGCTAAGTGAAACGAACGTGGAGGATAAATCAGACTGGAGAAGCTACTTGGATGAGTAGCGAAACGTTTCAGCCTAACAAGAAAGAAGTCCCATTGCCATGACCCAACCTCACCTGGATGACTGAAAATCTTCACAGATATAATGAACAGTGACAATTATGAGATGAATACTGTAGTTTTCTAACTTTCTCAAGTATTATTTTTAACTCTTTGGAAATTATGTTGTAGATAAGCTCCAGAATATTGAAGGATATTAGAGAATGTTCCATTCCTGTCTTCCTTCTTAAATTTGTAGTGGAATACTAGCAATGTTTGAATAGAACAAATTATGATGTTGTAACTGCCTTTCCCCTAGCCTTTGTCAAGAGGCTGGATCCTGCCTACCAGGTTGACAAAGGTCAGAAGATCAAGTTAGTGGTGGAACTTGCTAACCCAGATGAAGAAGTGAAATGGCTGAAGAATGGGCAAGAGATTCAAGTGATCGGCAGGTAACAGAGGAAGATAAAGCATAATAATAAAACCATCTTATCAAATACTGTAATCTAGAATGTGACTATCCCAATTGCCTTCAGTTAGAGGAGGAGGGGGAAATGGGGTATACTTGTCCATTACCATATAAGACAGCTGATTAACACTAATTTTCATGTTCTTTGATTTTCATTTAATTTCCATATCTGGAACTGAAACCCATCAATGGATCGTCCCTTAGCAAGTAAGTTTTCATAGGTCTGTCTGTTTATTATTAATTTTTCTATCTCACAATAGGATGACAAAAACCATCATATAAGAATATAGTAATTTTTACTGTTTTCGCCCCTCCCCCCTTCATGGATTTTTTTTTTCCTGATGAAGAGGAGACAGTTCTTGGGTGGGAGGGTTCAGATCTTAAACAATTTCTTTTTTTGTCTGATTCCCTCTGAACCAATATTTGCCTCATGATCTGTAGGCCATGATGGAACATTTTTTTAACCCAAGTTAGTGCTAGCTTGAAATACGGCAAATGGGATAGACCACCTCTGCTTTATGAAGAAGCTTCTGAGGAGATCTGTTCTGGTGTCTGTTACTTGTGTAAACACTGTTTGGTTGATAATATTTCTTAACCCACGCTCCAAAGATGGACGACTTCCTCAGCAGCCTTGTGTGGAAATCTGTAAAAGGGAGAGGGATAGCTAATGTGCGCCCATCACCTAGACCAAGATGAGAACAGTAAAAAAAAAAAACCCTCTCTCTTCAGTGCCAGATCCTGGTACAAAGTGGCCAAGAGTTGCCCTCATAGGTACATGTGTTCATATGAAAGAGGGACTTTTTCTTGGCTGCTCGCAGGTGTAGAACTCCTTTCCACAAGAGGCTATGTTGGTCTCCTCCCTGATGTCCTTTTGCTACTTCCTCTCCTTAAAGATTTTTTTAAAATTGCATCTGGGTTTTAATAATTTGGTAAGCTTCCTTGGGTTTCTACATTGGGAGAAATACAGGAGAGAGAGAGAGAATAAATAAGCAAGTAAATAAATAAACCTTGCTCCTTTCTGTGGTAATACATTTAGATTCTCTTTGCATTGCACCAGATATATTTTTGAGGCTCTTGGAAATAAAAGGATTCTAACCATCAACCACTGTTCATTGGCTGATGATGCAGCGTATCAGTGTGTGGTTGGAGAGGAGAAGAGTTTTACAGAACTCTTTGTAAGAGGTGAGCATGGTTAATTATCATTGTTGGTTCGAGATATGACAAATCCAGGTTCAAGTCTAGCCCCGTGCAATATTCTTCACCTTCAATATTTGTAGGGCAAAAAACTTTAATTTTGATGGGTGTGGACAAAACCTACTTTGAAATAAAATCAACCCTTCTAATTTTTCCTCTGTCTTCTGCTGTTTTGGCACCATTTTTAACTTTATCAGGGTTTTTTCATTCTTCGCCACTGTGTAACCTCCGACAGTCAGCTATCACATGATGAATGTGATGGCATTCAATAGGCATGGAGTCAATCAGATGTGCTTAATTTTAGGGTGGGGAATCTTTAGTCTTCCACAGGAGTTAGATTACAATTCCTGTAATCCCTTACCATTGGATGCACTGACCAGAGTTTCTGGGAACCCACATCTAGAACAACTGGAGGGCCAAAAATTCCCTTGCCCTGATTGTATCACTTGAGAACAAACAAATGTGCACTCTAAAGTCTCGTTCCAATTCTAGTCATGCCAAAGTGGACATTCTGTTCAGATATTTAATTATGTATGTATGTATGTACTTATATAATACCCTACCTTTCAGAGGTTCAAGATGCTTTACAAAATAGGGAGGGATAGATAAATTAAAATATTAAAAATACATATAAACATGGAAGAATATTAAAAGACCATTAAATTTAAAACAAATTAAAATTTTAACTTTTTTTAAGTTAAAATGAAACAATAAGACATGAATTTCAGAAAAAATATTAAAGAAATAAGTATGCTATATTTGTACATTGTATTATAGCTGCACAGTAGTGCAACTATGTCATTGTGCAGCAGAGCAAATCAACATTTTATAAGACAATTCTATAAATGGGGGCAGCCCAAACAAAAATTATAACTTTGAAACTGGACTTTAGATCTGTGCCAAATTTCACACAAGTATAGCAGACAGTCTGCTCCTGCTCCATGCCAAATTTGGAGATGTTTGGGCAAATGTTTTTTGAGTTATGATTTTTAAAAGTAAAACTGTTTAACCCCCCCTCCTGCAGAAACAAGCAACCCTTAATGTCCCCCGATTTAAAATATCTCATACAAATTGAAAAGACCAATCTTGATTATTTTGAAAGAGAATGGTTGATCCCACCCACATTTTTTATTTGGAAAGAATCCAGGGTGCAGAGGCTGAAATATTGATCCTCAAAAAAGGCCTTTCAAAGGGGAAAAACAACCACTTTGTTATAAGACTAAGCATGTATGGAACAAGTTTACTGGCAAGAACGTTCTGTGGTTGCAGCTTCATGGGACAGGAAGGGGGATGTTTGAAGAGCAATAGAAGGTCACAGAAACAGTCAAACGACAGTAAAGAAAAAAACCAAGCTTGCTTTAAAGAAAGTAATGGAGTGCAAACTTTGTCTTCTTTCTGAGAACAAATCTATTCTTCATTTCTAGAGCCTCCTATACTGATTACTCATCCTCTGGAAGACCAGGTGGTCATGGTTGGAGAAAGAGTAGAATTTGAAGCAGAAGTAACCGAAGAAGGGGCGACTGTGAAGTGGTATGTGGACAATACTGTAAGATGGAAGCTCTATTTTCAGGTGTAATTTAAGAAATCCAAGCACTTATTCTTGAAAATACTAGAGAGACAGAAACTCTCACTTGTGTTTGCTGCTTCTCCTAGCATCAAACATAGGGTTCAAGTACATCTCCTGTTAATGTTGGATCCTTTTTGTCTTCACTCTAGCATAAGAACACACAGCCACAACCCAGATCAGAACCATTTAAAGTATGTGTGTGTGTGTGTGTGTGTGTGTGTGTGTGTGTAACAGTTTGCCTTTTTCTCAACCAGTTTTTATTTTAAACAACCTCCTCATGCATGAGGATTTTTAAAAAAGAATAAGAGGAAAAACCTCCCTTGGTCAATTCTGCGTTTTTTCAAAAGCCCTGTATGGAAAGGGAATTTTTTTAATGAAAAGCAGCTGCAGGGTGGTATAAACTTATTTTATTCGTGCTGACAGGTCCTAGCCTGCATCAGGGTGATACATGCTTACATTAGAATAATGGAAAAAAGAAACAAAGTGGCATTTTTCATTTATTATATGCCATGTAGTTTGACCTTTAGTAAGAACAGGAACCAGAGAGAGATCCAGCTGATCTCCATTCTGAGGCAATAAGCAGAAGACTGAGGGGAGAATCCACACTGTCTGAAGGCAATAAAGATACTCAGTTCACTCGGTTCTTCTCACCTTTTACTTTAAACATCCATGGATCTAAAGGAATGCAGACTGCCTCCAGGGGTCTGGGAACCACACATGCCCATTCCTTGAATTTGCATCGCTACACTCACTTTTATGTTGCCTCTCCAACCAATTTTTTTTCTTGTAAAAATGGGATTTTGAAAATGAAAGCACCCCTTGTGCCCTCTAGTGGCCTGAAAATTTTTAATCTTCTTTGATTAGGGGGGTGCAGAAGGACACGGAAGTGCTGTGCCACTGATAATATGGCAAAATTGCCCCTCATATACCACAGAAGGCACAAAAAATTGTAAACAGGGGTGTATGGGAGTGCGGGCGGCTATATCTGGGACCCTGGGGGCTTAATGCAGTCTACGAGCCACCTGTTGCCCACCCCTGGTCTAAAGGCTGTTTCAGAAATCATCATTTTCCTACTGATTGTTACGCACACCATTACTTTGGAAGTAACATGCAATTGTTTTGCCTTACATTTATGCATTAAAGAAAGACAAAATATATCATAGTCTATTTGTTAAGGTGGCTAAGTGCTGTATGAAATGTGGTTACCTGAGGACAGAACTATATAATAAACAGACCTCTCTTTCATCCTTTCTTTGCCTAAGGTTAATGAGAGTATGGGTCATTTGCTGGAGAAAATGAGCTGGTATTAAGTAGAATGCTTAACCATTCTCTGCACATCCGTCAACTCTGCTCTGTGAATGTTCACCATCTCTTTCTTTATATATATTCTCAAATTTTGAACCAAGAAGATCAGGTACACAGAAGAACCACAAGGGATGGGAATGTGATTTGAAGATGATAAACATCTTTGGCACGAATTTTCCTAACAAATCTCATTCCTCTGACCCTCCTTTTATATTATTCAGCAGATATATGTTTGGAAACATGTGTTTGGCGTTCTTATTTTATATTTTTATTAATTACTTAAAAGCAAGACAAATTAATAGTAGCTAAAAGAGAGATACAATAGGTATAGCCATACAATTGTTATATTGCAAAAAGCAAAAAAGAAAAAAAGAAAAAAAGGGAGAAACAAACAAAAACAAAACAAAACACAAGAGTGTCTATATGTAGACTTCTGTGAAAGGTTTCCAAATAGCGAAAAATATATCCATGCATAGATCTCATCTGCATGGCATACATTCATATATCAATAGTGTATCCACTGGATTACTGGTGATGGGCTATTTTTCCAAAGCTACAAAATCTATCTTTTTGCAGTTGTAAAACCACAGAGAGTTCATCTATGTTGGCCTTTGGTTAATCTCCAAGAAGCAGGTATATAATTTAAAAGTACATACGCATCAGTAAAGATCAAAGATTGTTCCAGTACAAAATTACTGTGAGTAATAACTCCTCTCCAAAAGGAGCTTGCAACTGGGCATAACCGCAGCAAATGACTCCGAGATGCATCAAGAGAATCACAGCACCAACATTTAGATGATTTGCTCTGACCCTTTCTAAAAAGATGCTGCCATGTCCAATATATTCTAAATATGATCTTTTCTTGGATGAGTTGTAGTGTATGATTTATAGATATCTCAGGTACACTAGTGAGTGCTTTCTCCCATTGATTAGATAAAATAACATGATCCATTTCCTCGTTCCATTCATCTTTGAGACCTTGTGTATGTGTTTGGTATTATAAAATTTAGTGTCAAATGCACCTATTACATAGAACATGTGATGTCATGTCATATTATCTTTCTCATGGACCCAAATCCTCTTACTTAGTTACACTGAATAGCACTAATGGTGTGACTTTTGAAGGCAAATTGCCCCAAGTTAATGAATCACTGTAGACATTATTCGTTGCATATTGAGTTATATGACAGTGATTTCTCAACTTAGGGCACTTAGCCTTCAAACGTTACACTGTTTGCGTTGCTACCCAAGAAGATTTGGGCCACTGTTTGTTACCTGTTTAAAAAGTATATTTTATTTTCTACTTTAGAGGTGGGGTGCCTTTACACTGTACTGCAGAACATGTCTACCAACTCTCTTTACACCAGTGGTCTATTATTTTGTGGATGCTGAGCTTTTTATTCATTTATCAATTTATGTTAGGGTTGTAAACAGACACACACACACACACACACACACACATTCACTATAACATTCCCACAGATGAAAAGCTATTTGTCATCTTCTCATGCATTTATCGGGCAGGGGAGGGTAACAGACCTGTGCAGCTAGTGACTGTGTGTTTGTGTATGTGTGTGTGTGTAATTTGTATATACATTACACTAATGAAAATATAGCTCAATTAATTCATGTATTGTTCAGTGTTCGTTTAAAGATGCCTGGAAATATCTGGCTGTGTGGGGTATGTGGGTGTACATGGGTGTGAAAGTCTCTAATCCTTCCAAACGCACAATGCAGCTGCCATGATCTGATCTTGTAGTTCGTAGCTACTCCCTGAAATATAAATGCTTATTATAGAGTATTGATAGCTGTGGAATGGCCATTAGACAAGAGTGGAGCGCAGCTGTCCCCAGCTTTCACTGGAGTCAGGGCCCCAAGGAAGAACACTCAGACTCACAACAAACCTCTAAAATGTCTAAAAAAATCGTTCACTGCTATTTCAAGGGCATCAGAAGTGAGTATTTGTCAGTATCAAATATTAAATCAGTGTAGAGAAACTGAAGTCAGCGTTTAGAAAGAAAATGAAAAACCATAAAGTAGAACAAAGAACATTTAAGGCAAAATTGTTGTTGTTGTTTAGTTGTTAAGTCATGTCTGACTCTTCATGACCCCATGGACCAGAGCACGCCAGGCTCTCCTGTCTTCCACTGCCTCCCGGAGTTGGGTCAAATTCATGTTGGTAGCTTCGGTGACACTGTCCAACCATCTCATCCTCTGACGTCCCCTTCTCCTCTTGCCTTCGCTCTTTCCCAACATCAGGGTCTTTTCCAGGGAGTCTTCTCTTCTCATGAGATGGCCAAAGTATTGGAGCCTCAGCTTCAGGATCTGTCCTTCCAGTGAGCACTCAGGGTTGATTTCCTTCAGAATGGATAGGTTTGATCTCCTTGCAGTCCAGGGGACTCTCGAGAGCCTCCTCCAGCACCACAATTAAAAAGCATCAATTCTTCAGCGGTCAGCCTTCTTTATGGGCCAGCTCTCACTTCCATACATTGCTACTGGAAAAACCATAGCTTTGACTATCCGGACCTTTGTCGGCAAGGTGATGTCTCTGCTTTTTAAGATGCTGTCTAGGTTTGTCATCGCTTTCCTCCCAAGAAGCAGGAGTCTTTTAATTTCGTGGCTGCTGTCACCAACTGCAGTGATCATGGAGCCCAAGAAAGTAAAATCTGTCACTGCCTCAATATCTTCCCCTTCTATTTGCCAGGAGGGGATGGGACCAGTGGCCATGATCTTAGTTTTTTTGATGCTGAGCTTCAGACCATTTTTGGCGCTCTCCTCTTTCACCTTCATTAAGAGGTTCTTTAATTCCTCCTCACTTTCTGCCATCAGAGTGGTATCATCTGCATATCGGAGGTTGTTGATACTGTATTTCTTCCGGCAATCTTAATTCCGGCTTGGGATTCGTCCAGTCCAGCCTTTCGCATGATGTATTCTGCATATAAGTTAAATAAGCAGGGAGACAAATACAGCCTTGTCATACTCCTTTCCCAATTTTGAACCAATCAGTTGTTCCATATCCAACTGTTGCTTCCTGTCCCACACATAGATTTCTCAGGAGATAGATAAGGTGGTCAGGCACTCCCATTTCTTTAAGAACTTGCCATAGTTTGCTGTGGTCCACACAATCAAAGGCTTTTGCGTAGTCAATGAAGCAGAAGTAGATGTTTTTCTGGAACTCTCTGGCTTTCTCCATAATCCAGCGCATGTTAGCAATTTGGTCTCTAGTTCCTCTGCCCCTTCGAAATCCAGCTTGTACTTCTGGGAGTTCTCGATCCACATACTGCTGAAGCCTACCTTGTAGGAGTTTGAGCATAACCTTGCTAGTGTGTGAAATGAGTGCAATTGTACAGTAGTTGGAGCATTCTTTGGCACTGTCCTTCTTTGGGATTGCGATGTAGACTGATCTTTTCCAATCCTCTGGCCACTGCTGAGTTTTCCAAACTTGCTGGCATATTGAGTGTAGCACCTTAACAGCGTCAACTTTTAAGATTTTAAATAGTTCAACTGGAATGCCATCACCTCCACTGGCCCTGTTGTTAGCCATGCTTTCTAAGGCCCACTTGACTTCACTCTCCAGGATGTCTGGCTCAAGGTCAGCAATCACACTATCTGGGTTGTCCAGGACATCCAGATCTTTCTGGTATAATTCCTCTGTGTATTCTTGCCACCTTTTCTTGATGTCTTCAGCTTCTGTGAGGTCCCTACCATTTTTGTCCTTTATCATGTCCATCTTTGCACGAAATGTTCCTTTAATATCTCCAATTTTCTTGAACAGATCTCTGGTTTTTCCCTTTCTATTATTTTCCTCTATATATTTGCACTGTTCATTTAAGAAGGCCCTCTTGTCTCTCCTTGCTATTCTTTGGAAGTCTGCATTCCATTTTCTGTAACTTTCCCTATCTCCCTTGCATTTTGTTTCCCTTCTCTTCTCTGCTATTTGTAAGGCCTTGTTGGACAGCCACTTTGCTTTCTTGCATTTCCTTTTCTTTGGGATGGTTTTTGTTGCTGCCTCCTGTACAATGTTACGAGCCTCCATCCATAGTTCTTCAGGAACGCTGTCCACCAAATCTAGTTCCTTAAATCTGTTCTTCACTTCCACTGTGTATTCATAAGGGATTTGGTTTAGATTATACCTGACTGGCCCAGTGGTTTTTCCTACTTTCTTCAGTTTAAGCTTGAGTTTTGCTATAAGAAGCTGATGATCAGAGCCACAATCAGCTCCAGGTCTTGTTTTTGCTGACTGTATAGAGCTTCTCCATCTTTGGCTGCAGAGAACATAATCAATCTGATTTCGGTATTGCCCATCTGGTGATGTCCGTGTGTAGAGTCGCCTCTTGTGTTGTTGGAAAAGAGTGTTTGTGATGACCAGCTTGTTCTCTTGACAAAACTCTATTAGCCTTTGCCCTGCTTCGTTTTGAACTCCACGGCCAAACTTACCTGTTGTTCCTTTTATCTCTTGACTCCCTACTTTAGCATTCCAGTCCCCTATAATGAGAAGAACATCTTTCTTTGGTGTCAGTTCTAGAAGGTGTTGTAAGTCTTCATAGAATTGGTCAATTTCAGCCTCTTCAGCTTCGGTGGTTGGTGCATAAACTTGGATTACTGTGATGTTGAAAGGTCTGCCTTGGATTTGTATTGAAATCATTCTATCATTTTTGAGATTATATCCCAGTACAGCTTTTCCCACTCTTTTGATAATCGTCTGAATTGAATTCGCCCATTCCCCTTCCATTTTAGTTCACTGACACCCAGGATGTCAATGTTTATTCTTGCTCCTGTTTGACCACGTCCAGCTTACCAAGGTTCATAGATCTTACATTTCAGGTTCCTATGCAGTATTTTTCATTGCAGCATCGGACTTTCCTTTCACTTCCAGGCGCGTCCGCAGCTGAGTGTCCTTTCGGCTTTGGCCCAACCACTTCATTAGCTCTGGAGCTACTTGTCCTTGTCCTCCGCTCTTCCTCAGTAGCGTGTTGGACACCTTCCGACCTGAGGGGCTCATCTTCCAGCGTCATATCTTTTAGCCTTTTGTTTCTGTCCATGGAGTTTTCTTGGCAAAGTTACTGGAGTGGCTTGCCAGTTCCTGCTCCAGGTGGATCGCGTTTAGTCAGAACTCTCCACTATGACCTGTCTGTTTTGGGTGTCCCTGCACGGCATAGCCCATAGCTTCTCTGAATTACTCAAGCCCCTTCGCCATGACAAGACAGCAATCCATGAAGGGGAAGGCAAAATTACTGTGACCTAAATCTAGTTGTTGATCCCAGGTAAAGCAGATCCATTGAATCTCTTGCTGAATGATGAGTCAATACTTAGGCAAGTACTACTGAATGCTGGAGGTCTGCTCTTGCTGGAACTCCCAATTGGATCCAGACCCTTATCGGTTGCATTTTTATTTATTTTCTTCTTTGTTTTAACTTTTATGTTTGCTGTATGTTATTGCTAAGTACAAGGAAAAAGTGTGATGCACCCTTGAGTGTAGGATAGTTCCCCCTCCTACCCCAAATAAGCAGCAGGGGATGGGTAAGAGAGTGAGGAGTTAGAATTGTACTTCAATGGGGAAGTAAGGAGTGTTTAACTCTTTACCTCCTGCTGCAGTTGCCACCTTGATCCTCTTCATCCTGTGACTGGTATTTGAATGGGTTGGGATTGCTCTGATGCTAATGAAAATGCCTTATCCATGCTAATGGGGGAATTCTGCTAGGGGAAGCAAGAGGTTAAATCTCCCTGTATCCCATGTGAGGATTTCAATCTAGGTGAGCCCCCTTCTTCAAACTAGCTATTTTGGGAATAGGAGGGGAAACTGCTCAAGCGCAAACTATGTGATGTTGTCATGTTTAATTCAGTAGCAGTCTAGATGAAATCCTGCATCACCCTTTAGTGCTGAGTTTGAATGTAATCCTCATTATTTAATTCCTTCTCATGGTACCTTGACTGGAATAAAGTCATGTCTGTTTTACATAAGAAGAAGCAAAAAAAGATGATCGGTTATGTTCACATCATGTCATGAATCTGTTGCAACATTGTGACAATCATGTTAGCCAAACAATATCTGACATTTCTAGGGAGAAGGATGGAGTGGAGCTCACTCGGGAAGAGGCGTTCAAATATCGATTCAAAATGGATGGTAAAAAACACTACCTCATAATTAATGAATCCACTATGGAGGATAATGGGCACTACAAAGTGAAGACCAATGGTGGGGAGTCTGTTGCTGAATTAATTATACAAGGTGAGATATGAGTAATAATGCGTTAGGAACTTTTCTTTCAATGTGGAGGTAGTGGCTGCCTGAATTGCACTCTGTAGAAGAATAATGGCTGCTAGTGAGATCACTAGTAGTAGGAGAGCTAATTATTCAGGCCTCCAAGAGCATATTATAGGGATTGTTAGGCCGGATGTAATAGATATCCCGATAACAACAGGTGCTTGCTTATCAAGTCTAGTTAAAGTCTCACGTGCTCTGGATGGCTCTTCCTATTTCACCTTTCCTCAAACAGTTTCTTTAGTCACTTCTTTTTGTTAAGGCAACATCAACAGCTGTGGTGCTTGGTTGACCTCTGACCTGCTAATGTTTGTGTGGCTTCATCTCCAAATTTATGATCTCAGAGAAGAAGCTGGAAGTGTATCAGAGTATTGCAGATCTGACCGTGAAGGCACGGGACCAGGCCGTGTTCAAGTGCGAGGTTTCTGATGAGAACGTGAAAGGCATTTGGCTTAAAAATGGCAAGAAGGTGATCCCAAACGAGCGGATTAAAATCTCTCATATTGGCAGGTAAGTTGTCCTTGAAACTGAGGTTCCCTTTCGGTTGGCTGGCATGTGGTGAGAAAGTGGAGTGACATTTAAATCCAGATTCAAGGGTAATATTTCCTGTGAGTGGCACGTAGATACATGAGAATGCCCTTCTATTGTGTTGCACGTTTATTTAACTAGGTGAGAGAAACAGTATGTATTATTTCTTAAAAGTTGTGTATGAGCTGCAGGTATATTATAGTGGATGTTGCCATTTATATGTGGAATACTGATAACACTAAATGTTTTTCTTGAATGGCTGCAACTAGATATATGTTCTTCTGCTTCTCAGACAAGCATCAGTCAATACTGTCAATTTGTGTTGGATGACTTTAGCAATCACCAAGAGTGTACTTTAGTTTTCAGACGTTCACATGATTCTGTCTGGAATTGTTAGCATTTAGTATTGAAAGTATTAATGTCAACATTTCCCAGATTTGGGGAATTTATTGTAATATGTATAGCCATACTAGAATTTGGAAATTACTGCTATTTTATGAATTTCTCTTAGATGCATACTGTGGCCATAGGGCCCAACAGATGCTTCTTATTGGCACATATGCATAGACCCTATACCAAACCATTACAGTGATAAAGAGATCTATTTGAACTTCTAAGGCTAAAGCCAATCATTAGTTCCAGCTAAATTAGACCAATTGAATCAATGGCACTTACATAAGTGTTGATTTAGCAGGTCTCATTCATATAATAGGTTTGTTGTAGCTTGGATGAAAAACTAGATTTAGCTCCTAGTGTGTTATTGTTTCCAGTAGGTCAATAAAATTAACTAGGGCTTGACAAAGCTTTTGGAGATATTTATAGACTCCTCCCGGTCATTATTAGAGTTTGATCTCAAACTGTTTCTACTGTTTGGAGAACCTTCCAGACATGAATATTTCACTTACAGTGGACTGAATTGAGACCATAATGATGGCTATATGTTAATCAAATGGTGGTTCTTAATGGAAAGCTGAACAAGTATTCACATGGTAGTAGACAGTTCATACATCTTGCATGTCTTATAATATAGAGTAAAAAAAACTGCAGAGTTTTAGCTATATTGGCAGGGGTCTAGTTGAGGCTGACTAGTCATGCAACAGATGTAGTCAAAGTTGTTTGACTTTGAAAGCCTTTGCATGAGAAAATACCCACTACCTCCTTGCATGAATGTAAGATGAATTTCACTAATGGAAATCTTTCCTTCCATACCACATTGCATAAGTAAGTGGGAAATCCTGCGTTAACTCGGCTGGTACAGCATCACACTTTGCTGGCAGCCAACGGGATCCTGCCCATAAATGTACATGAATGTGGCATTCTTTGTAATAGGTGGGTGGGATTTGTCCCTATAGAGGGAGAATGGGGTTAAACCAAGATGTTTGTGCTTTCCAGAATCCACAAACTAACTATTGATGATGTAACTCCAGAAGACGAAGCGGATTACTCTTTTGTGCCTGAAGGATTTGCCTACAATCTCTCAGCTCATCTCCGCTTTTTGGGTAGGTGTTCTGGGAATTCCAATACCTGGTAGGAATGCAGATGAGCATCTCTCTCTCTCTCTTTTTGGATGTTATTAAATTAGTTTTTAAAAAATCTAGCTGGACTTTATATCAGTTGGAGTTCGCTTCATTTCCTTAAATGAAGAAATGGGAGGATGCGTTGCTGGTGATCTTTCTTTATTCATATCAGAGCATTGCGACATTTAAAATGATGGACGTATATGAAATGTAGGTTAAAAATTAAAAGCAAATGGAAATGTTAGAAATTATTGTCATTTGTGATCTGAAAAGGACTGTTGGGCCATTTTGCTCATCAGCAAATTTGCAGTGCAACACTTCTGGGAATGAAAGATTGGCCAGATGTACGCGGTTTCCCAGGGATGCCTGAGGGTACTTGCAGTGCTTTCCACTCTTCAAGATGCTTGATGCATGAGTATAAAAGCAATTCTAAGTGATTAATAATAACTGATTAATAATAATACCATTATTATTTTTAATACCATTTATGTAGTACTTGAGTTTTCCAATCAATTCACATATATTTAAGTTATGTTCATAACAACTGTGCTTGATATAGCAGTGTTACCTACATACCTCAGATAAGGATCTGAGGCTGAGATAAGACAGCTGGTTTAAGGACACCTAAGAGGTTCGTAGACCCGATGAGATTAGTCCATGCCTGCCCGGCTGTTCTTCTGTAGAGACCATATTGCAAAATATTGCTCTCATTTTTATGTGCAGTCAGTAAGTAGCATGCAGTTAAACACTTGGGGTCTGCTCAAGTCCATCTTGTGCAGAGATTTCCACACAGTATAGCACAGTCCTATTTCTCATCCCCTGTGTGGTTTGTGAGTATGGATCCTTTATACAGGAGAAACGTGTCTTAACCTGCTGTAACACTACGCCTGTTGCTTTTAAAAAAGTGATGTATTTTGGTCAGTCTTCAGGTCCTGCTCAAGGGGCTAGAAAGTATATAGAAAATAACATATTAATACACTTGCATATAAACATTCTGAAGCATATTAACATTTAGCTATGTATACCTTATACGATTATACAATTATAATTATTGTATTATAGAGCCAGTACATATTTGCATTAAAACAAACAGTCTGCAGAAATAGACAACCCTTTATTTTTTAATTCTCCTCAACTGGCACTTACTGTCTCAATAATTCACTCAGACACACTGTTAAGAGAAAGAATAAAAAGGTTTCCATTTTACTCAGTTCTTCATAGATCAAAAATAAACTGAATTGTGTAGAAAAATATTAATTGGTTACATGAACAGAGCTTAACTAATTCATAAGTACATTCTTACATGACTTGCTGACTGACTAAATACATTGCTCTATCTTCAGTGTCCAATGAAAAAAAGTGGGAATAAAAGACTTGAATGAAGAGGCATGGCTCTCTTCAGAATTCTGAGGCAGAGAAAAAACAATTGGCTGCTACTGGATTGACTGACATTCACCCCAGTCCAAAACCTCTTAAAGGCATCATACAAAGGTTGCAATATTTTCAGCAGTGTGCGCTGTATCAACACACAAGAACTGTGTATAGTTATGAGGACATGGAGGGCTAACCCAGGATATTATGATGTCTGTGACAGGCTTACTTCTCATCCTTCTCTACAAGCTACCTATTCAAAACTGTTTAAAATAGTGATAGGACTAAAGTGTGCAGGCATCCATGTGGACATTTCCAGGATTTCTGGGGCCATCTCACCTCTCAATGCTGTGCATTGGGGAGGGGGTCCTTTGTCAGAGTGAGTCATAATGGGCAAGGTGGCCCTGGAGATCTCATGCGTGGGTGACACTTTAGCAAAATAATGTGTTTTATTGGAAGGTAGAGAGAGATTTGGATAACAGACTGAATTGGTGCTTTCATAAATGGTGGGAGCCATTGCTTCATCCCAGTAACGAGATTATCTACAGCATCTTTGTTTTTATTAAGTGCTGTCTAGTTGCTTCTGACTGAAATAGGGTTTTTTAGAGATGTGAACTATTCAGGGAATGGTTTACCATTGCCAAGTCCCCCATCCCCGTAACATGTTTGGCATCATGACAAATGGCCTGGGTTCTGCCCTAGAGTGCCTTGTAGTTGTGCCAGAGGCTACCTTCTTGCATGAGCAAATACTGTACAAAATTAGCAGCAGCCATTTTGGTAGTGGTCTGGCCATGGCAGGCAGTCCTTCAGGCTGCAAATTGTCGCAATTCTCCTCCCAATGTGCTACTTGACCAGTGGCTTACCATGGCACAGGGTAGGACCAGCTCTGGATGCCCAGGCTACCATTAATTTGCTGATATAAAGCCAGCAGAACTATGAGAGGAGAAATTGTTTACATGCAATGATGAAAAGCAACATGAACATAGAATTCAATTGATGTTCCTTTGCAATCCTTTGTTCTCTCTCGTTCATTACAGACTTCTTATGTTGAGTGTTCACACCTAATTTTGTATTTTTAAAAAAAAACCTACGCCTATGATTATTTCAGTTTTACAACCCTGTTTCTTCTTCTTCTTTTCTTCTAGAGGTTAAAATTGACTTTGTGCCTAGGCAAGGTAAGATCTTTTTCTTCTTCTTCTTCAAGAAGGGTGTGTGATATCAGCAGGCCAAGGGGTATTTTTCTGATTTTCCAGTAGCTAAGGCATGGGGCTAAAAGAATTTGCATATCTGATTTTTCAAATTATTGTAAAATAAAAAACAATAAGCATTCATTAACTGAAAACGGGTTTAATTTTTTTTAATTAACTGAAAAAGCTCCCTTGCACCTCTAACAGATAACAGAATCAAAAAATGAACTGGGGTACATGAGTTCCCAGAGATTTTAGAGAACTCTCAAAACACGGCAAGTTTACCTAGAACCCCTCAGGAGCCACAAGCGGAGTTTCTGGACAAAACCTTTTTCATAAAAATTAATTTTGAAGTGGGTGAGGAGTACTTGTGGTCACAAAATGCCAGCTGGGACCACATTTTGTCCACTCCTGTTCTACAAGTCAGTTTGTAACTGGAGCTCGAAGAAAAATCACCTCAGTTTTGGAATAGTCCTCTGCTATTTTCATATACTGTATGCTGTTTTCCTTTTTATGCATTTGCTCTAGAACCCCCCAAAATCCGCTTGGATTGCATGAGTCAAACTCCAGACACCATTATTGTGGTGGCTGGAAACAAGCTACGACTGGACGTACCTATATCAGGAGATCCAGTACCCACAGTGATCTGGCAAAAGACAAACAAGGTAACACATCCTGAAAAATACCACAGTATCCAAAATGGTTCACCAGGAGCACTTTTGTTCTTCCATGACTTATTTCAAAATCCTTGCTTGCTTTTTTTTAAAAAGTAGAAAAATTGGTTCATACTTGAAAAAGAGATTATTTCAATGGCCAGTATCCTATTTGATTTTCCATACATGTAAATGCAAACACAGAAGCGTCTGCTATAATGCAAAAAGGCTGGCCACTGAGGAGCCTCGAAGCACAGTGATTAAACTGCATTACTGCAGTCAAGGCTGTATTCACAACCCAAGTTTGATCCTGACAGCCTCAGGTAGCCAGCTGAAAAGCCTTCCATCCTTCCATGGTCAGTAAATTGAGTACCATATTATTATGGATTTCCCCCTATGTTTTTGAAGTTCAGGCTTTGAGTGCTGCAGCTTATGGTACTAAAGAAACCATCTGGGCACAAAAAGGGGGCATCTGCAGGTTTGTACAGAGGGGAGGGACTCATATTTTGTAGAAATACAAAATACACTGAAGTAGGAATAATAAAGATGAGGAAATAGCCCAATGAGAACTGAGGAGAGGAGAGGAGGGAAAAATGGAGTAGCTGGAACCATGAATGGCAGTACCCCACAAACAGAGATAGCAGTCCCCATTTTTACTCTCTCCCAAATATATAGTTCTGTAAAAAGCTTTCTCTTAATTGAAAATGATCTCTTATTGATAGTTCAAGAGCTATCACATAGCCTGAAAGTATCTGAAAAGCACAAGGGTGACCTCTTGTGGCCTTTGTGTTCTCATGCCAGCTGGGTGCTCTCTTCCTCCAAGCAACTTCTCTGCTGAGCAAGGTCATAAATTGAGTAGAATCCTCTGTCCATATCAGTTGCTTTCAGCTTTTGGCATGACAGTGTTTTTTTTGTTTGTTTGGTGTGTGTTTTTGTGCTTAGTACTAGTTGAAGCCAGCTAATTTTTGCCCAGTGTGTCCGTGTTTTATCATACTGCATAGAATTTGAATACTTGGAAAGAAGGGTTTTGGCAGCTGTTTCTCCTAGTGGAAGATCTTGGGCTTTTTGCAAATTGTACATTGAGAGGAAACACATTATAAGCCATAGACTTGAGTTTCTGGAGTTCTGATAAATATCTTTGCATTCCCACACAGAATGAACTAATTCAAAATTACTGTAATATTTAGTTTTTAAAATTTTTAAGTCTTTATAGGTTTTACATTTGCAGTTTAAATGTTCTTCTGCATGGTTTAACTCTCAATGTACAGCCTTTGTTTTCTGTCCAGCATTTTTTTCATTTATTATTTTTGTGTGCTTTGGTTTTCATAAAATACTGCTTTTATTATGTTGCCTTATCTCCAGGTTGTTGTCTTTCATGTCCTGTTTCTATTTCAATAACTCTCCATGGAGGGAAGGGCTTAGCTCAGCCACAAAGCACATGCTTTGTTCACAGATAGATGCCTTTGTCCCAGTGTTTTTAGGTCAAAGGATGAGTCCTGTTTGAAACCTGTCTGTGTAGACCAGGGGTGGAAAGTGTGTGGGCCTCCGAAAGTTGTTGGACTTCAACTTCCACCACCACTCATTGTTTTTGTCTGTCCTAGCTAAGGAAGCCAAATGATAAGAATAGCAGTTTAACAAGATCTAGAGGTCTGTATGTTCCTCATTCCTGGAAGCCTCCTAATATCATGCCTTCAAGTTGATTCTAAGGCAGGATAACCCTTGTGATGGTTTTCTTGGTATCGAATACTCAGAAATGGTTTACAGTCCCATCTTCTAGGGGGTGCTCTGGGACTGTACAGCTGATTTTTCTCTGGGGAAGCACAGTAAGGAATTGAATTCCTGACCCCTAGCTCCGCAGCCAAGTATTCTAACTCACTGAGCTAACCAGCCAGCTGGTTTCCTAATATACTTGCTTAATAATAAAAGTCTTCCTTTCTCAAAGACTAGACAGTGGAAAAGTCACGTCTGTCTCCTGGGAATCTTGAAACACTGTTCTGATTCAACATCTGATACTGTCCCTGATGGCCGTTCCATAAATAGTTTCTTATTTTGGAGGGTGGGTCTTTGTCCTGCCTCTGACATCGTCCCTCACCTAAACCAGCCCTTAAGTCCCTGGTTATCCTTTGTCACCCAGAAGGCTCCCAGAGATGGCTTCTCTCCCAGCCAGCCTTTATTAGCATACACACATGGGAGAGCAGGGCCTCATTGGATCCAAGTTACTCAAGAGGAGTCAAACTATAATATTTGTCAAGTACTTTTGCAGATGTTTTCCCACAAGTGATGAAAAATATCTTCTTGTCATGGTCTACAATTTTCCACACCTATGTATATTGCATTTAATGTGCTTTGTTTTGCCATTGATTACAGGATGGGAAAAGCTGGAGCTTAATTTGTGAGGCCGATTACAGATGCACATAGCTGTGAGGAATCTGAAATCCCATTATGGGAGGGGAAAACAAATTAACTATAAAGAATACACACACACACCTAGTTTGATGTAGAACTTCACTTGTGGTACTGTTTCATTTCAACATAAAAATAAAGAGGACTGCTATTTAGCCTGACCAGAGTCTCTTTTCAAAAAAATCCCTAAGCAAAGAGTCACAGCCTGAAGTTGAGGCAGAATTTTGGTGTTTGAGAGCTTGATGCCTAGCTTTCCCTTCATGAGAAATGAAACCACCAAGACTTTGATGGAGGAACCCTTGTCAGATGTTTCTACATTACCATCCCCTCCATCTTCCACCTGCTGTTCTTCCTGAGCAGCTGAAGAGTGGCTGAAATCCAGTACTGCTTCATCAGTTCTGTTTAATGGAGTCTAATATTTCGTACATTTCTTGTGTCTTCCAGAACAATGACATGGTGGTAATAAATGACAAATCAAAACCCACAGATCCTACAGCCACATGTGGAGATTTGAGTAATGAAAACAAGGCAAGTTGTTCTTCAACTAATCCTACAAAAAGATGTGACTTTGACAATTTGTGACTCAGAGGTTGGGAAGAAAAAGGAAATTAACTTTGGCATTATAAGTGGCTGTTTTCTTTTTAAATATCTTTTAAATGTTATTTCTTTGAAGCTTTCTTTCTCTGGATTCAGTTGAGCATTCATCTAGGGTGGTATTTTTGAACTCTTTTGAACCAGAGAACTCCTTCTAACTTACATGAACTCTAGGGACCTCCAACCCGATGCTATCCATCTGTTCCACCACTCAAGAGGCAGGGAGTCATATGACCTCTGCCTGCCCCTGCTGCTCTATACTAGGATCTATTCACAGTCAATAATCCCACACTGGAATTAGGAAAGGAATAAAGCAAGACCTCTCTCACCCATTTGTAAGGCTATGCACAGGAAAACATACAGACAGAGCACAACACTAATGATGAACTTCCTCTTGCCCAAGTCACACATGAATAAGAGGTCAGAAAGGGGACAGTTGTCCACAGACATCCATGTTGGATTGGGGCAGGGAACGTTCACAGCAGGGAACGTTCACAGAAAGGAGAGCAATCCATGGCTCAGGACACTATACACCACCCCCATCCCCACCCCCACCCCCAGCGTTATGCCCCACTCCAGGTCAATATCCATCCCAGAGTTTTAAATGATCTTAGATACAGGAAGTAAATTATGAGAGACCGTATGGTTCAATGGTCAGAATGTTGGAGTAGTATTCAGGAGATCTGGGTTCAGATCCACACTGGATGTGAAATTCACTGGGTGACCTGGGCCCAGTTACCATCTCTCAGTGCAACCTACCTCTCAGAGTTGTAAAGATAAAGTAGGAAGGAGGTGAGTTGTGTATGGCACCTTGAACTCTTTGGGGAAAGACAGGATATAAATGCAATAAATGATAAATACATCTTCCCACCCCACTGTGAATTTTGATATGACTAGGAGCATAGTCAAAACCTGTCTCTGCTCATCCAGTTGGAATGCATTCATTCTTACCCCTTTCATTAATCCACTGCCACAAACAAAACCACTCCTTTTCTTTTATCAGCTAACTCTTCCTGGCAAAGACCTCTGCAAAACGTTAAATCTTGCATTAATGTTCTGCTTCCAAGGCTTAATTTTTTTCAAGGCACAAGGCCATTTTTTTCTGCCTGCATCTGTCTTTCTATCTCTTTCTCTCTCTTTTTCTGCACCCTGAGGTAAACATGTCCCCAACTTACAGTCTGTACCAAACCAGTAAAAATGATCTGGCACATCTTCCGTAGCCATGCAAACTATAGGACTTTTTTTGTTAATTGATCACAGCTCCTTGCTGATTCTGAAGGCAGAGTCCATGTGGAGATGTATGAAGACCACTGTGTGTTTACCATTGAAGGAGCTGAGAAGGAAGACGAGGGAGTCTATAAGGTTACTGTGAAGAATCCAGCAGGCGAAGATACAGCTGACATCACTGTCAAAGTTATTGGTAAGTAACAATGGTACTCTTTCCAAATGAACCAGGACTTCTACGTTACTCTGACTTAAGGCTGCCAAATGGCTACTTAGGGATGTAAATCTTTCCTTCATTTTGTCCCAATGGAAACAAAAAGTTCCACTGGGCAAATTTCTTCCCATTGGGTAAGATCACACAGCTTTTGTGAAAAATTATTGGAAGTGTGTGTATTCATGTATTTTGTTCAGGAAGAAGGGAAAATATACTTTGCCCTGTAGACTCACAAAGCTCTATCGTGCAAGTCAGGAAGACTCCCTGATACCCATCTGCATCATACACAGCCAACTTAGTTGCTGTCAAATTTCTGCAGCAGCTATCTTGGCGATGACAAATTTGGCAACAGTGTGCCTCCAGTACATTTCAGGAGGTCCAGTGTGCCTCCCATGCCCCACCACAGGAAGTGGCCCAGAGCTAGACTAAATTGTGTGGGTCGTTTCTCTTGTCTAAATACAACACGTAACAGCATGACATTCATGTGCTTTCCCCCCAGATGTTTTGGTTAAACAGAACAAATTTCAGAAACATTGGCACAAGTCCTCTTACATAATTATGCTCACATAAGACAAATGGTGTAACTTTTAGAGGTGATATATGGTGATCTCTTAACTTGGGGTAATTTGCCTCCAAAATTATGCCTTTTGCATAGCTATACTGGAGGATTTTGGCCATCACAGATTAGTGATTTACAAGGGGAGAGAGTTTCAGAAAATGCTATTTTTAGAAGAAATCCAGTTTATGTGTCTTTTCTCAGCTTCACATTCCTCTATAAACCATGAGTTGCTTGAGAGGTAAGGTTCTGTTCTCTCAACCCAACAATATATGCTAATATTATGTATCCAGATGCCAGTACATATCAGTGTAGGGTTCGTGAATATTTCAATATTTTTATTTTGTCGAGAGTTTAATCTTTCCTCAGTATAAAGAAGCTAAATAATTTCAGTCTCATCAAATAGAAGTACATTGAGAAGTGCATCAAAACCAAGAATCCTTCCCAAATAAACAAATAGCTTTATGTAATTTGGAAGAATCATTATAAAGTGTTATAGCTGTAGTATATTCAGACAGGAATTCACCAAGGTAGAAGAATAAGTCTAGCTGTCCTGCCGGGTCAGACCATTGGCCAGCATTACACCCCTACAGTGCCACTCAGAAACCTATATTATTCCTCAGTGGTAGTATTATGTTGCCAGCATGATAGTAGTAACTGATAGCTGACTCTACCATGAATTTTTCTAATCATCTTTGAAAGCCATCTCAGTTGGTGACTGTCATTGCCCTTTGTAGTAGCAAATTCCACAGATTAACTACAAGAGGGGTATCAATGGTCAAACAAATTCTTCAGAATTATTTCTATCTTTTTTTCCTTTTTTCTTAGATGTACCTGATCCACCTGAGGCTCCCAAAATCTCCAATGTTGGAGAAGACAACTGCACAGTGGAATGGGAGCCTCCCAAGTATGATGGAGGACAGCCAGTACTGGGTAAGAATCCCTTCAGAGATAGTATCATCAGAAGACTCATATATATATATGATTCTAGAGTCCTAGTCCCTCACTGTATCCACTACACCACATTTGGAATCATATATATATGTGGTGTAGTGGATACAGTGAGGGACTAGGACTTTGGAGAACAGGGTTCAACTCCCCCCTTAGCCATGGTAACTCAGTGGGGACGTGGAACTGGTCAGAGTGACTAGATGGGCGGGATAAAAATGTAAGAAATAATAAATAATAATAATAACTGGTAAAACCACCCCTTAAATATCTCACTTACCTTGAAAGCCTTGTTAGGGTTGCTATAAGTCAGTTCCAACTTGACAGCACAGAACACACACAAACACATTTTTGAAAACTATTTTTATTTACTCGTAGGAATCCCAATATTCTGAAACAGATTTGCATTACTCAGTTATCTCTTTGAGCTCACATACTCTCTCACCCCTAACTTGTTATTTTAAGGATAAATACCCTCATTGTTTTAAGAATGGTTTAGTACATTACATATAACCTTGCGATTAGAAGTAGTTGTGCTTCTTGTGGAATTCCCAGAATGGAAGCCTATAAAGAAAAACATGGGTTGCTTTTTCCAAATTCCAGATATTACAGAAAAACACAGACACATAAAGCATAAAATCACTTCTTTTTCTTCTGCTAGTGCTGTGATGTGCAAAGCAGCTCTAAGACTGGGACATATTTCCCTGAGTTAAGACTATCTTTGGACAAGGTCACTGATGAGAATATCAAGTGTCAGGAGAGAAGGACACGAAGAAGATGTCATCATTACCAGATGAAGTTAAAGGCCATAATCCCAAGTGATGGCACTCTTGAGCATATTGGAATCAATGGGCCTGACTTTAATGTGAGAGTATAGCCAAAACCATGAAGAATGCCATGGCACTGTAGAGCTTAAACAGTTCTAAAAGGCAGAACCTGGACATGAGCCTTATTTGGAGAATAGCTTCCAGGGCATTCGAGCCAGCACAACTAGTGGCCATGCTGGCTGGGGATTCTGGGAGCTGTAGTCTGAATAAATAACTTTTGCAAGCTATGCTAATGCATTATACACCTACATAGTGAATAGTCTTCTGGATCAAATCAGTGAACTAAGAGATGCTTGAACTAGTTTTTCCATCTGTAAATTTAAGAAAAGGGTTATGGATAAACTAGATTTTTAAATGGCTGCTTTTTGCTGTCAATGTCATATTAAGAGCATTCTCCAGTGGTGCATTTCAGTTGAAAAGGAGTCCTTGCCAACACTAGTAGAGTAAGTCTGCAATCCAAAATATGCTCACTAAAGAGTAATCTCATTGGATATGGTGTGACATATATCTGAATGGTAGTGTATGGGAGCCCAATGAATGAAGATATAATCAATACTCAAACCTTAGAAGGGATTATCAAATTGATTCATAGGTCTGAAGACAGACTTATTTTACTCATGCTTAAATAACTAATGGGGCTTTAGTTTTGACTAAGGGCACAACTAGGTGGGCAATTTGAAGTATTTCAGGTTGCATTTAAAAGGCTCTTATCTTCGGTGCGATCCTTTTTATCTCTCACGTGAACAATCCTTCCATTCACACAGGAGATGTTTCTTCTCCCATGAGAAGGATCCAGATAGCACTTCAGATGGCTCCAATTTCTCCTTTTGATTATTGATGCCTCTGCCTCTGCCCCTTTCCCTGCCTTTTGTCACAGCTGTCATTCCATAGGTCATGTGACTTCCTCCCTTTTTTGGTCTAAATCAGTAAGTGGCATAGCACTACAGCAATACATCAATCTAGCATGGATACTCCTGTATATCTAAATTAGTGCTGCATCACTTAGGAGAATATTTAAAAAAATTGTGAGGAGAGAGTTTCTCCACTGTTCTCTCTACTGTACAGCCCACTGCATATGTGTCACAGGGTTGTCACCCAAGAGAATGCCACCCAAAGCTCTATTAGGGAGCAAATTAAGCAACCACACACACTGCAGAATGGGATAATCAGGACCACTCCCCAATCACACTAAATAAACTGCCATCCTAGTACTGTGGCAGAAAGGAGCAGAAGAGCTCACAAAAGAGCTGGGGTGGATTTCTCTTACTTAAAATACACATAGTCACCAGGAAATAGGGCAAACGAAACTGCACCAAAAGCAAACTAAATAGAACCATATGCTCATCTGATCATTCCCTAACTGAAGTCCCATTGATTTCACTGGATATTTTCTAAGCATGACTAAAATAGTATCTGACCAATTATATCCAATTTTGCATTTTCTAGCTGTAACTTACCATGGAGTTATTCTACCTAAGATGACTACATTAGAATTTAAGTAGCCACCAGTCAAATAGGCCATCCTTAATTAAACAATACTTTGTGGACATTAAAATCATAAGCATACAGAAACCAGAGAGGGCAGAGAACATTTCAATTTGCTTGGACTCCATAACTTTACTTAGAGAGTTAAAGCTTAGACCTTTTAATTGGTTTATGTTCTAATTAGAGAATAAGCTATTTGACCGATCGTTGATAATTATTTTTTAGCAGACTTAGCATGACAGATAACTGAGCCTGTGGTAGGCTGGATATGATTATTTGTCCCACTGAATTATGAGCTTGTCTACATGGGCGCAATAGGAGCGAGATGGACTAATGTAAATAGGTCCACTTAAGGACGGGTGGAGGTCTGGTATGCCATTTGGTGCTATCCTTGCATTCAAATGGCATATGCACCTCAGGTGATTCCATTTGGTCCAGCTCCTTTAAGGAAGCAAAGATAAGTGGGGGGGATCTCTGTCCTTGCCCCTTTCTTTGTCCTCTTGCTTCTGAGCATAGTATTTCATTTTTAAAATTTTCTCTAATTGGTGCAGCACATTAATTGGTTTAAGAAATGTTGTTTCTTCCTCCCTCTGCTCCATGGAGGAACAGAGAAAGGCAGTTTTTAATTTCCAGTTTAATTAGTTTCCTCATATCATAAAATGGTTAAGATGTCTGTTTAATCCACTAATGATGTGGGGATATTGAAACCAGCGGGGAAATTAGAGAAGGAAGCTCACGTTGGTTTGATCCCAGCAATCACATGCACTGGAAATGAACCAAAACAGAGTGATCCTACCCTGCACAAACAAAAATAAAACCCTTGACAGGGACCCCAAGAGGTGTGGGTAGGAATGCTCTGGTGACAAGCTGGTTTGCTCCACCAATTACACCATCTGATCAATGGAAAAAGGAGTGAATCAGTCCATCCCCTCTGTGGACCAAACAGTGAGACAAATCCCCGTCTGATCACATCCTATGTTATGATAAATGTAAGTGCAAAACAATATGCTGGAGTTTCTCATAGTACTCAGTTTCTGCATCCTGAATAGATGGTGAGTAGCTCTTCCAAGTTCTAAGTGATGATTAGCCTTTCTTAGAAAGTATCCTTTTTTCTAGATCCTTTAAAGTTAGCTAAGCATTTCTGGGGGAAAAATGAGTATACCAGCTATCAAGGACTCCATCAGTGTTTATTCTGCTGCTGAAAATAATGTCATGAGTCATGACACACCAAATAGGACAAAAGTGTGGTCACAACTGGGCTCTAGATTATTTATAAAGTAGAACAATTGGACCACAGTGGGTTTGAGCTGTATCCATGGGAAGCTGTCAAACTGCAGTTAGTTTCGTTGCAGTCCCATGTACTGTGGGAACAAGCCTCAAAGAAGCCTGATGATGTTTGTGGGCAACTATACATAGAATACACATAGATCCAGGATTCTGGCTAAATAAGTAAGGCTGTGAGCTGAGTTAGACCTAACTCATTTTCGTAACTACGGTATGACCCACATATCTGTGAGATCACTATCTGCAGTTTCACTTATCCACGGTCTGAAAATATGTAAAATACTAAAAGAAAAAAAATCCAAGAAAAGCTATTTCACATGTATTACCAGAACCAGCCATGAGAGGGAGTCAGAGACCGTGCTATGAATACTTGTTAGTGGAGAATACATAGCATGGTCTCTGCTAATACATGTGAAAATAATTTTTCTGGTTTTTTTCCTTTTACCATGCTATAAATTTATAGTGTTCACTATTATCCACAGTTTTCAGCATCTACCAGGGTGTGTGGAAACAATCCCCAGCAGATATGGGGGTCCTATAGTACTAGCAAGGAATAAGGAAAGATAATAAAGAAGGAATTTCTGTCTACCTGTGCTCGGGATCCTCTTCATCCAGATTGCTTGCATAAGCAATTTGATATTTTTGCCAAGCCAGCAAGGAGGTATTCTTGTGCAAATGCAGGTCCTGTATTTATTTATTTTATTTACTTAAAATATTTTTGCTCCACCTTTCTCCTTAAAAATGACCCAAGGTGGCTTACATCATTAAAAGATCATATTTCAAAGCTAAAAACTTTAAAAATATTTTAAAAGAATAAAACAAATATCATACTAAAAATGGTAAACAAAAGCAGCACCAAAAACACATTCAAAGCAACAAGGCACAACATTCTATTTAATAGCCTCTCTCAGACAGTCATTCACTAAAGGGAAAGCCTGCCTGAAGTAAAAGGCCTTCATCTGCTTGTGGAAGGACAGCAAATATGGGTCCAACCTGGCCTCCTGTGGGAGGGAGTTCCAGAGTCTGGGAGCAGCAACAGAGAAGGCCCTCTCATGAGTCCCCACCAAACGCATGTGTGAAGATGGGGGGACTGAGAGAAATACTTCCCCTGATTATCTTCAACATCTACAGCCAAAACAGTTTATTCGGATTTAGATGGAAAGGAGAGATATAGTAGGCTTGAACAAAGATCTCAGCAAGCAGGGAGGCATTGTGTTACAGGATATTGAAGAGCTCCTGAACAGGATCCCAGACAATAAGTTTAATCTCACTTTGTTTTCTTACTCTGTTTATGTTGCCTTGCTCTTTGTTAAATATCTCAAAAGGGCATGTATCTTGAGATTTTCATGGTGTGAAAATGAATCAAATCAAACCATTAAAGTATAAAGAAGACTTGTGTTAGGTCATTGGTAAACAATATGATGCCCTCTCAATTTATGGAGTATAACTAACATAATGCTGACCACTGTGGCCAGTGAAATCTGCAGTCTAAAGCCATTTGGAGATATCATGTTGCCTGCTCATGACCAACACTAGAAAATTATCTGAGTCTCATGTCCTGTCTCACAATGTTGCTGAGTATCCTTATCCCTCTGGTGGTGTTCCGTGGGCTGCAGTTGGAGGAGGGGCTGGAGAATGCCCTGCCTCAAGACTTCCTTTCAGTCACACTCATTTGTTAAGTGTGAATTAGAGATGGGGGTATTCGTATATGAATGTGAATACCCCCGCACAGCTGGATTTAACGAGGGTCTGGCCCCTGGGGTCGGACCATCCACTCACACGTCCGGTGACAGTGGCGGCCCCCTCTTCCTTCCAATCGCTCCGGAGCACCACTCGGCTAGCGAGTCAGCAGCCTTGCACAGAGAGACTTGTCCTGCCTCCCATTGCCAGGAGTGGCTAGCAAAGTGGGGCTCCGGGAGCGATTGGAAGGAAGACAGGGGCCACTGCCGCTGGCAGACACGTGAATGGATGGTCCAGCCCCAGGGGCCAGACCCTCATTAAGTCCAGCTGTGCGGGGGTATTCATATACAAATACCCCCCCTCTCTAGTGTGAATATATCACATTTAAATGTAAGTTGTTCATTTATTAGCTAAAAGAGAGATGTTTGATCTGCTAAATATTCATTAAGTCACCTGTCTTAATCCATCAGAAGAACAACTAAGTGTCAGAAGTTCTAAAACATGAACTTGAGGAATAGAAATCTGGGTCAGGAGTTTCTGATTCTGCTAAAAACAAAATCATTGTGTTTATGTCTCTCTTTCTCCAGCTCTAGCTAGTTCCTCCACATCCCTTAACATCTCTTTTCAATTTTCAGGCTACATCTTAGAAAGAAAGAAGAAAAAGAGCTACAGGTGGATGAGGTTGAACTTTGACCTTCTGAAGGAACAGTCCTATGAAGCAAAGAGGATGATTGAAGGAGTTGTCTACGAAATGCGAATTTATGCAGTGAATTCTGTTGGCATGTCTCGGCCTAGTCCTGCCTCACAGCCTTTCATGCCAATTGGTAAGTGTGATGTGCTAAAGTGAGTGTCAACAGACAATTCATTCTGCTTCTAAAATCTTCCAAAAGGGAGCAAGAGGCACATATGAACACAGTCATATTTTTTGCCTTCACCTCATAGGGGCACCAAGTCCCGTTTCTCAAGACAGCTGATTAGTTATTTTAGTTTATTTATCTGTTTTATAAGTTCTAAACTTTTTTTTAACCCCTCCTTGTAACCGGGAGCAGGGTGGTTCCAATTTCATGGAATTGCTGATGAATTTCTAACTGTTAAAATTAGAAGTGTGAGAGGCAAGCTGGGTCTTGACAAGAGAGGGGAACTAATTGGCAGTGACCTCCCATTGCCTCTCAGCTTCCCCCATTCCATTATGGGTGCAAATATCATAGTATACCACCTACTGCTCCATTAATCTCCCCACTCCTGTGGAGCTGCAAGTACAGCTCATTAAGAAAATATCCATGGAATTATTTTCTATAAATAATCACTATCACCCTTCCCTTGCAGTATTTCTATCAGTCTCTGAACTAAGGGCAAACTGTGAGTCTGGGATAGAAAAGAACCATCTAGGCAGTTGAGGTAGAACAGTAGCAGAAATGACTAAAGTAGTGGTTCAGCCCGTGGAAGATCATAAGGAAGAGGAAGAGCTTTTGGATGGTGACGGTATGAAACTAGAAATCCCCAGCAATGGGCCAGCAGAAGAAAATATACATCCAGAGGAGGTGGTGAGCTCTGATCTTCAGCTATCACTAAATGATGAGCCTCTGGAGAGCGAAGACATTCAAGAACCCCTGCAGGAAACAACTGACCTAAAAGGTCCAAGGTCTTAATAGAATAAGACAAGATTTGTTTTGTTAGAAAAAGGCTCTACCCTGCATATTTAGAGAAGGAGGTGTTGGGTTTATAACATGTGTTGTTTCGTAGTGTATCTGCACTCCTATGTGTGGTGGCATGCTTTTTAAAATGACTTCTAATGCCTGGCTTTAATTACATGTAGTTACAAGAAAGCAAGTGAGCTAAATGTGTTTGTTGCAACACCACAAGGTGGGATGCTAACATTAGATTCTCCATCATTCTCCATCTGTTGTGTGTGTTTTTTAAAAATGTTGGTTTTATGTGGTATGGAATATTTTGCATAGATAAATACTTAAAATAAGGAACATAATATGTTTAAACACCAAAGGGTTGCCTGGCTTATGCTAAGCATACATATGGCTAGCAATACATTATTATACTGAAATCGTTTTTAAACCCTTTCTGTGTGATCTAAATGCTATGAGAAGGTGCCAAAACTATTGAGTATTTGTCACTTAACATGAAGGAAGTTCATTGCTGCCTTCAGCAACTTATTCAGACGGTAGAAAGTTTTAGTTTTATACATTATAATCTGAAGGATGTAAATGAAATTTCTTTGGTTCAAAATATCTTAAGAGACAGGAAATCTTGTAAAATTTGTTTTTATAAATGCTGATGACTGTGTGACATTTGACTCTGGAGGTAAAGTTGTGATCCCTGAATTTATTAGCTGGACAGATTCATAACTTCTATAGTAGCAAAACGGGATATTATTGGGATACTGTCCATCTATCTGCTGGTCCTACGTATATTCAAGCTACGGCCATGTTCGGGCAGTGTACTAAGCCAGGGAATAATATCTTATCAGTTACAAGTAGTGTATTGGTGCTCACAGCTCTGCTGTTCCCTGTTTGCCATAGAAAGAGCAAAGCAAGTGGCAGAGCTTAGCTGTGTCCAGGTGTGTGCTTCTTTCTCTCTGGTTTGCTTCTTTTGCAACCAGCCAGAGAAAGATGGGTTCATTTGGCTTGTTGGAAGACAGAGAAACTAGAATGGAGAAAGAACCTCTGTTTGGACCATACAATGAACTAACTGCAGTGTAACTCGTGTGAGCCAAATCTAAAAACCCAGGGTCCCCTTGATTCCTTGATATATCATGTTGTCCAAACCCATTCCTTATAAATATGCACAAAATCGTATCTTCCTTTTCTCTCTTACTGTCCAACCTACTCCATGTTCACCTATTTACACACTCCAAAACAAAACACTGCATACACACACTTCTCCTTCCGTCCTCCATCTTAGCCTGCCTGGCTGAGACAGTACAGAGAAGAGACTTGTTCATCTTGCATAAAAGATATATGATCATTTTCTTCACATGCCATCCAGGAGGGATGATAGCAGCAGGCATACTTCTATCTCTTACTATTGTCACTCCTGGGGCACTAAGAATACATCTTGGAACTTCACTGATCTTTTCTATATAATGTTAAAGTGAATGTAGAAATTGAACATATGTGAATCTATCTGAATAACTATGTATAGTTATATCTCTAGTTATTGTATAGTTTTATCTCTAGGACTGCCAGAGGGAGATCTCTTGTGAGATCTTTAAAAAGCACCACACCTTGCTGAATTTCTATCACCAACAGATCTGCATCACATCTGCTGAATTCAGGGCATGGAGACCTGAAATGCATCAGAGTTGACCGCAATATCTATGCCGAGATTCTTTGTTGGCTATGCGAGCCAGCAGACATGTTTCTAGTTATGAGGCTGAGAAACATGAAGTAAATAATTATAATCAGAATGCACCCAGTTCTTTTGTGGTGTTTTTTTTTAAATTCTAGATATCAAATGCCTGTTATTCTAGCATATTTGTAAAAGACAAATATGTACCCATCCAGTAAAAGACTGGATGGGGACATAGGAATATCTCTCTGTTTCACTTAAAGAAAACACATAAAGTTTGCTTAATATAATGTTCTTTAGCCTTTTTATAACCGCACCAGCTGATGTGTCCATATTATTTTGCTAGTCTTTTATTGGTCTTTTGTCATGCAAAATTATCCAGATACATCCAGACAACAGTTTCATATGCCTTTCTGTTCTGCCTTTAGCTGCTAACTTTTGTGTCATTACCATTCATTACAGAGATTACGTATATTAGCACATTTGCTAATACACTTTCCCCTCCCACCAAAGATGAGATATTGTCACTTCATTTACTTCACTGCTATGATGCATCTCTGCAAGACCATGGGGATAGACAGTTGCAGTCTACGTTCTGCCTGTGTAGTGTAGCGATTAGTGTGTTGGACCATAGCATGGGAGATTCAGGTTCAAGACTGTACCCAGCCATGGAATTTACTGGGTCATTTTGGACTGCTTGCACTCTCTTTCAGCCTGACCGTTTGGTCTCACAGGGCTTTTATGAGGATTGAGTGAGGAGGAAGAGAGACATGGAAGAAAGGCAGACTACATATTTGAATAAATACTGGGGTTTTGTTTAGAAACTACAGGTGGTACAGAATATAGTAGCCTCCCTCCTGACCAGTACCTGGCAGCATACATGTTCTGTTCTAAAGACACTGTAGCTCTATGTATGCATTACCTTTGCCACATTCACCAACATGAGTGAAGAGAGGCAGCCGATTCTGCTGTCTCCCTCATTGCTTTGCTCACATGAGCAGTGACAAGTCTGAAGAGGTAAGATTCCTGTTCGCATGTAAACTTTTCACACAAGAAAGAATCCTGTAAAATCTGGGTTCTTACTATACATATTCTGCACATGAGCAGGACTCTTCAGATTTGTCACTGCTTGTGGGATCAAAGTGACCTAGGTGGGGTTAACGACCTCCCTCCTTCTGTGGTCACAATGCCTGGAAGGGTAACAACTGAACAGAGCTACTGTCTTCCCAAGTGTTCCCAACCTGAACTGTAAGGTGCAGCTGCTAACCTATGAAATCTCTTTCAGAGAGTTGCACAGCTTATAGACTGGTTGCCTCTCCCAGAGTAAACACTCCTGTCCTTGAATATCTTCTGTGGAGGCCCCAGTCTGGATTAAATCAATATCAAATCAATAGTAAATCAATCAATCAATGAAACTTTCTTTACCATAGTCCACGTTTTGTGGAACATCTTCCAGAGTCTAAACTCCTTAGCAGGGATTTTCTTAGCAGGCAACTCCATTTTTACATTGACTGGCATTCAGGGATAGATTAAGAAGAATGCTGACTTTACTATTAGCATTAATAATGATGATGATGGATACTGCATTGTTTTTAGCTCCTCCAAGTGAGCCAGCACACTTCACGGTAGAAGATGTTTCAGACACTTCTGTTGCCTTAAAATGGAGACCCCCTGAACGCATTGGAGCAGGAGGACTGGATGGCTACATTGTGGAGTACTGCAAAGAAGGATGTGAGTAAGCCTCCCTGTTGCATTTTGAAGGGCACTTTCACTGAGTCAAATGAAGGACAGCTGGGTTTTAGGCTCTTCCGTTTCTCTGACTTTACTGCTGTAGCCTGTGGGTAGAGATAGGAGATGGAAGGTAACATTTTGGAGCAATGATACAACTTCTGGGCAGAATCAAACCCCAGAGAGTCTCATGTTCAGAAAAACAAATGTCACTGTTGACCATCATCTTTTTGGGGGACTACCCAAAACACCATAAAAATGTGCAAGCGTTTGAGTTCTCCAGAGCTCTTCATCAGACTCGATGGTGCAAAAATGAGAATCTATGGAAAGAAAGTCATTTTAAGCCTGCTTTTGTAACCATGGTGTAGCTCCACAGTAAAGATTGCAGACTGGGAGCAGTTTCAGATCATTTTCTTGTCTAAAACGTGATATTTTTCTGTTATGGAAAAATGGTGGAATACCTGCAAGGCCTTTTAACGAGCATAGTCAAAGGTTACTGTGAGACCAGAAGTAGACCGATAAATAGCCAATCATTAGTGCAATCTGATTAGTATAGGATCGTGCCATCTGATCATGCTGATTTCCCTTAAAGCAGCTCTTCTGTACCTGCAAGGATCACTCCAGTCCAGCTCAAAAAAACAACAACAAAGTAGCCTTGCCACTGGGCCAAAAAGGTCCAGCCTGGGCATGGAGCAGGGTTGGGCTGGTTTGAGATCTGCTCTATGTTGTGCGATCACCAGAGAACAGGTCACACTGCCACCAATAATCCAAAATGTGAGCTTTATCTCCATCTGATCACACCCTAATTCACAAGCTTGGGGATGTAATCGGATGGAGATAAAGCTTCTGCTGTGACTCGTACATACAATCAGCCCAGGCAAGATGCTTTTTTCTTTTTTGAAATAACAAGATGAGGAAACAAAGGGAGGAAAGTCTTGTTTGACCTTACTTACAACTGACTGGGTTGTTTCTTTGTAATGGTGCCACCTGCAGGGTTATAAATAGAACTGCAAATAGGGTGTTTCCACCACTCTCCCTGTATGGACAGTTAATACAAAGAGACCTGGGGAAACTCCAGTTCCCTGATGTGACTTCAGAATGAGAGAATGCAAGTGAATTCATATTTCCCTCACTGTGTAGTTGCACCTCTAGACTAACTTTGTTATGACTAACAAATTTATTTTACTGTGCACTTTCATGGATTATGATCTACTTACTTAGAGTTACGCCTTTGGGTATATAGTTTTGCAAATGACTGCTTGAAAAATGATCTTGCATTTGCAGCCACAGAATGGATTCCAGCTCTTCATGGCCCGATTGAGCGCACCTCCGTCCTGCTTAAAGATCTGGTCACGGGAGATAGACTTTATTTTCGTGTCACTGCTATAAACCTAGCAGGGTCAAGTCTACCAGCAATTACCAAAGAGCCCATTACAATCCGCGAGATCTTGCGTAAGTAGCTACTGTGAGCTGGTATTGGTCCCTGAGACCATTTTTACTGATGTTATTAATTTGGTGATGGAGGATCAGGGGATGACATTAGAGTATTGGTCAAATGAACAGGGGCTTATACCTGCTCATCTGGCCATACTCCTATAAATATCTTTATATAATACATCTGATCTGAATACATTTTGCACACAGTCTAGTACTTTTGACTGCTTTCTTCAAACAGTTCAATGGTACATCTGTAGGATAATATATAATTATGCCTGCTATAACTCTAAAGAACTTTCATTCTGACATGCAAAAAAAACAGCGTCCCTGATTAACACATTAGTGATGCACATTTTTGAAAGGCCTATCATCTTCCAAATAGGTTTCTCCATTGCTTGATGGATTGTTTTGCTCTTTAAGCCTGATATTTCACAGTCAGTGCGGATTGCCAAGGGTAGTGAGGCCAGATTTGCTGTCATTAGATGTCTATCATCTAGGTCATTAATCATCACCTTGTCTGCAAGCAAAATGTACAAGTGGTCTAATTCAGTTGGCTGGAGTCCAAGGAGATGGTACAACTAATATAACTGGTAAATCCTCATCCATCTCTGCCTGGAGGTTTCAAAAGACACTTCTCAGAGTTTCCTAAGGAGCAGAATATCCAAGAGCAGTACTCTTGCTGTCTCCAGGTGATAAAAACTCCAGGACAACAGAGCTGCATAAATTTAGTTTTCTTCAAAATGAAGTTGAGAGATGGCTTCCTGACTTTTTGTAATATATATATTTATTATTTACAGATCTACAAGTGGAGAATAGGTAGCAATCAGAGCTTTGGCCACTCTTAAAAGACATCCCCAAATTTTCAAGATCTCCAGTTTGACTCTCTCTTTGACTCTCCAGCTGTTCCTGTCTCATTTTGTTTCTGTTGCAGTGTGACATCTGCTCCCCAAACACCACTGTAATGTTCATCTTATTAGGGCAAGAGTGTAAAACTGCACCCACTGTCCATAGGAAGATAGTAACATCTTTCATTCCAGGTTTTTTTTTTTTATGTATGAAAACATAACTAGAAGAGCTAGCATAATTCCTTAGGTGTTTCTCAGAATATGCTCTCATAACTGTTATCCTAACTATGGCATATCCAGTAATTTGAAGCAGTTTGGTTTCATAATTCTCTGACCTGATTTCTGATCCACAGAACATCCCAAAATCTGGCTGCCACGTAATCTAAGACAGACTCTAATGAAGAAAGTGGGTGACACAATCAATATTGTAATTCCTTTCCAGGTATTTGATTGAATCTATTTGATCACAGTACAAACTCTTATCGCCAATGCAGCAATTCAGAGTGGTGGGTGTGGATTTCCAGTGCACTTCTAGAACTCCCCCTGCCACACTCACTGCAGATATCTATAAGCCTTATTTATTCAAACATTCTGAAATACGGAATCATTAATGCACTTAATGCTCACCCTGTCCCCTTCCTCTTTGCTTTGCTGACATGAGCCACAGTAAGTCTGAAAAGGAGAGGTTCCTGCTTACCTACAGTCTTTTCACAAGAACAACAACCAAGGAAAATCGGGATTTCTGATCATGCACAGAGACTACACACAAGTAGGACCCTTCTCTGCAGACATGTTGTTGCTCACATAAACAAAGCGTAAGGGATAATGTGAGGCTAGGCTTCCCCTCACCCCAACTGTGTTGACAACTCTAGATTTCACAGTGACTAAAAAGAGCTTGTTCACTGAAGGGGCAACTTCAAACACCATAAAGATACATGCATACATAGATTAACCCTTCTGAATGGCAAAGTCTCTGTTCATTTCACAATATACATAGTTATGTGGATTAGAAGCTTAGTGTTTCTCTACAGATTTAGTTTCAGATTCATAACATTTTGCAATCTGTAATTAATTCTAAGTGTTTTTCAGATAATCAACAAGTGTGCATTTGTTATGCAGTACCTTGGGTCAAGCTAGACAAGAGGTCAGCTTACACTTAGAAGCATTTTCCCTCCTGGAACATGATTTCTTCAGAAATATGAATCTAGGCAACTTCAGAAATATGAGTCCAGCCTTGCAAATGAAGCACATATTGACCTTCCAGCAACCAACCACAAAACAAAGCTTGTTGAAAAGCTAGTTATGGAGCTCTCTGAAAGCACATGCAATGACAAACATACATCTTTCAGCACTTAAGGAAGCCCTGCTTTTAATGATGTGCGAATTGTATCATCTAGTTTGACCTCTAATGGCACTGCGTGGGGAAGTATTTACACATGTTATTTCAGAACCCTGTGCTGAAACATAATGAAAAATTCAGTTCAACTCAATCAAGACGAGCTCAAATAGAAAATATGGGCAGTGGCAGAAAATAGATGTCACAAACCATTGGTTATCATGACAAGATTGAACCTGGTGCCTCCCCCTGTGCTTGCACACTTCCCCATCAGGCACAGATGTAAGGAAGAGATCAGGTTTTTATTTTATTTCATTTCATTTCATTTTGCTTCTGTTAGTGTTTCATCATGTCTTATTGTGTCATGAAACTGTGGTTACGAAGTTGGCGTTCAATAAACCATTGTTGAGATTAAACATAGGTCTCTTCCAGATAGGACATTTATACACCCTCTCCCTCCAGGGGGGGATTTATTTAGATTTATTTAGATCCAATTTAGTTGGATTTCTCAGGATATCCCAAGATTGAAGAATTTGGTTAATTCATTGTATAATTAGTAGAGTATCAGATACAAAGAACTACTGCAGAGAAAATGTGAGAGAATAACTTATATGTCAGTAGCCCACCTCCTTTCACAGTGACTAGTACTTTTCACTGTGACTAGCACTCTAGGAACATTTTTACGTGGGAAAAGGGTATATTTACCTCCAGTTCTGTCTATAGTTACAGTCAATAGGGAAAAAATGGACTCTCCACACGTGGGAAAGACCCCTTCATGCTTCCTACATGCTTGGAGGTCAGGAAAGGACAGAGAGACTACCAAACAAAAGAAGCGAAGCAAACAAGCAGGGAGAGAGGAAGGACAAGCAAGAGGTGGGGGGAAAAAAATTTACCAATAGGTTAGTGGGAAAAGAGAGAATCCCTTTAGATCCTAAAAGCCTCCCTTCAACTGTTATCCAGTCTTGGAAAGCATGCAATGTTATTATATCAATAGCATCCACATTAATAAAAAGAATTAGAAAGCCAGGCAGCTCCTGAAACAGTTAGAGATTACATCTCCTGGGCTCCCAAGATATTCCCCACCCCTATTCTCTCCATTTCTTCTCTCATTTCATATGAACGCTGAAGCAGCAGAGAGAATGTAAGGTTGGGAGAACAGCATGCACTTTTGGAAGGGAAGCAGGCAGCACAGGAAGGGTCAGTCTTCTGAATCATGCAGATGCTGGGGAAAGGAGGGTGAAGTAATGTCAGCAGGAAAGAGAGAGGAATGAAAGAAAGACAGCCATGCAAGGACTCAATAGCAGCAAAATGGCCACCAAACATTCACCCAAATAGTACAAACAGATCTCCTCAGCCCAAGACTTACCCACATGGGGCAGACAGCATGGGAATGAAAGTGGGGCAAAGAGGCATGAAATAAAGCAAGGGATTGGATGGGGCAAAAAGGTGTGAGCACTCATTCACGAAAAACACTGTCAATACCTGTACATAAAAGACAAGGAGGAGTGTCATCTGAATGGTAGGAGAAATGTAGGTAAGGTCCATGCCTGACAGGAAGCTTAAGAGGTAAGAATGACTTGTCTGGAAGAACCCATAGTTTGGTTTTGGATGACATGCTAAACTATGGTTTATCTGGAATCAAAGTAGGGAGGAGGGGAGCTTGCAAACCTGGGGGCAGCAAGGACAATTCCTCTCACAATAAAATATATTTTATAGCACAGCATTATATGAAATAGGGTAAACAATTCTTGAATAAGCAAGTCAAGCTTGAGCATATTTATTTGACAGATGCAAAGGAATGTTTTCTGAAGCACAGAAAGCTGAGTGAAGAGAGTGGATTTGTCAAGGCCACTGCTTGGCAGTGGTGGAGCTGAGGGACAAGACTTGTCCCAATCGTGCTTAGGAGGTGGGAAGAGAATTTCAGTCTTAACCTTATAGAAAGGGATTTTTCCCAAACCCACATAGGCTGAGCTGGGTGTTTTTGGGTGCAGCCTTGACCTTTGTGGATCACCCGTCACATCATATCAGGCATGAAAGTTTGCCATCTTCTCAGGGAGCACAAAACACTGAGGTGTAAATGAGATTGGAGAAACCTATGTTAACAGACCAGTTTCTAATAAAGCCGTTAAAAAGCATGTTTGTGCTGGCAGTGGTGGTGGTTTTGGGTGGGTGGGTGTGGGTCCTGTGCAGAAGAATGGCAAATAAGAAATGTGGAAAGTAAGTTAAAATAGGATTACTGAACAAGAGACCAGTATTCTCTATACATAGAACAGGTGATCAATCCACTAAAAACTCTGCTGTTCCAATCTTCTCATTTTTTCTTCCTATAGGGTAAACCGAGACCTAAAGTTATCTGGACAAAGAATGGTCAGCCATTAGACTCCAAGGAGGTGGCAGTTCGAAACAGCAACACAGACACTATCCTGTTTATCCGAAACGCTGAGCGCCACCATTCTGGAATATATGAAGTAGAGGTGCAGATAGAAAACATGAGTGATAAAGTCACAATTACCATACAGGTTATGGGTAAGAAACTGCTGGAGTCTGAGGAGTTCTTCATTTAAACACAATCACTTTAATAAAGGGTGTTTGGGGTTTTTTTTTTGCAGGTCCACATACTTGCCAGAGTGTTCCCATTCATCTGAAAGGGGGATGCAGTCTAGGAAACTGAGGGCATTACTTGATGAGATGCTGGACCTGTAGAAACAGTGCTCCTCAAGTGGTGAAAAAGGCATAATTGTGAAAACACAATGGCTTCATTTGCATAGCTAGCTGTGAAGACAGGCATAACAAAGGAGATTGGCTTTCTGAGGACAAAAAGTTGTAAAAGCAGGAAAGACACAATTCCCTGGGTTCTTGTTTTGGCCCTGAGCTACAGATCAGGAAATCTGTTACTAAGTGACTAAGTCTCACAGGTTCAATGTGGGAGGCAGCAATACAAGTTTTTTAAAAAAAATTAAAACAAGTAAGGAAAGAGATTCATACCGAGAGCATAATGTATGATGAATGAAGATTGACTCTTCACCCCTGGTGCAGCTCTGGGGGGCACAGGGAAATCCCTGCAAAATGGAGGTTTCTTTCTACCTCTTTTTATGACACAGCCGCTGTAATTTTTAGGAGTATCATGGTTGGGAAAAGGAAATGTTAAACCCCTCTGCACTTGGTTCCAACCACATGTGTTTACAGAGACCACCACATCATCTCCTTCTGTCTCAGTATCACTATGTGCAATATGGAAGGTAATATTAACCTATCTTGCAAGGTTGTTGGAAGTAGAAGTACAAAGGGATGATGCCTAGGAAGCTCTTTGAACTCTTAAATACCATATACAAATGTTAAGTCCTGCTTTACTGTCTTTTGAACACACACAACATCTTTCTTCACTGAAATGAATGGAGAAAAACCTTCATTTAATAACATTGTGAAAACACAATTGCTTCATTTGCATAGCTAGCTGTGAAGACAGACATAACAAAGGAGATTGGCTTTCTGAGGACAAAAAGTTGTAAAAGCAGGAAAGACACAATTCCCTGGGTTCTTGTTTTGGCCCTGAGCTCTACAGATCAGGAAATCTGTTACTAAGTGACATGTTAACATCAGTCTATTAGAGTGTATCAAATGAGCTCAGAAACCAAGTATATAAGAAATACTGAATGTGCAAAATCCTGCCGCCGCCCCCCCGCCCCAATTTTATCTCACCTTTTGGACAAAAGGGGTTTGTAAGGTGCAGCCAACAAGGCCTTAAATAGTAATACAACATTCAACACATTAATATTAAACACTGTGAATAATTAAAAACTTAAACAATTTATAAAGTGATGTTCATCATGAAGAAGCAGCCAATAGTGTTGTAACAATCCACAATACTACTCATTATCCAGATGTCTCATGTATATGCTTTAAAAAGTAGTTTGGTCCTATCTGTCTATGACTCTTAGGACACATCTACACTGGCTCTTTTAGAGAGGGATGGTGTGGGACGAATAGGGTCACTTGGGAGCAGATGAATCCCAGTTGGTGTGATCCTTGCATCCAAATAGCATATCAGAACTCAAGCAACCCTATTTGGTTCAGTTTCTTCCAATATCATTAAGTGACTTAATAAGTGAGCCACTTCAGGATATCAGTAAATTGAAAACTTATTCTGCTCCTCAGTAGAGAGGCAGGGGAAGTGAAAGGGGGAAAAAATAAGATTCTGGTAGACTATCACTGAGACATTACATCACTTTAAGAAAAAGAAAAATAATAATATTTTCTTTGGTTTGTCTGAAGGGCCAGTTGAGAAACAGCCTGCAGCCAAATCTGTGGATTCACTTCCCCTGCCCCTCTGTCGAGGAGCAGAGCAAGTGTTCAATTTGCTGATCCTGAAGTGGCTTGTTTACTATGCCACTTTGCAATATTGCAAATTCAAACTTAAGTCTTGACAGTAGGGAAGGATTGCTTTTAGTCTCTTCCCAGTGATCATACACTCTGGAAACAGGCCAAACCAGAGCAATCTTACCCACACCAAAAAAGTAGAAGCCCCTAAGAGGGGCTGAAAAAGGTGTGGTTAGGACTGTTATGGGGACGCTCTGGTTCAATCCAGCAATTGCATTGCTGGAAAAAAGAGTGAACCAAACCATCTCCACAGTGGAACAAACACCCATCTGATCAAGCCCTTACTTTAACATTACTAATGCTGTGGACCGTTCCATTCTTATATCAGCCCTGAACCATATGAGATGACTGTTGAGTGTTATTTAACTAGTGTTTTCTAAGAATCAAACTAGACATAATGTGGGAATCCTGTTTCTGACATTCTTACCATCTTTTTCTATCACAAAAAGCAGCTTTGGGGGCTCTTGGTCACAATTGTGGAATGAAAGTTGGATCCTTTGACCCTAGACCAGAGCCCTAGTCAAAACCAGGCACCTCTGGGGTTGCTTTTTTTTTTTAATGTAGAAAAAGACTGTGGGAGTTCCAGTCATGGAGACCACACATTGCATGTAGTTATCGTGCAATTCTACTAATAAAAGTTTAAGAAAGCTGCAAGCTTGGTGTTAATATATGCAGGCTTTACAACAGCATGTAGTATATTTCAATTAATCCAAAGTGAGGAATTAGAATGTACAGCCATTTGTGGGGCTTAATTGCTGTCAAAGTATCTGTTAGAATTCTTAACTTGCTAACCTCAGGGACTGGGGTGCAAGATGTTGCTTCTTTCTATTCCCCAGCATAACCAGCTTTCCATGATTTTTTTTTGGGGGGGGGGGGAGGGTCAGAAAAGTGAAGTCAAACTTTTAATTTTGAAGATTTGATTGCTGTGCGCACAAATCACCCTGAAGACTTAAAACCCAGCTTGACATTTAGTTACTGATCATTTAGTTACTGATCATTTGAGGAGGCCATTAGACAGTTGGCCTTCTCTAACAGGTGTCCAGTTAAGGAGGGATTAGTGGATATATCTGATAGACAAGATCTGCTGCCCTTTTGTGGATGCACGTATAAACTAAAGAAGTGATATGCTGGACTAAACACCACTGACTTTCAAGAAAATGAGGGTGGAGGTCCCTATAACATGACATGAATATTGTTTGATACTTCCAAACCACACTATAAAAATGTGTGTATGGGAGAAATTACTTTGTATATTGGAAACGCTTCAGTGACATTTGAAATGACACCGTTAGCAACAAATGTGGCATTCATTTGCACACTATTGACTGTATACCAGAAATGGATACAAATAATGGAACAACATTGGTTTGAGAGGGCAACCTCCATAAAGAGGAGATGTATATTTATCTCTAACAGTTGGTCTGTCTTGCTGGCATTGTTTGGGCAGCCTTCCTCATGGGTGCCTTGGCTGAGAATGATTGGAAGCCATCACATCTTGACTTGGCTTGGCCTGGTGGCCTTGGATTTGAAATTATGTTATAAACATACTTGCTAGTATATATTTTAGGGAGAAGAGGTCTGTGGGTTGGGGAGGTTCCATCAGGTTCCATAAGGTTGCTACAGAACACACCTCTTACTTCCTGCAAAAATTCTTTATTTTCTGTCGCTTCTGGTAGATTGCCAAGTATCTCAAGGATTTCTTCCATATTAATGTCAGGATGATTTTATTATTGGTTAAGGAACTGTCACATTCCTCTGGGAAATTCTTGTGGTCAAATAAACATTTTCCAACTTCCCTTTTTATGCATCTTCTTTCTAATGGTGTGACACAACTGTTTTTCCATATGATGTACATACAGTCTGCAATGTTCTCTTCTGACAAAGTGTGTCCCTGGTGCACATCTCTATATATACTGCATGTAGCTATTGCCTTCCATCCAATTTCCTGTGTTGTTGTTAGTCTAAAACAGTGGTTCCCAACCTTGGGTATCCAGGTGTTCTTGGACTGCAATTCCCAGAAGCCTTCATCATCAACTGTGCTGGGAACTGCAGTTCAAGACCTGATTATCCAAGGTTGGGAACCACTGGTCTAGAAGGAGTTGCTAACATTGTATAGACCTAGTATCAGAGGTAAGAGACTCAGCAGTTCTGCGTAGTTTAACTCTTCTTTAAAGGAGATAGTCTGAAGGTTGGCTTTGTTCCTGGGTCTAACTCTCCCCCTGCACCTAGACCAGAGCTTAGAGGTATGTGGCTTGCTATGTTTGTGAGCATTCTTTTTTATGAACATCAGAATGAACTGGTGGAGCATTATTTTTAATGCTATTAGAAACTTTACTGGTATCTATCTTTATATTTATCATTAACCTTTAATCATATTAATATGGACCCTTTTTGTCGAGTTGTCCATTGTCGCAGTTTCCAGCCATGTTAGTCTGTCTCACCATATTGGCAAAATTAAAGTGGAAAAGTGGGGGGGGGGGGGGATAAAATATTGTGATACTTTCAAGGCTAACAAATTTCTTTCAGAGTGAGCTTCCATGGACCAAAACCTTCTTAACACTCTTCTGTGGACACAGTGCATTATAGTGTGCATTCATTATAGTTATGGGTGGAATTTTACTTCTATATCCAGATCCTGGCTGAAGTTGCTTGACTTACATGCACATGCATTCCATACCTCAGGTAGCAAATTTTAGTTCTCATATAAGGGGAACAAAATCTTAATCATTTAACATTCATTTATTAATTTTACTGCTAAAAATGGGGAGAGGGCTTCAGGAATGTGTGCCCTGTGCCCAAATAATTTGGCTTGGGTGCTCAAGTGATTGGGCTTGTGCCACTCACTACTTTGCCTCAGGTAGCAAAATGTTTTGCATCAGCTCAGACCGTGTGTGTTCCAATCTCACATTGGGTTTTAGGTTTTTGGCTTAAGATTTAATGGAAACAATTATGTAACAAGACTTAGCTTTAAAAACAACAACAACAGTTTCTTAGTGAATTAGAAGAAAAAATGCATAGAAGAAGAGAAGGAACCTGACCTTTCTCTTGCTTTTCTGCTACAACTATTTTGGTTTGTATTTTCTTCTGTATTTTTAAAAGATGCAATACTGGAATTGGCCACAGAGAAGAACCTGGAAGAATGTATTTTGCTTACCAAAAAAAGAAAGAAAAAGGGGGGGGGGAGCACCATGTGGTCCTTGTAAACAATTTGAAGACAAAGCTAGATATTTGTCTTAGGGCTCTATGCCACGTGAAACGACCTCCAGTTATACTGATTCATTTTATCCCTCTGTTGTACCGATACATTTTTTTTCTTCAGTTGTGTGATATAAACTATGGGCAGGAATGTTTACATTGTTTTTAACCGTAGTGATTAATTTATTTCTTTTTGAACTGTTATAGCCAGCTGCACTGCTCTTTAATTTTGTATTGATTCATTTTCTCTACTGTTTCTCGGGGCAATCAGGGCCTCCCTTGTCCTTTTTTTTTTTTAATTCACAAAGGTGATATATCGATAAAGCAGTATGAGCCTTCCCTCCTTCTCCCCTTTTCTCTTCCCTCCTTTACTAGCCTGTCCCCTTTTCCTGAGTTCCATACATATCTCTCCCTCTCATTTCTTGGTTTTCATTTTTCTTTTGCCTTTTGAACAGTGTTGGGAGGAGGAAGCAAGTTTTAAAAGACTTGTAAAGTATTGTGAAGAGCAGGGTTTCAAAAATACAGCACTCCTTTCTTTATAATCTAAAGCAGAAAATCTCAAGCCCTCTCTCACCCATAAAAAGGCTGTCTCCTTCTGATCAATATATTTATGGGTTGTTTGTGTGTGTGTGGTGGCAGCAGCAGCAGCGGCTACTAGCGCTTTATCAATATCCCTTTTAAAAAATTAAAGATTTTTTTTAAGGGTACAAGCGCAGTGGCAATGAGACACAAGATTTTGACTGCTCATGAGTCTTTGTCAGACTGGGTGTAATGGAGCTAGTGGCAGTGCAGAAAAAAGACCATAAAAATTCCAAAACACACCCATGATCTGCACATCTGGCCATGGATTTTTCTGCAGTGCCACCAGCTCCATGATGCCCAGCTTGACAAAGACTCATGAGGATTCAAAAGATTGCCTCCCTATGTGAGATTCTAGTGGTCTAATCACAGTATCACTCACCCTTGTTTTCAGATTGTATTTTTCCTGTGTGTATATAAAGATAACACATAGATAAGTATGCAACATAGCACTTTTGTGACCTAACCAACTGTAATTGTAATGTTGTTATGCCTCTGCATGGTGGAACATGTTTAGTTACTTTTTAAACTAACATTCCCAGTGGTGAGCTAGAAACATAGTCTAACATGTTCAGCTGGTATGGCAGCTGTCCTTGCTATTGTTTATAAATGCTCTAAACTGCTTCAGGGGACTTCAGCACTGTGTTGTATGTGGGTCAATCCTTGAAAGACACCAGTCAGACGCATTGATGGTGTTAGGCACTGGGACTACATAATGTCAGTATTGCAAGATTTTTCCTAGCTAGCTATCCAGTTGCTTCTGGGCTCAATTCAAGGTGTTGATTTTCATTTTTAAGGGCCTGTGTGGCTTAGTTCCAACATACTTGAAGGAGTGCCTGTCAGTGAATTAATCTCAGGCAAGGAGATCTGATTGCAAATGCCATCATGATAGTTAAATGAAGTGTTTTCAAAGCTGATAGGAAATCTTCCAGATTCAATTCTGGTGTGCTATTAAAACTTCTTAAGTGAAAGCAAGCATGTAGACTTTAATTGTGGAGGATATGTAGCTGTTGCATTGGTTTATTTCCAATGAAAGTTATTTTGAGTAGCTGGTTTTTGTTTTGCTTTAATGCTTGCTTTACATTAATATTTGATCTTTTGGGGGTTTTCCCCACTTTGAGAATTTCTATTAATGGGAAGAGCAGACTCAGATAAACGCCTGATCAGCTAAAGAGATGTATCACTATTTGGGCCATCCAGTTACCACTTAATTCCTACTGATTTCCAGCATAGGTTTCACTAATCAGTGGACTGGATCCAAACTTAAGAAATAACAGACATATTGAAATCAATAGGAAAGAAGAATCATGACAGTCTTTACCCCATTGATTTTCAGTGGGTCCATTCCAAGCATGAATAAATATTGACCCAACCCAATAGATAGTAAGATGAATTTTCATTTCATAGAAGTTTTTTTAACTACTGGAGAGCTCATTGGCAGAGCCACAGGTTGGGAGTTTGATTCTCCCAGCTCTGCAGATCTAGGATGATGATGATGAAGATTCAAAAATACTTACAATTAATTAATTATAGTCAATCAGAGTTATAAAAACATTGACTGGTATTATATAACAGATACAAGTTTTAACCTAAAACCTAAGTATCTGTTAAATACTGGCACAGTATGTATGCTGTTCCAATACTGTCATTTTTGTAGCTCTGATTATGTTATTTCTGAAATCTGCAGCTACTTATAATACTGTGTGAAATTTCTTGATATTGTTCCAAAAGCCCCAATGATTATGGGGACAACTGAAATGTGAAGGCAAAGCATTAACATATTGATTTAATTTAATTATGAGTGTTAAAATTATGATATTTTTAAATTTTTTATGTATAATGATGTTTTTATCATGTGTGTAAGCCGCCCCGAGTAGACTTTGTCTAGAGGGGCGGGGTAAAAATCTAATAAAGATAAAGATAAAGATAAAGATTTAAGTATCAACCATTGCTTTTGAATGGTTAATACTGATCGGTCCTTTAGTTTTAGTCTAAAACACAAGGATCTTTTGGGTTCTTTCATTTTGGGTATCCCGTTCATGTTTTCAGGCACTCCAAAAGCTTTAAAGAACTCTCCAAATGAACAGAGACAAGGCAAACAACAGAGAATTGAATTCCAAAAGCCCTAAAGAATCCTTTAAAATTACAGTAGAAAAGCAGATGTAAGGTAAAAGAGAACCAATCTACTCCAGAAGCAGGCAGTAGTATACAAAAAAATAAAAAATGTCAATAAAGTATACACATTTAACAGAATAAATGCACAACAAATTAACCAAATAACAACTTTTAAAAATCATGGAAAGCACACATGCAGGGTGAAAATAATAGCTAAATAAAAAACATACACAGCCCTCTATCCCCCCCCAAAAAAACAAGAAAAGCAAATAAAGACCAAAAAAAATAATAATACAAAGTCCCTCCCCCTCCCTACTAGAATATGAGAAGATTTCTCTCCTCACTTCCACTTGATACCTTCTTTTCTCTTCTTTCAGTCCAGCAGGCAGACCCAAGCAGCACTAAAATTAATCCAGTAACAGGAAAGGACAACAAACAAACAAAGAGGAGGGAAATCTCCAAAGAATTTATGGAGGAGGGAAATCCAAGAAATAATCTCAAAAGGGCAGGATTATTTTTTGCTACCAGGCTGCCTGCTAGCAGCAAAAATAATCCAAAGAAATGGGGGGAGAGGGAAATCCCCCTCAAAAATTCAGGGAATAAAGGCAAAAAAGAGGAAAGGATCCAAGATGGAGAGCACTAGTTGTTAAACACATAGTAATCCCACAAGGAATGAACGAAGCAAAGAGCACCTGAGGCAATAGTATTGGATGAAAAAAAATTAGGCAGTTCAACATACAGAGGGTGAAAGAAAGGTTGCACAAAAGAGGGAACACAAAAGAAACATGAAACTTTTGCGTACACCTCTTTCATTTACATGAATCATCTGTGTTTTAAATATTCTTTTTCAGGAATCAACAAAAGTACATGCAAATAGAGAGGGACCTTGTTTTGTCTTTTGTTAAAATATGAAAGGTCCATAATTTGGATATGCCACAAAGTAAAGGTGAAATGCCACGAATGGACTGGAAATGGGAACTGTTTTAGAATGTGTGTGTGTGAACAATTTACAGGAAACAGTCTAAGTCAAGCTCTACTTGCACCTTGCCAATGACAAATTATATGGTGAATCTTGACTATGTGACAGTTGGTTTTGTGTAATTGGTTTCTTCTTTTTTGCAGACAAGCCTGGCCCTCCTCAGAATGTAAAAATTGTGGATGTGTGGGGATTCAATGTTGCACTGGAATGGAAACCACCACAGGATGATGGCAATGCTCAGATCATAGGATATACAGTCCAGAAAGCAGATAAAAAAACTATGGTAAGGAATATGGACTGCATAAGTGTAGATAGCCGAATCATCCTATTTGGAGTCATCATCTTTTATTCCAAAGCACACCTGGAAAACAACACGACAGTGTATGCCATGTTATTTGTCTGGAGATGCACAAAATGAACCGGTAGGCAATAAATGAGATGCCACACTCTGTATATTTATCTATGAAAATCTCTGGATTTAACAAAAGACATCATAGGGTGAGGGAAAGGGAAGGTATGAGAAGCACCCCTGCAAATACAACTGTTGAACAAAGTACCTTTTGTCAACTACCATAGTAAACTAAATCTAAATATAAATCAGCCCTGCAAATGAAATGCTGGGAAGGGATCTAAATTCATCCCTAGCATTTCATGTATAAAATATGGGTTTTATTCTGCATAATGTTCCAGAAGCACATGATCTGTTGTATAGCTCAGTGGTTTAGGTTGGGAGTTCAATTCTCCACTGTGCCTCCTTGACAGGGGCTTGTTGTTGTTGTCATTATTGCTGTGACCTTTGCATGGTCTCACATTTTTCTAATCCTGCTTATTTTGGTTTCAGGAGTGGTATACAGTTTTTGATCATTATCGACGTACTAATTGTTGTAGTATCAGATTTGATCATGGGAAATGAATACTATTTCCGGATCTTCAGTGAAAACCTGTGTGGATGAGTGAAAATGCAACAACCACAAAAAAACCTGCCTACATTAAAAAGACAGGTACAAGAAAGGTTACATTAATTTGCCCCCTCAAATGCTTTACTAAAAAAAACTCATTACCTCAGTGAATTATATCAAAATATTTGTCAGCAATATCATGGGGTATTCACATGAATATTTGCTATTTGTATGTTGACAAAATGGCAATAAGAAATAATGACCTAAAGCAGTGGTTCCCAACCTTGGGTCCCAAGATGTTCTTGGACTAACGCTCCTAGAAGACTCATCATTAGTTGTGCAGGCTTGGGGTTTCTGGGAGTTACAGTCTAAGAACATCTGGGGACTCAGGGTTGGGAACTCCTGGCCTAAAGCCAATAGGTACAACCATGGGCGTGCTTTTGTCAGTAGGCTTCCGAAGAGGTGACTTCCATCTCACCACTGCCCTCTAGTGCACCCCAAAAATGTGCTTTGGGGGGATTAGGAAACCCTCCAGGGCCAGGATTTTGGGCAGCAACAATGTGAGCAGTGAGGAGGGAATAGAAAAATGGTTGGTAGTGCAGCACCAAAACAGCACTGGCTTTAAGCCGTTATTTCTCTCTCTCTCTCTCTCTGGAGGTTTGGGGGACAGGGGCTGCAAAAATAGTCTTGAGGGACTCAGGCTGCCCTCTGCCCGTCCCTGCTTTAGCATGACTAATAAACAGAAGAGGAATGTTTAGTTACAAGCTTGATGTTTAATGGTAAGGGTCAGCAAGGACTAGGCAAGTAATTAGCCACAGCCCTGTCCATGCCACAAGCCTTTGCACATATAAATGGCCATCCTTCATTCCTATAGCAGAAAGTAGAGGGAAATAGAACCAGCTTCAAGGGGCATCAGAGTGAAAAGGAATGGAACTCAGAGCCTCTACAGGAGTGTGAGACAATTAAAATGGTCAACCCCAAGAGGTTGATGGATCCAAATGGTTTCCTGGCAGCTCATGGGGAGTTTCCTGTTGCCTCAGCAGGTGATTCTGTCAAAGCCCTGGTTGATTTCTGGAATGAAAAAAAAGTGGTCAGGGATGTTGAAACAATCGCTCCTAAGTGTCCCCACCCATGAGGTGGCATCAAACTGGCCTCTTGGTTTACGAGGGAGATGGTGGTAATGAAACAAGTGGGACACAGAGACTAGAGTGACAATGGTGGAAAACTTGGAGTAAATCTGACTGAACACAGACTAGGGCCCACTGGAAGGCCTGCTCCATGGCAGTGGCAGCAAAGTTGTTCTTCTCTGCCACCATTGTATCTGTACAGAGTCATCCGGCAGAGCTCTTTCAAGTGATCAGGGGCCTATTACATGCCATCCCACAAAAAGACCACACTGCAGCTTGCTGTGAAGAATTTGCATAGCAATTTGCACGCAAAATTGCTCAGATTCACTCTGACTTGGATGCTGTAGTTGATACAGGTCCTGTAAATGTAACTTTAGCCCCTGCTTGTACAGTGTTAATGGAGATGTTTGTTATTGCAACCTGAGGGTGTGGACAAGACCCTTGGAGAGGTGAAGGCTACCACATGTCTGTTATATCCTTGCCTTTCCTGGATTACTGAAGCTATCAGAGAGGGACCAGCTCAGTGAGTAGGAGGAGCAATGAAGTTGCTGGGATCCTACCCTTGAGTAGGGTAGGATCCCAGCATGCTTAAAGGAGGTAAGAATAAAACCACTGCTAAAAAAGCACACTCCTTGAATTCCATGGTATTGGATAATTACCGGCCAGTCTCTAACGTTCAATTCCTGGACAAGGTATTGGAGCCAATCATTAGAAGTGTGAATTCCTTACATGCTGCTTGTGATGGTCATAGAGGGTTAATACACAGACATTTAATCCACTATTTAGTCCACTGGGGGGGGGGGGGGACAGGCTAGTTCACTTTTTTTGCTGGTGATTACACAATATATTTGCTGAAGCAAACCAACCTCCCCCCCCCCCCAAAGTATTCTTACCTGCACCTTTCTGGGTCCATGTCAGGGGTTACTATCTTTTAGGTGTGTGGGTAGGATTGCTCTGTTTTGGTTCATTTCTCAGCAACGTGTGATTGCTGTGATCAAACTAAAGCGAGTTTCCATTTTCCAGCTGGTTTCAATTTCCCCATATCATTAATTAAACAGACAGCTCAACAACTTAACAATAGGAGGTAATTTTGAAATTAACAACTTCTTTATTCTGCTCTTCCATGGAGTAGAGACAGGAAGGAAAACAAAAACATGTGCTGATGTGCTGTAGCCTGTAACTCCTAGGGAAAATTTTAAAAACTGAAATCTTTTCTCCCAGAAGTGGGAGGAGACGAGGCAGAAACTGAGAAGTGAAAAACTTCCTTTCTTCCTCTGCAATTAGAGGAGGTCCATTTGAATCAGTGGATCTTATGGAGGAATTCACTCACCAAATCTCCATTGATTCAATAGGCCTACTCTGGTGTGACTTACTACACTAACCAACAGGATTTGGACCAATATGTTTGAGCAGGTAATTCTTTCAAATCATAGGCTAGATTAAAGAAGTGTTCTTATTTGGCTCCCTTCTCCTCTGCTTCCTCAAACTGCAGGCACAGCTTATAAACCTCCCATAATACAAAGAACATGACTTCTCTGAAGTGCCAAAATTCACTCACTCGCTTTCAGATCGCTCAGTGGTTGCTGGGTACAACGCTACACTCAGTTGTGCTGTAAGAGGAAGCCCAAAGGTACTCACTCCATTCTTAATATATATTCCATCCATTTTCTCATCACTCTAAGTAAAGGGCTGTGGGGAGCTTATAGACAGATGAGCCAGCAAAAAAGCCTACCTGGGAAGTGAGTGGTGAGAAGATATATTCACTTGTAATAGGAAGTCTCAAAAATGGGGACAAATGACATTCTATCTGAGCAATAAATTTACGTCGTAAGGTTGTTCAAATCTCAAGACTACAATTTAGCCTCTGCATTGCTTGATCTGGGAGGAAGAGAGTATGACCTTGGGAAAGCCCTGAAAAAAGGCTGATGGAGGGAAGGAACTCCTGGAGTCACAGTGACATGGTGCATGGGTGGGCATAGCTATTTTGGAAATCCTGTAGCCAGTGGTTCCCAACCATGGGTCCCTAGATGTTCTTGGACTACAACTCCCAGAAATCCTGGCCAGCACAGCTAGTGGTGAAGGCTTCTGGAGGTTTTAATCCAAAAACATCTGTTATACCAATTTTAGGTGGGGCCGGTTCCTGCCAAAGACCAAGAAAAGGAGACCAGCGTGATACAACGCAATTCAAGCCCAGAAATACACTGTAGTGGATATGCTCTAAAGGCAAGCAAAAGCCCCTTAGAAAGAAAAAAGGCCCCTCTTATGGCATACTTATCAGTTTTTTAATGCTAAAGAGTTAAGAGAAAGATGATTCAGATTATGCCAGGGCGAGGCCAGAGGCGAGGCTTGGACAATAGGTTTGTACCAGTTTTGGGACAGTGCTGGTCATCCCTGATAAGAATTTGTGTATTCAGCCTTATGTTGTCTAGACCCCCATCGGAAGCCCCTTTTCAAGGTCGCCCTCTCATCCCTCCTTACAGGCTACAGAACTAGCGCAATAAACATTCCTAAAAAGCGTTCCTGAGAACAGGCACGTAGGCACAGGCAGGAAACATGATGGCCCCTCAGCATCGTTATATGGCAAATCATAGTTAAAAGGCTAATAGACCCAAGGTCAGGAACCATTGCTGTAGCCTCTGGGAACACAAGAGGTCTGGTAGGAAAAGTAGGATGTGGAGGAGAACAGCCTTCCCTGGCCTTGTTTGCGGCCTAAGGAGCATGCCGACTAGTACGTGCAGCTAGAGATGGGTTTAGCAATTTGCATGTTTCTTGAAACAAACATGTTCAAACCAGAAACACAAAATTAGATGTTTCAAAACTGGATAGCTGACTTGATTCTGCTTCTAAAATAATAATTCACATTTTGGAGTATTGAAATTGCTTTCCCATCTTCCTTGTTTCCTTCTGGTTTCTATTTTTTTGCATGTATTCAGCCAAAGATCTTCTGGTTTAAGAACAAAGTGGACCTTTCTCGAGATCCCAAATACCGCATGTTCAGCAAGCATGGGGTGTTGACTTTAGAAATCCGAAAGCCCAGCCCATTTGATGGAGGCATTTACACCTGCAAAGCTGTGAATGAATGTGGGGAAGCTGAAATAGAGTGCCGGCTAGATGTCAGAGGTAAGGAGAAGGGTTCCATCTGTGAAATACCCTGTAAAAAATAAGCAGAACAAGGGCTTTCCACACACCCCAGCTAATGGGTTGTAAGGAATCTTTTGCTCACCTCAAGCTGCCCAAGCCTGTCCAAGACTAAGCACCTGGAGCACCAAGCCTCCCATTAGTTGTCAATGCTGCTTGGGCTCAGCAAGCCCTGTAACAACCTTCCCCCAGAGCCAAAACCAGCCCCGCAGGAAAGAACACCGAACTACTTAACTCCACGGCTGAACAAGGAGCCAAGATTGGACTGAGGACCAACTTTCTCTCTCCACAGTTACAATAAGCACAACCAACGTGAAGAAGATTGTGTTGAAAGGATACAAAACAGCTAGATTAAAAGAAAAAGGCACTTTGGTGAAATCAATTAATTACTAATTAAAGCTAGAACAGTTTTTGAATAAACTATAAAATAGGAGACACAACAAAGCTAACTAAGCTACTCTGCTTATACAAGGGCGTCTCACAATAGCAGCAGACAGACTCCTGAGATTACAAAAAGTGAAAATATTGCAAACAGTATGATGGGCTTAAATTCAAATACACAAGGCCCATTTCGACACTGCACTAATCTACTGTTATACTTTCAGCCTTAGCAACAGTGATGACACCCAACAGCCAATCCCAATTCAGTTTTCCAACTCAGTTTTTTCCCCAGAATATAAGGATCGTACAAGTTCCAAAGAAAAGAATGTGGCTGAAGGCTGTTAGCCTGGTCACACTGAGCCAAAATAGGTGTACTTCTTCAGCTGGTACCACCACCTCCTCCCCTAAACTAGGTCTCAACCAAGATGGAGGAAGTTCAGCTCTCGAGTTTCTTAATGAGCATTCCATTTAAAGGCCCCTTCACCAATCCATGGCACCTTCTGTCATGCCCAGCTAATATGATACAGGATCATGTGGAGTTGATGGCCAAAAGAGCTGGAGGACTCCATATTGAGGTGGGGTGGAGGACTATCCTATTCTCTTTTGCACCAAGAGATACTTCCACTCCATTTCTTGCATAGCTTAACACAAATGAAACTGAATGGTTAACACTGAACAACATGCACAGTTGATTCTGAGAATAACCCGCAATATTATGGAAGCTTCTTTGTAGTTCATGAGCCTATCTAGGTAGGAGTCAGGAACACATTATTCATTCTAAAAAGCTATTTACATAGTTTCATTTGGTGGAGTTACAATTTTCCAGTGCAAACTCTCCATCCAAAAAGCATGGTGTTTCAAGTGATTAAAAACGTACAAATACAAAAACGTACTAATAATACATGAGGCTGTTGACTTATTTAATTTAAATTGAGCCTTCCTGTGCATGTCTTCTCCCATAAGATGCAAGTGAGAGAGTAAACAAAGCAATGATACTGCTCTCCTCCAACATACTCTCCTCTACATACTCTGCAGGCCAGCTTGCTTTTGTGTAGTCACATTTTGCACTGACTTACACGTTTGGAAGGTAAATGTTGGATTTAGAGGAGAAACATATCATACAGATCTGCAGAAATAAAACTGATCCATGCACATGTAAATTACTTGATACATGAGAGTGACTGTCAGGTAGAGAAAGATAGAAAAATCTCATATGTTAACAACAAGCATGATATGCCAGTTGGTGATCAGGACACTGCAGTCCCATCATGCTAACCCCAACATAGTAACCAGGAAACTCATAATTTCTCTGATAATTTCAAATTCAATTTTATGGGAGGAGCTCTTCACTGTCATCTTAGAATCAAGGACTCTATGGCTAGTAATCTTAGCAAAAACTATACTGTATTTTATTCATTTGACTCATTCTCAATGCACTCTCTGATATTCTTATAGTTTTTTTAATGTTTTGCTTCTTCTAGTGCCACAGTAGAATTCGGAACTACTGGTTGTCAGTCCAGAAATGGAGGCAAGTGATTTTGTAGAGTACTCAATGTGGTGTAGTGGATAGATTGACAGACTAGGATGCAGGAGACCTAGGTTCAAATCCCCACTTGGCCATGGAAACTCACTGGTACTGGTGGAACTGGTGAACCCACTCCTTAAACATCTCATTTACCCTGAAAGCCCTATCAGGGTTGTTGTAAGTCAGTTCTGACTAAAGGTATATAACACACAATTTGCGGAAATAAAATGAAAACATAGGTGGCTCTGAAGCAATTGGGTGATGAAAAAGAGAGAGCAAAAGGCCAGAGATAAAGGCTTTTAGCACCTTAAAGATTCCTGCTAGCTAAGTACTGGCCACCAGAAACACATATTGTCCCAAACAGGCAGACTAGCTCCTGCTGCTAAATTACATGGGAATGAAATGGTACAGTACTGTGCAAGTGGGAACTCTGTATATGTTAAGCTTCCCAGTGTTTAAAAAAACAAACCCAACAACTACCTGCATGTAGAAAATGTTGATGGGGGGGGGCGGGGGCAGGGCATAGAATGAACATTTATCCTGCATGTGTCAGCAACCAGTTGCAACCAGTTTTTATTCTTGGGTATTCTAAACCGGCACGCCCCATTTGCAGTAAGGCATTCTCTACCTGCAGCCTCTTTGTTACTGCATTCGAATAGTCATGTAGACTGGACTTCAGCCTTGTGTATTCTGGTTTAATGGTAACATAGAAGCAACTTATTTTTATGATGTAATTCAATGTCAAGCAGCATATTACAGAGCATGTCATTAGAAGAGGGAATACATTAAGTGCTAAGGGGATCAGATTGTCACAACAGAATCTTTTTACCCCAGTTTGCAATATTAGTCTGCTTTTAAAAAAATTGTCTTAGAGATGCGAACATAAGCTTCAATTTGTAAGTCTGGTTTGTCAGATGCATAAGTCTAGAACCCTAACATGTTTGTCCCTGTGATCTTTTCCAGATTAGTCAATTAACCAGTTTTTGCTACAGTAAAATATGAGATCCATGCATGATAAAGCAATTAACTATGTGCTATATACACTATATCACTAGTTAAATAACACACACTTATGACACTTTGTCTTTCAGGTCACTCTGGAAACATTGCAGAAATACAGAAAACAGTGAATAAATGACAATTTTAATTAATCTACGTTCCTGTTGTTCAAAGAATCATGTTTAGAGTATAGCTTGGAAAGAATATTATGTTGCAAAAGAAGATCACGACAGTCTTGAAGTACAATTTGTTCTATTTGCTTAAAAAAAAACATGTTGACACATTCATTTAGAGACTATCACATGTGCTCACAGATCCTACTAGCAGTAACTTTTCCTTCCAAAGGATGACATAACATTCATTCAGCACTTGAAAAACTTACTTTAAAGTTCTGTTGCAATTCCCAGAACCCTCCAACCAGTGCCATGCTGATGAGGAGATTCTGGGAGCTGTAGTAAAAATAATAATAGCTTTTCCTACCTCTGTTTGTGTACACAGTGTAGACTTTTAGGAAGACACAGCATAGGAGTGGAACAGTCCTTTGCATGATTATTAGGAGGCACCATAGTGCAGGAAAATCCTTTTCTAACCAAGTCATTTGTTTCGCTCCAAAACATGAGAGGCAGTAGAAACATCAGTTAGTTTAAGCCACAAAGGAGGCAACCTTAGTATTGCTAATGTGGATTCACAATTATTTGGCAGCCGACTTCATAGGATACTGTGAAGCAGGCATCAGAGGAAACATGCATGAGATTGCTGTCTTACACACCCATGTGGGAAAACACAGTTCAGGAGTGCTTACTCCTGAATACATGTAGCGAATTCCACATGTAACTGATGATCAGTCACTTGTTTTCCACTCACAATTCTATTCTGCTTGTGGCTTGATAGCAATCAAGGTTGTTAAGTGTAAGATGTTCTCATTAACTGTCCAGCTGTCATCCTATGATTTGGATATGGATTCACAAATTATTTTGCTAGCATAAGAGTCGGAGAAAATCACATACCCCACAGAATATTTGCACCTTTAGCATGCTTGAAGTCTAGTTTTGTCATTTTGTCAATTTTCCAAGCTGAATTGTTTCTATATGTTATCAAGTTTTCCAAACACATTATTATTATTATTATTATTATTATTATTATTATTATTATTATTATTATTATTATTATTATTATTATTATTATTATTATATACTGCTATTAAAATAGTTAAACCTTCATAGCTTGACATAGTGAAATAATAAAAAAAGTCCATACCACTCTCTCTCTCCAATTCTTCTGTACTATTTAGTCCCTATTTTGGAGCTCTTTCTGTTGTCACTGATTTGGTACCTTTGGGGAGAAAGCTTCAAAGTATGAAACATAAGATGAGCCAGGACTCAGAAGTAAATAGTAGGTGTTATGTAGCAATGTGGAAGTGGGAGAGTTTTTTGCCTGACGGCTGGGTTGTCAGCCAGCTGCAGGTAATTACTGGTGAGTGGGGTGGTTCGTGTGGTATAAATTGCGCATGTGTGTTACTGTGTTTGTTCTTCATCTTATCTTGCTGCTGACGCCTGTTGAATAAAGGCATGTTGATTTATAGTTGGAGTCATGAACCCACTATTTTACAGTAGGGCTGGGATTTTTTAATTTACTGGACTACAAGTACCATAATTCTCTATTCAAGAAGTCCTACCTATCTTATAGAAACTGTACAAACATTGCATTGTGATACACATGGAGCAATGTCTAAATTAAAAGGCTTAGAGGCTTACTCAGGCAAAGCTCCTTCCAAGCTTCCTTCTCAGAAAAAAAGCTTCCAGCTAGCACTGGGGCAGGAACAGGAAACTTGGCCTAGCTAAAATACATTAGGTGAAAAAGGCACAAAATGGAAAAATATAGGAAAACTATTTTCTAAGTTCAGTGCCTATTAACATGACATTTTGATGTGGCAATAACTCAGTGATAAAATGAACAGTTTGTACCTCATCCAATTCCCTTTCCAGTTTTAGCTCAGATAATACACGTGGGAGACAACAGACATTTCTTAACACTTCCTTCCATGCCTGCTCTTAGTGAGACTTTGCAGAGCATTTGCCGTAACAAAGTGAAATATCATAATCATTGTTTGTTTTCTAAATGTTTTTGTTAACACAGAGCCTTTCACTTGTAGACTTAAAGCTTTACAATAATTGGCATTTGGATTACACGACCAAAAAGTTGAAGTAATAGCAATGGTGGCTTTGTTCCAGTATTTTGCATATTAAAGCAATTCAAATTTTCAAAACAGTATATTTTTAGGCAAACTATATAAAATGTCAAAAGTCATCAATAGATAAAACACGTTTTATACAGGACTTGAGACCCTTGAAATGTTTGCCATTTCACATATCCGTGTAGAAATAAAAATCATACAGGGAAACATTTACCTCATTTCCTCCAATCTGAACATGTTCTCTTTCTCTCTGTCAAACACACACGCACGCACACACACACTACAAGGAACAAGTGAGTGAGTATCCTTTTCTTTTCACTTGGAGCAGCTGCATTAGTGACACTAAGAGATGGAATGTCTTTTATTGGGCTTTTAAGTCCATCTAAGGTTTTCCCTCACTTAAAACTGCCCTTGGCCCTGCAAAGAGACAATACACATATCACACATCTGGGCCTTCACAGAGCATATGTCCCTTTTTTTCTGAAAATTACATAATTCTTAGTTGAATGTAAAATAATCTCTTTAATTTTAACCTATTAAAATTCAAATTCAAATACTGCTTCATAGCCAATCAGGCTGTACACATAAACATAAATTAAACCACTCTTAAAAGACAGTATTTAGCATCTAATATAAATAAATAATCAGAAAAGCATATAATAAAAAAAGCATTCTCAGACAAGTTTCAAGTTGTAAGATTAACTTGAAGAGATTGTGAAGCAAGCAATGAGTTCCATTGCTCCATGGCTCGTTTAATGCATTCAAGCAGTCCTATAATAGGACATCTAGTAGTCTGTGCCAGCTAGCAGAAATAAAACTGTACATAAAGGGGAGTTGATCCCAGTTGTTAAGGGTTTAAGATACTGATCCCTCAAATCTTCATGCAAAGGGAATTCTGTACCATGTCCTCCATTTTAGAGCATCCTGCTGGGAAATATTTACCTGTACCATGTTGGTCCATATAATGTTCCTGAATCTCTTTCAACTGCAATGAGTTCAGTCTACATTTAGTTAGCAGTTGTCTCAGCTAATAAGGGACAATAATGGGGGCACCTTTCCAAAACGCAAGGAAAATTCTTTGTATATCCTATTGGAGCAGCAGCTAACTACAGATACCACAGTAGTCTGGATGTCAATATAATATAATCTTTTAATAATATCTTCTCGGGGAACCTTCTATCCCCCTTTGTGGAGGTAGGCTGGGGAGTAACCCAGCTTAGATGTACCTGTGGATATCTTAGCTGGCAAAGAATCCCTTCCCATTTTTTCATAGGCCAACAAAACCAGCAGTAAGGCTATATAGTAAACTATTTTGGGCCAGAATAGCATGTCTGTTTTCTTAGCAAGAGTACTCACTGAGTAGCATGATGTCTCAGAATAGATTATGGCAATGGAGGCAGATCCTGGTATCCCTAATGCCCTGGTTAAAAACTTATGTTGGACAGATTCCAATATTGTAGTATTTGAAAAAGCCCATACTGGGGCTCAATAAAGCATCTGAGGAAGCAATTTATCTTTATATAATTGTATTAATGGTGCCACCATTTTTCCACGTGGTCCAGAAGAAAAAACTGTAAATAGCACTGGCAGATACTTCAGCTAAACAGAGCTACAGATTTTAAGTGACCTGACCAAATTTCTGAACTTTTAAATGTCACTCCAAGATATTTATATGAGTTGGCCTGTTTGAGCAATTTCATCTTTCAGAAGAACAGCAACAGATTAATGCAGTGCAAGCTCAGGGAGAATACAGCAACAGCATGGAGCTATGGCATTGACCTGTGTTGCTTTGCACAAAGAGATCCAAAAGCAATTCTGGAGCTATAAAACCAAAAACATGCTGCAGGCATCAAGATAAATCCACATGATGCGACCAACACAACCAGGTGCACAAGCTGTATCACAGAAAAGAGTGTTAGGCCCTCAATCCTGCCAAGGACTGAGAGAAGAAACACCAGGATACTGGATCTGATACCCAGTGACTTGCATGAGCCACTCAACATCTCATCACTGGGACATAATAAATATATTCTAATATTTGTGGATGGTTTCTCAAGGTGCTCTGTCACCTACCTGCTGACATTGCTGAATAAGTACATGGCCATGGTGAGCAACAATTTTGAAAGAAAACCCAAGTCACTCCAAACAGATAATGGTGATGAGTACTTCTCTCACCACAAACAAGTTTTCCTAGATGAACATTTTGCACAGAAGAACTGTTCCACACACTTCTGAGCACAGCGGAACAGCTGAAAGAAAACTGAGATCTCTTTTTGGATATGACAAGATACATGTTTGCAGATGCAAGGTTGCTCAACGAATTCTGGAATAATGCAATCATGATAGCAATTTATCTCTAGAACAGATTCCAATCAAAGGCACCACACGAAAACACCATTTGAGCTATGGCACAACAGAGTACCAAGCATAGAACATATCAGAGTTTTTGGAAGTCTGGCATGTACTTATATACCAAAACAGAAAAGGCACAAACTGGACACTAAAACTCATCAGACTATTTTGCTTGGCTATGCTTCTGGTAGCAAAACATATGAAGTTATTAACTTAAAAACAGGTGAAGTCAGCATAAGACATGTGGTTCATTTTAATTACGAAAAGAAAGCTGAGAAAAGAGGAACAGAAGACCAGTATGTTGGACCTCTCTTAGATGAAGGTGCCCATCTCTCCACAACCTGAGCCAAATATGAAACAGGAAGCCAATGACACACAAACTGAGAGAAGTATGCAAAGAAAGAGGGACACAGATGGAGATTTCAAGGCTGTTGAACTGGAAGAGACATCACAAAATGCTCCAGAATCAGCCACCAGACACTCATGATCCAACAAAGGTGTACCAGTTCCTCGCCTGTCCTACCTTGAAAGGTCATTGCAGATAGATGAGCCAGCAACCTTGGAGGAGATTGAGCAGATACCAGCAGCTGAAGCCTCCAAATGGAGAAAAGTTACAAAGGAAGAGATAGAAGCACTGCAGAAAAATGAGACATGGACACTGACTACAGTAAGTAACCACCAGGCAAGAAAGCTATCTGATCCAAGTAGCTATTCAAGCTGAAACAAGATGCAAAGGGAGAAGTGAAGTGCTACAAGGCAAGACCTTGGAAGACAGGAACAAAATTCAAAATGATCTTGATAGGCTTGAGCACTGAGCTGAAAACAACAGAATGAAATTTAACAGGGATAAGTGCAAAGTTCTACACATAAGGGGAATAAAACCCCAAAGACACTGTTACAAGATGGGGGATACTTGGCTCAGTAATACTACGAGTGAGAAGGATCTTGGACTTGTTGTATATCAAAAGCTGAATATGAGCCAACAGTGTGATGTGGCTGCAAAAAGGCAAATGCAATTTTAGAATGCATTAACAGAAGTATAATCTCTAAATCTCGTGAGGTGCTAGTCCCCCTCTATTCAGTACTGGTTAGGCCTCATATAGAGTACTGTGTCCAGTTCTACATGCAGTTCAGAGGAGGGCAAGAAGGATGATCATGGGACTGGAAACCAAGCCCTATGAGGAAAGATTGAAAGAACTGGGCATGTTTAGCCTTGAGAAAAGAAGCATGAAGGGAGATATGAGAGCTCTCTTCAAATACTTTAAAGATCGTCATACTGAGGAGGGACAGGATCTGTTCTCGATCATTCCAGAGTCATAATAATGGGCTCAAGCTACAGAAAGCCAGATTTAGACTGAATATCAGGAAAAAACTCAATTGTTAGAACAATACAACAATGGAGCTGATTACCTTGGACAACCATGTGCCAGATCTGCTTTGATTTGGATTCCTGCATTGAACAGAGGGTTGAACTTGATGGCCTTATAGGCCCCTTCCAACTCAATTATTCTATGATCGATAAGACTGGTTGCAAAAGCGTTCCTACAAAAATATGGAGAAGGCAACGTTTCCTCCTATTGTCAAGCACAACACATTAATAATGCTCTTGAGTGTGGCAGCCTCCAGAAAGATGCAAGTCAAGCACCTAGAAGTCAAGATTGCATTTTTACATGGAGAGATTACAGAGGAAATGTATATGGAGCAGCCACCAGGCTTCATCTACCAGAAATATCCTGATTTCGTATGCAAACTAGAGAAAGGCTTGTGTGGACTGAAGCAAGCTGCTTGAGCCTGGAATGAGAAACTGAAGAAAATGCTACTGCTACAAGGCTTAAAACAAGGTGATGCAGATCAGTGCTTATATATTTGAAGCAGAAATTGACATTTAACTTTCATCCTGGGATACGTAGATGACTTAACTGTAGCTACTCAGTGGGAACAGGAATTCAGAAAGATTGTGCGCTATCTAAATGAAGAAGTAGAAATCAAAGAGTTGGGGGATGCAACATATTATTTGGACATTAAAACTGAAAGAGAGGATACTTCCGGCTTGACGCTGCGATGAGACAGGAGGAGGACGGGGCTCCGTCCCCTGGGCTGAATTCCAACCTGTTTGGGACCCCCCAGGGGGTTAAAACCACCCCGAAGAGGTGGTGAAATGGGGGAGAAGCCTGTTGATCACGGGAGAATGGCGGTTACCCACGTTTGATCCAGAAAACTCCCCAATCGACCAGTGGGCGGAAACAAGCAGCTGAACTAGCTTGCTTGCAAGTCGTCGGGAGCCGGGTAAAAGAAGCAATAAATCAGCCTAATTAACATCGTGCTACAAACGGGTGAGAAACATCTTTAAAAACTGTATCTATTTGCTACCCCTGGATAAGACAATTCCTACGGCAGAAATAGCGTCTCATAGCTCTCCATCATCGTTGATTGAGCTGCGGAGAAGCTGGAGAGGAGGAGATGGAGGGAGACACAAAGAAAATAAATTGGACATTAATTAGACACTTAATTATACCTAAAGGAAGGAAGTTCGGTATTAAAACTTAAGAATCTTTTTCCTGAAAACACTACTGACAACCACTTTGCAAAATGAAACCTGTTGATGTTATGTCTAACAGCTATCTAAGGCGCTGGCAAAACGCCTAGAATCAATGGCCTTGAATGTTCTATGACTGTTTGGAATTCCCTTTCTCTTTGAGGACGGAACTGAACTACAGACGACTTAACCCTAGAAAGCCTAATTTAGCCAAAGTGGAACTTATAAACTGTACCCTGGATGTTGAACTGGATGGGACCTTAAGCCTTTAGGCAGGGAAAACTCTCTATGTTTGAGACTGGATTCAAGCTCAATGGAACTGGATTGATTACTTTAAGCACATGGACAACTTTAACTTGGAATACAATTTTTTGACAATTGGAACATAATGACACAACAAGGACAATTTTGGGAGGAAACAAAATCTACCCTTCAAGCAATTTTAGAAATAGTGAGATCCCACAACGAAGAGGCAAAATTATTCACGGCGCAGTTGAAGAAGAATTATAGTCAACAGGAGACAGGAAATAATGAACAAGGAAATGAGAGGGTGGTGGATGGTGTATGCCAACCTAAAGAAGGGCTGGAGGAAATTAATGGGGAAAACCTAGTGGAGTCGAGGAGAGTTTTAAGGGAAGATAAGGGGAGAAAATCAGTAAAATTAATTAAAAATAGCCTGGAAGATCTATTGGAGATAGACCAAGTGTATAAAGATCTATTGGAGGTAAACCAAATGCATAAAATTTGTTTTTTGTGCCTCAGAGGACACAAAAGATGGCAGAATGTTTAGAAAGACAGAAACAAAAATTGAAAAAAGATTAAGAGAAGGAATTACTTAGAAAGATGAAAAAGGGAAAAACAAGAAGGTGGCCCTCAATGTTGGAAAACATGTATATACCTAACTTCTGGAATTGCAAAGGGGCATATCTTATATATTAAAAAAGAGAATTAAACTGAAATAAGGGAGCACTAAACAGGGTAAAGGCATAATATGGTGGGGGGGTTTTAAAAGGCAAATTGAAGCTAGATATAAGGTTGGGGTAAACAAATAATACATAATGAACATGCATTAGATATTATATTGTTATAGACAGGATAGAAAATGTGGAGATAGAAATGGCTAAACAATTATACAAAGAAAATCTGTATAAAATGCTCTAGATAATATCTATTATGTGTTAAGAGCTTACTCAGCTAATTACAAAGTTTGTTGGTTAAATCACCTCAAATTATATAGATTTGGAACTGGAATTACTTTTATTAAGTATGTTAGAGGATTTTGAAAACATTGTATACTATGAGAGTAATATTATGATAACAGCCAATATTGTATACTAAAATACATACATGAACGGTTTGAATGATCGAAAGATGTGTGGAATTTGGGGGGATAATTGGGAAGACACCAAGACGCAAAAACAAATAATTGTAAGCAACCCATGTAACACGATGTTTGATAAGCATGAACCGAATGCAGATAGATTGAAAAACTAATAAAATGTATTTAAAAACAAAAACAAAAACTGAAAGAGAGCCAAATGGGTCATATTTACTAAATCAGAAACAAGACAGCTGAGCTTCCAAAGACATTAGGTCTCCAAAATGCCCATAGTGTAACAACACCCAAGCAAATAGATTTTCTCAAAAACAAGGAGGAAAGTGAACATCTACCAAATAATAGTAAATATAGAACAGCTATGTGTAAGCTTTTGTACCTCACAATCACTACCAGACCAGATACAGCGACCGCTGTAGGAATACTAAGTAGAAACGTTAGTTTGCCAACACAGAGTGATTGGATTTACAGCTGCAAAAATGGTAGCTATATATTTGAAAAGGACCATGGACTTTGTTAAGACTGCCAGCTAGTAAAAACCCAAAGTTTATGCAGTACACTGATTCAGACGGGGCAGAGGTCAGTACGGAGTATAAAGCCACTAGTGGTTTCCTGTTCAGGTATAGTGATGATCCTATTTCATAGTCTAATAAAAAACAGTATGTTGTAGTTTTGTCTTCCAAAGAGTCTGAATTCATTGCTGCAGCTGAAGCATGCAGAGAACTGCTATAGCTGGAGAAACTGCTGAATGACTTTGGAATCCAGGTGATGGAAAACAATAAGAGCTTCATCAAGCTATTGAAAAGTGATAAAAGGAATGAATGCACCAAACACATTGGCATGAGATATCACTTGGTGTATGACCTGACTGAGAAAAGCATCATTGAGGTGATCTACTGTCACATCACAGAAATGACAGCAGATATCTTGACCAAGCCTCTTCCGAGAGACCGCTTCCTTGCATAGTAAAATGAGACTTCAAGTGAGTAGCTGCATGCAAGTTTGAAAAGGGATGTTGGGAGTTTTATTTACAACCTTGCATGCTGTCTGTGTTTTGAGTGACTGGGAGAGAGACTTTTCTGGACTGGGGTGACTGTCTATGTATCCAGCACTTGTTCCTTCCAGCTTCTTTGAATACAAAGAGAGCCCTGCCTCTCTGCTAAGTGTTCTTTCCCTCTCTTTAGTCTGTTGGTGGCAGTTGTTTGTTTGCTGTTGATCTCCTTGTTTGGTAGCTAAGTATGAGTGCAGTAAACAAAGCAGCATAAACAAGTCTGTAATTTCAAGCAACTGTAAATAAAGAAAAAAATCATTCTCCTACAAATGGCCCAAAGACCGATTGAGACCTAAAGTGCCAGTTAATGAGAGAGGGGTAGACTCTGTGGAATTTGTAGCTATTCTCCTCTGTGGATTTCTGTTCTTTGGGTTGTAAAAGAGAATTTTACCAGAAATTCAAAACTCTGCAACATACTCTGTGTGTATTTTTTAAACACAGAATTATTTTATACATACATATTATAGATTACCTTCCCTACCATATGCTTTGTTTTATTTGAAATGTAGGTCGTCCATGTAGTAAGCAAGGCGAATTTGGTTCAAACCACAAGAGTCAATAGTGGCTAGATGATAGTTTATTTTCACATTCAGACAACTGTACACTTTTCTATAAATAGATGTGGTACTTAAATATTTACATCTCTTCCCCCACCCCCCATTTCATAGTGCAGTTCATTCAACAGCCACACAGACCAAGTTATGTGGAACAAGCCAAATTATTTCTGAAGGCCTGTTGTCAAATATGTTTGTCAATTCATTTGCTATTCCAACTTGAGTGAGAATAGTTTGTTAGATATTTTAGAATTTTATTACATGATGCACAGTCTCTCCTTCAAGTATTCTGGTGCATTTTATATTAGGGTCCAGTACAGTTGGTAGAAAATAAGACACCTGAAAATGCTAGTTTCTCAGTCAGCTTAAAAACAAAGAGCCAAATGGATACTGTACCTGGCAGGGAGGCTTCATTGCACAGTAACACGGTTTTTGCAAAACTCCTTGATATACATGTACAGTTTGACAGAAGCAAACTAAAAAAGAGACCTGGAACAAGGATATACAGTGCTATTGACAAATCTTTACATCCTCACAACCATTTTCATAACCAAATGTGTTTATGACAATGTACAACAGAATTAGACTGTGCTGTGGATATTATGCTTTGTATGAGCATGTCATGTTTCAATGAACAGCACTGTCTTGGTGGCCTTGTTTGTTTTTGCCTTTCCTCATTTTATTCTATACCACTTACCATGAAGACTTGTTTCTATCACTATGAATATGTATTACTGAACTGAACAACTGGAATGTTAACAAAACAGTAGTCTCTTGTTTTAAAGATTATATACAGTACGTGCATGCCAGTCTTGAGAGGGTTGTCTAATCCCTTTGCATCATGATTTCAGCCATTCCTCAGAAGACACAATGACTCACTATAGTTCTGCTTCCACTCTCAGAAGAACATTTTTCTGAAGAATGGACTGGAGAAGCTCAAGGACAAAATGGACCAAGCGGAAGCAATTTCCTGTTGATCAGCATGCTTAGGGAAAGCAAGAAAGCTAAAAATAGAAAAACTGAGCACTTCAGCAGCAGCAATACATGATCCAAGCTACTGTGCTCATAAAAGAAAATCTGAAAGCAAGAGTCTGGAGTCTAAAAAAATATAAACAGTTTCATTGCAAACAAAAAGGGCTGAAATTAATGTAAGCTAATTGTCTAGAAAGCAAATCCTGAATGACTGACAAGAGCTGGCCATAGGTTGTAGAAGGGACATTGATATTGTGAAATGCTGTGCAAGAACAGCTTTAGCACAGGACCGAATAGTTACATCTGATTTTTATGAAGGGGACCTGCAGGGTCATACAAGCAAACAAGTTTGCATTAGGAATTGTTATATGAGGTCCTGCAACAGCAACAGAAATGGGAGTGTCACATGCCAATACGTTTTCCTGATAATGTTGTGGATCAACTGGAGACTGGACGGGGTGGTTTGCTTTTGCTTTCTGCTTCTTTCCCACGAACAGCAGCCACATAAGAGAAGAGACACAACACGGAGTAGCAGATCTCATGAGCCTAGAAGACAACAGAAAAGGTGGTAATGTGACACTAGATAATTCAGTGTTTCAGACTATATGGGCAGGTATTAGACTTAATGTACAACTTAAAGAGCTGTTATTTCAATATGAGAATACCTGAATGGGTGAGATGTAGGGTCTTGGTGTGAGTGACTCATGAAATACCTCCATGTATTCTGATAATGAACACTCTTACAAGTTTTAATAAATGCAGATGAAGAGAGATGTAAGATTTTTACATCACTGCAGACAACCAAAAAATGCCCTTATATGCATTTAATCCAAACATATTTTCACTCTCCTCCTTCTGAAAATACTGATTCCGCATGATACCAGTAAAAATTAACTATGAATGGAATTGATCAGTTTTTTGGTAGAGGGAGAATTATTAATTTGAATGCCATTTGCTGGAGCTCCTGAAGAAACCTGCCCTGTGCAGGTTTGCAGAGGAAGTGAATAAATCTGTCCTTTGCAGGCTTCAAATGAGGCCAGTCTTAGAGGCCCCAACTCTCAGATATAACTGAAGCAACTGAACTAGCTATAATTATCAGGAGGTGCATTCCCAGATACCAGGCTGCCCTCCTATTTCTAAGGAGAGAAAACAAAATAAAGCTACACATGAATGTTTCCATCAGTCTTATCCAACCTGGTGCCATCTCAATGCTTTGACTATAACCATCTTTAACCTAACTAACCTATGACCAAGCTGGCTGAAGTCAATGCAATTCAAAATATTTGGAGGTCATCAGGTTGGAGAAATCTTGTTCAAATAAATAAGCATAGTGTCTAAAGCACGAGGGAAAGGAAAAGCTGGAACTAAACCAGAATGAGTAGAAGCAAGGTTTCCATTACAGCAGAACGGCTTGTCAAGGTACATCTTTTTCTCCCACATAGGTCTTTGTCTTGAGCAGGTGACTTTACAAACCAAATGCCAGTTACACAATAGCTTTTGTCATTTTACTCCATATCCTTATTTGGTCCCCCAGAGCTTTTGCACAGTAAAACATCTGGTGTGATTTTGTAGCTCAGCATTACAGGATCTGGGATGGTAACATTTAAAAGAATGTTGCCTAAATTTCATCTACAGACTCGGTATTAATATATAAATTCAAAACAGCAAGTGGAAGGTCTTTTTCTTATTTCTGGTAGCAAGCCAAATGAGATTGTTAAAAATTAATCTTTGCCACATATCCAAGTCCAAACTGACAAACAATTTGCCTAAATATTTTTTTAAAATGAATAATTTCAAAAGTACTGAAAATATGTATTTCAGTGTATTATATCTGACCTATGTAAACTTCAGTTTTCAGCAGCCTGGAGCAGAAATTATTAATAGCTCTATACTGCCAGTAATCCTATGCCAGTGCACCAACCTTACGATGTTAAATAAGAAGACACAGAAGGCTGAGTGAAAGATTCCCACTTCTTTTTATTAGTTTAAAACACAGACATTTATCATTTCAGAAAATGGAACTGAAAAGTAAATGTTCACTTGTGCTTTTCTATATTGGACAGGCTTGATTAAAAAGAAACATTTGACAAAAATCAAAAGAATAGTAAGTTACTTACCATTGGTGTCTTGTACTTGTGGATCACCACTTCTTTAGTTTCAGGAACTAAAACCGGACGGGCAAGAGACAAAACAAAGAGTTCAAAAAACGAGAGGAAAAAAAAGGAAAGGAATAGTACAATGTTCCCAAAGGTGAAGGTAAGGGAAATGAAAAAACAGCTGCAGCAAAACAGGACTATTACTAATCCCATTTCTGTCATCCAGTTATACTATGATGGCTTGTTGAAGTTTACAATAAAATAAATAATTTAAAGCAAATTGGTGGTTAAAAATCACTAGTGGCTCTCTTAGAATCCCCTATGGCTTTCCTGGTGTTGCTAATTCATGTTTCACATAAAGCTTCAACAAAAATTACATGTCCCAACATCTGCCATATGAACTTAAAAACTGTTCAACTATCTTCCTACCTGGCATCTCCTACTGGCTTCATTTCAGATTATTCTATGTACAACAATAGTGACAGCTTCCCAACACAGTTACATATATCATCCATAATATATAAACTGGCAGAATTTTACTTAAATGTATAACGAAAAGGAAAGACCAGCAGAATATTCTTTCTAGTGAAATATCAAAATTTATCCTTAGAATTAAACTTAGAAAAAAGGAAACATAATACCTAATGACTGTTGTGCTTCTTTCAGTTTCTAAGTTCTCATATCAAAACCTTGTGCATTGAAACAATCCCTTACTTGCAATAATGAACAATATCAATATTCTAAAGTCAAATTATTAAGGCACAACCCAGAATCCTTTCCTTATGAAGCAACCGTAACACATTATGGACTTTGTGCATTATCAGAAAACATCTGAGAGAAAGAACCATAGATATTTATAACAAGGAAAATATGTATTAGTCATATAGAGACAGTCTTAACCATGATTATCACCTAATGAGAGAGGAAAAAAATTAATAGGCAAACTGTGAATAAATGAATTCAGTAGGAATGTTGATTGGAGGGGAATGTTAAAGACAGACAGATCCTTTACGATGTGAGAGAACAAAGGTGACTGAGGAAGGGTTAATACAGCACAGTAACAACTGAGCAATACACAGTGACTCATAGTGACAGACCACTAAGATACAAGTATGTGGCAGTAATGTGAATCCAGGTTGTTGTAGCATCAACAATTGTGGAAAGATCTAAGGAATACTCCATCTATTTAAAACATGTACATGCCTCAGAGACACTAACCCATGCCACCAGAAGGTTTAATAGGAAAAAGAGTGAGGTCTGTCTATAAACTATTCACTGGCATCACATTTGCCTGGCACCAACTTTACATCACCACACCCCAAAGGATTTTAACTAATGACACATTATAATAGCATTAGTACAATAAACTGAAAGGCAGAAGGAACAGGAATCAAAAGTGAAGGGCAGAATTAAATAAGAGTTGCAAAGTCTCTTATTTTTAAATACTGTCCTAAGAAGGGGACCAGCATACTCACTAAATCTACCTGCTCTCCAAATCAAGGACTATCCTATAGCCTCCTTAGCAGGAGAAATATATCTGAGAAACAACTCTGGAAGAGAATGATGGGGTTTCATAAATAATAATAATAATAATAATAATGCACTACAACTGCAAAGTATTTTTTGAAAATCAGTCTCAAGACAAATTATTATCCCACCCATAATAATGTCTGATTTCTGACACTGTTAAAAGCAAAAGGATGAAAGGTAACAGGTACACAAGTGCACTTCTGCAGCTTCCTGCCCTGTGAATGAGAATATAAAATACTACTAAGAAAGCATCGGGACCATGGGCATCACTTTACCTGCTGGAGAATGAAGGTTTTCATAGCAGCGACAATGAAGAGGCCACAAAATAGAAAGCATCGATACATAGCAGTAACTCAGATTTCAGAGCAAAGGACCTGATGCTTCTTCCTTTCCTCTAAATAATTCCTCCCAGTAGTGCACCATATTCCATAGTCATTAAGACCCCATTTCCAATGTCCATGTTTTTTCAGAAGAATAAATTTGAATTTTTCATGAGAAAAAAACAAAGACAAACAAACTTGCAAAATGAAAGGTATACACAGTCATACTATAGTGTAATCTTGTTAGCCACATCCTTTTGCACAGCTATTCAAAATTAAAATTCTTCCTATTATGAAAGAAGGCTTAGCAAATGTGACCATTCTTGTATTGCTACTTTCACGTGTCACATCCAGTTAATAATGTCTAGTCTTGATATTGCCTAAACAAACATACACACACTGAGCACCCCTGTACACTATAGCAGACAATATGTACAGTAGTTCTCCAGAAGTAGCTGGAGTGCCACACTCTGAGCCTGTCCACACTGGCAAACAGTTATGATATATGGAACCTTGATGGCACTGTTTAGCATGGAAAAAAGACCTTGTCTGCTTGTGTTTGTACTTAGAATGATCCATCCTTCCCCTTCAAGAGTTGCCCCACACCCTTCTGACCTCTGCCTAAGGCATGCATTCTATTTAACACAATTGGGAGTCTTGCAGGCTCAGGAGCTAGGTGGGAAAGAGCAGCCCAGGAAGCCAGCCAAGAGTGGGCTTGCCAAGGCATAGGGCTGTGCCTGAAGGCTGGCATCACCTCTGCCACTACAGCTCCAGAGATCACCTTGACGGCAGTGGTGGTGGCAGCAATAGCAGCAGCAGCTGACAGGTTGCTGTGAGTCTGTGAGCCCCTCTGCCTCTGGTGCTGCGACTGGTTTCCTGCCTCCACTGATCAGCTGTCAAGTGGGGGAGGAACTAGCCCAGAGGTGGAGGAAAGGGAGTTACCTCCCTTCTGTCTTCCCAATCTTCACCTCCATGTTCTCCCCTTACACTGTAGCTGTCCTTGGCTACTGTTGCTGCTTATTCAGGTAAACTTTGCTCTAAATGGATCTGTAGCATGGGAGAAGAGGGCTTGCTTTCCCTGTCCCTCCACTGAGGATCAGGGAAAGCATGTAATTGATAGCTGATCAGGGTACCAAGGGTCGTTTGCTGTGGGGACGAGTGGAACATGCCAAATTGAACGTCACTTCTCCCCCACACCTTTCTAGCCCTTTGTAGCCTGATCCACCCCACACCCAAAATGGCAGTCTGGACAGGCCTTTACCAGCACAGCCAGAGGTGAGGAACACTGAACGTTACAGCCCATCAGTACCTGAAGGGTTGTGCTTTGCTTACCTCTGCTCTGTCAGGGGTGGGGGAACACCCAACAATGTGCCTTAAGCAGTGATGAATCATAGGATAGTGAAGTTGGAAAACACCCCTCTGTCTTCTTTTCTCAAGGCTAAAAATGCCCAGTTCTTTCAGCCTTTCCTCATAAGGCTTGGTTTCCAGCCCCCTGATCATCATTCTTGCCCTCCTCTGAAGTTCCAATTTGTCAGCATCCTTCTTGAAGTGTGGTGTCCAGAACTAGACACAATACTCAAGGTGAGGCGTAACCAGTGCTGAATAGAGGAGGACTAGCACCTCATGGCATGTGGAAACCATACTTCTGTTAATGCAGCCTAACATAGCAGAAGGGACGTGGTGGCGCTGCGGGTTAAACCGCAGAAGCCTCTGTGCTGTAAGATCTATAGATCTGCAGCTGTAAGATCGAATCCACGCGACGGAGTGAGCACCCGTCGCTTGTCCCAGCTCCCACCAACCTAGCGGTTCGAAAGCATGCAAATGCAAGTAGATAAATAGGGACCACCTCGGTGGGAAGGTAACAGCGTTCCGTGTCTAAGTCGCACTGGCCATGTGACCACGGAAGATTGTCTTCGGACAAACGCTGGCTCTATGGCTTGGAAACGGGGATGAGCACCGCCCCCTAGAGTCGAACACGACTGGACAAATTGTCAAGGGGAACCTTTACCTTTACCTTTACCTAACATAGCAGAAGACATCAAGAAGAGGTGGCAAGAATACACAGAGGAATTATACCAGAAAGATTTGGATGCCCTGGACAACCCAGATAGTGTGGCTGCTGACCATGAGCCAGACATCCTGGAGAGTGAAGTCAAGTGGGCCTTAGAAAGCATGGCTAACAACAAGGCCAGTGGAGGTGATGGCATTCCAGCTGAACTATTGAAAATCTTAAAAGATGACGCTGTTAAGGTGCTACACTCAATATGCCAGCAAGTATGGAAAACTCAGCAGTGGCCAGAGGATTGGAAAAGATAAGTCTACATCCCAATCCCAAAGAAGGGCAGTGCCAAAGAATGCTCCAACTACTGTACAATTGCACTCATTTCACAAGCTAGCAAGGTTATGCTCAAACTCCTACAAGGTAGGCTTCAGCAGTACGTGGACCGAGAACTCCCAGAAGTACAAGCTGGATTTCGAAGGGGCAGAGGAACTAGAGACCAAATTGCTAACATGCGCTGGATTATGGAGAAAGCCAGAGAGTTCCAGAAAAACATCTACTTCTGCTTCATTGACTACGCAAAAGCCTTTGACTGTGTGGACCACAGCAAACTATGGCAAGTCCTTAAAGAAATGGGAATGCCTGACCACCTTATCTATATGTGGGACAGGAAGCAACAGTTAGAACTGGATATGGAACAACTGATTGGTTAAAAATTGGGAAAGGAATACGACAAGGCTGTATATTTTCTCCCTGCTTATTTAACTTATATGCAGAATACATCATGTGAAAGGCAGGACTGGATGAATCCCAAACCGGAATTAAGATTGCCGGAAGAAATACAGTATCAACAACCTCCGATATGCAGATGATACCACTCTGATGGCAGAAAGTGAGGAGGAATTAAAGAACATCTTAATGAGGGTGAAAGAGGACAGCACAAAAAATGGTCTGAAGCTCAACATTAAAAAAACGAAGATCATGGCCACTGGCCCCATCACCTCCTGGCAAATAGAAGGAGAAGATATGGAGGAAGTGACAGATTTTACTTTCTTGGGCTCCATGATCACTGCAGATGGTGACAGCAGCCACGAAATTAAAAGACCCCTGCTTCTTGGGAGGAAAGTGATGACAAACCTCAACAGCATCTTAAAAAGCAGAGACATCACCTTGCCGACAAAGGTCCGCATAATCAAAGGTATGGTTTTTCCAGTAGCGATGTATGGAAGTGAGAGCTGGACCATAAAGAAGGCTGACTGCCGAAGAATTGATGCTTTTGAATTGTGGTGCTGGAGGAGACTCTTGAGAGTCCCCTGGACTGGAAGGAGATCAAATCTATCCATTCTGAAGGAAATCAACCCTGAGTGCTCACTGGAAGGACAGATCCTGAAGCTGAGGCTCCAATACTTTGGCCATCTCATGAGAAGAGAAGACTCCCTGGAAAAGACCCTGATGTTGGGAAAGTGTGAAGGCAAGAGAAGAAGGGGACGACAGAGGACGAGATGGCTGGACAGTGTCATCGAAGCTACCAACATGACTTTGACCCAACTCCGGGAGGCAGTGGAAGACAGGAGGGCTTGGCGTGCTCTGGTCCATGGGGTCACGAAGAGTCAGACACGACTTAACGACTAAACAACAACAAACAACATAGCATTTGTCTTTTTTGTAGCCACATCACACTGCTGGCTCATATTTAGCTTGTGATCTACGACAATTCCAAGATCCCTCTCGCTTGTAGTATTGCTGAGCCAAGTATTCTCCATCTTGTAACTGTGTATTTGGTTTCTTTTTCCAAGGTGCAGTACTTTGCACTTATCCCTGTTGAATTTCATTCTATTGTTTTCAGCCCAGTGCTCCAGCCTATCAAGACCATTTTGAATTATGTTTCTGTTTTCCAGGGTATTAGCTATTTCACCCAATTTTGTGTCATCCATAAATTTGACAAACATTCCCTGCACTCTCTCATCCAACATTACTACAGAATGGTTAACAGTTTAATTAACTGTCAGTGAGTTAAATAACCCAAGCAGGTTAGAAGAGGCAAATTGTTAACAGTTATGCTGATTTTAAATTGCTATTTAAATTAGATTGCTGAAACCTTACTGGTAGGAGAGCAACCCCATCCCAGAAATCAGGGTTCTGGCTCATGTGGACAGGCTACATGGACATGACAACCTTCCCCTCTCTAGACTGTCACTTATCTGTGTTGAAAGTGATGGCACAAGGCGATGGGCTGCAAGTACAGACTACAGGTTTGAGGCAAAGCAGGATTCAGTCTGATTCAGTCTGACATCTCTGTGAGTCAAAAACAACAACTCTCCTACACACAAACACACACACACACACACACACACACACAATTTTATGTATCTGGTTTGCACACATGACCCACAGACTAAATTCAGTTTCTGGAAGTGGGTATTATGGCCTAATAAACCAGAATATTCATGCTGTGTCCATCTCAGTTACCACATTAGCCTTAGACATTTTAATGCTGGAGGCAAAAAATAAGACATTCCCTCCATATCACACATAGATGGCAAAAGACAGGCAGTAGAATTTTGCTTCAAGGATGGCAATGGGACACTGTCCTCCACTGCAACTGAGGACAGCAGGCTAGCACATTCCAAGGCAAAGTATTAATATTTTGACACTATAATGGGCTGATGAATGTTTGGTGGACAGGGCAAAATAAATGAATGGGTGGGCACTTATTCTCATTTGGCCAGAATCCCATTGCTTGCTTACACCAGTGCCCAGATATGAAATTTTCTGTATATAGAGTGTTAAAATAATTAAGAGGGGTATAGAAAAAGTATATCTGAAAATGAAATTGTTTTCAAAAGTTGAGGTTTGGACAATAGTGTGCTATAATCATTGCAAAACAATTATCCTGCCCTTCACCCAAGCAAGATTATTCTACAATAACGTTCTTGATTAGAGATGGGGGTATTCGTATTCGAATATGAATATCGCTGCACAGGTGGCATTAACGAGGGTCCAGCCCCATGGGGCCGGACGGTCCACTCACTGTTCCACCGTAGATGGCGCGATTCTACCAATGGCATCGCAGCGTGCGATCCACTCACCACTCTTTGACCTTGCAGCGAGGCTTGTCCTCCCGCCTACTGCCAGGAGTAGCAAGCGGATCGCGCACTGCAGAGCCATTCGTAGAATTGCGCCGTCCGCGGTGAATCAGTGAGTGGACAGTCCGGACCCATGGGGCTGGACCCTCGTTAACGCCATCTGTGTGGGGATATTGTTTTCGAATACGAATACCCCCATCTCTATTCTTGATAGTTGAACATGTTTATGTTGCAGTGGAAGTGGCATTTCCAGATTTCATATCTTGCACTCTCTGAAATTGCAATATTCTGGCATTCCAGGACTCTGGTTTTATAGGTCTTTAGTCCTCCAAGCTTTGCAAAAATTTAATCAAAATAATGGTGTTATAGTCATAATGGCAGCTTGCCAGATTCTGAGTTACAAGCCTTTGAAGTTACAGTTGGTGCAACAACAATAGAATTTCTTATTTTAAAAAATGTCTTGGTGTTCAAGGCCCCTGGATCTCAGGTTCCTGGAAAAAAGGTTGTTTACAGTTTGAAAGGAAAGGAAAACAATGGAAAGAACTATAAATCTAGGGAGACAATACACACACATACACACACAGAGGAATTCAACTCATCAACATTCAACACAAGACGGCAAGGCAACTCCACACCATGCCATACACACCTGAAACCAACAACAATCATATAGTAGTGCTGTAGCAGGCTTCACTTCCAAAAGCCAGCAACAACAATCAACATGGATTTCTCTCCATAGATTCAAACTGGTTTGGCACGGTGAGAACTGAATAATTTTCATGTGTGTCTAGATATGCTAAAAGGCTAAGTAATATATTTTACTTTCATAGATTTTTAATTTTAAGAACTTTTATATTTTAAGAGATGTATTCTCTGCTGTTTCAACGTAGATCTTTTAGGCTATAAGCTCCTTTATTTTTGTGTGTTTTAATTTCTGCCTACAATTTAAATTTTCTTTTTGGATTATTTCTTATTTGCAACTTTTCATGGTTATAAGACTTTTGGATGGTAATTTATGTTTAAGCATTTGTGTATACAGTTTTCCATAGCTGTAAGACTTTTGTATTTTTATAATAACTTTGAATTATTTTTGTGTTTGTGGAACATACAAGCAATGTAGATAAAGAAAGCTTGTAGAATTAGACAAGCTGATGTTGCCTGGAATTATCGCAACAATGAAAAGACTTGTATCTTTATACTCAGATGAATTTTGATATGATTAGAAATGATTGTCTGGTTTCATTCTGGAATCAACCCTTAATTGGAATAATGCCAGCTGTGACTAACACAGGCTTCTGATTTTTTCCTAGATGTCTAAAAAGTTATGTTATGGCTCTTAGGGAAATGTTCAGGCTCAGAATCCCTGAACTGACACTGGCATAAGTGTAATGGCATAAATCACAGTAACAAATTGCTGCTAGTTCTGGAGTCAGCAGTTGTATTCCTCATCATGCACTAGCTGTCTGACTTGAAATCTGATGAGGAACAAGAGCTGTGACTCCTTAACTAGTGGCAGTTCACTGCTGCACTTAACACCACCAGCATATGTAAGTAACAGGATTCTGGGAAATATCTTTAAGATTTATTTGCTTTAAAATTTATCCACTCATATTGTCAAGATGGAAGACTAGAAATGTTACAAATTTAAGTAATGGAATATTTGCTCTCATCTATGTGATTTATGTTATCTGTTCTATTATGAGATACTACATGAACTATTCTAACTTTGGAGTTTATAGATCTAACATTAATGGAAAACAGTTCTATGCAGAGTTTTCACAATACAGTAAGACATTTAATATGGAGCTATGGAAGAGGTTCTTCATCTTCCAGCTTCAGCTGAAGAACCAGAAATTCTTTAAAGTGAGATGAAACGACATGAACTCACAGAGTATCACAAAAGTGACCAAGTGAGTGGTTAAAATATTTTTGTATCAAATGACAAATGACATATCGTAAGAACACAGGAAGCTTCCTTGTTCTGAGTCAGACTATTGAGCCATTTAGCTCAGCATTAACTCTGATTGGCAGCACCTTTTCAGGGTTTCAGGCAGAATGCTCTCCAATCCTTATCTGGAGATCCCTGATATTCCTTGATGGTGTCCTTTTCCAGTATCAGCTGAGACTGACCCTGTTTAGTTTCTGAAATTAGATTATCAGTCATTCTCTAATGTTCCATTCCTGGGCAAGGTGCTATCATGGGTTGTGGCTTCTGGGCTCCAGGGGTTCCTGGATGAAATGGATTATAAAATCCATTTCAATCTGGTTTTTGTCCTGGTTATGTGATGGACTGCTTTGGTCACTTCGTGGATGACCTATACTGGGGATTAAACAGGGAGAGTGTATTCCTCTTGGTTCTGCTGGACCTCTCAGAGGTTTTCAATATGGTATCCTTCTGGCCCATCTCTCTGGGATGGAACTTGGAAGTACTGTTTTACGGTGCCTCCAGTCCTTCCCAGAGGGGAGAACCGAGAGAGTGATGCTGGGGGACCACTGCTTGACATCCTGGCTGTTGTTTTGTCCCTATGCTATTAAACAGCTACATGAAACCGCTGGTAGATGCTGTCTGGAGTTTTGGGGTTCAGTGTCACCAATATGCGGATGACACCCAACTCCTATCTCTTCTTTCAACCTAAATCCAAAGAAGTTGTTTCAGTTCCGTGTCTGGTGTCAGTAATTGACTAGATGAGGGTGAATAAACAGACAAGACAGAAGTGTTCCTCATCAGCCAAAAGGCAGATCAAGGAATAGGGATTCAGCCTGTGCTCTGTGGGGTTGCACACCAACTGAAGAGACAGGTGCGCAGCTTATGGGTTCTCCTAGACTCATCTCTCAGCCTGAATGTCCAGGTTTCAGTGTTGGCCAGGAATGCCTTTGCACAGTTAAAACAAGTACACCAGCTGTGCCCTTTCCTTGAGGGGTACGATCTGTCCATGGTGACACATGTCTTAATTATATCTCAGCTGGATTACTGTAATGCACTGTACATGAAACAGCCTTTTAAAAGTGTTCAGAAACTCCAGTAGGTTCAAAATGCCGCAACCAGATTGTTAACTGGGGCAACATATAACTGCCCTGTTATAGTAGCTGCACTGGCTGCCAATCTGGGCAGTTGTTATAAACCGTCCAGAGTGGTCTTGGCTGCCAGATGGGCAGTATATAAATTAAATAAATAAATAATAAATAAATAAATAAATAAACTGGCTGCCAATCTGTTTCCCGGCACAATTCAAAGTGCTGCTTTTAACCTATAAAGTCCTAAACGGCTTGAGTCCAAACTATCTAAAATACCATATCTCCCTTTATGGGCTTATGTATTAAGGTCATCAGAAGAAGCCTTTCTCTTGACCCCACCACATTCACAAGCACATTTGGTGAGGACATGGGAGAGGGCCTTCTCTGTTGCTGCTCCCAGGCTCTGAACCTCCCTCCCACAGGAAGCTAGACTGGTCCCATTTTTGCTGTCCTTCCACAAGCAGACAAAGATCTTTCTCTACAGGCAGGTCTTCCTTTGACTGGTTGACCAAGAGGATTTTTTAGAGGGATTGTTTTATTCTATTGTTTTACTTCAGCTCTTTAATGCTTTCTCAATATTGTAATAATTTATTATTTTAGCTTTGTTTATGTAAGCCACCATGAATCCTTTAGGAGAAAAGAGGCAAATCAATCAATCACAATTTTACCATTTTTTAAACTTTACTTTCAATTTTACTGTGTTTTTTTCAACCAAGGAAACAATTAATTTTTCTGTGATTTGAAAAAATGCAATCCTATTCAAATTACTGCATCCATTTAAATACATTGTTAATTTAAATCATTTGTTTACAAATGTATATGCTTTGAAATAGCATCATTCTAGCTCAGAGATGGGCATAAATATATGAATGAGTAGGTGGACCACAAAACTGATCCTCAGCTCACTTGGACTTCATTCTTATGGCAAAATTTAAGCATCCTGCGGCAGAAGAGGCAGCAATTTGCCTTTGATTCAAGGCACATAAACCCTTGTTTACAAACGGATTATACCTTTTGAGAGTTTCCTAATCTACTTGTAAACAAGGCATATACCACCAAGATGAAGTGCAGATTTTCTCCTGCCTGCCAAATTCACAAGTGTGGGAAAGCTGTGATCAAATTGTCCTCATCTATGTCACTTCCAAATAATCAGGTGAATATTTGAGGCAATTTGGTTTTTTAACTTTTTACAAGGACTAATTAACTTATTGCTGTCAACTACCAACAAATAGACGATCTATGATGGGGCTGTAGTGGCTTCAATGAAACTGCACAGGGAATAGAAGGAAACAAGCACAGTGTTAGGATAAATTAGGCAGAAGGCATCAAATACTTGTTAATTATGACTAAAAATATTTTAATATACCTTAAATACACATTATATCGTATTAATTTTTTTTCTATAACATAAGTAGTTGAATTATTGTATTTTCTTTAAAGAGTTATTTTTGCTTCTTTCAGCACAGCTAGGCTCTCTTTTGCCACTACTTCTTTATTTTCTTTCCATTAAGGCTAATAATGTGTTCTGTTACAAGAGAAAAAATGTATTTTCAGCCAGAAAGGACACACTTTTCAAAAGAGGCTCTAGAGATAGAGAGATAACTGGTGGCAGTAAAATACCCACACATACTGTGTAAACTTGCATTAAAATTGCAATCCTGAGTACATTTACTAGGACTTAACTCATATTAGATTCAATGGGATTTGCCTCTGAATAAACAAGCTTAAGAATGAACTCGAAGTTCCAAAAATACATTGAAATGCTCTTAAAGAACAGAATAAATTTAAACCAAGGATTGAGATAATTCTAACAAATTCTGTTCTAAGTACTAGAAAAACATAGAATCATTAATGCAGAAAAAAAGTAAGTCCTAGATAGAAGTGCTTAGAAAGCAGAAAGGGAGTATTAAGGTACCCTGTAAAGCACAAGTTGTATGGCACAGGATGTCTCAGGAATAATACCCACTCAAGCTTTGTGTAGGTTCTGGATGACTGAACACACCAGCAATAGCTCTAGGAGGTCATATGAATCATCAGCTGCAAATTAGTGTCAATCCCATACAAAACTTATCAGTGTTACTAAATATGTGGTGTAGGTTGCTTACAAATTCCCACAGAGCCCTGGCATAACTATCTGAGGACTTTTACCAGTTTATATAATTTGCAAGGATTATTGAAAATACATTTTCAGAAGGAGTAATGCTTTTCTATATATTCCATCCCCACCTTCCATAGAACTCTAACAACAAATATGAGCTATCAATAGAGGAGTGCCATCTAGTCTTTCTTCTTTTATTTTAATCAGTCTGAGTTAAACTCTGCACTCATTTCCTGTGAGACAAGCTCTCAGTCCACTGTCTATCCCTTTTCTACCATTTCCTTTCCTAGCACGAAACAACTTTTTCCTTGAAAACAGAATCAGTTACTACACTGCATTTATTCTATCCACTGTTAATACAGTTGACTTAAGAAGCAAAAAAGAAGTTTCATAGTTAGTCTCACTTCACTGGAGATCAGACACGAATACAAAAAGGGAAGACATATTAGGCTACTGCAGCACATACAACAAGAAGCCTCTAGCATTTCAATCTAGAAAATTTACTATTTCATAACATTTATAGTCTAGAATGTACTTTCAAAACAGTAAATCCTGTGATGTGTTAATATCCTGTCACATCCCATCCATGTTTTTGGGAAAAGAAACACCATAGATCCCCGGCTTATACAGCACTTTAGACAGCAATGCTGTAATTTACACCCTTTGAAATAATCCCTATCTTTCTTAATAATCTTTCTTAGTATCTAAGACAAACACTGCCACAAGCTCAATTGGTTTATCACCAGTATCAGACACACCTTATGCTACTTTCCTTGATCCTGAACTCACTTATCCATTCCCAAGGAGTCTCTACGATCTAGAAAAGACAGCTCTGCCTCACCAAGACGACTTGAAATTTGAGTTACTGCCATGTGAGTACAGACCTAATATCAAAATAATGTAATTACCAAATTCTTCCAGGACAAAGACTCCACGCACTGTATTGCACTTTTTAATGTGATTCAGCTCTATGAAAACCTGAAAGAAAATAGGGGGGGAAATCACAATTAATACAAATGAAGACACTATTTTAAAATAAAATAAAATCAAAAAAGCACACTATAGCAGCTATAACTTGGAAAATTGTAGCACACACTACCATTTCAACTATAGTTTACTATTTAAATCAAAAGAAAGGGGAATATAAAAATGAATATTGAAAAAAATGCCACAATGCTAGAAATCAACAAACAACTTAAAAGGCTAAGAAGCGAAGACAGCAGAAGATGGAGTACCTTCCGCTCCTTGCAGGAGGAGAAAGCATGGAAGAGAAACGAAGGAGTTAGTAACTCTGACATATCCAACAATGCTACCCCTTTCAGGCACTCAACAAAAAGAAAAATGAACACACCTTGAAATGTAACAAAAGGAGAGACAAGAAGGCTCCCAAATTTGGTCTGTCATTTGTGGTCCTATTCCATTAAATGTCTGCCTCTCCATGCATCCTCCTCCAGCACAGAGGGCAGGCAAGAGGTGCCATGCTTCCCACCCAAGCCAGGAGCTTGCTGTATTTCCACACCTGACACTATCATTACTTAGGATTTAGAGATTAGAAATTGATACATAGTTCTACAAACAAGCTAAGTTTAAGAAAAGTGAAGCACCAGATTTTTAGCTCTCTGACCCAGAAAACAACAATGTGGAAATAAGCAAGCTATCTCACTGTAAAGACCCATTCAATACCCAAAGTATCTTCTCACACATCCATTCACAAAGTGTAACTACAGTTGCTTCATTTAGGGTGAGCACAATAAGTGGTATATGAGAAAAGGATGGAGAAGACAAATCACAATATGTACACTTCAGTCATGGGATCTTTACAAACAAAAATTCCAAGGTGCTTTTCTCTTAGCTGTGTACTTGTGCTAGCATATAAAATTTAGTAATTTTAAGCTATGCCATCCTGAAGGAATGGAAAGCCTTGATGCTGGAGTGTTGTTTGGGAGGTAACTGGAGCAAGGGAAGTAGTTAGTAGAATGGTGACAGGTTTTGCCCCTTTAAAGCCAAATAAACCTGAAACCTGAAAAGAAGAGTGCATAGCACTGGAAGACTTTTTAAAGAGGAAAAAAAACCTTACACAAAATGGCTATCAACAAAAGGTGTTTTTACACAGCTACCGTGTTTCCCTGAAAATAAGACGGGGTCTTATATTAATTTTTGCTCCAAAAAATGCATTAGGGCTTATTTTCAGGGAATGTTTCATTTTTTTCATGTACAACAATCTACATTTATTCAAATACAGTCATGTCATCTTCTGGTAGCTGCACAATGGTGGAGGGTGGGATTTCACTTAACTGCGGCTTATTTTTGAGGTAGGGCTTATATTACAAGCATCCTGAAAAATCATACTAGGGATTATTTTCAGGTTAGGTCTTATTTTCAGGGAAACAGGGTACATGATCATCCTGTTTTTAAATGTACACTCAAGAATATCTGGCCTCTTAAAAAAATAAGCAGCAATACTTTAAAAAAAAACCTTTAACAGTTTCCTAAAATTGAAGAAAATGGAAGTGTCTCATAAGCACTACCTAATAAACACTTATGACATGTGAGTATAGACATATTACCACAATCATAATTGGTATGCTAATTAGAAATGGAAACTATGATTCCCAGAGCAAAGATATTGCACTGAGTGCATATAAAATATATAATATCTCTGAAATGAAAATGCTAAGAACTGCTGGATAGCTCAGTGATTTCGGTAGGAGTTTGATTCCCCACTGTGCCTCCTTGCCAGAGGCTGGACTCAATGATCCATAGGGTCCCTTCCAGCTCTGCAGTGCTATTATTATTATTATTATTATTATTATTATTATTATTATTATTATTATTATTATTATTATTATTATTATTATTATTATTAAACACCAAGCACAGTCAAAATTATAAAAACATTGACTGGTATTATATAACATACAAATTTTAACCAAAAACCTAAGTATCTGTTAACTATCGACACAGTATGTATGCTGTTCCTAATATTGCCGTTTTCTGTAGCTCTGATTGTGTGACTTCTGAGATCTGCAACTGCTTATAGTACTGGGTGAAATTTCTTGATATTGTTCCCAAAGCCCCAATGACTATGGGGACCACGGAAGTGCGTTTCTTCCAGAGGTGAGATGTTTCTATTGCCTAGTCTCTGTACTTTGTTAGATTGTCCAATTCTTTATTTTCAACTCTGGCATCCCCTGGAATTGCAATGTCAATGATCCAGACATTTCTTTGTTCTATTACTACTATGTCTGGTGTGTTATGTTCAAGGTGTCTATCCGTTTGGATCCAGAGATCCCACAACAGCTTGACTTCCTCATTTTCTGACACCTTCTCTACCTGATGTTCCCATGGGTTTTTGGAGGCCGGCAAGTTATATATATGTATTTTGCATAATGACCAGTGCACTAACTTTGCCACTCTATCATGTCTGACTTTGTAATCTGTTCATGCAATCTTTGGACATTCACAGATGAGGTGTGACACAGTTTCATCTTTTTCTTGGCAGAGTCGACATTTGCTGTTAGCACTAATTCCTTGGATCTTAGCTTTCATCACGTTGGTTTGGAGTGCTTGTTCTTGTGCAGCAAAAATCAAGCCTTCGGTTTCTTTCTTAAGGGTCCCCCAGTTTTAGCCATGCCCATGTTGAATTATGATCATGCTTTCCATCAACATTTCTCAGGTGTTGTCCATGTAGTGTTTTATTTTTCCAGCTGTTTAATTTATTTTTAAATTGTTGTTTCTTATATTGAGCCTTTGTTTTTGTTGTTTCCAAAATATTCTCCATTTTCACTGCTTTCAGTTATTTTTCTCTGCTTATACTGATATAATCATTCAGGCTTTTTCCCCCTCCCCTACTACCTCCTGTATTTGCAGTAATCCACAGCCTCTGATTTTTCATGGTAAATATAATCTGTCCACATCACTTTTTGGATGTAGTGTGTGATCCATGTTCATTAGTTTCCGTGTTTTTCGATCCAACTCTTCAAATGGAACTGCCCACGTGTTTATGGCTTTGATTGTATTTCCACAATTTAATTTTCATCATCATCATCATCATCATCATCATCATCATCATCATCATCATCATCATCATATTATTATTATTATTATTATTATTATTATTATTATTATTATTATTATTATTGGAAAGATGTCTAACAACTAACCAAGAAACAAATTAACTGTTGATTAGAAAATATAATACTTCACTGGAAAAATTGTTAGAACAGGAGTGGACAAAATGGAGTGCATGGATCAAGGTCATTTTGCAGCACCCACCCCTCAACAGAGACCCCCATTTTTTTTCCAGTAAGGAAAAATAGATGAGAAAATTTTTTTAACTCCTGCAAGTCTCTATGGATATTGGCTTTTACATTAAACATATTGAAGACGACTTCCCCAACCTCCTCAAACCAACAATCAAAACTACATGTAGATGTCTGGACATTTCTGGATTTTATTTATTTACTCACTTATTTATTTATATTTTCTGACATTTCATGGCTTAGTCCAGCCCTCACAAGTGCTGGGGAGAGAAATTTAGCTGCTGGGCCCACCATAATTGCCTGCTTTTTTTCTGGAATCACTCTTGGAGTTCTATGTAGATGTTTTATCAGAAAGTGGGCAGAGGATTCTTAAAAGGGTTGCCATGGATTACAACTCCCAGGATCCTCTAGCCAGCAGAGGCACTGTGCTGGGTGATTCAAAGATTGGACCATAAAAAAGCCAGCTTCACCAAGCTCTGATCACATTGATGATGTCTATAGCTGTTCTCTCTTTTTCATCTTAACCAGAAACTCTTATTCCCCTCCATATGCACTACCCTCAATTACTTCATGGGGTTATTCATACAGTATTTAGGAGGTATGTATTAGAGCAGTGGTCCCCAACCTTGGGCCTCCAGATGTTCTTGGACGTCAACTCCCAGAAATCCTGGCCAGCATAGGTGGTGGTGAAGGCTTCTGGGAGTTGTAGTCCAAGAACATCTGGAGGCCCAAGGTTGGGGACCACTGTATTAGAGTACCAGGGGTGGGTTGGTGTGTGAAGAGAAGATCTGTTCCTCTAACAGTGTCTTCACTTCATCCATAGCTCTGTATGTTTCAATACAGAAATTTTAAGCTAAAGGTTATATAATGAGCATTATATATCACACTCATCTTGCTTATGATGTTCATTTTTATTGACTGGTTACATTTACACATAAAGACATCTGGAGTTTCTGCTGCAATCAATAATTACTATAATCATCTGTAGTAGTTCATTTCATGTGTTGTTCCCCATCTACGTAACTATGCCCTTCATTCTCTTTTCCTTCATCTGCCTTCTTTTAATGCCGCTGCTTAGACCAATACATTCCTAATTGTTGCTCTGAATGCCTCACATAATATAGTCAGCTCACTTATTGATCTCTGGTTCAACAAAAAATGGTAACATTTTTCTCTGGAAATCTGAGTCTTTACATTTTCATTCTATAACATGAAAAAATCAAAACAACATACTGTGTTATGGATACATGATTTAATACAAGCATTGGTAAAGGGGCATGGTAAGAGGACATTTCAGTTTCATTATTAGTATTATTCAGTCTAGATACAGTTTAGGAGATAGCCGCCCAGAGTGGCAGAATATACCAGATGGGCGGGATATAAATCAAATAAATAAATAAATAATAAATAAAATTATATATAATCAGTCCTAAAACAGAATGATAATAGGATGCTAAATCTCTAATGTCTAGATTCAAAGATTTACAGACAATCAAATTCCATTCATTCAAACACAACAGAAAACATTTAGGAATAATGTTGAAGTTTCTCTCTCAAACACAAAATCTTTGTTTCTAAGAAAATATTACCAAGTTAAGACTCATTCTTCCTCTCTTAATTTTATATAGATTTATCAATTTTATCAGGCAGTCCATAATAAAAAATAATCTTGATCTTGATTCAGAGCTCAGACTGAAACTATCATGATAGGTTTCTTCTTTTTACTTCTTCCCTAAACTCCCATATACTATCACCCTAACTGATGCAATTTTTGTTTTATTTTATGTTCGTGAGCTATGTATCTTCAACAATATTAGCAGTCAACATAGCAGACACTCAATATTGTTGAGTGTCTGCTATGGTGAGTCAGATTAGTTTCTCACAGATAAATATTCTGTATATATTGTGCTTTTTCAACCCATTTTTTCTGTTTAAATGGGAAATATAATAAAAGCTACCAGCACACATTAAAATAGATTTTGATACAAATCTACAGTCAATTATTCAAAGGATTCCTGAGACTCCATTGGGATTATTCTCCCACTTAATCTTTTGTTGTTTCTGGCTGATTAACCTTACTTAAGATGCAACTAGACACAGAGGCTTTCCCAGGTTGATTTGAAGTTTTCTATGGCAGTTAAATCACTGTTGTCATTCACACAAAGTGTTTAATTTTCCCAGGCAATTTTCGGGGTAAGAGTCCACACCACATTTCAAATTGCTACAATTTTCATGGTGACCATAGGCTGCTACTACCCTCTTTCATTAACCCTGTGCGTTTCCCTGCCTTTTTTAAAAAGGGAAATGACATAGTGCTGAATAATAACTTGTGAAACGTCAGTGCCTATCTGATACAGTGTTATATTTGAAAAGCATAAAAATAATGTTCATTGGAGAGGCAAAAGGTGCTCACCTGAGGGGAATATCCCCACTATACTGATAAAGCCAGGTACTGGTATGCCAGTATATAAGGAGCATTCTCCCTCAGGTTAGCACTTCTTGTCTTTCCTTTGAACGATTTCTTTTATTATGTTTTTCCAGTTTAGTGCTATATTAGATAAGCATTGTAGTCTGTAAGTTGTTATATCAATTAAGTACTGTTTCACTAATTTTTTTAAAGACACCCCACCATCAGTGTCATTCTAGGACATGCTCACCGCTACCCAAATAGGCAATTGCCAGAAATAAAAAAAAAATGATGCAAGCAGAATTACTACAAAAAGAAACAAACAAACAAACAAACAAACAAAAAACCCACTCACTCCTGTCAGTTGGGGGCGGGGGGAAGCAAAGAATGCCAATGAAAAAAGATCGGGTTTACTTGCGATTGGTTGTACATCATATTGTCAATGGAAAATTCACTGAATTTGACTGTGCCAACTCCAGCACAGACTGTGGGGTAAACTGAAGAATAGTTGCATTCTCAACTTTTTCAGTGCATTGCATGATTATCTGTAGTAGAAGAACTAGCCAAGGGTTACCTCCATGAGAAAAGCTTATTAATTTTTCTCCAAAGTCATTATCCTCCTCTACTATTTCAACTATGCTCTGATAAGAATAATCAGCCCAATAGAATATTTAATCTTATCTAAGAAATATAGACATAAATTTAATTTTCTAGGCATTTAAAGTCCATCGGGGGGCACAAAGAAAGTTATAAGATTACTATAGCTTTTCCATGCCCAGTGTCTAATATTTTAAGCTTCTTTAAGACTCATGTGCAATGAGACCACTTGCTTAGATTTGATCTGTTAAAAGAATCCAAAGCCACACTGTATACTGTGTCAGAGAATATAATAAAGTTAGTTGGATATAATGTGTAGCTGTGAAATATTGATAAGTGTTTTTCTTTCTAAGAAAACCAGAAAATTATTTCTTTTCACTCAGGATGGAGTCTTGCCTAACTTAAATTCTTGTTACAAAGTTTCTATGATATTCTTTCAAGCTTATCTTTATTAGCATTTAATTTTACTTCAAATTCTGTAGTTGTATCTTTAATCTTTCTTCAGATACTACCATGTTCTTGTTGGGTACATTCTACCACCAAGATATTTGCTTTTTGTTTCTCCAGCTTGTCTTTCATTTCACTCACTAGTTTCCCTAGTCCAGGGAAGTTTTCTGAGATTTATTTAATTTATCTCACACGCATGTCCTACTTCTTTCTTTCATTTTCTTGTCTAAATCATTGAACTTGCCTGTTTAATGTCTTTTCTTATTCACAGAATTAAACCCCCCCTTTCCTCTAGCACTTGCATATTCCTAGCTTCAAATTATACTCTCTTTCTAGATAACAGCCATACTTTATCCAGTAACATAATTATAGCTCTTCAAATCTTCTACCCTTTATGGTGTTTTACCTCACCCATTTCTTCTCCAATTCAGTTATTTTAAACTAGTTTAAAATAACTGAATTGGAGAAGAAATGGGTGAAACTTAGAATAAAAGAGATATATTAAAAATTATGACAGTTGATCTTTTATTATTCAATAGGTGATGCTCCCAATAATTAATCATCAACATACAGTCTGCTTCCTAAATCAAAATACTCTTATTTACTTTTCAATCAAATCTTAAATTCATTTGCTTCTGAGCTGATATTTTAATTAATTGAATTATCATGATCTTAACAAACTAAAAATTATCAATTAAATAGTTTTATGAGTTTCATATATAAACCAATACATGGTCACTTCATCAGGGATAGCTCAACATAAGGACAAACATAAAGCCAGTTATGGTTCTGCCACAGGCCTATTCTTGTTTAAAAATTGAAAAAACCCACTATGTTTTATTTTAAAAAGAAAGGCAAAATCTCCTCTCACAAGACAAAAAGTGACAGATGTTACTCACTGAAGTCTTTTACTACAAGTATTCAACGGGTGTTCTTAGCTGCCAGTTGGACCAACACAATGCTTTAAGCAATGGCAATACAGTCTTATCATCTTTGCAAACCATGATAACAGATTTCCTTTTCTTTCTTTTTTCTGGCATCAATCTTCTGTCACGTAGTTCTACTCAAAGTGACAGTCTTCTCCAGAGCCAGCTCTGTGATGGAGCATGGCAAACAAATTCTGCTATCTACACAGGTTTGTGAGAGCAGAGCCTAGGTGCATTAATAATAATAAGCATGTGCTGTAAAATCAATTCTGACTTATGGAAACCCTTTCCAAAGTTTTCTAGATATAGTAGAGAGTACTCAGAAGTGGTTTACCATTCCCATCTTCTAGGGTGCATCCTTGGAATTGCCCAAGGTCACACAAGCTGCCTCTTCTCGCTGGAGGGACAGTGGAGAATCAAACTCCCAACCTCTGACTCTGCAGCCAGATACCTAACTCACTGAGAGCTTCTCGACAAACTACAAAACAGATCTTGAGTCTGGAGCAGGAAGAAATGCAGACCAAACCATGGAGGCTGGAGAAGACAATAGTATCTACATGGAGACTAACAGTGCAGCCCCACTTTTTTCCACTTACTGGGTGCATATATGCTGTAAAGTATTTAGGTGGAATTTTTATTTAGTTGCTATTGGGGTTTTTACTTTTTATATCAAATGTTAACTTAGTTACTTTCACATTTGTCTTTCAAAAATGTTGTTCTGCCCTAAGTCTTGAAAGAAAGAGGAGGACAAAAGTCCAGTATCAGTGGAATATTCTGTTTAATTCAGAGTGATATAATAGCAATAGGCCATGACAGTATTTACTGCTGAATGTGAGACTATGAAGTATAAATTCATTCAACAAAAGCTTCAAAAGTTCAGGAACAATGACAATTAAGCATCTATCTGAATGTTAAGAAATGTTGTGTTATACTAAAAGACTGACCAACAAAACAACTGAATACATTCCACGCAAGTAGGGTAAACACATAGAAAAGTAAAATGTATATAAAATATATTTGAAAATATACATTGTGTTCATGCTTCCAGTTCTAGGAATGGAAGGACATGTTTTGAGACAAGAAAGAGAACCACTTCTGAGTTGCACTTGAATATTAAAATGGGACAATGGGATGATTTTCAATAAAGAATCAGCAGTGAGAGTTGGATGACCAAACCTTTTCCTCCCCTGCAGATGTCCTCACTATAAGTTGTTTTTAATCCTCTCCCCCCAGGTAGACTCAGAACTAAGGCATAAAGAAGGAGAAATGGATGGTGGTGGGAGGTATTTAGTGAAAAGAATTCCTGCCGACTAATCTTCCTCTACAAATGCCCCAGCTCTTTGCACTTATGTTACCCTGGCATACACAAGTTTGGGACCACATATTTGCTGTGGTAACATACAGTTATAACCTAGAAGTTCAGTAATTCATACAAATTTGTATGTAAGGTTTGCAAAATGAAATTTGGTCACTGCTTGTCTGTGGTTTATGCCTACATGCCCTCGTACATATTGAAAGGAACAGTCTGATCGATGAGAAACAAAAGGTATAACTACTGTCCAGACAGATAGTTGGCCTAAATTGGACAGAGATTTGCCTCTTGAACAGAGCATGTGGCTGCAGTGGAAACTTCAAAAAAGCCTCCAGCTGCATTCATATTACTTCCATGCACATGTATCCAGCTTCTTTGATTCTCAGCCCATGACTCTCAGGGGCACTAGTAGAGGTTGCCCTTACAAACAAAACAGAACACTGCACAACAAACTAACAAATTTAATGCTCCTTCTCTCTCTTTCACTCTCTCTCTCATGCACACACACATATGCATTCATACACACAGCCCTAACACTGATTCTAAAAACATATGCAAAACAAACAAGAACACAAAGCAAAAGAAAAACAATGATCAAGAGAAGCAAAAAGAAAACACTCCCAGAGAAAGGAACAAAGTGACACACAGTTCCATTTGTGTTTCCTCTATACCCAGAGATGTATTTAAACAAGGAACAAACAATTAATATGCCTGCATCTGTATAAGAAAATATCTCTCTCTTTCTCTGGCATATTGACCAGTTTTCACTTTTAAATAGCAGAAGAACAATTACACATAATGCAAAAAAAAGATTTTTTTAAAAAGTTGAGAATGTCAATTCTAATTGTCTCTTCCACAAAAAATGAAAACTGACATGAATACACCACAGTTACTGGTGACTGAATTGCTCTGTAAGATTAGTTAATATGCTTTGTGCTATGTTAATATCAAATGCCCAACATGAAAACTGAACTTTTCCCACTTAAATAGACATTCTTTGTCTATAGCATTACCTTTAAAAAGCTTAAATGAACATCCCTATTATATATTAATTTTAATTCAGAGCAACTAAACTTGTTTTTGTTCTGTTTTCAGTCTTTTTGGTTAGCAGCCATTATTTACACTGGCTATTTATAGATTCTGCCTACTAGTACTTAAGAACCACTCTCTCACTGTTTCTAAGTATACTGGATCTCTCTTAAAACCGAACTCTCCTACCTGCAGAAGAAAAATATGTGAAGCCCTTCTCTCTGTCGATACAGGGAAGAGGAAACACATTTACTGGTGTGCTTCAAGAAGCTTCATGCTCAAATATTCATGTTGAAGGGTTACCTGACTATGCATGAATTTCAGGTTAATTCCTTCTAGTGTGACTTGAAGAAGCCCTCCTTCACCAGTTTTCATATCCTGCACAGGGAATTCCCCACCTAATTCAGGACCTGAAATGCAAAAAAGGAAATAGAAGGGGAAATGAGGAAAAAAATGTACCAAATCCACAGTGATTTTGCATGCATAGAAAAATACAGCTTATTGTATTAATATATCTGCAGAAAATTGTCTTCCCAAAACAACGCACAACACACTTCCAAGTTCTGCAGTAAAGGAAAACAACACAGGAAAGATCACTTACACAATAGTGTCATGATGCAAAGGAAGATGCAGTGTGTATGTGACAAGTCTGGAGTCATTGAATTCCCAAGTATGACTACCTATGGATTTCTATCTCTCTTTTTCATTTTCCCCCAAGATCTGTGATGTCCTTTCTGTTGCTTGTGCTGTTGCTGTGCAAGTCCTTACAATGTGGACAAGATACATGTTATGTTTCCATTTGAACATGAATGGCGCTGGTTTAGCTTGGAGATGTGGCCTGGTATCCTTTCTGCTCCACCTTCTCTTTTGGAAAGGCTCCACTTTTTGTTAACAAAAATTAGAGAATATTTTCTCTATTCCCTGACCCTCTTTAACTTTCCCATTTACATAGGCAGCTAAAAATGTAACCAAAAAGTGCATTTATAAAAATTCTGCACAGCTGCATAGATACATAATATTAAAGAAGGCTGAAGTAGCACTAGAAAAGTTGTGTAGCAATAGCACGGAGTTGCATAATAAGCACAGATGAAACAGTATAAAACTCACTGGGATACAGAAGCAGGCTTTGCCCTCCGCAAATGGACCCCACCCCCCCAACTGGTCCGCGACTCAGAAAAGGTTGGGGACCACTGCAATAGACTACAACTGCAAAGCACAGGGTACAGCTGCCTATCACCTTTTAGAGCAGTGCTTCCCAACCTTGGGTACCCAGGTGGTCTTGGATAGCAATTCCCAGAAATCATGGCCAGCACAGGTAGTGGTAAAGGGATTTTGGGAGTCTTAGTCCAAGACCATCTGGAGACCCAGGTTGGGAACCATTGTTATAGGCTTTTATTCCCCTTTACAGAGGATCCCTTATCCTTCTTCCTCCGGAAGTGTGGAAAGTACAAGAATTAAAGACCATCAAGGTTTTCAGAGTTTGCTGGTAGGTTTGCACTTGTTCACATGAACATGGCCATTTTACTCTATCTAACTCCATATTCAGAGCTACTTATTATAGGGTTCTTTAAAGTCCAAGTACACTATCTTCCTAACTTCTACATGGTACATATCCAGAATCTCAGACCATTTTTTCTGGGCCCCAGCATCCCCAGAGTACATAGAAATAGCATTACTTTCAGGCTATAGTAAAGTACTACGTACATCCCAAAACTCTGAAAAACATTTTGTCACATTTTATCTATACCTTTTAAGGACCTTACCTGGTTTTATGCTTTGCTGTCTTGCAGCTGCTCGCTCCATGCTGTCTTTTACACAATAATATAATTCCCGGCACTGTAAGAGATGAAAATAAAATACATAAAAGAGTCAATGGTTTTCTGCAGATACTGCATAGAGGTTCACAAAATATGGAGTGTATGCATTAGCAAGAACTGAGTGTGACAACAGAAAATAAAGTATACAAATAGACATTTCTAGGCAGACATTTATCTATCACAATTCTGTATCACCCTTCCTACACTTATCCTCACAAAAAATGGTGAATTGAGACTGAGAGATAATAAGTAGACTGATATCACCCAGTGAGTTTCTGCGGGTATAAACAGGGATGTGCATTCAAGTCTCACAAGTTCAAACGCAACATGACTTGATTAAATCATTCTCATTGAAAAGAACATTGGTGCCTGATAGGCATAAAATAACATTACTAAAATGAACATGCAACAGTTTCTATCTGGAAATAATTAAAATATCATTGTTACTGTTTCAAAGATGTTTTTTAATAAGATTGAAATGTTTATATATAATTTGGTCCCATCTCCTTTCTTTACATCCTCAATTACAGCTGTAATGCATAGTTCCTCTCATGGGCAAAGGTTACAGACTATAGTAATTGGAGCATACTATGTCAGGAAGAAGGAGAAATATGGAGCAGCTCATACTCTGTCAAACTTCTACTTTTATTGCCCTCTAGAGGAAGGGAGCAAGCCATTGCCTAAGCAGTCAAAACAGGTAACTGTAACTTAACAGCATACCCTCTAGCTTTTTTTCCGTATGGAAAAAAGAAAGAAAGAAAAAGAGAAAATCCTGACAGAAACAAAGCTTTTTTTAAAATAGGAAAACTACTAGATGGTGGGGCTATGTGTGTACGGCTACAGAACAGAATTTAGGATTATTATGTGAATAAAATGGAATAGTCCACTGTACATCACAGTATCTTGAAGCAAAGGAGAGATGCAAAACACACTGGCTGAAATCATGTGGCTTGGTGTAGTAAGTCACAACTAGATCAGGCCCACTGATTAATTGGGGATTTGGTGAGTCAATTCCATGTTGTATACTCTAGTTGCAACTTAGTATGCTAAGCAACATGATTTCAGCCAGTAAGTAATACTATTTTTAAAAAATTGGCCCACATCCTGCTCACAAAACTACACAGCAGAAGCTGATGATGTCATCAGCTTGCACTGCTATCATTTATTTTAAATTCATTTAATGCTTCCTATTCCTCCATGACCCAATTTTGGTTCTGAGGCTCCCCAGGGCTCCCTTTTCCTCCAGGGAAGCCTTGAGGAGCTTCGGGTGGGGCTGGGGAGGTGTGTGAGCTTGAAGGAAGTGGGATAGATTTGTAATATGTATTAAAGTTAAATCGGTTGTGATTACCTTGCTATAAAATACTGTTTGGAGAGAGAATATCAGCTGTAATATTTTGCAGGCAAATGAGATGGCACTTCATTACAAGCAATTTGTGTCAGTTCCTTCTAAAAGCTTACTGTATTTTTCCGTGTATAAAACGACACTTTTTCCTTAAATAATTTGAGAAAAAAATTGATGGTCGTTTTATACACGGAAGGCAGCTCTTTACCGCTGCCTTTTGCAAGGCATGGGGCTTAGCAAAAAAGAAGGGGAGGCGTTTCTCCCTTCCTTTTTGCTAAGCTCCATGCCTTCTCAAGAGGCAAGGAAAAGCGGCAGTCACTTTGACAGCCGCTTTCCTTGCCTTTTGCCAAGGCACGGGGCTTAGCAAAAAGGGAGCCCTTTGATCCCTGCTTTTTCTAATTTGGGATTAGAAAAGGGGGGGTCATCTTATACATTGGGTCATCTTATAAATGGAAAAATACGGTATATATCTAAATATGCGACAGGAAAAAATAACATACCATAAATATTTTAGACTATTTCACATCTCCTATTCTAAACCTGGATAGTAACATTTTGCTAATAATACGGCACCTATAGCTCTCCCTTTGAAATAGTGTTTAAAATTGCCATAATGGATTGAAAGTGTCATATAGGAACAATCTATGGTAGCACCATTTTAAAATTTCCTCATATTGCATGTCAGCTAATGGTTAATTCAAGGCCAAAGCCATGGGAAAGAGTAAAATAACATGAGCCTTAATTTGTCCAGTAAGATAGCAACATCCTGTCATCATCTGAGCAGAGAACAGTGGAAAATGTACCTTTTTGGTGTAGAACTTATTTAGCTGTGTCTCTTGTCCATTCCTCCTCCAAAGACAAAGCACTTTTGTCTTGGGACAATATGTCATATTGATGAGCTTTTCATACCACCAGCGTTCATACACGGTGCCAATGTTGCTCCTTAGCACAATACAATCATCACAAACCTGCAGAAACAAATATTCTCAAATAGGAATCATAACACAAACCAAGTAACAGTAGTTGGCTTTGTTAATAAGGAATTTGATCCTTACCTCCATGAAAAAGATGTCCCCTGTTGTATCTGTCCCAGCATGTACTACAAACGTTTGCTTCTTGATGTGCCTACTGCCACTGGGTCGGATTGGGAGTTCCCTGCCATTCTAAATGGAATCCAAATTAAGAATGATTTATTTTAATCTTTCTTTCAGGTGTAGCAAATTAAATTTCCCCTATATCATGTACAAAATTATTCTCTGAGACTGAATTACAACAAATACTAATTTTTAAAACATTGAGAAATGATTGGTATGCAAAAAAAATGTCAATGCGGAGTTCTTAACTTGTGTCAATTTGCCAGTAAAAGTTACACTGATGGTGTTATGCTATGCAGAATATAATATATAAATCTCTACTTCAATTTCAGAGAAGAACTAGCTTTTTTCCTTGTGCTATGAAATACAGAAATCATAACTACTTAATTTACAAGCCTGCTGGATCAAGTTGCTACCTATGTTTAAATCTCCTTCATTAAAGTGCTTGATTTGAAAGTGCCTACATTTGACTAGATTGTACTAATTGTGTTTTTAAGGTATATGTTTAATATATTATTATCTATAAATTTTAATTATGTTTTCTCAATTATGCAGATGGAGGTGGGACACGAAAGAAAGATGGGAACCCCAACAACTATTATTGGATCTTTTAGCAGAACTGTCACAGGACAAGAGACCATAGCTCCAAAGCAATCTGCTCTGTTGCCATCATGCTAGGGAAGCTGCATAAAGGAAAAGAAACTCCACCCACAGAAGTGAACTAGTTTCTTTAATTTGCAACACAGTAATATATTAATCTTGTACACAGAGTGCTAAACACATAACAAAGGACAAATAATTAACTGAGAGCCACACCTATCTTCGTATTTTGGGTAATGAATAATGTCATATCTACTGGACTGCAAGCTAAGTATTAATCATTCTATTTTTCTTCTCCAATTATAGAAGGAAGATTTAGATATAATGAGGCTTTTAAAACTTACTGTATTAGCAATGCTGTCAAGCATTTCATTTATTTCTTGACTATATACCAGACCGATGTGAGATTTTCCCATTAAACGGCGCACCTTTTTCCTAATATCATTCTTTTGCACCTGCACAATAAAATATAACATTTTGTTATCATTCTCCCCTTACTTATAGACAAAGCACTTACACAGGAAAAGCACTTACCTATAATTGAAGTTCTTTGAGTGGTCATCTGAAAACTCACACCTATGAGTTCCTTCTGCACCTGCGTGGATATCTTTGGAATATTCCAGAGTCGAAATGCAACCACCACCACCCATCCAATGGTCAATCCTCAGTTCTCCCAGTTCACCACTGATAATATATCACTGTGACAGACCAAGGGAAAGATGGGTGGGTTTTGTGAATTCACAGATGACCACTTGAAGAACTACAGTTATAGGTAAACAACCGGTCCATCTTCTTTGTAGTCTCTATGATTCACACTTATGGGTGAGTGACAAGCTCACTTACCAGCTGGTGGGATGTCACGCCAACACAGAAGAGATAACTGCTCTGCCAAATGTAACAAGTTTCGCACTGATGTTCAGTCTCTAATTATCATCATCATTATTATCATTTATTTACTTATTTATTTATTTATTTATTGAATTTATACCCTGCCCATTTAGTCAACTGACTACTCTGGGCGGCTAACAACATATAATATAAACAATTTAAAATATAAGATCAAAAAACACATCAGACAATACTCAAGATGGGAGAAAAAAGTAAATCAAGTAGTGGCTGGAGGGAAGGCTTGCCTAAACAGCCAGGTTTTCAGTTGGCCTTTGAAAATGCCCAGCGAAGGGGCCAAACGGATCTCAGAAGGGAGGTTATTCCAAAGGCGAGGAGCCACCGCCGAGAAGGCCCGGTTTCTTGTTTTTTTCCTTCCAGACCTCCCTCGGCGTTAGGCTCCTCAACCTCACCTCCTGGCTAGATCGAGTGATACGAGTAGATTTAGGTGGGAGAAGGCGTTCCGCCAGATCATCATCATCTTAGAACTACAGAGCTGGAAGGGACCCTATGGATCATCAAGTCCAGCCTCTGTCAAGGAGGCACAGTGGGGAATCAAACTCCCAACCACTGGCTCCACAGCAAGATAGCTGAACCACTGAGCTATCCAGTGGTTGAGGGCTGCGAACATATTGCTGCTTTACAAATATATTTCATTTCAATCGCCTTCAGGAACACTGTAGATGCAGCAACTGATCTCATTAAATGGCCCTTCAAAGATAAAGGCCTGTTTGCTAACTGATACAAGGCTATCATGTTATTACCCATTTAGTGTTGAGACATAATAGGTTCACCTTTCTTTGGTCCCTGGTAACTCATGAACAATTTATTGGTCTTTCTGAATTGTTTTGTCCTTGAAGTATAAAAAGCCAGTACTTTATATGCATCCAAAGTGTACCATCATTTCTCCAAAACTGAAGTTGGTATGGGGGGAAAATGTAGGCAGTACCAAAGATTGATTAAGATGGAAATCAAAAACTACTTTTGGTAGGAAGGACTCATTGGCAGAAAGTATCACCTTGTCTTTATGAAATTGCAGAAAGTGGGCAGGTCATGCCTAAAGGGACATAATTTGCTTGCTCTCCTCCCTGATGTTACTGCCACCAAAAACACTTGTATGTTAGCAGTCTCAAATCTGAAGTTGCCATCGGCTCAAATGGTGGCTCCGTATGTTGGTTAAGTACTAAAGTAAGTGACTACTGTGGTAGTGGAAGCCTCACATTAAAACAGACATTTCTCAACCCACTCATGAATATTTTAAAGATTAGATTTCTAAAGAATTAAAATGTAGTATAGCCTTGTGGTTGATGTGCTGCTATGCCTAATAGATAAACTTTTAATAATGAATGGGATAAGCCTCCTTCTTTCAGCTGTAACAGAAATAACAGGACAATGTGGAAAGTAGGCAGTTGATAGGATTCTTCTACTGACTTGGCATTACTTACAAATTTTCCTCATTTATATTTATAATTCTGTCTACTTGAAGCTTTCTAATTTCAGCATAATTCTCTTTCATGCAGGAGAATTTTTCCGCACTATCAGTTTCGGCCTTGTTAGGTCTAGGTAACATACAGTCACTATATTCTGCATCATTAAGTCCAGAGTTACTGATAACTGATACAGTGGTGCCTCGACCTACGACCATAATCCGTTCCAGAAGATGGACATAACTCGAAATGGTCGTAAGTCGAAGCACCATTTCCCATAGGAATGCATTGAAATGCAATTAATCCGTTCCGGCCGAAGAAAAAAATCACACACAAAAAAATCACTGAAAGACTCATTGGAAATGCGATTAATCCCTTCCGGCCGAAGGGGGGGAAAAGAAAGAAAAGCAATCAAGCTTTTTTCTGTTCGTAAGTGGAAGCTCCGGTCGCAAGTAGACGCAAAATTTTGCGGCCGGAGCTGGTTGTAACTCGAAATGGTCGTAAGTAGGGACGTTCGTAAGTTGAGGCACCACTGTAAATGTCTGTTGCCATGTGCTTCAATGTTACAAACCAAGCCTGATGTGGCTACCATGAAGCAATGAGGATTGCATTGGCTCTTTCCTAGCATATTTTCACTATTACCTTTTTGTAGTAATGGAATTGGTGGGTAGAAACAGAGGAGCTTCTCTGACCATTGGATCATAAAAGCATCTCCTGAGGAGTCCTTTCTTTGACTAACCCATAAGCAATATCTCATTCCTTGCATTTCTTGTTGTTTTGGTTTGCAAACAAATGACTGCAAATGTCCCCAATGACTGCAAGCATCCTTGAACACTCTTGGAAACAATTCTCATTCATAAATTTGACTTTTTTGTCACTTTAGATTATCTGCCATTTGGTTGTCTTTCCTTGCTACATGTATGAATATCAGGAATATGCATCTTTCTACACACCACTCTCATAGCTGAACTGTCAGTAAGGTAGGAACATTAAGTGTATATCGCTCTGCTTGTTTATGTAGTGCCAATCAAAGTCATGCGTAATGCCTTAGTGCCACTTCACAGCATGATCAGCTGCAGGTCTAGCAGAATGGATCTGATGCATAGCTAGAGAAATGGCATTTTGCTGGAAAGATAAGGCCAGAGTCTATTTATCTTCTGGCAAACTGTTTAAAAGAGGCTGAGTTTCCTCCCATAAAAATTGGTGGCAAGCCCCATGGCCACTTGATAATTTGCAACTCTAAATTATCAAATTATAGTTTATTTTGGGGATCTTCGATATGAAATGATTTTCAGTGTCAGTGATCTTAAGGCTGAAGATGAGGAGGATCCCAAATTGGATCTCCATTTTCCTATGTTTGGTATTGGACACTTCGATTCCTCCTTTCATTTTTGTTTCAGTGTTGAGGACCTAGAGTGGTTAGATGTTATTTCTGTTGTGTTTTCTTTATCAGCATGAGAGACCCAACATCAAATTTGACTGACTGCAATTGGATTGTTTCGATGTACGATACGTCTCTTTGATTCTGGCAATTTCAATGCCGAATCCCTGTGCCTTCCATACCAATGAACACAGTGTGTTGACATCGGGGGGCACATAAATCAACCAAGGTGAGAATCAGCATGCTTCTCTCTCTGCACTCTATGATAGGTGAAATAGGGTGGTGGATAGTGCCATTCTGATCCCACATAAAATTGTGGCAGGGCACCAAAATAATAAGGCACATTGCTTCCCGTACGGAAGCTTGAGGATGTTGTGAACACTGAGCCATCTTATGGTATGGTGACCCCTTTTCTTTCACTGACAGAGGCAATGCCAAAACAGATGAGGAATGATGAAATGGCCTACAAAACTGAGGTGATTTCTCATACTGTGAGCTTCTTTGGCTCTCCTAAAGTGGTGAACATTTGCTCAAAGTCTGTTGTGTTAACTGACTCCATTCTGGAGAATGACTGAAAGTTGTTAAAGACTGATGAACTTGAGACATCTCTTATTCTGAAACGGATCCCAAATGTACTAAGTTCTCATGGTCTTTGTTTTGTGGAGAACATTATGCTGTTGATGGGTGAAGTACCACTGAATGAAGGGCTTTTGTTTTCTTTGCCTGACTATTATTAGAGTCTGTGGATTTTTAATTCTTTTTTTAATAATGATGTTGAGGTTGATTTCAGTGTGGACAATCTGTCCTCGATATTGAGAACGGGTGTTTGTTGTGTGGACTCTACTGCTTGTGGAATCATCTTGAGCTTTAGCTGAGGTCGCCCAAGACTGAATCATTAAAATATGTTTATATGATGTCCTGCAAATCAAAATGGTCAAAATCAATGTTGCTGCACATTTTGAAATGGTGTCTATGGTCATTAGCAACTTCTCCCACAGATAAAACTGAAGTCTAAACTGCCTATTTTTTTATTGCTACTTTGGTGAATTTCTGACAGATTTGACAGTTTTTCACCTGATGCATACAACCCAGGAAGTAAAGGCACTCTGAGTGTCTGTTGGTAAGGAGTATTTTATTAGTACCAGTGACATGCTTTTTAGAAGGGTCCACAGGAGCCATAAAAGGTGGGAAGACATTGAAACATAATGAATATTGGACTTTATTTAGGTTAAACAAAGGACAAAAGCTCATGAATGACAATGAGAAGAACAGGTAAGAACTAGTTACAAAAAGGCAATGTCTAGGCTATAGAGAACTCTGAGGGTGTCACTGCAGCAGCAGCAGCTGAAAGGTAAATGAGGATTGACCATCTGGTGAGGGAGCATGTGAAGTGAAGGGAGTTGGATTATTGGGCTTTCATTTCTATACCACACCATTAGTATGATGCACTATTCTGGCAATTAACAGACTAAAGAAGTTAAACTGGATAACTGGGAATGAGTAAGAAAAATTCAGGATGTGAAACCATGACTGAAAATATGATATTTTGTTACTTCAGCCATTAATTTGGGATTAGTTCAGTCCATTCAGGGACAGAAACCTGTGATCCATGGATTTAATTCATCCTACTACCCCTTCCATTTTGTTCTCTCGTTCTCTTGTCAACACATTTTGAAATAAATTGCCTGGAAACAAAGCCAGCAAAGGTGACTCAGCACTCAGCTGAAGCTGGAAAGGAAAGCATGCAGACCAAGCCACAGAGATGAAAAAAATAAATCCCTTTTTGTTGTTGTTCTTTGCTGTCTTGTCTTCCTTCAGTTCAACCCAGAGACAAAGGAGAAATCAAAGGCCCTGAATGAGAAGAGGTGACCTTGGTTCGCACCCTCATCCTGTCCTTCCTCTAGAGCAGGGGTCTCCAAACTATAGCCCATGGGCCACATCCGGCCCACCTTCCCATTTTATCCGGCCCGTTCCCTTCAGCCTGTGCACGCGTGGGGGGGAGCATCTGTGCAGACAGGGGTGCTTGCATGTATGCGTTCCTTTGGCCCTCAAAAATGTGAAAAATATACGATGTGGCGCTCAAGCTCAAAAGTTTGGAGACCCCTGCTCTAGAGAGTTTCCATCAGCACCAATTTCAAGCAATCCAAAGGGGAACATGCCCCAGAAATAAGCTGGCACACAACATTAGGGGAGAGGAGGCTTGGCACTTCACACTCTATTTCAAATGCCCTACCATTTGTATCAGTTGCTGCCCAGCAACATTTGTTATTCTGAAAATAAGGGAGGTACTCCTGGTGCCCATTATGTCTTTTTATTCCCCGCACAAACTTCTTAAAATTCTCTCAGCCATTTTAAACTTCTTTCATACTGCCTTCAAGTATTGCCTTAATGCTGTTTGATAGCTCAGTTTGAATTAGAATTTTCATTTATTGCTTTTATATGTATTTCTGTAACTGTCACAGCTTTTCTTTTGTTATTGAACAGTAATATAAACATACGATCTATTTTTTAAAGATGGATACATACTGTGGCAATAATTACTGTGCATTTCATGAAAACTCAAACAACTAATTATAAAATATAAACAATTGGTACCTTCATCATAAGCATGTACGCTATCATATTGTGAAGCAGTGTAGCCAATAAGCGGTCTTCATCATCCTCTAAACGCTTTCGGTCATGTTCTCCCAGAGATAAATACCTATAGGAAGGAATATATATTAAATGGAGCCAACAATAAACTTGCATCCAATGATGGTAAAGAGTGCACAATGCTTCCTGCTTTACTATTTATTGGCCAAAATTTTAATGCAAAATAACATGCATGTAAGGGAAATTGTGCAAGTGTCCCCCCCCCCCCCCAATTTTGGCTGTGTGTTGTGCCCCTGGTTTCACAACTGAGCTGATGACATTGATTGATTGATTGATTGATTGACATTTATATCCCACCCAAGTAGCAACCAAGCTACTACTCTGGGCAGCTACTCTGAATATATCTGAGTGTGGCAGGTATCCAAAATGATCCCACAAACTAATTGGGCTTATGTTGTGTGGACCTAATAGGATTCTGGCCAATATCTTTTCCTCTCAGTATCTCTCTAAAAGATGTCCAAAGTCTCATGTGTTTTATTTTGTAGGCATCGAATTAAAGACAAGCAAAGGTTCAAGAGATCAGATCAAGAGAAACATTTTGAATATAGTGGATAGCTACATTTAGCATGTTCAGAATTTGTACCCTACCTATCAATCATCTCTTGAGGTCCCTGGTCCATTCCCATCCCTTCTCTCTCCAGCATCACAGCATCCAGAAAAGCATCTTCCCAGAACTGCATCTGGTCCCACAATGTTGAGCGCTCTTTGCCTAGATAGCATTGAATACATTAATGCAAAGTTTCCATATTTTTATGAGGCAGAAAATAAACTCTTCTTCTCTCCCACAAGATTGTCCAATAACTTCATACATTTATAAAATCAGCCCAAAATGAAATCAGTTCTGTTACAACACATATCAGACCAAAACAAATGAGGAAATCTAAGTTATTTCCATGCCCTAACCCACTGCATGTGATACAATCACTTCTAGCCATCGCTCATAAACTAAAACTAGGTTTCCTACAGCAGTACAACAACATCCTTCCATTCTGTAAGATTGCTTTCTTCTATCCTATTAAAATTCTCAAAGTGAATATGACACAGAATATAGGAGCAAGGACTGGAATGGTTTGAGTGCACAGAAACACACTTGAGAATTTTTTCAATACACACAGAAAAGCAGAAAAAAGAAATTATTACTCATAGAGAAGGTTTCCATGGCAGCATCCTCTAACTGGTCCCAGACAGATCCTTTATCCCTCCCTTTTTAGTTCCAAGCAAGCAGGAACATGGCAGCAAAGAAGAGAAATGAAAAACATGACACGACTGAACAACTTGTCTTGAGTTAATGAGATCTGAGTTAAAGACAAACTGCATTGCGCAAATATGCTGCCTAGTCAAAAGAGTGCTTGCACTGTCCGAACACATAAGCATGTGCTAACCTTTAACATCCTGAAGTTTTTACAGTATGATTCTGCAGAATAGTGAATCTATAAACACCATAATTCCTAAATGCAATTCAGCCTATTTAAAAACTCTTTGGTTAGATCTTGGTAAAGAGGTAAGATAGTGAAACCATCATGGTACAGTTTTTAAGATGGGTGGAGTAATTGTTCCTTTGATTGATGGTGCTATTATAAATCAAGGGTCTCCAACTTTCTGTGGCTGGAGGGCAACTTGAGATTTTCAGAAGGTGCCTCAGGCATCATTACAAAATGGCCGACAGGGAGGGGTGCTCGTTCACAAAATGACCATTGTCATGGGAGTGGATAATCATAAAAATTTTCACAAAAAAAACACAAATTCCATAGGCTTAAAGATAACATTTGTCAAGAGTCTGAATAAGACAGAGGTAGAGTCTGAGTCTCAGAACACAAACTGCCACTAAGTTTATTCTCTCTCTCAAAATCATTCCTCAAGCTTGTTTTCATTACTACTCACAGCAAACAAGCATATATATAGACCCCCATCAGGTTGCCCCATAGGCCTCTCTAAACACTCTTGTTGCTCTCTGAAGCCCCCTCTCCTCCAACTCCCCTGCTCTTCTTCTCCTATCATGTTTAGTTACCCCCACAAACCTTATTCCACAGGGACTTCACTTCCTTAGACATTGCTCCAATTCACCTGTTTATTACTTTTTGACTAGAGCAGGAGCGCTACTAACTCAATAAAATACCTATTCTTTGAACAAAAACACTTCAAATAAAATTAAATATTAACTCTTACCTAGAAGCCCTTCACAGAGATAAACTCGCTGGCTTGCATCTTCTGGAGCTCTTGCAGGACTGCTACCTTTATTATCTTTCACTGTCTGCTTCAAATTATCTTTCATTGTCTGCTTTAAACTATGAGATTTACCCTGACCAAAAAAAAGAAAAAAAAGAAAAAAAAGGGAAAAAAAGAAATTGGGTTATTCTGGTATTTGTATTGCTAATTGTTAATGTAGTTAACTGATAAGGCTATTTTGCAAATGAAGTAGCAATTCTATTAAATAAACAACAAAATTAGAACAAGAATGTCAGCCATTTCTCAGCTTCAAATCACTTCAAAGGTATCTTATTGCTCCATTAAGGCACACAAGGCATTTATGAGCCAAGTCATACTTTCTATGGTGAATGTGCTTGATGCATGTACATTATAATCTCTACGTTCAGTGCCTATGAAATATTAAGGGAACTCAAAGGCACACACTTACAGATAAACACACTGGGTACCTAAAACATACCGACCGGTGGTGGTACTTTTTCCCTAAGGAAGGGCTCTTTCTTACAAAACTCCCTTCCATAGATAATGGAAGATAAATAAAAAATGCATGGAGACAAATTGTCATTTCTATAATGTTAACGATTGCTGATCACCATTTTACAAAGTCTTTACATAGCAAGAAAGATATAAGGAAGTAGCCAGGTAATAAAGCATTCTAACTTGTTACTTATAGAAGTTTCAAGGCTACCTTATGGGGTAAGCCAATTAGGACAACAGCACGGGTATTGCCATGCTTTTGTAATTAAGGTATAAAAAATTGGGGAAATTGTGCTGTTGTGGAGAACTCTTTGGGCTTTACTCTGAGGAGTTTCTCCCTGATGCTTTGCAAGACAGCACATAAACAACATTCACTGCAACTTTTTGAAGTTATTTTTCCTTCCTTCAACTACAGATCTATAACAATATCTACCACTACTAACAAAACTCCTAGGCAAAATCAAAACACATTCTTACAAAGATAGAGCTAGTAGCAGAATTTGTCTCAATTTCACTGTCTGATACAGTGCCCCGTGACCCTGTAAGGTTTCCACTGCTCTCTCCTCCAAGTCCATCACCTGCGTTGCTGCTCAAATCACTATCTGCTCCTAGTGTTTCTCCAGAGCTGTTGCTCACCTAAACAGGAAAACAGTTTAAATGCCTGCTCCATTGCTATTAAATAAACAGCTGAAACCCAAATGTATTCAAGATTGCCGCTTAAAAAAATAATACAATATCAAGAATTTCATCATCCATTCAGAACTAAAATAGGAGGCTCCTGCACCATCTTGGGGATCAAATCTTAGAATATAAATAAATTGTTTGAATTGTGAAAATTTTGTTTTTTGTTTTGATGCATTATTGCTACTTACTCAGAAGCTACAAGATTTAAAAATAAGGGATAAGTGCTCATCTTTTAAACTAATATTTTGGGAGGAAGTCAAATTTTCAAAATTTGCAGAAAAGACAAAAAAATTCTTAGGCTCCAGAATAGAAATTAAAATAGTCTATCACAGCTACATCCATTGTCTTCCTCTCTCTTTAGCCTTTCACTGACTCATACTATGAAGAGCCCTCATGTGATTGCTTACAGGAGCATGCATAGTTGCTGTTGCTGTGCAGCTTAACACAAACTGCACTGAGATGCCAATTACATAAATCCATATGTGATTTGTACATTCAGTCATTCAGCCACCACCCTCAGAATAAAGTAGCTGCAAATGACTGAAAGCTAGGGCAGCAGTGCAGCCCCCATATAGAAGATGCAGGCTAATTCAATCAACATCTCCAATGACTTCTACTGGGGTACAAGTGGCCACCTGTGGTCCTGCACCCTTTCATGGGTGTTGCTCTGTATGTTTGTGCTGCCAAATTATGAAACAGGAATCAGCTAAGTAAAAAAGATATCAATCAAAACAATTACTATTTGGGATTCTACATAATCTGTCAGGATTATAACTATTCTATATATATGGGTTATGGTATAAATCTTCAAATCAATTAAGCTGTCCTATTTAGACATACACAGGTATAGTGAACAGATAAAATAAACAAACTATATGCAAACCTTTTGAAACATTTGGATCAAATTATACAACAACATAAATTAAGATATCCATGACCCTCTGCACAAAAAACAGTGTATCATTTATTCTTCTAAATTAAAAGATCCTTAACAACAGTTTAAGCTTTGTTTCTATGTAATTGGCATCATAATTTAACAAGATACACACAAAGGGAAGCTCAGAGAACATTGGTAATGGCGCGGCTAAAAAATCTTGTAAATAAATAAATAAGCAACTATTACAAAGCTGTAAAAATGGACACCTACGAAAGAAGAGTATGTACAATTTGGTACATACTTATTAAATATGAAGTAGAGATCTATACATGACAGTTATACAATTAGAAATAATGCATGCATCCAAACAGGCCTGAAAAGCAACTGCTAAAGCCAACCCCGACATTCCACTTTGGTCATGCCCTACCACTGTGCTAACTTCAGAATCTTGGCTGGTGCTTCGGATCATAACAGCAGGTCCAACGCTTGTCACAGAATCAAGATCACTCTTCTATAATCATGAATGGACAGGAAGAAAAATAAATCACATTAGATATTCTTATTTCTGTTTGGAGACTTTGCCAAGACACTTAAATCTGGGCAACTCTACAAAAGAACTGTAAATCTCATATCTCAAGCTTCCAGGTGCCCAGAATCATTTGAAAGCACAGGAATGTGTGTTGCAGAGGCTGTTTCTCTTTAAGGGAGGGTAGTACCCTGCCACCATTCTCTCCCTTCTCAAAAAATATCAAGCTATTCATTTGCTAGCAGTCTCCTTTCACCCTCCATGATTGCTGCTGGCAATGACTGGAGTGTCTGATGCTCTTATGCTCTGTTTCCTCCGTCCTGTCCTGAATCTCATAGAGCCTATTGAACAGGAGGACAGTAGTGAATAGGATGATAATTCAGGATGCATATAGCCAACAGCTGAAATTCTTTTGCTTTGCATAAGTTGCACTAAAGCAGGCCCACTGAATCAGTAGAACTTTGGTGAATCAACTCCTCTCTAAATTCCATTGAGTCAATTGGGCATAATCTAGTTGTGACTTACTATGCTTTCTTTCCATTTCCCCTATATTATTTCTGTTTTTTTACAAGATATCCTGGGACTATGTAATCATCATGAACCCTCATACCTTGCTATCCCCCTAAATTTTTCAGTCTGCTTTATAGCTTGATTTTAAGGGACTCCTATAGACAGAGTGTTTGTTCTCCAAGTACCTGATTTCTCACTGATGCTATCTGAGTTTTTCTGCCCTCCAGACAATGCAAGGCTTGGCTCAACACCAGCAGTAACAAAGAATGACAGAAACTCAACTGCTCACTCTTTTTCAACTCATTCCACAAATGGGTAGTTTAAAAAAAGTTTCACTTTATACTGGGAACGTAGTTTAGTTAAATGAGGTTCTCAGCATAAGCCTTCAATTTTAGCACTAATCTACCACTAAACAACAACAGCAACAATAAGGAAAAATCCAAATGAGAAGATGATTTTTAAAGGCTTTCTCCAGATTTTTAGAAAAGTTTTCTTTAAATACAGCTGATATCTGAAATGGATTAGCAATGGATGTCCACTAACAGAGACTTAAACTGGAAGCAAATCTATTACTAAACAAACAAATCAAGAAAAATCTGGCATAGAATACTATTTTAAAAGATTTTTAAAGAAGAGTTAGTGTTAAAGATAACTGATTTCCAAAGTGGAATAGAAGCGGCTGTCTACTGTGAAAGACTACAGTCAGAAGCTTTCAATCTTAGTATTAATCCACCACTAAACAATCAATAAACAGAAAATATAGTTTTAAAGGGTTTCTTTCAGCTTTTTGAAATATTTTTGAACAATTTATTAAGAGGTTTCCTAAAGAGAAACAAACTAGACTTTTAAAAATAACTGTTGACAGAAACCCTGTACATTACCCACAAATGCTTCACCTGGAGGAACCCAATATATTTTCTTTAGTTTCACTTCACTACAAAATAGGTTTTGCAGCTTGTAGTGTCAAAAGACTATTTTTCACAATAGAGATTTCCCTCAGTCTCCGCCTCAAATCCCCACTATGCAGGCAAGCTCAAAGTTAATTTGTCTCAGGGACTGTCCAGATGCATATATAGATTGGTATTTGGATTGCTGTTAGTACAGTTTGGTTTGAATCAAACTGCATCATCCACACGTGCTTCTACTTAGATCGACCCATCCTGCTCATCTATGAGCTGTCCCACTCCTTTCTGGTACAGAGCTAGAGACATCTGATTTTTTAAAATATATGATTCAACACGCTCCTAATTATCCCTCTGTGTAGCCTGTGCAAATGGTTAGTTCGCACTGAAATGGAGCTGTGGGCAGTGTTAGCTGAGATGACAACCCTGTTGTGACGTTTGCCCTAGTGGCCCCTGCTTGTTTTTCCCTCACAAAGGCTCACGTCGCGTTTTCTTCTCGCTGCCACCAGTGGATTACATCAATCCACAATATAAATGACATTTGTCAGAACACTTGACTTGTGAACAGAAACAGAACTTATTTATTGAAGTGAAGCAGATTGAATAATAACAGAAGTTTCTCAGATACACATTATACATAAGCAAATCATCAACAGTTCTCTCAGTACATACTTCTTTTCTCTTGCTATATCATTACCACCTTCTCTAACTATTTTCCTAACCAGCTCTATCTCTCTCAGTATCTGTTCCCTCTCCCTGACTAACCAGCCCTATCTCTATCTGCCTCTCATCCCAATCTCTATCTGACTCCTTCTCCCGCCAAGCCTCATGTAGCTGCTGACTCCGCCTCTCCAGTCCTCTCATAGGTTCATGCAAATCAGCTCATGAATATGAATGGATGAGTGACGTGGGTGATCGCCACAACAACCCTGTGACATATTAGGTGGGTTGTGATATTAAAAGGGAGGACAAAGAAACCCCCTCCTCTATTTTCATCTTATTTTTTAAAATATTTCCCCAACGGACACAGAGCAATTTTAACACCAGGCTATGTTGAGGCATTGCTGTTTCAATATACCACTTACTTTATATAACAATAACAAAAAAAACTAAAATCACTGTGCCCGCTGAATGATGCCTGTGAGAAAAGGCAGGGAACAGGGCTAGTTGATTCCATGGGCTCTGCTGTCACAAGACAGCACAGCCTCAGTAGAGCCCCAGCTAAGAAGAAAGGCAGGAAAAGTAGGGGGCTATCTGACTTCCATCTCCTAACCTTCACTCCAATGTTTTCCCTATGTTTTGTTGCTACCTTTGGCTGCTGTTGTTGCTGCCTCTTTATTTGTACATAGTGCTCATGAGTATCCTTGCTCACAAGTAAATCAGTAATCCAAAGACCCATGGGGACCCTTTTCACCAAAGAATAAATACCTCCAATGTGAATGGAAGGGTCAATGAAGCGAGAGCTAAAATAGATTGTACCGAAAATAAGAACCTTTACGTGCAAACCAGGCCACTCCAAATTCCCTCATCTGGACAGGCTCTCTGTTTCCTTTTTCTGTTCAGTGGACTCTTTCTTGGCTATGCCTAGTGTTCGCTGCCGTGCCCTCTATCCCACCAGCCCCAGTGGCTCACGTTGGCACTCATATATCACTACTGTAGGAATATCTACTCTCTACGTTGAGCATATTGCCTCCCTCCCACAGACCCACACTGAAAAGCAGAGCGTTCTTACAATATCTCCTCTGCTTTGAAATGAACTCACCTGGGAGCTAGAAGTTAAGCTTAGAGCACTGTCTGCACTGATCTGGGATTTCTTCTCGTCTGTCTCCCCCAGATCAAAGAAGTGCTTCATACCTTCTGACCCTAAGCAGAGGGAAACAGATGTCTCATTAACATGAAAAGGAAAGTGAAAGAATCAGAAGACAGGTAATTGCTCTGGTGCATAAACACTATCAAGACAGAAACAAAAGGACCTTCTCTGTTTTTTCTCAGGACCATAAAGCAGCAATATAACCCAGTTGTCACTGCCACCACTTTGTTCAATACAAATATGCACCTGAGAAACAGAGCTTTAAACAGTCATTCAACTGGGGAGAGGGGGAAGAGGCAAAACAGGCATCAGACAGATTCTTGGTAATACAAGGCATGCCAAACAGTCACATGGCTCTGGAAAGCCACTTATTTAGCTCCCAAATACAGTTGGGTTTTTTTCCTATTGCTGTTTGTTTTTCCAAGAGGGTTACTTTTATTGGTTGATGCTTTCTGGTAGATTTAATATATTGCCAACAGCAGTTGATTCGCCAAGGCTTTGCTCAGTGACACATAGTAAGACCAGCCAACCCAAAATCCAGCAATAATTTGTATGTTACATGTAAGAACTTTAAGTGAGACTTTTCTGCTTTTAGGGCAAAGTGGCACATATCATCCCTGTAAGGATATAACAAATGGATCTCCAGAGCTTTTAATAACATAGATGAAGCAGTGAGCATGGATTTCAGCTGCTGCGGGGACATGCATTCATTACCCTATTCACAAATAAAATAAATGCTGAAAATGTTTCTTCTAAATTCATGCAGTTCCTTTGTTTTTCCCCCTCTCCTGATGAAATTATATACAGAAAGAAAACTGATGAGAGGAAAGACAGAATTAGAAGGGTTTGGAAAGCAGTGTGCAATGGGAGTAAGGAAACAGGAGAAGAATATGCTACAGACTACACAGGTCACCATTAAGAGCTCAGAAGGGAAAAGAGACTGAGCACGGCACTTCTGCCATAGCCATATCTGCCAACTGTTCCATAACAGGGACACATGACCAGCAGTTGGAGGATTTTTGAAAAAAATGAGAGATCTGTGATGTGTACTGCGAATGCCATCTGGCAACTCCATGTACACGGTGCAGCAATACCTCATATACCACTAAATGTAGTGAATTACCAGTGTGAGTGGGTTTATGTCTACCACTTGTAGCAATACCAGAAAAAGTGAAACAGGGAGCAGGAAAGAGAACGAGAAATAAAAACAATATATATGGTGTGTGAACAGAGGATTATTGGTGTAGGTTCAGGAGATGACCATACTGTTCATGAATGGCAAAACGGTAAGAAAAATGTGCAGAGGTTCTATGTACTTATATAGGGCAGCTTGTCAGTTCATCAAGAAATCTCTATATGGAATCCGTTTGAAAGAGAGAGTGTTATACAAAGTGTTCAAATAGTTCTTGACAGTAATTTTGCAACTTCGGCTTACATTGGTTAGTTCCAACCTGAGGAGACTTGCTGAATCAATGGGAACTTGAAAAATCGACATTTACGTAAGTTTCATTGACTCAGTGGTCTACTCTACTCTAGAATAACATTGGATATGGGCCCAATTTCTAAATAAGTAAGCATTTGGATGTCTCCAAATACGATGCCAGGAAGGCTTGGGAAGAAGTAAGTAGAGAGTGAAGAATGAAATCTATTGGATCCATTGCTTTTAATTAAATATATTTGTAACTGAGGCAGAATAGCAATTTTGGGGAAAAAAAATCATTTGCTCTAATATAAATATTTTTACTATTAAAAAGAGGTTTAGTATTTATAGATTATTCCAATTAATTTTCCAGTTTATTTACTATCATGGAATTAATATGCACGTTTTTAATCATGCTGTAAAAATCCAACTGAATGTGACTTACAGTAAAACATTATGAACAGATGCTACTGGTGGCATTGCTAGAACAGAATTATATACACAGGAAAGGCAATTTGTTCAAGATGGTTTATATTTGTGGGCTGGGGAAAACTGGATTTTGATTAAACATGTTATAATATTATATATTTCATTTAAATGATCCCACCCCAGGGAACTGATGAAAAACAAAACATAAGGACCTTTGAACACTTTGTTAGCCTATATCAAAAGCCCATAGAGAGAAAAGATATGCAGATCCAAGCAGAAGTGGTAATTCGATATACACTTACCTAGGGATAAATCTGATTGAATTCAGTTGGACTTACTTCTGGGTAGCCATACATAGGACTGCATGGCACAGCATTTAAATTATGTAATTACATTTTTAAAATTTCTCTGCACTTGCCCAATTCACAAATTATTTTTTGCAAAGCAAGAGCCAACTCCAAAAATTCAGCTTTTAAAATGTTCTGTAAGCAGGATGAGGGGAAAGCCCTTCTACATTCTTCATCAGTTTGAGCATTCTTAAAACTGACCTGGAAATTTCATATGCTACCAGCAAATGACCTAGTACAGTCCTTCTCTTTAAAATGGGATACAGCATTACCTACGCATTCTTGAAAGCAACATGCTCTAGCAGAAGCTAGCACCAATAATGAATAAATCTGGTTGAGCTTACTCTATGAACCAAATAATGTCTGAAATGGAATTTAAATATGCCTAAATAATTTAGCAAGAATTTAATCACAGTATTCTGTAATAATACTCTTTTGATGCATACAGCAGTGGAAATTACAAAATAAGCTCATTATCTATTTTTTCATAAACCTGCATATTAACAAGGAATAGATATGAACATCACCACGTACAACTTTGTAGTGAGGGTCTCCGATCTTATTTATTATTATTTGTTTATTTGTTTTATTTAAAGGCCGCCTTCCCCCTGATCTTCCAATGTACGCATTTAATTAGGACATGCTATGGGACAAAGAACAGGTTACATAACTATAATCGTGCTTTCTCAATGATCTGTGCATTCTCACACGTGGATTCTGTGACACAACGGTGCTGTCTTTGGAATGTTCCACAGCTAAAAGGCTTTTGTTGACAAGTCAGACCTGCCCAAAGGTGCATGTTCCTGCTCAGTCTCCCAAGCGATTACAACAGCCCACCAAGAAAAGGGAAAATAAGGCACACCCACACATGAATGATGAGTGGTTTGTGTGATTCATCACTTGAAGAATCATAAGCAATCTGTTCTTCTTTACAATATCTGTGTATCACACACAGGGGAGAACAGCAAGCTGATTTATCAAAAGTAGACTTAATGTGCCTTCACATTAAAGAAAAAAGTACAGGCCTGCAACAAGCAGCATCTTGCTGGTCCCACATATGCAGATGATAATGCCCAATGAAACTGGAGAGCTTGAACCACATAACTGCTTTTCAGAGTTCCACAATTAACATGCCCAAAGTCAAGCCAATGAAGGACTGGTGGCTCATATAGAATGATTTCAGAATGCCTCTGGGATGAGAGACCTTCGCAACTTGGTAGAACAGTTCAATAGCTTCCACAGCCCATTTAGCTAGTAATGGAAGACTCAATGGCAGATTCTGATATGACATTTTGATCCTATGAAAAAAATCAGGGTTTGTTGAAAGGAACCGACTCTGTTTATGTACAACATCAGTAACTGGTATGCAGAACATAAGCAGCAGCATCAGTAAGACACAATAATCTATTAAGAGACCTGCAATTGTACATCCAGAAGGTACCAAGCAGATGTCAACAGTATAGCTGCCAAAGAAAAGAATATGGGTATGGTGCTTCAAATGGAACCCAAAAACTACAGTTGATAGGAATGTCACATCTAGTCCTAGGAGCACATTACTAGTGTAGAACAAAATACTGAATATCCTCCCCAAGAATGCAGAATTCCTCACGTGTGGTAAACTGATCTGACAGTCACAAAAATCACACTAAAGCTACAAATAGAAAGTAGTCTTAAGTGCTTTCCCATAAACATTCTTAGGACCACAGGAAAGCTCCAGGTCAGCAGGACATAGGGTTATCAATGGTTACAGAGCTTTCCATTGGCTAATGAAAAGCTGAGACTACAGCAAAGTGGCTATTAAGGGGCGAAACATTAAAAATGGCTGATTTCAACAACAGGAACATGAAAATCCATGGCAGTGGGTAGTTTGGCGAAGAACAGAAAAGATTCTTAATATAAATCACCTGGTTTGATAAAAATGGCATGCAGAGCTGCTTGGAGCACTTGTCTAATGTTCTTTGGATAAATCACATCGGACAGGTCCTCCTGGCAATCAGACTGAGGGTATCAGGTTGATCCAAATGATAGGCAATCCTTTGATCTAAAGTCCTGAGGTCTGCAACTGCTGGCAGCCTCCACTGTTGGTTATGTGAGATTAAGAGCACCACAATAAACAGTTGTTTTTGCTTTATCAGAATATCTCACCCAGACTCTGGTGAGAAGTAGAACTTGAGAATAAACATAAAAGAATCCATCTAGACACTAGAACAAAAATGCACAGCTCCAAAAGGGGGGCAATGAGTACTATCCTATAAAGGAAACAGATTGGCCAGCAATGTCATTGTCTCTCCTGTGAGATAGACAACAAACATGAGTATGCCCCTAGCAATGCATCAATTCCAAAACTCCATGGTCAGTTCCATCATGTGATCCCTCTACTTGTTAATGTAAATTGCTGCTATAGTGTTCTCTGTAGAGACTTCCAATATGCTACTAAAGTAATTGTCCATAAATGTCTGGTGATGGAAGGAGTTAAGACAACACTAATGTGGAGCTGATGTTGTTCTACAAATTAAATGTGAATCTGGAGGAAACCACAACAAATGTCTCAGCCTGTGAAGGGTCACTGCAAATTGAGAAGCCTTTTTGAAGATGATTAGCTTGATGCACTTCCCCAAAGTAGCTAGAACACTTGTTCTCTCACAACACTCAGGGATAGCTAGAAGCAGGAGAATGAAGACAGTCAGGAATGGAAGACAAAAAGGCTCCTGATTCTGATACAGCAGTTAGCACAACTGCCACTGAAAATTATGTCACCTCCTGGGTGACTGAGGTCAGTGTTGGAACAAGCCTAGAACACAACCCTAACAAAGATGGTTGATTGACTGCCAAGACTGCAGCCTAAAGGTGCAGCTCTCTTTGAAAACTAGGATCTAACATGGAATGGATGTCTTCACTTGGTTTGCTTGTTGAAACCCTGGGAACCATCAAAATCCCCTCTTTCAAGAGAGAGGAGACACAAACTGCCTGTGTCACAGTGGTAATTTGCTGAGGTAAACCACAGACAACTGATGTGGTACCTTCGAGGGAACTGAAGGGAACAACAAGAAGAACCTGGGGGGAGGCATGTTTCTAATCTGAGATGGCTAGCAGCTAAAGTAAGCTAATCCGAAATGCTAGACGAAGATTTTAAAATATTCTCCTATTGATATCTCCGTGGTCTGTGAGGAGAATGTATATTTCATAAGTGAGAAATACACTTTAAAAAACAAACTAGGGGCGAAGTGCTTTCCTGAATTCTACCCTTGGCAAGTCTGTTTCTGGTTGTTTGAATGCCAAGAAGACAGACAAAGAAAAAGAGCAAAGAGCCAAGGCAGAAATGAGATAAGTGTAACCCCTCAAATTGCAATTAATCAAGTCTACAAATGGTGGAATATTGTGAAACAGCTACAAGCGACTCTGTTGAAAGTTCAAATATTAACAGTCAAGATAAGCAAGAGAGAGAGAGAGATCTCCAGAACTTGCCAAGTTACAGGAAGCAGGAAGCGTTCATCTGAAGCATAAATTTAATAAGAAAGAGGAACTTCATGAGTTACAGGAAGGAGGAAGCAGCTGTTTGAAAGAAAGAACCAGTAGTAAAGACGAGACACACAAGATCCACAGCAAGTAAAGTGAAATGGCAAAAGAGGATAGATTACTAGCAGCATTCCAGAAATCAATGGGGGGAAACTCCATGAAGCTTAAAGAAGACCTTTAAACAGAACTGAGGTGATCAACTAAAAAACAATTGGAGCAAAACACACAGAAGACAGTGACAGAAATTAAAGCACAGTCACATAAGTCGATATCTGAGATTAAAGACCAGCAGAAAACACTGAGTTTCAAAGTGAAGAAAGTTCATAAAATGGTTGAAGCCGATGTTGGGAAATTATACTGGCATGAAGTAAAGTTTACTGAAATAGTTTAGAAATTGATTGATTAGGAGGATAAAGGATGGAGGGGAAATGTGAAATTGTGTGGATTTCCAGAAGGAAGTGTTGAAGATGGAACAAATCTTAGAGATATGATGTTGGAATGGATCAATTCAGTTGCACCAAATCTGAGCTGCATTCAAGAAGAGATTGCATTGAGTGGGCTTTAAAGGCAGAATGTCTCCTAGAGACATTGTTGTAAGGTTCACATAATTTTACAAGAAAGAGCTGTTCATGAAAGAAGTCTGGACAGTTGCTGTATAAAGGTGCATTGATCCAGATGTACCAGGATCTCTGTTTTCAAATGGTATCCTGGCAACATAATTTAAATCTGAGCACCACTGTCCTCGTGAAGAATAAAATAATATATAGCTGGGGGGTATCCAGTATATTTGAGAATTTTATATGCTGGAAAATACTGCAGAATAACATTGCTGGATCAAGGTTTAAATCTGCTCCATGAATGGGATTTGATGGATGACCGACAATGGGAACAAGAGATGACAAAATTGGAGAAGAAACAAGATCAGCCTACCATTTCAGAGGGAGAAATTCAAGAGGATCAAGAAGAAGCTGTTACTGGAAAGTCATTGGGTCAGTCTACAAGCCCAGGGGGAGCTGTATCTGACTCTTAATTTTGGGAAGAAATTAAGAATATATAAATCATAGAATCATAGAATAATTGAGTTGGAAGGGGCCTATAAGGACATCAAGTCCAACTCTGCACTTAATACTGAAATCCAAATCAAAGCAGATCTGACAGAAAGTTGTCCAATTTTCTTATAAAGATATAAGATATAAAAATATATAAAGAAGATGTGTTTGTGAACTATTTAAAATTACTTACTCTTCTGATTTTTTAAAAAAAATTATTTCAGACATAATATAGGCTGTAGGTTTTGGAAAATAGGGCTAATTTGGAGATAGTTAAGGAGAAGATTTGAAGTAGATGTAGTATGACAATTAGGGTGAATGGTCTTATGAATTATTAATTATGATAAACACGATTGGGTTACTAACTTGAGGAACAGGTTGGGAGTAAATAAGTATAAACTAGTAAATCCAGGGGGGAAAGATAGTAAAATGGAAACAGATGAGGAAGAGACGTGAAGTGGTAACATAAGAAATTTTTTAGGTTATAGAGTCTACCCGTAAGGGGGGAAATGTGAAATATAAGAGGAAGTTTTTAATTAATGAAGAGGATAAGAAGGTATAAAAGAGGAAGAATGAATTACAATTTTAATTGTAAATTATCCTAAGAGAATGATTAAGCTTTTTTAGATTAAAAAAAAATCAATGAAGAGGATAAGAAGGTATGTGAAAATTAGAGAGTTATTTTAGTAGTAGATTATCCTAAGAGAATTATTAAATAAATATCAGCTTTTCATGTTAGTTAGAATTTATAGACATGGGAAGTGGGATTAATAGATCAAAATAAAGCATAGATAAGATGGTGATAAATAGACTGGATAGGAGGGGATAGAATACAGATGTTTAGATAGGATGGGTTTGTTAAGTTGAATATATAGGGGATAGAAACTATAAGAATTAAATTTAGATGTAAGTGAAGCAGGGGTATGCGAAATAAAGGTTTCTTATTTGGTGGCTGCAGGCAGCTGCTGGCTTGAGGACAGTGTGTGGTTCCTCCCCCTACTGAGGGCTTGGGATCAAACTATGACTGGCATATTGTAACGCTAGTGGCTCAAGAGAGAAGAAATAATTATGTGTTGGGGTGGTGGGTTAGGGGGAGGTTGCTTAATTTGATTAGGAGTGGGGCAATGTTTATGAGTTTGTTAGGAGTATTTGTGGGGATTCTTACATCATGGAACGAGAGTCGAGAAATGAGGATAAGTATGGTTAAAAGTTTAACTGTTTTAATTGATTTATGATGTTTAATGGAACCCGCCCAGAGTAGACTTTGTCTAAATGGGCGGGATAGAAATCTAATAAATAAATAAATAAATAAATAAATAATATCAACTTTAAATGTAAAAGGCCTGGGGAGTGTTATAAAAAGGAAAAGTACAGAGCTATTCTTAAATATGGATAAAGATAATGTTTTTACATCAAACAAAAGAAGATGTAAATGGATTTAAATTGAGTTGGTCTCATATCTATGAAAAAGCTTATAGAAATTCAAGATCAAGGGGGTTTGCAACCATTATCTCTAAGAAATGTAAATTTAAATAAAATGAAAAAAGATAATAAAAGTAGATATGTAATATTACAAAGTGTAATGGGGAAAGAATTTTAATCAATGTTTATTCTCTAAATGAAAATCTATTTGTTTTTTAAGGAAGAATATGGATGGGGTTTGTAAGAATGGCAAGGAAATTTAATATGGCAATGGATAAAGAAAAATCCTACTAAAGATGAGAAAAATAATGTTATAGTTTTAAAAACAGAAAGATGAGGAGAACTGATTTGAGAGATGTTTGGAGAGTGATGAAAGGAGATGAAAAGACATGTATCTTTTATTCTTCAGTTCATAACAATTACTCTAGGATTGATTATATATTTGTATCTAAAATTTGATTTTGAGAGTGACTAATGCTGATGTGGGTATTATAAAAGTAATTGATCATGGTTTACTGAATATAGATATAGAGAGGCTAAAAGAGGGAGGATAAATGCAAGTATTTTTCAGCAAAAGTATATAATAGGTAAAATAGAAAAAAGAAACAATAGAAATATGGGAAATCAATCATAGAGAGAGTTGCAACAAGGGTATTATATGGGATACTATAAAAGCACTAATCAGACGAATTGGTATGAGGGAATCATATAATCTAAAAATCCAATGAGAAAAATATGTACAAAAGGTTGAGGAAGAAATAACACTGTTGGAGGGGAAATATATAATAGATAGAGATTTTAAAAAATTATTAGAATTGCAAGCAAAAAGGAGATAAGAGAGTACTGAAATGAGAAAAATCCTGAGAAATTTTATATACAGTATTTGAAAAGAGAAATTTCTGAATTTAGCAATAGAAAATCAAGAATGTTAGCTAGAGCTATTCAAGTTTTGAAAGCTAACAGCCTATCTGATGTAGTTAAAAATGAACCGGGTAAACACTGTAATTTGATGAAGGAGAAACTGCAAGTCTTTCAAGATTTTTATCAAGAATTATATACTGGGGAGAAGTTTATAGAGTGTATATTGAGAAAAATTTGGGGAACAGACTTCAAGATATGGATAGAGATTTAATGTAGCAACAAATTAGAGAAGAAGAAACAGAGGAAAATATTAATAGATTAAAAGTAGGAAAGATTCCAGGAAAGGATGGGTTGGGACTGGAGTATTATACAATTTGATCCCAGTGGGGCGTGGAGCATGATTTGTGTAAATTTTTGATGCTATTAGATGTTTTAGTATTTATACATAATTTTAAAAAAATTAAAAAGGAAAAAATAAGTACCTAGAGGTGGTGCAACAGCAACAACTGAACATGCAAAACACAGAAGACTGAAATAATGATAAAAAAGGACAGAAAAATATACAAAGGAAAGAAAAGGAACTGATCAGAACAATCTCCTCACACTGAGAAGTTCAGAAAATGCTGTTCACGTTGCAGTAGTTGAAGAGTGGGAAAATGGAAACTAACCCAGGAGAATGCATATTGGGGTGGGGCTTTCTGCAAAAAGCCTTTCAGCTCTAGAACATTTTGAATGGAGAACTATACAGGTGTGAAACCCAAATGTGTGACTCAGAGACTACAAAAAAAAAAGAACTACATATTAAAGTGAAGCTACACAGAGCAACATTTCAACTGAATTTTTTCCTTTACAATGGCTGAAATCCTGTTGCGTAAGGTACAATTAGAGTAGGCTCATCTGAATCAATGGAACCGATGTAGCTGACTCACCAAATCCCCACTGATTCAATGGGCCTCCTCTAGAACAACTTACTAAGCAACTGTAATTTAGTGAAAGGATTTTTAGGAATGGACATTCAAGGTGAAGAGTGCAGCAACAGCAGAGAAAGTATATGCTTAACCCTTCCTCACCAGCTCATTTCCTCCTGAAACTCCCTCTTGTTTATAGATTTCAGTCTTTTATTGCCTTTTTGTTCTACTCAGGTGTTACTGAAAATCAAGTAATTATAAGAGGGGAGGGGCATAGCTCTGTCTGTTTGTGTGTGTTTGTGTTTATCAAACCTACTGCTACAGTTAGTATAGGGAATATATGGTTTACTGCAATGTATTATTAGCCAATATGGATTTTTACGGTGTCTGCTGTTGGTATTTTGTGGTCTCTGCTGGCCAATCCACTCTTCCTTCTAGAGCATGGTAATGAAGAAACAACTGCCTAGGAAGTTAACTACACCAATTTTGTCTTTCATTATCACCTTATCAGCATTTTTCATACTAGTCCCAAAATGTACCTCCAACCTCGTCCAAACTATTAATTTTGCTGCTTTTAAACAGTAATTATAGACTTAAACTTTGCATTTTATATCTGCTATCGGGCAAGGATCCCTTTGCACAGAAAACTCTTTGAAGTAAAAACTGCAGAGTCTGTAGACATGTCATAAGAGATGAAACATCAAAAAAAATTTAAAAATTATTTTAAATACATTGGTAAGGAAGGGTTTCAAGCTTGGCTGCAGGAGATTTTTTTTTCTTCCCCCTCTCCTAGTACAGAAAATGACTAGTCAGTGTATCACAACACTAAATTTCTTTAAGAAATAGTGACCTCCTTGGTCTGCCCTATGGCTTACGTGGCATGGGTGCTCAATCAAAAGCTTAGGGAGTTGGCAGTTATGGGGAGGCTGGGGGAGTGTTAGGTTTCTATCCTTTCAGCATATCCTTACTCAGTTTTTCCAAAGCTTTTTGCTTTGTCACTTCCTGGTGCGTGTTCCACAATTCTACTCAAGATGCAATGCAAACAGGAGAGAAAGACAAAAAAAAGTGTCAGATGCTGATCAGAGGTGGAAATGAAAAACAAACCAAAAAAATAAGCCACCCAATCTTGCACTGCCATAGCAGAGATTAATGAAAATCATCATGTGAAGAATTAATGACTTCTTCAGTCACACCAAGGATAGAAACTTGCAGCTTCATTCACAAGATTTAAAGAAGAACCAATGTATACAAATAACTAGCTGAAAAACTGTATACAATTAACTAGCTGAGAAACAGACCCCTAGATGAGACTCACCTACCTGATCTCATCTGACTTCACAGAAGTGACAGATTAAAAAAATGTCTTCAGGGTCCTTAGACCAAACTTTTAAAACTACTTAATAACGCTACCACAAAAATATATTATGTCACACTTTTTTCTAGTACATTGCTTCCTCTCTCTTCCCCAATATTTTCAATTCAAAACCTAAGACACAGAGATTGTATTTTTAACAACTCAAAAGGAATCCTTAAATGTAAACCATTTATTTCTGGACCAATGCCTTACATAGCCACTGGTCTTTATCTACACTGCTCTCCTAGCTTTAGGGGGTGTTGAATATATCCATCTCTGAGTCCTTTTACGACAAAAAAATAAATAATTAAAAAAAACCAGAGATATACTATTCTGTTCTAATGCTGCCTACAAAACCATCAATAAGTTTACAGTGCTCTTCCTGCTATGATGGAGAGGATTTTCCAAGACAAAGCTCTCTACTTGAGACAAAGTTTGTTCAGAATCTAAACATTCTGGGAGAAAAAAAAAGGCTAGCCACTCAGCAAACCCACAAGGCATGTAAGATTTTTAAGATGTTTTCCTTCTTCTACCAGAAAACTTTTATGTTCTTCCAGGTGCTGGCCTAGTGGCCCAGTGGCAGAAGTTCAAATAATCTTGCTGGAAATCTCAGTATGAACTGCGCAGTTCATTTCTCCTCCTCACTAAGGAAGGCAGAAGTTGTGGGTGCTATAAGATAGGTTTCAAAAGGAAGATGAAGTGTGGTGTTCAAAATCACTTTGTAATATTCTGCAATGGAGGCAGAGCATGGAAAAGCACAGATAGAAATGGGACAGGAAATTGATTCAGAACTTGCTGGAGGAATAAGAGGCTGGGGTTTCTGCAATGACATAATGAGGAAAGAAAGCTAATTATAACATATCTGAAAACAATTTATTTTTTCCCATTCTGTATTATCTGGAAGAACAATAAATACTGGGAAAGGCATGGTGGACATTTGCTAGCTATATTGGTTTATTGTCTGAATTTCCTAACTTTAACAGCAGCAACATTAATTGGAATTTCTCAATAGCAATAACCATGTTCAGACCCACAAATAAGATCCCTCGGGGGGGGGGGGGAATGCTTATTAACACTAATCATAAAATGGCTGTACTCTCCCCATCCCCAACAGAATTCTAATTGCTGCTACACAGATATGCAGTCTGATTGATTGTTCAACTTCTGCAGTGCTACAGCCTTGGATGCTCCATGGCTCTCCACCTATTGACTAACAATGCTACATAATAAACCGGTATGCTGATGATTAGCATAAACCTTTAAAATGGAACTCATCTCAAACCATGGCCAATGTCTGATGTGTGTGCAGAGAATAATGTTTCAGAAATTAATCTGACAAGTTAGGTGTGCAGTGCTCTTTTCATCTCTAAATAACCTCATGACATTAGACAATTTCCCTCCTTTATCCCCACATCTGGATGGCAATTTCTTCTACAAGCCTCTAAAACATGGTTTCCTTCTACCCCTTGAACGACTAGGAACACTCAGACTCCAGTCCATCAGTTCAGATAATGGAACTTGTGCACAGAGGATAATTTAAAATGTTTCTTTTAATTGACACATTTAAATTATTTCTCCCCTGCTAATGCAGTAACTCTAGCCCTTGCAAAACTAGGTATTAACCAGATCCAACATTGGTTATGTCAATACAAGTGTCTAGATTTTTTTTTTATTTTTTTTTTGCATAGCTAGTTAGTTGTGTGTTGTCAATTGGGAACCAACTTATAGTGACCCTAACAGAGCCTTCAAGGTAAGTGAAATATTTAAGGAGTGGTTTTACCAGTTCTATTCCCCCAGTGAGTTTCTTTGGCTAAATGGGGATTTGAACCCTGGTCTCCAGATTCCTAGTCCATCACTCTGTCCACTCCACCAAACTGGGCACCTATTTTTTGCTTAGAAACTTATAATATGTAGGCAAACATAGCTATGTTTCCAGTATTCATTCCAATAGATTTTTCTGAAAAAGGAAAAATAAATTATCTATGGCAAAGCAATAATCTGTCCAGGTTTGTTGGCTAATGTTTAAGATATATAAACAGAACTGCAGTCCTACACATAACTACTTGGGAGTATATTGCAAGAACTCTGTGCGGTTATAAAAAAACTTCAACAGTAATTTGATTTTATGATCAACCTCTATGCAAGTACTCACAAGAAGTGTGAATAAATAATTCAGGCTATTACAGCCTGAATTATTTATTAGCTCAATTTGTAGTAATCCTTATTGAATTAGACAGTAATTAAAGTTAAGTGTGTCAGCATCATATGACAGTCTTTATCAGTATGATCATATATTTAAAAGATAGTATTCTAACATACATCTACCTAACCCTTCTCCAGGATGTGAAACAAGCATATGTAACTAGTCTTCATAGCCTTAGTGATAATGAAGCGCATTGCTGTAGCAATGAAGGGGAAAATGTTTCAGTGGGAAGGATGCAAATAGATTCTAATGCCAGTGCACAACCACTTTCCTGCATTCCACGTAAATATAAATACACACCAATAGAAGCTACAAAATTTTCCTCCTTTAGACTCCTTGTGTCAAACTCCCTGGGCCCTTTCCCTGCAGGGTTTGGGGCCCGTGGCATGAGCTGGGGTACTGGCAGTTGCACCTTGGGCTTCGATTCCACCCTCATGGCTAAAATAGGGTCCTTGCCAACCGGAGTGATTGCTCCATCTGTTGGGCTTCTTTTTCTTTTTTCTGGCTCTTTAAAGGAAAGGAGGAGAGAGAGAAGTAAGCATCCAAAAAAGGGAAAGGGGAAAAAAAGTACACAGACATACTACAGTCAGTCAGAAAAGGGGAAACAGGACATCGGGCAGATGCAGAGAAAAAAAGATTGGACAGATACTGTTAGTCATTTGTGTATAGATAATTAAAAAAACAGTTTAGGTCTCATCATCAACTTGAGAGCAGTACAGAGGCAGGATCTAAGGGGAAATACCAACTCAATGACCTCCAGACATTGCTGTGAGTGCAAATCCTGCCACTCCTCATCAACAACTATTCTGTGTCAGCAAATGGAAGTTTCAACCTAACAACATTTGAAAGGCCACACATTTGAAAGGTTCACTCTTGGTCTCAGGACTTGGCATCAACTCAATTCACGACCGCCGCCTCCAAAACAAACATGCCTAGGTACTAAGATCAGTCTCAAAATCGTTTCCAAGGCCCTTCCCATCCGAGGTGAAAGGAGCAATGATCTGTGATAAGGCCTTTCTGTTTATGTCACTCCAGTTTCCGGAAGGGCTGCCAGGTACCAAGCTTGATATATTTTCAACAGCAGGGAAAGACCTTTTGCAATTTGCTTTCATCTATCACATTTGCTTTCTAGAGCTTTCAATAGCCAAAATCCTATTCTCTAAATTACACATGTTCAAAGAGAACAGCATCACTGGCAGGGGGAGGTTTTCTGTAATTAAAGAGTTCCTACTTCTATCCTGCAACTTATCTTGCTCACCTGTAATCAGTCTCATAGCATACAAACTATGGGAGCTCTGGGATGGAAGCAGGAATTCTTTTATTACTCAAAAATCTTCCAGTGATGTCACTATCCTTAATCAGCCATAATTCACAGAACAGGATATTGACCAATTTATGGTTCCATCATCTGACAACTCATTGTTTATGTATGGACCAATTTGTTCTTAAATTGTTATTGGTTTGTCTTAAAACTGGAATAAATTAAAAAGTAAAATAAGGGAAATTATTTTCTATTATTTTAGGAACTTTCTTCCCTACCAAAAGGGCAAAGAAAAAAAAACTGATTGAACACTGAGGATTTTATTTTCAAAGCACTAGACATACATAAAGACAGACAAAAATGTTTATATGAGAACTTGGGATCATCTCAAGGCAATTTAGTTGGTGGTATGTTCAGGGATGGACAGAAATAGTATTTCACATAATGCAGTTAGCTTCCAGTCACTCTCTAAAATAGTTTTTTTTAAAGGAGTAAGATGAATTCATTGATAGGTCTTGACAGCTATTAATCATGGTATCTAAATTCAGAAGCAATAGACCTCTGAATCCCAGGCGTTGGTAACATGTGGGAGTGTTGATGCATTCATTCGGTTTTGCAAAGTAGAGACAAATGGCTGGCCATCATTAAATACAAGATCCTGATCTACAGTAAATGGATACTTTTTGATCAAGCAAGGCATTTCTTGTGTTCTTTTATTCATTATCACAATGTGGCTCATTTCTTAATTTGATGCCAGAGCTGCTTTAGTATTTCAGCCAAACATTTGATGCTTGTGCAAACCCCACAAACAACAGACTTCCACAATTGTTGGAAAGCATATTAAGATGCAACAATTTATTTAATACACTGTTTCTATGGATGTGTAAATGCTATATTTTTGCAAAAGAGGTTATACTTAATGGATGAGTACTCAAACAAAGCTTTGGTTGTTACAGTGTTATATCCATTTAGCACTGAGAAAAAATGTAGCTCACTTTGCTTTGAAAAACCGTTTACAACAGAAGTGGGGAACAACATCTGGGAGCATGTGCACATCACCCTGAACCCTGGGGAAGGTCAGTGTGAGTGGCTATGCTGAGAGATGGCACTGAGGATGAGACACCACACAGAGCTTCTCCACCAGGCACCTCAACCAGAAGCTCAGGTTTATTCCTTGCTCTCATTCCTTGCATTGGGAAGAAGAAAGTAGTAGTACCCTGTTCCCCGAAAATAAGACCTAACCTGAAAATAAGCCCTAGTATGATTTTTCAGGATGCTTGTAATATAAGCCATACCCCCAAATTAATTAATTTAATTTTAATTAATTTATTTTATTATTATTATAATTAATAATTAATTAATTATATCCTACCCATCCAGACCAAAGTCTACTCTGGGTGGCTAACAACAGTACAAATAATAACAATATAAAATAGCACAACAACAATAATACAACAAGAGATGGCAATGGATAAATTAGGTATTGACAGGAGGGAAGGCCTCTATGTCATAAGTGTTTATTAGGTAGTGCTTATGAGACACTCTTCCATTTTCTTCAATTTTAGGAAACTGTTAAAGGTTTTTTTCAAAGTGTTGCTGCTTATTTTTTTAAGAGGCCGGATCTTCTTGAGTGTACATTTAAGAACAGGATGCTCATGTACCCCGTTTCCTCGAAAATAAAAAATAAAAAAAATAATAAAATAAAACCCCTGAAAATAAGCCCTAGTATGATTTTTCAGGATGCTCGTAATATAAGCCCTACCCCAAAAATAAGCCCGTTAAGTGAAACCCCACCCTCCACCCTTGTGCTGCAACCAGAAGATGACATGACTGTATTTGAATAAATGTAGATTGTTGTACATGAAAAAAAATAAAACATCCCCTGAAAATAAGCCCTAATGCGTTTTTTGAACAAAAATTAATATAAGACCCTGTCTTATTTTCGGGAAAACACGGTAGGAGTGTTCTCCTTACAAATGCTGACTCACAGCATACAATTTTGCTGTACTTCCCTCTTCCTTGTGTGGACAACAAAGAGGAATAAAGTGCTTTCAGTTAGTGCTTGCACATGCCAGGTAAAAGCAGCAGGTTTTGCAAGCTGCTCTTTCTTCTGGGAGTCAAAATGCACAGGATTGTTAATAACAATCCTAATTGTTATTTGTGATCACTGATCAAAAGAACAGGGATTCCTCTCCGCCCCCCTCCCTGCCCCCACAGGAGAGACTTCAGAAAGGTGGGGAAAAGACTTGTATGCTGTGTCCCTCTGAGCCAGTTTGGAGCCTCTACAAACTTAATTAGGCATGTGGGATGAAGCTTCCTGCAAGGAAACAAAAAACTGCATTCTTTGTAGGATGAGTGAATTGAAAAACCAATCATGTTTCCATGCAACTCTTAGTACTTGTTCAATTACAGTTGCATTGTTATACCTTTACATTTCCAAAGTTTTTTTTATTTCTATAGTTATTTACTATTACATAAATAAAGAAATAATAACCATGTATGTTCTTTCTCTTAAGTGAAGCTCCAAAATAATTTTAAAAGCATGCTAAAGTAGAAGACACCTACTTCTGGGGTTGATTCTCTTTCACAGCAGCCCCAGATGTGATACTACAAGGAATCTCATATACCACATTTTATATTTAGTCACTCAAAACAAATATTTGTTCTTTATCTTAGTGGTCATGTTTCAGTACTAAGTCACAAAGTCAGTGATGTTTTGATGTTTTTTTAAATGCAATTATTGGTTATGTTAGAAGTAAAGCATGATTTAACTCTGTAACCAGTAGTTTTTCACCAATATTGTGTCCATTTATTTTATGCAATCTACATATTTTTCATATTCTCTTACCTTTGTTGTAGTAGTGAGTATGAGCTATCTCCAGCAGGCTAAATACACTAGCCATGCCCCCAAGTCCTGCATTTGCATATGATTGTTCAAGGCTTGATACGGTGCATTTCAGCAAATCCAGCATCCCTTTATAGACCTTGCGGTTTATCTCCTGGAATGAAAGGAACCACAAGGGTAAGGATATTTCATTAATTAGAAGCCTATTCCAGATTAATAATTTCCCTCTCAAAAATCCATTCATTCTGTTGCATTCTAGCTATTTTTCTGTAACTTGACCATGTTTTCTGTAACTTGGGGAAAAAAGGAAACTGCCCTGTTCTAAGACATACTATTGTTCCATTAAATTCAGTACTCTCTATAGCAAGGGCAGACAGTTTCAGTGCGTCTGGGGATCAAATTCCTGCCACAAGCCTTGGTTGGTTGGCTGGCTGGTCCCTTGGTTCCTTCCTTCCTTCCTACCTATCAGAGCACTGCCCTCTAAGAGTACTCTTGGATCTACTAGTCCTCCCAGATGCAGGGGGCAAGAGTACCTTTTACCATCTACATCTTGTATGCCAGTTGCACCATTATCTCAAAAAGTCAGACTTGGATTCAATCATTCATGTCTGAACTTATAGAAGTAATTTTACTTCAAGCCAACTTGGGACCATTTCGCTATAGAAATACACTACCAAAATCATAGGGAAAAAGGCAGACAGGAAAAAAAACTTACCACATCCTGAACCACATCCTGTCGCACATCCTCCTCTGACTGTATGGTGCGATTAAGTTTGCTTAATACAAATACACGGAGTTGTTCACTCTCTAGGAGACGACGGACTCTCTTCATGTGAAACCAGCCAACTCCTTGCCCATCTAAGACATTGTGTACCACTTCTTTCAAGAACTGCTGATTTTCACTAAATGATGCAAATGCATTAGAGGAGAACAATTATCCACAAAGTTTTGGCAAACTTACTCCAGCTATTTAAGATGAAGAGGAGTTCTGGGGTTTTGCTCTCATTACATTTCCTGGGATATTCTTAGACCGTAGGCATAAGGACACAATGCAAACTTCAATTTGCCCTCTATAGTTCTCTATGTATGTAATTCAAGAAGACACTGAGCTCACATTCCTCTTTGTGTGCGAAATGTACTTTAGATGTTTTTATCTGGTGTAGCTGTTTTGCACTGGAATTGTATGTTAAGCAGCAGTAGCTGTTGTTATGTGCCATCAAGTTGCCTCTGACTTATGGAAACCCTATGAATGAGCAATATCCAAAATGCCCTGTCCTCAACAGCCCTGCTCAGCTCTTGCAAACTCAAGCCTGTGGCTTCCTTTAGAAAGCTGCCCCATCTGATGTTAACACCAAACAGACCCGTAAACTGAAGATTACCTCTGCTCCCAACTGCTAGGTAATTTGACTTTAACTTGGCTTCATTTGGCTTTACTCAGTGAGTAGACCAAGTTTTATTCTCAATTCTCTGATGGAGGTTTGCCACAGATGTATATTACCTTTTTCCCTGGCCAAATAGGAACTTTGAGTTTCAATAAAAGGCAATGTGATGGGGGTAATGCAAATTATTTGGCAATCCTTTGTTTAAGAAGTTGAGAGGTGAAATCCAACCAATGGCTAGCAGGAGTGGAGTTTGAAACCTCACCCCCAATGTTGATTGGCAGTCACGGTTTTTGAATTCACCTTTGAGAACCACATGGGTACAGACAACTGCCACAAATTTTTTGAACTCTCATATATATGCACTGTCCATAATATTTTGGTGCACAGGTAGAAGAAGACAGATTTATGTTGAAAGCTAGCTGTTTGTTCGGTTTTTTAGTGGCCCAATAAATGTATCACTTGTTCTTGCCTTTGAATCACTGATAAAGAAGTGTGTTGTGCATTTCACCTGGAATTACTGGTTCGTCCCTGTGGTGAAGGAGACTCCCTTTTCACTGTTGGGCTGTGTTTTATAACAGATGACTTCTGATCAACAAGTGCACGCCTGTTTCCTACATAAAGGAGAGGCAGAATAAGGGAACATTTACTGGAAGGGACATACAAATCCATGAATAGCACCAATAAGACACACATCAGCTAACACTCTAATTAAAAGGACATACAAATAAACTTTAAAAGCAGCGGCATATTTGTATTATTGCATCATACATCGGCAGAAAACAGTAATGGGAATGAAGCAGAAACAAAAAAAGAAGATGGTAACAAGAGCAGAAGATGAGAAGCAGGAGAAGCTTGGCTGCTCTGCATGCATTTCTGCCACAAGAACCATCTTCTGTTTAGACATCATATGAGAAAGCATAACACGTAATGGGAGTGTGACCAGAAAAAATCATACGGTATTGGTTACCAGTGGAAAAGCTGCCCAGGAGGCAGGCACAAGGATGCTTGCTGGGAGTTGGTATGTCATGCACAGCTCATGATGCAAGGAACCCACCTTCATTGCTTACTGGCCCAGCTTCAGTAATAATCTCCATTATAGTATTTAGCCCAAATACTGGGACACAAAATAAACAATTAGTAGTGTACGGCAAAATCACCACCATTTCTATATTTAATTAACTAGTTAATTAATCCCTTCCCTCTAAAAATCAGTCCTGGCTTAAAGGAGGGAAATAAATATATTAGGCTAATCTGGATAGCAGTTTCCTTTGTGGCTGGGCTAAGAGCTGTACAATAACCCAAGATGGAGAAGAAGCAGTAAGTCAACAAAGAGGTAGCTTCCAGTGGGATAGGGTGGAGCTTCACTGTAACTCCTGTTTTCCATAGGCCTACCTGGCCAGATGCTGTATGTTCTTGATCTGTATATCATCAGTGATTAGCACAGTTATCAGCACTGCTCTTTGGACTTGATGATATTAACTGTACTAAACCAGAATGCAAAAAAAATTCTAATACTTTCTAGAAGCACACTTGTAAACAAACTGGTTGACATTCATGGTCTGAAAATAATACTCCTTAAACAGCATAGTTCTTTATGAGAGGTACAAATTTCTCAGTCCCACCCAATCCTTGATTACCTGCCTCAGAACCATCAGTTGTAAGGATCTTTTGGGAACTTCATTACAGTTAAAAGGTTAGCAGCTCAGATGTGGATTGAACTGATATTAATGGTATTTTAATTATTATTATATATTTGTTACATTTATACTATGTTTTTCGCCCAGTGACCTGGAAGTGGCACACATGGTTCTCCCTCTTCCTGTGTAATATTCATAACAATCTCTTAGGTAAGTCAGGCAGGCAGACCAAAGTCACTCACAGTATTTCATAGCTAAGTGAGGATTTGAATACAGCTCTCCTGAGTCATATTCTAACAGTCTAATCACTACATCACACTGGCTCAAGTGCTACACTAAACCCCATCTGAATAATGTTTCTTGCATCCTTGGAATTAATACTTCTATTTTACATAGTCAAAAAGAAAAATCTATGTCCTTTTAGAACATGATGGAAAGTGAATTAAATTAAATCATAAGAAAAAAATGGAAAAAGTAATGAAACAGTGACAAGTTTCTTGTATAATCTTCATGTACTATAAAAATTAAAATATTAAGAATATCAATAGCTAACTTGCATCCAAAAATGTCTACCATCGCAACATCCTTGACAACTACCACAGTCTTCAATAGATATACCCAACAAGTTGGTTTGTTTGTAAATCTTTGTTTATCTATGAAAGAAACAGAACTACTAATAAAAGGACATTTTATTCTGATTTAGAAACCTGCAGAAGCCACATGGGAAAAAGTAATCAAGAAATGAGAATAAACTGCAGACAATGAAACACAAAGCGTGAAAAAGAAATAGAAACACCCATCACTGTTTTCTCCCAATGTGTGTTACCAATAATAGGTTTAGCTAACAGGATGATCTCTGCACAAATATAGGAATGTGATCAAATGGAAATATTCCAGACAGACCAATGTAGAGTCTTCATCAACTATTCACATTCCTTCTCTCTTTTTTTAAATACACAAACACACACACCCAGGAAAAAAAATCATTCTATCCAAAGCAAAGTTCAATGCAGGAACACAAAACCAACTTTTGGCCTTTATTACTAAAAGGTCAAAGGTCAGCAAAACATCATACCAACCTTCATCCACATCCCTTCCCACTTCCAGATTAAAGTAATCTTTACCGATGAAAATGGAGAGGGGGGAAAAATAAATAAATCAACTTGTTAAAAAGAAAAATGATATTTTTCTAATTATATATATATGAATTGAAGAAATAAACAAAGCAGTCTTCTGGTTAAGCAAATGAAAAGTTCCAATGCAAAAACAAACAATGGTACACTTCTTTCCTTCAGCAGTAACATTCTCTAAAACCAACTGTACTACTGGTAACCTAGTGCAATGGTAATTTCTGTAACCTCTACTGCATAGTCATGAATGTAAAAAAAAAAAAAAAAATCTCACTTGACTAACTCCATTGCCCCAGAGTAAAGGAATCTTTTCAAGTTAATTTCTCTATCTGGCAAAGACACAAAAGACCCTCTCCAACAGAAGCACTCTGTGGGCTTAATCTTTATGAGTTCTGTATTAGCAGACCTTCCCAACTGCAGACAATGTCTGTGTGCTGAGTTGCATGTACCTAGATGTTGAATGTTATGCTTATTATACAGATCAGCCATTCTCAACCTTTTTTTGTCACAGTCATAAACACAATATGAAACAAATATAGGCTGAATCAAGATTGTATAAATTGTACTGTATAATGAACCTTATACGATGGTGTGTGAAGAATTGTTTCCAGTCTGTGTCCCCCTTCAAATGAGAATGGCTGATAGAGAACACTGCCAGTAAAGGAACTCCTCAGAAGCTTCCGCATGGAGTTATAAAGCTTAAATTTGTCCACAGCATTAAGAATTTGCATCCTTTTTATAGGTCAAGAATCTCCTTCTACAAAAGTGTATTTCTTAGAGCAAATCATTACAGATAGGGAAAGTATTTTATCCTTCAACACACTAATAGTGACTAACAGTGACTTCTGAAAAATCTGTTCAAGAAATGCAAAGCATTGGCCACAAGCAGTCTCTCTTTCTAAAGAGCATTGTTTCCCCAAATGTCGTCTTTGGGGTGATTCTGTGACTGCTTGGCAATCAAAAGGATTCTGAAAGCAGTAACAGACAAGGAAAAATTATTACCTTTCAGGCTGGGAAATGGAGTGTTTTTGTCTCTCCCAGCTTTGGTTGGAAGTGCTAAATTAGACAGACTAAAGCTTGTGCTGTGGTTCTTGTATAGGCTACCTATAACAGAAAGAAAATGTATCAAGTAATCCAATAATCCCCTTAACCTCATTCAGTAATCTACTCTCCTATTTACATCTGAACAGGACCAAATCAGACATGACTTTAAATGTGTCATTAGATTTAAAGAGCGAATTATTAAGAATACACTCATCAAATAGGGCTGGGTGGGAAGCATCAACGGAGGGTTTTCACATAAAGCAAGCACCATAATCAGAAAAGAGATTTCTGCTTTCTTGCTTTTTCACCTCATATTTTTATTTAATAAAATAAGTACACTGATTTCATTTAAAATATTTATATCCTACCATTCTAATTTTTGAGATATCCAAGGTAGATAACAATTACAACATGTGAAATGTCATATAATAAATTAATAAAGCAGCAGAGCAGATAAAATTCATCTTTAGCAAAGCCAAACCATAAACGAATCAAGGAGATGGTGATGTCATATACCTGCTGAAAGAAAAAGGATTTTCCCTGATGTCTAAAAAATCATTACATGTCTAGAGTGAGATGGCTCTTCCATGACATTTTAGCATGAATACTTTAATAAAAAGGGCCTTCTCTTTTGTCTCTACCACTTGCACTCTCCAGCAGCAATGAGACAAGAAGCAGTGCCTCAACTGATAAACTGAATGAATCATCTGGGAATAGATGGCCCTTTAAGTACCTGACCTCAAGCAGCTGAAAAATGTAAAGACAATAACCAGCTATCTAATTAGGCCTGGAAACAGACAAAATGCCAATGTAGCTGGTTCCATGATGGAGTTACATATTCCAAAATAAGTTGACTCCTTTCTAAATTTGGGCTGCTGTGTTATACACTAGCTGAAGATTCCTCACACATTTCAAAGGAAGCTGTACATATAGCTTATTACAATAGTCCAACCTTGATGTGACACAATCAAACTAGACATTAAGGGGAATGTTTATGCCCGCTAATTAAGCCATTTCCCCTCCAGCAATGAGATTTCCTCAGAGATGCATGCCTCAACCTAATGCAAACTAAGCCCCATTTCCCTTCCAATGATCAATCAAAAAACAAAGCACATTAAATGCAAGATATGAAGATGAGGAAAATGACATGCTATGACATCTTTTATAGCTTCAGAGAGGATCTCTTTTAAAAACGTATGGAGTATGTTGCCTAGTTTGATCCATAAGTACATGTGGTTTTGTCCAAAATCTGCCTTCTCTAGGAAGAGGAATAGTTGGTGTACCAATTTCTGCTGTAGAAAAGAAATTCTAGTCACAGCTATAACTTGGACATCTAGGAGCAATCCTAGATCCAATAACACTCTGAAACCACATACTTAATTTTCGTGGCTAAGCAGGATAAGCAAGGTGAGTTTCAAGTGCATTAAAAACACATAGCATAAGAAGAGCAAGTCAATAGCACTTCCTATTTCCTAGCATACTATGTTAACAATTCTGTAGCTTGTGCAGCCATTCACAATAGTACAATAATTTTCCGCCAAGACCTCCTTATTCTTCCCTTATCAAATTCCTGGGCTAATTTACCATTTCAATAGAGGAAAAAGACTTGTGACAATATGTCCCAAATGCCCTGCTGTTAGAACTGTTTGCTTGAGAAATGTAGTCCATACAGATCACTGAATGTATGTATTTAATATAATTATATTCTACCTTGCTATCTAATGGTTCTACAAAGTTACAGACAGTCATACAAAAAAAGATGCAATTAATAAAAATACTAACATTTAAAATAAAATTCTTAAAAGCAATACAGAAAAAATCAGGAACTAATGCCCCAAAGGCTACACACAATAAAAAGTCAATCAGTTTTTAAAAAAAAAAATCAAAAAGAGAGGTAACAACACAAATCTAGTAATAATCATGTAATAAAAATGGTGCCACAATGTAAAACACACTGCTCCTTGTGCATATGAAAATCATCCCAGCCAGAGAAAACATGGAACAACACCTAATGAGATTCATATGTGTACTTCCTCTGACATCCTGGTCCCGAGCAATGTTGAGCTTAAAGCTTTATTACTACTAATACTAACAGAAAGCTTTTGTAGTGTCATTTAAAAAATCTTTTTAACAAGAGGTTTCCCTATAACCTCAGCACAAGCTTTCCAGCAAGCCACAGTTGGCCCCCTATAAGCAAAATGTAAATGTTCAGTGCCATAGAGCATATATTATTAACACTGAGTAAACCAGTGACCCTTTCCTTCTACACAGTTTTTCTTTTAGGCACATCTGGTTTCTTGAGCTGCTCTTGGCACCATGCATACCCTCCCCTTTCAATTTTGCCTGCTCAGCTGCCTGGCCTGGTCTCCAGATCCCATTTCCACTATGTACTTCCCAAGGTTTACATTTCTGCTCTGCAAAGTGAAGAAACTAGCTGCTCTCCTGCTGAGGCAATAAAGGCTAGAGCCAGAGGGTGAATGCCATGATGTAAACAGCAGTCTGACTAGTGACCTTTAGAATTTTGAGATATGAGGTGTCAAATGTTTCTTTGCCTGGATCCCCCACCACCATCATAAGTCTCTTTTCCACCTACTGTTTAAGTCAGGATGTAATAAATTATTATACATACTGGCAAATGACATAATGCCCCCAAAACCTTCACTGCTGTTGTTAGAGATCGTAGAATTTGGGGAACTTGCATGGGAATCCGATTCCACATCAGAGTCATTTCCAAGCTTTAGACTGTTGGGACGCAGGGGCTTCGAGGGCCTTTAAAAAAAAGACAAAGATATTACAATATTGACATCATTCTGCATTAAGAAACCACAAGGATAATTGTGGATCATCCCATATTGGTAATGGCCATGTCTGTGTCGGGCCACAGAATGGTTCAGGAGGGTGATACATCAGTCAAAACTTTTATGTTAGATTAGTGGCAGTAGGAGAACCAAGGCACAATGCTTTCAATTCTAAATACCAGTTGGCAGTCTGAAGAATAACATCCTCAAGACCATCATTCTGGTCCTCTTCCTCAATAAAGGGAATAAAGGACTACCTCACATATAGTAATGTGACATGATTCCATGCTGTTGTGATATGCAGTCTTGACATCCCTTGTGAAGTTACTTTTAAGAATAATAAATGTAATGACATGCTGAAGTCAAAGCGTCATCCTACCACTACTTAGTTATGGAAACTTCAGCAAGCCCTTCCATACATTCTTCATAAAAACAACTTTGTAAGCTCTGCATTATGAACACCAAAACCATGAAAGTGCCGGCCAACTGCATGTATTTTTTCCATTCAACTGTCACTTTCCTTCCCAGCTGGCTAGTTTTCATGTGAAGAAGACTCACATGGTTGCTTTCTTTATGTGTACCACTGACTGATGGAGGACTGTACCAGGGTACTCATTGATGTGAGTATGTGTAAGTGGGATCAAAGGTATCTAAACTGCAAAACATTTTTTGGAGGAAATTGATAATTCTAAGCACAAAGCACCAGGTTCAGTAATACTCTGGCATGGCCTTCCAGTCTTGTACAGAGATCTCTTACCGACTGCCACTGAGGTTCTGATTGAACTTTGGTGTATAACTTTCTTCCTGTTCATCCTCCTCCTCCTCTGCTGGAAACCCATACTGTGGTTCAAAGTATGGGTTATCATACTCTCGCTTCTTCATCATTCCTTCACTGCAGTTCAAACTGTTTGAAGGACTCTCGCATTCACGACGATCCAAACCCATCTTTGGAAAGTTTGGTTGTAAAGGCAAAGTGGGTAGGTGATTTGAAAATCCAGCTACCATCTTCTCTTCCATCTCTGCTGAGTCAGCTGATTCCTGTGAAATAAAAAGAAATGAACAGTTTACAAATGCATGTTCTTGTAATATCTGATGATTGATCAGCCCAAGGGAATCTTAAAATTTTAAGGTCAAATTATTCTAATTTTTCCCAACACTGCTTCTGCTAAATTTGGTTCAATGCAGAAAATTATTCAGAATCAGCTCTCTGAAATGTTGTTCCCCAGTCTAATATTTCACTGATAAGTTTATCTGCTTTGTTATATCAAGTCCTTCCTTTAAAAATAAACTTTGATAGTACTATATGCTAACTCATTTCCTAACATTTCTAACAAAAATTCACCATCATGATGACTCATCACTAGTCCCATGAGTTCCATTAAGGCACTTATAGGCACTTATTTTAAGGGGGGGAAATCACCTTTCTACCTATATCTTTGTTTACACAGAGTCTCCACATCTTTCTCACAGTACTTATATTCACAAGACCTCATTTAAATCATCATCTCAATCATAATCTGTCTATACAATTCTCCTTCTCTGTTCTCTGCTTTGCTTTCTTGATCTTGTTAGTCTGGCAAATACGTGAATGTGGGAAAATCCAAGAATTTTTGTTAGAAAAACATAAACTATATGATAGATGTTTACCATAGCTACATCTTTTATTACTCTTTTATTACCTATTATCTCTTAATATATGTCCAAACTTGCTTTTTTCTGTACTTATTTCATAGTTTATGTACACCACTTTCCCTTCTAAGATGAAGAGCCGAAAGCTAACAAGGCCTTTCTAACCTAAAGCTGCTTAAATTTAAACTTCACTCTAATCATAGACTGAAGAGAGGTGGTAGATTTCACAGTGGAACAAACAATGAAGAGATAATGCTCTAAGCAAACCCTGATGGTGATGAATGTCAACCTAGCAGAAATCCCATTATCCTCTACTCTTGCTTCTCTAAAGTCCCAGTGTTTGAACTTTTTTGTACGATAGCCCCATTACACACATGATTCACCCCATGGATGACAGTGCTGGGGCTACTACTAGCTGTAGTGCTTGAACTTGATCGAGGCTGGTTGTTGTCTTGGGAATTCTCACTGTCCAGGGCCTGTTCATCCATATCACCCGAATACCCCTGGATGTCATCAAATTCCACTTCACTAGCATCACCCAAAGCTGCATGAGTCAGTGGATCCACATCTGTAAAGAGATATCAGAATACATACACTGCTTCAGTTCATAGGAGCTACATAAATCATTCTGGACTGTCTGGATGCACTGTGTTATGAGAGCACAGGGGTCTAATCTCACCTGGTAAATTATTCTCAGAAGGTGCTGCTGGGAGATTTCCTCCCAATTCTGACCCACTCACCCATTCTGTTAGTACTATTTACAGTCAATGTAATATTGTTGCGGGATGTGAGGATATTAGGCTGAAATGTGGACAACTTTACATGTTTACCTCCCACTAATTCCAGAGAGGATTTGCAACCCCTGAACACAAGCTTGGTGAGAGTTGTGGGATGCAGATGGTAAACTGGCTCAAGATTAATCAAGATGAAATAGAAGTACTGTGAATAAGCAGTAGTTGATCTGGACAGAGGTCACTGTTGGATAAGACTGCATTATTTCTCATGAACCAGGATCATGAGGGCATGTCTGCATTCAGCACTATCTGTGAAAGCACCAGTGGCAACAGAAAACCAGAGTGCCCTTTACCACTTTCAGCTGACACATCAGCTGAAATTCTGCCAAGGGCAGAAATATCCAAGTATTTTTTACCTACAACTTCTATTAGACCTAGCAAAGATATCTAGGTCCATTTTCCCTCATCTAGTTATGAGGGTAAATGGGCCTTTTCAGTGGTACTAAAAGCTTAGAAGATATGGAATTCCCTTTGAAAGACATATGGCTGGCCCTACCTGTTGTAATCCTTAAGGGGGGTTTAAAACTCAGACATTTTTTTCTGGCTCTTAATCATACATGCTGCTCTTTCCAATGGTATATTTACATTTTTTAAATATAATTTTAGGTTTTATTTTGTTATCATTTTAGCATAACTGTCTTATTTACTTTTGGGGTGTTTTTTTGTTTTGTTTTGTTTTGTTTTGTCTTTCTTCATTTCAAAGAATTTAGTGTGTTGGACCCACAATCTGCCAGCAGGTGGTGGAAAGGTTCAACTGACAGATGGTGCACCCATCAAGTTAGAGAGAGATGCACCACAGCATACCCCATTTGGTAGGGTCTTCTGTGTAGCATTTTCAGGGAACCAGAGGGACTGCCAAGAAAGGACAATGAATAGTCCCCTTCTACCAACCTAGCTGCCTTGTTTAAATCTGCTATGGAATATATATTAAATAAATGCATCTAATAAACAGATATATTTCAGCAAAGTGGTGTAAGCTGTTAAAACTAGAGCAATGTGAGTGTGGTGTGGTGGACAGTGTGACAGGCTATAACTCAGGAGACCCGGGTTCAAATCCCCGCTAGGCCATGGAAACACACTGGGGGAGTGGAACTGGTAAAAATACTCCTTAAACATTTCACTCACCTTGAAAGCCCTGTTAAGGAAACTATAAGTCACTTCCTACTTGATGGCACAGAACAACAACAACAAGAAGAACCTAAAGTCAACATACTATCCTAACTCAATAACTATTAACCCAAGTGATCAATCTGGCTTTCAGGGCAATTAAATCAGGCAGAGGCAGATTTCTGGAGCTAATGGAACTAAAGACCTTAAATTTACTAACTTGGAGTATCACCATTGATGTCACATTTCATCATTTCACTAACAAAGTCACCGAGGGATGAATATGAAGAGCTGGAGTCATCATAGTCCACACTGTCACTGCCACTGTCACAAATGAGAGAGTGAAACCATTATGTGACAGAAACAGCAAGACAAAAACATTGCAAGAAAAATAAGGAGAACAAATCGGTAATCAAATGAGAAACAGTCATGTGGAATAACTCATATATAACATATTATAGTAGCTTAGGTACTATTAAATGAACAACCTCTGCTCTAGCAGACTGTCATAAAGCTTACCGAAGTATTAACTTGGACAAATAAGTTTGAAAAAGAAAAAAAGTTACTGTTGGTTTAAACTGCACTAGAAACATTTTGACAGAATGAAGAAAATGGAAACAAGAAAGACAGATGCAAAGTAGGTTTTAGTAACAAAGACACCTTGGGTAGCCAGTCCAATTGGACCCTCCCCCCCCCCAAACCAGGAGTCCACTATATATATAATTTCAAAGGCTACTGAGAAAAAGCTCCATAAAGCAATACTGCTCACTAACCTATCATCAGTAGGATCAGAATCTGTTTCTCTCTCTACTGGGACACTCAGTGCTTCAGCCAGCTGAGAATTGCTGTCATAGACACGGTAATGAATTGGCTGCAGTTGATGAGCATACCACTTTGGCTTGTCACCAATCAGAGCTGGGTCAAACATGTCTGCAGATGAAACAAGAAAAGGCCAATTTGAAAATACATTCATACCATTTACAACAAACGGGATACCAATTTAGGATATAAATGGAGTCAAAGGCGACACAGATTTACACGCTAAAAGCCAGGCAAAATATCAAAAAGATAACAATTCAGAGAAATGTTCTTGTTTCTTAGACTTTCTAAAGGAATCTTATTGGGAAGACAAGTACTTATGAAAAACAAATGGAACGTAAGGAATACTAGGCAGTTAGTTTCCTGGCAATGCTTTTGTCTTAGAAGATTCAGCTTTAGTCAGGAGGAAGTAGGGAAGCACAAGGGCAAGACTTACTGTTGTGAATTCTCTGGAAAGCATAATTTGTGGGATTGAGTGACCATTCTCCAAAATATTCCACCGCCTGGGTCTTGGACAATTTTTCTGCAAAGGCTGTCTGCTTTGGTCGAGAGGCAAGGAAAGAATTGGCCTGAAATGCAACCACTGGCCGGGGAAAGAGGCGAAGCGTACGGGTATGCATCTGGAATCCTTGCAGAACATTTGGTGAATTGAAGAATCTCACCATGGCAACCCTAAAAAAAACAAAAATAAAGACTTAGCATATAGCCACAACTGCACAGAAAGGTAAGGGGCACAATATATTCATGGAATAGTAGGTGGAACAATGCCTCCTCTACACAACCATATCGATTCCAGTCCCAAAGACATCACATGAAAACATTCTCTATGAAAACCAAGGGGACTACTGGCCTGAAAGAACAGAGTGACCCACTTTTTAATGACGAAAAAAAATTGTATTTTGCGAACAGGTTCACTGCCTTTGTAGCAAGGCTCTGTAAAGCCTAGCATACAAGTGTAATCTTGAACTAACTCCTATCTTTGAGTTAATCTCTTGTGCACAAAGCATCAAGATTTCTAGAAAGCAGATGAATTTCAGAGGATCACCATACATAAAAAGGAAAAGACTGTGTAGAAACTATACATAGATGATGTAGTCATTCACTTTCATAAATTTCAGCATTATGGAAACTGTCAGCAGAAACTATTGTTAAAGACTGATAACAAACCCCAGATGTAGTGTTTAAGTACCTATATATATTAGCTCATTAAAAGCTTTGTTTTGCTTTTCATTTAAACATAACATAGCAACCTAGGAACATGCTTTTTACAAGCCAGATAATTGGTTTATTTTGGCCAGTATGATCAACACTGAATGGAAGAAGTTTATGAGGGTTTCAGGCAGGATTTTCCCCCTAGCTCTGTTAAGAGATGCCATGGATTAAATCTGGGTCCTTCTATGTGCAATGCATGTGTTATAATCTTTATTGCAGGACATAAAAACAGGCTTACCAGCATGTCTGGAAATTTAGGAAAATGACATTGCTTAGACTTACCTAGTAGCCACATCAACTGAATCTACATCGTTGCCATAGATCAGGGGGTTGAATTCTGTAGAAGGTGTGGACTGCAGGTCATTCTGAGGTCTTCCCATAAGTAGTGGCATCTCCTGACTTTCATGAAACTTCTCTAGGTTAAGAATAGGCTGGGTATTCAAACTCATGCTGGCCAGAGCCTAAGAGCAACAGGGCACAAGCATAATAAACAAAAGTGGCATTTTCAATTCTGCCTTGAGCAATGGCACAAACTAAGAATAATTTATTGAAATCAGCTGACAATACTTTCTGTTCTTAGATGAATTAAGAACAAACTTAGTTATGCTTTTGGTCTTTCATCTGAGAGATTGCCCCATCATTTCTAAGAAATAGGTAAACTGCTCAATAATTTTTTTTTACATAAATTGCTGAAATGCTTTTTAAAAAAGCAAACCAAAAAAAAAGATTCAAAAAGAATATTCACAAGGTCATTTTGAAGCAGATTAGAAATCCTTTAGCAGTCTCTGACTGTCCTTTTGACTTTTAAGAGCAGTTACAGCAAAAAAAGACACAACCTGAATTGTCATTTTAGAAAAAAGAATTAGAGGATTGTGTGGTTATTCTACTGTGTAAGAATTTGTGAAAATGTTCTATGGTTTGCAGTCTTGGAAAAGAAATGAAAAAGATTCATCATAGAATCACAGAATAATGGAGTTGGAAGGGGCCTTTAAGGCCATCAAGTCCAACCTCCTGATTAATGTAGGAATAAAAAGCAAAGTATATTTGACAGATGGTTGTCTATTTTTCTCTGGAATGCCTCCAGCGTTGGACACTCACCACTTCCTGAGGTAATTGGTTCCAGTGCCATATTCTCTAACAGATAGGACATTTTTTCTGATATTCAACCCAAATCTGGTTCCTGTAACTTGAGGTCATTATTATGTGTCCTGGGATGTACATATTTTTTGTGTCTCCCTAAACATGCAGTGGGCTATCAGGCACAGGGAAAAACCTTTCTTTGACTGGCTCAACTGAACAAATAGGGAACGGCTGACTAAGTAATCCCAACAATGCCCCTTGAAATATAAATATTCCTGTTCCCCATTAGCAATTTTGAGAATGAAAATATATACTTATTCTGCATTATATAACCAACAATAAAAGGGTGTGACTTTCGGAGCACTTTCTGAATGTCACAACTTTAGACATTTAAGGTTAGGCTGTATACTGGATGTCAGTATCCTTCAATTCACTTTGAACCAAGTACTGTTTTTGACATTTAAAATCTTTCCTTCAATCTTTGGGACTAGGTACCTGAATGATACCTTACAAATCTCTCTGAATGTTAAGATATTTCATCAAGTCTCTTCTTACAATGCCATGATCATCAGAGAACAAGACAGTTTGAAATACAAGGAAGAGCATGTTTCATCTCTGAAATACTCCCTTTGAAATACTCCCATAGTTAACCTGAAGTTAACTATGGGAGGTGATTATACGGGCATTTAGCTTGCTGTTTGGTCCACTGCAGGGACAGGTTGGTTCACTCTTAAAGCTAGCAATCAGATGATGTGTTTTCTGGAATGAACCAGTCTGCCCCCAGAGTTTTCCTACCCACAACTTTCTGGCCCATCAGGAGCTTGTACTGTTTTTGGTGTGGGTAGCATCACTCTGTTTTGGTTCATTCCCAGAGCATGTGATCACTGGAAATGAACCAAAACAAGCTGGCAAACTGAAGCTTCCTACTTCAATTTGCCACCTGGTTTTCAATTTCCCCATATCATTAGTGGTTTATACAGACAATTTAACCACTATGATATGGGGTAATTGGAAAATTAAGAACTTCCTCTCTGTGCTTATGGAGCAGAGGGAAGAAGCAGTTTTTTTGAAGCCAACTAGGGCAGTGCTGATGCACTGAATCTTTAAGAGAATTCTTTTTAAAACTGAAGACTTTTTTCTGGAGGCAGAAGGAGACAGGAGGAGACAAGGTGTTGGGTTTTTTTTTTCTTTTCTTTTCTTCACAACTTCCCTGTTCCTGGCAAAGCAACTCGGCTTCCTGGACTGTAAAAAATAAAAATGGGGAAAAAATTCCCCAACTTGCCTCCTCCTGTCTCCTCCCACTTCCATGAGAAAGCTTCATTTTTTAAAAATTTGCTCTAAAAGGTAGAGCGGACCAAATAGAGTTACGATGCTATGTGGATGCAAAGATCACACTACATGGATCTCCACCCAATCTTAAGCAACCCTATTTATCCTATACCAGCCCACTCCTGCTAAACCGGGTAGCCAAACTCTGTATTATATTTTAGCTACAAAGTTATTTTTCCTTCAAGCACTCTAATGATGTTGTATGCAGAATCATGTTAGTTGTACAGTATGGTTAGTTCTCTAAATTTCCCACTCTGTGATTTTGTGGTGTTTAATTATTCTTTTTAAATTACCACTGTTATTCTGGGATTTCAAACTCTACTGTAGCTCAATGAGAAGTAAATTTTTATAAAGTTTACTATGGAATTTATACAAATATCTTATTTAAAAATAAATTCACAGTATTATTAATGAGGTCATTATCTGCCCTATCTTTCCCAAATTTGATTAATTTTTTAAAAAGAAGATAAAAGTGAAGATTAATATGTTCTTTATTATGTCAGGTGGCCAGGGAAACCCAGATTCTTCAGACAGTGCACTACGTTCAACAGCTATGCCAATATCAAATTTACAGTCTTCCGAAGTTCTCATTACATATTTTATTTTAAATAAAATATCTATCGGCCTGGTATCATCACCCAGAATTAATAATTAAGGGGAAAAAACCTTTGTTCTATGGTTTGGACACAATCTTGCTTCATTTTCAACTTCTTAAGAATTTAGCACTCACAAAAGCTTCAACAGTTTTCATTTTTCATGACGATCTTTATTATCTCCTATGGATGTCTTCAACTGAATTTCTCTTTCTTTCCAAATGTCAATAAATCAAAACAGATTTAAAAATGATTTCGTGGAATTTTGAGGGAGAAAAGAGTAAAATAAGAACACCTTTTTGTCAGGCGTGAGCAGCTGTTGCTGAGTGATTGCAGTCATGCTAACCAGACACTGGAGGGAAGATGGAAGATCACATGACAACACCAGCGGACAATCAGAGCCAAGACGAACACATGACCACAGAGAAACAGATGGAGAAAAAACTATTACTACTAATACCACAGATGAGAAAGGAAATTAAAAGGAATCATATATAAGCACAGTTCCTGAAGGTGGCCAGGTTGTTTACCCCCACACATCTGAATGAAGACACCTTTTTTAAAACAAAAAACACCAGAGATTGTGACAGCTGTGAAATGACAGTTTAAAAGTCCATAAATATTTAACAAACATTTAATGCATGCCTAATACTTTGTTGATAAAGTTTTTCCCTGTCATTACAGCTTTATCACATGGCATTCACTTTCTTGATCTTGCAAACTTTCTTCTCTTTTTTGTTGGTACAGAATAGTATTTGTGTCTTGCAATGGATGAAACAATATAGTTTGGTCAGTTCTGCTCATTGCTCAGATGTGTGGGAGTTTTGCTGAATAGCCCCTTAAACTGTGAAGAAAGAAAAGCAAGCAAATTCTGAATGAGTAACTGTAGTTTACAGTAGTTTACACAGGGAATCACAGACTGTTAAACATACAGTTCTGCTCTTCTACAGAAGACAGAAATAGGAGCCTTTGCATTGTTACTTTAACACTTTACCTTTAAATACTGCATGCAGCATGCACGGGGTGGAGGAGTAGAGAATAGAAATAAGGACATAAAACCTGTTCTTACAGACTGAGTCTATATGTCTCAAACTTATAAATAACTTTATAGAATGGGGGAATGAGAGGAGAGAAAGAGAAAAAGAATGTGGAGAGGAGAAGTAGACAATATGAATCGAAAATGGAAATGGTAATCAAGTAGGAAACAACTCGAATGAAAATCCAGGGGTTCTAAGAGATATATTATGCCTGGGAAAGTGTAAAGAGAATGAGCTTCATGCAGATACTAAAATCAATGATCAATTTTAGTGTCCGACTTTATGTACATTTTGACATGCCAAGGCTGCAGTTTACCAGGTCTTGAAATATTTTGAAATGAATGCTAAATATGGATACAGTAAACAGCATAATCTAGTTTGAAGCATACACACGCTGACTAATAACTATACAGAAATAACAATTCATTCAGTGCTCCAAGACAACATTAAAATGTTAATGTGAATTACCACATATAAAGCTTCAAGTGGTGGCAAAGAGATTAAATGCAATGTTTCACAACATGATTCAAATCAGGTAGTTCAGACATAGTGATGAACAATAGTTTAACACTACTGGAGTGAAACACCATGCATTCCTCAACCAGTATGGCTGGTTTTGAACAGAGTTTTTTTGCTTCAATTTTAGTTTAATTGCAGCTTTCCATAGGTGAGACAGGGTGATATCTAAAAATTACAAATAGAAGTTAACTTTTGATCTTTACTGGTCTTCATCAAGCTGTGAACTACAGAGCTGTGAATGATGCAGGGAAAAAAAGTTTCAAAAATCATGGCCATGTATGCAATCCAGTTTCTTCTGCTAAATTTAAGTTTCAAAATGGGGGTTACAGACTCAAGTCAGAGGTACAGTTTCAGATTTCACCTCTCATGGTGGTGACTGGAATGTCTCTGCAATCTGGCTAGATAAAGAGCTGCTAGCAAGCTCCACCCTATAAGGAAACAAGGATGCTTTTTTGCTGGGGATGGAGAAAGCTTGCCATGTAATCCAAAACTAGCCATGCTATGCTTGAACCATGATTACTTTTAAAAAGCCAACTAGTAAACATAGTTTATGATGGTGGCTTGCTTCAACCAAACATTTTTAAGATTAAGCACAGTTTTGTCCCGATCTTGAGAATAGCTAAACTGTGGGTAACCTAAAATTGAAGCATTAGAAACTGATCTTCTTGAGGAAATGCCAGGGAGTAGAGGCTCTAAATCAGTGGAAAGGCTCATCTAATGCAGCATTGGAAATAAATCCACAAAAGATAATAGTTCACAAAATGTGTTACAAGTTTGCCTTCCCACAAACAGCTACTTCAAGTAGCTGTGGAAATAGGCATCCTGAAAAACAAGAAAATGCTCTTCCAGTTTAGAAGGATTATCTGAGGGCAACAGTTACTGCTAAATATGACTAAGCAATTAAATATTTATAAAGCTGAAGCACTCAACCTTTGGTCCTGTACAAGTTCCTAGGCATTCTCACTTTAATAATCCATGTCCCCCAAAGCCCCTTGTATGAATAAGTATTTTAGAAACATGACAGGTCTTGCACTTTCAAGCTCCTTGTATAAATCAGGTCTTGCACTTGCAGACGTTAAACCAAACAAATAAGAAACATTAAAAGAACAGTATGTAGTATCACATTTTATGGGAGATTTACACAATGATTTGGAAATAAGAAGATAATATCCATTGTGTGACAATTAACAGAAAGTAGGATGAGTGAATAAAATCATCACATAATTCCCTCAAGGGGGAATTCTATTTATTCAAGCAATATCTGAGTAGGGAGCTCGTCTAGTATTTTTTTGGTTTGTTAACTGCTTCCTCTGCTCCAAAGACAGCTCCAGAAGACCCATTTTTGAATTGATTGTTCATACAGAGCAGGGGGATGCAGGATTTTCAATAGGAAGTCAGAACTCCCTGTGCTGAATGAAGTTGCAATAAATCATTGCTACCAACTGTCTGAAACAGCTGCCTTTAACTATGGCTTGTCACACTTTGGAGATGTTTTCCTTGCAGACATTGGAAATGTCACATTTGCATTACAGGGTCCATTTGAAGTGTGGACTACTTATGGTTTGCTAATCCATTGTGACACTGCATGCTGCCACATTCTCCAATTAGAACTAAACTATTAGAGCTGAACTCCTAGTCACACTCATGTACCTGTTTCAGGTGCTTCTTCAATTCTGATGCTTCAGGTTCTGGCAAAACTGGCAGTAGTTCAGCATTTGTAGGGACAATCACCTGGAATTAAATTTAAAAAATAAAACTGCATCTACAAACACCTGAGGTTTGTAGACTTCTTATATGACTTCATGAAAACAAGGTAAGACAACAGAAAACGCAGGAAGCCTGTTAGCGGATCCAAATTTCTTTCTAACTGACTATATATGACCAGGTAGGCTGCAAAAAAAAAAAAAAAAAAATCAGAGCTGTCAAGTAGCTGATTTTTTCCCCAAAACTGTCAATTAAAGTACTACCTAAGTAACTCACAGTTTCCTGCTATTTCTAGTTATCCCACCAAAGAGACAATAAAATCTGTTTTACTGATGTGGCCATGAGCAACAGTTAATAAATAAGAAAATACGCAATTCAGTTTGGATATTATTTAATTTTAAAACATAGACTATAACATTTTAAAATAAAAAACATCATTTAGTCTTGAACATAAAAACAAACACATTAAACACATCAAAAGTTCTATATGAATGTCCAAAATGAATTAAGGGAAATACAGGATTCCATTCTATTATAGTTGTATTTCAATATAAATATCACTGTTGTGGTGGTTTTGTATTTAATTCTTTCATTAATATTGTATTTGTCCAGCATACATGGCTTCTGGAAAAGCATTCTTTAAATAACCTATGACATAACCCTTTGAGGAGTTAAGCTGCCTTACTCTACCAATATCAGCAGGCGTTAAGTGAGTATGTAATGATCAGACTGCAAGGGTAATAAAAACAATAACCAGTATGCACTCATTGCTATGTTATTTCAAAAAAGGATGAAAGATTGTCTGAAAAATTTGAGGAATAAAGAACAAATAAAATAAGTATTAGAAATTGAGAGAATATACTGGTTCAATCTTATCTAACTAGAGCAGTGGACTAAAAATGGGTAAAAAAGAAATTGCAAATGTAGAGATCTTACAAGATTTGAAGAAATTATATTACAGAAGGAAAAGATAAAGGAAAATAAGACAATGCAAGGGATAATAAGTAAACTTTACAAGATATTATTAGAAGCAGAGGACCAATAAGATCCAACATGATTTGGGAGAGGAAATAAGTATGTGGAATAATATATGGGCTAAAAGAAATCCCAAGCCGGAATCAAGATTGCCAGAAGGGAGGCGGGGCCAAGATGGACGGAGGTTGCAAATTGAGATCTCTCTCTCAATTGTAACCGCTGATGGAAGTTCTGTAGGCTTGAGATAGCCTAATCAAATTTTCCAGGAGAGGAAAATTTATCTGAAGAAGAGAAGCGCCATCTGAGAAGGTGGGGGGAGCCTGGTGCTACCTCCCTATCCCAGAAGTTCGGCATTCTCTTTGGCAGGACTCCGTACAGGTCTGAAAAACTGACGCAGTCCAGAAGGCTGGAGGAGAACGGATACACAACTATATTCCAGATTTACAGACACCACCATAAGCAAATTTATTTTCATTACTACATTTGAGCTGAACACTTGGAAATCTATTGTGATATATGAAGATAGGTGGGAGTAGTAGGCTGTAAGACTGAACATTGAAAGCATTCAGAAGCGAACAGCGCAAGAGGACGGGAGGGAACACAGAAGTTCATTAAAAGAGACTTTTAGCCTGATGAATTGCTGAACTATCTGTCTGCAAAGTTCCCCCTTAGAGACCTGCTGGATATTATTGAATGTTATTGAACAGTCTCACAATACTAATCATTTAGATTGTGCCTACACCCACCTGAAGTTTATTTATGCCTGAAGAAACCAATATGTCCGGTACAGAGATGAAAGTAGAAAATTGAGGCTGCTCATAAACGAAGCGACACCCATGTGGATTACAAAAGGGAATAGATTGGATTCTATTTTTCTTTCTTCTTGATTTTATCTATTTTGTTGAGCGTGGTTGGCGGAGGAGTTGGAAAAGTAGTTTCTTGGGAGTTTATTATTTTAATTTTCCTGCTGTTCCTGAAACTCCATGGCGACGCTAGAAGAAACAAGGGGCTTCTCTTCCACTTTATCTCACCTTATCTTTTTCTACTCAAAGTCTGGAAAGGTGCCCAGAACTCTGAACAAGCTGACTTGTGTCTATTTCTTTTTTTCCTTTTTTTTTTTTTTGTCAAATCTAGACATAAATAGCTTCCTTGAAATGGAGTAATATTTACTATACTTATTATATTCAGGAAATATTCTCCCTGTTTGGAAGTGGTCAAGGAAAGTTTCCCCTCTTCATTAATAACATTGACTCTTTTTTTTTATTCAGTGTATATTGGGCGATCCCCATTTGTTAGTTGCTTGATCTCTGTTTGTTGGTTGCTCTCATATCCTTCCATATTTCCATACCCCTAATGTACTAGATTATTTAAGTCTATATAAGAAGAGGGGGGGGGAAGCAGATACCAGTGGAGAATACTGTAGAACTGTTATATAAAGGTGTGTTTTTTTTTCTTTTTGGAAATACAAAAATGGCTGCAAAACCTAAGGTGGGGAAAGGAAGTCTGGCACCAGAAACTACACCACTGAGATTGATGCAAGAAACTCAGTCTTCTTTATTAACGAAAGAATATTTTGAGAAGCTCATGAGCACCATGCTCAGCCAACAGACGGCCCATTTTGATAGAAAGTTTGATGAAATTAACTCTGATACTTCAGTCCTGAAAACTAAAGTGTCTGACCTTTCCAAACAACAGGAGGATATAAATTTACAACTGGGGCAAATGAAAGAGGATGTGACACAGCAAAATCAAGAAATACAGAAGACAGCGAGATTAGCAAAGAAAACGGAGAAGACAGTAATAGAACTTCAGAAGGACTTAGGAAAAGTTGAAACCAGACAAAACCAACATGAGACATCAAGAACTCAAACCCAGATGAAGAATGCATCACATATTCTGAGAATACAGAATGTACCAGAAACTCAAAATGAAGACCTCTTAGAAGTCACAACTGATTTATTATCAGACTGGGTGGACTGTGAGAAGGATGAAATTAAGTGGAATATAGATGCAGCCAGAAGAACTTTCTCAGTATTTATTGAAAAAAATTATGTCCCAAGAGAAATCCAAATTAGATTCATTAAAACCACATATAGAGACAAAATTCTGAAAGCAACGCAAGACAAGCAAAGAGAAGGAAGGAATCTGAAGACACTGAAACATATCCCTTGGGAAATGAGAAATAAAAGGAAAATGTATGAGAATGGATAAAGACTATCAGCTACATAATCAATAATCAGAATAATAATATATCTGTCTGAATTTGATTCTTCCCTATCGCTCACTGTTTATATTTCTTTCTGATATGTGGAACTATTACTAGAAGAGAATATATAGAATTACTATGAAAAATATTGATATGTAATGTATCTGTTCAAATCCACCCCCTCCGAGGGTACCCCATCCCAGCTGTCCCTTACCTTACCCTACCTTTATAAAGAAAATAAAAAATATTTTTTTAAAAAAAAGATTGCCCAAAGAAATATCAACAACCTCAGATATGCAGATGATACCACTCTGATGGCAGAAAGTGAGGAGGAATTAAAGAACCTCTTAATGAGGGTGAAAGAGAAGAGCGCAAAAAATGGTCTGAAGCTCAACATCAAAAAAACTAAGATCATGGCCACTGGCCCCATCACCTCCTGGCAAATAGAAGGAGAAGATATGGAGGCAGTGACAGATTTTACTATCTTGGGCTCCATGATCACTGCAGATGGTGACAGCAGCCACGAAATTAAAAGATGCCTGCTTCTTGGGAGGAAAGCGATGACAAACCTAGACAGCATCTTAAAAAGCAGAGACATCACCTTGCCGACAAAGGTCCGCATAGTCAAAGCTATGGTTTTTCCAGTAGCGATGTATGGAAGTGAGAGCTGGACCATAAAGAAGGCTGACTGCCGAAGAATTTATGCTTTTGAATTGTGGTGCTGGAGGAGACTCTTGAGAGTCCCCTGGACTGCAAGGAGATCAAACCTATCCGTTCTGAAGGAAATCAACCCTGAGTGCTCACTGGAAGGACAGATCCTGAAACTGAGGCTCCAATACTTTGGCCAACTCATGAGAAGAGAAGACTCCCTGGAAAAGACCCTGATGTTGGGAAAGAGTGAAGGCAAGAGGAGAAGGGGACATCAGAGGACGAGATGGTTGGACAGTGTCATTGAAGCTACCAACATGAATTTGATCAAACTCCGGGAGGCAGTGGAAGACAGGAGGGCCTGGCGTGCTCTGGTCCATGGGGTCACAAAGAGTCGGACACAACTTAACGACTAAACAACAACAAAAGAATACTGAAGTATATACTTGTAAGGATAAAGAAAAACCTTTATAAATTAGTTTGGAGATGTATTTAACTCAGTGAAATTAAATCAAATAGACACTAATTATTCTAAGTTGTGTTGGAGAGGATGTCAGAAAATAGGAACTTATTTTCATATGTGGTTGGAATGTGAGAATATATTGAAATTTTGGCAATTGGTTTTCAAGGAAATAAATGACATAATTAAGCTAAATAAGGACATATGTCCTAAAATAGTGGTTTTCTCAATATCTGATAAGGAACAATGCAATTGGACAATGAAACAATTAATTTCAAATTAATTAACGGTAGCAAGATTAATGGTTGCAAAGTATTGGAAAGTGAAGCAAATTAACATGCAATTTTAAAGTAAAGAAGGGTTTGATAAATAAGAATATTTTAATTGATATCTGGGGAGAATTTATCGATTTTATATTAATAAAGGGAAAGTGTTGTGTACCTTCACAAGAGTCAATGCAGTTTTAGAAGGGGATTGGGGCTCTGTAAATAGAGAAAAAAATGGTTATATCTCCACATGGTCATGGGGAGGGAGCACAATATGTGTAATTGTATTATTTATGTTGTTTTCTGTTATTAAGGTTTTTAGGTGTGTATTTTTTGTTTTCATTTTAGTTTCCTGCAGAAATAATTTTCTTTTTAAAAAAATCCACTGTAGATGGTAATTTGAAGATTCCCTAAAATGGGTCCCATACAAGTTCCTAAGTATTGTTACTGTAGAAAAGAACCATATAAATGCTTCAAGAAGTCAGACACTAGTATGGAAAAAAAATATTCCAAATTAGTAAATGATAGGTACTACATTCTGATCAAGGTAAGGCAAAGGAACAAATAAATGCACAATTTAAAAGTATGCCTGGATCCTATTACTACACCAGCATAACTATAATTGTTTAAACAGCAGCAGTGAATTTCCTCCAGTTAACAAGCTGCAGCTTGTATTCCTTGTTGCACACCAAGTTGCACAAGTAGCACAAAACTAGGAATGTGAAAGGCAAGTTGTTAATTAATATCAACTTGCCATTGCAATTTACACAGTTACACTTTTGCCAGCATAAATGCCCAGAGGATTCTGACTTATATATAACCAAATATTAGTCCTTAGAGGAGATTTGCAGAATGCTTTGGAAACAAATAGGCAACTCTTTTTTTACATTAGTTTTAAAAAAGAAGGATTGAGGAAGAAAATCAAACTCATTCATACTCCTCAAGTGTAAATATATTTACTATTGCCTTTATAAACAGAGCTACTTACCTTATTGGTGTCCAAATCAACTAGCCATACATCATCTGGCATTTTAAAGTCTAGTTTATAAAGAAAAAAACTAGCTGGAACTCCAATGATATAGGGTGTTGGGGCCAGAAGTAGCTGTATAGAAAATATTAATAAGGAGAAATTTAAATCTTTTCAGACTTTCTGCTGAAGAAATAATCACTAAAATAAAACTATTAGAGGGAGTGTGACACTTAAAGCACACGCAAGCTTGGTCTACATTAATCCCAGTGATTGTCTGAAAATAACACAGTGTTGCAACAGTATTGAAACAAAACAGGTGCACATCTTACCAGTACTTTGAATGGGAGAACTTTACTCATGTAATGCAACTGCAAAGTATCTGTATGAATGAATATATCCGAAAAGCATTCATCTCATACTGAGATTTCCAGAGAGCAAGAAAACTCCTGTGTACAAAGGATCTATGGAAAATAGTGCTCACTGAGAAAGTCATGCTCGAAAAATGGTGATCAAATTCATGCTGTGTTTATACACATGCATGCATAGACACACTGAGAAGAAAATTTTCATATGTTTTAAAACTATATTTAAAAATCTTGATGTGGAGAACTAGAGAAAAAAAATCATAAAATAGACCTTGCTGGAATTTTCAAAACCCTTTCTTTGCAAAAGTTGTCCATTCTCATGCAAAAGAATGAGTCTCAGGCTTCAGCATCAAGTCAGAACATGTACAAAGTGCAAACTATTTTTTCAGTATCTTCCTGGAGCCCAGGTTTTCTATATGTCAGCTCTTTGCTATTTCTAAAGAACTGCAGCCCATGCTACTCACATGTCACTGTCAGAAGCATACCATGTGATATATGGGATAAGGGGAGACATTTTAAAGTTAAGTGGACTCCTTTGCACACTGTCTGCCATTTTTATTCCTTTCATAAAATGTGGCTGTTTATACAAATGGTACAAATGCTATAGAGATTGTTAGGCATATGGAAAAATATATGTTTTAATATACGCAGTTGGATAGAGGAAGAGGATAATCCAAATGTTTCTATCAAGAAAAAAGTGTTGGCAGAGTGCTCCCTTCACTGAAGAACTTGCATACCTGTTCTGCAGAAGCCATGCAGGTAGGAAGGAGAGGAATCACTGGGAACATGTACTCCAGTGGGTAGATCATGGCCACAAATGCCATCACAGACATGGAGAGAGCATTATAGTCCCGGGACTGCAACACCACCTGCAATAAGTGAAACTTATATTAGCACTAACATCACACTTATTTTCTCAAGATAACATTTTGGATTTCTTGTATGCCACAATGTTCTATTTTCAGATGAACTGCACTCCAATCCTATTAAAAATTCTCCACAATCATATGCTATTTGATATAGAAATAAAATGTTGTGAAGAATCCTCAGTGCTTACTTCTTTACAAAGTGTTCAGCAAGAAATTCTTCATTCTGACAAAATGCATTAATTCTTTATCATGATCTTCTTTATTAATGTATGGTTGAAATGGTGTGGAATGAACAATGCAGAGCTATCTGCTGAATTGCTTACATTCACCCTGATTCATTCCCCTCTCACCTTGTGTTCCAGGAGAATACAGGACAGCACCTGCAAACATGCATCCACACCCAACAGCTCCAAGGGCAGATGCAAAGGGAAATCCACCAGAGAGAAGCGGGATGGGTCAGGAAGGGCAAATGTCAAGGCTGGCTGCAAATCATGTGGCAAAACCTCCACATCCACACGCTTCTGGCCAGCAACAGGCACAGGTGAGCGAAGTAATCGGTAAATCCAGGCCTCAATTTCACGCAAATCATGTAGCAATGCACTGGATTTCTCTTCCACCAGAAGGGAGCCTGTGAAAATCCGCCACATTGTGTCCCTGTGTAAAAGCAAAACATATACACTCTGTAGTTCTACTGACAATTCTGTCCCAGGGATCTGGCCCCACAGTTCAAACACACAGTTAGAAGTCTTGGGACCCCTTAAAGAATGACACACCTAACATGGTATAATTTTTTTATGGACTACAATACAGCATTATCAGATTGGTGAAGTATTCTGCTGAGGGGTGAAGCATACACAGGAGTGGGGACAAAGAAAAAGGTAACATTGGCAAGCCTGATCAATTGACCAGGATATTGTCACCACCTCTGCTTCCAAATTTAACCTTGAGGAAGAAGGCACTTCAAAGAATATTTGCTCTTTGTCCCACTGGCAGAATCAGGACAACGAGATGTCTAGCAGCCATCTAGTACAGGGGAAGAAGTCAGGTTCTGGCAAAGCTGAGGAACGAAAGTGTCTCCAAAATGGTTTGTCGGTCTACAGCTCCTATCATTCATGTCATTTGGCTACTCTGATTCCCCACTAATTGGAGGTGTAGTTCAGTATCATTTGGAGGATTATATATTTCCCAGCACTACTCTTTTACTAGAAGATAGCTCCTGATAAGAACAACTTAATTTAAAGGTATTTGAATGCCATGATGTACTGTGAAAATTGCATTGAGGAGTTTTTGCTCAAAACAAATAATTCATTGTCCAAAATGTTACAGGGGAATGAAAAGTTTCCTATTCCCCTTCCTAGTTTCCAGGGATTCCTAAGAATCTCTTTTGTTCTGGGAAGTCTTTGAGAGCCGTGGAACCAGGGAGGGACCCCTTTAAAGCCTGAGAATCGCTGCTGCTCCTCTAGTTCCCAACAGCAGGGACAGCAATTTGAGGGCATTAAAGAGTTCCCTTCCTTGTTCTGCAGCTCCCATAGGCCCCCTCAGGACAAAAGGGATCCTTAGGGTTCCTGAGAATCTGAGGGGGCAGGGAAATAGAAAGCTTTTAAGGACTAGGAAGCTTTTAACGCCTTCCCACCAACTCCCTTGACATTATTACTGTCACATAGCACAACACTGCCCAGCAGGATTTTGGCCATTTTTTCTTTATATACTTTAAAATGTTTCCATTATATTCTTCTGTTGTTTTGCCCAATAACATCTTTGCATATCATGCTCACAACATTACCAATCTCTGGAAAGAACCAAATATAGTAAAATTACTGAAAACACAAAGGATTATTTTCTAAAAGGCACCCTAGATATTCTCTCCCGTGCATTCATTCTCCATAGAACCTTAATATCTCTCAATACAAAGTGTGCAGAGCCCAGCTACTTGGGGTTACATGACTGATTTACAAAGGGACTAATTCTGTCAGTTGTACTGGCTGTCAGTGCGTTCTTGGATTTATTCAAAATGCTGATATTGCTCCTCAGTGCATTAAATGTTTTTGGCCCAGGTTATGTGAAAGATCCACCTGTACCTTATGAAACTGCCTGTGGCAGAGGCACTATTTGTTGGCCTACCTTTCAAATCTGCAGGACCGCAGGAACCACAGATTGGGCTTCTTGGTAGTGACCTGTAATTTATGGAATCCCATTCCAGGGCACATGTCAAGGCTCATCAGTTGCTTTTAAGAATTTTTTTGGTTTGTTTTCAATAATGAGGTTTTTACTACATACTCTGCTTTTGTATGTCAGTTAAGTTTTGGGTTTGGCTTAAGTTCTTTTTTACTTTAATTGGTTCATTCTAAAATTTGCTTTAAGCTGATTTATGAGTTTGTAAATTTTTAATACTGACACTGAGTTTTCAGTTTCATATTATTAGCAGTCTTGGGAAGGCTGCAGCCCTGAAATCTGGAATAAAGAAGCAAATGAAACAGACAATTCTTCTTCAATGATGTATTTGTGCTTGACACATGAGACAAAGTAATAAGAAGAACCGGCAAAGCCTGATTAAGCTGGTCCAATGAGCAGCACACTTAAGGCAGAACCATAAGGCAAGGACCTAAAGGTATAGGGAAGTCCACAAACAATCTCTTAAAGAGATTATCATTTCTTTATGTGAAAGGAAGGAAGGAAGGAAGGAAGGAAGGAAGGAAGGAAGGAAGGAAGGAAGGAAGGAAGGAAGGAAGGAAGGAAGGAAGGAAGGAAGGAAGGAAGGAAGGAAGGAAGGAAGGAAGGAAGGAAGGAAGGAAGGAATTTCTGATGCACTTTGTATAAGCTTCAGTATCATACAGTCCAGTATAAGGTTTGCACCAGAACTAACAGCCATTCTGTAATACAGGCTAAAAGTCCAATCTCATGCTTTATGAAAAGACATGGAAAGGAGAGTGATTGCATGTCTTCTCCCTGTATCCTAGGAAAATACACTCATGTAATAAGCACCAGGCATGCCCAAAAAGACAGTGAAATAAGCATTATGTCATCTAAATATGTAACTAAAAGAAAGCATTTCATCTCATCATCTACCTCTGTAAACCTCGAGGGATCGCCAGTTTCTTCCCTAAGAGTCTCTCACTGCAGCAATCCACCAGCCTCTTCAGGGTATACAAACATTCACGGAAGGTAGAGAAAAAAGGATAGTGGCTAATGATGCACAGTGAGGTCAGGGTGCTGTTACGAGAGCGGTGGGTGCTTTTTGCTGAATGTTTACTCCGAGGTGATCGATTTACATCTTGGGTAGACTCTGTGTTTGGTGGCTGCAGAGAACTGCTACTCTCTGAACTCTCATTACCCTTCTCTTCTTGGGTAAAAGACATATCTCCAGTTTTAGGTGCTTTCTGCCCATCTCGGACACGGTGTCCACCACTACCTTCTCCCTTTTCCTTGGACACACGCTTCTGGAAGGAGCGGTAGAAATTGACACATATGCCATAGCGGGTGATTCCTGTATCTTTATCTGTCAGAGCGAAGACAAAGGAAGTATCATCTCGCAAGCTCATGCGTTTTTGTCGGACACTTAAACATCCCTCTGGCTGACAGAAGAACACTACATCAGGAGGAAGTGGGAAATCAGCATGGTCTTCAAGAGGGTACCGGCGCAGTAATTCAGGCGTTTGTGCCACACTATCACTGCTTGGTTGCCTATGAGAAATGCAAAAGCAAATTTACTTTCATGCAGAAACACCACAAGGATTACATATGCATACAATACAAATATTAAACAACCCTTTTGTTGCTACTGGGGATAGTAGGCTTTAAAAATATGACCAGTGAAATCCCTATCAAGATAAGTAAAAGCAATTTTGTGGGCCAGATGAAGCTCAGGCAGAGCAGCCAAGGTACCCTCACCAATGACATTGCCCAAACCAAAAAGGAAATTGGGGGTGAGTGGGACAGGGAAAAAGTGTAAAAGCTGTCTAAACAGCCTGCTGTATGGGAGGGCTAGCACCAGGAAGAAATACACACATACACATTGTACCTTTATTGTTTCTGGCCATAGGCCTTTACAAAGGCAAACTTACATTAAAACAGTTAAAACAAAAGGATGCCCCAGGGGTCAATAAACACGTTCTGGGAATGTTGGCATAGTGTATAATATCAAAGTCACTATATTCAACATTTATGTAATATTATGAACCTTAACAAATCGAAGCCTCAACTTTTTAGCTGCCAGAGCAAATTGTGCAACATAGTATGTAATATACAGCTGTGTATCAGCGAGTAGTCTTGCTATTATTTCCATTGAAGTACAGTTGGGTTACAGCTGAATAATAGGAGACAAAAATCTTTCTCTGGGAAACAGACAGAAAGAGGCTTCTCACACAAACCCTTTGAGACTGCCAACTCCATTAGACCAGAAGTATGGGTCTCCCACTTTAATCATATCTTTGGGGGTAGTATCTGTACTAACTCCATACACGTGATTCCCTCTAGTCTCCCTGAATGGCCACCTGTTTCCCCTGTAGAAACTGGGGACTTGATCCTAACTTTTCAGAAAGGCAAGGCTCCCTGCGAAGACATGATCCCTGCCGAGGTCTTTGCTATTGACATTGAGTGGTGGTCCCCTATTTTAGCCAGTCTATTCACCTACATTAACACAGGAAACCTCCTTACAGGCTGGCAAAACAGTATAGTGGTACCAAGAAGAAATAACTTTGATAGCAATGGCAGTGAGAGAAGTGGCAGTTGTGCAAGAGTATGATAATCTGGTTTAGTATTGCTAATTTGATGTGGAAGTCACTCAGAATAAAATAGTATGGAACAAAACTTTAAAAAAACACAAACCATAATAAAACAATAATCCAAACAGAAGACCAATCATCATCATCATCATCACCTTGGAACTGCAGAGCTGGAAGGGATCTTATGCATCATTGAGTCCAGCCCTTGTCAAGGAGGCAGGGTGGGGAATCCAACTCCCAACCTCTGGCTCTTCAGCCAGAGACCTAAACCACTGAGCTTAGGCAACAGCCCGAATAGAGTTTTGACTCAATTATTACCCACAGAACACATTTTTAGCCCATTGTAAAGTCTATAATGATGGGACCTAATGGAATTACAAAAAAGAATATTATTGCTGTTATTTTTAATTAGCAGCAGCTGCTGCTGCAATCAGGAACATGGGAAGTATAGGTCCCAAATCACCCTACAGTTGCTTCCCACTTCATACATCCACAAGACAGAGATGCTGATTTCAGCATCTTCCCCTATACAGGAAGTAGCTGTACTGAGGTTTATAGTATAGCACCATTTAGACTATATGATACCATACACTAGAATGTGGCTTTACTGTAGAAAGAAAAGCATCTGGTCATGTGAAAGGAACTATATTTGGCAGTTTGGGCACTTTCTTCCCATCCACCCATTTTCTACTGCCAACTACAATCTATAGTGCTTAGTTTTTGTGCCTTTAATTTAATTCCACTTAATCTTTGACTTTGTTTTTGTATTTTAATTGTATTTTTATTTCGAATTATTGCAGTCTGCTTTGAATATACATTTTCCCCAGATATTCTTGGACTACAACTCCCAGAAATCCTGGCCAGCATAGCTAGTGGTGAAGGCTTCTGGGAGATTTAATTCAAGAACATCTGGAGTCCCAAGGTTGGGAACCACTGGTCTACAGGATACCCTCTTGTGCTCACTACCATTCAAAAAGTGAAACCAAGTAAGGGAAAATCTCAGAAGCTAACTCGTTTTTTTCATCAGTTAATCACTTCTCACCCAAATACAAAGCAATTGTCAGGGCTGTTTTTTGACAAGTGTATACTGATTCCCTGGAGATACATGACAAAATGTCCCTTTCTAGAGCACTGTCACTCCATTACTTTATTTAAAGCAAGCCTTTTAAAAACTCTTCAAAGAAAAATTGTCTTTTAACTGCTTCTGTGAACTTTCATTGCTCTCCAAACATCTCCCTTCCCTGAGCCACAAAGCTGCAACAATGTGTCTACTTTGGAACAGACTTAGGGTAAGCCTGTTCTATGCATGGCTCAGTCACTCTTTTGAATGGCCTTTTTTGAGGATCAATGTTTCAGTCCCTGTAACCTGGATCCTTTCCAAATAAAATAAAAAAGCAAGTGGGTACAATAACTCTCTTTCAAGACAATCAATATTTGTCTTTTCAATTTATTTGTTCTGTTTTACAACTGGGCTGCTTGTTTTAAAAATTCATAACTTGAAAACCCTTTTCTCAAATTTCCCCAAATTTGGCACAGAAAAGAGCAGACAGTCTGCTACATCTGTGCCAAATTTGGTGCTCACATGAGGCTCAGTTTCAAAGTTATAATTTTTTGTTTGAGTTGCCCCCATTTTTAGAATTGCCTTATAGAATGTTGATTTACTCTGCCAGCACAATAACATCACTACACTCTTGTACAGTGATAATAATAATAATGTTTAAAATGTATCTATTTCTTGTTTAAATATAAGACACATCTACCCTGAAATTTGTTTTGTTTGAATTTTTGCTCTGGGGCCAAATTCAGCAGACATTAAATTAGGTCTTAGTCTGCAGATTATCTTGACTAGCGAATTCTGCAGGATATTTTCAATTACTATGCCAGGCAAAATAGAAACATTTAATACATATTAACTGTATGCTCATGGTTGCCTTTAATTGTTTGATTTCAAGTTACATCTGGAATTAGCAACAGCCCATGGGGCTGGACAAAAAGCATGAAATATCTACTCATACAGTGTAATGACAAGAGGGAAGGCACTGCTACACTCTCACCAGCAGGCATCTGTTGGAGGCAGCTGTGGCAAGGGCTATCTTCAACAGGTTCTTTGAAACTTTTACCAGTAGTGTGCCTACATGGTGCTGCATGACTTGCCACTAAACTGTCTCCAAAGGATGGGCTAAATATGCAGGTCCCCTTCACTCCTGCTGCTGACCAGCAGTAGGCATTTACTAACGTTCATTCTCACTTATCAGCCCAATGGCCATAGGTACATGTATATTCATATTATGCCAATCACATCCAGACTAGTGCCTACTGTACCTGGCTCCAATAATTACAAGGTAATCAAGTAAACGAGAACAGCTTCTCTTCTTCTGCACCATGGTCTCGCTTCCTTCACTATGTCATCTCAGTGCATTTCTCATTCATTGGTCCAACCGGCTTCTGATTATTGCCCTGAAGAAGAAAATGTGTCACCAATCTACAAATAATAAATATTTAATTCAAGGTTAAATTCACATTCATAGCAATAGCAATATTTTGATCACAAGCAACACTGTGAATATAAGCTGCAGATTTTTTACAAAATAGCCTAATTCAAGTATTCACATGTTTTCTCACCTGTACTTAATGGGTAAACATGACAGTGTAGCCTGAGTATGAAAGTGGTAGCACATTCACATAAGGCAACTCCCATGAAATCATTTCAAAAGTTTGTAGGGCCATTCCCATGCTCACAGCTGGTTCAGACTTACATGATTGGCATGCATTGGTGCCAGTATTGAGAGTGGTATAGATACTCCATTAGCACTAGGCTGTGAATGGCAAAGTAATCAGGTCAGCTGTATGTATACAATACATACAGGATCACACAAACCGTACATTGAGGCAACTTTGGTCCAAATACAGGCCTTCTCACAACACAGAATTAACTTATCATCACCATGTGCGATCAAGTCAATTCTGACTTATGGCTATCCTTTTCTGGGTTTCTGGGTTTTCCAGGTAAAGAATACTAAGAAGTGGTTTACTAATCCCTTCTTCTGGGGGGGGGGGGGGTACTCTGGGACTCTGCAGCTTGCCCAAGGCCACACAGGCTGGCTCTATTCACAGGAGGAACCATGGGGAATAGAACTCCCAACCTCTGGCTTTGCAGCCAGATACATAAACCACTGAGCTTTAATTAACCTCTAGGACTTGCAAATTCAAAATGGCATCATGCTTGTTACTTCCAGAAAATGTTGATTAGATGTAGGTATATTAACTTAGTTTATTAGCCATAATAGCTAGATGAGAAGAAACAGTATATCTGTCAGTACTAGATACTGGGGACAAACAATGCTATTATTACTACAGTGGTACCTCGGTTTACAAACACCTCAGTTAATGTAATTTTCGGTTTACGAAATTTAGGAAAATCCATTGAAAATAATGCCTCGGTTTACGGGTTTTTTTTTTCGCTGTACGAAGGAAGTTTCCCCAGGATGCATTGTGCCTGGAGGTTTATAGCGCCACCCCCGTTCCTATGGCAATCCGCATTTCGGTTTACGAATTTTCCACATTACGTAACGTCCCAGAGAATGCATTAAATTCATAAACCGAGGTACGCCTGTATCTTGCTTTGCATGCAAGCATTTGGAAGTATCTTTTAAATCAATGGAATAGAATACTGGATTAAATAGAATTTTGTCAGATACAGCAAGATTTGGCAATTCAGACTAGCATTTCATTTGATTCCTGTCAAATTAACTTTTTATACTTTTTGGAAAGAAGATACTCAGCATGTAAGATGTGGTGCTTATTCTTAATCTCTGCTTCAGAAGATTTGCTTCTACACAAATAGAATCAAAATCTTTACTCTCTTCAAACTAAAACTTTAAAAACTAGAAATCATTCTAACTTTTAAGAAGATGCCACATCACCAGCTTTGCAACAGTAGCTTTGCTACCAATCTTCCTTGGTAGCAAAAAAGGCAACCAAGATGCCAGGGACTAGAAAAGGGATAAAAAGTTTCAGATGTACTCTTTTTCTTTTATCTCTTTCTGTTAAATTTTCACATGTCTTTGACTATTTGCAGTTTGACTGACTTCCCAGTGAATTTTTTTTTTGCTTTTTGTTCTTTATTTTGTTGCAATTCTATTACCATATTTTGAAAATGGAAGCAGATATAATATAAAGCTAAACACATATATACACTTTATATTACGTAAGGAAATAGTATTTTGTGTCTAGCACTAGACCGATGTGACTGTACAGCCCTAAGAAAAAAAATCCAGAGATTTTTTTATCCAGAAAGCATGTGATCAGCTGAATTTAGATTAAAGGACTGTGTTGACTATTTTTTCATTAAAAATTAATGTCAGTATATTTCTGTTTCAATTGATACTATTTATAGCTTAAGACTCATATTCAGACTATTTTAAATATTCCAGAGTGGGCCACATTTTGCCCATTCCTGTAACTGAGAACAGTAGAGATTACAATGTATGTGGATAAAAACGCTAAAACTTAAATTGTAGCTTCAAGGTAGATTTAAGTGCTGCAAGAGAAGCTACTCAGGAAAATATGTATACAGGTATATTTGTTATACAAAGGAAAGAAATGTTAACTTTATAACTGAACAATAATAATCATGTGCTGTCAAGTCAATTCTAACTTTTAGCAACCTCTGGCTTTGCATCCAGATACCTAACACACTGAGCTATCCAGCCAGCTTTATAACTGAAGGCACACCCTTTTAGCTACCTCATGCCCTTAGGGGTAAAAATACTTTAAATAAATAAATAAATAAATAAATAAATAAATAAATAAATAAATAAATAAATAAATAAATAAAGCACTCCACACTAAAAGCTTGCAATGTAAAGTCAGCCCTTGTAAGTCAGCTGCCATTGGGGGAATTCTGCAATTGTCTTTGTTCCAAGACTAGAGATACCTAGCCTCATCTTTATCTTGTGTTCCACATTGGGAACTTGTGGGAAGCTCCTGCCCGAGGCCGTTAGTTGTTATCTTTTACAGTGAGAGCAAACTCTCCTGGCAGAGAAGCAGCAGCAGCCCAGCAGGCGGGGTGACCTCTCATTCTGCCTTTTCCCTTAGAGTTAGATCATAAGTTCAAAGACTTTCTCCGGCCAATCCTAGTGGCGATTAGGTAACTAGTATCCTATCTGAATTCTCACAACATACAATGTAACCCTTGCTAAGTTAATAAAAGAGTTCTCAAGGCATTGCCTTTAGGCTCCGCTGGTTCGGACATCTGCTTGTCGACTTCTTTGCAATTGCCTTCCTATTTTTCTGTGATCACCCCCATCATTAGGTTTCCTTTTGCTCCATAATCACCTACAGGAACTGAATATATTAGGGGAAGGAGGAATCATGCTGTCATATCCAGTCTTTATTTCAAACGAGACAGCACTGGGATTTCTCACTTGTGTAACTCACAGAGGACATGAGCAGACTGGCAAATAATGCCTTCTTATCTCTGATCTGTTATTAAAAATTGCACTGAGGCATAAAATTCCTCTCTGCATGAAGAGGAGTGGAATGGGGAGGAACTGAATTTCTCCAGAAGGAGCATTAGGGCAAGGTCTCTTGTATGCCATCTGGCCCACCAGCTTGGTTTCAATCCCTGGAAGGGAATCCACACCCGCACTAGATAGTGTCACTGTGATCAGGTAGATGTATTTACATACAAATGCAGCAGAACCAACATGTATCCTCCAACCTAATCTAACTCAATCTTGTTTGTGATACTTCATCATTCTTAAGAAGCACAATCCTCACATATATCAATGTTTATAAAAGGCATCCTGTAGTCTTCCCAAGAAAATAACTATATATAGAATTTTGAATTAAATTTGATTTATTGAAACAAAGAGGAACTATTCTGGACAAACTGCAACTATTGTAGCATATCCTATATGATGACTACTGCACCCACTGTACCTGTTACACTAAAGCACATTCTCAGATGTCAAAGTCCAGACCCACTTTTAACCTATAACAGATGTTTGTGCAAAGTAGCCCATATATAGCTTGTTCAGAGATGCTGCATGTTCAAAATTATTGTAAAAAATACTGATATCTGCACACTTTGAAAAAAATCTGAATTAACATGTATATTGCATGAACAAGACAGCAAGAATATCGTTTAGAATGCAGCGATAAGGAGTGGAGCATTTTTCAAGCCACAGAAGTGTTGTAGGTAAAGGATCTGAGGTTGCAAACATTAAAGTCTGTATTTTAAGTTTTTAAAGCTTTTTAAGAAATTAAATTCTATTCTACCTATATAAACAATATACAACTAATATGCGCTGAATCAGGGAGAAAAATAGCACTGTTTAATCCTTTTCCTCTTCAGAATGGGGAAGGAATAGGGCTCATTAAAAGTAAATGAAGCCTATAGGAATCTGAGTGCCATTTAATTAAGGGGCTCAAACACAGAGTGCACAGATGTCTTATTTCTTCTGACTTTTAAAAAATATTTTGCACTTCCTTGGCAAAAACCGATTCATGCCAACAGAAATACCCTCCAGCAAGTATCAAACCTAATTCTTTAATCCACTCCATTGCATTTTCTACAGGAGATGCTTCAGTGTTGTGCAGAGCAAACAAAGGCAGTTTTGTTCCTCAACACTGGTACCCTCACATACAAAAGATCTAAGATAATACATCTTAGCACAAATAAACTGTATATGTCTCACACAGAAAGAAGTTGCCATTCCTGCTGCACTGGTGTACAAAGTATGTATATTGTTGCTTTCCTTACTAATTTAGTCAATACTGCCTAAAAGAGGTTAGCAGAGTTGCCCAGGTCAGGCCCACTACTGTGCGTGTCCCAACATACCTCCTAGCAAGCCACCTCAGCCACAGAATTGGCAGTCCATGTGTCAGCTCGAGAGGAGAGGCCTGGTGAGGGCACTCTACCATGGGAGAAAGGCCCAGTTCAGCCAACAGGGGTACCAGGATATACAGCATAGAAGGTCATGAGTCACATATTGGGACACAAGAAAATATGGGGGCAATGATGACCAGCATGTGAAGGGGTCAGGAAAGAAGGGGAATCCAAGAAGGGCAGGGCCACAGGTATAAAATGGAGGGAAGCCTCACGAAAGAGGGGGAAAGACCTTGACACTAATAGTGAGCAGCGGGGGGGGGGGGGGGGGAAGAAGATTGAATTGGGCATACTAGCAAAGCCTTCACAGGAAGTGGACTGTGCCTTTACTGATATACCTGGCATAAGCCCCTGCAGACTGTACCAGAGTACATACTGGCCCAGGTGGGGAGCCAACTCACCCTAACCCAGAAGGGACACTGGAGACATAAGTGTTAGGTCTGACGACTCTTACTCTAAGAACTGAGGGCCAGGATCAGAAAGAAGCATGTAATGTAGAAGCGGTCACAGAGACTCATCTGTGACAAGGACTGAGCACAACCCAGGGAGGGTGAGCAGAACCACTCCTTGGCTTGCTCACAAAGACTGGGATGGACTCAGTGTGAGACAGTGGACCTATCAGGGACCAGAAGCTGTCAAGTGTTGATCTTAATAAAGAATAAGGCAAGAATCTTAATAAAGAAGACAAGATCTAATCAGTTGTATTTTTCCTATGTTACTTCCCTAAGTAAAATAGGAAAAAGCTTTTGATGCACCCCTCACCCATACGCAATGCATGATTTCTGCTTTCTCATAGACCATTCTTTCAGGAACACACATGATTTTTTAAAATAAGTAGCCTGGGCATGCAGCTTCCATGCATGCAGAGGCTGGATAGCATGAGCCTCAGGTAATCTGATTCAGATCAGTCTCCATAGCAACTCAGTCTCTTGTCCCTAGATCACAGCCCATTGGAACTATTAATAGAGCAAGTGTAGTCTCTCCTCCACCATACACGCACCACCCACACTACAAACAAGATTCACCTGGACTCAAAAGCTGCCTTGAGCCAGCTATCAAACAACACTATCATGGCATCAGGAAGTCTCTATCACTGCACAACATTTATAAAACACAGTACAGCCTCCTGGTTAGAAGGGCATTTGTTGTTAATTGGTAGAAGTGAGTACAGCTCTGTCACTAGCTGCTGGTCTAACCTAGGTGCCAGACTGTTAACCACATAGGCTATCTACCAGCAGCCTACTCCTTACCATATACATACAGTATACAAGCTGGCTCCCCCAGTGTTTCTGTACATGTTCTAGAATGTTGTCCTCTTTTCTTTTAGGTATATTATCAAGAATCATCATTCTTCCTAGCACTCAGCACACAAAGAAAACAGCAGCAAACCTGTTTACGTGCCTGAGATCATATATTCCTAAAATATGCATTTGTGTACATAGAAAAGGACAAAGAAGCAAAGAGACTTCATAATTCTTTCTGTGAGTTTCATTTTTAAAAAGGCCAGGGTGACCTTTCTAGAGGACACAAACAGATGCTGGCTGAAGAAATTCCCAATTGTAGGAGTGAAGTAGTGGGAGAATTAATAGCTAGGTAGTGTGTTCTTGACAAACAATCCCACACAGCTATTGCACAGCAATTCCAGACAAACTTAGCCTCCTGCTCCACTTTCCCATCTAAAAGCTTCTTCATAGAATTATAGTGGGTTCCCCCTATCTCTGCATATCTTAAATTATTTACTTATTGAAAGTGAAAGAAGAAAGTGCCAAAGCAGGACTGCAGTTGAATGTTAGAAAAACTACATAACTTGATGTTGACAATGAAGAAACTGAAGATCACATACATTCTTGTATTTCCGATCACCTTGTATGGGTGTGAAAACTGGACAAGAAAAATGTATTTGTTTGAAATGTGGTGCTACAGGAGAGCTTTGTGGATACTCTGGACTGCCGAAAAGATGAATAAGTAGATCTTAGATCAAAGAAAGCCTGAACACTTGCTCTGGAAGCAAAAATGAGGAAACTGAGGCTGTCCTACTTTGGGCACATCATGAGAAGGCAGGATTCTCTGGAAAAAACAATAATGCTAGGAAAGATGGAAGTAGGAAAAGAGAAAGACCAAATATGAGATGGACTAACTTGTTAAAGGAAGCCACAAGCTTGAGTTTAAAAGAGCTGAGCACGGCTGTTGAGAACAGGACAATTGCTCATTCATGGGGTCACTAAACGTTGAGGGCAACTTGACAGCACATAACAACAGCAGCTCCTATTTAATGCAGCACATATAAAGGTACAAGAGAGAACTTGTGTGCCCACATTAATGCACATTCATGTTCACTCACTTATTTTGAGACATTTACAATCCATCTTACCAACAAGTCCTGCAAGTGCAAGCAAACGTGCATGTCTCAGAGGACATGCACACACCTGTACTATTTCTTTCAAATGACAATATAGCCCCTTGTTCTTGCTCAAAATTGTTCTACCTTTCCACACTACACAAAGAGAATTTCTCTCATGCCCTCCAGAGGGTTCAGCAAGACCTTCTGAGCAAAAAGTAAAATAAAATAAAATGATTTATTTTTTTAAAAAAAGACAAATATGGGGGCCTGGGGCCCCAAAAAAGGGCTTGGATGCTGTGTACAACTCACAGGCAACATGTTACCTATCCCTGAGATAAACTATATGGGTCAAAACTACTGCTAACAATTCTTTGTCCTATCTCGACTAAAGAAACCAATACTTTGCCAGCAAAATGAGCACTTGTTTATTTATTTTTTGACAAAACATGCCCCTACTCATGTATCAGCTGCCTTGGAAGTGGGTGGAGATGGGCATGTCTACCTAAGCTCATTGTGTGCCTGCAATAGATTGAAACACATACGATCTTCAAAACTCTCTGCATATCTTTTCTTCTTTTATGCAGGGATATACCACCAATCCTGGTGGTAAGAAAGAAAGAAAGAAAGAAAGAAAGAAAGAAAGAAAGAAAGAAAGAAAGAAAGAAAGAAAGAAAGAAAGAAAGAAAGAAAGAAAGAAAGAAAGAAAGAAAGAAGAAGAAAGAAAGAAAGAAAGAAAGAAAGAAAGAGGGGGAAAAAAGAAAAGAAAAGAAATGAAATGAAAAAAAAAATAAAGCAACAATGGTGTCAAACAACTACTTAAAGAAATAAGTGCTTCTGTGCAAGCAGAACACTGATGAAGAGAAAAAGATCCAACTCATTTGGGACAAGGAGTTCCCTATGTAAGGAGATGCCAACAGGAAAACAGTCTCCTGCACTATCACAAATCATATCTCTGAAATGAATGACACACACAAGAAGAGTGCAACAGCTGATCTTAAATGCTGAGCAGTTTTACATGACAGATGTCACAGAATCATAGAATAATTGAGTTGGAAGGGGCCTATAAGACCACTGAGTCCAACCCTGCTCAGTGCGGAATCCAAGTCAAAGTAGATCTGACAGATGATCGTCCAGTTTTCTCTTGAATACTTCCAGCATTTGAGCGCTCACGACCTCCCAAGGTAATTGATTCCATTGTCGTAGTGCTCTAACACAGAGGTCGTCAACCCCTGGTCCACGGCCCGATGCAGGTCTGTGGGCCTGAGCCGGACCGGGCCGCGGAGACAGACCTCCCGGCCCCACCGGCACGCCCTCCCCTCCCCACAGCTGCTTTGCGCACACACACACGTGCCAGCACTGGTGTGAGCACTCCCCGACCCCTTCACGCATGCGCCCGAGAGAGCACGTGCATGCTAGCGCCGGCATGAGTGCTCCCCCACCCCCTTCGCGCATGTGCATGAGCGCCTGCACGCCCTCGCGCGGGCGCGTGGGAGCATGCATGAAGGGGTGGGGGAGCGCTCACGCCGGCGCTGGCACACGCACGTGTGCACAAAGCAGCTGTGGGGAGGGGAGTGCGTGCGGAGGGGCTGGGAGGTCTGTCTCCGCGGCCCGGTCGTATTACTGAGCCAAATATCCCCCATCTTGTAACTGTGTGTTTGGTTTGTTCCCCTAGGTGTAGAACTTTGCACTTATCCCTGTCCAATTTCATTCTGTTGTTTTCAGCCCACTGCTCAAGCCTATCAAAGTATTTTGAATTTTGTTTCAGCTTTCCAGAATATTAGCATTTCCAGCCAATTTTGTGTCATCCACAAATTTGATAAACATCTCTTGCACCCCCTCATCCAAGTCATTAATAAAAATGTTGAAGGGTACCACGCCCTGCCCCTCCGCAAGTGTTCCCCCCCACAAGCGCACCCCGCACATGCACGTGAGTGCACTCCACCCCCGTGCGCATGCGCAACGCCCCCTGTGAGCGTGACACACCCCCACGCACATGTGTGTGAGTGCGACATGCCCCCCGTGAGTGCAACACCCCCCCGCAAGCACAACACGCCGCCGTGAGCGCAACACGCCCCCTGCAAGCATGCCATGCCCCCTCAACTGGTCTGCAGTTGGGGAAAAGTTGGGGACCACTGTTTTAACTGGATGAAGCTCCTGGATATTGATGGTTCCCAGGTTAGTTGTTAAATACAAGGCTGTGTTTTCAGTGCATTTTTCTCTCTCTCCTTAACAATGAAATAATGCCATAAATGTGTGCTACATCACACCTTAAAATGTTTGAAATATATATTAAAAATTCAAATAAAGTTTTAATATGACATTTAAATCACATTTAATGGACAGGGAGATGAGAAAATAAGGACTTTACTTGGGAGAAGTGCAAGGAACTGTGCTCCAAGGCTACAGCTACACCGGCAAGTCATATTGGAATAATTCGGCTTTGCTGCAGCCTGATTCGTGGCCTATTTTGTGTTTCTGCTTGGATTAGATGATTACACATAGACTGCAGATTGTTTCAGTGCCAGCATCCACACTGGCCCCTCAAGCTGATGTGGTTTGATTTCCGCCACATGCCTCACACACCCCTTCCTTTGATTCCGCCCTCTGCAATCCCCTGTTCCCTTTTTATGGCTTATTGTAAAGTCAATGGGCTGTTTAAAGTGTTCTAAGGCACTAGGGGAAAAGAACAGTTTTCCAAAATTCTCCATACTATACAAACACATGCAGACATACCACAGAACAGTAGTCTGCAGTTTGTTATCAGAGTTGTTTCTATTTCATATCAATTTTTATCTCTCTCTCTCTCTCTCTCTCTTTTTTTTTTTTTTTTTTTTTTTTGGTCAATGCATAGGCGATCTAGTACTAAACCAGTACAGTGTATCAACATAGGTGATAAGGTGAGCTAGCATGAAACTTGATACTTTGTTTTAAAAAATAAAACAAATATTTTGGGGTGACTAGGGAGAAAGATCATGGGAGTGGGTGTTCCTACAGTCCCTAAACCAATGTCATTATAATACCACCCACAGATCTTCCCCCCGCATCCTTTTGCAGAGCAAAATAACTGATCACAGAGGGGAAAGTCCATTTGAATCATTCCAGCTTGAAAAAAGTAGAAGCCCCCAGTGGCAGAGAAAAACTCTGCATCAGAAGCAAAAAGGGCTGGACAGATTCAAATTGCTCTTTGCATCATGTAGTCACTGAAAAATGCAAATTCATCTGTTATACACCCACAGCAAATCCCACAATATTTGACCATGTAGTCGCAGCCTAAGACAGAAAGATTGTTCCAAGGGAGCAGTGAGGGGAAAGAAGCAGCAGAGAGGGAGGAAGGGAAGCTGAATTTCATATACTGACTAAACTAACCAGCTGGTTCCATATCTCCAGGCTTCTAGTATAAGAATGCATAGAGTACAACAACTTTGCCTAAGAGTACAAGATAAATACTAAGGTATCAAATCTCCTGCAGGGTTTCAAAATTGTTTGAGCCCATTGCACCCTTTAAAACAAACAATGGAAAACCACTGAAATAATTAGCCAACAAAAACTGTTTTTCTTTACTTATCAGTGTTTAGTGGAACACATCACAAATTCTTCCCGATTCCATCCAAAATATAATAACAGGGGAATCTTATGCTCAAAGATTATGTTAACTCAAAAGTTACCTCTCCATATGTGTCTTATTCTAGATGCCAACAAATGTGTGGAGAATGTATTCACATTCTATCAACATTACAGCCCATCTGTTAGAAATGATTTCAGGTATCAGTGATATATTTGGAGAGAAAAGGTAGGGCACCATTTCTGGATGGGCTGAGGCAGTTACTGGAAAATGACAAACTACTAATTCACCTCCCACAGAGTGATACGTCTTATTATGAAATGCTAATTGAAGAGCAACAGAAAATAAGGAATAATTAGGAACCTGGCGAACTAAAGTACTCTGCTCCTTGTGTGTCTGCCCCAAGGCCTACACTTTCTCTTAGTTTCAGCTGATGTTCTCTTGGCATTCTAGCAAAAAACAAAGTATACCCTGAAAACCTGATGTCTGCTTAGTCTGCTATATGGAAGACAGAAACATACAGCAACTTTACATTTCCTTTCATCAAACAAGTTCTGATTCTTTCAGTTATTAATGCTTGAAGCTTACAGCCTCATGATAAATACAGAAATACGTGAAAAGCTGATAGTGGACAGAGAGAGTACACTACAAGCAATAAAACATAATATTTTCTGGCTTTCTGCAGCTTTTAAATATTTGCTAGACTGCAGAATCACCAGGTAAAAGAAGTAATTCTGCCTTCTGTGCAGCTAAATATGCCTGAATGCACACACACCAGGCAGTAAAGCTGGCAGTTGAGTTTTGAGTCTTATCTGACAGTAGCTCCTGATAGTGCAGAGGGATTAGAACTGACCTACAACTGATAGCTTAAGCACCTGCCAACAGCATACTCACTTCAACACCGTACACTTTACCACCTAGCCAACAAATAAACAGCCAAGGCTGGTAAGAATATATGTAGTAAAGGGGAACCTCTAGCTCAGAAGCCGGATGTGGAATTTTATGCCTATTAGTCTGTATTTTTTGACTGCCCCTAGGCTACAACCTCGGGAGCCCCATTTCTGGGTCAGGACTCAGTATCATTTTTCCTACACCACATTTTGTACAAAAGCAAAAGTCACATCTGTAATACTTCTGCCTATGGCTTTCTGAACTGCTACAGCATGGATCCCAACAGATAATGAGGACCCTGATGGAAAAAAAGGTTCCTCACTTCTGATCTAGATTCCAGGTCACAAGACATGATGGCTAAATCAGGGACAGGGAGTCTCTGGTCCTCTACCGTGTTTTCCCGAAAATAAGACAAGGTCTTATATTAATTTTTGCTCCAAAAAATGCATTAGGGCTTATTTTCAGGGGATGTTTTATTTTACAGTCATGTCATCTTCTTCTGGTTGCTGCACAATGGTGGAGGGCAAGGTTTCACTTAACTGGGGCTTATTTTTGGGGTAGAGCTTCTATTACGAGCATCCTGAAAAATCATACTAGGGCTTATTTTTAGGTTAGGTCTTATTTTTGGGGAAACAGGGTAGATATTGTTGTTTCTAACTCCCATCAGCAACATCGAACACAGCCAATATTTGAGAATGATGGCACTCAGAATCCAACTCCCAACAATACTGTCCAAAGATGCAGGTTCCTATACCTATGAGCTAGGATTAACGGAATGCCGCAAATTAACTTATTTTTGCTGAATCATTTAAAATATTTCTTTTACTTAAACTATTTTTTCCCACAGCAGCTCAACTGATCCCTTTCCAGGCACAATTCAAAGTGCTAGTTCTAACTTATAAAGCCCTAAATGGCTTGGGCCCAACCTATCTCAAGGACTGTGTCTCCCTTTATGAGCCTGCTCAGGTGTTAAGATCATCAGGACAGACCTTTCTCTTGATCCCACCACCTTCACAGGTACATTTGGTGGAGAGGGCCTTCTCTGTTGCCGCTCCCAGACTTTGGAACTCTCTCCTACAGGAGGCCAGTTTGGCCCTATCTTTGCTGTCCTTCCACAAGCAAGCGAAGACCTTTCTTTTCAGGCAAGCTTTCCCTCAGTGACTGGTGGCCTGAGTGGGATTTTAAAATGGATTGTTATGCCTTACTGCTTTGAATGTTTTTTTAATATTGCTTGTGTTTACCACTTCTCAGAGTGGTATTTGTTTGATCCGTTTTAGGATTTCTATACTTATTGTTTTTAACTTTAAATATTATCTTTTAATGATGTAAGTCACCTTGTGTCCTTTTAAAGGAGAAAGATAAAGTAAAAATATTTTAAATAAATAAACAATAAAATAAATAATGTTTCCTTGGTTTACATTAATTATTATCCAAGAGTAAAAAGAAAAATAGTTCCTTTCCAAAACTTTGAAGGACTACTGAAAAAACAAAGAGAATGATAAGGTCACATATATAGTCTAATTTACTTTTAACTGTGTGCTGTCGAGTCCACTCTGACTTATGGAGATCCTTTCCAGGATTGATACTACTCATAAGTGGTTTACCATTCTCTTCTGGGAGCATGCTGCAATTGTGGAGCTTTCCCATGGCTACACAGGTTGGCTCTTCTCTCAGGAAGCACAGTGGAGAGCTGTATTCCCAACCTCAGGCTCCGCAGCCAGTTACCTAAAGCACTGAGCTATCCAGCTATCCACAGTCTAATTACCCTGAATATATTTAAATGCATAATACTACAGAAAGTATCATAGAATAATAGCATCAATTAGCAATCATGGCAGACAGAATAAAAACAATGGCTTTATGATAAAGTATATTCCAGACCACTGTGGTGGATGAAATTTTTTTTCTTGTCTGTCACCATCAATACACAGAAGAGCAGATCAACATAAATGATCTATGTAATTATAAAGACCTCTTAACAATGATTGTATGCCATCAAGTCAATTCTGACTGATGGCGACCTTTTCCAGTGTTTTACAGAAAGAAAAGACTCGGCTTACATCACTTTAAATCTCTTGTCATCTCACTAGCAGTACACTTTTTTTCTATATAAGATCACATCCCTTTTTGGGGTAACAAGATACTCTTGTAGATCACTGTAAAGAAATGGGTGGGAAAAACATGGCCCTCCAGATGTTGTTGGATTGCAGTTCATATGTTCCCTAGCCAACATAGACAATAGTGAAAGATGTTGGGAGTTACAGTCTGACAACACCTGCAGAGCCACACTTTTCCTACTCCTGCTTTAAATATTACATACTTTTTTCATGACAAACTAATTAACAATGGCACACAGAGCCCATATTGCATAGGGGATGAGAAGGACTGTGGGCTAAATTGTCTCCAGTATTCAAAAACAACTTCCTCAGCTCAGAATTCTGTGTGATCTCCAGCAGACTTCTGATAATGATCTTAGAGTTCCTGCAAAAAGCTAAGTAGATTGTGTTCTCTCTAAAATGAAACCTCGTGATTCAAATTTGTATTTGTGATCTGGAACCTGTTTCTCTGAAATCTCAGATGTGCAGAAGTGCACATGAACACTAAATTGTAAATGAAAGACATTAATCATACTACACCACATTTTCAAAGCCACTGGCTTCAAATATAGGCAATAAGTAGTCAATTATATGCCTCTTTGCCTAGGACAGGCAATGGAGAAAGAAGATTCTACATGTCTCAAGGGTACAGGGATGGCAAAGCACTTCAAGCTGACTCTTCAAGCTTGCAGTCTTAATCCTGGGACTTCAGTCTAACTTTTGTATCTCCCAGCTACAGTATATAGAAATTGTTATTTCTGGACTTTGCCCAGAAGTTTTGCATTGCCAGAAGAGTTCTGAAGGATCCGAAAGGATTTGAAAACCATCTTTTCATCATATTTTAATAATTTATCAGCAGCATTACCAACTGTGATTTAACCAAAGGACCACAAGGCAAAGGTTCTTCTTTATAAATTTATGTGTTGAAGTGATGAGTTCAGGCATGAAAATCTGATCCCTCTACAGAGAAAATGGTTATCAATAAATAAATGCTAACTTTAGTTGCTATATATTTCTGAATCATCCATCAATTGATAGATTAATATGGTTGCTGAATGGGCTAAAGGAGAAAGGGAATGCATCCAGGCTACCCTGTTAATCGTTTTAAATGCTGCGTAGAACCCAACTCAGGATTGCTATAGTCTCCTCGGCTTGTTTCCTGGGGGACTTCAATATCCATGCTGAGGCAGCTTTGTCAGGAATGGCTCAGGACTTCATGTCCTCCGTGACGACTACGGATCCCATGGTTTTGGATAATTATTAGCCTGTCTTCAAAGTTCCATTCATGGGCACAGTGCTATCACAGGTTGTGACTTCTCAGCTCCAGGGGTTCCTGGAAGAGATAGATTATCTAGATCCATATCAGTATGGCTTCAGGGATGGTTATGTGATGGAGACTGCTTGGGTCACCTTGGTGGATGACCTACACCAGGAACTGGACAGGGGAAGTGTATCCCTATTGGTTCTGCTGAATCTCTCAGCAGCTTTCAATATCATCAATCATGGTATCCTTCTGGCCCATCTCTCTGGGATGGGACTTGGAGGTAGTGTTTTACGGCGGCTCCGGTCCTTCCTGGAGAAGAGAACTCAGAGGGTGGTGCTGGGCAATTCTTGTTCAACACCCTGGCCATTGGCATGTGATCTCCCTCAAAGTTCTGTTTTGTCTCCTAAGTTATTTTTTTAATTATTATTAGATTTATATACCGCCCATCTAGAACGTGCCTACTCTGGGCGGTTTACATATAATATAAAAGTAAACTAAGATAAAATCCAGATTAGTCCAAGATGGGAAAGGAAAAAAGAAGAAAAAGAAGGAGGAGAGAGGAAAAAAAGAAAAGGGGAGATAGGCTAGGTAATGGCTGTAGGGAAGGCCTGTCTGTATAGCCATGTCTTCAGGTTAGTTTTGAAGGCCCTCAGCGAGGGAGCCAGGAGGATCTCTACAGGTAAGTTGTTCCAAAGGCGAGGGGCCACTGCCGAGAAGGCCCGATTTCTAGTTTTTTCCCACCGGATCTCTCTTGGCGTTATGCCCCTCAGCCGCCCGGCCTGACTGGAGTGGGTGATACGGGTAGAACTGGGCGGAAGAAGGCTCTCTGCCAGGTATCGAGGTCCTAAACCGTTAAGGGCTTTATATGTAATGGTTAGCACCTTGAAATCAATGCGGAAGCGGATAGGTAGCCAGTGTAAGGCGGCCAAGGTGGGGGAAATACGGTGAAATCTTTTCACCCCTGTTAATAGCCTCGCCGCCGTGTTCTGGACCATCTGAAGCTTCCGCATCAGTCTCAAAGGAAGCCCCACACAGAGAGTGTTACAGTAGTCTATTCTTGAGACTACGAGCACATAGTGAGCGCCCCCGTGTCTAGATAGGGATGCAGCTGGGCAATCCGCCAAAGATGTAAGTGGGCAGACCGAACCACGGACGCTACCTGGGTCTCCATGGTAAGCGCTGGGTCAAGATGGACCCCCAGACTGCGAACTGAATTCTTTGTGGTGAGAGTCACCCCCCCAAAAAAGAGAGGGAGTTCCCTAAATCACTGACATTGGGGCCACCCACCCGCAGGACCTCCGTCTTGTCCGGGTTCAACCTTAGTCCATTCCACAGCATCCATTGCAGAACGGCCTCCAGGCAGCGCCCAAGGGACGGAACGGCATCCACTGCAGATGGAAAAAAGGAGATGTAGATCTGGGTGTCATCAGCATATTGGTGACACGAAGCTCCACATCCCCGGATGACCCCCCCCCCCCAACGGCCTCATATAGATGTTAAACAGCATTGGGGAGATGATCAAACCCTGTGGGACCCCATAACTGAGGGACTACGGGGCCGATACATTCTCGCCAAGCTGAACTCTCTGGGGACGGCCCTCTAAGAAGGACTGGAGCCAAGCAAGAGCAAGGCTACTAATCCCCAACTCAGAGAGCCTCCCCAGGAGGATACTGTGGTCGACGGTATCAAAGGCGGCTAAGATATCAAGATGGACAAGCAAGGACATTTTGCCCGTCGGCCTCCCTAAGTAGGTAATCCAGCAGGGTGACCAATGCTGTTTCTGTGCTGTGGTGCGGCCTGAAGCCTGACTGAAACGGATCCAGGGCATCGGTTTCATCCAAGAGATCCTGAAGCTGGTCGGCCACCACCCTCTCAACCACCTTGCTGAGAAAAGAAACATTGGTGACGGGCCTATAATTGCCAATGTTGTCCACCGCCAAGCTCAGTTTCTTTCTAATGGGCCTAATGAGTGTTTCCTTAAGGGCAAGAGGAACCTGACCCTCAAGAAGACACCCATTTATTATTTCAGTGGCCCATTCAGTTATCACCGGCCTGGCAGCTTTGATTAGCCAGGCCGGGCAAGGGTCAAAGGAGGAGGTGGTGGCTCGGCAGTGATCAAGGACCTTGTCCACCTCTGCGGACATCACAGGTTGAAACTAAGTAATTCTCAACAGACAAGGCGCTGCACTGGATGTCTCAGCTCGATCCACTGTTTTCAAATAGGGTGCAAGATCCCAGCAGATTTAACATCTACATGAAACCAATGGGAGAGGTTGTCCGGAATTTGGGGGTTTGGTGTCACCAGAAGGCAGATGATGCCCAACTCTATTTCTCCTTTCCATCTAAATCCAAGGAAGATGTTCTAGTTTTAGATTAGTGTCTGCTGTCAGTAATGGACTAGATGAGGGCGAATAAACTGAAATTTAATCCAGACAAGACAGAGATGTTCCTGGTTAGCCAAAAGGCAGATCAAGGAATCCCTATTCAGCCTGTGCTGGATGGGGTTACACCCTCCTCTGAAAACACAGGTGCACAGCTTGGTGGTGTTCCTGGATTCATCTCTGAGCCTAGATGCCCAGGTTTCAGCGGTGGCCAGGAATACCTTTGCACAGTTAAAACTAGCATGCCAGATGTGCCTGTTCTTTGAGAGATCTGATTTGGCCATGGTGACACATGACCTAGTTACATCTCGACTGGATCACTATAACATGCTCTACATGGGGTTACCTTTGGAAAATGTTCTGAAACTCCAGCAGGTCCAAAATGCCACAGCCAGATTGTTTACTGGGGCTGGTTACAGGGAACATATAACTGTCCTGCTACAGCAGGTCCACTGGCTACCAATCCGTTCCTGGGCACAATTCAAAGAACTGTTTTTAACCAATAAAGCCCAAAACGGCTTGAGTCCAAAGACTCCAAACTATTTAAAAGACCGTGTCTCCCTTTATGAGCCTGTCCAAGTATTAAGATAATCAAGAGAGGCCTTTATTTCAGTTCCACCACCCTCACAGGTCCGTTTGGTGGGGGCACAGGAGAGGGCCTTCTCTGTTGCTGCTCCTGGAGTGGAATTCTTTCCCATTGGAGGCCTGGCTGGCTCCATCTTTGCTGTCCTTCTGGAAGGAGACAAAGACCTTTCTCTTCTAAAGGTTTTTCTTTAAATGACTGGTTGACCAAGTTTTTTTTTAAAGGGATTATTTTATTCTGTTGTTTTACTTGAGCTTTTAATATTGTTCTTGTTTATGAGTTTTAATATATGTGTTTAATGCTTTTTAAATATTGTAAGAATTTATTATTTTAGCTTTGTTTCTTTTCATAGCGTAAGCCACCTTAGATCCTTTAGGAGAAAGGTGTCATATAAATATTTTAAATAACTATACAATAAAAAAGAAACTAAAACTAGTTGTGGATCCCTGAGGAAAGTAGCTGTCTGATATACGCATTGGCACACATTGTTGCCTTATCCATACATACTTTCTATAGGTCCTGTCATATAGACTAAGAAGCCATAAGCCCCACTGAACACAGTAAAAATTGCTTTTGCGTAAGCAAGTAAACAGACTGCACAGTATGCCAGTCAGTTGTTTATTTCAAAAAAACTGTGATATGTACCGAGGCCCTAGCTTCCAAAATTTCAATGTGAGAGTGAAATGAAAACCTTGAAAACGTTTCTCATTTGCTAGATGTAACTCACTTCAGCACTTCATCCCTGATTTCATCATTCCAGCAAAAAGAGTATTTTAGGTTGTCAAAAAAAGCTGTATAATACATGTAAAGCGTTTATTTCATTGCCCAGATTAAAATTCTGGACATTTCTAGTATATTCCAGTTCTTTCTATTGGCTATTTCCCTACTTTTTGACCAAACTGCGGGAGGCAGTGGAAGACAGTAGGGCCTGGCGTGCTCTGGTCCATGGGGTCACGAAGAGTCAGACACGACTTAACGACTAAACAACAAAATTTCCCTACTTAAAATAATCTAAATATTTCTTCAACAAGATGTATTGTGAGCTTTAAAGAATTATAGATGTTTAGCAGCCTGAACGTAACATGTTATCTCCAGCTCCCTTGGTGTCTATTATTTTGTTCCTACAAACTACAACAAATATGCAGTGAAAATCGTTTTAAAGATACATTCAAGGTTAAGCTGTGACAACACAGTGCCACTATTTTTCTCACAGTAAATATGTCAGTGCAGAATTTTATGTAACAGAACTGTAATGATTCATCTATTTAGTGTTATAAAAATGGTTGATTATGTAATTTTGCACAGTGTAAATTAGTTTAGCTTATTAAATGTATATATTGGTTCTACAACCAGCAGAAGTCCAAAACTGATTCAGAACAAAATTAAATATTAAAATATTGGCACAGTCATTAAAATCTAAAGAAATTAATAAAAGTGTCCATATGTAAATCGATTTCTCATTAAGTAATGAAATGAATAGCAAAAATAGTTATTAAAAACAGTTTTGATTAACTGTATCAAAATGTCCAGGCAAGAGAAACAACTTCATGTGAGGCCAAAAAGATGACCAAGATGATGCCAGATGGTCTTCTCTGGGAAAAGTATTCCACAATGAAGCATGCAAATCATGTATACAATCTGCACATGCTATAACAGAGAAGGAATCCTCTGATTAACAAGGGGGATACTATAATCTCACAGGGCTGAACCCAGCATCGCACTAGTGGCACTTTCCTTCTAGTCCCTTCCTCCAGCAGCTCTTCTACAGTTGTTTTTGGGAGGGCAGGTAGGTAGTGGGGAGGTGTCATAATTGTCCTGCTGTTCCTCTAGTGGAAGTCCATCACTGAATCCTTCCCATAACTGACAGGCTCTCCCCAACAGAAAAGCTGTACAAAATATGACCCTCTCTTCCATACAGCCATAAATGACAAAAGGAAGTTTGAGAAGAGAGGAAAACAACCATTAATTTACAACCAGCTTTTTCTAGGGTTATAAAGGATTCAAAGCATCTTACGCACACTATATAAGCACATATGTAAAAGAAAAACTGTCCAAGAAAAAGTAAATTACACAAAAACTGCTACATTAAATGTGTCAACATTATACAACATCTCTGTTAATCTACTTCATAAACTCTGATCAAATGCAAAAATCTTAATCTTTCCTCTAAGGATTTATAGCAAGTTGAAGAGGAAATTCCACAAATAGCATAGTGAAAAGGCACTTCTCTTATACTTTTACAGATCCCACAGAATATGATTTGGTGAGAGCTAAAACAAGTTGCCTGCCTGAGGCTCGGGGAGCGGAGGGGCTCCAGTCACAGGACAATTCAGCATTTAAGTTGTGCTCAAAAGAATGAAGGTAGTTAGTAAAATAAGGGGACTTCTATTTTTTTTTCAAACTGGAATGATCTGAACAGGCTTTCCCCATGTGATCAGTTGTTTTGTCCTCCAAAAGGGCAGGAGACATGACTGTGGATGGTATTCTGGTGACCTACTAAGCTGTGTGTGATGTTTTGGATAGCAGGATCACCTACCTCCACAATCTTTCTCCCTAGTCATATCAAAGTATTTTTCAATATTTTTAAACAAACTACCAAGTTTAGCACTAGATCACCTCTGCAGAGGAAAAAAAAGGATTAAAATCAATGTGAAACAGAAGCAACTGTGATGAACTGCAGCAGACCACTATGTTTCCACAGTATGTGCATATGTGTTTCTACATTGTGGAGAATTCTGGAAAATTGTCCCTTTTCCCTAGCATCATGCAACACTTAGAACAGCCCACCAGCTTTACAATCAACAATAAAAGGAGAGCAGGGGATTGGCAGAGAGTGGGGTCAAAGGAACGGAGGCTATAGGCTGTGGCGCAGATAAATCTGCTTCAGCTGAAGGGGCCAGCATGGACAATCCTCAGTCTCCATGTGATCACTTGACCCAAACAGAAGCCTAAAATAGGCTATGAATCAAGCTGCAGCAAAGCCAAATAGCTCTGATTCAGCTTGCCAGAATAATCACAGCCTAAATTAAGGCTGGTCTCATACACTCCTTCTACTTTGTCCCTTTTCCCTGCACTAAGCTACAGTATGGCATTCTGCACCAACTGGAGCTTTGAAAAGCTTGAACAAAAGTTCACAGATAACTGATTGCAGAGATTACAAAAACATCCATAACTACAGCCTTGGTCTCCAGGAAGAGATATAGCTAGCATATCAGTTATTCACGAAAACATTTTACTGGTCACAGCAACATCAGAGGTCAGAAATATTATGAAAGGATTATATAAAACGTAGTGAAGTGTGTGCTATTAGCTTTTGTGGATTGATGTACAAAGCACTTTGACTGTTCAATTCTATCTTTGTCTGCTCAGATGTAAGTGTGGCTACAGTACTGTAACTTCAATGGTCTTTATATGTATTCCTGCATACTTTTATAATTCATTTAAAATATACACTTTGTTTTTCTTTACTCCTTTTTCCACCCTATTTTTCCTCACCACATTTAATACTCTGCTAAAAACATTTCTCCTCTTAAAAATGTCCATCTTCTGACTAGTATAGAATCTGCATGTAGTCTCTGCAGTCACTTGCCATTTTATTGATACTTTAAAGACTAACAAGTTTTATTTGATATAGACTTTCACAGGCTATAAACCACTTCTGAATTGGAAGAAGTGGACTATATAGTACACAAAAAACTATACTTAATAAAGGCACAAGACCACTTATTATTTTTGACAATGACAATTTAACAATTTAAGACAATGTTAAGATTAACTAAATGTATAAAAGTAGCTAAGGTGGGGGAGACTTCACAGCATTTCTTCTCAAAGTATTGGCAGTCAAGGAAAAGAAGGATTCAAACAAATAACCAACAGAAAAGAAGAGAACGTAACGAAAGAATAGCTATGTAGGTTGGTTGCTGTAGGTTTTTCAGGCTGTTTGGCTGTGTTCTAGGTTTTTCGGCCAAACAGACCGAAAAACCTACAACAACCATCGGATCCTGGCCATGACAGCTTTCGAGAATACAACAGCTATATACTTTGTCAAGTATGTGCTATATAGCTGTAGCTCTCAATATACAATGTACTGTGTACATGGTAGTCATTTTCTCAGTTTTGTTTTACTTTGAATGCATTTACTCACTGAACAGAAACACGTGCCTATACTGGGAGTGTACCACATGTCAGAGCTCTTGACACTGATTTAGGTAGCAGCTGTTCTCTGTTAATTGCATCGAAAAGATACAGAAACTAGTGTAGGCACAATCAAAAGCTTTTTATATAGATCAGAGAAACCTCTTTGAAGACATTCAAACATCCCAAGAGAATCACAGCTAAATAAAAAAAAAGTTCAGAAAAATCGAAGAGCAGCAAACCCTCACTGATGAGGATCTTGATGACAGGAGTCTGGTGTTTTGTGAATCCAGAACTTAATTGTTATTTGACTGCAAATAAATGTGTGGATGGTCAGATATTAAAATAGCCATGCCCTCCAAAGCAACATCACAGTGTAAAGTTGCACTACAGCAGATGGTAGAAAGAAGCCATGAAAAGCCATTCCTAAGCTCCTTAATACCTCATTCCTTCTCTCTGCAAGATATGACAAGCATTTATTGAACTATTTCAATATTAGAATACACAATAATTATAGTCCATTAGCAATTTATCAGTTGTACATGAAATATTCCTGTTGTTCTTTCCAGAAACTACACAGAATTCCTCTACTCATGAAGAAAATAAGAGAGATTTTGAATATGCAAACTAATAATTATTTGAAATGTAAGTCTTTGGTGCTGGACTCTAATTTTATGGTAGCAACTCATAGCTTCACAAGCACAATTACATTTTTCAATTCATCTTTCTACATGTGAAATGACTGTTCTCTCAGAGAATATTTAGGGAAGGGAATATTTAGAGCTATTCTGAGCATGTGTCCCACAGCTATAGAACTGAGTGTCTCTGAAGATTCAACAAAGCCCAGTGACTTTCTGGAATTTTCTGACAGGGCCCTAGAAATTCATTTGAGTCTCTCAAGTGTTATTTCTTCAAATCTGAATATTACTAACCTGCAGTGGACAAAGTGGAACAGTTATGCTAGTAGATTGGTTCTGGAGGGTTATACATAGCTGGCTGCTTCCTTGGAAGCCACCACTTCCAGGTACCTTCAAGTGGCGGCTCCCAAGAGGATCAACTCCATGCAGTTTTTGTCCTTCTCAGTGAATAAAGGCAAAGATTGTGCTAAGCAACTTAAGAAAGTGGCCGTCTGGAAAAGACCTCATTAAACCTAATCCAGTTTAGGGTGGGGAATACAACAGGCAAGATCTCCTTTAGTCAAACTTTCATAGATATTATTGTTCATTGTAAATGTTCCTGGTGGAGTTGGCTAGAATTTTTAAATGAACGTTCTTTCAGTACGTCAGTAAAAGGAATGTAACATTAGTAACCAAATATTATATATATAATATTTGGTTACTAATGTTACATTCCTTTTACTGACGTACTGAAAGAACGTTCATTTAAAAATTCTAGCCAACTCCACCAGGAACATTTACAATGTTAGTAACCAAACATTATATAAGGCATTATATATATGGCTGTGCAGCAAGCAGGGGGATGTCTCATTGCAAAATTTTAGGGAACTCTTTTCCAATCATAAGCCAGCTGTGCTCAAAGTCAAATCAAGTTCAACAGACTACAGCCTATAGTATGTCTACAGTATCTGCTGAACACCCAAGAACTGTCAATAGATTCTTTATATCATGTTTAATCTATTTCACTTTTTCGTTTTCGAGCCTAACAGAGCAGCAGCTCCACCATCCCTTGATTACGCATTTTGTAATTTTCCAGCTGAACAGAAATTCAAGTCAGAAGCGAGTAAGATCAACCACAAACACTTCCTGCGAGGCATAGCAAATACACACATGCACACTCACACTGACATTTATATATGTATGCTCATCATTTCCATATGGAAAGGGAGAAGATCCAGGGGCTGTGGGGTAACACAGGGTGTCCCTGAAGGGGCATATAGGTGCTGTGAGACTAAGTTATCGGTTGACCTCAGCAAGGAGTGTCTGGAACTGTGTTGTATCTCCTTACTCTCCCTGATGACCTTGGTTAGCCATCCACAGGGGGAGCAGGTCCAGGAAGAACGGCTGCAGCAGTGTCCAATAGCAATGCTCAGCCCCAGCCCAGAGAGACAGATGTGTGATCCAGCATGGGGCAAGGAGCAGCATCAGCACCACATGCACACTCAGCACAAAGGTGGGACGGAAGGTGGGAACACCTCAAAATTCCTGTTTCTTTCCCAAACACACACCCCTCTAGCAACTCCAGTGCCTGCCTGCTGCAGTCCCCTAATGATCCAGGCTTTTACCCGTCTCTGCTTCCGCTCTCCTCAAGCCTCTCCCTTCGACTACACCTCCCCACACCACAAGGCAACTGCGTCAGCCGGCGAAACCCCCTCCCCACCTTTCCACTTCAAAACCCACATCCATGTCTGCCCCCCCACACACACACACACACACATCCCCTCACCTACTTCTCCATCCGTGCCTCCTCACCCGACCTCTCCTGCCAGCACACCGCCCTGCTGAACCACGAGCCCCTCTCCACCAGCCGCCAGCTGGCGGGCTTCCCACCTCTCTCTCCTCGGCTTCCCCTCCTTTCAACCCAAACCCACCCGCCCCGGCCCCCGAGCGAGTCCCTCGCCTCCTCACCGCAGGCTAACCGCCCTTCCCGGCAAACCTGCGCCGCAGCCTCTCAGCCATTTTCCCCCCCCCCACACACACACCCGCATGTCACAGAAGGGAGGGCGGGGAGGCATCGTCGTTATCGGTTTAGCTCGCGGCTGGCGCGAGGCCTGCTCTTCTTACCTGTCAAAAGGAGGCCGCGTCCTCCCCTCGTTCACGCAACTCCGCTCAGCCTCAAGCAAGCCCGGCCAGTTCCGCATCAACAACGCGGGGAGGAGCGAACCAACAATCAGGAGGACGGCGGGGAGGAGGCCGTGAAGAACGAACCATTCAGCCACTGGAAGGGGAAGGAGCGGATGAAGAAAATCGCGCCAAACCGCAAAGAGGCGCTGTGGAGTCACCGCCAAGGCCTCGGGCGAGCACCACGGCCAGCGCCTCTTTGGGCTCACGGGACGCAGGCCGGGCGGAAGCTCTGGCCTAGCCAGTCCCCTGAGGTGGTGTGGTGGTTATCAAACCCCCACCCCTGGCCCTGCCTAGACCATGTGCTGTTGAAAAGCTCTGTGATGAAAAATAAAAGTAGGACATGCAAGGAATAATTGGGTCCTTAAACGGTGTGGCAAATGAAATTACTGTTTTCCATGCCACAAAAGCAATCCTTCTCAGTGTTACCACACATTGGTAATGGGGGTACTTGACCAAGGACGTCATGCACAGTCAGCAGTGACTTTTGAAATCAAATCCTTTTTAAAAGTAGTCAGGAAGCAATACATGTGAAATCAGCCATACCTCTTCCAATGGACCGCCCTGTTCTGAAATAAAGACAAAATAGAGATTCCAAATTCCTTTCAAAATACAAATTTCCAAGAGGGTAGTCTTGATAGTCCGTTGCCTCAAAAAAACAGACTCATGTAGAACTGTAAAAGAGTAATGAGTCAGGGCAAATGGAACTTAGCCACTGCCCTCAAGTTGCCTCCCACTTAAGAGTGGCCCTGGCTGCCAGATGGGTGGTATATAAATCAAATGAATGAATGAATGAATGAATGAGTGATCTCCAAAATGTCCTGTCTTCAGGAGCCCTGCTCAGCTCTTGTAAACTCAATCCTGTAGTTCCTTTAGGGAGTCAATACATGTCATATTTGGTCTACCTCTTTTCGTGCTGCCTTCTACCTTTCCCTGCATTAGAGAATTCTTCATTCTCATGATGTGCCCAAAGCAGGACAGCCTCAGTTTTGCCACTTTTGCCTCAAGATATAGTTCAGGCTTGATTTGCTCTAGGACCCACTTGTTCATCTTGATGACAGTCCAGGGTATCTGCAAATCTCTTCCCCAGCACATTTCAAACAAATCAATTTTTTTCCTTTCAGCTTTCTTTACTGTTCAGCTTTCACATATATGCACAGTGATCGAGAGTACGATAGTGTCTATTATCTTGGTCTTGGTTTCCAGTGACACATCCTTACATTGATCTTTTCTAATTCCTTCATTGCTGCCCCTCTGAGTCTCAGTCGTCTTCTGATTTCTTGGCTGCATTCTCCATTTGGATTGATGATTGAACCAAGGTAGACAAAACATTTTAATCATTTCAATTTCTTCATTATCAAAATTAAAGTTGTATAGATCTGCAGTAATCATAATTTTGGTTTTCTTAATGTTCAGCTGAAGTCCTGCTTTGGCACATTCTTCTTTCACTTGTACTAAAAGTCATTTCAAGTTATTGCTGCTTTCTGCCAGTAAGATTGTGTCATGTGCATATCTTAAATTATTAATATGTCTCCATCAATTTTCATTCTTTCTTCATCTAGTCTGGCTTTCCTTATGATATGTTTTGCATACAGATTGAACAGATAAGGAGATAAAATGCACTCTTGTCTGACACCTTTATCTATGGTAAACCATTCTGTCTCTCCATATTCTGTCCTAACAGTGGCTTTTTGTCTACAATACAGGTCAGGACAATGAAGTGCTGAGGCATAGCCATTTCTTTCAGAACAACCCATAATTTCTCATGATCTATAAACCCAAAGGCTTTGCTGTAGTCTACAAAGCATAGACTGATCTTCTGAAATTCTTTTGTGCACTCCAGTAACCAGCGGATAATGCAATATGATCTCAAGTGCCTCTTCCTTTTTGGAATCCACCTTGAACATCAAGCATTTCTCACTTCGTACAAGGTAAAAGCCTTTATCACAACACCTTGAGCATCACTTTGCTTGCCTGGGAAATTAAAGCAATGGTCCTATAGTTACTGCATTCCTTGGTGTCTCCTTTCTTAGGAATTGGAATGCATACTGAACATTTCCAGTCTGCGGACCATTGTTTTGTTTTCCATAATTGTTCACATATTCTTGTTAGGATTTTGACAGATTCAGTCTCTGTGGCTTCAAATAGTACTATTGGTATCCCATCTATGTCTGGTGATTTCAGAGCAGCTTTTACTTCACTTTCTAGAATTGCGGGTTCTTCATCATAGGATTCCTCTTCAAAGGAATCTGTTATCCTTTAATCTCTTCTGTATATGTTTTAATTATACTATTTCCACATTCACTCTATTTTTCCCAGACTGCATCACTGGAACCAGTTGTATTCGCTCTTGCCTTTCCATTGGACTATTCCAGTGACGTGGAGAGGGGGGATTTGCTGCTTGGGTAACAGCTTATCCTCCATATTATTTTACCCAAGCTTCGTGCTCTGGAGAGGACACTCCAGCTTCGCATACAGCGTCAAAATAACACGGGAAGTAGCAGTTACCGGTTATAAGTCTTTGCTCGATTGGCATAGAGCATGACGCCAGGGGCTACTTCCGATGGTGGGAGAGGTCATTGCACCTCACTAGGTAGCTACCGCCCGCCTTAAGCTGGGCAGCCCCCAGCAAGTAAGGTGCTGCCTCGCCACGGTCTGTTAACCTCACGGGGTGCGTGGGGTTTAGGGTGAAAGCCGAGAAGCAGATCGATAACCTTGCACCATGCAATAATCATAAGAAAACTTCTGCCCTAAAGTTGGGAACCTGGAATGTTCGGACAATGACCTCTGGCTTTTCTGACAACCTGCAGGAAATAGGCGACGCACAGAAGACAGCTGTCATCGACATGGAACTGAGTAGGCTGCAGATAGACATTGTTGCCCTGCAAAAGACGAGATTGCCAGACTCGGGATCTGTCAAAGAAAAAAATTTCTCATTCTTCTGGCAGGGAAAACCATTGAATGAGACCATGGAATATGGTGTTGGCTTTGTGGTTAGAAATACTCTGCTGAAATCCATTGTTCCACCTACTGCGGGGAGTGAAAGAATCTTGTCTCTGCAGCTCCACTCATCAGCAGGACCGGTCACCCTCATTAGTGCATATGCACCAACATTGTCGTCTACAAAGACAAATTCTATGATGATCTGGCAGCTATTATCAAAAAAATCCCTGAGAGAGACCCACTGTTCATTCTCAGAGACTTTAACACTAGAGTTGGTGCTGGTAGCAATTCTTGGCCCACTTGTCTAGGCTGCTTTGGCATTGGGAAGATGAACGAAAATGGCCAACGCTTGCTGGAGTTTTGCTGTTATTATGGTCTTTGTGTCAGCAACACGTTCTTTAATACGAAGCTTCAACACAGAGTCTCCTGGAGACATCCAAGATTGAAGCATTGGCATCAGCTCAATTTGATCCTCACTAGATGCTCTAGCCTTCCTAGTATTATGATCACACGCAGTTATCAGTGTGCTGATTGAGATACTGATCACTCCCTGGTGTGTAGCAGAGTCAAACTGCGAATAAAGAGATTGTATCACACGAAAAAGGAAGACCACGTATTGACATCAGCAAGAGTCGCGACAAGAGAAAAGTAGAGGAATTTGCCCAAGTGCTTGAGGAAACTCTTCCAGGCCCAGCTGTTGCAAATGCACCTGAACGATGGGAACATTTCAAGAATGCTGTTTATAACACCGCCTTGTCCACATTTGGCAAGAAGACCAAAAAGATGGCAGACTGGTTTGAAGCCCATTCGGAGGAGTTGATGCCAGCCATCGAGGAAAAGAGGAGAGCTCTAGTAGCATACAAAGCCTGTCCTAGTGAGTACAACTTGCAGGTTCTTCGAGTTGCTCATAGCAAAGTCCAACAGGCTGCCAGGAGATGTTCTAACGATTATTGGCTTCAACTCTGCTCTCAGATACAGAAAGCAGTGGACACAGGTAACATCAAGGGAATGTATGACGGTATCAAGCAGGCTTTAGGTCCAGTACAGAAGAAATCTGCTCCTTTGAAGTCTGCTACAGGCGTGATCATCCAGGACTAAGCACAGCAGATGGAACGCTGGGTGCAGCACTACTCTGAGCTATATCATAGAGAGAATGTAGTAACCGAAGAGGCATTAAATAACATTGAGTGCCTGCCTGTCTTGGAAGAGTTGGACAGCGAACCAACTTTAGCAGAAATAAAAGCGGCCTTGGATTCCCTCGCCTCCGGCAAGGCACCTGGGAAGGATAACATCCCTGTTGAAGTGCTGAAGTGCTGTAAAGAGATCGTCACCACTGAGTTGTATGAAATCTTTTGTCTTTGCTGGAGGGAAGGTGGAGTACCACAGGACATGAAGGATGCAAACATCATCACATTGTACAAGAACAAAGGCGACAGGGGTGACTGCAATAACTACCGTGGCATCTCTCTTCTCAGCGTTGTAGGGAAGCTGCTTGCCCGTGTTGTGCTAAAGAGGCTCCAGGTGCATGCAGACAGAGTCTATCCAGAATCACAGTGTGGATTTCGAGCTAATAGATCCACCATCAACATGGTATTTTCCTTCAGACAGTTGCAGGAGAAATGTAGGGAACGACAGCCACTATTTGTGGCCTTCATAGATCTTACAAAGGCCTTTGATTTGGTTAGGCCTTTTTAAAATACTTCCCAACATTGGATGTCCACCTCAACTCCTTAACATCATCAGTTCCTTTCATGAGGAAATGAAGGGCACTGTAGTTTTTGATGGCTCAACATCAGATCCCTTTGACATCCGAAAGGGAGTGAAACAGGACTGTGTCCTCGCACTGACCATGTTTGGGATCTTTTTTACTGTCATGCTGAAGCACGCTTTTGGAACTGCAACAGAAGGTGTCTATCTCCAGACTAGATCAGATGGAAAGCTCTTTAATCTCTCTAGATTGAGAGCGAAGACCAAAGTCCATCTGAAATGCATGAGGGAGTTTCTCTTCATCGATGATGCAGCTGTTGTTGCCCATTTTGCTGAAGAGCTCCAACAACTCATGAATCGCTTTAGCAAGGCCTGTCAAGACTTTGGATTAACAATCAGCCTGAAGAAAACACAAGTCATGGGCCAGGGCGTGGACTCACCTCCCTCTATTACCATCTCTACACAAGAATTGGAGGTTGTTCATGATTTTGTGTACCTTGGTTCAACAATCTCTGACACTCTCTCCCTAGATGTCGAGCTGGATAAATGCATTGGCAAAGCAGCTACCATGTTCTCTAGACTCACAAAGAGAGTATGGTTTAATAAGAAGCTGACGGCATATACCAAGATCCAGGTCTATAGAGCCTGTGTCCTGAGTACATTCCTGTACTGCAGTGAGTCCTGGACCCTTTGTACATGGCAGGAGGATGTTGAACACATTCCATATGCGTTGTCTCCGACGCATTTTTGGTATCACCTGGCAGGACAAACTTCCAAACAGAGTAGTCCTAGAACGAGCTGGAACTTTTAGCATGTGTACATTACTGAAACAGCGACGTCTACGTTGGCTTGGGCATGTCGTGAGAATGGCTGACAGTCGGATTCCAAAAGATCTCCTGTATGGAGAATTGGTGAAGGGAAGCGCCCCAGAGGGAGACCACAGCTGCAATACAAGGATATCTGCAAGCGGGATTTGAAGGCCTTAGGAATGGACCTCAACAGATGGGAAACCTTGACATCTGAGCGTTCAGCCTGGAGGCAGGCGGTGCAGCATGGCCTCTCCCAATTTGAAGAGACACTTGTTCAGCAGGCCAAGGCAAAGAGGCAGTCCTGAAACCAGCAAAATCAGGGAGCTGGACAGGGGACAGATTGTATTTGTCTTCATTGTGGAAAGGATTGTCACTCTCAAATTGGCCTTCTCAGCCACACTAGACGCTGTTCCAAGACCTCTATTCAGATCACGTTACCATAGTCTCTTGAGACTGAAGGATGCCTACACAGGGAGTTAAAGCTTTAACATGATGTTCACAGTAGGACTATGTTTTGTCATGTCATTTCCTTCAGGAGAAAAAGCTTTCCTCAGTATATGCCATCTAGTTCACTTAAGAGGAGTGAACCATTGTATACTACATTTCACCGGGGAGAAGATTCTGGTCCTTTTCTGCTTTTTTACTTTTGGCTGCTTTATTCTGCATTATGTATCAATGTAAAAGTTTGTCAGCTTCTTTTATAAAGTGTCAGAAATCAACTCAGGACTAAACATTAGTATAAGAAAAATATAAACTAATTTGTTTATCCTTACTGTGACAATCTAATCTATTCTAGGTCCAATATATATTTAAAGCTCCTGACTTGGAGCTGTAGGCTGCCTTTAGCATAGTTGTCATGTCAACTTAAACATTATCATGGTAAACTAATATATACAACAATTTAATAGATGTCATTTTAAAACCATAGACATTACCCCGGTAGGAAGCACTCAAACGTACATAGCAAACCAAGATTATCGGAATCTTCTTAGTAATTATTTTCAAATTTGTAAATATCTTGGTGTCTACATTTTGCAATAATTAGGTCTGAAGTGTCACTCCAGAAGATAAGGACTTTGCCCTGGTGCACTGAAGATGGCTTTTCATGAGACAATTAAATCCTCTATTAGGTTTTATTCTTTTGCATTAACACAAACATTTTGCAAAAAAAAAATTAGTTTAAAATACAGAATTAAATATAAGCATTTTGGCAAGTGCAAAGAGTTATAAAAACAGATTTTACAAATTCTTGCAAGTGCTTTATAAAGGCCAGTGGAAAGAGACTAACTTCAAGTGCAAAATAGACACAAGGCCAATACCTTAAATATGGCACTCACTACAGTGTCAACAATCATACTGATTGGTGGGCTCAGGCTGTCGGGATGCCTGCAGAGGAAGCCAGCTTAGATCCTCACAAAGAAAGAAGCACATACTACGAATTAACCAGGAAATCTTAAATTTAATTCCTGGCACCAAACATCCTGGCAGCTAAACTAATGAGGTGTTTTCAAGTTGGTTCGGTAGATTTGAATCTACTGCTAGATTTCTGGGTGACCTGCTGAAGACTGGCAAAGATTTCTGACTCCTAATTATTTAACTACAGGAGTAACAAAGCAAGTCCCCTCTGCCCTAAACTATATTACTGAAATTAAGAAAGCTTAGGGTAACAAGAGTGGATTTTTATATAGAAATATTAACCGTTTTGTTCTAACTAAATTTCTGGGCTCAAAATTCTTTAGCTTTAATGGTATATCTTTTGTACCAGGTTCTACTAAGTAGATCTCCAAGTTCTACCAAAAACCAAAAGCAGATCCCACAAGTCACATGTTTTCCCACCCCCACTCTTACAGCCTACTCCTAAACTAATTTAGGAATGGCTAAGGTATGTTCAGCTTTGCATAGCTTCAAACTGTAAACTCTTTATGGGTATAAATCAGACTGGGCCATTGCTAGATAACAACCTGACATGTTCAAGATAGAGACAAAATCACACACGTTTCAGAATAGCTGAGGGACCCTTCAAAATATTGACATACATTAACATTCTAAAATGGCATAAGCAACTTACATTTTACTCCTTCCCAAAGATATCTGGCAACACCAAGAGGAAATGTAACAAATCCCCAACTGAGTGTTTTTTGTGTGAGAAGCAAGTTTTTGAGGAGTAAGAAAAAGTGCTTAATCCTTCCTCTCTCCCCCAACTACATTTCCCTTATAACAATTCTCCAGATGCTTTTCCTTCCATATAGGGTTAAGACACATATTTACCTTGCAAACACACATCTGGAATCCCACAAGGGAAAAATGGCTGGGTGGGGAAATTAACAGCAGCAAAGCAATAAACAGGAAAAGAATTAGGCAGTCTCCCTCCCCTTATTCTGTGCTCCAATCTGGCATTCCCAAAAGGGTCCTTCAACAAAAGCAGCCACCAAGTTTTTATTACATAAGCTTCCATGTGATGTTTAGTTCTACCCACTGTGATTTGTGCAGTGTGCTGATGTATCCAATACTACTCCAGCATGCACAGTCACATGTACATACTCGATGTGCATGTGCATCAACACAGACCCATACTATGGGATTAAACAAGGAGATTTAAGCATAAGTACAAGGAATATCCCTGATCCTTACAGTCTAGGTATGTTGGACTCCCCATGCTGACCTCTTCCATCCCCCATGACTGGAGGACTAAGACTGCCCTCCGACATGCTGTTAATTACTTAAGAGTAAGTCCCATTGAACACAACAGATCCTGCTTTTTAGCCACCATGCCTAGTATTGAGTGCATGAATATATACTGTTTGTACACATGATGTACACCTTCACATACAAAGCGGCTGCACGTGGTATGGAATGGTAACTGAACATGGCTCCCTAGTGCATGTGTAATATACATATGAAGGGTCCTGATTTATCAATGAAAGATATACTTTGAAGGTTGGAAGGGAAAAATAAGGAAAGATTACAAGCAATTTATATGGTACGGTTACCCTCTCAATCCATTTTCAAAAGTTAACAAAATGGCACTTATGGCTTCAGTTCACAGAAAGAAAAGATTCCTCCAAAAGTGAAGGAAATGCCACAAATGTCCTCTTTATATCCAGCTTTTTGCCATGATGATCAACATGTATGAGTCCAAGTAACTCTAATAAAGTTATACAATATAGATGACACAAGAGGTCTTGCTTCTGAAACGTCTGAGAAAGCCTTCTATGTGTCTGCATGGTCAGTCCTTCCAATTAAATATGGAGAAATTGCTCTGAAGAAGAAAACCAATGGATAAAATATTTGGGCACATCCTTCATCATGTTGAAGTGTTTCAGATGTCCCATTTCTGGAAGACATCAAATCAAAGACTAAAACATCACCTAGTCCTCCTCACTTGCCTTCTACATTGTTTCACTAGTGAAAACACAGGACCATAATCATCTGCTCTGCTTCAGTGTTTCAGAGAGAGGGAGGCTTGTTAGAAGGTAAATAATGGGGTTACTTCAGTGGATCATGGTCCTGAGACAGTGTGGTCATTCATTAACATCCCAAATCTCTGAAAGAAGTGGTGGCAGCTTCTTGTCCTGTAACCGAAGAGCAAACACCTGTTCAGAATGAACACTACTTAGAGTCCGAAGACTGACCAGTTTCATTAACATCCGTGGGAACATTAGATGATCCTGTGGAGTAACAGAAAAAAGGACAGCAATATCAGGCAGATTCAAAAATCAAATTCTCAGTCTCAGTTTTCCATTTGCAAAGTAAGACTCATAATGACTTTCTCTAAGTCTAATGATAGCAAAGAATTTTAGGCAGCAGAATGATTAATAATATTAATAATAATATTAAACCTATTCTGCTTTTAACTTAATTTGTCACAGCCACAGTAACATCATGGCTGGCAACACTCTGTGTCAAAGATTTCCAATTCTATAAGATCTGCTCAGAACAAATTATGCAAATTGGATATATCTGCATAAAAATTTTTATGTAGTTTGCATAATGAATTCAAATCTTAGTATTTGAGAGTTCAGAAAGTATTTATGGTACTGTTAAGAACTAGACTGTTAAATGGCAATGAAAGCAGCAAAAGGGTCTAGGAGGCAAAAAGATGGGAGTAAGTAACTAGGTAAGCACTACTATATTATGAACTAGGAAGCCTGGGCAAGAACAGGACTGTATCATTATAATGACGTAAAATCATGCTAAAGATTCTCTTAGTTTCCAAAGCTTCAACCAGCACATTTTAAAATGTTATTTCCTACTCCCACTCTCTTAGCAACCTGGACTTTGGTTCACCAGCTATATTCAGTCCCTAGCATTTTGAGCTAAATGAAAGCTGGGCAGCTTCAGGCAATCTCTCAGTATGTATATATATTAGGTCTATAAGAAGGACTTCCTGCCCCTTCTCTGTCTCTTTCATTCATAGCACCAAGCAAGCATTAATGAACTGGAAGAGGGAACCACAGAAGCTTTGCATTTAAAAGGTTATAAGAACAAAAGAAAAACCATGTGGATCAGACCAATGGCTTATGTAGTCTATTCACATAAGGGCCAATCAGTTGCCAATGCAGAGCCCTGCAGTAGGACATGAGTATGTATGCAACCCCATCTCATGTTCCCCAGCAACACATGTACTGAAATGCACTGCCTCTCATTCTCAATGTGATATACAATCGTCTTAACTAGTAGTTGTTGAAGGCTGTGGCCTCCGTGGTCCCATAAATCAGGTAGCAGGACTGGAGAAGGAACTTGTCTAGGACCCTGCAGACTGGCTGCCCATCAGAGTAGTCATGGACTAAAAGGACCAATGGTCAGACTCAGAATTAGGCAACTTTCTAGGTAAATAACAGTATTTGTTTAATTAGGTTGGTCACACAGTCAACTAGACACGTTCAAACAACTTAAAAGGAAGAACAGTCACAATTTTCTCTTCATCAGAAAAGTGTTCCACAGACATATGGCAATACAATCATTCTTAAAACCTATTCCACTTACATTTGGTCTATGGATACAAATGTACGAATGAAGGGCCTCGACATAGGTATGCTGTAGCCTCTCCACCAGCAGCTGGTCTTGAACATTCGGCCGGTCTGTAAATAACCAGGTTAAAGTTTTATAAGGAGCTGAATGCAGATGGCTCAGACTGAACCACTGAAGTTAAACCCAGAACTTGGAGAAGTTACTTTTCTGGATTACAATGTCTGGAATTCCCCCAGCTGGCAGACTCTTGGAACTGTAGTCTGAAAATGTAATGGATCGAAGCTCTGGTTAAACCTGCAAACTCGGTGTTATCCCTTGTTCCAATAACAACCCATGCATCCTACATCTTAGAAACAACTCACAAAATTAACCACATTTTGCAGGATCTGATTTTCTCAATCTGTTGTGGCTGATCTATGCTGAGAACCACTTTGTTAAGAAAAATGAATATGACTCAGCCACAGCAAAGTACTCTTAAGCCCCACTAGTTTCAGTGAGAGAAACAAACTGCTGAGCAAGCTAATATGGCAAAGAGACTAAGAGACTTCAGAAGCTGCAAACCAAAATGTCCTGGCTTAAATGTTTCCTCAAGAGAGCTATGCCTTCAGATAAGTTACTCCCTCTCAGTTTCCTCGTCCCTGCAATAGTGGGATAAATAAACCCAGCTTCATAAAGTAAGGTTGCTGTAAAGATTATGGTTGTAATGACAATATATTTTATTTGTTTGGGAATAACAAAACTGAAATACCAATACAAAATGAAATCGAAGAGCTATCGGAATTGTGAATGGCTTTGAACTTTGAAAGTTCTAAAATACTATCGTTGATCTTAGTATTAATATTAACAAAATTGAGTTTTGTAGCATCTTAAAGACTACTACATTTTATTTGGTATTAAGTGTTCATAAACTGTAGTCTACAGTTTCAAAAAGTTGATTTTTGGGCAACTTCCAGAATCTGTGATCCAAAATTTTAATTTTCCAGGCTCTGCTGTGACCCATTTCACCGGGCTTGTGGAATACTGCTGGAGTATTATTAATTTAGTTGTTACTTCATTCAGCTCTAGCTCCATTATTTTGTGTAGCAGCGGGCAAATATTTTTCTGTACATTAGACAACCAGGCAGACAAAGAAGTCCCACCTTGAACAGATCTCTGGTTTTTCCCTTTCTATTATTTTCCTCTATTTCTTTGCACTGTTCATTTAAGAAGGCCCTCTTGTCTCTCCTTGCTATCCATTTACATTAGAGTCTTCCAAAGGGATATATTCCAAGTGTCCGCAAATTTTGAATGAAAAATGAAAAAAAAAGTCTGTTTATTCTCTTGAGAATTTATTCACTGATGTTATACTAGGAAGTAGAAGTGTGGGCTCTGGGGACTGCAAATACATAGATTTGTATTATTTATTTATTTATGAATTATGTGACATCCAGAACAAAGCCATGCTCATTCAACATACAAGTAGAAATTAATGCCCTTCCTTCATTTTACTCTCAGTGGGCTCCTTCAGAACCTGGGACATTTGCAAGTTATATATGTCTGACATTGTCACAAACTGGTATTTCAGTTCCAGCCCTGTAAGTTAGAGCAGGCTGCAAAATATGCTCTGTTGAGCAACTGGTCACACACTCCATTGCACAAATAGAGGGCTACAAGGCATGCAACAGCAAGCCAGCAAACTTTCTTCCATTGTTTGCATGACTGCTGTTATGCAATCATATAAGGCAACACATTCTGGCCTGTGTATTTGCTAAAATACCAAAACAGAGAAAACTTCAGAAATGTTGTTGTTGTTGTTGCAGGCCATTATGTCCCATCTGATTTCGATCAACCCTAATAAGGTTTTCTAGACGTGAAATATACTGTATGTGTGTGCTTTTTCTAAATAAGAGGTTCTGTGATCCTACACATGCACAGAGAGAGAGAGACAGAGAGAGTGAGAGCTTTTTGGTCTTTGTTTCAGCACAGATGTTTTCCATAGCCATCCTTACCCGCAGAAAAAATGTTGATAGCAATTAGAAGAGCATATTCAGCATCATTGAGCTGCAGCTCATTCATTCCCTTTGAAAACCCAAAGATGGGGTTAATGAACTCAAACTGAAGGCCTGAAAGAAAAAGACCAAAAAAAAGGAGGATTAAAAATAGAAAATGATTTGACATAATTGAAATCACCAGGGGAGGGGACACTGAAAGAAAACATTTGAAATGGGTCCCTGTTCCGAATTAAAAAGAGGCTTATTTAGGAACACAGAGACTGTCCATTTATATTTTAGTCCACTTTATATTCCTGCCATTGTGCCTACTTTGTCCAGAAGCAATTCCAGTAGCCTGGAATTCTATGGTTCCATGATCTTCCAAAGCCTGCTCCACCCATGCCATGCTCCCGGTCCTCCCCATCCCCATTCCTATTGGAGCTCCAGCTTTAGAAGCACCAGGGACTTGTATATAGGGCAGGGAGGGGGAGTTTCTATAGGGCCCTCTCCTCGAATGCCATCTCAGACACCATACAATCGCACCACTATGATCTACAGTATCTTATTTCTATCTTCCATTTCCAAAGTAATATAGTCTGAGGAACGGATATAAGATCCTATATTATAAATACGGGACAGAGAAAAATATACAACAGAAAATGTGCAGAGTCATTTGCAAAATGCACAGAAGCTGATTTTTATTTTTAAAACAGCAGCTTAAAAAAATCATAGTGGCAATGGGCCCGAAAACATGTAAGCAGTGCAAGAGTACAATTCTGAGCTATCTCAGCAGTTTTTCTATTTCTCTTTTCTCCTTGACTTCCAGGAATGTCACAATTCCAAGCCATTTCTTGGAAATTCATTGACTCATAATCCCTGTCTATACTTCCCATGTAATCATAGAATAATAATAAAATAATGAAATTGGAAGGGGTCTATAAGGCCATTGAGTCCAACCCCCTACTCAAGGCAGGAATACCAATCAAAGGCTATATCTTCCAACATCCCACTTTGCCAAACCTATGCATCAGGTCTGTATCATGTATTGTGTACACGTGTTATCTGGCCATACTGAAGAAGAAAAAACTGATAGTCAAAACTCTGTTTCGCTTACCAGCTTTTGCAAAGTCATCCCGATTATAACTAAAATCCTTCAAAAAAGTGATACATTCTGTTTCTGGATTGTAGTGTCGAGATGTCTCCAACAGCATCACCTTAAGGAAGAGAAGCAGAAGTCGTCATTCAAGTCTTGTCACGATGAGATCTCCAAAAGACCCCATAGCAAGCCAAATAAAAATTCACTCTCTGCACCTACAATCCATGTTTTCAGTAAGAAAGGAAACAAGGCTTGGCTCTGAAGAAGCACCCATGAAACTGTCAACTGACTTCATTACTTTGTTAACTAAGCAATAATTTACTGCTGAGTTTTATGCCACTGAACTTAATGATGGCATAAGTAAGAAGCAGTATGCTGGCCATTTCCACACAGAGGAGATGAGGGAAAGCAAAGTCCCTTTCTGCCAACCTCCTTTTGGGAGCACCTCTTAAAACTGAAACCAACATTCTCCACTGCAGACGTAACTCAAGTTTCAGATTCAATCTTGGTCCCATCTTCTCCTATCTCTGCAATAAAACTGGCTGGAATGTGAACTGGGACAGCCCACCACTCCAGAACTATCCTCACCAGCCTCCCCTATTGGGGAAACAATGGTGATGGGATGGCTGAACAGCTAAGGGGTCAAACCTGCCTTCATAAGATCCCTTATTAGGAAATCTGGCCACTTTCCAAAAGACACCAATTCCAGGTTGGAACATCTGGCATGATGTTCATGTGTACAGATCCTCTCCTGCTCACTGACCCTAAAACCTGCTCTGTCCCACCTCAGATTAGTAACCACTGACTTTTTAATGGGTGTTATGCAAGTGAAAGATGGCTGTCTGAACAAGAGAAAGGGAGGTAGACTGACTAAAATTATCACTGACAATAGTGTCCTGACATTCATTGACAAGAATGGCAGAGAGTAGGTCTTACTTCTATTGTGGATGTCTTCAGGAGAGCAATCTGATCTTCCCTGGTGAGCTCCAGGAAACCTGGCAAGTGCTTAGCAAAGTCCACTATCTCCTGCACAGAAATTATTGCAAGCTCTGTGAAATGAGCAAAGCGCTGCTGTCGTGCCTCACGGTGAAGGGGATCTGAGACTTGGGGCCACGGCTGCAATTTGGCATTGGTAAGCCATGAGGAAAGAAGGGAGAAAGACTTCAGTGATGAAAGAAAGGAAAAGCATAAACAGTCAAATAAAATGGATGAGAAACATCCCATTTCCTCTGAGTTGCCACAGATCTACCATAGGTCTTGTCCCATCAGCCCATAAAATTCTCTCCTGTTCAGCACATGAGTTATCCCACAACAGGAGTGGGGGAAAACATAATCCTTCAGCACTGTAAATCCAGGGGAGTCACACTGCACCCTTGGCCCAATAAAGGTGCCGTTAGCTTTGCTAGGCTTATTAAGTCTCTGATTCCGGCCACCATGAAGGAAAGGCAAGTTCTTCTCCAAATCTGCTAGTCTAGTTCTGATTCCTTGAGGTATCAACATCAGGAGAAGCATGAAAAGGGAATGTCATCTTTGTTAAGTACACACAGAGCTTGGGAAAGGTACTTCTGGAGAAGCACTCGGACTCAGAAAACTCACCAGCAAGCATGGCTACTTCATGGAATTGTAGTCTAAGTAAGCAACCTTCTGAATTACTTAATATGGGGTACCAATGGCTGGGTAAATGAATTTTTGTGTTTGGTGGCATCTTCTCAGAACTATATTCCAAAAAAGCAATTTTTCCAAGCTCCAATCATGCAATACCACCCCAAAATGTTGAGCAACATGCTAATTGTAGTGAAAGGGAGTGTCTACTGATGTCAAGTAGCGGTCTCTTCACTCCTACTTTTAGATTGCAACCCACATAAATTGTGCTGTTACCGTCACTTTGAGCCTGTCTGAGAAGGAGCGCCGGTTAGACTGCTGCTGTGCTGCCACCAGTTTTTCTATCATGTCAAGCTGCTCAGGGGTCATTTTGTGAGGTGGGGTGGAAGGAGAAGGTGCATTTTGGTGCACAACCACAACCCGAGCCTGGTCATCTTCCTGCTTCTTCAGCTTCTTCAGCTGGATTTGCTCTTCAGAGAGAACACCTAGCAGGAGACCATAGAAGAAGAAGCAATGAGAAGACAGGCAACACACAAAGGTTCATAATAACTCCAGAGATAGTGAGAGCCGTAAACACACAGTTCAGACCTTGAAGGCTGGAAACACCATCTCTCAGCATTTCTTTGTGATTCCACAAGTAATGTGAGCACACACATCAAATATACCTTATCAACAGCCTTTCCTCTTTTTTTGGTATATCTCCTGCACAAGCTGTTCATGTTTCATTCACCAAGATAAGTCCACAGTACAAACCCTAGTCTCCTGAAAATCTTGGTTTCCTTCCACCCACCCTTTTCTTTTATTTACCATTAAAACAAGTTTACAGAGCTCTTGACTGGGGAGAAAATACTTTCAAAATGTGTTTATAGCTGTCTAAAGCCTCTAAATCTCTGAAATTCATGAGCTCCCTTTATATGTGTGAAATATACTTCATGCATCCTAGCGATTATCTGCTTGTCGCCAGCCTCCCACCTCAGTTTCCCTCTATTTGCAAAAATATTCTGAATTCAGTGATAATTCAAATATTATAACTGAAATAATCTTCTCAATTTTCTTTTTGCTGTTGTTACGTGCCTTCAAGTAGCTTCCGAATCATAGCAGTCCTATGAGTGAATGACCTCCAAACGCCATGACTTCCTTCAACTGAGTTAATCTACTTTATATTCAGTCTCTCTTTTCCTGCTACATGCAGCGCTTCCCAATGAGTCTACTCTTCTCATGATGTGCCCAAAGTATGATAGCCCCAGTGCAGTCATCTTTCTTCTACAGAAAGCTGCAACTTGACTGAATCTAGCACCCACTTCTTCCTCTTTTTGCAACCCATGGTATCTGCCAAACTCTCCTCCAGCTCCAGATTTCAGCTGAATTGAGACGGCTTTCTCAATTCAGGAATACTGCAACGAGGAATACCACATTATGGATCATCTTGGTAGTTAGTGATGCATCCTTACTCTTATTCCTTTCAAATGTAGTATATTCCATTATACACAGCTATTATTTAGCATACTCTTTTCCAAGCACAGAATAAAGATACTATAACGTCGGGTCCTGCCTTCCTGAATACAGTAAGGAAATCCCAACCTTTGCCTTGTCCCTGGACCTGCTCTTTCCTCACATCCATCTTCTCCACGTTGCTTCTGGCATCCCCACTCCTGTCACTTACATTGCTCTCGCATGCCTGCCTCCTGGCACTTGCGCAACCGGCACTCCTGGCACTTTCGGCGCATGTACATGTCCATCTCACATCGGCCACCGTTTTTGCAGACATATTGGGCACCTTTGATGATGCTCCGCCGGAAAAAACCCTTACAGCCCTCGCAGCTCAGAACGTTATAGTGGAAGCCTGAGGCCTTGTCTCCACACACGCTGCACACCTCATTTCCAAGCATCTTGGGGGCCGGCCCCTTCTTTCGTTTCTGGGGAGGTTTTTCTATGTACATAGAGAAGGATGACAGGAAAATAAAAGAGAGGCCGTGAAATTACATGTGGCAACCAAAGAAAATAGCTTCTTGTGAAAAGGGTCATCCTTTCATGCAACGGGATGGAACGCTACATCCCAGACCAGTCAAAGCATATTTTAAATCCTTCTTCCTTCAATTAAATTATTCTGATAGTTAGCAAAGCCCTTCTCCCACATTTCTAGATTCTTGAGAATAAGTTGATAATTCTTGCAGCTAATTCACATATTAGCAAAGGCTAATCTTTCTGAAGATTGCACCCCTCCAGAAACAATATGGGAGACTACTGGTCAGAATGTCTTCCCCACTCTATTAAAACATCCCTGTATGTACAAAATTAGAATATTAGAGTGATTTTGAGGACTAGAGGGCCTCTCCTGTACAAATAAAGTGGGGTACAGATGATATCACACACCAAGAAACGATTTATATCTGTTTCTGAAAGGACCTGGAAATAAGATTTCTCTGGAAAGTTTCATATAGAAAGACGTTGTTCTGAAAGGTGAGATAGCCAAGCAAAGTATTTGTTTTCATGGTCTTTCTCTTGGCTAGCCATTAGAGGGCAGCATTGCATTTTTTTTCTCTCTCTCTCTCTCTGGTTGGAGCCAAACTAAAGGATAGTTCAGAGGAGCATTTCCTCCAATGCTGCACCTTACTTTTTCATTCTTTCCTCCTGTCAAATGGTTTTGCAAAGCCTTTCAAACACTACCATATTCAGCAGTAAAAGTGGAATGTGTGTACAGGCCACAAGCAATAAATCCTCTTTCAAATCACTTTCAAATCTCTGTCAAATTCCCATCATTTTCTTGATATTAGACACAGAAAACGTATTGTTGCTTCAGAAGTAAAGCACTAAACTCCCAATCCACACAATTTACTATTTGCAGGGAACTCTGTTTTGTTCTTGTTTTTAATGTGCGAAGGGAAAAAAGATTTAAATGTCCCCTTGCAGTCTGATTGATGGCATTCAGTCTACCATCCTGTTTACTATCATCTATTTATCAGCTCTTCTTGTGCTGCAAACATGCTGCTCCCTGACTGTCTGAAGCAAAGTCTTACCCATATGCTCAGGGGGGATCTCTGAGCTATGGAAAAGGGCAGACCCTTTCTCCTCCATGTCAAATAGGCTTGTCTTCTTCCCATGGTTCTCTTCCACCATCTGCGTGGGACCCATGCTGGTTGCCCTAGAAGGGCTCATGTTCTTTTCATTTCTAAAGCATGGTTAGGACCAATCTCAATACATATGTATCCAGTATTATATTAAATCTTTGCAAAATGGAGATGCCTGTGGAGGAAAGCAGAAGCCTAAGGAAAGAAAACACAATTTTACAATTCACACAACAATACAAGCACAAACTACCACCTTCTGTAGTGGTTTGATCCCTCAGAATTGTCACCTCTTATTGGCAACATGATTCTGAAGTTGATTTCTTTTCCTGTCATCTGATTTCTAAACTCTGGGGGGTTTTTTGCTTTCCTTTGCTAAATATAACAAAATCAGCAAAACAAAACATGAAACAATGCAACAGATACATAAAGCTTCTGAGCCTGCATGTGAGGCATTTTTTAAAAAGTGTGCATAAGGAGAAGTGTGTTCTCCATACACAGCATAAAGCAGAAAGTGAAAATGTAAGCCAAGTCTCCCATGGAAGACAATTTCACCTTGATGGAGGTTTCTAAAATAATATGAAGGCAATGATTTGAAAACAGTCTGCAAAACAAGTAATTTGCATGACAACTCAGATCCGTGCAAGTTAATTAAAATAAGCCTTGTTGGCTGAAATCCTGTTGCTCTGTATAGTAAATTACACTAGAATAGGCCCACTGAAGCAGTGACAATGTGGTAAGTTAACTCCTTCATACACTTCATTGAGTCAAATGGGTCTACTTTAGTTGTGACTTAGTCACAACTTACTCACAACTAGAGTAGGCCCATTTGACTTAATGGAACTTATGGAGGAGTTGACTCACCCAATTATTCCCACTGATTCAATGGACCTACTCTAGTACAACTTAATATGCAAAGCAACAGGATTTTGGCCATTGACTCAAACTGCTAAATTCTTGGTCTGGCTCTACCCACTGAAGCACAATGATCATTTTTGTGGCCTCAGCCACAACATCCCAAGTACACTAACTTTAGATATTAGGTATTGAACATTTTTGTGGAGCTTTTGACAAAATCCTATTTTAAAGAAAATATGTATACTTCATAAATTGTAAAGAAAACTTTTATAGAAGCACTAGACATAAAAGGTTTAATCTCTGCATCTAAAAACTCTGGTAGCACATTCAGATTTCTGCTGCCATCAACTCAGTAAGTCAGCAATATTACCGCAAAGTAACACTGAAGGGCAGTACATTACAGGAAACAGGGAGGTCAGCCAGACAGCTGGAGCCAAAGAGAAGACTCAGATGCCTGCCTGGCAGAATTTCAAAACTGAAATGTCATCAATCATTCAAGGAAGCCCGGGCAATAGCAAAAGTGAAACCTGAAGCAGGGTGGTCACTCTAATCTAAAATGAACTTCTTGTTCAGTTAACACTATGAAGTACTTATAAGTCTCTGAGTCTCTTGACAAGAAATTGTACCTTCACAAATCTGAAATTTTTTTGAAAGCAGGATCATAGTCCTGTGGTGTAACTCTGATGAACGTGACTTGCCTTGGTCAAGGTGGCATTACTGACCACCATTTTGAAAGTATCTACATCCTACTTTGAGAACCAACAAAGCTAGCTTGTGTCACTTGCCAGGTTTATTTCTTTTGTTTGCCATCTATTTTGGCCCCCTCTCCTGCCTAGCGCATAGCTGTTCATCAACTTTTGAGTATCTGCAAATGTTCTGAAGGAATATTCCCAGACCTCCACTGAAAAGTAACCATTAAAAATTCTATCCTTCCAGGCCTGAATTCATTAGCAACCTCAAACCATCTCCTAGCATAAGTTTTCCTAACCAGCATTCCCAAAAAACTGTCCCTGGCAGTTGAGACATGGGGAGGCAATTTCAGTTAGCATGGGGGCCAATTTCAGATGTCACTTCAGGTTCACTGCCCTTATTGCAGCATCATTCCAAGATTTGGCAAGGTGCTGGGAACTAAAGCTGAAAACTCCAATGTCTCATTGCCAGGAAACCCAGGAGCTCCAATGAAACAAAGTGCACAGTGGTCACAAACTTAATTTTAGAGGAGCCTCATACACCCTGGGAGTATAACTCCCCTATGGAAAAATGCTATTTTCTTCTACCTCCACACTGCTAAAATTAAGTAGTGGTGGGGGGGACTGAAGGTTGCACAGTTTTCTCTGTGTAAGGGTGGGTCCATACTCAGGGCCTCCACAGGAGAGAGCCTTTGAATGGGGAAATGAATGATAATTTAAGTTTGTTCAGCAAAGTGAGGGGGGTAACCCTAAGGTATGGGCAAAAGGTGCTGAAAAATCTAAGAATCTGGAACAACTTTCTTGACAAAGAAAGATCCAGGAGACATCAGTTGGAAGCAAGCTGAATTTTGGAAGTTACTACAAAAGAAACCAACATTAGATTAAGATGCTGACAGAATGTAGTAAAAATGATTTCCACAGAGATGGAGAAAAGCAATTGTAAGGCCAACAAGTATCTCTGGAAAAGCAACCAATGTCTTGTGATGAATTTCTGATAGATAATGAAAAAACTCTATTTACACTACCCAAGGGAGTGGATTCAAAGATCGGGGGCGGGGGAGAATGGGAGAATGTTCTCTCAGTATTCCAGGAAACTTAAAATAATGATACACTTCTAAAAGCACACCTTCATATGAGGAGGAAGTAAAAAGTGGCAATAGCCTCCTTACAGGGAAAACAGGGATTGTGGAATGTCCTCTAGAGTATTTTGTGGCCTTTTACACTAAAAATGAATACCATTTTAAGGAGTTGATTCTTGAAAGAGAGGCATTGTGCTGAGGGCTTTTCAAAAATATTCAGTTCCCCCTTTTTACCTTTGTGGATCCACAAGATGCTTCCAGCAGTCAATGCTTAGGTAGGGTCATCTGGCCAAAATTTCCAAAATGAGGGATATTCCAGAGCTATGATATCTGAAACAAAAGATAGCAATTGTGTTCAGGAAGATTGAAACAAAACAAAAGAAAAAACTGTAACAAAGGACTAATCCTAAAACCAGGCATACATTGCAATTCTCTGTCTGACTCACTTGTAGCATAATGTTTTCCCAAAGCAGGGATGTTCTGAGCATGTCATTGGCAAATCTAAGGACAGTTGGCATTGAGCCCATGTGGGCAGTACTTAAATGAAAAACCTGTATAAGCTGTACATATTTACAGCCATGATGACATTGAGTGCCTATTGGTAGAGGAATAAAGAGGGGAATGCTCTGTCTTTCTCAGGTTCAAAAACTGGATATATGGGGATGAGAAGGCAATGCCAAAATATAAAGCAAAATACAAATATAAAGCAATTAAAATAATTCTTTGACCACAAAAACTAAGTCAGAGAGACCTGTTTTCACATATCAGCAATAAAAATAGTCCAGCGTTTTCCTATAATCCACTTTATAGAAATACTTTCATCAGGATACCAGATGTAAAACAGTGTAAAACGTCCAACCTGCCCAGAATTCTTTATCAGGTAAGGTAATAAAATGGGATGCAGAGCAGGGAAGTTCAATGTTCAAGCCACCGTTCAAGTCTCTTCTTGCACTACTCAGAAAAATACATTTTAAAAAAATCAACATGTTCAGCAAACTTCCAGTTGTTTGATAAAATCTGGATGGAACTAGAAAGAAATTAACGTTTAAATTGAACACCATAACATTTTTTTCCTTGTGTTTGGAACTTACAATTCTCAGAATACGGTGAAATGATCAGTAACTTCTTTTTTGTAAATTAAGTCAGAACAAGTCAGAACAATTGTTGCAGTTTAATGCAACTATTTTATTCTAACTTATCAATACTTTTTGCCAACAAAAACAAAAATAAACACAACAGCTAGTCTCCAAAAGCTTGCAAAACGTTTCAAGCCGTTATTTTCACCCAATGAATACCACCCAATACAGCCAGCCAGAGACTGGAAAAAATATGGTTATGGAGTATAACTTCTGAAATCTCCCAGACAACCATTGCTAGCTTGGGAATTCTGGGAGCTGTAGTCCAAAAACATAACTTGCACAAGCAACCGGATCATACGAGCATCTGTTCTTACTAAGGAACAGATGTCAGCTGAAAACCCTTGCACATCCTGCAATGGGTTTGGCAGTATCCTGGAGACTCAGCCTGTCACAACAGAATAATCAGTACAGACACATAATCCCCCCCACCTTCCCCAGTCCACTCTGCTGTTCCAATGACTCCTTAGCCTCTACTTTCCCACTCTCCCACCTGCTGTGGCACAATCACGCTCCAATGTGCTTCAGTATCCAAAAGGTATTCTCCTCAACTGTAATAGTCGGGGAGAAAAGGCAGCTCCTTACTGAAAACATTACTGGAGACCAATGGGACAATGGTAAGATCCAGGTATGAAAAACAGAGGATCAGCCACAGAATTCCCTTATTTTACTGCAGTTCAAAAATACTAGGAGTACCTCTAAAACAGAAAACTGGAGTGTGCACTGCCTTGCCAGCTGTAATTAGCAGTAGTCCCAAAGGCAGAGAGAGAGAGAGAAGGTATTAGGCAAACCTTCCCCACAGAACTACAACTAGAATTGAACTGCATAGCCCACGGGGAAGTAAATGTAGGTGAAAGGCTGAGGAAGTGTATTATTCCTTGGGTTGTGGTCATGTTGATGTCACAGATGAGGCACCAAGTACTTCCAAGATACATTGGCATTGACTCCTCCCTTCTGCCAGGAAGCTGCCAACAACTCGGGAGAGCAAAGGTCCCACATTCAATTTTTTGCATACAATGAGTTATTCTCCAAACAAATCAAATAAATCAAGCTGCTTTATTCCACATCCTCCATTCAGATTCCCAACCACCAAGTGGCACTTTCCACTTTGTGCTCCACACTCACAGCTGCTGCCCAGAATTAAAATTTCTGTCCTTCCCTCATATAGCCAGGGTTTTAGCTTTGCTCTCATATCTTGCTTTTTTAAAGGGCCAAAATCCTCTTCATTTCTTTTCTTTTTTTTAACTGGAAAGGATCTGGAAGAGGCTGCTGTTTTGAAGGTGTTCTCCATTTGAGGACCTTTCCCATCCAAGCAAAGCATAAGTTGGGAACATAAGAACATAAGAAGAGCCCTGCTGGATCAGGCCAGGTTGGAGCTATCTTTGACTTTTGACTTGGGCCAATTCCTCTTATTTTTGTGCCAACCAGCACAATTGTTTTTACAAGCTTCCTAAAAATGCTTCCTCACTTCCTCTGAGAGTTTGCTAGAGGGAAACTAAATGTTCTCACAGTGCAATCCCTTAGCTGTTCCTCTTGATCTCCCCAGTACCCTTTTTCCCAGGCGCCTTTGAGACTTGTCTGACTTGCAATCCTCTCACTCATCAAAAGTAGGTAGCAATATGCTTCCCACCCCTTCCCTTTCTGACCTAAAGGGAAGAGTCGAAAGATTCTGGGGGAAATAGCAAACAAAATCTTCCAGTATTAAACAACCTATGTGTGCTTCAGAGCACCGAGTTGTACAACAACATGATTTCCACAGAATATCTCCTCATCCTTAGTCACCTTTCAGTCTCTATCACTTGACTGAGAGGTTTTGCTCATATGACACTGAGTGCCACTAAGGGAGTCTGTGTGACATCGTGATTGGAGTGCTGGTCTAATCCTGTATGTACTTTCTGCACTTTATTCCCTTGGACCTCACTATTTCCAGTGTCACCACCTACATCCACAAACAAAACATCTATATCAGAAGAAAGGCAGGGGATTAATATAAAAATTGAATCATTGAATGATGTACATATATGTAGATGGGCATATACACACATAAGCTTGTATTCTTATAAAATCAATGAATAATGTATATATACATTCTCAGATGATATATTCATATATGAAATGAATTATATATTCATATATACGCCCACATATTATATATATATATTTATACATAAAACGAATGAATGAAAGATACACACACACACGAGTGTGTGTGTGTTCATACATAAAAGCCTTTCTCCCAATACACATGCATGGTTTGTGGGTGTGGGTGGAAGAATGCAAACATGTATAAAAGCAATTGAGAATAATAATTCAAGCCTCTCATGACATGGAAAGCTTATGCCATCCTAAATCGTTTCATCCATAAAGTGTCACACTTCTTTATCTATTTATTTATTTATTTATGGTCCATTTCTTTCTTGCCTTTTCTCCAAGGAGCTGAAGTCTCTCTTCCTCCTCACTTTATCCTTGTAACAGCAAACAACTCCATGTGGTAGGCTTGCTTCAGCAGGTACAACAAGCGCAAATTCATCCCCTGAGCTTCATGGCTCAGTACAGAGGAGTGCCAGCATCTCCGAAGTCCCACTCCAATAATCTAACATGGACATCACAGTGAATATCTTGGCTATCTCTTCCAAATGTTATGGTATTAAATGTTTTCAATTTTGCATCTCTTCAAATGGGACATCTGCGCACTGAAGAGTCAAATCTCATTTTACATTCAAAAGTCATTTGACTTTTTAAAGAGGCTGATCCCATATAACTGTCCACACCACAGACTAGTCTTATTCTTGGTTTAAAGATTAAATATACCTTCCAGGAACACGCTATTCTTAGGCCTAAAGAAGAATGCGCGGCGGGGGGAGGGGGAGAAAAACCACTCAAATTTCACTTTGAAAAGATCCCCTATTAAGGTGCTATGTAATCTCAGTTTTACCATATGGCCTGAAATGATGGTCTTTTAACACAGGAAAGGTAGAAGCATCAGAAATGTGGATTTATGCTAAGAATTTCTTGGATTAAAAGGGTGACAAACAAAGAAGTACTAAAGCAAATAGAGAAAAATCAAGAAATCATACAACACATATAATACAAAAAAGCTAGAATGCCTCTTTCCTATAATTAGGCATGGATACCCAGCATTGTGGAGTGGATAGAGTGATGGACTAGGACTCTGGAAAACAGGGTTCGAATCTCCACATCAATACTCACTGGTGACGTGGAACTGGTAAAAACACTCCTTAAACATCTCATTTACCCTGAAAGCCCTCTTAGGGTTGCCATAAGTTGGTTCCGACTTGACAGCACATAACAACAACATAATTAGGCATGAACCATATAGACTGTTATTCCTGATCATTTCAGGTAAAACAAATGGGTAAAGAAGTGTAAAAGGAGAAGAACTTCTTTGCTGAAAAACCTGGGCGACTGGTTTGGATACATGCAGCACAGCAGTATTTTCAGAGCTGCAGTATCTAAGGTCTCCATAGCCATAGCTTTAGACGTTCAAACTTCCGGAGGAGGAGTGAATGATGTCCCAAGCACATGAAACAGTCACTACACAAAAGCTGCCATTCACGGCAAGTGCCTCCTTGCAGCAAGCAATCATGTGCAGTGGCTCACCACACAGACAGGGATGGGAAACGTTTGCTTGTTTCGACTGCAACTCCCAGAATTTCACACCCAGCACAGCCACTGGGCAGACTGTCTGTGGAATTCTGGGAGATGTCATGCAACTCCCTAAAGAAACATTTCTCACTTCTTCAGCAGTTTTGTGGGACCAAATGACCCTAGGAGCAATTCAAAGGCACCACCATGTATGTAGATGGGAGATCCTGTCCTTTTCCCAGCAATGTAATGAAGTCAAGCCAAGGTACGTACATGGTTTGAAAGATGCACAATGGAAAGACTATAATAGTTCTCTGAAAAACAGTTTCAATTGAAGCCACCTCAGAATTTTAACAGAAATTTAATTATTTACTGCACAGCTGTTGCTCAGTGGGCAGCAAGACTTTAAGGCTACCCTGTCTAAAGACTGCCAAGAGATTATTTAAGGAGGATATGCGAGAACAGTTAAGAAAAACAGAGCATGATGGAGAGAAGAACATTTTCTTTACCCCCTAATCGATACCCAGCCCAAAGCAACACATGCTTACTCAGACATAAGTCCTATTGAGTTCAAAGGCGCTCCCAAATAGGTATCCACTGGATGACAGCCTTATTAGCTTTTTCTTTTTACAGAGGTTGGGGAGTCCAATCCCTTAGACATCCTAAAGCATCAACTAGATAATCTCCTGAACCCGCCATATGCTATAATCCCTCAGAACCTTCCAGAGGTTGCACACAGTGTAGTCTGTAATGCACTTCAACTATTATGATCTCTTCTAACCCTGGTCGTTTATTGAGGAGCAGCATGCAAGGGTGCACTGCCTGAACATTCCTGCTTCGAGGGGAGCAGTAAAGCCCCCTACAGACCTTCTGCCTGCAGTTTGTCATAGCATGCTGTCCAAACCTGGCAGGAGCGAGCAGTTTGCTTCTCCCTCAATAAACATACATCATTGTTGGGTGTTATTATTATTCAAAAATATTCAAAAATACCAGGCACATTCAATCAAAATTATAAAAACATTTGACTGGTATTATATAACAGATACAAGTTTTAACAAAAAACCTATCTGTTAAATATCGGTGCAGTATGTATCCTGTGCCTAATATTGCTGATTTTTGTAGCTCTGATTATGTTATTTCTGAGATCTGCAACTGCTTTATAATACTATGTGAAATTTCTTGATATTGTTCCCCAAGCCCCAATGACTACAGGGACCACTGAAGTGTGTTTCATCCACAAACGAAATGTTTTGATTGCCAGGTCTCTGTACTTTGTTAGTTTTTCCAATTCTTTATTTTCAGCTCTGGCCTAGAATTGCAATGTTAATGATCCAGACATTTATTCATTCTATTACTACTATGTCTGGTGTGTTATGTTCAAGGTGTCTATTAGTTTCGATCCAGAAATCCCACAAGATCTACACATTGTCATTTTCTGACACCTTCTCTACCTGATGTTCCCATAGTTTTTTGGAGGCTGGCAAGTTATATTTTTTGCATAATGACTAACTGGATAATTACATCTTGACTGGTCATGCAGGCTGGGGAGGGATTTGGGGAATTATAGTCCTCTTACCAAAATGGTAAGAACTAGAATCACAAAAGTTTGCATACTCTTTCCTCATTTCCCAACTTAAATAACTGGAATAGGTTATATATCAACTGGTCATGCAGGCTGGGGAGAAGAAGATAGCACTGGAGTGGGAGTGGGACTTGTGGGTTCCTAACCTGAGGTAACAGCTAAGATTAGTACTGGACAGGAGTACTGAGATGGAGAAATTGTTCATTCGTTCGTTCGTTCGTTCGTTCATTCATTCATTCATTCATTCAATCAATCAATCAATCAATCAGTCAGTCAATCTACTGACCCATCAGTGCAAGCATTTGGGCGGCTTTCAGAAGATTAAAACTCACAAATCCTCAATACCCCACAATAACAAAAAATACAATTCAAAAACAATATGACAATAAAATAAATAATTATGACCATAAATATGAATAACCCTATAAAAATCTAGAATTATTATAAAAATTATTTACAGCACCCCGAAGATTCAGTTATTAAAGGCAGCTTTAAATAATTTGGTCTTTACCATCTTTCTAAAGATAAGGTGGGAAGGAGCCTGGTATATCTCTGGCGGCATTTTATTCCAGAGATTAGAGGCCACGATCATTGTATATATCTTTTTGGCTTCTCTTGGTGTAGCAACTTTTAACATCATGGATTGAAAGAAGCAAGTGGGATGGATAGCTGGTTTCTGGGAGAGATGTTCTGATAAGTATCAAGGTCCTAAGCCTTTAAGGGCTTTATAACTCCTAACCGGCACCTTGAATTGAGCATGGAAACTTAGAGGGAGCCAATGAAGGTGCACCAAGACTGGGATATATGATCAAATTTACTAGTCTCAGCAATCATTCTGGCTGCCACATTTTGAACCTGTTGAAGTTTCCATACTGTTCTCAAGAGCAGCCCTATGTAGAGAACATTACAGTAGTCTGTTTTTTGAGATTATCAATGTGTGAACCCCTGTTGCTAGGCATCTCTTATCAAAGTAGGGGCACAACTGGGCAATTAACTGAAGTTGATAGCCCAAGTGACTTGGCATGCTCTAAGCATAATCTCTTAGCACCTATCCAGCCCACCAGACCAGAAAGGAAATTTGGGAGTAGATACCAGGGAAGCTTGTCTATCCCATTTTGACTTTCTGACATCTACTTCCTCCTGGGTCTATTGTCAGATTATGCTTAGGATCAGCCTATCAGTCTCAACCTTTTTTCTGTTCCTATTTCTCTAAGGGGCAGAAATGCTGCTGCTCTTCTCCCTTATGCACATGAGGGCACATGTCTGTCTATTTAGGATCAAGGTTAAGGCTTTTCTATCTGAAATGTAACTTTCTTACTAAAGGTTTGTTGTTTGTTTTTAACAGTGGGTCTATTGTGGGGTTGATGGCCCATGTGCCTACACAACATCTCCTCTGCTTCAGAGAGAAATCTTTACGTTTTTCTTCTCTCTAACCTTGTGAATATTCATAACAAAAGTAAAACAGTACAGGGGGTGGGGGAGCTGGACACGGGGAAGAAGAGAGATAGAACACAAGGCTAAGTGGATTCATTGGGTTTTAAGCCAGGCAAAGCTGGGTACATTTGCTAGCACATGTATCTATTCCATAGACAGTGAGTCACTACATGTGTATATATATAGTTACAGATCCTGACTACACAAAAAAATTAAGTTGTGTACTTCACTACCGAAGTAATGCACCTGGTCATCTAAAGTTGGTGGGAGGTAATAAGATCATTAAGTCCAAGGTTCAAGCTTACAACCTGGAGCAATCCATTGAAGCAAAATGGTGGAAAATTCAGGACAGGTCAAAGTCAGCCTTCCCTCACATAGTTCATATTTCACTTATAAAATACCCTATCACAAAATTCAGTGCCTTTCAAAGGAATTAAGACATGGTGGATAAGACTATCAATGGTTACTACTAGCCATGACAGGATGAAAAGGGGGTAGGGAAGAGGAGATCTATACATTTAACCTCAGTGGAGGAAAGGTGGAGTATATATTTTGCATATAATGGCTATATATTAATCTCTCTGGCACCAAAGGCAACATGGACAGAAAGGTGCTATTGCACTCAAGTCTCATTTGTGAGTTTTCTGTGAAGTATCTATGTGACTGCTATGAGAACAACACACTAAATGAGGTGAACCTTTGGTCTGGACCAACTTGGCTCATGTTTATATGATTATTACTCCCTGAGGCTTTCTAACTGAAATGCAGAGGTTAAACTCTGACATCTCCTGTCCTTCTAACATTGCAGATGTTTGAGAGAACACAAACCTCTATTTGTTCCCCATTAAACATAAGAACAAGAAATTCAGAAGAATTGAAAGGAACATTTTGTTGTGGCGGCAAAACCCTCCCCCCCCCCCCCCGCACTTCTTCCCAACTCTAGAGAAAAGAAAAATTCTTATCCCACGCTTTCAATGGGGAGACAAATGGAGCCAACAGTCCAGAACCCCCAGCTCTGTTCTCCTTACCTTCTCCTGAAACAAACTGCTGCTCCCAAAAGCATGCTATTCATTCTCTCCTCCGGCGCCACTGGCGGCCACCCTGAACTTCCTTGCAGTTGCCTCCTCTGCTGTCCACTCCCTGGGGTGGGTTGAACAGTTCACACTCATAAGAGAAGGAACAAAAAGAGAGAACTCTGGTCTGCCTTCCTTTAGCTACAAACAGACCCCAAAATGGGCAGTACTCTCTCCCTGCCTCCAAGATGCCGTTGGTCCTCGGGAAGGAGAACAAAAAAGAAGAGGTTATTCAAGTTCATCTTGCTAGCTCGCTGGCTCTCTCCATCTCTCCCTGTTAGCACGAAGAGAAGTTCCTTGAATCAAGGTAAGAAATGGCAATCGGCTGTCTACCTGACGGAAGAAGATGAGGGCAATATCGGCCCGATACAATCTCAGTTGTTAGCATGGTGGTTCTTTCAGTGACGGCTGCCTTTGTTATTGTTGCTTTTGTGACTGTTGTCCTGCTAGAAAGGTTATCTCAAAGCAGTGCAGTTCTTGCCTTGGCAGGGTCTTGGACTAGATGACCCCCAGGGACGCGTTCCCCACTTTACAATTCCATGAATCTATGAATATAAGACCCTTTTGAATCCAGCTCCGGTCACAAAAATAGGCAAAGTTAGCTCAAAGATGTTTCAGTGCTTTCAATGGTCTATAAGATAAAGCCACATATAATTGGTAGTTTCCTTCCTGAGTGGACTCTTAATGCCTACAACTTGCACTGAAGAAAAAAAAAGCCTTCAGTTTGCTGCAGTGCAAAATGTATACATGATCCCCTCATCTGGATCAGGACACGGCAAACACAGGAAGGGGCCTTATTGGTCCACAGAGTATTGTGAACTCTGATTGGCAGCTATGCTCCAGAGATTCAGGCAAGAGTCTTCTGTTGCCTTACCTGGAGAATCCTTTAGGTTTCTCTCTCTAAGTTATAACTAGTTGGCACTAGCACCAAGCCTGCACATATTCCAAAATCAGACAAGATCAATGTGCTCAAGGTGGCATTGTGCTAATTATTACAGCTATGCAGAGTATTTTGGACTACAACTCCCAGAATTCTGTGGTCCAAAAAGTTGATTTTTCTAAGCTCAGGTACAAACCGCAGTAATTTTAGTAGCTTCTACAAAAGGGCCAGAAAAGGAAGTATTTGGAGCTGAATATTATGTGTGGCTCTCTGCTTGTCTTTCAAGATTGATCACAGCCACATGGAGTGTCCATGTTCAGCTGCAGCATACCTCTGGATAGCAGATGCTAGAGACAAACAGCAGGAGGAGACCATGGCCTTCATGCCTGGCTTGTCAGGTTTCCAGAGTTATCTTTGCTGCAAAAAAAAAAGCAGGCCTTTCATCTCATCCAGCAGAGATCTTTTGCTTCATTAAGAAGAGTGAATATTTTCTAAATAACAACAATAAAAATAGTAAAGCAAACTAATCAAGTTCTTGCTGTTTCAGTTTTGAAATGAGCTCTCAAAATTAAAAAAATAAACCTGACAAAACACGACCACAGTGGCAACTTTGAGCATTTAATTAGTCAACATATTGTGCCGACTGTCTTTTTCTCAAAATGATTCTGTCCAATCCCAACAATCCTTACAAGACAAGTAAGTCATAAATCAGAAGAACCCAAGCCACTCACAAGAGAAGCTGCCTCTAGTCTCCTTTAATCTGAATGACCATCACGGCAATGTGGTGATTAAGGTGGCCCTGAAACTTGGAGTGAGTGAGAGTAAGAACAAGAGTGGAAGGGAAGTCTACACTTTCAAACTGAACTGCAGTAACCCAGGGATCTTGGCTCCATCTGTAGTGCTGTGCCGGGTTTGACTCCACTATCAGCATTGACCTTTGGTCAGACTGAGAGCAGGAAACACAGTCGTGACTTAGACTTTGTTAGGGGACTCAAGCAGGAAAATTCCCATTAGTATTCTTCCCTTGAGGGGAAAACTGGGGGTGAGGGGCAAGAATGGTCACCCCATCTCCCATCCTCCATAAAATAACATCAGATAGTAATAATCAGGGTAAGATTCAGGTTGGGGAGACTCCTCCTGGCATGCTGGTCTTGGGGGAAAGCACCAAACAGCTCTCAGTGCCGATCAACATACATGTACTGCACACCACACATCCCATTTTCCCTGAGATGGGTCACGTTTGACGCAGAGAGGGAAAAGCCAATACAAAACGATTCATGGCTGAATTAACTGTTCCTGAGCTCAACATCCATCTCAGTTAAGAGCTAACAAATGATTAATCCCTTTTTTAAAGGCTTCTTGTCTCTTTGTTAACTTTGGCTGTCCACCTCCACATTCTGTCAGACAGAAACCAAAGTTGCCGCTACACAAATTTGCATTCAGATTTAGGAAACTGACTCTTTTAACCAACTTAGAGATAGGTGCACAGCTAATTGGAGACCCACAGGATGTACTCTGTTTCAGCAATCAAGGATTGAAACATAAACGGGTAGTTAATTGACATCCCAGATTACCAAGTAAAACTAATGTTTGTAGTATTCAGAACACATCATTTCATACTTTTATATAACTAGCCCAGTTCAACCCCATTTGTTGTTGTTGTTATTGTGATGATGATGTGCCATGAAGTTGGTTCTGACTTACAACCACCCTATGAATTAGTGGCTTTCAAAAGTTGCCATCATTAACAGTCCTGTTCAGGTCTTGAAAACAGAAGGCCATGGCTTCCTTTATTGAATCAATCCATCTCATATTCAGTCTTCCTCTTTCTCTACTGCCTTCCACTTTTCCCAGCATTATTTTATTTTCCAGTGTGTCTTGTCTTCTCATGATGTATCCAAAGTACAACAGTCTCATGTTCATCTACTTTCTTTGGGAAATGTTAGGTTCACCATGCTAGAAAAGGGAGATTCATGGACTCACTGAATTGTAAAGTTGGATAGGAGCTGCAGAATCATCTAGCCCAACCCCTGTCAATACAAAATTCATCATATGGAGGTTGTTCTTTAGGTAACGTGAGAAAAAGTGCAAAGATTTTGAGGGTGTATGCTACTGGACGAAAGACATGTATCACTATATGGGGCTGCCACCATTGTACCACCAACAGCACACAGAAGAGATGAAATATTGTGGCTGCAGCTGTTAGTAAAGGAACTGAGAAAATACCTAATTTGAAAATGAAAAAGATGAAGCAAATATGTCCATGCTAGAAGCAGGAAAATGAGAATGACAGCTAAAAAATGGGAGAAAGTGCATGCAATGTTCTGTGCATCAGAGAACATTTCACAACATCATTCCCCCCCTGGCATGAAGCCAAATGGCAAGATAAACTTTCTGCAGACTTTGCCCTGCCAGGTTGCATTCTCTTCTCACAATGGCTGAAAGTACTACAAGCTATCTCCTGGAGAACCATGCTGCAAGCCAGGCAGAATCTCCTGGGCTCCAAGCCAGCAAATGGCATGGCTGCAACCAGGGCATGTCCCCCAGAAGGCAAACAAGAACCGTGAATATCTCCAGGATGCCGTTGGGTGCTCAGCATGTCCTTCTGCTGCTCTAAAGCCCTGCCCTTCCTGAAGTCTTGTTTTTGCTAGGACCTCACAGATGTCAACCAGCAAATTCCACTGACCACACGAACCCATAGCTTTCTGTATGTGACCATTAGTCCCAGTGATCAACACTGGCTGGTCTATTAAATAACAGCAAATAATCAAATAATTATATTGCTCTCGCATAAAATAATGTTTGCAATATTGTGGGCAAAATGTCTCTCTGCACTTTTGCGTTGGTGCTAGTTTTGGGTTATATTGTTGTTCTGTGCCATATGTCACTTCTGACTTATGGGAACCCTATGAATTAATGACCTCCAAAAGGCACTATCGTTAATGATTCTGCTCAGGTCTTGCTAACTCAAGTCCATGACTACCTTTATTGATTCAGTCCATCTCATGTTCAGTCTTCCTCTTTTCTTACTGCCTTCAGTTTATTCCTAGCTTTAGCAAGAACTGGGTTTTTTTCAGTGGCTTCTGTCTGCTCATGATACATCCGGAATACAATAGATTTAGTTCCATCTCCATATTAAAAAGGAAATTCTATGTTGTACATGAAATCCTGTTGCTTATCATAGAAAGTTGTAGATTGAGCAGGCCCATTTGAATCAATGGCACTCATGGAGGAATTGATTCACCTAATCCCATTGATTCAGTGGACTTGTGGCAACAGGAAATCAGCAATGGAGAATCAGAAGTGGATGAAGGTGACAATAGGAAAGGCATGCCTGGCAGAAAGATACATCCCTTCATACCAATTAAATAGGCTAACAAAGGCTTGAGGAGTGTTAGAAGCATCTTAATAAGTCAGATCCCTGTCTAACACAATGACACCACACTTCCCAAATTTCCATATTGCATGATTCACCTGAGGAAATTAATGTCTCACAAACAATCCAGTGGTGGCAGCAATCTACATATCATTATCCTACAAGCCCTCAAAACAGCATCTTTAAAGAACATCAAAGTCAAACATTGTTACTGTGGCTGCTGCAGCTGCCACTGCCACTGTTAAAGAAGCACATTTTTTTAAAAAGCCATGTGGAATCTTAATGGACAAGAAGACATGCAGCATATAGCATATATTTACTATACAGTAAATCCCACTGTGTTCAAAGGGGTTTATTTCCAAGGCAGTGCAGGACTGTGGCCTTGTGCTTTTATGAAGAGCCTATTTGCTATGAAGTGCCATTATTGCTTGGTAGGTATGCACACACAGATGGGGCAGTCATCCAATCAATCCATATTTAAGGGAAAGAAGTTTGGGTTTAATGGGCTTAGCCCTGACTTGGACTCAAAGAATCAGACTCAAACTTGGGACTCAGACCCAAAGACTTGCCAACATCCCTGCCCGTAACCACTCCAGTATGCCACCAGTATCTTTATTTTGATTTCTTTCTTCTTTTTCAAAATTGAATAAGCACCCTTGCACCTCCAATAGCCAAAAAGTTTTTAAAATTAATTTAGGAGCGTGGGAGCCCCCTGAGGTGCTGGTGGGACTCCAATAATGACAAAACTGCCCTCTCATGTTCCCTAGAAGCTACAAAGGGATTTTTGAACACATTTCATTTTTTAAAATTTAAAAATTAGAGGTGGAGGGGTCCAGGAGGCTGAGGTACTGCCTTCTGGAAAGGTGAACCCAGACCTCTTCCTCATTGCCATTTATCACAGACTTGGAAATGTAGCTTTGCAAGAAACACTGAAGAATATGCTCCAATAGAGCAAAATGAATGTGCACCAGTATTCACTGGAAAATACGTTTTCACCATATATACCAGGCAACTTATGCCTTTTCCTGAATATCTCTTCTCAATTGTATAAAGTAACATTCAGCATTTTTCTATGGAAAAACAAACACAGCCTTTCCCTGATCTTCCTTGGCCTCTACTGTCTTCCTAGGTATGCACAGCTGTTGTCTCGTGGCCTGCACAAATATTACAACATGTTCCTTCACTTTCCAAAAATCCATCTCTCCTCCTTCCTCCATCTAACAGTTCAGATAACAACACTAAACATAATAAAATGTTTCTGTAAGAAACAGACTTGGATTTCCCCCTCTCTAGTCCATGAGTCGTGCTGTTCCTTGCAAAAACCCTTTAATTCCACTCTCTGACTATTTAAGCTCCAAGCTCCATGGAGCTGAACTACCTAACTGAAGTCTGTGGGCTTTGAAAACTGTGTAAGACCAGCTTTTTTTCATTGTGGGACTGGGAATGTCCTTGTTCTGGCCTCAGAGTCAGAAGAGGAGGACACTGTGCAAGCCAGCAGAATCCATGGCTCCAGTGTTGCTGCCTAGGACTTGGACTGGGTCTGTGATGGTAAGCCTAAGAAACTGAGTGCCTTCCAACGTGTTACATCTGCCCAGTGGTGTAGTGAAGCCAGAACTCACAGGATAAAGCCCCAGGAGGACATTATGAGTATGAAGAACTATGACATCATCTGCCAATGCTCAGGGTTTTTTGTTCACTCTTAGTTGTGATCCTCACAGTGGCTGGGAGAAAAGTAGATTTTTTTCCAAGGAAAAGTGAATTGTTGCAAGCTATTCTTGCTGTGATTCAAGCAATTTGAGGAGGGTTTGGTCTTGAACTCGTAATTAAGAGCCACATTCTTTACAAGGTACCTGCTACTCATCTGTTGTTCTGGACTGATTCAATGGTTTATATGTTTGGACTGTCCTTACGGGGTGGCATGGCTATGGGGACTGTCACAAGTTCCTGCCCTTCCAAATTTACTACTATACACTGTTTATGCCCCAAAACACAGTTAGTATACAGGCAGGAGGCCAAGGAAAGCGGCACCAGGTACAGAGTATCCTTGAAACATTCTTCAAGAACACAGGCACAGCTCAGGAGATATGTAGGCAGAGATTCGTAACGCCTCAATCCACTTCCAACTTTCACTGAAGTAAGCTGTTCATGGGGAGCTGTTCTGAATGCTATAGTAATATGCTTCCCTGGCTACTTTGTCTGTGTTGACTTGTAGGAACCACCCATAGAAAGGGGGGAATGATGCCCCATAGTATCTGCCACTTGAAGCATCTGCCTCACTCAGCCAACTGAAAGGGCCAGGCCTGCTTGCCAGGAAACTAATCCAGTCACTTGCCCGCCCTGGTTACCCTTGCCATCTTTCTTTCAGAGCTCCATTATATCCTCCTTGAGATGGGATAAACAGAACCATATTCTTAAAACAACTATCATAATATTTCCACAAGAAGACATGAGAGCAACAGCCGTCCCTCACAGCTGGCTCCTCCTCAGCAACTAGTACTCAGTGGCATGGTGCCGGTGGAGCAAAGGATCATGGCTCTGGAGACTTGCACTAGGATAAACGGGGCACTGCTGAACCTGAGGGATTCCAAGTATGGTGTAGTGATAGACAAGGACTCTGGAGAACAGAGTTTGAATCCCTACTCAGCCATGGAAACTGACTGAACTGACTGGGGGAGTGGAATTGGTAAAACCACTCCTTGAATATCTCACTTACCTTGAAAGACGTATTAGAGTCATTACAAGTTGGCAAGGGCACAAAACACACACACACACACCTCACCTGAAGCTCTGGCTACCCTTTCAGGCTTTTATCTTTACTAGAAGTGGAGGGTCCTGGCCCCACCTGTGCTCTCCCACTTTATATTTGAATTCTTCCATATATGTGTGTGTGTGTTTGTGTGTGTGTGTGTGAGAGAGAGAGAGAGAGCACTGCACGTCATCTTGTGCTGTGCCTTCTGCCCCCATTACCACAACAGGCAGCAGCTGCTACAGCATCATAACTAAGGTAATACATGATATCCTGTTGCCACAAGTCCACTAATTCCAGTTAGCATCCTCCTGCTGTTTGCCTGAAGTTCATCACAGCTACCATTTCACTACCTTCCAGGTAAAACCTTCCCTCTCAGCTTCCATATCAATTTCTTCGACCATAATGCTGAGTGAACGAAGCACACTTTCTCCTTCTCTCTTTCCTTGCCACTTGACAATAAGAATGAAGCTGCATGGTGCTGACTTGAACACTCTCCGCTATGTCATCACCGAGGTGGTTATCTAAACACTGATGTATCCAAGCCAAAACAGGTTAGAAGTGTAGTAGAGCAGATAACCTGGTAGACCTGCCTGCAGGTTTTGGAAACTTCTGAATGAAAGGGGTGACAATGGTAGACTTTTTCACACAACCTTCCTAAAAATGATCCTCAAGCAAGAAACCAAGCACAGAAACATGCCCTTGCATGTCTGACAAGCTCCCCAATGGCAAGAGACTGGCTTCTGAATTACAAACAGTAATTACAGGAGTAAATACATAAATGTCTGAGCTGGAAAAGTTCTCAAATGACCAGAATGCCTCAACCAACCTGGCCACATGTTGCACTGCCTGAGGCACTCTGAGAGTTGCAGTCAAAAAAAAAGAGGAAATTCTCCAAACTCTTCTTAAAACACAAAACCTTGGCTGGGCCTTCCCTGACCTGGTGCCCTCCAGGGGTGTAAAGGCAACCACTTCCAGAAGAGCGCCCCCTGCCCATGGGCAGCTGCAGCTGCACTCCAACACCCGTGAGGAGCACCCGGTTGGTCAAAGCTGCCTTTTTCCAGGCCCTTTCACGATGACCGAAAGTCACAAAAGGAGGACTGTCTTCTGGCTGGCAAACAGGAATGGTTGCCCTTCTCTAGCTGAAGTGGATGTCCCCTCTTTTTCCAGGATCTTAGCTGTTGCAAATAAACTCAGCAACCCACTGTGATCTTGCTGCCAAAAAAAGTGTGAGACTTTTCAGGTACAGAACTAACCTAGATTTTACACTGGCAATTCGTAGCTCCGGTGTGGCCGAGGCGTGGCCCTGGGGCTTTTATACGGCCTCCAGAGGTGTTTTTTGCGCGCCCACCCCCAGTCCTCCCCTTCACAAGGTGAATCGAAACTCTTGCAAGCGTCCAGGAGCAGCCCTTCGCCTTTGGAAGAGTCCAGAGGTGGCCCCTGCACCATTAACACCCCACCACCGCCAATTCGGGAGGGGGGGGACACTTCCACCTTGGCCCCCATATTCCAGACACGCTCGAGAGCTACGGAAATCGCCCTTCTCCTTCCTCCTCTCCCCGGTCTGTGCCGCCGCCGCCGCGGCTTCGTTTGCGAGGGGCTGTTCATTTCCTATCCCCTTCAAGCTATTCTGAATGCGATCCTCCTGACGATTCCGACCCCCGACCGGGACACCTCACTCCCTCTGTTTTACTGACCACTAGAAAAACATGAAGAGAACCCCCGTCCAGCCCAGAGTCCTCCTCCTCATCCACACGCGCCGGTACACGTGTAGGCCACCTGAGCGCCAGCAGGTGATTTTTGACACGCCCGGAGTTTCTCCGCAGCCACGCGGAGGAACTGCTGGAACAACAGGCCACCCAGAGAAGGCGCGGGAGCGACACACCCCTCCGGCTCTGGGGGCGGGGGGGGCGGAAGGAGGGGGACGCCACCCCGACACCCCCCCCCCGAGTCGCCCGGGGAGATCGGGTAGAGTTGCCCGCCGGCCGGCAGCAACTGCAGCCGCTCCGGGAACGCCAAGCAGCCCCGGAAGGGGAGGTGACTCGCTCACGAGGAGAACAAACCCACCTCTTCCCGAGAGGGGCAGAAGAGCGGGACGGAGAGGGGGCTCCCCGGCGCCCCCTCCGAAGGCCACAGCAACCGGTGCAAGGGGAGGCCGACACCGAGGGCTCAAGGCTCTGCAAAAAAACAAAAAAACCCTTCCCTCCCGCGCGCCGTTGACTTGGAGGCTAGCGCGACACAGGCGACCGTGATGTAATCCCAACAACAACAGCAGCAGCAGCAGCAGCAGCCGACTTAGAGTCACATGCCTGAACTTTCCCCAACTCCACCCCCTAGATAGTTCCTACCCCCGCGCCCCCCCCCCTTTCCCGATTGCTACATCCTGGCGGCGTGGTGTGCATGACAACCTAGCAACAAGAGCCGCCTTTCCTCCCACTCCCTACCCCCGCCTTGCTCCTGATGGGATAATCCTGCACGGTGGTGGCAGGGGCCGCGGCAGCAATAATAATAGCAATAAGAAGAACCATCACCGTCATCATAGTAACCGAAGAGGCATTAAATAACATTGAGTGCCTGCCTGTCTTGGAAGAGTTGGACAGCGAACCAACTTTAGCAGAAATAAAAGCGGCCTTGGATTCCCTCGCCTCCGGCAAGGCACCTGGGAAGGATAACATCCCTGCTGAAGTGCTGAAGTGCTGTAAAGAGATCGTCACCACTGAGTTGTATGAAATCTTCTGTCTTTGCTGGAGGGAAGGTGGAGTACCACAGGACATGAAGGATGCAAATATCGTCACATTGTATAAGAACAAAGGAGACAGGGGCGACTGCAATAACTACCGTGGCATCTCTCTTCTCAGAGTTGTAGGGAAGCTGCTTGCCCGTGTCATGCTGAAGAGGCTCCAGGTGCTTGCAGACAGAGTCCATCCAGAATCACAGTGTGGATTTTGAGCTAATAGATCCGCCATCGACATGGTATTCTCCCTCAGACAGCTGCAGGAGAAATGTAGGGAACAACAACAGCCACTCTTTGTAGCCTTCATAGATCTTGCAAAGGCCTTTGATTTGGTTAGCTGGGACGGCATTTTTAAAATACTTCCCAACATTGGACATCCACCTCAACTGGTTAACATCATAAGGTCCTTTCATGAGGAAATGAAGGGCACTGTAGTTTTTGATGGCTCAACATTAGATCCCTTTGACATCTGAAGCGGAGTGAAACAGGGCTGTGTCCTCGCGCTGACCCTGTTTGGGATCTTTTTTGCTGTCATGCTGAAGCACGCCTTCAGGACTCACCTCCCTCTATTACCATCTCTACACAAGAATGGAGGTTGTTCATTATTTTGTGTACCTTGGCTCAACGATCTCCGACACTCTCTAGATGTCGAGCTGGATAAACGCATTGGCAAAGCAGCTACCATGTTCTCTAGACTTACAAAGAGTGTATGGCTTAACAAGAAGCTGACGGCATATACCAAGATCCAGGTCTATAGAGCCTGTGTCCTGAGTACACTCCTGTACTGCAGTGAATCCTGGACCCTCTGTGCACGGCAGGAGAGGAAGTTGAACACGTTCCATATGCGTTGTCTCTGACGTATTTTTGGTATCACCTGGCAGGACAAAGTTCCAAATAGAGTAGTCCTAGAACGAGCTGGAATTTTTAGCATGTATACATTACTGAAGCAGCGACGTCTATGTTGACTTGGGCATGTTGTGAGAATGGCTGATAGTCAGATTCCAAAAGATCTCCTGTATGGAGAATCAGTGCAGGGAAATCGCCCCAGAGGGAGACCACAGCTGCGATACAAGGATATCTGCAAGCGGGACCTGAAGGCCTTAGGAATGGACCTCAACAGATGGGAAACCTTGACATCTGAGCATTCAGCCTGGAGGCAGGCGGTGCAGCATGGCCTCTCCCAATTTGAAGAGACACTTGTTCAGTAGGCCGAGACAAAGAGGCAGTCCCGAAACCAGCAAAATCAGGGAGCTGGACAGGGGACAGATTGTATTTGTCTTCAGTGTGGAAGGGATTGTCACTCTCGAATTGGCCTTTTCAGCCACACTAGACGCTGTTCCAAGACCTCTATTCAGAGCACGTTACCATAGTCTCTTGAGACTGAAGGATGCCTACTCCACTGTTATCATCATCATGGTTTAATGAACTGCCTCGTTCCTCTTGGTCAAACGTTTGCCAACTTCCCTTTTTATGTGTTATCCTAATAGTTGTGTGACAGAACAGTTCGAATGCTGATGTTCTGCAATGTTCTGTTCTGACAAAGTGTGTCCTTAGTGAGCATCTCTATAAGGTGCATGTTGTTTTTGCCTCTTGACAGTCATTAACATTATAGCTTCCCAAGTTACAAGTGTGGCCATTGTCAGCCCAGGGCAACAGTGGAACCGGTATAAAATTTCACTCAAGACTTTGCATTCATACTGAAATACACTATGTAAGCAGGTTGCTGTTGATTAGCTACAGCTGGGTACAGTGATGGGTTGCCCTTAACCTGGGGACAGACAGCATTGGTAACTGCTCACTCTAGGTCAGAGATGCCAGTGATTGGTTTGGGGGGGGGGGCAGTGTCAGTTTCTTCTGTCCCTTAGCCTGTGGGAGCCCTTCCTCTACCCACAAGGCACTGGTGGCAACACTCGGTTGATGGCAGTGCTTCCTCACCATGTCACAGTGCCATCATGAAGACTATTTGGGTTTTAATGGTACAGTACTAGCACGGACTGTACTCCCGTACCCTGCTAGCACCGCTGCCTGTTTGGAACAGCTCAGGAGTTCTGTCTATCATTGTTTGGAGCCTACTTATCTGTAGGGTCTTCTGCTGTCCATCGCCTGCAAACCCCCACCCCAGTAGCTGAAGCTTGCATAAATTTTTATATGCCTTATTTCTCAGCATTGATGGTGACTGCGGGCAGGCCAAAGGGTCCAGTTTAAACATGATGAGTCAAGTCCAGCTCACAGGGGAGGCAGGCAATGTGTATTCTACATAATTGAATTGTAAACTGTCCACAGAATGCTTTAAGGACTATGAGGCAGTGTATACGCAGCACACTTTGCTTTTTCTCTTTTTATCAACATAGGTTGGTTTTCACTTCCAACTTGTAATATTGTTAGCCTTTCATCATTTTCTACTATTGTTTGATCAAGTAGAACTGTGCTCCCACAGAAGTAGTTTTGAGTTTGCCTGTTTGTCCCATACGGAGATTCTTGAGGTTGACAAGTCTGTGCCTGCCCATGCTCTGTGGCAAAGAAAAGCACTCTGTACATACCTTTGGATGATGATATTGTTCTTTTGATAAGGGGACTCGAGTTTTTCCATTTAAATCATCAAGATCACTGTATTTCCAGACCATCGTTCTGAAAGAACATATTAATACAAGGTTTGCCCAGCAGTTAATAGCAGTAATTTTCCCCTTTGCATCAAGTTATATTCTGAGTACTGCTTTCACTCTATCAAAGTACCTGTTTCTAAATAAAGACTTAAGTTCTTTTGGTTTCTGTTGAGATTTCCATGGATGCCTCCATATTTAGAGGTTTTAGTCTTCTCTTAGCAACTGAATGCTAGTGAGCTCATAGTTACTGCCCTATGGTGATGACAATGCCAATGCCATATAATATTATAAGGGAGCTGAATCCCACAAGATTTGTCCATGAAAACCTATTAGTTCTGAAACAGTTGGAAGCATACATTTTTCTAGAGTCAGTGCTGAAACCTTTCTCCCAGGGTTCACTGAGTCCGTTGGAAACTAATCCAGGTTGATCCGTAAGCCTGGTTAGTGGGCATGTTTACACATGCCAACAACCATGTATTTTGAATTCAGTGACTCAGAGGCCAGTTTCAAAACCTTTCTCAAATTGTTGTTGTTTAGTCGTTAAGTCGTGTCCGACTCTTCGTGACCCCATGGACCAGAGCACGCCAGGCCCTCCTGTCTTCCACTGCCTCCCGGAGTTGGGTCAAATTCATGTTGGTCGCTTTGGTGACACTGTCCAACCATCTCGTCCTCTGTCGTCCCCTTCTCCTCTTGCCTTCACACTTTCCCAACATCAGGGTCTTTTCCAGGGAGTCTTCTCTTCTAGGATCTTAAAGCAGATTGCAAGTGACATGTGTTTTAAGCAGGTTTCAAGAGTCAGAATGTGTGAAGGAAACAAATTTATTTCGTCATAACTGGCAAAGTGAGCAGATGGTGTTGACATTGCTCTTCCTGGAGCTAGTTCTGCTGGGTAAAATAAAGTAACTGCACTCACTTTGGTGGAAGATATGAAGGGAGGGTAGCAATATATTGAAGGACAGAACAGTGTGGACAAAGCTAGTGTGCTGCCCTCAAGTGTGATGGAGGACAATGCTCCCATGTCTGGTGTTAAAAGTATTCATTTGCCCTCTAGTCAGCTTCTGTACATGCAATCAGGACACGTGTTTTCATTGTTTATGGATCAAATGTGGAACTTTTCCATGAAATATTATTAACTGCTTCTGTATTATGTCCCATTTAGACACAGTTTATTACTGGGGGGAAATAGCATTCCATATTGATGGAATACAGTGTGGAAACTTGCACTAATGTAGAAACTTACTGGTGGGAGGAATAATTAGATACAAGATAGTTTTGATGTTGGTTGTTCTTTAATTACATATACAAATCAAAGTAACTATACATACTCCTTATTTCCATAACCCACCCACCCCCAGTAATTTATAATTGATCTGGACTAGAGATGGACATGAAGCATTTCATGCCAGGTCATCTTAAGTCATCATTATGGCATCACAGGTGGCACATGTTCCCTACCCCCACTCCCCTTGCCAGCTCCCCCATTCACCAGCCAGTGAGCACTGATCATTCCCTCCAAGTTGCATGATCTTCCAGTCCCGGCAGGAGCATGGACTTCCCTTCTCTGCCTCCTCCAGCAGCTGCCCACTCACAGGCAGCATTGCAGGAACCCCTGCCCCACCTCCTCCTCTCAGTATCCCCATATGAGCCTTCTCAACATTTAAGATCATCAAAGGAGGCCCTCCTCTCAATCCCATTGGCAGCACAGGCATATTTGGCAGGAACACAAGAGAGGGCCTTCTCTGTGGCTGCTCCCAGGTTACAGAATGCTCTCATTCGGGAGATCAGGGTGACCCCCTCCCTTTTATCCTTCCACTGACAATTGAAGGCCCACGTCTTCAGGCAGGTTTTTAAAGGTCATACTTGAATGCCAATTTTAGTTGAGTTTTTAAAATTTTAAATGTTTTTAATCATTCGGTGTATTTTAATTACTGCTGTAATTTAATTGTTTTAAATGTATAATTCATTGTGTTTTTAATTCTCCTTTTTAACGTTGTGAGCTGTCTTGAGTCTCCTTATTGGGAGAAAGGCAGACTATAAATAAGACAGATAAACAAACAAACACATTACAACTCCCTTGCCTTTAAGGTTCCAACTGCCTTCCTAGCTGTTTTCCTACTTCTGTTAAAGCAAGGTCTTGGCCTTAGTTTTGTTTTGGTGTCTTTTTAAGTCGTATGCTCTTCAGATGCTCTCCCCCCCCCCCACCTCCAGAACCCCGTATTTCTGGAGACCTTTGTGTTGGTCCAGGTTTCTGCCCTTTTTTGTTCTGATCTGAGTAAGATCATTTCTCTGGGAGAAGCTTCCCTCCTCCTCGTAGCCTTGTTCTAATGATCCACGTTGGCACCCTCTACATCTCTCTTTCTCTCTCTCTCTTTTTTTTGAAGGGTCGCTGGACAACAGGCGGTATGACAGCCACCTGCTGGGCACGGCACTAACGGCACATCCAAGGTTCACGATAGAGTCTACACGCGTCCATTGAGTCCTCGAGCCCACGTCGTTTCCCACTTCATTCCTTACAAGCCCGCAGATTCCTACTTCTTTGCAAAATTTCCTTCCAGGGCGAGGGATGTGCGTTACCCGTTACACAAAGTTGAGGGAAAAAATTGTCAAGACCAAAGGGCAAAGAGGAGCCCTTGTGGCTTCAGATGCCGCTAGTGAGCATGCTCGGGGGGAAATAGAGCATGCTCACTAAGCATTTCCAAAGGTACGGATGTTGAACGAGGAACATCAGTAGGAAGGGAAACAACCATGGAGTCTGGAAGGAGTCGCTGCAGCTGGTCTGGCGTCCTCTTAGTGCTGAGTCTTACCTTTGAGCTAGCCCTGCCGCTTGCCCAGAACCGGACCCTCCGCTTCGTTACTTTGGTGAGGAGGAGGAGGCGGCAGCTGTCTTGGGGGGAGGCGTGGAGATGAGGGGCTTAAGGGGGGACTGGGAGGCCGGTTCCTGGGCGACCCCCGTTTTAAAAACGAGGCATTTCTCGGCAGGCAGACAACAGCTGCCCGCGTGCATTGGCTTTTGCCGTCGTTCTTTTCCTGGGTTTTCCCTGCAGGCTGCAGGGCTCAAGGGAGCGGAGGTCGCCGCCGTTCCTCTGCTAAACGAACTATCGAATGTGACAGTTTTGAGATTATGGTGGTAGGAATGAGGATGATGGTAATACTGTGTATAGCAAAATAATGAGTGATGGCATAGCAGGAGCCAGGAATCATCCAAGACAACTGAACAAACGAAGAGTCTGGTGACACCTTAAAGACTAACGCGCTTCTTGTGGCATAACCTTTGTTGGGCAGAGCCCGCTTGTAACGTTCAAAGGAACCGTATATTCTTTTCAGAGGTACAGGTACTTGCCTCCTTTCGTGTGCCTGACACCGCCCGGTCTTGACAACGGTCTCTCTCTTTGCCTGGGGCAAGGGAAGGAAAGTAATACGTATCTCCAGGGGCCCCCGCGGCTCAAACCATTTAGGAAGCAGCCCAATGCACGTGAATGTTAAGACCTGGTGGTGATGGCGAACTATTCTGATTTCCAGTTATATCGTCACGGGGATCGGTCCCCGGTGAAGGCCTATCCCCGAGATCCTTATCAGGAAAATGCCTGGCCCCAGGGATTCGGGCAGCTGTCTCAGGTAGGCATGCCCGGAGGACGCGGCGCCTGTGTTTGTGGCAACACAGAACTTGGAAGAGCAGCTCTTGAAATGGGGGGGAGAAGGAAGGGGGAACCAAAGCGATTTCATTTGGAATTGCATCAGCCCCTGTCAGGACAGTATTTGTGATTGCTTAAATTTCCATGCTACTGTGAAGTTTCTTCTTTGCTTGGCTTCCCCTTTGGAGGAATTATTTTTGGTACTGCCTTCCTTTCTTTAGTCATGTGAGAAAGCAGCAGGTTTAAAAAAAAACAAGAGAAAATTGCTGTGTTGCTTGGATTACAATTGCATGCTCTGGTTAAAAATGATAGCATTGCAAAAGCAAAACAGTTTGAAAATCTGGAGCGAGGGAGGGGAGGTCTGCTTTATCCATTTCAAGCAGGTTTTATGTTTGCATTTCCTGCCCCAAAAGTAACAGCTGTAACAGTTGTTTTCCTCCTCAATCTTGTGCTGTTTTGCAAAACCACAATAAAACCAGCTTGTTAATTTTTTGCTCTTGTGGTACGTAGGACGGGATGCGGCAACAGTGGGACCTGGGCCAAGCCCTTCGAAGGCGTTACGATGGATTCCTGAATGCCTCCTACAACAGAGAAGAGGTTATCATACCGTCCCTAATTCCTAGCAGTGTTGGCATAATGTCCTTTTTATTTCCTCTCTTTATGCAAATGTGCATGTTGTAATTTGTTTCCTAAGCATATTGTCTCATGCTGGGAACGATATTGGAACAATGCAACAATTCAGTTAAAACTGTTTGCTAACTTATTATGTGAGTTAATATAGCAGAGGAACAGTAAACAGTTGCTGACTGGAATGAAGGAATTACATAAATGAAAGTCAAGAGAAATAAAGAGAGGTATATAGACTCAGAGCTTAGAAAAATTCCTTTTTCGGACTACACTTCCCAAAATACCCCAACCAACATGGCCACTGTCCTTTACTTTTTCAAGCTATTTCTGAATATTGTACGCCAACATGAGGCTGTGCAAGCAAACAAAGGGAATGATTCCAAAGTAAGTATTCCTGCTGGAGGATAGATCAAATAATTACCCTTTTCAGGTCAGTACCTCGAAGGGTATATAATGCAACTAAATAAAAACTTTTGTGGATTAAAATCCACTTCCTCAAACAGAGTAAAGGACTCAACCACAAATATAGTATGCAATATAAGTTGGAACAATATGGAGGGCCCAGGGAAGATGGCACAGAAAACGAAGTTTCAAAATGATAGTGGCACTGTTGATACAAGTATGAATTCTGAAAATGCTGATTATATAAACATCCTGGCTATTGTGAGAGTGATAGGTAGTCTATCAAGGAAGATAGATTGGTTTTTTGAAGGACAAATATGTTGGGCCAGGAAGCAACTTGCTTTTCTTTTGATCAATGTCTGGTTCAGAGGCTAGAGTTACTAACTTTAAACATATGGAAGATGGCAGTAAAAAAGCAAGTATTAGAGAAAATCTGTCAGGACGTCTCAGATGAACTGCAAAGCAGTTTTTCTCCCACCTTCCCCCCCCCTCCCCCCAGTGATAGAAGATAATAATGGAGGTCATGGTCAATTAAGTAAAAAATTCAGCAAAAGCTAGTAGAGCACTCTGCCTTCTCAGTTGCTGTGTTGTGCTTCAGCTGTCAAGCAGAAGTTTATGATGATGTGGTTCCTTCCTCTATGGTGAAAAACCAGTCCAACCAGTTTGCCTTCTTCTGGATGTTTTTCTTTAACTCAGTTTCAATGCCTGTCAATATGCAGTTTCATATTCGCACATTCTTGAATAAAAGGGTAATGTGAAAGTGAGCAATGGCCCTATTTTACCCCCTTTAGGAGTATAGCTATGCTTACACTAGTACCATCTTGCATCTTATCTGGAATATGTATGGGATTCAGGAAGGAATATGGGGCAAGCCACAGGCTTCTTAACTTTTTGGGAAATCTCTGTGCCCCACTCAGCCTGTTTTGGAAGTTAATCCCAAACAATAATCTCTCATCCACATCAGGCAAAATCCAAAGATTGCTTGCACAGACTAACATGACTGCCTCTTCCAAAACTCTCAACTACAGACTCAATTACCTATTTCTGTTTGGTGTCTGCAGATATCCCACCTTTCCATCTTTCTTGAAGGCTAATTAACAGTTTACACTTTCAATACATCTGCTGGCATTAAAGACTAACATTCTGAAGCACTTCATGGAATAACGTTATGTATTTGTTTAAAATAGAAGCTATATTAAACTAAAGGAAAGTGTTAAATTAAAATTGCAAAATCCTAAACTCAAGTTCTAACCAGGGAACTTATCTGCACAAGTGAGAGCTTCATATAGAATATCTGAATTCCAAGTGTTTTCATCTTTTTATCATGCACATTTTATGCTGTTAGTGTTATTCCCCACCCCTCACCCTAAGGAAAATAATGTGTTCAACATCTTGTGAAGCTGATGCTTATGGGGCATCCATTTCTCATGATTGACCAACCATTATGGGACTCCTGAGAGTTGTCCTAGTAACTAGACCAGAATGCTTGGGTGGGATGTAGGGAAATGTGTCCTTTTCTAAGTTTGCTGCAACAGTATTCTTATTGTGGGTGGGTATTTGCTTGTACTCTTGGAAGGAGGAACATCAGAGGCTTATTATAACTCATGGCAATTGGCTTTTTCAGGCGGTCAGCCTGAATATTTGAAGGTACAAAGTGTGAAGGAGCCAAGGGCATCTGTGTGAGCCTCACCACCATCATCCCTATACACTTCATACTCCATTGGTGCATTTATCAAGCTTCCCAATTTTGGGTAGGCTACTAAGTGGTTGAACACATGTAGAATGCCATTTCAGATCTTTGCACTTCAAGAGGAGACAGTACATGTGGGGATATTGGAATTGTGCCTTCCTATGTTTTCTCTCCACCTGAACAGGGCCTCTAAGTATTGGGTTCTGCTTCTTCCACTGTGTAGTTTAAGTGTAATTTCTAATAGCAGGCATACTTTACTTTCTGCCTCACGTACTACCCCTAAGCTTTTTCTGAAATCATTTTCTCTCCCCCCACCCCACTCACAGATTCTCTTGTTAGACACCATTTTGCTCACTCTGTTGTGATTGGCTGGTTTGTCACTAGGCTTGTCTTCTCTGGAGCTCATCTAAACCAAACACTAGAGCAAGACTCTCATATTCTTGTTCCTGAGCAAAGCTGAGAAGATTGGTCACTTGAAATGAATTATTTGATTATTTACTTCTTCAGATCTTCATACGCAGCACAGACTTTGATCGGACCTTGATGAGTGCTGAGGCCAATCTGGCTGGCCTGTATCCCCCAGGTGGTGTGCAGGTGTTCAACCCCAATATTTCCTGGCAGCCCATCCCTGTCCACACAGTACCTGATTCTTCGGAGCGGGTGAGTTCTTTTCCCAAATAAACACTGGCCTGCTAAGTCTCTCAAGGAAACTTTTCCTTCTATCTTTTTTTCATCCATCCTGAACTGCATCATTCTGGTTCTTCAGACTCATAGAAAGGGGATAAGGAATATGTGGGTCTTCATATACTTTTGGACTGCAAGTACCATCCACACAGCAGCTAGTGGGGAGGGAGGATGGGAGTTAAGAGTCAAGCAACAAAAGCTGGAGAGCTATATTTTCCCCATCTCTGTCCTAGAGATGTCCTTATTTTCAGGCAAGATGCATTTCATGGGCCCCATTTAATTTTTCTCAAGGATATATTAGGGCAAGTAGCCCATAAGTAAGTATGTACCATGCAGAAAGTATTGATTATAAGGATTTATACTCAAATGGTTGTTCTAGCCAACTTATCTATTTTGTCTCTGTTCAGCTCCTGAAATTCCCATTACCTCACTGTCCCCGGTATGAACAGCTGCAAAATGAGACCAGGGAGACAGCAGAATATATAAATAAGACTATTGAGAACATGGTACGTTGAGGGTTACCAAACATTTTATCTATTCATATAATCCTTGGGATCATGGAAGGATGGAAGATCTAATTCTTATTACTTGGTTCTCCAGCAATTCCTAGAAATGGTGGCAAATTTCACAGGTATTCAAGATATTTCGCTTGAGTCAGTTTGGAGTGTATATGACACACTCTTCTGTGAGGTGAGTTTCTCAGCATCTGTATTCATCTGATATTCTCTCCCTAAGCCGTTTAAATTTCTTCCTTTAGCTGTGTCTGAATTCACTCATGCTTTTGCTCTGGAATACAGGCCTCCTAAAGCAAATACTGCAAAATGCTGATGTGTAATGATTTCAAGTTTTTCCTTGAGCTGAAGCACTTCCTAGATTGCTCCACTATTTGGGTCCTTTTTAAGGAGAAAGGCAGGATAAAAATATTTCAAAGAAACAAATAAAATAATATTTTGTTCAATGTAGACGATTTCCAGCAAAGGAAGGTGTTAAGTTCTGTGAGTTATCATAGGCATTGTCTGCTCCTACCAATGGAAGCACCGGAGCGTGTCTTTTACTTATTCTCCATGCTCCTTCAGGTCCTTGAAGTCTGCTCTGTAGGGCCGGAGCAGGATAGGCCCTCCAGAGAGAAGGACATATGGAGAAAGTGCCTTTCTGATTTCATCAGCAGGAGCCTCCACTGGATCAAAGGTCCTTGTGAACAGAAGTAGCCTATCTGTTCATGGAAGGGAAATTTAGAATCTAAGAACTGTATAAATACTTTGTTCTAAATATTTCATGGATATAAAAAATGATAGTATCCACTGTTTAGTTAAATAAACAGACGGGAAGATGTGTTTGTCAGTATTTGCCATAACCAGATTTAGCATCTACCCATATGGTATCCTTTAGAAGCATTTCTAACATTCTCCCATAGAACTGAAAACTGAACTTGAAGATGCCATCACAGCCAGGGGACAAGTCTGCCCTTCTAACCTTATTGATAAGAATCAAACATGGAGTGAATTTTGTCTCTGTGATCAGAGTACACAGAGTAGTATTGCAAACCACACCCCTGCCCCCAGCATTTCTGCTGTGTAAAAGAATTCCTTCCAGGCTGTCACTATCATTATGACATTTCTAAAGTAGTAGTACTAATCAATACAATATATTTCCTTGTGCTCTTATTTTCCATTGCATTCTGTAATATTTCTCCCTTTAAATCTTTTAATTAGTATGCTTTATAGTTCATGTCCATTGGATGCAGCCATTATCCCTGAGATTTATTGTAAAGTCAACTCGAGAGTTTGTGACTCTGCATTTTCTATTAATGTTCCTAGCCCTTGCTTGTTAATATCCTGCTTAGAATCAACAAAAAATCCCAACCAACAATGTGTGGGGAGGGCACCCCAGAAAAGACTTCACACAGTAGATATGTTTCATAACACAGCCTTCCCCAACCCGGTGTCCTCTATGTTGCACACCTTCCCATCATGCTACAGACCATTGGCTATGCTGGCTGGGGCTGATGGCCATTGCAGTCGGAAAATGTGTGGAGCGCACTAGGTTAGATGTTATAGAACTTTAAATTTTTTTAACTCCTTGAACTTCCTTTGTGATTTTCTATCAGCTGTTTTTTTGTTGAGTAGTGAGGCCTGTGCTGCTAGTTTCAACCAGTCAGTAGTTTCAAGCTTTTGGCTTTCTGTCAGCCAAGAACTGTTAACTATCAGCAAGTTCATACTGCAGATTACCCAGACTGCTGCAAGCTAACTACAGAGTAGAGCTTTCTCAAATGGCCTTGGCTTGTAGTTTCAAACTGCACTAAAAACCCCTGACTCAAAGAAAGCAGAAGAGAATTAAAACTTCCTCCTGCCTTTATAATTTCTGCTCACAGAAGCAAGCAGGTATTATGCATCTCACAGAAGCTATCATTCTTGAAGGCCTTCTTCCCACACCTATTTAAGAGTCAGCAAGAGATGTAGCAAGAGGCTCACCATGTCTTTAAAGAAAGTAGGGAGGAGTCTTAGATTACAAATTTCATCAGAAATGTGACTTACAGGGGTCAAAGCCATAGACCCATGCAAAACTGTTCCATATTGTGCTGTTTGCATATCTGTGACAGAAAATAGTGGAATATACTAATGCATTTGCAGGGGAGATTCCAAGGTTCTTTAATAAATCACTTTCCTTATTACTGCAATTCCTCTTTTTCTCCCCAACAGCTGAAAAGACTTCAAGGAGCCTGTTCCTTTTTCATTAGTTTGGATCATTATTATTAATCCTGGTATTATAGATTTACAAATACATCTGTTGTCCCAATTAAGGAGTGGCAGCTCACAAGGCAAGATTTAAAGTGGCCAGATTCTAGACTCAGTGGTTCCCCAGGGCTGTGTGTCTGTATATATGTTCACATGATTCCTTGCTCAGTTTGCAAGTGTTCTTTTTCTATTGGTATTTTCCCAGAACGCACATAAAATGCATCTTCCAGCTTGGGTTACTCCACAGGTGATGACTCAGCTGAAGCAGCTGAAAGATTTCAGCTTTAAATTCCTTTTTGGGATACACAAACGGGTGGAAAAAGCTCGTCTGCAAGGAGGTAAGTGAAAGGCATAAGGAGCGCAAGTTCAGAAGTAGTGAGGGAGTGTCCTTTTGTCTGTTAAGACCTGAGATCTAATACTTTCTTCTCTTTCTGCAGGGGTCCTTTTGTCTCAAATAAGGAAAAACCTTACCCTAGCTACAAATGCCTCTACACCACATCACTTTAAAATGCTTATGTACTCAGCAGTAAGTTTGTTTGTGGAGTTCCCTTTCAGAGCTTTCCTTCCCCTTTCCTGACGCTTCATTTTGCACATTGCCCAGGAGATAAGGCAGTCCTTGTGAACAGGAATTAGTCACATTGTATACCATACTTTCTCCTTCCTGTATTGCTTAAGCAGGAGAATATGCAAGTAAGTCTTTCCATCCCTCTACAGCAAAACACTAACCACTCCTGTGGTCTCTGTACAGGCACCCATATGGTTTCTACACCTGTAGGCATTACATGCAAGAAATCGGTGTCCTTAAACAACTATGTTACTTGTCTTCCATTCAGTAACATACCAAGTTCAGAATTAGAAGTTAATTTTGGGTCTACAACTCCCAGAATTGGTCGTGTTGCTGGGGAGAGGGAAGTCTAGAAGTTACAGTCCCAAAGTAACTCTTCCAGGTACTGCAAATACTCTTTCCCTGTGTAATTCCTCACATTTGAAAGGGGATGCCAGCCATTCTACCATGAACCCCAATCTTGGTTGTTTTTTTCTGCCAGTCTCTTATTTTCTGAAATGTGGTTTAAGATCTTGTTGGGCAAGATTCACATTTTCCTTCTTCTTTCTCAGCATGACACAACTCTCGTGGCACTGCAGATGGCGCTGGATGTTTACAATGGGAAGCAAGCACCATATGCTTCATGTCATATATTTGAGTTGTACCAAGAAGATGATGGGTGAGGGTTTTCATTACGGGGTTTTAAAGGAAATATCTTTATAACAACGCAGAAGCTGTTGGTCTCCCAAATTGCTGTACCTTCATTTTTGTCCACATTTTCAGAGAGGGGGTAAGGTAACAATTGGGGTTGCAAACTTGAGACAAAATGGTTCTTTCTCCCATGGTCTATGGGAGTTATGCAGATATTAGTAAAGCCTTGTTTTCTTCTGTTCCAATTACTTCTGACATGTGTAGGATATATTCTTGCTTCTAATTATAATTAAGCAGGAATAGGGATGTATTAAACGTCTCTAAACTGATACCTCTTGCCTCTTTAACATGAAAAACTAACTGTACACTAAAATGAGAAATAACTACCAGTATAAGGGCACCCATACATACAAACAAGGGAGTAAAATCCAGCATTTTAAAATTCCCAGCCTTAGTTAAGTTATAAAGGATGGATAGAGGTTTTACAGCATTTGTTTCTGTGGATATCTAAACAGGTCTTGACTTCTACATAAAACGTGATGAAAAACAATCAACAAATAATCTCCCAGGTCCTCTTATACCTGTTTTGCTCCTAGAAACTTTTCAGTGGAGATGTTCTTTCGGAATGAGAGTGGGAAAGACCCTTATCCACTTCAGCTGCCTGGCTGTGAACAGCGCTGCCCCCTACAGAAATTTCTCCAACTCACAGAGCCTGTTATTCCACAGCACTGGAAAGAGGAATGTCAGATAGACACCACAATGAAAGAAACAGGTGAGTTGGATGCTCTCTTGTAGATGAAGCACTGGGTGTTGCAAGTGTTCTAGCGAACCTTCTTTCTTGCTTCAGTCTTTGCAGAACCTATCGTGCTTTCGGCCATCTGTGGGTCCATCCTCTTCCTGCTCGTCATCCTGCTCCTGACAGTACACTTCTGTATGAACTCCCAGCCTCCTGGCTACCGGCACGTTTCTGATGAAGGAGAGGAACAGCCTTGACAATTGCTTCAGCCCCTCCTGAAGCAGCAGCAGGAGCATTGCTGAGCCCAGGGACAAGAGGGGCTTCTCTCAGAGACTCAGTGTCTTGTTGGGTTGCCACGACTGCTGCTTCTAAACCGAAAAGGCCCAGAGTTTAAAACTGTTGGAGGCAGTCTACTTGTCAACTGTGTAACACAGTTAAGAACTTGAAATGAAAAGTCAGTGTGATGGCATCCCTCAGGATGTTAGGATGCTATCTGTCAATAGAAGACTAATTCCATCAAGGATGCAGCTTTACTTCTTTTGAATGCAATAGGCTGTCTGAAGTCTGTACTACTGGTCTAAGAATGAGCATGTTTTCCAACTGAAGGCTCCTGTTCCTCTGAAAGCCTTGGACAATCTAGCAGCAGTGACCTGTACATCGCTTCCTAACAGTGGGATAGGGGCATGATGCTAAACCAGCGGTAACTGGCTTCTCCAGCTAGGTCAGTATCTGGGAAATGAACCACTACCTCCCTTGTACAGTACTGTCTGGCTGTAAAACAAAACATTTTTTAAGGGAGCACATCCCAATGGACAACTATAAGTAAACATGAATAGGAGCATGCTCTTATCATGCCTTACAGAGAAGGATGGACCTGAACCACATACCCCCCGCCTTCCTGAAATATGTGCTGAGGTTTCAGTGCAAGTGCAATACAATCAACAAGCCAGATCTTATTCATCACTATATTATCCACCTTTCTAATCAGCATTAATTTATGCTTTCACTTACACAGGCACTATTTTTGCACTACAGCTTCTTATTAATGGTCAAATATCTTTTGAGCTCTGGGTCTTCACCAGATATCCTGCATTCTCCTTAACACCATGTATATGTCCTTAGTAACAAAGTACAATGGACAGCTCAGATCTGCCAGAACGTTGGTTGGTTTAGTTTGGAAGCTGTATGCATTTGCATTTTTCCTTCCTGATCATCTCACTACATTACTCTTGCAGAGTGCAGGTGGCATACAAGTTGAATGGATAAATAAATAAATTACATGGGTCCTGCAGGGTAGGTTGCAAGCCTGAAAGAATAGCTGTCATGAATGGATCACTTAATAGTAAACTCATTTCTTACAGGCTCAATAGTAAATACAAAGAGAAAACTGTCTGCATTGGTATGAAAGAGAAAAAATCGGTGTTGACAATTTATTTGACTCTGATTGATGTTTATAGAATTCACTTGAATCACTTTCTTAGCCTTTTTTCATTAAAAATCAAGGTGGAGCTGGACTCCTTTTCCTTCTTCCTCTGTTCAGATCTCAAAGCTGGGCTATGAGGGAGAACGCACAACATACTGCAGCTTTTTGCGTAAGAGGTACACTGTATTACAACTTTACAAATTAAAGGTTATAGGGAATCTATCAAGGAATCCGTTTCCCCCCAAGTGTCTAGCTTCTAAGCAAAACCTGTTCATGTGCATTCCTCTATTGGATTTTACTTTCACTGTACACAGATTAATGTATTTATACCAGCAATCTAAATATGTGGAGGACTCAATATACTCTTCCCATTTGCGGAAAACCCACCCACATTTTACAGAGCATGGAGCCAAATGTCTTGGAATTCCATCTTTAAAAAAAAGAATCATGCTTAAACTTGTGATGGGAAAATGAGGGTTAAGAGAGAAGGAGGAGACAGTTAGAAGGACTTTTTCTGAGCTGTTAGTCCTCATACTTGTCCTACTGTAACCAACTTTTGATACATGCCTGATAACCAATAGCCCTTCAAAATGGAACTGCCTCTCAGAAAAGAAACATCAAGCTCTAGAGAATTCATTCTATTGCAGAACCTTACATTCTTAGTTGAGAGTTTACAAATCTCTTCATTTCTGCCCTTTGGGTCAGCTTACATCCTATTTCATTTTCCTTCTCAAAGAATAACTTTGCCTCACTCATATGACAAAAGAAACATTTAGTCCCATACAAAACTTTTATTAACTATTTCAACATCGTGAACCAAAGAACATAAGACAACCCCAACAGCAACTGCTGCAATATAAGACCCGTACAGCCACCTGCTTCAGGCTCAATCACACTCTTCAAGAAGGACCTGCACAAGCAAGTTGAGCTCCCAAGCAATTTTGTAATATTGGCTAACTTTCAAGTAAATGCACCTAAGCTAAACATTGCTTCAAAAACAGGGCTGCTTAAGAAAAAAGAATACACATGCGTCTCTTTTGGTTTCCAGGGGGTGGCATATTCTTATTGCAGCCCAAGGACAGAAGGACAAATGTAGGCTTCTCAATTCACAGAAGGGATACTACAGTTCCCTGCACGGGACCATTTCTCAGACCAGCTACATACAAATGCTTTGCTCTGCTCAGCCTATTTAAATCCAAGTAGGCATGAGTACCCATTCTTTGCCCTGAATAAAAGCATGCCTTGTTTTTGCAGCTCAACGTCCATGATCCAGAGAAGCTGCATTAGAGTAAAGGGCTTGCCACCTCCAAAACCACTGTTGCTTAGGATGCCAGCACCAGCTCCACTTATCCAGCATTACAGAGAAACTTGCCTCATCAGTCCTCTGGACCCTTTCCTTTCTTCTCCTCCTCATTTTTTTTGCACTTTCAACTTAGTTTTGAGTCTGTTGGTTCCTGTGTCTGATTGCCTGTTCCTGGGCCCTCCTTGTCGAGATGAGGTCCGGCATCCATTTCCCTGCTCTATCACAGCTTGCATAAGACGCTCCTGCTTCTTAGATATCATCTCCTCATGGCTCCAGATAAGAATATTAAAACCTGCCAAAGGAACAAACCACAATTTTAGGAATTCTGTTTTGAATACTGTTCAGGTATGTACGTACCCCTCCAGGTTATATCGAATTATAGTTTCCATAATTCCCTGCTCATTTACTGGCTGCGCTGTCCAGTCCTGATGAGAGTTTTACAAATTTATGGAAGGCCAAATTGTACAACATGTTAAAAATATATACACCAAAAGCTCAAACATCATCTAACAGAACTAGTTATTTCCCAACTATTAAAGTTCAATGGAATAACTAGCCTTGAAGTCTACAAAGTCCTGTGGCTAGGAACTCCTAATTGCAGTTAACAATTGTTACATGTTATCAAAGTCACATCTCATTTAAAACAGCTCTAATAGAGTTTTTAAGATATGTGAGATTTTCAACAAGTGATTTTCCTCCACCACTGTCAATTTCCATGGTTCACACAGGAATCTGAACCCAGGTCTCCTGAGTCCTGGCCTAACACTCTTTCCACTGCACCACATTGCCCAAGAGAACACAAAGAGAAAATATATTTCACCAATTATGCATGTATGTCTGAGGTTCTACTTCTCTTATTTCCATTTTGTTTTGTATAATCATGTTGGTTATTCCCTTTGTATATTGCCCTAGTAGCAGTATACACAGGATGAATGGTAGTTTAAAATTATTTTTGAAATAGAATACAATGTTGCCTGTTTCCCTGTAGGAGAGGAAGGTTTTCTATACTGATTCTGGCAGTAGTAGACAATTAATACAGTACTGATTTTAGTAAAATATTTACTGCCCCAGACAGAAATTTAACTTGAACTGAAAAACCTTAAAACTCCATTGTTTAAACACCAAGATTTATTTATTCTGGCCCTTGCTTCTTCAGCATTACAACTCAGAAGGTCAACAGAGGGCAGCAGTTCTTTCTTTTCTGGTTGTGCCCTAAAACTACTATTTGCGAGTTAAAGAACAAAGTTAGTTTGTGCCCAAAGTATATGTTACGATGGAGATGCTAACCAGATTCCTGTTGTTTACATATAGGAGCCTGAACACATCATAAATCACAGCCATGAACCACTACTAGTTAAGAAGTCCGTGGTTCTCTTTGTCCATGCACACCAGTTGCATGACATCATACAGGACGAGGAATTTGCTATTGTATTTAATGCCATTACACTTATGCCTGTGCATGTAAGCAATAGGATTCTGACCAGTGTTTTCAACTGTTTGCCCTTTTCACATATGAAGAAAGAATCTGTAATAAATAATAAGAGGACATCAAAGGAGACAGATAGTGAATGCTGGCTCATCAGAACCAACAATGCTGCTGGAGCAACTGATTAGAGAAGGTACATCACACAAAGGGTTCAGTGCTCTTTACTCTTGTGCTCTGACTATAAATGTAAATGTGTACAGAAAACTAGCTACTACTATTAAAATATGACGCTTTACTGTCTTGATTGCCTGCTTGAAATCTGAAGAACTGTATGCAAAAATGTTTAAAATAACATGTTAATTTAAAGCATTTTAATGGAATGTTTTATATATTTTATATTTTTATTTTAGGCCATGTGAGCCTGCAAGAACAACAAAGAGTCTTGTGGCATCTTAGTGACCAATGTGTTTTACTTGACAAATATTTGTGTAGTCTACAGTCCACAAAAGTAGATGTCAAATAAAATGTATTAGTTTTTAAGGTGCCACAAGACTCTGTTGTTTCAATATACTATGCTTAAAATTAACAGGTGTCATCAGTTGAATGGTAGAACCACACCTTTGTCTGGACAGCTCCTGTTTATCTTGATCTGAAAGGAATACCAACCCACTACCAAATGTGTATTATTAAAACAGTGTCTTACCCATTCCAGAAGCTAAGGTGTCTCCCATAGGGTTAAACTTATTGAGCTGTAAATGAAAGCACAACAATACATTGCAACCTCTGTAAGCTGACCCTTTATCAAATCAGAAGCGAGAGGATTCTAGACAGACGAACAAAGAAAAGCCCAGCACTGGATTTGAAAGAATTCTGCACAACTCAGCAGGGCTTTCAATGGCAAGCCCTTTTCCCAGTTATGCTTCTGGTCTCAGCAGCAATCCATCATGAGATGCAGATATGTGCCTTGAAAGAAGGCAATTCCAATATCAGCTAAAGAAATAAATATTGTGTATAAACCTAGTGATTTAAAATCCTTTCTAGAAAAAGTTAATCATGGGAACCTTACTCTATGGCACTCTTAAAGCTGTAGGAAATCTAGTGATAGCTTACAACTCTGGCAACAGAAAGTAAACATTTATTCTACCCCAAGAGCAGAGATGAATTTCTAGAAACAGCCCACACAATATGCACTCAGATCTTCAAAAAGTCATCCACGCTCTAATTTTAAGTTTGAATATCTGTCCTAGAAAAAAAATTCTACGCATTGGCCCACTCTTACTCTTTTCAGTTACTCTTTCTCATAGTCCACACACTATTTTAAGTTACATGAGCTTTGGTGAAACAACCCAGTTCAGAGATACAGAGCTCTCTCCTCTTGTATGAAGTTCATAAAATGTCCAGATAGGCCTCTAGAGCAACTTTTGGTCCTCTAAAATGTTTTGAACGTCAACTCCCAGAAGACCCAGCCAACATAGCCAATAACAGGGATTCTTGGAACTGAGATACAAGGCATCTGGAGAACCACAGCTTTAGTCCACAAATACACATGTCTGGTCAGCAGCAGGGACTACCTGTACCTTACCCAGCACAAACAAAACAAAAGATGCCTTTCCTTCCCTGAGGTTTCCACACCGTGCAGAGTATTATTACATCTCCCTAAATGCTAAACAGAACTAGACAACTATATTTATGACATCTGACTTGCCCAAAAGCCGAACCAAGGTGAAAAAACTGACTTCTAACTTTCTGCTGGACGTCAAACATTTGAAGCAGCAAAACCCTTATTGCTTCCAGGCATTGCAGAAAAAGCCCAATTTGGGCTGAAAAAATAGCCCTCTTCTAAGGATTCTGGGCCAAAAAATGTATTTCTGCTAATGTGGGCATGTGTCTGCTAACATCCTGGAAAACCAAGAGTGACCCCTGGCCCATCAGAAATGGCCAACCTCTGCCTTAATAGTAGAACTAAAGTAGCTAGAGAACACAAGTAGAATGGTCCAGGCCAAAGGAAAACCCATTAAACGCATAATTTTGTGACAAGAAAATCAGTCAATAATATGTTTTTAAAAATGGACGCTACTCCTCCTCCCCATTTTTGTTCTGAACCCCCAAAGATGCATGCAACAGCTGTTTAGAATCCAGCTTTCAGTACTCACTGAGATAATGCCTGATGCATTTGAATCATGAAGCTGGCACACCATCTCCCCACTGTTTCCATCAAATATATCAACAGTTCTCAACTCATTTGATGTGTACCCTGGGAATTGAGGGTCTGGGTAACGACCAGCCACAATGAGATCATAACGAGGATGCCACGTTGCCTAAAATACAGAAAAAGTATTGCTGGTATACGTTACAAAGAACTGGGATTACAACAACGTGAGTTTTATCCCTGTTGATATTCCAAGGGGTTAGAATCTACTCAAAACCAGCTTCTACCACTTTCACATGATCAGACAAACAAGACCTTTCAATACATCATAGCAACAGAATTTTCATATGTCTTAGTACCACTACGTGATGCTTTATGCAAACCTTTAGGGCAACATAGTGCTTTAAGTATTTTCATCACAATTAAGTGGACCTGCCCTAGAACTCCTACCCTGTCTCCAGCTCTTTTCTACCTGTTTATTCAATATATAGCAAGCTTTCTTCTCCAAATGAACTTATTTGTACAGATTTGTAACAACAACAGACTCAATCTCTTTATGTTTTAGCTTGGATACATATCCCTGCCTGGCAATCAAGGTCCCAGATAATTTCCATACAGGAGCTATAGGATATTTTTCCTCTCAACTTTCTACCACCACCAGTTGGACAGGACTTATTGTTAATATTCTTATTTTTTCACCTTAATTGGTGTGAGATGCTGGAACTGCCGATGAGGATGTGGAATCAAATGCTGTGGTTTAGACCAATCAGAAGATGAATAGACTCGGATTTCATTGTACTGGTCAGTACTCAATAGCTTAGCACCATCTATTGGACTGAAATAAGCTGAAAAGGAGAGAAGGCATTTTATTTAAAAAGCCAAAATCCATGTAAAACCACATTCTATGGTCAGTTTAAAAAAAGAATTTCCACATAATGTTTGACATATTTCCTAACATTCGATTTAAGGATTATAATCTCACTATGCTTAGCTTTATAGAAACACAAATTATAATAATTTAGAAATGTATTAAGAAACAATGTAATTGCTAGGCAATGGTATCTTTAGACATGTTTTTCAGACTGTAAAACATTAACACAAGAAATGAATTTGTTTGAAATAAAATAACTAAACATGGACAAAATTTGAGATAGAACGAACACTACAGCCAACCCAAAATGTTGAATCCCAATAAAACCAGCAGAACTATTGACACAAATCATTATGTATCACACTCTCAGTAGAATACAGATGTACCTGTTGCTTTGAATTCTACCCATTTGGAACTAAAGTTTATTTTCTTTGGATTTCTTTCTCTCTTTACTCCAAGGTGTCACTGCAGCCTGCAACACTTCCTTAACATGTATTATCCCAACAAGCCTGTGGCATTCTGGGCTGACAGTGACCTTATGTGAAGTGAGCCAATTTATTTAAAGAGCAGCTGGCACAGGAGTACAAGACAAACAAATCATAGAATCATAGAAAAGTGAAGTTGGAAGGGGCCTACAAGGCCATCAAGTCCAACCCCCTGCTCAATGCAGGAATACAATCAAAGCATATCTGCCAGGTGATTATCTAAGTTTTTCTTGAATGCCTCCAGTGGTGGAGCACTCACCAACTCCCGAGGTAACTGGTTCCACTGTCGTACTGCTCTAACAGACAGAAAGTTTTTCCTGATATTCAACCGATATCTGGCTTCCTTTAACTTGAGCCCACTGTTGCGTGTCCTGCACTCTGGGATGATCGAGAACAAATCTTGACCCTCCTCTGTATGATAGCCTTTCAAATATTTGAAAAGTGCTATCATATCACCCCTCAGTCTTCTTTTCTCAAGGCTAAACATGCCCAATTCTTTCACACTTTCCTCATAAGGCTTGGTTTCCAGCCCCCTGATCATACGTGTCGCCCTCCTCTCAACTTGTTCCAATTTGTTAGCATCCTTCTTAAAGTGCAGTGGCCAGAACTGGACACAATACTCAAGGTGAGGCCTAACCAGTGCTGAATAGAGGGGAACTAGCACCTTGCGGGATCTGGAAACTATACTTCTATTAATGCATCCTCAAATAGCATTAGCCTTTTTTGTAGCCACATCACACTGTTGGCTCATATTTAGCTTGTGATCTACAACAATTTCAAGATCCTTCTCCCTCATTGTTTTGCTGAGCCAGGTATCCCCCATCTCGTAACTGTGCAATTGATTTCTTTTTCCGAGGTGCAGGACTTTGCACTTATCCCTGTTGAATTTCATTCTGTTGCTTTCAGCCCAGTGCACCATCCTATCAAGGTAATTTTGAATTTTCTGTCTGTCTTCTAGGGTATTAGCTATTCCGCCCAATTTGGTATCATCTGCAAATTTGACAAGCATTCCCTGCACTTCCTCATCCAAGCCATTAATAAAAATATTGAAGAGCACCGGGCCCAGGACTGATCCTTGGGGTACCCCACTAGTTACCTCCTTCCAGTTAAAGAAGGACCCATTAATCATCACCCTCTGAGTACGATTCTGTAGCCAATTGTGTACCTACCTGACACTTGATCTATCCAGCCCACACCTAGTTAGCTTGCTAATCAGGATATCATGGGGCACTTTGTCAAACAAAGACACTGGACACTTAACTGAAAGTCACATTTGCACCCAGTCAGTAATGGGTAGGAAAGGGGAGTTAAAAGAGAACTCCCACTGTCAAAAGGAAGTTCACACTTTTCTATCTTACCTGCATTAACGGGTTTGTCATGTGGAAGTACATGAAGACAACTTGATTTGTCCTTAATGTTTCTCAAATCCCATATTTTGACTGTCCGATCCACTGAGGCTGTAGCCATCAGCCAATCACAACGAGAATTAAACTCCACATGAGTCACTTTCTTTTTGTGCAGTTTCAGGTTCCATATCTGCAGCAGATATAATAGAAGGCACATTTTTCATTTTATGAGGTGTTTTGGAGCAATGGAAAGGTGTGCAGCCCACCTAGGTTGCAGGGAGAGTGAAATAGCCTCAGGACTCTGGCAGCTGCCCACCCCTGATTTAGATGGAGGAACCACACAGCTTGGGAGAGTGATATGGTTTCTTGTGCTCAGCAGAAGAAAGACATCTGTAGAGAAAGAACTTTACCGTTCTCTGTACAACAGCCATGAGAACAGTATGAGACTGAACCAGTTGGAAGCAGTGCCCACAGTACTGCAATACCATATGAAGGCAAAAATGCTGATTCAAAATGTATGTCACCGCACAGCACGTGCAGCCAGCAGCATCCCTGTCACGCCAATCACAGAAGTAGCCCAGCAGGTGCATTCCTGCCCCTGCGCTGCTGACCACTCAGCAGATGAGCAGGGAGACTCGTCCTCCTGCCTCCTCACTGGATGGGTCAGCAGTACAGAGAGGTGGAGACATGCCAGCTGGGTTACTTATTTAATTGGTGCCATGGAGATGCTGTTGGCTGTGTGCGCCACACAGCAACCCATAACTGGATGTACCAGTTTGGGGGGGGGGGAGGGGACTGGACGTCCCTGCCATCTGTGTCTGCAACATTCACATTCGTATCCCTAGGGATACAAATACAAATATCCCATCTCTAGTTATGTTTTATCAAAGTAAATGCAGGTTAGTGAAGAAATAATAATTGTGTGCTGTCGTCAATTCTGACTTATGTTAAGACTTTTCAGGGTTTTCTAGGTAGAGAGTGCTCAAAAGTGGTTTAACATTCCCTTCTTCTGGGGGCCATCTTCAGACTGTGCAGCTTGCCCAGGGCCACAAAGGCTGGCTGTTCTGGGATGCGTAGTGCAGAAACTGAACAACCTTGGGCTTCACAACCAGATGCCTAACTCACTGAGCTATCCAGCCAGCTGGACAGTGAAGAAAGTTGGCAGTAAAAAATAGAATCATTTGAAATATGGTACTGGATAACTGGACTGCTAGAATAAGTGGGTCCAAGATCAAATCAAGCCTGATTTACTCTGGAAGCAAAAATAATGAAACTGAGTTAGTCATACTTGGGCACATCATGAGAAAGCAGGACTCATTGGAAAAGACAGTAATACCAGGAAAACCTGAAGGCAGCAGGAAAAGAGGAAGACCAAATATGAGAGGAAGCCAAATATGGAAGGAAGCCCAATATGAAAGGAAGCTATAGCCTTCCGTTTACAAGAGATGAGCAAGCCTGTTGGGGGCAGGACATTTTGAAGGTCACTCATTCATAGGGTCATCGTAAGTCAAAGGCAATTTGACAGTATGAAACATAAAATGAGAATCATGCTCAAAAGAGAAAGAAGATGGCACACAAACCTTTTCACCTTCTGTACTAAGTAGAATGACATTCCCCACATTATCACCTGTCAACACAGACCGCTGTGTTGCAGATACATCAACACTGCAGTACCAGAAACTAAAAAAAGAAAAAAGAAAAGCAGACTCAGAACTGTAAGTTGCTATAACAGGTATAAACACGGTATTTAACAAATATTTAACAAATGTATTCTTTGCATCTCTGTACCGGACATATTGGTTTCTTCAGGCATAAATAAACTTTTGGTGGGTGTAGGCACAATCTAAATGGTTAGAGTTGTGAGACTGTTCAATAACTCAATAATATCCAGCAGGTCTCTAAGGGGGAACTTTGCAGACAGATAGTTCAGCAATTCATCAAGCTAAAAGTCTCTTTTAATGAACTTCTGTGTTCCCTCCCGTCCTCTTCAGCTGTCCACTTCTGAATGCTTTCAATGTTCAGTCTTACAGCCTACTACTCCCACCTATCTTCATATATCACAGTAGATATCCAAGTGTTCAGCTCAAATGTAATAATGAAAAATATTAACATTTATATTAATACCAATATTAGGAAGGCTAAGCCCACTCCAAAAGCATTCATGTGAGGTTTTTAAATGGTTTTAACAAAGAATTTGCATGACTACCTATTCTAAGTACCCATGAAGTGGATGTTTTTAAAGTTATGGAGGAAACAAAATTTATTGGAAATCTGAGGGTCAAATCATAGCTTACATGGTAGGTGAGACTGCTTCCCATTTTCCACAGGTTTTCCAGTGAACCTCCAAAATGTTTTTTAAAAATCTAAATACATCATGAAAAAGCATGATTCCATGCATTTTTTTTTCAGAAACTGCCATTTACTGGGAGATTTGCAGCCTCCAAATAATTGCCACATAAAGCATCTCCTGGCTCCTGCACGTAGTCACATTCACTCTGTTTGGGGCTATGGGCAATAAAAAGGAAAATATTCTTAAAGCTAGTTTGTTAACTTCCTCTCTCCATGCTACAAATGCTGCTAACAGAAAATACAGATCATAGTTTGCAGAATTTCTACTGGAAAAGAATGTTGCCTTCCCTACAGATCAGCTAAATGTGTATCTTTTTAAAAGATGGTCTTCAGAGATTCTAACACTCTCCTCCTACATATACTGCCCAAGGATTCATGCTTACAAAATGCTGAGGTATTTCATTTGTCAAGATGAACAGCAGGTAGCAGATTCAAATGGACCCTTGTTTGGTTACTCAGTAGAAACATTCTCCTATGCACCCAGGAAAACAGTGCCTGCAAATTCAAGAAGCCTATCCTGATACATTCACAAAAAGATTACAGAAAAGTTATGAGTAGACCAACAACCCTATCATTTTTGTGCCTCACCAAACATCATGAAATTCATGGTCACAGACTGGTGTGCAAAAGATCACTCGTGCTCCTTGGCCGTCAAGATGCTGTAGTCTAAGAGTGCCATCCCCTGATGCCACATAAAGTTTGTTCAACTCAAATGGGCTGAATTTAATGCCTCCAAGAAAGTCTCCTGGGCCATTCTGAAACACAGATGGGAAGAGGAGAGGAATGCACTCAAGTTAATAGGGAAGAACTGGTATGAGAATCAGCACACCACGGCAGAAGTGCACTGAGCTCATGGGGACTCTAGGATCAGCCTTCCAAAACCTGGTGCCTTCCAAATGCTTTACAGTATTGCTTCCAGGATTCCTGATCACTGGTTATGTGTCAGGGAGCTGAAGTTCAAAATAAGGGGTGGGCAGCAGACTGGGAAATTCTTCTCCAATCTAGATGAGCCCATCTGTTCCCAAAGAGGAAAAAAGCCATCAGTTTAAAGTAAAGCCTATGGTTTCAGCTATCCTTTAAAAAAAAAAAAAGGAAATTCAGGCCACAGTTCACATACACAATATACCTCAATATATGAGTATATAAATGCACCTTTTTGCACCACAAGTGAACACAAGTTATGAGGTATGCTATCTGATCTCCTGAAGAGGAGGGATCATGCTGCAGGTACTCCTGCATCCACAGAGATCCCTTTAGAAAAGCTGTTTACTAAACAACTTCAAGTAAAATAATTAAAAAGAAAAAAAGACACCATGTAAGCAAGCAGAGCAAACAGCAGCAACCTAACACCTTAGATGCACCAATTTCTTCCCATTATTACTAGGTGGATCCCTAAAAAACACAGCAAATCACAAACAAGAGGGAATTACCTTTTAAGTCTCTCTTAAAGACAAAACTCCTGCATGCTATAAGGTGTTACTCACACAGCTGCCCTCAAAGAGCAGTTGGTGTGCTTCCAAAGTTCTCTTCCAGGAAACACATTCCAGGATCATATATGTGGACTCCTACCAAACATGGGAGACCTTAGAAAATCACACTTGCCCACTCTTAACTGCCATTACAATTTGTTCACTTGGATCAAAAGCAAAAGTAAAGATATCAAGCTTTCAGAAGGTGGCAGGACTGAGCAGCAGAACTGTAACATCTGTGAATAATAACTATAATGAAAAGTTAGGCAGAAGGAAAAAAAATCCACAGTTTCCCGCCATTCATTTCTATTCAGGAAACAATACAGAAAGCTATATAACAGATAGAGCCATCCAGTTAATACTGGAATAATTAACCTTAGAACTAGTTTATTATTAGCCCTGTGCTGGCTAGTTTTATGACGTGCACATGAAAATTCATTTCCTAAAGTTGATCAAATCCTAGGAAGCTCTACAATTTCCTCTTGGGAAGTACCAGCTAATTAAAAAGCTTTTTTAAAACTTACTGTGAAGAAATTAAAGACTTGGGAAATATGAAATTTGACAATGCAATTTCTGGACTCTTCTATGTGTCTATGAGGTTATCAGAATTTAACTTCTTAGCCAGTGATCAAATGGTAAACAGGCAGTTTACACCTTCCACCCTTCCTGTAACTTCAAAGGACAGATACTTCTGCGCTCATATTCTGTCAAGAGGATTCTAACACCTTGTGCTGTAACCCCTGCCTTGGAGGTCGTCAACTTGCTTCTTTTCCCAGAGATATATGAAGATCTGGCAGGTCAGGAAAGCTATATTTTGGCTTGTAGATGGATCAAAGAGGATTAAGAGCAATTACATGAAGTGTGAATGGCCCATTCATTTGTTTAAAAATGGGAAATGGAGCTTTGGACCCTGGAAGATCTCTGCAGAGACCATGCCTTGCTTCTCTGGCTGCACAGAGACCTCTGCATACCATTTTATAAAGGTATAATAAGGAATGCTCAGGGAGTATGCCCCAGAACCACTCCATTGCTCTGCTTAGGTAGGGTAGGTTAGATTTTTATTATTTTCTAGTGAGTTTCTGTTTGAATGCTGCAATCCTGTAATCACATTTGCTCCTGATTTTCAGTAACCTTTCCTTGTAACCATGTGGAACTCTCATTCTTCTATTTCATTCCCCCAATTTTCTTCTTCTTTTAATGAAATACCAAAATCATTACAAGCAACTGTCTAGATTTTTGGCCGAGAGGGAGTGTGGTACTAAAACCAGTCGACAAAGCTATTGAGTTTTTAATATTTCTATGGGAGTGGTGAGAGCCTACCTATCAAGCTTGGCACACTAGCTTTATGTGGGTGAGTTCAGGAATAAAACATTCTTAGTCAAGACACATAGCATCTCCCCACTCTGAGTGCTCCCATCTCAGGATCAGCAGGATGTATGTGGCTGAAGGAATAAAAAAAGGGGTCTTGATGAGAGAACTGTGACATGGTGTCACATGGTTCCCCTCAGTTCTATGACACTGACATTAAATAATTATCATCCTGGTGGACTGGCTTCACCAGTCTCTCCTGTAGAATTAATTGATTAATGTATTAATTAGCTTTCTACTTTCACTCTTTCCCCATAGGTTTAGTACAATTGTTTTAAAATACAGAGTATTGCAACAAGAACCAGAATAGTTCTCAGGATAATATATAATGGCCCAAATCTTGTTGCTTATCATAGTATATTGCACTAGAGTGGACTCACTGAATCAATGGGGGTTTTGTAAATCAACTCTTCTGTATGTTCTGTTAATTTAAATGGCCCTTACTATAACTGTAAGTTATATAACTGTAACTGTACTATAACCTCGACTCCTTAACATCATCAGGTCCTTTCATGAGGAAATGAAGGGCACTGTAGTTTTTGATGGCTCAACATCAGATCCCTTTGACATCCGAAAGGGAGTGAAACAGGGCTGTGCCGACCCTGTTTGGGATCTTTTTTGCTGTCATGCTGAAGCACGCCTTTGGAACTGCAACAGAAGGTGTCTATCTCCGGACTAGATCAGATGGAAAGCTCTTTAATCTCTCTAGATTGAGAGCGAAGACCAAAGTCCAGCTGAAATGCATGTGGGACTTCCTCTTCGCCGATGATGCAGCTGTTGTTGCCCACTCTGCTGAAGACCTCCAACAACTCATGAATCGCTTTAGCAAGGCCTGCCAAGACTTTGGATTAACAATCAGCCTGAAGAAAACACAAGTCATGGGCCAGGGCGTGGACTCACCTCCCTCTATTACCATCTCTACACAAGAATTGGAGGTTGTTCATGATTTTGTGTACCTTGGCTCAACGATCTCTGACACTTTCTCTCTAGATGTCGAGCTGGATAAACGCATTGGCAAAGCAGCTACCATGTTCTCTAGACTTATAAAGAGAGTATGGCTTAACAAAAAGCTGACGGCATATACCAAGATCCAGGTCTATAGAGCCTGTGTCCTGAGCACACTCCTGTACTGGAGTGAGTCCTGGACCCTTTGTGCACTGCAGGAGAGGAAGCTGAACACGTTCCATATGCATTGTCTCCGACGCATTTTTGGTACCACCTGGCAGGACAAAGTTCCAAATAGAGTAGTCCTAGAACAAGCTGGAATTTTAACATGTATACATTACTGAAACAGCGACGTCTACGTTGGCTTGGGCATGTTGTGAGAATGGCTGATAGTCAGATTCCAAAAGATCTCCTGTATGGAGAATGAGTGCAGGGAAAGCGCCCCAGAGGGAGACCACAGCTGCAATACAAGGATATCTGCAAGCGGGATCTGAAGGCATTAGGAATAGACCTCAACAGATGGGAAACCTTGACATCTGAGCATTCAGCCTGGAGGCAGGCGGTGCAGCATGGCCTCTCCCATTTTGAAGAAACACTTGTCCAGCAGGCCGAGGCAAACAGACAGTCCCGAAACCAGCAAAATCAGGGAGCTGGACAGGGGACAGATTGTATTTGTCTTCAGTGTGGAAGGGATTGTCACTCTCGAATTGGCCTTCTCAGCCACACTAGACGCTGTTCCAAGTCCTCCATACAGAACACGTTACCATAGTCTCTCGAGACTGAAGGATGCCTAATCTAATCTCACTATAACTGTGACTTACCTTAGTATAGTAAGTCACAGTTAGAGCAGGTGCATTTGAATCAACTGTATAGACAGAGGAATTGACTTACTAAATCCCCCACGATTCAATTGGCCTACTCTAGTGTGATTTACTATGCTAAGCAACAGAATTTTGACCAATATTTAAGGTCTCAAATCATACACAGCACATAGCCTGTATCTTTCAACAGCAGTAGCTCAAGCTATTCCCAATTATTTATACAAAATATATATTTATCTGCTTCTAGGATCAAGGCAGCCAATTTTGCACACACTTCAAAGTTCCATCCAGCTGTAACAGCTTTCTCTTTTTCACACTACAGAATGTGAATCTGGCAATGACACCTTGAACTGTTCCTCATGCCTCATAAAGTAAGAAGAAAACAAGCAAATTCCATGCTGAAACCTTTGAAATCCCTATGTTTTTATTGCTAAATATTTCCCCAAGAAGATTTTCATTCAAAGTCTCTCTCAGGTGCATGGTGTCTAGCATTTTTCAATGTGACTTACACGTAATCCAACTGTAAGTAATCAGAAGACAACCAAGATCTGGAAGTGTAGTTATAAAAGAACTAGAAATCCTTATGTGTAAAGACATGTCACTGGAGACCAAAACAAAATAATTTACACTATGCTATTCCCAATTACTATATATGGATGTGAAAGCTGGACAATGAAAAAAGCTGATTGAAAAAATCAATTTATTAAAATGTATGGTTGGAGAAATTTACGGATACCATGACTTACCTGAAAGAACATAAGTAGGTGCTAGATCAAAACAAGTTTGATCTCCTACCAGAAGCTAAAATGAATAAATTGAGATTATTGAGCCATGAACGTATTATAAGACAAGACCCACTAGAAAAGACAATAATACTAGGAAAAATTGAAGAAAGCAGGAAAAGAAGAAAACCTAACAAGGCATGGGTTGACTCAATAATGGAAGCCAATGTCTTTTGATTTATAAGATTCAGGGAGGGGTGTTAGTAAAAGGACCTTTCGGAAGTTATTAATTTACAGGGTTGCCATAAGCTAAAAAAGATTTTATGGCACATAGCAAGTATCTACTGGGCACAGCCTAGCATAAAGAGAAATTAATCTCATTCTAGCAAACTTTAACTATTCTTTATTTGGTAAACATGAGTCCTCTTCACATTCTTTTTCTTGACTCAACTACATACATCTAAAGAGATGTATAATATTACATGAGGCTCAGCATGTGTCTCTTTTGCTTCTGATTTATGGCTCAGAATTTTATTGTGCAGATCAGGTTCCTAATACATAAATAAGACCTACATGCCATGTTCTTATATTTAATTTCACACAGACTGTTTTTCTCCACACACTCCACTGGAACGTTACGGCTAATATCACATCAGTTAGCAGTTGTTTTGAACCACAGCCTAGGTATTCTGAAAAAACTTTGAGAAACACAGTGAAAATGGAATGCAACGTAAGTAATCAACAGCCCTTTTATTCCCTTCTCAAGGCAAGGGCATACCATTTCCTTGAGAAGGAATAGGAGTAACCATGTTAGCCTACCACACCAAACATATGCAAGGACACACATGTAGACTGAGTCACCTTTCTATGCTATCTATGTTACAGCAAACTTGTCATTGTTAAGATAGTCCAGTCTTAATATCAATGCCTTCCCAGCCTCAAATAATCATATATAGTAATAGTTGACTCAGTTCTCCAAATGTTAATACTTATGTAACCAAAGCATCTCAATCTAAACATTAAAAAGTGGTGCCTAGAGACTTGAAGAAATCTAAGATTCTGCAGAGGTACACAACTTTTTTTAAAGTCCTAAGTGGTAGAAATAGAGCACTGCTAAATAAAAACTAAGCATACTGAGTGGGCAAAGAATGCTGTCAGTTGTACAAAGAAAGACAGAAACTGGAACCAAGTGACTTTGAACGATTCATGACTGATTGGAATACTGAACACGAACATGTCACGTTTTGTTGCCAAGTTTTGAATCTGATGGGTCTGGGACTAGGCCTCCTGCCAAAGGTGTCTCCTCATACCAGTTTGTTGGTTATTTTTGTGTTAAATAAATTCTGATGTAATTCAGTCTCCATTCTGTGATGATTTCTGGCTATTGGATTTCTTGAATTGCTTTTAATTCTCAATAGCTTTTACATCTGTTTTTTTACCTATGTAATTTATCTTAAAGACCCATTTTGGGGGCTCAAACAAGACCAGACAACATGCCAGGATTGGGGCCCATCTCCCCACCTTCCAAACCTATCAAGTGCCATATTTCTGCTGGATCTGTTGCCAGTACTGGCATTTGGTGGTTTCCACTAGTACTGAGACTCATGTTACAGAAGAATGCTACAATATCCTTCCACATCACAGAGCCCAGCAAAACATCAAGGTAAAGCAATTACTTCCCTTTCTGAAGTGATAACAGTGGAGGAAAAGGCAGGGAATCCACAGTGATTTCAGTAGTAGAAGGAATTGTGGCAGTAGCCCCTACTGATTCTTCAACTGGTATGGGGTCTTGTTTGTTGCAACAAAAGGGCAAAGGAGGCTGCATGTAGTTTCCAGGGAATGTTTTGCCAAAGGCTAAAAGATGGAGTACACTTTTTTTTAAAAAATTGTGCTTTGGGAATAGCAAACAATCCATGTTTTCAGTGACCGCAAAAACAAAAACCAACCAACCCTCTATCCCCAAAGCTATACCACTTCCTATGTTTGTGCTCCCTTCTGATACAAGAAGGAGTCAAAAATGGAAAGAAGTGCATTACGTCTTACTCCCAATCGTTGGTACTGGTGAAGACTCGGATTGTATTCCCATTAAAATCCTGCAGGACAGTCGTTCCAGCAACTGAGGATGTGTACAGCTCACTAGGATTAAAAGGGTTAAACTTCATTCCTGTGATGGCCCCTCCAGCTCCCATCTACAACGAAGCAGGATTAACAAAAGAGAAAACCACTCAGGGATAAGGAAGGAGAAAAATCTCTCAACAGCAAATTTTACTACAGAATTAAATCTTCCCAAAGGCAGTATTCATCTTTATGTCACCGCAACCAAGCTGGGCAAGTATCATGACAGAGGAGATATTTCCATTGCCAGCTAAATAACAGCTGTGGTGAAGGATGATCCTATAAAGCCCCAAATACCACCTCCCTCTTGGGAAGTCCTAACCCAGTTTTATGTCAGGATGAGATGAACCACTAAAATTCACCTGTTCGTCTTTATAAGTAAGAGCTTCTTTGTGAGCAGTTTTCTTATCCTTTGTAATGGAGCAGCCAGAATCCACAAGGCAGTTTATGCCTACATCCAATCATACTAAGTTGTGACAGAAAAGTGCTGCTATTTAATGATCTTTCACTTAGGCAAGTGTAAGGAATGTACTCAGGAACACAACAAGCATCTTGTTACTTATTGATAATTTGCTGCCATAACTTACACAATGTAACTTACAGAGGCATAAATTGCCAGTTGAATTCTGGCCAATGGCTTTCAAATGAGAGTGCCTAAGGGCACCAACCATTTTGGTAACAGTTCTGTGGAACCAAAGAGTGCCGTGATACATATTAATAGACCTCTGTAAACTCATCATAAGCATTTTCTTCAGCTCAGAAAGTAAATAAAAATTATGCTGGATAAGAGTGGAAGTAAGTTATTGTCGCAATAAAGGAGAATCCACAATACATGGAGAGTGCTACAGGACTGTTTTAGAGCCTATACTTCTTATTGTTTTCTTCTGACGACTCAAAGGGTAGAAGCTCTGTGAGAAATATAAAAGGCTGAGAGCACTGTAGCTCCATTTTCATTGCCATTGCTATTTTCTCCTTTATTTTCACTTGTGAAGGTGAAAATTAAAGGTAATCTCATGTTCCTGCCCAAATTATTAGTCTCATGCTTCTGTTAGCTTCAGTTCAGGGTCTAGTTCCATTATTATAATACCCCTTGCTTAGAGATGGGCACAGACCTCAGTTCGGAGATTTGTACATGCGGCACTCATTCCCTTCCCTCACCTCCCCAGCTAGATTCCCCACTCACCAGCTAGTGAGTGCTCCTCTCCTCCTGACTGTTCGACCAGTCTCCAGCAGGAGCACGGGCTTCCCTGTCCCGCCTCCTTGGCTGATTGCCCATTCAGACAAGGAGGCAGGACAGGCATCCCCATGCTCTTGCCAGGGACTGGTTGAACAGCCAAAGAGGGGGAGGAGAGAAGCACACTCCAACTGGTGAGTGGGTCATTGGCTGGGGAGGCGGGTGAGAAGAACCCCTTGAGGTTTGCGCCCATCTCTACCCTTGCTTCAACATGATACACAAATCCAAACAATAGCAGACAATATCCACAGAGGCAGCCAAGAATTCTCAGGGTAACTATTCCCATCCCATTTCTTTCTTTATTCAGCTTCAAGAAAATATGGTGTTTTGTCCACAGAAAACACAAATATCGGCTGAAATACTTTTGCTTAGCATAGAAAGTTGCAACTAGAGGAGGTCCACTGAGTTAGTGGAATATATGGAGAAATTGATTGACCAGATTCCCAATGGGCGTACTTTAGTTGCAACTTACTATGCTAAGCAACAGTATTTCAGTCATAATCTCCCGAGACACTTTATCAATACAACACAGAAACAAAAAAATATAATGTTATTTCCAGGGACTTTCTCTCTTCCACTAATTAAAGAGTTTGTTTATTTAACAAAGTATAAAGGTAAAGTGAAAAATGAATTCCAAAAACAGGTAAAGAACCTCTACATACTAATCTTAGAGGTTTTCTAAATGTGAATAATTGTTATTCAACTCAAATACATCCCACCCCCCAATTCTGTCATTTATGTAGAAAACCAAAAAACAAAGCAAATTCCTCATGAGGAGTTTAACTGTAACCTACAATGTCAATCGAGTAGTGGTCACCACACACTGCTCTAATGTACAGTACATGAAGATATGACACTTGATCTTCATCATGACTCACCCCTTTTACGAAGCAGGTTTTCTTAAGCACTTCATAGTCCCACAGGATGATGTCTCCACCTTTGGAACCCACAGCAACTGTACTAGGGTGTGTTGGATGCCACTCCAAACATGTAATTCTCCTATCAAAGTGACTTGCTGTTCGGAACAGGCGGTATGAGTGGAGAGAACGGACAAACGGCACCTGAAGACACTGTGCCAAAGACAATGAGAGACCGGATGGAATCCAAATCCTACAGTTCACATGTACATAGTCAGTATTCTGCCTATATGCAAAAATCAGACTCAGGTCTAAGAATTTGGTAGGTTTTCCAGTATTTCATTTAAGCTACTACTTATCTTTTTTTTCACTGACCCTTATTACACAGCCAAAATAACTCCCCAGCATAAAACAACTGAGCTCACATATGAAGACTGTATTGGCCTTTCTACAGTTGAATGGTTTGAATTTGGTTTAGTTACAGTTTCATTTCCTGTGATCAAATTGTCTTCTAAATGCCACACATATTCAGACATACTTGAATACTGCTCTGTAGCTTCTGCCCTGTTCCATTAGGCTGCACAACAGGGGGAGAGAGGAGAAAAGTAAGGCTATTCTATAACTTTTAAGGACAGATCACCTACCTTTGCCCACCCAGGTAACCTGGTGGCAGTCATTCCACCAGGTTACCTGAATTGTTTCCATTCCATCTGGCTGTGATAAGAACTCTAAGAACCAGTTCAAAGTTTGCTTATACCTTCCTTTCACTTCTCTGTTTCTTCTACCCTTGTGTGTCATGCCTTGGATTGTAGAACTATGAGCTGTCTTTGTACTGATATATGCAAGCCACTCTAAGGATATTTTTGGATACAGAGTGGGGCTAAAATATTCTGAATAATGAAATAAATAGGCAGAGTATGAGTAACTGCCAGCCAAAATAAATTACAATCATGCACATATATCTTTCATCCAGCATTTCCTCTTCTTTTTTTAAACTGAAAGCAGCCTCTGGATGCTGCAGCTCTCAGTAGAATAGCAGCAGGAGCAGCTTGTTAAACTTTCCTCTCTGCTCAATTTCCAACTCAAAACTGACTCCCTCTTTCAGTTGTTTTTCTTTTAGTAGAGTAAAAGATAAAAACTGCTTTGAGTTTAAAAGGAAGGACACTGTAGAAGATACATTGAGCAGCATGTTTTATGTGGTACAATCCTGCAGGAATCCACTGGGGAAGGTATGAAGAAACAGTACTTTTACCCTGATATGGAAAAAGCATGGGAAATATCAAGAGAAGGTGAACAGTATGTCAGCAAGCAATCACTTGTGATGTGGCTTATGCAGGAGACTGCAAGACGACAAGAATGATACAGAGCAAAAGGAGTATTCAAAAGTTATCCAAGATGGCTATGAGCTAATTAAGCCAACATCAGATCAGTAGAAGCTACACTGAATCCAAACCCCTTCCTACCTGGAGTTGCTGAAAATTACTTGCAGCTAAGTTTGTCTTAACCTAATATTTCATCAGCATTGTTGTCATGTCCCTAGGCTACGAGATGTTTGGATCTGGTAGAACTCAGCTGCCTCCTCATTCTGCCCCTCCTCTGGCTTTCTCCTGGGTCTTCATCTGACAGGTCTTAATCAAAAGAGTAAGGCTGCCAGCTGATTACTGTCAGCAGATCCTTGAGGTTTGCTAGCAGAAGGACATTTCTGCCCATAGAAGAGGCTTACCCTTAATCCTAACTTCTTTCAACTGGCATCCTTTTGAGTTGAAACAATTGCATTTTAGGCTTGCATTAGATGCAATAGAGCAAAGAAAGAGGTCACCGATAGATTCATGCAGCCATGTGGACACAAGAGAAAGACAGATAGTTGTATTATGCACAAAGAGGGCAAGGAATCATGAACATGGGAAAACTATCCTTTTTCACTTTCCACTAACTATGTGACCTTATAAAAGTATGCTCTAGATGCAAATAGAAATTATAGGAAATTCCAGTGTTCAAATAGAAACACTCACCTTCTTGATCTGCGCCCCAATAGTGCCACCCAACATGTTCTGATAAACATAATGGACAATGTTTTTCTGCCTCTCCAGATGACAGAAGAATACTCCTTTGTTCTGGATAACAGAGCCACTGAATGTTTTCCCTGCCATAAAACAACACACATGAACTTACTACATGTTTATATGGTCACTCAGAATGTGAATACATCTGGATTATGGGATCTAATTCTCAAAATGGGGTGCAAGGCAGGGGGAGGAACACATACCTCAGTTTAAAGCAGGCAATTGTGACTGAAGCTATATCCCAGATGTAAGGAAATTAAGATAACAGACCAATACCCCACTCAAAAATGATACACAATGATATACTCCTCTTGTATATTAATATCCATCCTCTAAACACAAGGGCTGAGTTCTACTCTTTGATTCCACAAAAAAACCCTTCTGTCTGTCTAAAACTAAGCCCATTGAACACAATGAGACTTCCTTCCTCCGCATATGGATCAACTGGGGTAGCTTAGTAAAGATAATGTTAACTACAAATAGAGCTACAACTCTGCTCTTTGTAGAGGTTGACATTATCAAAGCCCGGGTTTTATTTCAGCTATTTCACACCATTGTTGACAACAGTACAGGCAGAGAGTGGCAAGCAGGATTATGCAGTAGTGTTTACTTGTAGTGGAAGTTACGTTGCATGGAGGGTGTATCAGAGTAAACATGTATGGGCGGGGTGTTGGTCTGTGCTTTTTCACTCTGGAAGGTTTGCTTTAAAACTTTTTGTTTTAAAGCACAGGTTGACAACTTTGGCAAGTTCAGGTGCCAATTTTTTATCATGAGAACCGCTGAGAGCCACATGGGCCACCAAAACTGTAAAAAATTAAGAAGAGAAAGGAATCAGGAGTGGTGGGAAGTCCACTTTCAGTTTTATTTTACAGTGGTGCCTCGCTAGACGATGTTAATCCGTTCCACGAGGATCGCTGTCTAGCGAAAACATCGTCTAGCGAAGCACGTTTTCCCATTGGAATGCATTGAAATCGCTTCAATGCGTTCCAAGGGAAAACGCAGTCGTCTTGCGAAATTTCCCATAGGGAAACATCGTCTAGCGAACGAGGGTCCCCATAGGAATGCACTGACAGCTGCACTGACAGCTTTTGACCACTAGTCGGCGCACTCCTATGGGGAAACCTCATCGTCTAGCGAAATTCCCCATAGGGAAACATCGTTTTGCGAAGCGCAGTAGCGCTCGCAAAAAGGCATCGTCTAGCGATTTCCTCGTCCTGCGAGGCAATCGTCTAGCGAGGCACCACTGTATTTTATTTATGGTGTCACACATTCCAGAACAACTCTGTGACTGTGCTCATGGTGCAGCAATAATATATCCAACTCTCACTAAACTGTAAGTTGAGAATGAGAAATGTATGGCTCTCCAGCAATGTCTGGAGGGCCACACATTCCCCATCACTGCACAGATGGCTATTGGACAGATAGATAAGAGATAGTGGATCCTAAGCTTTCACCAAACTCTTCCTCAGACTGGATGTTAAGCACCCAAAGGGACCCCCTTTGAGAAAGAAAAATCAGCTGGGCATGATGACAACACCCCAAGCATCAAAACAGAAGAGCTGTTATACACAGGCTGAAATCCTCTTGCACTAAGTTATAGCACATAAGCCTGATGTTGTCATCAGCACTGGAGAATTTTCAGAAGTTAAACATTTCCAGTTTCTTCCCTGAAGGTCCCAAGGATCCCATATGATCACTTGCACCATCAGGAAGATATTCAGGGATACAGAACAGGAGAAGGAGGTTTTTAATTATCAAAATGTACCAGCAAAGTCATCCTGGTATCAGCAATTTTCAAGACTCTGATTTCTGAGAAATCAGAAATGTTTAATTTCTGAAAAACCAGCACTATTGATGACACCATTAGCCTTACACAGTATAACTTAAAAACAAAAAACATTTCAGGCAGCGTTTCATTTGTTTATGCCATGTTTAATACATGGGTATCTCAGGATGCACCACTAATTGAATGGGAAGAGCAGCACAGCTGCTGTACTTCTGAACATTGGAAATCTTTGGTTATTCAGATTGGCCTCAAGCACCAATTAGAATATGTAATCTCTTCATAAGGTGGAGAGGAAGTAAAGAAGATGTGTTTGTCCTTACATAGCTATGCACTTTTCTCTTAACCAATGCACAGCCTAAAATCAGTTATCAGCTTTGATGATGTAATTCATTATTGGCTGAGAGTGCCATTCTCACCAGCCAAATAAACCAGAAAAATATGATTTCAAAGCAGCAGCAGAGCAAGGAAACAAAGATTGCTAAGATCACCCCCTCCAAGATGTAAAAGATTTTTTGAAAAAAGGATTAGTGTGTGCACATGCACAGACACACAGCACCACGAACTGAAACAGATGACTAGTCAGAACATCTTTGCCAAGAACCAGAAATCAAATATTGGCCTAGGTTGGGGTGGAGGAGAGGGACAATATTCATGAGCATTCCAAAAGCATGAGAGCATTTATCCTAGCCACTCCCTTGGAACAGAATATTCCAGGTTCGTTTTGTAGGTTACATAAAAGACACAGAGCTGCTGGCAGTCTGTTCTCGACAAATAAATGCGCTGACACTTCATGGAAAAGCCTAAAAACACTGCTGTCTAGAGAAAATTTTGCTGACCCATTCAGCTTGGGGTCTGTTTGTTTTTTTAACATTAGTTCTACATTTCATGTTTAATCACAACAATACAGGATCTCTTTTGCCCTATCCAAAAGATCCCTATTATCTCTTAAAGTCAGATGAGGAAGAAGCAGATTCATACAACTGCTTGTAAACATATGTTTGGAAGTAAATGTTCTTTAACAAAACCAAAAAAAATGTTATAGAAATGAAAAAAGTGTTTCTGTAGTCACTGAAACAAAAAGATATTAAACATACAAATCTCACTCAATAGCAAAACTCCTGCTGATTTCAACTGTCCTTGACAGTTATGGCCCAAACTATATAAAATACAGTATATCCGCATCTTTAAATGTAAGCCTGTCATGCTCACATGTACTTGTGTGAAAAAGATGCAGGTAGTACACATCAAACATGCTGACACCTCAGAACTCTTCCCACAGCCAGGTTCACAGGCTGGGCCGCACTCAAGCGTGAACAGAGCGTGCTTGCGCACACGTGCGGGTGGGTGGGGCACCTGTGCGTGCAGGTCAGCGGGCCGTGTGTGCGGGGGGGGGGGCAGGAGATCTGTCTCCATGGCCCAGTTCTGCAAAGGCCGCGGACCAGGGGTTGGGGACCCCTGCTATAAACAAGAAGAGCAGCAGAAAAAATAGTATCCGCCTCTTCAACCACATCTTCCATCCTCCTCTTTAGAGGTGGGGCATAGCGACTAAGAAATTCATTTTTAAAAAATTTAAGATGTGCTGTGGTCCTGCTGCTGTTGAATACTTTGGGCCTCAAATATGCATAGCATGTACTGGTATGTCTGTTTCTACAGTACTTGCATATTCTGCACTACCCACACACTCCTAAGATGAAAACATTTTGACAGAGAAAGTTAAAAGTGAACCTTGTTTGTATGTTGAAATTATTTCTTCAAGAGGCTTTATCATGTGGTATTTTTGTATCATACACAGCAATCTTTGAAACCCTGCCCAGGTTTGCCAAGGAGATTATACTGTCTTGGTTAATTAAGAGGATCACTAAAATTAGAACTACTTCACATGTTCTATCTTTCCCAAAGAGGGTTCTGGCATGAAGAAAAAAACTTATATGCAAAGCAGTCTGAAATATAGTACAAAGAGTCCAAGATTCTCTTAATGAGAGATGAATTTTAAAATGACAGTTTAAAATTACCCATGTTGGTATACTTTATCTCTAAATTTTGGTCAGTACACAGTTAATATGCCAGTATAAATTACTATCAAAAATATGTCTCTAATTTTTAAACAATACAAATATAATACAGTAATATTGGGGTCACATAGACATATATATGAGGATGTGGGAAATTACCAGTTTTCTCTAGATGTTCGGAGATTTTTCTCACAAGTAATTTCTTTGCTAGTGGTTCATTTTCCATTTCTCCATAGTCTCGTTTCCTCTTTGTAGTTGATTCGGTCTCTTTTTCTGATGCGCATTCATGTTTCAGACATTTCTTTGAATGTTTCCCAGGTGCCATTCTGTTAAGTACTGAAAATGACCAACATATGGAAAAAATGTTATTGTCATGGACTTGTTTGTTTACTAAAAAGAGAACATAATTTTTTTTATGTACCTAAGAGTAGAAATTAACAACACATGTAACATTATTGCTTACAAGTCTCAAGCTCCTTTTTTCACAAGTCCTTACTAACACTTTAAAAAAAACTTTGCATTCCATTTTCCTCCACCATAGAACTCAAAAGCGGCATAATGGGTTCCCAAGCAGAGCTGTAACTAATTTTGGCACCCAGAGCAAACAGCACCCTCTTCCACCCACTCTGCTCCAAGCCACTAGTATGGGGAAAATGCAGGATAGAGGAAGAGGAGAATATGGTGTGTCCCCAAAGAAAATGAAAGATTTATGTTTAAAAAAAAAAAGAGAGAGAGAGAGAGAATAGGGCCAGGAAGTGTTGCTGTTTAATCTCCCAGCATTCATCAAAAGAGTCACCACTAGATTTTTGTGCCCTGGGGCAAAGCCCCTGTTGCCTTGCCTCACAACCCTATTCCCAAAGAGGTCTCCTACCTAGGCACTGAATAGCCCCTGGCTGGCTCAGCTTCAGCTTTCTGACACATCATGGGAAGTGTCCTACCTGTTGTTTGCTTGATTTTTTTTTTAAAGTGATGTAATAAAAGTATAACTTGTTTTTGAATTTCTATTGTTTTGAGGGCCACGTGGCTTTTTTAAAATTCCGTGTCTTCATAGTAATACACAGCCTGGAAACCATAGAATATTTCATAGTAACCATTCCCATACCATTTTGAAAACTATATGTCATTTCTGGCTAGTTTTGCATCTGCATTAAAAAGCCACAGATAGCCAATGTCGTGAACAAACAGCTCAGAAAGTCTGGCTGCTGCTAATACCAAACATGCTTTGTCATAATTTCATAACAAAAATAAGACCATCAATAAAGAAGTGATTTCGCCTTTTACCCACAAGACTATTTGATCACTGACACTTATCTATGCAAAACTAAGAAGATTTTCTGGTGTGGTGATTCCATTGCAACTTGGAATGTGAATGTGGGATGCCTGGGCCGAATAACCTGTTCAACCCCTCAGAAGAATCTCTAGTTCTCCCTTTAAGCTGCTTCACAGGGCTCTTGTGAGGTCAAAGCACAGGCTCCATCATATAGGTATTTGCACCAAAACTGACAATGTGGTGTCATTATAATTCCCAAGGAAAGTAATTTATGAAAGTGGAGAGAGTTCTCTTATTTTTTCTACCACGTGAGTCAATTCTAACGTCTGAAACGTTGGGCATAGCTCCCCAGACTTACATAGCCTAATACATTAACCTACAGGATTTAAAATTGATTGGTGGGAAGCGTTTGCATCCAATCTCAAGTTCGGGCCAGGCGCACACTGTACACCTCAATAAGGGCGATCAGAGTCGTCGTCGTCCCCCCTCCCACCACCTTTCGGATGCCAGGCGGCTTTTAGATGAAATAGGGAGCAGTCAGTGGGTGTTCGAGCGAAGAGGGGGGGGGGGGTCCTTAAAAGTGTCAGAAAGCGAAAAGAGAGCGTGAATGCAACCGGGGGAGAGGGGAAAAGCTTTGGTAAAAGAACGCGGTCTCCTGAGCACGGGAACCCCCGTTGCTGAGTAAAGAGAGGGAAAAGCCAGAGCAGCCGCGGGAACAGCCCTCACCTGAACTCCCGCAACCTAGACTGCGCGGCCCTCTTCTAACGCTGAAGAGCTCAGTGGGCCGACCGGCCGGCCGGCCCTGTCCTAGAACTCCACTGACAGACTGACAAAAGGAGCGGGAAGGAAGCTCCTCCTTGGCAGTTTCTTAACCTGCCTTGGAGGAGCGAACGAGTAAGCAAGCAAGGCGGCACCACAGCGACACGGAAGCCTCTGCTTTACCCGGGAAATCCTAGCGGAGTTTCAGCAAGACCTGGGAACCGTATATAACCGAGTGCGCACGCGAGGCGTCTTCTCCTTCTTCTTGCCAGGAAGAGGCGTGTCCGGAGACGGCCTATGAAATGGCCTCGGCCCCCGCACCGAGGAAGCCCTGCCGCTAAGGCGGGTGACGAGGCGGAGGTCTCGTTTGGGCCTTTCCTCACGCCGTCAGAATTCTGCCTTGGGCTTTGTTTGTATCACAGAATGTGAAAAAGACGAGTTTTTGAATGCTAGGACGTACGTCTAAATAAGGACAATAAGCTCTAAGACCATAAATTGTATGTTTGACCTCCGGGCAACATTTTAATTTAATTTTTTTTTTTTAAGTAAGTAGGGCCTTTCCCCTTCCAGAGGAAAAAAAATGAGGGGAAAAGCTTTGGTTTTAAACAAAAAAGGAAGACTGGCGCTAGCGCCTCAAAAGCAAGGGCATTCATGCCACCAGGCTCGTTCAAAAATAGGTACACTGGTGTGCCTTTGTGCTTTTACTCCAGCATACCCACACACGAAGCCCGCTCAGTTCCCTAAATTGCTGGTGAGGAGGGAGGGTGCGGAACAGCCGAAATGAAACACGGGACTTCATCGTATCAACCTGTAGGAACACCAGATTTGCTATGCAGTCGATGCACCTGCATTACTAGGATTCGGCTATAAACAGTTTCTCAACTGGTTCTTTTAAGAGAAACCAAAGACAATATTTTTTGGTCTCTTAAGATGCACTGCCTCAGCCAGAGCCGATCAGAATCAAAAGAAATTTCACTTCTCCTACCTCTCTGCGAAGGGGGAAATTAATTGTTCAATTTGCTGATATCCTGAAGTGACTCACTTAAGCCACTTCAGGCTATCGGGAGGAGCCTTGACAACCGGGAAGACTCACTTTTGGACTGTGGGGGGGGGGGGGGAAATGAGTGGGCGCTAAATCAAACCAATCCTAAACACTCTAGAAGCAAAAATGACTAAACTGAAGCTATCACACTTTGCACATACCATGAGAAGACAAAGTCAGAGGAAAAATCAATAATGCTAGGAAAAGTTGAAGGGAGAAGGAAAAGATGACGAGCGAATATGAGATGGATTAACCCAATAAAGGAAGCTGTGATCTTTCGTTTGAAAGACCTGAGCAGGGATATTAATGACAGCATGTTCAGGAGTCACTAATTCATATTATCATCATAGGTCAGAAGCAACGTGATAGCACATAACAATGATAACAATATATAGAACCATATCATATAAGCTGTTCCATGGGTACCAATTCCCCTTAACTGAATCTCAAGCAGCTAATCCTATATTTAAATATCAGTCAACTGAGCCCAAATTGAATCGAATCTGAACTTAATAATAGTAATATGTAATAATATGGAAAGTTCCAGGCCAGCATAGATTCTTTTTCAGTGAACGCTTCCCTAGTTTAAATGCTCTGAACAAAGTAGAGTAAAAAGGGGGTGGGGGAGATAAAGCTGTCTCTCCTGTTATTTTTGTATTGTTGAAGATTTTATGTGGGAAACTACGCAAACATGTGATTAATCTTCCTGCAGTCTTGGGTAGTACAGTACAGAAATGCATCATGTAATTCATTCTGATTGTTTAGTCCCATTCTCAAATTCTCCGTAAAGGTGTGCCTCCAGACAGAGCTTTCATATTCATCTTCCACATGGGAACTGTAATATGAGGATCAGCCCTTGGAAATCTATGGCTTCTGAATAGTGAGGAGTACCTCTAGGTGCCCAGTTTCTTCTAGATAGAAAAGGATCAAATAACATGGGCTTCAAGCATTTCACTAGGTGCTTGTAAATAAGAGGAGTAATGAATAAATAATAACTAAGAGTTTATTATTTGAAATAGCACTCACTGCTTTAAAAGGGGTTTAAATAACCCTTTAAATTATTGCATAGCCAGCAGTTCCTTCCCAATCTGTTGGTTTTTGACCACTAATTCACATACCTTGGTTGCCACAATCAGACTCTATTTAGACTTTCACATATAAAGCAGCTTCAATAGTAAACACAACCACCTAACTTATGCACATTCAAGGTACCATCCATACAGTCCCTAATATGCACATAAAAACTGCATGAAATAAAACTGCATGAAATTAAGCTCTGTATTTCTGGACAGAAACCCTGTTTGCATAGCTCATTAAAATAAACTCTCATTAGATTATGCACTTTAAGACATGTTGAAGTCATTCAAAATTCTTCTGTGAACTTACATAGCAATTTTAAAATAGCAGTCTTTCATGTGTTCTTTGTATACAAACTATAGAAAGTACTTCCAGCATAGAATTAGGAAATCAAAATGACAGACAATTGGTTTTACCCTTCCAGAGGTGAAAAATCAACCATCTCCATTAGCTCACTGATATACCAAATCTGATAGAGGAGAACAATCAAATTGAGCACTACAGTTGTAGCCAAACAATATTGCAGTAAGTGTATTTTAATCGATGAATGATACTACACTTGATTAAAAGGCTAGAATAATCAATTAATTATTTCAGCTCTAATTATTTATGTTTTATTTTAGATACAGAGATTGACAGAAAGTACTCTTGTATGTGAACTATAAAGGACACATTGGGTACAGTTAACAAACTGTTTAGTAAGTTCATTGTCTTGAGAAAGATGGGTAAATGAACAGCCATGGGGAATATTTTGCCAGAGATTAAATAATTAGAATCTATTTTTTAAATCAGATACTAATTTTCACTGGTTTGGTCTTTGAAAACTCAGTATAAATATATATATATTTCAGATGTTCAGTTCAAGCTGATCCATGTTTGTTGTTGTTGTTTAGTCGTTTAGTCGTGTCCGACTCTTCGTGACCCCATGGACCAGAGCACGCCAGGCCCTCCTGTCTTCCACTGCCTCCCAGAGTTGGGTCAAATTCATGTTGGTAGCTTCAATGACACTGTCCAACCATCTCATCCTCCGTCGTCCCCTTCTCCTCTTGCCCTCACACTTTCCCAACATCAGGGTCTTTTCTAGGGAGTCTTCTCTTCTCATGAGATGGCCAAAGTATTGGAGCCTCAGTATTGGAGCCTCTGATCCATGTTTACTCAAAAGTAAATCTCACTTTGTTCAATAAGCTTTGTTTCTAAGTAAATGTGCATATTTATTTATTTATTTATTTATTTTTACCCTGTCATTCTCCTTCAAAAGGTCCCAAAGCACCTTACATCAATCTTTAAGACAACCTTAAACCACAGCAGCTTTAAGACTGTCAGGAACAATATGAATGTCAGTGAGGACAGCATAAGAAAAATTGATTTAAGCCGTAGGAAGATAATTTGCCTGTACATTTACAAAATTCAATTAAGTTCATGATCATAATTAACAGTAAATAATGCTTTGGATGGATAAGATCCTATTTTCAATCTTTACATTGAAGTTTTTATTCTTTTATGGAAATAGAATATCCACTCAGAGTAGAGAACTGAATGACTTTGATTAATGTCTTAGTACAAAAATTAATGAGCTTTGCATTCTAAGCATGTTTATGTTATGTATTTGGTTGGGACATTGAATCTCTTTCATAGAATCATAAGCTGTTCAAACTAAACATCCAAAGATTTTGATTTTAATATCTCATTGTAGACATTGCAAGCCTGCTGCTAATTAAATTATTCTCTATCCAATATTATCTGTGATAAACTCATAACGGGCAGGTCTATCAAAAACAAAGGAATGTAGGAACTCGGTGAAAACAGCAATTCATACTTTAATTTCTTGCATATATTGTTCTCAATATCTTATATTCCAGTGATCATTAAATATGGTATGTAGCAGGTATAGGAATCTGCTTGGGTGTAATCATGCTGAATAGAACAAATTGTGTCCATAGCAATATCTCTTGTTCCAAAGAATTTAGAGAATGCAAGCTTTTATTTATAAAAAGAGCATGTTCCTAGCTCTCTTAGCAAGGGAGGTTGTGGTAGCAGATCCCATGCTTTGCATATAGAAGAATCCATTCCCTGCTGTCTCCAATTAAAAGCTGAGCTGAAAGGTAATGAGACAAATAAGTTTTAATGAGATCCTGGAAAACCATGACCAGAGAGAAAGAGCAATACTGTGTTAAATGGATATTACTGACATGAGGCAGATTCCTCTATTCCTGTTCGCTAAAGTTAAAACTAGTCTAGGTCTCAGCCAAGTCTGCACTGGTCAGAAGGGTGAAATTTCCTATTCAGTATGCTTTCCAGTTATTGCAGCTAACTGTTAAGGAACCAAAGCTAGCCTGACTTGATATACTTTCAAGATTAAATTGATTTGCAAAGATCAGCAGACAAAATTTTTATAGCACAGATGTATGCAGGATCCTAATGTATACAAATCAAGCTGCTTTTAAAGACTACAATTGGCTGATTTAAAAGTTGGCATAATTACTTCCATATCTAAACACACATTGGCTTGGATTCAGCTGAAGTCCTTTATGATTAAACCACTGTCTTATGCAAGCTCAATTGACAGTAAGACCAATAGAGCATAAATGCACAGAGAATCATAATTTGTTAATAATGGCACATGTTATTAATAACATGTTTGATTTGCTCAAGTTCAGTAGGAATGCACATTTTATCTATGTTTACCCAGAATTAATTCCTACAAATTTATTGGGGCTTAACTAAGTGGTTTAGGTATTTGGCTGTGGAACCAGAGGTTGGGCATTTGTTACCCACTGTGCCTCCTGTAAGTAGAGCCATCCTGTGTGGCCTTGGGCAAGCTGCACTGTTCCAGGGCACTGCCAGAAAAAGGAAGTGGTAAATAACTTCTGAGTATTCTCTACATAGAAAACCCTGAAAAGAGTAATCATACATCAGAATTGACTTGATGGCACATCACCATTGTAGTTTGCAAGTGTGTATGCATAGGATTATACCCATGAAGTCCAGTCTTCTGCACAAATACTGTAGTTCGAAATAAGTCTTAGTAGGCAATCAGGGTGGATGTAGTGGATAGATTGTCAGACTAGGGCTCAGAAGACCTGGGTTCAAATTCTGGCTTGGCCATGGAAACTCACTGATAGGTGGCAAGGCAATACCGTGTTTCCCCAAAAATAAGACCTAACCTGAAAATAAGCCCTAGTATGATTTTTCAGGATGCTTGTAATATAAGCCGTACCCGAAAAATAAGCCCCAGTTAAGTGAAACCCCGCCCTCCACCATTGTGCAGCATTGTGCAGCAACCAGAAGATGACATGATTGTAAAATAAAGCATCCCCTGAAAATAAGCCCTAATGCGTTTTTTGGAGCAAAAATTAATATAAGACCCTGTCTTATTTTTGGGGAAACACGGTAGGAAATTGTGCCTTAAACATTTCCAAGGTGATATGACAACACATAAGAATATAAAGTTTTGTCTTCAACTGGTGTTCCCAAAACCTGTCTCAGTATTTGCGATTCAGCTTTGACCCTAACCTCCATTTTGCGTTGAGAATAAACCTATACAAATTAGATGGATATATAATTCTTACCATAGGCCCAAACAACAGCCTATGACTATTGGCTCCTAGGAGCTGCAGGATGTTGAAGACTGTTGAATAATGCATTGTGGAGGGTGTTAGGTGAAAGGAGGGAAAGAAAAATGAGGGTGAAGGAGCAACTGAATTTTTTTTTAAACTCTTAACATCTTATACTATAAACTTTGTAGCTTCCCAGACTGGATTAGGGTCAAGAAGAAGTGTTAAATGGGGTTGAAATCACTTTCCTAAACTGTCAAGAGGACAATCTGGTTTGCTGAGGAGGAAGAACATTATTTTTCCCTTCCTACTCTCCAGACATCTCCCCAATATGTAGTAATGAAAAGCTTACATTTCAGGACTTGTGCCAGTACTGAATTTGAGCCCTTTGGTATTATCTGTAGCAGCAATGGTGGTTCAGTGACCCTCCAAATTTTGTTGGACTCCAGTTCCCATCAGGCCCTTTAGCCAGCAATGAATGATGATGGGAATAGTTGTTGATCATAATGGCTGCAGGGTTCTTCACCCCAATATATAAAGTAGGAAGGTAGGAGAGAAAATAGCCTGTTTTATTTTTTCTTTCCCTTGTTTTCCCACAGTGCTCTATCTTCAGTTCCACATTGGTTGTAGTACTGAGTGGGATTATTTTTGTCAGAGTGACGGATGCAGTGCAACATTTTGTTGCATGTTTTTACTCTTATTTATAATCAGGCAAGTATCTTTACTTAAACTGACTTCATATTTCAGTGTTATTATGTATAAAAATGAAAACTGAAGTGAATCAGTAAATATTAGGGGTGACCTGTATACAGAAAGCCAACAATCTTTTTGTAATTATTCTTATGACTCATTCTTATGATGTTCCCCAAAAGCAAATATTATTTAGTAAGTGGATGTCTTGGAAGAGTTTATTAGCTACTGCTTAGGTGAGAGAATTCATGCTCCAGAAAGGCCAAGTGGAAGCTTGTTCACATCATTTGCAGGATCACTGGAGCCACCTTATGCCTGAGACATTATTTAAGTAACAATTGTAACCATTTCCAGATGAGCATCTTAAAATCTAATTACAGCATTTCAGTCCACTCTTGATGTAAATTTATAATCCTTCCTATGTATGTACACATGTTGTTGTTTGGAAGCCGCCTAGAGTGGTCGCAAGACCAGATAGGCGGGGTATAAATGAAATAAATAATAATAATGTATATTTATACCCACACCACACATGTAAGTTGCAGGATAATATTTCATACACTGAATTAAGTGAGCTATAAAAGTCTACAAAAGCTTGTGCTATGCTATAATAAAATAATTAATCACACTTATGAGAGTGTGATTTTGCCTGGGCAACTAAAAGCACCATCTGGGCCATGTAGAATCCTGTCTAGGAAAGAATGAGTGGCACTCTGTAACATCTACTTTTGGAGGAAAAAAATTGGCATTCTGAAAAACTGGAATGAGTCAATACTTACATAAAATGCATTCATTCAGTGGATGTAGTTCAGCTAAAGGAGTTCTGCTCCTTTGAAGTCTGCTACAGGCGTGATCATCCAGGACCGAGTACAGCAGATGGAACGCTGGGTGCAGCACTACTCTGAGCTATATTCTAGAGCAGTGGTCTCCAACCTTTTCCCAACCGCAGACCGGTTGGGGGGGTGGCACGCTCATGCGGGGAGCATGGCACGCTCACGGGGGTGTGGCGTGCTCACAGGAGGCAGAGTGCGCTCGCGTGCACACTCACACCACACACATGGGCGGAGCGCACTCACGTGCATGCGCGCAGCAGCGCTCATGGGGGTGCTCGCAGGGGGCAGGAGATCTGTGTCTGCGGCCCGGTCCTGCGTAGGCCGCGGATCACTGCCGGGTTGCGGACTGGGGGTTGGGGACCCCTGTTCTAGAGGGATCGTACCGTGTTTCCCCGAAAATAAGACAGGGTCTTATATTAATTTTTGCTCCAAAAAACACATTAGGGCTTATTTTCAGGGGATGTTTTATTTTTTTCATGTACAACAATCTACATTTATTCAAATACAGTCATGTCATCTTCTTCTGGTTGCTGCACAATGGTGGAGGGCGGGGTTTCACTTAACTAGGGCTTATTTTTGGGGTAGGGCTTATATTACGAGCATCCTTAAAAATCAAACTAGGGCTTATTTTCAGGTTAGGTCTTATTTTCGGGGAAACAGGGTAGTAACCAAAGAGGCGTTAAATAACATTGAGTGCCTGCCTGTCTTGGAAGAGTTGGACAGCGAACCAACTTTAGCAGAAATAAAAGCGGCCTTGGATTCCCTCGCCTCCGGCAAGGCACCTGGGAAGGATAACATCCCTGTTGAAGTGCTGTAAAGAGATCATCACCACTGAGCTGTATGAAATCTTTTGTCTTTGCTGGAGGGAAGGTGGAGTACCACAGGACATGAAGGATGCAAACATCGTCACATTGTATAAGAACAAAGGCGACAGGGGCAACTGCAATAACTACCATGGCATCTCTCTTCTCAGCGTTGTAGGGAAACTGCTTGCCCGTGTCATGCTGAAGAGGCTCCAGGTGCTTGCAGACAGTCCATCTAGAATCACAGTGTGGATTTCGAGCTAATAGATCCACCATCGACATGGTATTTCCCCTCAGACAGTTGCAGGAGAAATGTAGGGAACAACGACAGCCACACTTTGTGGCCTTCATAGATCTTACAAAGACCTTTGCTTTGGTTAGCAGGGACAGCCTTTTTAAAATACTTCCCAACATTGGATGTCCACCTTGACTCCTTAACATCATCAGGTCCTTTCATGAGGAAATTAAGGGCACTTTAGTTTTTGATGGCTCAGCATCAGATCCCTTTGACATCTGAAGCGGAGTGAAACAGGGCTGTGTCCTTGCGCCGACTCTGTTTGGTATCTTTTTTGCTGTCATACTGAAGCACGCTTTTGGAAGGTGTCTATTTCCAAACTAGATCAGATGGAAAGCTCTTTAATCTCTCTAGATTGAGAGCGAAGACCAAAGTCCAGCTGAAATGCATGCAGGACTTCCTCTTCGCCAATGATGCAGCTGTTGTTGCCCATTCTGCCGAAGTACTCCAGCAACTCATGAAACGTTTTAGCAAGGCCTGCCAAGATTTCGGATTAACAATCAGCCTGAAGAAAACACAAGTCATGGGCCAGGGCATGGATTCACCTCCCTCTATTACCATCTCTACACAAGAATTGGAGGTTGTTCATGATTTTGTGTACCTTGGCTCAACGATCTCTGACACTCTCTCCCTAGATGTCGAGCTGGATAAACGCATTGGCAAAGCAGCTACCATGTTCTCTAGACTTACAAAGAGAGTATGGCTTAACAAAAAGCTGACGACATATACCAAGATCCAGGTCTATAGAGCTTGTGTCCTTAGTACACTCCTGTACTGCAATGAGTCCTGGACCCTTTGTGCATGACAGGAGAGGAAATTGAAAACATTCCATATGCGTTGTCTCCGATGCATTTTTGTCATCAACTGGCAGGATTAAGTTCCAAATAGTGTAGTCCTGGAATGATCTGGAATTTTTAGCATGCATACATTACTGAAACAGCGGCGTCTACGTTGGCTTGGGCATCTCGTGAGAATGGCTGACGGTTGGATTCCAAAAGATCTCCTGTATGGAGAATGACTGCAGGGAAAGCGCCCAAGAGGGAGACCACAGCTGCGATACAAGGATATCTGCAAGCGGGATCTGAAGGCCTTAGGAATGGACCTCAACAGATGGGAAACCTTGACATCTGAGCGTTCAGCCTGGAGGCAGGCGGTGCAGCATAGCCTCTCCCAATTTGAAGAGACACTTGTTCAGCAGGCCGAGGCAAAGAGGCAGTCCTGAAACCAGCAACATCAGGGAGCTGGACAGGGGACAGATTGTATTTGTCTTCAGTGTGGAAGGGATTGTCACTCTCAAATTGGCCTTCTCAGCCACACTAGATGCTATTCCAATACCTCTATTCAGAGCACATTACCATAGTCTCTTGAGCCTACTTTAAGTTCAGCTAGGACTACTAGTTGAATTCAGACCTGTGCAGCTATATTTATAGTTTACTCAACACTTTGGTGCATGAACCATGTCTGGAGAGACTGTAGTTCAAATTTCTACCGAGCCGTGAAGTTTACTGGATGGCACTGGGCACTGGATTAACCTGGCACATGTTAAAAGGAAGATGGCCTGTATGGTAAATGATATAGAAAGTCATCCCTATAAGGAATGGTAAAGTGGACCATTGATAGCCATCTTTGAATATGTGAAAGACTGTCACATGGAAGATGGAACAAGGTTATTGCCTGCTGTTCCAGATAATGAGACCAAGTTATTCAAATGATAAGATTTCAGGTAAAAAATAGGAAGAACTTCCTGATGGCAAGAACTCTTCGATAATGGAACAGATTATGACAGAAAGTGGTGGCCTTTCCTTTGCTAGAGTTTGTTAAACACAGTTTGAATGACCCTCTGTTGGGAATGCTTTAGCTAGAATGTCTTGCATTCACAGAGGATTATGACCCACATGGTCTTTCTAACTCTATAAAGCTCTCCAATTATTGATCAGCCTAATCTGTATCCCAGAGATGTGATAGGAAAAATTGAGGGAAAGACTAATGTACACTGCTTTTTTGAGAAACAGTGGGATATAAATGTAAATAATAATCATACGTTATGGGATTAAGTCTTTAAACTTAATTTAGACTTTAAGATACACCTTCATTAGGCTACTGGCCTGTAGTTTGAGCCAGAGTTTTTTTTTTTCCCCTGGAATGGCTGAAGCAGCATAAACCATGAATTTTTGTCATATACATGTTACATTTTTAGGATAAAACTGAATGAACATGTACTTGGGATTCAGTCCCCCTGAATTAAATTCATACACATGTTGAAGTGAGCTCCAGCTCATGCCAAATAAAATTTTGGTTAGTGTTTTAAGATGCTACTCAACTATTTTTTGCAATGAACTTACATGGCTACCTCTTGGAAATGAAGTAAAAAGGATTTAACTGAGTAAGCATTTAACTGAGTAAGCATGTTGTGAGTAACTTACCTCTAAGTAAACACAACAACTGGTGGAGTGGACAGAGACTGAAACTAGAACTTGAGAGATCTAGGTTCAAATTCCTATTTGGCCATGAACACTCATGGGGGTATAGCATTAGTGATGGGGAACCACTCTCACATACCTTGAAAATCTTATTAAGGTTGTGATAAAGTAGAAGTGATTTAACTGCAATAACAGCAAAACATATCTGAAGATATGTGTGTTCACATGGATAGCTTAATGTTTATGTTCCAGTATGTATCTTGACAGAGAAAGGAAATCCCAGTTGGCAGCAGGACTTGTAGGAACTTGCCAGTGTTTTCATGATACAATGTGCAGAAGTATCTTTTGCTTACCATTGCATTACTGGCTCCTAGGTCTCACCCATTTGTGCTTTAAAAAAAAAAGAGTACTGACAGAGTGCAAACTCAAGATAAAAATGAGCACTGGCAACTCTGAATTTGGAAGCTGATGCCTGCTAAGTGATAGCATTATGTCAGTAGGAAAAAATATGTATTAAAAATCTATATTATAAGGAAATATCAAGGCTAGCAAAAATAGAGACATAAGACTGAACAAGAGTGTATTCCCAAATGGGCAACCCTTTAAAAAAAAAATGCTGAGTCACGGCTAAACTGGTTTAAGGAGAGTGAAGAATGTATAGTAAACTCCATTTCTCAAGAAACCAGAGGCCTGTAAGAACTGGAAACCTGGAAAAAGTATTAAAATAGTTTTTTTTTTTTTTTGCCAAGCAAATGGAGAACTGATTTTCAAAGGGCAGGAGAAACCGGGATCACTAAAGGACAGAAGTTTCTTCCTACACAAATAAGGCAGCCCTTTAAACACGGCATTATATCCTTTAAAGAGAAGGAGTGGAAAAAGACACGTGCAATACTTCTGGTATCTTTTCAACCAAACATTTCGGACCTTTCTGCTCCTGGAAGCGAACCGATTGGTTGGCGTTCGTAGCCAATGGAGCCGTAAGTGGAGCCGCAGAAAGGGTGAGCTGGCTTCTCTCGCGTTCTGTGCCAGCTCCCCCTCCCGCCAGCCCCGCGACTTGGCCGAGGGAGGCTTTTCACTGCAGCGCCTTGCTCGCCCCTGAGAAGAGGGAGCCCGGTGAGGCGACGCGGAGAGCGCCTGAGTGAACCACAGCTTCCCCCTGTTTAGCAGGGGCAGCAATGACTATAGACTCCCAAAGCTGAGACGAACGCTCTTTCTGGGCTCTTTCTCCCCGTTACAAAGAAACCCTCACCTCGGGCAGGCGCTGCCAAAGCGCTCCTCGTTGGCGTGGGCTTGCTGCCGAAGCCTCCCCTCTAACGAATGAAATAGCTACTTTATTTGAAAACGAAGAGGGGCTAACGGAGTGCCAAACCTCCATGAAAACCACGCCGCCGTCTGTCAGCAGGCCTTGCCGCCCTTTCCTCGACCAAGAGAGGACTAAACTAGGTGGCTAGTCCATGTCGACAGCCCCGCGCTCTCCACACGCGTAGAGTCGCTCTTGCTTTTATGTGGTTTCCGAACTCCGAGCCTTAAACTTTGAAACGGTGTTGTTGTTTTTGCTCGTTTTCCCCTCCGAGAGCTGAGCCCTGGCTGTGGTTCTACTAACACCCCGCCATTCTGCCCGGGTGGCCAGCCTTTGCTGCTAAGCAAAGGCCTGGGTTCATCCCCAGAGCGACAGCGGGCTAATTGGATCAAAAGCTCCCTCCCGCCCTCTTCTAGAGGCGGCGGGGTGGGTGGAAGACACGTCCGTGCTCCTGTTGCCTCCCGACGCGAGCCCGCGCTCCTCCTCTCGTGCCGACAGCCCGGGCCTTCGTGGCCGAGAGCCCTCCTCGGACCTCTCCGGGGGTCTGCCTCCGTCCGCCCACCGCCCGGGAGGCGGGCCGTGCCCCCGTCCCGTCCCCCCCCCCCGCCCCGGAACGGCCCGCGCCTTGAAATAGGGGGAGGGGCGGCAGCGACGGAGAGAGAGGTTGCGCCCGAGGGAGGCGGATTGGTTCCGGCAGCGGGGTGGGCTGGGGGGCAAAACCCGCCGTGCTTTTGCCCTGGAGACCGCCTGTTGCTCCGGAGGAGCCCCGAGACTCTCCGCTGAGCGGGAGTATCCAGAGCAGCCGCTTCGAGAGGTAAGTCTCGTAGTAACCGCGCTCTCCCGGGGGGCGCTTGTCCGTATGGCAGCGTCTCCACGAGTCGGATCTTCCTTCTGGGGAAAGAGGGAGGGAGGGAGGGAGGGAGAGGGGGGGTCCGCTGAGGGAAGGAACGCCCTGTCCTTTGGACCCGCTTCCCGGCAAGTAGGAGGGCGCCCAGCGTCTTCGTCGTTCGGCCCTTGAATTTTAGGGGGGGGGGGGGACTGGACTCGTACGCGTCGAAAGAGCGGGCGATTGGCTTCTCCCTCCAGCCTGCCGATGCCCCTTCGAGGAGGTAAGGATTCCTGGACTCAAGAGAGGGGGGGGGGCTGCGGACTCGAGCGCAGCGTCTCTGCCTTCCCGCAGGACGGGGCTGCGGGCGCGGGGGCTGCGCTCCCTTCCGCCCTCTCGGCTTTGCCCCTCGCAGTGCGCGGCCCCTCGGCGGGCGGCCTGGGTCGACGGGAGAGGGTCTGCGAGCCTGGCCCAGCGCCGCCCGTGGCGCTTAGGCTCCCACGTTGTTGATCTCCGCGGGCATGCCTTCCGCCGCAGAGCTCTGTCGGCAGGTAGGGAGCAGCTGTCCTCGGCTGAAACTACCACACCCATCCCGGGTTCTCTACCGGGCAGGGCAGGGAGTTGGGACGGCCCAGCCTGACCGACGGACTCACCATTTTGAGCGTCTCAAATATTAGGAACGAATGAATCAGCAGCATTCTGGAGCCTGGCCCCATGAATGCAAGGACCTCTTCCGCTAGGACATCCTCCTGGCCTGGGTGTGGAAGGAGAGAGAGGCATAAGGCAGGCAACAGAGCTTCTTTGTGAAGGCTCGGTGGGGAGCTCCTTCCCAAATTGAAACTCGAAGCTTGCAGGCCCTGCAGTCGGTTTTTTATTTATTTATTTATTTATTTATTTTGGCAGCACCTCTTATTAAAGGGAAGTAGTAGTTTTCGGACATAGTGGTACCCTATTCTCCACACTACTTTCTCCTTCCAGGAGCTACATTTTGATATGAGTACTTCCATCATTCAGGATAAAACATCTGGAAGCACTCCATAAGTTTCTTCGCACTTATGCATGCATACGAAATTAGCTTGAGCCAGAATGGACTAAAATACTGCAGTTCCTGGCCATATAAGGCACCTTCTATTAGGACAAACTCTAGAGGGGAAGAGTTTTGTTATGATTGAATATGGGTTTAGAGGACCCTTATTTCAACGTGTTAGAGAGGGTAAAGTAAATGGGAACAGGCTTTCTGGTATAAGAAGGTATCTAGAAAGGTATGCAGATAGGTTTGGGAGAGCAGCAGAGAAAGGTAAGGCAATGCAGATATAACATTGCTTCTCATGTTGACACTAGAACTTATGATGCTGATTTCTGTGGTATCTATAAAGTCTTATCCAGGTATGTCAGGCAGACACCACCGTGGTAATACAGAGTACATCTCTGTAAGTATATGTTTGAATGACATTTGGGTGAAGGCTGAGGTATGGAGATACTGACGCCAGAGGTTGCTTTCACCCACCCCATGTGATTTTGTCATCCAGCTTTAGAAATTTTGGATTACTCTGACTATGTAGGAAAGAGGCTAGTGTGCTGTGCTGGTCTTGCACAGGTAACTTAATACCGATTTCGTGAAGGGGAAAGACCATCTATGGTTTGTCCTTTCCTGGCCACAGAAGAGGTCAGAAGCTCCTCAAAAGAAATGTCAGAGGAACTTTGCAAGCTGTACACACTGAACTAGTCTAACAACTTTTTGTGCCAGCTAAATTTTCCTTGCTTATTGCACTTAACAAGACCTTTTTCTTTGAAGAGCTCTCAAAAGGGGGACAGAGAAACCCACAACCTATTTCAAACATGCCTACTACCTGAATTTCTTATATCTTTTAAAGCTGGCATACTGAAGATTGACTATCTGGTACTTGCATGGAAATGTCTGATGTTTTAGACATAGCACTATGAATGTTTTAGAGTGTTTCCGGCCTTCTTGCTTTAGAAAACATATGTTCACTTGACTAGACTTTACCTTGAACATATTCAAAGGATTTGCAGCTTTGATGAAGAAATAAGTATCATGACATCTCCTGAATTGAACTATTGGTTTCATGGTATATGCTGGTCTCTGGGTGGAGCAGGAATAGAATTCCTCCTTGTGCACGTGTACAACTAGAAGCATTATAGCTTGGCAGATGTTTGTCAGGTCTTCTGATTAATGACTATTAAAGAAACTCAAAGGCTGCTTACCATATCACAGTTGCTAGTTAGAAAGCAGCACATATGAAGCGTGTTACACACATTTGTGTTTCATCCTTGGTATGTGACCTGGGCCAGACACTAGCTTCAGCTGTGTTTTTCTTTTTTCTTTCCTTTGGGAAGTCTTCTTGAGTACAAAATATATCACATACATACCCTTTGACCACCCCAAGTGGTAAGTCCTGTGTGAGGTAGCTCTTCAATGTACTATTTCCTGAGGCTGGACCCCATCTCCTCAGAGGTGTAAACAGGTTCCCTTCATCCTCCACCTGCTGGGTTTTTACTCTCTGCAGAATCATGGTAGTACCTGCCACAATAAAATATGCCACAGTTTTATATATATGGGCTGGAGAAGATAGGTGTCCCATTAGTTACACCAAGAGAGGTTAACTTTGAGCTCACTGAGGAGACATGGAAACCCTCAAGGTGTATCTGAAGTTGTATCTGATTCAGGAGGTCATTGTTACCTTCACTATGGGATCTGGTCACAAATACAGTTCTCTGCTTTTCTCTCAATTTATAATAGCTACTGACTGCCAACAAGAATCTGTTTGTTTTACTGGTGGGCTGCCTAAGCTATCAAATCTGAGCTACTGGCAGAAGTTTTGTGAGTTGTGGACCCAGGAGACCTGTGGCCTAGAAGCTGTTAAGGTGGTTAGGATGTGGGGAGGTAAGCTGTGATGGAGAAGCCCAGGAGGGAAAGAGCACCATGGCTTGCTAGCTGTGGTCATACACTGTGCAGGAGCTGGAACCTGAGTGGAAACTGAATATATGTATGTGAGAGAACAACATGGATCTATGCCACAGTTTTTAATTTTGCAAGCTGCAGTGCTGAGCAGCATACTCTCTCAGTGAAGAGAAAAAGATCCACCTCTATCTGTCCAGCAACCAAGTAAAACTGTTGAAAGTTGCCTACTCTGTAGCTAAATAACGCAGGGCTTGCTTGTACAGTGTAGAGAGGGATATGGAAGAAAAGGTCAAAAAGGCCTCCAACTGTGTCTTATGCACAAAACTGCTGTGCATATTCAATATCTTCTTGAAGCCACTTGGAAGCCATTCCAAGGTTTAAGTTGAAATGTCATCAGTATATTTTTGTCTGCTCATCACAAGGAAGCTAAATGGGCCTCTAGAGACCATTTGAGATTGGATCATAGAATAATTGAGTTGGAAGGGGCTGATAAGGCCGTCAAGTTCAACCACCTGCTCAAGGCAGGAATCCATATCAAAGCAGATCTGACGGATAGTTGTCCAATTTTCTCTTGAATGTCTCCAGCATTGGAGTGCTCACCCCCTCCCGATGTAATTGGTTCTATTGTCATATTGCTCTAACAGTTAAGACATTTTTCCTGATACTCATCCAAAATCTGGCTTCCTTTAACTTGAGCTCATTATGTGTCCTGCTCTCTGGGATGATTGAGAAGAGATCATGCCCCACCTGTGTATGGTCATCTTTCAAGAATTTAAAGAGGGCTATCGTATTTCCCCATCTGTCTTCTATTCTCAAGGCTAAACATGGCAGCTATTTTTTCATAGGGCCTGGTTTCCAATCCCCTAATCATTCTTGTTGCCCTCCTCTGAACTTGCTCCAGTTTGTTGGCATCCTTCTTAAAGTGTGGTGTCCAGAACTGGACACAGTACTCTAGATGAGGCTTAATCAGTGCAGAATAAAGGGGGACTAGCACTTCACAGGATTTGGAGACTATACTTCTGTTAATGCATCCTAAAATCAAATTTGCCTTTTTTGCAGCCACATCGCACTGTTGGCTCATATTCAGCTTGTGACAATTTCAAGATCCTTCTTGCTTGTGGTGTTACTGAGACACGTATCCCTCAAATTGTAGCTGTGTGTTTGATTTTTCAGCCTAGGTGTAAAACTTTGCAGTTATCCCTGTTCAATTTCATTCTGTTATTTTCAACCCAGCACTTGAGCCTGTCAAGATATTTCTGAATTTTGTTTCTGCCTTCGAGAGTATTAGCTATTCCACCCAATTCTGTGCCATCCACAAATTTGATAAGCATTCCTTACACCCCCTCACTCAAGTAATTAATAAAAATGTTGAAGAGTACCACGCCCAGGACTGAGCCTTCTGGTACCTCCTCCCAGTTTGAAAAGAAGCCAGTGATAAGCATTCTCAGAGTATTATTTGGTAACCAACTGCATATCCACTTGATAGTTGTTCTCCATCCCATACCTAGTTAGCTTGCTAATCAGAACATCTTGGGGCACTTTGTCAAAAATTTTGCTGAAGTCAAAGTATATTATGGCTACAGCATTCCCACCATCTACCAGGAAGGTTGCCAGATCTAAAAATGAGATAAGACTAATCTGGAAGGATTTGTTCTTTATTTGGGACTCCTCTGGAAAACAGTTGTATAAGTTCATTGCTTCCAGATTATGGTGATCTGGACACTGGTGGGGTAAGAAATACATGACAGGTATTGTTTTGCTCATAAACCTTTCAGTTCAGTTCATAGGGCTAGGACTAGACTTTGGTCTTTAAATTCTTGAGTGGCCTGAAACTAAGTTATTGCCAAGAATTAAGATCTGCAGCTCTAATTTACCTGCCATTAAGAGCACCTATATTGGCAAACATGAGGGCTTGGGCTTTTTAAAAGTGGCCTCAAGTTATGGAATTTCCTTTCCAAGATATATGTTTGGCTCCCTTTCTGTCACTTTTTGATATGCTTTTAAGACCTTCCTTTCTGGGTTTTGGTATGTTGTGCCAAATTCATCTTGGGTGGTTGGCTTTATGAGCCTGTGAATATTTTAAATGCTAATTTTTTTTATTATTAATATGCTTCTACGTATATATATTTTGAACTTTAGTTTATTATTAAGTTCTTTGCACCACTTCGGGGGAACTTGATTTGAAAAGTGACATATAAATAATAATGACAAAAGCCAGTGTGGTACAGTGGCTGGACTGCTTGACTAAGATTTTGGGTTCAAATACCCACTTGGCCGTGAAACTTACTAAGTGACCTTGAACCAGTCACATTCTCTCAGGCTGACCCTGATCTCACAGGGTTGTTTTGTAGCTAAATGAGAAATGGAGGCAAAGGAGGCATATGTGTCAAATTTGGAGGAAAGGTAGTGTATAAATAAACATGCATGGAGGTATTTATGAATGTTGTATAATGATGTAGCCATAAATTTAATGCAAACAGGAGTTTGATTCCCTGCTTTTCAGTTATGATTTGTGTATACCTCTTAGACAAAAGCTGCAATTGTACGTACTTGTGCAGCATTCCTAAATAAAACAATGCACATGCTTTGTGTACTCTGTGTCCTAGTAATCAGCTGTTTGACATTTCTGTGGCTGGAAACATGTGTTCTACTTTGATGGATCTTTTCTAGAGGACTCTAAAGCATTATCTATCCAGCTTTAGAAAATAATGTTGAGTTCTGCAGGGAAAAATAAATAACATTGCTGAAGCATTCCTTTTTACTACAAGCTTCTGCCTTAACATGGCTGTTGTGTTTACTTCCCTGTCTTTATCAGAAATTGCATCCAGAACTTTTGGGCTCGTATTTTATCTATTCTGCCTTCAGTTGTGTAAAATGTCATTGCAATTTCTTTGTTGTTTTCTCTCTCCTACCCGCTAGAAAATACACTCTTCTTCACTGGAGAAGACAGACTCAACTTCTTCATTCCTAATGGACCAAACAGTCTGCTTCCCACTTGGAGCAATGACTTTTGGCTCCAGTGACTGAGGAGGCTTGCTGTAATCTACTTGTGATGCAAGGGTTTGCCAGTATAAACAGTGCTTTGGGGAAGCTAACCTTTTGGCTAGGGGCTATTGAAGAATGCAGTCAGATTACTAATATCTGAAACTCAATTCAAACATAATCAAATCATTACTAAGGCAACCTGGAAACTTCTCTCTGACTACTCTTTTTTGCCAGATTGGTGTTGGAAATTCTGATGTGACTTTTATTTTATTTTATTTTATTTTTCTCCAGGCTAAATATGTGGTTCTGTTTGAACCAAGTAGCTAGCCCCACTCTGCAATGCTTGTATTAGTATTAGGCATCCTTCAGTCTCGAAAGACTATGGTAACGTGCTCTGTATGGAGGACTTGGAACAGCGTCTAGTGTGGCTGAGAAGGCCAATTCGAGAGTGACAATCCCTTCCACACTGAAGACAAATACAATCTGTCCCCTGTCCAGCTCCCTGATTTTGCTGCTTCCGTGACTGCCTCTTTGCCTCGGTCTGCTGGACAAGGGTCTCTTCAAAATGGGAGAGGCCATGATGCAATGCCTGCCTCCAGGCTGAACGCTCAGATGTCAGGGTTTCCCATCTGTTGAGGTCCATTCCTAAGGCCTTCAGATCCCGCTTGCAGATGTCCTTGTATCGCAGCTGTGGTCTCCCTCTGGGGCGATTTCCCTCCACTAATTCTCCATACAGGAGATCTTTTGGAATCCGACCATCAGCCATTCTCACGACATGCCCAAGCCAACGTAGACGTCGCTGTTTCAGTAATGTATACATGCTAAAGATTCCAGCTCGTTCTAGGACTACTCTATTTGGAACTTTGTCCTGCCAGGTGATACCAAAAATGCGTCGGAGGCAACGCATATGGAAGGTGTTCAGCTTCCTCTCCTGCCGTGCACAAAGGGTCCAGGACTCACTGCAGTACAGGAGTGTGCTCAGGACGCAGGCTCTATATACCTGGATCTTGGTATATGTCGTCAGCTTCTTATTGAGCCATACTCTCTTCGTGAGTCTAGAGAACATGGTAGCTGCTTTGCCAATGCGTTTATCCAGCTCGACATCTAGAGAGAGAGTGTCAGAGATCGTTGAGCCAAGGTACACAAAGTCATGAACAACCTCCAATTCTTGTGTGGAGATGGTAATAGAGGGAGGTGAGTCCACGCCCTGGCCCATGACTTGTGTTTTCTTCAGGCTGATTGTTAGTCCAAAGTCTTGGCAGGCCTTGCTAAAACAATTCATGAGTTGTTGGAGGTCTTGAGCAGAGTGGGCAACAATGGCTGCATCATCGGCGAAGAGGAAATCCCGCATGCATTTCAGCTGGACTTTGGTCTTCGCTCTCAATCTAGAGAGATTAAAGAGCTTTCCGTCTGATCTAGTCCGGAGATAGACACCTTCTGTTGCAGTTCCAAAGGCCTGCTTCAGCATGACAGCAAAAAAGATCCCAAAGAGGGTTGGTGCGAGGACACAGCCCTGTTTCACTCCGCTTCGGATGTCAAAGGGATCTGATGTTGAACCATCAAAAACTACAGTGCCTTTCATTCCCTCATGGAAGGACCTGATGATTTTAAGGAGTCGAGGTGGACATCCAATCTTGGGAAGGATTTTAAAAAGGCCATCCCTGCTAACCAAATCAAAGGCCTTTGTGAGATCTATGAAGGCGACAAAGAGTGGCTGTTGTTGTTCCCTGCATTTCTCCTGCAACTGTCTGAGGGAGAATACCATGTCAGTGGTGGATCTATTAGCTCGAAATCCACACTGTGATTCTGGATAGACTCTGTCTGCGAGCACCTGGAGCCTCTTCAGCACAACACGGGCAAGCAGCTTCCCTACAACGCTGAGAAGAGAGATGCCACGGTAGTTATTGCAGTCGCCCCTGTCTCCTTTGTTCTTGTACAATGTGACGATGTTTGCATCCTTCATGTCCTGTGGTACTCCACCTTCCCTCCAGCAAAGACAAAAGATTTCATACAGCTCGGTAGTGATGGTCTCTTTACAGCACTTCAGCACTTCAACAGGGATGTTATCCTTTCCAGGTGCCTTGCCAGAGGCGAGGGAATCCAAGGCCGCTTTTATTTCTGCTAAGGTTGGTTCGCTGTCCAACTCTTCCAAGACAGGCAGGCACTCAATGTTATTTAATGCTTCTTCGGTTACTACATTCTCTCTGGAATACAGCTCAGAGTAGTGTTGCACCCAGCGGTCCATCTGCTGTGCTCGGTCCTGGATGATCACGCCTGTAGCAGACTTCAAGGGAGCAGATTTCTTCTGTATTGGACCTAAAGCCTGCCTGATACCGTCATACATTCCTTTGATGTTACCTGTGTCCGCTGCTATCTGTATCTGAGAGCAGAGCTGAAGCCAATAATCGTTGGAACATCTCCTGGCAGCCTGTTGGACTTGGCTACGAGCAGCTCGAAGAGCTTGCAAGTTGTACTCACTAGGACAGGCTTTGTATGCTGCTAGAGCTCTCCTCTTATCCTCGATGGCTGGCATCAACTCCTCCGAATGGGCTTCGAACCAGTCGGCCGTCTTTTTGGTCTTCTTGCCAAATGTGGACAAGGCGGTGTTATACACAGCGTTCTTAAAATGTTCCCATCGTTCAGGTGCATTTGCATCAGCCGGGCCTGGAAGGGTTTCCTCAAGCGCTTGGGCAAATTCCTCCACTTTTCTTTGATCGCAAGTCTTCCTGATGTCAATACGTGGTCTTCCTTCCTTTTTCGTGTGATATAATCTCTTTGTTCGCAGTTTTACTCTACTACACACCAGGGAGTGATCAGTATCGCAATCAGCACTCTGGTAGCTGCGTGTGATCGTAATACTAGGAAGGCTAGAACGTCTAGTGAGGATCAAATCGAGCTGATGCCAATGCTTGGATCTTGGATGTCTCCAGGAAACTCTGTGTTGAGGCTTCGTATTAAAGAATGTGTTGCTGACACAAAGACCATAATAACAGCAAAACTCCAGCAAGCGTTGGCCATTTTCGTTCATCTTTCCAATGCCAAAACGGCCTAGACAAGTGGGCCAAGAATTGTGATCAGCACCAACTCTAGCGTTAAAGTCTCCAAGAATGAACAGTGCCTCTCTTTCAGGGACTTTTTTGATAGTAGCTGCCAGATTGTCGTAGAATTTATCTTTCACTTCTGTAGTGGATGACAGTGTTGGTGCATATGCACTAATGAGGGTTACCGGTCCCGCTGATGAGTGGAGCTGCAGAGACAGGATTCTTTCACTCCCCACAGTAGGTGGAACAATGGATCTCAGAAGAGTATTTCTGACTGCAAAGCCAACACCATATTCCCTGGTCTCATTCAATGGTTTTCCCTGCCAGAAGAATGAGAAGTTTTTTTCTTTGACAGATCCCGAGTCTGGCAATCTCGTCTCTTGCAGGGCAACAATGTCCATCTGCAGTCTACTCAGTTCCATGTCGATGACAGCTGTCTTGCGCACATCGTCTATTTCCTTCAGGTCGTCAGAAAAGCCGTGGTCAGAAAAGCCAGGGGTCATTGTCCGTACATTCCAGGTGCCCAGCTTTAGGGCAGAAGTTTTCTTATGATTGTTGCATGGTGCAGGGTTATCGATCTGCTTGTCGGCTTTTACCCTAAACCCCACGCACCCCGTGAGGTTAACAGACCGTGGCGAGGTAGCACCTTACTGGCTGGGGGCTGCCCAGCTTAAGGCGGGCGGTATCTACCTAGTGAGGTGCAATGACCTCTCCCACCGTCAGAAGTAGCCCCTGGCGTCATGCTCTACGCCAATTGAGCAAAGACTTATAACCGGTAACTGCTACTTCCCGTGTTGTTTCGACGCTGTATGCGAAGCTGGAGTGTCCTCTCCAGAGCACGAAGCCTGGGTAAAATAGTATGGAGGATAGGCTGTTACCCAAGCAGCAAATCCCCCCTCTCCACGTCACTGAGATAGTCCAGTGGAAAGGCAAGAGCCAATACAACTGGTTCCAGCGACGTCGCAGGAGTTGCCAGAACGACACGAACTGCCTCCGGGACTCCGGCTCCGGGTTTTGCCTCGAGGTTAACTCCTGAAGCCTTTTCCATCAGTGGATATAGCCACAAGGCAGTGGAGGTTTGAGATCAGAGTTTTCCTTCTCCTAGATGGGCTGCCTTCCAGGGCTGACGAGCCCCACCTACCCGGCCTGCTCTCTAATAGTGCAGAACTTATGCAATGCTTATTCCCAGAGGAAATCTGGTTTGTGAGAGTTCAAGAAAACAAACTGGAAAGTGCTGCCTATTGTAATGATATTTTAGTTTTAGACTTGAACCAAATAATAAGACACTAATTGCATTTGCTGTCAGCTTTTTGATCATCAAAAGGGGTAACCTGCCTAGCTATTTTTTTTGTTGGATTTCTTCATCTAGTATATTGAGGGGTGGAACAGACATGAAAGGACTTACCTGAAAATTAAGATCTTGCTGAATAGGAACTAATCCTGAGGCCTACACAGCCTTGTTAATGAGTGTATTATAGAGGTAAGAAATGCTTGGCCCTCCAGATGTTTTGGACTACAAGTTCCATGCTCCCTCACCATTGGACATGCTGAGTGGGCTTAATGGGAGTTTTAGGTCAAAATATCTGGAAAGCAGAAGCTTCCCTTCTCTAGCATATAGGTTCCTATTGCATAGATTGTGTATCAAACACAAAACTGAAAACAGGATAAAACAGAATTACAAAACCATCTGTAGATATCAGATGACTAGAGCTGAACTACAGTGATCAGTTGAAGCCATACAGAACACCGAGATGTACTAGATCAATGACTGTGTTACTTTGTCTTCAAGACTTTGCATAAAATTTCATGATACCCAGCTTGAAGACCCAAGATGGTTCTTCAGGAGGGATCAAAACTCCTGTTTGCCCTGTGGAATACAACTGCAGCTTAATAGTAGATGCTCGAATGTATGAATGCATACATGTGTATTTGTGTTATCTGCTTCCAGCCTTTAATGATGAAAGGCAATATGTTACAACGATGTTAGACTTAATCATTGTAAGTTACTGGAGGTAGTAATTCCGTTACCCAAATTAGAATATGCTAAAATTAGTTATGGGTTAAGCTTAGTACATCATGATTGAGCTGGGGGGGGGGGCTGGGGTGTGTGTGTCTCAACACAGAATATTATAAGAACTTACAGATTTGTTGCTAGGGGTGTGGTTTTCTATTTTTTTGACTCCAGCTCCCAGAATTCTCCAAGTATTCCCCAGGCAGAATTCTGAGCCCACAACTTACATTTCACTCCCTTAGTGAAGGGCCTACCTCTGAGCTTAGATGGCATTCTCCAACCTTGCTTCTTGTTATTGTAAAATAAATTAAAAAATTAATAAAAGAACACTGTCATGGTACTTCCTGGGAGTCATTGTACCTCAAGAGACATGATAGAGCCTAATAGGGAGCAAGACTAAGACTACCAGGAAGCACCATGGCAGCTTCCTTTTTTAAAAAATATTAACAACAAGAAGCAAGGTTTAGTCTGAGAGGTAGACCCCTCTCCAGATAAGCGAAAACCCAAAAGAAGTACACCCCATTTGTTTCTCTGAGAGCTATGTTGCCTTTAAAGCTATGATGGTGTGAGACCGAAGGCGAGAGGGATGCCCCACTCGCTGGAGAGCCGTCCCTCCCCCACAACAAGAATAAGGAGGAGAGTCCCCAGCCAGCACCAGAACCTGCAGCAGAAGCTCAGCAAGGGACAGAAATAGGGGAGTTGACTGAGAACTTGCAGGGTGTGACAATGAGAGAGGTCTAGGAGGAAAAGTAAGGAAAAGAGAGGAAAAAGAGGGTGGAGTTTGAGGCAGGAACAGGAGAGGTAAAAAGGAAGGAGAGTCAGTTGCCAGCAGGCTGGGAATGGGTGTGGATGGAGGACCCCTGGACAGGATGCTGGGAGAGGCTGAGAGTGCATAAAGAGGAGGCAGATTACAGAAGAAGAAGGGAGATTCCCCCCAGACCCTCTTATTGGGGAGAAGCCAAGGCGAGAGAGTGGAGGAGGAGGTTGAGAGAAGAGAAGGGAAGAGTAGAGAGAGAAAGGAGAGAGAGGCTAGAATGGAGAATAAGAGAGATGAGGAAGAAGTACTACAGGGAGGACCCTGGGAGGATTGAGACCCCGAGAGACGAACCCTGTGGAATGGCGATCGGGATGACGAGACCGTGCCCTTGCTGGAAGGTTCGACGGGGCAGACCGTGAGAGACTGGGTCCCAGCTGATTTACCGGGACCATGGAACAATAGTTATGGCAACCCTTTCCTGTTTGAAGATTGGAGACCCCTTCCGGACCCGTTGGCAGAAGGAGAAAAGACTCATAATCATGTCACAGACACTTGTTTATTGTTAAATGCACCAATAAATCTTTCACCTGTTTTGAAGCAACAAAAATCTACTGATTTCTTTGGACCGAAAGAGGAGCCTAAAGTCGAACCCTCACAGATGGCCATCAAATGCTTGCTGGCCAGGTAATTAGTTTGAGGGACAATGTTTGGGATATGATCAGGTTTCAACTATAATATGGTTTCCCCCCCCCCCACACACAATTCCATTTTTTAATTTTTGATCAGAAAGTTTTCAGCTTTCAGTGTTGCACACAAAAGCCAAAGACAGAAGCCCTTCTTAGCCAAAGAAAGTGAAAGGGGCAGCTCTCAGCTTTGTGTCCAGGCTTTGACACTCTTCTTGCTAAGTTGTAGTGACTGTACTCTACAGCCTGAACATCAATGGGGTTTTCTTTATCTGCCCCACAAAAAAGTTAAAACCAGGGGACCTGTGTTCTTGTAATTTTGTTCAGTAGCTTCAAGATATATTTTTGACTACAAATTTCTTTCTCAATGAAAATTGGAATAAAGCTGATTTAGCAGGTTTAACATTAGGCTTATATATACCCTCATGCAAAGGGCATTTTTATAAAATGTTAGTAAAATGGCACAGTGTTAACATGTATTATCAACCTGTGTTTGGTTCTGCTATAACATTTAGTTGGCTGCAGGGTGGATTTGATATTTAATTTTTTTATTTCAATCACAATTTAAATTTTAAAAATTGGATTTTTTAGGATTTAAATTTTTAAAAAAGTTTAAAAAATTAAATTTTGATTTAAACAAATTAATAAAAAAACATTGATTTTTATCCACCTTGGTTAGCTGTGCCAGGAGGGACAAATAAACCACTTCTGAGCTCTTTATACCTAGAAAATCCTGGGAGGATCATCCTAAATTGGAGTCACATTATTCTTATTTTTAGCAGTATCGTTTTAAAATTAATAATCTGGCTATGCTATTTTGTGTGAGAAAACTGAAGCACTGCAAAAATCATTTTAAACTGTTGACTATACACTTCACCAAGATATAAATGAATTAAGGCAATGCTGTTTTGGTTGTACAGTGATGCCTTGCAAGACTAAAATAATTCATTCTGCGAGTCGTGTCGTATTGCGAAAATTTCATCTTGCGAAGCGCGCGGTTTCCCATAGGAATGCATTGAAATTTAAGAGAAAAAAAAGGCAAAAAAATTCGTCTTGCGAAGCATGGCCATAGAAAAAAATCGTCTTGCGAGTCACCAAAAAAATCGCAAAACGCTTTCGTCTTGCGAGTTTTTCGTTGCGCGAGGCATCACTGTATCTGATAGTAAAGGGTTGCTGCAACCATGGTTCTTGTCCAGCTAAGCATTTGAAATGGTTAATCACCAAGTGGACTTTGCTTGAGGAGAATGGTAATTCCGACAACATAATTGCTTCTGTGAGGTTTTCCTTGCTGTTTTCATAGCATGCTTTGTTGCGGGTTACCATCATCTATGCTTGGAGTGTGAGCTGTGAGAAGTCAATCCTACTAAACCTTGGCAGTATTGAGCTTAGAAATTACCTGTATATTTCTTCCTTGAGAACAACTTTCTTCAGAACAAGGTACTGTGCTGTTGCAAATTTCTAAAGGAAAGCATGCGGCTATATTTCTGTGCTGTTTTTATTTTTACCCTGAGGCTTTTCCAGTGTTGATCACTGTATAGTGTGAAGGCTTCCAAAAAAACTAGTTTTTCCAGGATAAGGTCTTTGGCACATGCCTGTGGCTCTGGCAGTCATTGCTGCTTGCTGTCTTGGTAGATAGCGGATCCTGCAGGAGAAATTTACACAGAACTTGCTGTCTGTATATCTGCTCTGTGTTCCCAACATCTAAATGGAGGTAGTTATGCTGACAAAATACTGATCCAAAAGTAGAAGCTTGTTGAGAAGCAATGTCTCCATTTATAATATGGTTGAGAAGGCTACAGAGATGGTAGCTGAAAGAGAAAACCTTGTACATGATCTGTACAATGCAAAGCAATGCATTGTACATTGTCTTTTCTCTGAAAGAGAAAACATTGTACATGATCTGTACAATGCAAAGCAATGCATTGTACAGATCATGCACAAGTGCTCTGCTTTTAGAGTGAGATCTTGATTTTTCCATGTAGATGTGGGCTGGATGAGTGAAATTGTATGGAGATGAACAATTATGCTGGCCATAATGAGATGGCTGATGGTCGGATTCCAAAAGATCTCCTGTATGGAGAATTAGTGCAGGGAAAGCGCCCCAGAGGGAGACCACAGCTGCGATACAAGGATATCTGCAAGCGGAATCTGAAGGCCTTAGGAATGGACCTCAACAGATGGGAAACTTTGACATCTGAGCGTTCAGCCTGGAGGCAGGCGGTGCAGCATGGCCTCTCCCAATTTGAAGAGACACTTGTCCAGCAGGCCGAGGAGAAGAGGCAGTCCCGAAAGCAGCAAAATCAGGGAGCTGGACAGGGGACAGATTGTATTTGTCTTCAGTGTGGAAGGGATTGTCACTCTCGAATTGGCCTTCTCAGCCACACTAGACGCTGTTCCAAGACCTGTATTCAGAGCACATTACCATAGTCTCTCAAGACTGAAGGATGCCTAATCTAATTAAGTCAGTGAAGCAACTTCCTAAAGCAAGAGTGGATATTTCTTTGCAGTTGGGGAAAATTCATTGTCCCATCCTGCAAACTTTTTGGAGCTACATCCTGGTTTTGTGTTGGGTTTAGCACTCTTGAAATTGATTTAAAAATATCCACCTACACGATGTACAGCTAAGCACACTTTTTATTTGGTCAGTGAGCAAGGTTTTTTAAATACCCATGAGAGGGTTGTTTATTTTGAACTGATTCTGATTGCAATATTTTCAGAATAGTTGCTTCATTCCCAGTGTTTCTAAACATCTATAGGATATTGTTTATAAGGAATAGTTGGTACATCTAATTTAATATTGAGAACAGTAATAAACCAGCTTTTAGACTCTTTTTTTCTGGTAATAACCCATTGTCATCAAGTTTTCCCATGGATGGTGTCCTTCCTTACGATTCTTCTCTCCACTATTCCCAGACATGTTTTCCTTACCCCCACCTCACCCCAAGGTTCTAAATCATACAGAACAGGCTGTAGGCCTCTAGGGTTGCTACTTCAGGATGGCTCTGAACTTTGCCTTTCATGTTGTTTCAACTTTCTTCTTCAAGAAAACAATTTAATAAATTAGCTGCAGTGGCAGGCATGTGAACTATGAATCTTGTCATCATCAAAGCAGAGGAACTAAGCACAGTGAGTAACAGATGCCTGGAGGTAGGCTTGTTTCTCTCTGCCCCTTTATGTAATACCTAAACACCTATCCAGAGTAAGAAATGCATAAAGATATCTTTCTCTTTGTCTTTCTTCATTCCTTTATGAAAGGTGGGTCAGATAGACAATCTTGAATACGTATTAAATTTTTCAGGTGGGTCGATGTTGTTTTTGTTATGTAAAAGTTTGGGAGATGGTTCGCAAACAGAAATAACTAAATCAGTAGTGTAATACATCTTTTGGCATATTTGTTGGCATAATAGAGATATAGATGTAGTTAAAAACCAGTGTGATATAATGGATAGAGTATCACTCTGTGCTTTCATGCAACCTGGTTTTCAATCCCCTGTCAGGCCTGGAAACTTTCTGGGTGGTGTCAATAGTGAAACACTCCTTAAGCATCTCACACATGTCAGAAGCCCTATTAAGGTTGCCCTAATTTGGAAGCGACTTGAAAGTAGGTAACACCCATAGTTGTAGGCACTTTCAGAATATATCTGGCTTAACTATTAAGATTTAAGATGTATGAACTGTACTTCTGTGTGTAAAAATAGTAATAAATCGAGACGTAAGTGGAATGAGTGGGAAATAGTGCCTACATGGCAGATTTACAGGAATATTTGCATGGGTGCATGGGTGCTGAAAAGTGTGAGGAACTAAGTGCAGAAACATTTCTAAACCACTGAAATAGGAAGAGAACCCTGAAGTACTGAGTGAAGATGTGACTCTTCAAAGTGAAACAAGTTGCAAACAAGACTTGCTGGCCATGGTGTAAATGGTGGTGCTTTGCCAATGAAGAATCCTTACAGAAATTATTTTAGATCTGTGTTGTGTTAAAGGAAAATGCTCATTTTACTCCATGGTTTGGTATTTAGGGAGGGGTGTTTTTTTGTTTTGTTTTAGCTAATGCACAATTTTTCTGCTCTACTTGGCTCAGCTTGTTCCTTGGCTGGGGCACAGTGCTCAGTTTGTGGCATAATTGTTCCCCCAAAGGACTCGAATTTCCCAAAGAAACAGGAATTGTAGAGCTTTAAAAGGAACACAAGGATCCAGGCTTTTCTAGTGGTCAAATTTCACCTCTGCTTCACCTGCTTTTAAAAAGAGCTGGAGGAAGGTATGAATCAATTCCTGTTAATGATCAAGTGCAGAAGAGTTATAAGACAGGCCTGTTGAACATGAGAAGCATGGGTTGGATATTTGGAAAGCCTTCTAGCCCTGATGAACACTGCCAAATAAGAGAGTGGAATAGTATAACTATCCAAAGCTTGTCCAGATTTGATTGGATATTTTGGGATGAAATAACTCCTTCCTCAACAGAGAGGTCAGTGACAGGCAAAGGGGCAAAACTGTTTGAGCCAGAAGAGACCTTGTCTTGTCTGGGCAAGCTTAGAGTTCAGTAGGGATTGGAAATGTACACAGCACAAAGAGCAAAGAATTTTGAAGGCAGTTAAATAATACTGTCGTACAGTGTAGATGAGTCAATGTGAATAGCACTATTGCATGACTATACCATGACTATTCCAAGGTAAGGGTGATAAACTGGGAAGTCTTATGCCACAAGTACAGTTACTATAATTTGTGGGAAATTGTGTGTTTGGTGACTTGAGGTTTGAGGAGCTTTACCTGTTCTTGTGCACTTCAGGTGCTTTGTTAGAATACTGAATTATTGTGATGGCATTTCTTCCTCTAGCTGTGGCATGTTTCCAATGGCTTCACATGTTGTTATTGCTAGATAAAAGAATGGGAAAAGGTGGAAAGACACGTGATCTCCCAACAATTAAAGTACAGTATTGTAAAGGACCTCAAAGATCATCTAACCTCTACTATTGTATCTGGAAGATGAGTCATGGCAACTGGACTTATTAGGTTGAAATGTTTCGCTACTCATCCAAGTAGCTTCTTCAGTCTGAGGAGAGTTGGTAGGAGATCCTTGATATATCCTCCACATTGGTTTTACTTCCCCTTGGTCTAAATAGGCTCATTAGAAGGACAAAGGACTGGGGGTGAGGGATAATCCCACTTCTGCAGTCCTTCTTCACCCATTGTCATGGGTGGAGAAGGACTATGGGAGGGGCAACAGCTCAGGACCACAGTCAGCAGTGTTCCTTCATTTGAAGGTCAAAGGACACTCATTTGATGACCAAGATGTACTAATTTTGGACCGAGAAGATAGGTGGTTTGAGAGAGGTGACAAGGAGGCCATACATGTGCATATAGAAAATCCCTCACTCAACAGGGGTGGAGGCCTTAGACATAGTCTGTCTCCTGTTTATCATGCTGCCCTTTCATCCATCCCCAGAAAGATCAGGAACACACCCACCAGAAAGACCACTGTAAATGACTGTTAACGATCCATGACAATGGGTGGAGAAGGACTGCCAAGTGGGATTTTCACTCACCCCCCCCCCCATCCTTTGTCCATCTAACGAGCCTATTCAGACTAGGGGGAAGTGAAACCAATGTGGAGGATATATCAGGGGTCTCCTACCAACTCTACTCAGACTGAAGAAGCTACTTGGATGAGTAGTGAAACTTTTCAACCTAATCAGAAAGAAGTCCAGATGCCAAGACTCAACTTCCAGAATACCTCACCTGGATGACTGAGAATCTTCACAGATATACTCTACTGTTGTAGAAAAACCTTTACACAAGGATGATCATCTCCTTGAAAACTTCCAAGGAAGGACAGACCACCACACTGGAAGGCAGTCTGCTCCATTGTAAAATACTATGTATAACCAGAAAGTACGTCCTACTTGGACTGTACCTTCTAGAGCAGTAGTTCTTAACCTTGGGTCCAAGGTGATCTTGGATTAAAACTCCCAGAAGCCCTTGACCAGTAGCTGTGCTGGCCCGAATTTCTGGGAGTTGCACTCCAAGAACATCTGGGCACCCGAAGTTTGGAACTTCTGCTCTAGAGCAAAATAGAACAATCACAGCAAGCCTCTGATCTACCAGACTAGTAACTCTTATTAAATAAATGCTGATAAAATTACACTGTCATGATTTGTTGTTCAGAAATCCATACTACACATTGTAATCAAAGGACTATTTTCTATATGTTCACAGACTAGCTATTCTGTTTTAGAGCCTTTGGGGGTATTTCTATCTAGCTGAGAGTTAGCAGTTGCCTCAATCTATTTTTGGCTCTCCTGCCTCCAAAGATAGGGCAATGTTTAACCACCTATAGTCTCATGGTACTTTTCTTATTCTCCTAGAGTTTAAAAAGAAAATATAGACACATGATGTGAGACATCTGTAGATTCTTTAGAACAGTTTGTCTGGTTTTGAATATTTTATTAGGAATGGCTAGTTGCTCCTGTATCATCTTTTTACTTTAACTGTGCTTTCCTCCTTTCATTGTTTGGTGTCTTTTTGCAAGATTGAACTTAGCTTCCCTTGAGAGAGAAGACTGGCAAAGTGGATATTGAACAGTTTCACCTTCTGTCAGCCACCTGTTAACATATCTCCATCTTCTCCACAGAGTAAACCACCCATTTTCCTAGTTTATTTATCGTGTTCCAGATATAGTCAAATATACCTTTTTGTTCTTAACATAGGTCTCAGTTCATTCTGATTTTTTACTCTCATAATGCTGTGGCTAAACATTTTCTGCTCATTTTTACTCATCCCAGGTTATTTGCCCCTCCTTTGTTTTCTTTTACATATGCTGCTAAAATCTGAGCCCACAGAAACCCCCTCATGCTGCTATCAGTTTTCTTTAGATATCTGCTGTTTTTCATCCTCTTTTGAAATGTTTGTGATCGTTTCTTAAGTAGTTTGCTTTTGAGACACTGTCATCCATGTTGAATTCTCATCTCTGTAACTATTTCTGTCCAGGGGATCACATTGACTGTTAAGTCTCATTGAAATTTGACTTTAAACAGATGTCAGGGTAGCTGAAATCCCCCATTGATCCTATATCTCTCCTGTTTTAAAGTTTGCTAATTTGATCTCAGAAGGCATCATCCAAGCCCTTCTGCTTGGCTTGGCAACCTGTAGTTGTAGGAATCTGTAGTAATTAAATTAGCAGAGTTCAGCAGGTTAGAGAAATGAGGTTATAGCTATGAATTAAAAGTAATCACTTAAAATGCTCATGTTAAAGTAAAAAGAACAAATTATTATTTCAGGAAATCCTTTCAGGATAAAAGGATAAAAGGTAGGTTTGAGTACAGAAGCCCTGGATCTGACTTCTATGTACGCAACCATGCTGAAGGGCAACCTGGAGGCCCAGTGAAGGCCAGTATTCCTTTTACAAGGAGGACAAAACACTCATATCCTTGAAGAAGGGGCAAATGATCTAGGAGGAACTATTTTGTTGTTTAGTCGTTAAGTCGTGTCTGACTCTTCGTGACCCCATGGACCAGAGCACACCAGGCCCTCCTGTCCTCCACTGCCTCCCGGAGTCTGGCCAAATTCATGTTGGTAGCTTCGCTGACACTGTCCAGCCATCTCGTCCTCTGTCGTCCTCTTCTCCTCTTGCCCTCACACTTTCCCAACATCAGGGTCTTTTCCAGGGAATCTTCTCTTCTCATGAGATGGCCAAAGTATTGGAGCTTCAGCTTCAGGATCTTTCCTTCCAGTGAGCACTCAGGGTTGATTTCCTTCAGAATGGATAGGTTTGTTCTCCTTGCAGTCCAGGGGACTCTCAAGAGTCGCCTCCAGCACCACAATTCAAAAGCAGGAGGAACTAACTTGAAGGCAAAAGTCTACAAGGGGTCACTTACAGAAAACAAAGAGATCAAGATCCCCAGTCCTACCTGGCTATCTTTCTGTTGTTCTCTAGTGGTTATTTGAAATGCAGTATTGCGGCACTTATTCTAACAGGAGTAGAGCCCAACAGTTACAGTGCTGTTATATTTATCTCCCTTTATTTTTTACTTAAATGCTCTCAGCTGACTTTCCATGCTGAGATTCATAGATTTTTTTCCTCATATCTATTACATATCATGCTGCCAACTGCTTCTTTCCTATTTGCTCTGTTCATTTTGAATAAATTATGTATCCTTGAATCATTTCATTCCAGTTGTCAGTCTCATCCTACCAGCTTGAGTAATACCATCAAGTAGCTGTATTTGCCTTCCTTGATCAATGGTATGTCTTGTCCTTCTTTTGGCAGGAAGGCAAAACAAAAATGTTTGGTTGGTTGTCTGTGAACAACTGCAGTGAAGATAAATGAACTGCAGCTATGTCATGCTGTATTTCAAAGGAGTACATGACAGAAAACTGGTTCTATTTTGTGAAAGTACAGACTGCAATATGCTGGAGGTGTTAGGAGGAAAAATTCTAACATTGTTACTCAGGAAACAGGAGCTGAGCTAAGGATACAAACTTAGCATAAGTTTTCATGGCATGGATGTCAGACATGGCCAGTTGTGGTAACATTTGGGAGCATAGGGAACATGGGGGAATTGTTTTGACCTGTTGAATTTAGGAAAATGCCTTATGCTTTGACTACAAAGGAATCGGGGCATTAGACCATCTAGATCAGTATTGTCAATTCTGACTGGCAGCTGCTCTCCAGAGTTTCAGGCAGGAATATTTCCAGGCCTTTCCTGGAGATCCTTGGTATTCCTTGTTGTTCTCCCATCCTGGTACTAACTGGCCCTGGCCCAGTTTAGCTTCCAAAATAAGGCAAGATCAGGTTTGTTCTGTATGCTACAGTGTTGAACATCTGTGGTTGGACCAGTTTAAGCCTGTCTTTTTAAGCTGTAGCTGTCTGATTTGATTCAGTATTGGCATTGTTGTTGGGTTTTTTTTCCAAATAGGTCTCTGCCATTTTATTTATATTTCAGAAGCTAAGTCCTTTCAAAGCTGTTGCATGTTTTGGTTCTCTGCTTTATTTTTTCACTGAGGTTTCGTCTGTGGAAATGTCACCAAGTGTGTCACTTATGGAGCTGGGAATACTTGGCGAGAGTTTTTATAAAACTGGATTGGGCAGTTCAGAGGCTCAGATTCCAAGGGAGAGGCTGGGAAATCCTGTTTCCTGGTACCTTTCTCAACTGGGCAACTCCTCTCAGGGAGTGCGCCCTGGACAAGAAAAAACACCCATTGCAAAAGTTTGCATAAGGTTTCCTTACTGTTGTTCAGCACAGCAACAAACCCTGCTTCATGGAATACTAGATTGTTGAGCTATTTAAAAACACACTGCTGTAAAAACGTGGGGCAGGAAGTAAACTTGGACATATTCTGGAAGAGGGTGAGTATTTATGTTCCTCTACATGTTAAGCCCAGTAGACTAAGATGATGATATTTGACAGTGCAGTTCTTATATCTAACCTGGTCAGTTAAGATAGACGTTGACACACACTGTTCCCTATTAGCATTTAAAATAACTAGAATGTTGTCCTTCCTCACTCCCAAGTACATAGTAGATACAGACATATTTTTTTCTGTTACTCACTGTGGTGCCCAGCAGCTGATGTTTATGCATTGAATAATATGATAAGTAGTTCCCCTTTTAACTGAGCCTTTTGGGAAGAATAGAAATCTCTCACGCTGGTGCTGCTAGGTAGCACTGCAAGAGAAGAGCTTCTAGTCTTAGAATAATGTTCTTTATGTTAGGGAATTTATATTTATATTTTATTGAATGTTAGTGTTATTACTTCCTTGAAGTACATGAGAAACTTTTGTCCTCAGATGTGAAGAGAAAACAAGTAATAACTGGCCCAAGGGGTCCTATTCAGTTCACATGTAAAACCACCCCATCCTAGTGTGGAAATATTTGATAGGTGTCTGACACCGAACACAAATTATTAGTCTAACCAGACCAAGGGCCTCAAATCCTCATGGTGTAATTATCACTTGTTTTGTGTGATGTGTATTTGGATGAAGCATTGGGTAAATAAGGACTTAGTTTTCATCTGTAAAAAATGTTTTTTTATTTGCTATTCCTAAACAATTGTAATGAGTACATTGTGTTCAGTGTGCCCTGAGGAAAGCTTATTTTTGCCATGTTACTGCTATTAACTACTGTGGAGGAGTCTACTGCTTTTGTTGACAGGGAACATCTCATGAATCTACTTTTCTATTACATCCAAACAGTGCTTGAACATTTGAGTGGAAATATTGAAGGGCGATGTTCTGGGAGAGGCTCTGTTTTTCATGAAACTTGTATAGGGAGAGAGAGAGAGAGAGAGGCATTTTGTGTTTCACTGACTGTGACAACAAACAGATTAATAAGTGTAAAATGTTTATGGAACTGAAGTCAGGAAGAGTCCTGGAAATACAGAATTACTGTAATCTAAGAAACTAATCTAATCTGCAGAAGACCTAATCTCTTCCATAAATATACTGTATATTGAAAATCTGAAAGTAAAAACAAAAGTTTCTGCCACTTTATACTAGGAATAAGAAATTCTAGAGGGGTAGCTACGTTAAAGTAACTTTACTCGTTAATAATTATGTAGTGGGTTATCCCTACTTGAGTTCACAAACAGTAGCCTGTTTTGGGGTATATGTTTGATTGGTAAGGTGCTTCCACTTTCTGTCATTCCCATATGGTGTTGTGAATGTCAGCTATATTCTGTTCATAGAAATTTACAGCATCACATGGGGCTGAACTGGAACAAATCCAGCTGGATAAATTTCATTCTCAACCCTCTGTACTGTAATCGAAATTCACTTGCTGACTCACACTAAGAGTCATGATGTGGAAGATGCAGAAGGAATTAATCTTGAGTCCTCTGTGCCCTTTCCCCCCACCCTCTGACTCAGGTTTCTTTCTGAACAGATGGAGACTGTCCTCTGAAACATTCAGCTATTTTCCACCTCTGCTTCCCCGTGGGAGTCAATTTGATTTTCAGATCAGATGGTTGAAACTCTGATTATCGCCCTCTGTGGCAGCAAAAATGTTTGCACCTTAAACCAGACACACAACTTCAGCAGCCCTTGAAATGGTGCTGTGCAGCCGTCTATCTTTCTCGCCGAGTGTGGAGAATCCCCAGGCACAGCTTTAGGATTGCCCTTCATACACACACCTTTCAATCAAATGTGTCAATACTTGGCTGATAGTTGCTGAGTACATTTTGCTTATCCCTGTATCAGAAGAATGCCACTGGTGAGGTGTACCTGGGCATTTATTTTAAGAAGAGGAGTATTTTGAAGCTACTTATTCATCAGAATGTATAATTTTCTACACATACATACAAAATGGTGGCATGCTCACACTTTATTTTTGTAATATTTGTTTTTGTTTTCACATTTTAAGGTTGAAGGCAGTGTTAGCGTTTGTAACTGTAATGGGGCTTGAACATCTATATAAACTGAAGCAAAAGCTCTTAGAATACCTTGATAGTGTCCAAAATGAATGCCAATTTTCCCCATAAGTCCTCCTCCTCCAAATCACAGCCCCTCCCCCCCCCTTTTTTTTTTTTTGCTTTGCAGAACAAACATGACCCCTTCATAAGGGTGCAAGGCCTTAAATTTTTAGCACCAAGATAGGTTTCCAAAAACTTAAAAATACACACTGATTTCAGCAGCCTTTCTTATGAGCCACACTTAACATAATTCACATAGTGAGTCATTCTGGCATTGTTTCAGTCTGGCACTTAAGCAGCCAAGTATTTTCCTGATTATGCCACTGCTGATTGTGCTTGATGGGTGAAAAGACTTTCCTCTGTGTTCTTCTTTTTGACATATTCCACTCTTCATACATTTGCAGTTCTATAAGCCTCCATGGGGTGTAAAGGGATGTTCTTTGAAAGTGACTTCAGACTTGGATTCTTAAAATAATGCTCAGTGTACTGACAGAGACACCACCAGTTCTGTCAGTCTGTCTGGCTACCACAGAAACATTGTCATTGGCTGTTGCTCGGTTTGTGAGCACAGTTCAAGGCTCTGATGCTTGCTTTTAAAAAAATATATACATTTGGTTAGTCTCTAGATACTTTAGGGGCTGTTGCTCCTCTGTGCCTCCCCATGCATTTTGATCAGTGCTAGAACTAGAGGGAAGACTTTCAAAGGCTTTTATAGCATTTGTTGCTTTTCACAGCTGCACGTTTTATAACTTCTGCTGTTTTAGCTTAATTTTGATCTTTTTAGCTGTGATCATTGTTAACTGTCCTGAGAATACTTGGAACTTCATGTTGAGCAATAAATATAGATACTGTATAGATATATAGTCACTTGCATTCTAGCTGTAAGATAACCAGAAGAGGAAGTAATGAGGATTAATTGGGGCTGGTGGGAAAGCCGGGCTCAGTGCCAGTCCGGCCCTGCCAGAGGATCCATATTTGCACTGGCTTCTTCCGGTCTGTGAAGAGCTGTTTCTTTGTTCAGCTGTCACTGCCATCACTTTTTCCTGCTCCATGTTGTCATGCCACCCTGATGCATTTAAATCCTGGGGTTGTATCTTCTTACACCAGGACTCGTCACCTCTCCAGCACACTGTAGAATGACACTTTGGAAAGCAGGGGGTAGCTCCTGCAGCTATATTGGGGGGTGCCCCTCCCTGGATTCCATAGAAAGAGAGAAGGACATGCTGGTATGAAGGCTGTCTGTAGTTGTCAAGTAGCTGCATTTGAGTCAGACCAACTAAAATTAGCTATAAAACGATCTTCACTCCACTTCTCCCAGCACACTTATCAGGGACCAGAAGAAGCCAGAGATTTCTCTGCAGCCCTGCTAACTTTCTTGCACTTGGTATGTAGGCATGTCTGTAATTGGAAAATGGCAATATATAACTATAGAGCAAGGGGCTTTATAGAACAAGGGGCTCTTACAAGAGGTGGGAGAAAAAGAACCTGTCTGTGTCTGAGCCTTGTGGTTTTACCTTCTTGGAGGCCAGGTAACCTAGGGCTGTTAGAATTTTTGATGTCTTAAAAAAGGAAGGGACATGCATTTTTTAAAACACTTTCCCATGTAATAGGAGAGGCCTGATGTGACAGCTAGCAATGACTTCACTACCGTGTATCTGTGTCTTGAAAGAGGCTTTGGATGACTTAAACATGTGGAAAATGTTGCTACAGAGGGTTTAAGGGAGGATGAAATGTGGTCCTTTATGCTGCAGAAGTCTCTCTTACTAGTGGGAGCAAATAGATACCTTTCAAGGGTGTGGGAAAGCTTTTTATAGCTAGGAATGTGCAGGAGACGGTGAGCAGCAGTTGAACATGTCTGTTAGTCATTAACCAAGAAATGGTCTTTTAATAAACTTGTACCCTAGTAAGAATGGCAATAGGAATCCCACTGCCACCAAAACAGGTTGTGTCAGGTGCACAGGAATCTCCATTTGTTATAAACAGTCCATACTGTTGGGGGAAAAAATGTGCAGCAAGACTGTTGATACAATTGAATTATGTTTGCAATGGCTTGATTAGAACAAATTCAGATTACCATGTGAGTGTATACTGGTGTGGGGGTGGGGCTGCTAGGGTGAAAAATTAGCAATGTCTGCAGAACCTGGGGAATAACTGGTGGCACAGACTGCAGGGAGTCTTATGGCATCTAAAAGAGAACAACTTTCATTTCCTGTGAGTTTTTGTGGGTTGTAGAAGTACTGCTTTCAATAAACCATAGGACAAGAACTCTACTATATATTTACATGTTTTAAAATGGCAAGTTGAGATCTTTTTTGGAAAAATATATATGCAGTGTTCATTAGCTGATGGTACCACTTCAAAACCAGTTGTAGCTTTCTATCTAGGGGGTGTCCAGAGAAACAAATTATGTTTGTCTTTCCAGGTATCTCCCACAGTCTTGTGAAATGGACAAGAGTGCAGGCAGCTGCTGTGTGGGTATAAAGCAGGGGTGGGCAAAAGATAGAGCAGGATCTACTGGCAGATCTCTGGATGATTAGCAATAGATGAGTAGAGTTTTGTCTCCCAAATGTTTTGTGAGAGCAGTTGACAAAATGACTCCTTTCATGTCCTCAGCTATTCTGGTGAAATGAAAAAAACTTGGGATAACCAACAGGGGATTTTTCTGTGGCATGAATGTGACCTCTATTCACTTCTGATACTTACTCCAATCTTTTTTGGTACAGAATTCCTTATTTCTAAGTGCAAGTGATTTGCAGCTTGCTCCAGTTGGTGAATTATAGGGTTCCAGTAAGAAAACATAAGTAGATCCCCTTCCCATTTCTACCCTTTTCTGAGTGAGAAAACCATATATGTGTCTTGGTCTGGTCCAGTCCCAGATCTTTGCCCTACTGAGAAAATTTGGCTTGTAAGTACTGAAATTCTTGGAATTAATTAGAAGGCCCTTTTGTACAGATGATATTACTGATACCTGTGAGTGAGTCCCAAAAGAGTTAAGGCACTTATGTGGTTATTTGTGTCACCATTCCTGTTATTACTGTAAATTGGTCCTAATCTGTATGAACTGGAGGATTTCCTACATAAAATAATCTGGCTAAATTGCCCTATCCTGCTACATGTACATTTTTGTCCATTTGTTTTCCCAGCTGCACGAAAATCTGCAAAAATTCTGTGCTGCAAGGAAACGAGAGTGATGTCAACAGAGGATGATACTGGTGGGGAGGCATCCAGTGGCAGTTTTTGGGAGGTAAGAGAAGGGTAGGTGGAAGGTCACACACTCATTCATTGTGGATGTGGGAGGACATGCTATGAGAAATACTAATTCTTCATAATCCCAGTATCTCGAGAAGGACAGGCAGTGACAGCAGACCTAGGGCAAGCTGACATCAGTTGCTGTTTTAAATGGTTCTACTATCTTTAGTGCTGTATAATAATAACAATTCTGGAATGTATGACTATGATAACACTCCCCCTTCCTTATGCCTTTTGGGAATTTGGGTGGGGTCCTAGACGGGAATATTGCTGTACTTCAGAAGCCTTCAAAAGGCTTGCCCGTTCTGTGTAGGAACATCATGAATTGCCTCTGAGTCTGCGGATAATTTTGAAAAAAGAATGACTGACGCCGCTGTCTAATTTCAGCCTGGCAACTACAAGCGAACAGTGAAACGGGTGGATGATGGAAGCCGGCTGTGTAATGACCTTGTCTCCTGCTTCCAGGAGAGAGCAAAAATTGAAAAGAACTATGCACAGCAACTAACAGACTGGTCTCGCAAGTGGAGGACTGCTGTGGAGAAGGGTATAGTGAAAAAGTCTTATTATTCCATAAGGGGCTCTTGACCTCTTTAGATAGGGCAGTAGAAGTTCTGTAAAGAGAAAACTGTTGCCTTTTGATATTCAAAGGCCTTTCTTAATCCACGAGGGAGTATGCGTTGTCCCATGAGCTGAAACAAACAGTTCTGGAGACATAGAGGCTCTGTACCATTTCCACTGGTAATCAGTTATACCGTACATGGAGCCATCATTTCAATTTTAAGTGCAAGAAGTAGCTTTGTTAAATCAAGGATTCTGAGACTTGAGTAATTGCACACATGAAATTTGCAGAGTGAATTCTGAAGAGCAGGCTCCTCTTCTTAATAAGAATATATCCAGTGGCTTTTCAGCCACTGGCCCATGAATGAGTGCCAATTGTCCCAATTAGATAGGAAGACCAGCAGCCCACAGAACCTGGTTGGCAGGGAGAATTGTAGAAGGAAAAAAGAGCAATCCCACACTACTTAGTGGGAAAGCTTTGTATGATAAGTAGGCAGTGGTCAGCCTTGAGCACTGGTTGGAAGACTGCCAGAATAAATCATATGGCAATCTTTAAGCAGGGTTCTAAAGGTGGCAAGTGAAACAAGTTATTATGGAACATAAACTAACTGGAATTCATTAGCACACAGATTGTGGTTACCCAGTGTTGAGCCCAACAAACCACCTGTATGAAAGTAGCCCCATATCAGCAGACTACTATCAACTTACATTCCATACAGCTTTCATTCCCTGGACATCAAACCTGCCACAAGCAGTTGTAAGACAGATGACAGTGGCAGATGAAGACTGGCTTCTTAATCTAGTCCCTTTGTACCTGACATTACATTGCTACATGATCTTGCTTGTTCCTTTAGGCCCTCAATATGGCACTCTGGAAAAAGCCTGGCATTCATTCCTGACTGCTGCAGATAAACTTAGTGAGATCCACCTAGAGGTACGAAACCGCCTGGCAAGTGAAGACACAGATAAGATTAAGGCCTGGCAGAAGGAAGCCTACCATAAGCAGATGATTGGCGGATTCAAAGAGACAAAGGAAGCAGAAGATGGATTTCGCAAGGCCCAGAAGCCTTGGGTGAAGAAGCTGAAGGACGTAAGTGAGAAGTCCAACCATGGAATGGTTCTAATGAGAATGTGAAAGATCCTGAGGATGGTCGGTCTGGAAACTTCTTAATTAACTTTATGCTCTGTGACTTGCCAAGTGGCCAAACAGATCATTAACACCTTGCAGGTGTTCAGGCTCATGCTGCTGGTTGTAGGTTGGGTGGTGTTGAGCTGTAATCTGATCTTGCAGTTGGCCAGACTGGTGACATCTGTAACCTTCTTTAGGTGTTCAGTTTGAACAAGTTGTGCTCTGATTGGATGCAACGCCATGCAGGTGATCTTACCTCTTATACCTAAGTGTGTGCTTACCCCACCCTGTTGTTTCAGCCTTGCTGTGCTGAGAGGCAAAGTTTCAAAGGGAGTTCTACTTGCACTTATTTGAATACAAGTAGAATTATCCTGCATGAGTTGAGACTTTGACAGAGTGGGGTCTACATTTGTACAAAGAATTCTACCTATGTTTGAGTGAACACAAGCATAACTCTTTAGACCTTGCTGTTCAACAGAACAAAGCAAAGCAAAACAAAAAAAGCAGAATGTGCTGCTTATATACTGCTGCATAGTGCTTAAATCACTCTGTGGGCAGCTTACAATTGAATTATGGAGGCTACACATTGCTGTCCCAGCAAGCTGGGTACTCAATTTACCAACCATGGAAGCTTGTGTGAACCTCAAACTGGCTGCCTGGGATTGAACCCAGGTCATGGACAGAGTTTTGGCTCTGGGGGACATGGTGGCGCTGCGGGTTAAATTGCAGAAGCCTCTGTGCTGCAAGGTCAGAAGACCAGCAGTCGTAAGATCGAATCCACGCGACGGAGTGAGCTCCCGTCGCTTGTCCCAGCTCCTGCCAACCTAGCAGTTCGAAAGCATGTAAAAATGCAAGTAGATAAATAGGTACCACCTCGGTGGGAAGGTAACGGCGTTCCGTGTCTAGTCGCGCTGGCCACGTGACCACGGAAACTGTCTTCGGACAAACGCTGGCTCTATGGCTTGGAAACGGGGATGAGCACCGCGCCCTAGAGTCGGACACGACTGGACTAAATGTCAAGGGGAACCTTTATCTTTACTGCAGTTTAACCACTGTGCTACAAGGCTTCAAGATCTACATTGAGGAGATTGGTGATGCCCTGCACACTTACTCCTATTAATGCAAAGAGTATAACATGTTCACCTTGAATGCCTTAATATGGCATCTGTGGTTGCTGGACACAAGTCTTTTATCTGTTGATGGCACAGGTTAAGGATCAGGTTTGGAAACATTTTTCTGATGCTTCTGAATGCAGGAAAGGCGGTCCATCTCTACTTTTGGTGAAAAGCAGCTCTAAACAGCTTTCTGATACAGTATTTGATATAATATCTGTGTTAGGTGGAAACAGCGAAAAAGAATTACCATGCTGCTCGTAAAGAAGAGAAGACTGCACAGACAAGAGAGAACCATGCCAAAGCAGATTCTTCTGTTTCACAAGAGCAGATGCGTAAACTTCAAGACCGTGTGGAAAAATGTGCACAAGAAGCAGAGAAGGTAAGCTATGTTGGAGGTGATGTTTGGACTACTGAGCCTCTCTTGACACAAAATTCTAAATCAATGTAGGAAATGAGGTGGCTTACGTTTGGATATTTTGTAGCTGACAAAAGTTTATGGGTAAAGTAGGTATACGTGTCACTTGGATCTTTTTCTCTTGTTGCGCCTTGATGAGGAGCTTCATAAAAAATGAGACCTCCAGGAATCAAAAACTGAATGTTTCAGAGTCCTCTTGTAAAATCCCATAGACTGAATGCAGTGTGGGGAACTCTTTCATGTAAGAAAGCTGGATAAGGACTGCTGGATAGCTCAGTGGTTTAGGTCTCTGGCTGCAGAGCCAGAGATTGGGAGTTCAGTTCCCCACTGTGCCTCCTCAGTAGGAGCTGGACTCGATGATCCATAGAGTCTCTTCCAGCTCTGCAGTTCTAAGATGATGATGAAGTCATCCATAGTGTTCTCCCTCAAGTAATGAAATTACTAGAATGACCAGGAAGATGTTTCTTGAACACGGGTCCAACCTCAGTCTCATGATATCTTAAATAAAATGCACATCTAGACAGGATCTCCTGCTGAAGTTAGGATTTATCCTAACTTCAGATAAGTCACTCACACATGTCCTTTTGCTTTTATACAGTGCAAGGAGCATTATGAGAAGATGCTGGAAGAACTGAACCGCTATAACCCTCGCTACATGGAGGACATGGAGCAGGTCTTCGAAGGGTGTCAGGAAGCTGAGTGCAAACGCCTGTGCTTCTTTAAAGAGATGTTCTTGGATTTGCACAATCATCTCAACCTATCTACCAATGACAGGTATGTATGTGTCTGTGAGAAATCAAACTCCCATGATAGTCTTTCTGGGCCTGTTATAACTTGCTGTGGGGTAAAGGCAACTCCACATTTTTGTTTGTTTGCTTGTTCTGGCAAAAGGTTAAATCTCTCTTTGATATAGAAACCTATCACAGTATCCATACAGCCTCCTGATCTATGCACCAGTTCTACTCTCCAGTAGAGTTTCTTATGCTTCTTGTGTGTTGTGTCATCCCCACTCCCCCATCAACTGTAGCTTCCATGCACTTTACCGGGATTTGCATCAGGGAATAGTGGCTGCAGATGATCAAGAGGATCTGAAGTGGTGGCGCAATACCAATGGGCCTGGCATGGCTATGAATTGGCCTCAATTTGAGGTAAGGTATTTCCTCCTAGCAGGAAGTTCCATTGAATCTGCTGTTCCTCAGGATATATTCAGTATCGTATATTATTGTTTCACTGAAGTTGTTCATTGACCTGAACCTTGTAATGTAGGTTCAGGGATGTGGCAGATGCTAGCACAAGAGCCTTGTGTACTACTTGTTGCCCTTGTTGTTCCTGTGTCCTAAACTCTATATAACCTTGAGCAGCCTGATATGTTGGATCTAGATGTATGAGTCTCTTAATATATGTGAGTGGACTGATAGCACTGAATCTTGGAAGTTCTGCTGCCTTATTATTTCATTTTTAGTGTGATTTTATTAATCATTCCTTATCTGATGCCCAAATATAGTGTGACAGTGGCACAACACAAGAAAAGCTCTGCTGGTTCATTCCAAAAGATCTGTCTTGTCTAGTACCTTATTCCTGTAGTATCCAAACATGCCTGCTAGGACTCAGGCATGAGGGCAACAAATACCTACTGGACTCTGATTCTTACTGAAGAGGAAGGGAGGGGAGCAAGGCATTCTCGGGCTGAGGGGATCAGGAGCTGCTTAGCCTGCCCTTGCTGTCACCCATCCATGATTTCTATCTAACTGCTTTCCTTTAGATGGGATTGCTCTGTGTGAGGACTTGAAAGGGGAATAAGTAGGGAGAGAGTAGTTTCTTTCTTTGTGATAGGAGAGAAATTCGAGGTTTTGATAGATTTCAGTAGCTCCTCACAGTTCAATTTAGCAATTTATCATTTCTCCTGATGTGGTTTTGAATGACAGTGTATAAAAAATCCTGTTTTATTTAAAACGAAAATGGAGACTCAGTCCTGTCACATCTTGGGGTTTTGTTATTTTTGTTACTTTGGGCAGAGGAGCCATTAAGGTAATTTTCAGACCATTTATTGAAGTCAGGGACTAATATATTTCTCCCTTCAGGAATGGTCTTTGGAGACACAGCGAGCAATCAGCAAGAAGGAGAAAAGTGGCAAAGGTGATGAAGATGTTACCTTGACCAGCATTGTGCCAGCTGGAGATGGTATGAAACACACCCCTCCACCAACAAAGCAAAGGTAAGACTTGCAGCCAGGGAGCAAGGAGGCCAGTCATACTGGCAAGATTTCTAACTCATCCCAAATGGATGTACATTTTAAAATGCCTTCTGTTTCCATCAAATGTTAATTGGAAATCTTATTCAGTGTGCTAGTCAATGGGTGACTGAAACAAGATTACACACGGGAAAAGGGTGTAGGAATTTATGACTTTCTGATGCTTGTCTCGCAACACTTGCTGCAGTGTAGTCCCTGTTTCGTTCATGTGAGTATCTGTGGAAGAAGAGGACTGCGGCCGTGTCTTATCTCTTTCCTAGTTTAAAGGGCTTATTTGCCAATCCACAGGTTTACATACCAAGAGGAACAAAACAGCCACTTCTATGACACCTTGAAGGCCTCAGCCTGTATGAAGTTAGTATGAAACTAAGACTTCTTAGGGTACTTTTCCTCTTGCCTTGCCCTTTTGTGGCTTCATAACACTGTCCCATTGAAGAGCACAGTAGCCGCTGCCTCTTCTTTTCATCCCAAATGGACATAACCACTTTACCTCTATCTTGCTATCATCTGGAATCACTTGGGGCTCTTTAACTTATTCATTTTCAGAATTTGTTCAAATTTCCAGAAAGATAATATTGTTGCCATTCTGCCAGTTCTCTTGCTGTTTTCCAGGCAAGGGCAACAGAAATGTCAGTGTATTATCACTTTCTTTTCATCTTTTGCCTCTTCCTCGTACTTAAGTGCATGAAACTGCATGATTTGGGGATAGAACACTTTTTAAAAAATGGCACATGCAAGTTCACAGCTGTCTTCCTTTCTTGTTTTTCTCTCTCTCCCTTGGTAGTGGAGGGAAGGAAGAAATCTCAGAGTGGTCAGATGAAGACACTCCCAAGAAGTGCCTGGAGGTCAATGGGCATGAGGATATAAAGGTACCAGGCGTGCGGGTGCGAGCACTGTATGATTACACAGGACAAGAGGCTGATGAGCTGAGCTTTAAAGCAGGTACAAATGCACTAACCTTCTAACTGCTTGCAATTGTGTTTTGAAGCCAGTGGGTGAAAAGTTCTCAGTAAGATCTGGATGGCCCCATGACTATTCTCTGAACAGACACTTTGGGTTTCCAAAGGGGATCTCACAGTATCTCAGCTGTGTAGAAAGGCAGAAACATGCTTGGAACCCATCTTGGGAAATCTGACTTGAGAATCTATGAAAGAGAATCACAGTTGTTTCAAGCAGCTATTCCTAAGACATCTTGTGTCTAGATGGGCTGCATGCTCACCACTTGGGTTGATTTGATTTTCATGTATAATAGTCAGTGTTTCAGTCTTCTGGGACAATGTTCTCTTATTCACAGTGACAAAAGTAGAGCCAGAAGTGAAACTGATACAGAATGTGGTAACAGGAATCTTCCATCGAGAGCTGGAAAACACTGGAACTGAATTTGCAATACTGTGTGCCTAACCAGATGTAGAAAGGCAATGATTTCTTGCCACCAGTAACATAAACTGGTCATTAATGATTCCATTCCTCCTCCTTTGGATGTTGGGTGGTAAGAAACCTACATGGTAGTCGTCTGCTTTTTACGTAGCTGGCAGACACAGACTGCATTATTGCAGGATCACATCCATTCAGTACTAAACCTCCAGCTATTGTCTTATGGATGTTTATGATCTGATCCCATCCAGAGATATTATCGTATGCCATCCTGCATCTGTTTTGTAGTCAGGAGCACATACACAGGGGCCATCTGGATCTTGGAAGTGTGTTTCATTCATGCTTTTAAAAAACCTTAATTTTTCAGAATTGTGAAGTTTATTTTTTTTCAGGTATTAAAATCTTTCAAATGAATATAGCAACTGCATGAAACCTGTGTCTGGGTTGCTTAAGTTATCACAATTAAAACCTGTTCATGTGCATGCATAGTGATATAATTCAAACTACCCAAGAAATCTTGGTAGTGTAACTGTTGAGACAGGATGGTGCAAGAGGCAGAACCAAACCAGTTTTGGGTTGTCATTTCTTCACTCCCAAATTCTGCCTTGTCAAAAAGGAGGATTAGAGTGAAGTAATCCTGTCAGTGTGACGTGGTGGCGCTGCGGGTTAAACCGCAGAAGCCTCTGTGCTGCAAGGTCAGAAGACCAGCAGTCGTAAGATCAAATCCACGTAACTGAGTGAGCTCCCGTCGCTTGTCCCAGCTCCTGCCAACCTAGCAGTTCAAAAGCATGTAAAAATGCGAGTAGATAAATAGGTACCACCTCGGTGGGAAGGTAACGGCGTTCCGTGTCTAGTCGCGTTGGCCACGTGACCACGGAAACTGTCTTCGGACAAACGCTGGCTTTATGGCTTGGAAACGGGGATGAGCACCACGCCCTAGAGTCAGACACGACTGGACTAAATGTCAAGGGGAACCTTTACTTTTTTAATCCTGTTAGGAGTGCTAAGTCCATGTTTCCCCCCCTAGCCTGCCTATCCTGTTTCTTCTGTGGGTAGAGATAACAGAGGAAGAAACACTTAAAAAAAAAAAAACAACCCTCTGATTTGCTTCAGGCCTTATTACATTTAATGCTAACTAAATAAATTAATTCCTGGTCAAAGAACAATTAATCCATTTCAGTTTTGCTCTGCAAACTTTAGAGCTTACGGGAAATGGATCACTTCCTCTTTTGAAACTTGTTGGTACACTGAAGACATAATACACTGATTTCCCCAAATCATTACTATCTTAATTTGTATTCATATTCTTCATGTGGTAAGTTGGCCCATCTCATAGTGCAGACTATCTTAAAATTAGCATCTCTCCTTGAACACAAAGTTGGAGGGGGAAAGTGTGGGTTTTTTAAATGCATTTTCTTTATTTTTAACTAATCACTTGACTAATTGCTGTGCTAGAATTCTGCATGGCTCATAGTAGACTGTGCAGTATGAATCTGTTGATATAGATACTGCAAAGGAAGCAGGGACTTAGAAACATCTCTCAGCCTCTAATTTTCAAGAGTTAAATGTATTTTTAAGCTGTTCCTCTGTAGAATTGCTTTGTACTAGTTGGGGACTGAAATCTTGCAGAAGTCTTTGCCACTCCCTTCTACTACTCCATCCATTTTGATTCTCCCCTCTTTTCTGTTTCTGTGGAATGGCTGCTTCTAGAGAGCTCCCTCCATCTCTTGCTCCATCACTCTTCTTGATTTGGGCTTCCCTCCACCCACTTTTCCCTACCACATCCCTTCTCTGTGTCTCTCCCAGCCTCTATGAAATTGGGTGAAGGGCTGTGTGCAGCCTGGGGGGTGGGGTGTCACAGGTTGTTGAGTCCTGCTTTAAGGAATACCTGAGTCTTTTCCAAATAATTAGTGAGCCCTTGGTTTGATCTTACTAGTTATGTTTATTTTTCCATCTAGGAGAAGAGCTCATGAAGATCAGTGAAGAGGATGAACAGGGTTGGTGCAAAGGCCGGCTCCAGAATGGTCAGGTTGGACTATATCCTGCTAACTATGTGGAGAAAGTCATTTCATGATTACTTTCCCCATCGCCACTACCTTATGATGTGCAGCCTGAGTGTAACTTCTTCAGAGGTCACAAAATCAGTGGCCTCCAACTTGCATCAAAAATCGTGTGCAACCAATCTGGACCCTTTTGAGGACACTCTCTTCTTGTAACCAGTACATAATTTTAAACATCTAGAAATATGGTGATCTTTTTTTCTAATAAAGATACACAAACTTTTTTTAATCTCCTGTGTGCTGTTAGGGATTTAAAGCAGAGAAGGGCTCCTAAGCAGCAGAATACTCAACTTTTTTTTAAAGTGAAGAGTGATTGTAATAAGTCAGTTGTCTACCAGTGGATCAAGTAGATTTTTTCATGGATCTCGTACACCACTAGCTGTTGCCTTGAAAGCAAACATTAAAAGATTTTTAAAAACAAAGTACAAAATTATAGATTCCTATGTCAGTGTTAACTTAGCCATACTAATTGCATGCCCACCAAAATAATTTTGACAAACACCTATCTTGGTTGTTCATTCTTCAGATCTTGGTGTTTGATTTCAGATATTACAGAAACCAAAGCTATAAAGGAAAATTAACACTTACCTTTATCAAACCATCAAACCAAAATATTGTTTGAAAGCCCCTTCAAATTATGCTTTCTGATATCTGGTTTGGTTTGCTGGCTACTGGTACATCATGGTTCATCCGTTTAGACATCACATTAAACCATAGTTCATACAATTATTTCAAGTGAGCTTCAGAGTGTATAAGCTCTTCCCAGTCCCAGTGATCATGCAGCAAATGGAACTGTTATCTATATTCCTATTCAGACATGGCAAGAAAAAGATTCAGAACTTCTGTCATGAGCACACCAAACTATGATCAGATCTGGGAGGTGTTTACAGAGGTCTAAAGACGGTACATACTGATTCCTGGACTTTGAAGGGTTGTTACTGCGATCCCTATAATTTTATTTTCTTATAAAAACGATGGAGTGTTCTTTCACTGAAAAAAAAATCCCCTGGTGCCATGTAAGAACCTGTGTGGTTTGTTTGTTTTTTATTAATCCAGCTGGGTGTCCCTCAAAAAATGGCAAAGTTGCTCCCTGTGTGTCCTAGAAAACAAATATAATGGAACTGCTTGAGATAAACTTCATTTTTCAGGGGGGGAAATATGAGAGGCAAATGTTGCCCATCCTTTGCTTGGATCCTGGTTTGCAAAAACTACTGTTCCATACAGTCAGATGAAATGCAAAATGTTACAAATTGAGAATAGAAGTTTCAAGTCTCATTCTGTTACATGTGAAGTATGTGTTCAAACTCCTCTCTCAACACAAAGTAACACACACATAATTTCAAATGGAGAAAAAAATATTGAGCAAATGCCACGTGTCTAGAAGGGTAGGGGCTGTGGTGAAGAAAAGAACATCGTGTGGAAGCCTTGAACTGTGACACCAAAAATTATTTTCTGTCTAGCCAGAACTTACACTGACTGTGATTTATGATGGGCAGTGGAATGTAAACTGGAGATTTAAATGCTCTGGGCTTGTTGTTTTTCCATAGTTCTGGCTGCAACATTTTGTCATGATAGTGCAAGACAAAGTCTGAATATCCTTGCTGGACGTAAGAAATCTCATATCTCTGATCACAAGTGTACTGTGGGAACTTCTGCTCCAATTGAAGAAGTGAGCTCTCAATTTGCATTTAATGCCAATGGTTTATATAAAATGCCTTCATGAAAGCCCAGGCCTACAGAATTAGGAATAGTGAAGGTACATTGCCTTTCTGAATAAAAAGGAGAAAAGATAGCATATACAAGGGTGTTCAGAGGATGGCACACAGTTCCTACACAGCCTGTGTGGTCTTGAGCAAGCAGCACAGTCCCAGAATGCCCCTCACCTGAAGAAGGGAATGGTAAACCACTTCTGAGTACTCTCTACCTTGAAAACCTTGAAAAGGGTCACCATTAGTCAGAATAAACCTGATAACAAGTTAGGATGATGATGTAACTGCAGGGCCTGGAGGGGATGTGTTTCTTTAAGATCATTTGCACTCATTGGATTGAGGCTAGATCAGCGCTGGAAAAAACATCTGCATCTGATAATAGATGCATATCTGAGAGTTTGGAAGTGTTTACCTTTTTGGACTACCACATTCAGAACAGAACAGCCGGTCACGGAGAATGGCTGAAAGATTACAGAAGCAGTGACCCTACACAAAGCAGAGTGCTGCAGGCTGTGTCACATTTTGGCTGTTAAAGCTGCCTTCTCCTGTGGTCTTCCTACAGACCTGAGGTGCTATTTTAGAGAATATCACCGCTAGGCAGAGGAACACTTAGGGCTGTGGGGCCACAGACCAGTGGCTGTAGTTGGCATCTTACACAGCAGATGAGCTTAGCCTCATATGGCTGAAGGGTTGCAACAGGTGCAAGTCTGTTGAAATCTGGAGCACAGCTGTTGCAACAAGTAATCACTCATCCCTGTTCTGTTTACTGACCTGGCCCAAGGCCTCAGCCACTTGCTCTCAGACTCTGCTTGCCAACAGGCAAAGGTCAGCACAGCACTCTGATCTTGGCTGTCGCCTTAGCTTTGCTTCAGCAGAAAAGGGTGGGGCTCAGCTGGCAACAGGCAACTCTTGGTAATAGCCAGTGGAGAATGGAGGGAGAGGGCAACACGTTGGGGGACCTAGTTAGTGAAAAGATTGTGGGTTCCTGAAACTTTGGCACTGAGACTATGTTTAAAATAGAAAATTTTAATCTCTTCAAATTTACTGGTATCAAAATCCTTCTCCCTTATTTTACTTATGCAATTTGATGAAGGATTCTGCAAAATTCAAGTTTGCTCACTATTTTGTGATAGTGATGCCTGATCATACCTTTCAGAGGTGGTATAATCTACATTTTTTACAACAACATCCAGAACTACCCCACCCACTCCGCAACTGATTTGCTGCCTGAGAGATGCTGCATGTCATAGTCCAAAAGGTAACTTTTTCCGGTTTTAGTGTAAGTTTGCTGATTAGAGTGAATTTCTGAAAGATGCTCATATAAAATCTATGCATACTACTATTTGTTTAAAAACTCTAGCAAGGACAAGAGAAAGGAAGTAGTGATTCAGTTTTATAATACTCTTTATGATTAAGGGACTGATGACTTACTTACCTGTAAAACTGCAGTTTATTCTACCTTCTCACCTCAAAGGAGCACTTAAGTACATATCAGTATTTCTGAAGCAGAAGTGCTCACGTGGCAGTCCTTCAACAAAATCAGGCTAGAGGGACACAGTATTTTTCTCACTTGAGATTTTGCTCTGTCCTTCTGTACAGAAGCTGCCAGTAGCCACCACCTTCTCTTCCAGATCACTTGCATTCAGATCATTCCCTGCTGCTCTCCAATAAAGTACAACACAATGGAATCGATACCAAAGTTCCATTTGGGAACACACATGCACAAAATCCAAAGGTCACCTTGTGGAATGTGCCGCTAGTTTATCCCCAACTGTATGAGACTTGCTGAAGGTCTCGGTGGGGGCGGGGTGGGGGACTCAGCGCTGATTTGGTGATTCTCACACTTGGGCTGCTCTTTCATTCCAAAACAATTCTGGCAATCAAGCATGCCCTCAAGCTGTACCACAGGACCTGTGTTTCCCAGAACAACCAATAAAACATTTCATCCTATTACACAGTTTAGAGAACCTGCCTGAATCAAACTAAATGCTTGTGTAATGCCCAACAACATGGTAGGCTCTGGAAACAATAAGATAATTTATTCCTTGGTTGTCTGGCAAGATTCTGTGGAATAACCCCTACAATTATGCAAAGCCTTCCTGCCACCTGTCCCCACGTGTGTATGTATAAACACCTAACCACCTTTTTGCAGCAATTCCAACTGAAGGTTGGCTATGGAGGTGCCATTCAGCATAATTGTTCAGCTTGGGTCTCCCTGTCTCTGTTTTGCCCAGCTGCAAACAGCCAAGAGCACAGGGGTCTCAAGGCTGCCTCCCATTCAGTCACAGTGCTATAAATGCTCTCTCCAAGCCAGCTCCTTCAAACCATCTTGTACCATTCCATGAGTTCAAGCGTTTGCTGGCACCAGCACTTTCTGGAGCCGTTTGCTTTCTTCATGCTCTGCTCACAGTGAGTCTCCTTCAGAAGGTGACATTTTTGAGTCCTTGGTGTGGACTGTGGTCCTTGCACTTCCTTTAGCCACACGCACAGGAAGGTCCGCACAAGTGCCTGCAATAGAGTGACATAATGGTTGCAAACTAAAGAGTTGCTGTCAGATAGGTGATCGGTCAGGGATGAGAAAAGATGAGGTTCGCCACTCACATCTGCCAAGATGGCCAGCTCCTGTGCTAAGTGCCCAGGGTATCTGGGGTCTCCAGAAAAGCCAAGAGCCTGCTTTGCTCTGCGAACCACTCTCTGCACAGACTTTGATGGCAGATACCTTCCTCCTTTGCTCTCCACACACATCAGGGCGCCGCCTGCAGGCGCCTCCGTACAAGGGCGCAAAAGGGCCATGCGACACTCGGCACATGGCAACAGTGGCAATAGCTTCCCCAAAACAGCACATGAAATGTTGGTGACTATGTCTTCTTCTAACTCAGCTAAAAAACCTGGGGCTATGAAAAAACTGTTTGTACTTTGGGAAAGCCTGGACTGCAACTGTAACTGCCAGATTTTTCCCTGACTGGCAGGCCAGGAGGCCTGCAACTGGAGGCTAGCCCGTCTGCTTAACGATACATCCAGCAGGTTTGGTGGATCAAAGCCCAGACCAGACACAGCCCTGCTTAAGACAAGCCTGTAAGCTTGCTGGAAAGACCCAGCTGTAGCAAAGTCTTTGCACCTGCACACTTGCCGTATGGATCCTCTGCACCACTCCAGAGGGTCCAGGTTCCACCAGCACGGGAGCAAATAAGTGATTTGGTTGCCTTCTGCCTGGAGATAAGTCTGCAGCAGCCCCTGAAAGCTATGCAGGTTTACCAGAAAGCCCAGAAAGCCCCACCGATGCCTACTCAGCCACAGTAACTCCCCAGCAACAGTGTGCAGTTTGCGAAGCAGGTTCTCATACTCATTGCAGAGATTGTTGAGGGTGTCAGTGCTGGCCAGGGATAGCGGCACTCTGAAGCGTTTCCCAGAAGCATTCCAGCTGTTGCATATATCAAAAACAGCACTCAGCAACCCGATGAAATGGGTTGTTGTTTCATGACCTTGAAACTGGGGCAGACCCAACCCAGCAGCAAAACGCAAGGCCCGCACTGTGCCCTCACTGAACACCTGTGTGGCACCATTTCCCCACACCCGCTGCTCCTGGGGGCCAATCTTTCCGGCCTGACTTAGTGCCTGGATCACCTCTTCCTCCTGCAGAGCTCCAAGATAAAGGAGGTAGTCCCAACAGACAGCCTTGCCACTCACCAGGAGGATGCCATCAGCTTGTAGCAAGTTATGGATCAATGATATCAAATGACTAGGGTCAAAAAAGTATACAATTTCCAGTGTCGGGGTGGCGGGATGGAAAAATGTGGATTTGATGGAAAGACCATCCACTATCACTCCCAGTCGCCTAGCCATGTCAATACTGGGAGCTGTGGCATCAGACGTCACAGAGACTACCTGCACACCAACATCGTACAGTTTGAGGATACAGTGGCGCAGAAGCTGGGCCTGTACATCACCCCTAAGGGTGGCAAGGAAGAAGTAGCCAAGGGGCACAATCCATTGACCTTGGAAGCCAACAGCCACAAACAGGAGTGCTTCTCCTGCTGCCAAAACTTCATCTGCATCATAATTCCCAGCACCAAAGTTCATGAAGCCTTGCAAACTCTTGGTGGAAGGGTCGTAATACAGTCTCCTCTCCAAAGGCATTGTGCCCACAAGCAGAGAACATAACTTGAAGGTTTGCTCCCCTGCTTGAGATCTTTCTGCCAAAGCATCAAAAGCTTGTTGGCTGAACCCTGGCTTGTAATCTGAGTTTGAGAGCCACCTATGATGAGAGAAGAATGAGAAAGAAAACGATAAGCTCCAAAGCTCAGTTGAGATGGATATCTTTATTCTAACAAGCTTGGAAGGCTGAGATAAACGCTCCTTCATTCTAGTATTTATTTAGGCAAGTTCTAAGTAAAATACCAGTTTCATTAATTTTATTGGATCATCCTTGTTGCACTTACGGTAAGTGGACTTGTGCTAGAGGCCTAACAACAAAACCATGTGGGAAAGTCTGTATAGATTCTGCTTTTACACTGTCATTCTGAAGGGAAAAAACCACCATCATCTGAATGGGCAAAACCGTATCTCCTCTACCCCTCCTCAGTAAGCAAGTGAGAGGATCCCTACCTGGAATCATCACTATGGCCTCTTTTGTTTTACTAGCGCTCTTGGCATAATAAACCTTGGCCACTCCTGGTCTAAAGCTCACTATATGTAGAATATGAAGGAGTAGTCATCCTAGTCTATGCAAACACATCAGACAAAAAATAAAACAACAAAAACAAAACCAAGAAACTAAAACATGATTGCTACACATGGTCAAATTGCCTCTGACTTAAGGCAACCCTATGAATGAGTGATCTCTAGAATGTCCTGTCCTCAAGAGCCCTGTTCAGCTTTTCTAAACTCAAGGCTGTTACTTCCTTTAAGGCAGCGGTCCCCAACGTTTTTCGGGCCGCGGACCAGCTGGGGGGAGTGAGCTCCATGCACGGGGGGCAGGGGCGCCCCCGCGAGCGCGGGCGGGGGCAGATCCGTATCCGCTGCCCAGTTCCGGCAAGCCCACAGACCGGCACCGGGCCGCGGACCGGGGGTTGACAACCCCTGCTTTAAGGAATCAATCCATTTCATATTTGGTCCTCCTGTTTTCCCGCTGCTCTCAACTTTGTCTAGCATTATTGTTTTTTTTTTTAGTGAATTTCCCCTTCTCATGATTTGCCCAAAGTATGAATGGCCTCAGTTTCACCATTTTTGCCTCTAGAGAAAGTTCAGGCTTGATTTGATCTAGGACCCACTTGTTCATTTTTCTGGCAATCCAGTTCAAATGAATCAATTTTCTTCCCGTTAGGTTTCTTAACTGTCCAGCTTTCACACCCATGCATAGTAATCAAGAATACCAGTGTGAATGATCTGAATGGTCTTGGTCTCCAGTGATGCCCCCTTTCACTTGAGGATGTTTTCTAATTCTTTCACTGCTGCTCTTCCAAGTCTCAGTCCTCTTCTGATTTCTTGTCTGCAGTCTCCATTTGGACTGATGATTGAAAACCAAGTTTTACAAAGTCTCTAAAATTTCAGTTCTTTCATTCTTAACACTACAGTTGCATATTGTTTTGTAGTCATTATTTTTGTCTTCTTAATGTTCAACTGCAGTCCTCCTTTTGCATGTTCTTTCACTTTCATCAAAAGTTGTTTCAAGTTATTGCTGCTTTCTGTCAGTAAGATGGTGTCGTCTTTGTATCTTAAATATTGATGTTTCTTCCAGCAATGTTCACTCTTCTTCATCTGAATCTAGTCTGGCTCTCTGTATGATATGTTTTGAATACAGGCTTAATTGATAAGGAGAGAGAATACACCCCGGTCTGACACCTTTGCCTATAGGACACCATCCTGTCTCTCCATCTTCCCTAACACATTCAAACCACCTCACCACATTAAGGTGTGCATCCAAGAAGGGGACCTTAAAGACTAACTGCTATATAATGTGAACTTTCGTGGATCCACTTATCTCCACCTAGTCATGAGGCCGTGTATAAATATAACAGTCATATAGTCTCACTTTTATGTTTGAGGAAGGGGACTTGATCCACAAAAGCTCACATTAAAATATAGGAATTAATCTTTAATTACTGTTTTTTTTCTTTCTTTTTTAATATTGTGGCACACACACGTGTGTGTGTGTGTGTGTGTGTGTGTGTGTGTGTGTGTAGTTAATTGAATTATTGGAGGCTGAACCTACAATCTCTTGTACTGAAGCAAGAAAAGCTAAATTAAGGAAGGAAAGATCACTGGCCAGAACAGTATTGCCCAGCATGAGACTAGCCTTGACTGCTTCTTCTGAGTATCACTCTGTGGGATTCTGTGACACACAGCCTCCTTTAGAATTTCTATTTGTCTGTCCTGCTTCTTATATTGATCAAAGCTGCTGTTTTACTCACTAGAAAGTGTACAGAATGGCAATGTACACCATTTCCAGGATGTTATACCTTTTAGCAACAGACATCCAGCCTTATGGTTACCAATAGCCATATATCTCCATGTTTGATAATTCATGCCTTTTCTACAATGCATCTTTTGCCTAAAACCTTATTGCTGATTAAGTCCTTCCTAGGAGGAATGTCTCTAAAAAACAGGGTTTGGTTTTCAGATTTGGTATCTTGGTTTCTGAAATAGCAGAGCTGAGAATTTTCCACCCCACCCCAGGATGGCTACCCTTGAGTCATCTTCTATTGTTTGATAGCACCAGGCCACGACTCTTCCCTCACAGGGGAAAAAATGGCCTGGGAGGCATCATATGATGTCTAAAGAGTCAATCAAAATTTGACACAGAAATTTTGCAGAACAAATTCCGGAGCTTAGATTCTGTATTTTGCAGAGAGTAAGCCTTAAACCAGTGTTCCCCAACCTTTTCTGAACCACGGACCAGTTGGGGGGGGGGGGCAGGGGTCCATGCGCTGGGTGGGCGGGGCACGCTCGTGGGTGGGCGAGGTGCGCTTGCGCACATGCACCGGGTGTGCTCGCGGGTGGGCGGGGTGCACTTGCGCGCACACGCCAGTGGGCAGGGCACCCATGCGTGCCTGTGGGCAGGCCGTGCATGTCTGTGGGCGTGCATGGTGTGAGTGCATGCGGGGGGTGGGATATCTGTCTCCGCGGCCTGGTCCTGCCAAGGCCATGGACCGGCATAGGCCGCGGACCGGGGGTTGGGGACCCCTGCCTTAAACTATGTCATATTCAAGAGGTCCAGAAACTACACTCTCCCAAGTGTATTATTCTAACAGAACCAGATATTTATGTCTTTTTTTCATAATCCAAGTCTTATGATCAATGTTCCTTCTAAGCCACACAAGCATGTGGCCGTGCAACACTGCATTAGTGCCACACACCCGCAGCGAGTGTTGTTGCTCGTGTGGTTCTGGTCACAGGCAGAATCTCATGCATGTGGGTGGGGCGGGGCCCCGCCCAGCGCTGGTGGAAAATTTGAGGAAATGCTGCTTACAATATATCTTACTTAGCTCAGTCGAACACTAGTGCTCTGACATGGCATAACTGAGTATGTTCAGGCGTTTTACTGACACTTCTTTGCTCTAATTTTAAATGCCAAGAAAGAAAAAATATCAATGTCTAGAACAGACAGTGATGCAATAAAATCCCTGTTAAATGCATGTAACTGTACATATCACTGCTTCATAGCTCGACATGCTTATGTTAGTTAACCCAAAGAACGTAAATAAGTATTACTTACGTGCGCAGTGTTGCAGGCCCTGGTAACTGGAACGTCCTCTTCATGAACTCATAGGCCTTGGCTGAGAACAAATGTAGTGAGACCGCAAAGTTGCGAGTGGCAGCTGGGTAGGTTTTACACTCGAGTCCCTCGCACTGCAAACTGAGCTGAAGATCTGCTGAAACAAAGAGGGTTCCTCAGCTAAGGTGTGAACCATGAGCTGATGCTAGATTGCAGTAATGCTGCAGCATATGTCAGTTTGTAGCATTTGGCCTCAGCACTAGGTCTGCCTATTTCAGGCTGGGAGCTGAGGAACAGGTAAACAGGTGAACAGGAACAGGTTCTCGAGTGTTTGGGAGAGTAATGGAAATTATGAATCGTGGCTAGTAACCCAAATGCCAATGAGATACAGACAGCAGGTAAATGTAATGATGGCTGAAGCTGCGTTTTCCCTTCTTTACATCAGTGGCCTCTCCCTGTAGCCCTATAAGATTCTGGAACTGCACTGGACTTATTAATGCACTTATTAATGCACGACATTTCCAATTTGCCATTTCCAAGCTTATTGGTTCTCAGCCTTTTATTTCTTGCATCTCATCAATCACTCTAAACAGACAACATGCATCCCATCATGTTAGAACCACAAAGCCTACTTTTTTCTCAGAAAGACATGTCTATATTTACAAGCATTCTGTCATTCCAATTATCATTTACAGTAAATTGGTGGGCAAGGGGAATGAGGTATGAGGATGTCAATAGTTAACTACCAGCAGGGCAGAAGTTCACAAAAGGATCAGCTACAGCAGGCAGAGTCAGTAAGAGAGATGGCGTTGTCATACATGCAGGAAGAAATGCATATGGAGGAAGAGTGAATGAAAACCTTGTGTCTCCCCCAGATTCCTTTCATGTTCCACCAGTGAAGTGGGTACCGCTGGCTCACCAGTGAACTGGGATTTCAGCATGTGTTCTGTGTCCTCCTGGAGGAGATGCTGTTCCCGCAGGCTCTCCAGCCCATTCCACAGCTCTTGCTGATAGTAAGAGAGACGGCGCTGGGCCGCATCCTGCTCTCTCTCACCCCCCAACACTGGGCCAAAGGGGAAAACAGATTTTGTCCTGTTGTCTGTAAGTTCACTCAGGCTGTACTGATGCTCAGCTTGAATGAGTTCCACCTGAAGGGCGAAAAAGGAGGTCCAGTTGTCCAGACTGTTCATTCTCACACCATATTATCCCATTCTTCCACATTTTATGTTCTTCAAAATGTCTGGATCTTTTCACAAATGGCTTTGTTGGCTTAAACCAGAAAACTAAACTGACCATGTTACTCTTCTACTTTATATTAGTTTTCCTATAAACCTTCATTCTAACCAAGGGCAACATAAAAGGTTCTCAGATTTCCTTCCTCCATCATATGGAGATGCTGTTTTCATGAAAATGTATCTTCAGAATATAGTGTTAAAAGTCAGATCCTGCCATTTGCACCATGAGCACTGGTGAGGGGGGCTTCACCTTCCCAGATATTTGCACATGGACTTCACCTGCTGGAACTCCAGCCAGGATCACCGGTGGAAAGTGACAGTGAGATGGGTAACTTAAACATCTAGAGGGCCAAAGGTCCCCAGTTCCTGGACTGGCTAGTAGACTTAAGCTTCCCAGTGTTAAGCTTTCTTATGTGCCCATGGAAACAGGAACTGCAGGCTCGTACTAGCACTGGCTGAAGCACTAGATACCCCTTGCTCACATACGTACTGCTGCTTTGGCTTGTGCTGGCAACGGATCCGCTGCTGAGGCAAATTCACTGACATTAGTTGCTGGCAAATTAATTCCCATGGCTTTCAGGGATTTTGAAGGATGTTGTCCTTTAGCTGGTTCCTATATTGAGAAATAGTTCAAGGAATTAGACATAACAAATTAAGAAAAAGGAAAGGGTACTGTTGAAATGTGATGAACAACCTAATGTGATAGCATTAAGCAAAAATAAATAAAGAACAAAGCATGGCATTTCTGAAGTAATGTTAATTATTCTGCTAATTAATCATTAATTAATTAATTGTGTGCCATCAAGTCAATTCAGACTTATGGCAACCCTTTTCAGGGTTTTCTGGGTAGAGAGTACTCAGACGTTGTTTACCATTCTCTTCTTCTGGGGGCAATCTTGGACTATACTGTTGGAGTTTTTAGCAAACTCACATGCTGCCTTTAGGTTTGGCTGGGAAGGACATTTCTGGGCTGGACTGACTGTCTATCCAATGCTAGCAAATCATTCCTTCCCTGACTCTGATTCAAAGAGAGCTCCACCCTACTACTCTGTTTTTCCTCCCTTGCTCTAGTCTGTTGGAAGCAGTTAGTGAGTCTGTTGAAGCTTGTTGCTGAGATCAGCCATGTTTGCTAGTTCTGCTGTAGATTTGTTCAGCTGTAAGTATGAAACATGTTTTATTCTTTCTACTATTAATGTCTCAGAGTGAGTTATTGAGGTTTTAAGTGCCAGTTGATGAATGAAAAGGGGTGGACTAAACTGGGGAAGCGATTCTGCTCTGCAAGTCCCTGCACTTCTGCTGTGCAGCTAGAGAAATTTAACTAACATTCAAAACTCTGCAGCATATACAGCTTACCCAAGGCCATACAGGATGCCTTTACTGGGATGCACAATGGGGAACTGAACTCTCAACTTCTGGCTCTACAGCCAGATACCTAACTCGCTGAGCTATCCAGCTAGCTAATTAATTATGCTGCTAATCAATTATACTGAACTGTTTTAAAATAGCTTCGGATTACTATCCATATTCTCTCAATTTTCATTGAGAAGTAAAGCCAGAATCGTTTTGTATATACAAAAAAGGAGATTATGCAATTTGCCCAACCATAGTACTACAGATTACAAGTGAAGAACCACCGCATATTCAAATGTCCATCTGTAATATTCATTGCATATTTCGAAATATAACATTCATCATACTGCCATGTTTTTATGTTTTTATGCTTTTAATTGTAATGTATTGTATTGTATTCCTGTTTCCACTGTATTTTATGGTATTTTATTTTGCACTTTTAATTTATTGATGTCATTTAATTTTGTTATTTTATTGTTTTGTCTAGTTGTTGTAAACCGCCCAGAGTGGCCTTGGCTGCCAGATGGGCGGTAAATAAATAAATAAATAAATAAATAAATATTATCGAAGGCTTTCATGGCCAGGATCCGATGGTTGTTGTGGGTTTTCCGGAAAACCCACAACAAACAAACAAACAAATAAATAAATGTTTTATTGAAATTTTTACACCCTAGTTCAGTGATTTGGAAACTTAGCTGCAGAGTCAGTTGTTGGGAATTTACTTCCCAGAGTGTCCCCAGAAGAAAGGAATGGTAAACAACTTCCAAATATCCCATAGCTAGAAAACTCTGGGAACGGTTGCCGTAAGTCAGAATTAACTTAAGGGCAGGTAAAAATATTATAAATCAAGGCAGACAGAGGCTAAATCTGGATCCATTGATAGATCACTAGGAGATTTTGAGTTCAATAGCAAGAATTTTTACTCCTAATTCTTAAATATTAGTAGTAAGGGAACAATTCCCTCTCCAAAATAATGCTGCCAAAATGGAGGTAGAGAGAGGAGAGGAATGAGGAAAGTGATTTTGTGTCAGGACTGTGAGCCCTGTTCAGTTTCGGAACTTGAAACAAATTTCTGAGCTCATAATAATTCTTTCATTATGCACATATTCTGAGTCTTAGGTCCTAACAAAAACAAAGCAGAACCCACAAGCCAGAAACATGTCCACTCTAACGGCTATTGTTTTATGACACAATAGTACTGTGGTATCCACAGGGGATCAGTTCTAAGCCTTCCTTCCCACAGATGCCGGAAATCACAGATATAGCGAACCCTTTATAGCATAATCTCTGGTTCCCTTTAGTGGCCAGTTCTGTTAATGCATCTTGAAAGCATGTATTTCTTGGGGGGGGGGGGGGTGTTATTTAATATTTTCAGGCAGTGGATAAGTGAAACTGAGGGTACTGTATTATCTTGTCACAAATCACCCAGAGAGCAATGTGAATGGGCAACTCTTACATAAATACATTAAGTGGGCAAACAAATATCTTAGCCTCCTCTTTGATGTGCTGGTTTCCTCCTGTGGAGGGTTTCTCACTGTGTTTTGCAATGGCACACTCTCGAGTATTCCATCTGCTATCCCTTTTTCTGAACACTGGCTATCAGGAATAAGAAAGAAAACTGATGGACTGATGTTACCAGTCATCCATATGTGAACTTTCTAAAGATACTGAACTCTTAGGTGTTTGTTATCAGATGTGTACAGGGGACTAGGGATGCTAGTTATAAACGTTAAAGTTTATCTCTCTTCAGACAGAGGCCCAAGTCAACATGTTTACTCTGTAAATGCACATTATTGTGAGCTGTGTAGCAGATATTTGATAAGCTAAGCTGCTTGTGCTCAACGAAGAGAGACTGGAACTGCCTCCCTGTCAGACCCCTCCCTAAAACGCCACTTAAATAGCTCCCTAATTCTCCTGTCCCTCCAACCATGAAGCCTAGGTAAGTGCAACTGAAAGAACCCCATGATATGTCTTCCCTGCCAGCTTCCTTTCTTCTTTAGCCCCACATCATAAAATGACAAATTCTAAGCTCCTCAAGGCAAGGACTCTTAAATTATACTCTTGTACTTGCAACATCACCTTGCCCTCTGATGGTGTTACAATAGCAAACCAAGTTTCCAAGGTTCCTCTTGAAAAGTTTTACATCATTTCAAGGGTGCTCTAAGCAAAGATGGCCATCCTTGTAATATAGGTGTTTGAAAGGTATGGGGGACAAGTGGAAAACTTCAGAACAAACCCTGAAATGCGAGTTCCTCTTTCTTTGTTCACAAGAGATGTGTGTCTTAGCCCAGCTACTAAGGTATAAGAAGTGCATTTGAGAAGACTATGGAAAAACACAGAGAGAGAGAGAGAGAGAGAGAGAAAGAGAGAGAAAGAGAGAGAGAGAAGACAGAGAGATTACAGCAGCCAAGAAAACTTCAAGACCAAAAATCAAACAATGCTGTCCAGAGCAATATGGTTCACAATGCATTTCAAGGAGAGTCTTTCTTATGGATGAAACGACTTGCTTCTGAACAAAAACTGCTTAGGTAATATTTTTCTGCTGAGACTCACCCAGGCTTGTATTCAAAAGCAGACATGCTTTTCCTTGATCAAGAATTTGCTCAAAATATAATGGAATCTGTATCCCTTTCTACGACTGTTCTTTTTGTTTCAGGTTAATGGAAATCCTCTCCTGTGTCCAAAAGCTGGTGGAAAACATGGAGAGGGCTAGGGAGACCTTGATCTGCAGATGGGTCTCCAAGGCTGCAATCCTAACACCAAAGAGTAAGCCCAGGTGGACACAGTGGAAGTAATTGATAGGAATGTGAGGAAACATTGATAGGGTTATGTTGAAAATGGTTTAAAATGGATTGTATAAGAAGGAAAGCAAATAATGCCTTTATATGGAAGTTTATCAGCTGAAGAATGTAAAACGAAATATCAAAATATGATATATTAAAAATAGTATTACATTATTTTTATTTTTATAATTATTATAATTATAATTTTATAATCTGTCTATATTGCATGTATGGTTCCCCCCCTCCTTTTTCGTCTTGTCCCTTTTGTTAGAATTTTGACAGGATGCCAACTATTTTAAATACTGTAAAGCACTTAATCTGTTCACAAGCACATTAATAAACAGATTTCTGAAGAATATTGCGCGCGTGCGCACATGCACACACACACACACACACACACACACACACACACACACTTCCAAGCTCTAGTCCTCGTATTCTCCTTTTGAATTTCAACTGGGAAATATTTCCCCTTTAACGATGGGGTCAGGAATAAACTGAAGCTTATTTCTCTTCATGCAGTTATTACATTTAATGGATGCTGTTGGAAGCTGTCGCCTCCTGAACAGGATGGAAAAAAATACAATGGAAACTTAGGCTGGGAGGTTTGAACTGGGCTGGAGACAAAGGAGATCCAGCCGGAGGGACATAGAGGTCAGGAAGCAATGATCAGGCTGGTGCTCAGAGATCTCTTGGCACGGCAGGGGGATTGCTCAGGTCCAGCTATCTCAAACAGTAAGAGACCTTTCTTGAGAAAGCAAGGGTCCAGCTGTTCAAGGCTTCAAGGCCCGTTGCCCTGTGCTGCCCCACAGCATTCTCTGCCAGGGAAGAGTTGCCAATAGGAAGCTTTCCCTGCCCTCTGCAAGGAGGCACTTACCACACCTCTGCTGCTCTCATGGACCAGCAGATGATGAGATCAGGAGGCATTTCTCTCCACTACTTTGTGCTGCCAAAAGCCAGAGCTGTTGACAGGATGGATGAAGCTTTTTAATAACCCAGCAGAGGGTTTGGGGAGGATAACTACCCATCTCATTCCTCCACCACAACCCTTCCCCCTTCAGAAACGGGATAGGAGGAGGGGCTGACTCACTAGCTAGGATGACAGAAAAAGCTCTGGAAAGTTATTCGGCTCCTGGGAACTGTGCAATGCCATTTCCCCCACTCCATATGGCTTTCTGACTTTCCCTGGGTGCTCCTTTTTGGACTGAGGTAGCAAATCCAGTACTGCCCCAGTGCCTTCTCGCAGGATATTGTGTTAATATCTCTAATCCAAACCAGATGTTGAGTAACCTGGAGAGCTTTGCCTTCTCCATGTAGCAACCTAGGCATCTTACACATTGCGGCAAGAGAAGAGAGCAACCAAATCCTCTCACAAAGTTTGAGAAGGACCAAACAGAGCTATGACACACGATCCATTTTACAAAGCATTTTATATGTGTGGCACCCTTTGTGTAGAGTTGTCACTCTATTATAGAGGCCCCATGTAATCCAGCAAATTTCTCTTGTAACAGTTATGAAACGTTCTCTTTTACTGCCTGAGGCTACACATAACTTCATACTAGGACACATATGGATAAAATAATTTTTTTGGATGTTTTTTGCCCCTTTTCAGATGTCGCCTGTGGTCTACAAAACCCTGTCTAATTTGGCTGCCTCTCCATTTTCTGCTACTCATGCATTGTAAGTGGCAGGTGGAAGAGCGGAAGTCTTCAGGGTGCAAGCTTTTGATTAACTCTAAGAAGATAAGGCACCTCTACTATAGTACTGGATTTGTTACTTCAAACCATGACACTTGCAGATGAGGCTAGGGAAGAATCATGCTGACAACAGGAGAGCTGTGACCAGTCAGTGCTGACAATACCAAGTTAGATGGTCAAGGGTCTGACTTTGCCTAAGAGACCATTTCTTATGTTCTTGTGATGCTTGGGGGACTCCACCATGGCCACCTTGTCTAAGCATCAAAACAATAACACAGCTTGCTTTTATTTTATGATTTGTCACAGGAGAAAAGCATGGACTTCCTTTGCAAGTTGGCTGTCCAGACATGGCAGTTTTGAAGGCATGTGTCACTGGAAGGAAAGTATTGGATCACCTCCTTAATTAATTGTGGGATTAATGTAGTTCTGCCTTGAAAGAAGGCCATCAGTCTACTCCACCCAGGATCCTGTTCTGGAACAGCAGCTATTCAGAAACCACTAAAAAAGGAACCTAAGGAAGTTGCTTTTGATGCAACTCAGGACACCCTGCCACCTGGGACATCTGATCCTGCCATAGCATGCAGTTAAATAACAGCTGCAAGGAAAGAGAGAGAGAAACCCTTCCCACAGACAGTGCTTTTATTATTTAGAGATTAGAGACGAAGCAGGGCACTGTCCTAAATGAACACTTGGCAGTTAAGAACATAGTGCATCTGCTGTGCCTATGGAAGCACACAGATCACCCATTCTAAAGGGAAAGAAAACAGAGCTGCAGAAAGAAACCCCTCCGGAAGCCAAATTTTGGCTAGCCTATCACTGAATAGAAATAGCAAGAGGAGAAATGGGAGGGCCCAAGTAGCAGCCACATGTGTATGATATTCCCTCTTGTGGCAGAATCAGGCATTTCTTTGGTATTAAGAATTTTAAGATTAAAGCAGTGAACACCTCCAGGAAGAAAAAGAAAAGAAAAGAAAATCATGAAGTGGAAGAAAAAAAGAGTAAAGTGGAAGAAAAAAGAAACAGTAGATGAATGACTGAAATCCTGTTCTGCTACACTGCATAAGGCTAATGGCATCATCAGCTGCAGCAACATTTTGAAAATAAAACATTTCTGGCCCCTCTCCCCCGCACAAAGTCCTCAGGCTTTTTCTGGAACCCCTTTCATCACAGGGAAGCCACTGGGGAGTTTTTAGTTTCCAAAATTGCTGCCAGCATTAAAGTCATCAGCCTTACATGGGGTAGTGACATGAACAGGATTTCAGCAAATGAATAAGAATTAAAGCAGATTAAAAAAAGAGGGAGAAACTGGCAATTCTATGAAAGTTGCATATAAATACCTAATTGAATTAATGAATTCAATGAATTCATGAATTAATATCTATCATGAATTAATATCTTTCCAACTCTAAAGGAAAAAGAGAAAGGGACATATGCTTAGCCTCACTCTCTTCAACCTTTATCCAATTATATACTAAACCAAGCCCAGCTTCTCTAGAGATGTGTATTCACAACAAAATCTTTCTAGACAGTATACTTTCTCTGTGTATGCTACTGTTTTGACTGTTTTGACACATAGAGAGAAAGGACGTGCTGCAGCTAAAAATAAGCATTCACATTCCATGGACCAAGTAATCACATATCCTAATTACAAGGGGACAATATAGTTGTAATTAGCCACTATATCTTATACTTGCTCAGCCCAGAAGGAGAAATCACGTCAGAGTATTATTGCTGGCAGAGCAGTTACATCAGGGGATTGTTCCCTGACACATTTAACACCAGCAATGCATCTTGTATTCTGCTAGCATCCTGGGGCTTTACCAAATCTGAAAGCCTTTCAGCCATTGAAGAATAGGTTTGCTGCACTCTAATTTTCTTCCACAGAGACCAATAGAACTTGACATTTCTTAACCTTGACTGGATTGTTTATTAAAGATGAAGCTGGAAATATAGCAACCAGAGTGTGGTTAATTGCAAATGAAGGGAAACTTTATACAAAGTGGCCATTGTCTGCTAAGCAGTCCTGTCTTGGTTTGCACACTGCAGAGCTCTCCATGAAGCGTGCACTATTTTTAGTGTTCAGAGACACTGTCTGAAATCCAGTAGTAATTTGCAACTAGAGTAGGCCTATTGAGTCAACGCAATGTACAGACGTATTGACTCAACAAACTGCCAATGATTCAATGGGCCTACTCTAGTTCCAACTTACTACTGGATTTCAGCCAAAATACGTAATACAAAAGCAAAATGGAGATTTTATTAAAGACACCCTGAAATGCACACAGCTTGGTTAGCACAAGGACATTTTGAATGAAAGACAAAGTTAAACAAAGAATGAATGTTGAAGTAAAAGTGGAAACAACACATACTGTAATACTAGTTTTTCCTCTATCCCCAGACTACTGAAACCTTCCTAGTCCTTCAGTGCAGTAAACAAGGGGTTTATCAATAATAGATAAATAAACAAAGATTAAAAACTAGACACGTTCTATAGCAAGCAGTCTTCTAGGACCATAGAAACTAGATAGCATATAGATAGATAGATAGATAGATAGAGAGAGAGAGAGATAGATAGATAGATAGATAGATAGATAGATAGATAGATAGATAGATAGATAGATAGATAGATAGATAGATATATTCACTCTTTACAAAGAAACTGTATTTCTTCTAGACAGAATCAGAGATGTCACTATAATGCTGGTGGATCAGCCACACTATCTAAAGCACACTCAGTCTAGGAAGAGAAGAGAAACCACAGAAAATCCAAAGTCACTGCAAAAATGACACATGCACACCCAGCATCCCTGCCAGTGCCCATCAACCTTGACTTATGCCAGTGATACCACCCACATGCTGCCCACACATAGAAGAAGGCAATGAACTCACAATGAGGATGACAATCCTCAGAACACTGCTTTCATTTCAAGAAATACACCATCACCACACCATCCTTTTTCTACTGGGCCCTGTCGTATACCTGGCAACAACCCTATGACTGCAAAATCACAGGCATTCCACCAAGCAGACATCCAAGTCCTCATTACACTTCTTACGACCAACATTCTGGAGCACAACATACAAAGGTAAGGAAGGCAAGCTCAAGGAACAGGGGCCTTGCATAGACCCCTGAGCAGGCAGAATCACTTAGGGAGGAAAAAAATTAATCTAATTCAGCTATGAGAACTAGAATTCAGCCTATTGATAAACGCCAGTTTTGCAGTTTCTCATTCAAGTTCTCCTTTTTAACTTCCTTTCATAATTTAAGGCCAGACAGTAACAGAGTCCCTTGGGAGTCTGAAATGTTCCCTACTGGGTTTTCAGTGGTGCTATTTCTGAGGTTAGATTTATATCCACCTATTATTTTGTGCAGAGACTAGCCCCTCTGTTCTAGTCTCTGAAGTTGATGGCCTATATCAGACTAGAAAAGGAGCAGGTGAGTGAATGCCTAGTGTCATTTATAACATTGTGTCCTGTAACAGTACATAGACACATAGAGATGGCATCTGGTTTGTTGCAGGGTTTGGTCCCTGTGGATCTTTCTTATGTGGTGATATTGCTATTGAGTACGTGATCTGGGTTGGGGAGCTGTCTATAAGCAGATACAGGCCTGTCATCCCAGCTCTGTGACAGAGATGCATAATTTTTCAGGCTATGTTATAGCTCACTGGTGGTATGTTTGAGTAATTTTAGCTGGGAGTTACAGGTTTTGGATTTTTCCTCCACACTGTAAGATGATCTCAGATCTTGGAAACCTCCTGCACTGGGTCTAAAAGAGGTCTGGGGATAACATAGCCTAAAATGGCCAGTTATACCTTTAAGGTGTCTAGGGGTACAAATGGCAATCTTTTGCCTATTGAAATTGGGAAGACACATACAAGGAGTCTTGGGCAAGCAGTCATTTATGTCCTAGTGAAACCTCTCAGATTCTGTTGGTATTGTTCTGTGGAACCACAAGAGTCTTTAATTATGTCATTGTTTCCGAGGCTGTGGATGGCACCTCTCTTTGCAATCTCGGCTGTGCAGCAGGTGGTATCATAAAATAACATGGCTCAGATTACCAGCAAAAATTTAAATTGCATAGAAAAAAGAGCAATAGCTAGGGACAAAAATACATAAGAGCCCTGCTGAGTCAGACCAGGAATCTTATTGTACACAGTGGCCAGCTAAACCCTTTTAGAAGCCCATATCAAGATATAATAATGGTAATAGCACTGTTTGCCTGTGACTGGTATGCAGAACCATGCTCTCTCTGAACTCTGCATATAATACCATGCCTGACACCCTTGTCTGCCACGAATTTCCCTAATCTGTTTTAAAGGGGGAAGTGGGGAATCTTTGGCCAACAGGATGCTTTGGTCTACCATTCCCATCAACCCCAATAATCATAATCAATGATAAGGCTTATGGGAGCTGTAGTTCGAATATCTGAAGGGACAAATATTTTCTACTCCTGTTTTATTCCCTCTATGGATCTGCATGTGTTACATATGTAGGGATACTCAGCTATCCTTTCAGACAGGTCAGTCACCAAATGTTTAAATGTTTTTGCTCTATCTCATGTATACACTCTCAAGTAAGCAAACTGAAAATGAGCATACTGAGGAGAATGTTTAATGTGACATGCTTGTTTTGAGCATATTGCAAGTTTCTTAATGAAAGAGAACTTTCAAAGACTCAACCCCTCACTCAGCCTTAGGACGCCTGGTGGGATGGGTTGCTGTCGTAGGAAGCGGGGAGAACCTGTGGCAGAGCAGCACACAGTTTGTGTTGGGTCTCAAATTTGCATCCCCAGCATCTTCAGTTGTTCATCGGACACTGCGATGGGATAAGAGCTTAGAGCAGAAGAAAGTACAACATTGCCTAACAAACCAGTGATAGGGTTCACAGTAGAGGGCAGTTTGATGTGTTGTTGTGACTGCCAATCGTTTTCACTAGCCCTAAGGAGATTTCCTTCTCCGCTTCTAATGCTACCACTGCTCCAGCAGAAACCTTGAATACAAAATCTGTGCTTTTCTAGAAAGTTCAACATATAGATCCCAAGCGGAGGCAGGCAGAGTCTTCTTCCTTTAAAAAGATGGTGGCGCACTCATTATCTGCTAGCCTCTTTCTTCTGCCCTGATACCTTAAATGAGAACACGGAGGGGACCACCCCAGCCTTCAGCTTCCTCTGCCCTCCATACATCTCAAACTCCTCTGGGTGGAAATGTTCGGAGCAAAGGCAGGCGCCAGCGCCGGGGATCCACAGCTTCTGGGAACCGGGTTCAATGCGATTCACGGCCAGCATCCACTTCTTCCGCACCTCGTGGGCTTTGGGGAAACTGCCAGGAGAGACATGAAAAGCACTCGTTTTGGCTTGAAAAACAGACGCTGTGCCTGTGAACACACCTGGCAGCCCCGAAGCCCCGCCCACAAGCCCGTCGCTCCACCTCCCGCTAGACCACGCCCCTCGGCATGCAAACCCGAGCGCGGTGCTCATCGGCTTCTCCCTTTCTACAGCGAAGCCCAATGCCTGCCTTGGTTCGAAAGCGCGCTTTCGTGATTCTGACCTGTGAAAAGAGAGGCCTTTCGCGCGCTTCTCCCGAGTGTCCCGGTTGGGGCAGTTAATGGCAGAGCAGGCTTTGGGCATCCTCCTCTCCCCAGCTTCGGGACCCGACCGAATCTGAGCTCCCCCGCCCTCTGGCCGACTTCACCCTACTTTGCCTCGGGTGTCATGGCGGCCACACCGATGGCACGCTGGGAACTGACCCTAGACGGGACCCGTTGCAGGGAACGCCCCGCGCGCGGATTGGCCCGTAGGATGACCCGTAGCCGGCCGCGGAGGCTGCTGGGAGAAAGAAAACATGGCGGCCGGGCCGAGCAAGGCGCAGATTCAGACGCTTTTCAAACGGCTTCGAGCTGCGCCGCCCAACAAGGTACTGATCGCGCGGTGTTAAGGCAGGAGGAGGGGGCGGGTTTGCGTCCGTGTGGGGCGGAAAGGTGGCCGGGCTTCTCCTTTCGCTGCAGTTGGGTGCCTTTTCTCGTGCCGGTCCCTCGTCTTACTTCACCACCCACTCGGTGCCCGCTGGCCGTTTTAAGGAGAGTTGCGGCTTGGTGGGTGGCTTTTTGGTTTAAAACCAGGGCTACGGTTGTGGATAGAGATGCCGTTGCTCAGCAGTGGGGCCCAGCCTCTGTTTGCCTAAGGGGTAACCAGGTGTAACCCCCCCGGTGTGTTATAAGGCTCTCCGAGTACCGGGCCTTTGCCGGCGAGATGGACGACTCGGTCTGGCAGGGCACGAGGCGGGTGTCTTGTCGCCCTCCCTGTGTTTTTCCCCGCCGCCTTCTTGCCAGCTTTTCTCCCGTTTCTTGTAGTCTTGTTTTGACTGCGGCGCCAAGAACCCGAGCTGGGCCAGCGTCACCTATGGAGTCTTTCTCTGTATTGACTGCTCCGGAGTTCACCGGTCGCTGGGGGTGCATCTCAGTTTCATCCGGTGAGTTCTGGTTTCGTGGTTAAAAGAAAGTAGAAGACTTTCGTTAAGCCAGGCTGGAACATATGGTTCATTGTGTAACTCCAGTATTTGCTTACATTGCCTGTAATCATTTCCGGGAACCTTTTCTGTGGTTCGAATGTGTTTGATCAGATAATCGGGACTATAAATGCAGTCTAAATCCTATTGGATTACTAGTCTGGTTTAGTATTGTTTTCAGACACACAGGGTATCTGCGGTTAACAGCAAATATGTTTTTGTGCTGAAGATGCTACTTAGTTATGGAAACATAAAAAGAATTAATTTGAACCTTAATATTTGTGGTCAGAGAAGCCAGGAATGAACTTTACTGGGATACAGGAATGGATCTGAATTCATGCTTGTGAGATTTGCTTTGACTTTTAGTAGATCCTCAGATCCGCTGCTAGAGCCCAGTGCAAAAGACACTGATTGGTAACCCAGGAATTTGTTTATTTTAGAATGTGGAACATCTCTCAATCCCTCCATGCAGAGATCTGCTTCTGCTTACCCTAAGCATTATTCATTTCAGAAGATTATAATTTGGTCAGGAATTTACATTGCAGTGGCTGTTGGTATAGAGTTGCAGGTCAGAAACACTTGCTGATCTACTGCAGATAGAGACCTAATGGAAATCTAAAAGTACCTCTCAGTGTACTTAATTATATGGTTGTTGTAATAATTTGTCTATCTATAAATGTACTTTGGCATAGTATTTTTTGCCAATGTAAAGTTTGGAGGCCAAATCCAATGTGTACGTACCATTTGGAGTAGGTCCACTGAATAATGGGACTTAAATCAACACTTGTGTAAGTTCAGTTGATTCAGCGCATCTACTCTAGTTGGAAATAAAAATTGGGTTAAATTTGAGAGTCTCAGAATGAATTGCTGGTTGCTATAATTTTTTTTAAAAGTTGTTTTATGAATGCGGGTTTGCAAATGTGCATGTATGTTATTGTTAGCTATTGTAACAGCATAGTGTAAATTTTTTGATAGACTGTGTAGTCTTTTCTTTCAACACCATTAATTGTAAATAGCATCTGTTGTTTGTGTTATAGGTAGTGCTTGCATGTTTCCATTAATACAGACTATGGGGGGGGGAACCCTCAAAAGTGGGAGAGAATGATTATAATATAAAACTCTTGTAATTTGGAGAATGCATTGCTTCTTTCTTATATTCAAGTAGGCATCCTTCAGTCTCAAGAGACCGTGGTAACGTGTTCTGAATAGAGGTCTTGGAACAGCATCTAGTGTGGCTGAGAAGGCCAATTTGAGAGTGACAATCCCTTCCACACTGAAGACAAATACAATCTGTCAAGAATGCTGCTCTTAATTAGTAACTAATTACTAATTACTAATTACCACTAGAAGCTTTATTCTACATGAAAACAATAGATCTGTAGCCATTCCTAACCTCCCATTATATCACTGTCTGTCTCTTTTCAAACTAAATGAATCTAATCCTTTCCCAATAGGCGAGTTGGTCCACTCAATAATTTGGGTTACTCTTTTTTTCTGCAGTTGTTTAGTTATTTGAGTTCAATATGTCTGTGGAGCTTGAAAGCCTGCACATACTTTCAGAAAATTAGTTAGGTAAAAGGTGTCAGGTTGCAACATGATCTGTCTCCACAACTCAGCTTCTTGATCTTATTGCATAAACTCTTCAGCCCTTAGATTATTCATTGTGCATTTTAAATACTCTTAGTTTGTGATTTTCATGAACAGAAGTCACATTCTCTGTTGGAGGACAGCCATGTCAGCAAAAAGATTTCATCTTGAGATACGAGTCAAGCTGGAAGTGTCTGTGCCTCTTCTGATTGCTTTCTCATGTGACAGATGTGAGATGTTCAATGCATATTGCTTTCTAGATATCTCTGGCTGACATTACTATATGGAATAATAATGAACTCCATCCTACAGCTCGGAGCAGATTTTCTGGTTGACTGCGGCCCTCTTAACATTGTTTTGTCTTCTGTAGACTTGGCAGTATATAAGTGGATGTGTGAAGCAAAGGAAAGCATCCTTGCCCAGAGGGAGTTCCAGAATGCTTTTTGTGTTGTCTTTCTCTTTTTATGTGCTCCATGACCTTTTTTCTGTGCTTTGGAACAGTAAACTCATATTAGGGGCATAAATGGACTCTTATTAGGGGCACATTTAAGGAAGACTTATAAGAAATTGCTGTAAGGCAGCTGACAATACTAAAGGTAATAGCCCTATTGCAACAGAAGTGCAAACTTCTATTAACAAGACTACAGATATGGAGAAGGGTAACCTATTCTTAAATATTAGCCTTTTCCTGGCTGCGGCATGTATGAGCAAGTTTGTGCATGCATGTAGTCACCCCTGCCACCCCTACCCAGGTATTTATGATCTTTTGGGGCTTTTTTGTATCTTTTTGGGACAGGGGTTATTGGGTTTTCTTGTGAAGGAGGAGGGAGTTTGAGATGGAACCTAGCTAGACATATTTAAACAGGATTTCACTCCAATATTCTTAAATATATTCCTCAAGCTTGTTGTTCAGATTTGGTAGCTGAACAACAAGCTGTCCATCACTTTGCATTCAGGTTCAAGTGACTCTCTAACTTTGACCTGGTGAAATTTGTCTGAGAAAGTGACTCTAGTTTCTGTTCTCTTTTCAGATCTACAGAGCTCGACTCCAACTGGAGTTGGTTTCAGCTAAGATGTATGCAAGTGGGTAGCAATGCCAATGCGGTAAGGAGCCATTTGAAATTTATGTTCTTTGTTCTCATGCATGGGTATTTTTGTCATGTTCTTCTTTGAAGAATACCTTGATGGGGGGAGCAGTGGATGGTGATGTTTTATGGAAAAATTGCTCAATATGATGAACTTCCAAGGGGAAACTAGATTATTGCTGAATGCAAATGAAAACTGCACCATTGCTGTTCTGTGTTTGAAATGGGCCCTTTAGTTGCATACTTTTTTTACTTCCATTAATTTGTTTTTCTTTTGTTTTTGGAAAGCAGTGACTTTTTTTTTTTTCAGACTGCCTTCTTCCGCCAGCATGGTTGCATCACCACAGATGCCAGTGCCAAATATAATAGCCGTGCAGCTCAGATGTACAGGGAGAAGATCCGGCAACTGGCAAGTGCTGCCATAGCCAAGTATGGGAATGATGTAAGTGCAGAATAATGCATAGTTGCTATAACTAATTACCACTGGTAGCTTTATTCCACATGTAAGGGGTGAAAGATGATGATACTGATGTTCAGTAGATTGTCTTGTTTTTCAGCTTCTTATTGATGGGTTGAGTGGAACTCCAGGCCACTCTCCAGAAAAGAGTGATGCTGATTTCTTCCTAGAGCACACACAGGTGAGACGAGCCAACTTAGATCAACTTGGGTGGGTACTTTGGCTCAATAGTTCAAGTTTGGCATATTCATTTGGCTTGCAGCCTTGAAATGGTAGGCTAGATTTATAAACAGAAAGCTTATACCAAAGCAGATCAGTGGTTTGTTGTAGTCAGTATTATTTGCTGTGACTAGCAGCAGCTCCAGTCTCTCAGGCAGAGTCAGTCTTTCTAACCCTGCTTCCTAATAGTATCTAACTGGAAAAGCTGGGGGATTTGAACTTGGTCCTTATGCAGGCTGGGGCTGTGCTCTTCCACTGAGTTAAAGGTTCTTCCTGTTTTCAGTTACCACATCATCAACAGACACAAGTGATGGTTGCTTCCTTGCAATGTCTTGGTGGGTGGTTTTGAAAATGGAGTGCTAGCTTAAAAACCCTTCGTCTTACCAGAACTATTCTTGTGTCACATCTATCTTTCATATTTGGAACACTTCATGGGAAGACTGATAACTGACAGACTTCTAGTCTGGCCTTCAGCCAGCAGTCCTCTTAATTTCAATTACATACTCTGTATAAGTGTGTATAAGAATCTGGTGGTAATCATAGGAGACTAGATGCTTTTCCCAAAAACTGTTTATGACTCAAGGACTGGAACTGAGTCCGAAGAGATTTGAAATAATGTTACTTTGTCTCTACTCTTCCTTACAAGAAACTGCACTGAGGATTTTTGGAGCATATGTTATAATACTAGACTGTATTGGTAGTTGTTACTTGATTACTTAGCTGCTTGCTTAGTTCATCCAGCTCTTAGCTTATTACACCAGACTTTACAACATCTACAATTGAACTGTGATCTAATTGTACTGGATTATTGTTGAGTCTCCCTGAAGCTTCTTTAACTTTCCTTAAGGCCTGGGATGTAGCTGAGATTGGCCAAAGTGCAGTAGAGTCCTCACTGGAGTTGGAGAAGACACCAAAGCTATCTGAAAGCAGTGAGATTTCACGTGAGTACTGTTACTGAACACATGTGCTTAGTTTCTCTTCCCATATTTAATCTCCCTGGGCCCAGATGGAGAGGCTTAATCTGGTTTGAGTATTTATGTAGTATAATCTATGCAATGTGACTAGAAAATATGAAAGTGCTTCACTGTGACACATGGTGGCATCTCACTAGAACCTCTTAACAGCCTTGATCCTGTTCTGAGATGCACATTTAAGAGGGCTGCATCCCTATATAGAAAATATTAAGCATGTGGAAGTGGTTCTGTTGGTTGCTTTTTTCTTGGTTGCCAGTACGTTTCTATTGATTTGTCTAGGTAGTTTTCTCTATGGCATATGCTGAGTTCTAGAACATCACATGTTTGTGAGACTAGAAGACATTGGTATCTCTATTGAGTCTAAGAAATAATTAACAGTGGATCAAGAAGTATATGTTTTATATATATATATATATATAATTTTCTGGGTTTTTTTATTTTAAGAACCTGACAATGGACCGTCTACTGACTTGCTGAGCACTTCTCCCAGAGGATCTCTTGGTAAGTGTAACTTTTTAAAATTGTTGTCAGTTCAGAATATGGTTTGTGTTAACAAAAGTACTTATTTTAGGTGCTGTCATAGGTAATCTGCATTTCTGACCAAGCTTGAGTCGGTTCTTCTCATTATTGTAGGAGGATTTGAGACACAACTCTTGATTTTTGAGTATCATGGAATCATAGCCAAAAATCATTTAATCCAAAGTCCTGCTGATGCAGGAAATTCACAGTTACAGCATCATCCCTGGCACATGGCCATCCAGATTCTCTTTTATTCTTTTTAGCTACTGGGCACTCTTCCCTTTCATTTATCACTCATTTTAAATGTGCATCCCTAGGTTTGCCAGTTTCTTATTGGCGGACCCCTTCTGCACTTGTGATTCCTGTGTCTGTCTGTTTGTTTGTTTATTTATTTATTTATTCATTCAATTTATATCCCGCCCTTTTAGACAAAGTCTACTCTGGGCGGGTTCCACCACACATTATAACTAAAACAGTTAAAAACAATTCAAAACAATAATGATTAGTAATGTTCAAGATGGGAAAACAGAAAATTATGATAAAAATAATAAGTCAAGTATTGACAGGAGGGAAGTCCTGCCTGAAGAGCCAAGTTTTTAATTGGCTCTTAAAAACACCCAGCGAGGGAGCCAGGCGGATCATTGATGGGAGGCTATTCCATAGTCGAGGGGCCACTGCCGAGAAGGCCCGGTTTCTTGTTCTTTCTCTCCGGGCCTCTCTCGGCGTTAGGCCCCTCAACCGTCCCTCCTGGCTATGGCGAGTGATTCGGGTAGATCTAGGTGGGAGAAGGCGATCTGTTTGGTTAAAGATCTGCAAATCTGTAAACATTTAAGAAGCAATGTTACCAGTGCCATTCTCCAGTGAGTGCCATGGCCAAACATGCTCGCATTCTCTTGGTTTCAGCATTGCTTTTAGAATATATAAAAAAAGCAAAGTGTGCTGCTTATATACCGCCCCATAGCACTTAAAGCAATCTCTGGGCAGTTTACAAGTTAATTATGCAGGCTATACATTGCCCCCCCCCCCCCCCCAGCAAGCTGGATACTCATTTTACCGACCTCTGAAGGATAGAAGGCTGAGTCAACCTTGAGCTGGCTACTTGGGATTGAAGCCCAAGTTGTGAGCACAGTTTTGTCTGCAGTACAGCACTTTAACCACTGCGCCACGAGGCTCCTGGAATACTGTTGTCCATGAGCTCCACACTAGGAAACCATGGCTTCCTTTGCCTGCAGTCCTCTTTTGGACCTCCTCTTGATAGTCCTCTGAGCACAAGCAGAGTCCAATGTGTGCCTGTCTTTTTCTCCTTCAGACGCATCCATGTGTCTGTTTCCACAAGGGGCTGCTCCTGCCAGAGGTAACTGGCTAACTGCCTACACTGGCTGCTCGTGGTTGCCTTTCCTTTCTGTTTCTGTGGTTCTGTCTCCAGGCCTGTGTTTAGCTGTCTTGCAGCTTCCAAGTGTCATTTCAAATGAGAAAGGTGTTGTTGTTACTTGCTAGTGTGGTTGAGGATGCCTCCTGTTCTCAGGCACTGCTGCAGGCTGCTCTCTGCTAACATGAGTTGTGCTGGAGGGAGTCTTGAAGCTGCTAACTGGTCTCTTGCAGTTGGTAGGCAAGCTCCTTGAAGACATAACCCTGTTGTGATGCTCTTTTGCTCCTAGACAAACCTCTTTTGTCTTACTAGTTATGCTTCGGATTCACAGGCAGTGGTTGTTACTATATTTAAGGTCATTTCTCAGATACCCGAAATCTCTGCTCTTAACTGCACTCTTTGAGGCACAATTTCTTGGCATGGTTTTTATTCTGCTTTCTTGACTGGGGGTGTAGCTCTAAGAATCTGAGGACATCTGATAGTCTGAAATAGCATGTTGTGGCCTGTCACATTGCTCCTGGATTTCTGTATGCTGCTACCAGGACTATTGGGTGTACTAACCACATATATTGGTACACTTGGCCTAGCAGTTCTTGTGCTACAAAGGCTTTAAACACCTGGTGCAAGTATTGGTACTAATAGCAACTTACCTATTGCTGTCTTCCTATCCTACTCACTCATTGCTTTTTTCTTGTCACAGAAATAAAGCCTTCTCTCATTGGAAAAAAGAAGCCAGGTGCTACCAAAAAGGGGGTATGTCTACTGAAAGAGTTTTTTTCCTCTTACCCCATGCATCAGCTTTTTTCTTCTGGCATGCTTTCTTATCCATTCCTTTGTGAGTGATCTTCTGGTGCAATATTTAGGGCATACTTTATCTATACGGCATAGATGTTTGTGGGGGTAGCGACCAAGTAAAATGGAATGAAAAAGACAGAGCTTCTATAATTAATACCCTGTTTCCCCTAAAATAAGACCTAACCTGAAAATAAGCCCTAGTATGATTTTGCAGGATGCTCGTAATATAAGCCCTACCCCAAAAATAATCCCTAGTTAAGTGAAACCCTGCCTTCCACCATTGTGCAGCTACCAGAAGAAGATGACATGACTGTATTTGAATAAATGTAGATTGTTGTACATGAAAAAAATAAAACATCCCCTGAAAATAAGCCCTAATGCGTTTTTTGGAGCAAAAATTAATATAAGACCCTGTCTTATTTTCGGGGAAACAGGGTACTAGCAGTGAGTGTTCAGAGTGTTGATTACATAAGCATCCTGGCAAAATAGCTAATGCCCGGTGTCTGTAGACTGATATGCATTGACTAGGCTTTTGTCTTTGCAATGTTCCAGCAATGAGTTCTGCTTTCAGGAGAGAGTTTATTGTACTGTGGCCTAAGTAGTGTATTCCTGTGTCTAAATAAGTGGATTGTCATCAATGAAAGCTCAAACTGAAAGAAATCTGTCTTAAAGGTGCCTCAAAATTTTATGTGTGTGTGGTAGTTTGTTTTTGTTGTACATACTACAATAGATTAGGACATCTACTTGTTTGGAAATTGTTGTTCTCAGTTTACCCTGGAGAATGAACAATATACTGTTAGCAGTGAAACAACAGAAAAAATCTTGCTGCTAATGATGTTGAATGGATCTGCACTGATACAGTGGTGCCTCGACTTACGAACTTAATCCGTCCGAGAAGATGTTCGTAAGTCGAAATGTTCGTAAGTCGAAGCACCATTTCCCATTGAAATGCGTGGGAACGGGATTAATCCATTCCAGCATTTTTTTAAAATACCAAAAAAAAAAAAAAAAAAAAAAAAACCACTGCAAGCCCCATAGGAACGCGCTGGGGCTGCAAAAAACAAAACAGATCCAAAAATAAACATTGGAGCAAGTCCCACGCTGGGACTGCAAAAAAAAAAAATCACCAAAAAAACAACAGCAACAAAGCACAGAAACATAACCCCCCCAGCCCAACCCCACCCTGCAAAAGCCACCCAAAACAGTTTTAAAAAAGCAAAAAGCAGCACCTTACCTCATCAGTTGGAAGCCTCCTCTGATCGCACTCACTCCCCGGCCGGGCTCAGCCTCCCGGGCTTTCAGTGCCACCGCTGCGGCCGGGAGGCGAGCTGCCGGACCATCCCGGCCATGCTCAGCCTCCCAGGCTTCCGCCGGCGGCGCCGGGAGGTGAGCTGCCGGACCATCCCGGCCGGGCTCAGCCTCCCGGGCTTCTGCTGCCGGGAGATGAGCCGCAGGACCATCCCAGCTGGGCTCAACCTCCTGGGCTTCCGCCGCCGCCAGGAGGCCTCCCGGGATTTCACTGCCGGCGCCCGGCAGGCCTCCTGGCGGCGGCGGTGAAAGCCCAGGAGGCTGAGCCTGGCCGGGATGGTCCGGCGGCTTGCCTCCCGGTGGCGGTCGTGGCGGCGGCGGCGGAAGCCTGGGAGGCTGATCCCGGCCGGGATGGTTCGGCGGCTTGCCTCCCAGCGCCAGCGGCGGTGGAAGCCCGGGAGGCTGAGCCTCCCTTTTCCTAACCGTTGGGGCGAAAGAGCTACAAAGAAGCAGCCTCTTCGCCACCAACGGTTTGAATTTCCTGCCTTTTCCCCCTGCCTTTTTCTGTTCGTACGTCGAAGCTCCGTTCGCAAGTCGAAGCAAAATTTTGCGACCGGAGCTGTTCGTAAGTCGAAATGTTCGTAGGTAGGGGCGTTCGTAAGTCGAGGCACCACTGTAAACGCAATTTTCCCACCATTTCATGTTGGTAATAAGGGCCCTTCACAGTCACTGCAATCACAACTCTTTTCAATTTGCTGAGCTGAGGATCACCTTGAGGTGTGGGCTCAGTAGCACCTCTTATGCAGGAAAGCCAGATTCCAGCAGTGGCCTCTTTCAAGATTTACTGAGGACCCTGTCTCCATTTTCTCTGGATTCTGTTTTATTTGGCATGCCCAAAACTGAATAGTGTACCTAGATAGAGTAGAATTGAGAGCAAGATTAGAAAGCTAAATCACTGAAGAAAAGCAACAGAGAAATGAGAGGGAGGGAGAGTTCGACCCTTGGTAAACTTGGAATACCTGAGTGGTCATACTGACCATTGAGCAGGTTATATATATATGATGTAAATGAAGGGTGGAACCTGCATTATACCAAGACCTATGAAGTTACCATGTTTTCATCTCCCTCTTCATGAATTAGTGGGAGCCATTGAAATTAGTCTACTTGTTTCCTGAGTGTTTCTGTGCTCCTTGCATAGGCTACAGTAGCTGATCGTAAGGACTTTGTGGGTGTTCATATTTTAATGACACATAGTGTCCTAGCTTTTCTTGGAATCTTTATTTTGCTTTCTTTTTTCCAGTTGGGGGCCAAAAAGGGTCTTGGAGCCCAAAAAGTGAGCAGTCAGAGTTTTACTGAAATTGAACGGCAAGCCCAGGTGGCTGAAAAACTACGGGAACAGCAGGCTGCAGAGTACAGGAAACAAGCAGAGGAGTCCATGTGAGTGAGGTTCAGATATGGATGAGCTGGCTCACCAAGGTGTTGAGACAAATACTTCTTTTCAGCTTGGGATGGTGAAGTCTTAGCATGCAAGAAAGCAGAACCAAATATGTGTTGCTTTGCCTTGAATGCGTGGATAGTAGATTCTTTCCACTAAATGGGTTGTGATAGTGCCCTGATTCTCCATCTATTTTGTTCTGGTTCTTATACTCCAAATTAAGAGATAGTGGGATGGATCATATTTGTCATGGGAAATTTCTGTTTGGATTCTGCTTTTAGATGAACTACTCTCTCTTTCAGAGTGGCGTCTATGAGACTGGCCTACCAAGAGCTGCAGATAGACCGTAAGAAGGAGGAGAAGAAACTTCAGAACCTGGAAGGCAAGAAGCGTGAACAGGCTGAGAGATTGGGCATGGGTTTGGTGTCCAGAAGGTACTCGCTTTGCTTGAAAGACAAGGGGTGTGCCTTAAAGCCATTTGGCAGTTGTGCAGCTGCTTTCTCAATACGCTAGGAGAAAATTGTCCTTCAGAAAACCACCTCTGATGAGCCAAGCTCTGAAGTCAGCTGTGTGTGGAGTGGCTTGTAGAACCTCAGCCATGTTTTGAGAATGAGATCTATACCATTGCCCTAGAATTTCCTTTAGCCCTTTTTGTGAAGTTTTTCTTACTGTGGTTTAGAAGTAAGGGCGAATTGTAGGTAGCATCATATAGGATCTGACAAGTTCAGCAGTATTTTGAGGATTTGGAATATGCTACGCTGTTTTAGCTCTTTCGTTTAAACACCCCAAAATGGCACTTTACCAGTAGATAGCATAAGATAAACAGTGACAAAAACCTGCCTGTAGGCTACAATTGAAATCCCTATCTGCTCTTGCTATTGTCTCTACTAGTGGCTAGTTCAGGGCACAGTTGGTGAGTAGATGAACACATCTAATTAATGCTAGGCTGGAAGGATTTCTGGAAATGTCATGCAGACCAGTTTGAGCTTTTTAAAATGAAAGTGAGCCATAAGCCTAAGAAAGCTGGGCCTTCTTTGTGTGGCAATATAGTTCTAGTGTTGAGGAATTATATGTTGGAATCTGTGGAGCTCTGCCAAGACTTTAACTTGGTGCTGCTTCCTACTAGTTCCATCTCGCATTCTGTCCTCTCTGAGATGCAAGTGATAGAACAGGAAACGCCTGTGGCGGCAAAGTCCTCTCGTTCCCAGCTGGATCTGTTTGAAGACACTGGAAGCTTCACATCTGGACCTCCCAAGTAAGACTGAGCTTCGCAGGGTCCCTTCAGTCTTCCTTAATATGTCTCTATCCAGACCGAATAAATTCCTTTATCATTTGTTTTGCAGGTACAAAGATAATCCTTTCTCAATAGGAGATGCTTTTGGCTCACAGTGGGAAACAGACAACTCTTCGTGGGGGACAGACAAAACAGAAGAAGAGGCTGATATCACAGTCTCCAACATCCGGCCCATTGGTGACAGGTAGGGGAAGGCGTGCGGTCCTTTCTACATTGGAAATCAGTTAGGGTCCTGCCGTGTTGTTCTTCACCCAATAGTTAAACAAAGCTTGTTTGGCCTTCCAAGAGCATTTGCCTAGAGCAGTAGTTCCCAACCTTGGATCACCCAGGTGGTCTTGGACTGCAACTCCAGAAGCTTTCACCACTAACTGTGCTGACCGGGGTTTCTGAGGGTTTCAGTCCAAGAACACCTGGGTTACCCAAGGTTGCGAACCACTGGCCTAGATCATTGTCCAAGTGGAAAAGTATTCTAAAATGTATCCTTACCTCTGAAACAAAAAATATCAATATGAAGAAAACTAACAGAAGTCATTGGATTAAAATAGGTGGAATTCCCTTGAGTAGTTGCCCTGATTCTGGCTTGAAAACAAGAGTAGTTCAGCTCCAGCCACCTGCCTGGAGATGAGGGAACCTGCATTCTCAAATAATCTGTAAGGCATCAGGTTGGAAAAGGCTAGTCAAAATGAGCAACTGTATGGCCCTGTTCTTAATTAAGCATGTTCATGGTGTCAGTCTAAGTTGGAACTTAACTGAACTGAGGTGTTCTGGTTGTTGGTGGAGTAGTCTGAATTAGGTTGTCACTAGAGATGGGATACTTGTATTCGTTTCCCAGGGAAGACAAATACGAATATTGTCACCACAGGGGGTCAGGCCCTTTGGACCCTCCCTCCAGAACCAGCCTGGTCCACTCACCGGGCTTCATGTGGTGCGCATGTCCATTGTCAGTAACATCGTACCAATTGTGGAAGTAGCCCAGCTGGTGCTTCCCTGCCTCCCTGTGGTGCTGAGCAGGGAAACTTGTATCCTGCCTCCTTGCCGGGTTGGTCAGCAGTGCAGGGAGGTGGGGAAGCATTGGCCAGGCTACTTCTGCGATTGGTGTGATGTTACCGAAAATGGATGTGCTCGCCACACAAAACCCAGTGAGTGTCCCAGGCTGGTTCGTATTCGTATTCCCAGGGATGCGAATACAAAGCTTCCATGTCTAGTTGTCACTATGGGACTGTAGGGCACAGGGTTTCTTACTTACTGCATAAATGCCATACTTTCTCTTCCCTTCTATTCAGACCCACCAACAGAAGAGAGACAGAGAGTAAGATATCCGTAGTGGAGTCCAATGAAGCTAGACAGAAGTTTGCAGGAGCAAAAGCCATTTCATCTGATATGTTCTTTGGGCGGGAAGCTGATGCTGAGGTAAGGGGCCATGTGATGTGCATGCCTCAGGCTGTCATTCTGGCTGTCCCCAGCAGTAACTAAGTTGGCCACCACCAACTTGTTTCCTGTGTGTTACTTTTGTTTTTCAGTATGAGGCCAGATCCCGGCTTCAGCAACTCTCTGGCAGCAACTCCATCAGTTCTGCTGATCTTTTTGGAGAGTCTGAGACAGTGAACTCAGGTACGTCAGTAAGCAGTTTGAGTTCTGGGTGTTATTTTGGAGCACCAGGAGATGGAGTGAGAGGCCATTGTGGCTCCTGTCTCACTGATGCAGAACAATGGTTTGTCGGGGTCCAGCTGGTATGGCAGGGGATGGCTGTGGTGCAGAGCACTAAGCAGAATACATGTCTGACTTAGAGTTGCAGGAGCTTATGGGTAAATTCCCGTAGAGTTGTCTCATAGGATCCTGTCATCATTTTTGCTCCCTTTTAGGTGGTGTATCAATTGGAAATGTACTGCCTGCTGCTGACATTGCCCAGTTTAAGCAAGGAGTGAAGTCTGTTGCAGGCAAGATGGCTGTTCTGGCCAATGGTGTGATGAACTCCCTTCAGGTGAGATGTAGATATTATTGTAAGCTTGCAATGTTCTAATGTTCTTAGTAAGTGGATTTAAATGCTTTTTTAAACACATGTATTCTGACATCAAATCACAATATAGGAAGCAGTGTATGATGTCTGTTAAAGCCTATTTGGAGGTTCAGACGCTTATAACAGTTCTAAAATAGCTGTTTGGTCAGTCTACTCAAAGGTATAGATCAGTGGTCCCCAACCTTTTCGGAACCGCGGACCAGTTGGGGAGGCAGGGTCTGTGCGCCACACCCACCCATGAACACGCCACGCCCACCCGTGAACATACGCATGCGCCACACCCACCGGGCGGGTGGGAGATCTGTCTCTGCGGCCTGGTCCTGCGAAGCCCATGGACCGACACTGGGCTGCGTACTGGGAGTTGGGGACCCCTGGTATAGATGACAACACCCCATATGCTGAGTTTAAATTCTGAAATTTTGCTAGATGATTTTGACTCCACTAGGTGGCACTAACATCCGTTAAAATACCTGGTATTTGTAATTTTACAATTACAAATTCAGTCGGTCTTGCAACTTAACTGTATTTGCTTAGAAGATAAGCCCTTGGAGGAAGCTCCTGAGTTCTTTAAAAATAGTAACAACCAGTCAGAAGCAAGACCAGTAGCCTTAATGAGAAAGGAAACCAGTGTTTCTACAAAGAAACACTTATTAAGAAAGGCAAGAGGAGGAGCTAGGAAAGAGCATAAAAGCCAGGCCTCCTAGCGAGTGCCCTTGCTTGAGCGCAATAGTCACGCCAGTCTTTAAAAAGGGAAGGAGGGGGGACCCAGGAAACTACAGGCCGGTTAGCCTAACGTCTGTTCCAGGGAAGATGGTGGAAAGCCTCATCCAAGATAAAATCTTAAAACCCATAGAAGAACAAGCCTTGCTGATGGAAAATCAGCATGGCTTCTGTAAGGGTAATCCTTGCCTCACAAACCTTTTAGAATTCTTTGAAAGGGTTAACAGGCATGTGGATGTGGGCGAACCAGTGGATCTGGTCTATCTGGATTTTCAGAAGGTGTTTGATGTGGCCCATCACCAAAGGTTGCTGAGAAAACTCCACAGTCAGGAGATAAGAAGGCAGGTCCTCTTGTGGACTGAGAATTGGTTGAGAACCAGGAAACAGAGAGTAGGTGTCAATGGGCAGTTTTCACAATGGAGAGAGGTGAAAAGCGGTGTGCCCCAGGAATCTGTCCTAGACCCGGTGCTTTTCAACCTGTTCATCAGTGACCTGGAGACAGGGATAAGTAGTGAGGTGGCCAAGTCTGCAGATGACACGAAACTTTTCTGGGTGGTGAAGAGCAGAAGGGATTGCGAAGAGCTCCAGAAGGATCTCTCCAAACTGGGAGAATGGGCAGCAAAATGGCAAATGTGTTTCAGTATAGGAAAATGTAAAGTAATGCACATTGGGGCAAAAAATCAAAACTTTAGTTATCAGTTAATGGGTTCTGAGCTGTCCGTGACGGATCAGGAAAGAGATCTTGGTGTGCTGGTGGACAGCTCGATGAAAGTGTCAACCCAGTGTGCGGTGGCAGTGAAGAAGGCCAATTCCATGCTAGGTATCATTAAAAAGGGGATTGCAAATAAAACAGCCAACATTATAATGCCATTGTACAAAACGTTGGTAAGGCTGCACCTCAAAAAAGACATTGTGGAACTGGTAAAGGTGCAGAAGAGAGTGACTAAAATGATGACTGAGCTGGGGCACCTCCCTTATGAGGAAAGGCTAGTGTTTGGGGCTCTTTAGTCTAGAAAAAAGGCGCCTGAGGGGGGACATGATTGAGATGTATAAAATTATGCAGGGGATGGAGAAAGTGGATAGAGGGGAGCTATTTTCGCTCTCACGCAATACCAGAACCAGGGGACGTCCACTCCAATTGAGTGTTAGGAGTGAGAACGGACAAAAGAAAATATTTCTTTACCTAGCGTGTTGTTAGTCTGTGGAACTCCTTGCCACAGGATGTGGTGATGGCAGCTGGCCTAGATGCGTTTAAAAGGGGATTGGACAGATTTTTGGAGGAAAAGTCTATCGCAGGTTACAGGTCATCATGGGGATGTATAATCTCCAGGCTTAAAAGGAAGGTACCTCCAAATGCCAGATACAGGTATCTAGTTGTCTCGTGTACTACCAGAGGCATCTGGTGGGGCCACTGTGAGATACAGGGAGCTGGACTAGATGGGCCCTTGGCCTGATCCAGCAGGGCTCTTGTGTTCTTAAACCAAGAATGGAGACCTTTTGTGCATCCCAGTGATTTGGTTTTCCCACAGTGACATGCTGGTGGCTGTATTGGGTGGGGTTGACAGAAGCTGAAGTTAAAATCCATGCAGGAGTTTTGCCCATTATTTGGGTGGGGAGTGAGAACTGTGATGAGCTTGTGCAATGAACAGCAGAATTGTGAAAATTGGCCGTACTGGATGGTGTTCAAGGGCTACTGAGTATTTCTTCTGATACTCCTGGTTAGTTCAGCTGGGAACATTTGCCCTGATCCTCAAAAGCTGGAAAATGGGAGACTTGTATAGATCAACTGGAACTAGAAGTTTGGAGCAACCTTATTGAAGCTGTACGCTCACCTGTTCTTTGCTGCAAGAAACCCATGTGTCAAATTGGTGTCCCTTCCAAAAAACAAACCAACCCAAAACTGTTCATCAGTGCCATGAGTATTTATAGTCTCTCCACTGCTTCCCCCCCCCCACACACACACAATTGCAAGCTGACTCTTTCTCCAGAACACTAAGGGTCAGTTCACGTACTGTTTCACCATGAAGGCAAAATACACAATACAGATTGGGACCTAGATGCGGGCATCACCTACTCCTAGGGATCTGTTAAACCAGAGGTTCAGTTTTGCACTCCAGCTGCCAATTTTTTGTTTGTTCGTTTACTTCCTAATTTGCAGCTTTCTCAGATGACAAAGACTGTACTGGTTCAGACCAGACATACTAGCCGAGTATTCTTTTCCCACTATTTGCAGACAGAGGCATGAGGATAGCCCACAAGCATGGCATGAGTGCTGCAGTAATACCCTCCTGCTTGTGTTCTCCAGCAACAGGTGTTGAGAGCCATATTGCTTCTGGTGCAGGAAGTAATATACAACATTGTGTCCAGTGGCCATTGATACTCTTAATCTCTACAGAAAAAATGGCACTAAAACATATGTTGTGTTCTTGTTTACAGCAACTGGCTGTTTATAGTGCAGCTGTTGCATACTCCAGGATGGACACAGAGTCTTCTCCACTAATAAGGACATCCTCATACCTGATTCACAAGGCCTTTATCCAGAACATTGCATCAGGGATTTTCTTCATAACTGACGCTTGACTTGGTGTGCAAGTTGGTCAGCTTTGGGCTGGCTTTTATATCTATTTGCTTGGAAATTTTGTACTACTGTGGACAGTTTGCTAAGCGGGCTGATAGTCTCCCTCTCTCCACCTGCTTTTTAGGATCGCTACGGCTCCTATTGATGATTCAAGAGAGTGTGCACCTCATGGGCATTGGTAGAACAGAACATGCACCTTGAGCCCACCTGGAAAAACTCAACAGGATTTCTTTTCAAGCAGAGCATGGTTGGGAGCTGCTTGAGAAATAGAAGGAGAAATGGATATGCCTAGCACTTGCTCAAAACCTCTCTGGATATTGTTTTCTGTTAGAAACGAAACAAAAAATTCTTCAAAGCCCTAGCCTCCAGCTAATGGTGTTCATGGGATCTTCCAGAGAACATCCCTCTGCTGCTGTACACTGAGGCAGAGCTACAGACCGGCTGTGGGTGGTGCTGCTCTTTATGCTTTTAACCCCCTCCTTGGCTGCTATTGGTAAGACTAATATTGTGGAGGCAGGAGATCATGTTTAACACCTTTTACACTGCTGCATCCAAGGAAAGTTGCAGTAAATAATGCAGTGCTGGGGAATCCCTAAAGCCTAAGCTGTCTTGTAAAACACTTCTACACAAGGTAATTTTTACTGCCTCTCTGAACCAACATGGTAGACAGAACTCTTTTCAGGACACTGACTTATAAAGGTCTAAACCTGTACTAAAGAACAACAGATCAAGGCATGCTTGGGCTTGGCAGTATTCTGTATCCTGGCAGTATTGTGCAAGTCTGGTAGGTGATTGGAAAATTACATCCTTGCCCCCAGCTCCCAAGGATTGATGTGTGTGAGAGAAGACCTTCAGGAGGGTAAGGAAAAGAAAGTAATGACGCCTTCAGTTTTCATGTAACCTGCTGTCTGGCCTCATTTGTGCTTTCTGATTTTTTATTTCCTTTCAGACCTTGGAGGAAACTGGGAATAGAATGAAAAAGACAGTGGTCACTCTCTCCACTGCCTGTGTTCCTATACCTCTAATGCAGCAATTGTTGTTCTGCCCTTGTTCCCCTTGGCTCGCCTGAATGTCATAGCTGTTCTGTGTGCTACGTGTTGGAAGAGGAAGTAGACTCAAAAAATATTTCTACTACTTGTCCAGGCTTCACTGCTGTCCCTTTGCCCTTTTTAGCTTCACATTATGGGATTTTCGTTTTCAATCAGTGCAATTCCAACTTGTGTTGGAGAAGGAGGAATTTGGAGCACATAACAATGCTCCATTCCTCCTACAATGCTGCTCTTGATAACCCCCAAAACACAGAAGGTGCCCTACCACAAAGCACATGCTTGTGTCTGCATGCCTTACCCTCTGTTTCTAAGAGTTCATTATATTGTTCCATTGGGAAGGAGATCTCTTCAACACAGTGGGGCCCTGAGTTCATGTGAAATGATGTTGTCATGATCCTTCTGCACTTGACTGCATGACTGCAAGCTGTAGATTCATCTGGAAGCCTACATCATATCTGCTATATTCCATAAGGAGCAAGACCATTAATTCCTCTTAACGGGAGAACAACCACTAGGAATGCACTGAAATTAGGCCTTTGCCTTCAGTAAGATCCTGAGGGAGGTGAGCTTACCAGTATGGTTTGCAGATTTCCTTTTGGTGGAGCAGTCTCTTGCCCACTTCCATATTTGTGTGTTCATCAGTGCAATTGGGCTGCTTTCTCCTTGTGTGCTTCCTAAGAGAGTAAATGCCTGCATGGACTGACTGGAAATCTCCCTGCCATCACCTTAGCTCTGCTCCACCATCACCCCCTTTTTTCCCTCTCTGGCGTCTGAAAATGCACTGTTTTAACTCTCATTCCTGCAAATTTGTCTTAAAGCACTTGCTCCTTTCTTGGGCAGGAGGGTTGCAGAGCTTTGGTTTGGCCCAATGCTCTACTCCAGAATGGGAAGTGGGTTCCCTTCTTGGACTATCTGTGTACTTTGAGTTAATGGTAGTGTTAATGAGCTTTGTGTGGCCAGGGTTCGGCCTCTGCTGTATTGGGGGGGGGTGTCCAAGGGGGAGTGATGTAGGTCCCCCTCCCCAGTGAATAAAATCAAATACCTGTGTGTTCCACCTTCGTGATGTTTCTTGCCTTCAGCTATATTCCCATGGAGGTGGAGGTAAATCTATGCAAACAGGAGCGCCTCCCTCCTCCCTAAATATGCCAGGTTAAGAAAGGACACTATGGACTTAAGGACAGACAGGCAGGTTAGAGTGAAGAGGGCAGGATTCATGGTATGGAAAGAGCATTGAAGTTTAGCAGTTTATATTATTGTTCTTTCACAAATTTGAGGCTGATGTAGCAAACATTCTGGGCTCTAAAGTTTACATCGCTTCTGCAGTTACAATACAATGTAGGCATACTGCCTCAAAATTGGGATTCTAAGTCTCTTTATTGGGCATAACCTATCCCCATATTTAACTTCCCCTTGGCTGAGGGCATCTCTCAAGTAGCCTTGGTACTTTTATTTCTTCCAGAAGACACTTCCACAAAAGTGAAGAGTGAGCTGGGTTTTCACTTTTCACAATACATCTTGATTTTTTATTGTTTCTGTACCACTTTTCACTAAAAAAAATCCCTATGAGGTTGCAGTGTGAAAAGGCACAAAATATAATAAAATCAACTTCATAAAAGTCATTTACTATAACTGATCACACTGGTCATCAGGAAAATGCCTGAGAAACCAAATAGGAAACATTTGGGTGTGTTCTTCATCTCAGTAAAAGGGTAGTTTTAAAATGGTGGGCAACACAGCAGAAAAGCCCCTTCAGTGCATTGTAACCAAATGATATTCATTAAAGCCATAGCAAAACAAGCTGCGAAGAAAATGTCTGACACACAGTTCACTTTGTGCAACATGCTTTATTTGCTGTATATGATAGTTCCCATATCTTAAAACGTTTTACGAAATAACAATAAATATCTTATACTTGGACTAATAAGAGGGAACTGAAAACAATTATCACTCACTCAGAACAGTTCTTCAAAACAAAGTATAGAGGTTTCTTATCCTTACAAATGTCATGCTGTATTATATAAACTGAAATGAAATTAAGTCCTAATTGGGACGTAAAAGTAATAGGGGGGCATATCCAGAAAAGGTGTAAATTAAACCTGTGGACAGCAGAAGCCCAAGTACCATATTTTACAAAAGTCCTCTTCTCCAGTGCCTTAAAGATGAAGAGGTTTACTATGTGAGTCAGTTTTAGCATTCGTTTTTCAGCATTAAACATAAAGATGTCTACCTAACCTGAATGTTTCTACTGATGATTTGCCACAAGAGGGCAGTAGGACCCTGCAGTTAGCATTAGCCTTTATATGAAATGCAAAGCTGCTGAGTGGGAAAGAGTTTCAGATTTGATGGGATTACAATAGCAAGCCTCCCTAAAGGGGACATCTGGATGTGAGCATGCTCTGGGAGCTTGTGGGAAAAGGAGTGTTATTTCCCCCTGCTTCCCAACTCCTGTGTCTTTTCTGTTATTAAGGACATAGGATTAGCTTGCGGTCCCATGGTGTGCATTTAGTTCTCAGATGAATCTGTCTCTTCTGTGGAGCCCTCGCTTTCAGTGTCCATTTTCCTGCGATGGTGTAAAGGCCTCCAAGGGGAACTGATCCGGGAAGAGGGTCTGGAAGGCACATTTACAACCTCACCACTGCTATTGCCGGAGCTGGAAACAGAGAGTCCTGAAACCTGGGCTATCCTGAAAGAAAGAACATGCCGAGAAGAAAACTTGGAAAGCTTGTAGTTTGTGAACAGCAAGACCACATACGTGGAGGGGGGGGGGGCAAGTGTTTATGTACAACTGGTTGGAGGCAACAGAGAAATAAGAAAGTCAACATTTAGGATCATAGCCTTCAGTCTATCTAGCCTGATAATGCCAACTCTGGTTGGTAGTGATCCTCCAGAGTTTTAGGCACAAATCTTTGCTAGCCTATCTGGTCGCTTCTGGTATTCCTTTGTAGTTTTCCAGCCAAGTACTAACCAGACCAGACCTTGCTCAAATTCCAGAATCTGACAAGACTGGGTATCTTGGTGGTATGTTTCCCAGGCTTTTACTGGCACATCTTACAGCTCAGCATGTCAACTAAGCACGGATGGGGCTGTTCCTTAAATTGGACTATATAGCCCAAAGTGGATTGGAGGAGCGCTAGGCCTGTTTACTCTGACTGTCCATGGCTCTCTTTTGCTTCTTGGATTCACCTTTGCTGGCCTTCCTTTGAGAACTAGGAAGAGGGAACTGCAGCCTCATCTACCACATAGTTGCGCTTTTGAAACAAAAAAGGAAAGATGCACCTGGATAGTTTGTTCTCTCTCTCCGTTTAAAGGAACTTACAGTTTCTCTAGTTCCTGATCCATAACTGGGTCAAGCAACAGCTCTGTTTTATCTGGAAGGGCTCCTGAAAAATAAGAACAAAGAAAAAAAATCAGGCTTAGTGTTGAGGAAGAGCAACCCTTAGCAGTCCTGAATAACTTGGCAGTGTGAAACTGACCAGGACAAGAAAAGGCAAAAAACAAACACAAAACCTATGATAGAACGATTCACTAATAGAGTTCATGCTGCAAGTACAAGTCCCTTCAAGCCTACATCTTAACCGAAGGTCATTTTTGTCAGCATCATTGAAAAAACAAACACGCATTTATGCTGCTATCTGACAAATGATCTGTATTCATAATTGCTACATTTTATCCATTACGGAATACGTCTGCCTGACTGAGGAATACCAAGCAACACTACCATGAGATTTTGTCTGCAAGCGCCTGCAGTTTGAGAGGCTTGGATGCCTTTCAAATGTCAGCTGTGTGCTCTGTTCACATATATTTTTTCAACAGAAAGAAAACTGGATGGCTTAAATGTTCCTCAATCCAACAAGGGTGACCTATATGCAGAAACCAGCTTTCATACCAGCTCCCTTTTTATGGGTGCAACAAGTTGCTACAGCATGTTAACATCTTGTGTGCGAAAGCCATTGATGCCTTAGGAATGGTAGTTTGAACTGAGCATGTGCTTCCTATAAATGAAAGAGTAGAACTTTTTTTGATGCAACAGAGGAATCCCTTGGGTGAAATGGGGGGAGTGATGGTTTTCACTGCCGCACATTCCACTCGCTCTGCAGCATATGAAATATAGTTTCACTCTGCATACCTATAGAATACAGTTTCAAAGGCTGGGCAAGTCTCTGGTGACAATGGGAGAGCTGGTGCTGAGGAGCTGCAGGGATGTTTATTTCCCCAGTCTATGGCTGAAGCTAGACTATGACCAGAGATGGTCTTTTAATTTCCATACTGCGGTTAGAAAGGCTTTGTTTTTTAAAATGTAATTATGGGACTAATGCATTTTCATATGTCCCACTCTTAACATGTATGCAAATCTAACACATCAACACACAGCTGTGTAGACAAATAAGAAAGAATCCTGAGGCACCTTACAGATTTAGCCGATTTATCAAGACACAAGGCTAGCTGTTCAGCAGAACCATGAGCCCAGTGGGCAGGTTCAAGTAAGATCCAAAAAGTCCCCACTCCGATGAAGGGATTCTCCAGCATGAATCAGCTTCATCAGAATTTACCAAGAAACCAAGCATGAGTGTGTACATATATATACCCTGTTTCCCTGAAAATAAGACCTAACCTGAAAATAAGGCCTAGTATGATTTTTCAGGATGCTTGTAATATAAGCCCTACCCCAAAAATAAGCCCCAGTTAAGTGAAACCCCGCCCTCCACCATTGTGCAGCAACCAGAAGAAGATGACACGACTGTATTTGAATACATGTAGATTGTTGTATATGAAAAAAATAAAACATCCCCTGAAAATAAGCCCTAATGCATTTTGGAGCAAAAATTAATATAAGACCCTGTCTTATTTTCATGGAAACACTGTATATATATGTCAGCTGAGAATAACACTTTCCAGAACCTATGATGCTGATTTCCAGTTAAAAAAAAAGTTTGTCATAATAAATCTGTCTTTAAGGTGCTATAGCACTTTTTACTGCTACGTAAATGCATGGTGACTACTATGCAAGTTAATTTCACACATTGAGGACTGTGGAATAATTCAGAACCATATATGGAATTTCCTATGTAGAAGTGGCTTTTGTGCAATGTGTGAAGCAGTACCACATGGCTGATGTGTAACTGATATGAGAATTTTCTTCCCAATCATGGTTTTGACAGCTTCACTCTGCTAGGATGGATGAAAGCTGGATTGTTCCAGGAGGAAAGAGGCCACGTATTGACCAGGTGACCACTCCTTCTAAGTAAGAAACAGAACCCTAACTCTCCCTGACAATCTGCTCCCAAGGTCCTTGCCAGATGGAATAGCATTCACATTTGGAAGTCTTAGATACAAAAATGAACCAGTCCTTTGGGAACACCATCTAACAAGGCTGCCTCACCTATACTAAATCTCATGATGAACTGTGGAGTGCCTATGTAATTAATTCTCTCCCTAGCTATTCCAGTCTTCACACATTATTCGGCCAACCCTGCCCCCTTTTTGGACTCAGTCAGAGCTTGCCGGGTGGCAACACTTGTCCACTGATGTCTTCCTCTCCATCCTGAGGAGTCCCAGTCCATCCACATGGACTGCCCTAAGATTCCAGTGAGTGTTGGCTCATGTTTCTACAATCTGGTTTAGCATCATTTTCCTACTCTCCTTTCCTGCTGCCTCAGGATTAGCTCTTCAAATGGCGTTGGACTGCAGCTTTCATTAGCCCAAAATAGCACAGGCAATGGCAAGGGATGAAGAGAGTTGTAGCCCCAAGCCATCTGGTGGACCACAGGTTGCCCATTCCTGCACTGCTTGAGCCATATGACCATGCTGGATGGAAGCCTGAAGGTCTGCTTCTTTTCTCAAAATAGTATAAAGAGGATGTTATTTGGAAAGGACCAGAGAAAAAGAATGCATGACCAAGCAAGGGAAAATCTCAGAAGCTGACTCCTTTTTTTCATCAGTTGACCACTCCTCACCCAAACACAAATCAATTGTCAGGGCTGTTTTTTGACAAGTGTGAGCAGAAGAGGGGTATCCTGTAGACCATCTTGACTGCTGCCAGTGGTGTTGCCAGCATTCAGGCTGCCTTTTCCTATGAAAAGCTTGGCATCCTTTTCCCTGCTGGCAACATGTGCATGATATTATGCAGCAATATCAGGCCAGTTCCAGGCATTATGAATCATGGATACAGAAGCACAACATCCCACGTTTATAAACTGGAAGGGTTTTTTAAAAGAACTGAATATAAATAACAGCAGTTATAGGAAGGAATACATCTAGAAATTAATGACTGAAGGGAGGAAGCTTCAGTAGGATCTATGCTGCAGATTAGGGTTGGCCAACTTCTAAAAGTCCAAGGGACAGTTCCTCCTTTTCAGACACCTCTAGAAGTCCCATGATTTCCCACTAGATGTGGGAAAGTGACTGACTTATCACTTCCAATTTAAATAGGACTTTTAAAGCCTAAAACAGACCTTGGTGGGGGAGAATTATGTTCACATGAGAAGTTCCCCTCGAGGTATGCAACTTGCTATCTGTGGGCAAAAAATGGTGTGTGTGTGTGTCCCTGCTGTAGAGGTTTAAGAGAGTTGGCATCCCTGAAACCTTAAGTGAGAAGGGTTCCATATCCCATGGCAGCCTATGGGTATGGAGTTCTCTGGTCCTTCCCCAACCCCCAGATATGTGTGCTCCCCCACAGATGCCCAGGTCTGAGCTAGGAGGAACCTGCATAACCTTAGGCACGGGTCCAGTGGCACAGCTATTCAGCCCTTTTGTCATGTGAGTACCCTTTCACACGAGTCACATGTGAAAGGGGCTAAAGTCACAACTAAAGGGCAACATTGACTCCGTGTCAGACAAGTTCTGGACTCATTCCATGCCCACATTTTAAAGACACCAAGATCCCCTCCTACCACAGAGCATTCCAGCTTCCAAGTTTTACCTTCCCTCTGAAATGGGATGCTTTTAGGCTGCTGCCTCTTATTACAGATGCTGGAGAGGCTTTTGCATGCTGCCAGCCTTCCCAGCCTGTTCTACGAACCCAGCCAACTATTAGGTTAGTCCCTGTTTTTGCAGAATCATGGGTGTAGAAAGTTCTGACCGGTGCTCCAGTTTTTAGGAAGACACTTGGGCAGATCAGTCTGGACACAGGCCTTGGGCTGGGCCCTGCAATCTGCCTGACAAACTCACCAGCCCTGCCTGCTAATCCCCAGCTCTCCTCCTCCTCCTCCTCCTCAAAGTCTGGTGAGTCCAGTCTCCCTCGTCAAGGGAGGGGCAGCGGCCCAGACCAGAAAGCTCCCTCCCGCTGCTCTGGAGCTGTGTCGCTTGGACCTGCTCTCGCTGCAGGGCTTCAGGGAGCCTATGATCCCCCCGCTATAGACCGCTATAGACCGAAGCCTATTCAAGGCATCTTGCATGCCGAGAAGATGAAAAGACACTGGGAGAGGAATCCCGCTGTCCTTGCCAAGAGGAGGAGAGCACCTGTTTGACTGCCGGCAGCTGCCCCTCCCTGTGAGAGGCCTTGGCAGCAGGCTGGCAGGGGGCCAGGAAGAGCAGGCCTGCCTTTCTGAATGGAAGGGGAAAGCCCCAGGGGCACTTTGTACAGGGCCCAGTGGGCAGGGCTTTCTCAGTCCCATCTGTTTTCTTTGCACCTTGCTAGGAGTGGATTTGCCAGAAGCCAGGAAGAAAGACTGCCTGGCTGGGTGCAATCCAGGCTTCCCCCATAGCCACTGTGAAAGTCCAGCTCACTCTAAGCCTGTTTGCAAAGGGGATTGTAGGCTTGTCTGCATGTCCGCTTTGATATATAATCTCTGTGGTGCTGCTGGGTAAACAGTCCTCCATCAGAAGAGCATTAACAGCTCACATGGTCAGAAGGGAGGGAGGGAGAGAACAAGTCTAGTCTGTGCTGTGATGACACACCCAAGGGCAAAAGCAGCAGTGTGTAACAGAAAATGCCAAAAAAAGAGGGGGCAAGGGCAGCTCTGGATAGCTGTTTGCAATGTCCAAAGCGGCATAGTATCCGGGACTGCATGTTCACAGCCATATCTGAGAGGGCCCATCGGTCATCTCCAGTAAAGTGACAAAAGATCACTGCCCAGTGAAAGAGGAGCTCCACATTTTCAAAGTCAGCAGCTTTTTTAGGGTATTCTGGAAGCACTGCTTTTCAAAGTGGCTTGATAGGTGTGATGATGTGTTTGAAGAGAAATGCAGCTTTGAATGGTGGAGATTGTAGAGGTGAGCAAAAGCTCTCTCTGGTTGGAAAACAAGAGTGGGGGGCTTTCTTTGGAGACAAGAGCTTTATTTTTTATTTATTTTTTTGGTTGTTCTTAAGTGGCATCAAGCTGCTTTTAGCCTATGGTGACTTAGGAGTTAATGAGCTCTAAAAGGTCCTGTCATTCACAGCAGCCTTGGTCAGGTCTCGTAGACTAATGGCTACAACATTTCCCACATCCTCATATCAGCATTCATTGCTAAGAAAAGCAAGATTCTGTCACTTGCAGGAATGAGGCTAGGGAAAGAAACACATGTCTGCTTACATCCTGGACACATTTGGTTTGGGTTCAAGTCTTTGAGGGGAGGGGTGAACATCCTTGCACAATAAGGAACCCTGTCTGCCTCCTAGAGATCCTCTGCTGACTTCTGAAATTGCTCAAGCTCATGAGCTGATCTAGGATTACACCTCAGTTCATGATAGGCAAGGGGAAAGGAGCCCAAAATCCCACATATTAATGGATGCTTCAAGTAGACACAAGCCAAGTCCTGTGATAACTGGCTGAGGGAGTGGTTAGGGTTAGCCTGCAAAAGACAAGGAAGATAGGTCATGTGACAGCCATCTTCAAATATCTGAAGGTCTGTCCTACTGGTGATGGAGCAAGTTTGTTTTCTGTGGTTCCGGGGGTGAGGGGAAGGACCTCAACCAATGGACTAAAATGACAGACAGAGAGAGAGATTCTAATTATCTATGAGGAAGAACTAAATGAGGTCTTTAAATAGTGGTTGGATGGTCAGCAGAGAAGCATGGCTCTATTTGAATTCAGAGGCAGGGAAGGAACAATTAGCTAGAGCTGCATATGACAGTCACCTCTGCCCAGAAAGGTTCATCCCAGCCACATCTTCTAGAGGCAGCATGCGAGGTTGCAAAAAATTGAGAAGACAAAGCCATTCTGAATTACCACTGCATCACGTCTATATTGTTATTTGCCGTCAAATCAGAACCAACGTATAGCCACCCTAATAGGGTTTACAAGATAACAGAGATATTTAAGGAGTGGTTTTACCAGTTCCACTCCCTCAGTAAGCTTCCATGGCTGAGCAGGGGTTCAAACCCAGGCTTGCTGAATCCTAGTCCATAACTCTATTCACTACACCACACTGGGTATCACATAACTTACGTGAGGTAGCACTATATGAGTAACATTTCTCTTTTTAACTAACTTTTATAATGAGATGTCAACCCTAGGGGTATGAGCCTGCAGGAAAGAAGTCATACTGAACAATCACAGCCTTCCCCACTGAAAACATCATCCTCTGTGTGCTCAGGACCCATTCTCCCCACCACCCCAAAGGACCAATATAAGCAAACACACAAGCTAGAAAGCAAAACAACCCCCCCAGAACAATCAACCCCTGGTAGTCTAACAAAACGTATGGAATACCCAAGGACAAAGGCATGGTGTACTTGCAGTCAGGCTTACATCAGGTATGACAGGAAGAAAAAAACATGGAAATTGACTGAAAGAACGCCAGCACAAACTGCAGCACAAAATGGCCATCTAGTCATGCCCTTGCTGACCTGCTGGGAAGACAAACAGAACCAAGTTGCAGGGTTTTGTCTAGGAGGCACAGAATCCAATAATAACTACCCTGTTACAAAGCAGCAACGTAGCCAGATTCAGTATGACATCTGATGGCTCACTTTAGCCAGCCCTCATTTACCTAATCCCAGTAAGAAGATACAAATGTTTAGAGAAGCAAATACCCTTAGAAGAACTGTGAAAGAAGAGCTGGAGATTTCAGGGCCATTTCCTTTCTCTCATTAAACCATCAGATGCAATACAATAAGCTTCTGCAGCCAATCAAATCTGCACAAGGTCTATGATTCCAAATATAACATTCTCACAGTCTAACACTTCATGGTGTTAGTATAGATCTAAAGATGTAATGCATGAAATGCTCTTTCAGCAGCTGGAAACTATAAAGACAACTTTGGACAGTGATTTCTTTTTTATTGCCTTGCAGTCAATAAAATTCTTGGTTTGCTTCAGCTAAGATTTGCTCCAAAGGCCCTTTTTTTACGATGCCCCATGATATTATGCTTGTGGCATCCTGCAGCACTGACAAAAGCATGTCAATTCAAAACTTTCCCACATCCCTAAAACACATAATCATAGGAAAATACAGGATGGGACTTTACCAAGGGCTCTGTTGATGCCATGGTGCTTTGCAAGAGCCATCAGAAATCCATAGAAAGTCAGTCTCTGTGCACTGCCCAGAACCTCCTTGACAAGAGCAGATGGGGGACAGCTAGGGAAACACCGGAAAAATAGTGCATCAATTCTTGCATATTACTTCCTCTCAGCAGATGGATCATCCTGAATCAGCTATAACTCTGCAACCCAAATGTGTAGAGGAGGCTATGATAGTTTAAAAGAATGTGGAGTACAGAAGGAAACTATGTTTCTGTGCAGCTTTAAATAGGCTTTTCCTGTTTCATCTTTTTAATATATTATACTGCTTCTTTCATATTTAATCTCTAGCAAGCCCCTCCCCACCCCAATCTGCTTATTTTATTAGTTTGTTTCAGTATAATATGCATCTTAAATGCAGTGAAACAACTACCACCCAAACCCATGGAGCCTACCAGTTAAATACAGTGGTGCCTCGCTAGACGATTGCCTCGCAGGACGAGGAAATCGCTAGACGATGCCTTTTTGCGATCGCTACTGCGCTTCGCAAAACGATGTCTCTCTATGGGGAATTTTCGCTAGACGATGAGATTTCCCCATAGGAATGCGCCGACTAGTGGTGAAAAGCTGTCAGTGCAGCTGTCAGTGCATTCCGACGGGGACCCTCACTCGCTAGACGATGTTTCCCTATGGGAGATTTCGCAAGACAACGGGTTTTCCCTTTGGAACGCATTGAAGAGATTTCAGTGCATTCCAATGGGAAAACGTGCTTCGCTAGACGATGTTTTCGCTAGACAGCGATCTTCGTGGAACGGATTAACATCGTCTAGCGAGGCACCACTGTAAATGTAAATGCCTCTGAGGGACGTGGTGGCGCTGCGGGTTAAACCACAGAAGCCTTTGTGCTGCAGGGTCGGAAGACCAGCAGTCGTAAGATTGAATCCACGCGATGGAGTGAGCTCCCGTTGCTTGTCCCAGCTCCTGCCAACCTAGCAGTTCAAAAGCATGTAAAAATGCAAGTAGATAAATAGGTACCACCACGGTGGGAAGGTAACGGCGTTCCATGTCTAGTCGCGCTGGCCACGTGACCACGGAAACCGTCTACGGACAAACGCTAGCTCTATGGCTTGGAAACGGGGATGAGCACTGCGCCCTAGAGTCGGACACGACTGGACAATTGTCAAGGGGAACCTTTACCTTACCTAAATGCCTCTGACAAACGTCTTGAAAGCTAGGCTCACTGCTACAGGGTAAACTGAGGGCCAGTTTACTGTATACAATATATAACACATCTTTCTAAGGAGAATCAAGTTAACATTCCAGTGGTTTGATTCCAGAAGACCTTTTTGTCTGTGAAATAAGAGTTGCAAATTAGACTTATGTTTACATCCAGAAGGTCACCAAGCTAATTTGCCAACAAATGAAAGTGTGAAAAGCACTGATGGTTACAGACACTTTCAGCTCAAAAGGAACTCTCTCTTTGTAAAATGCAGTTTGACCCTGGTGGCAGCATATAAGCTATCTTTGAGGGGCTGAGACTGTAATTTAGGATAAACATGTATTAGTCACCTGTGGTGGTTTCAGAAAGGCAAGAGGTGGCAAAAGGCTGAGGATGCAAGGCAACTGCCACACTTTCATTTTTTGGAGTATGAAAGAGTTTCTTTATTGGGATGATTCCTGCAGCCAAGACTCCAAGGCAACTCTTCCCTGTCCCCAGGACAGGTAAAGAAGAGCCACAGTTTGTTCCTGCTAACCTTACCTGTATTTGGATCTGTCACACAGAGACTCCAGGCACTGGTAGAACACAGATGTCTCCACCCCATCAAGTGGGCTGCATTCACTTGGAGCTTGGCGTGAACGATGCTGTCCAGAAGATGAGGTTGGAACAATGACGGTATTTGGATTCTTACCAGTCAAGAGGTCTTGATATATGGTAGCCACACTGTCCAGAAACTCTGTGAAAATGGATTGATAAGACAGAAATCATGCTTACTACAATTGCACAGGGACTAAAAATGATTCAGCTTAGACTACAATATGCTGTGTAGCAAACTGACATCAGTCCTCCTGCAGTTGTGTACTTATGAGAATCAGGCATGGAAGCCTCACATAATATGCAAAAGTATAATTCAACTTGCATTGCTATGTGATGAGACATCCCTCTGACTTCTTGATCACATGCCTTGTAACATATCTCTTGAAGATGAAACAAGAAAACCACACAAGGATTACAACGGTTGACCTCTAAGGTCCTTGTGGAGGGGGTTTCTGGTCCTGCTCTTTGACAAGGGTTGATTAGATTAGATTATTTTTGTTCCTCCCAACTTTGATTCTCTGAAAAAGAGAAAAATCAAGGCCACCCAATCAGCTTAGCTTTTTTCTACACATAAACCTCCATGGTCAGAGAAATAAACACTATCAAGTCAGAAGCAGGCTGTTTGAAACTGCTGAAAGAAGCAACGGAGATGGGTCATGCAGGCTCCAGTCAGCAGCCCAGCATTCTTCACTACAACTCCAAAATAAATACAATATGGGGCCCAAAGGGAAGATGGGAAGATACTGGCTGAAAACACTCTCCTCCAGGCTCCAGATCTTCCCTGGTGTTTACTGCCTAAGACTAAATTTAAACAAGTTTGTTTATGGACCTGCTCAGCCATTTACAGATGCAGATTCCACTCAGACTGGTTGGCATCCATACAAGTTAGTAGGGTAGCCAGGAAAACTGCTAAGTGTGGATGAGAACAGAAATGATACACTGTGTTTTCGGTCTGTAGAACTCTACATGTGTGCCAGGAAGCCATGCAAGGGAGAGATTAGCTGTGGCAATGCTGGCTTATGCTTCTGGGAACTGTAGTCTGAAAATGAACTTTTCCAATGCTGGGCTGAAACTATCTGGCCTTGGTGACTCCCAGTCCTGCTGTATCTGCCCTGTCTGTTGCAGCTATGTTATAGGACAAAACGTAAAGTGGGATGGGCTTACCTGAGTAGTAAAACTGGATCTGGAATGCAAATAGGAAGTCTGAAAAAGACATCAAGCAATCTACTGCATCATCCATTAGAACAATCCTGCAAGGAAGAATAAGAGACAAACGGGTCATTAACAACCAGTTTGAGAAGAGGTAGGTGTGTTGGTCTCTGCTTCCATATCAGACAAAAAACAAATTAAAAATAAAAATTAAAGAAGACAAAACTGTTGTAGCACCAGGTGTAACACTAGCTAAATTGTCACTAGGTGACTGATGGAGATAGTGAAGGTGACTACAAATGCTGAAAACCACAGAAGGGAGCTCATGAAAGAGACCTCACATTTTGCTTGCTTTTGCCTATATATACTCCCCCCAGTTATCCCCAGGATCTGCATCGTCTAATTTTGTCGTGTTTAGAAATATTCTTTAAACTCTCTAAAGATGAAAGGAAAAACTGGATTGTCTTCAAGAAATAGCATGCGCTCAAGGCAAAGTGATCTAAAATTACTGCACTATTCCTAGGAGACAGTACAGAAGTAGGGTGACAGAAAGCTGGAGAAGCACCTTCCTGGTCTTTAAACTTTGGAATCCCACAAGGGTCAGATCCCAAAAGGGTCAGTCTGCTCTCCTGTCCAGACACCCACTGTCATGAAGAACAAAGATGTAATGCAAAGAAGATAACGGCTTCATACATACTTCATACATCCAGCTCTAGGAGAATAGTCATTACATGACATCAATTCAAAAATCAAGAAACAGATGGTTAAAACTGATTTTTTTAAAAAGAGAGAGAGAGTGACTGCAGTTATTCTAATAAGTAGGAAAAAGCAGTCCACATTCCCTTCTGCTAAGGTGGGTATACCAGTAAAGTAGATTCATTCTTCAAAGGTTTTGCTGGAATACTTAAGAGGCAAATGATGTAACACTTTCTGCTGTTTTGGTTTGGCAAAAAAATGCATTTTGCTCACAAAGGCTAAAAGTAAAGCAAAATTACAGCAACAAATTCCTCCTCTTTGCAGTTTTGACCCTAGACAAACACAGTTAATGCTGGCAGGCAAGGAAAAGGCTTTACTGTTAGGCTGCTGTTCCAAACATCACTGATATTTATTAAATCAACAGGATGAGATGAAAGCTAAACCTGGGATGCCCTTAACAAAGGATTTGGGAAAGAATCCTTTTGTTCCCTTCATCCCTCAAGACTGGCTGGATGATGAACAGTGAATTGAACTGTAGCCCCCCACCGCCCCCATAGCTATTTCAAACACTATATGCGTGTGTGTGTGTGTGTGAGAGAGAGAGAGAGAGAGAGAGAAACAGAGACTGCATACTCGCTTGTTTTCAATGTCAAGGCAGAGCTTGGAAACAGTTTTTTAGACAACTCCCAGCATGGCCACTGGTTATGATTGCTGGGGAATCTGGGAAGTTGTGGTCCAAAAAAGTAACTTTTCCAAGCATTGGACATATGAGGAAGGTAGACCAGGTACATATCACTTTCACAGGAAAGGCAGTCATATTTGGTGGAGGGTGTGTGAACTGTTGGGGTGCCCATGTCTGTTTAGTCATTGCTTCAGCGTGACGGATGTAGAAAAAAAAATATGTTTGACATCCTTAGCAGAGACAAGCATAGGCTACACTTACACATCTGGTAAAAACCAAGTGCAATGTAAAGTGATTTTTGTTGCTTCATATGATGTAAGCTCTACTGCACTTTGAAATGGCATCCAAGGCACACTATTTTAAAGCGCAGTAGAGCTTCCTCTGCAATTAGCCAGAGTGAGAGAGCCCCTCCTTCTCTACAGAGCTTGCTTGTATGGTAGGCAACTGGATGGCAGTAGCCAAGGAGCATGGCAGTGGCAGCAGTGTCTATGACCATTGAGGAGACACACACACACCAGCAACTGCCAATGCATTGCCACCACTGCTACCATGCAGCTGCCCACCGATGAGCAAGCACTACAGAGGAAGAAGGGCAGCAAAGTCCTCAACTGACACTTTGTTCACTTGAAGTGCAATAAAAAAGAACCGCTGGAGTTCACACGTACACACATGGACAAGAAAAACATTGTCAGCCAGCCAGTACTAGAAGGTTTCCCAATGACACTGGCATTGTCAAACTAGTGCTGTTCATGCCAAGGGTGGTAGCGGGTGGCTCTGTTTTCACCACACTAAAATAGGACATGTATTTGGAGCAGTTTCGCTCCTGTTTGCAGAAAATCTGCAGTAAAAAGTATACTGCAGATTCTCTGCAAACGTAATTCCTGCCATAGTGCCATTTTTCTCTCTTAAAGCCCCTTTTCCAAACCCACCTTTTCCATGTGGCCTGAAGCTTATCTTCTTAATCCTCATTCCTAAATGTAATGAAACTTTAAGTACATTTCGTCTTCCCCAGTCCTCTCTCCTGTTGTGCCCCACTGTCTATTCCAGATAATCTGCTCATGAGAGGAGGGACCTCTGTAATACAGGGATGGGAACTTGTGGCCCTCCAGATGTTTTGGATTACAAACCAAGGCTGGTGGGACAGAGTCTCAACAACAGTTGAAGGACCACCAGTTCCCTACTTAACAAAAGGCCAGTGGCGTGATGTCACCATGTGCAGTAACTGAAAGCGTCAGGTTCCTGGCACTGTTCTTAATTGCCCATGTGGTACAAAAGTATCCTGTTACTAATCACAAGTTCCATATCTCACTCTCACAGATCTCTTAAGAGGACTATAGTTTCATATACCAAAACCACATTTTGTTCCCTTCAGGGCCACTCCAATATATTTTGCTATCCAAAGTCAAAAATGAGATGGCACCTCTCTCCAATCGATATGCAACCTAAGTCCAGTCACTGAATCTTACTTTAACTCAAAGAAAGAAAGAAAAACTTCAAAGGTTATCAAGGCAGCTCTCACTCAAGCAACTGTCTTGTCAAGGGGGTGGAAAGAGGAGCATTGACCTCACTGTGCCATTGGGGAGCAAGCAAAGCTGCTGTCTTGCTGTGGTGAGTTTATAGGATCTGCAGGCAGCAGCAGCTATGGTGGCCCTCCAGGATGAAGACAAGCTGCCTAATAATGGAGGCTTGGGGTACAGGGAGGGACCCTGAAACCAAAGTGAACATGGCAAGCCTCTTCAAGGGACAGAAGGACATGCTGTTTTGGGTGCCTGTCACGTTTCCCCCAGATTGCTAAAAAAATTTCCTCCTAGGCTACATAGAGAAAGCAGGTCGAGAGAGTTGTGACCATGGCCTGTTATCTGTCATTAACGTCTCTATCATGACAAAATGGGGAATGGCTCATCAAGCCAAGAGAGAAGTATGGATGTTGGCCGATGCAATGGGACCAGTCAGGAAGTCCATAAACATGTTGCTTGAGCTTCTTGGCTGTGGAACCTCATTGTTGATTTCTTCTGTTTGTCCACGTAAGACCTGACATGCACATAGGCGGAACTTGACTGTGGATAGTCTACATATATTTAATTGTCCCTTCATAAAACTGAAACAGACAAAGGAAGTGAAAACTTACTCTGCTACTTAAAGAAGCAGTAAATTCTAACTGCTAAGGAAAAAACTTTCTGGTACTTGTAAGTACATATAGTTCCAACCATCAAAACAGGAACTCACACTGTTGGGCCTCTAGTTTCCTGGTACTCATGAGAACATTCACTGGCCTTGGGTCATTCTGGCTTCAAGAAGAGGGCTGAAGAAGTTGTGCATGAGGAGGAAGAGACGGAAGAGCTACAGGACATGTCGGCGGGAGAGGCTTCCCTCACCAAGACCCGGACCAACTCAGTTCAGTGAGGCAAATTCAAACATGCAGAGCAGCTTGAATTAATTACTGCAAAGAAGAAAGATGAAGGCTAAGAGGGTCCCCGGGAGAAAAGCCACGATTTAAAACAAAACTCTTTGAAGATGTCAACGTGCTTCTGTTTTATTTATTATGTCCCAGAAACCTCCTCCTGCTGCTGCTGCTGTCTAGAGCTCCAGCAGCAGCTCCATTTCTTAATTCCTACTAATAAGCATGTTACAGAGATTGTCAGTGGCCACATCAAGGCGATGGCTTTGAAGCTGGCAGGCGGCGCATCATCTCCCAGGCAATGCAGCCCAGCCCCTGGCATCTAAAACCACTCTTTGAGCCCTGGAAATACTACAGGCCACATCACTGCGTGAAAGAGTTGTCTCTTTATCTGCTTCTCAGACAGTCCCCAACAGGGCAAGATTGAGGCAAAACTGAAAGCCACTGCCAGTGCCTTCCTCTCCCCTCCCCCCACGTATGTCTATTGCCAGGAAAAAGGGAAGTTCAAAAAAGTACGGAGGAAGCACACACGGTGACTCTTTAGGAGATAAGGGCTATTATCTTTCTGTACCAGAGACGGGCAACATGTGCCCCCCTCCACACACACCCCCTAGTGCCACAGAATCAGTGCCACTGACATCCAAAATGCCCACATCTGTTCTCTTGCTGTTATTACCAAAAGGAGAAAAACATTATGTGATGTGGGATGATGCTCTGCCATCATCCTACACCATAAAAAGTGGCATCTTCAAGGGCCATTGTGCCAAATTCAGTGGTGGCTGCCAAGCTGTGACATACTGGTGAGGCCCACTGAGGAAGGCAGTCTGGGATTCCAAACCCCTGCAAGTGACCACTATATGCAATGTATTTTGGATTTCCAAGCTCTGGGTCTCAATGGAGTAAGCATCCGTTCTCCCTCCCCTTCTTCAAATTCTAAAACTGCAGAGGGGATACACCATCCAACCCTACTTTACCCCTGAGGAGAGCAAACTAACATTTAAATAGATAGGACTGCCACCAAGCCATCTAGCTCCTGCCTGCAATGCCAGTGCCACTTCCTCAGTGCCCAAATGGCGTATGATTTCTTTCTTTCCCACTGTTTGTTTTCAGCACATAGCAACAGCTCCTGAAAGAGCTAGCTGTGCTGTGAAGTCATTCCATCAATGCAGATTCAAGGATACTAGGGGACTTGATGACTCAGGAATGGTGCCTGCCTATGAAATCATAGCTTCCATAGCTTATCAGTAGGTTCTGCCCTTGTGTGGAAGCCATAAGTTATAACTTGACTCTAAAGCAGCTATGCAGCTGTCAAACCCCCCTGGTAGGGTATGTGATGAGGGCCAACTGCTTGTGGAAACCTTACACAAAGAGGCAATTGCATGGAACAGTGATCCTCCCTCCCCGTTCATCTTTTTACAGCTGGTAAACCCAACAGGTCATGGGATGGGAGGAAATGGGGCTCATGAATAAAAGCGGAGATGTGTGGGCAGGGGAAAGTGAACAAAAATGCAGATAAGAGCACCAGAGGATGTAGATGAGAAAGGAAAGAGAATGACAGTTTCAGATTTAGGGTGATATTAAGTAACCTCCTTTGACTCGCTTAGGAGGTGAGAGCAAAATATTCGCATGGGGAAGCCCTCAACCCAGGAAGAGGAAAGGCAATGAGCTCATCCCCACCTGAGCCTGGGTGCCTCAGAGACACAGATCTCCTTTTTCTCTCACACCTGCCGCCCCCAAGCCCCTGGCTTGTCCGTCTCCAAAGCACACATGGACATTCAAGAGAGGAGCTGTGAGAAGGCAGCCCCCTCACTGGGGCCTCAGGTTTACAATGGCTTTACAGATTAAATTCCTTGAGACAATCATCATCATCAGGCCTCGTCTCAAATTCATGGATTTAGATTTATAGCTCAGTCTGTGGAGACAGCAGACCAGTAATGTTCTTCCCAGCACATTTTCTCATTCATCCTCATGCCTTGCTTCTGAGACAGGCTGCTATCCCTACCCTTTGCTGAACTAAAAAGAAACAAAAGCAACGTGCTCAGTTTGTGTGTTTGTTTCTTTAAATCACAAGCGGGCCACGGGAGCCCAAATACATCTTCTACTATCCCTCATCCACCAAAAAATCACTTTAAAAAAATGGCTCAGAAAGTGCCTTTGTACCCTATAGGGCAGTGGTCCCCAACCTTGGGCCTCCAGATGTTCCTGGACTACAACTCCCAGAAGCCTTCACCACCACCTCTGCTGGCCAGGATTTCTGGGAATTGAAGTCCAAGAACATCTGGAGGCCCAAGGTTGGGGACCACTGCTATAGGGGGCAGGAGGCAATTTTGCCATGTTTAGAGGTTTTGCCTAGCACCCCCTTTCCCTGCAACAAATTTGAACAAACTGTTTGGCCACTAGAGGGCTCAAAGGGACTTTTCAGTTTTGGAAAGAATGCTTTTGTAAAAAATATTTGGGGGGAGAAAGCAGCCCTCCAAGACCCAGAAATGGGCTGTGTAGCCTGCAGATCTCTGGAGGCTGCTAATCTGTGGTTGAACTATTTCTAGATAATGAAGTCTTCCTCGGACAGTAGTTGAGGAAAGCCTACGAAAATGCAAGACCTGAATTCTGACTTGAGTCTTCTTGATTGAAACAGCAGTGTCAAGAAAGGTGGCATATGCAATTAAAACAAATACCTGTGTTTCAGAAAGTAAATCAGTCACACAGCGTGTCACAGCAGCGAGACAAATTGCTCATGATCTTGACATTATAGTTCTCATCTAACTGCTGAGTATCCAACTGTAGGTCCACTTGCAGTTTGCGGGTTCTTCTGTGTACTGGTCTTTATAACAGTGATTTCCAAGTTTTCCTGGGGAGCTGGAGGAGTCTGTTTTTCCTTGGAGGATCACTAGAGGTTCTTAATGACTAGGTCAAGAATGGCCAAGAAGCCCCCTTGCAGGTTTATCCAACACTAACACACCTTTCTTCTATTATGGAGCTCATTAAGAGTGTTGAGTAAGGTTTAAGGGCACTCTGAGAGTCACAAGAGGTTGAATGCCACAGCATAGGGAGATCTGCTTTAGGGGAGGGGCAATACTCCTAGAGTTTAGAAAGTGGTGTCTTTGAGCACATCCCCAGCTGGGGAATTTTGCTTTCAATATGAACTCTGTATTCTACCATTTATCCATCCTCTTCTAGCTTTTCTTTAACATAAATTTGAAAGCCATGGATCTAGAATATCATCCCTTTGTTCTCACTCTCTGCATAGAATTCATTTATAGTAAGTCCAGAGTTCAGACCAAGTAGCTCCAGCTGTGCCCTGCTATTACCTGCTGGCAAATAAACTCTGCAGAGAAAGTTGTTTGGATATATTTCTACTCCAACAGCTGGACACATGTGAGAGGGAACTCAGCCTACGTCTTGCCCATACTGCTTGGGCCACTTGCAGGTTTGACACTTGGGCAATAAAGAGATGCTTGGGGAATCACATACATCCTAGAGACATGTATACTGGACTGATGTACGTTTTAGCTCATTAGCATAGGCACAGCATAGCCACCAACAAGGCACTAAGACAGAGAATGACATAAATTCTTTTAGAGTACTGGTGGCTTGTAATAGAAACATGGGAGGGTACCTCATTCCAGAATTCTGAGGTTAAGTGGCCCAGCCTCAGAGTTAACCCCTCCTGAAGAAATAATCTTTGTCAACTGATGATCCAAAGCTCAAATCACTATTTCTCTAGGAATATTAACTGGGAATATGGCTGTGGTCAGCTCAAGGCATCTGAAGCCTGTGACAGCCCAGCTGCAAGGATTACTTCTGCCATTGGGAAGGGCGAAGCAACCACTTCAGGCAGCATATTTTAGAGATTATTTATTTATTTATTAAATTTATACATTTTATATATTTATACATTAAATTTATAAATTTGTATAAATTTATAAAATTTATTTATATAAATGTATACATGAAAGGGTAACAGATTAAGAGGCACTTGTGGACTTCTCTGCCAGGGTAAGTGGGAGGTGCCATTTGCTTATCTTGTCTCAGGTAGCAATATGGCTCTGCTGGCTTCTGATGTGTTTAAGTGTAAAAACTCCAACAGTTATTCTGAGTGATTCTGGTCTGGAAATGGACAAAGAATAATACCCCCTTTCCAATTCTCTTAGCACTCTGAGGTTTGGTATGGCAGAGCAGTAAATGTTGGCAAATTACTTGCTGGATGTTAATAGGATGATGAAGTACAGCTCTGAAATTCTTTATACTAAACCTTCTAAATATAGTATAAAATCCTGAGTGAAACATCTTTTTTATCCACAGAACTACATCTCTTAAGAAAAAGTTCTGTATTAATGTATCTTTTTTCTCACCCAAGCTTCAATGGCATTTAGCCAACACTATGGATTATGGAATTTTACTATCATGTTTAAATGGCTGGTCTTCCTTGCATGACAGAAATAGGAAAAGAGGAAGAATTGGGGTGTGTGTGTATGTGCAGTGTTTATTTCAGTGATACTCAGCCATTCAAATGTACATGTACCATTCACAGTTGCTCCTGCTGTTTAAATTCAAGTACTTTCTGCACACAAGTATAAAAGGATTAATTGTTTCTGATTGTAAAATATAACCAAAGTCCTAATCACTGAACAAATGCATGCACAAAGACTCACCTTGCTGCTTTTTGGGTAAGCTCCATGGGAAAGTCAGGGCAAAGCAACTGCAAGAGGCAATGGTACTCCTTGGCTGTCAATAGGTCTGCAACAAAAAGAGCAGGATTAGAAAAGGAATCTGACTCTGAAGCTTCAGAATGTGCAATCGGCTTTCTTCCTCCAAGTTCTCTATTGAAGTGTAGTCACTATCCATTAAAAGATTTCACACATATGGCACCTGGATTATGCTTTGCTTCATTTTAATTTTGTCTAGAGCTGGGACAAAGGATTCAGCCCAACCAGGCTTCTTAACTTTCAGGGAAGAAGCAAACACATCCCCAAAGGCTCAGCTATTCTTTGAAGGGTAGGTGAAATTCCAACTAATTGAGAATTTAAGAAAATATGGCCTAGAATTTTACTTGTAAGAAAGGATTTCCCTCCTTTCTTTTAAAACAGGTAGACAACTTTAGCATGTCTGAGAGCCAGTTTTCTGTCCCCAAACCATTTGGTGGCACCACCGCTGCCGCTGCTGCTGCTGCTGCTGCTGCTGCTGCTACTACTACTACTACTACTACTACTACTACTACTACTACTAATAATAATAATAATAATAATAATAATAAATAATGCAGTTTTCAAAAACAGGTATTGTGGGATACTACAAAGTGCATGGGGGGAGTGGTGAGGACCTATTTAAAAGGTGAATCACCATGCACAGGAGCTGTAATCCATCTTTTTCTGTCAGGAAAAGAAAGAACTGGCGGAGGACTGAGGGTCACAAAAACAGTATTGGAAGACCTTTGTCTGGCTCTCACCACCAGGCAAGAACTGGTCCATGAGACAGAAATAGTAAAAACTTTGCGTGGACGTGACCACACCCTCTTGGGATTAGTTATATTGACGAAAGGGAAAGCTGAGAGTAGTATAACGTGAAATCTAGACTTTAAGAAACTTAGAGAGAGATGCGATTGGTTTTTGTACCATGGCTTTGTCCGCTTTGGTGATAGGCCAGTTTGCTCCTTTTCCCAGTAATCACATAACATATAGGCAATTGCAAACCAGCCCATCCCTTATCCTTGCCTACCTGCAGCTTTTTGGGTCTCTGTTGGGGGCTACTGTTATTTTGGTACAGGTAGGATTGCTATGTTTTGGTTCGGTTCCAGTATATGTGATAGCTGGGATGCAACCAAAGTGAATGGCTAGCAGTCACTTTCAGCTTAGCCTCTCCAGAATCTAAGCACTTAAAAATCTCCTCCTGCTCCCCTATGGAGGGGGAGACAGAAGAAGATGAAATTTTTAAAAAGAACTCATCATCCAGCTCTCCATTGGTTGCTCAGCAAACCAATCCAGTGCTATTCCACTTTGAAATACCGTATTATTCCGAAAAATAAGGTACTTTGGAGGTATTTGCCTTTTTGCCTTCGGAGGTCTGCAAGGGCTCCCTCCAATGTCGGGGGAAAGCCCTTGGAGACCTCCTGGGGGTCCGATCGTGGCAGCGGGGGACCCCAGGAGGTCTCCGATGGCTTGGAGGAAGCCATCAGAGTCCTCCTGGGGGTCCCCCGCCACCGCGAAGGCAAAAAGGCAGGGGGAAAGGACGGGAGATTCGAATCTCCCGTCATTTTCCCCTGCCTTTTTGCCTTCGGAGGTCTGCAAGGGCTCCCTCCGATGTCGGGGGAAAGCCCTTGGAGACCTCCTGGGGGTCCCCCGCCGCCGCGATCGGACCCCCAGGAGATCTCCAAGGGCTTTCCCCCGACATCGGAGGGAGCCCTTGCAGAAGTGTATTCGCTCCATAAGACACACACACTTTTCCCCCCACTTTTGGGGGGGGGAAAGTGCGTCTTATGGAGCGAAAAATACGGTATATATTTTTAAAGAAAAACTTCTTCTTGCTCTCCTCACAGAGAAGGAGAAAGAAGAGAGCAAGCAGGGGGATCTTTGTTTTGTTATTTCCCCCCCTTCCCTTTAAAGCAAGGGATTGGCTGAATAGGGTCACTGCAAGTACAGTGTGGTTTCCTTCCCTGAAACTACACAATCCTAGCATGTGGATACAAAGATCACCTCAAATGACATATGGCATCTCAAAGGGACCTTATTTAGGATGATCCAACCTGATCCAGACTGGAACAATTTGGCCATCTAATCACACTCTTTATTTCAGTAAGCTTTGGGAAATACTAGATCAAATCTCATTGTCAGAAATACTCAAACAGAAAAGAGTTGATGAGGGATGGAAGTTTTTTAAATGTAAGATAATGAAGGCACAATAACAAACAATTCCTATAAGAAAGAAAAGGGAGAAGTATAGTCTCCAAATCCTGTGAGGGGCTAGTTTCCCTCTATTCAACACTGGTTAGGCCTCCTCTTGAGTTCTGTGTCCAGTTCTGTACACTGTACTTCAAGAAGGATGCTGACAAATTGGAACAAGTTCAGAGGAAGGCAACAAGGATGATCAGGGGGCTGGAAACCAAACCTTATGAGGAAAAGACTGAAGGAATTGGGCATGTTTAGCCTTGAGAAAAGGAGACTGAGGGGAGATATGATAGCATTTGTCAGATACTTGAAAGATAATAATACAGAGGAAGGGCAGGATATGTTCTCAATCATCCCAGTGTGCAGGAAACACAACAATGGGCTCAAGTTAGAGGAAGCCAAATTCTAATTGAATATCAGGAAAAACTTCCTATCTGTTAGAGCACTATGGCAATGGAACTAATTACTTCGAGAGGTGGTGAGTGCTCCAACATTGGAGGCATTCAAGAGAAATTTAGACAACCACCTGGCAGATATCCTTTGATTTGTTTTTCTGCACTGAGAGGGGGTTGGACTCAATGGCCTTATAGGTACTTTCCAACTTTATGATTCTGTGAAAGAACAAGAAAGTGTTAGGTCCAATGCCTGGAGAAGATGGGGGAATACTAATTTGTACGTAGATGACAGAGAAATGACAGAACCACTGAAGATCTATTTTGCCTCCCTTTTCTCCTATAAGGAAAACAGTGGTTAACCTAGTACAGACAGAATAAAGGAGATGAGAGCGAAGGTAGTCAAGGAAGTTAAAAAAAAAAACAGTATCAAATGAATACAAGTCCACAGAGTCAGATGGGCTACATCCAAACATATTAAAGGAATCTGTAGGTGTAATTTCAGAGCTTTTCTCTATGAGAACTCTTCAAGAGCAGGTGAAGTGAAGAATGCAGATAAATAAATGCCATCCCCATCTTCAAAAAGAAGGAGAGAGAATCCAATCAATTATTGATCAGTCAATTTGACATCAAAACTAGGAGAATTTCTAGAATAAGTAATTAAACAGTCACTGTGTGAGGACTCCAAAAATCACTGTGACTACTAAGACCCAGCGCAGGTCTCTCAAAAACAAGTTATGCCAGATTAATCTAATCTCTTCTTTTGATAGATTGGGGGGATGGTACGGATGTAGTGTATCTTGAAATTCAGGAAGACATCTGACAAGAACCCTCATGATATTTTTGTGGTGAAGATGGTAAAATGTGGGCTACATGTTATTTTTCAGGGCCTGGTGGTGGTCAATATCTTTATAAATGATTTGGATGAGAATGCGGAGGGGATGTTCAGCAAAGCTGGAATAGTATATAAACTCATTTTGTTCATTTTGACCCATTTCTCCTGTTACAGTAATCTTGAATCCCTCTTCTTTCTTCTATATACTATATATATGTGTGTGTGGGTGGGTCGTGTATGGGTCAAAATGAACAAAATGAGTTTCAACAGGCAAAAATATAAAATTCCACATTCAGGCAAAAAAACACCATATGTACAAACATAGGATGGGTGACTACTGGCTTGACAGCCATATATGTGAAAAGAATCTAGGGGATCATGCAGACCACAAGCTAAATGTGTCAGCAGTGTGATGGGGCAGCAAAAAGTGCTAATGTAATTTTAGGCTACATTAAGAGTAAGTATAGCTGTAATAGTGGCCTCTATTCCGCTTTGGTCAGACATCACCTCGAATACTGTGTTTACTTCTGCAAAACACAGCTTAATAAGGAAATCACCTATCTGGAATGCATCCAGAAGAGGAAAAACAGGATGGTAAGGGGTTTGGAAATGAAACCATATAACAGTTGAAGAAGCTGGGCTTGTTTAGCCTGGAGAAGAAACATATCACAAGTGATATAATACCCACTTTCAGACATTTGAAAGGCCATCAATAACATGGATGATGAAGTTTCATGGTTCCAGAGAGTGGGTTCAAAGATCAAGCATGAAGATTTAAATTAAAAATAGGCAGAATTTCCTCACAGTAAGAGTTATTTGACAATGGAATAGTGCTTTCTTTCATTGCCAACTTTTAAACAAAGTTGAATACCCAGATGGGTATCAGGCATGCTCTAGCTTTGGATTTCTTGCTTTAGCAATGAGTTGTACTCAATAACCTCTGGGATCTGTTCAAGCTCTACAATTCTATGACTCTACAACTGTGCAGAAAATAAATGTTTACATTTACGTATATGTGAAAATTCTGGTCTCAATTTTTTTAAAAAACAGCAAGATTAGCTGTCCCATACAGACAGAAGCTGTAACATTATACCAGTGGCCTCCCTTTGACAAGAAAAATTTCTGAAGGGCCACTTGGCATATTGATTTATGCATATTTTTCTTTAAAATATTTTTATTTTTCTTTAAAATATTTTACCCCACCTTTTTCCTTATAAAGGACCCAAGATGGTGTACATCATTAAAAACAATATTTAAAACTAAAAATAGTAAGTATACAAATACTAAAAAGGGTCAAATACCACACTACAACATGGTAGATAAAAACAACACCAAAAACACATTCAAAGCAGTCAGGCAAACCAATCTGTTTAATGACTCCACTTAGGCAGCCTGCTTGCAGAAGAACAGCAAAGATGGGGCCTGCCTGGCCCCTTGTGGGAGGGAGTTCCAAAGTTTGGGAGCAGAAACAGAGAAGGTCCTCTCCCATATCCCCATCAAAATATACCTGTGATGGTGATAGGACTGAGAGAAAGGCCTCTCCTGATGATCTTAACACCCAAACAGGCTCATAAAGGGAGATGTGGTCCTTGAGATAGCTTGGACCAAAGTTGTTCAGGGCTTTATCAGTTAGAACAAATACTAGAACCAGAAGATGGGAGGGATGATGGGGGGCTTAATTCTTCTGCCCTAGGTATCTCCCCTCTTCAAACTAAGTGGCTTTTCTCCTTCTAAAGCCCGCAAAATATTTGCAAGGCTAAACGTATCTTTGAAATTCCGTTGTGGGACAGTTTGCAAAGATGGAGAGGTAAACTGAACACCGGTGGGTGCTCCTCCGTCCACACATGCACATGTACCTAAATCCACAATTGCCCCCACTAGAAACAGACTTCTTTTAATGGCCATTTTGACAATGTCACACACATCTATGTACATCATCTAGTTTAGCCCTGAAGAGTCCTATGAAATGACGTGGGTTAAAATTATTAAATGTCATTGGCATGGTAAACTTCACTACCACATGCTTGGAAAACCATCCAGGCAACATCTGGCAACATTAGAAAAAGGTAAACAAGTTCAAGGAACATGTATGAAGAAGTATGGCACATAAAACCACAGGCATTATTGCTTTGGCATCCAGCAAGGCAGCTGGATGGCCTCTTTTGGAATTGTCTGTGCAAATCTGGTCACTATATTAAAAGGAAGGCAGGGAGACAAGATCCAAAATACACAAGACAGCCAACCCCATGATTCATCTCTCAGAGAGCCGCTTTGTGAGAGACTGGCAAAGAAATGCCTCTGTGGTTCAGAAGGGGGAGAACAGGGAGACTAAAGAGGTAAAGCTCAGGGACATTTATGGGATCTAAAGGGAATGGAAACATACTGATGTCAAAAAGCTGTTCCTGATTGCATGTTCCCTGTCCAAAAGCCTGTGGACTGAAGGGGGCTGGCTGAACAGCAGTAATTTTGCTGTATTTCTATATATAGAAGAATTTAAAGCATGTAAGAAAAGCCAGTGGGTAGGATTAGGGCCAGGAAGCAGGCAAGGAGTGAATCCAAAGGACATAGAAGGGGAGGATATGGCTGAAACTCTTTTGCTCTGTCAGTTGCTGATCTTTTATTGCTCATCTGTTCTAGTCCTCTTCACACGTTATTGATGTAGGAGATCTAAACATGTAAAAAGGGGGAGCTGCTGCCCCATCTCCCTCCACTGTCACTCAGATCATACAACAACCAACAAGTCTGAAGAGGAATTGTTTAAGGAGTGAGTAGTCTTGGAAATCTGCAATTGGGTAACCCAGCTGTTCTTAGACTGCAACTCCCAGAAACCCCAGCCAGCACAACTAGTGGTGAAGGCATCTGGGAGTTGCAGTCCAAGAACATCTGGGTTACCCAAGGTTAGGAACTACTGGTCTAAGTGATAGGGAGGAGAGTGGTGTAAAAATGCTTCCTCTCTGCATGTTTTTCTCCTACATTGATGGTGCTTCAATAAGGCTTCCAGTATTTAATTCATGTGGCTGGAATCGAAAGAGGCCTGTGCTTTCATTTACATACACAAGGAAGCAATTAATGTTCTGTTTTTGTCTCCAGTTCACTATGCCTTATCTAACCATGCTTTGCTCAGAGGACCTCCAGATTTCTGTGAGCAGTTGTTTTGTTTTGTTTTGTTTTGGGGAGAGGGTGCAAAACACTGCAGTAAGGAGAAGATTTCTGGAAAGCATTGGGATCTTGGCCTAAATTTTTGACATGACTATCATCACAAGATCTCTATCCTACAAAGCTTAAGCAGATTATGTTCTCCTACAGTACTTCTCACAGTTTTCTGATCGCTTCCGGCACAACTGTATATAGATAAAACATTAAGGAAATGAAGAAGAGCTAGAATGCAATACTTTTCCAAGGCTGTTAGATGCATTCAGCTTCTCCTTCACTCATTCTGTCTCCTTCAGTGGCAGAAAATAGAAGCCAATGAGCTCCTTCCTGCTGTACAACCAGAAGATAGGTATTTGCTTTCTTCCATTTACCAATCCCTATGGACATGGTGATACTCTAATTTTGTACTAAACCTTCTTCACTGCATTTAATAAGCAGCCATTTCCTGGGTTCCTGTGATTGTACAAAGCTACCATGACTAACAAGTCTGAAAACCTGACACCTTCTCAAGACAGGCAAAGAAGAAGAAAAAAATCTGCCTGCTCCAACAAAGTTTATAGAAGCAGGTGTGGTTGGGAAGCAGTATTCCCAAAGCAACAGCAGCTGTGTGTTTTTGTTATTATCCCATGCCAAACACTAATTCCTAGAGACTGATTCTTAGTAAAAAGATATCAAAGACTTTTCTTTTAGCTTCACCTCTGTTCCCAGTTGCTGCTTTTTCAAATCCTCAGAGGCACCGTTTGTTTTATTATGTGGATAATGCTCAGTGGATTGCCCATTGTGGAACACAGGACAATGAAATGCTAAATGCTCTTTTCTTTCTGGAAGGGAGAAACATGCATAAAAATGTGACGAGTTGTAGTCCTGCATTTTCTTGCACATCATTTACAAATATTATAATCAGATAATGCAAATGTAAGGCAGCAAGTGTCTTTGTATGGTGAAGAAATCAGTATGCATCTCTTGACAATATTAATAATGACACATGTCCCAAATAGCACAGGTTTCTTCGGTGATTGGAAGAACTATGTGAATTGAGCATCCATGTAGATCACACATATGGAACATTATGTAGTGGAAAGGAAGGAAACACATTTGCTCTGTCACAGCATGGATATACATGATGGTAAAGAAGCATGTATACCACAATGTGGGCAGACAAGAGGGATAGACAGCTACTCCACCACATGAAGACTAGCTAAGCTATTAAGCATTTCAACTACATCACTACATGTTTCCAGAATATTATCTGCAGGCAGAAACTCTTTTTTTAAGTATCTGAAGGAGGGTTTCTCTAAAAACAAACAATTTTTTAAATTGTTCTTGTGGTATGACAACAAATCTCTTTGGTCTGTCTGTGGAAATTCCACAAGAAATAGTTGAGTCAAGATCTTATTCTTATAAAGTGCTGTGGACAGCATCCTTGATCTGAAATTGGCTGAAGGCAAGCCTATTTTACATCTCTGTTCAGCCACACAATGGGCTTTCCAACATCAGCTACAGGAATTCTCCTTTGCACTGAATAGTCTATCTTCACCCAAATATTTGGTCATCCAAATATTTTCTGAATCCAAAACATGTAGCCTATGCATGAAATACTGAGAGACTGAAGTTAGAACATGCTGGTTAATATTTCAACAAAAACCATTATCAGAATCTACAGCAGGAACTTTTCCTTCTATAGAGTATTAGGCATCCTTCAGTCTCGAAAGACTATGGTAACGTGCTCTGTATGGAGGACTTGGAACAGCGTCTAGTGTGGCTGAGAAGGCCAATTCGAGAGTGACAATCCCTTCCACACTGAAGACAAATACAATCTGTCCCCTGTCCAGCTCCCTGATTTTGCTGCTTCCGTGACTGCCTCTTTGCCTCGGTCTGCTGGACAAGGGTCTCTTCAAATTGGGAGAGGCCATGCTGCACCGCCTGCCTCCAGGCTGAACGCTCAGATGTCAAGGTTTCCCATCTGTTGAGGTCCATTCCTAAGGCCTTCAGATCCCGCTTGCAGATGTCCTTGTATCGCAGCTGTGGTCTCCCTCTGGGGCGATTTCCCTCCACTAATTCTCCATACAGGAGATCTTTTGGAATCCGACCATCAGCCATTCTCACGACATGCCCAAGCCAACGTAGACGTCGCTGTTTCAGTAATGTATACATGCTAAAAATTCCAGCTCGTTCTAGGACTACTCTGTTTGGAACTTTGTCCTGCCAGGTGATACCAAAAATGCGTCGGAGGCAACGCATGTGGAAGGTGTTCAGCTTCCTCTCCTGCCGTGCACAAAGGGTCCAGGACTCACTGCAGTACAGGAGTGTGCTCAGGACACAGGCTCTATAGACCTGGATCTTGGTATATGTCGTCAGCTTCTTATTGAGCCATACTCTCTTTGTGAGTCTAGAGAACATGGTAGCTGCTTTGCCAATGCGCTTATCCAGCTCGACATCTAGAGAGAGAGTGTCAGAGATCGTTGAGCCAAGGTACACAAAGTCATGAACAACCTCCAATTCTTGTGTGGAGATGGTAATAGAGGGAGGTGAGTCCACGCCCTGGCCCATGACTTGTGTTTTCTTCAGGCTGATTGTTAGTCCAAAGTCTTGGCAGGCCTTGCTAAAACGATTCATGAGTTGTTGGAGGTCTTCAGCAGAGTGGGCAACAATGGCTGCATCATCGGCGAAGAGGAAGTCCCGCATGCATTTCAGCTGGACTTTGGTCTTCGCTCTCAATCTAGAGAGATTAAAGAGCTTTCCGTCTGATCTAGTCCGGAGATAGACACCTTCTGTTGCAGTTCCAAAGGCGTGCTTCAGCATGACAGCAAAAAAGATCCCAAAAAGGGTTGGTGCGAGGACACAGCCCTGTTTCACTCCGCTTCAGATGTCAAAGGGATCTGATGTTGAACCATCAAAAACTACAGTGCCCTTCATTCCCTCATGGGAGGACCTGATGATGTTAAGGAGTCGAGGTGGACATCCAATCTTGGGAAGTATTTTAAAAAGGCCATCCCTGCTAACCAAATCAAAGGCCTTTGTGAGATCTATGAAGGCGACAAAGAGTGGCTGTTGTTGTTCCCTGCATTTCTCCTGCAACTGTCTGAGGGAGAATACCATGTCAGTGGTGGATCTATTAGCTCGAAATCCACACTGTGATTCTGGATAAACTCTGTCTGCGAGCACCTGGAGCCTCTTCAGCACAACACGGGCAAGCAGCTTCCCTACAACGCTGAGAAGAGAGATGCCACGGTAGTTATTGCAGTCGCCCCTGTCTCCTTTGTTCTTGTACAATGTGACGATGTTTGCATCCTTCATGTCCTGTGGTACTCCACCTTCCCTCCAGCAAAGACAAAAGATTTCATACAGCTCGGTAGTGATGGTCTCTTTACAGCACTTCAGCACTTCAACAGGGATGTTATCCTTTCCAGGTGCCTTGCCGGAGGCGAGGGAATCCAAGGCCGCTTTTACTTCTGCTAAGGTTGGTTCACTGTCCAACTCTTCCAAGACAGGCAGGCACTCAATGTTATTTAATGCTTCTTCGGTTACTACATTCTCTCTGGAATATAGCTCAGAGTAGTGCTGCACCCAGCGGTCCATCTGCTGTGCTCGGTCCTGGATGATCACGCCTGTAGCAGACTTCAAAGGAGCAGATTTCTTCTGTATTGGACCTAAAGCCTGCCTGATACCGTCATACATTCCTTTGATGTTACCTGTGTGGGCTGCTATCTGTATCTGAGAGCAGAGCTGAAGCCAATAATCGTTGGAACATCTCCTGGCAGCCTGTTGGACTTGGCTACGAGCAGCTCGAAGAGCTTGCAAGTTGTACTCACTAGGACAGGCTTTGTATGCTGCTAGAGCTCTCCTCTTGTCCTCGATGGCTGGCATCAGCTCCTCCGAATGGGCTTCGAACCAGTCAGCCGTCTTTTTGGTCTTCTTGCCAAATGTGGACAAGGCGGTGTTATACACAGCGTTCTTGAAATGTTCCCATCGTGCAGGTGCATTTGCATCAGCCGGGGCTGGAAGGGTTTCCTCAAGCGCTTGGGCAAATTCCTCCACTTTTCTTTGATCGCGAGTCTTGCTGATGTCAATACATGGTCTTCCTTCCTTTTTCGTGTGATATAATCTCTTTGTTCGCAGTTTTACTCTACTACACACCAGGGAGTGATCAGTATCGCAATCAGCACTCTGGTAGCTGCGTGTGATCGTAATACTAGGAAGGCTAGAACGTCTAGTGAGGATCAAATCGAGCTGATGCCAATGCTTGGATCTTGGATGTCTCCAGGAAACTCTGTGTTGAGGCTTTGTATTAAAGAATGTGTTGCTGACGCAGAGACCATAATAACAGCAAAACTCCAGCAAGCGTTGGCCATTTTTGTTCATCTTTCCAATGCCAAAACGGCCTAGACAAGTGGGCCAAGAATTGTGATCAGCACCAACTCTAGCGTTAAAGTCTCCGAGAATGAACAGTGCCTCTCTTTCAGGGACTTTTTTGATAGTAGCTGCCAGATCGTCGTAGAATTTGTCTTTCACTTCTGTAGTGGATGACAGTGTTGGTGCGTATGCACTAATGAGGGTGACCGGTCCCGCTGATGAGTGGAGCTGCAGAGACAGGATTCTTTCACTCCCCACAGTAGGTGGAACAATGGATCTCAGCAGAGTATTTCTGACTGCAAAGCCAACACCATATTCCCTGGTCTCATTCAATGGTTTTCCCTGCCAGAAGAATGAGAAGTGTTTTTCTTTGACAGATCCCGAGTCTGGCAATCTCGTCTCTTGCAGGGCAACAATGTCCATCTGCAGTCTACTCAGTTCCATGTCGATGACAGCTGTCTTCCTTCTATATTTTACAACTAATTAGCATACCTATAAAACATTTTTTAAAAGCTGATTATTCTAGGACAGAATCTACATTGGTATATGGGATACCAATGGAACTGTTTCAATCCACAGAGACTGAAGCTGTCAAAAAAACCCTTACAAGAATATGCCAACAAAAATGGAAAACAAAACAATGGCCCACAGACTGGAAATGTTCAATATACATTTTGATATGCAAGAAAGGAGATGCCAATGAATGCAGTAACTATAGGACCATTGCTTTAATTTCCGATGCAAACAAAGTGATGGTCAAGGTAGTGCAACAATGGCATTCGCCTTATATGGAACAAGAAATTCCTGATGTTCAAGCTGAATTCTGAAAAGAAAGGCACTCAATATCATATTGCAAATATCAGATAGCAGCTGGAGAGCACCAAATAATTTCAGAAGATCAGTCTATGCTTTACATACCACAGCAAAGACTCTGACTGTGTAGATCATGAGAAATTATGGCATGTACTGAAAGAAATGAGTGTGCCTCAGCACTTGATTATCCTGGTGCGTAACTTGTATTGTGGATAAGAAGCTACTGTTAGGTCAGAATATGGAGAGACAAAATGGTTTCCTATAGGCAAAGATGTCAGACAAGGGTGCATTTTACCCCATTTTCTAATCTGTATGCAGAACATATCACACAGAAAGCCAGACTAGATTCAAATGAAGGAGTAAAAATTGGTGGAAGAAACATCAATAATTTAAGATATGTAGATGATGCCATCTTACTGGCAGAAAGCAGCAATAACTTGAAATGACATTTGATGAAAATAAAAGAAGAAAGTGTAAAGAGAGGTTACCTACCTGTAACCATGGTTCTTCTAGTGGTCCTATGTCAATCCACACAATTGGGTTGTTCTGCGCCTGCGCAGGACCTCTCGGAAGTTTCTAGAGCTTAAAGACATGTGATTAGTAGGACGTTCCCCCGTGGAGCGCATGCTCCGCCCGCCAGAAGTGCCCTCAGTTCCTGTAAGAGTCCGCTGCTGTCATAGGCTTATATAAAGACAACGTGACAGACAGAGGGGAGGATGGGCGGGATGTGTGGATTCACAGAGGACCACTAGAAGAACCATGGTTACAGGTAGGTAACCTTTCTTTCTTCTTCGTGGCCTCTGTGAATGCACACAATTGGGTGAGTGACAAGCTCACTTACTGGATGGTGGGACATCACGGTAAAACGGAGGTCAAAACAGCTCTGCCAAAAGCAGCATCATTTTTTGCCCGGACATCAAGACGGTAATGTCTCACAAAGGTCGATGGAGTAGACCATGTAGATGCACGGCAGATGTGAGGAAGTTCTATTCCGTGCTGGAAGACAGTAGAAGTTGACAGCGCTTTGGTAGAATGAGCCTTAAAGTGTTCAGGCAGTGTTTTGCCTGCTAGCTCATAGGCCAATGAAATGGTTTGAATGATCCATCGAGAGATAGTTTGAGGCGAAGCTGGAGCACCTTTATGGGGGGCCATGAAAACACAGAAAAAGTCTTGGTGATTTTCTGAATGATTTAGTCCTATCAATGTAGAAGGCCAAGAAGCGTCTTACATCAAGCACGTGGAGCATGCGCTCAATAGGTGTAGAAGGAGACAGAAATAAAGTAGGTAGAATTAACGGCTGATTAAGGTGGAATTCAGAGACAATTTTAGGTAAAAATGATACATCAAAATGAAGGGTGACCTTATCCGGATGGAATTGAAGGAAAGGTGGATCTGATCTTAGGGCTGCAAGTTCGCTAGCACGCTCAGCAGATGTTATTGCTACAAGGAAGGATCTTTTCAGAGAAAGTAATTTGAGATTGGAAGTAGCCATTGGTTCGAAGGGTGGTCGAGTGACTATGTTGAGGACAAGTTGTAAAGACCACTGAGAAAGAGGATGTTGCCGTGGGGGGTGAATATTCTGGAGTCCCTTGAGGAATTTCTTCAAAGTTGGATGGGAAAAAAGTCTAGCCGAATCAGAATGAGAAGGCTGGTGAGCTACAATAGCTGAAATGTAAACCTTCAAGGTAGAATGAGACAGTCCGAGATGAAATAGATGAAGGATAAAGGTAAGTAAGGTCTTCAGAGACACTGGTGTTGCAGGTAAGTTCTGAGAATTAGCAAAGGAGAGGAATGCCTTCCATTTATTTTGGTATAACCGTTGGGTCGAGGGTTTTAAAGCTCGATCAAGTATGTCTCTTATGGCGGGAGTATCCTCCACGCGGTCAGTTTCAGAGAGGCTACATCCGGGTGGCAAATCATCCCATTGTCCTGAGTGAGAAGGTTGGGGATCGACGGGAGATGGAACACGTCCGTTGACATCGACCTCAGGTGTGTGAACCACGGTTGTCGCAGCCACCATGAAGCGAGGAGGATGGCATTCGACTAGAACTGTCGAAGTCGAATGATGGTTCGTTGTATGAGCGGTATCGGAGGAAATAGGTAGAGCAGGTCTCCGGTCCAGTTTATCTGGCATCTCCGAGTGAGTTCCTGTTGGTACCAGCTCAAGAGCAATATCTCTGACATTTGGTGTTGGTCTCGGAAGCAAAGACATCGATGGATGGAACACCCCACTTGTGGCAAAGCAGATCGAAAACGCCATCGTCTAGTGACCACTCGTGTGTTCGCATGGTAGGGCGGCTGAGATGGTCTGCTACGAGGTTGTTGTCTGTGGCGACGTGGACAGCTACTGGGAAGATGTGGTGTAGATAACACCATTTCCAGAGCTTGACAGCCAGATATAGTAATGAGAGGGAGGGGGTGCCTCCTTGCTTGTTTATATAGTAAAGAGCTGTCGTATTGTCTGTAGCAAGATGTACGGCTTGTCCTGCAATGAGAGGTAAGAAGGCGTGAAAAGCCTTGATGATTGCTATAAGTTCGAGGTGGTTGATATGTAAGCATTTCTCTCGTGTTGTCCATAGGCCATGGATTTTGTGATGTCGACAATGGGCTCCCCATCCCGAGGGGCTGGCGTCGGTGGTGACCTGTATCGTGAGTTGTAGAGGTTGGAAGGGTCTGCCAACGAGCAAGTGGGGAAGAGATGTCCACCAGGTGAGTTGACAGGCGAGCTCGGGTGTTACTGTGAGGCGTTTGGATGGATGGTCTATCATGGGATTGAATAATGATAGGTACCATGATTGAAGGGACCTCATTTTGAGTCTCGCGTGTTGGATAACAGCGGTTGTGGATGCCATGAGACCGAGAAGGTGCTGGGCTTGATGGGCTGATACCAAGGCTAGAGGTCGGAATGGTTGGATTGCTCGTCTCAGTTTGGTGATTCTTTCTTGAGGGATAAAGGCTCTGGCTTGTAGGGAGTCGAAATACGCTCCAATATAGGTGGCGGTCTGTGAAGGTTCGAGATGGGATTTGGCAAGGTTCACCTTGAGCCCGAGGTCTTGAAGAGTATCGAGAGTGAATTGGGTAGCTCTGACAGCATCGTAATAGGAGGTAGCGACTATCAGCCAGTCGTCTACGTAGGGGAATATGGAGATACCTTGAAGATGGAGATAGGCAGCGACTGGTGCCATACATTTGGTAAAAGTTCTTGGTGCCGTGGAAAGTCCGAACGGGAGGGAGCAAAATTGGTACGAGATGTCGAATCGGAATCGAAGAAATTTGTGATGATGCGGGTGGATGGAGATGTGGAAGTACGCATCCTGGAGGTCGATGAGGACAAACCAGTCTCCCTGTGAAAGGAGAGGGATGATAGTGTCGAGTGTCAGCATTCTGAAGCGTCTGGGTCGAATGAATGTATTGAGGTGTCTAAGATCGAGAATAGGATGGAGTCCTCCATCGTTTTTGGGAACTGTAAAGTATCTCGAGTAGAATCCATCATGCAGGGCAGAGGAAGGGACTATAAGTATGGCATGTTTTTGTAGAAGAAGGGAAACCTCTTCTCAGAGAGCCAGTGAGCATGGGGTAGTCTTAATGGGTCCAGGTGGTGGAGTATGATCAAATTCAATAAAATAGCCCTTTTGGATAATAGAAAGGACCCACTGGTCATTAGTGATTCGACACCAAGAGCTGAGGAAGGGATGTAATCTGGTCTGGAATGGAGATAGAAGAGGTCTATGGATATTGCTTACCCTTCTTTTGTTGACGTCGAAAGGGCTGACGACGGGTCTGTTGCTGCTGGGGTCGAAAAGCAGGTGTTGTCGGTGTCGATGGGCTGGAATAGGATCTGTCATAGGTTTGTGGTTTGTATGGTCAGTACGGTTGTTGGTATTGTTGAAAAGGCTGTTGGAAGAAAGGCTGCCTGCGAAACGGAGGGCGCTGGTAGCGATAAGGTTGTTGGGTAGAATATAAGCATGCTGTTTTATGGATTTTATTAAGGTTATCCATTACTTCATCCGTCTTGGCGTTAAAGAGGCCAGCACCATCAAATGGAAGGTCTTCAATTCGTGATTTGGTATCATCTGAGATGCTGGCAGATCTCCGTCTACATAGCCTTAGAAGCGGCGTCTGCGGTATGGCGAGACGCAATCCTTTGTTGTTTAGCCAGGGTTGTAGCCTTAGCATGGATGTTTAGGGCTTCTGTCTTGGAAGCGTCAGGAGCCGCTTGGAGTATGGGTAGAATTTTGTTCCACAGTTGGTGATGGTACGCGCCCATTGTGGCTTGGTAGTTTGCGACCCTCATAAGGAAGGATGTAAGAGAATATAGGTGTCTGCCTAAGATATCAAGTTTTCTCCCTTCCCAGTTAGTAGGGGCTACAGGTGATTTATTATGTGCTCTGAACTGATTGGATTCGACAATGATCGAGTTCGGTGGAGGATGTATAGAGAGAAATGCTGTGTCGGAACCGTGGGTCTTGTAATGATTCTCTACATGCCTCGAGATTTGTAGTGAGGAAGGGGGTTTGTCCCATGATTCTTTCACCAATTCAAGCATAGCAGGGATGAATGTCAAGCTGAGAGGTGGCATCTTGTCCTGATTAAGGTCGTCAAAGACCAGATCTTTTTTTTGAGGTGGTGGTTCTTCTATGTCTAATTGTAAGGATTTTGCCATTCGTATCACTAGTTGAGAGTAGGAGGTAAAATCTTCTGATGGGGAAGGTGGGTGATTCTCGGCGACATCAGAAGAAGGGGTAGGTAGATTAGAGGGAGATTCTTGAGAAACATCAGAGTTGGAATCTGGAATGGAACAAGAAGAGTCTGAAGATGGTGATGGATGTGGAGGTTTAGTCGTCGATACCGAGGTAGGAGGTAACTGTGGAGTAGTACGTTGTTCAGTGTCGGTAGGAGGAGGGGGAGGACCCTTATAAGTGGTAGTAACTCGTAGAGAGGTTTGGTGTTGAGATTGTTTGGAGGATTGTCTCGCCCGTTTGGATTGAGAGTGTTCTTGGACAGGTGGGAGAAGAGTGCATTTGAGAGCTGATTTGGTCGGGATCGACATGCGGTGTGTCGATGTCTGGTACGTAGTAGAAGGACGATGTCGGTGTCCTGGTGGTGAAGGCGAAGCGGACGGTTAATGTTGAGATGGATAAACATATCTCACCCTTTTAGGCTCGTCATAATATGCATGCTCAATCAAGTCGTCAGGGTAATAGGGGTCATAACGATGGTATGGATCCCCCTGTTCATATCTAGGTTGGTACCAAGATGGTTCAGGATAGTAATAATATTCCCTGTGCGGTGGGTCATATTGGACTGGCGACAGGTGTCGTCTCTTTGCTCGATGTTTTCTAGGAGTCTGGTGAGACGATTCAGATCCAGAGACTGGAATAGGTATCGCCCGCCCTAAAGATGTAGGGCTTGAATGGGCTGAGGCTGGGCTGGAATGAACAACAGCCGGAGACAGGCCAGTACTTGGTGAAAGGCTGGCAATAGAAGCAGCAGCCTGAGCCGATGTCAAAGTCTGATCGTCTCTATCAGAGACAGAGCCAGGGGCATCTCTAGACGACTCTTCAAGGATCAGTGATGGTAATACCGATTGAGGTGGATCAATACGGGTCGATTTTGTTGGTTTTTTTGGTCTTTTTAGGTTTATCTTTTTTTTTTCTTAGAAGAGTCATCAGGACGGGTTGGGGCCTTCAACGCGGACGTCGAGCTCGATTTCGAAGTCGACTTCGAATGGTCCTTTTGCCGAGGTGAAGGATTCATCGGGCTCAATATCGGGCGAGAAGTTTCACGATGTTCAGGAGTTGGAGACGTCGGCGGATCCATGGGAGCCGGATTTAAAGATTTTTCCCAGAGGTAAGAGCGGAGCCTTTGAAGTCGTAGCTTTAAGGCGGGTTTTGTAAGCTTTTTACACTCGGGACAGGAGTGTGTTTGATGTTGTTCCCCGAGTCAAAAAAGGCAACAGTCGTGTCCCTCGGTAAGCGGGATCTTATTCGTGCAGAGCACGCACCGCTTGAAGGGCCCAGGAGGGGCCATAAAAGTTCGGGGAAAGAGAACGGAGAAAGGTGGGGGGAGGGGAAAAATACCGCGGGAAGACTGAAAAACAAGTAAATTGAAAGGGGAAAACGGATAACTCACAGGGGAAAACGTCCAAAGAAAGATGATTGAAAAATAAAGAAAGGATCTCAATGATCAATAATCTCAAGAATAGCACGATCGCTCTAACGTTCCGAAATAGGTCCGATCTAAGCGGCGGCAAAAAGGAACTGAGGGGACTTCTGGCAGGCGGAGCATGCGCTCCACGGGGGAACGTCCTACTAATCACATGTCTTTAAGCTCTAGAAACGTTCGAGAGGTCCTGCACAGGCGGCAGAACAACCCAATTGTGTGCATTCACAGAGGCCACGAAGAAGAATCAGGACTGCAGCTGAACAAGACAAAAATCATTACTACAAAAGAACTACTCAATTTTAGCATTGACAATGAAGAAATTGAAATAGATATTTTGTATACCTTGATTCAATAATCAATCCAAATGGGAGACTGCAGCCAAGAAATCTAAGACTTGGAAAAGCAACAATGAAGGAATTAGAAAAAGTCATCAAGTGTAAGGATGTGTCATTGGAGACCAAGACCAAGATCATTCACATTATTTTATTTCAAATCACCAGGTACTGATGTGAAAGCTGGACAGTAGGGAAAACTGACAGGAAAAAAAAAATGATTTGTTTGAAATGTGGTGCTAGAAGATAGCACCACCCTCAACTGCCAGAAAGACTAACAAGTGAGTCCCAGATCAAATCAAGCCTGCATTATCTCTAGAGGCAAAAATGTTGAAGCTGAGACTATCCTGCTTTAGGCGTATTATGAGAAGACAAGATTCTTTGGGAAAGACAGTAATGCTGGGGAAAGTGGAAGGATGCAGGAAAAGAGGAAGACCAAAAACAAGATGGACTGACTCCCTAAAGGAAGCCTCAGGCTCACGATTGCTGAGCAGGGCAGCTGAGGATAGGACATTTTGGAGATCACTCTTTCACAGAGTCGCCATGAGTCAGAGGCAACCTGATAGCACATAACAACAACAATTCTAGGATAAAGTGATCACTCACTGTTCTGTTATGTTGCAAGTACAGCCTAAGCCCCTGACACCATTTATGACTGTGAATAAAGTTAACTATACAGCTGCAGGTGAATTCTACATGGAGTTTACTCCTTCGTGACAATTTGGATCTATTAATATGCATTACGAAAAAGTCGAAAATACAGCCAGATGTTTCCCTTCCATCTTCACACCATACTCAATCTACTGTCTCTCTTTCAATAAGAAGGGGTAAGAGATAGCAGGAATCTCTACCAATTTAAGCAATATAGGTTTCATCACGTTCAAAGATGTGTAATCATGATGATCCATTATTGTGTCATCCATAGATGTCTTTCACTCCTAAATTGCTGTGAAATTCATTTGCACTGAATTTTGAGCATTCCCATTACCCATTATGCTCTCTTTTCTACAGGGAAGCAGATTTTCTCCTAGCTAGAAAGCACTGTTTGCCGTAACATTCTCAGATGTTTAACAACAAAGATTCACAAAGTGCTATCATATAATTTTGGTGTTCTGACAGTTTCATGGACATTAAAAAAGGGCTAACTTGCAGACAGCATTATAGTAAACCAAATTTAATATAAAAGCACAGTTGAACTAAAAGCAATTAAAAATGCAACAGTAAGAACCCAAATACCAGATATCCATTCCTGAGGAATTCTTCTTTTGCCAAAACCTAGACTGAATTTAAAAAAAGAGAAAACAGGGATGGAGCCAGCCTAGCTTTCCCTTGAAAGGGAATTTCGCAGCATGGGGCACGGCCCCAAAAATCCTTTCTTGATTTGCCATAAAATGTGCCTTTAAGACAATGGCAGGACCAAAAGAAGAGTTTCCTTGAGGATCTCAAAATCTAGGCAGGCTTATATTAGAGAAACTAAGTCAAACAGAAGACTGAGATTTTTTTAAAAGTATTTGAAGGCCTTCTGTTATTTTGTTTCCTTTTCTTCTTGAAATAACTTATTTCAAACAAACTTTATTTTAAAATGGCATTCTCCTTAGATTTTCTCCCTCTCACTAGAATCCCTTCCCATGTGCTAGGTTCAGCCCAGGTGGTAGCAGTCCATTTTGATTCTTCCATGAATAACACGAAGTAAGGAAAAGGGCCTTTCCCCACGTTCTAGCTTAACTACATACAAATGCAACTGTTACTGGCAGAAAGCAGCAATGATTTGAAACAACTACAAATGAAGGTGAAAGAAGAGAGCACAAAAGCAGGATTGCAACGAACGTTTAAGATGATAAAAATAATGGCCACAGCAGAAATATATAACTTCAGTGTTGATAATGAAGAAACTGAAATTGTTAATTATTTTCTGTACAACGATTCCATCATCAATCCAAATGAAGACTGTGCAGTCAAGAAAGCAGAAGAAGACTGAGACTCAGTATGGCAATTGTGAAGGAACTCCTCAAGTCCAGGGATGTGCCACTGAAGACCAAGGCCAAGATCGACTATACTATGGCGTCTACTACGGTGCTCCCAATTACTGTGTATAGATGTGAAAGCTAGACAGTGAAGAAAGCTGACTGGAAAAAAAATACATCTGAAATGTGGTGTGAGGGGGAGAGCTTCATGATACCATGAGCCCCCAGAAAGACAAAAAAGTGGATATGAAATCAAATCAAGTCTGAAATATCTCTAGAAGCAAAAATGACTAAATGGAGGGCATCATATTTTGGGCATATTCACAAGACAAGACTTAAAAGGCAATTATGCTGACAATCATGTTGAAAAGACAATCATGATGAAGGCAGCAGAAAAAGAGGTTAGACCAAATGTGAGATGGACTGACTCAACAAAGGAAACCATAGCCTTGAGTCTGAAAGACCTGCACAGGACTGTTAGTAACAACACTTTTTCAGCATCACTGACTCAAAGAGTTGCCGTAAGTCAGAATTGACTTGATGGTATATAACAACAACAACAACACTGGCTTGCATTGACTCTACCATGGAAAAGGTTTCTATATAACAGCAGAAGAGACTAGCTACAGAAACTCACTTGATAAGTTAGGAGAATAAAGAAGGGTAAAGCAAAGCAAAGTGTGCTGCTTATATACTGCCCCATAGCGCTTAAAGCACTCTGAGAGGTTTACAATTGAATTATGGAGCCTACACATTGCCCCTGCAGCAAACTGGATACTCAAATTACCAACCTCAGAAGGAGTGAACCTTGAGTCGGCTACCTGGGATTGAACCCAGGTTATGAGCAGAGTTTTGTCCGCAGTACTGCAGTTTAACCACTGCACCATGAGGCCCCTTGTCGGTAGTTTCTTCACAGTCCACTTAAGTCAATTCTAAATGTTACAAGCACATAGAAATATATGCAATGGACTCATGCTATTGGAAACCATACCTCTATGAATGAAAGCTCTATTTCAACTAGCATAAACTTCAAAGAGAAGAGAGGTGAATTTCCCTTCATTCTTCACCAATCTATGTTAGTGGCATATAGTGGGGCTAGTCAATATCCTACTCAAAGGAAATATTTGGAACTGTTCTTGGCTAAATGCCTGTTCTTTCTTCTTCCTCTCTGCTCCTGTTCCCACCTCTGCCCAATCAGTGTTGTCCATGCCCAACACTGTATTGATATCATTTTCTGATGTATTATCTGTTAATTGCTGCAGACGGCAATCGTTAGGTCAATGGGTTGTCTCCTGCCCCATGTTCTCACCGCAGTCCCTAAAGGCTCTCCCCGGACTCAAAAGACCCAAGCCACACTCAGAATGTGGGCTAGGACTAACCAATAAATAATATTGTATTCTGTGTTAAATAACCCATTACACAATATGGTATTGCCACTGCCTTTAGGAGTTAATTGCTATTGGTTGTGCTGACTGCTTTCCAGTTAATTGTAATGTAGCCACTAAAGATCATATGGGAAAATGGCAGTTGCTTGTTGGCCAGTATGCCAAGCACTGCTCGGAATAAACAGGCAGTTTGGGCTCATGACCACACCGCTCTTTCCTGTCTCTGGGGCACTGAGACCACAGGCCAGGCCACAGTGAAGTCAACAGTGCTCACTGCTGTTGCTACACAGAAAAGGATGGTAAGATGAAGGAAGATATCGGTCACAACAAATGGACTGGAATGCATGAGTGTCACAAGTGACCATTCTTCAAATTTTCCACTGAAACCATCTGTAATGAGCCACACTTCTGACATATTCAGTAGGGAAGTCAAAACATAGAGCATTCCACCCTATCCGCCAAGCCTCTGATACCACCCACAGACTCCAAAAGTCATGGGATTACTATAGAAAATGGAATGCTATCCAAGTTGTTTACAGCATAATGTGATTCTTTTGTATGCAAGACCAATCCACAGTGCTTTAAAATCAACACCACATCTTCCCATCATGAAGCACACATGATCTTAACTAATCACAGAACCACAGTTTGACCTTCCAAAGACCAGAGGAAACCCAGCACACCTACTTTACAGACCTGTGTGGAGTGCCTATAGCAATGGTCCCCAACCTTTTCTGAACCGTGGACTGGTTGGGGGGGGGGTCAGGGTCCATGTGTGGGGGTGGGGCACCCCTCGCGCTCACGGGTGGGCAGGGCATGCTCACGGAGTAGGCGGGGCACATGCGCGTGGGTGGGCGGGGCGTGCTCACGCGTACGCATGGGTGGGCGAGGCACCCATGCGTGCGGGTGGGCGGGCCGTGCGGGCGGGTGGGGAGTGCGTGCAGGGGGGTGGGAGATTTGTCTCCGCGTCCCGGTCCTGCCAAGGCCACAGACCGGCACCGGGCCACGGACCGGGGGTTGGGGACCCCTGCCCTATATTGTTTTTAAATATTGTTTTTATTGTTTTTAAATTTGTAAACCGCCCAGAGTAGACCTTTGGTCTAGATGGGCGGGAGAGAAATCCAATAAATAAATAAATAAATAAATAAATAAATATAGGATACTTTCATTATCACAGTGGTCTTTGCACTTCTAAACAACTGTCACATCTTCAGTACCTGTGTCATACATAATTATTTCCCAGGGGCTGCTACATGGCTGATATAAAGACATGTAGCAAAATTCTTATGAAAAGAAAAGAATGGTTGTTGTAGGTTTTTCGGGCTGTTTGGCCGTGTTCTGGAGGTTTTTCTTCCTAACATTTTACCAGTCTCTGTGGCCGGCATCTTCAGAGGACAGGAGTTAGAACTTTGTCTGTGTTCTGAGTTCTAACAGAGTTCTAACTCCCGTCCTCTGAAGATGGTCACCGAGACTGGCGAATCGTTAGGAAGAAAAACCTCCAGAACACGGCCAAACAGCCTGAAAAACCTACAACAACCATCTTTCAAATGAGTCTGCTTGTTTTTGACTTTCAATGACCACATGGTGTTGGTTCCCGGCCGTGAAAGCCTTTGAGAATACACAAAGAAAAGAAGATGATTTGGAATTAGAATACAGCTATAGTGGGCATGTAAGACTTCCTGCCTGCCACTTCACTATTTTTTTAACCCACTGGATCCTATATGATCTAGATCCACTTTTATTTGGTTTAACATGGTACTCACTCTGACAGATTCAGCAGAGAAGTGCTGCGGGAGGAATTACACCTTAACAGGACTGAGAAGTTCCAGGAGTCAGTTCATGCTGCAGTCCTATCATCAAGGCTAAATTGTAGATTTTTTTAAAAGGATATTTATGGGAAATTAACATATTTCCCTGTTTCTGTGCACCAGCTGCCCAGTTTTGGTAAAAGTTGCTGGAGCCAAACTGAATCAGTGTTAAATCAAAAAACCCAAGAGTATGAATAGCAAATTGCAAGCCCAAACTCTTCTCTAGAATAGCATGTATACTTGTGCCATCCTACTGGAACTTGTAGGCTGAGTGATAGAAAGATAGATGTTTTCCTATATGCCACATCCTCTCAAAAACTACCAATCCAAGAATTCCTTGTGCACAGACAAAAGGGAGAGAGAGGTACAAAATGGTCAAAACGCCATAACAGTTGTATTCCTATTTGTTTTTATCTAATGTTATCAGGTATTAAACACACCCATAAACAATAAAAACAGCTTTGTCCCTGTGCTACGCCACAGCAGAATATGCTAGTGCCCTACGGTATAAATCAGCACATGCCAAACAAATGGACACAGCTCTTAATGAATCATGCAGCATTTTTGTTGGCTGTCTGAAGCCTACCCCCACTGAAAAAGTCTATTATTTGGCTGGCACTGCCCCTCCAGAAGTATGTTGAGACATGCTAGCAAATAATGAACAATCCAGTCCAATGCCCTTATGGCTTTGATCTCCCAAGGAAAAACTGGACAGTACTTAACCAGATTTGAACTAACCACGTGTGAAGGACAGAAGGAGAATAGTGAGCCGTCCTCACACATAGAGACTTCTAAAGAGGAAAAGGGAACCAAAGAGGGGGAGGTGATTAAGGAGAGGGAGACCTTGATAGAGAAAAAGAAAGAGACAGAGGAGGAAAAAGGAAAGATAGAGGTCTGTCTGGTGGAAGAAGGAAAAGGAGGAAAAGAGGAGGAGCTAAAGGTGTCAGTATGGGAAGAGGGTTTAAAAATGAAGGAGAGAGGAGATTCGGCAGTAAGTTAGAGAGTGAAGGAATGGTAAAGGAGGAGGAGAAAGATAAAGGAGGAATAGGTTCCACATATGAAAGAATGTGTGGTCTTTTGGAGGACTTCCCGAACTTAAAGGTTGGAGGTTTGCTACCCGACCCAGAGGTGAAGAGAGAGGGAGAAACTACGTTCGAGACACAAGAATGGACAGTGATTGTTTTCCCGCGGGGACAAGGACGTGGAAGAAAAGTAATCCGGCCAGATAAGACGTACAACAAACCTCCGAAGGAAGGGGACTGGGCTCGACACCCTTGCTGCGGAACCATATGCGTGGTGAGGAGTGCCCCTCTACGGAATCCTACCGATCGGGAGCGATCGTCAAGTTACCCTTGTCAAGTTATGGACATTTACCTGATTTGTCCCTTTTTGATCCGATTGAAGTAAAAGTGGAAATACCTAAAGTTAATAAAATTGAAGTTCCAAACATTACAAAAAAGTCTCAATCGTTATTTCCCGCCAAAATTGAGGAACTGTCCCAACATTCAAATGAACCCAATCACACCACAGCAGGTGCCAATAATGGAAACGTAAGTGGGGGCTGGTCAATGATTATAATTGTGACTGTGGACACATCTCACAAACTTTGTATCACATTGCGATGGAATGCCCCTTAGAAGGTTCCCTGGATCCCTGCAAGAACTACATTATCTTGAGGGCACCACTGCTCAATGGTTAAATGATTCAGATATCCAGCCTTAGACTTAGTTGCTCTAGCAACTGTTCATACATAATTTATTTCACTATTTATTCACTATTTGTATTGTGTGTTTTTAAAATCTCATAGAATTTATTTTTTTAAGGTTTTACATTTTATACATATTTTATAATATCTTTGTGAAGTTTTACACACTAATGCTGCATTCTGCTATGCCATACGAAATAAATAAAATGAACGAAATAAGGCAATATACAGCACTCAACCCATCTACTTCATAGACATCAATCCCCTACATGACAGCTAAAATTGAGGGAAAGTTTTCTAAACATCTCAAGCTGTAAATATTAAACCAGAAGGGGCTAGGTAAAATTTATGGAGAGAAAAAAAGCAACACGTCTTACTAAATGAATGAATGCAGAAGAGTGTCTCCCGCTGGGACAAGATTATGGCTGGACCATCTGGAAGTCACTTAATAAGACTTCGGAGAAAAGTATGAAAATCAGTGAATAATCAAGTAAAATGGGGCTCCTTCGATACAGGAGAAACGTTGCATTACTTTGAAGAAATTAAATCAATGCAGCACTTACATGCATGCAATTCATGCCCTACCACATGTACTAAAGAACGTATAGTAAATGGCCAAGATAATGCTATTGAAGTAACCCACTTCTGTCAAAAAACAGTCTTATTATTTTAATATTTTAATTTTGTTTGAACTTTTTCTATACTTCATATATGTCCATAATTTTAAGTTGCGCAATGCTCCGATTCGACCAAAGAAAGGAAGGTATTAAGCATGCATTTTAATTATTTTACTATACTTTCACTGAATAACTGTTATTTCACTACAATGCTTCACAGTATTTCTAAGCTGCATGGAAAATAGTTTTATTGCAGACTGGTGTATAGATTTCATAAATAAACAAGTTTTTTTACAAGGGCAAATACAGCAACTTTATTACAAATATTTGTGTTCCATCTTTGCATTACTATGCCAAATTTCAGGTGTGTTTGCAAAGGAGAATTCCTCCTAATTTTATCTGGTGAGAAATTACACCCAAGGCTTAAACCTAGAACTTCCTCTAAGATAATGATTAGCACGAAGTTAGCTAGTGGATTTTATGGATCAGTGGGGACTGGAATTGTATTCTCTCAAATCTCAGTCTGGCAGTTTAACCACGACACTACACTGGGTCTAATTCACACAATTCATTAAATTGATTAAGCTGTTATAAGAGACTAATTTCCTACCCCTGGGATCTCGGCTTCTTAAATATATAAATCTTTTATATCATATCATGCACTTTAATCCTAAGAGCTCCACTTTCTTGCATTATTTTTGGATTTAACTATCAAATGTATATTATTATTCTTTGGCTTATACGTACAGTATAATACACATATTGTTCATATTTCTCTACTGTTGTTGTTGGACCAGTATTTGTAGTTTCTTGGCCACTGTTTGAAACAGGATATTAAATTATACAGATTCTGATTCAGCAGAGCTTTTCTTTTGCTCTTAAAGAAACCTGCAGATTCCAGTATACTGCACATTTTCTGGCTGGGAGAGCAAAGCATCACCAGTGCTGAGATCTAGTACTGTTCTTCCACAGTAAAACAGTGAAGTGCAACTGGCTACAACTATGCCACACAGTTGCACCGATTTGACCTTATGGCTCACTCACTGTGTGAGCTAAAAGTCACATATGTCTTCATAAGAGTTAAAGTCACAAGTGATGTGATTCATACAGAAATCATGGGCAAAAACATGCTTTAAGATTATGCACTTTCTCTCTTCTGCATTCACTTCCCAAGATTCTCTTCTATACCTTCTGATGTGTAGTAACAAAATTTTGCTATAACACATGAGGCGAAGAAACTATATTAGTACGAACCACGCTTTGCCTCCAAACAAATATCCAAATTCAAATATTATTATGAGGCAAACTATAGTCAGCAGAAGTCATTTGCAACTTGTTCATTCCAAACATCATGTAGAACAAGGGTAATCATGGACCCAAAACTGGTGTAGAAAACTGGATTATGGGTGGAAGTAGAAAAAATGTGGGAGAAAAGCATGTAACACATTCAATGGTCAAACCATGGTTTGGCTGTGACATCTGAACTGAGTTCTAAAGTAACAAAAATGCAGAAATCACACAAGAGGGAGGAAGAATGCCTTCAACTACTCTAACAGAACGTAAAAAAAGAGAGCCCTAAGGGAATTGTTTTAATTTAAACATAATGCTACAGATTAGACTGGGGTCTATAGTTCACTATTTATGGCCTTTGTTACTGAGTGATTTTATGAGCTATCAGCAAATAAATCTCTTTCTGCTTAGATAGAACTTGCTTAAAGGAAAGATCTGAATGAAATATATGCACTGTTTATGTGACTAATTTGCTTCTTGAATGTCAAAGCCAACTCTAAAATAAATAAAAACTAAGGCCATATAGTACTTTTGTGGTGAGTTTTAAGACTGATTTTTCAAAACACAAAAGCAGAAACAGAAACACTACTGAGACTGAAGATTAAACAGAGACAAATATAAATAATATATTTAGTGTTTCTATAAAACATATGCCCATCAGAGAGCTTTGCAGTTAATCTTTAGGTAACCCCAGAAATCAAATCAAAATCTACTACCCAGTTGGCTACACAACAAAATACAGGTGATTGAAAGACCTACTAATAGTAGTTAGAACCATCATTGTTACTGCTGCATAATCTGCACCATCTACAGTATTTGAAATTTCTTGGATTTTAATCATAGGCATATAGCTAAATGAGAGAAATGCCACTCCAGTGTATCTTAATTCAAGAAATTCATTTTAATTCACTTCAGGTTTAAATCTGCTGAAATGTAGAGGATTAATTCTCCAACAATCTGGGTTTCATTAATTTTCTTTTTCAAAGATTTAACCTGGCAATCCAAACTACCCAATTAGATACAAACCACTATACTTAATAGAAGAGTAACCACTATGGACGTGACAAGATTTTTGTGGCAAGAAATATCTGTCACTCTATATGAGAGGTGATTGCCACACTGGGATTTTGATCACTCACTTGGGAGTCTGAAAAATTAGTTTTACTGATGTAGCCCACTGAACGGAGGGCAAAAAGTCAAGCTTCCCATTTAAGTGGTCTGTCAGTAAGTCTACTCCTACCCTCCTTTCTCTTTTCCTCTATACAAAACGAAATGGCTGAAAGGAGAGTAGCATTTCAGTAAACAAGAGGAGAAGTACCATTGTGCATAGCCTTGTCTTGTTTCCCTCTAAGATACCTCCCAACCTAAGGGGCACAAAACAGAGAAACAATACAGAAAGACTCTGTCGCAATGTGCGTACTCCTTCTGCATTTGTATCTATGCCCCCTCTTTCTCTCCAACCTCCAACTGTGGAAGACAAAAGAAAGACAGTACAGTCCCCACAGAAGAGGACACTCTCTAGACCAAAAGCAAAGTGTGCTGCTTATATACCACCCCATAGTGATTAAAGCATTCTCTCGGTGGTTTGCAATTTAATTATGCAGGCTACACATTGCCCCCAATTTACTGACCTCAGAAGGATAGAAGGCTGAGTCAACCTTGAGCCAGCTATCTGAGCCTGTTGGGATCAAAATGAGTCATAAGCAGAGTCTTGACTGCAGTATTGCAGTTTAACCACTGAGCCACAAGTATTTATTTGCCACATGTCCGTTTTCCTGTGTCTCCTATTCATCCCCACAAACAGCTTCAAAAATCCTGAAAATGGATGAAGGAGAAGACTGACTACCAGTTTCCAATTCCCTATGTTATTATAGCATTAATAATCAGTAATAAAATGTTCATTTTAAAAACAGAATATACTATACAGGCATTTGACCTGGATAACACAAGATGTACTTCTTTCTCAGGAGTGTATGCAGCAATTCCCGTAAAGGAAAGCATGACATCTGAAGCAGTGCTTTGACTACTAAGGTTTGGCAAGAAGACCAGTTGTTTCAGCTCAATAATACTTCTTGCTTTGGGCAAAAGCTTAACAGTCATTATGTGCAACAACTGTGTCATAAAGTTTCCTCTAGTCCTTGAGACTTGACCCCTCTAGTCTGGAACTGTGCCTTTGGACTAACATGTAATTATGAGGTCTTTTGAGTAGATGCTAGACAGTACAATTTTTTTTTCCTGAGAAGCCAAGGAAATTAAACCTCCCAGATATCCCTTCATAACATCAAGACAACATCTTGAGTCAACATCTATTAAAAAAGAAGAAAGAACACACATTAAAAACCTGTAATTAAAAGAAACCAGAGCTAACATAACACTACCTTTCATCTACCCCATCATGGCAAGGATTTTTCTCTATGTATAATCTGCTGCACTGCCACATTATTAGTCAAGGGCTGGACTGGATTCTAGTAGAAGGAAAGTGGCACTGGATAAGCGAAGAAACTGATTCTCATATATCATCAGGAAGGGCTGTTAGTAGAATGATAAAATCCACAGAAAATACTTGAAGCCAATTACAATATCAATGAAGCCAGCAGGGCAGTAATTACAAATGGCTACACTCTGGAAAATTAGCTGGAGTGCAAAACAATATGTATACACTGAGTGTCCTGAAGAGGGGAAACCTTGCAAAGATCTAAGGAAACTACCCTTTACGAGGAAATGCTCTTGACTTGTGTCCTGTGATCATTCACCCTTCTTAAATGCTACAAGCACAGCCCTTCCTTTTTAATATGACAATCAAATGAGCTTCCTGAAGAGTTTTGAGTGGTTTGATGCAATTCCTCCCCCCTCCAGAAACCATTAATGCTTGTGCTAATTATAGTTATATATCTGGCATTGCTAACCCCTGTAGAAGACAGTGAAGGCAAACTATATGGCAAACACTGTTTCCTAATCTAATATGTATTTATGATTTTTCTCAGAAAAACTTTTAAAGGGATAAATTTTTGAGTATATAGAGGAAGGTAACATAGGTATTTTCTACCCTTAGACCAATGACACATTGTTCTCTGCACTAGATTTACTTGTTACTTCAGGAAATCTACCTCCTGAGGTACAAATGTGAAGATGGGTATCTTTAGAACAGAACACAGCTTCGGCAGAATAGTAACTGTTCATGCTATACACTTCTTGGAATAAACATCTTAAAGAGAATATCTAATAGGAAGGCGTGTCACCTACCAACTGCTGTATGCTATTAAGGCTCAACTGCTTATTTACCACCACCACCCAAATTATGTTGTCTACCAATTAGCCTTTAAGTGATCTTCCTTGCTCAACTGCACTCTCTGTTTCGATGCAGCAGAAGGAGGCAGCACCAGATATAGCAGCAACCTGATCCATTCAAGGAGATTCAGAAGCAAGAATTTGTCTTCATATCCATTTTAGTCTATATGCATTATGACTCTTAAGACTTCTGCAAATGTTGGTTTCTAGAAGCCCTTTTGCACATGACTGGCATGCTTGGACAAAGCTGGTGGTACCTTTAAATCACCAGAATAACAGGCATTTCTTTAATAAAATACTATTCCTGCTGGAGAACCTCACATCTGGAGGTCCCTTTGTGTCCTTATTACTATAATCAAAGCATCCCATTTCCCATAAAAGTCTATGTTCTCTTCCTAAAGTATCAATTCAGTATTAATACATTATTCAGTGGCCCCAGCACCTCTTAGAAAGTCACTCCCAGAAGGTGGTGCTGGAAGACTGCAGTTTCACAAAAGATGTCACAAAGTTCCATTCCATCTCTGCACTTGTTATCATCTGTGTGAAGCCACTGGGAAAGTTTATCTGGAAGCTGATAGTATAATTTACATGCAGCTGCACCTCACATTTGCATCTTTTAACCCTAGGGGAGTGGTGGAAACTCAGAATTAGTGTTTAGGAACATTTCTGGAATAGATGGGGATGGACAACAAAACCCAGTCCAAGCAAGACGGTACACTTACTTGGGAATTGCATCAATTTGAATAAAGGTATACAACCTGTCCTGCTTGTCACTTCTGCTGGGGAGAAGGCTCTCGATGACCTTGAAGAGCCCCCGACCAGATAGAAATGGTATATAGAGAAACATTTGTATACTGAACATACTGTGGTAGACAGTCCCAGTAGGCATGCAAAGATATTCACTGGGGTCTAAGGAAATTGGCTTCCTCTAACACATCTTGAAGATTCCCAGTGTGGTGTAGTGGACAGAGTGATAGACTAGGACTCTGGAGACCAGGGTTCAAATCTGCACTCAGCCATGGAAACTCACTGGGGAATGGAACTGGTAAAACTACTCCTTAAGTATCTCACTTACCTTGAAAGCCCTATTCGGGTTGCTATAAGTTGGTTCCAACCTGACAGTACATAACAACAACAACAACTCATCTTGCAGCATGTTTCTGGGCCATTGGGATACAGAAAATAAGGAGATGGTGGCGGAGGATGTTTTCTATTAATAGCTTTTTGTGAAGACCTGAACATGCACAAACTACCTGAGCTTTTAAAAGTGTTTAGTTTAAAAAATCACAAAGATTCAACCTCTTTCAGGTAAACCAAGCTTCTTACAAGTGGCAGTCCCAGACTATTGGTTGATGTATGGTAAACCTAGCCCATCATACTAGCCTTATTAATTGCATTGGTTACTTATTTGTTTCCACACTCAATTTAAAGTGCTAGTGCGAATTTCAAAATATTTTATGCTTAGGCACTAAAAGTCTTCTTCTGCACGTATACACTTTTCAGGCATTAAGACTAAGCTCAACGACTATGGCCTATCTTCCTCAGAAATACAACAGTAGAGAGTTGTGATGAGGCCTTCTCAGTAGTAGTGCTACCGTTCTGGAACTCCTGCTCTGGAAATATTTAGCAGGTTCCCTTTTCCTGCTTTCCCACAATATCTGGGTGGGAGCGCCTTCTCCCACCCAGTTCTGCCAGAGACACTCGTTCTAGCCAGGCCGGGCGATTGAGGGGCCTAACGCCGAGGGAGGCCCGGAAGGAAAGAACGAGGAACCGGGCCTTCTCGGCAGTGGCCCCTCGCCTCTGGAACAACTTGCCCGTAGAGATCCGCCTGGTTCCCTCTCTGGGTGTCTTTAGAAATACACTTAAGACATGGCTATTTAGGCAGGCTTTCCCTCCTGCTGTATTTTAATATTTACATTTTTACATCTTGGATTTTGCATGTTCATGGTTTCTATTGTTTTTAAATTTTGTAATGCCGCCCAGAGTAGACTATCTGTCTAGATGGGCGGGGTATAAATCTAATAAAATAAAATAAATAAATAAATAAATCTGAAAAACGTTTCCATTCAGACACACATTCCCAACCCACCTTGGAAAGTTTATAATGCATGGTTTTTGGCTTTTAAATTTGCTTCATAACTGTGTAATGCTGCTTTAGCATTTGTAAGTTTACAACTTACAAATGTAAAATGTGTTATAATGTTACTTTTAATATTTTGTATGCTGCTTTGTGCATCTTTCATACAGAGGTCCACAGAAAGAACATAGAAATAAAGAATTATAATAAAGTCTACCACTAGATATGAATAGTCTACCCTAAATATGAAGTTTATTCATTTATATTAAAAATACCAATATAGGTTCAACATTTGTATCCTTTTGTCCCTCACTTCGGTCTAGGGCACACATTACATATAAATCTGTATATACCTAATAACATATGACAACATATCATTGTTTTCCCCATCTGCCGGATATATACATTGTAGCAAGTTAGAGACAACTGTAGCTCCATGTAAGTATGATGGTGTACATAGCCTGTTTCCCCGAAAATAAGACCTAACCTGAAAATAAGCCCTAGTATGATTTTTCAGGATGCTCGTAATATAAGCCCTACCCCAAAAATAAGCCCCAGTTAAGTGGAACCCCTCCCTCCACCACTGTGCAGCAACCAGAAGAAGATGACATGACTGTATTTGAATAAATGCAGATTGTTGTACATGAAAAAAATAAAACATCTCCTAAAAATAAGCCCTAACACGTTTTTTGGAGCAAAAATCAATATTTTCCCTTTCTTATTTTCGGGGAAACATGGTACATGTGAAGAAGGTGGAGTGTGTCCAGGTCACATATTTTATAAGTATATTCTGCCAGGTATAAAGATACAATCTGAAATTCACCCTTGCTAGGATCCAGTGGGTCTACCCCACTGATGGAAATGCTTCTATCAGCGGCACTGAGGGTGGGGTAAATCCCTTTCTTCCGTGTATCCATCAATCCACCCTCAACCTGCTGCAGAAACCCTCGAGGTAATTTGACTACATGGAAGGCTGTGGGGAGGAGAAGTGAAAATGTCCAGATATACTAACAGTTGAATGTTAAACATAATGCTAGACTTAGGTCAATTTGTGTGGGTCTCTCTCTTTCTCTCTCTGTCTCTCTGTCTCTCTCTCTCTCTGTGTGTGTGTGTGTGTCTATGTACATTATTTAAAATCCTATAATATGTTTCACAGGGAAACTTCTGTCACTCAGATTTCAGTTGAGAGGTTGAGCGATGAAAGTCTCCATCACAGAAAGAGCTATGCAATAGAGTTTACCTTTCCCCTGCTCCCAACTGGGAACTTTCGTTCTATGCATCTATCCCAGGTACTAAAGGAAGAAATTCCCTCTCTTCTCAGGAATGATGCCATACAGCCTGTTTCAGGACCTCCCTTATGGGTTCTATTCCCAGTATTTCACCGTCCCAAAAAGGTTGTGGGGGATTGAGACCTATTCAGGACTTGAGAGAGAGATTAACTCTTACATAGACACCAGAAAGTCTTACCTGTAACTGTAGTTCTTCAAGTGGCCATCCATGAACTCACACAACCCACCCATCTTCCCCATAGTCTGTCACCCCAATGTAATCTCTGCCTCCTAGCTCTAGAAGGTTCTGAGGAGAAGAAACCTATATGTGTGATTCACAGAGATGACGGAGAAGAAATAAAGAAATATCTGATTAATGAGAAACAATGGAACAGAACAGACATTTTGATTCTTCTGAATAATATTAACTGTAAAACCATTCCCTTCCTTCTGAATGGCAATAAAAAAAAGTATCTGTGGACCTCAGTACGTATGCTATTAAGTATGGCCCAGTTGAAATGCTAACAGGCTTGTGCTGCAGCTTGCATGCTGAAGTAGGTGCCTACCACTGCATTATGTAGTGCATTTTGGACCATTTTTCATAGCAGCTCATACATGGAATGGCCTGATCAGCAGAATTCTCTCTCCCTTCATGCAAAAGGAAATAAGTATCTCAACCTGCCTTTGAGTCACTAGAATCTAGTTTAGCAAGAACTACAGTGGCACCTCGGTTTACAAACGCCTCGGTTAACGTAATTTTCAGTTTACGAAGAAAGTTTCCCCAGGATGCATTGTGCCTAGAGGTTTATAGCGCCACCCCCGTTCCTATGGCAATCTGCGTTTTGGGTTTATGAATTTTTCGCATTACATAACGTCCCGTAGAACGCATTAAATTCGTAAACCGAGGTACAGCTGTAGATGTAAAAAGAGGAAAGACATAGACAGGAGAGAAGCATGACACATATTTTATGGTGCTAATATCAGGTTACTCTGTTTCAGATTAAAACTAAATATAACCCAACCATTTAGTCAGTGTAATAACATCTTATGTACATACGTTTTAGATAGCACATCACATCCTCAAAAAGACAGCTTAATAGCTTTAAAATATTTCAAGGATATGCAATTTATAACAGTACTGAGTTTAAAATATCTTCACACAGAGATATTTTATTGAAATGTTAATTGTATGTTTTACTGACTGACTAGGTGACAAAATACACTATAAACATAATTTAGTGAGGAGTTCTCATGTCCTGAAATACAAACAGAAAACTGAATGCTAAAGGAGCATTTTAACATAATTTCAAAACATTTTAAAAGCACAGTTAGTCCTGTTCAAAGGTTTATTAGGTCATGACTCTCACATGAAAACTTAATTAAGTGTATATGCTCTGTGCTGTGGAAGGATACCTCACTTGGTTGGCTCCTTAAAAGCTTAACTTCAAGGACACTGAGGCATATTTTATGTATATGAGATCAATATGTGACAGGTGTGAGTGAACACTGTATGTTTCAGTTATGTATTTCATATAGAGCAATAGACTAGGGATGAGTGAATAGTTCACAGACAAATTAAATCACCCATATTTTGATAATCCAATAGTGCAGTGGTTCCCAACCTTGGGTTCCCATATGTTCTTGGGCTACAACTCCCAGAAATCCTGGCCAGAACAGCTAGTGGTAAAGATTTCTGAGAGTTTTAGTCCAAGAACATAAGTATATGTATATACAAGTATAACAAGTCCAGTTATACTGACATGTCAGTGGTTTTCTTCTACCTGGAATCATAGTGAGTTGAATTATAACTCCCATAATCTCTCACAGAAAATGCCCATGTTGGACATCGCACTTTGTCACTGTCATGTTGCCTTGTCCTGCCAATGTAACCTTTTTGGTCTTGGAGTCAGGATGGGCCATTGGACAGGGGGTGCAAACAAAAGCAGAATGGGTATTATATATGCTGAATTAGATTCACACGAATACTTCTCTGAAAAGAGCAGAAGTAAAAATATAGATTTCACTTGGTGGCAACAATGAGGAACTTTGAAAGAAAGGGTCACAAAGCAGCTATGTTTGCTTATTTTATCTTCCTCTTCATAGTCAGACTTTTTTTCGTTAGGTGGGACTGGAGAGCCTCAACAACCATATCAAAACAATCTGACATTTCCAGCATAATTTTCACCTACTTGTTCTTTTAGACAGTAGGCTACCATTTGTACAACAAACCACTTTGGAAAGTCTCCTCATATCCCAGTGTTGAAAACTGGTTTCCCATATGGCAATCACAATTTCCTGTATGTTTACGTAAGATTTTGCTTTTTAAAGGGCAACATTTCTTTGCACATGCAAAAACATATGGCAAACACACGGTGGATCCAGAAATATATAATGGGTAAAGGAACCTTTATAGACACAGACAACTCAAGACATGTGTTCCACCAGCAGATAAAAAAGAATGACCCAGCCACAGGATATGAGCTTTCCTCTTAACTTGTCTTTAAATTAAGCAGAATCCTTTATATCAAAGCTTGGCAATTAAGTTTTGAAAGCAGGGATAGTGTCAAAAGTGATGTGGTTGGGAGATCTGGATCAGCCACATTTTATTCACTCCTTCTGAGGAAATGTCTAAAGTTTTTTAAAGCATTAGACCAATACTAGGATGTTTGTAATGTTGATCAGTCAGGTCAGCCACAATGGGAGTGACACAAAAGGGCAAAGGTATGGGTTTAATAAAAGGTGATGAGGAACAGGCTTCATGGGTAGAGTGACCAGATATCTTCTCTTTACTAGGCCACCCACTGTTTCAAGAGATGCCTTGGAAGGTGTCTAGTTTCCACTTGGTTGATTAGAGAATACAAAAGAGTTGTAACCATCAACCTGTCTTTTATTTTTAACACAATAAAGCCAAAAGTGAGGCAGAAACTGAGCTCACCTACCCACCGTTTAGCACAAGATGAAATGTCACATGCCTCCAGGTAGAGAAGAAAATTGTGTTAGTTCCATCTTCATGTCACAGAAAACTTTACAGAAAAAGAAATGGCGGTTTGTGTGTAGGAGACCATTTCTTTTTCTGTACAATGTACTTGAAAGGGAAAAGAAAGAAAAATTACGTTCATCCCATGGGACAGGCAGATAAACTTATCTCATCCATTGGCTTAATGATGATAAAAGCAAGATTATATATTCATTATGTTTAAAACAAGAACAGAAGACAAATAAGCTACCTCCTCCATCATCTTATGATGTCCTTATCTCCCAGTAAGAATCACCCTCCCCAAGTGAATTGTTATATGAAGCATATTTATAATGAATTTAATTTTAGGGGTTGTAATTGTGTGAATAATTGAATTGAACAGGGGGATTTTTGAAGAGAAATTTATTTGAATCATCTGGAGAGCAACAAATAATAGAACAATTCTGGGCAATCTGGAGTGGAGTGCAAACTAAATTAGGTATCTGGAGTGATTTGGATGGGAACATAAGTGTTTTAAGCTGGCGAGAGAGCTCAGTGAGTTGGGTAGCTGGTGCAGAGGCAGAGGTCAGGAGTTTGACTCACCACCGTGCCTTCCAAGAAAACAGTCAGCCTTTATACCATTGAACAAGCTGCATAGTTCCAGAGCACCTCCAGAAGAAAAATTATAATTCATACATGAGTACTTTTATACCTAAGAAACCATGGAAAGGGTTGCCAATTGCCATAAGTTGGAACTGACTTGACAACTCGTTCTGGTACTAATGACGATGGTGATGATGAAGTGGTTTCACTTCTTGAATAAAAATTTTACTCTTTCTCAAATTATACCCACACAAAAGCACAGGCAAATTAGTACTCTCTTTTTACAGACATGCATCTCCTTTTCCAGGAAAACACAACTAACAATTGAATTGACAATTAGGCATGGTTGAGTTAGTTATGCTTGTAGACCACTCTGGCATCCCTGCTCAAAGTAAGTTGCTTTGCAGGCCATTACATCTTAGCCTCACCAGGAGAAAGAGAATATAGTACTGTACGATCTACATAGATTTTAGTAATTTAATAACATAATTACATATCAAACTAGTTGGGAAGGACAAGCTGAAGGAAGAAGAGAAAGGTTTTTCTAAAGGGAGCCCTTCTCTTTGGGAAGAAGTGCCAAAGCTTGCCACCAGATATCAACCTTTGGATCTACTGTATTTTATTAAGTATTTTTATTAATGACCTGGCAAAGATAAAATAAGTATGTGTTAATGGCTTCTAGACACAATGGAAATAAGCTACTTCTAGATTCAGAGATGGTATGCCTTTGAATACCATTGCAGGGGACCAATGAGAAGAAAACACCATGAATATAATTACTTGCTTAATCATTTCCCAGCATTTATCTAGTGGGCCATTGTGAGAGACAGGATGATGAGGGACAAAATACTGATATTGTTCAAGTGAAGTACTAGAGAAGGTGGCCGCATGCTATTCAAGTCAAACAAATTAAAGAACAACCCCTGGAATTCAGCTCTTCCCAACAGATAAGAAAACTTCTGCACCACAACGGAAGATCCAGGATGCTGTATCATTGTACCTTGGGATCAAGCAGGCAGTGCTGATAATTGTACTTCTACCTCTTAATTCTTCTTGATAAATTAGTCACAGTGGGCTTTTGTATCATCTGTTTCCTGCTTGCATTTATCAGCACATTTTCACTGCTGACAGCAAGATGGAAGAAGCTCAATGGGGAAGATAGGGATCTTGGTTGCACTGCTAGTCACTGTATTATGGCCAAAAGTGACAAATTAATAAAAATAGTGGCACACCTTTTTTAGTACTAAAGGCTACATAGAATTTCTTTTTTTGGGAAGTTCTGCTAAAGTTAAAATGCTGTTTTAGATGCGGCAGTGAAGATCACTGCTTGTACCACTAAGAATTACAACTTCAGTCTGTAAAGACATAATATTCAACACAACATACAGCAATATAGACCTCACTGGAATTTTTCCTCACTCTTTTTATTTGGCACAAATGTATACTTGCAAGCTTATTATTTAAAACTTAATGGTTTTTCTCCTTCAGGTTCTGTGATCACCAGGCATAGGGAGATTTGTCAATGAACCAACACCATGTAGTCATTGAAAGTCAAAAACAAGCAGACTCATTTGAAATATGGTTGTTGTAGGTTTTTCGGGCTATTTGGCTGTGTTCTTGAGTTTTTTCTTCCTAACGTTTTGCCAGTTTCTGTGGCCAGCATCTTCAGAGGACAGGAGTTAGAACTCTGTCTGTGTTCTGGTGTAGTGTGTGGGATAGTTGAGTATTTGTAGCTGTGGGATCAACTTTTTGTCCTTTTCAGGAGATTGGGTGATTATGGTGATCAGGGTGTTTTTTGTTATGGGTGTATTGTTGTGATAAGGGGGGAGATGATCTGTCACTGTGATTGATGGGTGTTAGCTAGTCTTTTGTGTGCAGTGATCACCGGTCCTTGTGGCTGGGTAGAGTTTGTTTACCTTTTTGCAAGCTGTATTTTTCAGTGCTGGGAGCCAGGCTTTGTTGAGTTTTCGACTTTCTTCTTTTTTGTTGAAGCTTTGCTGAGGTTTGTGGATTTCAATGGCTTCCCTGTGTAGTCTAACATAATGATTGCGGGTGTTGTCCAGTACTTCTGTGTTTTGAAATAGGAAACAAGCTGGACATGAAGTCCTCTGAAGCTGCCGGCCACAGAGACTGGCAAAACGTTAGGAAGAAAAACCTCCAGAACACGGCCAAACAGCCCAAAAAACCTACAACAACCATTGTATCCAGGCCATGAAAGCCTTCGAGAATTCATTTGAAAGACTTAATGTTCCAATTTACTTAATATGTTAACATTTCTAAATCTAGAATTAGTCCTCCATAATCATATAGGTATAGATGATGGGGACTGACAGACAATTTTTTAAAAGTTCAATTCTCCTCAGTGAACTCCCAAATTATAGAACAATCTTAATCACTGATACAGGTGATCAAATTAGAACTGGCTGAATCATGTTCCTACAAAATATAAGTTCTTAAGAAAGACTGGAAACTGACTGAACTTATTTTGTTATGGTTTTTTTTTTACCTTGGTTATTCATATAGTCTTTTTATATATTTGTTTTCTGATTAGAAATAAAAAAAGTAAATTAGCAAAAAGGGGGGAAAGATATATGGTATTCTTAATAGATAGATGGTGGGGTGGCTGTAAGGAGTAGAAGAGGCCATCCACTCAACTGTTTTGAAACAAAGTAAGAGACTAGTTTAGTTCCTACTATTGCTAAAATGTCCTTCCATTACTGTCTTCTCCAAATCCACAAGAACACTGCAGCTTTGAAGGTGGTAGTGAAGACTAGCTGCACCTGCCAGCCTCCTCCAAGGCCACACAACTTGCCTCATGAACACACTCTGAAGCAAAGATAAGTGGCTATTCTCCCATTTATTTATATGCCAGATACATATAACATATTAGTTACGTACATAACATTAGGTTGTTGCAGCAAAGACAGCAGGTAGCAGGCAACATTCCCTCAAATTTTCCACCAGCACTGAGTTGAAACCCCACCCTGCACATGCAAAGTTCTGGCCGCGACCAGAACCAAATGAGCAGCAACACTAACTGTAGGTACATGGCACCATTACAGCACTGCACAGCTGCGCAGCTTAGAGGTAATTATGTTTGTACACACATGTGTACAAATCCTCAGTGACTGTCAACATACTCCTAGAACCATATTTTTCAAAGTATGGTCACATTTATGAGCTCCTCTCCTGAACTACTTTCTAAACTTTTGCAGTAGTATAGCAAGTAAGGATGTATATACGTGGCAAAGTAATTATCCAGTCTTTTCACCAGTTCTCTGAGTGAAAGGGGGGAAAACTTGAACCCATTGCATTAAAATGATTCTGAGATAGGCAGAACTGTTGTCCACCTCTCATGAACTCAGTATATCACAGCTTCAGAATCCTGCAGCTGATTTTTTAACAATTAATACTTCCAAGACTTAAAAGCCACTGTACTAGGTAAGACCAATAATCTCTCTAGTTTAACGTTCTGCCAAGGACGTCATAATTACAGTAACAAAAAAAGTTAAAATGTGCATCATTAGGTACATTTCTTCTATATAGACAACTGCCACTTTGAGCTGCTATTTGTAAAGTATACAGCACACCATCATTCTGAACCAAAGGCTGGGTATATGCTAGGTAACACTCCCAATGCCTATTTCTCATTCTCAATCGCCTAATGTTTGCAGATTCCCATGGCAGGATATCTGGGGAACTATGCAGACTCTCTTAAGAGTTTGCTGAAGACACAGGGGTTGGGGAATCTGAGGTGGAAGATATTTGTGTGTGTGGTGAACTGTACATGTGTACATGTGTGTTCTTCTTTGCAAAAAAAAAAGTCTGTGTGGAAATTCAGCACTTAGAGTTCAGAAGTTGATTGAGACATCCCTGTTAGTGTCAGCCTTTACACTGGAACACACAGTCTCTTCCCAAGGCTTGCTTTCCTAAACCAGCATACTTAATTAGCATCTGCTCACGCTGCATTACGTAGAAGACTTAAAGCAATGCCACTTGATACTGCATCTGAAAGTTCCCCTGTTCCGGGCTGTGTAATGAGTAGAGGATGAAAAGCAATATTTTCTCTTCATGTGGAGCTCAGTGAGGAAAGTTCTAGGCCAGCCACACACAATTTCTTTAATAATGCAGCCCAGTGCCTTTGATTCCAGGAACATGGGGAAGAATAAACAACCTATTAATCTGAGTTTTCTAGTTTGCCTCAAAGTACAAAGCAGCAGTGAATAGACCTCTTGGCTAAACCAAATGTACTGAAATACAAAGTCGCTTCTCCCCCCCCCCCCCCCCCCCCAGAATTACTCACAGGGAAATAAAACAGAAATGGCTTTAATGATGGCTGCTCAGTTACAACAGAGGGTGCAAAGTAGTCTAAACAGAGCTTTTTTGTGTTTTCACATGAAAGCACTTAGATATAACCGGATACACTCAAGCCAATTATGAAAGGTGCAATGCTATCCAACCCAAGGAGTGAGAATCATCAGCTAAGCCAGTTCTCAGTACAGCACCACTGACTACACTGAGGGAGGCTACGATCATTTTGTGTGCCTCACATTCTGAGGGATTTGTTTATCTTGGATGCCTTTGCCACAGCCTGTGAATGAATTATACAGTTTGTATTCCACCAATACAAAACTATGTATTTTGTTCACTGTTGTGCCACTACAAATGAAGCCAGCTGAGAGACTGTAACAATTAAGCCATAATGAATCACATTCCTGGTGAAAACATGTGGCCCTACTAGTGTGCAAAACCACCAGCCTGTGACACCTGACCACAACAGCACATCCATCTTGTTTCCATCAGTAATTTGGAGAGTGAGAATATTTAGATAAAAGCAGGACACAACTTTACAATACCCTCCTGTGACCAATCCAATTTCAAGATTACTTTAAGAAGTGAATAGAGAAGTACAAAATTACCAATAGAGTTGTAATGGTTAATCCTGTACCTAGGGAAGAATATGCCCCACTAAATTAAACTACCTCTGAACAAAACATACACAGAATCATGTTACTACGATCTTCCTGAAGGGCAGAACATAATACTCCTATATTTTTAAAGTTAATGTAAATGTAACCTCAGATTGGTATTGAATGACCTGCACAATTCTTCAGAACCATATAAAATGCTTCTCAAGGAGCTTTTATTTTTCATCATTAAATTCCTTCTACCATTTCAAAATTAAGGATCAGTACTCCCTGGATCAGTCTACATCTCAGTCCCAAAGAAGGGCAGTGCCAAAGAATGCTCCAACTATCGTACAATTGCACTCATTTCACACGCTAGCAAGGTTATGCTCAAACTCCTACAAGGTAGGATTCAGCAGTATGTGGACCGAGAACTCCCAGACGTACAAGCTGGATTTCGAAGGGGCAGAGGAACTAGAGACCAAATTGCTATGTAACATGTGCTGGATTATGGAGAAAGCCAGAGAGTTCCAGAAAAACATCTACTTCTGCTTCATTGACTATGCAAAAGCCTTTGACTGTGTGGACCACAGCAAACTATGGCAAGTTCTTAAAGAAATGGGAGTGCCTGACCACCTGATCTATCTCCTGAGAAATCTATATGTGGGACAGGAAGCAACAGTTAGAATTGGAGATGGAACAACTGATTGGTTCAAAATTGGGAAAGGAGGACGACAAGGCTGTATATTGTCTCCCTGCTTATTTAATTTATATGCAGAATACATCATGCGAAAGGCTGGACTGGAGGAATCCCAAACCGGAATTAAGATTGCCGGAAGAAATATCAACAACCTCAGATATGCAGATGATACCACTCTGATAGCAGAAAGTGAGGAGGAATTAAAGAACCTCTTCATGAGGATGAAAGAGGAGAGCGCAAAAAATGGTCTGAAGCTCAACATAAAAAAAAACTAAGATCCTGGCCACTGGTCCCATCACCTCCTGGCAAACAGAAGGGGAAGATATGGAGGCAGTGACAGATTTTACTTTCTTGGGCTCCAGGATCACCGCAGATGGTGACAGCAGCCACGAAATTAAAAGACACCTGCTTCTTGGGAGGAAAGCCATGACAAACCTCGACAGCATCTTAAAAAGCAGAGACATCACCTTGCCGACAAAGGTCCGCATAGTCAAAGCTATGATTTTTCCAGTAGGGATGTATGGAAGTGAGAGCTGGACCATAAAGAAGGCTGACCGCCGAAGAACTGATGCTTTTGAATTGTGGTGCTGGAGGAGACTCTTGAGAGTCCCCTGGACTGCAAGGAGAACAAACCTATCCATTCTGAAGGAAATCAACCCTGAGTGCTCACTGGAAGGACAGATCCTGAAGCTGAGGCTCCAATACTTTGGCCATCTCATGAGAAGAGAAGACTCCCTGGAAAAGACCCTGATGTTGGGAAAGAGTGAAGGCAAGAGGAGAAGAGGACGACAGAGGATGAGATGGTTGGACAGTGTCATCGAAGCTACCAAGATGAATTTGAGCACACTCCGGGAGGCAGTGGAAGACAGGAAGGCCTGGCGTGCTCTGGTCCATGGGGTCACGAAGAGTCGGACACGACTTAACGACTAAACAACAACAACTCCGTTTCAGTTATCCTCTGCCTGAAAATATTTTAAAAAACGACAGATATATTTCTTTTCAAGTTGTAGTACCAGAACTAGAGACTATGTTATATATAAGATTTGCCACATCTACGGTTTTCAGTATCTTGGAACTGATTCCCCTACGGATAACTGTGGTTCTTCTGCACTCTCTACCTTGAATACCCTGGAAAAGGTCGCCATAAGTAAGAATTGAGTTGACCACATATGATTATTATATTGTAGCGAAGTCTTCTGTGCCTGCACAGCCCGTCTCACCTCATGACTAGCAAAATCAAACTAAATTATGCAGCAAATTACTCATGGCATAATAGATTCTGCAAAATAAAAGACATCATACAAGTCTGCTCAAGAGGTGTGATGTCCATAAACTACAAAATCTCATTTTGCTTGAGACAGGATTTGGATCCCAAGGTTGTCTAAAAGTCTTTATAAAAAGTACAGAAAGTTTGTTTGTACCTAACCACTCTAGGAATAACACAATTATAAAACCATTAAGGATTTGAAAATTTATACTAGGTAAGTATATGCCATGATGGGATTTCATGGGGGGTTTCGGACTACAAATCCCATAAGTCCCCATTCTTGGAGTTCTATCTGACAGACAGACACCTTATATTCTCACCAGAGAGAAAGGCCTAAACTGGAAGGGTTTGAGGTCTGGCTAGGCCTAGGTAAAGGTAAAGGTTCCCCTTGACAATTTTTGTCCAGTCGTGTTCGACTCTAGGGGGCGGTGCTCATCCCCGTTTCCAAGCCGTAGAGCCAGCGTTTGTCCGAAGACAATCTTCCGTGGTCACATGGCCAGTGCGACTTAGACACGGAACGCTGTTACCTTCCCACCGAGGTGGTCCCTATTTATCTACTCGCATTTGCATGCTTTCGAACTGCTAGGTTGGCGGGAGCTGGGACAAGCGACGGGAGCTCACTCCGTCACGTGGATTCGATCTTACAGCTGAAGATCTACAGACCTTACAGCACAGAGGCTTCTGCGGTTTAACCCGCAGCGCCACCACGTCCCTTTCCTGTTTGGGAAAAAAAGCTCCCAGCTAGGATCAGGAACAGGAAGCTTAGACGGAGCTAGACCTAGCTAGGCCTCAAAGCCTTCCAGTTTAGGCCTTTCTCCCAGATGAACCACATTTAAGTGTCTGTCTGTCTAGCAGAGCTCCCAGAATGGAGAATTATGGGATTTATAGTCCCAAAAATCTGAAAATTTCATCCCTAGTAACTAACTAGTGCTGCTGATTTGTTTGCACAGCCATGGCACTCCAAGCAGCTAGTAGAATTGCATCTGTGAACGTCTAAGATGGCCAAGGATGATAGCCAGAAAGTCCTTCCCTCTTCTCCCATGCTCTGCAGAAGTGCAAACTGTCCCAGCAAATCAAGTAAGCTCAATTTTGAGCAGATGGTAACATTTGCTTGAATTATTGAAAGAAATCAGAGTTACCTTTGTTAAAAAAGTAGTCATTGTTAGGAGTGAATCATTTAGTGAAATGTTTATCAAAATGTTGTCTTCTACATATTTCATGTTAGTGATTTGATTAACAGGACAGAATGCCACTTGCCTGGGGAAAAACAAAACCAAACAAAATTTGCAGTCAGTCCCACACATTTGTTTCTAGTGCATAAGGTGGGAAAGTATGTGTATGTCAAAAGTCCCATGTCTGAACTAGCAACTTCCAAGAGACTGAAAAAATGTGTGGTTGTGTAACAGTATTATTTTTATCTCTTTGAAGTTTCTAAAAATAGTTTAAAATTTACACAGCAATGCAGCACATTTTGAAATACCAACAACCCAAAAGTTCTACCACTCATTATTTTCTGCCACCATTGTGTCTGCACAGTCATCCAGCAGTTCTTTCAAATAGTCCAGGGCCTGTTACATCATAGCCTGCAGGAAGATATTGCAAACCATACTGTAGTTTGCTGTAAAGAATTTGCACAACACTTCACAGACAAAATTGCTTGGATCCACTCTGACTTGGATGCTGTAGTTGATACAGGTCCTATAAATGTAACTACATCATGTGCTCGTTGTTTGTTAATGGATAAGTTTCAGTTTTTGCAGCCTAATGATGTGGACAGGACCCTTGGAGAGGTGAAGGTACCACATGTCTGCTGCCTTGCTCTTCCTGGCTTATAAAAGCCGCAAGAAAGGGACTAGCTCAGTGGGTAGGAGGAGTGGTGAATGTAATATTCCATTCTTGAGCAAGGTGCTGGAGTAACAGCTTCTCAGCTCCAGGGGTTCCTGTTGCCTTGGGAACTGGATAGGGGATCTGTGTCTCTGTTGGTTCTCCTGGACCTCTCAGTGGCTTTCAGTACCAGCAACCATGGTATCCTTCTGAGCCATCTCTCTGGGATGGGACTTCAGGCACTGTTTTACAGTGGCTCCAATCCTTCCAGGAGGGGAAGACTCGGAAGGTGGTGCTGGGGGACTTCTCATGTTTTTTTATCATATACATGAAACCACTAGGAGAAGTTGTGAGTGGTGGTGGTGGTTGGTACGGCACAGGTTGGAGGCATTTCTTTCTTTTTCTTTTCATTTCCCTCAACCTGAGGAAAGGCCAAAAAGGACTGGATTGAAACTGTAACAGTTTAGCTATCTATGTTTGCCAGTTCAACAGTAGGCTTACACAGCTTCAGCAATAGGTTGTAACTTCTTTTCCAGCCTACAGCGATTTTTAGGGGAGGGACCACACAAATTATCCCAGCTTTATCTTTCACAAATGTTTCTTTTTTGCCTCAAATAACTTCAACAGACTGCTCACTTTGCTCCAGGTAAGCAATTCTTCAAAAATTATTAATGGGAAACTGAAGCCAATATGTTTTTGTAGCTCTGGGATTGTCCTGTAGAATGGATTGTGGAATTGGCCATTGTGATCAGAATAGCTGTATGGAGGAGGAAGAGCTGGGGTGGAGAAAAAACTGAATGCAAGACTGTACTTTCAAATCACAGCTTCTTACAGTATTGTGCCAGGAATGTGTAACTGAAAGTGATCAAACAATTATTGTTCTGTTAGTAGCCCTGTGGCATGGTGGTTAAACTGTAGTACTGCAGTCAAGACTCTGCTCATGACCTGGGTTCAATTCCAACAGGCTCAGGTAGCCAGGACAAGGCTAGCACAGACTTCCATCCTTCTGAGGTTGGTAAATTCAGTACTCGGGGGGGGGGGGGGGGGTTGTGGAAACATGTAGCTTGTATAATTAAAATGTAAACCACCCAGAGAGTGCTTTAAGTGCTGTGGAGTGGGATGTAAGCAGCACACTTTATTGTGTCTGTATGGTGCAGTAGTTTCCAGTTCCAGGACTTCTGATATTTCTGGAATATCATTTAATATAAAATATAACATAGTTCGCAGAAGACCTGAGAAATGCCACAAACAATTGACTAGGCGATCTGAGGGTACTGTAACCCAAACACATTTATAGACCTAAGGTTGAAGCTACTTAATATAAATCTGGTCTTCAAAGGGAGGTATAGGTGCTTTCCCCTTCGGACAGTAATAATGTGGATTAACATGATTTTTCAAAAGAGCACATTAACACATTAAAATGTTGGTTTATGTTGTAAATTTAACAAGCTATGCATTTTCTGTCTCAAATTAGCAGTGAGCTGATTTCAGATCTAATCTTTGAAACTCTGCAATAAACGTATGTTCCAATATAATATGGAACATACAAGCAGACAAAACAAATACACACAATGGGTCTCCCCTAGTTGGGACTAGAAATAGGTTTCTGCCCATGTCCAATTTATGAGACACATGTCAGGTTGGACTATAGGGACTGAATAAATTTGTATTTTTCAATGTGTACCTTAAATTAAAAAATTGTAGACACATCTTGTATTTCTGAGGGAATGGCATTCCACATAGTGGGCACCACAATGCTAAGAGGCCTGCTTCAGATTATCATAGAATATACCTGAGGAGTATGTGTGTGCACATGTTCTGTGCCATCAACTTAGAACTGACATATAGCGACCCTAGTAGGGCTTTCAAGGTAAGTGAGATATTTAAAGAATGATTGTACCAGTTCCACTCCCCCAGTGAGTTTTCATGGCTGAGCGGGAATTCAAACCCTGTTCTCCAGAATCCTAGTCTATCACTCTATCCACTACACCAGTGGTCCCCAACCTCGGGCCTCCAGATGTTCTTGGACTTCAACTCCGAGAAATCCTGGCCAGCAGAGGTGGTGGAGAAGGCTTCTGGGAGTTGTAGTCCAAGAATATCTGGAGGCCCAAGGTTGGGGACCACTGCACACCACACTGGGAAGGAGTATGAGGCACCATTAAAAAAAAGTATCTCCAGGTGATCTTAAGGACCTAACTAATGATGTGATGGTGATATGAATATGAACTAGGTCCCAGCTGGACCAAATGAGGATCCGGCCCCCGGCACTGGCCCATCCACTCACGTGTTCCAGCGCTGCGAAGGTCCCACCCTTCCCGCCAATTGTGCCAGGAGCTCCACTGTCTCCCTGCTCAACTGGCCACTCAAGGTAGAAGGATGAGTCTCCCCACATGGATGCTGAGTGGCCAGCTGAGCAGGGAGACAGCGGAGCTCCTGGAGCAACTGGCTGGAACAGCGTGACCTTTGCAGCACCGGGATGCATGAGTGGATGGGCCAGTCCTGGGAGCCAGACCCTCATTAGGTCCAACTGGGACAGGGGTATTCGTATTAATTTATGAATATGAATATCCCCATCTCTAATATGAACACAAGCCCCACACCCTCAGTGTCCTTACATACTTGGCAGATTTCTGTGCATTGCTCATGGAAGCCTGAAGAGGGCTATGTATTCAGAGGAAAAGGATTTCAGAGCTCATGATCAGGAATCCTGATGAGGTCAGGTTCCCAGTCACATGAGTTCTGCACATAAGTTCAAATGAATACCATTACAAGATCTTAATATTCAATGCATGAAGATTTATGATTCTACCAGGTGCATGGGGACATTTAGGGATGGGGCTTAGTTACATACAAACATCTGCATCATAAATTTAACCCTTCACATACTTAGACAAACTCCTGAATGGGTCTCCAGACCCAGTTAAGGAACATATCTGGGCTTACATTCAATAGGAGGCTTCGCCTACTCACAAAGGTATTATGTAGGACTTATCAATGTTTTTACTTCTAAATGTGAAAGGTCTGGTCAATGTGGGTTAAAAAGAAAGATATATCTCTAAAATATTTTGAAAACTGTATCAAGGTCCTCAGTCTGAGTTTAGGAGAACACCTGCTTCCTTTTTAATCTGGGGTAGGAGGGTAACATGCAATGCCTAAGGGATGAGGTGACATGCATGGACAAGAAAAATCAAAGGAGGAGAATTCACAGTATCCCATTGCCTGTTTCTGATCCCTACAACTTGGCACTGCATCAAGACATCTTAGTTACCACATGGCTATTGAGACAAAGTTATAAACATTATCTTAGGAGTAATGGAATAATACTTTCTACTCAGCAGCAGGATGTCCAATAACACTACTGCCAAGTACAATTGTGTAGCACTTACTCAGTCAGTTAAAGCCCTTGGAGAAGACTATTAATATTAAAACTATGCAGTACTCCACATCATTTCATGTCTATTTACTACTATTCTTCTCAAATGCTAATGAGGACATTGGCTCTTCAAAGAAAAGGGAGAAAACTCGCTTCTCTTGCCAGTCTCTATCTTGGCAGTCTCTGTCCTTGAAACAGAAGTTTTCAACAAGGGACTGGAGCCAAGGAGTGGGAATTCAGGAGAGGGAAAAATGATGTGAAAAGAATGTCTGCAATTTTATAGGGTAAGAGACCCAGCTGCTAGCTCACAGCAATGTGTTAAACCGGGCACATTTATGTTACAGCACATAGCGCAAAACATGCTTTAAGGACAAAGAATTGTCAGAAACCCAGCAGCCACACCTCCACCTAAATATTGCACCTTAGTGTGTTTGTGTCATGTATACATCCCATAGTCTTTAATTAGGCCATGAAATTATACAAGGTATAATCATATAGTTTTAATCCAATAAACACAGGTTATTATTTTCTTTTACTTTGCTAGTCATATAAACAGACATCCCAGAAGTTAATTTTAGAACACAAACTCAGTTCATGAATTAGGATATCATGAACCAAGCCAGAACACATGGGCTAAATCAGCTAACAATTTAAAACAGTGTACACATTCCTGAACTGTGTTAATTCCTACCCCCCACAGACACAAAGAGAAAAAAAGAAAAAGAAAAATATTAAGTAAAGCAGCCCTCTACAGCACTGAGCTCATTTTTGTAAGAGGTATCAAAAACTGAACAGTTAGCACTATGAACTGATTAAATATCCTTCTTAATTTATAAGAGTGTATGCTACTAAGAAAATAGTTCACTATTACATATTATATTTCATCCATTTTGTGTTTAATTGAAAAAAATCATCTTTGTCTCTGTTTGGATCACCAAACAGTCTGATTCATAATTGAATGCAATATTTCCCAAATCAATCTTGCAAATGAGAGTGAGGTCATAGTGGAATACAGCAGTATTAGGGCTAGAATATTAGTAGGGCTAACAGCTGTATCAAGCACACTGCCACACACTTTTGCTGACAAAGGCGAGGGTTTTTAACATTAATGGTTAACTGGAATTTGAGTCATGGCAACTGTACTTCTTTCTTGTTAAGTTGAAATATTTCACTACTCATCCAAGTAGCTTCTTTAGTCTGAGGAAGTCCCTCAGCCCCTAGTCCTTTGTCCTTCTAACGAGCCTATTCAGACCAGGGGGAAGTGAAACCAATGTGGAGGATATATCAGAGATCTCCTACCCAGTAGCTATTGACTGAATTACAATACATTTATTTAACACTTTTTGTTGCAACATCCCATGGTGGTCCATTCCATAAACTGAATTTCAGTCCAAACATGTTATTGTTTCATTTCTGCTGTTCTTACCACCAAACAATTCCTTTGGCTGTCCCAGAGGTTCAAGGGCTTTGAGAGAGACAGTATTCTTTGCAAATTGTTTAGAATTCTGTTGATCTTTAATACATTCGAATTAGAGATGGGCACAAACCACCAATTCGGCGGTTTGTACTGGTTCGTTTATCGGCCAAACAGGTGTTCAGCACTTCAAAGTCCCACCTCCTCTAGCAGGTGCAGGGAGGAGGTGGTTTGTGCCCATCTCTAATCACAATTAATTGTCTTCTTTCTCTGATTGAAAAGACTCAAGTTCTTAAAATGCACAGTGTGCAAAGCCAAATAAGAAGTTTAAGAACTGTCATCCAGTTTATACGCTTCACCCACTATTTGATGCTGATTCTTGTTTGGTCTTCTACAGAAGATTTGACTGGATATTTTGAAATAAAATGTATCTACTTTTAATTGTTTATTCAGACTTACCCTTTGTCCTGTGAACACATTATGAGGCAGTTTACTGTATTATATTTAATACTTCTACAAAATAACAAATACTTTAACACACCAGATCTACCTAAGAAGTGTACAAATAATATTAACTTAACACAAGGCAGATCAACTAAAATTTTAAAAATGATGCTTGCCACTTTACTTCAAGGCTACCAAGATACTTTTTACAGAAACAAAAGTAGTCATCTCATTGGGCCATAAAAAATAAAGACAATCCCCCTGAAAGCCCACGAGTATGCAATATTTTTGTTTGCATGTAACATATGCTTATGTTAACAGAACATGGTAATCTGGACAACTACCAACAGTTTAATCAAATCTGATTCACTCTCACTTGCACTATGGGTCTGTCTGTTCCCAGTGCCGGAATAAACCGGCAGAGGGATTCGGGGTTTTTGGATTCAGGCTAAAGTCACATAGACTTTAGCCTGAATCCAAAACGTTTGTGGCAGCATCATTATCGCCACTGCCATCTCTGTCTCCTTATCAGGTGGGTTCAATGGGTTGGAGCAGCAGGGAAAACAGAAAGGAAGGGGAGGAGGACGAGAGTGAAAGGGGCAAAGAGTGAAGATGGGAGGGCACGGGAACAGGTGCCTGAGGGGGTGGGCAAGTGAATCAGCAAGTGAACAAGGGGGTGTGACTGGGCGGGCAGGGCAAGAGAATGAGGGGGGCTGAAAAAGGGCCGGTTGGAGGGTGAGCAATGGGGGGGGCAGAAGAGCAATCAAGCAGGCGGGTGTTTGGGCAAGCAGGCAGGTGCCAGCTTTTTCAGCAACCCTAGAGCTTTTATTACTCATTTTTTATTCCTGGTACCTAGTAGTACCTGTGTTCACATATGAGGATCTGCCCCGAAATAAACAGACCTCTGACAGGGGAGCAGAAAAACATGCTCCCCTGGCACAATGTTCCGTGTGTGTATGTACCTCGTGTGTACCCTAAAATTTAAAACTTTTTTTAAAAAAGGAGAATCTGGTACAACAGTGGGGCTTTTTTTGTCAGTGGGATCGAGCCCCAAGTTAGGTTCTCTTTTTTTATCTTCTTAGATCTTTTATTTAGACAGTATCTATTCGATACCTATTGGGACATTGTATGCTTGCTAAATTAGAGTTAAACTTCAATAAATACGAGCAGTTTGCTGGGAACTGATAACTACTTGTAGATGGCAAGCTAACTTAGTATGATTTCTCTGCGTGCATTCAGTTCATTTATTTGAGTACTGGCTGTGACTACACTGGCAAGCTGAACTGGAACGGTTTGGCTTTGCTGCAGTTTGATTTGCAGCCTATTTTATGCTTCTCTTCAGATTAGGTGATCACACAGTGACCACAGACGGTTTTTGTGCCATTGTCCACACTGGCCCCTCAATCTGATGCAACTCAATACACACCATAGCCCACAGCCCCCCTTCCTTTGATCCTGCCTTCTCCCAATCCCCAGTTGTTCTTTTATGGCTCATTGTACAGTCAGTGGCCTGTTTAAAGAGTTCCAAGGCATTAAGGGGAAAGGACAGTTTTCCAAAGTTGTCCATAACGTACAAGCACATTCAAACACATCATAGAAACATAGTAAGTAATCTGCTGTAGTTCATCCGAGTTGTTTCAATTATATACAGTGGAACCTCTACTTACGAACTTAATCCGTATTGGAATGGTGTTCTTAAGTTGAAACGTTCTTAAGATGAAGCAAAATTTCCCATAGGAATGCATTGAAAACCGATTAATCCGTTCCGGCTGTTTTTTGTTCTTATGTAGAGGCGCGTTCATACGTTGAAGCATTAGTTCCCATAGGAACTAATGCAAAGCCGGTTAATCCGTACTCTACCACTAGGGGGGAAAAAAATTTTTTTAACCTAAGATGACCTAAGGTTAAAAAAAGGGCAGGAAAGTTTTTTTTTTCCGTTCTTATCTTGGAGCTCCGTTCTCAAGTAGAAGCAAAATTTAGCGAACGGAGCTGTTCTTAAGTTGGATCGTTCTTAAGTAGGGATGTTCTTAAGTAGAGGTTCCACTGTATATATATTGTTATGCAAAGGTGATCTAGCACTAAACTAATGCAGGGGTCTCCAAACGTTTGACCATGAGGACCACATTGTAAATCTTCAACATTTTTGGGGGCCAAAGGAACATGCGCACGCACCCCCCCACACACACACACGGACACACACATGCATGCACACATGCACTCCCTACGCCCGCATGCACACCTGCCCACATGCATACACATACACATGCCCCCCCGCCCACCCTACCCCCCGCACACACACAGGCTGAAGGGAACAGGCCAAATAAAATGGCAAGGCGGGCTAGATATGGCCCATGGGCCATAGTTTGGACACCCCTGATCTAATGTATCAATGCTGTGATAAGTCACACACACCCCAATCCTTTAGGGGAAAGAAACAACTGGTTACATCAAGTAAACACTGTCTGAATTGCTCCAGCTTTAAAAAAGGAGAAGCTCCCAGCAAGGGGGGGGGGGGGAATCTGCATCTGAAGCAAAAAAGGCCAGTCTGATTCATATTGGCCTTTGTGTCATGTGATCACTTTAAAAAAGTTTGAATTAATTCACTTTGCTTCCCCAGCAAATTTTGTACTATTTGCCAGTGTAGTCACAATCTTAGAAGGAAAGGGGGATTTAACTGGATCATACAGTATTTATTTATAACAGAATCTAATAGCTAGATAATATGTGCAGTTAAGAAATAAAATCCAATAATAACAGGCATTATGGGTGAATGGCAGGTGACAACAGCAGTTCCTGTTGGCTGGCTAGAGCAACATCTTTGCTTTTGTCTCTCCTGTCCCAGCAACAGAAATATATATACTGTATATATTTTTTCAGTGCTACAAACACAGACAACACCCAGGGCCAAGTAACCAAGAGGGTCCACACTGGAAGAACCTGCTTACACTAATGGAACTAGTCTTACTGCTCTGGTTTTACATGGAAAAAAATGATGTTTTTTACTTGTGCTTTGTGTATCATTTATAGACAGAGATTTTGCATGGGGGGAGATTTTTGGTGAAAAGGGGAAATTTTAGAACTATGAAAAGGTCTCGCTTATGAAAACTGGCTTATTAAATTAGTATTTATTGCCATGATCTCAACTATATTGACTAAGACGGTTTTACAGTTAAGTTGATCTGCTGTTTTAAGTCTATTTTATTATCTTAGCATGCCTCCTTGAGAGCTATTCTATAGTGGAAAGATGAGGTAGAAAATTAGATTATCTTCTGTTTTGCTTGGGTACTCTTCAGCTTTATACCTACACGGAGAGGCTATCCATCGGGGTACCTAGTGATGTATCTGAATAATCTATTTTCACACAGTTGATTATGTACATTACCTCCTACAAAACTTCATAGTGCAAAAAGCTACCACGCTACTTACACTGCAAGTTTAAATGCACCCAACTGGTACTAAATCCCAATGAATTCAATTGGACTTACTTCTGAGTAGACACATATCGGATATCACTATCAACATGCCATATTTAGACTTGCCATATATTTAAAGGAGCTACTCAAACATATGCAGAGAAATAACTTTCCCTTAAATTCTTATGGCAGCAATACTGAAGAGTATATCTGAGAGAACCAGTTGCACAGTTTAAATGTGTAACAGGGTTGCTACTCTCCTTTGGAACAGAGCTGTTGTCCTACCTAGCAGATTGCTTCATTGCTTACAACCACTTAGAAAAGTTATACTAGAAGAGCTTTCATAAAAAGCACTGTGTTTCTTCAGCTAAAGCTGTTTCAGCAAAACTTCAAAGTACTGTCTGTGAACATGGCCCTAAGCTACACAACTGTCAGTTGTTATGCCAGTAACTGAAGTACACACTTTCTAGACAGCTAGAACACAAGCAGCAGAGTGGGAGATTGCCAAAGATTTTGGCATGGGCTACAGTCTCCATTAGGACATACTTTAGCTACATCTAGCAGTAGTACGCAGGTACATGTGGCTCTTTCATGAGCCCTCCCAACCAAGGATTCCAGGCACCTCCACAGTCATCCTTGCACCTTTCCAAAAACTGGAACAAACAGTTAAAAGCAGAAAGTTTTGTCTTCTCCTGCAGGCTCCCTGCATAATTTAGATTCTGGAAAATCAAGGATAAAAACAATACAGGGAGCCAACACAGAAATAGCACACACTTGTTGTCAAGCAGGGAGGGTCAATTTTTGCCACTGCTGAAAATTTGGTGGTAGAGAAGATGGAACCCTGGGGCTGGGGGCCCCAAAATAGGAAGAAGGTCATATGTGGCCCATGGGGTCATGTTGCCCACTCCATTCTTAGAAATGAAAACTACTGAACAGGGATATACAGTAGGACCATAGTATCCGCAGGGGATCGGTTCCAAGCCCCCACCCCATAGCTTCTGAAAAACGCAGAAGTATCAAACATTGCATGGTCGCTAGCTTTCTCTAGTGGCCATCTCTGGTAAATGCACTCTGGAAATACATATAAATAGGTATTTCTGGAGTTCTTTATTTAGTATTTTCAGACAGAGGATAAGTGAATCAGTGGATACTGATCTTGTGGATAAGGGGATCCTACTGTACACAATGGAAGCAGAATAGTGCTCTCTGAAAAGGTTTCCCTATGCTTCACACAGGCACATGTGACATGCAAAAAAGAAAAACTATTTTGTCATTACATCTGTTATGTACTCTAGAAAGATAGCACAAACTTTATGCAACAGCAAGAGAATCTTATTAGTTTCAGTAATAAAAAAACATTGGGAAATAACCTTAGGGGAAGTATGATTCAAAATCACAAGGTCCTTTGTCCAAGGATGGATAACATTCTCAAGGCTACCCTGCTGTTGCTTTGGTCAACCTCCCACAAAAATCCAAACACAGTGGAAAACATAACCAGTACGTAGCTATTCAGAGCAAGAGAACAAATGTACAGCACAAGAAATAAACATTATGTATGCCAAATGCAAATGAAGTCTGGTTTTTTTTCCCCAGAAGATGTGTAATCAAGTCCAACCAGGAAATCAATTAAAAGGTCCCAGATTAGATTCCCTCACATATACACACAACTAACATACACACAAACAAAAATGGAGTAAACCTATCAGAGAAGCTTCATGAATATAAAGGCATCTAGAACAGATTGAATCTTTTTTTTCTACAATTGCAAAATTATTTTTAATATTTTACTGCACCATGAACAGATTTATATGCCCACTCGTTTATCACAACCCTCATGATAATGAACATACTAATTACAGCTTACGCACCCATCCAAAATTATTTACCCCAGGCAAGTGGGTGAGAGGAATTTTGCAAGCCTGAATTAATTGGCTTAATTGGCAACTATCAAGACAGAGTACAAGGGAAGGGCAGGAATGTCTGTACAAATAATTGGACTGGTATTTAGCAAGTTATCTACTGAGATCATGTTCTGTTGCTTGCTTTTGCATAAAATATAAAGATAATAACATATTCATTGGATATGTAATGGAAGCAACTCTTTATACCAGGGATGAGAAATATGTGGCCTTCCAGACACTATTGATGTTTAAACAGAGGCTGGATGCCACCAAGCAGGGATGCTTTAGGTGGGAAATTCCTGTTTGTGCAGGGGGTGCACAATGGTCTCTGTGGTCTTTGGGTGGTAGTCCAAACAAGCGGAAGTCCACATTATCTATAAGGTAACTCTGAGATGCAAGAGAGAATATACTTCAGGATCAAAAGGGCCAAAACAAAGTGAAAGCAGAACTTAATTAACAGCACCAATAAAACGGCAAAATAGTCTATGGGTATCCCTCTACATTATTGAATGTATTTGCTACTCAGGAATAGTAATAGCTCTGCATTTGCTTTTCACTCACTTCCTTTAATCATAACAATTAATGCCACCAAGTAACTATGGTTTAAAAGAGTCTGCCTTCTGAACATATTATTATTAATCATAGTACTCCTCTCTTTTTTTCTAGAGATTACCCACTTTATCCTCACAATTATCCCGTTAAACAAGCAAAGCTGAGAGGGAGTGACTGGCCCACAGCAACTCATTGAACACTCAGCTCAGCAGTGATCTGAATCCAGATTTCTCTGGCAAAGGTCCAAACACTTTGTTGCACTGATTTTTATACCGTCAGCATCTGGCTGTGATTTATTTTTAACATTTCTTCTGAGGCTGATGGGATTTCTAAAACTAGAACTAGAATCTTCAGAAAACATAGGTGTGTCAACATAAAATTTTCTTCAAGACAGATGACCTTGCAGAACAGTTCCTCCTTACAGACTAATTATCTTTTAAAATTATTTATTCCTGCTCACTCTGGCTAATTATCTTTCTCCAAAAGATAAACCGATGTGAAAGATGCTGAGTGACTTGCAACTTTTTATCTGTAGAGAAAGACAATTAAATCTATATGTTATGCAATGAAACCTGCTATTTCACAGTGATTTTAAAAGGCTGCATTTTGGAACTATTGTTACACAAGACAGCCTAGTCATAACATCTAGTCAAGATGCTATTTTGGAACTCTTACATTTCTTCCTCCAGCCCCTGCTCTGTAATGGCCAGCCTGATGAATAGCCTCAAGACACGAGTAGAGCCTTTAATGTCTGAAAATTGTTGTCACTGGTCTCACTACTGACATCAGCAGCGGCAATTTTTGGATATTAAAGATTCTCCTGGCTCCCAACCCAATACCAAGGTTCCCAAAGTCTTCCCCAGGTCTGAAAGGGTCCCTAGAGAGCCCCAGATCCTGAGGGGAAAGGGAATGGGATACTTTTAATTAAAGATACTTATGTGTGTGCAGCTGCATGAACAGGATTACAGCCAATAGAAGGGAACTAGTTTGTAAGCTGTCTGGATAGCTCAGTGAGTTGGAAGGATGAGAATTTTGGCTCCCATCGTGGCTCCCAACAGAAGAGCCAGCTTGTGTAACACTGGTCAAGTTGCACAGTCCTACAGTACCACCAGTATCACCAGGAGAAGAAACTAGTAAACTGCTTCTAAGTACTTTATTTGCAGGATACCCTGGCAAAGGTTGCTGTAAGCTGAAATCAACTTGACACTACATGTTAATTATTATGAAGTTTGTATCCCACCTCCAACACTTTTTCGTAAAATTAAGTTCAATAAAACCAGTAAGTAGCATTTACTTTCAGGAAATCAGGCCTGCAGCTCTAACTCGATCTACCTATGCAGACCTTTCTGTGACATAACTTAACACAACTAGAAAAGCTGTGGTATGTGGTGCAATAAAATATGTCTAATTCAAGACTACTTAAAGGGATAGGAAAGAGAAAATGCAAAAATAATTCAAGAGATCCTGGGTGGCAGAGACCCTATAAGTGGCATGAACAGCAGGATTCTGAGACATTTAGGAAGGTGAAACGGGGGCCCTCACTGGGCTCTCCCAAAACATTTTGTGGGCCGAGGAAAAGCAATAAAAGATGTTCTGCAACCCGTCACATCAGGGTACACCATACTCATAGCTAGGCAGGCCATTCCGATGCATGAGACAGAACAAAAAACATTGTTGCCTGTTTATTGCGGCAAAGCCAAGAAAAGGCACTGATAGTTCCACAAATTATGCAAGTCTGCCATCCAGCAACACTTCCTAAGTTGGCATTGATTTCTGGCAAACTTGCCAAGAAGGGCAACCATAACTGGAAGAGAGAGTAATATGACAAGCATCTTACGTCATCTGTTGTAGTAGTACACGCAAGCCTGAATAAAAATACACAAATTCACTGACAAAGGAAAAAGCAAAATATATGTAGAACTACTTTCTCTACATTTCAACATCACAGTAATCCAAGTTTATGCACCAACCACCGATGCTGAAGAGGCTGAAATTGACCAATTTTATGAAGACTTACAACACCTTCTAGAACTGACACCAAAGAAAGATGTTCTTGTCATTATAGGGGACTGGAATGCTAAAGTAGGGAATCAAGAGATAAAAAGAACAACAGGTAAGTTTGGCCTTGGAGTTCAAAACAAAGCAGGGCAAAGGCTAATAGAGTTTTGTCAAGAGAACAAGCTGGTCATCACAAACACTCTTTTCCAACAACACAAGAGGCGACTCTACACATGGACATCACCAGATGGGCAATACCGAACTCAGATTGATTATGTTCTCTGCAGCCAAAGATGGAGAACCTCTATACAGTCAGCAAAAACAAGACCTGGAGCTGATTGTGGCTCTGATCATCAGCTTCTTATAGCAAAACTTAAGCTTAAACTGAAGAAAGTAGGAAAAACCACTGGGCTAGTCAGGTATAATCTAAACCAAATCCCTTATGAATACACAGTAGAAGTGAAGAACAGATTTAAGGAACTCAATTTGGTGGACAGAGTGCCTGGAGAACTGTGGATGGAGGCTCGTAACATTGTACAGGAGGCAGTAACAAAAACCATCCCAAAGAAAAGGAAATGCAAGAAAGCAAAGTGGCTGTCCAATGAGGCCTTACAAATAGCAGAGAAGAGAAGGGAAAGAAAATGCAAGGGAGATAGGGAAAGTTACAGAAAATTGAATGCTGATTCCAGATAATAGCAAGGAGAGACAAGAGGGCCTTCTTAAATGAACAGTACAAAGATATAGAGGAAAATAATAGAAAGGGGAAAACCAGAGATCTGTTCAAGAAAATTGGAGATATTAAAGGAACCTTTTGTGCAAAGATGGACATGATAAAGGACAAAAATGGTAGGGACCTCACAGAAGCAGAAGACATCAAGAAGAGGTGGCAAGAATACACAGAGGAATTATACCAGAAAGCTCTGGATGTCCCGGACAACCCAGATAGTGTGGTTGCTGACCTTGAGCCAGACATCCTGGAGAGTAAAGCCAAGTGGGCCTTATAAAACATGGCTAACAACAAAGCCAGTGGAGGTGAGGGCATTCCAGTTGAACTATTTAAAATCTTAAAAGATGACGCTGTTAAGGTACTACACTCAATATGCCAGCAAGTTTGGAAAACTCAGTAGTGGCCAGAGGATTAGAAAAGATCAGTCTACATCCCAATCCCAAAGAGGAAAGCGATGACAAACCTAGACAGCATCTTAAAAAGCAGAGACATCACCTTGCCAACAAAGGTCCGCATAGTCAAAGCTATGGTTTTTCCAGTAGCGATGTATGGAAGTGAGAGCTGGACCATAAAGAAGGCTGACCGCCGAAGAATTGATGCTTTTGAATTGTGGTGCTGGAGGAGACTCTTGAGAGTCCCCTGGACTGCAAGGAGATCAAAGCTATCCATTCTGAAGGAAATCAACCTTGAGTGCTCACTGGAAGGACAGATCCTGAAGGTGAGGCTTCAATACTTTGGCCATCTCATGAGAAGAGAAATCTCCCTGGAAAAGACCCTGATGTTGGGAAAGAGTGAAGGCAAGAGGACGAGATGGTTGGACAGTGTTATCTAAGCGACCAACATGAATTTGAGCACACTCCGGGATGCAGTAAAAGACAGGAGGGCCTGGCGTGCTCTGGTCCATGGGGTCATGAAGAGTCGGACACGACTTAACGACTAAACAACAACTTTATCTTTAAAACAAAAACAAGGAAAAAAAACCTCTTTGAATTGAAGAGGTGGCCTGCCTGGTCACCACTAGAATTTTAAAAGAGGCACACACCTAATTGTACCTGAGTGCTACATCCTCATACTTGATGAGGCGTTCAAATATTTGGAACTCAGGCATCTGTATCTGGATACAGAAATCAAAGCAAGACACAATCCTAAGGCAACATCTGTGTGTTTTGGGGTTGCTATGCTACCGAGGTTCTTTAGATGTTCTTCTTGAAGAGTACTTGTCAATTTACTTGAGAACAAGGAGGCGGAAAAAGAAAAAGTGCTAACAAACAAGATGTCAATCTATGTCAACAAGTTTAATCTACTATGGCTGTCACCACTTCACCACCTGCTCATAGATGAGAATTACCATTCCATTGTTCTAACTTGCAAATATAACCTGACCAAATCAAGCAAAGCCATCATTTCATATAACATCACCAAATCTGGAACAACATCTGGCTAATCCCCTTTGCATGGTAATTTCCCCTTTGATTATTTCTACCCTTTACTCTGTAATTATTACTCAGTTTGGTCACCGGATACTTCAGAAAACTAACTTTCCAGCTAGACTGTACCCTGGCAAAAAGGAAGCAAAAGGTAGAAACAATAGTTTGTTCTCTCTAAAAAAATATTTGCTAAGTCTCATAGTAGACAATACTTCTAGTAACTGTGAATGCACTTTTTAAGCAGTATCCTTAATAAAGAGAAATCTACATAAATGTTCTTTTTTATTATTTTGTTTTTCCTGATACCTACATAAATGTAAAACGTGTCCTTTAAAAAAAGCCCTTTGAATATTGTTCAGCAGTTTAAGTGACAAATATATAGGGAATCTATCACTTTTTTAACCTGGTCTATTACTGCAAGACCAGAGCAAAGCTGCAAGATCTTAACATTAAAGGAGCTACTTACATATAACACACTTCCATAAAACCCTTCTAACATTTATAACGTGGTTTTATTTAAACTCATTCAGCTTCTGTTCTGCCCTCTCTCCATGTGGCATGATTTAATAAAGATTGAAATGTCTTTGATACAGATAAACCCAGCATAACTTTGTACAAACACTGAAATTTGCAACCTACATTTTATGAAGCCCAAATACAGGAAGTATTTAGAATGTATTAGTGGTCAATCATCAGGCCAAAAATGATGCAGGCAAGGCCCTCCATATATGATATCCAGTTTACACATAAAATAACCTATGAGCTACATGTTTGAATTATTTGCACAAGGGTATGATGGCTACTACAGTCAGAAATCAAGCACTCCTCCTAATCCTGTCTTAACTAACACACCTTGTCTCACCAATGCGTAGGCTCAGTGAGTGCAACATCTGCAGTCTTTCACTCCTTGTAAAGTAGAAACTAATGGCATGGGTTATGTAGAACATTATCTGAGCATTTTACCTTACACGGAGATTGAATAATTAGTATCATTAAAACTAACAAATGAAGCATCTCACTACTTATTCACTTTAACAGCCACCTACGCCACTAGACCACATAAGCAGCAATATTATATAAACAGCAAAAACATACTGCATCACCTCAGAAACATGGACAATTAGCCTTTTCAATTACAAGGGGGCAATCAGAGAAGAGACCAACCTTTTCTCTCTGAAACAGATACTGGGTCACAGGTAGATTTTTTCCCTATCTGCCCACAGATTTTCCTAGTCTGGAAAACAGAATGTTGAAGGGCTGATTACTTTTGGAGATCCAGGATGGGAGAAAGTTAATTTTTTTCACTGTAGTGCCAATTCAGCTGGGAAAGGGGATATGACTTTCTTGTGGGGAAAACCCTTTAAATAATTAATATGACCTCACATTTTGTATATTATGCAATTTGGCTGTAATTGTAGCCAAAATAATGTCATCAGGGAGTGAAAATGGCTAATTCTATAAATAATTGCATAAGAAGTATAGTCTGTAGTCCACAAAAAAAAGCTCATGCTGTAATAAACCTGCGAGGTCAGAATTCTCTTCGTCTGTTCCATTCTTGCAATGGTCCTTTGAATGAAAGGTTGAACTATTATACATAGAGGTATCCAATACATCCCTGCACAAGTGTAAGTCCTATTTGTTTTAATGCAGTAATCTACAGTTTGCACAATGGGAAGTCAGAAACTGCACATAGTGCTGTGCCAGTGGGGCATTATGCTTTGCAGGGTTAAGCATGACATTGGCCCAAGTCTTTACATTCCAAAAGATTCTTGGTTGTTTGTGCTTGATAGCTTATTGTTAATGTTGGCAGAATTCTAACTGTAGAACTAATCAGTCCTGCACTGAAAAGGCTCATGTGAGCATACTCCTAGTCAGCAAGTTTTCCTATTCAATGATTATTCATAAAAGCTGAAGGGTGGGAGGAAAACCCCAAGAAAATAAAAGCACAGGCTCTCCCTCCTTGCGATTCACTGCAATCCTATAAGGAATGGGTGTGGACTACAATGTTCCCAATGGCATTCTCTTGCTGTTTCCCAAGAAGTCAATCATTCTTACAGAACTGCCTGTGAAAAGATGGGCAGAGGCAAGAATAATATGGAATGAGCAACCCTTTGACTGCTATAAGGCAAACGATTTCCATATTTGAAAGCGGTACACAAAAGCTGTATACAGCTGTATACCTGGCCTAGTAGGGAGAAAAAAGGCTTACCAAAAACTCTCAAAGGCATTTCTGGATGCTGTCCAAAGATTCGAAAGCCTGTGAAGAGATTTCAAGGGCCTTGAAATCCAGTTTTCTGAACCAACAGACATTTCCACAAAGATGTTCTCCCTTGCCCTGATTTCATATTTACATAATAATTAATTCATATCACATTTCTAACAAAGAAGCAAAAAAGATGTGAAGAAAAAAAACCCATGCAGTATTTTAGCATTAATCATTTTGCTTTTCAGAGAAGAAAGGAAAACTCAAACTCCCCTATACCTCAGGGAGACAAATTCCCTAATTAAATATTTCATTAGGTGAAAGTATAAAAATATTTCAGACGTTACACCTAACAGGTGTTTTCTTGTTCAGACACCTGAATTGTTACCTCATCATTTGTTCCGACTGAAGCCTATTTCACAAAGATCTTTAGCCAACCTAAACTTACGTAAGTCAAATTGATATTCTTTGTAGCTATGGAATACTCTCTGTTTGTGTAAATATTACATTGGCACAACAGTATTCCTTTTAACTTGTGGAGATTAGAGTACAGCTTACTTTGGTGTTCTATACTACTTACTATAGCAACTACTGCATCCTCAATAATGTCACAATCACCTTTTCGGATTCTGTTGTATAACCATTGTTGTATAACATTGACAAGACAGAATACGGAATATCCTAAATCCTAATTTGCTGGCTGGATAGCTCAGTGGTTTAGGTACCTGGCTACGGAGCCAGAGGTTGGAAATTTGATTCCCCACTGTGCCTCCTAGGGGAAGAGCCAGCTTTTGTAGCATTGGGCAAACTTCAGAGTCCCAGGGTGCCCCCAGAAAAAAGAAATGGCAAAACACTTCTGTGTATTCTCTACCTAGAAAATGCTGGAAAGGGTCAGAATTGACTTGACAGCATGCAATTATTAATTCAGATGTTGTTACATTTGCATCCCTTCCTTCCTTCCAGGCACTCAGAGCAGTTTTGTAGCTGCACAACGAAACTGTGAGATAGTTTAAGTTCAGAAATAAGAACAATTCATTTATGAAGTAACTATAATACTTGGAAGGATAAGAGAGCTGTTCCTGTTTGCTTTGATCAGGAAGACACGAGACACTGTTTATTTGAACTAGAACATCCCTGAGGGCATTACCTACTGGTGTCTAACTCCTGAAAAGACAATTCAGTTGCCACATGTATGAATCAACCCACAGGGACGTGTTCAAAGTCATCCTCAGTTTCACAGTGGAAAAGTAATCAAAATTGTAGCAATTACACATTTCTTTGCCCCAAACCCAATAATCCTAAATATAACTAGAATACTGCACAACATTAGTACATTTAAGTCTATATACTTCATCTTCAGACCTTCACTGTGCAGACTTCATGGGTCCACTACCAAATAAGACGTGTTCCAGTTGATCTCCCCTTTCCATATCACCTGCTTGTTATAATATCTTGACTGATGAAAGATGGCTCATCCATTTTGTTCACTTATGTTTGGTCTTTACAAAAGTATTGCCTGAACTAGATTTTTAAATGGCTTACTTTGTTTTATATCATCTTCTTTCTCTTGATAGGTACATTAAAAGAAGTATGCTACACATGTCAAACTGAATGAGTCAGATGATCATAATAAAGATTATTCATTCATTAATCTAAGGGATCTTTCAACAATGAAGGAAGTATCCAAACTATAGATACATTTTGTTTACATTGTATTGTACGTTTAAAATTATCAGTACTGCTGTATCCTTTAAAAACAGCACATTAGAAAAAAATCTGAATATACAACAAACAAACATGTCAAAGTGCAAAGTTAAAACTGAACTATGATTATAAATTACTAAGATAATAAGCTGTTTTCTAGATCAACAAGACCCATATGACTTCAGTGGTTAAACACTGACTGGATACAGACTAAACTAGTCATGCTTTGGTCCCACAGAAATCAATGCAATTTAAATTAGTGTTAATTCCAACAGGATTATAGCATGACTAATGAACCGTGCAACTCAGACTAGTAGTGGGGAACCTATACCCCTTAACCATTATTTGCATGGCCTATTAACTTTAAACAGTCCTTAAAAGGAAAAAGATATTAGCAACAGCAACTGGCTGCTATGATCATATAACCCTGGTGTTTTGTAATCTATGCTGACTTCTAGTCCTTTTCCAGAGCCAATTCATTTTTAACCTGCCCAGGCCTGAACAAATTGAGAACAGATTACCTGAAGGATCATCTCCTCATATATGTTCCAACAGGCTGTTTTTCCAGATATCCCCACCAAACGAGAATGGCCAGTGCGAAGGAAAGTGTTTCATGGATTACATCCCTCTTGTTGGATGCCTTCACCAGAGTGGCTTGCTTGACACTTATGGTTTCACCTAGTTTGTCAGTCTTAAAAACACATTTTGGAAGGGTTTTTTAAAAAGATATTGGGCACAACTGTTACTAAAATAAATAAATAAATAGTTTTAATTTTATAAAGTTTTATTCATGCTAATTTTTCAAAATATATTTTATGGGTTGGTTTTGTTTTGCACACTACCTCAATAACATTATTAATTGATGGTATAAAATATTGTAAATTAATCATTAACTTAACAGGGATTGAATTCAGAATCCAGCAATTCGTTTCACATTCAGGTTCAACAAGAGCATTCATCTTCTCTCCCCCCTTCCCTCTTTTCCTGGTTTCTTAATATTACTTTTCCCTTCCTTTTTTTTTTTTTTTTTTTTTTGAACTATATGACCTTCGGTCTCTTAAGCCATAATGTCAGTCACTAAAATGCAGACAGTTTTGGATCTTTTTCCTATGTCAGTTTATTGTTTGTATATGAAACAAAGTTAAAAACAATAACAAATGTAAAAAGAGTGGCACAGACCTTGAGGGGAAAGCATAAATACCACAAGAAAAACATACTGAAATTAATTTAAGTTCATCTAGTAAGATTAAAAATATTGAATTAACAATGATAAAGAAAACACATATGATAAAGAAACTCAGGAAGTAAGAAGAGCTGAGACATTCCACAGGGACAGAATGGTTATAAAGTCAGATGAGTTTACAGTATTATATTCCTGAGCTGTGACAGCTATATGAAACCTGTGAGTTATATACATCTGAACACCAGATGCTAGGGGCAGACAACAGGAAGGAGTTGTCTTTTTGTCACAATCATAAGATTCTCAGAGGCATTTTGTTCACCATCACAGATAACAGAATACTGGGCTAATTAAATCTTTGGTTTAATCCAGCAGAACAGTTCACATTATAATGGCCAAGAGAGAAATACTCCATTTAAGGAAACACAAGTATCAGAGCACAAAGCCAGGCAGTTTTCTGAATACTGTCCTCTATTTTGTCCAAACATAAAGAGGACAAATAGCCAGAAGTCTATTGGATCTGTGCAGTGTAAACCCAACACTCGTATAACCAGTGTGTGCTATCATTTTGACTCTCTGTCACTTGCTTGGACTTATCCGGGTCATGCACTAAGTTGCATGTCCAGGCATGCAATGGATGACTAGAAAATCGCAAAAACAAAAAACCCAGCCCCAACCAAACTCTTGCACATTTTTTCCATGAATGCAATATTTCACAATAGGTCTCTAGCCAATATAGTTTAAAGGAGTTTGAATGAGTACATAGACACCCTGACCCATACATTGCATCTTTTCTGATATAGATTACTGTACATTGATTTACAAAGGACTTCTGTTGCTCATCTCTGTCTAAATAAATGGCCATAATCAACATTCATATGGTTCTTAACAGCAAGACTTGTAATGTGACAAACTGTTTTGGTAATTTAGGAAAATGTATAGATAATTTACGTTGGCTAGATAGCTCAGCGAGTTAGGTAGTGGTTGAGAGTTTTACTCCTCATTGTTCTTCTGAGGAAAAGAGCCAACCTGTGTATCTTTGGGCATGCTGCACAGTTCCAGATTATCCGCAAAAGAAGGGAATTGTAAACCATTTCTGACTACTTTATACCTGGGAAACCCTGGGAAAGTTCACCATAACTTCAAATCAACTCAATGACATGTAATTATTTGCTTGTTGGATAGCTCAATGAATTGGGTATCTGGCTGTAGAGCCAAACGTCTGCAGTTCAGTTCCTCATTGTGCTAGCTTGTCTAGTGCTGGAAAATCTGCACTGTCCTAAATTGCGTCCAGAAGAAGGGACTGGTAAGCCATTTCTGAGTACTCTAGACCTAGAAACCCCTAGGAAAGAGTTGCCAGAATTCAAAATAGACTTGACAGCACATGATTAAGTGAAATAATATATTTCCACATGTACCTGCGATGTCTTCTGTAAAGTTTCCACTTTGTTCACACTATTATTTGTATAGGATACCCAATGTGGTGTAGTAGATACAGAGACTAGGAGACAGGTTCAAATCTCTGCTTGGCCATGGAAACTCTTTGGGGAGGTGGAACTGGTAAAATCACTCCTTAAATGTCTCACTTACTTTGAAAGCCCTAAGTCAGCTCTGACTTGACAGCACATAACACACACACATTATTCTTATTTTCGTTCACATTGTTACAACAACAACAACTACTACAGTACTACTACTATTACATACAGACACATAACAGTTCAAAACCAGGACACAGCATGATTACTATATCAGACTAGAAAAAGCAAGATCCATGTTTAAACCTTTACTGAGCCAAAACGTTTGTTGGTAACCTTATCCCAGTCTCTCTTTTTCTCTTAACATTACTTACCTCACAGAACATTTGTGAAAGAGAAAAAAAGTGGGGAAACCCATGCATACCATCTCCTTGAAGGAAAGGCTAAATATAAATGAAATAAAACACACTGTGATCAAGGTTCAGAAGTGTGAAACAGCTAGAGGAGAATCAGAAGAGCCACCGTTTCTAGTGAAGCAACCATGGAAGGCCTTCCTTGCAGTGACGACTCCTATTCTCTTCCCCATTCACTTCCTTATTTTATTGTTATCCTGTTCATTTTATGTGCTGTAACTTTGGGCAGCAGGCTATAGAGACAATTCTACATATTTACTAGCATTCCTTGAAAATACAGTTTTAGAAAACTATGGTAGACTGAAGTTGGAATACAGTATATGCTGTTCTGTTGATGAACAGGGATCACTGGGGTTGTTAGATCTGCAGAGTCAGATCTGTTGACTTTAGACTTTCAGACTTTGCTGCATTTTGTTTGTGGGGACAGAGCAACTGCCACATACATCGCTATTGGATGCAATGGTTTATTAGAATTTTATAGATAATTTACACAGTCATATTGGCCCACTGGCCATGTATGCTTCTGATCACCAGCCACTTCCACTGAAGGGTACTCATTGGGGAAGGGTAGCTGCAGCCATCAACAAGCAAAGAAAAGCCTAGCTCAGTTCAAGCAACAAATGGAAATTCTTTCCCATAGAAATCATAGCAACATAATAGTCATAATTAGTGGCTAGGTAGTGCATTTGAGGGTATTCTTGCATCTTAACCACCCCAAGTATACTGTACACCATTTATACTGACAGGCAGCCTCCTTCTTATGTCTGATACACACACATACAAAAGAACAACATCTTATTTAACTGGATTTGCTGAAAGCACTAAAAGAAAAATACATTAATAAAAACCAGAGAGTTGCCAAACCTTGCGAGACATGGGGGTTGGGAGAGGCACGTGCTGACCTCATGAAACTCCACAGGAGATCCTTGAGGGATTGTTTATATTTGGGAAATACAATTTTAATTAAACAGTCATGGGGAACAGTCAACAAACTCCATGGAGCAGGTCATATAGATTCCAAAGGTCAACTGAAGACACTGCAGAAAGGAGACAGGGTTTTCTTTAAAATCACCCTTCCTTTTGTGGTGGAAGTTTCAATACCCAGCACAAGCAGAAAATTTAATTTACACACAGTAGAATATGAAAGGGAATGAATTTATATCTGCAGTTCCACTATTTGCAGCTTTGTTATGATAATAATAATAATAATAATATGTGTGCAGTCAAGTAAATTCTGACTTATAGCAACCCTTTTCAGAGTTTTCTAAGCACGCAGTACTCAGAAGTGGTTTTTTGTTGTTGTTTAGTCGTGTCCGACTCTTCGTGACCCCATGGACCAGAGTACGCCAGGCCCTCCTGTCTTCCACTGCCTCCCGGAGTTTGGTCAAATTCATGTTGGTAGCTTCGGTGACACTGTCCAACCATCTCGTCCTCTGTCGTCCCCTTCTCCTCTTGCCTTCACATTTTCCCAACATCAGGGTCTTTTCCAGGGAGTCTTCTCTTCTCATGAGATGGCCAAAGTATTGGAGCCTCAGCTTCAGGATCTGTCCTTCCAGTGAGCACTCAGGGTTGATTTCCCCCAAAATGGATAGGTTGGAGTGGTTTACCATTCCCTTTTTCTTGGGGGACCCTGGGACTGTACAGCTTGCTCAAGGCCACGTAGGCTGGCTTTATTCACAGGAGGCACAGTGAGGAATTGAATTCTCAACCCCTGACTTCACAGACATATACTGTATCTGACAGAAAGATTAACACATAAATATGCCGCCTTACTCTCCAGAATCCCTGGATCAGTCAGTGTTTCTTAAGCACTGCAGAGTAGGTTGTCATGACACTAATACTAGGGATAGGATTTTCAGATTTCTTGGATTACATATCTCATAATTCCCCACTGTGGGAGTTCCACCTGACATGCGCGCACGCACATGCTACAGACACATAAATGTGTCTCACCTGGGAGAAAAGGTGTAAACCCGAAGAGTTTGTAGCTTAGTTAGACCTAGTTCCACCCAAGTTTCTTGTTCCTGCTAGCTGGGAGCTTTCTTTCTGAGCATAAAAACCAGTGGAGCTAGCCTAGCTAAGCCTCAAAGCCTTCCAAGTTTAGGTATTTTCTTCCAAGCGAGAGATATTTAGGTGTCTGTAAGGTATCTGTAAATAACACACAACTCCCAAAATGGAGAATTACGGGATTTATCATCCAAGAAATCTGAAAATCAGATTCTTAGTAAAAAACCATTGTGAAGTTAACACGAGGTATTATGGATGTACATTCTGACTTGATGTATTCTCAAACTTTTAAAAAATGTTTCTTGACATGAGGCAATGCACACAGTGGCCTAGGTGGTGACTGGAATCTGCAGTGGTGGAAATGCAATAACCTTTGCTTTGTATTGGATGATTTCTTTGCATCTTTATGATTGATCAGCCTGCCCTCTACTCCTTTCTATGACTGTGTGCATTTATTTCACAAAGGAAAAGAGATATGGTTTGCATAAAGACAGGAGTTTTAGACAAAGTATACTTTGTGCAAACTGTAGAACCCCCCCCACACACACACACACACATGTGTTCTCTCAATCTTGGCCAGGGGTAAGCTTTCATGAGGAAGCTGGAACATTCTTAAGATGCTATCTCACCATGTCAGGAAAGACAATCTAAACTATAATCTCAGCAATGGCAAGATTTTGCTACATCCTTAATCTGCATTAAAAACAAACAAACAAACTTGGTTTTATTCAATCTGTACACAATTATTTTACATTTTTGTTGTATGTACTGAACTGTGTTGCAAAGTGATGAAAAAGATATAAAGCAACAGTGAGAGGCAGTTTTCAGGTCACAAAATAAGAGTAGCTAGCTGGTGAAGCCAAGCTGCCCTGATGTGCATTCTTGATATGTAAAAGTCAGTAGTCAGGCAAGGGAGAAGGAACTAGAATAGTAATGGAAGGCTGGAAGTAGGAGCTTTATAATTCATCTACTGCTTTATGTAAGCAAATTATCACAGCTAACAAATATTTAAGTCATATTTTAAATTACTATCTGCGAATGAGAGGTATTCATATGCCAGTGCCTGCTCTTGCAACTTTCAGTATTCATGGCTCAATGCATCTGTGGGACTTAACCAGGAAGGCTCCAAGCAAAGAACATGCATTCTCCAAGACAGGGCATGTTTACCCCAAGATCAAACAAACAGCAAACCATGTTTCTTATACACAGAAGTAGCATCTGGCAAGCTTGTTAAACTGATGATTTAGTCCTTTGTTGCATTTTCAAGAGCTGAGTGGAATCCCTCATTTCCTTAACAAAACTTGATGGTGCCATACAGTACAATTTTAAAAACATCCCTTTTCTGATTAAAGTGCTGTGTGGGATATAAATCTAAGCTCTAGGCCATTTTTCCCCACTGCCACCTCTCCCCAAGGGCAAAAGTCTACGTCATTTGAATATATATTAAATCATGTAAATATATTGAGTGGCAGAACAGCCTCTCCCATCAAGGTTCCATTTTTTAATGATCATGAGGTTTTTTTAAAAAGCCATCTCTAGTTAGAAGAGTATGGCCTCCATGATGAACCTCGTGCTTGGGCAGTTTCACACATCTGTAGGTGGTCCACCAAAATGGGCAATCTTACATATTCATGTTCTATTATCTAATCAAGTGAGGGCCTGTGTACTTGAAGGCATCACAATTGCTCTAAATATCATAGTTTCTTTTTCCAATTGGCAGCCTTGCTAATACGTGTAGCAACATACAAAATAGTTGTAGTACCTTAAAAACTAACAAATTTATCTCATTTGTGAATTTTTGTGGATTACATTCCAGTTCTGAAAATCCATGGAATTTATTTAACAGTTAGCAGACTACATGGCAGAACAGTGGGGACCAAGAGGGATGGGGAAAAGATGACAATTCCATTAGTAAATGTCTTATTTCTGAAAACTTGTCCCTGCTTATAATGGTATCAGCCTTCTATGGGCATCACTGAGTGAAGAGGATTTCAGCCTTGGTCCCTATCTAATTCTTCTAATGTGCAGTAGAATCTATGAATCAAATTCTGACCAATGGCGACACTTTTCAGGGTGTTCCAGGTAGATAATACTTGGAAGTAGTTTCCCATTCCCTTCTTCTGGAGGCACCCTGGGATTGCACAGCTTGCCCAAGCCCACACAGGCTGGCTCTTCTTGCAGGAAGCACAGTGGGGAATCGAAGTGCCAACCTCTGGCTCCACAAGCAGATACCTAGACCTCTGAGCCAGCCAGCCAGCTTTCTATGAATTTAGCCCACGATCTTATTCCCTCTCTTACAGCAACTCTAATATGGCTTTCAGGGTTAATGAAATTTTTTAGGAGTGGTGTCACCAGTTCCACACCCTCTAGTGAGTTCCATGATGAAGTGGGTATTCAAACCCAGGTCTCCTGAGTTCCAGTCCATCACTCTGTCCACCACACCACACTGGACTGGGCTTGCAATACCCAGAATCAAGAGAAGTAGTTTTTTCAGCACTTTTCTACAGACACTGTCATTTCTACTATACATGGATATAACCGAATAAGGTATCATTGGCAGAGTGGAGTGGTCTAGAAAAGCTGTTAATCATATCTATCTAATATGGGTTGTATATAATATAAAAGCAAAGAACTCAAGACATAGTGTTACTTCACCAGTTATTGCATGCTCTGTTGAGAGTACAGAAGTATTCTTACAACTACAACACCCAGAATTCCAGGAGTCCTCAAAAAGATTATTTCCCTCCCCAACTCCAATTCTTTTAGTGCAGACTGTAGAAAGCATTTGTTACTGTATAGCAAGTAACTTATAACAAATTACCTCTGCTGGCAATAGTTGTCAAACGTATTTCTTTCCTTCATGTAATGGAATAGGGTCCCGAATGTATATGTGGAAAGGGTGAACTAGACAGACGTCTTGTGCAATCCAGCATCTGTCTTCTACTAGGCTGTCGCCATCAGTTTCATCCAGCTTTGTCACTGCCTTCCTTGACCTGATTCTAACCAATAGAGACGACTTGGTGGAGGAAGTAGCAGTAAGGGGAACTCTCAGTGAGAGTGACCATGTTCTACTAGAATTCTTGATTTCAAAGGAAACCAAAGCAGAGTGTAGCCACACATATATGTTGGATTTCTAAAAAGCCAATTTTAACAAACTCAGGAGAATAAGTAAGGTCCCATGGCAGGAGATCCTAACAAGAAAAGGAGTCTAAGAAGGGTGGAAGCTTCTAAAATGGGAAATTCTAAATGCACAACTACAAACAATTCCAACCTTCCAAAAAAAAAAAAAAAAAAAGGTGGCAGACAGCAAAAAAGGCTGGTGTGGCTTCACAAAAAGCTCAGACAGGACCTGAAAACAAAAAAAAGGAACATATAGGAATTGGAAGGAAGGCCAGGCCACAAAGGAAGAGTATGGACAAGTAACAAGGAATTGCAGGGATCGCATTAGGACAGCAAAAGCTGAGAATGAGCTGAGGTTAGCTAGAGACACTAAAAGCAAAAAAGAGAGCATTCTTCAGGTATGTGCGTAGCAGAAGACAAAGAAAAGAAACAGTGACTCAGCTACTCAATAGAGATGGAAAAACGATAACAGAAGACAAAGAAACGATAGAAGTACTCAATTTGTATTTTAGCAAAGGGCAGACTAGGACCCTTCAGACAAATGTGAAGGGCAAATAGAGGGATCAGGACTGCAGCTGGAGATTGATAAACAAATTGTCAAGGAATACCTTACTACCTTGAACAAGTTCAAATCTCCAGGGCCGGATGAAGTGCATTCAAGAATATTGAAGGAACTGGCTGAAGAACTCTCAAAACCACTGTACATTATTTTCTTGAAACCATGGGAAATGGATGAGGTGCCAGATGTTTGGAGGAGGGCTAATGTTGTCCCTATCTACAAAAAGGGCAAAAAGGAGGAACCTGGGAACTACAGACCAGTCAGCCTGACATCAATTCCAGGGAAAATTCTGGAACAGATTATTAAGCAATCACTATACAAGCACTTAGAAAACAATGCAGTAATAACTTGAAGTCAATATGGATTTGTCAAGAATTAATCCTGCCAGAGTAATCTGATCTAATTTTTAAAAATCAGGTAACCTCCCTGACAGACAGAGGGAACGCTGTAGACATCATATATCTTGACTTCAGCAAAGCTTTTGACAAAGTGCCCCGTGATATTATGATTAGCAAGCTAACTAGGTGCGTCCTGGATAGAACAACTGTCAAGTGGATACACAGTTGGCTACAGAATCATAGTCACAGGGTGATGATTAATGGCTTCTTCTCAAACTGTGAGGAGGTAACAAGTGGGGTACCCCAGCGCTCAGTACTGGGCCCTGTGCTCTTCAATACTTTGATTAATAACCTGGATCGAGGGTGCAGTCAGCATCTTGTAATCTATCTGCCAGTCATACTAGCATTTAGCCTGTGCATTCATACTATACAAACTTGTGACCAATTATATTTCCAGTATGCTTGCACATCTGATTAGTATGGGCAAAATCACCACATGGATGTTCCAGAAAAAGTTGCTGATCCACAGCCTGCAAAGTAGTCCTTTTCCCCAGAAACACACAGAGAATGGGGTAGAGGACTGTGCCAGTCCTGGAGCTGGCATCGTTTATTCCCCAGTTTAAATATTTTTAAAACCTCCCAAAAGGGTAGACAAAAAAGAACACCCACCCTTACCATGTTTGGCCATGCATTTCCCAGTCTCAAGTCTTTTTCAGTGTCCCTGTTATGACTGTGAGGTGAGATGCCTGAATTTGAAATGATGAGCCTTTCCAATAATTTCAGGATTTGGAGGAGGGGGCTATTCACTCTAAATTTTCCATCATTATTGTTCTAGTCTCTGTCCAATTAATTTCATTGATGTCAGCTCCCTGGTAAACTAGGAAGCTCATCTGGCTCTTCTCTGTGAGAAGAGAAGCTTAGGAGCAATTGTACCCACAGCCTTGGTCATTTCCCCATTCCAGTGGTCAAACAGGACTTTGACAGAACTGCCTGCTAAGGCAACAGGAAATTCCCCAAGGGCCATCAGGAAACAATTTGAATCCATCCTTCTCCTGAGGCAGACCATCCTAATCAGTCTCCCATCCCTGCCAAGGCTGTGCATTCCAGTAAGTCTAAACCCCGCCTGACAGTGGACTGTCCATGACAACAGAACTACAGAGAGTTCCTCAACACCCAGATGATCATCTTCCTGCCGAGCACAGATTATGTCCAGAGCGTGCTCTGCAGCACGAGTGGGGCCAAATACCACACCTCATGGTCACCATGAAGGGCATGATGTCCTAAGCCACTCCTCATAAGGTGACCTTGGCATGGATATTGAAGTCCCCTAGTACTACAAGCCTAGAGGACTCTAGTATCACCTCTGAGGCCAGCTTAGCCAGCTCAGGAAGGGAGACGGTCGAGCAGAGGGGGTAGGCAATCCACCAACCGAATCCCTATTCTGTCCCAGGCAGCCACTTCGAGGTAGACAAGAGTGTGTCTTGTGATAGAGAGCTGAAAGAAATCTTATTTAGAGTGCCGAGTACAGACTGTGTCAAAGTAGTTAAGTTTGAATTTGAATACAAAAGAAATATATTTATATTTCACAATGATTTTACTCTTTGTCTTATATACCCTAGAATCTAACTTTCAGTTCTTATCATATATCTGTATTCCCCAAACAAAACCCATTTGTTTGTTCAGAACCAAATGCTTCTTATTATTTCATTTTATGAGCCTACAATAAGAAAACATTGTATCCACATTACACAAAGCTATGTATTAGCAGAGGGAACAGAAGAGATTAACTAAAAGAAAGAAACCTTTTCACTCAGTATCTGAATATAAAATAGATACAAGCTTGAGGCAAGGAGATTCCAGTTCGGGCACAGCTAAAGGGGCAACTCAAAATATTAGGTCGAGGTTTGGGGAGTGGTCGTCGTTTTACATTAATACCTGCTCTAAAATGCCTCTTTCCCTTCTCTTCCTATATTGAAAGAATGCCAGCGGACGACCTTGCCGCAGCTCATGAAGGCTGTAAATTCTGATTTAATTGATCCTCATACAATGGATGAGAACGTGGAAAACAATTCTCCGTATCAGAAAATGGTGAGGGTGTTTTAATTTTGGTGCATTTCTTAGGGGTGTTTGTGTGCATACACGTGTGTGTGCATTTGCTGCAAGAACTAGAAAATACAGCAGCACTGGAGGGGTTGCCTTTGTCTATCTTTTTGAGCACAGCCTGTCTTTTTAAACTTAACTTTAGGGAAAAATGCATAAAATAGAGAGGTTACCTACCTGTAACCATGGTTCTTCTAGTGGTCCTCTGTGAATCCACACAATTGGGTTGTTCTGCACCTGCGCAGGACGTCTCGGAAGTTTCTAGAGCTTAAAGACATGTGATTAGGAGGACGTTCCCCCGTGGAGCACATGCTCTGCCCTCCCAAAGTCCCCTCAGTTCCTGTAAGAGTCCGCCGCTGTCATAGGCTTATATAAAGACAACGTGACGGGCAGAGGGGAGGATGGGCGGGATGTATGGATTCACAGAGGACCACTAGAAGAACCATGGTTACAGGTAGGTAACCTCTCTTTCTTCTTCGTGGCCTCTGTGAATGCACACAATTGGGTGACTGACAAGCTCACTTACCGGATGGTGGGACGTCACGGTAGAAGAGATGTCAAGACTGCTCTGCCAAAAGCAGCATCATTTCTTTGCTCGGACATCAAGATGATAGTGCCTCACAAAGGTCGATGGATTAGACCATGTAGCTGCACGGCAGATGTGCGGAAGCTCTATTCCATGGTGGAAAGCAGTAGAGGTTGACAGCGCTCTGGTAGAATGGGCTCTTAAATGCTCAGGAGGTGTCTTGCCTGTGAGCTCATAGGCTAATGAGATAGTTTGAACAATCCAGCGAGAGATAGTTTGAGGCGAAGCTGGGGCACCCTTATGAGGGCCTTGAAAACATAAGAAAAGCCTTGGAGACTTTCTGAATAATTTAGTTCTATCAATGTAGAAGGCCAAAGAGCATCTTACATCAAGCATGTGGAGCATGCGCTCGAGAGGTGTAGAAGGAGATGGAAATAAAGCTGGTAAAATCAATGGTTGATTGAGGTGAAATTCAGAGTCAATTCTGGGTAAAAATGATACATCAAAATAGAGGGTAACCTTATCTGGATGAAACTGAAGGAAAGGTGGATCTGATCTGAGGGCGGCAAGTTCGCTGGCACGTTTGGCAGATGTTATTGCTACAAGGAAGGATGTCTTTAGAGAAAGTAAATTGAGATTGGAAGTAGCCATTGGTTTGAAGGGTGGTTGAGTGAGCACGTTGAGGACAGGTTCTAAGGACCATTGAGGGAGAGGATGTTGCCGTGGGGGGCGAATATTTTGGAGTCCCTTGAAGAATTTCTTCAAAGTTGGGTGGGGAAAAAGCCTCGCTGAATCAGAATGAGAAGGTTGGTGGGCTACAACAGCTGAAATGTAAACCTTCAAGGTAGAATGAGACAGTCCGAGATGAAAGAGATGGAGGATAAAGGTAAGTAGGGTCTTCAAAGAAACTGGTGTTGCAGGTAAGTCCTGAGAATGAGCAAAGGAGAGGAAAGATTTCCATTAATTTTGGTATAATTTTAGGGTCGATGGCTTTCGAGCTCGATCTAGTACGTTTCGTATGGCGGGAATATCCTCCATGCTGTCAGGTTCAGAGAGTCTATGTCGGGATGGTAAATCATCCCGTTGTCTTGGGTCAGAAGGTTGGGGATCGACGGGAGGTGGAACACGTCGTTCGATATCGATCTGAGGTGGGTGAACCATGGTTGACGTGGCCACCATGGGGCAAGGAGGATGGCATTCGAGTGGAATTGTTGAAGTCGAATGACGGTTCGTTGTATGAGTGGAATCGGAGGGAATAGGTAAAGTAGGCCTCTGACCCAGTCTATCATAAAGGCATCTCCGAGTGAGTTCGTGTCGACACTGGCTCGGGAGCAATACCGTTGGCACTTGGTGTTGATCTCGGAGGCAAAGAGATCGATGGACGGAACACCCCATCAGTGACAGAGGAGGTTGAAAACTTCGTCGTTCAGTGCCCATTCGTGTGTCCTTGTGGTAAGACGACTGAGGTGGTCTGCGAGAAGGTTGTTGTGTGTGGCAACATGGACCGCTACAGGGAAGATGTGGTGTAGGTAGCACCATGCCCAAAGTTTGACCGCCAGATAAAGGAGCGAGAGGGAGTGGGTACCTCCCTGCTTGTTTATATAGTACAGCGCTGTGGTATTGTCTGTAGCTAGCTGTACTGCTCGTCCTGCAATGAGAGGTAAGAAGGCATGGAAAGCCCTGATAATTGCTAAGAGTTCAAGATGGTTGATGTGTAATAATTGTTCTCGTTTTGTCCATAGACCATGTATCTTGTGATGTCGACAGTGAGCTCCCCATCCCGACGGGCTGGCGTCGGTGGTAACCTGTATGGAGAGCTGTAGAGGTTGGAAGGGTCTGCCTACCATCAAATGGGGAAGGAATGTCCACCAGGTGAGTTGACTGGCGAGTTCTGATGTTACTAAGAGACGTTTGGAAGGGTGGTCTGTTATGGGATCGAATAGTGATAGGTACCATGATTGTAGGGACCTCATTTTGAGCCTTGCGTGCTGGATAATGGCTGTGGTAGAAGCCATGAACCCGAGGAGGTGTTGGGCTTGATGCGCCGATACCAAAGCTAGAGGTCGGAAGGGTCGGATGGCTCGTTTTAGTTTGGTGATTCTCTCTTGGGGGAGAAAGGCTCTGGCTCGAAGGGAGTCGAAATACGCCCCGATGTAGGTGGCGGTTTGTGCAGGCTCGAGGTGGGATTTGGCAAGGTTTACTCTGAGTCCTAGATCTTGAAGAGTATTGAGAGTTAGTTGGGTAGCTCTGATTGCGTCGTGATAAGAAGTAGCGACTATTAACCAGTCGTCTATGTACGGGAATATGGTGATACCTTGTAGTCAGAGGTAGGCTGCGACTGGTGCCATACATTTCGTAAAGGTCCTCGGTGCTGTGGAAAGTCCAAATGGGAGAGAGCAAAATTGGTATGAAACGTTGTCGAATTGGAATCGTAGAAATTTGTGATGAAGTGGATGGATAGAGATGTGGAAGTAGGCATCTTGAAGGTCGATGACGACAAACCAGTCTCCCTGTGAAAGGAGAGGGATGATAGTGTCGAGGGTCAGCATTCTAAAGCATCTGGGTCGAATGAATTTATTAAGGTTTCTAAGGTCGAGAATAGGACGGAGTCCTCCATCCTTTTTGGGGACTGTAAAATATCTGGAGTAAAATCCATCATGCAATGTAGGGGAAGGGACTATGAGTATGGCTTGCTTTTGGAGAAGAAGGGAAACTTCTTCGCGGAGAGCTAGTGAGTATGGAGTAGTCCTAATGGTGCCAGAGGGTGGGGTACGTTGAAATTCAATGAAATAGCCATTTTGGACAGTAGAAAGAACCCACTGATCATTAGTGATTCGGCGCCAAGCTGAGATGAAGGGATGGAGTCTGGTTTGAAATGTAGATAGAAGGGGTCTATGGATACTGCTTACCCTTCTTTTGTGGGTGTTGAAAGGGCTGCCGACGTGTTTGTGGCTGTTGAGGTCGAAAGGAAGGTACGGTAGATGTAGATGGGGCTGGGTAGGATCTGTCAGATACTTGTGGTCTGAATTGTCGATATGGTTGCTGGTATGATTGAAACTGCTGTTGAAAGAAGGGTTGTCTTCGGAATTGAGGACGCTGATACCGGTAAGGTTGCTGGGTGGAATATGAGCGTGCCGTTTTGCGGATTTTATGGAGATTGTCCATGACCTCGTCCGTTTTGGCATTGAAAAGGCCAGCACCATCAAAAGGAAGGTCTTCTATCCTCGTTCTAGTATCATCTGAAATACCTGCAGATCTCAGCCAGGCATGACGCCTCAAGGCAATAGAAGTGGACATAGCCTTAGAGGCTGCGTCTGCGGTATGGCGGGCAGCGATTCTTTGCTGTTTAGCCAAGGTTGAAGCCTCGGCATGGATATTGAGGGCTTCTGTTTTGGTGGTGTCTGTAGTCGCTTGAATGATAGGTAGAATCCTATTCCATAGCTGCTGGTGGTACGCGCCCATAGTGGCTTGATAATTAGCGACCCTCATAATAAATGATGTAAGGGAATAGAGCCGTCTTCCGAGAATGTCAAGTTTCCTTCCTTCTCGGTTGGTAGGGGCCACAGATGATTTGTTACGTGCTCTTGATTGATTGGATTCTACAATGATAGAGTTTGGTGTGGGATGTTTAGAGAGGAAAGCTGTGTCTGGACCGTGCGTCTTATAATGATTTTCTACTCGTCCTGAAATTTGAAGTGAAGAGGGGGGTTTGTCCCATGATTCCTTGACTAAATCAAGCATAGCTGGAATAAAACTCAAACTAAGAGGTGGTGTTTTATCTTGATTCAGGTCATCGAAGACCAGATCCTTTTTCTGAGGCGGTGGCTATTCGATGTCGAGCTGTAAAGATTTTGCCATTCGCATAACGAGTTGAGAATAAGATGTAAAATCTTCTGATGGGGATGGAGGGTGGTTCTCGCCAACATCAGAAGGTGGAGTGGGCAGATTAGAGGGTGATTCGTGGGACATACCGGACGTAGAATCTTGAGAGGAAAGGGATGATTGTGAGGATGATCGGTGTGGTGGTTTGGTCGCCGATGTTGATGGTAGTGATGGTGGAGGTAGTTGATGCGTGGGAGGTATTGATACCGGATGATGTTAAATGTCAGGAGGGGGGGGAGGCCCTTTGTAGGTGGTGGTAACGTGGAGAGAGGTATGATGTCGAGAGTGCTTGGCTCGCTTGGGTTGTGGTTCAGATTCTGGTACCGGAAGAGTACATTTAAGGGCCGATTTTGTAGGGATCGACATATGGTGAGTCGATGTTGGGTAAGCCGAAGTTGAACGGTGTCGATGTCATGGTGGTGAAGGTGATATGGAGGGTGAATATCAGGGTGAAGAAGCATATCTCACTCTCCTTGGTTCATCGTAATAGGCCTGTTCAGTGAGGTCTTCAGAATACTAAGGGTCGTAGTGATGATACCGCTCCCCATAGTCATCTCTGGTCGGATACCGAGATGGTTTGGAATAATAGTACAATTCCCTGTGTGAGGGGATATATTGAATTGGAGAAAGGTGTTGTCTCTTTGTCCGGTGTTTACAGGGAGAGTGGTGAGACGACTCCGAGCCAGAAACCTGAATAGGTATTGCCCGCCCTGATGATCTAGGGCTTGAATTGGCCGAGGCCGGGCTGGAGTGAACATCAGCTGGAGATAGGCCAGTACTCAGCGAGAGGCTAGCAATGGAGGCTGCAGTCTGAGCCGGTGTTAGAGTTGGGTCATCTCTATCCGAGATCAAGCCAAGAGAGTCTCTGGATGACTCCTCGAGGATGGGTGATGGGATCACTGTTTGAGGTGGATCTACTTGGGTCGATTTTGTAGGTTTTTTTTAGTTTTCTTGGGTTTAGTTTTGTCTTTCTTTTTCTTAGACGAGTCATCTGGACGGGTTGGAGCTTTCGACGTGGAAGTCGAGCTCGACTTCAAAGCGGACTTCGAAGGGTCCTTTTGTCGAGGTGACGGAGTCGCCGGGCTTGGTATCAAGCGAGAGGGTTCTCGACGTTCCAAATGCGGAGTTGGAGAAGTTGTCGGATCCATAGAGGCCGGATTAAGAGACCATTCCCAAAGGTAAGAACGAAGTCTTTGCAGGCGTAGTTTCAAAGTGGGCTTAGTAAGCTTTTTGCACTCAGGGCAGGAGTGCGTTTGGTGTTGTTCCCCTAAGCAGAAGAGGCAACGGTCGTGACCATCGGTAAGCAGGATCTTGTTCGTGCAGAGCACGCACCGCTTGAAGGGCCTGGGGGGCCCATAAAAGAAGGGGAAAAGGGAAGGGAAAAGTGGCGATGGGGGGGGAACGCGGGAAGCGAAGAAAAAATGAATGGAGGAGATACAAAAAGGATCTTGTTCGTGCAGAGCACGCACCGCTTGAAGGGCCCTGGGGGGGCCATAAAAGTAGAGGAAAAGGGAAGGGGAAAGTGGCGATGGGGGGGGAGAAAATACGCGGGAAGAGAAGAAAAAACGAATGGAGGAGATACAAAAAGGAAACGGATAACTTACAGGGGAATGTCCAATAAAAGAGATGATTGAAAATATAAAAGAAATGATTGGAATAGCTAATTGATCTCAGTACTCGCTCTAGCGTTCCAAAAGAAGTCCAACCGAAGCGGCAGCAAAAAGGAACTGAGGGGGACTTTGGGAGGGCGGAGCATGCACTCCACGGGGGAATGTCCTACTAATCACATGTCTTTGAGCTCTAGAAACTTCCGAGATGTCCTGCACAGGCGCAGAACAACCCAATTGTGTGCATTCACAGAGGCCACGAAGAAGAAGCAAAAAACACAACAACAGAAGGGCTTATTGTCTCACTCTGATACCCGAGACAAAAACTTTCATGAGTGTTGTAGAATCCTTGCTTAGCTGTATTGACAGGTTCAGACAGCTTGTCTCAATCAAAATCAGACAATGAGGTCCTTAGGATTTATGATGGCTAAACTGAGGCTACTGTATTTTGCACATATCATGAGTAGACTAGCCTCACCAAAAAAGGACAATAATACAAGAAAAAGTAGAAGGCAGTAGGAAAAGATGAATACCTAACATTAGATGGTTTATCTCAGAAAAGTCGGAGGTGGTTGGCACAGAACAATTGATTAAGAAATCAGCTTTACCCTTCTGAAAACAGATCTTTCTCTCTCTCTCTCTCTCTCTCTCCATCCAGAAACAAGGAGATAAAAAAATAATCCTATGGCTCTTGATACTCCCTGATGGAGTCCACAGAAGTGGAGCCTCATTGTAATATTTGTATTATGTATCTGCAATTTTGCTGAATACCAATTTTTCTTTAAAACCCAGAGGTGTCGGAGCAGATTTTGGGTAAATCATCCCCATCCCCAGCTGATATCATGGGGTGCTTATGTTAATACACTCTTATGTGTTCAAGCAATTATTTATGCAAGTCATAAAGCAGGTAGATCCACACATAAATTTCCCAGTACAAGATACCGTATTTTTCTGTGTATACGACCCCCCCAATGCATACGGCGACCCCCTAATTTTGTCCCTTGCTGGAGGCGGAGGAGCAGTCAATGGGCAGCCACGAGGGGCGGCCCAGCGCAGCTGCTCCTCCGCCTTCATCTCCTGCTGCTGCTGCCTTCGCTGCCCAATCGCCTCCTCCAGTGTGACTGCCGGGGCTCACCTCCAGCTCACGTCACCGCCTTGTCCCTTGCCCAAAGGGAGCCCTTGAGTGGCGCTGGAGGAGGTGATCTGGCGGCGGAGGCAGCAGCAGCAGGAGGAGGAGGTGGAGACAGAGGCAAAGGAGCAGCCACGCTTGGCCGCCTCTCGATGCTGCCTTGACTGCTGCTGCCACCGCCAGATCACCTCCTCCAGCGCCACAGGCTCCCTTCGAGCAGGGGACAAGGCGGCGATGTGAGCTGGAGGTCAGCCCTGGCAGTCGCACTGGAGGAGGCGATCGGATGGCGGCGGCGGCAGTCAGTGGGCAGCCGTGAGAGGCGGCCGAGCGCGGCTGCTCCTTTGCCTCCGCCTCCTTCCGTGTACAAAACGACCCTCAATTTTTCCTCTAATGATTTTAGGAAAAAGTGTTGTTTTATACATGGAAAAATACGGTAAATTTTGATCTGCAATATTGCATCCTGAAAATTTCTCCACGGGAATTACTAACCTCCTTTTACATGACCTTTTAGAGAGTAGCCCATAAAGGTCTACAGGAAACAAAAATAGACTAGAAATTGTTTTTTTCAATAAAGGGGAAAAATGTCAACAGGAAGCATAAGACATTAACAAGGAACATGTGCTCAGGAACATAACAGATACAAGAAGAAGTTCAGATAACGTGCAGACGAAATTCAGATAATGTGCAGATGAATTAAAAACACTGCATTTCAAAATTCTACTAATCAGTTCTGCCCAAGGCATAACACTAGAGATAGTGTGAGAAAAAGGATGAGATGAAAATTTTTTATACTCACCTCCATTTTTCCCCACTGTCCTGAAACATCGCCAGAAGGTCCTTAGAAAGGATGCCCTATTATGGGGTGTAGCTTGGACAAAGCTGAACTCGCGAAACAAAATATGGGTTCCTTGACGCACACTGTGAAAGCTACAGAGAGAAAGTAAAGCATCAGTGTTTGCTGTAGGAACTGGAACTAAAAGCCAATAAGAAGTCCTGAGATGAAGTAAGAAGACACACAACACTCACAGACCCACAGGGATCACGACTCAGAAAAGTTTGGGAAACACTGAGGTTCAGCTGAATCAACACACTCTATCTGTCTAATTCTTGGCCCAGATGGTCCACTGTCTTGTAACTCAGCTTGAATTAGACTGAAATGGATCTGAATAATCCTCATCTTCCAGGAAGAAATGCCAAGCATGAGTTCAAACATTTTGTTGAAGAATGGAATAGAATCATTCTACACAGACATTTGAAGTCAGAACCAGTTTCCATCTTTAGTCTCTAAACGCTACTGCAACTGAAAAATAGATTGGCTTCAAACAAAGCACACTTTTGTACACTTGGACATCTCCTCCTCCTTCCTCTGAATTTCAGCTCAAACCCATCTCAATGGGTTTATATCTCAACTTCACCACACTTAACCATATGGGAAGGATAGTATTTCAGGTTTGTGTAAGACAATGTACGAGAAAACACTTTGAATACTGAGGAAACACATCATAAATGCTACTTCCTCTTATAATATTATTTAGCCCACCAAAGGTAAATTTTAACCCAGTGTATTTATGAAGACTGTGGGTGAAAATAAAAACAGTACAAATCCAAAAATGAGGTCATTTTCATGTTTTACATGTAAAATATTTTATCACTAGCAGGATGATAGTGCTGGTTGGCCATTCCACAAAAACATTTACCTAGAAGCAGTTTGGTCATGTCCTTAACATGTACAGAGGCAGAAAACACAAACAAATAACCTACACAAAACAAAATAAAAACTACAGAAAAAGTCCTTTAAAAAGTCCTGGACCTTACAATTGTGGATGTACCATTGGCTGAATTGCTACCAGTTGTTATTAATGATAATTTCAGTATAAACTTCTAAAGAGTTAAATTACTAGTTTACTAGTCAAAGAACTTCTGCAAAATCATGAGACTAGAAATGGGGGGAAATACATATGTGTTTCATTTGCAGTCCAGTGGAAGCCCCCCAGTGAAATGAGTAGGGAGAAAGCAGGAAGCATGGGCTGCTGTTTGCTAATTACAGCAGTTCAGCTCAGCTCAGCTCAGCTTAGTTTAAAGTTTTGAATTCAAACCTTTGAATTAGGTCTGACTGAGAGCACTGTGACAAATGTCAAAATAAATTTTTTAAAAATCCAAAATAAGGGAGTCTTTGAAGTTGGGTTATCTGTGTAGAAAACTATAACATTCAAAATGAGGCACATGTGTTATGTTCTGCAAAGCTGTGATGTTTGTGAGTTAGGAACAACCCTTTGAAATAAGGGCCATCTGGTAACCGGACAATTTTACTTCCAGCGTCTCTTGTTCTTTTATAAAGCTTCCATATCTGAGCTGTGAGCACTGAAGGGTAATGTTATTTAATAAGCTTTTTGGTATCTGATGCAGTTCCTTTGTTTCTTTTCAAAGTCTTAGAAGTCAGAAATATCAAGTTTCACAAACACTTAAAAGTAACCTTCTAAGATGCTATAAAGTTCAACATGCAAATTAAACAGTAACACTGATATACATAAAAATGGAAATCAGAGGCACAATAAGTGGTGCCTTAAAACTGGATTTATCTGTTTATGTCCTTGTGCTGTTTTTAAGCTTGGAAAATATTTCGAGTCCTCCAGTGAGATCATGAGATATTTCCCTGGGACAACAGCTTACTAAGTCTCCTGTGAGAGAATTAATGAAAAGATTTGTGCTTCTTCTTGACAAGACAGATCTTCTCTACAGCAACCAAAATCTACTAGTCATCATGAGACCTTCTTAGTCCTTTAACAGTTCATTGACCAGGATCTATTCAACAGCATTTGACACGCCAAATGTCTGATTACAAGTTAATTCTCTAGAATGAACTTTGAACTATTCTGGAATTTTCCAGAATAGAATTCACAACAAAATGTCAAGATCAATTAAATGGAAGTTATTTTTCTGCCTGGTGTCAAGGAAAACTTTTATTTAGACATAATGATTAGGCATAGTATCAAAGATTATGGCTGGGTCAGAGAGGTCCATATTAACTACTCAGTCACATTGCCAACTTTCCTGGTGTGAGTACATTCCAGGAGGTCCAGATATACTGATGGCTGGGGAAGATCTTCCTGCCTGGTACCCGCCCCAACACCTTAAAAAATTCTGACTACTCAGTGCTCCAGGAAGTTACCAAAAATTCGCAAGGTTAAGCATTTCAGCCTGTACACCCACCATGCTAAGTAGGAATACCAAAATACCCACAAAATGTAAAGAATCCAGTAGATGATTGAGGCAAAGAACCAAACTGCTGTAAGCATCACAACAACAGTAATTTTTTTCAAGGCACTATTGAGATTTTAACTTTCTTTTCCTTCAAATAACTACTACTTTTAGCAAAATATGCTGGAAATTATATATTATTTTATCATTATCAGATTCTGTCTTTGTTGTACAAGTCAGAGGAAGACATGAGTTGTGACACAGAAAACGATGACCTGATATATAGACCGCAAGAATCAAACTACAATGGTGCAAAATACTGGTCCAAAGCCCACTTGTGTCAATAAAAAGCTCTATTTTCCCCAAGTTTCAGATTGAAACTCAAAAATATGTGCAGCATATCACTCTGAATTTAAAAAGATATAGCAATCTGTTTAAAAAGAGATAGCAAACAGAGCCATTCAATAATCTCAACTTTCCTATTGATTTCTTTTTTATTGCTATGATCAAGACTTTGTAGAATTCTTTTTAAAGAGCTGTTACAATGCCTATTACTAAGGTATACGGTAAAATAACTTTGTATTGACTATCTCTATCTTTATCTAAAGACAGATAAAGGTAGAGATAGTCAATACAAAGTTATTTAGAAGGGACGTGGTGGCACTGTGGGTTAAACCGCAGAAGCCTCTGTGTTGCAGGGTCAGAAGACCAGCAGCTGTAAGATCAAATCCACGCGACGGAGTGAGCTCCCGTCACTTGTCCCAGCTCCTGCCAACCTAGCAGTTCGAAAGCATGCAAATGCAAGTAGATAAATAGGTACCACCTCAGTGGGAAGGTAACGGCGTTCCGTGTCTAGTCGCGCTGGCCACGTGACCACGGAGGATTGTCTGCGGACAAAACGCTGGCTCTATGGCTTGGAAACGGGGATGAGCACCGCCCCCTAGAGTCGGACACGACTGGACTAAATGTCAAGGGGAACCTTTACCTTATCTTTATCTAAAGACAGCCCTACAAGAACACTGCGCATGTTAACAAAGACACCTGCATAAATACAACTGCAATTAGCTGTTAAAATGAAAGGGAAGGTGATCTTATGAAAGATGGGAAAAAGGAAGTGATGACTACAAACTTCAAAGGGTGCTTCTAACTAATGGCTAGGGCAAGATCAGACAGTGTTGTATCTAAATTCTTTTATAAATAAAAGTAGATTTTGAAAATAAATATTAAAGATGAAATTGTAGTTTGGGAATTTTGACCCATGATTTTTCCATCACCAAAAAGTGATCACATTTGCTGCCTTCAGTATTTTGCATAAAGCACTCTAGAAGTCATATTCTTGAAACTGTAAGTATCTAATGCTGTCTTTGTAATCACCTTTAAGTATATAACAAATGACCAAACACCATATTCAGAGCTTGGAACATTAAGTTTAAAAAGGAACTCACTCTGCTACTTTGCTAAAGCATCAGGTCATTATTGTTCTGCACCCCAGAAAAGTAGTTCAATACATTGCTCATTATTAATGCATTACCAAAAATGCTCTCCAGCTCTGGCCAGAAAATCCTCAAGCACTCTCTGTATGTCTAGCAGCAAAAGCTACATACTATAACATATTAATCATATTAACATACTAATTTCCACTGAAATTGGTGTGGGCAATTTACTGTAGCTCATCTCTCTCACCCAGAACATCTAGAGGTTAATGTGATCCCACACATACCGCCAATAGCCATTTGCCTTAAGTCTCCATCACCCATATTCACTTCCGTATCAGTTTCTTGCAAAATAACTTATTTTATTGAACTCCCAACTCTTAAACCAAGTCAACATTTATTGGTTTCGAACAAACATTCTAACTGCTTCTGTTCAACTTGTGCAGTAGTGTACAGGAAATATTTATCCACTGTGCATGTGCACACACACACGCGTGCACGCACACATACACACACATTTTCCTGGCACAAGCGCTGCCAACAGGTGTGTCCCTTTAAAAGCAAAAAATGTGCCCCAACCTAGCTGTCAAATGAAGCAAGAGGCTTCACATTGCTTGGTTCTCCTTAAAACCACTCAAGACAAGCAAATTAGCACATTAAGCTGATGTTACCATGGACACAATTCCTGACCTGTCTACTTGCACTAGCAATTAAAACTAAAGCCCTTGTTAGTACTCTAATATACTTCGAATGCTTGCATTTTGCTCAAAGGTTTTGTGGGCTTGATAGGCACTCCCCTTTAATAGCAATAGTTGCCTTTCACATCCCATTGGTGGGAGACTGTGGTAGGGAATGTAGGGGGAGTGGAGGCAGGGTCCAGGCTAACTTCAAAACTTCTGAGGGGCCTTTAGAGCACTACGGGCATCAGTAAAAAAACATGTTCAAAACCCTCCATGCTTAAGAGACCTTGCCTTTACATGTTCTGCAGGAGCCAAACCAGACAGGAATCTTCTCAAGATGCCAAGGAATGGGAAAGATGTGCCTTGCAGCTGACTTGCTCTTTGCTTGTAGGGTGGGCATGTACACATGAATAACAGAGAGAAGATGAAGGAGGCCTCTCCAACAACAAAGCCAATGTTCTTTCTCTGAGAAGGATGTGTCAGGAATGCTAGTGCTCAGGTGCTGCTTCCCTGAACAGAGACAGCTCTCTCAGTATTGTCTGCTGGGTAATTACAGTCGGGCAACCTGCCAGAGATCAGAAACTTTCAAGCATTCCTTTGAAATCTTTGGACTTTTAAAAAATAAGTTGTAAAAGTCTTGGGGATGCTATGGTAACATCCAAAAATAAACCAGCCATTGACATGGTTGCCCTGGGCCTCCTGGAACTATAGACAGACAGAACCTAGTGTTCCAGGGAAGAGCATCAAACTTGGCAACAGCTCCTAGGCCCCTTCCCTCAGCAGGTGGTAGCTTTGGCTCTCAACATAAAGCACTAAATTAATTCACAGGATGTCTCCCCTTACCAAAGGAGCAGCAGGGAATATGCACTGCTGCTCCCCAGTTTGCTGGGCTTCTCATTATACCACGGATCACTTCATACATTACTTATTCCCTGGCGTGGAGATAACCTCCACACAAGAAAAGACTATGGCATTATGTCACAGTGTATGAAGAGTAGCAAGATGTTTTCTCAGCCACATTATTTAAACTGTTCATTCCATACAGGTGCTGTGGCAAAGGATGGGTGGGGGTGGGAAGAATTTACATATATCTCTTCTGATGAAATGAAATAACATATATATTGGCCCTGAGAAGCAAAAATGGGGAGGGGGTGCTTCCTTGAGAGAAGAAATTAAATACATAGCATGAAACACTAATGAGTGCATGCTTCACAAGAGGACAGTAAATCTCTAAAGAAAACAAAATTTAAGCATTTGCCATTGAAACTAGAACAAAAGAGTTAAAATAGGAAACACATTCTATTGACAAAATTGGTTAAGAAGTCACACTATTTCAATAGTCATTGAAGAACTGCAACTAAAAAAAAAATCTGTGGATATGACGTTAACAACTGTACAGATTTGCTGAATAAACCACAAACACCATCAATTGCCCAACTGGCAAGTGATTAGTAGAAAAACACACTTATATTTTCTCTCTCACACATACACATACAATAACTGACTGAGAAGACATTATACCCCTGTTCCCTTGTAGTGATGCTAATGGAGTTGCATGAGTAAGGCAGGAATAGGCAACTGAGGCCCTCCACATGTTTTTGATGTACACCTCCCATCAGCCCTAGCTAGCAGAGCAGATCTTGAAAATTCATAGGAGTTGCACTCCAAAAGCATCTGGAGAGGTCTACATTGCCCATCCCTGCTCTCAGCCTTGCATGCCTTTAAGCCCTATTATACCAAAGCCCTATTATACCAGATCCTGAAGCTGAGGCTCCAATACTTTGGCCATATCATGAGAAGAGAAGACTCCCTGGAAAAGACCCTGATGTTGGGAAAGTGTGAAGGCAAGAGGAGAAGGGGACGACAGAGGACGAGATGGTTGGACAGTGTTATCGAAGCGACCAACATGAATTTGACCAAACTCCGGGAGGCAGTGGAAGACAGGAGGGCCTGGCGTGCTCTGGTCCATGGGGTCACGAAGAGTCGGACACGACTTAACGACTAAACAACAACAATACCAAAGAGACACACTGCTGTACTTGTACCTCACTATTGGTATCCCCACACTCTCCAGTTTAACAAATACCATTATAACATGGTATCTCAGTAGAAATATGCCATACTTGTTTTCAAAATTCAGTACTACACACTGTGTAGACTGTTCAAGGTCTTCTTTTCAATGTTGTTGGATTTTTTCTTCCATCTCTACAACAGATCAGGAAATACAACTGGGAACTTGGTGTGTTAGTTAAGACCCTGGTCTCTCCAATCAAAGCTTGCACGATTTTACTGTGCTGAATTATTGGACCGCTATATTTAAAAACAAAAGACAGAAAGAAACAAAGAAGGAGAAAAAAGAAAGAGACTTTAAAAAACAACAGAGGCCTTTTGATCAGAGCAGCATAGTACAGCTTGCTGTAATTCAAGCTGGCCATTCTTATGTGGCAGGAATTAAGGGTTCCCCCTGCCAGGCAAAGCCCTATTAAAAGACAATGGCTGTTTGAAAAGGATAAGCAAGCTGATATGGATATAATAGGCCACATATAGTGTGTCCTTTCTACTCTCAAATAAAGCATTTTAGAGTTATGAGTTGGGAAATCCAGTATACTGGAAGATAGCTGGCCTATCATATAAAAGGCTAAGTAGCCATGGAGAAATGTTTGGAGGTAGCTCAAGAGGAGGGAATGGGGAGGTCACAGCAACACATCAAAATTTCAGAATTAGTGTTTTCCAAGTACTAGGTCCTGTTCCATATAGGCCACATCACTGCAGCACTGTGTAACAGGCACAGACATCCAGCCTTCCATATGAGTATCACAGCCAGAAATGCATTGTGAAGAACACTGGAAGACTATTAGGCCACCTTATGATCATTGATAGTTCTGGGAAAGCAGAGCCCAAAATAAATTACATCACATTTCCCAAGAGTATCAACTTGCCCTTATTTTCAGAAAATGCCACTTCAGCTGAGACATTTGACCCACCCCTGCATGGTTCAGTAAGACAGAATGAAGGGAAAAGACCCTATTATACACTCTTTCTGCAAACGGAGGCACGTACATCTTAATGCCTCAGTTTCCCTCAATTAAAAAATGAAGATAACATTAACTTAGCTTTGGATGAAGTAGGAGAGGATCTATTCCCTGTCTGATACTCTCTCTGGAACCAGGAAAAAGGCAATGAACTAAGACACTACACAATGTCTGTTTTTTCTTAGGCAAGTGACCCAGAGAGGAAGAACTTTTGCGTTGTTTTACAGGTGAAAAACAGCCTAATATACGTTGCAATCTCTTATGATCCATCACCACTACCACTAACTTGTAATGCACCACAGCTGGATAGATCTTCCCCACGGTAGATTCTTCCACAGATACATTAAAAAACATTATGCTGAAATGCAAAATCCATATGGGAGAAAGATCTACAGGCAAGAGCAAACTGAAATTCTCATGTTTATGGATTTTTTTCTGCAAAACTCATGTGGATCCTGCATTCCAATGTGACAGTTTTTACATTTATTCATTCACAAGGAAAAGTATGAACTTCAGTATCACCCAACAACATGTTTTACACTTAAAAAGTAGCTACTATTTCAAGAGAATTCCCATTCTGAGTTGAAGACATTATTGGGTATTTGTTTGATATGAAACAAAGAAACAACCCCCCCTTTTTTTTAACCACTTTGTGTTATATTATGACCTCCACCTAGTAAGTGTGGTTTTTCAACTTAACGTGGTATACACTAGCTAGGAAAAAAAGTCTCAGAGAAGTTACACATTTAGTCAATGTTATGAGCTAAAAAATCAGAAATATACACCACAACAGAAAACTAATAGCCAACTGAATATAACTTTTGTGGTGATGCATATGAATAGCACCCCCAAATAAAAATGAAGGAGAGATTGTAACCAGAACAGGGAAGATGTTATGAGGTTTTACCAAGGATATCTGCAAACAATGACAAAATCTGGGCAAGACAAAGAACTATCCACAAATTATACAACAGTAAGCCAGGCTTTGTCATCATGCAGCAGCAGCTAGTTGATTAGGGCAAATGAGGCACTGCCTCACCATTAAGTAGCAGCATTGAGTAAAAGAGCAAAGTAATTCATGTATCTCCCATGCCAAAGGTGTGAACAGTGATGGTGAGCATAATGTGCTGAGTCTCCTTTACATTCTACTTGGGATTTAAAAAAAACTGTGAAGGCCCACATGCATATATTTAGAAGGAGAGAAAGCCTTATTTTAAATCTCTCTTACCATAATTCCACAACGTCATATGAATTACTTACATACTTACATACATGCATACATACATACATAGGGAGGGAGGGATACATAGCATTGCAAATATTATATTTTTCTTTTTTGCTGAAACTCTTAACAGCTCACATTTCTTAGATCCCATCCATTGGACTGTGTACATTATGCAAGTTTGAAGAAGAGCTCCTGTTGAAATGGAAATCAGCTAAGTCCTTCATCTCTAAATAAGAACAGGGCTCTTGCAAGAATGAAGAAAAAGGACTTTAAAAGCCCTTTCACCCATTAAAATGCAATAAATATTCAGAAGAATAGCAATCCTGAAACTGGAAGAGTTTTGATTTTACTATACTTTGATCATGCTGACATTCATGATGAACCTCTGTGCACTAGTTTATTTTCCTCATTTTGGATCAATATGCTTGTTCAACAGATAAACTTCAGGATGAGAAAGGAGGTTCAGTCCTGAGCTATTTTAGGCTGACAATAGTAAGATAGTATAAAAATCACTTTCAGCCGTCATGCTTTTTGTATGCTTGACCTTTTCCTTGCGAAATTTTTAAAAGACTGCTAGCATTGTTTCTACTACAGAACATGTAAATGTATGTATTTCTACTAAAGGAAGCTGCTAATAAATGGATATTAATGTCCCAATGTATACCATTCAGTATCTAAAAATAACAGAAATATTGTTTTCAAACACCTGTGTGAGAGTGTGTGTTTGTGCGATGGATGGATGGATGGATGGATGGATGGATGGATGGATGGATGGATGGATGGATGGATGGATGGATTGGTTGATTGGTTGATTGATTGATTGGATTTATACCCCGCACCATCTGGCAACCAGGCCACTCTGGGCGGCTAACAACAAGATAAACAACACAATATCAAAACACAATACGTAAAGATAAAATAATACATACATTCAAACAAATACGATAACCAGTGGGATAAATTAAAACAGATGGCTATGAAGATGGTAAAAAGGATGATGAAAAGGTAGTAAAAAGGATGGTAAAAAGGAAGGCTGAGATCTCGAAAACGTAATGCTCAGGGAAAGCCTGGCAGAAGAGCCAAGTCTTCAGTGCTCGTTTGAACCCATCCAGCTATCAAGTCAGAAGTGATTAATAGCACCCTAACAAGGTTTTCAAGGTAAATTAGATATTTAAGGGGTGGTTTTACCAGTCCTCTCCCGCAGTGAGTTTTCACGGCTGAGTGGGGATTCGAACTCTGCTCTCCAGAGTCCTAATCCGTCACTCTATCAATTATATCAAACTGGGAATCTTCAAATGCCTAGAACAGGACTATACTATTTATTTATTTATTTATTTATTTCATTTCATTTATACCCTGCCTATCTGGTCAATTGTGACCACTCTAGGTGGTGGACCCTCGACTTACGGAATTAATCCGTATTGGAACGGTGGCTGCAGGTCGAAAAGTCTGTAGGTCGAGGCTCCATTGACCTACAATGCATTGAAAACCGATTAATCCGTAACCGGCCGTTTTTGGTCCATTTTGTTTGATTTTCCGGTCTGTAGGTCGATTCTCCGGCCGCAAGTCGAACCTAAATTTTGCGGCCAGAGAAGTCTGTAACTCGAAAAGTCTGCAGGTCGAGCCGTCTGTAAGTCAAGGGTCCACTGTATACAGATAACATAGAAGTGTTAACTCCAACTAGATTAAGACCAGAGTCAGCTCTGCCAAACGGAAGCAGTTGTCTCAAGTGGCAAAGTGATGGGGAGGCAAATGCACAGTTCCCTTTAATTGTCACTGCTGCCCCTGGACCAATCCCTCTCCTTTGGAGAGTTGTGGGCAGCTGTCTAGAGTAACTTCACAACTGCCCAGCCCTGGAGAGGGAGGCATCCGACATCTCTCCACTGGAGGCAGCACAGCTTCAAATAGTACCTCGCTGCGCTGTGGCCAAAGGAGGAAGAGATAAGTAGTGCAGCACAATGTGTGTCTAGAATTAGAGCCCTCAAAAATATCCTGGTCCTGAGGGATCCTCTTGGTGGGAATCTCTTACGATCCATCATCACAACCACCATTTCGTAATGCACCACAGATGAAAGATCTCCCTAAGGATAGATTCTTTCACAGAAATTGCTGCACTGCATTTTCTCTGTTCATCTTCCCATCTACCTTGGTTTTCTTTTCTGGCAGCAAGATGGGGAGAAGTGTGGAAGGCAGCACTACCTCAAGTGGGGCTGTTTCCTTTCTCTTCAGGGTGATGGTAGCAGTGATGGCTGGGCACATTGCTTTCCACCTGAAGTGAAGGGAAAGCCTTAACTATCCCAAGTAGATCCATTAAATCAATAGGACTTTCATTAGTATTATCTTACAAATCTTATTAATTTGACCGATCTACTCTAATTGAGGCAAATCAGATTTATTAGATTTAACCTATAGGATTAGCTATATTGGAATCGTTAAAACTAACTTCCAGTAAAATTAGGTTTTTGCAAGATGTCACCTAATTAATAGTGCTTTTTACAGACAGCACCTATTCAGAGACAGAATTAGAAGAGTAATGTGGTGCTCAACAAAAAATCTCCATATTTACTGATATGCAGGATTTTACACTGTTTGGGGAATGATTAGTTTACAAATAATGCCTGAACTCTCAAATCATCAGGTGACTGAGGGTGCATCCACATCAGTAAAAAAAATGTGGGAAATGTGATTCACACACCCTGTGACCACATGACATAAAAGGAAATGTGAATCAGCCTGGAATCCACACACACACACACACACACACACACACACACACACACACAGAGTAGTCTGAGAGGAGTTTTAAATGGATTGCTGTGCTCTGTTGTTTAAATGTTTTTTAATATTGATCTTAGTTACCATTTTAATATAATACTTGTTAAATTATTTTTTAATATTTGTATACTTGCTGTTTTTAGCTTCTAAATACTGTTTTAATGATGTGAGTCACCTTAGGTCCTTCTAGGGAGAAAGGCAGGATAGAAATATTTTAAATAAATAATAAATATATATGTGAGAAAAATTAAGCAACCCTCTTTCCATTGGCAGGATCTCTGTCGCTCTCACACACACTCTTTTTCTTTCTTTTTTTTTAAAAAGCTTGGTGCCTGCATCGTTGCACTAGGGCACCTAGACAAAAAAAAAAAGATAATGAGAGGAGGAAACAAGAAGAAAACTACCACAAAACCCTTGTTTACAGCTTATTATGTAGTTCCCTAAAAAGTAAAACCATGTTTACCTCTGCAGCTGAAATTGTTCTTTGGAATACACCACTGAGTGATAGTTTTTTTAAAAACAGAATGCCAATTTCTCTCAAAACAAACTAATCCAGAGCCTTTTAGGAATCACTCAGGTTAAGGCAGGACAGGTTTTCAAAAGACAAAAAACTATATCCCAGAGTAACTCAGGGTTCTAGGAAGGTTAAACATGAATTCCAAGCAGGCTGGATCTTCGGCACACATTAGATCAGTGAAATCATGGTCCTCTCTCTTATGCTAAAATTCCACAATAATTATTAACTCTTTATCAAAGATTCTCACACAGCAGATTCCATTTTAAGCAAGAATTACAGTGCTTTCACACATTCAGTTGGAAATACAATTGAGCAAAAGATATTCTGAAACTTCTTTTTTCAAAACAGCTGTGTATCAGTAAAAAAGCAATCCCTGGCAGTTCCCAAACTTAGTAGCCCAGGTGGTTCTTGGACTGCAGCTCCCAAAAGCCTTTGTCAATAGCTGTGCTGGCTGGGGTTTCAGGGAGCTGCAGTCCAAGGACACCTGGGTCACCCAAGTTTGGAAACCACTGATCTAGAGGATACATACAACACAAAAGGAAAGGGGCTGTGGTGAAAGAATGAGAAGAAAGCCAACTCAAGACTCGCCACTTTGCTGTGGGTGAGCTCAGACTGCAAAGGGTCAGATAAGATCAGGGAGAGGAGCGATGTGCCAGATGGTGCACTCTTCCCATCCAAATATCAACCTGTGTGTCAATGAAACACTTCCCCTGATCATCTGCATAGAGTCAAGGGAAATGAACTTAATTTTTTTACATCTACTAGATCATCACTGATGTGATGAATCAATTTAATCAAACTTTAAAAAAATATTTTTCTTGTCTCTCTGTATTGCCTATCAAGAAACTGCCCACAGCCCCAGTTTCGATCAGCAATACACCAAGAGGCAAAGAAAAATATTTATTTTCATTTAATCAAAGCGATTCATTGCATCAGCAATGATCTAGCAGATTATTAGGGAAATTGATGATGATGATAATCTTAGAATTGCAGATCTGGAAGGGACTCTATGGATCATCAAGTCCAGCTCCTGTCAAAAAGACACAGTGGGGAACTGAACTCCCAACCCATAGCCAGAGACCTAAACCACTGAGCTATCCAGCATTGGAAGAACATGCAAGGTTCTAGTTTAGTCAATTTCAAGTGACCACACACACTGGGAACTGGATCCCACCAACCCACATCAAAACAGTAGAACCCCCTGGCAAGGGTTCAAAAAAGTGTGGGTTGGGGCAAATTGGTCCACTCCAGTGATGTTCACATGTAGATGCTGGACAAAAGAGCACAACCAAAAGCAGCACAAATGCTCATGTAGACAGGCTCTGTGTTTCAAAGGACAGAACCTTACTGTAAAATCTCACACCATAAGGAAAACTATGTAAGCATTTTTTTGGCCATTTTCTGGCCATTTTCACGTCCCTTGACACACAAAAGAGTTTGTGACCAGTGTTTATCTGAATGAACTACAGCCAGCTAGAATGACCCAACACTAGTTATGCAATGTTAGGTTTATGTTGTAAAAACCCCACAAAATTCTAGCCACTGTTGTTGTAATTAATGACCACACAGAAAGCGAACAATTCAAAGAAGAGCAGCTCAATAGCTCCAAGGGAGGGACCCAGATTTATTTCTCTCTTTGGTTGCAGCCTGACAGAATATTCCATGGGGCACGAACTGTGCACTTTGGAAACACAACAGTTTCACTCCTTACAAAGCAAAAGAGTCATGCCAATAAACATCTTTTTCTCTGTTCAGAGCAGGACAGATTATAAAGCAGAGCCTGAATATTTTTGTCATTACCTTGTACTAAAGATATATCCACTCATCCTCATGCAACATTATTTTTCTGATGACATAGACCAGCTTTGGCTCACTGAGCACAAATAAGTGGTTCCCAAGAGCAGGCTGTTGAGAAAATGTCAACATTCTGGCCTTTAGTCCATACTAAAGGGAAGGCCACATTATACTTTGTCAGTACAATAGAAGGCCCTATTAGTAGAACCAGATTTATGGTTTCAGTTCACTATCTCTGGCTACTAATTACTGGAAAGCACAAACACATAATGTGAAATAGAAAAAGAGCAGATACAAAGTTTTACAAAATGTGACAGTTGTTGGAAGACACTAAGATAATTTGGGAACAAGGGACTGAAGCAGCATGGCACTGAAACTAGCAGACATGGCACTAAAGACAAGAAATGAGTGCATGGTTTGCAAGTACAGCAGCCGGTCAGCACTGCTGACTATCGCCTTCTGCCAAGCTCTTCCTCTGTTCTGTCTGCAAGCCACTCTCAACCCACATTTGCAAAGCAAATCCTAAATCAATTAGTATAACTTGATCATTTCACAAGCTCTCTCATGTCAGGTTACAGTGACTATTTGCCAACTGACGGATTTGCAAAAAGAGGGAAGTGTTATGCATTGTGACCGCTACTGACTCAGCTGCTCTGATACCACAGGATGGTAACAGGAAGAGTCCTGCAAACCAAGGCTAGAAGAATAATGTATAATGCTGAATCCAAGTACAAGGAAAAGGTTAAATAATGCAAAAGGGAAGATCAGAATGGGATTGCACAGAATCCTATAGCTGGTTCCCTTAATCCTGACTTGAACCAGGCCCCAGATCTGGTTTGGAGCTGAACGTCAGGTTGCACGTGAAACAAGAATGTCTGAAATTAATATGGGCAGAATGGGCAGGACCCTGCACAGTCTAACTGGGCTTTGCATCTTTAACTTAACAATGATTGCCAGGCTAGCATTATATTTCTGAAATTCTGATGGAATCCCTAGATAAATTACTATCTGGGAATTAATCTTTTTGTGCATAGTAGCAATTTCGCACTGAAATTGGAGATTATGTGAATTTTTCTTTTCCAAAGTGCACTTTCTAAGAATTCATCTTTTTTCTTTAGATAAGGAAGAGCTGTCAATATAGCCACAGGCATAGAAAATAATAGGATGAATCTTCTTTTGAGATAAACAGCTACAACAAGCACAGTAGAGGTGCCCTAAACAGAATGATCCCAGTGAATGAGCTGGAAGAACAGAAACCTCAAAGACAAAAATGAGAAAACAGATGGAAAGGGCGCCCTTTTTCAGAAACTACCCTTGCCTCATAATATCAGTATTAGGCACTGAGGAATGTGCTCGCACACAGATTTGTGACATCTCAGAGAATGCAAGATCTGCTGAAGGATTCATTTTAATGGCAAATCCCATGGACAGTTTTTGGAGAGCAGCTTTTACTTCCATATATAATTGGGATAAAAAGGTATGCCCAAGCTTTTTTGCCAGTTAGAGTTCATTTTCAGTACTCCTGAGAAAGAGGCTCTTAGCCAGCACTGAAGGCCTGTCAGGAAACAGCAACACAAAGCCCCACTGGAAGCTTCCATCTGAAAAGATCACTTTGCAATCAGATTGGTGACAGCAGTGGCTTCACGCCTGTCACATAGCTTGTTGCAGCCAGCCAGTGTCTGTGAAACGACACTGTCATCTCTTCACTGGAGCAGGGGGCAAATCTGAGGCATGGAGCAGGGAGAAGTGGGGGAAATAAAAGAAAAATCACACACACACAGCGCTAACAGAAAGGAAAAGACAGTTACGTTCTTTGGAGAGACAACAACAGAATTCAGGTATCAAGAAGGATACTTGAGAAGCTCACCAGATCATAAAAGTCTGAACCAAAAACTACTGAATAGGCTTGATGATGATAAAAAACAGATTGCCAAGCCCTGGGGCTTTCCTCTGGCTTCTGTCTGGTGGCTCAATCAGAGGCCGGAAGATTCTACTGTCACCACAATTATTATTTTTCCTTTGAAATGATCCTGTATCCCAACCAGCCTTGCTACAAAACAATCTAGGGGAAATTAAGAAATCCCCAAACAAGCTTCTAGAACTACTAAACATGCATAAACCTTACACTGTCCCTTCTGAATGGGGAGACCCTTTGGGACAGGCAATGGTTTTCATTGAGGATGTTGTATTTCCTAGAGAAAAAAACAGGAAGAGAAGAAAAAATGAATCCCATCTTCCTTTCCATCCAAGGATTGGAACACCTATTTCTCTTCCTTTCTCGGCCAACAGTGATTTGGGGGGGGGGGGGGGAGGCTATTACTGTGGTTTTTGTTGGGTTAGTCAGGTGGTGGCAGAGACTGCATCCCACTTCAAGTGGTGACAAATCTCCCCCTCTAAAAATCTGTATCAACCCCTTGTCTCCTCATACCATCCTGCTGAGCTAGAAGCTGTTGTACTACACGTTGGGCAATGACAGTAATGACACCCAAATCAAGAGATTGGAAAAAGGACTTGTTTGGACTATAATGCCTAGAATCCTCCAGTTGCAGCCAGGAAATTTGGAAGCTGTAGTCCAAAACTAATTTTTTTTCAGAGAGCCTTCTTCAGACAAGTTGCCACTTTACTAAGGATAGTTTTAGAAGAGGTAGTCATGTTAGTCTGTACTAGCGTATCAGGCCAAAAAGAAAGAAAGAAAGAAAGAAAAATGTTGTGGCACCTTAACAACTAACTGCTATATTTGAATGTGCGCTTTCATGGGCAAGTCCACTTCCTCAAACTTTCTACTTTTGTATGACATCACTCTGTCAGAGAGGCAGGCCTATATTTCAAGGCCTTTAGGATGTTAAAGATGGTGTATCTCAGAGACATACTTATCCCCTAACCATGGAAGAAAAAAGGCAACCTCTAAAAAAAGTAAAAAAAGCTCCTTGGCAGTGAAACACTTAAGGAGATGGGTTAAAATCCAACTGGTCCTCAGCTGCTTTCTTCCACTTTGGGTTCCCCTCCTGTGGGATAATGACACATCTAGCTGCAAATGGCAAAAGGAAAATTATAGTAACTGCATCTGAAAATATCTTCCTGTCCAGTACATTTTTTTCAGATTCTAAGGAGCATTCAATTTTAGCAGAAAAGAATTACATAGCCTCTCTTCAGGAGTGTCAGATAAATGTAACCCCTTTTGTTTCTAGAGAGTTTTGTTCTATACAAACTGAGCACATTGGTGATCATTTGTTCGTGTTCTATAGCAACTTCACATTCACAAGAAGAATCACAGGTATGTTTGACCAAAGTATCATTACAGCATAGAGACTGTGAGGAGGTTCAAGAAATGGAAAAGTGAAGCAAGAGACAAAAGATAAATCTTTTAAAACATTTTAAAAGGCTAGAAAGAACACTTCTTCATTCTTTCAATATGTTTAGACTCTAGTATCTTAAAGTGTAAGCCTTGAATTATATTTGATTCATGTTCAAAGTACTGCTTGCTCTGAAGAGGTGTGTGATTGTCCGTGTCACCTAGGTCTTCAAGAACACATTTGCCAACAGCATATTTGACTAAGGCTCCAATGTAGATGTGAAAATCAGTCAGTGTAATGCTCATTACATTTCCTAAATTTCTATGAACATTCTTGGCCTATTCTCATTTACAAGATCTTTTCCCCTTCCTGCACAAATGTGTGTGCATATTTTGGTATGTACTTTTCTGAATATATGCATTTTCCACTAATTTTCCTATTGACAAAAGCATATTTGTACACATTTTCCAAATATACACGCTTTTAGTCACATAAAAATGTCTAAAATTCAGAAAAAATAAATTGAAGTGCTGGTTTCTTCCCCAATTGTGGGACACCAAAAATACATATACATTTTCATTAATAATCCTGCAGGCTGCTAATTAGATACATTAACTAAAATCTTGGTCAATGCCATTTCTCCCATCCTTAGGCTCCCTCAAATTAAATAATGAACTCCATGATTTCACTCTTTCTCTCTCTCTCTGAAAGCAACCTGGAAAAACTATGGGCTGGAGAGAAAGAAAGGTAGATGAAGAGATGCTGCTTAAACCTTTCTAGATCAAAACAATTGGTTCCAATATGTTTTTTCAATCAGGTAAGTATAGCTTTGTATGTTGGAGCACTTGGTTGGAGAGGCAGGGTTGAGGATTTAATTCCCTGCTCTGCCTCCTGGGAGATGAGCTAGCCTGAGCAGCCTTGGGAAGTCTGTACAGCTCCAGAGCCCCACTAGGACTGACTGATAAACCATTTCTGAGTGCTTTACAGCTGGAAAACCATGGGATCAATTTGAAAGCATATTACTATTATATAAGAGACTAAGGGATGCCATAGCTTCAGCAGCTCTCTCTCCTCCCATCTTGGCAAGGTCAAGTCTGAACTGGGGGGGGGGGAAATCAACTTGTGTTAACATGGTTCTTCTTCCCACTAACTTTCTATTCAGATGCAATTTGTCCTGGATTGCTATATCTCTCTATCACTCTCTATTTAAGAGGTGGAAGAAAATATCACAAAAGTCTGCATAATTTATAGCTTGGTCCTCCGTCAAAGAAGTCATTTGGAGGCTTCTCTTCTTCCATGTATTTGCTTAACAAAGGATTCTGTTTAGAAGCAATGAAGAATGTTAAGCATTCCAGTAATGCTCACTACACAAATAGCCACCTGTGCCACACACCACATGGTATTTCCCCACTCAGTCATTTTTCCACAAGCTGTGACCTCCCTTATCCTTGGTGACCTGAAGACAAACACTCAATTCCCACAGTTCTCTATTATTCTAGCTTGTGGACCTGAGAGTTGTGGCCCTCTCTTAATTCTTTAACCTTATCACTATCTTCTTCACATTGCCTTGTCTAGGGAGGCATAAGAAAAATTCCTATGCAGCTTTCCAAAAAAGAAATTTGACATCATTAAGGCTGTTTGCTTTTTTAAAAAAAAATTAATTTCTTAAATTTCTGACAAAATGCAAAGGCTATACGTGTACATATTTGGGAAGGCATGCAGCCCAAAGCGCTCACAGCTAAAACTCATCCTATTGTTTTAAAGAAAAGTGTGATCACTGATATATATCTGGAAGATGACTATTGTTCAGACTGCAAGTTTTTTTTCCCCCTTGGGTCCTTTTTAAGGAGAAAGATGAGGTAGAAATATTTTAAAGGAAGTCTGTGGCTTTCCAGATGCTGAAGTCAATTCTCTTTAACTCCTTGCTGGTGTAGCCAGTAGTGAGGGATTATGGGAGCCACACATCCTCCACCCCGTTGTAAAGCTTTTCAGTGATAAGGTCCTTTCACAGAAATACCTGATGTTCACCATAGTGTCAGGTTCCTCTGATTCCCACCAATTTCCTCTCAGACAGGCTGGTTCAGAAACCTTGAATTCCAAAGCAAAACCTGAGTTTATGGGTTTAAATCTGTGTATTATAAAATTGAAGACTATGATCGAACAAGTATATGACAAAATAAACAAAAAAGATATGGTTGTGTCCAGACCATTCTATCTTAGCTTAAGAACAAGCAGAGATATAAACAAGCCTTTGTCCCATTTACATGGTCAGTTCCTTCACTCCTTCCTTTGCAGCATGAATGATCAAGCCAGGAAGCTTCTAATTTACCAGATTCCCATGCTATTTGAATCACTTCAGAACAAATCAGAACATTTAAGCAAACCTAGGTCATAGTGGTGGATTAAGTGGGCATTATAGTTAAACTTTTAATGTTATTAAATGTTGCCCTAAACTAAGAAGGTAAAAGAGAATGGTCTTCAGTACATATTATTAACCGAATGACCAAAAAAATTCAGATGAGTGTGGGCTGCCACTGCAATTAACCTTCTGTAAAATCAGAAGGCCATTTATCAACCACATCGAAGTCATATCTACAGGTTTCAAGCCTCTGAATTATCATTTAGGCACAGGCAGCAAGGACCCTCTTCATTTCTTTTTTTTTCTGGAACAAAAGCACAAGGAAATACTAGACCATGATTTTACAATGCCATGAATTCAAAATGTGAGTCACCAGTTGCTGCCACTGAGTCTGTGAATCAACAGATTCCCTGTAAGTTACCTGAGTTCATTAGTCCCCCTTCCTCCAGCTACACAAGTCATTATATAGCTAAAGAGGTTTAACAGTGATTGCAAATTATTATGACTAAAAAAAACTACACATTTATTTTCAGCAGGATTAGACCACTAAAACTCGGCAGTGTGTAAGAAAGGTATATAACTAGGTAGACATCTGTCAAAGGCATGTTTGAATCAGCCACCTGGTTATAGGAACAGTAATCAATCTCTCATCCAAGGTCCTTGATTGCATGGTAGGGAAGATCAGTTAATTTCAAATTATTATTCCTGTCACAAATTTATGTTGCAGAAAATAAAATGATTAATGGCTAGCATATATCCTATTAAAAAGGGGGACAGAAAGAGATTAATAAATCATATTATAATAAGCCACTGAGTAACAAAGTCATTAAATGTACATGTCTAATATAAAATAAGTAAAAAACCATAATGCATTGAACAGCTAACAGACATGCATTTGTACTTTAAGCCAACTATCAACTGTTGCTAGTTTTGCTACTGCTTCCCTACACCCAAGATCCTGACAGCTCTTACATCTTGAACCTTCTGCCTCTTTGCACATTCCTGAACTCCCTCTCCTGCTGCTTTTCATTTGAGCATTCAATCTGGCACGTGTTCCTCATTAGATGCCTGTCATACACAGGGAAAATGGTGAAAACAAGATTAGAATTATGACTATATATCGCTATTTTCACATCTGTATTTAAAGAAATATAGCACATTATGTCCTCTTCTCAGATATACACTTTAATGTGGTGAGAGGGACTCAGTGTATCAGGCAAGCTGGAAACAACACTGCTAAGAGAATAGACTTTGTTATGAGTTTAGACTCTAAGCAAAATCACCCAAGGCAGAATCAATCAAAACTGAGACATCAAACTAAGATGCATCCACTCTCTTCAGTATTAATGGTCACATCAGCAGATGATAATTGATAGTTCTAATGGAGATAGGAGTGGAGAAATTCTTGAAGGGGAACTACTGGACAGCAGCAACAAGTGAATGGTAACACTTGCCTGGGCAGCGATACTCAAGCTAGCTCCTGTTAATATTGTGCTGTTAATATTGGCCAGATTATAAATGAGAGACGAAGTCTCAGGATGTAGAAAGTAGAAACAAGCTCTTTATTTCTTTAAATGAGTCGTTAAAAAGTTCTGGCTCAACACGTTTCGGCAAAGGAGCTGAGCATAACACAAAGCCACATATTAGATATTGAATCATTCACATTTTCTTTTTTTTAAATTATATATATACACCTGGCTTGTTACTATCAACTTTATATAAATACATGTATTTATACTAAGCACATTAGGCACGATAAAATATATTAGACAGAATATCAAACACTTACTGAGCTTCTTTATACTCTCTGCACCCAGCTGTGCAGGGTGGCGAGATAACCAGCCCAGCAGTGTTATCATAATAATAAAGGGAGAAAGTCTATTTCTTCGTTTAACCCATGAGGTACTAGGGTGTTCAATTTCAGGATCCAGTCGCCACCCTGCACAGCTGTGTACAAATGCCTCCTCTCCTAGTGCCTGCACTTTCGAACACTTTCAATTAACTGAGGCTATTATACTTTGGACATACGAGAAGACAAAACCCACTGAAAAAGACAACAATACTAGGAAAATTAGAAGGCAGTAGGAAAAAAGGAACACAGATGAGATGGCTTGATTCAATAAAGGAAGTCATAAAAAGAGGTTACCTACCTGTAACCATAGTTATTCTAGTGGTCCTCTGTGAATTCACACAAATGGGTTGTTCTGCGCCTGCGCTGAATGTCTCGGAAGATTTTAGAGCTTAAAAGTACAAAGTTAGTGGGACGTTCCCCTGTGGAGCACATGCTCCGCCCACCTAAGATTCCCCTCAGTTCCTAGAATTTGTCCGCTGGGCAAAAGAATCATTTAATATAACTCGTGACGGACAGAGGGGAGGATGGATGGGATGTGTGAATTCACAGAGGACCACTAGAAGAACTATGGTTACAGGTAGGTAACCTCTTTTTCTTCTCCGTGGCCTCTGTGAATGCACACAAATGGGTGACTGGCAAGCTTCACTTACTTGATGGTGGGACGTCACGGTAGGAAGGATGCCAATACAAATCTGCCAAATCCAGCATCATTGCGTGCTCTCACATCTAGGCGGTAATGCCTGACAAAGGTCAATGGGGTAGACCATGTTGCAGCACGACAGATGTTAGGAATCTCGATTCCACGCTGGAAGGCAGTAGATGTTGACAGCGCTCTAGTGGAATGTGCATTCAAATGATCAGGAGGTGGTTTGACTAATAGTTCATATGCCAGAGAAATAGTTTGGACTATCCATCTGGAAATGGATTGTGATGAGGCTGGGCCTCCCTTGTGAGGTCCATGGAAACATATGAAAAGTCTGTTAGTTTTCCTGAAAGCCTTAGTTCTGTCAATATAAAATACAAGAGAGCGTCTTACGTCTAGCATGTGGAGCATGCGCTCTAGAGAGATTGATGGTGATGGGAAAAACGATGGTAATATAATTGGTTGATTTAGATGAAATTCTGATACAATCTTGGGCAGAAAAGAGACATCAAAATACAAAGTCATCTTGTCAGGATGAAATTGGATAAAGGGTGGATCAGAACGAAGAGCAGCAAGCTCACTGGCTCTTTTAGCAAATGTTATAGCCACCAGAAAAGATGTATTTAGAGAAAGCAACCTAAGATTTGAAGAGGCCATTGGTTCGAATGGTGGGCGCATGAGAGCATTAAGGACAATTTGTAGTGACCATTGGGTAATAAATTGACGTGGTGGATGGATGTTATTGAGTCCTTTGAGGAATTTTTTAACCGTAGGGTGAGATAAAACTTTTGCTGACGTGGAGTTATCTGGTTGATGGGCAACGTTGGCTGATATATGGACTTTTAAAGTGGAATGAGAGAGTCCAAATTCGAAGAGATGGAGTAAGAAGGTAAGTAGTGTCTTCAAGGAAACAGGTATTACAGGTAAGTTATTTATTTCCGTATAATTAAGGAAGGCTTTCCACTTATTTGCATACAGAAGCTGAGTTGATGGTATTCGCGCTCGATCCAAGATGCGCTTCAAGGCGGGAGTATCCTCCAAGCTGTCAAGTTCAACGATGGAAGGTCTGGATGATAGACCATCCCGTCATTCTGAGTTAGGAGGTAGGGAACCGGAGAGAGTCTAAACAAGTCCGTCGACATCGACCTGAGGTGAGTGAAACACGGTTGCCTCGGCCACCAGGGAGCGAAGAGGATCGCATTCGATTGAAAGTGTCGGAGGCGGATAATTGTCTGTTGTATGAGTGGTATTGGTGGGAATGGATAAAGTAATTCACTGTTCGAATCCGTCATGAACGCGTCCCCGATGGAGTTCTCGTCTGCTCTGGCTCGAGAGCAATAGACACCGCATTTGGCATTTGCACTCGAAGCGAAGACATCGATGGTAGGTACTCTCCAACGGCGACAGAGTTGATCGAAAATGGTACCCTTGAGGGACCACTCGTGAGTCCTCGATGTCATACGGCTGAGATGATCTGCTATGTAATTGTCGTCCGTGGAAATATGTACTGCAATAGGGAAGATGTGATGTTGGCAACACCATTTCCACAGGTCGATGGCTAGGTACAGGAGGGATAAAGAATGTGTTCCTCCCTGTTTGTTTACATAATATAGGGCAGTTGTATTGTCCGTTGCCAGTTGCACCACTCGACCCTCGATGATTGGAAGAAAGGCATGGGAAGCTCTGATGATCGCTAAGAGCTCGAGATGGTTGATGTGAAGTGATTGTTCTTGTCTCGTCCATAGGCCATGAATTTTGTGATGAAGACAATGTGCTCCCCAGCCGGACGGGCTGGCGTCGGTGGTGACCTGCACCGTCGGATGGAAGAGCAGGAATGGTCATCCGACACGGAGGTTCAACATCGATGTCCACCAAGTGAGTTGATTGGCAAACTCTGGTGTCACAGTCAATTTCATGGATGGGTGGTCTATCACCGGGTTGAATAGTGGCAGGTACCACGATTGGAGCTACCTCATTTTGAGTCGGGCATGCTAGATTACCGATGTTGTGGACGCCATGAGCCCGAGGAGGTGCTGAACATGATGGGCTGGAACGGATGTTTGAGATCGAAAGGGGCAAATTTCCTTCTTTAACCTTATAACTCGTTCCAGGGGGATGAAGGTCCTGGCTTGCATGGAGTAGAAGAGGGCTCCGATGTAGGTGACTGTCTGTGCCGGTTCGAGATGAGATTTTGTATAGTTTACTTTGAGTTTGAGGTTCTGAAGTGTGTCGAGCGTGATGGTTGTAGCTCTCATGGCGTTTTGGTACGACGTTGCAACTATCAGCCAGTCGTCTATGTATGGGTAGATGTTTATACCCTGAAGGCGGAGATGCGCTGTGACTGGTGCCATGCACTTCGTGAAAGTCCTCGGCGTCATGGAAAGTCCGAATGGTAGGGATCAGAATTGGTACACAATGTTGTCGAATTGGAATCTGAGAAATTTTTGATGAGATGGATGGATCGAAATATAGAAGTAAGCGTCCTGTAGACCGATCACAACAAACCATTCTCCCCTTTATCTGGGGTTTTCGAAAAGTCTGGAGTCGATGGGACTGATTTCGATTCCAAAAGGATGATGTCGATGGTGGTGGACCTTGAAAGGACCTGTCAACTGGTTGTGATCTGAATTGTCGATATGGCTGGAATCTCTGATACGATTGTTGTTGAAATGATTGAGGATATCCTTGTTGGTAAGGTAGTGCGTATCGCATACGCTTTGGTTCTTGATAATATGAATGTCCTTGGTATGCTTCCATGTGATATGGATCGCAATACGAGACAACTTTGTCCACGTCAAAATGATGGTACCATGGGAAATTGGTATACTGGTAGTACTCTCCGTACGGAGGCATATATCGAGGAGGAGAAATATGCTTCCGTTTCTCCCGATGTTTACGGGGAGAGTGTTGAGGAGAGTCCGATCCTGAAAGTTGGACCTCAATCGCCCGCCCTGATGCAGGGCTAGAATGGGCCAAGGCCTGGCTGGATGGTGCATCAGCCATTGAGAGGCCAGTGTGCTTCCATTTCTCCTGATGTTTTCGGGGAGAGTGTTGAGGAGAGTCCGATCCCGAAAGTTGGACCTCAATCGCCTGCCCTGATGCAGGGCCAGAATGGGCTGAGGCCTGGCTGGATGGCGCACCAGCCACCGAGAGGCCAGTGTGCCTCTGTTCCTCCCAATGCCCTCAGGGAGAGTGCCGAGGAGAGCCCGATCCTGAAAGTTGGACCTCAATCGCCCGCCTTGATGCAGGGCTAGAATGGGCCGAGGCCTGGCTGGATGGTGTATCAGCCATTGAGAGGCCAGTGTGCTTCCATTTCTCCTGATGTTTTCGGGGAGAGTGTTGAGGAGAGTCCGATCCCGAAAGTTGGACCTCAATCGCCTGCCCTGATGCAGGGCCAGAATGGGCCGAGGCCTGGCTGGATGGCGCACCAGCCACCGAGAGGCCAGTGTGCCTCTGTTCCTCCCAATGCCCTCAGGGAGAGTGCCGAGGAGAGCCCGATCCTGAAAGTTGGACCTCAATCGCCCGCCCTGATGCAGGGTTGGAATGGGCCGGGGCCTGGCTGGCTGGTGCATCAGCCATTGAGAGGCCAGTGTGGGGAGATAGGATACCAGTTGACACCGGAGCATGAGCCTTTTTTTGTTCATGGCCATCTCCCAAAGGTGAGATCGGAGCCTTTGGAGCCTTTGCTTAAGTGCCGGATTGGTCAATTTTTTACATGCCGCACAAGAATGGGTTGGGTGTTGCTCGTCCAAGCAGAATAAACAGCATTCGTGGCCGTCAGATAATGGGATCTTATTTGAACAGCTGACACACCTTTTAAAAGGAGCTGTTGAGGCCATAAAGAGCAGGAAACCATAGGGAGAGACGGTTGAAGAGATGGGGGAGGGGCGGGAAGCCAAAAGCGGGAAAGGCAAAGAAACGGAACTAACTGACAGGGGAACGTCAATTAGTTGATTGGAAAATAGGAAGGTATCAATTTAGGTGTTGATTAGAAGAGGAAATACTAATATAGTCGCTAAAGATCACTCAGAAACACGCTCTATTTTTCTGGAGATCCGATCAGCACGGCAGAAAAAAGGAACTGAGGGGAATCTTAGGTGGGCAGAGCATGTGCTCCACAGGGGAACGTCCCACTAACTTTGTACTTTTAAGCTCTCAAATCTTCCAAGACATTCAGCGCAGGCGCAGAACAACCCATTTGTGTGCATTCACAGAGGCCACGAAGAAGAACCTTTAGTTTATAAGACCTCAGCAGGGCTATTAATGACAGGCTTGTGGGATGGGTCATTAGCTCATACTGTAGGTTCACCAGCTGCCATAAATGACTTAAAGCCATGTGGTCCTTCTACAAAATCTGAATACAAGGCTGGGTACTATTTGTTATTGGACCACTAAAATATTAGAATATATGAGGTTTCAAATTCAACTGGAGCCTTTTTCAGCCTGGGTACTGCAGAGCTTGAAGACATGAGGAGAAAAAGGAAAAGTTCAAAAAATGATCCTGACTGCATGTTTCATTATCAGGGTGTATGTAAAAGTAAAGTCCTGAAATGGAGACTCCAAGCTTGCTACATCAGACAATCCAGGATGAGTGGATGAGTACAACATCAGAGCAACCACACAGACTACCACAATATACAACTTTTTTGGCACAACTGCCTTTTTTGGCACAAAAAAGTTGGCAGTTGTAGGAAAATGGGTGAGATGGGCAGCAATGACAAACTTCTGCCCTCTAACAACATTGCTATGTTACACTAAGGAAAGAATGGATGTCAGGAAAACTCTACCCAACTCGACCATTTTTGAGCTTCGTTATAGTAAAAACAACAACAAACAAAAAACCCAAAACTGCTCCCAACCCCCACCTCCTACCCTCCTACAATGTAGTATAGGATACAGTGGAAGTGTACTGGGTTGCTGCACATCTTTCCAATACCTTTTGTAGATCATTAGTTCATAGGATGAACTATGAATGTAGGAAGCAATTTGATGGCACAAAAGAAGCATCTTGTGTCACTTATAAAACAACCTGGGTGTGAGAAAACAAATTTAGCAGTTTTTCATCATGTAAGTAATCCTCAGTGTGTTAAATTTTGACTCTATTTTTGCATCCTAGTGAGTGAAGCTGAAACAAGGACTAAAACAGGGTCACAGATGCAAAAAAATTATAAATCAATCAAAATATTTGGTGATACAAAATACTCAATACAAAAAAGAGAAGCCCATTTATATTATTGGTTCATGTAAATACACAAAAGCATAATGGAAAAATATATAGAAAGGATACCTCCACCTAGAGAAGAAGAGCACAGGACAAAATTTAAAGAGAATCGGAAAATAACACAAGTCCACAGTGGGACCAGGTCACACAAGCATTGCAAATGAGGAGGAATGGAAAACGGTGAGAGTCATGCTCACTGGTGCACGATTCTTAAATTTTGCCTCCTCCTCGTATTCCAAGTTCTTGCAATCCGATCACACCACTACTACATGGCTTGTCATTGTAAAATAGATCCTATTTTAGCAACCCTGGGCTTGCTCCAATGAGTTTCCAGTTGTCCTCACTAATTCACTTAAGCTAAATCAATAACAATAAAGAGAGGATGGGAGTAAACTTTGTTTGGACCATATTTTTAAGTAAACCATCTAGATGTTTATTTCCCAGACTACAATGGGTATAGGAATATTGTTATGATTCAGATTTTGTACCTCTCTAAATTGTGTGATACAATCCTCGGCTCAAAGATATTGTACAAAATTGTGTGATGCTACCCTCAGCTCAAAGACAATGTATCAAAATGTGCACGCTATAAACAGTTCTGCAAAATAAGTGTGAATGTATAGTATGTTCTAAAAACTACAGACTGATTAGAAATGGACTCAAATGGACTTGTGACAAAAAGGTTGAAATCCTATCACTTAGCACAGTCACTCACACTAGAGTAGACCCACTGATTCAGTGAGGATTTAGTGAGTCAACTCTCCTTCACAAGTTCCATTAATTCACGTGATCTACTCTTGTTGTGACTTACTACACTAAAGAAAGTTGCAACTGGAGTACATTCATTGGAATCAATAGTACTGAGGAGCTAACTCACCAAAACCCCATCGATTCAAAGAGTCTACTCTAGTACAAGTTACTATGCTAAGCAACATGATTTCAGCCAATATGTGCAAAATATGTACAGACTGAACCAGACCAATTAATTAATCACTACTTAATAAATTTATTAATATCAAACATACTTGGTTCTTTTGAAACCAATATAACCTAGCTTGTTCTGCTAAGTTTTAACTAGTGAAATAAATGGATAATTTTCATAGCAAGGCAGAAGGAATGAGTTGTACATATTTCTTAAATAAACTGAGCATGGTTCACTGAAATCAAAGCATATCTTATATACAAATTAATATGGTACTTGAGAACACCATTTATATATGTACTTACTATTCAGTAAAGAATCTGGCAACACCAAATTGACTAATGTCTTCTTTGCATTCCAAGAGCTGGTTCACTGCATCTTCCATATATGTGATTACATGTCTTTGAGCTGGAAGGAAGAAAAGAAAGGGGGGGGGGGGAATCAAGAACTAAAAAATTCAAGACCATGCAAGTCTCTTGATTTCTGGGTTTAGTACTCAGTCTTTTAATACTTGGTGCAGAACAGATTTTTTTCCCTACTAATAGATCAGTTATTTGGATTACCTAGTTGTTGCCAATCCAGGGTTTGGGAGTCTGATTTCTCTTTATCCCTCCTGGGAGAAGAGCCAGCCCATATAGCCTTGGGCAAGCTGCACAGTCCTAGAACTCCCCTAGAAGAAAGGGCTTGGAAACTATATGTATTTTATACCTAGGAAATTATCCTGGCAAGGGTTGCCATTAGTCAGAACCAGCCTGACAAAACATAGATTAATTAAGGACAGAAGAGTCTTATGCACCTTAAAGACTACTATGTCCTCTTTGATGTAAGATTTAAGGAAAATCACTTCATCAGATGCATCTCATCCCAAAGAAAATTGATTAGTCTTTAAAGTGCCACAAAACCCTATGTTGTGTCAGCTGGTACCATATTTCCCCGAAAATAAGACAGAGTCTTATATTAATTTTTGCTCCAAAAATGCATTAGGGCTTATTTTCAGGGGATGTTTTATTTTTTTCATGTAGAACAATCCACATTTATTCAAATACAGTCATGTCATCTTCTTCTGGCTGCTGCACAATGGTGGAGGGTGGGGTTTCACTTAACTGGGGCTTATTTTTGGGGTAAGGCTTATATTACGAGCATCCTAAAAAATCATACTTGGACTTATTTTCAGGTTAGGTCTTATTTTCGGGGAAACGGTACAGATTAACAAGGCTATCATCCTTAAAATTCTATCACTGTTAATTAATAATGGTGCATATTTTTCATATAACTTGCCTCTTTTCTCTAGTTTCTCAGTGCAATTAAATATCTGCAGACCTGTCACCCTGCTTTATGTCATTTAGATTTTGTTTTTTCTTCTTGGATGGTACAGGAGACTAAAACAGTGGTCCCTAACCTTTTTGGAACTGCGGACCGGTTGGGAGGGCGGGGTCCGTGTGCGGGGGGGGGCACCCCCTGCTCTCACGCGCATGGGCATGGCACACTCACAGGTGAGCGGGGTGCACACACGCGCATCTACACGAGCGTGCCATGCCCACCTGCAAGCCCGCCACACCCATCCGACAGATCTCCCGCCCCCGCACTCCCCCACCCGCATGCACAGGTGCCCCTCCCCTCCGCGAGTGCACCCCGCCTCTCCGTGCATGCGCATGAGCATGCCCCACCCATCCACGAGCGCAGGGGGTGCCCCGCCTCCCCGCAGATGGACCCCGCCCCCCCAACTGGTCCGCGATTCAGAAAAGGTTGGGGACCACTGATTTAGCTGACACAGCTAGGGCATGCACACTTCTCCCATAAGATCCTCAGCATTTGAAACAAAGCAAAGTCAGAAGAGATAGCACAGGGAACCTGAACTGGTGGCCCATTCTAATTCAGGGCTGTTGCTAGGTTGTGGTTCCTCTCATCTCTCACCAGGCTAATTGTTAATTAATAATGATGTATTTTTTTCATATCACTTGCCTCTTTTCTCTAGTGTCTCACTGGAACTACTGTATAGTAAATCAACATTGGGAAGATTATGCTTAGTTCATCCCTGTTCTAATCAAACAGGAGAGCAAATAGGTGGGCACGTTCCAAAATCAGCTTATAATAAATGCAGAAGCAAGCAACCAATTAAATTGACAGATGGCCCTTTCCAGAAGCTCACACCTCTACTCTCAAATTACAGTTTAACAGTTACAAGGGAAGTACAAAAATTCCCTAAGAAAACAGCACAAGAAAAACACTTTTGGCCATGAATTGCTGAAGCTTTATTTGTTCCTTGCCAGTTTAACATAGAATACACCCCTTCTCTCTCCCTTCCTCCGGGACCAAGTCTGACTCAGAAGGCCCACTTGAATTGTGGCTGGAAGAGGTGAGCATACACCTTTGGTACTTATAACAGCTCTTTTATTTCCATGCAGTTGACAGGTGGAGAAAGAGGACAAGTTGACCCCAGGAAAGGCCTAGAGAAGATTACTTGCTAGTGGGCATTATGAGTCACATGCGTTCTTATTGCTATCAGGATATTTTTCTTTCTAGAACGCTGTTTTCTACAATGACAGAATGGGTAAAGCACACCCTGGAAAATACCTTGCAGCTGATAGCAAGACTGTGAGCCAGAGGTTCAAAGATATTATCTGGCAATAAAAGATACAGGGTGTAGCTTTATTTAATTATTTTAATGCAAAGGAATAGATGTTAATTTATGTGAGCGATTAAAGAAAAATAACTCTGCGCACCTGTGTCGCCTCAGGGAGGAATAAGTCGTGCAACTCAGTCACACTCCTAGCAACAACTAGGTTCTTTTAATTTTGTTCTCCCTCCCTTTTCTCTACATGCCCAATTTCTGTGCTCAGAGATCACTCTCCCTAAAATTATCTGAGCCAGCAACATCGCTTATTTGATTCAAATACACCATGCTGGTAAAGAGCACTGATTTCTCACCTACAGCCCTCTTTCCCAGTTGCAAGTAGCACCCTCTCCCCTTTTTCTTCAGACCATGGAAAAGTAGGCGCTGCTCCTGTTTGGCTTGGACCTTTGCCCAAGACCTGAGCTCTGAATGTTAGCAAATCTTCATATACACAAAATCATACGAAGCGTGCAATTGTTATTAAAGCACCATGGAATCAGTTTGCGAGATTACACAACTTAATTGGGATTTTAAAGAGTTTTTGATTCACAATGCCCACACTTAAAATCCTGACCTGCAGTCTTACAATCCTGCTACAAGAGCAGCTTTCAATATCAGAACATACTTCCCAGCCAGTTACTACTGAGGGGAAAAACATTTCCTTGTTCTTCAGCCAAAAAGACTCCCAGGGTTTACAATTAGACAGCCCATCTCCTCAGATTTACAATCTAAAAGTCATCACAGCAAAGGACACAGAATAGAGATCGAGATGGGGGGAAAGCAATACACGGTAATTTGTTGCCTCTCTTTTCTTTCTATTTTGCTTTCTTTTTGTTTTCTCAGATATCTGGTGTTTTTATAGATAATGGACAGAGTAAAGTTAAAAGTTAGAGCCTGTCCAGACCAGGGAATTTGGAATGGTCTGGTTTGCACTTAAAAGGTTCTCATATTCAGTGCGCTCTATTTTATCTCTCATTTGAGTGATCCTTCGGTTCACACTAGAGATGTTTATTCTACTGCATGAAAGATTCACACAGGTTTTTGGATCATTGGTCTACTCATGAGCAAAGTTTACCCCATTTACTCATGAGTAAGAAGGCAGCTGCTGACAGTGGCAATGGAAGGAAAAACATCAGGGTGAAGGTTGGGGTATTGGGAGGCAAGTAATCCCCCACTTTTCTTGCCTTTCTCTTTGACTTGGACTCTACTGGGGCCGTGCTGCCTTGTGGGAGTGAAGTCCATGGAGTTGACATATCCCCCTTCCCCACCTTTTCTTGCAGCCCTCATTCAATGGGCCACAATGACTTTCTTTGGTTTTGATTTTGTTAAATAAAGTAGGTGGCATATTGAAATAACAATGCATAAAAAAAGCATATTAGAATTGTGCTGCATCAGTTATAGAAATATAAAAAAGAAGATGAAAATAGATGTAAGGGGTTTCTCTGTGCCCCCTTTTAACATCACAACCCACCTAATATGTAAGGGTTGTCACCTCAGATATCACTACCCATAGCTTCATTTGGATGTGAAATAGCCATCCACACAGGCTACACAATGGGATAAATAGAAGTCCGCTGAATCATACAAACAAACAAACAAACAAAAAACAGACGCCCCCAGTGCTGTGCCAAAAAAGGAACGTGACAGCTCTTAAAGGAACAGGATGGGTCGATTTAAGTGGAAACACATGTGGATGCCATAATTTGGTATAAACCAAACTGCACCAACAGCAATCCAAACAATTATCTCTATACCTATCTGGACAGGCCTTTAGTCAACCAATAAGATGATGTAATTAAACAGGTATTTAAAGGAAGCAGAGACAGCTAACAATAAATGGGAATTGCACAGAAAACCTTATTGTAATGACAGATTATTAAAGCGACATATTCATATTTAACTTTGACAGAACAAACATTAAATGACAAGGGTGACTGAAATAATGGCTGGGCAAGTCAACAGCCACTTCTAACATTTTTTCTTACATTATTTCCTGCAAAACTCTCTCAAACAAAAAGCAGATTTATTAGCTGAATGTTAAACCTGTTTTCCAATCTGAGTAAATTCCAATTAGGCTTTTATACTTCAGTAGAGCCTTGTCCTAGATTACTCCACTGCTAAATTTGAGTCATTTGGTGTAGTGTCGCTACTGACTAAGCAGCTGACAGACTTTGATTTTTAAGGCACTGATGCATAATCTGTACACTAATCTGTAATCTTTCTAAAATAAGTAAGTAATCAAGTAAATGGGGGAACTTCTCAATTTATACTGCACTTTCACAATCGGGGTAAAAATGGAGAAATAAACCCCTGTTATAGTCCAGCGTAAGTACTCTCCAGGAATGAAGTATCAAGAGCTGCTACAACATCAGTACAGCAGCCAGTGTTATCCTGCTTCAAGTGTAAAGCAATAGTTAGAATTTATTAGAATGGTAACTTTCTGGACATTTTCCTTTAATTTTTGCATTAGAAAACAGCCAATCTGTGCCAGGTCAGCACTCTTATCTAAAAGCCGAGTGACAGAAATTATTGCCAGCAAGCACCTCATATATTGCAGGCACCTTCTTGTGGGCAGAAGGCAGTTCCAAAGCTACCTGGGCGGAAGGGAGCAGAATTAGAAGGATTAACAATAAAGAGGCAGGCCAGGCAACTCCCACATACATGAAGGTGCTGAAATAGAAAATGCTGGGAAGAAAAATTGGGAGTGGTTTTGTAAAGGAATGCACACTCATTACTAGTCTCCAAATCTAATCCCTGCACTGAAATACCGGGTTTCTAAATACTCATTAAATATTCTTTGCCCACCTCCCTTGTTCCCCGTCCCAGCCACTATTTTTCATTTGGGAGACCAAAGTATTCCTCAAAGAAACAGTACTATATCTGGAAACCAGAAGTCTGCCCATCATTTCTATGCCGTCATTTCATCTGTTTTCCCTTCACAAATGCTGGGACTGTGACTGGGAGCAGCTTCTGGTAAGTAAAGAGGAAAAGATGTGAATACATTCAATTATACTAACAGTGCAATCCTATACGTGTCTCCTGGGAAGAAAGCTTCACTGAGAAGAACAGAACTTACTCCCTGGTATAAGACTGCAGCCTAAGGTTTGCAAGACTGACTGGAGTGGAAGACTGTGAGCAACTACTTCAAACATGTTCCAAGGAAGTACCCAGTGTGGTGTAATGGGTGGAGTAAAGGAGTAGGACTCAACAGACCTGGATTCAAATCCCTCCTCACTCATGGAAATTCAATTGGGCTGAACTGGTAAAACTACTCCTTCAATATCTCACTTATCTTGAAAGCCCTTCTAAGCTCACCATAAGTAGATTCTGACTTCTCAGTACATAACATACACTTCAAAACCAAGATGTCAATTTTTCATTAGCAATCTAAGCCATATCATGATACAAATAATAATAATAGATATATGTATTCTCCATAGATTATCCTGTTTCAGGTACAATTTATTCTTCAGGCTTATCATCTTATTGTAAGGATCTATTACAATAGGGGACGTAAACAAAGATTTGGAGTCTTATGGTTAAGACTTCTTAAATTTCAGTTTTTTAGAAGTTCATTTCTGAAATTTTATTGCACATGGAAAAAAAAACATAATAATGCCCATGTCTCTTTCAGAAGAAATGGACAGGGGCAAACTAAAGCACAAGTTGAAATGTTGAAACATAACACTTCCCATGTTGTGTTCTATTTCACATGTTATAATCTATGGAGGATCAGCTGCCACTCTGAGTGCTGAAGACATCTTAGCCAATAGCCCCTTTGTACACATACTAAATGTAGAATGATACTCTTAGGGTAAGACCATCTTCTAAGAATAGTCATTACAGAAAATAAAAAGCACCTGGTTAACAAAGCAGCATTAAAAAGAACACAAGACATAAATATTTTGACACATTTCATTTTTTCCAATGTAATACATGCAGATTTGGATTAACACTTATGTTAAGTATACTAGGCAGTAAGGTTTAGAGGGCAGAATGTTGGAGTCCAGTTTCAAACAGCCTCTTAGCCACAAAGCATACCAGCTGACTTAAGTCCATCTGCTAACCTCTACACAGAGTTGCTGTGGAGATAAATTTGTGTGCCAGACATGTGCTGTGACCGAAGGAAAAATCAGGCTGAGCCAGACTTCTCCTTGCCAAAGGTCTAGGATTGAATCAAAGAGGGGCAGCAGCATTATGAAAGGTGAAATACTGCAAGGTGGTCCTCCATGTAGGGTAGCTGGGCACCATTTGTTTATTCCTTTCTGTTCACTGGGTATATCTGTATTACTGCCTGTATTTGAGTGCAGATGGAAAAGACAACTGCACATGTGTCTGAAATATAGGGAGCAATATATGGGCCATTTTAATACATCCAATTCTTCCTATCCTGCTTTGAACAGAAGAAATTTCAGGACCGAACTATTCCAAGTTCTACAAAAGGTACTGCCCTTGTGCATGTAAAACATCTACTTATGTGTATGAATAATCAAAGTAGCAGTGCTATAAACTGTGGAATCTTGATTTTTGAATGTTTATCAAAGTTATCTCAATATGTCTCTGTAATTTTGACCAAATCTACATGCTACCAAAAGAGCACAAAACATATTCTTTTCTTACTCCTTTAATATTTTGCAGTTTCTGTGCCAAAACTTCTGTTCCTTTGATAGCATGGAAGTTAGTTGAGCGTTACTACTTTGCTGATGCTTTCTGCTACCATGATCACATAACAATGGTTCATTTTCTCTATGCTTTTCTCCTTCCATCTCAAGGCTTCAGACATCTTCAAATGTGTGTAGCCAGGCTACTCTGGCTGACACTCGAAAAACATGTCCTGCCATAACTGCTACAGTCCATTGAACTATTCAAACTGTCAGCTAAGAGAAGGAGCTAGAGACAGGCACGTGAGGGCAGTTCTCTCTTGGCAGGTGATTCCATGCTGGCAAAGTCAACGGTGCTGACAATCAGAAACAAGCTGCCCTGAATAATAAGGCCAATCCTTTGTTGGTTACAAACTTGCTAAATGAGCCTGCCATTCTAGGCCCCTTACCTGAGAGAAAACCTTGGATCCAGTAGGACTTTCTGAGCAGACATTTATAGAGTTGTGTTGCACAGTATGATGCATACAAGAATTTGATACAGTACAGGTTTATCAGATTTATCATGTTTTCTTTCAATCACAAAGATTTGCCTACTATCAGAGACTTTAAAAACTAAACCTAACATTGGAAGGATTCTTGTTTTAAATGCATCATCACATGCACCCAGATATAGCCTTGAAGGAGCACATAACATCTATACTCTGTTTTGAAATTGTTCCATGATTTTAAGAGAACTAGTTTTCCCAAGAATTGTTCTTGGCCACAGCTATAAAAATTATTTTTATGGATCACAACTCCCAGAATGCTGGCTAGAGGATTCTGGGTTTATAAACAAACAAACAAACAAACAACTTCTTAAAGCTTAAAAGTAATAATTCTAAATAATCCTAAAAGTGCTGGCCTGCTGCCTTATACATCAGTTCTCCAGAACAGTGGTTCCCAACCTTAGGTCCCCAGATGTTCTTGGACTACAACGCCCAGAAATCCTAGCCCACACAGCTAATGGTGAAGGCGTCTGAGAGTTTTAACCCAAGAACATTTGGGGACCCAAAGTCAGGAACCACTGCTCCAGAGCACAGTTGTTTGGAGGATGCCGCTTTTGTTAGCTCCTCTCACTTTAGTCAGGTGTGCCATCACAGGAAGGCAAAGTCATACTGAAGATTCTGATCTCCAATTATCTCTTTACTGAAAGTTGTTTTAACTCTCACTTTAGTATATCAAATACAAAAAAAATAATCTTGTAATTCCTTCATGACTGATAAGTTTTTTAATCCTAAACTTTCATGGACTACACCCACTTCATCACATGCAAAAAAACTGCACTCCATAGTACTTCATGCTAAATAAAACTTGTTTGACTTTAAGGTGCCACAGGATTCTTCATTGTTTTTGTTGCAACAGATGAACATAGCTTTCCCCTTTGAAATTAAACATGAAATATGCAAACATACTTTTATACTTCAACAGAACTGATTTTTAAATCCTAAGGCCCTTCAAATGCAGCAACAATAACACTGAACAATAACAAAAATGCAACAATAAATAACAATGAACAAAAAAACTGATATATATGGCAAAATTGTTCTCTATCTTGGAGGATTTTCCTAACTCCAAAACTTCATAAACGTTATCTCCACTATCATGTTTAAAGAACCAATGGATGGCAGGCTCTTACACTGTTTGACTAGTCTGGCATGTCATTCCACATCTAGTGTTACAATACACAGTACATGCTTCTGATCTACGACATGTGAGGTTATACAAGCTGGCAGTATTTTATCACTAAGGACAACATGGGGTCACATAGAATCCAGATAAAGAACAAAAGCATTTCTCTGTCTTCAGTTCAACTGTGAGGCTGATTACATGGACATTTAGCCCATTGTTTGGTCTGCTGCAGGAACAAGCTGGTTTGTTCCTAAAGACAAGACAAGGTCTTGCTGGAGCAAACACAGTTGCCCTCAGAGCAGTCCTATCTGCACCTTTTGGGCTTCTACTTTTTCAGTGCAGGTAGGATTACGCTCCTTTGGTTCATTCCCAGCACATGTGATCACTGACTGGTAACAAACCAAAACCCCTCCTCTTTTGATTTGACAATATTGCGAAGTGGCTTAATAAAAGAACTACCTCAGGATACTGGCTAATTAAACACTTCTCTGCTCTTTGGCAGAGGAAGTGAGAGAAAAATATATTATTTTATATTATATATATTTTATTTTCCTTGTCTTAAAGGGCAGGTTGAGAAGCTGCCCGCAGCTGAATCTGCCGCCATGGATTTGGCAGGGGGCTGTTTCTCAACTGGCCCTTTAAGGCAAGGGAAAGAAGTCTATTAAGATGTATATTGAGTATAAGTGGGCTGTGGGCAGGCTCTCAACCAAACCTTTAGAAGAGGTGTATTAGGTACTGTAAGTGCATTAGGTATACATATATGTAATACCTTTTCAAAACTGCAGGAACAATTGAGATTTCTATTGAAAAAAAAATCTTGGATCTCTAGGCTCCTGGAAAAGAGATTGTTTACAGATTGAGGGTAGGTGTAAACACCAGAAATAATTATAAGTATAGGGAGATATTTGAATTGTGGTGCTAGAGGGGACTCTTGAGAGTCCCCTGGACTGCAAAGAGAACAAACCTATCCATTTTGAAGGAAATCAACCCTGCGTGCTCACTGGAAGGACAGATCCTGAAGCTGAGGCTCCAATACCTTGGCCATCTCATGAGAAGAGAAGACTCCCTGGAAAAGACCCTGATGTTGGGAAAGTGTGAAGGCAAGAGGAGAAGGGGACGACAGAGGACGAGATGGTTGGACAGTGTCATCGAAGCGACCAACATGAATCTGACCCAACTCCGGGAGGCAGTGGAAGACAGGAGGGCCTGGCGTGCTCTGGTCCATGGGGTCACGAAGAGTCGGACACGACACGACTTAACGACGAAACAACAACAACAAATAGGGAGATAAGACACACACAGAGGAATTAAACTTTTCATAGCAAGGCAATTTCAGGCTATGCCAGAGACAGTAATCACAGATACCAACAGTAATCATCATGGATTTCCCTCATGGATGCAAACTGGCACAAGGCTGGCTTAGTTGGGTGAGAACATTATTTAATGATTTTTCTCTGTGCATTATTAATATGTTTAGAGGCTAAGAAAGTCTTTTTCTTGATTATATATTTATTCTTAACAATGTTGATATTTTTATAGTTGTTTCCCATGCTTTTTAAATGTGCCTTAACAGGCTATAAGCTTCTGCATTTTCAGAGTAACTAAGACATTATTTTTGGTATTTTATTGTACTTTTAATGGTCCTATATTTAGGATTGAATTCTGACTTAAGTATTTGTCTGCAACTTTAGTTTTCACTTATTTTTCAAGCATTTGTGCCTACAGTTTTCTACAGCTGTAAGACTTTTGTATTTTTATAACTTTAAAGTATTTTTGTGCTTATGGTGTATTGAAGGAATACAGATAAATAAAGCTTGTAGAATTAGACAATCTGGTATTGCCTGGAATTATTGGAACTGTAAAAAGATTTATACCTTGATACTCAGATGACCTCTGATATGATTGGATAGGATTGTCTAGTTTCATTCTGGAATTGACCCTTAATTAGGATAAATGCCTCCAGTGACCAACACAGACAGGGTTCTGATTTTTTCCTAGAGGTCGATAAAGTTCTCTAGGGCTCTTGGGGAGATATTCAGGCATCAGAATCCTGAACGGACACCTAGATCAGAGATGCAGAACATGTGGCCCTCTAGGTACTGCTGCACTACAACTCACATCTTCACTTATCACAGACTATGCTGGTTAGGACTGATGGGATTTTCACATTTACTGCTGCTTTGCAGCACAGTGTCGTTACCTTTGCTCTTAGGCTAATTGTTTGTATCAAGTAATTAGAGATTCTTTTTTTAAAAAAAAGATTCAGACAGTTTAATCAAAACAAAATTAGCTGTATTTAGTCCCACAGAAAACAGTGAGACAATTTAGTAGATAAGTCAGAATCGAGCCCAAAATCTTGAACTGCAACAGTAATGTTAATTATTCATTTTTTAAAATAAAAATATCTAGCATTTCTACCATTTTCAGTTAATCGTGTGAAGACAGATTATCAGACATGAAGGAAGGAAAGTGTAGCTGTGACTGCTGAAATGCTTCAAACACAACAGTAGTGCTCTAGGAACGAGTTTTCATGAACTAGAAGTCAAAGACTCTGGCTGGCAATGGCAGAAGAGCCTCATTCCTCAGCACCTCCCTTTAGCAGGAGAGCTCAACATCTCTGGCATCAACAAGTTTCAGGCTTTAAAAAAAAAAAATACAGAGCTTCCCTGGCCAGGGGGGAGGGGAAAGCTCATGTTCTCACATGTCCACAGCTGGCACAAGATGAAGAGGAAATTATTCAGGTAGAGAGGGGAAGGAGAACTTAAGAGAGAAAATAATTAAAAGTTTCAAAATTGCTGTAAGAAACGTAAGCCCTCAATTACAGCTGGAATAAGAAAAGAGCTTCATTGAGAGGGCACCATTTTGTGAAAGGAACCAAGAAATCAAGGCTGAGGAGGAACATAATCAGATAGGGTATAGCTAAGAATGTGAGCTGTGGCAACTGAAGTATTAACTGGGAAGCTACACCATGACCAATAACAGCCCTAAACACACAAGGTGGACTTAGGGGGGGAAACCCCCGCTATGCCTTACCCTGTTTCCCCAAAAATAAGACCTAACCTGAAAATAAGCCCTAGTATGATTTTTCAGGATGCTTGTAATATAAGCCCTACCCCAAAAATAAGCCCTGGTTAACTGAAACTCCTCCCTCCACCATTGTGCAGCAACCAGAACATGACATCACTGTATTTGAATAAATGTAGATTGTTGTGCATGAAAAAAATATAACACATCCCCTTAAAACTAGCCGTAATGCATTTTTGGGAGCAAAAATTAATATAAAACCCTGTCTTATTTTCGGGGAAACAAGGTACTCTGCATCTATAATATGACATAACGCTGACCTATCTTTCAAACTGTTCTAAGGACTATTAGAATTATATATGGAGAGTATTTTGTACATACTAAATACTATTTCTATACATTTTACTAGCTACAGTTTTCATCTCTGCAGCTCCCCTTGATTTCAATAAACAACCAAATATTTTAAACATAGACAAAGGGCATCCTTTTCTTCACTCACATCTTTAGAACACTCCAAATTATTTCCATTTAAAAATAATCCATCTGTTCTAGGTCTGCATTCATTTCTCCTTTTCTTTTTTCTCTGATCTGATTCTTGTATTCCATACTGACTCAACTTTCTTAGTCTACTACATTTTTAATAATCTTTCCACCCATCATGGGCACCTATATTCATAGCCTGGGGGAGAAGGTTCAGCAGATGCACACAGGCCAGTAATCTGCATGTACAGGGTGAGAAGAAAGGTTTAGCTTGCATTCTTAATCCACCCATGCAGCTGACTAAGCAACTGCAGTAGTACTAAGTAGTAATCTTTAAAACAACATCTCCCTTAAATGTAGTCAAACATAGATGTCATAAATGACAAAAAGAAATTAGAATAGGTGCCTCCCCATCCAGTTTTTTTAAAAAACATGTAATCTTTCTTGCTAGTCCTAAAAATGTGCCCTATTATTATTAAATCTTCTGTAGAAAATATTGCAGACAAACTGATGGTGGGGGATATTCATTAGGACATGGAAGGGGGGTTTAAAAGCAACCATCTGGCCTCCATAGCTCCTGTTTTTATGTCACAGCTTAAAGATAGTTTGCCCATCCCAAAAGACAGGAGGCTGTGCTTAGAGTCTCTTCAAAGAACACCTGATACGACAGCCTGGGGCAACAAACAGACATTTGAATGAGATTAACATGATTTGGTTTCTCTGATCACAATTACCTGCAGTCTTACAGCCAGATACTGCTATTAATGAAACCTTGAGAAACACAATAAAGCACCTGGAGAAAGGTTGCTTTTCGCTTCAAAGAATTTTGTTTAAACAAACACAGGTCAATGCCAAAAGAGATTCAAATGTACTTTCCCAAACATTGCTTACTTTTACTGGATTCATACTAGCCAAACAAATCTTTAGTCAACCCTTTTGTAGAAATCAGACAGATTCCTCCCCCTATAAATATTTTTTAAAATGTGTGCATATAGTTGAGCGTAACAGGTCCTCTGTACAGTAGAGACACAAGACAATTCATACCAGCCATTCTCAAGGGGGGCCATATAGTCCCCTGGGGGGCCCTGGCACATTTGAAGGGGGCCACAGACTAGAAACAATTATTCACACACTACCTTATAAGATTCGTTATGCAATTTATACAATCCTAATTTGGCCTATATTTGTTTCACGTTGTATTTATGGCCAGTCAAAAAAACAAAAAAAGGTTGCAGATGGCCGATTTACATAACCAGATTTTTTTTCTTATTAAAGCAAAACATCAGTTTGGGGAATACAGATCTTCTGGAGTTCCAAGAGAACAGAAACAGTTATCAAGCAGGTTAACATTAACAAACTGTTTTCAATCTATTGCTAAAAATGTGTGCATTTGAATGTAGGCATACAAAGGCAAAAAGAAAAAGAAGCCTCAACTGGTACATAGACTAAGTCTATAGGTCCCTTCCAACTTCATTATTTTATTATTCTATCCTATTTACATCCAAGCAGTAAAAGTCTTTGGGGATAAGAAACCAACATTTGTATTGCTGGGAAGGTCTGGATTTCAGTGTAGTGGCACAAAGTGGTTGCTTTCCTTCTGAGGAACCTCCAGGTAGGAAGTTGAGGTGAGCAGATTTGTGATGTTGGAACTTCCAGAACTCTCTAGGTAGCAAGGTATAACAGATGCTCTCTTATAGCAGCTGTAACATACACAGGGTAGCACTTCAGTCACCTGCTGCTGACATTCTGAAGAGAAAGCATCACCAGATAGCAACTTTCTTGGGGATGAGGATAGAAAATAAATTTGTTAGGTTTGTTTCCCCTAAACTGACCCATGACATACCTGCAGAGATCAGCCATGGGATAAAGCTCATCTTGCCTCTGAAATCCATATATTTCCAAAGCTTGTAACAGACTAAGGTAAAGTGCACATACCCATTTGTACATTTTAAAAATTAAGAAAGACTAAAATACATATATTTGAAAAATACATACAAACATGCTTTAGGAAATGGGGGAGCATAAAAATTACACACATGAAGAAAAGGAAATAACAAAAATGCTTGAATTAGAACTAACAGGTACCAAAATATACATGGATTTCCATATGGGCTGGAGAGGGAATCTCATAGGCAGTACAGGACTAGAACAGGACAATAGCATAAGTGGGATTCTAAGAAACAAAGATGAAATTGACAGATTTTCATATCCTTACCTGGACCTATTTAAGATATTTATGCCCTGAATGAAAGCAAAAGTGAAGAGCACATCAGTTTTTTATGAGATATTCAACTAACCTAAAAGGACTCTGTTCTCTTATCTATAATCTTTTTGGTTTGTTTTAAAATCGTAAACTTCCTTTGCAGAAATTTGGTATAATAAATACATGAAATATATGAATGCAAGAGCCTTAGAATCAGCACAGAAGGCTACTCTAATTATGGGATTCTAGTCATAACATTTGAAGAGGAAAGAAAAGAAGCTTATGAGAGCTAATGAATAGTATGTTGGATTTAGATATGGCTTCAACATTCATTTCAACCAGAGTTCATAGGTACTCTTGATCAAGTCGCAATCTTTTGATCAATTCATAAACGGAGTTTCCAACTCTGGCAAATCACCTAGCTGCATCCCGATCTAGATGACAGATTCCTAGCAACATTGGACCATGTACCGGTAGTCTCAAAAATTGACTACTATAATGCACTCTATCTCCTTCATGGATTGCTGCCTTGTCGTGGCGAAGGGGCTTGAGTAACTCAGAGAAGTTATGGGCTATGCCGTGCAGGGACACCCAAGACGGACAGGTCATAGTGGAGAGTTCCGACTAAACGCAATCCACCTGGAGTAGGAATTCGCAAGCCACTCCAGTATCTTTGCCAAGAATACCCCATGAACAGAAACAAAAGGCTAAAAGATATGACGCTGGAAGATGGGCCCCTCAGGTCGGAAGGCGTCCAACATGCTACTGAGGAAGAGCGGAGGACAAGGACAAGTAGCTCCAGAGCTAATTAAGTGGTTGGGCCAAAGCCGAAAGGACGCTCAGCTGCGGACATGCCTGGAAGTGAAAGGAAAGTCCGATGCTGCAAAGAAAAATACAGTCAACCCTCGACTTACAAACGGCCCTAGTTACGAACATTTCGACTTACGAACGGCTCCGTTGGAAAAAATTGGCATCGACTTGCGAACTGAGCCTCGACCTACGAACGAGGCTCCGTTTGCAAGTCAATGCCAACGGAGCGATCGGCGCCTTCGGAGGTCTCAAAGGGCTTTCCCTCCGACATTGGAGGAAGCCGTTTGAGAGCTCCGAAGCCAAAAAGGCAGGGCGAAAGGGCTGGAAATTCGAATTTACCTATTCGAAGTCTAAATTCGAAGTCTACCAGGCTTTCCCGGGGAGTAGACCGGGCCTACCAGGGGAGGGCTTCCCACAGTAAGCCCAGTCTACTCCCCGGGAAAGCCTGAAGGCGCCGATCGCGGTGGCGGGGGACCCCCGGGAGGTCTCCGATGGCGGCGGAGAAGCCCTGGGAGCTTCCCCGCCGCCATGGGAGACCTCCCTGGGGTCCCCGGCCGCTGCGATTGGAGGCAGCGCTCACCCAGCGCTGGGAGGCTAGAGCTGGCTGGGCGCTTGGCCGCTTGCCCCGGCCGCGGCGGAGGCAGCGGAGCACCGGCAGGCTTCGAACTGGTAAGTCCTTTTTAAAAAACTTTTCTGTGTGGGTTTTGGAGGGTGGGTTTGGACTGAGGGGTTATGTTTCTGTGGTTTTTTTGTGTGTGTGTGTGTGTTTTTGCAGTCCCAGCGTGGGACTTGCTCTTTTTATTTTTATTTTGGTATTTTTTTGAAATGCTGGAACGGATTAATTCCGTTCCCATGCATTTCAATGGGAAATGGTACTTCGACTTACGAACTTTTCGATGTACGAACGTCCTTCCGAAACGGATTAAGTTCATAAGTCGAGGGTTGACTGTACTGCATAGGAACCTGGAATGTAAGATCTATGAACCTTGGGAAGCTGGATGTGGTCAAACAGGAGATGGCAAGAATAAACATTGACATCCTGGGCGTCAGTGAACTAAAATGGACGGGAATGGGCGAATTCAATTCAGATGATTATCATATCTACTATTGTGGGCAAGAAGCCCATAGAAGGAATGGAGTAGCCCTCATAGTCAACAAAAGAGTGGGAAAAGCTGTAATGGGATATAATCTCAAAAATGATAGAATGATTTCAATACGAATCCAAGGCAGACCTTTCAACATCACAATAATCCAAGTTTATGCACCAACCACCAATGCTGAGGAGACTGAAATTGACCAATTCTATGAAGACTTACAACACCTTCTAGAACTGACACCAAAGAAAGATGTTCTTCTCATTATAGGGGATTGGAATGCTAAAGTAGGGAGTGAAGAGATAAAAGGAACAACAGGGAAGTTTGGCCTTGGAGTTCAAAACGAAGCAGGGCAAAGGCTAATAGAGTTTTGTCAAGAGAACAAGCTGGTCATCACAAACACTCTTTTCCAACAACACAAGAGGCGACTCTACACATGGAAATCACCAGATGGGCAATACCGAAATCAGATTGATTATACAGTGGTGCCTCGCTAGACGATGTTAATCCGTTCCACGAGGATCGCTGTCTAGCGAAAACATCGTCTAGCGAAGCACGTTTTCCCATTGGAATGCATTGAAATCGCTTCAATGCGTTCCAAGGGAAAACTCAGTCGTCTTGCGAAATTTCCCATAGGGAAACCTCGTCTAGCGAGTGAGGGTCCCCATAGGAATGCACTGACAGCTGCACTGACAGCTTTTCACCACTAGTCGGCGCACTCCTATGGGGAAACCTCATCGTCTAGCGAAAATCGCCATAGGGAAACATCGTTTTTCGAAGCGCAGTAGCGCTCACAAAAAGGCATCGTCTAGCGATTTCCTCGTCCTGCGAGGCAATCGTCTAGCGAGGCACCACTGTATTCTCTGCAGCCAAAGATGGAGAAGCTCTATACAGTCAGCAAAAACAAGACCTGGAGCTGATTGTGGCTCTGATCATCAGCTTCTCATAGCAAAATTCAAGCTTAAACTGAAGAGAGTAGGAAAAACCACTGGGCTAGTCAGGTATAATCTAAACCAAATCTCTTATGAATACACAGTGGAAGTGAAGAACAGATTTAAGGAACTCAATTTGGTGGACAGAGTGCCTGGAGAACTTTGGATGGAGGCTCGTAACATTGTACAGGAGGCAGCAACAAAAACCATCCCAAAGAAAAGGAAATGCAAGAAAGCAAAGTGGCTGTCCAACGAGGCCTTACAAATAGCAGAGAAGAGAAGGGAAACAAAATGCAAGGGAGATAGGGAAAGCTACAGAAAATTGAATGCAGACTTCCAAAGAATAGCAAGGAGAGACAAGAGGGCCTTCTTAAATGAACAATGCAAAGAAATAGAGGAAAATAATAGAAAAGGAAAAACCAGAGATCTGTTCAGGAAAATTGGAGATATTAAAGGAACCTTTTGTGCAAAGATGGACATGATAAAGGACAAAAATGGTAGGGACCTCACAGAAGCAGAAGACATCAAGAAGAGGTGGCAAGAATACACAGAGGAATTATACCAGAAAGATCTGGATATCCCGGACAACCCAGATAGTGTGGTTGCTGACCTTGAGCCAGACATCCTGGAGAGTGAAGTCAAGTGGGCCTTAGAAAGCTTGGCTAACAACAAGGCCAGTGGAGGTGATGGCATTCCAGTTGAACTATTTAAAATCTTAAAAGATGACGCTGTTAAGGTGCTACATTCAATATGCCAGCAAGTTTGGAAAACTCAGCAGTGGCCAGAGGACTGGAAAAGATCAGTCTACATCCCAATCCCAAAGAAGGGCAGTGCCAAAGAATGCTCCAACTACCGTACAATTGCACTCATTTCACACGCTAGCAAGGTTATGCTCAAAATCCTACAAGGTAGGCTTCAGCAGTATGTGGACCGAGAACTCCCAGAAGTACAAGCTGGATTTCGAAGGGGCAGAGGAACTAGAGACCAAATTGCTAACATGCGCTGGATTATGGAGAAAGCCAGAGAGTTCCAGAAAAACATCTACTTCTGCTTCATTGACTACGCAAAAGCCTTTGACTGGGTGGACCACAGCAAACTATGGCAAGTCCTTAAAGAAATGGGAGTGCCTGACCACCTTATCTGTCTCCTGAGAAACCTATACGTGGGACAGGAAGCAACAGTTAGAACTGGATATGGAACAACTGATTGGTTCAAAATTGGGAAAGGAGTACGACAAGGCTGTATATTGTCCCCCTGCTTATTTAACTTATATGCAGAATACATCATGCGAAAGGCCGGACTGGAGGAATCCCAAGCCGGAATTAGGATTGCCGGAAGAAATATCAACAACCTCAGCTATGCAGATGATACCACTCTGATGGCAGAAAGTGAGGAGGAATTAAAGAACCTCTTAATGAGGGTGAAAGAGGAGAGTGCAAAAAACGGTCTGAAGCTCAACATCAAAAAAACTAAGATCATGGCCACTGGTCCCATCACCTCCTGGCAAATAGAAGGGGAAGATATGGAAGCAGTGACAGATTTTACTTTCTTGGGCTCCATGATCACTGCAGATGGTGATAGCAGCCATGAAATTAAAAGACGCCTGCTTCTTGGGAGGAAAGCCATGACAAACCTCGACAGCATCTTAAAAAGCAGAGACATCACCTTGCCGACAAAGGTCCGCATAGTCAAAGCTATGGTTTTTCCTGTAGTGATGTATGGAAGTGAGAGCTGGACCATAAAGAAAGCTGACCGCCGAAGAATTGATGCTTTTGAATTGTGGTGCTGGAGGAGGCTCTTGAGAGTCCCCTGGACTGCAAGGAGAACAAACCTATCCATTCTAAAGGAAATCAACCCTGAGTGCTCACTGGAAGGACAGATCCTGAAGCTGAGGCCCCAATACCTTGGCCATCTCATGAGAAGAGAAGACTCCCTGGAAAAGACCCTGATGTTGGGAAAGAGTGAAGGCAAGAGGAGAAGGGGACGACAGAGGATGAGATGGTTGGACAGTGTCATCGAAGCTACCAACATGAATCTGACCCAACTCCGGGAGGCAGTGGAAGACAGGAGGGCCTGGCGTGCTCTGGTCCATGGGGTCACGAAGAGTCGGACACGACTAAACAACAACAACAAATAATGCACTCTATATGGGGCTCTCCGTTAAGCTGATACAGAAATTTTAAGAGGTCCAGAATGCAGGAGCCAAACTGATTGTTGGGGTGAGGAAGTTCGATCATATCACCCCAACTCTGCTCCATCTGCACTGGTTACTGGTCTGCTTCTGTGCCAGGTTCAAGATCTTAATTCTAACATATAAAGCCCTAAATGGTTTGGGACCTTGTTACTTGTCTGAATGTCTTCTGATCCAGTCCTCAGAGACCTCATGCTTGAGGATACTGACAGCTCAAGAGGCCCAGAAAACATCAACTAGAAACTGGGCCTTCTCAGCAGCAGCGCCCTCCTTATGGAAGGCTGTACCACAGGAGTTACATCAGGCATCCTCCCTACACACCTTTAAAAAGCTTCTGAAAAAAGAGCTTTTTAGGAAAGCTTTTCGGGATGCTCTCCCCAATCAGTTGGGACAGAGGAAGAAGAAGAAAAGGCACATGGTGAGTTGAGTAACCTTTATCTTGCTGCTTGCCTTTTTATTTGTAACGTTAGTTTTAGTCTGGCTATAGTTGATCTTAGAATCTATGTTTCTTTATTTTTTGTTATGGAAAAGGACAGACCTATGGGTAGATCAAAGTGCCAACCCCAGCTTTATTTAAGGACAATTAAAGAGCAGTGTAGTCCCTTGCATTAAATCAACGTGATTCAATTGAGGCTGCCTCATGAGAACAGGGACAGCAACACAAAGAGCATGTGACATGAATTAGTACAACAACACCTCAACACAACTCTCAGATTATCTGGGCAATGTAGTTACATCCTACAAAATCAAAAGCTCTTCTCTTAGAAGAGAAGTCATGAAGGAAACAGAAAAGATCCTTAAGAGTAAGGATGTGTTGCTGAAGACCAAGGACAAGATCATTTATACAATGATAATATACTTCATTATTGTGTATAGATGTGAAAGTAGGACAATAAAGTAGCCAGGAAAAATTGGTTTAAATTGGTTAGAAAACAGTTTAACAGAGACCATGGACTCTCAAAAAGACAAATAAATGGATTCTAATTCAAATTAAGCCTGAATTCTCACTGGAAGTTAAAACAAATAAACTGAGGCTATTGAACTTGGCATATGTTATGGGAAGATGAGAATCACTGGAAAAGACAATAACGTTAGGAAAAGTTGAAGGCAGCAGGAAAAGAGGAAGACTGGAGATTAGATGAATTGATTCAATAAAACTACAGTACTTAGTTTGAGGGACAGGACCTTCTGGAAGGCATTAATTCATAAGGCTGCTGTAAGTTAAAAGTGACATGACAACACCATGACACACATGAAGGAATCAAGGGGTTAAGAAGCAGCTTTTCCAGACAGTAATACCCAGAGATTTTGCACAGACAGACTTGCTTTTCCACATAGGGGCTGAAATTACTTAACTGCACATCCCTGCAGTTTCTGAATCATATTCCAGGTAACCATAGGACTCCTTTATAAGAAGATGAGTAAAAGCAGACTATCTTACCTGGAAAGCAGCTTGTGGATCATGAGTCATAACCATTTTTTTTTATAGTGTGGAGTCACAGAATATTTGGAGATGTCTTGATGTGCATTTCTTAGTTCCACAAGATCTTATTAGGATATCAAAAGCACTGGCTTAAGAAGAGATAAATCAGTGGCCAAAGTCCTATTGCTGATTTACACTTGCATAAGGTAAATTTCATAATGCAGTGCTGGTTGTGCTCCTAGGTGCACACCCACAATAGGAAACCGTGGATGAAACATATGGCTCATTTAGCTCCACTTGAAAAATGTACCTTTGATAGCAAACTGCTGAGCTTCAATTAGTACCATATTTTGTTGCCAAACTTAGAAGCTATATTGTATATTTGAGTTGAGACTAGGAAGAGGAAGAATGGGAGATATTAACCCTACATGCCTGCGGCTCCAAGTAAACAGGCAACTAAAACTGGTGCAACAATGTTTGTTTCATACTACCGTAAGGCTTCTGCTTTTCACACAAACACCGATAAGGGCAATTACGCATAGTTTGTAACATAATAAGCATTTTAACCACAAAACAATAAAAAAGCACAACTTTCTAGGGTTTTTTAAGAGCAATTTTAGTAATAAGAGCAGAGGAACAAGAGTGCTCAAAGAAAGATTATAAAAGCAGGGAGAGACAGAAGTTATTGCACAAGAATTATCTAACATAAGGAGCTTTGGTAATGTTGATTTAATGTAAGACAGTGTTTAGACTTTTAAAGGACTAAAGAGCTAAATAATTCCAGGACAGTTACTCAGTTCCATTATTGTAAGCTTCCTCTGAGTTCATATAAGTTCAGGTCTCGTTTCCATCCAAAGATGGAAGGACTAGGCATAAAAAACTTTCTTTTAGTAAAGGGACAACTGGATAAGATCCATTGGCCTGAATCCAGTTGGTGCTCCCAACTACAGTAGACACAATGCATAAAAGAGATATACACACGTTTACTTACCATTCAGCATTTGATTCAATTGGTCTACTATAGTTGGGATTCCATCCTCTTCTACCAGATAGCATTATTACTATTCTGCATCTTTGACCTAGAATCACAGAATCATAGAACTGAAGAGCTGGAAGGGACCAAATGGATCATGAAGTCCAGCTCCCTGCCAATGCAGGAAATATCTTAACACCATGATCAAGATGAGAGATTAGCACAGGTCCAGTTACCTTTAGGTAGTTTGGCTGAGTAACTGTACAGCTAAACTTTTGGAAAAAAAATAGGGTTAATGTGCATAGCAGCACACACAAAGACCACATGAAACTGGCAGAGTTTTGTTTTCAGTATTTGGAATCAGCAATTTCAAGTACATACACACACCCTTGCCTTGCACTGTATGGCTCCCAACCTGCGCCCAAGAATGCCCATTGAGGAACGTTCCAGGTCCATTCCTCAGAAATCTGCCCCATTAACCCAGCTTCCCCAGAAGAAGAGTCAGCATCCATCCAGAATACCACCTCAATTCCTGTAGGCCTTAGGGAAATGGGATGGTGGAGTGCAGTTCAAAGCATGGCCAGATGGATGGCTTGGTCCACTGATCTTTACTGTGTAAGTGGACCCATGCAGGAAAGAAGGATGTTCCAGGCTGCAGCTTCTCCTGCTCCCGCACAGACTTCTTAAGTCTAAGCAATGATGTTGTGTTCTATCTACTTCCAAACCAATCTCCAGCCAGTATGCTCTTCTCCTTCCTGCACTCCTTACATAATTTATTTAATCTTGAACAATCAGCTGTAAGAATCTGTACTTTTTGTTTCTCATTACACAAAGTTTTCTAGCTTTCTACATTTTATATGTTTTCATGATTTTGGGGTCTCTATTTGATTTTCACTGGTCATCCTCATGATCCAATAAATTCTTAGATTCCTGCAATACATCCACATTCCAAATGTTTCTCTTTTATATAGTAGCCAGCACTGAAGTCCACAATTCCACACCTTACAGCAGAGCAGAGAATACCTAACAGTTGAACTGAGACTGCTGTATTTAACATTTAGTACGGCAACTATTGTTTTATGTCTATTTTATCGTAAATTAATTAATAAATAATAAAACAGGTGATAAACAATGGTTGTAGTACCAAATGTTAAAGATCAATAGTCCAACAACCGTGTCCTTCATTGGGAGATCCATGGACCACACCGGCCCTGCCAAACTGTCGTCTTCACCCTTTAACTCTCATTAATCTTGCATTTTTCTCTGTTCTGGTGCTAGCACCTTGTTCCAGTCACTCTGTTTTCTTCAACAGCTTATGCACATATACACAGCACAACTGTGTGCATTCATACAGATGAACTATCCTCATTAGTTGATCAGCAGGTAAGCAAAACGTCCCATAATTTATTCAGACTATATTAGATTATGTAATTGTATGTATAACATGTGCATATTTTTAATTGCTCCAAGTCCTTCAGTATATCCTCCATTATATCATGCTACATCAAACCCAGAACTTCACATGCTACTTCAAGATTTTCCTGAAATGCCTATAAAAACATACAGTAATTCACAGTAAACAACTGATACTTTAGTGGCATGACTAATAATCCTAAATACTCATGTGGAGATATGTCCATCTTGTTAAATAAAGCATGACTCACTTCTGAATGTGCACATACAGGGCTGTACTATAATGTGAAATCCCTATAGACACAACAGGGCTCAGTTGTGAATAAACATGTGCAGTATTGTTCAAAAGTATAAACCAGTAAATCCTTGACTCAAATCTCCCCATCAACTTGCCTCTCATTCACAATGAGGTGTTATATTAGTTATATCAAAATACTTAACATGTATTTTGTATAAGATTACTATCACATTGAGAACACCCTTAAGATACCCAGGAAGTGTTGCATAAATTCTACAGTTTAATCTCAAAAGTGCTAGAGCAGTTCTTGTTGTTTAGGGATATAAACAATCCAATCTGCATATGAAATGTAACTTTAGATCCATTCCTCTCATATTTTCTTCAGTTCTGTAGAAAGCAAACACACCATTGAAAGAATGGTGAAGTGGCTTAATAAGCAATCACTTCAGGATATTGGCAAATTAATCACTGCCTCTGCTCCTTGGCAGAGGGCAGGAAAAGTTAAAATTTATTGACTGCATTTGGACTATCGTTGATGTGCTTCATCAGTTATAAAAAAATTAAATAAATCTTTTCTTTGCCTTGTCGTAAAGAACTGGCCCCAGTCAAATCCACGACAGTGGCTTTTGCTGCACAGTTTCTTGACCAGGCCTTTAAGAGAAGGCAAATAAATATATTTTTTTATAACTTATATAGTGTATCAGTGATAGTCCATATACAGTTTAAAAATCACTTCTCCTGCCCCTCTCCTGAGGAGCAGAGGAAGTGAGTAATATGCCAATATCCTGAAATGGCTTGCTTATTAAGCCACTTCATTATATTGGGAGGAATGATTTCCATGTGAACCACAGGGCTAGATTAGATTGCTCTAATCAAGCCTGATCATTTCAAAATGGCCCACATTATCTCACTCTCTGCTAATAATGTAGCTACACTTGCAGTCTTTTGAAGTTGGTCAGGACACATTAATGCTGGAATCGTAAACACATTTACTCTGGCACAAGCCTCACTGTAATCCAGTGGTAGTTGCTTCCAGGTAAAGATGCTTAAGATTGTGTTGTAAGGCTGTTTCATCAACTGATCCATTAGGAATAATATTATGTCTTTTTTTGCCTATTCAGAAATACCTGACTCTGAAACATCCTTAACCCAGTATCATTACTCTGTAATTTTACCTGGCCAAGGAACTAGATTACAGCTACACTTGTACTGGTAATGTGAGGACTATTATAGATACTTTCAATGATATATATACCATATTCATTAATTTGCGAGACACTTTGGCTTTTCGTTTCAAGAACAACATAGGTTAAAAAAACAAGTGAAGATACTACTGGCACCAGCTCTCCTCCAGAGACAAACCACAACTCTCTGATATCTAACCAAAAAAAAAAGCCCTAAATCACCGTCATCCATGTAATGCTTGCTGGGAAACCTCTGGTTCCAATGCTAGCTCCTCCCGGTGTGTGGTGTCTATAGGTGGCTGGGTGGGTGGGTCATTTTTCCTCAAAATCAACTCGAATCCGTGCGGCGGGGTAAGAAATACGCCATCCCACCTCAGGTAGGAAGAAAATGGAGCCGGCCAAAGATGGGAAAGCCATTTTGAGGTAGCGGGGCAGAGTATCTGTGAGGCGCGCCCTTCCCTTTTCCATCATCCTCCCCCCCCCCCCCGCGTGCTCTTGCGGGCAGGGCGAGCCCCGGCCCTGAAGCAAGAGGGCTGGAAGCCACCTGACGCCTGGCATGCCGCGCCCGCCTGAGCCTCACCCAGATACTCCAGCCCCGACTGAGAAAGACGATCGGCATTCAGCATCCTGTCAACTCCTGCTGCTGCCGCCGTCGCTCCTACTCCTCTTTTTTCCTAGCGGTCTCCAGGACACCAGACGCCAACGCGAAAGAAATGGTCTCCGGATGGAAACAAGCCCTCTCACAACAAGGATCCTGTCTGATGAAGAGGAACGGGGACAGCGGCGCACCCGGAAATTATCCTTTCTCCCATTTCTCCAGCCTGATGCCCAGCTGCAGTAACCATCTTGCAGTGCAGCCACTCATAAAAATCGTTTTTGCATTTTGATTTCAGAAAACCCCAAAGGTCTTTAGAAGCAACCAAGACAAAAATGGCTGGCATTCATTTGTTTCACCAGATCTGTCTTTTATAGATGTGTGAGCTGCAGGTCATCTCCTCCAGCTGTAACCATTTCATTTAAAAGCGAAGAAGCAGGTCCTCTTCTTAAAAACAGAACGTCAGAATTATCATCTTCAAGACCCGGCTGTCTATGAGCCGAGAATTATAGATGGAATATCTAAAAGGACTAAAATGTTTTCTCATTGGTAGGAAAAGTCACCTTTTGAAGGTTGTGACCAAATTGTGATAAAAAAATAAGTATTTTTCCTCTGCTTAATTTCTATTCTACGTTCAGTAATCCATTTTATGATAGGGAAGTGTTATACTTTATGTCATCAACCAAGTATGCAAGAGTATTCAAGCCTTTCTTTAGTCAGACATTACTAACTTTATCCTTGTCTAACGCATGAAGCAGCCATGTGAATGCCAATTTAAGATTAATTAATGCTCAAAATGGTCCATTTTCTGATTCCTACTGTGTACAGCTACTTGTACTGCCATAGTTGCCAGTGATACTGTTTTAGGACTGCTCTGAAACAATCATTGAAACAACCATAACAGTGGCTAGTACCCTTACCCAGTGGATCATTCATCAAGCCATGAAACTTAACTTTTTAATTATAACTTTCTACCATATTGTCAAAATCTTTCTCTAAAATCCAAAAGAAGGTCCATATGGATCTCTGCTTTCAACAATGCTCTTAACAACGGTGTTATCTCAGACTTTCAAAATTAGGCTTCAACTGAAATAATAAATCAAAAAAGAGGTAACTGTTTCTGTTTACAAAAACACAAACACATGTCTGGTAATCTGCCTTTTCATATCCAATATTTATTATTACATTGATAGTTTATGTCACTCTCTCCAAGATACAAATATATAGTAGGGATCTTAACAATGTGTGTAGCATGGGCTGTATTGGGGAGGGGCCTTTACTCACAAAGACGTCATAATAGTGTTGCAGAGTTTTGAATTTCTGGTGAAATTCCTTGTGCTACACAGTACATGTACAGAGCCTCACAGAGGAGAATAGCTACAACTTCCCCAGCCCTTTCTCATTAACTGGCATTTAAACTTTCAGTAACTTACTCTGAGGCATTTGTAGTAAGAAGAGTAAAAAACATTTATTTATTTACAATTGCTTGAAATTAAAGACTAATGTATACTACAGCACTTTCTACATGTGTACTTAGCAATAAACTGAACAGATCAACAACAAACAAACAATTGCCTCCAACAGACGAATAAGAGGGAAACAGCACTCAGCAGAGAGACTGGTCTCTATTTGAAGTCAAAGGCTGGACAGAACATTTGGTTAGTGCTGGATAGACAATCATTCAAGCCCAGAAAAGTGCCTCCCAGTCACACAAACTACAGACAGCATGTGAAGTTGCAAATGCTACTCCAATAGGTAGTACCATTGGCTTCCAGGTCAATTCCCAGAACCAGAAAGAATGTAAGGTGTAAGAGGCTGAATAACTGGTTAATAATAAGTACACTTTGTCAAGTCAATTCCAAGTTATGGTGATACTGTCCAGGGTTTCCTAGATGTAGCACACTCAGAACCATCCCCTTCTTTAGAGGGTGCCCTACCACTGTGTAGACTGCCCAGAGTCATACAAGTAGACTCTTCTATAATGCACAGTGAGGAACCAAACTCCTCACCTCTGTGCTATCAAGCAGCAATAGCTGACTATTGCATTTCGTTTTGTACTACAAGTGTCTACTCCACATAACAGAGCATAGCTCTGGACTAGGCTAACTGGTTTTTCAAGAGAGCCTTTTCAGAGTGGGCCTGGCATCCCACCTGGCATCTATGTTATGGTCTTCTTCCTGGCACCAGATAAAGACCTTAGGATTCTCTCAGGCATTCTTGTTCTTGTGCTTTTAAAGATGATACTGGTGCTTTTTAGATCTCAGCATCGTTTTTGTCCTTATGTGGACAGCATACGTACAGTACATATGCTAAGTAACCTGTATATCCGTAGATTGGAAATTGGCCCTTTTAGACTACAACTCACAGAATGACAGAGGCTATAGTTGAAGAATTCAAAAAGTTGTATTCCCAAAAAGTAACTTTTGCAAGCTCTGGTACATGTAGATTTAAAAGTTAACCTTTTTTGCTGCATTTTCTCCTAAATTTATTGTTTGCTTTTTTTCTCTTGCCCTCTTTTTTTCTTTTAAGGCAGTAAAAGGGGAAATGATCATTTTGGACACAAAGGCCATTTGCAGTTATAACAATTACAACTTTCAGCACTGCTGAAAGTGCTGACTTTTAATTACTGTAAAGAGGCTAAATAAAAACAAGATGTTGCTTCTGGAGCTCTTCACACATTCTTATCTCTTTTTCCTTGGTCTGCTAGCGTTGTAATTACCGTGTTTCCCCGAAAATAAGACAGGGTCTTATATTAATTTTTGCTCCAAAAAACACATTAGGGCTTATTTTCAGGGGATGTTTTATTTTTTTCATGTACAACAATCTATATTTATTCAAATATATGCTGATTTCAAGATGTGGGAGGAAGGGGCCTGCATCAGAGACTAACTTGTTTTTTGCCTGTTTGTTTATATACTAACCAATCAGAGGGATTTGTTGTTTCCCGGGTTAAATAAGCTCCGCCCCTTCTCACCATGAGGTTTGAGAAACTCCATTTTGTAACAGAGATCCTTTGTGTCCTTGCAAGATGCTAGACCTCCAGACAGGATCTCTGAACCCCAGAGATCCTCCTAGCCACGTGGGCTAAAGAAAGAAACCTTTGCTTTTACTATTAATTCTTTTTTGTATCAACCTGAAACCTACTGAGTGCCTATTCATGTGAGTTAAATATACAAAACCTTTTTACACTTAAAGATCGCCTCCTGAGTGTTGTTTTTGAACAAAAGTGCTAGGCTTTGGTGAGGGTGGATAAACAAGGGAACTTCCCTAGCTAATTCTACCCTGAGGTAGCTAACCTTCCACTGTGCATTTTACAGGAACTTAAGCGAGTTCCCCAAGAACTCTCAACAGGTTATGTGGCCCAGTTGAGTAACCAAACACAGCCAGCAATCCCCCTCAACCAAAAACCAAAGCTAGCTGAAGAGATTTTTTTGACTAGAAGGAGGCAGGACTCAGCATGGCAGACAGGAAGGAAATTCTAGGAAAATTACCAGTGTTGACCACAGTGAATTTTGAAAGATGGAAGGAAAGATTAATGGTTGATTTATCAGCTCTTGAACTTGATGAATGTTTAAATTCAGACAGACCTGCAGAAGAAAGAGCCAGGAAAGATTGGGAGAAGAAGGATAGAAATGCAAAATCAATAATTTACCACAGTCTAACAGAGCTCATTTATGGCCTATGAAGTTATACCAAACTACCAGAGAAATAGAGATTCATGGATAATTGACAGTGGATGCACACAGCATGCAACCAATGAGAAAACATTTTTTAAAACTTTTGATTCACGGACCACTGGAGAGATTAGGGTTGCTGATGGGAACTGTGTAAAGATCCAAGGAAAGGGATCTGGGACTTTGATGTGTCCAGTACCAAATGCAATCTATGAAAATACTGTGAAGGAAGTTGTCTATGTACCAAAGCTGGAATGCAACATGATAAGCGTGTCAGCTCTTGGGAAAAAGGGTTTTAAAATACATTTTGATGGTGAAAAATGCATAATTGAAAAGGACAATGAGATATATTTGGAAGGTTATGAATCTAATGGCATCTATAAAGTCAGTATCTTAGATGAACAGGTGCAAATCAACACAGCGCAGACGGTGCAAGAAGAGGTGAACAGCCTGGACCTGTGGCATCGCAGATTTGCACATAGAGATACGAACGCGATCCTGGAACTGCACAATAAGAACCTAGCCAAAGGAATTGAGGTAAAACCACGTGACACAAACAAGACAACCAGGTGCGTAAATTGTCTTACAGAAAAAGGGGTCAGACCCTCATTTCACTCAAGTACTGAACAAAGAAGCACAAAGGTGTTGGAATTAATTCACACTGACCTGTGTGGGCCAATTAATGTGCCATCAATGGGAGGCAACAGATATATTCTAATTTTTGTGGATGATTTTTCAAGGTATTGTGTCACCTACCTACTGAAGGACAAGAGTGAGACCCACAACCTTCTGAGGAAATATGTGGCCATGGTGAACAACAAATTTGGAAGAAAACCTCAGGCGTTTCAATCAGACAACAGTGGTGAGTACATTTCAAACCACACACAAACATTCTTTGAGGAACAAGGTATTCTACACAGAAGGACTGTTCCATACACACCAGAACAAAATGGAATAGCTGAGAGAAAACTAAGGTCTCTTCTAGAGATGACCAGATGCATGCTTGCACATGCAGAACTACCCAACAAACTTTGGGGTGATGCAATCATGACAGCAACGTATCTCCAGAACAGATTGCCAACAAAAGGCACCACAAAAACACCTTTTGAACTTTGGCATGATAGAATCCCGAACATTTCACACATTAGAGTATTTGGAAGCATTGCATACTCCTACATTCCCAAGGAGAAAAGGCATAAACTGGACTCTAGAACAGAACAAACAATTCTTGTTGGATATGCTTCCGGTGTCAAATGCTACAGAGTAATGAATCTGAGAACTGGTGAAGTCAGTGCAAGACATGTGGTTCACTTTGATGAACAAAGAAAGGCTGACAGGAGAGGGACTGTGCTAGACAGCTCCAATGAGCAGGATCAACGCAACCAACCTCTCCTAGACATACTTATGCCAGTGCCCTCACAAACCAAACCAGAGGAAGTGGAGGATGAGGATGAGGCACAGGATGAGAGCAGTACACCAAAAGAAGGGGATACAGATGAAGCAGTCGACAATGCTGTGGAACTGGAAGATGGCACCATGCCACCAGAGGTTCCAGAACCAGAAGTCAGACGCTCATCACGATCCAACAGAGGTGTGCCGGCCCCTCGCCTGTCCTACCTTGCAAGACCGTCGCAGACAGATGAACCAGCAACCTGGGAAGAGGTTGAACAAATGCCAGCACAAGAGGGCACCAAATGGAGACAAGCTGCAAAGGAGGAGATAGAAGCCTTACATAAAAATGAAACATGGACACTGACAAGGCTACCACCAGGCAAGAAAGCAATTGGATGCAAATGGGTTTTCAAAGAGAAAAAGGGAGCAGATGGAGAAGTGGAACGCTACAAAGCAAGATTAGTTTCCAAAGGATTTCTTCAGAAGTATGGAGAAGACTTTGATGAAACTTTTGCTCCAGTTGTCAGACACAGCACCATAAGAATGCTCCTGAGTATAGCAGCCTCCAGACAAATGCAAGTCAAGCACCTAGATGTCAAGACTGCATTTCTACATGGAGAGATTGAGGAGGAACTGTACATGGAACAACCACCAGGTTTTATTGACAAGAAGCACCCTGACCTTGTCTGCAGACTGAAGAAAGGCCTCTATGGGCTGAAACAAGCAGCCAGAGCCTGGAATGAGAAACTGAAAAAGATGCTACTTCAACAAGGTTTCAAGCAAGGAAAGGGAGATCAGTGCCTGTATACTAGAAACAGGAATGGACATTTCACATATATTCTAGCTTATGTTGATGACCTGATAGTGGCCACCAATGAGGAAAGGGAGTACAGAAGTGTAGTACAGAAACTGAGCAAAGAGGTAGAAATAAAGGAATTGGGAGATGCAACATACTATTTGGGCATTAAAATTGAGAAAGAGGCAGATGGTTCATATCTGTTGAGTCAGAAACAAAAGATACTTGAACTTTTAGACATGTTGAATATGCAGGATGCCCACAGTGCTGCAACACCCATGCACACAGATTTTCTTAAAAATAAAGAGAAAGGAGAACCTTTACCCAACAATAGCCAATATAGAGCAGCTATAGGAAAGCTTTTGTACTTGACAACTACTGCGAGACCTGACATTGCCACTGCAGTAGGAATACTGAGCAGAAAAGTCAGCTCACCAACACAGAGTGACTGGACAGCTGTAAAGAGAGTAGCTAGATATTTGAAAGGGACCATGGACTTTAAACTAAGATTGCCAGCTAACAAGAACCCAAAACTTGTAGGGTGGGCAGATGCAGATTGGGCAGAAGATAGCGAAGGTCGTAAATCTACCAGTGGTTTTCTGTTTCTGTATGGTAATGGTCCTATCTCATGGGGCAGTCATAAACAAGATATTGTAGCTTTATCTTCCACAGAGTCTGAGTTTGTTGCAGCAGCAGAAGCATGCAGAGAACTGCTATGGCTGAAGAAACTACTGATGGACTTTGAAATAGATGAAGAAACACCTTTCCAGATGATGGAAGACAACCAAAGCTGCATCAAACTATCACAGGGAGAGAAGATGAACGCGCGCACCAAACACATTGATGTTAGATATGAGTTTGTGCGTGACCTGATCGAGAAGGGTATCATCCAGATGACCTATTGTCCAACTAAGGAAATGAAGGCGGACATCCTGACAAAACCTCTACCAAGAGATCGCTTTCAGGACCTGCGAACCATGATGGGACTTGTTGAAATTTAGCATGCTAGATTGAGAAGGGGTGTTGGCTAATCAGCAATCCAAATGCTAATTTCAAGATGTGGGAGGAAGGGGCCTGCATCAGACACTAACTTGTTTTTTGCCTGTTTGTTTATATACTAACCAATCAGAGGGATTTGTTGTTTCCCGGGTTAAATAAGCTCCGCCCCTTCTCACCATGAGGTTTGAGAAACTCCATTTTGTAACAGAGATCCTTTGTGTCCTTGCAAGATGCTAGACCTCCAGACAGGATCTCTGAACCCCAGAGATCCTCCTAGCCACGTGGGCTAAAGAAGGAAACCTTTGCTTTTACTATTAATTCTTTTTTGTATCAACCTGAAACCTACTGAGTGCCTATTCATGTGAGTTAAATATACAAAACCTTTTTACACTTAAAGATCGCCTCCTGAGTGTTGTTTTTGAACAAAAGTGCTAGGCTTTGGTGAGGGTGGATAAACAAGGGAACTTCCCTAGCTAATTCTACCCTGAGGTAGCTAACCTTCCACTGTGCATTTTACAGGAACTTAAGCGAGTTCCCCAAGAACTCTCAACAGTAATTACCGTGTTTCCCCGAAAATAAGACAGGGTCTTATATTAATTTTTGCTCCAAAAAACACATTAGGGCTTATTTTCAGGGGATGTTTTATTTTTTTCATGTACAACAATCTATATTTATTCAAATACAGTAATGTCATCATCTTCTGGTTGCTGCACAATGCTGCACAATGGTGGAGGGCGGGGTTTCACTTAACTAGGGCTTATTTTTGGGGGGAGGGCTTATATTACGAGCATCTTGAAAAATCATACTAGGGCTTATTTTTAGGTTAGGTCTTATTTTCGGGGAAACAGGGTAGTTGTTATAAAACCACAGCAGAAATCACCTGTTCCCCTGGAGCTCTTCACACATTTAATCAGCCGTTAAGAGTATAAAAAAAAAACCAAAAAAACAAAAACAAAACACCAGCGAGCTTTCAATGATAAATCATCTTCTTCAAAGCTGTGCATCAAGTTCTTGTGAGTAGCTCTAACTTATATGCTGTTATTAATATCTCAAATTCACATGGCTGATGATGCTGAAGGCAGGTTGGATTATTAGATGGAGACAGTGCAGCATGCAAGTTGTTTCAAGGTTTATTCTAGTCACTTGATATTCTTGTGCTCACTGGCTCTCGTCCTATGGCCCCAAAGTCACAAACACGATGAAACATTTTCCACACTGATGTGCATCTACACTGTAGTTGTTAAGGGTCTTATAGAGAATTGTCAGTCCTGGAAATTACAGCAGTATTGTGGTGGTGACTGCACCACAAGCTGGCCAAGACCACATGTTCAGCAACTACTACAAAGCTGTTTCTTTCATGTATTGTCTCTGTTTCCACAACAAGCACAGAATGCATCACTCATTTTCTGAGAGAGAATTTAGCAACTGCATGCAGATTTACAGTCTTTTCTCATTATGAAATCCTCCGGCTATTGCTTCAACACATACAAATGACAGCCCAGGACTCCATCATTTACTTCATGATACCCCAAAGGGCGGTGTGAACTGACCATAGATCAACACACTAAAACAAGACTGCAAATCTGCATGCAGTTGCTAAATTCTCTCTCAGAAAATGAGTGATGGCACATTTCCCACTTCCATTAGTCTTGGAAGTGGGAAATTCAACAGTGCAATACCAGTATGATGACATATTTGGAATTTGCTCAAAAAGGACATAGTGAAAACTGCATTTTTAAAAGAAGAACATATGTTCAGAGTCCTTGATTTCCATCTTGCTATCGTTTGCCTTCCCCCCACACACACACAGACACTCTTTGTTTTACAAGGGTAAAATCTATGGGATCTTGGGTCTGTTAGTTTTCTGTCTTTGTGCCTTGCTGCTTGGCACAGCGAAACACAAGCTGAAACCCTTTATTCTTTAACTGAAGTTCTTTAAATAGCACCTCTCCACCCACAGTAGCAAATGCGAGTGACACATGCAGAATAATAAAAATAAATTAACATCATGCAACTATTCCAAGGGCAATGTCTTGTTTTTAAAAGTTTCAGTCACTGGAACATTTTCATCTGGCTCACAGCACTTTCCAGCAGATTAAAACATTTGATTTGCCTAGTTCTTTGGCAGATTTTATTGCTATAGTATCTACAGAGCTGTGCTTTAGGAAACAGCTTTTTGAACTCTGCTATACCAATGCCAAATACTTTTTAAACCATAAAAACCATTTCTTTAAATTGTGCTTATACTTTTAAGATGACTCAAACCAATATTTTCAAGATCTCTCAGTGAAACTTTGACAACTAAAATTCCTAATAGAAATAATAGTATAATACCTTTTCTCATTTAAACTGCAGAGTTCAATTCCACATTCTATGACGACAGGTAAAATTGATGCATTTTTGTGACTTAGGCATTATCAAAATTGCAATATCAAATGATGACTAATATTATGAAAAAATTATTTGAGATTAAAAACTAGAAACAGAAACATATTTCCCCAATAGAGTCTGAAACTGATATACTATTCAATGAGGGTGACACAATGTACCATGCTCTACATGTTTACTGAGGAGTATGGCCTTCTAATGAGACAATCCGAAACAAAACAAGATAGAGCTGGCTGATCAGCTCAGCTACTGGAGAAGAACACAATATGTACAAATAGTGGTGTTACTAATGAAGCAATTTGATTAAAGCTGAAAGGACATCTAGTTGCTGTTTTGCACAGAGGCAAAATGTAAGTCCAATGCTAAAAAATGACTTCACTGCATTGGGGAATTTGGGTTTCCCTGGGTATGTTCACTTTATCTAGCCACCTAAGGAGAGGAGGAAATTTGCAAAAACAGCCTTGTTGACAGCTTGTTAATGTATGTGTTCTGTAGCCCTGAGTCACAGGGATAGGAGAACTACTTTATAAGCTATAAATAAGGACAGAGTGGCAATTTACTCCTCTCATTTCCTTTCCTCGTAAACTAAGCAAACAGAGTCTTGCGCCCAGTTTTTTAAAAAAAGTCACTGTGGAGACTTTTCAAGAATTCTCTTTTAGGATGGCTGAGAAAAACTGTAGGTTACCTCAGGTGAGGGCAGGTTTTCTTTTGAGGAGGAGTGGCAGGGTAACACAAGGGGGAAAACCCTTTTTAATTTTATTTTTAATCAGCACACACAACCATTTTAGGAATGGCAGAAAGCAAAGGCTCATTTTGCATTGGTTCAGATGATCACATAATCTGAATCAATGCAAATGGATCTGATGTAAAAAAAAAAAAAGTAGTTGCCATTGTGGAGGCAAAAACTTCAGGTTTGGGGGAGGGTTGCTCCAGGCTGATTTGTATTTGCTTTTACAGAATGTGGTCAACAGGAGAAAAAAAAGTGAATCAGCCCATCTAAACCCTGTAGCGTTTTCTGCATTTTTTGCCAAATTAGTCGCACACTAAAATGACTAAATGGAGGCTACTGTACTTCAGACACATCATGAAAAAACAAGAGTCACTGGAACAGGCAATAATTCTGGGGAATGTGGGTGGCAGTAAGGAAAAAGGAAGACCAAACATGAGACGGATTGACTCAGTAGAAGAACTATAGACCTTAGTTTGTAAGGATCCTTTGGAGACCTTTAGTTCTTAGTTTCACCATAATTCAGAAATCACTTGACATATAACAAGAAGTCTCATTGAGTTTAATGAGTTTAAAGTCGTGTGTTCAATGTACAAAAACCCTGAACAAAGTTGTGTGATACTTTTATAGGAGCACTGACATATTAAGAAAAGGTGAGCTTTCAAATTCAGCAGGACCTTCTTTCAGACAGTGTGCTGCAGAGCATGAGGGCATGAAGGGAGAAACAGGAAAATTCAAAAAATTATCTTGACCAGATATTGTGTGTGTGTGCATGTCCCGAGATGGAGATGTTAAGCTTGTTGCATGAGACAATGCATTATGAGTTGTCTAGTGTCTATGCCTCTGTCACTGATGATACATCACAGCAGCCACACAGACAAGCTACAGCAATACACAACTTGGCTGACAGAACCCCAAAAGCAGGCAAGGAAATAGGTGAGTTAGGGAGGAATGGCATACCTATGCCCTTAGTAACAAGCTGATGAAAGAACTGATGTCAGGATGGCTGCTCCCATGAATATCACTTTTTTGTTTTGTTTTGGTATAGTAAAGAAAAAAACATGCCTCCACCCCTGCCTGCCTCCTACTCTGCATGTTTCACCACAAGGAATTATAGGAAAAGGCATAAGTACACAGGGTCACAACACATCAGTCCACTATCCATCACTTATAGAGCCCCACAGAGATAACAATGGGGATGAAAGGACACCCACATGATTTGGCCCCTTCATGCACAAATTAGAACTCTGATGTTGGGAGTTTCCACAAACAGCCTGGCCTAATAGGAGCCTGGGCATGTAGCAAGATGGACAGCCAAAAATAATCAAGTATTTAAATAAGCAAGAGAAAATTCAGACTGAACACAAAGTTAATAAGTTTTCATGTATTTCTTAAGTAATGATGCAAAGCTGTCTCCTAAAACAAATTAGTCTGCAGCTAAATTAAAGTGTAATTTATACAGTTTAATTCATAACTAGGTCTTGCATCTCTTTACTACACCGTATACATTTACACTGTTTTCCTTTTAAAAAAAAACCAGACAAAATGTCTTTAAAATATTCCCATATACGATCTTTTTGAACCAACACCTATTGTGGTTTGTGAGGTTATCTTTGGGACTACAAGTATACACTGTACAGTACGTACTTGGTTCTCTTTTTTCTGCTTTACACTGCCTTAGCCAAGCTACACCTACATGTACTGTAAACAAAGTAACAAACAGAAGGAAAATGCTCATGACTCATAGGTAAAAGTACAGTTTGATAAACCAGGGGTGGTTGTTTTCACTGGATGAAAACAGAACACCTTTGTTTGTAGGTAGGGTGTAAATATTTAATCTTAATATTCTAAAAATGTGCAAACTGATACAGTACTTGGTTAATGTCGGAAAGCCTGCATTAACCTCCATCCTTCTGGATGAAATAACTTTCATTAAGTGAGTTCTGGGATATTTTCTCACCCCATGGGAATTCTCTTATATTGCAGGATATTAAAATGTTCTAATATTCTATCCTGAAAACAAAACAGACTTTGCCAATTAAAATGTCTTTTAAGGCAGGGCCCTTCTTTGTACCAGTCATTCTACAGAGAATAACAGCTTATTGTTTTGATGCAGCAGTGGCCCAGCAAGCAAATTTATCACACATGGCACACTATCTGCAAGTTTTCTAGTGTGGAAGTAACTAGAAAGGGGGCTGTATGGCATATTCTTTCAAATGATGCCAAGATAAATTGAGTGTTTGGTTAGCAAGCTTTCTGTCAATTCTAACCTAGTGAAAATATGGTCCACTTACCACACTTCATCCAGCACTGCAATAGGATTGAACCAGTGTTGCTACTATGCTATGACCAATCTGGCCTTCCCATTGGGTACCAGGTTGAGGGAAACATCTCCCCTCAAAGGATATGTTGGTCTTGTGTGAGGGTTCGAGTTTTGGCTCCAAATTCAATTCCAAGAAATCAGTAGATCTTTGTTGTTTCAAAACAGGTGTGGGATTTATTGGTGCATTAAACAATAAACAAGTGTCTGGAACATGATTATGAGTCCTTTCTCCTTCTACAAACGGGTCCGGAAGGGGCTTCCACTCGTTAAACAGGAACGGGTTTCTATAACTGTTGTCCCATGGTCATGGGAGATCAGCGGGGACCCAGTCCTTTATGGTCTGCCTCGTCGTGCCTTCCAGCAGGGGCACGGTCTCCTCGTCCAGGTTGTCATCCCACAGGATCCGTCCATCGGAGTCTCGGTTCTCCCAGGGTCCTCCCTGTAACTCCTTCTCTTCATCTCCCTTACTCTCCATTCCAATCTTTCTCTCCTTTCTCTCTCTACTCATTCCTTTTCCTCTCTCAATCTCCTTCTCCACTCCCTCGCCTTTGCTTCTTCCCAATAAAGAGGGTCTAGGGGGAATCTCCACTCTTCTCCTATAATCTGCCTCCTCTTTTGGCACTCTTAATCTCTCCCATAATCCAGTCCAAGCATCCTGCATCCACACCCATTCCCAACCGGGCGGTAACTGGTCTTTTCTCCTCTCTACCTCCCCCGTCCCTGCTTCAAACTCCACCCTCCTTTTTCTCTCTCTTCCCGCCTTTTCTCCCTGAAGCTCCCCTATCATCACTTTCTGTATGTCTTCTGTCAGATCCTCTATCACTGTCTCCTGCTGAGGTTCCACTGTAGGTTCTGGTGCGGGTTTGGGGTCCACTTCCTTAGTTTTGTTGTTGAGGAGGGACGGCTCTCCAGCGAGTGGGGTATCCCTCTCGCCCTCTGTCTCACCTCTTGTCATAACAGCATTTCCACACATTTATGCCATATTTTCCTGGCTTACTTGGCATATTCTGCTGGATCTGACACTTACCACTAAACTCAACTAAGTGTCAAAGCTTAGAAACATCCCTGCAGCATTTTCAAAGCTGATGAACAAATATTATACACCATGTATTTCAAAAGGCCCCATGCATCATTCTACACATCATATATGTTTCCTTTTTGTCAAATCCCTAGGATATTGTGAATTAAAAAAAAATCTTCAGGCTTAAAAATGGTCTGAAATGGCAGTGCCCTGAGACTGGACGCCACAGTTCCTGCAAGGCTTCATGTTGACCAAGATACACCAGGAGCTACAAGCCAATGTATGCCTTCAGCTCAATGATATCAAGAGGCTTGCATGCTTTAATTTTTGTAGGGTTCTTCTCATTCCAGGCCCTAAATTCTCTCTCTCATTCCCCCTCTCTTTGAAACCCTGTTGTTTGGTGTAAGCCAAATTGCAACTTTTGGTCCATTCCTCCCTAGTAAACAAACCATCCCTGCTGTGACTCTCAGGGGAGGCACATGCTGGTTTGATACATGTGCAAACCCCCCTGAAAATTGAAGTGAATATACTTTGTTTCTCAAGGAGGAATGGACCAAAAGCTATGATTTGGTTTATACTGAGCAACAGGATTTTTGTCAATTAATGCTCTGAACAAACACTGTAATTGGAGTCTGAATGAGCAACATTTAGCAGGTAGAATATCTTCATCTTTACATCTGCAGGGATCCTTTTCAGAGTCAGCCTGAAAGAGTCATTCCAGAGCTACCTATGAAGTATAACATGTTTTTGCTTCATTGCATTTCCAAAGTACCAAACCAAACCATGGAAACAGCTGGCCAGGCATACTGAATTGTTACTTTTCCCCATCCTTGCTGTCAAAACAACAATAACAAAAACAAAACAAAACAAAACCCTAATCTTTAAAAGAATAAATCATAATAAACCTCAAAACTTTCAACTGTTCTGCAGAGCAGACTTGTTTATTTGAGAATGGGATCATGGCACAATGCCCTCAAGTCAATCTGGGCAAAGGCATTCTCCCCCACAAATTGCAGACTTTTATAGTCTTGTCCCAATATGTGTCAATCACAGACATTGATTCATGTGTAAATTAAGTTACTGTTTGGAACTTCTAAGTTGCAATGCATTTTAGACAGTACATTTTGTGGTTTGGGGTTGACTTCTATTAAGTTCCTCTTTTCAAACTTCTGTTGTAGTGATTTAATTTCTGTGGTTAATTTCCAAGCCGCTGCAACAGTTTTTCAATTGCTTCTCACTCAGAAGCTTCAACTTTGCAAGCTAAATCATATCTATATTCTATGTGCCTATTATTAAAAGATTTGATTGATATGGTTGGTAAAAATTATTTGATAACACTGCTTCTACAAGATTCTGAAGCATATGTCCAAAGTACTGCACCTTGGAAAAAGAAACCAATTGCACGGTTACAAGGTGGGGGATACCCGGCTCAGCAAAACTACGAGTGAGAAGGATCTTGGAATTGTTGTAGATCACAAGCTAAATATGAGCCAACAGTGTGATGTGGCTACAAAAAAGGCAAATGCTATTTGAGGCTGCATTAATAGAAGTATAGTTTCCAGATCCCGCAAGGTGCTAGTTCCCCTCTATTCAGCAATGGTTAGGCCTCACCTTGAGTATTGTGTCCAGTTCTGGACACCACACTTCAAGAAAGATGCTAACAAATTGGAACAAGTTCAGAGGAGGGTGACAAGGATGATCAGGGGGCTGGAAACCAAGCCTTATGAGGAAAGGATGAAAGAATTGGGCATGTTTAGCCTCGAGAAAAGAAGACTGAGGGGTGATATGATAGCACTTTTAAAATATCTGAAAGGCTGTCATACAGAGGAGGGGCAAGATCTGTTCTCGATCATCCCAGAGTGCAGGACATGCAAAATGGGCTCAAGTTAAAGGAAGCCAGATTTCGGTTGAATATCAGGAAAAACTTCCTAACTGTTAGAGCAGTACGACAGTGGAACCAGTTACCTCGGGAGTTGGTGAGTGCTCCACCACTGGAGGCATTCAAGAAAAACGTAGATAATCACCTGGCAGATATGCTTTGATTGTATTCCTGCATTGAACAGGGGGTTGGACTTGGTGGCCTTGTAGGCCCCTTCCAACTTAACTTTTCTATGATTTCTATGATTCGATTATTGTTTCTCAGCTCCAGAGTTCATAGATGAAACAGAGTATCTAGATTCACTTCAATTTGACTTCAGGCCTGTCTATAGAGGGAGCTAGCTTTGATCACCTTAATGGACAACCTACACCAGGAAACAGATAGGGTCTTTGTTAGTTCTGCTGGACAGCTCAGAGACTTTAAATAACATTTACCATGGTATCTCTTCTGGGTTACCTCTCTGGGATGGGATGTGGAAACTCTGTTTTTCAATTACTCTGGAACTTTCTGGAAGGATGAGCTCAGAAGGTGGTACTGTCAAGATAATTATGTATTTTGAATTAATCTGATTGTTCCATGAGTAGCCAAGGCATGGTGTGAGCACTACACATTCTCAGTTCAGGTGCTATTTGCTTTAACAGGGCCAGGAAATCTCATGGGCCTAGTTATGACATGCCATAAAGCTTTAGTCAGGAACTAGCAACTTTTGGTCCTCCAGATGTTGATAACATGTTATTCTCACTGCACCATTGTCTAAGATGGCTAAAGCAAATGGGAATTAAATTGCACAAACATCTGGGAATTGAGGGTCACAGGTTCCCTAAACCTGCCCAACTGCAATGCAACAGCATCTGGAATGCCAAGAGCATAGGTTCACCAAATCTTGCTTATATCAAGACTTGCTTTTTCAATGTTGTGCAATCTGTTTCTCAGGTCAATAAACTAGGAGCTACAAAATGACAGAAAGGGGGACAGCAAATTATGTACATGTGTCTGTCTGTCTGTTGTTATGTGCTGTCATGTAATATTTGAATTATGGCGACCTTATAAATCAATTACCTCCAAAGTGTTATCATTAAAAGCCCAACTCAGGACTTGTAAATTTAAGGCCATGCCTTCCTTTATTAAATCAATCCATCTCATACCTGGTCTTCCTTGTTTTCTGCTGCTTTCTCTGCACTTCTTTCTTTTCCAGTTAGTCACATCATATTATTATGTACCCAAAGTATGACAGTCAGATTAGAAATTTTTTAGTCTTGAGAGAGCTGTCTTGATTTGATCTAGAACCAATTTATTTGTCTTTCTTATGGTCTATGGCATACATAAAGCTTTCCTCCAACAAATATATTTTGAATGTATTTTTTCCAGCAATCCAGAATACCATAGTATGGATAGTATTGGCATTGGTCTCCAGAGACACATACAGAAGGAGCTATCTTTTAATGTTCCTGAATAACTACCCTTCCAATTTTCAGTCTTCTTCAGATTTGTCTCCATTTGAGTTGATGATTAAACCAAGATACAGAAAATATTTTATTTCAAATTTTTCATGGAAGTTATGTAAATCTTCTGCTGTTGTTATTTTTGTCTTCTTACTGTTCAGCTGTACAGTGGTGCCTCGACTTACGACCATAATCCGTTCCAGAAGATGGGCGTAACTCGAAATGGTCGTAATTTGAAGCACCATTTCCCATAGGAATACATTGAAACCCCATTAATCTGTTCTGGCCAAAAAAAATAATAATAAAAAAACACAAACAAACAGAGCAAGCCCCATCGGAATGTGATGGGGCTGAAAAATAATCACAAAAAAACACCCCCACACACAGCCAGCCCCATCAGAACGCGATGGGGCTGAAAAAAACAACACAAAAACCACCCCCACACACACAGCCAGCCCCATCGGAATGCGATGGGGCTGAAAAAAAAATCACAACCCCCCCCCCCCCACATACACAGCCAGCCCCACCGAGTTCCGATGGGGCTGAAAAAAAAATCACAAAAAACACCCACACACACACAGCCAGCCCCATCGGAACGCGATGGGGCTGGAAAAACAAACAAACAAACAAACAAAAAACCACACACACCAAGCCCCATCGGAACGCGATGGGGCTGAAAAAAACAAACAAACAAACAAAAAACACACCCACACACAGCCAGCCCCATCGGAACGCGATGGGGCTGGGGGAAAAAAACACACCAAAAAACATCATAGCACAGAAACATAACCCCCCAACCCAAACCCACCCTTCAAAACAAGGTAAATGTACTTACTCAGGAGCAGAAAGCAGCACCAGGCAGTCCAAACCCTCCTCCGACGCACACTCTCTAACCGTTGGGGCGAAAGAGCTACAAAGAAGCTCTTTGCCGACCAATGGTTAGTACCTACATTTGAATTCCCTGCCTTTTTTCCCTGCCTCTTTTCTGTTTGCAACTCGAAGCTCCGGCCGCAAGTCGAAGCAAAATTTTGCGGCCGGAGCTGGTCGCAACTTGAAATGGTCGTATGTCGGGATGGTCGTAAGTCGAGGCACCACTGTAATCCTATTTCTACATTATCTTCTTTGATTTTGCTCAACAGCAGTTTCAACCAATTGCTACTTTCTGACAGTAATGTGGTCTCATCGGTATACCTTAAAATTTTAAAGTTTCTTCTACAAATTTTCAAATCATCTCCATTTGCATTTGTTCATACTGAAGCAGTATTTATCTCCGTATTCAGACTTGTGACAACACGGGTCAAAAAGACTGGCCACCACTTGTAAAGCAGGGAGAAGATGGAAATTTTTTATTTTAAATAAGTTTTATCCTTCCTTTTGACAAGGACATCAAGGTGGCTTACAACAACTTAAAAACAACAACAGGAAAGCAGAAATGAACAACATACTGTATACCCTTCTGATGTTGAACAGCAACTCTCATCATCCCCCTCCATCAGTAATCTTGGCTAAGACTGATGAGAGAGCTATAATCCTATAACATTTATGGAGCAAATTGTTCTGTATCTGTGCCCTGCAATAAGAAGCCAAAATTAGAGTTGAACCGCATTCAACCCTACTTCTAGTCACCCCTGGTTTGCAAGATGGAGTAATGAGAAGATGTTCAGATGCCACCTAGTTTGACAAATCTTGGAACAAAAGAGATTATGCCCTTTTGACCCGACTCTGTTATGCTTTTCATGAGTGATTCTGGAAGAACCATAATTAAGGTTCTGGTCTCTTAAGCTAATCGAGCCTTGGTAAACCTAACAGTCAGTGTTTGCTGTACCCATGCTAACCACAATGATCTAAATTGGGCATGCAATTTCCAGGTTTTTTTTTTAAACTTCTGTGGTTCTTTAGAGAAATTTGGTAAGCACACATTGTAACCTTAGTGACTCAGAACATCTAACCACAAACTATTGTTACAAGAATTGTAGTAAGCAAGTTATAGCTGCGAAGAAGCAGCATAGATAAATGTGGATATAATGAAGAAGAACGGAAAAAGGAGAGTCCTAGTTACTGGAAGACCCAGTTAGACAGCAAAAAGTAAAAATGGAAACAAATGCTTCAGTGAGCACTTTAATTTTTGTAAACTGGTTTTCTAGGGAGGTGAATTACAAGTATTTGTCGGAGATATTTTAAAGTCTAGGTAAGTGTGTCCTGTCCTTGAGGTAAAGTGATCAAATCTAGAACTCCTCTAGTGAACTTTAGGCAGCCACAGATTCTGATTACCTGAGCAGGTTCTAAACTGTATATCAGAAGAAAATATGAAAAAACAAAATAAAGCATCCAAAAGGATATAATCTTCCTTGCTACTAACTCAGATATGAAAATGTGTTTTATGATATGTCCAGGGTGTTTAAAAAATTACATTCAACAGCAGAAAAGTCCTGATCTATCTTGTGTCAAATGGCAGCAACTATAATGAGAAATTCTATAACAGGAAACAAGCTCTGTAGCAAAGCACATGTTTCTCATGCTGAAGGTTACACAGCCAAACCCTGACATCTCCAGTTAAATGGATCAGGTGGGAGGAGATGGGGAAAGCCTCTGCTTGAAACTAGGAGTGCCACTGCTATTTAAAACAGATAATACTACAGCTGACAGACAAGCAATTTGACACATACTATAAAGCAGCTTTCTATGTAATGTTCAAAATTTTCAAAACATAATGAATACATAAAATATAATACTTTAATTTCTGAACACCACTCTGAGGCTTCGCTGCTGCTTTTTCCTTCTCCCTTCCTCTCCCTTTGCCCCTCCAAACCCAAACAAGCCATGCAATTACATTTTAATTGCTAAGTTTATAACATTTTTGTGGGCTTTAGAATAGATGTGACCAAATTTAACCATTGCCAAGTTAACTAACCCAAGTCTCACTTCACTTAGAATGCAATCCAATGGTTTCCTGCCCTCGGCCAAAATACTATCGCTTTGTCTTTTATTAAATATGAGAGAAACATATTTGCATTTAATGTGAAGGTTGCAAACACCACTGAAATGGGAAAGGATAATTAGGGGGAAAAATAGATATTACATTTATACCAGTGACTCACATCCTCCACACACCTTTTCTAGGATTTTCATTTATAGAGTACTCAGAGGTGGTTTACAATTCTCTTCTGCTGGGGACACTCAGCATGTAACTTGCCCAAGGCTACACAGGCTGGCTCTTCCCTTGGGACACACGTTGGGGAATCACACTCTCAACCTCTGTCTCTGCAGCCAGATATGTTACTCATTGAGCTATCCAGCTAGTTTATCAAATGACACTTAAAACTAAAAACAGGCTAGTATAAAATCACTGAATGTAGAGCATCAAGGCTGTTATAAATCTCTAAGACTGTATGGGTAGTCAGGAAATATCTACCAAAAACTGAAACAGTCCTTTGGATACCTATGTCAAAAACCTGTAAGTATCTGAAGAGGAGATCCCATGACAAAAGCACGTCAAACCAAAATAACTATAATTATTCGAATTGCAGAAAATATTGAGGTTATAAGGATTCAAAGGTATTTACAAGAATACTGATTAAAATACTAGGTTATACAGCATCATCTTATATTAAATTAGATCCAACAGACTTTAAAAAAAATTAGAGTTTGTTCGGTTTGATTATAATTAGAGATGGGGGTATTTGTATTCATATACGAATATGAATATCCCCACGCAGCTGGACTTAACGAGGGTCCGGCCCATCCACTCACACATCCGCCGGCAGTGGCGGCCCTGCTCATCCTTCCAATTGCACCCGGAGTGCCGCTCTCTTCCCGCATTCTCTATGGGAGTTGCTGCTTTTATTTTCCATAAACATAAAGATATTACAAAGTTGCTGAAAACACGTAACTTTTGAAAAATCACAAGCATGTTACTTCAAACACCATTTCTTACAGCTATGAATAAAGCTGCAAGTACAAAATGCTTTAAAATATATGAAGACAGTACTTACATCGTAGACAACTATGTCAGGCAAATATATTTCAATTATTAGCTTTTAGTTTAAGAAGTTACAGGCAAGAACTTAAATCTCATCTTAATCCAAAGATACAAGAGCTTATTGCCGTAAAAAAACAGATCTCATACAAAAATTAAAAATCTATAACAATAGAAGTACATTTCTTTGTCTTTGCATATTTGAACACAAACATGGAGAAATAGCACATGTTCTAAGTGTACACCATGCCATCTGCCAGCTTAAATCTATGGAATAAAATATATTATTTTTGTACATTGCCTCTATGCAAATGTGCTTCCTGTTGCTGCCATTATCTTTTCTTCTCCCCAGCTTCTTAGCTCAGCTTGACTTGGCTGCATTGTGGCTCAGCAGGCTTATCTTGTGACAAAGTGGTGTTCATGACCCGGGTTCAATCCCAGGTAGCCAGCTTGAGGTTTGCTCAGCCTTCCATCCTTCCAAGGTCAATAAACTGAGGAGCCAGCTTGCTGCAGGAGGAGGGGAGGGGAATGTGTAGCCTGCATAATTAAATTGTAAACCACCCAAAGAGTACTTTAAGCATTATGGGGCAGTATATAAGCAGCATGCTTTGTTTTTGTTTTTTGTTTGTTTGTTTGTTTTGCTTTGCTTTGCTTTGCTTTGCCTTCGCTGGCTCCATGCTGACTGGCATCTTACTTATGTTACACCAGCTCTTGTATAGGAAAATAATATTTATGTATTCTTATCTATATTTTTCTACTCTTGCTTAAGTCACAGATTCCATTACCAGCAGGCTAATGCAAAATCTCATAGACTTCGCTACCAAAGTGAAAGTTTGCTAATAAGGGAAACAATTTTTTTCCTTATTATCTTATTCTCCTAACCTAGCAGACACAACACATTTTTACAGTGGTGCCTCGACTTACGAACGTCCTGACATACGACCATTTCGAGTTACGACCAGCTCTGGCTGCAAAATTTTGCTTCGACTTGCAGCCGGAGCTTCCAGTTACGAACAGAAAAAGGCAGGGGAAAAAGGCAGGGAATTCAAATTGCTAACCGTTGGTGGCGAAGAGGCTGCTTCTTTGTAGCTCTTTCGCCCCAGCAGTTAGAGAGTGTGTAATCAGAGGAGGCTTCGGACTGCCTGGTAAGGTAAGGTGCTGCTTTCTGCTTTTTAAAAACTGTTCTGGGTGGGTTTTGCAGCGTGGTTTTGGGCTGGGTAGTGGGATTATGTTTCTATGCTGTGATGGGTCTTGCAGGGTTTGTTTGTTTTTTGGTGTTTTTTTTCCACATTTCCGATGGGTCTTGGGGGGTTTGTTTGCTTCCCCCCCCCATTTCCGATGGGTCTTGTGGGTTTTGTTTGCTTTTGGGGTTTTTTTCCCCCATTTCCGATGGGTCTTGCGGGGTTTGTTTGCTTTTTGCTTTGCTTTTTTTGCATTTCCGATGGGTCTTGCACGGTTTGTTTGCTTTCTGCTTTGCTTTTTTTGCATTTCCGATGGGTCTTGCACGGTTTGTTTGCTTTCTGCTTTGCTTTTTTTGCATTTCCGATGGGTCTTGCACGGTTTGTTTGCTTTTTGCTTTGCTTTTTTTGCATTTCCGATGGGTCTTGCACGGTTTGTTTGCTTTCTGCTTTGCTTTTTTTGCATTTCCGATGGGTCTTGCACGGTTTGTTTGCTTTCTGCTTTGCTTTTTTTGCATTTCCGATGGGTCTTGCACGGTTTGTTTGCTTTTTTTTCTTTTTTTCCCTTCGGCCGGAACGGATTAATCGCATTTCCGATGGGTCTTGCAGTGTTGTTGTTGTTGTTTTTGGTGATTTTTTTCTTCAGCCGGAACGGATTAATTGCATTTCAATGCATTCCTATGTGAAATGGTGCTTTGACTTACGACCATTTCGAGTTACAACCGGAGTTCTGGAACCAATTAAGTTCGTAAGTCGAGGCACCACTGTATATAAACTTTGCTTCAGTAGCAAACTCCATGCAGTCTTTGTGGGAGTTGCTGCAACTGCAGACCAACAGACTCTTACATATACAGTAAGAGTCTGTTGGTCTGCAACTTTAGCAGAATATGGGAGAATTGAATGGGACTTTGTTAATTACTCTGCAGTGATCTCTTTCAGTACATTGTGGCTACTATCTGCTTTCAAGGTTACATCTCTTTGTCCTGAAGTAAACTTCACCACACAGTTAATTGTTGTTCAAACCCCCATGTTGTAATCACACTTCACATTTCCAGGGTTACGATTCCTATATCCCCTTATAATGTAATACTTTATTTATACTAAATTTAAAATGTTGATGGTCCCCCCCCCGCCCCTTCAGTCAGGTAAGTGTGGGAAAGTCTTGCTTGTAGATTTTCTCCATTGCTCAATAATCACATAATATTGGTGGTATCAAATCTTGAACAACCCCTCAAATAAATACTGATAACTATATATAATTAAGGTCAGGTTGCAATTTTGCAAGTATTTTATTTTTTAAAAAATTTAAAATGCTATATTTTTCCTAATAAAATTTAACAAAATGTTTCAAAACAGAATAAAATATATTACACATTATGAAATATTTGTTGTTGCTATGTATTATCATGTTGCCTCTGACCTATGAATGAATGACCTCTTGATATTAAATATTAGAGTCTATATATTCTGCAAATTATCACAATTGTTGGTATAATTAATTGTTAAGTCACTAACTCAGCTAATTGGACAAAACTCAGATTGGCATGCCTAGGAAATGTAAGAGCAGTAAAATCTTGTTCTCCAAAAATTAACTTACTATTTCTTTTATATTAACCAGATAAAACATTTTTGGGTAAATATCCCCACATGTAACTTATGCCATCAACTGCAGTAGTAGGGACTGGAATCCAAGCAGGAATTCTTGGTGTGATCTGACATGAAATATGTCCCTACTTGATTTGCATGGATCTGAAGTTTCTTATGGCAGTTAAACCATTATAGTCATTTACAAAGAATGTTGAATTATCCCCACCAATTTTGGGGGCAAGAGTTCATATTGCACCTCAAATAGCTATGCTTCTTACTAGAACCACAGGCCACCCGCCCTTCTTTGTCATTAACACTACACTTTTCCCCACCTCTCTTTTTAAAACATTTGACAAGTGGCATAGTGGTGAACTAAATATAAACTTGTGAAACTATAGTGTTAATGTGATATAGCACTAAGTGGAAAAATGTAATTAAAATTTTGTTTGGAAGAGAGAGAAGAGGTGATCAATTGAAGTGGATTTTCACGCTGTACTGCCGTACCACACCCCATTGAAGAGTATGCTAATACAGTGGAAATATCCCCAAATGAGCATCTTTAGTCTCTTCTTTTAAAAAAATGCTTTTCCAATTTAGCACCATGGCAGATAAGTACTACAGTTTCACAAGCTGTTATATAAATTCAGTGCTATGTCACTTGCCAAATATTATTTTTTTAAAAGATACCCACTAACAACATCACCCTCTAACACACTTGCCACTATCCTTTGGATCAATACAGGTTCACACATGCCAGAAGCCAGAAAAAATGCAAGACTGGAATTGCTACAAAATAACATTTCCCTGCTGGCTGATCAAAAAGCAATTAATGCCTATGGAAAAAAGACAGGGCTTACTCACAGTTAGCTATATATTGTGCAGCTAATGAAAAATACATTGAATTTAGCCAGTAGAAAACACAGGGCAAACTACAATGTAGTCACTCCCACAGAAATATACTGAGTCCCTTCTTGCTGACATATATGTCATCTATTACTTCTACCTTCCTTGTATTTTGGGGCCAGGAAATATGTTAAAATAATCCAAGTAATAAAACAGAACAACGGCAAGAGAACAAGCTGCTCAGGAAAGCTGTGGGATTCCCACTACATTTTTCAAGAATGCAATGGCCAGGCTTTTGCACAAAGTGTACAGGAACAATATAGTATCAGTACTGAGACTTGGAACTCAGAATATGACATGAGGTGGAAAAATTTTACAAACATTTTAGGTTGTAATCCTATTAATACCTTAACACCTTTCTGTTCAGGCAAGCTTTCCGTGAGTGAATAGCTGCTGAGTGGGGTTTTAAAAATTGATTGTTGTACCTTACTACATTGAATGTATTTCAGTGTCGCTTGTATCTTTTTATATGGTATTCATTTATCCTTTCAGTATTAAAAGGTATTGTTACTAACTTAAATACATTTTGTTACTAACTTAAATACTGTGTTTTAATTGTTGTAAGTTGCCTTGGATCCTTTTTAAGAAGAAAGGTGGGTTTAAAATATTTTAAATAAATAAATAATAAAAAACATAGACTAAGTTCTACTGAATTCTATTTAATTTATTTCTGAGAAAACAACTCATCCAGCTCACTTTAAAAAGTGTATCTGAAGATCTGGACTGTTTGTAAAGACTGTCTTATGTTTACAGTTTGTCTCCATAAGAAAACAATAATCTAGAGCCACTTGAAACTCAGAAGCTGAAGGAAGTTTGGATGTGTGTGCTGTGGGGAGTGGGGCACCAGTTGGCCTCAAGCATTACAGACATTGGAACACCACACATGAGCCGATTCTGTAGCAAATACAGAGGTCTCAGTGACAAGAGGTTTTCAAATTGCTGACAATCTTTGCTCACAAAATAGTTCATCCGCTACACTTCCTCCGGAGATAATATACTGAAAAGCAAACAGATATACTTTTTATTGCTGTGTAGAGTGTGTTTTCTTCTGCTGTGTTCAGAACAGGAAGATGTAGGATGCCAAGTCCTGTAAATCTTACAGGGTTGCATTTTCGGAACAAGCCTGAGATGGCTGCTGATTACATTAAACTCAGGGGAGGTCATATTTTGGCTGTTTTGAGCTTAAGCCATGGCAAATAAAAGCTGGAGTTTTAGAGGAAGAAACCAAAGGAAAAGTCTCTTGACAGTTTCTGTTCAAATTATCTCTTCAGCAAGGAAAAGGAAACATCTTTAAAAGTACTTAAGTACCAAGTGACTGACCCTTCACTGTTGGAAGGCAGCCTCGCTAATGATGCGGAGAAGAAAAACAGCCCTTTCTGTCAGGCAGAAAGGTTTTAAAATGCTTGGTCAAAATGAATATTGCTTGGAAATCCTGGCATGGGAAACTTAACTGACAGCCAAGCCTTAGCTCATTCTGGGGGGTGGGGGTGGGGGTAACCTAGGCAGCTTGCCCTTCTCATCCAGTTTTCTGAATATATCCTGAAATCCAGCACCAGATCTGTCAGCTGGTCCACCTGTGTGGATATGTTTTCTGTATTCAGGGTGTGCAGAGCAAACAGGAGGAACTGCTGCATCCTCTTGGGCCAGAATGGTGGCTCCAGAGGACTCGTTTCAATCAGAAGCATGTGTTCAACCCTGATATGCAGCACGGAGCCTTAAAAATTCCTTTATGTCCTAAACTGTGCAGTGTTGCTGCAATATCTATAGAAGAAAACACTTAAGATCAGAGAAGCAATAGAAGATAATATTGTACTGCGATTGGAAATGGTGTATGGAAGTAGTGCTGAGCCCATTATTTCATTTAAACACCTTAATAACTCGCTGAAGTTTCGTTTCATTCACTCCAAAATGCCACTTTGACAGTATTGCTTTTCTTCAGTGCAGAAGTGCCTGTTTGTGGCCCATTCAAAATACCAGTCATTACTTAACTGTTAAAACATTACTTTAGGGTAGATAAAGAAAAGTGACCCCTCCCTTTCCTTGTATGTTGAGTTGCAGCTGGGGACACTTTCAAGAATGTTTATAGTGTGATTGGGACAAAAAAAATGCAGAGTCTGGAAGGCTTGGAAAAGATGAGAAGCAGATGAGGCAAAAAAGAGAATCAATTACACTGGAAGAGAAAACAAAGAAAATGACCACAACATTTAAAACCCATGTGAGGATTAAAAGATATGGGAACCCCAGAAAATGATTAGCAATTAGAGGTTTTAAAGATTCTCTCCCCCCCCCCCTTGAAAAAGCAAATATTTGGGCTTTTAAATTATTTTAGTTCAGTGTTTTCAGCTTTGTTATAGCTGCTGTTTATCTTCACCTAGAAATACTCCTTAAAATCACTGTTACCAAGCTGATTCCATCTAGATATGTTGGAATACAGGTGCATTGATGGCTGGGATGATGGGACGTGTAGTGCAGTGCCTGTAGGAAGGGGAAGGCTGCCTTAAGCTGATCAGACCAGTTGCTTTCACTAAAACCACCTTACTGGTAAACTATAATATAACAAGCCCAACAAAGTCTATCCAGAATTTTAAAATATCACAAACACCCCAAAATGTTAATGACAGTTATACGTTTTTCCCATTAATTATGAGCTCTCAGCTTTGGTGAGAAAGAGATCAAATACAAATCTAAATGGTGTGACTTGAGACCATATTTATTATTTACCAGCACATTGATATGCTCTGTACAGAACAAAGCAAAAATAGCACAACCTCTTCACAGAGATCAGACAATCTACATTCTTAAAAATGCAGTGGATGTGCACACAGAGCCGTAGAAGTTTAGAATATAATAATCTCTGTCCTAAATATGTTGTTTCAAACCCATACAATTTAATGCATAGCATGTTTTAAAAATCTAGCTTCTCTCCCTTTTCTGTTTTATTTACCATCCTCTTTTTCAAAAGTAGCCAGGATGTTTGTACTATAAACTAATCCTTAAAATGAATACGAGATGTCAGCAATTATTCCAATGCAAATGCCACATGACCTGCAGGAAGTAAATTATCATTGATGCCGAAACTGGGGAACCACAAAGCTGATGAGTACAGAAAAATATGGGAAGCCAGATAACCACATGCAAATATCCTCTCAAGCAAATAAGCTACCCCAATGCTCTTAAACCAGCTCTAAGCTACACCAGTGGGATTAAAAACTACAATACTACATATATAATACACTGAATAATATCATAGTACTCCTGCACTATGGAGGAAGGTATATAGTTGGTTATACATGGTCGTTACAGATGTAGACAAATGGTCAAGGAGAACTGACATCAGGAGTAGGGATGCAACCTGGCAGCAATACTACTTCTGCTTCAAAAATCATTGTCATTTCTTTGTTGTTGTTTGTTGTTTAGTCGTTTAGTCATGTCCGACTCTTCGTGACCCCATGGACCAGAGCACGCCAGGCCCTCCTGTCTTCCACTGCCTCCTGGAGTTGGGTCAAATTCAGGTTGGTAGCTTCGATGACACTGTCCAACCATCTCGTCCTCTGTCGTCCCCTTCTCCTCTTGCCTTCACACTTTCCTAACATCAGGGTCTTTTCTAGGGAGTCTTCTCTTCTCATGAGATGGCCAAAGTATTGGAGCCTCAGCTTCAGGATCTGTCCTTCCAGTGAGCACTCAGGGTTGATTTCCTTTAGAATGGATAGGTTTGTTCTCCTTGCAGTCCAGGGGACTCTCAAGAGTCTCCTCCAGCACCACAATTCAAAAGCATCAATTCTTCGGCGGTTTCTTCATTTCTTAGTCTCCTCCAAAGAAGGATATGAAAGCTCCCAAAATTTTTGTTCCTTAACTAGAAAGGTGTCCCAACCCATTAAGGAACTCTACTGAAAAAAATATCCACTATTAACTTTTACTAACCTAAGCATTTACAAAAAAATAAGTATTGCAGAATTAGTGTTCAGGCTATCTAAAACTTTCCTAAATAACAAGAAGAAGGATTCTAGTACTGTATTGTAAAAGCTCCACAGGTGATAATGAAGGCCATTTGAGTAGCAGGCAACCTCAGTATCAGGTGGAATCAAGGACAAATTGACTAAACCCATAAATAAACACTGAGTTAGAACAGAGTCAACTACTGGATTCTGTGAAATGAGATGATGCCAAACAAAGCTTCCAGCATATTATTAAATCAGCACATGGCTAAAGGAAGATCCAATCAATATAGCACACAAATGTTGGAAGTCTTTGTCATGTTCCTTCAGTAAACACTCCCCTCCCCAATTAATTTCACTTTTAAAATTACATTATCATTATGGCGTATAAAAGGAAGCAGCTACTGGTTTAAAGAAAGCATGAAGGCAGGAATAAATGGTTACTTACAAAGTGGGTCTAAACATATGTGTGGTCAATGACAGGTTTCCATGTTATCGTTTCATAGAAACAAATGGTGAAGAAGACTGCTTTTTTTCCCTTCTGTTAACATTTTCTTCATAGCTACTCTTCATTGATGCTGCAGATTTACTTTTCATCCAGCACCTTCTGAAACCTTGAAGTCTCTGCTTTTGCCTTTTACTTCAATTGACAATTTAGAATGGCAGTTATTCGCTGAAACATATAGTTTTCTACTTCCATCTCTTTTGATAAGACAAACTTTGAGTAGGACATGTCTGTATTGAAATGTGCTTCCCTGGGAAAACTTTCAGCCACACACCAACAGCTCATGGTGCCAGATCTGCAACACTTTGGCTGAAATCCAGTAATAATGTGCAGCTGGAGGTGGCCCATTGAATCAGTGCAGATTTGGTGTGTTGACTCCTCCATAAATTCCACTGATTCAATGGGCTTACTTTAGTTGCAACTTATTACTGGATTTCAGTCCTTCTAGAATGCAAGATCTATTTCTTCAAGAATGGCAATACTGATAATTAAACTTTTTCCTTTTGTGATTGTGAATTAGTATTATTTCCTGAGACATCTGATAGGTGGTAAGTCCAAGGTGTTCTGTTGTTGTCTATTGTTTGCTTTGTACAAGTGGCTTTTTAAAAAATTATCATACCTTCAATTGTTCAGTAAAGGTAGGTGTTCTTAAATACAGATGTTTTTAAAAGGAAATTCTCCAAAGAGAGGGAGGAAAAAAAACCTTCATGGACACACGATAAGCAACCACTATAGTATAATCACAAAAGCCACACACTTCCTATATTACTGTTGTTATTAAGTGCTGTCAAGTCACTTCCAACTTGTGGTGCCCTAATAGGGGTTTTGAGATAGGCATTCAAGGAGTTAACCATTGCCACTTCCAACTAAGCTTCCATGGTGGAATGGGGATTTGAATCCAAGTCTCCTGAATTCTAGTTCAGCACTCTGTCCACTACACTACTGTGTCTCTTAGTTCATAATTAGTGGTGTGGGAGAGTTGAAATTGATAATGCCAATATCTACAAATAGCAGATTGGTATCCTATCCAGTTACATAATCTTCACTAGTACAGTCCCATCGATCCATATTTTGGGGAAGGAGTCTCTTGTTTAATGTGAGTGGTATTCAATAAACACCGTGGTGTTGTTTTTTTAGGAAATAAAAGAATGGTGTTCACATCTTCAGTTTACTTGGAGCAGAAGTTAAGCCACAAGAATTTCCCCATGTGCCATGTGTGCCATTTTGCCATTATTCTGGGCTTATTTTTCTGGATTCCCCTACACACGTTTCCACAACTAGCTAGACGAGAGAAAAATGTGGCACCACTCCCAATTCTTGCTTATACCACTAGTATAAAGAGCTTAGAAGTAAATAGTTACAAATAGCAATTTATAATCTTTGAACAGAACAAGCTTTATTGATTGAAACCATAGGTCACCACAATACCAACAGCAACACAAAACTGCACTGACCCCATATATCTATACATAAATTCAAGATGACATAACTTCCCTTCTTTCTTAAGAGTTTTGATGCTTGGCACATATTTTCTTTGCTGCCAAAGCAAATTTTGCTACTTGATAGGTAGTACTTTCATCCCTACCCACAAGCAGTGTGCAAAGTTGAGCCAAGGGGCGGTCTATCACATAGGAGTCTGAGAATGTCAGCAAGAAGTTGGCTTCTGGGTGCTCATATAAAGGGCAACATAATAAATAATAGAAAGCATCTTTGACCTCTCCTGATCCACAGATACAGAGTCTTTGATGAAATGGAACATTATCATATCTCAAAAATGGCTGATGGCATACACTGAAAATGCAAAGCTGTAAACGCTTTTCTTAAAGGGGCTGAGGTTAGATAAACAAAATAATTATCCAAACCAAATGATGTTTTATACAGAGGGAACCTACAAGAATAGGACATTTGTGAGATGGCACACAAATCCAGCCACTTAGAGTGAAGACTGATATTTTCTTTAACCAGATGCTTGGCTCTATTAGAGGCAAAAGTGGCCAAGGACTCCATGTCAATCTCATAGCTCTGTAAAATGGGTCTAACTCGGTTTACCCAGGACTCTTGAGAAGGACTATGGAGTTGTTCTTTGTAGCACTTCTTTAGGAGACAAGAGCCGGTCATGCAGGCCAATTTCAACCAATACATGGCCAGGGCGATGTGGGAATGTCTTTCAGTTGGGGTTACTCCTAATTCAGCCCTTAAATATGCAGCAGGTGTGCCACGGGGACTGTTTGGAGACATTGCATGAAAGAATTTTGAACCACTTCTTGAAAACTTATACAGTAATCAATTTTACTTCTTCTGCAATAATTAAGGGCTCGATCCTACTCCACTGTTGTATTGGCTTATCCTAAAAAAAAAAAAAATCTAAACTTTAGTGTACACATTATGTACTTGAATGCATGGAGCACTGTGCCAGGGTAATGAGTTATTCTGCTCCCCTGCTAGAGGTCCATTGATTTTGGGATAGATGTGGAATAAATTAATTGGAATCGATTCCACGTATATGAATGTCTCATCCATGTTTTTAAAAAATCCTGCTGCCAGATAGCAGGAATTTAAAACAAAACACCAAGCTCACTGAAAAAGCTACTGCCTGCCCACTTGCTAGTTCACCTAAACATCTAAGTGCCTGATCATAGTTCTGCCCTTCCGTTGCTCACCCCCCTGCCCACCCGATTGTCCCTTCACCTGCCTGGTTGCTGCTCCTTGCTTGCCACACACCCCCAGCTGCCTGATTGCCCCTTTGACCCCTGGTCACCTCATTCTCTCACTCTCTTGCCTGATCCTTCAGTTGCCCCCACCCCCTCACTTGCTCCCCCCTCAGGCACCTGTCCCCACAACCGCCCACCCTCACTCCTTGCCTCTTTCCCTCCTGTCCCCCTCCCCCTCCCTTTCCGTTCTCCCTACCACCTCCGTCCTGGCCAACCATTGTTTAACCTTATTTTTAAAAAACTAAATTTGTTTTTTTTAAAATAAAAAATAAACACAAAAATATAACAGAAATGGAAAATAAGCAGAAATAATTTCATTGAGAAATCCTATATTCTAGTAGGGATTTTTTCTATCACAAAAATCTGCTTGTTTTTTTTTTTCAAGCCTTACAAATTAATGCCTTTCAGGGGCAAATGTCAGCTGTGTCAAACACAGGATTCTGATTTTTCCTAGAGGTCTATAAAGGTTTATATAATACTCCTGGGAAGGTGCTCAAGCATCAGACTTTCTGACCGGACACATACATGCAAATAGAAAAATAGAAGAAGAAAATATTAAACCTTATACTTAAGAAAAGTTCTTGATGATAAGAATCTACCAAATCTATGGCTTGAAAGAATTGATATCTCTATGTGATCTATTTCAGTAGCATATTGGAAGGTGGACAGGGTTGTTAAATTGGTTTTCCCAGTTTTATTGGTGGAGTCATGATTTAATGCAAGCAAGAAGCAATTAAGTTTTTTTTTTAAAATCAGGAGCTAATATGAAGAATAAGAGAAGTGTAAAGATATGTCTTTGATTCCATCAGCTGATAGCAAAACCAGACACTTGCCATGCTTTTTTTTGGTATGTGCTGATATTGCGTGTTTCCCACAACATGCCAATGAATGGATGTGTTCTGAATCACCAGAGATTAAGGAGTGCATGTCATAATAATCTGTCCAGTTTCATGAGGCTCCAGTTACCAGTAGAAGCTGTTGATAGCAGCCTATAATTTTATGTTCTACAAACCTTTTTTTATCTGAAAGATGAATTTAGTGCAGTCTAAGTGTGTGACAAATCTCATGGTTTTAAAGGGGAGAAATATAAAGTTCCTGACTTTATTTGTACTAGGGGAAAGGAAACTGTTCTGTTGTTTATAGGAGTAAATTATTCAGCCTCAGAAACAAAGAAACCAGAAGTTCCACTGATTTGGAAGTAAGGTTTGGAGCACATGCCTCCTTCAAAGGTAAATTAATTGAGGCCAATAGAACTTAACTTGAAGGAAGGTGTTCGCCTTAACTATATAACAGTAAAAACAGGCTCTGGAGCTTGAACCTTTAAAGACAGGGACAAATTCAGCCTCACTTTTAATACAAATCAGTAATTGTGAATCTTTCTCATCATCATTTAGATACTTTCCCCTTTAAATTAGATAATAGATGGATAAACATCTGGTTAAGGTGTGCCTAACCTGCAGCAAGTGGTGTAAACAATGTATGGGATCTAGTTTAAGTACGACAATACTTGAGGAAGCAGAAAAACTGTATTATCAAAGGCTCAATTGCAGAAGACCCAAAGTTTTGGAAAGATGACTGAAAGCTCCTGCAGTGTTTCTGAGTGTCAGTATTTAACTTGATCTGACATTCAAATTAAAAACCAACAAACATCTCAGAAAACAGGGAGCTGAATATATGTTTACACATTTAATAGCATCATTCCCCAGTAACTGATGTACAGATATAATTTTATTAATGGAATAGTGATATTATTAATATAATGTTATGAACTGAAGAAAATACTTGCTATCTCCTAGACTCTAAGGCTTAGTGTTTCCCTTTTTTTAAATTACACAATGCAAGTTTTGCACTATCAAAATAACTTAGGATCTCAGCCTGAGAAATATGCAGAAGTACACTTATCTGGAAGATTGAAATCAGTAGTACATATTTCTGAGAAAGCATAGCTGCAATACTAATCTGAAAATAACTGTGCACAGCTAAAGCCTTTAGAATAATCTGAGTTATTTATAGGTAGCTGGAGTGCTAAGTGGCAATTTTGGACCAGTCAAGACCTCAATGAGCTTATGCTCTTTTGGTCCTGATGAAGACAAAAAGTACCTGGTGCCTTAGAAGCAGGGTGCAGCATGATGCTGTATAGTTCAAGGAAACACATTGGGGAGCACACTTTAGTCATTCTAGGTGTAGCCCTTTGAGGTGTGATGCCCTATGGATGACTAGTTCCTGCTTTTCGTGGCAGAAGGGCTACCCTGACCCAGACAATCCAATGGTCTTTTATAGTCTAGGCTTCATATGTTGAAACTGGCTGGGAGGAATGGAAAATAAGAGCCAGCCACCCCTTGCCCAGTGGTGGTTGACTCATGAGTGACATAAACCTATTCCCTGACCAGGTCACCATATTGTCACCTTGGTAAAAATAAGCTAATCTTAGCACAATAGGCTTGTAAATTCAGGATCCTATGTTCAGTTTCTTTCTATGCTTATGGTCGAGCTGGTGATATGACATTAATGAAATAGTGTGTAAATATGTTATATACAATAAATTTCCAATCCGGTACAGCAGGACTTGTAAGTGATGTCATCAAGCCATTAAGGATACATACCAAAGCCAACTCAATCCCAGATTGTTGACTGACTGCCCCAGAGCAGCAATTTTGAGAAGTGGACCCAAGATGGAAACCTTCCCTCACGTGATGCTGAAGAAGGTGGTGGCTGACTGGATGTATGAGAGAGGAAGAAAGGGGTGGTGAAAGACAGGGGGTCTGAGAAAGAGGAAGCCAATTAGGTTGGTGCAGCTGCTTAGCCATTTTGCTTCTCATACATAAAAAACAGCTAAGACATCAACTAAGAACCTTCTCCACTAAAAGTTTATTTATTCTTAATTAGCATTTCCTTTCTAATACATTTTTATAAGTTTTTCAAACATGTAGTAGACAGGCATTTTGGGAACTAAACATACCTCACTGATAATGTAAGTGAAAAATTAATTGCAGCATTTTCAAGGGTTTTTATCTACTGACCGACACAAAAGGTGGTATAGGGATAGTTAGATATACAGTATTGCACAGAGGAAAGAGGAAGTATATTAGAGAGGATTCGTACCTGAAGGTATTTAACACCTCCCACAGTGGAGATAAATCCTTAACTTTTCTGAGGAGGATTATTCAAGATCAAGAATCAATTCTTAAATTAGCAGACAGACAAGGCACCTTTGGTACATTCCCAGTGCTGGGGGAGAGGAAGTGTATGGGGGAGATAAAATCCCAGAGGCCGGAGCCTCTGGAGGGCAAGACTTATGTTCCCTCATGACAGAAGATGCTAAAGCTGTTGAGGGTGCAACACCTTCTCCACCCTTGCATTAGAAGCATCCCTGCTGCCTTTTTCTTTTACGTCAGAATACAAAATTGGTCATGGAAGAAGCTGCTGTGAGGAGAAAACTTAGGTTTCTGACCAGGGTTGTGAAAGAAGCTATCACCTCAGGCTGCAGATGCTGGGAAGCAACGGTGGCAGCCTTCTGACTGTTACTCTTTGGAGCCCACAGCTGTTTCCCTCTGATGCACAACTCACCCCAAGCTTCCTAAAATAGCCTGGCGCCTCAGTAGTTTGGGAGAATGCTCTCCCATGACCAAAATTAAAATAAGATTGAATCTCCAGTACAGCTGGCTTCTGTACACTGAAGGAGGTACGGCGCCCCACATTATAATTTGCATCCTGTTGATTAAGAGGCCTGGAGGCCTTAATATTTTGCCCACTATTCTCTAGTGATATAACTGATTCTAAACTTCTGCTCTTGGAACACTTGGCCTCCTTTGTATTCTCCCTTGGGAGACCAGCAAGGCTTCCACCTTCTCCTAATTCCCCCCCCCCCCATAACTCAGCTGCTTTCTTCTCTGTCCTTTCTCCTGTAACACTGAGGCTCCCTCCTTTTGTAAACGAACCAAAGGTGCTCCACCTCAAGTTTACAACTGAATAACACACTTAATACACTCAGGGCAAAAACAGATGCTGTAGATAACCCTATGGTTAGACAAGGAGAATCCTTAACTAATGAAAGCATCTGAGTGTCACGATGGAAGCTTTTATCACTTCCAGGGTATGTGCCAATTAGCTTCCTTTGTTTGATGACTGATTTTTCCAAATTCAGCACAGTATTCCTTTGAAGTTTGGTTTCCCAAACCTGAAAGACTGTCTTAGTCACCAACCTTAACATGCTTTCAGCTGGAATTATACAGCTGGTTATCTATAGTGTCTGTTTTTTGTCTTAGGAAGTACAGTGAATCCCATCACTGTGCCACAGGGCTGATGGGACACTGGCTAAAGAAGTCTAGGGAACTGCTATGCTTTTCCAGGTGGGGAGACAAATCTCAGGAAAAGCAGAGCTGGAGGAGGAAAAGGCTTGTCTTATTTGTGAGAGGTGACTTTAAATCCTGACCACATGGTCTCCACCCATTTTCAGCTGGTACCTGTTGTTCCAAATGGCATGACAAACCCAAGCACATTCACCCAATGGCTTTCTGCCCAGTCTAATCCCATTGCTCTTGGCTTTTTGGCATATGAATATAGGTACTGTTGGAAATCCCCACGGGACTGATGTGGCTCCCATGCACAACCACCGGCTGGTGGGCTATGCCTATCTGGGAACAGATTTTACTCTTCCTTGCCTTCTTCCTTTTCATTTCCAATGTTGCAAGTTATAGCTCAAGAGCCACAGATGTTGCATTCTGGGATTTCTATTCCTAGCATGATTCCTGAAACATATTGAAGAGTTGGAGCTTGGAAAGTAGACTGATATTGTGATCATGGATGCCCTTGGGAAGTGTGCTTATCTGTCTCGGAATCATTAATTTATTTAATATTTTAAGTATACAGACAGAAAAGCTGTGCATGGCTTATGCTAACTTACTACTAGGCAGCTTGTAGTAACTTACTACTACCACAATGGAAACATTCCTGGGGATGCCCTTTGCTATGATCTTCATGAAATCTGGCTCTCAGCCATATGTGGCCTATGGACTAGGGAGCAGCAGCTTCCTGTTCCAATTTACTGCGATGCTTTATATCAATGGTTTCCAACCTTGGGTAACCCAAGTGTTTTTTGACTGTAACTCCCAGAAACCCTGGCTAGTGGTGAAGGAAACTGCAGTTAAAGAATACCTGGGTTACACAAGGTTGGGAACCACTGCTCTGTATAATCACATTGGTTCCAATTCTATACATAGGAATGTCCAATTAAGAATTTACATTATGCTTTCATAAAACTATGGAACCTACCCAACCAAGTTAAGAAACAGATCAACAAAGCCAGACTGATAGATTGGCACTATCCTCAGGAGCCTCCTAATATAAAATATGTACTTACTAGCAACAGCACTTAGTTGGGAGTCCTTAATATAGGAACAAGGCTCTGCGATAAATCTTGATGTCCAGTTTGTATCATACTGTATATTCAGGGAGTACTTCTATGGAACTCAGCCCTATCATCTTGTTCCTTATCTGCTAATTCTTCCATGGATTGATTCAGATGCAGAATCAAACATACATCAAACATTAAACTTGTAACGAGTGATCCCCATGGATTCTCTTAGACTCTTATTAATCTCAATGTTGGTACACATCAACAAAAAATCCAAGTAAAACTGTGTTATGTATTAGGCATCCTTCAGTCTCGAAAGACTATGGTAACGTGCTCTGTATGGAGGACGTGGAACAGCGTCTAGTGTGGCTGAGAAGGCCAATTCAAGAGTGACAATCCCTTCCACACTGAAGACAAATACAATCTGTCCCCTGTCCAGCTCCCTGATTTTGCTGCTTCCGTGACTGCCTCTTTGCCTCGGTCTGCTGGACAAGGGTCTCTTCAAATTGGGAGAGGCCGTGATGAAACGCCTGCCTCCAGGCTGAACGCTCCGATGTCAGGGTTTCCCATCTGTTGAGGTCCATTCCTAAGGCCTTCAGATCCCGCTTGCAGATGTCCTTGTATCGCAGCTGTGGTCTCCCTCTGGGGCGATTTCCCTGCACTAATTCTCCATACAGGAGATCTTTTGGAATCCGACCATCAGCCATTCTCACGACATGCCCAAGCCAACGTAGACGTCGCTATTTCAGTAATGTATACATGCTAAAAATTCCAGCTCGTTCTAGGACTACTCTGTTTGGAACTTTGTCCTGCCAGGTGATACCAAAAATGCGTCGGAGGCAACGCATATGGAAGGTGTTCAGCTTCCTCTCCTGACGTGCACAAAGGGTCCAGGACTCACTGCAGTACAGGAGTGTGCTCAGGACACAGGCTCTATAGACCTGGATCTTGGTATATGTCGTCAGCTTCTTATTGAGCCATACTCTCTTTGTGAGTCTAGAGAACATGGTAGCTGCTTTGCCAATGCATTTATCCAGCTCGACATCTAGAGAGAGTGTGTCAGAGATCGTTGAGCCAAGGTACACAAAGTCATGAACAACCTCCAATTCTTGTGTGGAGATGGTAATAGAGGGAGGTGAGTCCACGCCCTGGCCCATGACTTGTGTTTTCTTCAGGCTGATTGTTAGTCCAAAGTCTTGGCAGGCCTTGCTAAAACGATTCATGAGTTGTTGGAGGTCTTGAGCAGAGTGGGCAACAATGGCTGCATTATCGGCGAAGAGGAAGTCCCGCATGCATTTCAGCTGGACTTTGGTCTTCGCTCTCAATCTAGAGAGATTAAAGAGCTTTCCGTCTGATCTAGTCCGGAGATAGACACCTTCTGTTGCAGTTCCAAAGGCGTGCTTCAGCATGACAGCAAAAAAGATCCCAAAAAGGGTTGGTGCGTGGACACAGCCCTGTTTCACTCCGCTTCGGATGTCAAAGGGATCTGATGTTGAACCATCAAAAACTACAGTGCCCTTCATTCCCTCATGGAAGGACCTGATGATGTTAAGGAGTCGAGGTGGACATCCAATCTTGGGAAGTATTTTAAAAAGGCCATCCCTGCTAACCAAATCAAAGGCCTTTGTGAGATCTATGAAGGCGACAAAGAGTGGCTGTTGTTGTTCCCTGCGTTTCTCCTGCAACTGTCTGAGGGAGAATACCATGTCAGTGGTGGATCTATTAGTAAGTAATTAGTAAGTATTAGTAAAAATACTAATTAGTAAAAAATTAGTAAGTATTAGTAAGTAAAACTTATTAGTAAGTTTTAGTAAGTAAAACTACTAAAATATAATTTATCAGGAAATGCGATTATATGTCATTCAAATTTAAGTGTGGCTATTGTTTTTTGAGAATTGGTGTTAAATTCACATGGCACAGCTAGAAAGATAGTATTATTAACAGCTATTGTGATTAGGACAGCATGTTCTTATCTTGTGTACATTAGCACAGATATTTCACAGATAGATTACAACCTAGATTTCATGCCCTTTTGAACCCATTGTTTTCAAAACATTCCCACCAGGTAAACCTGCCAACGGAAGATAAAATTTCCTGTTTGTGATTAAGTGAGCTCTAGTCCATAAATATTATGTCACAATAAATTTGTCAGTCTTTAAGGTGGCACAAGATTCTTTGCTGGCTTTAACATGAGCTCTTGTTCTTCATAGAATTATAGAATAATTGAGTTGGAAGGGGCCTATAAGGTCATCGAGTCCAAAATCCCTGTTCAATGCAGGAATCCAAACCAAAGCAGATCTGACAGAGGGGTTGTCCAATTTTCTCTTGAGTGCCTCCAGCGTTGGAGCATTCACCACCTCCAGAGATAATTGGTTCAATTGTCGTACTGCTCTAACAGTTAAGAAGTTATTCCTGATCACGCCTCCAACTTTTGGCTAAGAAAACAGTGTTTCTTCAAATAATGCACTTGTATCTCTCTGTGTATTGCACCATCACGTCTGCAAAACCTCTCTCAAGGAACCGTGGGCGGCAGCCCCTTGGCCCTTAAAGTCACCCTTGTGTCTCCTCTAGGTCTCTCCTGTGCCAGTGACATATACACCGTTTTGCCATTGTTCCTGAGGGATCGATCCCTGCCACATCCTATGGGGACGCTGTCCTTCTCGTTCAGGCCCTGGGATCCCAACAAATGCGATGGTACTGAACGGGCAACTTTACTTGTGGGTGCCGTGGGGGGGGGGAGAATGTAAGCGGGGGAAGCAGAAAAACACCCCTTGCTCAAAACGCTCTGGGTGCCTGAGTGTCTTCCCGCCACGCTAGGGCTTTAATGGTCTGGCAAAGACCCCCCCGCTGAAGAGACGTCGCTCTGGTGTGTGCGCGGACTTCCCAGTTGCGGAAACTTCGTGCCGCATGCCAGGCTCCGGCGCAGCGACAGCTCTAGGGCGAGAAGCGAGGGCGGAGGTTGCCCCAGCGGGACTCCTCCTCTGAGGGCAGGGCCGAGGGAGGGCAGGCGGAGCAAAGAGCCGAGGCAAGTCTCAATTTTCGCCGTTGCCTCGGCTGTATGGAGGGGTTGAGGGGGAGACGTCGGCGGTGCGGAGCAAAGCAGTCGCTGCGCTGTTGAGGAAAAGAGCCCAGACGCACCGCGAAGCGCCCGAGCCAGTCTTGGCGCCGGGGGACGGCCAGAGCAAGGTCGCCCGGCACCGCAGAGGGAAGGACGCAAAACACGAGCGCTGCAGCCCAGCCCCGACGACCCGAAGAACTCCAGTTTCGTTCGTGTGCGCTGCCAAAGGAGGGGAGAGCCAGCCTGCCTCGCGTGGGGGCTCGAGCCGCGGCAGGGGTCGCCACCATGAGGCGGCTCCGGGGCGCCCGCCTGCCGCCTCCGCCTCCGCCGCCGCTCTTGCTGCTGCTTGTGCTGCAGTTGGGAGCCCTTTCCTACGTGCGAGGTAAGCGCTTCCCGGGGACACCCCTTTCCCGCGCTCCCAACCGCCAGGCGCCGAGATGGGGCCGCTCGGGGCAGAGGGAAATCCCCCTTTCCCCGGCTTTCCCCTCCCCCAGCTCAGTCGGGAAAAGGTAACGGCGGTTCGAGTCGCGCCTTTTCTCCTGGAGGTCTTGTGGTGGAGCCTGTGGACATTCCTCAGGGCGGCCCGAAGACGCTCGACACATGCTCAGAGGCACGCCACACTCATTCCTGCTTTCTTTCCCTCTCTCCTCAACGGAGGCATGTTATCTGCCTTTTGAGTCTCGAACCGAGGCTCTGAGTAGAGCTACGTTCCCCCCCCCCCCCCGCGCTTACCGAAGACCAAAGGCTTGGAACAAAGCAGGGCTTACCTTAGGCTAGCTTTGCTGGGGGCCACTCACCTGCTTGCTTGGCTCTCTTGCTGTGGTAGGACCGCCAGTAGCTGCTTTTCCCCCGCACCCCCGAGAGCCCGATACTTTTCTCTTTCCCTCTCAACCACCGACCATTTCCATTTATAAACTTAGAGGTGAGTATTCTCCAGTAGAAGGAGCGTTTTGTGTGGGACCGAGTTGTGTTCTTGCAGTGGGACGGGGAAAAACACTTTGCACGTGCTCAGGTACTTAAGGATGACTCCTGCTGCTCGTATTATAGGATTGAGCCCTCCACACACACATAGACACCCCGCAATCCGAGCGCCCTGGCACCACAGTTGGACAAAACAAAAAAGGGCGCTGGGGCAAAGCCCTGATGAACTGCGGCTCAAATGTAGCCCTTTCTTCTCGTGCAGGAGGGCGCGTCGGCGGCAGCTAATTAGCCAGAGGTGCTTGAGTGTTTCTGGCGCCAGCGCGCGGGGCATCCCGCCGAGCTAACTACCTGCTTTCTTCCCTGGCTTGGCATTGTCTTCCTTCCATCCCTCAAAAACACTCGCCTCGTTCTGAGGGGAGTTCTTGCCCTCCATCCATTTTCGTTCATACGATATGCTGGACGTTTCCAAACTCCATTGATCAACTTTTCCGTCGCCACCTTCAAACATTTCTTTAAGCAGCCAAGCGGGAGCCTTACAAAGCCACCGCAAAGGGATCTCTGCTTCCTTGCTGTGTTCTCGCCTGGACCTCTCCCACCCCCAAAAGGCATCTTTTGCATCCATTCCCCCCTTGCCCTTTGAAGTTGATCTTAAATATAGGCTTTTAAAAAAAATCTGACCCCCTGTTCCCCCCCCCCCTTTCTGCCCCTCTGTGCTGTGGGTGAGTGGCAAAGGCTTTGGCATTGTCGAATTCAGTGCTGGGAGGTTGTAAGCGTGCAGGTTATTTCTAGCCTCTGTTGCGTGTTGGGACAGCAGCCGTTCTCTCAACAGGAATGCAGCTGCTCTTCCTACTAGAGGAGCCCCTTAAAGGCACAGCCCTGAGTTGGTGAAATCTGGGACTCCGATTTTCTTCTTTTTCAGGTTATACACATGTCTTTGTGTGCATATACATATATAAGCGCACTGTACAATAGAAAACATAGGTGGTTGGATCGCCAGTAGCTGCTTCCCTCCACCCCCCCCCCCCGAGATCCGTAGTTTTATGAATGCATAATATAAACCCTTTAAGTGCCAGTATCTTGTAGTGAGCAAATAACTAAAAAGCAGGAGGAGGGACATGTTTTCCTGCTTGTCTTAAATATTTTGCAGGGTTGGATTTAAAAATTAGATGTACGAAATTGTTCACAGATTGCTGCTGCTAAATTAATTATGGCACAGTAGTACTGTACTCTTCATATGACTCTTGAGGGGCAGCACACTGTTCTTTCTATTGAGAGAAGTCAGAAGAATAGCAGAAGAAATGTGCCTTCCTGTATTGTTTGTCCTCTTCTGTTGGCTGCTGCCATGTAATTTTATCCACCTGCCTCTCCAGATGCTGACTTGAAGGTGAAGGAAGTTTCTGTTTTAGAAGTGTAGGTTCCCAACCTCACAAATGTTGGCGTTGGGGCAGAACAAGGTTGTGTTTAGCTTAAACAGTGTCACTCAAATCTGGAAAAACTGATATTTTGGAGAAGGCTAGATAGAGCAGGATGGCCTTTAATTTCTTTCATTGGGGTGTGGAGGAGCTGACATTTCTCTTCCACATTCTGTAGGGAGATGTGGAGGAAGAATTCAAAGGCCAGAGTTGCTAGATCATGGCCTGGCTGTTTGGAATTTTATTTTGGCTCTTGCCCAGGTGCTTCTAGTTAATGTGTTCTGGCAGTTAATGACTATGTGGGGGATGGTTTGCTGTAAAGTGCAGGTCATTTGTCATGCTTGCTTTTAAGTGGTGCTGTGTTGATGGCTAGGGGAGGTGTTTTATACCAGGTTGACTCCAGATAAACAACATCTATGTCTGTTCCTGCTTTATTTTCCTGGGTTTGTACAACTGAAAGCTAGATACTCTTTATTATAAACGATGATTACATGGGAGGGGGATATATGTTTTAAATTAAAAGAAATTCCTGTGATCCTGAACACATTTACTTGGAAGTAAGCCCTGCCGAACTCTGTGAGACTTGGCACTAAATTGACTGGATCAGGCTACATCTTTATTTGTCAAGCGTTTAGTCTGAATTTGAAAAGCCCATTTTTCTCTTTTTTCTACTCACTGCTTTTACAGAGTGTTGCTCTTGTGATCCTCTGCTCCAGTATCTATGGGAAGATTTAGGTTTAAAGTAGGCTCTTAATTTAGTATAGAGTGGCTACAGAACACCAGTCAGTGGACTTTGGTTCAGCACTTTACATTTTGTCCTACGAATTAAAAGACAGCCATTCATTTATGTGAAAGAAAGTAAAAAGATGACCTTGGAAACAAACAGCCATTCGAATGGTTGCTGAACAGGCTTGCTACCCCTGGCAATTCCAGCTGTGAACAATCAAGCTGGCTCCAGTCTGTACAGCTGAAAGCTAGAGGCTGCTTATTGGTCACACAAGAATGTGACAGAATCTTAGGCATTGTTGTGTGTCTCTTTATGTATATGCATCTCTGTTGATTTAGATCAGGGGTAGGAATCATGGAGTTTTGGAGGGGTATATGCAATCCCAAGCCTGTTGTGCGCCACAGCTCCCCTACATTCTAAGATGATGATGATGATGATGATGATGATGATTGGCAAAGAAAAAGAACAAATTACCATATATGGAAGCCAAAACTGTGTTTTTTTGTAGACCCTGATTAAAACCTCAAAATGGTTATTAGCTGGAACATGTTGGTCTATTTTATTGAGTAATAATATTTTACATATTGAGACTCTGCACATTACACTCCTGGAAGTTTCCAGCAAGATAGTTTATCTTTTAAATATGATGCTGCCTTGCATACCTTTTTTTTTAGTGCTTAGAAATAATTTCTGCCAAATTTGACATAGACTTCCAGCTACTTCTGATGTTGTTTTTTTAAAGCATGGTGGAGTGCTTGCTAGATAGATGTAGGAGACTAGCCCCATGTTAGCCATCCTTTATCCACATTGTATACAGTATTTCTCTGTCTAGTAGTGAACTCAAGTTGTGCTAACAATAATAGAGTCAAAGTGGGGCTGCTACAAAAGAAGAACCTGGGTTAAACACTCCATATTCATTTTTTAAAAATGGCAAAGTGTCAAGCTGGTTCTGAACAGCATGCCGGTGGAGTATGCTCAGTAGCTGTGGAATGTTTGAGAAAAGGAAAAATGGGGAATGGCATTGGGTGAACAGAATGGAGTATTCTGGGAACACAAACAGGAGCAGATTTATAAGATTCTGAAAATATATTGCAACATTTTCTTGCAGGTTGTATGTGCATATATGATATATAAAATTTAGTTATGTTGAGTCTATACTGTGTATTCTCAGTATTTCCCATGGTGTTAGGCAGAGATGCTTACCATCTTACTTGGGTAGAGACCAAGTAAAATCTTTGTACTAGATAGGATCTGAGACCTTTCTTAGCCAACCTTTCTCCGCCCAGAGACCTTTGGGTAGTGTGGGCGGCATATAAGTTAAATAAATAAATAAATACATACATACATACATACATACATACATACATACATACATACATACATACATACATACATACATACATACATACATGTGCTGTAATTCTAAGTTCAGTATGGTTCTTTCCCTACCAAGTGAAGTTATTTCTGCACATGTGTGAAGTAAGTCTTCCTTACTAATTCATGTTGCCTAATATTACTCCATGGACATTTCATAATGACCTATGGCAGAACTTGTGCTAAAAAATGTTTAGAAACTTATTGGGTTTTTTGACATGTTTTCTGGGTGATAAAAGGGAAAGAGCCCTCTATGTTCACTTGCCAATGTAAATATTATCCTTAGCATGTACTGAGAAAGGCAACAAAAAGGAACAAAACAGAAGAAAGTTGTGTGTTGATTCTGAATTGCAGAATGCCGGTTCTTTTTTCCTGTGAACTAAAATATTCAGAAAATTAAAGCGTCCCTTCTGTTGATTGGACTCATATATTTTCCCCTTCAGTGAAGAAAATATTTATAACATGGAAATGATGATGATGATGATAGCTAGATTCTGTTGTTTGTCTTTGCTAATGACTGCATAACCTAAGAAAAGTCTTGTAGTTCTTTGAGCCTCTGATTTCTCATTTGTTGTTCCCTGAATCATTATTGTTTATGCTGGTTTAGAAGTTGGGTTTTTTTGATTTATTATAGACAAATGGGATGGCCTGGCCTGAATGCTTTGAAATGTATTTGGTATTTGCACCTTATCTTGGATTGGTATAAGTAATGGAAAATTCTCTCTCTTTGGGAAGGAGAGGACATAGTTTATTAGTACTATATAAAGGGGCACTTCACAGAAGGGAACCCTTCTAATCTTTAAAGCACTTTGTACACTCTAAAAGGATACTATCAGGTCAATTTGAGTTCATAGTTACATCTTTAGATAGATGAAGTGCTAGTAATCTCAAGTTAAGATTTTTTTTCCCCTCATTATTCCTCTTTATTTTTCAGAATAAAGAATCATCCTATCCTTTTAAAAACTTTAAAAGGATGGGATGATTCTTGATTCTGAATTTTTTTGGAATATTTAGGGAAATGTAAAAGTTGGAGTAAATACAACTGGTATGTATTACTAGTTTGAAAAGTATTTTTAGTCCAAAAGAAGTATTCGCTACTAAATGTCTTTGTATTTCTTCAGTATTGTCTTCTCACAAAGGCAAAAAAAGATCTTTATGCCTGTGAAAACAAGGCAGAAATATCAAGTGACACTTCCACATAATATCTAAGTCTAAATCCAGGTGAGAGTCCCAACTGGAGTAGACTAATTTGAATCAGTAGGATTTATGTAAGTTTTGATTTAGAATTCAGCTATCAGTGAATTTAATTTAAGTGGAATTAGAAATTGGATTTAGGACTTAGCATACAAACTGAAAGTTATTTTAAAAAAGTTTCTTTACTGACAATTTGGAACAAAATAGTAATATTATGGCACTGAGAAAAAGAAAGAAAGCAATAAGGGAAGAGAAGCGGTATGGAAGAGACAGACTAGAGTGCAAAATGTTTAAAATACAAATATATGAGAGCTTTCTAATCTATTTTGTCATGGCCAAGAACACTTAGAACATTGGAAGATTTTTACAATTGAAATGTACAACCAGGTGATAGATGCTAGGGCATCAAGGAAATCTAAGGAATTTCTTACAATTTGGTTTCCTTGTCTTCTTCATACAGTATGTAAAGCAATTATGAGGAAAGAACAGGAAAAAGGTGTCTATGCATCTGATGAAAATGTTTTCAGTCATAATTAAACTATCAAAAAAGTTAGTTTGAGAGGTTTAATTAGCTTGGCCAGGATCCAGTACAGCTGACCCACTGAGAGAACTGCTTCAAATAGTAGAATTAAGAGGGGGCAATTCTTCTTGCAGCTCAGCTCCTGTGTCCCATGCCCTCAAAAAAATGTTCTGCAGGGCTCAGAAACCCTCTGGAGCAAGTGTTTGAGCATCACACAGACTTCAGGATAGATAGAGCTCCACTGAGTCAGGCACTAGTACAACATTGGATTTAAGTTTTCGACTTGCTTTGGGATTGTTTTATCTTTCTTTTCTTTCTTTTTTTGTTATTTGCCATGGAGTATGGAGTGAGTTTGGGGGCGTTGTGTATGAGTGAAAAATATTCTTTTAAGAGATGCAGGATTGAGAAGTTATTGATATTTTCTGTACTCTTTGTGTCTCTGTTTGGTTTAAAATAATATTTAACAGAAAATGCAGATTATACAGACTCACTAATGTATCATTTTAAGTGTCTTTGATGTTTGCAAAATGAGTTAAAGTAGATTGTAATCATTCATATATGACTAGCCTCTCTTGGCTTACATATGCTTGATGCATATACCTCCTCTTCATTCCATATCACAGCTTGCATTTTTACAAGCATTGAATAATTAAAACTTATATATTCCTCCTTCCTCCTGCTGTGCAAAAGATTTGCACAAATGGAAGCCTGGCTGACTACAGCTATGTGAAGTTAATGACTTTTCAGAGGTATGGAATGGATGCAGAATCGTACACTGTTGCCTGTGATACACATATCCGCTGTCCCGTCTGTCTTTGTCAGGTCCAACCTTTTATGTGAATTTTGCAGTACTTCAAGACTGAAAGAAGGGATGATAAAAATAAAACAGACCCTAGAAGTATGGGCACTTATCCACACATGTGCTATAGGAATTTTCTACAAGAGTGAAATTGACTGGAACAGAACCTGCTTGCAATCCTGTGTAGACACACAGTGTCAGAACAGGTCTATTGCTGTGCTAGAGGTAAGGGAGAAAGTATTGTTATCACTCCAGAGAAATAATGTTCTGAACACAGTCTGATTTTACAGAGGAAATGTAATGAAAACCTGTTAATGAAAATGCCTGTCAAATGCAGCAGCTGAAAAGATTAGCAAGGCAAATCTCCTTACTTAATTTCTTTTCCATTGCCGTTTTTTTGAGGGTGTTACTTCAATATTACCAAAGGAAACCTTTTCAGGAGGTGATTAATCTTCCCTTTCTGCAAGATATGAAAGTGCCTCTTTAAAATATGCTGGCTTCACCTGATGGAGTCTTTGAGCTGGGCTTCTTTTGGCATGCAGCATGCTCACACTGCATTAATTGGCATACTGTATTTAGTGGCTGTCTGCATTTCACACAGATCCTGACAAAGAACACTAATCACAGCTGTCATCCATGGAGTTAATGTGCCTAATGGTTCAGCCCTTACCATTGGGCTTCCAGTATGTTTAGTTCACTGACATGGCTGTTAATGTTAGACTCTGGTCTTCTGTAGGATTATGTTCTCCAAATGCACAAAGACTGAGAGTTAGGGATATTAATTTAAACTCTCTTCTCCATCTTTACATAGCAAAATTTGTTAATACAAGAAGAAAAAATAAAAAGTATTCCCCTGTACAATCACTGCAAAATTCTAATGTCAGTAGCTATGGTGTGTTCAATTTCTGTGTGAAAATGTAAAAGACAAAGTGGTGTTTTTTGCTAGCTAGCTTGTTTGTACGTACTTTTCAGTGTTTTTACATGGCACTTTGTATGTAACAGTGACTTGGCTTGTTTCACATACAGCGTTGTCGAACTGTGGCAGGGTTTATATTTCTCTCTAGTGTAACTTTTTTGATGGTTCAGATTCATGTAAAAGGTACATCAACACACGTAAAAGGATAATCTACCAGAGTATAAACCCAATTTAAATCCATTGGAATGAACTCTTAGTTGGTTTGTGGCATCTGTGAATGTAGCAACTTGGGAAAGGTTAGAAGAGTGTTGTAGGCTGTGATTATAAATAGTATTCTTTCATTTAATCCGGCAGTTCTCTTAGATGACTGCAGTTTCCAGTGTGTGAACTATGTTAGAATAGTTTTGCATCCAACATAAGATTTACTGCTCCTTTGCAAAGCAATTTTCATGCATGGCCATTACTGCAGAACTGTGATGACACTGTGTATCCACTCTTTTGTATGAGGGCTGTACTTCTTACATAACACCTTGCTATATTGAAATTATGCATTCAGTTTTAATAGCAGTAATGATTTCTTCAACATCATCCACCACATTAAATATGATGCACCTGTGCATTTTTCCTGCTTTAAATATCATCATAGCCTCTTAAGTCACTCTGGGTGAAGATTTGCCAGTCCTAGATGGTGATCCATACTGTTGTGTAATTAACTTGGCTGTGATCCATCTCTGAAAGAGCTGATGTATTATCCTTCTCCCTCAAAACTATCTACTTACCATTTACCTTATTGCCCCCCACCCTTTGCTAAAATTTGCATTGTCAGGGGAAGGCCATTTCTGTTCATGGTCCTTCATCAAAGTACTTTAAATATTTCTATGTGTTTTGGAATTGAGGTTGAGAGTTTGATTCCCCACTGTGCCTCTTTGACACAGTGCTGAATTCGATGATCCATACGGTCCCTTCCAGTTCTGCAGTTCTATGATTGATATTCATACATGCTGTCTTCTGTGTGGAAAAGGGAATGAAAGGAAGTGAAATCCACAAAGTTATTTTTCCATGTTTGTTAGTGTTAGCAGAGTTTGGATGAAATGGTCAGTAAAGAAATTGAGCATGCAACAGATACTGAACAGAATTACACTTAATACTTGTGTCCATACTTATGTTTCAGGAGAGGCAGAACAGATTAAAATATCAAAAAGCCTTTTGTAAATGTAGAAAAAAGTGTGGGAAAGCAAAGTACTGAAAATACCATTCAGATAGGCTGTGTTTGTTCACTGAAAATGTAAAAAACACAGGAAGGGTGCACTGTAACTGTAAATACTGCTTCTTGCATGGCATTTAATCGGTTTGCAAAACAGTGATTTAAAATTGTCTTACAGACAGACAGACAGACAGACACACACCAGCAGTGTGAAATGATGTAAGTTGTGCAACAAATTGCATCTCTTTAATGAGATACTGGTTGCATCCCTGGCTGGGTACCCAATCATATGATCAGAGGGATGCCCAGAAACACAACCAGCACTTTGTCAATGAGTTACAATGTGCTGCCAAATTGATTTCCGTTATGCAGTATAAATTGGCCACAGGATTCTGGCCAACAAATGGCATGTGTGAAATCTGTTTAGTTTTATAGACAGCCATAGTTAGATGATTTCATTTATGATCGTATTCAGTTAATTTTAGGTATGTGACCAGCTTGAAAATGTATTATGATTACATATAGAAACACAACAGCCTGTCTCCTTACAAGACATACAAAGATTTAAAAGCATTCTGTTACACAGTTATAGCACATATCAGGTTTTCCATGGTTAATGCCTGCCCCTAGCATCTAGCTTTGAAGTTGTTTTTCTTCCCCAGCTAACCTTTGCTGATAAGGCTGTATTCAGTGACGCTATCTCGATCCTCAGAGAGGCGCTCTCTCAGTCAGTAGTAATCATGCCCAGGGTTTTAGGTAGCATGTAGGCCCTGAACTTAAATACATAAAGTTTCAGAAGTCTTTCATTAAGGCCTTCATGTTATATAGTTTGAATACTATGTCATCGACATATTGTTTATCATTGAAAAAGAACATATTCCACACTCCATATTTTTTTCACTTTTTCCAGCAAAAAATGGCTTTGAAAAAAAAACAGGAAAAAATCTGTTCCCCCCCCCCCAATTTTTTCTGTTGTTTTTTTTCCAGGCCTTCCCATCTCTATCATTAACATAGCAGTGGTAATCATTATGATAAGGGAAAAGGTACACTAACAGGACACTATTGTAATTAATACTGGATGGTTATTTCAGCACTCATCTTGTAGGCCTGTGTAATGGAAGTGATGTCATTGGAGGCACAGATGGCAGCTTACTAAAGACTTCCTTTTGCAATTTCGAGGTGCACATGACATGTATGCAATGCAGTCATGTGCACCCTGAAATTGTAAAAGGAAGCCTTTTATCAAGGCAATCTGCCACTGCAGTTGATGTTGTTCCCATTCCACAGGGTGATCCTGCCCTGCAGAATCTTTACCACTGAGTAGTTTATGGTAAGTTTGCAAAGTGCTTACCATTGAAGCTATCCTTAAAACAATGTCTCCTGGCTGGGAGATTCTTTGGGAGATGCAATCCAAAAGAGAAACTTTCCAGGCTCTGTCTTTTTTAACTGGCTGGCAGCCAGTCCTCATTTATGTTCTGTCCTACTTGCACAGTGGCAGGTTTCTTTTTCCCCCCTTCATTTTTGTTTTTTGCATTGCACATTTTGTTAGCATTCAGGCATAATTGAGCTAGCTTTCTGATAGGGGTTGGTGACCTAGCTTTTCCTCCATCTCTTTCTTACCACTACCATACGATCTCTGTTGTCTCTTTGTTTCAGCCTGTTAAATTTGTGCTAGCGATGTGGCATGTGTACTGTTTTTCCAAATAGCCTGAAGTTGGCTGTAACCAAGAGAGGCGGTTAAATAGTGCCCAATTTCCTTGCTTCCTGGCGTTCAATTGTTTAACTCCATTTTCTGGATTTCTGCAGTTTTGATTTACAGAGAAGTAAACCTCCGTGGTGCCTCTGGGCATCTCTTAAAGCCATTAGAACAGGGTCCATTATTCCCTTGTGCTTAGAAATTCTTCTCTTCTGTCCAAACCATGCATCAAAATAATGTATTCCCTACAAAGGCTTCTGGAAAATGTTTGAGAGGACCTTTTCACACTTGGGGACAGTTCCAGTTTGGAAGAGGCACTGGGGGAGGAGGAAATGCAGGCTCAGGGAGGGTCTGACTCTAACTTGCACTGAGCGTTGACCTGTACCGCCTTTACCTCTATGCAGAGGGAGTGGTGTGAACAGAGCAGAACCAAAGCTGGCCATGAAAAGCGCTGGGAGAAAAATTTACTCTTGACAAAGAGGCAATCGTACAAAAAAGTGTTGTATAATTTATCGCCAGGACTTTATTTCTAGTTGCTTTTCCTGGAAAGATCGAAAGAGTGCCTTCCACAGGCCGACTGTTGCCTTCTACAAGGGATAAACTAGAGAGAGAAAAGGGAGGGGGACCTTTTTTTACGAAAGACCCATCTATCTTCCACTCTCCTTCTCTCTTGCTTCTGCTTTCCCCCACTCCACTTGAAAGGGCAATGCCTTTGGCAGGAATGCTACTTTTGTCCTCGTTTTGCCAAAGGGTTTAGTTTCCTTTAATTTCTTGCCTCTGTCTTAGTTCTACTATTTAAAGTTAAATTGTTCTTGGACGAGTTGTTTCAGGAGAATTCCTTGGTGTATATTTGGGGTCATGGGAATGTTGTTCCAATTCAGATAGATGAGATACTTGTTTTGATTACATATAATATCAGGTACATGCAAAGTAAGATAGAAGTGATGCAGTTTACATATCTTCATTTTGACATAGAACACAGGGTAGTGTTATGTAAGCAAGGCGATGTTATTTGTTTGACTCTTTCTCTTTTCATATATGTGCTCAGTCATAAAGTTCAAGAAATAAGTGGATTTAGAAGAGCCTTGTGCGGAAGAAAGATGTTCAAAGATAAAAATTAGTGTACAAGAAAATCAAAACTTGGGTGCGGAAGAATATGTTATAGCTGCCTCATCAATAGTGAGAGGGAGAAGGAGCAGAAGCCAGTTGCTCTACTTCAGGCACAGAAGCACTTGAAATTGAAGAGGAAGATTGAAGCTGTGCAGTCTGAAAGGCAGATGAAAGATGGGCTTTGTTGGTCACATATTGAAGCACTAGATGGAGGAAGTAAGGCAACTGAGAGGAAGGAGAGAAGATTACTAGTGTTTTAGATTGAGGACAGATGCTTACAGAGAGGTTTAATTGGGGAATGAAGAATCTGAAAACATTCTTGAAATAGAAACCATATCTGTATGGCCATTAGCAGGGTAACAAGAGGAATGGACATCCTGTGTAGGGTTTTAAAAATATTAACAAAATAGTTTCTCATGGAAGAGAAAGTGACTGCAGGTTGATGTTAAAGGCTGAGGAAATAGGCAGAAAGAGAAATGACAGAGAGCTACTAACTGCTTGGAGTAGAGAATGGAATCTAAAAACTAAATATGTAAGATGGGATCAACTATTATCAGCAGTGCCACAAAATTAGAATATCTCTGCTTCATGACTGTGAACATTTTCTCTCCAGGTTTTAATGCAAACATAGTTAACATATTAAAAATTTGGGACTGCTATTTTAAATGGATTTTACTGTCCTGGCAAGCTTTATGATTAGGGAATGGCTAATATTTTTAATTTCCATGGTGCTTAGTGTCTTGTCTTGATGTTGGATAGGATACTAATTTAAATGGTTGTTACTCTCAGTGAAGGCCATTAGAAAGGTAGAGGATTATCTCCTTTAATTGCAGATATTCTTGTACTTCTTTCTTCATCCAAACAAAGCCTTACATTTGTTTAAATCTGGTAAAAAAATGCATCCACATGTAGTGTTCAAGTTGAATAGAAAACTTCTAAATATTATTTCATCCCCACTGGCTTTGCATGTATATCCCTCTTTTGACTAGTAGAACAGGAAAATGGGGATTAGCAAAACAGAAAATGTAGGGAAACAGCATCCATTCACCCTGAAAATGAGGAACAACACTCATACTGTAATTCTGAGCAACATTAAGAAGCAAACCATGTAGGACTGAAAAGTAGACCAGTTAGGTCATCTATTCACATGTGAAGAAGTATATGTTGTAGTTATTTGAGCTGTCCTCTGCAGTGTCCATAGATGTGTACTGGGGGATTTTGATAAGTAAAGTGTGTTCAAAGTAAAACATTCCCTCCATGGTTTGGAGAACGATATTGTGCCATGTGTATATCTATACATTTGAATCAGGTCCTGCAGCGTTCCCTCTGTTGTTTGTACCACATCTTCTCCACTCTTCCCTTCATCACTCTGTTTCCTTGCAAGTGAGCTTTAATATTTGTAAAGTGCAGTGCTTAACAGATCTGGTGCAGCGCTTATCAGACATAGTGTTTCTCTGACACAGCACTGCGTCTGATAAAGTTTTTTTAAAAGTTTCAGGCAGAGATAGCAGAAGAGGAGATGGTGTTCCCCCTGTACACTGCCAGATGATGTTGGGTGGCCAGAACCCAGGTTGTAAATGGTGTGGGACAATGGTTAATCTACCCAGACTGGAAAAGAGAAAAGGGAAACAATTTGAACTGTTGTAGGCTTGCTGTAGGGCAGTGATGGCTAACCTTTTTGAGCCTGAGTGCCCAAACTGGGGGAAAAAAAACAGAGGGCGGAGGCAGAAGTGGAAATGGCGGCAGCGGAAGTGGCGGCGGAAGGGGGAATCTTGGGCATGAAGGTGCCTCCAGACCCCACTCTGGATCCTCCTCCAATCGTGCCCAACCCCTGCCAGCGCCAGCTGCTCCGGATCCTGGCCCACCACCTGTCGGGGCGCTAGCACCATGGCTGCAGCCGCCTCCTCAGGTTTGGCTGCCGGGGGTAGTGATCCAGTGATTTATGGTTTGTGTGCCCACAGAGAGGGCTCTGCGTGCCAGCTGTGGCACACGTGCCATAGGTTCACCATCGCTGTAGGGTGTTTCTTAAAATCCATATGACAATCCTATCTGAAGGAATGAGCTTTATTTATTTATTTATTTAATTTTTATACCACCTAATTAGTGCAAGGCACTATTCGCAGCGGTTACAAATCAAACCTAGACGTAATATAATACGACCCCTCCAAAAAAACCTATAGAATAAATAAATCAAGAACAGCATAACAGTAGCAAATCAGTCACTGTACACTGCCATGTCACACCCTGCTGAGTACGAGTATGCATATGTCACCGTCAGCATCACCTACCATTACTGGTTTGGAATAATATAAGTGATCACACATCCTGGAAACCCAGAGTGATGTGCTCCCAAAAAAACAGTAGCGCCTCCCGGTGAATGAAAAAGCTCTACATGGCAATGGGAAAAACTAGCTATATGTCATATGGTCCCTGGAAAATACATCACACTTAAGCATGCCAATAGTTGGATAAAATGGGGAATAAATCATAATGTAATCGCACCTTGAGGCAAAGCAATTGTGCAATAACAACCTCGTCTGGCAGCATATTATGTTAACTGATGTGACAGTTTGCTGCATTATTAACTGGAGGTTTCTCCCAGAAGAAGGGGAATGTGGAAGTGCAGCAGTTCTCATCTGCTGAATCATGACTCTTTAGGATCCAGTCTGGGTGTTGTATGGATTATCCAGGTCCCTTTGTGCAAGACAAGAAAATCAAAGGTGTGTCCCCTGGAAGCAAAACTATGTTGTACCATTTAGATGGGTGCCCATGGAGTGATGCTGACAGCTTAATTTTCATCTTGATTGGTTGTTGCTTGTTTTAGGCTCTTTCTTAGGCTGATTTAATATGAAATGTGGAGCACATGAAAAATCGTTCAAATCATGCAAGGTTACATATGTCCCGGGATCTCAATCAAGGGTTCTAGACTTGTTCACCAGTTCCCTTTTCAGCATAGTGTTCATACATTAGTAATCTGGAACTGAGAAGGAAGCCAGTATGATATGTGAATGCAGCGTGCAGAGGCGTCCAAGGCACAGTACAGGGTCTCTGTTCTCCCTATGGAAAGTGCCCCCCTACTCATTCTAATTCATGACACACAGTTTTCAGATGTCTAAAGCCTATATATAGCTTGCAAGTTAGCGCTTGCCCCATCCCAATTTCTTTTCATAGTTTTTTAAAATGCAGACAGCCTCTTTATGCTGTCTAGTGATAAAATCATCATCATAATATTTACATGATAAAATTGCCCCCATGCCCATAGAGGGCACACAAGGACTTTGCAAGCAAAAATAATAAAGACATAAAAATAACATAAATCTTCAGTTTAAAACTAGGGAAGCTGAAAAGGGCCACACAGGCTGCCCTTTGCTCACTCTCAAGAATGGTTTAAATAAAATGTTGAGATATAGGGATCTTTACATGAGTAATATTCCAGTGCCTCTCTTGCATAAATTGGAACTCATCATAGCTTGAGAGGGGCAGTCTTAACTGTCCTAGCTATTACCTTCCAAAGCCAGTTTTTCAGGGTGCTATACTTCACTTTCCATCATGAATTGATGTTTTTAAACCATGTTACTGTGGAAGTGCAGACTATATGGAGATGGAAAAATGCAATATTGGAGTACAAAATGCAATCCTGGATTATTTACATAATCAAGATTAGACATGGGGGTTTCGTATTCGTATACGAATACAAAGTCTGCCGGCACAGGTGGCTTGCTTGATTACCACCACCACCCTGAACCTGCTGGACCACTTACCTCGCAGTGCACGTAGCCAACATCACCTCCTGCGCCCCAATCGCGGCAGTAGCCCAGCTACTGCACCCCCACCTCCCTGCTTGCCTGGCCACTCCGTGGCTGAGCAGGGAGACTCGTCCTCCCTCCCCCTTGCTGGAGTGGCTTGGAGGCGGGAGTGTGGCAGGCAGGCTACTGCCATGATTGGGGTGCAGGAGATGATACTGGCCATGCACGCTGCATGGTAAGTGGTCCAGCGGGTTCTGGGGGTGGGTGGTAATTGAGACGGCCACCTATGCCGGCAGGCTTCATGTTCATATATGAATACGAAGCTCCCATATCTAATCAGGATGGCTGTTCTGACTGAGTCAAAGGTGTGATCCTGAATGAATAGCTTGTATTTGCATATGCAGGATCTGTTCCAAGATGTGTTAGCTACATACTTTATATCTTGGCTCATTGTTCAGTTATTGCATGTGCTTGAATTGAAGTCTGCAATCCACCTAATATTTGTTCACCTGTAAAGACCAATACTATTGTATTTGGGATAGTCCCTTCTTTGAAGATGAAAAAGGGCACTTGTTTCCTTATTTTCAATCTGGTTCAGCCTTGGGTTTAACCCATTTGGTAGTGTAAACAGATTAAAGAGAGTTTAAGCAACTGGGTTTGTTATGCTAACAATAACTGATCATGTAAACAACGCTGCAAATAGGTGGAAACCATGGCCTTTGGCAAGTATGCAGAATGCCGGACTAACTCGGCAGTGAATGTGGCAGCTTATCCCAAGCCAAGTACTGAATGTCTAGAGCTCCTGGGGAGTGTTTAGAGGGGGTCACTGGGGAGATTATTCAGATTTTGAAGTGGTCTTCATTGAGCACTGGCTGACTCCCACACCCCTTTGAGCTGCCTGTCTGAATGGACAAGAGCACTCAGAAGCAATTGCTACTTAGCAGACAAAAGGTGCTGTGCACACTTCCCCCACCCCCTTATCCTTGCCATGCTATTGGGGCTCTTGTGCTTGGTGCCCTTTCTCTGCCTTGATTGGGTGCTCGCCCAGTGATTCGCTCAGGGAACAGGCTCTCTTAAATAAACAATACTGACTGTGCCGCAGCTCTCTGCTGTGATGGAAAGAAATACTCAAAATAATATGACTTCTCATGGAGCTACTTCATATTTTGCCGCACAATGGTCAATTCTGTAGATCTCATTAAGATGTGTTGTGAGATTTTCTGGTTTAGGAACACACCAACTTGAAATGCATACACCCTGTTGAACCCTCTGACTGTGGAGATAAGGAGAACAAAACCAAAGTTCTGTTTAGGAAAACAAGGTAACTGGTTCACAGGAACCCATGGCATGAGTCAAAATCCTTCAGTTAAAAGTGAAAACAACAGAAAATGAAGAATCGATATTTTGGGCTAATAATATTGCAACCCCCTCAATCAAGATGTGGTGTAGTTGAATGGAAAGGGTTAAAAAATCATGTGGGACCTGCTGGTTGGTTCCCCAACATGACTTCATGGAATATTCAAGATAGCCTGAATAGCTCCATGTTCTTTGTGTGCCATGTGATGTCAAGTCACATCTGCCTTATGGCAACCTTAATAGGGTTCTCAAGGCAAGTGAGATATTCAAGGTATTATTGTACCATTACTACCTCCCAGTGAGTCTCCATCACTAAGGGGAGATTTTAAACCCTGGTCTCCCGAGTCCTAGTCCATCACACAACTGGAAAAGCAAGAATTTGTGCTCCTTGGACCTCTGAAGATATATGCGGAATTGAGTTGATATGAGTTAGGAGTAAAAATATTGTTTTCTAGAGCAGGGTCTCCTTTGTGCTTAGTGAAATTTGGTTCTGTTTTGTTGACAGCCAACTATTTTTTCCTGACAGTCTGTTGTTTCTAAGTCTTTTGTACAAACTATAAGCTACCTTCTATCTTGCATCCTTTTATCTTGCATCTAGATTGTGGGCAGACAAAAGAGGAGAGGCATCAAAATCATTTAAAAAGCCAGGAGTCACAGATTGTGTACCCTCAGATTTTGTCTCCTTCACTCAAATTATTTTTAATTGCTCCCCCATCCCCATTCTGCCTTCATAAACATTTTATTTTTCAGAAGATATTTTGGAAGACTAAAATACTTGCAAAACTTAGATGTTCAAGAACTCTCTGAAAAATAAATCTCTTTTAAACATCTGCCATTTAAGATACTTGCAGCATGCCATCACCAGATTCATGTTTTAAGCTGCCAGTAGTTCTGCTCAAACTTCTTGCAGAGACCTTTGTGTTCCAATGGTGTTACAGTCCATTACCACTTTATTTCAGTTGCTCTGGACAAATTTTCTTGGTGCATATGATGTGTGTGATAGATCCGCATTGTATTGTCACTTTATAGCTGTCTCATGAAGATAAAGAGTAGAGCGTTATCCTTCTGTTTGTCACAATGTCCTTGGCTACCCTTGTCCATACCTTCCTACTGAGTTCCCCCTCCCCTAGTTGCTATGTACATACTATGGGGGTTTATAAATACATGTATTGGTTGCTTCTTGCACAACTGTAAATTTGCTGCAAATATGTGGCCACATTTTACTGGAGATACACAACTGCACATTTTGCTAAAAGGTGCAGGGAGGGAGAGGGGGGGAAAAGAAACATCTACAAAAATGGTGAAACCGTGAACACACCATGCATCCCTAGGGACCATCAGATTGTTTCTTTATATATACCCAAGTGATATGGATGCTATGGGAAAAAATTAAACATACCAAGTTTGCATCAGATTCAGGAGCAGAAGGGGAGCAAAGAGATAGTAAGCAGTGGCAGTGATAGTGTATGTGAGTCAGAAAGTGCACCAGAACAAAGTAAAGCACGCTGCACTGGCATTATGAACAGAAAGCAAGGTCTCCTTTTAACCAGCAGACTGATGTATGAAAGTACTAGTAATTCTTGCAAAATCACATTGGCAATAAACCAACAACTTTTGATAGGTACATTTCTTAGTTGTTCTTGTCTGCGGTGAGATTTGTTATGTATCTGCAAGTCTTCAGATTTCCCTGAGCAAACTGCTATCTTTCTCTTGCTTCTCATCAGCTCCCTTTCAGCTCTCTTTGCATCCAGCCATTTGGTTGGTATTCACTCAGTATCTTTGATTTGTGAAAGACTAGGATGATTTATTTTTATTTTTTGTTTTTGGGAAAGGGGAGAAGCAGATTTGCTCACAGGCATACCAAAAATCTAGAGCAGTGATTCCCAAAACCTTGGGTCTCCAGATGTTCTTGGACTAAAACTCCTAGAAGCCTTCAGCGCTAGATGTGCTGGTCAGGACTTCTGGGAGTTGTAATTCAAGAACATCTGGGACTCCAAGGTTGAGAACTTACAGGTTTAGAGCCTGTGAACATCTCATATGAAACCAAAAGTGGTTGCTAACCATTATTCATCACTGAAAAATAAATGTAAGATTTTTAGCTATTTTATAATAGAACTGGCAGTGATTTTCAAAGTTGGTCATTACACATATTCATAGCAATGTTACATTTACTGTTACTATTAAACATGGCCCATTTGGATTTACAGTGTGTGTAACTTTGTAATATATTCAAAATGCTGGGCTTTCAAAAGACAGGTCTGGGTGACCAAAGATTATTTCTTGTACATAAAAAATATGCTGCATGAAAGCTAACTTGTCTTATTTGTTCATATTCCAATTCTTTTTTCCTGTTGATGGAATCCTGAGGCTAGAGATTTGACAATTAACACAAAACCTGCAGTAGAAGTAATGCTTTTATTCATCTAGTGTGTAAGTGTAGCTTTTAAAATGTAGGTGTAAATTTTAATATTGGATCAAATGGTGTAAAACAAAAAAAAAGTAGGCCAGTGGGTGAGATACTTTGAAAATTGTTGGATTTCATATTGTGAAAGGAAGCAGATATACATAAATTTAGGTTTGTCAGTAGTCACTTGCTGAAAGGTAAAGTTCCCTGTGCAGCCACACTCACAGGGCCTTTAGACACTCAGTGAAGTTAGCTGAGCAATTTGTGGCACTCTTATCTCATAGTGTTCAACAGTTTTGACATTCCCAAACAAATCAGGACAGACATGAGTGTTTTTCAGGGACCACTCTTAATGGCTCCTTAAAACTAATATGTCTTCATCCATTCACATTCAACCCTGGTACAAATGTGTGTGCAATCTTTTCCCAGGAGTAGATTATATTCTGGGATCAGTTTACAGATTAGAAGCTGAAATTAACCAGTCACAAATAAGAAATTACTTGTAATGAGTCTCCTTTCCCTAGTAACTAGTAACATAATGAACTTCCATATGAACCTACCCGGCAGTTAAGATCTAGCCAGGGGGCCCTTTTGAAAGAGCCGTCCCTCAAGGAGGTAAGAGGGATGGCTTATAGACAAAGGGCCTTTTTGGCAGCTGCCCCCAGACTATGGAATGCCCTCCCGACTGAGATTCGTCTGGCGCTGACGCTGATGACATTTCGGCGCCAGGTCAAAACCTTCTTGTTCCAGAAGGCTTTTAACTGAAATAATATCAACTGTGGGTCCTGATGGCAATTTTTAGAGTATATATTTTAATTGTATTTTAATTGTTTTGTCTTTTTATTGTATTTTAACTGTTGTAAGCCGCCCAGAGACCTTTGGGTAGTGTGGGCGGCATATAAGTTAAATAAATAAATAAATAAATAAATAATAAAGTACAATAGTAGGTTCTACAATAACTTCACTACTTTGTTGTGTCACTAACTTCTAAGGTTATTTTCTAGTTGTAGGATGTGTGGCGTTGCTAGATGTTGTAAGAAGAATATTACAAGATTCAAGTGCTGGCTTTCTGTCTGCCTTGTGCCCCAGGCGGCTTTTTAAAAAGCAACTATTGTAGTTATTTTTTGAGAATCAGGAAAGTAAAAGTTATTTTTAGAATATTTTAACTATAACTACCTGTCCGGGGGGGGGGGGGGGCTCTAAGTAATTACCTTTTGATAGTAACTTCCCAAATTGAACGCAAACAGATTGTAGACAGGTTCTTGCAATCATTTGAATGTTCATGTGTGTTCAGTGTAATGTGTGACATAGTTATCTCTTTTATTGCTAGGCCTTCTGGACTTTTTGACAAACAGGCTGAAATTCTGTTGCTTTGTTATGTGTGCAGAAAGTCTTCTAGCTGGTAATCAATGAACTTCAACTATGATTCTCAAGCATCCTCCAAGCCAGCAGGCAGGAGCATCCCAACAGAGAGTCATTAACTACCATCTAGAAGCAACTCAATGTTACACCGTTTGCCTTCTGCATGCATAACAAAGCAAGAACGTTTCAGCTATTATATACTATGTGTATGCTTTATTATTCAATATATATCAATTTAGGATAACATTTGTAAAGATGAGCTCTGAATGTCATGGAGTATGTCACAATAAATTGAGTGGAACAAAATCCTGTTGAGTTTTTATGCTGGAGTTATGCAAGTGCCATAAATCCTGCTAGTGACTCACTGCAAGTTAAGTCACAGGACTCAGTGCACAACAGCACATTGATGTGTGGCCGTTTGTGAACAAGATCTATGCCAATTATGTTATGTCAGTGGACATAGCTAATTGGACTTGCCATAGCTTTAAAAGTGCCAGTGGTTGTTCTCGTTGCAACAGACTGGCATAATTATCTTCTAGAAAGGTCAGAGAGGTATGTCTGCAGTCAAAGATCAGTTATTTTCTCTGCTAGGATTTTTCATAGAATCATAGATTTGAAAGGCACTTAATCCCTGCCTTGAAGCGAGGATATCCATCCGAAGATTAATAACAGTGTACCGCAAGCAGAAGGCATAGATAATGTTGCTTCCAGAGCAAATAGCATGAAGTGAGCCAAGCCACACTTGTTAAGGTTTAATCAGTTGAACACATCTGGAAAAAATATTTGTGGATTATGAAAGAAGAATCTGGCAGTGCCCATGGTGCCTGGAGTAAATTCAAGGTAGCATTCTCCAAGTAAGAGATGATGCCGACTTTGGCTGCTGTCTACTCTTTTCTCCCTGTGCATATGCACTCTGTGTACTGTATATCTCTTGAGGTTTTGCTATTATTCCTGTCTAGGTCAATATTAAGTTGTATTTCAGGCAAGCTGCCTTGTTCATGCAGTGTGCATATAATACTGCAGCTATGTGGAATCAGCTTCCATGTGACAACGAATGTATGTGAAGAGGTCCTGAGATGTAGTAACTTCTGAGAGCAGCTGGTCCCATATCCAACATGTGGGTTATACAGTTTGGAAGGAAAACATGATGATAGAGTGTCATAGAGAAGACTGTTGCGAGATCTGTGTCACAATCTTTCTGGATGGAACGACTGGGCTTTTGACAAGACTGCTGATGACCTGTGATACATTTTTCCTGTCTGTGTACTTTTCTGAAGATTGGTGTTTCATGATGGTTTATCATTTTAAGGTCACAAATTCAAAAGTCTGGATGAACACAGTTATTTTTTTTCTGCTGATTTGAGTACCCTACTTAAAAAGTCATTTTTTAAAATCTTTGGATTTAGATTTTCTTGTTTCTGCCATTGTTTGATTTCCATTTCTTCCTATCATCAGATATCCCAGCTTGCCTTTTGCATGCATTTTATTTTGCTCTTCCAATTAATCTTACAGGCTTCTATTTTGAAAAACAACAACCTTTGTTCAGTTTTCCAGGGGGGGAAAAACACATAAAGCTATTCTCCATCAATATCTGCCTGGGGGATTGAATGCCTCTGTGTAAATAAAGTACATTTATAAGACTCTACATTTGCTTCAGAACTTTTAAAAATTGATACAGGGTTGGCACACAGAAGGATGCAGGGATATTGTAGAAATCCAGTGTGTTGCTCTCTTACAGAAAGGGGACATGGAGAAATTCCCATTAGCTGCTGCGTTGTCCTTTTCAGCCATTGTTTCCTTCCTGCCTGAACTGAAGAATAGTCACTTAGTTCTTTGTTAGAAAAAAGAAACATTTCAGATTTTTTGACCTCCATGTTTGGTGTTCCTTTTCTTCCTCTCTTTCTCTTGAAAAAAAAAAGTTTCTTTCCGTGGGCATTGTGGGAGAATCTTCCCCTCTGCAGGGGATTGTGGGAACCGTTCTGGCCTCACTTATCACCAGTGACAAATCAATGGCAGGCTTCAGAAAGCAAGGCCCCAGGATTCCAACTCGGCTCAGCCTGGGAGCAGTGGGAGGCTTCCCTGATGGATAAAAGGCTCCTTGCAGCTCTGACTTGTTGCCTTAAATTTAATGGGGGAAACCTTTTCACTCCCTTTAAATGCAGCACTCCCCTCCCATCTCAATTTGTCTTGAGAAGGGTGGTGGCTTGTGGGGGGGGGTCACTAAAGAGGGAGAATGGAAATTGTATATGTGTGTGGTGGTGTGGGGGAGGGTTTAGGTTTGTAATGGTTTTTTTTCTGTTTCCTTTTCACAATGGTCTGGCCAGTGCATGCAGAGCCAGACTCACAAAGCCTCCCTGAAGCGGCTGGAATCCCGCAGGGCTCCTCAGAGGGCCTGTTTTCCTGTGTGTATTCTCATCAACAATACAGTGAGACTCAGCAACAACCTCCAGCTTTGGGCAAATATTTCTACAGTTTTTCTGTAATAGCTCTTTTGTGGGAAGTATGGTAGTGGTGGTAATGAGGAGAATTGTGTGTATGTGTGTTTGTTTAGGAAAAAGGATAAATGAGTGGAGAAGGAGTGCTATTTCTTCCCTTGCAATTTGTTTTGGGACTAGACGCTGTTTAATTTTGTTAATGCTTAATTTCTGAATACAAAAAACTGCAATCTGCATATGATTGAAAGCCAAGGGAAACATGCCTCTAACTATAGATGCATGTAGCCTGCAGTGGTTTCCCAAGCGAGACAGAAAAGCACTTAGCACATATACAGAGGAATTCTTCTTTAGTATAACTGTATGGACTACATGCAGTCAGTGTGAAACTCTCGGTTTGGCTTCTGCAGTTGTGTTCAACAGAGACTTGTACAGCAGCAATGTATAGAAAATTTTACTTGCTGATGCCAACCTCTGTGTATGCACAAACATACTCTTTTTCCGTCAAACCCCCCCCCCCCCCCAATGGCAAAGCACAAATTGGATCCTTTCTTTTGCTTGCCCATTAGTGATGGTGGCAGGTGACTACTGTTTGAGTGCTGTTTGGGGTTGGAAGCTGGAAATCAAAGCACAAGCCCCCCACTGCAGGAGTTTTTGTATGTTTTCAAAATGATTGTAAAGGGGTGGTACATAGGATAATTCTGGCTTCTCTTGCAGCGTAAATGGATAAATCGTTACTGGGGACTGGATGTCTGCCCATTGCACAGAGTATGTACAGAAAGACGAGGGAAAGTGTTTTATTTTCTACGCACTGTAGTTGAGTTGAAGATGTAAATTAAAGTACGTCTTTCCGAACAGATAAGCAAAGCAGAAAAGACAGGGTGACGCTTGTAGAAAAGTTGTGCTTCCTTTATAATTTGGTGTTTCAGCTCTAGAAGCTTAAGGAAAAAGTTCCTGTTGGTTGGTTAGAGACCATTTATGGTAATAACACATACATACAGAAACACACACACTATTGATGATGTAAGAAATAATTATGTTAGCAAGAACTCTTAGATGTGAGCATGAAGACTGGGGCTAGATAGCTGAGTGGTTTAGGTATCTGGCTGTGGAGCCAGAGGTTGGGAGTTTGATTCCCCATTGTGCCCTTGACAGGGGCTGGACTTGATGATCCATAGGGTCCCTTCCAGCTCTGCAGTTCTAAGACTGTAGTCAGTAAGAAAATGGAAGAAGGCACACACAAGGACTTAAAAGTAGTGCAAGACTGTGCTTCAGAGGTAAATGTAATTGTAGTTGCAGGATGTTATGTGGAACACTTGTGAATTCATTGATCAAGAGGCATACATTGTTCTGCTGACATGATAGAATAGTTTGCTGATACAACTACATTTTTCAGATGACTTCAATATTGTAGGATAGTAGAGGATGTAGCTTACATCTTTGTGTGATGGCTTCTCTGAAAATAGCATTAAAGAAAAAAATAATCAGAGTACCATGCATCCAAATAAGGCAACATAATTTGCTTCAGGTGTGTTGTTGACTTAAGATAATTCAACCTTTTTTTAAAGACTGGAGCTTGGAAACTTTCTTTTTAAAATGTAATTAATTAAGTAACTTTAGAATTGTATTTTGTTTAGTAAACAAAATAAATATGGGAGCAAACTGTCCCTGTCCAGCTTTTGGATGACAGGACTATTGATATATGTCATATTTTCTTATTCTATTTGTTAGGTAAACAAATGCCACCCTAAGTGCTAAGTCAGAGACTCTAGCAGTTCAGAAACCTTTTTTAAAAACTAAAAAGGAATTTTCCTGCTTTGACACCCATCTGTAAAACCAGATGAAGCAGCTTCTCCTTAGAAGCCCTTGAGCACAGTTTCCACCCCAACACATAGCTAGAAACCTGGCAGTCTCTTTATAAGTTCACTGAAAGCTGCCATTTGGAAAGCTTATCCTTGCAAAACAGAAGGACTGATGTTTTAAGATGATAAATTCTATTTTTGGAATTCAAAACAAATAAAACACAAGATCTTTTGGCAGTTTTCATTTCAAGAAATTGCACATTTATGGGATATCAGTGTCCCATTTGCCATCCAGTTCCAAGGAGATCTGAAGGATTAAACTGTGTGAGTTTATATAGGCAGCTAGCCACTGTGTTCCTTCATCTTCCATCTGTATATGTTTGAAAGCAGAGGGAAGCATGTCTCATTTGCTTTTATCATAGTGTGTGTGTGTGTGGGGTCAGGCTAGCATACATACAAAATTTACCTGAATTGGCCAATAAATCCTTGAGGGAGATTAATTTAAGAAAACTGATGAAAAAGAAATTGGACAATTAATATGATGGGTTGAGAAGAATTCCCTTTGCCTGTCATATTTTTTTCTCTTGGGATCCTGTGCTTGTACACTGCTCACCTATTTTGGCATAATTCCTAGAGCCATCTGTAGACTCATTTGATTTTTATAATATTTGGTGGTAGCAGATGGACACGGAGACAATTATGAATGATTACCTCCTTGGCATGTTGGTATGGTGTTTCTTTTTTAAAACATCATGTGGGTTTACCTTAATTTTAGTGGAGTTTATTTAAATAGTCTTGTATTTTTTATGCTCCTAAGGCCCCTGGAAGCTGCTGCCGCTGCCACCGATACAAGAAACTTGGCAGGATTTCCTGCCTCAGGTTCAGAGAGAGTGCTGTTACTCTGAGGTTGCCAGCAAACCTGCGGCTTCAAACCCACACTGCTCTAGACCTTTCTCACCTTCAAATTTCTCGGTTTGAGTAAGATGATTAATTTCCCCTTGGGTATTGTTAATTAATGGTATGTCAGTTTCTAAGAAATCCATCAGCATCTACGATTCAATTTTAGATGAGAGCTAGCCTATCTGGATGAGGTTAACACCAGGAGGAAGAAGATGAGATGGGGGAGTTTGACAGTGATTTAGTGTTTCCCTCACCAGTTTTCCTATTTGCTGAGCTTTCTCATTTGTCAAAGTCCTCTATTTGAGCTACATGTACCTAAGTGTTGAACCCCTGGGAATACTTGAGAGACATGTGCTCCACCCATCTTACAACCTAGCTATTTCTGATGGAGCCAGTTGAGTGTTACCATGTTTGATGCTGGGGTCTTGGGATTTTTAAAAATAATTATTTGGCATTTCACTATTTATGTGAAAGCTCCCCAGTTTTTCCGTGTGGAGCTCAATGACTCAATCACAACAGTGGGCCTATCTTGGTTAGTATCTGAGCCAGTGTAATAAGGATTATATTGGCTAGGGTCAGGTGGTGGGAGAGGTTATTATGACTTCTTTGTTATGGCCTGACCATTACCTGAGGAGGTTTATACCCCTCTGGTTCAAGATGCTGCAGAGAGGGGAGGCCTATTTCAATTTTTTTTATCCTTGAAGAAGAATATATGCCATGGGTCTTTAGAATGCGTTGTAGGATTTATCAAATTTTTTGCTAGAGTTGGCCTCGGGAAGTTGACATTTTTTTGTTAAATTTGTAAATCAGACCTTTTCCCAAGAGCTGAAGGCAGAATATCAGATTCTTCACCCCAGTATTTTATCACCACAGAAAGCCTGTGAGGCGGCTTTGGAAGAGAGACAGCAGCTGGTTCTAAGTCATGCAGTGAGTTTTATGGTTGAATAAGGATTTAGACGTTAGTCTCCCAGGGTATAATCCTACTGTGACCATTTGTCTATAATGTAAAGATAAGGAATCATAAAGAGGGAGCTGAGGGACCTTTAAGTTGTTGATCTGCATTTAGCAGCACTTGGACAGCGGGCTCTGCAGGCATGCAGATCACCAGGTCACAGTCCTCCCAACTTGAAGGAAATGCATTTTAATTCTGTTTAAACCATAAAAATCATTTCTGATTTTGTTTCTTCTTCTTCTTATTATTATTATTATTATTATTAATGAAAACATAAAAAAGATTAAAATTATCTGCTAAAATGGGGTTCAGGGATTCAGTTATAATTGTTAAAGACCTGCCTGAAGAGATGGATCTTTAGCTTTTTTTGGAAGGATAAAAGGGAAGGAGCCATCCTCATCTCCCAAGGTAGAGCGTTCCATAGCCTGGGAGCTGCCACTGAGAAGGCTCTCTCCCGTGTCCCCATCAACTGTGCTTGTGCTGGCAATGGGACTGAAGGGAGGGCCTCCTCTGATGATCTTAATAGTCGAGAAGGCACATATCGCGACTAACCTTTACCTGGCCAAGGTAAAGGCTGCTAGTCGAGTACATCTCGCTAACCGGATAAGCGAAGCTTCAAATCAGCAGGCGGAGCTTTTCCGTATAGTGCGCGACCTATCTGGAATTGGTCTAGGTGACGGGCCTCCCCCTAGTATCTCACCGGACCAATTTGCAGCATTTTTAAATCTAAAGTGGAGGCCATCCGCCGGGAGCTCTCTCCTTTTTTGAATACAGTGAGTCGAGCAGAGATGTCCAGCGCTCCGCCTTGCCCGGTGACTCTTGATCTCTTTCAGCCTGTGACGCCAGATATTGTGGACAAAGCGCTTGATCGCTATCAGGCCACCACCTCATCCCTTGACCCTTGCCCGGCCTGGCTAATCAAAGCAGCCAGGCCTATAACAACTGAATGGGCCACAGCAATAATTAATGGGTCTTTACTTGAGGGCAGGGTACCTCCTGCCCTCAAGGAGACACTCATTAGGCCCATAAGGAAGAAACCTAGTTTGGCGGCGGACGAAATTGGCAATTATAGGCCCGTCGCCAAAGTTTCTTTCATCAGCAAAGTGGTGGAGAGGGTGGTGGCCGATCAGCTTCAGGCTCATTTGGATGAAACAAATGCCCTGGATCCATTCCAGTCGGGTTTCAGGCCGCGCCATGGTACAGAAACGGCATTGGTCACCCTGTTTGATGACCTACTGAGGGAGGCTGACAGGGGTAAAACATCTCTGTTGGTCCTCCTCGACATCTCGGCGGCCTTTGATACCGTCGACCACGGTATCCTCCTGAGGAGGCTCTCCGAGTTGGTAATTGGTGGCCTGGCGTTTGCCTGGCTCCGATCCTTCCTCGGGGACCGTCCTCAGAGAGTACAGCTTGGGGAGAGGGTCTCGGCCCCGTGGAGCCTCAATTGTGGGGTTCCACAGGGTTCGATCATCTCCCCAATGCTGTTTAATATCTACATGAGGCCGCTGGGTGGGGTCATCAGGGGGTGTGGGGCATCGTGCCATCAGTACGCTGATGACACTCAGCTCTACATCTCCTTTTCACCAACTGCAGTGGATGCTGTTCTGTCCATTCGGCGCTGCTTGGAGTCTGTACTGCAGTGGATGCAGGAAAATGGGCTGAGGCTGAACCCGGACAAGACGGAGGTCCTGAGGGTGGGTGGCCCCACCATTAGCGGTCTGGGAAACTCTCTCTTATTTGGGGGGTTGACTCTTACCGCAAAGAGTGAGGTTCGCAGCTTGTGGGTCCATCTGGACCCGGCGCTCACCATGGAAACTCAGGTGGCGTCAGTGGTCCGCACCGCCTTTTTCCATCTTTGGCGGATAGCCCAGCTGCGTCCCTATCTTGATGTTGGGGCGCTCACTACCTTGGTACATGCGCTTGTAATCTCGAGATTAGACCACTGTAATGCGCTCTACGTGGGGCTACCTTTGAGGTTGATGCGGAAACTCCAAGTGGTGCAGAATGCGGCGGCCAGACTCCTTAGTGGAGTGAGAGAAAATATCATCATATCTCTCCCACTCTGGCCGCTTTGCATTGGCTGCCCATTAGGTTCCGCGTTGACTTCAAAGTTTTAATGCTTACGTATAAAGCCCTAAACGGTTCAGGGCCTCAATACTTGGCGGAACGCCTTCTCCCACCAAAATCTACCCGTATCACCCGATCGAGTCAGGAGGTGAGGCTGAGGAGCCTGACGCCGAGGGAGGTCCGGAGGGAAAAAACAAGAAACCGGGCCTTCTCGGCGGTAGCTCCTCGCCTCTGGAATAATCTTCCTCCGGAGATCCGGACGGCACTGGGCATCTTTAAAAACCAATTGAAAACTTGGATGTTTAGGCAGGCCTTCCCCTCAGTTACTATTTGATTTTTTTTTCCATCTTGATTAACTCTATTACTGATGTTTAATGTTATATTTTTATATTGTTATTATATGTGTTGGAAGCCGCCCAGAGTAGTCAGTTGACTAGATGGGCGGGGTACAAATGCAATAAATAAATAAATAAATAAATAAATAAAATCTGGGGAGATACGGTCCTTTAGGTCAGCGGTCCCCAATCTTTTAGGGACCGTGGACCGTTTGGTGGGGGGGGGGTGCAGGCTCCGTATGTGGACCGGTTGGGGGGCGGGGGCACCCTCGTGCTCGCAGGGGTGTGTGTCGCGCTCATGGAGGGGTGTGTCGCGCTTGCACGTGTAAGTGTAAAAGGCAAAACTCGGCAGCAAAAGCCAAATAAGCAAGTGCACAAAAGCTGAGAGGGGGTGGGAGTGGCTGCACGTGGGCGCCCGGCTCCCCACTCGACTGATCCGTTCCACCACCACCACCCCGGGCGGACCCACCGGCGTCGCCCCACCAAGGCTCCCGGCATGACTTTCGCGGGGCTTGGGCAACCTTTTTTATTTTCCGATTACACTCTGGTGGAAGGATCCCACCTAACTTGAGGATCAACGTATTTTAAAAAATAGACACGAGTAAAACGCTGGCCGGTGCCTTTCTTTCTCCGCCCCCGAGACTCAGGGGACGAATGTGTGGAACCGAAGCGAGCATCTTTTGTCCGTCCAGCCTCCCCCCCCCCCCCGCTCTCTTACTGATTGGCTGCTTCCTCCGCATCACAATTTCACGCTTTCTTACTTGGGCTGGCAGTGACACACTTGAGAAGCACTTCTATGGTAAAATTGCTTACATATGCTTCAGCTTAGCCACAGCTTTGAATATATTTCCTCTTCAAGGAGTGATGTTATCCTGCTGTTTGTATGAATTTCAGCTGCACATATTTCCTTGCTGCCTTGAGTTCCGTTCCGCTGTTCAGAATACAGCCTGTGCTCTTGATCCTTCCCTGCTTGGCTTCGTAAGCCTAGGAAGACTATTTGGCTTTGTAAGCAGAGTAACAAGTGCCATTGAGAGGGGGACTGTTTCCTATCCACTTGAGGTTGTGGTTACATCTCTCCTAAAATGGGACTTTATTTCTTGATACACACACACTCATAAGATGTCCTGCTGGAGAATTCCATCTTATTCTATTTGCTTTTCAGTATCCAAATGAAGCTCCTAGCCCATTAGTTGCAACTCCTTTTTAGATCCACGGGTTAAGCTGTTTGTCAGTGCTAGGAGATATCAAAGAATGCAGTAAATATTGGACTGTCCTATTAATTTCATATGAAAGCAAAGTGATATTCAAAATTCTGCAGCAAAGGCTTTTACTGTAGAATGGGATATGCCAGGTTTTCAAGCTGGATACAAAAAGGGAAGAGACACTAGACAGCATATTGCAAATGCAGTTTGGCACCATATCAAACAATTTGAGAAGTAAATCAATTGTACTTTATGGATTACAGTAAAGCCTTTGATTATCTGGATCATGAAAAGCTGTGGCTCATTCCAAAAGTGCTGGGTGTACCACAACAATTGATTGTCCTGACGCTTGTGCTCTGGCAAAAAAGCTACTGTTATCTGAGAATATAGACAAGAGACTCCTGTTACAGCAGTATATGGAGAAACAAAATGGTTCCCATAGCAAAGGTGTGAAGCAAAGGTGCATTTTATTTTCCAATCTGTTCAGTCTGTATGAAGAACGCATAGTAAAAGCTGGTTTAGATTCAGAAGAAGTGAAAATTGGTAAAAGAAACATAAGATATGCAGATAACATCATATTATTGGCAAAAATAGCAGTGACTTGAAATTACTACTGAGGAAAGCAGGTTGGGTTTAAATAAAATTGATTTAAATTTTAAAAATCTGTTTTTTTGATTATTTAAATTTTTAAAAATGTATTTTTATTTAAATTGTTATTTAAATCAATTTTATTTTAAAAAAATCATTGATTTTTATCCATCCTGGAAGAAAGTTAAAGAAGGAAGTGTAGAAGCAGGATTACAGTTTAATATTATGAAGAGAAAAAATAGTGACCAAAGAGGAACATAAATTTAACATTAACAACAAAGAAATAAAATTGTGAAACATTTCCTGTACCTTATTTCCATTATCAGTCCAAATGGAATTGCAGCAAACAATTAGTAGGAGAAGAAAAAGACCTAACATTAGGAGGTCAATAAATGAAGTTACAGTCAAATTGTCAAGACTTGAGCAGAGCTGTTATTAATGAGACCTTTTGGAGGTCATTGATTCATAAGGTCATCGTACGTTGGGAGGGACTTTATGGCACTGAAGATCAGATTTGAATGTAATGATAAACTGTGGTTATCATTACCATAATAAGTGTAAGTGAGCATTTGGTTTGCCATCCTGTGCTCTGAGGAAAGGATAGGGAGACTTCACTTTTGGTTTTGAATAACTTCAGTTTAGAGTTAATTTTAGATAAATTTTGGTTAATCTTCACTGTCTTAACTAAAGACAGTGTTACTAAAACAAACTAATTTCAAACTGTAATTTATGAAACTGGTTTGCTTCAATATATGCACAGTTTAGGGTTTGGGTGCAATGCTAAGCTCCAGGGATGGGGACTTGCGACTTGATACTTGCTGTTGAGTTGCACTAGAGTCGCACCAGCAACTTCACTTGGACTCGACTTGGGGTTTTCCCCCAAAGACTCACACTTGACTTGTGACTTGGAACCATTTTTCCAAGTTGCTTGTCAAGTCCTCCCACCATCCTCCAGAGCCTACCTTCTCCTGCTGCCACCACGCACCACTGTCCTCAGAAGCTAGCAACAAGCTTGGTTTCCCTTCCAGGAGCCAGGCCCTCCACTTCTAGGCATGCCCAGAAGCAGCAGGCCTTGCTCCTGGAAGGGAAGCCGAGCCACTATTTGCTTCTGAGGACAGCGGTGTGCAGTGGTGGCAGGAAAAGGTAGGTGTGGAGGAGCAGTGGCAGGAGCAGGTGAGGGGTGGCAGTGGGGTGGCGGGAGTGTAGCAGTGGCAGGAACAGGTAGGCAGCTGAGGGGGGAGGGGCAGGAGCCAGGCCCATTGTTTCTGAACATGCTCAAATACAAGGTCCTGCTCTGGGAAACGAAGCCAGACCTGCTGCTTCTGCGCATTTGCATGCACATGTCCCCTCCTGGCTTCCGTCCAAGCCTTGGGACTCAAACTTGAGGCCTGGGAACTTGGTACTTGGTACCAAAGACTCAGGATTTGACTTGAGTCTTGGTACCAAAGATTTGGACTCGAACTTGGGACTTGGATCCAAAGTCTTACCAACATCCTTGCTAAGCTCCTGTTAATTAAAAATGTTTTATAAGTCGTCTTTCTAGTGCATGACAGGAAGGAGTTTCACGAGCTGAAGGCTCACATAACTCAGTTGCTAGAATGGTAAACTATTGTTTATCATTACGTGGGTGTGACAAGGTTAGACCTGGGGCTGTTTTTAAACTATGGTTCATGACTGAGTCAGCATCGGAAACCATGGTTTAGTGGCTTAGTTTAGTAAACGATAGTTTTGTTAGGTCATAGTTTGTCCTTGTCGAATGTAACAAATATTTGTTAATTTAAAAATGGAAATAGATACTTCTAATCTCATGGCTATCCAGAGAGAGAGGTACCTTAGCTTGATGATCACGCAGACCCATTTCTTTAGTGCTAAGCTGTGGCTCAGTATTGTCTGAAACATCCCTTAAATTTTCCTTCTTGATATCTGCTACAGCATTGGTTCCCTTGTGGGATGAGTAGAAACCATATTTAATATTAGACTGGTGCCCTAAATATCTGCTGGCTTACAGAGCCTTTGTTGCTCATCTGTATATAATGACTTCCCAGGCCCCACAGGTATCTAGATAGACATCAACACTTGGATATAACTGTGAAGCACCCAAACAAGTTGCAGAGACAGCACTTTAAAAAAATACTTTTAGAAAAAAACCCTTATAAAAATAATAAAGTAAGAAATCATTTCTTGGCTCTATGCTGAGGTTGATTCTGTTTGAATTTAGAAGCAGCAAGTCTTTGAGGAGCAGGGGCCAGGCTTGAACCATAGAAGTCATGGTAAAATGAGTTGTTGTGACAAGGCAAGATGCAGGCATTTTTGTGCTAATATTCTGTTCTACTTTTTCTTTGAATCTCCTCTAAGTCGCTTCATTCATCCCTGGAGTCTGCTGTCCTTTAGATATAAGGCGAGATTCTTCTGCCTTGCAATAATCTAAAAATGAAATCGGTGACCACATTTATTTCACCTTAAAAAATTCACATACAAAGCTGTCCAGTTTTTTAATACCTTCACATTTCATATACTAGAGGCAGAATTTGTTGCTTTCTATAGTAGTTAGCTGTTTGTACTATAATGTAAAAACATGCCAAACATATAAATAAAATGTTGTGTGTGTGTGTCTGTGTGCTGCTGAGAGTGCAACCATCTAATCTTGTTTAGCATTGCTATAAACATTAAGAGATGTCATGGGTGAGTACCATTTAGAAGAGTCAACATTTATAAATATAATTTAGATGGTGAAGTGTTACAGTTTTGGATGTTTCATGTCAGTGGTAAGCATCTGGGGCAGTCAGTGTATTTGAGTTCAGGTGATTTTTATTTCTAGAACCACAGTGTTGGAAAACTGGCTGTATAGCTCAGTTGTTTAAGTATCTGGTTGCAGAGCCAGAGGTTAGGAGTTGGATTCCCCACTGTGCGTCCCAGAAGAGACAGCCTGTGTGGTCTTGAGCAAGCTGTACAGTCCCAGGACACCCCCAGAAGAAGGGAATGGTGAACCACTTCTGAGTATTTTCTACATGGGAAACCCTGGAAAGGGTAACTATAAGTCAAAATTGACTTAATAGGACATGATTATTATTATCGATGTTGGAAAGGACCAAAACGCCATGGCTCTTTTCACATCAGGCACCCATATTTCTTCTCTCCTGTAAAGAACAGCTGATAGATAAAATGTCTTCTCTTCTTAGTCTACCAATTTACTCTGAGGATTGCCCCCCTGATAATCATCTATGAGCTAGCTTAGCATTCTCCTTCTTTGTGCTTTCTGAATCTTGGGGGAAGAAGCCCTACAGCCAATGGTTTGCACACTGGGAGTCGTACAACAAACAGAGTGAGTTGCAGTAAAACAAAACAAAACAATTGCTTCTGAAAGCAGGAGAGTCCTAACCCAGAGAGCAAGTACAGAGGGAGGCTCTACCAGAATAAAGACAAAGATACTCTTTTGTAAGGTCTATAGTGGAAGATTACAAAGTAAGCATCTGATCACATGCAGGATTATATACATTAGCTGCAGATATCAGACAAACAAGATATCTTTCCCTGATAAGTCAGAAGGAACAATGCATCTCTCCCTGATAGGCTGACAGACTTCATTAATGGCTCGTGATCAGGAAGTGCTTATCAGTTGGTAAACCTTTGTGTGCATGACCTCCTACAAGGAGAATATGGCCTTTTTCTGCTGCCACCCTGTGCTCAGTGCAACTTCCATGCTGGATAGCTCAGTGGTTTAGGTTTTTGGCTGTGGAGCCAGGTTGGGAATTTGATTCCCCGCTGTGCCTCCTTGACCAGGACTGGATTTGGTGATCCATAGGGTCCCATCCAGCTCTGCAGTTCTAAGATTATAGTCAAAATTATAGTTATAGTCCCATCCTAATCAGTGGCCAGGATGATGGCAGTGGCATTCTAAAACATCTTGGAAGGCTCAAAGTCAGGGAATGCTGCTCTAGTAGTGTTTGAGGGGTGCTGGTGGAGAGGATCTGTGAGGATCTGTTACCCAAATTTGCACCAAACATATGTCTTTAGGTTGTTGTTTTTTGAAGCTGTAGCCAGCAGTCTTCCTTCCATTGAGCAATTTTTGCCTTTCTGTATTGCCACTTTTGCTGGCTTAAATATCAGCTTACTAAGTCCTCTTTCTTGATGGACAAAATAGCTGATTATGACTGTGAGGGGCATATCCCATTCTTATGGCTTCATGCAGAGGGGGGTCATGTTTGAGTGTGTTTCTTCTATAGTTCCTACTCCCTCCCACCTTTCCTGTTTAGTGCCATTTTATTTGAGCCACTTGGTTGGAGTAGAGTACCATTGAACTGTTGGTCACTTGGTGCTTATGTCCTACTTCCCTCTCAATGATCTGAAATGAATACGAGGGAAAGGATGAAAGGCCACATGCCTGCACAGAAAACAACGCCAAGTATGAGTTGGGATCCATGTTGATTTCCACCAGGAAGCTGCCTCTCAGCAATTATAGTCCCAACTTCCTAAAGATGAAAAGAGTTTTGTTCCCTCATGACCCTCACACTCCAGCAAATTCTACACTGCCTCAAACAGACAGACCAGTTGTGGAATGGAGCAGGTCAGCTGGGGCCTGAGAACTTTAGGGGGTTTCTTTCTAGATTTCTGCCTTCTCTGTCCTGTGTAGTGGAAGGAGGCTGGTTCTTGTTTCTTAATCTTACCTAATCATAACAGTCATAGTAATCATAATGATAAATGATAATAAACACCCATGGAAAATATTTAAGAGTCTTGTTTTTGGTATTTTGTGTTGTATTCCTGCCAAGCAGTTGGGCTCCTAAAAACCCCTTCCCCATAAGGTGAAAGGGGAGAAGAAAGAACAAAACAAGTCTGGCAACAGGAGGAGATGAATAACACTGGCAGAGGCTATTGTTCATTTTAATGCTGCAGCAGGGGCAGAGGGAAATGTTCACACGCCATTTTTGGGCATCCTGCTGGGCAGGCAAGGAAAGGGGCATTCCAGCTGGTCATGAGATTTGGCTGGCCAGATTGAGTTGGGCTGAATAGATTTCTGTCCATTTAGTTCACGCTCTGTGTGTGTGTGTTTAATAGTAAGCTGCTGATTAAGTGCAGTGGAATCCAGTTAAAGAAGAATCTGAGGCCAACACAGATCACTGCGGACACAAAGCTGTCAGGTTATTAGTGTATGATAGCCCGGTTTTATCTCCTTGTAAGCTGTAGGTCTTGCTGTTGTCATATGCAACATTCTGTCACTCACTGACTCAGAGCGCAGATCAGTTCAGGCAGCCCTAGGATATTCTGAAAGACAGTGATGTTGTTGATTTATAAAGAACCTTAATGGACGAGCACCTGAGAGCAAAAACTGGGACAGCTACTTCATCATGTACAATCTATACTAGATGACCTAAAGGTCCACAGTTACTGTCACCAGTCCTCCTCCTTGATAACTATTGCACAGAGCAGGCCATATTACTATACCTAAGCTAAAATGGTGCCTCTTCTTCCATTTTCTTTCATACGTTACCATGTTGAGCAGATATGTGTAGGCAGCCTAGTGCCCTCCAGATGTTTTGGTTTCACAATTCTGACTATTGACCATGCTGACTGGCTGGTGGAAGTAGTAGTTTAAAGCGTCTAGTCCAAAGCAAGTTGGAAGCCCATATACCTCTTGAGTATCAGATACTGGGAACAAAAGAGGAGAAGGCCACTGAAATACTTTTGTCTGTGGACATTCCTAGAAGAACTGTTTGGCCACTGTTAGAAACAGAGTAGTAGATTAGATAGACTTAGCATGATGATGATGATGATGATAATAATAATAATAATAATAATGGCACTGCAGAGCTGCAAGGGACCTTAAGGATCATCGAGTCCAGCCCCATTCTAGAAGGCACTGTGGGGAATTGAACTCCCAACCACTGGCTCTGTAGACAGAGAATTAAACCACTAAGCTATCCAGCAGTTTGTCATTCTTTTTGGGGAACTAGGGAGAGTCTCTTGAGTTTGAGGGAGTCAATGCAGGTTTCAAAGGTCTCAAATCAGAACAGGCAAAGCCAGAGAGAAAAACTAGGGTTTTGTTTAAAGACTACTGGGTAAGAATAGTCGTAACATTGACACTTCTTTTATACAATAGAACTTGTGTTTATCAAGTGAAAACAAAAAAACAAAAACGGGAAGCAGAAGGGCTTGTTGATGCATCTATTTGCCACCCTTTGAGAAGTGCCTGTTTCTGCAAATGTTACTTGCAATGTAGAGTATTTGGGTATTTGCACAAGCTTGGGAATGAATAGTCATGCTGGATGAATCTTCATTGTTCTTTCCTGGAATAAGCAAAAAAACTGACAGCTAGAATAAAGATGAGGAGCTCTCTTTTCCCTGTCTTTCCTGTTTGTCTTACTTGTCTTTCTGTTCTGTCTGAGTAGCTTGTTAGTGAACTGCCACTGTGTCTGAAGTCTGCCTGATTCACGCCCTCTGCTCCTTCTGTCACTTGTTTAATGTGCTGTTCTTTAGTTTGCTTGTGTTGCTGAGGGCTGCAGTTGGTGATTTCATAGAAGCAACAGGAGCCTTGTGAAAAGGCAACTGAGTGCTGCATAGACAGAGCAAAGGAGAAAGGAGACTGACCCATCTCCTCCTTTCTTAATATTTCCCAACTTTCAAGATGTAAGTATGGGTAGGTGAAGGACTGTGCTAGTGGACAGAATCATGGAAACATATTAAGCAAGTTATCTGGTTATTTTGCACTCCCTCAAATCCTGCAGAGGACATCTCTTCCCACAGTGTGAGTGTGAGTGTGCCCACTGGCTTAGAAATGTTTTCTGTAGAGAGGTGAAAAGAGCAAGACACAATTGGGAGGGAACAAAGGTTCTTTGTAGGCCTTTGGGAGCATTCTTAGTGGGGTTGTTCAATGTCCAGTAAACATTTGGGGAGGGTGGGAAATCATGGGGACAAACACTTGCTTTTCAAGTAGGTGACGTTGCTTGTCTATGCTAGAAGCAATGGGACTGGTGATCGCTTTCCCACTATATGGTCTTGTTGTTGTTGTTTAGTCGTTAAGTCGTGTCCGACTCTTCGTGACCCCATGGACCAGAGCACGCCAGGCCCTCCTGTCTTCCACTGCCTCCCGGAGTTTGGTCAAATTCATGTTGGTAGCTTCGATGACACTGTCCAACCATCTCGCCCTCTGTCGTCCCCTTCTCCTCTTGCCTTCACTCTTTCCCAACATCAGGGTCTTTTCCAGGGAGTCTTCTCTTCTCATGAGATGGCCAAAGTATTGGAGCCTCAGCTTCAGGATCTGTCCTTCCAGTGAGCACTCAGGGTTGATTTCCTTCAGAGTGGATAGGTTTCTTCTCTTTGCAGTCTCTTTGATTTCTCAGGAGACAGATAAGGTGGTCAGGCACTCCCATTTCTTTAAGAACTTGCCATAGTTTGCTGTGGTCCACACAGTCAAAGGCTTTTGTGTAGTCAATGAAGCAGAAGTAGATGTTTTTCTGGAACTCTCTGGCTTTCTCCATAATGCAGCGCATGTTAGCAATTTGGTCTCTAGTTCCTCTGCCCCTTCGAAATCCAGCTTGTACTTCTGGGAGTTCTCGGTCCACATACTGCTGAAGCCTACCTTGTAGGATTTTGAGCATAACCTTGCTAGTGTGTGAAATGAGTGCAATTGTACAGTAGTTGGAGCATTCTTTGGCACTGTCCTTCTTTGGGATTGGGATGTAGACTGATGTTTTCCAATCCTCTGGCCACTGCTGAGTTTTCCAAACTTGCTGGCATATTGAGTGTAGCACCTTAACAGCCTCATCTTTTAAGATTTTAAATAGTTCCACTGGAATGCCATCACCTCCACTGGCCTTGTTGTTAGCCATGCTTTCTAAGGCCCACTTGACTTCACTCTCCAGGATGTCTGGCTCAAGGTCAGCAACCAAACTATCTGGGTTGTCCGGGACATCCAGAGCTTTCTGGTATAATTCCTCTGTGTATTCTTGCCACCTCTTCTTGATGTCTTCTGCTTCTGTGAGGTCCCTACCATTTTTGTCCTTTATCATGTCCATCTTTGCACAAAAGGTTCCTTTAATATCTCCTATTTTCTTGAACAGATCTCTGATTTTTCCCTTTATTATTTTCCTCTAGATCTTTGCGCTGTTCATTTAAGAAGGCCCTCTTGTCTCTCCTTGCTATTCTTTGTAAGTCAGCATTCAATTTTCTGTAACTTTCCCTATCTCCCTTGCATTTTCTTTCCCTTCTCTTCTCTGCTATTTGTAAGGCCTCGTTGGACAGCCACTTTGCTTTCTTGCATTTCCTTTTCTTTGGGATGGTTTTTGTTGCTGCCTCCTGTACAATGTTACGAGCCTCCATCCATAGTTCTTCAGGCACTCTGTCCACCAAATCTAGTTCCTTAAATCTGTTCTTCACTTCCACTGTGTACTCATAAGGGATTTGGTTTAGATTATACCTGACTAGCCCAGTGGTGTTTCCTACTTTCTTCAGTTTAAGCTTGAATTTTGCTATAAGAAGCTGATGATCAGAGCCACAATCAGTTCCAGGTCTTGTTTTTGCTGACTGTATAGAGCTTCTCCATCTTTGGCTGCAGAGAACATAATCCATCTGATTTCGGTATTGCCCATCTGGTGATGTCCATGTGTAGAGTCGCCTCTTGTGTTGTTGGAAAAGAGTGTTTGTGATGACCAGCTTGTTCTCTTGACAAAACTCTATTAGCCTTTGCCCTGCTTCGTTTTGAACTCCACAGCCAAACTTACCTGTTGTTCCTTTTATCTCTTGACTCCCTACTTTTGCATTCCAATCCCCTATAATGACAAGAACATCTTTCTTTAGTGTCAGTTTTAGAAGGTGTTGTAAGTCTTCATAGAATTGGTCAATTTCAGCCTCTTCAGCATCCGTGGTTGGTGCATAAACTTGGATTACTGTGATCTTGAAAGGTCTGCCTTGGATTCGTATTGGAATCATTCTATCATTTTTGAGATTGTATCCCAGTACAGCTTTTCCCACTCTTTTGTTGACTATGAGGGCTACTCCATTTCTTCTACGGGATTCTTGCCCACAATAGTAGATATGGTAATCGTCTGAATTGAATTCGCCCATTCCCGTCCATTTTAGTTCACTGACACCCAGGATGTCAATGTTTATTCTTGCCATCTCCTGTTTGACCACATCCAGCTTACCAAGGTTCATAGATCTTACATTCCAGGTTCCTATGCAGTATTTTTCTTTGCAGCATCGGACTTTCCTTTCACTTCCAGGCACGTCCGCAGCTGAACGTCCTTTCGGCTTTGGCCCAACCACTTCATTACCTCTGGAGCTACTTGTCCTTGTCCTCCGCTCTTCCTCAGTAGCATGTTGGACGCCTTCCGACCTGAGGGGCTCATCTTCCGGCGTCATATCTTTTAGCCTTTTGTTTCTGTCCATGGAGTTTTCTTGGCAAAGATACTGGAGTGGCTTGCCAGTTCCTGCTCCAGGTGGATGGCGTTTAGTCCGAACTCTCCACCATGACCTGTCCGTCTTGGGTGTCCCTGCACGGCATAGCCCATAGCTTCTCTGAATTACTCAAGCCCCTTCGCCACGACAAGGCAGCAATCCGTGAAGGGGACTATATGGTCTAGTAATGACCTTTTTTAACTCGTAGGAACAGAAGTGAATGTTTAAGGAGTGCCTTTAACATGATCCCCATGATTGTCTCTCATACTTTATGAATGAATACAAGTTGCAGATGTTCAGTGTGCAAAATTTTTAAATCCTGCGACAGCATAGCAATTGTAATCTGATCATCTTAGAATTCCAGAACTGGAAGGCACCTTATGGATCATCGAGTCCAGCCCCTATCAGGGAGGCATAGTGGGGAATCAAACTCACAGAGCTAAACCACCAAGCTATTCAGCAGTTCATGGACAGATGGTTCATCTGTGTTGGTTTTTTTCAGAATGGAAGTTTTTCAGGATGGAGTTGTATGATACAGAACTAAGTATTGAAGTGGATGTTCAAGAGTGTGAAGCTCACATGCCTACCTAGTGATACCCCCTGAAATTGAAGGCTGTTCCACTTGGAGTAAAAGCTTTGTGCTTGAACAGGCAGGCACTGTCCAGTGAAAACCCTTTACTAATTGTAATAATTGAGGCAATTTAGTTAAAGCCATAGATCTAGCATGTATGGTAAGAACATGAGTGACTAAGTGAACATACCTGAGGATCTTTAGTCTCCAAAACTCTTATGTTTAACATTGAGATGAAACTTCTAGTTTCCTTTAGTGGCTTGTTGAAATAATTTTTGCTCAAAGATGTGCACTTTGAACAGTCAGGACCTGAAGGGAGTACAAAGTCGCTGGAGGACTTTCTTAGCATATATGTATTTTAAGTATCACTAAAACCATGGCATGTAGAAATACATTGCACAAGCTCTATTAGAGACCACAACTTATCCATAGAATCTGGCAGGCGTGGCCATTCGTGCTACCATCACTTCAATAGATGGCCCCTAGAAGAGGAATTGTAGCTGCTCCTTCTGCTCCTATTTCACTCTCATGAAAGTCAGTAACATGTTTTGGGCCGAAGGAAAGAGCTCATTTTGTAATGCAGGAAAATACTACTTGACGACTTCATCACCACCTGGCAGTAATTCTTGAAACTGTTGGCAACTAGCAGTTCTCCTTTCCCCCTTCACAGAATGGTCGGATGGATGTGTGTATAAAGCTAATTGCCTTGCTTACCCCCTACCTCTAAGTGCAATACAACATGCATCCTCTGAGTTCTCCTTCTCTCCTTCTGCTTGTCTCCTAATTGCCACTTTAGGGCATTGACTCCGAATTCACCTACTGCAAAAACAGGTTGCAGTAGGACTCAAGGACTAAGGCTGCCAGTCTCTAAAATGAAGTACACTGTGCATACTGGTTGGCTCCTGTGAGAGTGCTATGCAATTATTTTAGGTAATTTTCTCCCCATCACCTACAGCATGTTAACTATATTGTGTTTTGCCCAATGATTGTAAATATCTTAAGATAACTCAGTTATTCTATGATTTTATACATCATTGTGGTCAAGTATTTGTCTTGAGTATGAAAATGCTGTGAATTTGGTGAGAGTGTGAGTTTTGTTTGTTTGTTTGTTGTATCTTCCTTGCTAGAAACTGCACCTGCATTCATTCACTGAATTAGTTCAGAGCTAGAAAATCTTCCTGGAGCCTGAATCAAGTTGTCTGACTAGTGGAAAGGAGTGTAATCAGTAGTGTGCATGAGTAGTAGGGAAATGGTAGCATTCATCAAACTCAAATTTGACAGGTGCCCCGTCCCTTTTTGGCACCTGCCAGCGGAAGGGGAGGGACTTCCGGCGTCAAGGCTCGACCCAGGCCCCTTCCGGCGGAAGGGGCGGGTCGAGCGGTGACGTCAGGGGTTGTGGAGGTCCCCGTGGCCCTATAGGGGCTTTTCCTAGAGTCCGGGGTCCCCCGTGACCAGAGGGCGGCCTGAGGATTGGGCCCCGAGGGGTTGTGCCACCCCCGCGGCCCTGTAGGCCAATGGGGTGCGGTTGGCGGGGTTTGGCTAGAAAAGGGTTGGCTCTAGGACATGTCCCGGCTTGCCCTAGGCCCTGTTGGGTGGGAAACTCCACAGCGTTTGTTGAAAACACCACAACCGTGGTTTCGGGGCCCTTCTGCGCGCGCTTGCAGCTCTTTGCAGAGGTCGTGTGGCGTTGGAGACGATGGCGGACAAGGAGAACCAAATTCCTGAGACAAACCAAAAGCTTACGGGGAAACCCAGGAGGCGTTTGCGCCCCAAAGGTTACTACTATGGCCCTGTGGGTTTTTTCCATGCCCTTGTGCCCCCTAGGAACCCCTACAAGACTAAAGAATAGCCTTCCTGAAGACCCGGAAAAGCTAAGAAAATCCAAGTCTGCAGAAGACCTGTACGTATTTAACGCAAGACAAAAAAGCAGCCGAGAATCGTAAGAAAGCCGGCCTGTACCCTGATGTGGGGTGATGATGAAGATCGCTGAGCTTCAGGGTGGTGGTGAACAAGGGATAAAAAGAGATTTACAGAAGCCACCGGACTTTGCGGAGGCTGACGATGGTCCTGAGCAGCAAATGTTGGAAGAGGCTCCAGATGAAGGCTTTGAGAGTGATAAAGAGAACCAAGGCGTTCTGGTAAGAACAATTTTCTTTTTTAAAAAAGTATCATTATGGGGTCTGTTATAAGGGCGTTTAAAAAGTCTTAGTTATGGGATATGTTAGGGACGGGGTTTAAGGTCTTTTAAACTTACTGAAAGTTTGTTTCATTCCCAAACACGGATAAGGTTTGGCATGTGGATGATGAGGATGATGCGCTTGATTGCGATTGTGGACACGGGCCAACCAGAGCCGCCCTGAAAGCATCAGGCGTCATCGTTTCAACAGAGAAGGAACCGGCTGTTGAGGACGAGAAACTGTCCTGCATGACTATATAACCTACAAATATATCCTGTATTACGTGTGCTTCTACCTATACAGTCTGTAAAAGCTAAAATGTCTGTCCTGTGTTTCTACTATCCCTGAGATTTAGAGGTATGCTTTACCATACTCTTGTAATATCCTGCCTTTTAATAAAGAGCCCTTTATTGTACCATAGCTTGTTCATATTTGTGCTAATGGCTGAGCGGGATGCACGGGGGAAAATACTGCACAATATCTATTATACACCCTCATCAGCGGGGAGTTTTGGCGGTCTGAAGCCTCTCTTTAGGGAGGCCAAAAAACAGGTCAAAACATTGAAGGTAGGAGATGTTTCTCAATGGCTGTCCGATCAGGATGCCTATACGTTGCATAGACCGGCTAGAATTCATTTTAAAAGGAACAAGACCGTGGTTTCCAAAGTAGATGCACAATGGCAGGCAGATTTGGTCGATATGCAACAATATGCTCGGCACAACAATGGTTGCAAGTATATTCTGGTCTGTATAGACGTTCTTTCTAAGTACAGCTGGGTAAAGCACTCAAAGGCAAAACAGGCAAAGAAGTGGCCAAAGCCTTTGAAGCCATTTTCAAACAAGGCGGAAGAAAACCTGACAAAATACAGACGGACCGTGGCGGTGAATTTCTAAACAGACCTGTACGCAGTTTATTCAAGAAATGTGTAATACAGCATTTTGTCACCAATAATGAGGTCAAAGCAGGGGTTGTTGAGAGGTTTAACAGAACATTAAAATCAAAAATGTGGAGGTATTTCACGGCTAATAATACCTACAGGTATGTGGATGTATTACAGCAGTTCCTTAAAAGTTATAATCACAGCCTTCATAGAACTATTAAATGTAGGCCTGTAGATGTGAATCATCACAATGAACTGGACATCTGGAAAAGGGTCTATGAGCCCTCTGTTGGAACCAAAAAAAGAAGTTCCAAAACTCAGAAAAGGGGACCGTGTGAGGGTTTCTAAAAGGAAGGGTGTATTTGATAAGGGCTATGAACAGAATTTCACCACCGAGATATTTATAGTGGACCGGATTGTCAAAGGTACAGAGAGACCTGTTTATCAGCTAACGGATTATGATGGGGATGCCATAATCGGGACTTTCTATCCTGAAGAACATGCAGAAGATCAATGGTCGGGAAGACAGACTGCACAGAATTGAAAAGATTTTGGACACAAAAGGCCGGGGGTCGAAGAAAGCTTCACTTAGTGAAGTGGCTAGGTTGGCCTAGCAAGTTCAACAGTTGGGTGTCTGCCTCTGAAGTTTCTGAGGTCGTATAGGGCCAGAGAAGCAAAATGGGCGATCATGGTTTTTACATCACACTCCCCAGCAACGGCCTGTAAGAAGGTTTTTCCTCAAAATACAAATGCCAGCTTACAACAATGTTACCCAAACCCTTAGATTTGATTGGTGTTTGGGAAGTTGGTCTAGCAGAGATACAGTATCCTCGGAGCTGGTATACACTCCTTAAAAATACCCCGTTTTCAATTTCTGAGGGTACAAATAAATGGACCTTTCAGTTACACAGGGGCTATTACAAGGACATTCCTGATCTTCTGAATAACATGAATGATACTATAAAACAAGCTGTAGATCTACAAGAAATGTGGTTGACCTACGACCCTGTCATGGGCAAAGTTAGATTCACAGGACCTGAAAATTACTTCTTTTCAGCTGGTGCTGAGTTAGCCCGCATTTTGGGGGTCCCTCCGGATGTACCCGTCAGAAAAATACCTCATGCTGCAGACCTTACCGGGGGATTCAGCTCCTTGTACGTCTATACAGATATCATAGAGCACCAAATCGTGGGAGACCATGCTGTACCTCTGTTACGCTGCATTCCCGTCAAGGGGGAAACCTGCGAATGTGTTACAATTAACTATGACAAGCCGCATTACGTGTTGATGAGCAAGAACCACATCAACACAATAACCATTGAAATAAAGACGGATCAGAACCAACCCGTGCCATTCACTCTGGGGAAAGTTGTTGTGAGGTTGCATATTCGTCCCAGAAAAGGCTGTGTTTAGGAAGAGAAAAGAAGGACGTTAAAATGGTGGTGTTAAAAGACTACGGAGATATCAATGTTTATAGGGCTTACTATAATGCCCAGGCCGGTCGTGGACTCCCCGGCTTTCACGGATCTGTAAACATGTACGGGGCAGGGCTGGGCGGCATTTTTCGTGGATTGTTCCGAAAGGCCGTCCCCCTCTTGAGGAGAGGCTTTGAGTTTATTAAACCCCACATTAAGACGGCTGTGCATAATATCACCGGAGACGTCGTGAGTCATGTTATGAAAAAAGTGAGACCCCAAGAAGGCTCAGGGCTCACGTACCTGAAAAGAAGGGGCGGGGTTAAACGAAAAGGGGGTCATCTACGCCTAGGTCTCCTAAACGGTTAAACAGTGGATTGCCTCCCAAAAAACGTCAGAAGCTTGGGAGCAGGAAGAAGAAAGCATGCCGTAAGATAAAGGGTCTGAAGCGTTGCCGGGGAGACATCTTTTAAAATGGCTTTCATTCATGGCGCCTCTGAAGAGTGTGCCAAATCTGAATTGGATATTTTTCAACTATCACCTACGCAAACCAGCGTGGAAAGCTGCATGTATATTGAGGTGCCCCCCTTGGCCGCCCTAACACCCAACGCGCCGATAGAATTTTATATAACCGGGCAAACAGTGAAGATTATATCGATTTAAACAATACCTTGCTCTACGTGGTATGTAAGATCACAAAAGCAAATGGGACAAACATCGCTGCGGATGCTAAAGTGGCCTTGGTAAATTATTCCCATTGCCTCGCTCTTTAGTCAACTGGATGTTACCCTTGGAGACCGGCTCATCAGCCAGAGTAATAATTGTTACCCCTATAGAGCCATGATAGAGCTGCTTATGAACTATGGCGCTGACAGCTTGAGCACCCAATTTGCGGCTGGTGGCTTTTATAGAGATAGTTATCTAGCCATGGAACAAACCACCGTAGCACCCAATACCGGAAACTGGGGCTTTAGAATGAGAGCAGAACACACCGGGATCAGCAAGAAATGGGAGCTGATGGGTCCATTGCATAATGAGTTATTTTTTCAGGAGAAAATGTTACTGAACGGTGTAGATGTGAAAATCAAACTTACCCGCAGCAAGGATATGTTCTGTCTGCTGAGTGGTGACGCCTCAGAGCGCTACAAAGTGGATATTTTAAACGCCTCTCTGTTTGTCAAAAGGGTGAAAGTGTCCCCGGGAGTTCGCATAGGACACGCGGAGGCCCTTCTGACCTCTAATGCAAAATACCCCGTTGAACGCGGTGGGAATGAAAGTGTTCAGTATACCGGCAGGGAGCCTTGTGTGCAATCAAGAAAACCTTTTTCTGGGACAGTTGCCTAAACAGCTCGTCATAGCTTTTGTTGACAATGAGGCTTTCAGCGGGTCCTATGACAAAAATCCTTTCAATTTCCAACATTTCAATGTTAATTTTATAGCCTTGTACGTTGATGGGGTTCAAGTTCCAGCAAAGCCCCTCCAGCCTGCTTATGCAAACGGCCTATGGGTGAGAGAGTACATGCAGCTGGTACAAACCTCAGGGAAAGCCATGAAGGACCAAGACATTTTCATCACCCCTAACGAATTTGGCCACGGATACACCATGTATGCCTTTGACCTGACACCAGATCATGGTTGCTCAGAACATTATTCTCTGATCAAGGACTGGAAACCTTAGAGCAGAGATCCGTTTTGCTCAGCACCTGCCTACCACTATTAACATGATCTTATACGGGGTATTTGACAACGTGATTGAAATCAATCATAGCAGAAACGTCCTCTTTGATTACATGTGAAGATGAATACGTTGCAGCTATTAAGCGTATTACAACGAGATAAGTCCTTTCTAGACGGTCTACCCCTGTGACCTGTTACCAAGGAACCTTATTACCAAAAGACCCTACCGGTATAGTGGTGAACACCCACCCCCACACGATGCCTGGGGAACACTGGTTGGCCATCTATTTACCAACTAATGGGCCTGGGGAGTTTTTTGACTCATACGGCGTAGACCCAGACACCCCACGGATCCCTGAAACAATCACAGCTTTTTTATGGCGTCAGGGCAAAGAAATAATATTCCAGAAGAGACAGCTACAACACCCTTCAGCAGTGACCTGTGGCTATCACTGTGTGTTCTTTTTACAGAACAGAACAAAAGGCCTGCCGTTTGACCAGATTTTAAAGTTGTACTCGGAAGATGCTGCCAAAAATGACCGCATGGTTGTAGAGTTTGTCAAGAACAGGAAAATTCAAAGAGCACCCCAATCCTGCCATCCGTTTCATCATGTTCAAGCCTGTGGACCCCAGTGTAAAACATAAAATGTAAGCTGTGCATAAATAAAATAAAAGACGAAAGTTAAATGTTTTTTCTGTCATGGTGTTTATTAATGTATTTTAGAAAGTGAGCCATTCAGGCTTCTTGACTACAGGTCTCACAGGGGTTGTTGGAAGCTCCTTGACGTACAGCCATTCTGGTCTCTTGAATTGTTTCTTGGGCCGGGCAACAACCGCCGTAGCAGGCAGAGAGGAAGAAGACGGTGGTGCTGATTTCATCGCTTCTAGTTGTTCTCTAGCGGCTGAATTCCCCGCAATAAACGCGGGGGATATTTCAGTTCGGCCAGAGCTTTAAGAAAAACATCCCATCCTTTGGGTTTTCTCTTATCAGTAAGGGTAGTAGACAGGGTGATCCCTCTGACCAGATCCAGAATATTAGAGCCAGGTAAGAGCTCTCCCCGGTACCAGAAGGCCCCTTTGTCATCCCATGAAGAGATCTCTTGATGTTGCCTTAATTTACTTAGCAAAATCTCTGCATTTTTCTTGTAACGGTTGGGAAGGCTGTCTAACACCTCTTGAATAACCGTGGGTAGGGACTCTTGAGGGGTAGGTGGAGAGGGGAGAGAAGCCGAGGGTTGTGGGGGGCTGGTGTCATTGTTTTTTCCATATCCTCCTGTCTGGTCAGTGCTAAAAACCTCTGTAGAACACCATTGTAAAGCTTAGCTTTTTCATACTCTGGCAAGTCTGACCTTAAGAGAATTTCTCTCATCTCAGAATCCAGGCGTCTGACCGTGGTGGTCCTGATGTTTTTCTGGCACGCCCCTTAGCTCTTGTAGCTGTGCACTGGGGACCAAATACATCTTTTCAGCATATTCCATTACTTATTAGTTAAAAGACTGGTTATTAGAGGGACAGCAAAGCTCAATAAGGGCCCCAGGAAACCTCCAGACTGCTTCACCAGGTACTTTTTCCGCCGCAGGGGGACCCCTCTTGTTACTCAAGGTTTTAATTAGAGTTCGTTTTTGCTTTAAAACACGTACCTGTTGAGGGCGTTAGAGCTATCTTTCCTTTTAAAGTGTTCAGAGCAATTTCTGAAATGGCGGTGACCAAATCATCCGAAGCAGCACATAAAATGGCTTTTCTCTGACGTAGCGGTGCCTTAATAAGGAGTTTCAAAAGCGGGAGGTTTCGCCTTATACGTTCAGACATGTTGTCTTGCTGAGGAACCGACCCCCAATAAAGAAAAAGGTTCAAAGCAGCCGTCTTTTTGTTGCCTGAAGCAGATTTCTTCAATGTATAGACCACAGGCCAGTCAGGAGGGAAAAGTCCTGTTCTCAGCCTGTAAGATTCAGGAGTATGGGCATTTAAATCTACCAACAGATAACCGTGAGGGATTCTTGTAGCATCTGCAAAAGCTTCCATGAAGAACTGTCCGCTTCGTGGATACATCTGGCGGGCTAGTGTGGCAATTTGTTGTTTATCCCTGGGGTTTTTAAAGAGGACCATATACTTGGCATTTAGACTAATGCTTCGGGCACTTTTCCCCTTGCAGAAAATGTTCTGTGTAATTAATAAAACACTCACGTTCCTGTGATGCACATATTGTGTAAATAACTTTTCCACTTCCTTATTATCAGAGGCACACTGCATCAAATCGTCTAAAATCAAGAAGTTTATTTTAGTGGGGGGTAACAGAACATCATCATCAAATTTTTCTGGCAAACCTTCTACAAAACGAACAAAGGAATATTCACAAAGGATCTGCGTATATAAAGGCTGCCAACAGTTATAACACCATACAATATTTCAGGCATATCAGAAAACACAGTGCGAGCATTGTCCAACATGCTTTTTATAAAAAAACGTTTTTCCACAACCGCTAGGCCCGCTAGAATGGCTGAAAAAGGATGGACCCACATCGTATTCAATTCAGTAGCCATAAGGCAGGGTTTTAAAGTCTTCGGTAATCACTCTTTTGTCATAAACCACCTTTTGAGTTTTTCTTAAAAGTTTTGTGTGAATCAACCACTGGCGCTTATCCCTAACAATGCCGGGATGCTGTACCCCTATGTCACGGGGCGAGTCACCTTGGTTGTCCGAAACGTACATAAAAACCAAATCTCTGAGACTGTCAAAATTAATTTTTTCACAGTTAGCAACATTCAGTGTGATCCCTTTGACCTTCATGCACGCTGTGCCGTCACTGAGCTTATATGCGTACGTTTTAGGGCCCCCAGATACATATTCTGTAATATGCAAGCCTGCAGGAATTTCACTCGTGAGGTCCCCCAGGTAATCCCCTAAGGGGGGATTCCATTTCCCCCTCCCGTTGTACAAAAATGACAGAGTCTGTATCGTGATAGAGAACTCTATCCTGCAGTTTGTCGAGCAGGTTGTAAAGCTCAAGACGTGCATAAGCGGTGGTAAAACAGGCTATGAATTCATTTTTCCTACCCTTGGTGGTTATTCTGTCTGTCGCATGTTTCCATGACACACAGACAGCATCATCCGCCAAAAATTCAAACATTGACACCGTGTAAGAGTCTGAAAATAGGAGGTTGAAATATTCATCCGGATCTCTGACCACCTGAGTGTTAGGCAGATTCGTTCTCTGACCAAACTTTCCCCACAGAGAGTTTAAAAACAGTTTGGCAATCTGTCTTTTTGCGGGATTTACAGCAATTTTATCTTTACGTAGGGATACCCCCTCTTTCTTTTTATAATCATCGATATATTTCTTTTTATCTGCTTCGCTGACACACCAGTTGGGGTAACCTGAGGCTTCCTGTTTGTGGCGAAGGTGTAGCTCTATGTATTTTGTAAACAGGTCTTCTGATCTGTTTTCAAAATGCCACACCTCAAAGATTTTCACAACCTTGTACCCCTTTTTTTATGGCCACATTCAGTTCGATAGTACACCAGGTGCCCATCAAGGCTCTCTCCTCGTCAGTATGTTGACAAGGGGGTTCTCTGGTGGCCTTCTGCACAGGCGGCACACAACACAAACATAAGTTTTCCGCCAACCCTGGTGGGCAGCACTGGAAAAAAGAGGGCCTCTTGGTGGAGAGATTTTCGCCTTTACGAATCCAAAGTATGCAGATACAGGTTTAAAACTCTCAAATATGATTTTGGGGTGTCCTAGAGGATACTCTTTAGTTTTGTTGACATAGGGGTAAAGGCTGGTAAAATCGTAGTAATGAACCTGCTCTCCAGGCTTAGGCTTGTAGTACAGCCGGATCGCGTTTGTACGACCCCCAAAGAGAGCTTCCCTAGGTACTAAGGACTCTGGAAAATCAGCTGTAGCAAGGTATTGTTTGACAGCGTTGTCGTTTCTTACCATCTCTTTCCATTCATGCTCCCAAATTGATCTGACTTCAAAGCCCTTGCTTCTCAAAACGGCCGTCCTTTCCTGCGTAGCATTGAAAAGAGCCCCGTAGGTTTTTCCTAGCAGAGGATTCCAATCCTCAGAATGGTAACAGAGGGCACAGCCGTGGAAAAAACAGCCCAGGAACTCTAAACATATGCCCCGACCATTAGCAACCATATAACCATCTACATAAAGAGAGTCGATACAAAACTCCCCACCATTCAGGGCGTGCTGAACCCTGGTTTTTTCTTTATATGCAATATAAGACAACCACTGGATCGATGCAGATGAGTATCTTTTACACTGATTATGATAGTTGTCTGGCTGTGGTATAGCTATTTTATTTTTCTTCAGAAACTTGAACTTGTACATGTTAAGACACACACCAGCTAGGGTGGGGTACTGAAGAGGGTCTATGGCAACCAGTCAAATTCCCCATCGCTCCCTTTCTTCTTCTTCTTTGTAAGGGTCATAATTTCATGGCGATACTTTGTGCAGGCCTGTACCAGGATGTTAACATCCTGCTGGCAGTAGGCCGCCATTCTCGCTGCAGGTTAAAGGTTTTTTGTCTTATTCTCCTCATACCATTCTAAGAAAGCCTTCTGGTCAGAAGGCATCATGTGTTGCACTCCATAAGCTTCTGGTGGTGGTAGGGGTCCCTCGTACTGTTCATTTTCAGGGGTGTTGAAGTAATGAGGGAAATAACCCTTAGACTCCTGCGTGAGCCCTAGACATTTGGGTAGCTTTGCTAGGGCCATGGGGAGATGGCTTAGAGAGTCCAGGATTTTATATCAAGAGCTGGCACTGCTATTGATATAAGTTTTCCACCTTGAGCAATAAGTTCTACCTCCAGTTTTTCTTTAACTAGCTGATTGAGAATGAAATAACCGTCATAACCTTTTGAATTATGGGCTATAAACGTTGTGCCCTGGAAAAGCCTCCCTTTTGTGAAAGTCCGAATGAACTCCGCTATGCAAGACTCACCCTTAAACTCCCAGGTTTTATCATAAGGCCATGCCTTTTGTTTCTCATCCTTTTTCTCGGTGTCCCCAGAGCCCTTCTCCACATCGCTCTCGCTATCTGTATCGGTCATCATCATATTCTTCACTCTCCTCCCTCCTCCTCAGAATTCTGGTCAAGGATCTCCTTTAGCCAATCGGGCATCCTATTTTTCACAGAGGACGCTTTTTTAAAGCGGCCTACAGTCTCACCCAAAAAGCTCTGGCATAACAATAATTGGGGATGTGTAATCCTGTGTCTTGTCTTGCTTCTATATCATAAAATATATAACGGGTTGAGATCTCTGGCTCTTTAAGCGGGCGCATGAAACAGAGGTGATTTCCCTCTTCTTCCATAGGAGCCCAACAGATGTTACAGACCCTGCCGATACAAGCCTTTGTGAAATGTTCTGCATTTTGAAAACGTCTGCAAGTCCTCACAAAACTCTCTAAAACTACAGGGTACCTTCTTCTCTGCAGCCAGCTTGGTGTGTAATTTTAAGCATTCTCTCGACCTGCAATTCATTTTGCAACACTTACACTTCTCCATGATGTTCACATTAGAAGCACAATCTTTTCTTAGGCAGAGTCTACAGAAAAATATACAGTCATGAATATGGGTGTCAGTTTGCTGCAATATAGACAGTAATTTCTAGCCCCAAAAAGGCTTTGATATTCAGACTCCATAAAAATGATTATCATGGAGAAGCAACGTGTATGTTTGTGGATACTTCTGTCCTTGTGGTTTAAATAAACCCCAGCCTTTGTCCGCCATAGCGGGCAATCTGGATATTGACCTGTAAGTGATCCTCAAAAAGAGAACGTCAGCCAGAGAGACCTCTTTGTCTACAGGCCAGTGGACAGCTTGATACAGGCTGCAGAGCTGCATTTGTCAACTCCGCATCTGTTGGGCCCTTTTTAGCCATCACAGCTGCCAGACTTGCCCCAAAACATAGTTTTTTGTTTATATCAGTAAAATCTACTAGATATCTCCTTTTCTTATTTATAATTGCACTATAGGGGATAGAGCGCAAGGCTCTTGGACGGCCGCCCCCCCGGGGAGGTTTCACAATGGTTACAACCAATCGTAAAGTACCCTCAAGACACAGTTCCATATTACTCTGTAAAAAGATTGGCCAGGTTGGAGAGGAATTCTGTTGCGTCTAGCGCCCCCTTAAACTTTTTTCACTGAAAACAGAGGATTCTGCATATTCCCACCTCAAATCTCAGCTGCACACAATCCCCAGGCTCCAGACTTTCATTAACACCATTAAGAACTTGTTGAACAGCATCATGTAAGGCAGAAATCGCCTGGGCATAGGATTGAACATTTTCTAGATTAACAAATCTAAATTCTTGCCCTATATGAAATGATCTGTATCTTTCATGTGACCACTCCCATCTATTTGTGACTTCTGCATACACCTGTGGGGTTTCTGCATCAAGGCCTGCATCATGTTCAGGAGTCTGCAGATCTGAGTCTTGTGAGTGCTCTTGAGACCCTTGGTCATTAACCCCTGCCGCTCCAGAGTTCTCAGAAGTCTGCAGAGCTGAGCCTTGTGAGTGCTCTTGAGCCTGTGTAGAACTAGAAGGCAGAGAGATAGCGACCCTTTTCCTACGTGCAAGCATTTTTTTAGCCCTTTGTAACAATTTAACAGCTCTATTGTGCCAGTAAAGTTTCCCTGTGACAGGTTTTCCCCCCCTTTTTTTCCCAGGCTGATGACCAGGGCGCCCCCTTTTCATTTTACCCCTTTTGGTTGTCTGCTTTACATCAGGATAGCCTAGACCTGTTTGAATTTGAGAGTACGTTGCACAAGAAAAATGATCCATTTTTTTAATCGATTCACAGATGTTTTCCATGTTTTGGCATTTCTCTCATAATCTGATCCAGCCTCTTTCCCATTCTTTAGCTATGTTGATCATCTTAACATATCATATTCAATTTTTTTAACCAACATTCAACTTTTGGGGTGTTTACAGTGTATACAGCCACAACATTTCCATCATTTTCAGGCAAACCTGTTTTTTTCCTACCCTTCACCACCTGAGGTTTCGTTGGGTTTTTGCCACCTGTCCCACCAGCAGTCTTGGTTCCCTTCAAGGCCTGGGGACTCCCTGATTTGCTGCTTCCTGGCCTTTCGCCAATCTCGGCTCCCTTCACCGCCTGAGGTTTCGCTGATTTTTTGCCACATGTCCCATCAGCAGTCTTGGTCCCCTTCAAGACCTGGGGGCTCGCTGATTTGCCGGAGCCTGGCCTTTCGCCAACCTTGGGGCCCTTCTGCGCCTGAGGGTTCGGTGCATAGCTGTTTCCTGATCCTTCACCAGCCTTGAATCTTTTTGGGGCAATTGCCATATTCTGAGCTAGAAAAGAAACAACAATGATTGTAAAGGGATCATTTCAGCTCTCTCTCTCTCTCTCTCTCTCTCTCTCTCTCTCTCTCTCACACACACACACACACACACACACACACACACACACTTTAAAAGGAGTTGAGAAAAACTACCCATTAATTTATATAAGACAAGGCATGATCCCCTCCCCTGTTAAAACAGCAGCCAGGCAAAAAGCTCTACCATGAAAAATGCACAGAACTTACTCTGGTCAGCTTTTCCTCTTTTAAAGGTAAAGCCACGAAACTGAATCCTGCCCTCCTGAGGTTTATAGCTGGTCGATGCTGGAGCTTTGCGAGACTGGACAAAATCATCATCATCACCATCCTGGAAAAATTTCTCTGAAAAAGATATTTCTATATCAGCAGGGTTCTTTTAAAAATAATAATAATAATAATAATAATAATAATAATAATAATAATAATAATAATAATAATAATAATAATAATAATAATAATAATAATAATAATAATTTTTAAAAAAAAACAGCTGAAAAACCCTCCTTAAACCTCATATCTTATGGCCTTGTCACTCACCCAAAGACTCAGGAGATATAGAACACTTTTCCTGGAGTTCCCCTTCTGCAGAGACAAAGGACGTGTTAGGGCATGTCTTAAGAAGGGGCTAGCTCACAATTGCAAAGAAAAGCACATTGACACCCAGGGGTTTAGGCCAATACTGCAAAATGGATAACCTTGAGCAACAGACTTATTCTATTGTCCGTAATTATCTTGAGATTGGTTGTGGAGAATCTGAAATTACATTGTCTAAATCAGAAATGAGCCTTCTTTTAAAAAATATAGACTCTTTGATTCAAAATGATTTTGAACTACACATCAACGCTCATTTAAGGCAGCTCAAGATTTCTAGCCTGCCTGAAGCCTGTTCAGCTTTTGTATTAACTATGCAACACGTTTTTGAAGATGGAAAAAATAACTGGGGCCGCATGATTGTAATCCTCGGGTTTGCCTGCAGCCTGGCAAAGATGCTTCAGAAAAACACCAGACCTTTAACAAGCATTCAACTAGATTCTCTAGCACGATCATTCATGACCTCTATAACCAGACGACATACAGAGTGGATTCTTCAAAATGGCGGCTGGGTATGTAACACTGTGCATTTTCCACTTATCTAAAGTAAAAACAGTCTTACTGCAAAAACATAAACGCGTCATTTCTCTCTGTTACAGGAAAAGGGATTGAGCAAATTTCTCAGGCAAGATGTGAAACTACAATCAAAAATCGTCATATTTTGGAAGTGGATGATGAGCCTTGTATTACCTAAAAAACTTTCTCTGTGCCTAGCAGTAAAATAAAATATATATTTAGAAACTCTGCGCTAAGTCTACACTTATTTAAAAGAACAATTTCCATTATTTAACAGGTTTTAAAATAAACAATCTCTCACCCATCTCTGCGCGATGAATCTGGGCTTTAATGCTGAAAGTCTAGAAAAGAAGGTCATAAAATTAATAACTATTTTAAAAGGTGCTAAAATCTCATAAAATTCATCTGAAAAGTTTACTCACGTGCGCCATGACTTGCCAAAGTTCTGAACAACTGCAGCTCTGGCCTTCAGGAACGGATGATTAGACCCTCTGTAAAGAACCTTTTTTATACCTTTTTTCCAGGGAAGCAAAAGATTTTTCCAGACCCACCCCCCTTTGCAGCAATCTTTGTCTTTCTGTCAATGATAAGCAAGGGTCCTGGTGTTTCCTATGATAGCCATCAGCGGGTTGTTTACTTTTAATTAGTGCCTAATACCCAGGCAATGCCATTGTCCAGCGCTTTTAAGCCAGTCTAACATTTATTAATTGTCTTGTGAGAGCCATCCCAGAATCATCAACTTTAAAAGGGTTAGGTCTCAGCTGGTTTTGAGGTCAATGTAGGGACATATATATTTGGCTTTTATTGGAATCTAATATCAAAATCCTACCTTTTCTTCTGCCTACTCACAATACAGCAAAGGAAATTTAACTCCTGGGTAACTTTTTACATGACCTAGGTCTAGACAAAGATTGGTTACCAAATTTCATACTTCTGCCTTCTTATAAAACTTTACAGAAGGGAATCAAAATAATAGAAAAGAATTATGCCGCTATTAAAGTCTGGCAAGCGTCAAGACAGAAGGCTGCTGCATATTTTTCTTGGAGCATCAGTTATGTCTAGTATCTGTTGGGGGACAAGCAGGGCCCCCACCCCGCCCCTCTTGAAACAAAGAGCCATTTCCCCAGCATATCCATTTTCTAAAAGGAAAAATGTTGTTAGCTATATAGGGTTTAAAACAATTTTCTAAAAGGAAAAATGTTGTTAGGTATACAAACCCCCCCTGCAAGGTTAAGCATGGTTCCCCTGCAAGCCAATACCCCACCTTTAGCAGTTATTAATAAATATTAAGAGTCTTATGTCAGGCTCCTTACTGCTTTTTCTGAAATTTTTGTAGGTCTTGCTTATAAAATATAGTAAAATTGTGTGATCTTTCCTGTCCCTTTTCTTGGGAGACGTGTTGGGGATTCAAACTCCCAGCCTTTTCAGAGATCCCTAAAATTTAATAAGATGGGTTCTGTACGCCAAAGTTACAGTGTTTTTAATTCAAACTTTATTCCCTGATTCTCTGGGGAAACAAAATAAGACAGAACACTGCATTTCAAAGTGCTTTTATTCAAACTTTATTCCCTGATTCTCTGGGGAATCAAAATGTTGTTGTTTTTTTTCCAGACCTCTGCATCATCATGTTGGTTATTCTGTCAATGATAAACAAGGGTCCTGGTGTTTCCTATGATAGCCATCAGCGGGTTGTTTTACTTTTAATCAGTGCCTAATACCCAGGCAATGGCCATTGTCCAGCGCTTTAAGCCAGTCTAACATTTATTAATTGTCTTGTGAGAGCCATCCCAGGATCATCAACTTTAAAAGGGTTAGGTCTCAGCTGGTTTTGAGGTCAATGTAGGGACATATATATTTGGCTTTTTATTGAAATCTAATATCAAAATTCATCCTTTGCCGCTGTCTTCTCTTACAGCCAACCTATACACTTAGATAAGAGGGTACACAATTCTAGCCTCAACTAATCTATGAGTCTTGGGGCCAGGAATTCTATCTGTCCCTCTCTCAGCCTGAACTGCAAGATTGTTGTGACAATAAAAAAAGGGGGAAAAAGAGGCATCCACACCACTGTTTGAAGGAAAAGTGGAATAGAAATCACATAAAAGACATACATAGCAGTGCAATGACAATATGAGGTTCTCAAGGCCCTGTTTGCAAAATCCAGTTACCACCTGTGACAAGATTGCCTTTTGGAGAAATATGAAGTGTGGAAAATTAGGGTTTCACCTGCATTTGACGCTTTGGACATATGGGAACTGTAAGGACAAACAAAAGTCCAACTGGGGGGGGGGGGGGCTATCATGCCTACTAGAAGCCGTGTCCATGTACTGTCCCTTTCCTCTAGGCCAGGAGGCTCCAGGAATGTCATATATGAAGAAACTTTAAAAAGCATTTCTAAAAGGAAAATGTTATGTATACACCCCCTGCAAGGTTAAGATTGGTTCTGTAGGCCAAAGTTTCTGGGAAAAGCAAAGCTTTCTTGCTCCTGGCTCTCCACGGAATCAAAATAATGCCAAAATGTTTTTCAAAAGTGTTTTTATTCAAGCTTGAAACACAGAGAAATTTTTATAATTCAGCGATTGAATCGTTAATAGCACAGACTGCAGAAATCAGGAAGAGCTTTTGGTAACTGCCGAGTGTCAGTCTCTTTGCATAATCGTATTTGTTTTTCTGTCAATGATAAACAAGAAGCTCAGTCTTTCCTACCCCTACAGTGGAGATTTTTAGTGCTGTGAAAAAAATCTGCATGTCTACCACTAATTATCTGGGTTCACAAACCAGAATCATCAACTTTAAAAGGGTTAGGTCTCAGCTGGTTTTGAGGTCAATGTAGGGACATATATATTTGGCTTTTATTGAAATCTAATATCAAATTCATCCTTTGCCGCTGTCTTCTCTTACAGCCAACCTATACACTTAGATAAGAGGGTACACAATTCTAGCCTCAACTAATCTATGAGTCTTGGGGCCAGGAATTCTATCTGTCCCTCTCTCAGCCTGACCTGCAAGATTGTTGTGACAATAAAAAAAGGGGAAAAGAGGCATCCACACCACTGTTTTGAAGGAAAAGTGGAATAGAAATCACATAAAAGACATACATAGCAGTGCAATGACAATATGAGGTTCTCAAGGCCCTGTTTGCAAAATCCAGTTACCACCTGTGACAAGATTGCCTTTTGGAGAAATATGAAGTGTGGAAAATTAGGGTTTCACCTGCATTTGACGCTTTGGACATATGGGAACTGTAAGGACAAACAAAAAGTCCAACTTGGGGGGGGGGGGGGCTATCATGCCTACTAGAAGCCGTGTCCATGTACTGTCCCTTTCCTCTAGGCCAGGAGGCTCCAGGAATGTCATATATGAAGAAACTTTAAAAAGCATTTCTAAAAGGAAAATGTTATGTATACACCCCCTGCAAGGTTAAGATTGGTTCTGTAGGCCAAAGTTCTGGGAAAAGCAAAGCTTTCTTTGCTCCTGGCTCTCCACGGAATCAAAATAATGCCAAAATGTTTTTCAAAAGTGTTTTTATTCAACCTTTATTCCCTGTTTCTGTAAACCCGTGTCACAGTGTTTTTATTCATTCACGCATGCTTGAAACACAATAAAAACTGCCATACTGTACATGCTGTAGTGTTAATTGGACGTCCTGTAGAATTTTTTCATCTGTTGACCTCAATAGTCTTTTTAAAAAATCATAAGCCTTATCAGAAACTGCTAAGCTTTTTATAAGCTTGTTTATGTATCCCAAAGTCCTGTTTGTGAGACAAAGGACCTTATTTCTATAAGCGACCAAGGTGATAATATAAAATATTTTTTTAAAGCAAATTTTCCCACATAACATGTTCAACATCCTTGAAAAGTCATTTTCGTCCCAGTACAAACACGGGTGACCTTGTTGTCCCCCAAGTTCCTGCTTGCATCCCGGGCAGGCGTGAACCAGATGATCAGACAGACAGTTGTTCAGAAGTCCATAAAGACAGGTCCTTACAAATGGAACGCATGGCCTTGCCTTTTTTCAGAGAATTGCCCCTTATTTGTAAGCGGGTTGGCTCCTGAAAAATCAAAGAGGTGTTTTAACACACAGAGTAATCATCTATAGCAAACCTCTACCACCAGCCTCCCACAAAGGGTTACAAACCTGCGTTTCAGAAGCTTTCTCAGTATAAAATGATGTTTTCCTATGATGACACGGTCTGTCAGGATCTTCAAGACGTTGTAATGCTACTGGAGGCATATTTTCACTGTCAGAATCTGTGCTCATGTAGCGTTTTCTGGGGTTGGCAATGGTCTTGGAGGCCATGTCCTTTTGCCCTTCCACCTTTTGGTTTGTCTCAGGAATTTGGTTCTCCTTGTCCGCCATCGTCTCCAACGCCACACGACCTCTGCAAAGAGCTGCAAGCGCGCGCAGAAGGGCCCCGAAACCACGGTTGTGGTGTTTCAACAAACGCTGTGGAGTTTCCCACCCAACAGGGCCTAGGGCAAGCCGGGACATGTCCTAGAGCCAACCCTTTTCTAGCCAAACCCCGCCAACCGCACCCCATTGGCCTACAGGGCCGCGGGGGTGGCACAACCCCTCGGGGCCCAATCCTCAGGCCGCCCTCTGGTCACGGGGGACCCCGGACTCTAGGAAAAGCCCCTATAGGGCCACGGGGACCTCCACAACCCCTGACGTCACCGCTCGACCCGCCCCTTCCGCCGGAAGGGGCCTGGGTCGAGCCTTGACGCCGGAAGTCCCTCCCCTTCCGCTGGCAGGTGCCAAAAAGGGACGGGGCACCTGTCAAATTTGAGTTTGATGAATGCTACCATTTCCCTACTACTTGCATGTTCTGTTCATTAATACACAAACAGTGTTTTATTCAAAGGTGGCCCAAAGCTTGTGTCAAGAAAATCTGGCCTGCACATATTATGCCACTATCTTTCCTTAGCAAATGTATTATTTAATTATATGTGTGTGTATATAGAATTTAAAAGAGGGCATACTGTACCTATCACATTTTGTGCTGCTTGTGTTTCAAAAGTAGAAAAGCACATTATGGACAAAAGCCACAACAATGCTTCAGGCTCTAGTTGATAAATGCTTATACTGTAATAAAATATGTTGGTCCTAAAGTTGCAGTGAAAGTTGTTTTTGCTGCAACAGAGTAACATGCATACTCTCTTGGAAGTTGCTACATAATGGGCATTGTTACTGGAATACGTGAATAGAGGTTAGAATTAGGGGTGTGCATTTGGATTCAGAAATATTCAATATTCACTGAAAATGCCATATTTGAATAGTTTCAAATATATTCAAATCCAAGTTTGATAGTTCTGAATATTTGAATTAATAATTCTTAATGTTTGGAATCCCATTTATTCCTGTAGATTAGAAAGCAGAGGGGTAGGTTTTGGCTTGCTAGAGGAAGAAGTGAAACCTGTTTCTCAGGCATCCTGGAGTGATTTCTTGAGAAATGAAACTTAAAGACACTCTGGGAACAAAGGATAGTGGTGTGTCCTTATCAGGATTGCCATGGTTTTCCCAAGGAGGGGAGCTAGAGTGAGAGCTAAACCTGTACATTGGTACCTCGGTTTACGAACGCCTCGGTTAACGTAATTTTCGGTTTACGAATGAAAATCCATTGAAAATAATGCCTCGGTTTATGAATTTTTTCCGCAATATGAAGCAAGTTTGCATTGTACCTGGGAGGTTTATAGCGCCACCCCTGTGCATGCATTCCTATGGGAAACCACGTTTCGGTTTGCTAATTTTTCGCATTACGAAACGTCCTGGAGAACGCATTAATTTTGTAAACTGAGGTACACCTGTATATGATATCTGTCTGCACCTATGAAATATAGAAGCAGGCACAAACACCAGAATGTATTTTTTCACATTGGTTCTTCTAAATTGAAAGGTGACTACAGCTGTTTATAAATCCTCTGAGCATTTGCTGTTAGGATATGCTCTGTGCAAGCCTGCACTGCAGCAGTGTTCTCTGTGTCCTTTTCTGAACCTTTGACTTATATTTACATTCTCTATATCTCATTGCATACTGTTGACTTAATATAGTTAGGAATAAGGTTTAGAATTAGTAGATTCCTAAATTAATATGTTATAAATAAATAGGAAAATATATAATATTATATTATATTGTATTATATTATATTCAGTCCCCTCTCAGGTAGGGGAATATAGTGACATATATTAAGTCAATAGATTTTGTGTCTCTGTGTGTGCATTTGTGATTCTCATTGGAAGGTTTTCTGTTGTGCTGTAGCAGAATTCAATATTGTTCATTTTGGGTAGAGTCTGTAAGCAGTATTAAACATGGATATGGTAGAAGTAGGCACTTGGGGAAGTCTGTAGGAATACTGCCTACATTTACTGCAGCAACATCTACTGAAAGGAGTGGGAGAGGAAAAAGACAGCCTAAACCTGCTATTATGACTCCCCAAACAAACTCTCTTGTCCAACTGCCTTGTTCAACACTGACACTATGAAAGAGCAGCAGGCTGTAGTACAGTGAGTGTGTGCCTCTGCCAAGGAGATGGTAGAAAAGCATCTGGTTTAGTGTGGCACAGATATGAGTGAACTTAGACATGTTCCAGTGAAATCTTTGTGCAATCCAGCCAGGGCAAGGGGCCAAAAAAGATGAAGAAGGTGGTATTTTTCTCCCAAAGAGCCAGTGTGCCAGAGAAGGACAAGGATGTGAGCACTCAGACTGACATTGTCAGCTTGGGCAGCAGCAATGCTGCTGCTTTTGTGCTTGGGGAAGAGATTGATGAAGAGCGCCAGACAATTGTGTTCTATATCCGCACTATGCAGCTCCATTCAAGGAAGGGTTTACCCCTATTGCCAGCAAATCTTTCTTGTGCAAAGCAGCCTTATGGTTGGTGGGAACTCCCCTTCAAGTACATAGACAACTGATGTGGGGAGGGGAAGTAGACTGAGAGGACTCAGGTGGGCACTATTTCAGAAGCATGTGACACTGAAATCACCCCTCACTCTCCAGCTGCAGTTGTCCCACCAGTTGCTAGAACTAGTAATGATGCTCCTAAGAAGTCAATAATCTGGAAGCATTTTCAGTACTAGCAATACCTGTTAGGAACATGCAGTCAAAAACTGGAGCTCCTAAGAAGTCAATAATATTGAAGCATTTCCAGCAGTGTGCAAGAGATGTTTGCATAGCTGAGTGCATGCACTGCAAGAAGGTGCATAGGTATGGGTAGGACTTGGGCCACCTTTCTAACAATAGGATGTTCAGCCACCTGAAGAATCAACATAGGGCATTGCTGCTGACAAATGAAGTGGATACTGTGGGGGCAAGTGGCTTCCTTATTGTGCAGGAGAAGACGGCAGAGGGTAGGGAAGCAGGAAGGTGGATGGTCAAATAGCAAAAGGTGGGAGGCAACAAATGCCAGACCTACAAGAATAAGTTCCATGCTACCCTGAATGAGCTTGGAGGGGTGAAGAAAAAGGTCTTCTGCAAATGTAAAAATGCCAGAATTACTTGTTGCCTAGAAGAGATGATAGCTCTGGATGACCAGCTATTCTGTCTGACAGAGAACACTGATTTCCATTGTTTTGTGTTGGCAACCCATTAACAATTTCCATCCTGAAAAACCCTTAACTGCAGGATGGTGCCAGATTTATATTGGGGTGTCAGGCAGCTGCTACAGCAGCAGTCGACCAGAGCACAGGTGATCCAAGTGATATCTGGAGCAGCCAGGGTGGAAAACATGCCTATCTGTCCCTGACAGGACACTGGTCGGAGGTGGAGACATCAGGCATAGGGCAACATACAAGGGTGGGTCTTGTTGGATGTAGTTGTAATGGAAGGCAGCCACACAGCTCACGGCCTTCAAGAGGCTCTGAGGGACATGCTGCAGCAGTTGAGTCTAGCTAAAGATCGGCAAGTTCTGTTTGTTCCAGACATTGGGGCAAACGTGGTGGGAGCACTGCAGGCTGGGAAGATGAAAGGGGTGCTTTACAGGGTATGGAAGACACCTTCATAGGTAATAAATGGAGTAGGACAGAAAGATGGCGAGGCATTTCCACCATGGTGTCTGGGTCAGTGAGCTGTTGCAGTAGAGACAACAAAAATTGAGATTGATACTGCACTACCTAATCCAGGATCTGGCAACTCAGTGGAACTTCACTTCATATCTTTATAGTGGCATGATTTGGCACTGGGCACCTCCATTGGCATGGCTGCTCCTCTAGGTAGAGCAGAGTGGGAGATTTATGTCCTCTGAAGCTTTGAGACACAGGTACTTAGTGGGGAGACAGCTGTCCTTAGCCAGGTGATCCCAGGGCTTGTTTGGCATTATGAGTTGATCATCTAGGTGGTGGTGGGGGTTTCCATAGAGGGAGAACAGCATATTTTCTGTCCTGAAATGGTGGTCCTGGTCAGCAAGCTAAAGGACCTGCTGCAGTATAGGTATGCCTTCTTGCAGAAGAAGAAGTACATTCTGGCAACCTTCCTGGACCCCTGAATTAAACAGCAGGTAATGGATTTTATGGATTGCTGCCTTGTCGTGGCAAAGGGGTGCTTAAAATGGATTTTAAGCAACAGCAAGAGAGCGGGAGACAATGTCAGCCAACTTTTCATCACATGCAGCAGCAACAGCAGCTAATCAAGAAGGTCCAGCTAGCACTGAAGGGTCACACAAAGCAGGAAGAAACTAGCAATCTTCATAGGACCTCAGACAGCAGTACCAGTAGCTGTATTCTTCTAGAAGTCCCATCTCTGCAACAATAGGGCAAGCTTTCTGTCTTGACAAGCATGACGGGGGCTCTCCTCCAGAGACATCATCCCAGAGGAAGGATGTGGCAGAGGCAGAAGTGTACATTCTGGAGCCCTACAAGCAAAAACAACAACAACAAAATGACTCCTTGTGTCTGGGGAGGTCTGACCAAAGTGGCTGAGGGCCTGCTGTCTTCCCCATCAGCTACTGTGCCCAGTGAGAAAGGTAGCTTGTTGCTTCTTCTGACAAACATTTGCAATCTGTCAAAGTTCTCTCTGGGTGGGAAGAACACTTCTCACATGTAGGTTTTCTCTTTCTCAAGTTCCCTGTTTTCCTTTCCCTTGTCATGTGTGTACCCTGTTTCCCCGAAAATAAGACCTAACCTGAAAATAAGCCCTAGTATGATTTTTCAGGATGCTTGTAATATAAGCCCTACGCCCAAAATAAGCCCCAGTTAAGTGAAACCCCGCCTTCCACCATTGTGCAGCATTGTGCAGCAACCAGAAGAAGGTGACATGACTGTATTTGAATAAATGTAAATTGTTGTACATGAAAAAAATAAAACATCTCCTGAAAATAAGCCCTAATGCGTTTTTTGGAGCAAAAATATAAGACCCTGTCTTATTTTCAGGGAAACACGGTATGAGTGTGAATGCATCTGTGTAGTGTATGTTTGATATCTCCTGGTATTCCTTGGTAGCTTTGCTGAAGTTTCCCTCCTGTGGCTCCGTCAACATTTAACAAATTTGCCTCCAGTTTTCATGTTTCCTTTGGCTCTGGATCAACACAAACTCCCAAAATCCAAAACTAATTCAAGACTCTGAGCAACAGTAGCTTTCAATTTTGGAATGGTGCCAGTCAGCTGGGCAGTCTCTTCATGGAGGAGTCATCTAATTCCAGTGTCAACAATTGTGTTGGAGCTGGCCTTTCCTTTTTAAGGTTAGCTTCTTAGTAATTTAACAGTTAGTACAGGAGACTGGGACCTGCATCAGTGTGTCTTGAGCCAAACTGGGTTTTGTATTCCAGCATCACAGTATGCTGATTGGACATCCTTCAGGTCAGAGGCTGAAGGGGGAAAATACAGGCTGCACTTCGATTGATGAAGTGGAGCAGGAGCCTTAATTTTGATTTCCTGAGCTGAAGTGTGGAAATCCTGATGCAAAAGTGTAACACTGTGTTGGTTTCCATAGGCTTTGCTTAAAGACATGTTGAGTTGCAGAGCAGATTGGTGAGAAGGAAGAAGAGAAAAGAATGATTTTCTGGCTTAGGCCTTAGGTTCAGCTCTGTGTCATGGTCCAGATGGATCTACCAGGATGTCATCATCAACTGAGTTTGAGGTTCACTGGTGAAAAAAAAAAAAAACCATAACAGTGGCTGGTATGCTGCATGTTGTTGAGCAAGATTGAAAACCCTGGTCATACCTGACATGGGCCAAAATACTGTTCATTTTTTTTCTGTGTCTACAGTGGGCTGTAGTGTGCAAGGTTGTCCTTTTTATGCCAGGTACACGAAGAGTATTTGTTGACCCTTTGCACACACTTAAGACCCACTGTTTTCATTGGAGTGATCTCCAGCTTCCATTGCTGACTAACACAGCAGGATTCCATCCATATGTTTGTAGAGATGGGTTAGTTTCTCCTTACTTTCCCTTGCTTTCTCTCTGGCTCTGTTATTCTCCTGATGTGGAAGATGAAACCATGGTGTAGTAATTGAATTGTTACTGAGGATTATGGAACTTGCCAGGGCATAGATTCAAAGATTTGATCTTGGTGAAGGCTACGGGAAATGTTTGTTCCTGTACTTGAAAGTGAAATAATTCTCTCATAAATCCTTTCTAAATTAGGTATACAGAGCTGGAGACTGCAAGCAGCAAGTGCTGAATGATGATGGTTCATAAGTTGTTTAGAAAGCAGGCAAGATGCGGGTGGGCTGAAGAAGGTCAGTTTTTCCTTCTTGAATGGCTGTTCTGTAGTAACATTACAGCTGAACCTTTTGGGCTCCCCTCCTTTTTTTTGGCAACACTACTGGAAATGTCTAGCCCCATGTGAACCTATAGAAAGTATTTATCACTGTTGGTTTTCCCCTCCTCCCACAAAATAATAGCCATGGTTCCTTTTACTTTTAAGTCTTAATGTCTTCCAGTTTTCTGGTAAGCAGTGGGAGATCTGTGATGACATTGCGGTGAGGTGGTAGCCCTGATTCAATGAGCCTGGCCTAGTTCTGCTGTAGTCAGCTCAGTCTGGGCAGTTCATAATTCTCCCCGTTCTGCTGTTTCTCTGAGGGAAACTTTATATGATGTGTGTTAGTTATATATTTTGAAAAAAAAACTTTATAGAACCATTCTTTCTCCCAAGATAGCTGCATTTATCTTGTGGTTCTGTGTTTGAAGTCCCCTGCCTGTGGGCTAGCAGAGCAGAAGTTTCTGCCTCATGTTTGCCACAAAGCCACAGTCACCATCCTTTTCTTGCAGAAAGAACTCATTTTTACGAAGCTGGCTCTTGTGGTTTGCTCTCCCAGTCTCTGTGTAAACAGAGAATAGCAGGAAGCAAGGGAGCTGTGTTTCAGAGGTGCTCCACTGCTAAAATGACTGGCTTCTTACGTCAAAGTGACAATTTTGTGACCCTTTTCAGTAGAAAAGTCCTAGTTCATGCCATAGTAATGAAAAGAGACAGATTGCAGTTTCTGAGTCCACAAAAATGTCACTCTGAGGCTAAGCTGTTTTCTTATTTTCATCACTGATTACTTCGTAATTATAGCCCCATTGGTGAAAACGGGTTTTCTTGTAACAGAGAAGAAATGTTGTTGTGTGAGGTATAAGGACATGCTGTCACTTCAAGTCAGTGCATGTCAGTGTGAGACCCTAAGTATTCTGGTTGTCTCATACATCCATTGAAATAAAATAATGGCAAGAATTCTGTCTATCTAGGTGCCACATAATGTTATGCCTGTATAAATGTGCCAGGTGTTCTGCCCAGGCAAATACCCTGTTTCCCTGAAAATAAGACCTAACCTGAATAAAAGCCCTAGTATGATTTTTCAGGATGCTCGTAATACAGTCAACCCTCGACTTACGAACGGCCCTAGTTACGAACGTTTCGACTTACGAACCGCTCTGATAGAAAAATATTGACTCGACTTGCGAACTTAGATTCGAGTTACGAACCGGGAAAAAACTCTTTTTTTAACCTAAGTCATCTTAGGTTAAAAGGGAAAAAAAAGAAAAAAATTCTGCCCCTAGTGGTAGGAATGGATTAACCGGCTTTGCATTAGTTCCTATGGGAACTAATGATTCGAGTTACAAACCGCCCCTCGACCTAAGAACCAAAAACAGCCGGAACGGATTAATTGGTTTTCAGTGCATTCCTATGGGAAATGCTGATTCGACTTACGAACCTTTCGACTCACAAACTTCCTTCCGGAATGGATTAAGTTTGTAAATCGAGGGTTGACTGTATAAGCCCTACCCCAAAAATAAGCCCTAGTTAAGTGAAAGCCCGCCCTCCACCATTATGCAGCAATCAGAAGAAGTTGACACGACTGTATTTGCATAAATGCAGATTGTTGTACATGAAAAAAATAAAACATTCCCTGAAAATAAGCCCTAATGCGTTTTTTGGAGCAAAAATTAATACAAGACCCTGTCTTATTTTCGGGGAAACACGGTGGATATTCAGTTGTGTGATCAGTCATGTGATCCTGTTTCAATCAATTGCACAGTGTGCCAATGGAAGTGCTTCTTGAACAGTGCCTTGGTGTGATGAGTGCTACCTCTTGTGTAATGTTGAATTATAGAGTCATAAGTTATTCAACAATCTTGCAGCCACAACTTTGAAAAAGGTTGTGCATTATGCAGTTCTAGTTTTTATACAAATGGAAAAGATATAGGTGGTCACTGTCATCTTCATATTTGTGCTTTTGGAAAATCAGTTCACTCTGGTTCCTGTATAGCATGTTCTTGCAAAATACTTTTGAGTAATTGTGAAAGGTCGAATGTGACATGTTTGCAGATCTAGACTGTATCACATAGGAATTCTATAAACAATGAAATAATGACTGTGAGTTGACTTTTGTGTTAGCAAATGAAAATTTTTAAACATTAAAGCAGAGTTGCCAAGATGTTATCCTTCTTTCCAGTATTTTTGTACCTTTGGCCAGTATATGGTAAGACAGGGTTGCTCTTTAAATGATTAAATGGAATATTGCCCCACCCCCACCCCTTATTCTTTTCAGTATTACACCCCCACAACTGCCTTGGCTGTGGGACCTAAGCTATTTTCTATGAAGAACCATCCCTGCATGAACTTGCCTGAGTTTAGAAACCATCCTTAGAGGCTTTTCTCCAGGTTCATCTGGAGAATCAGCAACTAGGAAAAAAATAATCTGCTTTTGTGCCCTGTTTAGGAAAAGCTTTCAGATACATAAGAACAGCTATCTTATTCAGAGGTAGGACAAGTGTTCTGTTTGGTAGCAAACACACATGGGAAGGGGAGGTGCTCTAGCTTCATCCCGTCCACCATATGAATTGCTGGATAGTTCGGTGATTTAGGCATCTGGTGGTGGAGCCAGAGGCTGGGAGTTCGATTCCCCACTATGCCTCCTTGACAAGGGCTGGATTTGATGATATATAGGGTCCCTTACAGCTTTGTAGTTCTAAGATGATAAGGTTGCATGGCTTATATATAGTAGGCAATGCATATAAAGCAGAGGTGTCTTGTAAAATGGTGGTGTTGGTGGGAAGCCTCAATGCAGACTAGTACCTGTAAAATCAGGTTTTTGTTTGTGTGAAAAGCCTTCATGTTTGGAAGATGCTCTCCACTTCAGACTCATTGTTCATCATATGAGACACCAGTGTTGAAGGGAAGGGGCTCTCCTCTACTCTGCTTGCTTATCTTATACAAAAACACCTGAACAGGACTAGATTTACATTAGAGATGTGTTGGGTTTGACATGCTGTGTGATGTGTAGGCATAGTTTTCATAAAGGTAGTAAATCTGTGCCTGGACTGCACCACATCAGGTTGCCAGTGGGGCTCACAGGGTCATCAGGTTTTTTTCTTAGCACTCTTAGGGTGCTAAACAGATAATGGACTAATTTTTATAGAGTTTGTAAACTTGATTGATTGATTGATTGATTGATTGATTGATTGATTGATTGATTGATTGATTGATTGATTGATTGATTGATTGATTGATACACCACCTTTCTCCCCGACCCAGGGTGGCTCACAACAATAAAAACTACACAATAATTAACTGTTTTAAAACATCATAGAAAACATATTAAAGGAACAATTAAGCATATATCAATATTAAAAAATAATTTTAAGAACATTTTAATAAACATTTAAAAATCTCTGAAGTTTAATAAACATAGCATTCCCAAGGCCCTTATTGCTTAAAGCCTGCCTGAAAAGAAAGTTCTTTGCCTAATGATAGAAGCACAAGAAAGAGGGATCCAACCTGGTTTCCCAGGACAGTGCATTCCAAATCCTGGGAGCAGCCATTGAGAAGATTTTCAAGTGAAATTCACTGGGGAATGATTAATATAAAAAGAAATAGTAAGTAAAAATAAATATTAAAACATTCCCTGCATATTGGAAACTGGATGTTGGGAAGAAATCTTCCCAATATTGCTCTTCTGCCCAACACACTAGGTTTTGGTGTATTCAGGCACATTTTTTTACATATTCAGTGCATTTTGTCATATATGCCTCCACTTGTAGTATGAACTGTCACAGACCAGATTGGTAAACTAGAAACAGAAATAACCTCTAGTCAGTCAAAAGACTGGATGAAGACCAGCTAGACCCTGTTAAAGGGATATGATGGAGAACCATTTTCCTTACTGGTGGACTTGAGCCCATGAGCCCTAGCTACAAAAACAATTACTGATAGGCCGCCCCCAGTCCCCATAGTGGACCAGGTGAGGAGTTCTGAGCAAGTTGTCAAGGTCCCCCTCTTCAGGCCAGTTCTAGGAACACTAAAAAGGCACTCTGGATTTTCCCCCCAAAGCCCAGGAACTCAAACTTAATAAAATGCCTTGTGAACATCCTAAGAATAGGAGTCGCTTTAAAGCTATCCAGTTTTGCTTGTAGACAAGCTTTAATGAGAAATTCGCTTTTAATTCAAAGCAGCCAAATATACAACTTTTTAAAAATTCACTTACGGGAAACTGGGAGAGGGTGAAAGAAATACAAAAATTCCAAATAAGATCAGCAGAGATAATCTAAATTAGCTAGCTGCATGTTACCTATTTGGGCTGATTCAGAGCATGTTGAGAGTTCATTGAAGAGGGGATGCTCTGAGAAAGCTTCCTGACCGACCCCTCATTGGATGCTGTAAGGAAGACTTTTCAGGAATGAACAATCTCTCAGTTTTATAGGAATCTATGTTCTGTAAAATCTATCCCCTTTTACAGTCTGATTGCAGTTTTGTCTAGTTGTATAGTATACTCAATTTGTGATGTCAATGGTCTGTCTAGCAAATTAGAGAATAACTTACTAACTGAACTGACCTACTTTATAACCCTAAAGTTGAACCTCAATGGACTTGGCTGGTTGAAGCCAGGAGGGCTTTTTTGAGGGGAAATAAAATAAAACTTAAGTTTGAGATGCATATGCAGAGATAAAGTATTGGATCTGTGTTTATTCAGGCTGCTTGAGAGTTGGTCAGGTGTGCCAGACAGTCCAAGGAGCACTGTTGGATAGTGGGGTATAAATACCAAGGAAATAATATCTGGGAATCATGTGAAATATGATGCTAAGTCTCAGAACATTGACATGGGCAAAGTTGAGAAATATTGGCCATGAGCTGCTGGATTTGGAGTTGATTCCCAGATAAATACGACTTGTAGATTCCTCTTGAGTGATTATAGGCTCTTTTTGAACCTTTGGATTCTGCAGGATGTTTAATTCCTATACAATTTGAGAATTATTGCCCCAAAACCTGATATTCAAAATTATGGATCTCAGGAGGAGAAAGAGGAACATAGTTTGTTGATAAACAAGTTTGGTTGAATGCCAGATATATGCCAGATATATGCCGGGTAATGCCAGATATATGCCGGGTAATAATTTCTGCTGAATCGTCTCCTTTCCAGTGGACCATTGTGTATGCTAAACTTTTATTTCTGATGCCAGTCTTTAAATGCTAGCCTCTGAATCTAAGAAGATTCCAACTGCTTTGCTTAGCTGAGATTTCTCTCTCCAAGCATACTGGCTATTGGGAGATGTATTTTCTTAGCTGATGCATCCGGTCATATCCAAAGTTATGTCTCTCTTAGTTTGGCCGGAGGTAAGAAGGCTCCTTTGAAATAATGTTTAATGTAGGTGTAAAAGGCAGGGCTTAGAATGAAGTGAAATTTGGTACTGGGGAATAAGATTTTTCAATGCTGTGAATGTTGCTTTAAAGTAATTTTTGTTTAGTTCATTGAGACTGATCCCAAAAAAGCACACAAAGTGTTGTCACCTTGGTAACACTCTTTAGATTGCTCTGTTGTGATAGTGCTGTTCTTCTGAAACAGAATTAATATGCTGGATTTCTCTCTTGTAATACTGCTGCTTTTTTAAAAATAGAATTAATGTACTGGAGACCAGGAGGATACCTGTCCCTCTTAATAGTGGCAATTATGCCTTAATAATTATGGTGGCGCCAATGGTAATTAAAGCAACTACAATTGTATCATTGTAGGACTTGCATTATGGAAGAACAATAATTAGAGATGGGGGTATTCGTATTCATATACAAATGCGAATACACCCACACAGCTGGATGTAACGAGGGTCCGCTGCCACCGGCGGCTCTGCTCTCCCCTCCAATTGCTCCAGAGCTCACGGTCGACTATTCACTCCTGGCAGAAGGAGGGAAGACGAGTCTCCCTGCCAGGCTGATGAATGGATAGCTGACCGTGAGCTTCAGAGCGATTGGAAGGGAGAGCAGAGCCGCCGGCGGCAGTGGATGGTCCGGCCCCAGGGGGCCGAATCCTCATTACATCCAGCTGTGCAGGGTATTCATATACGAGTACGAATCTCTAACAATAATACATGTTTTTAAACAAAATAAAATAGCCTTTTTATTCCTAGTTAACATGGGAGTTGTGCTATGAACAAACAGGTTGTGTTGATCTTGGGACGCATTCTACAACAGAGCAGTTTGTTCATCTTTTGTGTCTCACTAAGGGCATATAAAAGCCAGAAGTATTCTTTCTAAATTGCATACAATGTGAAGGCAAAATTGATGTTATTGTTTATATGAATATGATAGATAATGAGCAATGGTTGGTGACTCTAGTGTACTTTGTTTATTTTGCAAGTGATAAAATGATGTGAGCTAGTTCAATTTAACTGGAAATACATTAGTAGTTTCAGTTTGATTGGCAGTTCATTGTGCGTTATGTCTGTTAAGATCCTGAGTATCATGCCCTATGCCATTTTGGGGTCACACATGCTTGGAATTTAACGTTGCGTTGAAGGGTGGTAGGTGTTTGAAAATTGTTTCTGTCAGGAGTTAGTAGAAGAACATGAATATGCGTCTAAAGATTATGTGTGTATTTCTGTTGCAGTCTCCTTGAAGAGATTTTAAGTAGCTTGCAATTTTATGCTGTAGGTCAGAACTTAATAATTCTAACATCAAATTTTAAATCATTTCGATACACATGTCTGACAGCAGGAAATGTACTTGATGAACAGGAAAAACAGTGTCCTTATTGCCCGGAACTCTGTATCCTGTGTACAATAAATAGAGCAAGGAGATGAATTTGACCTCTGTGAGACAGGACAGATATGTGGCAATGAGAGAACTGTCTACAAGGCTGGACTGAAGCCAGTGCCTTGGATATAATTATCAAAATATTAGAGCTGAGGCCAATCTTTGTGGCTTGAGATCAGAGGAAGAGACAGTTTGTATTCCAAGGCCTATTTTGAAATCAGAATCTTAATGACCATTGAAGTGAACACAGTTTTATACGAACATGGTGAATGCCAAACCACTAGAACAGGCAAGGACCTTTTTTTTACTTACCGAATCTTCCAGTATGCTGGGTTGAGCCAGAGATATAAAGTTAGGTCTTCTAGATCTCCAGAATCCTGCTTCATACCTAAGGTCTATTTAAAAGAGCTGCCATTAAATATACCTATAATGTGCGTGTGGTACTCAGTGTGGTGTAGTGGACTCAGGAGACCTGAGTTTGATTCCCTGGCTGTGCCATGGAAACTCACTGAGGGGTGGTTAAATATCTCACTTACCTTGAAAACCCTATTAGAGTTGCTATAAGTCAATTGAATGTGACATCATTTGAAACAAGATTTTTCAGGCTTATCTCCAGGGATGAAATAAGTGGTCCATATGACATAGCCTTTAAGCTTTCTTTTTCAATGTGTATAGATTCCTACAGAACGCAAGCTGCACAACAAAAATTCTAATACCATTCATCTGTGGATGAGTGCTATCAGTGAGCCAACTTCCCTCAACCTGATGCTCTCCAGACCAACAGCATGGACACCGCTGGCTGGAGATGGTAGAAGTTCTAGTCTGACATGAGCAAACACATTTGAGGAAGGATGAAATACAGATTTCAATGTGTTATCAGTTAATACTAGAGATGGGCGTGAACCGCCGGTTCAGCAGTTCATTCCATCTCTAGTCAATACATCATTCATGCCTACATGATATTCTGACTAGGCCAGTTACAGTGGTTAAACAGTTAATAGCAGTAATAAAATGCACACACAGATGTTGATGCTGAAAATGTTAGAGTCAGTACAGAGTCTTGAAGAGAAAAGAATCATAATCATAAAAAAGAGGAAGAGGTTGGTATGAGCAACATTCTGGTTTAGCCAATCAGTAGACAGATGCTAGAGTGAAGGGTCAGAAAAGAGTGAGACTGTAGTAAAGGTAAAGGTTCCCCTTGACATTTAGTCCAGTCTTGTCCGACTCTAGGGGGCGGTACTCATCCCTGTTTCCAAGCCATAGAGCCAGCGTTTGTCCGTAGACAGTTTCCGTGGTCACGTGGCCAGCGCGACTAGACACGGAACGCCGTAGTAGTCTCTGCCATATATGATTGGAACATGAATGAGGGTTTCTTTCTACTACTGTGTATAGAAATGGAGGAATGGTTTTTTGACAGGTATTGAAAGGTAACATGGCAACAGCACTCTTTGATTTCTGAAAGACAGAAGATTAACTGCAGTATGTGATGCATTTCTAGAGGAACTGGATGAAAAGATTGGAAGTTCCATTGCTGCCCTTGTTAGTTTGGGATACTAGCAGGATGTTTTGAGAACATGTCTATAAAACAGAGATTCAGGGGTTCAGAGATCTTGGTTTCAACATGCCTTCTTTTTTATCTTGCAGTTGGCCTTGACTAAGCTTATTCAAAATGCCCTTTGATTTCATTCTGATTTACATTTAAGTAATGTTGTCCTGTGCGCATTTGTTTGGGAGAAGCTCAGCTAAATTCTGTGGAAGTTAACTTGAGTGAACAAGTTTGGATCAGACTAAAAGTAGATGTAAGATTTCAGATGCAAGATGCAAATATATCTAAGTGTCTCCAAATATGTCTTCCTACCATATATTCATATATTTGATTCATAATTTCCTGCCTCTCATCTGATGATTATTTTATTTTGCTTCCTCAGGAGCTTTTGTTTCATTTCTTTTTTGGTGTTGGCTGAGAGCCTCTCTATGTGTGTGTTCCCACTTCCCATGTCCCTGATGAAGATGTTTTTTTTTAAAAATGATCTAAACGCAGATTCCTGTCATTTCTCCTAGCTGCATTCTTGGTGTAGTTTTGGCATATTGAGTTCTTCAGCCACCATTTGACGTGTATTCATATTAAAGCCAGTTATAATAACTTTTTTTGAATAACATGATATAAATTTTCATCTTGCAAAGCTGTCCATAATATGCACAGAGCTTTCAGAAATACTGTAGTGTTTTCATTTTAAAGATGGGGTGTCTAAGAGGTTTAAAGAGATGTTCTTCAAGGTATCATAGCGCTCACTAGGATAGGGTAGGTGTAGTAAATGTATTAGTTCCATTTATACTCCATTTTTCCTCCAGTAATTTGAAGGGAACGTATGTGGTGCTTCTTTCCACTTTACAGTTGTGGATTTCTGTCCTTCTAATTGCAAGATCTGTCAATGCAGTCTTTTTGAAGACAAGAGGAAAAGTCATTTTTCTTTTAGCTAATTCTTTACTTTCTACATGACAGGGTGTACTTGACTATGCATTTCAAATAATAGCTGCTTTACCAAGATATATTGCAACCTTCTCCCACCTGGGGCTCTCCAGCTGTGTTAGACCTTATGACTAAAGGCTGTGCCAGCTGGAGATAGGAGTTACAGGTTGGCAAAGGTTGCTTTAGCTGCTAGCTCTAATTCTCCTGAAGCTGGCAATAACTTTTCAGTGGGTACTGAAGTGATTATGTCATTTTAAACTGCCGTTATTTGCTTGAAGGCAGCTTATTAGAAGCAGTCCTTTCTCTCATTCCCTTTATTTTTCTCAGTTTATTGCCACAATGAGATTTATTGCCTTCAGTGTGCCATTCTTTTATCTTGGAAATTAACTTTCCTCGGATTCCAGATAATCTTTATAGTATGTGTGATTGCTGCCATTTATGCTTACCCAAGTCATAAACCTTATATGACCTGTATAGACTTGCTGTGTTTCTTTTCCTTCTCTGAATGAATCAAACCTGCTGGATTTGCCTGACACATTTCGGTAAACTTTTAAGGAAGAAAAGAAAACTTCGGAACGTGGAAATATTATGCATTATGGTATCAAATAGATTCATTGACGGCGAGAAGAAGGCTGTTGATGGCTGTAGCTTCCTGGTGCATGCAGTGAGGTAATTGGTGTGTAGTGAGAAGTGTGTTTCTGACAAGTGGCTTCCAATAGGATTTTCAAGGCATGTGAGATATTTAAGGAATGGTTTTACCAGTGCCATCTCCAGTGAGTTTCCATGGCCAAGTGGGGATTTGAACCAGATCTCATGAGTCCTAGTCATTTTATCCACTATACCCCATTGGCTCCTTGAATTCAAAGGTGCTTTCCCCTTTTCATTCCTCTTGACTGTATGTGTGTAATATGTTTTGATGTAGCTTTGCAAGTCATTATAGATTGCACAATGCCTGTGTTTGCAGAAAACTTAATGCCATTGACTTCAAAACTGGGGAAGAGAAACTAGCTTTACAGCCTTTTTTCCACACTATCTCACATATTTTATGTTTCAGAAATTGTCTTAATTTCTTATCCTTACTCTACACATTATGATAAGTCTATTGAATCTTGCAATAAAACAATACATTTGTTTGAATAGTCCACATGTGGAACCTAATAAAATGTTATGCAGGACATACAGAGATTGAGCTTGAATTATCATTTCCAAGAGTCAGAGTAGACCCATTAAATGAGTGGTTGAATTATATATGTATCAATTCTGTTGAGTCTGTGGATCTACTATAGTTGGGACTAGTAATAGGATAGTGACTGTAAGGTTTTGCAGTTCAGTGAGATTTCTGCCTCCCAGTTTTTCACATATGACCAACACTTCATAAGTTACGTTGCTCAAAGAGAACATTTAGAAGAAAACCTGAGTGGATTTATGCATGAAGGGAAATAAAACATTGCCGCTGGTATTGGTCATAAATTCCTGTGCCAAGCTGAGTGTGTGCTCAGCAGCACCCTTCCTAATTCTTATGTCTGTCTGTCTGAGCTGCTCTTCTGCACCTGTACGTAGTTGGTGGACCTCTGGGTTCTAGCACCCCATCCCTGACAGAAGGTAGGTCCTGCATTCCTGAAGGCTACCCACCACTGTTCTGAGTAAATTGATAAGATTTTTAGGCAACAGGTACATGAATTTCCTTGTCTTTTGCCCACATGAAAATGCTAATGAAATGTTTCATCCTCAAAGAAGGGATGTTATAGCCATTCCTGATTTAGAATCTGCAGCAACACAAATAGCACCAGAAACATTCCAACACAGGTATGGGAAGAGTGCATTTTATCCCCTTAATCACGTTACTTATCCAATGGGCAGGTTTCCTGGCTTCCAACTCATTTCCGGATCTCCTCAGCTGACTGGTGCGAACATGAGACAAAAGTGTCATATTCAGACACATGGATCCTGTCTTCAAGTTTCTGATACACTTGAGTGATCTATTGCTTATGTCCTATTTTTAGAGATAGAGCTTACTTGCAAAGAATTTGTTCATGTAGTAATTTTATTTCTCACTTCTTTTCTCTCTTGATGGCAACCAAGCAAAGGGTTTCATATTATTAAAGAATTTTGAAGAAAAATTGCTGTTTTACTGCAAACCATCTGGTGATCTGCCAGTGCATTCTCATTCATCTACCATCTGCCTATTCGCTGCTTTCAATTATAAACAGTGTTTTTATTTTTGGCTTTTTAGACTTTTAGCGTTCTCTTTTAAATACAAACCCTAAAGTCTTGTATGTGTGTGACTTAAACCCTTATAGTACTAAAAAGGACTTTGGAGATTGGCCTCATATGGTGTTCATCTGTGTGGCATAAGGAGGAATATAGAGATGGAGGTGTTTGGGAATAGGATATTGAGCTAAACTGCCCCAGATACTTTTTCACAATACCAATCTCTAGATTTTTCTCTCTTGAACAATTGCATTCAGTGGTTGCTTCCAGTCAGTTGCATCTCAGGAACTAAGGCACAGTAGCAGGGAGTGTGTTAGACGGTATATGATATGTATGGGAGGGTGCTTACAATGTCACCCTCTACTCCGCTTTCATGCATTTTAAAGTAAGTTATATGTCTCTTGCCACATTTCTCTGACATACTGATTATTTTCTTCCAACAGGTGCAGCTAGCAGCGGCACAGAATGTTCTTGTGGACGCAACCACTTCACCTGTGCAGTGAGCGCCTTTGTGGAATGCACTTGTATCCCTGCTCAGTGGCAATGTGATGGCGACAATGACTGTGGGGACCACAGCGATGAAGATGGCTGCAGTAAGGCAACTATTTATTACAGAGAGGGAAGGCTTGGTAGTACAGTGGTGCCTCGCAAGACGAATGTAATTCGTTCCGCGAGTAGTGCTGTCTTGCGAAAAAAAATTCATTCGTCTTGCGAGGCATCGATCTTGGGGAAAAAAATCGTCTTGCGAAGCATGGCCATAGAAGAAGCCGTCTTGCGAGGCACCATAGCGATCGCAAAAACCATTCGTCTTGCGGGTTTTTCGTCCTGCGAGGCGTTCGTCTTGCGAGGCACCACTGTATAGCATTAGGTGCTGTAAAGGACACAGGTCACTTTTTGATATCATAGTGTGAATGAAAATGGAGGGTTCTCTGAAGGCAAAAAACTGGCATTTGGAATAAGCCACAAAGAACTTTGATCTAGAATCAGTACTATGCTTTTTTATTTTAACTATTAAAAATATTTTAAATAAACACAATTATCTTTGCCCCACCATCCATGCCACAAACTCCAGGGACAATTAGAAATGCCACAGTGCATTTCTTTGACTATGCAGGGAGACCTACATATCTTTTGAAAGTAGCCTATTAATGCACTAGGGAATCATTGGTCCTGACTACGTTTGCCTTGGTACTGCACTAGCTGTGAGAGCAGTTAGGTGACATATGTCTCCTTCTGTTCAATCGGGATACCACCAATGCTCATTTGCTACTGAAACAGAGTGGGCAGAGAAGGCAGAGTTTGGCTGTTGCTTTTATCTCTCATCCATTGAACAACATAAGTTGTATTTCTTTGGACTGATTTCATTCCCTGTATATAAACTGTACTTTTTCTTTCATCCTCAAACATCCAAAATGTGGAACAGATGACATTTCACAAACAATCACAAATGTCAAGCAGGTAGCATGTTCACACCCTAGGAAAACGTCCAGTGGATCATATTCAGCTGATCAACAGAGGGGGATGGGGGGAGCACTTTGCATTTGAACTTCTCTTTTTGTTTCTTTTAGTTTTGTAAAATTGTATATAAGCATCTACCTAAAAACAAACAGTTCCATGAAGCAAGCATTCTTGTTAAAACAGAGCTGAACAGTGGAACAGACTATCTAAAACATGGATGTTAAAACCCATAAAGTCATATGACTCATGTATTTCTTTTTGATTCTCAGTGTTCATTACTTGTTTCAGTCTTCAGTTTTAGCAGAGCAGGAAAAGGGGAGTGCCTTTCAGACACTTCAGTTCTTCTATCGACTTTACAGTGCAATCACACACCCCTTAGTTCTGCTCTTCTCCGGCCCATTCCCCATCTGCACTAGACCTTCCATCAAAATGACTACAGGGCAAAATTGGTATGCTTCCTGATAGATTAAGCTTTAATAGAAATGAAGTCCCAAAATGAAATGTGTAAAATAATAACCTGGGCAAATCATTCTTCATAAGTAGTTGAATATCTAGTGGTGATTTCTGAGATACCGAATTCAAGCAGAATAAGTATCTGGCTTTTAATAAACTGTGTCTTTTGTTTTTCTTTTTGATCAAGAATTGTAATTGCACATTTCTTGTTGCCTGCTTCTCTGTGTTTCAGTGTTTCTGGTGGAGAAGCTGAAACTGCAAAACTGCAGTTATTTCTATACACCCCCATCTGTTATGCATGATCCCTCTTAGAGTTAGTGGATGTAAGTTAGCAGCCATAACTAGCTACATCTTCATTCTGTGTTGCTCTTGGCTGCTAAGCGTTGCTGCTGCTCTCTTACTAGCTGAAATCCAGAAGCATAACTTACGCTGCATCAGGCTGATAATGTTATCCCTCCCTAAAGATCCCAAGGCTCCATTAGGATCCCTTCTATCATAGGGAAGCCATTGAGGGACATAGGATGGGGGGGGGGGGGATATTTAATTTCTGAAAATCACAGCTGCTAGTAAAATTCTCCCACCAGTGGTGGTTTTCAGAAATTGAAGACTACCATTTTGTCTGGCAGTACCCAAACTCATCCCCACAACAAAAGAAATCTCAGTGGAACTTTGGAACCTTTGGGGGGTGGGGGTGGAATCAGATTTTTTTAATTTCTAAAAAAGAAACTGCGGCCGATGACATCATTGGTTTTATGCAGAGTAAGTTAAAGCAACAGGATTTTGGCCACTATTGTTGTCCTCCTCACATACATTTAAAATTTAGATTAATAGTTTTTTAATATAGAGAAATGCCTTGCTAATTGAATAGATAAGCTAAAGCATTGCAGAGCAGAGGATACTTCAAATAGAAATGGGAGAGAACATGAGGAAGAGTTTGGGGGAAGATCTAAGGTTCAGATCAAATTGTGCATACACAAAATATATAGAGAGGATGTGAAAAGTGAAGGTGGAGAGAGAGGGAAAGAGATAGAAAACATAGTAAAAGATGGGATTCAAAACACAAATACAAGGATCAAGAGAATTGAATTTGTTTAACTTCCTTGTACCTTGTACCTTACTCTATATCATTTTCCTCCCCCTCTTGTCAACACCCTCCCTTCTCCCTCAGTCCAATTTTATGCCCTTGGGATGTTTCCTTCTCTTTGATTTCCAGTCATGGGTGAAAGGATTGCTTTTACCTTCCTGGGTGTGGAACCAATAAACTGGGTTGGTTTTGAAAATGAAAACTCAATCTTCTGTGCAGACGTTTTAGCAGGAAATGGTGCTTTGAAAGTAGGTGCCGAAAAAGGAGAGGCAAAGAATTTGTTTTATTAGAGAATCCAAAACTAGCTGGACATGCACAAGTAGTAGAAAGGGACTGTGCAGGAAAGACTGAAGCAGAGGTAGTTTAAAGGCCTAAGCAGAAGATGTCCGTCTGACAAGCCATCATCATGTACACTATTTTGTGCAAATGGATAGATTACTTATATATCTGAAGAGGCATTTACGTTTGGCAACTGCTCTGGGTGTTTGTGTATTTGGGGGACTCTGTTTGAGTGTTGCCATATAAGATTCTTGTAGCTATGGTTTCCTTAATAAACCTTGCATGCTGCTTGGCCACTTTTTAAAAAAAACTTGTGTATTGAGATAGCCTAGCATCTCATTTACAATTATTGGTTTTTCTTGTAAATTCTTTTGGTAGTCTCCTTTGCAAAACTTACTTCCTCTTAAAAGCAATCAACTCTGTGCAGGCCATTTCTTCTTCATTAGCCAAGTTAATATTTGAGGGATTTTCATTCTCGCACAGCTGTCTGTTTTGTTTCCTTTTGTTCCATATGAATTTGTCTTTTTTTTTTTATGGGCTATTTCCAACAAATCCGTATGTTGTGCCCTAATTTTTAATTGAATTGGGGTTATGCAAAGAGAAGAAGAAGTACACTGGCCCTGTAGGAGGTTAAAGGGAAGGTTATATTTTATATGGGGGTGGGGTGGGGAATAACAAAAAAAAATTTGTCCCTTTAGTTGGAAAAGGTATAAAGAAGAGCATAGATATATTGGAACATCTTCTGCGGCTAACCCTATGGTTGTTTAACATCTTCCCCTCCACATACAACTTCGCTCTCCTTAAAACAAAAAAGAGTATTGTGAAAACCTAAAGACCAACAGGTTTTATTTGGCATAAACTTTCATGATCTGTAGTTCACTTCATCAAATACGATGGCTGTAATTGATGAAAGCTCATCTCAATTTTTTAAATCTTTAAAGTGCCATGAATCTCTTTGGTATTTTTGCTGTAACAGACCAAAAGGACTACCACCCTGGATATCTCTGCTACTTATTTTCATACAGGGGAAAGTGAAATGACAGTTTGCATTTGGCAGAAATAGATGAATACTGATTTGAATTTAAAATGTAGCCACAAATACATTAATTATTTTTATTTTTATTTAAATGATTAACTAGGCTCAATGAATATGGATTTAGAGGTGCCTGAGCCTTCTCAGTCTGGTGAGGCCTTATACCTAGGCATAATAGCCAGTCGTTTCTCCAGCATCTGCTATTTCTGTTGAGCTGTTTCTGTACCAACATGTAGTCACGGATTAATATGCATTTTCCAGCCAGTAGTGGAAGGTAACTGTCCTTGTGCTGTTAAGACAGATATGTAGCATAACGGAATTCTTCATGCCCCACATGTCATAGCACAGGCAGCTTGACTCCATTCATTCTCCCAGTAGCTGCCATATGGGGCCCAAAATTCAAGTAGCTAGATTTATGGGATAGAAGCCAAGAGTCTTGTCCAGAATCAGATCTGGCAATCCTATCTTCAGCTTAAAGAAAAGTCATAAAGAAGCAAGCAACTGGTAAAAATGTATGATAATTAAAGCATTAGTTCCCAACCCTGGGGCCCAGATGTTCTTGGACTATAACTCCCATAAATCCTGGCCAGCACAGCTACTGGTGAAGGCTTCTGTGAGTTTTAATCCAGGAACATATGGGAAATCAAGGTTGGGAACCACTGCTCTAGAGTCTTTCATAGAATGAGTTATGGTTTCTGGTTTTCCACATCCTTGCCTTTTTGCAGCTGTTGCTCACATTTTAAATTTTCTTTTGGCAGAATTGCTTCCTCATGGTCTTATTTCTTGTATTATTTGATTTCACTGCTTCAGAACTTTTGAGCATGTAGCCTCTGAAGGATTATCTCATGTCTTTGGAGAGAGTTGCTCAAGGAAGGTTGTCTGCTGAGCTTTTTGTCTACCTGCCTCTAGCAAAGGTAGCTGCTCTCTCTGCATCAGACTTCCTTCTGGTGAGGTTTGCTATCTCTCCATTATGCTATAAGCTTAGATGCTGTCATACTAATAACAATGGGCAGTCTGAGAAATGTCAGTGCCTGATTTGTGTCAGTCAAGCCATGCTTACCTATTGAGTTGGTTTCTACCTGATATCAAGAGCAACTCCGTTACTGTGTGCTTGTCTCCTAATCAGAACAGAGGACAATGAAGACTCCTGTGGTACTTTAAAAACTAGCGCATTTTGTTTGGCATAAGCTTTCATACCTTCCTTATACATCAGAGGGAGGGAGTTGCCTGCTCATGAAATTTCATGGTATAATAAATGTGTTTGTCTTAAAGGTATGATTTGGCTCTTCATTGTTTTTGCTTCAACAAACCACTTTGGGAAATACAGAAAGCTCATCTTTGTTCCCTTAAATGACATTATTGAACATTTGATTCTAGAGTCACAGCTAGCATTGGTATTTATTCTGAATGTGGGTCATAGTGAAAAGCCAATACACGTATGAAAGTTTTCTGCACAGAGACACCTTGTTTCCTTGATTTAATACTACCCTGTTTCCCTGAAAATAAGACCTAACCTGAAAATAAACCCTAGTTAAGTGAAATCCCGCCTTCCACTATTGTGCAGCAACCAGAAGAACATGACATAACTGTATTTGACTAAACGTAGATTGTTGTACATGAAAAAAAAAATTAAAACATCCCCTGAAAATAAGCCCTAATGTGTTTTTTGCAGCAAAAATTAATATAAGACCCTGTCTTATTTTCGGGGAAACACGGTAATCACCACTTTTTTCATAGAATTTAAAGTGATATATGTAGGTTCTTAGCAGAAGTTGGCAAAATTAATTTATTTGGATTATATTTTCTAGCACTGGCCATACTGACTGTGCAATTCTGGGAGCTGTAGTCCAAAAAATTTAACTTCTTGAAGCTTCTTTCATGTTGACGCAGTGATTAGACCCATACCTGCTTTGCTTGAGCAAGGTTCCTGAGTTCCATTCCTTCAGACTATGCCGCATTTAGGTGCCGCGAAAGAGTCTTGAAGCATGCTTTATACCTTCTAGTGGCTGGAATCCTGTTACTTGGCATGGTAAGTCACACTAGAGTAGGTCTGTTGAATCAGTAAGGATCTGGTGAGTCAACTCTCCGTAACTTAAAATGATTCAAATGGTTCTAATTGCAGCATATTGCACAAAAGTAAGTCACAGTTAAAGTAGGCTCATTTGACTCAGTGGAACTTACGGAAGAGTTGACTCACTAAATTCCCACTGATTCAGTGGGCTTACTCTAGTGTGATTTACTCTGCTAAACAACAAGATTTCAGCCTGTTTGTTTGTTTGTGCTTTTTCTTCCACAGAGATGGTCACCTTGTTGATAATATGTCACAAATGGGTTTTCCCTAGGAGAGGTTGAGAGGGATGGAAACTTAATAAATTTAAACTGAATGTGGTATATTTAAGACTTGGAACATATTCTTGCTGGCCTAAATTTCAGCATTCATAATAAAGCGTTTCAGGAGGATAAGCGGCAGTGGCTGTTTCTGCTACTGCTTTTTTCCTTTTCACCCATCACCATGTAGGAATCCTTTATGAGATTTATAATTACTAATGGGATTACTGGCTGCCTTTTAAACTACCTGCATTTTAAGACAGAAACAAATGTTAGCTGGGTACACTTTCTCCATTGTAAAGATGGATATTTTGGCACATGAGGGGTTACAAAGTGCAACTTCTTACTCTTGCTTGCTTTTTCCAAAACACTGTACGTATAATAAACACAAAATATAATAAAATACAATAAACCCTGTTGCTAACTAAAACTACCATTAACTAAAAATGCACAAATTAAAACCTGTTTAAACATTTCAGGGCAATATTCACAATTGATAGAGGGCTAGGTTAGGGCAGCTTTAAATAATTCGGTCTTAATTTCCTTCCTAAAACCAGAGAGGGATGGTGCCTGGAGAACGTCTGTAGGAAGCTTGTTCCAGAGAGGAAGGGCCACGACAGAGAAAGCTCCATTCTTAGTGCTGGCTTTTTTGGCCTACTTGAGTGTTACAATTCTTAACATCAAGGACTGTGTAGAATGGGTACTATTTTGTGGGAGAAATGATCTGCTAAATATCAAGGTCCTAAACCATTAAGGACTTTAGTTTATGACCAGCTCCTTAAATTGAGCACAAAAACTAACAGAGAGCCAATGAAGGCATGCCAGGTCTGGAGATATGTGTTCATGACCTGCAGTTGTAAGATTGAATCTACGCGACAGAGTGAGCCCCCGTCACTTGTCCCAGCTCCCGCCAACCTAGCGGTTCGAAAGCATGCAAAATGCAAAAATACGAGTAGATAAATAGGTACCACCTCGGTGGGAAGGTAAACGGCGTTCCATGTCTAGTCACACTGGCCACGTGACCACGGAGGATTGTCTGCGGACAAACGCTAGCTCTATGGGTTGGAAACGGAGATGAGCACCGCCGCCTAGAGTCGGACACGACTGGACAAATTGTCAAGGGGAACCTTTACCTTTATAATCAGTCTGGCTGCTGCATTTTGGACCTGTTGAAGTTTTCATATTAATTCAAGGGCAGCCCTACATAGAAAATGTTACAGTAGTCTATTGTAGAGATTACCAACACATGAACCACTTTTGTTAGGCATTTCTTCTCCAGGTAGTGGCAGAGCTGGGCAGTCAGTCAGAGCTGATAAAAGGCACTCTTGGCCACAGCAGATATTTGCACCTCCAAAGAGGGAGCAACATCCAAGAATACCTGCAGGCTGTGAACCTGATTCTTCAGGGGGAGCGGAACCCCATTGAGGCCAGATCCCTCTAACTGGTCCAATGACTTATTCTAAAAAGGATGTCTGTATCCATCACCACCACTATGTCTGCTGTGGGGGTAAAAGCAAATCTGAGAACTGAAATAAATGCATTTAAAAGTGGGTTTAATCTTTCTGGAAAAGCAGGTAGGACCCTATATTTATTTGCCAAGGTCTCCTGGAGATAGCATTTACTTCTCACCATGCATCTGAGATGTACTCCCAGTTTCTCCCTGGTTAGAATTGTAGAGGCAAAAATAAGGTCTGAACATATTCACTATCACAGTGCTACTTTGGTGGAGTTCAGTTTGATAAAGGTTGTTTGGTTAGGTTTATGAACTTGCTGAGGCTTTCTCATAGAAAATATACACAGCAAGGCCAACATCTGCAGATGTTTAAGAGGTTACAAATTATGCAGTGTCTAAAAAGAGACTCTTAATCTCATTAGGACCCTAGGAACTTTGCTAAACAGTTCATGAATGTTCAAGCACATGCTCCAGCTTGCCCATCGGGCTTTCTTTGTTCCTGCCAGAAGCACCACAGTATAATTAGTAAAGATAACAGATAATCTTCTCCCAGTGAGAGGCAATATCAAGAACAGTTGAGGCAGATAACATCAAGTCTTCAATAGTACATGCAGCAGGGCATAGAGTACACTGATGTAGGTGTGAAGTTGTCTTTTTCTCTGCACTCTCAAAGGACTGTGTGGGTATGAAAACCCCAATTTTCTTAGGTTCACTTTAGTTCTGCCAAGTCCACTCTTGTCACTTATTAATTGACTTCCATGTAACCCAGTTCTCCATGTGTATTTTGTAACTGTTATTTTATTAGACACTTCCTCTCTTTTTTATGACTTGTTTTGTGTAGCAGGGAGAGACGGGTTTGCTTTTATGCCTTTTTCTTTCCAGACATGTAGGAGGTAGCTTGCAAGTGGATATGAAAAAATAAATTTGACTTAAGTGAAGAGCTAGCCTACTACAGGAATTTGGTGTGAAAGACTCATCTGAGGGGAGATAATAAGACTAGTTGATTTTATGTATAAAGCAAAATATGCACTGATTTTAGTTTTGGTATTTTCTGTTTTAAGAGTCAACAGTGGTGTGTGTGTGTGTGTTATAAACGTCCCGCATGGCTTAGTCTGTGATTTTAAAAGTACTTCAAAGTGGCATGCGGTTAGGTGTCTGGTTGTCTCTGTGGTAGAAGGGATGTGGGCTCAAGTGAGTCACTGTGCATCTTTCCCCACTCCCAAAACTCAGGTGGCCTTGGGTGCAAGAAAATCTCTCAGTGTCAGTAAAACTCTCAGAATGGAAACAGATAGAAGCCTCTGTGAATTACTGTTGAGAACCTTGGGCTACTGCAGTCCTTTACTCTATCCTTCCTTATACAGTGGTGCCTTGACTTACGAATGCCCCAACGTACGAACATTTCGACTTACGAACAGCTCCGTTCGCAAGTCAAAGCAAAATTTTGAACAAAAAAACGCGGGGAAAGTGGGAAATGGACTTTGGACTGCCTGGTACTGTAATTTTAAAATGTAAAAATTGGTTTAAAAGGTGCTTGGTTTGGTTTAAAGCTGCTTGGTTTTAAAGGTGTTCGTTCCCTCCCTCCTTTCCTGCCCTTTTTTTTAACCTAAGTCATTTTAGGTAAAAAAAAAAATTCTCCCCCTAGTGGTAGAGGATGGATTAACCGGTTTTGCATTAGTTCCTATGGGAACTAATGCTTTGACTTACAAACGGCGCCTCAACATAAGAACAAAAAACAGCCGGAACGGATTAATCGGTTTTCAATGCATTCCTGTGGGAAATGCTGATTTGACTTACGAACGTTTTGACTTACGAACATCTTCTGGGACGGATTAAGTTCGTAAGTCAAGGCACCACTGTACATGCAAAAGTGATAATGAGAACAAGCCTCTGGGCAGAGTGAGATGGCTGCCTTAGGTGACAGTAATGGCAGCTTCTGTCTGTTCTGTCTGAACTTCCCTCTGTTGGAGGGCAGAACTGTGTGTGCCACATGGCAAGTCCTCTGCCCGCTATGTAAGCCTGCCATCTAAGGTTGCAAGTGAAAAGACACTTACTACCAATGCTCAGCAAGATTCAACTGCCAATACAGCTAGCTGCTCTGTGTGTGCTGTGAAGAGAACACCACCTTGCCTTTCAGCTCAGGCAGCAAAAGATCCTGGGCCTACCCTGCGCCTGAATTACTGTTAGATGAGGATTTAATTTCCTAGGGTCCAGTGAGAGTCCACATTAAGAGAGAGGACTTTCAAATTCAGGTTTTGCTTCTCTGATTGGTAAGAGTCGGGATTCCCAGAAGAAGTATAAAAGTATGTGATTGTCCACTCTAATATTTTTTTTCTGTGGAAAAAACAATGGTCCAATTTGAGTTGTCTAGCAACTATTGGTGTAATTGTTGTGTTACAAATGCCTTGCCTGTTGGAATTGTAACTCTCAGTGAGCCACAGAAAACAGGGCTAGTAGTTAGAGACAATGGCAGCTAAAGGCTAAAATAGCCTAAGGAGCCTAGAGTGGGGAAGACTTTGCAGCATGATGGCAACTTTCAAACAGTCGAGTAACATTAAACCCAGAGTAGGCTAGCATCAAAACCTCAGGGACTGAATAATGCAAATAGATCAAATTGTGCCAAATTCAAATTCAGAGAGAAATCTGTTGCAAAGGAAAGAAAAATGAAGGCTGCCAAGATAACAATAGATAAACTTCCATTTGGTTGAACAACATCTGCAGTTAGCCAAAACAAAAGAGATGATCTTCCAGGTAGTTGGACCCCATTTGCATTTGTTTAGTAATCTTCCTTTAGTGGCACAGGAATGTCAGGTATTCCTATCAGTATTCTATTGCTGCAGGGCTTGTGGGGCTATGGGCTAAGGATGTCATGGGCACTAGCCAACAATACAAGACCCCAAGTTAGTGACCTTAAATACTATATTTAGTTCACACAAACCCCTATATATAAATATAGTATGTGTTGCACACAAATTTATGTCTAAACCATGTAAATTATAACATTGACAATTCAAAACCTATATCTATTTTAAAATATGACAGTGGTGCAGGACATTTTAATTCTGTGTCATCTTTGTCAAGTCTGTGTAAGATGGGTCTGATCCTTGGAGGGAAAAACTTAATTTCTGCTCAATTTCAAATCAGTTGTTGCTGGGCTGAAACCTTTTTAATATTTGTTGTTTTTGATGCAACAGTGTTAACATTCCTGTGTCTGGAAAACATTCATAAAGTGCAGTGTTAAAATAAACATCCGGGCTGATACATTAACTAATACCTGTAGAGTAATAAATATATTGCAAGTAAACTTAATTCAGGCTACAGGTATTAGAACTGAACATCTTGGTGGTGAGTGTTAATTTGACAGTTTCTTCCTGGATTCCTCTGAAGTTCCACAACACTTTGTTGTTTGCAGCAGGATTTCCATTCTGGAAAGTGTTGGGGATGGTGTGAATGGGGCTTTTCAGTGCAAGGAAAGATGCACACAGATACCAATGCTGTGAAAGAGTTCATCATGCAATTAAGGATACATGGGCAGAAGCCTGCTTCCGTACATTCATTGCCTTGACTGGGTTCCTCTTTGTTTGGAGTCATAAAAAGAGCCCTGTTTGATCATATCAAAGGCTTGCCTAGTCCAGCATCTTGTTTCCCACAGTGCCTAGTCAGATATCTATGGGAAGCCCACCCCCAGAACATCTCTGCAATGCCACCCTCCCATTTATGTTCTCCAACCACTAGTACTGAGAGTCACAATGCTCCTGGTGCTAAAGGAAATAAATCAGTGAGCCATCCTGAAAGCTTTGTTCACCTAAAGGTGTCTGATCTCTTTTTGAAGTCACTTAAATAGCGGAAGCACATTTTAAGTGTGCACTATGTAAAAAAGTACTTTCTGTCATCTTGTCCTGAATCTTGCACCCTTCAGCTACACTGGATAAACACCTGGTTCTGGTATTGTGAGAAAAGGAGAAAAATCACTGTGGTGGCAGGTGTTCCTCTGTATTTGCTACAGAAGACTAACATGACTGCTACTCATGCTTAACCAACCAACCAAACAATCCAAGATTTGTCTACTTGAGGTCTCCACATTATATATGTTCTGGTTGTGGATTTTAGCAATTGTTTAGACCTTGTGCTGACAGATTATACTTACAGGTGCCAAATATATGTATATATCCCTGGTCTTGGGATGTTTCAATATGACAAACTCTGATAATCCCTCTCTGTTCTGAAATAGCAGTCTTCCTTCTTTTCTTCTCTTCTGTAGATTCAGCTTCTTCATGTATACTTGACTCCTTTCTTAATACAGTGGTTCCTGAGAAATTAAATGCTTTTCATTCATGTTTTCTTATAGAAGTTTGTACTTAGGGGCTTTGGGCAAAGTTCCTCTTCACAGTGGCTTATGACAAGGGTGGTGAAGCACCTTCTTTCAAAGGCCATATACCCTGAATACTTCTTTGTCTGCATCACAGGCAGGCTTGGGACATGCAAGAGGTTCTCAAGAATTTTTGCCCCTTGTTGTTCATGGAGAAAATGAGCTTACTGTTTGCACACAAACCAATTGCAACTGTTTCTCTTGCAGTAAACAAGGAAACATGGATGATCCTGTATTTCATTCCAGTGTCCATGATAATTATATCCACCTCTTTTTAAAAATAGCACAAAGGTTATATAGGTAAACCTCTCCCCATCACAATTTCATCCTCAACAACACTGTGCAATGAGTTGGGCTGAGAAATAGGATAAATATGAAAAGTTGTGTTTCGACTACAATTTCCAGAGCCCCACAGATATTATGGAAGTGGCCATTCTAGTAGTGGGATTCTGGTAGCTGTTATCCTAAAGAACTACTACTCATCTCTAGCAGATTGCAACTATCCCAAGATGACCTAGCAGTCTTTATGGCTGAATAGCATTGTGTATCTCTATCTCGTTAGTTCGTGTTCAGTGCTGTAGCCACCATGCTGATTCTGTTCTGAAGGATGGCAACAGTCCACTCTAAAACACTGAGTCTGTACATGGTGCCCTTTTCTTCATGTTGTTTTGGAGCTCTTGAAATTATTATGGAATCTTCCTGCAATGATCATCTTGGGTTTAAGAGTAAAATGGCATTCATGAAGTGGTAAACCCTGCATTAATAGGAACAGGTATTTCTTATTTTAGTTGTAAGCTGAGGGCAAAAATACAGTGGCCTGGTTGGAACATTTTGATTCTGGCTGAATTGGCAGACATGCCTGTTGGCTGTTGAAGAGGGAATATGGGGCCCCTTTTGTGTGTAACTGTTTCTCTGTGTCATTTTCCCTCCCACCCCTCTCATTTTCCCTAACCTGAACCTCATTTTTCATATTTAAGGGGAGTATTAAATTGGGAGGAACTGCTCCCTGTAGGGTTGGAATTTTCATTTTGAGCAGTTGCCTTGTGAGAGTAGCAGCAGCTCAATGGGATAATGGTATCTGCTCTGAACCAGCGCTAATGGCCTAACCCTGTGGGAGCCTGAAGAATTCTCCCCCAGAGAGCCGGCATGCAAATTCCCTTCCAGGCGGCTACTGCACAGGCCTTTGGTGATTAGTCACACTGGGGCTCAAGGCTGCATATGTTGGAAAGGGAGGGGTTTTTTTGGGGGGTGCTGCCTTGAAGCTGCAGCTGAGGCCTGGGAGAATCTGGTCAGCAGCGGCTGATTTGATGGGAAAGACAGCAGCAGTGCAAGCTGCCTCTGTAGTTCTGAGATTATTTTATGGGCAGGAGAATAATCTATCTAGAACTTAGTGAGTCTAAAAAATTATGTTGATACTTAGGGACAAACAGCTTTTCTAGTTTAGCAGAACTCATTGTTGGTCAGAACAGAAAAGTGGCTTTTGTATGAGATGAAGAGAGCACAAGTGGGTGATATGAACATTTTTAAAGATCTTTTGGAAGTGTCCAAAATGTTTTTCACTTCTTGTTCTGCAAGCGGTTGTAATTTGTTATAACTGACTCAAAAACTAAAACCATACATTATTGGTATACCATTTTGGATTGTGAACCAGCAAGTTTATGATCTTTTTCAACCTATAGGGACTCAACTTCCCATGAAGATAACTGGTGGAAAGCAAAACTCCACTGGAGATAAATCTGTATGAACATTTGTAGTTATGCTGCAAGACTGGAAGTGCTTGTGAGACATAGGTGTACTTTTCTCTTTGGATCTGTGTAACACTGAGTTGCTTCGTTGTGAGCACTGTTTGCTATGATGAGGTGAATGAAATCACTCATATGAATGGTTCCTAATTGCTGTAGAGGAAAAACTAATTGCACATTTTGAGAACACATGGCACAACGCTTCTGGAATTCATAACAGTTCAGACTGTAAATGGGGATCTCATGGTTGAATGTTTCTCCATATCATATTCAGTAGTGTAGCCACAAATTCCGTACATGAGACTTACACAAGCACTTGTCATGTGCATGTCCCCTTCCTTCCTGAACACACATGCACACGCTCCAAATTATGACTTAACTGCCACTACCTGAGAGTAGGGAAACAGGAATCCATGTGAAGGTGAGGGAGAAGCTGCCCTCTAGAGACTAACCCCCCCTTTCTTACATAGCTTGTGAAATGCGGGGGCAGCAGCAGCTGCTGCTGTGGCTTTCCTACTAGGCTCTCCCATATTTCTACTCTGCCCCCTCCTTCTCCTAGGCTCAGGAATGGGACAGTGAAGAGGCACAAAGAGAGTTCAGAGAGTTCTTTTATAAAGAGAAAAACAGTTTTCTGAGCTACTCCATTGGTGAGTTATAGGATGGCTCTTTTCCTGGGTTTTAGTTGACGCCTTGTGTGTGTGTTCACAGACAAAGATGGTGGTGCAGAAGGCCAAGAAGCAAAAGCAAAGTGTGCTGCTCATAGTGCTTAAAGCAGTCTGGGTGGTTTACAATTTTGTAATTATACAGGCTACACATTGCCTTTCCGCCTCCGCCCCCCCCCCCCCCCCCCCAGCAAGCTAGGTACTCATTTTTACTAACCTCAGAAGACTGGAAGGCTGAGTCAAGCTCAGATCCTTTGGTATCAAACGCTGACCATGAACAGAGTTTTGGCTGCAATACTACAGTTTAACCACTGTGCCACAAAGTGCCCAAGCTATTCTAACCAGGCAAGCAAGGAAGTGAGAGGGTGTGCTAACTCCCTTGGATGGAACATGAGATGGGACAAAATTCCACCCCCAACCAAAGAGGAAAATGTCCGTATGGGATGCAAAGGGATAACAGTTTGGAAGGAGGAGCCAGTGTAAAGATTCGGTGATTGTCTGGGGGGGTGGGGATAGATGGAATGATCTAACAGGAGAAGTGCTGGGGCTTCAGCGACCTGTGGGGTGGTAGGGCTACATCATCGCTCAAATTTAAAAAAAACACATATCTTTCTGTAATTTGTGTCTGTGTGTTTTGGGAGGGACCATATCAATCAGGGGTAGCAAACGTGTTTTCACCTAAGGTTAAATTGGTTCTGGGCAAAGCACATTAAGGGCTGCATGGGAGGAGATGCTGAAAGAGGGAATGCTGAATGATACAGCTCTGGGTTTTTTAAATGCCACAGTTCCAATACATCCCTCATAATTTGGTGTCGTTTTAAATTTTGAGAGGGAGTTATGATCATTTTTATAATATCTGCAAGAAGACTCATCTAAAAGGATGAGACTGCCTGGCTCCTTGGTTCCAATTAAGTAAGCCTTGTGTTGCCCATTTCCCTTCTCTTGAAGGCTCAAGCAGGATTATGCTTTATTTACCAGCCTCCTGGCTCTGAGTGTGGGCCCCAATCCCATGTAGCTTCAGCTGTTTTGGAGTTGAGGGAAGATGCTATTGCTTTTTCATCAGATGTTAGCTGGATGGAATTAAGCTTGAAAGTGAATTATAAGACCAAGAGTATTTACACACACTTAAAAAGTTACGTTTATGAGTCTCTTTTTTGTCCATCTCATTTCACTTTCTTTCTGTGTCTGTTTCATTCTGTTAATTTGTAGTTTTAAAAATATGCATTGCCTGAAATCTGTTGTGCTGTTATGCAAAAGGAGTAACAGGAATCTCTATAGACGTTATTTGTTGCACACTGAGTCATGCAACTCAATTCGCCACAGATAATGTCTATGGAGATTTCTTAATTTACTACAATTCACCTGTAAAAGTTATGCCTTTTGTGTAACAGCATAACAGTATTTTAGCCAATGAAATACATACTTTTAGGTGCATGTATGTCTACACGTTTAGAATTGTATTCTGCCTTCAAATTCATAGTTTAAATAGTTTAAACAACATCACTAAATTGAGAGAATTGCAAAGCGTATTATGTTCTAGATGGCACACTAGCACAGAAAATGTAAATCTAATAAGTTAGTGTTGGAATACACAAATACTGAGTTCCAGAATCATCATTACTTTGAAGACAAATTTGGAGAAAGGAGCAAACTGGTGAAAGAACTATGCTAAAGAATAGTAGGCCCCAAAATTATATTAAAAATTATTAATAATACATATAGTCATTTTTATTTTTGTGTAATGAAGCAAGGGAATGGTGGTATGTGTAAATAAGAGCAGACTCATTAAATATGAACCCACATGCCTGTGGCAAATACATGATTTCCATAAGGTGAGCAGACATGGCCCCATTATGGAAATGAAAAAAATAGGCCCAGTACTGTTCTCAGCAATGTAATTGGCAATACTGGCTGAAAAGGAAGCAGAACTCTAAAAAGGGAGAAAATGAGAGGAGGAGGAGGAGACAGGAAGCTGTTTTATAGTAGGAAAGAGTAACATGTCTCTGTCAAAGACTGATTAGATACTGAGTTTCTTGTGCTTTTGTATTGTTCTTTCCAACAACCTTAAAAAGATAGTTAACATGGATCACAATCATGCATTGGAATGGCAAGTCCAATGGTGCCAAAACAGGGGGAACATGTGAGAGAAGCTTGAATGAGTGTGGAGCCCACCAAATCTGTTGAAAGATCTGTCTCATCTAGAGCTTCAAATAGTAGCTGACTGCAGAATTTAGGGGGTGTAGTCCAAGAATTAATTTTTCCAACTTTGTTTGGGAAACAAAGCATTCTGTTTTGAATAGTAGTTCAATTATTCCCAATGCCACAGACCCACCACCCTGGGTTTTGTTCCCAAGCATCACTTATTTACGAGTATATTGCCTCTTAACATGAGGCTGTTGTGGTTAGTAGTTGTCCTCCCAAGAATTTGTACAATTTTCTTTTCATTAAAGCCATTTCAACCAGTGGTCTTCACCACATCTTGCAGTAATAAAAGTTGCAGGAGTGAATTTCATGTTTTGTGTGAAGAATTAGTGACTTCTGTCATGAATCTGCTGTTCTCAAGAGACTTTATTGGGCAACTCCCAGTTCTAGTTTCATATGAGAGGGCAAAAATGCTTCTTGATCCTCATTATACAAATCAGTAGAAATTTGTCATATTGTTTCTACATGGAAAAGGCCCAGACGTTTAAGCCTCTTTCTACAACCTGTAGAAAGGGAATGGGAAAGGATGCATCAGCAAGCCCTCATCCCCAACCTTCATGTACTGAGTCAAAGGTGAAAGGTTTCTGTGACCTAGTAGGCACACGTTCACTTCCTTGTGCTCATGCATATTTTTCAATTCATTAGTTTGTTGCTGTGGGCCCTGGGGTTGCAGGCCCAACACATCTGGAGGGATTAAATTGTTGTGGAATTTCGCAGCCATTGGTAGCAATTCCAGGTGACAAGCTTTTGGGAGACAGTGAAAGGCTGACCATCTGGCGTGTCGTTCTTGGCCTGCAAGAGAACTCCTTTTCCTCTTGTCTCTTGTGTTACTGCTGCATTTTCCCCCTCCTCCATTCCCTGTGTTTGGTTGTAGGGCGGAAGCCTAGCTGATGACAGTTAGAAGATAGCATCAGTTGACTGGGCAGGGATGAAAAGGCTTCACAATCACTGCCTTTTTCTTACTCTCTTTTCTTTTTTCCTTTCCTTTTCTTCTTTTAAATAGTTGAAGTAATGTTTTTCTCTTCAAGAACACACCTGTCAGGAACAAAAAATACAAATAAAAAAATCCTGTGCTACTCCCTTCTAGTCATAGTTGGCAGCCCTTGAAAGCATAGTCCTCGTAAGGCTGAGAGTTTCTTTCATCACTAAGAAGGAGAGTGGGGTGTGATTGATTTATGCCATCCTTTTGAATCCTATCCTTTATGGATGGCGGCCTCAGTTTTCTAAAGGATTTGGGGAGGAGTGCATACTTCACAATTTGAAAAACTGTAGTCTTTCTGGAAATTTAAAAGAAGTAAAAAAAAGTTTAAAAAGGTAACTTTTCCAAGATCTGTCACAATATGATACAGCTCACGTTGTTTGATATATATCTCACAGCTGTTTCTTGTAGTGTCCTGAAATTCTTTTTGTTATAGAGCAACAAATTTGCCCTTATTGCTCATTTGCCACACAGGATCCGGACACTTTCTTTCACTTAAGGAGTGGTGTTTCTCCTTTTAGTGGTCTGAAGCACAGGAGCATCTCCACGTTTTTTTTCCTCATCATCTCATTTACTCACAGATTGTGCTAGAAATGCAAAAGCTTTGCCCCATTGTACCACCACAAAAAAAGTTAGAAGAAGCTGAGGGGAATATGGTCTCCCTTGATATCTAGACAAGGGTTGAGGGCAAGTGCATGCCCGGAAGGGATTGCTTCTGCTTCTCTGTCTCATGTTCTTGGAAAAATTGGCTCACCTATATATTCAGGATGCAGCTTTTTCTTTCAAAAACAAGTGCATTCTACAGGCAGGCAGGTGGCCTACTTTTGCTACTAACTAAAGTAGCAATGTGTTTTTCTTAGAAGGTCAGTAAAATAAATACTTTCAGTGTGTTCTCAGAAATTGGTGACTATCTTGATTTATCTGTGTATGATTAAATGAATTTGCTGTTATGAAGAAAAGACAGAAATAGAGTAAATGTTTCTTAGTCTTTTTGTCACTGCAAACATTTTATGAGGTTTGAGAGTGTTGTCTGTGAGTTAGATATAATGCTTGTTGTTATTTTTGTTGTTCAATTTTGCATGTTAAGTTTATGAAATTCAGTAACCAATTTGTTTGGGAGCGTTTGTGGGAAAACTGTTAAGATACTTCTAAAATCTTGGCACTGGAAAGCATGTTACGTACGGTACAGTAAAATATGGAGAAGTGGAGTTAAATTTCCTGTTGTAAGGAAAGTAAAAATACTGACTGGCATTGGGAGTCAGATGGGTGCAATATCTGTATACTGTGGCAGATTTTCAAATTTAAGAGTGCTTGTTGTTTATATACCATTTTCCCGAAAATAAGCCCTAACCTGAAAATAAGTCCTAGTATGATTTTCCAGGATGCTCGTAATATAAGCCCTACCCCAAAAATAAGCCCCAGTTAAGTGAAACTCTGCCCTCCACCATTGTGCAGCAACCAGAAGAAGATGACATGACTGTATTTGAATAAATGTAGATTGTTATACATGAAAAAAATAAAACATCTCCTGAAAATAAGGCCTAATGTGTTTTTTGGAGCAAAAATTAATATAAGACCCTGTCTTATTTTTGGGGAAACACGGTAGCTGCCCCTATGTGCATATGGGTATAAAAAGCAAAAGTAAAGTATTGATGAGAGAGCCTTGGGGCTCATAATGATAGAGATTGTGTGTCCTTAAGTCTACCATAGCTTTAAATGAGCAGTATGTGAAGAGTGATTGTTTCCACTCATGAAAGAACTCAAAATGTATTTCTGAGAAAGAACTGCCTACTCCACGGCTCCGTTCTAGTAATCTCTTCAGCAATATCGTTGAATCTATGAGATATTTGTTGTCTTTTAAGCATAATTTAGTGTAATTTGAAGGGAATCACAGAATTATGTTTTCATGGAAGTAAAAACTGAGTTTAGGAAGAACCAGATTAGATTTAATGGAATTTGGAATTAGATATTAATGGAATTTGGGAAGATTTGTGAGGTGTTCCTCTGGAGCAAATGGGTAGGATTTTTAGAATTGTACCTACCAGCAAAGTCAATACACAGCAAAGTGAAACATAATGGCTTCTCCTAATAGCTTAATGTCTCTAATTCTTGTATTCCAGTGCTGCCCACTTGTTCCCCATTGGATTTTCACTGCGACAATGGCAAATGTATCCGTCGTTCATGGGTCTGTGATGGAGACAATGACTGTGAGGATGATTCTGATGAGCAGGACTGCCGTAAGTTAACTCTAGACAAGTATTTTATGCAAAATAATTTTATCAGACCAGACAGAGTACTGCTGGCATTATCTTCACTATTATTGACTCTGGGAGTGTATATGTGACTAAATATTTGAGAGGCTATTAGCAACCGTTGTAACAGCTAGGAGTGACTACCTTCAGATTCTCTTGAATTGTCAGCTATGAAAATAGCTTGGTCACCATAACCCGTGCCTTAGTAATTTTTCATTTGTACTACCATAGTATGCTGTATGTGGGCCTGCCCATTGAGTTGGTTCAGAGGCTTCAGGTGATTCACAACGCCTCAATTATTGAACAGCATGCAAATCTGGGGCCAACAACTTTCCACAATCTTCATTTGCTTCCTTTCCACCTCTGAGCCTACTCCAAGCTATTGATGTTGCCTTATAAGGCCCTAAAACAGCCCAGGGCCCAAGTATTTGTTGATTATCAACCTGACACTCTAATTATGAGCTGTCTGTACAGATCCATTAGATGTCTTTAGTAGCTCATTTTGTTAGTTACTTGAGGTGCATCTCTTCACCCATGCTGTTGAGTCCTTGTGAGAAGACCTTTTAATATTTTGTTTCTTGAATAGTATTTTGTATGTATGTATTCATTATTGAAATGTTTGAGTAAAGTTTTTATAGTATCCAGTTTCATATTTTATTTGTTGACTGTCTTGGGATTTGTAATGAAGAACAATATATAAGTTTTGTATAATAATAACAAATAATTACTTGCCAGAATCTGGGTTCTCTCTCTCTCTCTCTCTCTCTCTCTCTCTCTCTCTCTCTCTCTCTCTCTCTCTCTCACACACACACACACACACACACACACACACACACACACACACACACACACACACACACGAGAGTCGGAATTGCTGCAGTTAACTGATGATGTGCCATTTGCATATCAGTCACATGCCTATATTCTAGATGCAACTGATCATGCACCTGGAACACATCTGACAAGTGCATTTAGCTTCAGCAGCCTCTACAATTCCTCTTGCACGTAGGTAAATATCTCATAGGATTTAGATCACTGTGTGTTGTTTCTGACTTCAGCAGCTCTAGGTGTCTAGCAGTCTTGTCTAATGTATTTCAAACCGTACACTTTGTTAGATGGGATGCACTTCCTCAAATAATTGAAGTCTGTGTTCTTCTATTGCTTCTCTTGGTGCTGCATTCTCATAACAAAGTTGTTTCCTACACTGAAAGAGGTCATGATTCCAAGACTACTGTGTAGCACATAGAGGTCTTTGGGTACGTAAAAATCTATGCTGCTTTAGCCTGCTTCTTTGTAATACTGTGTCTCTATACAGCTCCACGAGAATGTGAGGAGGATGAGTTTTCATGTCAGAATGGATACTGCATACGCAGCCTGTGGCACTGCGATGGAGACAACGATTGTGGGGACAACAGCGATGAACAGTGTGGTTAGTGGCTTGACAGTGATAAGTAGCAAGTTGTTAGGTACAATATTTGTACAGCTGTCTTTTATTCCAGAGTTGTTTTGGGGACAGTTCATTGGAAAAGAGCTTGGATGAATTTCTGTCCTGGGGTCATGGCATAGATGTCTCCTTGAGTAGAGCAGACAGAAGGGTTCTCTGAAATTTTGTTGATCATGGCGTACAAATGGTGCATTTAGAGCTACTATATTGCCAGTTGTGGATGTGCAGTGTAGCACAAGTGGCTGGTTGGCTAATGTTTTTGAGTTCAAAACAAAGATAAATATCTGTAGTTAGCTCCTCGCAGTAGGAAATAAAAAAGTTTGGCATTACTATCCTAGCAGATATGAACCATTTTAGAGGAAAGTTAAACATTCAGCTTGGTGAATTGAGCAACTGGGGCCATGTTGTTTGTCTACACCACCAACACCAACAGCTTCTAGATAGTCTGGGTTGCATGGTTTGTCTTGCAACCCAAACTATACTACCTTGTAGAATATAACCAGCTCACTGTAACTTTGTTGTGAATTTATATCTGTTCAGAATTCCTTTAAAAATTAAAATCCATTGGTCATATTAAAGAGAAAAAAGAGGGAAATGACCATCTAATGTGGAGAGTAGATTTGTGGGCTAAGGAAAGAGGTGGGTTAAGCAGAGTTTGGAAAAGACAGGCCAATTGTGAAATTCTGGGAGTTTATTTATTTATTTAAAAACATCTATTCTGCCTTTCTCCCCAAAAAGACCCAAGGTGGCTTACATCACTAAAACAGTATTTAAAGGCTAAAGCAGTAAGTATACAAATATTAAAAAAGAATTAAACAAGTATTATACTGAAATGGTAACTAAGATCAATATTAAAACACATTTAAAACAACAGAGCACAACAGTCCATTTAAAACCCCTCTCAGACCACCAATCATTAAAGAAAAGTCTGCTTGAAGAGAAAGGTCTTTGCCTACCTGTGGAAGGACAGCAAAGATGGGGCCAACCTAGCTTCCTGTGGGAGGGAGTTCCAGAGTCTGGGAGCAGCAACAGAGAAGGCCCTCTCCTGTGTCTCCATTAGACATATCTGTGAAGCTGATGGGACCAAGAGAAAGACCTCTCCTGATTATCCTAATGCCCGGGCAGGCTCATAGAGGGAGATGAGGTCTTTTAGATAGCTTGGACTTAAGCCATTTAGGGCTTTGTAGGTTAAAACCAGCACTTTGAATTGTGCCCAGAAACAGATCGGCAGTCAGTGGAGCTGTTGTAACAGGGGTTTTACATATTCCCTGTAACCAACCCCAGTTAACAATCCGGCTGCAGAATTTTGGACCCTTTGGAGTTTCCGAGCACTTTCCAAAGGCAGACCCATGTAGAGTGTACTACAGTAATCCAACTAAGATGTAACTAGGGCATGTATTTTCCCAAGCTTCAGTTTTAAGGCACCCTCAAGTGCTGAATGAGTGGAATTTGGATCCCAAGATGGTGTATATTAGAGTGATAGTTGAAGTGAACTGTGCTTTGTTTTGTCTTGCAGATATGAGGAAGTGTTCAGACAAAGAATTCCGCTGCAGTGATGGCAGCTGCATAGCTGAACACTGGTTTTGTGATGGTGATACAGATTGCAAGGATGGCTCAGATGAGGAGAACTGCCGTAAGTTAGCCTGTCTTTCTTCAGTGCCGGTAGTATCCATGATCTCCATTCTGCTGCCATGCAGAGGTTCTGTAATGAATCTCAGGCATGCTTCAGTATTCTCAGTCTTTCTGTAGTGTCCTATTGTGATTTCAGCTTTGCTGTGCTGTAGAAGATACATAGATTAGTAGTGCAAATCTGTGCAGGCGATTTGCCAAAAATCATACTCCTAAGCCCAAATCCTTTTTGCTTAAATTACATCTCCCCGTCTCTCTTTGATAACAGCATGTGTCTCTGAGCTTTGAAATGATAATAGCTATCAGTTACTATAGCTGTAGCCTCCCAGAACTCTTTTAGTTTTGAAGGAATAAATGTATTCCACCGCAGTTCCTTTCAGAACTTTTAGAATGTTTGTATTAGTAGAATACAAATGGGGAAAGTTATTTTAGAGTTGGAAATCCTTGTAATTTTTTAATGTATCTGTAGAAAGTTTCAAGAATCTGGTATTCTGCTGAAAGAGAAATCAATATAGTTTTTATTCATAATTTCAATGTCTCTTTATGCTCATCTGTGGCTGTTAATGAATAAATGCTTATGGAAACAGGAGAGTCATTTTGAAAATATATTTTTGCCCAAATAGGGGGTGTAGGAATATACCTGACTCCCGTCCTTGCACATACATAATGCTGCTTGTGAGAAATCAAGTGTCCCAAGCGTTTTCATTCTTAGCCAATCCAAACCGCCAGTGTTATTCTTCTTCGTGGTCCCTGTGAATGCACACTGTAGGGTTTAATCTGCGCTTGCGCAGAGGTTTCAGGAATATTCTACAGCTTTATTACGCATTAACCAGGACCACCTCCCTAGTACACGTGGTCCGCCAGTCCTGGCGATCCCCTCAGTTCCTTTTTGCTGCCGCTGAGGTTTCATCTCACGACGAGCTTTCCGTTCGCCAACTGCTTTCGATTTCTTTCTAACATAAAAATATAGAGGGAAAATAGTAAGAGACTTTTTGAGCTGTTTCTCCCTCTTCTGATTGCCTCCCCTTCCCCTTCCCTTCTCGTCATTTATGGCCCCTGTAGCTCCGTTTAAATGGTGCACTTCATGCCCCAACAAGATCCCTCTCTCAGACGGGCACGATCATTGTCTCTTCTGCCTCGGAGAATCTCATCTACCATCTTCCTGCCAGTTTTGTAAGAACTTCACCAAACAAGCACTCAAACTCCGATAGCAACGCCTTAGATCTTTTCTCTGGGAACGTTCTCTCCGTCCGGTACAGAACACTATGGAGACTACTCAGACTTCTCAATCTCACGATAGATCCCCTGAGGTGCCCATCACTTCCCCGATACTGAAGTTAACATCATCCAAGTCCAAACCTAAATCTATCTCCAAATCTAAGTCTTCGGGATCGACGGCTAAGTCGACACCGATACAGAACCCGCCTTCAGTATCAGAGCACTCCAAATCAAAAAAGTCAAAAAAATCCTCCTCGGATTCCCAAACTACTAAGAAGCCTTCCCGTCTGACAACTGACAAATCCACACCGACAATTCCTGTTCAGGGCCAACCAACCGTCTGCCTTGACTCTCCGGATGATGACTCCATACCACCACTATCCGGCCATCCACCCTCTCCGCTTCTTGCCCAATTTCCTTCATGGGCCAACACCTCGGCTGAGGTGACAGTTGTCTTGCATTTGGCACATTCAAGCCCCAAATCCATGGGTTGCTCAGTCTCTGTGTGTGATTCGGAATCAGCTTCTGCCTTGCCTGACCCATCTCCTCGTAAGCGATCTAGGAAAACACACCATACACCAGAGACTTGCCGATATGATGCCTATCTTGCACAACCTCCAACCTCTACCGGGTTGTTGGCATCGCATGACTCTCTGACTCGATATCGCCATCCAAAGCGAGTCACACTTTACAAACCTCCGGCTTGCTATGAGCCTCCACCTAAACGCTATTGACATCGAGCGTATCGATACTGGCAGCCTGATACCGGACTCTACATTGAGCCCAAACGCTCCCGGTATACATATTATTATCCGTCTGATGCATCGGACTCACCATCTCCTCCTCGGTACCATTCGCGGTACCATGAATATTATCAGACCTCGTCTGAGGACGACACCGTGCTTCTGCCTCCGGTACCAAAGCCGCACAAGCGCTCTCATCATTGCCCTGAACCCATTGCGAAGCAACCACCAACAGTACTGAAGCGATCCCAACCATCGGCTCAAGCTCCAGTACCACCTTCTGAACCCACTACACTTTCACAGGTCCTTGCATCCTCTCTTCAAGTAACAACTACCTATACTGGATCTCCGCCTCCACCTCTTGACACCGCTCAAACCCGTCACATGAAGCATTCTCAGTCTCATCAATCTACAACTCGTTCCTTGTTATCTAAACACAGTGCTGACAAGCCTATCCGTTACCCATCGGGGCTCATCCTGACATTTCAGCATCGCAGTACCAGCATCACTCTCCAACATCATCTCCACAATCCTCCGATTCCGACATTTCCAACTCTTTACCACCTCAAGAGTCTCCTCCTAATCTGCCAACACCTGACTCAGATGTGGCGGACGTCACTCCCCCCTCCCCATCAGAGGACTTCCCATCCTATTCGCAGCTTGTGCTTCATATAGCCAAGGCCATGGACCTAGATGTCCAACAACCAGTACAATCCGAGTCCGATAAAGTGTATGAAGATATTAATGAGGACCAAACGCCACCACTCCATATGGGATTTATCCCATCCCTGCTAAAATTGATTAAGCAGTCTTGGACCAAACCATCCTTGGTACCGCAAATGTCTCGGAGAGTTGAAAATTTATATAAAACACATGGAGACAATACCGCTTTCCTCTCAAAACACCCACCTCCAAATTCTGTGATAGTTGACGCTACCCAAAACAGGGTACGCAATCGTTCCAATGCCACTCCCAACAACAAGGAGGGTAGGAAACTCAACATCATTGGCCACAGAGTTTATTCTCTCGCCTCCTTTACCTTACGCGCTGCTAATTGCCTTGGAGCCATGGGAGCCTATCACCGATATCTCTGGAATAGAGCCCTTCCATCCCTCCAGTCAGCACCTGATGAATATAAGGCCCATGGCCTCGCTTTCCACCAAGAGGCTATGGTCCTTGCGTGTCAGGAGTGTCCGTTCAGCCCACATCTCTGATGATTCCCGTATGCGAATTGAGGACTTACCTTTTGATGGCGCCGGACATTTTGACGAGAAGACCGATGAGATACTGGACAATCTGCAAAAAATGAGAAAAACAGCACGTTCTTACAATACACAACCATACTACAGACCCCAACGCACCAGACCCCAATGGTGATGCCCCTACTCTTATCAACAATACAGGCCATTTTCCTACAAGCAACGGTACTTACCACAGTCTTCCTCTTCATTCCAACCCTGACACGCCATGCAATGTCAGCGCCCTAAACAATCTTTCAGGCGCCCCGATAAGAAAACAAAACAGAGCCTTTGACTTTCCTGTCACTCAGATCCGCTTACCTTACCTACATCCGCCCAGCACCACTCGTCTCTCAGCTCATTTTCCATCTTGGGCTTCTATCACCACCGATTCTTGGGTTCTCACTATTATCGCCACCAGCTACACAATAGAATTCGCATTTGCACCACCACCAAGAATGGTGCTAACCGCACCATCACATGTCCTGAAGCAAGAGATACAATCTCTTCTCTTAAAGGATGCCATATCACCTGTCACTCCGTCAGAAAACGACCCCAGGTTCTTCTCCCGTTACTTTACCGTCCCAAAACGAGATGGAGGACTGCACCCTATCCTCGACCTCCGGGACCTCAACTATTACATCATTCAAAGACGTTTTTGTATGGTGACACTAGAGCGCATCCTACCCATTCTTCAGGAAAACGATTGGTTTGCCGTTATCGATCTAAGCAATGCCTACTTTCATATTACCATCTGCCAAGATCACCGCAAGTTTCTCAGATTCTCCTTGGGAGACGTAGCCTACGAATTCAAAGCCCTCCCGTTCGGACTTTCCACTGCTCCATGGGTTTTCACCAAATGCATGGCTCCTGTAGCGGCTCATCTCCGCACTCAAGGAATTTCTATTTTCCCATACATAGACGATTGGTTGCTGGTGTCCCCTTCACATTCTCAAGCCCTACGAGATGTACAAGTGACTCTTTCTCTCCTTGCGGATTTGGGCCTCGAGGTCAACAGAGAAAAATCCATACTGACCCCTGCACAGAGAGTTACCTACATGGGCACTGTTCTAGACTCTCAAAGAGCAAGGGCTTTCCTCCCTCAAGAACGAGCAACAAAACTTCATGCCCTTATCCAGCTCTTTCAACCTTATGTGCTAGTAACTGCGCATCAGACTCAACGCCTTTTCGGCCTCATCACCTCCACCACATCAGTCATTCAACATTCCAGACTAAAAATGCTCTCTCTACAGGCATGGTACCTATCCCTCTTCGACCCAATATCCGACCCATCTACTAAACTCCTACAGGTAACACCCAAGCTTGCAGCCCAACTTCTCTGGTGGGATGCCCCAGTCAACCTTTTCATCGGCAGGCCCTTTGCACCTCTCCAACTCATGATCCAAGTCACTATCAATGCCAGCCCCACCGACTGGGGAGCACATTGCAACGACCTGCGCGTTCACGCTGCTTGGTCTTTGTCCGAAAAAGACCTTCATATCAACAATCTAGAACTTCTAGCCATGTTCAAAGCCTTCTGCGCTTTCAAACCTCTCATTACCGGTACAGCTGTACAGGTAACCACAGACAACACCACGGCACTTTTTTACGTAAACAAGCAGGGAGGCACCAATTCTCCTCCGCTGTTATACCTTACCGTTCAACTCTGGGAATGGTGTTTTGAGTGCCACATCTTTCCCGTGGCAGTCCACATCACCACTCAAGACAATCAATTGGCAGATTCACTCAGCAGGAGTCAAACCCACATGCACAAGTGGACCCTCGACCAGTCCGTATTTCTCCACCTATGCAAACTATGCGGACATCCACACATAGACATTTTGGGCACATCCCAAAACACAAAATGTGCCCTCTATTGTTCCAGAGCAGGCATAGGCCCAGGCTCCCTCGGGGATGCACTTATGGTACAGTGGACCACGCATCTCCTCTACCTCTTTCCACCTATACCTCTCCTTCTCAGAACCATAGTCAAACTCCGCCAAAACCACTCAAATGCGATCCTCATCACTCCATGGTGGCCCAGGCAGCCATGGTTCACCATGCTCCGATCCATTTCCACCAACTTCATCCACCTTCCCTCCATCCCTCATCTCCTCACTCAACACCAAGGCAGGACGTACTATCCCAACCTTCTCACTCTCCACCTCAGAACATGGAGGATTCTCCCTCGGTAGCTACTATCTTGGCTAATCTTAGGAAACCTGCCACAGCGCAACTTTACGCCTACAAATGGGCTGCCTTCTGGAAATTTGCAACTCAACGCAATCTTCCGACTACACTGACAACTCTCCAAGCAGTTCTTGTATTCCTTTCTTACCTTTTTGGTCAACAGCTTTCCCTGTCAACCCTTAGTTTCTATATCTCCACCATCGTTGCACATTAACCACGGGACTCAGACTTTACTTTTCCGTCACCCCACCTTGAAGCTATTCCTTAGAGGTATCTCCAATATGTGGCCTTCCAGCCCCCCCCCCCCCCAGTGGTCCTTACACACTGTCCTCTGTTGCCTCACATTACCTCCCTTTGAACCTCTTGCAACCACTTCCGAACGTCTCCTCTCCCTTAAAACCCTTTTTCTGGTCTCTATTACCTCCGCTCGCAGAGCCTTGGAGCTTGCCACTCTTTGTGTGGACTCTCCATTCCTCCAATTCCACTCTGACAAGATTACCCTTTACCCAGATGTTTCCTTTCTTCCAAAGGTTGTCTCAGATTTCCACCTTAAACAACCCTTCATCCTACCTACCTTCTTTTCATCACCGACGAATGACTTAGAACGTTCCTTCCACATGCTGGAAGTCAGACAAGCCCTCACGTTTTAAGTCTCCCGGATTTCCTCCTTCCACAAGTCAAAAAGGCTTTTTGTCACGCCTCACTTGCCGCATAGGGGTTCCCATGTTTCTCCCCAGACCATCTCCAGATGGATTGTTACAACTATACATTTGGCATACCAGCTCGCTCGAAAGCATCTGCCTTTAGGCATTAAGGCTCACTCCACTAGAGCCGTTGCTGCCACCACAGCCTTCCTGAAGGGAGTACCGCTCCATGACACCTGGGCAACCCCTTCCACGTTTGCTGCTCATTACCGTCTAGATGTCAGAGCAAAGACAGATGCGGCCTTTGGTAGGGCTGTGCTCTCTTCTATTCTTCCGTGACGTCCCTCTTCTGGTAAGTCAGCTTGTTAATCACCCTATAGTGTGCATTCACAGAGACCACAAAGAAGAAAGAGAGGTTACCTACTTGTAACTCTGGTTCTTTTGAGTGGTCATCTGTGAATTCACACTTCCCGCCCGTCCTCCCCTCTGTCTGTCACATCTGTTTCACTTGATACAGCGGCGGGCTGTTCTTAGGAACTGAGGGGATCACCAGGATAGGCGGACCACATGTACTAGTGGGGCAGTCCTGGCGAACACGTGATAAAGCTCTAGAATATTCTGGAAACCTCTGCGCAAGTGCAAATTAAACCCTATAGTGTGAATTCACAGATGACCACTCAAAGAACCAGAGTTACAGGTAGGTAACCTCTCTTTCTCATTGCTGGTAATATTTGGGCGCATGTAAGAGATCTCTCTAGTTCTAATTTTGTGGGTCTACCATGGCACCCACTCTGAACCACATATGTCCTTTTAAGTTAGTTTGTTGACTTAGTGCAGTAACATTCAGCATGTTGTGCATTTTGTATCTCCTGGCATCTTTTGGTGGTGTGTATGTGTCTGCTTCCTGATTACTAGGACTCTGAACCAGACCTTGAGCAAAGATTTTGCGAGTCTGGGAAAGTGGCTGTAATAAAGTAAACTTTATTATAGTTTAGTTTGTGCCTTACAGTCCTAGGGAAACACTGCTGATAAATGACTTCCCAGGAGTTTTCCCTCCCTCCCTCCCTCCCTGTGCTCATTTAGGTCATCCCTCCCAAACTTCCATGGACTTGTTGCTGAATAAATTATCACAAGTGAATTAGTGAATGGGTTTGGAGTTAATTCATGCAGTCCTGGAGGAGCCACTCCCAGACTTTTGTGGAATGCTCCCTTCTGCATGTCATCTAGCACATTTATCAGGTTTCTATTTCTGTCCAACCCAAGCACTTGCTAGATTCTATGCAAACATTCCGAACTCCCTTGTTCCTCCCTTTCCCACTTCTGTCTCAAGGGCATCTGACAGAATTTGTTCTAGATACGGTGAAACTTCAAAAGGTTTGTGTTGGGGTGTGTGTGGAGAAAACAGAGCTGCCAGCTCCTGAAGGGCAAGGGTGGGGAACAGCAGATAGTGTTATGTGGGGAGAGGGGATGTATTTTATCTTTCCAGATAATGAGAGATAGGCATGGTACCAAAGCTGCCAAGGTTTTTGAGCCAGGGAAAGGTTCAGAGAAGAAGCCAACTTCACTTTCTCCTCTCCACTGGCTGAGCCTTCTCTGCCAGGTTATCAAAACACATAACTCCTTGGGAGTGGAAATCTTACTCTAACCTTGTCACATTTAGTGGCAGGTTGAAATGTAGTGAATAAACTTAGTTCTGCATAAATGCCTGTATCTTATATTTGGGTTTTGTTGTTGCTGTTTTTCTTATTTTAAAGAGTAGTCAGTAACCTCTTTGTTCTTTTCTGCTCTTTTGCCTGCTGCTGATTGTCTGTGGATGATGCATGGCCAGCAAGGAAAGCTCAGGCTCAGTTGTCTGGGTTAACTGTGCATTGGACTGCCCAGTTGCTTGCTGTCTTTCTCCAAATGCTGTTAGTTTCTTTCACTCATACCTGGACACATCTGAATCAATGTGCTGTTGCAGTGTTGCTCTGTCTGCTTCTCAAAGTCTCCTTTCTGTTACTGCTTTGTGGATCTGAATCTTGCCATCCTAGCAGTGGGTTCGTGGCCACACTGTCATATAGAGAGAATTCTATTCTCCTGTGCAGTTCTCCAGAGATAGCTTTTATCTATACTATAAAGAATTGCCTTGGAGAAGGGCAGCATTGTAAAATCTTTGTCTTGGATTATCCTGCGTCCTGCACAGGGTCAGAGTGTGTCTGGGAAGAATTCTTATGCCAGAGGGGGAGAGAGAGGGAGGGAGAGAGAGAGGTTTGTTCTGGCCTCCGCTTGAGAAGAATGTTACTCTTCAAAGGCCTGGCACTAGTCACGGTGTCTTCTGCTCAACAGCTTTGGCAAGATTAAGCCCTCAAACCAGCAGCTCTGTTTTTCAATCTTAACAGTTTGGCTAATTTAACCTATGCATAGTTCCTTCTTAGGTGTATATGGGTGTGACTCCAGGGATGTGGAAAATTATAGCACAGTGATGCCCTGGAGCGCTCATACAGGTTAGTTGGCTCTTTGAGCCCTTAGAGAACAGGAGGCCCTCGTGCTCTCAGCACATGATAAATGTTCATTGAATTATAGAATAATTGCATTGGAAGGGGCCTATAAGGCCATCGAGTACAAGCTCAATGCAGGAATCCAGATCAAAGCAGATCTGGCAGATGGTTGTCCAGTTTTCTTTTGAGTGCCTTCAGCGTTGGAATGCCACCACTCTTGTAGTTCATTGCAAGTGAGTTCACACATAATGTTATGTGCATGATCATCACTGATAACACACGCTAATTGGATGATGGTTTTGCACATGTTAAACATGCCAGAGTTTTTAATGTGGAGGATGTTTTCTATATAGGTGTTTACATGGGGATGCCAGGGATTTCTGATAGCATTTGTAAAGGCATGACTCTTCTGCAAAATGCTGCAGGACTCCTCCTTAGTGGCATGATACTCCTGTTGTACCATGATATGTAGAGTGAAGACTGTGTACAGTTCCTCTTGCACTGCCACGTTCAACATGCTAAGTCTATGCACAGATGGTGCACTGTATCAAACTGTCTACATTAGGCACCATTTGATCGCTGATGTTCACGCCCGTTGCAAATGCAATAGGTAGGCACTTATAAGATGGGAGGTTTTTCTTAGTAGTTGTGAGTGGTTTGCGTATGTGAATACTTGGTTTTTGTTGTTGTTTTGGGTGCATAATAGAGAGAACAGGCATAAATTCCCAGAGGCGGCTGGATTAGTCTGTAGCATATTGTAGCAAAACCATCAAAGAGTCTTGTGACATGAAGACTAGCAAGTTTTATTTGGCATAACATTTGTGGACTGCAGCCTACTTCATCAAATGTGTGGATTATAACCTCAGTAGGCAAGTTCATGAAAGTTTACACCAAGTAAAACTGGTTTGCATTCAAGGTGCTGGAAAATTGTGTTGGTTTTTCTACAAATATGGAAATGGATAATATTAAAGAATGATATAAGACTTATTCCTCATGGATGCCTGTCAGGCAGTGAATACTGTGTCTGGAAATAAGACTTATTTGCAGGCAATTGCATTTCATTCCAGGTAGCCCTGTGACAGGTCTCAATGCTGTGGCAAGCAGTGTCTGCCTCTGTCTCTCTGTGACTTTCTTTTATTCACAATGTCACAGAGAAAGCTCATCTTAACTTCACTTGTTTTCCCTTTAGCGTCAGACATTCCAGCAGCAACATGTAGCCTGGAGGAGTTCCAGTGTGCATATGGCCGCTGTATCCTAGACATCTACCACTGTGATGGAGATGATGACTGTGGAGACTGGTCTGATGAATCTGACTGCTGTAAGTTACCTGGCGGTGGCATACAGATGGTTTGATAAGCACGCAGAGAGTGCTGTCAGTGGGGATGACCCTACTATTGCCTGACCTCAACATGTACAAGGATCTGATACCAACTTTTCCTTTTTTTCAAATGGGTGGGAGTTCTTTTCTGAACATGCATATCCTCCCTGACTCAAAGGCTGGCACTGTCATTAAAATAGACAGTTTATATGCTGAAGTGAAATTCTACTCAAGAGTTATTGGATACTATAGAAACAAGAGCTAAAGACCAGGGCTGACATTTCAGTCAGGTATATTCATCAGTAGAAGAGGTCATAGGAAATATTTTTGAAGAGTACCTGCCATATTCTGGAGTACCTGCCATATTCTACATAGCTAAAGATTTCCAGCATGTTGCCCATTGTCTTACTTTGAACACTTGGGTTTGTTAACTCTTTTAATCTGGACTCTATGGAATGTGGAGATTACAACTTGCTGTCTTCTGTGTGTAGCCTCGCATCAACCATGTCGCTCTGGAGAGTTTATGTGCAACAGTGGTTTGTGCATTAATGCTGGATGGAGATGTGACGGTGACTTTGACTGTGATGACCAATCGGATGAGAAGAACTGCAGTGAGTACCTTCAGGCTTGTGCAGGATGTTGAGCATAGGGACAATGAGAAGGATGATATGGTGAAATAAGAGACAAGTGTATGAAGCCAGCAAGTCAGATCTGCTAACCTGTCTCACTTTTATTGATGCAGCAACATCTATGTGCACAGCTGACCAGTTCCGCTGTAAATCTGGCCGCTGTGTCCGTCTTTCATGGCGCTGCGATGGAGAAGATGATTGCTCTGATAATAGTGATGAAGAAAACTGTGAGGATACAGGTGAAAAACTCCTCCCTTGCATTCAGCTTTCCTGTGCTAGGCTCAAGTGTTAAATATTATACCATCCGGAATTAGCAAAGGCATTCCAGATTCTTTTTTCTCCAACTTTCCTGAAATTCTATCTTATAAAAACCACAGATACTCTGTGTGTGCATATCTGTGAGAGTAAGAAAAGAATCCTGTCTAAATAATAAAGATTAGTGGTTGAGAAGGACTAGTAAAGGGTCATGAAAAATGAAGCTGCAAACAGACTATATATTTCTGTTTCTGATTATTCCATCTGGGTTCCAAATTAACAAACATGCAGGAAACAAAGAAGTCTGATGATGCAAACTCGTCAAAAAACAGCCATTGTGTTTGGGTGAGAAATGATTAATTGATGAAAAAAGGAGTCAGTTTCTAGGATTTTCCCTTGCTTAGTGTCCCTTTGTGAAAGAATCGTAGTGAGCACAAGAGAGTATTCTGAAGACAATCTTGACTGCTGCCATTGGAGTTGTCAACAGTCAGGCTGCCCTTTGCTATGTAAAGCTTGGTATCCTTTTTCCTGCTGGCAATGCAGGCATGATATTGTTTAGCAATAGTGAGCCATTTCCTGGAATTTTGAATCTTGGATATAGAAGCACAATATCCCACTTTCATAAACCAGAGGGTGTTTTTTTTTTTTTTTTTTTTGAAGAATTGACAAAACAGATCTCGATGCACAATGTTCAGTGGAAAAAGAAGAATAAACTAGTTATTGAAATTCTGTTGTGCATGTGTAGCAGAGATAATGTCATCATCGGTGTCAAATTGCTGCTGATTAAAGGTGATATTGGGGTTTATGTGGCTTGTGAATAATTCACGCAAAGTTATGTGCACCCCAAAATCCCCAAAGGAAGTATTTAATGACTTGTCATTGATGATGGCGTCATCACTGCTGCACGAACAGGATTTCATCTAATATGTGTTTGAAAATGTATACACTGGAGTATCGTTATTATAGGAACTGAAATCCAAGCTAAATATTGGTATAAGATTTTGGAATCTTTTGAAATATGGCTTAAAATGGAAATAAACTAGATTGCCAGCTCTAACTATCCCAGCATTCTTATCTTCTCTTTTAGGAAGCCCGCAATGTGCCCCAGATCAGTTTCTGTGTGGGAATGGGCGTTGCATTGGCCAAAGAAAGCTGTGTAATGGTGCCAATGACTGTGGAGATGGTAGTGATGAGAGCCCTGAACAAAACTGTCGTAAGTTCCCCCTGCAATCTCACTTCAATTCCAGTGGAACATATTTGATTTGGGAGTCATTCCCAGAGGTGCAAGTGCAGCTGCAGAGAGTCGGGGAGGGTGATGGTTGGAAAGAGAGCTGAAAAGCAGCAGAGACGGGAAATTCCAAAGATGGAAAGTAGAAGAGTAATGTTAATGGAGGAGCATGAGTCAAGAGACCTTCCTGCTGGCTTTAGAACAGGCCCCTTTCCCCTATTGACATATTGAACCCTGCAACATGTTCCAAATATTGCCCTACTATGAGGATAAGGGAACATTTCTAGGTGTAGTGAAGAATCTCAGCTAAGTTTGTGCTATGAAAGTAGGATTATTCCTTCCGTGAAGACACAAGGAGCAGTCCTGAAATATGGCAGGCTTCTTCTATTTACAGTACCTTATCAGTACAGGACTTCTGTTGCCTTTTAAATGCCAGTTTAACAAAGCAGCAGCTGTTTCCTGAGTTGCCATCACACAAAAGAAGTTTGACATGCCTATTCCACAGGTCCCCGAACTGGAGAGGAAAACTGTAATCTGAATAATGGAGGCTGTGCCCAAAAGTGCCAGATGACTCGAGGAACAGTGCAGTGTACCTGTCACACTGGTTATCGGCTTCTGGAGGATGGCAGGTCATGCCACGGTGAGCAGGCTTTGCATATCTGTTGGTAGAATCATTAGTGACTGTAGTCGAAATGGCCATATAACTTAGATTCACTCTCAGAACCTGACCTGGCCCGGCCTGCCTAATACCCTAGCATTGCCAAGAGATTGAAGTTTATCAACTTCAGAATAAATTACACAGTTACTGGGGTGGAGGTGGAGTGCCATGCACATATGTTGCTCATCCCGTGCATCAAGGACAGTTCAGTGAAAGAGGATAGTACTCTGATCCCATCTATCTCCCTTAACTGACTTGTTCTGCTAATTAAAAAAAAGGCAGAAGGAATGGAAGGAAACAAGCAGGTACAAGTGGAAAACAGTGACTAGATCCCATGTGAAATGTTTTGAAAGAGGGTCAGTGATTGCACAATAAGAAGCCTTTTCTGGAAGCATCCAAACTGGAAAACCAATTGGGGCAGACAGTATGGTATACCAGTGTTTACTTTCATTGCAAGGCCTTGGGCCAGTTCCTCTGTCAGACTGACCTGCCTCACAGGTTTTGTTATGTACATAAAGTGAGGAGAAGGATCCATGCTCTTTTCTTTCATTAACGGTAGGAAAGATAGGCTAGATAGGCAGCAGATTAAATAAATAAACAGATAAATGATTTTTCAGAAGGTACAGAATTCAATATCTACAAGAGTGTAGAATCCAAAGCCAAAAGCAAGTGTGGCTGTTCCCTTTTCTACATCTGATGACATGGTCACTCTCTCCACTTTTCCCGTTTCCAGATGTGAACGAATGTGCAGAAGAAGGTTATTGCAGCCAAGGATGCACCAACAATGAGGGGGGTTTCCAGTGCTGGTGCGAGCAAGGCTACGAGCTTCGCCCAGACAAGCGCAGCTGTAAAGCCCTGGGTAAGGAGGAACTGTCTTGTGGCCTGAGGACCTTTTCTGCTATTTTACACTGAAGTCACAGTGGAGCCCAATGTGATATTGCTCACTTGGGTTAAGGCTCTAGTTTCCAGAGCTTGGAAAACTTCCTTTTTTCTGGATTATTGTTCCCACAATTCCTCCCCTTCTGCCTGCTTACACAATAACCATGCTTCTTAGGGGATGCTGGGCATTGTACTCTGAAAAAAGAACTTTTGGAAGCTCTGCCAGTTTCTGAGTGGCACTGAATCCCTCACTGCTGCTTGCACCATAGGCCTGGACCCATGCTTCTTGCTCCTTTTTTTTTGCCTTTCACCTGCTTGCATGCTTCTGAGAAAAACAGAAAACGATGCCTTTGAGTGTGATTAGAGGTGGCTCTGAATGTGCTTTCAAGGTTTTAGCAAGTAGTTATGTAGCAGGTAAGACAGAGTGGAGCAGATGTCAACCTGGAACAGGGTATGTGATTAAGCTGATGTTTGTTTGTTAAAGGCTTTGAGACTTCTGAGGGCTGAGCCAAGAGATTTGCCTGTTCACGTGAGGGTTTTTGTTGTTGTTGTTGTTGTTGGGGTTTACATATGCTTATTCATCCGATTCCTGAGAAGCTGCGTGGTGGCTGGGCCAGTTCCCAGTACTAATCCCAATGGCAAGGGCTAAGGATTCAGACTTGAGCAAAACAAGGGAGTGTGTGGTTCACACAGCCAGCATATTCCATGTGTAGAAACCACTTTCGAGGATTTTGGTTCCCACATTAATGAATGCTGAAAAACAAGATTGGAACAGAGGAAATGGTTCTTGGGTATTGTTAGCATGTTTTCCCCCTCTATCCATGAAATGACTGTGCGTTTTCATTACAGTGACATTGGTGCCTACCTGATCAAGCCCTCATTTCTACCTTTTGATGTTCTCTAGGGCCAGAACCCGTGTTACTGTTTGCCAATCGGATTGATATTCGACAGGTCTTACCTCACCGCTCAGAGTATACCTTACTGCTGAACAATCTGGAAAATGCAATTGCACTTGATTTCCACCATAGCAAGGAGTTAGTCTTTTGGTCAGATGTCACACTGGACCGTATAATGCGGGCCAACTTGAACGGCAGCAATGTGGAGGAAGTCGTGTCCACAGGACTAGAGAGTCCAGGTGAGCATCACTCAAATGGCAAGGGATTGATGGCCATCTAGGGCAGCGAACCGAAACTTTTGCCCTCAAGGCTTGCTCTGGCTGGGCAAAGGACTTTTAGTCCCATTTTGTGTCCGTGTAGTGATGTGCAAGTGTGTCCCCTCAACTCTTGCTGGAGTACCAGCTCCCACTCACCATAGCCAGGATAGCCTAGGGTAAGGGATTGTGGGAGTTAAAGGTCAAGAAGAGTTGGAGGGACACAGCTCCACCACCAAGCTTTCATGGAAGAGAAAACGCCTACTTTCGTTTACTATTTTTTAGTGTGGTACTTGTTTGATCTTTTTTAGTATTTGTATACTTACTGCTTTTAGCTTTATTGTTGTCTTTTAATGATGTAAACCACCCAGGTCCTTTTTAAGGAGAAAGGCAGGGTAAAAATACTCCCATAGAAAGTCTCCCATATATATATATGGGACTCTTATGTGGGACTGTTTTATATATATATGGACTCTCTGTGCGACTATATATATGGGACTCTCTTTGCTGCAGGCTACATCAGTCTTTCTCAACCTGGTGCCTTTCAATTATTTTGGACTATAATTCTAATCAACCCAGCATGGTCAATGATAAGGAAATATAGGATTTGTAGCCCCAAATATCTGAAGACTAACAGGCTGAGGAAGGTTGGCCTGTATTATTCACAGACTTGTGTTTTTCCTCCAATTTGGGTTTTAGGTGGTTTGGCTGTTGACTGGATCCATGACAAGTTGTATTGGACAGACTCTGGAACATCTCGTATTGAAGTTGCAAACTTGGATGGCACCCACAGGAAGGTGCTTCTGTGGCAGAACTTAGAAAAACCTCGTGCAATCGCTCTTCACCCCATGGAGGGGTGAGTAAGGGGTGGTCATGGGCTCTCCTCTTAATATCACTGTTGAAAAAGTACTGGGCTAAAGCTGGCCCAAGGCATTGGGATGGATCTAGAACCAGCCCTTCAGAAAAGGAAGTGGACCTCCTGTTCAGGGGTGAGATTCAGGAAAAGCTCCTACTGGGATCTGCTTGGGAATCCATAGTCTATGGTTGCTTTCAGCTATCCCAGATGCCTCACATAGCCAAATTAACAGTTGTGCTACCATCCTTTAAGGATTCCAGATTAGATTGTTCACATTTTCCTCTTCTCCAATAGCACCATCTACTGGACAGATTGGGGAAACACCCCTCGGATTGAGTACTCCAACATGGACGGCTCCAATCGGCGCATCATCGCTGACACTCATCTTTTTTGGCCAAATGGGCTAACTATTGACTATGCAGGGCGTCGGATGTATTGGGTAGATGCCAAACATCATGTTATTGAGAGGGCTGACTTAGATGGACAGAACAGGAAGGCTGTCATTAGCCAAGGTGAGATATGGAAATTGGAACTCTTGTTCTGCTAGAAAAGGCAGTATTAAGAAAGGCAAGAAGAAGAAAACATATATACTGTGCATCCTGTCTGTAGCTTGCATCATTAGTTGTCCTAGGTAACACAGACAGCAAGGAGTAAAGGCATGTTTGGTTTTATGTGGTCTTTCAAAAGCAAACACTTTCTAGACTGGGGATATAAACTTTGTGAAAAGGCTGATTTCTCCAGAGCTTGATATAATCCATGTGGTTGTACTGAATTGTTTCTGCAGGACTTCCACATCCTTTTGCCATCACAGTATTTGAAGACAGCTTGTACTGGACAGACTGGCATACCAAGAGTATAAACAGTGCCAACAAATTTACAGGCAAAAACCAGGAGATCATCCGCAACAAACTTCACTTCCCCATGGATATCCACACCCTGCACCCCCAACGCCAGCCAGCAGGTAACTGCAGAGGGAAAGGCGATACGATGGCTTCCACCCACTCTTAACAGAGATGTATTTGCACAGGTTTTAAAACACAAGAAGAAAGAAATAGGGTATTCAGATGTTCTGCCATTAAGAATGAAAATCCATGACCTAACAGAATTCTGGCTGTTTCATTGTAAAAATCCATGTTTTCTATAGTCTATGGTAAAGACATGAAAGGCCCAAAGACATCCTGTGTTTACTTTGCCCCTATACCTCTCAGTTATAAGGAACTGAATCAAAACTCTGAATATTTCACAAGAGCATCTGCCATGTTTTGAAGAAATGGGTGACAGCTGAGAATAGCCCTCGTCCTCCGTTTAGTGCCTTCGTAACTACTGTGCTAAGCTAATCATGACTGAAAATAGGGCTTGGAAACAGCCTGATAAAGTTAATGTGTTTGTGTTAAACCCATTACTTTTCCCTTTAAGCAGGAGAGAAAACATTGCCTTAAAAATTTCTAAAAAAGGAATGTTGAACACATTTGGATTTCATCTGGGTTGAAGTCATTACTTTTGTCTGTGTCCACAAAACTCCTCACCAGAAAGAAGACACCAAGAATGAAATCTATACAAGTGATTCCTAACATTGGTACTTCAGAAGTTTATGGGCAGCTCCCAGAAGTGCTAGCCAGCACAGCCAATGGGCAGACTTTCTGGAAGCCCAGCAACATCAGAAGTCCCATAGCTGGGAATAGGAATTGGCTTCTGTGACCCACATGTCTGTGAGAGAGCAAGCTTGAGGAGGGTTGTGCATCCATTTGTTAAGACTGTACTTTTGAGTAAACCATCTATAGTGTTCTGCTGAAGAAGTGTATTTGAAAGTGGTCCTAGAAGTAGAGTTATTCTTATTAAATATGTGTGGGTGTTGCTTTCTCTGTGGGTGGAGAGATGAGATCCAGTGTTAGGACATACCTCCTTCCTCTACCTAATACTACAACAATACTACTGTATTGTTGGATTTGTAGTCCATTTGGCAAAAAGTGCCAGATTGGAGAAGTCAGTGTTAAAAAGACAAAAAGAGTACTTCTGAAAGAGCCAGTAGCAAATATCAAAAACAAAGGGGAAGAGAGAGGGAGAGAGAAAGAGAGAGAAAGAAGGAACCATGCAGAGGTTGTGTCCCTGTTAGTTCTAAAAATGAATGATTTAACAAATGCGTTAACACTGCTAATTCAGTTAGTTAAATGCCTTTCATTCATGGTAATAACGAACAATTAATTTTCCAATCCCTAACACATAACACTAATTCGTGTAATGTTTAAACCTGATGTTCTAAGCTCGGCTGAAGAGAACATTTACTTTGCTACCACTTGTCTGGGTTTGATACAGTGGCATGGTAATGTTCCATGCAAAGTGTAAGAATTGCGTTCTTGAATCAAACTGAGTACCCATTTTAAATACAGTCCTATGCTCTCAGATGTTGTGCTCAAGGTAAAAGTGTACAGGATCACAACCATAATCTAGAATTTTGCCATCAGGAGTGGCCTATGAAGCCCTTTAGCAGGGAGTGGTGATGTCATTTGATAATACACATATTAATGTGGCATCCAGATAGATGGCCATTTCAGGGATAATTTCAACTATTAGTTCTACCTCTGCTGACTGTAAAATAGCAGTGAAATACGACTGCAGTATGATAAATACTCTTGAAATATTCTAGCAGGTTTTCTTCATATTTTTCCTTCATGGCAATACTAAAGGGAAAAAATCTCTATATAACAAAAATTATCAGGAAAATGAGAATGGAATACAAATTATTCAGTATATGAGTAGGAAGCTTTGTTTTTGTTAGTGAACATAAAAATGATTTCAAGCATTATTGAAAAAGCTTACTCAGCCATATCATGTAAAGAATAATACTTTCTTTCCAAAGAGAGTTAGTCATAAGAGTTTGCATTATAGGCATCTTTTACACTGCATGCATATGTGCAAGTGAGAGAAGGGGGGGCAGTGAAAGATTAGGAAGTCTCTGTAATTCTGGCTGTTTCACATGAATATGTTGCCTGTATTCTACTAGTTTCCTTATAGGTGGTTGTTTTTGGCTATTTGAGCAGGGAGAAATCGCTGTGGAACTAACAATGGAGGCTGCACTCACCTGTGTCTACCAAATAACAAGACGTACACCTGTGCCTGCCCTACAGGCTTTAAGAAAACCAGCACCCATACCTGTGCCCAAAGTAAGTGCAATAGGGAAGAGTTTGTGCATCTTGATATGGGCAACGGAGGGAGAATGACGGACAAGGCAGACTGGAGACCGGGGGGGGGGGGACTTTTTGAAAAAAGGTTTGGGGGATATCGGGAAGAGAATTGACGATAAAATGATTGGGACTGTAATGTGTTTACGTACACTGGGGGCAGAGCTCGAGTTGTAATACTGTGTAAAGGTTTGGCTGCAACCCAGAAAGAAATATAGGCAAGTGGGAAAGAAGTAGAAAAGTACTGAGTAGAAGGATGAATAGATTGGACTACAGGAAAAAGCTAATAAGTTTTTGAGGTTTATAACTTTGAGAGGAAGGACTGCTCTATGAGTTGTTTGCTTGTCAGCTTCTCAGAATTATTTGACTAGCCTCTATTGGCAACACCATACTGGACTTGGTGGGTCCCTAGTCTGACCCAGTAGACCCAATATGCTTTTATGTTCATATTCCTGATTTATACTGGGGGAGGGGCAGCTAGGCGCTGCTTGTACCTCATCTTTTAGAAAGACAAAACTCACAGTGCAGTTGGCTTCTGCCATGCTTGCTCCATTTAGGGGCATGCTTTCTAGTAACATGCTGTCCTTTATTCTCATCCTGGGAGCCGCTCCCATCCATCTCATGTCCCTTCCGCATGCTCCTTACATGTGGCCTGGCCAACATTGTGGGTTGGACATGTAAAGTCATGAAAGCAGCAGAGCTTAGATGTAACAAGATAGTTTTCTGTGTCTGTTACCATGTTGTTGAACTTAGAGAAATTAAAAGAAGACCTTTCGACCTTTGATCAGGTCTTGACAAGTTCCTGCTTTTTGCCCGAAGGATGGACATCCGTCGTATCAGCTTCGACACAGAAGACCTGTCTGATGATGTCATCCCCTTGGCTGATGTACGCAGTGCTGTGGCTCTGGACTGGGATGCAAAGGATGATTATGTCTACTGGACAGATGTTGGCACTGACTCCATTAGTCGGGCAAAATGGGATGGAACGGGCCAAGAGGTAATAAATCTTGCATTAGAGAGGCACTGGGTTACATATTCATTAGCAGGATCAAGTTCCTTACGTCTCCTGGTTTAGGGGCCTCCTTTTGCTTATATTCACTTAGTCCAACTATAAATACGCCAGACTTAAATTTAATATAATTGCCTCAACTGTTTCTGAAGCTTGCACACTTTTGTATTTGAAGAGTCTTTATTTTTGTGGGTTACCTAATAGCACAGATGCTCTCATGTATATACAGTATTTGATTGTACATATTAGCTACTGTCTCTGTTCAGTGGTATTCAGTGTGACCAACATACAAGAAAAGCTAGTAAAATTGTAAAGTTAATCAACTGAAAGATTAAAAACACAAATTAATCAAGAACTTATTTCCACAACCAACACCCTTTCTCAGACCATTCTTTTTTGTGTATCATCATAATCAAATCAGCTTTGGTAGACTTTAGTATGGTTTCTTTCTTTCTGTTTGATGTAGATATTAAAGTAATTCTGAAAACCCATTCTGAATTTCTCTGTCTCCCCAATAAACAGATTAATCTAGAACAACCTTGTTTGTTGAGAAGAACTAAGGACTGAGTTAGGGGGAAATCCTCTTACCGAAGATTCCTTCTTGTTTTTGTGTTTTGGTAGGTTGTGGCAGATAGCAGTCTGGAAAGCCCAGCTGGTTTGGCTATTGACTGGGTCACCAACAAGTTGTACTGGACAGACGCAGGTAGTAAATCCCATTATCCTATGTAAGATAACTGCTACATCTAACAGTTCATTACTTCTGAAGGATTGCCTTCTCAGTTCTCACTATTCCTTCTCAAAAATTCATATTGTAAGGCCATAGATATGAAGTGTGAATGAAATCTCCTTACAGACTGCATCATGGTCATGATTTTCATAGTATCTTGTCTTTAGTAGACACAGTAGTGATTTACTAGAAATTCCAAGTCTGTATTTTGAGACTCCTGTTTTATAATGTCCAGGTAGAGCAAGGATAGATGGAGTGCAGCCTTGGGCATCATATACCCCAAGTCATTTTTTATTTTATTTTATTTTATTGCATATCTTGAAGATACCTCCCCACCACCACTTTTTAAAGCAACAGAAAATCACTGCTTTGGACCATAGCATCTCTGTTGCCTATGTGGCTTCATGACAGCTTCCCAATCACTTTTTGCAGTTTTGTGTATCTTTGGTTAATATAATTTAATTTATTTAGTTATTGAAGACAGCTTACTGTTTTCCTTTTAGTCTGAATCTGTGTTGTAATAATCTGAGCTGAACAAAGTCTTTGCTTGTTTTTTACTTTCTGGAATGTGACTTCCATGTTGATTGGATTCTTTGTGTGTTTGTGTGTGCTGCTTCCTTTGACTGTCATTATGGTTAGGGACTGTTTAGACATCAGAGGATTGCAGCTGTATGGTTCTCTGATGCCCAGCCAGTCCCTAAACATCAAGCTGGTTAAAGGAAATGACAAATGGTCCAGTCCTCCCAGAAGTCAAACTGAAGCTGATAGAAGACTTCTGTGTTCAAGTAAGTTAATTACTGTTTATGACAGCAGTTTTGGACAAAAACAAAAGCATTACAGTTCTTTTTAATAATCAAATAAGTCCAACTAACAAAAAATAAAGCTGCAAAAGTGACTGGGTAACTACTTCCAATTTCCAAATAATACAAAGGGGCTTAGAACCTTAAAAATAGTAAAAATAAATAAATAATAAAACTATGTAAAACCTTATATAAGATATTACTAATTAAATCAGTTACATTGCATTCAAGCAAAACTTAATAAAATTATAGCTCATTAGTCTTAATCTTAGTTTATCTTTCTCCTTCACAAGATATTTTTTGTAGGTACAAAGATTTTTTCCCCTCAGGTGGGAGGAGAGTATTCAAACATACACTTTCACACCAACTTGATTATGATTGTAGCATAAATTTGCCCTTTTATTTCACTGATTTTGGTAGTATTTGCTTCGAAGTAAAGAAATGCAAGAATGCTGCCTGGTTGATCAATAGTTTGTAGACGTGGAAACTAAGATTCCAAATGGAAGATACTCAAGGAGGGCTGCAGTGTAAATCAGTTTATCTGTAGTTCCTCCTGGCATTCCTGTTAGGATTAATGGATTAGGATTAATTAAAGACTGAAGTGGACATTTCTATGTTTACAGCTCACTCTGTGATCTTCTTCTGGTGGCTTATGATCTCTCTGTCCTTCCTTCTCTCGTTTATATAGGAACGGACCGGATAGAGGTGTCCAACACTGATGGAACTATGCGGACTGTGCTGATATGGGAGAATCTAGACAGACCCAGAGATATTGTGGTGGATCCTGTTGGAGGGTGAGGACTTCTCTGTAGATGGCAGAGCAGTTGATTCCTGTGTGTTATTGCACTGAGGGTACACAACAGAGCCACTTTGCTGAAGCTGAGCATTGTCTAGATCTGGTCAATGTCTGGATGGGAGTCCGTGTGGGAGCTTCCACGTAATAGCACATTCAATTCTGTGATAGAAGAAGGACAATGATATAAATATTCTAAATAAATTAATGAGCTGAAGAGTCAAGTAGCGTGTACTCCAAGAGTTGTTAATCCTGTAGACAAAACATACCTCAGTACCATGCTTTACAGTCTTTAGCTTAGTAGGCTTCAGCATACTGCAGTCTGGAGCTATGTAGAGGCAAAACAGTGCATTCTTTTTCCTTGAGACTAAAGCTGGAAATGATCTGACCTGCTGATTCTTGCATAAATATTCGGATGCTGGAGCGAGATTCTGTTACTTTATATTTGTGAGAAAGACAAGAACTTGTGCATTGAGATTGTTGATGATGGGATTGCTTCACTCTTTCTTTTTCTGGGATCTTTGATACAAGTGAACAGATTCTTGTGCTGTGCAGCAACTAGAAAAGTTGAAAGCACCTGGCCAGTTTGCTCATAGAACTTGTTAGCAAAAACATCAATAAATGAAGAGACTAATCAGGGACAGGAGACATTCATGCTGTTTTCTGGGGTTGTCTGCAGATTCATGTACTGGACTGATTGGGGGGCTAACCCAAAGATTGAGCGTGCAGGCATGGATGCCTCTAATCGCATGGTGATCATTTCTTCCAACTTAACCTGGCCCAATGGACTAGCCATTGACTATGAGTCTCAACGCTTCTACTGGGCAGATGCTGGTATGAAGACAATTGAGTATGCTGGCTTGGATGGCAGTGATAGGAAGGTAAGAATGCCATGCTGAAATTAAGCCTTTTGGAAATTCATTAATAAATAAGAGAAACAAAAAGCTATTTGGGGAATGAAAATACTTGGTCCTGTGAAAATTAGTTCCGCACAAGGACTAAGCTGTTATGTCTTAAGGGACAAGTGAACCTGACTTCTGTGTAAACAGAACATACAGTGAAAAGTATGAATGGAAGTAGGCTGCATTGTTGGGGCTACTTGAAGCTTCTACGCTAGGGATGGGCAACCTCTTGGGATTATGTATGCCATACATTAGCATACCCAGAGAACACACCATGCTGACAGTTTTGCTGTCATGGCAATGGCATGTGCCATACAAGTAGAACTGTACTTCCAAGTACCTTATGCTCCTATAATTTACCTCTTTGAAACATGTTTTTGCCCACTTTTAAAGAGAAAGCAGTTATCTCCTCCTTGCTGCTGCCATAGTATGTGTAATTGTGAGTCCTCTCTAAAACGTAGGTCAGGATTTTTGATTTATTTTTTACTATGTCAAAAACATAGAAAAGAACAGAAGAGCCACTAAAAAGTCACTCAGTAGAAATAGAAATACAATAGTAATGATGTTTTTTAAAACTTCTATGAAAAGGTTCCAAATGCCTAAAACAGCATCCATACAAAGTTCTCTGGGGACCTTACAACTCAATCAGTGTTTCATTGCATGCCACACAATGTGTTGAATAGCAGGGTGATCATTTCTTTTTCCAGTGTGGTACTAGAAGTCTATTTAATGGCTCAGAAAATCAGTTTTCTCTGCCCCATGGTTAACCACCACAAAATGGGCAAGTCATTTGAAAGCATGTAGACATCAACAATAATATTAACAAAGTAATGTTGTGACTCAGCACAAAATTAGTATGAATAATAACTGTGTTTTGGTATTGTATTCATGCATCCATTTAGTATTGTATACTCATTGTTACTAACTTAAATACTGTCTTTTAATTGTTGTAAGCCACCTTGGGTCCTTTTTAAGGAGAAAAGCAGATTAAAAATACTTTACATAAATAAACTGACACCCCCACCCCCTCAGAACTGTGACTGGATGTGATCCAGGCATATATCTAAGTGACACATCATCTAATTTGCCACATCAGCCATTAGATGCATTACCCGAGATCTTTACTTAAAAGGTGTTGCAGTGTCCGATATATCTAAACTTTTTCCCCTTGAATGTTTGGTAGCTGGAGATACATGGAGACAGCCAGTTTGGAAATTAAGATTTCGTTCAATTGGTTAGGCAAAACTGGGCATCCAGTTCCTTGCCCCAGTAGGAGTCAGAGGGTGTATAGTGCTCTATGTACTATGTATTGCCCACCTCTGTGCTACAATTTGAGTCATCTCTTTGGTCATATCTCCTAGGCCAGTTCTGTTGCCGCTTCCTGAAATTTGTTTATTTCTTGCATTGGGTTGTTGACATGGGTAGTCAAAAGCCTCATAATGTTGTGTAAAATTTGCTTTTGGACCTGACAGGTACTCATTGGAAGCAATCTGCCTCACCCCTTTGGTCTTACTCTGTATGGAGCTCGGATCTACTGGACTGATTGGCAAGCAAAGAGCATCCAGAGTGCTGACAAAAGGACAGGGCAGAATCGTGAAACTCTGCAGGACAACCTAGAGAATCTTATGGACATCCACGTCTTTCATCGACATAGGCCCTCAGGTATCAAGGACTACCACATCAAGATGGGAGGGCATTCAGTCACTTGCCTGTGAGCAGCTAGAGTAGGAGTAGGCAAATTAATGCCCTCCAGATGTTTTGGACTACAGATCCCATGATATCTGATCATTGGCTATGCTGCTAGTAGTCTCTTAAGAACTGTCATCTGAAGGGAAGCAGAGTATCTGCCTACGAGCCAGAGCAGTGATTCCCAACCTTGAGTAACCCAGGTGTTCTTGGACTGCAACTCCCAGAAGCCTTCACTACTAGTTGTGCTGACTGGGATTTCTGGGAGGTGCAGTCCAAGAACACCTGGGTTACCCAAGGTTGGGAATCAACTGACTGACTAGAGTAATTGTCTAGATTTCTTCCTCATGCCATAATCTCCCTGAAGATCTAGACCAGAGTGTATGTGAATGAATTCCCTGTGACTCTTCCATGGAAAGTGTTTCGGAGCCCATTTTAGGTCCATACAACTGCAGAATTTTGAATGCTGTTGCTTTGTCCTTTCTGTTGTGATATATTGTTTTATTCTTTCTTTTTCAGTGCACACACCGTGCAATGTTAATAATGGTGGATGTAGCCATCTGTGCCTTCTGGCCCCTCTTCCTAAGAGTTATAGCTGTACTTGTCCTACTGGCATCAACTTGCAACCGGATGGCAAAACATGCTTGCCAGGTGGGTTTCTTTATGTTTCTTCCTTCACTTTGGTCCATAGACCATTTGGGTCTTCCTAAGCCCCACATTCTGCTTCTTCTGGTAGGCTTCCAGATACAAAGAATGATAAGGAGTTTTATGTTTCAATTCTAGACACAGAAAGTGGAAGACGTACATTTTAGTTACCTGTGTGAATTTGCCCTCCATTTCAGGTAGACCTCTGTGACTTTTACACCATAATAATCGAAACCAGGTGACTGCAATGAAGATTATTAAATGCCTTAAAAACCCTTAATGCTGTACAATTAATAGAAATGCAGTGGCAAAATGCATTAAAATGTGTCCCTAGGAAACCTAAATTCTGTGATCAGAGTACCTTCTGTATATTTAGTATAACTGCATATGTTTGTTTACAATAATTTTGTTTCAATGTTTGGAACTTAGGAGGAGGGGGAAAATGATAGAAGGAAGTGAATCAAATATCAGTATATTAAGGTAGCTAGCAGGGCAAAAGAGAGCAAGGAATTGTGAACATGGAGAGAGATCTGAGTGTAATAAATCACGGGACACTGAAACCTTTGCCCATTCAAAATAGCTCTCTAGTTTCTTTGCATTGGTTATATGCTGTTCCATGTGTTTCCTAGTTATTTATCTGCTGTCTTGAGAAGCAGAAATAATATGTGCTTTATTGAGAAGTCTGTGATTCTTCTCGCTTATCATCTTTGTGTTTTCACCATACAGAAAAATTCATATCCTGGATTTTAAAGCCATAGAGTTCCAGCTCTTGTGTTTTTTCATCCATACCCCTCATGGACATAAAGTTATAGGGCATTTGGTGAAATCTTTAGTTGAAACATTTTCCTGGAGATATATCATTTTACAGTGTTTGTAATGACCATCTTTGTCACTGTGTTGTTGTACAGTTCTTGCTGCCTTCCAGATATCTCAGAGATCTATGAAATATTTTTTGACAAGGCTCTGGGTTGCCAGTCCCTAATACTGCTGTGTCTTTACCTCTGCAGGTATGAACAGCTTCCTGATCTTTGCTAGAAGGACAGACATTCGCATGGTTTCACTTGACATTCCATATTTTGCTGATGTTGTTGTCTCTGTCAACGTTACCATGAAAAATACCATTGCCATTGGAGTGGATCCTCAGGAAGGTCTGAAGTTTTGTGCAGCTTCACCATTTTAAGTATTGTTTCATTCAAAGTTACTGCTGACTCATTAGGGAAGGAATTAACACTATTGGTTGATTGTTACTATTTTTTTTAACGGAGTACGCTTGCAGTTTTCACTTTTTTCTTATTACTTTTTTCAACAACAGTACCTGAACTTCAGTTAGTTTCATTAACCTTCCACTATGATTGTACTATATATTTTGGTTCAGTCCAGTGAGAAATGAAAAGCAACTTTTGATTTTGGTTTTTGGAAAATTCTCTTAAGAGTTGTTAGACTTTGTCCAATAATTGATCATTAGCTAAATACAAACAAACAAACAAATCCCAAACAAGAAACCCTTATATACCTATGCATATATGTGCCAGTGAGTAATTGTCCAAGTAGGGTCAAGACAGTGATGAATTCTACCATGATGAAAAAGAGGACATCATGAACAAGAAACATATTGGTGCAACCTGAGTATTCAGTTGTGGACAACATTTTGTATTGCTTGTGGAAGGTGCACTTCTTCAGTAAATCACACATGTTGCAGCACTAACATTTTTAAAAACTAGAGGATGGTGCCCAGAAATAAAGCTCTTCTTACCACCTAATTCTTTGTGTGTGTGTGTGTGCAAGTGATGGTCCCTTCCCCTCCCATAGAGCTTCAGCAGACATTAAATGCACATTTTAAAGTTTTTTTCGGTCACAAGGCCATCCAAATTGGAGACTGAGAATTCCCCTGCTGGATGAAAGAAGCATAGCTTCAAAAAGTTATGTTTCCAACCCCTGGACAAAATTCAGTATCTTTCATGTTACACTGTTACATTTACTATCTTTGCTGCCTGCAAAAAATAGGGAGAACATAGAAAATGCCCATATGATGGTAGATTACACTAGATCCCGAGGATGCCTTTGTGTTGTTTACCATTAAGTAATGCTAAGGGCTCGTAGTCTACTAACGGTCCCCTAATGTTTCATATTTTCTCATCAGGAAAGGTTTATTGGTCAGAGAGCACACTGAGGAAGATTAGCAGGGCTTCCCTGGACGGCTCACAGTATGAAGATATTATTACTACAGGTAATAGTTAATTTGTTAAAGTACTCACAGACCCTTCTGGCTGTTTCCAAAGACAGATTCTTTTGGATGATTACAGTTTTACTAATGTAGTCTTCTGTATCGAGACTATTTGTGGAATATCCCCCAAGTCTTTTTAAAGAAGGACAATTCTAATGTGAGGGGATCGCAAGTATAATGCCGTTGTCTTAACTGTGCTTTCTTACTAGGGTTACAGACAACGGATGGATTAGCAGTGGATGCCATTGGTCGAAAAGTATATTGGACTGACACAGGAACTAATAGGATTGAAGTGGGTAATCTGGATGGATCAATGAGAAAAGTTTTGGTATGGGAGAAACTGGACAGTCCAAGAGCGATTGCATTATACCATGAGATGGGGTGAGTTCTGGCAGTGCATGTCTTGTTGGTTAAGGGAAGAGCAAAAGATTGGGAAGACTTGGGGACAATGACTCAACTTTTCAGTGAGTTGCTAAATTCTTCTTTTCTTCAGGTTTATGTATTGGACAGACTGGGGAGAGAATGCCAAACTGGAACGAGCAGGAATGGATGGCTCCAACCGTGTGGTCCTTATCAACAACAACCTGGGGTGGCCGAATGGACTTGCTGTAGATCGGTCTGGATCACAACTGCTGTGGGCTGATGCACATACTGAGGTAGAAATTGGCACAAGAAATGTGCAGTGGAATTTGGAACATGGGTGAAGGGAAAGAAGATGTGGGAGCGACTCAAGAGTCTTTGGGGAATAAGAATGAATTTGTACCAGCATATTCATCCCGTGACAACTTTAATATAAGAAGGAACATTTCCAATTTATGGCAACCCTTTCTGGGTTTTCCTACATATAGTCCCTTCTTCTGGGGGTGGTGCCATAAGACTTGCCCAAGACGACACAGTCTGGCATTTCTCTCAAAAGGCACAGTGAGGAATCAAACTCCCAATCTTTGCAGTCAGATACCCAACTCACTGAGCAATCCAGCCAGGAAGAAATTAATAATACATCTCTTCATTTCAGCGTATTGAGTCTGCAGACCTGAATGGTGCAAACCGCCGCACTCTACTCTCTCCAGTGCAGCACCCTTATGGCCTCACTCTGCTGGATTCCTACATCTACTGGACTGATTGGCAGACTCGAAGCATTCACAGAGCTGACAAGGATACTGGTGCTAATGTCATCCTAGTCAGGGCAAATCTGCCTGGCCTAATGGATATCCAAGCTGTTGACAGGGGAAAGCCTCTTGGTAAAATTCCAGATTTTCACAACCATGTTTCACAACCACAACCATGCTTCAGAATCTTCAGCAAAAATTATTTGTAGAAGCTGGCTTTCAGCAGGGACTCTTAAGAAGGGAGTCATTGTATGTAGAGAAAAGATAACTGCTCTTTTCACTCCTTGGGCTCCATCCCTTCTCTTGCTTAGAAGCAGTATTCTCCACTCCAGTGCTTTAATTCTTGCAATTCACTCCCAACATTGTTAATTTTTAAGTCAGAATGCTTACTTGGCCTGCATGCTTTTTCTGCAGGTCTTACTCCATTGCCTAATCTGTTCTACTCAATACGTTTTTTAAGAGGCCTTGCTTTACACAAAGTGCTTCAACACCTGAAGGCTTTTAATCTGAACCTGTGTTTGCACACACACTGTTATTGTGGTTATGCTTTGATTTCTTTGATTTAATTTGCAGAAGCCTGGCTTCTCTGTCCTGTAGGGCTAGGATTTTCACTACATTGTTGGTGACATTGAGTTGACAAATAATGCAATATTAAGACTCTTAGCCAGTTATTTGTTGTTCACCTTGGATGAAGACAACAGCATTCACATATTCAGTGATAGATTTTGGCAGACTTCCTTTGCTGAAGTTTGATCTTCCAGTAGTTTCTCTACCTTCTCTAGTAGTTGAAGTATCATGAGCTAGGTAGACTTGATACTTAAAGACTTGTAGACTGGCTGCTTGGGAATTAAGTTTTCATTACAGTTTAAGAAAATAGTAAATTAATAATTTTCATTTCTCCTAAGGTGCTAACAAGTGTGGCATGAGGAATGGTGGTTGCTCCCATCTCTGCCTTCCAAACCCTGAAGGCTTCTCATGTGCTTGCCCTACTGGTATCCAACTGAAGAGTGACAAGAAGACCTGTGATCCTTCTCCTGAAACTTACCTGCTCTTCTCTAGTCGGGGTTCCATCCGGCGAATCTCATTGGATACTAATGATCACACTGATGTTCATGTCCCTGTCCCAGAGTTGAACAATGTAATCTCTCTGGACTATGACAGTGTAGATGGCAAGATTTACTACACAGATGTCTTCCTAGATGTTATTAGGTAAAAATCTATGAGATTCCCATGTGTGTGTTCCATGAAATTTGTGAAACCTGATTCCTTGTGTTAGATCATGTTTGTGTACTGAAATGTGTTCAGCAACCAGAGATTTCAGTGGGTATCATCTTTCCCTCCTTTTCTGTGGTTCATTCACTCAGGCGAGCAGACCTGAATGGCAGCAATATGGAAACAGTTATTGGCCAAGGACTGAAGACTACAGATGGTCTAGCTGTGGATTGGGTGTCTAGGAACCTCTACTGGACGGACACAGGCCGCAATACAATTGAAGTTGCAAGATTAGATGGCAGCTGTCGGAAAGTACTAATTAATAACAGTCTGGATGAGCCTCGAGCAATAGCTGTCTTTCCAAGAAAGGGGTAAGCCTGGGGCCAGTTAGAGGCAGATGCTTACAAAGTGTGTTCAAAGAGCAAGTGTAGAAGTTAGAATGAGGTGGAAGGAAGAGAGGAGTCTATTGCCCCAAATGGAGGTCTGCCTTAAGCCTGCAGGTGTTGGCTGGACTGCTCCTTCTTACAAACAATAGCTCTAGCTAGCCACCTGCTCAGCTATAGCTCTTCATCAGGCATAGCAGATCATCTGGCTAAAGCCTCTCTTGCTAGACCAAGGACAGGGAGGACCACAGTCTGGTACATGAACAGAGCCATTTAAAGACAGGCTAGTTGACATGATGAAGGACTGCAGGAAATCAGTTGTCTGAAAAAGAGTGTTTTCACAGAGGCAGACAGGACCTGATTCTATTATTGTAAGACTCCTCAAAGTCAGCAGTTCTACTGAACTGGAAGAACCTGTGAGCCCCTGGTACTGAGCAGACTTAGCAGACTTTGCTCATTTGCTCTGTAAAGAAGAATGGCAGAAAGTTTCAGAAGGGACTGCTTGAACCTCCACCTTCAGAAAAGAATCACCTGGTGTAAAAACATCTAGCATATATATACTGGATTCTGAATTCACTTTCTTTTTCTTCAGATACCTCTTCTGGACAGACTGGGGCCACGTTGCTAAAATCGAGCGTGCAAACCTGGATGGCTCTGAACGCAAGATACTGATTAACATTGATTTAGGCTGGCCTAACGGCCTGACCTTGGATTATGACACCAGAAGGTTAGTATAACATTGTAGCTGAAAATTGCTGGCTATGTAATTGGCCTTCTCAGTTTTTAAAACCTTTTCTCCTGGTTTATCTTGTTGTATTTATTTAGTTATTTTATATTACACATTCTTATAGAAGGGAGTCAAGGTAGCATATACCACCTTAAAAGTACTTATATTTAAAATTGCAATGAATTTAAATATTGATATTAAAATATGATTAAACTTAAGTATTAAAAACATTACTAATTTAAAAGAACTTAAAGCCAATTTAAAAAATGATAAAAATAGAATATGATGTGTGCACACGTACAGAGAGAGAAAGAGACACACAGAGAGAAGTTTCAGTCCTGCCACAGGATTCACTAATGAAAAGTTTAAACAAGAAGGCTTTCACCTGTTAGCAGAAGAAAAGTACCAGTCTAGCTTCCCATGGGAGGGAATGCCATAGACTGGGAGCAACCACTAATAATGCCCTCTTTTGAATCCTCACCCACATAAGTTATGTTACAGTAAACCAGATAGGAACAGAAGCAACTGGCACACCAGATTTAACTATATAAATGCATTCCTAGCTGCTGCTGAAATCTGGGCATCAGGCTGAGGGATGAATCTAGGATACGCCCAAGCTGTGAACCTGAGTTCTCAGGGAGTTAAATCTCATCTAACATGAGTGGAATCCCTATTCCCTAATTTTCTCTGTGACTAACCAGGAGCATCTCTGTCCTGCCAGAATTAAGATTCAGTCTATTCTGTCTCCTGCAGTTCATGATGGCTATCAGACATTGGTTAAACACCAACACACCTTCCTTGGAATTAGGTGGAAAGAAGAGATAGAGTTGAGAATCATCAGCACACTGAACCCCAAACCTCTGGACAACTGGTTTCATGTACATGCTAAATAGCATATGGGAAAAAACAGAACCCTGAGGGACCCCACAGGCCAAAGCTCAGACTGTCAAACAGGAGTCCTCCAGCACCATCTTCTGAGTTTGCCCTTCCAGGAAGGACTAGAACCAACATTCCCGCTAAGCTGCGCAGCAGTGCTTTGGGTGCACACAGCTGAGCATGTTTTGCTGCCCATTTGCTTCCGATTGTGGCCAAAACCCCTCTCACATGGGGCAGAGACCCTGTCCAGTGCTCTGGAAAATTAGAGGGAATGTTTACTATAACTACAGTAAAACAGTGCCTACAAGTTCCATCCCAGTGAGGCAGCTCAGAAGGTTATCTGGGTTTATGTTATTGAAAGCTGCCAAGAGTTCCAGTAGAACCAACAGGGACAGACTCCTCCCTTCCAGTTTCTAGTGTAGGTCATCTACCAAGGTGACCAAATCTATCTGAGTCCCATAACCAGTTCTGAAGCCAGACTGATATGGTCTAGATAATCTGTTTCATCTAGAAAGCCCTAGAGCTGAGAGGCCACCACATTCTCTAGCACCTTGTCCAAAAATGGAACATTGGAAATTGGTTGATAATTGTCCAATAGAGGGGGGTTCAAAGAGGTTTTTTTCTGAAAGAAGCCTCATTATTGTCTCTTCTAGGCAGGATGGGATTGCACTTTGAGTCAGAGAGGCACTCACCATTTCCCTTACCCACTCAGTCAGTCCTCCCTTGGCTGCTTTTATACACCAGGAAAGATAAGGACCTGGTACACATGTAGTGGGTCTCACTTCTTCCAATATCCTGTCCATATCCTCAAGCTGCACAACTTAGAATGACTCAATTAACAGAGGACCAGCAGGTGCCAAAGTTGCATCCATAGGATCTGTATCAGCTACAGTATGTAAGTCAGAGGAAAATATTATGCAAATTTTTCACAACCACCTGTCAAGTGGTCCACACTCTCTTCTTATGGACCAAGGCGTAATAGACTCTTGACCACTCAAAACAGCTCCATAGGACATTTTTGTGCAAATGCAGTTCTGACAGAGAAGGTGGCTTTATTTGGTGCCACCAACTATGATGGAATGGGCCTTCTGGTGGCTCTCTAGCCCATGTTTGCTTAGGTTCTCTCCAAATTTTTTGCCATCATCACTTTCCATCCCACTCTTTTCATCAACCTCAGCTCTCTGGTAAACCAGTGAGCTAGTTTGGCTCCATAGGAGGGGAGCCATAGGAGTGATTGTATCAATGACCTGGCCATTTGCTCATTCTATAGATTTTGGGGCATCAGCTGACAAATGCATATTTAGGGAAAGGAGAGAAAATAGGTATCTATGATGTAACAGTGAATGTTGGTTTCACTTCTATCCTTTCCACTCTTGTAGGATTTACTGGGTAGATGCTCATCTGGATCGCATAGAGAGTGCTGATCTCAATGGGAAGCTACGCCAGGTGCTGGTCAGCCAAGTATCACATCCCTTTGCTTTGACACAGGTATGGAGGAACTTGGTGAGAAAAGCTGCAGTGTTGTTTGTGTAGCAGCACTCATAAAGAAATTGTATGTTTGACTTGTGGATGTTTGAAGAAATTCTCACGGGTTGCTGCTGCTATATTACCAAGAAAGAGAAAGTATGTTATTTGGACTCCTGTGAACAAGCTTCTGTGTAATTAATTTTTCTCTTCTTTGTGAGTAGCAGGACAGGTGGTTGTATTGGACAGACTGGCAGACTAAATCTATTCAGCGAGTGGACAAGTATTCTGGTCGGAATAAGGAAACCATCTTAGCCAATGTTGAAGGGCTTATGGATATCATTGTGGTCTCTCCTCAAAGGCAGACTGGTAAAGGCAATAATCTGGATTTCTTCACTCTGTAATTTGAATCAAAGGTTTATTTATTTATTTAAAATATTTTTACCCCACCTTTCTCCTTAAAAAGGACCGACGGCAGCCTACAATATTGAAAGACAATATTTAAAGTTAAAAGACAATATTTAAAGCTAAGAACAATGTGTATAAAGAGGCATCTTACATCATTAAAGGCAATAATTAAAGCTAGGAATGTGTATACAGATATTTTTTTTAAAAGTCACTCTGAGAGGTGGAAAACTCAAAAATGGAGAACACAGTAACACTCCATCTATAAATCGCACACGGGTGGCTAGATTATTGGGGGAAGGCTTGCCTCAAGAGAAAGGTCTTTGCTTGCTTGCAGAAGGACAGCAAAGATGGGGCCAGACAGGTCTCCTGTGGGAGGGAGTTCAAAAGTCTGGGAGCAGCAACAGAGAAGGCTGTCTCCTGTGTCCCCAGCAGATGCACCTGTGAGGGTGGTGGGACCAATAGAAAGGCCTCTCCAGATGATCTTAACACCCGAACTTGGACCCAAGCCGTTTAGGGCTTTATAGGTTAAAACCAGCATTTTGAATTGTGCCTGGAAACTGATTGACAGCCAGTGGAGCTGCTGTAACAGAGGGTGTTATGTGATCCGTGTAACCAGCCTCAGTCAGCAGTCTGGCTGCTGCATTTTGAACTCGCTGAAGTTTCCTGCCACTTTCCATTGGCAGCCCCACATAGAGTGCATTACAGTAATCCAGCCAGGAAGTAACTAGGGTGTGTATGACAGTGGCCAGATCAGATCTCTCAAGAGATGGACGTAGCTGGCACACTTGTTTTAATTGTGCAAATGCACTCCTGGCCACTGGTGAGACCTGGGCATCCGGGCTCAGAGATGAATCCAGGAGCACTCCCAAGATGCATAACTGTTATTTAAGTGGGAGTATAATACAGTACGGGCTGTATCTCTATTCCTTGATCTGCCTTTCGACTAATCAGAAGCATCTCTGTCTTGTCTAGATTAAGTTTCAATTTATTCACCCTCAACCAGTCCATTACTGATAGCAAACACTGATTTAGAGCGAAGACAGCTTCTTTGGATTTAGATGGCAAGGAGAGGTAGAGTTGGGTGTCATCCACATACTGGTGACATTGAACCCCAAAACTCAGGATAATCTCTCCCAGCAGTTTCATGTAGATATTAAATACCATAGGAGACAAAACAGACCCATGAGGGACCCACAAGTCAGTGGCCAGGGTATCAAACAGGAATCCCCCAGCACCACCTTCTGAGTTCTTTCCTCCAGGAAGGACTGGAGCCATCATAAAACAGTGCCCCCAAGTCCCATTCCAGAAAGACAGGTAAGGAGGATTCTACGGTCGATCGTATTGAAAACCAACAGGGACACAGATCCCCTATTTAGTTCCTAGCATAGGTTACCCACCAAGATGGCCAAAGCTGTCTCTGTCCCATAACCAGGCCTGAAGCCAGATTGAAATTGATCTAGATAATCTGTCTCATCCAAAAACCTCTGGAGCCGAGAGGCCACAACCCGCTCTAGCATTTCCCCCAAGAATGGGAAGTTAGATACTGGTAGATAATTATTCAGTATTGTGGGGTCCAGAGAGGGCTTTTTTAACCATGGCCTACCTCCTTTAAGCATGTGGGGTTCAAACTAGACTTAGCTTATCATGCATTTAGAAACAGTGCTCCCTTTAGTGGTGAAGGACATCCATTTGTCATAGCATGTGCCCTTCATCACCTCTGTGCTTTGCTGCATTCCAGTCTTGTGACTGGTCTTCAGAATATACAGTATATCACAGAAGTGAGTACATCCCCTCACATTTCATAAATATTTTAGTATATCTTTTCATGTGACAACACTGAAGAAATGACACTTGGCTACAATGTAAAGCAGTGAGTATACAGCTTGTATAACAGTGTAAATGTGCTGTCCCCTCAAAATAACGCAACACACAGCCATTAATGTCTAAACTGCTGGCAACAAAAGTGAGTACACCCCTAAGTGACAATGTCCAAATTGGGCACGAAGTGTCAATATTTTGGGTGGCCATCATTATTTTCCAGCACTGCCTTAGCCCTCTTGGGCATAGAGTTCACCAGAGCTTCATAGGTTGCCACTGGAGTCCTCTTCCACTCCTCCATGACGACATCACAGAGCTGGTGGATGTTAGAGACCTTGAACACCTCCACCTTCCGTTTCAGGATGCCCCACAGATGCTCAATAGGGTTTAGGTCTGGAGACATGCTTGGCCAGTCCATCCCCTTTACCCTCAGCTTCTTTGGCAAGGCAGTGGTCGTTTTGGAGGTGTGTTTGGGGTCGTTATCATGTTGGAATACTGCCCTGTGGCCCAGTCTCCGAAGGGAGGGGATCATGCTCTGCTTCAGTATGTCACAGTGCATGTTGGCATTCATGGTTCCCTCAATGAACTGTAGCTCCCCAGTGCCGGCAGCACTCATGCGGCCCCAGACCATGACACTCCCACCACCATGCTTGACTGTAGGCACGACACACTTGTCTTTGTACTCCTCACCTGGTTGCCGCCACATACGCTTGACATCATCTGAACCAAATAAGTTTATCTTGGTCTCACCGGACCACAGGGCATGGTTCCAGAAATCCATTTCCTTAGTCTGCTTGTCTGCAGCAAACCGTATGCAGGCTTTCTTGTGCATCATCTTTAGAAGAGGCTTCCTTCTGGGAGGACAGCCCTGGAGACCAATTTGATGCAGTGTGCGGCGTATGGTCTGAGCACTGACAGGCTGACCCCCCACCCCTTCAACCTCTGCAGCAATGCTGGCAGCACTCATATGTCTATTTCCCAAAGCCAACCTCTGGATATGACGCTGAGCATGGGCACTCAGCTTCTTTGGTCGACCACGGCGAGGCCTGTTCTGAGTGGAACCTGTCCTGTTAAACCGCCCTATGGTCTTGGCCACCGTGCTGCAGCTCAGCTCAGTTTTTGCCAATCTTCTTATAGCCTAGGCCATCTTTATGTAGAGCGACAATTGGTTTTTTCAGATCCTCAGATAGTTCATGACCATGAGGTGCCATGTGGAACTTCCAGTGACCAGTCTGAGCGAGTGAGAGCGAGAACACCTGCTCCCCCTTCACACCTGAGACTTGTGACACTAACGGGTCTCATGACACCAGGGAGGGAAAAGGGCTACTTGGCCCCAATTTGGACATTGTCACTTAGGGGTGTACTCACTTTTGTTGCCAGCGGTTTAGACATTAAGGGCTGTGTGTTGCGTTATTTTGAGGGGACAGCACATTTACACTGTTGTACAAGCTGCATACTCACTGCTTTACATTGTAGCCAAGTGTCATTTCTTCACTGTTGTCACATGAAAAGATATACTAAAATATTTATGAAATGTGAGGGGGTGTACTCACTTCTGTGATATACTGTAATACAGGCCGTTTTGCAGATGTAATTACTGAGGCATGCGTCTCTGAAGAAATCCATTAGAATCATAGAAAAGTGAAGCTGGAAGGGGCCTACAAGGCCATCAAGTCCAACTCCCTGCTCAATGCAGGAATACAATCAAAGCATATCTGCCAGGTGATTATCCATTGTCAGAGGAAAAAGTCCTAATCACATATAATTTCTTTTAATATCATGCTAAGCATGATATGAAGTCTATAGGTTACTCACCTTTGATATAACATCTAGTAATTGTGTACATTGATTACTACCATATCATGGGTTTAGGAGTGATTCTGAAGAACCTTGGGGTGGGGGCTTGCCATGCAAAAAATATTCTGGGGCATTAGCTTCTGGCAGCCTACACTGTTTCAATAAAACTCATGCTGGTACACATACTTGAGGAACTCTATTCACACACACACCCCCCAAACTTTAGAATGTGTCTCTCCTGTAGCATGAGGGAATCCACTTTCTTTCAGTTGATGTAGACAGGAAGCATGTTTCTACAGACAGCAAGTAAGGGGCAAAAATTTTGAACCCACTTTGAGAAAACATGAAATACTTAAATATTATCTACCAAAAAGCGAATTCCCACTACATACCAAACTGAATTGGAGGAAAATAAAGGAAAGGGCATGTATCACTTGGTTCTCAGGGGCTGTCCTTCATTTATAAGAGGCATTCTAAACCACCTGCAGTCAAGAACACAGTTGGAAAGGACATAAAAGCTGCTTCTCACTCCAGATATTACAATTGCAGGAGCAAGTTAGCTTCTACACACAGCCTGTGGGCCACAGGTGTTTCTATGCATTTCTTTACTTACCTTCAGAGAAGTGAGTACTTTCTAGTCACTCTTACATGGGTAAGGTAAACTGATGAAATTGCAGATAACAGTGTTTGTGTTGTGAATGCAGAAACCTCCCATTTAGTATTGATTGTCAGCATCCTGTCCTCTTTTAGAAGGAAGAATGAAGAGAACAAAGGGACTTTATAACTAGAGCCCTTGGAGATAAATTTATTCATATGCCTTAGGACTGGCTAAAAGACAAATCTCTCTAACATACTTTGCCTGTCATAATGACAGTAATTTCACTTGTTGTTTAGACCTTTTACTGTAAGCTTTCAAATTGGTTTTTTTCTTGGCTCTGGGGGAAAAACTGTAAGCATTTTGTGATATGAAATTGAATAGAAACTTGTTGATTGGGGAGGAGTGCCAAATAAGGTAAAGAAGTCAGCTTTACTATGACCCAGTATTTCCTACTATTTACAGCCTCCCAGTGGTCCAGACATTAGCAGGCCCCACCCTGAAAAAATAAAGACTAGGATCTTGTGAAAGACTAGGATTTCATCAAGTAATTTGATATAGTTTCCTGGGATCAATTAATCATGTCAGTGTTGGATATATATGTCACAGGTCTTCCACAGCATAAGTGGATATTTGAATTATGCATGCCCACAACTGAACTGTAGGCATTTGTACTAGTGATAATATCTAGAGCAGCTTTCTGAGTTCTTCGTGTGCCAGTTCTAAAGATAAAAAGAGAAGACCTCTAAAAACAGAGGAGGGACTCTTAAAGCCCTTGTTGAATACTGGCAGGTGAAGTTCCATGTTTTACCACCTTTTATTACTGTCATCTTTTCATCTGAATTTGGACTATTAAAGCTGTTGCTTCTACCACTCCTTAAATATCTTATTTGCACTGAACACCCTATTAGGAGCACTATAGGTTGGATGCAGCTTGACAGCACATACACTCACAGGCTTGTCTGTAGCATATAGGACAAACTGTGTTTCTAAAATCAGGTGCAGGTGTATACTAAGATTTTGTAGCTTTGAGACAAGCTGCAGCTCAGTTTGCATGCAGGCAGACAAGGATCAAAATGGCAATAGATTAGATGTTTGGCTACCAAGCACCAGATCCACAAAAAGGGCTTACATCAGGCAGAAAATCAAATTCCAAGGCAGCACTAGAGGGTCAGAGGAACCAGAAACAAATTTCAAGTCAAAGACAGACAGATAGGCAGGAGTCATGATTCAGGGACGTAGAAGAGCAGGCCAAGTCCTCCAGGGCAAGAGGAGTTGTTTAGATAAGTAGATTGGCTGCAAAGACTTGAGAATCACTATTGTCTAAGACAACTCAGGGTACAGCAGGCCCTTAAAAGGTGGTAATCCATGTTAAACTAGGAGATCAGTTGCTCTGTTCCGGCCGGAATTGTGACCTTGGGAACTTCTCTTTCACGAAAGCCTAGCCTCCAAGGTCTCTTGAGGTCCCAGACTGCCAGTGGTTTGGTAGAGGTCCTGGTTCAAGGCCTTCTTTCCGCAGCACACATGCATGGACGCATGCACATACACAATGTGACACCTTACAGATTCACATCACATTTAGTGACGAAAATGTGCGCAATCTTAATCTGGCAATGTGTGACTATGTATGTAGGTTTTCTCCCTGCTGATTTACAGTATTTTCACCAACCTCTAAATCAGTTGCTTGGTTGCCTGTGTTACTATAAAATCTGTGGGTGAAAAGTTTATGTTAGAACCACTGTGTTAGATAATCAGCCATAAGTATTTTGGTGAAATGAATGTGAAGCCCTTGTGGTTGAAGACAGAAAATGATACTCTTGCTTCAGATGTGATGTCTTATCTTCCAGGCACAAACGCTTGTGGAGTGAATAATGGAGGCTGTACTCATCTCTGCTTTGCCAGGGCTTCTGATTTTGTTTGTGCATGTCCAGATGAACCAGATGGGAGACCTTGCTCCATAGGTAAATTGTTTGGGTTGTAAGCCTCCAAGCACAAATCATAAGCTGTGCTTCTGTTGAACAAGGATTGCTCCAAATGGGACTTTTCTATGCATTAAAAATAAGCTAGCTTCAGATTAAAGAGCCAGATATATATTGAAATGTATCTCCTTACCGAAGTATTCAAAGGCCTCATTGCAGAAAGCTCTATTTTGTTTCCTCACTACTCCATTTATTTAAAATTTGGTTTTCCCCTGGGTGGAAATGTGTCCCAGGAGGAAAATCACAGATGCATGTTTTAGTGCTAAGATTTACAGTTCAGAGTTGCTTGTTCTATTTCATTGGCATTTTGCATGCAGTTGCTTCAAAGAGGTGCATGCGTATAACACTGAGATGTTGCTTAGGGATGGTTGCAGCTTATGTACAAGCTCTAGCTGTATAGCAGTGCTCATTATTTACTTTGTAATATTTTTTTCTGTACCACAATAGAAACCTTACTGTCTCTTGCTATATCTAGAACAGCAAACTGCTAATTTTCCCATTTCATAGGACTTAATTATCTCCGTTGCTTAAGGTTTTCTCTCTCTCTTTCTCTTTCACATAGTTGCTGGCATGGGGCCTCCAATTCCTGAAACCACTCATTCAAGCAAAAAGAGTCAAATTCCTACTGGCAGATCTGGCTCTTCCACAAGCAAGCCCCATGTATCTGTGGAAACAACAGGAGGAAAGTGAGTAGCTTCACTTATTTAAAATGTGATTTTGTGGGAAGGTAGTGCTCCATCTTTTTCTTCACAGATGTTTTTCCTCTGCTAGGCAGGATAGTTCTAGCTACCATAGAAAAGAAGTTTTATAAATCTTTACTGGATAATATAATATACTAGGAGCATTTCTATTCATGCCATTGCATTCTCTGTCCTGTGCCAATGATTACTCATTTTTAAAATATATTAAATAAGGTTTGTTTGTTTTTTAGAAAAACAACCTAGCAGCAAGCTTCCTTGCAATATATTAAATGATCTTCATTTTTTAAAAGCAACAACAACTTAGCAGCAACTTTTTGGTAGCTGGACTATACTTGGGTAGAAAAATAGACTGCTGTTATTCTTCGTGACTGTTTTAGTTCACTTCACCTTGGTTCATTCTGTCATAGGATAAGTGGTTCTCTTGAAGTTGACCTTTTGTGCCTTTCTGTTGTGTAGCTGCTCTGACAAAAAGGTTGGCCAGGACCTGTGCAACCGAGCAAATGAAGCTGTGCTGGCAACTACAGGTGAGAGTCTCTATTATCCTGTACTATGCAAATATTGGAAACGCATCAAGCAAGCCAGGAGCATGAGTTGAAAGTATACAAACTTATTTTGGCTAAAGTAAAAAAAGTGGACTGTTTGCTGTTGACAGTTGCCCAGCTTACACCACAATTCAGATTGACGAATTAAAATATTTCATACCTTATAGCAACAGATTTCAGGGTTCGTATGTTAAATAAAATCCTATTAAAAGAACTTCATACAGTTTAAATACTTTCAAACTGTTAAAACATCTTAAAATAGTTTAATAATTAAAGCAAGATTAAAACAGGCAGAAGAATTAAACACCTGTATGTTAGTTACCAAATGTCCATGCAAACAGATTTTAATTTGTCATAAAAATAAAGGCAATGTGGGCATCAGTTGGGCTTCCAAGGGGAGGGCATCCTGTAACTGGGGCATTACATCTAAAAACGTCCTCTTCTGTATCTTCACACATTGTCAATGGTGGTATACAGAGGAGGGCTTCATGAGTAGTAGTTAATAATTGGACAGATATGTTAGAGGAAAGACAGTACCTCAGATATCTAGGTCCTAAGCCATTTAGGTCTTTAAAAGTAATTGTCAATAATCAGACTAGGATCATATTGTTAGCCAGTGCAGTTCTTTCAGGACTGGTGTCATATGGGTTCTGAAAGGCATTCCTGCCACTAGTCTCTACCTGCTACATATTGCATTTGCTGCAGCTTCCATGTTGTCTTCAAAGGCAGCTCCCCATAGCGTGCATTGTTCTAGTCTGAATGCAGAGTTCCCCTGGGTGGACTACTATGGCCAGAGTATTCTGTCTAGGACCAGTCTTAGCTGGTGAGTCAACCACAGGAGGCCCCAGTCACTCCAAGCAGCTGAGTCAGCCTGTTCCTCCAATGAAATAGATGGTTCAAGGAATACCCCCAAGATATCCCAACTTTCTCCTTCAGGAGAGTTCATCTCCATCAAAAACAGGTTTCCTGCCCTCCTCTTAGACATGAGAACGATCAGCTACAGAGCCTCTGTGTTCTCTAGATTCAGTTTCAGTTTATTGGCCTTCAATTAGCCCATTACAGCATCCAGAGAATAGTTTAGTACTTTGCCCAGTCACAACTGACTCCAATGACATACGAAAATAGACTGGATATAATCAGCTTACTCATGTCATACAACTCCACAATTTCTGATCACCTCACCCAGCAACTTTATATAAATGTTAAAGAGTGTAGGGGACAGAATGGAATCCTGTGGTTTGTAACTGTTGTGTGTCATCAAGATGCTTCCAACTTATGGTGACCCTATGAATAAATGACCTCCAAAAAAGGTCTTATCGTTATCAGTCCTGCTCAGCTCTTCGAAACCATGGCTCTCTATATTGTGTCAATCCATTTTTTAAGGGCTTCCTCCTTTCCTACTATGTTCCATTTTCCTGGAGTTATTGCCTTTTCCAGAGAATGTTCAAAGTACCACAGTATCAGTTTAGACATTTTAGCTTATACTAAATTCAGGCCTGATTTGATTAAGACCCCACTAGTTTGTCTTTCTGGCAATTCATAATATCTGTAAAACTCTTGCACAACATCACATTCTGAGTCAATTTTTTCTTGTCAGCTTTCACCATTCTCCACTTTTCAGATTTGTACATAGAAATTGGAGTACCATAGTGTGAGTGATCTCAGCTTTAGTTTCCTAAAGTGTAAGAATCTTCTCTAATTCCCTTGTAGCTGCCCTTACAAGTCTCATCTACTTTCAATTTTTTGGCTGCAGTCCCCATTTGAGTTGATGATTGAATCAAAGTATAGAAGATCCTTAACAATTTTCACTTTTTTCTTGTCAGCACTAGAATCGTGTAATTCTTAGTCTTCAACTGTAATCCTGCTTTTGGACTTTCTTCTTTAACTTTCCTCAGTAATCATTTCAAGTCATTACTATTTTCCGCCAGTAATATTGGTATCATCTGTATTTCTTTAATTACTGGTGTTTCTTCCATGAATTGTCACTCCTGAATGTAATCCAGTTTTTCCATGTTCTGTCTATAGGTTGAACAGACAGATAAAATATACCTTTGTATATTATTACCAATTGGAGACCTTCTGTTTCTCCATAGTTTGCTCTAACAGTAGCCTCTTGTCTAGAGTATAGGTTATGCATTGGGATGATCAAATATTGTGGCACACTCATTTCTTGTAGAACAATTCATAACTTTTCATGATCCATATAGCCAAAGGCTTTGCTTAATATCTGTAAAACATAGAATGGTTTTCTTCTCTAATTCTTTGGTATTTTCTAGTAGCCAGTGACCAGTATTCTGTTCAATTCAGGTTGAACATTTGGCATTTTTCACTCCGTATATAGTAAATGTCTTTGTTGCATAATTTTGAACAACATTTTGCTTTCCCAATAAATAAATTGTCCTATAGTTAATATTATTGTTACTATTTGGTGTCTCCTTTCTTTGAGAATGGAATGAATATTGAATGTTTCCAGTCTATGAATTGCTGTTTTGTTTTTATATTTAATGATGTATTCTTGTTAGGATTTTAATAGATTGAATCTCTGTTGCTTGAAATAGCTCTGTTAATATTCCATCTATACCTAATGACATATTGCTTCTTGCTGCTTAAAGAGAAGCTCTCAAGTCACTTTTTAAAATTTAAGATTCTTCAGAAAAGGATTCTTGTTTGAAGGAATCTGTCATCCTATTTTGTTGTTGTTCTAGTTCATTGCAATAATTATTATAATGGTTCCCTTTGGTACTACATGCAAGTTTCTGAAAAGTTCCATTTAGGATTCTAGTCTTATTTCTGTTGAATTTTACTGTTTCTTTTCATCTCTTGTTAACAATTTTAAGTGTTTCTTTCATAATCCATTGTAACTTTTCTTTACTTTTGACTACCACAATAGTGGAATTGTTGGGGTTTTTTGCATTCCTCCTTGATAAAATATGCAGTTTCAGTTCATAGTTCTTCTAGTTCATACTCAGTTTAGTAATGCAAGTCTATTCTTTACATGGTCTTCAAATTCTTCACAAATGTTATTTAAATTATATTTTGGCACTATGATTATTGACATGTTCTTTTTCAATTGTTTTATATTAACAGTTCATGGTCAGCCTAACTGTCTACTCCTGGTCTAATTTTTGCAGAGAATACAGTTTCTCCATCTTCTGCTGCCAATTATATAGTCTGTTTGATTTCTGCACTGGCTATCTAATAATGTCAATAATTGCAATTATCTGTTTGGTTGCCTGAAGCATGTATTTGGCATAAACAATTGTTAGCTTCATAGAATTTTATGAGTCACTTTCCTGCCTTGTTTCTAATTCCTAGGCCAAATTCTCCAATGATGTTTGGTTTCACTTTATTTCCTTCTTTTGCATTCCACTCACCAATAATTATGAGCACATCCTTGTTTTGGTGTGCAGTCAGTTTTATCCAGGATATTTGCATAATAGTTTTCAATTTTATCATCTTTAGCTTCTTTAGTTGGAGCATAAGACTTCAATAAGTTATATTGATAACCTTTCCACAAAGTCTGGTTGATAATATTTGGTCATGTTTTGTGCTGTGTATCCCTTCATTGTGTCTCCTTTTACTATTAAGAGTTTTGTTTTGAGTTTGTCATTTCCAGAATAAAACAATTAGTCATTGTCTGAATTAAAATGTCATTTTGCTTTCACTTTACTTTGTCCACCCCAAATACTACAAGACCACTGGGAGGACCTACTGCCAGTTTGTCATGAAGAGCCAAGGTGGTCTTCTGAGCCAGACTCTCTGTTGTTAACCTTTATTCCTTGAAGGGATTACTGACCTATGATGGTATGATCTATGATTGTAGAGTCATAGAGATGTGTCTAGGTAAACGTAAAGGTTCCCCTTGACAATTTGTCCAGTCATGTCCGACTCTAGGGGGCGGTGCTCATCCCCGTTTCCAGGCCATGGAGCCAGCGTTTGTCCGTAGACAGTTTCCGTGGTCACTTGGCCAGTGGGACTAGATACGGAATGCCGTTACCTTCCCACCGTAGTGGTACCTATTTATCTACTCGCATTTTTACATGCTTTCGAACTGCTAGGTTGGCAGGAAGAGATGTGTCTACCTATCATTAAATAATGTCTCTGTGTTTAATGTTTAATATTTTATGTTAACATTTTAATATGTTAATATTTTACTGAAAAACTCAACATGTTGCAAAAATACCAGATATGCAAAACATTCATTAAGGAAAATATATATTAATGACAGTGTTCAGATGTCTGGTCTACAACACCTGCCATCCACATCAGTGCTGTCCATTGTGATGGAAGACCAATACCTCTTTATGGTAACAAGAGCATTTTCTGCTTTTGTTAACTTTCTGTTCTCTTTCAGGTGAAGGGCTACATGTCAGTTATGTTATTGGAGGACTTCTTAGTATCTTGATCATTCTGTTGATAGCTGGTGCTATAATTATATACAGGTATGTACCTTGCTCTCTTTTCATTCCACTAGCTTTATGAATTTATCAGCTGGGTGAAACACTTCCAAAAAAGGCCAAGCCTTCCTTTCTATGGTTAAAAAAATGTTTCCCTGGACCAGCGTTCCCTCTAAGGTGCATGTGCACATGCGCAGCAGCAGCCGGTGTCAATGTCTGCTTGCTTCTGGGTTTTAGATGAAATCCTGCCCATGCACAGATGGGCGAGGCTCCCATACGGCTGATGAAAATTAGAGGGAACATTGCATTGGACTAAATTCCAGAGGAAGTAGCCTTGTTTGTCTGCAACAGTAATATGTGATGTGGTGGTATTCTTACAGACTAACTGTAGAAATAGAGTTACAGACTACATGGGGTTAAGAAAACCAAATAAAAAGAAAGGGCGAATAATTGTAACGCTGGATAATGATGATTATGATGCTGATATTCCCAAGTTACTGTTCTTAATGTTAGTGGCCACTCCTTTTCTATTTGTCTCTAAAAATGTCAGCATTGATTATAACAGATGGGCAATTGTGGCCCTTCAAATGGCTAGGGTCTGATGGAAGTTTTAGGCCAGAAACATCTAGAGGGCCACTCTTGCCGACCCTTGGATTACTTGTTACACAATAGAGCAACTAATGCTCAAGTTCATGTCTCCCCTGTAGAAAGCATTGACCTCACTGTCTCTCATACATGTTTTCTTGGGAATCATCCGTAGAAATCAAGTGCAGTTTGCACATGCCTTTGTTTGAGTCATGCGTACTGACCCTTTGAACCTTTTGCATGAAAATGATTCTCTCTGTGAGTGGACTTGCCCTTTTCTTGGCATAAATGAAACCTTGCTTCTGTGCACTGGTGTGGTATAAGTGTATGGACAACTGAAGGCATGTCTCTGATGAAACTGATTTTCTTGGGGGTTAAATAAGAGAAATATGCACTACAAGTTATGTTTTTTGCTGGTTTTCTGGGATGGGGCTTTAGCTGTAGAACTTTCAAATTGCAATTAGGAAATGCATTCTGTCTATTGACAATAGATGTTGTGTTTCTGTAGACACAAGAAATCCAAGTTCACAGATCCTAGCTTAAGTAATCTTACCTACAGTAACCCATCTTACCGGACATCGACTCAAGAGGTGAAGATTGAAACAGCTCCCAAGCCTGCCATGTATAACCAGTTGTGTTTTAAGAAGGAGGTAAGAGATGCTTTCATAGGCTAAGATATCTTTGTTAAGCACTTGCAGTATTAAGAACCAGTTCTCAATAGGCCTAGTTAATTTGCCCTGTTCTTAGATGATTTAATCAGTGTACTGTATGTTTTACCTCCCATTATTAGAAGACTATTGAGCAAACTCATACAGGTCAACCAACACTATATTTTGCTGGTTTGACTGTAGTTCTCTGATTGCCATGAGCTGATGATGACTGTCTCCAACCCAAATCCCAGTGCCACGTGTGGCCTTTTCTGTTTAGTAAGCATTCAGTGGTAGAAGGATATGCCTGTGCAGTGTACAGATCATTGGTAGGCAACAGATGAGGAATTTTTGCATTAGTACAGGTGCCACTGTTGGGCCATAGGTGGTTGCAGGGCACTTAGTCTCTGCTTTGTCTTTCCTCTTCAGCAGCTTTCTCACCCCTCTGATAGCCTTGCACCATTCCTCTTTTGACCTGCCCACAGCCTCACAGGTATCACATTGCTGTATTTGTGCAATCTCTACTTCCCTTATTCCTGTACTGATGAATGGCCTGCTGCTGTCCTGCATTACTTGCTACATGGTTGCTTCTGTCTGTGTGTGTGTGTGTTTGTGTGTGTGTGTGTGTGTGTGTGCCCACACACATACCTGTGTGCCCTAAAATACCTCTGCCTTTGAGTGTTGGTAAAGAAGAAAAGTTGTTCCTAGTGCAGGTTCTTTGATGTTTACGTTGGCTCTCCAATTTTATACAGCTTAGGTTTGTTTAATTTTAATGTTCATACTCCATGATGATGCATATGCAGAGTACGGTCAGCTGAAGAGGTCCTTCTCTGGTGAGGCATAGGAAAGTCTTCATTACTGCAAATAATGTCACTTTCCCCTTTTCCCTGTCCAGCTCATGTGTATTTCACTGCTTTTATGAGAGTTTTCCTAAATCTTTTGATCTAATAACACAATTGTTGAGATGATTGTTTTGTGTAACTTTCTAATTCTAGTGTTTATGCCCTTCTGACTCCTTTGTTATGTTGTGTTAACTTAATCTGGCTTGTGTCCTACTCAAGTATTGATAATATTTTACGTTATTTTCTACAGCGGTACCTCAGTTTACGAACGCCTCAGTTTACGTAATTTTCAGTTTACGAACCGAAATCCATAGAAAATAATACCCCGGTTTACGTTTTTTTCCTCCCCCCCCCCCCCATTGTACTAAAGGGTTTCTCCAGGACGCATTGCACCTGGAGGTTTCTAGCGCTGCCCCCATTCCTAGCACAATCCGTGTTTTGGTTTACAAAATTTCCGCATTACGTAATGTCCCGGAGGACACATTAATTTCGTAAACCGAGGTACGGCTGTATATGCTGAGCACAGGAGGAACTTCTAAAAGTCAACTAACAGCAGACTGTCTTTCTGAGAGTCTTTGCCTTTGCCTTTTCATCATCTATGCTGAATCTCAGTCTCCTTCTTGAATGCTTGTTTTTTGCCAGTGTTTCTGTTTTTTGTTTTGTTTTTGTTTTTACTTTTCATGGCTTTGGATATATTACTGGTTACCTTTCTCTCAGTATATTCGCCTTCCATATTATTCTGTCTTTCCATCACCTGAGGGAATGTACAGTTTGCCACAGAATTTCTAGTAACAGGTGATCCACTAGATAAAGGATTGCATACCTCTTGTAGGTAGTATCTCCTGCTGATTTATAAATGAGATAAATTACCTGTTTTGGTATTCAGATGTGAAGTGGTGAGGCAGAACAGTTGCTTTCCTCTTTGTTCCCTTCCTCAGATTCTGCTCAGTTTCTCTAGTGATCTTATGTTTTTCTTCTTTTTCTGCCTAATATTGCCAGAGAAGTTTGTTGGTTACTTTTCCTCAGTAAGCATTTAATAGCTTGTTTGCTGCACACTCCTTAAGTCTGGATCATTTAGATTAGTCTTGCACAACCCAGTGCCATCCAAATGTGTTCAGTTACTTCTCCCACAACCCTCAGTCCTGGGAATGATGCATCTTTTTATCAAACGCATCTGGGAAATGTTGGGTTTGGGAGATCTGGCGCAGGTGGAGCAATGAAGGTTTGGTGATGGGCAAGTTGGAGAACAGGAACATGAAGACAGTGGTCTTCTGCTTCCTTCCAGTTGTGTGATGTGACTTGTTCAAAAGGCAGGTGCCAGTCTTTCACTGGTTCTTTATGCTTTCTCCGTCAACTTTGCATGTCTCATGTTATTGTCTCTGTCTGCAGGCAAGCTCTGATCAAAACTACACCAAGGAAAAGATCAAAATTGTAGAAGGAATTTGCCTCTTGTCCAGTGATGAGTCTGAATGGGATGACCTCAAACAGATACGGAGCTCTCGAGGATGTATTCTCCGTGACCACGTCTGCATGAAGACTGACACAGTCTCTATCCAAGCCAGCACCGGGTCACTGGATGACACTGAAACTGAGCAGCTGCTGCAGGAGGAGCAGTCTGAGTGCAGCAGCATCAATGTAGCAGCTACCCCTGAGCGTCATGGCTCTCTTCCGGACACAGGATGGAAGCTTCAGCGCAAACCCTCAACAGAAAGTGAAGTTTAAAGCACAAACAGAGACACTTGTCCCTCCTTCTCTGTCATTCGCTCTGATGATCTGAGGATCTTGCCCACTATTCAAGGAGGAACTCAGAGACTTCCCTCTATTTCATTTGGACCCCAGAGACTGACTTGGGTGAGGAGCCTGAGTTAGTTTGTGCCTTTGAGACTGATGGGACACAACTCAGAGACCCTTTTTGGCTCATTGTTAGTTTATGTTTATTTATATGTCCTCTGTTTCTAAAAGCTGTGGTGTTGAATTCAGCAGGATCTTTTCTCAGCTGACTCTGATACAGCTTTCATTCAGTCAAGTACACACGCTGGCCAAGGATTCTGCACTGCTGGTGGCCAAAATTACTGAACTTGTCCACTCCTGATCCCTGTTGCCTTCCTTCCAAGGCTTTTGGCACTAACTGGATTTTGCACTGCGTTCTTCCTTCTTTAAGGGGAAATGGTTGGGGCCAGCAGAGGTTGCATGGCATGAGAGAAATGATGTGAGTGATTATCAAGTTGCTTTAGCAGATACCTGTACAAGGAGAGCTGTAGTTTCATTTCAGGGGTCAGTAAAATATCAACTTTCAAGCTATGGGAAACAGCCCAATCCAATACTTGCTATAAGAGTAAAGCAATCAGTCTGTTGCTGGCAACAGAAATTGCCTGTGCTGTGCCCAGTTTGTTGTACCAGGGTGCCCACTCTCTTCCTAAAACATAACTTTGCCTTTTGCAGATAGAGGTTTCACATCTGTTCTCTGTGGATGCTCACTTTTACTGTGCTTCTGATGAGGTTTGAGTTGCGAGGAATATGCTGGATACCATGGCTTTCTATTATACGTCTTTCCTATGCTTGTAAGCCCCTCCTCTGGAAGTGTGTGCTACTGAAAACAATGTAAGGCTGTTTATTATTATTATTTTTATTTTTAACTTGGACTCAGATTCAACAAGAAATATATTCAGAACTTCATCTGCAGTGTGTTGCTGGATAAACCCAGTAGGGGGCTTACTCTAAGTCTTTTTTCCCCAGTGTTTGGTTTTGGAGGTTCTGGAAGAAAAGATTTGTTCACGCCTTTTTCTTTTATTTGCTATATACCTCAGCAATGAAAATATGATGTTCAGAAGTAGGTGTGTACAATTGAAAGGTAATTATTATAAGTGAGAAGGCATGGCAGGCAGGTAGGTAATCCAGCAAGAGACACACTATGAGTGTTGTATTCTTTCTTCACTGCACCTAATCACTAATCTTTTCATGCTACAAGAAGGAGCCTTAGAATGTTTGATGTGTTGCAGTTTGTGTTACAAATACTTCTTGCACAGGATTCAGAGACTATTAGGCAATACAAGACTTAAATTGCAGACAAGTCCTTCCCAGAACCAGCAGTGTTTATTTTCTAGGAAAATGTGGCACTATCATCCATTGTAGTGCTGCAAATGCCTCCTTTGTGGTGTGTGTGATGATTAATGAACAATGCACAGCCTTTGGTTGTGTGAAGTTTCCTACACCTATACCATTTTGTTCAATTTAGAAGGAAGGACACTGGAAAATTCTGTGAAGGACTCCAACAAGGTTTTGTCCATTTCTCCTTTCAAACCTCCCTCATTAAATTTGTGGTTTTCCCCCCCAAAAGTTATTTGGAGGCTGTTCCTTGGTTTTTTTCACCACTGGACCCTTCCCACCTTTCTTGCTTTCCCTGTGTAACAACTCTATATTGCTGTCACTAAGGGACTCCTGCTCCCATTTTTCCAACTGGGCATACTACTTTACATGCCAGCAAAAAAGCAATGTATGTGTGTACACAACCATATACTTACATATATCAAAGGAGTCTGTTCACTAGAGAGCTAGCATTGGTTGTCGAATAGCAGCTATTTTGGCTGCTGCTCACGGTGTATGGGAAGCAATTCTAAGTAGCACACCTTTGTCATAGATGTATGCGTAAATGTTTCTCTGCTATGGCTCAGTCATTAGGATGTAAGTCCCTACATTCTTCCATCAAAAGCCTACTTGTTCTTGCCTAGTCTAATACAGCCTCTGAGCTGTGTTTTCCCATGTGAGACTACTACCTATGATTAACTGTTTTGCCATTTAGTGTACACTGCTTTTCAGCATTTGTTGCATTTGCTTCCTTAGTTACCTGGCAAATGATCAATAGACTATAATTTAATATTAGTCTGTTATAGCATAAACAGAAAAGAATTATTATGGCAGCTGAAGGACTAACACATTTGTTATAGCAAAACCAGCAAAGTGGCACTTGAAGACTAACAAGTGTTATTTGGCATAAGCTTTTGTGGACTGTAGCCCACGTCTTCAGTCCTTGTTTCCACTATTTCTCATCTGCATTCAACCTCTCCAGAACCATTCCTTTCCCCAGCCAGATTTCTTGTTTTAGAGCCTGGTTGGGAAGAAAGACTAAAAACAAGGGAGGGATTCGTGGTGAGGGGAACAATTAGGGGCACCATCTATTCCTCTAATTTTTGCCACCATATTCTCCATCCTGCCCATGCACTAGCATTGCAAGGGAAATACAGTGTTCAGAACCACTGTCCCTTTGTTAATGTCTAAATCCACCCCTTTGCAAACTTCCTGTTTTTCATCAGTTTCCAGTTTCTGTCCTTTCCTGAAAACTGCCCCCCACCCATGGCTGGTTCTTTATTTTGGTCTAATACTTTAGTTATGTCCATGTTATCAGCTTACTTTCCTCTGCCTACTTCTGAACAATTGGATACATTCCCCCATCTAATGAGTGATAGATACGTTAGTGATTAAATGGTGTTCTGTGGAACATGGAGTAGTAACATGAACAACAGTGATGTTTACTATTCATTTGGGGAAAAGGCAGTATAGAGGAATTATGGTAGCTATATACAGTATTTTTGCCTTTTCACTGATGGAGGGATTATGGATTAAATTACTGAACCTTGGTTGATTTTCATTCCTATGAAGTGTTGGCTACGATTGGGACATGGACCTATCTTTGTGTTTATTATGGGCTTTCCCACTGCTGCCAGGGGAGAATGTATTAGATTTTAATTTAATTATATTTATTTTAGTTGTATCCAAATGTTGTGGTCTTGTCCACTGAAACTTCCTCAGATTGAGGAATGAGGAAACAAAGTCTTAGCAAGGGATATGGATTTAAGAGTAGCTCTGCAAAATTAAGATCATGCATTTGGGGAAAGAGTGTAAGAAATATGTAATCAAATGACATTGGTAAGGGGAATGAGGATGTGGTGAAATTTTGAATATAGCCAGTGGAATCTAGAAGAACAATCTATTGAAAATGGGGCCTGGGAAAAAGTATTTGAAAATGACTGTGTCCTCCCGGCTAAGGAAATGCAGCTTCAGCAGAGCACCAATGTGTTTTCAACTCAGCTATACTTGCCTCCCCTTGAAAACACTCTCCTTGTTCTTGGTAAGACACTTTCTGTGACACATTCCAGTTGTTAGACGTCTCTGTTGAACTGCTTTCTCCAAACTCTTCATCTGACTCTTCTGCTGTATAATTAGCAGGAGTCAAAATGGCTGCCAGGAATTGGAAGAATGGCACCTATATAGCTTTTTGCCCACTTGTGAAGTAAGCAAGAATGAGATTTCCTGTTCTCTCATGCACAAGCAAGCTTTGGGCAATGCTGCTGCTGGTTTTGGGGCTCTTCGCTTGCACGCTGAAGAAGAAAAGTCCTATTGCACTGGGACTTTACAGAATGGGAAAAGGCCAGAAGTGCACTGATTTACTATGTAAAAAAGCAAAGATTTCTCTCCTGTCTGTCCTCAGCTAATGGAAACAATGTCTGCGTTTCTGTGTAATGGTTTTAACAGTACTCACTGGAGAGAATTGATTTTTCTGGAGTTATTTAACCACTATGTTCAGTATTTTAGGCAATGATGATGATAATTTAATATAAATTTAGCTTTTCTTAATCATTCTGCTTTTTTGAGTTTTGAATCATAAATGTTACCTATGCCTGAGTCCAAAAAAGACCCTATAGAACCTGATCACCTTTTAAGAAACAGTTGAATTGGGAGCTGTTTGAAAACTGGGGAATGTGGATTCGTTTGGTGGCACTTCTGCACATTGAAGTTCTAATATGTCTGAAGCTCAAATCAGTGGGATTACTACCTGGGTATAAATTTGAACAGTGCTTCAAATAGTTTCTTTTTTGGACCAAACCTCCCAGAATTCTTCATCCACCAACTACAGGATGGGGAGGGGACAAGACCATTCCTTGTCCTGAGTCAGCAGGGCTTTGAGAGGTGGTAGTGAACTCCAGCTGGCATTTGATCAACATTCAGCAGATTCCTCCAATGTATGTAAACTGTGTTTTTCAGAAGTCCTATACTGGCCCTGTCAATCAACATATTTACGGCATCACCGAAGGACAAACTACAGGGTATGGGGCATTTGTAGCACAACTTGTAAAAATAAATCCAGCGCTCTTTCTAGAAATCCATTTTGTCGGGGCCAGACACACGTATCCTGTCACCTGAGGCAGGAAGCAAAGCATCGTCACACCACTTGTCATCATCATTCCAAGTACCACCTTCTCCCCCTCTTTATCCAACAGTGGGAGGTGGCACTGCCTTGTTCCTCTTCCTAATCCTCCTGCTCCTAATTATTATGTTGGAAGGGGTTACTGGCTTTGCCATTGTTGTTGCCTTCAGTGGCAGGGAGATGCCTTCCTTTCATATGAGATAGAATGGCTGGCATGCTGCAAACGTGGTTGTTCACAGGCCAGCCTGAGAAGATGCAGGGATGGGAGCACTGCATTCACCAGTCCCAGCATCCTGCTACCTGAAGCAGATACCCTAATGTTAGGGCTGGCTAGCTGATTATTAGATGTGGACTTATTCAAGTGCTTTAGCTTGTCTCTCATCCATACATGGGAATGCATGAAAACTTAGGCCTTATTCAGTTGTTACTTACCTAATTGTAACCAACATGCTTAGAGAGGAATGTTTAGTCTCTCTGTTCTCTGCCATCTCTTCCTTCATATAGAGAGAGTTGTGTCTGAAGTGGAGGAATTCCAGCTCATGTGTAGGCTGTAAAATTTGGGTTCTTTCTCAGTGTAGAAACTACACATGAGAATAAGAGTTTCTCCTCTTCATATATGTCAGTCTCCATGTGGAGAAAGGGATGAGGGAGAGGAGAGGGATTAGTCATACTAAGTGTGTTGATTACAGCTGAGCAGGGGATGTCCTAGAGCAGGGGTCTCCACACTTTTCAGCGTGAGGGCCACATCTTATATGTTCCACATTTTCGAGGGCTGAAGGAACCCGCGCGCATGTATGCACGCACACTGAGCTGGATAAAAAGGCAAGGCAGGCCAGATGTGGCCTGCGGGCCATAGTTTGGAGACCCCTGTCCTAGAGCTTTGTTAACTTTTATTTAGTTGCAAATGGAGCACTAAATATTGGTTAATTAATAATTTTGGGTTGGAGATTGAAAGAAGGGGAAATTCTCAAGCCTCCTGGGTATATTTCATTTATTCCTATCACATAAAGTAATATTACTTTTCTTTAATCAGTCAAAAGGGGGGAAGGAAGCTTTGTTCTGTCTTGATAGTCATTCCTGCTTTTTCTACTGTAGACTTACTATCTGCTGCTTAGGGATATACATATTACCCTCATGAGTTAAGAAGATAGAACTAATTTTCCTGATAACATCTGAAAACAAGAATTGGCATTACCTTCGTTAGACCACTCAAATCTCGTTAAATGGGCTAGCTTTTAAGTCCTCTCAGGTTATTTCCACAGTCTGCGCATTACAAAGCTGGGGAGGTGTAGAAGAAGCAGAAAAGTAACAAAAATCGTAAGGGCCAAATTTTGAGTCCAGGTTTTATTGTTTAAAGCAAGTTCCAAAATGGAATCTACTGCCTTACAAGGTTACTTTGGGGTGGATGGTTTCACCTCAGGTGGTGCAGATTTCATAATATTTTCCTGTATTTGTAGACATGGTACTGCCAGTCACTCAGCGCTGCCCCCATTGCCTTATAATACAGCTCCTTTTTGACTGGGAACGGAGGCACCTCGAAACATGGCAACCCCCATATCAAACAAGCCTGAAGTAAAATTTAGTTAACACACGAGGCAAAAGACAGCCAATTGCAGCCAAATTAAGAGGATTACCCAGTGGCTAGAGGAAGATGTGCTCAGTTCGGAGCAGTCTTTTTTGAGTAATTGTAAATGTTCTTGTCTTATTCTCGATCTTGCTCTAGTGAGCTATTTAGAGTCTCTTCCACAGTCCAGTAAAAAAAAAAAGAGGGGCAGTATGGTCCTACATCTGCATTGCTAGATGTAAAACCTGAAATCTGTCATCTCAAACTGTTCCTAAAGATTGTAGTTTCCATTGTGGAACTTGCTCTAAACAACAGAGCCTGACCTCAGCATTGGGTTATAATTATTTTGGGGACTTTTCTGTTTCTTCTGTAATCTCTCACCCAACCTGTTAATGCCCAGTCTGATTAAGAGTCCTGCAGGACTCAAAAGCTAGCCTGTTTGTGAGATTTTAGGGGTCCAAAAGGAGTGTCTCACAAGCTTGTTTTTAGATTGTCTACAAGGAACACATTACTTTTCTCTTTTTTCCTAACAAAAATGAAAAGATCCAAATATTCTGATACCTGGTCCCATTGAGTAACAATGTGGATAAAAACTTATTTAAATATATACATTCAGTACATTTATATATTTAATATTTATGTTATAGTTTACATAATATTTTTTTAATATTTTTATATTTAATAAATTTATATATTTAAATATTTAAGTCCCTTCTTCTCCCAGGCCTGAATGAACAAAGGTTTTGCATTATGCTTCAAATACTATCTACTTGCATACCAGAAGTCAGAATTATAACACAGAAGGCAGATTTAATCAGGAAATATGGGAACTTGAAATTAAAATTTTATTTAAATGATGGAACTGCACAAATCCAGCCCCAGCATAGTTCTACTTCAAGCACAGCATGAAACTACTAACAAGATACATATATTTCTACCTATATAAGCATTCAGCAGATTAAATTCACATTTCACTATAAAAATAGCTGGTTTCCTTTTGTGAAATACAGCCAGCAGCAAAGTTATTTTCTTTTCCAAAACACAGAATTCAGCTGTGAGCCTGCCAATGGTCCATTCTAGTTTATCTAAAAAGGCTCATTGTTCTTGTGTACTGCTGGACCATCCACAATGAGTCTGAGAAAGTAGCTCTATTCATGGTGTTACTAGAAATTCTCCAATGGCTGGCAGGTCATACTTGCTACCTAATCCAACAGCTTCTGGGGCTCCAAGACTCAGGGAGGCTGCTCACACTTACTGATGAATGGGATTTTGGCACTAGGATAGAGCAAGTGTCAGTTCTGCCAGCAAGCAACATATTGAAAAATGCAACCTCCTACATCTTTTCACTTTGGGAATTTGTACAGACTAATTATGATGGTGTGATCTTAGAAGTGTCACTACTCTGCAGTGTTTATTCTGAGTAACTGTAGAGCAAGGATATACAACCTGCAAACCTCAAGGCCTGAAGGTGTGCTACTTGTTGCTGCTACCACAGTCTCTCCATTTGCTGATTTTCACATGCTGGTAACAGCAAGGAATGCACGATCTGTACCACAGTGTGACAGTTCTTTTGAAAGTTGTGGCAGTTCCTCCATTTTGGCAGGAAAGAGAGACGGAGACCTTTTTAAAACATTCTCAACGTCAACTTTATTAACTTGTGTTTCAACCGTGACACCAACAGGATCAAAACATGACAGGTCCGGTAACTGTCCATAACTGGATAACATTAATTGTTCCTGTGATCGGGGATTGTTCACTGTGGGGCTGGACCAAACCGCTCGCAATCCGTAATCTTCCGCAGGGGAGCGCTCCGCATCGCACACACTGTTCCACAACATGGATGGGCGAGCCCAGTCGCCTTCTTTCGGTGGAGTGTTGTATGTTGCATTTGGGCGAATTACTTTCTTCCCGCGTCCTTGTCCCCGTGGGAAGACGATCACCATCCATTCCTGCATTTCGAATGAGGCTTCTTCTCTCCTCGTCTCAGGGTCAGGCAGCAAACCTCCAACTTTTAAATTTGGAAAGTCTTTCAACAAGTCCCGCGCTTTCTCATATTCTTCACTCCCTCTTTCCCCTTCTGGTTTTATCTCCTTTCCATCTATCTCTTGTCTGCTCCTGAACCTCCTCTCTCCCCCTTCTTTTATACCTTCCTCCCATATCGAGAGTTTTTGCTCCTCCCCTTTTCCTCCTTTTACTTCCTCCACTAAACAAACCTCTATGCTTCGTTTCTCCTCTACTAGAGGTCCCTCTGTCTTCTCTATCTCACTCTTACTGATTTCTCTTTCCTCCTTTGAAGACTCTATCGGTGAGGACAGCTCACTTGCCATCAGCTTGCCTTCACACACAGTTACAAAACGACAGGTTAGAAAGCCTTATCCCAATTCAGAGAGACTCATAAAGATCTTACTTTGCATTCTGGGGCAGTGGATAGGGAGAAGACTCCCCCCACATTTTTTTACTGTAACTCCCAGAATCCCCAGGCCATACTGGGGATTCTGGGAGTTATAGATTAGAATGTAACATTTCCAAGTTCTATTTACATACATAAAGTCCCCCCCTCCCGACATCAAACCATTATCAAATATAATCCTTGGGGCCCAGAAGATTCTGTGTCCTTGCAATACAGGATTACAACCTTCATGCTATATAAAAGATTTCCGGTACCCTGTTCCTGGAAGGCTTCTATACTTAGGGAAAGTGCACTGGTGAGTAGCTAATACATCGCTGTCAGAAAAGGAGAAATAAAAAACAACAACAGGTGTTTCCCCCCATTCCATATTAAAACAGGGTATATATTAATCCAACCAAAAAGAAGAAAATAGCAGAAGACCGTGGAGGTTTTCCGGGTCACAAATCCTTTCCCAAGGCATGATGTTACAAGCAGTGGGAGAGAGGATGGGAGGGTGGGGGAGGAGGAGGAAAGTGAAGAAGGGAAAGCAAAAACCAGACTAAATCTTTGTGTCTTTATGAATGCATTGTCTCCACGTTCTGGGGTAGGGAGAAATGGGCTATTCAAATATGGCTCTCTTGGGTGACAGCTTGCTTGTGTTGCATTGCAGCAGGAAGTCATTATTTTCTCGGTGAGAAAGTTTTCATCCTCAGTTATTATAAATGTACTGTAGAGTCCAGCTGTGAATTTATGCCTGTCTATCTGGTTTGAAGCTCATGGCTCCTTTAAGGTGGAGATTGAGCACTCACTGGGCAGACTTCATATTAACGTGTCTGCTGACTGGTAGCAAAAAAAAGTAAGTCGAGGCCAAAGCAGATAGTATTATCCGGTGACTAAAATCTCAGTGCCCATCGGCCTGTACTTTTCCTTGTCAATCCTACTGCTAGATTGCTAGTTGGTATCCTTGAAAGAATGCAGAGGGAAGTGGATTAACAGACTCCAAACTCCATATATGGGTGAGAGACTTTTATTAGGCTGATGGAAAAAAGGGGGCAAAAGCACACAAGACTCAATCAAGCAGGCATGGTGTTATGTAAGATGGAGAAAAGGGGAGGCCCACTGCTGTTTGCTTAATCACAAAGTGTGTCTGATAGAACAACCATTTTATAACAGTTCCTCATATTACTTCACTGAGCTCTTCATCAGACAGCACATAATTAGACTACTGAATCTTCTATCATAATATATGGTGATGGCCACCGATTTTGAGGCCTTATATTAAGTGAAAAGGGGGAGATCCGACTAAATGAAGAACAGGATGCTGGATTCAATAGACCTTTTATCTTGTCCATATCTTCATATATTATCCCTTGCCAAAACATATAGTTCCAGTACTGTGCTTTTGTGAAAACCTAAGAAAAACCATGCTGGATCAGACCAAAGGATTATGTAGTCCAGCATTCTGTGGTCAACCAGATGTCTATAGGAAACCCAAAAGTAAGACAGAAGAGCAACAACACTTTTCTCTTCCAGCTCCACAGCAATTGCTGTCGAGAGGCATAATATATTTACAACTGGATAGGCATCATGTCTAGCAGCCACTGAAAGTCTTATCCTTTTCCCCATAAAGCTGTCCATATTAGTGATAATAAATACATCAGTGCCTTTACTGTGGCATTCGGCTGTGCACTTTAAATATGCATTTTGTAAATAAATACTTATTTCTGAAACACCTGTCATTCAGCTTAATTGGATGACCCTGCTTTCTGATGTTATGAAAGAGTGAGATCTACGTACCTTCTCCACAGCATGCATAATATTATACACCGCTATCATGTCCCCCTTTGTTACTTTTTGTTACTTCACTTCCTTTTCCAATTATTCCTAGCATGGAATTTGCCTTTTTCACACACCACTGCACACTGCTTAACATTTTTATTGAGCTATCCACTACAATCCCAAGATCCCTTTCATGGCATTTACCACCACTTCCATATATGTGAAGCTGAGATTATTTTGCGCAAATGTGTGTCAATTCACAATTGTTTAGATGAAATATCACTTGCCATTTTAATGTCTATTCCCAACACTTGGGGAAATTTTTTGAGCTCTTGGCAATCAATTTTAATTTTAGTCACCTAAAAAAGTAGGTGTAATCAGCAGATTTGGTCACCCCAATTTTTACCCCCAAACCAGATTATTTATGCATAAAATAAAAATCACCAGCTCCAATACTCCAATACTGATCCTTAGGGTAACCCATTGTTTATATCCCTTCATACTGAAAAGTGTCTACCGTGTTTCCCCGAAAATAAGACAGGGTCTTATATTAATTTTTGCTCCAAAAAACCCATTAAGGCTTGTTTTCAGGGAATGTTTTATTTTATTTTTTCATGTACAACAATCTACATTTATTCAAATACAGCTATGTCATTTTCTTCTGGTTGCTGTACAATGGTGGAGGGAGGGGTTTCACTTAACTGGGGCTTATTTTTGGAGTAGGGCTTATATTACGAGCATCCTGAAAAATCACACTAGGGCTTATTTTCAGGTTAGGTCTTCTTTTCGGGGAAACAGGGTATATAATGTATTATTTTGTTATTCTTTTGTTTGTTTATCTGTTGTAAACCACCCAGAGTGGCCCTGGCTGCCAGATGGGCAGTAAATAAATAAATAAATAAATAACAATAATAATATATTCCTGCTATCTTCTTTTGAAAACCAGTGTAGTGTAGCAGTATTGGACTTGTACTCAGGAGATCTGGTTTCAAATTGCCACTTGGCCATGGAAATTCACTGAGGATACTCCTGCTTAAAACTACTCCTTAAATATCTCAAGTACCTCAGAAACCCTACTAGGGTCATTTGTCAGATGTGACTTGATGGCATCACACACACACACACACACAGAGACTCTACACCAGTTGGCATCACTGTAAAAAGCTAACAGGTAGGGTTGAACCTGCTTTTCTGCCCACTTACACCAAAACTGGCTTTCAGCAGTCCCTCCAACAGTACTTACTAGGCCAACATAGACCTAATTTTCTGTGTCCTGCCTTGGGGGCCATCACAATCTGGCAATATCCTGGATTCTCATCCTTTTAATTAGAATTTAAAATTAAACTGCAAAGCTGTTTTAACCTCTATTAATCTTGCTTAAGACTGCATTTGCAGGCATGGAAACAGTTATGGCTATATGTATCATGAAAAATCCAGCCTCCTGCTTCTTGTTTGGTTCCTCCAGGCCAGGCAGTGTTCTTTTCCTAAACTTAGACTGGTCACTTGAAACTCTGCAGATTTACTGTACTTCAAAGCAGAAAGGGTTGATCTTGAAAGTCTGGACAAGAGAACATTGTAGTAAGTCTCTGTGGGATCAAGAGAACAATCAGAGGGGCTGTTTAGGCTTAAACTGTTTTGACATTACTCCTTCTCTTTAGTTACACTGTCTAGATGTGCTGTCTGTTCTTTTAGTTTATTCATAATTTGATAGTGGTGGGGAACTCTACTTTAGCTCACTCTCCTCTCTTTCCCCTTTAAATTTATTCCTTTCCTCAAACATGCATTTGGGTGTTTGTTGTTGTTGTTGTTCATGCACACATGGAACAGTAGTTCCATAACTGTGAAAGGGACTTGGAGGATATGCTGCAGGAGGAGAACAGGCAACTGAACCCGTACATCTTGTGAGTATTGGAACTAGTGAGAGATTATTCACATAACCTTTTAACACTGGGGGTTGGGAAAGCTTTGCTGTTATTTGCTTTGTATCTGTTATAATGATTGCTCCAGTGTTTATTACTTGGAACAGGTCAAACTCCCCTCCTTTTCTCCATTGTTTATTAGGCCATGCCATAAGCCCAAGACTTTGAACAACCAGATTTTAGGTCAGGGCTAGGAACTATGGCTGTCCAGATGCTGGAACCCAATTCTCAGGCACCTAGCCAATGCTGAGGTATAAGGTAATCAATGAGATCGCTGTAGTATAGTATGGAGATGAATGAGAACCAGTGTGGTGCAGTGGATAAAAGTGGTGGACTAGCACTCAGAAGACCTGGGTTAAAATTCCCACTTGGCCATGGAAACTCACTAGGGGATGGCACTGGTAACACCATTCCTTAAATCTCACATACCTTAAAAACCATCACTGTAAGTTGGATGCATAACAACAGTTTGTGAACAGCTGGAAGGGCACAGGACTGTCAACTCTGTGTTCTTTCCATCTATGAAATATTGGAAGCTGTATGCCTTAATAAAATAATAAAAAGTCCCACAAAGGTAGAAATGTCTGAAGATTTTTGTTTTAAATTCACAAAACCTTACACTGAAACAATTTTGTTGGGCTTTAAAGTGCAAGAATATTTTGTGCTTTTCCCCACTCCTTTAATGTTACCAACATGCTGTGACAGACTAACACAGAGAGCTATTTAGAAACTAATAATAATATAAAATGCTAAGATAACATTAGCACCAAGGGTTGCACAAAAAGCAGAAAAGCACGGACAAAAATGTTTCTATGGTGTCCTTTCCATGTCAGAAAACACAGCACTTTTTTGGCTGACTGTGGGGATAAGGGCGAGAGAGAGACGTTAGACCAAGGCAAGGCGTGAGACTCCTCCGCGCTCTCATTGAAGAGACTCAACCCTGCCTGGCGGCTCCCTGCCTCCCGTTCTCAGCCCCGAGGACCGAACGCTCTCCATCCCCGTCCCCCGCGGCGCTTGCTGAAAGGGACGAGTGCGCTGAGGGAACACGCGAAGCAGACCGCGCGCCTCCCAGGCCGGTTAGTCCTGAAAACCGCCCTCCCACATCTTGTAGGATTCAAACGGCCCAATAACATTCCATATTGCGGAAAGGCGGGCGGGCTTAGAGGCAACCAATGAGGATCGAGGATATTGAGAGGTGTGGCCTGCGTTAGTGATTTCAAACCCTGCTGAGAAGCGGCCCAGGCTCTGCCTTACCGCTTGGCCCAGGTAAGTGGGGCCCCGTTCGTTTGTGTCAAATTGCCTTAGCGACCATGTGAAGGTGGTGGGCCGGGGCTTCGGCGGAGGTTCGGGGCGTGGAGCAGGACCGTTGGGGGTGAGGCGGTCAGCCTCCATTTAGTCAGTGCTTTCATCTTGTTTGTTTGGTTGCCGTTGGTCTCCACGGGCTCTGTGGCATGATTTACCCGCCTGCTATGGATACAAAGGCCCGTAGGATGGGCTCGGTGCCCGGGGCGGGGGCAGCAGAGTGGTGGCGGTAAGGAACCGGGGGGGCGGCCGAAAGGTCCCCGCTGATCCCCGAGTTGCCTGTGGAGTCGCCCCTGCGGCTTGCCTTGGGTTAGGCCCTATGTCTTGGGAAGGTAGCTGCCGGTCCTGCGTGCGCTGGTCGTGACAGCCCTTCAGGGTGTGAAACGTCACCAGCAGTTGCTGCCTCTCCCCCCCCCCCCCGTTCACTTAGGGTCCTCGTTTGCTTTTGTCTTAGACCGCCCCCAGCCTTGCGTCTCGGGTACAGGCCCTGGGCGGTGAAGACTGTCGTTTGCCACCCTCACCAGTCAGCCACACACCTGACGGGCACGCAGTGAAGTCTGATGAGAATAGAAATATAGCACTCGTCAGATTGAGGAAGAGACGGTAACTGCTACTTCTTGCGGCCGGTTGCTGCTTTGCTTGTCGTTTGTGTACCTGGTTACGGGGATTGCCGGCGTGATTTCCCTCTTGGCTTCATTTTAGGAAGGGCGACTGCTTCTCTGGTGGAGTTGCCGCTGAGGCAGCGGCAACCACAAATGTAGATGCATCCCGATTGAGGGAAGTGTAGGTTGAAACTCTTAAAAAGAGGGGAAATGTTATTGTTGGCGGTAGTGGTACAACAGGAAGAGGGCAGGACAGACGTGGGTGGCAGGAGTGGACAGCCATAGCAGTGGCTTCTTTTGAGAGCTTTTAATTTAAGCAAATGGCTCACCCTTACCCAACCCTAGGCTACTTTCCTTTCCCCTGCTAGAGAAGTGCAGCACATGCTTGTTTTCTTACCTGCCCATGACTGCTGCAAGTACCTGACAAATAAGCAGTGTGTGGTCCTAGTCAGCACTGTCACTTGCATTTGTAGCAGTGGTGAGTAGTCCTCAGAGATTTAATTATGCTTTTCTGTTAAGAAAGTCACCATATGCATTTAAATATATATAAGGGCGGGTACATGACATCATAGGCACATCTGTATCACTGTCTGGGGTGGTGTTATGTGATAGAGAAGCAGAAGTGCTATTTGCTTGCACACAAATAGTGAAGGTTTCCATTAGCAGCTGCAGGCCAAGAAAGAAAAGTCAGCAGAGGAAGCAGTAGTACTTACTGTTTCTGGCCATAATTGCTGCTCACTGTCCTGGCAAAAAGCAGGGGAGTAGCAATGATAGGTAATAGCAGAGCTGGTAATACATTGTTATACTGCATGCTCACCTGATTCCCCCCCTCCATAACCCCCCCCCCCAGTGACTGCTGCTAAGAGTGGATGCTGTGACATTATTGTTTAGATTGGCAAGTTGATGACTGTAATAATTAGCTTCTGATTGCAAAAGAAAGTAATGACTATTGTTAACAAGTTTTCAAGACTCTTCCTCCACTCCAGAATTGGCTCTGATATTCAGTAAAGAACGACAGAAACCACCTTGCTGAAGTGAAAGTGTCTAATTCAGTACTGTCCATATATTTTTAAGAAGCTGCCTCCCTTTTAAGAAGGTGAATTGATACAAGGGAGAGAGTTTGAGCCCCTTTAGTCAAGGTACTGAGAGTATGTAATACATGGAAGAGTTTATCAAACACAGAAAAATATTTGTTTGACTTGTCTCTTAAATATGAAAGACATGTCTCCTTTTTGTAGAATAGGAGATGATTTTAAATATAGGCAGTTGCTTTGTCCCAAGAATGACTGGAAAAATACTAGGTATCAGGACACTTAAATATTTGATATTGATGTCTTGAAACTGGAAACATTTTAGCTCTCTACAAGACTGCTAACACCTTACTATGAAGACACATTATTGAAATGTAATATCTGCTCAGGCCCTTTCCCTCTCTGCCTTCTGTGATCTGAAAGCCGGTTTCCTTATGGTTGCTAAGTGCCCTTTATTCCAGAACTTGGACAGTCCATAGAACATAATGGAGCTATTATTTTAGAACATTCGTCTTCCTTAACAGTCTCTAGAACATGCTGCAACTTCAAAATGTCTTGCTATATTTTAATGGGCTATTAGTAGCCTCACTAGCTACATTATTTCTAGCAGAACCCTCTTTGCAGCCTGGTAATAATATTTCAACATGTTTTCTACAATCTTCTGATAGATTTCTCATCCATCTTTTAGCAATAACAGATCAGGAGTAGCTTTGTGGGATCTGATCCATTTGTTTTAAATATTTAGATATTGATATTGTGGCTACACTTCTATTAGGGATTTGCACATATGTAAGTGAAACTGCATAAGTCACAAAAGTGAATTTCTATTAATGAGGTATCAGTCACATTGGAAGGACAGATCCTGAAGCTGAGGCTCCAATACTTTGGCCATCTCATGAGAAGAGAAGACTCCCTGGAAAAGACCCTGATGTTGGGAAAGTGTGAGGGCAAGAGGAGAAGGGGACGACAGAGGACAAGATGGTTGGACAGTGTCATTGAAGCTAGCAACATGAATTTGACCAAACTCCGGGAGGCAGTGGAAGACAGGAGGGCCTGGCATGCTCTAGTCCATGGGGTCACGAAGAGTCAGACACGACTTAACGACTAAACAACAACAATCAGTCACATTGCCCAGTTGTGCAAGAGGCACAGTTTCACTTATGCATGTGGCCAGTAGGATTTTGGTCTATGTTAGATTTCTAGTGTTCAGCATAGGCTGCTAATTACTGTCTGTGAATGTTTCATCCGTAACTTGTACTTCAGTGTCATGTTGAAAATTTGGTGCAGAAGTTTTCATATTGCACAAAGCAAAACCTTAATGAAAATATGCTGAAATGTTTTTCTGCTTAGATGTAAAATGAGATCACACTTTGCACAGTTACTCTGTTTATAATGTTGCAAAGGTAGTCCCCATTACTCATGACTGCTTTGTGCTTTTCAATGGACAAATGTATGTTCCTTCTTTTTAAAGAGTACTGTGACTGTTGAATTCTTTGCTCTTAGTGTGGTTAACTCTGGGTTAATAGTGATAAGAAAATGAAAACTGAAACCCTGTAGGATAGCTCCACTTACGCAATGAGAATGATGTCAATGGTAGTTGCAAATTGCTGCTAATCAAAGAATTGTTTTTGTGTGCAGTGATCACTGGTCGTGGCTGGGTAGAGTTTGTTGACCTTTTGCAGGCTGTATTTTTCAGTGCTGGGAGCCAGGCTTTGTTGAGTTTTAAACTTTCTTCTTTTTTGTTGAAGCTCTGCTGGTGTTTGTAGATTTCAATGGCTTCCCTGTGCAGTCTAACATAATGATTCCTGGTGTTGTCCAGTACTTCAGTATTTTGAAATAGAATTTCATGTCCAGCTTGTTTTAGGGCATGTTCAGCTACTGCCAATTTTTCCGGTTGTTTTAGTCTGCATTGTCTCTCATGTTCTTTGATTTTGGTGTGAATGCTGCGTTTTGTGGTTCCAATATATATAAATATTGTATTGTTAGTTTTTAATGAGGCAATATTTTACCAAAATGTTAATTGGAAGTAAGTAGAAAGATAGCCTTCATGGATTGCTGCTTTGTCATGGCGAAGGGGCTTGAGTAATTCAGAGAAGCTATGGGCTATGCCGTGCAGGGACACCCAAGACAGACAGGTCATAGTGGAGAGTTCTGACTAAAAGCGATCCACCTGGAGCAGGAACTGGCAAGCCACTCCAGTATCTTTGCCAAGAAAACTCCATGGACAGAAACAAAAGGTTAAAAGATATGACACTGGAAGATGAGCCCCTCAGGTCGGAAGGCGTCCAACATGCTACTGAGGAAGAGCGGAGGACAAGTACAAGTAGCTCCAGAGCTAATGAAGTGGTTGGGCCAAAGCCAAAAGGACGCTCAGCTGTGGACGCGCCTGGAAGTGAAAGGAAAGTCTGATGCTGCAAAGAAAAATACTGCATAGGAACCTGGAATGTAAGATCTATGAACCTTGGTAAGCTGGATGTGGTCAAACAGGAGATGGCAAGAATGAACATTGACATCCTGGGCGTCAGTGAACTAAAATGGACGGGAATGGGCGAATTCAATTCAGACGATTATCATATCTACTATTGTGGGCAATAATCCCGTAGAAGAAATGGAGTAGTCCTAGAACGAGCTGGAATTTTTAGCATGTATACATTACTGAAACAGCGACGTCTACGTTGGCTTGGGCATGTCGTGAGAATGGCTGATGGTCGGATTCCAAAAGATCTCCTGTATGGAGAATTAGTGCAGGGAAATCGCCCCAGAGGGAGACCACAGCTGCGATACAAGGATATCTGCAAGCGGGATCTAAAGGCCTTAGGAATAGACCTCAACAGATGGGAAACCCTGACATCTGAGCGTTCAGCCTGGAGGCAGGTGGTGCATCACGGCCTCTCCCAATTTGAAGAGACCCTTGTCCAGCAGGCTGAGGCAAAGAGGCAGTCCCGAAAGCAGCAAAATCAGGGAGCTGGACAGGGGACAGATTGTGTTTGTCTTCAGTGTGGAAGGGATTGTCACTCTCGAATCGGCCTTCTCAGCCACACTAGACGCTGTTCCAAGTCCTCCATACAGAGCACGTTACCATAGTCTCTCAAGACTGAAGGATGCCTAACCTAACCATAGTCAACAAAAGAATGGGAAAAGCTGTACTAGGATACAATCTCAAAAATGATAGAATGATTTCAATACGAATCCAAGGCAGACCTTTCAACATCACAGTAATCCAAGTTTATGCACCAACTACGGATGCTGAAGAGGCTGAAATTGACCAATTCTATGAAGACTTACAACACCTTCTAGAACTGACACCAAAGAAAGATGTTCTTCTCATTATAGGGGACTGGAATGCTAAAGTAGGGAGTCAAGAGATAAAAGGAACAACAGGTAAGTTTGGCCTTGGAGTTCAAAACGAAGCAGGGCAAAGGCTAATAGAGTTTTGTCAAGAGAACAAGCTGGTCATCACAAACACTCTTTTCCAACAACATAAGAGGCGACTCTACACATGGACATCACGAGATGGGCAATACCGAAATCAGATTGATTATGTTCTCTGCAGCCAAAGATGGAGAAGCTCTATACAGTCAGCAAAAACAAGACCTGGAGCTGATTGTGGCTCTGATCATCAGCTTCTTATAGCAAAACTCAAGCTTAAACTGAAGAAAGTAGGAAAAACCACTGGGCTAGTCAGGTATAATCTAAACCAAATCCCTTATGAATACACAGTGGAAGTGAAGAACAGATTTAAGGAACTAGATTTGGTGGACAGAGTGCCTGAAGAACTATGGATGGAGGCTTGTAACATTGTACAGGAGGCAGCAACAAAAACCATCCCAAAGAAAAGGAAGTGCAAGAAAGCAAAGTGGCTGTCCAACGAGGCCTTACAAATAGAGAAGAGAAGGGAAACAAAATTCAAGGGAGATAGGGAAAGTTACAGAAACTTGAATGCAGACTTCCAAAGAATAGCAAGGAGAGATAAGAGGGCCTTCTTAAACGAACAGTGCAAAGAAATAGAGGAAAAGAATAGAAAGGGAAAAACCAGAGATCTGTTCAAGAAAATTAGAGATATTAAAGGAACCTTTTGTGCAAAGATGGACATGATAAAGGACAAAAATGGTAGGGACCTTACAGAAGCAGAAGACATCAAGAAGAGGTGGCAAGAATACACAGAGGAATTATACCAGAAAGATCTGGATGTCCCGGACAACCCAGATAGTGTGGTTGCTGATCTTGAGCCAGACATCCTGGAGAGTGAAGTCAAGTGGGCCTTAAAAAGCATGGCTAACAACAAGGCCAGTGGAGGTGATGGCATTCCAGTTGAACTACAGTGGTGCCTCGACTTACGAACGTCCCTACTTACGACCATTTCGAGTTATGACCAGCTCCGGCCGCAAAATTTTGCTTCTACTTGCAACCAGAGCTTCAAGTTATGAACAGAAAAAGGCGGGAAATTCAAATTGCTAACTGTAGGTGGCGACAAGGCTGCTTCTTTGTAGCTCTTTCGCACCAGCAGTTACAGAGTGTGTGATCCGAGGAGGCTGCCTGGTAGGGTAAGGTTCTGTTTTCTGCTTTTAAAAAACTGTTCTGGGTGTTTTTGCAGCGTGGTTTTGGGCTGGGGGGGTTATGTTTCTGTTCTGTGATGGGTCTTGGGAGGTTTGTTTGTTTTTTGGGTTTTTCCCCCCATTTCCGATGGGTCTTGGGGGGTTTGGTTGCTTTTTGGAGTGTTTTCCCCCCATTTCCGATGGGTCTTGCATGCTTCCCTTGCTTTTTGCATTGTTCTCTTTGCATTTCCGACCTCCTCCGTTTGTTCTCTTTGCATTTCCGGCCTGCTTCCTTTGTTTTCTTTGCATTTCCGACCTGCTCCCTTTGTTCTCTTTGCATTTCCGACCTGCTCCCTTTGTTTTCTTTGCATTTCCGAAGGGTCTTGCACGCTTGATTGCTTCCCCCCCCCCCCCTTCGGCCGGAAGGGATTAATCGCGTTTCCAATGGGTCTTGCAGTGATTTTTTTTGTGTTATTTTTTTCTTCAGCCGGAACGGATTAATTGCATTTCAGTGCATTCCAATGGGAAATGGTGCTTCGACTTACGACCTTTTCGAGTTACGACCATCTTCCGGAACCGATTAAGTTCGTAAGTCGAGGCACCACTGTATTTAAAATCTTAAAATATGACGCTGTTAAGGTGCTACACTCAATATGCCAGCAACTTTGGAAAACTCAGCAGTGGCCAGAGGATTGGAAAAATCAGTCTACATCCCAATCCCAATGAAGAGCAGTGCCAAAGAATGCTCCAACTACCGTACAATTGCACTCATTTCACACGCTAGCAAGGTTATGCTCAAAATCCTACAAGGTAGGCTTCAGCAGGATGTGGACTGAGAACTCCCAGAAGTACAAGCTGGATTTCGAAGGGGCAGAGGAACTAGAGACCAAATTGCTAACATGCGCTGGATTATGGAGAAAGCCAGAGAGTTCCAGAAAAACATCTCCTTCTGCTTCATTGACTACGCAAAAGCCTTTGACTGTGTCAACCACAACAAACTATGGCAAGTTCTTAAAGAAATGGGAGTGCCTGACCACCTTATCTATCTCCTGGGAAATCTATATGTGGGACAGGAAGCAACAGTTAGAACTGGATATGGAAGAACTGATTGGTTCAAAATTGGGAAAGGAGGACGACAAGGCTGTATATTGTCCCCCTGCTTATTTAACTTATATGCAGAATACATCATGCGAAAGGCAGGACTGGAGGAATCCCAATCCGGAATTAAGATTGTCGGAAGAAATATCAACACTCTCCGATATGCAGATGATACCACTCTGATGGCAGAAAGTGAGGAGGAATTAAAGAACCTCTTAATGAGGGTGAAAGAGGAGAGCGCAAAAAATGGTCTGAAGCTCAACATCAAAAAAACTAAGATCATGGCCACTGGTCCCATCACCTCCTGGCAAATAGAAGGGGAAGATATGGAGGCAGTGACAGATTTTACTTTCTTGGGCTCCGTGATCACTGCAGAATGGTGACAGCAGCCATGAAATTAAAACACACCTGCTTCTTGGGAGGAAAGCGATGACAAACCTAGACAGCATCTTAAAAAGCAGAGACATTACCTTGCCGATAAAGGTCCGCATAGTCAAAGTTATGGTTTTTCCAGTAGTGCTGTATGGAAGTGAGAGCTGGACCATAAAGAAGGTCGACCGCCGAATAATTAATGCTTTTGAATTGTGGTGCTGGAGGAGACTCTTGAGAGTCCCCTGGACTGCAAAGAGAACAAACCTATCCATTTTGAAAGAAATCAACCCTGAGTGCTCACTGGAAGGACAGATCCTGAAGCTGAGGCTCCAATACTTTGGCCATCTCATGAGAAGAGAGGACTCCCTGGAAAAGACCCTGATGTTGGGAAAGTGTGAGGGCAAGAGGAGAAGGGGACGACAGAGGACGAGATGGTTGGACAGTGTCATCGAAGCTACCAACATGACTTTGACCAAACTCCGGGAGGCCGTGGAAGACAGGAGGGCCTGGCCTGCTCTGGTCCATGGGGTCACGAAGAGTCGGACACAACTTAACGACTAAACAACAACAGAAAGATAGTAGTTATCTGCACAGACCTTCTGAGAAGGCAACCGCAATGTGAGCACATACATTGAATGTAGAAGTTACTAGGTTGAATCCATGACATCTCGAAGGATGACTGGGAAAGCGAACTGGAAACGTGGCTGCTGACCAGTGTAGACAGAATAGTTGGTTCATAGTGGATTAGTGGCTGCCTCAATAAGAGGCTGCCTTTGTTTCAATGCTTCTCTTTTTCAGGTTCTTTTTCTAAGCAAAATGGGATCCATTGTGTATAGTAGTAGTGAAGTCAACAGGACAGAGAGTGTGTCAGAAATAAACCAGCTGTGAAAGCTTTGCACCTGCAGCGTCCCATCAGTAGGCTGTAGGCACGCTTCGTCTGATACATCCTTGTCGCTCAGGAATTGTCCTAATTAGCCAGCCTGAGCGGCGGTAGGCCAATAAGCCTCTTGGCCCGGCCTCTTCTTCGAGAAGCCTGGTTGCGAGGATGATGCTGCCCCAGCGCGGATCAGAGAATTAACCAGGAAAGCGTCTAGCCTCCTTAAATTGGGGACAGGGAAGCCTTTCAAGCGGGCAAGATCGTTCCTTGTATTGTCTCCAACGAAGCACGGGAGAACTTCGGGTTAACCCCCCCCCCTTCTCCTGAATTGGGGCGAGGGGGAATGAGAAGGGAAAGAGGTGCAGTGCGCGCATGTTCTGTCGAGGGCGGGGACGTGCCTTTGTTTGTCACATGGCCCGGGGAAGGCCCTTCTCTCAGGTGCGGCGGGAGGCGGAGGTTGGTGTCGCCGGCTGCAACGCGCTGTGTCCCGCCCCGCCCCGCCCCGCCCCGCCCTTGGAGGAGGCGCCTCCTTCCCTGCCGGTCGGAGATGCAGCTGCCCGCCCTCTCCTGCCGCCAAGCCGGGCCGCCGTTGCTGTGGCTTAGGAAGACTCTGGCCTAGCCTGACGTGGGTATGGCGACTTTGTCCTGCGCCCGCTGCTGGGGAGGGAGGCGGCGGTACCGCCCAGGCCCAAAGCCCTGGAGTTGAAGCCGTCTGGGGCGGGTGACTGGCGTAAACAATGCCGGGGGAGCGGCCTGCAACTTCGGCGTTAGGCTTGCGAGTTGAATGGCCCGGCAGCGCCGGACAAGGGTGTCGGCCGGGCTGGCTGGCTGGCTGGCATCCGTCGTGAGCCGCTCGCTGAGCGCGGCTGGGCTTATCGACGCCAACTGATCGGGAGCTGCAGCAGCTGGGCGACAGGGGCGTAGGGCGGGAAACGGCTCCTGGAGAGCTTTTGCAAATCCTGTCGCAGAGGAGGGAGGGATGTTGTTGCTGGCGCCGACGAGAGCTGGGTTCGGGTGGAGGTACAGGCGGCGGGAACGGCGGGGGAGAAAGCTACATGCTGGAAAGAATGGCGAGAATGCCTGTTAAGGGCAATGAGCTCCCTAAAGATTCGTCAGAAATAATAGGGCCTGCAAAATTGCCCGTTGACATGACCGGGCTCAATGAAATCAAATCGAGCTAAAAGTAAAACGGAGAGTGGATCCTGAGGGGGAGTGGAATGGGTCACAGGAATAAAAATGAAATGATATATGCTGTACTCTCTCCTTTTACTTTATGTCATGATTCATTATGCTTTGTACAGCACTCTGTGTCTTAAAGACTTAAAGAATTGTATGAATTGCACTGATAGGGAGATGGGGGGAATAGCAATGACCAACTGGAAGGAGAATGGACCATTAAAGATCTCCCATTGTTCCCATAGGGCATTCTTGTTATTTGTTTTAGTAAAAACCTTCTCTGAGAAAGATTCAAAGCATCTCTGGATGCTTTTCTGTATTGCCTTAGGAGGAGCTAGAGTGCCAAGGATGCAGGAGTGTGTCATGTTAAGGAGATTTGTCCCAGCATCAATTCCTTCACATCTAGCAATTTACCCATCTGAAACAAGTTTGTTTGTGTCTGTGAACATTGACAGTATTACCTTTGTTTCAGATTTTGCAGATCCTTTGTAAAATGCTTCTTTTGGGGCTGCACAGTAAATGTTTCTGCTGTTTAGAATAATTTAAACAATGACATCAACACGTACAATGATTTGCAGTGTCACAAATTTAACAAAGAATCAAGAAGCTGGTTTCTTCCAGCATACAATAATTCTTCCTTCCCCATATCACCTTTCATACACTGATGCAAGTGCTATGGAAAATGGCAGAAAAAGTCTAAAAGCAAGACGAAGCTCTACACAGTTAATTATATTTTGGAAGCTAAGTAAGAGTACATATGGAAATCAGATTTCCATTGCACTCTTGAACATCTCTAAAGCCTTGAGGTTGAAGACCTTCCTGCCAGATTTCCTGACTTAACAAGGCTTAAGTGGCTGGGTGTTCTCGAATGTGAACATAATTATGGTAAACAGTTCTTGTTTGTTGGAAACATGCAATTAAAAATAAGTGGTGGAAGGACTAAATAAGCAGGTGGCATGTGGGGTGACCAGATGTAAAAGAAGAAAGAGCTTCTGGCCTGTCAGCAGTACTGCAGAAGGAGTTTTAGCAAGTTAGCTCATCATGCATCAGAACTTTATACCTGCAGGAATTCTATTGTACAAAACAAGATTGTTTTGCTTCTAAAATGGTGGGAGAAATCTATTAATCAAGAGCTTTTTTTGTAGTATAGGATAAAACAGTGTAATTGTCATTTTGGGAGGGGGCATGCTGTTCTGAACAATCTCCTAAAGGACCTGATAATTAAAACTACCTATAATCCTATAAATGTTTACTCAGAAGCAGATTTCAGTGTGGTGTGTCCCAATCCTATGCACAGTTAGCTGGGAGTGCATGAGTCCTGTTGGGCATAGTGGGACTTATTTTTGATCAAAAATAAGGTTGCACTTCCCCCCCCCCCCCCCCAAGACATTTGTTAACTATTCTGTTTCATACTCTGAAGCTGGAGGTGCTGTGAAATATTAGATATCGGCATTTTAAAATGAGCTACCAGTGTGGTGTAGAGAATGGAGTGATGGACTAGGATTTAGATTTGGGTTCATGTCAGTTCTTGGCCATGGAAGCCCATTGGGTGAGGGTGTGCCAATGGTGAAACCACTCTAGTATATAATGTAACTTGATAACCCTCTTGGAGTCAGCATAAGTCGGCTGTGACTTGATGGCACATAACAACAATCATTTTAAAACCTTCTCCCATTTAATAAGGGAAAATAAAGTCTAATGTTAATTCTTCATTGAAATTAAGATGTTAAGAAGTGGGATTGTGAGTGCTAAGAATGAGCTTACGTCCCAGTCCTTACCATATCTATTGAGAACCAGATTTCACTGAATTTAGTGAGGTTTAGCTGGGTAAATAGCTCAGTGGTCTAGGCAACTGGCTACAGATCTAGAGGTTGAGAATTCAATTCCCCACTATGCCTCCTAGGGGAGAAGCCAACCTGTGTAGCTTTAGACAAGCTGCACAGTCCCAGGATGCCCCCAGAAGAAGGGAATAATAAACCTCTTCTGTTTATTCTCTACTTAGAAAACCTTGGAAAGAGTCACCATAAGTTGAAATTGACGTGATAGCATGGAATTATTAGTAATAGTAAAGTGTAAGTGTCTTCAGGATTGTAGCAAGAGACTTCTTGAGTCTCTTACTTTTTGAGTAACAATGCACATTATCATTGTACAGGTTAAGAATTAGAAATCTTTGTTTTCTTTACTCAAAGTAGTCCCCCCCACCAAAAAAACCTTGTTATTTGAGATAATTTCATGCTGCAGATTGGCAACTGGAGCTTTGCACCAAAGCTTGCCTTGGAGAGAGCTTTGTAGCATTGAGAATTAGTAGGATTCATTAGAGAAGAATATATGTGAACCCTAACTTCCAAGTCTTAGCTCTTCACATTTGTTGAACAGGTAAGAGTAAATCAGTTATTCTTCCTAATTGACGTTACCTAGTGGCTGTAAGGAATAAAACCAAATATTTGCACACTTTGTAAGAAAAACAGTGAATGAGGTTAATCTTAGCTGCTACTTCATCTTGCAAATGTTGGGTAACTTCAGAATTGCCACAGAAGCTTTATTAAAAATTTATCTCCAGTTTTGCTTCTAAATGAACTCTTTGTGTAGTCGTTCCTTGATTATAGCAAAACAGTAGTAACTTGGGAAGTAATGACAACAGTGGCAGTGGTGCAATATAAAGCAAACCAGAGTGTGCTGCTTATACTGTATACCACCCCAAAATGCTTAAAGCTCTCTGTGTGGTTTACAATTTAATTCTGCAAGTCACACATTGCCCCTCCCAGCTGGGTACTCAATTTACCAATCTTGGAAGGATGGAAGGCTGAGTCAGCCTCAAGCCAACTACTCAGGTGATGAGCAGAGTCTTCACTGCAATACTGCAGTTTAACCACTGCACCACAAGGCTCAAATACCAATTTAAAAGTAGCCATCAAGTGAGTATGTGTAGCTACAGTCATATATACATCCCTTGCTACCCTTGGTTCTCCTACCAGCCCTCTATCATTGTTTTCCCCTTTGGATAAATTCATGTCTCACAAACCCCCTGTGTTTTTGGCAAAGATTCTGTTGTTTCTGTAGTTTGCAACAAGTCAGGCAAAAGAGCTGTGGTTAGCACTAACAGTGCTGCTAAACCATGATTTGGAGATTGAATTTCGTGGTTTCTGAATCAAGCCCTTCTTTGTTTGTAGGTTGTGGTCAGGGAATTATCTCTGTTCATGCTTATGAAGTTTTGTAAGATGCCATGTACACTCATAGGGGTGTCTAAATAATTGATTCATAAAATACTACTTTCTTGCCATGACAGGCTTGTAATCTATTTGTTTACTCTACTTCTTTTGTTACTGATACAGTATCTTAAAAAGTGGGGTGAGGAATGGATCTGTAGGTGCATTCTGTGTCACAGCACAGTCTGCCTGAGGTAAACACTATTAGGCTGGAAGTGACATGGGACAGTTAGTGAGGTCGCAATATAAGCTACTTTCAAGTCAAGCTCAGGGAAACGGCTGGATGGGGGAGAGAGCCTGGTGTGTTTGCCAACTCTGGGAGTGAGGGAGTGAACACGGGTTGTTGGAGAGAAGAAAGGCGAAAAGCATCTGCGGTGGCTGGAGGGCAGGCAGAGCTTGTTGAAGTCCACCCACCCACACAGAAAGAGAAATTGTAGTCCTCCCTCTACTCTGTAGATCTGTCTAAATGTTGAAGGCACATCATTTATTCCCCCTATAAGGAACCTGTTAGTCTTGTTGAAATACTAAAGGGTCACAAAAAGCTCCCTTTTAGCTGCTGTTGAGTCCTGTAATGTTTCACATCAAAGGATATATTGTAATTTGAAGGAAACTGTGTTGCTTCTATTCTGAAACCTGGATGAGTGAGCAGTGTTGCAAATGAGATACTGTACGAGCACATTTATTTGAGGCTGGCAGCCTTTTTAATTACAGCAACCTCTCCTATTTTGTAAGGCACTTCTGTGGCTGGTTCATCAAGGTTTTAATTTTAAGAATTTCTGGGCACTCTTGTTATCTTTGGTGTTATTGATTATAATACTCCTGGAGACTTGTAAGCAGGTTTTATCTTAGCTACCTGTATGGAAGATTGCTCAGCATAACATACCTAAATATGAGGTTTTGTAAATGCAATACAACCAGTACAAATTGGTTTCAATTTATGTGGCTCTTAGATAATATTTTTAATATAACGGTAGAATTCCTGGACCTAAAACAACTGAGAGGTTCTTTCAGTTAAGTGCACTTCAATACCTAGATTGTACTTCTAATACTTTTTTTTGTCTTAAAGCTAATACTTTTATTGTTTTTCTTCACTTAATAATTTTTCCCAAGATAATAGGGAGCTGGGAAGTAGCATTAAAAGGGAAAGAATTTATAAACCAAATTTCAGTAGTTTATGTTGTGCCCTGCAAAGGTTATTTGCTATTTGAGTCTTAAATGTGAGTAGCTTTAGATGGCAATTTTTTTTACACATGTATTTGTTGCATTTATTTTCTGCCCTTCCTGTAACTATCTCAGAGGGGCATTCAGGTTTCTCCTCCTCCTCTCTCATTCTCACAACAATCTTTTGAGGTAGGTGAGGTTGAAAAGAGTGTGATTGGCCCAAGTTCACCCAGTGAGTTGTATGGTTGAGTAGGGCTTTGAACCCTAATCTTCTGAATCCTGGACCTCTGCTCAGATTGTTACACCACACTGGCAATTCAGTTGTATTTATTGATTATAGGACTAGAATCTTGTAGTGCAGTCAGCAGTTTGGCTGCTCTGTAATTCTTAAAACCTGGTGCATCTGGCTGTAATGTTTTGTTTGGAAAGTGTCCTTTGTAAACTGGCATGGCAATTTTTTCCTGAATGAGGGCACTTAGACATTATTCTACAAGAAGTAGTATATGTAGGTAGTATTTGTAACAATTGCCAATTTTTCTACTTTACTCTTATACATGCAGGGAAGAATGTGAAGGATCACCTTCTTCCATATGTCCATGCCCCTTCATTATCATAATCGGGAACTATTGACTGTTCCATCATTCCTGCAGTATATTGCTTGAGACGAAGGAAAAGGCTGTCTTGGAAGCTTGGCCTGGGCTTTGCAAATCACCCCTGAGAGAAATCCACTTTCCCTTGTCCACTATATAGCAAAATCTGCCTGAAGTTGTAGCATTTGTCTGCTGTGGGATTTTTAATTCTGGTGCTATTTCTATGACTGTTTGACATTTCTACATCTTATTGTTTATCGTGCACCCTTGATTGTTTATCTTGCTTTCAATTCTGTTTTTAATTCTCCTTTTACTTGTGATATCCTAGGCTTTAGAATTTTTACTTTTTGTTTTGTAACTGTACTTTTAAAAAATATTGTTGGTTGTTTTTGAATTTTAAGGATCCTTTCCCCTCCTTGAGCTACTGCTTCTTATGTTAGTCAGTTCCTACTCTGAGGAATCATTCTTGCTCCCCGAGCCAATCTGGTTGCCAACATTCCTCCTAAATTTCAGTCCTGCTGGGCGGGGCTCCATCCCTCTTGCACACAACTCTGCTGCCCCCTGTGCATGCGCCTCCCCCCTGCGGGGTTTTGTTGTGAAGATCAGAACCAAAGGTGCTGGAAATGATCACTGTAGGTGTGCGGATGAGGAAGAGTCCTCCACAGAGGGGGGTGGAGTGGCATGCAGATGAGGGAACCTTGCAGGTTGCTAGTGCTGGCATTTTCTCACCTCCTGTGGTACACTAAAGTATAATGGGCTTGATTGAGACTTCTGGGTTTTACTTGTTATGTTCTCAGTGTTGCTGTTTCTTACAGTCATTTCATAATATGGGAAAAACCTGTCCTAGGATGGTTGGACAAGATAGCCTTCAGGTCAGATACTTTGTGTTGCTTTTGCATTTTAGCAGAGTATAAGTTACCTTGAAACTGTGCTGGACTAACTTGAGTTCTGTGAATTATATCATGAACTATGGTGAATACCTAGAAAGCATTGCAGATGTAGGAGCCTCTCCTGTTGACACAATTTGGGCATGTTCCTATTAACATTCATGATTAATATTAGATAAGGCAATATTGACCAGAAGTAGTTCCAGTAGGAATGTTGTGTAATTTTGTATGGATAGTCAGGAGTGATTTTTCTAGCTTACCCTCTGCTTATGAATTGGCCATTAAAAATGCATTAGATTACTGATGGATACAAGGATTTTTTAAAAAAAGCTTTTTCTTCTCTTTGGAGGACAAAGGAACATGTCCAATTGGACAAGATGTTGGAATCATGAAAGATATTCCTCCAGCTGAACCAATACTGAATTAATTCTATGGCCTACAGCTCCAGTCTGGTTTGAGAATTATTAGTATAGTTACATGGTACATCCTTCTGAAGTTTTGCTTGTGTGCATGTGTTTGTGCAGCTTAGAGATTCTTGAAACAATCTTCTGTGCCCCGCATTTCCTTATTTTAAATTTTAATACATTCGAACTAGGTGGATTGTTTTTGGACAAAACTATCAGAGAGAAACTCCACACAGAAAAGGGGAATATTTTGGATAATTAATTTTAGCTTTTATTAATGTGTTTTACATAATGTAATGCTATTGCGTAAGCAAATGCACAATTTCATTTACAGCTTGAATGAAAGTGTAATGTTATTCACTGGTATAAAAAGTCATTCTGCAGTGACATTTAAAAATACTTTTGGGAGAATCTTTGTTAAACTGTTTTGATTACTGCTGTGAAGAATGTGAGTGGCAATTCTTAATATGCATCGGTAGTAACACTTGAATTGTGATTCTCATTATTTGACATCTGAGTTTAAAAAGAGAAAGAGTCCATTTGCCAACAGTAAAGCAAAATCTGTACTCTTGTAGCCCATGTTTATTTCCAGCTAGTATTTGGGCATGCAGTGTAGTTTTTTGACTTGTTGGCATGGTGCTGCTTGCTTTTTTTATATGTTGTTTCATTCACAGTGAAATAGCCTTGTAGTTCTTGCTAAGTCTGTCAAACATTTGTTGTCGTCATCATACTCATAGTTCTTGTATCATCTTATATATTCCATTGCTTCCTGTCCTTACAAAACTATTCAGATTTCTATGGCAGTACAGCTTACTGGAATGTACAGAGTCCAGATTTGTGGAATATTCAAGCCATGACTAAAATTGTTTACTATGTTCTCTTTATTGTCGGAGGGGTTTTTAAATGTTCAGGTTCACTCAAATCTCTCATTATCTGCTAGTCTATATCTGTCACCTTTTACTAACAACAGTACATTGTTACTTAAACTTTTGTTTATCTTCCTAGGAATTACCGTGAAGAATTAAAAGAAACTGAAGCGTCATGGGGGATGATAGTGAATGGATGAAATTACCCATTGATCAGAAATGTGAACACAAGGTAAGATTGCTTGTGTGTACTTGTATGAGATGAGCTGTCAAGTTGCTTTTGATTTAGGATTATCCTATGAATTAATGATTTCCTAAAGCTCCTGTCATTAGCAGTCCAGCCCAGCCTTGTAGACTTACTTCTTTTATGGGCTTGCTGTTTCAAGTCAGTCCATCTTATATAAGATCTCCCTCTTTTCCTGCTACCTTCCACCTTTCCTAACATTCAGCAAGTCTTGTCTTATCATGATATGCTCAAAACTTTAAAAAAGATCAGCAGTTTTACATTTTAGTGGTAAGCCATATTAGATTCTAACGAGAGTTCAAACTTGATTGGTCTAGAACTTATTTGTCTTTTTGGCAGTCGATGATAGCTATAGAATTCTCCTTCAACACTACATTCCAAATGAATCACGTTTCTTAATGGCAGCTTTCTTCATTGTTCAGATTTCTTCAGCAATTGTTTAAAGTTCTCTTCCCACATTTCACCTCTTCTGGATGTTTTAGTCCTTTCATTCCTCTGAATTGGACCTCCTCAAGATCAGTTTAGCTACCAGTCACAACCACAGTATCTCGTCCATGTTCTCTGAATTCAAGGCTCTGCTAGTCTCTCAGAAATTATGAGATCTGTCTTCTCATGGACTTGAACAGTGACAGTTGTGTTACATTCATTTATCTTAGCAGAGCGTGACTCTGCACTTCAACTGTCACTTTCTGCCTTATGGGTCACCCATGGAAAGCCTAAAAAGAAGATAAAATCAGACAGATAAATCAAGAGGCTTGAATCCTTGATAAAGAAGGATTCTTGATAAAGAAGCTCCAAATATGTCTAGGAACAGTCCTCTAATTTTTTGCACTGTAATTTCAATGTAAAGCTTTTGTGAAAAGAGGAGCTATCTAATAGCAAGATCACTGTGACCTTCATTAGTTGTCATGATACTGTGACAACAAACATCATAGACCCCTTATGCAACAAACTCAGATCTTTAAATTTCTTTCTGCTCTTCCTTATCCATTTAGCACTTCTGCTTTTTTTTATCATGTTCCAGACTCATGCTGTCAACTCAGAGTATAAATGATCATTTCACCAATTTCCAGAGGTGTTACAATCTTTTGTAGAAAATAAGTAGAGCTTTTCTTCAGACTATATCTGATTCTCAATTTCTGGATAGTTTTTTTTTCCCTTTGTCAGATGCTGGTAAACCTATTCATAGTTGACATCAAAGTACCGTAATTTTCCGTGTATAAGACACTACTTTTTCCTAAAACCATTACACTAAAAATTGAGGGGTGTCTTTTACATGGAAGTAAGCTGAGATAGCTGAGGAGAGAGCAAAATGGCACATACCTTGCCTCTGTAAATGGGCTTCCTTCAGTCATGAGGCTTAGCTTCCTACAGTCAGGACACTTAGCTTCCTCCAATCACGAGCCTTATGGAACTGACGTCAGCTGATGCTATACAAACCAGTTGGAACACACCTTGTTGGAGGTGGAGCCTGTAGGCTCAGATTCAACAGGGGCTCATAATGTCTGACGTTCTGAGCCCAGAGGCTGAATACTCAAAGCTAAGTTTTCTTAATTTTTTGGTTAGAAAAGTGGGGGGGGGGGTGTCTTATAAACGGGGACGTGTTATAAATGGAAAAATACGGTACTTGAGTTGCCTCCATTCTTTTTATCTGTATGGAATTTTAAAGAGCCTCTCGTGCAGTGGTTAAACTGCTGTACTGCAGCCAAAACTGTGCTCATGACCTGGGGTTCAATCCCAGGTAGCCGGCTCAAGGTTGACTCAGCCTTATATCCTTCTGAGGTCAGTAAAATGAGTACTCAGCTCTCTGAGGGGGGGGGCAATGTATAGCTTACATAATTAACTTGTAAACCGCCCGGAGAATGCTTGGAGCGCTATGGGGCAGTATATAAACAGCACACTTTGCTTTTTTGCTTTTTTATACATTATTGTATGAACTTTCTAAAATGAAGCATCCATTTACTCACTGATTTCTGTTGCTGTGCTGTTGATTGTATTTCTGGACATAGTTGAAGACTTCTTTGGAAACATCTCTTTCAAGTGTGTTTTGAAGATAGAGAATATAATTGTGTTGTTCACTTTCTTTTTTACAGTATAACTGCTAAATGCTTAATAGTGCACCATTGGCAGTGGAGACATTAGTTTATGTTTCTGTGGGCTGGTATAGGTAAAAATAGGTAGTGGTACTCACAGGAGAGATCTCTTCCTGAAGATCCAAGAATTCAAAGGGAAATGTAAGCCTTGGAAGACCAACAGGGAAGCACACTATCTGACCAGGAAAAACTAAAGAGAAGGTGGAAACAGTATACTGAAGAGACAAGAGGGATGACAGACTCTTTTTAAGAGGAATCCTATGATGAAGAACCTGTAGTTCAAGTGAAGTGAGAGCTGCTCTGAAAGTACTAGAAAGAAGAGACAGAATATGAAGGTGTCAGACAAGGGTGCATTTTATCCTCTTACCTGTTTGATCTGTACACAAAACATATCATACCATATAAACATACATTATCTAGTACCAGACTAGATTCAAATTAATAAAGTGAAAATTGGTGTAAAAAACCAGCAATAATTTAAGATAGATTACACCATCTTGTTGGCAGAAAGCAAAAATGACTTGAAAAATGTAAGAATGTGTAAGGATGGAGACGAAGACCAAGATCATCCACACTGTTATATTCCTGGTCAGTGATCACTGTGTACAGGTGTGGAATATGAACAGTAAAGAAAGCTGACAGGAAGAAAAATTGACTCATTTGAAACATGGTGCTGGAGAAGGAGAGCTTTGCTGGGCTGCCAGAAAAATGAACAAGTGGGTCCTAGATAAAATTCAGCCTGAACAATATGGGGAGGCAAAAATGATGAAACTGAGACTTTCATACTTTAGGCATATCATGAGAAGGCAAGATTCTTTGGAAAAGGCAGTAATGCTGAGAAAAGTGGAAAAGAAGAAGTCCAAATATGAGATGGATTGACTCCCTAAAGGAAGTCAAGGCCTGAGTTTACAAAAAGTGAGTAGGGCTGTTGAGGACAGGTCATTTTGGAGATTATTCGTAGGATCGCCATACGTTGGATGCAACTTTACAGCATGTAACAACAAGATTCAGACTACTTTTATTTGCTGGTCTGGATCTAATGAAGGGAGGAAGTCACAGAATTGCTCATTTTGAAAGTTAATGTCTTGTTTAGTGAAGCTCAACTTAATCAAGCAGAACTATTACTGGTATGTTTCTATTCTCTTTCTAGTTGTGGAAGGCCCGGTTAAATGGGTATGAAGAAGCCTTGAAACTGTTTGAGAAGATAGATGATGAGAAGAGCCCTGAATGGTCCAAATACCTTGGACTTATAAAGAAATTTGTGACAGACTCCAATGCAGTAGTGCAGCTGAAAGGTTTAGAAGCAGCACTTGCCTATGTCGAAAACGCTCATGTAGCAGGAAAGTAAGTCACTTGATACAGTTCTTCTAGGAAGAGTTTGTACCAGCTTTTGCAATTTACAAAAAATAGAAAAGTAATTAAGATGACATCCTAGAGATACTAACTTCTTAACTCTTAATTTTTCTTCCTGAAACTCAAGAAGAAAATATTCTTTGTGAAAACATTGTTGTGAAAGCGTCATCTTCCTTATTTATTACCCTTGTATCTTCCCATTCCAAAAGTTTGTTTCTCCTGCTGATGAACTGCAGAGCCCTAGGGAACAGTGTCTACTTTAAATTGAATCACAGGGCTTTGAATAGTGTCGTTAGAGCCATATATGTCAAAAGCTTTAAACAAAACCTGCTCTTTCAGGGCTTAACAAACCAGGCGATTACTTTCATTTGTCTGTTTAGTCATGATCCCTAGCATGTTTCAGTCTGAGGAAACCATCATCTAAAAAGCAGAAGTCTTGGGTTATGTTTCTGCTTCATTTGAGAGAGCAAAAATGAGGATTCCTACTTTGAGTGTAATGTGGGAAAACTCTTGAGTTTCGGAATGGTACTGTTAATGCCAGCATTCTAACACCCTAAGCTTTAAAACGTCCATTTAAAATTACAAAAAATGATGAATCTTTCCAAAAGTAAACTGCTAATCATGATTCAATCTGTTAATCTCATTATTTAAAATAATAGCCTTAATTAAAATAATTTTAATATCATTATTGCATTTTTTAAAAAATTAGGAATAGCAACAAATTAATTGTTGATACATTATTTCCATGATCTGAACAAATCATGAGCAGAGGTTTCCTGGTCTGTTCAATTATTCTCATGGGCTGTAGGAGCCAAGCAGGAGCAGATGAACAGCATAGGTCATCCACCAAGGTGGCCAAGGCAGTCTCTGTCCCATAACTAGGCCTGAAGCCAGATTGAAATGGATCTAGATAATCCGTCTCATCCAGGAACTTCCTTGCCTAGAGATAGATGTTAACATTACTGTTAAGTTATTTATACTGTAGCGTTTACAAATTCAGGGTTAATTAACAATTGATACAGTATGCAGCAAAAGTAAATTTTATTTTGTCCAAAAGTCCTGTTCGCATAAAGTTATGCAGTGGCATTAAAATTGCCCCTGTTGATAATGGCTGGTGTAAATTATATTTTACCGGTGCCAGAGAATGACCTTATCTGACCCCATAGCCTAACTTTACAGCAGTAAGATTTTGCCCAAGAAAACTGAGTAATCAAATAAATAAAGCATGAACAATGTTTCTTCCAAACTTTGATTTGCCTTCATCTGCATATTTGTATTGAAAACTTATAGTGATTAGTGTGATAAAGCGAAGTTTGTTTATTTTCTCAGCTAAGAATTAATTCCTTTTTAATAGTGTAATGTTGGATTTTTCAATTTGCCATGTTGCTTTGCAGTGAAATGCAAGGTGGAGTATAAAAATTTCTAATTGGACTTAATGACCTGTATTTAGGAGTGGTTATAAAATAAATATTAAAGTTTTGAATAAGTGTAGTGTTTGCCACTGTTCCGAAGCAAATATCTTACAGATTGCCTTATAGCTGTTTAACACATACAGGCTGTTATGTTTGGCCTTTTATGTTGAGGACAGACTTACATATGTTATAGTGCAATCATATGATTAATTTCTGTATCAACTCAGGTGCTTGATTTTTTGCTAGACAAAGTTCACACACTGAGCTGGTAGTCAAGTGTAGAAAATCAGGTGTTGCACTGTATGTGTGTGAACCAGGCCATGGTATGTATCCTTGAAAGCAAGATAGCCCTGTTTCAGGGACATCTTTGTATAGGTTTGGTCACAGTCTCTGAGGAAACTCATGTACATTACTTTGAAAACGGATTGCAATCAAAGAAAATGTGGTTGAGATAATTTGTCAATACATGTAAGCATCCAGCATTAAAGGAAACAAACATGGATGGATAATTATTGCTGTAATTAGTTTGGAAAAGAGGAGACATTGATTCCAAGGGAAGGAGACTCTGAATTTTGCTGGGAGCCAAAATGATATTGCCCCTTCCTCTCTTTTTTTAAAAGAACAACAGGAGAAGTAGTGTCTGGAGTTGTAAACAAAGTCTTCAATCAACCTAAAGCTAAGGCCAAGGAGCTAGGCATAGACATATGTCTTATGTTTATTGAAATTGAGAAGGGGGAAACAGTACAAGAAGAACTGCTGAAAGGCTTCGACAACAAGAATCCCAAGATCATAGTAGCATGTATTGAGACGCTGAGGAGAGCACTAAGGTAATATCATTTAAAGTGATTGTCATTCAAACTGGATAGGATTGGGGACAGTTTCATCGGTGACTTATAGAACTTGCTCTTTTATGTTAAAAAATGTAAAAATTATAATCATTGTTTTAGAGCAGAGAATATGCAGAATTTACTACTGTAATGAACTGTTTTCACTTTTTTGTGCTGGGATTCCAGGCCCATCTTAAATGTGTCTGTACTCTGGTTTCCTCTTTTGTGGTTTTTTTTTTTGTTTTGTTTAATAACTTTGAAGTAGCTAACTTAACTGTAATTTTCACATATTTTGTTTCATTGAAAGAATAAATTCTGTTTTCAATAATTTGTCTAGTTTTGCATCAATTATGTGCTTAGATGTTCTTGAGGTTTCTAGTAAAAACGTGGTATCTGACAATACCCATATTATATGCAGACATCGTAGTTCTTGCACAATACTTTCAAGTTAGAGTTCTTCCACACTGAAAACAATAAAAACATTATCACAAAAACAAAATCATGTGACCCAAAAGTACATGATTCTGAAGTCAAGTAATGAAAGAACACATAGGAATCATTTTAAGGAACACAATGGGTGCTTTAGTCCTAAGCACGTTTACTAGGGAATAAATTCCCTTGATCTCAGTAAGACTTGCTTCTGGTTAAATTTGTTTATGTTCCTTTTTTCCAAATTCGGTATGAAAAGTGGAAGTTTTGCACATTTGCAGTTTAACAAATCATCCCAGACTACAAGTGTTTTGAAAGCATATTCAGTGCACTGTATGTTTGTCCAATGGAGCTAATGTTGTCTTGTAAAAAAATACCACTAGTGTTATGGCATGTACATACATATCTATCTCTGTGTTATATTTCAGTGAATTTGGCTCAAAAATAATCTCATTGAAGCCAATAATCAAGGTATTGCCAAAACTTTTTGAGTCTCGAGAGAAGGCTGTTCGAGATGAAGCCAAACTTCTTGCTGTTGAGATCTATAGATGGATAAGGGATGCTCTAAGGCCTCCGCTACAAAATATAAACTCTCTTCAGGTAACCTTGACATTATGTTCTGCCATTTTTAGCAAAAAGAGGGCACATAAGCAGAGCAGGATATATTTTCTGAAATCAACCTTCCCAACCTTGTCCCCTCTACAAACGCTGAGAATGACAGTATTTAATTGGTGAGTGCCCCTTCCCTAGAACTTGAAGGAAGGCTGTTTTCAAGGAGATGGCCATGTCATTTTGGCAAAAAGAAAATGAAAACAATATAAAAAGAAAAATATTGTGTCAACTTTAAGACTAAAGATTTATTTCATTGTGAGCTTTCATGAAATACAATCTCCTTTTTAGACTGAAGAAATTGATTGTAATCCATAAAAGTTCAGTTTCTTCAGACATAACCTGAAGAAATAGGTTGTAGTCCACCAAGCTTGCACTGAAATAAATATGCTGGTTTGAAGGGTGCCATTGCATTTCTGTTTCTTTTTCCTTCTGTTTGTCTTACTTTTCTTTCTGAGAGGCTGTGGGTCTCCAAGATCTCATGCTGCTAGATGCCTTGCTGTGTTTAGAGCTTAAGTGCGACAGAATGACCCTGTTCTCCCATTCAGTGTTAAGTTTAGAAAGGTGGTGTTCCTGCGAGATCTGGTACAGATTGTAGAAAGAGCACAAAAAGCAGTGAGACCAGAGGATTTTTGGCAGTTCAGTGAAGAATTCCTGTTCTTAGGTACTTTAATAGAAAGGTAATTCATAAATAAAAGCCAGAGCTTGAGAAATGTTCTTTTAAAGCCAATATGTATACCAGCCAGATCATTAGAGTCAAAAGGAGTAAAATTTCAGACTCTGATAAGTGCCATTAGCTAACAATGATATTAACCAATTGCAAAGAAGACCAGTTTCAAAGATCATCTGGAAATAGGGACTGTCTTCTTTGGAAAGCAAAGATGAAAACTATCTTCTAAACTTTCATCTAATGCCTACTTGAACTATGAAGCACTTAGGTGCATCTGTGTTTAGAGGAATTTTAACATCTTCATCTTGATTCCTTTTTAAATTGGAGAATGAATTAATGCGTCAAAATCACAGCAGTTGCATAATACAGTTACAGTTTCAGCATTGTGAGCTTCTAGACTTGTAAACTGATGTATACCTGTGTAATGACTGTTTCAGAAGATCAAATTAGAAATCATTGGGCAAAATCCTGTTGGTATACTTACACAACCACAAACTGGGTCCTGACACAGAAAATAATTAATTTAAATGAGTTGAAAGCTTCCCCGCCCTTTCTGGTTCTGAGGCTCCTTTTTGCCCTTGGGGAGCCTTGGGATGGCAGTGGAAGCCTTTAATAGTAAAAAAAATTTGCTGCCAGATGGCTGCTGATGGTTCCAATCCTGCTGGCAGCAATTTGACAATGATTTTTACTATCAACGATTTCGTCCTGCCATCCTGATGCTCTGAAAGGCTTATCCAGGGCAAAGGGGATTGATCCCTAGGGAGCCTTGGGACATGAAATGGGGGTAAACTTTCAGCTCATTTATTTCCAAGATATGGTTTATACCAGCGTAACTACACCAACAAGAGTTTGTCCGTTAACTTCAGCTGTATACTCATATAGTCTGCCGTACCAAATAATTGTGCTATGCTTGGCATATGGTAATATGTTTTAACTGAAAGGATGAATTTGTTCTCTTGAAGATTTTAGTGACCATACTAATGAGTTCCACTAAATATGACCTGTTAAAAAAGCAGTTAACTAAGTTATTTTGATTCTTTCAGTTAAAAGAACTAGAAGAAGAATGGGTCAAACTGCCGTCGTCTGCCCCCAAGCAGACCAGATTCCTTCGCTCCCAGCAAGAAATGAAAGCAAAGTTTGAGCAGCAGCAGGCAGCTGGTGGGGATGCAGATGGAGGTAACTCTGGACCTGGACAAACACTACATAACACTGGCCATAAAACATAAGCAAAATAAAAATTAGATAACAAGCCACTAACTACAAAATGTTATTGCTATATTCAGTAAAATGAAAGCAGTAGCAGAAATAGCTCAACTTTGTATTTTCTAAATTTTGTATTTGCAGGTGGAGATGATACTGATGAAGCTATTCCACAGGTGGATGCTTATGAACTTCTGGAAGCAGTTGAAATTCTCTCCAAACTTCCTAAAGATTTCTATGATAAAATTGTAAGTGCTGATATTTTTCACCTTTAGTCTTTCTACAATTTCCCCTTGAATCATAGTTGTTAAATTTATCTGCCCTGTGTTCTCGTACAATTAGGGTTCTCATTCTATTTAAAGACATATGCAACATAATATAATTTTTAGTTGTCCAGTTCAAGTGGCTTCATGCCCAAGGATATTCTTTTATCCTGTGGGAACTTTTGTTATTCTGTTGTTTGTTTATCTGTTGTAAACTGCCCAGGGTGGCCTTGGCTGCCAGATGGGCGGTTTATAAATCATATATTATTATTATTATTATTATTATTATTATTATTATTATTATTATTATTATTATTATTATTATTATTATTATTATTATTATTATTATTATTATTATTATTATTATTATTATTATTATTATTATTATTAACAATAACAACAACAACAACACCTTTTGTGATGTATCATTGAATGCATTCTCATGATTGAATGCAGTAAAGTTGCTTGGTTTTATTTGAAGATATCTCTCTCCCTAGTGCATGCAGGTGCTGGCACAAAGTGTATGATTTCCGGTGATAAAAATATGCAGATGTAGTGCAAGGCAAGCTGTGTCTCTGTAACACAGAATCCATGTTCTTCATAGTAGCTTTTGTGTGTCAGTTAATATTTGGTGCAGAAATATATGCAGTATGTACGTATTTTCCTCAATATGCATAGAAAAATTATACTGTAGATGTAGTAAGCATGCATGTGAAGCCAACTCTGCAAATCCTAGAAATTTCAAGATTCAGGCATATGTTCTTAATGATTTACATTACAGGAGGCCAAAAAATGGCAGGAGAGGAAAGAAGCTTTGGAAGCAGTGGAAGTACTGGTTAAAAATCTCAAGCTGGAAGCTGGAGACTATGCAGATTTGGTGAAAGCTCTTAAGAAGGCAAGCATCTGTTTATCACTCAAACACATTGATCACATGCATATGCAGGGATACACAATTAGAATACTTCCAAAATGTTTTTTATTTTGTATTAATAAATACAGAGTGTGATTATGATAATCACCCAACATCCTTGAGTTGCTAATGAGAGACAACTTTGTCTATGTGGTTGTAGAAGTGAAGCTCATGTACACAAGTATACAAAAGTTGTTATATATGTACATACAGGGAGTTAAAGTAATGTTCTCCCAAAGTGAATAGCTTAGGATTCATACACTCTTATACTCGGATACGTGGGAGCACCATTTAACTACGTGGTACAACATAAGATTGGGTGATGGGATGGGAAAGCCAACATCTGGATCTCAGTGGGTTTATTGCACTTCACTGCTGTATTTGATGGGCTTGGAATGCCTTTTCAAGCCTTTTTGTAGCTATACTCTTCAGATTTCTGCAACTGGATTATTAACATTACTTTTTCCTTATAGGTTGTTGGAAAAGATACCAATGTGATGTTGGTTGCTTTAGCTGCTAAATGCCTTGCTGGGTTGGCTAATGGACTCAGAAAGAAATTTGGACAGTATGCAGGTCATGTAAGTGTTTTCTGCTTATTTGCAGTTTAGAGAATAAAACAGCTGAAGTTTACAGCTCAGAACTGGGATATTATTAGTTTTGACTGCTTAAATGTAAAAACTTCATTCTGTTAAATTTCTAACACAACAAGATTCAGTCTAGCAGTGTGTGTTGGAATTATTTTGCTAAAGGTATTCTGTGCAATTGAGATGCTGTACTCTTTGGATAGATGAGTAAATTTTCTGAGGCTTGCAAAAGAGAACCTGCCCTTTAAAATAAGATATCACACACAATCTTACACATATATGCGATCTTACTTTAAAGGGCAGGTTCTCTTTTGCAGTATTCATTGATGCTGTAAAAGTAAATTATGATTAAGTGATTTTCCCTCTCCTGCATATGGGACAGGTGTGAGTATTCTTGTGCTCCAGGAGATGAATTTTTACTACTTTAACACTTCAATTAAAATTTTACAGGTTGTCCCAACTATCCTGGAAAAGTTCAAGGAGAAGAAGCCTCAGGTGGTGCAAGCTTTGCAAGAAGCCATCGATGCCACATTCCTTACAGTAAGTACATGGCTATCCATATTCTGAACAAGACTGGCAGGCTTTTCTTTCATTGAAGCTAACTTCCATAATCCAAACATTTTAGACTACGCTCCAAAATCTCAGTGAGGATATATTGGCTGTGATGGATAACAAAAACCCAACCATCAAGCAACAGACCTCCCTCTTCATTGCAAGAAGCTTCCGTCACTGCACTCCTTCTACTTTGCCCAAGGCCCTACTCAAGCCTTTTTGTGCAGCTCTCCTTAAGGTAAAAAATGTTTCTTCTTTAGCACTTGAAGTGATGTCGTAAAGGCATGTGTTGAACTGGAAAGAATATCTGAAATCTTGTTGTGCTTGCATGCAAAAGATGTTAACTTTTGGAAGTGAATTGATTCATGTTAAATCTTCATAGACATTACCTGTTGCATACTGAGTTGCACAACTAAGTACACAACAGATAGCATCTATGGAGATTTCTTAATTGGAAGCAATTTGCCTCCAAAAGTTACACCTTTTGTGTAGAAGCACAATAAGATCTCTGCTGATACATAATGTTGGAGAATATTCTGTAGTTTTTCTTGTGCTAGTATGCACTAAAATAATGGAACATTTAGAAAAACTCTTTCAGCAGTTCTTGAAATATCCAGAGTCAAGAGAAGACAATTAGAATATGTCTGAGTATTTAAGGACTGCAAGACCTCAAGTGGCTTGGCTAAGTGCCCTGACTTCACTTCCTACAGCTATATTTTTTGTGCTTGATCTTGCTTAAAATTGGCTCGGAGAGTTAGATCTTCAGAGCCAAGTGTGATTCAGACTGTTTCTTGGAGATGAGAAAGCAGAAATGTGTTTTCAAGTTACAGATTTATTCATTACTTTCCCTGAAAAGAACTGGTTAATCATAGTGTTTGCTATCTTATTCCGCAGTCAATAGTCATTTTTTAAGAAAAGGCCACTGAAATAACTAGTTGTCTTTAAGTGGAAGGAGGGGCCTTTCTAAGTTCAACAGAGCTCAGTCCAACAGAGGTTTCATAGGACTTACTTTAAAGCCTTTGTTTTGTCATGGGTTTAGTGTGTCCTTGCTTGATAGTTCAGCGTGGGCTTAAAGCGATATTGGTTTGTAAACAGTGAACTTTAATTCCCTTAAAGTTTTTTAATTTAGAAACTTTAAAAAACCTACAAGTTTGATATAAATTTGTTTGTATGTTTATTTGTTAAAAATAGCATTTGTGCTTATTGACTGGTATGCTGCTTATGAAAAAATCAACTTCAGGCAAATCCTGATAATTAACTTTTTAAATTTAATTTCTATCCTTTTATTATAATTCTAACTGTTGGAATGTTTTTGAAAAAGAACTGCTTTGTGCTTAGTGTGATTTTGCAATCTGTCTGAGTGAATATTCAGGTCTTGTGTTTGGCTACAGCATATTAATGATTCGGCTCCTGAGGTTAGAGATGCTGCATTTGAAGCCTTGGGTACTGCTTTGAAAGTAGTAGGTGAGAAAGCTGTGAATCCATTCCTGACAGATGTGGACAAACTGAAGCTAGACCGGGTAAGTTGTACTTTTTGATGCTGGAACTTCACATCACTGTAGTGTTTAAATAGAGCAGCATAATCCTGTTGGGGATAACAGTGTGTGTAAGAGCAGTGGCACAAGCAGTTTTCCACTCTGGCTTACTATCTGTCACACAGCTACCTATAGGATTTTTTATGCGACCAGTAGATGTAGGGGAACATGATAGACACTAATCTGAAGAGAGAGAATTGCTTGTGGATTGACCCATAAAGCATTATCCTTGCCTTAGACACCACTGTTTAAAGTACTGGAGTTTCTTCCACTTGTGTATGAGCTCTTTATAAGCTTTAGATTCTATAAAACAATATAATCTAAAAGTCCATGTGTTAAATAAACTGCCATTAAGCTTTCATCATGTAAGATTTCTGTATTTGGCGTTAATTTTGTTTTAGAGACGTGTTATGAAAACTTGAAATAAACAGCAGTCTGTGTAGTTCAGTGGCAGTAGTGTTAGATGACTCATAGCATCACATTTTGGCAGTAACACAGGTTCTATAGTTTGTGAAGTAACGTAATGATGTGGTGACTAGGTGGGTGGTATTGGTTACATAGCAAAGAATTACATTGAGAGACAATGTAATGTAGTCGATAGAGAGATGAACTAGGACTTCAGGAGACCTGGGCTCAAATCCATACTTGGCCATGGAAACTTGCTGGGGAGTGTCTATGGAAAAACTGTTCCTTAAATGTCTCATGTACTTTGGAAACGGTGTTGGGATCACCATAAGTCAGATGTGACTTGGTGGCACATAACAATAACTTTAAACCCTTTCCATATTTAATAAGAGAAATATAAATCTGTATAAATTCTTGTATTGAAGTTAAGAAGATGTGAATATACTAGATCATGCATGCACATGATGAACAAAGAATTACATCAATGTCTTTGTGTTCCTAATTCTGTCTGCTAGATCAAAGAGTGTGCTGAAAAAGTGGAGCTGGCTGCTGGTGGTAGAGTTGTTGGAGGAGCTGACAGAAAGGAGAACAAACCTGTTGCTGGGAAGGCTCCAGCTCTTTCGGGGGCTGCTGGTGATAAAGATACAAAAGATAATGTGGCCAAATCTGGTCCAGTGAAAAAGGCACCTGCTGCTAAGGTATGGAAAATTAACTTGTAATATGACTGTTCCTACATTGATAAAAAAACTGCTTACATATTCACACATAGGCATGGAATTTGCAGAATTCATGGACTAGGGCCCCCTGAGGTTTTCCAGAATTTTCCTAGCCAGACTTCTGGGGGCTTTAGTCAAGAACTCAACGTCCTGACGGGTGTTTTAAAATTCTTAAGAGCTAATGAATTCAGACTCTGGCAGCCGTTTTCATCCTGTGGAGAAGACAGGGGAAATGGGTTGGCAAGGCTAGGTTCTATGGGAGCTACAAGAGATTATAGGTCTGGTAGTTTTGTTTTTGTTTTTTGTGAGACTTGCTGTGTAAAGCTTAATGGACAAGGGCTACTCTACCTGTGATCCATTACATCTCCTACAGAGCTTAGCCTTGCCTACCACTGTCTCTTGTTTTCTCCACAGGATAAAAATGGCTGTCAGAATCTACATTCATTAGCTGTAAAAAAAACAAAACTATAAACACCCATCTGATCTTTGATTTCTTGATTTAAATCCCCAGATGTCTGGCCTGGGGAGATTCCTGCAGACTTCGGGGGTTAAAAATCTGAGAATCCTGTGCCTATTCACACATTTCAAGAGATAACTGCCACTTGCTTCTGCCTAAGAGCTCAGATACTGTACAAAAATGTTCAAATTGTATTAAGTATTTTAAAAAATAAATTAATCTGATAGGAAGTTAACATTGCTGTCTGTTTTTTGTTCTTCAAGGGTTTGCCCCCATGAAATAGTTGAAGTGGCTAAAATAAATAATGGAAAACAACTGAATTTTGAGACAGCTAAGATACCCAAGAATAGTTAAAATACATAAAACATGTGCACGTGTATATATGTATGCATATACATGTATGAGAGCTAGTGTGGTACAGTGGATAGAGATATGGATTAGGTCTCGGGAGACCTTGGATTGCAGTTGTCTCTCAGCAATTGGAAACCACCCCTGATGTGTTTCATACACTTCGAAAACCCTATTAGGAGCACCATAGATCATCAGACACTGCTTTGACAAAGGCCTCTGAGAATAACAAAGTTCTCGGGCAGTAATAGAAAAATCCAGTCTTTTGAGTAGAGAGACATTGGGTGGAGACTTCTTCGGACAGAGTACCTGTCTCATTTTGTTAGCATTCTGATGCCTTTTCCTTCCTCTTATACTGTCCCCATCTTTCTTAGAAATAGGTTTTTGAAAAGCTTACTCTTTTTGTACTTAGGTTGGTGGGCCATCGAAGAAGGCCAAGCCAGCTGCTGCTGGTGGAGCTGTAAGTGCTGGAACAAAAGGCAAGAAGGGAACTGAAGTAAAGGAAATATTTGAGCCAGAGCTTTCGGTTGGTATTTTTATCGTATTAGAACCCAATGCAACCTCCCATGTTTTAATAATTTGTTTATTTAGTTCTCATGAGGAAAAAATAACCAAATTCAGGTGTTTTTTTTTTTTTTGCAGTATGGTTTTATGTCTTATTTACAGTTGCATGTAAATGATATTTCTGTAGAGTGAGATACAAAATTAGCTGGATCAAATTTTCTTTTTGAATCAATGTTATACTTTACTACTATTTTAGATTTGCTTTAAGGAGGAACTGAATTCCCTTGTGACAGCTTATGAGTGTGCTGGAGAAGGAGAATCGAAATATCTATATTAATCAGGGAGTGTTAGGATGGGAGTTGTGTTCTGTGCCAAATAACATCCTTCTTCATTTTAATTGAAATATTCTGACATCTTGTGTGGACACAGCAAATGTTCATCTTTTGAAGGTGGTAAGGGACCAGAGAACTTGGGAATGTGAGTTTAGTGCATTATTAAAAGTGGTATTTTAGTTTATGTATTGTGTATGTGAATGCTTGGTTATTTTCAGCTGTATTAAAAAGACAGTGTGAGACATTTTATAGCAGTTCTGTGAGGTGCCAACCTGAAGTGTCTCTGCTCTTAAGAAATGTATCACTAGTACTCTACAATACAATGTTAGTTTCAGACATAGCATGGTCGTATTTTTAAACTGAAATATCTTGTATATATTTCCCATGTTATAGCTTACCTGAAGAGCACAGCTGAAGTATGTGTAGAATACAAGAGATGGCCACCAGAAGATTAACTTTCTTTCTCTGTCTTCCTTCCTTTCTGTTAATAGATAGAGATGTGTGAGGAGAAGGCTTCAGCTGTCCTCCCAGCTGCTTGCCTGCAGCAGTTGGATAGTGGCAACTGGAAGGAAAGGCTTGCTTGCATGGAAGAATTTCAAAAGGTAATTATACATTCATGATCTTTTGGAAGTAGAAAGGTTATCTCCTGTAATTATAAACATTAGTTTGAAACAAAAAAATTATTCTGTAGTCCACAGAATAGCTTGAAAGTATACTATGCTGTGCAGACTTCTGGTATAATCTTACATTAATAAATATAGAATTTGTAATGAAAAAGTGACCCATCTTTCTTTAGCTAGAGGATCTGTTGCTTGGTTTAAAGAACTGTCTAGTATACCTTTTAACATGTAACACTTTGTTTGGATATACAGCTGTGTGAAGGAGAATAAGAATTAACTTGAGGAGGCATAGATTCTGGAGAAGCTAAATAGGGAACTGACTAGCACCTGAAAATGTGTCAGGGTGAATATTGGCTTGCAGAATGTTAATTCAGTTATATTTGTGGCCTAAATGATTGCTTTGTACTTCTTGGAGTTCACTGTGGTCTTCTCTTAAATTTTAAGGCTGTGGAGCTAATGGATAGAGCTGAGATGCCTTGTCAGGCTCTAGTAAGGATGTTGGCAAAGAAACCTGGATGGAAGGAGACCAATTTCCAGGTAAAGCAACATACTGTTACACTGTTAATATTCACAGTACTAGCAAAAGCTGCCCTCCTATAATTTTTACAACAGTGCCTTTAAAAAATCTTGGAGTTATTTGTCCTGTGCTATACAAGACCAATCATACTTAAATAAAACATGACATAATCCTAGTTGTCTTATACATGAATGGGTATGTAACCTTTCGTTTTGCTCAAGACTTGAAGAATGAAAATAGTACTGTACTATTATGGTAAAATGTCCGAATGTAATGTGCCAGATCAGTATGCTTGCATTTCCTGCCCTTCAAAGAAGAAGCTCGGCATTTTCCTATAGCAGAGGAGGACATCCTCCCATCTCTTGAAGATGTCCTCCTTCCACTACATAGGTTCCTTTGATTCCTTTAAAATCAAGGTAGTATGGCCAATGCCTCGAGGAAGCCAACCCTATATGAGGGAATAAAATCCACTCCACCTTCTAATGTAGTGTTAATGAAGTGTCACAATCCTAAGAATAACTCATTGAAGTAGTTTTCAGGTGAACAAGAGATCTGGTCTCTCTAGCATAGCTTTACTCAATCTTTTCTCTTGTCTCTCTGAAGACAAAGGATATTTATCTTTGAAGTATATGATTCTCTCTGGCAGTTTCCAGAATGGGGAGCTTAGTAAACTTGGAAAGGCTTTTGCCCCCCTTATCCTGATAATTGCAGAGAGCTTGATTTGGCCAAGGATGTGCACAGAAATGCAATTTGGGGACTATGGATTTCTGATCTTGTTCATTAGGAAATATTTTCATAATTTGATGGGGGGGAGGCGGGAGATTTGGTTTGTAAAACGTACTTATGGGAAAAATTCTAAAACCTATTTGAGAATTTGAATGGAATCAAATGTATCAGGTTTTGGCAGTATGCATCATAAGTTCCAGGACAAATGCTAAAGCAATCTCAACATCTATGTTAGATGACACATAAAGCCTCTTAGGTTGTACTGCATTCATTCTGTTGTCCCTTCATGGTAATTCATAGGTTCGCTGATAAAGAGGTTGAAGTTCTCTTTTGCAGGTGATGCAGATAAAACTTCGAATAGTTGCTTTGGTTGCTCAGAAGGGAAACTTCTCCAAAACATCTGCTCAGATTGTGCTGGATGGTCTTGTGGACAAAATTGGTGATGTAAAATGTGGGAACAATGCAAAAGAAGCACTAACAGCGATAGCAGAGGCCTGTCAACTACCTTGGACTGCTGAACAGGTATGATTCCAGTGTAATAAAAGCAATTATAGTAGGACCCCCGTATCCATGGTCTAAATATACAGAAAAAACTATTTTCACATGTATGTGAACCAGCCACTAGAAGTATTTTTACAACAGGACTGTAAACCAAACATTGGTCTAATTATTGCATGTAACCAATGAACATTTAGAATGTCAAACTGATATTTCATATATATTTCATTTCATTCTGTCTTTTAATGTCTGACGATGTGGACATGTCCACAAAAGCGTACATTAAAATACAATGGTTAGTCTTTAAGGTGCCACATTTTTTTTGTATTGTTTTGCTTTGTTTCTTTGGATTTTGCCTGATGCCCCTTTGCTCTGTTTTCACATTTAGAGTTGTGCAGAGAAGTAAAATCTTCCATTTTCAATCTAGGTTATGTCCCTGGCCTTTTCACAGAAGAATCCAAAGAACCAATCAGAGACCTTGAACTGGCTCTCAAATGCTATCAAAGAGTTTGGGTTTGCAGGGTAAGTTTTAAAAAACTGGGGTAAAACAGCTTTAATATAGTGTAAGCTGGGATGGGTAAGTGGATTGGTACCAGGGTCAGTTTGCCTCCCAGGACCAAGCTGGAAAGGTGTATGGTGTATAAGGTGTATAAATCTGTCATGGGGCAGAGCGTTACTGCAAGTCTACCTCTCCTGTGTCATCTAGCCCTGACGTCATTTTCCTTTTCTCTGTGGAGAAAAGGCACAGAACTCTTTGCTTTTCTCTTCATGGAGGATGGCATTGCTATCTCCAGTCTCAGACCAGAGATAACAAGGGCATTCATTCACATTCCTAGTGGATAGGAAATCTTGCTGCTATCTTGTGTGGACACAGCAGGATAGAGGTTGGGAGATAGTAGTAGGCATTCTCTTGCAGTGTGCCCCTTCTCCGTTGGAAATGCCAGCAGAGTGGAAGAGGAATGCCCTTGCTATCTCCAGTTATAGATAGTAGAGAGACTCTGTGCAAGGAGAGGCATGAAATCCCACTGTTTACCTCCAGTCTTAGACCAGAGAGGAGGGCACACCACCTGCAGCTTGCCTTCCTAATTTGGATCATGGAGGGAGCAGCTTTGGGAATGGAATAACCACTGTCTTGTGCAAATAACATCAGCAAGGAAACATCAGAGCAGCTGTCTGAGGAAGTACTGTTATTTGCATCTTGCACGTGCTTTACTTTTTGAATAACATTTTGAATTAGGATGTTTTTCTGGGAACACACAAAATAAAGTGTGTGGATAAGACTTCAGCAGAAAAGTAGGTGTAAACCTGCTGCTGGAACTTTATCTCTCACTGGAATGGGGAGAGAGTGATCTCCCTTCCCATTTTTACCTCCATTCAGTCCCAAAATGTGTTCTAAAGGTCTCTGGTTTGGGTGGCAATGAGCACTGCAGAGGAGAGAAGAAGGATGTTCTGTTGTATTGGTGCTCTGGAGCTGTTGTGACACTAGGTTTAGGCTTAGAAAAGAGGTGAACCTGCATGCATTTTTATACAAAAATACTGCCATACCAGTTTTCTGTGGTCTTAGAATGTACATTATGTTATGTATTTATATGGAGGAATTCAGGTAATGTAAGACTCTGTCTACATTCCAGAGCAGCATAGCTCAAGCTCTCATGGTAATAATCCTTGGAACAATGGATATGGAACTGTTGACCTTCCAGATGTACTGTACTGCAGCTCTTGTTATACCTTACTATGAGAGTGGATGAATAGCACTGATATGGAGCTGTAGGCCATAGGTAAAAAATGCATCGTTCAGCTCAGAGTTACTGTACGTTAGTGCTGTAAGATGTGTTCTGTATCCAACCTTTTGATGAGCAAATGCCTGAACTTTTTACTTAAATTCCATAATAGTGACTTGTTAACAAATTGTTTCAGAATAAACTTGTCTAGTCTTGCTTTCAAATAATCTGTGTTTTCTCCCTTAGATTGAATGTAAAAGCTTTTATCAGCAATGTTAAGACTGCTCTTGCAGCTACAAATCCTGTGAGTAATCTTCTTTTCAAGCTGAGATTCCAGGGTTGTCTGAACAGTTGAAATTAAAAATTTCTCTCGTCTATTTGACAGGCTGTGAGAACATCTGCCATAACTCTGTTAGGTGTCATGTATCTGTATGTGGGGCCCCCTTTGCGGATGTTCTTTGAGGATGAAAAACCTGCTCTTCTTTCCCAAATAGATGCTGAGTTTGAAAAAGTAAGTGCCGGAAATATTTTTTTCTAGGATCCATTTATGTGGGGGCATTATCAGCCTAATAATTTCATTCATTTTGCTGGTAGAGTCACATAGAGGAGCAGTGTGTTTAAGTTATCACATCAGCAAATTATTATTTTAAAATGTTCCATTTGGAATGTAGTTGTTTTAAAGTACTATTTGCTATTATGAAAGTGATACATCATCAGCATCAGTACTGTGCTAACAGTAATTAGTCACTTGATTAAAAAAAGGTGGTTACTCATTTGGTTAATATACTGAGCTGGAATTCCAGTTGTAGGGGAGCATAGTGACATCTCTTATATGCATATATGTAACTGTTTCAGATGCAAGGACAAACACCACCTGCTCCAAGTCGAGGCAATTCTAGGCATACTGTTGGTAGTGGGGATGATGGTGAGGAAGGCGAAGAGCAGGAGGAGGCAGGAAATGATGTTGTGGATCTTTTGCCAAGAACCGATATCAGGTTTGTTTGAATTTGGGTTGTTAAACATTAACTCCACTTGGAGAAAACCTTTTAATTATTCACACACTTCTAATTATTTATCTGTAGGTTATAAATCTGTCTTCTGTGTATTTGCTATTAATCTGTTTGTATTTTTTCTTGTTTAAAGGAAACTAGAATGTGAGGTATTAACTCTTTTTTCTTTTTAGTGATAGGATCACCTCTGAACTGGTGTCTAAGATTGGTGATAAAAACTGGAAAATCCGAAAGGAAGGTCTAGATGAAGTAACAACCATAATTAATGAAGCCAAATTCATACAGCCAAATATAGGTGAACTTGCACCTGCTTTGAAGAGTCGTCTCAATGATTCCAATAAAATCCTGGTATGATGTTTAAGAATTAGAATTAGGGATAAACTTGTTGCAGTGTCATTTGACACACTCCAAATAGCAGTTTCGTTTAAATCTTGTAAGCAGAACTTGGAAGTGACAGTATTATTGAATGTATTGTTATAATGCCAGTTAATCCCTTTTCTACAGCAAGGAATTCTAGATTTCTTTTTATTTATGTATGTGTGTGTGTGAGTGAGAGAGAGAGAGAGAAGCCTTTCTATACAAACAGGAGAGGTGATACCACTGTAGATAATGTGTATATTTTGGAGAATCTGTTCTGCTGCCTTTAAAGCAAAGGAAATGTGCTATACCACAGAAAGCAAAACAAGAGCACAATCAGACTTTGTTAATCTCCTTGTGGCAGATGTTCAAAAGTACAGCTGGCAGATTTAATAGTGCTCTTGTTTGCCGTGAAAGGCTTGAGCAGGATCCTGTGATTTAAACCAAAGGGTCAGAATCCACTTGATAGGAACTGCATACAAAACGGTAGTTGCACAAGGGGTTTCCTTCCTTCGGTGAGGTATCTCCAGTACACTGGTTCCAAAATTGACTGGCTGAGCAGCTGATCATATGGCAGACATCCTGCCAAAGGAGTTCTTGATTTCAAAAGAAGCAGAGGTGGAGTGTAGCTGCACATGTACAACAATGATAAGAAAGGTCCCATGGCAGGAGATCCTAACAAGAAAAGGAATTCAAGATGGGTGGGAGTTTCTTAAAAAAGGAAATTCTAAAGGCACAACTATAAACTATTCCAACAAGAAAAAAGGTGGATGACAGTAAAAGACCAATGTGACTTCACAAAAAACTCAGAGTACCTGAAAACAATATAGGAAGTGGAAGGAAGGCCAGGCTAGAAAGGAAGAGTACAGAAAAGTAGCAAAGAATTGCAGGGATGGTGTTAGGAAGGCAAAAGCCAAGAATGAGCTGAGGTTAGCAAGAGATGCTAAAAACAAACAAACAAAATTCTTTAGGCATTGTGTATACCACATTTAATATAATAAATATAGAAATAATTGCAATTAAAAATAACCACAGTGACCCCCCACAAAACACTTTGCAATCCGCTTGGGGATTGTGGTCCCCAGTTTGGAAAACTGTGGAATAGAGAAATGATTTCAAAAAATACATGAAATAAATACCAAACATTTCAGTTATAAATCACAAGAGGGCCCCTTGTTGTATATGTATGGTAGGCTTGAAAAACAGAAAATTCAACATATATACCAATCAGGACCTGCTGTGTGCTTCTGAAAACAGATTGAATAGTTATGGCAGACAGATGAAATTCATCACACTTCGCTTTTTAAGGAATATAAAACCAGGGAACTGTTGATTGTCATGCATTTCCTTTCCCATTCAGGTGCAACAAACTCTGAGTATTCTGCAGCAACTGGCCACTGCTATGGGCCCAAATATCAAGCAGCATGTGAAAAACCTGGGCATTGCTATCATCACAATCCTTGGAGACAGTAAGGTAGAATTGGATATTTGTCGTTTCAGCCTAAGAATGGTAGTGTTTGTTTCCTGTGTTATCCATAATTTACTATGTGCCTGAGAAAGAAGAACATTGCAGAGTCTGGTGGTCTGCTGTTCAGAAAGCTGTTCAGTGGAAAGACTGAAATGTAAAGAGAAGCTTTGATGGGTTTTTAAAAACACACTTGAGTTTTTAAAAGTTTTTTGAGATGGTGAAGGGTCTGGAAACCAAGATTTATTCATAGCGGTTGAATGGATCATAAAGTAAAGTAGAGAATTGGTTGAGAGGTGGACCTGCAGTGCCTACCATGTAGAAAGCAGGTTAACAAACTTAACCTTATCCTGTTGCACAATAGAATAACGCTTGCACCAGTGGGTGAAATTGGCAGAAAAATAGATTTCAGTGAAATGTTAAAGAGAAATATCTGAACATGAAGAGCTCTTTAACAGCGGACCATTCTGCTTCATCAAGTAGTAACCTCTCTGTTACTAGCGGTGCTTAAGCAGAGGCTGTGTAGCCATCTCTCAAGGATGCTGCAGTTGCCTTGCATGTACTGCACCAAGATGCGCTCTTATAAATAGCCCAAATAGCTTTTCCCACTTGGCTTCTGGGTTATTTTTGAGAATTATCAGATGTAAATCTTGTGTCTACTTCAGAACAATGTACGGACAGCTTCTTTAGTGACTGTCAATGCCTGGACAGAACAAACAGGAATGAAAGAGTGGTTGGAAGGGGAAGACCTGTCTGAAGAGCTAAAGAAGGAGAACCCTTTCCTAAGGCAAGAGGTAAGAATGTAAGAATTACATTGTGTAAACGAGTTTTGCTTTTATCCCTTATAAAGGGAAACTGCGTAAAGCTACTCCATTTCACACACATACATGCACACGCATGCATGTATGTATCTCATGTACTGTTGTTAGACCAACAGGTGTAATTAGTAGGATTTTGGCCATAATATCATTAAGTCAGGCTATTTCTCTAATATCCTGTACACATGGAACATGTTCCAGTTGTACCCCTAGCAAAAAAAGGAATATTCTGGTGTACTTTGCTCAGAAGCAAAGGAAAGAGTTTGTGAAATGTAGGTCTGTATAAGCTAATATTGATCTAGCTACTGTGTATTTTTATAGTTTCATCCCATGTATGTTTGTTGCTGTGTAGTTTCTTCATCAACGTCATTCTTCCCAGCTCTTTCTGTGGTGGTGCAAATATCTGCTGTGGCTGAGAGTCCCTTTTAAAACTTTGGTTGATTTTCCCAGCTGTGCTCCTACCTGATAAGAAATGCCTAACAATAGTGGTTCATGTGTTGGTAATCTCTAAAATAGACTACTGTAACGCTTTCTATGTGGAGCTGCCCTTGAAGTCAGTATGGAAACTTCAGTAGGTACAAAACGCAGTGAGCAGACTGATTTTAGATACTAGCAGACATGAACACATTTCCCCAGTCTTGGCACACCTTCATTGGCTCCTTGTTAGTTTCTGTGTTCAATTTAAGGTGCTGGTCATAACCTCTAAAGCCCTTAACGGTTTAAGACCTCGATATTTGGTGGAATGTCTCTCTTACAAAATAGCTACCCATCCCATATGCTCCTCGTAAGTCCTTAATGTTAAGAATTACAACACCCAAGGAGGCCAAAGAAAAAAACAGCACTAAGAACCGAGCTTCATAATGGTTTGTTTGTTTAGTCTTCCATAATTATGCTCACTTTACAACTTGCATGGTATAAATCCGTATCTTCTAGATTTGTAGGAAGATGTCTTATTACCTTAAGAATGCACCTAATTCAAATATTTGGTTGTATAGGGATTACATTTAGAGAAATGTTACATAGTGATAAGATTACCTTGTAATAATCATAGAATTGTAGAAAACTTGTGTATCTGTACAAATGTTTTTTGTAATCTTGACGTCACTAGTATTCACAAATCAGTTTCTAATACAGTCTGCAACCTTCCCCTGTAAGCTGCTCAATGATGTACTAGATTCACTTTTTAATTTAAGTGCATTTCTAGGCATACAACTTAGTCCATATCTAAGGTATTATTGTTTACTACAGGGTTAAGGGAGTTCTCCTTTCTTTCAGCTTTTAGGTTGGCTGGCAGATAAGTTGCCAACTCTCCGTAGTGTCCCCTCAGACTTGGCTTTATGTGTGCCTCACCTGTACTCTTGCTTGGAGGATCGAAATGGAGATGTCCGTAAAAAGGCACAAGATGTATTGCCTTTCTTCATGATGCACCTGGGATTTGACAAGATGGCCAAAGCCACTGGCAAGCTGAAGGTATAACAAACACTCATAGCATTTCTTTAGAGTGTGCCACGTAGTTAGCTTAGTACAGATGGGTTGTGAGTGTGTACAGTGGTACCTCGACTTACAGACGTCTCCACTTGCGAACATTTTGAGTTACGAATGGCTCCATTCGCAAAAAGTTGCTTCGACTTGCGAACGGAGCCTCGACTTATGAACGAAAAAAAACGAAAAAAACCTTTCCTGCCCTTTTTTTGACCTAAGTTCATCTTAGATCAAAAGAAGAAGAAAAAAATTCTCCTCCTAGTGGTAGAGTGCGGATTAACCGGCTTTGCATTAGTTCCTGTGGGAACTAATGCCTCTACCTACGAACAGCGCCTCGACATACGAACGAAGAACAGCCTGAATGGATTAAATGGTTTTCAATGCATTCCTATGGGAAATCTTGCCTCGACTTACAAACTTTTCGACGTACGAACGCCGTTCCAATACGGATTAAGTTCGTAAGTCGAGGTACCACTGTACATGCAAGTAATATCATGAGTGACTTTTTGCTAAGTTGAACAATTATGATTTCCAGTTTTTTTATTAAGAACTGTGCAAAGACTAAGAACTTTGGTACATCAAGTGAAATAAGTTTCTATTGTAGTTAGTACTCCAAAAGTGAGTTTCCTTTCCTTTCCCAGAACCCCCCCTTTTTTAAAAGTTTATGCTGCAGTTGGTACTCCAAACATGAATTTCCTTTCTTTTCCATTCCATTTAGGAAAAAATACTATTTTCCATGCAGTGGCTTGTAAAACTGAAGAAATGTATCACGCTCCCATTTAGTATTTTAAGTGAACTGTAACATAGGTTTCTTCAAGCACTTATTTTTATTCTCTAGCCAGCTTCCAAAGACCAAGTACTGGCCATGCTTGAAAAAGCCAAAGCCAATATGCCTGCCAAACCTGCTCCACCTAACAAGACATCTTCCAGATCAATAGGAGCAGCTCCAGCCAAATCACAATCTGCATCAGGTAATCTTGATCCTACTAACCTGTCCCATTTGAGAGAGGCCAGATTTTAAGCAGGAGTGAAGTTCCACTGTGAACATAACTATTTATAAATCAGAAGTGTCAATAGTTAAAAATGGAGGCACTGAAGAACTCATGGGAGTATAAACCATAGGATCCAACTGAGGTATTTTGGGTTACTACAGTAGACTAACTTTCTGTAGCAAAGCAAGTGGGACTCAAGACCAGAACTTTTTCAGGTCTGATAAAGTAGAAATGGTTTTGTCCTAACGTAGTTGGCAAAATCCTGTTGTGTTACTGTGTTACGGGCACAACAAACATAGAGCACTGGAAACGTTTAATGTACACTACTTAAAAGCTTTCTATTCCCTTGTTTCATGTTCTGAGGCTCTCCCAGGCTCCCTTTTGCCCTAGGGGAGCCTTGAGAATTGGGGGGGGGGGGCAGGGGAGTTTTTAACATTCAAAAATTGCTACTAGAATCACTGGTGACAGTGATCCACTGATTATTTTTCAGTTTTAAAGGCTTCACCCCTCTCCCTCTCCAAAGGCTCCCAAAGGCTTTCCCAGAGCAAAAGATAGCCAAAGGGAGCCTTGGAACCAAAAGCAGGTGGATATGACTTATAATTAGTGTAAATTAAACATTGCCGGTGTCTGATCGAAGTTATGCCAGCCACAAAGTTATGCAACTGGATTTTGCCCTCTATGTTTTTCTGTAGTATATGGTAAAAATGGGAGAACTTGCAGGTTACTTTCCCTGGTGTCATGTCCCAAGTATGAGCTGTGTAGAGGAATTGTACAGATTTAGATGTATGCATGACTTCTGTTAGGGTCAGCTAGTCAAGAGCATGTTCTTTGCATGTATTAATTATATTATTATTATTATTAATTAAACTTCTACCTCACCCATCTAGTGGCAAGTAACTATTCTGGGCAGCTTACAACAGAAAAATGCATACAATAAAACACCAAAGAAAAGAAACATCTCATCCCTATAATCCCTTGTGTCTCAAATGAACCCAAGTCTCAAAATGGCGATGACTATAATATCAGCTTAAGCAATAAAATAATTAACTATCAAATAATTAAATAGGAAGCCAATTGTTAAAGGCCTGGCTAAAAAGCCATGTTTTTATTTGTCTTCTGAATACTAGGAGGGTGGGGGCCAGACGCACCTCTGGTGGTAGTGAATTCCACAAAGAGGTGGCCACCACTGAGAAGGCCAAGTCCCTAGTTGTAGACTTCCATGCCTCCCTTGAAGTGGCCACCTGCAACATGAAGGATTGGGTGGAGCAGGTAGGATGGATGATAGATCTGAGGGAAAGGCGCTCTACTAGGTAGCAAGGTCCTCAACTGTTCAGGGTTTGTATGTCAGCATTAACACATTGAACGTGGTCCAGAAGCATACCAGCAACCAGGGCAGACAGGCCAGGATAGGGGAAATATGTTCATACTTAGGTGTCCTTGATATAATTCTTGCCACTGCTTTTTGCACCTGCCCCAGCTTTGGAATGGCCTTCAAGGGTAGCCACGCATAGAGAACATTGCAATAATCAATCTTTGAGACTACCAACATGTGAACTGTGTTGTTAGGGATTTCCTGTTGAGATAGGAGTGAAGGTGTGCGATCTGCCTAAGTTGAAGAAAAGCAGACGTGGCTACAGCTGAGATCTGATTTTCCTTTGAAAGGGCTGGGTCCAGAAGCTCACCTAGATTGTGAACCTGATCCTTCAGGGGATGTGACCCCCATCCAGAGCAGGCAGAAGCCCTTCTAATTGATCAGGATCACCTCCTAACAACAGGATCTTCATCTTCTTAGGATTCAACTTCAGCCTATTAGCCTTCGCCCAATCCATTACCTAGGCCAGGCAAGGTCTGCAGAACTTCTCCTGTTGAAGGTGAAAAGGAGAGATAGAGTTGTGTGTCATCAGCATTCTGATGGCAACACACTCCAAATTTCCAGGTGACCTCCCTCAGTGGCCTCATGTTGAACAACATTGGGGAGATGATTGAGCCACCTGATGCCAGTTGTTGAGAAGGGACCGGAGCCAGCACAATGCCATACCCCCAGGAGTACGGCATTGGTCCAGGAGGATACCGTGGTCGATGGCATCGAAGGCTGCTGAAAGATCCAGGAGAGCCAACAGGGTCACACTCCCTCAGTTGGCCTCTCATAACAGGTCATTGAACAGAGTGACCAAAAGAGTCTCAGTCCCATGGCACAGCCTGAGCCCCAGTTGAAATGGATCAAGACTATCGATGTCCTCCGGGAATGCCTGCAATTTATCTGCCACCCAACTGGACAATAGTTACTTAAACCATCTGTCTCCACATTGGCCTTTCAAAGAACGGGTTGAACCATTGTCTCCTTCAGGCAGGAGGGCAAATACCTCTCCTGCAAGGAGGAATTTATGATCTGGGTGGCCCATTCAACTGTTACCTGCTTGGCTGATTCTAAGAGCTTGTTACCAGATGCTCTCCAGCTGTCTCATTTGCTTCCTGGCTTGCAACTCATCTACCTCATCCAAGGCATTTCAGAATCCAGTTGGATCCAATAGACTCCATGGGCGGACCCATCCTACTAGGTCCCATCTCCTTATGAGGGGAGAGGTTGCCATTGAGAGCCCAGATTATTGTATGAAGTAATCTGACCATGACGGGGAGTGAACATAGTCACCTTCAGATCTTCATCACCTTGACCAGCCAAGAATACCAGGTTGAGTGTATTGCCCACCACATGTGTGGGGCCATTTACCTGTTGGAACAGTCCAATGGATGTCATGGTATTCATGAAGCCCAAGCTCAAACTGACAACCAGTGGTTCAACATGTATGTTGAAGTCCCTCAGGAGTACAAGCATGGGGGACCACAACAGCGCAGTGGGAACAAAGTCACCCTCAGAAGGTTGCATGGAGAATGGTACACAAGCACCCATCCCAATCTGTCCGAGTGGTCTATAGACAGATGGAGGTGCTCTAATACAGGACAGGCCAAGGCAGCAATCCTGCTGACCTTGACAGACTCTTAAACACAGTAACAATGTCCCCTCCCCAAACCTCTGGTCTGCCCTGATGTCGGATGGAATAACCTGGGAGACAAATATGGGAGAGGGTGACCCCCTCCCTCAGTGCCCACCCAGGTCTCTGTTGTACATGCCAGGTCAGCCTTCTCATCCACAACCAGATCTGCATCAGTTGGGACTTATTCTGGACTGAGCTGGTTACCTTGTACTTGGCAGAAGGGGGGAACGTCAGAGCCTGGAATCGATACCAAATATCGAGACCGGGCTCTCTTGTAATGGCCAACATAGCCCCGCCACCATACCTCCCCCTACTTGTGACTGAGATAGTGTTATGCTCTGCCATAACAGTACACTTTCCTGGCACAAGAACTAAGGCTTAGACTCCCTCCCCCAAGAAAAGCCCTCTTAGTCTCCCAACTACAGAAAAAAGGTCCCTAGGTTGAAATAAAACAATTAGAACAATAAGACTTAAGGCCCCTAACCAAAGATAGAGACTGAAATTAATAGCCACAAAATTAATATCTAAAAATAATAATCACTAATACCTATAAAACATTAATACCTATAAATTAATATCTACAACAAATAATTACGCATTTTTCTTGTGGTTAGGATATGAAACATTAAAGGTGGGTCATTTCAATCTTAGTTATATAATGGAAAGCACCCTTAGTATAACTTTTCTGTAAGACTCAAGATTTTGGAGTGTGTGTGCTTTAAATGGGTTATATTATCTGGCAGATAATGTTTTCTTAAAGAAAAAAGTATGCTGAATACAAAGAGTTACTTTGATTATACTCAAGCATTTGAATGTTTCAGATTGAATTGGTGGTTTGTTTGTTTTTAGCTGATTGCCTTTTCTTTCCATATTACAAATTACTTCTGAGAGTCTCCTTGATTACAAAAGCAGTATACAATGTAAAAGAAGGAGGAACTGTTTGATTAATGTAAGCCAAAAGATCCCTTGGCTGTCAGGTACTTGTTTCATGTTGATTTGATTCCAACTTTATTGGGTAGTTTATATCTCCTGGTGTTGCATCTTTTACTGCTAAGGTTTTGGTGAAGATTCTTCCTCTAGCACTGTGGAGACCAAGCTAGATGCCAAAAAGGCCAAAGCAGGAGGAACTGCCCCTAAAACTAAGGTAAATTCTTCTGCACAAATAAAATATTGGACAGTATTCAGTCTAGGTATTTGTCAGTGATCCCAGTCTGCCATATTATTCCACTGTAGCTTTTGTAATGTCATTATGTCTCCTTCACTCTAAAAAGTGTTCTTGACATTAATAGAGTGAATTCTATTAATGCTTGTGAATATAATTACAAAAGTACAGTACATAGCAGTCCATGTTTGGAGGTTGTATATTTTCTGCTTATGTACTGTACTTCTGTATGCACATAACCCTCTTTCAAAAGATGGCTACCATTTTCACCTTTCATCAAGGCGTCTTGACTTCCAAGAATAAAGCCCCAGGGTTCTGTAGGCTGACATATGAATTGACTTGCTACCTGTATGCACCTTTTCCTCCATTAGCACAGGACAACTTTTGTCTGACTCCTAGAGACCTGTTTAGTTTTGCAGAATAACTGCATCAGGTTCTTGGAAACTGTATTATAGATTATAAACTATAAAGCAAACTTTAAACACTAATGAATAACATACAGCTCATCTATTATAAAAACTTGTGCTGTTGTATGAATTCTTTAAAGACATTGTCTAATCTTTTGAATCAGTCTTAATTGCACAAGTAATATTTATTCAGTGACCTAAATTAAGGACATGTTGTGCTGGAGGCTTTGAAGCATGTTTGTCAGCCCTTGTATCACAATGATCCTTCTAATAACCTTCTTTTGAAGGCAGATGCATCTATTTAAAGAAACCTTAGCTAATACGAGGTTGCTTGAGGAAAATCTGGGGATTTTTAGAATGTATACATCTTCAGAAAAGTACTGTTGGCATAGACATAGAAAAATATGTTTTTGATTCTCATACTTAGAAACATTTTCCACATCGTAGATGTCTTTTCTCAAAATGTGTGTTCTATTGTTGTTTAGTCATTAAGTCGTGTCCGACTCTTCATGACCCCATGGACCAGAGCACGCCAGGCCCTCCTGTCTTCCACTGCCTCCCGGAGTTGGGTCAAATTCATGTTGGTAGCTTCGATGACACTGTCCAACCATCTCGCCCTCTGTTGTCCCCTTCTCCTCTTGCCTTCACACTTTCCCAACATCAGGGTCTTTTCCAGGGAGTCCTCTCTTCTCATGAGATGGCCAAAGTATTGGAGCCTCAGCTTCAGGATCTGTCCTTCCAGTGAGCACTCAGGGTTGATTTCCTTCAGAACAGATAGGTTTGATCTCCTTGCAGTCCAGGGGACTCTCAAGAGTCTCCTCCAGCACCACAATTCAAAAGCATCAATTCTTGGGCGGCCAGCCTTCTTTATGGTCCAGCTCTCACTTCCATACATTGCTACTGGAAAAACCATAGCTTGGAGTATGCGGACCTTTGTCGGCAAGGTGATGGATGTCTCTGCTTTTTAAGATGCTGTCTAGGTTTGTCATCGCTTTCCTCCCAAGAAGCAGGCGTCTTTTAATTTTGTGGCTGCTGTCACCATGTGCAGTGATCATGGAGCCCAAGAAAGTAAAATCTGTCACTGCCTCCATATCTTCCCCTTCTATTTGCCTGGAGATGATGGAGCCAGTGGCCATGATCTTAGTTTTTTTGATGTTGAGCTTCAGACCATTTTTTGCGCTCTCCTCTTTCACTCTCATTAAGAAGTTCTTTAATTCCTCCTCACTTTCTGCCATCAGAGTGGTATCATCTGCATATCTGAGGTTGTTGATATTTCTTCCGTCAATCTTAATTCTGGTTTGGGATTCATCCAGTCCAGCCTTTCCCATGATGTATTCTGCATAGAAGTTAAATAAGCAGGGAGACAATATACAGCCTTGTTGTACTCCTTTCCCAATTTTGAACCAATCAGTTCTTCCATATCCAGTTCTAACTGTTGCTTCCTGTCCCACATATAGATTTCTCAGGAGATAGATAAGGTGGTCAGGCACTCCCATTTCTTTAAGAACTTGCCATAGTTTGTTGTGGTTGACACAGTCAAAGGCTTTTGCGTAGTCAATGAAGCAGAAGTAGATGTTTTTCTGGAACTCTCTGGCTTTCTCCATAATCCAGCGCATGTTAGCAATTTGGTCTCTAGTTCCTCTGCCCCTTCGAAATCCAGCTTGTACTTCTGGAAGTTCTTGGTCCACATACTGCTGAAGCCTACCTTGTAGGATTTTGAGCATAACCTTGCTAGTTATTTACAAATCTGAAAGAGCATTTCACTTTGTTTACTGCTTGACTAAATAGATTGCAAGAGAGAAGTGAACTGCAGTTTCTTTGTTGCTGCTGTTTACCAATCTTTAAGATTTTTACTTGTCTTGACAGCAATTCGCGAAACTGAAGTTCAGTGACAGAAGACTTCTATCTAGCTGAATCTGACCATGGAGTCCTCTGTTTCTATATTGTGCTATTTGTAACATACCTACTGTAGTATTTTAAGCCTTTGTTTTCTGAAATTTAGAACTCTAAATTTCTACCTCACTCCTGTTTCACCAAGACTGTGTTTCAGGATCATAGTATCTACTGGTGATGGGCAGTTACCACAGTTCAGCCATGGTTCAGCAGATTGGGCCCATAGGTGTTGTGCAGGCACCCTGGATTCTTCACCTCACCTCCTCCTGCAGGTGTCCACTCAGAGGAGAAAGCAGGGCATGAGAGGAGGTGGGGCATGGAATCCTGGGCACCTACACAACACCTGTGGGCCCATTCTGCCAAATCTCACCGAACTTCAGCAAGTGCCCATCTTTAGTATCTACTTAAAGGAGAGGGAAGACACTGGGTTGTCATAGACTAGATTGCCATCAATAATTAGATTTTAGCTGTAATATAAGATCTAAAGATCCTTCTTGGCTTTGTAGTACCATTGGTCTCTTTTCAGACATTCATCTTTTAGAGTGCAAAAACTCCATTTAATTCTGGGCCTTATCTTTTCACAAACAAGCACAAATATACCCATATAAAGATGTCAAAACAGACTTGTTCAGCAAAGTAATAGTGACTGGCTGCATAAAAGAGATGTGTTTTTTTAATGCAGTTGTTGTAGTTTTATTATTTTTGATGTACTTTTAGCTGTTATTACCTAACAGTTTTAATATTATATCTGTTCAGCTGTTTTAATAATAATTTATTATTTTTTAGTTTTTAATACCGTTTCTTTTAATATTATAAGCTGCCTTGGTCCTCTTAAGGAGAAAGATTGGATTTGGATATATATAAATTATATAAGAATTCAACAGGTCTTGTGGCCCTTTATGAAAGGAAGGTTGTATATTTAGAAGCCTATAAATATTTAACAGAAGAATCAAGAAAGCACATTATGTTCCCTTGGCCTTTCCAAGCCTGTTTTTGTTCTGCCGAAGACAATCATTGCTTTCTTGTCTTTGTTCTGCCAAAAACAATAATTGCTTCTTACTTTGTGCTGCTCATCTCTGTCTATCATGAGCTGATGGAGAGGATGTTTAGGAGCCTGTGTATCTGTTTTGCCTGGAAGAGTGGGTTGGAAAAGAGAGAGAGGAACTGATGGAAGCCGTGGACCAAATAAGGTGTCCATGACATGTATTGCTGATTGACAACCACATAAGGGACTTTTAAATAGCAAATTTATTTATTTTTGTCATTTATATACCATCCCAACTGGCGCACAGCAATATTCTGGGTGGTGTGCATCTAAAAACAGTGATATAACAGAAAAAAAGAAAGAAAAAAAATACATAAAACCAAACAACAATAAACAAAAATAGATCAGCACAATGCCCTAATGGTACAACATATCAGAGCAGCAGTACAGATGCGAATAACTTCGAAAGAGGCTGCCTTCAAAGACCTCTCGGAAGAGATGGGTCTTCAAGAGCCTCTTAAAGCTTGGGAGAGAGTGAGCCAGGCGTAGCTCAACTGGGAGGTGATTCCAAAGAGACGGTGCCACCACCAAGAAGGCCTGACTTCTTGTTGAAGTTTCTCTGGTCTCTTTTGGTGTTGCCATCTAGAGGAAAATGGCCTGAGAGGATTTGGTGGTGCAGGAGGATGACTTTGGGAAAGACACTTCGACAGGTAATACCGTATGGTTGATTGCAAACAATGTCTACTACAGGCCCCAAAATGGCATTTCCAAAATATTTTCCTAGAGTCAGTTTTTAAAAGCCAGTCTTAGAGCCCAAAGGCTTTACAGAAAAGTACAGTTTTTGCTGCTGCCAGAAGCTCAGCTTAACCATTTACCAAAACCCCCTTGAATCTCCTCAGGCATAATGGTAATAGTGACTCAGCACTCACCAAATAATATCCATGGTGATTTTTAAAATTTGAAGCAATTTGCCTCAGAATGTTACACCACTACTGGATTAACTATGCGAGAGGCTTTTGGTCCATGGGTTTTTATTAAGGGAATAAGCATGCATGCATCTGAATTTCCTGTTGATGGTATAATATTTTGGTTTGTTTTAGCTGTTGAGATCTCAGCAGAGACCCTGCTATTCATGCCATCACCCAAATTTTGAAAGGCAGCAAAAACTATACAGTACTTTTCTGAAAGGCCTTTGGGCTCTATGACAGTTTTAAAAACTGACTTTTGGAAAATATTTTGGATTTGTTTTTATATCTGTTTTTGGAGGTTTTTAACTGAATGTTTTTAATTTGTTCTTACTAATTTCAATGGAAATTGTCTTCAGAGCCCTAGCAGGCAGGAAGGTGAGGAACAAATATGCTAAACAAAATAAATAGACCAACTACACTTAGTACAAACCACTCTTCCTTGAGTTCAGATATCTCAAGGAACTGAGGTTTGACTTAAAGCAGAAGTTCTCACTCCCTTCATGTGAGGAAGAAGGAAATGCGTGAGCCCAAAGGTCATATAGATTGTTTCCTATGATAACTAAAGCATGGTTCAACTTTATGTCTGAACCGAATCTTCTTGTCTAAAGGGCAGGGTGTAGGGTATTTCTGTCAGTTTTCAAAAATGAAGGTATTCAACTAGTCTTTTGATGTGCTTCAAACTATAAAAAGATTTTTTTATTATAAGGCATGACATATTGTAACATATTACCTCCCCTGAAACACCTAAGAAAAATTAAGAAGTAGTGAAAATGTTCAGAAATAATATGAGTTAGTAGCTCCTCTTGAATTTTGAAGGCCAGTAAATCTTCTCATCTTTCATAAGAAAAAAAGATTATCCCAGGAAGCTGAGATGACTCTGTTGCTCTAAAAATGAGGAATCCAATATAACGGTGCTGTCTTAGGGCAGAAAAAACAGCATACTGTATTGGGGTTTGCTACAACTTGCTATCTTGTATGTCATTTGCATGTCAGTACTCTTAGATTCTTAGTACCTCATGCAAATTGTGTGTGAACAAATTTACTCATAACAAAGGATGTTCTATATTCTCTTTAATGCAAAGGCAAACATCTTTAAAACAATGCTGATGTGACATATGTATCAGGTCTGAGGTTTCAGGGTTTAAACTATGATATGGAGCCTGCTGTTAACCACTGAGTGTTTTATGACTTGTTTCAGCATTCTGATGCTAATACAAGCTTCACCAAAGGCAATAATGTGACAAAGAACAGACCTATCAAACCGGTAATAAGTGGGTACCACTAATGACCAGTGCACTGATCATTATACACTTGCTATTACTAAAAACTCTGTGCAGTATGGCGTGTTTTCTGTTCACAGTACTAAGATGTACACCTGATGGCTTCAGCACACTTTCTAATACAACATTTGTATGGGTGAGAAGTTTGCCATGCATGGTAGTGGGATAGGGTTTGTTCTAAGGAAGGCTTACTTTGAATGCAGTCCAGTATGCTTCACTCAGAAATAAGTCCTATCAAGTTTAATGGTATTTAGTCCCAGACATAGATTAGAGTCTAAAATAAAGTGATTGATGTTGTATTGGGGTGTTTACTATTGTTTTGCTTTTGTAGGGTATACAGGGGAAGAAGGTACCAAGCAAGTCCAACCTGAAGGAAGATGATGATAGATCTGGCCCAGTTTTTATTGTGGTTCCAAATGGGAAAGAACAGAGGATGAAAGATGAAAAAGGATTAAAAGTAAGAGAAACTGACAGCATCTAATCTCAAGTACTGTACTGAAAAATTAGTACTATTCTGAGCTCAAGTTTACTTTGGTACACCACCTGCTAGTTGTACGGTATCATCCTAAGGCTACAGTGGATATAAAAAGTTTACACACCCCTGTTAAAATGTCAAGTGTCTGTGATATAAAAAAATGAGAGAAAGATAAATCATTTCAGAAGTTTTTCCACCTTTAATGAGACCTATGAACTGTACACCTCAGTTGAACAACAAACTGAAATCTTTTAGGTGGAGGGAAGTAAAAATAAAAAACTTTGGAACCGGCCCATCCACTCACACACTGCCGCGCTGCCAGTGTCCTGCTCTTCTTGCCAATTGCAGAAGTAACTCCATCATTACCCTGCTCGGCTGGGCACTCCAGGCAGGGGGCAGGAGGACGAGTCTCCCCACATGGCTGCTGAGTGGCCAGCTGAGCAGGGAGATGGCGGAGCTACTTCTGTGATTGGTGGGGAAAGCGGGACACTGGCGGTGTGGTGGTGAGCGAGTGGATGGGCTGATTCTGAGGGCCGGACCTGCATTAGTTGCAGCTGGGATGAGGATATTCATATTTGTTTATGAATACGAATATCCCCATCTCTAAGTACTATCTATATAATTTGAGCCTGAGCATTGTAATTAAATACAGCATTGATAACCAAATAACTCACTGCATGTTTGTTTTTTTTAAAATTTCAACTCTTTTTCCCATGGACTAAAGAAGTTAGAGAAAACTACTCTAGCCTAAATTACTAACTTCCTCGTTTTGTTTCAAGTAGAATGCTGTGTTTCTCTCTTTCAGGTTTTGAAATGGAATTTCACTACACCTCGTGATGAATATATTGAGCAGTTGAAGACTCAAATGTCCAGCTGTGTTGCTAAGTGGTTACAAGATGAGATGTTTCATGCAGATTTTCAACACCACAACAAAGCTCTTAGTGTAATGACTGAGGTAAGGAGAATCAATTTGTTATTATAGTAGATGAACGAGTACAGGAGCCGCTGGTGGTGGAAGTATGAACTTGCTTCCCTAAGCAAGCAGGCTTTGGAAACACCCTGCTCAATTTAACGAGTTCTATAATATACTCTCATAATATACCTTAAGAACAATGTAATCTAACTTTGCCTCCCAGATTTCCCATCAAAGCATTGTGCAGCAGGTGTCTGAAATGCACTTAATTACAGTTTCTGGTGCAAGTAGCTATTATGTGTCCTGCATCACCCATGTTCAGTGACTCTGATACCAGAAAAATCACCTGGTAATCACTGGTTAGTCAAATGGTTCTTCCTTGATCTTGTTGTATATACTACCCTGTATCAAAAGTTGACCCTGTCATCTGTTTTCTTTCAAGCATTTGGAGAGTGAAAAGGAGGGAGTTATCAACTGTTTGGATCTGATCCTAAAATGGCTTACTCTGAGATTTTTTGACACTAACACAAGTGTCCTGATGAAGACTCTGGAGTACCTCAAACTGCTCTTTACCATGTTGAACCAAGAAGAGTACCATCTTACTGAAAATGAGGCCACCTCCTTCATCCCATATCTTATTTTAAAGGTATGCAGTGTTGTAAAACTGAGTAGTTGATCTTAACGGATATCTAGAGATTAAAAATCCAAATTATGTTACTTACAGATTACATTTAAAAATGCCGTGATTGAAGGAGAGCCCCATCAGAGCCCTCAAGTAGGCAGTGGGAAACTGGAAGACAGTTACTCATTTGGGCAGGAGGATATATTCAGTAATGGACTACATTCTATTGTCCAGAAAGTCAAGGATCATGTGATCCCCTCCCCCCCAATCTAGGATCACTGTTTCCTCTGTTATCTTTCAGGTTGGAGAACCAAAAGATGTTGTCCGTAGGGATGTGCGTGCCATTCTGAATAGGATGTGCCTTGTCTACCCAGCCAGCAAGATGTTCACTTTCATAATGGAAGGAACAAAGTCAAAGAATTCAAAACAGCGGGCAGGTGGGAAACTTCATCATAAACTGTTGATCACTGACATGTACTGCAGTTCAGGATTACTTTTGCAAAAACTCCAGTATCTGGTAGCACTTGAAAGACAGACGCATTATTATGTCCTAAGCTTTTGTGTACCAGAGTCCACTTCATCAAGTGTATTCTGCAGGTGTACATATGCATTGTTGTAGAGAAAGGAAAACAGTGAGGGAAATGAAGTCCAAACAAAACAGATTATAATTGCGTTGAAGCTTAAATGTTTGTAACTGAATTATTGTTAATAATAATGCATACATCTCGGTATTGCTAAGCTAATTGTCACCTTAAAAAACATTATCTTTATACTATGATGATGGAACTGAACTTTCTGATTTGCTGTAATTCAATTATTGGTGGCTTTGGAAGCTTTTTAAGACTATTTGGGAGACTGACATGTTAATGAAGCACACATATAGTAACAAACATGTCTCCATTTATTGTGACACTATCCTGGAAACACCGTTAGCGCAGTGCTTATTTGGATTACTAGAAATCTTGCATAATTTTTCTTCTTGCCTCATATGGATAGGAAAGATTGCCCTCTTACTGTGATTCTGAGTGGGATGAAGACTCATGATAAAACTTGTTAGTCTAGAACAGTGGTGGCGAACCTTTTTGGGCTCATGTGCCCAAAGGGGGGGGGGAACAGTGGGCGGCGTGCTGCTGCGGGAGCGGCGGCGGAACCGGAAGTGGCAGTGGCGGAACCAGATGTGACAGCGGAAGGGGGAATCCCGGCACGGAGGTGCCTCGAGACCCCACTCCGGATCCACTGCCAGCACCAGCTGCTCCGGATCCACCTGCCGAAGCGCCAGCTGCAGCCGCCTTCTCAGGTTTGGCTGTGCCGGGGGGGGGGAGTAGCTATCTGGCGACTTATGGCTCGTGTGCTGGCAGAAAGGGCTCCGCGTGCCAGCTGTGGCACGCGTGCCATAGGTTCGCCATCGCTGGTCTAGAAGCTGACGTAAGATCCCCCGTTTCCTTAACTTAGCACTATGCTTGTCAGCATTCCTCAAAACTGATACTCTTATTCTTAAAAATACACGGAAAATACAGAAGATTATTACAAAACAGCTTATTTGTTCCACAGTTGACCAATTGAATATCAGTATACAAAAGTATTAATTTTTCCTATATATTTTTGTGAATCTAATCTGTATTGCCTCTTGTTTTTATTATTTCCGTAGAGTGCTTGGAAGAGCTGGGATGTCTAGTTGAATCGTATGGCATGAATGTGTGTCAGCCAACCCCAGGCAAAGCCTTAAAGGAAATAGCAATTCACATTGGTGACAGAGACAATACTGTCAGAAATGCTGCTCTCAACACCATTGTAACAGTTTACAATGTGCATGGGGACCAGGTGTTCAAACTGATTGGGAATGTGAGTAAGAGAAACAAGCTGGTGGTATTTAACATTTTTAATGGCTAGAAAGTCACTTTAAGGATAAAATGGATGGACCACTGTATCCCAGTGGTGTCTGTCAGTTAAAATGAAGATGGAAAAGGTCTGCTTGAATTTTCAGAACAAATGTGTTGTAACAGTTTCCCAGGGGATTGGGTGGGGATTAGCTTTTCCAAAAAGGGCTACTCTGCGGCTCTTAGTTGTTTAATTTTGATGCTTACATGCAAAGCACTGTGGGAATAAGTACTGTACTGCTTTTGTTTTAGTCATCACATCTGTTTAAATAGCAAGATGGAAGACTGGTTTGGCATCTCTTTTATGAACTTTGGTACTCAAACAGGACTACCAGCCCATCAAAGGACTGGAGCAATTCCCTTTGTTTTAATTTAGTGAAGGGAGCTTTTCTTGGGGAGATTGCTCTTCCGTTGTATCTGGAAAGCCAGTAATGTGCTGAAGTTTATTCCCTAGTACAGAAACAACCCACTTGCAATTTCATGCCTGCTTAATTGAGAGGCAGATTGTTGACAGTTTGTCTCTTTGAGTTTTTGCCTCTGAGACAAGGGAGTAGTGGGAACACAGTGTTGCAACCACAGTGTCTGGCTCCCAATTATAGGATAGCCCTTCCTTTCTCTGATGAGGTTTCTACATCTTACATTGGAACATAATGTTCCTCATAATTTCCGAATTGGGAGGAGGGTGTGGTGAACCCTTGGAATGCACCAGCGGTGGGCGTGCTCTGTCTAAAAAATAGTTAGCTTAAAAACTGCTTGCCAAAGAATTTGATTAGATAGTAATATTTATTTGTTTATTTATTTAAAACATTTGTTCATTGCCTTTCTACTCAGAATGGCCCCCAAAGTTGCCTTCAGCTGGATGGTTTCACCTGATATGCCTAGCTTTGAAGGCTTAGCTGAATGTGTGGACTTCAGAATACATGCTTGCAGAAGCAGCATTGTAGTTTTAATCAAATCTTAGTTAAAATCCATAGTTAAATGGGAGCTCACTGATGACTGTATATATATATATATCTTCTATATCATACATATATATGAAAATAATGGTCAGATGTTTGCTGAATAGGTTCTGGGTACTTGATCTGAAAGGAAGAAGTTGCTCTAAAGTAGTTTGCAACCAGATCTACCAAACTAAGGTACAGTGGTGCCTCGACTTACGAACTTAATCCATTCCAGAAGAATGGTCGTAAGTCAAAGCACCATTTCCCATTGAAATGCAGTAAAACCCCATTAATCCGTTCTGGCCGAAAAAAATAATCAAAACAAAAAACAACCACCACATAGCAAGCCCCATCGGAACGCGATGGGGCTGAAAAATAATAATAAAAAAACACCCCACACACACCCCAAGCCCCATCGGAACGCGATGGGGCTGGGGAAAAAAATCAAAAAACACACACACAGCCAGCCCCATCGGAACGCGATGGGGCTGGGGAAAAAATCAAAACAACCCCCCCATACACAGCCAGCCCCATTGGAACACGATGGGGCTGGGGAAAAAAACACACCAAAAAACATCACAGCACAGAAACATAACCCCCCCAAAACCCAAACTCACCCTGCAAAACAAAGTAAATGTACTTACTCAGGAGCAGAAAGCAGCATCAGGCAGTCCGAAGCCTCCTCCGACGCACACTCTCTAACCGTTGGGGCGAAAGAGCTACAAAGAAGCTCTTCGCCGACCAACGGTTAGTCCTATAATTTGAATTCCCCGCCTTTCCCCCCTGCCTCTTTTGTTTGCAACTCGAAGCTCCGGCCGCAAGTCGAAGCAAAATTTTGAGGCTGGAGCTGGTCGCAACTCGAAATGGTTGTATGTCGGGACGGTCGTAAGTCGAGGCACCACTGTACTTGATTATGCTGCATTATTGCCTAGATCGAACTAGAGGTTGAAGCTCCAAGTTTTAAGAGTGAATACCTTTATTGCTAGGACCCACTAACCCATGACTATCCTTCCCCCTCTAACTAGGACATTTAATTTGAACATTTAAACCTTTAAAATGTTTGCTTTAACTTTTCCTTCAGATGTGTCTGGTTGTTATCCAGTTTAATCATAATTCTTTCTATTAATGAGAGAGAGAAATAATCTTGGTTTCCAGGTTTTAGACAAACATCCTGGATAAGATCTCCTGTTTTGGGGAGTAAGGAAATAGTTATATAGGTTATTGGAAAGTATTCTATCTTGTGAGTTGAAATAGAAGTATTAGAAAGTTCCATTTCTGGCAAAACGAGAAAACAACCCAATACATACATCTTTGAAGACCTAATATTCTCAGGTATCTGATGTGGAATTTAGACAAAGGACACGATTGCAAGATATAGTGGCTGGCACAGTTTGTATCTGACACTATCACAATATCTGAAACAGAATGAAAAATATGCAAATCTTGACAGTTTACTTCATAAATTCATCTAGTTCCTGACCATTGCTAACGAATTAGAAAGTACTTGAAAAGTTACTTGAGCAGTGATTTTGTACTCTGTATATGGGCAGTTGAAAGGAACTGAAGCAGACATATCATGGACTCTTCCACTCATGTTAACTACTAATAGTTTTCTGTCTGCGTTTGGACAGGGCAGTTTGGAATACCTCCTTCTGGGATGCACAGGGAACTGAAAAAGAATGTTCACACCTCTTCCAAATGTTATGCTTTTAAGAAGAAAATAACTTAACTATATCATGCCATGCTTTGTCATATAGTTGCCTGTAATAAAAATGGAAATTAATGTTCTTAGGGCTCCATTTTTTCATATTGAAGGCTTGCGGCCTGAGCACATAATGAGGTGTAATTTATGTATTATCTATGGTTAGACACACCATTAAACAAGTTAAACCCTTTGCGGAGAGAGAAGAGGATAGCTGAGGATAAATCTGAAAATCTAGTAAAAATATTAATCCTAGGTTTATTTAAGACTACAAAGAAAACAGGGAAAATAGAAGAGTCCCATTATGAACATTTTCTAAACGTAAGCTGAAGGAACATCCTGAAGAAAGTGCTCAATAGATTTGGTGTTCCATTAATTCAAAGTATTAAGTAATTCAGTAAGAGGACATTCTTTCTTGGAATCTAAACTGTAACTCAAAATTACCACCTCTCTAGCTCACTGAAATTACATTCCAAACTGGACTATGCACATGTTCTAGCACTGTGTAGGATGACATAGGCATTTGATTTAATTAAACCCTAGACTCTGTCTATCTACTTTTCACACTTCAGGTTTAGAGAAGTCTTTATAAATTTAAACTTAAAACACGTGCCAAGAACAGAAATAACTGAAGAGCCTGGAACTTTCTTTGGGTGATCTGTACTAAACCTTTCAGAAAAAGTCAACCCATTGGACCATTCTCACTGTCAAACTTCTCATGACACTGAAAAGTTGCTCTTCTTGTGCAGCTTTCTGAGAAGGACATGAGCATGTTGGAAGAACGAATAAAGAGGTCTGCTAAGAGGCCAAATACTGCTTTAGCAAGGCAGGTGGAGGAGAAACCACAGCGCATTCAGAATCCCAGTGCCAACACTAACATGCTCCGGAAGGGACCAGCTGAAGACATGTCTTCGAAGCTGAAGTATGTAATGTGGAAAATGCAAGCTTTCTTCAACACTTTCATACTGTGCTAAAAACATACCTTGCTGTTGCCTTGTTTGTCCTTTTTTTTATCATCAGTGTCTGCATGTGTCACAAACTGCAAAAAATATTGCAAAGCAAAATGTTTGAACCTTTCTTCATTTGTTTTGTCGTGTCTTGAATGCTTTCTAAATGGTATTGTGCCTTTTTTCACTGCTTCTCCATGGACAGAATTATGTATCGCACTTATAGGATGTAAGTACTGACTACTAAATCCTTGGTAGCAGGTCTCTTGAAACTTTCTCTTCATTTTTCCATGCTGTAATCCTAAGTATATTTGGAAATAAGGCCCACTGGTTTCAGTGCAACAAAACCTAGTAAATGTGCTTAGGATCTGAAGTGTAGGGGTTGGATTTGGATTTGATTATAGGAGGCACAGCTTCAAGTTTTCATCTCTGCTGTGAGCCTCATTGTGGTGTTGGGCAGTTTGCTATCTCAGTCTCAGCTCTGTTTTTAGAATAGTTGTAATGGCCTGCTTTTTAGGGGTGGTGTGAAGGGTTAGGACAAAGGCACAGATTTAGACAGCACTCTCGAATTAGAGGTTTATTGACCTGCTGACACTACTTAGTTTCCTGGATATTTCAAAGTCTGCCTACAGTTAAAAACAAAATAAAACAGGAGGGTGGTTTTACTGCAGCTTGATTTTGAACTATTCAGGAAACTGACTATCATTAGCCAAAATTGATACAACCCAAATCACTTACGACATCTCCAAGCAGGCTAGCAGCTAGAATATTTGGGGCTCTCAACTGATGCATTGCATCTGGCCTTGTATCTCAAGGTCAGAGTTGTTTTGAGATGGTGTCTGTCCACCAGTAGAATATACATTACTGAGGGAACTGATCTCTCTTAGCTCCCTTTCATGCCCTCCAAATTCAGTCTCAATGGCTGTGGCGTGAAGTAATGGGGAGGAGGGTGTTATGAGAGGAAGAGAAGTTCTGGTGTGTTAGTGCAAGCCCACTTGGGCAGTGTTGGATGTTAACCCAACAAGATATTAAAATGTGAATCTGAACTTGGAAGTCCTTTCTAGAAGCAGACTGTGCCCCATTGTGCTCAATGCCATGTACTAATTATACATTCTAGAATGCCTATTTAGTAAGCCGTCTTTAGCAAAATAGGCACTATGGAAAACCAAATGTAAAAAGTGTAAAACTCATCCACCAAAATTGTCTTGGGATGCTAGTTTGTTGGGAGCACATTTCCCTATGTGAAGAAACAAATGTGAACAGAATTCATGAAGACTACATTATTTTCATTCATCAGTTTATTATAAAGCAATGCTGGATATCCTGCCTGGGGCTGTGAGAGGCAGCTAGCTGCTCCATTGTGAACTTTGCTTTAGAAGATGATGAGTAGCTGGGCCATTGTTTGGCAGGCTGGAAATTCCTTGGGTTTGTTAACAGTAGATATTGGTGCTCTCACTTAATTACTGCGTACGCACAGAATAACAGGTCACATGAGCATAGAAAGCTGCCTTATCCTGACTCAGATCATTAGCCCATCTAGCCTAGTATTGTCAACTTTGATTGTCAGTGGCTCTCCAGAGTTTTAGGCAGCATTGCTGTACCTAGAGATTCTGAGGGTTCCACATGGGAACCCTCAGCACGCAAAGCACGTTCTCTTCCCCAGAACTGGAGCCCATCCTCCACAGAGCCTACCAAGCTTTAACTTGGTTTAATAACCAGACATTATTTGTGGTCACTACCAACTGCTATCATCCCACCCCTTTCTCAACTCCATGAAAGCTCAGAGGAGAGCAAGAGAAATTTCACCTTCTCTCTTCTGGTTTCTTCATGAGCTGCAGAAAAACTTGTGAAGGAGGACTAGTTTACCTGATTTAATGTTGACTTTGTACCTTCTCCAAAATCCTGGTACCTCATAACTATTGGAAAATCCCAGACTGCAGGGAGAGAAAGGACCCTTCCCAAGTCACATGCAGTTCATGGAGAATTCAGAATTAATCTTAAATTGTGGGTGGATGAGGGGATCCAGTCAATAGGTTTGTGGAACTTGGTAGTAAAAATGCTTTTCTTGGTTTCTGTAGCCAAGCCCGTAACATGAGTGGCCATCCAGAGACAACACATTCAGTTCCACGAGAGTTTCAGCTGGATTTAGACGAGATAGAAAATGATAATGGCACAGTGCGATGTGAAATGCCAGCACTTGTCCAACACAAACTGGATGACATCTTTGAACCAGTATTAATCCCTGAACCCAAGTAAGTATAGAGGGAGCAGTAATAAGGAGTAAACCTTGGGGCTGATGTGAACGCTTGTCTTATATCTTGCTCTTATTTTAGGCTGGGCAACTGAGGGGGTGTCAGTCTGATTTGCCAGTGGAAGTGGGAAAAGGCACTTCTGGGTTGCCATAAGTCATTCTTCAGAATTAAAAAAAAAGCCTATGCCTTGTTCTAAATTGGTGTGAGCTGCAGGGCTCTGGCAAGTGCACAGACATGTCAGTTGGGGTGCATGCAATGCATGGGCTGCATGTTAGCAGCCCCTGTCCTACATAAAGGTGTTACTTGTATAAGATAAATGCATGTTTCTGTCTACTTTAGCTGCAGGGGTGATGTTCAAAATGTGGAAGCATTGTGTGTTAAACGTAAAAAACAGAAAGGCTATCAAAACTGCCAAACTTCATATATTTGCTTGTACATGCAGTCCGCTTTGCCTTAAATTGGGGTGACCAAGATTATATTGCCAGCATCTGGGGGCTGGACCGGCCTTCCATGTCAAGCTGAAATTGAGCGGGAGGTCATTTCTTCTTTCATAAAAAGTCAGCTTCATTTGGAGGGAGTTGTATTGCAGAAAGAAGGTGTAGACCTTATTTTAGAAGAGAATCACACACTGTACAGGTGCCATTCTGAAGGGGCTTTGTGGCTACAAAAACCACCATTGGAGGCCACATGCAGCTGATGGGCTGTGTAATTCCCACCTCTGTCCAAAATATATGTATTCCCCTATATGAACAGTGGCCTACATATTCTTTTAAATCTGTGGATATTTCGTTTCTTAAAAGAGATACATTCACAGTTATTAAACATGTCATATTTGCATAGCAATACCATTTGCTCATTGCAGCATGTGAATGGACAAATAATATGGATATTCCTGAATGAAGTCATGTTTCCAATCTTCAGTGATTTAAGAGAGGGAGATGGGTTAGGGAAACTATCTTTTTTGTAAACAGTACTACTGAAATTTGCAAAGGGCTGACCAAGAATTCTAGCACATGGATTTGCTATTTATTATTATTAATTTAAAATAGGTATATCCTGCTTTTCTCCTCAGGAGAATCGAAGACAGTGTACCGTGTTAAAACAAACAATATTAAAATAGAAAAACAATAAATTGATACAGTATTAAACTACTAAACAGATATCAGATTTAAAACTAGAAGACAAAAACAGTTTAAAGTCATTCTAAAAATGCATTAAAATAATAACAAAGACATACTAGCCCTGTTTTGACATACCTCCTCTTAGATGGCAAGTTATTGATAAAAAAGCATCCGTGCAGAGAATCCCAGCCTGACCTCCCATGGGAGGAAGCTTCACAGCTTGAGAGTCACAACAGAGAAGACCCTCTCTTGTATCCGCACCAGATGTGCCTGTGGGGGTGGTGAGATCAAGAGAAGGCCCTCCCCTGATTTTAAAAATCGGCCAGGTTTATAGAGGAGCTGTAGATTTTTAGAAAGCTTGGGACCACATTGTTTAGGGTTTTATAGGTCAAAAACAGCACTTTGGATTTAGTCTTTCTACCACCTAGTTCCAATCTCTGTGTATGCCCTTCCCAGTCACTTGTTCTGTGCCGAAAAAGTTGAATGTTTTCTGAAGATGAAATAGGCAACTATATCAAAAGTTCACCTACAATGCTACAGAAAGATTGTGGTTTTGTGGTTTATTTTGGCAGACATGCATAGGATTATTTAAGAGAGGTATGTAATACTTCTGTCCCCCACATACAGAGTCCAGAATCTTATTGAAATTTTACACACATGTAAGCGAAGTGGCACATATTGTTGCAATATATTACCATTAATTTGTGAGGTGTCAAATGCGTTTCTGGTTGCACTCTGTTCTCAAATGAGTGTTTGATTGGGAAGACAACTAGCATCTTACTAATAAGCAACACTTTGCTACTGTGACTTAAGCATGCATAAATTGCTAATAGGATTCTGGTAAGAATGTGGTAAGATTCCTGCTTGTAATATGACCTTGGTATATTAGTTGAGGTGTTCAGTTGTATAAGTAACATATGTACATTGCCACAAAAATTCTGGACAATTAGCTGCTTTTACTGAAAAATGTGGGAAGTGAGGCTTTGATCTGAAATGTCTAAAGATGATTTTATAGCTACTAAATTGTTAACATTTTGAATTGAGTTTGGATTTGATAGATGTGACTGTTAAAGCTGCTTCAGCCTTAAATTGATATATTCTTTCTCCACTCAGGATCCGTGCTGTGTCTCCACACTTTGATGATATGCACAGTAACACAGCGTCCACCATCAATTTTGTAATTTCCCAGGTAGCTAGTGGTGATATCAATACTAGCATCCAAGCTCTTGCACAGGTAAGTGGGCAGCCTTCTGGTTCACAACTGCATAACACTGATAAGATTTGGCATGTAAACAGCGAGAGTGATGAGTTGCACGTTTGGTGGCACTAAGTGTCAGGTGATACAAGTGCCTTCCAGAACCTCCCTGATGACAAAGCCCAAGTGCACAGGGGCCATCTGATTCGCTGCAGTCAAGAGCAAGGGAAGATAAGAAGATGTTTTGCCCTGGTGCAAACACACTCTTTCTCCAAGGGGGATTTCTGGTCATCACCTTTCCTCCTTCCCTTCAAAAATAACCTCTGTCAGCTAAAACTAATCAGTGTTTCTTTACCAGTGATAGGATAGAAGTCAAACTGCAGGGGGATTTTTTATTTTTGGCTAAAATAGTGTTTCCTTTTCTTTTGTGTTTTATTTCTCATTCTCTATTATGTAATAATGGGGTTTGGATTAACCAGTTTATAAAATCTAATACCCATCTCTTTATTGTCAGAATCCTGGTATGAGGCAAAGTAGCTGTCATTTCCTGCCTTGCTGTCCAAATAGATAATTGTTATCTGTCAACTTTTCCAGCCTTTTTAGGGCAAAAACCAAAATAAAGCAAGAGGCAAACATGTTGTGGCACCTTGAACAGTAACTGTTGTATTTTAATATGAGCTTTCATGAATCAAGTTTGCTTCCTCAGATTTGATCCACAAAAGCTCACATTAAAATATAGCAGCTAGTCTTTAAAGATCCCACAGTGGTTTTGTCTGGATTTTGTTTGTTTTTTGTTTTAAATCTGATACACTAGCACAGACTAACATGGCTACTTCCCCCCAAAAAACTACAACTTTAAGGCAAGTCATCCATCCGAGTGAAGAATAGATAAGATGTCCTTTTCTTTTTCCTGGCTTTGTGCTGATAATGAACCAAAACATCAGAAAAAGAAAATGAATCCCTTATTCTTGAGACAGTGTGTTTCCCCAGGGCTGTCCTGTCCAAAGTGAATGTGATAAGGTTCATGAAGGAGGGCTAAAAGAAATGCAGAAGCAGCCAAGGGTCAGCCCTGCAAACCTCTTCCCAATAAATCCTTAACAAAAAGAGGAAGCACTATCATGATGTGAGTGCTGAGTTAATTGTGATGAGCTTTCTCCCTGTGAACATGACACCAAACCAATCAGTTTAATCCTATTTTTCCCCTGTGGGAAAGAGTTAAATCCAATAGTAGTTACTTGCTATGGAAGAGTACATTAAAAAACATACCAGCAAGACATATCTGGAAAACAGTTGCTTTTCCAACAGTGGGGAAGGACATCCTTAATTTGAAAATAATTCCCACTGGGTGTTTGTGTTACACCTATGTGATACCTTGCAATTTTAGGTGAGTTAAGTTCAGTTGGATAGTTAAATGCTGTGTGGTGGAATTACAAAGCCATGTTCATGAATGAAGAAAATGAAATAGAAGCAATTGTAGAATCACAAAACAAATTCCTAATTAAAATCCTGTACCGTTATTTCTCTCATTGCTGGTGGCTGGGCTTGCATCTGATGCTTCTGATGTGCTTAGGCTCTAATGTCCAAAGTTGTGTATTCTCTAAGAATATGAGAGGTTTGTGCCAATGAGCAATAGGAGAGCAGAAAATATACATTATATGGAAAATAAGTTGATATACTGTATATGGAAAACAAGTTGGTAGCAATATTTTAGATACTAATATTTAAAGAAAACTAAATATTGAGTCTCTTTGCAGATTGATGAAGTTCTGAGACAAGAGGACAAAGCAGAAGCTATGTCTGGCCACATTGATCAGTTCCTAATAGCTACATTCATGCAGCTCCGGCTGATTTACAATACTCACATGGCTGATGAGAAACTGGACAAGGATGAGATAGTCAAATTGTACAGCTGCATTATTGGAAACATGATTTCGGTAAGACTTTTGATGAAATAGAGAGGAAGCTTCAGTTACTAAATGTGATTAACTAATTTATCCTACCTTTAGTTAATTTGTTGTTGCTCATATTACCTGTTGATTCTTCTATCAGAAGCCTTTCAGCACTGCTGTGTATACCCTTTTTATGTTCGCATAAAACTTTGCCTAATGAATACTACAGTAGAATAAAATAGAAGTGTGTTCAAAGTTACAAAGAAGATACCACACTTGAACATTTACATCTTTCTTGGATTCATTATCACAGCTAGCCTGAGCATGTGTGTGACATAATAGATACCTGTAACTTGTAGATGGCACCAATTTTAGTATGTTCTTTGACAGTTCAAGAGCACATTGGAGAAGAATTTGTATGCGCAAAATATTCTTTCCGCCCTCTATATGCTGTTTTGGCTCTGGAGAATTAGCATATTGGCACAATCTGTTTCCATAGACGCTGTTGTTCTTCAGCAGTCACAGTGGCTTTTTATAGGCATATGGGAACTGTTTGATATGCTAAACTGTGTTCCCTCCCCAGCTTTTAAGATATTATGAAGCTAAGCAGTTGTGTATGTTGACTTTTCAAATAAGGATACTTGTATTTTTGAGAGTTGTGAGACCTGCAGTCAGAACGCAATGTGCAGGGTTGTATAATTATACTGACTGTCAGTAAGGCGACTGTAAATTTTGGATCTCAATTTTAAAAACAAAATTGTCCAAGTAGGAATCAAGTAGTGTCAAAATATGTGGATGGACTGGCGAAAATCCAAAGGTCCAGTGGAACCAGGGGTAGGGGGCAGACCCTTCTGCATCTTCTAGCCACCTATGTATCCCCAAACTTTCTGTAGAGGGCTAAAAAATCTGTAGAACTGGGGTTCATATGTCCCAAGGAGCATAGGGAAGGGGGAAAGAACATTCTACTAGTGGAACATATGATTTTGCCTATAATCAGGTGTTCTTGAGGAAAGGAGAGCCTTGCTAAATGGAGTGTAATAAGTCTTTATTACTTTGTGAAACTTTTCAGTGTTAAATGGCAGCCAATCTCACTTTTTTCTACAACTTGAATAGTTATCCAAATATGATTATGGTAAGTAGGTAGCAGAGGAACATGTGAAAGGGAGGCCAACTGTACATACATACACTCAAATGGAGGGAGATGGGTATTGGCTGCCCCTAGCATATACTTTCTTTAGTGGCATGATATAGTTGTTGTGGTGAATATAAGAATAAGTTGAATCCCCTTTTATTTCAAAAACAGAATAAATCCTCTGCATTTTCTCCCCATCTCTGAGAGAAATATGATTTATCTACACAAAGACATGCAGTGGTATAACACTATATTCACCAAGGGATAAAACTGCAGAAGGATCTCAACCCTTTTATAGCTCTATTTTCTAATTCATAAAAAGCTGCAATATGACATCTTTCTCCTTGACACATTGCTAGCAGCTAGAAATTTAGTTCTGGAGGGGTAATCTAGATTACACTGTTTTATTCTGAAGAAGGCCTGATACTTAACCATTTAATTCCATTGACAGCTCTTCCAAATTGAAAGCTTGGCCAGGGAGGCCTCTGCAGGAGTTCTGAAGGACTTGATGCATGGCCTCATTACCTTAATGCTGGATTCAAGAGTTGAAGACCTAGAGGAAGGCCAGCAAGTTATCAGATCTGTTAACCTCCTGGTGGTAAAAGTTCTGGAGAAATCTGACCAGACCAACATATTGAGGTAAATAGAGCCATGCTGAGATCAAAGATCCAACAAGTCCTTCCTTTCATGTTTAGAATCTTCTTCCCCAAGACTAACCATTTGTACAAGCTGATCACCTGATTACGATAGATTGTTGGTCTCCTGGTAAGTAATTTCACCACCAGGTCTTACTGCAGGGTAGATGTTCTTTTGATTTCTGCAATGTCAGACTAAGGCAAACTAGGTTGGGCAGTCTTTTCAGGTTTGGAGCTGACGAGTCGGTAGAGTTGGTCCTACCACAAGGCCAGATGAATCTTTTGTTTCAAGTGGCAGATCAAGAAAAATGAGAGAATGTGATGAAATGAGTGCGTACTCCTCCCTCAGCTGGCAGCCACCCTTTGCCATAATCACAGCCCAGGTGGGTTCACTCCATTTCCATCCCCTGCCTGCCTTGGCTCTCAAGCAAATGAGGCACTTGAGAATAGAGATCAGTGTAGCAGTCATTAAATCTTACGTGGACAAAATGCAGCTCGGGGGCCAAATGTGGCCCTCCACCATGGCTGTTTTGGTGGATCCCAGTTGTCAGACTTCCCACCCACCACCTGCCTAAAATAGTTTTCTTAGCTAAAGAAAGTGAATTGCTGCACTTAAAAGCTTCAAGGACAGTGGTTCATCTTTTAAGTAGGTTGCAGCCTCTCTTTCTCCACCCTGCAGTGTGTAACACCAAGATATAGCTGTTTGTTAAAATCTTAATTGGGTTTATGGCCACTTCTGGTTTTGTTCTGTTCTTCTGTTTTTCGTGGTCGAGGGGTCCAGGGAGCATATAATTTACCCACCCACCCTGTACTTTGCAGGAAGCTTTCCATGAATCTGCTTTCAGGCATGCATTTTTTGTTGTCGGCCACTCTGCCAAGAATGTGTTTGTTTCTTCAGGAAGCAGCTAACAAGAACAGATACACTTGTGCTCGCACACACATACACATATGGTTTGCTGGTGAAAAATAAGTTTAAGTCATGGTTATCTTTTGTCTGTGCAAACAAGTGTAAAACATTAGCTGTTGAACAATTTAGACTCCCCATCATGAGCTATGATGTTTGTAGCTCTGAGAACAGAATTAAACGGTTACTCTCTCTTGAAAGTGCAGAAATCTTCATAAGGCAGAAGTATCAATGTGTGGAATGTTGAATTGGCAGATGTTCTAATTGTCCAAAAGAAATCTAATATCATGACTTTTTTAAAACTAGGGATAAGAGGCTGATTTCTCCATTTGACGAGGTCTGTGCTCTTTTGGGAACAAATTGCTTGATGTTATTCAGAAATGGCTATTTAATTTTGCTCTATATTTGTAACAGCAGCTCAAATGTCAGTACTTTATAACTGATGTGGTCTTACACACAGTGGAATAAACAGCCAATACACTTTTGAAAAGAGTCTCCCTCTCTGCAGAAGGTGCAGGTGCTTCAGCATACTTTCCTTCCTCACTGTGATATAATAGCATAGTTCTGATAAGCTTGCATTTTACTTTTGAAGATCAGATATTCTTCTTTCAAGAGACTGCAGATTTGGCCAAATAATTCTTGGAGACTTGTAAGAATTAGTAGTGGGGTACAACAAACATAGCTTTGAAGCATTATTTCAACTCATGGGTCTGAAATCCCTTTCTGAATGTTTAAGGTTCAGATGTTATCAATTTCCAAGTAGAATACATGCTTTAAAAGAATGTTGCAGTTTGTGCAATTGAAGTGGTGTTTATGTTTGGATATGACTTGAAAATTTTTGTATTAATATATCCTATCCAAAATATGTTTTAATTTATGTATGATGTGAGAGAAAGAATAACATATGGTTGTAGGATGTGTGTGAGTGATTGTGTGTGAGAGAAACTTCGGTGATGCCATTTTCTCATCTGCCTCAGGCAGCATAAAATCTTTGCTGGCCCTGACAAAGGAAGCTTGTTCTTCACATCTGTCCATGGTAGAGTATAAATCTGTAAACTTGTCACAGTTTCTGTGTGAAATGACCAAGAAGATAAGCTCATTCTTGGCATCCTAACTGTAGTGTGCAAGACATACATCATAGTGTGAGAAAAGTTGAATCAGCTCTGACAGAGCAGTTCTGTGTGGTCCTGTGTATATGTAATACTATTGTACTTACTTTCTGTAGTGCCCTGCTTGTTCTACTCCAGGACAGTCTGTTAGCAACTGCAAGCTCCCCCAAGTTCTCAGAACTTGTAATGAAGGTGAGTATGTCTAATTGGGTCTTGTATAATAAATGTCTTATTCCATCATGCGTTACCAGGAGAAATTTACTGTATTTTATATACAATAAGTCGTATTCCTACTGTATATCTTGTTGTAGTGTAAGTTCTTTTCTTTTTCCTTCTTTTCAAAAACATGCCCATTGGCTGTCTTAGAAAAGCCTTCAACATATTGAATTTGTTATGGGCCAGTGTGTTTTTCTAAACAAACAGCAACTTAAACATCTCTTAGTTAGATACTATTTTTTTTTTCTTAATGCCTAACAAACCTGTTCATTGTGAAGGGATAATTATTACCTATCATTTGACTCGGGAAGCACTGTCATGTTCAACACAGATAATTTTAGCTTTGTGGACAGAGTTGGTTTGTCATGGGTGGCTGATTTCTTTTATAAACACTTTCCCTACCCCCAGTGTTTATGGAGAATGGTAAGACTTCTTCCTGAAACGATCAACACTATCAACCTGGATCGAATCATGTTGGACATCCACATCTTTATGAAAGTGTTTCCCAAGGAGAAATTAAAGCAGTGCAAGAGTGAATTCCCAATACGAACGCTGAAGACTTTGATTCACACCTTGTGTAAGCTCAAGGGACCCAAGGTGAGAGGTGACAGCTTCTCCGCAGCTTCTGTATTGCCCTGCAGAATATTGTAAGGTTTCTTTCTAAAATTTATCAACATTTTTCTTAGATCTTAGATCATCTAACAATGATAGATAACAAGAATGAGTCAGAGTTGGAAGCTCACCTGTGCAGAGTAATGAAACACTCCTTGGACCAAACTGGAAGTAAATCTGATAAAGGTTCAGAAAAAGGAGCTTCTCGCATAGTACGTATTCCATATTTTTAAATTGAAAGAAAGTGGCCCTCAGCTGAGAATCTGGCCAGTTTATGGAGTACAATAGGAATCCTTCTGAATTGTAATTGGTATGTGTCTTGTCTTATTGTGGACCATGCAGAAGGCTGAATAAGCTCTCTTGTGTGGTAGCTGAAACATAGCACTGAGCCAAGCACATAAAGGGAGCCCATGTTTGTAAAGATGCCATTGTCCTTGATCTGATAACACCCCAGACCATGTATAACATGGAACGAAAATATTTTTCTTTATTCTGCATTGTCTCATCCAGTATCTGTTGCCTCTTTAGCTATAACCTGCCAATGTATAGTTCTGCATGATGGTGTTGACAGCTGTTACTATTTGTAGCAATGCACTAGAACAACTTCTGACAAGAGATACAATGCATACCATACCTAGCAGATGAAAATGGCTCTTATCTGATTTCTTTCCCAATGTGTTACTCCTCCATCCACTATTTTTCTTAGACCAGCAGGTATTGCCATGGCTGTTCTTGCTCTTGCACATGTTGTAAGATCGCTGATGTGTTTTCAGTTCTCTTATTATGTTTACTCTCTTGCTTTGGCTACTTAAATTTCCACTTATTTGAGGAGTTTTATTACTACGCTTCTGCTTCTTTTTATAGGAGGAAAAGCCACCAAAGGCCAAAGTGAATGATATTCTAGCAGAGATATTTAAGAAGATTGGATCTAAAGAAAACACAAAAGAGGTAAGGGCTTTCCCACCATGAGAGATGGGTGAGAAACAAGTAGCAACAAGTTTTTATGCATGCAGTCTCTTGGTGAGGGCTGTATCTCAGCAGAAGAACAAATGCATTGCAGGTAGAGAGTTCCACATTCAGTTCCTGCCATCTCTAAGCAGAGCTAGGTAAGATCCCTGTCTGAAACCAGGGGAGCCACTGCCAGTCAGTGTACAATATTGGGCTAGATAGCCCAATGAAGTGATTTGGTATGAGACAGCTTCCTGTGCACATATGAGCCTGCACTTCCACAGAATCAGTTTGGCCACATCCTGGGGCTTGAAGGCCTAAATGTTGACCTTTTGTGACATTTGATTGACTGGAGTTTTTCTTTCTACAGGGTCTAGCAGAGCTGTATGAATATAAAAAGAAGTATTCTGATGCAGACATTGAGCCATTCCTAAAAAACTCATCACAGTTCTTTCAGAGCTATGTAGAACGAGGTCTCCGGCTGATTGAAATGGAAAGAGAAGGCAAAGGACGCATTCCTTCCTCTACAGGTAACTTCATAGCAGTGGCAGTGTGAAGTGGAAAGGGCCAATTCTTACTGTTCTAATAGATCTATTAGACTGCTTCTAAGTACCGTAGTGTCTGTAGGTGGCTTCAGAAACATTACACCAGTTCTTTATAAAAGGGACCAGAATGGTGATGTGATTTGTATAGACTTAAAATTAAGAGGCAATTGTGTAATATTATCTCACTGGGCATAATCTAGTAACTCTCTGGAGAAATCATATAAAAACAAGTGAATCCAGTGTCATCTCCAGTTCGTGTTTCAGATCAGTAAGATTTACCTTCCACATTATAATTTCCAAAAAAGTAGTGTATTGTCAACATTAAAGTTTGGTGGGGGGTAAAAAGGCAAAATGTTGTGGTGCTTTAAAGACTCACAGATTTACAGTATTTCAGTTTGAACTTGCATGCATCAAAATAAGTGGATATGCATCTGTGAAAGCTCACATTGAAGTAAGTGTTAGTCTTTAAAGTGCCACAATACTCTGAAACTAGCAACAGCCTGGGTGATGGGTCATTTGTGATTTGCTTTTCTTTGTTTCATTTCCATGTGTCACACAAGGAGGGTTGGACTCATGCTTTTTTCTCCCAGGAAAACACTGGCTAAAACAAGTAGTTTGCAAAACTACACCTGTTGAAAACAGCCTGATGTGCTTACTACACATGGTACAGCAGTAGACATATTAACTCATACGTAATGTAAATATCTGTCAAGACCTCTGAATCTAGAAGGACTCATTTGGACATTTGAATGCTACAGATCTATCAGAACATGGCTTTGTTTTGTACACTGCTGAAAGGACAACAGTAGCTCCAGATCTCATGGAAGCAATCCATGCTATGGCTCTTTCCCATGCCAGTGCTGCTCCAGTTTTAGGAAGGGAAATACTTGCAAAGGGAGGAATGGCACTGCAGACTCATCCCATATAGTACAGGATTTTTGAGATTCCCTTAAGAGTGTTGGAAAGAGTGGCATCTCAGCAGCTATTAAACCAGACAGATTCTGAGAAATATCACACCCTTTGGTTGCTGTTTGTTTGGACTCATTTTGTGTGTTGTGTTTTCATTTTTCAGGGGTTTCTCCACAGATGGAAGTACAATGTATTCCCACTCCCACCAATACAGTCTCCTCCTCTATAGGAAATTCAAATGGGGAAGAGGTGGGACCTTCTGTTTACTTGGAAAGGCTAAAAATCCTCCGACAGCGATGTGGCCTTGATAATGCAAAGGTATTAAATAGATTTATGTCTGTTTGGTGTTTCAAATTCTCTCTAGTCATTTATGCTCATAGCATGTTTGCTTTTGTGGTGGAAGTATCTGTGCATCTTTACTACCAAAATACTTGGCTTTTGCTTACATTTTGGGGGGGGGGGGACAGGGACATCAGAACATGGCCTGTCCACTTCAGAAGTGACATAGAAATTAGGAAAACAAGGCACAAGTGACATGACTTAACGTGCTGCTTTTTCACTCCTTGCATGGTAGCACAGAAGTGGAAGGGTGTTGCTGATCTCACCTGCCATGAAATCATAAGCCCTCCTCTCCAGTCCCCTGGACACTGCTGGGCAATTTCAGAACCTGAAAGCTTAACTCAACAGTTCATACTACTTTTCTTGCTTGTTTTTGCCCATGGACTAGTTCTTGAGGAAAAGGCCAGACGTGAGATTGCTTGAGAAGATGACTGAATTATGGCAAAAACTCCAGCACAAGGATGGGAAATGTGTGGATCTCAAATGTTATTGTATCTCACCTTTTCTCAGCCTGAGCCCACAAGCCACTGGGGAGGGCATATTGGGAATTACACTCCAACAACATTGGGATGGCCACACATTCCTCAGCATTGCTGAAAGAGTATATTACTGCATAACTACTAGCTTTTCCATGATTTGTAGCCACCAGTGTTAAAGGAGGTGGCGATAATGAACTAAATTATTTATAGCTTGTGTTTTGAAAAGTTGAGATAACCAGTTCTGAAGCATGAATACTGCTGTTCCAGTTTTTGATGCCTGATTTGAGTCTGGGCATAGATAAAGTTGTAGAAGTATTATTGCTTGTATGCTACTGAGCTGATGCCAGGTGAATTGCTGGATACTAACTGGTACCGTGGCCACAGTAACTAATGCATTTTCATACATACTTCCAAGTCTCATGCCTAGCATGGACACAGATAGTCTTTCAGTGAATTAATGTATCTTAAAATAAGGTCATATGAGGTGATATGTAGTGTACATGACTAAAGTATTATTTGGAGAACAAGCCAGATAAAGTTGAAATATCACTGTCATAATCTGAAAATGCACTACAGATGCAGGAGTAAGAACCCATATACTATTTCCAAAGACATGAAAATACCAACATATGTTCTCTTTCTGCATACGTCCCATATAGTAAGCATGGCAGAAAATGCCCTGGTCTTCCTTTTGAGTTAGTGTTTTTCAACACTGTCTCCAATTGCAGCAGGAAGACAGAGCCCCGCTGACCTCCCAGTTGTCCAAACCATCACTCCCAACAGTTGCATCCTCCACAGATATGCTCCACAGTAAGCTTTCACAGCTGCGCGAGTCACGTGAACAATACCAGCACATCGATCTGGACTCCAATCAGACCCACTCCTCCGGCATTGGAACTACAACTTCCTCCTCCACAACATCCAATATTGATGACTTGAAAAAAAGACTGGAGAGAATAAAAAGCAGTCGCAAGTGAAATTGCGTGAGACAGTGTGGCTGTTGCGAAGCTGTCTTTCTTTAGTTTACTAAACTAGAAGTCTTCATAGTTAAGTGGCCTCATGTAGGCCTTATGTATACAAACTGGTTTTCTGTGTATAATACAGCAGATCTTGGAGGAGGATCCAAGTCATTGTGGCACAAATCTTTGTACATACTTTGCTTCTCTGTGAGCATTTCTTGACTGTAGAAGACTGTCCGTGTATTAGTTTTAGTGTACAGAGCTGTAAACAACCATTCTCCTGCTCAGTCCTGTTTCTCATAACTTGTTTTTATTTGTTGAATTGTCTGATCTTTCTTAGCTCTCCTAACTCTTAGAAGCTTTTTGGTGGATTCATTTTTAATTTTGTGAATTTCTTTATATAATCCTGTTTCTGGACGGACGCATGGCATGAAGTAACTAATTTAAGTGTCTTTTTGTAAATAAAGTTTGCATTAACTCTCTGTGGGAGCAACAGTGACTGTTGGTGGGGAGTGACTATCCATGTTCCAAGTTGCTAGTGGCTCAGCAGTTCTAGATGCTACTGAGCTGCTGTCTAAATTCTGGCAGCAGATTAGAAAAGCTGAGAAGCTACAAGTTCAAACATGGCTCCAGTGAAAGAAGCCTTTGATATTTTTGTTAGTAATATTGTTGCTCTTACCATGGCTTCAGAAATAGTTTGGGTAGAGGCAGAACAGCTTAATGTCCCACAACAAGTTTTTCCAAGCCCTTCTTCATAGTATCTTAATATAGTTAGCCAGCAAGTGCTATATAACACTCTCGGGGTTTTTTAGTTACTTTCTGAGAACTGGAACTTCAGCAACGTAGAAATCCAGTATCTTACATTCAATACAGGTTGGGCTGGATTGTTCTAAAAATACTTACAATGTGCTAATTTGGTTTCTGCGTATGGTTGGTTCTGTTGTCAACTAAAAGCTGCTAGAAAGTGGTAGTAAATGTATGACCACGGGTTGCGGCTGCTGGTCAAGACTCTGCTTTCAAAATACTTGTGCACTGAAGTGGATCAAATGTTGTGACAGTGGAAGGACACCAGTTCAAATGATGGTGGGGAGTTTTCTGACTGATGTGCTGTTCCTATGTGTATCGGTTATGTATTTGTTTGCCTCTTAGGATGTAAGTCCAAAAGCTGCCTCAGCACACAGAGTTTCTGTAGCATTTTCCAGCTTATTGATTCCTGTTTGTCCCTCCTGAGAGGTTATGAACTAAATGCTGTTGCCTCAACTGCATGGTCACTATGAGGGTATAATAAATGCACTGGTTTGTAAAGCATGGGCAGGCAGAATTGCAATCTGCAGGTATGTGTCATAGATGGAATTCGAAAATGATGTGAAGCTGCTGGGAAATCCGATGCTTTTGCTGGGAAATCCGATGCTTTATCTAAAAAAAATGTTGCTTTCACCCACCTCCCCCACCGCACACCCATCACTCTAGTGTGTGGCTTTAGTTTTGATACTATTTGCCATTTCAATATTGGTTTCAGAAATGCCCTGTTTAAGCCACTTTTAGCTTAACCCAGAGCCAATGGAAATGTTTCTACCATACATTTGAATAAATGTTACATTTTACTATTAAGTTTCTCTGCAGTTCCTGAATCGCATTTATACTCCTGTGAAAACTACACTTGGAGAAGTTCCTTTGCCAATGGTTGAGAGGGCAGTGATTTGTCAGCATATGTATGGAGAGTATGTTTAATGAGTATGAATGATGTAACTTCAGTTAATAATCATGGAACGTGACCATTTTTCCCCTGGTATCTTATGGAGCTTCACTCACTCAGTGGGGAAATAGAGGCTCAATTAACAACTGTAGAGAGTTGTGGGATATTGATTTACTTGCAGGAATGCTACTGTGACTTTTCAAGTATGGAATGAATAAAATTACATCCCACTAAGTGCTGTTACAAGCTTCTGTTGCACTATTGCCCCTCGCATCTACTTATCATCACTAATGTAGTCTGTTCAGTTAAATTAGCAGCATTGCCTGGCTTGCTTTTCCCCATTCCTGAGTTGAGTGAAGATTAGAAGCAGTCATCTACCAAAGGTACCAAAGCACTGATCTTTATAGTTTTGGCCATTATAACACACCTAGAGGCCACCAAACAGTTGTTGCTTGAAACCACCTTACTGTCTCACCTCAGTGATTCTGACCTACAAAACAACTTATGTAGTTTCTTCTTATCTCTGTTTCTCACCCCCAAATACAACCTGGGAAGTGATTGGCCTTTCTAAATTTAACTGTTATAATCTGAACAAGGATGCCAACTAAAATGAAGAACCACAACTGTTTAATGCCAGTGTCCCAGATTCCACCTGGGGTAGTACATAGACTTACTACATTGCATTACCAGATGAAGCCTACTCTCTTGCCTGCTGCTTCCCCTGCCCCAGTTCATTTTTGTAACATCTTGCTTGACAATGACATAGTAATCTCAAAAGCATGCACTTTTTTGGGTAGTCTAATAAAAGTTTTGCCCCAGTATGGATTTGGGGATTTGTTTTGTGCCACACACAACTATCTCTGCTGTTGGTTTAAACTATGGTGAAGTAGTGATCCTTGCAGCAGCACTCACCCCACAAAGAGGATGCAAGATGGCCTTTTGTTACTCTTAACACCAAAAAAATCATAATTATAGCTGTACTGGAAATTTAAATAAGTATTTTTATATTGAAATTTTTGCATGTTCTTAATCTACAGAAGAAAACAGATACTTTAAACTTCATTTCAAATCAAATACAGCTGTTCTCTGTTTAATGTCTTTAACAGGTCAAATGTAGGCATCTTTCACATTCCCTTTAAAAAGTGTAAAACTTTTGAAGTGCAAAACTTTTACTAGTTTCTTTTGAAGCTAGTAAACAACTAGGTGAGAGGCAGCCTTACTTCTGCATTATGCTAGGAATAAGTTGCACAATTTGCAGCTTCCTAAACTGAAGCGAAAATCCCTTGCAAATGTTTTACAGGACTAAGTTGGTTTTCCTCAGAGTAATATGTACAGGACTGAGCTATGTATTTGTTTACATGCTTATTCCATCAACTACATTGACTTTGGCAACAGTACTGCAGTGACAGTACTAGTGTAGACACACTGTGTCTACTTTGAACAAACTTTATTTCTTGCAACTGATACCAGAGAAAACTGAATAGTGGGCCAGAACATTTATTGGCATTTGTGCCCAGATACCATTTCCTTGCTTCAGCTTTTAGTTACGGCAATGTTTAATACACATGTCTACAATCCAAGGCATCAGGGCTGAGGCTTATTCCTTTTAAAGCCCATGCTTCTCAATACATTTCTGCATCCATTTCCTCAGGCGGAACACATGCGTGTAGAATCCATACTTGCCATCCCGATCGCAGCCTTCTCCCCAAGAGACGATGCCCACCTGAAACCACCGCTCAAGTGTTGGGTGCTGAAAGGGGACAAGGACAAGAGCATCAAGAGAAATAGCTGCAAAAGGCATAGAGGTCATACACATATTGATGGGAAGAGCAGAAAAACCATAGATAGCAAGGCCATCAGAAAAACTACTGACTGGAAGTCCACTTCCTATCTTCAGAAACAGGTTACTTCAAGGTTTTTAACAGTTTGGGAGAGCGGAGTCTCCTCTGAATTGCTGACCCTGGAATCTTTTTAGGGCAGCAATTCAGCTTTTTCTTCTCTCTTTCTCTGGGTATAATGGGACAACTGCAGAAACCGCTTTGGATGGGCACGTGTCCCCAGAGGGCAAAGTCCCAACCTTGCCCACCTCTGCTTTAAAAGATTCTTCCATTTATTATATTGCTATAAGCATTACACATACCTTCATGACAAAAGGGCCTCCGCTGTCACCTTCACATGCATCTCCCCTCATGGTATCTTCAGGACTGTACCCTAGAAAAAACAGAGGAAGGTTAGCAACCATGACTATTGGAAGGGAACCCATTCTATTTTCCTTCTATTGTATGTGAACCTCAAAAGCTCTTATGTTTGCCCTTCTCTATCAAGCAACCACCCAAGGTGAGTTTGCTTTGTTTGCACACTTGCCGTTTCACCCTTCACGCATCTAATTTTTGTATAAAGTGTATGTTGTTAAATGTATGATATCTAGGCATATGGGGCTAACTTTTTTTCTTTAGTCAATGTATCTTTGCCCTCTGCTAATTCAGGAAACAATGTATTGGTGGTGTGGTTGCTGCTGTCCCCTCCCCATGCCCTGCCCCGCATGGTGCATTGGTACTTGTATGGCTTAGCAGAATTCTTGCTCTCACAAGATTTATGTGTCGGAAATGAGGGACCCATAGGACAGATTCACTTTACATGTGGCAGGACTGTATAATTCCCAGTATAATGTTTGGGCAGTACAGTGGAAACCTCACCAGTTTCCATCAGTGAATCATTCGGATTATCAGACATTGCAGAAATTGACAAATAAACAAGAAATTGTCTACTAATTAATACTACAGCTGAGACATGGGGTTATGCACTGCAATATAATTAGTGATATAGTACTTGATGAGAATACATTAATTTATTGATGGACTGCATTTTGATATAGCAGTATAAAATTATTTTCTGTTTAAAACAAATTTGAGTGATATGGTTAACATATATTTTCTGAGGTGATATAGCTATCTATCTGAGGATCTATACAGTATTAAAACAGAAATAACACTTCTAAGAATGCAGGGGTTTTAAAAACCAGATCTATCAGAAATGAATTTGCTGCTACATTTACAAACAAAATCCTAATACTGTATATCAAATGCCTGAACATATGGATAAATCACATTTATTTCAGTGGGTCTACTCTAGCTAGTACAAAAATCCCCCTCCTCCACTGCAAGTCTTTTGTCCATGGTGGGTCCCATCTAAAGGCTAATGAGGTTAACGGAGGCAACCAGCTCTCCTTTCTTCCTTGGTAGCAGTGACTTGACTGAGTTCCTGAAATAATTTGATTTGATCCTTCAATATGCCCAATGCATGGATGTGCTCCTCCCCACTCCTTGCCAGTTTCTTCTTTCCTGGAAGAATGCATCAAAACCTTTTTAAAAAACTTACCTGCACAGAACATGTTGTCTGTGACTTTGATGCTGGTGGATGCTTTACAAGTTTCCCGATCCACAATAGGCAGGTTCACCTGTTGCAGCACATTGGGCAAAGCTGAGCTTCTAGAACTCCAGGTCTCAAATAGGTTTCCCCACCCAGTCACACGCCCTTTGTATCCAGATAGCAAAAGGCTGCAGGACAAAAAGAAGATCAAAATCAGGTGGGCATCTTGACAGAGAAAACATCTCAGCTCTGTCTAGGATAGATCATTCAAAATGATACTTTCCCCCCATCCATTCCATCTGCACCAAAGACTGATGACTTGCCCTTCTTCCAGTTGTGTCTTCTATATAGTCTGTTTGGCAGAGAACAGAGTGTAGCAAACATGTTTGTCATTGGATTGATTATCATGCACAGAGCAAGGGAAAGGGAAGAGAACCTTCACTGTTTAATCCAGCGATTGAGAACTTTAGGCCCTTTATATTCTTTTCTTTTTAACAACAGTTGCCACAATCCCTTACCTTCGGCTATATGGATGAGGCTGATGGAAAAACATTTTAAAAAGCAAATGTTCTCCACTCTTATTTTAATATTTTCTCTGCCTCTGAGAACATTTGGGAAGGAGGGTCAAACTGGAACCCCTGGGTGGTGGAAGACGGCAATGCCCTGTACTCTTCTATTTGTTCAGTAGGTTCACTATGAACAAATCAGTTTTTTCCTTCAGACTTTCATCTCTTGATGAGTTAATCTTTCGAGACTTGAGCCGTTTGGCCTCCTTCATATTAGATTTGGGGATTATTGATAAATACCTTTTCTTATTCTGTAAGGAAATCCCAGTGCTTCCCTGATTGACTCTTCGGTATGTCAATTCTACACTGCTCGATTTGGCTCTTAAGCCTATTAAGACTTATTTCCAAGAAACAGAAATATAATTCTGATTTATGGCAGCCCTTTTCAGGGTTTTCAAGTAGAGAATACTCAGAAGTGGTTTACCATTCTCTTCTTCTGGGGGCATCCTGGGACTGTGCATCTTGCTGGCCGTATTCACAGGAGGCACAGTTGGGAATCGAACTCCTGACCTCTGGCTCCACAGCCAGAGATCTAAACTACTGAGTTATCCAGCCAGCCTAATAATAATCATGTACTGTCAAATCAATTTTGACTTACAGTCAGTAGTATTCAGGTGGACCTTTCCAGAACTTTGCTTTTGTTATTTTGATTTCTCTTCCTTGTTTAGGAACTGACTGAGAATTCTCAAGATCTTTAACTTGATGCAGTTCTAAACCTGCTATCAGTGATGATCAAGGAAAGGCAAATGGGGATTCATTCATGACCTTTCCTTCCCAAAAAATGCTCCCACTGTAGATTTCATGAGTAATAACTCCAGAATGATGGTGGTCTGTCTACAGTCAGTGTCAGTTATGCTTGTAGCAGTGTCCAGATGGTCCCCTCCCTCAGGTTTACAGGCCACGTAACTGGACAAATTGTTTTCAACTGGGCCTTTCCCATGGAAGCTATGAGCCAGCTGCTCTGCAGTCTTCGGGAGAAAGAAAATAATGTAAAATTGTGAGACCCTGGACAGAGGGCCAACGCCTCCTGTCAGAGGGCCAGCCCTCCTTCCCTGGAAAACAAATGAAGCCTGGGAAACCAAAGCTGAAAGTCAAGACGAAAAAAGAAAAGGGAGTCCTCCAAAGACAGAAGGTGGAAAAAGGGTGGGAAGAATAACAGCAACCAAGGGAGTGGAGAAAGAAGGAAAGGAGGATAGAAGCCAGGATAGTAGAAGCAGAGAAAGAAAAAGACAAACTTCCAGAAGGCTGGGAATGGGTCTGAAAATTAAACCCTTGGACCGAGACCTGGCAACAAGTAATGTTCCCTGAAGCAGCTCTACAAAGAGAAAACCGGACCCCTATAAACCCTCTTATTGGGAGGAGGGGAGAGAGAGGAAGAGGCACTGGTGGGTATTAAATGCTGGGGAGGTTCACCATGGAGGCAACAGGAACCAAGCTGTTTACCCCAAGTGACATGGGGGGTGTCCAGTGAACAGCATATGGACTTGAGAGGCAATGTGAGTGGTGGGAGTCTGAGTCACTGCCCAAGATGTCGGTGCTGTTGTCCAAAAGGACACTTTTGTGATCTGGGACTGAGCAGAGACTGGAGACCCAACAGACAGAGGACTTTCCTGTTAGCAGCCCTTGTTTATTGACTCCATTCCTTTCCTCATTGGGAGAGTAAGTTAAGTTGTTACCCCCTGCTCCCCCCCCCCATTATGTTTGATGATAACCCAGAAGAAAGATCAATAGTAAACATTGAACTGTTCAAGGAAGAACCTGTGTTCTCCCCACTGAGGGGAGATAAGGGGGGGGGGGGGCACGAAGGAAGAAATCTCACAAAAATAAAGTCCTGTCACCTCACCTTTGAACAACCTCCTTGGTGGGCAAACACACTGGCTTTATGTAATCACTGAAAGCAACAGGTTTCTTCAAGCGCAACAGTGCAATGTCCCGGTCCAGATTTTCCTTCCAGTTGTATTTTGGATGGATGATGATTTTATCCAGCAGGACAATTTTCTCCATGGTCTTTTCATATCTTAAAGGTTTTCAGAGAAGAAAGAAGTAACTGCAATATTCAAATATTGTATCAGCACGCATGTCCTGCTCACAACCATTGCACAGGTGACAAAAGAGAACTTCCCCCACAAAGGACTTTGTGAGCCTACAGTTGATAAGATAGGGATACTGGACGAGAGACACGTGGTAGAGTCGGAAATACTGGTGGGAGCAACCTTAGTAGCTGGTGGCAAATTTGCCAGGCGCTCCCCCATTGTGCAGGAAACTACAAGGATTAGGGTGATAGATTTCCGTGGGAGCTGGTTGTTAAATGTGTGCTTCATACTAAATTGGTCCTAAATAGGAAAATAGTGATAAAATAAAAGAATAAAATTCCTAATCATGTATTGTAAGGGAAGAAACACAGGATACAGGATGCCGTTTTTGTGTGCGAGAGAAGACCTAGTTTGACATTTTAAGAAAACGGGCATGGGACTGTGCATGTTGGCCCCACCATCAGTCCTTAGCTTTGTCATGTTGAGTTACAAGATCTGAAGTAGGGGGGGTGTCTACCTTTGTTTACTGGAACATGAGTGGAATTCTTCATACCGTTGGGATCTTTTAAAAAAAGGTCTTCAACCACAGTTTCACTCAGCCAAAGGGAAGAATTGCATGTGCTTGTCCTGAAGGGCAAGATTAGCACATGCAACTCTGTGCCCCTCCCTCCTGTGCAAGTATTCCAGTTTAGGCTTTAGAACTAAGCAGGAGATTGTTCAGGTGGGCATTTGCCCCACTGTTTGGTGCATTGTGGGGGCAGATTGGATTGCTCTTTTTTTCTGGCAATCACGTGATGCAATCTCTAAGTAGACCGATTTGCCCCTGGAGAACCTCAACCCACACCCTTTTGAGCCTCTGTCAGAGGCTTATACTTTTTTGGTGCAAGTTGATGTACTCTAGTTTTGTATGTTCCCAGTGTGTGGATGCTGCGAATAGAGTTAAACCAAGCCTTGAAGCTGTCAAAGTTGCCAGGGCTCCTTCTGCTGTCAATTTCTGGCATCATGAAATGTCTTAATAAGTGAGCCAGGATATCAGCAAATTGAACACTCTCCCCTGCAGAGGAGCAGGTGAAATGATTTTTTTTTTACTCTGCTAGACAATCACTGTTCCATAGAATCACTTCATGATTAAAAAATGTAAAAACTTTTTTTTTTTGCCTGCACCTGAAGCTCCAATCAAAACCGTGGCTGCGGGCAGTTTCTCAATCGGCACTACATGCAAGGCAAATTTTAAAAATTAAATTTAATCTAAGTGATTCAGTGCATTCAGTCAAGCACAGGTGAAAATAATAATTTCAGTTCCATTTGGGTGGTTTAGTGAGGTCTCAAGCAATGCTGTGCCTCTTCTCAGTGTCTCAGTGGCTATTGGAGCCATGTGCCCTCTTTCCACTTTGTGCATCACCTTACTCAGTGTGCACATGCACACAGCAGTCTGGAAGAAGAGGGATTCCACCCAACTCCTTTTGCCCACATTTTTTGCCCCTCCTCTCTCTTCTGCTTGCATTTCTTTTTTTATTCTTTCTACTTCCTTCTTCCTTTTCCAGTACAGAAGGAGACATGGGGCTCCCTTGCTTGCTGCCTCCTTCTCACCACCTTCTTTTTAGCTTCCTTCCTTCCTTCTTCTTTTTTTTTGTTAAATGTGTCTCATCTTTTTTTCAGCTGAACACTGTCAATTGAAAGGGAAAGTGTTTTATTAGCAACTGATAATGGAAGGAGCCAGGGGGTTGCTTGAGGCCAATATGCCATCTGGACACAAGGATCCTGCCATATGGCATATTACTCCTTCCCCAACCTCATGTGACCCTATTTAGACTGCACCAGCCTGCACCAAAAAGGCCGGTGCAAATGTGCCCCTGAGCTACAGAGAACGATGTCAGGGAGCTCTGCAAGTTCAGAAAAAGAGCATTTGAGGAGAGGTGCTTCTCTCCAGCAATCTGAAGGGGGGAGGCAATGGTTTTGCTTGTCATCTGGAGTGCTACGTTGGACCCATGCTTGGGGTCCAGCGAGAAGGTGCCCGTGCATACCTCCCCTAGTCACTAAGGTCTTCTGTTTCCTCCTAGCTCAAACAAAAATAATTGGGCATCTGCAAAGTGAGGCACTTGGAGTGCAGCTTACCACAGTTTTCCTTTCCTTTACCCAGAATTCCTGTGGAAACCAAGCGGACTTGGAGACAATTTTAGGAAATGAAAATGGTTGGCAGCTGCAGGCCAGACCCTTTGTTTTGCAGGGCACTCTCGGCTGGGCTGCTCACTAACAACCCTCCTTTTGGAGAAGGAGAAGGAAGGGGTACAGGAGGCTCCTGCTGCCCTTGGTCTGATCAGCCTGGGGAAGGCAATCTGGAGGCTGGCAGGCCAACCCAAGGTCTGGCAAGGACAGCTAGGAGTGATTGGCTGCAAGGGGCAGGGGGCAGCTGCAAGATGGCCTGAAAAGGTTGTGAGGCACCTGTTGGCCTGGAGGAGGAGCTGCCCAAGAAAGTGGTGTTCTGGAGAGGGCAAAGAAGTAAACAGGAGCCTGGAGGGGCAAACTGTAGGGGGATGGCAGGGCCACTTGGAAGCAATCACAGGAGGGAGCTGGAGCTGAGGTAGAGTACAGAAAAAGATGGTGGTTGAAGAGGGTGTAGTTAGCTGCATTTCTGTGAATTGACATGTTTGTATTTTCAGTTTCTCCAGTTTGTCTCCCTGTAAAATAGTTCTGTGAGTACATGCCTCTGACAGACTCCCCCTGCTCTCTCCAGTCTTAGGTCGAGATACAGAAAGAGCTCCTGGAAGAACTTTCTGGCAGTGATTTTCTCCTCCTTTTCCCTCCCCAGCCCGCAGCAAATCACCCCTAGCTGTCCTTGCCGGCCCTTTGGTCTCTTTGCTAGCCTCTGGACTGCCTTCCCTAAGCATACCAGCCAGGCAATAGCAGGAGCTCTCCTACCCCTTCTCCTTCTCTCGAAGGAGGCTGTTCGTGGGCAGCCCAGCTGACAGCACCCTGCCTGTGTGCCCATCACAGCACTCATTTTGTAATCGGGCACTTTGCTTGACAGCCATTTTGTGGCCGTGCCTAAGACACTTTGAAATTTTAGAGGTTCCCACTAGTCCCAAAACTTTGGGGACAACATCTATATCTGCAGATAAAATCAAACATTACATTTCCCTGAGCCTTCAGTGATTTCTAATGAAAGAAACCCAAACATGTATACCCACTGCTCTCCCAAAATGTCTGTCTTCCTGAAGAAGAAGGGGGAGTGTATGTCAGAGACAAGTTCTTAGAGTTTAATAAGAATGTACAGCACTTTGGTTTTGGAAAGCTTTTTCCTAGAACCAATAGGCATACTTTTCTATGTTCCCAGACTGCATTTCTGTCTGTGTTCACCAGTTGGAAGTATGGGAAAAATATGACAGTGTTACGTATAACCTATGGCCAATGTAGCATTTGGTTTCATTCATTTCCCTTCTGAGCTCTTACATCTTCCTGTTGTGTTTGCCAATCCGTACAAGGAGGTCATCTGTAGTGAAGTTCTTATCCCAGGGTGGATAGAAGATACAGTGGGCAGCCGTGAGGACCCAGCGATTGCTGATGAGACTCGCCCCACAAAGCAGCTCCTGGGGGCTCTTCCTGAACAGCATGACTTGCCTAGAATCAGTCCAGAAGGAAAACGATCATACCCAGCCAGGGCGGTTTGAGTAGAACTATCCCAAGGGCAGAGCCCAAGCTGCATGTAACAACCCCGTCCAGTCCCCACATGATTTGCAATGCTTTCCTTTGCAGGGGAGGCTAGTTCCTGGTGTCGTCCAGTGTACATAGAAGAGGAGCAGCGCAGAAACGTATGTTGCACAGGCTTCTTCCTTATGCAGCCTTCTAACAAAGACTGGCCAATTCTGCTTCTGTAGCCCTGACATCAGAGCTGGAGAACTAAAATGGGGTGCATGGATAAACTCTCTCCCTGTTGGTCTGTGGAGGCTGGATGACGTCAGGGATGTGTCTGTCCCTATGTCAATCAGTTCTTCTAGTTAGGGATGAAAAGGCGGTAGAGGAGAAAACCCTGGGGCTTCCAGGAGCTCTAATCTCCAGCTAAGACTGGATTGAGCAGGGACTCCCTTTCCCAGCCAGAAAGAAGCAGGATGGCAGGAAGTGCACAGGCAGGGGAAATGGGCTTAAATGTTTCTGGTCAACAGTTAACATGAATGTGAAGAAATATAAGCAAAATCTGATTACAGCACTTACCAGGGTGCACTGCCTAAGTCGGCATCCGATCCCTTCACAATTCGGCCTGAGAGGTAGGACTCCAATAACTGATGCTCAGTGTTATCAGCGATCTTCTTTTTCTCAAATAAGGGACGGATACCACATTCTGTAAACATAACCCCATCCATCTTTGACTGCCCAGTTCACAAATAAGGACCTATCTTTCCTAAGCTAATTTTTTCTGCTAGAAAAAGATAACAGGAATTTCATTGCCAAGACTGCCACTCCTTGATCAGGAATTGTGCAGGCTGGTATTCTTGGTGTCAAACTATATGAGACAGGGAGCATATAATTATAAGCTGAGAGCAACAAGTGACTTTCAGTAATTAAATTTCTTCAGAGCACCATGCCCAAACAATCAGGTTAGCAAAAGAAGCTGTCCCTTGATGGCAGATTGTGAAACAAAGCAAGATATTTGCAAAATGCAAAGATGAGAAAAGCTCTTGTTAGAACAATCAGATGGTGTTTTTATCACTTCAGGGAACACTGCTTCTAAATGTGGAATTGTTTGTCTCATCCAGTCTGAGCCGAAACCTCTTATCTTAATAGAGTTCATATGGGGGTACCAGTTTTGATGCTGGACAAACTACATACAATTTTGAGGGCTTCCATGAGTTTAAAAGCGTTTAGACAAATTCACAAAAGTATTAAAGGTTTGTGCCATCAAGTTACATCCAACGTATAGCAATCCTATTAGGGTTTCCAAGGTAAGTTGAGACATTTAAGGAGTGGTTTTACCAGTGCCACCTCTCCTATGAATTTCCATGGCCAAGTGGGAACTTGAACCCAGGTCTCCAGAGGCCATCACTCTACCCACTGCACCACATTGGCATCTAAATTTCAGGGGCCAGCTAGATAATCAAACATTATGTGGCTATTCTTTCCTAATTTTTATGAAGTGCTTCTAAACTGAAGGCTCCTAGTTATTCAGAAGGCATGTGTAGCTTTTCTGCCTTTTCCTTCTCAATGGATTTTCTGCATTAAGAAAGAAGATGGAGGAGGTGGTGGGAAAGTGGGATCTTATTTCTCACCTGATTCACCTTCACCAAATGTCTTAGGATCAAAATGGGTTATGTGTTCTACGGTTGTAGTCCGGCCTGCTCTTTGGTCTTCAACCACATCATCTGCATAATTCAAAAAGCTTTCTGAAAGAGAAGATTGGTGGCAGTGGAGAGGAAAGAGCACAGTGAGGAGGAGTTTGTTTTGTAGAAAGGTCAAGCTGCAACCCTAGGCTCACTTTTATAGAATAAGTTAAGTGAAAAGAAGCTCCATTGAACTCTGTGGAGACTTATTTCTGAGTAGGTATGAGCAGGACATCACTGCTAGTCACTTTAACTATTCTCTTGCTAGATCTACTTCCCAACCTAAGGTTATCACAAGAACTATCAAGTGGGTTATTCTATACTGTCTGGAAAGCCAGCTGGGGTGCCATGGGATGCTCAACAGTTCCTCTGTGGGGAAATAAGGAAGGACTACATGAACAAAGATCTTCCTAGTGGGGTAACAGAAAGTTCTACTATAGTTGCTGATTAACCTGAGGTGTTCTGCAGGTGGCAGGAGCCAGAACAGGGCATGCTGGGAAAAGTCTACAAGAAAATAAAGTTATATCATTTCCTCAACCCCTAAATACCGTGTTTCCCCGAAAATATGACAGAGTCTTATATTAATTTTTGTTCCAAAAAACGCATTAGGGCTTATTTTCAGGGGATGTTTTATTTTTTTCATGTACAACACTCTACATTTGTTCAAATACAGTCATGTCATCTTCTTCTGGTTGCTGCGCAATTGTGGAGGGCGGGGTTTCACTTAACTGGGTCTTATTTTGGGGGTAGGGCTTATATTACGAGCATCCTGAAAAATACTAGGGCTTATTTTCAGGTTAGGGCTTATTTTTGGGGAAACAGGGTAGTATCCAAACTACAGCAGTCCTGGAGCTACTGCAATCGACAGTCACTATGCTCAGGCTTTTGTGGTGGGATCACCACAGAACATCCCCTCACCCATACTTATGGTTGCTCTGCCTCTAGTATTATGCATGGAAAAATGAATTGTACCTCTGTTAACACCTCAAACATGCAAGCTGTGGTAAACAACAGTATGCCTACATGACTACACCTAGACTTTCCTCGATGTAGCATTCCTCCATCTCATCTTAGACACTCATGAGACTTCTCTTGTTTCTGTAAAAATACAGGCCTGTCTCTTGTAGGCTGTTCCTCACCACAATAGTTCAAGTCACAATAATCGTGTGTCATGTTGGGATGGTCTATGTAGCACCAGACACCTTCATCATCATCGTCAGGGTTGCGACAATAATTCTGCACCAGATTTACACTTGGCAGAAAGTATCTTCTATGGCTAAGCTGCCTGGCTGCTTCTGAGTTCCATGGCAAACACGGGGCTCCAGAGAGGGTGACTGAGAGTGTCCCTGTATACAGCAATCCTTTATCAGGTACGCATGGTTCCTGGTGCTGCTGCTGCTGCAGCGCTGTATCTTGTAGATGGAGTCTTGGAGACACAGGAACAGTCGTCCAGTTCTTCCCTGAGGAAGAGGGGAAAGAGAAGCACAAATATTAGGAAAATACAGCTCATCTGTTAGAAAAAAGTAGCTCAGTATAGCCGTAATTCACCAGATTAGTTTTCCCTGTTGCAATCACACACTCCTTTACAGCTAATGCTATCGACTGTGTGGAAAATGTTCCCCTTTTGGACTACAACTTCCCAAATCCCCCAGCCAACATGACCATGGACTATGGTGATAAGGGATCCAGAGAGTTGTAGTCTTAAACAAACAAACAAATCCAACTCTGACAACCTCAGGCAAGCAAATCCTATTATAAACCAGTGTTTTATCCCGATAGCATTGCTTACTCTGTTGTCCTAATAATCACACTTGCAAAGCTTTTATGATTATGCATGAAGATACCACCTTCCCTTCAAAGTGGGCTTCCCATGCCCACAGCTACTTTACATCAGGTACCAGTTTTAACATGGGCCAACATTCACCAGTGCTCAAGTCTGGAGTGTGAACATTGAGCCTCCACATGCCATAGGAGGAATCGTAGGAGGCAGGGTACCTCTACTCACATTACAGGTGTCTTTCCCTTACCACAGCTAAGTAGGTTTTAAAAGGGAAACTCCATGCCTACTTTTGCAGGCCTAACTGAGTTGAGCAGGAAGCTCCCACACCCAAGACTCACCACACACAGGAATAGCACACTCTTCTTTTCGCACAACTGGGTTGCGGGTGTAACACCAGGGGCCGAGTAAGTGGTTGTTTGGGTTCCTGCAGTAGTTTTCAATAAGGTTGGCATTTGGATAGATGGTCACATTGAACCTGAAAGAAACAGAGCTACAGCAGAAGAAGGGCAGAAAGAAAGGAAAACAGAGCTGCCTTCTGACAGCTACATGTGTAATATGAGAGAGATGTCTCTCTCACCTCCAAGGGCCACACACTGCAATGGATATTTCTTCAACATGGAGAGCATGTGAGGGGAAAAAAATGTAAACTTTATACATTGGTGCTAGTCACATACAGCAGCCCCACATGTCCACATTTCACTGTGTATATATATATAGTTCATATATATATATATATGAACTTGTAATGAGGCATGGCTTCCCAACACACATAGACCAGAATGCCTGTGCACACAGGTTGCAGATTTCCCCCAGTGTGATCTTGCTTCTCTGCTACCTAGGCTTAAACTAGACAACAGAATTAGAATGTCATCAGAAGTGAAGCTCCATTAAAAGACCTAATATATCTGCTTATCCTAGTACTCTATTTTATTATATCGTTTTTATGCCATTTTTTATTGTTAGCCGCCCAGAGTAGACTTGGGTCTAAATGGGCGGGGTATAAATTTAATAAATAAATAAAATAAATAAATACAACTTGCTTCACTCAGCATGCTGCACATTAGCTTGCTTTTATTTCATTATTGGTCAATGGGAGGTGAACACAGGCTTCATTTAAAAGTCTGATTATTCTGATATGGAGAATTGCATACCTGAAGAGAAAATGCTATAACAGCAGGAAACACATTAACAGGTGATTTGACCCTCAGTGATTTTCAAATGTTCTGCCTCCAGGAAACACTTTTGATGAATAAATCAGGCTTCTAAGAAACCCCAACATCTGCCACAGAGTCTTGTGGACTGCAAAGAATTTGGATTGTCCAAGGATTTATCCTTCTTGACATGTGATGTGTTAGTCATGCCCATTCTGTTTTCCTTTCGCCCTGTGTAAACCTAGAACGGTTCTCGGAAAATGCTCCCTACCCTCCATATTCCCTTCCATCTGTGCATCTGCAGAATGATAAAATTGTCTTTGGGTTGTCTTAGGCCAAACACTGGCACCTTGTATTTGTAAGAGACAAATAAAAAACTTACTCAGGCCTGTGAGGAAATTTGCTGGACCAGTACTGACATTCAATTCCTGACTTGGTGACAGAAATGGTTCCCCTATAATTCTGCCCTTGATCTTGGACACAGTCGCCTATGAGAGTTCAAAATACAAAAGGGAATGAAACAAGGTTAGTGGCATGTTCCAAGAATCAAAGGCATCCCATTTCAAACGTGAATGTAGATGGATCCCTATAGGGAAGAATCCATCATAGGCATCAGTTTTTCAAAACTCGACGTCAGGTGCTAGATAATACACTCAATGGCCAAAATCCTATTGCTTAGTGTAGTAAATCACACTAGAGTAAGCCCATTTCAATCAAGCAGTTACAAAGGAGCTGACTCAGTGATTCAATGGGTCTACTCTATTGCAATTGACTATGCTAAGCAACAGGATTTGGGCCAATATGTACTTAGAATCTGCATTCCCTTAAGTGTTAGAAGACAGCTGTTTGACTCACAAATGGTTTTCTTTCCCTCCATATTTTGTATTCAAACATGCTTTTTTTGTGATTGGCCATCAGAGTAAACATGGAATTAATACACAAGTCTGATTGTGGAGGTATGCATCTCTGAAGAAATCCCATTGTTCTTGCTTATCACAGAAGACCTCTTCTAATCACATGCTAAGTGTATAATCTTGTTTTGCCCTTGCTCTCTGTTTGAGAAGATACAAATGAATATGTGTACTGACTCAGTTGAAAATCCTTTTTTAAAAATTGGCGTGGTTTGGCAGCACTGTATGCAAAATGAAAATTTTACCTAAGATAAACATTTGTATTTATGATGTCAGGCAAAAATAAATAAATAAATAATATAAAAATGTTGTGGCATTTTAAAGACTAACTGCCATGTTTCAATATGAGCTTTCATGGACAAGTCCACTTCTTTAGACACGAGACTAGGACTGCATGGCTAATATTTATACAGTTATATACGGCCCCCAAACAAAGACAGGGATTGTTCCCTGGGCACAAGTAGTTGTTATTGATGAAGATAAGTGAAGAACAGTTAAAAAGGATGGGCAAAATTAAAGTTTTTTTAATGGAGATAAAAAGTCGAGGATTAATATAAAGAGATGGTATAAATCTCAAATTGCTGGAGAGCTGGGACTTCCTAATGTATTCTATATAGCCAGTCAATGAAGACATATGCTGAACATAATAGCTCATTTAATAAACTAATTTGACTGAATATGAAAATATAAGTATTACAGTTGAACCCTTTAAATATTATTTTTGTACAAGATAATAAAAATATAGTAAATATACAGAAAATCCTTTCTTTAAAATATGCTTTTAATCTGGAATAGATGTAGAAAAATATTTATTCCACCAGTTTCCTCCATTACATCTGATGGTAGAGTTGGACAAATTCCCAAAAAATTTGAAAGGCTGGTTTGAGAATTTATAAGAAAATGATAAATTATTAGAATGAAAGTTTGGTTAGAAAAAAAATAGGAAATAAAGAGCAAATATAGAAATGGATAAAATATATTGGTATAGTATTATTCAGTAACAGAAATGAACAAAATATTTAGTACAAAGAAAAGGGAGATGAAGGGAATTTGCAAAATTTGAAGATATATTACAAAAGGAAAGTGCAAATGAAGATGAGGAAATTAAAGGGACAGTAAATAAAATTTACAAAATATTATTAGAAGCAGAAAATCAGGAAGATCTAACTAAAATATGTTATAGGGAAGATATAAGTACCAGTATTTGGAAAAATATATGGCATGTTAGAATATTGAAATCTATGTCAGTAAGGATAAAAGAAAAATTTATAAATTAGTTTAGAGATGGTACTTAACTCCAGTGAAATTAAATTAAATTAATGCCAGTCATTCTAAGATGTTCTGGAGAGAGTTCCCAAAAGCAAATACTTATTTTCATATGTGGTGGGAATGCAAAACTATATTAAAATTTTGGCAATTGGTTTTTGAGGAAATAAATGGAGTAAGTAAATTAAATTTAGCAGTATATCCTTAAATCGTGCTTTTCCCAATATTTGAAAAGGAGGAATATAACCAGACAACTAAATAATTGGTTTCCAACTTGTTGACTGTGGCAAGATTGATTATAGCTAGGAAATGGAAAACAACATATAATTTCCAATTGGTATAGGGAAGTTTGGGATATAGCTATTAATGATAAAATAACGTAATATTAAAGTTAAGAAGGGAGTATTAAATAAGGATTAATTTACAGATATATTGGGAGAATGTATCAGTTTTGTACTAACAAAGGGGAAGGGGCAAACCCTTTCACATTAGAGTTTTGGAAGGAGAATGGGGCTCCATTGATGTAAATGGTTACCTTAGTTACCAGTTGGTCTTGGTGGGGGAGGGGGGAGCACTATGTTTTGCAGATTTTTGTTAATAATAATCTTAGAACTGCAGAGCTGGGACCCTACAGATCACCAAGTCCAGCCCTTGTCAAGGAGGCACGTCTACATACAGTAGAGTGCAAAAGGCCATGCTCTTCACTGACCCAGCTATGTAGCTGTGCTGGTTTAGCTCCATCAGGGAGCAGTTCTCTTGAGTTCAAGCAGGAAAAGGTCATTCCCATGAACCACTACCTTATCCTTAAATGGTGATGTTAGGGATTAAGCCTTTGGCTTTTCCCGTGCAATGCATGTGCTCTGCTACTGAATTCTAGTGGCTTCCCCCTGCCAGCAGCAGAGCCAAGTGGTGCAAGTGAGTCATGCAACACGGCCTCTCCCAAGGAGGTACTCTCTGTGTGGCAAACTCTGCTTGTGGCCTACAGACCATTTTCAGGAAGTGAATCATAAAACATAAGTCTAAACATAAAGACAGTTCTGCAGAATTAGACCAAAGAGTTGTTTAGAGTAAGAGGTCAACCGAGTCCATGATATCTATGTGCGCAGTATGATAATAATTTGTTTATTAGATGTTATATTACTTTCTTTGTTTATTTTTTTGTTAAAAATATATATATTTTAAAGGAAACAGTTCAAAAACATTTTAAAGCACACCATAAAAACAATAAATATAGCAGCATTCCACAATAAAAAAGGGGGTAATATAATATTGCCAAATGTGCAGCGGAAGGGGAATCACATCCCCCCCCCCCGCTCCAACATGATTTCCATCATGTGACCAATCCTTCAATCGGTCAAGAATGGACATGTAATAGGGTGCTTGCCAGAGGGGAGGGGATGTTTATGCAGTTATCCTTTCACTTCACGTTTAGGCAACAGAAAACCGGCCATTATAGTGAACATATATAACAGTGTCATATGTGAAGAAACCGGTTCATGCAGCCAGGCATCAGGTGATGGGCAACATGCATGTAGCAACCAATCCATGTACAGGCCTTTATGCGCCCATGCATCACTTATTTTCAGTATTTTTTCCCTGCAGTTCAGCTAACAAGGCTCCCAAAGAGGTGCACGTAAGGCCAAGAGAAGCATCAGTAGTACCACCAGCAACAAACTTAAAATGTAAAGACTAGTAAACTATTCACTCAGAAATAGCACCACCTCAGAATCAGATCTAAGAATAGAATGTGTCCATTAGAAGGCCTAAACAAAATGATGGGGGGGGGGGGCAGCTGTGTGCACATGTGTGCGTGTGTGCATGTTTTCCAGACAGGACAGTTGTGCTGGCACACGTCCTGTATGCCAAAGAATCCAGATTCAGTCTCTGGCATCTCTAGAGATCTGGTCAGAGACGTTGGAGAAATCTGCTGGTCAGGGTCCACAGTACTCAGCTCAAAGAACCAATTCCTAACTCAGTACACAGGAGTCTCAGATAGTACCACTGCACACTATTTATTACCTTCTTCCTGTTTCTAGGCCTTGCAGTCAGGAGCTGGGAGTAACTAAGAAATAATTTATTATAGGTTACACTGCAGCCACATTATGTATTAGAGAAGAGAACCACATATTTTGAAAAAGTGTACCAGACACACACACACACACACACACACACTTCTCAAACAAAGGTGGGAGACCTTTCTAGCTCCCTTCTATTTTGACAGTTGTGTTTTTCTAAACCCCTTTTTGGATGCACACTTTAATGTGGTTGAGGGGATATGTGGCAGGGAAGGTGCGATCCATGCCTTTAAGAGGCTAGACTCCATTACAAGCCTGGACTCCTAGCAGGGTCACCCAAGGCAGACTGATCAAAGCTGAGACACCAGACTAAGATACATCTGCCTTCTTCAGGAATCAAAGGTTGCATCAGCAGAAAAGAAGGCATATTTCCAGTGGTGATGGAGGTGGAGCAACTCCTGAAGGGCAGCTGCTGGGCAGCAGCATTGGTGGAAAGAGCCACTAACAGAAGGTCTTTCAGTGATGATGGCGGAGACACTCAAGCTAACTCCTGTTGTTTACTGCCTAGAGGAAAATAATGGTAAATCATTTTTGAATATTTATATTACAAAAACCCTATGGTGAGAGCATCCAAAATGAAGCAAGAGAAAGTGCTGGAAGATGAGACTCTCCATGCACTGCACTAGCTACTAGTGAAGTGTGATGGAAGTATGAATAGCAACTGGACTAAAGCCAAAAAGACATCTGGTTGCTGATGTGCAAAGAGGCAAGAAGAAATTCTAATGCTGACAAATGCTTATAATTGGATAATGGAATGTGAGAAGCATAAACCAAGACAAGCTTGAATTGTAAAACAAGAAATTGACATTTAAACATGGCAGTGCTCAAATGGGGTGAACTAAAGTACTGTAAAGGGGAATGACATTTAAATTCACACAATTACAAAGCATGTTACCTTGAAAATGACAAACTGTGTGGCTTTCAAAATGAGATGAAACATAGTGTGACGATCCACCCACACATAGCATAAATAATTATGAGTTATAACGCAATATTTGACCAAATAATATCACTCAGACTACATGGAATTCAACGTAATCAGCACAACCATCTTTCAAGCTTCTGATCCAACTACAGATGATTCAAAGAAAGAAGAAATGTAAATGCAAGGAACTTTAAAAAGTTGAAGAAATTGTATTACAAAAAGAAAGTGGAAATGAAAGTAAGGTAATGAAAGGGACAATAAGTAAAATGTATAAAATATTGGAGGCAGAGGATAAATAGGATATGCTTCAAATGTTATGGGAATATGATTTGTATGAAGAAATAAGTACCAGGGTTTGGAAAAATACACTATATGGGAAATAATATTGAGATCTATGTAAAGGTAAAGGAAAAGTTGTATAAGTTAGTTTCAATATCGCATTTAACTCCGGTGCAATTAAAAAACCTAGATGCTAATTAATCCAAGTTGTGTTGGAGAGGATGTAAAAAAATGGTACTTATTTTTATATGTGGTGGTAATGTGAGAATATATTGAAATTTTGGCAATTGGTTTTCAAGGAGTAGGCATCCTTCAGTCTCGAGAAACTATGGTAACGTGCTCTGTATGGAGGTCTTGGAACAGCGTCTAGTGTGGCTGAGAAGGCCAATTCGAGAGTGACAATCCCTTCCACACTGAAGACAAATACAATCTGTCCCCTGTCCAGCTCCCTGATTTTGCTGGTTTTGGGACTGCCTCTTTGCCTCGGCCTGCTGAACAAGTGCCTCTCCTCTTTTCAAGGAGATAAATGAAATAACTAAGTAAAATTTAGAGGTTTGTCCTAAAATAGTGCTTTTATCAATTTTTAATAGAGAGCAGTGTCAGTGGACAACTAAATAATTAATTTTCCATTTTTTGTGGCAATATTAATTATAGTTAGGAACTGGAAAATAAATTATGATCTCCAATTAAACAAATAGTATAGAGAGCTTTGAGATGTAGCTATTAATAAGTTGACATGTAATATAAAAAGTAAATAAGGGGTTGATAAGCAAGAATAATTTTTATAGATATTTGGGATAATTTATTGATTTTGTATTTATAAAGGGGAAGGGATGTGTACCTTCCCAAGAGTCAATGCAATTTTGGAAGGAAACTAGGGCTCTCTAGGAGGAAAAATTAGTTATATCTTTAAATGGTCCCGGTTGGGGGGGATCCACAATTTGTATAGGTTTTTGTTGTTGTTGTTATGTGTTGTTAGATGTTTTAGGTTTGTAGGATTTTGTTTTATGTGTTTTTTTTAAATAAATGAAGAAAGACATATTCTTCTTTCCATTGTAATCCTCCCTTCCCACCACTTCCTCTCACATTCATTGCAATCACCACCACCATGCCCTTATAAATGCTCTGTAAGCTTCTTACCTTTTAAGCACTCCTTCAGCAGGGAAACGGACTTCCTTTGAAGGTTACAAACTAGCAACAGAAGAAGAAAGTTAAGCAGCTCCAAATGACCTTCAACTTATTTGGGAAAGCTAGAAACAATCAGGGCAAAAGTGCAGAGCTTGGGAGACATACTTTACTGGATTCCACCTCCCAGAATCTGCTGGACAGCATATAGGCGCTGGAGGTCTCTGCAAGCATTTTGGAATATAACTCGGAGAAGGCTTCAGGGTATGTAATACTGTTGCCAAAGGAATTCTGGGAGTTGTAGTCTAAAAAGTAACATTTCAATCTCTGCAAAAATGGCTGGTAATTCTTATAATGGTTTCCCCAAACACTTGTGGAGGAGGAATGGATAAAATCAAAAGGCCCCATTATCTGACAACACTGTGTTAGGGATAAGCTTCTATTTTCCCTGCCCTCTGCATTGAAACAGACAGGTAGAGCGGTCTTGCCAATTAGGAATCTCTGGAACAGAGATGGGAAACTTATGTCCCTCTAGATATTGTTGGACTGAAAATCCTATTAATCCTTAAACTCATAGCCAATAATTCAAGAGAGCTATAGACCAACCCTGGGAGAGGCATGAGTTGTTCCACTGTAACCTAGAAGAATTAAGCACATGATAAGGCGCATGTACTTCTGCTGCCACTGTGTGTGAAAGACACACACTTCTTTTCTCAGTATGAATACCTGTGTGCTTTGAGAGATAGGTGAAAAGTGAAGAGCAAAAGGAGTGGCAAAGGGCTTAATATTATACCAGAAAAGAAAGAAGACTTCTGAACAAGGAGCAGGGAACATCCACAAGTCTACTTGGCCAAGGGTTAGATATGAACGTATGTGGTGCTGCAACAAAGAAAAAGCTGGAAATGTGAAGTGGAGAGGGGACTCTGGGACCAGTAGCAGAGAGAGAGAAAACTAGGGGACAAAACTATGGAAAAGTAACTGACATGACTGTGGGAAGAGTGCATGTCCCTAGCAATGTCCTCATGGATAAAGGAGTCTCTAACTGTATGGGCAATGCAACGAACAAGTCAGGATGAGTTGGTGGAACTGGATTTTTCAGTCCAAGAGACCCAAGGCCCAGTATAGTTATGTGAACTAGGGAATTAAGAGATGCAAGTATTGTTTTAGAGTACCTAAAGCCAACCAGGCGACTGGCTTAGGGACAGAGTATTCCTACTCCCAATTCCTACTCCCATTCCTACTCTCATTTCAAGCCAGATCTTGAAATGATTGTTTAGCAATAAAGTACACCATTTAATTTGACTGGATGCAGGCAAACATACCTGTGTACTGAATCCAGAATAAATCCTGCAAAACAAAAGCACTTGCTTAGGAATAATAGCCAGAGAGAATTGTAAAGCATCAAATGACACATGTGTTTCTCTGGCACAGGCCTCACCCTGTAAACTTCCTAGATGAAAGGTAACTCATTCAAAGCATGGTATGAATCTCAAGAAGAAAAAGCAAGAAGACTCAGTTGTCTTTGCGTCTGCTGCCAGAAACTGAGTCTATTGGCATAATGAGATGCAAATATCTCCAGTGGAACTGCTGAACGAATTGAAACAATTAGAAGACTACTTGGGAAACCAGCAAGAACAAATCTCCCACTGGTTCCTAAAACCCTTGAACAGGTGCTTTGTGAGCAGCAGGAATGTCAAATGGTACTCACTGTCTGGACATCTGATTCAAGGGCTTCACGGGCTTCCTCGTAGCTGCAGACTTCCTCCAGACACTCCCGTTCTAGGTTGCCTTTGCGCACTTCTTCTAGCAATCCTTTGTTGGCTCGACGTGTGCGCTTCAGCATGGAGAACGCTTGCTTCTGCTCAAGAAAAACTGGGAAGAACAAAATACCCAAATAGTCAGTCACTGGTGGACCAGAAAGAGAGCAATTTCCTTTTCGGAGGGTTTCTTTAAGTTGATATAGCCCTCCAGACACTTTTGGACTACAGCTTCACCAACTTAGCCCAGATAGCCAGTGTTGAGGGGTTATGGGAACAACTCTTTAAAAACATCTGGAGGACCACTAATAAGTAGAACCAAAAGGCAACAAGAATCCCAAAGCCAGCCCTCTCTTGTTAATTACTAATTCAGTGACATTCCCCATCTTCCAAAAATAGATCAATATAAAATTTTCCGATGCCAGACCACTGTGGTCCAGATTATAGAGCCTAGAGCAGCGATGGCAAACCTATGGCACGTGTGCCACAGCTGGCACGCAGAGCCCTTTCTGCGGGCACGCAAACCATAAGTCGCCAGATCGCTACTCCCCCCCCCGCAGCCAAACCTCAGGAGGCGGCTGCAGCTGCAGTGCTGGCGCTTCGACAGGCAGCGGGCCAGGGTCTGGAGCAGCTGGTGCTGGCGGCGGATCTGGAGTGGGGTCTCAAGGCACCTCCGTGCCCGGGATTTCCCCTTCTGCCGCCACTTCTGGTTCCGCCACCGCCGCCACCACTTCTGGTTCCACCACTGCCACGGCCTGCTGGTTTTTTTGTTTGTTTCTTTTGTTTGTTTGTTTTCAGTTTGGGCACTCGGGCCCAAAAAGGTTCGCCGCCACTGGCCTAGAGGAAGCCATCTCTAAGGTCTTGAACTGCAGATCCCATCATCTCTCTATACTAGCTAAGATTTATGGAAATTGAACTTCAGTAGTATCTGAAGAACCACATGTTGCCCACTTGTGGTCAATACCGGATAGACTGCACTTGTCCTGAAGTGGAAAGATACTGCAAAGAAAAACTCAGCAATTTCCACAAGGCGAGCTACACCAAACACAGGGGAACATGGCAAGTTATCAGTACATTTTAGATATATGATTTTATGTCTTGGGAACCCAACAGAACTTCTAAGTCTACATTCCTGTGATGCTACTTTTCCAAATATCTGAAATTAATACAAACGTGCTTCACTGCCTGCACCTTAATCACATTGACTGTCTTATGTTACAAGAGAAAGGATTAAAATTACGTCAAATTACTAGTCCTCAGGTACTACTTTTTTTTTTTAAAGAAATGAAGTCATTTCACATGTAGGTCTTACTGATCTGCAAAAATTCCCAACCTTCTTTTTATTTATTTGTTTGTTTTTCTATTTGTTTGTATGATTGCATTATTTTCTAATTTTCTCTGGAATCCTTTTAGTGTTCATGTCAGGTGTACACAACATGCCATGGCTAACTGTGGGTAACTGAGATACCAGGGTGTGTTATGGTCACATATCTGGTCAGATAACTGACTGTATAACAGAGGTGTACCAAAGTTAAGGCAATTTATGCAAACCTTACATGAACCCCAGGAGGATTCTGGTCAATGAGTTAATCTTCCTTCACAGTTTGAAGCTCAACCATATGTAAAAGTAAGAAGGAGATTCCAGTGGGGAGGATTTTATTTAGTCAGGAAGTATTTTTTTTAAATTATACAATATCAAAGCTCTCTCTAACAGGCTAAGAAACAGGAATAGTTGGGAAGTGTACAGCAGAAAGACACCCCATTATTTACAAATATTTGATTAAAGTTAGGGTTGCCAGGTCAGTATCATCCCACTCTCTGTGATTTCAAGGCCAAAACATCAGACTATGGTGGTGATGTCTGAGTGGCACTGAGGACAACTATCGGGGACATCATTGGAGGAAGTCTTCTGCAGGATTTACACTACAGCTGTCATGACTTGCGAAACATGAAGATTTGTGAGCTGAGATGCTGGTGCTCCGCTCCTAGCTTGCTGCAAATGACACGATGGGTTTAGTGTTGGTACTCTAAAAAGCTGGAAGGGAGAGCTCTAGTGTGCTCATGCACTTAAGCCCCTTGTGCTATTTGGAGCAATGTACACAAGCATCTTCACAGTTAGGGCTTGTCTGGATAGGCAAAAGTACTGCAGCAAATAAGCATGAGCATGCACAGTTTGTCCCAGAGAGAATCAGGGCTTAGTGAGATTGACACCTACACTGCAACGCAAAAGCCAGGTCCTTAAAAATTAATTCTCTAGGCTTCCCAGGAAAAAAATCGTATAAACTTCTTCCTCCCTGGAGCTTTACCTTCAGAATCCATCCCTCTCAATGTTAAAAGGTAATTAAAGGGTGACATAAGTTTCTGTACTGGAATATTTGACATGGAAATGAACTCTGCATAGGAAGTTCTGTAGAGCTAAACTCCACCCCCACAACAAATCCAAGTTCAAAATAATCCAAGCCTCCCAGTGATCAAAAAGATGTGGAAGGTAGGGAGAAAGGCAGAGCTCTAGTGAAATGCAGCTTTGTGTCATCTGATCAGCAGAAAAAAACATTACCAAAAGGAACTGTGCTGAACCAGGTGATTTTGCTTCCATGTGGACAAACCCTCAGTTACAGCCCTTGCACTAGCTGGGAATGAGTGGAGATGGATGACCAGGCTTGAAAAGCATCTCACATCAGACCCACATAAACATGAAACTATTTCCTCCACCAGCACTGTTCACCTTGTGATTTTTCTCCTTACCTTGAGATCATGAGCAGCATAACTATTTAATTAAATTTCAGTCAGTACTCAGAGATCAGGTAATCCTATGTCTGGGAATAGTCAAATATTAATGGAAGATCCAATGTTGACATCATTGATCGGAACACATGCTGGTAAAATAAATTTAATTTTTACCTATTAATAGGCAGGATTAGATTTTTCATTGAATTTAATATCAGGGTTGTTGCCCAGATCCTAATGCTTGTAGACAACTGTGCATCCTTTTCCTGGGCACACGCTTTCACATCTTTTTTCCTCTTTGGACAAGAAGTCCTACTTCCTCAGCCCTCACACATGTCTTGACAGCGTCTTTGATAGCGCATACTTGTGTCTGGGTGCAATTACACTATGAAAATGAATCAGGAGAGGGATCAGGGGTTTTGAAATTGGTTTAAAGTCACGTGGTAGTAATGTGGTTTTTGAGTCGGTGTGTGAGTCCTCTTTGCAAAATGTTTAGTCTGTTTTAAAACTGTGTTGTATATCGATCAAGGGAGTTACACGGGCTTTTAGAATCGTTGTATTTGAGGCTTTGTCCTTCACCCATCCACCCTCTCACAGCCAATAGCCACTGCTGCTGTGGTGTTCCTGGCATCCATTACTTAACAAACCCACAGACACAATTTATACTAACCGAGGCATTCATATATGCCAAAACAATTCAAAACAAATTGATTTCACAAGTGATTTAAAATAAACAACCCTCTCACAGCCAAGCAAAACACCTTACTTTTCAACCAAAAAAAACCCACACTTCCTGGGCAAAATATTCTGTGCTTCCCTGTGCATCATGCAATTGGGATGTTGAAAATCGATTTGAATCATGCTAACCCCGTTTCAAAAGCAGATTTGTTTTCCATGTGTAACTGAGCCCACTGTTTGTTTAACCTCAGTGTCTGAACTTTTGTTTTCCCCTTCAAATGTAACGTGCTGGGACATTGATTTTCTTTATTTTTCACATAGAGTTACTAGAACTTGTAATCTCACTGCAGCAATAGGCTTTGGAGGAGGACAATGAGACAAAAAAAATGTAACTGGCTATTTTGTAACCAAGAAGCTGGGCTAGAAATACTAAGACAGAAACAAGAAACAATCTTGTGCCACCTTAAGGTTAACAAGGTTTCTTATCAGCATCTGACAAAGCTGACTCAAGTCCACAAAAACTGATGTCCTCATAAATATGTTACCCTTTAAGATGCTGCAATACACTTTTGTCATTTGTCAGGCAACAGACATGATAACAACTGGGCCCTTGGGAGCTGGAACTGAAGACAGCTAGCACACCCTCTTTCTTCCAGAAAAAGAATAGCATTGGGCATGGAAGGTGTCAAATCCTGCCCCCCTCTTTCTATTGTACATACCGTCTCCTTGAAAGGGTATTCTAGGATCTGAAGAAATACTTGCAATATTTCCATGAGTCTAATGCTGAGAACTAGAGCCAAGAGAGACTGATGATGCAACCTCTCCCCCCAAACCCCGATATCCCCTACTAAAATCCTGACAAGAAACACAGACAAGCTCAAACACACACAATTCACTCTAGTATAACCTCAGAGTAATATGGGTGGAAGTATTACCCACCCTTGCTTTTGACTTTTGCATAAAGATCACATGCCTTCTTTCCCCCCACCCCTTTGTACTCAGGTGTGCACCCTCAAGTATCATTGGAAAGTAAGAAGTGGCCCGGGAAGAGAGATTTCACCAGGATCTTTGTTCTGGTCTTTCCTTTACACCATTTGCGAAAAATCAGCTGGGACCCTCAAAAGGTAAATGTCTGATACGCAGAGGCATAAACGTCTCTAGACAGTTACCCTTTCCTCTTTGCTATGCTTCTGGCTGCCTTTTTCAAAGGCCAGTTGTTTTATCTCTTATAGGAAAAAGAGTGTGTGATCTTTCCCGGGGGGGGGGGGGTAGAGGCCTTCAGAAAGAACGCTGGATTCTCTCCCTCCAACCACACAGCACTCCTCTCGGTGTGTCTATTTAGAAATACCACTGGGTTCAATACTACATGCCTTCTCTGCTTGATTTGGGATAGTTTTCTGAGGGAAAAGAAATAATCAAACCATATTTTTTCCAGCCTCCCCCAATTCTTCCACCATATGTGTGCTTGATCAGTCCCTTACCCTTGTCATAGCCCATGGTGATGTGCAGGAGACTGGTGAGAAGAAGGGTCCTCAGCATTTTGGTTCTGCTTTGTCCCATTGTGTGGGTTTCTGAACTGCAGGCCAATTCTGCAGAGGACAGATGAAGAGCTATTGCAGATCAGCCTGGGTTAATGTTGAACCAGCATGAAGAAACAGGAACCAGGTCACAGTGTGTCATGGACAGTAATGTTGAGAATCTCCCTAATTCACCCACCCTATCTTCCTTCTGTGCATTTTTGCTGTCTTGCTGCTTCATTGGCATTAGCTACCAATGAATAAAAATTACCTCAGACATACATTGAGTATGTTTAGTTCCATAATACCAAATAAACTAAAAAAATTACCACTACCCCAGTGCTTTATGAAATGATATAAAGACCATTTTTTGCTCAGGATATGGGATGTTGTGGATTAAAATAAATAAATGGTCATGTGTAATTTAGGGATCTAAATGCCATAAAGATTTCACTCAGGTGTCATCAGAAGTTCTACGTCCAAATCTTTGATCACAGGATACATCTGCTTCAAAGGTCAGCTATCACCATTTCTGTGTGTCATGACTTCTGACAAACTATCTGGCAGCCTGGTGATTCCCTTTTCTCTGGTAATGAGCACACCCTTTGGTGCTTGTCTAGCCAAGGAAGCTACAACACAGTAGGTTAAATTTACCTAGAGTGTCGTGCAGCTAATTTAAGATGAAATTAATACAAGGACTGATTAGACACAGACAGATACAAATAGATCATTCGTTAGTTTCTTGCAGCCTAATGCATCACCTGCCTCTATGGAAAAGTACTCTGTTTTAAGTAAGGCAAGGTGACTATCAGATGTTGGTTTAACTTGCAGGCCAAGGCGCCTTGCCCATTACTGTGTACAGTGGTGCCTCAACTTACGAACGTCCCGACATACAACCATTTCGAGTTGCGACCAGCTCTGGCCGCATAATTTTGCTTCGACTTGTGGCCAGAGCTTCGAGTTACAACCAGAAAAAGGCAGGGGAAAAAGGCGGGGAATTCAAATTACAGGACTAACTGTTGGTCGGCGAAGAGCTTCTTTGTAGCTCTTTCGCCCCAACGGTTAGTGTGCATGCGTTTGCAGAGAGGCTTCGGACTGCCTGGTGCTGCTTTCTGCTTCTGGGTGAGTACATTAACACGGTTTTGCAGGGTTTTGCAGGGTGGGTTTGGGTTTGGGGGGTGGTTATGTTTCTGTGCTGTGATTTTTTGTTTTGTTTTTTGGTGTGTGTTTTTCCCCAGCCCCATTGCGTTCCAAGGGGGCTGGCTGTGTGGGGGTGTGGGGGTTTTTTTGGATTATTTTTCAGCCCCATCGCGTTCTAATGGGGCTTGGAGTGTTTTTTTTGTGTGTGTGTGATTATTTTTTTTGTCTGGAACGGATTAATCGCGTTCCAATGCATTCCTATGGGAAATGGTGCTTCGACTTATGACCATTTCGAGTTACGCCCATCTTCTGGAACGGATTATGGTAGTAAGTCAAGGCACCACTGTACCTTGCCATTCAGCAGCTCTCTAAGTTCTACATTATCGTCTCAGATTTAAGGTTACAATGATTTTAGCTGGAGATGTGCTGGCAAACCCATGTTTTACCAGTGGGCTGTGGATTTTTCCCATAGCACTTAATGTTTTCTTTGTAGAGCCACTTTGATGGGTCATTCACATGCACATGTTACACTTAGTACGCTGATGATGGAATGTCTGAGTTTTCAGACAAAGACCTGTGTTTTGAACCATGTAGCTCAGTGAGTTAGGTATCTGGCTGTGGAGCCAGAGGTTGGTTGGTTATATATATATATATATATAGAGAGAGAGAGAGAGAGAGAGAGACAGAGAGAGAGACAGAGAGAGAGAGACAGATGTGCTACCTTTCTCCCCATAGGAGACCCAAGGCAGCTCATAACAGATGAAGAAAGAAATGTAAAAACAATATATAAACATCACATTAAAAAAAACAATTAAACATACATTAAGATTTAAACAATCAACTATGAAAACAATTGAAAACATTTTAAAAACTGCAAGTTAAGAATGAGCATTCATGAGATAACTTACTGCTTAAAGGCTTGTCTGAAGATGAAGGTCTTTACCTGACAATGGAAGGACAAGAGGGAGGGGGCCAACGTGCTTCTCTGGGCAGTGCATTCCAAAGCCTGGGAGCAGCCACTGAGAAGACCCTCTCTCTTGTCCTCATCAAGCAAGCTTGGGAAGGTGGTGGAAATGAGAGTAGGCCCCCTCAGACGATCTTTAAAGCTGAGAAGGCTCATATGAGGTGATATGATCTGTCAAATATAATGGACCCAAGCTATATAGGGCTTTATAGGTAATAACCAGCACTTTGAATTGGGCCCAGAAACAGACTGGCAGCCAATGAAGTCAAGAGTTAAATCCCCCAGTGTGTGTCCCAGCAGAAGAGCCAACGTGTGTAGCCTTGGACAAGCTGCCGAGCTCCAGGACACCCCTAGAAGAAGGGAAAGGTAAACCACTTCTCTATGCCCAGAAAACCCTGAAAAGGGTTATCATAAATCAAAACTGACTTGACAGCATATAATCATCTTGGATTCATATGGATTCATCTTCACAGTAACTAATTGTTTTGATTATGTATTGCAGTCCCAACTGCTTCTGCAATTCAAACCTTCACTTTAACTTCTTCTATGGCTAGTAACTAAGACCATTTCCTCTTTCTCTCTTCTCCTGAGTAGCCTAGTACTCGTTTAACCTATTTCCTATGTTTTTAATTTCCAGAAAATATATTCAGCATTCCCATTACTCTACAGCAGTGTTTCCCAACCTGGCGGGTCACAAGTCACCTTATATGTGTTGTAGCTCTTGTTAAATAATTTCTATCTTGATCTTTTGAAGCCAGATATTAAAGTTAACACATATGTGTATGTATGAGAAACAGGCCCTTTGGGAAGGAAAGAAGCCTCTACTTTCTAAGAAAGGATGACTTTACCCCATTAAAATGCCTTTTTATGCACAACATTGTATGTGTGTGAGGGTGTTGCAGGTTATTTGGTGTGAGGGAGTGAGTGTGCCAGATAGCCAGCATGGCTAGCCATTGGACTCCTTTAAGATGGCTGAAAGAGGTCAGTCAGGGGAAAAGGCTACAGCAAGGAAGGAAAGAGGGAAGGCAGCTGGGGGAAGAGAGCCAGCTTGAGGAGAAGCAGCTGCCCAAGGCAGCCAGGAGCCAGATAAAAGAGAGTGAAGAGAGGGCCTCACCAAGCTTCTGGTTGACAGGAGGAGGAGGAGAAGGCGAAGGCACCTGGGTAAATCCTCTGGAGGAGCTGCTACTGCCAGATGCAACTGGGAGAGCGGCAAAGCTTCCCTCCATCTGAAGGACCACTGCCAACTTACAATGGAGCCTCCCCTAGTCATCATCTTGGACTAGAGCGAAGAGATGGCATGGTCAGCCAGAGACTCTATCAAGGACAGTCTAAGCCCTCTTTGAGCTGGGCAAAGTCTCATTCTGGAGGACCTGAACTGCGGGGGCACTTAGTGCAGGTAACTGAGGACCCCACTGAGGGAGAGGGTGCCCAGGGACTGGTGAATACCTCTCAACCCACATCTCTCAAGGCTGCAGGGATTTTGCAAGGCTGTATAGCAACTGTGAATAAAGCTGAGTGCTTTCACACAATTCTGAATGCTTTCAAACAGTCTATGTTATTAACATATTTGAGGCTGAATTGCAATCTTATAAAATTACTACAGTAAAACTATTTATCAGGCGAAGAACTTCAAATACCTCAAAAAGTTTAAATGACAGCTGAGTTCAAGGGCTCAGAGGATGAGCCCATGAACTCAATCTAATGTTTTTCTCAGTCTAATGTCTGAGACTATATGATTATCATATTTATACATAGTCTCGCTCTAACGTCTGCAGAAGTGGACCTGATCCACGAAAGCTCACATAAAAAATATAGCAGTTGGGCTTTAAGGTGCCACAATGTTTTTGTCTTCATGTGTGTCTCTGTGTATGTGTGTTTGTAACTGTGTGTGTCTGTATATGTCTCTGTGAGTTTGTTTGTCTCACATGTTTACAAAGACTAACACAGCTACTTCTTAAAAAAAATGAAACTTAGTGCAGTTGGTAAGCACTTCTCTCAACATGTTTGGACTCCACACACTTTGAAGGACAGCTATAACGGGGCTGTAGAAAACATATCTAGGATTTCATGGTAAATGAAAGTACCAATGTTCAGAGGCAATTACCTAGGGGCATCCCAATTTATTTGATGGCTTGTTAGGGACATTCCAGGGATATCTGACCACTTGGCTCCTGGAAACATACAACAGGATCTGAGAACTCTTGCAAGTTGTTTTCACTTTAACTAGGATAAGACTCAGAGAGCTAATAAATGTAGCTTGCACATATAAATATACGGGAGCTTATTAACATATATAAACATATGTGTTTTATTTGTCTTGAAAAATCTCTGAACACTAAGAGTTAGTATGAACATAAACTTGTGCACAGGTGCTCCTAATGTCTGAACTTGAACAGCTGGAGATGGAGGCCTCTTACTTCAAAAGAATCTCGAAATTGTAACAGCTAGAAGTACAAAATTTGGCATAAATAATAGTGAGATCCCTACTTAAATAAATGGCTAAACTACAGCTCAAATGGCCATGTAAACTGAGGCATTCTGGAAGTTGTAGTCTTCTCACTGAAACTGTGAGACCTGAAAATACAAAAAAATTCACCCATATTACTGAATTTCTAGATTAAATTATTAGATAGCTTATATCTTGACAGAGAGCCTGGCAATTACTGTCAAAATAAGTTACTTAAGGGATTCTGGCAGATGTGGTCCTCTTACAGAAACAGTCAAAGCCAAAAAGATAAAATGTTGTGTTTATATTGCTGATTTCCCAGCTAAAATAACTGGATAGGTGATATCTTGACTGGTTACGATGCCTGGGGGATTCTAGGAGCAGTAGACCAAATATCTTGTGAATACTGTGCTGTGTACTAGAGCAGAGGGAGAAAAAAAGGCAAGAGTGGGGAAAAATGTCATGATGGGAATAAAAAGGCCAATGTGGAGGAAAAATTAAGGTGGGTAAAGAAAAGAGACAGAGCACTGGGATGGGACTAACAGGATAAAGTGGGATAGATTCACTCCTACCATCATCCATTTAAGGACCAATGGACTGTGACCATCTGTCTCTTGTTTTAAACCATATAGCAGTAGTTGGGGATTTCTGACTGGAAAAGAAAGGAATACTATGAAAAAGATGTAGACAACTGTTGTTGTTACTACATGTTGTCAAGTCCTCTCTGAATTATGGCAACCCTATGAAGGAGCAATCTTCAAAACGTCCTGTCCTCGACAGCCCTGCTCACCTCTTGTAAACTCAAGCCTATAATTCCTTTAGGGAGACAATCCATCTTGCCTTTGATTTTCCTTTTTTCCTGTTGCCTTCAACCTTCCCAGCATTATTGTCTTTTACAGATAACCTTGCCTTCTCATGATATGTGCCCAAAGTATAAAAGCCTCAGTTTAATTATTTTTGCCTCCAGAGACAGGCTTAATTTGCTCAAAGACCCACTTCTGATTTCTTGGTTGCAGTCTCCATTTGGATTGAACCAAGATATACAAAATATTTAACTATTTAAATTCCTTCATTGTCAACACTAAAGTTGTGTAGTTCGTCTGCAGTAATTATTTTCTTCTTAATGTTCAGCTGCAGTCCTGCTTTGGCACTTTCTTCTTTCACATTCACTAAAAGTCATTCCAAGTCATTGCTGCTTTCTTCCAGTAAGATGATGTCATCTGCATATTAATTTGTCTGACAGTTTTGCCTATAAGAAACCATTCTATCTCCCCATATTCTGTTCTAACAGTAGCTTCTTGCCCACAATACAGGCTGCGCATCAGGACAATCAAGTTCTGAGGCACACCCATTTCTTTCAGAACAACCCATAGTTGACTGCTAAATTAAATTAATCACTTGGAATATATGTATTTGGAGAGTCCAAATTAGCTTTCAGTTTGCTTAAGTTCAGCTTTTTCCTTTTGGTTATCATTTAGAATAAACAGTAAAACACTGGACAGACATTCTGGTTCCTGGAGTCTTTCTGTTCTACTCAATTTCTCTTTTTCTCAAACAGGTTTCTAGTCAGTATTTGTTCTGTCTATCACAGGCAAGTAAATATTAGCATTAGGGCAGCTGGGAAATAACTCTTTGGCCACTTGAACAAAGAGCAGTTATACAGTCTCCTCCTGCAACTGAGAGCAGGGTTTAATGAACAGGGAGTTAACATACAAATGCCATCAAAGCAAAGAGAATAGTGAGAAAGGCTCAGTGAAAGGAAGAAACACAGGAAGTTTATGAACCAAATACAGTTTTGTCTAGTTGCTAATATTCTGTCAACTAGGTGAGTTATTACACAATAAAAGTTTTACCTGGAAATACAGCCCACCTTGACATCCCAGGAATGTCAAACAAGAGAGTGGTGGAATCTCTTAAAGTGATTGCAGCCATTCTTGTGACAAAGGCTTCAGTGCAGAACAGCCAGGAAAGGGATCTATCGCCAAGCTGATTGGGGCTACGTCCTCCTGTTGGCAATGTGTGCCCACCATTGAAATTTGAAAGTACAGTAAAGAGAATTAGCATCTACCATATTTCGCTGCTAGGTTTTGTGGTCCTGTTTAGAGCTCAGGAAGGGAAGCAGCCATATAGGACAGTTCTGACTTCCATATAAAGGGAATCATTTAGAGTGTAGAGGCCATAGGTTCATAACCTGTGGTCTGCAGACCCCCAGGAGGCCTCAATGTCCTCACAGGGGGTCTGCAAAGGCTTGAAGAAATGTGATGATCTTTTGCAGTTAAAATAGGAATAAAAATGAATGAAAGCAAGCAAGCAAGAAAAATAAACGTAGAACAAAATCTTAATTTTCCTTGCTTGTTTGGGTAAAACTTGGCTTTTCTAACCTATTGCCTCCATTAAAAACAAACAAAAACAAAAATTGTCTATGAAAATAACTGTTTGATAGCAAATAACCATTTGATATTTCTGCACATGGTGAGAACATGCAAATGAATGACACCGAGTAGCTGAGAGACAGCACGTGACATTTCTTGCTACAGTCAGAAGAGAGAGTTGGAGTCAGTCAGTGTCAATGTGAGTGAGTGTTTAGACAGCCTTCATGACTGTGTTTCTTCTTCGATTTCTGCTAATAAAACCATTTGATTATTGTTGGGTAAAGTGACTTTTCCATATTATCGCAGTAAATTTTGTAACAATACATTTCGCCATCACTGCTCTAGTATCTGTTATAGCAGTGGTCCCCAACCTTGGGCCTCCAGATGTTCTTGGACTTCAACTCCCAGAAATCCTGGCCAGCAGAGGTGGTGGTGAAGGTTTCTGGGAGTTGTAGTCCAAGAACATCTGGAGGCCCAAGATTGGGGACCACTGTGTTATAGTAACAGATAATGAGAACCCAGTTTTAAAAATGCCCCTTCAGGAAATAAACCTCACTGTGTCTCAACATAATAACTGTGCCTCTGCTTCTACAATCTTTGCAGTGCTTCAGTGCCACATTGATGCTTTTATTTACTCTTTTCATCCAAGGGCATATCTGATGTTTGAGCTGCTCTTGTTGTATATTTTAATGTTATGTGACTATTATAAACCAACTTAGAAGGCTAATTTATCCTGAAATGTGTTTTTAAAATCCACATATTATAACAAATACAAAACATGTTGAAATAAAAATAGTATAATAACCCGTCTCACAGATTGGTCATGAAGATAAAACAGTATAAGGAACTATTTGTGCCATCATAAGCTCTGTATAGGAAAGGCAGGATATGAAAGGGAAAACTGCCTGACCACTGGCTCCAAGGTTGCAGTAATGCAGGTACTTCTGTGGAAAACGAATTCTTTCTTTCAGTACAGAGATGAGCAACCTTTTTTCTGTTGAGGACCAGTTTCTTTGAGGTTATCCTGTTGGGCCCCATGTGACAGCAGTGAGTGGGAAGGAAGGAAGGGGGAAGCAAGGACTGGGAGGGGAAAACTCCCAATTAAGGCACAATTGCCCATTTTCTCTTATTTCTGCCACTCTCCTCCTCTATTTGGTGATCTGCTGTGGAAGGGGGTAGATCATTCTTGCAGAGAACTGATTACTTCTCTGGCCCCCGTTTTCTTGGAAACTGTATGGTGTCCAGTGATAGTACACCAGGATCTGGATACCAGCACATGCATGATAATGTAAGTAAAATAATTTTTAATCCACCACCAGAACTTGCATTGATTAGCAGGATTCCCTGTGCAAATCAGGGACAGAATGTAGTAATTTCCACCTTGAATACCATGACATGTGACAGTCTTCAACAGCCGGTTTGGCTAATACAACTGTCACTCCCTCTTATCACTCACTTGTTAAAAATTATCACCTCATCGCAGTTCTTTAAAACTATGGGAACAAGCACTCCCTGTTGACAGAGAAGCAAGCAAAAGTTCCCTACCCCACCTCACCACGAAACATTGGCAAAGTTAGACCAAGAGACGTGCTTGACACCACGACAAGCCTGGGAGGAAGACAAAGAGTTTGGATCACATACAGACTTCCTGTTTGGGCTTCAGTGAGGTCACTTTGCAACTGTGTCAATATTTGAAACATACAAAAGCTGGAGTAGTTTTCTGGCTGGAACAGCGGGGGGGGGGGGGGGCGGGCGGGATGTACACCAGAGATTGTAGAAAGGCACTCCAAATCCTACTGCTTCAAAGAAGAGTGCCACACTGTGGCTTACAATGTAGTGAGGTTAACTACTGGTAAAGGGTACAGAACACAACCATCAAAGTTGGTGATTTGCACTGTCTAGTCACTTTGCAGAATGACTAGTTGGAAATGTGAGAATTGCAGACATAGCTTTAAAAAAACCTTACCTGACAGAACCTACCAGTTAAGTTGCAGCTGGCTCATTTCATGCCTGCAAGAAGCAAATGTGGTAATTGGGCACTGGCAGCTACCTAATCAGCAGCATCCAATATATCCAAGACACTGAGTGAAGGGCATACTCTTAATATTTTCTGGTATAACTGAGATTCAATTTTGGGTCAGAATTAATAAGAAATAATTATGTAACTCCATTAGCCTCAAATGCTCTCGGCTTGCACCTCTCTTGGGAGGCACAGTGGGGATTCAAACTTCTGACCTCCGGTTTCACAGTCAGCCATTCCAACCCAATGAGCTATATCAGCTCTCTAGATCAGAGGTGCATAGAATAAAATCTCTTCCTAGTTATATATTTTTCAGACTCTCAAATTCTGAAGAGATTATCATTACTGGGAGGACAAAGGAGAATTATTATAAAGAACTGTGGAGACACAACAACATACTACAGAACTGTTGTTGTTATGTGCCGTCAAATTGAAACCAACTTACAGCAACCCTGACAGGGGTAAGTATGGTATTTAAGAAGTGGTCTCTCCAGTTCCCCAGTGAGTTTCCATGGCTGAGCGGGGAACCAAACACTGTTCTCCAGAGTCCGAGTCCATCACTCTATCCCTCACACCACACTGGGTACGCACTACAGAACTACTAAGGACTAAAACTTCTCAGTTAAAGATAATTCAAACTAACAATGCTGACAGTATTAAAATAATGCCTAGTGAAGGTACTGCCCCTGGGAATAACGGCTGGCCTAATACACAGAATCTATATCAATCCCTTCTCTGTACAACCTTGAGAAACGGTGTTGGAACCCAGTCTCAGCCAAATGTTCTCCTCCTGGCCTTCCATGTTTCTAAACTAACTGGTAGAGTGTTATAGGTCAGATGTTCTTCCCAGAGGAAGGTCTTCCCTAAGCATCCTTTTAATGATATCAACATTCTTTTAAACTCAAGCTAGTGCTGGTGTCAGAGCTTTTCTGGGTCTTGCGTTGCACAAGACATGGCCACTCTTTTTAAAAGCTACAATGCAGTGGGATCATATATAGATACCAACCTTCACGTGCTCATTCTTATGCCAGTTATTCCTTTGAATGTGAAACTTCTGATGTTGTAGCTGGTGTACTCTTGCCAAACATATTGCCTTTCCTCCAGTGATGTCAAAGTGGCACACGTGGCTCTCCTACTCTCCACTTTTCCCTCATAACAACCCTATGAGGTAGCAGAAGCTGGGAGAAATTGTGCTCCAAGGCTACCTTCTGAGTTTCATGACCATGATTTGAAGCCAGGTCTCTTCAGTCCTACTTCACTTTTACATCAAACCGGCTCTCTAAATTATCCAAGATCAAGTTCTTGACCCTCATGTTGCCCCTCATAAGCACAGGGAGATCACACTTGGACATACTCAAATGATTTTAATGTGATTTGTAAAGACCAGCAGTCATGTCCCCACCTCAATCTCAACCACTTCAGCCACAGTGCTAAAACCAACACCCTCCTGAATAATGAACAAGTCACTGACGGTGCCCTCCTCCTGAACTATGATACATTCTTCCTCAGCATCTGAGAGTATGGTATTCATTACATCTTCATCTCCAGGAGAGTTCTGCTGTGCTGCAGCATAGTGCCCATTACTGGTGCTGCAGAATTCTGCTTTGTTCCTCGGCACTGCTGCATCTATCGAGTGCACAAGCAGCACTGTGGGCTGTTCCGAAGTTTGCAACTGCTGGGTGCCTCTCCCACTGCCAGCTGGAGAGAGATCCCTGTCCAGGTTGCTGTTGTGCTCAAGTTGATGTCGCCACAGACTCCGGGGCAGGGCATAGCCCATGCCACAAACATTACATCGGTGGGGCTTGTCATCATGGTGGGCTTTCTGGTGGCGCCGGAGCTTTGTGGCTAAAGGATAGGATTTGGGGCACAGATGGCAGCGGAAGGGGCGCTCGCCTGTGTGCAGGCGCTCATGTGCCCGTAGTGTGTGTGGATCACGCAGTGCCTTCCCACAGATTGTGCAGAAGTGAGCTTCACCTGTGTGAGAGATCATGTGGCGGCGCAGCTCAGGGCGCTGGGGGAAGGCGTCTCCACAGAAGTGGCAGCGATAAGGGCGCTCTCCTGTATGGAGGCGGAGATGCCCACGCAGGTTGCCTTGCTGCCGGAAAGCTTTGGAACAGTAGGGGCAAGTATAGGGGCGTTCCCCTGTGTGCAGTCGCATATGATTGCGCAGTGATCCAGGGTTGGCTAGGTCCCGTCCACATATGACACACTGACAGGTAGCTACAGCAGAAGGACTTGGCTCCTTCACTTGGTGTGTTTTGCGGTGGATACGGAGAGAGGGGCGTCGAGCAAAGGACTTCCCACATTCTGGGCAGACAAAAGGGCGCTGGCCTGTGTGCAGCACCTGGTGTTCTTGAAGGTCACGTTTGGTGCCATATGTCTTGTGGCACTGTGGGCAGGGGAAAGGCCGCACCCCTTGGTGGCCCAAGATATGTGCTTTGAAACTCTCCTCTGAACTATAGCTCTTGCCACACTCCATGCACAGAAATGGTTTGTGATCAGTGTGCACAAAGCGATGTTTTTTCAGATGGCAAAGCTGCAGGAAGGCTTTACCACATTCTTCGCACTGATACCGTCGCTCACTGCCTCTCTCCCTCGTGAGTGGAACTGGGCTCATCTTGCTGTGAGACTGCTCCTCTTGTTTGGTATTCCCTCCTTGCTTCCTCCCTCTGTCCCTGCGTGTGGACATGGCACAACCAGGGGGGACCTCTTCCACACAAGATGGGACCTTCAGCTGCTGAACCTTCTCCAAAGTCTTGAGTGAAACTACACTGGACAGTGGCTGTGAAGATGTTTCACCCAATTTTGACTCTGCTGCAGTCTCTGTCGTTAGATCTGCCAGAGAATCTGGCACATCTTCTTTGCCTTCACTGTCTTCACCTACGGTATAGCTCACAAACTGCTGGCTCTCTTCTCTCTGTTCCTTGGTCTTCCTCAGCCCATATATCAGAAGCCTGGTTTCATTCCTTTTCTTGTCTTCCTCATCTGAATGAAGGGGCTGTTCAGTTGGCACCTTTTTATTCAGCCTAGGAACACAAGGGGCTCTTGCTTTGTGTTCCACAATCCTGGATATATCAGGAACGCCTGTAAATTGGAATCCACAGCAGTTAGCTTCCTTAACAAGGCAAGATAACCTTTGACATTTAAAAGAAAAAGCTCTGTGTTTCTATTCATCATCCCACTACCTGCCACCATCATGTTGAATGGAGGAATGTGGTTCACTACAGAAGCTCAGGGTACTGCCACTGATCAAAGCTCTTGTTCTAAGAATGTAAACAGAAGTGGTCTGAGATATAGCATTCTTCCTGAATAATAAGTACCCTCTGTTTTAAAGATTACAGGAAGAATACTTCAGCATTCACTACATCATCATTTCTGGAAGGACAGTATCCTCTTTTCCAGACCTTTAAAAAGTTATTTTTTTTAGATTACAGCCCTTCAAATCTCTCATACAACATGACCAATTTTAATCACAAAATAATGTTTCCAAGTTTGTTCCATTCTTTAAAAGATATCATTTTGAGATTATGAAAATAATGTACTACAGTAACAGTTGCATTCTAACCTTTCTCTTATGCATAATGGATTTTTCCTAAGTGCTTGGCTACCAAATTTAAAATAAGGTCACTGAATGTATAAAAGGAGCATTGAAACATACCACATATTTCAAAAACTTTGCAGTTTTGTGCATTTTTAAAAGAAAGCAAGAACAGTCACATTGAATCAACTTACTTGCACAGTTGTGGTTAATGATGTGTGTTATGTATCATCAAGTTTCATTCAATGGCTTTCAAATAAGTGCAATATTTAAGAAGTGGTTTGACCAGTGCTATTCCACCAGTGAGTTTCCTAAATGGGGTTTCAAACCCAGGTCTCCTGAGTCCTAGTCTGTCATTCTATCTATTACATCATACTGTGGTGACTGGTATCCTGGATTATTTCTTTAACCACCACAAACAGAGAGAGCCCTCATTTCAACTAAAACATTGTTAAAGAAGGGAACATAGATACAGAATAATGTCAAAGGAGGTATACTTCCACATATACATCTTTGAGAGAAAGTGAAAAACTCCAAAAAATGTGATTAGTTCCAGCATCAGGAAAAAAGACGTGGCCATGTATCTGATGGAGTCATGGATACATCATAAAAATGTGTATGGACATGCCAGTAACCATATAAACTGTACCTATAAGACCAGACATATACGCAAACTATATGAAGAGTAGAAAAGGCAGTATTTGATTTATAGTAGCTTACTATATTTTAAACAAATGTTACAGCAAGTATCAGAGTGTAATAGAGTTAAACTAATATAATATATTTGTTTTTATAGCTGCTTGGTATTTCCTGGGAATTACAGTTCTGTGAGTGGATGGCATTAAGATCTTTAAGTTGAGAAATTTCAACACCCTAATCAAATCACAGTTTGAACACTTCTTCTGGAGAAATCATGATACCTCAAATGAGATGAAATAATACAGGTGTGCAGTACAGACCTCTCATCAGATACACATAATGGCATGACGGGTGTGTGTGTGTATTTTGGTTCACAACATATACTTCTCAAAGAAACAGCTTCCTGCAGTATTGTATTAACACAGCAAAGCACTGCTGACAAGATGTTGCTGAGCCAAACATAGGCTAGCGCATAAAGGGCTGGAAAATGTTGAATTTCTGTTCAGCACTGTGTTTACAGAGTGGTCTCCAGCAAGTCTTACACTCTCCTAGATGCAGTTCCATAGTCATTCAAATCAAGATATGGAACACCAACTTTTCAGAGTTTTATACCCAGCAAGAGAGAGCACAATTTCCAAATTTACCTTTTTTCCATGGAATGGGAAAATCTCAGTGCCTTCCACCACAGTATCAGAAATGTAGAAATGCTTAAACTTAACCTTTCTAAAAGCCAGACAGACTTTATATAACTATTGCCATTGATTTATGCTAGTTTGTAATTTGGGGATAATCCCTATGTTCTATGAAAAGAACCCACCTAATCCAAACTCTCCTTGCAAAAGGAAAAACAAAACAGTTTCCAGTACCAATAAACTAGATCAAGACTGAACATTAATTAAAATTTCCAAACACCATTGCAAAACAGCGGTTTACTGTACAAGTATTTTAAATAGATAAATAAAATAAAATAAAATACAGTGGAATTCCTTGTTAAAGAAACTCATGCATTCCCATTACCAGAGATTTGCAATGTGAGTATGCAATGCTGAAATACAACATTTTCTTCTGGTTCTGTCTAAAACCCTTATGATGTACTTTTTTTAAACCATTCCTAGGTATTAGGTACAGTACCTGCAAAGGAATCTACGGCACTTCCATTTAAGGAGGACTCTCCTTGCTGGACAGAAACTTCTAGTTCTACACTTCTGGTTTCCGTCATGGCCCCTGATAGCAGGTCTTGTAGTTCTTTCTTCTGTAATAGCCCATCTGACCCACTTCTTGATCCATTTCTTTCTAGGCAAGCAGGGCTGGTTAGGGGACCTGTCATCCAGCAGAGCAGTTCGGTGCCAACAGCAACGGGGCAGCATACTTGGATGTGGAGCTCCCCACTGATCCTTTCAAATACCACATTTGCCTTGCCTTCATCCTGGCTTTGCTTCACCAGGCTGCAAAACACATTACACTCAACATTAGCAGCCAATCTTCACTCAGTGTGAAGCACAGAACCCTCACCCGGGGGGGGGGGGGGGGACAGAACTCTCTGTTCTGGGAAAATACAAACTGCCAAAAATACCAGAGAGTACAAAAATAAACTGGAAAATCCCTTTCATTTTGGAAGTGTATACTTTGCGGTATGAAATGGAGGAGAGAGAGCTGTGACCTAGTCAAGTGAGGTTTCCAGGAATAGGAATCAATGTTTTTTGGTGGAAAAGGAGGGGTCTGAGAGATGGCGGGAGGCCACACAAACAGTCTTGTAAGCACACTTTGTTCTAGAGAAACCCTAAGGGCCAAATTCAATTCCAGAGCTGACTGTTCCTTACAGAAGGGTATGCCTCTTCTAAGATGTTGTCTCCCATATAAGATAGGCAGCATGCTTTATCTAAGATGCTTTTTCTACCATCTATGTACTTTACCAAACATAAACAAAAACAAACCCAAAGTTAATTATTTTCAGTACATCTGCTGCCTAACTAACCTTTTTAATCTACCAAAAGATTTTTTAATTAATTAATTGAAATGATCAAATAAGGAAAGCAGTTCAGATTTCCACCAGAGTTGATTAACAAGTTAAAGTCTATTGCATCAAAATTCAGGATTGGAATTCTGGCCTTCTCTTAGTAGACAAATAGTTCAGCCAATATATTAAAAACTACATACATTTTCAAGCAAGTTGAAAACAGAATCTCATCCTGTGGACTGGAGATGTAAAGTTTTCAGCACCTGAGGAAGGAGCCTAGTTATGGGGAGTCAAGAATCACATTACAGCTTTTGCAGGACAAGATAACCAAAGCAGATAGGAAAGTTACTCTACAGCATTCCCTTCCCAAAACTTTATCCTACCCATCTGGCCATCTGGCCACCCTGTAGCTGACTTTCTTTATCATCGGGAAAAAAATTCAAAAAGAGGAAGTGAAAAGAGCAAAGGAGCTGGTCAGTTCTTATCTGTGACAGAAACAAAGTGCACACAAATAGTTGCCATTAAAACAGTTGAATTTCTACATCAGCAGTGACATATGTTTGTAACGAAATGGAATCCATTTATCAGTAACCAAGATAAGACAGTAGGCACAAATAATTTGTTGGACTAGACGTTCTTCTCAACCATGTAGCAAAATACTTATCTGATTTCTCTTGTGTCTGAATTCATTTTGTTTGAAGAACTAACTATTATAACAGACTGAAAATTGGCCTGGTCACATGAAGGAACAATCTGATAACCACAGCATTACAGAATTTGTAGTAATGAATACTAAGAGTATTGTGTGGTCAAGTCTCATTTTGAATAGGAATGATTCTAGATAGTTTTATCAGAAAGATAAGATACTCTGGTGGCGTAAACACTTAAGTCTGATTTACAAATGAGTTATGTAAATTGAAACCTGACTTCAAGCAAGGCTGGAGTCAACAGGAGCCTGATTTCTCTTTGTGAGGCATTTTCAGGATAAAATTATTTGCATCCAAGAGGACAGACTCTTTAAGTCATCATCTCAATACAGAACTGATGAGCTGGAAGGCACCCTACGGATTATCAAATCCAACCCCTGTCAAGGCGGCACAGTGGAGAATCAAACTCCCAACCTCTGGCTCTGTAGCCAGATACCTAAACCACTGAACTATCCAGCAACTCTATTCCATTGTTATAGAAGTGGAATCAGATGAGATGTCCAGTTTGAAGTATCTAGATGGTCAGCGTTGTTGGATGTGTTTCAGTAGGTAGAGCCCAATGATGTTGATCGGATTGTTTAGAAAAAATGCACATGACTATTTGCATGCTGGCTTTTCTCCTCTGGGAGAATGTTATGCTCTCTGAAGACTCAGTTTTGCAGTCTGGGCATATATATGGATTCAGCCCTGAACCTGGATGCCTAGGTTTTGTAGGTTGCTCAGTCAAAGCTAGTGTGCCAGCTGTGCCTGTTTCCTGGAGATACCTGATCTAACTCATTGGTAGATGGTGCACATTATAGTTGGTGAAGTGGAAGGCAAAACAACCAATGGTGGGCGGAGCCAGGGCAAAGCTGTTCATTGCTTTAATCTTTCTCTTTCACACACAAACAAAAAAGCAGGGAGACAAGAATGCATTTACACATAAGAAACATATTGTCTCTGATAAAGGAAGAGGCAGGAGTTGGATCACAATAGGCGGTTTGGTGGGACAGCACCCCACTTGCCTTAATGGATGAGCCACCACTGATTTGGGTATAGTGACATATGCTTTAGTTATTTCTCGTGTGGATTGCAATATTTTTATACCAGAAACTTCAGTTGGTATATAATTTTGTGGTCAGACTATTGACTAGGGCCTGTGCCAGGAAGTATATGACTCCCTTCTTATGATAACTTTAATTGATAACTGGTTTGTTTCCAGGCACAATTCAGAGTATTGTTTATGACCTATAAGCATCTGATGGTGTATGCTTGCTGTTTTAGTACACCGGTTGTGTTATGTTTTTATTTATCAATGATTATCACTGATTTTTCATTATTTTATGCTAGTTGTTGTATACTAGCATTATATAGATAATTCTTATTTTGGTTCTTTAAATATGTTTTAATATTGCTACAAGTGACTTTTAAATATATATATTTAAGAATCTAAACAACAATGCTTAAATAGTGTGAACTGGGCAGTATATTAAACAAACAAAGAAACAAACAAACGAGGCAGTAGTAAGACCGCTGTTGAAAAAGCCCTCCTTCAATCCCACATTACTGGATAATTACCTGCCAGTTTCTAATGTTCTTGGGCAAAGTGCTAGAGCACGTCATGGCTTCTCAGCTCCAGGGGTTCCTGGATGAGATGGATTATCTAGATCCATTTCAATCTGGTTATGGAATGCTTTGGTTGCCTTGGTGGATGATTTATGCCAGGAACTGGACAGGAGGAGTTTGTTCTGTTGGTTCTGCTGGACCTCTCAGCAGCTTTCGATACCATGGACCATGGTATCCTTCTGGCCCCTCTCTGGGATGAGACTTGGAGGCACTGTTTTACAGTAGCTCTGGTCCTTTCTGGAGGAGAGAACTCAGAAGGTGGTACTGGAGGACTCCTGTTTGACACCCTGGGCACTGGCCAGTGGGGTCCCTCAGGCATGGTAACACATGCCTTAATTACCTACCACCTGGATTACTGTAACATGCTCTACATGGGGTTGCCTTTGGAAAGTGTTTGGAAAATTAAGCAGGTCCAATATACTGCAGCCAGATTGTTAACTGGTTATAGGGATTACATAATTTTCCTATCATAGTACCTCAATTGGCTTCTGATCTGTTTCTGGGCACATTTCAAAGTACTTTTAACCTATAAAACCTTAAATGGCTTGCCAAACTATCTCAAAGATCACATATTCCTTTATGAGCCTGCCTGAGTCTTCAGATCATCAGGGAAGGCCTTTCTCTTGGTCCCATTACCCTTACACATGCATTTGGTGGGGTCAAGGGAGAGGGCCTTCTCTGTCGCTGCTCCCAGACTCTAGAACTCCCTCCCACAGGAGGCCATTTCTGGCCCCATCTTTGCTGTCCTTTCACAAGCAGGCAAAGACCTTTCTCTTCAGGCAGGCTTTTCCCTAGACTGGCTGTCCAAGAGGGTTTTTTTAAATGGGATTTTTTGTCTTTTTATTGTTTTAAAATCTGTTTTAGTAATGTTTTTATCTAACATTTTTAATATAATTATAATTTCATTCTTTTAAAGTATTTGCATAAGTTACTTTTTTTAGCTTTCAACTACTGTCTTTCTTAATGATGTTGGCCACCTTGAGCCCTTTTTTAGGAGAAACATGGGAGTAAAAATATTTGAAATAAATAAATAATTTAAAATATCACCCTGGTTTATAATCAAGTTTAAAACCAGGCTGCATAAATTAATGTTTGGTGGCTCATTGTAGTCTGAAAAATCAGAGCCATTGTTTATTTTATGAGATACATGAAGTTAGCTAAGAAGGCTATAAAGATGACTCTGTTACCCAGGTGCTTTGGCTGTTCTCACCTCCACCAGCTGGATATCTTGCTGCAAGCAGGAGTCTCTTTCCAAGAGGTTGGTAGAAATGCCTGAAATGGAGGGCAAAAGGGCTCCTGATTAGACAGTTTCCGAGGGGTAGATACCATAGCAGGAAAGATTGGATTAGCTGTAGGCTTCAACTGAGGATCAATTTACTGCAACCATATGTTTAACTGCTGGAAAAATAAAGAGGGTGGTGAGTAAAAGAGAGAGGGAAAGGAAAGGACAAGATGTTGTGGCACCTTAAAGATTAACATATTGATTTCAGTGTGTTTTTACGAATCAAAATCCACTTCTTCAGACACATCTATTGTTCACCTGTACTGCCTTCTAATCCAACAAGGGAAACGGTCAGCTATGCAGAGCCAATGTAGTTGCATGCATGATAGAGCACATAAACGCTTCATCAAGGGTACATGGGGCACCAAACACTACCTTGGCAATATTCTGAGCATGACAGCTATGTAGCCAGACAAACAAGTTAAAAGAAGGGATCTCTTCACATCAGGCAATAGGCATTACAATGGCAAATAAAGTTCCATATAAGCAAGTACAAAAAGTGTATATTATTGCAATATATATATATATATATATCTACTTCATATACATACTTTGACTGCAAAAGAGACAGTGGGATTGTGGTGGAAAGTTGAATAAAAATTTTGACCAATGTGCAGCTGCTGTGAAAAAATCAAATTCCATTTTGGACATAATTTAAAAAGGAATCAAAATAAATTTCCAACATCATACTGCCTTTACACAAATCTATTTGCCATCATACTTGAAATAGTGCAGAAATCTAGTCACTGGACCATCAAAGCTGAAAAGGTGGTAACTGAAATGAAGTGGCTAGTGCAACTATCTAATGTGAGTAAGTTACAACTTTTGTGACTGTTTAGCCTAGAAGAAGAAGAAAAAAGCAGTAAGGGGAGACAGGTATGGGGTGGAAGAGCAGCCATGGAAGCTTTTCTCTGCTGACTGTAATGTGGCTCATTCAATGAAGGTGTATGGTAGGAGATTCTGAAAAGACAAAAAGAAGTACATCCTCACAGTGTGTGACTAAACTGTGGAATTCATTCCCACAAGATGTAATGATAGCTTCCAACTTGGGGAGGCTAGGACCCTTGAAAATTCACAGTACTGCCACATACCAGTTACTGCTGATCACATGTGGGAGACTGCTGCAGCCCTCATGTGCTCCTGGCAGGCTTTTTCATGTGGCTGGCCACTGTGGGAACATACTTCAGGGTACTATAAAGTGTGAGCCAGTATGGCTGTTCTTATAAAAACACAACTCAAGAACCGGAAGAACACAGGAAGACACAGGCTGAATCAGAATAAAGGTAGATCTCATAGAGATCTGTTTTCTGCAACAGCATTCTTACAGGATGCCTAGAGGGACACATGGCAATAGCCTTTCCAAATCCCCTTATAGAGTCATCTAAGCCTGGTGGTCGTTGCCTACTGTGACACAGGCTGGTTATATGCTGTGCGAATAAGGACTTCCTTTCGTCTCTTTGGGCCACTTATCCTGTTCATCAGATGGCTCCGTAGTCTAGCTGCGAAATTAGTGAGAGGAAAATCCTGATTCCAACTTTGGGGCTGCTTAACTGGCTGAGGTGACACGCCGCTCCCTGAACCCTTCTTCTAACGTCTAAGGAGGATCAGGAGTCCAGACCAGCAACCACCCGGTTCACCCAGGGTGGAAGTGCGAGGAGAGCACCCGCGCCAGCTTCGGGGCTCCGGAGACCCAAGCCGCATTGGCCACTTCGCTCACCGCCGAAGAGGAAGAAACCGGAGCCGGAGCCGGAGCCGCCGCCGCCTCCTCTTCCCTCGGCCCCTGCAGGAGCAGCCGCGTGCCCGGTTGCAAGGTCCGCCCCACGCACCACACTCCCAGCCCCTTCTCGGCGGCCAGGGACGGGCCCAAAGCCAGACCCCGCGGCAGGCGCCACACCGGGCAGCAGGACCCACTGCCGTGCCCCTCTGGGGGCTGACCTGCATGGGGAGAAAAGTGAAAGGAGAATCAGAGGAGCGAAGGAGGAGGGAAGACGGGGAAGGGGCCACCTCTCGGACCCACAGAGAGAGAGAGCCCTCACTCTGGCGAAAGCTCCCCTTCATGGCTCCTCTCGGAGCACTTCTTCAAGAAGCGGAACGTCTCGCTTAGCCAGCCTCGGCTGCACCCGGACTTCTTTTCCATGTCCCACCAACTGTCGGAAGGAGGCGGGGAGTGTTTCCATGGAGACCAGTCCCCACCCCTCCACTCCCGGTTCGCAGGCGGATGTTAGTGAAGAGGAGGAGGGGGGGTTTGATAGGCGGGAGTGGCTGCGGGCGAGCGTTCGAGGAGGAAGCCGCCGTTCTGTCCCGGGTGTTGCCAGAGTCGCTTTTCTTTCATGAAATAAAGAAGGAGCGAAGGCACGCGCGCCTGCCTTGGAGGTAATCCCGCTCCTGGTCGGCGAGCGCCGCTTTGTGTCGGTGGGAGGGGAAGGGCTCGCCTTCTGCAACCGAGGCGTCCCTGGGTGGGAAAGGGGGCCTGAAGTCGGAGGTAGGGAGAGCGCATGCGTCGGGGGTTAGTCTCTCTCTCTCTCTCTCTCTCTCTCTCTCTGCCGAGCTTTCTGTTGGGTCGGGCCTCGGGGGGTGGGTCGGGGTCGGGGGTCGGGGGTGGTGGTCCTGTGAAGCCAGAAGCCCGAGACGCCCGGGATGAGCTTCTGTCTTCATCCTGTCGCCGCGGCCGTCACTGTGTTCGGAGAGGCCGGCTGCAGACCTCTCCCCCCCCCGCCCCGCTATGCCCTGTTCCCATGGGTGGGGAGGGTCCCTCACTTCGGAAGAGGCTCTTCGAGTGGGAGGGGTCGCAGGGGGCGGCAGACGAGAAAAAGCCGCGGATGACCTGCTTTCCGTGAAAATTCCTCTCGTGTGCTTCCTTCAATTAAATTATTTTAAAGTTCGAAACATTTATCTCTAGGCAGCAGTCGTATATATACCTTTACATAGAAGAAACTGCCATTGGAAAATACGGGTATTATTTTTGAGTAACCCTGGATGGAATCCGGCTGTTTCCGTTGCTTAGAAGGGTGTGTTAGTATTTTTTGGATTGCTGCGCTGTAATGGCTGAAGGAGTAACGGGGCCAGAATTTCTATCTGTTAACTGCTTTGAAGACTACAGGAGTGAATTTGGTAATCCTAATCCTATGCATCCCCTGAGCCCTCCTCGTTCACATCTCTCAATTTGGTGTCCTGAGAGAGACGACTTTGAGCTTCGATCGAGGCAGTTAGGCCATATCCTTCTGTGGCAGATGTAGTCCCCTAACACAGTCACTAGTGTTCGTGGGACTCTGTGATCTCCCTATGTGAGCTAAAGAGTGTGGGTGAAAGAGGCTCAATAAAACAGCAAAACAACAGCAACAGCAACTGAGCAATGCTGCCCCCCACTGCAAAATATGGGGACATTTCTTTGAGAAAATAAACATTTACCTATTCTGCTAACCCTCATTTGGGTCCATAAATATAGTAGCAGATGAAACTAGAATGGAGCCTTTTAGAGAAATGTATCTGATTTATGAAAAATGTTCTGGAGCAGAAAGTACAGTGGGAATGCCAAAAGTCTATACCAACCAACAGATAATGAGTAACAGAGGATGCACCCTGGTGAAACGTTTTCATGTCCATTTGGTGTAACCACTTACCACTACCACTAAACAAAGCAGAAGGCTAGAACTGCCCTGGGAGTGATATTTTGCATGTTAATGCAATCTAGCATACTTTTTTCAGTGGTTGGATTGTTGCATCACCTCCAGGAACAAAATGTTGGCTGAGTCAGTGAAATTGCTCAGCAGGCTCAAGGAAGTCAAGTATATGTTTGATGTGCGATATTTTTCTGGGCCTGTCATCTGACACAGTTATAAGAATTCAGCAGATTGCGGTATGGAGGGAGTGGATCCTGATTGACTTCATCTCGGAGCTTGTAGGGAGGGAAGCTGAGACAGAGACCATCTTGGTTTAACTATATTCTGCCTTTTTCTTGAAACAGACCACACTGCTGGTTGGGTAAGCATAATGGCTGCTTTCTGTATGACATCTAATACCACATGGAGAGAGAATTCAATGGATCTATTAATTACTGCAGCTCTGGAAGCTCAAACAACTGAGCTTGAAGAGCTGTTAGTAATATGAAAGAATTAGACTTGTGCGTTTCTCCTAAATTTATAATGTTTCTCATCCACCAGAAGTTAAAACTACTATTTATTGTACCTTCCCCTTCCTTTACCTATAGCAAATGTCTTCATATAGGTCCCAGTTACCATCCTTTGAAAAAGTTTGTTCTGTGGTAGTCTGGAACCAGGCATTTTAAGTTATAACACTGTATCTGTGGAATAGTTTTCTTATGGAGATGTGCTAGAGTTTCTAAAACTGAAAAGTGAAGGAAATAATCATAATTTTATCTGATTTGCCAGACATATGCAAATTCCTTTTATATCCCATATACAGTTTGCTGCACTTCTGCTTTGGTTCCAAATGACAAACCTCACTGAGGTATTCTGCTTCTCTTGAGGGGACAATGAGGAAGAGTGACTTCCCGTTATTTTATAGTAAGTGGAAGGATTACTAGAAGGATTAAAATGAGTATACTGTGCTTTGTGAATTCTTGGAGAAAACTGAAATGTAAATACTGGAAATAGATGAAAGTGGATTGAAATAGTTATATTTAACATTATTTGTCTTTTCCTTTGAGCTAATTCGAATTTCAGAGCTTCATATAACACTTTTTAAGCAAGGGGCCATGTCTGCAGAAATGTAACCTTAATTTGCCTGTTTTGATGAAATGGCTAGTTTGTTGAAAACTAAGATAGGAAGTTTCCGGTCAATGTGCATCAGGGAATTTGGAGATCCAACTTTCCTCAGAGATATCCTTATAATACGGTTTAGTGTTGCATCAGAACAGCAACTTAAAGTGACAGAATACCTCAGTGAGGTTTGTCATTTGGAGCCAAAGCAGAAGTGCAGCAAACTGTATATGGGATATAAAAGGAATTGCAATTATGTTTGAGTTTGAATACTGAAGAATTTGATTTATCATATTACTGTTTTGGATAGTTTTAGGAAGATTTGCAAATTGATTTTCATTGTTTGTCCCCAAATAGAGAGTACATATAATTGAAAGTTAGAAATATCAAAATGCTGTAGGATCAGTTCACATATGTGTGTCCCCACTTGGCTCTCTGCTGAAAATATAAGCTGCCTTCAATAAAAAATGTACCTTTCTGAGGTAGTATGAATCTTTCCTTATAATGATAATGTATACTATGAATTTGTCAATCAGTTAGCGTGGCTGAATATACTACATAAGTTTTGCTTACCAGATTCTTGGATGTCCAGTTCCCCAGATTCTTTCCTGATTTCTAGTTAAATTGTTAGCCCTTGGAAAAAAATACTGTACTTGCTAAAACCCAGCATGGATTTCTCAAAAACAAATTGTGCCAGAGTAATTGTACCTCTTTTTTGATAGAGTCACAAGTTTGGTAGGTGAGGGGAATGTTGTGGATATAGTGTATCTTGACTTCAGTAAGATTTTTGACAAGGCCCCTAATGTTATTTCTGTGGTCAGGTTGGTATAATGTGGACTAGATGATGCTACTGTTAGATGAATTGGTAGCTGGCTGAGGAGCTCTCCTAAATGGTTCCTTATAATCCAGGAGAGAAGTGAGATGTGGGGTGCAACTGGGTCCTGTCCTGGGCCCCGTGTTCAGCATCTTTGTACGTGATTAGCATGAGAGTATGGAGGGTATGTTCATTAAATTTTCAGATGACTCCATGAGGAGTAGTTAATACTTCAGGAGACAGATCCAGGATTCAAGACAACCTAAGCAAGTTGGAGAACTAGGCCAAAACATACAAAATGAGTTTCAGCAAGGAAAAATTTAAAGTTTAGGCACTTAGGCAGAAAAAACACAGATGCATAAGACAGATGACACTTGCCTTCACAGTAATGCATGTGAAAAGGATTAGGGTCTTAGTAGGTCACAAACTAACATGACTCACCTATGTGATGGAAGCAAAAAAAGAAGAAGCAAAGGTAGTGCTAGGTTGAATCAACAGAAGTATAGTGTCTAGATCAAGGGAAGTAGTAGTATTTCTCTATTCTGCTTTGATCAGATGTCACATGGAGTACTGTGTCCACTTCTAGGCACCACAATTTAAGAATAATATCAACAAGCTGGAATGTATCTAGAGAAGGATGACCAGGATGATAAAAAGTTTGAAAGCCAAGCTGTATGAGCAGCAGTTGAGGCAGCTGGGTATGTTTATCCTGGAGAAGTGAAGATTGACATGTAGGATGATAGTCATCTTCAGCTATTTGAAAGGCTGTCACATGGAAGATGGAGCAATCTTGTTTCTGTAGTTCTTGAGTGATGGATTTGAACTGAGAGAAAAGAGATTTCTCTAAGCATTAAGAAGAACTTGTTGACAGTAAGAACTGTATTCAACAGCTGAACTGACTGCCTTGGAGGGTGGTGGACCCTCATTCATTGGATGTTTTCAAGTGGCTTCCTGTCAGATTGCTTTATCTATAGAGTTTTTGCTTTGGCAGGGGGTTGGAATACATGACCCTTGGTGTCCTTTTCAGCTCTACAATTCTATGATTCTAATTCTTGGTTCTAATTAACAGGTTATTCCCCCTCCCTCCAGCATGCAATGCTAAAGGGATTTGTTCTTTTAATAGAAGGAGTACCAGTGGCATTTTCTCTCATAGATATGAAGTCTTATCATAATGCAAATCTAGGGAAATGGTAGTCCCTGTGTACTAAAGTGAGCCAGTTGCATTCAGTGAGTTGGGTCTTTTTGGAACCAGTATACATAAGTTTGGTATTTTCTGCATTCTGCTGCCAGGAATAATGTTGTTATTCATGACAACAGATTTTCAATTTTAAAGAAACAGATTTTTTTCATTGGTTAATTTTAGAGAATTATGAGAATATGCTGCTAGATCTAGAGTTGTTTCAAGAAGTGTGAGTCACTGCAACTGCTGGTTAAGGTTTCCATAGAAACTGCGTATATTGCTGGGGCAGATGGTTGGCTGCAATTTAAGCATGGTTGCAGCATTAGCTAATACTTCAGATGAGAAAAGTGTACTGCTGTTTCCTTTCACTGAGGTCAAGCATCTCCTCCAATCTTTGAGAGAGGACCAAAGTGTCACTGAAGTTGACTTTGTGGATTTGCCAGTTCTTAAAAGCTATCTGATCAGCCCTGAAGATTGCCTGACCATATATGTAGTGTTTTGTCTGGTTATAGGAATGCACTTTGACATGCTGCACAGTAAGCTTAGAGCCATCTGGAGAGTAAGGACAATGATATGCAAGCTTTGAAGGGTCTGTAAAGCTGTAAATCACAGGTCCCCCTCAAGCGCCAGTATCCAAAGATTCAGTGAAACATTAGGGAAGTGCCTAGAGGGCTTCTTAATGAAACGTAAATAATATTGGGTTACATCTTGCCTGCCCATACTGTACCTTTGTGTATCTGTTAATCAAAATCTCTGATACAGTGGTGCCTTGACTTACGAACGCCCCGACATACGAACGTTTTGACTTACGAACAGCTCCGCTTGTAAAATTTTGCTTTGACTTGCGAATGGTGCTTTGACTTAGGAACAAAAAAAAACCGCGGGGGAAGCGGGAAATGGACTTTGGACTGCCTGGTACTGTAATTTTAAAATGTAAAAATTGGTTTAAAAGATGCTTGGTTTTAAAGGTGTTCTGTTTAAAAGGTGTTTGTTCCCTCCCTCCCTCCTTTCCTGCCCTTTTTTTTAACCTAAGTCATCTTAGGTTTAAAAAATAAATTTCTCCCCCTAGTGGTAGAGGACGGATTAACCGGTTTTGCATTAGTTCCTATGGGAACTAATGCTTTGACTTACAAACGGCGCCTCAACATAAGAACAAAAAACAGCCGGAATGGATTAATCTGTTTTCAGTGCATTCCTATGGGAAATGCTGATTTGACTTACGAACGTTTTGACTTACGAACATCTTCTGGGATGGATTAAGTTCGTAAATCAAGGCACCACTGTATTGGTTGTCACCTTGGCTTCATTCACAGTTGTATTGTGTTTCTGACATATATAATCTGAGAGCTGATTGGTTATTTCCTGAAGAATTCTCTGTCTCTTCTAGTGTCATGATGTTTGCTTTCATGTCCTGTCATGGGAGAAATATTACATCAGCTTCTTTAGTAACCTCATATACTTCATTATTAATGGATATTGGTGTCTCTCCTGTGGTGCTAACTCCATCAAACTTAGTGTTACACTTTTACAGTCTGTATCTAGTTTTAGAATGCTGATGGTCTCATGGGAATAATGATAGTCCAAAAGTGCTAGATAGACGAGTAACTAAATTCTTTACAACCTTTAGAACCCTTTGGTTGCTTTTTCTACCTCTCTGTCATTGTATGACCATCATCTAATACTGGACATAACTATAACATCCTGCCTAATATTTGCTACCACAGAGGATTAGCTGGAGAATCTGCTCCTTTAGGGTTTTGCATTTAGTACTGTGCAGATTTCTCATGCATGTCTCTTGTTAGTCTGATAGGTAAGTGTAGCAGTATTATTTAAAATCTGTCCATTGTAAATCCTCAGTGGGCAAGCTTCTTGGCCTTTTGGCAACTTTGCCAAGGGAAGTAGGAAATGAGAGCAGTCACAGTCAGTGTGTGAGAGAGCTGCTGTGATGTATCATTCCCTTCCATTTGTAAATGCTACAAACAGAAAGCAACCTGGTCATGTTTGCAAAAAAATAAAAAAGGGAAAATATGGAGTATGCCCCAGGAAAAGTATTGCCATTGGTACCCCTCTCATCTCTGATATAAGGGAAAAATTTGATAGATGGCAGTGTACAAAGGGAGAATGTTGGATTATGCCAGTGAAATTGATAGTTATTTGCTTATCTGTGGATCTCTACAGTCTTTCTTTTAGGTTTTGTAGTTGAGTCCCTGAAGTCTGAAAACAATGGAGCAGTACCCAGACCTACAAGAAGACCTGAGTTTGGAGGATACCAATGAATCCCTTAATCAGCTCAAATTGGCCTCTCTAGATGACAAGAACTGGCCACCAGATGAAGTTCCTGTTTTTCCGAAGTCTGGTGAGCATTTTCATTTTTGGTACTGGCTGAGCAGAGTGGGCTAAGGGAGGGAGCCATACCCCATTTTTCAAAGGGATGCATATTTTGCAATACTGATCTTAGACTTCTGAGATGTTCCAGGAGAGTGTGCGTGCTCTCCCTATTCTAAGTTGGGATTCCTTTCAACTAAAGGGATAGGTTGTGAAGTACTAAGTGAAAAAGAGGACATGACAGGCTGTGTACGCCAAAGATGTAACCATCTTGCAATATTGTGTAGTTTGAGTTCACTTTATTGTAGTTGAAAAAAGTAGAATTTCATAGTGGAGAACTGTAAACCCTTGATTTTTCTCCAGTAGTAAAATTTTTGTGCAGTTACATTTTGCACAGTTGTGCTCTTAAAATCTGCAGTATCAAATCTGATACTTCAATTATGAAATTTTTGAAACTTGAATATTAAACATTTCTGCGAGTCAAAATATTTGAAATCTGCAGTTTGAAATATCAAAAATCTAACAAAAGAGATTTCGTGTATCAGTATTCTTTCTGCATCCTGTGCCTATCTTAAGCTCTTCTGAGGTGTTTGTTTTTCTGTTAGTTGCATTTTTGTGCTCTTTTTTTTAAATGTAGATGATACCAAGGGCTCTCCTGATTCTGTTACTCACTTGCGGTGGGATGATCCATACTATGACATTGCTAGACACCAGATAGTGGAAGTAGCAGGTAATTGTTTCTTTTTCACCTTTTAGTCTTCTACCTTCAAATGATACTTTGATGTGGCTTGGTGATTTCAGACAGTAGTGCATCAACTGTGGGACCACTCAGCACACAGTCTTTATACCAATGCATTGTTGAGAACCCATTTTATCCTGTGTTCAGAAAGACTGATATGACCATCACTCTCTATAGCAACTGTTAGGTGCTTCTTATCCAGTATGCATAGGCATCCATGGAAGCCTATGGCTGAGACTAGTTGCTTAGCATAAACCAATTGGTCTGTCCTCGTCAGTAATAATAATAAAAAAGAATTTCCACTGTAATTTTCAGAGGTGCATGTGCATGCACAATGAATTGTGGCAGGGACTCTTTGTTTACCAAGGAGGAACAGACCAGAAATTACAAATTATCTTATGCTAAGCAACAGGATTTTGGCCTGTATGTAAATACAGTGTACTCTAGTTGTGTTCAGTTACTGATTTTACTTCTCAGAATATATGGGTTTGTTTAAACTTTATTTCTGGACCTGTAATAGTCTTGGATTTGTTTTCATGAAAAGAGTTTGTACGTTTACAGAAAACATGTAATTTGTTTCAGTATGTCAGGAAAACGATCCCCAAAATTTGCAGCTAGAAGTTCTCTACTGCAGTAAGGCCTTTCCAGCCAGAATATATTAGTCAATATTGAGTGAGGCTGAACTCTTTTCCATTCTTCTTGGAATTAGTTCTGTTGAACTCATGAGTACACCTGTGTAAGATTATACTTATGTTCTCAGCTTGCATAATTTCATCTACAGAGTGTGCCTTGTCTGGAAAATGACAATATTTTTGAGATTCTGAAAAATCATACATGAGAATTGAATCAGTCTGTACAACAAGATCATCTGGAGTTGCTGTAGAAAATAATGTTTATTTTCAAAAATTGCTAAATGCGTGTTGAATTTTACAGTTCTTTGTAAGTGTTATTCTTCTCTTTAAACCTTCTTGGGGTAGACTACATTTTCTTGTACTTGGATGGAGAGACAGAAGCCTGTTCTTCAAAAAATTGGAAAAGGACAAGGTCCTTTAAAAAGGAGGCTAATTTGTTTTGAAATCTTTTATTTAAAAAACAATAAAGGTATTTAAAAATCCTTCCCCCTTTAACCCCACACAATAAGATTACTCAAAATTTATTTGGCAACTGCTTTTATGGCTGGCCGGGTCAGAGGTTTAAATTTAATTGCTGGTTCCAACTAGAATGGGCCATTCATCAATAGATTCAGTGGATCTATTCTAGTTAGGACTAGATCATAATTTCACCCAGAATTTTCCTTTTGTTATGCTTCAGAAAATATAGGAATAAATGTTTGAACTTCGTGAGCAAATGGAACTATTTTGGTATCCGCCTGTTCTGGTCATAGAAGCAATCATTGCAGCTAGTATCTTGAAATAAGGAGTCATTCCACAGCTAGCAGTATTCATGCTAGGAAAGAGTTAAGTCTTTTGTTGTTTTACTGATAACTAAACTACAGAGCTCACATTCCTGGTTTGTCCCATGTGGCTGCTTTGCAAGCATTCCTAAATTCAGTAACATCTATAAATCACAGGGAAACTTTGTTAACCACAGAGAAGAGTATGGCATGTTAATGAGTGCTGGGAATGCTGTAGTGAAACTGGGAGTTTGTTGTGTTGAGCTTCACCACTGTCCTTTATGGCAAGCACTGCAGCAATACAACTCCCTCTTGACTATATGGAACTTTGTTCCTAATAGCAGGTGCTCCTAGTCAGGAGCAGAAATAAAACTGTTCTTTCTAAAAGTAAGAACAAACCATTCCTCAAACCATCATGAGCTTGGCTGCTCATGATGGTTTGAGGAATGATTTAGTCTTCTGGGTCACAGGGTTTCTAAACAGATTTTATATGTATGTATGATTTATATTTGTAATGTGTGACAGAGATCTTTATCATGGGTAGGATCTCTGATACCATGGGGATAGCTTACCATTTTCTAGGCTGATGAATGGACATTAAACAATGATTTAATCAAACAGAGATTTCCAGTGTTGAATGACTATATGGATCCGAACAAAAGAGATTCTCTGGTGCAGAATATATTCAGATGTGTAATAATAGCTCTGTTTCTCACATTCCAGAATTACAAAGACTTAACAGAACTCACAAATGAGCTTTAATGAAACATGGCCAGCTGTAGTGCTCTGTCTATTGTGTGAAATAAAGAATGTTCAAATATATTGAAATAATTATTCCCTTTTGCTATTATTGATCTGTATTAATGTATTCTCAAGTGCTTTCCAAGATTAAATTATACCAAGTATATTATGTCTTGCATAGTAAGAAGAAGAGTGGTATATATATGTATGGCTTCATTCATTCTTTTTCTAGATGGCTGATATCCCTTGCTTTGGACCATGTCACTCTTTCTTCCTACCTTCTATTTTGTCATCTTCTTATCTGGAATTCATGTGTTCTAAATCCTTCTGATAGCTGCTACTCAGAGTGCTGTTATGGTTCAGTTCTGAAATGTAGAGTGGTGGCTATCTTGTGCATTAACATAACTACAAATTTGCAATGCATGTAAGGATTGCAAGGAGGAGTTGCCAAATGAGAAGATCTGCTTGTTATTTAACCCAAGGGTAGAAACATTTAGGGAATCCTTTTCTGAAAGGAAATTCTTCCTATATAACTTGTCCAAATTTTGTCTTATAGTAACTTTAGTCCTGAGACTTGAAACATATTTTTCTTCCTGTCACAAAGTAAATTGATAATGACTGTAATTTCCTTGGGTGCCGTGACTATTTGGCATATTCAGCCTTTCAGATAAGTTGCTGCCACAGTTTATTTGTGAGCACAACTAAAATGAAATGATTGTTAAAGAATTTTACACATTGTCTCTAGCTGTATGGAACTGTAGATATTCACAGTGCTTTTCAAGAGTTACTTTGTGTCTGTTCTTTTCAGAAAGTATTTGAGACTAGTGCCACCTTAACACTTTGCTTCTTGTCCTTAGCAGTCTTCTGCTTTGCTGCTGATTTCACTGTAGGTGGGTGACCTCTTAGTAGTCTGAGCAGGAAGGTTAATCATCCCCAAGCTTTGATTCACTTCTAGATTTCACTTTGATTTTATATGCTGTAGTGTGTTTACCATTTGTGCTAGTTTTATCTTGGCCTTATGTGCTGTGTCTAGTTATCATTTTTGGCTTTTGTTGTATTTTTGATGTTTTGGACAATGGCCAGAGAATTTTATGACTGAGCAATTTGAAGGAGAATAAATATGATTTTTCTTTTCACAAGTTCTTATCAACATTGTATGATGGATTTAATCTCTCACCTTCAATATATTATTCCAGGGACTCATAATTCAGGCACTATGAAGTTTGCTAGAATCTTACATGCTCAGGAGTATTAGTTGAATTTAATTATATTTTAGGTGCCTATTATCTTGATTCCTGCTTTAGTGCAGTTAATAAGCACTGTGTGTAGCAAATGGGGAAAAAGCCACTTGCCTCCTTCTTGACTCCTCAGAGTTTCTGGTCATTTCTTTTGACTGAAGTTGCCACTTTTTCATATAGAAAAGGCTGTCCTTGTCTGTATTTTGAATGCTTTGTTACAAGCAGTCTATTTTCTGGGGTCAGGTTTGTGCTTTCAAAACTCTCTTCAGACTCGTGACTAGCAAACAGCAGCCATCAATATGAAAAGTAAACTGCAGTATGACACAATTGTTTTGATACAGAAGGAAAAAAAGAATTGAGGTGAATTGTTAACAACTGTGAAGGTATAAAGTAAGGTGGGAATACTTTCTATGGGGAGAAAGGCTGCATATAAATAATTTAAATAAATAAAAGTAAATAAAGCAGTACAATTATATCTGATTTACAATTTATGGAAAAGACTGAGCTTACTTCTATGAACTGCTTGTGACTTTGCCAGATGCATTTCTTCATTGACCATAGCCAAAAGGGTAAAGGCGCTGTAATGCTAAATCTCCTCTCATATGATTGGCTTTAGCTGCATTTGTGTTCTAACTGTTGAAGCTGTGGAAGAGTCCTCTCTACAGGATTCTGCCTTTGATCCCATTCTGAGAAATGTGGGAAATATCTAACTGGAATCTGTAGTATAAACATCAACAGCTCATGGTACAGCATTTTTCCTGCACTGTTATGTGGCTGGGAGTTGCTGAAGGACAGTATTTATAGTCCCAAATTGCTTCATGCGTAGTGTCTGAAACTCCTTAACTGAAAGATAAAGCATAAGACTGTAACTGCAAGAAAATGCAAATGTGTGCAGTTGGTGTCAGCACGGGAGCTTGAATGTTCTTTGCAGAAATCTTAAACTAGTTGAGTGTATCCATTTGCACATTTATGTGTTCCTTGCTGTTTTCTAGATTTTGTAAGATTCATCTTGTCTATTACTTACTTACAGCATAAAGTAGAGTATGGGCTGCTGAACGTGTCACATAATTTTGTGTTTCTTTACTTTTATGTTCTTTATTATTTTGTAATTGCATTTTTATACACCCCTTTTTAACAGTAAGTGCTCTGGAAAGTCTACAGAGAAGTGAAATAATATTATAGATTTTTTTTCAAAATACAAAATGGATCTTAACTGAAAAACTAATTCAAAGAACATGAAAATATAACCAGCAATAATAATGCTCCAGGATCTAAAGATTAAGACATTGGGATTTTTTTTTCATATTCATCTGAAACTGAAAATACCATAACTTAGGAAGCCTCTTTGACTTGGAGGGTTTTTCATGCAGTGTTATGCCATAAAATTGGGACAGCAGTGTAATGTCTTTTGCTATGAATTTCTCTCTCTTTTATTTTTGAAATATGAAATAAATGTCATGTGGACACATTGCAGTTATCTGCTTCCAGTTGATGTGTGCTGGTGATTAAGAAGCATTGTTCTGTGCTATAATGTATTGTCAGTGACACATTTTTGCCTTCACTTTCTTCCACAATTTTCATGGTGATTTCTCTTCCCTTTATATTTTTACTTTCTTTTCCGGTTGCTTACCACATGTTCCTTATGAAGAAAGATGACAACATTCTGGGCTTTATGTTTATGAAAATAAGTGGATAAGGGGTTTGATTCTTGTGATGGACCTAGGAAGAGGTAAAATCTTAGCCCACCTTAGTCTGTTCCTACTGCATCTTCTAAGCACATAAGAAAAAGTAGGCTCTGTTCAAAACACCTAACAATCCATTATACTAGAAGGTTGTGATTTTGGTGATGTTAGTCTGTTTGCTTCAAACATGAAATATTTCCTTTTCTATAATCAATATACTTTTCCTGCTTCTGTGTGGATACCTTGCTGTGTTTGCTGGTTTTCAGGGATATTGACCCATTATTGTGAGACTTGCTTTTCCAGAGTGATTGTGTTGTGTTTTGATAAAGAGGAGGAGAGATTGTATCCACAGAGGTCTGAGAAGCTTCTTTGAGTCCAAAATCCAAAGAGCTGAAGTTTTTGCTTAAATATTCCTGTGATTTTCTAATTCTCCAAACATGTGCAAAAGAGTAGATGTGGAGAAAGATCCATTGAGTTGCTTTGTCTGTCTAACATGTCCTCCCTGGCCACCTGTATTTGGAGAATACTGTTAGGGCCCATTAAGTGGACGTGTGAATATCAGTTGGAGCTCTTGCTTCCAACTTCTGCTTTATAAGTGATTTTCTACTAAGTGAAAGCAGTCTCACTTTGTAAGATGGTTTTGATGGCTTATTCTAGTACCCTCATACTTAAATGCCTCTGATGGTCTAGAAACGCTACACTTACCATGTCAGGTAGAAAGGTAGTTTGAAGTTGGAGAGTACCTTTATTGGGTCACTAAAACAGTACTAATAAAACATGCTTTCAAGTTCTCTTGAACTCTTCATCAGATGAAGATTGTATAAAACCTATTGTGAAGGCAGAAAAAGTAATTTTTCCTAATATGGGAAAATTGACCTACAGTGAAGAACAAGTGGCTTACCTGTATTGTAGTAGAGTCTTAAAAAGGGCACATGTTAATGTATCGATGGCTCCAGCTATCTAGTTTGGCTTTTTCAAAACAGTAGCTCTCAGAAGCAAAGGCAATCCAGTCCTAGTTATCACTTCAACCTGTGTGTGTGTTTGTATATCTTTCTGTCCAGCTCCTCAACTCACTCTGTGATTTTGGTCTGATTAAAGGTATTGGGTTATTACGATGTAACTCTTTTTCTGTTCCTCCAGGACAGGGTGCACTTCATGGGGGCCAGTCAGGTAGGTAGAGTACTTAGTACTCTTGTCATTGGCAATTAGCATGATTGTGGCCTGTGGCTGCGTTCTCTCAGGGGAGTCCAAATTCTGCAAAGCTGAGGGCTGTGCCCCAGAATCATGAAGTCATCATGATTTAAATTACTAGTCAGAAAGTATTTCATTTAAAAAAAAAATGATTTAAATCAAAGAACTGCTGGATAGCTCAGTAGTTTAGGCCTCTGGCTGCAGAGCCAGAGGTTGGGAGTTTGATTCCCCATTGTGCCTCCTTGACAGGGGCTGGACTTGATGATCCATAGGGTCCCTTCCAGCTCTGCAGTTCTAAGATGATGATGATGATGATGATGAAAAAATCCAAAAAATCTGATTTAAATTTTAAAAATCTGATTTAAATAAAGCATGTGTATTCTTGTGTTTGCTTAAACATCCGTGTTTGTTAACTGATGTGGTTAAACAATATATCTTTTTTTTAAATGTAAGGCTATCAGCCCAGTCCCCACACATGAAAAACTTAAAATACTGTCCTCTGTAGCTCATTCATCTTCAACTTCATCTTCTTGGTTGTTCATAATCTAGAAAAGAAAAACAAGCTTTCCTGCTTTTTCAGGTCTGAAACAATTTCTCAATTGAGAATGAATGGGTTCAAAGGAAGACAATATTCTTTTTATGCCAGCAAAAGACGCTACTGCTGTTAAAAAAATAAAATCCTTACTTCAATGGTATCTAAATCCAAGTGTTTAAGTGACTTCTACCAGTTCACTGGTGTGACTTTCTTTAAAGCATCATTGTGTGTGTTCTGTGCACACACAATGTGTGTGACCTTAATAGGGCTTTCATGGTAAGTGAGATATTTAAGGAGTGGTTTTACAAGTTCCACTCCTCTTGTCAGTTTCCATGTCTGAGTTGGAATCTGAACCCTGTTCTACAGAGTCTTAGTCTGTCTCTCTATCCACTACACCACAGTGGGAATCCCATAATCATAGAATCGTATAATGAAAACATCTGTTTCTTGAATGGTTCCCCCTTAGCTCTGAAATTTATTATGGTTGCCTTTACAGATGGTTACCCATTTCATAGCTATCTTCTCTTCCTCAGCACTTAAGATTTGACCTTGGTACCTGATACTGACAATATTTGCGAGAAAATGAGCTGGAGACAGTGCTTGTCCCATTTTTTTAATGCTTGTAATTTAATTCTGTCAGTGTGTACTTCTGTTTATAAGTGCTCATTCAGTTCCTTCCAAATTTCAACAGCATCATCAATAAAACAACAAATTTTCTCTATATTTTGTTTAAAAGTTCAGAAATGGTTTTCAGGCTGCTCAGCATATGTTCAACATTTCTCTTAATCCCAATGTTGAGGATTTTGACTGTGACAATGCCATCTATTTTCTCTCAATATTGTTCACAAAACTGTCATCAGAATAGGCCAGTTCTTGATACACTGCTCAAAACAGTCCACTGCAGAGTTCCATCTAACATCTTGTGGGAAAGTTAGCTTGATTATTACAGAGATATTTAGCAATTTCAATGACATTAGTCTTTATTTTTGGAACACTGAAGATTTTGGCTAAAAGGTGCAGCAAATGAGCACTGCAGCCATATGTTACTACATTTGTATTCCCTTCCAGCATTTCTCAGTTCCTTCTCATCTTGCATATATTTCCAGCAAATGGTGTACTAAGCATTTGAATTTTTGTTCAAATGTTTTATAGCTTTTGCTGCCATTTCTTTTAAGTATTCTGTGTGTGCATTTCATGGCATATCCATTGTTTCTGCAAGGGAGACTTTCCTTTTTTTCTGTTATACAAGCACATACAACAGGATTATTGTGAACATTATTCCATCCATCAAGACTTAAGTTAACAGTTTTATCCTTTAGAACTGCTGCTCCATTTCTCTATAAGACACTTTATCCAGCAGTTTCCCTGCAACATCTGCTCTCCCAGGAGTACTGTATCCTGGTCTCAGTGACTGAACTGTATTAATGAAGTGTGGGTTTTCAGACAGAAAGAAAGGTTTGTCGCATAAACAATCTGGGCAATTTTTTCATCAATTAACTTTTTCTCTAATCTGCTGGTTTTTATCACAAACATATCTGGTGGTGGTTCCTGGATGGTTGGCTTTTTTCTTTCTTTTATGATATGCTGTGGAGCTGTGTGACTGAAACACTATTCTGGACAGAAAATTCTGAAACTTATAAGAAGGATTATAAAAAGAACCACAAAGGGAAAAGCAAAAGAAGGATATTACCTAAAATATTTTTCCAAATGGCAGAAGAGTTGGGGTTGGAAGATACCTGGCGTGGACATAATGGAGAAAAACTACAATATACATTTTACTCGAACCGACATAGATCTTGGTCTAGAATCGACATGATATGGGCAACGATGGATTTGAGGTCAGGAATTGATGAATTGAATATACAAACAAGCACATGGGCAGATCATAATCCACTTAAAATCGTTTGGAAAGAAAGGAGAAAACAAAAGGGAAGATGGACCCTTAACACAGCAATTTTGAAAGAACAAGAATTCATAGATAAAGCTAAAAAAGAAATGCAATATTACTTTAAAGAAAACAAAATACAGCATTCTTCATTGCAGGTGATATGGGATGCAACTAAGGCAGTATTCCGTGGCTTTGCGATTTCATATATAATTAAAAGAAATAAAAAGAGAAAACAAGGATACGACAACATGAAAGAATAACATAAAAGACTGGAATTAGAACTTCAAAATAACCCTAATAACAAAGTGGTGAAAAAGGAAATGGACTTGTTGAAACATGAATAGAACCTTATGGATACAGAAGAAATGGCACAACAGATAAAAGCTACAAAACAAATTTTTTTTGAAAATGCAAACAAGCCAGGAAGATAGCTAGCATATAAACTGAAGAAACAGAGAGAAGAGAGACAAATAGATTAAAAGATATAAAGGGTACTTTGCAAACTCAAAGAAGTCAAATACATAGTATAATAGTAGACTTTTACACCAACCTCTATAAAGCACAAGCAACAAACAGGAAGAAGATAAAGGACTATTTGGAAAAAGCAAACCTTCCCAAACTACCTGAAGAAGCTAAAAAGATAATAAATGCAGAAATAACATTGCTGGAAATTATGGAAAGTATAAATAAACAAAAAAATGAGAAAACCCCAGGCCCAGATGGACTCCCTGCCGAATATTATAAAACATTTCGATAGGAATTAGCGGGACCTCTGAAAAATGTTTGCAGTCAAACACTTAAAGAAGCAAAGATTCCAAAATCTTGGTCAGAGGCAAATATTACACTAATACCTAAGGAAGAAGCTGATTTGACTCAAATAGGGAACTATAGGCCGATTTCTCCTCTTAATGTGGATGATAAAATATTTGCGTCCATTATGGCGGAAATACTTTAAAAATATCTTACGCAATTTATACATGTAGACCAAAATGGCTTTCTTCCAAAAAGGCAATTGAAGACTAATATAAGAACTATAGTAGACATTTTAGAATATTATGAAGCACACCCGGAAAAACAAATGGCTCTCCTATTTTTGGACGCGCAAAAAGCTTTTGATAACTTAAACTGGGAATATATGAAGAAACAACTTGAGATGATGGACTTTGGAGAAAACGTCTTGAATATGATAGGGGCAATTTATACAAATCAATCAGCAAAAATAATCGTTAATGGAGAAGTAGCAGGAAATATTAAGATTGCTAAAGGAACAAGGCAAGGATGTCCACTTTCCCTGTTGCTGTTCATCTTTTCATTGGAAATATTAAACAGAGAAATTAGACAGAATCAAGGAATACAAGGAACAAGGATTAAAGACGAAGTTTATAAACTTCAAGCTTTCGCAGATGACCTGGTCTTTATGTTAGAAGACCCACTAAAATCAGCCCCAATTTTACTTCAGCAAATTGAAGAATTTGGCGAGGTAGCTGGATTGAGAATCAATAGAGAGAAGACGAAATTCTTAACTAAAAATTTAAAACAAAAAAGCCAGCTCATCTTAAATACAAACATTCAAACAGCAAATAAAGTAAAGTATTTGGGAATTTGCTTGACAGCTAGATGTTCTTCATTGAAAGAAGATAACTATGTGAAATTGCTTTCGCAGATTAAGCAAGACTTGGAAAGGTGGGAGAAACTACTACTCTCTTTTCTAGGAAAAATCACAACGGTTAAAATGAATATCCTCCCAAAACTACTCTTTCTCTTCCAGAATTTACCAATTAAGCTAGAGCAAAAGTTTTTTGAAGAATTAAACAGCCTAGTTTCAAAGTTCATATGGCAGAAGAAGAAACCGAGAATTAAACACAAATTACTACAAGACGCCAAAGAAAGGGGAGGATTTGGCTCGCCAAATTGGAATTTATATTATCAGGCAAGTGCATTAACGTGGATTAGGGAATGGATAAAGCTAAAAAAATAAGAGAGTACTATACTTAGAGGGACACTATCTGCAAGTAGGATGGCATGCGTTTTTATGGTACGGAAGGACTAAAACTCATAAATATTTTGAAAGAAATATAAGAAATTCTCTTTTAAGGATTTGGGAAAAAGTTAAATCTAAAATATATGTGAAAATACCTAGATGGGTCTCACCAATGGAAGCATTTACATACCCAAATTTGCTAAACTTCGAAAAAATAACTACTTATAATGAGCTTTTGAATTCTGAGGGACTTTTGAAGACAAAAATTCAATTAGAGAACCAAGGACTAGTCTTTTCATTATGGCCTCAAATGCAAATACAATCAATTTATAATCAAGATAAGAAGGCTCAAGGTTTTTATAAAGAATATACAACATTTGACAAAATATTACTATAGAAGAAAAACAAATTCAAAAATTGTATAAATTTTTACTGCAATAGGATACACAAGATGAAGAAGTTAAAGATACAATGTTAAAATGGTCTAAAAACTTTGGCTATAATATAGAATTAGAAAAATGGCAACAACTTTGGACAAAAAATTATAAGTTAACATTAGCAACTTCCTACAAAGAAAATTTATATAAAATGTTTTATAGATGGCATTTGTCACCAGCTAGACTTGCAAAAATGTTCCCAAATATGTCAAACAAGTGTTGGAAATGTAAAAATCATGAAGGAAGTTATTATCATGTATGGTGGACTCGTGATAGAGCAAAAAATTATTGGGCTAAAATCCACATGTGGATTAAGCAAATAGAATTTAAACAAAACAGGAAATAGAATTTAAACCGGAAATATTTTTGTTAGGATTACTACCAAATACTGTAGATATACAAAGCTATTATTTAATACTACATGTTTTGACAGCAGCTAGCTTATTATGGGCACAGGTCTGGAAAGATGAAAATCCACCAAATGATGATATGATCATTAAAAAAATATTAGAAAGTGCAGAAATGGATAGATTAACTAAGAGGCTAAAGGGACAAGAAGAATCATCATTTTATTTAAGCTGGAATTTATTTTATAATTGGTGGAAAGTAAAAATCCCACAGTAAAGGAACAGAAGATGAATAAAAAGTGGGATGTCATGGATAGGATCTCATCAGAAGAATTATTCCAATATACAAGATTGCTTCTATGTTGAGCCTTAGGCTTTTTTTCTTTTTTGCATTTAGATTATCTTTGTTTATTGTTCGACGGTTAGAGATGCTTATACTTTATGTTTACTGTTTAAATGCGCATTGTGCTACATATCTATGTTTTTAAATCTTCTGTTGGGAAGAAAAAAAGAAAATTCTGAAACTGTAGAATAGGACAATGGTGATCTCAAAGGTGGATAGTTTCCCGAATCTTTTATCTTGGTGATAGATTCTCCTAAACGAAGTCAATGTTTGCTGTTATTTTATAGTTTATACAATTTCTGCTTATTTAGTTCTACTCATTGTATTCACGGCCACTCAGTATTGCCAAAAAGGGGAATATTTGTTTCTAGTCTTTATTTCTTCATAACTGTATCAAAATGAGAGTAAGATGCAATAATAATAATAGCAAATATTATTTTGTTCAAACATGACAGTTCCTCAAGACAGTCTTTAAGAAATATGATGAAATCAAAACATTTGCCAACCTGAAGATCCAGTCTGTTCAAACATGTTCTCTTTGTTGTCTTCATCACAGTACTTCTCATGATGTTGTTTCATTTTGGCCACCAGGCCTTGCATTTCTTGGTTACAGTGTTTGCATTTTGAACGCATGCCTGCCTTAGCCATAGACAGAGGAACTTCATTAAAATATTCCTAAACTGTGTCTCTTTTATGGCCTGCTACTATTATAGGTGTTCTCCTCCAGGGAAATAACGGTATGATAAACCTCAGACTATACACAAAAAGATCCAATGACTTGTGGAGTATTCTACTCAAAAGGTTTCACTTTCATTTTTACTGCTTGCCCCTCCCTCCTCACACCTCACTTGTGCAGATCTATTCCACTCCCAACAAACCCCTTGAATTTTTTGAAACTTGGCACTTAAGAGGTAAGGGGTTGATTCTGTGTATATAAATTTGCAAAGGAACAATGAAATTAACATCTTTTTCTCGAAACTGTATGCATTTTACAATATTTTTGCTGTGAAGAAGAGGTACGCAATTTCCTAAGGCTTAAATTCACAGTTTTGAGAACTGTAAAAGCAAAGCAAAGTGTGCTGCTTATATACTGCCCCATAGCACTTAAAGCACTCTCTGGGCAGTTTACAAGTTAATTATGCAGGCTATAGATTGCTCCCCCCCCCCCCCCCCCGTGCTGGGTACTCATTTTACTGACTTCAGAAGGATAGAAGGCTGAGTCAACCTTGAGCCAGCTACCTGGGATTGAACCCCGGGTTTTGAGCACAGTTTTGGCTGCAGTACAGCAGTTTAAGCACTGCGCCACGAGGCTCCTTTTTGAGAACTGTAAAACCAAGCATCTATGATATTCTAGATAGAAAAAAAAATGCCCAGTAATCTTGGAGAAATGAAAGAGCATGAGCTTGTGAATGGAATAATGGAATTCATTTACCAAAAAATTTAAACATTGCATTAATATACAGCTTCATGCTACACAATTAAAAACTAATCCTTATTTCATGGTGAATAACCTTTGGACTATAATGTTTCTTAAATGGAAAACTATCTTTAGATAGATTTTTCCTCAAAAACATTTTATTAAAAACATCGGATTTTTAATACAGTATATATATTTTAAAAATCAGTGATTTTTATCCACACTGGATTGCAACTGTTTTCATCTATGCGCAATATATCATCATAATAAGTTATGTGCTGTCAAGTTAACTCTGGCCCACGGCAACTCTATGAATAAAAGACCCCACAGAATGCCTTATTATTAGCAGCCCTGCTCAGTTCTTGCAAACTCAAGGGTGTGTCTCCTTTTGTGGAATCAATACATATCATATTTGGCCTTCCTCTTTTCTTTCATCATAATATACTAATGTAATAAGGCCATTCTAGAATGCCATCTCTAGCTGCATGGAGCCTGAAAGATGAAAATGAGATACATTGTTTGTCTCAGTGGACAAGAGAATTTAAACATAGATAAGGTACTAGTCCCCCTCATCTCTAGTTCTGTGAGGTACATGTCCCTCTCTGTTCTGCACTGGTTAGGCCTCATCTAGAACACTGTGTCCAGTTCTGGATACCTTTAAGAAGGATGCCAACAAACTGAAGCAAGTTCAGAGCAGGGCAAGAAGGATTATTAGGGGACTGGACACCAAGCCCTATGAGGAAAGACTGAAAGAATTGGGCATGTTTATCCTTGAGAAAAGAAGACTGAGGGGAGATACGGTAGCACTTTTCAAATACTTAAATGTAGTCATACAGTGGAGGGCAGGATCTGTTCTTGATCATTCCATAGTGCAGGACACATAATGATGGGCTTAAGCTACAGGAAGCTAGATTTCTGTTGGATATCAGGAAAAATCTCTTAACTGTTAGAGCAGTATGACAGTGGAACCAATTACCCCATGAGGTGGTGAGCGCTCCAGTGCTGGCAAGATTCAAGAGAAAATTGGACAACCATCCATCAGATCTGCTTTGATTTGGATCCCTGCCTTGAGCAGGAGGTTGGACTTGATGGCCTTATAGGCCCCTTCCAACTCAATTATTCTGATTCTAAGAACCAAAGCTGTCCACCTAACTGTAAATAAATTTGGAAGTTTTATTTAAATCACAGCAGATAAATGGGGAATTATATCTATGAATTGAAAGCAAACTACACAGAAATCAGAGGAAGATAACCTAATTTCCTATAGAACATAATACAACAGTAAAATGTGAGACACAGAGTAGAACCATTTGGATTAAAATATTAGATGAATTGGGCTTTTACCTGCATGAGTTAGTTGGAGCATGCAAAATTAGCTTAACTGAGCTCTTTATAAAATGCTAAGTTGGTTGAAGCTTGCTATTTTCCCAGCTATATATTAGTTCAGTCTTAAGTTTGCAGTGGTGGTGCTGCAGGTTAAACCGCAGAAGCCTCTGTGCTGCAAGGTCAGAAGACCTGCAGTCGTAAGATCGAATCCACGCGACGGAGTGAGCTCCCGTCGCTAGTCCCAGCTCACGCCTACCTAGCGGTTCGAAAGCATGCAAATGCAAGTAGATAAATAGGTACCATCACGGTGGGAAGGTAAACGGCGTTCTGTGTCTAGTCGCGCTGGCCACGTGACCATGGAAGATTGTCTTCGGACAAAACGCTAGCTCTATGGGTTGGAAACGGAGATTAGCACCGCCCCCTAGAGTCGTACATGACTGGACAAATTGTCAAGGGGAACCTTTACCTTTACCGAAGTTTGCAGGAAAAAAACATTATTGTGAGGTGGCCAAAATGTGGCCCAATGACTCCCACTGTAGTCCCCAAGACCCTGTAGATCCTGGGGGGAAAAAACCCTCACCCCAAATAGAAAATTATTCTCCGAGAAGTCTTGGTGAGGTTGTACTTGCCATTTAAATGTAATTTTAGTATCTCTACCCTGCTACAGCCCCCCCCCCCCCATTATTTAAAAAATAGAAGCTGACGGAGGCTGGAACTGAAATTACATTTAAATCTCAGCACCCACAGTGCACCAGTGGAAAACTGCTTATAAGTACTAAAGAGAGAGCTGAAGAGAAGATGAAACCCAGATCTTTTTGGACCTGCAAATTCTCCTACCGTTTGATTTACCTTTTTCCCCTTTGTAACTAAGATTTGATTTTATATTTCTGGGTGGGTTTTTTAAAAAAAAATGATATTGATGGTGTATCAGGATAAAATTTCTTTACACCAAGATCCTTCTTTTTTCCTGAGGCAACTTACATGGTCCTCAGATCTTATGAGGCTGTTCTCTAGACATAGTGCTAGCTACTTTGTGGCTTCTCTAGAGTGGGAAGGCTAGTGTAAAATAACCACATATTAATTGTTAATAAGTTCAAAAAATAATGAAATCAAGTATACATTGAGAAGAGGATGTTTTTAACATTTTACATGAATTTTAAATCGGCATTTACATTTGCATTACTTTACTACACAAAAGACCTTACTAATGAAGGTGAAATGTATGATTTCCCCTCTCCGTTCCTTTGCCTCTGTTTTGAGTTTTAGAAATAAATAAATGTTTTTGAAACTCGATTCCAAATCCACCCAACCAAAATTCTTACTCTTGCTTTCCCTTCCTCTCTCCTTTATAACCTTGCTGGTTTCCTCTCCCTCTAGCTTGCATTTGATATTATTCATCAGACCAGGCAATGCAGATCTTGGAATGGGAAGAGATATCAATCAATCAATCAATCAGTAATCCTAGTTAGATGTTGAAATAGGAAGATATGAAGTTAAACTAGAGTTCCAAGATAGAAACCAGACCTAAAGTACTGATGTGAACTATGATATCAGGTTACACCTCAGGGAATGTGGAATCTGTTATTTATCTTAATAGATGAAAGACTGCCAGGCACTGAAAAACAAGTCTTTTGGCCACTGTGCTGGCTAGAAGCAGAAGCACACAGAAATACGACAATTCGTGTATCAGAAAAGCTGTGGATTAGCTGTATCCTAAATTTTATCAGATTGCATAGCTTCAGTGTCTAGCCAGGATCAGGGCATAACTAAAACCTTTTGAGGATAATTGCTGGAATGTGTACCAAAGTAAATGCTACAAGTGTTGCAGTTCCTGAGGAAGTATTAAGAGAACTGTCTAGACTTGTGGAGTCATTTTAGTTGTTGCAGCTAGTGTGGATGTACACTTACTTGCTGATATGTGTCATCTCAATTCTTGCCCTATCCCCCATGTGTGAAATCTAGCGTTGATGGGAGCATTAGGAGATTTGTATTTGTCTCCACAGTAGTTGTGTGTAATCATAATTAATGATTGTGTGTCATCAAGTCAATTCTGACTTTCAGTGACACTTTCCAGGGCTGAACTGTAGGAGGATGGAAGAATTGGGTTATTGCAGTACTTTCTACTTTGGGCTTCCCTTTAAGACAGTCCACTGTTTACAATAGTTGCAGAATGCTGCTGCCTTTGTGTTGATGGACAGCAAAAGGAGAGCACAAGACACCCCTTTTGAAGTATCCCCAGTGGCTGCCAGTGAGCAAACAAGTCTGATTGAAGGTGTTGCCGCTTAAGCACAAAGCCTGAAGGACTCTGGACCAAGTATTAAAAAGATTGCCTTACCCAGGATGTAACCAGTTTGGGATTTAAGATCAGTTAGGGAGGCTCTACTTCTGATATGGTTGCCTTGATGAGTATGGCCTGTAGTTTAGCATCATGTAGCAGCAGGGCCTTCTTAGTAGTGGCTATCAGTGGAACTCCTTTCTGTTCACTATCTAATTTCCACTCCCCCCCCCCCATCATTTGAAGAATGCACATATGCTGTATTTGTACATTTGCTCATCTGTGCTGATGGTTTGATTATATTTTATATCTGTTTATAATTATATCTGCTCAGAATTATAGTTTCAATGGTCCTGGTGTGTTGCTTTGTGTTCTAGCTACAAAGTTAGCCACCCTGGACTCATTGTGAGGAAGGCAGAATATGAACAGTCATAAAAAAAATAGAAGGCTCATTTCTCCAAGTGTCAGTGCTTCTTTAACTGAAGCAACACTGTCCAGGCATAAGAGGGAGATGTCAGGAAAGTTTGAGGCATCCTAAGGTGCAAAAATGGTTCAAGAAAAACTCTAAAGCAGCTTAATAGAGACTGAGCTGACTGTTGAAAGGGGAGGAAGAATTAAATTGAGTGGCCAGAAGTGTCAAGAAGGAAGACTCTGTGCACCATCTTGGTTCTGTTCCCACTGACTTTGTATGAAGTTTTCTCCCATTCCCATTTTAGTATATGTAATTAATCTGTTTCCAGTGACTTTTACAGTAAACTGTTCCATGCTTTTTTATTTGCTCTGACAGTAAATTGTTAGAGAGCTTAGCTCTTAGGATAAGAATTATCCTTATGAGGAAGTTTGAATTCCCCGAAGCTTTATGAAGTAAAACATTTAGTGAGAGATCCATTACTGTTAGTTACTTTACATTTTGTGAAATAATTTGATGTATTATTTAGATAATGATTATGATTCTTCATTACACTGTGCAATACATTTGCCTTCATCAGCCATCAGTAAGTTTTGCAATCCAGTAAAATAGTGTTTACAGGACATGTTTCCTGTGTTTATCACTCTTTTTCAGTATGAGGAATAAGACCATCCTTCTTATTGGAAAAACAGGAAATATTCTTTTTCTTCTTGAGTCCGGGGGCATTGTAAAGTTGGAATCAGAAGCTTAACTGCAGAAGGAGATAGCCTGTGGCACTAATGGGTTTTAAATTTATGGCAGAAAAACTGTATCTTCCTTAAACCTCAGAGTGCTCTTACGGTGATGAGTATTGTGACATCTTTAAGGATAAACAGTCTCAGTCTCGTCTTTTTCTCTTGAGCACACATGCACAACTTTGCATCCATACGAGACAGCCTTTGGTATGGATTCCTATCCACAAGGTTGTTTATGCAAGGAGGTGGACTCTTGAGAGGGGCTTGTTCAGACTGGGGCTTACTGGCTAAAACCCTGTTGTGCAGTTATGTGAATGGCATAACATTTAGACATAAGCTAAGCTAAGAAATCTCAGTAAACTTTGGCTGAAACTTGCACATGTAAACCCTGGTGACATAATTAGTTGTGCATGTTAAGGTTTCCTCTCCCACCCCCAGGTTCTGAGGCTCCCTAGGCCTCCTTATTGACCTGGGGGAGCCTTTGGGAGCCTTGAGATGGGGGTTGTGATTTAATGCCCCCAAATTGCAGCAGTTGATTCTATCCTGGTGGTGGGATAGCAGCGATTTTGGGGCATTGACCTCCCCCATTCTAAAGCTCACAAAGGCTTCCTCAGGTCAAAAAGGATCCTCAGGGAGTCCCAGAACCTGAGTGAAGGAGGATAGGAAAATTTAAAATAAAGACTAATATGCACAGAATTTCCATGCACACAATTGTGCAACAAGATTTCAGTCATTATTTGTTGTATGCTGAGTCACACGTCTCGGTATGCAACTGATTCTGTCTATGGAGATTTTATAATGTAATGCAAAAGTTATGTTGTTTGTGTGACTGCATAACAGGATTTCAGCCACTGTGGCATAAATAGTCATGAGATGAGAAGTCAGTTATGTTAAATGCAGCTTTCTAATAATTAAATAATTCTAGTGACAGGTGGTTACTTCTTCCCTTCTACAGTTTTGATTTGTTTGTCAATTGCATAGTTTGTTTGTTCATAAGCAGACTGATTGGAAAAGACATAATTAAACTAATAGCAGGAAAACTGGTTTGTCTTCCCTGCTGACTAATCAGTGCTGTTGCTATTAGCCAAAGCAAAAGGCTTCCATAAATTTCATGTTAGTAGCATGAAATAACCAGAAGCCCATGGTCAGTCATTTCTTGGACTCCCATGTAATAGAAGCTGTGTTGCCCCGTGTCTAGGCTTACAAATGTGTGTGGTTATATGCCTGATTTGGGAGTTAGGAAAAAAATTAAAAATTATCTACAGAGTATGTTATCGTCTGCCTGTGAAGTTTGCTTGTGGCTTGATGTAGCATCTTTTCACAGCTTGCTTTAGTCCATTATGTTTGAGGCCAAGTCATCACTGTAGTGCTTGATTTTGTTTGTTTTGCTTTCTAGTGGGTGTTCTGTCCCCCAATCCTAAATACAAAGTCAGCAAGCAGTGTGCAGTTATATAGAATGGGGAGGAAACTGATTAGGAACAATGCTCTGCAAATGGATAAGTGACTTTTCCTTTGGCCATCTCTGGATGAAGTGATTTTTTTTTTCTGACTTAGCATCAGAAACCTCAGCAGTATTGACTACAGTGGCACTGTAGATGCTGTTCGCTGCATACATCTCAGCTACTTTGATGAATGAGTGCCAATTCAAACGGTCCTTTCATGACTTGCGGTTGCCACAGTCACTTTATGACTGCCATAGTCACTTTTTATCCCTTGCTTTCTAACACCTATCATCCTCAGGAATTGTGGGTCCTCTTCAGTGACAGCATTATCCACTAAGGGTTCTTGGGATTCCTCGTGGATGAAGTTCCACATGACAGTGTTGAACCAGGCATTTGAACTTTCCATTAGTCTGAACTTGGAAGAGCTAAGCATTCCAAAACACTTTCTACATTGCTCCCCTTCTGTGTAGAATCTTTGACTTTATCCTTCAGCCTACTGTGATCTTTTACATTTTTGTCTTCAGGTGATGACAAGTATGGGCGGAAAGTAATTCTGTTTAGTGCCTGCCGGATGCCTCCCAGTTATCAGCTTGATCATGTGAAATTGCTGAGGTGAGTGTTGCTATGCAAGCCATCTGGTTTAGTCCTGAACCCCCCTTCCCTGTTCACCTATACAGGTAGCAATGTTTTTGCCTGACCATGTAAGTATAAATTCCCTGAGCACTAATGTTTGGGTTGCTTACATCTATTCCCCTGCCCTCATTGCCCCATTAGGGCCCATATCGTACATCTCCTTGCCTGTAATAGCTAGATTTTCTTTATGCTGACTGCAGGATGCAAAGAAAGAAATATAATGTCCATCTTCCCTCAGCTACTTGAAGCATACACTGGACCAATATGTGGAGAGTGATTACACCCTAGTGTATTTGCACCATGGCCTGACCAGTGAGAACAAGCCATCTCTGAGTTGGTTGCGGGATGCTTACCGGGAGTTTGACCGCAAGTAAGTGTTTGTTGCTGAGCATTTTGGATGAGTCAAGCTGCTGTGAGACAGATGTAGCTGGATCTGTAATGCATGTGTGAAGGATAACATAACCTACAGTAGTTTTCAAAAAGGGAGCCATGGAAGTCTGTTTCAGCATATGGTTTGAGTTGGCTGTTCATCTTTATTTTAGCAAGTCAAATTCCCTTCTGTCTGTCCTTTTTAGATACAAAAAGAACATCAAAGCATTGTACATTGTGCATCCAACCATGTTCATCAAGACTCTGTTGATCCTCTTCAAGCCCCTGATCAGGTAGTAAGATGTGAAAGTGCTTTGCTCTGTGTTGGGCCAGGCACACTGACTCTTCACATGATGTTGTGAAGATGAAGTGAGCTGTGTACTCTGCCTTGAACTCATTGGAAGAAAGGTGGGGTATAAATGTACGTAATTAAAACGTATGATGAGAATCTTGTTTCCTCAAATAACCAAATAATGACAGTTGTGTAAACATTTCTACCCCACCTGCAGTTTCTGCTTTCTGTGATTGGGCAAGCACTAATTGTGATATCAGCAATGCTACTGGTTGTGTTACTAATTGTTCAAAGTGGTGCATGCCAGAGGGGGAAAAGTTGCATAATTGCCATTCTTCATGTGGAAAACCTTAATAGGATTTAGGCTTAAGTTTTGAAAAGAGTAGGCTCTGGTAAAGTGTGTGGGGAAGCAAGCTAAATGAGGTGTCATCATTTGATAGCAGCTTTTATTCTGTTACATTTTCATTCTTGCTCTTCTTCCAAAGAGTTTGGATTCAGCATGGGTGGTTTCCTCCGGTTTTATCTTTAGAACAATTGTTAAACGGTTAGAACTAAAGACTTGGCTCTTTAGGCAGGCCTTCCCTCCTGTCAATACTTGACTTTTATTTTTTACTTAGTCTTTTGTTTATATTTTCCCATCTTGATTAATACTATTATTGTCGATTTAATTGTTATTTTAACTGTTTTATGAATAATTTTATTGTAAGCCGCCCTGAGTAGACATTGTCTAGAAGGGCAGGATAAAAATCTAACAAATAAATAAATAAATAAAGTAGGATAATCATCACCACATCATCACCAAGTGCTGATTAATATCTACCTCTCACAGCTTAAAATTCAGTACTTAAGCATTGATTTTAATTTTAAGTTAGACTGAGAAGGTTGCATGTTGGACTTCGTCCTTTGCAAAGGAACGCATGCATGTCCCATATCATATACTCCTGTGTCTTTTTTAGACAGCTTTTGCTGTCCAATGTCACATGTTTTGTGTCATAGTTCATGAAATTCCCTCAATTTTCCCTACAAATAGAAGCTTTCATAGTACAAAGAAAGCACAAGGAAAGAGGGCACCATGTTCCCACAAGCTCTTGACTTCTTTTGGAGGCAGTACGGAAACTAGCAGTTCAGGGGTGAAAAAAACTGATGTCGCACTTGTTCCTCCCTGCCTTTTGCTCCTGGACAATATGCAGAATTTGTCTTCAATGTTGTGTTCTGACCTGGACTGAACAGTTGTCTCTGTCCTGCTGGGATTAGGTTTTGATGAGCCTTTGCTTGGATTGTTTGTGCAAATGACCCTTACTTGGCTGGTAGCCCAGGCTTGCTATGGAAATTTTTCTGGCCTTCGTCAGTGAATAAGAGGAAGGAAGGAAAACATAAAATGCTTTTTAGTCTTAGCAGACTCTGCAAGCTACAGTACCACATTTAGAAAAAGGGGTAGTTTTCAGACCAATTTAAAGCATACAGATAAGGTATTATTCCTGTAATCTTGTGGGCATCCAGTACAGAAGGGTATCTCAGTTCTTTCTTGTAGTTCTCGTTTTAAATGGTTCACCCTGTGTTTGATAGCATCCTTTGGTGATCTAGTGCTGCACTGTAAGTACCCAGATTTCTTATGCATTGGTTTATCATTTGTCTTGCAGCTTTAAGTTTGGAAGGAAGATTTTCTATGCAAACTACCTGAGTGACCTGGAGGAACATGTGAAACTGGAACAACTGGGGATCCCAAGCCAGGTGCTAAAGTGAGGGCATGCTGTTTGTTTTCTAGCTTTTCCTCAGCTTCCTCAGAGGAGGCTGCACCTAGGAGGATATCTGGGTGGGAGGAAAGAGAAGAGGTGGGATGTGCTGGGAATCTGGTATTTCTGCACGTTGGGAGCTACTGGGAAGAACAGACATCAGTTTCTCTCGTCTTCATTATTTTACTCCTGTTTTCTGCTGTCTTTGTGTTGTATACTGTCTCCCCGACATTTACCTTTGTCTCTTCCATCTCTTCCTTGCTCTTTTACCAACTCTGTTAACTCCCTGAATGAGGGCCTTTTGGTGCGGCCATTGGCCTGGTCCTGGCTATTATGCCATTCCTAGGGCTCAGGATATCAGTCCTGCTTGTCTGAAGAACACAGTTAAACCCATAGCCCAGCTCCTTAGTTTCAGTCTCTTTCTTCTGCCCTTCCTGTCTTTCCATACTATGTTTTCTCTTCCTGATGGCTGAAGCTCTTGCCTTAATGCTGGGTTCCTTCCTGTTTGCTTCCTCAGTTGTGTGTAGCAATTCCTAGGCTGGGTGGAGGGTGTGTAAGGAATTGTCAGGGCTTCTGGAATTTTTGGGCACCAACTTAGCCTTCTCAGTGTAGGACAGGATGGGTAGGATAGCATACATACATGCATGTCTTTTCTTTCACTTTAGGTATGATGAATATCTGCGATCACTTCAAAAGCCCTCCCAAGTGCCTCAGAAAGTCACACCGCCCCGCCCACCACTGCCCAACCAACAGTTTGGAGTCTCTCTCCAGCAGTGAGTATTCCCATTTGTTTATTTCACTTTGTGGTCCAGTGATGCTGGATTCTGTCCGGGAATGATTCTGAAAATGGTTTCCAGTAATCTTGAATTTGCAGCTGTGTTTAGCTTTTTTCTGCTAGTCTGAGTTGCTAAAGTGACGTAAAGCTACTAGGTTGAACAAAGGTTCAAAGGTGCCTTCAGGTGACTCTTCTTTCCTTGGCTGCTGGAGTTCTCTTAGGATTTTTGGAGCCTTACGACCAGTTTGCTTGAGGCCTGGTTATGTACTGACCTCATTTAAGCCAAATAAGCTGCAGAGAAGAAACAGGGTGGATCTAAACGTCTCATTTCCCAACAGCTTAAGGGAGAAGAGCTCAGACCAGAATCCCATTCCACTGGTGGTCAGGGAGACTATTGCCTTTCTACAGGAGCACGGTGAGTGAACTGGGCAGATTTCTGTTCTTACTTGTTTTGTGCCATTGCCAGTCCCACGTGGCATCCTTTCGTGTTGCACAAATTCAGGCTTCTTCGCATCTCCCGGCACCACCCTGCAGAAGCTCACTCCTTTTCCCACCCCACTTTCTCTTACTTTTCTTCACATTGGAATTAGGTCTACAGAAAGGTAGAGTAAAATTGGACAATGGGCAGATGAATTGCTGTGGAGATGCTGCTACCCACATGTGCCCAATGCCTTTAATGTGGCTGTTCAATATTTCTGTGTTGAAGGCATCCTGCAGCGATGAGAGAAGTTGCATTTCTCACTTGAAAGATTTGGTGTTCTTGAAAACAAATAACACTTAGCCATGTCTACATCCATAGTAATCCCTGAGCTCTGGCTCTCTTCTTTCTTTCTGCTTCTAGCTGTTGCCACACAAGGAATTTTTCGGCGATCTGCAAATACACAAACAGTCAGAGAAGTTCAGCAGAAATATAATATGGGTAAGTGCCTGCTTTGTTCACAGAGTCTGCTTAGGTCACTGCCCTCCCCCTTCCCACTCTTGCTCTCCTTTCAGTCTAGGTCCTAAATCTCCTTTGGCATTTGAAACTCCTGCCGTAACACAAGATGTTTTATCTTTGAATAGGTCTTTATTTGAAACTTGGTTAGAACCCAACTGTCTATTCCATTTGATATAAACCTGTTCCAGTAGAAGTCTCCTCCCACTGGATAAAAAAGCTGACTTAGTCAGATGTAACAGTTGGGCAGACACAGCCTTGAGTTTTCAAGAGTTGAGGAAGGCTGTTAATGACAAGACATCTTGGAGGTCACTTACTCATCGGGTTGCCATAAGTTGGAGGTGACTTGGTGGCACATAGCAAGCAGTTGGGTCTGACCTGAGTACAGCCTGTTTGTCCTCTGTTTCAGCTCTCTCTGTGTGTGTTTCCATTTCTTCACCATTTCTTTTCTAAATGCTCCTAATTATTGCTGCTTTGGAGAAGGATAAAATGCCACTGATGCTTATAGGACCATGTATGAGATCTATCCCCTGCCATGTTTGTAGCTTGTACCTTTTAGTTGTCCTGCCTAACTTTATCTGGTTGAAAAAGATTAGTCCTTTCACAGCAAGCTTGTTTTCTGATCATGCCTCTAAACTAGTTATTCTGTATTGTTCCAGGACTGCCAGTGGACTTCTTGCAATACGAAGATGTTCACCTTCCTGCTGTGATTCTCAAGACCTTTTTGAGGGATCTACCAGAGCCTCTTCTCACGTTTGGTCTCTATAGTGATGTTGTCAATTTCTCCCGTGAGTGGCCACCAGAAGAGTCCTGATCCCATAGCAGAAATCTCCTCTGTATCTGTCCCTCATACACTTATGCTGTATAGACAGTAGGCAGACCCTATCATTGAGTAGTAGACTCTTTCACAACTACCAGACCTTGTTTTTATTGGAGACATATTTTATAAATTTTATATAGTGCTTTTCCCAAAAAGAAAAAAAAAACCCAAAGTTATTCCCAAAAGAAAATCATGACAAAAATACATTATAACAAATGAGTGAAACATTGAACTGATTCAAAGTATATAAGAACAGTTTGTAGTAGTAGCAGTCAGGAAACCTTTGGGTAAAACAAGAAGTCTTATGTTATCAGTGGAACCACTCCATACTAAAAGCACACCAGATCTTGGCAGGGAGATCGTTTCTGTATGTGGTAGTCTCTTCTACACCATGACCCAGTGAGCATCAGTAATGTGTGGTGTGATCAGCAGTTCCCCTACCCCCACCCCAATGTACAGATGGGGGTGCTTATATCAGAGAAGGTCTTCTCTTTGATTGTTTGATCTTCAGCTGTTTAGGGATCTGCAGACCTTGAACATGGCTCAACAACTAATTGGCAGCCAGCAGAAATCTTTCAGTCAGGGGTTTGTGTGTGTATACGAGTAGTAGGGAACTTCATAGAGCAACCTAGCTGCCACACCCTGAAAGGCAGTTGTACACAGAGCACTTTAGGGTAGTTCTGCTTTGTGATCCCCTTTGGATCACTGTGCAAGAATTGTTATAGATATCATACCAGTCAAAGCTGATAAGGGATGTTCATTGCCACTAAAACTACTTTGGCCTTCACGGGTAGCAGAGAATGAAGGTTCTCTGGGTACTTCCCACATCTGGGACCTAAATGATTTACCTGCCCTAGACATGGTTGCATTCCCCCTACAAGCACAAGTACATAGTCTGGCAATGTTGTTTTACCAGGATTCCATTTTTATTTGCTTGGTCTGCACCTCATCCATTATTTCATCTATTATGAGTGCAGTTTGCACATGGCTGCACCTGAGAGTTCAAGCTGGGATCCCATTGGGCTGGCTGTCCAGTTTGCTGTTATATTGCCATTTTCTAAGGCAGTATAATGGCAGATTACTGTCTTTCTGGAGAGTTGTTGCTCAGCAAGCTATTTTAGCCCGTGTAATCTCATTCCGTGTTGTTGGTGGATGAGCCTCACTTATCTTCTTTTCAGATGTAGAGGAGGAAAAGCGTGTGGATATTGTTCGCAAAATACTTCAGACTCTCCCAGAGGAAAACTACCAAGTGTTACATGTACTGATGACCTTCCTTGAGCAGGTGAGATCCCCCAAACCATGTCTTCACACAAGGTATACTTCCTGGGAATACAGATGTATCTGTGGACTAGGTCTATTTGTCTCTAAAGCGATTTATGGCTTATCTTTCCCACTTCTTCCCTTCTACCTAGGTCTCTGCTAACAGTGACACCAACAGGATGACCAATGCTAACCTGGCAGTAGTTTTTGGCCCAAACCTGTTGTGGGCCAAAGATGCAGCCATAACCCTGAAAGCCATCAATCCGATCAACACTTTCACAAAGTTCCTGTTGGACAACCAAAGAGAGCTTTTCCAGAACCTGGAGGCTTGACTCAGAGTCTGTTTTATGTTACTGTGCTCTGTGTCCACTCTCACCCTCCTCTTTTCTCTCTTCCCAGTTTTCCTTTCAACTGTGTCCTGGAGTCATGGCCAATTCTGGGGAAACTCTAGGTGGTGAGCAGAGTGGAAGAGGGTGTGTATGTGAGAGATGGGTGTGTGTGTGTGTATGTGATCATGTTGGGAGGTGGGAAGCAGGTCTCCCTGTCTCTAGAAATGGAGTTCTGCCTCTGTCTGGGATGCTAGTGACCAGGCTGCACTTGAATGTTGCAGTTTCCTTTTCTGGATTGGGTCCATCAAATGTCTCTCCTTGGACTCCAGTGGGAGTTTCAAAATACTATGGGAGCTTATTTTGTCTGTGTGATCTGCAGTAGCCCTTCAAGAGGGAGAAATCTTTTAAACATTCTCTTCTGTGATCCATGTTGGTTCCCCCAGTACACCCAAGTCAGGCAGTTCTGAGCATTCTTCTGTTGAGGAGAAGGGATGCTGTGGATCATAAGCAGCCCTCTCCTATTGGGGGGGGAGTGGGCTTCTAGTTCTGGGGCAAATCTGGGTCATTAGAGAAAATTGCACCGTCTTGGGAGTGCCCATTTCTTTCCAGTGCGTAGATTGTTATTTGTACATTTGAAGGAGCTCTGGCACTTGCTGTAGGTGCTATTATAATTTCCTTGTGATTCTATAGTTGGTCTCTGATATGGTGGAGCTCTCTTGGTTCTCTCATCTTTATAGTGTTCTTTTGCAGAGAGTGTCTCTCCTTGCAGAATTTTTCTCCCAAACTGGCTTTGCTAGTAATCCTTTCCTTTTTAACTGGGAACAGTATGGTTTTTCTCTGTGTTTATATTTGTGGTGTGTGGGTGCTTCTCCCCCTCAAACCCATAAGTCACTAGGGATCACACAGGGGATATGTGTCCCGTTGCTATTAGATCCCCAAACTGCCAAATCCCAAATTAAATACTGCTCATTCTTGTGATTGTACAGACACTGTACATGCTGATGGGGCATTTGTGTCCTTGGCTGCAGCTGCTGTTTGGATTAGCATATCCTCAACCAAAAGGTTGACCATTGAAGCCACGCCTCATGCAGGAATCATCCTGTCTTATATGGGGGGGATTTCTTGTGCCAGGGTAAGTTTTTTTTATTCAAGGATGTCTACTTTCACATCCTTGTTGGACTCAAATGTACCTTACTGATCTAGCCAGAATGGCTTGCGTGCACTTTTGGTTTCTTTGGCACATGAAGATGTGAAGCACTGCTGCTCCTTTCTGTAACTGAAGACAGTTGATGTAGCCTCACAGTGTGTTTTTTCTTGCCCATATAAACTCCTCCCCTTTTGAGGTCAGGGAGGCAATCCAATCTGGTATTGAAACCAGGCTCAGCCTTCAGCCAAGCACAGATGTTCTAAGCCAGTCTTGTTTTTATAAAATAGCAGTTTCCTACTGGACTTATAACTAACTTTTGCCTTTTCCATAATGACTTGCTGCCAGCTGCCTTATGGCTGTTTTGTCTACATAAAGCCTATAAATTCACCCTGTAAAGTAGTAGGGTTCAAGTTCTGAGAATTATGGAGAAGTAATTGCTGTTTTTACTTTTTACATTTGCCCTGTACCTGTGGCTTCCTATTTCAACTGGGTTACAGAGAATAATTTTTGTAAAGTTGAAGTCCTGTGCTGAACTGACAAATGATTAGCAAGTGCATTAAATTTATCAACACCCATTGCTTAGCCCAGTCCATTTAATAGACTTCCCATTGCTGTGTAAGTTTTTGGAATCCTTCCCAATACTGTGAGATGACGTGGGATGGCAAACCAGGGTGTTTGACGCTATCATGAAGGACTATTAAGTGAGCTGAAGAGAGTTAGTTAATTATCCTGCTTAAGATCTGGGAGCATGTTGTGTGTAAAGCAATGTGCTGTGTGAATGATGGATGGCCCATCAGATATTGGACCACAACTCTCATTAGGCCTAGACAGCAAAGGCAGTGGTGAGCAGTAATGGAAAGTGCAGCCTAGCAACATTTGGAGAGTCACAATTGTCTGTTCCTTGTTTGGACTGCGGTAACTGAAAGGACAGAGTCACTGTTTCAATCCTGGAATAGCACATGCTAATTTGGTGGTGTGTGATCCTGATGTTCTGTTTAACTGAGACATGAGGACCTTTCACTAAGGAGTTGAACTGGTAAAGCTGAAAGTGCAGGCCTGTATGTGACTGTCAACAACACTTTGAACCACTTGCCTTATGTCTCCTTCCTACGACTCAGTATGACTGCATGAACAGCAGTTTGAAGATGAAGTTTCATTGGCCTCATTGCTTCCTATCTTCAGAGCAGTATTGGGGGTGCTATGCTGACAGCTTCTGCCTCATGTCTTTTGTAGCATACTGTTGGAAATCAAGGCTCTAAATCTAATTCCAAGCTGCAACCTGTGAGTTTGCTTTTTTCATTCCACGTTCCCAGGGAGAAAGGAAAAAGTAACTAGTTTCCATGGAAACATTAATTATGAAAAAGTAAAGGACCTGGCACTTGTTGACACAGTGTTGCTGGTTCAGCCGTTGTATCCAAATACTAATACTTTTGGGATTAGCGATAGGGCTGCTGCACCCCTGGAAACAAGTATTGGGTTAGGCATGCCATAAACAGAATGTTTTGGTAAACCTTGGCCATAGTTTATGAGCTACACTGTATGAATCCCACACAGTTCAAACTTCCAAGGGTGTTCCTCATGGCCCCCCAGTGTCATTTTGCAAAACTCTGTATTGTTAGATTCTGCACACACTTACAGAACCCTAAACATGAGCCAGTATGGATAGCTTTTGTGCTTTTCTCACTTTGCTGAGCTGCTAGGATGTCAGGAGCACACAGTAGCTTTTACCCCCACACCTCATTTTGCCTTTTCCAAACCTGTTGCCACTGTGGCTGGTCTGTGGAGCTATGTGCTAGAAGCCACTACCTGGCTTAATGGCCGTGACTGTCCCTCTGTGCCACTCCAGTTATATTCCTCCCTGGTTTCTCCTGCTGCTTGGCGTCCATGTTAGGTATTGACCACAGTGCTTCTGTGGGTGGAATGCTTAATCACCACTGTATCCTTTGATAAAGCCCACTGATGTCCTGGTACCCCCAAAGACATTTGGTGCCCCTCAGCTGTAGCAATCAGTCCTGTGTCTGTACTGAGAAGGGGTTTTGAGTGATGCAGCTGATGCTGAGACCAACTGGATGCCTTATGGTAACTGTCTCTTCGCCGACTTTGCAGAAGTCCTTCATGGCCAAATGCCCCCTGGTTGTGTACTCAATCAGTGGGGGCTTCATGCATAGTTTACAGCTTTGCTTTATGTTGCTCTTGTCCCTTTCATTTTACATTTTCATGATTTGATGTTTATTGGAAGTAGGGTTGGGGGTTTTAATGTGACATTAATTCACACACTTATGTTTATTTCCTTTTAATGGTACCAATCTTGTATTTCACAGTTTGCACTTTTTGTACTTCAATAAAAACCCAAAGCCAATACCAGATCATTGTGTATTTCTCAAATGATGTTCAGGGAGCAATCAAGAAAGATCAGTTAATGTCCACCTGACACTGACTGATAGTGCATGGTGAAATGCACATCCAGCCTTCTCGAGGGAAAAGTTGGTTACTCACCTTCGGACTCATCCTGTTGCTTTGGTCCAGTCTTATAATACCTACTCTTGTTAATCCATCTTATTATTTAGAAGATACATGACCTTAACAATGCTTGTTTTACATGGTAAATATTTCCTAAACCCTGGCTGCACATGCTTATATGAAACCATGCAGTTTGCTTTGTACTCCAAGCAATAAATACTTAGAGAACATCTTGAAGAAGAGCCATGATAGTTGTTTTTTGTTGGATGATAAGTGGTTAATTGATGAAAAATAAGTCAATTTGGCGATTTCTCCTTCCTTAATGTCTCTTTGTGAATGGCAGTGAGCACAGGAAGGGATCTTTGTAGACTGGCAAAATTCATTCTGGTCTTTGTTATGTAAAGTGCTACATCCTTTTTCCTGCTAACAGCATGGGCGCTATAATGCAAGTCCATGTTGGATTGTTTCCTGGCATTTTGAATTGTGGACACAAAAGCAGAAGCTGCCTTCATTAACCACAGTTTTTTTTTTTTGAAGGACTGAATTAGGATCTAAGTGATGCCTAACTTGGCTGTTTCTCAACAAGTAATCCTAGGCAATGATGTAATTGTCTTTCTAAAGAAAAAGCTGGAGTATAGAATCATAGAATAATTGAGTTGGTAGGGGTCTATAAGGCCATCAGGTCCAACCTCCTGATCAGTCCAGGAATCCAAATCAAAAGCAGATCTGACAGATAGTTGTCCAATTTTCTTTTCAATGACTCAAGCATCGGCATGCTCATCACCTCCTTAGGCAATTGGCTTCCTGTAACTTGAGCCCATTATTAAGTGTCCAGTACTCTGGGAAGATCGAGGACAGATCCTGCCCGTCCTCTGTATGACTACCTTTCAATTATTTGAAAAATGCTATAATATCTCCTTTCAGTTTTCTTTTCAAAAGGCTAAATGTGCAGTTTCAGTCTTTCCTCATAGGGTTTGGTTTCCAATCCCCTGATTTGTTGCCCTCCTCTGAACAGTGGTTTGGAAATTTGACCTCTTTCCCAGAAATCAAGTGATACATACATCAATATCATTTGAAATTAGTTATTCATTTGGGGAACTAATGATGCTTTGAAGATATTTATATTATGGGTAATACCATAATGTAAGGTTGTTGCTATGATCTAGGCTCAGATGGTTGTGTTTGCCAGATATTGACTGAAATCCTTTTGCTTAGCATAGTAAGTTGCACCACAGTAGGCCCACTGATTCAGCCAGTAAGTAATGCCTGAACACATATTGTTCATATATGTCCTGTGCAAATCTTGCTATCCCATTCATAAACCAGACGAGTTTGCTTTGCTGAAAATCAGTGGATGCAGTGTCTAGACTTTAGAGTTGTCATCTGTTCTATGAGCCCTAATTATCTTTTCTGTTTTAAAAAAAGCTTTAACAGAAGAAAATGAGAGGGACAGTGTTTCCAAATAGTTCAAGTATACTGACTATACATATGTTTCTGCCCTTAAATGTGGATAAGAGTCTCTAGGTCTGGAGTTCTTTTAGGTAGCTTTCTAAATTCTAGTTTTCTTCCAGGGGATCAACTGTGGTCTTCGTAGCATACATTATGTTGTGTCCAGCCATATGCTGATTTGCCTCATTTTCTTATATGTTCCCTGAGGCCTGGCAACAATTCTTTATATTTGTTTACCAGAACAGAAGCATTTATTCTGCTGCTGCCAGTACTGTGAACTCTGCTGAGCCACAGAACAGCAAGCTTAAAGACTCTACCACCTGGCCCAGCATGAACACAATTGCCAGTGTGCTCTGCCTTCATGGTTGCTTGGCTACCAAATTAGCAGAAGCAATTCAAGTTGACTTCAATCTCCAAGTGATTGTGGGGTGGCATCATAACAGTTAAGATTTTACAGAAATACAGCTACAAACATGGCAGGAAGAAAGCATTTTACACTCTTCTGAACATTGATGGGCACAAAACGTAGCAGAATAGTATAGGGAGCAGCATACCATATCCACTCAAAGCTATAGCACTTGTGTGGCCTTCCATTATGGCTTTCCCTCTTAATGGGGTGCACACAGTGTGACAGTGCTATCAGCCATGTATTACTCTTCCTACTGGTCTCAGCACCATACACTAAAAAATGTACACAGACTAATTTTGCATCAAATGAATTTTCCAGACAACAAAAGCATGTGTTCATGAGCTGACTTCCCAAAAAACTGTAGAATTGCTCAACGAATCTAAGATGCAAGAGGTTGTTCTAAGAATAAAGGGGATACTTTTATCCGTGTATTAATTAGTAATTTCTGACTGCTGTCAAACCATAACAGGTATCAAGTGTCACAAAATAATTGCATATTCATTTGTGTTTCTTGGAAATGAGTGGATTTTTTGATACTACATTGGTCTAATGCCTCATTGGTGTGCATGAAGTTTCTGGAAAAATGATAAAGTGTTCAGGTTAGCTGATAGTGCATTAAATTAGAAAGCTGACAGGTACTGTCTGTCAAGTAGTTTGGGTCTTTGTTCCCCAGCTTTACTACATCTTACATGTAGTAAAGAACTATCTCTTTTCAAATTAGTGTGTTTTTTACAAAAGAAAACAAAAAAATGGAGTAACCTTCAGATTAGTCAGTTTCATGGAGCAGAGAGAATGGCTTTCATGATTTTTTTTATTATGTGAGCTGCCTGTGAACTGTTATAAAGTATCATATAAATAAGAAATTTAAGCCCCCTACCTGAATAATTCTGTTAACTTTTTAACAGAGTTGAGGAGTTTAAAACTCTTTGTTAAAGTGCATGGATGAACAACAGCAAAGCTACCCCCTTTTCTCCAAGCACATGTTTGCATGTTTGTTTCTTTCCTGTTCTGGATCACTTTACCTATTCAAATTTTGATTAAAAGTCAGACGAACTACAGTAAAACCTTCTCTACTGGCTAAAGCAGTGCTATTGCATAGTCACCAATCCTGTTGCATCACAGTTTATGGGAGAACCCAACACAAATGTTATACAGTAACCATGCATCTACCTTTACTGCTGAATATATAGTTTCTCTTTAGACCTTCCCAATTAATACAGAAAGGTATAATGAGTGTGTAATTGCCACAATAACTTTTTTGTAATCATGAACAAGGCTAAGATGGAGTTATGTCAGTAAGAATCATGGGCATCTGATTTTGTCTCATGTTAATAACTTTTATATTTGTGTACGTATATACATTTCAAAATCTTTGTTGTCCTGTAATGGTACTATTCTAAACACTGTGTGGTGTAGGGAATAGCATGACAGACTAGGACTCAGGAGACCTGGGTTCTAATTCCACCCTGACTATGGGAACTCACAAAGGAGTGGAACTGGTAAAACCATTCCTTAAATATTTCACTTACTTTGAAAGCCCTTTTAGAGTCACTATAAGTCAGTTCTGACTTGATGGCATCTAATGCAGCAATGGTACTGTTACCAAAATAGACATATTTTGTCTAATGTACTTACTGGAAAGTAAGTCCCACTGAACATATACATTGGAGTTATCACACTGAATACTGCCACTATGAAGAGGAGATATGCAAGATAGCTCTTAGAAATAGCAGCGGAAAAGTTAGCTCTTTACTTGGCAGCTGTTCTATTGACCCTGCTGAAATGTGACCTCTCTGTAAGAAACACAGTAAGAACAGGTAAGATTCTTGTTGACAGCTAGATTAAGAGTAATATACATAATAGTTTTATTGGAAAGTATATGAATACATGTTGAAATTATTTCCAAGAAATAAATTCAGGAACCCTTCTCCTTTCCCCCTAAGTATTTATTACGTTGCCAGTTATTTATAAATTCTTATTCAGTTAGCAGTACAGCGCCTAGGAGGTGATCAGTGATATCTGTCTTCAAAAATTTACAACAGCTGGATCCCTCATAGAACAGGACTGATTTTAATTAGTAAAGATGTTGATAATTAATGAGTAATGTTACTCGTAGAACAAACAAAGTACTAAGATTCAGAAAACCACACAAAATAGTACAGAATTTGTAAAGAAAACTCAGCAGGTGTGCACATTCAGTAGTCACTGGAAGTGAATACCAACAGCAGTCTCTCCACAATGATTTTGTTTTGAGATATAGAAGATGTGACTTTGGTCTAAAAACTGTAGAGAGAATAAACTTTGGGGGGGGGGAAACAGAACTGTGGTTAGCCTTGCTTAAACATTATGCATTTCAGTGTAAAGATAAGGAAAAAGGGAGGGAATGCTGTGACAAAGGAACGTCAGTGGGAAAGTGTGCAAAAATATTCTAGACATTCCATGAAGAAATTTATTTGAACCATATATCCTGCTGCTTTTATTGCTGTAAAGCCAACCTCATTAGACAAAGACGTATCAAAATCATCATTAACTGGTGTTTGATGATGTGCTTGATACCTCATGGATAACACAAGGAATTTAATCTCATACATTCCAGTTTACTTAGAAGGATAAAGGAGTTGAATGCTAAAGCCCCCTATCATGCACACATCATGACTAAGGTTTGTGGCAACTCTCTCTTGAAGAATCATTGAGGGGCTTAGGGTACTTTTGACTTTTTCACTCTTGGCAAAAGAAACCGGATTTGACTGCTTTTCATGGACCAATGACATGTTATTGTATCTCTGCTAGCTGCGTTGAATAACATTTATAATGCCACTTTAAAGTCTTCATGAACAAAGCTCTCACAATTTGAGTTAAACATTCAAAACACTGTGCTAGAATGCAAGAAATTTAATCTTTAGCTCATTTCTATGCAGTAGCAGGGGTAAGAAAGCCTAAAGGTTACATGGTCAGACAACTGTCATTCTCAAAAATGCCGCTCCAGTTCATCTTAAAAAATGCAGCTGTGTATGTCAAGAAATGATCATTTCACCATACTTGCAAACCATAAAGGCCATTGGAATCTAAAAAGGCCTGCAATTATAAGAAATAGCATCTAAGATAGCAGGCAAGAGTAGGGTGGGGCTAAAATGTCTTTCTTCAGCATTTTACAGTACAATTCTAAACATATTTCCTCAGAAGTAAGCTGTGGTATTTAATGAGACTTACACCTAAAAAAAATTGTATAGGACTTCTGCTTCAGCCTGGCTTTTGATAATGAAAAGGAGCAAATTGTGCCCAGAGTCCAGTTTATCCCTGAGCTCGTGCTTAGAGGCTCATCTCTTCCCTTCCCCATATCTAGTGAAGGAAACAGACCAGGCAGATCAAACATGCAGCAATGCCAACCCACCACATTGCTTAATAGCTAGCTCAATACAAAAATAAACTTTTAGCCAATCAAAACCCAGCTGATCAAACAAGTACCACAAACCTCTTAAAATGTGCTTCTTTCAATAAGCTACTTCCAAACTATCCATAGACAACAGCAAATGTATTTTACAAGCCTGTCAAAACTCAGCTTTTTTTAAAGCTTCCTGTAAGCTCACTGCATGGCGTGCATTTCTTTTGTGACATCCATGGACTCTTAACAGGGCAGAAAAGGGAAATGATGTCAGTTCCAAAGAGACTTTACTTTCCCAGCATAACCATCTCTGTTCCTGCAGGGGGTGGGAGGACAGACCAGGGTTGTTGGGACAGCACTCTTGCAGTGAAAAAGGACACAGCAGCCTTTACGTCTGATTAACAAAAAAGAAAACATCAAATACATTTTTTTCTTTAAATATAGGTTTCCTTTACAGTAATAAATATTTTTCTTGTTTATCTTATGATAGAGCAGCAATATCTGGTGGGAACAGAGGAAAGAACTTTGGATGAAAGACTCCAAATTAAATAACCCTAGAGAATTAGGATTCCTAACATATTTACAACTACAGACTGATTCTTCTCCTTGGGAGGGTGACAGTTCAACATACTCTGTTGTTGGCAAGGTAATACATGAAAAATATTTCTTTCCACTTCTGTAGATTACTTCCCAGCTCTACCTCAGGCAGGCCCATCACCAAGATGTCCATAATTGTGTTTGCCTTGTTTACTGCACAAAAAGTGAGCACTGGCCCCTGCCCTCATGCCTGGGCTGCAGTCACTGCAGACAGGCCAATTCCACAAAGCTGATGTTGAACTCACATTAGCAGAAACTGTCCAATGCTCACAAGGGCATTATATTCAGTCAGTGTCCTTTAGGCTTGGTAGTAGTGCAGATGCAAATGAAAATAATATCCTTTAGAAACCAGATCCTATAACCTTGTTGACGGAGGAAGCAGCACTGGAGCCTCTGTACCCAAATGAAAGAAGGGAAGGAGAAAGTGCTTTTTCTTCTTGTTTCCTAATGTACTGTGTTAGAAATGAACCCTATACTGGAAGAGAAGTGAGTCACACCAAGGCCAGGTTCAAAGAGAGACACACCACTGTTTCTGTATCTCACAGATCAAAGCAATCAGTGCCTACTTAATGAGGTGATGGGACAAAAACAAGGACACTAAGAGAAAGGTAGAATTTACAGGCTTCCTTTTCCAGAGTGTCCAAGTGAAAATTCAATATTGCTGTAGAAGGGGTTCAGCTTTACTGTAAAGTCTCGACAAAGGCATCAAATTCTTTGACGTTTTTCTCATGGACAGCCAATTTCTCTGGCAGTGAGTCCTGCAAAGACAAAGAAAAATTCTGAGCAGCTACATCAACCTAATCTGAAAGCAGCTTTGAATCAACAAAAGCATTGACAGCATAATGATTCTCTCAACCCATGCAGCGTTCTCAAACTCAGAACCCAGATCTTCCAGTTTTCATGGATAACTCTCATAAAAAGGATAGAAATGCCATAAATGCAATCTTATTACATAGCCAAGGCGTTGCTCCTTTGTGTGAGAAAAGGAATGGCAAGTGGTTGAGATGTAGGCCTCTCAGATTCTCTTAATGAGCTATGACATTACTCAACCTGCCTATGGCTGAGAGACATTTTTGCTTCATAGGCTTTTAAAATCTAGATTCTACAGGTATTGTGAATGTAGCTCTTATCCAGCTCAATCTGTAGCCTGCATAATTAAACTGTAAACTGCCCAGAGAGAGCTTTAAGCACTATAGTGCAGTATTAGAAGCAGGACGCTTATTTGGGAAAAATATTTTTGGGTCCTGTTTTGCATGTCTGAAGTCTGACATTAACATGGCCATGCAACAGACAGCATTTTGCAATATTGTTAAAGCAGAGGCAATGGAAGTTGGCAATTGGCTGTGAGAAGCAAAGAAAATAAACCAAGATAAAAGCTGCAACTGAGTAGTCTCAATTCCTAAATGCACCTACTCTGAGTCCTGCTGAAGTTCCAAAACAGTAATCCTATTCACTCATTAAAATCTGTGTTGAAGAGGGGAACATTCTAGCTGTTCCTCCTCCTCCACTCACAGTTTCTTTGTGATATGGAGGACAACAAGGATGAAGAGGAAGACTCCGTTTGCATTAGGACCCCTATTTTCCACCGTCTTGACTCATCTGGAGCACTCCCATGGTTAGTGATCCACTCATTCAGACCTTTTGCTCCCCACATGAAGCAGGGTGATGCAAGTGATGACTGATAGGGCACAGTTAGAACTCACCCCTACACTTGTGAGTATTCATCAAAGATTTTAACAGCTGAATCGAGCTAGTGAATCTTGCATGAAAATTCTCTACTTGTACTAGGTAAAGGTTCCCCTTGACATTTAGTCCAGTCATGTCCGACTCTAGGGCGCGGTGCTCATCCCCATCTCCAAGCCGTAGAGCCAGCGTTTGTCGGTAGACAGTTTCCGTGGTCACGTGGCCAGCGCGACATTATTATGTTTCTGTATGCATCTATGTATGTATGTGCCTGTCTCTTGTGGGGTCGGAAGCTGAGGCTTGGCTAAGGACACCTATTTCAGAGCACCAATGGGAAGTAAGATTTGAACAAAACTGTCTCCTTCAAAACTCTTCACAATGCTGCTGCAGCTTTCTACTATATCAGCAAAGAAGGTCTCTGACAGGAACTCTCTCTCTCTCTCTCTGAAAAAGAGGCTTGTTTAGATAAACTGATTGACTCCCAGGGTGCCATTTGCCAGAGCATCACATATAAAGTGAAAGCCTGTTTTCACGTACAAGATCTTCTGCCATGGATTGAGCTCCAATGTCAATGGAGAGGCTTCTCAGCGGAGGAGGATTCTGAAATTCACGGTAGAAGGTCCCCAGGTCCATTGGGAGAATGTCATCTTTAGAAAATGCTGGTTTCTGAAATTAAAAGATACATCAGATACCAGTTCCCAACAGGTAATGAAACATAATTAAAAAAATTAAAATACTATAAGCATCATATTGCACCCTGATCTCATGAAAAGCCATATAGAAACATTTTAAATAAAAAAATCACTGGGAAGATATATTATCCATTACCAATACATATCAGTGTGTGTGATCCAGTTGTGCCCTATGTAGAGCAATCTGTTTTACTTTTCTGACTATGTTCATCCGGCTATTCTCTGAAGTATGTGCATATTTCTGCAGTAGAAAACCTTTTGAGATCATCTCTTTGCTTCTGCCATACTGGCACTAGGTTAGGGTAATAATCTGTGGGGATTAATTTGGAGAGAGAATAACAAGAAAGATCTTGCTTTCAATCAAAAGGCAAAACCAAACAGCCTCTGAGTTGTAATCCTATGAGTCTATTACAGTATCACGGCCCTTAGAAGTCCTACGCTTCTGTACTTCCTGCTGTTTTCTAGTGTAAAGAAGCTCAGTCTTTCAATCTTCTCTGACATATGTCACTGTGTTTAAGTGTTTTGTTAAAAGGATATTTAGAGATATTGGGTATACACTGGTTATATAAAGACATCTCTGTGAAGACAATTCATTAATTTCCATTTTCTTGATTCAGCATTTGAATTCTACTTCAAACATTGAGGCTTTATTGGAAAGGCTCCTACGTGCATAAAGGCTAGTGTGAACTTACAAAATCTATCATAACAAAATCATCATGGATGTTGCCACTGCTGCTGTCACTGGAGCCCACTGAATGTAGGCTGCCCTGGAGGGGAGATTCATCTTCTGGAGATTCAGGAGGGTTCACCTGTCAAAAAAAAAAAATCCACCTGTAAGATGAATGTATTCAAATGCTGGCATGAAGAAGTGAAGACAAATCCAGATAGTACTGAAAAGGGAAACTGAGCAAAGGTTGAAAATTCTTACCATGGGGTCATTATCATCCAGGTCAACATTCTTTGGAGCAAACATAGCAAAAGGAATGTCCAAACTGGCCATGGTCACCTATAAATATTCAAGAAACAGAATCTCTTATGTTTCAAAAGCTATTTTATCTGCCCAGTTTGCAACATGCTGCTGCAAATTTCAAAACTAGAGGCCTCATTGCCCTCATTGTGAAACAAATCATCAGTTTAAATACAGAGATTAAAGCCAGCCAGAGCCTGCTTAAAATTATGTGTAATGAAGCCAACAAGCAGTGGTATAATTTACAGTAGTCTGCCTTGTGTGTCAAGGGACTGGAAATTTGTGGGGCTTTTTCTTTCCTGCACAAACAACATATAATGAACTTTTTGCCACAGGATGCGGTGATGGCATCTGGCCTAGATGCCTTTAAAAGGGGATTGGACAGATTCCTGGAGGAAAAGTCCATCACAGATTACAGGCCATGATGGGGATGTATAATCTCCAGGCTTAAAAGGAAAGTACTTCAAAATGCCAGATGGAGGGGAGGGGTATCAGGAGACAGGTATCTAGTTGTCTTGTGTGCTCCCAGAGGCATCTGGTGGGCCACTGTGAGATACAGGAAGCTGGACTAGATGGGCCCTTGGCCTGATCCAGCAGGGCTCTTCTTATGTTATTATGTTCATGAAACCACAGCAAATTACCTGGTTGATGGGTTTGTTAACAAAGGCCCCAACCTTCCGGACAAAGATGGTCTCCAAGAGATCATGTGGAGAGCCACTTTTTCCTTCACTGCTATTAGATACCGTTTCGTTGTCCTCACTGTGAAACAAAAGCAAAAGAGAGAGTGAGAGAAACACCGGTGGTATTATTTATACCTATAGCTTTGCATCAGGATTGTGCTGGAGGAGTGCACATTAATTTTCATTATTGTTATTGATTAATTTCTATCCTGTCTTTTTTACTAGAGGTAACAAGACAACTTACAATAAAAGTAATAATATTTAGATTGGAAGCTGGGTGCAGGGAAGCTGCCTTAGAAGTCTCTTTTTGTCTGAACAAGAGACTAAAATTTCTTTTAAATAATTAAACAATCTTTACAGCTTTCAAAATGTTTTCTGAGTTACCTGAAGCTGTCTGGAAGGTGGAATAAAAAAACCTAATAAATAAAACCATTTGAACATCTGATTAATTCCTGTCTGATAATCAACCATTTGCACAGAGATCTATAAATCTTATTTGTTGATGCCCTAAGCAGACAGCTGCCAAATTTGGTCATCAAAATTAATACAAGCATTTAAATTTTTAAATAACTTGATTTGTACTAATATCAAGAAACAGAATCTAGTACTGTGAATATTAACTACTACTGAGGATAGGAATACCTACCTACTAGAAGGCGTAACTGCAGAGTAGTGGCCACCATCTAAAGGGGTGCATGTCACCATTCTGTCATGATCAGCCTGAGTACCATGCACTGGTTGACTAGGAATCATGGGCACTCCTCCCTCCTTCCCTGGAATGACCAACTAGAATGGAAAAGGGGTGACAGAATAAGACATTTTAACAGTGAAACAAAGACAATGTCAGAGGAAGAAATGAGGTTAACTTGAAAACGTGAGACCCAAACAGTCACAAAGACAAGGGAATGATAGCTGAGCTACCTATCCATTATAATTATAATCTGGAAAATAGCCTGGCTCTGCCTTTCTGCCAACAGACAAAGAAAGCTGGAGAGGATTTCTGCCAAACTGACAATAAAGTTGATAGGGAAAGAATTAAAGGAAACCAGAAGCCAAGAAAGGAGATCTGGAAATGAACAACAGGCAGGAGAAATATGGAGAGTAGATCTATGTTCAGCTGAGATTCTCTTCCAGTTTTGTCGGGCTGTTGATAAAGCTTCATAATTCTTAACAGTGTTGGACTGCTCCTCACATGGCTAGTGTAGTATAATTAAGCTGTGACTACATCTTGCAAATAAATATGCAATCTTTTAGTTTGTGACAAGGGCAAGGAAGACGTAGATTTTCTTCAGAGAGTGTTTTTGTCTTTTCTTCAGTTTAGAACTGTATGTTGCTTTGTTATCAGAGACAAATAAACAATGTAGAACTATTCACACATTCTCACTGCTGTCTAAATATCATTAAAACCTGTACTCAATATCATCAAAACCTTTACTCAATATGATTAAAACTTGTATTTCTCCTGCATTCCCATGAACCAACTAAAATCAGCCATCAATAGGAAGGGAGATATCATAGCATTTTCATAATACATTCAGACTTTTAGAGCTGTAGCTGTGTTTGTCTACAGTTGTGTCTGAAGAAGTGGACTGCGATCATTGAGAGCTCACACTGATATAAATGTGTTGGTTTCAAAGCTGCTACAATATTTTTGTTTGTGTTTCTGTTTCTTCTGGCACTATTTAGTAAGTAACCAAGAAAAGGAATTCAAGCTCCATAATTTTTATCTACTGAGAATAAATCTCTAAGTCCCCATTATGAAACAGGCACAGAGTCTGGAAATGACACAGAGATATCCTTAGTATGGCATCACGAGGTAATGCAGGGACGTACAGAGCAATACCAGTGCTATTTAAATCTGGACTTAATTTTCTGGAGAATCTCTTCACATCTAAAAAGAATACTCATGTGAATCAAAAGGGTAAGGTGAAATTAGCTTTCCTTGACCTTTACTAGAATAATGGTATTTCTTTCCCTTTGATTGCTTTAGTCAGTGCAATATGAATGGACATGTCTGAGGAAGTGGACCTGTCCATGAAAACACATATTAAAATATAACAATTAGTCTTTAAGGTGCCACAACATTTTTGTGTGTGTTTTTTTTTAATTTTGTTTTTGCCTGATATGAATGGACAAACATTTCAGGAATGTTAAGGAGCAGTATTAGTTATGTCTGAAGACACATTTAGTGGCCTCAGATCTCTCAGAATACCTGGTGAGGATGTGCAGCACTCAAGCCGCCAGCAAAGACTACTGGATAGCCCAGGTCAGCTGATCCAACTCCCAGAGCTGCAGGCTGGTAAGAAAGACGAGAGCTCGAGAGCTACAAAATGAAAGAGGGAAGAAGGACAAGGGAGAGAAAGGGAAAACCCCACACAGTCTGAATTGTAGTTTAGAATTACTGGACAAAGTCAGGAAAAGAAATCAGATTTGCAGCATAATACACTAGGCTGGAACTGTAGTTACACACACACACACACTGAATCCTAGTATATACTGACACTGAAGAAAAAGCCTCACCAATTTCAATGGAACTTGCTTCTAAATAGTACTCATGATTACAAAGGACCATTTGCTAGGCATGGATTGTGCTTAGGAACAGCAGGTAACAACCTATAAATGACGGAAGTGTTCTAAATGTCATTTGAAGGAAAGCAGGAAGGTTACAATTCACCCCAAAGGGAGCAAACAAGGTAACAGTCACTTGAAACTACAAAAGAAGCTTCCACCATAATTACTCTGACAATACACCATTACTAGGGATTTATGCTCATAGCAGCAAAATGATAACACAACTCACTGTATGGCCCTTTTTGCCTTACACTAAGGAGTCTATCATCGAAGCTACCAACATGAATTTGACCAAACTCCGGGAGGCAGTGGAAGACAGGAGGGCGTGGCGTGCTCTGGTCCATGGGGTCACGAAGAGTCGGACATGACTTAACGACTAAACAACAACAACAAAAAAGGAGTCTATCATCCAAGTATAAAGCCTCACAGTTTCCATCTTAGTCACAGACTCAGCAATTTTTTAGGTGAGCATTCTGTCCTCAGTATAGAAGCTTACCTCAGGTCAAAGTGACTCTTTGAGGAATCTGAGTTGCCAATAATTAAATAATTTTAATGGGGGAAAGGGCTACCCCAAAAGCAGATTCCCTAACAGAAATGCTGCCCCGATTACATCAAAACTCCTCACAAAGCCTTTTACACAGTAATTCTCCATAATTCTGGAAAATAGATAAATTGGAATTCTGTCACAAGCATAGACTGCACATAAAATATTCAAGTGACCTTGGATTTTTAAAATATCCATAGTGATACATTTCAAACATTGGAAACTTACTTAAGTACTTGTAATCTCTGTGTGTCTCATATATGTCCATGTATGTTCATGCGTGCATTTGTTTTATCCTGGTCTCCTCTACTAAGTTGCTTTATGTACTTCCTACAGGGATCGACGGAAAGTCTACTGGGATCTCTTGTAATTTTAGGCTTCAGTAATATAACAATAATAACAAACAAAACCCTTTTCCCACTCCAAAATGTGTCTGCTGAAATCAAGAAAGTTCAGAGGAAACTGGAATAGAATAAAATGTGAGAGGATTTATGAGAAAGCTCCTGTTCTGGAATTGAAAGTAATTTCACAGTCTGAGTTTGTGCTCAATATTATTCCACCCCCACTTTCCATTTTAGTAGAAACAAAGTAGACCCCACAAGCCTAAAATCTGCTCTGCCCTGGCTTATTTAATATGAACGCCTATTCTTCTGATGGATGGGACTATTTGGACCTTAGCCATAATCTGTTATGATCTAGGAGAAGAGTTAGATGTCTCTCAAACAGATTCCCTGAACTCTACAAATTCCAGTGAGACTGGATAAAATCACACTGGCTTATGCTTATGACTACTTTTTCTTTTTTAAAAATTGAAGTTTAAGTTACCATGGACTTTTTTTGAAAACTCTACATTAAGAGAAATATTACAGAGTGAATCTGAATACATATTAAATTAACACACAAAACATAAGAATTATCTTTTTGCACTTAGTAATGATCTAGGCCTCCACACACTTTATCTAGAGAAACAGTATATGAACTGTAACAAAAAAGAAATGTAACAAGATTTTACTGTAAGTAAGCCTAACTATATAAGAAGGATATTTCAGAAAAGGCAGTGGTAAAAATCATTTGCAGTAGTTGGAGATTAAATGCTCGGCATGCATTTATTAATCCAGGTTACATCTAATACATAATAGCACAGCCCAGCAAAGTTAATTTCAGAGTTTAATTTCAGTTAAATGCTTAAGCATACTTAAATATTTAAGTCCCCTTGATGTTAATAGGATTTAGGTACAAATAACTTCCACCAGATTGCATCCAGGATGTTTCACTATAGTAGTAATTGTTCCTTCCAAATCAGCTGTTTTGGGAATCTTATGTTTCCTTCATTTCTTCAAATCATCAGGAGAGGCCTTTCTTGGTACCCACTGGTCCCACAGTCAAGTTTGGTGGGGACACGGGAGAGGGCATCATATTTGCTGCCCTTCTGCAAGCAGGCAAAGACCTTTCTCTTTCCTTTAAATGACTGCTTGACCAAGGGGATTTTTAAAAGAGATTATTTTATTCTGTTGTTTTATTTGGGTTTCTAATATAGGTCTTATTTCTGAGTTTTAATGGAACTTTTTATCTGTAATATTTTATTATTTAGCTTTTAACTTTGTTTATTTTAATACTACAAGCCAGCTTGGATCCTTTAGGAAGATAGCATATAAATATTTTAAATAAATACATTTTTCATTAGGTTTTAAACTCTATGGTATGCAACTGGTACCCGTTCTCCACATAAAGAGAAAGGGGACCTTCAGATTGTTGACTGGTGTTAACTAAAACTGTTTTGTTGTACTTCTGTCCCACTATTGGTAGAGTCTAAAAACCTTTGTCTTAAACCTTTTGCCTAATTTAGTCAGTTGTTTTCTTCTGCCACATACAGTAGAACCTGGCTGAAGAACCCCACCTGTGCAGAACAGGCATGGAGGGTCACTGCTCATTGAACAAGCTTGAGGGCCACTCACTATGCTAGTGCCTTTTCATAGAATCATGAGGTTGGAAGGGGCCTATAAGGCCATCAAGTCCAACCTCCTGTACAATGCAGGAATACCAATCAAAGGATATCTGCCAGGTGGTTGTCTAAATTTCTCTTGAAAGTTTGCAAGGTTTGGACTCCTTCAATTCCAGGTGGAAGACTCCTGGGAAGCAGGAGTGACTGGCCCCTTTCTTGCTGGCCCCTTCAGCTGAACTAGCAGTTGCTACATTCCAAAGGCTGTCAGGGCACATAGTTCACTACAGGCTTCTATATGCTATTTTGTGTGTTTAGATAAATATGATAATCTCATCCAATATACTCCCTTGGTGTGCCTATTTTAGCAGTTTATATCTTATAATGGTTTTTAATTGAGTTGGATTTTGTTTAACGTTTAGCTGACAACAGTAAAAATCCATAAAGAAAATATGTTCAATGCACTATGATAAAAATGTTTAAAATATTAGTGAAAACACATGTTTCAATGTGCTTGAACATCCCATGTCTTAATCCTGCTACAAAAGGGCACTTAAACAACCTTCAGTAAGTCTGTAGCTCCTAACTACAAACCCAACTGTCAATTATCAAAATAAATTACAAAGCCTTATAAAAACTTCCCTGATAATATACTACAACCATCCACCTTCTATCTGCTATCAAAAATACACAAACCAGGGAACCCATTAGATCCACTGTATCAAGCATTAAGACCATCACTGTTGGGATACCTGGATACAAGGACTCCATCTTCAGACCATATGCCACCAATGCATCTAGCTATGTAACAGATACACATACTTTCTAAGGAATTTAATCCGCTCACAACCTCCCTGACAACACCATCTTAGCCATGATGGACATAGAAGCTCTCTACACCAACATCCCACACAGAGAGACTACAGGCAACGTTCCCTCTAATTTTCAGCCCCACTGGGCGGGGCTCTGCTCCCCGCTCTCCCCGTGTGGAGTTCTGTTGCAACCAGAACCAAAGGGGCTGGAAAGGATTGCTGTAGGTACGTGGAAGAGGAGAAGCCCTGTGCAGAGGGGGGCAGAGTCACTCGCACAGCTGCGTACCTGAGAGGGAACCTTGACTACAGGCTGTCAGGAATACCATTCAAAAGAAGGACGAAGCCCACACAGTCACCACCCTCTGAGACTTTGTGCTCACACACAATAATTTCACCATTGACAATAAAACCTACCCTAGATCAACAGAACTGACATAGGTACTTGCATGGCTTCACAATATATGAATATACTGATGGCTGATCTAGAACAACACTTTCTTAACTGTTGTACCCAAATCCCATTCCTCTATTTGGGGTACACTGATAATATTCTTTTTTGTCTGACCCATGGAAAGGATATTCCACCAGGAGTTCAATAACTTTCATTCGAACATCAACCTCAGCCTGGACCAATCTCAATAATAGGTGTGTTTTCTAGATACCACTGTGAGGACATCTTAGCATCATGCTGCATCAAAAACCCACAGATCAATATGCGCATTTGAATGCCTCTAGCTTCCATTATGAACATACCACTAAATTTATCATTCACAGCCAAGTCTTCAGGTACAATCGCATCTGCTTGGATCCATAAGACAGTGACTCCAAACTCAAGGATCTACAAAATGTGCTTCTCAGGCTACAGTGCCTATCCAATATGGTTAAGCAAGATGAATACCCAGAAGCGACCTACTGCAAGACAGATCCAGAAGTGAAAATGACCAAACAGCACTAGTTGTCACTTTCAGCCCACAAATGAGACTACTCACACACATCATAAATTATCTCCAACTCATCATTGACAAAAATACTTCACTCTCCCAAGCCTTGGTGGCAGGCCTATACAGTACTTGCTTACAGACAACCTCCCCCTCAAGTAACTATTGACACACAACAACTTACTTAACACTGATAGCGATGTGAACTATACCCTGCAAGAAACCCACATGCCAACTCTGCCTCCATATTTACTCTGGCGACACAATTACAAGACCCAGCAATGTCTCACACAACATCAAGGGCACTTTTACTTGTTCCCCTGCTCATGTAGTCTATGCCATCTTTTGCCAACAATGCCCCTCTGCACTTTACATAGGACAAACAGGACAATCTGCATGCAAACAATTTAATGAACATAAATCGGACATGAAGAATGGCAATATATGGAAATCTGTTTCAAATCATTTCAATCGACCCAGACACCCAGATGTAAAATACTACAATAGGTATGTTGTTATTTGCTATTATTTTCCATTGTCCAGGTTCCTTCCCAACTAACCACTATCACTTTTACAGAACAAGCTTCCAGGCAAATTCAGGGATTCTTAACTCATGTTTAATGCCACAACACTTACATTGCTTCTACTGCTGTTACCTATAGCCTGGTGTTCCTTTATCCACTAACCATTGTCACTTTTTACACAGCTAAGCTTCAAAACAAAAGAATAGAATATCAAAGAGTGGACTTAGGACATTACTAGGTGCGAAACACCACACTGGATCACACAATTTGCAACTTGCGTCTACTAACCAACCACTGTCTCTTTATATTGGGGCCACATATAAATGTTTGCTGTGCAGTCTCACACTTATGTCTGAGGACTTGATCCACAAAAGCTCACATTAAAATATAGCAGTTAGTCTTTAAAGTACCACAACGTTTTTATCTCCTTATTTTTTCTTTTTTGTTTTGTTTTGTTTCTTATTAGTCATGAATGAGAGAGGTGTCAGAGAATTATTGATACAAGAACAGTATGAGTCTGATTCTACAGCAAGCTAATTTCACACTCTCCAACTGCATAGGTACTATTTTTGAATGGGAATATCTGTATTTTTCCATAATGTGTACTGCATATGTACCAAACATCTCCAGCTGTACCTGCTTGACTGTCAAATAACCCATTTATAGATTGGCAGTGTATTCATTAATTTTACTGGGCTCTGATTCAACCCAAGTATGGGTATAGCAGCTATATGTGAACTCACACTGACTCAATAAAATCCTCTTTAACTTATTCCTGTGTCTATACTCCAAAGCACATGAAAATATGGAAAGACAGAAATGTTGGGTGCATGTGCAGATCTACCACCTCCAGCAATGACTCTTTCCACTGCTCCCCAGCCCAACCCCCACCCCAGAAGGGGGAAGCAGATACAAAGTTCATACTGGGCCCTATCTTCCACGCATGTGCACTGTCTCTCCTCGGGGCTTCAGAGTTTACTAGGTTTTCAAATGAAATATGTAAGTACTTGGAAAAAAGGAGGCATGCAACAATAAAAATGAACGAATTAGGGACAATAAAATTGGAAAGATATATCTTATGATTGTAGCAGAATGTATACTTGAAGTTAGTGTCACAAATTTTTACTAACAGATTCCTTGAAAATGATCTGTTTGCTAGGAAAAACAACTCTCATACTCCAGCATTTGTCTTCTTGACAAATGCTACAGTATGAGAGTAGATGATAACAGGCAGCATTCCTTCTGTCAAGGAGTGGAATGAACACAGGTATGTAGTCTGCTTAACTACAAAAATTGGAGTTCTGGCAGTCTTAATGACGGAGGAAATATCCTGCCTTTATATTAGCAGGTATGACTGGGTTGGAGCTTTCGGTTATTTACGTAAGCATTCAAAGTCCCTTTTCTTTCTTTCTTTCTTTGCTTATTAAAATCATGTTAAATATTCAGCACAAAATTTCATATTAAAATTCTATGTTTACACAAATTTGTAACATAAATCCCTTTGCACAAACCTGTTTTATGTGTATTGCTTTCTTCAGAGGTGAAATACAGAACACATGTAGCTATGACAATATGCTCTTTACCTCTTCAAAGGTGAAAAATACTGTTTATTACCTGCACCTGGGCAGAGACAAGATATTACAACTGTTTCCAGAAAAACTTATTTCAACAGGGCAGCATGACTTCTCTCAAATCTAGAAGACCTTTATTATTCCAAATTTCTTGTTCCACGACAAAACTACCAATTAAAGAACCTCAGAAACAATGTTTGCTTGTGTTTTTTTTTAACTGAACAGATCTTGCAAGCAATGCTAAGTAGAAGAACCTCACATGCCTGTTTCATTTTAGGCTACCATATCCACAGGGATAAAGTCAATGTACCATCATTTATTGCTTACTGTAAAGATACTTGTGTCATATACTTTTCATATATTAAATGTGTTGTCAGGCCATATTAGACTTTTCTACAATGAACTCACTTGATGAGAAAAGGCCAGACCCATCACAGGGCCCTTCAAGGTATCCATCACCACAAGAGGAGGGCTCTGAACATGTGCTTTAGTGATAGTAAACACACACTGTATGAAGACAAAGACACACAAAAGAAAACACGAAAGGAAGAGAAAGAAAAAGGACTTGAGAAAGAAAAAATTGAATAGAGTTGGATGAACTGAATGCTGGCTGAAGAGAGTTTGTGGCCAGAACTACTGGATATGTTCATGCATGTTCAGTACCACAGAATTGCAGGCACAGTACTGCATCAGAGATAAATAATTTAGAAGGCTGGGGAAATGGCTATCTGCTTCAAACTGCAAACTATCATTAGGAACAGTTCAAATTCTTATGCCCTGAAACTTATATAAATTGAATTGTACAGTACACTGATTCAGGAAAACAGAGGTGAAGTAGAAGGCTCTGTGGACACTGCTGCACTTAGAAGATACCCTTTTCCTTCTGTCTAAGAGACCAATAAGGTCATCAGCAATTTTATGAAATTATGTGCATTCTGTGTTCCATGTTTTCTCCTAACCCCAGCAGTGCCCATCTGCATTTCCAACAGGAAAGATCTGTATCAAAAATTTGTTTTCACATCAGGACTTCCTTGTTGAACTAGGATTTAGCATGAACCCTTTCTTACACCCTGATACATAGCTATAGAGGCTTTTTGACAATTATAAATATTTAATTTCACATAACTATTGGCTTGAGTATCCAAGAATTCTCAAAAAAATAGTGCAGGGAAACCTCACATCTTTTGAGTACATGAAATTTTAAAGTATTACAGCTGGATGAAAAAAGATGGATACTATATATTCTAAAGAAATGTCTGAGGAAGTATTTGATCCACAGAAGTTCAAATTAAAATATAGCAGTTAATCTTCAAGGTGCCACAATATTTCTGTCTCTTGTTTTACTATTTTCTTTGTTTCTCTTTTTGTTTTTATATACTCAGTATCAAAAAGACTGTAACAGATCTTAAAACTATACTCTTCACAGTCAGTTGAGACCAATATGAAATAATTACTTTATTTATGAAAAATTGGCATACTTTTAGTGGCAATGAAATTATGCAAAGAAAATTAAAACCCTCTACATAATAATTGAATTTTAGTAATCTTTGATTTCTGTCCAAAACTGAAATTCTGTATTAGTGTGATACATTCACTAAGTCAATCCCTACCACATACACAAAGGATGTAACTGTGTGCAAATGTTTTATATTGGTCTTACAGATTACAAAAGATTCAGCAGAAAAAGTGGCTGCCAGTAAACCAGAATATAACTTACTGCCAAATGCAACTAAACAGCTGCCTCTCTGAGAGAAGCAGGTTAAGAAACTCCAAGAACTATCTTTTAGAAGCAACTTACCTGGGATGGTGGAGAAGTAGAAAAAGAGGTGGTGCATGCTTCTTGGGAGTCTTCCACTGCTGGGTATGTCCCTACATTCTCCTCACCAGTTGTTCTGTAATAAAGGATAGGATACATTTCATAATGGGGATGTTCAATAAAACACAGATAGGAACAGTACATACATACTGACATAAGACACTGCAGACAGCAATCATAACATTTCAGTGGAGTTGAAAGGAGTATTATGAAGGAGCCCTAATTTGTTCCTTACTAAGGGCTGAAAGAAATGTTACTAGAGTAGATTTAAGTATGTTTTGGACATGATGTGTCTAGTACCTGTCCCTGAAGAATATATGAGAAATATTACTCCCATATGTTCCACCTAGCCTTTTTGGACAGAAGACTCTTGGATAAATGTATTATATTCTACTAGCTGCAGTTGTGAAAAAAGATATTCAGAGATGATCACAAAAACAAGTCCCAAGTACTTTGTCATAACCTGTGGTACGACCATCCAGAAAATAGTAAGGGAGGAAAACTGATCGCACCCCAACATATCAAAGTATATATTGACATATGTGAGACATTATGAGTCCACCAATACATAAGCATGCAAACATTAAAATGATGCTTGCAATAAACCTGTTAGCTTTTTGCTACAAGTTTTTTGGCACAGCAACAAAGCACTTTCATTTTGCATACTATATAGTTATAGAGAACATCAAGAGTGCAAAGGAGAATTTCAGAGAGTGTGGCATATACCTGAAATTTTGAGATGTTCTGGGACATATTCTACCCACCCACTTATAATGTGGGGTTTTCTTACGGACTCTGCTGAAAATGAGAAATAGAGTAGGACCTGCATCCTCTTCTCTACCCAGCAGTGCATGCTGTAAAGGCTCTATTCTTTGCAATGCTTGCCTTTATCTATTAGCTGCAATTCCTGATTCCTCACCTGTAATTGCAGGGATGCATGGGTGAGGAGCTGGGGTAGGGACGGTCCACAAAATGATCAATGATAATCCCCATGATAGGTGGGGTCCTCTCAAACTGCCTGCAATGCAACAAGCACATGGTGTTATTCATAAGACTGTTTTCCCTTCTCTGTTGCAACCCCAGTTCTCACAACTCTCTGTACCACATACAGCTAGACAGGGAGCAGAATACTACTACAATTCAACCCTGCAACTCCACATATGAATAAAGAATGTGGCGTTGAGGAGTATGATTTAGGGATACCAAGTAATTCCACTCTGCAAAAATCCAAGAAGCCCAGTATTATGGGTTTAAGAAGTGGAGGGTGCCCTGGAAAAAAGTGATTTAGTTTTACTATGTTCTTCTCACCTGGTGGACATGAAAGCTAGGTTGATTCTATAGGCACAGGACAAAGTGATGGTGCCCAGTGGAGTACCCACTGTCCCCACACGGACTGTCTGGAATCCTACAGAAGCAGAAGAGAAATTAACAATGTCATAACTATCTTATAGAAAAATAATTGTTAGCAACAAAGATCACGGCTGACTTGCTATTTCCCTGCCCTGGGATGACTGTTTCCATAAGACTAGTCTCTCTGGTTCTCTTACCAACGACTCAGGCAGAGTTCCTCCTAATAAACGGCTATCAAAACATGCTATTCTGTAGTTCTCCCATCCCCTTGCTATACCTTCAACTATTTTTACTTTTTATGTTATTGGTATATAACAAAACAAAACAAAAACAAGTTTTCAGCAAGATTGTACATATTGTCATACCTTCACCCAAGCCACTCAGCTGCACTTCACCAAAGTATATCCTACAGTAAATGGGGAGAAAGCACATTAGATATGGTCTAGTGTTAATTTAGCATTTGTAATGTAATAAGTGCTTTACAACCTTTATAACCTCTGCTCTAGCAAATCTGTTTTGAGTACTGTTGACCTTGGAGAATAGGGAAACAGGAAGCAGCGGCTGAGGATAGTAAACCATCCTAAGTCATCTTATATATGTCACTGGAGACCAAGGCCAAGATCATCCACACTTTTTTATTTCTGATCACCACTGGACAGTTACAAAAGCTGACAGGAAAAAAATTGATTTGTTTAAAATGTGGTGCTGGAGGATAGCTTTGCAGATATCCTGGACTGCCAGAAAGATGAAAAAGTGGGGTCTAAATCAAATCAAGCCTGAAGGCAAAAATGTTGAAATTGAAGCTGTCCTACTTTGTGCACATCATGAGAAGGCAGGATTCTCTGGAAAAGACAATAATGCTGGGAAAGGTGGAAGGCATCAGGAAAAGAGGAAGACCAAATATGAGGTGGGCTGACTCCTAAGCCACAGGCTTGAGTTTACAACAGCTGAGTTAGGGCAACTGAGGATAGGACATTTTGGAGATAGCTCATCCATAGGGTTGCCACAAGCTGGTGACTTCGTAGCACACAACAACAACAACAACAACGACAACAAGCCATCTAAAGTAGGTCTATGGCCAATCTGGAAATCTGGACCCATCAGCAGTATTTTCGCTACTGGATCAAATAATTGCCAACTAATTATTTCTGTACTCTACTTCAGAAGTTTCTGTGGACAGAAGCTAAGGCATCTGGTTTCCGTATTTTCTTATCTACTTCATCACAGGTAAATTGAGCTCTTGACCTCTTTATAAGCTAATGAAATTAAATCATTTAGAAGGATAGAGGTGGGAAGAGATGACAACTGACCCACAATTGCTGGAGTGAATATGGAGCAAAAAGTGGTCCAGGTTTGCTAAAATTTTTACACATATTTCCAACAACTGCACATATGTAATCTGTCAAGCTCAGCTGAGGCAATCTTCATAATTTAAATGGGACTCGTCCAAGAGCCTGGCTGAAATGAATGGATGGTACAAAAGAAAATTACACGAAAAACTGCACTCAAAGTCAAAGAGCTCTTGTCTGCTTATATGAATAAATGTATATGAGGAAGTTCCAAGTTTTTAAACAATATTTTATCTAGGTGGTGAAACATTTAGGAAGCATGTTAAAATGGAAGCAACTTTTTTAAACTTTTTCTTCAAAATGAGTATATATCAAAATTCATGTTACTTCTTTAACATATTTTAAAAATAACACATAAAGAGGAAGAAAAAATAAGGTAAGGTAAAAATGTGGATTCAAGAATTCTGTTGTACATAATAAGGCTTTAAATGAAATGAAAAAATAAGCTAAATATTAATGGATAGAAAATCCTAAGCAGATGGAGTAGTGTCTCCCCCGCTCACAAAAGAGAATTGGGGCTTAATAATAAATAATAATAACAATCTTAGAACTGCATAGCTGGAAGACACCCTGTTTGAAGAAGAAATACAAAACACAAAAAACAAAAAAACAAAAGAGGTACAGAAGAAATATTTATAATTTATATTTTTTGTTCCATGCTGCTTTTCTCCCAATGCGGGGACCCAACACAGAAATCAGATATAATTGGAAGGGGAATATGGAGACTGTGGTGCAAACTATGAACTGTTATTAAAAATTAAGGTTAAGTTGGAGAAGGACACTGAAACAATCAAAACATCAAAATGTAATTTAAATAACATTTCTGATTAATCTAAAGTCCACATAAAGAACAAATTACCATTTTAAAACTCAGTTGGTTGTGAACTAAAAGAATTATTATTGAAATCACAGGTGTTATCAAGGAACAATGCAAATAGTTTATTCCTCTAGTCCAAAGAAAATAAAAGCCTTGATGGATGACAATAGATGAGAAGCTGAAACATAGAGAATCGGGTCAAAATCCTAAACACAATTTCTGAAGAACTGGCATGAAGGAAAAAAGAAGGTCATTGTAATAATCATTGCAAAGACACAGAAGAGAGAAACAAAAGCAGAAAGACAACAAATCATTTCCGAAAGGGTTCAAGAATTCAAAGGGAATTTAAATCAAGAGTAAAGATGCTGAAAGATCAGCAGGGGAATATATTATCTGATCGGGATAAAATAAAGACAAGATGGAAACAATATACCCTGTTTCCCCGAAAATAAGCCCTAGTATGATTTTGCAGGATGCTCGTAATATAAGCCCTACCCCAAAAATAAGCACCAGTTAAGTGAAACCCCGCCCTCCACCATTGTGCAGCAACCAGAAGATGATGACACGACTGTATTTGAATAAATGCAGATTGTTGTACATGGGGGGGAAAATCTCCTGAAAATAAGCCCTAATGTGTTTTTTGGAGCAAAAATTAACATAAGACCCCTGTCTTATTTTTGGGGAAACATGGTAGTAAAGAGCCATACAGAAAATACACAAGGATGACAGATTCCTTTGAAGAAGAATCGTATGGTGAAGAACCTGCAGCTTCAGAAATGAAGTCAAAACTTCTCTCAAAGCAATTGAAAGAAAGAAAAAATCACTAGGAATAGAAGGGATAACAGTACAGCCATTTCAAGCTACAAAAGCTGAATCTATCAAAACTCAAACAAAAATATGCCAACAAATTTGAAAAACAAAAGCAAAAATTGATTGGAAACATTCAATATACAATCCAATTTCGAAGAAAGGAGATACCAAAGGGCACAGTAAAGATAAGAACACTGTTGCTTTTCCATGTAGGGAAAATTTGTAGAATGTACAAGATTGTAGAACAGTAACTTTTACTATATATGGATTGAGAAATGCCAAATGTTCAAGTTGGATGAAGAACTAGAGGTCATACTACAAATATACATGGGCTCCTGAAGCATACCATAGAATTTCAGAATAAAATCAGTTTGTGCTTTATGGATTACAATAAAAATTCTGTCAACAACGATCATGAAAAGCTATGGATCATTTTAAAAGAAATAGGTGTGTCATAACATATGACTGCCCTGTTTGTGCCCTATAATCTTTACAAGAGGCTACTATTAGGACAGAATATGGAGAAACATAATGGCTTCAATTCTCAGGTGAGAGTCAATTTTATCTTCCTATCTGTTCAATTTATATGCAGAATATATAATATGAAGGAGGAATGAAAATTGGTGGAAGTAACATCAGTAACTTGAGATAGCATTATACTTGGAAACAGCCATGCTCTTAAAATGACTGCTGAGAAATGCTAAAGGAGGAAGTACAAAAGCAGGATTACAGTTGAACTTCAAAATGACAAAAAATGTAACTACAAAATAATTATGTAATTTTTACGTTGACAAGCAGGGTTAAAATTGTTAAAGATTTTCTATCACCATCAATCCAAATAGACACTGTAGCCAAAAAATCAGTATAAGATTGTGACTTGGAAGAGTAAGGATGAAGGAACTAGCAAAGATTTTTAAAAGGAAGGATGTGTCACAGGAAATCAAGGCCAAGCTCATTCAATCTGTGATATTCCCAGTTATTATATACAATGTGAAAGCTGGCCAGTGTAGGAAGCTGACAGGAAAAAGAATAAATTCATTTGAAGTATGACATTAGAAGAGAACTTTATGGATACTGTTGACTATCAAAAAGACAAATAGATGGGTGCTAGATCAAACCAAGCCCAAATTACTAAACTATATTAAAATACAACAATGTTTAATACTGCTCATAAAACAATTTAAAATGCTTAGAAAAACAGGGGCTAAAAAAAGAAAAGAATGTACAGCATTCTGCAATAAAACCTAACCGTGTTCCATAGATGTGAAGATTTCTAGTGTTTCTATTTCAAAAGAAACATTGGGATTATTACCTGTACAATATTACATATTCATGACCTTGTTTCCTTGACAGTCTGTAGGCGGGAGTCACCCTTGTTATAGCAAGCAAAGACTTCAATAATAGAGACAGCCTGTTATAGACCGTGTAGGAAACTTTGATTTCTTTATCACACCTGAAGAGCAGGGGGGGAAAAGAATTAGTCCAACATCATCAGTTACACATCAAAAACTGCACCAACTGGAGTAATTAATTCTGAATTGGCAGACTCCTAGATGGAACATCTGGTTAGTGAGACTGAGTTTTTATAGACTCGCATCTGTGTTAACAAGCCTGAGTATATATGGGAGAAGCTAAGCCAATTTGGGAATCAGTCAGTGTGTGGATAAGCAGCCACTGGTGAAACCCTTTTTCTTCATGCTCACTTCATGCTCATTTCAGACAGGAAACAGAGCAGGCTCCAGCAGAGTGCTCTGCCTTAGCTATAGAGCTCTGTCTTTAGGGCATCAAAGGTTAAAACCAACAACTTAAATTGGGCCCAGCAAGTAAATGGGAAACAATGCAGGTCTTCACATGATCACAGTACTACGTAACAGTTGGAAGTCTAGCTGCCACTTAATTTCACCAAAAGATCTTGGATCCCATTCAAGAGTAGCCCCATGTAGAGCACATTGCAGTATTCAAGGGACCATATGTAACTAAGGCATATTAAGACTGTTACTAAGTCAGGTCAACTCAGAAAAGATCATAGCTGAGACACTGAATGGAGCTGGCAGAAGTACCTCTTGTCATTTCTACACCTGGAAATCCAGGGACAGTGCAAAATCAAGGGGTATTCCCAGGCTACAAACCTGTCAGTGAAGCACAACCCCCTCTAAAATAGGCTGAACCCCAGTCCCCAGTTCTGACTTTCTATGGACCAGCAGCTCCTCCTTTTTGTCAGGATCTAATTTCATCTTGTCCACCTTCATCCAGCCCATTATCCAACTCTAAGAGTATTCAAGGGTCTTGACTTCTTCCTTGCTGTTGTGTGACGAAGAGCAACAGAATTGGGTATCATTGGCACATTGTGGGGACTTCTCCCAGCAGGTGTAAGTACATGTTAAATAATATGGGGGATAAGGCAGAGCCCTGAGGAACACTTCATGCCAAAGGCCATGGTGTTGAATGGTGCTTCCCTAGTACTATCTTTGACTGAACCCTGATTGGAAGGATTGGAACTAATGTAATACAATGCACCCAATCTCAAACTAGGCAGGCAATTGAATAGGTCCAGGAGAACTATTAAGGCTGGGCTGTCCTTATCCAGTACTTGTTGCAGGTCATCCAGCCAGGGCAACCAAAGGAGTCTCAGTTCTAAATTAGAAGGGGCAGGGATTAAGTAGATGGTAGTCCTCCACATTCCAAGCACCCTGTAAACTTCCACTAGAACTACAAGATGAAAAGAATCCCAGCTAGCAAGACAAGCAGTTGCCAAAGTTATGTAAACATCATCTCCCTCAATATCAGAGTCCAAGTAAAGGGCGATCCAACAGACCTTGTCTGTAAAACACAAAGCCAACAGCTCACAGTGACCAACCAAGTGTGCTGGCAGCCCTACTCCAGTATCCCAGTGAAGGAGACTTTGCACAGTTTAGAAAAGCATCACAGGTCTGCTATGTGCAGACACTGCTTTGTTATCCGTCTTTACCACTACAAAGTATCTTTTTTTCAAATTAATTAAAACAGATTTGTGGCCTGACTCATCCTGAGCTGTTCTCCAGCAATATTTTAGCTGCTGCCCCTTCTCTTTCATTGTCATCAGTCCCCTGCTAAATCAGTGAGCTGACACAGCTCTACAAGTGGGGAGGGGGCACCTAGGAGTGATAGTGTTAACCTTCCTAGCTGTTTCCATGTTACACAGATCAGTCAAGGCATCCTCCACTGATGAGTAAGTAGGAAGCTCCCCAAGCAACTTTTAAAAACTGCTAAGATCCATCTGTTGCTTGGGGTGGGCCATATAATTGGTCTGCAATCCCTGTGGAGGTTCACAGAGGCTCTTAGTCTAAAACGAACCACATGGTGATCTGTGAATGACAATGGAGGTACATGTAACCCATCCATCTTCAGATTACCAGCTCCATCAGAAGAAAATACCAAATACAAAGAATGCCCTGCCAAATGCATGAGGTCAGCTGTTAACTGGGAGAGGGCCATGTTTATTAGAAGGGGTATTGTTGGGCGGCAAGGTGGGCAGCGCACCAATAGAATCCCAGTGCTGTCCTAGCCACATAGCCATTCAAAATTGACAGTCTGTTAGATCAATCATTTGGTTAGTAAGATGGAATTTTAATAGAATCAAGTCTGATCTAAGAAGCCTGAGTTTGTATAGGAGAAGCTAAGCCAGCTTGGGAATCAGGGCATGGATGTGTAGCCACTGGCTAAGCCACATTCCTTTGTGCTTACCATCGCAATTGGGGCAGGAAATAGAGCACACAAAGAAAGGGAAAACAGGCTGAATGAGAGGGGGCTCATTCCCTACCATTTACCATCCCTAGTACAGGTTCTCTATGTTGCTTCCTAGTTCTACTATATATTATCTGGACCAGAGAATCATCTTAATTTGTGAGGTTTTTGCATTACATGTTTATATATGCTTAGTCACTGGGAAGTATTTTCTAGTTACTTTTAAAAGCTACCTTTTGAAGGCATCTTGGTACACATTTTGACAAGGTTTTAGGCTACTGTCTTACCAGTCAGAAAGTGTTGTTTTTAAAAGGCAATGGAAAAAATATAAGTAGTAATGCAACTAGTTACTTTTAATTGTTGTAATGTATAATGTATAACGACAATAGATGACTTTTTAAAACACTATAACAAGTAATGTATGAAGGAGACAAAACTGAAATTTTCCAGGACTTGGCTGTTGAAACAATTAAGGGGTGCAGACAGTGGAAGCTATTTTCTGAGGCATTTTGGAACCAAGGAATAAGATATGTCAGAGGGTTTATCTTCAAATTGATAGTGTAGATTGCACATAATAAGCTATGTTTTGATGCAAAGCTGATTCAGAAGTGTCTAAACGTCCAAGAAGAAGAAGAAGAAGCCATCAAGTTCTGTCCTCTTACTGTGTACTAAAGGAGGAGGAGAGGGATGATAAAGCAGTAAACATTCAGAAGCTGCTGCAATAAAACAATAAATGATCCACTGTGTTATTTTTTTTAAATACTTGATATAGTAGTCATTCCCCGAACTCATTAATTATGATTAATGAACAAAACATATACGTACTTTTCATTCATTTCCAAACACCAGATTTCAAGCTCCATGGAATCCCCCTGCAGTTGAACAAAAAATGTTTAAACGAAACCTTTGTGAGAAAAACACTATTGTAGTTGACCTGTAGTGAGGTTTTTTAATATGAAACTTCTCATCATATTGTAGATCAATCTAAATCTCACTGGGGTCTCAGGATGTTCCATAAGAATTTGAATGAAGACACCATTTTCAATCATCTAGGAGAGCCAAGAAGCTGAAATTTACAGCTGTAGTTTGCTCCCTCCAATTTGCAGATATATACGTATATAAGAAGTGTATATGAAAACAGGAACTTGCACAATTTTTGTCTTATGTGAATCTGATTCTCCTCTTTTTCTAAAATAACCATAGACCTTTTTCTACCATGAATTTGGATTTCTTCATCAGTTTGGGTCTTCACACATATCTTTGGTGGGCTAGCTGCTTAAATTACATTGTTTTGCTTATTTAAACAAAATACTCATATTTTTAAAACAATCATGAAGTCAAAAGTTTAAACTGAAAACTGTTTTGGGAAGAGGCTGCTTTGTTATTCACCTCTATACCAATACTTTGACTTCAAAAGAGCAAAACCTACTCAAATGAGTAGAACTTAATTCTGATCCTTAGTATACTGCAAATAGAAGATACTAAATCTGTCAGTTACAGAACAGCACTTTTCACATAAGATCCTCTTTTTTATACATATATCAAGATCTACCTTAACAATATCAACACTGGTATATGCACTAATATGCATGATGTGAAAACACATAGTGAAACATTATACAAATCCTAGAAGCAGAAAAGAGCAAATTAAAAAGAAAAAAGAAAAAGAAAGAAAGAAAGAAAGTTTGTTTACCTCAGAGGTTTTGAGAGAAATTTCCACACACATTGACCGCCCAACAGCAGGCAGCTGTCCTGCCAAGGCTTTTTTTGCTTCATGAGTAACTTCTGGTATATCTTTGATTGCCAAGTTGAACTACAACATTAGAAACATAGATTTTAAGTTTTGAAGGAATTATCTGAGAAACTGTCCCGAAGTACTCTGCAAGAATATTAGCACAAGAGACTAAATGCCCAACAGCACTGCACCACCACAAAGGAACTTCATTCCTTCCCCCTCCTCTTTGCAGTCTATGCAGCTTCCTGTGAACTGGCTTCACAGGGTTTCTAGTCCTGTAGTGTAGTGCACAGTATGCTGCAACTAAAAGGAGAGATTGCTTGCTTCTTGCTTCTCCTGAATGTTCTACCAGTAAAAGTTCAGTGCTGGATTCCACTCTAAACTAAACTCATAGTAAATTAGTATTACCTGTGACTAGAGGAAAAACAATCTTCTGTCATTCAGTGCAGATTATCAGTACTTGTTTCATTTTCCTTTTTTATATTTCTGCAAAGCAGTTAATACACACATACTGTACATCCATACATTATGATTCCTTTTGCTCCTTTGTTCTTTCAATTTACCACTCCTCTCTAGCAATCTTTTACCAGAGTCACAAACATCTCAATGAAAAATATGAAGTTCCAACTTGAACACATTATGGAAGTAGGATCTGTTCAGACATATCCTGTATTTTACATCCAGCACCAGAAGATGAAACAATGTTGTATATAATGGGGGGGGGGGGGGGAGAATACTGCTATCAACTTTTCTGTATTTTTATTTTTCTACTGATGCACTCCCTATATCTGAACAAAACAAAATGTGACAGTGTCATGGGATTTTTTTAAAGAATAGGTTTTACCCAGTCAGAGCCAGTTGGTGAGGATGATGATCTTGTGCATATCTTTTCTCCAAGCCGGGCCTGGACAATCACTTGCACTGTCTAAAAGAAAAAACAAGTTTACTGAATAAGAAGTCAAGCACAGTTACTGTAGAACTTCAGCCCACTAAAATGGCATTTTAATACAAAGAGATAAAATGAAATACAAAAGCAGAAGTGACTGCTGTCCATGAAATCTGGAAAGCTGAAACACCAAGGCTTCTTCCAACATTAAGGGCTCTGTGCACAGAAAGGAAGTTCCTTCTGAAACTTTCTCTCCACAACGAAGGGACACGACTAGCCTGCTTTGCTTCCTTAAATGTACAGATTAAGTCTATCCACAATGCCTTAACAGGACCTAGCAAGGTGGATTTAATTTAAATCAAATCGATTTAAGTTACTATTTAAATTTGAAAAATCAGATATTTTTTGACAATTTAAATTTAAAAAATCAATTCGATTTTAAAAATCATTGATTTTTATCCACACTAGGACTTAGGCCTTATAGTTCATTTGAATTTTAGCGAGCTCAAGTCAAGTCACCAGTATAATCCACAGCACAGACAGTATTCCAATCCTTAGCTATAATCACTGTGTATCTTTTCTTTCATTTATCTGGAATCTGCCCTTCCTTGTTCATATGGGGCAGGGTGAAGAAATGTTTCTGGCCTGAAGGCTGCATTGGATACTACCACTGCTGGTATGTCATCTCTGTACATGCCTACTTGCCCCATCCCCCAAACACCCATGTATATTGGGCAGTGTGGCATGTGTCTACACATATAGAGCATGACCCTCTCCAAACACTGCACTGCTTTGTTCAGCAGAACAACCACAATCTACTTCTAGAAACTTGGGTTGTTGGTTCCGTACTAAATTAACTGTGTTTTGAAAGAAAGGTCCAAGCAAAGCCCACAGAAGTAGAACTTCTAGTGGCTTCCTTTCAACAGAAGACTTTACATGCTGGATGGATGATACCTTGTAGAATGAATCTTTCCTGTGTGACAAAGTTCCCTCTCCTTGCTAATGCATATTCAAGCAAATGGAGTTTGCTCCTAGGCTCTACAGATATGTCATGTATATGTCACATAAGAAACCAAATGAAAAACTGACATATATAAAACCTGGATTTCAACGTCTCTATTTTTTTCATTTTGTCATCTATTCCACATTTTCAGAAATCTACATAAACTCAGAATTTTTTTGGTTGGGGGGGATACTGCTGTTTCAAACATTAATCAGTTCGCTTGTCACAAAAGATAGCTATAGGGAGTTTCAATTTCTGTCATACATCAACACAAATGCAAAACAAAAAATAAGCTTATAACAAATAATTACCTTCAAGGCAAAAAATTTGATGAACTTGTCCAAGTCCTTCCTATCCTGGGAACTGAGATCAGTGTCCATTGCATATGGAAATCTGGAAGGGAACAAGCATAACACATTGTATTTATATTAGAGTTTCTGCATGTAAAATCTTCTGGTATTACAGAAAACTGATCAAAACCAGTGACCTTCAGCAAACAGAACAAATAAATGCATCTTCAAAAGTCAGTCACTACTGGCAAAATCAATTTGTATGATTCACATTAATGTACTATTAGATTAAAAGAAAGCAAACAATGAAGAGAACATATCAGTGAAAGTTCCCTTTTGAAAAGTGGCAAACAATTTTTAGCGTTCAGAGGTGGAGCAGTCATGGTAGGAACTGGGGCAAGAAAAGGTAGCATTTCATTTAAACTGCTGAAGATGCTACAACTGTGCAACCAAATAACTTAGTTGTCGCATGCATTTTGAGAAAAACTATCATATCTTCAAAGAATAACCATGCTTAGTAATGTAGTGTCCTGGTTACATTATGCCCAGTTTGGAATGTGGTAGAACAGATTTACTACTATCTTAAGGACCTGGAAATTATAATAGTAGCTGGCTGTTTCCTTAGTGGCACATTGTGCCAATGAAATGTCTTCCCTAGCTGGATTGGCAGCCAATGTATGAACCAAGAAGAACTCTTGTCATTCATAGATGCTGGATGGCTCAGTGGTTTAGGCATCTGGCTGTGGAGTCAGAGGTTGGGAGTTTGATTCCCCACTGTGCCTCCTTGACATTGGCTGGACTAAATGATCCCTAGATATCTTTCAGCTCTAAGATTATCATTTAAAAAATCCTCACTCAATGGCAATTCAGTGGGAAGGAGGTCCACTTGCACTTTGATCTTACCCAGAATCCTCCCCAAGGATCCCCTTTAATACTTGGATAATGATAAGAGATTTGCTTGCCCACATGACAACAATCCTATCTCCTCCTCACACACATTCAGCTGTGGACTATGTAACAATGGCAGAAACTTTAGATAGTTCTGCCCCTTGGACCCACCACATCCAAGCAAAGACCCTGGAGATGAAATATCAAGGTGATGAACAGGCTACTACTACACACATTGAAATGGCACAACAGCTGAGAGACACAGAAGGTGGTTGCCATGAATGCCTGACATTTTCCCACTTATTAGAAACATTCAGAAATGTAAGTTAAACTACAAGTAGAGCTTTCTAAAATTGTGAGGCCCCATTCGCACCTCATCTCAGGGATTCAAATCTCACTGAAGTAGTAAACTTGTTAAATAGACTTAGGAAAGCCTTGCTGGCCCTTTCTCCCCCAACCCCTCCATAATATGCAATGTAGAAAGTAATGTTTGTCTTCCTTGTAAGGCTTCTTCAGGCAATATGTGACTATAGTGAAACAATATGGTTAAAATATACTAAGGAATACTAATTGTTGTTGTTATAATTACATGTGTTATATCTCTCTGTGAGGGGGGATGCACCTGTCATCCCCAGTGGGCTGTCTGCCTCATTTTCCAGCAGACTACCTGCAGACCACCAGCAGGGTGGCTTGAGGGTGCAGAAGGTGAGAACTAGCAAGAAAGGGAAGGTGAGAACTAGGGGTGAAAGGGAGGGAGACAGGCTTAATGGAGGAGGATGGGAGGATCATTGTCTTCACTTGAAAAAGGGTCAGAAGGATGGTCTGAGGTTTCAGAGGAACCACTCCCCATTTTGTGTACCTGTGAAGAAAACCAATCCCTACTCCTGTAAGACTTGTGGAGTGGGGAATAGATCAACTTTGCTCCAGGCAGAGGATGAGGAGGATAATGCTGACCCAGGCACCCAGCTGAGCTACAACCCAGGAGGCCTAGGTGGCACACGGTTTATTTTGTTGTACACGAGTCACATGCAATATGAAATTGAAGCAGATTTAATTTGTGGTAATCTTAAGCAACCACTGACATCACTCCCATTCTACTGGTGGAGCTACTCAAGAGGATAATGGTAATTATATTCTGCCTTTCATCCAAGAGTTCAACCTGGCACACAAAGTTCTTTTCCCGTTTTACCCTCACAATAATCCTAGGATGAGAAATGGTAGCAAAGAGAGAAAGACAGAGAGGCAGAAAGGGTGGGAAAAGAGAAAGCCAGGAAAGAGAAGAGACCTCTAGAGGAGAAGGGGGAGGAGGATACAAAAGGAGAACCAGGAAAAGGAGGGGAAAGTCAGGAGAGGAAAAACTTGAGGTAAAGAATGGAGCCATGCAGGAAGGGGAGACGGAGGAGGAATAAGAGGAGAACTGGAGAGATACTGTAGTAGAACAAGGGTTAGAGTCCTGTCTGGCTGAGGTGGAAACTCCGAGAATACCTCTACCTCAGGAACAGCTGGAATACATCCAGAGGAAAGATCCCCTGACCGGTGACAGAGTCTTCCTGAGGGTTCCCAAGGCAGAGGCTGAGTGCTTGCTTAAATGCAAGAATCCTCAGTTCTGACTTGCCAACCCTGACTCAAGCACCAGGAGAAGGCCTGTCAAACACCTCACCAGGCGAAAAAGAGAGGGAGGGAAAAAGGAAGATTATCAACCTTGCTCCTCAAGTGTTATTATAAGCCAACTCCTGTTTGGCTTGCCCCAAGTGGTCAATCCAAGTAAGCAGGCTACCCAAACGGGACACAAGGGCAGGAAGTAGTTAATGAGGAGAGAGAAAAGACTGAGTCTGATTTGGGCATAAAAAGGAAAGGTTCTATATTGTTTGATGATGTTTCTGTTCCTGAGTTGACTCCAAGTTTAATAAATACTATTGTTATAAAGCTGTGTCCTTTGTCATGGAACAAAATATGTAAGAGACTAACCTAAGAGGTCCTGTGGCAGCTGGAGATAACATTCCTATGGTACCAAAATTCAGAATGTTTTGGAGCATCCTGAAGCACTTTCATTTCCAGTTTTGATTTTTCATGTTTGTGCTAGAATCTTGGGAAGGAATCTATTCAATTGCAGAAATTAAAAATTGTTTTCCCTTATCTATCACAAACATCTTGTTTATGTGATGTATACCTTTAAAAGTCCAAAGCCTGAATTAACCCCATAGTCAAAGCACAGTAAAGCTGCAATCCAAAAGTTACTTATTAGAAGCTGAACTCCATTGAACATAGTGGAATTGCATTGCTAATTTTTAGTGGATTTATGCTGGCTTATGTTTGCATTGGATTATCACCCTAATAGTTGGAAAACTTTCACATTACTTCAGTCTTATTGTTCACTGAAAGTTTTAGAAATATGTTCAGATCAGAAGTCTATGTGGTCAAATCACATGCTGAGGACAAAGTATGCAGTGCAAAGATTGACCCTGAAACGCCTACATGAGGTTCAGCCTAGTTTCCCTTAAGAGAATGCTATGCTTGCTAGTTATTCTGGCTACACTCTGCATCTTCTCTGGAATTGTCCTTTAGCTTTATTATACTGCAAGTATTAGTACAGGTCAGTTAGTCTTCCTTGTTTTCTGTGGGGACTATTCTAGAGTTGTCCAGTCTCTTAAATCTTATAATTTTTGGTTATGGGTTTGCTTCATATCTTTTCAATTCTTTTGAAAGCTTTAAATTTGCTTTTGAACCTTTATTAAAAAGTTTGCAACATCTTTAATGAAATACAGTGGTGCCTCGCAAGACTAAAATAATTTGTTTCGCGAGTCGTGTTGTATTGCGAAAATTTCATCTTGCGAAGCGCGGTTTCCCATAGGAATGCATTGAAATTTAAGTTTAAAAAATGCAAAAAAATTCATCTTGCGAAGCGCGGCCATAGAAAAAATTGTCTTGTGAGTCACCAAAAAAAAATCGCAAAACGCTTTCGTCTTGCGAGTTTTTCGTTGCGTGAGGCATTTGTCTTGCGAGGCATCACTGTAGTACAAAAGAATCCCAACTGCTCAGTCATTCTGAAAAGAAAGGGGGTTGATAGTACTAAAGAATGTGTCTTGGCTTGGGATTTTGAGTATTTTGAGAGAATTCTGGTGTTTCTATCTAATAAGGTTGCTGTGCAGGCTTGAGCACACAGCCTTGTAATTTCTGGTGACTCTCTGGAGCACTTAAGGGGCAGACACCCTCACAGTGTTGGGAGGGGATCAGACAGGAAAATTTCCCCAGCCAGCACACATTTGACCCTCCTGGAAATTACCCACATCAGGAAAAGTCTGGGTAATGTGGCTCAGTGGTTAGTGTGAACTTCTCTGTCATGGCCAAAATCTTGACATTAAGAACCACAAATGAAAATAGTGTTTGTGTTGTAACAGGGTTTAACTGCTTTAAATACTAGTCAGTGTCAAACATAGCTTAAAACAATGTTACCAGCACTGCTATAAATAAAATTCTCTTTATACAGATTCAGAAAATAGAAGCAAACCAATTATAGATGCACTCAAATTCCTCATCATATATACATTTAGCATTCTAATCAGATATACACCTAAGTTTAAGCACTTGCTGTGTGATATTCTGATGACAACTTTAATGTATACATTTAATAGATTTTTAGACTAGCTTTCTGATACATTATCCCCCCAAAGGTCAGTAAAACATAAGCTGAAATTCAGTAGTAAGTTGCAACTAAAGTAAGCCCATTGAATCAGTGGGGACTGGATGAGTCAACTCCTCCATAAGTTCCATTTATTCAATGGGCCTATTCTAGTTGCAACTTACTACTGGATTTCAGCCACTGTAAGTTAAAAAACAACTTAAAAACCTAGTAAGATTTCATGAAAACAGTACATAGATCAGTTACCCAAAGGAAATAATCAGGTAAAATAACAGCAACAAATATTGATGTTAAAATAGTGGTGACTACTTTAAAGCATCACAAATCATACAAATGCTGACAAAAGAGATGTAAATTCCTGTTTCTCACTTCTCCACATGTAAGGAAAAGGAGCTGCAAAATTATTCTCCTTATCCTATAAGATGCCAAGGTATTCTGTTGTGCTCCTGATGGGATATGAAACTGAGAATTTTCTTTCTACAAATTTGCACAAATAAGGTTTTAATACAAACAATGCATATTGTACAAACTAATGATAATTTATTTCACAGTTACTGAAGGTTCAGAAGCATTGTTGTTATGTGTTGTCAAGTTGGAACTGACTTATAGCAACCCTAATAGGGCTTTCAAGGTAAGTGTTAATATATAAAGAGTGGCTTTACTAGTGCCACACTTTGTGAGTTTCCATGGCTGTGTAGCGATTCAAACCCAGGCATCCTGAGTCCTAGTCTGTAACTCTATCCACTACACTGGGTATCTCAGAAGCATTAGGGATTGTCTTTTTTGAATAATCTACCAGTCATTCTTTGCTTGCTGTGGATAAGTGCTTGACCTCTCTAAAGGAAAGGACAGTTGTTTTGTGTAGAGACAATCTGTGTAAATTACAGAGACCTCCATAAGAAAAAATGTCTCATTCTCACCTTGTGTCATTCATGCCTGAAGGCAAGCACCCCAAAATACCTAAATCACTATCCAGCACTTTGAGTTTGGAAAGGAACAGGCAGCTAGTGCAACTGGCACAGAATGGTGACTTTGTGATCACAATATCTAGTTCCTACAAACATGATCACAGTTCCTTTCTATATAAACTGAATTGTCTTTAAGTGCCACTCTGCAGAGAGTGCATTACAACAGCCCAACCTGGATGAATCTAATACATGGATAACCAAAGCAAAATCTGCCTTTTCTAGATAACAATACAGTTGACAAACAGGGTGAATGTGGTAAAAAGTACTGCTTGGTCACTGATGTCACCTGCACTTCCATAGAATATACTAGTCCTGTACTTTCAAACTGCATACTTGGCTCTTTAGAGTGTAACTTGGCCATAGATTAATTGTATACCATCCTCAGATCTCAAGATTTCTTCATCCACAACTTTTCAACCATGTCTGAATTAGGTTTCAACTTATTTGCTTCTCATTCATCTCAAAACTATCTCCAAGCATTGAGGTTCTCCACTGCCTCATTGGGATTGTCTTGTGGAAAGGAGAGACACAGGTAGTGTTACCTGCATAATGATGGCATCCAGCTCGAATCTCCAAATGATGTTGCTCAGTTTTAGGTATGCATTAAAAGGCATGCTGGGCAGGACAGAATCTCAATATACTGTGAAGGTCAATAGCCAAAGGATGGAATTCTCTTCCCTTAAATAGGAGGACCAGATCCAGTCCCACACAACGCTTCCAGATAGTCCAGAAGCATACCATGATTGATGGTATCATAAACCACTGTAAAAATCAGGAGAACAGAGATGATATAGACTATTATTCAAGAAAATCCAGGCAGTTTCTGCTCCAAAACTAGGCTTCAATCTGGATTGAAATGGTCAGAGTAACTAGTGTCATCCAAGAATGACTGGATATAATGCACTCAATGAGGTTTTATTTTCAGGGGTGAAGTGCATTAGTATTGAAAAGCCTGTGCCTGGAAATAAGCGGTCTTCATGATCAAGTTTTCCTTACTACACAAATGTTTCACACACCAGCCTGATATCCACTGTCCTCCTTCCTACTTAGAAACATAGATCCATACTCTACTTCAGTATAAGCTTATGAACCAGTGCAGGTATCTAATTACCTGTAGGAGGAAGACTGAGGTGAAGGTTTGGTGTCTCATTCCGGGGATGAGCTCAGAGGCTGTCCTAGCCCCTTTGCATGGCCAAACTCTGTGGTTTTCAGAAAACCTTACTGCTGGTCTTCATTCACAGGGTGGGAAGGTTCTTCTTCCTGGGTTTTTTTCCCCATCGATCTCTAGATCACGGAGGACTCTTCTTTGTACCCCAAGCGGGAGACCTTAACATTGAAGGATCCCAGTCTTGAGGCCTATCCAGTTCTCGCCTACGTTTCTAGTGTAGCTTCAAGCAGCAGACTTGCTACGTTGTGTAATTCCCGCGTGGGACGAGGCTTTTAGGCAGTTCGGTCTCGGGATGCAACTAGGAACGAAGGGGTTTGGGTTCAGTTCCTAGCCCCTCTACTAGGAAAACAGCGTCCCCTGCTCCGGCTTTTGCCTCGGGCCTAAAAGCCAGTATGCGGTCCTTCCTGACGACGACGGCGTCTCTTCTGGGCACTTAGCCCTGTCACAGAAGGGAGTGGAAATGCCCAGGAATGGCCCACCAGTAGAGTCAACGGCTGTGGAACTGCTCCAGAGAAGACCCTGAGCGAGCGACGCCAGTCCCTGTAGAAGAGGAGCCCAGCCTCTCGGCTCCGCAACCGGTCTCTTTTCGCTAAACGTCGCGGGCTCCCGGGGGTGCCTTACGACAGCGGCCTCCCCCAGCCTTCCGCAGTTGCCGTCACCGCCGCCATTGCTGCTGTTTGTTTTCATCCGCTCAGGAGAAGCCAAGCAGTCGGCTGTGCTTTCGCGGCGGCACTTTCCACACGAAAAAGACGACGCCGCTCGCCGAAGTTGCCTAGGCCGCAGTGAGGAATGCTGCTGAGAGGCGCAAGCGGAAATCGTTCTCTACCGCCCCCAAACGAAAGTGAGGCCTTTTTCTTGAGGAATCGGCGTTTGGGAAAGAGCAGCCTCGGGAAGGCCGGGATTGGCTCCCCGTGCGCCACGTCTGGGGCCTGGAGAAGAGACGTCAACACGTAACGCTTTTCTTCTCACGCCGCGAAACATGCTCATTTCTCTCCGGGAGCTCTCAGCCGCCCCTGTCTAGGCGTGGTTGGTCCTGCCCAATGCACCTCACATTCCTCGCTTCCTTCAGAGGTAACGCTTAAAAAGAACCCTCGCTTCTCCGTGCGCCGATTTCTTTCTTTTAAGTCCTTTGAGGGGAGCGGGGCGGGGGGAGCTATCGCCTCCAGATATTATGCAAGCGACTACAGCTACCATAATCCCTTACCATCGACTATGGTGGCTAGGGCTGTAATGCTCTTTAGGTGTGACTGCCTAAGGAAAACTACCAAGGAACTTCAGCGGGTCCAAAACGCAGCAGGTCACACGGATCATATAATCCCCTTGTTACAGCAGCTCCATTGGCTGCCAATCCGTTTCTGGGCACAATTCAAAGTGCTGGTTTTAACCTATAAAGCCCTAAATGGACAGAGTCCAAGCTATCTCAAAGACCATATCTCCTTTTATTGAGCCTGCTTGGGCATTAAGATCACCAGGAGAGGCTTTTTTCTCCGTCCCACCACCTTCACAGGTACATTTGGTGGAGACACAGGAGAGAGCCTTCTCTATTGCTGCTCCCAAACTTGTGACTTGATGGGCAACGAAGAATACAAAAATTGTGGCTTCTTAACTAGTGACGCTTTACCGCTGTAATTTAAATCATTGCACTTACATTAGCATATGTAAAGAATAGGGTCAGTTAATTGAAGTCAGCAAAGTTCCCAAATCTGGCCAGTTACTTTTTATTACTTGAATAAAATCAGATTATTAATCTTTCTTCCATGTATTCACATTAATCTTTGAAACAATCTCTTTGATCGGGGAAGTTTGTTTTGCTCTACAGTTAGTTCAGTTTCTATAATGCTCAGTTGTGTCCTCTTCTCAAGTTTCTACCTTGGTGATTATTTGCCTTGATTTCAGTGTTTTTCATAGTTTTGTTGTACTGTTTTTTTGGGTTTTTTTGCAGTTTATTAATATTGTGCATATATCAAAATTCAGTATCTTTTTAAAAGAAGATCTGCTGATATACAGAATTGGATTTCATCAGGTCTTTTATAATTGGGTAATCGTGATAAGGGACGTGGTGGCGCTGCGGGTTAAACCGCAGAAGCCTCTGTGCTGCAGGGTCGGAAGACCAGCAGTCGTAAGATCGAATCCACGCCACGGAGTGAGCTCCCGTCGCTTGTCCCAGCTCCTGCCCACCTAGCAGTTCGAAAGCATGTAAAAATGCAAGTAGATAAATAGGTACCACCACGGTGGGAAGGTAACGGCGTTCCGTGTCTAGTCGTGCTGGCCACGTGACCACAGAAACTGTCTTCGGACAAAATGCTGGCTTTACGGCTTGGAGATGGGGATGAGCACCGCCCCCTAGAGTCGGACACGACTGGACTAAATGTCAAGGGGAACCTTTACCTTTACCTTTTTTAATCGTGATAAAGCAAGTTAAGGGTTTGAAGTAGATGTGTTGACATTTTCTTATCACAGAATATTTGGGATATCAGTTGTTTACCTTGAAAGTGGAAGGTATGAATGCATTAAAAGTAATTTTAACACAAGAAAGCCAGCTGACATCAATGGCATATAACTTCTGGGTGCCATATAACATGAATGATCTTGTGGGCAGAACATGAAAACAGGTTGTCCAAACCTTGTGCAGAGGAAGCTGTGATCTATGTAGTGAAGGGTACCTTGCCCTAAAGAGCAGGATGAGATGTCCTCCCTGCTCAGGTCATAAGCAGCTGATGACCTTGTTTATCTATGCATATTTCCACTTATCTAATCAGAACTCTGTTTTGGTTCCTTTTGGTTATTTCAAGGACAATGTATTTGTTCTCAATAATTTGCTCAAGCTTTTAGAAACTAGAGTTTTGTTTCTCTATGAGAAACTGAAAAAAAGCTTCTGACTGCCTTGCATAATTAGGTTTCTTCATATTGTATATTTTTTGAGGAGAAATATGTTTGTGTGCAGAAAAAAGAGTTAATAAGATACAGACTGGATTTCTTTCTTCATATCAAGAGTGTTGCACAATTTAAAACTATTATATTATGTAATAGATTGTATTATATGTATGTGTAGATTGATTTGGGAACTTTGCTGACTTCTAAGTTCTCCTCATTATTTAGGTACACTAAGCAAAATGATGACCTTGATCAATTTTCTGCAAATATCCTCCAACAATCTAATGGTAGCTTGTAAAAACCTACTTAAATTCTCCTGCAAGTTGAATGAAGGGGTCACAGGCACAACTTTGGAAGAAACAAAGTCATTCACATCATCCTATTGTCCTGATCCAGACTAGGGAGTGGTGACAGTGCTTACTTATGAATAAAATAAGAATAAAAAGAGAGATGTACAACATATTGTTTGCCCCTAAGGAAAACATTCTTTGTATTAAACATATAGGCATTACTGTCATTGGTTTCTGAGGGTGTACAATAAGTTTCCATTTTAGGCATTTTATGTGTGGGCCAAAACAAGTGAGGATTTTCTTACTATCTCCTGAACAGACATTTAACACTAATATTGGGGGGAGGTTGCTGTCATCTGTTCCTGCTAGATTGCATCTGAATCTGTTGTGTAGAAAATTAACTTGTTACTGCACAATTAAGATCTAAAAATAATTCACATAGTTTCTTTGATAGTTGCAATTGTTGTCCTGCCAAATGATTAAAAAGGATTTTGTGTAATCGATATATATTGTCAAATTATCTTGTTATTGTATCACTCTGATTTAGAGTATTGGATGTTGCTTTTTTATTGATATCAGAGGTTTAATTGTGTTTTATCATAGTAAAGTTGTTAAGTCTTTTGTATGCTGCTTTGAGTTGATCAGAAGTAGGGTGGGATATGAATTGGAATAATAAATATGAAATAATAAATACATTGGTATGCCACTGGGTTTAGCAAATAAAGCAAATCAACCAATGTTGCATGACTGCACTGTTTGCATGAGAGTTTGCAATGCTGACTGGGACTGATGAGAGTTGAAGTCCAAAATATCTGGAGAGCATGAGATATTGGAGATGGCTGGCACATGGAGAAAAATGTGTATTAGAATAAGCCACTGTGTTAAAACCTAGTGTACGTTATCTGCTCTTTATTGTATTTAATACATATAAGAAAGAGCAAAAAACTCAACCCAAAATATAAAGAACATACCAGTTCTCTAATACAGATAGAACTTTAGGTCCCAAGGTATCTGTTGGCAAAGGGGCTCTTCTGTTTCCATCTAATTAGAATCCTATCTGACTCCTTTCTATTCAGATTTCTGAGAGTCAGCAGCAGACATGCATGTGTGTCTATTACATATGTCTCCCAAATCAGGGACCCAAGACAGCATACAAAATGGGGGGGGGGGGGGGAAATACCTACATTAATATATTGAAAATATGGTGATACATATAATAGTATTAAAAGACTATTAAACATAAAGCAATTTAAAACCAAAAGTATTTGGAAAATACACATCCGAAAAAAATTGAAAGAAGAAAAGTGCAAACTCTGCAACCCAATCAGTGGCCAAAAACTAGACGGAGGAGAAAGATCTCTTGCCTTCTGATCAAAGGACAGCAAAGAAGGGGCCAACCTAGCCTTTTATGGTAGAGAGCTCTACAGTGTAGGAGCAGCACTGAAAAGTCACTTTCCTGAATCCTAATGAGATGTTTCTGTGAGTGCAGTGTGACTTAAAGAAGGGCCTCCCCCAAAGATTCAAAGATTGAGAGAAGCTCAAAAGAAATCTGGAAAGGATGCCAGGATAGACAAAATGTTTCCTGTATTGTTCAAACTCTGATTTTGCAAGATTGAGTTCTTAGAACATCAGCTGTCCTCAGTCAGAATGTGATTTGACAAGCTTCATAATGGAGAAATATGATGGATGGTGTAGAACAAGTTTATATGACATGTTCCTGTGTATGTATAGCTCGAAAGAGGAAAAAGGAAAAATTATCCTTGGAATTTTGAGGGGAATTGCAGCTTCTAGAAGAGTTATAGCATAGTAATTAAGTTCTTAGTGCTGCCTATTTCTAATAATAACATCAAAATGAGTACTACTGAGTCACACCCTCCTGCTTGCACAGCCAGTTAATTTTATGCACCAACTCTGAAAGAAGAAAACAAACTTTCCTAGACTTGCTTAACTGGTTCAGGAAGAATGAAAACATAGCACTAATTCTTGAACAAGTACTCTGCAACTTCAAGTTTCCGTATGACCCAAGATCAATAATAGTTGTACATCCTTGTGCTATGAAATATGTCCATAGCCCTGTGTAAAATTATATACAGCTTCAGAAATTTTCCACTAGCTCTTTTCCAGAACCATGACCATGATCCATTATACTGAAATGGATGAAATTAACAGAAGAATTCCATTGGAATCTCATTTCTTTATTTTCTAGTAAGTTTTTAGCTGGTAGGGCTTAGCTATGTTAATAAGACTGAGGAGTGGGGAAGAATCTATTATATTTCTGTCACTTATATTCTGTGCATTTTGTGCTGCAGTCTCACAACAGCTGGCGTTAATACCAACTAAAATTAGCTTATACATTTATAAGTGAATTTCAAAATTTCTCTAGCAAATAGTGTGACTTAAGCCAAGAGATATATTAGGTACCTGAACTAGGATGAAGATGACAGTATGAAGGATAGAATATATTCATGTATATACTGAATTTCCCTGTTTTGCTCCAGTATAGGTGAGTACACAGAAGGAAGATCAACTAATAATGGCTGTTCCCATAGCAATTCTTGACTGTGACCTCTTGCTCTATGGTCCTGGCCATAGGACACTTGATCGCTTCAAGCTGGAGGATGTCACTGATGAATATCTGGTATCCATGTATGGCTTTCCACGACAATTCATTTACTATCTGGTGGATCTCCTGGGTGCGAACCTTTTTCGTCCTACACAGCGATCAAGGGCCATCAGCCCTGAGACACAAATCCTGGCTGCATTGGGTTTTTACACTTCTGGCTCTTTCCAGACACGCATGGGAGATGCCATTGGAATCAGTCAGGCCTCTATGAGCCGCTGCGTTGCAAATGTTACTGAAGCCCTGGTGGAGAGGGCCTCTCAATTTATTCGTTTTCCAGAGGATGATGTGTCACTGCAACACCTGAAAGATGACTTCTACACATTGGCAGGCATGCCAGGAGTGTTAGGACTGGTTGATTGTAACCATGTAGCTATAAAGGCACCAAATGCTGAGGACTTGTCATATGTGAATCGAAAAGGCCTTCATTCCTTAAACTGCCTAATGGTGTGTGATGCTAGAGGATTCCTACTAAGTGCAGAAACACACTGGCCAGGCAGCCTGCAGGACTGCACTGTATTGCAGCAGTCAGCCCTAAGGAACCAGTTTGAAGCTGGTATGCATAAGGATGGCTGGCTACTTGGTAAGTTCATTGTGATAATTGACCTTCTGGAAAGTATATGCTGATAGAGTTTTGTTTGGTTCGCTGACATGTAAGACAACATACTTCTATAACTAAATGTCATAGATTTTAGAATTCACCCTTTATAGAGATCAGCGAAGTAAAGGTCACACAAAATAAACATGTATTCCTTTTTACCTTTTGGGGATGCTGTTTTCAAATGGGTATCCATCTTTACTATCAGATACTGGAAATCAAACTAGAATAATCTCTTCTTTCCTTTATAATCTCTCATTTTTGTGTTTTAACAGGTGATAATTCTTTCTTTCTTTGCACTTGGCTAATGACTCCTTTGCATATTCCTGAGACACCTGCAGAGTGCAGATATAACATGGCTCATTCAGCTACTCACAATGTCATTGAGCGGACATTCAGGACAATCCGGTCTCGATTCCGTTGTCTTGATGGGTCAAAGGGCACATTGCAGTATTCTCCAGAGAAAGCCAGCCACATTATCCTAGCTTGCTGTGTACTTCATAACATCTCTCTGGAACTTGGGCTCGATGTATGGTCTTCCCCAACAGTGGGACAGATGGAACAGCCAGAGGAAGAATATGAGCATATGGAATCACTTGACTCTGAAGCCTATCAAGTTCGACAGGAATTATTGCTCACTCATTTTAGCTAATATTTTGAGACATACCATAACTAGATTTAAGGAAGAAGCCAAAGCAAGCATACATTATCTTGATTTTTCTTAAAATTAAGCAAGAAGTGGATATGAGAATATTTATTTGTACTATATGAAAAAAAAACCAGCATTAAAACAATCATTTTGTATTTGGAATTATTTTATTATTTATTTATTTACTTATTTATTTAGATTTATACCCCACCCATTTAGTGAACATACCACTACTCTTGGCGGCTTACAAAATATTATTAAAACCATATAAAATATATAAAACATATTAAAAGAAAAGAATCAAACCCTACCCCCCATAAAATCACCCTTCTATATCTAATTTAATATGTTGGTTTCAGTTTACCTGTTGTACCTGAGTCAGTAACTGCTGTATACTTTAGCTTGGATTTAATGCTCAACCTATATGAAGACAGTTCATCAAGGGCACAAATATGAGATCATGATTGATTATACTGGTAAATGTTATCTTTAAGCACTAAAAAGTATAATAAACATCTTGTACATGGTGTCATCAGATTCTAAGCTTTTTTGTTCAGGTTTCTTATTGAAAATCATTGTGTATTTGACAATGCAAAATTATATAAGGATTCTTTTTTCTATGACATAATCTGCCATTGTGTCTGTTTTGTTAAATTCAGCAACTGCATTTGTGTAAAAGAATGATGCAGAGTCTTTTGTTTCACATAAAATTTCAGTGTTTGTGGTGAGATGTATTAGATTACTTGGAAGTTATATAAAGTATTTAGATTAGTTTAAGGTTATATAAAAGTAATCTTGGAGCCTCTGTCTATAGTCTGAGAATTTTTGGAGAACAGGTAAAGTTCTTGGAAGACTGGAGACAAGCAAATATCATTCTTATCTTCAAAAAGGGGAAATAAGCACAGACAACTACCAACTGATCAGCTTCTATACTTTAATACTAGGAAAGATTCTAGATCAGGTAATTAAACAGTTGGTTTGTGAGGACTTAGAGAAGATGGTTGTGATTTCTACGACAGCATGGCTTTCTCAAAAACAAGTCATAGCAGACTAATTTTTTTAAAAGTGTCACAAGTTTATTAGATTAGAGCAATGCTTTGTATCTTGATTTCAGTAAAGCTTTTAACATATTGTCGAGGCCAAGCTGGTAAAAAGCGGGCTGGGTGGTTCTATTGCTATGTGGTTTTGTAGCTGGCTGACGGGCTGTGCTCAAAGAGTTCTTGCCAGTGGTTCTTCGTCATTGGAGAGAGAAATGACAAGTGGAGTGCTAGAGTTCTGTCTTGGTCCTGTTTAGGAATACAAATTGGAAGGAGGGGCCTAGATGTCTCTAAGCAGGAAACATTAATTTGAGTTGGGAAATAAGTTCATAAATGCTTCCAACATGAATGAAGTTTTCAAAGTCTGAGGATCAGATTTATCATTTTAAATATATCTCTCATAGCACAGGAGAGATATTTCACTGTTATCGTAGGTAACAAACAGAGCTCCTAATTTAATAATAGTCCCAGGGATGAGAACAGAAGAATGGGAGGGAAATGGAAGAATATAAAAGTGGTAAAAGGAAACAATATGCAGCTCCTATTTGATATGATATAGGATCGTAACACTCATTTTTAATTATGTTTGTATTGTAATCGTGATGCTCCTGGTAAGATTTTTTAGGCATCCTTCAGTCTCGAGAGACTATGGTAACGTGCTCTGTATGGAGGACTTGGAACAGCGTCTAGTGTGGCTGAGAAGGCCAATTCGAGAGTGACAATCCCTTCCACACTGAAGACAAATACAATCTGTCCCCTGTCCAACTCCCTGATTTTGCTGGTTTCAGGACTGCCTCTTTGCCTCGGCCTGCTGGACAAGTGTCTCTTCAAAATGGGAGAGGCCATGCTGTAACACCTGCCTCCAGGCTGAACGCTCAGATGTCAAGGTTTCCCATCTGTTCAGGTCCATTCCTAAGGCCTTCAGATCCCACTTGCAGATATCCTTGTATCGCAGCTGTGGTCTCCCTCTGGGGCGATTTCCCTGCACTCATTCTCCATACAGGAGATCTTTTGGAATCCGACCATCAGCCATTCTCACGACATGCCCAAGCCAACGTAGACGTCGCTGTTTCAGTAATGTATACATGCTAAAAATTCCAGCTCGATCTAGGACTACTCTATTTGGAACTTTGTCCTGCCAGGTGATACCATGTACTATGTAGGTGTGTATCATAAAGATTTCCTATGTGTGTGTTTCTATCAATCATTCCCCCTCCATGCTTTAGGACCACCCCCACCTATTTGTCTTGTTTAGTTTTCTTGGGATATCAGCAGTTCCTCAGTCCTTTTCCTTCCCCTTCCCTTTGGTGCATAATAAATCTAGCCGTGAGGCCCGTAGCTACTTGTTTAAAAATGCCAGAATATGTTAGTGTATTACTACACCCTACTTTATCTGTCTTGATTTTTTCTGAGTATTTTTTTTTAGTTTTCTTAGGATATTAGATATTCCTACCTTCAGCTTTCTTTCCTTCCTTCTTTCTTTTCTTTCTTTCCTTCCTTTCTTTTCTTTCCTTCCTTTCATATAGAATAAATTAGCATTAATGTGCATTGGCGTTTATTTTGAAAATACCAGCATACATCAATACAGAACAAAATCAGTGACACCCCAACCTGTTTGTTCTGTTTTTCTCTTTTCTGTTTAATTTTCTTAATATGAAATAACTCTTTCCCATTTCTGTTTTTCTTCTACTAACTCTCCATACACATTTTACTGCCCAGGATGTTTTACTTCGAAAGTAAGCATTGATTTAACCATGCAGTTCAAAAGTTCAAGAGTGAGCAAATTTAAAGATAAACATTGGCAAATTCAATCAGTAAAATAGGTACTGTACATAGATAAACGTTAAGAGACTGGTGGATGAGAAACCAGCAGGGGAAGGAAAAGAGTGAAATGGATAGGGTGAGAGTGGAGAAGATAGAAAAAAAGAGTGGGGGCAATCCGTGTTGGAGTGAGGCATAGGAGAAAGATTCCAGATATGTGTGAACGGGTATCAAAACAGTCCAATGCATTCTAGTACATACAGCTACAAATACCTTCTTCATGTGGGTGCAAACATTGGAATTACAGTATCTATTCAAATCATAAAAAAAAATAAAAAATCAGAACCCAAGAACAAACAGAAAGAGCAGCACTGCGGATGAGCCCTATGTTGTGTCTGTGTTGATGTTTTATATTTACCCAGTTTCCAATGGATTTTTCAGAGTCATTTTCACTCTTGTCTTAATTATTCAGTTGTTTTCTTTTATCTTTGTTCCTATATATAAGTTAACAGCTTCCATAGACCTTCTGGGATTCACAGTGGGGAATCGAATTCCCACCCAACCTCTGGCTCCACAGTGAGATACCTAACTCACTGAGCTATCTAGCCTGATGTGTGGGGTTAGAACTGCCAAATTAATTCTGAAACATAATGGCCCAAATCCAGTTGTTTAGTGTAGTGAATTGCACTCAGCTTGTCCGATGAAATCAATGGAACTTACAGAGGAGTTAATTCACCAAATCCACACTGATTCAGCGGGACTACTATAGTGCAATTTATTACATTAAACGAGGATTTTGGCCAATAACATATTGTTTTCAGCATTTATGTGTATCAGGTCTCTAAAGTACAGTACAGTATTTGCCCAAAATAGACCTCCCAAAGCATTTTCCTCATTGGCAGATGCTCTGGTATCTTTAAAAATAAATACAGGTAGAAGCAATAGGACTGTTCCAAAACATATAGGTGTGCTACAGCTTTGGATTACTGTGATGTATTACTCTGGGCAGAATACATGCCCTACTCTTTTATGGCAGTATATGGAGAAATAGAATGGTTTCCAATTGGCAGAGGTGACAGAAAAGGATATATTCTATTTTCTTACCTGTTCCATGTATATGCAGAACATATATAGAAAATTAGATTACATTCAGATAAAGGAGGAGTGAAAATTGGTTGAAGAAACATACATAATTTAAGATAAGCAGATGCCACCATATTATAGACAGAAAATAACAATGACTTGAAACAATGGCCAATTAAAATGTAATAAAGTACAAAAGCCAGGCTAAACATTAAGAAGGCAGAAATAATTATACTTATACATTTATTTTATTTAAAGCATATTTACTCCACCCTCTCCTTATAAAGGAGCCAAGGAGGCTCGCATCATTAAAATACAATATTTAGAAGCTAAAAACAGCAAGTATTTAAAATAATCAAATAAATACCACAGGAAAAATGATAAACAAAATCCATATCAAAAAGAGATACAAAGGAACAAGGGACAACACTTCGTTTAAAAATCCCTCTGAGACAGCCAGTCACTAAGGGGAAGCCTGTCTGAAGATAAAGGTCTTCATCTGCTTGCGGAAGGACAGCAAAGATGGGCCCAGCCTGCCTTCCTGTGGGAGGGCATCCCAGATTCTGGGTGCAGTGACAGAGAAGGCCCTCTCCTGTGTCTTCATCAAACACACCTGTTAAGGTGGTGGAACCAAAAGAGAGGCCTCCCCTGATGATCTTAACACCTGGGCAGGCTCATCAAAGGAGACTTGGTCCTTGAGGGAGCTTGGACCCAAGTGGAGCTGCTGTAATGGGGGTTATGTGATCCCCGTATTTTATTTTTTATTTATTTTAAAATTGTTATTAATTGCCACCAATTAAGAGACCCACAGTGGATTTGAGGGAACAGGAAGGGGGGAGGGTGTTGGAGGGGGCAGCCATTGAGGTGGTGCTGGGTAGGGGAAGGAATGGCGGTGGGGGTAGAACATGCCCACGTAGGAGAAGAGAGGTTAGATATCTTACATCTATCCCCTCTTCTAGTCCTACCCCCAACCAGGTGGTATCAGGTGACCATATCAGCAAACCCTCGAGCCACACGGTGCTGTTGATGAACGCCAGGTCAGTACAAAATAAGACTGCCCTCATCCATGATGTAATTCTGGATGAGGGTTCTGACCTGGCGTGCATTACTGAGACCTGGGTGGGAGAGGAGGGTGGTGTTCCCCTCTTCCAGCTGTGTCCACCTGGGTACTCAGTCCAGCACCAATGTTGCTCGGAGGGTCGGGGAGGGGGAGTTGCTATAGTCTATAGGAGTTCTATCTCCTTGACCAGGCTTCCTATCCCTTTGAGAGGGGGTCTTGAGGGCCTGTATTGTGTGTTGGGCTTACGAGACAGATTGGGGATTCTGTTGGTATCCCGCCCACCCTGCTGTGTACCAACAGTCTCCCTGCCTGAGCTGATGGAGGTAGTCTCGGACCTGGTGTTGAGGACTCCCAGGCTGTTGGTGCTGGGGAACCTCAACATCCATGCCGAGGCTGCCTTGACTGGGGCGGCTCAGGACTTCATGGCCGCCATGACAACCATGGGGCTGTCTCAATGTGTCATCGGCCCGACACATGAGAAGGGCCATACCTTGGACCTGGTTTTCTCAACGGGACTGGAAGATGGTGGTTTGGATGTGGAGGGGCTGGTTGTGACCCCATTGTCATGGTCAGACCACTTCCTGGTCAAGTTTAGTCTATTAGCTTCTTCTCCCCTCTGCAAGGGTGGGTGATCTATTAAGATGATCCGCCCTCGGAGACTAATGGATCCGGATGGTTTCCTGAATGCTCTGGGGGATTATCTGTCTGATATGGTCGGTGCTCCTGTCGAAGCTCAGGTCACCCTATGGAATATTGACACGATTGCGCCTAAGCGCCCTCTCCCTGCACGCAGAGCCCAGACAGCTCCTTGGTATACTTCTGAACTGCGGGCGATGAAGCGAGAGGGGAGATGGCTGGAGCGCAGGTGGAGGAAATCCCGCTGGGAGTCCGATTGAACACGACTTAGAGCCCATTATGGGGCCTATTTCGTGGCAATACGGCTGGCGAAACGGCAATATTTCTCCAGCCGTATTGCTTCCTCAGAATGTCGTCCAGCAGAGCTGTTTCGGGTGGTCCGGGATCTTCTCCAACCGGGAAATCTGGTGGAGGTCCCGGACTGCTCATCAGCTCGCTGTGATGAGTTTGCCATTCATTTTGAGGGAAAAATCACTCAGATTCGCAGTGGGTTGGACTCCACCGTTACTGCAGAATCAGAGGATGTGTCTAGTGTGCCGTGCTTAGGTCAAGTATTAATGCATGAGTTTTAATTGTTGAGACCTGAGGATGTGGACAGGGTGCTTGGATCTGTCCATTCTACCACCACTCCGCTCGACCCTTGCCCATCTTGGCTAATTGGAAGATCTGCCAGGGGGGTTCGCACCTGAAAGAGGTGGTAATTCGGCCACTCCTTAAAAAGCCTAACCTGGACCCAAGGCTGGTGGTTAACTACCGACCAGTGGCGAACCTCCCTTATTTGGGCAAAGTGTTGGAGCGGGTTGTGGCCGGGCAACTCCAGGCGCTGCTGGATGAAACGGATTTTCTGGATCCATTTGAATCGGGTTTCAGGCCGGGTTTTGGTATGGAGACTGCCTTGGTCGCCCTGTATGATGACCTTTGCTGGGAGAGAGACAGGGGGAGTGTGACCCTGTTGATACTCATGGACCTCTCAGCGGCTTTCGACACCATCGACCATGGTGTCCTTTTGGATAGGCTGGCTGGGTTGGGAGTTGGGGGCACCGCTTTACGGTGGTTCCGCTCTTTCCTGGCTGACCGTGTCCAGAGGGTGGTGCTGGGGGACAGTTGCTCTGTCCCATGGCGTTTATGTCATGGGGTTCCTCAGGGCTCGATACTGTCCCCCATGCTGTTTAACATCTACATGAAACCACTGGGAGAGGTCATCAGGAGGTTTGGGCTGAGGAGTCAGCAATATGCTGATGATACTCAGCTCTACCTCTCATTTTCCACCAATCCAGGTGAGGCGGTTTCTGTGCTGAACTCGTGTCTGGACCTGATAATGGACTGGATGAGGGTTAATAAATTGAAACTCAATCCAGACAAGACGGAAGTGCTGTTAGTGGGTGCTTCGCTGGACAGGCTGGAGGGCCATTTCCCTGCCCTGAATGGGGTTACACTTCCCCTAAGGGACAGGGTCCGCAGCTTGGGGGTGCTCCTGGACCCCAATCTAACACTGGAAGCCCAGGTGGACTCGGTGGCCAGGGGCGCCTTCCTTCAGCTGCGGAAATTATACCAGCTACGGCCCTACCTGGACGAGCGGAGTCTCATGACAGTTACACATGCACTGGTAACATCTCGCATAGATTACTGCAATGCGCTCTACGTGGGGCTGCCTTTGAAGATGGTCCGGCGACTGCAACTGGCCCAGAATCGAGCTGCGCGGCTGGTGAGTGGTGGGGCCGCTAGGGAACACATCAAGCCGATTCTGTTTAAATTACATTGGCTACCAGTTGCTGCCCGGGCCCAATTCAAAGTGCTTGTTTTGACATATAAAGCCCTAAACAGCTTGGGCCCTGGATACCTGAAGGACCGCCTCCTTCCATATGAACCTACCCGGCAGTTAAGATCTAGCCAGGGGGCCCTTTTGAAAGAGCCGTCCCTCAAGGTGGTAAGAGGGATGGCTTATAGACAAAGGGCCTTTTCGGCAGCTGCCCCCAGACTATGGAATGCCCTCCCGACTGAGATTCGTCTGGCGCCGACACTGATGACATTTCGGCGCCAGGTCAAAACCTTCCTGTTCCAGAAGGCTTTTAACTGAAATAATATCAACTGTGGGTCCTGATGGCAATTTTTAGAGTATATATTTTAATTGCATTTTAATTGTTTTGTCTTTTTATTGTATTTTAACTGTTGTAAGCCGCCCAGAGACCTTTGGGTAGTGTGGGCGGAATATAAGTTAAATAAATAAAAATAAATAAAATAAATAACCAGTTCCAGTTAATAATCTGGCTGCAGCATTTTGGACCCACTGAAGCTTCCAATAATTTTCCAAAGTCTATACAATAAAATATGTTATTATAATACTGGAAAAAGTTGAAGGCAATAGGAAAAGAGGAAGACAGAAAAATAGATGGTTTCACTTAGTAAAACAAGTAATGGCCTTAGGTTGCAAGACCTGACAGGACTTTTTGGAGGCCATTAATTTGTAGGTTGACCATAAATTGCAAATGACACAAAATGATAACAAGAATAGGATGTACTTTCAGAGCTTTTGCCTCCTCCTTCCTTTCTGTAACACAAGCGCCTACTTCTTCTAAGTCCTGTTTTCCTCTCCTGCTGCCATGCATTTATCATTCAAATTTCTGTATCAGAGAGAACAAATTAGAGTGGTATTAAGGGAAGGAAGAATTTAATGGCTGAATATAATTCAGTCAGAAAAATTGACTTAAAAAGTAGGAGTATATAGAGAACTGACTAAATTTGAAGATATTATACAAAAAAGGAGGATGTAGAAGGCAATAAAAGTAGGAAAGGAATAATAAGCATAATATACAAGATATTAATACAGGCTGAATATAAATTAAATGGTAAAGAGATTTGGAAAGGAGATTTAAGGGAAGAAATCAGCCCAGATGTCTGGAAGAAGACGTGGAATACTGTAAAAGAATAACGAAGAGTTTGTCTATAAGGATTAATGAATATTAATAATAATATGAAGATGGTATTTAACCCCAGTGAAAATGAATTTAATGAATAAAGAAGTATTACATGTATGCTGAAGATGTAAGAAAGGAATTGGTACCTCTTTTCATATGTGGCGGATGTGTGAAAAGATGCAGAAATATTGGGCAGTAGTATTTAAAGAGATCAATTAAATTATGGGTTTAAATATACAAATGCACCCAAGGATTGTCTTATTAAGTATGCTTAGAAACACCAATATACTATAGATTACTTGTTACGTAACAAGCTCCAACTGAATTTCGGCAAAACTAAAATCATAGTTTTTGGCAAATAATTGAAGCCCTTTTCCTGGTCTTTCAACAGTAATACTATCCAGCAGGTTAGAGAGTTCAAGTACCTGGGTGTCTTTTTTCACTACAGACTCACCGGCAGACAGCGGTTAATTCAGCAAAGCTTTCAGCGCAGGCTATCTTGCGCTTCCACCGTACTTGGGGCAATTCGTACATCCCAGCTGCGCTGCAGATTTTTAATGCCAAATCTGTAGCACAGCTTCTTTATGGTGTCCCCATTTGGATGCCTGCATTTCACAGCTCTATGGAAAGTTTCTGTATAAAATCTTTGGCCTGCCTCGCTGTGTTCCTTATCTGACCCTATGCCTTGAAGCTGGCCAGCATAGGCTTGAGGCCCTGGCTTGGCTCAGATTTTTCAAATACTGGTTCAGAATCTTTTTTTTCTCGGCCCAGGACATCCTGTTTCAAGCACTGCTCTCTGACAATGTATTTCCAAAGACTCTGGCCCTATTGATCAAGAAAATCAAGACTCTCTGGTTGTCACTAGATCTGTTGGGCTCAATACCCCCATCCCAGGTATTCCGCATAATAAAAAATAGAGTCTTGGATATTGAGGGGCAAACCCTACATAGTGCTGCACTAAAGGTTTTTCTCTCCGCTATACTTCCAGCTTCTCCTCTCCCATGTCAGGAGACCGGATTATCTTTATTTTTTAGATCATCCCCAGGACTGCCGGGTATTCACCCTTCCTAGGTGCAATGTTGTACCTTCCAATTTGGTGCAGGGCAGATTTATGGGATTACCAACAGAGCTGAGTGTGTGCCCTTATGGCCAGGGAGCGGTTGAATAATTGCAGCTGTTTTATTGTATGTGGTATCAGGATATCCACCTGCAATACTTGAGCCCCTTCCTTTTCTCCCACTCTGGCTGGGGTGACCCGGATAAAATCTGGCACCTGCTGAGTGGCACTAATAAGGAACTTACCCAGACAACAGCCAGATATATCCATTCCATCATGCAGAGGCATCACATTATGCTGTCACACACCATTGAGCCCTAACGATGTCATCTGGGTATCCCCTTGAATATATGGCATATATGCTTTTTAACATTTTACCGTATCTCACTCTCTTGTACTGTATGCCAATAAAGGTTATGAAACTGAAACTATATTGGGAAAAAGGGAGATAATTACTATTATGGTAATAATTGCAAGACTGATGTTTGCAAGCAACTTGAAGAGTAACAATCTGTTTACCATGGAGGAATGGTATAAGAACAGTCCAGTGACCTGTTAGAAAGCTTACAGATTTTATTTTGCATGTTTTGCGGCATACCTCATCACATTCTTGGAGCACTTCCTCAGGCAGATACGTAGTCATGGGGTTGGGTGGGGCGAATGTGAAGGAATAGAAATGCAAAAAGACCACATTTTTTGCCTATCTTTACAGTGGTGATGGGAAGGACATTGTGGAGAGGACAATGATATGCACACCCCCATCAGTGGACTGTTGCTCTCCCATCCAGGGCCTGAGGAGTGGGCTACCATAACTCCAGAAACAACTGAGGGATTGGGGACACAGGAGCTGAGACAGGAGGCGAGAGGGGTATCCCACTCGCCGGAGTGCTGTCCCTCCTCCATACTGCAGAGAAGGAAGTGCAGACCCAACCTGCCTCACCCCCCAAAAGGACAGAGCAGCGAGGGACAGAAACAGAGGAGATAGGAGGAATACAAAAATTAACCGTTGAAAGGGTTCAGGGAAAAATGGTGGGAATGGAACGGAAGAAGAGGGTGGAGGTAGAGGCAGTGATTGCAGATATAAAAAGGGGAAGAGCAGCTACCGCCAGGCTGGGAATGGGTTTGGATGGAAGACCCATGGACAGGTGCGTGGGAAAGACTAAGAGTGCCCAAGGAGGAGGCAGATTATAGGAAGAGAAGGGAGATCCCTCCGTGACCTTCTTACTGGGGAGAGGCAGAGGCCAGAGAGTGGAGGAGTAAGCTGAGAGAAGAGAAGGAGAGAGTAGAGAGAGAAAGGAGAGAGAGGCTAGAATGGAGAGTGAACGAAATGAGGAGGAAGGGGTTCAGAGAGGACCCTGGAAGACTCCCACACCCGAAAGATGTCTCGTGTGGGGTGACGGCCGGGATGACGAGACCGTGCCCTTGCTCGAAGGTGAAACGGGACAGACAGTGAACCCGAACATCTTGGTGGACTGGCCGGGTCCATGGAACTCCGGTGAGAAGAACCCGTTCCTGGACGATGAATGGAAGCCGCTTCCTGACCCGTTGTCTGAAGGGGAAAGACGTTGGAACCACTTAATAGACACTGGTTATTTGTTAAACACACCAAAAAATATTTAACCTGTTTCTAAACAACAAAAATCTCCTGATTTCTTTGAACCAAGGAAGGAGCCTAGGATCGAACCCTCACAGGAGCCTGAACTGTGGGGACGTGAAGTTCCCAGCAAAGGGTGTAGGGACTCACCACCAGAAAAAATCTGGAAAGAATAGTCCTGCCAGACAGAGGAATGTCCAGAACCTCCTTCAGCCCTTGAAGGGGCAGAAGGAGAGACCTGAGAAGAAGAATATTTAGGAGACACCCCCAGAGAGTTTCTCAAGGATCTGTTGGGTCAAGGACTTCCCAAAAGACCTTGAACCATCCTGGGAGTGGGATTATATTTACAAATGGGACCTCTGGTGAGGGGTCCTAATAAAATAGAGGGTCCTGAAGGGAGAAGTATGAGAATCCCTGTCTCCTCTACAAACCAACTTATTGGAGAGAATGGGGGAAAGGGCTCCGAGGAAGCAAGCTGGCCAAAAGCCAGGGGAACCCACCGCCACTCAACGTTGAAGAAAATGGCAAGAGCGTCAGCGCTGGGAGGAGAAGGGGACAAAAGAACCAGCCCGTGGCCTCCAAAAGAGAAGTGCAACATCACTGTCCTCATTGTGGACATCTCAACCCCCATTGTTAAGAGCAGTATCGTTGGATTTATATATATCATATGATGCCTTTGAGAGGTTCTGGTTGGGAGGGAGCTGCAGTGAATGCCAATCCACTAATTAACAGCCAACAGTTCCCTCTCTACGTCAGATTCTTTTTCCTGCCTTTTTCCCAGTCAGGGGTGTTAGTGTTGTGTCAGTGTGTGAGTTATGGAGTCAGAAGTGAACAGTTAGAGTTAAGTGTTGTCAGTGACTTATGTAACCAGTCCGTTAATTAAGAATGAAGTAAATTTAGTGGTTAAGCTCAGTAATGTAACAAGTTAACATTTCTACATAATGTTTGTTTTTATATAAAAATTGTAAGTAAACAAACATTTTATTCTTTCTAATTGACCAGAGTCTCCGAGTGAAGGTATTGAAACAAATAAGTGCCAGGTAAATTAACAAATAAAGGGGGGACTACTAAGGAAGACTGAAGTTCCATCTGCTCTGTAGGTTCCCAACTGAACCATTTTTATCCGCTGTGTAATTAGAGGAAGTTTTATTTTTTAACTACACTCAGTTTTCCTCACAAACTGCTAAACCTCAACATTTACCTCTTATCCCTTGGTGAAAGGAACAGAGGGATCCCAGACTGTACCTGTCAATCCTACCCCAGGAAAGGGAACTGGGCAGAACTGAAGTGTTGCATGTTAATCCCTCCCCTGTTCTAATAAACCCTGCTTTGTTACAACATTCCTGTCTGGAGTTTATAGAGCACAGGATGGAGGAAGGGAGCCCATCTGACTCAGCTGGGGTCGGAGGGGCTCACAGACATCCTGGCATAGATAAGCCGATTAAGTCATGTAGGTTGACAGAAACCCTGTGTCCAATCCAAGTAAAAGAGATAAGAGTTTAACCTCAGGATGAACTCCTGTGGGGGTGGGATTGCAATCAGAAAGGCCCAAGGGAATAGAAATCAGTTTGACAAACACTGGTTTTAAAAATGTACATCCTACATTACTGCTACTTCTTGTTCCTCTTCTACTGGAGGTGGCAAGGCATCATGGCTATTCTGATTTTGGCTGTAGCTGCTTTAACAGTGATGTAACTGCATTCAGACCAGTCTTCAAACTCTGACTGGAAGAAACGTTCAACTGAAAAACCCTTCCTGCACTCGTTTGTTTTACCTTACGTGATCAGTGATACCAAACGGAATTTTTTTGTTTCTGATTTCACCTGAAGTGACGGATCCTGTACTGCAGGATTTAAACATGAGTATTTGCTGAAGAAAGTGAAACGAGGAGCCAGTAGCGTGTTATAGCAAAACGTATTTTTTGCACCTGAAAATAACAAGTTGTATTTGGCATAAGCTTTCGTGGATTGCACAGCAGCCCGCATCTTCACCTGCTTTTTCGTGCATCTAAAGAAACAGAACCAACATGACTTTGACCCAACTCCAGAAGGCAGTGGAAGACAGGAGGGCCTGGCGTGCTCTGGTCCACGGGGTCACGAAGAGTCGGACACGACTTAACTAAACAACAAACAACAACAAAGAAACAGATTTTAAGGTGCCGCACAGGAACAATAATAATCGCGAGAAGAACTTATAATAACAATGCTATGTTGTACAGCACAATGTTATGCTCCAAAACAAGATCCAATGGCGTTCAAAGGAGCATCCTTCCAGGAAAGGTTTTAGAGGATTTGTCTCTGCTCTTTTTAAAAAAAATTCCACAGAATATTTCGGAATTTTGAATTTTTTAAAATGTCTGTAATACTTAGCAGAAGCCACTGCCTGGACGACGATTAGAAGCAGAAGAAAAGTGGACGCGCGGAGCCAAGCGCTTTCAGAACCTGGCGCCGCCGTCCCACAAGCGACTGCCAGGGGTACGGCTTTCCGGCTGCTGCAGATTCGTCGCAGCCCCGCCCACCCCTCCCGGCCCTCCTCCGCCTTCCGCCCTCCATTCCCACCCCCTCCTAACACGAGGACTGGCTGATCTCGCGCTCTGAGTTCCATTCGTCAGCTTGGCTCGGCTTTTCCCTCCGCCGCTCGATTGGCTCGGTGCTCGCTCGCGACTCCGCACTCGATTGGTAGGCGCTCGACCAGGTAACCTGGCCTTGGTAGTAACACGGAGCGGCAGCAGCGGCGGCGGCTGTAGGTGTAGTAGTGGGAGAGATCGCCGGCGGGTTTGGGTCGTTCCGTCCCGGGCCAGACCCCAGCCACTTCGGCACCAACCACTTCCCACCACACTCGGGCCCTTCCCAGGACTCGAGTGCGCCAGGCCTTGGTCACTCCCTGCATCAGGTAGGCTCTGGGCCTAGAGGCTCTGGGCCTGGTTCTTCTCGAGGGGTGGTGGTGGTGGTGGTGACCAGGTTCTCTCAGGCTGGTGAGAAGCCGCAGCCAAGGCGGCCCTAAAGGGTGGGCCAGAGGGGATTGGGTGGCGAGAGGGGAAGGCTCGTACTGAAGGGCGAGACGGAGGGGTCACAAGGAAGTAAGGCTCGCCCGGCGCCGAGCTTCACCACCCCGCCCACCTGGGGATTGCGAGCGCCCGGTCCTTCGCCCGACGAGGTTGCCCAGTGGCCGCATTTCCTCTCTCCCGACGGAGAGAATGAGGTCGCCGCAATCTTGTTCCCCTGGTTCGCCTTCTTGGGACCCGTTCCTTGACAGGAAAGAGGCCCGTCTGTTGGGTGTATTTCCGGAGCCGTCTTTCTTGTGAATATGAGGCCTTTATTGAGAGGCGGACCTTGTTTGTTATTTTCTGATTCATTTATTATTTTTAAAAAATATCTCTTAGGGTATGCAAATTCTTCCGTGCATTTTCTTCTCTTTCTCTGTAGTTTTTCCTCTTCCGAGGTGGCAAAAAAGGGGTGGCTCTGCCCTAAAATGTTGTTATAGTACAGTCCTGTGCACTTTTAGCCGAGACTAAACCCAGTTCAGCACAATGGGATTGCATTGATGGAAACGTTTCAATGGGGAGCCATTATTGTGGATGCTACACAGATTTCATATGGGACTAAATGTGTAATCTTGTGTATATATACTTTTGAATTAGCTTCATTAAACCCATTGGCTTAATGCTCAAATGCTCAAGATTGCATTGTAATGCAGTTCTTTGCCAATTGGAGTGTGTTTATGTTTGTGCTTGTTACTCTGAAAGAACAAATGGGACCTACCTTCTCCTCAAAAAATCGCAGGCTAACATTGAAGGTAGGCACAATAGAAATAGGTAAGCGAAAAACTTTTATGGCTGAATGCTTTCCTTTCAGTTTATCTTTAAAATGTAGATTACCTTTAGTTATTTTAAAATGCTGTCTGAACCCACTTGTTATGATGTATAAAAAAAGAAAGATAAATTTTGCCATTAATTTTTAAGAGAAGTATCTTAGAATATATGTTGGATGGTTCTCTGGACCAATTTTGTTGTGCACTAAATATAAAATTATTAGAGGCTGTGGAGATCCAAGCACTGTACCCTAGTTAATGCAGAAAAACAACATTTCACTAGGAAAGAATGATAGCATTGTTTCTCTAGAGATGCAGTTTCCTCACCAGTTATTACATCTAATCATATGATAAAATGGTTTATTGGATATAGCTATGTGGATATCATGTGCATTTATTGTTTGTGGATTGGGGCAACATAACTTTGCTGTACAAAGGCGTTAGAACAATGATATCCACAGAGTTTACATTTTGCCCTAGCTAACAATTCTTTCTACTGTTGTTAGTTTTGCCTCTTTAGTTTAGTTTTGAGGATACCACATCATTTTCCCCCAACACGCAATGCTCTGAATAAGTAAATATCTCTTAAAATGTTGCAAATTTTCAATCTCATGAGTAAAATTAAGAAAACATGCCCTTTAGCCTACATGGGTATCTCCCAGTCCTCCACAACAAGGCATTTCCTGCTATTTTTATGCCATTCTGTAACTGGTATAGCATTATGCCATCTTGTCTCTGTGTGTCTATCTGTGTGTGTTGTGTCATCAAATCAGAACTGGGTTAGAGCAACCATAATGGAGCTTTCAATGTGAGAGAGTTATTTAAAGAAAGGTTTTACCAGAGCCATACCTGCTGAGTTTTCATGGCTGAGCAGGGATTCAAACCCAGGTCTCTTGAGTTCTGGTCCTTCACTCTATCTAGTAGACCACAGTGGGTATTAAGTCTCATAAAGTGGTGTGAAACTGCTAGCATAATGCAAAAGAAAATGTGTTTGACAAATACCTTTCAAGATCACCCAAATGCAAAAATAGGCAATACCTTTATAGACCACTAAAAAATCATCACACAATAAACATGTAATCCTCTCCCTTTTGGGGCACAATATAATAAAACAGATGTTTGAGAACTGCATATATTTTACTATTTTACTATGGTACTACTACTTTTGTATTAGAGGAAAGTAAAATTCATGATGACTTTTTTGACATAGGCCATTAGAAAAAAAATCTGAGGATGTTCTTGAGATTTCTGTTCTGGTGGTACGGTGAGAATGGGCCTGACTCAAATGTGAAGAGACTATGAGCATTGTATGCTGTTCTTTGCAGGTTGAAGACATTGTACTGATTAGGATGATGTGCTATCTGAAACATTACAGAAGTTAAAATGTAATCCCTGTTCTGTTCTTCCCCTTTTGTAGTACTCTGCAGAAGTGGATGTTAACTTGAGGAAGTCAAGAATCTATTTAAAATGTGTCTTTCCTCTCCATACCAATGATATAGTATGGAGAAGAAGGTGTCCTCAATTCTGCCTTTCTGCATAAAGCTATAGAGTTTGAGATCTAAGTAGTTCAAGGCTGGATATGCTTAAAATAATCTGTTAGATAATTTGTGAATGCAAGCTTTTCTGCAGATATTCAAGGAAGTAAATTCACAAATGCCTTGATTATTTACTGAATTTCTACGACAATTAGGAAGTTATTCCACTTATCTTCAGTTACATTAACTCGGTCTACTCCAACCTGTGTAAGGATTACTGACTTTAATATTGTCTCGGAGGTTGTTAAATACTTGAATGGACTTGGCATGTTATTTTATTTGCTGTGTTTAAGAAATGGTTCCTTCAGTTTTTCCTTATAGAATCTGGCATTTTAGATGGTCATCATCTTTGTAGTTAATCTTTTGAATTATTTTCCACTTACCAGTGCTCTTCTTTTACTGAGATATTCAGGTAAACACAACCTGTGTGTAACCTCTCTGCTTGGAATTGTTGAGCAAGAGAAAATAACTTCTTGAGCTTTGAAAAGCAGTGCTTGTGTTCATGCAGAGTATATGATGGCATTAGTTTTATATGATGGCATTAGTTTTTTAAGGCGTATCATTCCTTGTTGCCTCATTTCCTTTGTTGACATTTTTCTTAAGAGTGTCTAGCCAGTCATTCCTGCTGTTTGTTTTTAATTATTTGTTAGTTCTTCATTTGAGATTATCTGGAGTTGTTTTAATTTAGCCTCCTAATTTTTTCTCATATGCCAGTTACATATAATTTATGAATCTGGAAAAAATATAATCTTACTATTGTCATTACTGAAATTGTCTAGAGCAACATATTGTACAAAATACAAATTGGTCTAAAGAGTAACAGTCAGCAGGAAGTAGCAGGTTAATGCTTTAAGCCAAAGTACTGGAACACACATTTGAATGGTAGAACTGAGAGGTTGCATACTGTGGAAACTACGTAGTAGTAAACCTGTTAAATGAACTTTCACTGTTTATTGCTAGTTTTGTTGTGAAACAAAGGAAATGGAAGTATAAATGCATTCTAATACTGTATAATAATCAGTATTTATTAGAATATGGAAGTTAGAACACATAGATTTTACTTGTTTTGGCTACCTACCTGGTGTTCTAAGGAAGTTTGGGTGAGAGGACATTTACTTTAAGGTTACATGTCTGTTGAAAGAAGTATCTCTTTATATATATAGTGAGGCTTGTTCTCCAGTAAAAATGTAGGATGGGAATAGGGTTCCATAATATTTCTGGAAGTATTTTGAAATTCCAGAAAAAGCAAGTGATGAAGAATATTTGGTGCTGTAGAAAAGACATAGAGTCTTAGCATGCTGTTAGGATTGCATCCTAAATAAGTAAAAACATCAGAGTGGACAACTTTACACCTTCCAAATACTGTTGGAGGGCAGCTCCATTCAGCCTTAGCATAATCAGTAGAGAAGAGGTGCGCAAGCTGCAAGCCAGCTAAATTTCAAGACTGATGTACCGTATTTTTCTGTTTATAAGACGACCCAATGTATAAGATGACCCCCCTTTTCTAACCCCCAAATTAGAACATTTAAAAATTTGCACGATCGCACCCCTTTGGTCCTGAAGCCTTTCATGGCTGGTTCAGGATCAAAGGGGTGCGATCCTGCTGCCCTTTCACTGCTGCGTTACCCACTTCCTAAGCCCCACGGGGCTTAGGAAATGGGTAACGCAGCCATGAAAGGGTGGCACGCTCACACCCCTTTGATCCTGAAGCCCTTTCATGGCTGCTTCAGGATCAAAGGGGTGCGAGCGTGCCGCCCTTTCACGGCTGCTTTACCCTGTGGCTTCGCAAAAGGCAGGGAAAGCGGCTGCCTTCCGTGTATAAAATGACCCTCAATTTTTTGTCTAATTATTTAAGTAAAAAGTGTCATTTTATACATGGAAAAATACGATAGTCTTCCTTGCATCATAGGAAAAATTGACTCAAGAACATGTTGTGAATTGGGTAGAAATTTTTATCCCCCGAGTGTAGAATTTTTAAAATTTATTTATTTATTTATTTTATTTATTAAATTTATACCCCGCCCATCTAGACCGAAGTCTACTCTGGGCGGCTAACAATAATAGATAAAATAAAAACAATATAATAAAATAAGATGAAAGTACTATTTGCTGGATACTTATGAAAGATCCCTGTTCTAGAGGTGGCAGTTTAGTGGAGTGCCAAGTTTCAGGCCTTTCAGTGCTTTAGTACCTTAGAAAATATTGATCAGAATCCTGTTGTGCAGTGTGTGAATGGTATAACATCTAGTGGCACATTGCCATAAGCAGGATGGATAAAAATCAGTGATTTTTAAAAATTGAATAACTTAATTCACAATTTAGATACATTTGATTTAAATCAAATCCACCCTGGCCATAAATTGAGAAATCTCCATAGATATTAGCTATTACATGCTGAGTCATGTGAGTAGGTGTGCAACAAATAATGCCTACAGAAATTTCTTAACTTACAGCAATTCACTGCCCAAAGGCGTCCCTTTTGCATAACTGTGCAACGGGATTTTGGCTGTTAAATTGCTGGAGATCCTGTATAATGCATCGTTTTCCTAAGATGTATCTTTCAAAATGTTTTGTGAGATTTGAATAGTTTTTGTCTTTGTTGCCTTGTTTTGTTGCAGCAAAGGGCTAGTGATGATTGCTTTAAAAATTGCTTATAAAAGTTGTATTTTTTTGAACCACTTGGGTTTTGAAATGTTTCTATATGCCTCTATTCCTAGCCAAAAAGGAACAATATCAGGTTGTGGAAGGGGTTATGGAGCGATTTGCAAACCTTTGTCTAAAAAGATTAGGAGTGGTGTTCTAATCCACAGCACCAGAGGTGAAACCTACCACCTTTGAGCTGTTTCTGCAGCTTCCATTTCACAACTTGTTTTAAACAGGGAAACCTGGCATGCACATCTGATCTTGGATTTTAGAACTTTTTTGTTTCTTCTGCACCACTCACAGCTGTGTAATGCACAGCCCGATGAAGACTCATGTGGAGTTGAAAGATAGCTTAAGTTTGTGATCGAAGTATATAATCTAATCCTTGTCTTCACACTGTGTACAAGGACCACACAGTTTTTTTTAATTTTTTTGTTGGAGTTCTTGGTTTGAAATGACAAGTTTATCCTCTGAGAGTATGACCAATTGACTTTCTATTATTTCATTATTAGTTTATAGATTTTTGAAAAGCACTATATAGAAGGATTGTAGGTTGCCTTTTTCATCTTTATGGACTGTGTTCATAAAGATTTTGCCATCTGCAGATGGCAGTATGTCTGGAAGACTCAAATGCGGGGTGGCTAGATTTATTGGATGAAATTCTGTGGTACAACTTTACGCCATCAGTGTCCATATTTTTTTGTAAATGAAATTTCTGACCACCTCCCCCTGCCGCGAAGTTACAAGGCTCCCTTGGTATCCCTTTTCTTTTAGGGAAGCTGTTGGAGGCTTCAGGGTGGAAGATAGTGTTTCAGTTCTGAAAGCTGCCACTGGTAGTGAAGTCATCCCTGTGGCATTGATTTGGAAATTAAAAACTTACCTCCATGGCCCTCAATGGCTTCGTGTGAAAGGGATTCCACAGAAGTTTCAGGAGTTGTGGAGGGAATTGATTTTTTTTAACGTTCCAAAAATACTGCTGCAGCTGATGACATCAACAGCCTTATGTTGCATTGCTGCATGAACAGGATTCCTGCTAGTGAAATGTTCTTTGTGAGCTCCACAGTATTCTTTTCAAAAATTTGGAAAACATTTGGGGAAAACAGCTAGGGACTTCTGTGCATAGCCAATTTCTGTATTAGATGGGAAAAACAGGAGGAAACTTTATGTGTTGTATATGCTTCTACAACAGAAGCATCTTGGTATATACTGAGAATAGCTTTTGCTATACTGGATTTCTACTTAGCAGGCCTGTACTTAGTAGATGAAGGAAGAGAATATGTGGTGAACTGCTCAGGAGGCTAAACATTTATTTCTGGAAGGGAAGTGCCAACGAGAGCAAGAGACTGTATTTAACTCTGCAGGAATAAGGGTCTACATACTAGGTACTTGAAACACCATTCCCATCTGTTATTTATTATATTGATACAGATACACACATTCTGTGAACAACAGTGGGCAGATTAGTTGGAGCCCTCAAGCTTGTGATATAGAAGCCTTGGGAAGAACACATTTTTAAGCTGTACAACTTTTTTGGCCCCCAATGATTTAATATTTGAGACAAGAGCAAGGACTTCAAGTAAAGTAGTGCACAGAATTCAAGATTTGTAGTGAAAAGATGGTTACAGTCCAGTCAATAACAAGATTATCAAAAGATTTATAAAAACAGTTGCCTGTAAAATAACTCAAGAATACAGCAGGTATGACTCCAGTGAAATGTGGGACAATAATAGTACAAGATGCCTTATACTTACATCATGTACAGACTTGTCCCATTCTTTTTTAACCGTTCAGTGCTATTTACATTTTTACTCTTCAGGCACTTTTGAAGGTCTCTAAAAAGTATTAACAAGGACAGGGTCCATAGATAGATTTTTTAAAAAAGGTATTATACTTCATCTTTCTTTTAGAGTGGACTCTTTGTGACCTTTCTTTATACAGTGGTGCCTCGACTTACGAATGTCCCGACTTACGACCATTTCGAGTTACGACCAGCTCCGGCCGCAAAATTTTGCTTCGACTTGAGGCCGGAGCTTCGAGTTACAACCAAAAAAGGCGGGAAATTCAAATTGCTAACCGTTGGTAGGCGAAGAGGCTGCTTCTTTGTAGCTCTTTCACCCCAACGGTTAGAGTGAGTGCGATCGGAGGAGGCTTCGGACTGCCTGGTAAGGTGAGGTGCTGCGTTCTGCTTTTTAAAAACTGTTCTGGGTGGGTTTTGCAGCGTGATTTTGGGCTGGGGGGTTATGTTTCTGTGCTGTGATGGGTCTTGGGGGGTTTGTTTGTTTTTTGGTTTCCCCCCCCATTTCTGATGGGTCTTGGGGGGTTTGTTTGCTTTTTGTTTTTTTTTTCCCATTTCCGATGGGTCTTGGGGGGTTTGTTTGCTTTTTGGGTTTTTTCCCCCCCATTTCCGATGGATCTTGGGGGGTTTGTTTGCTTTTTGCTTTGCTTTTTTTGCATTTCTGAAGGGTCGTGCACGCTTTGCTTGCTTTCTGCTTTGCTTTTTTTGCATTTCCAATGGGTCTTGCACGGTTTGTTTGCTTTCTGTTTTGCTTTTTTTGCATTTCCGATGGGTCTTGCACGCTTTGCTTGCTTTCTGCTTTGCTTTTTTTGCATTTCCGATGGGTCTTGCACACTTTGCTTGCTTTCTGCTTTGCTTTTTTTGCATTTCCAATGGGTCTTGCACTCTTTGCTTGCTTTCTGCTTTGCTTTTTTTGCATTTCCGAAGGGTCTTGCACGGTTTGTTTGCTTTTCTCCCCCCCCCCCTTCGGCCGGAACGGATTAATCACGTTTCCGATGGGTCTTGCATCTTGGGTTTTTTTTTTGGGGGGGGTGATTTTATTTTTCGGCCGGAATGGATTAATTGCATTTCAATGCATTCCTATGGGAAATGGTGCTTCGACTTATGACCATTTCGAGTTACGACCATCTTCCGGAACAGATTAAGTTCGTAAGTCGAGGCACCACTGTATTTTATTTCTTAAACAGTATTTTTGTTCTGTTTAGCTTTCATAAGTAAAGCCAAAACATAAGATGTTAAAAAATGTTTTTTTTTCCCTGTGGCCACATTCCTTATCCAGTTGTTGTCTGAAAATTTAGATGAAAGCAAATTATGTAGCAATCTTTCTGAAATTATTAGCACTGACTATTGATTGTCCCAAGACTTGCTCTTAAATTTATTGTGATTCCTTTAGATTTATAAGTGAATGTTTTGTCTGAAACAGTCAGAGTCAGAAGGTTTGTTCTGAAGAACAAATAATGTTATGCATGGCAAACAAGGTGTTTTATCATTAAGAATGGAAGTCTTCCAAATACAGACAGGAGCTTTTGCTCAGTTTTGTGGAGTGACTGCCTGGTATTTTGGTGTGCAAAATTGGGACTATTTTATGGATTGCTGCTATCCACACTGTGTGAGTCGGTTACAATAAAACTAGTTGACAATCTTCAAGTAGGAATTTGATAATTTGAGAAGCACCTCTTGATGTTTGTGATTCTGCAAGTGTTGTCTGATGGAGAGCAACTAATTTATTTATTTTCATTTGTATGTTTCCTTTTTCCCAATTAAAGGACCCAAGGCGGCTCACAAGTTATTAAAAGCAAACGAATTAAAACCACAATAAATTCTAACACTAAAAATTTGAACAACTAGCAGTATTAAAATAATTAATTAAAACTGTTAAAAGCCTTTAAGACACATTAAAACACACATAAAATAAATAGTGTCCAGCACTCAAGATCAGAAACTGCCCAATTAGTTAAAAGCTGGTCTAAAGAAGATAATCTTCACCTCTCACTGGAAGGATGGGGGGGAAGCAAACTAGCCTTCATTGGAGGGGCATTACACAACTTGGGAACAGCCTTGGAGAAGATCCTCTCTCGCTTTCTCACCAGATGTACCTATGAAGGATGTGGGACTAAGAGAAGGGCTTTCTTTGAAGATCCTAAGAGTCAAAAAGGCTTGTACAGTGAGATATGTTCCATCAGATAGCTTGGACCAAAACTGTATAAGGCTTTATAGGTCATAAACCATAGGAATTATTAGTATTGTGGGTGTAACTCTGCATTTATGAACAGTTCTTGTTTAATTGTATAGTTCTGCTAGACCAAGGGTGTGCAATTTCCAAAGGCTGGTGGCTCCACACACCTTCCTCTGGACTCTAGAGGGTTATGCTGACTCTTAATGGCTCTAATTTTTCAATCAAAAATGCCCCATTCAACCTCAGTGGGGTGTATGGGGGAAATTTTGCTATGATGCCCCCTGCTTATTTAGACCTATGGAGGGCTTTTATTAAAAAAAAGGAGAGAAAGGGAAGTGAATGGAAGTCATCCACTTAACTGGAAACCTTCCAGTGCTCTAAAAGGGCCCCCAAAACAAGTTAGAATTGCCCCATACATCTCCTAGAGAGCACAAGGGGTAGTTTCTTTGTTATGAAGTATTTAAATGTGGTTATTTTGGGGGCACTGTCTATCTTCACCTTAGATCTATTTGACTCATTTTTATTAGTTGACAAGTATATCTTGTGAAAAGTGTCTTGAGTTGAGCTTGAATGTGATTCAGATTGTGTAATGTAATCTGGATGTGTATAATCAAACAGATGCAGTGCACTTCTAAACATGTTTACTCAGAAGTAATTTCCAGTATATTTAATGAACCTTGCTTTCTGCTACCTTTCCACTATGTTAGCTTAACATTGCAGCCCAACACAATGTTCTGTTTAGTTAATCGTACTTTAGCTTTGTTTCAGTTAAGATTTCATATTGACTTCAGTGTTTTGTAGTTCATGAATGGCATACAACAAATGAAGTAGAAAGGTATGAGATTCTGGAGTCTGTCAGCTTAAGTGGCTTTGGATTGGACTATTGCTGATACAAAAGATGCTCAGATCATTTCTTGTGGACTGTGTTTCCCATAGAATACGTAGTGTATATTGTTACCCCCAGAACTTCAGTAGCTATACATGATTGTCATTCCTTACATACTTTCGAATATTTTCAGTTTAGTAAAACACAGATTTCATCTTTCCTACATGGACTTTATAAACATTGAAACACCCCATGATGTTGCTTCTTTTTCCTCAAGTAAATCAAGGCTGCTGTTCTTGAATTTGGCCTTGTACCTAATACTTCCTTGTAATCCATTGTTTACTAAAAATGTTTGTCATCTAATTTGTTCTGCAAAAAGATACCTTTTTCATGTCTGTTATGTCACAGTAAATTGATACCCTTTGCAAATTAAGACAAAAATAAATGGATAGTATTAGTTGTTGCAGGTAAAAACTGCAGTCTTTGAAATATGCTTAGGAAGGAGACTGGGCTTTTGATGACAGAGTGGTTCAAAAATAGCACCACTCTTTCTTTAAAAATATGTGTGTGCACATGTACACGTGTGCACTTGAAAAGAGAGTCTAGAGCAAGAAGATACACTTTGTAGGGCAAAGATATATCTGCTTTTAAAGATGCCCTTCATGGGATCTCATCAGGTTTCCTGAAGAGGAGGAAGCTATGGAGCAAGGAAGACCATGGTTGTTATTTGTTTGTATCTTGATAGGGTACTTTGGTTCTGTAGGTCCTGGAATACCAGAACCTGGAACTTAGGGAGAAACCACTAACAAGGCCCTCTAGTAAAGATTTTGGATTCTGTAGCTCACAGCAATTTTCATCTGTGGACTGAAGTTAGTAGCTGTTCTTAGCTTAGTAAGTGATTTCAGAGTGCTTTTCAGCAAAAGAAGAATTCAGGATCAGAGAAGGTGCAGGAATGAGTGAATGCCAGCAGCAGAAGTGAAAAAGAGAATTCTTATAGTTAAGTTTTATATAGAAAATGATGCTGGCCTGAAACTCATTTTCCTTACAAATCAAAAGGATTATGAAGAGCAAACAACAGGGACAGCAAAAGATCATTAACCACCTTTGGTGGGGCAGTCCCTGCTGTCAAAAATCCAAACAAGATAGGATTGCTGAATGAATGTGACTTTTTCTGTGAGGTACTAGATCTGTGGCCTGATTTTTTTGGTCCTCGAGAGGAACTTTGACTTGTACCTTTGGCTAATTAGAATTATATGATTCCTTGTTCTGTGTGTGCATTCAAATGGTTCACTGAGTCCATTCTATTTTCCCCCATATTCTCTGTCCTGTGTGTACCATCATTGTACATGACAGTTCTCCAGCCTCTCTGCAAATCAGAAGACTATTATCTCATGCGTGCATATTTTTTGTCTTACACACCTCTTCTGGGGCACAGGCAGTTGTGTGTGCTGCATCATGGCAGCAAGGGTACAAGTTATGTCGAATATGCTATACATTCTTACATTGTATTATAAAGAATTATTTGCATTGCTCTGTTAAGGAACATAGAGGCCCAGCGGTGGAAACTTTTTTCTTGGTTGACAGAGACATTGAGCCTGGATTTAATTTGTGCCAAAGCAAGCAGAATTAGCTTTAGAATGTTTTTGTGCCTAATGCAGATGCAGGAAACATGTGACATGTGTTCCATTCCCCCTCCCCATATGCTTCCAAGTCCAGCTTAAAACTAGATTGTTTGAAATGCAACCAGATGCTCTTCTGTGGTTCCAAAACACAAATACAAAATTTAGCCCCTGATCCACAGATCAGTGTACATGCATATAGCCAGATACTGCTGCCACTGTAGGGCTGGCAGGCATCCATGCTCAACTTCACTGTATTGTATAGTGAGTCTTTTTAATCCCTCCTCAAATACACATGTGCCCAGCAAGTCCCGGTAGGTTCACATTTTTTCTTATCATAACTGAATTTTCTGTTCTTTGGCTGCTCTGAGGAGGTGAGGTGGCAAACTAATGGGATAGGAAATGGTTTCTGCCTCCACCGTGGCTGATGTAGGATCTTAAACCATTATTTTGCCCCCTTCCCTCTAGTTCATCCTTTTTCCATAAACCACCTCCTCCTGCTGCAGCTAAGATGGTCAAAACACAGAAGGCACTGAGCCTCTCAAAACGTCCCTCCTCAGGTATTGATCTTTTTTTCTTTATCAGAGTCAACTCACACTTTTTCAAATGATCATATAGATAATTTGGGACATCTGAACCATGAGGAGAAGTTTAATGCATAGTGCATTGGAATGCTGCTTTGAAAGTACTGTCAAAGAAAAGCAACAGAAAAAAATCAAGCAACAGTACACAATAGTCAACCTTTGCAATGGTATACAGGGTTATTGGTGTATCTCAGCTAGGTTAATGTGCTGACATGAAAGCTAAACTAACACTTTTAGTCACTCAACCTATGCTTGTGAAAACAAGCCTTAATTTATTTGCTGGAACTATCCTGCGTGTATTTTAATGTAGTAAAAACACTTTTCTTCAAAATGCATTAAGTCCCTTTGCCAGGTAGAGTATGTTGAATCTTCATTCGGAATGTTAAAGGTTGAGCCCAGTGTATGAGCATTGGGATGTTCTTTGTGTTAGATTAGTGATTTCCACAGGTAGGAATGGAAAAGACATTTGTCTGATTTGTGTTTACATATGGAAGTACCCATTTTCAACTGCCAACAAAAGGGGAGAATGCTTTCTTTTTGGAAATCAGTGTACGCCTGAGGCCCGGGGTTTGCCATGCATTTCAGAGGGAAAAACAATTAAAACATCCACCTGAAGCCATGCTCATACTTGAAAATTGTCATTAAAAATGCATACAAATGCACATTATTGAATTTAAAGAGTTGCATACATTAGCAAAATATGTATCAGAAATGGTGTATAAAATATGCACAGATTTCTGTGTGAAGAGAAAATACAGAATGGGGATAAAAGAAGAATGATGGTGGGGTTCTGAAAAGTGCAGTAGCCAATTTTTTGCTTTCCACCTATCCAGCAGGTTGCTGTATGGGTGACTTTGGGTTTCTCTATATTTTAAAGTGTAAAGACAGAAAGTGAGTAACTCTTCCTGCTTCTTTCCCCATACCTGAGTTATGGATTTACTCTTGTGTGTGAATCTGTGAGTGAATGCATGGTTTTTCTATCTAAGAACAAAGGAAATGGAAGAGACTGAAAAGTGAAACAACTTCTCTGGAAACCATGAAGTAACTATACAGTAATTGATTGAGTGGTATTATAGATACATTGCTGTTCTCCAGAGAATCTAGTTTGAATCTCATGGTAAAAGTATGGATCTGGTATTGTATTTTAAGCCTTAAGGTTTACTTACATTACAGTGGTGCCTCAATTTACGACCATAATCCGTTCCAGAAGATGGATGTAACTCGAAATGGTCGTAAGTCAAAGCACCATTTCCCATAGGAATGCATTGAAATGCAATTAATCTGTTCTGGCCGAAGAAAAAAATCACCAAAAAAAAAAAAATCACTGCAAGACTCATTGGAAATGCGATTAATCCCTTCCGGCCGAAGGGGGGGGGGGGGAAGAAAGAAAAGCAATCAAGCGTGCAAGACCCATTGGAAATGCACAGAAAACAAACGGAGCAGATCGGAAATGCACAGAGAACAAAGGGGGCAGGTCGGAAATGCAAATAAAACAAAGGAAAAAGCAAGGGAAGCATGCATGACCCATCGGAAATGGGGAACCCCCCCAAAAAAGCAACCAAACCCCCCAAGACCCATTGGAAATGGGGGGGGGGAAAGCCTAAAAACAAATAAACCCCCCAAGACCCATCGGAAATGGGGGAAAAAAAACCAAAAAACAAACAAACTCCCCAAGACCCATTGGAAATGTGTACCAAAAAGGAACCAAGACCCATTGGAAATGGGAAAAAAACCAAAAAACAAACAAACCCCCCAAGACCCATCACAGCACAGAAACATAACCCCCCCAGCTCAAAACCACGCTGAAAAAACACCCAGAACAGTTTTTAAAAAGCAGAAAACAGCACCTTACCTTACCAGGCAGCCCGAAACCTCCCTGAAAACACACACACACACGCTCACTCAGAAGCAGAAGGAGGCAGTCCCAAGCCTCCTCCAACGCACACTCTCTAACTGCTGGGGCGAAAGAGCTACAAAGAAGCAGCCTCGTCGCCACCTACAGTTAGAAATTTGAATTTCCCGCCTTTTCCCCCTGCCTTTTTCTGTTCGTAAGTGGAAGCTCCGGTCGCAAGTAGAAGCAAAATTTTGCGGCCGGAGCTGGTCATAACTCGAAATGTTCGTAAGTAGGGACATTCGTAAGTCGAGGCACCACTGTATAACACATGAGTATAATGTTTTTGAGAAAGTGTGGTGTAGGCCCTAGGGGATGGAGTATCAGACAAGGACTCTGGAGACCTGGGTTCAGATTCCTGTTCAGCCATTCTTACTGGGATGGTGGCCATTCCTTGAACATATCACATACCTTGGGAGCCCTATAATATTTTTGAAAGCAGAACTTGAGGACTTGAAACATTGTCATTTTTATACTACTGCCTCCAGAGTCAGTCATCCTACTCCAAAACACAATGAAGACTTAATTGTGCTCAACGCAGACTAGGAAATTTTAATAAAATATATACAGATTAACTGAGTTCATATAAACTTGATCTGTTATATTTGAGAGAGTCTCTGGAGAAAACTGCCAGCTTTCTGTAGCAAGGAAGATTTCTGATTGCTCATTAAAATATCCATCTTTCTAAGCAGCTGTTGTCTTTACTTGGGTCCTGTACTTTACCAAGTACAGGAAGACAAAAAGTGATATAGCAACACTAAACTTAATGTGTTTGGCTATCTTATTTGTTGGCCAGAATCCATTTGAAATATTTATGCTGACAAGTGCAGTGCTGAATAGCCACTTTTTAATGAATCTGATTGAATTCGTAGTACCATGTCAGTTCAGTGATTAAAATAAAATAGCTTGACAAGAGTATCCGTTTAGCAGACTGGACAATTAAACAGTGAAGTGTACCTAGTAAGAGCGGGACCTGCTGTCTGCTAAATCCCTGACCATAATAACTGTGTGTTGCTGATCATACAAATTAAGTCTCAGAAGAAGAATTTCTTAGAAAAAAATTATTCAGGATTACCAACTGTAGAACATTCTTTGTGGCATGTCTGAACTGAAATTATTTCTCCTGAGCCAATCATTCTGCCACCTGAAATTTTAATGATGTAAACCGCTTTGGGTTCTTTTTAAGAAGAAAAGCAGGATATAAATCAATAAATAAGACTTGCGCTGCATGTACCGCAGCTATAATGTGGGTTTCCCCTGTTTTATAGTCTAATAATGATGATGGAATACTAGGTTGATGTGGGATATAAATAATGACAATAACTATCAGCCTTTGGAAATGTAAAGTTTGGACTTAGAAAATATTTCTTCCCCATTTAGATTTCCATGAAGAGAGCCTTGCAAGTTGCAGATGGCCCTTTTGTAGATTCTTGGCTTTTCTGATCCAGCGCTTGTTTGTGACTCATTCCTCTGCACTGAGAAACTAAAAGCCATGAAGGTTGTGCCAGAGAAGAATGCTGTGCGAATCCTGTGGGGCCGAGAACGAGGTACACAAGCTTTGGGAGCACAACGACTTCTGCAGGAGTTAGTGGAAGACAAAACGCGTTGGATGAAATGGGAGGGAAAGGTAAGGTTCTTGATAGCACATTTGTAAGATGGCCTAAACAGGGCGAGATGCCTAACTCTAAAGCAGAACATTGGAGTGGACAGCCATTCTAGCTCAGTGTTGTCCAAAATGGCTAGTGTTTTGGACAGGACTATTTTTACAGCTCTACCTCAGAATGTTAGGAACTGAACATGGAACCTGTTCCAAAGCATGTGCTTTTGCTTTGAGTTGTAGCCAGTGTGTGGCCATTTTATCTGTGGGTAATGGAGCTTAGTATATTTGCTTGGTAGCTGTATTTGGCTTAAATATTTCTGTTTGGTACATGTCAGAACAAATATTGGTAATATTCTTTTTGAAATTAAATAACTCATTGATTACTGTGGAAGTAAAGTATTATGAACATGGGCCCATTTCCCTCTGTTGGCTTCATGAAAGGGTTGGGGTGAAGGTGTGTGTAAAAGATACCTTGAGCTCAGTAAATGTTATGTATTTTGATTTTTCAGAAGGTTGAGTTACCAGACAGTCCACGTTCCACCTTCCTTCTAGCGTTCAGCCCGGACAGGTATATATTTACTTCTTTTCTGTTTTCTTCTAAATACTCTCTTTCAGAATAGTTTGTGAAGGTGAGTTTCCCCAGAGAACTTGGAGCTGAGGGTTGGCAAAGTATACTTCAACTTCATAATATCAAGCTCTACTGATGTTTTTATTGTTTGATGCTGCTTGTCTCTATCAGAGATCTTTTAAATAAATGACAATGGCAATTAGATAATAGGATTTTGGAATAACTTTGTGTCAGGAACTTGCCATATTCTCTGTCATGAGAGTGGATGGGTGGAATCATATTTTACAGTCTTTGACTCCCATCAGCTCCAGTATAGTCAGTGGTGAGGGTGATGGGAATTCCAGTCCAAAAATATTTGAAATGCCACAGTGGCTTACCCATTTTACATGGATCCTACAGTGACTATAAGGCCTTCTGTGGTTTGTGCAGTACCCTTTTTCATTCAGTGTATACAGGATTCACTTTTCTACCTTCTGAGACATCACATTTTATTTTCATTGATTTGGTTTCATAAAGTGATACAAGATAGAATCATGCACATTTGTTAGTTATGTCTGCATCACTGTCTGACTCGCCATTTTCCAATCTGAGACTTTGTTTGATTCTTGTTCTCCATGTCTGGAATCACCTTGAAATACCTGGCCATGTATTTCGCCTTCCATACTCTTTTCTCTCCTCCTCCCTGACTTTTTACCGTCTAACTTGATGGAGACTTAAGGGGAGATCAAAAGCTTCAATATTTTGTGTGTTTGCAAGTTGATCCCAATAAAAGTATTGTCTAGGTATTTTGTTTTAGCACATTCTTTGCCTAGTCACATAGGAATCAGTTAGTCACACTAGAATGTGAAGGATGAAGCCCAGGAACTGGCTTTTATTTGTGAGATTGCTGTACAGTGAAACAAAGGCCAGATCATGTGCTAATGAGGTTGCTGAAGTGTGTCAGAAAGAGGTGATAATTGAAAATGAGGAATGTGGTAGCCTGTAGGGATGGAGTAAAGTTGCTACTGAAGCAAGAAAGTTCATTTAATTCTATCTTCGTATTGGAAAAGTAAGTTCAGTATGTTCTGCTTTGGCATATGGCCAGTTAAAAAACCCAAATCAAACAAATTGAGGTAGTTGACTAGTCAACCATTGTCTTAACAGTCATCGGATCTTTTGAAAGTATGTTAGAAGAATGAAAAGGCTGTTTTGATAAGTAAGCTTGATATGTATGACATATAATAAAAATAAATGAACAGTTGTGAAACTGATATTTCACCTCTTTAAAAATGTGCTTACTAATTCATAGCTATGTTAATGTGTCTATAACCACAGTACTGTATGTTCTGTTGTAAATAAAAGAACAAGTAGTTGATTTGTTGTTGATTTATTTCTGTTTAAAGTTCTCTATAGTTGGTGTTGGAGCTGTGATATCTGAGAAGTTTTGATGTTGGGCTTGACGTTCCTTCCACAGATCCATAATCATTTTCTCTCTGTGCAAATTTGTATCCTTCTGTTTCTTCTTCCAATATGACTTGCTAAATGATACCCCACCCCATCAAATATTCATGGGACTTTTCTTTCCCCAGGACCCTCATGGCTTCTACGCATGTGAATCACAATATTTATATCACAGAGGTGAAAACTGGCAAGTGTGTTCACTCTCTAGTTGGGCATCGACGCACACCATGGTGTGTAACCTTTCATCCTACCATCCCAGGGCTTATTGCTTCAGGGTGCCTTGATGGAGAGGTTAGAATCTGGGATTTGCACGTAAGTTCCTTTCAGTGCATGTCTCCTTCCACTTCTCAATAGGGCTGATTTACGCATTACCACTATAGTGTGTGCTTTTTGTTTCTGTGCCTTCTTCCCACTCTCCTCAAGTAACTTGGATATTCAGAGAACCATGTGGTTGTGTCCAGTGACATCATTCCTCTGCTAAATGTCGCCTGATGTTCTGTATTGATTTTATTCTCTCTGATCCTGAAATGCCAGACTTTGCCTGCATCTGAACTTGATTTCAGGCTCTAGCAGCCATCTTTGTTAGCTAATGATATTTTGCTAACATGTTATTGGGCCGATTTCTAAGCACATTTCAGTAAAAGGTGTATAAGTTTCAAGAACAGAAAAAAAAGTCTCTAGATAGGGCTCTCAGTTTGTGCCAGTGGTGCTTCATGATGATTTGGAATTGCTGAGATGTTTGTGCCAATTTGAATGGCCTGTTGTAATTGCCCTCTAATATCTGGTGCCATTTGGGTAGCCTGGGCAAATAATACACAACAGAGTGCTTTTAGTTCCATAAGATAACATAATTGTCAAATTCTATGATTCTCTCTTGCAGGAAATATAAAATGGCAGTGTATGTGATAAAGCATTATAGGATATGAGCCCATAAGTATGTATCGGGTCTGATTTAGAATAAAAAGAAAGGTATTATAGAATTCTATTTGCAAGATTTTTTTTCCCAAAACCATTCATAATTGCCAACTCTTTGGTTTCAGGGTGGAAGTGAGAGCTGGTTTACAGACAGCAACAATGCCATTGCTTCCTTGGCCTTCCATCCAACGGCCCAACTCCTGCTAATTGCAACAGCAAATGAAATCCACTTTTGGGACTGGAGCCGTAGGGAGCCTTTTGCAGTTGTGAAAACAGCCAGTGAAATGGAGCGGGTCCGGTGAGTAATCCTGTGTATCTGGATCTAGTCAGACAACAAGGTGTAAGAGAACGGTTTTTAGACAAAATTTTTAGGATAATTGTGTTAATAATAATAATCTTAGAACAGCAGAGCTGGAAGGGACCCTATGGTTCATCAAGTCTAGCCCATGTTTAGGAGGCACAGTGTGGAATTGAACTCCTGACCTCTTCCTCCACAGCCAGATAGCTAAACCACTGAGCTATCCAGCAGTTCATTCTTCTATAACTCTGTAAGACTGCATCTCTTATGAACTACTGACATTTGAGGTGCTGTTACAAGCATGGAGCAAAATTAAACAGCTGCTTATGAATAGCATCAAGAAATTTGTTTGCAAAAGAGCACAGACCTTGTCATATTGAGAAATCAGCTTCAAGAATGGTCTTGAATTAGGCATGGCACATTCTGATTTTTTTTTATTAGAGCTCCCAAAATTTACCAAGAAGTTCCCCAGCCAGAATTCTCATAGCTGTAGCCAAAAGATCTTAGTCCATACAGAGGGTTAGTGCACAAACTTGTGCCTTGGCAAGTCTCTGCAGCAATGGCCATTAGGTTGAAGAAGCCCAAAGAAGCAGGAAATGGGCGGGATTAGAATGTATTCAAAGCACCAAGAATTTGATAAATACAAAATACTGCATTCAGAAATACAGAGTATAAAGACATGTTGCACTGAATTACTGTGCTTACAATTTGAAAGAATTAAATAATTCAGCTAAAACATCATGAAGCAAAAATTGTATGTTACAAAGTAAATGACAGTCCTGCAGTTGTGTAAGTGGTACAAATTTTAGAGGGCTTTGTTCTGGTTAGAAAACAGAAGCATAAGATTAACTGAACTCTCGACGACAGCAAGTCTGTATGCACAGGCTTGCTCTCTGGAACTGGAATTCATGGTACAAAATCCACTACTGTCTGTTATGCAAGGATACTTCAATCTTTCCCCTGCAGTCCTGTGTACCACCACTCTAATCTGCTCTGGAGGGTACCTCAGTTTACCAGAATAAAGGCATATGGGGGGGGGGCTGGAAGGAGGGTGAACTTTTTCTCCTTCTTGGTCCAGCAATGAATCATCTGCTTAGAGGGGTTGGTAATACTTATAGATAAAAGTGAACAAGCTGCTGTGCAAAATTTGCTGTTTGGACACTTAACTTCCTGCTTTCTCTACCACATACGGAGATCTAAATCTTTTCCAAAAACATTGAGTTCTGTTAGGGAATCTGAAAATACCACCGTATTCTGTAATAGAAATGTTCACATGCTGCTTTGGCTGTGCATCATTCTGAATGTACTACATGTGGTCTGTCTCTATCATAGCTTTTTTTCTGGTTAAATATATATACTTTTTTGCTGAGTTGTGTAGATGCATAATTCAGATGCATGGTAGTGTTTTGGGGAGTTAGTGAGTTTCAGAGGAAGATGAATTTCCTTCCTCCTATATTTATAAATATAATAAAGTTATGGTTGTTGTAGGTTTTTCGGGCTGTTTGGCCGTGTTCTGGAGGTTTTTCTTCCTAACATTTCACCAGTCTCTGTGGCCGGCATCTTCAGAGGACAGGAGTTAGAACTCTGTGTTCTGGTGTAGTGTGTAGGATAGTTGATCCCGGCCGTGAAAGCCTTCGAGAATACATAATAAAGTTGTGTTTCTTTACACTTTGGGATGGAACAGAAATGCCAGAGATTCACCTTAATGGGACTCCAAAGTACTACTAACTGGAATAGGTTGTTCTGTTGGTAATGCATGTTTCTCTTCATTCTAGGCTAGTACGATTTGATCCTCTTGGGCATTATTTACTCACAGCAATTGTTAACCCTTCCAACCAACAGGTAATGATTGCCCTTTTGCTCATTTATAAGGTCAGTAATTGTCCTTCCTATAGTCTGGGCTTTTGCAAAAACTGAGGGTGTTTCTTTATGTAGAGTCCTGTATGCTGTTAAATAAACTGTAGATGTTTGATCTTTTTAAAATTGAACATGATGGTCTGAATTATACATGAGAATTGTTAAAGCTAAATAGACCTAAATAGTATCCAAGGGATACTATTATCCCTAACTAATAGGGATAGTATCCCTTGGATACTAACTAATAGTATCCAAGGGATACTATTACCCTTACCCACTGGAAAGGGTATGCAAAAGAAGATATATATGTTCACACCCGTTGTATCGATGGTTACAAGAATATTTGACCTTGAGCTGATGATTGCTTTGTCACTGCAGTCATTCACACTGGTATTCCCAAAGTCTCTTTCTTGTAGATCATAGCATTTTACTGAGCATGTATTCCTGTAGTCTGCTTGTGGCAGAACTCTCCTATTGTTGGAGGGTACTATAGCACTATAAAGTAGTTGTTTCTGGGGAAAAAAATAAAGATTCTCAGTAACACTGTCCAATCTAAGGATAGGGTCTTTGCTTTGCTTCTTGCAATATTTATCATATTGTTGTCTTGAATCTTCTTATTTTGAAAGAGGAGGATTGATCGCTTGCACTTTTTCTCTGCAGAATGATGAAGAGGTGGAAATACCTGTGGATAGTACTGAAATGCCACATTATCGGCAACGTTCCATCCTTCAGTCTCAGCCTGTGAGACGCACACCGCTCCTTCATAATTTCCTGCATATGCTGTCCTCCCGCTCTTCCGGTATCCAGGTGGGAGAGCAAAATGCCATGCAAGACTCGGCTACTCCTTCCCCTCCGCCTCCCCCTCCACCTCCCCCACCACCGCCACCTCCACCGCCGCCTCCAACTAGTGAAGCGTCTAGAGCATCTGCCTATAATGGCCTCAGTGAGCCTGTCAGTTATCCCTCAGTGAAATGTTGCCAGCATCTGGGGGTGTTGTGCCTTTGCAGGCGATGTTCTAGTGCAAGACTTCCTTCTTCTCTTTTCCCGTCCCAGGACAACGCCCCTTCCACATCCTCTGGGTCCACGGGAACTTCCTTTTCTTCTGTGCAAATGGAGCCTTACCAGCCCCAGGAGCAGGCATCTACAGCACAACAGGAGCAGGGACTCCTTAACCGACCATCTGCTTTCAGCACTGTGCAAAGCAGTACTGCTGGCAACACCCTGCGCAACCTTAGCTTGGGCCCCACTCGTAGATCCCTTAGTGGGCCTTTGTCAGGCCATCCATCCAGGATCCACCCAAGAGAGATGGCCTCTGGGTTAGAGGGTTCTGAGTGGACTCGAACAGTGTTAAATATGGGCCCTCGCTCTGAGGTGGAAGGTATGCCTCCTCCTAGAACCAGTGCCTCTTCAGTGAGCTTGTTGTCAGTACTGAGACAGCAGGAAGGAAGCTCTCAATCCTCTGTTTATACTTCAGCTACAGAAGGGCGGGGTTTTTCAGCTCCCGGAGCTGAAGCAGAAAGCAGCAACAGTGCTGGCTCAAGCAATCCAGCCAGCCTTCGCAATGAGTTTCAATGTGACTTGAGGCGGTTCTTCTTGGAATATGATAGGCTTCAGGAGTTAGATCACGGGATAGGTGGTGAGCCCAGTCAGCCACATCAGGCGCAGGAAGTGCTTAATAACAACATTGAGCCTGATAGCCCTGGTCCTTCTCATCAACAGACCCCACATAGCAGTGAGAACAATTCCAATTTGTCACGGGGGCATCTGAACCGCTGTCGAGCCTGTCACAACCTGCTGACTTTTAACAATGACACGCTCCGTTGGGAAAGAAGCACGCCCAGCTATGCACCAGGGCAGGTCCAAAACACATTTGAGGGGTGTACCATCCAGCAGTAGTCAGCTACCACCTCCTGAGAGAATGGAAAGCCGAACTACTTCCTCTAGCAGGCTGCCATTGGGAAGATCTTCTAACCCTCCAGAGGAAAGGACTGTGAGAGTGGTCTTTAATCAGGAGACGGGGCACTGGGGAAAGAGTTTACAGTCAAACTGCTTCTAATAGACCTGGGAATGTATCACAGGACGCCTTAAACCAGGAAATGCCTGAGGAAAGTTCAGAAGAGGATTCACTTAGAAGGTAAGGTGGTTGGATGCTTCTGTTTTCATGTCTTACCCATCTGTATTTGAAGGCATACCATTAAATACAAATGATTTAGGAAGTCTGGAAGTTGTCCTTTATGGTATGATCACAAATGAGCCTGTCAGCAAAACTCAGTGGATGAATCATCTGGAATTTGAAGTTCAGTCCAGTCTAAAGTGGAAGGGTCAGGTATAATGGGGGAAGAAGGAACTGTATATGTTCTGGGAGGAAACGCCTGGGTAGTTGAAAAATGACAGTTCCCTCAAAGTTTTTCCTTTTCATATTAGTGAATCATTGCTTAGAGTAATTAACCAAGACACTAACAATGACAACTGTTTAACTTGGAAGAAGGGCACAGTCAATTCTGTGGGTGACTTTTAATTTATTTTTACTTGATAATGTTAGTGAAAACTTTCTCTCCCCCCCCCCCCCCCCCCCCAATCCATCCTTCCTTGCCAAAAATGGAGTCAGTAATTTTCAGGAAAAATTCTGGATCAGAACAGTTGACTGTTGTGAAAGAATGTCATATGATAATAGCTAGTTCTTAGACCATATTGGGTTTGAATTGTATGTGTTTCAGTGTCTTGTAGTAGGTGGTTGAGACAATATTTTAAGTGTTTTTTCTTTGAATGTAGAAGGGAGACAGAATGGGACTGTCCTATAACAAGCAGTAATTGAACTTAAGTGTGTTTTGTTTTGGGTGAGAGAATGAGAAATAGGGAGAGTTTATCTCATCAGGAAAACAGCTTCTGAGTTGAAATGGGCACAGTTGTTAATTCTTTTTAGACACATGTTGAATTTTGGTGATGATAAAACAATCCTTCTATTTTAAAATTCCTGCCTAATTTTTCACATTCTGTTTTGGCAATCTGCTGTTACCTTGTGAAATGAAAAATTCTCCTCTTGTCCTAAATTTACCTAACACTATTCTTGCCAGGTGTCTGTTCTTTCACAAATGATTAATCTAACCTTGAGTGACTTTTGTCTATACAGTGTTTATATCCATCTCTCCTCTTTTACACATATCAGTATGTATAAAGACCCCTACTTGCCAACTGGTACTCAGTTGTTGTATCAATTCAGATACTTTTGTAGGAGTCAAAAGATTTTCACCGCAAGCTGAACTTCTGATGTGCTTTGAAAGACATGGGGAAAAGAATACTGAACCACAGACAACGATTTTGAAGGTTCAGTTTTTGCCATCTGTCACAGGGCTGTCATAAACCTAGCTTCTATTTAAAACTGTGAGGTTTCTTCCCAAGAATGCTTAAAGGAAAAAAAATTTGCATTTAGTCAAAGTATTGATTTGTATTCTCTCTTAGAGAAGCTTTTATGTGGTGTACTGTCTCCACTAGGAGGCAGAAGAGGCAGAAGGTGCATCTGTGATGGGTACTGAGTGAGTGTGGATGTCTTGATGTTAAAGAAAAGTGGAGAGAAACTACAGAGAGCACCTGTGAGGCCTTGAGACTGTGTTTGGGGGAAAGTAAAGTAAATGCAGTGGTGGATCTATTGTGGAAGCGATAGGTGATGGCTCCAAAAAACATCTGGAAGCTGAAAATTCCTAACAAATATGAATAATAGTTTTATGTGTACTTATTTTGGTTATACAAACGTGTCTTTTTCTCTTCTCTGTATCTTTGCTGTAAGGTATTCATGCATTTCCATTGTCTCAGTATCAATTCTGTGCTTTGTTTTTATATATTGTGCTAGATGATTGGAACATCTGTAGGAGTAACTGTTCAGAACACAATGACAGTGAGTAGGATTTACCATGAAAGAGTACTGAGGCAAATGTGTGGGAAACTTGTATCTTGGGAGTCCCTTTTCTTCTAGTGCAATTAAAATATAGAAGGTAAATAAACTCTTCCTCAGGGGATTGGCTGAGTTTGCCCTATTCAGGCTCTTCTTTCTTTGATTCCTGTGATCTGCCTGATCCAGTCTTTGAGTTGTCTTAACTGCCATAGTTGGTTATTTTCTGCTACCTCCTTTGAGGCTCTGGCAGCTGTGCTCAGAAAATCTGTCAGTCATTTTCTGAACAGATACTTCTTGTTATGTTAAATCAGTGTGAAACTAGCAGCCCAGTGCTTGGCTTGTTCTGGTATTCAGTCCATGTGGATTCCTATAGCATACAGCTGTTGTAGCTCTTCTGCACAAACCACTATGGCACATGCTCTTCTGGCTACATTTGGAGATATTTTTCTTCAGAAGAAGATCCTACAGACATGCTAAGCAGTAGCATTATGAACCACCTTACATTTCCCATGCTGGTATTATTTTATTCAAGAATCGTATAGGGGAGGGACAGTTACATACAACCTTTTACTCACAATTTCCTAGCAAAGGAGAAGGGCAGTGATCAAGTTGGCATATCTTATGCAAGAAATGTTTTCCATTTTGTTTTCAGATACGAACCCTACCATTAGCAGTGTAATAAGAAACTATTGGAAAAAAATTGTGCTACATGAAGCAACTATGAATAGGGCCAAGAGCTGTTCTTAGCAGAGCCTTTCTATTAATGATGGAAAGTAATAGGGTGAAGGTGATCACTGTTTGATAGTTAATGTGAGGCAATATAGTGTGTAGGTGGATGCTGCTGAGAATGCAGGAGGAAGCCAGTGAAGAAACTGGAATTCAGATGGCAATCTGCACCTACTTGTACATCCTTTTCATAAGGTGGGCATTGAGCACCAGATTGAGCTTCTGAGAAGTTTTCAAAGGCATTGCATGACAGTACTTGGAATCTTGAGACTGTTTAGGTATAATCATTGGTGTGAAGTCAAAATATGATGCATTTTTGAATTTGCTCTCAATTGATGATGAAGGCAAAAATGTGCTTTTGTCATACAGTGATTTCCTTTTGTTACTACCCCTGTATCCACATATGGGAGTATCCCCTTACAGGAAGTTTAAATGAGGTGAAGAGGGAGTTTAAATGGTAGTGGTTGATGAGTCACATATCTAAATGTGGAAACTGCTGAATCAGGATCATATGGAGAAGAGGGCAACCTCTTACCAGTATTTGCTTGTCATGCTCCCCCATATTGGAACACTGTTTCATCCACTACACTCATTGGCAAAAATCCTTTTGGAGAAAACCATGCATGTTAGTTGTGCAGGCATTCTGCTGCTTACCATCTGGCATGTTGCTGTTTCCCTGATCTGTGGAAGCTGAGGAGTGTGTTGGCTAACCTGTTGTGCAAGTAGACTAGTGGGTCAGTTGTCTGCTTATGTTGCCTGGGACAGTAGAATTCTAGCCATGAACCAGGGAGAGGATGAAGAGAAGTACAAGTAACTCCCAAAGAAAATCCTAAGGCTACATTGGTGGTCTAGAGTTTGGGTAGCAAAAGAAAATATCCTTATAGTAAGTAATGCCCATTGCTAGTTCATCCAGCAGATGTCACACTCCGCAGTACAGTTATTGAGTTAGTAGCTGAAACAGGAGATGAGAACAGAATGCAGAATCTGTTTGCAGTCTCTTTGTGGCAGTGGTTTTCTTGCCCTGTTTTATAAGTTTAGAAAGTTGCTTGTTTGGGAAGCTTGTGTCTACAGCAAGTGAATGGTATTAGTAATGACTAAATGAAGGTTGACCCTCTTTGGATCATGTTTTGCAGATTGGCCATGTGTGAAAGGAGAGTTCTGATCTTTGAATGGACTCTAATTATCTTAGGCTAATTATACAGACATTAATAAGCATCTAATTGGCTTTCTAACTTGCATCTCTGTTCTCATTTTGTTAATGGAGGGATATAACCAAAACCCTTATTAAAAGAAGCATGTGCCCCTTCCACTTGGTTTGACCTTAAAGTGAAAGGATGAACCATATAGGATGACTTAGTACATAGAAATTCCCTGGTCTTGCCATGGGACTTTGGCCTCTGGATAAATGTGTAATGCAAGAATTTGTAGGCATGAATGTATGCAAGTAATGTGAAATAAGGCCATATGGCTGCTTTAAATAAGTAAGGGATGTGAAGACTTAATTTTCTTCTGTGTTTTTCAGATGAGTTCTATGTGAAGGACAGGCCCATTTGTTTTCAGGTGCCTTCACCATCTGTTTGTCTATATTTGTTGGATCCCAGGGTGACCAAGCTTTGGAAATATTGCTGTATCATTGTATAAACTACTTTATCCAATTTTACAAGTGTATGAGAGGAAAATAACTGAGGAAAACACAGTGTTTGGCATCTTCTGGTAACCTTTTTGCAGTGTACTTACCTAAGTTAGTGCTGTTCTATGATTGTTTACTCATAAGTAAGTTATCCTATTGTACTTTTTTTATTGTTGGAGAGTAAGATAAAGTATGTAACATTCCTTTGTGCAGGTTTGTGTGTTCTTTAAAGTGTTTGTTATGTGCCTTCAAGTTGGAATCGATCTATCTATCTTATCTTATCTATCTAATCTATCTGACTTATATACCGCCCATCTAGAACATGTCTACTCAGGGCGGGTTATACAAAAAACAAACAAAAAAAAACCCCAGATATAATAAATGAAAACATAAATACATTAAAAGGTGGGGCCCAATTTTACTATAAGAGTCCAAGATGGGAAAACAGGAAAAGGAAAAAAAAATAAAGCTAAGTGATTTAGAGTAACCCTAACAGGGTTTTCAATGTAAATGAGATATGTAAGGAGTGGTTTTACTGATTCCATACCCCCACTGAGTTTCCATTGCTGAACAGGGATTTGAACCAAGGCCTCCTAAGTCCTAGTCCATTACCCTATCCATTACAGCACACTGGGTATCTATTATTCAGAGCAGAATTCTTATACTGAACTATAGATATTAGTAGATTGTGATTACCTTCCTATTTGTATACATGCTTACAGGATTTAGTTATTCACTGTTTACATTTATATCTTCCCTCTGAGGAGTTCAAACTGCCTTTGCTTCTTTCCATTTTATCCTCACATTAGTCCTGTGAGGCAACTCAGGCTGGGAAAGTGATTTTGCATAAAGTTACCTGAGGTTTAGGGCTCATGAGTCCTGAGTGCCACAATTTTTATTTGGCTTGGATTGTTCAGGCAAGAAAAAAACTTACTTCCGATTCCAGCTAACTTGCTCCTCTCAAGTATAGAGGCTTTGCCTGTAGGCTGTAATTTAATTTAAAGATAACCATGGTGGAATAAAAGTACTGTAAAAGAGGAGGAAGGTCTGTTGGAATAAACTACAGGAACAGGTGTGGGCCACTGTCATGGGGTTGCAGCTTGGCACAGAGTTGAATATAAGAGTATGCTGGTGATGGGAAGCTGCAAGAGAAGGAATGTAGGCAGAAAGTAAGGCTGAGTGCTCTTTCTCAGAATTCCAGTCATCTGCTTTTTTCCAGGGCACTGTGTTCTATTGTTTCTGCTCTGTCTGCAATAGCACTCCAAGCCCCCGTTTGGATGTTCTTCTCCTTAGGCCTTTTTTTTCTCCTTCTAATTCTAGTTCTTTTTTATCCTTAGTTTTTGATCTGGACACTATACCTCTGGTATCACTCTTGCCACTGATATCGTTCACTGAGATCTTTACTGGTATGGGCCCTATGCCAGTGGCAGTAATGGACACATAACCTTACTGTCTATTTACACACATGGTTGTGGGTATTCCATTTGACTTGGATAGGGAAGTCTCCAATTAATCCTTGATACATAAGCCCTTTCCTTCTACTTCATAGCATCACCGGTCTCCTGCTCAATCCTGTCATTCTGGATCCTACTATTGCAGATCTTGTTCACTAGTATTGGATGTCTCAAGCTACTCTGGTTATATCCACTATGCACGTTCCAGATTTAGCTCTTCTTGGTATCAATAAAGTATTCACATGGATACTTACCTGTTAGACATTCTCAGCCCTGCTGCTCCTCTTGACCCTGATCAGCTCAATAATGGTCACCTTGACATCACACCTCCAGTAAACATGTTTACTTACTTCATACTCACCTTCAGGATCTGAGATCCCCATCCAGCTTTTGTCTCACCACTGTACTCTTCTGCTTCTAATCACAAGCAGTCCAAAATGCACAACCTTGTCAGGTGGTGACTGCTTTATTTGCTTACCAGCTTGTCTCACCACCCCTACCTGTTTCTTTGCTTACCACTAAGGTCCTGAACCCCAGTTACAACATTCACTAACGCCTGAGACACATCATTTTGACGCATCTAAACTTCCAAGATCCATCTTTTAACTCTGAATCTGATGAGGAAAGTTGTGTCTCATCTCCAGACCTTGTTGTCAGGGGCTTAACTCCAGTGTCTTCATCAGAGAACCGTCACCCCTATGCAGATAAAATTTTCTGACTCACATGATCCCTTGGGATCGACATGAAGCATCCCCAGAGTACAACAACCAGTCTCTAAACGCTACTCCTGCCTCTCTTATTAGCCCTCCCAACTCTTATTAAGTAGTCTTGGGTCAAACCTTCTTCCATCCCACCAGCATCACAAAGGATAGAGAATTTCTACTGTATCCAAGAAGAGATGGCTTTCTTCTTATTTCAACACTTCAGGCCAAACGTGATTATGGTTGAGGTAGCCCAAACAAAGCAGAAGTCCCATTCCTCACCAGTAGATAGAGAAGGTTGGAAACTTGACCTCATAGGTTAAATATTTTATTATTCGGCAGCCCTGGTAATACGGATTAGTAATTACCAAGCCACAGTGGCTGCATATCAACAACTCCTTTTGGAGAATTTGTAGTCTCTCCTCCATAGTTGCTGGAAAATCAGAAGCTCTTAATTCTTTCTTTCTATCAAAAAGAGCACAGGCTGGCCAGTCACCAAATCAACACTGCACAACAGTTGATTGTGCACCAAAGGTCACTGCAGTTGTAGTAGCTCTTCACAGACTCTAGTGGCTCTGTATGACCAGTATACAAGAAGACTCACAGGCCCAGATAGAGTACCTCACCTTTGATGGGGACAGGTTCTCTAATGCGATCATGGATTATGCCATGGACCACCCAGTCAAGTCCTATACCATGGCCAGGAAAATAGGCTTCTCACACCAGCCTCATAAGCAAAACTGGCCTCACATGCGTTATTTGACTCAAAGACATTGCCTTTCTCCTCAACCATCCTGTTCACTTCTACAACAAAGAGACAGTCTTCCAAACAACCCAGAACATACCATTCTTCAAACTCCAAAGCCAAATAACCTTCATATATTTCTAAATCCTAATTTTGATTGGTTCTCCCCTCACTCACAGTCAATTACTACCCACCAACCTGCCCATTTAACATCTTGGTGCAACATCACTACTGACTGATGGGTGCTCACCATCGTTTGAAATGGCTATCCTGTCAAGGTCGACAGTTTACCTCCTCTTGGCATCTTTTGCTCCACCACTCCATCGCTTCCTCTACAAGAGGAGATTTCATCCCTTCTTGCTGAAGGAGCAATCAAACACATTCCTTGGTGGTGTTGCATGACAGTTTTTTTTCTCCTGTTACTTCACAGTTCCCAAACATGTTGGCGGCCTCAGACTCATTTTAGATCTTCGCAACCTAAACTCCTTCATTCTTCTGAAAAAGTTCTGAATAGTAACCCTTGCCAATATCATTCTTGTGCTTCAGAAAAGAGTCTATTGCTTCGTTTGCAGCAGTAGACTTAAAGGATGCTTATTTTCACATCAGCATCAGACCGGTCCACAGGTGATACCCCTGGGACAACACTTATTTCAGTTAATGGTGCTCCTGTTTGGTCTGGCCATGGTGCTCAGTGTCTTTAACTAATGCATGTCTCCTGTGGTGGCCTTTCTCTGAACTCATGGTATCATCATTGTCCCCTGTCAGGACGATTGGTTGCTGGTAGCAAGATCACAAAACACTCTGAAGTATCACGTTTCCTGGACCTCTTCATTTATCTATAAGCTTGGACTGTGAGTCAATAAGGGGATGTCCCAACTTGTTCCTACAAAAAAAATTGCTTACATTAAAGCTCTCTTGGAAGCCAGATTGGCCATGAGGGTCATTCGAATTCTGTATCTTCCATCCTTACAATACAGAGACTGCTTGTCCTTATACTCTCAACCACCATTTGCCCGACTTCACATGCAAGTTCTGTATTGTTGTTTCTGGCCAACTTCAATCCTTTCTACAAAAATCCATCTCACAATTTGACACTCCCATCCCATGTCTGCACTCACTTGTGGTGGAGGACACATGTCTCCAACCTCATACGGGAACCCCCCCTTCTCTCAACCGGAGCCCTTCATCACCGTGACTTCATATGCATCACAAGTCAGCTGGGGAGTACAGTATCAACACCTTTGCCTTCAGTCTCAATAGTCCTCCACAGAGTGTCGATTTCACATCGATGCCCTAGAACTCCTTGCCATCTTCAAAATGTTCAGGGCTTTTGCCACCCATCTTAGAGGAAAAACGGTTCCAGTAGTAACAGATAACATGACCACCATTCATTATATAAACAAAGAGGATGGTGCACATTTGTCTGTTCTACTTTGACTCACACTGTCACTATGGCATTGGTGCATTTGCAGTGCTATCTGTCCTTTCATCTGGCTGACTCCCTAGCCAATGGCCTAAGTCAATCAGCCTGCACTGTCCATGAGTGGTAATACAACCAAGAGGTTTTCACTTACCTGACAAACACTTGGTGCTCCCCCAAGATAGATGTTTTTGCATCTACCCAGAATGCCAGGTGCCTCCTCTTTTGTTCTGGAGCAGGAGCGGGTCCGAACTCTCAAGGAGACACTTTCATTAATCCTTGGAAGGAAGGTCTCCTGTGCATGTTCCCTCCTTTCCCATTGGTCTTCCACACTGTAGTTTGAATTCTCAGGTTCAAGGCTAAGGCCATCCTCATCAGTCCCTGGTGGCGCAGACGACCCTGGTTTGCCACCTTTCTTTGTCTGTCCTGGAACAGATTTATTCATCTTCTGAACAGACCAGACTTATTGTCTTAGGTCCAGAGCCAGATCCTTCACGTGGTCTTCCATCTGTTTGGTTGACAACCTGGAGCATATAACCCCTCACTCACTTCAGTCTGAAATTAATAAATTGATTCAAGATGTCAGGAAGCTTTTTACCCATAAGTCATATCAGGCCAAATGGACAGCTTTTGCAAAGTTTGCTCAAGAGCCCAGTTTCTCACAATTTTCCTGCAACGTTTCTAATATCCTTCGTTTCCTGTCTTTCTAAAACAAGGGACTTCCTTGTTTCTCTATTAAAGTTTATTTTATCACTATATTAGCTAAGAGATCTAGTCGCACAGACTCCTCTTCCTTATTTACCTATCCTGTTGTAAAGAGAGTCTTAAAAGGACTCAAGAATTTGATACCTCAAGTTCAACTTCTGCTACCATCCTGCTCTCTCCAGCTTGTTTTGTCTTGACTCACTAAACTTCCATTTCAGCCTCTATCAATCTGTTCTATCTCACTTACACGTGTTGGATATTAGACAGGCACTTGTATTCTATCTGTCATGGACTGCTCCTTTTTGTAAATCAAACCATCTTTTTGTTTGTCATGGAGGTTCTAGAAAAGGCATCCAGCTTTCATCACAGTGCTTAGTGCATTGGGCCAAATGAGTATATTGCCCTGACTTATCAGTTAGCAGGTCTGCCACCACCTTCAGGTCTGAAGGCACATTCAACTAGAGCTCTTGCTTCCTCTGCTGCAGCTCTCAAGGGCATTCCTCTTCACAATGTCTATAAAGCTGCCACCTGGTCTCAGCCAGCTACCTTCATCAAACATTATCGGTTAGATGTGAGAGCCAGAGATGACACTTGTTTTTCAAAACAGTTTTCATCTGTCTTACATTGACGCTTCCAGCTCTGGTAAGCTAGCTTACTATCTACCTATTTGTGTGATCCACAGAGATGATGAAGCTGTGGAACCAGAGGTTGGGAGTTCGATTCCCCACTGTGCCTCCTTGACAGGGGCTGAGTTTGATGATCCATAGGATCCCTTCCAGCTGTGCAGTTCTAAGAACAATTGTTTGCTTACCTGTAACTGTTGTTCCTGAAGTAGTCATCTGTGGATTCACTGAGCCCGCCCTCTTCCCCTCAGTGTCTTGTTATCTTTTTCTTTGGCGGATGGAACCGAGGGCTGCCGTCTGGGTGCGCCTTTTTATGTGCAAGGATGGGTATTCGCAGGGCTACCACCAAAAAGCCTAACTGGGGAACGTTCTGGAACATGGCTTTGCACATGCACAAAACCATTTGTGCGAACCCACAGACGACCACTTGAAGAACAACAGATACAGGTAAGCAACCCATTGTTGTCTAAGATAGCACCGTAATAAACAGGCAAAACAAATTTCGGTGTTCAAAACTTGCCTTTTAACAATGGCCTGTGTCATCCTTTCCCGGAGTGTGTTCCCTCACGGTGGTGATATACATATACCATCATCGCCAGTCAGTATAGTCAGGGATTGCTCAGGTGTATGTGAATAGGTTAATCCAATATACTAGGACAGCACCATGTTGGGAAAAGCTAACTTTGATTGTATGCAGCAACTTCTAAATAAATTTTATGTTAGAATAAGCATGATTTATTTTATATAGAACAGTTATTTTCTTCAAGCCACTAGAGGGTGCTTCTCTCAAACTTTAAAGAATGATTTCACGGGGTACCATTTAGTGATGGGACTACAGTACTGCTATAAAACTAGAAAAGGAAAACATGCTGCTTTTTCCTTACCAAAGATAATTTTGAGAAACTTCACACAAGCCATTCTTCCTTACATTTAAATTAAATATCAGAAACAACAGTTGTCTAGTCAGGATGTGCCTGCTTGATACTGCACAATATAGATCATATATTCCATCTACATAGGAAGTTATCTTGTGGAAGAAATGCAGTATGTGATAAGGCTTTAACGTTTAGTTGATTGGATAGAGTAGCTGATTTGAAAATGTTTCATTTGATTTTTTTCAAGTCTATTTAATCAGGCAGGAGGTCTTTAAAAAGCATGTTAATAGGATACACATCACTGTAAAGTGCTAAACAGCTTTATGAAAACATAGCACTCCTGCTGGGTCAGAATATTTAGTGCCTATATTCTACACTACTAAGCCCAAAACTTTGGGAAGCCTACAAGGAGAACATGAAGGCAGTAGCCCCACCAGATCCTTTCCCCACTTTTAATTCAGTAGTCTGTGGCCTTGGAAAATGTAACATCTGTGTAATGCTGATAAACCTATCCTTCATGAATTTGTTTAATCCTCTTTTAAAGCTATTAAGCCAGTGGCATTGTGTTGCAAGGAATCCCATGAGTTTCCTCATAATCACCTATCTTGCCTTGATTGGGTTTTTATTTCTGCCAGCTTCCCCACCTACGATATCCTTTTTTCTGATATCCTATTTGCGATGGAAATAAGAAGAACTCTACATAGTGTGTGACACTGGAGAATTATATCTCTTTGCTAATAATCCCTGATAGAGATGGACATGAACTGCACTTCAGTGGTTTGACCGGGTTTGTTGCGACGCAGCACCCACACAGGTATTCCGTGTGTAGCACCTGCTTTCCTCCTCTGCCTCCTCTGTGCACCTGCCCACTCATCAGCTGCAGCACACTTTCCTCTGCCTTTTCCACGTAGTCACCCACTCAAACAAGATGGTGGTGCATGGAGTGGACAATCACGCAGAGAAGGTAGAGGAGGGAAGCACTCTGCAGTCAGCAAGTGGGTGACCGCGTAGATGAGGGTGGGAGAGAAATGTGTGGTGCCGATGGAACACTTGTGCAGGCACTGCACCATGATTCTGGTTTCTCATGTATTCCATAGCAGAAACAATCTGTTGTAAATTGTCAAGTGAATACATTGCCTGGCTTCTGGGCTAGTCTCATGGGCAGACATGTGAGAGAAACACACTTTAAAGATTTGCATCAAGTTATGTTTTCTCCTTCTAGAAGATGAATGTGTATAATTTCATTGCATACAAGCTGTGGGAAACCCAGGACAGAAACAGGAACTCTTTACTGAAAATCTCCCTTTGTCAATAATATTAAAGTGCTTCTATGGGTTTAACTTGTGCAACAGGATTTTGGAAATATTATAATTAAACAAGAAATTAAAGGCAAAAAGTAAACTCAACTAAGGGAGTGTTTCACCAGGATTTACCCTGTTTCCCCGAAAATAAGACCTAACCTGAAAATAAGCCCTAGCATGATTTTTCAGGATGCTCGTAATATAAGCCCTCCCCCCAAAATAAGCCCCAGTTAAGTGAAACCCCGCCCTCCACCACTGTGCAGCAACCAGAAGAAGATGACATGACTGTATTTGAATAAATGTAGTTTGTTGTACATGAAAAAAATAAAACATCCCCTGAAAATAAGCCCTAATGAGTTTTTTGGAGCAAAAATGAATATAAGACCCTGTCTTATTTTTGGGGAAACACGGTAGTGGCAGCTATTTTCTCTTGAAGTTCTTTGGCCCAGACAGAATATGTGTTTTGTAGGAATGTGCAATTCAGATTTTTTTGGACCAACTCCAAGAATTCTCCAAAAAAGTCTGGAATTCTAGCCACAAGACCCACAACTACAGATATCTTCAGACACACATATATATTTCACTCGTCTGGAGAAGGGCCTAACTAGAATGCTCCATGGCCTAGCTCTCATGAGACTATACCTCCCAGGAAGCCCTGCAACTCTCAAGTAGCAGCAGGACAGCTTCCTTTTTTAGCAGGAAGCTAGGCTGGAGCTAGTCCATGGAGCCTTCTAGCTAGGCCCTTCTCTAGATGAGTGAAATATAAGTGTGTCTGAAGATGTCTATAGTTGTGGGTCTCTTGGTTGGAATGCCAGAATTCTGCTTGGAGAATTCTAGGAGCCAGAGTCCAAAAAATCCAAACGGCAGATCCCCTAAAGTTTTGTTGAAATAAAAAGGAATATGATATAGAGAATAACTACATGAAGATGTATTGCCCTCTTTCACATAGACAATAACAGTTTACTTAATTTCAGCTGCCATAATCTTAAGAATATAGATAGCTCATTTTTAGAATTATATAGTAGAGTCCATAATTAATGTGCATTAGTGAGAGGTGGGAAAACTTTGGCCTGCCAGATAATTTGGACTTCAACTTCGTGTGAAGCCTCAAACAGCATGCACAGTGATAAGGAAATATAGAAACTTGTTTTTAAAGAAAAGTCTGGAGAGTGAAATCTTCCAATCCCTTGCTTTGGATGAACAGCTCACCATGCTAGTTTGCACAGTTAAAACTGGTGTGCCAGCTGCTCCTGTTTCTAGAGATGTCTTTCCTGGCCACAGTTACACATGCCTTAGTTACATCCTGTTTGGATTACTGTAATGCATTCTATAGTTGCCTTTGGGAAGTGTTTGAAAACTTCAGAGGATCCAAAATGCCACAGCCAGATTGTTAGCTGAAGCTAGTTACAGAGTTCACATAACTCCCCTGTTATAACAGCTCCACTGACTGCTGATCTGTTTACAGGCACAATTAAAAATGCTGTTTTTGACTTACAAATAGTTAAGGGAGCTTTGCTGGGCACCATAGGTGCCACGGCAGTCCATTCCTGGCCCCAGAACCGGTCAACTCACCGGGCTCCTTGCAGCGCATGTGTCCGACGACAGCGACATCATGCCAATTGTGGATATAGTCCTGCTGGTGCTGACTCGCCTCTCCACTCAGCAGCTAAGCGGAAGATTCTTCTTCCCACTTCCTCTCTAGAGCAGTCAACTGTGGGGAGAGGCGGGGCAGCGCTGGTGGGACTATGTCCACGATTGGCATAATGTTGCTGCCATCAGACACGCGCACTGTGAGGAGATTGGTGAGTGGTCTGGGCTGGTTCTGGGGGGTGGGAATTGAGCGCCGTGGCACCTATGGTGCTGACCTTTGTATTCGTATCCCTTGGGATATGAATACGAAGCTCCCATGTCTACTTATAAAGCCCTGAACGACTTGGGTTCAAGCTATTTGAAAGATTGTATTTCCCTTTATGAGTCTGGCTGGGTTTTAAAATCATCAAGGGAAGTTTCTCTTTTGGTCCTACAATCCTCACGGGTATGTTTGGTAAGGACTCGAGAGGACCTTCTCTGTTGCTGCTTCTGAGCTGTGGGACTCCCTTCCATGGAAGGTCAGACTGTCCCCTTCTTTGCTGTCTTTCTGTGAGAAGTCAAAGATTTTTCTCTTCAGGTAGGCTTTTTCTCAGTGACTGGCTGCCTAAAAAGCAAAAGTGTGCTGCTTATATACAGCCCCATAGTGCTACAAGCACTCTCTGGGCGGTTTACAAGTTAATTATGCAGGCTACACATTGCCCCCCCCAGCGAGCTGGGTACTCATTTTTACTGACCTCCGAAGGATGGAAGGCTGAGTCAACCTTGAGCCGGCTACCTGGGATTGAACCCCGGGCCGTGAGCACAGTTTTGGTTGCAGTACGGCAGTTTAACCACTGCGCCATGAGGCTCATATGAGTTGGGCTGCTCTTTTGTTTTGTTTGTTTTTTCTCTTCCCCTTCTAGTTTTCATGTTTTTAATATTGTAGCCTGCTTTGGGTCCTCTTGAGGAGAAAGGTTATAAATAAACAGAGTTACATTTGGTAAGAACTTCTGAGATTTGCAAGGGCATGTTTAGGCAAGAAGTACGTGAATTACCACGTGTTGGATATTTGATAGGATGCCCTTTTATTCTTTTAAAATTGTATTTGTCTTAACTGGAATGAGCTTGGATCAGTTATTCTGTTCTTGTTTTGCCTTGTTATTTCCACAGAATCTGTGTAACCTGTCCTTAGATCTTGTGAGCTACTTCAGTTCTTTGTAATGTTAAGGAATACTGGATGTGAAACTATGTGGATCTCTGCTGTGTGGTTGTCCTCCTTAATCTTATTGTGATCACCTTCAGCAAATAATTATTGTAACTGGGTTCTGCAGGTATCAGATGATGGCCTGAATCTTTGATAGTAATCTGGATGTACTGTGTTTCTTCTTCAAGTTGATTTGCTTCACTTGTGTTTTTAGTCTAACTTGTTATAATCATTGTGAGTTGCCTTTGGTCCCCTCACTGGAAGAATGTGGCATATTAATGAAGCAAACAAAATAAATTATGCATTGTTTTTAGTTACCCATTTTAACTCTTTCCTTCCTGAGTGCAAAAGTGGTGTGTACAGCAATTCGGTTTAGTCAGAGATGGCAGATATCAAAAGAGTGACTGAAAATAGGCAAATAAGGACACATTCTCATTTTAGAAGATTGCTAATACCGTGTTTCCCGGAAAATAAGGGAGGATCTTATATTAATTTCTGCTCTGAAATGCATTAGGGCTTATTTTCAGGGGATGTTTTATTTTTTTCATGTACAACAATCTACATTTATTCAAATACAGTCATGTCATCTTCTTCTGGTTGCTGCACAATGGTGGAGGGTGGGGTTTCACTTAACTGGTGCTTATTTTTGGGGTAGGGCTTATATTATGATCATCCTGAAAATCATACTAGGACTTATTTTCAGGTTAGGTCTTATTTTCGGGGAAACAGGATAGTGCAGAGTATTCCACATGATCAGAAGAAACAAGTAAACAGTCCTGTGCACAATGGAATGGGGGAAGGAGTCTTTTCTCCGACCCATTTATGTTAAGAACACTTGTTGTTGTTTAGTCGTTAAGTCGTGTCCGACTCTTCATGACCTGATGGACCAGAGCACGCCAGACCCTCCTGTCTTCCACTGCCTCCCGGAGTTGGGTCAAATTCATGTTGGTAGCTTCGATTACACTGTCCATCCATCTCGTCCTCTGTTGTCCCCTTCTCCTCTTGCCTTCACACTTTCCCAACATCAGGGTCTTTTCCAGGGAGTCTTCTCTTCTCATGAGATGGCCAAAGTATTGGAGCCTCAGCTTCAGGATCTGTCCTTCCAGTGAGAGCACTCAGGGTTGATTTCCTTCAGAATGGATAGGTTTGTTCTCCTTGCAGTCCAGGGGACTCTCAAGAGTCTCCTCCAGCATCACAATTCAAAAGCATCAATTCTTCGGCGGTCAGCCTTCTTTATGGTCCAGCTCTCACTTCCATACATCACTACTGGAAAAACCATAGCTTTGACTATGCGGACCTTTGTCGGCAAGGTGATGTCTCTGCTTTTTAAGATGCTGTCTAGGTTTGTCATTGCTTTCCTCCCAAGAAGCAGGGGTCTTTTAATTTCGTGGCTGCTGTCACCATCTGCAGTGATCATGGAGCCCAAGAAGGTAAAAATCTGTCACTGCCTCCATATCTTCCCCTTCTATTTGCCAGGAGGTGATGGGACCAGTGGCCATGATCTTAGTTTTTTTGATGTTGAGCTTCAGACCATGTTTTGCGCTCTCCTCTTTCACCCTCCTTAAGAGGTTCTTTAATTCCTCCTCACTTTCTGCCATCAGAGTGGTATCATCTGCATATCTGAGGTTGTTGATATTTCTTCCGGCAATCTTAATTCCGGTTTGGGATTCCTCCAGTCCAGCCTTTCGCATGATGTATTCTGCATATAAGTTAAATAGCAGGGAGACAATATACAGCCTTGTCGTCCTCCTTTCCCAATTTTGAACCAATCAGTTGTTCCATATCCAGTTCTAACTGTTACTTTCTGTCCCACATATAGATTTCTCAGAAGATAGATCAGGTGGTCAGGCACTCCCATTTCTTTAAGGACTTGCCATAGTTTGCTGTGGTCCACACAGTCAAAGGCTTTTGCGTAGTCAATGAAGCAGAAGTAGATGTTTTTCTGGAACTCTCTGGCTTTCTCCATAATCCAGCGCATGTTAGCAATTTGGTCTCTAGTTCCTCTGCCCCTTTGAAATCCAGCTTGTACTTCTGGGAGTTCTCGGTCCACATACTGCTGAAGCCAACCTTGTAGGATTTTGAGCATAACCTTGCTAGCGTGTGAAATGAGTGCAATTGTACGGTAGTTGGAGCATTCTTTGGCACTGCCCTTCTTTGGGATTGGGATGTAGACTGATCTTTTCCAATCCTCTGGCCACTGCTGAGTTTTCCAAAATTGCTGGCATATTAAGTGTAGCACCTTAACAGCGTCATCTTTTAAAATTTTAAATAGTTCAACTGGTATGCCATCACCTCCACTGGCCTTGTTGTTAGCCATGCTTTCTAAGGCCCACTTGACTTCGCTCTCCAGGATGTCTGGCTCAAGGTCAGCAACCACACTATCTGGGTTGTCCGGGACATCCAGATCTTTCTGGTATAGTTCCTCTGTGTATTCTTGCCACCTCTTCTTGATGTCTTCTGATTCTGTGAGGTCCCTACCATTTTTGTCCTTTATCATGTCCATCTTTGCACAAAATGTTCCTTTAATATCTCCAATTTTCTTGAACAGGTCTCTGGTTTTTCCCTTTCTATTATTTTCCTCTATATCTTTGCACTGTTCATTTAGGAAGGCCCTCTTGTCTCTCCTTGCTATTCTTTGGAAGTCTGCATTCAATTTTCTGTAACTTTCCCTATCTCCCTTGCATTTTGTTTCCCTTCTCTTCTCTGCTATTTGTAAGGCCTCGTTGGACAGCCACTTTGCTTTCTTGCATTTCCTTTTCTTTGGGATGGTTTTTGTTGCTGCCTCCTGCACAATGTTACGAGCCTCCATCCATAGTTCTTCAGGCACTCTGTCCACCAAATCGAGTTCCTTAAATCTGTTCTTCACTTCCACTGTGTATTCATCAGGGATTTGGTTTAGATTATACCTGACTAGCCCAGTGGGTTTTCCTACTTTCTTCAGTTTAAGCTTGAGTTTTGCTATGAGAAGCTGATGATCAGAGCCACAATCAGCTCCAGGTCTTGTTTTTGCTGACTGTATAGTGCTTTTCCATCTTTGGCTGCAGAGAATATAATCAATCTGATTTTGGTATTGCCCATCTGGTGATGTCCATGTGTAGAGTCGCCTCTTGTGTTGCTGGAAAAGAGTGTTTGTGATGACCAGCTTGTTCTCTTGACAAAACTCTATTAGCCTTTGCCCTGCTTCGTTTTGAACTCCAAGGCCAAACTTACCTGTTGTTCCTTTTATCTCTTGACTCCCTACTTTAGCATTCCAGTCCCCTAGAATGACAAGAACATCTTTCTTTGGTGTCAGTTCTAGAAGATGTTGTAAGTCTTCATAGAATTGGTCAATTTCAGCCCTTTCAGCATCGGTGGTTGGTGCATAAACCTGGATGACTGTGATGTTGAAAGGTCTGCCTTGGATTCGTATTGGAATCATTCTATCATTTTTGAGATTGTATCCCAATACAGCTTTTCCCACTCTTTTGTTGACTATGAGGGCTACTCCATTTCTTCTATGGGATTCCTGCCCACAATAGTAGATATGGTAATCGTCTGAATTGAATTCGCCCATTCCCGTCCATTTTAGTTCACTGACGCCCAGGATGTCAATGTTTATTCTTGCCATCTCCTGTTTGACCACATCCAGCTTACCAAGGTTCATAGATCTTACATTCCAGGTTCCTATGCAATATTTTTCTTTGCAGCATCGGACTTTCCTTTCACTTCCAGGCGCGTCCGCAGCTGAGCGTCCTTTCGGCTTTGGCCCAACCACTTCATTAGCTCTGGAGCTACTTGTACTTGTCCTCCGCTCTTCCTCAGTAGCATGTTGGACGCCTTCCGACCTGAGGGGCTCATCTTCCAGCGTCATATCTTTTAGCCTTTTGTTTCTGATCATGGAGTTTTCTTGGCAAAGATACTGGAGTGGCTTTCCAGTTCCTGCTCCAGGTGGATCGCGTTTAGTCCGAACTCTCCACTATGACCTGTCCGTCTTGGGTGTCCCTGCACGGCATAGCCCATAGCTTCTCTGAATTACTCAAGCCCCTTCACCACGACAAGGCAGCAATCCATGAAGGGGGTTAAGAACACTACTGATGGAAAAAGGATAGGCTTATGTGCTTCCCAGTTATTTCCTCCATGACTCATCCTTCTATTTGAGAGAAGTTCTTTTTGCACCCACAGTAGCTTCCTATTTTAGGAACACTAATGCTACGGTTGTTTCACTAGTGCCCTTTTACTTTGATTACTGTTGTTGCTCAGGTGTGGTGGGAAAAAATTAGATTTGCTCCTCCCTGACTTTATAATGACTCATAGATAACATTTTTCAGTTTCTCTCTGTTTTCTGCTCTGCATCATCATGAAGCGGTGGGGGGTGGTCAGGGGCAATAATACCAGAACTACTACTTGCCTAGATTTGGTTACTGGGTGGCTACACTAGTAGCAAAAATCTTTTTCTGTGGCTTCTGTAATATTCCTATCCATATTAAAATCGATTGTTTCTTTTAGAACAAAGTTTATAAATATAATGTGTTGCTAAAATAAGATGTGAACACATTACTGTAAGATTGTAGAATTCTCCTACTGACAACAGGAACTTCTAGCAGTTTTATGTGGCTGAGATAAGAAGCAATTAAGTACTTTCTCCTATGTTAAGTTTCCCTGGGTTCATGTAAAAGACCATACCCACAACAATTATTGGAATGGATAGGTATTTGCCCCGCTTGGTGTTCACTGCAAACGTACGCAGCAGGGAACTGGGACGGTGTTCATATGGTATGAACACTGAGTTTGTGTGTTGGTGTGTGAGAGAGTATGAATGTGAATTTGAATGGGAACGTAGTTGGACAAGATTTATTTAGGACACCACCTCTAACTCAGACCAATTGAGCATCCACAGGGATAAATGAGACATACATTTGCTGTAGATCAGCTGGCTGCAGTTGAAAGGCAGTGTGGTGTAGTAGACAGACTAGAATTCTGGAGGTTCATATCCCCACTTGGCCATGAAAAATCACTAGGGTGTGTATGCCATTGGTGAAATCACTCCTTTAATAACTCACATACTTTGAAAACCCTAGTAGTGTAACCAAAGTTGAATGCAACTTGATGGGACATAATACATAGAACTGACTAAAGGATCTTGGGCGATCAAGGTTTATGAAAGGTTTTTATGGAGAAGAATGGAGTGGAAGGAATTATGATGAACAATCAATGATCCTACTGAGAGGATCAGAAATTTCCAGTCAAGAAGAGAAAGTATTATATGGTATTCAGTACATGCAACAAGATAATAATTGTGTGCTGTCAAGTCAATTCTAACTTATAGCACCCCTTTCCAGGGTTTTCCAAGTAGTGAGTACTTAGAAGTGATTTACCATTCCCTTCTTTTGGGGGGTGTCTTGGGACTGCGCAGCTTGCCCAAGGTCACGCAGACTGGATCTTCTGGGATGCACAGAGAGGAATTGAACTCAAACCATTGACTTCACAGCCAAATACCTAATTCCCTGAGCTATCCAGCCAGCTATGCAACAGGATAGTAAAGAGTTTTCCCCTGTTGGTTACATGGTAATTTGACCCTTTAAAGTCATGGGTAGGAAGGATAGCCTGGCCTAAGCCAAAAGACACAGCATCTGATCAGATGCTGATGACAATGACAACTGTTATGACTGTACATCAACATAGTGCTCTGGCTGGCTTAGCAGTAAAAATAATTTATGCAAGAAGAGTAAGAGGCAATCTGGATCAAACAGAAGGCTTATCTAGTCCAACATTCTTTCTACACAGCAGCCAATGAGTTTCCTAGGGGGAGCCCACTAGCAGGACAGAAGCTTAGCTATATTCCTTTGTCTTGCTTTCTCTCATAACTGATATACAAAGATATACTATGCTGCCTTTAATGAGCAATGAGAGGCAAACAATGAAATGCAGCATAAAACTTTATTTTCTGGCATACAGAAGTAACACAAACTAAACAGAAGGCTTAGGTTTATAGGCTGAAATTCTGTTGCACAACTTTATATCATGTAAGACTGATGATGTTATAAGTCACATAAATTTTTCCCTTGTAGCCCCCAATGGCTTTCCCATGATGAAAGGGATTCCATGGTCCGGACTCTGGTGAGGGGAATAGATTTTTTTTTTTTAATTTCAGATTTCTTCCGTCTGTCTTTCACATCCATACAAAGTAAATGGAAATACAATTGTGTGGACATATTTTTCATTTCCATCAAAATCCAAGGAATTTGTTTTGGTTCTCAATCAGTGCCCTGTATTGATAATGGACTGAATGATGGTGAATTTGGAGAAGGAACTCCTAGGCAGTCAAAAGGCAGGTCAGGGAATAAGAAGCTAGCTTGTGTTGAATGGAGCATGTTCCCTATGAACGCTGAAGTTCTCAGTTCTGGTTTATTGTTCAGTTCAGCTCAGAACCTGGATGCCTTGGTTTGGCAATGTCCAACAATAAATGCCTTACTACTTCTATTCTGTTTGGAGTGCCGCAGCATTCTGTACATGGGGCAGAAAATTACAAAAATTCCATCTGATCCAGAATTCTGGAGCTGGGGTTAACTGTGTTGGTTATAAAGAACATGAGCAGGGCTTGAAAAATGCACTCGTCTGTGACGAGTGAAAAATGCTGCTCGATGAGCCTCTCTCTCTCTCTCTCTAATCCTGCAGTCCTCCCCTCTTCCCTCCCATTGCAAAAGGAAAACTGCCCTCTTCTTGAGAGAAGAGAGTTTGAGCGGCACATAGAGATATAGAAATAAAAGTGAACAAGTGCCTAGTTTAAATTTGTTAACATAAATTGCAAGGCTATAGTCCGATCATGCTGACTGGTGAAATTTTTGACTGACTGGTGAGACATTCTAAAATTTTTCAAGCCCTGAACATGAGACTCTCTCATTAGAACAGCCTCACGAGCTACCATTCTGTTTCTGATTTCTTGGATACAGTTGTTAGTTTTATGATTAAACCAAAGTGTACGAAATCAACAATTTCAGTTTCTTCATTGACAACATTAAAGTCAATTAGTTCTTCTGTAGTCTTCTTAGTGTTTAGCTGCAGTCCTGCTTTTGTACTTTCTTTTTCACCTTAATCAGGTGTCGTTCCAAGTCATTGCTGCTTTCTGCCAACAATATGATTTCCTCTATATAACTTAAATTATTGATGTTTATTCCACTCTACCTTCATCTGAATCTATTTCAGTTTTCCATATTATATGTTCTGCATGCAGGTTGAACAGTACAACCTTATCTAACATTTTTGTCTATGGGAAACTATTCTATTCATCCATATTCTGTTCTAATACAAGCTTTTGTCCAGAGTTAGGTTATCTATCAGGACAGTCAGCTGTTGAGGTGCACCATTTTTCTTTAAAAGAATAATCCATAGCTTAATAGACAGGCTTTCCCGAAGTTTACGTCACCATAACACAGGGGTTTTTCAGCATTTATACTATCTGTTCTGCCACCTTGCCTTTTAAATTATTTTTAGTTATTCTATGTTGATTTTGTGTATCTGGTTTGATAGGTCTAATGTGGGGTTTTTAATAGTTATTTTGTTCAGTTCTTTTTAAAGTGTTGTCTGTTGTTTCACTGTGTTGTGAACCACCCAGAGTGGCCTTGGCAGCCAGATGGGCAGTATAGAAATTGAATAAATAATAAATAATAATAATAATTCACATGATCCATAAAGTCAGAAGATTTGGTGTAGTCCATGAAGCATAGATTGATTAGTTTTTGGAATTCTTTGATATGCTCTAGTAGCCGATGTATATTTCCAATAATTTAGTACCTCTTGGGAGGCAAATTCTGCCAAGTGTGGCCCTTCCAAGAAATTCCTGGCTTGTGTGGCAGATAATTTTCTCCTACAAAAAGTGGAGAAAGAAAATAGAGGATTTGCTATCCTTGACTTGATTCTGACCAACAGAGATGATTTGGTGGGGGAAGTGGCAGTAAGGGGAACTCTAGGCAAGAGTGACCATGTCCTAGAATTCTTGATTTAAAAGGAAATGAAAGCAGAGAGTAGCTGCACACTTCTGCTGGATTTTTAAAAAGCCTCTTTTCATAATCTCAGAACAAGGATAAGTAAGGTCGCATGACAGGAGATCCTAAGAAGAAAAGGAGTCCAAGAAGGGTGGGAGCTTTTAAAAAAAAAGAAATTCTAAAGGCACAACTACAAACAATTCCAACAAGAAAAAAAGGTGGGAGGGGGCAAAAAAGGCCAGTGTGGCTTCACAAAAACTTAGATCATCACCTGGCAGATATGCTTTGATTGTATTCCTGCATTTATCAGGGGGTTGGACTTGATGGCCTTGTAGGCCCCTTCCAACTTCACTTTTCTATGATTCTATGATTCTTTTTGTAATCCAGTTTAAACATCAGGCATACCTTGCTCTATACGTGGTAAAAAGTCTTTGTTGCAAAACCTTGAACATCACTTTGCTTGCATGGGAAATTAATGCTGTGATTCTATAGTTAACTTCACTCTTTGGCTTAGCTCACTATAATGATAGTTTAATATTATTAAAGCTAAAATCGGCAAGTTAAGAAGGGGAATTTTTAAATGAGCAAAATTTAGTACAGTTTTGTACCCATTTTGTTTCTCTGTGTCTGCTTATAAAACCTGCACCATAGAGTAGCTTTAATTACCACTTACTGAACCACATTGACTTAGCCAGGAACATCTACAGCTCTGGGATCCAATTACCTGGGGACCTTGAACCCAGCAGAGCTGTGCCTAAAGTGGAAAGAGGGAGTCATCCATAGCTTGACTTGAGGAGTTTAACTGGAAAAGTGTTGACTTTGATTTTCTTCAATTTAGCCCTTCTGGTCTGTTGAGTGACTAATGTGGCTTCTAATTATTTTTCCGCATTCTCAGTTAACTGATTGCTCCAGATAGCTCTTCGTTTGTAGAGATATAACTGACCCAATTCTTTCTGCATTGTACCAAAACTGGAATGAACACAAAACACTTATCTGCAAAGATGCATGCATGTCTCGGCACTCCTGCCAGTAATTTCTTCGGGATCTGGAAGTAGGAACTTAATCTAGAAGAACTCCTAACTTAACCCAGTAATCTTTTCTGTGTCAGATATGTATTCTTTTGTCTTCAGTTTCTGAAAAAAAGAGTTCCAAAGTTGTTGTACGTGTGCAGGACAAATTCCAGATATGTGAATGCACGGATTACCACTCAAAGAACCAAAGTTACAAGTAAGTAACTTGTTCTTATCCAGAACAGATTACCAATTCAGTTCCAAGACATTGTGACTGTTGACTCACAGAGCCTTCATCCAGCCCATTCTAGTGTCCGAAGGCTGGTCTACCATCTGCACAGATTTACTTGATTCGAATGATAACAAGAAGAAATAGAGCTGGTATCATTGGTGCACTGGTGGTACCTAACATTTTATATAGATGTGAAAGAGCTTGACGAAATAGAGTCTTGTGGTTCCCCATGGTTTATTAGCCAGAGTTTACTAGCTATGGGCTAAACAAAAAATCCCTGGTGCTATTCTGTAACTGAAGCCTATGGATAGGAGTAGAAATAACATAACGGATTTGTGTTACAGTAGTTTGTTTATTTTTTCTACTTTAATACAGCCTGATTAGTGGGAGGCACTACACTGGGTAGTTAACAAACAATAAAGCACATACAATCATATAACAATGAAGGTAAATAGTAATCAAAATAGAAAAAATAAGAACAGAACAAATCAGTATAAAACAAACACATGAAGAGCAACAGCAATGGTCTGATGGGCAGGAATAATTTGACAGGTTTGTTAAAGCATGCTATTAAAAGCTTCTTTAAAAAGCACCATTTTAAGCAACCTCTTGAAGGTAGAGGGGAAGCAGGCGTAGCTCAACTGAAATCCAATTCCAAAGGGCTGGCGCCACTGCTAAGAAGGCACAATTTCTGGTGAATGTCTTTCTGGCCTCCTTTGGTGTGGCAACCTGTAGGATCATTGCCTGTGAAGATCTGGTGGCATGGGCCAATGTTCTTGGGGAAAGGCACTCTGACAAGTAGTTCTGCTCCTACCTCAAACTCCCAACTCACAGAGCCTCTCCAGTGAGATTCCACAGTTGGTGGTATCATAGTTGCTGAGGTATCTGGGAGAATCAACAGAGCAATGCTCCCTCTATAAATTATACCTTCATTAGTTCCCCAAATTTAAGAGAAGTCTCCTGCTTGTTTTAATTTTGTCGTATGGTGTCCTGATTTTGTTGTACTTAAGTTTTACTGTACATTCTTTTTAGTTGGGTATCCATTAGTAGTTGTGTGGATGCTGTCAGTACATGTGCATGTTTTGTGTATAATACTGTCATCTGTTCTGGTTAATGGTTTCTCTCTTTATGTGAAATAACAAATTATGATAGTAGCTTTGGGACTGCTTGGGGGAATTCATCCTCAGTAGAATTCTATATTAGCTATGCTTACGATAAATTTGCCAAAATTTTGCAATTTATTTGAGGCCCTTGCTGCTAAAGCAGAGATTAAAAACAAATGTGGAGACTAGATTGCAATACAAATAGAATTGAACAATCAGTAAATTTAATCTAGCAATCAATATGCTCCTCTCTCCAACACCCAATCAGTTGGATAAATAATGAGCCTTTAAAAAATATATGATGGAACTAAAGTATTGTTGCTTCTTCATATAATACTCTGTCAGACTTCAAATGTAAATAACTTCTAAGCAGCAAAAATGATGACAGTTCTTTCTTTTTCTGACACTTCATCTACTCCATTTTTTAAAGTAGCAGTGGTTCAGTTGGTCTGATCTGCTTCATAGTGTTCTCCATAGGTGGCTTGAATCTAAATTCCTCTAGTAAAGATCTTAGAAGGAATTGTTCTGGGTGGGAAAATTCTAAAGTATGACACAGATGTATTAAAGTAAACACATCTGCATTAAAAAAATGAGTAGAATTATTAGGTGGAATTTCAGCAGACACGGCTTTTGGGTCTTAGCTGTCCCCTGTGTATAAATATTGTGAAATATCCTCCTCAAAAATATTTTTTGAAATTTGAAGAAGCACAAGAGAGAATAGCAGCTGACCAGTAAACCATCTTCTCAACTTTCTACCTTTGGTTTGTTTCCTAAATGAACATTGTTTTAATCTGCTTTTCATATATAATATCCTTTCACAAGCAAGCAATGAGTACTGTTGACTGGTATTGGTGTTAATGTTAGCCCAGCTTGTTCACTAGGTTTAAAGGAACAGGACTGGTCTAAAGGCTCATGAGCCTATTCTTCCCCATTCTTTGGTTTTTGTAGATTATATCTTGGCTCCCAAACAGTGAGCTTGGAACCTCATCCCAGGATTATGTTTGCCACATTTGTAAACATTTATAAACTTTGGTTGAATGTAAAGGGTGAGAATTTTTGTAGGATGGGGCTTCAAGTAGCCCCTGAAGAACTGTCAGTTTATTCTGTTAATGGCTGAACTAGTGATACATATGAACTGTCATGGGAAGTAAACTTTAAGATATGAGAGACAGACAGATGGTAGTAGTAAACTCTGAGCTATGAGGATAGACACAGTCATGGCCAAAAGTATTGGCACCCTTGCAATTCTGTCAGAAAATGCAACCCTTCTCTCAGAAAATTGTTGCAGTTGCAAATGTTTTGGTACTCACATATTCATTTCTTTGGTTTGTATTGGAGCAACACAAAAAAACAGAGAAGAAAAGTCAAATCTGATACAATCCCACACAGAAACTCCAAAACGCACTGGCCAAAATTATTGGCACCCTGTCTAAATTGTAAGAAATAATTGCGTTTCAAGCATGTGATGCTCCTTTAATTTGTATTTAGACACACCTGTCACAAGTAAGAGGTGTGGGCAATATAGAAATCACACTTGCAACCAGTTAAGATGGAGAAAAGTTGGCTCAACCTTTGTGTTGTGTGTGACACTGAGCATGGAGAAAAGAATGAAGTGTAGAGTTGTCTGTGGATTTGAGAGAAAAATTGTGGAAAAACATCGACAATCTCAAGGCTACAAGTCCATCTCCAGATATCTTAATGTTCCTGTGTCCACTGTGTGCAATATCATCAAGAGGTTTACAGCCCATGGCACTGTAGCTAACCTCCCTTGACAGGGACAGAGGAGCAAAATTACTGAAAAATTACAACAAAGGGTTGTTCGAATGGTGGATACAGAACTCAGATTAACTTCCCAACAAATTCAAGCTGATCTGCAGACACAGGGTACAACAATGTCAGCTCGCACTATCCGTCGCCATCTGAATGAAAAGGGATGCTATGGTAGGAGACCCAGGAGGACACCACTGCTGACACAAAGGCATAAAAAAGCAAGACTGGAGTATGCCAAACCTTATGTGACAAAACCACAATCCTTCTGGGAGAACGTACTGTGGACAGATGAGACAAAAGTAGAGCTTTTTGGTAAAGGACATCATGCCACTGTTTACAGAAAAAGAAATGAGACATTCAAAGAAAAGAACACAGTCCCTACAGTCAAACATGGTGGATGTTGCAAGATGTTTTGGGGTTGCTTTGCTGCTTCTGGCACTGGATGCCTTGACTGTGTGAACGGTATCATGAAATCTGATGATTACGAAAGAATTTTGGGCCACAACATAGAGGCCAGTGTCAGAAAGCTGCGTCTCCACCAGAGGTCATGGGTCTTCCAGCAGGACAATGACCCAAAACACACTTCAAAAAGCACTCAGAAATGGTTACAAACAAAGCACTGGAGAGTTCTGAAATGGCCAGCAATGAGTCCATAGAACACCTGTGGGGAGATCTCAAAACAGCAGTTGGGAGAAGGCATCCTTCAAATCTGAAGGCCCTGGAGCAGTTTGCAAAAGAAGAGTGGTCCAAAATTCCAGTCGAGAGGTGTAAGAAACTCATTCATGGTTACAGGAAGTGATTGATTTCAGTTATTTTTTCCAAAGGGGGTGCTAGCAAATATTAAGTTAAGGGTGCCAATAATTTTGGCCAGTGTATTTTGGGGTTTCTGTGTGGGATTGTATCAGATTTGACTTTTCTTTGTGTTTTTGTGTTGTTCCAACGCAAACCAAAGAAATGAACATGTGAGTACCGAAACATTTGCAACTGCAACAGTTTTCTGAGAGAAGGGTTGCATTTTCTGACAGAATTGCAAGGGTGCCAATATTTTTGGCCATGACTGTAGCTGGATCACTGTTCTCTGCTCTTTCAGTGCTAAATGTAACATGTAAATAGTAGTAAGCAATAGTTTTGTACAGTCTTGTGAAAGTACACAAGAAAGTACACCCTCTTTGAATGCTTTGGTTTTATGTGTCGGGGCATAATAAAAAACATCTAGACCTTAGCAGGTCTGAAAATTAGCTAAATACAACCTCAGATGAACAACAACACATGACATATTACATGTCATGATTTGTTTTACATAAATTGAAAATGGAGAAGCCATGTGTGAAAAACTAAGTGCACCCTTACTGCTTCCATAGGAATTAAGAGGCCACATAGCAGCCAGGTGCTGCTAACAAAATGCCCTTGAGTAATCGATAATCAGCAAGTGTGACCGCCTCTATAAAAGATGAGGTTTTAGCAGTTTGCTTGTCTGGAGCATTCAGGTGTGTGTTAACACAATACCAAGGAGGAAACACATTAGCAGTGATTGTAGAGAAGCAATTATTGCTGCCCATCAATCTGGGAAGGGTTGTAAGGCCATTTCCAAACAATTCAAAGTCCATCAGTCTACAGTGAAGAAGACTATTCACAAGTGGAAAACATTCAGAACAGTTGCGAATCTTCCCACGAGTGGACTTCCAAGCAAATTCACCCCAAAGTCAGACTGTGCAATGTTCAAGAGAAAATACAGAAAACCAAAGAGTTACATCTCAGACTCTACAGTCCTGAGTTAGCATGTTAAATGACAGTACAATTATAAAAAGATGGAACAAGGATGTTTTGTTTGGAAGGGTTGTCAGGAGAATGCCTCTTCTCTCTAAAAAGAACATGGCGGCATAGCTTAAGTTTGCCATGTCGCATCTGGACAAATCACAAGTTTTTGGAAGAATGTCCTTTGGACAGATGAGACAAAAGTGGAAATGTTTGGCCATAATGCACAGCACCTTGTTTGATGAAAACCAAACACAGCATATCAGCACAAACACCTCATACCAACTGTCAAGCATGATGGTGGAGGGGTGATGATTTGGGCTTGTTTTGCAGCCCCAGGACCTGGGCACCTTGCTGTCATTGAGTCAGCCATAAATTCCTCTGTATACCAAAGTATTCCAGAGTCAAATGTGAGGTCATCTGTCTGACAGTTAAAACTTGGCTGAAATTGGGTCATGCAACAGGACAGTGATCCCAAGCACACCAGCAAATCGACAACAGAATTGCTGAAGAAGAATCATGGTGTTGCAATGGTCCATTCAAGCCCAGACCTCAACCCGATTGCAATCCTGTGGTGGGACCTTAAGAGAGATATGCATAAACAAATGCCTGCAAACCTCAATGAACTGAAGCAACGTTGTAAAGATGAGTGGGCCAAAATTCCTCTACAGTGATGTGAGAGACTGATAAAGTCATACAGAAAATGATTATTTCAAGTTGTTGCTGCTAAAGGTGGTTCTACAAGCTATTGAATCATAAGGTGTACTTAATTTTTCACACATGGCTTCTCCATTTTGGCTTTATTTTTGTTACATAAATCATGACTCAGTCTAATACGTCATGTGTTGTTGTTCATCTGAGGTTGTATTTAGTTAATTTTCAGACCTGCTAAGGACCAGATGATTTTTCTTATGTCCTGATACGTAAAACCATAGCATTCAAAGAGGGTGTACTTTCTTTTTCACACTACTGTATATAGCAGTCTGATTTCTAGGGATTAGCAGAAATGGAGAATTTTCCTGTCTGTCTTGTCATTTAAGGCATAAAAGGGTTACATTCCCTGTTTCAAAGGTTCATACCAGTCATTCTCTTGGCTTGATGTCTCATTAACCCACATATCATATCTCTGTGAATTTGGCTTCCTTTCCAGCTGATAAGAATGTAGAAAGAGGCCCTATTTTCAGATATTGGGGAGAAGGATGTGGATTCTATTGGCAAGCTTCTTTTCCTTGCCTTTCTGCCACCTCTTAATATCTGCAGCAGTGAGGGAGAAAGTCCTGTCCTGCAGACCTTCCCTTTGCTCTCTGTCTGAGGTGAGAAAGAAGTGTGTTCCATGTCTGGGTGGTTTGATGTCCCAGCTTGGGAGGTGATGCAACAAAAGAGGTGTGGGAAACTTTCTTTGTATGGTCTACTGCAGTGTAGGCGAACCTATGGCACACGTGCCCCAGGTGGCACACGAAGCCCTTTCTTATGGCACACCAGTGTTGGCCCACCCACCCTCCCTTGTGAAGGGAAACCTTATGAGCCGGCAGCCGGGATTCCCTCTTCCGCAGCCACTTCCTGGTCCTCTGGGTCCTTTGCTATGTTTCCCCCTTAAACTTCCTGTTCCTGGTCCTCTGGGTCCGTCCCTATGATTCCCCCTGAAACCGCCACTTCTGGTTCCGGACTTCCGGGCGGCACGGCAGCCACTGGTTTCTCCCCCCCCCCCCTCATTTTGGGCACGCGAGCCCAAAAAGGTTTGCCTCCACTGGTCTACTGCATCTTGTTTATCATCATTATACTCAGTAAATGTTGTTATTCCTTTACACATGCTTGATTTATTCATTGGTATCCCTGAACCTAAGGGAGTTAGGGCTTGAGTGGATCAAAACTCTGTTTTATTATAGTTCCTTTAAAGCATTCAGAGTATGTCACATGTATAATCTGGTTGTAATTGCTATTTTCAGCAATCCTAACACTGCATGGCTATATTATTCCCCATGCATCAATTAGACAACACAGAGAGGATAAGATGTTTTACTGAGTTCGTGGCAGGGGCAAGATTCAAACTAGGGAATTTGTGATTCATAGCAAAGTCTCTTGGGCACTACACCAAGTCTTCTCTATATTTATTTATATGTTATTTATTTACCAGTTACATTTATCTATTTAGTAAGCTCAAGGAAGTGTACATTCTCCACACTTTTATCTTCCCAACAACCCTCAGAACATGGTAGGTCAGGCTGAGAGGGTAGCAGGCCCAAATCACCCAGTGAGTTTCATGTCTGAATAGAGACTAGAACCAGATTGTCCTATACTCTGGTCCAGCACTCTAACTACTATGATACCCTGGCTCTTGTGTAAAGATTATGTATGTTTTATTGAGTCTGTGACCCAACTAGACCTTTGACATATGATAGCACTCGTACAATGATTTGTATTTTCAATTAAATGCCCAGGGTTAGATGCAGATAAAGGCAGATGCTTTATTCCATAAAGACTGACATATTTACTAATCTAAATTGGATTAATTAAGATGCTTTACTTGAGCAGCAATGTTTCTATTTTTATTTTCTTTTAAACTATCATTCCCCATTTGCCTAGAGTAGAATACCTGTACTAGGTTGAATACTATCTGTATTGTGGCAGGCATGGTTACTTCTTTTTTATTTAGAACTCATACACACATTTATTTTATATAGCTCTTACTAATACAGTGACTGAAATCCTGTTGCTTTGTCACACGGGAAGAATCCACATGGCAGATGGTGTAACATTCACTCACTGCTAGCCAGCAGTTCACATGTTGCCTCTGCCATCTTCCCCACTCACTCACCTTACATTTTGGTTGAATTGCGCAAGCTCTCATCTTCCCTACTCACCTTGCATCTTCAGTGAAATCCTGTTGTTCAGATATGCTTGCATAATTCAGTTTTATGTGAGAGGTAGCTCTAATTGCACTAAAGCATAAGTGCGATTCATGGAATACTTCTGTGCGTGCATTGTCCAATGGGCAGCCAGGCTTTTGCAGTTAAAGCAAGCCAAATAAATAAGCTTCCTTCCATGCTGGACTGCTTTCCCTAGTCTCTGTCCTTACCTCAATCTGCTGTTAAATCAGTACTCCTGCATAACTAATTAGAAATGAGAGTGAGGGGTTTAGTAAAGGAGAGAGCATTTTTAGAAAATCCACAGTTGAGCTCTCCTGACATAACATCTTCCACCAGGCATAAAACTATAGCTCTTATGTGTTTGTATTGTGTACTCTCAAACAAGTGACTGCTCATTTCAAATACTGGCTGTATGTCACTTAGAAGAAACAATGTGTTTATTGCTTTTTATCCTTTTGATACACATAGTGAGTAGGAGGTCAGATAAGCAATATAGTTGCACTCAAATATGTTGCCTAAAATGCGGGTTCTCCTAAATAACTTCTTTCATTTCAGACTCAGTCAGTCAAGTCTTCAAGGACACTTCATTTCATTTTGTTTCCATTTCTCCCAGTTGTTAAGTCCTCTCAAGGGTCACAATTTCTGAACATGCTCTGTTTGCATGGTTTTCGTTGTTTCCCATGGTTTTTTTTTTTTTTTTTTTTTTGGAGAGGGGTATTTTGGCAAACTTTGGAGTCTTCTGCTGATGCCTTCTTTTGCTTGCGCATTACTATTTTGGTTACATAAGGATCCCTTCTCAGAAAATGGATTTGTTCTTTGTATGTTTGAGAAGCTGCAGAGTAAGCTTAACACTGCTCAGTTGCTCAGTGGAACTACTCAGGTCTGCAAAATAGTATGTGAGTAGCTTACATTTCCCAGTCACTTTTGGGTTTTCCCTGTTGAATAGATGCAAGAAGCTTCTTTTGGAAATCCTATTGCTACAGGAAGACAGGCTCACTATAAATCAGAAAGAACTTAGTGGCACATAACAACAGTAGAACTAGAAAAATGTGGGACTGAATGTGTGAATTCTACAAGTCATCTTTAGATGTTTTGGCCCATACTGTGAAGAATCTTGAATAAGAAAAGAGGGACTACTTCGTATAGTCTCATGACAAGGGACTTGCCTTTGAAAGTTTTGTGAGAAAGATTAGATTAGAAAGAAGTGTCCTTGTTGTTTACCTCCTCTTCTGTGTGCTGACTAGTTTGCCAAGAAGTTGACTTCTGAGGACAAGGACATGCTCATGGAAAAACTAGTAACTTGACAAGATCTGCTTTGTGCATTTCAGTATTTCACTCATTTGTTGTTTTTAATTTGAACCCATTACATTATAATTCTGTTCATGATGTTCTCAGGCGAAGAAAAGAAGAAAATTGTTTTTAAAAACTTACCAGCAATATAATTGTAGCTTCCACATCTCTTTCTTACACAACAACATATATTCACAGTCCTTGGATAATGCTGAATAGAACTGTAGCAATTAGAAATCTCTTTCCACAGGTATTAATAATCTAGATGACAGAAAATCTGTTAAGATCACAACAGAGGGCACTGTTGAACAGATGGTAGTTTATACCTTTCATAGTAAAGGAAAAGAAGAAGAAAAAGAAAGACAGGCTAATTTACTAAGGCTGGTCTATGGCATCTCTCAGTGTGCGGAGTTAGTGTTCATCACTGAGGCATTGATTGAACGATCTGTTAATGTGTGATTCTCCTGGTGGGGTGGGAAAACAGAATGAAAATTGCAGTTTCTCAGCTAATTGTGCTTTAGATGTCATTTGTGACAGTTTTCGTGTTGTCTAGACAACTTGGACATTACTTGCTTGGTGAGCCTTATGTTGCTGTGGTGTAGATATGGGCAGCATTTACTGAGTAGACCTTAAAATTTCAGGGGTTAGGGGTGACGTCCCTTGTGCGACAGCAAACCTTAACTATAGCTAAGGAAGAATAAAACGTTTTAGGAAAAGTATGTACAAATTAATTTGACTTTGCTCTTCCCCTTTTCCTGCCACATACATAGGGGTGTTAAATGACAAATGCAGCATGTAATATGTTGGTGTGTGTCTCTATTTCTAGAAGGTCTTTTTCATGCCTGGAAAATATTAGATTTTTGCATGCTATTACAACATGCTTGAAGATATGAATGATATCTTTGCTTTGCTTTCATCTCTTCTGTTCTTTCCCTTTCTATATGCAGTGTTCATGTGTGTTGAAAATCTTACAAACAATTAAAATTCTGTGCCTGGGAAAGAGTAAATACTGCAACCTGGAAAGTTCACAAACTGAACATAATGGCACCATCTGCCTTCCCCTGAACATTTTATTTGGTGTCAGTCATTATTGTCTAATTTGGTCTGATTTCAGGGTTTTGTTTTTGCTTTTTGTTCTTGGGAAGGAAAGGAGTAATATATATTGAAGCTCTGTCCAAAGACTATGAAAGAAGTTGCTCTGCTTATTTCTGAGCCTTCAGTAAACATTGTCTGTATACTTGAAAGCATACCTCATGGTCATAAGAGCTGGAAGCATGTGTTACTTATTTATTTAGATTTTTCATTGATCAGCTTATGGGAATTTGAGATGGTTCAAGAGGTGCCATGGCCTGTTTAAAAGGTGAATTGCTGCTTCAGGAGGCTTGCTGCTTTATAGGAACATGGGAAAGCTACTTTGCATCAAACAACTGGTTCAGCTGGCCTAGTATTGTCATCTCTGACTGACATCTACTATCCAGGGTTTCATGCAGGATTCCCCCCCCCCAAGCCCTATCTGGAGATCCCTGATATTCATTGGTAGTCTCTTATCCAAGTACTAACCAAGCCAGACCCTGCTTAACTTGTGAAATTGGACAGTATGTTCAGAGTGATGCTGGGGTTTTTATTTGCTTAGTGCACAGTGTCTAAGAATCCATAGCTAAAACTTCTATAAACATTATCTCTGTAATTAAGGGATGGTGACTGTGGCTCCCAGATGCTGGACTGCAGCTCCCATCAAACCTGGGTAGCATAACCAATGGTGAGAAAGACTAGAAATTTCAGTCCAGCAGCATGTGGAGACCCACATTCTGTTTCACTGCTGTATTCCATCACTCTCCTTCTCCACTGCCAAAAATGTGTTTCTGTTTTTGCATGTCTTTCCTTCTTGATTCCCAATCCTGGCAGGTTGCAAATACCACTGTTCTTGCCCCTGCATTGTTAGTGTAAACAGAATAGCAGTGGATCATGTGGTAGCAGCGATTGGTAGGTCAGCCCCCTGACCCACAGAGGTAATTTCTTCCTAGCTCTGAAGGTAGCTTATATAAAAGCAAGCTGACATGTTGGCTGCATTAGAGAACCCAGAAGGTCTGGTGCATCCTCCCCCTCAACCCTGTATTTGTTGACAGCATTGGTGCAGTGGGCTGGGTCTGGTAGTAAGTTTGAGCTTTACAGTATTTTAAAATAGGTGCAGCTTTTTGGTTGCAGATTGATGGAACTCAGCACTGCAAAAAGCAAATTGTTCTTCTTTATTTCAGTTTGACCCTCAGTGTATGGTTTAGCCCTGAACAAATACATTTTGACTAATAAAAGGTTGGTGTTAGTTTCAGGCCCAATCATTCTCTGATATTCCTTTGGAGCGCTGTATAGATATATTGCCTGTCTAAATCCTGCAGTTTGGTTCTGTTGTTGTTGGACACCTGACTTTGTTTTGTATTAAATGTGTCTGATGTCCACAACTTCTTTGTAGTCTCTTAATATTTTGACAGGGCTCTTAGCATAAATTATAGCATATGGGCTTAAAATCAGTTTGGCAGCTTCTGTTCAGTCTGATTGAAGAAAGCATAAGCAATGTACCAAGATTTTCCATTGTGACTACAGGGCTTGGCTTTGGCCTCCTTTGCCTTCCCTTGGAAGACATGCATTGCATTTCAATTCTGTGCCTCCTCTGAAGAATTTAAAACAGTACAAATATTCAGGACTCTCCTGGATTTAGCACTTCATTCCCCTGCTAGGAAGAGAGTAAAAGCTGTCTGTTGGTATGCAACTTCCTCAGGTTGGGATGGGGAGAATCTATTGCTCCAAGAAATTAGTATGTATTTGAATGTTAATGCTTTAATGCATTTTTTCCAAATATGTACTCCCACCCTCCTTAAAAGTACTTCATTCAAAAATGCATTGCCCCTTGATTTTGTTAGTTGTATACACGGACCTTCATAGGCTAAGAATAAATGTGGGCTTATTTTAGTAGTATGTTTACATACATTTTTAATGATGATATTTTATAAATGTCTCCCATTCTTAGCCCTCAGGGACAAGTTGAGTTATAAATCTGAATAAATAATAGGTTGTATCTCAAAGACTGTTGAGAAAACAAGTCATCAATAGAATGTATCTGGTGGGAATACTTTCTGGATCGTTAAGTACACTGCTGCATAATAGTGGGGTGCTGAAATAAAAGCTGTGCAGAAGCTTTAGGTTTGGGTTGTGTGAAGCATTCCAGAAACCATGCCCATTCTTTTGCAGATCTTAAAATAACAGAGGATCAGAATAACTGAGGAATGCCTTCTTCATCATCCTGCCTGATCGCACTTTTTAAGAGGCCCTTTTGTGGTGGTTCACATGTATTGGAAATCCACTTGCAGACAAGCAGGAGTTTTATTATTTATTTATTTAAAATATTTTTACTCCACCTTTCTCCTTTAAAAAGGACCAAAGTCTGCTTGCAACTTTAAAAGACAGTATGTGAAGTTAACAATGGCAAGTATATAATACTGAAAGGATCAAACACATACCACACTAAAAAAAACCCGGTAAACAAAAGCAACACCCAAACACATAGAAAGCAGTAAAGTACAACCACCCATTTAAAAACCTGCATCAGTCAGTTAGTCACTAAGGCTTGCCTGAAGTGAAAGGTCTTTAAATAAATAAATGTATTTATTACATTTATAGCCCACATTCCCACTAAATGATTGTGCTCAGAGTGGCTTACAGACTTAAAAGAAAAAAAAAACCTGGAGAGATAAAACCACAATTAACTAAAATATTAAAATCAAGCAAATACATTTAAAACAAAACCAACAAAATAATGCAGTTAAAATAATATAAAAGTGTAGCTTTTTGTGTATATGTTCCTATCCTTACTTAATATGTGAACTCTGAGGTAAGAAAAAACAGAGTTTTCATTGTTGAAGGGTGTGGTTCAGAATAGAAACATCTAGCAGAGGTTAAATGCTCTGTTATTCTGGTTGAGTGCATTTATCCTGAAAATCCAAGTGGGAAAAAGAAGTGTGTGTTGAATTGCCAGGAAAAGATCCATTTTTCCCTTCCTTGTGGTCAAGCAGATAATCTGTGTGCTCCCCGCAGAAGGGTAGAGTAGCAATAAATTGGCCAGCTTGCAGAAAATCATGGTAAAAAGATATTCTCTGACATAGAATTTTTCATTAAAAAAAATTGGATGAAATGTTGGAACATAGAAAGCTGTCTTAACATGAATCAGACCATTGGTCCATCTAGCCCAGTATTGTCAACTCTGATTGGCAGCCACTCTCCCCAGTTTCTGGAAGGATTGTTTCCTAGCCTTACCAAAAGTTCTTTGGTATTCCCTGGTAGTCTTCTATCTAAGTACTAACCCAAACCTGACTCTGCTTAACAGATAAGATGGGGTGTGTTCAGGGTGATATAGTGAGATGTAAAAGGTGATGATGGACTTGCTGAGATTAGTTTGTAGAATTATACCTGTCCTTTGAATCTGTGAAGCTGGTGGGTAATGTGTTAGAGGCTATGGAGATACTTCTTAGAAAAGAAAAGGAGCTAGAGAAGATAGAAGGTTTCCACAAGCTTCTTCTTGCTCACAGAGTGAAGATTCTTTCTAGTGGATGGGAAAGGATTTTAATTTTCTGAAATGACAAGTATTGGCTTCTTATCCAAGACAGAAACTGATAGTTAGAAATAAAGGTGATGACAAAATTTGTGTTTCCTGATGTGTCAGTGTGATTTTGGTGTTGAAAAGGTGTCAGCCTAAAGGTAAACTCACCAGTAATTCTTGTTCCTTTCGGTTTCGTCAACTGTGCAAAAGCCAACATACAGCATGCATGTGGAAAATATATTGTTTGGGGGGAAATTCTAGTTTTATTGGTACTAAGGCCAGCCATGCAGAGAAGCACAAAATCCTCTGTAAGAACAGAGTAATCTGCAATTCAGCATTTATGTGTTTTCTATAGCTCATATAACAGAAAGCTTGTGGAGTTAAGTATTCACTAGCTGACACAAAGCGGCTTTCTACACTTTGCTTTGAAACAGGCATGGTGTGACTATATTATGCTGAATACAGGGAGTGACAATTGTACCACTTAATTCAGTGTTAAGGGTGGAAAATTATATGAACAGGTGATAAACATCTGCTTTTGAAACTTGTATATATGTCCCCTTTTCTGTGATTTTGCCTTTGAACAAGTGTCAGTATACTATTATCCCTTTAACCAGGAGCCAAGGTGGCTAGAGTTTATTTAAATTTTTGCATAACACATCTGGAGAGCATCAGATTGTGTTAGAGGCATCCAAGAGGCCAACCATCTCCCTAGCTGGTTTCCTATTTCTGATGTATTTAACAAACTTTAAATTATTGCTTGTAGTTTTATTAGTGGTTTGCATCTCAAATCTGTTTTAGCAGCCTTTGTTATCTACTTCTATGTCTTTTGTGAAAAAAGGAGCAGTTTTCTGAAGGAAACCCCCCTCCCTTCTAATAGCTTGGTTTAGATAGCTTATTTATTATTCTGGTGGCCTCTGATTGCTGAAGTCCTGGGGACACTTCAGTTCTGTCACATTTTCTCAGGTATAGAAGCTTGTGTGTGTGTGTGAGAGTGTGTGTGTGTGTGTGTGTGTGAGAGAGAGAGAGAGAGAGAGAGAGAATATAGGTAAGCAACCTGGTACCCTTCAGATATGTTAGACTACAACTCCTATAAGATCTAGCTTCCATGGCCTGTTGTTTGGGGTTATGGTGGGTTGTAATCCCTAATATCTGGAGGATACAAATTTTCCTATTGCTATACTATATTTTCTTTTTGTTTCAAATGTAATTTATCAAATTCTGTCAAAAGACGTGACAGACACTTGCTGAAATTCTGTTGCTCAGTGATGCAAATGTCATAACTTTTAGAGACAGATTGCCATAAATTAAGGAACCTCTGTAGACCTTATCTATTGCAGGTGGAGTTGCATGATTTAGCATGCAGTGTATACTACTTAATTTATAGCAATTCACTTCTACGAGTTGTGCCATTTACAAAACTGTTACAGGGTTTTAGGTACTGTATTATAAACAACATTATATTAAAAAAACTGAGTGGAGAAATCTAAAAGGGACTACTGTGAGCAGCATCTGTGAGAGGAAACAGAGGATTGTATCCCAGCTGTAAGGTTTATATGCATGATTCTGATGAGGTGATGATTTAAATGATGATTGGATCACAAAGGTTTCATTTTTAGCCACATCCACAAACTGGATGTTCTTAGTACAACAGTTAAATAGAGTTCTCTCATGCTTATGTTAACTACAAAGTAAAATAGTCCCTGACAAAAACAATAACAAATAATATGATATTGAGAGAAATCAAGAAGCTGGACATATGGGATACTAGTAGTTTAATGTTGCCTGTTAACATTTTGTTTTGTTTCTCAGGAGGCTTTTGGAGTCTTCACTTATTTCACTATCGCGTTACGATGGGGCAGGATCCCGGGAGCATCCAATCTATCCTGATCCAGCTAGGTAAGGACAGAACTGAACCTACTGATTGTCTTGTGTTCTTGTATGAACCACAGAATTACAATATGAAGCATACCATCTGGTTTTTCTTCAGTTCTGGCTATTCCATTCACACCCCTGCTTGTTTACACAAAAGGGTATGTGTAGTTGGGAAGCAGGAATGCTGTGGAATTGTTTTATTTCATTGATCTTTTATTCCTGAAATTCTCTTCCCAATCTATTGGCATGCCATATCTCTTTAAAATCCACCTTTTTCCATAGAGTTTTTGACTTAAGCCTTTTGGCCTTGTCTCCATCTGAAATGAAACCTAAGTTTGTGTAACAGCATTTGCATCTGCTTATTTCTAGTTCTCCTTGTAGCACCCTTCCTTCCCATACTGTTAAAAAAGCAAAAAGCTAAGAGATGCATATGTTCCTTATGGGTAATCTGTAATGAACCACCTGTGTCAATATTTATAGAAGAAATAACAGGGAATTGAGTTTAAGGAGCTGATTTTTGTCATATGAATTATTAATATTTATGCATGTTCATGAATTTTGAGGACTGGCTGTTTCAGTGCTTCATTTCGATAGTACAGTTGATTATGGGCAAGCACCTACAGAGTGCAAAAGAGATGGCTTGAGCTTCCTTGGCAGTACCAAGGATAATGCTGTCAGATTTAGAAACACATTACTAGAACTCTTTATTAATGGAAAAGTGTAAACGTGATGATGATGACTTACTTGGATTTGAGTAAGACATGCACATTCAGATTGCAGCAAAATGCATTTTCGGTGGGGGGGGGGGAGAAATAATAAGGCAATGAAAAAATGTTCTATAAATAAGGTGCCACTGATCCACTGATGGATTTGAAAAATGTAATTCTTGAAAGAACAAAGGAATTCATTTAGTTTGGAAAAGATGAATTTTGGACAGGCAACCACGTATGCATGTGTATAAATGCTTACATGCGCAAACAGAACTTGTATGTAGACAGGTAAGGTAAAGAAAGAATAGGTAGATATATGGGAAAAAAATAATCATTCCTGAAGGTGATACAAGTAGTGAAGATGTTTTTGTGTAAATGAATTGATGTAGAGTGATGTCCTGAAGGAAGCATGCTTTGATCAATATAGGGAAAGGTGAAATCAGCAATGTATAAACTGGTTGGTAAAAACTGCTGTGTCATTTATACAAACTCTCAAAAAAAGAGAAAGAAACCAAGCATTGACTCTTTTTTAGGACATATTCAAAAGGTTTCTTTTAAAAAAGGAACTATTGACAGAAACAAGTGAGGAAAGTTGAAAAATGCACCATTTGAAAGATGGCACAGTCAGCAACAAAACTGCTGACAGTTACTTCTGAAGTGTCACACAATCATACATTTGAGAGTAAATGTTCTTTATAAGAGACAAAAAGGATTCCTAAAAGTTGTCATCCTAGCAGTTGTTTACAATTCAACATATTTTTTTCAGCAGAGGAGTGGAATGTCCACCTTTAGCTGAGTCCAGTCCTCAGAGTTTCCACATCCATCCCATTGAAGGTCTGACCGAGGATCTTTCCCCTAATTGACACACAGTAATGAGGGGAGATCAGACAGCTGTGCTAAGTCAAGACCAGAGTGACAGACGTTTTTAAAGTAAAGGAATGGAAGGGTTGTGAAGAAGCAGGGGATAGTACTCAAATATGGACAGCCATGTGTTGATCAGTTTATAGCTTAATCAATAATCTTACATTATGACAAATATAATTCAGACAAATGCTGGCATCTTTTAAACAAGGGTTAGTAAGCGGGAGCAAGGGCCATTTTTCAAAATTTACTTGTAGTCCTAGCAGAAGGAGCTAAATGGAGGGTGTGACCAAAAAGACTTATTTGTATTTTGATTTTTTTCTAAAGGCTGCTGTAGTGGGTGGTTTTTGTGTGTGTGTGAAATGAAAAATTAGTTTAAGCAGGAGAAAATCAAGCTGAAAAAGCCCCCTTGTACCCAATGACTAAAAAACATCTAAATTTTTAAAGGTTGTGTTGTTGTTGTTTAGTCGTTAAGTCGTGTCCGACTCTTTGTGACCTCATGGACCAGAGCACGCCAGGCTCTCCTGTCTTCCACTGCCTCCCGGAGTTTGGTCAAATTCATGTTAGTCACTTCGATGACACTGTCCAACCATCTCGTCCTCTGTCATCCCCTTCTTCTCTTGCTTTCACACTTTCCCAACATCAGGGTCTTTTCCAGGGAGTCTTCTCTTCTCATGAGATGGCCAAAGTATTGGAGCCTCAGCTTCAGGATCTGTCCTTCCAGTGAGCACTCAGGGTTGATTTCCTTTAGAATTGACAGTTTTGTTCTCCTTGCAGTCCAGGGGACTCTCAAGAGTCTCATCCAGCACCACAATTCAAAAGCATCAATTCTTCGGTGGTCAGCCTTCTTGATGGTCCAGCTCTCACTTCCATACATTGCTACTGGAAAAACCATAGCTTTGACTATGTGGACCTTTGTCGGCAAGGTTATGTCTCTGCTTTTTAAGGTGCTGTCTAGGTTTCTCGTTGCTTTCCTCCGAAGAAGCAGGCGTCTTTTAATTTCGTGGCTGCTGTCACCATGTGCAGTGATCATGGAGCCCAAGAAAGTAAAATATGTCACTGCCTCCATATCTTCCCCTTTTATTTGCCAGGAGGTGATGAGACCAGTGGCCATGATCTTAGTTTTTTTGATGTTGAGGTTCAGACCCTTTTTTGCGCTCTCCTCTTTCACCCTCATTAAGAGGTTCTTTAATTCCTCCTCACTTTCTGCCATCAGAGTGGTATCATCTGCATATCTGAGGTTGTTGATATTTCTTCCGGCAATCTTAATTCCGGTTTGGGATTCATCCAGTCCAGCCTTTCGCATGATGTATTCTGCATATAAGTTAAATAAGCAGGGAGACAATATACAGCCTTGTCGTCCTCCTTTCCCAATTTTGAACCAACCAGTTGTTCCATATCCAGTTCTAACTGTTGCTTCCTGTCCCACATATAGATTTCTCAGGAGATAGATCAGGTGGTCAGGCACTCCCATTTCTTTAAGAACTTGCCATAGTTTGCTGTGGTCCACACAGTCAAAGGCTTTTGCGTAGTCAATGAAGCAGAAGTAGATGTTTTTCTGGAACTCTCTGGCTTTCTCCATAATCCAGCGCATGTTAGCAATTTGGTCTCTGGTTCCTCTAAAGGGTGTGTAGGGGTCCTCAAACGCTGGAAAATTTCACCTTCTGTACCCCCAGAGGCCACAAAACTATTTTACTACATGCAGTAAGTTTTTTCAAAAAATATTTCAAAAGTGGGGGGAGGCTGAGAAACTACATGACTGCTGGAGAATGCAGAATATGTCGCTAGGGTTCACTGACTATGCGGTGCCCATCTTGTTCTAGGTAATATACTAGCTTTCCATAATAAGCCAGTTGTTATACAAGGGCACCGTACAGAAAGAACTTTTTTGGTGTATAGTATCCTTTATTTAATGCAGTGAAGGGACAAAGTATCATGAGACCTCAGGCTTTCAGAGGGATAGTTATCCTATAAAGTAGCAGGAAGAACAGACAAGGCTTACCTGTTTTTTGTTTCGAAACTGGCATTTCAGTACCAGTTAATGTAGTTATATAGTATGTTGTAGGTGGGCCTGTTACAAACAGAAAAAAAGTGAACCACCTTTCATATCTGTGGGAGAGTGGTGTTCAAGCAAATGTCTGTAGATAATAAATCAAATTTCTGATAATGTAAGTTCAGGAAAAGGGACGGATTTTCTATTCTACCTATAGATTTATACAATACATTTGCAATCCTAAATGTACTTAACAAAGAATCAAGTCCCTCTATATTTCATGCAAGCTAACAGTGATCTCTTGTGTTCTCAGATTATCTCCTGCTGCTTATTATGCCCAGAGAATGATCCAGTATCTTTCACGCAGAGATAGTATTCGCCAGCGCTCCATGCGATATCAACAGAATCGGATCCGTTCTTCCTCATCTTCTGCTTCCACCTCTGAGAATACAGGCCCATCTGTGGAAGGGAATGATCTAGAATTTGAAGATTTTGAGTAAGTGATTATTCTACCAAGGAATGTGTCTTCTTTTTTTTCCCCACACATGCCTCGGACATTTTGTAAAGATTGGAAATGTAGTTTATACTTCTAAAAAATAAGGAATTTAAAACATTAATTGATCTGTTGTTTTTGACATCTAGAAGACAAGTAGGCTATTATCAGTCACCAAAAACATTGTCTGTCCCAGTGTGTGTAAGAATCCCTTCTTCCCCAGTACTTCTGTCAGTTCCATTTATAAAGATACAGTATCTCTGTTAGTATGCTAATCCTGATTTCTGTAACATATTAAAGGGGCAGAGCATTTCTGAGAACAGTCAAGTGTTCATTGCCACAGCAACACTGTGCATCAAGTGAGAGTTGTTCTGGCTCTAACAGTAGATCTTAGAGTGGTTTAATAGAGCAGCTAGGAGTTTCTAATTCTCAGCTGTTTAACAATAGCAGCAACATAATGAGCCCCCTCCTGCTCTAAATTATACAACTGAAACAAATGTTTTGAGCAACCGGTGGATTTTATTGTCAGTGCCATGCAGTTGTGGTACTCGGAACAAATTCCTGGGCTCACAGTTCTTTAATTCTAATTGTATGTCTTTTCTGCTACTCTTCTGTTTGTGGATCTTGAAGTTCTAATACTGTACAAAAAAGGTGAAAGAAAATAGGCCATGCAAGTCAGAATTTCAGGATCTCTTGATTTCTCCAGTAACAAGTCTCTGAGTATATCAAACAAAAAACAAGAACAAAAATAAGACACAGCATTGTGGCACCTTAAAGACTGCTAGACTAGATTCACATAAGTATTGAGCCTTTCCCAGAACAAATTGAGCTAGGAAGCTGTAACTGCCACACTATTCTACATATTCCCCCAGGAAGTCAATGCACTTGCGACATCTGTCCTGCAGCTTCTTAAGTCCCTGCAAATAAAATTCTTCCGCCTGCTGGTGTAACCACTCATTTGCAGCATTAGTTGCCTCCAGAACACTCCCAACTCGTTGTCCCTTTAGGTGTTTTTTGAGTTTGGGGAACAGATAATAGTCAGAAGGAGCCAGGTCGGGAGAATAGGGTGGATGGGACATCACTTGAAAGCCTAAGGACGTCAATTTTGCCATTGTTTCACCTGCAGTGTGTGACGAGGCGTTGTCATGCAACAGGATGACACCTTTGGAGAGCTTTCCTCAATGTTTTTCCTTGATGTTTTGCCTCAACTTCGTCAATAAAGCACAGTAATATTTTGCATTGATGGTTGAACCCTGTTGGAGGTAGTCCACCAGCACAACTCCCTTCTTATCCCAAAAAACTGTTGCCATTTGCTTCTGCACAGACCTTTGCACTCGGAACTTCTTTGGCCTGGGGGAACCACTGTGCCTCCATTCCTTAGACTGTTCCTTTGTCTCAGGATCATAACAGTAGATCCATCTCATCACCAGTTACCAGTTTGCCCAGGAAATCTGACTCATTTCTTGCAAAATGTTCCAAAACAGCCACCGATGACTCCACACGTTTCCTCTTTTGTTTGCTTGTCAAAAGTTTGGGGATCCACTTTGCTGCCAGCTTTCTCATTTCCAAGTCGTTGTGGATAATGGCACCAACTCTCTCACGTGATATTCTCAGATATATAGCAATACTTTTGGCTGATATTCGGCGGTCCTCCATGATCATGTCATGGATGGCTTTCACATTTGCAGGCACAGAGACAGAAACAGGCCTTCCACTGGGTTTCTCACTATCAACACCAAAATGGCCAGTTTTAAAATTGACAACCCAACGTTTAACTGTTGCATATGAAGGGTCACTGTCACCCATAGTTTGTGACATTTCATCATGGATCTGCTTTGCACCTTTCCCTTGGAGAAACAGGAACTTGATTATGGTCCTATGCTCTTCCACATGGAACTTTTCTGGAGGTGCTGCCATGTTCACTTTGGAGCTGAAAATGAAAAATAAGTTAAAATCATAGGTAGTTGATTTTTGCACCATTGAATACAGACAAATTGGCCAATACAACCTGCAATTTATAGCTTCCTAGCTCAATTTTTTCTGGGAAAGGCTCAATACTTATCAGCACCCTCTTAGTCTTTCAGATGCCACAATGTCTCTCTCTCTCTCTCTCTCTCTCGTTTGTTTCTGGTTTGTTTTTTCTTTTCTTTTTGTCTGATATGCTTGCACAGACTAACAGAACTACTTTGAAAATTATAGCCCATAAATGTCAATATGGCTTTTCTGGCCTGCTATTCATACATCTCATAAGCTTAATCAATTTCTAAGCAGGCTTGGACCCTTTCAGGTGTCCATTTGCTCTGTTTTCCTTATTGTTGTTCTAAACGAAAACATACTGTAGCACCTCAAGAAGATACCAACAGTCTTGTGTGGTTCTGGACCCATATATGGTCTTTAAATTATTCAGCTGAATGACAGTTTTTTCATACCCTTAAAATCCTTCAACTAGAATTGGGGATGTGGAATACTGTATCATAACGTGTCCTCATTCTGTACTGCCACCAGATGGGGGTAGAAACAGAAATCTTTCATTCCCTTGAATTCCAGTTTAAACCTCTCTTGAACCAGGTAGTCAGAATTTGTCTCTTTCCAGAGCAACAGGAAATAATCTTCTGGAAGAGAACTGATGGTGGAGGCAGTACCCTTGTTCTTTGGAGCTGTCATTTCATGCTTCAGCAATTAACTGCTCGGAAGCGCAGGGGAATGAGTATGTCTTCCCCTTTTCATTGTGGTTTTGTTTGTGTAAAATGTAAATGAGAGGAGAGATGTAGAAGTATCAGCTGCCTAATAGCTTTCCCTAAGCAGCACCACAGGCTGCTGGAGTAGGAGTGAGGCAGCCTGCTGGGACCCATTGTGATGAGGAGAGCTCAGCAAGAGCAACCCTCACTTATTTCCATTACTGCCTCCTATTCATCCTCTGGGGAATGGGGTTCAACTGCTAAAAAGAAATGGTACAGTCTTCATTCACAGAGCTAGGCAGATACCTGTGGAGAAATGTGTTCCCGTGCAGATAATATTCAAACAGGAAAGAGGTCCATTCAGGAAAGTGATTCAGTCAGCTATACCAAGACTGCCTTTTATTTCATGCTGAGTAGGGAAAGGAGTGTCTTTCTGTCCTATGGAGTAGCCGTGCTTTTTGGTAACAAATGTTTTATTGTGATCTTAGCTCTTCTGTGTGTTTAAGGTATTCTCTCCTTTTCATGCAGTTATCCTCTTTGCCCAATAGAGAAGCTGGCCTTTGAGGTGGAACCTTCCCCACTGATATTTAACAATGAAGGTGGCTTTCTTTGGGATGCATTTCTTAGCATAATCACTTCTTTGCATTTATATGTATATGTAATATCAATATAAAAAACCCCACAGAAGCCCTTTTCAATTTGGAACAGTGAGGCTTTTGCCTTTTCAAGGGCAGAAAGGGCAGAGTGTCTTTTACTTCCTCCACTCTCTTGTTCTATTGCATAAGAATTTTAGATTTTTTAAAAGGTCCAGGATTGTACATTCCTGTTTAACAAGTCTTGCTGAAGTAGTAGATTAAGTAGCTTTTGGTGTTTAGGAGAATAGCCTCCCTTCCTGAAATTTCATGTGTTACTAGTCTGGATAACACAGACTTTTGCATTATGTGACTTGTTTTAAACTTCTCAATATAAGTAAATGTTTTGTATCCCATGAAATCTTCTCACACGTTGTTTCTCACATTATTATCCTCACAGTAACACAGTGACCTTGATTAGGGTAAAGAGAGATTTGCTAAGGTTATGTGTCCATTTTTATTTCTGAGCAGGGAATTCGAACTTGAATTTTCAGCACATGTATCTTACACCTAGCTCCTTCACTGTGCTTGTTTTATAGAAAAAAACAAGAGATGTGTAATTTTAGCTGGCTCAATGTTTTTGGAAAATGAAACTAAGCACCATTAATCTTTTTTGTATTATTTCTGCCTCTAGAAGCTGTTGTCTTGCATAGTTTGTGTTCTTGCAGTGTTCAGAAATTCTATAGCACATTTTGAAATAAGAGTGTTTTTAGTAAGAATTAGTTGTTGATTTAGTTTTGCATGCTCACAGCCCCCTCTTTCTATACCTGAGGGTTTGCTGTTGTAATATGTTTAATCCCAAATTTGGTCTCACTAGAGTTGGATCTGCAGTATATTGTGTTAAGCATAAAAAGATTAAATTTCCAGGTTGAAATATTTCTGCTTAGGAATATGGCAGCATGTGGAATTTGCCATCTGTCTTCAGCAAGTGATGGAGAATATGCAAACTTTGTTGTGTTTGACATGCACTAGAATGCAGATATTCTGGACAGCGTGTTGCTCTGCTGTCTGAAAACCATCTCTGAAATCTTTCATCACTGTTTCATAAACAGTGACTGCCTGCCTCCCATCAAAAATAAGCTGCTTAATATAATATTGATCAGAAACCACTTGGTACAAAAAAAGCTTGTTTAGAATTTGTGCCCACTTTAATCTTGCATTGCTTCTATTTGTTATGACATTTGTGATAACTTATCTCATGAACAGAAAACAGTGCTGGAGTTACAGTGTCTTTGCTATCATATTCTTCAGACCAGATTTTATCACCAAACTATTCTGTGCCCTTTCTTTATTATTATTAAATACCAGGAAGGAGCTGGTGTGAAAAGCTGCTTTGTTTAGCTTGCATAGACAGCTGAACCATCTTCACTGAACTAGCAACACTATACAGAATCTGAATAATTATTAATTATTATTTCAAGAGTCTGTATATTAATGAGATGCTGTACATAAATCAAAATTAGACACAGGTCCTGCACTCAGGCATACAATGTAAAAGACAGGACTCATGGGAAAGAGGAGTGAAGAAAGAAGGTGCAAAAGGGAGATCAGCTTGACAGTGCCAGAATAAATTTGTCAAGACCATCACTCATAACAGAGTGATGGTAAAAATAGGAAGAGAGAGAGAGAAGCTACTTTGTGTGTCAAATTATTTGGTGCAGACTTAATACAGTAACAGCATATAATGTGAGTTATATTTTTCATGTACTTTCTAGATTTGAGATCACTTTTCTTCTAGAATATTAAGAACTGACTCTTTCATGAGCAGACAAAATGCTTTACTGGAAATACACCTTTTTGGATCCAACCTATTCTTATGACCTTTAGATTTTAACAAGGAGCTGGCTGACTGATAATTTTAATCTTGACAGTTTCTGGTGAAAAATCTAGGTATTATGATACTGAATTGTGTCCGCAACAGACTTCAGCACTTACAATGTTACAACACCTACAACTATTTGGAGCAGTTTTGGAGAGAGGTAGTCAGCAGGAGTAGGCAATCCTGTTTCTTTCAAGCATTGCCTATCTTTTCAAGAGAAACTATAGGCACATCATTGTTCCTGAAAAAGCAGTCCAGTTTAGATCAGTGTGACCTGACACAAGGATGAGTTAATAAGAACAGCCAAAACAAAGAGGATATGAAATTGTAAGCCCTAGAAGCCAGGAAATGCCCAGAATGCTCAGTGACAGGAAGGGTGGGAAAATTCACACTTCTGTCCATTGCTCACAGTTATGCACATAATTTCAGCACCAGTGTTTTATGTGTGCAGAATACTCCAGTCCCTAGTAATGGAAGCAGTAAAAAAATGACAGTTTTCTGAAGAAGTGTCACAGGAGATGACTTTTGCATGTACAAGAGTATGAAGTATGAGAACAGTGTACTTGTGCTTTCACTTGCTGTTCTCAGGTTTCTGTTAGGTTCAACAGAAGTGATCATAATTCATCAGGCCAGCCATGTAGGGATAGAAACATTTATGTAGTGTATTGGTACCAGAGCTTGGTACTAAATAGTTAGGAAGAAAGTAGTTACTTATAATGGCTTATTTCCTAGTAACTAAAGGATATTAATGTATATTAACTTAAGGAGGTACAGTAGTGCCTTGGTTTACGAATACCTCGGTTAACGTAATTTTTAGTTTACAAACGGAAATCCATTGAAAATAATGCCTCAGTTTATGATTTTTTTCTGCAGTACGAAGGAAGTTTCCCCAGGATGGTTGGGAGGTTTATAGCGCCGCCCCCGTTCCTATGGCAATCCACGTTTCGGTTTACGAATTTTTCGCATTACGTAATGTCCCGGAGAATGCATTAAATTCGTAAACTGAGGTACTACTGTGTAACATAATTCCTTTTACTGCATGATTGTCTGCATAACTGTAAAGTTACTTGAAATAACAATGAAGATGTGAACTCATTAAGTAATATAGGAAGAATTTCAGGTGGTTTAAATGCAAGCTCATGCTATGCCTGTTGCTGCTCTCCTGGGCTCTGTTGTGGATATTGAGATGCCCAGAGGCTAGTAATTTCTAGCACAAACCAATAGCTTTGTGGCATTAAGAGGTTTTTAAAATATATGACTAACTGTTGTAAGTACTTTTAAGGAATAGGGTAGTAACCCATTGCTGCTTTAAAATCCCTGTTTCTGTTCAGTTTCATAACTGTAACTATTTACTTTTTAAAAATAAATTGATGTGAGGCCAGTCACATTCTCTCAGCCTGATCTACCTCACAGGATCATTGTGAGGATATAATGCGGAGGAGGAGAGGCATGTGTGTCACCTTCAACTCATTAGAGGAGTGTTGGGATATAAATGTAACAGATAAAATAAACAGAGTCCAGTTGTGTTTTATACAGCTTGAAATGCTGTGCAGTATTCTGGCTGTTGTGAGTCATACTTATTTTGTCGCAGTCTAGTCTTGAAGCTGTAGTGGATCTATAAGTCTAGAAGGGAGGAAAGTCTTCCTGCGAAACATCTGCGGCATGATAGACTGTGAACATAAATTCAACACAGAGGAGATGGAACTACTTTGGTCAAGTGACATCAGAATATATTTCCTTACTGACAACTCTTTGATGGGTTCTACCACTGAGCCCTGGTACCACATCTAACTAAAAGCACAGTACAACTAGTCAGATGCCCTGTGGATGAGTGGCCATAGTATCCTGTTAATCAATACTGGTGCTGCTTTCTTGTAGTGGCCATTACTATTTTGTCCTATTTCTGTGTGTATTTGTCAAGGGTTCTCTCTTTCCTTTTTTGAAACTCCCAGTTACTATAGTGGTTGGTAACTCATTGCAGCCATTGAATACAGTAGCTCATTGTTGATTTGATGATTATTTATCAGTGAGTGAAGCAGGGTCAGAGGGGACTCATTTAGTTTCCAGGTCAAAACACAGACTTGTGACTTTTTTTCTTTTCAAATTGCCTTTCCTGTAACAGTTTATCTTCAGCATTTAGCAGGGCTCTGCTTCAATGGGTAGTACTTGACCAGGTGATGAATCCACTTGTATTTGGTACTTGACAGAGATACTTGATCTTGTGAAGTGCTTTCTATGTTGCAGAAATCTCTTTATTTTTCTTCAGATGACTCTGAGAGAAGTAATCAAGGCCATATTTTTTTTGATTCTTGAAAGAATCAATAACTTGCTTACCTGGGTATTATCCTGCTGGCTTAAAATTTTAACTGATAAATTGGCAAGAAATAGTATGGTATTTTCTTTCAGTAGCAGAAGAGGATACCATGTTTAACAACTGGAGAAAGGCCAGTCTTAAAACTTGGTAGGCATAGCAATATGGTTCTACCTGATTCCTTTTCTAAAATCATAGTTGGCTAAACAAATGAGATTTGGGTGGAAAATTCCAGTATGAATATTATTCCTCATGGTGATGAAACCCTTCAAAATGTTAGAATTTTTAAAAGTATGTTTTTTAAACATTTTTCTTTTAACTAATTATAATTCTTTGGTAAGAATTATATTGAAGCAGATGATTTGTTCCTTTAATAAGACTGCTTATGCATAACAGCTGCAGTACTGGGCCAGTGGTAGAAATCAGTATTCCTTTGGTAGACCCATCCTCTCAGTAGTACTGATTTGCATAACAGGCAACAAGAAGCCAACCCTTGTTTTGGGAGACAGCAATGGCATATGAGACCTCTTGACTTTTGTGGTACTGGGAGACTGCCATGGAGTGGTAGAGGAAACTAGACAGATGGTAGTTACAGGTATCACAATCACAAAGAACAGGATGATGTGGTTTCTTCAGGGTACTCTGGGCCCAGTCCCAAACAAAAACCAGGCTTAACTCCCAGTTCAGGGAGAAATATCTTCTGTACTATTGCCAAAAGGACCCTAAACTGTAAAAGTCTATGGAAGAAGAGGAAAAAAGAGAAAAAACTGGGTTAGAAAAGTCGATTGTGTTCCCACATCTCCGTACTGTGGTTTGCTGAAGTGTGCCAACTTGTTGTCTGCTAGGCCAAATCAGTGTGTCACATTTCTCACCCATCCAGTCTGAAAAAATATGCAAGCACTCATTGTAGAGATGGAACCATGGTTTGGAGGTCTGTGCCGGTTTTTACGCATGGCACCATAGGTGCTGCAAGCTCCTTTTCCTCACCTCCCTGGCCAATGACCTACTCACCAGTCAGAGCACACTCCTTTCCTGTTCCTCTTTGGCTGTTGAACCAGTCCCCGGCAGGAGCAAAGGCTTGCCTGCCCCACCTCCATGTCTGAGTGGGTGATCAGTCAAGGCGGTGGGTCAGGGAAGCCCGTTCTCCTGCCAGATACTGGTTGAACACCCGAAAAGGAGGAGGAAAGGAGCACATGCCAGCTGGTGAGTGAGGGATCCAGCTGGGGAGGCAGGGGAAGGTTTGCGATTGGTGCCCATCTCAAACCCATTATAAAAATAAAAAGAATCCCACTTAGTGGGATTTTTTTTGTAGTGAGAGAAAGCAGGTAGGTTTGGCCAGAAGCCTCTACTGTGGCAGTGTGGCAGACAGTACTCCACCCAAATGTCAAAAGTACAAGGAAGAAGAACAGGACAAACAACTTGTCTGATGGTGGTGAGGGCAGGGATAAAATATGTTGCTTAATGTCACCAGTTATTAAGTAACTTGTCTAGCTGTATCTATTCACTACCTACTAGCCTAAAGCAGAGTGCATCATATTTGCTATGCACCCAATTGGGTGCAGCCATAGGAGGAGAGAAAAGAACCTTTGATGGGGGATACTACACCATAACACAGAGAAAAGCAACTTGTCAACAGAAGCTTCTTCTGTGGTGCTTTTGCAGGGAGTGTCCCACCTAAACTATAATTAGAGATGGGGGTATTCGTATTTGTAGATGAATACAAATATCTTCCCGCAGGTGGAAATAACGAGGGTCTGGCCCCATGGAGCCGGACCGTCCACTCGCCGTTCGGCCGCTGCTGCGGGTGCAGCGGTGTCTTCCTGTGCTCCGCAATGGATTAGCTACTGTGCGACCTGGCAGAGAGGCTTGTCATCCCGCCTCCAGCCAGGAGTGGCTAATCCATTGCAGAGCACAGCACGATAGGAAGATGCCACTGCACCTGCGGCAGCGGCCAAACAGTGAGTGGACGGTCCGGCTCCATGAGGCCGGACCCTTGTTATTTCCACCTGCGGGAAGATATTTGTTTACGAATATGAATACCCCCATCTCTAACTATAATACAAAGAATAGGGGAATACAGTGTGTTGGGGGAATGTCCCTAATCAGTAACTTGCCTTGCTCAAGTGTGCACACTCACTGTGTAGTCCAAATCAGAATATTAGCCAGCTACCCAGTCTGGAACTTGGAAACTACAGTGAACACTAAAACAGTGACAAATAAAGGCTGTTAGCAAGCATAAAAAAAATAAGAGCAGGAAATAGCAGTGGGGAGGGGAGAAAAGAGCACCTAATGCGAATGTGGCAGATCCACTTAAGGCCCCATGGGAGAATTAGACATTCGACTTTCAAACACACGGTCATAATTCATAATGTTAGACCTGTAAAACTGGCAAAAATGACGCCGGGGGCTAGCAACTCACGTTGGAAGTGTTCTTAGCAACCCGGAACTTTTTTTCATATGCGGTGGACATGCGATAAATATATATATATAAAAATAAAGGTTTTTTATATATATATATATATATAAACTTTATTGTTTCTGGCCATAGACCTTTACAATGTATTGAACAATGTAGCATACAAAATCCAATTAAAACAGGCAATTACCTTAAAACCAATAAAACCAATAAAACCCAGTCTAAGAATATTGTCATAACGTATAATGTCAGTCCACTGTATTCAGTGTTTATGTGGCATTATGATCCTTGACAAATCGAAGTCTCAGCTTCTTAGCTGCTAGTGCAAATTGTGCTACAGCATATGTAATGTGCAACTGTGTATCGGCAAGCAATCCTACTACTGTTTCCGTGGTGGTACAGTTAAAATACATCTGAATGATGGGTGACAGAAATCTTTCTCTAGGATTTTTATAGATAGGACAGAACAGTAAGTAATGAGTTAGATCCTCAATCTGGTTGCAGCTAAAAACACATTTTCATTCCTCAACTGGGATTCCTTTATATCTCCCTTCGAGGTATGCTAAGGCCATCTGTCCAAATCTGAGTTCTGTAAAAGCTCTGCAAATCTGGGGAAAAGTCATTGACTCAAAATATTTTGGTTTTGTGTGATTCACCTGAAGTTGGGGATACCAGGTAGAAAAACGGGACCCAACAATAGCCGCCCTATCCTGACTGGCATCAAGATCAAATATCCAGTTCCTAAGGTCGCGAGAGCTTAAACTAAGGAACTTTTCCATCAGAAGGTTGTAAACCATTAATTTTTGGTGACATTGTTGTGCCCATCCACCAGACTTTAGTTATTCTTACCAGCAGCACTTTGTCAGGGAGGAGTCCTCCAAGCTGTTCAGTCTATGCCAATATCTAAAATAAGCCAGATCGATTCTAGCGGCAATTGAGGGTAGGCCTAACTCAGCTCTGAGATTAGCCGAGGGAGTTCCTGGGGGGAGCCCCAGTATCAGCCTCATGAATTTGTTCTGCAGGATTTCCAATTTGGGCTTGGCTGCTTCTCCCCATAGTTCTGTCCCATAGAGCATTTGTGCTAGAATTTTGACAACAAACACCTTGAGAACAGGATTTACCAGCTGGCCTCCTCTGCCATAGAAAAATCTTTTTAATTGCCCTATTGATCTGGTGCTCAATAAGATGGTAGCATTTAAATGCTATCTCCAGGAGAGTTTCTCACAAAATTGAAGGCCCAAATATTTTAATGAGTGTACCTGCTCAATAGCATGCCCATCCAGTGACCAGTTATGCTTAGGGGCTCTCTTCCCAAATACCATAATCTTTGTTTTGGTATAGTTGATTGTTAGCCGTTCCTCTTTACAGAGCTGCCCAAATTTGGACAGCATTCTTTTAAGACCAATTTTGTTCAAAGATAGCAAAACCAGGTCATCACCATAAAGCAGTATTGAGATCTTCCTACAACCAGTGGTTGGAGGGAAGAATGAGGGGGAAGCCATTTAAGGGATAAGGCTGTTTATATAAAAGTTGAAGAGAAAAGGTGCTAAAATACAACCTTGTTTCACCCCCTCGGCTAATGCGAACCTGTTGTGACAGAGCTCCCTGTAAGCCTATACGCACTTGCATCGTATTTTCTTTATGTAGTTACTGTAGGAGCCACAGGAGTCTCTTGTCGATGTTTGTTTTTCCCAATTTACACCATAGGCGTTCTCTATCAGGTCAAAGGCTGATGAAAAATCCACAAAGGCAGCATAAAGATATTTGTTTGGAGGTTTGGTGGCGCTACGGGTTAAACCGCTGAAGCCTCTGTGCTGCAAGGTCAGAAGACCTGCAGTCGTAAGATCGAATCCACGCGACGGAGCGAGCCCCCGTCGCTTGTCCCAGCTCCCGCCAACCTAGCGGTTCGAAAGCATGCAAAATGCAAAAATGCGAGTAGATAAATAGGTACCACCTCGGTGGGAAGGTAAACAGCATTCCGTGTCTAGTCACGCTGGCCACGTGACCACGGAGGATTGTCTGTGGACAAGCGCTAGCTCTATGGGTTGGAAACGGAGATGAGCACCGCCGCCTAGAGTCGGACACGACTGGACAAATTGTCAAGAGGAACCTTTACCTTTACCTATCCCTGCTCTGCCTCAATTACTGACGTTTTCCTGAAGGCAGCCACATCCTTTCTAATTATTTTTCTTCTCTTCTTTTTTCTTCGTTGCATTTGGTTCTAAGACAGCAACATCAGATTGGTATTTTAAGTTATTAGTCTACAATCAACAACTTCCCTTCTGGGATCTCTTAGGGATTTGTCTTTTACCCTAATACTTGGAAAAAAATAATGGTAATCCTTAGATTTCTGGCTTGTTCTAATTAACCCTCCAGCCTAATTAATTAATCTGACTTGTTCTAATTAACCATCCAACACATATGTACAAAGTTTCTGTGCTTCAGGATTTGGCAGAAAAAATTCCAGGATTCCTCTTCAATAACATATTTTCATGTTATTGCAATGATTACTGTGTTCTATTTAAAGCTTCTTTTTCACTAAATTGTCTGTGAAAGCAATTTAAAAATATAGTGTCCCTTAACCTCATTATGCATGTCTGTGTGTAGATTATATGTAGAAATTGGGCTTCATATTCATATATGAATATGGCACAGGTGGCCAGCTTGATTACCTCCCACCCCAGAACCCTGCCGGACCACTTACTGTGCAGTGTACATGGCTGGCATCCTCTCCTGCACCCCAGTCGTGGCAGTATCTCAGCTGCTATGGCCCTGCCTCCCTGCTTGCCCAGTCACTCTGGCAAGGGGGTGGGAGGACAAGTCTTTCTGCTCAACTATGGAGTTATATGTAGAAACTGATAGATTGCAGTCCTCTGCATCCTTAATTTGAGTGGCCTTAACCGTACCCCATCAGAGTGAAAATTAGGCTATAAATGCTAATATGGCAGTTAGAAATGTGAGGCAGTTAGAAATGTGAGGGCTGTGTGTGTGTTGTGTATGTTTTGTGTGTGTGTGTGTGAGAGAGAGAAGTTTTACTTTTTGAAGGAAGGAATGACGTTGAATGGGTAGCAAAGGAATACCAGGTGCTGCCGTTCCTTTGCATTACCCAGTGATTGTTTTCATACTATAGAACAAAGACATCAGAATTGTTTTGCTGGATCAGACCAACATTGGCTCTCTTACAGTAATCATGTAGATACTCCCAGGGAGAAATAGGAAGGCAGTAATGAGTAGTTATCAGGCCTCATTTTGAAGAAAGAGATGGGATATGGGAGCAGAAACAATTTCTGTAATTGCTGAGGAATGAGGGAAAGAATTCAGAGTATGGCCTTTGGGAGATGAATGAATTGTTTTGCCTTTGGGTCAAGACTCTCTGACTTCTTAGTTTAGTTTGGTTAGACTAATCCATAACACCGTTAGGTTTATCACAGAGTTAGGCTATCCTTTTCTGCATCATAGTTAGTTGAAACTGCATTTAACAGAAGTACAGTATGTCTATATTATTGTTATTAATAATAATAACAACTATATGTTGTCACATCAGTTTTGACCTATGGCAACTCTTTCCAGGGTTTTCTAGGCATAAAATACTCAGGCATCATTTACCAGTCCCTTGTTCAGGTGATACTCTGAGACCATGCAACTTGCCCAAGGCCAGATAGGCTGGCTTTTCTCCCAGGAGGTATGGTGGGGAATTGAACCCTTAGCCCTATACAGTGGTGCCTCGACTTACGAACTTAATTGGTTCCGGAACTCCGGTCGTAACTCGAAATGGTCGTAAGTCGAAACACAATTTCCCATAGGAATGCATTGAAATTAATCCGTTCCAGCCGAAGAAAAAAAATCACCAAAAACCAAAACAAAACACTGCAAGACCCATCGGAAACGCAATTAATCCATTCCGGCCGAAGGGGGGAAAAAAGAAAGAAAAGCAAACAAACCGTGCAAGACCCATCGGAAATGCAAAAAGAGCAAAGCAAAAAGCAAGCAAACCGTGCAAGACCCTTCGGAAATGCAAAAAAAGCAAAGCAAAAAGCAAACAAACTGTGCAAGACCCTTCGGAAATGCAAAAAAAGCAAAGCAAAAAGCAAACAAACCCCGCAAGACCCATCGGAAATGGGAAAAAACCCCCCAAAAAACAAACAAACCCCGCAAGACTCATTGGAAATGGGAAAAAAAACCCAAAAAACAAACAAACCCTGCAAAACCCATCACAGCATAGAAACATAATCCCACCACCCAGCCCAAAACCACGCTGCAAAACCCACCCAGAACAGTTTTTAAAAAGCAGAAAGCAGCACCTTACCTTACCAGGCAGTCCGAAGCCTCTTCCGATTGCACTCACTCTAACCGTTGGGGCGAAAGAGCTACAAAGAAGCAGCCTCTTCGCCTACCAATGGTTAGCAATTTGAATTTCCCACCTTTTCCCCCTGCCTTTTTTTGGTTGTAACTCGAAGCTCCGCCCGCAAGTCAAAGCAAAATTTTGCGGCCGGAGCTGGTTATAACTCGAAATGGTCATAAGTTGGGATGTTCGTAAGTCGAGGCACCACTGTAGCTACATGCTGCAAAACAGTGAGCTAACAGCTGTGTTTGTTAGTTTTCTTACAGTAGGAATCCAGTGACATTTACATTATTAGTTCGAGTATATAATGGCCAAAATGCTGTTGCTTAGTGTAGTAAATTGCAACAGAGTAGGCCCACTGAATCAATGTAGATTTAGTGAGTCAGTTCCTCTCTGTAAGTTCCATCGATTCAAATGGGTTGGTTTTAACTGTAACTTACTATGTTAAACTAAGTCACAGTTAGAGTGGACTTCTGGAAGAGGTGACTCATCAAATCCCCATTGATTCAGTGGCCTACTCTATGAGTGCTCACTGGAAGGACAGATCCTGAAGCTGAGGCTCCAGTACTTTGGCCATCTCATGAGAAGAGAAGACTCCCTGGAAAAGACCCTGATGTTGGGAAAGTGTGAAGGCAAGAGGAGAAGGGGACGACAGAGAACGAGATGGCTGGACAGTGTCATCAAAGCTACCAACATGAATCTGACCAAACTCCGGGAGGCAGCGGAAGACAGGAGGGCCTGGAGTGCTCTGGTCCACGGGGTCACGAAGAGTCGGACACAACCTAACGACTAAACAACAACAAAAACTCTATGGAGTTTACTATAATAAGCAACAGGATTTTGGCTGTAGTATTACTGTGTATGTAACTTTACACACGTGTGAGTGCATTGCATACACATGTAAGTTCAAAGGGCTGAAAAGAGGTTTTAACCCAAGAAACTTGATCTTTTATCTTAGAGGTGATGCTTTCCATTATGTACAGAACAAGAATAGGGCTACTTCAGTGTGGAGGATAGCCTCTCTAATGCAGATTGAGACCAGTCTGTTGTCTTTAATGTGTTAAAATTGGATCTAGAAATAAGGCCTGAAGATATTCTTGAGTAAAAGAAAAGAACTGTTCAGGGTAGTGAAATTCTTCACTTTCCAGCTAGTTAAGTTAAAACCATTTAAATTAAATAAAGTGAAAACCAGAATAGGCAGTGGGCTTTGGTTGGCATGTAGGAAGGTTTTTGGGGACACAAAGGCACTTGTGGCCAGTGCTTTATTGGCTGTGGATCTTACTGAAAAACTAACAGTGTAATTCTAGTCTTTGGGCAAGAAAATCTGCTTTATAAAGAGTTGTGAAGACTACCACTTAGTCTTCTTGTGCTGAGCCACTTTGAGCAGTTGCAGTTGATGCAGTAGTTAGTGGTGTGACAGGAGAATTTTTTCTTCTTTAATGCTGATATCTTTACCAAGATCTCGCTCAAGTGTGGTGAACGTTTGGTATGCCAGATATTTTGGACTACAACTTCCATTGTCCATTATCATTGGCAATACAGGTTGGGGATTTTGGAATTTGTACTTCAAAAAATCTGGGATGCTAAAGTTTCGCCTAGCTTACTCTTTTCTTTAACAGATGGTATCTCCCTGCCTTCCAAGTGCCTCTGAAGAACACCAAAATGAGATGGTTGAAGCTGTGATTATACCCCTTGGTCAGTTTCATGTTATATAGTTTGGCTTCATTTATGCATCCTGAAACACTTTATGAATATACAGAACTATCATGTTTCACTTTATTCTTGACTTTGTTCACTTGCATAATAGTTTCTGAATTGCCTAAGTGATCTCTGTAGTAATGGCTTTCCTGTTTTTGTAAGAATAATTAGTCCCTTTTCAATTTTTATTATGAATCCTTTGGATTTTTTCTTTAGTACACTAGGGATAAAAAGTAGCTTAAGTTATGTTAGCTTTTATTTTAAAAATCTGAATGACATAGTTTCAGAAAGAATGTTTAAATTAGTGTTGGGGATGCATGTAAGATATTAAGTATTCAAAAACAAAAGCTAAATGTTGATTTAAAAAGAAGGGTTTTTTAAAACCATTAGTGAGTTCCTGGGACATGATTCTTGAATAATATTTAGGAAGAACACCATAATTCTGAAACATTTTAATAATAAACTCAAAAAACAAAAACAAACCCAACCCTGTATTGTAGCCTACCAAATTTTGAGATTTTTTTCTTGTGACTTCTCTAGCTTGTTCCATTTTCAGTGCTCTGGGAAGCCAGGAATAGAAAGGCATCTAGGAAGATAGGACGAGAGCTGTGTAAATTTGGTGTTGAACTAGTGGCATGCATACCTTCTTTGTGGGAGCCCCTAAATGGTGGTGTTCTATTGATTTTATGGTTCATGGGCTAGAGGGAAGTCTCAGAGTGGGAAGCATGACCAGTAACTCATTTTTTCTGTCTTTGTAGACTAGTGCTATCCATGTACAACTACCAATTCATTGTAGTTTGGACAGTATCAGGTATCTTTTTTATAGATGGACTGATTTTTAACTACTTATGCAAAGGGTTGGGATAAACTAACATTTTATGGAATTACTCAGAGCAATGCCAGGATGTTGCCAAACTTTGATTCATTGACTGTGTTTGCATACCACAGTTAACCAAAAATCTAAATAGCCACTGTGATGTAGTGATTAGAGTGTTGGAGTAGGACTTGGGAGGCTTGGGTTCAAATCCCCATGCAGCCATGAAATTTACTGTGTAGTGGGACATTCTCTCCCAGCCTGACCTACTACATAGGATTATTGAGAGGATGAACTGGACAGGAAAAAAGCCACGTACTGGAATTCACTGTAGTAATAGCAGGATATCAGTTTAAAAATAGATAAATGTTGACTTATTGTGGATGATCTTGTGTTTTAATGCATACTACTTGATCAGTCCTGCTCGACTGTTCTGCCTAGTGGGAACAGTTAAATAAACTGTGGGAGTTTGAGCTTGTCTCTCAACTACCATGGTACTATTTGGCTTGTGATTCTGACAAGTTGGAGAGTTCCCTATTTGCATGTACTGATAAATAAATCATAGATGGAAGGTTAACCATCTTCCATCTGTGATGTGTTTAGCAGCTCTTCTCTTGACTGAAAAGCACTGCAAATGTTTTTATAAACAAAAAATTGTTGGTTGTTTTAGTTAATTACTGACCCCAACTATTAATTAAGGGCATGGTAAATAGAAAGTGGATACCCAGTGTGGTGCAGTGGATAGAGTGACAAACTAGGACTTAAGAGGCCTGGATTTGATTCCCTGCTCAACCATGAAAACTCATTGAGAGTGTGGAATTACTAAAGCTACTCCTTAAATATCTCGCTTAACTTGAAAGCTCTATTAGGGTCGCTATAACTCTGTTTCACTTGATGGCACATGAAAACAGTAAAAAAAATTGTCCAGAACCTGAGTAGATCTCTGAGTAGATATCTGACTGATTTGTTTCAAATTGGTGAAGATCTCTACTCAAAATTATTTACTGAAAGCAGCAACAAAATGTTTCCTTGTGAAATTTGTAATTAAAATGCTGCTTTTTCCATCTGAAGGGACAATGGAGACAGATCAAGACACCGAGCCCCTCGGAATGCCCGTATGTCTGCACCATCCCTTGGACGCTTTGTTCCCAGGTAAGGCATGTATGTCCAAACAAATATGCTGTTCACAGTCTGTGTCCCAGAAGAGTTAGCACTGTTTCTTACCATGTTGGTCTCTCCTTTCTAGACGTTTCTTGCTGCCAGAGTATTTGCCTTATGCTGGGATTTTTCATGAACGTGGTCAGCCTGGTTTAGCCACTCACTCCTCTGTTAACAGAGTTTTAGCAGGTCAGTATCTCTTGTTCCTCTTTTTTTGGAATATACTATGTACATATGTGGATGATGATTGGTGTGAAAATGGAGATGTGGTGGGCCTGTAATATTTAGTGGGAAAACATGCAGGGATGGATTCCAAAGGAACTGAATTATCTTTCTGTATAGATTTTTGGGAATGTCTGTTAATATACATTGTACATTAGAAAAGAAGAGGCATCCAGGGGAATCCTAGAATGGAATCCCAAAAAGAAAATGAGCAGAACTCTACCCAATCATAAGTATTTCTGTTCTGTCTTCTTAAAAAATTAATATGCTGACAAGCTAATGATCAGTTTGCTCCAGGTCCCTATAATTCAATTATAGAGTGCCTTGTTCATGTTCTGGCTTGTAAAGCTTCTCAAGAGCAGTTCAGATTCAATTAGAATCCTAATAGGTGCATATTAAAACTTTGGGAGCATCTGGTTATAGTGTACAGACAGTTGGAGGTTTTTTTGCAGGGGGGGAAAAGCAGATAAAATGGAACTTTGCCTGCCTGGAAATGAAGTTCTGTGATGGCAGAATTTCATTTCTGAAGTTTGAAGTGTTTTTTTTTAGTACCAGATGCAAGTATGATATAATAATGCTTGTATTCATTAGAACATAGCTGTGTATCCTTTTATTGTAATGGGAGTTGTAGTAATCTTGATACTCATTTTCTTTCCAAGGGTTATCTTATTTATTGGCATTTTGGAATGCAATGTTCGCTATATTCATTCAGTTCAAAGTGTATAATGGAAAGACCCTACTGCTTTTTGAGTAGGATATTAATATGAGACGTTTGTACCTACACATGTGAATGAAGTATATATACTGTATATATTAAGTAGTCTTAGTACCATTTAGTTATGCTAGGAGTTATAATGAAAAGCTTCCTGTTTTATTGGTTATGGATTATTTTAGGTTATTCTGAGAGTAGCTCCTGCTTGTCAGCTATCTGCCTATGGTTAGAGAGCACTAGGCCAAGACACTGAAAAAAGGTTTTACTTTACTTTCAGTTTGGAGCTCTGTGTTAGATTTTGCAAGTTTTGTCTTCCTATTGTATCTCTGTTTATGACCAGAGACGGCAGAATTTTATCTTACCTGGAAAAAAGAGATGTTCCATCCCATCATTTCAGATTTTTTTTCAACTTTAGGGCATCTTGAAAGGCCTCTTATTTGATCTGCATTCATTCTCCGATGCTGATGTTCTTGTGAGTCATGTCTGCTGATCAGAACCAGCACACCCAGCCAGCACAACAGGAACAATTAAAACTCTCCCCCCCATTCCATAATTCCATCTGTATGCTCTTTGTTTTGGCTTACGAGTCCTTGCTTGTTAGGGAGCAGTAATAGTGGTCCTAGATCCAAACAGAATAAGAAGCTGTGCTTAATTGCAGGTTGTGGTTTATCACCACCATGCTACCCTGAACAAACCTAATTTTGAATGCTAAGAAATATTTGCTCTGGTTCCTATTTAGATAGAAGACTAGTAGGGAGTACCAGGGATTTCCAGTAGGACTAGGAAGAATTCAGCCTAGAGAGTAGCTACCAGACTACTCTCTAGGGCTAAATGGGCTAACTCAGCCTAAAGCATCCTCTTATGTTTATCTATTCATGCCTAGAGAGGAGCAACAAAGTTCCATTCAGTACATGGTGCTCATATACAACATGGTTTAATGAGGTGAGATTCATAGCTTCCTGTGGAGTTAAAAATGCAGCCTTTGTCCTAAGAGGTTCATGTGTGTGTGAGAGAGAAGGAGAACATACACTTGTTACCAGTAGCATGCACCCTTTGGCAAATTATCCATAAGGCAGTGCATCCCCTGACAGAAAGGTAAACATTCCCTTCCCCTTTGCTAAGACTTCTGCATTAAGGGTGAGATGCTCCCATTCTTAGGGAAGGTCGTTTTTAACTTCCTTCCTTTCAGTGAGGTAGAAAGCTTTGCTTATCATTAGCAAGACGATAAGACAACTACCCCCCTTTTTTCTTGCAACATTTTAAAAGTTGTTAAGCACCTCTGTGCCAATTCTTCAAGAACAGGGAGGAGACCTGCTGCTTTTACCAGAGATGCATCCTTTCGTAGTTCTGGTTCTCTGTGTGGGATATTGTTATAGGCATATGGAAATAGCTCACTGGGAGATGATAATTTGCTGCCAGGCAACAATGCTGAATTCTTTTCCAGCTCTGCTTTGCTGGAGACATCTGCTTTTACTCCCTGTTAAGAATTTTTCGACCGCTTGTGGTGATAACGGTTCCTGCTACAGTTTTGAAAGCAGCAGCTGGTTTCTTCTATCATTGGCTGTCCCTTTGTTTTTGTCTTATATATTTGATGGGGGTATAGTTATATTTGTTGTGAGTATTATTTTTGTACCTGTATTCAAGTTAACCAATCTTAGATCTTAGAATCTTAGAATTGCAGAACTGGAAGGGATCATATAAATTGGTTGAATATCAGGAAAAACCTTCTAACTGTTAGAGCAGTAAGACAGTGGAACCAATTACCTCGAGAGGTGATGAGTGCTCCAACACTGGAGGCATTCAAGAGAAAATTAGACAACCACTTGGCAGATATCTTTTGGTTTGTATCCCTGCATTGAGCAGGGGGTTGGACTCAATAGCTTTATAGAATCAGAATCATGATTCTGTGGCCCCTTCCAATTTCATTATTCTATTATTCTACCATCAAGTCTAGCCTCTATCAAGGAGGCACAGTGGGGAATCAAACTCCCAACCTCTGGCTCTGCAGCCAGATACTTATTTATTTATTTATTTATTTATTAGATTTCTGTCCCGCCCTTTTAGACAGAGTCTACTCAGGGCGGGTTCCATTAAACATTATAAAAATTAAAACAGTTAAAACAATTCAAAACAATAATGTTAGTAGTGCTCAAGATGGAAAAAACAGAAAATTATAATAAAAATAAAGTCAAGTATTGACAGGAGGGAAGGCCTGCCTGAAGAGCCAAGTTTTTAATTGGCTCTTAAAAACACCCAGCGGGGGAGCCAGGCGGATCACTGATGGAAGGCTATTCCAGAGCCGAGGGGCCACTGCCGAGAAGGCCCGGTTTCTTGTTCTTTCTTTCCCAAGCCATTGCGCTATCTAGCAATTCCCAACTTTGCTTCTCCAATCAAAAAGTTCTGATCTTGGACAGATTCCCAAATCAGGAGACCATGAATCTAAATGTTATGATAAAAGCTGTTGCTTCTGTGTTTTGGACGTGAATGTGTTGTATCCTTAATTAATCTCAGTTTGATATATCTGCACTGAACCAAATTCACATTTTAATTGTTCCTCCAGAAAAAAGTAAAGCAAAGTGTGCTGCTTGTATACTTCCCCATAGCACTTAAAGCACTCTCTGGGTGGTTTCCGGTTTAACTATGTAGGCTACACATTGCTTCCCCCAAGTCAGTTTACCAGCCTTGGAAGGATGGAAGGCTGAGTCAGCCTCAGGCCTGTTTCCAGAACCTGTTGGAATTGAACTCAGGTTATGAGCATAGCCTTGACTGCAGTATTGCAGTTAACATTGCACCACAAGGCTCATTCTAATATCCTATTCAGGTAGTTTGTTTTTTTTAATTGCAGTCAGTAAGGGAATAGATGAGGTCTCATGAACCAGAGTTGAATTCAGATAGGACAGGTGCTGTTGACAGGTGGAATTAACCACAGGAATGGTTGGACATTTTTTAGATTGGGTTCAGATCCCTTTAAAGTGTTACCTTCTAGCTCTGGGGTATTTCTGGATCATCTGTTTTGGCAAGTGTTTTGTTTTGTTCTATTCTGAGTACCCTGTCTGTTTGGTTTTTCTGATTAGTCTGTTCTCAGGCTGCTGGAATTATTTAATTGCATGTTTCATTTGGTTTTATGCATTGTTGTGTTTCTGTCTTACCTATTTTTCTTAATATTTGCTTTTTAAAATTTTTCTTGCATAGTTAAGCAGTCTTTAACTTACAGTTGGAAGGCAGTATTCAGATTTTGCCATATTTCTGTTACATTTTTTTTTACCCGTATGGTACTTATGAAGTCACTTTGTGGCTCTCTAGGTGCTACGTAGTCTTTGGTAGGACTCATGGTAACTATGTGTTTGTTTATTATAGCAAATTCCTTAGTTGTTCATCCAGACATAATGAAACACAGTCCAATGTGAAGATAACCGTATTCAGTGGCTGAGCTAGAGAACATTTGTCATGTCAGTTATATGATATAGTCTATCCTAAATTTAGTTAGTTGCTGCATTCAGATTATCCCATTAAACTCCTGTCTATGAAGCTTACTGAAATTATACTTTGTAATCCAATGTTGGAGAGTTTACTGAAACCATATTTCTCTGGTCTAGATGTAATGACAGTCTATGTTTCAAATAGTCTAGGAAGTATTACATTAAGCCATTCTTGGAAAGTTGGACGAAATGAAATCTTTCAGCTGTGGTTCATTTCCAAACTCCAATCCAGGTTCTGGACAATCACTTGTTCTCTACTCACATATCTTCAGGACAAAATGATTTATGTTAGGCAAGTCTGCATCTAAACAAAGCTCTTTAATGCATTGTTAACTCATCTTTTTTGGAAGTTACTCATCCAAGTGAGTAATTTGCAATACATTCCATCTCAGTAGGAATTAGAACTGCTGTTTAAATGCCTTTGGTAAGTGGACAATTAGAGGTGGTATGCTAACTGTTGCTTTAATAATTAACCCAATTACCTTTCACTTTTTCTTTAATGGTGAAAGAGAACGTGTTAACAAGATGGTTTTGTTTCCTTGGAAACCATATTCCAAGATCTCCTCAGCATATACCAGGTTGATGTTTCTGTTGCATTCAGCCTCTTTTGAGACTAAATTCTCACATGCTCTCAAGTGTTGGGCGTTGCTTTTTAGTCTCCTCAGTTATTTAATCCAAAGGAAGTGCATCTATGACTGTTAGTCAGCATCAGTACCAGTATCTGATCTTTTGCTGAAGCTTTTAACCTTGCTGCAGTCATATAGTGGTTGATTTATTAACTGGCAGATGTCTAGAAGTCCTTAGCTATTTCCACATCTTTGTTGCCTTCCAAACACATGCAGCTGTACTTGCTGAACAGTTCTGGGCATATTGACAGACTGGAAATGTGTACAATGAAGAGCAAGAAAGGTGATGGGGTAGTGTCTGAGGATTAAGTCCTATATAAAAAAGGTGAATTAGATGGCTATGTTTAACTTGTTGAAGAGACAATTGAGTAGCAATATGAAAAACAGTTCCCACGTATTTGAAGGGCTGTTAAATGTTTAGCAAATTTGTTTCTCGTCACTTAGATAACAGAGCTCAAAGCATTTGGTTCAAATATCAAGAAAGGGGATTTGACTAAATATAAGGACCAACTACTTGTTGGTATGGGCTGTTTGACAGTGGAGCTGACTGCTACTTGGAAGATGGTGGGCTCTTTATTATAAATTTTAATCAAAGGCTGTTAGAAGTTCTGTAACAGTGGATTTTGTGCATTGGTGGCGGATTGGATTGGATTAATTTGGAAGTCTTTTCCAGCTCTGTGGCTTTATAGTTGCGTAAACCCTTACCCTAAAGCATGAGCTTCATTCAGCAGTACATATTCCTAATACCTGCTCTGCTGTTCCTTTTCTGCTTTCCTTTTCTGAAGTTACCTTGACCTGTTAGGAATTGTGCTACAATGTTGTGTTGCTAAGTGTATTGTGAGCTAGAACCAACTGTCCCTTTAAAAACCCTTGTGCCTGAATAATCATCTGTTTTTATGATTGTGTAGAATTGGGCAAGAGCTATTGCAGAACAAACTTTATGTGAATGAAATAACAATGTAAAATACTTGACACTTCTGCTGCATAAAATTAACTTTTCCATTCAGTAAACGTAAAATGTTCTGTAGTAGCACTTTGAACATGTTTTTCTTTTTATAATGTGCTTGTAGAAGATGGTACAGCTGGTGTAGTTTTAGTGGCATGGTCTTGTGCTTGAAGCAGTATCACACAAGGTTGTCAAAACTAAATGTTCAATCTTGTACTTCTTAATGAATGAACTCTTTGAGGCTCATTTGCCAGAATGCTCACTTAAGGTTTGCACAACTTGCTGTGGCTAATTGTGCTTAATAGGTGATGTGTCAAGACATGTCTTGGCCACGTACAAGGTCATGTGCCTCATTGCATAGATGAGTCAAAACCTTGACACCTTGTCAGTCAGCTGCAATTAGCTGTAGCAATTTATGCAGACTTTACACAAACACTCAAAAGATTTGGGCCAATGAGTGAATGTGTAAGTTGAACGTTCTGTTTTTATGTATTATGACGAAGTCTCATGGATTCTGGTAGTCTTCAGTCTTTAGTAGAATATACCCAACTTTTAGTATTGTTTGACAGAATGGAATACAGAGGAAGAGGATAAGTGGAAATACTATAGGAGCACAATTGGTTTAATTTTTAAAGTGGTACTCCAACTCAGTGATACTCCAACTCAGGTTTCAATATGCTGAAGTCACTTTACTCATTTGTTCTCCATTTTAATCTTTTCATGCTGGATATTCATGCAGTAGCTCTGAGGATGATTTTTGAGCGGTGTTCTAATATTCAAACGGATCACATCAAGAAATTTCTAGGGTTATGGAAATGCTCATAGCATCTCAGTGTTTCATGTGTTATGTGGGAGGATATAATTCTTTGACAGCATGTCTCTATCACTGTAGAAAGGAGAGCGTTAGGAAATGATTAGCTTTCTGTTTGGTAATTACTATCATGTTGGGAAAGAGTACTGGAGTCATGATTACATTGCGAAATGCAGATATGAGGATTTAATTGCATGGCTTTTTCAATCCATACGAATATAGACCTGTGGCTTTCATATTCACTTATTAAAGAATAGCATTATTAGGAACAGAGAGAGATACATGTTCTAAAGACTAAGTAGGGCCATATCGATAGAGAAGACTCAGGTGCTGCAGGCAGCTTTCTTGTGTGAAGTTTCTTTGAATGCAGATAGCTTATTGAAGCTATTTCAGTTAGTGCTGTTTTAATTAGAAGTTCAGAATCCACTAAAATTTAAAAAAAGTATTGTAATTGGCAGAAGTTGAAAACTGAATGGTAAACTCCTTGAAAATAAACACCTGAAAAATTGGTAGATTTTAAATTGTGTTTTCATTTTCTGTTGCTGCTTCCACCATTTGATGAGACAGAACCTCCCCAAATTATTCACATTTTGTATGGTCGATGGTTACCTAATGGCTTGGTAAATAGAATAATCCTGGCTACCAAGCCCCAGTTCCTATCCTATTAAGCATCTCTGGTTGGTATGTTTTGTAATTCCTTCCATTCAGACTCTGTCCCATGGAAGAATCAGATTGTCTATCTTCTAGAAAGTTGACAGTGTGTTGCTGTTTCTCTGGGTTCCACAAAGTAGGTGAATGCATTTTTCGAGTACAGTTTTGTGTTCTACAGTTTGTTCTTAAGAAAGAGGCTGAGGTGAGAGTGAGAGGTAGAACTGGACATGCAGCTTCCTGTTTAGAGAATGGTAGCTGCTCACCCCATTCTAATATTAGCATCCTCCCTCCTGATTCTTTAATACTGGGAGTCGTTTTGACTTGAGGCTTACATCAGCTAAGTATTATTTAATAATTATCTGATGTAAATTGAAAAGCAACAACACCTCTTCCATAATTAGGCCTTGCTCTGTAATGCCTCTCAATTAATATCTGCCAATATGGATGTAACTTTGTCTATCTGCTAACCATGATTAGTCCAGGAGAAACCACTTTTTGTTTATTTTGTTAATTGTAGTTTCAGATCTTGATTTAAAAGAAATCATGGTAAACCTTATTAATAATGAGCAGAGCTAGGAAACTAATTATGCATAAGGAGTAATGAAGGTGAACATCACTTTGAAAGGGAGTATATGTTCCCAAATTTGGCTCTTTGTTGGCTAGTAATCGTTTGCTGAAAGTTAGTATTCATTATTTCCATGCTATCTCTGTTTAATGGTCAAGCTAGATGTGACTAGTGATGTTTCGTATTTTTGGACATGGAACTGCCCCAGTTACGTATAAAGAAAATGTGTGGTGGGGGATGCTGTCAGGGACCAAAACAGATAAACTAGTGAGGAGGGCACAACCTCCTCTTCAGCTTAGCTTGGCTCCTTCTGTGCTTTCTGCCTGCATATACATTTTGTTTTAAAAAATGCCTTCCCTTCAAGAAAGAAAATGCTAAAGAATATAATAACCATATGATCATTGCATTAATTTTCCATGCAAGCAAAATGATGCTCAAGGTGTTGCAATGAAGACTTTTATCATATATGTGAAGCAAAAATTCTAAAAAGCTGGATCCAAAAAGGAAGAGGTACTAGAGATCATACTGACAATACACATTGACCATTGGAGTATACAAAAGAATTTCAGAAAAATATCACTCCATGCTCTACAGACTAGAGACTTCACTGTGTGGATCATGGGAAGCTACAGATTGTTCTGAAAGAAATGGCATTCCTCAACATCTGATTGTCCTGATGTATACTCTATACTCTAGCTAAGAAGCTGTTGTTAGGACAAAATATGGAGAAATAGAATAGTCTTCCATAGGCAAAAGGTATCAAACAGAGATGTATTCTATCTCACTGTCTGTTGAATCTGATGTGGAGCATATCATACTGAAAGCTGGATTAGATTTCGATGGAGAAGGAATGAAAATTGGTGGAAGAAACTTCAATAATTTAAGATGGGGAGATGATTCCATCTTACTGGCAGAAAACAGCAATGACTTGAAATGATTTCTGATGAAAGTGAAAGAAGATGCAAAAGTGGGACTGCAGTTGAAGATTAAGAAGACAAAAATCATGACTACAGGAGAACTAAATGACTTAAATGTTGACTGTGATAAAGCAGAAATTGTTAAAGACTTTGTGTACCTCACTTTACTCTATGGATGTGCATTTGGATTTGAAAACTTTGAGAATTCACCAAATAATACCATATTCTGATTGTTTGAATATATCCTAGCCTGAACTTGATAGTTCCCAATATTTGAAATAATAATTCTTAATGTTTGAAATCCCATTTATTCCTATAGATTAGAAACCAAAAGGCTAGGTTTCTGCTTGCTAGAGGAAACAATGAAAGTGAAATTTATTTCCAAGGCATCCTGATTTCTTGAGAAACAAAGCCACTCTGACACCAAGGGTAGTGGGGGCAGAGAACTCAGTGTCTCCTGATTGGGGTTGCTATGGGTTTCCCAAGGGAGGGGGCTGTGGTGAGAACAAAACCTGTAAATTATGTCTGTCTGCACCAATGAATGCTAGAAGCAGGCACAGACACTAGAAAGCATTTTTTCACAATGGTTGTTCTCAAGTGAAAGGTGGGCATAGCTGTTTATGAGCATTTGCTGTTAGGATATTCTCTGGTGAAAGCCTACACTTCAGCAGTGCTCTCTACATCTTGTTCTGAATCCACAACTTACAATTACATTCTTTACATCTCATTGTACATTTTTGACTTAATATAGTTAGGAATAAAATTTAGGATTAATTAATTTATAGATTAGTATGCTATAAGCCAACATGGAAATATTATATTAGGCTTAGGCCCATTTGGGTATATCAAGCAGGGGAATAAGATTGTTATATATAGACAGACATATTAAGTCAATAGATTTTGTGTATGTCTCTCTCTGTGTAATTTTCATTGGCAGGGGTTGTGTTCTGCTGTAGCAGAATCAGATCCTATTCTTCTTTGGCTAGAGTCTGCAAGCAGTGTTAAACATGAGTGTGGTAGAAGTAGGCACTTGGGGAAGGCTGCAAGAATGCTTCCTGCACCCACTGAAGCAGCTTCTACTGAGGGATTGGGAGAGGACAGCCTACAACTGCTATTATGAGCCCCCCAAACAAAGTCTGTTACCCAGCTGCCTCATTCAGCACTGATACTACAAAATAGCAGCATGCAGCAGTACAGTCTGTGTCTCTCTGCAAAGGTGGTGGCATAGAAGCCTCTCGTTCAAAGTAGATGTTCCAATTATGTCATTGTGCAATCCAGCCAGGGCAAGGGGCCAAAAAAGATGGTGAAGAAGGTACTTTTTTCAGAAAAAGACAATGTGATGTTTCTTCCACCAATTTTTATTATCTAGATACTTCTGGTTGTTGGTGTGCACTCTTTTTGTTTGTTTGTTTTTTAAGGGGAAATTAATGACTATATAGTGCTCATATTGACTGTAACAGTATTCCAGATATCTGGAAATTCTGAATTTTTAAAATTCCAAATCCCAAATCCAAAGAACTATAATTCCATATCTGGATTTTGGTGCTAGTGCACATCCTTCGTTTAGTTATCTGTCCAAATCAAGACTGCAACCAAGGAATCAGAAGACTGAGACTTTGAAGGAACTAGAAAAAAATAATCAATTACATGCCACTGGAGACCAAGGCTAAGATCCTCCACAATTGTATTTCCAATTATTGTGTATCAGTATGAAAGCTGGATAGGGAAGAAAGCCGATGAGGAAAAAAATCAATTGCTTTCAAAATATGGTGCTGCAGGAGAGCATTATGAATCCCCTGTACTGCCAGAAGGACAAAAAAGTAGGTTCTAGATCAAATCAAGTCTGAACTCTAGAAGCTGAGGCTGTGATGCTTTGGGTACATCAAGGCAATACTTTTTGGAAAAGACCGTAATGCTAGAAAAATTTGAAAGCTAAGAGGAAGACCAAATATGAGATGAGTTGACTCCATAAAAGAAGCCATGGTTTTGAGTTTGCAAGAGCTGAGCAGGGCTATTAATGATAAGATACTTTGGAGCTTACTCGTTCATAGGGACATTGTAAGCGGAAGATGAATTGTTGGTACATAACAACATCAGTTGTTGTTCTAACACTTGTGACTATCGCCATACTGTAGTTTGGAGCTAGCGACAGGGCCCTGCAGTTCACTGAAGTGTTGAGTGAGAGGCATCACTAAGTTTGTTTTATTTTTTTAAATGCTCTCAACATGATTACATTTTAAAACTAAATATGATAAAAACAACTTGGTGAATTGTTTAAAATGAGAAATGAATAGAAGGATGATATGGATGGAAGGATGAGTATTTAAATGTTAAGTTGCTGTTTATTGTTATGGGCTGTTTTGAGATTGGGAGAGGGACTGAGTCTAATGTGTTGTAAACAGCCCAGGGTAGTGCATGTCACTAAGTCAGGTGGTACAGAAATGAATGAGTGAATGAATGAATGAATGAATGAATGAATGAATGAATGGTGACCAGCCCGTACCCAGGCTTATCACTTCTTAAATAACCTTCCTTTGAAGGGCTTGGCTCCAGCCACTAAACATACTAGGCCAAGCCATTAAAGAATGAAGCAAATGATATTCTCTTTATTGCAAAATAACAACTTGTAGGGAAACAGATTTCAGCATCAACTTTTCTTCAGTTACAGCCCAACTTGCAAACACAACCTCCTTCTTTGGTTAAACTTTTACTTCCCATCACACATTCCATCTCTCCAGGCCCCCTCCTCCTTCGGGTTCTCTTGGATAGGTGGCCACCTGCACCCCCCCCCCCAGCCAATCACCTTGTTTCCCCTGTTACCATACAGATTGGCCAAGGTTCTGTCACATAAACAGTCATTTAAAGATGGCTTTGATGTTTTATGAGTGCTTTGTTTCTGAGTAATGAAATAGAGTGTTGAGAAGAAAGCTGATAGATAAATAAATTAGCTAAGAGTTCAGAAACATTTGCTTCCTATTTTAATCAAGCATGACTTCCTGTGTCACCTGAGTGGGGAAATATAATCTACACAAAGGATGGTTTTCATAAGCTCTAATTTGAAACCAGAGTTTGAAAATGATCTCTTTGAAATTTACTGTAGTGATTGTTAACTAGAGTTTGTGCCAAATGATATGATGAACCATAGTTAACCAAAAACGAAAGCAAACATAATTCCAGGTGTCTGTGAGAGGGCAAGGGGGAGTATATAGCTTCAAGGTTCCTTATGACTCCTTCCTGCTTGTGTATATTAGTTTAACATGACATACAGGTGTATGACATTACTGTTAGAGTGCATGTCTCTGACTCTTTACAGATACTAAAGTGAAAGTGGTAAGATTTTATTTTCTTACATGTGTGAATAGAAGATTGCATAGAACATTTAATTTTATATTGATCACAAGTTCACGGGAGTGAATCAAGTGGCTTTGAAATGTGTTTTTGATTAAAGTGTTGCATTACTCTATTTCTTCAGTCTCATGCCAAAATTGCATATTCCCAGCTCTCTGTATGCTGGAAGGGATCTGTATTTGCAGCAGTATTCCAATCTGTAGGCGACAAAGCCCCCATGAGGTTTTGTGTCTCTTTGTAGGCGTTTAGGCTCACTTAGTCAGCCGTAAAAGTACTTTCTCACATCCTTTTGGGTCGTTTAAGAGGGCATTACCCATAATACACAGTTTTTGTACAAAGAGAGAAGGAATGACTAATCCAAAGTTCCTTGAAACTGTTCAGCAGTTTTTGATTTTTTTTCACAGTGGCCCACATCACTTGCAATAGATGTGCCATACATGGGAAGTCTAAAAAGCATATTTCATAGGATTTTTTTCCTGTGCAATCTGGCTAACTTAAAGTTAATAGATATATTCCACTCATTATCAAAATAGCATATAGGACATTGTTTTATTTATTTCAGTATTTAGATTATGCCCTTAAGAATAAATACTGTCAGAGTGATCTTAGCATGCAATGATCCTATGATCAAAGAGCTATAAGACTGTGAAACTGTTGTAAACACTACAAAAATCTGTTTTAGTAGGAATAGTTTTTTTGCAAACACAGTAATTTATTTCAGTCAGTTATGGGTTCATGTACTGCTAGGTTGTCCTGAGCACATCAAAAATATTCAGCTCTGTGTTGATGAGAAAGATAAGGCATTAGTTGATCTTCTGTCTGGTGAAACTAAGTAAACAGTATCAAACCTCTGTTTTCCAGAGTCCTTACTCTGGTTTAGAAAACTGTTTTGTTAGATAATGAAGATTCTGTGGGTTTGATCTGGGCATAAATTCTACAAGAAGAAACACTGTGCTGATTTGCTCTCCTAAATAGCCTACATGTAGGAGATTGATGACGTTTGAAATAGAGGATGGGGAAAGACTTGAGCACTCCCCTCTATTAGTGGTGACTTGAAACAGTTAATGTCTGAATAAGAGTTCCATTGTTGTTGAAATGTACCTCACCGTTGACTGAAATAAGCTTTGGAGAAAAGTGTCAGTTAGTGACACTCTGTTCCAAATTGCACATGTGCACACGCACGGTTGATATGGGAGAAAACAGTCTGATCATTGGGATCCTAAGCCATTTAGGATTTATTTTTGAATTGACCCTGGAAATGTGGCATGCTAATGGAAATTTCTGAACCATTTTCAAGTTGTTCAACATCCCTTGCAATCCAGCCAGGATGTTACTGGCACATTTAATTGTGTATGGCCAGATTAATGCTGTCCAAGAGAATACATACAAGCTAAAGCTGGTGAAAGCCATTGATGCACCATGAATCATCTAGGTCAGGGGTCCCCAACCCCCAGTCCGCGGCCCGGTGCTGGTCTGTGGCTTGGGCCGGACTAGGCCACAGAGACAGATCCCCCCCGCACGCACTCCCGCCCCTTCACAGCCCCTTTGCGCATGCGTGTGAGTGCGCACGCAAGCGCCCCCACCCCTTTGCGAGTGTGCATGAGTGTCCCCCCTGCGCGCGAGCACGAGCGTGAGCGTGCCTGTGCGAGTGCATGCCCGCTCCTTCGCGCATGCGTGTGAGCGCGGGGGTGTGTGCCCCGCCTTCCCCAACCAGTCCGTGGAGTTAAAAAGGTTGGGGACCACTGATCTAGGTCTCCAAAAGAGAGAGCTGGAGCCAGAGGCACTCCTAGAGTGTAACCCTGCTTCTTCATCCAAGGGAAGTGAAGCACCATCTTCTAGTGGAGCATACAGAAGTAGTAAAATATCATCTCCTTCAACTAGGAAACAGTCTGCCCATATGAACTCCTCCTTGTTAAGATTAAGCCTCTGTTTATTGTCGTCATCCAACCCAGGACCAGGATCAGTTCAGTGTTTCCATAGCTTCACCTGACCTGTATGACATGAGGAGTGTTAATTCTTGTAAGAACACAAATAATACAGCACTTCATGCCAAATCCCTAGATAGGGGATATGTGTAAGGTACTGGGGTTTTCTTTTTTCCTGCCTTTTAGCCTTCTTGTGGTTTCCCCTGTTTGGAATATCTTCCAATTTCTTTTCTTTCTAGAGCTCCAGGCAATGGGAATGAAGGACTGTTTGGCAGATGATTTGGTTTTATGACTTACAGCTTCAGAAGAAGTGGAGTATGTGACAGTAAAAGGAATCAGTGGCCTCCTAGAGGCACATCTCAGCCAATTCCACTTAGCGGGGGAACGACCAGTCAGAATAAAGTGGGAGGGTTGGAAGGCAGAGCAATCAGGCATTCTTCAGGATGTGGAAAGAACTAGAAGGAGGCTGTGCAATGCTTTTGAATTGAAATGAAGAGCTAGTGGCCCTTCTAGTTAAGTTCACACATTTATTGAGCAGTTATTTGTCAGAAAGCCTAACATTGCCAATAGCTGCGGAAAACATTTAGGAGCTATTAGTTTGAATTGTCACTACTGTTGTAGTTAAGATCCTGGAAAAGATAACATTTTTAAAAAGTCCCTTCAAGATAAAGCTATTGCCTTGGCATATGTTTCATCATATCATTCATACTTTCAGAAAACCTTAGGAGTTTAAAGGCCAGCAAAATCAGTCTGAGTAGTATTATGAGTGTCACCAGTAAAGAAAGAAAGAAAGAAAGAAAGAAAGAAAGAAAGAAAGAAAGAAAGAAAATTTTAAAATTTGAGGTCTCGGTTACATTGCCTTACTCCCATCTTCATAGAGAGAGCATCACAGATAGGAAATATTATAATATGACTGAAACAGATAGAAGGAGTATTCCCATTTCCCCCCTAATGTTTGGAAACTGAAGAAGGAAATAATAATCCAAGGTTAGGCAGCATTGAACAGCTCATGAACTACCAAGAGGGAAACTGAGAGGCTCTGGGAATTCAGACATGGAAAGAAAGACACACTGTTTCCCTAGATTTGCATTATGCAGAGAGCCTCCATGCACAGAACAGACTCTCTTCTTCAAATACATTGCTTTTGCATTAAGAAAGTAATGGTTAAGAGTAGCAGAACCTGCCTCCTTCTTCTCATATATGATGTAGACATGCTACATTAACACTTGGATTGGGCTAGAAATAGTGGTAGAACTTTGCTCTCCCTCAATAAGCCTAGTCTCTAAAGTTTTAAATAATTGAAACAAAAATAAATTTACCTTGCCCAAGCCATAATGTTTCATGACCATATCCTATGGAAAACTTAAGCTGCAGCTATCTAAACAACCTACCTGTGAGTATGGGTCATTGAATTCAGTGGGGCTTGCTTCTGAGCATGCATGCACAAGAGGATATTGTTAAGGCTGTTATCTGTATTTTGTTGGATGCCACTGGTTCTGAATAAATGATCCTTAATAAGAGTAGTTGCTCATTTCTTTTTCTGTCAGAAATTCTTGCTATTTCTTGTTAACAGTTTTTCAGAGGAAATATTTCTGTTATGCTGGATAGCCACTTTATGGTCAGTTCTGCTTAGTTGAGTTCTGAACAACTAATTCATGTCGGATTAAGGTCAACTCTGCCCTGAAAAGAAATTCAACTTACTTGAAATATGTGTCTTTTTTTCTTCCTTCCAAGGGCTAAATGCTGAGTAGCTCTTCTGTACTTTGCCCTAAGCTCAAACTCTAAGCCTGGGGCACATTGTAGAATTTTGACTCATTAAAAAAACACCACACAAGCCACAACTACATGTGGAGTGAGCTATACTTAAGTCTGCTAACATCAATGGACTTGCATCTGTTTGGGTTTGTGACATAGTGTATAAGGAGATAACATTCTCCTATTTTTGCTCTTCTGTCTATTCTTAAAATATGTTAAACCTTGCTGAGCTGGAACAGATGCAGGTTGTCAATCTGCTGAGCCATCAGCATAAGCAGGCATTGGCCAAATTAGCAATTCAACTACGTGCATACGTAGAATTCTGCCTGTTCTGCTGGACTCTACTGCCAAGCACTTTAACTCACTGAATTCTCTGTCTGTTAGGCTGCTTTACTGGCTTATTGTATATTGGACTAAATCCCTTATCACAGATGGTACCAATATTACTTCTAAGCTGTGTGGCCATGCAATGCTGGATTGGGCGATGCAGCCGAGCCAAAGTTGCTGCCCATTTGCTTCCAGTTGCAGCCGGAACCCTGTGCACATGGGGTGGCGCCCTGCCCCACGTTAGCAGAAAATTAGATAGAACATTGGATGACATAAATGTTTGTTTAGAACATTGTTTTATGTCTTTAAATCTACACGTCTTCATTTTTATTTCACTTCTACATATTGTATCATGCACTTCTAATACAGTTCCTTAATACTGCCTTTATCCAACATTTAGGAGTGAACTGTGCCTGTATTAACAAGATGCATGAGTAGCAACAACTGAGTTCCCTAAATTAATGGAGAAAGAAGGCGACAAGTAGAAGTCTAAACCTGGGTCTCTTGGCTCAGTGCTCCATTGAAATCAAGAGACTCTGAAATTCTCTATAGATCCAGGTTTATTAGAGTAGCAACAAGCCACATTAGGACATCACGCTAGTGTTTCCCCATGGTAACACTATTTTTTTTTCAGTTTCCTTTTCTTCCATCTTGAATTTTAAATTTGTTGATTTAAGTATGTGATTGTTTTTTTATGATATATCCGTTAGTTAAAATGAAGATTTTATATTGTTACATTTTATGATGTTTTATAACTGATTGTAAGCCGCCCCGAGTAGACTTTGTCTAGAGGGGCGGGGTAAAAGTCAAATAATAAATAATAAATAAAATAAAGTAAGCTTCAAATCACTTGCAATAGGAACCAAACAGGAACTCCTAGGCATTGACCCTAAAAAGCTGCTTCTTTCCCCTACAACTATAGTTCTCAGTAATTCTGGCTTAGAATGTTCGGTGGACATATTTGTGTCTGTCTATCTCATAAAACCATCTTCTTCTGAAATTAAGGGCTTACACTCTTCCCTGCTCACCTACATGCTTATTTGAATCTCCCCATGCTTTCTGTTTCCCATTCTGTTGGCTCCCTTAAGCTGCTTAAGATCCAGCATCACAAGCAGAAGATGATAAGTAACTGATAAAGTACCCAGAAGGTTTTGAACAGCACATGCTTCCCTTTGTGTGAAGCTTTGGGATTCATTGATCTCTTCCTGCTTTATGATACCTCCAAGACATTTTCTGATTCTTGTTGGTCTTACTAAATCTCTTGAAACATCCCTGTTTTATTATTGTTCCCAGTGATTTACCACTTCATAATTCCTTGGATATTCTGCTGTGCTTATTTCACTTTTCTTTGTGTTCCTTTGAGAGAGCTCATTTGACTTTTTGTACCCTCACATCTGCTGAAATTCCCCCACCATCATATTTGGGGAAGAATCATAAATTACTCTTCCATGCACTATCCTTCAGTGTATTCAGCCCTTCAGTCATGTCTTTAAGGAAAGGTGAATAAGCCACTTTTCTCCCACTCACAGTAACTGGCCTGGAATCTGTCACACTAGTTACTAGCCCTTAATGAGCACAGTGTGCTCTTGGTATGTAGTCTATAGGCATGAGTTGTCAGTTCTTGTTTTCTTCTTTGTCTTCATTTACAGAAAGGCTTTTTGTATGTCAAGAACTTCGTTTTTGTTAATGATGCTTCCCTATAGGTACACTACTAATATCAATATCCTCTTACGTTAGTGTGAATTTAGTTTCAGTAAATGACAGTTGATCAGAGTTACCCCAGCCAGATGAAAATAGATCAACTATAGTGAGCGTTTTAACTTGGGCTAGAGTATATTGTTGGACTGGCAGTATATTCTGTTGGTTTGTCAGGATTTTACTGTATGTATTGAAGGAAACAAATTGATTACCTACCATTTCCAGTGTTGTGGCTTCATAGAGTTAAGCAAAGAAGAGTGAAATAAGGCTGGTGGTCTTAAGGAAAACAGTTTGACAGCTTTGCCTACTGTTCCTGATCATGAGGAGAAATACCCAAGCATCTTTGTATTTCAACAACATGTCTGAACAGAAAGAAATTGCAGAGTTTGCTTTTATCTTGCAGCCTTGCATATCTTTTACACCCCTTTGTGAAAGCAAAGTCATTTTAGATAATCTTTTGAAACATGTACTGTGGTCAGATACAAATGTTCATATAAAGTATAAAATTAAAGAACAGAATGCTTAGATTTGCAGAAAAATAGTTTGTTCCCCCTCTAGCTCCCCTAACATTCACTCTGTTTTTTGAGGTATTACAGAATTTTATGAACATTCCAACTGTTCAGAAACCATTAAAAAAAGTCAGCAGACTGTTGGTGGGAAGGGGTGAAGAAAAGGAAGTTGCAAGACTGTCACAGTAATAATGAGTTGTTAGACTCTATCATGGCAGTGCTGAGAGAATGGAAAAAGAACACAGAGAAGGCATAATCTGTGTATATTCACAAATCTTCTTTTGTGTACCTTGTTTTTGTGTATCATTGGGTCCCAGATCATCTTGATCACCTATTATTGCAACATGATGCAATAAAGAGATGTAGAGAAGCATTCTCAGGGCTTGTCTACACCCATGTTTCGGAGTGGCCTGGATCAGGCTAAATGGGGTTGCTAGGAGCCCAGAATGCTATTTGGTGTGATTCTCATATCAAAATGGCATACAGACCTTAAGCAACTCCATTTGGTCTGCTTTCAATTTGCCAATATTGTGGGATGGCTTTAGAAGAGAGCCACTTCAGGACACTGAACAATTAAATACTTTCATAGGTCTGTGGAGGGACTGAAGAAGTATATGTCAGAATTGTATTAGGGCAGTTTCCCATTTGGCTTTTATATTTTTAAAGTGAAGCAGTGCACATGTACTGATCTAGTACATTTTTAAAATATCACTTCGTCTGTCCCTTCATAGAGTCAAGGAAGTGTTTATTTGTCAGAGTGGCTCTCTTTTTAAGCAACTTAATGATATTGGCAATTGACAAGAAGGCTTGCTTTTGGTTCATTTCCAGCAATTGTGCGAGCTGGAAACAAACCAAAACAGAAATCCTACCAACAGCAAAAAAATAGAAGGTCCTGACGGGCCAGAAAAGTGCAGGACCACTCTGGGAGTAGGCTGGTTCACTCCAGCAAAGATGTCATCTGATCGCTTTATTTAGGAGTAAGCCAGCCAACCCCTGCTGCAGACTAAATAGTGGGCTAAACACCCATGTAAGCTTCTCAGTTGTGTTGCAGGCAGGTATAGAAATCCCTTGAAAACCTGGCAAAATCTGAGCCAGACATTTGTTTGCAATAGTATCCTAATTCCTTTGATTTGGCACAGAATAGTTTTTAATGGAGCAGGGAGGCTGGGCAGGATGTAGGAGAATTGATTATGTGGAACTCAGTGTATAAGTCTATTTTCCTCCTGCATTTTTGCATTTGAATTTTTTTAACAGATATTTAACAATATTTTATGTCTTTTTTTAACCCTTTTAAACTTAATTTTTACTTATTTTTTTTCTTAATGTTTATTTTTTAGAAAAATTTATTAAATGCAGTCTGGGGCACCAAAGGAATCTAAAAAACTATACTTGCATTGCTCTATGGAATAGGTTTCTTGCTATTCTGCTTTGAAAGAAAGTGATAGTTAGTGAGAGGCAGTGCTATCTCACAGTAATACTGCAAGGTCAGAACAGTAGAAGATAAGTATTTTGGACAGTGATATATATTGAAACATGGAGCTCAGAGGGGAAAAGTGAGGCAACTCCAGGTGCATGGCTTTGCTATGTCATTTAAACTTTATGTAATTGTTTAACGATTCCAGAGCAAACATCCCACAGTAGTGGTCAGAATAACACAAGAAACAAAAAGCTGCTGTAATTTCTCTAGTAGTTGCCTGCGAGAACGATATATACAGGTTATGCTTACTGCAGGAAGGTTGCCCTCATTGTCTGTCTTGCAAGGCATCCCATCTGAAGCAATTAGGCTAAGCAGGCATATTTCATGCTCTGAAAAGTCAGAATGAAAGAATAGAGCTTTACACAAAGAAATGCCTGCTGGGCACAGATTTCATTCTGTTTATGTGCACAGTATAAACAGGGGTGTGGATGCTAAAAAGCAGGTTTCCTCAGCATTTAGTGAAGATGCATGTAACTGGACAGTGGGATCAAGAGACTGAGCTATAGTCTGTTTTTCATATGAGAGGCTCTGTAACAGAGTGCAAATCGGCTTTTTGAGACAGACTCTTTAATGCTAGTTAAAGTTCACAGAGAGTTATGCAGGGCAAAGGACTTGACTTTTGTTTTCCAAAGTTTATCAGTGAATTAATGATAAAAAGAACTTGTGAAGTTGCCCTCATGCTTAAGTGCCAGGGGGAGCAAAACAAAACTAAATGTCATTAATATATTCACAGTTAATATGAGAATGTTATTGTTAACTCTGAACAGTAGGAGAACTAAATCTTATTCATTCTCCAGAGCTGCTTTGTGGTAGTGTGAAGGAGAAGGGTCGGGTGGTATGTTGCACCTTTATAGTGTTATAAATGTCCAGTTGTTGTCCCTCATTGTTTCACGGATTCCAAACTGATTTAGAGATAAGGTGGTGTTGTGACACTCAAACAGTAAAAAAAATTGTTAAATTTTGATTCCTCCCCCTCTCCAACCCCTCACTAATATGTGGTTTTGAGTTGGATTTTTGTCTTGAATATGAATTCTGTAGGCTTCTATTGATAATGAGCATGATATGAGATAATAATGATGAGCAATATAGCCTCTTTCTCCTTCTGGAAAGATACATTGTGCTGTAATGCCAGTTCTCCATCTGCTAAGGAGAAAACTTGCTTCAACAAGAGCTGAAACTGACCTTAACAGTAGTTTTTTAAACAATAGTTTCATGCTTGACAGAAAGAGTACAGATTTGCCTGAGACTCCAGTGGGTTTGAAGTTGAAATGAAAGCTTGAGACTACTTTAATATATTGACATTAGCTTCTGTATGGGGAAAAAGTTTGTTGTCTCTCCCTGTCTGATAATCCAATTTGTCATTTTGGCAATACAAATTCAAACAATTTACCTGATGTGCTTGGTTAACAAAACTTGCTTAGCCAGTCAGTTGTGCTAATGTCCTGAAAAGTTTGCCTTTCATTTGAAAATCTCCCTCATATTCAGACTTTCCAGAACATTATTGTATAGCAAGACTTTTCAAATAGAAATTATTTATCACAGAGCACTTCCTCACAGGAAAGTGTAGACATTTTTCATAGTATAATAGTCATACATAGATCTATGCAACATATTTATGCTTTGATCTTCATAAACTCAAACAAGTATCTTCTGTGCAGAAAATCTGAACTGATTGAAGTCTCCTATGGTGTCCTTCCCCTTCATGGATTGCTGCCTTGTCATGGCGAAGGGGCTTGAGTAATTCAGAGAAGCTATGGGCTATGCCGTGCAGGGACACCCAAGACGGACAGGTCATAGTGGAGAGTTCGGACTAAATGCGATCCACCTGGAGCAGGAACTGGCAAGCCACTCCAGTATCTTTGCCAAGAAAACTCCATGGACAGAAACAAAAGGCTAAAGATATGACGCTGGAAGATGAGCCCCTCAGGTCGGAAGGCGTCCAACATGCTACTGAGGAAGAGCGGAGGACAAGTACAAGTAGCTCCAGAGCTAATGAAGTGGTTGGGCCAAAGCCGAAAGGACGCTCAGCTGCGGACGTGCCTGGAAGTGAAAGGAAAGTCCGATGCTGCAAAGAAAAATACTGCATAGGAACCTGGAATGTAAGATCTATGAACCTTGGTAAGCTGGATGTGGTCAAACAGGAGATGGCAAGAATAAACATTGACATCCTGGGCGTCAGTGAACTAAAATGGACGGGAATGGGCGAATTCAATTCAGACGATTACCATATCTACTATTGTGGGCAAGAATCCCATAGAAGAAATGGAGTAGCCCTCATAGTCAACAAAAGAGTGGGAAAAGCTGTATTGGGATACAATCTCAAAAATGATAGAATGATTTCAATACGAATCCAAGGCAGACCTTTCAACATCACAGTAATCCAAGTTTATGCACCAACCACCGATGCTGAAGAGGCTGAAATTGACCAATTCTATGAAGACTTACAACACCTTCTAGAACTGACACCAAAGAAAGATGTTCTTGTCATTCTAGGGGACTGGAATGCTAAAGTAGGGAGTCAAGAGATAAAAGGAACAACAGGTAAGTTTGGCCTTGGAGTTCAAAACGAAGCAGGGCAAAGGCTAATAGAGCTTTGTCAAGAGAACAAGCTGGTCATCACAAACACTCTTTTCCAACAACACAAGAGGTGACTCTACACATGGACATCACCGGATGGGCAATACCGAAATCAGATTGATTATGTTCTCTGCAGCCAAAGATGGAGAAGCTCTATACAGTCAGCAAAAACAAGACCTGGAGCTGATTGTGGCTCTGATCATCAGCTTCTTATAGCAAAATTCAGGCTTAAACTGAAGAAAGTAGGAAAACCCACTGGGCTAGTCAGGTACAATCTAAACCAAATCCCTTTTGAATACACAGTGGAAGTGAAGAACAGATTTAAGGAACTCGATTTGGTGAACAGAGTGCCTGAAGAACTATGGATGGAGGCTCGTAACATTGTACAGGAGGCAGCAACAAAAACCATCCCAAGGAAAAGGAAATGCAAGAAAGCAAAGTGGCTGTCCAACGAGGCCTTACAAATAGCAGAGAAGAGAAGGGAAACAAAATGCAAGGGAGATAGGGAAAGTTACAGAAAATTGAATGCAGACTTCCAAAGAATAGCAAGGAGAGACAAGAGGGCCTTCTTAAATGAACAGTGCAAAGAAATAGAGTAAAATAATAGAAAGGTAAAAACCAGAGATCTGTTCAAGAAAATTGGAAATATTAAAGGAACATTTTGTGCAAAGATGGACATGATAAAGGACAAAAATGGTAGGGACCTAACAGAATCAGAAGACATCAAGAAGAGGTGGCAAGAATATGCAGAGGAATTATACCAGAAAGGTCTGGATGTTCCGGACAACCAGGATAGTGTGGTTGCTGACCCTGAGCCAGACATCCTGGAGAGCAAAGTCAAGTGGACCTTAGAAAGCATGGCTAACAACAAGGCCAGTGGAGGTGATGGCATTCCAGTTGAACTATTTAAAATCTTAAAAGATGACACTGTAAAGGTGCTACACTCAATATGCCAGCAAGTTTGGAAAACTCAGCAGTGGCCAGAGGATTGGAAAAGATCAGTCTACATCCCAATCCCAAAGAAGGGCAGTGCCAAAGAATGCTCCAACTACTGTACAATTGCACTCATTTCACACGCTAGCAAGGTTATCCTCAAAATCCTACAAGGTAGGCTTCAGCAATATGTGGTCCGAGAACTCCCAGAAGTACAAGCTGGATTTCGAAGGGGCAGAGGAACTAGAGACCAAATTGCTAACATGCGCTGGATTATGGAGAAAGCCAGAGAGTTCCAGAAAAACATCTCCTTCTGCTTCATTGACTACGCAAAAGCCTTTGACTGTGTGGACCACAGCAAACTATGGCAAGTCCTTAAAGAAATGGGAGTGCCTGACCACCTTATCTGTCTCCTGAGAAATCTATATGTGGGACAGGAAGCAACAGTTAGAACTGGATATGGAACAACTGATTGGTTCAGAATTGGGAAAGGACGACGACAAGGCTGTATATTGTCTCCCTGCTTATTTAACTTATATGCAGAATACATCATGCGAAAGGCCGGACTGGAGGAATCCCAAGCCGGAATTAAGATTGCCGGAAGAAATATCAACAACCCTCAGATATGCAGATGATACCACTCTGATGGCAGAAAGTGAGGAGGAATTAAAGAACCTCTTAATGAGGGTGAAAGAGGAGAGCGCAAAAAATGGCCTGAAGCTCAACATCCAAAAAACTAAGATCATGGCCACGGGCCCCATCACCTCCTGGCAAATAGAAGGGGAAGATATGGAGGCAGTGACAGATTTTACTTTCTTGGGCTCCATGTTCACTGCAGATGGTGACAGCAGCCACGAAATTAAAAGACACCTGCTTCTTGGGAGGAAAGCGATGACAAACCTAGACAGCATCTTAAAAAGCAGAGACATCACCTTGCCGACAAAGGTCTGCATAGTCAAAGCTATGGTTTTTCCAGTAGTGATGTATGGAAGTGAGAGCTGGACCATAAAGAAGGCTGACTGCCAAAGAATTGATGCTTTTGAATTGTGGTGCTGGAGGAGACTCTTGAGAGTCCCCTGGACTGCAAAGAGAACTAACCTATCCATTTTGAAAGAAATCAACCCTGAGTGCTCACTGGAAGGACAGATCCTGAAACTGAGGCTCCAATACTTTGGCCATCTCATGAGAAGAGAAGACTCCCTGGAAAAGACCCTGATGTTGGGAAAGTGTGAGGGCAAGAGGAGAAGGGGACAACGGAGGATGAGATGGTTGGACAGTGTCATCGAAGCTACCAACATGAATTTGACCCAACTCCGGGAGGCAGTGGAAGACAGGAGGGCCTGGCGTGCTCTGGTCCATGGGGTCACGAAGAGTTGGACACAACTTAACGACTAAACAACAACAACAATGGCGTCCTTAGTAACATGCCCATTACAATTGATATACTGTACTAAGATATATCTACTCTTGTAAGTAAATAAATAAAAATGTGCATTTTAGTTGTTTTTACGATAGGGTCTGTTTTATTTGATTTTATTGCTTTATAAAAGTGGCAAGCTGTTTTGAACACTATTTTGTAGTGAAAAGTCAGTGTATAAATGTAATTAAAAAAGAAAGATTGGTAGTTTTCTTCCAGCTTACAGAAAAGACCAAGTCTATACCACTTGAGCTGAAGATGACTTTTGGTTGCTTGGTGCTTTTAGAAAGATCCGTGTGAAAACATGGTAAGAAAAGCATAAGCATACTTTAAAAGGTATCTGGCATGACAAAGTTCAGATGTTCGGCAGTGGTGGATCTGGGCTAGTGCTGTTTCTAACAAAAACAACAATTTTAGCAGCAAGGGGAGAAATCTCTGGTAAACGTTTATACAGGTATGTGATGATAACAGAACATGTGTTTTATGTGGAGATAAATTAAAATGATGTTATCCCATTTGCCAGGAAAGATAAGATTATCATGTCTCATGATCAGACAGTAGCCAGTTCCCATCATTGGAATCTTTTCTAATGTATCAAAAAATTAAAAGATTGAGGTGAAGGCAGTATGATATTCAATTACTGCCAAAGGCATAGTTTAGAGTAGACTAAGAGCTAACAATTAATGGAACAAAATGCTGATAAAACAAAGAAACAGTGGGGCACTCTACAAATGTGCTGCAGTGTCAGAGAGTCTACATTTGCTCATGAAATACCAGTTATGCTACTCAAATTAATCAGCTGCATTCAGTATTTCCCATCACAGATCATTGCCAAATAGAAACAGAAGTGTCTTCATATTAATAAAAGTCCATGCTCTAGCAGTTATAGAAATAGAGTAGCTATCCTTCTGAAGTTTGTTCTCATCAGGAAGACCCAAAGCTATTATTCAGTTCCCTGGCAACGTCTGTAACCTAGAAACATTCCAATAAAGAGCACGCTTGTGAAATAAGTCTTCTGTTTCATATTGGAAGAACAAATAGTGCAACAAAGTACAGCCATGTAATCATTTGAAATTCTGGTAGTTTTCTTGTGTGGATGTTCCATTCACCAAAGAGTGTTCCTCTGTCTTATGTTTTTCTAAAGCATACCATATTCTGAGAATTCGGAAGTGTGTATACTATTTGCTACATGGACAAAAGTTCAGTTTCTATTCCTATTCCCTAACCCTTCCCTCAGGTTTATCTTTTCAGTATGGGTGTGATAACTATCAACCTTTTGAAATGGCAGCTTTGGCTCTTTTTCTCAGGGCTTTTGATCCAAGGTAAAGTGACAATTCAGTTGAAAAAGACATTCTTGCAGTCCTAGGATATCAGGACAAAAATCTTCATATCTTTTTGTTCATTCAGGCATACTGCAGGAAGGCCCCCATGTTATGCTACACATACTTGTCTGTATAGTTTCAGGATGGAGGGTGAACTTTTTAATTGCTGCTCATTCTTATTTCTACCAGTTTAAAAGAACTGGAGTAGTTTTTGACCAGGGGTGAGAAACTATTTTGCCTCAGGAGCTGGTTTGCTTCTGGATCCTACTACCCCATGGTGCTGGCTGTGGATGGCCTCTGCCTGCAGAGTGATCAGGACCACTTGCAGCATGAAAGCTGTTGGGTGGCACCTTGAGACAGGATAAGAACTGAACTAAAATAAATACATTGTTCATATGTTTTTCCTGCGCTGTTCTCTGTATTGTCTGAAGGCAAACCCTTTATCTCTCCTTTTCGTGAGGTACAGAAGATGCAGGAGCTGACTTCTCTGTCTCCACAGGAGGGTTTCTGAGTTTTCTGTCATCCAAGTGGTAATAGAGGAAGCAGGAAGATAGAATTATTTAACTTCTTGTAAATTGGGTTTTCTGAACATTCAAAATCGACCCAGATCTGGCATTCACAGTCTCAGACTCAGATCCATATGTGTTTGTTTTAACCAGAGGCCATATCAGAAATAATTCAAAGAAAACATTGTAGTGCAAAACTCAGTTATATAAGCATTACACATTGTGTTCTTAATATGGAATTCAATCTTGAAATGGTCAGTGATACCCAAATGATAATTAAGCTCATGTTATGAAACAAAGTTCAGTTGAGTTTTGTCTAAAGCCAGTGAAAGTGACTATTGTTTGAGTAATACTATTATTGCATTTGTATGTTTAAAATAAAAATTGTATACATTTGATTAATCCACTGGTGGAAAATTTTGTTACCAATGTTTGCTGGAACAACGAAACAAAGCATGAGGTCTTCTAAATTCTCCGTATTTTGTGATTAGTTCTTAGATTAGATTTCTTGTAAGCAGTATGCATGTGTCTATGTGAGTGGCTGTATTTGGACAGTAAACTGAAAGTAAATTATAATTTAGTGTTATGTGAATAAGTCCAACATTCATTCGCTTCCCTCTCCCTCTCTGTTGTGTCTGAAAAGAGGAGATTGGAAGTTGTTCAACAATAGGCAGATCACGATTAATCTTCATTGATTATCAAATCAAGGCAACAGCATATACAGTACCATGGATTTTAATTTGCTTGTTTCAGTAGGCTATAGTTAATACTAACCATGGTTCAGGGTTTGTTATAAGGTAAAAGACAAGGTAACTGAACATATAAATGAATGTTTTGTATCTTGTCCTCTTAGTCACACTGCATGAGAAGAGAGTGTATGAGACTGAAGGTTGTTAAGTAAACTATGCTGTAATTTGATATTGCATGTGTGCAGCCATAGTTGGGTTGAGAGGGCACCTTACCTGTATCAAATGAATCTTGCATGTGGCATACCCTGTTTGTGTTATTTTCATGCTTATTTCATTCTCCAGAGGAACACCATCTGGGCTGATTCAAGTTTAGACCAGTGTACCTGTGGTTTAACATAAATTCTTGATTAAAATTCCTTAATATGTCTCAGAAAGTATAGGTCCTCTGAATAATGTTGGGTGTATAAGTAACATGATCGCATTCAGTAATGGGGATGAGGGCTGCACTCTTTTTTTTTTTAATGAATAGCTCATTTACCCTCCTGACTTTTCTATGTTTATTGGTTGTAGTTTTTGAACGGGGGCCGTATTGCAGAAAGAATTCATCTTCATTTCTGTCATCACCCAGTGTTCTATTATCCAGTGATAGACAGACGCAGGAAAGTTGCCAATCAAATCTACATTCAGTGCATTTCAATTGCCCTTCAGCTTGCACATCAGTGTTTTGGAATCTAAATAATCTGAGAAAGGTTGTTATTTCTTCTCCATAGCAGTGGTAAACACCAGGCCATTGAGTAACTCCTTTCATCATTTTTGATGAAAGCAGGTACTTTGAGTCTGCCAGACAATGGAAACTTTGTTGATTTCAGAAACAGCTTGTCAACTGATTGCTGGACCCGGTTCCTGAACAAAGTGATGCTGCATGACCAATCTTTAGCTGATATGTGTATACCTCTGCAAACATTCCTATATCATAGGGAGTGGCTTTCTTGCTGCTTTTGGAGGTGAGACACCTAAGAATATCACAAATCCCTTTAGTTGAATTTAACAGTTGTATGTTTGTAGCTACCCAGTGTGGTGTGGTGGATGGAGTGATGGACTAGGGTCCAGGAGACCTGGATTCAAATCCCTAGCCAGCTATGGAAGCTCAAACGGGGAAAGGGTTGAAACTGGTAAAACCACTCCCTACATATTTCACTTACTTTGAAAGCTCTATTAGAGTTACTATAATCAGTTCCAACTTGATGACACATATGGTAATGTAGATACAATTTGGAATAACTCTTTTGCTAGTTGAAAGGGTTCTGCATAGCTTAATGGTATCTGGATTTATTTAGTTCTATGTAGATCTGGTGCCTTATGGTGTCACTAAATATATTTTCCCAAAATGCTTTTAGGTTCAATGATATATAAAAGATCTTGGGTTCAATAGAAATGAAAGAAACAAAATTACATTTTGCTAAATCTAACTGAATGTTATTTAAAAATGATATTAATCAGCTATCTAATTACTACAAGTGACATTGGTGTGTTTGGATGATTGAATAAATACTCTTTTGGGCTGGGGTGATTTGCAGATGGTAAACTGTGGCCCAAGCTATTTTAATCTGAAATCTCAATGTACAGGTGACTCATATCCTTCAGCTATTATCTTTATTTTTCTCAGTTTCTTTGTAGTATCACCTGGTAGAGCCCCTTGTCTAGAGTTGGCTTCAACAAAGGAGTGAACAGGAAGTGAGTGAATGAGACCCTGTACCCCATAGTGTAAGATAATGTACTGATAGCCAGTAGAGGAAATAATAATTGGCAAGAAAGAAGAAAAAAATTGAAGCACAGAAAATGGGAAGGGCAAATGTTTCCCTGCAGATAGGTTTGATGTTTTCATCAGAAAAAAACAAAATGAGCTTTGGAGGGGTTGTGTTTTTAAAAATACAGTAGGAACACTTGTTATGTGCCAGGTACCTTAAAGTTGCTTCTTCCTTACAGTGACCCTGTGAATTAATGTTGCTGTGTGGTACAGTGTAGTGGATAGACTTTGGGAACCTTGGTTAAATCCCTACTTGGCCATGGAAACTCATTGGAGTGGCACACAAACCCACTTCTTAAATATTTCACATACCTCAAAAACCCTATTAAGGGTATCATGTGTTGGATGTGACTTGGTGGAACATAACAACTGAATTAATGACCTAATGATAAGCCTTATCATTAAGAGCACTGTTTAAGCCTTGCAATCTAAAAAGGCCATGACTTCTTTTATTGAGTCAAATCTGTTTCATGGTAAGTCTTCCTCTTTCTCTAATGCCTTTCACTTTTTCTGGTATTATGTCCCTCCACCCCCAGTTAGTCTTGTCTCCTTGTGATGCACCCAAAGTATGATGGTCTCAGTTAAGTCATTTTAGTTCTAGTAAGAGTTCATGCTTTGACTTAGAACCCATATATTGGTCTTTTCTGCAGTCCATGGTATCCATAAAACCTTACTCAAACACCACATTTGGTGAATCGATTTTTTTCCTGTCAGCTTTCTTCACTGCTAGGCTTGCACATCCATACAGTATAAACAAGAATACCATTGTATCAATGACCTTTTCCTTGGCTTCAGGGAACACATCATTCTACTTAGGGATCTTTCTAATTCCTTAATGTTGTTATTATGTGCTGTCAAGTTGCCTCCTTAAAAGTTCTTCAAGAGTTCCCCTTTTAAGTATCAATTTTCCTTTGATTTCTCAGCTGCAGTTTCCATTTTTATTGACGATTGAACCCAAAGTTTTTTAACTTTGTATATGTTTTTATATAGGAATTTTACTGTTTTTTGTACATTTACTTGTACGTTTGGATATTGGTCTATGACTATATTAAACTTGATCTGATCTGAACCCAGGTGTAAAAGATCTTTAAGACTCTACATATCTTCACTATCAATGTTAAAAATTATGTAATTTTTCTTTAATCATGATTTCTGCCTTAGTTTTGAACTATAATCATGCTTCAGTTCTTCTGTTTTGCATAGAGATTGTTCTATTTGTCCTATGTAGAACTCAGAAGGGCATTGTTGGCAAAGGATGGCATAGATCATGTTAATCATAATTGTCTTAGACCTGCAGAGCTAGAAAGGGCCCTATGGATCATCAAGTCCAGCTTTTGTCAAGGAGGCGCAGTGGGGAATTGAACTCCCAACCTCTGGCTCTACAACCAGTTACATGAACCTTTGTCATATTCCATGTAGGAATATCTGAGTGGAATATCTGAATATTCCTGAGTAGGAATATCATAGAGCTCTTGATCTACAGATTTCCTATGACAGACTTATGGATTTGTGTTTTGATGCATATCTGACAAGGAATTTTGTTCCTTGCTTTATTCATTCACTTCTTCCTTTCTCGATATCCTTAAAAATGTTTCTTAAAAGTTCAAAAATGAATTCTTTTCTTCTTTTAAAAGAGTTATTTAACAAGCAAGCAATTGTGTAAATAAGAGCCAGAATGCAAGATATACTTGGAATATATAAAAAATTACATGACTGTATATTGAAAAGTCACAGTCCTCTCATACAAAAACTTTTTATTTTTTATTTTATATGCAGGTAGCATATAATGTAGATTTTACTAAAAGTATAATCTTTTGTTCGAATAGCATAAAAATCAAGTTTAGTAATTCAAATGATACAATATTAGGACTAGTTTCCTAATAAAGAGCTATTGCTATAAAAGATTAAAATATATAAACTCCCATACAAGTCACTTAAATTTTTTTATTGCAATACATATTATTTATAAAACAAAATAGAGTATGGCATGAGCATTAAGGATTATGGAGAAAGCCAGAGAGTTCCAGAAAAACATCTACTTCTGCTTCATTGACTACGCAAAAGCCTTTGACTGTGTGGACCACAGCAAACTATGGCAAGTTCTTAAAGAAATGGGAGTGCCTGACCACCTTATCCATCTCCTGAGAAATCTATATGTGGGACAGGAAGCAACAGTTAGAACTGGATATGGAACAACTGATTGGTTCAAAATTGGGAAAGGAGTACGACAAGGCTGTATATTGTCCCCCTGCTTATTTAACTTATATGCAGAATACATCATGCGGAAGGCTGGACTGGATGAATCCCAAGCCGGAATTAAGATTGCCGGAAGAAATATCAACAACCTCAGATATGCAGATGATACCACTCTGATGGCAGAAAGTGAGGAGGAATTAAAGAACCTCTTAATGAGAGTGAAAGAGGAGAGCGCAAAAAATGGTCTGAAGCTCAACATCAAAAAAACTAAGATCATGGCCACGGGCCCCATCACCTCCTGGCAAATAGAAGGGGAAGATATGGAGGCAGTGACAGAGTTTACCTTCCTGGGCTCCACGATCACTGCAGATGGTGACAGCAGCCACGAAATTAAAAGACGCCTGCTTCTTGGGAGGAAAGCGATGACAAACCTAGACAGCATCTTAAAAAACAGAGACATCACCTTGCCGACAAAGGTCCGCATAGTCAAAGCGATGGTCTTTCCAGTAGTGATGTATGGAAGTGAGAGCTGGACCATAAAGAAGGCTGACCGCCGAAGAATTGATGCTTTTGAATTGTGGTGCTGGAGGAGACTCTTGAGAGTCCCCTGGACTGCAAGGAGAACAAACCTATCCATTTTGAAGGAAATCAACCCTGAGTGTTCACTGGAAGGACAGATCCTGAAGCTGAGGCTCCAATACTTTGGCCATCTCATGAGAAGAGAAGACTCCCTGGAAAAGACCCTGATGTTGGGAAAGTGTGAAGGCAAGAGGAGAAGGGGACGACAGAGGATGAGATGGTTGGACAGTGTCATCGAAGCAACCAACATGAATTTGACCCAACTTCGGGAGGCAGTGGAAGACAGGAGGGCCTGGCGTGCTCTGGTCCATGGGGTCACGAAGAGTCGGACACGACTAAACGACTAAACAACAACAAAATAAATAAATAGCATCACATTACATAATTCTGACACCAATCCAAGCAGAGATTTCTCCTTGTTTTCAAAAACAAGACTTCTCTATCCTTTGAGGTGTTCATAAATATGGTAGAAATCCCTTGTTTATATACCTTTTAATGTTACACTTAGCCAAAACATTCTGATGTGGGATTTTAGCTTTCCCATGGGTAAGTGATGCCCAAATGTAACAATCTGCTATTTAAGTGATAAGCTAGGGTAGCGAACAGCTAGGTTAGCTGGGCGCTATAGTAGCCCCCTCCTTTGGAGTACAATGTGCTAGGTGATGTAATTTCCTAACACCATATTTGGACAGTACAAATCATTTTGAATGTCAATTACTGTATGTGTCTCTTACATTTTTTCATGTTATAAAATGTTTCCCATTTAAGTTTATTTTTCTGCCATATATTTTTTCTTAAAATTCTATAATTGACACCATTGAACTATCCAGCATTAGGAGAAGAACAAGTAAACATCCTTTGTCAACAGTGGTCTTTTGAGCTCTACGTAGGACATATAGGACAGGCTCCATGCAAAAGAATTAATGGACATAAATCTGATATCAGAAAGGGCAACACACAAAAATCTGTTTCAGAACATTTCAGTCTACCTGGACACTCTTTGAGTGACTTGAAAGTCTTTTTTGGGGGGTGGGGGACCACTGGAAAACCAGACTTAAAAGAGAAACAGCTAAGATATATACCCGGAGTCCCCAGCCCCCAGTCTGCGACCCGGTACCGGGCTGTGGCCTTGGGAGGACCAGGCCACGGAGACAGATCTCCCGCCCCCCGCATGCACTCCCCCCACGCACGCCCCCACACACGCATGGCCCGTCCACCAGCACACACAGGTGCCCCGCCCACCCATGCATGCGAGCACAGGTGCCCCGCCCACCTGTGAGTGTGCCCCGCACATGCACGTGAGCATGCCCTGCCCCCCGCGCACAGACCCCGCCCCCCCACCAGTCCGCGGTTTGGAAAAGGTTGGGGACCACTGGTATATACGATGCAAGAGGCCCACTTAAAAGGACTGAATATCAATCAAGGGTTCCTAAATCATTATCAAGTGTGAGATCCCACATTGATTCCCAGTTTGCCACTTGTATCAATTGTGCTATTGTTACCTTGTGGACTGATAACTGAAAATTATTCACAGCCTGAGCCTATTCTGTTACTAACAAAGCACTGTCACTTGTCCCATTATCTGTATCCCTACCTGATTGATCATGGGTCCATGTATGAATATGACAGTCATATAGTCTCACTATTATGTGAGGACTCTTATGTCTGAGGAAGAGGACACTTGTTCTCTCTCTCTCTCTCTCTCCCTCCCCCTCTCTCGCCTTTGCTTTTTCGTCTTGTACAGCCTAACACGATTACTTCTTCAAAAATTACTTCAGCGCTTCCTTCTTTAACCTTACTTAGTAGTTGTTCCAAGTCATTGCTGTTTTCTTCTAGTAACGTGGTGGCAACTGTCCTAGATCATTAATGTTTTTCTATCACCAATTTTCACTGCTCCTGTATCTGAATCTCATCCAACTTTAATCCACCTTTCCGTATGGTATGCTTTACATATAGATTGAACAGATAGGGAAGCTGAATTGCACCATTGTCTGCCATCTTTGCCAATTGCAAGCCATTCTTTTTCTCCATATTCTATGCTAATAGTAGTCCCTTGTTCAGAGTACATGAGCCAGCATACATTTGCAACATGCTGTCTAGCAGCACACTTTTACTCTTCCTTTTCTGAATCCAGTTTTGAGGTCTGGCATATGTCCCTTCAGATATGGTAAAATCTTGAATGTTACTTTGTGTACATGAAAATGAATGTGGTGGTCCTATAGTTATGTGGTCTTAGGTAGCTTCTTCATTTGGAATTGAATGTATATTGCACTTTTCCAGTTTGTGTGTCATTGTTTTGTTTTCCATATTTGTTGACATAAGATTTTGATACATGTTGTCTATTTAACGTGAAAGACCACTGTTCGTATGCCATCTACTCCTGCTGATTTATTCCTCCGAGGATACACTTGCAAATGAAATTCGCACTCCCAAAGTGACCATTTGTTGCCAATGCCCTTAATATAATGCTTTGACATGAGTAACAGCAGACTCCAGAAATGATTGAATATAATACTGGTACATGACTTGAGGCTGCTTTGCTGATTACTTTTTCTTATGGTGAGGTCACTCTCCATGACAGAATGAGCTTCTACTTCAAAAGGTAAATCATAGGAACCTCTTTTCTTTTTCTTTTCTTTTGGATATGTGAATCTGAAAGCTACTCTGGGCATTAGTATGTTCTCATCAACAAGAAGACTGTCCCTGGGGCATGTTTTTGCATTTAGCACTCATGCTTGATTTTGTTTTTTTCATCTGAAAATTTTGTTTTTGCTCTGTGTGTAGTTGGGAAATATCTGCTTGATATTCTTGGCAAACGGGCTTTATAGGATGGGTTGATCAGTTGATTCAGCACTGTTGCTTGGAGAGAACACGTTTGCAAGTGTAATGGGAAGGGACGTACAGTGAGCAATCTTAACCCTGAGTGAAGCTCAGTTTTGAAATTCAGATAGCTAGTGATAATAGCCAGAAACTATTCTCTCCAGTCTATGCTATAGGTTTTTAAATTGCATAATTTGAGAGTTATTTTGTCTTGATTATATTTTCTTTTCATTTGGACTGCTCCAGTTGTAGAATATTATGCCCCTCTCTATGGTCACAAACCTACTTCCTTTTATCAAAGAAGAAACATAGCTTACTAAATGCTAATGTACATTTCAGAATGTTTTGCTGCTGCTGCTGCTGCTACTACTACTGTTGTTGTTGTATCATTGTTTTTATATTATTTTTATTCTGATAGCTGTTGTTATACTAAAATACCCTAAAGAGTATACAGCTTTAATACAGCCAATCCATCACAACAGTGTAAAATATGAATCTTTGTCTCTTTCTGGTAATAATTTTCATTTCTGATTCTCCCTCACTCGCTGAAATTCAGTAATATCAACCAGAGTAGGCCCATTGAATTAGTGACACTTACAAAGCATTTGAGTAGTATTCTAGACCTCATTTTTTCCTGCAGTGCTTCCTGGGTGTGATAGTTTTGCTGTCTTTTAGGTTATATAGAGGGTGTCTCCCAGGACAGGAAGCACTGCAACAGGTGACAAGGCCTAGAATGCTATACAGCTTCGCAGGCCTCCACCTTGTTCATGTGAGTGAAATGAAGGTGTTTGCAGGTATGGGTCTTTGGGCTGGGACTCCCAAAATCCTGCCTGAGGAATTCCAGGAGAATTCTGGGAGTTGAAGTCCAGAAAAAAAGAGTGGCATTCCCCCAAAGTCCATCAGAGTTTGGTCAGATTTCAACTTATCTTGTAGAGTGATTTCTGAAGTTTTTGTGGTTAATCCATATAGTCAACTAAGGTTAAATATGACCATCTGTCACATATGCATTATTTCTCTCTATTTGGCCTTCTATCTCCTTGGTTGCACTTATGCCAGAATGGCAGAAGAAAATATTGCAAATAGGAATAAAGAGTCTTATACTGTGACCCTACTGTTAATTGTTTTCCTCCAAAGCTGCAATGTTGCTGATCAGCACTTTGAAATATTTACAGAAAAATAGTGTAGACCTAGCCATGCATCATGGATTTGCAGTTGGCCACTGGAGAGCTGCTGTGGTAGTGTGTGCAATTTGAAACCTCTGGTTTTGCTAAATTGTATATCTTGAGTTTGAAAGGACTTAAATATACATAGATTTTTAAAGAAAAATTACCCCCCTTCCTTTCCACCCTTGTTCCTTTTCATCTGCAAAAGGTAGAACTGAGAGCATTCCCGTCCACCCTGCAGTATGCACAGAGGCACCCTTTATTTTGGAGTAATGAATTTCTAGCTTGGGTTTGGTAGGGGCTAAAAAGAGAACAGAGAGGAGGTAGACAATTTGGCTGTCTGGCATTTAGTACATTATGATTACCTGAAATGTTTTTATTTATCAACAAATCAGTATCTATATATCCTTGTCCAGAGTTTGCCATGTTTCTTGTAAATGGTTGGGTAAATCCTGGATTTCCAAGATCTAAGATAAACCTGGTGTCACCAATCTTTCTGTCCTGGTTTTCAGCTTCAATTCCTTAATCTCATTCTCAGCTGTAATTGACTTTTGAAATAAATGCATTTGTCTGTACTGTTCCTATTCTTCATTTGTCTTTGCTCTAGTTCTCTATATTGTCAGGTTTAGGCTGTAAACTCCTTGAGGGCAAAAAACTATTGGATTTTCTGGTTGTTGTAAAAATAAAGTGCAGAGGAGAGAACTATGTATACCTTGAGCTCATCAGAGGGGAGGGGGGATATAAATGTAATACGTAGACAAAATTATTTATTTATTTAATTATGTGCTAGACATGGGCTATTCATATTTGTATCTCTGGGGATACAAATACAAATAGTGGCACCACAGGTGCCATGAAGACCCATTCCCTCCCCCCAGAATCAGCTGTCCACTCACCATTCGCAGCGCAGCACTCAACTCCATTGTTGTTGTCCTCTCACCACTCACAGAAGGAGCCTGGCCGACTCTTCCCCACCTCCCTGCGCTGCTGACCACTGTGGCATGGAAGTGGGACATGGAGCCTCCCCGCTCAGCTGATGAGTGGTCGACTGCGTGAGGAAAGTGGGGAAGAGCCAGCCAGACCCTTTCTGTGATTGGCGTTATGACAACAACAGTGGAGTCAAGTGCTGCACTGTGAACAGTGAGTGGACCAGCTGGTTCTAGGGCAAGGAAATGGACCTCCATGGCATCTGTGGTGCCGCTATGCATATTTTTATCTCCAGGGATATGAATACAAATAGCCCATGTCTATTCTGTGCTGATGTATAAATATTAAGAAATTTCCCATATGTTATTCATAGCAGTGGGCACTGGGGAACATTTTGGGGCAAGGAAGCCTCTATTAAATGCTCAATGAGCACAGTAAATAATAATGACAAAGTGTGCAGAAGCTAAAGAGAACTAGACAAAGCAACTAAAAGTAACATGAGAAAAATTATGTTACTTGGGTTCTTTTTAAGGAGAAATGCGGGATATAGATAGATAGATATAAAGGCATTTAAATGTAGAAATATTATTGGTATTAAAACCGTACACACACACACAAACACACACACACACACCCTTTGTGGATTTTTCTAAGGAACCAGGAAAACTTGCTATTTCTCATTTCTTTGAAATTGAGATAATGACATCATAATCTTCATTTACTTATTTATTTATTAATTAATTTATTTATTTCAGGGGCTGTGATTGGAGATGGACAGTCTGCTGTGGCCAGCAATATCGCCAATACCACTTACCGGCTTCAGTGGTGGGATTTTACCAAATTTGACTTACCTGAAATAAGCAATGGTAAGGTGGAAAGAGAACTGGTACCTCTCCTGAATTTCAAAGCCAAATTGGGCAGAAAGAAACACAATTCTTTCAGATTTTACTAGAATATCTTGTCATACTTGGAATGATGTTCTGCATGTGTGTAGAATGCTGGTATTCTACACTTAACAGAACAGCTTGCTTCCTGTAGGACCTTGGTTGATTTCTCTGTTTTGGAAATCTAGGAATAGCCCATCATTATCAATTTACTGTTGCTTATGCTCAATGTCATCCAGAACCAAACTTTACAATAGTAACTGTTCCAGTTACCAATCCTGTCTAGCATTTTTGCTCATACTATGAGAGCAGTAGTGTGATCCACAGTATTCAGTAGACTGTCTCTCAGTCCACTAGCTGGTTGAAGAACTGTGGCAAACAACATACACTTGATATTCAGCCCTTCAATTTTATTTTATTTCTTAATATATTATATTAATTTAATTTAATTTAATTTAGCTGATCTGGAACATCTATTATTGTTGTTCAGTGGACCATTAGGAACTGAGCTATTGAGGCCTCAGCCGGTACCTATTCACCAAAAAGTTTCTTAGGTATGGTTAGCATTAGAGTGCAGTGTTACATGGCTGGTAGATGAGATGTGCATGGTCAATTCAAGGACAGAGGTCAATTTTTAACAATTTTAAAACTATACTTTGCATTTATTTCTTGGGGAAAATTTTCTTACCTTATTGAAAAGGAGAAAGAGGGAATGTCTGAAGCAAAGGTGAGCAGTCTTGTGGACTGTTGGCCAAGTTTTGATGGATCATTTAGCACCCGGTGACTATTGTAATCCTTTTAGAGAAGGCTGGGGTGGACCAATATCTGATCCAGTAAATTGGTGGGTTCCTCTAAGAAAGCATATGTACTTAGATCAATTTACTACGGATAATTTATAGCTTGCTCATATTTTCTGCATATACTGTATGTTTCTACATTATAAATTTAAAATGCATCAGTCATGAAGATTTGAATTTTAAAAAACATTGTGACCAAATTGCTATTGTAGGTTTATGCTAGCATAAGTGTAATGGTGTAAATTGCAGTAGAGAATTGTTGCTAGTTAATAAATTGTCACTGGCCTTTCTAGCTGTATGCCTAACATGTTTTATTAACCATAATACTTTATGGACTGCAACATATTTCTTCATATACACCTGAAGTAAGTGGGCTGTGGTTCATGAAAGCTTATGCCATATAGAACTTGTCAGGCCACAAGACTTTCAGAATCATTTATAAATTATAGTTTAAAACTGGAGTCAATTAATGAAGTAGAGTCGTTACAATGTACATCCTGTACTTGATCATATGCTATGTTAGCTGAGTTATGCTTCTGAATTGTGGTGGACTGAACATGCAGTGTAATAAAGAAACTAAGGAAGAGTGATAGCGCAAGGAAGCAAGATTGATAGGTAAAGCAAGCGTAGATTGAGTAGGTGAGTTCTATTTGTAAGATTTTAAAATCAAATAGGTTAGGTCATGGGCATGTGGGATCTGGCTTTTCATGTGCTTGCCTTTTTATCATTCAAATCTGAAACCTGTTTTTCAAGTTTTTATCCCTTGTCACATTTCCTCTGGTAATTATAGGCTGACGAAAATCAGTTATCTGATATAAAACTTATGTAATTCATAGAATTAGGTTGTAGAGCTTCTGCTTTCTCTAATAACATATAGATAAGGCAGTAATAGTGTAGTGGGATCTAGTTTCATTTAGAATGTACTGCATGGCTTTACTCACTGTAAACACATAAAGGATAAATAGTTGCTATCTAAATTACTGAAATGTTTATGCTTTTGTGTCTGGATTGCCTGGGATTGTTTCACTTCAGTCCCTAGAATAGCAATAAACAAAAAGAGTTCTGGTTTTTTAAAAATCCAGTTACTTAAAATTGACTACTGGCTTATGTACTGTTAAAGCAAAATTATGCAAAAAAATTGAGCTTATATTTATCAATTGCTGTTAGCTATGACAGCTAAATTGTAGGACCATACTCAGAGGAAGTGCCCCCCCCCCCGGAGTATCATCTGCTGGAGGACAAATAATGAGAAGAGCTTGTTTTATTTGTGTCCTACTTTTCAGCTTTCCAAAAGCATCTGGCTGGCCACTTAGGAAGCTAGAACAATAAAGTGGGTGGATCCTTGGTGCTAGGGGACTCCTGGTCAACACCTTGACCATTAGCCTCTGGAGTGCCATGTTTTTATACATGAAAAACTGAAAGAGGCTGTCCAGAATTTTGTGGTCTGATACCACCAGTGTGTTCGATGTCACCCAACTCCCTCTGGTTTTTAAGATCTTCCAGAGGGCCCTTCTCTTAGTTTCTCAGAACCCAGTGTGTGGTCACCCAGTCCCCCACCTCCAATTTCACAGATTACATAAATTACATTACATTAATTAATGTAATAAATTGAAATTAATACATTGCATGTGTTACTTAATTTTGAAATAATTGAAAAACTCTAATGTTTTGAGATAATATTTAGAGAACTTGCAACAACTATTTTATAGACAACAAATGTTCAGTGAGATCCTTCAGCTTGTTTTGAGGCATAGTTTTTGGAAATCAGGTTCAGCTGATGTAAGATGCAGTCTTAAATCTGGAACTGCATTTGGCTTACTATAGTATTTTTTTTTTTATAAAGTTATAAGAAGAGACAGCCCTTTCTACCTGCTCTGTATTTGTAAATGGAAACAGAAACTTGAGTGCCTTGTCAGAAAGCTGTTAATAGTCTCTTGCTGATGTCTGCCCAAAAGTTAATAAGGGATTTTTCTTTCAATTCAGCTTTTAAAGTAGTATCAGTCAGAAGTTTGAACAACTTCTCTTTTTCCTTGATTGATAATCTGGCAGCTTGGAAGTATTCTTCTTCAAAGGGATTTGCAATCCAGTTGTTGTCTTCTGCAGGTTTTGAGAAGTACTTCTTGGAAGATGATTTTAGTGCTTTCAAGTGTTCAGTTATTTTCTTGCTCATTTCCTGGAAGAGCTGTAGCTTGTTACTGGATAAGAAATTCTGTAAAGTTTCAAATATCTCAGGTTGGCCTTTTTCAATACCTGACCTCCAAAAATCTAATTTTTTCATAGATTCAGTTTTGTCTGAAACTTTGAAAATAATTATCAAATTATACTTTCTTACACTATTGATGTATGTGCCCTTTCTCTCCATTATTCAGTTTTTGTTTGTTTGTTTTTTGTTTTTGCATACCCCTAAATGTCCTTGAAATCCCTGCTTTGGACCATTTGGACTGTTGACGTTGGTGTCGTCAACATTTAGACTGCCCTTTGCTATGTAAAATTTGGCATCCTTTTTCCTGCTGGGAGCACGGGCACAGTATTGTGCAGCAATATCAGGCTATATCCTAGTGTTTTGAATCTTGGATAGAGAAACACAATATCTGACATTCACAAATGAGAGGTTTTAGTATGGTTTAAGTATGTATACAATAACACAAATTCCAACAGAAACTCCCCTCATGTAGAATTACCTGGTGCTAGAGGATCCCAGAAGATGAGCACATGGTCTGGGCTGTTGTTGCTGGGAGTTGGGCAGAGCCAGGAATAGCTGGAAGGTGGTTGCAGTCCCTTGATGCCAAAATATTTTTAAAGATGGTTTTGGACTTAATGAAATGGTGAAGTAGAATAACCTCTCAGATAAACTAATATTGCCATGTTTTCCAAAAGATGGAAATCTTTCAAGATAAGCAAGGTTGTTTTTGAGATTTAAGTGAGCTGTTTTAAATCTGGTATAGTTGGGGGTTCCCTATTTATGAATGGGGGAAAACAGTTTTGCTTTTAAAAATCATAATCCAAAAACCCTTTGTCCAAACATGCCTGAATTTGGCACAGAGCAAGAACAGACTGTCTGCTACAGCTGTGCCAAATATGGTGCTATGTGAAACCCAGTTTAAATGTCATAATTTTTTCCACAAATGCTCACATTAAAATATAGCACTTAGTCTTTGAAGTGCCACAATTTTGTCTTCTTTGTCTTTTATTTTTCTTTTCTTTTGGCCTGATATGCTAGCACAGACTAACATGGCTACTCTTCTAAAGTTACAGTGAGTAACCTGTCCATTTACCATCATTACCAACTGGATGGTATCAATTTCTCCAGACCTCAACAGTCTTCTATGAAATGTTCCATCTCAGCACATCAGTCCAAGCAGTTTTCTTCAGATTCCAAATACAGATCTGCTGATAATAATCATGGGTTTCTCAAAATTTCTCATCCTCTGGGCATCAGATCCTCTAATTCATGAATACCAAATCATTGTGATAGTAATAACAACAATTATTAACATAAAGCTGTAATGCAAGCGATAAATACTTTTTAAATATTGCTCTTTAACATCTGTGAATGAAATGAAACAACTGTGTGAGCAATTATATGTAAAGGACCAAAATAAATCTTCATGTTTGGTCAACTTGTCGTCATCCAGATCTTGCTGTACTGCAAACCCAAGCATTCTTTTCCATTGGTGTGCTGGCTAGGGCTGATAGGAATTGCACTTCAGCATCATGTTGTGGACCTCAGCTTGCCAATCACTGCTCAGAGATACATGGATCGCTGTTCCTCAGATATAGTTATCCAACAAAACAAGGACTACTTCAGAACAGTCTTGGGAATACTGAAGTTCTGCAAGAGCTGATATTGCCGAGTGGGTAGCATCTGACTGTAGAGCTAGGGGTGAGAGTTTGAAATCTCCCTGTGCTCCCTGGGAGAAAACCAGCTGACCTCTCCTGGAGCATATGTGGCTGATCAAGTTACATGTCCTGCCATCTGTATGGCCCTGGAACAAGCTGCATGGTCCTGGAGCACTACCAAAAGGAAGGACTGGCAATCTGTTTTTTAGTGCTTAATAGTTAGAAAACCTTGGGGGAAGAAGGATTGCTGTAAGTCAAGATGGACTCAATAGCACAATCGTGTATGAAATATAGTACTCTTTTTAGATCTGGATTTTCTATTCTTCCTGCTAATTCTTGATTTCTCTACCCCCTCTTTGCAGCCTCTGTGAATGTGCTTGTTCAGAACTGCAAGATCTACAATGATGCCAGCTGTGATATTTCTGCAGATGGACAGCTCCTGGCAGCTTTCATTCCGAGCAGTCAGCGGGGCTTTCCTGATGAGGGAATACTGGCGGTGTATTCTCTAGCACCACACAACTTGGGTGAAATGCTCTACACAAAGCGATTTGGTAAGAGCCCATGGATGGATTCACATGGTGGTGGGAGGAATACCTGAGATTTTAGTCGCACAACATACTCAGAAGTGCAGCCTTTCAGAAATAAACAAATAAAATATTTCACAGCTGCAGGAAAGATGTCTGTAGAATCCTAACCCTGTATTTATTTTGAATGCAAGAATATATAGACCCTAGGTAGGTCTGTAGCATGTTATTATGTCATGTCTCTCAACAATCTCATTCAACTGTATTATCTGTGCAGTACTGGCACTGCTGTTGTGATAATGGGCAAGTAATACTCTTACAGATTTCTAATTAGTGCTTGTAATATTTCATACATCTTTCTTTTTTTTAAGGATCCATAGTCAAGTTTGTTACAGCCTACATTGTAGAAATGGAAAAGGTGGAAAGCAGAAAATTATTTGTGTTTGATCCATAGGTCCCAATGCCATTTCTGTGAGCCTGTCCCCAATGGGCAGGTATGTCATGGTAGGATTGGCATCCCGCCGCATTCTGCTGCACCCTTCCACAGAACATATGGTGGCTCAGGTCTTCAGGCTTCAGCAACCACATGGGGGAGAAACCTCAATGAGGGTAAGTAATATTTCTTTGTGTGTCTGTCTCCATGTCTGTATCTTGGTTCATTATCTTCGTTGTCTTCTGTGTGTTTACAGGTAAGTTTTCCTGTTTTCAGTGAAGCACAGTTATGAGAAGGACCACAGAAATTTCAACCTTAGTTCTCTCCTTAGTTTTCACTCTATGATGTTTCAACATCACTGAAGAATATTGTAAAACAGATAGTGCTATGAAAAATCAGTAATGGCTGTGGTAATACTAAATGAAAAGCTACACTGAATTCAGAGTAAGGATAATGTTACTAATAAATCCTTCCTTGTAGTGACAGCGCAAGGAACTTTATATCAGTGGACAACCTGATGCAGGCTTAAAAAAAGCAATTTTGCAGCAAGGAATCTATCTTGATCATGGATGATTGGATAACCACGAACAATCATTATCTATCAGACTATCCTTTTGTAAAATAGAAACTATAGTCTTTGAGAAGAAAGTGGTGTTGCTTATACATTAATATACATTAATAACATCTTCTTTGGTCAAGACATGGACTGTATGATATTATCTGCTTTCAGATTCTCCATTTCTAACCAATGTTACTTTCATTGCATGGGAAGCGATAAGCCTTGATTGTAGGCCCTTAAGTGCCAAGGAAAAATGTCTCATTGTTGCTGCTTGCTCTGAGTTCTTAAGCTAAAAGAGACTATTAATTTAAGCTGAAAATTACTTGTTTGAACAGGCTGTTTAAATAGAAAATTGCCCTAACTTTTAAAAACGTTATTCTGAATAAAGCTTCTTACTTTCTTTATAGGTTTAATAATTCCATACATATTTTAAGACTTTAGCCTGGAAACTACATTAGACAACAAATAGTTTTTGAAAAGTAAATTCAGAAATAAGAGTGATATTGTATGTTACAGCGACTGTACATCATGCTACTCTATTGGATATATTCATTCCTTGTTTCATGGCTAGTTTTTTGGTTTGATTTGCTTTGATTATGATAACATTAAGAATAATAGCACAAAGAGTGGGCAGCCTAGGGGCAGGGCACACCGGTCCCTCTAAATCTGTTTTTCGAGTCATGACCTCCTTTTATAATAGCCAAGTACCATATGACCCTCCCCCACCATGTTTCCATAAATTGGCATTGTCATCATTCCACGACATGGTGACACTGTTGACGCTGCTGCTGACTGCACCAGCAGTTCAGAATTGTAGAGGGAGAAGAGAAGGCAGATGATTTCAAAGATGGGCCACGGGATGGAATGACACTGTGGTACCCAGGGAGGGTGCAAAACCTTCACGCAGAGGGGATCCCCCTCAGAAATCAGCATGACGCTTTCCTTGCACCCGCTATGGAAGTGGCGGACCATTTGTTTTTATGTCTCACTTCTGGGCGTTTGTTGTGTGTGAGGTTTTTTCTTTTTCTTTTTTCGTTTACCTCCCCTTCTTTCTGCTCTCCAGAAGCGATGCATCATAGTTAAAATCCCCTTCCTGATCATTCCTGTTCAGAAAGTAGAGCCTTCTTTCTCCCCTCAAAGGCCTGTTTCTCATACATACACATACACACTAACTTTAATATCCTGCTCCAAAAGGACAAGGAAGAAATTATTTGACAAGGGCTACAACCCCCCCAGAAAACACTTTGTGGGGGTCATAACCCAGGTTGGGAAACAGTGCTCTAAATAAATCAGAAGTAACTGAAATCATATTCGATAAGCAAACAAACATCATGTTTCTCTTTTTTAATATTAATACAAGTTGGGGGACCCCATCACCTTACTTTAGAGACAAAAGGTTCCCCTCCTTTTGTTGTTATTTTTGAAAAAGACTTTGGGGTCAGGATGCTGCCTAGATGCTACAGGACACTCCCCCCCCCCCCCCCCCAAATTCTGTATTACTGAAATATTCTTAGTATCCAAAAATGCTCCTGATTTTTCAATAAAAGTACTTCATAACACTTTTATTCACATATTCATTTGTGCTCAAAGCAGAAAAAAATAGAACTCCTGTAGGATTTTCATTTGCTGTTGGATTTAGTATCTGTTATGTAGTTGCACATGAAATTAAGGTTATTCAGTAAAACACTAGAAAATCTGTGAAAATGTAGTCCCACAGGTAACCTCTTTTTTTTCCTATTGTGTTTTCTCTCATTGATTTTAATCCTTTTGATTTTGATCACATTGATTTTATTCTTTCTAATTTTAATCTTTATGGTTACCTTACCACAGAATTTAATTGGTAATTTTGAATTTCCCATGGGTGCTTCTTATAGCATTTTGCATAGCTGGCCTGTCTACCACTTGAATAGAAGATCACTAGAGAGTAGCAGAATTCTCTGGGGTGACTTTGAAAATATCTTGGTTGAAACCATGAAGAGCTGCTGCCAGCCATAATAGACAGTATTTGACTAGACAAACTAACTGTCTGACTCAATATAATGCAGTTTTTGCGGTAGCAGAATCCGTTCCTGATTTTATTTTTGGTTACAATTGGAAGAGGAGGTGCAGGCCATTTCAAGTGAGCTGTTGGAGGAAATCCTGCATTAGTGTGGGGCACAATCTCCTTCAGCTGCAGCCAGTGCTCCCATACATGTCCCTGTTGAAGGGCGAATTTCAGAGGATGAAATATAAGGAGATGTACAAGCAACTGTATACAAATTCACTGTCAACATATTGTTCATGCAGAGGATCTGAAGAACATGAATACTACCAATATGATACTATTGACATACACAATATCATTACCAAATGAGGTAATTTGGGGGGTTTTTTTGGGATTCTGAATTCCACAATTCTCCATTGCAGTGTTCCACCTGCCAGACACACACTTAAATTGTGCTCACTTGCAGGGAGGCTGGGCTGGAAGTCCTCATGGCCCAGGCTAAACCAAGCCCAAGCCTAGTTTGCTGTAGGTTGCTGGGAGTAAAACAAACTATGCTTTAACTTAGCTTGTCCTGGACTTTGAGGTCTTCCAGCCCAGCCTTCCTTCAGGTGAGCACAAATCAGGTATCTATCTGGCAAGTAGAACTCCCAGAAAGGAGAATTCTCGGACTTAGAGTCCAAATAAAAATAAATGCACATGCTTCACATTCTCATGTGGGAATCTTTTGATTATTAGAGGTATACCTGGGGAATTCTGGTAATTGTAGTCCAGAAACACAAATCAGCACACCTCTACTCACTAGCTTGACAACAGGTACAGTACTGATCTTTATATTGGAGACACCATGGGTGCTCCCCAAATAGGATCACTCAACATTGGTGAGTTGAAAAACAAAGAAGATCTCTTGAATACCATGCCATCCCAACAATATTTTGACCATCCTCAACACCAGCATCTATAAAGTGTCAGCTGTGTCCACATCAGTATCAGCTGCTCAGCCAATAATGACTACAAAACTTACCCCTGCTTACTACCTCAGCTGTGCTCTCCATTCCATTTGGCATCAGTCATGCCTATCTTTATCCCAGTGAGCATAGTTACTCAACCTGGACTGCAGTCATTCAGTAATGTGGCTCCCACCACTCAGGTTTAACCAGTAAAAGCACATTCTTCTGCTGCATTTCTTATTTCTCAAGTGGAGAATGTAGCTTGACCAACTTTCTTCACAGCATGCTGTGACAGGTAGTGAACTGATGACAGCAGAGTTCAGTCACTCTCATCTGTAATACAACCACAGTGATTATCATCTTTGTTAGTGTGCACCAGCGATGCTCCTTCTCCTTTGGATGACATGGCATCACACTTCAAACTCTTAATTAGATTTGCTAAATGTTGGAACATACAATATAGGCAGGAGCAGTCACCGGGAGATCCAGTGTTCTTGGCCCTTCAGGTCCTAAATAATGTGCTAGTGACACTTCCCTTGTGGTCATCCTTAATGAAATCTGTGAAGGAAATCTGCCAAAGGCCATCATTAACACCAGGATTTAACTGTCATCTGGATAATTTTATTTTGGATAATTTAGTTATAATGGTTTCCTGATTGAGAAGAAGAGAGTTATATATGTCTCTCTGGAAGAAGAAGGTAATTGGATTGGTTAGGTTGAAAGGCTTATTCTGGGATTGCCCTAGGCCTTACAAAATCATACCTGGATGAGATGTTTCTTTCAGAAGAGGCTGTTGTTGTCATGGACAACAACTTCTTGTCCAGAAGACAAGAAGCAAGTTGCAGCAGTTTTCTCAAAGAAGCCAATAATGTAGCAGTATACTAGATTAAGTTGGCAAAACATGCATTGGAGTGCTCCACAAGATCCTTTGTGCAAGCAGTTACCTCACAGTATCATTCATGGCTCTGCCCCATGTATATTTTGCAAGGTGTTAGGGATAGGTTAGCTGAAATACCTTTTGAAAGTCATGGTCTTTTTTCATCTAAAAGGAATGAAGTTAAATACAGAACACAGATAGGCCACCGTCTTTGGTACCAGGCTAGCTCAACACCTTCCAGCCTGGAACAGAATACCGTATTTTTCCGTGTATAAGACGACACAATGTATAAGACGACCCCCACTTTTCTAACCCCAAATTAGAAAATTTGATCGCTGCTTTCCCCCTTCACTTCCGAAGCCCCGCAAAAGCAGGATCAAAGGGCTGGAGAAGTGGAGGGGGGAAGCAGTGATCTTAGGAAGTGGAGGGGGAAACCAGCCATGAAAGGGCTGCAGGATCAAAGGGCTGCGGCGCTTTGATCCCTTCCCCCCTTACTTCCATGTATAAGAGGACCCTCAATTTTTAGTCTAAAGATTTTAGATAAAAGTATCGTCTTATACATGGAAAAATACGGTAAGTATTGATCAAAGAATCCTTGCTGTAATGCAGTTAAGCTATCAAATAGAGTTCAGTGGCTTACCATCTACACACATGCTCTTCTCAACGCTTCCTACAATGCCTCTCTTTCAAGAGATTGACAAACTACTCAACAAAGGAGCCGTCAAGACTGTTCCTCATCATCATAGTCCCATTGGCTAATAGTCCAGGTACTTCACATTGCAAAAAAACAAACAAACAAAACAAAACAAAACAAAAAGGATGGAGACGTCCAGCCTATTTTAGACCTCCAAGGTGTCAACACAAAACATTATTACACAGTGTTTCCTAGTGGTGGCTGTGTCTGCTCTTTTCTTCTTATTCAGATAAGATGATTGGTTTACAGCGATACATCTGAACTATGCTTGTTTTCACAGATCAGTTCATCTGTCACATTGCCAGTTTCTCAATTTCACACTTGGAGGAGCTTGCAATCAATATCAGTTCTACCCTTTGGTCTATCAGTGGTGCTGAAAGTGTTTACAAAGATTATGGCTGTCACCACCATACACCTGAGAAGGCACAGCATAATTGTCTTTCTATATATTGAAGAGTGGCTGGGTGCACACATAGAATCCCAGCTTCAGTATCACACCTGTAATGTGATGCCTCTCCTAAAAGACCTAGGTATATGCATCATTGTGAAGTCACATTTGACTCCCATCTCTAGACATGTCTGGTGTTGAATGCAACAGGAAATGAAGAAGACCAAATATGAGATCAATTGACTCTGTTGAGGAAGCCATAGCCTTGTTTTTACAAGAGCTGAGCAGAGCTGTTAATGATAGGACATTTTGGATGTCACTCTTTTTTAGGTCTCCATAAATTGGAGACAACTTGACAGCACATAACTACAGTGGGACATATCCTTCCTAGGAGCCAGACTAATTTCCACAAGAGACATAGTCATGTTTCCCAAAGAGATTTCTCAATTCAGGTTATGCCTGAAGCTACCATTCAACATTCTACAGGCATTATTCTCAGGAGCATGAAGCTTTTAGCATTAATAATATCAGTTCTGTGGTTTGCACAACTGCATATGAGATCTTTATAATCTTATTTGCTCCAACACTAGAATCCAGCATTTGACTAGAAATGAATGTGATTGATGGTTACACCAAAAATTTTGTTATCTCTACATTGGTGGCTTAGAGATCACAACTTCTTTCAGGCATTCCTTCCACCAGAATTATGAATAATAGTGACCACCATAGATGTTTCCAAAGACAGATCAGGTAGTTATTGTATAAAGTATTATGTTAATGGACGGCTGAAGAAAAAGGAATAGCTGGCACCGCCATAGAAGAATGCTTTGAAGTGCTGTTGTGTAAATTGAAGAGGAAATGTTAATGTTTAATGTTTGCTGGCTGCTAATCTTGGCAAAGACAAAATTTAAAGGCCTAAAATCTTGTCGTGTGAAAGATCCAGCAGAACTAGGACGGTCACATTCCACCATCTACTTTCCCATCTACTAAGGGAACCCAGGCAGTCTCTGTCCCATAACCGGGCTTAAGATGACATTAAAACTGACAGATAATCTTATCTTTTCTAGAAATTTGTTCAACGCACAATAGGTTCCAGCATCTTGCCCAAGAATGGAGATCATCCATTATGGTGACAGTGGTTGGTGGGGAAAGTTTAAAACAAAATAAATGTTTTATTGCCAGCTATTTTAGAAATGATGGAACCACATCCTGTTTCAAAAAGGTATTTACCACTAGTTCCCACATCCTATTGCGTTCATAAATCAGGAAAGGAAGGGGAAAATGCCAAATAGCCAAGGGGGAAGAAGAAGCCTTTATAAGCAGAGCTTCTGCAGGGTCCCTAACAACGGCAGCATTTCTGCTTTTTGGAAGAGAGTCCCTGAACATCTGTGGACCCAGGAGAGCACTGGATGAGAGACACTTACAGCTGCCTCCTGCTGCTGCATGCTCTCCCTGTGGGACTCTTGCCTGTGGACCTCCTCTGGGTTTCTACCTTCTTGCAGAACTAGGGCCTTGCTGTACTTGGATTCCTCCACCTTCCCCTCTCTTCAACACGTGCCAGCTAGCCAAGGGAGAAGAAGAAGCCTTTATAAGCAGAGCTCTGCAGGCGCAGATGCACCACCGAAGGGGGCCACACTAAAGGAGAAGCTGCTTTGGAGGCGACACAAGAGTGAGGGCCAGATGTTTAGTATAAAGGGACACATTTCTCATTTGTGTGCCTGCTGTTGTTTGTGTTGTGTATATATAATTTTTATATTGATAAGGGTCACTGTCTCTTGTGAGAGGGATGTGTTTTTCAAATAGGGAGTATAGCGAGGGGGGCAGGGAGCTACCATTGGAACAATACTGGGTAAAGGGAAATATGGAGATAGGAGACAATTTTATTATTATAGGAGTGGGGGAAGGAATAGAATTTTGGTTACCCCCAAATTGTTGCCCAATTCAGACAGTCTGGATAACCTTGATAATAGTCCCCTTGCATTAAAAATGCTGCTTCTGCTGAATGCCAGGCAGTGAAAGGGAAAACATCAGCCATCCAGGACTTGATCCTGGTGTGCCAGCTGCGTCCATTCCTTGAAATGTCTGATTTGGCTACAGTGACACATGCCTTAATTACATTTCACTTGGATTACTGTAATGTGCTCTCTATGAGGATGCCTTTGATGATGATTCAGAAACTTGATTCAAAATGCAGCAGCCAGACTACTGACTGAGGCCAGTTATAGGGAGCGTATTATGCCCCTGCTATAACAAGTGCACTGACTGGTGGTCATTATCTCTAAAGCCGTATATGGCTTAGGTACAGGCTACCTGAAAGACCATATCTCCCCAATATGAGTCTTCTCGGCGCTTAAGATAATCAGAGGAGGTCCTCATCTCGGTCCCATTGCCAATGCAGGCATGGTTGATGGGGACTCAAGAGAGGGCTTTCTCAAGTTATGGAATGCTCTCTCTCGGGCAGTCAGATTGGGCCCCTCTCTTTTATCCTTCCATTGACAGTTGAAGACTCACTTTTTCTGGCAGGCTTTTAATAATCATGGCTGAGTTCCCGAATCCCCCCCCCCCTTTTTCTTTTTTACTTAAGATAGCTTTTAATGTGTTATGTTTTTAAGTATTCAATGCATTTTAGTCAGTTTTGTAGTTTAATTGTTTTTTAATGTATAAACTATTTGGTTTTTAATTCTATTCTTTTTAATATTATGAGCCAGCTTGAGTCCCTTATTGGGAGAAAGATGGTCTATAAATAAGACAGATAAATAAACAAATGTGCACATGGTAGGTCTCAGCTCCCCATAATTCTGTTTGTTTCTTTGGACTGGAGAAATTGAGAACTGCCAATTATGATTGGGTAAGCAGCAGCCAAAAATAAGTCAACTGGACTTATATCAGCTATGGCATTAAAGTCAGAATGGATCCAAGCTATTTTATACAGAAAGTGTCAGGCACTTGGACACTGTGTGCTATAAAAGACTGTACTTTCTTCTCTTGGACCTGAATATTATAAGTCTTTGGCCATCCATAATAGCTCAGTTGGATGACTCTGTGCTGATGGACACAAGAACAATTGCTTATACCATCACTGTCATTAAATAGGTCTTCTGATGGATCCTAGACTACGTTTTGCTGGGCTAACTCCACATTGCCTGCAGTGTTTCTCTTATCTGTTTTGTAGTCACTAAATCCTTTGAAAAACAAGGAGCCCATGTAGTTCTGCTCAGTAGGTAATTATTTCAACCACCCAGTCCATTTCTCCATTCCAGACCTCAGTAAGGCTTTTGAAAGAAATACTTGCTGATGCAGAAGAAGTTTTCAAGGTCAGTCAGACCCATTCTGATCCACCAGTCTCCTGGGATGGGCCATCTTAATCTGTCCTCTACACCTGCAGTGATTCTGAGCTCCAGTAAGTATAAGCCCCCAGTAAAGGCTTGTCCATATTAAGTCTTTGAAAAACAAGTCCAGGATTTATCCTCCAGAATGACCGAATCCAGATAGTAATCAGAACAGACCCATAGGTATCATAAAGGCTTTTAAGTCTCAACAGGTGGTTCTTCTTCGTGGCCTCTGTGAATGCACACAATAGGGTTGTTCTGTGCCTGCGCAGGACGTTTCAGAAGTTTCTAGAGCTTAAAAACGTGATAGTGAGAGGTTCCCCTGTGGAGCGCATGCTCCACCCTCCCAACGTCCCATCAGTTCCTTTTTACCGCCGCTTTGGTAGGACGTATCTCGGAACACTAGAGCGATTAACGCAGCGAGTATTTCATCTAATCAGCTATTTTATTATATATTTCTAAATCATCTTTTTATTTGACTTCCCCTGTGATTATCGGTTATTTGTTACCCCTGTTCACAGTTTTCTTCTCTTCCCGCGTTTTTCTCCCCCCCAATCACAATTTTTCCTTCCCTTTTCTCCTATTTTTATGCCCCCCCCAGAGCCTTTCAAACGGTGTGTCCTCTGCGCCAACAAAATCCCGCTTACAGATGGGCACAATCGCTGTTTGTTCTGTTTAGGAGAACAGCATCAGACTCACTCGTGTCCCAAGTGTAAAAAACTCACTAAACCGGCCCTGAAATTACGATTGCAAAGACTGCGATCTTACCTGTGGGAACGGTCCCTCAACCCGACCATGGACCCGACAACATCACCAACTTCACGAGAAACTGCTCGTTCCATTTCGAGCCCGACGACGGTACCATCTCGTCAGAAAGAACCTTCAAAGTTTACTTTGAAGTCGAGCTCGACCTCCATCTCGAGAGCTCCAACCCGTCTCGATGACTCATCTAAAAAGAAGGATAAGACTAAGACAAAAAAGCCAAAAAAACCCCGACAAAATCAACTCAAATTGATCCTCCTCAACCAGTGATTCCTTCACCTATTCTCGAGGAATCATCTAGAGATGCCCCTGTTTCAACATCAGACAGGGATGATCCAACTATAACACCGGCTCAGGCTGTAGCTTCCATCGCTAGCCTCTCGCTGAGTACTGGCCTATCTCCGGCTGATGTTCATTCCAGCCCGGCCTCGGCCCATTCAAGCCCTAGATCATCAGGGTGGGCGATACCTATTCAGCTTTCAGGCTCGGAATCCTCTCATCATTCTCCCCGTTAACGCTGGGGGAAAAGACGACACCTCTCTCCAATCCAATATGCTCCATCGCATAGAGAGTTGTACTATTATCCTGAGCCTTTTCAATACCCAACCAGAGGCTACCATAGAGATCGGTATCACCACTACGATCCTTACTATTCAGAGGCCTTCACTGAACAGGCCTATAACGACGAGCCAAGGAGAGTGAGATATGCTTATCCACCAAGATTTTCACCCTCCATGTTGCCTTCACCACCACGACATCGACGTCGTTCAACTTCTGCTTATTCGACTCACCACGCGTCGATTCCAACGAAATCGGCCCTCAAGCAACCTCTTCCGGTACCAGAAGCTCAACTCCCATCAAAACAAGCCAAGCAATCACGACATCACACCTCTCTCCAGGTCACTACTACCTACAAGGGCCCTCCTCCCCCACCTTCTGACACTGAACACCCGGTATCAATGCATACCAAGCATCAATCACTACCATTGACATCGACTGCAAGACCACATCAATCATCTTCACAATCATCCATATCTTCTCAAGATTCCGCATCCAGCTTATCCCTCGAATCACCATCTAATCTTCCCACTCCTCCATCTGACGTTGGTGAGAATCATCCTCCGTCACCATCCGAAGATTTCACATCTTACTCTCAGCTAATCCTCCAAATGGCAAAATCCCTACAACTCGACATCGAGGAACCACCTCCTCAGAAAAAGGACCTTGTTTTTGACGACCTGAATCAGAACAAAGCACCACCTCTCAGTTTGAGTTTCATCCCGGCTATGTTTGATTTAATTAAAGAATCATGGGACAAACCTCCTTCTTCACTCCAAATTTCACGCCGCGTAGAAAATCATTACAAAACCCACGGTCCGGACACAGCCTTTCTGTCTAAACATCCTATGCCAAACTCTCTCATAGTGGAATCTAACCAATCAAGAGCACGCAACAAATCGTCTGTAGCTCCTACCAACAGAGAAGGTCGAAAAATTGATATTCTTGGAAGACGGCTCTATTCCCTCACTTCATTCATTATGAAGGTAGCTAACTATTAAGCCGCCATGGGCACGTATCATCGCCAACTCTGGGACAAAATTCTACCACTCATTCAATCAGCTCCGGATACCACCAAAACAGAAGCCCTCAATATACACATCGAGGCTTCCACCTTGGCCAAACAACAAAGAATAGCTGCCTGCCATACAGCTGCCGCAGCTTCTAAAGCGATGTCCACCTCGTTTGCCCTGAGGTGCCATGCCTGGTTGAGATCTGCAGGCATCTCTGATGACACCAAAACCAGAATAGAAGACCTTCCCTTTGATGCTACCGGCCTTTTCAACGCCAAAACTGATGAGGTCATGGAAAACCTCCATAAAATTCGCAAGACGGCACGCTCCTATTCCACCCAGCAACCCTACCGGTATCAACGTCCTCAATATCGGAGACAACCTTTCTACCAGCAACAATTCCAATCCTATCAGCAACCGTATCGATCATTCAGACCACAGGCTTCTGACAGACCCTACATGGCCCCGTCTACATCTACCGTCCCTTTCGACCCCAACAGCCACAAGCTCGTCGGCAGCCCTTTCGACGCCAGCAAAAGAAGGGTAAGCAGTACCCATAGACCCCTTCTTTCTACATTCCGAACCAGACTTCATCCCTTCATCTCCGCTTGGAAAAAAATCACTAACGACAACTGGTTATTCTCTATTATTCAGAATGGTTATTTCATTGAATTCTACCGTACCCCACCCTCTGGCATTGTTAGGACTACCCCATATTCATTAGCCCTCTGTGAAGAAGTCTCCCTTCTTCTACAAAAGCAAGCCATACTCATAGTCCCTTCCTCTGTACTGCATGAAGGATTTTACTCCAGATACTTCACGGTCCCCAAAAAGGATGGAGGACTTTGCCCTATTCTCGATCTCAGGAACCTTAATAAGTTCATCCGACCTAGATGCTTTCGAATGCTAACTCTCGAAACTATCATCCCTCTTCTTTCACAGGGAGACTGGTTTGTCGTTATCGACCTACAAGATGCCTACTTCCACATCTCTATTCATCCACTTCATCACAAATTCCTACGATTCCGATTCCACAAGGTTTCATACCAATTCTGCTCCCTTCCGTTCGGACTTTCCACGGCACCGAGGACATTTACCAAATGTATGGCACCAGTCGCAGCTTACCTTCGACTCCAAGGTATCACCATTTTCCCATACGTAGACGACTGGCTTATAGTCGCTCCTTATTACGATGCAGTCAGAGCTACCCAGTTAACTCTCAACACTCTCCAAAATTTAGGTCTCAAGGTAAACCTGGCCAAGTCTCATCTAGAGCCTTTGCAGACCGCCACCTACATCGGCGCATACTTCGACTCTCTTCGAGCCAGAGCCTTTCTACCCCAAGAGAGAATCATCAAACTGAAACAAGCCATTCGACCATTCCGACCTTTGGCTTCAGTATCGGCACGTCAAACCCAGCACCTTCTCGGGCTCATGGCATCTACCACAGCCGTTATCCAACACGCAAGGCTCAAAATGAGGTCCCTACAATCATGGTACCTATCTCTATTCGATCCTGTAACAGATCATTCTTCCAAACGTCTCGTAGTTACATCAGAACTCGCCAGTCAACTCACCTGGTGGACGTTTCAAACTCATCTGATGATAGGCAGACCCTTCCAACCCCTACAGCTCTCCATACAGGTCCACTGTCAACATCACAGGGTACACGGTCTGTGGACAAAATGAGAACAATTACTGCACATCAACCATCTCAAACTCTTAGCAATCATCAGAGCCTTCCATGCATTTTTACCACTCATTGCAGGACGAGCAGTACAGGTAGCTACAGACAACACTACAGCACTGTACTATGTGAACAAACAAGGAGGTACCCACTCCCTTTCTCTACTGTATCTGGCGATTGAACTTTGGGAATGGTGCTACCTACACCATATTTTCCCAGTAGCCGTCCACGTTTCCACAGACGACAACTGCCTTGCAGTCGTCTTACCACACGGACACACGAGTGGGCACTGAACGACGAAGTCTTCAACCTCCTCTGTCACCGATGGGGTTTCCCGTCCATTGATCTCTTTGCCTCCGAGACCAATACCAAGTGTCAACGGTATTGCTCCTGAGCCGGGGTCAACATGAACTCACTCGGAGATGCCTTCATGATAGACTTGGCGGGAGAACTGCTTTACTTATTCCCACCAATTCCTCTCATTCAACGAACTGTTATTCGGCTCCGACAATCCCACGCCGACGCAATTCTCATCGCCCCATGGTGGCTGCGTCAACCGTGGTTCACTCGTCTGAGATCGATGTCGACCGACGTATTCCATCTTCCGTCGATCCCCAACCTTCTCACCCAGAAGAACGGGATGATCTTCCACCCCGACATAGGTTCTCTGACTCTGACAGCCTGGAGAATACTCCCGCCATTCGAAATGTCTTAGATCGAGCTCGAAAGCTGTCTACCCAAAAATTATACCAAAATAAATGGAAATCTTTCATCTCCTTCACTCATTCTCGAAATTTACCTGCAATACCAGTTTCTCTAAAGACCCTACTTACCTTTGTCCTCCACCTCTTTGATCTCGGACTATCTCATTCTACCTTAAAGGTTTATATTTCAGCTGTTGTAGCCCATCAGCCTTCTCATTCTGAATCAGCGAGACTCTTCTCCCACCCAACTCTAAAAAGATTTCTCAAGAGACTCCAAAATATTCACCCTCCAAGACAACAACCTCTACCTCAGTGGTCTTTGCAACTGGTCCTCAACACCCTCGCTCGACCACCCTTCGAACCAATGGCTACCTGTAATCTCAAGTTACTTTCTTTAAAGACATCATTCCTTGTTGCAATAACATCTGCCATACGTGCCAGTGAATTAGCGGCCCTCAGATCAGATCCACCTTATTTTCAGTTTCATCCAGACAAGGTCACACTTTATTTTAATGTATCGTTTTTACCCAAAATTGTCTCTGATTTTCATCTTAATCAACCATTGATTTTGCCAACCTTATTTCCATCTCCCTCTACGCCCCTCGAGCGCATGCTCCACATGCTGGATGTACAACATTCTCAGCCTTCTATATCAATAGGACGAAAGTATTCAGGAAGTCTCCGAGACTTTTCTTATGCTTTCAAGGCCCTCATAAGGGTGCTCCAGCATCATCTCAAACCATCTCTCGCTGGATTGTTCAGACTATATCGTTGGCTTATGAGCTTTCAGGCAAGACACCTCCTGAACATTTAAAAGCTCATTCTACTAGAGCACTGTCAACCTCTACTGCTCTCCACCGTGGAATAGAGCTCCCACACATCTGCCGTGCAGCTACCTGGTCTAACCCATCGACCTTTGTGAGACACTATCGCCTTGATGTCCGGGCAAAGAATGATGCTGCATTTGGCAGAGCGATCCTGACATCTCTTCTACCGTGACGTCCCACCATCCGGTAAGTGAGCTTGTCAGTCACCCTATTGTGTGCATTCACAGAGGCCATGAAGAAGAAAGAGAGGTTACCTACCTGCAACCATGGTTCTTCTAGTGGTCCTCTGTGAATCCACACATCCCACCCTTCCTCCCCTCTGTTCGTCACGTTGTCTTTTAATACAGTACCTTGACAGTGGCGGACTATTATAGGAACTGAGGGGACGTTGGGAGGGCGGAGCATGCGCTCCACGGGGGAACATCTCACTATCACATGTTTTTAAGCTCTAGAAACTTCCGAAACGTCCTGCGCAGGCGCAGAACAACCCTGTTGTGTGGATTCACAGAGGACCACTAGAAGAACCATGGTTACAGGTAGGTAACCTCTCTTTTTAGTGGCTTAAAACATTACATGCATGAAACCTTGAATGACAGTGATATATAAAACAAAAGAAGAAATAGTTCATTAATGTTTGCTGGCTACTAATCTTAGCAAAGACAAAATCTAAAGGCTCAAAATCTTGTCCTGTGATTCAGGTGTTTTATTTTAATGGAACCACATTATCATGGAGACTGTTGGCCTTGTAGATCAGTGGTCCCCAACCTTTTTGGGACCGCGGACCGGCTGAGCCTCTGAGGAAGTTGGGGCACCCTGTGCGCGCGCGCTCTCAGGTGCATGTGGGAAGCGGTGGGGGAGCGCGCACGTGTCAGCGCCGGTGTGAGCGCTCCCCCACCCCTTCGCGCATGCGCGGGAGCGCCTGCACGCAGCCCGCTCACCCCTTCGCGCGGGCGCTTGGGCACATGCGTGAAGGGGTGGGGGAGGGCTCACGCCGGCGCTGGCACACGTGTGTGCGCAAAGCAGCTGTCGGGAGGGGAGTGCGTGCGGGGGGGCCCGGGAGGTCTGTCTCCGCAGCCCGGTCCTGCTCATGCCACGGACTGGCATCGGGCTGCAGACCGGGGGTTGATTACCTCTGTTGTAGATGATCGTTGGGATTTACCCAAATGTGGCTTAGCAGGAGGCATGAAACAAAGAATAATTTGAAGTGTTTGTATTTTAGGTATTTGGACTTACATGATTGATTATAATTCAGCGCTTTGATTTATTTCTGGCCAGTTCTCATGCATGTGAGTTTCAGCATCTGACGTACTCAGGGGAAGTGGTGGATATGTTATAGCTGAGGGATTAACAGATAAATAGTTTTAATCACACAAAGTTAATAAGTCAAAGCAATAATTTTATTAACTGTTTGGTTGCAAAATGAATTTGGCTGCTCAGAGACTGTAAACAATACATAACAAATTCTGCTGGTTTTTAATTCGTTCTTAATTGAACTCGAAAAAAGAAACATTTGATGTCTAGAGAATGCTGGGCTACCATTTTTCCCTGCTTGACTTGTTTGTAGTTAAGCAAGAGGCATAACCTCAAAATCTTTCCCACCACACTTTACAATATGGACTGAAGATAAGCAAGTAGCTTTACTTCCTATTTTATCCCTCTTTACCCTTCATCAGCTGAGAGTTCATGCTTACAAATGGCAGTGAGGGTCTGCTTCTAGCAGAAAACCTCTTTATATTGCACCCCCATTTATTGTGTCTCTGTGTTCAGCTTAGAGGAAATGGTAATTGTATAAAGAATGATAATTTCTGTTTTGTTGGAACATGAAAATTAAGGAATTTAAATTCTAAAAGCAACTGGGCTGAGACTAACAAATTCCAAATGGGGCATTTCTCCCTAAATTTCTGAAACTTCAAAGTGAATGGTTGGCTGATGCTATAGAAGATTGGAATGCAGGTTTAGGGAAGAGTCTTAAGAAGCAGAGCTGACAGTTTTTAATTCTCTGGAACAATTTCATGTACTGTTTTAAGTATGATATTTCCTGAAATTTCTCAATATACTTGGAAATGAATTAATCTAAAAGGAATTCTGGAGTGAAAAGTCTTTGTGAAAACTTTGATGAACATGTAGTCCATTAAAGATAGTTCCATGGGGTGATTGTTCTCATGGAGGAATCGTAGTGGGTTTTTTTTTTAGAACTGAATCAGCATGTTAATTGTTTTAATTAAAAGATAATTAGAATCCTATTTCATTTTGTTGTTGTGACCTGCCTTAGCAACTCTGTTATAAGGTGATCTATAAATACTGGCAATAAATAATGCATTTTGATTCCTGCAAGCCAAGTATAATTATAATTAATAATTATGTGCTGTCAAGTCAGTTCCAATATATGTGGTGACCCTCTAGTGTTTTCTGGATAAAAAGCACTCACTGATGGTTTACCTCTCTCCTTCTATTGATGCTCTAGGACCATGCAGCCGTCCAAGCCTGCACATGTGGAAGGCTACATGACCCTATCAGCCATAGACTGAGGTGCAGTGGGAATTCAAACTCCTAGCCCCTGACTCCACAGTTAGGTGCTCCCACCTACTGACCTGTACTAGCCCAGATAGAAGCCCCTTCTCTCCATTCTGATAGTTCTTCATTCAGACATGTTGGCAGGATCAATGTGAGTGACAGTATCAGTCAACCATTAGTCTGCTCACTCTCTTTGGAATTTCCTGTTTGACATATTCTACATTCACCTTGGAAGACCACAGCCTAAAAACATGCTGGATATTTCTAAAAGGATGAATTGTTTCCAATTTAACCTTATTAGACAGTGCATTGGGCATCTCATTTACTGGTATCAACAAGGAGACAAGATCCCACTGGATGCCTTCAACCTTACATCTAAAATGAACTGCATTTGTCAACATTTGGATGTAAAAATTGTTTTTGTCCAGAACAGATACTGGACAGAAAAGTTCCGCCTGTTGGTTAACAGCAGCCTCAATTAACTGGATATTGTGACTTCTTTTAGTGGTCTTAAGTGTATTACGATGTCTCCTGAAAGTTCCATGACAGCCACCAGGTTGCACTCCATGGGAGCTTTCCTCTTTCTGCTGTCTAGCCTTCTTCATAATTTCTTCATTACCCTTAACTTTTCCGTGAACCACGGAAGAAAGAACATTTAGGGGAGATTATGACTGCAGCTCTGGTCACTTCTGAATACCAGTGAGTGACCTAAGCTTTGACAGGAGCACCAACCATTTCACCTAGAAAACCTCCCTAGGATATTTTGGAAACCAGAGGGATCCATAAATTTTGGGGGGTTGGGCAATCATAGCAATAGGTCTCTCCTCCCTGTGGAGGGATACAGCTGTACAAAGTCCATCTCTCAACAGGAGATGATCTGATCCTGGCAAGTTCACCATCTTCAGATCATCCTTTCTCTGTCCCAGGATGAATGCCATGTTATGTGAACAGTGACAAGTGTGGGCCCTGTGGAAGCAGCCACGGAATTCATGAACTCCAGACTATGCCCCCCTTGGGATATTTGATCCATCACCTAGAAGTTTTCATAGAACCTGCTTGTTAATATGGTGATATAAATGACCGTTGTGCTTTACACAGTTTCATAATCTAATATCTGCATCTAAAGAAGTGGACTGTAATTCATGAAAGCTCACATGGAAATAAATCTGTTAGGCTGTAAGGTACTGCAGTTCTTTGTTTTAATTTTGTTGTACATGCGGAGGGACGTGGTGGCGCTGCGGGTTAAACCGCAGAAGCCTCTGTGCTGTAAGATCTATAGATCTGCAGCTGTAAGATCGAATCCACGCGACGGAGTGAGCGCCCGTCGCTTGTCCCAGCTCCCGCCAACCTAGCGGTTCGAAAGCATGCAAATGCGAGTAGATAAATAGGGACCACCTCGGTGGGAAGGTAACAGCGTTCCGTGTCTAAGTCGCACTGGCCATGTGACCACGGAAGATTGTCTTCGGACAAACGCTGGCTCTATGGCTTGGAAACGGGGATGAGCACCGCCCCCTAGAGTCGAACACGACGGGACAAATTGTCAAGGGGAACCTTTACCTTTACATGCGGAAGCAAACTACCACAGCGACCTTACTGAAAAGAAGCTAAAATGTAAATCTCTGCCCACACAAAATAGTCTACTTGATACTATAATGACCATTTCTTGGAATAAGGTCATCATGGAATGCTCTGCTCAAAACTGGAAAACTTCAGGAGAGTTTAACACTAAGAAGTACCCAACGAGTACCCAACTGAGCAGCAGTAGTACAGTAACTAAATTTCCCTTTGTAACGAAAACTATAACTAACTGAAAGATGTTTCCCTTTCTTCTCAGGTAGCAAATGCCTTTTCTCAGTACCTTAAAAAATCCGCACTCAAAAAGTTAATCTTCTGGTTCTGACTTACTCAGGAAACAGGCTTGGAAACTTCATGTAGATTTGTAAAAAAAAAATTCTTTGTAAGAAGAGTAATGAAAGTCAGGAGATAAAAAAGCTGACAGCAGAGGAATCTCTACTCAGTAATGGAAAATGTGCTCTACATTAGCGAGGGAAAAAGTATGACCATTCAGATGTTGCTGGCTATAGTTCTCATCACCATTTATTATTGGCTGTGCTGGCTATGAAGAACCAGTGTGATGTAGTTATAGGAATAGGAATCAGGAGACCTGAGTTCAAATCCTTGTTTGGCCATGGAAGCTCACTGGGATATGGCAATGGTAAAGCACTCTTTGAAAAATTCACATATCTTGAAACTCTTATTCTCCACCCCTGCTCTATGTACAAAGTGTGTGTTAAAAAGAAAGAAAAATGTTCAGATAGTATGTATTGTGAAAAGAGTGCTGCCTGAGACCCCAAAGAGCTGCTGCCTGTCCAAGTAAATACTTAAATAGATAGATGCACAGTCTAACCTTGTATAATGATTACAACATTTTTTCCTATATGATATTCCTGCAGGTGTGTGATAGTCTTTTCCTAATAAAACAGAATGGTAATGCAAGGCTCTTTTTAAACAGGGAGGCTGTATGTCCCTCCAGATGTTATTGGGTTACAATTCCCATCAGCCCCAACTGGTATGACCAATGGTCAGAGATCTTTGGGCTGCAGTTCAAAAATACAGTATATCACAGAAGTGAGTACACCCCCTCACATTTCATAAATATTTTAGTATATCTTTTCATGTGACAACACTGAAGAAATGACACTTGGCTACAATGGAAAGCAGTGAGTATACAGCTTGTATAACAGTGTAAATGTGCTGTCCCCTCAAAATAACGCAACACACAGCCATTAATGTCTAAACCGCTGGCAACAAAAGTGAGTACACTCCTAAGTGACAATGTCTAAATTGGGCACAAAGTGTCAATATTTTGTGTGGCCATCATTATTTTCCAGCACTGCCTTAACCCTCTTGGGCATAGAGTTCACCAGAGCTTCACAGGTTGCCACTGGAGTCCTCTTCCACTCCTCCATGACGACATCACAGAGCTGGTGGATGTTAGAGACCTTGCACATCTCCACCTTCCATTTCAGGATGCCCCACAGATGCTCAATAGGGTTTAGATCTGGAGACATGCTTGGCCAGTCCATCCCCTTTACCCTCAGCTTCTTTAGCAAGGCAGTGGTCGTTTTGGAGGTGTGTTTTGGGGTCGTTATCATGTTGGAATACTGCCCTGTGGCCCAGTCTCCGAAGGGAGGGGACCATGCTCTGCTTCAGTATGTCACAGTACATGTTGACATTCATGATTTCCTCAATGAACTGTAGCTTCCCAGTGCCGGCAGCACTCATGCAGCCCCAGACCATGACACTCCCACCACCATGCTTGACTGTAGGCACGACACACTTGTCTTTGTACTCCTCACCTGGTTGCCGCCACACACGCTTGACACCATCTGAACCAAATAAGTTTATCTTGGTCTCACCGGACCACAGGGCATGGTTCCAGAAATCCATTTCCTTAGTCTGCTTGTCTGCAGCAAACCATATGCGGGCTTTCTTGTGCATCATCTTTAGAAGAGGCTTCCTTCTGGGATGATAGCCCTGGAGACCAATTTGATGCAGTGTGCGGCGTATGGTCTGAGCACTGACAGGCTGACCCCCCCACCTCTTCAACCTCTGCAGCAATGCTGGCAGCACTCATACGTCTATTTCCCAAAGCCAACCTCTGGATATGACGCTGAGCACGGGCACTCAACTTCACCGCTGTACGGTCTTGGCCACCGTGCTGCAGCTCAGTTTCAGGGTTTTGGCAGTCTTCTTATAGCCTAGGCCATCTTTATGTAGAGCATAAATTCATTTTTTCAGATCCTCAGATAGTTCATTACCATGAGGTGCCATGTGGAACTTCCAGTGACCAGTCTGAGAGGGTGAGAGCGAGAACACCTGCTCCCCCTTCACAGCTGAGACTTGTGACACTAACGGGTCTCATGACACCAGGGAGGGAAAAGGGCTACTTGGGCCCAATTTGGAAATTGTCACTTAGGGGTGTACTTACTTTTGTTGCCAGCGGTTTAGACATTAATGGCTGTGTGTTGCGTTATTTTGAGGGGACAGCACATTTACACTGTTATACAAGCTGTATACTCACTGCTTTCCATTGTAGCCAAGTGTCATTTCTTCAGTGTTGTCACATGAAAAGATATACTAAAATATTTATGAAATGTGAGGGGGTGTACTCACTTCTGTGATATACTGTATATTTATTATTTATTTATTTATTAGATTTATATACTGCCCATCTAGAATGCGTCTACTCTCGAGGGACTCAGTACATATCTGGACCCCAACCCCACCCCAATGTTCTAAATTAGGAATGGTATAAGAGAACTTTTTGTTTTGTCCATCCAAATGTCAGACTGGTCCATTTCTCATTCTGTGTACCATACCCATGTTACTTTCTAAACAATTGGGAGAGTTGGATTCAAAGCAGAAGCAAAGCTTGCTGTTTGTATGCTGCTCCATAATACTTAAAGAATACTTTGGGCAATTTACAATTTAGTTATGCAGGCTACTCATCCCCCCCCCCCCCCCAAAGCTGCGTACTCAGTTTACCAACCTTGGAAGAGTGGATGACTTAGTGAACCTCAAGCCAGCTGCCTGGGATTGAACCTTGGTCATGAGCAGAGTTTCGGCTGCAGTACTGCAGTTTAACCACTGCACCATGAGGGGAAAGGCTGATGGTAGGTTTAAGGTTTCTCTTGAAGAAAACATAATAATGTTCTAATTTTTTTCATGTGCATGTGCACATACATACATACATGTAGAGTGTATGAACATACATGGATCCCCCCCCCCCCGAAAACATAAATGTAGCATTTACCTTATTTTTTTAAAAAAAGATCTGTTGTGCCTAAGCTACCTGTAGATTGATCAGGACCTTATAGCCATGAGGAGGGAGAAACCTGGGAAAATAAGCCTGAATGTCTGTCTTCATATGAAGTATCTTGTTTATAACATTGATTCTGAATCATAAGGTTCTTCATGCTCCTTCTTAATCCTGTAGCATCTTTTATTTCCGTTATAGTTACAATAAGCCTAAATATTTAGTTAGGCTTCTAAGTAGAGATGGCCACAATTTGGAAAAATGACAAATCGGGGTGGTTCATGGTTCGTAGCTACTCATAAACCCTAGAAAAATGAACCAGTTTGTGGTTCATTTCCCCCCGGTTTGTGTCATGGGGAGGGGAACCTAACACATTTTAGGTGATTAGAAGAATTTGTAGAGAGCTCAAATATACGTAGTTTGGGTTGTTTTTGTAGTTTGTCAAATTGCAAATTGCAAGGATTGTGTGAACATCCAAGAAAGTTGTTTAGAGAAATACAACAGGTTGTAGTCACCAGGAAAGACACAGTAATTTCCCTGTTTATACACCCAGCTCTATATTTTTTTCTTCCACTGCCCTACCTCTCAATTATTTGCCCCATAAATGAAGAATGACTTTAGACCCACACAGGGATGCACCTATACCTGAAAGGAATGAGAAATGAAAAAAAGTGCAGATTGATAGACACAGAAGGAATACTGAAAAAGGTCTCCCTACTTCATTTTTCTGCCTGGAAAGAGGATAGGGAATGGGAAATTTATGTAGCAGTGAAAGCAAGAAAAATGAATCTCAATAGGAACTCTTGCTCTTGAAATTTTAGAGATACTGGTGTATTCGAAAAGCTGCTACTCATTGTCAAGTTTCCAATAGATATTAAATGTACCCAAATCTGGCAACTGGATTCATCTGGACAAAGATGAAGTTAAGAAAATGTTAAAGCATTTGCTGTTGGCATCTTGCTTGTGTTGAATCATAGATAAATCTGAACACTAGTAGAATGAGCCCATTAGGTAGCTTTCAGGAACCTTAGTATATATTTGTATAGCGAGTGCATGTCCAAACTCATGGGCATGCTAATTATCTCATACTGTAAAGGTGGAGTTAGGCTTAGCATAGGATACCCCCAAGAAAACTTCCTAAGCAGGAGATGTAATTTTGATAACTGAATTCAAGTTTGCAATATAACACATGTTAATTCCGTCCATAGGAACAACATTTTGAATGAAGAGGACTTTAGATTGAAGTTGATCCTTATTAGCTTCAATAGGAGATCAATAAAATGTTGCAAAGCTCACTTTAAATCCAAAATGGATGATTTCTTTGTCTGGCAGAAGCAACTGATAGGGCACAACTATGACAATGCTAGTAGCTCCTAAGATGTGTTCCTAAATATCTTTGGAACTGTGTTGCTTTCTTTCATATTTGTATATATAATGAAAGTTTTTACAAAAATGAAAAAAAGGCACTGCTGTTTCTTGGTGTTTTTTTAAAAAAAAACATACCTTACTGCTGACGTGCCAACTACCAAGTCTTCTTAAATACTCTGGAAGGAGTTCAGAAAGGTAATACTAAGTGTCTCTTTTGGAATACAAGAGATGCCTTTAACTGAGCAGCAAAAAAGAAGAAAATTAATGAAGATTGGTTCCTAAGGAAACAAACCACACAAGAGAACATCCACTGGCAGAAATATTTTACTCGTTATACTCACTTATCATCCTTTTCTTTCTGTGCCCCAAGTCACACATTAGTGTGTACTGGAAGATCCTAGAACTGGAAACCAGAAAGATCAAACTAATCTAAGCAACAGGCTATGTCAGTTGAAGGGGAATAGAATGGTCAAAGTGAAAAAGCTGCATATGTCTTGAAGATTAAGCCAGGATCCGATGAAGTCAAACGCTCATGTAATGTATTGTTTTCATCATTTGTGCAAGAAGATACCCAGGACCTTATTGCACAAGTGTAAATTACTTCCATCTTATGTAATGATAACACTTGCACAAGCAGAGGATCCTCTGTTACTACACTGGCAAGGTGTTAACGTTCCACTAATATCCAGTAGGATCTAGCCATCAGACTACAGGAGATGGATGAGTATTTGGCAGTTCAGATAGGAATGGGAATTGAACCAACCTGGATTTTCCTCAAGCTGCTTCTCATCACTGGCAAACTGCCCTGAGAGCCAGTAATGTTAGTAAAGGCAATTAAAAAAACTGTACTCATCAAAGAAAGAAAGAAAGTAAAAGAAAAAATTCTCTGGATTTTTGCTTCTTAACAGCTTATGAGCTACAACTTTTAGCTTCTTGCTTAAATGTTTAGATATGAAAAACAATACCACAGTTTCAAAGTATTAAAATTATGGCCAGTGTTACAGAGACAGAAGCAGAGGACATGCTTGCAGCACTTCTTTATTCTCTCCCAGCCGGTTGAGCTCAGTAGAATAAAACACAAGACCAAATGTCAATTCTATGCTGCTAACATAGTGATATGTATACATCTGGCCAGAGGCTTCTGGCGGGAATATGTAAAAAGAGAAATGAGTTGAAAATTTCTAACCTTTGTCAAGTTGAGAAGGTACTGAAGAGCCTATCTGATAATTTTGCACATTTGTGACATCACATGTGTATGTGCTTGTATGTGAGTTGTACATCTCTCTTAACAAATATGGTTCCTTTCTTAGGAGGAATTCTCCCAAACATACTATACTAGGAGTGGACAAAGTGTGGCTGCAGACCATACACATCCTCTAGAAACTAAAAAATGTCCAGGCTCCCTATCCTAAAAACAAACAAACAAACAAACAAACATGAACAAAAAAACTGCCACCCATAGGTGCAGTCTGGCTTTGTTGAAGAGTTTTAACACTAATCACTAGCAAGTTAGTTAAGGTTAAATACCCACTAGTATTCTTTCAGTATTTTTTTTAGTAGTTGGGGTGAGAAGCTGCCTTATCCTGGATTACAATTTAACTCTTCTTCTCAGCACTTCTCAGCAAATGATACAGATTTCTGATCAACCCTCATCTAAAGTAAGAATGGAGAAATATTTCCACTACTTTTTTTGTTTTATGAGGAAGATATATACATCTCTAATAAGGACATTTTTCTGTGTATACAGCTAGCTTGAGTGGAGGAGAAGTGAATTGCTACTTGTCATTAGTGACAGCACAGTTGATAACCAACAGATACTCATGGCTTTTGTGTAGCACCCCTCCAAATCCCATAAATGGTTGCACTTGCTGGGAAGAAAAATTATTTTCTCGGTGATACAAAAATAGTGCTTGGAAAATGTGATTTATTTTCAACAGAAGTCCTCTGTTGAAGGAAGACCATTTGAATTCTTTGTGATAGCTGTGCAGTTACTGCACACTGACAAAAAAATTCTTTGAGAACATCTTGAGTAGTTACTAACATACATTATTGTGGTTAATAAATACTGAATAAATGTACCTGGCTGATGAAGCTAAGTCTCAAAAGCAGCTGTTAAAATACCCTTATTGCATTTATCTGATGATTGTAATACTCCTTAATTGACCCTTAATGCTGCATGACATATGCCTATTTGTATGGAGCACCAATAGTTACTGAAGGAGGAGGAGATATAGGTGAATAAACAACCGTGTGTGGACATTGCTTTACATATCTTGGCATGCTTCTGCCAGCTGCTGCTTTTGTGGTATGGATCTAGATCATATAAGAAACTGGAGCCTTTCTCAACTTGGGACTCCCATGGTGATTTTAAGCTTACACAGCTACCAGTCCCATCCAGCATGGCATGATTGAGAAGGACTTGAGGTGGGTGCAGACAGAGCAGAGTCGTCGAGGCAGCTTTTATCAATGTCTGTGTAATATAAAGATTGCAGGAGCTGGTGGCAAGCCCAGAAACTACTTTTGTCAATCACTGTTCCTTAGCAGGAGGCAGTTGACCAAGACACACTGTTTATTCATGAAATATGTTTGCAATTTAATCGCCAGAGTGTTCTTTTTCTTCTGTCACACTTCAAACAATGCTTATTTTTTCAATAAATGCTGCTTTGCTCTCATGAACGCATTCCTGTTATCATAACCCCATTAAAATTGAAGTGCATACCATAATCTCCATGGTAACAGATGGTATCAGTGTACACAGAATTCTTTGTTACCTAGTCAAGAAAAGAATAGAATAGAATAAATACACTGAGATGGTGTAAGTATTGAAGATAACATCAGAGGCCTTGATTGACCCTGAACCTTTCTGGATGTCTCTAACTTTGCTGAGCAAAATAAAAGGCCAGAGAGCAGATTAAGTGTCTATCACACAGAAAAAATTGGGAAACAGTAATTTGATATTCTAGTGTTACCTTTATAGGCGTTCAACTTAACTGATACATCATTGTTAACTTTTATATTGTTGTAGCTACTACACATTTGATTGCTTTATACAGATACACACCAGAACTGTTTCCACTTAAAAGAATCAGAGGAAAGAAGGGAAGCCGAAACTGGGAGGTTTCAGAAGATAAAATGGAAGCAGAGTTAGAAAGCAGATGTCTGAACAATTGTACTGCAATAAGTTGTTATCTTGACCTTGCCAACTTTTTCATTTTGGCAGCAGTCACACAAAGAAAATGGCCTTTAGAACTTGATCATTTTCATAGCGATAATCTGTACATTTCTCCCTGGGACTAGTTAATACTTCAGCCTTTTTTCTGAAAGAGACTGTTAGTTTGTTTCTGCTCAAGTTGATCAATGATTATAGTTCCCTACTTCTCTGTTGATTGTCTGTTAATTAATGAAGCATTATATAAAAGACTGGTTTGTCTGCCAAACTGATTATTACCTGTTTGACTCACTAGTGTGCCTGTGTGTTTTTTCCTTGTAGAGAGTATTCAATGTCCTGTACCCAATGCCTGCTGATCAAAGGAGACACGTCAGCATAAATTCTGCTCGTTGGCTTCCTGAACCAGGTTTGGGATTGGCATATGGCACGAATAAGGGGGACCTAGTGATTTGCCGACCAGAGTAAGTGGCATGTGTTAGAGCCACCTTAACCTTTATTTGGTAGAAGAAATGTTCTTGCAGCATTTGGTCCTCATTTATAATGAAATCTCAAGGACTCTTCTTCCTTTTCTGAAGAATACTGTGGCTTGTGCTTCCTCTTTAAACAGTATTATGATTGTTTCTTCACCAGATAACAACTTTGGAAAGGGGAGACCAGTGAACTTAAAGAGTTTTTAACTTTTTCTTAAAACCAGGACTATTTGTTAAGCATGTTGGATTTCTCTCTTTTGTATTTGATAGTATTCTGCTGCTATCCTGGTTTGCTGGGTTATAGTTTTAACCTATTAACTTTGGTGTGTGCTTAAAACAACAGATCAATGTCGATAATATATACTGTAGCTGATACGTATGTATCTCAGGAATCTGTTGACAATTGCATGTTTAGTCCAGTTTATCTCTGGTTAGATATTAGGGTAGTTGAAGTGCCCTTTTAATGCTGATTCTTGCTTTCTTGAATCATTTGTCATTTATTTTTAAAAAGCGTCAATCCCATCCTGTCCCTGAGTCAGTGGTCCATAGTAGATTCTGATTGCTATGTTCCATTTTGTTCCTTTTCCATTTTTTTTACCAAGATCCTGTCCACAGGGCTATATTTTCTACTCACAGCAAATGTTCTCTGAATTTAGACAAATTTGACACACAATACTAACCTGGTTTTCTGCTCTGTCCATTTTGATCAAATTAAATCTTCAATTGCTGTGTTCCACTTATGAGAGCTATACCCCCTAAAAGGTCTCAGTTATATCTGTTAAATAGTATTTACCTTCCTTCTACCAGGAATTCAAGCTTTATGTTTCAAGCTCTGCACATTAGTATGTAGTTTGAAACCTAGATATTCTACTGTAATGTGTTTTCCTGTATTATTCTGGGATTTGCCTGATAAAAACCCCAGTCTTTTGGGGAGGGGGTAGTACTTGAGGCAGAAACATTGAATGTTCTCAATTGTTGCTTCTGCCACTCCAGTATTCGGAACTGACAATTTTAAGGGGACAGTGAAAGGTACATACAAGGATGAGTACAGACAAGTAGCAAGGAAATGCAGGGATGGCATTAGGAGGGCAAAAGCTGAAAATGAGCTGCGGTTAGCTACGGACACTAAAAGTAATAAAAAAGCATTCTTCAGGTATGTGAGTAGCAAAAGACAAACAAAAGACATGGTGGCACAGCTCCGCAATGGAGATGGAAAAATGATAACAGAGGACAAAGAAAAGGCAGAGGTGCTCAATTCCTATTTTAGTTCAGTCTTTTCCCATAAGACAGACTATGAACTTCCAAACAAATTGGAAGTGCAAGGGGGTGTGGGACAGGATTGCAGCTGGAGATTGATAAACAAATAGTCAAGGAATACCTTACCACCTTAAATGAGTTCAAATCTCCAGGGCCGGATGAACTGCATCTGAGTGTATTGAAGGAACTGGCTGAAGAGCTCTCTTGCGCACGTCGTCTATTTCCTGCAGGTTGTCAGAAAAGCCAGGGGTCATTGTCCGAACATTCCAGGTGCCCAGCTTTAGGGCAGATGTTTTCTTCTGATTGTTGCATGGTGCAACATGGATATCTGGTTTCTGAAAGCCATATTAAACATTATGTCAAATATCTATTTGCTTCAGAAAACAGCAGCAACATAGTTTAGTCCTTGTTCTGTATTGTATAGATCAGCGGTCCCCAACCTTTTTGGAACTGCGGACTAGTTGGGGGGGCAGGCTCCGTGCGTGGGGGGACACCCCACACACTGGGAAGTCCGTGGGCTTCCGAGGACTGGGCCGCGGAGATGGATCTCTGCCTCCCCCCGCACATACGATGGGCGTGTTGCGCTTGCGGGTGGGCGTGTCGCGCTCACGGGGGTGTCGTGCTCGCGGGGGCGTGTCTCCGCGGCCCAGTCCTGGGAAGCCCACGGACCGGCACCCGGCCGCGGACTGGGGGTTGGGGACCCCTGGTATAACTATTTTAGCCATGTTCTCTTGTTATAATAGTCACTGACAGTCAGGGCAGATTAAGTAAAATTACTTCACAAAAAATATTCCCCAAAGGCAACAAGGAAACCAGTGAATATGGTTAGATAAGTATTCCTCATTTAAGACTCTAAATGTTTTTGGTAAAAAAAATTGATTTTCTGATGTGTAATAAATTAAGCTAAAAAAACTATCCTATCTTTCAAGCTTAAGGTATAACAGTTTCTTGTAAGAGAGCTTAATCATTATATTAACATCTTTTATATGGAATTCAGAATAATCCTACTGTGTTTCCCCCGAAAATAAGACAGGGTCTTATATTAATTTTTGCTCCAAAAAACACATTAGGGCTTATTTTCAGGGGATGCTTTATTTTTTTCATATACAATCTACGTTTATTCAAATACAGTCATGTCATTTTCTTCTGGTTGCTGCACAATGGTGGAGGGCGGGCTTTCACTTAACTAGGGCTTATTTTTGGGGTAGGGCTTATATTACGGGCATCCTGAAAAATCATACTAGGGCTTATTTTCAGGCTAGGTCTTATTTTCGGGGAAACAGGGTAAATAAATTTGTGATATGTGATTTGTGCTATATTTTTTAGAATGTTTTTCTATATGAATTCTTGTTCACATACAATATGTATCCTTTCAGTCAGTCATAGCCAGTTGTATGAGGGTAGCTTGTTTTTACCTAGTTTTGAGTGCTGCTGAGTACATAGCCGTAAGTCTTCCAGTGTTTCTCTCTGTCATGTGTCTGGCCGCTGACCCCATTCCTCTGCTAGCTTATTCAGTCATTAGTGGAAATGCCTCCCAGCAACAGAAGCCCATGTGTATTGTTGCTTTTTAAGAGTAATAATTCTTGGTGTAGGATGACTAGTGCTGGAGTGTTGTGGTCCTATCCTTGTGCTGGCTCTGTCAGCTATCTCACCCAGCCACTGAGAGATCATATCAAATGGACTGCAGTTTGTGAAAGCTTATGCTAGCCTTATGTCCCTGATGTTTTGGACTATACTGTCCATCTGCCCTTGCCAGCATGATTGCTGGTTGGGATTGGGATGAAGTGTAGCACTCACTATGTTGGGGAAGTTTTGCTTGTTTCTTAATAAATAGTTAGTCTTTAAAATGACACAAGAGTCTCTTACTTTTTTCTCAAGCTGAGTAACACTGCTGTCCTCCTAGAACTTACAGTATTTCCAAAATTACTGTAGCGATAGGAGTTGAGCCTTTATATCACTGCTTGCTAGGCTAGTGTTCCCCTTGTGATTTGAGAGAGGTACTTCTAGCTTCCTGTGTAATTAGTAGAAATTGAGACTCCGGTGGCATGCTTATTTTTTCCAGGTTGTGTCAGGCATATATTAATACTGCTAACAGATGAAAGTTCTGCTTTTGTGTTCCTGCAGTATATGTGCATATTTAGGCCAGATTGAATATCAGTTTATTTAATAGCTTCTAGCTTTTTGTACACTGTGTGTGTGTGAATTATTTTGCATGCTTCTTTATGTCCCCTTGGGAGATGTTGAAGCATTGACTAATATGATGCTATTTGCTTCCAGCTAGATAACTCAGAAATTTTCCATGTAAAAAGTAAATGGGCAATTTAGCAACCCGGTTTGTTTCTCATGTTACATATAAAGCCTTTGGGTCTTTTTAGATTTAAATCATTTCAGTATATTGAAGAACAGACAGGTAAGTAGCTTATGTTTTGAACATGTTTTTTTCCTTAATAATTCAAAGATAGGAAAAGTTACTTTTTTGGATTCCGTTTACTAGATCCACCAGCCAACATAGAATTTCTGGCTGGTAAGTTCTGAGAGTTATATTCTTAAAAATGAATAAATGAATGAGCTTTATTACGGTCACTGACCAGCAGTATTCTTTTTTTAAAAAGTAACTTTTCCATTCACCAGATTGTACTGGGTATTTTTCTCAATATGCGTTCAACGTAGTGGTGTAAGTGGTATTAACATATCACTTTAAAAAAAATACAAAGTTGTTGCTCATTCTTATTTTAGATGTCAAAAGATCTGGGTTTTTTTCCTTTTTATTTTAATACTTTTCTGAAAAGATTCTACAGTCTGTTGTTTCTTTATGAAGCTTGGGAGTATATTCATTTGTGGCCTTGGATTCCTGCTCAGTTTTAAAGAGTAATAAACACAATTGGTAAATTAAGTGGCTTTATATTCCTTTAACAACTTTTAAAATTCCCATTCTTTTCTGTATATCTTTATCAATTTGGTTTATTTCACTGTTCTGTGCTAATAATAACCCCTTTAGTACAACATTCCAATGCTCGCTTTCTTCTTTTGCCTAAATAATAATTTCAGAGTTTAAATCAGTCACTTTAGTTATTCTTAGTTACATCTTTTTTGTTGTTTCTGAGCTCAATTCAGATGCTGGTTTTTAACCTTTAAAATTCTGCATAAGAATTGGACAGTCTCTTGCTCTGCAGATATTTTAGCTTACAGTTCCTACACTGTTTCGTCATTGGGCATGCTGAGTGAGTCTGATGGGAGTTGTAGGTCAAAACATCTAAAGAGCCAAAGCTGCTCCTGCTCTATCCAGTTTGGAACCAGGTTGCTTAATGAACCACTTATAAAAGTCTTCAAAGGGAACCTTACATAAAGAGTCAAAGTTTCTAAACTATCTTCAAAGGAAACCTTACATAAAGTGTGCTAGCATTATCTAGTGTGGACAATGTTTTAGGTCTTTTAGGTCTTTCCAGAAAGGAATTCAACTTATAAACCCACCTAAGTTGGAAGTATTCATTCCTGACCATCATTGTCACTCGGAGTATTCAGGAGCTGTGGGGGACTCAAGCTACAAATCTGATTCTTAAAGGCAGAATACCACTCCATCCAAAATGAGCTAACTCCATAACTGTAAATTATCTTCTTCAGTGATCAACAGAGCTTTCTTCTTTTGGTTGATTGTTTGGCAGTATCTAGTCGTTCATATATGTAAGGAAACTGGTTCAGGACCTCCAGTTCCTTGCTGAAACCTGATATTATTAACAAGAGAAGGATAACTGGGTATCAGCAGCATATTAGTGGCACCATACCCAAATTTATGCATACCATACCTTGTTGCATTCTTACAAATGTTACATAGATTGAGAGATGAGGTGAATTTCAATGGCATGACAACAGGGACATCTGTGGCCCTGTCCTCTTCGCGCTCAGGGTTCATGACTGCTTGAGACTCTTACTATCCTCTGAGGACTAATAGGACAAGACACCTGTTAACATGACTTTAATGTAGCTTCGTTTTAACACATGTGCTCCCCCACCCCCACCCCCACTCCAGGATTCTTGGTGGATTTGAAAGTGAAATAGAGCATTTGCCAACTTAGTGTCATTGTGACATCTGATGAGAATCAGAAGCCAGGGCAGAACAACAGAAATTGATGGGAAACAGAAGAAAGCCTTTTTAGTTCTCTGTCATCACCAACAAGAAAGAAAGAAGAAGATGCAAGGGGAACATGGTAGTTCTCTGTTTCCTGAAAAGAGTAGTAGAGACTGAATGACAAGAGCAATTTGGATAGATGGTAGCACAGGTTGTTCCTTGAGTCAAAATGAACAGATGGGATTGCTCAACCAAAGATGAACTTTAGAAAAAAGGAACAGATGCCCTTACTGTCTCTGCCTAGGTTTCAATATGAAAGCTTCAGGGTATCTCCCTCTTTCTATTACTGATAAGGATGAATAGATTTAATGTTACCACATGGTAGTAGTGTTACCACAAATGATTTTTCCTCTGTCTCTTGTTGAGATATATACTTGTTCTTTGTCGTCCTGTTTTCCCATTGTGGTGGAGAGAAGGTGCAACCTGTAAACATGCAGAATTAAAATACTTTACTTACTTGGTATATCTTTATACAATTAACTCTTAAATATGAGCATGCTAATGATTTGGGGGTTAGTTTTTGTATAGATTGATAACTTAGCATAATGCCCAGTATGCAGTCCAGGAATAAATTTACTACTATAATTCAAAATGTTTTAAACTTGGAATCAGATTTTTACAAACCAATTTGCTTTAAAATCTTTTGAAGTTTTGTAACATTTATTTGATTATAGCTAAAACCCAGTTGCTTAGCATAGTAATTTGCACTACATTAGGCCCATTGAATTAGTGAGGATTTGGTGAGTCAGCTTCTCCATTGTTGTTGTTTAGTCGTTAAGTCGTGTCCGACTCTTCGTGATCCCATGGACCAGAGCACTGGTCTTCCACTGCCTCCCGGAGTTGGGTCAAATTCATGTTGGTAGCTTCGGTGACACTGTCCAACCATCTCGTCCTCTGTCGTCCCCTTCTCCTCTTGCCTTCACAACATCAGGGTCTTTTCCAGGGAGTCTTCTCTTCTCATGAGATGGCCAAAGTATTGGAGCCTCAGCTTCAGGATCTGTCCTTCCAGTGAGCACTCAGGGTTGATTTCCTTCAAAATGGATAGGTTTGTTCTCTTTGCAGTCCAGGGGGCTCTCAAGAGTCTCCTCCAGCACCACAATTCAAAAGCATCAATTCTTCGGCGGTCAGTTTTCTTTATGGTCCAGCTTCTCCATATGTTCCGTTAACTCGAATGGGTCTACTTTAGTTGCAGCTTACTTTAGTAAGTCTCAACTAGAGTAGGCCCATCTGAATCAGTGTAACATATGAAGGTGCTAACTCACCAAATACCCACTGACACTCTAGTGCGACTTACTATGCAAAACGACAGGATTTCATCTTATAAGTATTAATAGTTGCCTGACTAGGTTTGGGACTTAAAATAGATTAAATGCTACACCTAGGTTTAAAGAATGCTTTGAAGAAGTTCTAGGTCTACCTTTTAAAGAATTAATTGAAGAAATAGAAACAGAAAAAGAAATACCCACTTCATGGAAAGAAGCTATAATTTCAGTGATACATAAAGAAGGTACTGATCAATCAGAAATTCAAAACTATAGGCCAATTTCGTTATTGAATGTAGATTATAAAAATTTTGCATCAATATTAGCAAATAGACTGAAAAAGGTTTTGGTGCAGATCATTCATCAGGACCAATCAGGATTCTTACGAAAAAGACAAATGAAAAACAACATCAGGATAGTATTGAATGTTTTAGAATATTATGAAGCTCACCCTGAAAAACAAATGTCCCTAATATTCTTTGATGCAGAGAAGGCCTTTGACAATATGAACTGGAATTTCCTGCTGACATAGTTGCAATTAATGGAAGTTGGAGAAAAGTTTATAGGAGAAATTAAAGCAATATATTCCAAACAAGAAGCAAGAATCAAAGTAAACGGAGAGCTGACAGAAACAATTCAAATTGAAAAAGGTACAAGGCAAGGATGCCCGCTGTCCCCTCTACTGTTTATTCTTATGCTGGAAGTCTTGAATCAACAAATAAGAGAAGATAAGAGAATCAAAGCACTAAAGGTTAAAGGAGAAGAATTCAAAATTCAAGCTTATGCTGATGATCTAGTAATAATCTTAGAAGAACCTACGACGTCAATAGAAACATTAGTAGAGATAATAACGGAATATGGAGATATGTCAGGTCTTAAAATAAATAAACAAAAACCAAAAATTTTGATGAAAAATATGACAAAAGAAGAAAAAGAGGAATTACAAAAACTCTCCGGATGTCAAGAAACATGCAAGGTGAAGTACTTAGGAATTAATATGACAAAAAAAACCAAGTACATTAATGAAGGACAATTACATGGAAGTAATGAAAGAAATCAAAGTAGATTTGCAAAAATGGACTAAACTCCAATTATCCTTAATGGGCAGAATAGCGGCAATAAAAATGAATATACTACCAAAATTAGTTTTCCTTTTTCAAACAATTCCAATAGTATTAAAACAAGACTTCTTTAAAGAACTGAACAAGATAATGACCAAGTTTGTCTGGGATGGGGAAAAACCAAGAATAAAACTTAAGGCTCTTCAGGACAATAAACAAAGAGGAGGGTTTGGTCTACCAGATTGGATGAATTATTATAGAGCAGCAGCTTTGTCCTGGGTGAGAGAATGGATTACTCTACAGAATCAGAGACTCTTAAAAATTTAGGGGCATGATTTAAGACTGGGCTGGCATGCATACCTATGGTACCAAGATGATAGGCAATGCAAAACATTTAATTTACATCTGATCAGGAGAGCTTTATTATGGGTCTGGAAGACAGTTAAGGTACAACATTACAGAAAGATACCATTATGGGTAGTTCCATTAGAAGCGTTCTCTGATCCGGCAAGAACACCTCAAGGGATAAACGGGAGATATGCCGAGATATTAGATAGAGATTTTAATCTAAAAAACAAAGATGAACTGGCAGAACAAGGTATTATCCTAGACTGGTGGTCGATAAACTTATTGAAATCAAGATATGTAAAAGATAAAGCTATAGGGTTTCAGAAAGACAAAATACCTTTGGATAAGGGGTTGCTGGATTCAGAGGAAAAATTGATTAAAGGTTTATATAATACTTTAATGGAGCAAAAAATGGAAGATGAAATTGTGAAGGACTGCATGGTAAAGTGGGCTCAAAATATAGGACATAATATAGAATTAAGTGCTTGGTCACAAATTTGGGAACGAAATATTAAAATGACTAAATCTATAAATCTAAAAAAATATTTACAAAATGTTTTATAGATGGTATGTAACACCAGAGAAATTAACAAAAATGTATAAAAATGTTTCTAACAAGTGCTGGAAATGTGAAAAGAATGTAGGGAGCTTCTATCACATGTGGTGGACGTGCAATAGGGCCAAGGAATTTTGGAAAATGATTCATGAAATGATAGAGAAAATTTTAGGGGTTAAAATTGCCTTGACACCAGAAAGCTTCTTACTGAATATATTACCACCTATACTCGAAAAAAACAAGACATATTTGACCTTACACCTGATAACGGCAGCTAGAATTGTATATGCCAGTAAATGGAAGATGACAGCGATCCCGACAAAGAAGGAATTTAATTAAAAAATTTTGGAACTAGCAGAAATGGATATTTTGACAGACACATTAACAGACTGGATAATAATAAATGGGAACCTCTTTACACCTGGATGAAATCTACATCAACTTAAGTAGAATAGATTAGATCAATACTATGTTAGAGAGTATAAAATAAGATTAAATGAATGGAATATATTGTAATAAATCACTCTGGTTGCAACGGATTGAAAAGTAGAAAAAACAATAAAATATATATACAAGTAAATAATGCATTGAACTTTAAACTACTCTGAGACTTGTATAATTAGAACTATTGTAAAACTTTAGTACAGTTCAGGCTACTTAAGGATTTTAATTCATATTGTGCTCTAACAGAACCTGAAGAACTTAAATTATTCCAAGGGATCTAAACATATTTAGCAATGGTAGACTAAGGCTGTTATCACCTTAAGTAGTTGATTCTCTGTTTTTGTCGTGGTTTATTCAGTTTTTAGAATCTGGTATTTGCAAGCTTCCTAAAAAACTAGAAGCCTCTGTGTTCTGTATAACCCTCATGCAGGAAACCTGCTCAGCAGAGTAGACAGATGCCTTAATTGAAATAATAAAGTGCCTTTTTTCCAGCTCCAAAATGAAAGAATATTAATTCTCTGTAGCCCCAAGAAAACCCCCTCAAATAAGTAATGTGTAAAGAATGTGAGTGTACCCTTTGGACAGGCTCAAAGCTTGTGTGCTCTTTTGCCAAAAGAGGTGGTCTAGTAAAAGGAAACGGCCCTTGTTTCATATTTCCTGGGATCAGCACGAGGCCTGTGAATACTAAACTCTTAATTACATCATTGGTAATTCTTTGATTGTGAATTCAAAATGTAGGAGAGGACTATGCAAAGCATCTCAGCTTCTCTTCCATTCCAGGTCAGAGCCTGATTTAGCTTCAAATGACTTCAGACTCTAAAAGGAATTTTCAGACTTCTAAAAGACCCTGTACTGTAGTACAAACAGTCTTTCCCAAGCTTTTGGGCATGTTAGATGATAAATTATTAAATTAGGAGATTTGTGGTCTTTTTAGAAAAAGTGCCAGATTGAGAATAATGATTTTAAAACAACAAAAAGAATACTTCCACAGGGAACAATGGCAAATGTGCCAATGAGTCAATAGTGAGGGGCTGTGCAAATTCCACTGTTTATTTTAGAACAAGCTGTTTAATTAATGAATTAATATTGTTAAATCAATGGCCAAAATTCACAGATGCTACTTTTGAAGCTAAATTGCCCCAGTTAAAAAAATCACTATAGAAATTATATTTGCACATGAGTCGCATAACTCAGTATGCAACAAAAATGTTTATGGTTGTTTCTTAAGGCAATTTGCCTCTAAAATATATGTTGTTTGTGTTAACCCAGTGTAATTAGACAAGACTGTTTGGGCCACTGGGTTAATTTTTAAAAAAATTAAAAGTGCAAAATTAACCTTCTAATTTTTAACATTTAACACTATCAAATTAATTTTCAAACTTAACGTGCCAAAAGTTGGTGTTTTACCCCTGTGTAACTTCATAACAGCATATAGTATATTATAAATAAACATTCATCAAAGTTATTTTTAAATAGTTATTTTTAAAAACAGTCTTTATTGCCTAAATACAAATATTAGGATATCATTTCAATTTACAGATGGCCAAATTCAAGATATTTTACAATTTTATTGGTCCATTAATTATACATTTGATTTTTTTTATTTTTGGCATTCTGTGGACATTTAAGCCTAGAATTTCTGTTTTTGCAAAAGTAGCTTTATATCCCAAAATCTTACCAAATTTTAAGACGTTACATAGTAAAACGTTCTTATTGCCTGATGTTCTGTCAAAGTAGAACATTTCTCAAAATTTTATCTTGAGAGGGTTTGATTTTCTGTTCTAACACGTTGTTGCTACTTTCAGCCCAGTACGGAAATGCTTCTTTGGTAACAAATTCAGTATGCTGCTGTTAAGATTGTAAGATGTCACCTGTCACCTATACCTCCAGACCTATTCTGTTGGCCTTTTTAAAAACAGCATGAGTTTGAACAGAGTCCATTCTGTAATCCTATTTGTTTTGTTAGACATGTTTGTTGAGTCAGTTACCACTGAGCCAATTATCCAAACTGTATTGGCAGCTTTCCCAAAACAAATACCAAAGCTGCAGTCTTGACTTCATTTTCCTCTCCTGGCATTGCTATTCATGTGTTTTTCTTAGGGAATGGAATTCATGGGAAGGGCAAATGGAAGGCTCTTCTCTGCAGAGGATGTTTAAAAACAGAAACTTTCAGATTTGTAGTATGAATCAATTGTATACTTTGAACTATCTTCAGTGCCAATTTTATTCAGTATCCTTTCTCTAGCAAATGCACACCAGTGATATCTCTGTGTTGTACTAGCTTCTTTCAGAATAGACTGTTTATCTGTTTTGTTGACTCATGTCAGCGTGGTCATTTTTCCTGGGATTTGTTTTTCACTCTGGTGATCTCTTTTTTTGTTTCTGGGAAGGTTAAATGTACAGTTCATGAAGGGCCCGAAGTACATCCATTTTATTTTCTGTAGGCCTTGCCCTGTGATTAAGCCGCCATGTGTGTCTGAAATAAAATACTTCATTTTATACTCCTGATAACAACAGATTCAATGTTGGATGGGACAACCCTGCCATTCAGCAACAGCACTAGTAGGCCCAAGGACAAGTGGGAAAAACAGTCAGAAACCTTCCAGTTGAGGGAATGGCCAGAAGAGAGAATTGATGCAAAGTGTTTCCTTGCTCTTCTCCTTACCTCACTGGTACATCTTTCCCTACATACTATTGTAGAAGAACCCGTTTCCCTCCAAAGGATCACCAGATCACCCAGGCATTAGATGTTCATATGTAATGTCTATGAAAAAGAGACAGGGAAACACTCTCAACATTCTTTTATTATTTATTTATTTATTTATTTAACTTATATGCCGCCCACTCTACCCAAAGGTCTCTGGGCGGCTTACAACAATTAAAATACAATAAAAAAGATAAAGCAATTAAAATACAATTAAAATACAATTAAAATAGATACTCTAAAAATTGCCATCAGGACCCACAGTTGATATTATTTCAATTAAAAGCCTTCTGGAACAGGAAGGTTTTGACCTGGCTCCGAAATGTCATCAGCGTCGGCGCCAGACGAATCTCAATTGGGATGGCGTTCCATAGTCTGGGGGCAGCTGCCGAAAATGCCCTTTGTCTACAAGCCATCCCTCTTACCTCCTTGAGGGACGGCTCTTTCAAAAGGGCCCCCTGGCTAGATCTTAACTGCCAGGTAGGTTCATATGGAAGGAGGCGGTCCTTCAGGTATGCAGGGCCCAAGCCATTTAGGGCTTTATATGTCAAAACAAGCACTTTGAATTGGGCCCGGGCAGCAACTGGTAGCCAATGTAATTTAAACAGAATCAGCTTGATATGTCCCCTAGCGGCCCCACCACTCACCAGCCACGCAGCTTGATTCTGGACCAGTTGCAGTCGCCGGACCGTCTTCAAAGGCAGCCCCACGTAGAGCGCATTGCAGTAATCTATACGAGATGTTACCAGTGCGTGTGTAACTGTCATGAGACTCCGCTCGTCCAGGTAGGGCCGTAGCTGGTATAATTTCCGCAGCTGAAGGAAGGCGCCCTTGGCCACCGAGTCCACCTGGGCTTCCAGAGTTAGACTGAGGTCCAGGAGCAACCCCAGGCTGCGGACCCTGTCCCTTAGGGGGAGTGTAACCCCATTCAGGGCAGGGAAATGGCCCTCCAGCCTGTCCGGCGAAGCACCCACTAGCAGCACTTCCGTCTTGTCTGGATTGAGTTTCAATTTATTAACCCTCATCCAGTCCATTATCAGGTCCAGACACGAGTTCAGCACAGAAACCGCCTCACCTGGATTGGTGGAAAACGAGAGGTAGAGCTGAGTATCGTCAGCATATTGCTGACTCCTCAGCCCAAACCTCCTGATGACCTCTCCCAGCGGTTCCATGTAGATGTTAAACAGCATGGGGGACAGTATCGAGCCCTGAGGAACTCCATGACATAAACGCCATGGGACAGAGAAACTGTCCCCCTCTGGACACGGTCAGCTAGGAAGGAGCGGAACCACCGTAAAGCGGTGCCCCCAACTCCCAACCCAGCCAGCCTATCCAGGAGGACACCATGGTCGATAGTGTCGAAAGCCGCTGAGAGGTCCATGAGTATCAACAGGGTCACACTCCCCGTCTCTCTCCCGGCAAAGGTCATCGTACAGGGCGACCAAGGCAGTCTCCTACTCTTTTACAGTAATTATGTTTTAGATCACTCATCAGTGATCCCAGTTATCTTTTGGTTGTGATGGCAAAGGGAGACGATGCCATGAATGGTTATTCCTGGCTTCTTGTTATTCCTTGCTATTGGTCTCTCAGCTTCTACTGATTCTTCAGGCCCTAGGCTTAGATCTTGTCCTTTGCTCATATCCCTCTGCCAAGGGTACTTGAATTAATGGCAGCTTTTGTTTCCTTTTCATTAGAAAATATGAGCTTTGATAGTAGTGTGAAAGATAAGAACCCAGATAGTGACTGGAGTTTCGAACTTCATTGCTTTCAATATTTAATTTGCAAAAGAGGCATGGTAGGTATTGAATGCTATAACCCAACACTGAAAACGTAAGGAGGGAAATGAAATTATCTCGCCAAAATAATTTTCTAATTATTATTTTTCTAAATAAGTTTCTAATTATTATTTTATCTGCAAGATTTCTGATAAACAGAGATCTTAATTTACATCCTCCTCAGATTTAACTGAAAGATGGCCATGTATACCTACTACCCTGGCAAATCACCTTAGTGTTCAGATTGCTGCACTAAGTTTACAAATATGCCAGTTTATCTGCAAATAAAATGTTTCAGAATTAGAAATGAAATTGTCTAAGGAGGGTTTGGTCTTTAAGCCTTTTGTTGGCATAGCTGAACTTGAATTTGTATCCTCAGGATCACTTCAGATGTCACTTTTGCTGCATACGCATTTTAAGCAATGTGTGTGAAAAGTAGGTTCAAACATTATTAATCTCATACATGGAAAGCACAAGGTGTAAGAACATTGTGTATATGGTCACATGATAAATGTTTACACATCTGTGGATGTACTGGGGTCTCAGTTTGGCTGTTGCTCTGTCTCTATGTGTATATGCCACTTGTGTGATCATTGCGCCTTGCTACTTCTGGACATTTATGGTAATATGGTGAAAATATTCTAAGAGTAAAATTTCAGTATATAACCATTCCACACATTGGAACTGCTGTAAGCTGGAGTGATTTAGAGTGTCTTCCATATTGTAGACAAGCAATGCAAGCTATCAACATGATAGTCTTCCCCCCCCCTTTTTTTTCTTTTCTTTTTTCTTTTTCTTTTCCATCTGTCAGTTTGTGCGCAGTGTTTTCCTCCGCTGCCTCATTTTGAGATTCAGGGAGATTTAAGTAGTTCAGTCGTTTGCAAGACATATGCTTTGTATAATATGAGTAAGATTGCAGCGGATACACCTTCTTTAAATCTAATAATTTGATTAATATTTACTGGTGATTTTTAGAGGTCCTCTAACAATTAAGTAGCATAGTGCTGAAAATCCTGTATCTCATTTGCTGAAGCTCTCTTAAGCCTGTTTCTTTATTCCTAAGCAAATTCAAAGGTATGTACTGTACAGAGTTGTGTGTGAACCCATCACTATCTTATCTGACATAATATCTCATGTACTAAGAACACATAGACAAATGTTTTATGATTGGATGACTAGCCAATATGAGTCCAGTAGCATATTGGAACAATAAAAATGTTTTACAATTGTGTGATCGCCTAAAGTTTGTAATCCAGACATACGTTGGCCAGAATCTTATTGTAATATTTTATTTGTATAAGATTTACATAACTTGCCATGGCTAATTGCATCTAATTAATAAGATTCTGCAGAGTATTGTATTTACATAATGGAGTGTATGATGAAGCTTGTGACCAAGGCACGCCCTGGTACCTCATCAGTTAGCTGCAATTCATTGCAGCAAGTTATGCAGACATGAGTGAACACCAATAAACTTCTGGCCATTAAGAAGACGATGTATGAACTTACAAGATTTAAGAACATGTCCACAAAACTAATTGTCCATAACCATCCTCATTCAATGCAATAGTGAAGAATTCCTTTGGTGATCCCACAGTCCTTTCCAATCTTAAAGCCTCAGTTCAGATTAGATTATGTGAGGGTTTCTAGAAATTGTGCATTTTTAAAAACATTTTCAGAGTGTGCAGAAATTGAATACCTTCAGTGGGGATTGGTCTGATCATACAGCAGGTATTGACAATATTCCCATCAGGTTTTGATATTCATTATTACCATAAACAACACAGCCTGCAGGCCTTACATAGAGATTAATTCAAATCCCTAATCTCTTTTATATGACAGGGCCTTAAACTCTGGGGTTGAATACTACTGGGACCAGCTGAATGAGACCGTCTTCACTGTGCATTCCAACAGCAGGAGCACCGAGCGGCCTGGGTAAGTCTCTTGGACAATGAATGTAGAGGCAACCAGTCATAGTTGGAACATATACTGTACTGTATGCATATTTCTACTGAATTTACAACAGCTATCACTGTGTTCTCCTCTAATCTCCTTTTCTGATGGGAGTACTGAGTTAAAGGTCCATTTCTCCCCTTAGCATTTAGCTAACACCAGATGGTATAGTACAAGTGACAATATTTGGTCAATTCATTAATGCAGGTTGAAATGCGAAAATAAATCTCCGTTACAGTGCTTCCAGCTGTCAGTACCCAAGTTATTGGAACACAATGTGCACTCTTTATACGAAAATATAACAGGAAATTAAAATAAGGTAGGGTAATGGCAGAGAAATGGGCTAGTTCAAACCTGTAACAATTCAGGGATCTAGCAATCCTGGTTTCAGAGGGAGTAAGGTTAATGGCGATATATTTATGCCAAATTAGATAGTCAGATAGAAATGAAGAGGTTAACTAAATACTTTCTAAATAATTTTCTTTCAAGATGCTAGTGGGTTGTCTGATGAAACTCTGAGAGGAACGACTCTGCTTGTCCTTCAGCTTGTTAATGTATTTGTTTGTGTCTGTCTTCAGAACCAGCAGAGCTACATGGAGGACAGACAGGGACATGGGACTAATGAATGCCATAGGCCTGCAGCCACGGAACCCAACCACTTCTGTGACATCACAGGGCACTCAGACTCTGGCTCCTCAGCTGCAGAATGCAGAGACACAAACTGAGAGGGAAGTTCAAGAGCCTGGTGGTTCTGCCTCAGGAACTACAGAAGGTAAGAGAATAACTGTCAGTGGCAAATTGTATCATCTGCTATACTGGCTAAGAGAACATCTGATGTGATATTCTTACAAGGGAACTGTATCTGCACATAGAAGCTGCTTATAACATTTCTACTTCTAGTTACTTTTATTTTCTGTTCTTTTTAGTCTTTACACCATTCAGGAATAATGTCTAGAAAGGGTTGCCCCTTTGCTTTAAAAGTTGGAGCAACTGCTAGCCCTTAGAGCCTTCCTGGTTGTCCATCTCTCCTCCACAGTGTTTATGCTTTTAAAAGCCTCCTACTCTCTTGACCAGGCTTTAGGCAAACTATTGCAAACTTTTTGTTTTTAACATTCATATCACCGAGATATTTTCTGAAAAAGAATTAATCAAGTCTGCCGTTATAATGTTTCAGTTTCTGTTGCCTCTTGTTGTATATCAACACTGTGTGCTGCTGGCAGTAATTCCATTCCACTTTTTATATGTTGTGTTGCCTTCCGTCTGTGTTTCATTCTCAGTGCTTTGCTGTACATAAAAATGTCTTTATCTGATTGAATTCCACTGTTAGCTGTATTTTAGATAGATAACCTGCTTTAGAAATGCAAAGGGGGAGTATGTGCTTGCACACATATGCTTATGTGCAGGTATAGTGAAATCATGGTTTATTTCCCCCATATTCCTCTCCAGGAAGATGTAAGTGGCAGATTTGATTGCTTTTTGTTTCTCCAACTTTTGGATCTCTCTCCCCCCCCCCCCCCCTTGACCATTGATGTTGCACTATAATGCATGAAAGGCAGAGACAGAATATCCACATGTGAGGAGGATAGTATCACCAAGTGGCTAGTTACCTGGCTTATGAATTAACTCCTGCCAAAATAAATTAGCAGGTGACTGTATGAAGAGGTGTGCCAGATGCTCGTAATCACTGTCAGAGCATTAAATGTGAAAACCAGAAAAGTCTCAGTTGATGCAGATATCAGCAAAAATTAGGAAGAAGATTAAAATCTCTGTCTAGACCTATTATACAAAAATGTTTTTAAGGCTGCTGAGATTAGTTGTTTTCTGATAATACAAACAGAAATAGGATGGTTGAATCTTCTCTAGCTAAATGGCTCAATAGATTTTTTTTTTTGAAACCTGGTAGCAGTATAGAAGAAGCCAGTATGACAAATTTTAGATAAAAATGTGAAGAAATTGTTTAAATATCGGAGTTTAACATTTGAGACCTAAGATCTACCAGTTTGGCAGGCATTGTATTTTTCATTTTTAAATACACTTTACTGAGGTTACATTTGTCAGTTTATTTGACCATTCATGCAGTGTCTTTCAGGAATCAGTTTGCTGTATTATGTCAGGGAGAAGATTTGTAATTCTTATTTGAAGGGTTTTTTTTTTTCTTTTCAGTTTAGGCAGCAGAGCTCGTTAGGTTGGAACCATACATTCTTAGAACATCTTGCCTATCTACTGAACCTTCTGTGGGAGAGGCCAGAAAAGAGAGTGTACAAAATGACAGCTGGTATTACTGGGTACCAGGGAGGCAAGAGAGAGCAGAGGGAGCCAAATCTAGTCTACATCACAAAAAGAAGATAGATTTCAGAAGAAATCTAAAAATTCCCCTCCCCATCTCCAGCAAGGAGCAGAAAAGATTTCCAAAATAAAAGGATAAATATTACTTTTGAATAGTTTAAGTCATTTATTCTGTTAAATTTTTTAATGCTAGGTTTCTTATTCATGCTGAGTAATTTGATCTGGTTGGGTATTTTTTATGCAGAACGGTTGCATCTGTTGCATGAGAGTTTCATTTGCTTAAACTCTGTGTACCAGTTGCATTGAACAAATAAATCTGTCAGTTCAGTCCAGTGTTCTGCCTCCAGTTCCAACTTAATGCTGAAACTAAAAGTAGCCACAGAAAGGATTCCATATCCATGTTCCTAAATAGCATTTACAATACCGGTTCCATGCCAGCAGCACACAGACTTGCAGCCCCTGGTAGGAGCTGTGTTTGCTTTCCTGGAAGAGGAAGTGAGCTGAAGAGGCATCCACACGCAGTGTGTAAAAACACAGGGGCTAGGGATAAGGAGGTAAGGCTTTTAAAATGGTTCTGCCCCCAAAGCTCTCTGTTTGGAAAAGTGAAAGCTCTCTCACCCACCCAGCTATGCTTTTGCTCAGTTCAACTGTTACCTGGTTGCTTTGGGACTGAGTCGAAATGTTTCCTCTCCATGTGGCATTTTTAGCAAAGAGGTATTTTTGCCTATCCTCTACTGAGTCCGAATGGACTGTGGGACAGTTAGCTATGCAGGTGGTGCTTGTTGACTAGTTACTCTCTTTGGCAGATTAGTGGGAGGTGGGAACAATGGTTCATGCTTTGTCGAGCATGTAAAAGCACCAATTGGGTGAAAAGAAGTCTGGACTTGCTACTCAGGTTGTAGTGTGAGGGGAGAGAAGGCCGTCTTTGGGGCTAGCCTATCCTGTGATCTCGTGTCAGGACTCAAGACTTGGAAGGGAGTGTGGACTAGGTTAGCCTTCCTTAACAGTTGATTCCAGCAGGTCGTAAGCTATGGTGCATGTTTTGGAACTAGGACATATGCAGCTCAACCAAGGTGTTGATTAGAGGGTGGACTGATTTGACCCCTCCTCTGAAAATTGCATGTAAGACTGGTAGCCCTTTTGCGGTTCTGACAAAAATAGTTTATCATGTGGCCCATAGTTAACCCATTTTATGTGTCTGGCCTCTTAACTCTGAGTAGATGAGCAATTACCCTTGGCCTCTGAGGCATTGTGACATTTTCTTTAAACCTGAACATGGAAATCTGTTGTATTAAATGAAAAGTTTGCTGTTAATTTCATGTACCACATTAAGTACCATAATTTATTTACATTGAAAAATAGAAGAAATGTTTATGAATAGGGACACCCTGGAAAATTTAAATTTTCATCTCCAAATGCTCCTTGGTTATTATCTTGAGGGAATTGTCAAGAGTAGCGTACTGTAGGTATTGAGGTTTGCAACTAAAAGCTTGGAAACAACTTGTCCAATGTATGAGCTAGATCCAAGCGTTCAAGAGTTTTGGCACCAACCTTTCCTACTCTTAGTATTTCCCTTTCCCAAATGTACCCTGTTTTCAGGGTAGAGATTAACAGTAGCAAAGAAAAATTGAATGATGTGTCAGTACCAGTATTGAAGCCTCATCTTTTAATACTTTGTTGTTGTTTAGTCGTTTAGTCGTGTCCGACTCTTCGTGACCCCATGGACCGGAGCACGCCAGGCCCTCCTGTCTTCTACTGCCTCCCGGAGTTGGGTCAAATTCATGTTGGTAGCTTCGATGACACTGTCCATCCATCTCATCCTCTGTTGTCCCCTTCTCCTCTTGCCTTCACACTTTCCCAACATCAGGGTCTTTTCCAGGGAGTCTTCTCTTCTCATGAAGAATACTTAATACTTAAATGCCAGCAATTCCTTCTAAACATGGTATGATTACTTCTGAGATCTAGAATGTTTAGCATGTTCCACCTTAAACCATTAATCAGGAAAGCACAGGAAAACCTTATTTCTTAGGCTCCCTAGAAAGACACAGACTGCCAAAGATTTGTCATGAAATCTTAGAAAAACTATACCAATTGAAGCACCGCCCAGGTTGTCTGATGGTGCCAATTGTTGTTGTTGTTGTGTTTTTTTTTTAAAAGAAGCAATATTCTTTGCCAGTCAAATAATGTGGTTGGAATTCAGAAATTCCTGAATGAATATCTCAAAACTGCTGCAGTATGGAGCCCTTGAAACTGATTGAATTTGTTGTAAGTGAGAATAAACATTCCCTTCAGTATTTCCCCAGGAGGTTTTGTGAATTAATTAGTATTTGTAAGGAGTTTTGTTGATGTAAATCATTAAGAGACTGAGTATTTTGGTGGCATTCAGCAGGACAATAAAGCACATTACTCTGGGAAGTGTACACTGACTGCAGGGCCCTGCAGAGACTGTCTTCCTGAGAGTCTCTGCTCCTTGTTTTGGAAAGATGATGATAATGTGAGTAAACTTATTAAAAGTGAATCCTTCTAGTGCAGATGTTTCCTTTTCTGTCAGTTAATTGCTGTCTTGTGTACTCTATAGCTTGTGAAGCTTACATCAATCAAAGTTTAGGCAAAATATTAGGAGAATGGAATAAATAAATGTTAGGCTCAAAGATCTATTGCTGCTTAAAAAAATTAACAGCATAGGGTACAACACAACCCAAAGCTGGACATTTTCAAATGCCACTGATTTTAGTAAGAAAAGTATAAATGCATGATCAGTTGGTTGTTGTAGGTTTTTCGGGCTGTTTGGCCATGTCCTGGAGGTTTTCTTTCCTAATGTTTCGCCAGTCTCTGTGGCCGGCATCTTCAGAGAACAGGAGTTAGAACTCTGTCTGTGTTCTGGTGTAGTGTGTGGGATAGTTGAGTATTTGTAGCTGTGGGATCAGCTTTTTGTCCTTTTCAGGATATTGGGTGATTATGGTAATCAGTTCTTTCAGTCAAAGACATACATGCAGAAGTGTTTAACTTTGGCCAAATCGTGTCCCTCTTACTTTTATTATTATTATTATTATTATTATTATTATTATTATTATTATTATTATTATTATTATTATTATTATTATTATTATTATTATTATTATTATTATTATTATTATTATTATTTATTGTATTTATATCCCGCCCAATTGGTCACTTTGTGTTTATCAATACTGATAAGCTGTAAGGCCATCAAAATAAAGTATGAAGACACTGACAGAACAGTGGAAGGGAGCTTATCTTGTGCCTGATCCTTAGGAAGCTCCAAAGCCTTTGAATTTATAATGAGAGAAATTCTTTTTTTGAGCTGCAGTGGTTAAAATGCAGTCCTTCAGTGTGGACTCTGCTCATGACCTGAGTTTGATCCGAGGTTTCTGGACGTTCTAGTCCAAGAACACCTGGTTTACCCAAGGTTGGGGATCACTGCCTTATCTTCAGCCACTAAGTTCCTCTCCTTCCTGTACTCCCTTTCTCATTTCCCATTTCTTCGGTGGTTATTCCATGCCAAGCAAAATTGACTGAAACTGGTAGCACACACTGATACTATGCTGCAAGAGATGTTATTGGACTACTTGTGTATATAGCCAATGGGAATTTGGGGAGGAGAACTTTGGGAAGCGCAAAGTAACCTTGATACATTGAAGATATATCCTTTAACATTATTTCAGTTCTTAAGATGTTGGTTGTGGTCGGCTTAAAAGACTTGGCAAGCCCATACTCTGAATGACATCCACCTAGAGCAAAAAGCAAAAGCAGCTCAGTTGTTTCAAAGATAGATTTTCTCTGGGATGATTGATGCACAAGTGAAAGGACAACAGCTGCGTTCTGCTGTACATTGTTCCTGCTTGCATATCACCCAGTCCTTTTGCTTTCTTCAGCTGTGTCTTTGGCTTTCTTAATTTTTAGTCTTTGTATTGTGGAACATTTGCTTTTTTCTGGCTGGTCATGTCACTTTCAAAGTCTCTTTATTGGACTGAACAATGATTAAATATCTATATACTGTAAGAGCATATAGCAAAATCCAGTTTCAGTACTTTTTTTAGAGATAAGTATCAAGGATAACCTTAATTGCCATTATCTTTTGTTGCTTAAAGGATTAAAAAAATAGAAAATAAATGGTTTTCTATATAGGACATTCTAAACTCCCCTAATTATCATTTTCCTATCATTTTCAGTTTATTAACCTTTTTTCTCTTTTCTTTTTTCTGAAAAAAATTAAAAGAATTAGTAATTAAAATTATTTTTAATTGGTGTTATTTACTGCTAAGGTTAAGAGCGAGTGTGTACCATTTAAAAAAACATACATTTAATGAAGCAGGAAAAATTTAACTACTTTGCAATCATTTTAGCACGTAGTGTAATAGAATCTAAATTTCCTGTCTCTAATTAAACTTCAAGAACTAGCTGCAGAATTATACCATACCCTTCCTGGGTGGAATTTCATGTGTAAAAAGGAATCTGCTTACAAAAATTATGTGCTGATTCATGCATATGCATTCATCCTAACAACATTCTTTTTCCTAATATGTTATATGGTATCTGTTGCCAACTGTTACATTTGTGCAGCCCTCCCCAAAAAGGCAAGAAAAGTGATGTAACAGACTGTAGATGTGTGTTTTTCTTCCCAGCATGGAGAAATAATGCACTCAAATCTCTTCAAAAATGCATAAAAATATATTTTTAAAAGAAGTGCTTTACAAACCAGAATAAATCAGCTTTCATTTCACATTTGATTATGATAGAGTGAATAAACTCCAAGAAAAGGGCCCTAAAGCTTAGTTTAGCAAGAACTAACAAATGTTTTTGATACACAAGCAACCTTCTTCATATTCACTGGTTCAAAACCTGTTGAGGAACTCCTTGGGTTCCTCAGAGACTTCCTGGAGGTTCATCAGTAAAGAGGCCTGTAAAGGTGAGCAACCCAAACAGCTTACTCATCACTACTGATCGTACTTTGAATCCACAGTTGCCTCAAAGTGTGTGACCTAGTCTGTGAAATACTCTGTGTGAAGCAATGGTGGGGCCCAGTAGGTCTCATCAAGTCCTTCATGAACAGCATATATGCCTCGTAACACTTTTCAGAATCTTTTGAAAAATCTCCATGGCAGACGTGTTGGAGTTCCTGAAGAGAGAAGTTCATTGATAGAAAGCTTTCTAAAGCAAGAAGTCTGAAAAATGCTGGTTTGGGGAAATGTCTCCCAAACAGTAGACCATATGGTAAAATACTATTATTTGAGAAAGGGTTTTCTGAAGCAAGAATTTTAAATACTATTGGATTATGGAAATATCTCCTGGGCAATGAGACATATGGGAAAGCTGCTATTTAATTTATTTGTGCAGTCATGATGAAAGATATTTATGAAACTGTAGCTTAGATACTGTAATGTGTTCACTGCTAAAATTTTGCCTGTTTACAAAAAGTTACTTGGGGTGTAGCCTAGTAGTGTGGGAGGTGATTCCTCATATTGAAGTTCAGCACCACTTCAATAAATGTTCATATTCAGTTGTGTAGTTCTGTCCTATCTGATCATTTCATCTCCCTTTTCGGCTCGGTGATAGTGGCAATTGTATAATTTTCTGTGCCCATGTTAGTCATAGATTCAAACACTTGACTGTCTAGTGATCTGAGTAAAGAATGCAGCACCCAGGAATTCATTCTTCCCTATAAAAATAATACATAAATATAGTTCACTGTGGGAAACTTCTGCTTAAAGGTTGTAGCTGCATTCTGTTCCAGTGACGTGCATACACTCCTGGCAGGAAGCGGCAGCTGCCAGCAGGCGGGGTAACCCCTTATTCTGCCCTTTCGCTTAGAGGTAGAGCATAAGATCAAAGAGCTATTTTAGCCAATCCTGGTTACGATTAGGTAACTAGTATCCTATCTGAATTCTAACAACATACTATGTAAATCATGCAAGTAAATGAAAGAACTCTCAGGGCGTTGCCTATAGGCTCCGCTGGCTCGGACATCCGCTGTCGACTCCTTTGTTCTCTCTCTAAAGCAATTAGCCTTCCTTTGTTCTGTGATCACCCACAGCTCACCGCTGCCTGCATTGAGCAGGGGGTTGGAATTGATGGCCTTATAGGCCCTTTCCAACTGTTCTGTTCTGTTCTATTCAGTTCTATGATTAATAGCAGTACTGAAAACGAGAACATCCATAGGCCTTGTTCAGTTATGGGGCATTTAAATTACTGTGATATTTCACCAGTGCATAGCTAAAGTGAGGCATTATGTTGCCAAAGGTTCTTCTTTAAAATAATTTGGAGGCAATAAGAATGTCAGTAGTACAAAAGTTAAAAGATCTTTTCAATAAACCAGAAAGCAAAATTATGGTACTTGTGTCCCTTCTGCAATTTGGAGACCTTGAGAGAATGACAGTGGACAAACACTTGAGCTGGTCATCATGCAGCACCTTCAGTCTGCACTGAGTGTCTTCAGTCTGCAGAGTTGAAGCTGCTCGGAGGCTCCATTTCAGGGATGTTCCTGGGACGTACATACTGTTATAACTAAATAATCACACCTATCCTTAATTAGGGTGTGACTACATTGACATAAAATGTGGGAAATGGGACAGTCTGATTGACGTTTTTTTCTTCCATTGACCACATAAAATCAAATGTAAATCAGCCCCATCCACACAGAAGAGATGCTGAGTTGTAGTTGAAAGATGAGAAGGTACAAGGATAACTATGAATGTGTATTTGCAGCAGGGGTGGGGTGATTTTGGAGGACATGGGGATCCAGTTTTTTTCTAGCATATAGGTGAATACCAAGAAAGGGGAGAATGTTGTGGATATGGGAGGCAGAAATTCTCCAGACATGCAATTTTGGATTTTATGGTTGAATCTCCTATCCTGTTTTATATAAAAATGGGAAAAAGCCACATACTTTTATTACTGAGGAGGTCTTAAGGGTGCAAAGATGACCTTTGGTGCTTTGTGTACTTTGTCTACCTCTGATTTCTGCAAAGCACATTTGGAAATTTTTGATACACTGTATCCTGTTGTTGGTATTGATGTATTGTTATCATATTGCTGACTCAATAAAGGAAGCCACAGCCCTTAGTTCACCAGACCTGAGCTGGAATATCAATAACTGGACCTTTTGGATGTCACTAATTTCTTGGCTCACTGTATGTCAGAAGTGACTTGATGGGACAGAACAACAATATTGTTTGATATTTAGCTAACATAAAGAGGAGGATGGAACTTACCAGGCATTTAAGAACAGAATCTAGTCTTAGCTCAGCAAAATTTTACCATCTTTAGTGGTAGCAGTATGTGATCAGAAATATGTCACCCATCACCCCAGGAAATTTGATTCCAGAGGGTGCCAGACAACTCTTAACTTACACTGGTACAGGTGACAAAAGAGCTAAACAGTGCATTTCAGGACCATAAAGTTGCAGTGGATCTTGGAGTCCTGCCCCGTTGGATCATGTGCAGTCCTTTTACTTGAACATGAAGAGGCTGTGTTGTGCTTTTATTACATGGTGCATTAAATGTTTATCATTTGGGGAAAAATTGGGCATTTGCTGAAGTAGAATCTAGCTGCAATAAGTGTTTGGTATTTATGATAATTAGCATCTTAAAAAGCAGAGACATCACCTTGCTGACAAAGGTCCGCATAGTCAAAGCTATGGTTTTTCCAGTAGCGATGTATGGAAGTGAGAGCTGGACCATAAAGAAGGCTGACCGCTGAAGAATCGATGCTTTTGAATTTTGGTGCTGGAGGAGACTCTTGAGAGTCCCCTGGACTGCAAAGAGAACAAACCTATCCATTTTGAAGGAAATCAACCCTGAGTGCTCACTGGAAGGACAGATCCTGAAGCTGAGGCTCCAATACTTTGGCCATCTCATGAGAAGAGAAGACTCCCTGGAAAAGACCCTGATGTTGGGAAAGAGCGAAGGCAAGAGGAGAAGGGGACGACAGAGGACAAGATGGATGGACAGTGTCATCGAAGCTACCAACATGAATTTGACCCAACTCCGGGAGGCAGTGGAAGACAGGAGGGCCTGGCGTGCTGTGGTCCATGGGGTCACGAAGAGTCGGACACGACTTAACAACTAAACAACAGAAATTTATGATAATGCTATAGAACTGTGTTGGTGCAGTGCAATACTATGACTATGTCTCCTTTTGAATTTGGAAGGACTAGGAAGATTTGTAACACATGCAGAGGAAGGAGAAGGGGGCTGGTTAGACCAAGGAAGCAGTAGTGCAAGTGTTGAAGGCAAGTGTTGTGCCTGTCAGTGACACTGAAGATCAGCGCCTTGGTAAAAGTTTTAACCTTGGCTTCTCTACTTTTCCTACTCTTTATTAATCAGATCACTCCTGACATGACAAATTACTGAGCAGCCAGACCTGCTGCTGTGGAATATGCACCTGCTGCTGCTGTGACTAGGCAACAGTTCCAGCTCCTGGAATTCTGCCTTTGTCACAGATTTAAAGCATGTCTTGTGTAGAAGGGAAGATGAGGAAAGATACTGAAAGAGTCAACATGTTTCAGTGAGAAAGGCATCTAAAGATTCATCACCTGCAGAGCAGAGCTGATGTGAGTGAAACCTAGCTGTCAGTTTGGGTTAATTTGCATCTTTGTTTGGCACAGTTTTGAATTTTAGGATTATGAAGTTGAATGAACTCCAAGGATAATTTAGTCCATGGTTTCCCAACATATGGGGATCATGACTCCCAAGGGGGTCTCCATGGTTATTTTTTGTTTCAATTATTTTTATATTTATAATATTAAATATGGTATACACCGGACTGTTTTATTTTAGTCCTCTTGACCCTCAGAGACAACCTAGAGTTCCTAGTTATTTCTCTACACCTTTGGGTGGATTTTCCTTTTGTGCATGCACATCACTCTTACCCCCTCTGAAAGAGCCACTCTCACTTGTTTCTCTCTGCTGCTCCGCATCCACCTTTGGAGGACTGATGTCAGCCCTTTGGACTTGAGCATTAGCCCAGCTGAAAGAGGCCTGAATGAGGTGAGTGTTGTTAGTCTGTGGAACTCCTTGCCACAGGATGTGGTGATGGCATCTGGCCTAGATGCCTTTAAAAGGGGATTGGACAGATTCTTGGAGGAAAAATCCATCGCAGGTTACAAGCAATGATGGGGATGTATAATCTCCAGGCTTAAAAGGAAGGTACCTCAAAATGCCAGATGCAGAGGAGGGGTATCAGGAGACAGGTATCTAGTGGTCTCGTGTGCTCCCAGAGGCATCTGGTGGGGCCACTGTGAGATACAGGAAGCTGGACTAGATGGGCCCTTGGCCTGATCCAGCAGAGCTCTTCTTATGTTCTTACGTTCTTATGAGTGTGTGGTGCATGCTGGGAAGATGGAAAAGTTTTTGCTGCAGTGGCGGAGGCAGTGGAAGCAACACCTTTCTCTTTGCCTGGGTCTGTCCCTCTTCTGGGTGCACTGATGGCGGCACAGTGAAGGGAGAAAGAACCTGCGTGGAGAGATGCCTCCAAACTCCACCTGAGTCATAAAGGAGGAAGGCAAAAGGGCAGAAAGGAGGCAGGAGAATTGGGGAGAGATGCGGCATGGGGTGGAGCCCATGGGACCAGGTGTTTATTTGGGCTTGAGGGAGAGGGGCTCTTCACTGATGGAGCTTTTCTGCAGGGAGGAGACATAAAGGGACGGTTATTTCCACTTTCAAAACAGTAAATTAAACTCAAAGTGTATTGACTTTTTCCCCCCTCAAATTTTATCTGGTAGAGGTAGATTTACTGTCCTCTTCATAATTATGTATTGCTATATGAATATTAATATATTAGGTTAAAATTCTGAAAAATCTATTTTAATGTGTTTTCTTTACCCCATAAAAATGTATTTTTAGGCAAATGTGGCAGGGAGCATAGGTTGCTTGGTTATTACAGAAGGGGGTTATGACTCGAAAGAGGTTGGGAAACACTGATCTAGTCTTTACTCTGATCTAACCTTACTGGAGCATGAAATCTGCAAGTATTGCTGGTGGCAAGGAAGTTCCCTGGCCAAATATTGTTATGGGTGTTACTTCTGACAAAGTCAGCAGATCAGAAGTCCCTTGGAGATATGAAGTGTCTTGTTGTAGCTACAGTTGAAGGCCAAGGAATGGACTAGCATGTTGAGAGTGGTAAGGTGTAGTTTTAGAGGACTGAGATTTACAGAAAGAAGATCTTAGTTACTGACTTAGACAGTACTTAAGAGTTCTGATAAATACTGATACCTGGCACTAATGTGTTCGTATAAAGTAGTAGGATGCATGGGCACAGCCAGCATATTGCCATTCTGATCAATCTGTTTTTCCTAAACTGCTCAATCACTATATGATGGGAGATGCTAAATCTGGCTGAAGATAATCTCTCTTTGAGATAAAGATAATATTTGTTATTTTTTAAAAAGTGACTGGAAGTGTTTCTTGCTTCAGGATGATCATTTTTCATTGGTTATTCCCAGCAAGAAGATAAGTACAATCAAGTTTGACAGACAGGATTGTTTCCAAGGCACAAATCATAGAAACCCCTTCCTTTTTCATAATCAGCTGTAGTAATACCGTCTTAATTAATGTGTTGGACCTTTCTGAAAAATAATAGCAAGCCAGCAAACATCCGAACTGTTATCTAAAGCTAAAATGTGACTGCTTCGGTTTATACCAGTTATTCACACATTCTGGAGCTCTTGTCACTAAAACCGATACAGCTGTCGCTTCCAGTGAGACTATTCTAGCATATTCTAAAGACAACTTTTATTACCATGTTCAAAAGAAAAAGAGGAACCAGGTTAGTCTGTCACAGTGAAAATGACATGTGGCATCTGAACGAATGTGTTGTGCCTTAAGGAATATTTTATTTATTTAGGTGCTACAAGCAAAACATTTCTTAAGGCACAACACATTTGTTCAGATACCACATGTCATTTTCACTGTAACAGACTAACATGATTCCTCTTTTTCTTTTGAACACCATGATAGAATTTGTTTTTACAAAGCTAGAATATTCTCATTGGAGCAACATCTGTATAGGGTTTAGTGACAAAAACTCCAGAATGTATGAATGGTATAAACTGAAGCAGTCAACATGTCTATTTGCTGCAGCTATAGCTGCTATGGGTTGCTCAGTTTGGGCCTACCTTTTCTTCTGTACAAGAGAATGCTTAAGAGACATTCGGAAATGCACAAACTTATTGTGCAAGATAACCTCAAACCTCTCCATGTCATCTATAGAGATACTCTGCATATATGGGTTATCCCAGCTGAGGATAGGAAGAAGTACAGAAGAAGAAAAGGCTACCTATAGGAATGGCCCACCTTTTTGTGCATTCTGGAGATTGTCTTCTGTTTTAGCAGAGACTGGAAGACTTGTACAGAAAGCACTGCCTTTTTTTGGCTCAGCCCTTGTTCATTGAGCTGTCCTCCACAACTCTCAAGATACTTATTTTGGTCCCGTTGGACACCACCTGGAACTTTCCTTATCTGCTCTTTTGTTGCCCATATACCCAGCTTTGAGTGTCCCTTTAGAGCTTTTCACATTGCTTGGGTTTTTACCACCCAGCATAACATTGTGTCTTTGGCAAACTTGTCTACCACAATGCTCACAGCTGACTTGGAATTCCTTTATAGATGTTAAATAGCATGGTTCCAAGTCAGTTTTCTCTGCCCTGCCAGTTAAAATCAACATTCTTTTCCCTTATGTCAGTGCTACCGTTTGTGTTATGATATCAGCAAAACATGAAAAAGCTGTTTTCCTTAGTGAAGAACATTGACAGAGACTTTGTTTCTGTATGTGCACATGAACCTATGAGTCTCTTCTGGTATTTCTGTATTAAGATACTGTGTTAAATTCTGAACTACTTTGATACATGACTGTGTTACGTATTAATTTATTTTGCTTCTCATTCAGTATAAGCACATAAGCTATCATATTTCTCATATTCTGTTTGGTTTGCTTGTTGCTTAGGAAACATTTGGCTACGTCTTTGTCTTTTGCAACCAGTTTGGATGATTCTGTAAAGACTGGAACAGAGATTAATATCTTTAATAAGGATCAGGTAGCCTGTGGCTGCTGCTTCCCTCTGTGGAGCAGTTCAGCAGATTCCACTGAATAAAGATCTGTCCTTTAGTCGCCTACAAATGAGAGACTGCTAATTGCAGATCCTTCCATGAGTCTGCTCCAGCAGGCCACTTTTTTTATCTAGCTGTGATTTTTGCCTGGGACCTAGGCTTGCCACATTGCCCAAAGGTAAGCAGTACTTTCCCCAACTTTCTGTGCATAAGCAGCAAGAACTAATAAATGTGTTTGGTAAGCAGCCATTGCTAACAAACATTGTACATACCCTGTGTGTTATGTTTAGGGAAAGTGAACTAACAGCAGGGTTAGGTTGAGCCTTAGTCATGGACAGGATCATTTACTAGTTAGAGCTCTGTTCATGGTGCACAGGCTTCCTATCTCACTGAGTCTACCTGTCTTAATTGCTTATGAGCTTTATATTCAAGGACAAAGGACCATTTTAAATCTCTTCGATCTGTACTGGAAGGGCCCCAAAGCACATTATCCTACCATTCCCACAAAGTTGTGTATTTCAAAATTTGAATCATGTGTCATGCACTTCTTTACCTAACAGTGAGCACATTGCTGGATGCTTCCTATGGCCAAAAATATCCTATCTGTCCTCAGGAACATGCAAGACCCAGGCTGAAAGCGAATGTTGAAAAGTGTTTACCAAAGAGCTTATGTTTGAAAAATAAACATCAATGCATACTGTATATTCTGTAGTTGTATATAGATGTTCCAGTTTATTGTTGCAGCCTAGTACAAAAATGGAGTTGCAGTTGTTTTCCATTTCAGATTATTTATTAATAAAAGGGTATGAGTGGATGGTAGGATATTGCCTGGGTAGGGGAGATCTTCTGAGGTGGTTGGTATCTTGTTTTTGGATTTGGTGTTTTTGATTTAAAAAAAGATTAATAATACTGCTTGTCTTGAATGAATAAACAATACAAAAATATCAAAAAGTGAATAGAAAAAAAATTATTCTGTAGCAGCTGACAGAATCATGCAGCAGCCAGCAGTCAATGCTGGGGCCTCTGCCAAACTACTCTCTCAGGTCCATTCCTCTACCAGTGTTCCACCTCTGTTTTAAGTAGCTCAGTGTAGCAGGGGTGGAGTCATTTGCTGCTGTCTCTATGAACAAAACGGGCTTACGCCTTGGGAATGCACAGCACCAAAGAAATGTAGATGTGCCTGCTGACCTAACTAATATTGCATACCTGTTATGCTCCCAGAGCAGTTTCACCCACTCATGTTTGCAGAGTATAATGGTACAGCCCAGAAGCAAATATTCTGTATGTGAGGCTTCTCTTTATCTGTTTGGTTCCCATATGTAAATTATACTGGGATCCAGAAACAGAATGGGAAAGAGGGCTAGAGACTTTTCCAAGTACAAAGAATTGATTACTGCTCAGAAAAAAATGGTAGCCTCACAAGATAAAACAATCCCAAAAGAATGAGAACGAGCACCAATAGCAGTCACATAAAAGTTACTTGTGCAGGCTTGACCTGTACAGTTTGGCCATTCTGGGATTTTCCATTGGATTAGTGACATCTTTCATAAGCTATTTTCTTTCTCAGCTACTATACATCATCCTGTCTTTTCCTTGAATGTCTTATGACCTTTTGGGGGCCATGGATTTTCTGCCTTTCAGGCATTGGCTGAAAACTGTTTTTGTTTGCTCAGCCTTTTGATGGCATTTATTTGGTGGGATTTATTTATACATTTCTGACTCTAATATTTGCTTCTGTTTTATCTTGCTTGTATTTTAGTTTGTGTGACTGTTTTTAAACAGTGTTTGAAGCTGCCTCACAGACATTTTTTTTAAATCAAAAGATCCCATATAAATCTTATGAATAGGTAAACAAAACAAAACAAAAATTAAGTTGGCTTCCTTTTTGCTTTCTTCCAGGTAGTCCAGAATATGGTGCAACTGGGGAAGATGCCCTGATCAGGATCCAACGGTTGATGGCAGAAGGAGGCATGACTGCTGTGGTCCAGCGAGAGCAAAGCACCACCATGGCATCCATGGGGGGCTTTGGCAACAACATCATTGTGAGTCACCGGATCCACCGCAGTTCTCAGACTGGTACTGAGTCCACTGGAACAGATGGTGGCTCAGCTCAGCCATCCACTTCTCAAGAGCTGGTAGCTGAGCTTGAGGCACAGACCCTTCCTGAGTCCATGCAGGTGACAGAGCGTGGTCTGAGCCCACGGACGACGTCCTCCAATTCAATTGAGGGAGAAGGAGCTAACGAGCAGAGCCTGTCTGAGCAGGCTCAGTCCTCAATGGACACTGAGGGACCAATTGAGTACAGTGACCTAACTAATAATAACCATCTTCCTGACAATACCAACTTTTATAATAACGGTAGCGCCAGTGGAGAGTCTCGGAACAGGTAGAGATGAATTTGTGTGTTGGTGCAACCCTTGTACTGCTAAGCAGAGACTTGTACCTCAAAGCTGACCAGGAACTTGAAGGGGTAGGAGGATTTTGGTTCCGACCAGATGCTGGTAGTTCAGCGGGCATTGGTATATAAGGGTGAGAGACCATCAGTTGTATAGGAGGATCCTTGAAGAGGTTTTATTCTGTGTCTTAGCTTCCCGCATCCGTTTTGCTGCACATTTTCTACAATAGCTGTAATAAACATTGATATTCAGCTGAGCCTTATGTAAATTTCTCAGCTCACTGGCTACAGGAATCCATTAAGTTTTGCCCTAACCCTGCAGTGCTTTTAATGTTACTCTTTGTTTTTGTTTTTTTTAATGCTTTCTCCTCTTTTGACATACCAGCTAATCAAATCAAGGGGACTGTAGTCTCTTACTTTGGAGACCTGCAACCTTATTGAGTGTGTATGTTTTTTTAAGTGCTACTGTGGAGGGGATTTTCACCACAGCTCTGCTGCCAGAGTGGTTTTCATCTTCCAGGCCAGAGTTCTGCTGCATGCCACCTTGCTGGTAAGCACTAGGCAAGTCTTCAGTGTTTGAGGGGCTTGAAATTGTGCAGACTGGACAAAGCAAAATAGCCTTCTCCAGGACTCTGTTCCACTCTTCTTTCCAAATATGAACTGGAGGCAGGAGAGCTGTGCTTGGGCTTCACCATCCCTTCATGCTCAGGAACCTCTCAGGAGTGTAGGCCTTTTGTTTTCAGAATTATCTGCTTTGTCCACAAGCAGGACCCTTGGGTGGGACAACATATAGTTGTAAAGCATGTGGGTGGGTTGGGAACCGCTCCCCAAGAAAGCTGGCACTTACACAGAGCTTGCCTAGGGCTTAGCACCTCTAGCTGTGCCAACAGTAACATTTGTAATTCAACTTGGCGAGATCTGGCAGAATCATGGTGCCATGACCAGGCTGCACTTCCCTGTTTGGGGCGGGGTGGGGTGGGTGGGGAGAGAGGGGCTAGCTCCGCATCAGAGCGTGAGGTATGTGTCTGTGATGTAAGGTGTTGCATGTGAAACCTTGACCTTGTACATGTAGTTTCTAGTGGAGAAATCAAGGCTCTGATATTTTTCTTTCTAGTCTGAAATGTGATTTTCCTTTTCATTTGTAACTCTCCATCCCAGTGAGCTTGTAGCAGGAAGGTAGGGGGAGAGTGTGTGCTAATGAGGAAAACACCAAAGATCTATGTCATTAAAATATGACAAACCCTTCTCTGGAGTCCTGTCTTTTTTGTGGATCAAGTTAGGTGTGGAACATATTTCGGGAAAAAGTACCCCTGCTGCAATCTTCTCCGGCTTGTGCCAGGTGTTCACATGTTGACATTGTTCTGTAGGAATGACACCTAGAAGTACCTTTGTTTCCAGTCTCAAGAAAATCTAGTGAGAGAAATCCTTACGTGCTTGGCCCTGAAAATAAGTAATATTGGGCTGTTGTGAAGAGAATTGAATTCTTTAGCCCTTACTCAAAAATGCAGAGAGGAAGGAAAAGAGAATAAAAGGAAACAGCTAGTTATCTGCTGATTTGGTAAAGTGACTTTACACTGGTCTTTTTGAGAATTTTTATGTGTCACCTGCAAGAGGCTGCTTCCCCCAATCCAGCTCCTGTGTCTTCTCAGTGCCATAAGTGTGTTACAATAAATAATGCCCACTGTTAAGCAGCTCTTATGCTCTCAGTCAGAAGAGTTTGCTAGAGAACATTAAGCAAACATTGCCTGAAATCACAGCATGGAAATGAACTTTAAATCAAATCAGTTGGCTGCCAGGCCTCATCAGAGTGTTAATGAGGCACTAAAATCTGCCCTGTGCTGGTTGCACTTCTGAGCTACAGGAGTCTCAGTCTGCTAATGGAATTCCCATCTTTGGCTTTGAAGCATACTTATATCAAAATAGGCTGATGCCTAAAATTCACAGATGGTTCGCTTCACTTCACTGAGGGAGCAAGGAGTGGTGTGTGTATGTGTGTCTCTGAAACACTGGAGGGAAGAAGGGGAGGTTGCCAGGGTCCTGAAATGGAGCAAGGTTCCCCATCATGCCAAAATCCCCTGCTATTTCCTGAAGACTCCCAATGAGATTGAAAGAAAATATCTCCCAGATGGACTTTTAGTTGGCTTCTGCTGACCAAACAAACAGAGATGAAAGTCCTAAAGGTAATGGAAGAATAATTGCCTCCAATGGCTTTTTCCTAGAAGAGTTTGGTGGTTCAGATTTGTTCTTGTCAGAAGCCTGACTGGAGTTGTATATGTGTGCTTGAGCTGTGCATAGATTTGAAATCCTCTAATTCAATGGTTCTGAATCTTGGGTAACCCAGGTATTCTTGGACTAATATTCCCAGAAGCCTTCACCACCAGCTCTGCTGGCCAGGGTTTCTGGGAGTTTCAGTTCAAGAACACCTGGGTTACCCAAAGTTGGGAATCACTGTTTTAATAGGTCCATGATTACCAATTTCTAAGCTGGGATAACTTGGCAAAAAGCATTCTGAGGCATCTCTGGAAATGGGACAGTGTATCTTTAAAGAAACAGGTAGTGTTTCAAGAAACGTAATTGAGTGTGAGAAGCAAAGTGGATCTAACAATACTACAATAATTCACTAAGTCTGAAGGTTCTGACTGTATAGTGCTTGTGATGGATAGCCATGCATTGAATGGAATACAAAAACTGTCTAAATTAGCATGCAATAAGGAGCACCAGGCAGGTAATCACCTCCAAGAGTTACCCTCATTAGAGCCTGTTTTCTTTGCCCCATGGAAGGAAAGGGATGGGGTTGGGGAGCGGTGCCTTCAATATGTGGCAATTACAGGGCCATCAAATTAAGTGATCCCTCCTTTTTGTAATGGCCTCATCACTTTTGTTTTAAGAGTGCTACAGGAGGAAACAGGATTTGACTAAAATGGGGGGAGTTGGAGTCGAGCTTGTGGGTATCTCTGTTTTGCCACAAATAGAGCACAAATGACAAAAAAAAGTTACTTTTGTCCATGTTGACACATGCAGAGCTTTGTATATAAATTTGGTTCTGGGACCTTTTTGGCTTTCTCTTATAGCTCCCTAGGAAAGCTTGTCAGTAAATGAAGTCAGTGGGAACCATTTAAATCTGAGCTTCTCCTTAAGTTCAATTGTAGCACTGTGTGGTGAAAGGATGGCTCTATCCAGATCATTGGATGTTTCTTCCACAGTAAATGCGAAGGATGGAATTGAATGAGATCACCTTTGTTTTAGAGGGCCAAGTGTTTGAAAGCATTTTGAGCAGGCCTGCAGCCTGACAGCAAATACCTCTTTAGTGATGACCTGGTGTTACACACCAGGATCTGCTTTTAAGAATCCCTCCATCAGAACATTTAAAACCAAATCTCCCTTGTTAAGCAAACCACACAGTCCTCTTTACTGATGTTCCCAGCTTCCATAGTTGGAGGCTGAAACAAGATACTTGACTTCTGGATACGGAAAGTAATCTTGGAAAGTGAAGGCTTTTCTTGGCTCCCCCACCTGTTATATATATTTTTAAAGAAACATGGATAAAAGGAAAAGCTGATGGAGGAATGTATTTCTTTCAAAAGACCTTTTGATTAAAAAAAACTCTCACAAAATCTATTTTATGGAAGCTTGGCTACCTTTAGGGTGATAGGAAAGGTTTTCTAGTAGATTTTGAAACCAGTTGCGGTACGCATCAAATAAATGGCCAATTCTCAGCATGAAAGGGTAATAGTAGGCAAGGCCAAGAAAGTGAACTAAGGCCCATATTCTAGAAGTATCTTAATGAGCTGCAAGAAGGGTGTTGCCAAAACAGGGAGACTTGCTGATGGCACACAATTATCTAGGTTATTCAAGAGGGGGAGGGTACATAGAAAACCAAGCTATTGCACAGATCTGACTGAGAGCTGGCAAAGACCAGAAAGAACTTGATGGTGAAAAAGCCAAGTACATCCTCCTCAAACCACAACTGCTACAGAATTAGTGGAAACTTAATGGAAACAACAACAGGAGGATCATCAAATGGTCAGGTGGGCCTGGATATATGAACATGGACAAATGGAAGGAGCAGATAGCAAAATCAGCACTAAAGCCTCGCAGAATAATCAGTAATCATGATTTAGTAACCACCTGAATACATAGTATTCAGGTGGTTACTAAATGGTTGCTGCGGGACATGGTGGCGCTGCGGGTTAAACTGCAGAAGCCTCTGTGCTGCAAGGTCAGAAGACCAGCAGTCGTAAGATCGAATCCACAGGACGGAGTGAGCTCCCGTCGCTCGTCTCAGCTCCTGCCAACCTAGTAGTTCGAAAGCATGTAAATGCGAGTAGATAAATAGGTACCACCACGGTGGGAAGGTAATGGCGTTCCGTGTCTAGTCGCACTGGCCACGTGACCTCGGAAACTGTCTACGGACAAACGCTGGCTCTACGGCTTGGAGACGGGGATGAGCACTGCCCCCTAAAGTCGGACACGACTGGACTAAATGTCAAGGGGAACCTTTCCCTTTACCTGAATACTATGTAGGCTTGTATGAAGGACACAAAAGAGTTGGGTTGTTCTAATTATTAACAGTAGTATTACTATTTATGACATTTATACCCCACCTTTCCACTACAAAGTAGTGCTCAAGGTGGCTTACAGACATCATGAAGAACAGCAAGAAGAAAACAGATTTAACCATAAAATTATCAACAGATTATTTTATCCCTTCTACAGTGCAATGTACTGGTGTCTGTGCTCCTGGCCAGTATTCCTAAACTAATTGGTCACAAAGGACTAAATCTGGGGAACAGGATAGAATCAGAAACGTCAAGACCTGTGGGAGCCCCTTACCCTTCCAGCAACATTTAATCTCAGGCAATCTCTTCTCTTTTTAAATAGGAAATTAGAGCCCCAAGACTCTTCTTGTCTTCTGTCACAAACTGCAGGATCGCAGCTCATAGGGCGCATGTACTTTACATGACTCCAATGTCTCAGAATGGTGGTCACTTTAATGAATTTCTAGTTCCACCAGAGGAATGTTTCTGTGACATGAACAGTACTTGATATATACTGCCACATTCATTCTCATTTACTCATTCAGAACCTTTATTAGGCATATACAGAATATCAATTTAACATATACGTCAAAATTAGAATTAGGCAAAATATAAATAAGCTCTGCGTTCCATTATATAATGTTCCTGAGTAGTCCGCAGTTATACGTGCTTGTCTGTTTGATCAATACTGCCACATTCTAAAGGTGCAAAGAGATGTCTAAAAGACAAGATGTCACCCAAACCAGCAGGGAGAGAGAGGTTCTCACAGCAGCTGTGGGAAACCTTTTTCAGCTTGAGCGCCAAATTCCATTTGAAAGAGGTCTTAAATCTCAGCAATGGCTGGGACTAAGAGCATGGGATGGTTCCAAAGTAAGATGGACATAAACACTTGTAATTCTTACCAACTTTAATATTTTCACAACAACCACACAGAGCATAGCCCATTTCAGTATGCATTTCTATCTCTGTGCAATAGCTGTCAGCCATGCAAGCACAGTTTTCATGCAATACCTTCCTAGGCTGCAGAGTAGCCCTTATTATCTACACATTTCTCCACCTCTGCCCTACAGGATGCTCCTCCCCTTTGTGTACAAGTACAGTACCTCTTAGAAAGTCTGGAAGAAAGACCAAATAAGAGGATTCAAGTTTCCTTCATTGGGAAAAATTACTGGTAGGCACTGGCCCTTTTGGGTCAGAGGTGCTGGATGAAGAGAATACTTAGGACAGGGTGTTTTTCTAGTCAGAACACTGAGGTTAGAAGTTCAGAAGGATAAACAGTCCTAGGGTCCTGCCTGCCCCAATCTGGTGCCCTCCAGATGTACTAGACTACGATTCCCATAACATCACAGCCAGCATCTGGCTATGAGGTTATGGAGTGTTTAGCCCATAACATCTGGAGAGCATCATGTTGGAAAGACTTCTCCTAGAGAAAGGAACTTTCACCAACTTTTTAACAATTAGAAGGAAAAGTCTACTTTGACCTAGTTCAGATTCTCCAGGACCTGAGAGCTACTGTAGATTAAAATGCTTTTCTTCTGGCTTGTCTTAGCTGTAGGTTTGCAAAAACTTCCTTTTTCATTTCCCATTAAGTCTGTTCTCCTTATTGCTTTGTTCCCTTCCTGCTTTTTGACAGTATTGCAGGATCTGTTCAAGGACAAATGAAAAGGTGTGAAGGTGGATTTCACCAGCTCTGTTTTTATAGAAATGCATATCAGTGAATGGACCTAGCTACAGCTGCAGGGAAGGAGAGGGTCCTGCCCCAGTTCTTATTCTCTAGTAAAGCCAGCCTGGATGGAAGTCTCTTGTGATCAGAAACTGCAAAAGTTGCTTCTGGATGACAGCTCCCAAAATTCTCTGCCAGCATGACCACTGATCACACTTGTCTGGGGCAGGAGGTGGTCTGGGTGTTGCCCTCCAAGAAACTTATTATTCCAAGTTCTGAATCACCTTTTGCCCCTTTGGAAGCAATGAGATGGGTCAGCAAGCAAAGCCTCCGGAATCCATGCAGCAAGGTAGTTGCCACCCAGGCGAAGGGCAAGGGCCAGGCCTTTGTGGCTGCCCTAGGTTGAGGCTGATGCAAGAAGCAGCTTGCTTGGGAGCAGCTGCTCCTCCCCACTTAGTCGCAATCTGTCAGCAAAGCTGTTCTCCAACAGGAAAAGGCATATTAATTAAAGCATGCCATGTGGTGAGCTGTCCTCGTTTTAATTGGGATCTCAGTGCACAGCAAGTAAATGTCACTCTTCTCTCTAGAATGTGCAAAGGGAGCTCAATGGTTAGAATGGGAGATCTGCAGGCACTGAGGGGACACAGCCCTCGATTGCCAGCCAATGCCCTCCAAGAGACAGGGACCAATTACTGACTCCTGGCCTGTCCCCTCCCCCTCCCCCACTTCCCTGAGCTTGATGGAGCCAAGATCTTTCTCTCTCCACCTCCTCCACCCTGCTGTCATTGCCTGGCATCTTTGCCATGGTAATTGGGTGGGAGGCTCATTAAAGCATGTTCACTGCGTTCCAGCAAATATACGTATTTGTTTCCCCACAGCATCCCTAGTCGAAGCATATCTCGTCTGTTCTTGGTTACTTCCCTTTACTAATGTTTGTTTTTCCTTTCAAGTAATTGTAGCTAGTATACAACACATACTAGAAGGAGCAACACCCAATCTGTCCTGCCTGGCACACCGGCGGCCTGTGTTTTTCACACTCTTGATGTCCCACCTGTGGTGCCAAAGACTGTAGGGGTGGGAGGGAACAGTGACAATGGCAGGGTTAAAAGAGACAAGGCTACGCTGGAATGTTTCTGTGCATAACTGCCTCTATTTTTTACCTTCCCAGATCCACTTTATTCAGATAACAGGATCTACAATTGCAACAGTGGCCTGTTTCCTCAGCTCTGCATTTAGGAATTTATATCCTTCCCAACTTCACTTCTTATAATGTTCATTGTCAACACTTCTGCATTTAATTCTCTTGAACCTTACTCTTTGCAATCCATTTCCAACAGGATGTATCATGTTTAAGTGTGATAGATAGATAGATAGATAGATAGATAGATAGATAGATAGATAGATAGATAGATAGATAGATAGATAGATAGATAGATAGATAGATAGATAGATAGATATTGCATAACATTTCATGCATCTGATGAAGTGGTGTAATTTACAAATGCTCATACTCTAATAAATATGTTAGTTCTCAGGGTGCCACAGTACTTTTTGTTGTTTACGCTAATAATACTCCACTCTTATAATGGCTGAGCTGATAGGTAGCCACAAGGTTAATTGGCATTTATATTAAGAGGTCATGAAGGCAAACAGTATGAAATTATTTCCTGGCATGGCTTGAGGAGGGAGGATGGGATGGCTCCTCTTCCAAAAGCATCATGTGTCCAAAATGTTTAAAGGTAGCACCTAGGGAAGTAATCTTAACTCAGGGGTTGGGAACCTGTGGCCCAGCAGATGTTGTTGGACTGCAGCTTGTTCTCGGTCCTAGCTAGGATTCCCATGGTAAGGGATTGTGATGGTTGCAGTCCAACGACATGGAGAAGGATCACCTATCCCCTGTTTATGCATTACCTCCTAGAAAGCAAATGTGCTGAAGCCTTTTCAAATTGGAGATCATGCCAGCACATGAAAATTGGTCATTGTGACCAATATATGTTTATTATCTGGCCCAAACAGCAAAGTTCCACAGAGGCAAGGCAAAGGAATGGGGCTTTACTTGCAATGACCAGCAAAAATGGATTTGGGTTATATTTGCTCTTGTGCTGCTCTGCTAAGGCAACATCTGGAGTGGATCTTTGTGGAGACCGGGCTGATCTTCACTCTGCCTTCAAAGTAAATTAATCAGCTAGGGAGAGATCTGGTATATCCTCACAATGTGTTGAACAAGAAGGTAAAGGAAAGTGGGAGGAGGGTAGCTCTGCAGTGGAAAGTGGGTGAAGCAAATGTGTTGCTGAATTCTAGGTTCAGTAACACAGGAACACCCTGATAGGATCACAGGCTGGTTCTGATCATAGATCAGCTCTGATCTATCCTTCAGAGCAGAGTGTGAGGCAAGGCTGCTGTTATCAGAAGGAAACTTTCATTTGCAGATTATTTGTTTTTGTGATGGACTAGACAGAACAAGGAGTAAGCAAGAGCCTGTTATCAGCATGGTGGTATCTGGCTGCTGACCAAGCATTGCAGGAGATTCGGTGTGTGTGTGTGTTACATCCACAGAGGTTTAATAGGTTCCAAGTGCATTGATATATGCTTTTTGAAACTAACCTCTGCCCTTGCCCATACTCTAGAAAGACTTCTATCTGTTTAAAATTATTATTATTAAGCTACTTACACAGCTCCATTTGTTACAAATTTTTGCACCAAAACTTAGCTGACTCCACTAGACAGTGCCAGGACCCTGAGAGGACCAAATCCATCCATCTTCCTATATATTTATTTTAAATATTTTAAACCACATGTTATGGCTATATACTCACAAAGCAAATTGAATCATTTACTTGTTATTTATTAAAAGTACCTGTTAATCATTTCTCACTTCTCAAAACCAATTCATTTGGAATGTAGTGTAATAGATTCTCAATAAAGGAAGCCTTTTCCTTTAGTCTGCAAGGCCTGAGCAGGACTGTTATTGATAGAAAGTTTCCAAAGTCATTAATCCATAGAGTTGCTGTGCATCAAAATTTAAGCGAGCACAACAGTAGCAACAACAGATATTCTCTTCTATTTTTGAAAAACTGGCACCTGGGGATGTTAAAAGGAGCAGATGAAACCTGTGTCCTGTTTAACAGGTGAGTCACACTCAAGGTGAATGGCATTTCTCCCTTTTTGGCAGAAAGAAATATGGGCTAGGGCCTCAGAAATGGTCTTGGGGCTGCATGCATCCCAGGATTACGTGCATCCCAGGGCTGCACTTTGTCCATCCCTCTCCAGGAGAAAGGGGGCTCCACAGTTTTGTTGTCACTACCAGGAATTCCCTATCTCTTATGCAAACCAACCTAGCCAATCTTAAGTCAACATAGGCAAGAAAAATCCTCAAGGCAGGCAGGTTAGTAAGGATGAAGTGGTCCTTTCTGTATGTATATATTTCCAAGCTAAGATCAGTACCTTGAATTGCTGATGCAGAATTGGGATTAGATTTTCAGATTCCTGGCCCCATCCTTTCTAGACTGTTGCATTTTGTATTAGTTTTATTTATTTATTTTATTTATAGACAAAGTCTACTCGGGGCGGCTTACAAATATTATAAAAACATCATTGTACAATAAATATAAAAAAAATCATTAAAACATCATAATTTTAAACAATTAAATTAAATTATTAAATTAAATAATTTCGTTGCTGCTTCAAGGCTGAGTCAACCTTGAGCCAGCTACCTGAGTCTGGAATTTAATCAAGTCATGAGCAGAATCCTCACTGCAGTACTGCAGTTTAACCACTGTGTCATAAGTCTCCTTATGAAAGGGGCTTCTGGGGATGGTCTTCCTCAGACACCAAAATAGCATCACTTGCTATGAGTACTATGTATTTTAACTTGGCTAGTGGAAACTGTGTTGCTGATTTGCCTCAGGTAGCAAACTGTTTGGGGCCCTTTTCAGTTTCCAAACTTTAGCGAAATGTGAATAGTCAAGAGGAAAGAGTAGCTAACTATTGTGTTGAAGAGAGTTTGATAGTTCTGTCAGGAAAAATAAGTACACTTACAAGTCTTGCTGAAGACAATTTTGCTGGCTGTGGTAGAGCAGTAAGTTTTCTTTCCCATCCTAGTCAAGATGTGCAGTCCCCAAGACCATCTATGACAGAAAATCCCGGGAAGTTAGAAAGGATTAAACATTTGTTGCCTTTCCGTGACAAGGCATACCACCCCCACTATCCGACTAATGTTAGGATTGACCCTGGCTGATCCTTCAATGAGAATGAAGGTGTGATTGGTCCAAAATAAATGGTATTCTCTTCCCTGTTTTGAGAGTTCTTTACCACCACTAGGAAATCTCCCAGTCACTGTTAGCTGAGAAAACAGTAACGTCTTAAATCATATGGTAGCAAATAATTGTCTGCGTTCCCTCCACATGGTCCAACCTCATGTTGCTTAGCCAAGATCTGTTTAAAAATGGAATTAGCAATATATGTGGTAAGTGTATGTGTAGCAGTCAAATGGCATTATTTTTCCATGTACTTACATACTCCCTCCACATGGGTGTGTGGCAGTGTAAGAAAGAGCCCATTGCTCAGCTGGCTGCTACTGCTCCTCCTTACAAATGGTCCTGCACCTGCGCAGAAGTGACACAGTTACAGCAGTATCACAAGCCTCACACTTATGCACTGGGGTGAGTTAAGAAAAATGCTCCAGGGGAATAAATAGAAGGCTGTTATTAAGGAAACAATTGCTTGAGCCACACTATGTAGACCTTAACATACCATGACTGGAAAGAAGTGGGGCAGCTGAAAATATTTGGGGGGGGGGGGGGGAAAGAGCACAACCTCTTCCCTCACTATTTCTCATTTTCCCCCTTGTAGTCATCTCTGCCTGTTTCAGCTCTCATCACTGTCTGATATGTGAGATGAGAAAATTAGGAGCTTTGGAGTTGAAATTGGCTCCTGCGAACAATGTCCCCTTGTGAAAAGAACAGTCCTGCTGGATCAGTCCAAAGCTCTCTCTAATCCACCATCTGATTCCACCCAAAGGCCAATCAGGCCCCACAGGAAGGTCCACACGGAGGATGCAGGGACAACAGACCCGTTCCATTGTGCACTTCAATGAGTGCAACTCCAGGGCACGCATAGCAAGCAGTTCCACAGATCCGTCATGATTGGTAGATGTTGATCTTTTGTGAATTTTTTGAAATAATCATTGAAAGCTATCTAAGTAGAACCTGAAGAGGTTTGGCGCATGTGTGTGTTAGATTACAATTCCCACAATGCCTCCGTCACCATTTAACCATAGAGGATGTGGGTTTCTAGCAGTGCAAAAAGCTTGCTTTTCTGGCTCTGCATTTAAAATAGCGCCCCCCGCTCCATATTTTATATTGCCTATGTTACATATACTGTAGTACATAAATTGATCAGGCATTGTGTGAAGCATTTTAAACAGCAATCAGTAGATCTCTTGCAAATAGTTTGGATATCCCTGATGCTATCTATCATGAGAGATGGAGAACCTCTGATTTGCCCAAACCATCATTTGCCTAAAATAGTGATCCCAAACCTTGTTTTTGATGCTAATGTAAAACATTTTCTACTGAGACTTATGATGAATTCTAGTTTTATGATATAGCATACTATTCATTGAATTGTACTTGTTCTTAACCATTTGTGAGCCACCTTGGGTCCCTCTACTGGCAGAAAGGTGGCATAGAACTAAAATAAATGAATAATAAACAAATAGTTGATCACTTACTACAGTAATTCCCAAACCTGGGTAATCCAGGTGTTCTTGGACTGCAGCTCCCAGAAACTCCAGCTAGTATAGCTAGTGGTGAAGGCTTCTGGGAGTCACAGTCCAAGAACACTTGGGTGACCCAAGGTTAGGAACCACTGACTTACAAGAAGCAGTTTCCAAATATGTAGGCATGGTGGTCTGCCTCGGTATGTTGACAATAGTAAAAGGGAAAAAGGGAAAGGTGGGGGGAGACAAAATGTTCTAGCACTTTTACAGATTTATTTCACTGTGACCTCTTGTGGATCAAAATCCGCTTCTTAAGACACGGGGAGTACAAATACATATCCCCTAGTTTTACTCCATGGTGGTGAGGTTCATGACAAGGTGAGGAGGATACAGATAATAGACAAAGTGATAGTGTTCATTAACACAAAGATGGGACTATCAAGCTGTTAGTTAGCAGGTCCTAGCCAGGGTGATAAACTAGGTAGACTTGGCTGCAATAGGAATTGTTGTTTTTGGGACAGAGCTCATAATCTGTCTAGGAAGACAATTATTTTACATCCAGATTGTATTGTAGAAAACTGGATTATTAATATTTCCCATGCGCTAAGAGTGGTGCTGGAGGAGACTCTTGAGAGTCCCCTGGACTGCAAAGAGAACAAACCTATCCATTCTGAAGGAAATCAACCCTGAGTGCTCACTGGAAGGACAGATCCTGAAGCTGAGGCTCCAATACTTTGGCCATCTCATGAGAAGAGAAGACTCCCTGGAAAAGACCCTGATGTTGGGAAAGAGCGAAGGCAAGAGGAGAAGGGGACGACAGAGGATGAGATGGTTGGACAGTGTCATCGAAGCTACCAACATGAATCTGACCAAACTCCGGGAGGCAGTGGAAGACAGGAGGGCCTGGCGTGCTCTGGTCCATGGGGTCACGAAGAGTCGGACACGACTTAACGACTAAACAACAATGCGCTAAGAAGCCTTGATCTCTGCTTAGGCCCCTAGAGATGCAGTGGATCTGGCTTATGTAGGCAATTTCTGTTATTTCCCTAAGAAGCTCCAAGCCTTCTTGGTGCACTACATATTTTAGTAAGTTTCTTCAATATCTTCTAAGTATAAAAACAGTTGTCTCCTCTGACGGACTATGACCTCTGTCCTAGAAACAACCATCCCTGCCAATATGGAAGTGCTACATTATTTTACTTTTCCTCTCCTGCCTTTTCTTTTTCTCCTTTCCTTTTGCCAATGTTATTGGAAGCAGAAAGCTTTTACTCTTCTCACCCCTCTGCTTCCACTCGGAAGAAAGGAAGCGGAAACCGGAGGAGAGTCATTTGACCCTTGCACCAGATTGTCGTGATGACAAAGACTCCTTCATTATTTCTAAATTGAGCTAATACAGGGCAAGGCTTGAAGCATCCAGCAGGGGTGGGAAACATGTGGCCTTCCGAATGTTCTTGAATGGTACCTCCCATCCACCTCAGCCAATGTAGCCAGTGGGGAGGGGTATGCGGAGTTGCAGCCCAGCAACATTTGGAAGGCCACTTGTTCTTCATCCCTGTCATACAGTAATACAGAGGAAAGCTCAATTACTGAAGGCTTTGAAGGGAACATTATTGCTAGTGCTGCTAAAGGTGTCAGTCTAAATCTGGTTCTCACAAGGCCATGGTCATGGTCAGGGTCTTGCAGCTGGAACATTTCGTGATCTGCTATTAAAACAAACAAATAACAGGCCTGTAATTGTCCTTGGGAATTCCACTCATTATTTAAGCCAGTTTTTAGCATGCCGAAGCAGGTAACTGGTAGCAGAACTGGGCTGCTTTTGGAACAGTAAAAAATACCAGTGTTGGTTCTTCCACCTTTAAATAATTGTTTTATTAGTGTTTGCTTTGATATAGGTGATTAGCAGAGGGCTGCTGGCAGTGTTTCTTGGGCAGTGTTTTTATGATGGGCAGAAAGAAGTGTGGCCTGCCATAACATTTAAACACTTTGATATCACTCTCCTAATAGCTTCCAGTCAGTCTTCATTAGGCAATTGGAGCTTTTCTAATTAGGGTCATGGCTAAACCCACCACACACGGTAACTGAGAAAGCTTCAGGGTGGCCTTAAACCTTTCAGAAATCTCAAGTTTGAGAACACAACCATGATATTTACTTGACAGAAGAACACTGCTGTCTTCTTATTAATTAGCTTCACTGTCTCATTACTAGGGATAATTGAGGATGAGTTGTGCCTTGTCTATTAAGCAGAAGAAAGGGCAGATGAAACAGAGAAACAGGTGCTTGGCTAGTATTATTTCTAGCGAGGGTGGTAACTAGTCCACTCTCCTGAACTGACTTCTGGATTGCTTCCATTGGGGAATAAATAAAATTGGTGGGAGTAATGCATGTTTCGTTTCCAAAAGGGCGCAAGAGAAACTGAGGAGAAAACACAAGGTGTGCATTAGGGCAGGGGAGGCAGCTGTGGTCCACCACATGTTCTCAAATGTTAGATCCCATAATATTATGACCATTTGCCCTACATTTAGTAGGGCTCATGGATTTTGGAGGCCCCATACTTTTGGGGATGGCACAATTGCTCACAATCTCCTAGGGGATACTGAGCTATCCTAGTAATAAGTCTTACACAAACAATTATCAAATTCCCAGTGTAACCCCTGACATTGAATCTAATGGGTCTTTCTCTTGTGAACCTAGTCATTCTTAGACTCAGCTGAAGCTTGTGCGTGCCTATCTTTCCCCCCATGGTTTGTGACATCTGAATTTTGCCAAAAACCTAAATCCAGTTGCTGGTCCTAGATCCAGTAGACCCATCGAATCAATGGCATTTCCAGAAGTGTTGACTGATTAAAACAAATCTACTTTAGTTGGGACTAGCAATTGGATTTAGGCCCACATTTCTGAAGCTGACAAAGTTCTTACAGGCTAAATCCAATGGGAATATCAATAAAACTAGGTCCATTGAATCAATGGGGATTATGTAAATGTTGATTTATCGAAATCCCATTGATTCAGTAGTTCTACTGTAGCTTGGAATTGGATTTAGGCCTGTGTCTTCACACTGGTATTTGTTTTTCTTCGTGTTTTGAGACCAGAGAATGCAGACATAACCTACCACTCTGCAATTCTGAACTTGATTCTCTTTTTTCACTTTACTTGTCTGGGGTCACCCAGTCTTGACAAGCAAGCTGTCATATTTGTTTATTTTGTTTCATTTCATTTTTTTCCTTTATAACTTTGTTTTTGCTTGTTATATAATTGAGTCAATAATGCAGGTTATGAAAAGATGAAGTAAGAATCGTAATAAAAAAGAAGAGATGAAGCAAATTAATAAACAATAAAACCAGAGTATTTGCTGTCAAACAATCACAACTTACTTGGTTGTGGAAGTCCTTTGAAACAGACAGCCACTGGGTACTGTATTTAAACTAAGCTTCTTCTCAAAGCTTGTTTTGCAGAGGTTTCATGTCTTGCCATCTGACAGGTACCTCAGTGATGGATACTTTGCCATGTGAAATAAAATCTGTATGTAACAAGGAATTCAGATCAAACATCTGGCCACGTGCTCTGTGTTGCATATTTGTGAAGCGTTTAGGCTGTGAGCTCAGAAGTGCTCACTTCAAGTCTCACTACAACCTTCCTTTTGCATAACAGACAAGACCTTCTCTCTACTTACCTCCAAGCTATCTGCAGTGTTAGCATAATAATACTGGCATGACATACAGGATTGCTTTAAGGATTGTTGAAGCAATAGATGTGGAATCCTTTCAATGCCTGAAAGGTGCAATAGAAATACTAGATGTTACATAAATGTCATTGAGCTATTCATCTTTGCTCTCATGATAACCTCCTTCTCCCTCTTTCCTTCCCTCTGAAGTGTATTTTTCTATACACAGAATACCAACTTTACATCAAAGCACTCTAATGTTCTGGCCAGGGACATGGGGAAACTTTGGCCCATCATGTTGCTGGTCTTCCAATTCCCATCAGCCTCAGACAGCATGGCCATAACTTGGGAAGATGGGTACATCAGACCACATTGTCTGGAAGGCCACCCCACCACCACCATGGATAAAGCAAACATTGCCATGGTGCCAGCCATGCAGGATTCTCACATCAGGTACAGTGACTTAAGCGAGTATATGCAGAGGCATCTAGTGTTGCCCCTTGGCCATTGTCTTTAACCTGTTGCTTATGTATAAATGCTCCAGTGGACGAGAGATTTCAGGGCTGGGCGGCCTGTGGCTCTTCAGATGTGGCTGGATTGCCACCTGGGTGACTCAAGGCTGGGAACTACTGGCATATAGCATTCAAAGACACCCAGGGTGTCATATACAGAAGCATCCTACTTACCTTTTTATTCAATACATGCAACAACAAAATGTTTCATATCCTCTGCCCAACTTGTTAATATCAAGTGGTTTCAAACTGTATCTGCTTTCTTGCTGTTAACAGCTGTAACAGCTGTAAACATGCATGCCCAGAAGTAACTAAGGAAGAGCAGGCTTAGAATTGCAGACTAAAATGCCTGATTCCTTCCTTATCTATCATACATAAAGACAGAAAATGTATCAGTCTATATTTTGGCCCCCTAAATTTATTTAACCCAGATCAAAAGAGAAGGTGTTATATGTTCTTATTTGTTTAAAATTCCAAAGTGTAAAGTATAACATTAAATATAACATTAATACAAAAAAGTAAGAAAGAATATTGAAAAGCAAATAAAGAGAATCAACAGATATTTTAAAAATGACTTTATGTAATGAGCCATTATAAAACAGAGAGAAGATACTGTACTCCTTTTCCAACATGCTTTCAGACACTGAGGGAACTGCTTCCCATATTCCAATACATATTCAGTAATGAAAATTCATTTTAACTTTTGAAGCAGTACTAATTCTAATACATATTAGCAAGTGCTGATAACAGAAATGGTGCAGAATGATGACAACATTATTACAATTTTTAAAAGGGGTGATACGAATGCACCTGAGTCATGCACTCCAAATCTTTTGCATGTTTAATAATAATTACATGCTGTCAAGTCAATTCTGTATTATGGTGACTCTTTCCAGGGTTTTCTAGGGATAGAGTATTCAGAAATGGTTTACCATTTCCTTCTTCTTGGGGAATGCTGGGACTGTACAGCATGCCCAAGGCTACACAGGTAGGCTCTTCTCCCAGGAGGCAAAGTCAGGGCTGCAGCGAGATTCCTCACTCAGTCACTTATCCAGCCAGCTTGCTTGGGAAAAAAATCCCTCCATGTCTTTTCATGCAAGTTTGCTGAGCAACATAACTTAAGGGCAGAGCTTAGGAAAGTTCTCCTTTGGACTTCAGGTCCCAGAATCCCTCGTTTCGTATGGTCAGTATTTCTGCTGACTTCAAAGATTATGTTTTTACCCTTCAAAAGGGGATTTTTCCCAAGTTTTTCTTAGCAATGTTGGATGTCGCGCTGCCTCTGGGTGTTTTGCTCCCGAGCAGGTAAGCAGCAAACTGCTTTCTCCCTGCTTTTTCTTATTTTGTTCACCTCTCCTGCTGATCTTTTGCAAGGAGCTGTCCAACTCCTCTGGTTTTTCTCCATGGAGGGAATGCAGGTGGTCCACATTCAAGAAATACCAAACTGGAGAGCAGCACAGCACTTCTGTGGGGAGGGCTGTCCTAATGCCTTCTCTTTGATGCAGGTGATGATGTATTACCCAATTTCTGCCTACACAGACCTTCCCTCTCTTCAGCCTCCACCCAGTTTTGTTCTGCCTTGACAGTCTTCCAGTGAAAGTGGTATCCATTTACATTCCTATTGTCTCTTGCAGCTTCTGCATTTGCTTTTTCATCTTGCTTTAATTGCCGCCTGAAAGTGGCTCAGCCAGATCAGAGGGAGAGGGAGAGCGCCTGCTCTGTGTACCTGAGCTGCTGGCGTACATAACATATCCCAACAAGGCACTAAGGTTTTATCGAAGATGTAGGATTTATGATTCATTGTGTAACATTTTACAGTGTGCAAAGGACTCCACAAGTATTCTGAGTCTGTTTCTCTAACATTGCTTTACTCCGCCTCCAACGTTCCTCCTGCAAGGTAACTTTTGGAAGAAAAACAACATGTTCTCGACCTCTTTGCCTGCCACAGCTGCTTTCTAGGACATAAATGCTCTATATTGGGCTACTCTGTTCACTGAGCAATATTCAGGAGGAGGCGGCACCAGTTGCTAGAGGCTGCCTCTTCTGACGCACCATCTCTCTAGCCTCCTATACAGCATGTGCTTGGACACATGAAGAATGCAAAAGTGTCTTTCTACGCCAACTCTTTCTTTTCTTTTTTTTTAAAGGAAAGGAGGTATACTTTGTTGTGTGGGAGGGAGGGCTTGCCAATGCCACAACTGAGGAATGCAGCCCCATACAAACTTGAGCAGAGAAAGAATGTTTCACCAATAATAATAATGGTGCTCCATCAAGTCAGTTTCGACTGATGGTGACCCTTTTTAGGGTTTTCTAGGTAAAGAATATTCAGAAATCCTGGCCAGCATAGGCACCCAAGGTTGGAAACCACTGGTCTAGAGGTATGAAATCTGTCTTTGCAGCAATGTTTTTCCTCAAACAGAGGTTGCAATGTTTCTTGTATGGGCCTGTGGTGTTGAGATACAGCCCATTTAAAGCAACTTGTTGGCTGAGGAGTTTTTATTTTGCCATATTACTCTCCCCAGAGAAAGCTGAGGCATAAACCAGTGGCTTGAGACTGGGGAGCGCAGAATGCATGGAGGCAATTACTTTTTACCCACTGAGGTTCCCCTTTGTATTAAAGGAAGCAAGCAATGAGCACCAGGAAGGTGTGTCTTTGCTTGTTCATCTATCCCCACTCCCCAGCTGGTGAACGGTTATGTGCTGTCTCTCCCCCTCCTTCCCATTACTTAACATGAATAGTTGAGTTGAGGGCAATAATAAATGAGCTGATGCTACCACGATTTCTTTTGCTTTAAGCAGTGCCCCTGCTCCATCTCAATTAAGGCTTTTTAAATCCAGCCAGATGGCCTAATAGGCCTCATAAAAGTATAATTTGTGTCACAGTTCAGTGCTGCTCAAAGAATCCCGGCTCAATGCCGACAGTAAGATTTCGCCTGTACCTGTCACACATCCATCTCTATTGATCAAGGAGATGAATAACAGAGGGACCCCCCTGACCCAGCAGCTGTGTAGCAGGCACAAAGCTGCTTCCTAAAGCTGTCCTTGTGTGCCATACACTTGTACTGTGTGTTTCTCCTTCAAGGCAGGGTGCCTTCATTTTTCACTAGACACAAAGTAGGGGTTTTGCACAAATCCACTTTTGGGAACCAGCAAGATGATATCCCATTCTCATCCCAGTTTGTTTGAGAACCACTGCTAAGTTAAGGAAAGCTGTGTCCATTTTCCCTTCCTTTCACACTGCTATCACCACCAAGTTCAGGCAGGCTAGAAAAACCTGGGATAGTCAACAACTAATAATCATGCTGTATTCTGCAGGGTTCTCTGTTGCCAGTGATCTACTACCATCGATATCTGGCGGAACGCCTCCCCCCCCACCTAAATCTACCCATTTCACTCGATCTAGTCAGGAGGTGCGACTGAGGAGCCTAACGCCGAGGGAGGCCCGGAGGGAAAAAACAAGAAACCGGGCCTTCTCGGCAGTGGCTCCTCGTCTTTGGAATAACCTCCCTACAGAGATCCGTATGGCCCCCTCGCTGGGTATTTTTAAAAGTCAATTGAAAACCTGGCTGTTTAGGCAGGCCTTCCCTCCAGGCACTATTTGATTTATTTTTTCTCTTTCTTTTCCAACTTGAATGATTGTTTATTTTTGTTGTAAATCACTGTTACTTGTTTTATTTACTTGCTGTCAGCCGCCCAGAGTAGTCTATGACTAGATGGGCGGGGTATAAGTATAATAAATAAATAAATAAATAAATAAATAAATAAATAAATAAATAAATTGTGAGCTGTGTCTGGAGCAACATCTTCCCACCTCTAGGCACCTGGTTCAGGAATCTGAGGAGGATGCCATGCATTGCGAAGGAAAAGTGGGAAGGTTCTATTCTGTGTCGTAGGATAGAGAAGTTTCTACTCACTACCCCATAGAACTAGAACTCAAAGTCACTGATTGAAAAGAGACTCAGCACAGGCTCCCAAGTCTCTCACATTCTTGCTTTCTAAATTCCCCATTCCCAATTGATGGGGAAGAAGGTAAAACAGGGAGGTGGAAGAGTCATCCTCAAGCATCTTCCTTCCCCCATACATTGGGCTTCTCCCAGTCTCTGTCTTTGAAAATGCTGGTTGCCAACTAGGATAGAGTGAGGTCTGTCCTCTGAAAAGTAAATTTACCCATCCTGACTACTTGCTTTTGCTTCTTGTATTTATAGTGTGAGCACCACTGTTATGTAGCCCAGGTAACTTTCTGCAATTGTCTGATAGCCATGTCCATTGACAGGGACCTGAACTCTCAGATTGACTGCAGACACCATGAGGTGCAGGGCCAGGAAGTCCAGGATCTTGATCCTTAAGAAAAAGAAAATCATGTCCAGAGTGCCACAATGCTAGCCCTACACTTGGTGTGTTGACTAACATATGTTTACAGTGCTCTTATCTCTGGAACCATTAGGCTCTGTTTGGCAAGCACTAAAGGACTGCTCTCTCCAAGAGCTTAAGTACAGGCTTCAGAGAAATATTCCATCCTATTTGTTTTAGGCTAATTCTCATTTTGTTGTAAACTTTTTCATTGAGCCACAACGTAGTGTGCCAAGGCAGCAGATGCGTTCCATTCCCAGGCATTTTCTTTGATTGGCATTTGCATCAGACAGGCACTTTGGGGCCTGAAACAAAAGATTCAAATACTGTCCATGAAAGAATTTGGAAAAATTACTCTTTTGACTGTCAGTCCCAGAATTCCCTCACCAGCTTCCTGATTACAATTCTGTATCTACAAATCTGTTACCTATGTTGCCCAGCTGAATGCTGGAGTAGGTCTTTGTTTGTCTCAGAATGATAGACTCACTTTTCATTTAAAACATGCCTGAAGTGACATAGATGAACACAGAAACATGGCCTCGCAAGCCCCCAATCAGAGGGTCCAAGGTTCAGTCCCTGATATAAACATAGAGAGCTGGGGGAGGGGGGACTTCTTCTGTGACAAATAAGGAATTGGGTTGCAGCCTGTGCAGGATGGGGTTACGCTCCCTCTGAAAACATAGGCACACAGCTTAGGGGTGCTCCTGGATTCATCTCTGAGCCTGGATGCCCAGGTTTCAGCAGTGGCCAGGAGTGCCTTTGCACAGTTAAAACTAGTGTGCCAGCTGTGCCTGTTTCTTGAGAGGGCTGATCTGACCATGGTGACACATGCCCTAGTTATTGTACATCTCAACTGGAGTACTGTAACACACTCTATGTGGGGCTGTCTCTGGAAAGTGTTCGTAAACTCCAGAGGGTCCAAAATGCCACAGCCAGATTGTTCACTGGGACTGGTTACAGGGAACATAACTCTCCTGTTACAGCAGCTCCACTGGCCTGCTGATTCATTTCCGGGCACAATTCGAAGTGCTGGTTTCAACCTATAAAGCCTTAAATAGCTTGGGTCCAAGCTACTTCTATAAGCCTGCATGGACATTAAGATCATCAGGGGAGGCCTTCCTCTCAGCCCCAACACTCTCACAGGTGTGCTTGGTGGGGACACGGGAGAGGGCCATCTCTGTTGCTGCTCCCAGACTCTGGAACTCCCTCCCATGGCTGGCCTCATCTTTGCTGTCCTTCTGCAAGCAGAAAAAGACCTTTCTCTGCAGGCTGGCTTTTCCTTAATGACTGAGAGGGGTTTTTAAATGGATTGTTGTGCTCTGTTGTTTTAAATGTGTTTTAATATTAATTTTATTTACCATTTTAATATAATACTTATTTAATTATTTTTTAGTATTTTGTATACTTACTGTTTTTAGCTTTTAAATATTCTTTTTAATGATATAAGTCCCCTTGCATCCTTTTAAGGAGAAAGGCGGGATAACAGTATTTTAAACCGACAGACAGACAAACAGACAGATAGATAGATAGGGATGTGCAAGTATGCGCTAAATACTAATCCACGAAGCAGACTATTACTTGCATCTAGCTAGACTGGTGGATGTCCTGCTAATTTGTGCTGGTGGACTGCAGTGCTAAGTGTATTTTCTGCTTCTCAGTTCTATCAGACTTCTCAGCTCTATCAGAGGACCTGCGGGCATGAAGATGGTGTTGGTTTGCATCCCTTGTATTCCTACTTCTGTTTTTTCTGTGATTTGCTCTCAGCTTCACAATACTTCCAGCCCATCCATGCACCCAGTTCTGAAATATAGGAATATAGAGTGTTACTTTATACTGAGTGAGACCCTGTGTCCATCTAGTCCAGTATTGTCAGCTGTGATTGGCAGCAGCTATCTGGGGTCTCAGACAGGATTCCTTCCAAGCCCAAACTGGGTTTCCCTTTTGGTCTCCCATTCAAGTACTAACCCAGCCTGATCCTACTTAGTTTCTGAAATCAAGTGAGGACAGTTGTGTTCCGGGTCGTATGGTCCAGAAAAGGGAAGAGTTGTCTGTCCAACTTGAAATATTGCCACTCAAGTTAATTGCTTCAGCTGCTTATGTAAGTCATGTTATCTCTGGCAATGGAAAGGAATAAGCATTCCTCCTTACGGATCACTGTGGAAACAATCCTCAGAGCAATTCAGTGTGTTCAAGTTCTTCAAAGACTAAGGGACAGGTTAATTGGCTAAAGCCACTAGTAAATTGCTAATTTACTAACAAGTACACATTGGCAGATCTTCTATTCAACAGTGTCCTGCAGATATACAATGTGGATGTCAAGCTGACATTCTTATATAGGCTGGTAAGTCCTACCTCCTGATTATCCTGCCTCAATGGTCTCTTTACAGGAAACAGAAATGCAGGAGAAAATTTGACCAACAATAAGAAGAAAGAAGGTAACAGGAAAATGGGCTTTGTAGTATTTGGAATACCCTTGATTCCTCTTTGTTGCACAATGGAAGTTGCAGTAATCCTGAAGTTAGAATTAATTAGCAAGTCCCCACTCCATCCCACTGCATTGACCAGCAGAAAATAAATAATCAGTCTGACACTGCTTTAAAGTAAAAAAAAATTTTTTTTTACTCATATGCATTCTGTAGAGTTTACAGAGACTTCAGAGGTTAATAGCAGGAAGAAAAAAATTAAAGCGTAAAGATAAAAAATGGGTTTCTCTCTTAGCCACATGGGCGAGAGATACCCATTCTGCACAGAGTGTTTTACGTAATATCCATGCTGTTAGTCAAGCTGGAACCAACTAGTTTCTAAACAAAGACCAATAAAACCTATTATAATTAGTTAAAGTAGAAGAGGGGTCATTTAGCCTGCGAAGAGAAGGGGTCATTTTAATTAATCAGTGTGGTGTCCGCCCAGGTCATGAATATTCATATGCTATCTGCATGGACCAGTGAGAGTGCTGGAGAGGCAGAGTCATGAGACATAAGACTCTCTGCAGGAGGAGGAGGGGGTAGATTGGGAGTTTTAGATTTGAGGATTGGTGGTTTTGGAATCTGGGGTGGATAGAGAAAGAGTTGGCGGTTGAGAGTGGATGAAGTAAAATGTTTTGTTAAGAGTTAAAGACATTGATTGTACCTTCATCACCTATAATAATAAACAACTTCTATTTGGTTCTTTTTAAAATGACACATTGCCTGGACCTCTATTATTAATAATACATAATGTTGATGTAATCAACTGGTGGCAGCGACATGACACGTAGCTTGTGCCCTTTGATTGGTGAAACAATCAAGGGACAGGTGGGAACATGACAAATTGGTGGCAGCGGTGGGATACGAAACAATCCAGTGAAAAATTGAATGGGCTTGAGTTTGAAGGTATTCCTAGCTAGGAGGGGTTAGGATCTGTGGTAAGAAGTGGTTACCTGTTAGAGTCCTGTGGAAGACTTAGTTTTGGGGCTTCTGAACCCAGATCTGGAGAATCCTAAGATAGGGAAAATACCTAATCAAGTGAAACTATTTACCTCAGGATTTACAAGACCAAGTGGCTAGCTCAAAATCTGGAGCTCTGAGGGAAAAGAGCAATAGTGGATGGAGTAGGAGCCTAAGTCAGAATAGATCTGAGGTGATAATAAAAGCTAAAAGTAAAGAAAAGCTAAGCAGAAAGTTGTTCTTGTGTCTGGAAACAAGAATCGCCCAGACAGGGAAATATCGTGGCAAGGGTTGTGAGCTTGGGAGTAGCTGAGGCGAGCTGCTTGGAAAAGCGCAACCTAGTTATAAGGAAAGCCATTGAAAGATAGGTCCTTTTGGCTCTGGTGAGGGAAAAGAACCAATCCAGTTTAATAAGAAATTGTATTATTTATGCCCCCCCAAACGAAGTGAAAAGTTGGTTATGGAGGCACAGGTTGAGCTCCAAGGTGCTGAGGGAAATGGGAACCCTCAAATTCAAAGTGAAGAAGAAACTGAGGGCTCATTAATAATTGTGTCAGAAGGAGAAAATATCCAAAGCTCCCAAGATTTTAAAAAATGGAAGCTAGATCAGGAATACAAAGTCAGGGAACTAGAAATTAAAGAAAGAGAAAGGGAAATGGAATTTGAGCAAGAAAACAGGCAAAGAGAGAGAGAAATGCAATTCCAAATAGAGATGAAGAAATTGGAATTAGCTGCTCAAAATAATAATAATAATAATTCCAGTGTGGTAAATCCCTCAAAAATCAACCTAAAGAAATTTCCCCAATACCGGAATGGAGATTGTCCCGAATCTTTCCTGATTTCTTTTGAGAGAGCTTGTTGGGACTTCAGGGTTAAAGATGATGAGAGGATGATAATTTTAAGGTCACAGATAGGGGGAGTTTTATCTGAGATCTATTCATAGATGCCTCTTGAACAAGCTAGAGATTTTGAGGCTTATAGAAAGATGGTGTATTCCAGATTTGGGATTAATTCAGAGCACCTCAGAAGAAAATTTCACGCAATTTCAAAGAAACCTGAGGAGTCTTTTGCCCAGCTTGGATTTAAATCAGTATCTTAATAAATGGTTAGAACAGGAACATGTCACCTCCTTAGACCAAATGAAAAATGTGTTTAGACTAGAACAATTTTATTCAATTTTGCCAGGGGCATTGCGTTATCTTGTCAAGGACAAGGATCCTAAAAATGTGCAACAGGCATCTGAATATGCTGATTTTATTAGTGGGATCAGAGATCCTCAATTTTCTGAGGTAAAACTTGATAGAAAAGGTTGGGACGACAGGAGGAGAGTGTCCCCTTCCAGTAGAGATTACCTCAGAAATTCCCAAGCTAATGAAAACCAATTTAAAGCAAAACATTCATTCCCAGAGCAAAGTCCCCTGAAATCGAATAGTTCTGAGGGAAGAGTTAATAAATCTCTTTATTCTGAGCATAGGGCCAATAAGAAATGTTTTTCCTGTGGGGAAGAGGGACATTTTTGGGCTCAATGTGAAACTCAGAAGAGTGGGGGATTCAGTCAGCCTAAAAAAGTATTTTGCCTTCAGCCTTTGGCAGTTGAAGTTGAAGCCTCTAATGGTTGCACTGTTGCTAAGGAAACGGACTTGGCACAGAGCCCAGAGCTTCCTGAGGGCAGAGTTACAGTGTTATTTAATCCAGTGTGACCAAGATGTATTGGAAAACTCTGGGGAAATGATTTTAATCAATGGGGAAAAAATTCTAGGAATTAGAGACTCATGTTCTGAAGTTACTATTTGTCACCCAGACATAATTCCTAAAGAGAATATGTTGGAACAGAACATCACTCTCAAAGGCATAAGTTCGGACTCTATAGTTCTGCCCATGGCTAGAGTGGCATTGAAGTACCATGGGTGGTCTGGTATATGGAAAGTAGCAGTGTCAGATCAAAACCCAGCTCCTTGTCTGATTGGTTTAGATTTATCCAAGCATGTGCAAAGCATTTTAATGGTAACCTGCTCTCAGGGGAGGCAGATTGAAGCCACTGAGGAAAGCGCTGAAACCATAGTTGAAAGACCCATTTTAGGGGAACATCCTGAAATGAGGGAGACAGCTGATTTAGTGCTGTTGAGAAATCCTAAGAGTTCCTCCTTTATTAAGGAACAGAAAGAAGATAGCTCATTTTTTGATTGCTTCAAAAAAGTTAAGGAGAATCCCATTCCACTGACCCCTGAACATCCAGAGAGGTATTGTGTGGAAAAAGATTTATTGTACAGAGAAGTTTTAATGACTCCTCATAGGGCAGGAGAAGGACCCTAAAAACAGTTAATTGTACCAGTTAAACACTGAGAAAAGATTATGGAAAAGGCACACAAAGATGTATTTGGAGCACACATGGGCATCTCTCGCACCAGGCAAAGAGTGGCACAGAACTTTTATTGGCCAGGGATGGGGAAGCAAGTTAAACAATATTGTCAAAGCTGTGATACTTGCCAAAAACGAGGTACTGGAAATGACAAGACGAGGGCTAAGCTATGCCCATTGCTAGTGATCTCGACCCCTTTCCAACACTTAGGTCTGGACCTAGTGGGACCCTTACCCAGAGCAACTAGACGAGGAAATAGACTCATCCTATCTATTATAGATTATGCCACTAGATACCCTGAAGCAGTACCCCTAAGAAATATAGAGACCGAAACTGTGGCAGATGCCTTCGTTAACTACATGTGCCGAATGAGTTTTGCTTCAGGAATAGTAACAGATTTGGGAACATCTTTTACTTCCAAAATAATGAAGAGATTGTGGCAGGTCTGCGGAATTTCCAACATCACTTCTTCTCCTTATCATCCCCAGACCAATGGTCTAATGGAGAAATTTAATGGGACCTTAATGAGAATGATACGTGCTTATGTAGCAGAGAACCCAAATGATTGGGATAATAAATTGCAGTCATTATTATACGCTTATAGGGACATACCCCAAGAAAGTACCGGGTTTAGTCCTTTTGAACTTTTATTTGGGCACAAAGTAAGAGGGGCCCTAGATTTACTTTGTCAGAACTGGGAAGATTATAAAGAGGGTGACCCTGAATCTGTTATAGAGTACATGGATAATCTAATGAACACTTTGCAAAAGTCCTTAGAAATAGCAGAGCAAAACTTAAAGGGTGCTCAAGAAAAGCAGAAAAGCTGGTATGATAAAAAGGCCCAGGAAAGAACGTTCTGTCCTGAGGACAAAGTACTGATGCTGAGACCCATAAAGGGGAATAAATTGCAGTTAGCATGATCAGGACCTTTAGATTTGTTATGACAGCACTGGGAAGCTGAAGGAACTAGTATTAAGAAGGCTCAACATGCTGCTGCAAAAGCACTGAAAATCCTGCAAAATGAGCCCCTACCTGAGAAACCAGAGATTAATGGGAGAGAACCAGATGATGAAAATCTCAATAAATCTGAAATAAGCCAAGTGTTTGAGATTTCACTTAAAAGGAACTTGCCTGTGAATTTTGAGGTGACCCGGGAAAGTAGTCCACCTCATATGAAGAGCTTTGTGACAAAAGTACCTGTGGTCAAGTTTATGGGTGAGGGTGAAGGCAAGGGCAAAAGGATTTCAAAGAAGAACGCAGCCCTAGCTGTTCTGGAGGAGTTGAAGAAACTGCCTACCCTCCCCACAGTTGAGAAAATGAAGCCACTAATCAAAAAGAAAAGAAACTTAAGCCGAAAGAAGCAAGCTGAAAACATCCAGTGGATGTCAGAGTGCCAGGTAGCCTTCGATTGTCTGAAAAGGGTGCTGACTTCAGGACCTGTCCTTATTGCACCGGATTTCAACCGTGAGTTCATCATCTACATGGATGCATCGAACGTTGGACTGGGAGCCATGCTATGCCAAGTAGACGACAGCGGGAGTCTACATCCAGTAACGTACATCAGCAATAAACTCCAACCTGGTGAGAAACATTTATCTACCATCGAGAAAGAGTGTCTAGCTATTGTATGGACGCTGCAAAAGCTGAAGCCATACATTTGGGGGAGAAGATTTGTTCTGTGCACCGACCACTCTCCTCTTCTATGGCTAAGGACTATTTGAGCCAACAGCAGCAAATTGATGAGATGGGCGCTGATTTTACAAGACTTTGATTTCGAAATCTGCAGCATAAAAGGGACCCAAAATGTGGTTGCTGACGCCTTGTCTCGAAAGCCAAATGACTAGAGAAAATTCTTTGTTTTCATCTGAGTTCAATATTAACTGTTCTGTTTGTGTAATAGTTATGTGATAAGCTTAAAGTGCAAAATTTGCTTGGATCTTAATAAACTAAGAGGTATGTACAGTGATGGTAAAAATAACAGTAAGTATCATTAGTAATGTAAGAGTAATATAACGTAATCCTTATTAATGTAAGTAATGTAAGAGGTTAATATTTGCATTCTTCCATGTATTTTCATTTATGAGGGCAAACCGTTAAGTTTCCCCTCCTATCACAAACTTATTAAGGGGGAAGGAGTGTGTCATCTGCCCAGGTCATGAATATTAATGTGCTATCTGCATGGACCAATCAGAGTGCTGGAGAGGCGGAGTCATGAGACATAAGACTCTCTGCAGGAGGAGGAGGGGGTAGATTGGGAGATTGGGAGTTTTAGGTTTGAGGATTGGTGGTTTTGGAGTTTAGGGTGAATAGAGAGAGAGTTGGCGGTTGAGAGTTAATGAAATAAGATGTTTTGTTAAGAGTTAAAGACATTGATTGTACCTTCATCACCTATAATAATGAACAACTTCTATTTGGTTCTTTTTAAAATGACACGTTGCCTGGACCTCTATTATTAATAATACATAATGTTGATGTAATCAACTGGTGGCAGCGACACAACACGTAGCTTGTGCTCTTTGATTGGTGAAACAACCAAGGGACAGGCGGGAATGTGACAATCAGTATAAGGAACAAACAAGCATTCCATCAAGTTAATAAAATGGAAGGTTCCTTCTTCTCATATGACTGTGCATTGTATCTGCATGCAGGATTGCAAACATTTCCAACATAAAATAAGTTTAGTCCACCTGAAGCTGAGACTTGAGCACTTCAGATGGATCCAGTTCTTAGAATTTGCTGCTAGTTCATCCTTCTCCCTTTGTTTTAAACACAGAAGCGATCTATGTATGATGCATGTGTATTTGTGAAATGGGAAAGCATTTAATTGATTCTGTGGTGGGACAGGTTATAAGCTATGGTTTCATGTATAAGGCCTTAAGCTATAAACTATGATTTCATGAATCAAGACTTAATAAAAATCATCTGGTCCTTAGCAGGTCTGAAAATTAGCTAATTACAACCTCAGATGAACAACACATGACATATTACACTGTGTCATGACTTATTTTACAAAAATAAAGCCAAAATGGAGAAGCGATGTGTGAAAAACTAAGTGCACCCTTACTGCTTCCATAAGAATTAAGAGGCTAAGTAGCAGCCAAGTGCTGCTAACAAAATGCCCTTGAGCAATTCATCATCAGCAAATGTGTCCACCTCTATAAAAACGGAAGTTTTAGCAGTTTGTGGTCTGGAGCATTCAGGTGTGTGTTAACATAATGCACAGTGCATCACAAACACCTCATACCATCTGTCAAGCACCGTGGTGGAGGGCTGATGATTTGGGCTTGTTTTGCAGCCCTAGGCCTGGGCACCTTGCTGTCATTGACTCAACCATGAATTCCTCTGTATACCAAAGTATTCCAGAGTCAAATGTGAGGTCATCTGTCCAACAGTTAAAACTTGGCTGAAACTGGGTCATGCAACAGGACAATGATCCCAAGCATACCAGCAAATCTACAACAGAATGGCCGAAAAAGAAAAGAATCAAGGTGTTGCAATGGTCCAGTCCAAGTCCAGACCTCAACCCGATTGCAATCCTGTGGTGGGACCTTAAGAGAGCTATGCATAAACAAATGCCTGCAAACCTCAATGAACTGAAGCAACATTGTAAAGATGAGTGGGCCAAAATTCCTCGACAATGATATGAGAGACTGATAAATTTATACAGAAAATGATTACTTAACAGTTATTGCTGCTAAAGGTGGTTCTACAAGCTATTGAATCATAAGGTATATTTAGTTTTTCACACATGGCTTCTTCATTTTGGCTTTATTTTTGTAAAATAAATCATGACAAGGTGTAATATGTCATGTGTTGTTGTTCATCTGAGGTTGATTTAGCTGATTTTCAAACCTGCTAAGGACCAGATGATTTTTTGTTATGTTCTGATACATAAAACCACAGATTTCAAAAACTGTATTTTGTTGGTATGTGAGCTGGGAGGCCCATAATTGGAAGCTGGTTTGCTCTTGGCAAGGAGTTCCTTGCACAAGGGTTGTGTAATTCAAATTGTTCACACCATATCCATAGTACAAACAATTTGACTCAGCCAGATCACAACTTGGAACTATTGGTATGATACATCAGGAGACTTTATGACCTTATTCATCACACAGAGAGGGAGCAGCTACAGGTGACAAAGGGTTCGATCACACATAAGAAAAGAACCTCATTACACCAATTCTTTTCATCCCTCTCTTATACGAATACTTTTTTTCCAGCGGTCACATGGTACAGTATATATATTGGTGGGAGCATTTACATTGTTTAGAATTGTGTAGATTAATTTCCTTCTATTTGAATTGTTATATACACTGCTCTTTAATTTTATATCAATTCATTCTCTCTTGGGGCAATCAGACCCAACCCCCTCGTCCTTTTGTTTTTAATTACCAAAGGTGATATATTGATAGAGCAGTATGAACCTTCTCTCCTTTTCCCTTCCCTCCTTTAATAACTTCTCCCCTATCCTTATTTTCCTGCACATCTTTCCCTCTCATTTCTTGGCTTTCATCTTTCTTTTCCCTTTTGCACAGTGTCGGGAGGAGGAATTGGGTTTTAAAGGATTGCAAAGTATTGTGAAGAGCAGGGTTAAAAAAAAAGAAAGAAAGAGAGAGGAGATGTTCATACAACACTCCTTCCTTTACAATTCAAAGAAGGAAATATCCCTTTCTTGGCTCAAGCCCTTTTTCATCTTCAAGGGAGAGGGGAAGGCTGTCTCCTTCTGAGTAATTTTTGTGGTGGTAGCGGCAGCAGCAGCTACTAGTAATTTACTGATACCTCTTTTTTTAAAAATGGTACAAGTGCAGTGGCCATGAAGTGGCCACAGTGCCCCCAAACCCGACCCCTCCACAAAGGAAATAAATTGATAGCAACATTCACACATGGTGAAATGATAAGGAATGTAGTGATACACCGTCGGTTCAATTGAAAACCACTCTCCTGGCAAGGAGGAAATAAACTGATTGCCGGGGCAAATGAACCAATGTTAGCCATGTGTCATGTGAACAGAAAAATTTGAAATTATCCAAGTAATGGCCAAAATGGTACAACTAGGGTTCTTTTGGCAGGTGTGATTGAGTCCAAGATGATTTTTTTCTTCCAGAAAAAGTACTCCATTCCAACTGTTTGTCATGGAACAGCAAGTTGAAGGGAAGCAGGCATGGACTCCATCTATTGACCAGAGGACTACAGGCTGGAGTGTTTATGTTTAGCACTGGTTTAGTGAATATACTTCTGTATGTGTAGGTAGGTGTCATACACTCTATAGTAAACCACCGGAAGGACTGTTTGATTGAAGTGGGATAGAAATCTTTTGAACCAGGGTGGTGGCCTCCATCCACCAAGCCTAATCCAGCCTACAGAGGGTCCAGGTCCCCCCCCACTTACTCCCCAAACTCCCCCCAAAATAATGGAGAGAGGATTTCACATGTTGTTTGATTATTACTTGCAGACAGTAGAGTTCCCCTTCCCCACATGCAGATGGTGCTTCCAGGAGCTATCCAACAGACTCCTGCAAGGGCTGATGAAGAGTACTTTGCTCCTTCTCCTTCTTCCTTGTGCAGTGAAGAGGGAATAGAAGCAAAGTTGATTAGTCTCAAATAGTAATTGCAAGTGTCAGACTGCTTTGCCCCTTGTCCTCTCTCTCTTTTGCAACCAGGTCTGCTGCTCCTCCAACAAAGTGGTTGCCTAGCCCTGTTCTATACAATTAAATAAATCACCTCAATCCATTTTGTGGCTTCCCACAAAACATGAACCACCCTCTGAACCCTGGAAAAATGAATCAGTTTGTGGTCCAGTTCATGCCTGGGGAGAGGGGAACCTAACGCCTACACCTTTTCTGACACCCGCCCACCCCTTTCCTACTGCCCCCATTGCCTCTCTACCTAGTCCTGCCACCTCCTCCTCTTCTTCTTCCATTGCCGCCATCTTCAGAGACAGTGGCCCGGCTTCCCTTCCAGGAGCTGGGCTAGCTGTCTGCACATGCACATGCTTATCAGCTGATAGGCTGGTGCATCTACAGAGACAGCTGGGCTGCTATCTCTGAAGATGGCGGAGGAAGAGGAGGAGGTGATGGGGCAGTGAGAAAGGGGGGCATCTGTTTTGCCGAAGCAAAAAGAAGTGCCAAGCAGTAAAAGGTTTGGTCCTTAATTTTGTTTCGGCAAAACAGGATCCATGAACCGAATCACAAACCAGCACAGTTTGTGCCCCCCCCCCCCAGTTTGTAGTTGGGTTCTAGCTCATCTCTAGTCTAAACCCAGAAACAGCTAGAGAGCTCCATAGTGCAGACAATGTAAAACCAGAGGAATTTGGTTGGATGACTCACACATAAGACAAAGTGAGAAGAGCATTGGTTAATGTAATCAGCACTATAGAATAATCTCAAGAGAGCTCTCGTGTTCCAAGTGTCCTGGAGTGAAGAATCATCTTGGTAAACCACAACAGTTTGCTTCATTTCAGTGTAATAATGCAGCGGAGATCAATATTCTTATTCCTGAAGTCCCTAAATAGGCAAGGAAGGAAAAAATATGGTAATGAAATACAGCTGGCACAATGAAGTGTAATATGTCAAAGAAAGGAGGCTAGTATTCATAATAAAAATTAATAACAATACACTGTCAATGTGCATTATGCTTTACAGATTAGCAAAAGGACTAAATTTGCTAGGATCCCCCAAAGTTCATTATTTACATTTCATCAGAGAGGGGAGAGGAGAAGGAAAATGGAGGAAGAAACCATTAAAAAATATATCCTAGTTTTTAGTAAAGGAGGAGGGAGGACTGAGGGGGGTTCCACACTCCGGCAAAAGAGAAGTTCAAATAACTATGAGACTGTAAATCAATTTCACTTGTGGGAAAACTGGGTCTTGTCCCTGTCACAGTCCACAGATTACTCTGGATGACCCCACAAGGTTGTTACTCTGAGAAGGACTCGGAGGTGATTTTTAATACTCCCAACTAAAACTGGGACAACCACATTTCATAATGATGCTGCCTACCTGGTAACTCTACCCAGGTAATTTATTTACAGTATACCTAAGGAGACAGTTGTAACTAGATACCTGCCAACTGGTACGATTTATGATTCAGTGTATAAGACTATTCTGCCCTTCATAATTATGCATTTGCCTGTTTGTATAAATGGAACAGAACTTGTTCAGTGGGGACTATTATCAACGTCTCTGTTTCCTCTCTGGAATTCTTAGACTGAGAATTAGGTATGAATAATCTGCTGTAAATTTGCTTTTTTCATACAAAAATTTACTTCAGTTTCTTCCCTCTCCAATTTGGAGACCTGGACCTAATTGTAAAAGAACTCCTATCATATTCTCATGAAACACCCCATAAAAGCATTTTGGAGCTACATATTAGACAAGAACTAACTATATCAGTAACTACAATTTTATGCTGCCACGTTGTTTAAGATTCATGGTGACTTTCTCAGACTTTTCTAGGTATAAAATACTCTAGGACCACTCAGTTTGCCCAAGATGAAATGGGCGACAAGGCATGTAATCGTATTAGCCACACATGTTCCAGATGATCTCAGCCAGTCCCCTCCCAGGAAGCACAGTGGAGATTTGAACTGAATACAACAACATTTCATCTGAAATTACTACAGTCAAGATAGTTAAAGAAACTAAGGCTACAAGACAGTGATTGGCTTAAGACCAAGACAAATGCTTCATTTCCTTATGGACCACACCATTTTCTTCTATATCCCCTGTAAAAGAAATGGGTGGATTAATCCTTTGTTTCTGGGAGCAGAGCAGGGTGTCTATTCCTGCCCAAAATGGAATGCTGTTTTTGCTGACCTTAGATATTTCTTGAAGGTCTTCCACCATTCAAGGATCTAAGCTGATGCTTCTGTGGCAATCAAGCTTGATAGGTTCTCCGATGCAGCTGTAAGAGGGAACAGAGGTCTCACAGTCATTAACAAACTGAGCAAAGCTGCTTAGAGAACATTTATGTCCAAGATACACAGCTACTGGGTGTGTGGCAGATTTCAGGAAGTGCTTGCTCAAATATATATATATTTGAGCAAGGACTTCCAGAAATCTGCCACACACACACACACACATATATAATATATAATGGCTGTTTGGTGTGTGCCAGGGTTGCTCTTGTGGGGCAACTGAGGCAACAAAGCAAAGAGCCCCCTTTCTCAACACACCATTGGCCTCTTCTCTAGTACTCATTATAGCCACCCACCTACCTGGACTCTTGAATGAAGGGGCAACGGTAGGGTTCTCAATATCACCTTGTAAACCCTCTGAGGCAAGGGTGGACTTTGGCCTGTGCATCCACTACCATGTACTGATCAGCTGTGGCAGACTACTGAAACACACACCATTTTCCCAGCTTGTGGTTGTAGGCCAGAATCTTGTGCATGAATGCACAGTGCCTTGTTTGGTTAATTCCAGACAATTACATTGACAGAGACTGCAACCCATAAATATCCCCTCTCATTGCAAAGATCTATTGCATTCCCAGAAGGCTCATAAGGCTCAGCCCTGACACTGTTGGAAGTAACTGGGTACAATTTAGCTTACACTCAAGAAGGTGTATGCCTTGGCATGGAGAAGAGCACACAGAGAGGACCTACTCAGGCATCCTAGACTCCTGCTGTGACCTGTGCTGACCTTCTTTCTACCTTATGTTGTTATTCTTAGTTGCTGATGTCACTCCCTTCCTTCTACACCTTTCTGTTGCCCCCGAAGGAAGAGACATATTGCCTTTTTCTCTAGAGAGGAAAGAGGCGACGATGGCTTCTGACATGTCTAACTCAGTTATAACTAAGGCTATGCCAACAGTCAGAGTTTAAGCTCTGGCAAGTTCTACCAAGCTGGTAAGGTAAGATCTGGAAGCAGACTGTGTCTTACATCACAGGACCAGCCTACCTATGTTCAGAGAGGTTTGTCACCAGATGAATGACGCAGGGATAAATTGACCATAGCAGTGTTTGACTGAATAGTGGCACTCTGCACTAAAGAAGGGATTACCCATGTCAATGAAATCAAAGAATTTCAAGGAATTTGTGGAAATCCCCACTGAGGGCCTGATTCTACTGACAATAAAAACTGCTCATGTATTAGGTTCTAAAAACAAACAAACAAAAAACAGACTCAAATTTAGGCGTGCACACAAGATACATGCACACACAGAGTAATGTGTCACAAAAGTAAGTTTTTGTTGCTCCTTCACCAGAGTTATGTTTAGTTTGAGGCAGATGTGGAATTGATTCATTGGAACTGATTCCACATATGTGAACGCCCCTGAAAGGAGCAGAAAAACCTGCTCGTGCTCACACGCTCCCATATTCGCCTGCCCAATTGGCCCCTGCCAGCCTGATTGCCCCCCGCCAGCCTGCCACCTTGCCTGCCAGTCCGGTCACCCCCACGCCAGCCCAATCACCCCCTCCTCCCTGGTCACCCCCTTTCCGGCCCAATTGGCACCCTGCCAGTCCGATGGCCCCCTGACAGCTCAATCACTCTCCCTGCCAGCTTGCCGCCTGTGACTGACCTTGTTTTCACAGGTGGCAGGAGTGGGGGCAGCAGTGGTGGCAAAAGTGAGGATGCACACACTGACACAAAACCTTCTGGATTTTGGACTCCAAAAGAAAAAACTCCTCTGCTGGTTTGTTCCAGCAGTGGTATCAGGCCCTGAGTTTAGTGGGGCTCCCAGGAGGGAGCATGTAGAAGATTGCAGCTTGTGTAAATTTAAAATATTCTGGGGCCACGATACCCTTTGCTTCTTGTGGTCAGGCAAATTCACAACCTTGTCTCCTCCTGCTCCTCTCACCCCATGGAAGATTCTTGCTTCTTAAGTCCAGTGTGCGCCTCTGGTTGGCAATCTGGTCCATGTTTTCTAAGGACCCCTAGTCTGTCAGGAGTTCTCCATTCTAAGCCCTTTCTCCAGATTTACTGTGAGCCAAGCTCGGTGACATTAGTTTGGCATTTTTAAATAATTTTCTCCCAGAATGCATCTCTTTTAGCCTGTCTTCTCCGACATGGAGCTCACTGCTTTCTGCATTATAAATTCAGAAAGCACAGCTTGGTGAAATAATGCTGATCTGCCCCCACTGTGGGAAGAGAAAGGAAATGGAGACCACATGCCAAGCATGTGGCAGAAGATGGGCCTGGAGATTCAGCAAAGGGTGTCATGAGAGGCAGGCAGCATTTTATTGTTCAGCTGAGAAGATATATGTACTCACATTTTCAGGAGTGAGGCTGACAACAGGCAAGCAGCTTTGTATCATTCATCAAGCATCCTGCAGTTTAGAGGTTAAAGCAAAGAAAAACCAATATCCTACAGATGCCTGCCAACTGGAGGGAGTTTAAAGAAGAGCAATGCCATAATGATGAACTAGCTGATGGATGGATGGATGGATGATGGAGGAATATCAAAGGATGCACAGCTTAGCTGTACAATAAAAGCAGCTTTCGCTTCCTTTCTAGCCATGATTCAAAGTGTTTTGCTGAACAGCCTCCCTATGAATGTCTTGAAGACAGCTTACTTGAAGGACCTTCTATTCTTATATGAACCTGCACAGGTATTATAATCAGCCACTGAAATGATGCTCCAAGTCCAGTCCCCTTCTCTAAAGGAAAGGATGGCAGGAGTTAAAGAGTTGTCTGCTGTGGCACCTCATCTCAGGAACCTGTGCCTTCAAGAAGTGGACCTGAAACCATCATTGTTTTCTCTTTGGTGCCAGTTGAAACCTTTAAATTTGTCCAGGTCATTATGCTAATAGCTTTATCTTAGTGATGTATTTGCTCTCCTGTGCCCTATTTTGATTGTGGGTTTGTTTTCTTATTAATTGTTCTCTCTTGTGATTTTATTAGTGTAGGCTGTTCGGAGGGCACGGAGAGTGAAGAATAGCCTATAAATATACTAATGACAGCAATTAATTAAGTATTTTATTAAAATCATTGCTTTCTTGCTACACTGATCAAGATCTCCTCTGGCAAATAGCAAATACAGGATTTGTGCATGAAAACCAGTTTGGGACACTAACCACAGAGACGTATCAGTCACTTCCTATGCAGTGCTTTCTGCATAGAAATGTCTGTCCCAAACTGTTATTGCAGAAAACTTTCCCATGACTATTGTGATATAGCCAAAATCTATTACACAAATAGAGCTATATGGAAAAGATATCACGTGGATCTTTCCCACCTGACTGAAACTTGGGTAGGAGTGAAGAATGATAACCCACAATTGATTCTTGTCATGTGTAGTAAAACCCTTTCTATGGAGCCAATATGAGGAACATGATATTCTGCCACAGGGAAGTATTTGCACCCCACTACTAGGGCATGTGAATGAAGCATAAAAGGATCCATCAGAGACAATGCCTTAAGACAGGCTCCCCTCCAATCCAAGTGGGAACCCTTCAGATTTATCAGATACCTAAACTCCCTTTAAAATATTAAAATACTCTTCATTACTCAGGATAGAGCATCCACTCTGACACAAAGCTCCAGAGCTTCCCCTGTTTTAGGATCGGATCATACATGAAGTCAAATGTGTATTTCTTCCCTCTTACAGTGATCTTATTCCTGGCCTGAAGATCCACTAGTGCTACGTGCTAGAGACATCAGACAAAAGAAACTGCGCAAGCGACCAGTTGCAAAATAAAAGCAGTCTGATTTGCCAAATGTGGATGGAGGAAACTTGTGTCAGAATGAGCAGACAGCCTCCTCCTCTTAAAGGAAAGGTTATGTTGAATGTTTCGTTTAGTTTGGCCCTTTGATGGCAAACTCTCAGCTTCTATTCCACATTTTTTTCAATGAGTTCAGAATCCCCCATTTCTCCTTAAAATGATCCTAGAAAGTAAGCTAGGCTAGAAATGAGTCAATAGGCCAAACCCACTCACTGAGTTTTGCGACTGAGTAGAGATTTGGCTCCCAGTATCTCCTATCTAAGTTTCACTGTGTGCCTTTGAGTTCATTTAACTCCATATGGGGTCCACTTTGCCACTGGGTGGAGACAGGCAGCTGACTTAGGTGGCAAATGCTGGAGGTGAGCAACAGTGGTGACCCAATGGCTGATTGCTCTGACCTTCCTGGCCATTGTTCCCTCTTGAAAGATTGTGATGTGTGTACCACACATCTTATGTAGAGGCTGGGAATCTTATGTTTCTTGAATACAGCTCTCAAAATCTTCCAGCCAACATAGCCATGCTGACTGGGGAATTCTGGATGTTGTAATCCAAAACAATAGCTTCCCAATGTTTTGGAGCTGCACCTCTTCAACTGGCCTTCTACCATCAAGTGCAGCAGAGGATCCTTTCGTACTGCCAGTGTGGTTGGCATCTGTGCATAGAATGCAAAAGATGCCATTGTGCCCTTCATTTTAGAATACAAGGGGCATCTTATCCCTTGCCTCATGCAGTAAAATGTCTGGGGATGACCCTGCTCCCCTACATTGGCCTGTCCATCAAGGTGCGCAGCTGTCTTTAACAATCCTATCTGAACCTTGCTCAGCATCTTGTCAGCAGCTCTATCCTCACCTCTGTGGCAGTCAAGGTGATTTGCCCAGAAAGCTATCAGAACCATCCTTGCTCATGGCTTCTGACCCACCGCTGCTTGATAGCGTTCAATGTTCTGTGGCTGCAAGCACAGAAAGAAACAACAACAACAAAACCTGGGTCTTCCATCATTTCTTTTGCACAGAAGATGGATGATGAGATCATCTCTGGTGGCAGAAGCCTGCATGATATAAGAATGGCGATCCTGCCAAAAGCCTGGGGCCTAAGAAACAAGCATGGGAGGATGTGCTGAGCCATGTCCTCTGCTTAACCTACTACCAGGGGAGTTTAGCAAAGCATTGTCAACATGCTCCTGGCTTCCCATTTGCTTCACTCTTCACCATCTGCTGCTGGGAGACACCCAGGTGGATCTCTGTTCTGTTCTCCTCCTCTTCCTCCTCCTTTTGTCCCGGTGAAGGAGTCTCTTTGCAAAGATACAAAGGGGGAAAGCAAAGGAACAAAGCAGTTGTGTGTTGCTTTGTGTTCTGCCAAAAAAGAGTGTCTGTGAACAGAAAACGCAGCAAATATCAAGCCAATATATATGGGAGCTGGCTGCCTCCAGCTCTGCAGGCCAAAGAGTAGCAGAGCCTTCTTGCATTAGGAAGGGAGAACAGTGTCTGAGCATCAGAGGTGTGGAGAGAGGGCAAGGCAGGATTGTAGTCACATTGATCTCTTCTTGTAGGATGTGATTAAAAACACAAAACAAACTCCAAACATTTGGGCTTGCCTGGCTGAAGACGGCTGGCTTCCCCACCCTCATTTTGCTACACTCACTGTGCTGAGCCTTATTTAAATAAATGATGCAATTACTGGGAATTAACTAGAGGTGAGGGATTACTGCCAAAACAGAAGCTTCCAATTTTCACCTCCGTTGGATCTTCAGGGATTTGCTTTACAGTGAAAGGGGGTAGAAAAATGCTCTTCCAGAGAAATCTTATAAGAGATGTCAACATTTGTGTCTCTGCCAGCTTCTCCCCACCATCACCACCTCCCCCCAGTCGTGGACTTTATTGCTTTCTTAAACTTCTGCATCACCATCCTCTTCTGAATTTCCTTCTCTCGCTGTGTTTCTTTTTCCATCGGGGTGGATACTTGTGGGGCCCCAGATGTCTTTGGCCTACAGTTCCCAACTAGTTAGCTTAGCCAACTGGAAAGCTGGCTGTCAAACCCAAACATCTGAATTGTCACAATTATCCACCCAAAGTTAGACTACATAACGATGAAGAACAGACAGCCCTCCAGATGTTTTGAGACTGTAGCTCCCATCTTCCCTAGCCAACATAGCTAATGGTGAGGTATGTTGGGAATCGAAATCTAACAACCCTGGAAAGCTACACTTCACCCATTCCTGTCATAAGCCAATCCAATATAATCCTGCTGTTTTACCACAGAAAGCTTGTAAGAACAACATTACTCATCTAAACCAAGCTTGGCACATTTCACCATCCTGTTGCCAGTAGTAACTTACAAGAGGTCCACAGGAAAGGAATGAATGTGTTGGCTGTTGCCTATTCTTTGTTCTTAGCTTCTAGCATACCGAGGTACCCGTCCTTTGCATATCTAGGTCCAGCCATTACAGTGAATAATACCTATTGGACAGAGTTCCAGGAACAAGTAATCTACATTTCTCTGACTTGGTGCCTACTAGAATGATGGTCCACCATCTGCTATACTGGCTGAGGAAGATGGCTGTTGTAGTCTGGGCAAGGAAAGGAATGGAACAACAAGATGTTAATAGATATTTCTGAATGGTTGACACACTTTGAAGCAGGTTGCTTCTTTAGAAACTCAGCTGAACAGCAGTGTGTTCATAATGACATGAAATTCCTGCACATTTTGGTATTTCAATTTTTAAAATATTTCAGCTTTTAAAAGCAGAAAGAATGAAAAAGGAGTGACCTATTTTTAAACATGCCAGCTGTTCACAAACAGCTATTAAGAGTCTTCTCCTTCAGCACAGGCCATTTCTTCTTCTCTTGCCTATTTGGTGTTGCTTTCTCCTCGCCGCCAGCTTGACACCAGCGGGGACCAACCCTTGGAAAAGGCACCTGTTTGCAGGTAATGTCTGCTCCAATGACTTATCCACAGGTTGGTTATGCACCATATGGTGATAGCTATGCAGGGAATCTGTCATTTCTGACCATTCTTCAAATTAGCTTTTCGAAAGCAAAGGTTGTGAATGAGAACACTATCTCATATGTGGGGCTGGCCCATCTGACTCAGGATTCTGCTTCCAACAGTCGTAAAGTATTACTTCACTCCCCTTCTCCCCTTCCCAGGCTTTCTTAGGTCAAAACATGATGGCATCCAACAGAGAAGAGAGGAGGAAAAGAACAAGATCTCACAGCTCAGAGGCACCCTGTGGAGGGAAGAATGTCTTTGCTTTATGATATTGCCTTCATATTGCCTTCATCTGGCATGACGCTACAGGGTTCTTGGGTGCCCTAGGATAGAGCAGACAAACCCCCTGGTGTTTCTGCAAGGTCTAAAAATAAAGCCCCAATACTATCATCCTTCATTTTTAAGATCATAGAACAGTTGGCATGACAGAGAATGCTACAATGCAGCAACAGAACGCCTCTTGTCTGGCTCCATGTATTTTGCAGGGCATCCTGATCCAGCTACGTTATACAGTAGTATGATAGCTCAACTGCATCCCAAAGTACACTGCTGTGTGCTGGAGTCATGATCATGGACTTCATACAGCTGAAATGCGGACTGTCAAGGGAGAGAGAGAGAGATGAACAGAGGCAAGTTTAGGTAGGCCTGGGTGGATCAAGTACCATGGAGGTGCAGATTAGATGCACACCTGGGCAGAGGTAAAAATCTAGGTGTGAAACATATGTCACTGTCTCCTCCTGTGATGCAGCCCATGGCCATATATGTCTGCCCCATCTGCTTTCTTGGCCCACTGCTCATGAGCTATAGCTTATTGCACAGAACTCTCTCTAGATTGGGAAAATGCACTGAAACAAGGGTGGTCAATGGTGTCTAGTCCTGGTACTAATATTTTGTTTTGGGGGTTGCAGGGACCATCAGCAATGTTAACTAACAGAGAAGAAAGAGGAAGTGGCCAGACATCTGTTTCTGGTTTTGAAAAATGGTGCGTGGGGAGGCCAAATGGAGAGGCCTCTGACCACTTTAAATTATGAACCACCACCATTCTTGGAGTATCCCATAAGCAGCAGTTCACTTTTTTGATGGGGTTAAAGGTTTGGCCAAGGGATTCTGTGGACCAGGGACCTCAAAAACAGCCAGGAAGGGCATGCACAACCCTCAAGTACTCTTTGGCCACTCCCGGACTGTGGGAACTAAAGGTGTACTTGCTTTCTTTTCTAGTCTATGCTAAGCATGCTCACCAAATATTTCATTCTTGTATGCCTCATTGCTGAGCAATACTGAATTACCATGAGAGCGATTACTGATATAACCACTTTTCTTAAGTCTTTGCCCATTTTCAGGAAATATTAAATAAAAAAGCATTCTTTTATTATACTCCCATCTCCCATTGTAGTGTAGCAGGAAGGATATAAACATCTAAGTGCAGTATTAGTGCAGTATAACAGCCTGAGAATTTCACATTCCTAACCCCCTGCTGGAAAATTCTTCTTTTTTTAATTTACTTACTTCAGTGCATTTATTCCCCATATTTCTATGAAAAAATACTCAGAACAACCCAATTAAAATAGTCAACCACAAGGCATAAAACTTTCACAGCCAAACAAGCCCTATGTTAAAAGGTAACAGCAAGAAACTGGGTAGCAACAGCTAGAAGTCATTACAAATTAAAATACATAAATCAACAGAGACCAAAAGGCTGCAGGAGCACTGTGCATGTTATCTGCCTACCTGACCAAAATAAAGAAGAAACCAGGCAGATCCCACTCTCTGAGGGAAGGGACTTCCAAAATCTTGGAATTACTGCATAAAATGTCCCTTCTCATGTCTCTACTTTATCTCTAATGGAACACCAAAATACCTGGGTGATATTTTAATTACGTTGTTATCTGAAGGAGAAGACCGCACATGTAGTGTACCATGTGGCTTCTCAACTCCCATGAATCACAAGGTTAAAACTTCCTACAGAATTACACCAGAATACTTCTTCCATCCTTATAAGTGGGAATAAATTACTGTTTTAGCTGACACAATACCTGGTATTGTAAGCAGCACTCCACCCTATGGCTCAGCTCAGATATTTAGGATCCAGTGGTTCTAAAATGCTCCAAGTAACTTGGTTCTTTCTGTTCGGTATTCTTCCCCCTACACTGTTCAGAGAGACCAATGATGCAGTCAGTTTTTTGCAGTTTAATACAAGGTGGTGACTGTCAGGATTATATATTAATTTGAAATATTTTCATAATATCTTTCAAAGCAAAGGCTCCTCAAGGCAGTTTACAAGATAAAATTAGAAAACCCAATTAACTAAAACAACAGCATAAAACATTTTAAATTACAGTGACTGCAAAAAAGTCAGATGTATAAAATAAAGATTTAACCATTCAGTTAAAAGTAGACTGAAGCATCCTTGCCACTTTGAAGACAGGCAGGGTTAAAATATCTAGATGAATCGAGATCACGGATAGACAGTTGCGGCCAGTTTTCTGCTCCTGGAACCCTCTGGGGGCTGTACAGACTGCTAAAAATGGGGGAAAACTGGGAAGAAAAGAAAGAAGAAAAGAGAGGGAGAGACACAGAAGTAGCTAGAGGTCCCCATTCATTGTTGAAAAATGGGGTTTAGGTTTTTTAAAACATTGTTGGGGGACAATAACCTATTTCAAGAGTGAGACACTACCTCTGGAAGCTTCTAGGTGCTACAGTTCACTTGTTTTGTATTGGAAGCAATGGAAGGTAGGGGGAGGCTAGGAAAACACTTGAAGGGGCATAGGCAACGACGTTAAGTGATGTTACTGAAATACTGGCACTAAGTATGTATTCTGGAACATTGTGTTGATGGACTTTGTGGAGACTAATCTTGGAGGCAACATGAACGTTGCTCATCAGAAGGCCAGGCAGAGCTGGCCCTGCCATTAAGTAGAGTAAGATAAATGTCCAAGTGGCAGCCAGAAAACATAGCTGTATGCACCATGCTGTCTGTTCTGCATTTTATAAGGTTACATTAAGTGTAGCAAGGGATAATGTCCCCCTTTCATTGCCGATATAAGATGCAGGGGCCAGGCCAGTCAGCTTTCCTACATGGAATGTGGGAGATGTCATGTTGTCTATCTTGGCCAAGAGTAGGATTAGCATTCTGTTCCTTGGTGCTGTTTGAAAGTATGTGTGTGAGAGAGGTGAGGAGAGACAGAGAGAAGAAAAAGAAAAATACAGGCAGTCTATGAACATGAGGGCAGAAATCACTTAATTATTTCACCAGCTTAGTCAAACTAGTTTTTTTTAAGCATCTATATTTAGTCTTGCATCATACTGCACCAGAAAGCAATATGCCCTGTCTTAAACGCTGCAAATTGGTTGCGTGTGCTCAGCATCATAAAGGAATTTGGATAACCAGATGTAAAGAAAAAGGAAAGGATTAAGAGGTGCATGGTGGGAGCAGTTTTGGCAAGTGCAGAGTGTCATGGAGACTTGAAAAAAGTTGTGTCTGATGACAGTCAAGTCTCAGAAGCACAGCTGTTTTTTGTACCTGGCACCCTAAAATGAGACAGTAAGATGAGGTTCAAAGGAGGATTCAAGGGAGAGCAAGGATGCAGTGTGACTGGCAAGGTCTCCATAGCGTCTTCTGGTGGTGCAAATTCTTCTTCTGACTGATGTGATAGGTGGGGCTCCATTTGGACCACAAGTCCCACTAGAGATCCAGCCCTACCATTAGGTAGAGCGAGATTGCTCTTTCTGCCAGCGTATTTCAAGTGTCATGAATACAGAGGAAACGTTGCTTATTTATTGTGGAATTATTGCATTACATTTTTTTACTAGCGAAAGGGAAATGCTCATAGGATTTCCTAAGTCCTGGACCAAAATAAGTTATCAAATATAGGTTAATATGCACCTTTGACTGAACAGAGTTAGGTGCCATTTGGTATCTGAGCAAGGCTAACAAATGTTTTGGACCCACCCTGAAAATTCCTTTACATAGTTAATTTTTGATTAAGGATTCTTTAAAGCAGCAGTAGTCTCTACTGCTATTTTGATCAAATTTAATTTACGGAAGCACTGCTTCTTCTGCTGCTGACACATATCAGATGTAATGCAGGGCAGTCTTATAGTTGTTTACTTACAAATAAATCCCACTTATTCCAAAGCAAGCATGCATCACATTGCAGCTTATTTGCCTAATTTTCAAGGAATGAGATACATGGAGGTGAAGCAATGTGAAGCTCTGTTTATAACAGGTGTAGGGAATCTTTATTACCTCAAGGGTCACATTCATCTTAGCAAAGGATATCAGGGACCAGGAGCAGGTGGGTCACAGGCTACAGTGAGGAGGGTTCCCTACTTTTCTGCTCATTACAGAAGCCTTATGCATACACCCACACATGTACTACAAACACATGGTGAGGAGACCAAAATCATAACCTTCCCTCTTTCCCTGCTACTCTGCACAGTGGGAAATACTGCCTCAAGGCACTCTCAGTGGCCATAATTTAGGTAGTACTAAATGTTGAAATTGTTCAGACATTTCAAAGTGAGGTCTTTGCAACCCTCTTCTTATCCTTAACTCTCTTTTTTTCACCTAACAGAGAATTACTGTTCACATTTACAGATGAGAAATGTGAGTTAGAAAACATTGGCCAAAATCCTATTGCTTAGTGTGATAAAACATACTAGAGTAGTCCATTAGATCAATCAGGATTTGTAAATCATCTTCTCCATAAGTGCTATTGATTCCAATGGGCCTACTTTAACTTTACTTACCATGTTAAAGGAAGTCACTGTTAGAGTACATCCATTTGATTTAGTGGAACTTATGGAGGGGTTGACTCACCAAAACCCCACTAATTCAACAGGTCTTCACTAGAGTGGTTTACTATGCTAAGCGATAGGATTTAGGCCATTGAGTGGCTTCGGGCTACTATATACGTACATACTAAAACTGAGCTGGCTTGCCAAATCTGGCACCCAGGCACTAGGTCTCCAGTTGCACTCTTACAACGTGCAGGTGTACTTAAATATTTCTATTCACATTCAATATATCTTCAAAAGGTGAAAGTGGCCTTGATGATGTGCTTCCCATTTTTCCCTGCCCACTCCTGCAAGGCCTCTACTATTCACTTCCCCCATTATCCCCCAATGGATAAACAAGGAAGATTATTATAATGATCCCTGAGAAGACAGTATCAGGAATTATGGTGATAAATCAAAAGAGACAGCTGATACAGAAATCACAGCCCATAATTTAATATATGGCCATTAGCTCGTCTGGCAAAAACCAGACCCCCATCCTCTTCCTGCACCCTGAATACCCTTCTCTCTGTGGCCCCTCCCTTGCTGAAATGTGCTTCTCGCTGAATTCTTGTAGTGGCTTCTTAAACTTTTGCTGTGTGGGTGCTTGCAGGTGCATTAGTAAGATCATCATCAAACATGTCAGAAACGGAAGAGAAAGTACTTCGAAGGAGCCTACTAGCATAGTCCTTCAAGGGCTGGGTGATTTTGCATGATATTTGCTCTACAGTCTGTGCTCATTGTGCTGGCCCATGTTGGACTCCTCTGTGCTACCCCCTAGATCTGGTAACTTGTTCTTCAGGCGTAGCTGTTGAGAAGCTGTGGTGCTGCATGTGTCATTTCCATCCCAACTGTCCTGCTCACCCCAGAACTTGGATACATTACTTTTCCAGATTTCCTAGCCAGTATGGACATGCATACTGGGGGGTGGGTGGGCTTTGGAGAATTCTAGTCCAAAAAATTAACTATTCCAATCTCTGAATCGAACAAGAAAGTCAGAAGGGCAGATTGATTGCAAATATATTATGTTGGATGCCATTACTGTCTTCCTTGCAGTTAGAAACCTGATCAGACAGGGTCCTTGACTGCAGACAAGACTGTGGTTGGGTTCAGCCAAAGGCATTCAGAGTCACCCTTCAGATCTTCCGGCTCAGTCTGGAAAGGCTGGGGAACAGGAGGGCAGACAGGGCGAGCACAGTCGTTAGCCAAACAGCAAGGCAGTTGCCTCAAGCAGCAGAATGCTGTGGATGATAGCAAGACTGTCCCCCTCCAGGCCTGGAGAAATCTTGGAGACAATGTTACTGACGTAGCCAGCTGAAAAGCTGTGGTGCTATGGAGGCAGACAGGCGGTAATTAGATGTAAAAGGGCAACCCCAGTGCTGCCAACATTCTCCTCCTCTTCCTCCCCTTTCTGTTTCCCCCTGTGAGTGTTGCTGCCATGGTGGCAGGAGGCAGGGCTTAGGCACAGCTTCTCTTCTTGCTTGATGCCTGCACTGGTAGCAGATATGACCTCAGAGCCCCATCACATATTCCCTTTCAGAAAAAAATGGAAAGGGACATGCAAATTGAAAAGCTTTCTCCTCACCCTAGCAAACAGTGACAAGAGTTAGAAACGTTTAGCAAAACTCCTCGTGCTGTTACTTAACAACAGTGTCTAAGGTTCTTAAGAGGAAGCAATTAAACTGACATAAACACATATTTTGTGCTTGGACTGTATATATGGAACAAGGCCCTCTCCAAGGGTGCCCTCTTAGTGTCCCCAGTACTGTTAGTTTTATGTCAGATAAAGATGCTTCTCCTCTCCCACGTATTTTAGATTTTTATTATTTTAAGTTTTCATTGTATTCTTTATCTTGTTTTCAAGCTGTTTTATAGCTCTATGAAAGGTCCTAAGAAGTTTCTCCTAAAGACTTTCAGTAAATGCTACCTTTGTTAGTTTACATTGAAGGTGTTTTGTTAAACACCTTAATAAATGCCATCTCAGTAAACAGTTTCTGTTCAAGGGCCAGTTTTTAGTGGGGTTTTTTTTTAACCCAAATCAATTAGATTATCCACGAAGTGCATTGACTAAGAGAACAAGTGCTAGGCCTCAAACCTCGAAGGAGCTTGTCTACTTTCTCAGGTTCCACAAGCTGAAATACATCCATAATAATACCACAAGATGGTGTCATCTTAGCCCATTGCAGACCCTCTTAAAACCTTGGTGCCCAAGTTGGAACAGATTTGAACAACTTTATCCACAAAACATAATGGAAACTGGTCACTGTGGGCTTCTGGAAATGTAACTGCTGTCTTAGGTCTTTGTATACAAAACCAATAACAACAGGCCCATATTGTGCTGATGCAATGCAGTGGCATTGGAGAAATAAACTATCTTTGCAGCTAGCAGCAACACAGTCAGAATAGGGGTGAAAATCAACTTTTACACTGAATTTTTAACCATCTGTATATCAACTGAAATGTTTCATTGCCATCTGCTCTTCAGAATATGAACTGGCTGAGATGGCTTTCTGATTTGGACTAGGATATTATTTGGGCACCATCATACTGATAGCCTTGGATAATATTACATTCCAAATGGAAATCAGGATCACCAAGTGCAGGAAACTTCCTCAGAGACCTCAGGAAACCTGGATCCCCCAACTTTCCAGGGGTGGATCATAACATTTGGTCTTCTACCCCTGAGGATGTTCCGGGTACCTTGAAAGTACAATTTGATCAGATATGGATTTGTTCTCAACAATAGACTTAATAAGGGCTCTTCCATCCACAGATCATCTGCTCCCATTACCAAATAGAACAGCAAATCCAAAGTTTGCTTCACTGCATGTTTTAAGCCCAATATTACTTGAGAGTTATAATTCGCATGGCAGCACTGAAATCTCCAGCTCTTCCAGACAAGTTGGACTCTCTATGGACACTGAAATCCACCACAACGAGATTTGCAGGAGCTTGTCCACCTCCAGATGTTGTTGAACTATAACCTTCTTCAGCCATTCTCATCATTGACCATGCTGGTTGGTGATGATGGAAACTGGAGTGGAAGACCAGTTGGAGGGTCCAGGTTCTGCAGCTGTCCTAAAGACCATCAGCATTGAGGTGAAGTCACCTGAAAACACCTATGAAACACTCATGTCTGTGCACTGTCCTTGCCCATCTGTGGAGGAGAAAGGCAGTCATTGCCTTGCAAGATGATTTCAATTATAGACAGACATTTTCCAATCAGCATGACATGTTCTCATTCCAAGGAAGCCGGAGAGGGAAATGCATGGATGGTGTGTATGTGTGTGTTGTGAATGTGAGAAACAGTTTCACAACTAGCCGTGCACATAGAAATTACCAGCCCACACAGTGACACTCTTAAACTTAGGAGCCTGCCTTTGCCTTTGGAGAGGAAAATTATGTGCTTTCCTATGCCGGTATTAAATTCTGTATTGACATAGCAATTGCTGGCTGTGTTTTAACTATTGTGGTTTTGCACACTTGCACAAAAGGTCAAGGTGATGCATCATGGGCTTTGAACAGCAGCAGTTCTATTGCTTTGATTACCTTGGATTGGGCTTGTGGCTGACATTAATATTAATGAGAGCTCTTTTAACTCAGGTAAATATGTGTGTGGGTGTTTTTAGGCCTGTCCAAACCCTAGAGCTAAGGAGCAATGCCTCGGGTGAGCCACACACAGTGTTCCCTCTAAGTTTCTGTCCCACTGCATGGGAGCTTCACTCTATGTGCGCGTGGGTGGGCGAGGCTTAATTCGAAATGGGAAATAAACAAACTGGCTGCTGGTTGCCTGTGCACAACCCCGATAGAGCTCTGGGCAAGCGCAAGGGCACAGCTTAGAGGGAACATTGGCCACACACAACACATTGTGCCTGAGCCCTGGCGATGCTTACATCCAGCAGAGCTGAATTTTCTAGACCCTCTGAATAGAAAACTTGAACAATGGGTGCATCAAAGCAAATATTGATTAAGCTGCCTGGTTATTACAAGCCAGATCTCATCAGTGCTGGCTTGCTTTGAAATTAACTACAAACAGGACAAGCAGAACCAAACGGGCTGAAGCTGCAGATTCCTGCATTAAATGACTGGTTAGAAAACCATGCTTGCAGACTGCGGCAGATGAGAGGAAAGCAAGGCTGTTAAGTATATGAATGGCGTTGTTCTTGCTTTCTTCCAGTGGTGGTGGTCAGCAGCAGCAGAGGTTCTAGGGGAAGAAAAGCCCTTGGGGCTGGCAGAGAGCCTTCAGCAAAACCAAGCAACTGGGAAAACTTGTCATATGTTCTGTTGATAAGGGTGCATGGGGCAAGTGTGCTAGTAGGAAAGATAGCAGCAGCTGCAGCTGCTGGTTTATTTTGTCACTTCCTTGGCTGCTGCAAATTTCTTTTTCTCCTGGTTCTGTATTGCCATATTGTCTGGTCACCAGGTTTTACTGAGAAGCTGGGCCCATTTACCTGGCTCCCCCTCATGCCTTTTTCCATAATCAGCTAGCCTAGAAGCCGTTCCGCCCACTTCCAACAGATGAGTCTGGCCCTCTGACCACTGTGACATTTTATCCCTGAGATCCAGGTTTTGGACCTGAGGAAATCACAAGGAAAGGGATGCAACTGCACAAAACTAGAGTTATCTTATCCTTTGCCTCTGGTAGCAAAATACCTTGGGATGGCTCTGTGTCTTAGAATGACTATCTGTTTAATCTCCAGTTAGGCTCACTGTTTTTTTTTTCTTAGCAGAATTTTTGTGCTTAATATATTTGGATGGTCAGAGGTTCCCCATCCCATTATAAAGACACAGGAACTCTGTAAGAAGGAAAAACAAGATGGCGGCCATTTCCACAGGCCATCCAATCCATAAGTTCCATATTAGATCAGCTGCAACCCAATTCTATGCATGTTTACTAGAGAGTAAGTCTCACAGTGATCCGTAAGTAGGTCAGTCCTTCCAGAAAAGGTTGCAGTCAGAAGTCTTACATTGGTTGGCTTATGACATTATAATTTATTTATTTGTTAAAGTATTTTTATCCAGTACTTCAGCTGAAAGTGCTCCTGGAGTAGCTGGCAATTTAGCTTCTTTGAAAAAAAAAATCCAGCTCAAGGCATTTGTTCTCAGGGCTTACAATTGGAAAATCCTCCAGTATAAATGAACAAACAGGAGGAGGAGGAGGAGCAGGGAGGTAAAAAACAGGGATGAGCTCTTAAAGTTATGACCAGCTAGAAGGTAAGTTACTCATGGAAAAGAGGCATGAAAAGCAGATAGTTTCTCAGTACAGCTGATAGACCTCCCCTCTTATTTTGCTTTCCTCTGAGGCAGCTTGACAGAATGGCTGCTGGGTGATGGTTGAGGAATAGCTAAAAGTAGCTGTCATCTTAGCAGAGCTGATGGAAACTCTTGTCTGCTTATTGATTTATGCATATCATGGCCTTCTGCCAGCCACATACCTTGTTTCTATAGGAATTATGTTAGGAGCGTACAACTGGATAGCAAGTTGAGCTATGGCTATGAACATGGGAGTAATCCCTGAAGATGCTCAGGGTAAGGCAAAATGAAAAACTGGTATTTATTGTTCCAATAAATCCATTCAGGATAAAAGAAGATAAAGCCTAAACTTGACTGCAAAAGCCCCTAAAGCTAGCTTCTGTGTGTACAAGGGTGCTGAAGGCCTTCGATGCAGATGAACAAGATCAAAGAACAAAACTATTTCCTTCAGGAAGGGGGAAGTGATGTAGGAGGAAGTAACCTAAGGGCAACAATCTACAAGTAGAGAAAACCAAGAGAAACTGCTTTTCCCACCTGGCTGGCTGTCCCCTCACTCCCCCCCCCTTATTTTAAATAGATCATCACTGCACATATTTTAAAAGTTCTGTCTAAAGCCAGTAGTTCTCAAACTTTTTGAACCCCCCACCATTTAATTTCTTTCTTCCTCTTTCCTCCCAAAGTGTACAGGAATGATTTGAGATGTGAGGATGCGGCATTTCTTATGGACACTTGCTTAGAAATGCTTGTCTCCACCTGGTGAATGTAAGGCTCTCTACATAATCAGTATAACAATGACTTTAGAAGTATTACAGAACGGAATACATTCAACCACAGGCGGATTGTGGTCCATCTCAGGGTGTGTTATATTCCCTCCTCTTGGACTACATGCTGCCTTTCTTCTTGAAGCTACATAGACAAAGCTTAAATTAGTATGGCTGAACTTCCTCTATTGCTTTCTTCCCAAATCAAGGCCCAAGCACACTACTAAATCTTTCTATACCTCTGTTGTACCAAAACATTTATTTTCGTGGTCACATGGTGTATATTTTGGTGGGAGCATCCCTCTTTTTTTAAACTGCATCAATTCATTACTTTGTATTTGAACTGTTATAGCAGGTTACACTACTCTTAATTTTATATCATTTCATTTTCTTTATTGTTTCTTGGGGCAATCAGCCCCCCCCCCCCCGTGTGATAAAAGTGATACATTGACAGTGCAATAGAGAGATCTGAGCCTTCTGTCCTCTTCTCCTTTTCCATTCCCTCCTTTAACTAACCTCTTTGCAAAGGAACTAAATTGACAGCATGGTACTTTGCAAGTCTTTTGCACAGTATTGGGAGGAGGAAACGGGTTTTGAAAGACTTGCAAAGTATTGTGAAGAGCAGGGTTAAAAAAAAAGAGAGGAGATGTAATGCTCCTTTACAATTAAAAGCAGGAAATGTCTCTGCTCAAGCCCTCTTTCTCTTGCTAGGGAGTGGGGGAGGCTGTATCCTTTGAGCTGTCTCCCTCTGAGTAAGGTATTAAAGTTGTTTTTGCTAGCAGAAGCAGCTGTTACTGCTGATGTGTCAATATATTTTTAAAAGTACAAGCTCAGTGGCCATGAAGTGGCCACAACACCCAGAAACCCAACTCCTCTGCAAAGGAAATAAATCAATGTTCACACAGGTTGAAATGATAAGGAATGAAGCCATCCATCATTGGTACAAAATAAAACAACCCTCTTGGTGAGGTGGAAATAAATCAGAAATAAACTGCTGGCCAGGAAAATTAGTCGATCTTGGCTGTGCTTATTGTGCTCAGAAATTTATGAAATGATCTGAAAAACAGCCATATTGGTATAACTGGGTTTCTTTTGCCAGGTGTGATCAAGCCCTCAGATTGAGATGATGGGGCACCAGAGACACAAAAATAATGCAAACTAGTGCTGAGAGTATTTGAGTCCTCCTGCCAAGATCCTGGTGGATGAGACAAAAGCCTTCATCTGATAAGAACCTAAGAAGAGCAATTGACTTTGGTCTGATCAAGCACAGCTAATCTTCTGTACCTATCTGCCTCAAAATCCCATGTCTTTCCTTAGGCTCCCTTTCCGGCATCCTACACTCTTCAAGGAGGGTCTTCCCCACTCCACACCTGTTTGAGAGTTAATGTCTTAAAACAGGGGTGGATAGCCTTCATGAGTCCAAGGACCAATTTTCTGTTCTTGGGATTTTCTTGGGGTCATACAGACTGCCCAAAATACCAAACAACAACAATAAAAACACAAATATGGAGATTTTGGGTTGGGGCAGGGTATTTTTGTGTGTGGAAGGGTGTAAGGAAGGTAAAGCATATGGGAAGCTGTACATGGCCTTTGGGCTGCACTTTGTCCACCTCATCTTAAATAAATCACTCCAGCAACCTGGAAACAACTGGAGAGATTTTCTGTGACAGCACCTGTTGCAGCAGAAGCTCCTTCCTTCACACCTCCATAGTTTGGAACATATATTGGTATAGGATCCCTAAAGAATACACACAAAGCTTGTTCCTTAAATATGGCCCTCAGTTTCTTAATCATTTAATGTTAAGAGAGTGGTGGGCTGCCGTAGGGGGCATCCATTCTGTATCCCACAGATTACATGTGTTTCTGACATTCATTTGTCACAAATTTCCAGGTTCCCAACTGTGCCCCTCTTGATTGCTTGTTTGTTCATTAGATTCCTATGTAACTTTCCCCCAATAAACGTAAATTTGCCTTTGTTGGCACTGCCACGTACATGGTAATTAGGCTTGCTGTGCTTGAAATCAGCACAGTCCAGGTTCCTTTAGCTCTAACACTGGAAGTGGGCACTGTGCCAGCACAGTTTGCATGATCTTGATTGCAAATGAGAATTTGTGTCGCTGTGCCCTGAGCAATATTTTGATCTCTTACTAGCCCTCCGGCTTACACATGCTCAATAATTTAATGAAAATGACTGTGGCTGTGTTTGTCTGTCTTAATCAAGTTCTTGACTGATTCCTGGCACCCATTAATCTGTAAAAGCTCTTCAGCTGCCGTCACAAATTAGTGATATCCAAAGTAAGACCCACAGCTCCGTGGGATATATTCATGCCCCTCCTTGCTTTTAAAGGCACTGGTTTGCATCAGCCATAAAATATTTTGTCTAAATAAATGCAAACAGACCATATTATTCAATCAAACAGTCTGAGCTGGAGTAGTTCATACGCTGCTGCAACCTTCTCTGATTCAGCACTCTCTAGGTATATTGGAGTACAAGTCTTATCATCTTCAGATACTAGAAGGGATGAAAATGATAAAACTCATAGGTCAACACGTCCAGAAAGTTCTAGTTTGGGAAAGTTGCACACTGCATTGTCAAGGTGGACATTATAGAAGGACTTTACTGCTAGAACTATGGGCAGGTTTGGAACAATTACTGTGTTAGCAGTTAGAAGGCACTTTGTAACTATTCTGTCTCTCCTTCTTAAAACAGAAGTAGCAGTTGGGGGAGGGGAGGGGATTATGAGTGAAGGACCAAAATTATATAAATTCCCCACAAAATTCACTGAATGAAACCGGACAATAATGTGATCACACATCTGAGCTCACCCACTCTACAACTGTCTGAAGTGCAACACCTCCTGGATAAAACTGGCATAGGAGATTCAGCCCAACTGTCCATCTAAGATGGTGGTTCTACAATTAGGTTTTGGATCTCTCTCATCTCCTCAAACCTCATCTTTCTGTGAGCTATAAATAGCTGCATGTATCCAAAATGGTGGAGCTTCTGATTTGCCTTTTATACCTTCCTTCAAGTGGTACAAACCAATCTGCTGCTTTGGTTTTCCCCAAGGAAACAAAAGAACATGGTTGACAGGTCACAATCCAGAGACACCGTTAGGAGACAAGGTGGCTACAGCTTCTGTTGCTCACTTCCATCTCACATCTGTTGTCTTATGTGTTACAGCATTTAGATGAAGAGAAAAGAGAATGTGATTGCAGAAATGCTAGGCAAGATGAGCCATGATGGTTTCATCCTCTGATTCTTCTTTAAAAATAAAAATGTAGTATTCTTCAGGGACAGTCCTAAATAGGAAGCTGTTTTATACTGAGCCAAACTATCAGTCCATCTAATCCTGCACTGTCTTCTTGTTTTAGCTGTTACTTTCTGGGATTCAGAGAGCTAGCTTTCCCAGACATACCTGGCACTGTCAGGGATTGAACATTTCCACATGTTCTAACACTGAGTGGTGGTCCTTCCATATGGACAACAGAGGTAGTTGAGTGTGTGCCACCATTTTGAATTCCAGGTAGCTCTGGAATTCAAATCCATATGCAGGAACACCTTTTTTTTGCAGCACCTCTCAAAGAAAAAGCAGGCATTTTTTAATTTTTCTTAACTGCAACTCACAAAACACCCCACTCAGCAGAACCACGAGAGCATTCTAGGAGTTTTACTCTCCCTGCCTGCCCCGCAAAAAACCAACCAAACAAAAACTCTGCTGTTACTGAAGAAGCATCAGGCTGTTTTCACTGTTTGGAAGCATAAGATGTCAGTGAAAACAGTGTGTCCATTGGGCAGAACCAGAAATCACTTGATATTTTCTTTATAGAGCTTGTCCAACAGCACTGTTTCTGAGTGAAGTGTTAAGAAAACCAGTATTTTAGCAATTGATTCTTTTTCATTCGCCAGGAAAACTGTACTGTAATAGTCTAGTTAGACAACCTGATAAAGAGTTTAGCTTTTTCAACATCACAAAAGGAATGATTTAGAACGATATACCCATCTTTTTTCTGCCCACAAAAGTGAAGCACTGTAAGTGCCAAGTATGAAACAAAACAATTATATTGAAATATTTCATGTCGTGCCTATGTGGCAAATGTGACAAAACTGAGTGCATCCTTAAAATAGCAGCCGCCGTCTTTTTTTCCAACACAAAAGTGGATGATTATTGATGGAAATGAGAACACAGTGCACAAGAATGGGGAGAAGAACAGTGCACTTAACAGGAGGGACAATAAATTCTCCTTGCCAGAGTACTTGCTGGTATTTTATCAGGCATGCTGCTGTTGCATTTCATTTCTAGTGGAGGTCGAATCCGTAGAATGCAGAGGACATTGAGCTATCAGTAGATCCTTTCTCAAATTCCCTAAAGTTGGGAGAACAATGCCCAGAGTTTGGGAAAGCTACTCTTTCGGGCTATAGTTCCTGGAAATTCCCAATCTTTATAACCCTGACTTTTCCAAGCTTTGGAAGTGGCACAGCAAGAAAATGGTAATATGACTTCTGAGCATTGGCTTCCAAAGTTCATGAGGCACAAATTGAATGACATCGATGCTGTGGAGCGAAAGTCTCTGTGGTTGCACCCCTCACTGTGCAATCAATATTCTTTCTCAAGAGTCCTTGAAAAAAACATCAGCCAAAGAGAGTCAAGCTGGTTTTAGGGACTGCCAGCATGGCTGCTGGGCCAGAGTAGGGGGAAGTGCAACTACCCAGTACTGCTGGGAGGGAACAGCAGACACTGAGCAAAGAGGATGTTTGTAGCTATCCTGTTTTTAGGGGATACTGTGTTTATGTAGCCTTTACCCTGAGATTAACTGTTTTTATCCCAGGATAGTTACCATCTGCCTTCAGTTTATGTGCTGAGGTAAATTATAATTAACGACTGATGATTTTTTTTTTTAAAAAAACCTGGCTTTATTTTAAGCCCTTTGGTGGGTAACTGTGCCATCTCAGGTATTGTTGAACTTCTGCTCTCATCAACCCAAACTAATATGGGCAATGAATTGAAGCTGCAGTCCAGCATCTGGGGAGCCATAGTTCCCTACCCCTGTCCACCGCAGGAAGCAGGCATTATCTGTTCAAATAATTAAACCCATGTTGAAGTAATGAGTAATAGCAGTTCTGCAATAATTTTGCATTTTGTTGTTGTTTAGTCGTTTAGTCGTGTCCGACTCTTCGTGACCCCATGGACCAGAGCACGCCAGGCCCTCCTGTCTTCCACTGCCTCCCGGAGTTGGCTCAAATTCATGTTGGTAGCTTCGATGACACTGTCCAACCATCTCATCCTCTGTCGTCCCCTTCTCCTCTTGCCCTCACACTTTCCCAACATCAGGGTCTTTTCCAGGGAGTCTTCTCTTCTCATGAGATGGCCAAAGTATTGGAGCCTCAGCTTCAGGATCTGTCCTTCCAGTGAGCACTCAGGGTTGACTTTTAGCCTTTTGTTTCTGTTCATGGGGTTTTCTTGGCAAAGATACTGGAGTGGCTTGCCAATTCCTGCTCCAGGTGGATCGCGTTTAGTCAGAACTCTCCACTATGACCTGTCCGTCTTGGGTGTCCCTGCACGGCATAGCCCATAGCTTCTCTGAATTACTCAAGCCCCTTCGCCACGACAAGGCAGCAATCCGTGAAGGGGATTAGATTAATTTTGCATAGGTTGTATTATTTTCCATTATTATACAACCTATGCAAAATCTTAATAAAGATTACATGATGTGTAATCTTTATTCATTTGCTTAATTTAATTTGGTTCCTTTAGTTGTGGGGAGGAGCAAGGAAATAAACAGGGCACTGAAGCCTTCCATGTTGGATTTCCTGTTCAGTCCAAGCCCTGGCCTCCAAGATCGCACTAGACTGGGCTTCCCAATCTGGTGCCCTCCATGTGTTTTGGACTATGATTCCCATCATCCCCAGGCAGCATGGCCATTTAATAATGCTGGCCCTGAGTGATGGGAGCTGTAGGCCAGCACATCAGAAGGACATCAGGCTTTGGGAGCCTGGCTTAATTACAAGAGGGACTTCCTAACATGTCCCAGTTCCTCCTATTATATCAGTGGAAGAGGTGAGACTTTCCATGAGTTTCAGCTGCAATCCACTTCTTTTTGGCTGTTTCTCTCTAAGGAGTCTCTCCTTCAGTTGTTACTCCACCTGGACATTATACATGTGTTAACTCTAAGAAGAATTAGTGCCAGAATTTATTTATTTTCCTGTTTCTTCCCTATCCATTTTTCCATTTGAATCATGCCTATTAGATTTTAGGCCCATGGCGTACTTTAATCTTTATAATACTCTTAGAAAAGAAGAATATTAAGCTATTGTTGTCATCATCATCTGGCAAACAAAGAGGATAGATAATTGTTTTGAAGGGGAGAAGCCAAATTCTCATGAGGTTGAATTTCATGCCAGATATTTTTGTTTGTCTCTTTATGTGGTTCTATATACCTCAGTCCTTTGAAGTCAAGAGAAAAGGGCCTAAATTCTAATGTTGCATAGTGTAATGGAATTTTCTTCCCCTTGCCTGTGTAGCCCCCAGATCTTGCTCCAAAATAGCTCCCTATGGTTTCCCAACCATTAAAATAAGATGGCAACATTTTTTTAAAAAGGGAGGACAGACCTCCATTTGAAGAGCTGCTAGAAAACAATCCTTAATTTAAGGAGAGTTTTCCATTTGAAGGGCTGTCTAGTCCCAGTATGATTTAAAGATAAAGAACCATAAAGAGGGAAATCAAGGACTTTAACATTTGCCTATCTGTAGTTCGCAGCACCTGAACAGCAAATGCAGCAGGTACATAAGTTACCTGGTCACTGTCTTCTCCACTATGATGAGATGTACTGTAATTCTGCCTACATTATAAAAATCCCTTTTAATTTTGCATCTATACATTTGCAGTTTTATGGAAGAGCGTCCTCTTTTGTTGTCCTTTTTGCTGATGCATGTTGTCCTTTGTGGTGATAGGTTAAATGGCCACTGTAACTCCAGAATAGGCTTTTGGAGTGCTCAGGGGTCTGCAGTGGACATGGAAGATTTCTTCTCATTGGCCAAGCATGCAGGATTCCACTGTTTGGCAGCTGGAAACTGCTGAGAACTCTCATAGCTGGTTCAGTCTTTCTTGATGCGCTGTGAGGGGGATACTTCACCTTCTGGTTTTTTGCTTTCACTTGAGTCTATTGGCAGAACCTGTCATCATCTAGGGAGCAGTCCTGGAGGCTTCTGTTTTGGGAGGAGAATGAAATGTGTTACAATGGGCACATAACAGTATGATTCAGTGAGGTTGGCGACTGGGATATTCAATCCAGAGCAGGAGTCTGGGTCCTCTGAAGAGATGCATTGGAGGATGGGAAGTAAAACCACCAATGAAATGGTTTTTAGTGACTCAGACTCCAATGGTGCCTCAGCTTTTATAATCAACTATAACCCTATTTTACAATTGTATCACACAAAGTAAATGACCCAAGCAATTACACTAAGCAAAATAATAGAGTAAGTGGGTATTCCATCACATTCCTTTATCTTCATACCAATTCCTATTGGATCGAGTTCATTCTTAGGACAACCATGACTGTTAAAATACTAAGTCTATATTGATTATGGTACTGGATACATATGGACCACCTCCACTGGAAAATCTGTGTTGAATTGTTTTCCATATATTTTTATAGCTTTTAGTTTTGTTCATGATCATTATTTTCCACACCTTCATTGTCCACATTGATCAGCCCAATTCTTACACTTCCTGGAGGTGATTCATTAAGAAGTGAATTCTGCAGCCACAGAAGCGCAACCTTAGTTTATCATTTATTTGCCATATTGGTCCATGTTGACCAAATACACTCGTACACCCAGAATGAGCTGGTGGAATTCTGTTAGGCCATTCTGGTGCTGGTGTAATGAGATGTGAAAGAACAGGGAGTTCTTCTTCATCTGAGGAGAAGAAAAGATGTAGCTTTTTTATTTTGCAGTCATCCAGAAATGATATCTCCAGAGACTATTGAAGGAGGACATTTTAAGCGTAGGAAGGTCTATAATTTTCATCTGCCTCTTTACTTAGAGCTGTCATCCATATAATTCTCCACTGGGTATGTTACAAATGTTTCAGTGATTTCCTCTCCCTACCCATCTGACTGATAAAACTGAGTAGCTAATTGTTCAGCAGTAATGACAAAGATTAACAATATGCCAATGGCCTGTTTATAGCCTCTTGTACCCGTTGAGAAGTAACTGAATTCAGGCACTGGGATGAGAAGCCTCTAAAGCCTAGACCAGTACAGATTGCTCAGAAGATGGGGAGTGGGGGCAGTCACAGCAATGATCCTCTATTTCTCTTCTTTTATGACCAACCCCCTTCACTATGGTGCAAGTTGCACTACAATAATGGAGCCCACACTAACATTATCAAATTGCCATGATTCCTTCCTTGTATTTCTCATGTAGAGGCCCATTCAAGTCTGTATGTGAGCTTACCCATTATACCCACAACAAGGGTACTGAGACAGGCACAAAACTCTGCTATAAACCTAGATGCCAGCTGTGTCCCCCATCTTTTTTGGCAGCACTATTACAGGTCTCAGCAACATCACACACAACTGCAGGGGCTCACTTATTTGCTCAGCTTCTATCAGGAAGCATGCTGTCCTCCACCAGCAGTGTCCCTCTGCGTTTGACACAGAGCAGACAGGACCATCGCTTTGTGAGAGAATGAATGGACACAAATCTGACATCAGAAACAGCAACACACAAAAGTCACTGTCAGAACATTTTAACCTCCCAGGACATTGTGTTGCTGATCTCAAAGTAGCTACAAGTAGAATTACAAAGGTGTTTAAGAGAGCATCTGAATGGGTTATATCTGTAAACTCCGGTATCTATCTCAAGGATTAAAACTGAGATTGAAGCACACCACATATATTAATAAACTGACTTCCCCATACTCTTGTGTATAATCAAATGGTTGCTTTTGGGAAAACTCAGCACAACATATTACTTCCTGAAAGCTCAAGCCTTTGCATCTACCCACTGCCAGGATTGGCAGAATGTTAATGTGATTAGCACTCTGAATGCCTATTACCTGTTCTGCTTCCAGTTGAGCAGACCCCAAAGGCAAAGTCTTGGAAGGCTAAAGCACAAAACAAGTCCAGCCAGAGGACCTCAGAATTGGGATAAATGTGATGCAGAGGTCTTACCTGAGATTCAAAGGCAAAATCAAAGAGCAGTCCAGTGTCAAGCCGGCCCAGATATATCAGAAAATAAGCAGGGAGAGTCCAAGAAGCATAGTCAAGCCATCCAAAAAGTTTTCAGGAGCCAGGGAGTCAGCAAAATCAGTCAGGACACATAGCAGGCACAAGCTAGAATCGGAAGAGACATTGTCTCCAGCAAAATTCCCACTCCAAGATTAAGGTTTATACTGTTGAGCTGCTGGAGGACTCCAGAGCTCAGCTACAGGCATCTCGCCAGCTGTGAGAAGAACTCAGCCATCATATTTAGCCTGCTGTTCTCCCCGGAAAGAAGAACTTTCCTTCAAAGAGATTTTCAACTCTGAGAAGGCCTCTTCTCCCAAAGCGATTTTCTCTACAGGCCAGCACTTCACATAGAGAAAGCTTCTTCTTCTAGTGTTAAATGGCAAAGCAGAGCCAAAGGGCCTATGACTGCCACCTACAGATGACTGACAATCAAAATATAATTATAGATCACTCATTAAATTACAGGATTACAAAAAAAGAGACCATAATCCACCTAAAACTGAGTTTCACAAATTATGACCTTCTAACATACTCCCCAAATTACCACTGTGACTTACTTATCAAAAGACCAAACAAACAACCCCTTTCCTCTAAATCAGTGGTTCCCAGCCTTGGGTAACCAAATTGCTCTGGGACTACAACTCCCAGAAACCTCAGCCAGCACAGCAGGTGGTGAAGGCTTTTGGGAATTGCAGTCGAAGAACACCTGGGTTACCCAAGGTTGGGAATTACTGCTCTAAATAATCCCATAAAAATATGACCTATGGTCTCTGGCACACCACACATACCACATAGTTCACAGTTCAATTTACCTGATACTAAAAAGATCACTCCACAATACCTGAAAAAAGCAAGCCTGATGTAAATAAATAAATAAATAAAATTGGAAATCTTGCAAAGTAGCACTAAAAGAGAAAACTCTATCCTCCCACAGCTTTTGCCACTAACATCACCTACAGTACAAGCTTCGAGCTGGACTTGTGTCTTTATCTTATCCTGTGCCGTTTTTGTGAGTTAAGCCTCCTCCTCTGACTCAGATGTTGTCTTCTTCTGGGGATTCCAGTCTCCTGCATTCCCAAGGGTCTGCAGCACTTGGCACTATCCTCCACTCCCATTAGAAACTGGGTGGTTCTGGATCAGCCTCACTGTCATCCAGCAGGGTCATGATACTACTCCACTCCCCAGGAGTCTTATCTGCAGACCCTGAGGGCCTGGCTCACCGGGATAGTGCTGGTGAAATAAGTAGACCCCACCTCTGGAGCACAATCCCCTCTCCCCATCCCTGACAGGAAAAATACAGTAGCAATGGATTAAAAACCTAACAGTCCACTGTCTTTTTTTGCGACATCTAAAATTTGCTTGAGGCAGCTGTCCTGTTCTGTCTAATAAGAGGGTTAACCCTGATAACTACTGTGCTGCATGAGTGCCCCCACACAACGGTCAAATATGGGGCAGAACCCATAGCCAGTGCCCTTGATCATCTCTAGTCAGATGAAAATTGGGGTAAGCTAATGAGCCGAGCCAGCTTTCTGACAAAGTAGTCACTATGGGCAACAGATTCCGGAAGGCTTGCCTGCCTTTCCTCCTCATCTTTTGTGTATTATTTAGAAAGGAAAAGGGCCGGGGTGGGGGTGGGGGTGGAGAAAGAAAAACATAAAACCAAAAGAGTTATTAGTTGCAGCCACTGCTGTATCTGTTCTGCTTCAGATACAAATAAAAGAGAAGCTGCTACTTTTCAGTACTGTTTGTAAGGAAGGCCGAAGAGTTTTGCAGTGCAAACTGATGTACATATAACACAAATAAAAGCAACAGAGTTCTGGTACCTTAAAGACATAAAAGTTTTATTGCAACCTGAGCTTCCATGGATTACAAGTCACTTCCTTAGACTCATGGGGTGTACATTTATGTAGAGAGAATGTGGTAGAAGATGGCTGTATACCTCAGTGAGTTAGGTATCTGGCAGCAGAGCCAGAGGTTGGGAGTTTGATTCCTCACTGTGCCTCTGCAAAAAGAGCCAGCCTTTGTAGCCTTGGGCAAGCTGCACAGTCCCAGGGCAGCCCCAGAAGAAGGCAATAGTAAACTACTTCTGATCACTCTCTGCCTAGAAAACCCTAGAAAAGCAAAGTGTGCTGCTTAGATATTGCCCCATAGTGCTTCAAGCACCCTCTGGGCAGTTTAATTTAATTATGCAGGCTACACATTGCGTCTCCCCTAATGAGCTGGGTGCTCAATTTACTGACCATGAAAAGATGTAAGCCTGAGTCAACCTCGAGCCACCTACCTGAGCTCAGGATCGAACTCAGGTTGTGAGCAGGGTCTTCACTGCAGTTCTGCAGTTTAACCACTGGACCACAAGGTTCCTCATGAAAGAGCCACTGTACGTTGGAATAGACTTGACAGCACATGATTAATGTGGCAGAGGGGTGAGGACAAGGTGGGATGGGAAAAAAGAGATTGTACTTGTAACTGTCATTTTCTCCCTTCACCCCTGGTGTCAATCCCTCCGCTATGTTCTTTGTGTATATGATACTGTAGACTTGCCTAACTATCATGTAAGTTCTGTGTGTCTGAGGAGGTGGATTGTATTTTTGCTATATAAGCAGAAATAGATTAGTATGGTAATCTTGTTAAAAATCTATTTATGCTTACTCCAAAATAAGTCCCACTAGTTTTGTACAAATGTGAAAACGTAAGCAGGGTTCACTTTCTCAACAGATGCCTTCAAAGTTCTAACCAGCAGTTGCAGAAGTTGGAATCAACTTATAGCTTACTATTGTTTTTACTCTTATATTGCTGTGAATCTTAAATTTCTGAAAAGAGTTTCAGACAATGGTAAGGAAATGATTATGTCCTTTTTGAAGAACTAATTCTGCATATATTTTCTTGGAATTAAACTATGGCTCTTTCAACTCTTACTTAGCTATTAAGTCAAACTGAGTTAAATGAGTCTTACACCTTAGCAAATGTGCATACAGAATTGATATACTTGTATAAATTAGGAAGCAGAGATTGACAAAATCAGTCACAGAATCCCCCAGCTAATGTAATCATTGACTATTCTGGCAAAGGGATCCTGGGTTCCAGTGTGCTCATGGATATATACGGACAAAAAACTGAATATGGCAAAAGATTTTCTTAAAAAAAAATACACACACACACACAGTAGGATGGCTAGAATTCTATTGATTATTTACCCTGCTGTAAGTGCAGTGGTGTCAACTGCAGAGCAAATTGTTGCTAGTTAATGAATTGCCATTTGTATCCCTCATCTCATATCAACCCATACAACTGACATGCAATGAAAGATACAAGCAGTGATTGTTTTTTTGGTTAGCAGCAATTCATCGAAGTTGTTCACATTATTGCACTTTTGCCAGTGTAATTAGCCGACAGGATTCTAGTTATAACCAAAGATGTAGTCTTTATCTCTGAAGGAATTTATGCCTTCTTTTTCCCCTTGATTTCAGCTGTGTGCCCTTATTTTTCTTTGCATTTTTTCCTCCAAATCAGATGATAGTGTCACTCACGGGGGTTTCCTCTGGTATTCTCATTCTCTATGGGTGGCAATACACTACCAGTAAAAAACAAACCAACAACTGTCTCATGAGAAGCCTCTGTGCATGGCAAAAAAAGTCATTATTTCATTATTTACATGAAACTTACAATGTACATGGCTGCTTTATACAGTCTGTGAGTGTGATTACTCTGGCAGGAATGTGATTCACAATCTCTTTTGCAACTCCATTCAATTTAGGTCAAGCCGGTTTGTTTCAATGCCAGTGTCCACACTGGCTCTTCATTCCAATGCAGTTCGATCCATGCCCACAGCCCCTTTCATACCGCCTTCCTGCCAATCTATGGAGCTCCTTTTATGGTCTGCCACCAAGCCTCTGGAACTGTTTAGAAGAGGGTTGCATAGCTGGGGGGGGGGGGGGGGGGGGAAGGGACAGTTTTCCAGAGTTCTCTATACAAAGACATGCACATATTGTCATGGAAACATTGTTTTCTGCTGGAGTTTGTCGGAGTTGTTTTGATTTTATATGATTTTGTCTCTTTTTTTGTTTGTGTGGAGGTGAGCTAGCCTTAAACTAATGTAGCAGTGCAGTGATAAGGTGATCTAGTGCTAGATTCAATAGCTGATTTGTTAAAAAATAAATGAAAAATACTTTGGGGTGACTAGAAAGATAGTGAGGGTGGGTGTTCCCACAGTCCCAAAAACCATGCCCCAACTTACTACATCACCAGAAAAGTACCCAAAGTCATACACAGCCGTCCTTTTGTAGAACGGAACAAATGATCACACAGGCAAAACACAGTTGCTGTGGTTAGAAAAAACAAAGCCCCTGATGATGGGGGGTGGGAATCTGGATTGGAAAGAAAAAAGAACCGGTAGATTCATATAAATTTATGTCACTTAATCATTGAAAAATGTTTCAAATTCACTCATGCCAATTCCAGAGCAAATTGTGAAATATTTTCCAGTGTATCCACAGACTGTGTCTCTTTACTGAGAGGAGACAGACAGCAGCCCTTTGGGCTGCTTTGATTGCTGAACACAGAGGCTGCCTGTAGGTCACTTTCATTTCTCTGCTCTAATCCTTTTGTAAATGATCTCACCCGTCAAGCCCTGCCTTGTTGTTTATCAGGAGCTAACCAGGTGTTGCCAGTATGGAGCTCTCTTCCTCAGCTTCAACAGAGGGAGCAACTGGAATGAAGGCGGCTTCCAGCGGGGGCCTAGATAATGCTGTTGCAGCTAAAAGAGCTGTGATTCAGTTCTTCAAAACAAAAACAAAAACTTTATGAATGTGGTATATTGACCACAATTCAAACCCCCAGGAAATGTCCCAATATTGCTGCACAATACTGTGCCTGCATTGCCAGCAGGAAAAAGGATGGCAAGTTTTACATAGCAAAGGGCAGCCTGAATATTGACAACACCCATGGCAGCAGTCAAGATGGTCTACAGGATACCCTGTTAGGCTCACTACCATTCACAAAGTGACACCAAGAAGGGAAAATCCCAGAAGTTGGCTCCTTTTTTCATTAGTTAACCATTGCTTACCCAAACACAAAGCAATTGTCAAGGCTATTTGTTTGACAAGTGTTATGAGCCCCAGAAGAGTAGGAGACCCTTGGAGAAGATGACTCATCCTTTTTCACAAGCCCACCCAGCCAGAGAGAGGAGGCAAGCTAGATGTATGAATAGAAGTCAAAATATACATTTGGGGAGAAAGGATTCCACTTTGGAGTGCGAAAAGAAGAAAGATAAAGGACAGGAAAAGGCAAGCTCTGAAAAGTGTCTTTTGGGCTGCTGGAATACCCTTCTAGGCATCTGAATGATGGGGAGATGGATTAATGTTCAGCTGATGCCCCCACTTATGATCAACTCATATATGGAGATTGCAGTCCCTGGCCCTAGCAGTTGCACATTACTTCAGAAGGTCCAAGTAGAATCTGTATCACTGATCCTATTGACAATAACCTATTGCAGAAATGTGAAGTAGAAGGTCAATCATGCAAGCATCCCATCGCACAACCATTTGTGCGGTCAGCCTCACAACCATGCCGTAACAGGCATTGTTGGAGTTAGCTGGACGTTTACACAATTGTTCTTTCACTTTGTAGTTCTGCAGCAGGTTACTAGCTCAGGAGCATATAGCTGTTCACACAGGATCTAAATGCAGAGAGCTTGAAAATAAACACATGTTGCTCAGATGGGAAAATGTTGCTTCAGTCTTCTGCAATGCTTAAACTCCTGAAAGGTGCTGCTCTGTTCTCTTGTCTCTCACACTCAAATGTGTGTGTATGAACACTCATATACACACAGGATGACTGGTGTGTGATCTGGTGAAGCTTCATACAATTTTTAACAATTTATTCTGTAATTACCTCCTTGCACATCACTGACACTTTCTCTGATTGCACACCTCTGACTCATATATGCTAACTGAACCTTCTCCAAGATAGCGCCTTTTAGATGTGGAGACTGTGTTGGGTAGGGATGATGGGAGGTGTAGTCCAACCCATCTGGAGAGCTCTGGGTTAGGGGAGGTTGTGCTAATGCATTCAGGCAAAGATTTCTCTGCTCGAGTCGCTCTCTGAAATGTTCACACTTTTTGCACTCATCTCTTTCCCCATTAACTTGTCTTCCTGGTTGACTCCTCCTTTTGTCTGAGAACAGGGACAAAGCGCTGGTTTTGCTACACATGATCTCAGTTTAATGACAGAAAGGAGCAGGTGTACAGCCTCCCTTCAGCTTCTAAGGAGGAGCAGATTGGAGTCGAGCTGTTCTCTCTCTGTCTCTCTGGTTGATAGAAGGATTAGCATGTATCACAAGACTGACTACAGGAGGGTTATTAAAAGTGATTTGCAATGTAAATACTTTCATCATCAACCACATGTTTTCTTTAGACCTGAGATGACTTTCATAAAGATTAAAGGCACAGGGATTGGTTTATCAGGTCTGTGAGACTGTGTGTGGTGGTGGTGGTGGGGGTTAGCTAAAGATTTCTATGAGTGCATGTGGGATGTAAAACAGTCAGTATAAAAACAAAAAGTCTCTGAATGTTGCGGAGAGAACAATCAATCTGTGCAATTTTTTTTTAAAACTCAACATGAATGAAGGTCATGAAAAAAAAAGTTTTGTATATGTATGGAAAAGACCGAGAAAGAGAGGGAACATTTTCTCCTCAGAAATATGCATACAATCTGGTCGTCGAGGCTGTTGGTGAAAGTATGTAGACCACAGGACTTCTGGCTACTCCAGAGACATTTTACTCAATAGTTGCTTCTTTCTGTCAGTTTGGGGGGCTAGAAGAATAAATCTTAAGGAACATATTTTTGGAAACTAGGCCAAGTATGACTTCAGAAAACTAGAAATGTGAGGACCATTTCTAACATCGCTTCCCAAAGGACAGGTTCAGGATACTGGCAGCCTGCTCAGGAGAGGGGAATGGAAAATCTGTCTCAGGCCAGTGAATAATGATATATGTCCAGAGAGTTTCTCACTAATTACTTCATTATCTCACTGAAATGGCTTTCGTTGCTTAAATCACTAGAGTGGCAAGTGATAAATGCCTCTTCAAGTAGAAAGTGCTTTTAAAAGGAATTATGTCAAGACATCACAATGAAGTTTTCATGTCAAGGTAAATTCTCGTGCCCCGGTTCAGTGCCATTACATCACGCCTTCAGAAGTCACCATTAGCGCTAGACTAATCTTGGATTCTCTTTGCGAGGAGATATTTCTGGATCCGGATCTTAGCAGTCCCAAGCATCAATTTGTTAGCTATTGTTAGGATGTAATGAACAGCCTCCCTTGTGGTATGACTAGAAACAGGACTGGCATCAGGTTTAAGGGGACCCTGGAGAAAGTTCCTCTCTCTCACCTCCAACATCATCCTGGTGCTATCTTGCCAGGAAATGATGATGGAGGTGGTTACTACAACTCTTTGTCCAATGTTTCTCTTCTCAGTACTGGGCTGAGCATTGCTGCCCATTACTCTGTGTGCCCCATTCCACTTGTCAAGCTAGATGTCAACGCAAAGGAGTGGGGATAGTTGCCAGTGTCCATCCCAGTGCTGGGAGAAGCACTGGGTGAAATGGCAGCAGCTTCTGCCATCATTTTAGTTTCTTCTGAATTCCTATGAGCCTCAACATATATGGTGGTATAATAAAGCAATATTTATGTGGCTAATGATGCAGGTGGCAGTTATGATAATTAACAAAAACCAAAGCAACTCAACTTACTAACACCGTCAACAAACTAGGGATGATGGCATGAATTCTGGTGGACCTCACAGGGACTGTGCCTCAGCTTGCTAAGTGCTGAGGCTGATCAACCTTGTCTCAGTTTTTTCTACAGCAGTGAGCTTTAAGCCAAGGGGGCCCACCAGAAATATTATTGAGGATCTATCAGCTCCAAGATATTTAGGCACAAGGTCAGCAAAGTTGGTTCAGCTCATTCTCACTCTTATATTTGAAGAAGCGGACTTGTTCCATGAAAGCTCACATTAAAATATTGCAGCTAGTCTTCAAAGTATCACAATGACTATGTCATCTTTATTTTGTTTTATTGCTTTCCTTTTGTTTTGTGCTTCTTGTTGATATGCTCATCCCACCACTCTCACATAGATCAAGCAGCACTTAGATGTTGTTTACAAGAATGATAAACATGGTGTTAAAATTGTTACTGCTGATAAACTGAATTACAAGTCTGAATGCCTTTATAGGAGTGAAAAACAACCCTGAACATATAAAACTAGCATGTCAGAGAGAGGACTAGTATAGAACACTTCTTGATATCTAGTTTTCTGTCTACAAGTATTTGTTCATGTTGGGGAACTAAGAAAAAATATAAACCCTAACTTTCAGTCTGAAGTGCTAAGGTTTGTCATCTTTATGATCAGATTCTTGGGTTGGCTACTTGGGACTCTCCAACTGTTGTGCTTCAGCTCTCATCAGTCTAGCCAGTATACCCAATAGCAAGGGATGGTGGAAGATGCTCTTCAAAAAAACATATAGATGGCAAAGATTAGAATAAGCACTTTACAAGACATGACATTACCTAGAATGTGTTACTTTTAGATGTCATGAGGCACACTGGCATTCAGCTATCAAAATAACATAAAGACTAGGAACATCATGATGGTTTAAATCCTACCACCAATAGGAGTAGACCCATAGAGTTAGCAGGGATGGTGGCAAGTCTTAGGGTCTGAGTCCCAGGTCCAAATTTGAGTCTTTGGTACCAAGTACCAAGTCTGAGTCAAAGTCTTTGGTACCAAGTCCTGAGTCCGAAGCCCGAGTCCTTATTAAAAATAAGCTCTTTTCCCCAGAAAAAGAGGGCTGGCTGGGTGGATTCCTAGTTGTGAGCAGAGTCCAAATCATGAAAAAAAAACACCCGAGTCGAGTCACCAGTGCAGCTTACGTCCGACTTGACAGTGAGTCTCATGACTTTAGTCTCCATCCCTGAGAGTTAATTGTTCAATGATAGATGAACATTTAGACCATCAGTAGGTTTGTGGCATTTTTACTTTGGGAGGCCAAAAAAAACTTTGTGGAGAAGTATTCTGAAGGATGTTGTGGGTTTTCCGGGCTGTTTGGCCGTGTTCTTAAGGTTGTTCTTCCTAATGTTTCGCCAGTCTCTGTGGCCGGCATCTTCAGAGGACAGGAGTCAGAACTCTGTCTGTGCTCTGGTGCAGTTTGTGGGATAGTCGAGTATTTATATTTATGAAAACCCACAACAACCATTGGATCCCGGCCACGAAAGCCTTCGGGAATACATATTCTGAAGGACTTTTGTTTTTCATCTTATTTTTTTATTTAAAATATCTTTTACCTTCTTATTTTTTCAAATGATTTTTTCCTAATAAAAAGTAATAAAGAACCAAACAAGTAGCATAATAAGTAACAGGATAGATGAGTGGAGTGGGGTTAATTGTAACAAATGACTCTTTTTTCTTTACTCTCTTCATTAAAACATTGTAATGACAGCAATTATTCTTTTAAAAAAGTTGGCAGCTCTGCTGGAGGGCTACAAATTGCAACCCCCACATCCATATATACTAAAATAGTCAACAGCTAGTGACCTTCTAATCCAAACTCTGAGTTAGTCAAAAGCTATGTTTGATCTTGCTTGGAAGAAGAGATGTGTTTCACCAAAATGGTAAAGGTCTTCTCCAGCACCATATTTCCAATGGGTCATTTGTTTCTCTGTCAGCTTTCTTCACTATCCAGTTTTCTCATCTGTACGTAGTTACTGGGAATACAAGAGTGTGGAAGATCTTAGCCTTGGTCTTCAATGACATATTTTTACACTTGATTATATTTTTCAATTCCTTCATTACTGCCCTTCTGAGTCTCAGTCTTCTGATTTCTTGTCTGAAATCTCCATTTGGATTGATGATTAAAGTATACAAAATCTTTCACTATTTCAATTTCTTCATTATCAATATTAAAGTTGTGTAGTTCTTCTGCAGTCATGATTTTTGTCTTCTTAATGTTCAACTGCAGTCCTGCTTTAGTATTTTCTTCTTGCACTTTCATCAGAAGTCATTGCTGTTTTCTGCCAGTAAGATGGTGACATCTGCACATCTTCAGTTATTGATGATTCTTCCTCCAGTTTTTACTCCTTCTTCACTTGTATCAAGTCTGGCTTTTCATATGATGTGTTCTGCATACAGACTGAACAAATAGGGGGATAAAATGTACCCTTATCTGATACCTTTACCTATGGGAATCCATTCTGTCTCTCCATATTTTGTCCTAACAGTAGCTTCTTGTCTACAATACAGGTTATGCATCAGTACAATCAAGTGCTGAGGCACACCCATTTCTTTCAGAACCACCTATCGTTTCTTATGATCCAAAAGAAGGCTTTGCTGTAATCCATAAAGCATAGACTACTTCTTCTGAAATTCTATGGTACTTTCCAGTAGCCAGCAGATATTTGCAATATGGTCCTGAGTGCCTCTTCCTTTTTGAAATCCAGCTTGAACATCAGACACTTCTCACTCCATATAAGGTAGAAGTCTTTGTTCACTGTGTCCTCCTCACACTCAGCTACCACTGCTGCCCAGTAGCTTCCACCCCCATCACCACTGGAACTATCCATTATCTTCCACTGATGTGGCAGTTACTCTTCAAGTTACTCTTGAAGATGGTGGTTGCATCTTAGTCTGGTGCCTCAGCTGTGAACAATTCACCTTGGGTTACCCTGCTAGGAGTCCAGGCTTGTAATAAAGTCTGACCTCCTGATGGCATAGCTCCCAGCTTCACTGACACACTCAAATCCCTTCACCATATTAAAGGGTGCATCCAAGAAGGGCAGGGTTGTCACAGCCAACTCTTTACATGGCATTCCTCCTGTACCTTTAGAAATACTTTGAATTTACACAAATAGACTAAATATTCATCATTGTCTGAGGCTAGGTCATATACTGGCAAGAACAGACCATTGGTACCAGTGGTTTACCAGAGTATCTCACACAGTTGTATGCACAGGTAGAAACAGCAGTATCCTTTTGGGTGTCCCAGGTCCTGTCTGACACAGAGCAGTCCTCTATTTGAATGGCTATCAGAAGACGGTCCATGCAATGGTGTTTTCCTCTTTGAAAGCCCATTCCATGTCCTAATGGATAGTAAAGAAGCATGATGATGATAATGATGGTGATGATGTGCTGTCGAGTCAGTTCTGACTTATGGCAATGCTTTCCAGGATTTTCTAGTTACAGGGTACTCAGAAGTGGTTAAAGAGAGTGATTAACACCTTGAGACTAGAACAGAGTAAGAATGAAATGTGTTTCCTTTCATTTTGTATGATAGCAATCATTTTGTAATTGGACTCTATACGTGTAAACCAACATTTACACATTTGATGCAAGACTGTGTCCTTTTTTACCATCTTTGTGCTGAGGCATCTCCTCTTTTCCAGCATCTGTGAGTGGCTATCCTTCCCTCAGCTGATACCCTTTGTGGCACTCTCATCCTGCACCCTGAGATGACTGACTCACGATGCTGCAGCCTCATGGTGGGGCTTGTTCTGCTTATTCAAAGCCTGGAAAAGCTTGCTTGCAGCTCAGCCCAGTGGCTGGGATCAGAGCCATGGGAGAGTCTCAACGCCGTGAGGCCTAGGTATGTCAGAACTTAGAAAAATTAGTTCAAAACAGTAACTTTTCCAAGCTCTGTTAATAAAGCCATGTCTGTGTCCCATTGCTTCTGACTGCAGGTAGGAGATTCCTACAAATGTATTTATTGGGTTCAAGGCCAGTGGAGGTGATGGAATTCCAGCTGAACTATTTAAAATCTTAAAAGATGACGCTGTTAAGGTGCTACACTCAATATGCCAGCAAGTATGGAAAACTCAGCAGTGGCCAGAGGATTGGAAAAGATCAGTCTACATCCCAATCCCAAAGAAGGGCAGTGCCAAAGAATGCTCCAACTACCGTACAATTGCACTCATTTCACACGCTAGCAAGGTTATGCTCAAAATCCTACAAGGTAGGTTTCAGCAGTATGTTGACCGAGAACTCCCAGAAGTACAAGCTGGATTTCGAAGGGGCAGAGAAACTAGAGACCAAATTGCTAACATGCGCTGGATTATGGAGAAAGCCAGAGAGTTCCAGAAAAACATCTACTTCTGCTTCATTGACTACGCAAAAGCCTTTGACTGTGTGGACCACAGCAAACTATGGCAAGTTCTTAAAGAATTGGGAGTGCCTGACCACCTTATCTATCTCCTGAGAAATCTATATGTGGGACAGGAAGCAACAGTTAGAACTGGATATGGAACAACGGATTGGTTCAAAATTGGGAAAGGAGTGCGACAAGGCTGTATATTGTCTCCTTGCGTATTTAACTTATATGCAGAATACATCATGCGAAAGGCTGGACTGGAGGAATCCCAAACCGGAATTAAGATTGCCGGAAGAAATATCAACAACCTCCGATATGCAGATGATACCACTCTGATGGCAGAAAGTGAGGAGGAATTAAAGAACCTCTTAATGAGGGTGAAAGAGGAGAGCGCCAAAAATGGTCTGAAGCTCAACTTCAAAAAAACTAAGATCATGGCCACTGGTCCCATCACCTCCTGGCAAATAGAAGGGGAAGATATGGAGGCAGTGACAGATTTTACTTTCTTGGGCTCCATGATCACTGCAGATGGTGACAGCAGCCACGAAATTAAAAGACGCCTGCTTCTTGGGAGGAAAGTGACGAGAAACCTAGACATCATCTTAAAAAGCAGAGACATCACCTTGCTGACAAAGGTCCGCATAGTCAAAGCTATGGTTTTTCCAGTAGTGATGTATGGAAGGGAGAGCTGGACCATAAAGAAGGCTGACCACCGAAGAACTGATGCTTTTGAATTGTGGTGCTGGAGGAGACTCTTGAGAGTCCCCTGGACTGCAAGGAGATCAAACGTATCCATTCTGAAGGAAATCAACCCTGAGTGCTCACTGGAAGCACAGATCTTGAAGCTGAGGCTCCAATACTTTGGCCATCTCATGAGAAGAGAGGACTCCCTGGAAAAGACCCTGATGTTGGGAAAGTGTGAAGGCAAGAGGAGAAGGGGATGACAGAGGACGAGATGGCTGGACAGTGTCAAAGTTACCAACATGAATTTGACCAAACTCTGGGAGGCCGTGGAAGACAGGAGGGCCTGGTGTGCTCTGGTTCACGGGGTCACGAAGAGTCTGACACGACTTAACGACTAAACAACAACAACATATTAACTTTAGGTTTAAGGACTTCCAAAGTATAACATGTAACTGTACAAAAAGAATAAGAGAAACAAAAAGGATAAAAACAGCAGGGGGAAAGATTAAAAGCTTTCTATCATAAAAGCCAGCTGCATCAGCAGAAACTGTCCACGATAATAAATTCAGCTAGTACTCTGGTACTCTGGAAGTCCTGGAGGAATTTCAGGAAGACCAGTTAAAAATCACTTCAGGAATCTTTGGTACTAGAAGGATATTAGGTTTGGTGCTGGGTCAGCTTCCCCGTGGAAGGAAAATCCAATTCTGAGTGAATTCCAATTCCACAAATGAACTCGAGTTGGAACCTCCCTCCTTTCTGCTGGTCATGTTGCTTGTGTGCAGTGGTGTAGTCGTACTGCCCTGAAAGGGGTTGAGGTACTGATGCTCTCCTGAAGCCAGGACCCTCCCAGGTTGCTTTCTATTTGCTCTGCCAAGAGTTCTCCTTCCATTCCCTCCTCTCAGGCAGCCACTGGCTTGTGTCTCTTAAGACTGGCCCCTCCTTCAAACCTGTCCTCCTCCCATGTCTCATATGGCTATATTTCCCTATCCCCCAGCTCAGACCTCTTTAGGTGGGGGAGAATCTTGTCCTGCCTTGCACTCCGTCCAAAGTGGCAGGAGTCAGCTTGCCCTCTCACTTGCCTTCCTGCCTGGCTCAGTAGGATGGTTTGGGTGCTGCTTGGTTTTCTTCACCCCAGTCTTTGCATGTGCATGCAAGGCATTAACTAAAACCCAGAAAAACAGCTGTCCTGCAACTCACTCACTGGGCTGCTTGGAAAACTTTGCTTCTCTCCTTCTCCACCCAACTCTGTGTTTGTGTGTTTTGCAATATCTTATTGCTGAATCCGGGAGAAGGAGGAGGGCTGGGTTAGAATTGCACAGAGGTCTAGTAGGAAAGCCATGGCAGCTGTTGTTGCCTCTGCATTTCACAGGCCATGCAAGGAGGAGGAGGGGCTGGCCTCTGGGTGGCAAATTCTCTCCCTTCTCCATACATCCCTGTCTCCATCCTCCTTCCCCTGTAGTTGCAGCTAAGTCATGATTTGGAGCCTGCAAATGTGCACGCAGATGTGTTCAGGAAGGAGAGAGGGGGTGGTAAAGAGGAGGGACCCTGAATTTCTGAATTTGCCATTACACTACTGCATGCATGCATTTCCCCAGAAGGGTTGCCAAGGAGTGATGGCATGACAAGCAGGGATGTGATCAAAACAAAGTTTGTGTTCTAATTATGATCAAATTTATGACAGGCCCACTTCCCAGACTGTATTCTCGGTAGATCCTGTGAATGATCCCCTTCCTACTCAAGCATTTGGATGATTTCTCTATCTTCTGTCTGCCCCTGCCCCGCCATTACAAGCCTTAATTTATCACTGGGTAAATTCTGCTATGAGACACAAGTTTACAAAATACCTTATTATACTAACGGCTGCAGAGTTACTGCTCGGTGCTTTTGCCCTATGTATGTTGCCCAAAAGGTCACTTCCTTTCTGGGTAAATGTCCTGAACAACCACCATGAGAACCATGTAGTCAGCTAGCTAGCTCTTCAAAAAGCATTCAGCATCCACTTTCTGGAATCACTTTCCTGCCTTTCCTTTTGTGGTGGCCATTCCTACACTTCTTCACCTCTGGCTTCAGGACAGAATACGTAAATGTCTACATAGTAGCTATCTAATACCTTTCCCTTCATGTTACAGGCAAGGGGAAGGCCAGCTGAATCCTTACTATCAGGAAAGATTGAGACAATGAGCTTATTGTTTGATGCCTGGATAGCAATCCAGACCAGTTCTACCCCACTAATAGGATGGGCCAATCAACCCCTTCATTTCAGGACGTACGCTGGCAGGCCTGGGATGTGGCCAGCCACCCAACAGTAGTCCCCAGGTTGGTCATACACCTCCTCATCTGAGAAAGGCTTCCTCCACTTGCTATACTTCTTATGCCTTTTTAATGGCCTTGTTTACATCTTCCAGACATTTCCATGTTATTGGAACAGGAGGATCTCTTGGCTGGCAATCATGCCTTCTGTTGTGACCTAACCAATGCCATGTTTCTGGAGCCTGGATCCTTTCAGGACAGCCCCTGAGTCCTGGGGAGGTGGCACAGGATCTGCCCCTAATTAATATTATGCTCTTTCAACCAGCCACAGCAAGGTCTGCCCTTAGTGACTGGTGTTGTCTGCCCTGAAAGGGTTGAGTAACATGGCATTGGCTAGGGCATCTCAGAAGGCATGGTGTAGTGCAGTCAGGGATTTCTCAGGGTAGTAAATGAGCCTGTATGCAAAAATGACTCCTAAAAATTTGTAGTGTTCAATTCTGAGGGCTCTCAGTATGTAAATAAGAGAACCCAGAGACGCGAAGTCCCCCAACCCCAGCTGGATGCACACAGGCAAGAGCCAGATTGACCTGAAGAACAGCGAGGGCGATTGGCTGAGGCATTGCTTTCTTTTGTTACATTCAGTGGCCATAATGTCGCCCAGCTCAGCCAGGTGGGCTTTAGCTATTCTTCTGGCCTTTGCGACTTCCTTGCCTGTTGTCAAATTATGGCTGTCTAGAGAGACAAGATTTGGCTGGCACAAGACTTTGAGTAGTAGGTGGGGAAAACCTTAACTGCTTCCTGACCTCAAAGCCATATGATAATGGGTGCTGGAGAATCTTTTTTTAAAACTTCTTTAGGGGCAGGGATCCTGGGCTGCTATGGTTGATGGTTCCATTTCTGCAAGCAGCTCTGATTCTTGGGGAGATGTCCTGCTTCGTCCTGCTGAAATCAGTGGCCAAGCTTGACTCTGGTTTTGCCTGGTTCAATTTAAGGAGGAATCATTAAACAGGAGGCCTCATTTAGGGCAGGCTAATCTGAAAGCATTCTCTCAAAGTCTTCTAAGATCTGGGGTTTTAGCCAGAAAATTTCATTAGATTATCCTAATGTCCTGGTTTGGGTCCAGAGGACCTTGGTTGGCTGGCTGGCAGGCTGGCTGGCTATCTACAATATTCTGCCTGCCTCCCAAGAGAGGACCCCAAATGGCTAGTTTGTCCTCTCCGGGCAGTTAGGTCAATACTCTCCATCTCACTAAATCTTCGCAATTAGCATTCCAGCCCTTCCCAGATCCTCTTCAGGAAAGTCTGATGAAAGGAAGGTAATCCCTGATACTCTGTATCTATTTTTAGGGAGTATTTTCTTTGTATGTTGGCAATTCCTCCCATGCATGTGAGGGTGGAGTTTAGGAAAAGATTTTTATTTATCTCCCTTCTGTTGTGAATCCCTTTCTTGTAGCAGGAAGATAAAGAACTGTAAGAAGAAGAGCAGCTAAGAGTTGAAGAGCAGATTCAACATCAGCACAGTATTTCCCATGATACTGAAATATACTGTATTTTGATTTGTGTTATAGCAATTATTCCAAAATTCACATCTGCGCATACAAATTAGTGTATGTTTCATGCAAATCTGAGCCCTCGTTTTAGCAATCCATTGTCTTTTTTTCTTTTTTCCACAGTGGACAAACGCTCACTCTAAGGGTACTGCGTGGCATACTTGAGCATCCTGTGATGAGGCCAGATCCACCAGCACCTCAGGATGTAAACTTGATTCTTTAAGGGGAATGGGTTAAATTAACTACTCACCAACAGTAGTCAAGTTTGTGTTTTCCCATTTAGAGGAACACACTCCAAAGAATTGTCTCTACACATGGAAAACTGGCTGGCTACAAGGCTAAGCCAAAAGTCTGACTTCCAGCCGTATGAGGCTCTGCTTGTAATTTGTAAGTTTGCAATGAAAACATAAGTAAGAACCAGGTCTAAAGAGGAAAGCACCAATGGTAGTTCTCAGGAACAGTGGGGATGACTAGGGCCTGACAGAATAGAGGGGTTGATAAAAAATTGCTCCCTTTTTTAAAAGGGCAGATCAAACAAGTGTGATTGATCATCATCATCCCTTTTCCCTTCAGCCAAAAGATATACATATATAAATATATAAATAAGGTTGATTTGCAAAAATTATGTGGAATTTTAGCTCTGTCACAGGAAAAATGGTCACAACAGTCACCGTGGTAACTGGCATATTATGGACAAATCATTTTGTATCTTGCATGTTCTTGGGATAGGACTGAGGTTTCCAGTTATTGGGAATCCCGAGTGATCCTCTTTTTCCAAAGCAGTCATGTCCCCTTTTCATTTCATTTGAAGGGAGGGCCTTCTCAGCTCCATTATTGCAGAATGGATTCACCTGGGGAGCTGGGTTGGCCCCCCTCCCTTTTATCTTTCCAGCAGCAGGCCAAGATATCCCCCCTTTTTTTTCCAGGCAGTCTTTTAAGTGATTTGGATAAGTGGGATTTTTAGGAATGCTGCGTTTATTGAATTCAGGTATTCATTTAAAAAGGTTTTTAAAAGTTTTTAATTCTCTCTGTGTTTTTTTTAAAATAAATACTGCGATGCATTTAATTGTTTCTTAATATTATAATCTTATGGTGTCTTGAATGGTGACCGTTGTGTGGTTTTAGCAGACTGTGAGCTTGTAAGGGGAGAAAGGTAGCAGATTAATTAATTAATTAATTAATTAATTAATTTCACAACAGCTTTATGAGGAAGGTCAAACCAAGAGACAGTGATTGTCCAACACTTCATCTAGTGACCTTTGTGACTACATCAGGTCTTTGCATTTCTCCATGTCACTTGTGAAATCAGAGTCAACACTTTTTGTTAAACAGGGAAGAAAAGAAAGTGTGTCAAGTGCCTTGAAAGCAATCCTTGGCACTTTTTAGGTTGCTGGAGGTAAATGTCTTTCAGAAAGTGATGGGCTTCTTCCAACATACCAGAGAGAAAGCAAGCCATCCAATATTATCTGGTGATGTTCTTCAGCTCCCTTATATAGGAGATAGAAAAGAGAATAGGTTTCTTTATGCCTTAATATTCTTGTTGTCTTTATTGCCCTGTTTTCTGGATCAATTTTTCATCTCTAGAGTAAAGCTATTGCGGTTATTAATGGAATGTTGCAACAAGCAAATAAAATCACTTTTATGTCAGAAGGTATTGTTTGTTTGTTTGTTTGAATTCTCTTGTACACCTATAATAGCTTATCTTCTGCTGAACTGAAAATACAGGATCTGCTGTGGAGATCTAGGTTCCCAGATTCAGAAACTGAATAGGAGAGCAGGGAAGATTTGAAGCAAATGGATCTTCGTGGATCATTGCTAGGTGATAATGGAGACAAGCTAATAGTTAAAGCAGAGAAGAGTAAGGGACAATGTTATGGGAAAGGCAATAAAAGAGGAGCTATCTGGAGGTTCCCTAGATTAGAAATTGAATATGGGAGTAAGGAAGATTTAAAGCAAAAGGAGCACCATGGATTTTTGCCAGTGGATAATGGAGACAAAGTGATTGTTAAGGCACATATGAGGCACAGATAATTTTATGGGAAAGGCAATAAAAACCCTTCTGAAAACAGATAATAAAGTTTGATAGCAAGTATAATATACACAGCATCTTATGTGAAAGACAGACAAGTGCATGCTCCTTTTATGTTCCATCTTTGCTGCAATACTGACTGTTCTTTCATTGTCTGCCAAGACCATTGTCCATTGGATAAAGCTGCATAAAGTTAATCAATCAAATCCTACAATGTCTGGGAGGGTTACAGGGCCCTTTTCTCAAACAACAGCACCAAAAAAATCCCACCACCCCACTTTATAGGGGCATTAAGCCCGAAGACAAATTAGATCTTAACAAATGACTGTGTTTTAGATAGATATTAATGCACATAAGGCCAAGAGAAAAGCTATACAAAACTAGGCCCCTGAGACAGGCTTAGATGAGAAACCTCAGTGCAGTTAAGATTATTAATAATTAGCTTTTACCGGATTGTTTTAAATACTGCCAAAGACAATTTAATAAGGAGCCAACAAAAACTGCTTCACAGAGTGTACAACTTTTCAATTGCACTGTAATTTCCTGTTAAAAACATTATAACCTAAGAAGCTTCATGCTGGATCAGACAAGAGGCCTTCTCATTCAGGATTCTATTATTCCTTTTGGCAGACCACATGTTGATGACAAACCCATACCAGGACATGAACACAACACTGTCATCTTGCTTGTGTTTCCTAGCAGTTGGTTTACAGAGACAGACATATCGCCAAGTATGGCCATTGCAGCTAGTGGCTGTTTATAACCTGATCCTCCATGAATTGGCTTTGTTCCATTTAAAGCTGACCACAATAGTGGTGATCACTAGATCTTGTCTAAGGAAGTTCTTCCAAAATGACTTCTGCACCCATCCAATTTTATGTCACAGAAACATAAAAGTGGATGGGTGTCTAGGCCAGATCACATTCCACCAATTTCCCCCTGTACCTGCACTTTCAGCTCCAAGCTGGGAGATGTGACAGCCTCTGTCCATCACAAAAAATCCCTCTTAGTTCTTCTGCACAGTCACACTTCTCTTATATTTCCCCTGCTCTGCCTGCTTAAGTGCACTCCAGTGTGCTGCTCATTACAGTAGTTAGGGAAGAAAGCAAACAAAAGAGGCGATGAGTATATCTACACTGTATTGTAATAATCTCAGCAGGTAAGGAACAACTTACCTGCTGAGATCCGCCTGGCTCCCTCGCTGAGGGCCTTCAAGACTAACTTGAAGACATGGCTATACAGGCAGGCCTTCCCTACAGCCATTACCTAGCCTATCTCCCCTTTTCTTCTTTTTCTTTTCTCTCCTTCTTCTTCTTCCTCTCCCCCCCCCCTTTTTCTTTTTGCTTTCCCATCTTGGATTAATCTGGATTTTATCTTAGTTTATTTTTTATATTATATGTAAACCGCCCAGAGTAGACATGTTCTAGATGGGCGGTATATAAATCTAATAAATAAATTTTAAAAATTATTTATTTATTTATTTATTGTATTTTTACCCCGCCTATCTGGTCAGACGACCACTCTGTTTGATTCAATTTTAACTGTTGTGGCTGTTTCCTATAGATTCCTGATATTTGTGGTTCAGTGAGATACCTAGAATGCTTCCTAGTGAATGCTAGTGCTTTACTTCACTAGAGCATTCTAATTACCTCACTAAACTACAGTTTCTAGGATTCCATCAGATAGAGCCATCATAGCTTCATGATGAATCAGACTGCTAGTGCAGTTATACTTCAAGAGAAAGGTCGGTGGGAGAAGCCACAGGAACTTTATGTCCTAATTCAGTAGCAAGTATAAAAGGTAAACAGGAGGTGTTCCTGGCCTTTGACCTAGCAGCATGAGGCCCATTTATTTATTTGAATTATAAATTAGTATATTTCCTTTCAAGAAAGAAACAAAAAGAAGAGTCATAAGATAAAAACCTCAGGAGGTGGTGAGTGCTCCAACGCTGGAAGCTTTCAAGAGAAAGTTAGACAACCATCTGCCTGCTTTGATTTGGATTCCTGCGTTGAGCAGGGGCTTCAACTCGATGGCTTTATAGACCCCTTCAACTCCATTATTCCATGATTCTGAAAAAAATGCAATAATTTTAAAAATGTTTCAAAAATAACAGGCAGCTAAATGAAAGGATGACATAGCAGCAACAAAGCAGTGCAATATTAAAAGTTCAATAAATACTAAAGCCTGGGGAAAATAACTCAAAAAGCCCATTCATCTGCAGAATGCCAGACACACTCAAAGAAAGACCTCCAAAGAGGTCTCTGGAAATTCATAGAGATCAAGTGCATAACTTGGGCTGATCATAAACCCAGTTCTTTCTTTGGAACATCAAATAGGAGCCTTGGTGAGGACAGCCTTCAATCAGCTTTGTCTAATTGCCCAGATGTGCCCCTACTTTGACAGGAGGTCCTTAACTTCCTTAGTCCATATTCTGGTTATCTCAAGGATTGACTATTGCAATCCTCTCTATGTGGGGCTTTCTTTGAAGCTGGCTTGGAAACTGTGACGGGTGCAGAATGCTGTGGCCAGATTAATTACCGGGGTTACTAAATTTGATCGCATTTCCCCAATGCCGGCTCAGCTGCATTGGCTCCCTGTGCCTTTCTGAGCCAGATTCAAGATGCTAGTGTTAACATACAAAACCCTTAATGGTATGGGACCCCATTATCTGCCACAGTGCCTGCCCTAAAGAATATCAGCCCACATTACTCAATTCACCCAGGCTGGTCTCTTACGGGTGGCCGAAGAAGGCATCTACGAAGAACCAGATCTTCTTAGTAGTGGCCCCACATCTTTGGAACCACCTTCCACAGAGAAGGCCCCCCTCACAGCCGTTAAGAAATTATTGAAGACTTTGAGGAGGCCTATTCTTTCCCTATATTAATTTGGAGCATGGTTTATCCATCAACCATTTATGTGTTTGTAGTTTGGGATTGTTTTGGGATAAGGTTGAATTTGGTTTGTTGGGGATATAAATGGGGAGGGGGTGGTGGATTGGGGTTGATCTTAGCTTGGAGGGTTAAGTATATGACTGCTCAGAGTAGTGCATTGTACTAATTGGGCAATGTACAAATATCTAAAATATCTTAAACAAACAAACAAATATGAAAGATGATCTCAATGACAGCACACAAGTAGATCAATATAGGCACAGATGCTCCTTTGATGACCTAGGTATCAAGCCAAGCATTTCAGGGATAGTTACCAGTGTTCAGAAACTGGTAGTCAATGCATCTCTTTAAACACAGGGCAATATTTCCAGCAACCAGTCTCCACTAGAAACTTTTCAGCTGTACTTTTTACTATGTTTCTCAGCAACCTTCAAAGGCTAGCCTCACATAGAATATGTAATGGCAGCCTAGTCTTATGTCACCTCCATATCCCAGTTGATCAACCAAAGCAAATCAGTTCATTTTGTCACAATATATCATCACCTCTTCTTTTTCTTCATCATCATCTTAGAACTGTTCTTCTCTACGTGTATTTCTGATGTCAAAGAAGAAATAAAACCTTACTGGGGAAAGCTGACATTTCAGACAATCGGAAGGAAGCAACTATACCCCCTCTATTAACCATTCCATGTCCAGAGCACAAGGTTATATAAATATGGGAGGAAATAATATTGCAATGTCATTTCCTGTCTATGAATACATACACCTGTATCTGACAGCGCACGTAATAACAAAGGGAAAACACCCAATTTTTTATAGAAGGGGTGCGGTTAAAACACTATTCCCCCATCTAGCATCTGTGGTTCTAGTAACTTACTGTTTGCTGAGTCTGTTTTTATAGATGCAGAAGGTGATGATTAAATAGCACTTTCAGTGTGTAAAGGACTTTGCCATTCTTATCTTAGCTCATTTATCTGCACTAGTAAAACCTAATGACATAGGGGCGGGGGAGTGTCTGAGAGACATTGGCATTCCCAAAGCATCAGTGCATCCAAGATAATAATCAATGCAGTCCTTAACCATGTATGTGTGTGTTTCATGCCATTGACTCACATCCAACTTGTGGTGATATCAGGATTTTCAGTGTGCAGTGTTCAGAGTGGTTGACCATTGCCACCTCCCATTAAATGAGTTTCTGTGGCCGAGTGGAAATTTGAACCTAGGGCACCTGAGACCTACTCCAGCTTTCTATGCACTACACTCACTGATTCACATGGCTTAACCATGCATACACAGAAATAAGTCTCATTTATTTCAGTGTAATGTAATTACTAGCACCAACATTCAGATTTGGAATTGAGATTCAGAATTCAGAATTTCAGCCCTTTAGATTTGAAATATGGAATTTCTGGACCTCCTACCATCAATATGAGTACTATATAGTTATTATTTCCCCCTTATAAAACAAAAACATGCAAACCATTTTTCAAGGATTTCCCTATGTCTACTGACAACTTCCCAGTGATTATGCTAAATAAAAAGTATGCACACCAACAGCTGGCAATGCCTAGGGATAAGAAAATTACTATAATGGGCATACTGATTGAACCCTGAATAGTTGGAATCCCAGCAGGAAATGCCACCAGCATTGGGGAAGCAGAAGACAGACTGTACTGGGGAGTAGGCAAATACCCTCGACCCCACTGGCAGGCAGCTTGCAGCAGCAGATAGTGTGCCGCGGGTGGGGAACTGTGCCAACAGCATGGGGTACAGTACATTTGAGTCTTGGAGATGGCAGAATGAAAGAGGCAGGAAGAGGGGACAGCAGACTGAAGCACGGCATACCTAGTACTGTGAGTAGAGTGTGTCATTCTCTCTTACTGAAAGGGGACTTCAGGGTAGCTCATGAATGGCAGGTAGACCTTAAGGAAAATAAAGTTTTCTACAGATGTAAGTTCCAGATGTGAGTGGCATGGACTGACAATGTCCCCTACTTGAGAGAACATTGTCTCACTGGGCACGCTCGTGGGTGGGCACATCTCCCACCTTGGCCAGTCTTCCCCAAGCAGACTTCTTCTCAACCCAGTGAGAAAAGGGATTGATCTCTTTTGGCTTGCAGGGCTCTACATGTATATATCTACCTCTGCCTCTGCCCTGTCCTTCCTCTTGAATGGTGTCTTTGGAGGACAGGACCTTGCCACGTTTGTCAAGACAGTGTCCCAGAAAGTGTGCCCTGTTGTTGCAGGGATGAGGGTCTTGGAGTTTAGAATACAACTGTTGGTACTGCTGTTTGGGGTGCTATGAACATTGCCAGTTTCTTCCTGCTCTGTGTGGCCCCTCAGTGCTAGCCAGACCTTCTTCAGTAGCTGCTGCTGCTGCCTGTGATGGAAAATTTGTAGGCATAAACCCTCCCCCCCCCCATTATTTAATGTCTATTGCCCACAATTTAATTTAGGGGTCCAAGAGGGTTGCTAGAATGTACTCCTCCTCCTTCCACAAAGAGGCAAACAGGTAGTGGAACCAGTCTTTGTAGTGGTACTGGTCCAGAGTTGCATAGTAATACTAGCTTATATTGTTTAGGATGTTGTAATGATATGATCAGCAGGTGACATTTACTGATGTGGCAAATTACCATCTCAGTATTACTGATCTCTGTAAACAATCAAAACATAAACAAAGAATTTGCTCCCTTATGAGTTTGTTACTTTCGTAAAAGCAATAGAGATTTCCATTAAAATTTTTCTGACTGTTTATACAGACAGAAATTAATTACACTGGTAAAATTCATTTGTTTCCACACCACACACACCAGATACCAACAACACTGGTACTGGGCACCAGACATCGGAGAATGGCAACATGTTGCAGCACAGCTCAAAGAGGCACCTCAGAACAGATGAGGACAACACCGAAAAATTTAAACTGGCTTGGATGGTTGAGCACTTGGAATATTTTTCTGTGTGTCTCCTTATAATATGCTTCAAGGGTGAGAAATGTATTTTCTTTCATATATTCTTTGTTTTCTTTTCTTTTTTTATTTAAAATATTTGTACCCTGCCTTTCTCCTTCAAAAGGACCTAAGGTGGCTTACATCATTAAGAAAGACAATATTTAAAACATAAAAATGATATGTATAAAAATGTAGGCATCCTTCAGTCTCAAGAGACTATGGTAACATGCTCTGAATCTTGGAACAGCGTCTAGTGTGGCTGAGAAGGCCAATTCGAGAGTGACAATCCCTTCCACACTGAAGACAAATACAATCTGTCCCCTGTCCAACTCCCTGATTTTGCTGGTTTTGGGACTGCCTCTTTGCCTCGGCCTGCTGGACAAGTGTCTCTTCAAATTGGGAGAGGCCGTGATGCACCGCCTGCCTCCAGGCTGAACGCTCAGATGTCAAGGTTTCCCACTTGTTGAGGTCCATTCCTAAGGCCTTCAGATCCCGCTTGCAGATATCCTTGTATCACAGCTGTGGTCTCCCTTTGGGGCGCTTTCGTTGCACTAATTCTCCATACAGGAGATCTCTTGGAATCTGACTGTCAGCCATTCTCACGACATGCCCAAGCCAACATAGACGTTGCTGTTTCAGCAATGTATACATGCTAAAAATTCCAGCTCATTCCAGGACTACACTACTTGGAACTTTGTCCTGCCAGGTGATGCCAAAAATGCGTCAGAGACAACGCATATGGAACATGTTCAACTTCCTCTCCCGCCGTGCACAAAGGGTCCAGGACTCACTGCAGCACAGGAGTGTACTGAGGACACAAGCTCTATAGACCTGGATCTTGGTATATGCCGTCAGCTTCTTGTTAAACCATACTCTCTTTGTGAGTCTAGAGAACATGGTAGCTGCTTTGCCAATGGGAATATTTACAAATATTTAAAAAGAATTAAACAAATATTATATCCAAAAAATGGTAAATAAAATCAATATTAAAAACACATTTAAAAGTAGTAAGGCACAAGAATTAATTTTAAAAAAAAACCTCTCAGAGAGCCAATCATTAAAGGGAAAGCCTGTCTGAAGAGAAAGGTTTTCATTGCTTGTGGAAGGACAGCAAAGATGGGGCCAACCTTGCAACCTGTGGAATGGAGTTCCAGAGTCTGGGAGCAGCGAGAGTGAAGGCCCCCTCCCATGTCTCCACCAAACACACATGTGAAGGTGATGGGACTGAGAGAAAGGCCTCCTCTGATGAAGTTAACACACAGGCAGGTGCAATAAAGGAAGTCATGGTCCTTGAGACAGCTTTAAGAACTTTGATATTTTAAGAGAGGTATTCTCTACTTTTTCAGTGTGCCTTTTTAGGGTATAAGCTCCTGCATTTTTAGAATGCACACTTCTGCATGATTTAAGTTCTGTTTACAAATTAAGTTTTGTTTTTGGATGATTTCTTGATTGCAACTCCTCTTAGTTGTAAGAATTTTGGATGGCAATTACACCTGGAGCTTTTCACAAGTTACAAGAATGGATTTCTGCTTAAATATTTGTGCCTACAGCTTTTCTCATAGCTGTAAGAATGTTTTCAATACATTTTGTTACTTTTTGGATTTCATGTTATGCATATGGAACATAGAAGCAACATAGATAAGTAAAGTCTCTAGAGATAAACAAGCAGATGCTGCCTGGAATCATTGCAACGATGAAACTACATATTTTACCTTGATACCCAGACACCCCCAGGTAGATTATGATTGGAAATGGTTATCTGGTTTCATTCTCGAATTAACCCTAAATGGGACAAATGCCAGCTATGAAGAACAAAAGCTTCTGATTTTTTCTTAGAGGCCTATAAAGGTCTATAGAGCTCTTTGGAAGCTATTCAGGCATCAGAATTTCTGACCTGATGTAGCTACAATGTATCAAAGCTTTTGCTGGCAAGTCTGCTCCAGGCATGTTCAGTGTGATAAATAATCACTGTTTTTCCCTTTTGAAAGGCCTTTTTTAAGGATCAATATTTCAGCCCCTGCAGACTGGACTCTTCCCAAATAAAATAATTTTCTGTGGGCCAACAATTCTCTTTTAAGATAAGCAAGATTAGTAAGTGCAATTTATGTGTGCTATTCTAAGTGTGGGGTAGTTTAGGGTTGCCTATTTCAGAATGTGTGTGTGTGTGTGTTCAAAGAGTTTTACTTTTAAAAATTATTACACAAACACCCTTTCTCCAAACACCCCCAAATCAGGCAAACAGTAAGAGCAGACTGTCTGCTACAACTGTGCCAAATTTGGTACTGATCCAAAGTCCTGTTTCAAAATTATAATTTTTTGTTTGGGCTGCCTTCATTTTTAAAATTGCCCTGTAAAACGTTAATTTGTTCTGCCCCATAATGTCATTGCTGCACTCTCTTGCAGCAATAAAGAAAGGCCCACAAACTGTCAGGAGTTCTCCTGCAGTTGAGCTGTAGGGCAGCTCCCGCTGACTTCATTGGGGCTTTTTGCAAGAAGATTCTCTAGTAGATTGTGCTGAAAGCTATTGCCTATCATTAGGATCAGTGAGTTGGATAACAATAGTTTAATTTTCTACATGTTTTTTTTCTGTAGCCAGCCAGCTACATTCGATTTGTCTTCTATAGCTGCTCATATTTCCATAGTGATTTATTCAATTGTACTAAGCCAACAAAAGAATCAATTCTGAAGCATGGTAACCTATAAATTTTTGAAGGCAATCATGTCTCTGCATTGGCATCCTCTGCAAACGGCCTGCATCGCGGGTTCCATCTTCGATCTTCTCCAAATTAGAGGGGGGAAATCACAAGAGGCAAAGACTTTCTATAGCATCTATTTACCTACAGTGTCAGTGTTGAAACTGAATTAGCATTGGGAGCACAGAACCCAAGTCTGCACTACAAAACATCTGGAAGGCATAGGAGACATTAGGTTTGTGGGTGGTTCCAATTGCACCTTAAAGATAAGGAATACATTTTTACATTAAAATGTAATGTGATAAATACTAGAAACTCTGAAGTTGGTGTATTGCACAATGTGGAAGCACATCAGCAAAGCTTGAGTTAACAATATTTTCTGCAACAATCCTGAACATAATCTATATTTGGAAGATTCAAACAAGTTTTCAGGACTGATACTAAACAATAAGAGTTACAGTGTTCTGCAGTGCTGAGAAGAGAAGCTGTTGAGATGGCTGAGAATGGCACATGTGAACCCATCTTGGTTGAGCTCCTTTCCCCAAGAATTTAAAAATATATGTGGGCAGGTGGGGATTCTATTTGCATGACAGAAAGTCTTTTTTTAATCTCCAATGGAACATCCTAAAAGCTTCTGAATCAGGGATAAATGCATTAAAATTCTTATGAGAGAGAGAAAGAAAGAGCAATTTGCATCCTGATGGCATCAGGAGAAACTTTTACTCCAGCAAGAGAGGTCTAGGTTCTTCAGACTAATAGGGGTGGATGAAGCTAGTATGTAAAAGCACTGGGTCACCCCCCCCCCCCAGTTTGATTACACTTTTTGATCTGAATGTCTGATCAGCTCTGGAGGAAGACTCTATGCTTTTCATTATGGTCTGGTGTCTATCCATGGGGAGCTGAGGCTTGAAATAGAAATCCAATCAACTAACATGACTCCAGTGTAATCACTCTGTCTTTGAAGCAGAGTACGTTGAGCTTCGTTCCCCCTGCTGCCTTCAGACGATAGTTCTTCTAGTTTTGCTCTAGCTTTGTTGTTGATGTTGGGGAGAAAGAAAGAAATGTTGGGTCAGGAAAGAAATTAATTGGCTTGAAATTAGCTCAAAAAAAGACATGCCACAGACTTTTTGTGTGTGTGCAAGAGATGTTTTTAGGACATCCATCCCATTGAATCTACAAGCTAAAAGGGATTCTTGGAGGGGTAAACAGCTGCAGCCATGCAAAACCTGTTGCACAATTTTGTTTCTTGGCCTCTAAGGCAAGGCAGTGGAGACTAGTGGCTCCAGTGCCATGGAGCAGTAAATTCTGCTCCAGGTTTTACTGCAAACATTAGAGAAGCAATCCAAGGTTCAGCACCTTGGATAGCTCCTCTAACGTTCGGAGTGGATTAAACCTTGGAATGGATTCACTGCTACCCCTATGACAGTCTCCAGCAGCTTACACTGTGACAAGGGAAAAGAAAGAATGCCATGCCATGGTGAAGCATTGTGTGTAAAACGGCCCAGGTTCAATTATTGGCATTACAATTTTCAAAGCAACTCGGGTAGGTTGGTACTGTTAGCCTAACACTAAAGCATATATTTCAACATACTTATTGAGTCTCTCTTCCACAGGGACATATTTCTTCCTAGAGTTCTTTTTTTCTCCCAAAAGTTTTTAACCCCAGGTGACTCACTAATCCAAGTCATGCTGAGAAATGACTTAAGAATATGACTCAGCATGTCCTGGTCTTCTCTTCACAAGCCTGCTAGGTAACACAACACTCGGTGTGTGCATACAAGTGTGTACAGACTCAGCATTATCATTTATTCCATCAAATAAATTGGTCAGATTTGCCCTTGGTATATGTCTCCAGGGTTTTGCTGGAGCCACCAAACTGAAATCTGAGGTTTGATTAAAGTAGATGAAATTGCCAGAAGAGATGTTTCTTCATCCATATATAATATGTAATAAGTAAGTAGTTGTGCATGGTGTGTGTGTGTGTTTTGCATGAAAAGAGGCATGCACGGGGTATCAAATCCTTCTAACAATTGTAAGAATATTTGATATGCTAGGAGAGTGCAGCCATTTAGTGCTAAGCTTAGGGCTATTAGGCAGAGGTAACTGCTCCAATAATTCTTAACTGGATAAAGGCAGAAAATTTACATTTACTGCTGCAGTATATGCATTCAGGGATAGTGCAGAAGAAAGATCCCTGAATCTGGTTGCAGAAGTTCCTAAAATTGGCTGCTAATTGTGCTAACCTGCTCAGCCATTACTGAGAATCCATGTGACTCTGTTTGTCTCTCACTTTCTCTCAGATGGAGCAAGCAACCTCCAGAGGCCTGAGGGTCACATATGCCCACCATGGCACCTTGGAGTGTTGCACCCATTTCCTCACCTTGCCCATTCTCCAAAATATATATATATTTAAAAGCTTTTTTTAAACTGAAAGCCATTTTTTTAAAATTACAAAACCCTTTTTGGGGTATGTGTGGCACATGGGGTGCTGGCCTCCCCAAAATGTGATCAAAGTGCCTCCCAGAGCCCCAGAAGGCACTAGAGACCTTTTTTAAAGCAATTTTTAAATTAAAAAAAAAGGAAAAATTAGCTTTCAGGGTGCTATGGATCCCCAGGGGTACTGAGGGCTGCATTTGGTACCCAGTGCATGTAGCATGTGTGTCCATGGGCTGCATGTAGCCCATGGACACACTGTGCCCTCCCCTACGCCCAAAGGTAGTGGCTCCAAAGAAAGCAGAAAAGAAAGCTGACAATCAGCATCTAGATTTAAAGAAACAAAACCAGGAGAGCATATCAGGTTACCAGTATTGTGGTACATATATATTGTGGTATATATGCCAACCTAGCAGTTCGAAAGCATGTAAATGCGAGTAGATAAATAGGTACCACCACGGTGGGAAGGTAACGGAGTTCCGTGTCTAGTCGCGCTGGCCACGTGACCACGGAAACTGTCTTCAGACAAAACGCTGGCTCTACGGCTTGGAGACGGGGATGAGCACCGCCCCCAGAGTCGGACACGACTGGACTAAATGTCAAGGGGAACCTTTACCTTTACTCCTCATTATCATCATCATCTTAGAACTACAGAGCTGGAAAGGATTCTATAGATGATAGAGTCCAGCCCCTGTTAAGGAGGCATAGTGGGGGAATTGAACTCCCAACCTCTGGTTCCATTGCCAGATCCCTACATCACTGAGCTACCCAGCAGTTAGAGTGCTGGGCAGGAATTAGGTGATCCAGATCCAAGTTCTGACCCAGCCATGACATTTGATGGGTGGTACTCTCTCAGCATGATCTGCCTCAAAGAAGATGAAGTGGATCAGCAGAAAGCCATGGAAACCACCTTGATAGAGGGCAGAAGCTACAAATTCAGCTAATAAATAAGTAAATCAACACTTGGCTCCTGGTTCCCAGTTTCCGGCACATCTCTGGAAGCTCAGTCTTGTATCTTGCAGAGTTTACACATACAACCCCCCCCCCCCGAGACATCATCAGCATCATAATGTATCACCAAGTCGACTCTGACTTAGGGCAGCCCTTCCCAGCGTGCTCTAGATATAGAATAATCAGATGTGGTTTATCATTCCCTTCTTCTGGGGCATGTTTGTGTGCTCTGGGACTGTGCAGCTTGCCCAAGGCCACACAGGCTAGCTCTTCTCCCAGGAGACAAACTCCTGAACTCTGGCTTCACATCCAAGTTTGCAACTTAATGAGCCAGTCAACGCACAACACACATACTACATACCCCCCCCCCTTTATTTTTATTTTTACTAGCTGGCACACTTCAAATATCAGGGCAATGCTGGAAGAACTGTGCTGCAGAAGTGGAGGAAGGGGAGATTAAGTGAGGAAGGGGAGAGGAGGGGAGGACTGAGTTTCCCCTGGTATCACACTCTGTTTGGGCTAAAATGTCTCTATAGAAGAGCAATGCTCATAGACCCATGAAGAACAAATGGTAGCTACGATGGCTGGGGGATTCTGGGAGTATTAGTGTCCAAACGGGATTTTTCTGAGCTCTGGGCTCAACAGTGCGTGTGGGGAGAAGAAGAAGGAAATTGTGCCTGCCTTCTGTACGCAATGTCCGGGGAGGGTGAATTTGGCCCCGCGTAGGTGGAAAGCAGCACAACAGGAGCTGCAGCGAGCAGATTCTGAGCCTGACCTTTCCTAGAGATGGAATGATGCACTTGAAGCTTCCAGCACTGACAAAGTGACAGGAGTGAAAACAGCCTCAATTATAATGTGATATTATCTCGGCTGTGACTCAGAAATGTCTTGATCTCTTGGGCCAAGAAATTCCAGGGCTGGGGGGTGGGGTGGATGGGGGTGCAACTGAGACATCAAGCTTAGCCCTTGATGTCCTTTAGATTCTGGGGTCTGAAAATACTGACAGGACTCTGAGAAGGGATTCCACAAAATCGGCTCTTTTTCTTGAAACAGAGGTTTCACAGCTGAGACGCAGGAGACGTGGGAGTCCTGCCAACTGCCTTGGACGCCCTGTAATGAGTTGAGATGAGGCAGCTGCCTCAGGCGGCTTGTTTTGAGTGTCATTAAAGGCAGCAGAGTGGCAGGTAAAGAGTTCAACTGACCCAAGGGAACAATCAGGCAGAACCTTCTCAATGAAATGAACCAGAGTTATGCAAGAGCAGTTCTTACCAGCCTTCCTTCCATCACAAAAAAGTTTGGTCAGCAGAACATCCTGGTAGATTATGTTCCCTGCTAATTAGCAAGAGAGAGTAAACCATGTGGATTTTCTGCCATGGGCACTGAAATGTCTGGAGGATGTCTGCAAAATTTGTTGGCAGGGAGACTATTCCCTTTGCTTTCACCAGCTAATTCACCTTCTCTTCATCACAAAGAGAGGAAGAACCAGCACCAAGGGGTGAATGTACTGGTGCACCATATTTAGGTTGCTGTTGCTGTTTTTAATGGGATGGTCAGTTTCCTGAAATGCTTTAATGAACATTCCCCTTCATACTTATTCGTTCTACTCACTATCTAATTTGGACTCTTCTGGTTTATTATGATACAGCGGGGGTAGGCAGGAGAGACCCAGTTTGGTGTAGTGGATAAAGTGATAGACTAGGACTCAGGATTCCTGGGTTCAAATCCCTGCTTGGCCATGGAAAACTCACTCTGGGATGGTACTGGTAAAACTACTCCCTAAATATCTCACAGCTGGCTGGACAGCTTAGTGGTTTAGGTATTCTGACTGCAGAGCCACAGGTTGGGAGTTTGATTCTTCACAGTGCTTCCTGGGAGAAAGGCCAATCTCTTTAATGTCAGGCAAATCCCAGGGCGTGTTGGGATAATAGCAATCTTGCATGTACTAACACTGGGTATCAGTGGGAGGGGGCTTTAAACTCTAATGTGATTGTCCTTTGCTACTAACTTGATTGGTATTTTTCCTCATCTCTGGAATTTGAGGCAAGGCCCATTCCGTCTTCCTATTTTGTTTGCTTGATTCCATTATCTTTTGTTGTTGATATTCTTCTAATTTGCAACTAATTTGAGTTTGTTTTTTTATTAGGTAATCTCCCTGATAGACAGAGGGAATGCTGTAAACGTAGTATATCTTGACTTCAGCAAAGCTTTTGACAAAGTGCCCCATGATATCCTGATTAGCAAGCTAACTAGGTGTGGGTTGGATAGATCAAGTGTCCAGTGGATACACAATTGGCTACAGAATCGTACTCAGAGGGCGATGATTAATGGGTCCTTCTCTAACTGGGAGGAGGTAACAAGTGGGGTACTCCAAGGCTCAGTCCTGGGCCTGGTTCTCTTCAATATTTTTATTAACGACTTGGATGAGGGAGGGCAGGGAATGCTTGTCAAATCTGCAGATGATACAAAATTGGGCGGAATAGCTAATACCCTAGAATAGTGGTCCCCAACCTTTTCCCAACCACGGACCAGTTGGGAGGTGGGGTCTGTGCACGCGGGGGCGTGGCATGTTCACGCAGGGGCATGGCACGCTCGTGCGGGGGGCATGGCATGCTTGCAGGGGTGGGGCACGCTCATGCGCATGCGCGGTGCACTCTCGTGGGGGGCGCTTGTGGGGGGGCAGGAGATCTGTGTCTGTGGCCTGGTCCTGCCTAGGCCACAGACCAGTGCCGGGTCGTGGACTGGGGGTTGGGGACCCCTGCCCTAGAAGACAGAAACAAAATTCAAAATGACCTTGATAAGGTGGAGCACTGGGCCAAAAACAACACAATGAAATTCAACGGAGATAAGTACAAAGTACTGCACCTCAGAAAAAGAAACCAATTGCACAGTTACAAGATGGGGGATACCTGGCTCAGCAAAACTACGAGCGAGAAGGATCTTGGAACTGTCGTAGATCACAAGCTGAATATGAGCCAACAGTGTGATGTGGCTACAAAAAAGGCAAATGCTATTTTAGGCTGCATTAATAGAAGTATAGTTTCCAAATCCCGCGAGGTGCTAGTTCCCCTCTATTCAGCACTGGTTAGGCCTCACCTTGAGTATTGTGTCCAGTTCTGGACACCACACTTCAAGAAGGATGCTAATAAATTGGAACAAGTTCAGAGGGGGGCGACAAGGATGATCAGGGGGCTGGAAACCAAGCCTTATGAGGAAAGGCTGAAAGAATTGGGCATGTTTAGCCTTGAGAAAAGAAGACTGAGGGGTGATATGATAGCACTTTTCAAATATTTGAAAGGCTGTCATACAGAGGAGGAGCAGGATCTGTTCTCGATCATCCCAGAGTGCAGGTCACACAACAATGGGCTCAAATTAAAGGAAGCCAGATTTCAGTTGAATATCAGAAAAAACTTCTTAACTGTTAGAGCAGTCCGACAGTGGAACCAGTTACCTTGGGAGTTGGTGAGTGCTCCAACACTGGAGGCATTCAAGAAAAATGTAGATAATCACCTGGCAGATATGCTTTGATTGTATTCCTGCATTGATCAGGGGGTTGGACTTGATGGCCTTGTAGGCCCTTTCCAACTTCACTTTTGTATGATTTCTATGATTTCTTCTCTCTTTGACTTCCAAGCAGAAACCATGGAGGGTCTCTCCATATGTTGGAGACTCCATTTTCCTTTTTAAAAAATCCTTCTGACTGTGACTATGCATGGTAACTGTAAGTAAAGATACCTTTTTCTACTTCAAATACTTCCAGAGCAGTGGTTCCCAATGGTGGGCAACCCAGGTCTTCTTGGACTGCAATTCCCATAAGCCTTCACCATCAGCTGTGCTGGCCAGGGTTTCTAGAAACTGCAGTCCAAGAAGACCTGGGTTGCCCACCATTGGGAACCACTAGTGCTAGTTTGTGTGAAAAAGAAACTAAGAGGGGACTGTTGAGACTGGTCTGATCTCTCCACATTTCTATGTTGTTGCTGTTTTTTCTGCCTCATACCCTGCTAGTGAGAAAAGAATAACCAAAATTCTTCAATAGGGCATTCCCAGAAGAAGGGAATGATAAATCACTTCTCTACCTAGAAAACTCCGGAAAGGGTCACCATAAGTCAGAATTGACTTGATGGCAAGAAATTATTATTATTAAATATCTCACATACCTTGAGAACTTTACAGAGAATAACATCAACAATTAACAGGATAGGCAGTTTGGTCTGTCAGTTCCCATATGAAATCAGTACACTTGGAAAGGCGAAAAGTTTCTGTTGGTCTCTCTTCTGTTCATCTTGTGAATGAGAAACCTGGAAGAATTATGTTTCATTGGAGGCATATGGATTATTGGGCTATATTGGTTATTATGAACTGGTTCTTATAGCTAATATGGGAGAAGGGAAGCAAGATAATTATTTTAATTTAATACAATTTTAAAAACTTTTTTAAAAAAATCTCCATCTGGTATACAGAACTGCATTTCTTAAAAAGCTCCTTTTGAGAAGGTATCTCGGAGAAGTTCTCTGAGAACTTCTCCGAGAGAAGCTTCAGAAGCTGAGAACATTCATGTTTATTTACTTCTTTGAACACTTTATTCATACTTCAAATAGTGCTTTTATTGTGAGTTGAGCAATGGTTGAAAGCCATGGTTCTTAGGCACCTCATTATACACATGCCCTCTATCCAGGGTGTTAAACTGCGGGTGGCTCTGTTTTATAGCCATAGGTGGTTGGTTGAATCTCAGAGCCTAATGATGTCTCTATATCTGCTTCTGTTTAAGACGACCCCAGAATTGTGTGACATATTATTTTTGCAAGGAAACCTTCAGTAACATTTTTTCAAAAAAAGATTTCAAAGTTACATTGGGGAAAAGAAAAGAAGAAATATCCCCCACCAATATTTAAAACAAGTGTCAGGTGAAATTGCAGGGTTTCAGATCAATGTGTCATCTGCTGAAATGTGAGCAGCTGCTGCTTTTGTGGATGTCTTCCTTCCCCTGTTTTTTATTATAGCAACACTGATCTGTCATCTCCCTGATCTGTTGCACTGACAGGAATATTTGAGGTATCAGAGCAGGGAAGCTCAAGCTAGTCCAGTGGGAGAAAGACAGAGAGCAAGAGAAGAGAAACAACTTGATGCTATCATATGCTACGCAGCTGAAATGTTATTGCCAGAGCGAAACTATTTATAGCAGGTTCAGTTGCAATGATGGGGTTCTGCAGTTCTAGACAAGTGGCTCTTCAAGTAGGGTTTTCCAACTCCGGCATTTAAGGAAGATTATATTGTATCATAGGGGAAAAGGGTGAAGTATCCAGAGTCTGATGGCCAGTTCTTCTACAGAACTAAGTTTCCTAAATGTTTTCTATTCTAGCAATGAAGATCAAGATTCAAGCTTATAGCCAGGGGTTTCTGGAGGAAGAGCAATACAATAAAACATCATACTCCAAAGCTTACTTTTTTGACTACAACTTCCAGAACCTACCAGCCAGGGTGGCCAATAGTTGTCTGGGAAATTCTTGGAGATGTAGTCCAAAAAAGTAACTTTTCCAAGTTCTGAAAACTCCTAACCAAACATAATAGCAAACTTCTAAATACAAGTAGCCTAAGGGTATATTTCTATGCATGTTTCCTCAGAAATCAGTCCCATTGAAATCAACACAACTCACCCCATGTGAAGGAGTAAGGAATAAGTCTAACTATCACTGCATGAGAGTGCAGTAATGTTATTGTGCTGGCAGAGCAAACCAACATTCTACAAGACAATTCTAAAAATTGAGACGACAACAACAAAACCTTTGAAAGTGGTGTTTGTATCAGCATCAAATTTAGTACAGATGTAGCAGACAGTCTGCTCTTGCATTAATTTGGAAGGAATCTAGGCTGCAGGGGCTGAAACACTGATCCTGAAAAAGACCTTTGAAAGGGATAAAACAGTGACTTTCTTATAAACTGAACATGTGTGGAACAGGCTTATCCCCAAGACCCTTTCAAAGTAGATACATCATTGCAGCTTCATGGGCCAGGAAGGGAGATGTTTGGAGGGCAATAAAGGTCACAGAAACAGTCAAAAGATGAGTAAAAAAGTGTGCTTTAAAGAAAGTAATGGAGTGACCGTCTTCCAGAAAGGGACATTTTGCCATACATCTCCAGGCATTTAGCAAGGTATGGTCTGTATTACAAAAACACACAGCAGTTGTGCTTGTCCAACTGTGAGTGCTTTCAGTGAACATTTCTGAAACCAGGCTTTTGACACCAGCTTTCAAAGGGAAAATCAGCTCCAGGTCTGGGGCAATCTGAACTTCTGACCTTCCCAGTCAGGATCCAATTAGCTGACTCTGAGGAGGATAATTTTTTAATTCTTCCTGGCTAAACAAGTATTGATGCTGGGAAAGGGAGAACTTTGGTGCCTATATCCTGTCATAATTTCAACTATTCTACCCATCTTGCCACTTGTCGAAAAACATCCCTGACATTTATTTATTTATTTGGCTTTTATACCACCCATCTAGACGAATATACTCTGGGCGGTTTACAGTCCAAAAAAGCAATAAAATTAAAAACATCAATAAAAAGACTAAAACAAACAAACATAATTCAAGATGGAAAAACCAGGGGAAGAAATTAAGTAATGTCAGGAGGGAAGGCCTGCCTGAAGAGCCAGGTCTTCAGTTTACTCTTAAAAACTCCCAACGAGGGAGCCAGGTGGATCTCAGGGGGAAGGATGTTCGAAAGGCAAGGGGCCACCGCCAAGAAGGCCCGGTTTCTAGTTTTTCCTCCCAGACCTCTCTCATAGTTAAGCCTCTCAGCCACCCAGCCTGGCTAGAATGAGTGACACTGGTAGAACTAGGTGGAAGAAGGCACTCTGATAGGTATTGTGGTCCTAAACCGTTTAGGGCTTCATGTGTAATCATTAGCACCTTGAAATCGATGCAGAATCTAATGGGTAACCAGTGTAAGGCGGCCAGAGTGGGGAAAATATGATGATATTTTTTCACCCGAGTTAGTAATCTGGCCGCCATGTTCTGGACCATTTGAAGTTTCTGCATCAATCTCAAGGGAAGCCCCACGTAGAGTGCATTGCAGTAGTCTAATCTTGAGACTACAAGTGCATGGACAAGTGTGGTGAGTGCCCCAACATCAAGATAGGAGTGCAGCTGGGCAAGCCACCGAAGATGTAAATGGGCGGTGCGGACCACAGACGTTACCTGGGATTCCATGGTAAGCGCTGGGTCAAGATGGACCCCCAAGCTGTGGACCACACTCTTTGTGGTGAGAGTTGCTCCCCCAAAAGAGAGGGAGCTTCCCAACCCACTGATGAGAGGGGCGCCCACCCTCAGGACCTCTGTCTTCTCCAGATTCAGCCTCAGTCCATTCTCCTGCATCCATTGCAGAACAGCCCGCAGGCAGCGCTCAAGGGACGTAACGGCATCCACTGCTAATGGAAAAAAGGAGATGTAGAGCTGAGTGTCATCAGCATACTGATGACACGAGGCACCACACCCCCGGATAATGCCCCCCAGCGGCCTCATGTAGATATTAAACAGCATTGGAGAGATGATCAAACCCTGCGGGACCCCACAATTGAGGAGCCATGGGGCTGATACATTCTCCCCAAGCTGGACTCTCTGAGAACGGTCCTCCAAGAAGAACCAGAGCCAGGCAAGAGTCAGACCACTGATCCCCAACTCGGAGAGTGGTCGACGGTGTTGAAGGCGGCTGAGATGTTGAGGAGAACCAAGAAGGACATTTTGCCCCTGTCGGCCTCCCTCCCTCCAGCAGGGTGACCAATGCCGTTTCCATACCATGGCGCGGCCTGAAGCCCGACCGGAATGGATCCAGGGCATTGGTTTCATCCAAAAGGGCTTGAAGCTGATCGGCCACCACCCTCTCTACTACCTTGCTAAGGAAAGAAAAATGGGCGACGAACCTATAATTGCCAATGTTGTCCGCCGCCAAGCTTGGTTTCTTCCTAATGGGCCTAATGAGCATCTCCTTGAGGGCAAGAGGACCCTTGCCCCCCTGGAAAGACCCATTAATTATTGCAGTGGCCCATTCAGTTGTCACAGGCCTGGCTGCTTTGATTAGCCAGGCCAGGCAAGGGTCAAGGGAGGAGATGGTGGCAAGACAGCGAGCAAGCACATTTGCTTTGTGTTTGGATGAGTTGGTTAACCAATGAAAAAGGGAGTCAGTTTCTAGGATTTTCCTTTGCTTGGTGTCACTTTGTTAATGGTAGTAAGCACAAGAAGCTATCCTGTAGACCATCTTGACTGCTGACATTGGTGTTGTCAACATTCAGGTTGCCCTTTGCTATGTAAAGCTTGGCAACCTTTTTCCTGCTGGCAATGTGCAGCAATATTGGGCCATTTTCTGGCATTTTGAATCATGAATAGAGAAGCACAATATCCCACATTCATAAGCGGGGGGTTTCTTTGAACAATTGAATAGTTTTTATAGCATGCAGGACTCAATCTAGCCAAATTAACCATACATAAGCCCCGTTAAATACATGGGAATTAGTGTTACACATGATTACACTGAAATAAGTGGGACTTAAAGATGTTTAGGTAAAGGTAAAGGTAAAGGTTCCCCTTGACATTTGGTCCAGTCATGTCCAGCTCTAGGGGGTGGTGCTCATCCCCGTCTTCAAGCCGTAGAGCCGGTGTTTGTCCGTAGACAGTTTCTGTGGTCACGTGGCCAGCGCGACTAGACACGGAACGCTGTTACCTTCCCACTGTGGTGGTACCTATTTATCTACTCGCATTTTTACATGCTTTCGAACTGCTAGGTTGGCAGGAGCTGGGACAAGTGATGGGAGCTCACCCCGTCGCGTGGATTCAATCTTACGACTGCTGGTCTTACAACCTTGCAGCACAGAGGCTTCTGCGGTTTAACCTGCAGCGCCACCATGTCCCTCTAAAGATGTTTACCTTTTGCTTATTCATGCATTTAACTTACTAAATACAGTTTACAGATATTTTGAAAAACTAAAGACACATGCCAAGTGCTCATCAATACCTTCAATGACTTTCAAACATGAGGAGATGGGAGCAGTTTTACTTCTTGTCGTGCATGTGTTTAAAATAGGTCCCCTCCCTGTGCTAAGTGGCCTCTACCTTGTAGGCTGAGGCATTGCTCAATACAGCACCAGTGTTCCATTTTTGCCACCACCATGCTCAGCTGGAATCATTGCCTGACTGCACATCTCTCAACTTGGCCCAAATAGTTTCAGCAGTGAAGAGAAAAGACCCTGTTGGAAAAGCCTTCCAGGACTGAGGGAGCTGAGAGCCTGCAACGTACAATGGGCCACCTATAATATTTTCAGCAGAAATATGATTTTACTTGTGAATCAAAAAGCTTTCAGATCCCAAATTTCAAGCTATTAGACTATTAAGTGGAAAGCTACACTTGCTGAATCTTTGTGTGCATATGCATAGAACAGGTCATGCTCTTTTACACTGGCTAAAATAATCCAAAATGGTGTTCCCTGGCTGTATCATTAAAGCTATTTAGAATTTTCATTCCATTATAATAATGGTAGAAACATACTCTTTGGCAACTCTTTTTATGCATAACTACTCTGCAGTGCACAAGCAAGGTCAAGAGATATAGGGCCCTGGCTAGTCTTCCTTGCTAGATGGATAGGACTTCAAAAATGATTTTTAACTAAATCTATCATCATCATCTTAGAACTGCAAGGCTGGAAGGGACCTTATAGATCATTGAGTCCAGCCTCTGTCAGGGAGGCAAAGTGGGGAACTGACCTCCCAACCTTGGGCTCTACAGCCAGAGACCTACACCAGTGTGCTATCCAGAAGCTCGTATTCTACTCTGTCCCATGGGTTCTAAGTGACAGAGAAGTATCTCCAAACATTTTTGCCCCTCCAAGGACTTACAATGTAAGAGATAGAGTGGTCCTAAATCTAAGTAAAATAATGGTTTGTGGAATAAAGGATAGCAAATAAAATATAATTGACAAACTATTTATAGCTATAACTAACTATAGATAAATAACAAAATCAAAATGGTTAAGGGTTTACTATTCCTTGATTCAATCATTAATTCAAAAGGAGACTTCAGTCAAGAAATCAAACGAAAAACAGAGCTTTGGAAGGGCGGCCATGAAGTAACTAGGAAAAGTCCCTAAGAGTAAGGATGGATCATTGGAGATGAAGACCAATATCATCCATACTATAATAGTCCCAGTTACTGTGAACAATATGAAATCTGGACAGAAAGCTGACAGGAAAAACTAATTCATTTAAATGTAATGCTGGAGGACAGCTTTAGACTGCCAGAAAGACAAATAAGCGCATTCTAGGGCATATCAAGCCTGAATGGTTACTAGAAGCTAAAATGATAAAATGAACTGAGGCTCTCATCAGGAAAAGAGGAAGACTGAACATGGGTTGGATTGACTCATTAAAGAAAGCAATGACCTCTGGTTTGCAAGCCTTGAACAAGACTGTCAATAATAGAACTTTTGTCTGTCGTCAGTTCCTAGGGTTGCAGTTAAGTTGGAAGTGGCAGCCGAGAATAACAAATAGAGAGCTATAGAGAGAATATTTCAGTCCCTGCTGTTATGGTCATTTGGAACTCTGCTCAGAGGGTAAGTGTACCTTTGAGCCCCAGGAATGCTCTTCCTCTCCAACAGCATCAGCACTCTTACTATTGGGTAGAGTGAGGCAGCAGCCTCAGGTTGCAGACTTTGGATGCCATGAAAGGGTGGCATATTATTAGTTATCCGATTCACTATTTTACTGCCAGGTGTGGAGAGAGGAACTTGTGTTATTTTCTGCCTTAAGCGCCACAATAACTTGCCTTGTTTTTGGTACTACATGACAACACATTTATAGACCACCGCTAGATCTGAGTGGTGTTGGATGCCATTTTGTTGCTTTGCCTTAGGCAACAAAATATTTTGGACCTTCCCTGGCACCATCTATCCATTGGATAAAGTGCTGCAGGGTGGATGGGGCAACATGAATAGAAAAACAGTGATTTCCTCAAAGCCAGCAAAAATGGCTGGAGGCATTCAAGAGAAAATTGGAGAACTATCTGTCGGATCTGCTTTGATTTGGATTCCTCTGGTTGAGCAGAGGGTTGGATTCGATGGACATCCAACTCAATTATTCTATGATTTTATGATTCTGTGTCTATACCTTTATTGCCGAGCCTGAGTGTCTAGGTGTATTTTAATGTCTATGCATTATTAAGATCAGAAATATGCACAGGGAATGCAAACAATTATTATAGGTTCAGAAGCGTTTGCCTATTTAGAGTGAAAATCTTCCATAAATAAGCGAGCATCTGGTGTTTTAGAAAGACCATATTTATCAATGAGATTTGTACAGACTGTATAAAAGTCAAATATAATGAATAATGACTTTTGAACACCTTGAAAAGAAGATACCTGGAATATTTGTTGTTTCGTAATAGTTAAAGATTTTTCTTTGTAGGCAATTACCTACACTGATCACTATTATGTATGGATGTGCATGGTCCATACACCCACAGAGACAGATTGACACATCCTAGCTTTTTATGACTCCCCACTGCCAACAACCTGATCTAGCAGAGACACCAGTGTGTTAGGCAGTTCTTTCTCCACATAATCGCCCTGCACCATTGCTTTCACCTTTGAAAATGGAATTTAATTTAACAACAAGCCATTGATAGACCTCAGTTACATGTTGTCAAGTGAATTCTGAGCTATAGTGACCCTTTCTGGGATTTTCTAGGTATAGAATGCTCAGTGCTGGTTTAAATGTCATGCTGGAGTGTCCTGGTAGTGTCCTGGGACTGTGCAACATGTCCAAAGCTGCACAGGCTAACTCTTCTCCTTGGACGTGAAGTGGGGGATCAAACCCTCAACTTCTGTAGGAATTGGTTGCCAATCCGTTGCAGCAACCTGTAACCAAAAATGTTCTCTGCGTTGCATATTTTTGTGTTCTGGCTAGAAGAGAGTCCTAGATTCCTACTTCAGTACAGTTGGCACTCTTTTTTGGCACAAGATATAGGACATGCTCAAGACTTCTCTGTTAGTACTGGGACAACTTAGAAGTCTAGAGCAGGAATGGACAGACTGCAGGCCTGCAAAGTCTACTTTTGAAAAGTAGAGCCCTGTGCAAAAGATAAACACACAGCATTACAAAGAATCTCAGCCCCAGAATTGGTTTTGAACTGATTAAAATTCAGAATTGAATGGAATTCATAGTTCTTTCAGGGGGAAAGTCATAAGAACATAAGAAGAGCCATGCTGGATCAGGCCAAGGGCCCATCTAGTCCAGCTTCCTGTATCTCACAGTGGCCCCACGAGATGCCTCTGGGAACACATGAGACAACTAGATACCTGTCTCTGATACCACTCCCCTCCATCTGGCATTTTGAAGTACCTTCCTTTTAAGCCTGGAGATTATACATCCCCATCATGGCTTGTAACCTGCGATGGACTTTTCCTCCAGAAATCTGTCCAATCCCCTTTTAAAGACATCCAGGCCATCACCCCATCCTGTGGCAAGGAGTTCCACAGACTAACAACACGCTGGATAAATAAATATTTTCTTTTGTCTGTTCTCACTCTCCCAACAATCAATTTGAGTGGATGTCCCCTGGTTCTGGTATTGCATGAGAGGGAAAAGAGCTTCCCTCTATCCACTTTCTCCACCCCCTGCATAATTTTAGACATCTCAACCATGTCCCCCCTCAGGCGCCTTTTCTCTAGACTAAAGGGCCCCAAACACTGTAACCTTTCCTCATAAAGGAGGTGCCCCAGCCCAGTCATCATTTTAGTCGCTCTCTTCTGCACCTTTTCCAGTTCCACTATGTCTTTTTTGTGGTGTGGTGACCAGAACTGTACACAATACTCCAGGTGCGGCCTTACCAGCGTTTTGTACAATGGCATTATAATGTTGACTGTTTTATTTTCAATCCCCCTTTTAATGATACCTAGCATGGAATTGGCCTTCTTCACTGATGCTGCACACTGCATTGACACTTTCATCGAGCTGTCCACCAGCACACCAAGATCTCTTTCTTGCTCTGTCATGGACAGCTCAGAACATATCAGCTGATAACTAAAGTTTTGATTTTTTTGCCCCAATGTGCATTACTTTACATTTTCTTATATTGAAACACATTTGCCATTTTGCTGCCCATTCTCCCAGTTTAGAGAGATCCTTCTGGAGCTCTTCACGATCCCTTCTGCTCTTCACCACCCAGAAAAGTTTCATGTCATCTGCAAACTTGGCCACCTCACTGCTTATCCCTGTCTCCAGATCATTTATGAACAGGTTGAAAAGCACTGGTCCCAGGACAGATCCCTAGGGCACAACACTTTTCAGCTGTCTCCATTGTGAAAACTGCCATGACACCTACTCTCTGTTTCCTGGTTCTCAACCAATTCTCAATCCATAAGAGGACCTGCCCTCTCATCCCCTGACTATGGCATTTTCTCAGCAGCGTTTGGTGACAGACCATGTCAAATGTCTTCTGAAAATCCAGATAGACAATATAAAGTCCACTCTTAGTTACAACAAAGTCCATCCAACAGAGCTAAGCATGCACCCACACCTCTCTGCTTTCAGTCTCTGTTAAAGACCTTTCTTTTCAAACACACATTTTCTGATTTATAAACACTGGGCACTGTTTCAGTAATGTATCTGGTTTTTATTGTCAGTTTTTCTGTCTACTACAGTACTTTCAATCTATTATACACTACTCTGAGATCTCTGATATGAAGCTCTTGACACAGTAGTAAGGAAAAAAAATAAAACAGTAGTATGATTTGGGGTGGGAAGAAGTAATTTTGTTGCTGCTATTGTGAAATAATTTACTGCAGATCACCCAGAAATTTACCAGTAGATCTAGATATAGCTTCTGCCCACCTGTGGTCTAGAGAGGGCTCATCTAGTATGTGTTTGTGTATTATGGTTAGAGTGGTTCATCCTCTTGGTCATTGCAGCTGTGAGAGATTCAGCCCCTTAGACTGAAGAAGATCACTATCCAGGTGTTATGTAGTTCCCTTAAGTATTATCCATAATCATACATAGAACAACTAAAGCTTCCATCTCCCCATATGGTAAGGATGATTGTGGTCTTGAAAAATTGGTCTTGAACCAGAGAGATATTTGGTGGGTAGAACCAAGTAGATCAAATGCATCATGTTGGGGGAATTAATATCAAAACATCAGTTAGCTGGCTCAATTTTTAAAGATGACTAGTAATATTTTCCTTTCCTTTCCTTTAAAGAACAACAACAGCATGGCTCAGTGGTTTTGGTTTCTAGCTTTGGAGCCAGAGGTCAGAAGTTTGATTCCCCACTGTGCCTCCTGTGGGTAGAATCAGCCTGTGTGGCCTTGGGCAAGTTGCAGAGTCCCAGAATGCCTCCAGAAGAAGAAGGGAATGATAAACTACTTCTGAGTATTCTCTACATAGAAAACTCTGAATTAACTTGACGGCATATGATGATAATGATGATGATGATGATGATGATGATGATGGCCAGTCTTTAAAAGAAAGATATCAAGTCACCAGTTTGAAAGTCTGCTTTTCAGAGAAGCTTTCTTTTCAAAGAAACAACTTAAAGTTCTCAGTCAAGAGTGGGCAATGTGTGGTTCTCCAGATGCTGGTTCTCCCTATCAGCTCTTGGTATCATAGCCAATGGCAAGGAACTCTATGGGTTACAGTCCAACAAATGAGGGGGGGGAATTGGCCCACTTCAATCCCCGTGTCTCACATGGAGCATGACAATCACTAATCTCACCTTAGAAAGATCTGATGAGAGACCACATGACACGTGCTTCCCCTTTCCAATGTCCTATGGCAATGGCTGGAGATCAACAGCTTTCCAGTCTAGAAGTGATAGCTGCAAAGACCACATTGCCTGCACCAATCTGATGTGGCGACTGCTGCCTTTCAGCTGAAAGGCATTCTAGTTTTGTTTTTCTGTTAGCATCACTTACTAGCCCTCTTGACAGTGCCTTCTTCCAGTGCTCATGGCCTATGAAAAGGAGGAGGGGAGAGAGATTGTCCCACTGGGACTGGGCAAAGGACTAGTGATTCCCCCCCACCCCCACCCCCGCCATGTGAGACATTGTGATGGTCTTGGACAGCTGGGTGTGGCCTCACTTTGGTGTCTATGGCTTATTAAACCAAAGCTTTTATTGCAGTGTCTGCCCTGCTTCTTCCAAAGACAGATAGGCAGAGTCCTAACATTCATTCTTATATTTCCTGAAATAAGCTGCTAGAAGGACCTGCTTCCCAAACAGAAAGGGATCTTTCTGATACTGAGCTTGCCATTTTTTCGGTGGCAGCATTTTCTGTCATTCTTTTCCTCCTTTTTTTTTTTTTCTTTCCTTGGACTGGACAGTTCAAAGCAGTCCTCCCATTTCAGGCACTCTTTCGATCCCTGAAAGAGAGCTCAGCCATATCTTCATCTCGGAGACAGGAGAGGAAAAGTTACTCTTTTGCATTGTACCTCCAGCAATCTCACAGCAAGGACGGCCAACGTTCCAAAAGAGCAACTTTCCCAGGCTCTTGACTGAGACTAAGAGAAGCTCCCGTCAGAATCCCCCTTCGCCCCCCCCCCCAGTTATAACAGAGGCGCGATTTGAGCCAGGGACTTCGGCGGATGAAAGGACTCCCCAAAGGTGGCACCAGCCGACGGAGCGCCTCTTTCATCGCTTTGGCCGGCTCGGGTTTCTCCCTGCCTCTGCTTCCCGGGCCCGGGGCGCTTGAGCGACGCGCGGAGCTGTCCGGTGCTGAAACGCCTGGCGGGCGCTTGAGAGGCTCGAGGGTCGCGAAGCCGCTCCACCCCGACGCCACCGGACCTCGGCGGAGAGGCAGGCGGGCGGGCGGCCGGGCGGGCGGGCGAGCTCCTCGCCTCCGGCAGCGCAGCAATGCCAGCCGGTGTGTCAACAGCCACCTTCCTCCCGGAGGTTTCCACAGAGCAGACGGCGCGTCTCTCCCCCTCCCCCCCCTCCCAAGTTAGCCAATTCCTGGGTACTCGAGGGAGTCGCCAGAGCTCACCTCTCCCATCCCGCCGCCCTGTTTAAGCAGGGCTAAACTGCCCGCCCTCGTTTCCTCTCCAGGTCACAGACACGCGGGCTTTCCCACTATACTCAGGAGATGATTCGGTCACGGGGAGAGCCAACAGGGCGGCCGCCGGCTCTGTTTGCAGAGGGCTTAGAGCGGCGCCCTCCGGCCTCCTCGCACCCTCCCGCCCGCCCGTTCGCGCCTCCCCGCCGTCAGGGCGGAGGGGCCTCCCCGTGGCTGGGACGCTGAAGGGCCGCCCCCGGGAGGGCGTGCGGGGCGAGGGTGGGATCGATGACTCCGGGGTGCCTCGGGCTCTCGGGCTCCCCCGGTCTGCCCTCTCCCGCCTTGCCCCCGGCAGCCCCGTCCCCCCGTCTGGCGAAGAAGCCCAAGAAGGGCTGGAAGCCCCCTAATGATTGGATGAGGCGCCATTACATCATATTTTTTTAATCTTCCTGAGCTGCCGAGCTGCTTTTTCTTGCATTGGGAAGAAAAGTGCGAGCGCGCCAGTTAGTCGGAGCGGGAAGCACATCTGGGGAGGAGGAAGAAGAGGAGGGGGAGGAAGGCAGGCTTGTGCGCGCGGTCCCTTCCCCCCTCCCCCCCCCCACGGAGCGGTGGCCAGTCGTTGCCCGAACTCCTTCCCAGCCCCAGGTGGCCAGCGCGGAGTTTGGAGGGCGGGGAGATGCTCCGGAGGATGTCCCGCCAAGCGGATCCCGGAGGGCAAAGACGCCGCCGCTGATCGGCGCCTGCCGCTGCCCAAGTGCGGGGGAACATGGGCTTCGAGAACGCCACCGACAAGCGCTGGGGCATGGCTGGTAAGTTTCGTCCGCCGAGAACGGACGCTCGGCGCAACTGCAGGAGCCTCTCCCCCCCCCCCCTTTACCCCACCCCAAACCCCAGCTTGCAAGAATGCTTCCTTTCATCCCCTCCCCTCCCCGCAGGCTTTGTTTGGCCTGATCCCGACCCGGCGCGGGAAAGTAAAAAAGACCGCTTCGGAGACGGCGAGGGAACGGATCCGTCTGGATCAAGCGGATCCTTTCCCTTCTGCCTTTTCCGTGACGAGGGAATCTCCTGAGCGCTGAAGGCGTCTCTGTGTGTGTGTGTGTGGGGGGAGATGGGATGGTTGACGGGCGACCTTTGCTCCCGAGAAAGGACCTTCGGGGGGACCACTTGGGGGGAAATGCGAGGGGTCAGGGGCAAAGGGGGAGAGGGGTCACGTGGCATCTAGGGAGAAGCAAAGAAAAAATATATCACACTGGGCGTGGAGGGCGAGGGGGTGGGGTGGGGTGGGGTGGGGTGGAAATGACCTCCAACAGGGGATTGTCGGCGGGGCACGGGATTGTTTGTTTCCCCGTCAGAGCTTGAAACCAAGCGACGATCAAAAGCCCAGAAGCTTTGGGGTGGTGGGGTAAGAGGAGGAATCTCCTTTCTTTAATGCTAGTCACCCCTCTCTCCCCCCTCCCCGCACTTGCTCAGGTGGCCTCCTGGCACCTCTTGCCGTCTTTTGCTCTTCATCTGTCTCTGCCCTGCACAGCCAATGTCTGCTGTGGGCGTCCTTGACAAACAAATGCAAGACATCTTTGATGAGGAGGAGCACCCTATTAAGGCACTGCGGTCCCTGCCCTCTGCCCCAAGTCTTCCCCTTACTCTGGCCACCGCCATCCAGCATCAGGATAGCTGATGGATGTCAGCTCCCAGAACTCTGATTGCCACCCCCACACACCCCCACACCCCACCAGGGTTGTCTTCACTCACAGAAACAGTCATACCACAATCAAGTCTCAGAGACGGGGAAGGCATCAGGAGCTGAGTTTGAACCATGACTGGCCACATGTTCCCACTGTCAGAGTTTGGCCCTATAAATATTTGCTAGGTAAACGTGGCCTGCTCTCCCATTTCTGTAAGGGGACATAGTTGTCTTGCAGGCTCTGACTACAGTAAGGTGGAAATACCTTCATTATCGAATACAACCTTGACAGCATTCGGGTTAACACAGGACAGTTACAGGGCCCTCTTTCCACTCATCTCCTTCTCCCTCATCACCCCAATGCCTCACAGCAGATCTGGAGTTTCCCAAGCTTTCAAAATAATGAGACAGACAGACAGAAAGACAGAGATGAGCAAAGCCCTGTTTCTGTGGGAAAGCTTTCCGGAGACAACTCTCCTGGCAACAAAGTGTCTGAATATGGAAATTACCTGAGGATTAAAGTGACTTCAGAATTGGATTCCTTGATTCTAGTTGTAGCATTCCAGGAACAGAATTTGGGATTATGCAAATATGGATCATCCTTTTTGACAAAAGCAGGGCTCACTGAGCTACGAACTAGGAGAACAGGAGTAGTTGCTGCTGTCCCCTTGTACCTTCAGTGTGTTGCTTTTGAGAGAACCTTGGGGAGGTCAACTTTGCCTCAGCAAACATACATAACTAAAATGCAGGACTGAGAAAAGGAGCAGCTGTTGGTAAAGAACACGCAGGCAAAGTTCACTGAAGCTCATTTAATGAAGTTTAGTTGACTCTCATCATTCTTTAACACACAAACCCTTCTGAATTCACAGTAAGATCACAAGACGTGAACAAGGTCATGCCCTCAGCTGCTAACAATGGGACAGATTCAGATTCAGGCATGTGCAACATTGCTGACAAAAAGGGGACTTCCCTGTATGTAGCCATTCTGTCAGAGGCAGATTCTGGATCCAGCCCTCTGACTTCAGTAGTAGACAGAAATTATTTTTTCACTCTTATAACAGTCATCAATTTACATGATACTGATTAGGAATTTGTGTGCAAAAGCCGATTGTGGATGCTGCCCCAAGAAGACTACAATCTTAATTTCAACAGTGGAGGAAGGACGTATGGAGGAAAGGAAGAAATGAGGTTAATTGTGCGAGGCTGAGCATGGTAGAGGCAAGAAAAAAGTTGGCAAAATTAATTCAAATCAATTAAGGACAGTTTTAGTACATTATATAGCATATTTTGTCCTGTTGGGAACTACTGCTATTCCAATGATCTGTATGTGTACTAATTATACATTGTTGCTACATATATGATTTTTTGTACAGGGAAGTAACAGTAATGTTGTATCAGAATAAGTTCTGCTCATGCAGAATATCTGCAGTTTCTTGTTGGATTTACAGGAGTATTTAGAAGATGGAGAAGTGCTCCACTGACTGTATAGTCCTGCTAGTATTCGACACCCAGGGATGACCCTGTGATGACCCTTGGTCTTTGGGGCCCCCCCTCCTACTTAGATTGCATGGCCATCTAGAGAGTTTGTGGCAGGTGAGGCAGGTGTTATTTTGGGGATCCTGTTATTGTCCCCTACAAGAAACCATGCATGTTTGTGAAAAGTTGATTTTTTTTTTTACTTAAGGCAAACAATGTCAAACTAGAAATTGAAACAGAAATTTACTGGAAGACTAATTGAAGGAAGATCATTTTTGTAGCTGACACTCAGACAACCTGTAGAACCTTGGAAAAACAGTTGCAGAAACTTGCTTTTTGCTACTCTTGTTCACTGCATGCAGTACAGTCAAAAGCACAGGTTCAGAGTTCAGCCTGGTGCCCCCTTCGGCTTTGCAAGGTGTCCCCTTCAGCTCTACACAGCAACCTGTTCATCTTGGCAATCTTGGCAACTGCCCAGCTTGCCCACCCCAATAGCCAGCTCTCTCCATTTCAGAGCTAAAAAGTTGAGATTCCAAGCTCCCCAGACTGACATATAAATAGTAATTTTCACAGCAGTTCTAGACATGTATGTTTGTGCAACAGGACTTGCATTGGTGGCAATGCAGTTGTGGACACATCTACATAGAGGTGAATTCCCCTGAGTCCAATGGAGAAGTGAAAGACCAAGGTGGATCACCTCCACCTCAGCCCCCCCTTTACATTCTTCTCTTTCTTTTTAGCCTATCTTTACTCCTGTGGAATCTAGAATTAGATTTCTTTTTAAGGATTTTGCCATCCCTGCACTGATTCCTTATCTCAAAACTCTAGCCATTCATTTTATCCTTGTGTACCTTTTGATTTAACCCATCACTGTGGTGTTGCCCAGAAGCCCTTTCTTTCTGTCACTGTATACATTGGCGGGTGTAAAATGACTCAGAGCAGTCTTGGGTAAATAAGCAGAACAGAAATATAACATGATGTTCTAACCATCACGGTCCTCTCACTGCGGTCCTGTTTAAACAATGGCCTAATTTGGTGTAATGCTCACATTGTTCATTTTGACGGCAGCCCATTATGAAAGTGTTGAATTTAGTGACATGAGAGTAGGAGCCTCTTGGCATTCTGGCATCAGAGCAAACACCTGGCTCTCAGTTTCCTTTGCCAAAGGAGACGTCTTTTTACAGCACCAAAGTGTCTGCACTTCAGCGGCCATATTTCAAATAAATATCCTTATTCTCAGAAGTCAGTAAGAAAGCAAACAATGTTGGTTATGATGAACGTCATTGGTGGAAGTTGAACAGTTCATGAGTTGAAATCTGATTAGGTTAGATAGGGTTGCCTGCACACAAATAAAGTGAAATAAAAACATCTGGTATCTCTCCTTACCACACCCACATTAGTGTTGGAAAGGAAAATATTAACCAAATGTCATTTGCATGTAAAAATAAGTGTTCTTGTGATGTTGAAGATCTTTATGTGGGCTAATTTAGGCCAATTAAAGACAAATGGAATTTTTAACTCACCAGAAATAAACCAGATTTGGAGATTTTTCAAACACTGCTTTTTAAAAAAATGACATAGATAATTCCAGTTTTTCCAGTAGATTTCCATACATCAAACTTTTTGTTTTACTGCTGTTTATTTGGTGTGTGTTGGGGGTTGATGGTGGCAGCTTTGTTTTGCTTTCATGCTAACAGAATACAATCTGAAATAATAGATTGAGCCAGAATGTGTTGTGGAGATGCCTCTTAAGTTTAAGCATATTGGACCATTTTCAAGGTTAGTTCAGCAAATTCAAATCTGATTAAAAAGTCAACTTCAGCATGCTAAAAATGCTGCAGCCAAAAAGATACCCAAGGCAATAATTTATTTCTGCCTTCTGGCTCTTAAACAGCCGTGTAACCCATAGGGCATCTCTGCATAGCTTATTTTGATTTTAAATTGGTTTAGCCATCCCAGTTTACCATTTGAAAAACCTGTCCATCATAGTTAGCTGTTGAAAAATTTCTAATAAACAGACCAGCTTGCAGAATTTTATTTTCAGGGTTCTTGGTCATTATTCAACCAGCATATATCTTCTCTCCCCATGTTTGTGTACTGTACATGCACACACAGAGAGACAATGATTATTTCAAGAACAAAGAGGAAGCTCCTTTTCCAGGAAAACCACTCCTGTTTTCAGAAAAATGCCTGTCTCAAACAGATGGGACATGTGAACTCTGCACTTTCTAAAACCTATGCGCCATCAGTGAAAGGCCTGTTGACAAAGAAGGCAATCTTATATCTAACCTGATCATATCTAATTCTATGGAAAAATACACACCTTATATGTCTAAGTACATAGTATTGCTCCATCGAGAAACAGATTGCCTTAGTTTTAGTTTAGATCTAGCTGGGAAGTCTAAAACAGAATGGAAAACTCAGCTTAGCAGCAGAACTGGGCTTACTATTTCTATTTTGGGTGGTGGTGGGGAGAGAGACTGACTGATAGACAGACGGACAGGGCGAGTGACAGACTGACAGGCATACAAAATATGGGAGAGAGGAATATCCTCAAGTGGTGTCTGGATTTCCAGAGGGATAACCTTGTTAGTCTGTCATGACAAGAACAACATACACATGAAGTGCTATGCTGGGTGATAAGTAATTCAGAAGATGTTTCATGCATCTGATGAAATGGATTCTGGTTCATGAAAACTTATGCCATAATAAATATGTTAGTCTGAAGTGCCATCGTGTTTGTTGTTGTTCTTGTTGTTTAAGAAGAAAGGTGTCCATGTGTCACATATGTGCATTCTGAGCTACATACAAACTGAGGCCACAGCATTCAATCTTGTAATGTCTGGGTGTAAGATTTGGGAGGTATTCAGAGGCCTGGTTATTGAGCAGAAGCACTCGCCACGTGAAGGAATTGATTTCTCTAAGAAAACTGCCCTGGGCTTTGATTTTGGTTGTCAGATTTGTCACTCACCCCATCTAGAGAAACTGACAGATGATATAGACAACTATGATCTGATCCTGAAGGAATATAAAATCTAGGCAGGGTTGAAAGATGGGACATAGTTACTACAGTGGAGACTGGCTCTGTGAATGTGGGCTAATACAATACTCTTAAATAGGTTATCTTGGTTTAGACATAAACTGACCTCAATGGATGAGTGTGATTTTTTTCAGTGCAATTTATTTTTAATCTGTATTAAAATGATGAATCATTGATGTGATGCAGTTACTAGGGGTGTTGCAGAAAAGGCAATGTTTTCATGCTAAAACTTGCTGCCTGCTAGGTTCGATTAATTTGTTCAATGAAGATATCTGATGAGGGTCATATAAAACTTCACTTTATAAGAATAAAACAGGCTACTTTTCACTTTTAGTTTGTTTCCTTGCAATACTGGGTTCAAAGCCTAGCGGCACATCAGTAATATTATTACCTAGAGATATTTTATGAGCTATTTCCACAGGTTTGACAAAGGGTGCTTGATATTGCTAGTTTTGTTTGAAACAGCAAAAGTCAGTTGGATAAAGAGAAGCAATCATGCAATAGATTCTTCTCTTCTGGCTTCCCAGGATAAGAATAGCAGTGGTAAGCACTCTTTTCCAGATGTGTTTCAGGTCATGGTTGCTTAGGCCCTGAATTTTCTGCATTGTGTTTTAGGGTGAGAAGATGGAATTAAAATGTGTTCCCACTTTTCATGCACAGGGAAGGCTAGTTCTAGATTTAGGCTGTTTCTTGCTTTAGAATGAAAGGATTTTTTTTTAATTGGAAAATTGGGGGGTTATTGTCAGACTTTTGTTTATATAATGTCACAATGGCTGAAATCTTGTTGCTTAGCATAGCAAGTCATAACTAGAGTAGGCCCATTGAATCAGTGGAGATTTGGTGAGTCAACACCTCCATATGTTCCACCGATTCACTGGGCCTCTTCTAGTTGTGACTTATTACTCTAAACAGCAGGACTTCATAGAATCATAGAATCACAGAATAATTGAGTTGGAAGAGGCTTATAAGGCCATTGAGTCCAAACCCCAGCTCAATGCAGAAATCCAAATCAAAGCAGATCTGACAGAGAGTTGTCCAATTTTTTCTTGAATGCCTCCAGCATTGGAACACTCACCATCTCTCGAGGTAATTCGTCCCATTGTCATACTGCTCTAACAGTTAAGAAGCTTTCCCTGATATTCAGCCTAAATCTGGCTTCCTGTAGTTTCAGCCCATTTTTACGTTTTAGCTAATATTTTCCCACTGTACACTTGAGTTGTCCTAGTATGTCTTCCAAAAGCATCCCTTAAGATTTCTGGAGTCAGGGCTACCAGCTACCTGGCAGGTGAGCAATGCAGGCATGGAGTTGTAGTAAGAGGCACAGTTAGTGTGATATAATAAATTCTATATCAAACAAACTGATCCGTTATTCAGTGCTCGTATCACAAGTTTTGGATGAAATGGCCGAGCAGTTTGTGGGGGGAGCAATGTCAGTTATTTTGGAACAATGCTGCAAGTCTGTAGGGTTGTAGCATGACAGCACCTCTGGAGCATTGTGTGGCCATAGCTGGGCTGAGTCAGTGTTACTGTAATTGCAGCAACCAGATGTAGCCTGTCAGTGCCATGCAAAGCAATTATTCCCAACAGGCATTAGTGGAGCAGGGGTGGCACAGGATCATGGTGCTTGTGTATGACATCCCAAAGGCATTTTGCTGCCATTCTGCCAGCTGTTTCAATTCCTCCACCACCCCTCCAGTGCCTCAATCTGTTTTAACGGGATTGCAACACACAGCCATTGTAGTGGAACAGACTTGCTTCTCAAAAATGATACAACATCTGTCTTAGCAAAAAACATTCCATATAGTCCCTTCTGTCTACTCCTTTAGGGTTGTTCCTGGGGTTGTCCAGGTAACTCAGCTCATTTTCTAGTTGTTGAAATGAGATGATAGTAAAGACTGCTACGTTAATCCATAAAAATGTCTGCACCAAACCCAACTTCGCCTCCCTTTGTGAATTCAAGAACAAAATCCAGAAACCGCTAGAGGGCATTTCTGTGACTTACGACTCTCAAGGTCCGACTGCAATGTTCCCCAACAATTTTGTCAGGCCTGCGCATTTGGGACCACCATGCCAGATTCTGTTCACTAATCATGTATGGAAACCCACAAAAGATCAGAAAAATCCTTTGTTTTTATTAGCTACATGGAATTGTAAAAACAGAAGGGAGACTGAAACACCTAACAGGCTGTAACAGACAGCTAACAGGTGGCATACAGCTTGCTGGGTCACAAATTCTACTCCCCTAAATTATACAGGCATTTATTTTCATATTGAAAAGTTATTAAGTAAGCAGTCCTTCCAGTCTCGACTGCATTGGCATAATAAATAACTAAAACTTATGTGCTTTCTAAGGAGTTTCCTTCAACAGACACTTAAAAAAAAACCCACCCCAGTGTTTTGAAGCACATTTTGACTTCTCTTCTGCATAGGTCACGTCCTGAAACGCTGGCTGAAATACCATGCTGTCGCATATCTAATTAGTCCATGCATTAATTACTTGCAAGTCCAGCCATAGCCATTTATTATCCTCATCCTGTATTGAATACTTAGTGCTAACGATGGATTTGGTTGGATGGCTCCCTGAACCTTCAATTTGCTAGATTTGTTCCTGTTCATGTTGTTTCTCAGGCTGTGTCTTTAAATTTGCTCCTCTGCATATGTTCTGAATAGTCTACTAACTGATCTCATGAGTAAACCCCTCATTTTTCACATTATGGTCCGGCTCTGGACCATGACATTTGGACCAGGAAATGCATGACAAATATCCCTTTCCATTTTCACAGACAGGCTTTGGTGCCAAATGGAAGGACTGCAACTGACACTGGTGGTGATGGTGGCTTGTGGATTGTGAAGCCATATGAAGGCTGTCAACAACATTGTATCTCAGTTACCCTAGTCTGCATCTCCTTTGTACATGATTTGTTTGTCTATGGCAAAATACTATAGAAAACATTTTAGCAACAGGCAAAGGATCTCAGTCTTCACACAAATGCATTCAGAGGCACCATCTGCACATAACACTCATACATGTCTTCACACATTCTTTAAGTGCTGGTGGCCAGCATGTGAATTTTTTAAAAATTATATGTTTTTCATTGATCTGGATCACATAGCAGAAGTGTTAAGTCCACAATAAATATAGGTTATTAATATCTGGAGGGAAGACACCAGGCTGTGGAAAGCTTACCTCTGAATTAATCAGATATGCAAGCTATCTCTCAAAGAATCTGCTCTCTAGTTGCTAACTACAGAGGAGTAACTTCAGGACTTTGGATCTGCATTCTTGTTATACAGAACAACCTTTCAAAGAGAGCAGATGTTGGGAAAATTCGTTCCTCCAGATCTTACTAAACTATCCCTCCCATCACAGCTCAACATTGACCAAGCTGACTAGGGCTAATGGGAACAGCATCTGGTGCCACAGGTTACCCAGCACTGAAACAGAGGGTGCCTTCAGAGGAAGTACTGCACTCTGGAAGTAGAACATGTGGACACCCTACCTGAAAACACTTCTGCAAAATTCCCAAAACATTTTAAGGCACTTGATTCCCCATCAATGAATGCCAAAGTGACATTATGCAGAGTGAGGTGGCCAGTCTCATTTTGCATGCCATAAAAGGTCAGCAGACGTTTAGTTACTTACCTATTTATGATTGCACTTTTTACTGTCAAGTACAGGAGATGCTTGTGAGGTTCTGTTCCTCAGGTACCAAGGCAACTTGGCTGTCTTTGAGTACTATGCAACTTGGATGGCTGAAAAGCAGGGTGCCATTTGCTGTTGTGCCTCAGAAAGCTTATGTCTTCAGTCAGTTCCACAGAAACCAGTAGCCATGCCTTCTGGGGAGATCCTGGAATATGCCCCCCAAAAGTAACCTTTCTAAGTTTTGGTTGCCTCTACCATTGATTAACATGTTCTGGAACATAATAGTGATATTTGAAACATAGCATTGAGCCTTAGAGATCTTTGACTTCAATTAAGAGGCTTTTTGATGGCAAAGGAGAAGGTGAAGGGCCTTCTGTTTTTGACTCCCTAGTTACCAGCAACATTGATAATAGCAGCACCTCATCCTCTGTCATGTAATTACTCCCTTTGAACTTATGGGGGAGGAAAGCAGGAAGAAATTTCTGTTGTTTTTGAATCAGCTGTTTGGTGGCATCCTACAGGGCCTTGTCATAGCTGTGCCTGACAGCTGTGTCTTGGTGGAGCAGCCAAGCTTTTTGTCCTACAGATTGTGTAGAAACTAGAGGGCTGATGAGATATTCTTTCTGCTTACAACTGTTTGTTAGGAAGAGGTTCTCTTGAAGATGTATCACATTCTTTGTGTATATCTGCTTGCAATGTGTATGCAACTATGTGCGCCAGTCCTCGCTGGGGCCCGTCAGCTGCGTCGCTACTGTAATCAACATAATCAGGAAGCAATTGTAGCTTTAATATTTTGGAGTACGAATTGACTTTTTGTAAGGGGACGTGGTGGCACTGTGAGTTAAACTGCAGAAGCCTCTGTGCTGCAAGGTCAGAAGACCAGCAGTCGTAAGATCGAATCCATGCGACAGAGTGAGCTCCCGCCGCTTGTCCCAGCTCCTGCCAACCTAGCAGTTCGAAAGCATGTAAAAATGTGAGTAGATAAATAGGTACCACCTCAGTGGGAAGGTAACGGTGTTCCGTGTCTAGTCGCGCTGGCCACGTGACCACGGAAACTGTCTTCGGACAAACGCTGGCTCTATGGCTTGGAAACGGGGATGAGCACCACGCCCTAGAGTCAGACACGACTGGACTAAATGTCAAGGGGAACCTTTACCTAAAACATCTCATTAAAGAGTCCAGCTTGATTTTCAATTAAAAAAATGTGCTGAAACATAGAAATGGGTTCCTATACAGAAAACAAAGGGAGATGCAGGCTCTCCTTAATGACACAGGGTGAAATTGTATACACATTTACTTGTCATGAGCTCTGCTGAATTCATAGGACTTCATTTGAGACGTGACTAGTTTGCCTCCTGACAATATAGCTGAAGTCCAAATCTGTTTAAAATCAGTCAGTTTTGCCAATGGTTTTAATGAGATGAGACTGACCAGATAGCTCAGTGGTTTAGGTATCTAGCTTTGGAGCCAGAGATCAGGAGTTCAATTCCCCACTGTGCCTCCTGCGAGTAGAGCCAGCCTGTGTGGCCTTGGGCAAGATACACAATCCCAGGGCTAACCCCCCAAAAGAAGGGAATGGTAAACAACTTCTGAGTGTTCTCCACCTGGAAAACTCTGAAAAGGGTCACCCTAAGGCAGAATTGACTTGATGGCACATGATTATTATTATTATTTAATAAGATGGAGCTTATCCATTATTTGTTTGCATTTCTAGTAGTGTATACTAGCTATGGGAACAGTGAATTTTTTGTAGGTTTCCAGTCAGACAGAGGAAGAAATAATTCCATATTTAGATAACACTACTCTGACACAAACAAATCTTGACTGGAAATAGCAATTATAAGCCACTAACAACAATTATGAGCTGAAGGGACTGAACAGCATAATTAACCACCTTCCTTTCCAAAATCCTCAAGAATCCTGGGTTTTTTGTTTTATCACCATCTCCAGTTTTACAACAGGAAAGGCAAGACTAGACCCAAGAATAGCAGGACTGAGAGGTTTTACATTGGAGAATGTACCATAAAACTCAATGATTAGTGATTCACCCAAACTGTATATTGGCCCCTACTGTGAAGACATGCTACCTTGCAAGCCATCCTTAGCCCTTAAACTATATATTTTGGACTACAACTCTCATCCAGCCTAGCTAGCATATCCAATTATTATGGGAATTGTAGCCATAATGGTAACCTCCAAAGGTTAACTGGTTGTGTTCCTTCTCTCTCTCTCTCTCTCTCTCTCTTTCTCTCTCTCTCTCTCTATCTATCTATCTATCTATCTAGTCATCAGGTTCATTCTCACAGTATTTGCCTCTAAGCTATTCTTGCAGTTAATTTCCTGCAAGAACTTTCTCTCTCAAAGGTTAACTAGATCCTACTTTGTTGAATTTCTTATCTCTTATTAAAGATAAAGGAGGCATGGAAACAGATTATTGGCCTGTTCTAGAGAAAAGCCACACAAAGCAATGCCTTGACATTTGCCCATTGACTAAACTGTCAGGTTACCTTTCAGCATCTGTTGGAAATGGGTATGACTTGGGCAGAGTGCAATGGGCCACCTGGAGACACAGGAGATACACCTGTGCTCCACCAATAGCACTGTCTGCTTGATAGCATGAAATGAGATAGAGATCTTGGTAGTTTGAGACCTCATATTATTACAGCAGCATTTTAAGCAGACTTTTGCAGAATAAGCCTCACTTCTGTCCACAGGACATATTTCTGATTAAGCATGCACAGGCTCACAAATCAATAAATATTCTTAAATGTCTAGGCTTTGAAGCATAGCCCGGTAATTAGACCCATTGAGCTATAGCATTTTTGGTCTGGTGGCAGAAGTTGCTAAGTTAGCATTTGATGTCAAGAAGTCCTTGATTCTTCCCTAGATGTCTGAGTTACTATCTGAGGTGAAACTAGTTGTGCTGTTATTTGCGTTGTTAGCCCTTAGTGTTAGTGACTGGTTCCCACTTCCTCTAATAAACAGCTGATGAAAGAAGGAGGGGGAAATGGATTAGGAATGTGTGGTAAAGGGATGGGACTTTGACTGTGGTATGCTCCCAATCCGAAGGGGTGCAGTCCTTCACGAATTGTGAGGAACAGAAGGAAGGCTTACTTCGGCTTTTGATCATTTGGGTGTGTGAGAGCCTCTAGGGCAATCTAATCAACTGGCAATGTGTGCGCACACACCATGGTACCCAAGATATTAAGATGTTGGTAGGACATTATATGAAGTTACTGAGTGCCAAGTCTAATCAATGGCTGTCTAGTCCACTACGATGACTACACAACATCTCAGGCAGTGACACTTTGCTAGCCCTTTTCACTTGAAATGGAAAGGATCAAGCTTTGGGCCTTCCGTATGGGAAGTGTGACTTATAGTCTGTCCTCCTGGCAAATGATAAAAAAAGTGGAGCTTGGAAAATTTCTTTTTGGAACTACTACTGTTCAAATACCTCACCACCACTGCCAGCAAGTCTACTTGCTGTGTGAGCTGAGGGATTCTGGGAGTTTTAGTTTTTAAAAAACACAAAGCTTTCCAAGTAAGGTTATGGGGGGCCCAGAGCACCAGCTGAAGCACTACGCTTCTCTGGGTCTCCAGGTGGGAAAACAAATCTTAGGGTGAGAAGCACCAGAATAGACTGATTTCTGTATAATAGCTGGATTCAAAGTCTGGGCACCCATTCCTACCAAATCTCCGCTGGTGCTAGGCCTCACCAACTCAGCTTGGAGCGTTTTGTGTGTTGCTCCAAATGGTACTATAGGCTGAAGGACAGGCACCCACTGACTTGTCTCCATGGACCTCCTCTGCTATTCGACCTACTGACATTGGAGCAATTATGCTACTAGAACCAAGGCATGGAGTGGAGCACCAGAATGGCAACACATGAGGTTTCTTACTGCACAGGCCTTGGCAGCAGCAGCACTGGTAGCAACAGGAGCAGCAGCACAAAGCCTAGGGGAAAATCCTCCCCTTTCCCTCACTTTGGTGACCCCATGCAGAATCATCCCCCCAAAGTCTCCAGTTATATGGCCTTGAAATCCGATGGAATGGGATGTCATTGACTTGGAAACCTTATCCAAGCTCTGTCAAAAAGTAACTTTTTAATCAAGTGCCACAGGGTGAAACATACCCTTAAAGCACATCCATCGCCTTCCTGGTTGTGAGCTGGAAACCAATATAGGCTGAAATTTCTAGCATTTTTTCCTGCAGCAACCACAGACCTTTAATGTGCATCAAGCTAGAAGGCATTGCAGTCTTCATAAAAAGAAGTCTACTATCTTCAAATATGTGTCAGCTAAACACAGTTTCTGTGACTGGTAAATAAATAGGCAATCAGATAGTAAACAGTTCTTTCTTTACCTAAATGTTTAGTATCGCAGGACACCTAAGCTATAAGTCATTAAGAATCTAAGGCTAAAACCCTATGGTAGTTGCAGTTGGTTGTGAGAAACAGACTGGGGGTGGGGTGGGGACAGAGACAACTGAAGTAGGTAAAAAACAATAGCATTATACAATATTTTGATATTGATACCTGGTCCCATGGGTACTATGGCAGTTACCAAGCATGCCCATGTTTAATGTTTTGGAGTATTTTACAACCTCGCATGGTGCCTACAGTAGGTGTGTCTGGGAGGGACCTTTCTAGGCTGGTGTAACTTTCAGTCTATCCAATCATTCCTGCCTGCCTCTGAATTCAAAAATAGCCCTGCCTCTCTGCTCAGTGCTTTTTCCCTCTCTACAGTCTGTTGAAGTCTTGTTGTTGAAAGCAGCCATATTTGTCCGTTAGCTGTTTGATCTGTTTAATCGTACGTAATGACATTTTTCTAAATACTGCAGTGTAAGTTACTGGGACTGTAACTGCCAGTTAATGAGAAAAGGAATAGATTACTCTGGGGAACTTGAAGCTATTCTGCTCTGTGAATCCCTGTACTTCTGCTGTGCAGCTAGAGGAACTTAATCAAAAAATTCAAAACTTGGCAACATGAAGCACCACCTCTTGTTATTATACTTGGAAGCAGGAGACCAGTCCTTTCCTTTTCATGGCCTCTGTATATTTTAATAGGCAACACTATATTTGAAATAGGCAGCAGCACATATTGGGTACTGCTATTCCTGCCCAGGCAGACAGGAATGATGAGGGACGTGGTGGCGCTGTGGGTTAAACTGCAGAAGCCTCTGTGCTGCAGGGTCAGAAGACCAGCAGTTGTAAGATCGAATCCACGCGACGGAGTGAGCTCCCATCGCTTGTCCCAGCTCCTGCCAACCTAGCAGTTCGAAAGCATGCAAATGCAAGTAGATAAATAGGTACCACCTTGGTGGGAAGGTAACGGCGTTCTGTGTCTAGTCGCGCTGGCTACGTGACCACGGAAACTGTCTTCGGACAAAACGCTGTCTCTATGGCTTGGAAACGGGGATGAGCACCGCGCCCTAGAGTCGGACACGAGTGGACTAAATGTCAAGGGGAACTTTTACCTTTACCTATTCCTGACCAACATCTGGCGAGTATCTTCCTGCTGTTGGAAATCTATGCTTACAGTGTGACACCAGTCTCTTGCTTTGTTGCATTGCATAGTGTTAGCCTACGTCATAATCGTGACCTCAGATTAACATCAACTATTGTTGTCATGGTCCAGGGATGTCTCTGCCTGAGAATGTATGTTTCTCACATACAGTCACGGGCTGATTTTTAAAGATACATATTAAAAGTAGACCAACACTGGCTCCACATAAACTACAAGTAAAATTACTTGGGCTGGACACAGAGTGTCTATGTTTTTCCTCCCACATGACAGAAGCCTTCCATCCTCCTGGCTTTATTCCTAATGAAGAATTTTATTTAGCTATTATAGAAATCCAAGTAGTGGAAACCCAAGCTACAGGGCTTAGCTTGGAGCAACACAATTCACAAAACAAATTCAAGCATATTCTTAAAGAAGAATAGGTTTATTTGGAGAAAGTGGAAGGAAAAATAAAACGAGGCAGAAAAGAAAAGAATCACAAGAGGAAGTTAATTAATCATTGCCCTGCCTTAGATATTAAATGCTATACAGCAGACTTTATAGTTTCCAAGAGCACGTTTCAGGCCGATGCAAATACTTTCTGTACGCAGAGAGCAAACAGGTTTCTGTGTCACCCTGGATATTCAGCATGAAGGAAAGCAGAAACGCCGAAGAGATTACCTTTGGCTGTTGGGACACACCCTTGTTACATAAATGTTTCCCTTGTGTGATCCTATGATCAAAATCTACAGCGGGTATCTAGGGGTTATGTTCTTTCTTTTATGTTCAGTGCTGGTTTGAAACTCACTCCTTACTTCCCCCAAGGTCATGACCTGCCAATAAAAGTCTGTGTCCTTTGACATTACTCATAATTAATGGGGGGAAAAAACCAAAATATTATTTGATATCCCTTCCTTGCTGTGTCAAGTTTTTTTTTTGAAGTAGGAGGAGGAAGGAAAGAAAAGTCAGAGCAATACCCCAAGCTAGTATATGGGATAGCAATCTCTATTGTTCACTCAAAGACAGACAGACAGACAGACAAAAAGAAAGAAAGAAAGAAAGAAAGTGTGTTGCAGTAACTGATCCCACCCATAAAAATTCCAAAATATGATTGCAGATGCTATACTCAAATCTTGCTTTCCTGCTTGAGCAGAATAGTACAACCTACTGTGACTTAACAATCTGACACTATGGCTCAGGGCTTTGTGGTATTTTGAACCCAAATGGCAGAGACCCAAGAAAGCAAAATATTCCATTCCCAGCTGACATTACAGTGTACAGAGTACATTACAGTGTTTTTGGCTGCTGTACATAATGCCACCTAAGGCATATGGCAAAACAGAAGATGAGATGCCTAGTAGGAATTGGTTTATATTTCTCAAGTACTACAGGCAGTGTCTGATCTCTTGACCAGAAGACAATGAAAGCATATTCTCTGTATTACATAGATAAAAGTAGAACTAAATTATTCAGTTTCATGTTGCGGAGGCACTGATGACCTGGTATTTTTCTGTGTCACACTGGCTTTAGATACAGAAGAAATAGTTTGATTGCACTTCAGCCCTGAGATACTTGACACTGGATTTCAGTCTTTTACATAGTGTAATTTCATGTTAGCTGGCCGGGAAGCTCAGTGGTTTAGATGTCTGGCTGCGGAGCCAGAGGTTGAGGTTGAGAGTTTAATGCCCCACTGTGCCTCCAAGGGAAAGAGTCAGCCTGTGTAGTCATGGCCAAGCTGCTCAGTGCCAGAGCTGGCCCCAGAAGAAGGGAATGGTAAACCACTTCTGAGTATCCTCTATCTGGAAAACCCTGAAAAAGGGTCATTATAAGTAAGAATTAACTTGACATCACATGATTACTATAATTCATTATTAATTTCACATTGATACATCAGTGGAAGAAGACTGTTGCCTTTATAGCTGGCTTCTGGGCTTCCTGGAAGCATTAAGCAAGATGCTTTATGAGGAAGAACTGTTGGTCACTCTAGGAAGAATGGTTCTTAACTGTTGGTCCAGGGGAATTCTTCTTAGGGTCTCCTGTTTTCTCAGTCCAGGGCAGCTCTCCCTGCAAAGTGGCTCATATACTATTATTCACCTGCTTAAGAAGGCTATTGTTAGAATTATTGAAACATATGTATAAGGAACACTTAGACTCACCCCAGGTACATTATAAATCCAAAGTATTATCAGATTTCAAACCAATTACATTCTGAGGAGCTGGGAAAAATAAGAATAAATGTTTTGTTTTAAGGATGTCTGAGTGGATTTTAAGAAACCTATCTGAAAGTTATAAAATCTCTCCTAATCCAAAATGCTTCATTGACTACGCAAAAGCCTTTGACTGTGTGGACCACAGCAAACTATGGCAAGTTCTTAAAGAAATGGGAGTGCCTGACCACCTTATCTACCTCCTGAGAAATCTATATGTGGGACAGGAAGCAACAGTGAGAACTGGATATGGAATAACTGATTGGTTCAAAATTGGGAAAGGAGTACGACAAGGCTGTATATTGTCTCCCTGCTTATTTAACTTATATGCAGAATACATCATGCGAAAGGCTGGACTGGAGGAATCCCAAGCCAGAATTTAGATTGCCGGAAGAAATATCAACAACCTCAGCTATGCAGATGATACCACTCTGATGGCAGAAAGTGAGGAGGAATTAAAAGAACCTCTTAATGAGGGTGAAAGAGGAGAGCGCCAAAAATGGTCTGAAGCTCAACTTCAAAAAAACTAAGATCATGGCCACTGGTCCCATCACCTCCTGGCAAACAGAAGGGGAAGATATGGAGCGAGTGACAGATTTTACTTTCTTGGGCTCCATGATCACTGCAGATGGTGACAGTAGCCACGAAATTAAAAGATGACTGCTCCTTGGGAGGAAAGCGATGTCAAACCTAGACAGCATCTTAAAAAGCAGAGACATCACCTTGCCGACAAAAGTCTGCATGGTCAAAGCTATGGTTTTTCCAGTAGCAATGTATGGAAGTGAGAGCTGGACCATAAAGAAGGCTGACCACCGAAGAATTGATGCTTTTGAATTGTGGTGCTGGAGGAGACTCTTGAGAGTCCCCTGGACTGCAAGGAGAACAAACCGATCCATTCTAAAGGAAATCAATCCTGAGTGCTCACTGGAAGGACAAATCCTGAAGCTGAGGCTCCAGTACTTTGGCCATCTCATGAGAAGAGAAGACTCCCTGGAAAAGACCCTGATGATGGGAAAGAGTGAAGGCAAGAGGAGAAGGGACGACAGAGGACAAGATGGATGGACAGTGTCGTCGAAGCTACCAACATGAATTTGACCCAACTCCGGGAGGCAGAGGAAGACAGGAGGGCCTGGCGTGCTCTGGTCCATGGGGTCACGAAGAGTCGGACACGACTTAATGACTAAACAACAAATCCAAAATGAGACTGAGCTGCCTCTACTCTGTGCATGCTCCAAGATGTACTGGGCTTTGTTATCATTTCATACACTTCAGGACTGAAATCTGTTATTGAAAACTGATCCACTATTGAAAGAAGCTCAACTGAACCCTGGACAAATTATAATCCTTATAATAATCCCAGGATGACAATCTAATTATTAGACTCCAATAAAACCAACTTGTAATGGAAAGAGTTGATTACAATATTTAATTCCACCCTGTGATATGTGAGGCTGTCATGAATGGATAAGTTGTATTGTATCCAAGAACTGGAAAACAATGCCAGTGTTCCTGCTGCTGTAAAAGTGAATAATTAGTAATGCTGATCCAACCTAACCATAGAGACGGTGCCACCAGATGGAGAGTTCTTAGTACAAGAGCATTCTGCAGCTATTTCATTTTTTACTTATTAACATTTTTTTTCTAGTAAGAAAAAGAATGGAAGGATAAAGGGAAACCATGGGGGGGGGGCATTTGAATGGAAGACAACAACATCTGAACTGCTCCCCCCACCATAGAAATCTGTGAATAAGACCTGGTGGTTGCAGAATAGAAGTCAGAAGCATCCCTAATGTCACCTAACCTAACAAAATCCAATCATTATTTCTGTTGGTCCATAAAAGGTCACAATGCCATGGTAATAAAATGCTGTGTTAATGGTGGCTTCCATCCTTATCCTGTACAGATTTTCTTACAGTATGTGCAACCAAATGGCATATAATGCTAAATACAAGGACGTGTTCAAGGTGTCTGGTTTTTGCTTTTAATAGCAGCTGGAAGATGGGGATAACAGTTAGAACTGGGATGTGTGTAGAAGAAGGGTTTAACCCTCCCACAAGACAAAACTTGGGAATGTTGCTGTTTTGGATGACAACTCTCCGAATCCTAAAAGCATGTTTCTAAAGCTGTACCTTGGTCCAAATATGGGTCTGAATGTTTTATTTCCTTTTTCTTTAAGATGTTAGCACAGAGTGAAAACCCCAGGCCAAGCTGATCTCCCAAAGTGCCCCCAAAAGTGGAGGAAAAACAACAACAACCAGAAGTCCTCTTCCAGTTTTAAAAAAATGCACTTTTTGCCTTGGGCCCTAAACGGTGTAGAAGACAGGGATTAGGACTCAAGTTGTGGACTCATGGTCAAGTCAGATTTAAGTCACACCAGTGACTTGACTCGGACTCGACTGGGGTTTTTCTTCAATGATTCAGACTCGACTCACAGCTCAGATCCCACCCATCCCTCCCTTTTTTCGGGGGGGGGGGGGGAAGCCTTTTAAAAATAGGGACTTGGACTTGAGGCTTGGGACTTGGTCCCAAATACTCAGACTTGGTAGTGGGACTCGGACCCAAAGGCTTGCCAACATCCCTGATAGAAGAAGGGGGCCCTTCTTGTCTGGGAAAATTGGAGTGTAGGCCCAGGGGATTCTGGGGGCAAGGCTGCAAAAACAGCCTGAGGGGACCTGAGCTTCACCCACCCCTGCCTTATCCACCCCACACTCCTCACCCTGTTCTTCCTTGCTGGCTGATACCATGCACCGTCACTATCTCAGAACAACTACCAGTCATATTAAATGCAATGATTTGTTAAACACGGTATGCCACTTGGCCTTGAAAGTAAATGCCATTGAAATCAGTGAGATTTACTTCTGAGTAAACATAACACAAGTAAGCTGGTTCTCTGGCAATTCTATGCATATGGCATGCTTTCTTGAACCATTTCTCCACACAGGTTCTCTGCACAGACTGCTATGAAGGCTTGTGTCAGTCAACCTGGATATCATTTAATCAAATTGTCTCTTTCCAACTGGAGCCCTTAAACATAAGTCTTGATTCCAGTGGATTACAATATCACTTCAAGAGAACTACATTAAATTACAGCATTGCTATCAGCTATTGAATGAGATTAAAAGGCCCTGTAAAACAGACATATAAGTCATTTCCCACAGCCTGCACAGCCACAGTGGTATTACTAAATCGATTAAGAGATATGTTGCAAAGCTGTCCCCTGGTAACGAACGTGCCTGCACTCCAGAAGCATCTTGTGATAAACTTATTAGTACAGTCATTTGAACAGGGGAGAGCTTAATGTTTCTTCTTCATCTTCTTAGTAATATTACTAATACTGTTTCTCAATAGCTCGGAAAAGCAATCATGGTGATATCTCAAGTTATATACACATCAATCCTGTAAGGTAGACTTAGCATGGATTTTAGGGACCCTACAATCAGTCCTTTAGAAAGCATGGCTAACAACAAGGCCAGTGGAGGGGATGGCATTCCAGTGGAACTATTTAAAATCTTAAAAGATGACGCTGTTAAGGTGCTACACTCAATATGCCAGCAAGTTTGGAAAACTCAGCAGTGGCCAGAGGATTGGAAAAGATCAGTCTACATCCCAATCCCAAAGAAGGGCAGTGCCAAAGAATGCTCCAACTACCGTACAATTGCACTCATTTCACACGCTAGCAAGGTTATGCTCAAAATCCTTAAAGGTAGGCTTCAGCAGTATGTGGACCGAGAACTCCCAGAAGTACAAGCTGGATTTCGAAGGGGCAGAGGAACTAGAGACCAAATTGCTAACATGCGCTGGATTATGGAGAAAGCCAGAGAGTTCCAGAAAAACATCTGCTTCTGCTTCATTGACTACACAAAAGCCTTTGACTGTGTGGACCACAGCAAATTATGGCAAGTTCTTAAAGAAATGGGAGTGCCTGACCACCTTATCTATCTCCTGAGAAACCTATACGTGGGACAGGAAGCAACAGTTAGAACTGGATATGGAACAACGGATTGGTTCAAAATTGGGAAAGGAGTACGACAAGGCTGTATATTGTCTCCCTGCTTATTTAACTTATATGCAGAATACATCATGCGAAAGGCTGGACTGGAGGAATCCCAAGCCAGAATTTAGATTGCCGGAAGAAATATCAACAACCTCAGATATGCAGATGATACCACTCTGATGGCAGAAAGTGAGGAGGAATTAAAGAACCTCTTAATGAAGGTGAAAGAGGAGAGCGCCAAAAATGGTCTGAAGCTCAACATCAAAAAAACGAAGATCATGGCCACTGGTCCCATCACCTCCTGGCAAATAGAAGGGGAAGATATGGAGGCAGTGACAGATTTTACCTTCTTGGGCTCCATGATCACTGCAGATGGTGACAGCAGCCACGAAATTAAAAGACGCCTGCTTCTTGGGAGGAAAGCGATGACAAACCTAGACAGCATCTTAAAAAGCAGAGACATCACCTTGCTGACAAAGGTCTGCGTAGTCAAAGCGATGGTTTTTCCAGTAGTGATGTATGGAAGTGAGAGCTGGACCATAAAGAAGGCTGACCACCGAAGAATTGATGCTTTTGAATTGTGGTGCTGGAGGAGACTCTTGAGAGTCCCCTGGACTGCAAGGAGAACAAACCTATCCATTCTAAAGGAAATCAACCCTGAGTGCTCACTGGAAGGACAGATCCTGAAGCTGAGACTCCAATACTTTGGCCATCTCATGAGAAGAGAAGACTCCCTGGAAAAGACCCTGATGTTGGTAAAGTGTGAGGGAAAGAGGAGAAGGGGACGACAGAGGACAAGATGGTTGGACAGTGTCATCGAAGCTACCAACATGAATTTGACCAAACTCTGGGAGGCAGTGGAAGACAGGAGGGCCTGGCGTGCTCTGGTCCATGGGGTCACGAAGAGTCAGACACGACTTAACGACTAAACAACGACAACAAAAATCAGTCCTAGGGCACTTTGGCATTCTCTTGATTTCCTCCTCCCTCCCCCCAAATCATGGGAATTTCAGTTTGCTAAGTATGCCACTAATTATTTGCTAGAGTTGTTGTTGTTGTTTAGTCGTTTAGTCGTGTCCGACTCTTCGTGACCCCATGGACCAGAGCACGCCAGGCCCTCCTGTCTTTACTAGGAATGTGATTATAAAATTGGCAGAAGGCAAATTTTGATAACAGCTCAAAACCACATGCATCTTCTATGAAGGTCTCATGCAATCTCTTGAAAAAGATATTTCTAATTACTTAAGATAATTTTTTAAAAAAAAACTCAGAATTTTTTCAAAATTATTTTTCCAGAATCCTGTTGAGAAAGAATTGTGCACGAAACAGTCATCATAGAAGCATTTAGCAGGTTAAATGGGTGTCCATCAGATAGCTATTTACAATGAGTGCACAACTGGTTGTATGACAGAAATCTCCCCAAAATCTGTGAACCCGTTGTGCAACTACCACTGTGCACATAGCTGTGGCCTGTATATTATCTTCAAGAGCAGCCCAATTTCAAGCATATTACAGTAGTCTAAGTGGGAAGTGTTGTAGCCAATTTATCCATGAAGTACTATGGCCTGAATAAGTGCAGAATAGGTGGCTGCCTAAGGAGGGGATAAGCACAACATTTTTCTGCCACAGCATTGGCACAACAGAATGAGAAGGTAGAGAAAACCTTCAGACAAGTCTGCCCATCTCCCAGCCAAGGAAGATCTGCAGCACTGGGTAGGAGAATGAAGTAGAATGAGATATGAGAAAGTGGCTTCCTTCAGGCAGCTGAATGGACACTTATGCATCAGAGACAGAGAGAGAGTGAGAGAAAGAGAGGAAACACATCAGAAAAAGGAGGACAAAAGAAGACATAAATTTGCATGATATTTACATATTAATTTATGCATTTAAACGTACAGCAAGAAATAATTGCTATAAACAGAACTACAGTACTCCTCACCATCATTTGAAACCGTGCTAAAAAATTTCAGTACCATTTATAAATTTGCTGACACAATCCCAATTCTACGCAAAGACATGTTTTCAGTAGCAGAAGTTTTAAGTGTCACTTGAGACCCACAGCCAAGCACAGGTTTTACTATTTCCAGCATCCTCACTTGGTGCCTCATTTTCTTGCATAGGGCCAACATTTCTGTTTATCATTTTAGCACAACTGATCTGTAGAGAGTCCACTGAACTATGCTGAGTGTAGGCATGAGTAGAAACTAGAACCTGAACAGAACACAGAGAACAGTTAGGTGCTGAAATATACCGTATTTTCCCATGTATATGACCCCCCCAATGTATAAGACGACCCCCTAATTTTGACCCTTGCCGGAGGCAGAGGAGCAGTCAATGGGCAACTGCTCCTCCACCTCCATCTCCTGCTGCTGCTGCCTCCGCCGCCTGATCACCTCCTCCATTGTGATTACCGGGGCTCACCTCCAGCTCACGTCGCCACCCCGCCTTGTCCCCTGCCCGAAGGGAGCGCTGGAGGAAGCGATGCGGTGGCGGCAGTCGATGGGCAGCAGCAAGAAGCAGTGGCTGCGTGACAGCTCTTTTGCCTCCGCCTCCTGCTGCTGCTGCCTCTGCCACCAGAGGGGACAAGGCGGTGATGTGAGCTCTGGAGGAGGCAATTGGGCGGCGGTGGCAGCAGTCAATGGGCAGCAGCAAGAGGTGCCCGAGCACATGCGAGTGCTCCTTGGCCTCCGCCTCCTGCTCCTGCTGCCTCCGCCACTGGAGGAGACAAGGCAGGGACGTGAGCTAGAGGTGAGCCCCAGCAGTTGCACTGGAGGAGGCAATGGGCAGCGGCAGCAGCAGCAGCAAGAGGTGCCCGAGTGCGTGTGACTGCTCCTTTGCCTCTGCCTCCTTCCGTGTATAAAACGACCCTCAATTTCCCCCCTAATTATTTTAGAAAAAAGTGTCGTTTTATACACGGAAAAATACGGTAATGTTTTTCACTGCTGTTTTTTTTGGGGGGGAGGTGGTGGTAGTAGCATGCATTCATTTCGGAATGTGTGCATGAAAATGCATATATCTGAACTGGTAAACAAAGAGAAGCCTTTCATATTTGGAAAAAAAATTACACATTGAAATGTTTTCCTCAATGAAAAAAAAACCATGCTGATGAGTGCACATTCAAAAAAGTATCCACAAATCAGGCAGGTTTGGAAAATGTATGCAAAAACGTATTATATTTTGAAAAAACAAGTGTATATTATCATGCCTACTGGAAGCAAACAAACTTTGCAATCCAAAACAGAACTGAGCCATAGTAAATTTACAAGACACTCTATTAAATTGAACTTTCTAGATATGTCCCTTGTTTAGAGCAGAGACTAGAAACTTTAGTCTTTCAGGGACCAGGGTCCACAAAAATAACTTTTCCAAGGTCAAGTTCAGCCCTACTGAAGATCAGTTGGTGAGGAGCAACAGTGGGGTAGGGCTTTTTCCCCTCCCTGACTGGATTATCAGTGTTTGGAGAGTTTCTCTGGGAATCAGGATGCTGGATTAGAGAAAGACCTTTGTTCTAATCCTGCACATTATACTCTCACATGTAAGTGCAGAGGTTCAACTTCAAATCCACAAACACATGCTGAATGCAATAAAAATAGATCATTAGGACATCCAATCAGCAAAAAAAACCAAAAACAAAACACAAAAGAAAGAAAGAAAGAAACTATAGAATTACTTAGCAGGGCCCAATATTTTTGCTGCTTGGGACAAAAGAAAAAAAATAGTGTTCTTTCTTCATTTTGTGTGCATAAAGCAAAGGGACTGCCGCTGAATTTTACTCAACTCTGGCAATAGAAATAGATCCTCTACTACCTGACCCCTATAGGCTAGTTTAGGGGATCCAGAATGGGATACATGGCTTAAACTTGTTTGCCCCCCCTAAAAACCTTATACTTCAGAAGGAACATTGATGGCTATCATCGCTTCGTCGTAGCATTTACAATTGAGTCAGTCACTTCATTCTACCCAGTGGTAGGGCCAGCTCTAAGACTTATTCTTCATGCATCATAGAACTGCCAGATAGCTCAGTGATTTAGGTCTCTGGCTGCGAAGCCAGAGGTTGGGAGTTCAATTCCTCGCTGTGCCTTCTTGACAGGGTCTGGACTCAATAATCCACAAGGTCCCTTCCAGCTCTGCAGTTCTAAGATGATGATGTAAAAGGACAGAAAAGAAAAGGAACTGACCTCATTAAAAAAATAAAAGCCAACTCTCAGAATTCCCCTATATATACCTCCTGATCTCTGGGCCGAGTAGACAAGAATTACATCATGCACCTGCAGCTGAGTAAACACATTTCTGCTTACTAATAAACTTATTAGCATTTAAATCAGGGATTCCAGAGGGGGTGGAAACAGAAATTCTGGCATCTCTCTCCAGGAAGGCTGACCAGTTCTTTCCAGTTGTTGCCTAGGTGACAAATGCAGCAACATACATAATGGACTAGCTCTGCTGATTCCTAAAACAGAGTTACTGGATGTTGTTAAAATGGAAGACTGATGATGTCAGGTGACCTCAAAGTAAATTCTAGATCATCACAATCCCATTTTATAACACCATTTGACAATATTCCCATTCCCATTTTACAGCAGGAAAATTGAGGCAAAGTTAGACCATGAGAGGTTGTCATTTGTTAAGTTGATCTCCAGTAGACTGGCCGGATGTCCAGTTTTACAGAGAATAGGCTTGGAGTACTAGATGAAGTTTAGTTTAAAGATAAAGTGCCAAGCAAAGGGTGCGGAGCAGTCTTCAAGTTGTCCATCAACAGTTAGCCTCTTATGCAGCAGAACAAGCAGTTACACAGGTCCCTTGGTCAAAGTCTTCCTCATTCTGATGAGGTACATCTTATTTCTCTTTAGATCAGGGTTGAACCACTTCACCTGGCTTTGGGGAAATGTCCTCCTGTGAGCTACACAACCTCAAAAATATATTTTTTTTGGAAAAAGGAGTCTTCATTTCTAGTTCAAAAACTTACACTCACAGTTCAAAATCCAGTTTTTCACAAAAGCAAGTAGAAAAGGGGGAATTGCTTCAGAAAAGAAAGGATTTTTTTGAGGCTTCCGGGGGAAATTCATCCCCCCTCCACAATTTTCAAGGTCAGAGAATTGGAAAAATGGCAGAGAGTCCAGAAGAGATGTATCACCAACCCTTGATTTAATCTATATCAATTGTTTCTACACGTATATACAGTTGGATCCAGATTTAGGACCAGATATTCACCATCCTCCTCTCCCCATAGCAGCTGCTCTGCCTCCATGAAAATAACATAAAGGAAGTCAGAGGTCTCTGTTGAATAGGATGAGGCGTGTTGTAGGTGTCTTAGGAGGAAACCCTGAAAAGGAAGGCAGCCTTGTGATTGGGGAGGAGGATTTACTCTCCCTTGAAATTTCAGCATGAGTTGCCTCATGTCTCAGTGGCAGACCTATATTGGGGGGGGGGGGGTGTCTGTTGAAATGTTATAGGGGCCCATTCGCAACCAGCAATGACATCTATATGACTAGATGGGTGGGCTATAAATGACATCTATATGACTAGATGGGCGGGCTATAAATGTAATAAATAAATAAATAAATCTGCGTAACCACTGTTGTCTTCTTCAATAGGGTTGTTCCATGACAGATCACCACAATGTGTTAAAATGACGACTAAAGTCGCTTCTGGGGCCCCTCTGGGATTAGGATCCTGGAAGCTTAAGATTCATTCGTTGGTCCATGAGCCACTTCTGTCTGAAAGCTGGGCAGAGGCCCTTCATGAGCAGAATTATTCTGTCTATGGAAAGCAGATTGTGGATCCAACTCACATAAATTAGCATCTATGCAGATACAATGCAGATCAGTGTCATCTCTTTTCTTTTTGGTGATGCATTTCCTTTTTATTAGCAAGGTGCATAAGTGGCCACCTTACTCATCAATCATCTGTTTTCATAGTTATTCAAGTAAAGTTCAAGCTTGTTGGCTCAGCCAACTGGCTATTATAAGAAGTATTTACTCACCCAATTGACTAAGGCCAGCATCCTATTAATCTGTTCCACCTGTGGGGGTTTTCAGAGCTTGTGCAAAGAGGCATCCAATATCTCCTTGTGGGAGCAGTAAGCCCCGCTGAAACTAATGGGGGCTGATCTCTGGTTTGCTGGAGTAGTGGCAAGCTGCAGGGGACAGAGCACTGTGAGTAAAATGTTGCTCTCTGCCCATGCTGCCAACATTTCTGGCTAGAATATGTCCCGGAATGAGCAACTGTGATGGATCTGTGAGCTATCCTCAACTAAAAGGTGTATTTTTCTGTTTTTATCAGTTCCATTTAACTTTCATGAATCAGGATAGGAATTTTTACTTGCCCAGAGTTGTATTTTGTTACAAAAACTGCTCAGAACTAAACCTGCAGAATAGATATTCTGTGATATTGTTCCCGGAAGAATTGTAAACTATTTCCCCAAACTTTCATCTACTTACCATGCATAGTACCTTATTTTTCCATGTATAAGACACTACTTTTTCCAAAAATCATTACACTAAAAATTGAGGGGCGTCTTATACACGGAAGTGAGCTGAGAACACGGAGAGAACAAAACGGCCCGTATCTTGCCTCTGTAAACAGGCTTCCTTCAATCACGAGGCTTAGCTGCCTCTAATCAGGAGGCTTAGCTTCCTACAGTCAGGAGACTTATGGAACTGATGTCGGCTGATGCTGAACAAACCAATTGGAACACACCTCGTTGGAGGTGGAGCCTGTAGGCTCAGATGCAAAAGGGACTCGTAATGTCTGATGTTCTGAGCCCAGAGGCTGAATACTCAAAGCTAAGTTTTCTTAATTTTTGGGTTAGAAAAGTGTGTGTGTGGGGGGGTAATCTTATAAACGGAAAAATACGGTATTTTGTGTGTGTGAAGGGTTGCACAAATAAATAAATACATAAATATTACAGAACTAAAAAAAAAGTCCCACTAAATCTAATCCTTTTTGTGACACGTTTTTGTCTCAGCCAATGTTATCATATTGGGGAAGGGGATCCAATCCCATACTGTTTTTTCAGTGAAGCATGTTGATAAGCAGATGTTATATACTCTGGTAGTCAGTAGGTTGGCTCCATTTACGGGAAAGAAAATATTCAAACTAGCATCAGGGAATATGGGAAGTGCTCATTTCTCCAACCTAATTCCATCCACTGTGCTGACGCTAATGCTTATCAGTTGGAATTCTCATTGGGTTCAAAAGATAACCCACAGCCCATTCAATGCAAAAATAAGCTTTTGTCAGTAAACCAAGGAGAATGGCATTTCATGGAGGCTTCCAGCAAGGTGACTCCTATTGTTTTGAACAACAACAACCTTTTCAGCAAGAATGATGGGTCCACGAGAGATGCTGACCTCTCAGATACTCAGATATTATACCTTGGCATGTGATTTAATTTTAATTTTGCAGCATCTTTGAAGATACCTACAACATTTTAAAACACCATATCTTTTTTGCACTGTGACTATGTATTCAATGGGCAGTTTAGAAACCTGGTTGTTGATTGGGCAGCAGGATTGTGAGTTGAAGTCTCATGATTGTCGGGATCTGGCCAGGACGGTTGTTTTTCCTGATTCCACCTGAGTGGTACAAGAAGGCAAAAACACCCCTTCTTTGCTTCTCCTCTGTTCCAAATCGCTCCTAATTTTCTCTAAGAAAAATATCTTATCTTAGAAGACATTTCTGTGCCACATGTCTTTGTTCATATAGGTATCATGTACACTCATTCTACTTTTGCCTCTAGTAAACAGGTTTCTCTGCTCTGTATTTTGACTGGATATGATAGCAAGACAAAAGCAGTATATGTGTACAACACCACCGGAAATGTTACCACTCTCAACTCATTTTAACCTCTAAAAATTGTTTTCTGTCCTCAGCCTTAGTCTGTCAGACAAACTGAAGACCACTAGATGGATATTTGTTGCTGAGAATTCAACTCTCCTTGATCCATCGCTTTGTAATCCAGTACTATGGCTTGCCCTGCAGCCACAAGCCGTTGTACAATTAATTAAACAGGCCTACATTTGCATTCTTTGGTTGTTTCATTCAAAGAAGTCTAAACACATTGCAGAAACTGAAACCAGACGCACAATGTAAAACATGGTTAAATTCTTTCTCTCTCCCCATAACATTTAGGGCACACTTACCTATATGTTATTATAACAATAATCTTAGAACTGCAGAGTTGGAGGGGAACGTACAGATCATCAAGTCCAGCCCTGGTCAGAGAGGCACAGTGGGGAAATCAAATTGCCAACCTCTGGCTCTGCAGCCAGATGCCTAAACCACTGAGCTATCTAGCAGTTATTTTTGATGCTAGCATCTCATACAATTCCCCTCCTCAGCTCCAGGTGGTTGGCTGTCCTTGACAGCAGCAGGAGAACATATGTAAAGGCATATGTTGAAAGACTAAGAAGGAGGAGAGCTTGCCATGAAGTTGCACCTTTGCTCTGCCGCTCCATGTCAAGCAGAGCATCTAAGATAGGTTCTCCAATAGAGTGTATTCCTAGTAACCATGCTGGCTAGGGATGATGGGAGTTGTACTCCAACACTTCTAGAAGGCACCAGACTAAGGAAGTTTACATTCTGAACCAATCTTCTTTCCTCAGTACACAGACCTGGTTGCAGTGTTAGTGATAAATCTGAGTGATTTTACCATCCATCCATACTTCTTCCTCCTTCCCTCTCTCCCGCATGTTGCATATTTCTAAGGTGCCTATTGCTGGCACGCTCTATGTTCATACTCTCAAAGGGATGTATATATCTGTCACCTAGAACAATTGCTTGCCAAATGTAAACCAGTGTGGTGACTCAGTAACTAATTAATGACTGCTAGATAGATCTATTATCACCACAAACTGTCCCTGACCGCCTTGCCCTTTTTCTGTCAGGCGCAGGCTTCATAAACATAAATATCTGTTTATCATCCTGTCCTCCTCCCCCTCACTCTTCATCCTGCTATGCTCCATTCTTCGAAGTCTTTCTTCCCCTCTGCCTTCTGTTTCTCTCTCCCACTTCCTTCCCCTTCCATTCTGGCTCCATCCTCTCTAAATGCTGAAACCTGCATTACCGTCACAGTTTAACACGACAGAACTAATCCTTTTAGATTTTCTACCCTTTTGGTGCTTTTTGGCAAGCAGAGATAAGCACCCTGTGGCTGGCAACTAGGTTAGAAAGATTCTCACTCAGGCCTTTTTGTTTTGTACATTTTTTCCCCAGCTGTGGGCAAATTTCTCCCTGTCTCGGCCCAAACCGTGTAATCTGGCTTTTCCCTATAGTGCTTTGACAACTCTTGACCTTGTGTTTTAATGACAGTCAAGAGCAGCAATCTTAGTTCAATTACTGATTTTGTGGTGTGCGGGGAACCAGAGTCTAGAGCCAAATCCTGTTTTCCAGAACCTTCTTGCAGCATCAGATCTCCACCAGACAATAACATGGGAACATCAGGTGCTGCCTTATATCCTGATACTTATACACTGGTCCTTTCTAACCCACTACTGGCAGCACTGACTTGCACCAACTGTCCAAGGTTTCAGGCTTCCCCTAGCCCTGCCTGTGCATCCCAGGGATGGAACTTGGAAATTTCCAAACTGATGAGCATGTCCAGAGTGTAGGAGTTTGCTGGGTCTCAGGCATCAAGTGAGATTTCAGGGGAAATGCTTTGCTTCTGTGGATCTCTAGGCAGGGAGCAAAGTGGCTTTAAAAACTGGATACCCATTTACACCCATTCGCAGCTAATGCCAGGGCTCACTGACTCAGGGTTAAGCTGTTGTATGTCTGCTGGGGCGGGGGCTGGCGGGCTGAGGAGAAGGTTTGTGCTCTCCATGCCCTTTGGAGCAAGGCAGGAGGTAGAGTGCCACCAACACCACCCATAATCCTTCTTTTTCTATAAACTCCACCAGGCCTGAGAAACAAACTCCTTGTGGGTTGGCAGTGAGTCCCAACAGCATGATAGCCATGGAAAAGCTCTCCATAGATCATAGAATCATCATAGAATTGTCGTAGGGTTGGAAGGGACCTTGGAGGTCTTCTAGTCCAACCCCCTGCCCAAGGCAGGAGACCTCATACCATCCCAGACTTCGTACCATCCCAGACAGATGGCTGTCTAGTCTTTTCTTGAAAACCTCCAGCGATGGGGCACCCGCAACATTGGGAGGCAAGCTATTCCACTGCTTAATGGTTCTCACTGTCAGGAAATTCCTCCTTATTTCCAGGTTGGATCTCTCTCTGACGAGTTTCCACCCATTGGTTCTTGTCCTACCCTCGGGTGCAATGGAGAATAAATCGATGCCCTCTTCCCTGTGGCAACCCTTCAGATAGTGGAAGACTGCTATCATGTCTCCCCTCAGTCTTCTCTTTGTTAAGCTAAACGTACCTATTTAGTCATTCTTCATAGGATTTACCCTCCAGTCCCCTTATCATCTTTGTTGCTCTTCAGGGCCTCAGCCTCTTTTTTGTATTGTGGTCATCTGTGCTCTAGGCAAGGTGGCGCAGGATGAAACAACTGCTGCAGTTGTTTGGTGCACTTGGTAACCGTGTCCAGCAACTGGGGAAAAAAATCAGTTCCCCAGGTTCTGGTTTGCTTTATTACCTGTTTCATTCGGTTTTAACTCATTCTGTGTCCATTTACCTAGATTTCCCTCATGCCCATTTCCACAACACCTGGTCTGGAAACAGTTGCACCCTCATCTTTTGCCTGCCCCATCACTGTGACAGGGACCCTTGCCTTTGACTGGAGACAAGCGCCCAGGTTCCCAGGGTTTGGGCCTGAATACCAGAGAAAGGGATGCTGCTAATTTGGATGCTGTAACAGAGTGCACTTCTAAATAGCATCAGTCCTCTCCCGTGTGGGATTTCAGAGGAGGAGTTTCTACCCTGACTTGACGTGACCCCTTTCCCTTCTTTTCTGGAAAATGGATAGAACTATTATCATTAGGAAATTGTGTGTGTGGGTGTGGGTGTGTGGGTGAGAGAGAGAAAGATCACTTCTAATTTGAAAAAATATAGGGGGAGGCAAGAAAGAGAATGTTTGATTTGAAAAGTGATTATTTGAAATATTTTATTTATTTATTTAAAATATTTTTACCCCGCTAAAATATTTAAAATATTTTTACACTACTAAAAATATGTGTTGCAAAGCCTTGTGAGGTAGGTCTCTACCTAAATGGTGGAGGACAAAGGCTAAGACAGGAACACGGACAAGTCAATAGCATGAGTGGGTCTTGTGAAGTTTTTTCCCTTGGCCTACTCTTGGTGAGGAAACAGGAGGCCTTACTCACTTATTCAGAGAGCTGCCACCAGCCACTCTTTCATTTTTCTATATAACAGGCAATAAGGACACAACTGGTGTGGAACTGTGTTTTCCTTCATGTGACCACAAGGCTTTGAAACCCGGTCTCCCTCTTTTTTAAATTGAGGGATGTTTCTGGTACACATTCAGAGCAGAGAAGGCACTGTGCAATGCCAGGTTGTCTAAGAAGAACCAAAGCTTTGCTATGTATTAATGAAAGAAAAAATTACAACACAGTCTTTTTTTAAATGTTTAATGCAATTGCATAATAATCACAGGACGTTCCCCCTGGATACAACTTCGTTTAACTATCATGTGCAAACATTTCTGAATGACCAACATAGCTCCATGAGTTAGGTTTTTGGCTGCAGTGCCAGAAGTTGGGAGTACAATTCTCCACTGTGCTTTCCAGGAGTAGAGCCAGTCTGTGTAGCCTTGGGCAAGCTGCACAATCCCAGGGCACCACCAGAAGAAGGGAATGGCACACCACTTCCCTGTATTGACTACCAAAAAGAAGAACAAGACAAAACAAAACACACACCCACACTCTGGAAAAGGTTATTATTATTGACATAGCCATTACCACAATTATTATGGACACAGCAATTAAATCAACATAAATCCCACATGTGTCTAATTGACCATTCCTGGCTTACTCAGGGCCATACAGTTTCCATGTGTCCTTGTCAGCCATACTCCTTGATCTTAGCCCTGGGTCCTTCCAGACTCATGGCCACATGAAAAGAGGAACTTCCCTGCTGCTAGTTTAAAGATACCTGAATGACCTTGATTCATTAATATCTGTGAGTCATCATCAGCATTCTTACTAACATCACGGATATCTATCTTCTGACATAAACCATTTTCTGGCATGCATGGCTCTGTTGCCATGATAGCCCTTGATCCCAAATTTTTCATTGCCTGTTCGTGTGTAGTGCCACCATACCTGCAGGCAAAGCTATCTATTATATTGAGTACTAGCAATCCATAGGAATGGAATAATAATTTATTGGGAGGAAAAAAGTATGGCAAACAATAGTACCGTTAACAAGAAGGCTTGTGCTGCCTGCAACATTAGGGAATGCTGAACGGTAAGCAGGAATGCTTGGCTCTTCTATAGGGGTTGGTCCTTCTTCTTGGGTAACAAAGGGGGCAGCGGGTGCAAAGAGGGTAGAAAGGGAACAGGTAGAAAGGGAACAAATGAACACTGTGGAAGAGGAAATGTGTTGTAAAGCCATCTCACGCAAAACTGCCTTCAGCATGCTGTCTCTCCCAGGGGCATTCAAGGGACATTGTGCAGTTGAATAGGTTAATTAATTTAAATGTATGCAAATTTCAAATGGCTCACTGCTTAACACTGAGGCAGAGCTAAAAAGGAATGGCTGAATGCCAAAAGAGCACCCAGTCAAGCTGCATGAAAAAGTGCCTAAGTGGCAACCCCATGCCCGAGCTGGAATCTCCAGGCGATTCGCCCATCTTTTTGTGATTGCTGTTGCTGTGCAATTATGGTGAGATGGTTTGCACAATCATCATAATTGCATGATGGAGGAAAATGTTTGTGTCAGTCAGTTCTCAGTGTCTCAGGTACTGGGGGCTCATCTGCATGATGGGTTAAACACAGGGTGATGTATGCTACTCCTACTTAGCTGGGGGTAGGGTGGAGTGGGGTGGGGGTGAAAATAGACAGCATTTGCTGGAACAGCAGCAATGATGCCAGTGGTACTTGAAAGACTAACTTACTGTATATCCTTTGGCAGAAACATGAGTGGGCTGAATCCATCTGAAGAGATGCATGAAGTGTATTCTTCATTGGTAGGCTTGCTTACACACACACACACACACACACACACATTTTGTGGAAGTATATTTTGCTGTAGACAGAAGAGGAACACTGTGTGCAGAGCTTGTAGTCTTTAAGCCTACAACTCCCAGAAAGCCAAGGAGGCTGAAATGCCTCCGTTGGTTTTTGAGTGTTACAATTTTTTCACATCTAATTTGTGCCCACAGTCAGACACTTCTAGCCAATGGAAATGGCAAAAGGCCGCTGGCTGATGGCATATCTCCCATTAGCTATTGCTGTATTTTCCCAGGGAATAAAGAGAAACAATAAAGTTAAGTCTATTATCTCATTAGTTGCTATATTGGTTCATATACAGAAGTATCTACTCTGAGCTATTAATGATGTTTGCATTGATTAGAGAGGCTGTTATTGTCTCTCTGGCTGCAAATTAGGGATTGGACTGAAGAGCTCATTTTCTGCCAGGGCAATGCAAAAGTCTTAATGCTGAGTAACATTAGGCCAAATCAATCCTGCAACGCATTTGATTATATAAGCAAGCACCTCAGTGTATGCGTGCAGTGTCCTGGGGCCAAGGCTCACAGGATCCAGGTGCTGGGATTTTGTGATTGGCAGAAGTAATAATCCCATATGTCACAATGCTCAGCACTCCCTGTCATCTCTGAGCTCAGCTGCCAAAGACTTTCCTAACAATCATATACTGTGATGAGCAATTCTTATTGCAGTGCAGAGTGTTTGGACCTGGTTTGATGGGCAGTTAAGGTCCTCTAGCCTTACAAAAGACCTGCTCCTGGTAAAGAGGAAAACTGCTAGAATTTGATATGGATCAACAGAACTGCTTATGTTTTTTGGACTCTTCATTGCAATGTGGTTCTGGGGAGTGTCATGATGAGCACTTAAACTTCCAAATTTATTACCAATTGACAGCAGAGATGCCACAGCTGTTTTCTGGTAGGTGCTTATGGCTGCTGCAAAATCCCAAATGTTCATATCATGGCAGAAAAGGGCTTCAGATTTTAGGATTTTACTATAATCTTCCCACCCCCTAATACTAATAATTGGAATGCAATAGCAAGAACTGGAGTGTGCATCAGATCCCAATAGGAGGACAAATGCTTTTTAAATCTATTTTGAAATATCTCATTTGCACAAACCTTTACTTGCCTTTCTGGCCTGCCAGAGGAAGAGTTGTTTCCTACCCCAAAGTTCCTGCTCTGTATCACCAAGACCTACCTGGTCCAGAAAAAGACACAGAGCTGTAACTAGGGTGGAGCAACAGGGGATTTGCCCCCCCCCCCAGGGCACTAGAATTTAGACAGCACCGAAATCTAGAGTTAAATCTACTGACAACGTTTAGGAGGATATGCAGCGATACTTGGGTTGGTGCTGTTGGGGCTCAGCCTCAGGCAGCAAATTGTCTTGGGCAGGCAGTCCCTCACACTACATGCTTAAAGAGCCCATGTAGCCTAGCATTTTGTCATATTTAATAATCAGTCCTACTTTTAGCTTAGCAATTAGCCAGCAGCAGATACATAAAATGAGGACATTTCGAAACCTTACCCTCTTTTTGCTGAGGGCTAGTTTTCTATTGTTCCTAAGCCTGAAAAGGGCTAGAATGGACTTTTACATCATTGACAATGTGTTAGCAGAGGGAAGGCTTTTAATAACTAAACTGGGCAAAAATGAGGCTGGTTTGAATGCTGTGAATTTTTTAACCTTGCAATTTATTGCATTTTTAGTCTAAGTTGTTTTAATCATTTGTGAGCTGTCTTGGCTCCCTTTACAAAGGTGGCTTTGTAATGGAACAAACAAACAGATAAATTAAATAAGAGAGTGGGGTGCTGATGTCAGGAGCTTCCAACAATCAGATTTGGTCAAGAGAAATGCTTTTAAACCCACTTTTCCAAGCTCTCTGAGGACTTTCATCTTTTCTCAGCATAAAGCAAGCTGGTCCCTTTCTGAGTTCTTCAGCCAGGCCCTCAGATACTATTGCTATTCATTAAAGTATTTTGGCTCTCTAGCAAGACAACAGCTCACTCAGATATTGTGTGGCACCCCTTTGGAGAAAAGACCTGTCCCCCTGCCTCAGCATGAACCTGGACATTTTTGCCAGACTCTCTGGAAATGAAGATGTAACAAAACCCACACTAGATCATCCTCTTGTTAGCTCCGTACGAATGCTTCATGCTACAGTAATCAAATGTAGCCAAAGTACACCAACAGTTAGAAAACAAGCTAGCCCCGCAAGCTAAACTATAATGAGAACCTTAGGAAAAAAGAATACTGTAATAATGCACACAGTACCCTTCCTGTCCACAAAGGTAGTCCAAATCTTCCTCTGGTGTATGCTCACACAGGCAAGAATAATGGCCTCCATCCTCTTGAGTTTTGCAAGGTGCCTGTGGCCATTTGTTCCATCAAGATCTCCTTGCTGTCATTTCCCTTACTCTGACACTCTTGTTATGACTGTCCTGCTGTGGCTGTTATTTGGTTAGGCTTCTTGCCTGTTGGCTTTTAGACATATTTTGAGACTCAAATTGTTGCGGCTGTGAATTATTTTCTACTTTTTATATGTATTGCCTGGGAGCTATCGGAGTTTTGTAAATATAGTCAATAAATAAATGGATAGGCTGGCAGCAACAACTGACAGTGCGGTGTGAAACAAACACCTAATTAAGCACCCCAGCTATGCTTTTGATTATGGCAGCTAGGAAAAGGTATCATTCAGAACTTGGGAACTGTTGGGGTCCATAGCCCCAGTCTTTCAAAGCTTATTTTTGCTTGAGGAGGCTCAGGGGTTTCTCTGCCCATAAAAAGTGCTTGGCCCATAACCTCCTTTGCAAACAACTATCTGGGTTCCAGTTCCCTGTTATCAGGACCAGCAATCTATCAGTAGGATACCATAGCCTTGACAGATACTGATCAACCAAAGGTAGAAGTATTGGTGGATCAACACAACTTATTGCTATCAAGGGGCAAGAAAAGTCTTTCTTCCTTTTAGAAAATGCTGTTCCAAAATCAAGTGTGCCATCTAGTGGTTGTCAGCTTCTAAAGACCAAGGAAGTGTTTTGTTCCCTCTGCCAGAAAACGAGAAGTTGGAATCAGGTTCCTATAGAAACACTGTTCTTTAGAATTATCCTGGCACATCCTCTGAGTGGGGCATGGAATCATAGACTGGCAAAATCCACAGGTCCCTTTGCTTTACAAGACAGAGGCCTCTTAAGCGAGGGGAGCCTTCCATTACAGAGACATACTTTTCCTCCCAGAAGAAGCTGCTCAGGATTTTGACTTAAGCTCATTCTCCAATGAAAAGAGTCTTAGTGTCAATCCTTACTCCACAGCTGGTTTGCAATAGCTTAGTAGTTAGTCATCAGCAAGCAGGTTGAGAGAGAGAGAGAGAGAGGTTCCTTAAGGAGGGAGAAAGCTGTAGAAGCTGCACTTATTATGCACTAGATGATAGTGATCTGTTTGGGTCACACAGCTGTCCAGAATGAGTCACAGGAGGGAATTTTTCCCTATGCCTCAGCTCCTGTGTGTATCACTGGCCCCTTACCAACCCAGCCAGATTGCTCTCTAGATATCAACACATGTGTGGGTCCTTGTACAGGGCAGCATCAGTACCCTCAATCTGCAATTTGCCCTGGGTCTCAATAAATATGATAACCTACAGTTGTTGGATTAGTAGTCACCTGACAGGAAGCCAGGAAGCACATTGTCTATTGTCCTGAACTGAATTCATTAAGACTTGCCGGTGGGTAAGCAGGTTTTGAATGGCAACCTTAACCTGTCCAACAAGAACTGGCAAGGAGGAGAGAACTCTGTCCCTGCCATAAGCCTGACAAAAGGTGTGATTTGTATTTCAGGAGAAGTTCCCACTGCCAGCAATGGAGACTTCACTTGATATGGCAATGCCAGTTCCAGAGAGGTGGGTTTTTGTTGGGACCTTAATAGGGGCCACCGTACGTCCTCTCTCCGCCCCTCCATGGTCCAGGCTTTCCTGAGGATTCTGTTTACAAAGCAAAACAATATGTTAACTGAAACATGCAACTAATGGCATCATACCTGTTTTGGCCCTACGGGGTCTTTTTTCATCTTTGTTTAAGGACTGTTAACATTTCTGTGTACAAAAATATTTCTGGCATTCCAAACAAGAGTTAATTTGAAAGTATAAACAAAGAGAGAGTTCTAGTCCACCATCTCCTGTCCATCCCCATCTCCACAGGAAGAGAGATTGTTTGGAGAGGAAAAACTTCTCCTACATGTAGAATCTGTCCATGCAGTCAGGGATCTTGAAGACTCAGGGTTCCTAATCACATGAAGAGGCTCCCGACAGAACAGATTCCGTTCTCTCCAGACAATCATTTTTCAAATACCTGGAAAAGTTTTGAAGAGGAGTTACAATGAAAGTATGGAATGTCCAGAAAGTGTAAAGACCGACAGGTGAGGTGAACTGAGGAGAGAGAGGAAGAGAGAGGAGCCCCATTAATGCATTCATAAAGCATGAGGAGTCTACATGTGAACTAAGGAGACTGCCTCACATCTAGGCTATCTACATACCTACACATTGGAGGAAGCAAATTCTGTTTGATATAAACCCAGCCCTTCCATTGCCACTTTCAGCAAGTAGAAGTAACAGTCTGAAGAGGGAGAAGCTGTTTTATCCATGTAGTTACTTCTCATCGGCTTGAACCTGACAAATTAGGCTTAACACAAAGCTCTGGAGAGAAACAAGTCATGTCACATGTGTGGTCAGTCGCACTCAGTTAGAAGTTTCTTTACAGACTTTTGTACTGAACAGGCCGAGATCTGCCTTACTTTTAGATGGGATGGAATGTAGTGGGAGGGACTTCTGTGCACTGCCATGTCCCCAGTGCACATTTAACCCTCCAGAGTTTTCAGACAATCAGACTAAACGCAGATAGTGTCATTAGTTGGTTAGCTGGATGGCTGTTTGGTTTTGCTTCTAGAGAATTGGATGCCATGTGATAAGTGACTCAGTAGTGTGAACAGAATAGTACAACCTGGATGACACTGCAGATTGTGTGCCATTTCATTTTGATATTGTCATGAATCTGCCTAAGCCCACTGCTAGAGCTAATTCACATGACCAACTAAGGTGTACATGACTAGATTCTTCCTGATTCCATCATAATGCTTGAAATGAATATATTGTTTGAATAGTTAATCAGGAACATGAACTACACATTTGCACCTTCTTCTAAATGTGAGGTGAACTGCAGCATGAAAATTGCACTTTGCAATGATGATGAATTATTCAGGCAACGTATTCACCAAAAGCATGGTACAATCTGAATGAGGGATAATAATCCATTAACTATACACAAAGCAGTTAAATGAATTACACACATTAGAAGAGACAAATTTTGTTTGATATAAAATGTGGGTGATCACTGTGAGAAATTCGGTTCAACCAACATTCCCTCATTCTGAATCCTGATCTGAAAAACTGTGGTGGCTGCTTCAAAATCTTCAGTGCACATTAATGCACATATTGTGTTTACATGAACAATGCATGATACAAGCTCATAGTACCTGCACTCTTCTGCTATTTCAAACCTTTTTGTGTCAGGCCCTCTGTATTACCTTATTCCAAGCCCTTTTCATCAAACCATCTTCGTACTCATTTTGTTGTTGTTGTTTAGTTGTTAAGTCGTGTCCGACTCTTCGTGACCCCATGGACCAGAGCACGCCAGGCCCTCCTGTCTTCCACTGCCTCCTGGAGTTGGGTCAAATTCATGCTGGTAGCTTCGATGACACTGTCCAACCATCTCATCCTCTGTCATCCCCTTCTCCTCTTGCCTTCACACTTTCCCAACATCAGGGTCTTTTCCAGGGAGTCTTCTCTTCTCATGAGATGGCCAAAGTATTGGAGCCTCAGCTTCAGGATCTGTCCTTCCAGTGAGCACTCAGGGTTGATTTCCTTCAAAATGGATAGGTTTGTTCTCTTTGCAGTCCAGGGGACTCTCAAGAGTCTCCTCCAGCACCACAATTCAAAAGCATCAATTCTTCGGCGGTCAGCTTTCTTTATGGTCCAGCTCTCACTTCCATACATCGCTACTGGAAAAACCATAGCTTTGACTATGCGGATCTTTGTCGGCAAGGTGATGTCTCTGCTTTTTAAGATGCTGTCTAGGTTTGTCATCACTTTCCTCCCAAGAAGCAGGCGTCTTTTAATTTCGTGGCTGCTGTCACCATCTGCAGTGCTCCTGGAGCCCAAGAAAGTAAAATCTGTCACTGCCTCCATATCTTCCCCTTCTATTTGCCAGGAGGTGATGGGACCAGTGGCCATGATCTTAGTTTTTTTGATGTTGAGCTTCAGACCATTTTTGGCACTCTCCTCTTTCACCCTCATTAAGAGGTTCTTTAATTCTTCCTCACTTTCTGCCATCAGAGTGGTATCATCTGCATATCGGAGATTGCTGATATTTCTTCTGGCAATCTTAATTCCGGCTTGGGATTCATCCAGTCCTACCTTTCGCACGATGTGTTCTGCATATAAGTTAAATAAACAGGGAGACAATATACAGCCTTGTCGTACTCCTTTCCCAATTTTGAACCAATCAGTTGTTCCATATCCAGTTCTAACTGTTGCTTCCTGTCCCACATATAGATTTCTCAGGAGATAGATAAGGTGGTCAGGTACTCCCATTTCTTTAAGAACTTGCCATAGTTTGTTGTGGTCCACACAGCCAAAGACTTTTGCGTAGTCAATGAAGCAGAAGTAGATGTTTTTCTGGAACTCTCTGGCGTTCTCCATAATCCAGCTCATGTTAGCAATTTGGTCTCTAGTTCCTCTGCCCCTTCGAAATCCAGCTTGTACTTCTGCGAGTTTTCAGTCCACATACTGCTGAAGCCTGCCCTGGAGGATTTTGAGCATAACCTTGCTAGCTTCTGAAATGAGTGCAATTGTACGGTAGTTGGAGCATTCTTTGGCACTGCCCTTCTTTGAGATTGGGATGTAGACTGATCTTTTCCAATCCTCTGGCCACTGCTGAGTTTTCCAAACTTGCTGGCATATTGAGTGTAGCACCTTTACAGTGTCATCTTTTAAGATTTTAAATAGTTCGACTGGAATGCCATCACCTCCACTGGCCTTGTTGTTAGCCATGCTTTCTAAGGCCCACTTTACTTCACTCTCCAGGATGTCTGGCTCAAGGTCAGCAACCACACTATCTGGGTTGTCTGGGACATCCAGATCTTTCTGGTATAGTTCCTCTGTGTATTCTTGCCACCTCTTCTTGATGTCTTCTGCTTCTGTGAGGTCCCTGCCATTTTTGTCCTTTATCATGTCCATCTTTGCACAAAATGTTCTTTAATATCTCCAATTTTCTTGACCAGATCTCTGGTTTTTCCCTTTCTATTCTTTTCCTCTGTTTCTTTGCACTGTTCATTTAAGAAGGCCCTCTTGTTCTCCTTGCTATTCTTTGGAAGTCTGCATTCAATTTTCTGTAACTTTCCCTATCTCCCTTGCATTTTGATTCCCTTCTCTTCTCTGCTATTTGTAAGGCCTCATTGGACAGAAACTTTGCTTTCTTGCATTTCCTTTTCTTTGGGATGGTTTTTGTTGCTGCCTCCTGTACAATGTTACAGGCCTCCATCCATAGTTCTTCAGGCACTCTGTCCACCAAATCGAGTTCCTTAAATCTGTTCTTCACTTCCACTGTGTATTCATAAGGGATTTGGTTTAGATTATACGTGACTGGCCGAGTGGTTTTTCCTACTTTCTTCAGTTTAAGCTTGAGTTTTGCTATAAGAAGCTGATGATCAGAGCCACAATCAAGTCCAGGTCTTGTTTTTGCTGACTGTATAGAGCTTCTCCATCTTTGGCTGCAAAGAATATAATCAATCTGATTTTGGTATTGCCCATCTGGTGATGTCCATGTGTAGAGTCGCCTCTTGTGTTGTTGGAAAAGAGTGTTTGTGATGACCAGCTTGTTCTCTTGACAAAACTCTATTAGCCTTTGCCCTGCTTCGTTTTGAACTCCAAGGCCAAACTTACCTGTTGTTCCTTTTATCTCTTGACTCCCTACTTTAGCATTCCAATCCCCTATAATGAGAAGAACATCTTTCTTTGGTGTCAGTTGTAGAAGGTGTTGTAAGTCTTCATAGAATTGGTCAATTTCAGCGTCTTCAGCATTGGTGGTTGGTGCATAAACTTGGATTACTGTGATGTTGAAAGGTCTCATGAACAAAGCACAAATAGCGAGAAATGTCAGCTTCCACAGAACCTTTCCTACAAAACCCCCAGTGCCTTACCACTGTAAATAAAGCATGCACACCTAAAAACATGTGAGGCTTTTAGGTGAAGTGACAGAGTAGTATTATTGAGTAGACCTTTGGTCTAGATGGGCGGGATAGAAATACAATAAATAAATAAATAAAAATGGAATAAAATGATTTACAAATGAACCTGAGCCTGATCTCTGGCCATTTTTGCCTTCTGAAATGAAAACAGCAAATGGAAACATTTCATGATTCTTGAGCCAAAGAGATCAGAGTGTTGTTTCATTGCAACAAAGAATATGTACTGGGGCATAGTGTATCTGATCCTGCTGTTCAACAGCCACTCTCTTACTTGTGCCTCCACTGCCATCTGACTTTTGAGAACCCTAGTGGATTCATCCAGTCCAGCCTCCTGTGTCACACTGTGGCCAGCCAGCTGCTCCTGGGGAGTTCCCAAGCAGGACAAGACAGTATGGGTGCTCTCCTCTAGTTTGTGCCCTAACATATGACATTCAAATGTATGCTGCCCCTGACTTGCAGATCCATGACAATATCAGGGCAATTAGCTATGGATAATTCTATCCTCCATGAATTTGCCTACCCTGCCTTTAAAGACTGGCCAAAACAGTAATGTCAACACATTGACATCAACACATTGTCTGGCAGTAAATTCTAGATAAATGTATGGGGAAATAATTTCTTTTGTCTGTTCTCAGCCTACTGTCAGAAGATTTCACTGCTCTGGGTTTTGATATGAAGTGAGGGAGCAAATTCCTCCCTCCCACTCTTTCTATTTCCATCCTTTTCATGCTGTACACTTTGTCCCTTCCTGGAAGGGCTATAGCTGAATGGTAGAGCATATACATTATTATGTACAGATTCAGTCCATGCTAACTCCAGATAGGATTGGGAAAAACTCTTGAGTGTAAGACCGGAACTCTCCATTAACAGACAGCATAGTGTAGTTCAGGACTGGAGAACATGTGGACTTTAGATGGTTGGACTGCAATCTATAAGAAAACTGTTGCCTAAACATTAGGAAGAGCTTCTTGACATTAAGAGCTGTTTGGGTGTGGAATGGACTGCCTGGAAGTTTTGTGGACTCTCCTTCATTGATGTTTTAAGTAGAAGTTTGATGGCCAATGGTCAGGAATGCTTTAGCTGTAGATTTCCTGCTTCAGCAGAGGTTAGACTGGATGACCCTTGGCGCCCCTTCCTGCTCTACAGTTCTGTGACTCTATGATTCTGTTACCATTGCTTATGAAGACCAGGGCTGATGGGAGCTACAGTTCAGCAATTATGTGGAGGGTCACCTCTTCCCCATCCCTCAGTAGACAAGATTGAGCTAGGTGGGCCAAGGGCCAAGGGCCTGACTCAATATGAGGCCACCTTCCTGTTTTCTTTTTTACTTATTTATTTTTCATCCATAAACTCAGAATCTCCAAAGATTCTTGGCTTTCTTCATCGGAAAGTTGCTCCCGTCTCTTTGATCATTTCAACAGTCACTTTCTGCACTGTCTGCTCTCTGATGTCATTTTTAAATGGGGGCAACAGAAACTATATGATTTTCCATGCTGGGAAGTTTACTTTTATCAAGAACAATCATAACGACCTACTGAAACCATCCATTACTGTGCAGTGATTATGTTCATGGCTCCAAGTTTCACATTCTTCTTAAAAGTAATTTTCCTTCCTGTTTTTCTTTCAATTGTCTCCCCACCGCAAACTCAGAGCCCCCAAAGATTCTAGGCAAAAATTAACATTTTATTTAAAGGCATTGCCGTCAGAGTTTCCAAATATTACTTTTTGGACTACAACTTGAAAAACCCCTTAACCGCCATGCTAGGTGAGGGATTCTGTGAGTTGTAATCCAAAAACCAACTTTCCCAAGTTCTGGTTATAGGGTATACTACTGACTTAGCCCAATCCAATGACTGCAGCCACATGATTAGCCACAACTAAAAAATGGACGCCCTGGGGGAACTGCATAGTCCTTTTCCCCTCTCAGGGACACTGCTTCTGCATTCAGTCTTCAGCAAAAGGAGAAATTTTACATTTCTCCAACCCACTTCCAGCCTTAAGAGAAGTATTTTAATTCTCAAAATTACAGCCGTGTTAGTTGGTGCAAGCATGGACGTGTTCCATGAAAGCTTACATTAAAATACAGCAGTTAGTCTTTAAGGTGCCACAGCACCTTTTATTTTGCTTTTGTTTTGTTTTGTGTTTCTTGTATTATAATTCTGTGCTCATTGTGTCTGTTGCAAATTGTTAGTTTGGAAACCAACCATGCAGATTTCCTATTCAGGTTATAGATGCTGGTGTGCATCCTGTTTACATTCATTGACAGCAAAACTGAGAACTGTATTCTGGTTTTTCATGAGAGCCCTGTCCAGTTTCCCTTCCTCACCTGGTAGGCAGAGGTGTAGATTTGAATACCTGTAATTGGGTGGGAATGCAGAAGTGTTAATGCTAGCTGCCATGAGCTGCTTTGGATGGATACCAGGGTGTCTGTTTTTTAATGCACAAAAAAGGAAATAAATAATCACATCAAACCCTTTTGCTGTCTGGGAAGGAGACAGCTCCCCACCCCCATCCCAGCCTCCCTCTTTCCAAGCTCTGTTTCTGCAAAGGTCCTGATTTAATAAGCACTGATCAGAAGCTGATCTCCTCTGGGAGGAGATTACATTCATATGGCTTAGAGAAATTAATTGGTTTATCTAATTCATGTTATTCCCCTATCTATGTGTTCCTCCTACAGACTTATTAGTATTTGTCCTTTTTTCTCCTGCCGGTGATTATTCTTGTTAGGCAGATGCTTCCACTTAGCCTGTTTTTAGTCAATGCACTGCACTTTCCCACTCAGAGAAAGCTTGTTCTAGTAAGACTGAAAATGAGACTCATTTGCAAACATCTGCATACACATACACACGCACACATTATCGCAGGAGTGGGCCATGCACAGCTTGTTGACCACAGGGAGCCCATACCATTCTTGTGCCCCTCTCCAGCATCCCTGGGGCACTGTAGTCTTCCTCTATCTTTTAAAAAAAGATTTAATTGTTTTAAAACATGCATTTCAAAAACAAACAAACCTTTCTTTAAAGGTAGGAGGAGACTAGATCATCCCAGGAGTGCTGTCTATTAACTACAGGTATTCAACTTGTTAAGAACATAATCCAGAATACATACATATATTTGCTTAGAAAACCCTCTTGTGCCCTCTAGGGACATGGGGGCAATTTTTGCCATGTTTTAAGGGAGGCATGCACCCCACTTCCCCAACACATCAAAATGTTTTTAATATTTTAAAATTAATTTTAACCACTACAGTGTACATCACAACTATTTCAGCTGGGGAAAAAAAGTTTTAAATTAAACCCATTTTTTTTTCAGTCAGCAACCTTTACAGTACAGAACCAATGGGGAAAAATTAAAAGCATGCAAAAATCAGTAAATTCATAGATGTACCTCCGTGGCAAGGTAACCCCCCCCCCCCCCACTGCTTTAACCTAGCTCCATTGGAAATGCAGCCTTTGGACTGCCAGGAAATCTGAAACTCGTCCCTCAGCCCCATAGAGATTCCCACCCCCTCCGCTACAGCCTGGAGAAGTTACTATTTTAGACTACAGCTCCCATAATTGCCCCAGCCAGCCTAGTCACTGCTGGGAGGGGGCTCCTGAAAGATAATGAACACAGAGGAAGGCTACATGGGCTTCCATGAATACAGAGGAAAGGTACATGTGGCACAGTACTAAGTACTAAATAAGGGGTATGACTGCATGCTAAAAATGCTAGATTTAACTTGCTCAAAGCACCAGAGCATTGAGACTGTATGCATTCTTAGATCTCTGTCTAATTTTCATTCCATACAATAGTTTGCCTGGGTCTCTATCTTGCTGACCTCTGAAAACATTGCTAGAGTAGGGTAGCCAACTTTCCATGACTTTGTGACTCGCATGTCTGGTGCTGGTCTTTTAAAATTGTTTTACTTCTTTATACTGTATGTACTTTAACTGCTTCCTAAGCAAAATGACTTTTGAACTGCTTTTGGCATTCTGTACATATATTTTTTCACCAAGGTACTAATAAACAAGTTAACTGTTAAAAAAACAAAACACCAACAAGGATTATTAGGATACAAGGGACCACTCAACCACTAAGGGGAACGTATATTGCTTATTTGGGGCCAACTGGTAGAAAACTGAAAGACAAGACCAGTTGGGACTGTGTTCATTAACAAGTTGAGCGGCTTTAGTTAATAGACATTTTAAACCTTAGGCTCTGTGCACGGAGCCTTGCTTGAACCATCATGTGAATTTTGGTTCAATTCCAAGCCTTGCCATTGTCCACCTGGATTCCACCCTCCACCCACCTTACTTTTGGTCTCCATGGCAATGCTGATATGTCAGGCCTGTGTGTGTTGTGCCCAGGAAGACTGCAGAACAAGTGCCTAGAAAGGAGGAGACAGGTACACAGCCAGAGTTTATCTTCAAGCAGTACCAAGGCCAAAATTATGATCATGATGAGACTTGAAAGAGCAAAGTAATATGTGAATCACCAAGGCAAAAAGAAGGGGAAGGAGGACAAAACTGAGTTTGCATTGGCTCCTTGGTCCAAGTGTGTCATCTCCAGAAGAGGGGCAAGGTGTAAATCCAATTGACATCTACCTTATGTTTACTGTTCCCAATGGTTGTCAGGCCCATGGACTTTTTCAAATTGATGTCATTACAGTTTCTCTTGGGCTCTTATGTTAAGCACATGGGCAAAGTGTCAAAAGGAACCAGAGAGAAGTGAATAGGGGAAGGAAATTTAAGAAAGGAGTCGAATGATATAAAGGGTGAAAGTAAATGGTCTGGGTCAGAAAACTACCAAAGCAAGAGAGAGGAAAAATAATGGAAGTGTCTGGTTTCTGCTCTGTTTCTGCTCACCAAGTTTCTTATTTCTACAGCAGAATGCTATGCACATTTTCTCGGAAGGTAATCCCACCATGAAGGTGTCTATCTCCGAACTAGATCAGATGGAAAGCTCTTTAATCGCTCTAGATTGAGAGCGAAGACCAAAGTCCAGCTGAAATGCAAAGACTTCCTCTTTGCCGATGATGCAGCTGTTGTTGCCCATTCTGCTGAAGACCTCCAACAACTTATGAATCATTTTAGCAAGGCCTGCCAAGACTTTGGATTAACAATCAGCCTGAAGAAAACACAAGTCATGGGCCAGGGCGTGGACTCACCTCCCTCTATTACCATCTCCACACAAGAATTGGAGGTTGTTCATGACTTTGTGTACCTTGGCTCAACGATCTCTGACACTCCCTCCCTAGATGTCGAGCTGGATAAACGCATTGGCAAAGCAGCTACCATGTTCTCTAGACTCACAAAGAGAGTATGGCTTAATAAGAAGCTGACGGTATATACCAAGATCCAGGTCTATAGAGCCTGTGTCCTGAGTACACTCCTGTACTGCAGTGAGTCCTGGACCCTTTGTGCATGGCAGGAGAGGAAGCTGAACACGTTCCATATGCGTTGTCTCTGACGCATTTTTGGTATCACCTAGCAGGACAAAGTTCCAAATAGAGTAGGTAGAACGAGCTGGAATTTTTTGCATGTATACATTACTGAAACAGCGACGTCTACGTTGGCTCGGGCATGTCATGAGAATAGCTGATGGTTGGATTCCAAAAGATCTTCTGTATGGAGAATTAGTGCAGGAAAATCTCCCCAGAGGGAGACCACAGCTGTGATACAAGGATACCTGCAAGCGGGATCTGAAGGCCTTAGGAATGGACCTCAACAGATGGGAAACCTTGACATCTGAGCGTTCAGCCTGGAGGCAGGCGGTGCAGCATGGCCTCTCCCAATTTGAAGAGACACTTGTCCAGCAGGCCGAGGCAAAGAGGCAGTCCCAAAACCAGCAAAATCAGGGAGCTGGACAGGGGACAGACTGTATTTGTTTTCAGTGTGGAAGGGATTGTCACTCTCAAATTGGCCTTCTCAGCCACACTAGACGCTGTTCCAAGTCCTCGATTCAGAGCACGTTACCATAGTCTCTTGAGACTGAAGGATGCCTAAATCCCACCATGTTCAGTGGTTATTTACTTTCTCACTACTCTGTAAATGTGCTTAACCTTGCAGGCTTGGTGTCTTTACTTGCCACTTCCTTCCTCATCACTAGGTGCCCAACAAGCACCCTGTTTTGTTGGTATTGTATGGTATAGATCAGGGTGAGCAACCTATGGCTTACAGGTGGCATGCAGCAACTCAAGACATTTTGTGAGTTCTGTTGCTCCCTCTATTTTCTGCTGCCAACCTGAAACCATGCTGCTGCTGCTGCAGGCAGGCAGGCAGGCAGGCAGGCAGGCAGGCAGGCAGGCAGGCAGGCAGGCAGGCAGGCAGGCAGGCAGGCAGGCAACTCTACATCTTTGCTTCCCTTTTAGAAGGGAAGGAGAAGTCCCACACTCACTGGCAAGGCTTTTTTTTTTTTGCAGGGATGATGAACCTTTGACATTCCAGATGCTTGGGACTACAGTCCCCAGAATCTCTAGCCTATATTACCAATTATAAAAGAATGACGGAGTTGTAGTCCAAAACATCTGGAGTGCCAAAGGTCCCCCCCCCTCTATATGGTGAAGGAGGTTGCTCTTTCATTCTCCAGCACTATAAATAGTTTTCATAGTTGCTGTTAAATTTCAATAATATTAGCGGTAGGGTTGCAGTGGATTTAATGTATTTTCTCTCCTTGGAAGTTTCCTAATCTTGATCTAGATAAAACAGACTGAATCCTTAACCAGTACCATTCATATAACCTGTAGCTGGGCACGCCCAATAGTATCTTAAGCAGCACTATCTAGACGTCTAATCAAAAGTCACCAAAGATTGATTTGCATATAAATACTCATAACTTCTTGTTTGCATTGATAGTGTACAAATATGAACAAGCCATCACAAATTCTTCACCACAAGGAGAACTTTCATGTAGTTCATGCATTCATCTGTAAGATGTGTTGGGCTTTCAAGTGATGATCTTAAGAACCACTAGTGCTTTTTCATGAGCCATCTCTATGAGGTGCTTGAAGGTCAAAAATACCTATGAAAGGTACACAGAAAACATAGAATGACCATGAAACCTAATGAAAAAAAGATCTATGGAAAGTGTGTCATTTCCAAGCTTTCTTCTGACACATCAGTCAGAACATTTGCCTGTTACCTATTAAAATGAGCAGAATCTAGCTGAAGACAGATGAGCTAATTGGCATGTAGCTCCAAAATGAAAAGCTGACCTAGAAATAGCAGTCACTTTCAGAAAGCAAAGTGAAAACCCATTTCAGACCAGTTGTGTATGCATGAATGCATATCCACTAGAGATGGGCATGAATTGGAAAAATGGTGATTAGTTTTGATTCATGATTAGTCAAGGTCGATGAATCACGAATAACGAATTTATGATTTTTCTGATGAATTGATTTGTCATTTCATTTTTAACTTTAAAACCCTATAAAATTCCCCTCCAGGCACCTAGAGACACCAAAATCACAGAGAGGCTTCCCCGACTCTCCTCTACAAGCCTTGCAAGTTTGGTGAAGTTTGGGTGTCCGATGTCTGAGTTATACACCCACAAAGAGGACCATCCCAAGAAATCCCCCACCCCAGGCACCTAGAGACACTCAAATCAAACAGAATCTTCCCCTGACTCTCCTCTACAATCTCTCCAATATTGGTAAAGATTGGGTTTCAGACATCTGAGTTATACACCCACAAACTGGGTCACCCAGGAAAGTGTCCTTTAGCAGCTGGCTTGGGGGAAGCCCACTCTTCACCAAACTTGGAGGGATTGTAGAAGAGAGTCAGAGGAGGCTTCTGTGTGATTTTAGTGTCTCTAGATTTCAACCAAGGTATACAAAATCTTTAACAATTTCAGTTTCTTCATTGTCAACATTAAAGTTGTGTAGTTCTTCTGCAGTCATAATTTTTGTCTTCCTAATATTCAACTACAGTCATGTCTTGACACTTTTTTCTTTCACTTTCATTAGAAGTTGTTTCAAGTCATTGCTGCTTTCTACTAGTAAGATGGTGTCATCTGCATGTCTTAAATTACTGATGCTTCTTCTACCAATTTTGACTCCTCCTTCATAGAATCATAGAATAGTGAAGTTAGACGGGGCCTGCCTATAAGGCCATCAAGTCCAACCTCCTGTTCGACACAGGAATACAAATCATAGGATATCTGCCAGGTGGTTGTCTAAGTTTCTCTTGAATGCGTCCAGTGTTGGAGCACTTACCACCTCTCAAGGTAATTGATTCCATTGCTGTACTGCTCTAACAGTTAGGAGTTTTTTTCCTGATATTCAACTGAAATCTGGCTTCCTATAACTTGAGCCCGTTGTTGTATGTCCTGCACTCTGAGATGATCCAGAACAGATCCTGCCCCTCCTCTGTATGACAGCCTTTCAAGTATTTGAAAATCTGGATCTAGTCCAGCTTTCTATATGATATGTTCTGTGTATAGACTGAACACATGAGGGGATTGATTGCACCCTTGTCTGACACCTTTGCCTACAGATAATCATTTTGTCTCCCCATATTCTGTCCTAATGCTTCTTGTCCACAATACAGGTTATGCATTAGGATAATCAAGTGAAAAAGCACACTCCTTTCTTTCAAACACAAAGTACTGAACGTGTAATTGCCCCCTGCGCTGATATGACAGATCAGGGCACAGGCCAATGGTAAGCACAGAAACTGAAGCACTGGAAGCCTTGTTCCGTAAAGGACTGGGGCAAACTGACCTTGTCGCTTACCCACCCCTGGTAGCCCTGCAGCTTTCCTGAGTTATCCAAACATATGGTTTGTGCAGTATAACAGGCCCTTGTACGGTAGCTTTTTCCCCCAGCAGTGTCTTATCTGATGCTCTGCTTGCAGTGCCCTCCTGATCCAGCTTTAGGAACCAGTGAAGTCTTTGTCATGTAACACGGGTGGCTCTTAAAAGATGACTACTATTTTTGGAATGATATTGCTCAAAACCTTGATTTCTCTATCACTGTGCCACAATTTGCACAAATTGAAGCTTGATAAGTCACTTTTGAGCAGTGGCAGAGTGTTATGCAACCCAGGAGAACTACCACTGGCTTTACCTTTTTAAAATTTTGTAGCAGTTTCTGTTTCCTGATAGCTCACTGCAGATAACACATTCAAACAATGACAACAATAACAACAACTATTGATCCCAGCTCAGTTTGGGGTTCACCTCATTTCAGTACCCCAGGTAACCTCTTCACTCAGACCATCCCTATAGCTGGCCATGTCCCACCTTTCCTTTCATAGCTCAAGGTGGCTTACATTTCTATTCTCCTCCCCTTTTGATCATCACAAAAACCCTGTAAAGTAGGAGGTGTTGGGAAAGGGTGATTGGTAGAAGGACACCCAGTTCCGTGGTACAGTGGGGAAACCTGGATGGCCCAGAACAAGACTCTTTCCAAGATTCTACACCATGCTGAATCTCCACTGATGTGTGCCTGGCAATTTAATGGCATTTGCTTATGAGGATTTGAGACATCACAAATGGAAGATTGATCTGGGAGGTGCTGCATGGTGAAAATATCAAGAAACGTAACAAGCTGATCATATCAAACTCTGTACTCACAAATCATATTTGTAAGGGGTTTTCCTGGGCGTTGGGAGGGAATTAGCACCAAGGAACTTATCCTGTTTTTAAAAATACTAAGGATTGGTAACAGCAATGGAATCTGCTCACTCTCTTCTTAAGACTTGTTGTGATTCTGCTTTCTGATTCCAACAAAACAGCTCTGCTGGGACCTAGGCAATAGCATAAGGATAAGAGGGGGCAGATGCCTGCCACCCAGACAGCCTGCCTTTCTTTTCCAAGATAGATGTCATAGAAAGACTGTGGCAAAGGGCAGTTCACAGCCATACTGCCTGTCTTGACGGGAACACAAGCCTCAGGCAAAATTCACCAACTGGGTAATAAGCAGTGTTGATCCCTTTCCCCTTTGGAGGTAGGTTAGCACCCTCTCTCTTGTCCTTCCAGCATCAGGTAAAGACATTTCTTTTTAAACAAGCTTTTAACAATCACATTGGGCATCAAAGGTAGACTCCCCCCAAAATGGTGGTTATGATTTTTAAATGTTCTTCTAGTGTTTGTATGATCAGTTGTTTACATTATCCTATGTTTTTAATTGGCTTTTATTGTGTATTTATTGCCTTTTCACCTTTACTTGTGTTGCAATTATTGTGAGGTACCCTTGAATCCCTTTATGGGAAAAAGGCAGCACAGAAACAAAACAAAATGAAATAATAAAATAAAAGCACTACTGAGCCAATAACTGACATCATATTGGTTCACACTCACCAACAACAGCAGAAGGAACAGGTTCTCTGTTCTGGTTCAAATAAATGGCATTCCAAACTAATCGCAGCTCAGAAAGATTCCTTTTTCAGAGGCAATTTCAGCATTTTCAGGCAGAAAATGCTAAGAACTACAGTATACCCCATGATGCTCACCCTCCAATGGATAACACGGGTGAAACAGATTTGCTCTCCCCAGGTAGTCTTTAAAAAAGGCAGGAAGGCCTAACATTTGAAAATATCCCTGCAAAATCCATCAAGAAAGCATTTTTACACACACAAACTCAGCAAGAAGAAGGAACGGTAAACTTTACTTGTAATGTGGAAAGGAGGAACAGTGTTACCATTATGTTATTCACAAAAGGAATGTTGTTATGCTTTTAAACTGGACCCCTCATGGTTAATATTGTTATTTGCAACATGTTACTTCTAAGGTGTGGGTACATAGGAAGTGGGTCAAGAGAAAGAGTTTGTTCCACTTGTAGCTTTTGCTCCAGTGGGACAACAAGGAGGAAGTGTGTGTGTGTGTGTGTGTGTGTGTGCAGCTGCCCTAAGCCACAGGAGGGGCTGTGCTTTGGGCCCTACATGGTAAAGAAATCTGTTCAAATGATATTGCAGACAAGTGCAGGGATGTCAAAGGTACCACTACAACCCCACAGAGTCTGCCAGAAATGCCATGGTCCTGACAGCTTTGGATTTTTGTATCGCCTGTACAAAAAACAGGGGAAATGGAGCTAGTTTAATTGGATAAAACAGGAAACCTCAAGCATGTGCTGAATGAAACAACAGCTCATAGGCAAGTGGTGTATGTTTTTCCAGTTTGCACAGAGAATACTTTGGGTCTTCCTTTCCTGAGACCAAGGAAAAGTAGGCAAGAGAGAACCTCTAGGGCGGAGTTGGACTATAATGGCACAGTACATAGGACCAGCCAGCAGAGGGCAGGCTTCCCCAAGCAAACCCCATGAGTGTTGGCCAGAGGCAGGTTTATCCAACTTCTGTTTAACTCAGTCTCACTTTATGTTCTTTCATGGAGTTCTGTACATCTGCATAATCTCATGAAATAATTAAAAAAACAAGATTGTGAGGTACTTCTGAGACTGCTCCACTCCACCATACAAATGGCTGCCATAAATAGCTTCTGTGGAGAAGGCAAAAGGGATTTGAGGGCAGATGGGAACAGCAGAGAAAGCTTTTTCAGACATTAGTTAAAGATAACATTTGGACTGGGAAAATGCTGGGGCTTAAAGAGACAGAACAGAGGAAGAGAAAAGGACACTGGTTCCTTCCTTTGGGCTAGCTGCCCTCCCCCAACTGCTTCCTGAACATAACATGTGGCTTTGGTATGACGGTTAGGTTAAGATGTTTTCCAGGAGTCAGGACACCTCCGTGCACAGATGCCATTCTGCAAGGGGTCAGGCCACATCTCTTAAGATGGGCAAGATCTCCAAAATCCTGAGCAGCAGGGCCAACCCAAGACTTTTTGCTGTCCAAAGTACAGCATCAATGACACCTCTTCGCACATTCACACAAGTCTAGCAGCATCGTACCTCAAATTAGGCCATTTATTTTGGAACCTGAGGCCAAAAATTCCACAAGCTAGTAAAAAATACTGTGATGACAAGAGTGGCTGATAACGTGCTGCCCTTTCCTGACATCCAATATCTTATCTGAAGTAGCTATAGGTCCAGCAGAAAAAAACAAGACTGTAAAGTTACAGAAATTTCAGCTAGTGGTGCAGAGGTTAAACTGCAGTACTGCAGCCAAAACTATGTTCATGATCCAGGTTCAATCCTAGGTTGAATCCCAGGCTTGAGGTTTACTCAGCCTTCCATTCTTCCAAGGTCAGGAAATTGAGTACCCAGGTTGCTGGGGGGGGGGGGGGGGGCAGAGTGTAGCCTGTAGACAATGTGTAGCCTGCATTATTAAATTGTAAACCACCCAGACAATGCTTTGAGCACTGTAGAGCGGTATATAAGTAGCACAATTTGCTTTCTTGCTTTGCTTTTTAGTGGCAATTGAGAGACGTTTGCTAAAATTCCACCCTTCTGCACGATTATTAAGGTGCATGCATCCTGTCTTCTAGTGCATCTGGCTATTTTAGGTGGCTGCCTCAGTCTGCCTAATGGCAGGGCTGGCCCTATCCAACAGTTGTTGTTTTTTTTTTTTTAATGCCATGGAATGCTTATAGCCCTTCCCAATTTGGGACTTTCCAAATATTTTGGAATACAAATGCCACTAACTAGCATGGCCAGTTGTAGGCCATTGTGGGAGTTGTAGGGCGGATTATCTGGGCTCAGTTTGGGAAACACTGGCTTGGTCTAGGGGAATCAATCAGGAAGTTTCACAAAAACATCACTCTCTCTCTCTCTCTCTCTCTCTCACACACACACACACACACACAAACACACACACACACACACAAGAGTGGAACAGCAGCAGTTATTCCTGATCAGGTAGAATGCAACTATGTCTTGTGCCACCTAGTGGCTAAATTATATAATTAAACAATCCACAATAGGTGGATTGTATAATCAAACAATCCACAATAGCTCTCAATAGGTCTATTTCACCCAGAAAGCATATGAATTAGAAAAACTGTTCTTGGACCACATAAATTCTGAATACTGGTGTAGAGGAGGCAATGTTACATAGCTAAATTCTTTGCCTTGAATAAAGTTCCCTCTGTGCATTTCTAATACTGGCACACCAAGGAAAAGACTAGGTTTATTAGCCTTCTTGCTTCCATTGCATTGCTATAAAGAGGGTGTTTTTATTTAGAGGAACACCAGTTCTATCAGGCCCTGTCTGCAGAATGTATGTGGAACAGTCTCAGGACAATTTTGACATCTTATTGTCTGTTGTCTGAGAGATGGAGAGAAAGATTTTCACTTAATCTTTTCTCAGGGATCAAGTCCTTTGAGTCAACTTGGTGATACACTGTTAACTAACTGTTGCAAAACCCTGGTATTATTTATTATTCACTTCATTTATCATGCACAGGTAGCCTATCTTTCCCCAAGAAATTCAAGTGGCTGGACACCACTACCATCTTCTGCAATAGTTAGGGTTGTCAGGTCTCTGGGAAACAGCTGAAGTCTCAGGAAATTGCTACGGCTTTTCCAGGTTTCCAAGTGGGGAAACAGGTCTCTGAAAGAGTAAGACTGGAAAAGGAGATGGGTTTTTGTGTGAGACAGCTTTGAAGCCTGGGCACCCATTTCCACCTATTCCCAGCTGTGCCAGTTGGGCTGAAGTGCATAAACCCACAAGCTTTCTCCTAATTGATAAATTGAAGATCAACAAGTCACCAGGCCCAGATGGCATCCACCCAAGGGTTATTAAGGAACTGAGAAATGAAGTTGCTGATCTCTTAACTAAAATATGCAACTTGTCCATTAAAACAGCCACAGTGCCAGAGAACTGGAGGATAGCACATGTCATGCCAATCTTTAAAAAGAGAAGGAGAGGGGACCCGGGAAACTACAGGCCAGTTAGCCTAACGTGTGTTCCAGGGTAGATGGTGGAAAGCCTAATCCAAGATAAAATCTTAAAACATAGAAGAACAAGCCTTGCTGAGGGAAAATCAGCATGGCGTCTGTAAGGGTAAGTCTTGCCTCACAAACCTTTTAGAATTCTTTGAAAAGGTCAGCAGGCATGTGGATGTGGACGAACCAGTGGATATTGTCTGTCTGGATTTTCAGAAGGTGTTTGACACAGTCCCTCACCAAAGGCTGCTGAGAAAACTCCACAGTCAGGGGATAAGAGGGCAGGTCCTCTTATGGATTGAGAATTGGTTGGGAACCAGGAAACATAGAGTTGGTGTCAATGGGCAATTTTCACAATGGAGAGAGGTGAAAAGTGGTGTGCCCCAGGGATCTGTCCTGGGACCGGTGCTTTTCAACCTGTTCATCAATGACCTGGAGACAGGGATAAGCAGTGAGGTGGCCAAGTTTGCAGATGACACGAAACTTTTCTGGGTGGTGAAGACCAGAAGGAATTGTGAAGAGCTCCAGAAGGATCTCTCCAAACTGAGAGAATGGGTGGCAAAATAGCAAATGCGTTTCAATATTAGAAAATGTAAAGTAATGCACATTGTGGCAAAAAATCAAAACTTTAGTTATCAGTTAATGGGTTCTTAACTGTCCGTGACGGATCAGGAAAGAGATCTGGGTGTGCTGGTGGACAGCTCGATGAAAGTGTCAACCCAGTGTGTGGCATCAGTGAAGAAGGCCAATTCCATGCTAGGTATCATTAAAAAGGGGATTGAAAATAAGACAGTCAGCATTATAATGCCATTGTACAAAACGCTGGTAAGGCCACATCTGGAGTATTGCATACAGTTCTCTTCTCCACACCTCAAAAAAGACATCGTGGAACTGGAAAAGGTGCAGAAGAGAGTGACTAAAATGATGACTGGGCTGGGGCACCTCCCTTATGAGGAAAGGCTGCAGCGTTTGGGGCTCTTTAGTCTAGAGAAAAGGCACCTGAGGTGGGACATGATTGAGATATATAAAATTATGCAGGGGATGGAGAAAGTGGATAGAGGGAAGCTCTTTTCCCTCTCACGCAATACCAGAACCAGGGGACATCCACTCCAATTGAGTGTTGGGAGAGTGAGAACAGACAAAAAAAATATTTCTTGACTTAGCGTGTTGTTAGTCTGTGGAACTCCTTGCCACAGGATGTGGTGATGGCATCTGGCCTAGATGCCTTTAAAAGGGGATTGGACAGATTTCTGGAGGAAAAGTACATCGCAGGTTACAGGTCATCATGGGGATGTATAATCTCCAGGCTTAGAAGGAAAGTACTTCAAAATGCCAGATGGAGGGGAGGGGTATCAGGAGACAGCTATCTAGTTGTCTCGTGTGCTCCCAGAGGCATCTGGTGGGGCCACTGTGAGCTACAGGACTAGATGGGCCCTTGACCTGATCCAGCAGGGCTCTTCTTATGTTCTTATGTTCTCTTACATTACAATTGCCCCTCTGTTACATGACAAATGTCCACCTCCTGGTCTCAGGTTTGGCTCCTGAGATCTCAAGGAATTGGTGCCTAGCTTTTTTATGAGTTAGGTTAGGCTTAGTGATAGCGACTGATCCACTGTCATCCTTTACTGAGTGGGTGAATCTGAACACAGTTCTCCCTAGCTTTCTTTAGTTTCAAGCCTCACTGGTCCACTACATTGCCTGAACATTATTCACTTAGAAAGAATGGGAGATGAATAAGTCTTGCTTTGTTTGCGCCAGAAGCACAGTGGATGAAATGTTTCCAGTTACTGTTTATCCGCCTAATTTACCTTTGAAAACACTCTTCATTATCATAACCACAACATTTGTGTTTGCTAATGTCCCATTTTGCCCTGAAATAATCTTCAAAAGTCTTTCTTTATTAGTATTAAATTGTGCAACACTCTGATAGGAATGAGGAAAGAAAGACCTTTGAAGATTATTTTCAGGACAAAATGGGACATTAGGAAACACAAATGTTGTGGTAATGATAATGAAGAGTGTTTCCATTCAATTTGCCTGTGGGAAAGTTTCTTTTTTAATAAAAATATGCAATGGTGGAGGGGTGGAGGGTTCTATGAAAACCAGAGATGACCTACAAGGAGAAATATCATATCAAACATAACTCAGTGTCTCTCTGTGTTAAAATTTTGATGCAAAGAAATAGTGACAAGGCATTTTGAACATTCCTCTTCGAAACAAATAATTTTTATTATTTTGTTTTTGTTTGTTTGTTTCACCTGCCTTTCCTTCAATAAACTCTATTTTATCCTCACAGCAAGGTGACATAAGTTAAGCCCTGATGAGCCCAAGTGAAGAGCCCAAAATCTTCATGGCTGCATGGGGATTTCTGCCTTGTCTTCCTTGGTCTTAGTCTGACATCCTAACCACTACACAGCACTGGTTGTCCTAAGTGAATAATGCATATATATATTATTTCTCCCATATCTTTATCCCTTCCTTTCTTCTTCCTTCTCTTTCTGCAGACTCTCCATACAACTTCTCTTCTCAGACTGGGCTGGTAAGAATGTCCAACTTCACCAATGACAACTTCTCCAAGGAGAGCACGGCCAAGTATAAGACTGTGGAGATGGTGTTCATAGGCACAGTGACTGGTTCACTGAGCCTTGTCACTGTGGTTGGGAATATCTTGGTCATGCTGTCCATCAAGGTGAACCGCCAGCTCCAGACTGTCAACAACTACTTCCTTTTCAGCTTGGCCTGTGCTGACCTGATAATTGGAGTTTTCTCCATGAACCTTTACACAGTCTACATTATCAAGGGCTATTGGCCACTTGGGGCTGTGGTCTGTGACCTTTGGCTGGCTCTGGACTATGTAGTGAGTAATGCCTCTGTCATGAACTTGCTTATTATCAGTTTTGACCGCTACTTCTGTGTCACCAAGCCACTGACCTACCCAGCTAGGCGGACAACCAAAATGGCAGGGTTGATGATTGCCGTGGCTTGGATATTGTCCTTTATCCTCTGGGCACCTGCCATTTTGTTTTGGCAGTTCATTGTTGGGGAGAGGACCGTTTCGGAAGGGCAGTGCTACATCCAGTTCCTCTCCAATCCAGCGGTGACTTTTGGCACAGCCATTGCAGCCTTCTACCTCCCAGTAGTCATCATGACCGTGCTGTACATCCACATTTCGCTGGCCAGCCGGAGTCGTGTGAGGAGGCACAAGCCCGAAAGCAAGAAAGAGAAGAGGCCTAAGCCTCTCAGTTTTTTGAAGAGCCCCCTAGTCAAGCAAAACAACAACAACTCTCCCAAAAAAGCAGTGGAGGTGAAAGAGGAGGCAAAAAATGGGAAGTTAGAAGAGCAACCCCTGCAACCATCGGAGACTACAGGCCATCAAGAGGAAAAAGAAACCTCCAATGAATCCAGCACAGTCAGCATCACCCAGACCAATAAAGAGAAGCAGATGCTGGACGTTGTGCCGGCAGATCAAGGGCAAAGCCCAGCCCTCCCACGCATGAACCCTTCTTCAAAGTGGTCCAAAATTAAGATCGTCACTAAGCAAACCGGCACCGAATGTGTCACTGCCATTGAAATTGTTGCAGACAAAGAACCCAGCTCTACCCCGATTACCTTGTCAAACAGCCGTCCAGCTAACGTTGCCAGGAAGTTTGCCAGCATTGCTAGGAGTCAGGTCCGAAAGAAGCGCCAAATGGCAGCCCGGGAGAAGAAGGTCACCCGGACCATTTTTGCCATCTTGCTTGCCTTCATTGTGACCTGGACACCTTATAATGTGATGGTCCTCATTAATACCTTCTGCGACTACTGTGTCCCTGACACGGTGTGGTCCATTGGGTACTGGCTGTGCTATGTCAACAGTACCATCAACCCTGCTTGTTATGCCCTTTGCAATGCTACTTTCAAGAAAACCTTTAAGCACCTTCTTATGTGTCAGTACAGGAATATTGGCACAGCAAGATAATTTGGAATCTAGGGACTGCTTGGCAGAGCTGTTGTGGAGACTTGTTCTATTCTCACATCAGACAATTGTACTGTTCTAACTATACCATTTGATTTCAGTCAGAACCTTTCACCAAATGCAGAATTAAAAACAAAGACACACAACAGCTATCCTTATTCTTATGCGCTGCTAAACATGAAGCAACTCTTTCACCTATATGACCCCTGACTGTGCTTCTCCAGAAGACAAAGGAGGAGGAAATCAGGGATTAGATGCTGCAGAAAAGTCTCACTATTTAACTGGACAGGGGTAATGGATCCCACCCCCTGCCTCCTTGCTCCAGAAATACTGATTGGACTGTCATGGTCCTCTGATGTCTCTGGATAAAGAGAGCCCCTTGCTGGTGGGCATGCCAGTGCACTGGATGGGATAAGGAAATGGGCTGTGCCAGAGTGTGCCTCCATCCCTTGGATGCCATGAAGTCTTGGCACTTGTGTGTGGCTGAGAGGTGTGTGAGAGTGACTAGGAAGTGGCAGAATTCATGCTAAGTAATTTCATAAACAACGGAAGGGGAAAAAGAGACTGTCTCGTTACGGTTCACCAAGCTGGCTCTTCTTCCTGGTTGTTGGGCATGCTCAGAAGAGGTGGCAGAACAACTGCTTACTGCCATACATTTTTAGCACTTTGGCCAAATAAGTTTCCAGTGTCCTTCTGGATTCAAGGGACTTGTTCCCCTCAGGGAATACTCCTACCACTTAACCAGCCTTCCTGATTAAGAGGCTTTCTAAAGAATTGACAACATGTCTCGACACCTCCTCAGCTCCCTGTAGCAGGTAGATGCGCCAGGCAGATGGCTGGACGGAGAGACTTGTTTCTGTGTTGAAAAAACAATGACACCTGAAGTCATACTGAAAAACAAGGCCCAGATACACACAAACCACTGCAACATTTCTGTACCGCAACTTCTTTGACCACATGCCGAGGGAATGCTTCTGTGAAGATACTTGTGCCAGCGTTAAGAGTGGCAGTCCTCAAGGCAGCAGAGTTTGAGGAGAAGATTCACAGAGCATCTGCAGTGGGAGAAGATTCCTGCACTGGGGAGTCTTTTCATGGATGTGTGGAGTCTTTAATGTATCCAGAGCCCTCCTCCCCCACGCCCTTGGCTTCTGTTGCCTTTTTTTAAAAAAGAGATATTCCCTGCACAATGTTTCCTTCTTATTCCAAGGGGTCACCTGAGGGACATTTTCTTTAGTGACTCAATTTGTGATTCTGATAGGAGGATCCTATGGGTAGGTGCTAGAGGAGGAAAACAGGCACTCCCTCCCTGCCCTTTTCCCTTCTGCTCCAAGTGCCTGAGGGCATACTGAGAAGATAGTCCTTGAGCTTTGTAAATGGACATTACATCCTTTCTAGTCAGTGTTGTCATGGAGTCCTCAGCATGTGGGCTCCGGTGTAAGTGTACAACCTAAATCCCAGAATATTCATGTTTTGTCTTCAGTGCCATCAAACCGCTGCTCAGCTTCTCCAGATTTCATAAGAGCATCAGAACCCTGAGGGCAGAAATCCACGGCCTGACCTAGACTGGGCTGGTGCCAGATGACTGCTCTTGTAAATGGATGGAAGTCTCCATATCATGGTGAAGGGCTCTCAGCTTGAGAGATGCCATCCTATTTGGCTGCTGCTTCATTCTGCTGGGGAGGCAGCTGCCACCTTGCCACTGCCTTTAGAATAATTTGCATAATAGTTCCCAAAATGCCTTGCAGGTGTTTTTTTTTAATTGTTACAGCTACAATGAGACCCACGTAAACAAATAAAGTAATTGTACTACGTATGTCAGATCTTTTGGTCAGTTCTTGTTAGCCAAATTCCAGACATTAATCCCTTGAGGTAACCACATGCAGGCATTTGATGCATTTAGGTGGTTAAACAGAACAGCTTACATCCCATGCAAAAGCTAGAACGGATTAGTCTGCTGTTGTCATCATTTAGGAGATTTTTAATAATTGCTAGGATCACAGGATGGATCCTTTCCTTTGTAATCTCTGCTCTACTGATCATAGGCTATACAGTTGAGATGGGGAACTTGTAGGTGTTGCTGAACTACACTTCCCAGCATGCTTCATAACATGGCTATGCTGGCTAGAAAAGGAGCTGAAGTGTGGGAACTTCTGGAGGGTCACATTTTCCCCATCCCTACACTGTACAGGTATACAGTGTGTCAAGCAAGCTTATGGAAAGTAAGACAAGGAAAAATTATGGAAACTGAGGTAAGGAAAAACTATTAGTCAGAACAGCGGATGGGCATGGTTGGCCAGGATGGTTAAAGATACTGCAAGCATGTGCCATGCTTGATTCAAGGCGTGTACATGCATTTTGCTGCAAATGCTCCCTGCACCTTGAAATGCCCTCAGAATAGATCATGTGTGATAAATTGGAAAGGAGGGGCCTCGCATCAATAGGTGATCCTCCCTTGCAACTACACTCCTCTTTTCCCACATTTGATTTCCAAATCAAAACATGTACATCTGGGGCCTCACAATTTTGAATAAAGCCCAGAGGAAGAGGAATGGCTGAAAGACCACAGAGAGAGTTGCAGGCAAATCTCTCAAGGAAGGTTGTTTCACAGCTGAGGAGCCCCTGCCGAGAGGGCCCTCGTTCCAGGTAGTTACCGACCTCACCCAAGGAAGCACTTGAAGATTATCCTAAGATTCAGGTAGATGCAGAAAGGAGAAGGAGGGGTGCTTTTCAAGTAACTTGGTTCAAGCTGTATAAAGCTTTAAAGATTAAAACCAGCCCTTCAAATTACTAACCCTCTGGGAGGCGATACAGTTCAAGCTTAAATTGATCGAGCCACCCATCAGTTCCAGTTAGTAACACAGCACTCAGTAGTCCAAAGGGGAGATACAACACATCACAGTAGTCTGAAAGGGAGATTAGCAGAACATAGGTAGCTGCGGCAGAGCCCTCTCTATCCAGGGAAGGATGTTGATGTATTTTACTAGGTGAAATCAATGAAAGTTGCTGGAGTCACCTGAACCTCTAAATGACAAAGCTGTCAATAAGAGCCTTCCCCCAACTCCCTCAAACTGGGAACCAGAATCCTTAGGGATTCATCTGAGTGGGTGAACTGCTAAACAACAACCCCTCCATTGGTATCATCTGAGCCTCAGTTTCTTTGCAACACTTCAGTCTACTACCACACTCAAATACTGGGTCTGCATTTTGCTAGTTCCTATTAGGCATCTTCAAGAAAAATGAAACACATGCAGAATAGGCCAAGAAAGAATCATTAGCAGCAGATAGAAGCATGGTGATAGAAGCTCATGTGCAAGGAGGGGGCGCATCACCCCAACATTTCAAGGTTAGGCATCTCCCTGCTTGGACCATGAGGTGTTATGGATAGATGTCTTGCAATCCAGGAGCCCTACTTACTCAATAATGTGGAAGCATTGGTATTAGGTGCAGCACATCCTAAGATGATCACTAGAACAGCAAAGGGGAATGTGTGGCCCTCCAGATGTTGACACACTGTAACTCCCATCAGATAAGTCAGTCCTTGCTACCGTAGCCAATGCCGAATGGTGAGAATGGTAGTCCAGCAATATATCAAGGGCTACATGTTCCGCATCTCTGCATAAAAAGGTTTTCTGGTTCGGACTAAAGGCCTATCTTATGTTCATGCTTTCATGTTGGTTTGGTAAATTACAAGTATTTTAATGTTCCTTTGTTTTAAACCAAATAGTTCCCAAACTTGTGACCCCAGATGTTCTACGACTACTGACTTCCACTCATCCTTGCTAGCATAGCCAGTGTCCATTGCTCCCAGTTGTATTCAAGAACATGTAGGGATGGGTTTTTTTTGTTTTTTTTGAGAACCTCTGTTGAAAATTATTTTCACACTATGTTTAAACTTACAGAGTGGGATAGGAATATTTTGTTTCACGCAGTCTGCTGTTCTTGTAGCAGTCACTTAGCCACTTGAGGGAATGCAGTCACCCTCTCCTGCTCATGTCCCCCCAGCCGCTGAGATGGAAGGTAATAAGCATCCGCCACCACTGGTAGCCATTGATAGTCTAATCCTCTTTTCAAAGCTTTCCAAGCTGGTGGCAGCTGCTACATTTTTTAATGGGTTGAATTCTGTAGCTTATATGTTGTCTGAAGAAAATTCCCTTGTGTTTGTCCTGAATCTACCACTGAAGCTAGTGCAGGAATACAGTGCACTGATGAAAAAAAAGGGATGCTTAAAATAAGTAATAAAAGGGGGGAATCTTTGCTACTGTTTTTACTCTGGGGGGAAATGGTATATTTACATGGTCCAGTCAAAGCTTGGAAAAGTTTTTTAAAATGGACTACAGAATCCCTCAGCTAGGACAGCTAATGATTATGCTAGCTGTGGGATTCTGGGAACCCAAAGAAACAGAGCTAGTGATGGAGAAACACACACCCCTTCCACGTTTCATTGCCACAGGAGCAAGGTGCTTGTTGACACTTGGGGCCCTTCACCTTCTGGAAGAACAGCCCCTGCCATTCCAGAGAAGCCACCCAGAGCATTTGCCCAGGAGAGCTGGTGATGGCCTTGCAAGTTGTTTGTCCTGCCCTTTGTCTGCTTCCAGTCATCCTGCAGCATTTCTAGCCCTGCCTCACTAAGTCTGGTAGCAATTAGGCGGCATTAACTGAGGAATTCCAGGGAGCTGGAGAGCCTGGGGCTAGGATTTTGTTCCTTCTAGGGAAGAGGTGCACAGAGAGGAAGAGGAGGGATGGGCGGACATTCAGGCAACTGTCCTTGCATGAACAGAGAGATCCTGGGGGAGGGGTGATCTTAGCTAATAGGTAAAGTTATTTTTTGGATTATGACTCTCAGAATTTTGTAACAAATGCTCCCCCAAAACAAATTTTCCAAACTCTGCTGTTGGCTGGGCGGCAGGCCAACGCTCCTAGGTACGTAGAGCCAGCTTGGATAACTTGGACAGAATTGTCAGCTAAACTCAACACTGAGAGTGAGGATGTGTTGAATTTGGGGAGAAAATCTAGGTTGGGCCTGGAACTCCCCAAAGGCTGCAAACAAGGTAAGCTCTTCGAGTTGTTTACAGCTCTTCTTCAGGCATAGCTATTATAAAAATTCCACTCCAGAGAAAACTTTTTCAGAGAGTTCTGTGTCATTCAACCACTATGTATAATTATGATTGATTTAGCTTTTTAATGGACTTTTTAACCTAGTGGGGCAACTAAATGTAACGTCCCTCTTCACAAAGAGGCTTCTTGTCTGGAGTGGGGTGGGGTGGGGACACTGTAAACTGATATCTAGACACATTTCTTTTGTGCTGGAATGACAATCTTCACTCTAGTTTGCCAATGGCTTTCAAGAAGGGGGTGAAAACATCTTGCCACATTTGGTGGGGGAAAGGAAGTTCTTTGTGCTGGAGGACTTGAAAAGTCCCCTCTTTTGTATCTTTTTAGTGATTCAACAAATTTATAGCTCACCCTGGACTTTTGTTTCTATGCATGGATTATATGGCTATTTTTGCCTCTTCTTTAATGTGGAGTTTCCCAGCTCGTGGCACTTGGCCTTTGAGGACATGACATCCCCCATGAAGGCAAAGATGCAAGGGCATAAGAGAAGTCAGGTGAAAGTGGGCTGACCTTCACTTATCACCAGAAAGGATGGAATGACACTAGATCCTAGAAGAAAGACAAAAGGGTTGTTCTTCAGATTAGCCCTATCACATTGAATGCAGAGGGAAGAAGAGCATATTTTAATAGGAGATGTGCAAAACATTTGTTATGTCCTGTTAAGTACCTTCTGACTTTCAACAAGCCTTACAGGTTATTTGAAGTATGTGAGATGTTCAAGGAGTGGTTTACCACTGCTACCCCACCACAAGTGACTTTCCATGGCCAAGCAGGGATTGGAATCCAGTTCTTCTGAGTTCTAGTCTAACATTCTGTCCACTTATCTGCTGGATACAGAAGATATCCCAAAAGATGATGTTGGGAGCAAGGCTGGTCTGAAACATTTCACTGACAAGGAATAACAAAATGCCTCTCCTGCTCATTCCATATACAAAAACCAAGCAGACTAGCAAATGAATCTGATTGCAAATACTGAAAACAAGACATTGTCTAATGTAGCTGAAGGAAGCGGGCTATATTAAGGCATTTAAGGGAGGGTGTGTTTGTCCTTCCATAGCACCCTGCTGCTTGCTGTCTTAGCATCTGCCAGTTGAAGTGCCTGCCTCACACTACCCAACAGCAGGGCCAGGCTGGCTGGGAGAAAGTACCAGGCATTTCAAACTGCCTAGTTTTTCTTCAGAACATTTGATACTCAGCCTGCAATCAGAAGTACATTTAAATGGGAGGAAGCCCATTTAAGCTTCATGGAGCAGTGGCTAAACTGCCATACTGCAGTCAAGACTCTGCTCATGACCTGAGGTGGATTCCGACAGGCTCAAGTACGTAGTTGGCTCAAAGTTGACTCAGTTTTCCATCCTTCCGAGGCCAGTAAATTGAGTACCTAGCTTGCTGGTGGCTGGGGGTGGGGCGGGCAATGTGTAGCCTATGTAATAAAACTGTAAACTACTCAGAGAGTGCTTAAGTGCTGTGGGGCAGTATATAAGCAGCACATTTTGCTCTAACACAAGGATTCCAGGTCAGCCCAAGTCATTTGGCTGGCTGAAGCAGAATCACACATTTAAACTGATCTTGACTTGCCAGGGTGCACAGTATTCTGCGCCAACCAAGTTATTCTGACACTAACATGTGCTGCATCATCCTGGCAGCAGAAAAATCAGTACTAAATTAAAATTAACCTTTTTGCTATCCTCTCACAATACCCAATACAAACCATCAGAGGCAAGGGCCTCATTTAGCAGCAGCTTTCTCCAGTCTGCTGCCTTCTAGACGTATTGGTAATTGGCCATACTGGCTGGGAATGATGGGAGTTGTTGTCCAACACCTTTGGAGAGTGGCAGGCTGGGGGAGCCTGTTTATTGGACTATAAATCTAATCACACAAAGAATCAGAGTAAACTGGATCTAAATGAAGGCAAATATGCTTTGGGGTCCCTTTCTGCTCTCACATGAACCAATATTGATGTTATGTCAGCTATTCCCCAAAAGATGGGAATTCATGTTCTTTTAATAATATTCTGCTTCCCAACTGTAATTTTATATTTTGCACTTAAACAGCAGGAGAAAGCAATGCAGGAGGCATTGTTCTCTTTTCCTAACATACAAGGTTCAATTTTACTTAAATGCTTTAAAGGTTCTTTTTATGTAATTGCATTTGTATCCTTGGGCTTCTGCGGGAGGAAAAAAAAATCCAGAACATTTTTTTCCTTAATGGAAACCATTTTAGAGAGAAAGCCGCAAAAGCTTCATTAAGCACCTGCCAACTCACTACTTGAGTGACGGCAGCAATGTGAAAATATTCCAGGTCAGAAATGGGCTGAAGGAATCCTAGGAGCAGCTGGCAACATAGTGGTTATATTTTCACCACTAATTTCCTTAAGCTTTTGTGGTGGAGGATCCAAATTCTGCTCCATGATGAAGCACTAATACATCTAACTGAAAGCTCTTGGGATCAACACAACACTAAAAGCTGGTTCCTATGTTGCAGTTTTTGCTGAACAAAGTAGAAAGGATAGGCAAGGAAGTTATACAAGAGACAAGTGCCATATAGCAAAGGGGTACTGCAGCCAGAAGAGTATTCTAGCTAGTATTTGTTGTGATGGTTATTGTTTTACAAGCAGTATTTTGCCCTTGAAGAGTTTATAATTGAGCAAGAGCCTCTGAAATAAAATGTAAATGCTCTTTCTTAAATATTTGCAAAATTATTTATAGTTGGGTGTTTCACTGTTGGACTTAGGACACCATGGCCAACATCTTACTGGTTATTTACATATTTACAAGTGCAATAGCATACATTGCAGAGACAAATTGCAGCTAGTTAATGGTATTCCTTGTGGTGTGCCACGTCATGCAGTTCATTACAAGAAATACAACTGGTGACTTCTTAACCAGCAGCAATTCGCCCCTGCGGTTTATCTCATTTCACTTAAACTGGCATAAACAACCTATAGAATTGTGACATATAAATGTTTGCAGGGGAGGGGGAGACAGCAAAGTAGCAACTTGCTTGGGTCCCTCTTCCTTAACATCAAATAGACAATTTTCTCAGTTTCTTTTCCAAAGGCAGAGAGAAGTTGATATACAGAGCAATTTATTAACATTTGGGTCTCTTACAGTCGAGAGGTAGGTTCTACGGTGAGATTTGCCTTTAGCCTGGCTATCAGCATCTACATCTCAAAGATGGGCAACTTTTGAACCTCCAGATATTATTGAAGATAACCTCCATCATCCATGACCACTAGCTACCCTGGCCAGATCGAACAGGACTTACAATCTACAATGTGGAGGGACACAAGTTGCTGTGATGTGCTGCACCCCGAGATACAAAGCCCTCAGAGAACTGCTATGTGACACACTTTCCCTGACACTTCTTTTGGGTCTGGCAAGCTGACAGGTATCTGGAACTTGACGCCATTTCATTCTAGCTCCTTTCTGGCAAACAACCCCTGTATTTAGTCTCACCTTGCCTGAAGCAGTTGCTTTTAATATCCTCATGTAAGTGCATCTCACTCTCTCAGCCTAGAAAATACAACAGGGAAATCTGAATGGACAGCACATTCCTTGCTCTGACCCTCCAGACAATGTCTGTCAGTTTGTTCTGGGCGTACTGAATGTTGCCAAGACTGGAGTGGTGATATCCCTTCAGTGACATCTCAGGGTGACACCGATGCTCCCCTACAGTAATAACGGGATTTAATGTGTCCTTGCTAGCTACAGGCCTCTGACACAGCCATTTACTTCTCTAGCTCATGGATGTACAGTTCCTGACACAGAAGTAGGACCCAAAGAAGGAGGGTTTTTTTTTTTTTGTAAAAAGACTTTTATTGGAAAAAAAGGGGGGGATTGTAAAAAGCAGGAGAGGGCTTACCGAGCACCAGAAAAGGGAAGGAAAGGCCACAGCGTCCCAGCAAGAATATAGATAAGGAGAAATGAAGATGTAATTATTGAAAAAGAAACAATGCTCTGGGGAAATTCTTTCCTGGGCACTGACGAGGATGCAAGGCATGGCTTGTTAGCAAAATACCAAACAAATGCAAGTCATACAGATTAAACAGACAGACAGACAGACACACCCCTCCTCAGATGAAGAGTCCGCTGAAAAACATGTAGGTAACGGAGATATGGGGAGCAAAAAAGTGCACGCACGCATGCACGCACACACACAAAGAGCACCATGGGAAATAGGCACCGATTTTTGTCCCCTGTAAAGAGGGGGCAGGGGGGGAGAGGGTGCAAAAAGACATCAAAGCGAGTCAGCGTCTTGCTGTTTCTGCAACAGAGGGGCTCTTCACCCGATGTTTCCATTGCAACTCCTCCCCATCCTATTCCATTCCCTGAAACATTGCCCTTGGCTAGCTTAGTTTAGATCTTTGTCTACAGGAAAGCAAAGTTGCACAGGGAAGTCAGAGGCATTGTTAAAGTTCAAAGAGATGTGCCGAAAGGCCATTTGAGCTTGACAGCAGATCCCAAAGGTGAAGAGTTCTAGCCACAGCTTAGCCTAGTCTCACCCCATCTCAAAACACATTAGACCAAATTCTGGGAAACAAGCCAGAGCAAAGAATGGGGTGGAGGGAGAGATTGCATATGCACAACAGGGGTGGGGAGGGAAAGGTAGGAAAAGTTAAGGAGAAGGCAAACAGCACCTTCTTCAGGACAGGGCTTGCTCTCTGCAAAACTACTGATTAGAAACGGTATTTCAGTTAAGGTCAAAGTCATGGAGGTGGAAGAATAGCAGGATTTGGCAAAGCATCGCCAAGCTGGGAGGGGCCACGCTGCAGCTCCAAGTGGTGTGTGTCCAAGTGGGTTCAGGCACCATGCCCTGAAGACGGTGGGGCTTCCTCCATCCTTCTAGTCCTTTCCCTTTCCTTTTCTGGCTGTTTGAAACAATAAAAGTAGAAGAGCATTAGTGGTCGACATGTATATAGTCTCTAACTGACTTGCTTTGACTGTTTTAGTGTTGCTTTCACCCACTTTCTCAAAGGTGCAAGTAGAGCACTGGTTTCCGGAGCCACACAGGGGCTGCATCAAAAACTTGGAATCAACATGTTAATAGAAGACACGTTACTCATTACTACTGTGAGCTTTTATGGTTATGACCTTTTTCCTCAGGAAGAAGGGAGACTACAATCCATGAAAACTCGAACTGAAATAAATCTGTTCATCTTTAAGGCAAAGACCTCTACTTCTTTTTCAGGCTAGACCAATGGTTGTTGATACAAAGCTCCAGTAACTCCCCATAACTGCCTGTGAGGCTCTCCTCTCCTCCTCCTTATCCACTCACTCACTTTCTCACTCTTTTTGTAGGTAACCTATCTCCTCTCACCAGGAGCTCTCCATTAGCTGAGAACTTGGAAACATTACTTGTTATATGCAGATTCCTGCAATCTGCCCAGCCATCACAGCCAGGTGTTATGGGAGCTATAGTCCAAAAATAGAAGAAACTCCTATAACCCCTGCCATAGCTCTGTCTCATTACCTGCTTTGGTGGATGGCCACCATAATACAGGAGGAGGCTTCTGAAGTGGACATGGGTCAGGGAATTCAGCTGTCTCATAGTTCTCAAATGGGGTGGGGGAATGGCGGAGTGGTAAGTCCATCCTATGGTGGTGGTGGTGAGGGCAGCAGCTCAAATGGCAAACCGCTTGACCACTGTGGGAGGGCAGAAGAGGACATAGCTTCCCACAGCCCAGGAAAGGCCTCCAAGCAGCCTTGGTCATGGGTGTCTGTTTGGCACCCATTTGAAAAACCTAGAAACATTTCTGGGCTTCATGGGGTACAACATTTTTGGTATTGATGGTAGTCAATATAACAAAAAGGGGAGGAAGAAGAGTCCTGGTGAATGTTAATTCTTTCCCGCTTTTCTGTGGAGCTTCAGTCAGACCTAATAAAGGTATTGCACCAGAGCTGAGGAACCCTGGACCATCCAGATGTTGTTGACCTCCATTTCTCATTAGTGCTAGCCAGTCTGGCCACAGGTGAGGTCAGTGATGCCAGGGTAAATTTGGAAATGCCGGTGGTCATCATGACAGTCTACCTAGCCAGCCTCCACCCATTAAGGAGAATTTTAAAAATGTAGGTAGTTGTGTCAGCTCCTGTTGACAAAATGTGGAGCAGGTCTTTTGTAAAGTTAATGGCTTTTAATTCTCTACTCAAGACGAAACTACCTGCAAACACTTTGTATTACAAGGACAGCTTGATGCAATATACTATTCCTAGGAAAATCCATTTCTGTCTGAGCTATCAAGAGGACTGCAGCTAAGCCCAGAGAGAACAGGGAAGCCTGAGCCAGGATGGGGTGTGTTTGTGTGTGTCAGATAATATCATAGTTCCTGCTACTCGAGACAGGCCTGGGGCTTTAAACTATAACCTATGGCTCCATGGTACCATTGGCTGAGATTTGACAGGAGTTCAATTCATCAACATCTGGAGGGCAAGGTTCCACACCTCTCAATCACACCATTGTTGGTTTGGGATTATCATTGCCTCTGGAAATTCTTCCCGAACATTCCTGACAGTGTAAGTAATCAAAATTAAAGCTTGGGAAAGTTCTCCTTTTTTTGCACTATGAACTGTCAGAATCCCTTAGCGAACATGAACAGAAGCCAAAGAGCTTACTGGCTGGGGGGGGGGGGAGGACTCTGGCAGCTGAAGTCCAAACAAACAAACATGCAAGCAAGCAAACACATCCTTTCCTAAGCTCTGACCTGAACCAAGGCATCATGTATCAATGAGATTTGCACCATAACCCGTGAAAAGTTGATCACGTACATACATACACAAACAGCCTCTTCCTATTATTAGGAAGTGACAGCAATACAATGTGAGATAAGAACAAAGGAAAGGTAGAGGCTCCCGCATCTTACCCACTCCAGACATTTTTTTAAGCCTAAGATAGATCTATATAGGAATTTATTTGGCAGAGTGTCAGAATGTCTTCTCTAAGGGTTCCACCATGTGCAAATCATTGCTGCCTGAGCAATATACTTATGTAAGTTGCGTAATGGCATAGCCAGAAAACTAACTGCATTGGTGAACTGGAAGACAGCAGGAATTCCACCGCCCCCACCCCCAGTTCATGAAAGATGTGCTACAATCTTTCAGGTGTTCATGGCTCAAATGTAGTGCTGAAAATCCATGCTCCTAATGAACGCCATAACCCATGGCTTAACTTTGAAAGCTCTGCTTGAAAATGGGCCAGAACTCTGCAGACAAAATGAAGTCCTTAAGAATCACAAAGGACAGTCACGAGAGGTGAGATGGAGTCTCGTGTGGGCCATCCTTAACCCTTTACTTTCTCCTGGGAGGATCATTCACAGTTTTCTCGTACCACCTCAGTTACTTTCTGGGATGACAGTTCCCAGACTCCGCAGATGCCATGACCACTGCTCATGCTTGGCAGGAGATGGTGGGAGTTGCCATCCAAAAAGTAATTTTCTCAAACTATGTACCAACAGCAATAGGAAAGTAAAACCTTTAAGGCAGACAAAGGACTTCTAAAAACTGGGACGAACCTTTGGATTTTGACTTGGTCTTAGGGGAGCAGGGCTTAGTCACTTGAATAGTTTCCTGGCACTCGGCATTGTACAGAGCCTTCTTCAGAGTGCCTGAGCGAGCCTTCAGACCTGTTGCAGAATCACAACCACCCCAGCTCTCAAACTTGTACTTGCAATCAGCTAGAAGAGAAGTTAAAGAGCTATTAGACCGGTACAGTACCCACAATGAACATTGTTCCTATTTGTGAAATATCTACAATCTTAGGAGCATTCACTTTAATTCTACCACATAGCCTTGAATCATGACCATCTAGCCTGCCAGTTAATAGATCAAAAAGTCACTGGGACCTCGGTAAATTTGGATACAGATGAGGTGGAGAGAAGGCAGATCTGGATCTTTTGGTATAGATTTGCACATGACCAGCAAAGATATGTGACACCCTGTTATTTATCAAAAGCAACCATAAAACCACCACCACCGACTGTATTGTAGAAATGAAGAAAGCTTAGGGTAACCAGGAGATCTATGCAGAAAAACCAGGTGCTCTCTTCCATTCTGGCAACTTTATATATATATATAAAACAAATTTGATATATAACAGAGTCAATTTGCTCTTTTGCCTTCTGCAGGACTTCCTACTTTCTCTTTTATCACCATTTCAGCTAGATATACGCTGTGCAGCATGGTTACATTTCTCTTCATGTCAGAGAAGCCCTCAGAAGGTGAGTTTGGCTCCCCCCTATGCCTTCTGGGATGCATCTCTAGCACTACAGAATTGCAGTCCAGGTACATTTTGCACCAGATTCTGGTTGCCGGGCCTTGAAGGTCAGTAAAAAGCAAAGTAGATTCCGTGAGTCTGAAGTTGATCCCACAACTTTCTCCACTCCTGATTTCATGTAGAAAAGCAGACATTTTAAGTTAAGTTAATTAGTAGTGGTTGCATACCACTATTCGCAGTGTACATGGGAGCTTGGAGAACAATTGAATGGCTTGGATCTTCACTGGAAGCCACTCTCCATCCATTCCCTTTACCTCTTCCTTTCTATACCAAAAGCAAAAAGCATGCTGCTTATATACTGCCCCATAGTGCTTCAAGCACTCTCTGGGCGGTTTACAAGTTAATTACGCAGGCTACACATTGCCCCCCCCCCCCAGCGAGCTGGGTACTCATTTTACCAACCTCGGAAGGATAGAGGGCTGAGTCAGCCTTGAGCCGGCTACCTGGGATTGAACCCCAGGTCGTGAGCACAGTTTTAGCTGCAGTACAGCAGTTTAACCACTGCGCCACGAGACTCTGTCTCCCCATATCTTGGTCATATTCACTTACAATAAGAAATTTAGACTGTTTTCTGTCTTGGGGAGAGACATGGCAGTCAATACTAACTTCACAGCCTCCTGCATTTCTTCCATTGGGGAACCTTCCCAGGGCTTACTATTATTCTTAGAACCTGTGTTCGATTGAAGAATAGATGAGGATTATCTGGTGATGTTGTATTTATCTGTGCGTCAAGTCCTTGGACATCATATTTGCTGTCTTAACTGCAATAGGCCCTTGAGCTCCTTCAGCATCTTATGTATTTATTTACTGCACTTCTGCCTAGAACCCACTGTCAGAATTCCCCTTGCCTCCAACATGCACACAGAGAGGCTCGCTCGGATGAGAACATCAGAGCTCAGGCAAGTTCCTTTTTAGACAACAGCTCCCAGAATCCCCTGACCCACACAGTGAATTGCTGGCTTGGTGAATCTGAGAACTGCAGTCCAAAATAAGAGAGCAAGCCTTCAAAGCTGTATAGGAAATAAAAAGCTCTGTTGCATGGTGGCAGAGCATGTGTTTTGCACACAAAAGGTCCCAGATTCAGTTGCAGCTGTATTATTAGAAACACGTATGATTTCTATAACTAAAACACAAATAGAGAGAAATGTTTACACACATTGCTATGAAATCTAATAAAGTCTAAAAAGTGGGGGAAGAAAAAGCATGTTATAAAATCTCTGAAGTGTTCTGTCTAGATAACTTCTGCATCCCACTGTTAATAGAGGTACCACTGGATGAGAACCACTGGCATGGACAACCCCAAGCTATGCAGACCAGTAGCCTGACTGTGTAAGGCACCCTTCCTTTGTCTGGAAGTCTCAGAAGAATGACAGCTGCCAGAAACTGTGGCTAAGTATCTTTGTGGAATGCCTGGTTACCTTAGAAATCACAGGATGCGTTTCTACTAGGGAAGCACTGGAGGAAGCAGATTCCTAGATGCAAACTCATTGTAAACCAGGGATGGGTGTGTGACCCTCTAGATGCTGTTGGATTAGCACAGCCAGTGGTGGGGAAGTTTGGAAGTTGGAGCCCAACAGCATCTGAAGGACTGCACTTCGTTTACTCTGTGCTGCAAAACAATCTAAAGCAACAGAATGGCTGAAATCCTGAGGCTCCAATTTAAACTGTGTAAGGTTGATGATGTCATAGCCATGGTGATTTTTCAGAAATTAAAACTTTCTTAAATCCTTCCCCCAGAGATTCCAAGGTTTCCTTGGCATTTTTTTTTAAATTAATTATTATTTTTTTATTTTATTTTTTTGTGGGGAAGCTGTTGGTGGCCATGAGATGGCAGGGTGGGGGGATTTTAATTTCTGAAAATTGCCTCTGGCAGGATGACTTTACCACCACTGGCAATATGTGGAGATTAAAGACTGCTCCCCCCATAGCTTCCAACAGCAAGGGAGCCTCATTGGGTGAGCTGACATTTTTATTTTCTGAACAATTGCCACGGCTGATGATGTCATTAGCCTTATGTGGCATTAGTTCAAGCAACAGGATTTCAGCCACTGAATTAATATAATAAAATATCTACTAACTGCTCGAGGCCATTCAAACCACAAATTCTCTCCAGACATCTGTAAACTTCTGGCCAGCTTCCCAAGGTTCTTTCAAGTTAGCCGAGTTCTACGGTTACCCTCATCATTTTCTTCCTGAAACACATGCATACTCACCTCCAAATTCCTTCTTCCAGTTACAGGGAATCTTACACTTGAGCTTCTTAGTCTCTTCATTGCAAGTGCCTTCACGGAAGCCGACACCACAATCTTTGCTGTTAGGGACACAGGGGCCCCAGCGCCATTCCTCACAATCTGAGCCATTCTTCTTCACTTTGTCTACAAGAATAACAGGGGAGCAGACAGTCACTGTGACACCAATGGATAGCAAACCCTATTCCATAAAAGAAAAGCCTTTTGCTTATACTGTATACCACCCCTTAGTGCTTAAAGCACTCTCCAGGTGATTTACAATTTTTAATTATGCAGACTACACATCTCCCCCTCCCTCCCTCCTCACGAGCTGGGTACTCAATTTACTGACCTTGGAAGGATGGAAGACTGAGTCAACCTGAACACAGTTACCTGAGCCCAGGATTGAACTCAAGTTGTGAGCAGAGTTTTCCCTGCAATACTGCAGTTTAACCACTGTGCCATGAGGCTCCTTGCCATGAGGCATCAAAAGCAGTCCCTGCTCCCTTCCCTCAATCTACAGGCAATCCTAAAAATGGCATAGGAAGACAAGATTTCACACTGATGGGCAACTAGAAGCCTGCCACTCACCTTTTTTATTCTTGCCAGCCTCAGAAGATGCAGCCAGAAGAATCAGAATCAAGAGGAAAAACAGTCCACGGACCTGCATTCTGTCCAAAGAAAGGGAAAGGGGGAAAAGGCATAAAATCCCTGCAGACTAGGGGGTGGGGGTGGGGGTGGGAAGAGAAGGAAATCCAAACAGGGAAACTAATAATCAAGGAAGACCTGGAACCCCAGATATCAAGGGGGGGGGGGGGGAAATTACTGCACCATCTCTTTTGAAGCCTGTTTGACAAGGGAACTTAGAGTAGTTCATGTTGGATACTGGAGAAGACACCGAGACACCTGCCATTCTGCATCCGGGAGGACATAGGTTGTTTATAAACAGGCTTCATGATACCAGCACTTTTGCCACCACATTTTTATGCACAAGGATAATGAAGAACAAAAGCAAGAAAGAGGGGTTGACAGCATATAAAGACAAGGAGGAACAAGGCTTAAGAATCTGCAGTATGAGCAGCTCTCCGTGCAGAAGGGACCACTTCTGCAAGTCCAGAAACCAATCATTCTTCCCCCACTCCCTGGGGTTTCATCTCTATCAAATCTTTTTTTTTTAAAGCTAGAGGTGACAGAAGTTTACCTTCACTTTTAATCCATTTCATGCACCAAAGAAGCATATTTTTGTTTAAATAAAATTGCACATCTTGCTTCAGAGGAGAATTGTGGTTTCTGAATGCTTCTAAGAAGTGCAAGTCATCTTGTTTTGATCTCTCCTCTTCCCAGCACTGGCTGGGTGTGAAGGCAGGGTGGATAAGTAGACCTGTGGCTGACGGATACATGTTGTCCAACTCTTACTTAGAGCATACAACAACCATCTGAAATTTGGGGATAAAATTTAATGCAACAGGAGGGGTGAGGACAGGCCCTGTTGGGTTGTGCAAAGGAGGAAGTTGGCTGAGCTTCACAATCAAACACAAACATGGCACTATTCTCACATTTTACCTAGAACAGCACAATATCAAAGGGCAACATGGCACAGGCATGCAAACCTTCTCTCAAGTTTCTTCCAGTGGTTTCATTACATTAGAGATGTTGTGTAGCTTTCTTTCTTGTGTTCTGTTTTTAAATCCACCTAAATCCCAGTCAATAGAAGGCAATATTAAATCTGCATAATCTTTAAACTAACCTTTCAAAATGATTGGTTAAACTGAGTTGTGCCTCTTATCCTCAAATTATAGCTACTTTTATCAACTTATATCATACTTCTTGGGCTACACAAACTTCAGACAGTATTTTGTTGGGGACTTCTACATACACAACTAACACCGTGCAAGCTCTTGTACTACCTGCAATGGTGTCTCTTAGGGTTGCACAACCAGTCACCCAACAAACACCAGACATTGTGCTTGTACTTACAATTCATTGCAATAAAATCCCTTTGCATAAGGCAGAGTGATTTTTTTAAAACCCATTACTCCGGTAGGCAAGGTGGAAATCCAGTGGGTACAGCAATCAGATTCGCCATTATCCACTGTATTAATTCTACTTCTCTTTAGCAAATAGCTCTTCATTTTAAAAACTGGGTGCCTTTAATACCTTGCTACTAGCTTGCTGATAGAATAATAGAATAATGGGGTTGGGAGGGTCCTATAAGGCTATCAAGTCCAATCCTCTGTTCAATGCAGGGATCCACATCAAAGTATACCTGAAACACAGCTGTCTAATTTTCTCTTGAATGCCTTCAGCATTGGAGCGCTCACCACTTCCTGAGATAATTGGTTCCATTATTATACTGCTCTAATTTTTTTCTTAAAATTCAACCAAAATCTGGCTTCCTGTAACCTTAGCCTATTATTATGTGTCCTGTACTCTGGGATGATGGAGAATAGATCTTGCCCCTCCTCTGCATGGCAATCTTTCAAGTATTTGAAGAGGGCTATCATATCTCCCCATAATCTTCTTTTCTCAAGACTAGACATCCCCAGTTCTTCCAGTCTTTCCTCACAGCACTTGTACAACAGTAATTTATTTAGAGAAAATTATTAAAGAAGATATAATGGCTCCCTGAAGAGGAGCTGTGTGACTCACACAGACTGGAGTTAGTCAGAACTGGTATCAATACATTGGTGTTCTGCCCCTGCAAGATGCCTGTCTTTTCTTGTTCTGTTGTGCTTCTCCTGTGGTGTGTTTTGCCACTTGGCAAGCCCCGAGAGGTCCCCTGCACTTACACACAAGATGGTCCATTCTCACAGTGGCGCTAGTCAATGGGCACTTCCTTGACAGTGCATCTTGCCCCACTGGTTGAAATAGCATACTGTTACTCACATGCACCTAACCCATCCCTGGAGCCTGGGGCAAACTGAACAGGTTTCTGACCTTCCATTCCAAATCTGTATTACGAGCAATGCCTCTCTGCCCCCTCCCCAGTTTCAAATCTAGAGCAACCAAGTGGAAACTGGAAAGCAAACCTGCCAAATGGATTTATGCAGCCTCTGTCTTTGCAAAGCTAGGCGGCTTTCTGTGGGCATCTGGCAATAGTGAGGCCCTGGTCCCCACTTCCTACAAATGATCCCATAGTCCCCCTTATTCCCCAGTGCCTCTTTTATTCTAGCGCTCAGCAGGCTACCTCGCCAATGCCAAAGCTCCCCGAAGTTGGGGAGGGGGAATCTCAGCTGCCATGGAACCTTTATGCAGCTCGAAAAGAATCCAGGGTGGGAAAAGAAACCCCGACAGGCACAGTTTTAGAGAACTAAAACAGAAGATTAAAAATAAAAGCCCAACACAATTAGATCCCATGTGGAGCTTTAGAAGGCAGGCTGCTCCCCCTGCTGGCTCTCTTAATGTCAGCCTATTACCATATCGCTACAAAAAGTCTATGGAAACAAGGCTATCTGCATGGACAGTGAGCGAGTGTGTTTGTGTGCACAGAACACACACACACACACCATAAAAAGGAGGAACTGCAGGTGTAGAGAAGAAGCTGGGTGATGTCTGCACAGTAGTTTTGCTCATCTGTGTTTGGCCAAGTGAGTTGCAGCCAGATTGCAAATAGCAATAGTAGCAGAGGTTCCACAGACTCCTTGCGTTCACGTTGTCACTCTTCCCTTCTGTTCTGAAGGGGTTCATAAGAGGGCTGATGAACAGCAAAGCAGTCAGACTCTTTTCTTATCCTTTTCATTCATTTCTCCAGCACATGGAAAACAACAGCTGTGTTTCCATTCAGGCAACACGGCATGAGTGCAATTCTTACCCACCCAGGGAGAGCCCAGCAGCAAAGCTGACAGTTCAAAAAATAAAATATAAACCCAGCAAAGCAATTCCCCCTCATGGACTTGCATATAAGGAGTGACAAAAGAATGGGAACGAGGCCAAGAACAAAGTTTAATTATACAGAATTTCCTGGTCTATCTAAAATGTCCTCTCCCATGTAGGCAAGCTTTTTCAGAAGTGCAGATGGTGAAGGATGATGACAGACTAGTCCTATGGATATGACTGTACCCCACAGGTGAGCTCCTTCATTTGCTACTGGAATGCAGAAATGTGGGCCCTAAAACAAAAACCATGTTCACGTTTATCAAGTCTACTACTAGAACCCTGAGCTCTTGTACTCAAATAGCTACCACTGATTTCAGCTGGAATTCCAAGGGTTTACAATGGATGCTATTGTGGGAGTCCCAAAATTGTGTGAAGGTGACTAAATCCAGGATCCTACTGAGATGATATTGAGCAGACAGCATAATCAGGGAATGCATCATCTGCAGAGGCCTTCTTCTTGTACAAACAGTGTTTCACGTTAACTTGCACCACCCACTATCAGTTGCCTCCTTGCGCAAGTGGCATAGACATCAATACTACTCATGCTAAGGTCTGTCATGCAAGCAGTTTTGACTTAATAGCATCCTGGCCTAGGTTTTTATTGCACAATTGCCTGGCTTCATCCACTGATTCTTCTGAGATGCCCAAACCTCATCAATTTCCCTTTGCAACCATGTTCTCCCATGACACTTTCCACCTTGTTTTCTTACCCAAGAAAATTAATTGATGAACAGACTTTGATGAGGAGCACTGGGAGAGATCAGTTTGGAAGCACTGTGGATTGTGAGCTGCCAGCAGAGTTCCAGACAAGCAGGGACCTGTGCACCAGGACTAAAGGCCTTGCTGGACTGCTTAATCTGGGTAAAGGATATGAAGATGACCTCCCAGATGCTTTTGGATGAGGTTGCTGTGCACTGATTTTCCAATCATAGGACAACACAAGGGTGTGCTGGATAATCTAAACAGCACATCTTCCATTATATGCACTTCCAAGATATTTAATCTCTTTTCCCTACACTGCAATGGAACAAATTTAAAACAAAGTTGAGGGGAGAGAAGCAGCCCCTAAATGGTGCACTGGATGAGGCAATTAGGAAATATACCAGACAAAGTGCACTGATGGAAAAGTTAGCAGGGTTGCTTCTGCTCCCACTTCCAGAGCAGCTTAGGGAGGAAGATTGGTATGAAACATGCCATGCTCAGTCTAGAGGAAAGAGATGGCCAGGAGGACTAAGGAAAAGAAGCACTAGGTCAGCATTTTTGCATCCCCCCCCCCCCCCACCGTGTCCCCCAGGCAGGCTACTGCAGACAGCAGCTCTGCTCATTATTCAGGCTCCGCTGGGCTCACCTTTTGTACGTCTGTTGCTGTGAAGCTGCTGGATTCACTCTGAATTGAACTGTCACAGAGAATTACACAGGCTGGAGAGCTGAAGGCACAGCCCCAGGGATGAGAGCCATGTTACCCACCCTTGAGCTGGGAACTATCCTCAGGGGAGTTCAGTGCCTGCCAAGGCATAGCTCAAGTCTGTCTCTTCCAAACGGTCCAAACGGACAGGAGCTGAGCAAGGAGAGTAGGCCAGAGCTACCCTCTGCTTTGGCTGAAATGCCTGATCCTAAACTGGAGATTGGCTGGGAGATTCTGGAACGCTGAAAACCAAAAAAAGTAATGTTTCCAAGCTCTATGACAGACAGGGTGGACATCAAACTGTGTCTGTGTCATATACCTAGCCATGGAAGTCTACCAGCCAAAGAAAATTGGTGTCAAGCTTGGGAATTGGCTTTTAGCTACAAAACAAGTCAACTTTGTTTTCTTCTGTTCTCTCTTTCTGTCTGGATTCAGCCTTTGGACACATGTTTGTTTTGAAGAACTCTGAAGCTGATGTTCTTTGGGAAAGATTAAGAAAAAGAGTATGACACATACAATATCTGAGGGAATATACACACTGGACACTGAAGGTGGAGAAGAACATTCAGTCTGGACCAACTGCTGCATTAGTTTAATGGTGGAATTGTGGCTCCTCTATGGTAAATTCTTATGCTAGAATGGTGCAATCTGAAATGCTGGATGACAGATGGAATGGCAGGTGATGCTTTTACTTTCCTGGGCAGCACGGGGCCCCGAAGAAGTGGTGGCAGCATTAAGTAGAGTGAGGCAGGTGCCTCAAGTCACAAATGGGGACCAATTGGTTAGTGATTCAATTTGTTGTTAGAGTATTTTTACTGTGAGAAGAGGTACTTGAAAGATTTTCTGCTTCCTGGGTCAGAATAACCTGGCAGTATTTGGTTACAACTCATCTTAAGCAGCAGTGTGGAAAACACCATTTACTACTCTGCCTCATGCAACAAAATGTACTGGGCAACACTCCACAACATCAGAAGCATGGTACCTCATTCCACACTGCCTTCCTATTTCAGCTTCTACTGTAATAATACAGAATCAAGTCACACAAAACCACAAGCATACTTCAAGGGTAAAATGCAAGTGTGTTCAGACTGCATGTCCCTCTCTATCTAAGAGTGGACCATCTGCATTTTATAATTAACATTTTTTTCTAAACAATTCTTTGAAAAAGTGCTTCTTAGGAATCAGTCAACAAAAATCTTGGTGGATTTCTTTACCCTTTCCTGACGTAGTAGGCAACATGGGTAATGGCTGCAGCTAGTTGCATGAGATAGGGTGAAAACTGCCTAAATATGGAAAAGCTATGCAAGGCAGGAATTTGGCATGGAAGTGGGGTTTTAAAAGGTGTGTTTTAGGGCCCAATAAGGCATTAGATGGGGTTACATGTTATTCTCCCCACTTAGAAGCAAACTGCTAGATACCTGATCCTGTATATTTTAGTCCCATAGGTTAAGTCTGAAAAGGTGGGTTTGAGTTTTAGTCACCAGCAAAAAGAATCAAGTAGCTCCTCTTCATCTGTCCTTCTACTGCTCATTCTGGAAGCCTGCCAAATCAACCTGGAAATGTGGTAAGGTCAGATGTTCATGCATGGGTCCATAAACCATTGTTTAAGAAAGCTAAACTCTGCTCCCTCAGCCACTCTTCCTGCCCATTCACTTCTGGCTTGCATTAAACCGAAATTTCCCATTAAAACCAATACTGGGCAATTCTAGTTGTATGTCAGTTAAGATAAAATGCCAGGATCACTTAATATCCTAGATGATAAAGTTGGTTTCTTAACTAAGATCAAACCAGAGTTTCCCAGTTTGGATTTACAACTGTTTGGGGAACTTAGGTGCAGTGCAAGACAGAATCCAGGTGCTGGACAGTGAAGGAGAGCAAAGGAGCATGTGGCCACAGCACCTGTCTACATTTTCATGAATTTTCATGATTATAAAGCCTGGGACTAGTGTCTGAACCCCACCTATATGCCAGTGAGACCACTTCCAACAGCATCATTCCTCTAGTCCATTTCTTCCTTCTCCTCTGGCCTGGCTACTGCAGTATCCTGTAATTTTGTCATTTTCTCCACACATGAAAGAAGCAGAAATAATTCTTATCCTCAATTTCCTCCTTTGATCATTTTAAAATCTAGCAGAGAACCACTATTTCTGGTTTAATCTTTTCCATGCATGTATTCTGACTTGTGTTATGGACCTCCCACTCTTTTCCCCTTAGCTTTGACCTGCAGTCTATTATTTACCCCACAATCTACTCCTTCTGCAGTGACTGCTGACAGGAATAAGATCTTGCAGCTCTCTCTGCAGTACCTCCGCCCATTAAATTAAAAGCAAATTTAAGGAACATGTGCAACACCCACAAGTAAAAGGGAGCACTCAGCAAAACTAACCTACACTCAGCCATGTTTGGTGGCAGAATTGGATGCAGCAATGGCTAACACGGGAATTTGCTCACCTTACTGTACATGCCATTTCCCAAGTAAACAGAGTACATGGTTTCCAATGCATCCTCCAACAGGACAGCTGACCATTAGTGCCAAGGATGCAGGAGGAGTCACTATTTTGTTCAAAAGGAAAAAGCCATGCAAGCAATTGTCACATCTTTGCACATGGAAAACCTTCATGGCAGAATTTAGTACTGTGTGAAACAGTCAGGAGTTTTGTTTATGATCCATCATCTGCTGAAGGTTCACGTTGGGGGTCTGTATTTGCCTCTGTACTCCACACCATGATTATAACACTGGGAAGGGGCATCTGCACACTTATCAGGGGACTGTGAGCATCTTGCCATTTCTGATTCAAATGTGCTAGGTTGGCAATTGGACTTAAGAGCTTCTGTGAAACTCACCTAAAGTGGACTGAACCAGAGCTCAGAGCTGTGTAGTTAAAAGTAACACAGTAATTACTTCAACTAGCTATTTTTTGGATAAGAAGTAAAATAATAATTACAAAGTTGCTTTTAGAGATCATGCTTAACCTCAAAGTTTACTTAAATGTAAAGAATGTCACCTAGTAACTCTCCAAAATTACTTTTTAGGGTATTTTAAGGGGCATTTTGATAGGATTTTGTTTGTTTAATGTTTTATGCCATTCTTTTACCAATCCTAAGGAGCAAAGAAGAACTATTTGGTTTTGCCTCTTGTTTAAAATATTCCCAAGGTAAAATGTCAAAACTGGCCACTAAAAAGAACCAGAAAGTGCTCCCCTATTTCCTGGCCTGTTGGTAAGGACAATGCAATAATTTACTTGCATAAACACAATGATAAGGATTTCAGCAACCTAGCTTCCAAGCAGCAAGATCTAAGATTCCAAGCGAAGCCCAATAAAAAAAAAAGAAAAGGCATCAGGAAACAACAGAAATTACGGCCTCACATCCTCACCCCAAATCAAAACATGTAAAAATCCACTTTGATATTTAGAAGCAATTTTCCTTTTCTTTCTGCTTTCATTCCTCTTGTTGATTATTGTAATGAGATTCTCTCTTTCTTCATTAGATAAAATGTTGGAAATTGTACAGTGCTAAAGAATTTAAGAGATTTTTCTCTTTGACAAACACCTTAATGTGGTGACAGGTTTCAATATGCAAAAAATTCTCATTTGTAATGTGGTTTTGGAAGAGAGTTTTACAGACACCATGAACTGCTAGAAAAACAAAACAAATCAAATCAAACTTGAACTCTCACTAGAAGCTGAAATAATTAAACTGAGCTTATTGTACTTTTGGCATATGAGCAAACACGACTCACTAGAAGACAATAGTGCTGGGAGAAACTGAAGGTAGCAGGAAAAAAGAAAAGGATGGATAGATGCAGTAAAGAAAGCCATGGCTTTGAGTTTCCAAGACCTGAGCAGAGCTGTTAATTGTAAGACCATTTGGAGTTCATTAATTTTGTGGTTCCCAACCTTGGGTCCCCAGATGTTCTTGGGCTAAAACTCCCAGAAGTCTTCACCACTAGCTGTGCTGGTGAGGATTTCTGGGAGTTGTAGTCCAAGAGCATCTAGAGACCCATGGTCAGGAACCACTGCATGAATTCATAGCACTAGTATGTCAGAATCAATTTCATGGCACATAACAGAAAAATGAGATAGAAGTGAATTAAAACAAAGACAAGAGAAAACACTGGTCAGAATCATATTGGGATTGTGCAGCATAAATTGTGTAACTGGCATATGCAATCACACTGGCCACCTGTCATGCGGTGGGACACTTGGTTATGTGTCCAGGTATCTGAGAGATGGACAGAAAATAGCAAAAACTATTTGCAGGATCTCCCTTATATGCATGATACTTCACAATGAGATTTTAGACACTGATATCAGATTTTATATTGAAAAAGTAAAAAACAGGGAGAACAAGTAACATTTAAAGACTAATGCTTAATCCTAAAGGAAAAATATATTATTAAGATCAATGTAATGTATGGCTCACACACCTCACTACTTACAATATGTTTTTGGTGAACAGCTTTCCCTGGATCCCTCGATGACTCATTACACACTTCTGTTGCATTTAATTTAAAATGTATTCAGGTCTTTTGCTTCCTAGGCTGCACATGCTGAGCTGTTGCTGAAAGTTTAGACATACTTTGGCAACAGTGAGGATTGCCAAGGATTTAAGTAACCTGGAACAAGTCCATGGAAAACCTCTGGGCAATGCTGGAATGGGATCGTAGATGCCAAGCACAATAATGAGGGGCCCCTTCGTTTTCCCTTGCTTCTCTTCTTCGCCAAGCAAACTTTGCTCCAGGTGTCCCTTCTAAACCGGTTGTCTGCACTGCAAGATTTAGATACTGCACTACCATTCTACACAAAGGGGATTCGTCCTCAGTGACAATACAAAATTTAATGGCTGCAATCTTACACATACCTGTTTGGGGATAAGCTCTATTAAATGCAATGGAACTTGATTCTGAGTAAACAAGAATATGACTGGGTTGCAAGTGCAGAAAAGAAGTGCTTTCAATTAACACACCTACAGATTTAAGACAATGGTCAGAATCTTATCAGTTACATGTGGTGGCATAACTCTCAGCAGCAAATTCCTGCTAGTTAAGAAGGTGGTGGTTGTACTCCTTGTCACATACAAGAAATACAGGAAACTTGTTATTTAGTCGTTAAGTCATGTCCGACTCTTCGTAACCCCATGGACCAGAGCACACCAGGCCCTCCTGTCTTCCACTGCCTCCCAGAGTTTGGTGAAATCCCAGAGTTTGGTCAAAACTTAACTAGCAGTAATTCTCATCATTTCAGTTATGCTGGTATATGTAGTGGGATTCTTTCTTTCTTTCTTTCTTACTTACTTCTCTCTCAATGATAAGACACGAGGGGGTGTACAAAAACTGAGAAATACATATATTTAAAGTCACTATTTTAGCCAATATATGTGACTCCTTGCTTTGAGGAATTAGGTTCACACACACCCTCCAAATATGCCAAGAGGTTATCAACAACCCTTCACCCCTACCCCCCCCCCCACTTCTTAGTGCTTTTATAATGTTCTCCAGCCTGTTATGACCTCTGCAGGGATCTCAGCCATGGAGGGGTGGGTTGGAAAAGATAACCCTCACCTCAACAATAACTGTTACTGGGATGATCCCATATTGTTGGTGGGGCAGGCAGATGTTTGCAGCCATCACCCATGTCTCATGCAAAACAAGCAAAATGTCTTCTGTCAAGTTTCGTTAAATCAGGGTGGGTTTGATTTTTAAATGACAATTCAGAAAGATTTGATTAAACATGTTATTTTTCCAACAAAAAGTACATTCTTACTTGTTCTAACTTTACTCAAAATGCATATTTTTTCATAGTCTCCTTGCCCATACTGACTTCACCTCTAATAATCCTGTTTATTGCTTCCATTAAGGAAGAACAGTAAGGGCTTGACTTTGCCTACACAGTTTCAGGCAGGCAATTGCCTGAAAACAGCATAACTCACAGAAATGATTGAAAACAATTCTGTAGATTTTTAATAGGGCATCCAAGAATTCCCAACATTATGCCACATTGATGGAAGGTCTAAAAAACCCTCCAGGAATAACTTAAATCAGAGTAGAAAAATAGGACTGATTGGATATGTTATTTCTCAATCCTACCATGCATCTCTGGTGGCACAAACTCAGTTTCAGAAATGCAAATTATGATGGGATAGACCAAATACTAGGGGAGATAAAAAGATTTATCTAAATGATCTATAGAAAAACCTATGGAGCATAAAATTAAGGCCCCAATCCAATAACTGCTGAACCTTATTTACAATACTTCTTAAATCTATATACACACACGGACAGAACTAGTTCTTATTCCATGAGATTTTCGAACTGTAACACAATTTAAATTGAAACTGTAGGGTTTTTTAAAAATGAAAAGCATTTTAACAATAGCAGTCAATCAATCTGATGTAAATTTTTAAAGTCCATTTTAACAGGTTTTTAAAAAATCACTGTTTTCCACTTTGCCCCAAATGAACCTGCTCCATGTTTGTTCCTGTTGGAAATGATTTGCATTTATTCCACAGTGTGAGCACTGTTAATCTGCTTTACACATACACAAAAAGGCCTAAACCCAGTTGGTAGCCCCAACCAGAGTAGACCCATTCAACTGGTTGCTAAATGGTGAATCAAAAGCATGTAAGCTTGGTTTCAGGGATCACATAACCCACCCACTCCCATTACAGCAGCTCCACTGGCTGCCAATCTGTTTCCCGGCACAATTCAAAGTGCTGTTTCTAACCTGGTTCTAACCTTGTGTCCAAGCTATCTCGAGGCCCGTGTCTTCCTTTATGAGCCTGCTCAAGTGTTAAGATCATTAGGAGAAGCCTTTCTCTCGGCCCCACCACTTTCACAGGTGCATTTCATGGGGACATAGGAGAAGCCCTTCTCTTCTGCCACTCCCAGACTGTGGAACTCCCTCTCACTGGTAGGCGGGCTGGCCCCATCTTTGGTGTCCTTCCTCAAGCAGACAAAGACCTTTCTCTTCAGGCAGGGTGTCTCTTAGTGACTGGGTGTCTGAGAGGGTTCTGTTTTGTTTTTTTAAATGGACTGTTGTGCCTTGTTGCTTTGTATGTGGCTTTGGTATTAATTTTGTTTACTGTTTTAGTGTGGTATTTGTTTTGATTCTTTTGTAGTATTTGTGTACTTACTGTTTTCAGTTTCTATTGATGTAGCCACCTTGGGTCCTTTTTAAGGAGAAATGTGGGGTAAAATAAATAAATAAATACATAAATAAATACATAAATAAATATCCCATTGATTCAGAAGGCCTACTGTAAGTGAACTGCAAATTGGATTCAAACCAAACTCTTTTAGGATGACCAGAGCAAATACCCAAGGTAGCTAATTTCATGGCCAAGCAGAAATTTGAAGCAATGTTTGAACCACCAAGCTAGTGTGCTATATACTACATTAGAAGTGACTCAGAAACTAGTTTCCCATTATCTCTTTGGTTCCAGACTTCCTTTGCGATGAATCAAATTCACACACCCAGCTCTACAATAAAGAGTCAATTACCATGCAATAAACTACATTTGCCACGTGATTTATTTGTTTATGAGACATCTGTTATATTTCTAATTTTTTTAGTTCATTTACTCAGCACCTGACAAAATGAGGAAACTGGATTATTATGAGAAAACGAGTAATTATTTGCACAGCAATGACAATTCCTATACCACAAAGAGAATAGATTAAAAAGTTAACTCACGTGCAACATAAGAGAGAAAGTAGATGGGAATAAAAGGACTGAGAATATTTGTATTTCCCAAACAATTGTCAGTGAGAGCAGAGTAACAGGTATGTCATTAGATGAGTTCAGAAAGGCTATGCATTTGATGTATGCTTTTGGTGCACCATGTGGAACTCATCCTTCTCTTTCCCTCTACAAACCCAAAATATAGCCAGAAAATATTTCAGAAGCAGCCAACAATTTAGAAATCCAGGTGTCCCAAATGAAGAGTGTATAGTATCTTCTAAGGGAACACACCTTCCTTGAATAAAGTGATAAAAACTTCAAAAATGAATTAACTGGCCATCTAGTTGGTGCAATGCTTCTGAACAGAGAATGCTCTCTCATTGTCCTGACCTCCTCCCTGCCACTTGTTTCCTGCTCTTTTATCGGAGCAACCACATGCTTGCCTCCATTCCTCTCTTACCTATTGTCTTTTTGTGCCTGTCTCTTTCTTTGGTCACCTCCCCACACTTTCCCCTGTACTTAGCAGCCTCCTCAGATTTCACAAGCCAAGTGCAGTTGCAACAATGCACACTGTTCTTCCACTCTCCCCTCACCCAACCAGCCTCCATTCCCTCAGGCTGTCTCCTGGCATGCCTCAGATCCTGCCTTCTATGTCTCATCTGCTACCCCCCTCTCCTGTCAGCCCTCTCTAGTTTCTGGGGTGTATCACCACTATATTCTAGATCGTGCAAAAACAGGTTGCAGAGGGCTTCCTCTTCAAGCATTCTTGTCCCACAACCTTTAGCATTGTAACATTAATCTGAAAAAGGAGCAATTCAAGGAGGAGAAATTCAAGAGCAAACTTAGACACACCCACAGCCTGGAAATAACACATAAATATTAACATTTAATGTTAAACAAAATGGCAACAATCCATCTAATACTTTCAAAATATCCTCCTGAAAGTAACACAAGCAAATGCCCTCTGAAGATATGGGTGTTGACTTCATCCTTAGAATAAAAGGCACATGCCTCTAGTTGCATCCATTTAGAAAAAGTGCCAGGCTGGGAGAGGTAATTTTACTGTGAAAACAATTAGACTTCTGAAGAAGGCAATAACAAATACGCCACTAGGGGTCAAATAATGACAATCCACATACTATTTTCTGCAACTCCCACTGTTTAATTCCAAATAAATAATTTAATTAATAAATTAATAATGTTAAACAAAGAAATGTTTTTCAGATTTCAAAGTTGATAAGAATTAATTCTTCTCTGCATTTCTAACATTTAATACTAACCCATTTACCTACTAATCTTCAAGTCTATATGTGCAGCTTGCCAGCACTAGGCGTCCTAATCTGCATATTTAGAAAAAACACAGATAAGGTTGCAATCACACAGGGAGAAAGATGTGCATCTGATTGTACTGGAAAGGGTTGCTTTGCCAGGTGCAATCTCCCTTAATGTGACCCTTCCGTTCATCAGGGTATAATTCCAGCCCAGTTCCTAAAAATAGTAGTCCTTCTGCTGGACCCAAAAGGTCCACCTTGGGCACGGATCAGGGTCAAACTGGAGTGCTATTGCAATATGTTGCATGACTGCTGGGAAATAGCTTACACTGGACTGTGTCACAAGCAATCCAAAGTGTGAGCTATACACCCTTACTCTTCATCTGGAGACATTCTAGGACACACTCACAATTCTAGACAACACACAAGGGAAACAAAAGAAGTGACCGTTCTTTCTGCTGCAGCATTTCAAGCAGTTAAACATGTGAATAGATCTGGGATTTGAAAAGAAGCTTTTGATGTCTATAAACTGGAATGGACTCTTCAAGGAATGGCTACTTTTCATGACCAGAGTTTGTAAGAATTAATTTTCTAGACTACAAATCTCAGAATCCCCAGCTGCCTGGGGTCTTTTGAGAGCTGCAGTCCAAAAATACAAGCTCCATTTCTAATACTTTCCATTGTGCAAGTACTGGGAACACTAACTCAACAGTATGGAAGAAAAATAATTTTTCTGGTGAAAGACTTCCGAAGAAGTTGACCACTGTCATGCACAATTAATCCGAGGCACAAGGAATGTCACTCCCCACTTTTAAATAATAATTCCAGAAGATCTCAGTACAGGGAACTGCAGATGGACGTTGTTATCAGTGGCACAGAAAAACTCAAAGGTGGGAGAAGAGCAACAAAGGAGGCATAGCCAGTCCTCCACACCGTCTGTCTTGGCTTACAGTCAAGCTGCAAATCCCACAGAATGCCAAAATTCTTGGCTTTCATTTTAAAGTAATCACACTGCATCTCATTATGAGCACAGTTCTGGAAAGAACACTGATCCAAATTACAGCAACAGGAGAATACAACTGTGTTCTCTAGCCCCACCCCAATGCTGCCTATGCTCAGTAGACTGTCTCTGTGCCAACAGTGGGGAGGGGGTTCCTTAGGGGAACCCCCCCCCCCCACAAGCAGATTTTGCTTTGCATGTGTAGATTCAGGAAAAAGGACAACCTGATGTGCTTTATTTGGGGGCAGGTCTAGTATGCTGGGCTTTGATTGTTTCTCTCTCTCTCTTTTTCATCCTGCTCTATATGGAACCAATAATGCCTGAATAGAACTATGGTTGCAGAATGAAATGTATCTGCTGAACAAAATACTTAAAAGGATTTTAGGTATACCTTCTAAATACCTGTCATAAGCATCACCTTTTTTAATTTTAATGAAAAAAATCCAAAAGGTTGGGAAGAACCTCCCCCACAGTAAGCAAACAAAATACTATGTTTAAAGTTGATAACTATATGGCAAATAGTTTTAAATGTACAATTCACCTCAGTATTAGTATTAGCCTCACAACACTAATAATTTCACAATTAGTTTCATAATTCAGTATTAGTTTCAAAGTATTAAAGACATAAAATTTTGTGCACTCTGGCTACAGGCCAAGATCCTTAATGGTATAGGACAGGTGAGAGATGAAGGGGAGAAAGAAAAAAATAGTTAACAAAAGCAGTTGTAAAGACTCACACCCCTTTCTTTTCTCATAGGAAGAACACACAATTTCTATATGTGTGTTGCACAACAAAATGTAGACATTTCCTGGGGACACTTCTTTCTTACAAGCGGCTGTGGAGGGAAACACCATTCTCCTCCAGCCTGGAGCACATTCAACAGCAGGAACTTTTCAACTAGAGTAAGGCTTCTCATTTTGCATTGTGTGCATTAAGTTCCAAAATGCAGAGGTTTCAGAGTCCTGTGCTTCCTGGAGGTCCCTTTGCTTCCGAGTTAAGCTCTGAACAGTATGAGAAGGGTGAAATTTCTCCTCTCTGCATAAAGTATATTTCAGGGGTTGTCTGAAAGAAGATCTTACTCCTTTGCTCATCAAGTCCATAGCTTAAATTGCATTCAAACTGCAAGGGTTGGGCAGGATTTGAAGGTCACCAGATGCAGACTACTGCAGTGATAAGGTATTCACACCCACACATACCTCTTATCTAAAAATCATTAATACCATTATTCACCCAAACAATGTAGACTAGAGCGGTCCAAACAAAAGAGACTACATGCACTCTTTCAGAGGTGCCTATCAAACTAGAAGAACATCTTCTAAAACACACTCGGGGTATAAAGTAAAACTCACTTAACAAAGATTAACTAATTCAAAGCTCTTTAATCCATCTTTGTAGCCTTTGCAGAGTGTTTAAACAGGGTGTGTTTTTTTTTGCCAGTCCTTTCAAGGCATGCCATGCATGTTTACACACTACTTGTGTGCACAAGACTGTGTCTATTAGTTCTTCTGGACTGATTACCAAGGAGTGTATAAGTACTCCTCTATCTACATGGCGCCAAAGTGTGCAAGCAAGCTGGCACTCAGGATGCAGAAGCCGCGACGCAACGGTGGAGTAACACGTAGAAACACACAGGATGGGCAGCACTTAAGGGCCGAAAGAGACCCAAACAGGAATCTCTTCCCTCCAATCCTCTGCTCCTAATACCAGGGCACATCAGTTTGCGGGAAAACTGCAGAGGACAAATACACTTCGGGTTGTTTGTTCCTCATGCAGTGTCAGGGTGATTTTTGGGTTTTTTTAAGGGACCAGCAAAGAGCCCCCAGCCGGGAACCGTCTTAGCATGGAAAAAACTGCATGCCACCCAGTGGATCAGGCCCATCCTTCCCACCCACTGCTGCTTAGACGACAAGGAGAGGACGGGGGGGGGGGGAACCGAGAGACTCAGGCGAAAGAGTGCGGCTTTGAAAAGTAATCACATTGTCTCACCTTCCTCCCCCCCCCCCGCCCCGTTTCGAGAAGGGAATTTTGTGTCCCAAAGTGAGCTTCGTCCCTCCCCTTTTCCTGGAAAGCTGGCGAGGCTCGAAGAAAGTAGGAAAAGGGAACCCACGTTTCTACGGAGGCGACTTTCCACCGTCTCCCCCCCCCCGCCCCCGTGTATACTTTCTTGCGCCAGTGTTTGCCTCGGAGCAGCTGAGCGGCGGCAATGGGAGTCCCCGAAAGGGTGCTTGGGGCGGTGGGTTGGGGTGCGTGTGTGGGGGAAAGGGATGACAACTACCTGCGCTTTTTAAGGAGCTAGGAGAATTAAGCACGAGCACGCCTCTTCACACGATCAGCAAAAAGTCCCTCCACGCTAGGCTTCCTACGGATGGGAAGGAAGAGCGGGGGGGGGGGTAGGAGGTGTCCCCCCCCCCCCGACAAAGGTATGCCTGTTATAAAGGGATCGGGGGCCATCTCCCTCCCCCGCACCGAGCGCAGTTGCCCAAAGCGCGCCGGTCGCGTAGTCCCGCCCGAGGGCCACCGCGGCGAAGTTTCGCGCCCGGGAGGTCGTCTCCCGTGCCTTGCCTGGATGGAGGGATGCTGAGGGTTGCTCAGTGCCGTCGCCTCGGTCGGTCTCCTGGCGAAGCCGCTGCTGCTCCTGCTTCCTCCTCCTGCTCTTCCAGCTGCCGCTTCTCCGCTGGCTCTGCTCCACCGCCTGCCCCCCCCCCCCAGCTATCCGGCGCCTTATCTCCCTCTCTCCCTCTCCCTCTCCCTCTCCTCCTTCCCCCTTTGTGTCTTCAGAACTAGTTTAAGCCGGTCACATGTGGACACAGCACCTCGCCCGGCGCGGCGGCCTCTGACGTCACGCGCTCAGCTGACAACAAAAGGTAGTTTTGGGAGCCCCAAGTTACTTCCAAGGCTCCTCCTTCCCCCCCTCCTGGAGCTACAGACAAAAGGCGGGCAGGCTGTAGGAGGCAAACTCCAGCTGCGTCCGAGTTGCTGAAGAAACCCCCAAGGTTGGCCGACCCCAATTCCCGCCTCTCTTTCTTTTGCTCCATGGGAATGTGGCTCGACGCTTCCAGGAGTCTGGTAATTGCCCTTTTGGCCTCTTCCTTCTTTCAAGCGTAAGGTTGCTGGCGCTGCGGACTCCAATTTGGTTTTATCCCCTTCCCCCGAATCGCGGTTCGGGATTGCAACTGTTCATTAATTTGCAAACACTTTCCCCCATTTTTGCCCCGACACTGAAAAAAGGCACCTTGAATATCTACACTGGAACATCCTTCCGCTCATAACTACTTCTCTTAAAAAGGCCTCCCGAAGTGTTTTGTGAAGACTTAAAGCTTGCACACAGCACTCTAATCATTGATTTTTTTTTAAAAAAAAGATGGTTATAACTAATGAATGTGGCTTTTTAATGAGGGTTTGTTACGTCAATCCGTTTCTGATTCACAGCAATCTTGATAGGTTTTCCAAGGTTTGCAAAGTATTCAGGTTTACCGTTACTGCATGCATCCTGATGAGGTCTCCAGGGCTGAGCAGGGATTTGAACACAGATCACCAAAATCTTAGTCCATCACTCTATCAGCTACAGCATACTGGCTCTTCTTGACAAGTATACAGGACAAATATTACTCAAGTCCTGCCCTAAAAATGTTTATCATTATTCTTGCAATATTTTCTTCTTGAATTCAAAAATAAACTAGGTTATTGTATGTTGGTTTAAAATGCTGCTTTTCCACTTTCAACCCATCATACAGATTCCAGACTTAAAAGATATTCTCTGTGTTTGTACTGAATGCTGTTAACAGGGTGTGTGTGTTTTTCTTTTAGTATGCTACAGACAATAGAGGGTTTCTCCATATCGGTGATTTACCATCCAACCCCCTCAATCAGGAAGCAACTGAGGCATAGCGCCACCCCATGTCACAAGTTAATCTGAGACATGCTTTGCCCTTCTGGAAGTGCTCAGAATGGGTAACAATTGTAATTGGTGGTAGTTCAGCAATATCAGTCTTCAGCATACCAGATTGTACACAGAGGTCCTGCAAATTTTTGACGCTACATGAACTGCCACTTCCCCCATTAGGCTATTCACTGGAGGGAGTAATTTATGAGAGTAAAACAAACAAACAAACAAACAAGCTAGCAAGCGATCAGCCTATTTTCAGAAGGAATCACTTTGCATTTGTCATGTTGAGTGTGAAACAAACACAGGCAACAATGCATGTTCCATTTTAAAACGGCTGTCTCCTGTGCAACATGAACAGAAAGCACATTCACAAGTGACACATCTCAGAGTAAAAGGGCATTTCATGAGAGAAATCTGAGTAGCCTAATGATGAATCCCCATGTGGCTCTTCAGAGCGTATCTATGCTACAGTTACAGCTGTTTGATACCCCTTAACTGTCCTGGCCTCTATCCACCTTCAACCTGATGATACCCATTAATGTCTTTGTCCTTTTCCTTTTTAACATTATTCTGCTTTGGAATCTTAGACTAGAGGAGTCACTGTAATTAAATGAGAAGGTGTATGCATATTGCCTGTGCTTGCTTGTTTGAAGAACTGGGATGAGATATACAAATAGCAGCTTCCTTAGCTGTTACTTTAAAGCCAGAACTCCAGTGCAACATGCATCTTTCCTAACTTATATCTAAGAAAAATTCATCTCCTGTTAACTTCTGGAACTCTAAACAAGAAGACACTGGTGGAAGTCTGATGAAGTGGTCATCCTGATCTGTGAAGCTAACACATTGTATGATTTCTTAAGTGGTCTATAAATGTATCACCTACTCCTGTATTTGTATTCTGTAATGACTACACAGTTCTCTTTTATTTCAATGTAATGAATTGTGTGTTTTGACACTTATATTTTCAGTACCTGTAATTTCAAGAAGAAATACCAGAGACATGGTTGTGAGGAGGTCACATTGGGGCTGGATTCAAGTAACAGCATACATGTATACAGTAGGACCCCTGCATCTGCAGGGATTGGTTCCAAGCCCACCCACCCCAAATGCTGAAAAATGTGGATTATTTATTTATTTATTTATTTATTTAACTTATATGCCGCCCACACTACCCAAAGATCTCTGGGCGGCTTACAACAATAATTGTGAACGCTGGTAAAAGAAAAAAAAAAACCAAGAAAAAAGTATTTCCACCATATATTACCAGAACTGTCCACTAGAGGGAGCCAGAGAACATGCAATGTATTATTCAACAACAAGAATGCATAGTATGGTCTCTGGCTCCCTCTATGGCCAGGTCTAGTAAATACATCATGAAAATATGTATTTCTAGGGTTTTTTTTCTTTTAATATTATTTAATATTATTTTCAGACTGTAGATTAGAGAAACCACGGATACGGATCCCACGGATATGGCAGTACTTCTGTGTTTTCAAAAGGAGTATAGTATTACTTAGTCTGCTGTACTTTGGTACAAACTGTGTGTTGTTGTTTTTACTAGTTGTAGTCTAACCCCACTAGTGTGCAAATAATTGCACAAACTGCCATTTCACAGACTGGGCTTCAAACATACTTTCCATTCTCGATTCTGTCAGTAGTATCTTCCCCACCTCCTTTTGTTTGTGGTTTCCCCCATCCCCAACTCCGAGTGAAATTCTGTGGACGTGGAAAGCTAGCTCATCACTTCACAATTTTTACTTAGTTCTCATAGAGGTATTGTGTTACTGTCCTCACTCTAGTGATGAAGCCGCCAGTAGACTGTGGGAACTCATGTCATACCTAAGGAATTGGTTTGTGGTGAGAAAGGAGACCATTTTTCCACCATCCCTTCTGGAAAGTTTGCAAAGAAGGCTAAAGCTGTCAAGGAGTTTATGAGCTGCTGCGACATTGGAAACTTTTTGCCAAGCCAAACCTAATTTTAATGCATGTAATACTTACTACTGTCTAATATAAGCTCAATTATTGTCCAGGGGGACAAGCATGTGCTGTTTTGCACCCAAGATTGTGTCTGCAGTCCCATCCAGGAACCTTTGAGAACTCTGTATGCAAAGCCTCAAGACATAAGACAATTCCAAAGACCTCATTGCTTCTGCCTGGCTTCTTTCTGTTTGCTTTTCGATATATACATGGGAGATCGGCTACATTTCTTTTCATCTCATCAAGCAGACAGAGACCAACATCAGCATGAAAATACCAAATGAATCCAGGCATCACATCAAACTATGCTTTGCACTTACTATAGAGTAAAATCCATACCATTATCTGACCCACCATTTCTTTGTATATGGAATCCATGGTTGATAACTACAGGTCTACAGGCCCTATTGTGTGAACAGCGGCAACAGAGAAACACTTCAGCAAGGATACAGGCAGGCAGGCTTAGTGCAAAATCAGGTAGGTGGGTGAATGGTAGAATAGCATTTTGTGCATGAGGGTGTTTAGGCACATGTTGCAGATTTATGGAAACCTGGGTGTAAGATATGCTGGAGACAATCAGAAGCAGGTTAGAGGCCAGCAGCACATGGCTACTGACTTTGGGTGATGTGTTGTGCACACTTGTCCAAGAGGGGAGCTAAAGGGGAAGTGAATTCACACAGAAGTGAATCTGTCACATGCCAAAAGAGCTTTCATATGTCAAAAGAGTCCCCCCAGTTCTACACCAATAGGAATTGCAACACTGGTAAAACTCTTAATTTTCCTAGCTGATAAAGGTGTTTATATTGGAGATTCCTGTAGTATCGACATGGAAGACCTTTGTCATGACAAGGTGGTGTGATGCTATATACCCATGTTTCCTCTATTCCTAAACCTTTGTCCACAGTCTCCTATTCTTTTTTGGGCTTTTATCGGCTGTCTTTAGCCTGAGTTGGTTCTTAGCTTTTGGATGAAATCCTGTGTAAACAGCTATGCTACGTAAGACTGATGATGTCATAAACTGAGACAATTTTTCACAAATAAAACATTTCCATCCCACCCCTGAAGGCCTCAAAGTCTCCATATAATCCATTTCGTTGTGGGAAGCTATTAATGGCAATGGGGTTAGGGTGGGGAGAGTCTTTAACTTCTGAAACATGCGGCCACCCAAAAAATCATCCTGGTAGGAATTTTCAGAAATTAAGGACTTGCCCCATTCCACAGCCCTCAGTGGCTTCCCTATGAGAAAAAAGGATTCCATGAGTGACTTGGGACCTTTGGGTTTGGGTGGGGGCAGAAAACGTTTGTTTCCAACACAAATCTCTATAGTTGGTGACATCATCAGTTCTTACACAGTATATCTCATGGAACAGGATTTCAGCCTCTTGTTTCACAGTGCTGCTTCTTTTTTCATGACCTCTGCATGAGCTGACAAACAGTTGTCTAAGAAAGGCATGCATTTATCTCATCTGCATCACAGCAAGGCCAGTATCTAGACTGTGCTTAGGTTAGGCCAATGCACAACTTTGGGCACCTGGAGCTGAGAGCGTAAGGTGGTATCGCTTTGCTCATTAGTTTAATGATCTGAAGGCATTTCTGTTATCATTTTGCAGGTTAATAAGATATTTTCTTATCACAGTACTGATTAATTAATTGCTTGCTTCACATTTTGCCAGTTAAGAAGCAATGGGAGATGATGATGGGTAATTCTAGTTGGTATGCAGGTGCCAACAGCAGTGTATTAAGCTGAAGTTATATAAGGTCCCCAAAGGCTTTGTTCAGGGAGCTTCAAGTGCAGACTGTTGGTGGTTTGCTGCTGCAAATCTACTGGGAATCTCCCGCTGCTGTTCTCCAGGGGCTTCCAACAAGCAGAGAGTGTAGGGCATATTTCTTGTATTTTGCTTCTGTTTCATTGTGCCTTCCTGTATCATTGATAGTCTTCACAGTTTATAACATTGCTTTACACTGTATTACTGCTGTCATTGTTTTATCTTTTGATAATTCAGTCTGTGTGATTTTTCTGCAGTGGTTTTTCCTACTTTGTACTCGCTTAAATAAAGCTTTGAAACCTTTTCTCACTGATGTGCTTACTGTTTTTCAAATCCAAAATACCGTACTGCCATCCAGGCAGTACAGTTCCCAAGACGTTTTGCTGTGGTTCTCTGGGGCAGAGGAACATCCTTTATAGGGCTCCCCTTACAACCACTAAGCTACCATGCATCTGCACCAGGCACAGAAGGTTCTTGGTGCTTCCAAACAGCAGGCTTCCAGGTGTCTTCCTAGTCAAAGTGTATTCTGTAGCTATTACATATACTGCTTCTTACTTAATTTTTTGAGGTAGAAATATAAAGTAATAGGCAAAACACAGCAAAATTATAATCAGAAGCAAATGGCACCACTACTTAAATAAGTACATGCTGTAAAGTCAACTCTGACTTATGGTGATCCTTTCCAGGGTTTTCTAGGTACAGACTCTGCAGAAGTGGTTTACTGTTCTCTTCTTCTGGAAGCACTTGGTGGCTGTGCAGCTTGCCCAAGGCTACACAGGCTGATTCTTCTCCCAAGAGACACTGTGGGGAAATTGAACATCCCACCTCTGGCTCTGCAGCCACATACCCAACTCACTAAGCTATCTAGCCAGCTAATGCCATCTGTACTTCCTCATTAAATATTATGAATATGAAAAGGCTGATTGCAAAACAAAAGCCTCATCTGGAAGCGCCCTAAGACTGTTTGTCCTCATGATTTAAAAAATGTAAAGGCACCTCTTAAAGAAATCTAATATGGTAAGAAGATAACATCTTCATCCTGAAACATCAACACTCAGCAATGGAGCTTGGAAAGAGTGTATTTATGTTTTATAGCAAAAATGAAGTGATATTCATAAACAAGTGATGGATACTTGCAACATAGAGGTGCTGGGTCCTGATGGGGGAAAAATGAACAATAGGCTAATTATTACAGGCAGTTAAGCTCTTGTTTTTATGGCGGACACAAACCAAGAAAAATGCTCCTGTAAAACTGTGGTGGGACCGATATCATGGGGAATTAGAGACAGAGAGAGACACAGACACAGTCTGTTTGCTCCATTCTAAAGAACATTTGCAAAAGGGTGCTACTATCTCAGTAGAAGCATGGCTATGTGTTCTGTGTGCAAAGAGCCCTGACTTCTCTTTCTCTTTTTTTAAAATCTTGGTTGGGAAGAAAATCATAGCTCTGATCATTAGGTCTCTTGTACATGTTGCCAACCATCTATGGCAAGTTTCCCTAGGTTAATTAAGCTGCTGGCAGGGTATGCTACATCTAGGAATGTCCTTGTACTTTTGGTTTGCTTGGCTTGGTGTGTTCTTTCCATTCCTCTTTCTCTCACTTACTTACTCACCACCACCTCTCCTTAGCTTCTTTACAAACCTCAAGAGTCCTTCTGGCACAGTTCCACAGCCTCCTGCAGGCTGCGGAAAGCCTTAGAAATGCAATACCATTTCTGAAGACTGATATAATTCCCCCTAGAGAGTGGTAGCTATAATCCTACGAGAACAAAGAACTCCAACAAGAATTCACCCCCTCACTGCCAGTAATTTTACCACAGGGCAGTCTGAAATCTTGATGATTCTTTGGAAACCTCTGATGATGAAAAGGTAAGAGCAGTTTCAGACTTTACACAGCAGCCAGGTTCCACCTATACTTCCAACGGTGAACTTATTTAATGCAAACAGCGAGTGTGGCTACCCAAGTATTTAGAGACATACGTCATCCTAATCTTCTTCTGGAAAACCTGAATCCAGCTGCTACAAAGTATAAAGTAGTTTTATGTGAGGAGAATCTTGGTCACACCAAAAATTCTGGAGGTCCAGACTCTGGAATATGTTGGAATGTAACTCCCCCTCTCCTGTAAATTATCCTGCTTATAACTGTGCTGTTGGAACAGAGCAGGGAGGGTTGGTGTATACAAATACACTTAAGAGCCCTACTGTTCCTTTTTTACATTCAATGGCATGTTCTGAAGCACTGAGAACACAGAAGGGGTCCCACAAAATGTGCATTTCCAAGCCTCGAGGGAGAATATGCTGTGTGGAGGTTCATCTAAAATGAGAACATAGTTCCATCTAGAGATCTTTGGCTCCCTTCAGTGACTCAGTGAGCAGAGACTTATTCCTTCTGTTGTCCAGTGCTATTTTTCCAAAGTTTGGTTTTAAGAGGGAGCAATGCTGTTCTGAAAAGCAACATAAGAAGTCTGCCTTAAAGTTCTCATTTGGATATGGATATTTTAGAGCTTCTTATGGAGAGAAAAACTGACAGAAAGAGGAAATGAGATATTCACAAACATGTGACTCAGCAGATTAAGCTAACACCAAAATTACAAACAGACCTTGGTCTTAATTTTCAAACCACATATCCTTTTAGGAGATAAGGCCAGGCAGTTTATGGATATGGTGGAGTGAATGCCAAAGAGTTCTTTTGAGGAGCTCCAAACTAAACACTGCTGATTAAAAATTCCAAACTATATTATGAACAAGTAAATCTATTACAAATGAAAGGGAAAGTCTGATTCATATACACAAGTTTACTCTTGGAGCCTAGTACCCCCCCCCCCCAACAGAATAAAATTGATGTTACAGCATTCAGGGAGTCTCAGTTACACTCAGGGAGTCCCAGTTACTTTTCCAGCATCCCTTCTCCATCCTGTAACTACAGGATGGAGAAGGGATGCTGGAAAAGTCTGAAGGAAGTTTAAATAAAAATAGCAATTTGAGGGCCAAAATATTAATCTTAGAAATTTGGGGGGCTTTTTGCTTGGTATCACATTGCTAATTTTACACTGGTCGGCAGCTACACACAAGAATGTATATTCTTTCCCCGCTGACATCCTTTATTTATTAAACGTAGTTTAGCACCATTGGTGTCAACTGATCTCAAGGAAGGTGGCAACACTGAAATGACAAGGGGAAACAGATGGTACATTACCAGTAGCAACCTCTTTGGATTTTTTCCCAAGACACTCTAAATATGTCATTACTATATGATGAAAGAAAGGGGAGATATGTATGTATGAAAGGATTCAGTTTTTTGGATGTGGTTTTAGTTGCAGCTGAAAAGGTTAGGAGGATCTCTTTGATGTCCATGTTGCCTTCTATTTAACAAAGCTCCTGTCCCGCCTGTAATCAAGTAGTCTCTTGCCTACAGAAGTGCATGTTATACAATTAGCTTCAGCCTTTAAAAGGTATAAAATAGGTTGTTATATGGATCGTTTTTTGCTGCAATGTATTATAATGGCTCTTCCAAGAAGCCCTGTTGAGTCTATGCAATGCAACATAATAGACAGCCATGCATACATTTCAACCTTTGAGGAAATCTGTTTCCTGGCTCAGGTACCAGAAAGGAAAAAAATTCAATATACCTTGCCATTTTTATGTCACACTGTCCCAAGCATTTTGTCCTTAATACTATAATATGTTAAGAATATATTGGAAGTAATGAGACTCTGTCAAGAGCCCTGTACTCAGAAGAACACGTGAAAAGCCATGCTAAGCCCTGTCTACTCCAGGATTCTGCTCATACAGTGGCCAGCCAATTGCCTATAGGAAAGTTACAGGCAGAAAAGAGTTGCAGTTGCTGAACAAAGAAACTTTAAGGACAGATTCCAAAGGGACGTGATTGAGCAGGTTTGTATTAGGAAGTTCAGCATACTCTCTCTGGGCCTTAACAAAGACAAGGTTTCCTGTTCATGATATATACTAATCCAATCACCAGGGCCTTTGTCACCCAGTCAGACCCTAAGCACCATTAAGAGTGGTGGAATCTGTCATTGCCCGTTGTCTGTCAAAGACTTTCTTTGGCAGAGACCAAAACACCCTATTGTTGCCCTCCCGACACACCTTCCCTGTCAACAGTTTTAAACTACCCCCAAAGGACACTCCATTCATCTGAGATATGTGTGGACACACAAATGTTTATGAAAAATAGAAACTAGTTAATCTTAAAGATGCTACAAGACTCCTGATTTCTCTTAGAACAGGAGTGCAATAGTGCCCTGCTATTTATGCTCTCTGATTACTGATATACAGAAGCATATTACCTTTGGAACTGAAGGGAATACATGCCCATATTGATTAGCAAACCCTTATAGCCACATTCATGATCAACCTGCCCAATCTTTCTTGTCATCCAAGCTTTCTTGTCATCCCAGTCATCCAAGCTGAGAGCTACCACTTCTTCTTGTGGTAGAAAATCAAAGCATAACTGTGTGATGTATTCTCAAAGGGTTTCATGGCCGGGATCCAATGGTTGTTGTAGGTTTTTTGGGCTGTTTGGCCCGAAATGCTTCCCCTCAGAACACGGCCAAACAGCCCGAAAAACTTACAACAACCATCATTACTGTGTGCTTTGTGAAGACATGCCTCCTTTTACCTGCATAGAAACTTCTGCCATTTAAACATCTGTGGATTGACCTGATTCTAGCATTACTGGAGAGGAGAGCTTCTGCCTATCTAATTTCTCCATACCATGCATAATTTTACACACTTCTGTTATATTCCCCAAACTTGGCTTCTTGCCACGCTAAACAACTCCAACCATTGTTACTTTTCTTCATAACGGAGTTATTCCAATCCCTCAGTAATTTTGGTTTGGCCTTTCTGTACATTTCCAGCTGTACAACATCCTTTTTCAGATATGGTGGCCAGAAATATCCATAACATTCAAGTGTGTTACTGCAAAGATTTTGATAATGTTTGAGGCAGTGTTATTTTAATTTTAATTTTTTTTCTCATTATGCCCAGCATCTGCAAACTGTGGGCAGAATTAGATGATACAGCTAAAATGATGTTAGAAACAGCACTCCCGTAAAAGAAAAAGAGTGTTTATTTGAACAGCAGCTTGTCTCAATCCACATTTGGCAAATTAGCCAGCTTCTGTAACACAACTGGTTGGGCCTTGTTTTAGTGTCTCACTTCTCAGACATGTAGTTTCAAAAGACCTACATGTCTGGAGAGATATAAAAAGAGGAAATATACACTGTAAGAGGAGGAAAAAATGCATTTGCCTTAATGTATGGTCTGGCCCTAATTCACCGTTTTCACCACATGATGAGCCTTCCTTTCTTGGTCCACTGCTGATAGCTTATGATCAGTGTTTAAGTAAAGTTTGGTTTGGCTTGCTTCATCTTTATATCTGTTCACAGAGAATCTCATTTGCCATTTTAATGCCCATTCCCCCAATTGAGAGAGATCTTTTTGGAGTTCTTTGCAGTCTATTTTTGTTCTCAACATCCAAAACAATTTAGTGCTATCAGCTCACTTGGCCATCTCACTACTCATACCAATTCCAGATCATTACTGAGTTGAAAAGTACTCAAGCTGACCATACCTACAAGGATGGGGTTTGGGATCAACAGTACCATAGAGAAGATGCAAGCAAACAAATGGAAGGGGAAATTTGATGTGTTGTTTCTCTTGGACCCACAAAACAGTTTGTGGGTTCAGGCTTATGTTGACCCCTTAACAAACATGGAACTTTATGAGACTTCATTCGAGTACAGAAGATATTTTTGGTTGTAAACACCAACCTCCCAGGTTTAGAGATAGAGAAAAGAAGTAAAACGTTCATCTGTATATTTTAATGGCAAAACCCAACAAAACATTTAAACAGTCAGAGAGGAAAGCCAATGGAAGCATAAGCTCCCAACACAGTTACAAAAATTACAGTCAATCAAAAAACTATCCTAACAGTATGAATCTAGGAGATAGGAAGTAGGTATTGCACGGGGAGGGGGAATTCACCCTTAAACACACTCCTTCCCCTAGGAATAAAACAAGCCCAGGTTTGAATTGCACAGCAACTCAGCTTAGGATACACACACATGCACAACACACATACAGAGGAAATGGGGAAACAGTGTGCTTCTGAACTACCTGTACAAAGTTTAAGGAGACATATAAAGGATAAAAGAGAAGTCAGCAAGTTCATGGGGTATAAATGCTTCATGAGGCTGGTCTGTACATCCAGCTTCAGAAGAGGAATTTCGAACAATTTAAAAAGACCAAAGCATAAGCCTTGTCACGGACTGAGGACCTATGTGATTATCTAAGACAAGGCTGGGTAACTTGCAGCCCTCCAGACATAGCTGGATGCAACTCCCATCAGCCCCAGCCAGCACAGCCAACATGGAGAGTCCAGCAGGATCTGAATGATCACTAATTGCTCACCTCAGTCTAGTATGTCAGGACATTCTGCTCTGCACGAACTTCAGTATCGATAATCTAGGATGAGATGTTGCCTCTACTATGTCAGGCCAAGAGATATGGCTGATCCAATCTGCAAAATGGTTGTGAGCTGGCTCTCTTAATTGTCTGAAGAGCACTAGATGCTTTACTACACCTCTGGAGAAAAAAGCATGAAGTTTGTCATAGGGATGACAGTGTCTGAATAAATGTCCGGCCATGTTGATCTGCTTCTGAAGACTCAGATGGCAGGGGTAAAAGCTAAAATGGGGATTTCTGAAGTCTGGGTTACCATCGAGGATTCTCAGAAATACAGAAAGTCAGTACTGAAGAAGGACAAAATTTCAAGCAGATATGAAGAGTGATATCTGTATGAATAAGTAAGCTCCTAGACCTGATCTTGCTAAGTATTCCATAACATGGGGAAGTCTTCACACTTAATCCAAATTCAAATTGTTGCATTAACAATACACAAACACTGATCAGTCTTGCATACAGACCTCCATTCCCCACCACTTTGCCCATGACAATCATGCTGTCTATGATGATCTGATATAAAACATGCTCAGTAAGCAAGCATTCCTTTTGCAGATGCCTAGAACCCAGTTCTTCTTTGCAGTCCAATCTTGTCATTATCTTATAGGAAGACACCCTACCTTCCAATTGTTTCAGAGCATAGCTTACAGACTCACTGAGATTTAAATTTTCCTGCTCCAAGTTTTGAGATTTAAGCTCCCGAAAAACATTTTGCTCACTGTCACCCTGTTCTTCTCACGCTCCTAACCAGCTCCTTAATGCTAAGCAGAGCTCTCAGACCCCTAACTTTATGGGAGGATTGAAAACCACCCAACTGTTAGCCTGCTGGGCCTCCATGTGGGAACTGATCCCATTCTATAGGGAGCCAGCAGCGGGTCAAGCTGGCTACTTCCTCAGTATTCTGACAACTGAGATTTGCTTTATAACCATTTAGACATGCAAGTGGATTAAATGTAAATGATCCAGGATACTCTGCAGAAAACATACTCCCTCCCTGTTGAAAACAGGACTCTTGTTATCCATGCCTGATCATGTGAAGACAACAATTCTTCCAATACTGGAGTTTTGTTATTAACTTTACCAAAAGATAATAAGTTAGAGCTGAGAGATCTATGTGAGCAAAGAGCACAGTCTGCAAAACAAATGCTTAGGATGCATACTTTGATATGCACACCACGTTACAATAATCCAATGTAAATATGGACAGTGGGATAATGTGAAAGGTTGACAGCGTGCAACTGTATGCCCACTCCAGACCTGGGAATAAACAGAAACAACCATTCCCTCACCACTAGCACTGCTAGCTACTGGTCCGTGGATAGATGGATGCAGTATGCCATTAACACTGGTTGCGAGACTCCATTCCCTTTTTGTCAGTGCTTGATACATTTACTCCTAACCACACTAAAACATAAAAGGAAGGCCCTGCCAAGAACCTTTGGATGCAGCTTTACCGAAAGCCAATGAGATGAGATTTGAGCTCCCAGATTTCAGCAAATAGCCCACTACCTAAAAATATTTTGTAACAGGCTGCTATTTGCTAAATATGTGAGTGCAAAAACAAGGGAAAGCCATGTGTGACAGCAGTGGGGAGGGGACTGGAGAAAGGAGGAAATATGGGGAAGAGGCACTTTGCTCAAATCTTCTAGTTCAGGAAGATCAAACGTCAGTGTAGAGCAGCCTGCTATAAAATTGACAGAGGGTACAAAAGTCCCTGGACATAGTAGGCCTTTCATCCTGTTACATAAGCATTCCTTCCAGTAAGGGATACACAATGTAGGATGAACAGGACAAGAGGAATGAACCAAGGAAGAAAGAACAGAGATCTGTTATGCTGGGAAGGACGCAAGACAGACCCATGGCTTGCTTTGGGTTTTGGGGGCTCTTTGTCCGCATCACTGTCAGTCATGGTCCACACAAACCACTGAACACCATGATGGGTGGGTAGCAGACGTAATGCTGCAGTACACCACCAGCATTTCCACACTCCATGTTCTGCTATGTCTCCAGAAATGTGCCAGTGTTTTTTTTCCAGTAACAGGACATACCAGGACAATGGGCACTATTACTACTGAAACTACTGAGAAAGGCAGTGCCCACTGCTGGGAACTAGTGGAAGCAAGAGGAGACCTGAAAAGGCTGCTGACTAGGTGGCAGGGCAGCACAAGTGGGGCTCTAGCCAAGCTTGGAAGAGAAAAGAGTTTCCTTCCCTGTGCTTTGAGGGAGCTGCAGTCCCTCCCTCCAAAGGACCTAGAGGTGAGCAGGAAGGATACACTGGGCAGCAGAGTCCATCCCTGGAATGTGGTGGTGGGACTTGCGGACTCAACACTGCTCAACACCCACTAGACTAATAAATAACAGTGCCTTGGCCGAACCCCCCAAAAGCCTCTTGATCCTCTTCATGCTGGATAGTCAAGGAATGGCCAGCCAGGCTCCTATGCCGTTTTGCTCCTGCACTTCCTGGCAGGCATAAGGCACACTCAGCACTACACAGCTGTCTCCTGATCCTCCCGTTGGATCATCTGGTAGTGCTGTCGATTTTCGAGGTAGGCAGCCAGGTCAGGGTCATTTGCTTTCTCAGCTCTGTGCTTGGGTGTGTCTCCCTGCAAGAGAAGAAACACAAGTTGAGAACAGGAGATGCTGAAGCAGAAATACGTATGTCTGGCAACAATGAGGACATCTCCTCCTCCTCCTCCTCCTCCTTTTCAGACTAAGCAGTGTTATACCAACTCTGTTCTGATCTGCTCAATGGGGGTGGGGGTTAACTTGAATATTACACATTTCACTTTCAGGAGTAAGTTTCAAAAATAAATTTAAAAACTGCTACATATTTGGGACTTCACGTCTCTTTTTCATAGTTTATACAGGTGTCCAAGAAGTAGGAGGCCCTGTTTTTAACTCCAGGTATCATGTAATTCCCAAAGGCAGAGACAGCTGGCTTTTGGCCACAGTGTGTACAGCGTCTCCATCCAGTTTTACTTTCTCTCATGAGCACCCCAGAAGATGCTTCAAAAAATCTGCAAAAACTATGTGATGAGAAGTGGAAGACAGTTTATTATTTATTTTAAATGTTGTTACCCCATCTTTCTCCATAGAAGGACCCTAGGTGGCTCCAGTTAAGTCCAGAAAGCTCATCTTCTCTTTCTTGAGGACTCTTTTTAACAACTCCATTAATTTCTATGGTCCTCATATTAATGTTGTCAAAGCTAGCTTGAACATGAATAGGTAAGGAACAGGCCAGATATCTGACTTAAACAAAATTCTCACAATAAGGCTGTGTCAAACATCCAGATGAGGTATATCTTACTACTGAAATAGAAAAGCAAGAAAGAGTCTCTAGGAAGATCACATTGGGGGTAGAGTGGAGTGAGGTAGGAGGACATGTAAATAGGATGGCGTAGCCTGGAACATCTATATCCATACAAAGCAATGAGTACAAAAACATACTCTACAAATATCTGTGACTACAATCTATGGAGACTAGTGTTCCCTCAAGGGGAAAGGGAGGAGGGGCAAGCTAGAAGAACAGGGGAGCATGCTGGGAAGGGATGCCTAGGGATTGCTAGGAGATAAGTCCTCAAGGTCCTGCTTGCATGTCCCCCACATTTGCTGAGAAAATAAAGTTAGGGGTGTGTGCATGTATGTGCCTCTTCACGTCCCTGCACATACAGGAAAAGATGAGAGGTCTGCACAGTTGTTCAATGAAACCTTGCCACAGAAACTTATTTTCTTGATCTGCAGAAGCCAGGATAACATAAGCAAAAGGAATGGGGGTGGGGGTGGGGGGGGTGAGGTGTGTGCCTGGGGAGTGCCCTGAAATACCATCTCTTCTTCTCCCACCCCCACAGCTTCGCTAGCTCTCCTGATCCCCGAGGAGTCTCACATTTCACGAACTTATTGCAGCCATCTGGACTGCGTCCACTAATGAACTCCTGCACTCCATAAAAAGCAAATCTGTTAACAGCTTTCAGCCGTGTCTCCCCCTCCTCTTCCCCATCTCACAAACCTCCCCCTCCCACTCATTAACTATCCCACCCCCCCAGCCCCAGTACTCCAACAGTGCTGAACAAACTCACTGTTGAGAGAAGCCAAAGAAAACTGGCTCTCTGCCACCTCCGTTGAAAGCACAAGAGGATGAGACTCCTATATCACCCCTTGCATCCCTTTGCAGTGAGAATGAAGTTGGGGCAAGTAAGAAAGAAGTGATCCTGAGCCCCAAGGACAAGCACTGACTATATTTCACTGGAGAGCACAAAGGGTCAGCCACTCCGGGACCATGTGCCACACGTGCAGCAACAGAAACAAGCAGAATGTCCTCTTCCAAGCCCTCCCCTGGCTTAGCAGAGGGACAAAAGGCAGAAGCAAAAGGTATGCTGGAACCCACTCACAAAGTAGAGCCCAAGTGCAAATCTGAAAGAGGTGCACACATGTATATGCACACATACATAGAGGCCTCAGCTTCAGCAGTGCACAGGATTTCACTGTCAGCAACATCTTCAGACCTAAGGGTTTTATCAACTGGAGCAGCTTCTATTCTGCTGCTATGTGGTAATTGCAGCGAGTTCCCCGTTTTGAACAGGCAGAACTGGAATTTATTGGCATTATAATTGCATCCCACCAATTCTCTTCTCCCTTGTACTGGCAACAGCCGGGGTTAATATGAGTTTCAGCCATGCTAGCTTTCTTTTTGAAGAAAGGCAACTCTTATGTTTTTATAGCACCATTTGTTCTGTAAGTGCAGGTGAAGTCAAACCAAGTTGCTGGCAGAGCACCTAGCAGATGTCATGTTAAAGCAGGTAGGTAGGGTGAAGTGTTTTCCATACTGGCAGCAAGGTTATATGTGTGCAACACATTAGTCTTGGTGCAAATGCAAGAGACCACATTAAGCATCACATCAGTCAAGAGTATTTTCTCAAAAACGTAAACCCTGTGACTGTGAAGCCACTTTCATACAGTAAACACTGCCACAGCAGTGATGATGGTGTACAACTATGAATGAAATGACCATTCTTCCTTTAGCCTCTGGAAGCTGCCCATGCTGACAACCCATAGTCTTCTTTTCACCTGGCCCCTCTTCCATTTCCAGGACAACTCATTCCCTTACCAGTTAAAGCTACTTTTGCTTTGATCATGTCATAATGCCCGAGCCATTGGCTAAAGAGTCAGGGGAACAAGGGAGCAGCCAACAGTTGGCTATAAAACATCTCTGCTGCAGTTGGCAAAGGATTTTATTGCTTGTCTGAAATGCTCCAGTACTTTTATAGCTCCATTAGCACTGGCTCTGGTCAGGTGAACTCCCAGGCCCCAAGAATATTTAGCAACATGACATGGTGCATCCCTATTGGCTACGCCTAACAGGGTCATAACAATCAATGAGCTCCAAGGCAGGATATTCACAGCTCAACTGGTCAGGGAATACATGCTTCTTTCTGCCCTGTTACTGGCCAGGTACCTGGAAGCCTCCTTGCTAAAGAATCACCTAAAATCCTCCTCCAGCTTTCTTCTGACAATGAAACATAATGGCACCTCTGTCGCTCTAGTCACCGTACTCTACAGTGCCATGACATTCCAGTATTAAAGGAGACACCATACACATAAGGTAACAGAAGCCTACTCCTCTGTTGTCTCCAGGGTGCACATTCTTAATGTCAATATACTCCTATGTTGGAGAATCCCCCAGTACAGGATGACTGGCATTCTGCAGCTGGGAAAGGAAAAAATCTCCAGCAAGATTGTCCTTGCACTGACCGCAAGGAGTAGAAAAAGAAAAACAAGACACCCTGGCCTCTCATTTAAAAGACAAACAACAACACTTGCAGCAGAGACAGAGACAGATTTAACTCTTTGTAAAATTGTTGGGCTAAATGCTGCAGACTCATATCCCAAGAAGATCTAGCTGCAATATCTTGTGAGCCCTTCCTTTCTACCTTGGAGGGTCAGCATCCCCACTTTGCATTCACCACTCTGCAATCACATCTGAGATAAGCATCCTGACTTTGCATCTAATATTGGCAGTAGCTTCTCAGGGTTAGTTCAGAAATAAATCAAGCAGGGTTTTCCCCTTACCTCAAAATCAGACTGTAGCAATTTGCAAATTATGGCAGTGGCATAAATTATGGTGGGCGCTGTACATTCATATTTTCCCAGACACAAAAAGTAAACTTTCCACATGGAAAAAAGCCAGTATGTTGGAAAAGCAGCTAAACTCAGCCCTTCTCTCTGATACTCTATTGTTCAATATACAAGGATTCTTGCTGTCCAATGAAATAATTGTCTGAAACAAGGGATAGGAAATTTCTTAAACTTGGGGGGGCTGAGGATCTATTTGGGAAGTCTCAGGAGCCATGTTCCATCAGTGGGAGACTAAAGCACAGGCAGATGTCTGTTGAGGAATAAGACAATGCAACAGCTTCCTGGGGTACAAAGCATAGTTCAATTCCATGGAACAGCTCCCCGGACTACAAAGCACTGCTTAGTTCCATGCAAAAGCTTCCCATGCTGCAAATCAGAGTGTTGTTCCCTGTGGCAGCTTCTTGGGTTACAAACCAGTACTCGGATCCATTAAGCAGATTTCCCAGAATAGCCTCTTAAGGCTTATTTCTGATTACTGACAGAAACAGCAGCAGCAGAAACTTGCTGCTCTACTGGAAACCCTGTGTGTTACATCCAGCCAATAACTAGATGCTCCTCAACCATGCCTGAACACTTGATTCGTTGGGCACAGAAACTAGCCCCCAAGATTCTGCTCTAGCCATTCCCAACATTCCCTTCTCTCAGAGCAGGCTCTTACCTGCAGATCTGTTTTCATCAGTGATGCTCCAGCTTCCACAATGTAATGGCAAATAGTGCGCTGGTGAAGGGCTGCAGCCATGTGCAAACTGGTTTCACCACTGGAAACAAGATTAAAATGGAGGACAAGGATCAACAGTATATAACTGTACCCCACATGCCCAAAGAATAAATAATAAGACCAAAGTCCAGTGGAACGGTTGGGATGGAGCCATCCATGGTACAAGCTATCATACATTAAGATTCACAGGAGCTTATTAAGATGGAGAGATGACTGCAGCTATGCATACAGTAGGACAAGATTTTACCTCTTACAACCCTAGAAAATTGCCTTATACCAAAATCAGACCACAGATCGATCTACTGTCAACTCTGTCGTTGCAACACTTCAGGACTGCAGGCAACCTTTACTAGCCCCCACCCCCACCCCAAAGGGCTCTGGTGTTACCTGGTGATCTCTTGCTAAAGTACCAGCCAGGCTCTATCTTGTTCAGCTTTCAAAATCAGACAAGATTGTGAATGTTCACGGTTGTTTGATCACATTAGACTGGAAAACAGGTGGAGGTACTGAAAATGACAAAGTTTTCCTTTTGACATCTCAGGAGACTTACTCTCATTTAGCTCAAGAGCCCAGTGGGAAGGGAATCAGACATTCAGGGTGCTGAGGTGAGGAGGACAGGCCAGAGCACCTGAACCACAAGAGAATTCTTTATTTTACTTGACTGCCTACGACTTTCCCTTCCCACGAGTATCCAGAATGCTGCCATAAACTCTTAGGTGCCCACCTTCCTTAGAAACATAAGCTGCTGGTATGAAAAACGGAGCATTCACCTCCCCCTGCAAACAGATATATTCATGAGAGAGATATTATTCCTTCACAAATTCTCCTCCAGATGGGGCAGCTGTTTCAGCAAGATGGCTGAAGTTTGCACCCATAAACAGAGGAGGTAGAGCCGGCCCTCTGTCCACTTATAGGCAGGGATTAATGCTAATAATAAATGCTACAAAGCAGTGTGGAACTTACTTCTCTTCTTCTGCCATATCCAGAATTTCTGCAGGAGCTGCAGACAGAGGCAAAAGCAAAGCAATGAGACAACCCTATGGGACACAGACCATGCCACCCATTACAGATAGAGAGCACAGCTTCTTCCTCAGTATCTACTGTACGTTTACTATAGAGGAATTGTGTATTTGTCATGAATATTAAATTCGGCTGTGAAATTAACCCCATGGTTGCTTTCTTATGTGAATATGCCACTCAATTTTCTTTAGATATATGTTGTATAACTTTGTGAATGTGCTTTACAGCACATGGTTGTGTTTCCTCTATGACAAGCCTTGTCGTTTTATTTTATATCTGTGGTGAGAACAAGGCCTTTTATTTGCTAATCCTTTTATTTCTAACTTTTTTGGAAGAGGGAAACTGTTATAATGACCTAGTGTAAGAATCTAGAGCGGGGCTGCTAGTGGTCAAAGCTAAAGTGAAAACCAGGAAAACGAGCAGGCAGACAGAAGGACCAGTGTGGGAAACTGTGTGCGTATGAACATATGCAGTGCTTCTCATTCTGCTCTGTATGGTATTTTCTGTCTGTTTCATTTTAATTTGTTTGATTCTTGTGTTTCATCATTGTAAACCATCCAAAATAGTGCATTGCACTAATAGGGTGGTATATTAAAGAGAGAGAGAGGGAGGGAGGGAGGGAGGGAGGGATGCATGCCTATTTAGGCTGTTCTGAGTATACTTCCCTCCAGCAACTTGAGGCTACTTTTGCCCCACCCCCACCCCCGGAGATTGAAACTGAAGTGCAGCATTTCCCATGCATGCCAATGCTCCACTTATCCAGGAATAAAGGGAGGTACAACATTAGCAATCCCAGTTTACAGACGTAAAACTGAGACTGAAGTAACAACTAATTTGTTCAATGCCATGCAATGTTTTTAGCCTCAAAGTAACCTTTGCCAATACTGGAGCCCATCAGTATTCAACTGAAATTATCACAGGCACCCCATTAATCCAACATGGCAGCAAAGAATGCTATACTTTTTCTGACCTGGCTTACCATTTTCAATTATGTATTTGACAATCTCCTTGCTCCCCACTTTGACTGCATGATGCAGGACAGTTTGACCTGTGTGATCGCACATCATTAGGTCCCTTCCAGCCCGGTGCAGTTCTTTGAACTACAATAAGACAGGACAGCTTGAGATAAATTACATTACAGACCTTCCTGAAGCAGATATTAATCCATGTGGTTTATGATATGCTAAAAACAACCAAGCAAGAATTAGATCTATCTACTTAGGGTGAAATAGGGTTAGAAGTCAGCAGCTATTCAGAAAGTAATATCAGACAGTAGTAGCTAAAAACACTTTCCAGAAAGAGATGTTTTAATCTCTCTTTTAAAGGACAGTAGAATTAGGCATAACGTGTCCACCTCAGAAGAAGCAGAACCAGAGCTCGAATGGCTTATCCTTCTCAGCAGCACACTCTCTTCTCGTTTCATATGGACACGGAAGGTTTAGACTGGTGCACAACTTTGTCCCTTAACACATCTGGAAGGATTGAGGGTGATTTCATCATAAGGCGAGAAGTCTAACTCCTCCTTGGTTATTTGCAACTTTTAATGTATCTTGCAGAACTGAAACAGACCAACCACAATTTTAAAGGACACCATTTAAGAAATCCCCTGGTGGTCTCCCTTGCTATTTCAATAGCCAGTATCAAGGCCACTGACTTAAACTGGGAATGGGGAACCTTAGATAGATCAGATATTGGTGGACCTACTATTTCCATTATGCCTCACCATGAACATGCCTGGCTAGGGCTAAAGGCAACTGGAGAATAGTAATATCTGGAAGACCACTGTTTCTCCAGCCTTGACTTCCAGAATACTCTCAAAATCTGATTCTGACATGGGAAAAAACAGAGAAGCATTATAGGAGGCTTCTGACATGAAGGTGAAATCGCTTTGGACAGATGACAGGCTAAACCACACCGAATTCTGTCAGAGTGGGTGCAGTGAGATATCTCAATACACTTTAGGGCGGGGGTCACTATGGCTACACATCTACGGTATGGTTTCAGAAGATGAATAAACTCTTCTTAAAAAGAAATAACCTTCTGTCAGCAATGCTTATGAATTGCAGAGCACAGGGGATGCAGGATGGGTGCATGATAGAATGCAGACCTGAGAAGTAACATTATTCAAAATGGTACTGGTTTGCAGAAACCGTTCAACAAAGCACAAAACCACATATCCAACCTCTTAAAGAATACCTCATTTAAACAGCCTCATTGGAGAACTAGGAATGCGACTACACAGTGAGGAGAACCCACTGCGATCTACAGTTCTTGAAATCAGGTGCCAGCTGGTTTCAGCAAGTGAAATCACTGTAGCTGTCCAGATGTATTGCAGGAGTCAGCAGAGACAGAGGCAGAAAGCAGTGAAACATCGGCCATTTCCACTGGGATCCCCCTTTTTTTTTGCCTCTTTTTTTTTAGCTTAAGGAAGTGACATGGCGCTAATTTGTTACAGCGCCAATTTTGGAAAGCATTAAAGAAAAAAGGAACATTGTTTGGAGACCATAGGCGCACAGTTGAGGAGAACTGACACCCTTGCAACTGCCCCTTTGTATCAGTTCAGGCAATCACACAGGGCAGAAAGCAGAGAAAAAGCAGTGCCAGCCCAACCAGAGCAAAATAAGACCACCGTGGCACCTGAACAAAAAAAGATGATACCCCACTGAAAAGAAATTATTCCCCACTGGGCTTTCCTGGGCTTAGTTTCATATTGTATAGTTGCTGTTTTTAAATTCAATTTCATTCATGTAAAAACTGATGCAAACTATAGTATAAATGGCCAAGGTAGTTCCCCCGTATGTATAATTCTGTTGAAATTGCCAAATGTCTTTCTGCCACCCTAACTACAATGGAAAGTCTTCTGAGTGAGCTAGACAGGAAGTCCATTGCACACAAAAAGGTAATGTACAAAGCCTGCACTGCTGAGGGTCATCCTAGGATGAAAGCTATCAAAAGGGGCGATATCAACAAGCAGGCGGCACCACCAAGAGGCTGCAAAAGGAAAGCCAATTACAGCACTGCATCCAACACTAAGGGGAGGGGTCAGGCAACGATGCTGTGGTAGAGGTTACTGTGTCCTCCCCAACTCTGCCACTTGGGTTTTAGCACACAGTTGCTGTTACCTTTTGGATATCGTTATTCTTGACAGCATCTATCAAAGCATCATCTGCAAGGAGGAGAGACAGGTCAGGGTTACAAAACCAAGCAGGAGATGAGGAGGAGGTGTGGAGGGAAGATGGGGCAATTTAGGTCAAAGAAACAGCAACTCAGGGTCTGACCACCACCTTTACTGGAGACAGGGATTAGCTAAAAAATCCAAGTCAATGCCTGTCCCCTAAAGAGCTCTGGGGAAACTGCCTGTGACTTAATTTGCTGAACATCATGTCTAGACAGTATGGGACGGTTGTGTGCCATTATAGAATATCCTATAGCATGAAAGTAGCATGATTTATAGTATCCCAGGGTTTGATTAGAAACCATTAGTTTCACTTTCTCTTTATGTTTTAAAGTTCTTCTCAATAGCCACTCTCTTGTTATTTATAAACTGATTGACGGGGAAGGGAGAAGAGTGCAGAAGTCCATATGTACACTCTCTCTATATGGAATGTGAATTTTTGAAGAATTTCTTGATCTTCTTGGGCTCCCAGATATCATGCTTCTTTTCCTCTTTTGCTTTCAAGCCTTATTTGATCCACTGTGGAGACGTAAGAGTTACCACAGGGGCTTGGAAGGGACCAAAAGCAGAGTTCACAGCTTCGTTTCAATGCCTCCCCAGGCTATGGGGAATCATGAAATCAGCTATGAAGGGAAACCAGAAGGATACCAGGGAAAAATCAAGACTGCTTCATGAGGGGGAAAAGGAAGGAGAGGAATGTTCAAGCACAGAAGAGAAATTTGGCAAGGATTGCTTCAAATTCATAGGGAAATGGATGGCCAACATGAAGAGGTAAAGCAGAGAAGGTGAGCAAAGAATGTGGAAAGCAGGTGTTCCCAAGGAGACATTGGTTAAGGATAGCTTGCCCTGGTCATTCATTCATACTTTCAGGAATCCATCTCTGCTCAAACTCCAGGAAACACTTTCCATTTGCTCAATCAAGGGAGGCCTGTGACCTTGCATACAAATACCTCAAGGAATCCTTAGTGGTGCCTGGTAGAGACAGGCTCTGCTCCCTATATCCATGCTTCTCAGTGCTCTCCAGGTGGGAGATTAACCCTTCACCACTGTGGTATTTCCTGCCAAATTTTATAAATGAGCTGAGGAAACTTGTTAAGCCAATGAACGTCAGATTACACCCTGTTAGTCATTCTTGCAGCTGCTCCCCGGAAGGAATTCTCTAACCAGGCCTCAGTAGCACTCAGTACCTGTGACATGAAGGCTGGGAGACCTTTGGCCTTCCAGATGTTTTGGACTACGTCTCCCACAGTCCCTTGCCACTGGCCATGCTGAGTTGGGGGACATTCAGCAGCTGTAGGCCAGAACATATGAAAGGCTTCCTCAGCCATGTATTATAGCATGGAGCAGGGAACTAAGTCACCAAGTACACTGTACGTCTGTCTCCACCTTGACCTGTTGTCTCTCCCTGTAGCCTCAGCAAGAAACATATTCAACTATAGCCTATTTAAAGCTAAAAGGCGATTCCATCTAAAGTTATACTGTTTCCATATCTGGCCCAGCTGCAATTGATCTTCTAAGGTTTTATTCACACAAGCATTGTAATGCAAGCACCACTGCCACAAGGTTATTTTCTATCAGTTTGCATATTCAGATATATTTTACTACAGACACTGCAGTATGATTTTCCATTTCTGAAGTCCAAGGATTATACCAGCAAGTGTTGATGTCAGCTTTCTGAATAATTAGATGTTAATCCCAGACAATTTAAGCTGGAGAAGGTATGTTTGACTAGGAATGGCTATGAAAGCAGCCACCATATTCTGACAAGCCAACTGAGTTATTCTGGAGGACCGCATGCATTTGAACAGTAAGTGAAATTGTGGCAAATCACCCTTCCTCTTCCTCAGGAATTACATGAACATCCCTGGATTAATGTAGAGAAGAGCCTCTGGGGTCGATGCTGCATAAAATCTGCAGACACACATTAAGATGCATTATACATATATCCAAATCTCATGTTTTACAGAGACTAAAGTATTCTTAGGTTCAGGGACTGAAGGAGAGAGAAAGTGCAAACCATTATCGAAAACTAGTGTTAATATTGATGACCTAATAAGAGTTAGAGAAAATATGCTGGAAGGTCATACTAACCTTGGAGAGAGTGACAGCTCCCCATTTCTGAGCTAGAAGAAGAAAATAAAGACAAGATTCAAAGCTAAGCGGTAATTTCATTCCTGAAGTGTCTCCTCCTGCCTGTTGAATCCCCACTCCTGTTCCTGATAAACTCTCTCCATCTGCCAAGCTTGAAAGGACTAGGAATAGAAGAGGCCCAGACTTTTTTTTCTGCTGTACTTGTGTGATGGAATGAAAATCCAACAAGGCAGCAGTGAATTCAGACCCACGTGTTTTAGCTCTGTTGCTTACTTTGCTCCATTAAACTAGATCTGTTTACTGATGCCTTCACATCCTACATCTGCGTTCTAGCCACTTTGGAGCCCGGGCTTGTTATTCCCTTATATTTACCAACCTATACTCCTGAGTTGGTTGCCATTCCATGATGATTAAAACAGAGGTACTAATGTATAGATAAGGGATGGGCAACTTCCAAGGCTCCAGAGGCCATAGTGCCTATGCAGGGCTGTGCAAGTTCCTGCAAACCCCACCATCCACAAAACTATTCAACACAAGAATGGGTAATTTGAAAAAAGAAAAAGCCCCACGTGCCCTCTGGCACCCTCTTTTTAACATTAAAACATTGGAGGGCTGGGGAGGGGCTCTAGGGGTGATGAGGATTCAAAATATGGCAACATTACCCTCATGCTCTTTAAAGGACAAAAAGGATTTTCTGAGAAAAATGTTTCAATTTTAATTTTTTTAATTTTTGAGATTTGTAAGAGTATTGGGAGGATCTCAGAGGTGCTGAGGGATGCCTGCTGCCCACAGACTGCACATTGCCTGCAATGTTTCATCACTAAGGGAGAGAAACCAATGCTTAGGGAGAAAAGCCCTTCATTCCAAAGTATTCTCTCCACACTCCATTTTAATCAGAGAGCAAATGGAAGAGGAAGAGTCAAAACACACAGATGTTAACTTAGATCCTCTGTCCTGCCCCCATCCAATTCTTTCTTGGGGTCCTGCCTTTAACCTAGCCTGGTCTTCCTTACCTCCAGGCCCCAAGCAGACAGCCTCACCTGGGGACTGGTGTGGATGATGGAGAAACTGGGAGATCAGGATGTTGACTTGTGGGTGTTGAGGGCACGTCGACAAGGTCAGGCATGGCAGGTGATGTGCCCACTGTCTGGGTGCGCACCAGTTCTGGGTCCAACACAAAGAGCTCATCCTGGGAGATCTCTGTCACGTAATTAAGATGTTCCTGAAAAAGGTGTAAGTCAATCATTTATTTACACTATATGAGCCACCTGAGCCACCTGCAGTCAAATGTAATGGGCTACAACTCTCAGCACCCCCAAGATGTAGATGACTGCACAATCCTCAGGATGGAGTAGACTGCACCTTAAACAGGCAACATTTTGACCTCCATTTCCAGAAATTCACAATATAGGCCTTAAAACAATCACTTGAACAAAATCCTCAGAAACTTAATTTTCCCACCTGTAAAGAAGCTGTATTTTGATCCCAGATGCGGTGGTGGGAAAGGCTTCAAATATATGAAAAAAAATCTACTATAAGTTGTTCTATATGTACAGGATGACTGGCTACAGAATCAAAAAGAGGGATTCTCCTACATTTCTTAGATAGTTCCAGTTCTGCTTATACAACATCTCATATATTCAACTCTGCTATGTACTTGACCAGGACAACCAATCATACTTTCCTAATCCTCAACAATAAAGTAGTAAGTAAAGCAGACTATTTCAGTTTTTACATTAAAATCCCAGAAAATTATGGAAAAAATAATACTTTATCTTTTAATATTGCAGATCTGAGAAGTTTGACTTTTATTGCTGTTGTCACTGTTGTTCAAACATTCAGGATTCCAGGTGTCTTGAGGGTAAGAGGCTTGAACCCCCCCCCCCCAAACTATTACAAATATAGTATACTAATGCTACAAATAAACTTTGTGCTTCACTGGAGACAGTAACTAATTATTTTTATTTCAGAGCTCAAACAAGCACACATAAAGTTTCATAAGCCTTCCCTGTTGCCAGAGCATTGTTCTTGAGACCCACAGCGATATGCTGCAGTAAACATTTTTCCACCCAAGTGGATCAAGAAGAAAAGGAAATGGAAAGAAAGGTCTAGGAATTTTTGACGACAGGAAACAAGTATCTCTGACTTCAAGACTGAAACTCTTTATTCAATAAATTATAATCACAGGGCTTGAGACATTCTAAAGGAAATGAAAACCAAGATGTAAGCAGCACACACAGCTATTTCTACAGGGAGCATGCAGACAATCTCAGAGTACACAGACTCTGAGGAAGAAACCAGAGCTCACCTGGGCACGGTCTATTCTGTAAAAGCGATCTGCTGTAGTTGCTGCAAGAAAAAGAGGGAAAAATACTTTTTCATATAGTACTTTAGCATATTTAAATACTTTATATACATTACTGCAGTAATTCTTACTACACCCCTTTGAAATATAGCAAAATAGAGGGATGAGGCAGAGAGAATAGTGGTGTGCTTAAAAGGTATCTACGTAGTGAGTTCATGGCTGAAGGCAGATTTAAAGCACAGATGCTCCCTGGTTCATAACTTATTTTTTTTAGCCACCCTCAAAGCGATTCACGTAACCAACTAGACAGGAAGAAGTCATGGAATTATATGCAATGCATATCATGTCTGATTAGTGATTATTTATTCCAAAAGGAAAGTATATCAATGAGAACAGCAGAGGATTCCAAAGAGGTTCAGGAAATGATTATAATCTAAACTCAGTCATAATCATATTGGTGTCATCCTCCCATGCCTGCCCCTATCTAGCCCTCTTGACTAGTTCTATTCATGCCCACAAAGTCATTTTTTTTTTAAAAAGTCAAGCATTTTATATGCAAACTTCTTTGCCCACATAGAACCGAAAGAGATGCCATGGCACATTTGGAATGTTTTAAAAGAAGAACTGTTTCAGGAGCAGCACTACAATAGCATCCCATGAAATTCAATAATCCCAGAAGCTAAAACCATGCTGGCTCTGGAAATATGAAGAGGTCAGTAGTGAAAACATATCAATTGCCATCAGTGATGTCAGAGGCACAGCTGAATAGTGGTAGTCAACCTTACCGGCCAGCACATAATCACTATTTACTACCACCCAGCACACTCTACTTAGAGATTATAAAATTACATAGCTTGTGCTTACTGTTTTATAATCTAATATAAAAAATTGAGAGAGAGGAAGAAGGAATATGCACATGTTATGCATGCTAAAATGCTTTGAATTGCTTTTGTCTTTGGATTATTAAGGGGATAAGCAAGCTGCAGCGCAGCGCTGGAGAGGTAAGCCAGGAAGAGAGTTCTATGCCACAGTTAAACCTATGGATTCTTCAGCTCCTGCAAAGGAGAGCCACTAACACCCTTCACTTCTGTACCACATGCTGCTAAACCATGGTCAAGCAAACACCTGCAAAATTTGAAGAACTGAAGTCCCCAAAGGCATTGCAACACCCAGTAAACACATCAACCTGGAACAAGCCCATCTTTCAAGATGCAGCTGCTTCCTCTTCACAATAGAAAATGCTACACTGAAGGAATGCACAACAAATGAATAACAACCTCACACATACGGTGCTATAAACTGGTCATTTGGCAAGGCCTTCCATTCGAGCTGCAGTGGCCCTGTTCCAAGTGTCAGGTCTCAGATGAATCCAACAAAATATGCAGGAAGACAATTAAGGTTTTTTCCCCTCTTTCTCAACGTATCTTTGTTTCCTCAGAAATGAAGAATATTTATTAGAGAATGGCTGAAATCATGTTGTTTTCTTACACAGGCAGCAGAAGGCAATCCACTTGTTTCTACCCAGCAATTAACAAGTCTCCACTTGATTCTTGAACATGAGTAACCCTGCAGAACCTGCACCCCCAAAATGCAGTGGTGACTTTTTAAATTGACAGCTAGAAGTGAATGTTATGTGGTTTGCTTCCCACTTCCATAACAAAGCAACATGATTTGAGCCACTGAGCAGCAGAAATAAACTATCCATATTTGTTTTGTAGCTGTTCTGACACTCTCTGTGCACTTGGTCCATTTGTTTATAGGCGTAGGAGCTTTTGCCCCTTTGTGATACAATGATCCAAGTTTTAAACCCCATAACCAGAGTTTGAGGTTATATATGGTTATACTATAAAGACACTTTGGTACATTTATGTACCGTCAAGTTGAAACCAACTTACAGTAACCCTAATAGGGCTTTCAAGACACCCCCAGTGATAGGGCTGAGTGGAGATTCAAACCCAGGCCTCCTGAGTCCTAGTCTGTCATTCTATCCACTACAGCACATGATCAGACTGTGATACATACTAAGTGACTATTTAGGGATTTTTAAAAAATAATCTGCAATTGGTCTGGCCTTAATATATCAACTTCAGTTTCGACAAGGAGGCCTATGGTCAGGCTCAAGTTGCTATGGCTGGCCTCTACAAAGACTGGGGAATTCTCTTTGGAAATAGAGCAGGAGTGGTGGGGGAAGGGAAGGGTGTCCATGACACAAGCCAGAGCAGATTAGAGGAGTGAAAGAGCCTCGTTTATCCTGTCCTGGGGAGAGATTTACAGCCACAGAGCTGTTGATGAAGGCTAGCAATTCAACCATTTTAATGAGCCTGCATTGCCCTTGAATGCCACTCCAGCCTTTTCCACTGACACATTTTCCTCAATTTGGAACATGCTGCTGGGAAACTGGCAAAAAAGGAGAAAATAATTTGCTGTGGCAGTATCTGGGAATGAGGTCCTCATACGAGGGCACGGAAGAGACTGCTTCTTCTAGACCAGATCCCATAACCACTCTCTCTCTCTCACACACACACACACACAAACATATATATGTCTGGATCAGAGATTGCAGATAACAATGTGCATTTGAAAGAGCAATTTCCTCTTATTCTGGAGACTGAAGGATGAGATGAAAAAATGGGGATGTTAATGAGGTAGTAGCTGATACTGATGCAATGCCAGCACCTTACAATTCTTGAAACTCTGGCGGCCTTGGAAAAAGGGTAGGGACTAGAAATAAAAATAGAAAATTGGGAGCAGGGGAATGGGCATGACCCTACTAAGTAGGGTTGCCAGATGCATGGGTACCAAAAGGAGGACATAGAAAGACAAAAAAGAGGACAGAGGAGGACGTATTGAATGTTTCATTTGAATCGTTCTGGATTAAACCCGCAATCAATACAATTTTATTACAATAGCTGCCAATAAATGTCTCTTAGTGAACCGACCAAGAAACAGTCATGTTAAAAAATAAAAATAAATTCAATGGAGGCTTTTTTCAAAATACCAAAAAACATTATTTAAACAGCCAATTGTACCCGAACCCACCCCGGCCTGGCTGCGGAATCCCCCGGCCACTCACACTCTGCACAGACTCAGAGGCAACCTTGCTAATCTGGATGCCCAAACAAGGCTCTGGCACAGGAAGGGGGAAAGCGGCACCGGGCAAAACCGAATGAGGCAGCCTCCCCTCCCCCGAGAGTCATAAGTTCATAAGTTGGGGAGTGTGGGAGTTGGAGTCCCTGAAAGGGACTTTGAACACACACAGTCTGGGCGCTCGCCTTCCCATCGATGCGCTCGGGCGCTGCTTGCTCCTGCCTGGCTCGGCGGGTGGCGCTCCACTCATGCTGCTTTTCTGGGCTCCACGTGGGCTGGGTGGGCATGGCAGATTGCCGAGCAGCCGCCACCGCAGCGGGAGGAGGCGAGGGCTGTGCTCCAGTGCCGGCGGCAGGTAACAGGGGGTGGGCAGGCGGGTGGGGGTGGGGAAAGACAGGGGGAGGGGGGGTCCTTCCACCTCTCCCCCTCCCATCCAAAATTATAACATAAAATATACAAAAGCCTGACATTTAAAGGTTTTTATCTTTGCCTGCCTGACGGAGGACATTAGGCTAAAAAGGAGGACATGTCCTCCTTTTGCCTGACGTCTGGCAACCCTACTACTAGGGGAAAGAAAAGATATTTGAAGGAAGGATGGAGAACTTTCTCTAGACCCCAAGTATGGAAAAAGGCTGAGGTGAAACTATGGCCTGCCACAACCACCTTGCATTGACTCTGGCCAATTTGCTTCAGCTTCCTGCGCCGCCGAACTCTCCCTTCGCCCCTCTTCAATGTCATTGCACCAGGGTCTCCTCTTTCATTAGGCCTCTAAGGCCCGCTGCAAACCTGGTAGAGGGAGGCTTGTTGCTGTTTGGAAGCTCAGTGCTGCAAACAGGCCCAACAGGCCACGGAAGTTGCTCCCTGTGTGTTTGGGAATTCATTCCAGCATGGCTACAGGGGCACAAAAGCCCCTATTGTCCCTGCCTGTGGGAGAGTCTCGGGGTTTTGCTCAAAGTAAAACTGAGAAACAGCAAGAAATGTGCTAGTAAAAGTGAACTGCACAGCCTTGGCCCTTCAGGTGGTGGCAGGGGTAGAAAGGGGGAGAAGAGGGGCTGAGAAAGGAGTTGGAACAAAGCTGTGTTTGTAAACAGGCCTCTGTTGCCCTGCCGAGCTCTTGGGGGGCTCTTGCAAAACACAGCCGGTTGGGTCACAGGCCCAGCAAGGGTAAAAACCAAAACAAAACCAGCCACTCTTCCTTCTCCTGGTCTCATTACTTCCCCAGTGCTAAAGCGGTAATTGAATCTGACGCACAAAAGGTAACTCTGAATGCAGAATATATTCATTGGCCCCAGGAACTAATGCTTGGAGGAGCCTAGTGAAACAGCCACAGTTTCCTCACACTTGCTCCGACAGAGCCATCTGCTGGAAAACCAGAGGATTTACTATGCAGCAGAGAGACGACCGAGTCCCTTGTGCGAACACAGGGCCAAGAGATGTAAACATCATCAGATTCTGCCACAATGCTTCAGAGTGCTGTGGTGGCATGGATCACTGCTTTATATGTCCTGCTCAGAGAAAGGGGAACTTGTCCTGTTTAGCATCCTCCTTCCTTAGGCACAGATTTAACTCTAACGGAACACAGAGCTTAGAAAAGCTTCTTCTTTTTACTACAACCCACAGTCAGCATATCCAGTGGATATGCTGGCTGAAAGAATCTGGGAGTTGTAGTCAAGAAAGTATATTTTCTAAGTTCTGTATGAGTCAAACCATCACTAGTATTATCTAAACTGATGACTAGTGGTTCTCTTAATTTTTCAGAGAGGGGAATTTCCCAGCTTTACTTAAGATGCCTGATAATGAACCTAACAATTTCTTAGGTATGCTTCTTCCCTGAGTTCAATTTTTTTAAAAATAAATGATGAGCTATTTAGCAGTTTCTGTTGCAATCTACTACAGTACTGCCCGCTAGAACCCTAAAGTAGCAAGTCCAAATGACACATAGGCTAAGCTTGGGAAAAATAGTTGTTTGGGCTACTGGGAAATACTAAGAACACATTTAAAAGCAACAGAGCACAACGATCCATTCAACACCCCCCGCCCCCAGACAGCCAGTCACTAAGGAAAAGCCTGCCTAAAAAGAAAGGTCTTTGCCTGCTTACAGAAGGAGAACAAAGATGGGGCCAGACTTGGAAGCTATAGTTCAAAAAAGTAACATTTCCAAACTCTACCTAGTGGTATTGTTATAACAGAAGAGAGGGAACTCTCTTGAAATTTTAGTCTAGGGAAAAGGATCGACTGCACAACTTTAGGTTTACAACACTTGAGACAGACACTCTACTACTGTAGGCCTGTAAAGTGCTGTCTGCAGCAAGCCAGTACTACTAGAGGATATTATGTTTTTCATGGGTGGGCATGAGTTTCCACTGAAATCCTACCTGGCTCAAATACCGTACATACTGTTCACACACCTAGTCATCTCTCTCTCCCCAGCCGTTGTCCACAGTGCTAATTACTGAGTTGGGAAAAAAGCAACTGGAAACTATATAAAGTCTTCTGCATTTTTCACATAAAGGAAAAGAATATGCCAGGAGACAGGATAGCCAGCCCATTTCAAGTCAAATTCAACTGGTTGAAGGAGAGGAGGGATGCACCCAGAGGTTAGTGCAGATGGACACAGAATATTCTCAAATCTCTCCCCCGTGCCCAACCCTTTGAACTGAATTTCCAAGCTAAGACATTTCTGTTAACCTATTCACCAACCAAGTTAATTCAATATGGTACTAATACAAGGAGGCATACTAGGCAGAGGTATTGACTAGAGGAGTTGGATGAAGCCTGACTGGCATCTCCAAAGGAACCCCTCAGTGTTGTTTGGGCTCGGAATAAAACAGAATGATAACTATAGAAGCATCCTCCATGACTGCATGCATGCACTCACAGCAAATGTATCTGATATGGTAACTTAAGGCAAAAATAGATAGCGATGCACCACCTCCAGCCTATTGGCTATCTCTATAAAGATAGTGTATATTTGCAGATACCTATACATCTATAAACATATGTACTCACAGTCAAGGAAGCACCACTTGGGGGATAGCTTCTGGCATGACAGTGTCTTTGGCTTGGCTCCATCCCCTTCCTGCATTACAATAAAACAAAACATTACAATAAACTGCCTTTCCATCCATGTCATAGTTTCATACATTTCTTCCAGCATGCTCCTGCACAAGTGAATGCAATCTATGTTTTTTGAGAGAAACATGAAGGCTAGAGCATGTACGGGCACACTGAATGGCACTGGACAGATACTGATGCACATGCCTCATGTATGACAGAAGCAGGAAAAGGGAAAGAAGGGGCTTCCAGCAACCAAGAGAGGGAGAGGATACACACCTGAGGAAATAGGCTCTGAACATTGGAAGGGCATGAAGAGAAATCCTGCAGAAAGGGAAGGAGCTGGATTATTGCAACACACATGACACATCTGCATCTTTCCCACAGGGATCTGCAGCTGGCTCCAATGGACTTGCATTAGTTTGTGTAATGCAAGAATGGAGTCCACATCTCACTGCACGGAAAGGGCCATCCCAGGTGCAGAGAATAAAATTTGGGGGGAAAATGGGGGAAAGATGGTGAAATCATATGTTAGGAAATCATGAGATTGCAGTTCGAGTGTGCATCAGGCTACACCAGCCCATCCAGGAAGTATATTTAATCACTGCTGTTTCCTTGAAATGAATATTGTGAATGGTGCTTTTATTTCAGACTTTTAGGAACGTTTTTTCCTCCTAATTACAGCTAATGTTCACTGATGCTGCAGTTCTACTTCTCAGTCTTGCCACCTTCTGAAAGCTTGAAGTCTCTATTTGTGCTTTTTACTCAAATAGAGACTTCAAGCTTTCAGAAGGTGGCAAGACTGAGAAGTGCTTTTTACTCAAGTGCACAATGTGGAGTGACAATCATGGTGTGAAAAGTATGGTTTTCGGACTTCACATTGGGTAGAATTAGCTTTAGAAGAACATACCTTGTCCTGGAGAAGAATTCTGAACATTTTATTGGGAGCTAGTTTATGAATACCATCTATAGTACACTGGAACTCTCCCTTTAACAGATAAATTTAAACTGCAAGAGAACCAACTAGAACTGCATGGGGGGAAATGGTCAATTCAAGGTCTTGATTGTTTGCTTTATTTGTAGGGCAGTTTTTAAAAGAAACTCTCTTATCTTAAATTGTTCAGTAAAGACACTCTTTTCCCAACATGCGTAACTACCTAGGAACACTGTTGTCTTCTAATGTTTTAAAAAAACAGGGAAATTCCCAAAACGGAAAAAGGAAGCCTTAAGTTTTAAAGGAAAGTTATGTTTGAAGTTAGGCTTGCCCCCCACCCCCCCAAGTAAGAAAATTTGGATAAGAAATCACTTTCCCCCCCATCTTCACTCAGATAATGGGCACGGGCACTCTAATGCAATTTTTGTGTGTGTATCAACTTCTAAGCCAACTTGCTATGATAGGAATATTGGTCAAAGTGCATTATCAGGGATTTAATGTGTCCCCCAAGTACTCTATTAAACAAAATTTGGACTTAAAATGTGTCTTCCTGCCTGCCCAAACATAATTCTATTTTTTTAAAAAAAGGTCACTAGAGGGCATGAAATCCCCCCTCCCCAATTTTAGAAAGCCTTAAAAAAAGTATTCAGGGGGGCATGAATGGGATGTGAGACTAGATATGGCCTTTCAAGGTTGAAGGGACCACATGCAATCCTTGAATTGCTAGAAATTGCCCATTGCTACACTAAAGCATAAACCCACTAGACAGACCACCCTTTATATTCATGGTAAGCAAGAACTGAAACAAACTTCTGCTTTAATTCCAGTCATATGCCACTTAAATAGCACTAAGATTATGTCAAGGGTACATTCTCTCCCCCCCCCCCCCCCGCATCTTCCAAATGATTGTGTAGACTCTTACTTCCTGCAGCCTCTCAATGTGAGTCCGGCACAACTCCAGGTCACTGTCTCCTGGCACAACAATAATTCCCAGAGGCACAGCTGAAAAGTTAAATCAGAAAATATATTTCAGCCTGCTGCCCAGATTCATAACAACCCAGCCTCCTAGATTTTCACTTAACAAGAGGCAGGAGACAATTAATGTGTGCAGCCCACATATACACTTTCTTAATAGAAACTCCTAATTTCAGAGTACTCCCTGGAGAAGTCTTCTGGGCATGCAGAAATTTAGCTCATCAGGAAAAATGCTAAACCAGATGCACTAGCATCTCACAAGCAGGAAATTCTAATGTGGGAGCTCTTTCAAACAAGATACCATTTGGTAGGATGTTATTGTGTTACATTCATTAAATATGAACAGGCTGAGCAAAAAGGCAGAAGGTCAAAAGGTGCTCGTTTTTTGATGCCAGTTGCTTTTCCACACTGTCTTGTTGTAACCAAGTATGTTTAGCTACACAGCCATGGCCCAGGGCCCTAGGATATCCCTGCAGGCTCCCCTTATCTATAGAGGCCCCAACAGCCTGGGTTAAGTTTCCAGCTACTCACAGGCCTCCTTCAACTTCTCCTTGTCGTAATGAAGTGCCTCATAGTCACGCATGCCAATTCGGCTCACACGAATTCTAAGACGTTCTGGAACCGGCTGCTGACTGCATAGTAGGAAGAAAACATTAAAGAACAATTAGGGGGTGTGCCCAATGTGTGCTGTCGGCAGATTGAACTACCCACCTTAAGATACATGGGATGTTAAAGGAGTCCCAATCCAACACTCTGTCCACCACACTGATTCTCAACAATTAGGGAAGGCCCACTAAAATGGGAAAGTGGATATTGTTGTGGATGGGGAAGGGGAGAAAGGGAAGCCTAATAAAATCCCAGAAAGCATCAGGAAATGTTTCAAAATAACAACATCTATTAATAGTATTAAACTAACAACTTGCTTGTGGGCATTTGTTGACTCTACTCCTTTGTCTGGCCTAACAGCCACTCCATGCTTACAGTGTGAACAGAACAAAGGAAAGGGTGCCACAACTCCCAGCTTTTTTGAGAATATTCTCTTTTATACAATAACGATTGCACCTCAAACACTGATTACTCCACAGGGGAGACAGAAAACTCTCCCAAACCTGCCCCTTTCAGACTACCTATAACGTGCTTGGAGACATAATACAAATTCATCTTCTCACTTCTCCAAAGGGAGTGATTACACAGCTAGAAAAATGCAAAAGGATCTGCTGTGAAGTTGCAGCTGAGAATTCAGGTTTCTCAGGGTTAATTTGCATCACCTGACCACACAGGAGACAGCAGAGAGAGGGGAAGAATTCAGCCTTGTGTTAACACTTTGAATCCTCTCTTCCCCATTCCTGTTGCCTGGGCCTGTTTGTTTTCCTCTTCTCTTCCCGTTCCATTTCTTTCTTTCTGCTTGCTGTGAAAGTGCTAAGGCAACTAAGTGATGAAAGGAGGAAAAAGAGGGAGGAATGAGCAGAGAGAAGCAAAGTATCAGCCTTGTTTCTGGCTTGTTAAGGCAGCTCTGTTCTGGCCCTCTGGAATTTCAGCAGACATAGAGCAGAGCTACTTTAACAAGCTGGAAACAAGACTGATTCATAACTTCCTTTTCTCTCTCTCTCTCTGCCAATTCCTTCTCCCCCACCCCTCCTTAAGGTCACCAAGCTATCCTACTAGGAAAGCAAGTCTTTAAAAGAAAATAAAAGGGAGGAAAGGTGAAAACAAGCAGATCCAGGCACCAAGTGAGGGGAAGAGAGGACTCAAGTGATAGCCAGTTTCACGGCTGCTGGAGCAAGCCAGAATGGCTTCAAATAATACGGCTACAAACCCCTCCATGTCAGCTCAGGTGACGGCACCACCTGAACTGATATGAATGTATTCAATTCCAAAAAAGTAGAAGCACCACCCTCCGAGGAAAAAAAATGGATTGGGGAGAAAAATTCTGCGCTGATTGTCAGTGACTTGTGTGCCATGGAAAATAATATGAATCTGGCCATGTGGTTGCCCCCTAACACAATGTAGGAAGCTATGCACCTTGGAGCTTGTGCCAATTATCAATTTCTCTGAGTCAGTGATACAATTCTTCACCCAAACCAAGTGGGGCACTGAGGGACTCTTTATTTCTTCAGAATCCCCTCCTGTGGGCTTCCATGACCTCTATTCCTTTCTTACCTCCATTTCAAAAGATTGTGCATTAAACAGAGAGTATTTATTATTATTATTATTATTATTATTATTATTATTATTATTATTATTATTATTATTATTAGTATTAGTATTAGTATTAGTATTAATTTATTTATTTATTTATTTATTTATTTATTTATTTATTTATTTATTTATTTATATCCCGCCCATCTGGTATATTCTACCACTCTGGGCGGCTAGAGTAGAGAGGATGGAAGGGAGATATTTTATGGAGTTCAGAATAGTTTGTTCAGTAGTTAGTGAACTCCTTGTACTGGTGCTAGAGATTTTAACTCTTGGCAGTTTACTAGATTTTATACATTTTAAATGATTAGAAATAGCTTTCTGATGGCTTCAGGTACAGTGACGTCTAGCAGAAATCTTTGAAATACACTGAGAGAGAAATTCAACTCAACTAAGCTCAAATAACCCTTGAGATCACCAAGTGCTCCTGGTAAAGGAAAAGGAATCTGCCATGTTAGCAGAGCAGAAGATCACCAAAATGTAAGAATTAATTCTTTTAACAATTGAGGCAACCTTCATTTCTTGCACCACCCCCCCCCATATCAGTCAGAACATACTCATTAAGCAGGGGCATGGAGTTGCGCCTCTTGGTCTTCTGCACCATGTTGGCCTGGTTGCGCAGGGAAATACGGATACAGGATGCACCCAGCTTACAGGGCTCTCCATCCACTTGCATGGGAATGGTCTTGGAAGTGGTGAGCAGCACCTCTCGGCACTGGTGCAGCCGCTCCCCATGGCCACCAACTTGCAATGCTGCCTGCAAAAGAAGGAGGAGTGTGAACGGGAAAGAAGACAAACACTCATCCGCCACTTGTTGATTATATGGGAACTGAATGTGGTCATATAAAGAAGTTGCCACTGTTCTCACCAATTGTGGACAGTAATCGCTTAGTTAGTTTTTGTTTGTTCAGGATATAGCCAGATGTGTTGGAAATCCCAGGAGTTCCTGTTTTCCCAGGACAATCTCAGTTGGCACAGGCAGAATGAAGTAGTAAGTCCTTATGCGTAACGGGTTCACTTCTTGCACCTGACTCACCAGCCATTAGTGGCTAGACTGACTTACCAGGGATGTCATGGTGAAGCCAATGACCTCAAGGCAACCATCATCATGGCGCTGGGGCTCAAAATCATGGTGCTCTCCAGGATTGCCCCAAGGCATGGTGCCTGCACAGTACCTGCACATAGATGGGGGCAAAGGGAAGACTGTTAGGGATAGACAACAGCACACTTTGAATCCTGGCCAGTGGAAGTCAGAGGATGAGAGGTAGTGAAAAAGAGGGGCTGTTTTGCAGGAAGAGCAACCACCCACCTTGGAATGTTTAGGAAGACAAGGCATTGAGGCTTCAGATCCTGGATCTTGGGGGTCAAGTCTGTTCCATCACACTAATTTAAAGGAGAGGGGGGAAAAAGGCAACAGACAGCTGACAAGGCTTGCTGCAACAAGGCAAAATCTCAGACACACTCTCTTTCTTCTCTGTAGGGAAAACAAACTCTCCCTGTTTCCCAATGTAAGAGAGCTTTCCTGAAGGCAACTTGTTCATCCAGTGCTTTCTATGGTACCCATATCCTAACACTGCAGCAGACCAACCTTCACATTCCACCCAATTGGGCATTTTGAGGCCTCAAAATGCCCAGTCAACTCCCTGACATACTCACCACCACTTTGATATGCTTTGCTAAGTCTCTGGAGCTCCCCATGAGGAAATCAGAAAATGCCGTCTGCCAGAAGAAATAAAACCTAGTTAGTCCCACAGAGGATCACTTTGCATTATTCCAACCCAGATGTAAATGAAAGTGGAGAAAGAAGATGCATTTGAGCCAATATCACCACTTTTATTATGTTTGCATATGTACAATTGTCTTCATGTCTCAAATGAACAAAACAGAATAGCAAGGAAAGCAGTTTGAACAGGAATGGTGCAGCATGAACACTCCTAACTGCTTCCTACTACGCTGACAGTCTTCTCATTGACACTGACACTGTTACATGGAATAGCACACACTTGACTTGGACAACTCTGAATGTGTATTTGTGACATTGCTATATCAAGACAACATTCTTGTTGGGCATCTCGCGTCTTGTGATGAGATGAAAATGCTCCCTTGCTACATGCATGGACTGGAGGCTAGAGGCAGAAAAACTACATTTAAAGCAAGGAGTGGGGGAAGTAGCTACTGCGTTTCCTAATACACCCCCTACAGCTGTATGTTTCTAGATTTTCTTCTGTCTTTTTACCCAAAATCTCCATTACCTCCATGTGTACATTTTGCAGAAAAGGTTCCACAAAGATCTTTAGATCTAGCACTGATTTCATCAGAACTTTTCAAACTATTTTTTTTTTTTTTGAAAAAGGCTTGGCAATGCTTTCTATCTACTGACAATAAATCAGCATTTCTACCTCTCTTCTGTCCAACAGTCTCCACTTGCCTTGCTGTGTAGATTTTAAATTGTGAAACCCCATGCTGCAAATGTATTCTTCTCATAATTATAAGTATGTCTAGGAGTAACAACCTAGGCACTCTAATGGAATGTACAGCCAGATACTTTGCATGTGAAAAGAAGTTTAGACTAGTTTTGACAGAACATCCAGCATGTGAACTCACCCCAGCATAGAACATTTTATTCCGAAATCGGCTGTTGAATTTCTCTGGATTAGCCTCTGAAGAAAGAGGGCTGTTATCAGTCACATGTTCTCAGCAAGCATTGCCCACCCACCCCCACATCATGGCTGCAGTGTATTCTATGCTGCAGTTTTTCTATAGACACAGAAAAATAACATATCTGTGAAGAGAGCACCTGCAGAGGTTGTAAAAATTACTTTTCTGGACTGCAACCCCCAGATCTCCCAACCAGCATGACCACTAGCTTTGCTCCCTATATGCTCCAAAGCTGACAATAACTTGTCTCAACACATTCATGACAGTATGTTGTGTCACAGGATTAGTGCACTGGGGCTGGTTCAGCATTAAGAATAAAATGATCCTTCACATCTTAGGTTGAATGGAAAGACTTTTGTTGCCAAAACAATTGTCTTCCAATCATTATGTTTCCTTCTTGCAACCCTCCTACGCTCATTAAGCAAGTTATAACTTCTCCGCCTCCAGTTCATCATCTCCCCCTGCCACAAAAAGCCACAGCTATGCCTTCTCACATCTCCCCATCTTCCTGCTTCTTGGCTGTGGCAGGGTGCCATTTACCTCGGGACTCATGGAATTCCAGCGTCACACGAGCATCAAAACCAAGACTGAAATAATTATTGAAAACATCAAGAGGGAGCTGAAATAGACAAAAAGAAGCAGCAAGTTGGAACCATAATGAAGGCAACTTTTCAACTAGTCTTTCGATGTTTGTAAGTAACTGATATACAAGAAAGGAATGCGAACTCCCTTGACATTCTCCTGTAAAGAATTTGCAGGGCACTTTGCAGACAAAATTGCTTGCATCTCCTCTGATTTGGATACTGTGGTGGACTAGGAGCCAGCACACACATGGTGGATATGACTTTGGCCTTTGCTTGTCCCAAGGTAATGGATACATTTCAATTTGTGCAGCCTCTAGGTGTGGAGAGAATCCTTGGAGAGCTGAGAGCCACCATCTGTGTCCTGGATCCTTGTCCTTTCTGGCTTAGTGAAGTGAAGTGAAGAGTGAAGTGAAAGTGAAGAGAGAGTGACACTATATTGGTGGATAAAGGGAGTGAGAGAGAGACCTATAATTTCTCCAGGTGGGGGATTAAGGAGCTCATGAGCTGGACAAATTGCAACACGGAAAACAGCAGGTGGGAAAAGGATTAAAGCACACCCATACCCCAATTCTCTATTTGGGACGACCCTTTGGAAGTGACTTTAACATTGAATGCATCTTCAGTTTCACTTCCAAATAACACATCACATGTTAGGAATAAACAGAAATGAAAAGAGAAAGTCCAGATACTAATTTTGCTGGACCCAAGCTACAGATTTCCGCAGAAAGCATCAATCCTGCTGGATTTTGGATTACTCCAACATGCCATCACACCCTTTATAATTAACGCCGAGACAGGACCTGGACATTTGTACTTTACTCACATTCTTACATGGGATGTATAATCTGCTGTTATTCCATTATTATGAATGTGCAAACAAAAGACTACATAGAACTCTGAAGAACTGCCAACTCTCAAAAAAAAAAAAAAAAAAAACCCATAACTATAAAGGCTAGTAGCAAGGGAACAGGCTGCAAACTGGTGGTGGTTGGTTTCTCCTGCCCCCACCATAACACATAATGTTTCTTTTTTTACATTCACACTAATTTGTTCTTATTTGTTTGTTTGTTTGTTTACTTTATATACCATCCAATAGTGTGGTACACAGTCTCTGAACCGTTAACAACCAATTCATATAAACTACAAATAATACAATAACAATTATAAACATAATCAAACAATAAACGAGAAAATAAAATAACATGATTCGCTGAATCTGACATAAGTAAACAAATTTAAACCACAGTTGGACATCAAATGACACACATTAATAAAAGGCACTTTAACTATTCTGTTTTAAGTAACTTCTTAAAAACTGGGAGGGCGGGCACCTGGCAAACCTATATGAGACCCAGTGTGAGAGAAGGAATAGAGAAACGTGCTCAGCACACTGTATTTGGGAGCAGCAGCTGAAGTAAAAGTGCAGGATATTAACACTGGGTTTAGAGTTAGGTGCTACAGGTCTTACCTTTTCTGTTGCTGCCTCATCCTTCTCGTCAGGGTTTGCATCAATGTTCGGCTCTACCTGCAGATTCCAGCGGTCAAGCTGCACAATCTCCCCCTCTTCTACATGTGACAGAATCTTTGACAAGGGCTCATCTGTATAACCCTATGAGTTGAGATATTTTCATTTATTTATTTCATTTATACTCTGCCTTTATACACAGAATCAAGGAAGCTTACAAAATGATTTTTTAAACTAATTCTGCTAAAAGCAAGAAAGAAATAATATCTATGCATTTAAATATTTAATAAGATCAAAGGACCTCTAACTGAAAACACTATTGGTTGCACAAAGCCCTCAAACTCTGGACCAGTGGTTTCATGTATATGTTAAATAGCATCGAGAGAAAACTGGGCTCTGAGAGACTCCACAGGCCAAAGGAAAGTATGTCATGCAGGAAGCCCCCAGTGCAGCCTTTTGAACTTATCCCTCCAGGGAGGCCCAGAACCAATGCAAAACTGTCTCCAAGTTCTGTCCCAAACAGATGACCTAGAAAGATACCATGGTCAATGGTACCAAATGCAGGTGAGAGGTCCAGCAGAAGAACCATCAGGGACATACTTCCTCTATCAAGTTCCCAGCATCAAGGCGATCAAAGCTATCTGCATCCCATAACCAGTCCTAAAGCCAATGTTCTTTATGAACAACTGAGACAGAGAAGAATAAAAATCTTTAGCTGGCTCTCAAAACAGACTCATTTAAAAATACTAAGTACTGAATGGTTCACTGAACTGGAAGATTCTTACCCCACCCCAGTTCAGTGTCCTTGCCAGGTCATTTCCTGTCCCCAAAGGAAGGATGGCCACAGGAGGTGGAGGATGCAGGCGTAACTGGTCCAAGACAGAGAGGATCCACCCCACCTATCAGATGAAGCAGAATATGAATGAAGACAAGGTTTCCTCCCAACCCCTCTTGTACTATTGCAAGCCAGGGTTATTCAATGCAGATAAGAAGTATGAAATTCAGGAAAGTTAAAAGGAAGTACTTCATACAGCACAGTTAAACACAGTTAAGTGATCAATAGCTCTTGCTGCCACAAGATCTACTGATTGCTTCCATCCTGTACAGCTTTAAAAGGGAATTAGATAAGTCCATGGAGGATAAAGATATCAAGGTGTGATGGGTGTTATCTATAGTGCCAAAGGCAGTGTAGCTTTCAGTATCACTTTCTAGAGAACACAAGCAGGAGGCTGCTACTTCATTCGTGGTCTGCTGTGGGTTTCTTATAGGCATCTGATTGTTCAGTTTTGAAAGAAAATCCAGGACTAAACAGACCTTTGGACTGATCTAGACTAGCGCTGTTCTGTGATTTAGCTAGCATTTTAGCTGAAGAGTGAACACTGGAAACTGGGACATATCATCTTTACTAATTATAGCTGTGTTCCAGAATTTGGTCGGCCCATACTTTTCATATGAGTCACAGTTATGAAACTATCTGCCCTCTGAAAGAACACAGGTCCAGGTTCTGCTGTGAGTGCACAGCTTCATCTTTCTATAGTTCATCAAGTGCTAAACAGATCAACGGTCACTTACCGTACCATCACCCCCACATGCCAGAATCCGTAAGTTATGCACTTTACGATACATTTCTAACCTGCACAAAAACCCAGAAAGAGTGCCAGTGAAGATAGGAAAAGTGGAATAAGTCATGTGAATCTTAATCATAGTCCTGGGTGCGTGTGTGTCTCTGTGTGTGTGGTATGCCTTCATTCTGGTGGACACAAGAGTATGCTCAAATCACAAAGGACTCTTTGTGACTTGGACTACATTACTTAGATCTAGGTATCAGATCTAGTATCTAAGCTCAAAATTACCGTGTCTTTCTTTCTACAAGAAGCAGAAGGCCAGTTTAGGAGAACTGAAGTACTATCTGTAGCATGAGTACAACTGCATCTAAATGTTATGCTAAAGCAGGGTTGGCCAACCTCTGGCCTGCAGGCAATATGTGAACCATGGAACATATGTGGCACCCAAGACCCATTGTGGTACATATGGCACCCCACAGCCCCAGCACACCTGGGATCCTGCAGCACTTCCAAAAATTTTTTTAAAAAGAGGGAAAAAATACACTTTGCTCAAAATATCCACTTGTGGCCTTGAGCGGCAGTGTGGTCTTTGGCCAGATGGGCGGTATAAAAGTGTAACAAACAAACAAACAAACAAACAAACAAACTTACTTCGTCATGTTTTGGGCCCCCAGCACCCCTCCACCTCCCAAAACTATGAAAATGTTAAAAAATTTCTTATCATTAACCACTAAAAGATGTAAGAGGGCTTTTCCAGTTTAACCACTCCCCCTTTTTTATTGTAGCAAAATTTACAGAAACTGTTAGCTTTAAATTTCTTTTAAAATATTTAAATATGAAATATGAATGTCAGGGCTACACCTCTCCCCTTTAGCTCCAGCCCCTTGGAAGTGTGGCCTTCAGGTTGCCAGGAAATCTGAAAAATGGCTCTTAGGACCCACTGAAGTCACCCACTCCTATGCTAGAGCTTTGTTATAAATCTGAGAAACTTAGGTTGACATACAAAGCTTGCATGGTGGTCCACTTGCGATAAAGCATTCTCTTTTATCTTAATCCATCTCACAGTGTTGTTTAGTCCTCTTCTTTTCTTTAGACCAGTGATTTTTGACAAATTATACTTCACAGTATGTCAGACAGTTTTGAGTGGCACTGGTTGAAAATACCCACTTTGAAGAGCTAAAGATTAGCAGGATTATGAACTGGTTTGACTTTTAGATTTTGTTGAACTCCAACTCTTATCAGTCTCAGCAAGCATGGCGAAGGGCCAATGCTGATGGAAACTGTAGTCCAACAGCACCTGGAAGTCAACAGATCTTGCAATGTTGCATCCAGATGCATATCCATTTAGCTTCCGAAATGGCATAAATTCACCAAGAGCAATGAAAGATCTCCTGCCACCTAAGGCAAAAGCAAAGTATCATCCCTGATTGTACCAGTGCATTGGAATACAAACCACAGGAGAGGAAGGGGTAGCCAGTGGCCATATCTCCCCTAGCTGGCTGTCCTGTACCTCTGCCTGGCTTGAAACATGGTGAAGTGGTCCTATTGACCACCTGCCAGAAAACAAGGCAGATATGGCAAGTGCAGCACCTGCCAGCTAGGTTTGTTGCACCACACACACACCTAGAAGTTGTGGGGAGGGAGGATGCATTAATAGCATCCTCTTCAACCCCCCCCCCCCACACCAAAGGAGAGAGATGCAGGTGATGGACATAGCCTCCAAAACTGTGAGAGACTGGATTTACCAGGCAGGGCTCACTGCTCTCTTGGTATGTGGCCCTGAGGGTGATGAGCACCACCACCTTCTAAGGAGTGACTACAAAAATCACCTGTGTGATTTTCCTAGTCACTCCTCCCACAAGGCCTGGCTCTGAGGAGCCCTTCGAGTTAAAAGGTCGAGGAAGCAGTCGCTCTGGAAAGCTATGCACAGTATCAGCAGCTCTCCAAAATGCTTGGGACCCTGCCACATAAAGCAACCACCCCACTGGGGCCAGTGTAAGAGCTAGCTCTGTGCATCAGCTGCTCCCAAGACTCTTCACTTTTCTGAGTTTAAAGTGCCACACCATCCCTTTTTGGAAGTAAGTAAAGTGCCAATGCAGTAAATAAATAAAGACAGATTATATGGGCACTTTCCCAGGAATTTCACTCCTCTCCTGGAAAGGAGGCATTGCTGCAGTGAAAGGACTAGGTTTTCCCCAAACTGTTACTCACGCCTCTTTGGGGCCTCCTTGGCTTAGGTCAAAAACTTGTCGAGGGTTGAGGTACCACATAAATGATTGGATTATCTTTGTTCCCTAAAAGCACAGAGAAAGAAAGGAGCCAAGAAAATTGGAAACAAGCTGCAGAAGAACTGAGGCTAAAAGATGAACAGGGTAGCATATGTTTGCAACCAAAATTCTGGAATATTAGAAGATTAAGCCTACCTGATTTCCACCACTTTTGGGGTTCACAAACACCAATAATGGCTTCATAAGTGGTGCTGGAATGGGCTTGATAACAAAGGGTTTCCATCGCCCTTCCTGTAAGAGATACAGCGTAAGACACATGGAAAAAAGAAAAGAAATTTGGCTCATTTTGTAGGAGCTTTGATACTACAAACCACTAAATCTCACATTATCTTCTGAAATCTGTGGTGCAAAATTGGACAAATGTGCATGAATTAATGGGCAAGATTTGTTCCCACTAGGTAATATAAACAGTAGGTGAATAGACCTTTTAGCAGATGCTGCAGTTTTAGGTTGTTTTCTTGAGAACGTCTGCAGAAGCAGGAACAAACATAATGGGAAGTATGGCCATATCCATTCTGACGTGTAAGGGTGCGATCAGATGGTGAGAAACGATCATGTCTGATCACACTGGAAAGGGTTACTTTGCTGGGAGCGACCTCCCTCAGAGGACTCCAGCCCACCCCGCCAAAAGAGTAGCCCTGCTGCTGGACCAAAAGCGCCCAGCCTGGACATAGATCAGGATCGGATCACTATTGCCCATACATCGTGTGATCACTATGAAACAGCTCACACCAGACTGTGTCACAAGTGGTCCAAAATGTGAGCTATTTCCCCATCTGATAGCAACCTCAGTTTCATTCATAAAATATCAAACTGTTCTCAGCTTCTCCTTTGGGCTGCCATCCCTATCAGCCTAGAAAAGCAAGCAATCTCCATTTGGACTGCTACAAACCACGCCTCTACCTCCTAAGCAAAGCAGCAAAAAACAACAACAAAAAAACCCCAACAAAAACACTTAATCCAAAGTGTTCTATTGGAACTGCTCCACACTTAATGAATGTGTTGTATCAAGATGAAGTAAGCAGCACACTTCAGGTTCAAAAACATCCTTAAAAGAAATGACCAGTTCTTCATAACCATCAATACATGATTTCATTGCATGGCCATTAGTTTACTACGCTACGTCTATGCAAACAGGCAGGAGCTAATTCTGCACCTAAGCAAAGTTCATATTCAGAACCCTTTTGTAAACTGAGAGCCGATAATCATGTAACAAAATTATATACTACTAGTGATCAACAGAGAGCAGTTGTTCTGTGACTAAGAAGGAACTGAATGGACCAGCAAACCAGACTCCTGGCAGTTGTCTGGTTGAGCTGAAGCCAGCAGATTCTTAGCCTCTAATGAGGTGATCCCCTTAAGGGACCTTGGGGTGGGCCCCGGTTTGGAGGCTAGCCAGACTGGTGCTCATCCCAAGTGACAGGGAGCCACACCAAGTGGCCAAGCACCCAGGAGATACCCCCAGATGTTATTATTCCAACAGGTCTCCCAGCCCCCTAGCTGAGGTAGTGGTCACCAATCAGAAGTTATGTCAGCTGATGTGGAATATGACCTGGCCCCGATGCTATGCCAAATTGATACAGATTTAACCAATAAAGTTGTGGCCAATTTTCTAATTGTAAACATATGTTTGGTATGAGTTATTCTGAGGAGCAGGGCAACCAGGATGTCATTTGGTCATGCAAGTTGGCTTGTTCAGAAGCTGGTATGTGTATTTTCCAGGTTAAGACAAAATGTGAAACTGGGGTAGATTAGAAGCTGCCTTCCAGCATCTCTCAGAATATTTGTCACCTGTGGGTTGGAGATGAGATTTTTACATTTACACTCACACTAGGTGTGTGCATTGTTGGTTTTCTTTTTTTATACTCAATCATACAAGTTTTAGATGCAGGCTTTTTTATTTGTTATGCCTATTTCACTATGTTTAAAATAAAACCATATGCTTTTACATACAATTACTGGTACATACTGTTATAAAATAATATATAATTATGTTCCTTTTTAAAAAAAAGTAAATTCAAATTTTAGTTTATATCCTTTGGTCTCTACTTAGGACATCCAGTTCCCACATAACATACACTCACTTCAAACTTTGTGACATCCCATATAATTTCACTGCTTTTTTGCAAAACTAGTGGCAGCTTCATAAATAAGACCACATAAGTAGCTACCCTGCATAAGGCGTCATTAGCCTACTGGAGTCTGATTGAGAAGCTGCACTTCTATGTTAGGCATGGAAGATACACTTTCTTCCTCAGCAGCTTATCTGGTGTCTCTTCTGGATTTCAGAAGGAGAGATAGATGAATAAACTAACAGAACCTCGGTTAGTTAGTTTACTCATCCATCCATATGGAACACATTTGCCCACAAGCCGTTTTTGATCAGTTATAGCTGTAAAATCTGTATTTTTCTTTTCAGTTTACTGAGCAAACAGGTGACAATGAACGCAACACATATGAAAAAAATGAACCTCTCTCTTCCACTTTCTCTAGCACATTAGTACTAGTCACAAGTGAAATAGTGGAAAATAAAAAGCATTAATTTTTTTATTCTTTTAAATTTTTTGCCCAGAATGCTCTTTCTCTACCAATACTTTGCATTATAACTTACATTCTTCCACTTCTCAACCCTCCTCTAATGTAACCATAATATCTTACCTCAAGCCCTTTCTTGCTGGATTTCCGCTTGAATGATGTCCTCTTTTTCTTCTTACTTGATTTTAGTGGGTTCTGGGGTTGGAGAGACAGGAGAAGAGAATTAAATTAAATGTTTTAGAAACCAGATTTAAAGTGAGAGGAAAAAAAACTTGAGAGAAAATGTACTTGGGGATGCCGGACACGTAGAATCCAGGTGGGAGGGATAACAACAGCTGCATGTGCCCCTAGCGAACAGGGCTCCTCAATGTGCTGCAGCATGAAGCATGAAACTTTACTGTGATACTGAATGGGAAAGAAAAGAACAGAATTACTCAGTTTTCACAGTACAGTCAAGGACAACCACAGACTTTCCTAAGCCTTTTTCAAAAGGTTGACCTGGTCTATATAAGGGAGTCTGGTGCTAGACCACTGAGTTGTTAGAATGAACGATGCCACTTAAAATGCCACATTTTAGAAAAGGTTTTTTAACGGATTAGAACTCTCAGAATTCCTTCAGCCACTGGACATGCTGCTTACAGATCCTTGGAGTTGTAACTCAAAATAAAATCCTACATTTTAAAGCATGCTAAATTTAAGAAAAAGGACAAGCAGGAGCAGGCTGAGCTAGGCAAGTAAAACATTTTTGCCTGCTCTGGTATCTTTCTGCATGAAGAAGCATTAAAAATAGCCTCCACCACTTATGGTCCCTTATGCATTCAGAGTAATTTCCAAAGAAGTTGCCTCAACATGCTAACAAAAAAATAGGAAGAAGCAAAATATTGTAGCACCTTAGAGACCGACAGATTTATTTCAGTGTGGCACAGCCATAGACACAGGTATGGCTCTCCAGTCTGGAAATATATTAATGGCTGACCCAGAATGTCATATCCTCAGTTCCTATACATATTCAGAAACCTCTCCTCCTCCTGAAATACATCAATGATATCTTCATCATCTGGACCTCCAGTAAGGAACTGCTGGAGAAATTGCATCAGGACTTCAATAACTTTCACCTTTCCATCAAACGAAGCCTAGACCACTACACACAACAAGTATACTTCCTAGAGCCACACTGCAACTTCACAAGGAGTTTATCAGCAGCATATTAACACTGGAAACCCACTAACCACTACAAATACTTACATGCTTCCAGTTTTCACCCAGAACACCCCCCCCCCCCCAAATCTGTTGTCTATGGTCAAGCTCTCTGATATAATCAGATTTGCTTAGAACCACAGGGCAGAGACTCACCATGGAGGTGGAGCAAGCATCTCCTAAATTACAACATCCATTTAACATGGTGAAAAAGCTAATTGACAAAACCAGACTGATACCCAGGGACAGCTTGCTACAAGACAGACCCAACAGAGAGAATAACAGAATACCACTAATATTATTATTATTAGCTTTATTTATTTAGACATCTACAACTTCCAGCTGAGACCATGGAGATGTATCATCAATGACCCATAGGCTTGCCTGTACAACAACAGTTCCCTCTCCCAGACTTTGGACTGGCCCACACTAACTAATATAAAGTCTGGGAGAGGGAACTGTTGTTGTACAGGCAAGCCTATGGGTCATTGATGATACATCTCCATGGTCTCAGCTGGAAGTTGTAGATGTCTAAATAAATAAAGCTAATAATAATAATATTAGTGGTATTGTTGTACAGGCAAGCCTATGGGTCATTGATGATATATGACATACACACACACACACACACACACACACACACACACACACACACACACACACACACACACACACACACCAACCTTAAACAACTACTGACATAGAACAGGTAACACAAAAAGAAGACGGGAGACGGGAACAAGATTCTGTCACAAACCTAGATAACAGTTGTGCTCCCATTATTTACACTGGTTGCATCATCAAGTTTCCTAACAGTGTCAGCCACAACAACAGCAGTTTATTTATTTTTTCATCCTCTAATATGATTTATACCATTTTCTGCCAATAATGCCCCTTTGCATTCTACACAGAATAAACAGGTGCAAAAGAGTGAATAGATAAAAATTTGACATTAGGAAAGTGAACAGAGGAATCAGTTTCAGAACACAGCAGCCTCCCAAGGCACCCTATTATGGATCTCAAAATAGTTATTGTAGAAAAATGGAATTACTAAGAGAGACTCAAAAGATAGACAATGAAAACTGGCTCCATAAGCCAGCTCCAGTGCATCTCTAAGGATTTAAATAGGGATCAGGCTTGTTAGCACACTACATATATTAAAATCCAAGCTTCCTGTAATAACCTTATGGGCATAAAATAATTGTCTCCCTTGACAGACTTTGACCTCTTCCCCAGAAACAACTCTTTCCACTTCTGCAACTGCCAAATCCACCCGACTTACAACTTGTTCCTCTGGCTAAGGCCTGCAAGTGATTAACAGCTTGATAATCCAATTCTTATGTTAACAAAGCACTGTCATTTAGTGTAATTTTCTGTATCCTTCCCAGGTCATTACTCTCATGACCACAGGGATATACATAAATATAGAGGCGAATTTAGTCTGAAGAAGGGGACTTTGATTTACAAAAGCTGACACTGAAACAAATTTGTTAGTTGTAAAGTAGTAAGGTACCACAATCTCTCTCTCTCTCTCTCTCATTCCCTCCAATGTGTAAATAAATTCAGAGGCTTCACTCTTGCACAGTCCTAGCAATACGATCAGCAAGAAACACTTCTGGGAACATACGCTGGAGGGAAAACGAACAGTGCAGGATGGCTGTGTTTGAGACGCAGCCTCAGTTCTCTATTGCCTGCATGGTGGATGAACCTGAAGAAATAGGTATCTCCCAGCCTTAATTATTCATTTGTAAAATGGGAACTTGGGCCTATTTGTCAGAATGAATTACATGACATTAAAAAGCATTTCTGCACACAGAAAAATCACAATACAAATGCTAATAATAAAGAATAGCAGTGGCATAAACTTTATTCAGTAACACTCCTATACTCCAGGGAAGGCAGGCAGAAGTGCACATCTAGAAAAGAGGAGGGCAATTTATTAAACAGGCACATGCTGCACTCACTGCTTGCTTACACCAGGAACAGCTGATGGCTACAATCTCCTTGCTGTGAAAGGCAAATTTCTGTTGGAAACCCTGCAGAGAAAGAGAAAGAAAAAGGAAACTGTGTTACTTCTTGTGTTGTTTTTTTCCATTGCACTGAGAAGCTCTGTAGAATTAAGGCTACAATTCTATGGTCCCAGATACAGGACTGATCAAAAATCCCCCTCAGAAGTCTGATGTCAGTAGGGCAGATCTCCCCTCCCTCCTGTCCGCTCCCAACCAATGTGGAGGTTTCCATAGTAGGTCCTTCCATAAGGATAGGAACACAATCTCACAGAATGTAGGAAAGAAGCATGTTATAGATGTGGCAGTGGCAGGGAGGAAGAGGATATGGATCCACAGCCTCCCACTATAGTGCAAACAGCTGGCGGTAGATATGTTCTAAATGAATTCTCTCCTACTGCTTCCAAAATGCAAACTAACTACACAGGAAGGATAACATTCATTCATCCATTCATTCATTCATTCATTCATCAATTTAATAAATAAATTTATTTATTATATATCCCGCCTAGCTAACAGCAAGCTATTACTCTGGGCAGCTAACAGAAGAACATAAAGTCATAAACAACAACAACATAACAATAAAGCAAGAGTGAAAATTAATAGCAGGCTGGTGGCTGAAGGGATACATAAAATTACTTGTTTAGGGGCAAACTATTGAAAGGCTTGGGAAAACAACCAGGTCTTCAGTTGCCTCCTAAAACCCAGGAGGGATGAGACCAGTCGTACCTCTGGTGGGAGGGAGTTCCAAAGTGAAGTGGCCACTGTACTTCCACCCTCTGTACTTCCACCTATTGACAAGAGTATGGCAGGGTCTTCTGGCTAGACTAAGGCCTTTGAGCTCCTCATCCCCTTGGACTGAAGCCTCATTAACAACAAGGAAAGTGTCTTGTGGCATCCAGTAATACATTTTCCAAAGGAATGTACTTCTTGCTGGCACAATGAAGGGGTTGGTCTTTATCTCAACCAAAGCTGTGGCTGTCCCCTCTCTACACCCTCCCAATGAAATAATAAGGGAACTTTTCTGAAAGTGATTGAGGCCTAGAAATAAGACAGCTACCTCTTCTAAACAAACAGGCATGGAAACAAACATTTCCTAGAAGCTATTTGTTATCTAACACATTGCTATCATATCTCACTCACCCCTAGTAATTTTTTGTCATTTTTAACTTGTTCCATTATTTTTGCCACTTGTTTCAGGGTTGAGAACCCTTAGGGTAGATAAGATAATTGGCCCCTGTGAGCCTGGGGTTGGATCTGAGAACATGTCCACCTGAGCGCCGTCCATCCTCAGGGAAAAGGGGGTCCAGAATGAGGCGAAAGAGATGGGAACTGAAGAAAGAAGTGAGAGACAGGAGACCCCTTAGAAAAGGAAGGGAGGTAGCAAAAGGAGAGAGAGAGGCAGGGAGGCAGCCAGAAGCCAGTGCTGAAGGAAAGAGGGAGAAGAAGATCCTGCCCCCGGGATGGGAATGGATCTGGGTTGAGAAACCATGGACCCACAAATGGGAGAGATTTGATGGTGCTAGGGGAAGAGGCTGAGAAGAGGTGGAGAGAGAAGGTACCCCAAAAGCCATCACACTGGGGAGAGAAAGAGACTTGAGAGTGAGGAAGAAAGATCAGAGAAGAGAGGGCTAAGATAGAGAGAGGGAAGAAGGAAAGGAGGAGATGGATGAACAGACCTGGGTCAGTGAGAGATATAGCCCAGGAACCTGGGAAATTCCATACCCAGGAGATGAGCCCACACGCACCTGAGACCCTCAAGAAAAACAATTGTCTTTGTTGCCATTATCACCAGAACCGGTGTTGATGGACTTAGAGACAGAAGGTGTAGGGAGATTTTGGAACCACACCTTCAAGAACCCCTTTCTAGTTCACAAAAAAACCCCGTTATTACCCCATTGTGTTCTGTTAAATGTTAAAGTTGACTTACATAGTTTTCCTGAGGTTCCTGAAATAAATGTTGGATGTTTGAACGCAGCACAAGAGTCTCCTGTGTCTAATCTGCCACTGTCACAAGGGATGGATCATCCCATATCAAAGGAAGATCCTTCACAGCTTCCAAAAAAGCCCCTTGAAAGATTCTGCTCAAAATATCTTACAATTCCCTTTAAAAGTAACTAGAAAATGTGATTTGTTAACCCACACCACTTTTTTGAGAGGTAATAGTGGTTTTAAGGGTTATTGGATATCTTCTCTTTCTTGTTTTGCAATACCTGGAGAAGAAGATGCGGCTTATTCTGAGCACAGTTTTCTTCAATATATCTGCCAACAGTTTAGCACTCTAGAATCCTAAAATAACGCTAAAGTTCTTGATCGCCTGAGTCTTTCCACACCCTAGACCAGTCATTTTCAACTGTTTTTTATAACCACGGCCATAAACACAATATGAAAGAATTATAAGATGAATCAGGATTGTGTAAATCACATACTAAATCTTATAAGGTGGTATTTGAAAAATTGTTTCCAGTCTGTGCCCCCCTTCAAATGTGCCAGGGCCCCCAAGGCAGCCATATTTGAGAATGGCTTCCCTAGCCCATTGAGTCTTCAAACAAAGAATGTAATTTTGTGATAAAAAACATATAGTAGAATACTCTCTCACCTTTCCACACTGTCGGCATTTCCCTTCCTGACGTCTCCGATGTACCCAATGATGCCGCACAACAGTAGGCTAGAGAGAAATATATGGAAATATATGAAAATATTTAGGAAAAGAAAAAGGAAGAAGAAGAAGCAATACCATGTAGGCTTCCCTTGAGCATACTTCCAGGCTGTAGTCTCCAGCTCAGCCTACATATACAGAACACAGTAATACTTCACTCCTTGTTTCTAGCTTTAGGACCCCCCCTATGGAAGGTAGTCTCAAAGACAAATATGATTCAAAAGAAAGAGAGATGCTCAAACCCAGAGCCACCATTCAAGAAAAAAGGTTTACCTTTTAAGACCTGACTCAATCTCATTTAAACACTACCTATGACAGGACTGGACAACAAGTGGTTTCCTAGAGACTTTTCTGTGGCCCTCCAATGCCACCCAGAGCAACCAAGTTTGAAAATGCAAAAAAAGAAAAGAGGATTGCTTTTTTTTAATTGGCTGAAATTGGAATACAGTATGTCAGTTTTCACTCTAGAGGCACTGAAACGACTCCTTAGCCCTCCCCTCACCCCCAGCACTCAATAATGAAAACAAAATAAGTTCAAAAATCCCTGTATGGATACTTCCTGTTTAATTGTGTTTTTAAAAAATTATTTGGTCACTTCCAAAGTTAGTGCAATTTAAATGCTAAGTCATGTGAACAAAAGTAAGATCTTTGGAAAAATTATTCCAAAAATTATGCAAGACTTCTCTTGCAAAGAGTATTTGATAGAAAAGAGAAGCAAGACTCTTTCAGTACTACACACCCTCCCTCTCTTTGGCTTTCTCCCCACTGTCATGACTGAAAAGGCCATTTAACCAGCTTTTTCTTCCTCTCCCAGAAATTAATTAAGACCTTTTATTTCAGCTGTAATACAAAGAGAGAATCAGATGCTATTTTATGGTCGCCTACTACTTGTTTGCTTTGTGATATTTTATTCTTTATGACTATATTTAAATAAATTCTCAATGTTTTGCTGTTAATTAATATTTTACTGTTAATTCCTGCTTTATTCTCAGGAGTAAACAAGGACCTTTTTTTTAATATAAAAAGCAAAGCAATGGAACAAGAGAGAGAAAGGGGGAGACAGATGCATTTGTAGATATATATTTTTTTTGCATATAGAGAATTGTAAATATTTTCCTTGTAAGATAATCATTGGATATAGAGAACAATGGCTGAAATCCAGTACTAAGTCACAACTACAGAAGGTCCATGAAATCAATGGAACTTACAGAGAGGTTGACTCACCAGTTCAATGGATCTACTTTAGTTGTAACTTATAACTGGATTTCAGCAAATAAATACTTTCTTTGACCCTGATTAAAAAAGGGGGCAGGGTGCAAATGATCTAAGTCAGAGAAAAAGAATCAAGTATTCTTGCTGATGAAGATTACCAAATCTACTATAACAGTTATCCTATTTCTGCAACTGTATCAGGAAAGCAATACTCAAAATCAAGCTACAGTCTTGATCCCCAAAGGCAAACAAACCAAGCAAAACAACAAATTGTATTTAAGAAGCCAGGATCATACTCTCACATTTTGATGCATCTCTTCTGAAGTGTTTTAAATATCAGTAAAATAATTCAGTTGCTGATGACTGTGCATTTCTCCTAATGCTTTGTTCCTGTTAAAAACTGCCAAGTTTGAGGGGGTAGCAGATACCATTCCCAATTTGAATGGTGTTGGTGATATATCTGCAGGTTAAGAATTAGTTGGATTACTTATGAGGCACTTTCTGAGAAAGTCCCCAGGTCTACATCATTATTAATAAATAATAATCATTTGCCATCAAGTCAATTCTGACTAATGGCGACCCTTTTCAGGATTTTCCAGGTAGAGAATACTCAGAAGTGGTTTACGATTCCCTTCTTCTGGAGGTGCCCTGAGACTGTGTAGCTTGCCTGTGGCCACACAGGCTGGCTGTACTCATAGGAGGCACAGTGGGGAATTGAACTCCCAAGCTCTGGCTCCGCAGCACGATACCCAAACCACTGAGCTACCAAGCCAGCTACATCAGTATTAAAGAGCCTAGACAGTTTTTACATCATTATTAAAGGCTGATGCAAAAACTGTCAGGGCTCATATCTCTTTTTCAAAGCTTTATGCATATATTGGTATAAAATCCAACAATATGTATGGTTTCCCAATATGTATTCTCATTGCTCCACCCTCTACACTTTCAGGACCACGGAGAGTTCTTTCTCTACGTAACATCCTCTCAGCCAGAATGGAGTCCTATTGCTCTCCAAGAAAAGATATATTAAGCATTCATGATGGCTTAAAACAAAATCCACAAAACATGGTTAGTAAACAAAGATGCTACCTGTGCTGTTAATGCATGCATATAAGTTAAGACAAAACATAGCTTTTGAGAGCCAGATGCGCAGAATGAATGCAAAACACACTACCTGCGAACACAAGCAGTGCTTGGAAAAGTTCAGCCATTTTCAACACTTTATTGTGGCAAATTCAAGCTAATTGTACTTTTCTCACTGTTTGCTGAGCAAAGGACAATCTAATCTTTTCTATATCGTATGGACAATCTTTCAATAACAATTACTGGGTAGCATGAAGTTTCACACAGTTGTTGCCTCAACATGCAGATCTCAAAAAATAAGGAGGGGGTACATTTTAGTATCTCAGATTTATGCAGCTGCACAACCTGAAATGTGGCTATGGAATGTCACTTTTTCAAAGCAAATTCAAATCAAGTATTTCATGTCCACATGCAGCAAGGGGGGACCCAGACAACTCCCTTATGACACAAAACTAAAAGCACAGCTCTTACTTCTCGGACATTCCTTGATCCAGATTCTCTGAAGGAAGGCTTGCACCGGAAATTTATCTGTGAAAGGAACATGAGAGGGGCTAAAATGATTTCTTGGAACCATTGCTGCCCTATGAGAAACATTTTATTCTGACCTGGGATACCAACTTTGGTTTTCCATTTCAGGAGCCTCAATGAATAACTGAAGAATTAAATGTACAGAACTATCATGTAATGAATCAGCTGAGGACTACTTGGCCTAACTGGCAGAAACTCTCCTAGGTCTCACACAGACGTTATTTCCCAGCCATCCATCTAAGGTACTCAACTGGAGATACCAAGGATTGAACCCAAAGGCTTCTAACTACAAACCTATGAGCTCTGGCCTCTCTATACACATTTCCCCCCTACTTAGAGCCAGCATGCAGTAAGATCACAAAGAGGAAGATCAATTTTTAGGAATTTCCTCCACCTGACAGAAACATTCTTATAGCCTTAATCATAACAGAAATGTTTCTTTGCTTTATAAATGTCAGTTTCATTTATCCAAGTACATAACAGGAACTTAATTAGGCTTCACTCACTTTCTCCAGCTGTTCTATGCAGGGTGCGTGAACAACAATCTTGCAGGCTGCACACTTCCGCTTGGAGAGAGTTTTTTGCTGCAAACGAGAAAAACACAAAGTGGACATTATCAGCTGGTGTCCGGGAAGTCTACAAGTTTTATTTCTTAATGGAATGGCTCTACATAGAAACAACAACATGAAACAAATGCAGGTACAGGCAGGAATGCTGTGGGGGGGGGGGAATGCCTCTTCAACCTGCATTTTTCTATGTGTGCTGCAGAAGCAAGAGAGGCAATTAATTTGGCTTTGTGGAGCATTCTGCTCTATTCATTGCATGGTCACAAACAAGCAAATGGATTCCAAGAATTGACAGACATAGGCTGAGATCCTATTAGCTATACCTGCCAGTGAAACACCAGTGGTATAACTTTCAGCAGCAAATCAGCATAAGTTAAGCTGGCACAGATGTTAGAATGATTTACTCTATTTAGGAAAGTAAAAAGTTGTAAAATGTATTGTCATTCTCAAAAGAGAAAAAAAATGGTTTGAAGCAAAAAGTCAAGGTTGAAGCTAACCCCATCCCCAAATATACAGTAAAAGAAATTCAGACCACAGGTCAACTCTCCCATTTCATTAAAAACATGGGCACGGTGATCCATTTTTCTTGCACCTTAACTTTTAACCCACGTTAATGCAAGTAAACACAAGAGGCACACTCTAAGCTTTGAGTCTCTAAAAAGCTTCACACCTCTGAATGAGTTCTAGGATACATGGATTAAAGTGAGTTTTTATTCCTCCACTAGATGGTGGTGCAACTTCACAAACTGTTTTGAGTTTACAAGATAGGGACTTACCAGCATCTTTGCTACACAGTTCTGCTCCCCAACATAGCAGGAGTCCCCAGAGACATTGGTTTCATACCAGATGTGCTCCCCATAAACTGCAGTCTCCTTAAAGGAAAAACAGAATCAACACTGGTATTCTGAAGAACAATTTGGGAGTCACTCTTGTTTTAGGGTCTGGCTGTATTTCTACCCACAGACATCAGCTCTAACTTAACTCACCAACCTAGTTCAAAAGATTGGTTGGAGAGAGGCGTTATTATGTTAGTCCTGTTGCTTCCTATAGTGAGATTCAACTGTCATACCATGATATAGACACATAATCATCAGATGATGTGATATCACCATGTTGCAAATATTCCATCCTTATGACCACCTGAAGAGCCACAAATGACATGGAGTAGGGCAAGGAAACTCCAAATGTGAGACTCAAGCAGCCTATCATTCATGGCATAAAATATTTTCCCCATGTCCGCCTTAAAGAATTTGGCCAACCCTTTAAAAATGCAAAGCAATGGCACCGGCAAACAGGAGTAACAGCACGTATACATATTTCCCAGTATAATTGTGAGGAGAACTTGCCTAGGTACTTTTTCACTTGCAGAAAGCAAACTGTTTTCAAGCTGTGGGTCATGTTTATACATCATATAACAGCTGTGGAATTAATTTAAATAATGCCTTCCCATTCTACCAGCTACATGTAACACTGTAGAGCATAACCAGGGCAGGAATCAGTGTTCAGGGAAAATTCAGATGTTTTTTCTTTCTGTAAATTAGAATACTCATGAATCACATTTCTACCAAAAAAAAAGGCTTCTAAAGTAGTAAACATTCCAGAGAAATGTATTCCTTTTCTTTTCTCCACAGAGCTCAAGGGGATGTACAGAGGGTTCCACCCAGTCTTCCGTGCCAGCAGTGATTAGATCTGATGGCTCCATTTCGTGATACAACTTCAGACTATGCCTTGGTCACACCGATTCCAGAGGGCCAGTTGCATATAAGCCTACACTGGACATGAACTATGTAGTTGGGCCAATAGTAGAGAAACATTTCTTTTTTTTCACAAGAAGCTGAGGTAGTTGTCACTTACACTCCAGTCAACAGTACTGCGAATTTCCCTCTCAGAGTCACTTCTCAAGGCTAATGTGGGGAGTGGTTGGGCTATCATGTGCTGGAGACCAGACTTGGCAATAGCTTTCCTGAAAGACAGGAAGAAGAACAGCTCTAAGAACATTTTGTTTAAACAAGTCAATAGAATTATGCATCTCCCCAGGAAAAGGGATGCTAGAAGCAGAAAAATATTACAAGTTTGTATCTATGATTCAACAGCAATCCCTGTATATATAGAAAAGAAATAATGATGAAATGCCTACAAACAACAGAGTAGGAAAGACTTACCCAGCTCAACAGTAGCCACTGAATCTCACTTTTTACCTGTCCTACGTAGTAACAGTGAGAAACATTCCATATTTCATGCCCATGTATTTTGCATTTTCATTGCAGAAGCTCACCACATGGACTGGGAAATTTATACCCTGCCATTGCAAATGCTAACCATGAAGAAAGTCTGGTGATGGCTTAGTTAAAACCCAGAGCAACATTATGGCAATGCTGCAATGTAGACTAGTTCTCCATGTCTCCTTGCAAAGGAAACAGAAGTCAATCCAGCTGCAGACCATCTTTTTCCTTGAGAAAATGGGAAGCAAGCCAGAAGACCAAAAGGCCCAATGACACAACCATGTAAAAATCCTGAGGAAAAAAAATAACAGAAGTATGGGTTTCATAGTGCTTCTCAAGTAAAATATACTGGCCAGAATCCTGTTTAGTTATATGATTTCACAGCAATGACTGTGTAAGGTTTTCCACTCCTTTGACAGGCTCTTTGTCACATGCATTTTGATTGTGAAATCGGGCATACGACTGGTTGCATTCAAATGCATAAAAAGGAGCCAAAAGGAAAGCGAAGAACTCTGCAGTTTTTCATGACTTTGGCCTTTCAATCTGTTTGCATGTTAAGTAGGAACGTACGTCAGAAGCCCAAAGCACCTGCTCAAAATTGCATGTGGTTTTACCCTATACCAGCCATTCTCAACCCTTTTTGGCAACAACCGTAAACACAATATGAAAAAGATACAGGTTGAATCAGGATTATATAAGTCATATAATGAAGGTGACGTGTGAAGAACTGTTTCCAGTCTGTGATCCCCTTCAGAAGTGCTAGGGCTCCCAGAAGGCCATATAGCCCCTATTGAGAATGGTTGCCTGCCCTAGACCATTCAGGATAAACTCCCTGAAAATTATCCCTCCCCACAAATCAAAAAAGAGATTAAAATGTATTTTAAAACCTAATACATTCTTATTACATCTCTAAGGAGGTCAGGACAGTAAATGTGTTTTGCCTGGTTTGACTTTCAAAGGTAGTAGAGACTAAGCATGCATGAGGGGTCTGGATTGCCTGTGTATAAACTCTGCATATGTGTAAGGATTTGATCTACTGTGCATCCAACATGCTGGCACCACACTACACCGAATCAACCTTGAACTTACTATTGCCTGTTTCTTCTAGAAGGTGTAGTTGCATTAGTCTGTGCAAACATTATAAGTAAAAGCAAAATAGAAATAAGTAAAAGAAGTCTGAAAAGACAAAAATGTGGTGGCACCTTAAAGACTTAACTTTTATATTTATTTAATACGAGCTTTCATGGACTGACAAAGTGGACTTGTCACCACGTTGTTTTGTTTTTACTTTTTTGGCTTTTTTCTGTTACTCTTAGAGTCCTCCCTTATAGCAACCGTATGTGGGGGAGAAGGGGAGAGCAATTAGTTAATGTGTGTTATGCAATATTCAATCCATACATAGTCATCTTGGTAACACATCTTGAGCCACCAACTGTCCAAAGTTGCTGCTTATTTAGCATACAGACTTGTTGGTAAAATGCAGATTTCTGCAGGATCCATACACAGGTATTTATATATAGTTAATGACAGCCAACTGATTACAACAGGTGCCTTCTTCCCCCAAGTCACCCTCTACATCCTGTACAGTTGGAGCAAAGCACCTGGTTTTGGGATTTCCCTTGAGCGCTGCTGCTGGTTGAAGTACCTGTAGTAGCCCTGAAGCCCATAGGTTGCTCTGCTGTGCACAAACTCCGCAGGTAGGAGGTGTGAGGACCTGCGGCACAGGTAGTGAGGCATTGGTGGGAGAGTCCTTGGGTCAGCAAGATGCTGCACAGAGAGACTGGAACACAAGGCAGGTTCAGTTGGCAGATCCTTCCCCTCCTGCTCTGCTGTCAGATTGGTTCCTTCTGGGCCACAGGAGCCTGTTTCCTCACTCCAGTCACTTTCCACTTGCCCCTCCTTAGAGGAGTCTGAGCCAGAGCTTTCAGTGAGACTTAACTGTCTCCTTCCTTCTTCCTCATACACCTGAATGAGACTGGCAAGCAGCAAGGAAGGTCTTATGAGGTGAGTGTCTATGGTGCGCACTCGGCCACCACGCTTCTTCTGGACAGAAAATCTAGGACTCAGGCGAGGGGTGGTGGTGCTGGATCGCCTCCGGGAACTTAAGTGACTCTTGGGTCGGGCACCCAAGCAGGACAGCCCCTGCAACTGAATACCAGATCTGCGCCGGTGCTTCACCAGGGTGGCTGAGGGCTGGCCCACCACAGAGCGCCGCCTTGCTTTGCTGGCAGGCAAGGCCACTACACTGGTGCGTCGTGCCCCTAGCGACACATTCTTCTTCTTGAAGTGTCTTTTGAAAAAAGATTCCATAGCAATTGGGGGCTGTTAACAAAGAAACCAAATATTTTACATGAGGAGCTCATCCTCCTCATCTAACTACCTCAATCAATATCTTAACACAGGAATTACGGGACACCCCAGGATCCTAAGTAGCATGGAGCTCACTCCACTCTAATCATCAGCCAAGCCTTTTAGGCCATAATCAGTCCTGTGTCAATTTTCAAACAGCAAGACCTCTAAACTCTGTGAAGTCAGGGCTCCCAAAGTATCTGATTACCTCTACAGCACTGAAGAGAAAGGAAGAGTTTCATTTACAGAAAAAATATAGTAACTTTAATTGAAAGAGCTATGAGATGGAAAGCTTGGATTGCCATTGTACTTGATGCCTATTCAAAGTTACTTATTGGGAGCAGAACCAGTGGTTTATAACTTTCATCTTCCCAGATGTTGGTGGACTACAACTCCTAAAAACTCTGGCCACTGGCTATTCTGATTGAGGCTTTTGGGAACTGAGTCCAATACCTTCTGAGCACCCAATCCTGGGAACCGGTTGTAGATAAAATGCAAGAAATATCTGCACATCCACTAAAAATACTGAAATTGCGTGGACATGTGGATCTTAACAGTTTTCAGATGGTTTCTTCAGGTGAACTCTGAACTGAATGGTTGAAAGGCATGTCAGTTGCTCAATAGTCTGTATTAATACGTAACTGGCATTAAATGTTTGCACACACTATATCACATTACAAGCAGAAGAAAAAAAATTCAAGGAAAAAAGGTAGCAATTTGCTTCAATGAGATACCAAAGGAAAAATTACATCTGTGCTCCTTTTTAAAGACCACTTGGCCCTGTGTATGTAAACTTAGTTCAGTTTCTATTCTGTCTACATTAGACAAGTACAAGAAAGACCAATATGTTTCCCGTTTGATCAGTTTGCATATTCATGTTAGCATTTGGTCTAACAAAAAGCATTCCAAGACAGAAGACAACCGAGATAACCAAGAATAATCTGACAGGTATGAGAAGCAACAGAATTGGAACAGCAAGAATTCTAAAGAATTCCAAAGTATCCAAACCCTACTGCAGTGCTTAACAATCTGTGTTTTCATATTCCTAGCTTTTGCAACTAAAGCCAATATACAGCAATGATTTTTTTAAAAAATAAAACACACACATCTGTATCCCTGAGTTTTGATAAGACTCTCTGATTTTTGCCCTCTCTTTGCACATTAGATAAAAGTATGTAGGGAGATGGCAGCAATCAGATAATCCTAATACACCTGGCACATTTTGCCAGGAGGCCACTGCATCCATTTTCAAAAGTGTATTACCATGGGATAGACAAAACACAAGACAATTACCCAGCACTTAAATTCCTCCCAAGCTATTTTTTTCAAGAGTTATATTTAACCACTATTACACAGCAGTGAATATTGTCTATACAATTATATAGGATTCAAACTATACAACCTGAATAATTCAAATTTGCAGTATTTTCTATCAATTGTTCCTCATACCTGACACAGAAGGGTTGGGGAAGAAGCAGTGGAAAGATTTTCCTTTCTGCTTCCTGATGGCAAAAAGCAGATTATTTATTATTCTATTAGAATTTATAAAATGAAAAGAGTATAAACAGATCCCTCTTGCTATCTTCTTTCTGTAAAAGTGATAGCTAAAGATAATTTCTCTCTTGGGTAGAAGAACTCTGTACGTGCTTAAATGCATTTCTAAGTGCCAGAATTTCTTTATACTAAGAAGTAGAAACCACAAGTGCAAACAAGGTGTAAACAGCCACAATTTCATACAATAGATCTCCCCACAACCTACACAGATTTGGGTCAATGAGGGGCTTACTGTTAAGTGCCACTTCTTAGGAAAGTTACTGAATCTTCTCTTTCCTTCAAAGAGTTTGACTAAATAGAAAACATGAAATAAATCTTTCTTCTTCTGCACTGAGCAAAACCTGCAACACTCTTCTCTCCAGAAGGATAGCTTTGTATTTTGCAGGAAAAACCAACAGGGACTGTTAACAGCATCTTAAATGTACTTTTTGACCAAAATCCTCTTGAGGATGGCATAACCTTTGGAGGCAGATCACTGCAGATATTATCAGTTGCACTTTGAGGCACACAGCTCAGAATGTAATAGATAATGTTTCTGGCAATTTCCTGACTTGATACAATACAATATTCAGTATATCGATACATAAGTAAGCTCAGAGCCCTTCATGAATTTCTCCTCTCTGCTAGAACAATGGAATGCAAAACAGACTTATTTCTTTACATGCTTCTCACCAAAGACTGGAGAAATGTTTCCCACACATTTTTCCTTATACCCCAAGAACAAGGAATATGAGTGATTTGCTTGGCAAAACCTGGATAATGGGCATCGTGTAAAAGCTTAAGACTTTTTCCACAGAATCATAGAGTAATGAAGTTGGAAGGGTCCTATAAGGCCATCAAATCCAACCCCCTGCTCAATGCAGGAGTACAAATCAAAGGATATCTGCCAGGTGGTTTCCTGTAACATAACCTCTTTGAAGCCTTTAATTTAGAATATTTTTTACATACACAAATGTCCTTCCTATCTCTATGGAAAAGAGTAGGGCCTATGCACATGAACGGTAAACAAAAAAATTATTTGTTTTTCCCTTTTCACCAACAGAAACTGCTGCTTTCAAGTGAGTACCTTACAAAAACTAGCATGACTTTACCACAAATTGGATTTCTAGCACCCTGGGCTCATCCAGACAGGCCATTTGTTCTGTAAAATATACCAGAGATATCCCTGCAGACTCCGTTCCACCCCATCCAGACAATGGCACCCTCATCCCAGCATGAGCAGATACTATGAGAGTCTCTGGGAACTGATTTCCTTGACATTTTTGAGTCTCCCCAACCCCTTGGATTTTTTTGGTTCCACTTTGTCATTCTTCTTTTCCTAGCCCCAAACTTGTTATTTTCTCTGTTTCCCCAGCACAGTCGAGCTGGTGCTTTTCTTCATAGTTCATGACTTGCATTAAATTTTTTTTTAAAAAAGCTTACTATCCTCACACTTACTATCCTCTGCTTGACTCCAAAAGGAGGTGGCATTAACACCAAGCTAAGGCTCCATCAAATTTAAAAAAACAGGAGATTGGTTGAGAAATGGGGGGAAGGCCACTGCACCGGCAGAGCTTTCCAAGTCTTCGTATGCAGCAGCAGCAGTAGCAGTGGCTGGGCTCCAACAATAGAGAAGGAACTGGACTCAAGTTAGGCGTCTGTTACCGCTGTCACAGCTTGCTTCCTTTTCTGACTAATTACCCCATGAGATGTGTTGGTGGAAGTAGAAAGCCACTGTATTTCTTCCCACCGAAAGAGTCATTGGCCTTCACTGTCTAAGGAGAGATAAGAAAAAAGATGCAGTGTGTGCTTTCTTGAACACCACCAGCTCAAGACAGCGTAGCCAAGAAACTCAATTCCTGTGTGCCTTCTGAATAAACCGGGAGGAGGGGGGGTAGGGCTTTTCCTCCATCTAGAAGATCCTTTTCAGGAGTTTCTCTCTGTCACACCACCAACTACCACACAAAAGAAAACAATTAAGTATTCCTATGAATAAAGCTCTTGCTGCATTTGGCCAAACTGATGGGTCTGATCTATAGCGTTAGTGAGATGAGAATGATAAGCTTTGTGCCTCTGAAATGACAGTTATAAATATTACTATGCATGAAATGAAGCCATTACACAACAGCCACATTTTATCTCACTGAAAACATTTACTGATAGTCCTGATAATCCACACTTGTATCTTTGCAACAGGAATGAGAATAACGTTTGTCTCATGCAGGTCAGCAGGCAACTGACTACAAAGGCTTCAACCTGTGATGCCTCCCTTGTGCTTTTTGTTACAAAGCAAGCAGTGTATAATGCATGAGGATTCCAACACCCTTTTCTTTATTGCTTATGCTTAGAAGACAGAAACGCCTATTAAATGTAACTCAACTCAGACTAGTTTAGTTGCAGTGCAGGTTAAGGAAGGTGACAGGAAAATCCATTTCTCCTCCTCGTAAAAAGCAACAGTGTGCTATGGAGCACATTAAATGAAGGCAGGCCCTGAAGCCTGCCAGATGTGGTTTTTCCAATGACACCAGCTACTTCCAGGATCAGGAAACTGCTAGAAGTACATGCGCTATTAATAAGCTCCACTGTTGACACAAGGACCTCATGGGCTCCATTCACTATCGCTTTGCCATCAGGACACACAAAAAGGCAAACTCAGAGTCTTGGGAAGTTTGGTCAGGGATTTTGCTTCAAACCCTGTGCAGCTCATACATCTCAGCTTCCCTTCATTTCATGTTTCCATACAAGTCCCCTTACTCTCACACTCTTCTGCCATCTCAAAATGTATTTTCTCATATATACCACTGCCTCACCTCCCGCTGTTCGGCACAGCTCCTCTTTCCATCAACTCCTCTTTCCATCCTAAGTGGACTGTGATGGAAAGTGGAGCTGTGATTCTGCTGCCTGTACGTTTCTCCTGCCTCTTACGTTTATCCCAAACAACCTCTGTTCCCTGCTGACTACCAAAAAGTGAAGCCCCTCTCTTGTACCACATTTGACAACACTACACCATTCCCAGTGCATTGGAAAAGGTGGAAAACTTCCCTTGCTGTGAATAATAGTGCCTGATACAGCACACCAGATGAGATGGGCTACTACGTGCCACACAGGCAATCTCATGGGTTATTTGTGACTGATTTTGAGGTACAAAATCCTGTGCAGCTGTGTGGCACAATGGTTTGAGAAGGAGGGTGCATGCTTGCCACAGAGACTTTCTCTAGCTTTTGACATAATTTGCCGGGCCCAGTTCCCCTACCGCTTCCCAGTACATAAATCATATACCGTATTTTTCCATGTATAAGATGCTACTTTTTCCTAAAACCATTACACTAAAAATTGAGGGGTGCCTTATACACGGAAGTAAGCTGAGAACATGGAGAGAACAAAACAGCCCGTATCTTGCCTCTGTAAACAGGCTTCCTCCAATCAGGAGGCTTAGCTTCCTACAGTCAGGAGACTTAGCTTCCTCCAATCATGAGCCTTATGGAACTGACGTCAGCTGATGCTGAACAAACCAATTGGAACACACCTCATTGGAGGTGGAGCCTGTAGACTCAGATTCAACAGGGACTCCTAATGTCCGAGCGTTCTGAGCCCAGAGACTGAATACTCAAAGCAAAGTTTTCTTAATTTTTGGGTCAGAAAAGTGGGGGGGGGGGGCGTCTTATAAATGGGGGCATCTTATAAATGGAAAAATACGGTAAGTCAGAAACCACATGTGCCCACCTGACACAAGAATGTGAAGCCATTTGTGCAGTGAATGATTCTTCAGACATTAATCCTCCTGAATCATGGCAGTACTCAAATTCTTGGTTTTCAGGGCAGGGGCGGTGGTGAGAGACACTTAAAGCTTTACTGAGCAGAAGCTGCCCATCCTCCACCTGATTTTTCATAGAAAAGGATGTGACTGTTAAGCTGCCAAAAACCTCTGAAGCACAAAGACAGTTATCATCACAGAAGCCTTCATAATTTAAGTGCCTGGCCTTCAGAGGCAAACCTGCACATATATAACAACTTTGCAAGAAGGGAGAAAGTAGCAACAAAAGCCCCATTTTCAGGCTCACTGAATTCAAGAAACCTCCAAAGCCATGAGGAACAGGTGTGTCTGATCACACCCAGGCTTGGTACCAAGAATCCAGTGAGGATGATAGGGAACAAACCAGTCTGATCACCAATTTGTGGGGCTTATTATGGCACCAGCATACACAACATACACAAGAGAAAGCCTATTGAAGCAGAGCTCATCTCTCAAAATGCATACACAATAACTCCAACCAATTTCATGAAGAGTTACCCATTTCTTCCACTAGAAAATCCTTGACTGGACATAGACACCCCAGTATCTTCTGAACTAGACCTCTTAAGTGTGATCCCAATATTTCTGAATTATCTATAACTGATATGGAACAAATGTAATATAAGAACGCATTACATTTACTGTATTCATAATCACATATTTTTAAAAAATATTCACTTGTAATAATTTTTGCTAGGTTATGCATTTTAAATGTGTTTTATTGTTATTTACTGTCAGTGTTTGATCAAGGAATTGTAGACTTTCAGAAATGTGTTCGTAAATACGAGCACTTTTATGACTTCAACTCTCTCTTAACTTTCTTTTGTTCATCCATGGAAGACTCACCGCAGCTCAGCTGCAAAAAGTAGTAGCCCTACTGCTAGACCAAAACAAAGTCAAACTTGGGCATAGATCAAATCAGGCTGGTTTGCGATCTCACAGATGTCATGTGATCACCAGGAAGTAGCTTGCACTCAGCCATGCCACAAGCTGTCCAAAATACAAGCAGGTTCTCCATCTGATCGCACCGAAATTGCTCATGGGGGATATAGGGTATTTTCTTGGATATTTTCCAGCAAATGTATTGAAAAGGATTTGTACTGGATATAGAATACCTTGCCTTAGAGTTAGAGCAGAAGCCCTGCTGGGGATCTGCCTCACTAACCTAAGTCTATTTTAAGGTCTGTGTAGTATACAACCAACATCTCCAGAAAAAGCTCATTAACTGAAGATTCAGGTAGTGGTGGTCTGAGGTTAGACAAAAGAAATACATTAATCTTATTTTGAAACTCTAAGACAAACTTTCCTGTTTTTTTCTGAGGAAATAATGTTGTTTTTTTTAAAAAAAAACTTACAGACTATTGTATAAACAACAAAGAACTTGTAGCACTTGAAGTCTAGCATGTTTTATTGCACATAAATTTTCATGGACTTAACCCGTGAAAGCTTAAACCAAATAAAACTTGTTAGGCTTTAAGATGTCACAAGACTCCATTGATTCTGCTGCAATGGACTAACATGGCTACCCTCCTGGAATCAGTGGTAAATGGAGAATGTATCTTTGTGTCATTCTTGTCCCATATCTCTTTATGTTATGTTATTTACTTATATTCCATTGTCCTGTTAGAAAGTCAGACACAGCTTACAAAAGGCTATCCAGTGGACTCCCCTCCCAACACTGAGTAGATTCAAGATCAACATTGTGCCTTAAACAGTTTATGTTTTGCCTGCAGAGATAAAAGGAACTTTTAAACACAGTATTGCAGGATGCAGCCTGAGGAAACTGAAACATACTGGTAGATTCAAGCGCGGCATTCTGTTTTTTAAAAACCTCACTACTTCTAAACAAAGATGACTGTCTATGTTACATGTTGAATTGTGTGGCAAAGAACCTCCTTCATACCAGCTACAAGACACGGTGAGCTAGACCTCCTCCTAGTTACTGTGGAAGATGGTGACCTTGTAATTGTTTCTTACAGTTGTTGCTACATTCATTAGCAGCCCAGGCAATAATCTGCAAACAGCTTCTGCAGTAACTTCCTCAGTGTAGTTTTCAGTAGGATAGATACTGAGTGTCTAGAAGAAAGCTTTGACAGCTTTGCTAAACTCCAGGACTACATATACTTCTGTCTCTGGCGAGACTAGAGGCCCATCCATAAAGATTACCAACAGTCAGATATTAAATGCAACAGGGCAGAGAAGCATAATCCTTTAAAGTATTTCTTTTCTGTCTTGCCAAGCAAGCAAGCAAGCAAGAGGAAAAACATCTCCTGGGCAGTGGACATTAATAAGCTGAAGCCACTAATAATCCTAATTCAAATTTTTACAAATAGATGTTTAATATTATTCTCTCTTTCCTGGCTCCAGTTTGCCCAGCAATCATAGATCTTCAATTTCATACTGATTCTGAGTTAATTATATAAAGAAGAGAAAAACAATGCTTTTGTTCTGCCATTTCTTGGGCTAAGAAAACCTCATATGACCAGATCCACATCAAAAAACAAATGACCAAGGATGTAAGACTCCTGATTTCTCAGATTAATTTTTTAGCTGCATATCACCCGTACTGCACTGCAGGACAGTACAGGCCTATTGATAAAGATTTGACAGAAGATAAATGTTCTTTACATTCATAAACAGCAAACAACATACAGATGACACTCTTGGTTAGGCAAAACATGCTTTAAAATTCATTTGCTGCCATGTTAAATAATGCTTATTTTTTAAAAAAGTATTAGCAAACTGCAATTGTAAGAGGCTAATAAGCAATGTCTTTTAAAATCTTTTAAAATCTTAAAAGATGACACTGTTAAGGTGCTACACTCAATATGCCAGCAAGTTTGGAAAACTCAGCAGTGGCCAGAGGATTGGAAAAGATCAGTGTACATCCCAATCCCAAAGAAGGGCAGTGCCAAAGAATGCTTCAACTACCATACAATTGCACTCATTTCACACGCTAGCAAGGTTATGCTCAAAATCCTCCAAGGTAGGCTTCAGCAGTATGTGGACCGAGAACTCCCAGAAGTACAAGCTGGATTTCGAAGGGGCAGAGGAACTAGAGACCAAATTGCTAACATGCGCTGGATTATGGAGAAAGCCAGAGAGTTCCAGAAAAACATCTACTTCTGCTTCATTGACTACGCAAAAGCCTTTGACTGTGTGGACCACAGCAAACTATGGCAAGTTCTTAAAGAAATGGGAGTGCCTGACCACCTTATCTATCTCCTGAGAAATCTCTATGTGGGACAGGAAGCAACAGTTAGAACTGGATATGGAACAACTGATTGGTTCAAAATTGGGAAAGGAGTACGACAAGGCTGTATATTGTCTCCCTGCTTATTTAACTTATATGCAGAATACATCATGCGAAAGGCTGGACTGGATGAATCCCAAGCCGGAATTAAGATTGCCGGAAGAAATATCAACAACCTCAGATATGCAGACGATACCACTCTGATGGCAGAAAGTGAGGAGGAATTAAAGAACCTCTTAATGAGGGTAAAAGAGGAGAGTGCAAAAAATGGTCTGAAGCTCAACATCCAAAAAACTAAGATCATGGCCACTGGTCCCATCACCTCCTGGCAAATAGAAGGGGAAGATATGGAGGCAGTGACAGATTTTACTTTCTTGGGCTCCCTGATCAGTGCAAATGGTGACAGCAGCCACGAAATTAAAAGACGCCTGCTTCTTGGGAGGAAAGCAATGACAAACCTAGACAGCATCTTAAAAAGCAGAGACATCACCTTGCCGACAAAGGTCCGCATAGTCAAAGTTATGGTTTTTCCAGTAGTGATGTATGGAAGTGAGAGCTGGACCATAAAGAAGGCTGACCACCGAAGAATTGATGCTTTTGAATTGTGGTGCTGGAGGAGACTCTTGAGAGCCCCCTGGACTGCAAGGAGATCAAACCTATCCGTTCTGAAGGAAATCAACCCTGAGTGCTCACTGGAAGGACAGATCCTGAAGCTGAGGCTCCAATACTTTGGCCATCTCATGAGAAGAGAAGACTCCCTGGAAAAGACCCTGATGTTGGGAAAGTGTGAAGGCAAGAGGAGAAGGGGACGACAGAGGACGAGATGGTTGGACAGTGTCATTGAAGCTACGAACATGAATTTGACCAAATTCCGGGAGGCAGTGGAAGACAGGAGGGCCTGGCGTGCTCTGGTCCATGAGGTCACGAAGAGTCGGACACGACTTAACGACTAAACAACAACAAATAAGCAATGTTATATAGTATGCTCATGAAAGCTGCTTATTCAGAACCACAAAACACCAAGATCCAACCCTGAGTCAGGTTTTCAGTGAAGGATTAGAACCTGTGCAGCCGTAATGAAGCAGAGTTGCTCTGGACAGAGAGTATTTTCTACATCACTAAATAACTCGACACCACCATTCCATATTGGCAATGGGGAAAGGGACTCAGGGAGCTTAACCTCCATGTTTCATTAGAAACTGGGGCTGCTGAGGTGTGCACTGAGCTGAACTGAACAATGTACCCCACCTTTAGTCCATTTTCCTTAGATTTTAGAGTGGAAATATGAAAAATAGTATATGTGTTTGGTTCTCCATCCAAGCACACGTCTAACTGAATGCCCATAACCGCAATTCCCACTTCAGCTGCTGCTGCCGCCCCCGCAACATCTTTAATATCTTGACTACAGCACCAACCTATTGCTGCTTCAGCATCATGTAAAAACCCTTGCCACCTTCTACCAAGAAACAAGACATGGCCAATGAGATTTTATTAAAAGAAAGTAACACAGAGGTGAAATGAAACTTCTGAATAATTCCTCCAATTTCTTTGCCTTCAGGGACATCAATATCTACTATTTCTTACAGAAACAACTCAGATGATAGAAGTGTGATGCCAATATAGCAACTGCTTTAGGACAAAACAAGCAGTCAAACAGCACAAAAAAGGGAACAGTCCATGCATTCTATTTTTCACACCAAAATATTAACTCTGAGAAAAGCAGTTTCCAAGCCTAAACATCATATTTGTACTTCAACTCACCGGCACCACACACAGACATCTTGCTATACTGGTGATTTTGAGAACGGGGCACAAAAATTCGCCAAAGACCGTGTAGTGTACTCAGCCCCAAAGTTTGCACAAGTTACTTTTTTCGGGTATTAGAACTTCTAGAAAGTCCCAGGGCTGGGGAATTCTGGGTGTCATAGTCCAGAAAAGTCAATTTCCCAAGCTTTGGTCAAGACTTACACTACCCACTTTTGTACAATATTCATTTTCTGTCCCACATTATGAAATTATGCTTCTTACAGTATTGGCCATAACTAATATTCTTCACAACTACTTCTGATCTACCTTAATCCACCTTCTCATCACCTTGCCTCTGACTTGCAGATTACAGAAACGACAACAGAGGACATATCAAGAAGATTGAGGGAAGTTTGGTGGCAAGCAAATAATAGATAAGCAACGGAGTTCACTGTGGTACTCAACAGTTCACACTGCGATACCATATGATGGACTACCAGATCATGGTTGTTTAGATGTTGTCCATGTTACAACTATACTACAGTGGCTGGGCTTATTCAAAAGCATTTTATACTTGGTGATGAATGTAAGTTATAAGAAAAGGACCACAACCACCATTTTGGAGTCTTCAAAAATTATCTTTTACTGGTCTGCTTGAAAAGAAAGCAATCCCTCTAATTTGGGTCTATATGTCTGGATTTTTCATATAAAAATGGCTGTATAAAAATGGAAATGTCCCATGCTTTAATACTGTCTGGTATACTGCAACTAATTATCTCTAAATGAAGATATGCTGGGGCACATCTCATTTGTACCATCAAATATGCAACTAAGCACATGGCCAAGTCATGCCCTGACACTTTATCAGTTAGTTCACCAGAGTTAGTCAGAGCAAATTATCCAAAAGATCCTAAATATTTGTAAGATTCCGGCCAATATCATTTCTTTCAAATATGTACTAAGTATGTTTATGCATTCATCTATGCCTGAACACATTTTCTTCACAGCCGCAAATTCTTAAGTGTGCTGACACCAACTTTATTTTGGCATCTGAACGGTCTTGAGGTGGTAAGTGGTAGTAGCAAAAATCACCTTTAGTGTACATCAATTGAGAAATTTAAAAGCCCTTAAAAAGTCAGAAACTATCATAAGTATCTGTGCTAAATCAAGTACAATGAAAATGCAGTTACAATGGCAAGAGATGGAGGGAAATGTTGGGTTGTGTTGTCAGCAGTTACAGCTCCTTAAAAGCCTCTCTCTCTTTTTGTTTTCACACCCCTACAGGTTTTCTTAAGGAGTAACAGTCAAGTGGCCAACTAGTGCTTTCCACAAAGTGAGAGTTTTTATCAAGAGCCTGTGTGCATATTATGGTTGCTACCTGGAGGCTATTTTAAGTCACTCCACATTCTAGCTGTCAGAAAGCAGTGAGCTACAGCTTATTATGCTGTTCTCACAGTTCCTGTCCCACATGTCAAATATTAGTTTCAAGAAAAATCACTTAATCCATGACACGGAGACAACTGCACACTGGAAGCAGCTATAGGTTAGGTTTTAACCTACAAAGCCCTTAGTGCACATTTGTCAAACTCAAGGCCCACGGGTTGAATCTGGCCCACCGGGCCGTTTCATGTGGCCCTCATAGTGTTGCCTGCTACTGTGCAGTATACAATACGCAGGCGCTTACTCCGTCACCTATAATGCTCTGCAAGGGTGCTGGGAATCTGCCCAGAGGGACTTCTAATCCCAGCATTCCAAGCAGCAAAGAGTTAAAAAGTGCAGCTGCTTGGGCAGCATACAGCACCTTGGGAAATGTACTCCTCGCTATTGCCCACTCCCGTTCTTACAGCTCCCGGCGAGGACTGTTTGATGGTGTCGCCTAGCAGCGGCCATCGAGTGATGAGTCAGGTGACGAGGGCCATGGCGAGCACAAGGGAAAGGTGGGAGACTTCCGTGAATAATTAACAAAACAAACAAACATGGGTGGATCTGTGGAGTGGGCGTCAATGGGTGGGTGAGGCTGGCCGGGTCAGCAATGCTGTGGGGAGACATGGTGGGCAGCCCATGGACCTCGGAAAGGGGTGAGGCTTCCTGCCTCGCTCTTCTTGACTTGGGTGCGGGGGTTGCCCTTGCAGCCCTTCAACCACTTTTCCTCATTATCCACTTTTACCAAAGCTGCACTGAAGAGGGGGCGGGTTTTGCCAGACTCTTTGGGTTTCTGGATATAAAGCATGTCATCTTCGCCTTTTCTAGTTGACGTTGCTGTTGAGGGTGAGGGGCGTGTGGCTGTTCTTGGGGGAGGCTGTCGGTTGTTCCCTGTTACCTATGGGAAAGAATTTCTGAAGCTCGTGAGAAGACTTTCACACACAGTCCTGGACTTTGATCATAGACTTTTACTTTCAGAGCTAGTTATTACGTTATTACTAAAACCAGTAATAATCGAATGAGGAGGATTGTATTTAATATGATAAAGAGTAGATACATTTATATAGTCTTACAGATACAACCGGCCCTTTGAGGGCAACCATAATGCCAATGTGGCCCAAGATGAAATTGAGTTTGATACCTCTGCCTTAGCAGTTTGGGACCCCACTACTTGTTGGAGTGTCTTTCCTTCAGAACTTCAGCCTGTATCACTCGATCATTCCAGGCCCTACACTTGTGGGTGGCCACACTGAGGGAGGCAAAGGCCACCACTACTAGAAGGCCTTCTTGACTGTGGCCCCATCCTTATGGAATGGGCTTCCGCTAGAGTTGCGCCAGGCCCCCTCCCTCCCAATCTACAAGAGGATGTTGAAGACATTACTTTTTAGAGAAGCGTTTAAGGACATCCTCACTTGAGTCAGTCTATAAGTCACTTGATCCTGTCATCATTTAGGTTTTAATTAGTTTGTTTTGTTATTTGCATGTGTAGTTGTATGGTTTTTTTGTTTAGTTTAATCTTGGGTTTGTGGGGCGAGTTTATGAGTTATTTTTCTTCTTCCTTTGATTGTAAACTGCCTAGAGTAGTGCCTGGCACTAAATCAAGCAGTATATAAATATTATAAACAAACAAACATGTAGCTTACCAGATTACAGAATTTAAATGAACCCCTTTAACCAGGTATATCATCATGCAGTCAAATGAATTCAGAATTTTACTATTGCTGGTATAATAATTTTACTATTGCTGGTATAACACAATATCACAGGGAATGTTTTCTACAGCCTCCTGCAACTTGCTATGCTCCAGAGGTTTTAGATTTCAATTCACATCAGCCAGATCAAGTAAAGCCAATTGTCAGGGAACCTTGAAGCTGTAGCACAAAACATCTGGAAGTCATAGAGTTTGGAAAGACTGCCTTACTGTAACTTTCAGAGGGCTAAAGCATGCTCAGGTATCTAAAATAATGCCTGAAAATAGCAGGCACAGTGTTTAAAGGTAAGATGCCTTGAAAACTATGAGGACAACACCTAAACAGTAAATAAGTCTTGTCTGGATGGTTGTCGCTTTGGGAATACACACAAGTAAAAACAGTCTTTGCCACAGGAACTTGCTCTCTACACTGCTTTGTTTACACAAAGCAGCTATTGGTTCACAAATCCCTTATATAGCAGAGAGAAGGAAATTTCTAAGGGTTTCCTTAAACTTTCCAGCATCTGGAGATCTTACAAGAAACAAACACAACATTCCCAGGCCAGTGGGCTGCTGATAAAAGGACAGAAAAAAGCACTACAGTGTATCATATTACTGAAAAATTACTTGGAAACCACACAGGACCATAAAACCTGTCCCTTCATTATTCAGAGGATGCATATAAAAACAACGCTAGTGCATTATAATCAAATACCATCTACCTGCCTTCGGTCCTTTTTAAAGAGAAAGGATTAAAATATTTTAATAAGTAAAATAAATATGTCAGCATCCTGTTTATAAGTCATTTGTATGTGCTTATTTTGTAGTGATGCGAATTACCCTGTTTCCCCTAAAATAAGACGTAACCTGAAAATAGGCCCTAGTATGATTTTTCAGGATGCTTGTATATAAGTCCTACCCCAAAAATAAGCCCCAGTTAAGTGAAACCCCGCCCTCCACCACTGTGCAGCAACCAGAATAAGATGACACAACTGTATTTGAATAAACGGAGATTGTTGTACATGAAAAAAATAAAACATCCCCTGAAAATAAGCCCTAATGCGTTTTTTTGGAGCAAAAATTAATATAAGACCCTGTCTTATTTTCGGGCAAACAGGGTAATTTATGGTGATGTGATGCAGAGCCTTCATTTCTACGCACTGAGTAGTTTGTGTGTATCTGCAAGCAACACTAAAAACACTATGAAGTTATTTATTTAAAGCAAAATGGTTGTTTGATTTCCAACGTGGATGCAGGCGCTTCTGAGCATTTTCCCATCAAAAATAAATATTCAAGATACAAGTGCTACAGGACACTGTTAGTTCCTGTTCCCTCACCACAGAAAACCATCTCAGCATATTCTAACATGTTCAAACAGCATATGAGGACTACACCACATAAAACAGTTAACTCTACAAAAGTCAGTTGCAGTAAAACAGTCAGTTTCACCACTCAATATATGCATCAGCCTCTGAAAATAATCTCTCCTATTGAGGCCAGATTCAATGCAAGGCTCAGAAAAGATCAGAAACTCTCTCCCTCCACACCGAATGGGCTGAAGATCTCAACTACAATACTTTTAAAACTATGGATCACACACAATAATACCAACCTGCATTAGTACACTTTCAGAAGCCATTAAATAGCAGCTCCTGACAAAAATTACACCCACAGACCTTATCCTGACCTCCTCCCATCGCTAAATCCCCTTGTCATGGCTCTACTGCCATGGAGGAAGGTTACTTCACACAGAGAAATCCCACACTCTCCTTCCCGCCCTCGAACGCTCCTCATTTCCTGACCCTGAATGGTAGCCCTAAACAGACAATACTAAACTGGCCGGGGCAGGAGGACGAGGAAAGGAGGGGGGCAGAGTCTTTGTGACCTGATCCGAAGCCGAAGCAAGACTTCCTGCAGGTGAAGAGCCTGGGGCAGCGATTGCGGGAGGAGGAGAGGCTGCCAACCCTGAAAAGATCCAGTCCTAGTTTGGAGAGAGAGGTCTCTGTTTATCCCTCTGCCTCCTCCCCATGCTGCAAATCATGACAGCCCTTTTTAAAATAACCAACCCGGCACTTCCTCCTACACAGTTAAGGGGCGGCGACCTCTAGACGGGGAGGGAATGGAGTGAGTGAGAAAGAGACATGCACATTTACAGACCTAAGCTAAGCCCTACACTCAGAGACTGTGCAAGACAATACACCACCAGTACGGTAGGATTTAGGGATCAACCGCTAATTTTGCACGTTGTCAACCCCAAGCTTCTCTCTCTCTCTCCTGCATACCAAATCAAGGAGGGGTGAGAGGGTAGAACTGCAAGCAGAACTCGCTTCAGCCACTTTCCTGACCTAAGAAACCTTTCAAGCATTGCTAAACATCACATAAGAAGAGACTCAGAAAAACTTCCGTTTTGGGGAATACATTGGGACCAATTGCCAGACATTGTGTGTGTAGATTTCTGGGCTTCTCTTTTTTGCTGCCTTTGAGTTTCTTTCAGGCTTTGATCTTCTGTTACACAAAATCTAAAGAGAGGTCTTGAAAAGACACTCACAGCTGGGGGAAGGAGATTGAGATCGGGAGAGTCCTTCCCACCTGCTAGCTTTCCTGCCATATCTGCTTTTTTCTTATTCATAGCAGCGAGTGTCCTGGCCCACTTTTGCTCAGTAAAAGGTCACCCTCCTGCTTCATTTCCTTTCCCTCCTCTGTGAGCAGTTCCTATGTTGAAACAGACCTTGCTCTCAGAAACAGCTTTCACTTACATTAATAACTCTTCATTACCCCAGCAATGCTAAAAAAAGTGCAAACAGCAACATTGTTATAAACAGCAATTTTCAAAGAATATATTATCCACGTTAATAAAGCAATTTTCTTTTTCTTTGCCATTTTATTAGGTTTCTAACCTTAAAACCATGTATGCTGTGTATATAAATGTGCAGTCTAAGTATTACACTCCATATCTTTGAAGCTCACACAAAGTTTGTTAGGTCTCAAATGTTTCCCAAGACTTTGGTTTTTTTTATTGTTGTTTAGTCAAATTATCACAATGGTCTTCATTCGTTGTTTCCAAATATACTAAAGTACTGCTACTATTTCCATTCCCCTGATGAGTGAATGGTAACATCCTAAGAGTTCTGCCTACTTCAGCCAAAGGAAAATGCCATGGACTGATGCTATACTTTATTGTCACTTAAACCTAAACAAGAGAATCACAGCTGAACTGTGCAAGAACAAAGTAATGTAAGATGATTAGATCATGCATTTGTCCTTGTTATTCACACCTTTATATGAAACGAAGGTTGGAAAATATGCGCATGAACATTACAGGAGCATAACTGCTTATGCTGCAACAATTTTGTGAGCAAGCTTGACACATTTTAAAAAGATGAGTGAAACCACTCTTTAAGAAATTTGATTCGTCTTTTACCCTGGTTTGTCCCATCTTCTGGCTCACCAACAAAAGGTAATTTATATCAAAATGTTCTTCTTAACAATTTTCTCTTGACCAATTAGAATTCCATACAAGAATTAATTTAATATTTAAAGAAGAGATTTTTTAAAAAACTTTCTAGTAGAAAAATAATTCATAGAATGGTAAACAGCTTAAAAGGACAAAGTAACCAAACATGGTTAACCACAATGTTGAACACTCTAATTTTAAAATTCAGAGTGGTATAATATGCATATATTTACCTAATCACAACAGAGCATGCCAGATAGTTATTTTCATCCTTTGCATGAGAAAGCAACAGGGTCAAATTCACAATTCTTAGACATCTAGTCATCCACCTTGCTGCTGCTTCTGCTGGTGGATATACTAAATATGCTATGCAGGATATCATAAACCAAAATTTAAACAATGGAACGAGTCTCCATAGCAGTTACCATTACAGACACAAGCCACTATTTGGTGAAGGTATCTGTTGATGATTGAAAAAACTCCATTCTCAAAGAATGAAGCACTGTTGTCAAGATGGGATGCAGACAATTTTATTCACCCAAGTGCCTAAGCATTTCTATTTTCCAGATTACACCATTTTTATTCCCATTCTTTTTGCCAATTTATTAGGAAAGGAAGCATAACTGTTCCGTTACAGCTCAGTAAAAACAGCAGGAAAAGGCCTGTTTGTTTATTTAAGCCATTTTTGTGCCACCCTCCAATTAAACATTTCCAGACTAGTTCACAATAGGCCATAAAACAAAGCAAAATAATAAAGCAGCAGTTTACAACAGTAAAGGGCAACACTAAAACCAATCACAGCAGAATTAAAAAAATATATGTATCAAGGATTAAAAATGACAGAAATCACACAAACACTGTCAGCCAAAGCACAGCAGGGCCTTGAGTATGTCAGAAGTTCTGACTTTGGAGCTTTGTGATAAAAATGAAAGAGAATACAAAAACTCTAACATTTTACTGGTAAATTACCTTTAGTTACAAGAATAGAAATACTCAGAGAAACTATGGATGGTTATCATCAAGTTAAAATAGAAAATCTTGCCTCTATTTGATATAGGAGGCAATGATTTTCTAAGATTACAATACCCAGTACAGAAAAACAAAGGAAGTACACTTCTTGTTTCAAAATTATCATTTTCCACCATGCAAATTTAATCATCCAACAAACTGATTAAACAGGACTCAAATAATTAATCAACAAACATTTCTTTAAAGGAGAGGAAGCTCATGTTTTAAAAGAGAGTTTGCTCTCTGGCCTTAAAGTTCATTTATTCTCTTATATCAAGCACAGTCCCATTTCACATAACTTGGAATTAGTGAATGGTTCTAAACTTGATTACACAGAGGCGGAACTATAAAAATCTTTTTAAGTTACAAGAGAAGCAGAAGAGAATAATAAATGCTCTTCTGTAAAATAAAATGAGAAGAGCTGCACTAGAGGAAATGAAAAAATGATCTAGCCCAGTGTTCTGTCTCCACAGAGACAAACCATATATATGCCTTTGGGAAACTCATAAGCACGACATGAAGGCGACAACAGTATGTCCCTTAGCAGATCATAATCAATGATCATTCATTACCTAGCACCTTAAATATATGACATCCTTTATTATTGCTGATGTCCAGCTCACAGACATCCTTTAAATCAGAAGACAAAGAATGCCCCCCCATGCAGCTCCTCACTTCCTATCCGCTGCCTCCCCCCTGCAGATCTCCATATATCCAGATTTTGTTTCTTCAAAAGTCAATTACAAAAGGCAATCCTCAAAAGGCAATTTCACTGTGTCCCTACCCCCCCTTAGCTGCTTTAGACTATGGAGGATTTTTTTTTTTTAATAGAAAGAAAGTGCCTTCAGGAAACAATTATGAAAAATGCTGAAATTGCTCCCTGAAAGCACTAGAGGGCACATGCGGGGGGGCTTTTCCAGTTGGGCAGTGGAAGTCACAGGAGTAGTTGCATCCCCCAGACTTGTGGAAGGTTAAACACTGCAGCTAGGTAGCACCAGAAGATAGCAGGGAGTGGGTTGTGACTGTCTGCCTGGTGTGAGTTTGCTGGCAAGAGAGTGGGAAGCTGGTTATGGGACTACAAACAAACGGTTCAGTTGTACAGAGAAATGGGTGGATTGATGAATGATTGGCTGTGATGGTTGGTACCTAGAGTCTAGCATAGTATTAAGAGTAACTCTGTTAAAAGTGTACAGTTTCAAATGAGGTTGGAAAGTGTAGGTTGGAGAGAAGGACAAAACTGATGGCACTGAGGCACCCAAATGTGGAGGGAGAGCAATGATGTTGCTCAGGAAGTTCTCCCATCAGAGAAAGAGGGTCAAAAAAGGTTGCATGGCATTCTTCTGGATACCTTCTTCTAATGTTCAGGTGTCAATTTGCTTTGCAACTGTGCCTTTTGGCCTAGTGGTACTGTTTTTTAATACCATGCCAATGCACAATAAGATCAATATAATCCATGAGCTAATCATGAATGAGAAAGCCAGCCTAGAGTATAACACTGGCACCTATGTGATCATGCTGGGTGGCACTGGTGGAACATACCTGTGCTCAGGTGTGTAGCTGGTGCATCACCAACACAGATGAGGTAAGAGTCAGCATGATGGGGCATAACTGACCCTGGTCCCCAGAAAGGATGACTCCTATCAGGAAAGGGATGGTATAGTGAAACTCTGACAGTTTTGTTCAATTTCTTATTAGCTTTTGATGTCATTAATTGTAGTCTCATTATATTGACTCTGTGGATTTTAGACACTGTCTTAGGATGGTTCAGTTCCTATTTTCAGGGCAACGACCACAGAACACTACTGGAGAAGGCATGTCAGACCCTAGTCCTACTGTACAGTACTTCAAGATACCAACTAGTCCCCAATACTATTTAATATCTATATGAAGCTTAGGGTCATTAGAGGATTTGAAACGAGGTGCATCCATTATACAGATGATGTTCAGCTTTATTTTTCTAGCATTGCTGAATTTGGAACAGCCATGTATGACCTAGGTTGGTGTTTCAACATATGAGAATTTCCAGTTTGGGACAACTGCGCTCCCCCTGAAGGAGCAGGTTCACAAAGCGGGGTGCTCCTAGATTCATCAGTGTTGTTAGAGGCCTAAGTGACCTCCAGGCTAGCAACATCTACCACCTTAGGGTGGGATGCTAATCACATTCATTCTTAGCCAAGGATAGCCTAGCCCTAGGCATCATGATCATGCACTGGTAGTCTCTAAGATCAAACTAGTGTAATGTACTTAGTGGAAGTGTGTTTAAGGATGGTATGAGGACTGTAGATAGGGCTGAATTGAAGAGCTAGGTTACTGTCTGGTCTAGCTCACCACATACATCTGTTACAACTGTGCTAAAGAATCTATGTTGGCTGCTAGTGCACTACAGTACTGCCATAGATTTAATATTAGTATAGAAAACCCAGCACACCTCAGGACCATGCTATTTCAAGGGATGCCCCCTATTATGCCAGCCTCCCAAGTCACTATGACCTTCGAAAGAGACACTGCTTTTTGCACCATAGCCTATGAATTTCCATTCGGGATTGAAACAAAAAAAGGTGTTCTCTACAGTGATGTCTTCCCAAAGGAGTTGATCTCTCTTGGCAGAATTTTAGGCCACGATACAGGTGTATGTTAAGCCTTTATTGGAAATGTGTTTTGGTTTTTTTTTACCCTGGTTTTGCCCTGGCACAAACTGGTTGGCATTGTTGTTTTATTGTAACATAAGCCACTTCAGGTTTTTGCTCAAGTGCTAAGAGATAGAGAAATATTTTCAATAAATGAACAACAAAAAGTAGACTAGAAAACAAAGAACATGCTGCACACACAATAGTTCTCCACTTTGAGCCCTGAAGGCGGCATCCCAGTAATAATAAGCCTTCCAAACCATATAATTGGACTGAAAAACAATTTATATAGGCAAACAGATAAGCAAGATAATCAAGGAGAGAATTAGCCATGTTCTAATGAGCATGATAACAGCTGAGGGAAGAAAGAGGAAAAACAGATTTTTTTAGACATTGTTTTGTATTTACCCAAAATTAATAAATGAGGCTAGGAGAAATGAAGAAAAGAAGGTTATGAACCAAGGGATTATCCTGTAATTCACAGACTTGTCACAATAATACCATACAAAAGGTGTCCCAATTTTTTGTTATTATTATTTTTTAGGTTGAGAATGTTTCAGACAGTTCCCAGTCTGCAGGAGTCCCTCCAGGGCCAGCTTTACCTCTAGCCAGAGTGAGAGAGCTGCCTAATGGGACAACTTTTATTATTTAGTTTATTATAGGAAGAGCCTGCCTGAAGAATAGAAAAGCATTATGGGTACATCTGGGTATCCCCTGGACAACGATATGCAGCTGGCAAATCCTTCACTTCCAGAAGTGAACAATATAATGTCTTTGGACAGCCCTCAGACCCTCCATAGCTAAGAAGCAAAGGAACAGTAGTAACAAACTAGAACCCCGGCTGCTGTGCAGAACAGACATCAACAAAGAAAGATATTGAGAAGTTTCCTTTGAGTCTGATTCTGCTCTTCCTCTGAGGAATCTGCACAGCTTACACATGGCTCCTTTGATGGCCTTCCATCTAGGCACCATAACAGGCCAGGCTTGCTTACCGTCAGCTGAACAACTGCAGTAATGCGCCATTTTCTGGTCGATCAAGCTAAATACCATTTTTTCTTGGACATCAGACCCCGTTTTTGTGGTCCGAAACACATTTATTCTCGACCTGTAATGACTGCCATAGTGTTACAGTGAAACAGAACTGGGAAAGTATCAACCAGTATGATAACCACCAACTAGTGGTTATCATGCTGGGGAGGGGAATCTTCGACATAGGTCTTCGACCTATTTTTGGCCTAAAGTAAAAAAAAAAAAAAAAAAAAAGGCCAGCTCCTGACTTTGCCTGCCCTGCCCTGGGCATGCCCACTGGCAATACTTAACAGATGCTACAGGGTTAACAGTCTCCATGCTGCCGCTGCAAGAGAGAACTCTCAGTAGGGAAGCTAAAAAGTTCTCATTAGTGACTTCCTTTTTAAAATGAACTTCCTCTGAGAACAAGGCTGAGTGTCAGAAAAAAGAGGGTAGAAGCTAATGAGTAAAGGCTAAGGAGGGCAACGTACTCTACAAAAGACACTAAACAGAAGCCTCCTCCCAAGGAGGTCTCTGCAGGGCTCCAGGCCCAAAGGTCCCAGGGATCCATTTCTATTAGCTGGGAGGGAGGAGACAGAAAGAGGAGAGGGACTAACCTGCAAATATTTGAAGGGAAGCCATTTGTGATAATATGAGGTTAATTTTTTTTCTGTCTCACACACATACAGAGGTCAGAATGTGAAGGCCATGACAGTGCTTCTCAGAGAAATACATTACATTCAAAACCTATCACTGCAGACAAGTTTTTTTAAAAACAAACAAACAATCCTCCAGAGTCTGTAACAAGACCTGCTTTAGAAGAACAGAGGATCACATATTCCCTCTGGTGTCCAAAGTCCAACGTTGCACATCTCCCAAACCTCTCAATTCTTTGAGACCAAGATAAGTGCTACTGAAACAGAATACAGGATTCTATCAAACTACTTTGCTGTGACTGCACCATTTTCTGTCAGCCTGGATTCAAGTATGTACATGGCAAATGATTTCAAAAGGAACAACTGTGCTAGTATGTTTACAAGGAAGACAACAACAGTCCTACAGCATCTTAAAAGCTCACAAACTTAGTCTGTCATGAGCTTTACGGACTGCAGCTCTCTCCATCACTTGTAAGAAGTGTTATGCTTATACACCCATACATGGGGAAGGAGAGAGGGTGGGGGGGGGGGAGGGAGAGAGAGAGAGAGAGAGAGAGAGAGAGAGAGAGAGAGAAATGGAATGTGGGAGTTTAGACAGCAAGATTAGAGGAAAATTAAATGCAGAAAGTAATGACAGTGACAATCGCATTCCTAACATCAACTATGGTAACACTGGCCCCCATGTAAAGTGGTACCTCTACCCTGTTAAACAAATCTTTCATTGGAAGCAAGACTGTCCAGTCAGATCAATCACATAGGATGGCATCAATTTTGCTAAATGCAGAGACCTGGCAATAGAAATAACTCACTTGTGAATGAAACACATTTCAATGGTACCCACAGTCATCGGGGCACTGGGATCAATGCTGTGGAATTTTATAAAATATTATAACCAGCTGCAGATCTCTGAAATAAGACCATCAGAGCTGCAAAAAGAAAAAAATTGGCAATATTAGGAACAAGATAGATATACTGACATTTAACAGATACTCAGGTTTTTGGTTAAAAAGTGTCTGTTATGCAATACCAGTCAATGTTTTTCATGATTTTGTCTGTTTCTGACTGTTTCATATTTTTGAACATTTTATAATAATCTTAGAACTGCAGAGCTGGAAGGAACACGATGGATCATTCAGTCCAGCCCCTATCAAGGTATATTTAAAAGATTCATAAGCTGCCTTCCAAACTACAATAAATTCCAAAGATGGCATCCAAACTCTAAGAAAATGAATAAAAAACTTACAAGAGTAAGTAAGTGAAAATTGTAGTCAGTCATTTAACATAACATCTAAAAGCAGATTCATTAAAAACAGAATGCTGCAACAGAAGGCACAACATATCTTCTGAATTGAGTGGCATCTAAAACAAAAATATCATCAGCTGAAGCTTTTGAACTGTCTTCAAAGGCAGCCTCATGTGGAGCACAGTGGTAAGCTAGAGTGAGGCAAGCAGAGCATGGGTAACTGAGGCAAGACCAAATAGGCAGAGCTGTGTATGGGTCCCAGAATTCAACTTGGATCTTGATCTGACACTTCGGGTTTGATCCAAGTCCCCTCCAATCTTATCTGGGTACTATATCCATGCCAACATGGATTCCCAAATCTCTTCAGTTCCCAGTCACTTAAACTGGAATTGTAAAAGAGCTATAATTTTGAGCGAGGGAATTTGCATGTTGCTGTGTGTGGCAAAACGGCAGAATACATATTGCAGATATGCAGCTCTTCAGGTTTAGGGGCTAGCCATCTCCAAAATTTACTTTCTTTCCTTTTCTTTCTGAAGGGGCCAGCCCCTCCCATATCCATTGATGCTTTTGCTAAAAAGCGATGATAAGTCTGAAGAGGAGAGATTCCAGCTTGCATATATGCCCTGCTGCAGAATACATGAGGGAAGAAAAGATAGATGTCCTTAGGTCTATTGAGATCCATTGAAGCTGTAGGTGATGGGTACTGAAATACCTGAAATACTAAACATCTGGAAGACAGTCAGTGAGAAAAGACCAACTCAATCAACATAGTGACAAAATGTAAGTAACATTTGTTCATTTCCCATCAGGCTCATCATTCACAGAACACTCTTCCTTTAAAACACCCTTGCTTTCTACTCTGAAATCCAAAGAATCTCCCCAGTGGGATTCAGAATAGTCAATCAAAGACAGCATGCCACCACATATCTAAGAGACATGCCCTCCAAACTAACAAGATCCATAATTATTTTCCATGCAAATGCCTGTATTGTTAATACAAAACCAAGAATGGGCAAAGGACAATGTTGGGACTGTATGCAAGCTGTTCTTGCATTTCCCAGATGCACCCCAGTGGTGTTCCTTTTGCCGAAGAGAAGAGAACTGCAGCTCCAACAAGCATCCAGAAACACCAGTTCAGCTTTTGAATAAGTCACATTGTTTAACACATCAAAATACTAATTTTGGGGGGAAAAATGGAAGTAGACATCTAGTGACTTCTGGATTCCTTTTTGCATTTTGGGCAGTCTGTGCAACACCCAAAGAGCCCCAAAAGCAGAAAAATGCCCCCTCAATCTGCTAGGGTTGCCCACTCTAATATAGATCCTTCCACCTATACTAACTGCAGTCCCTTGAGGCAAATGCACTACATGGCAATTATTTTGACATGCATGTTCTGCAATATGCATAGTCAACATGCAGTTATCATTTGGCTTCCATAAGAAAAACAAATAGCTAATAATTAAAAGGTCATTCTGAGAAGATCTCTCTGGACTTTCTGGGTCATGGCCCAACCAGTCCACCCTCTGGTGCCAGCCATTTCGAGAAAGTGTTACACTTTAACATAACTCCCTATCTTAACAAACTACATGTGTGTACACACACGCACGCATGCACACACACACACACGCATTCAAATTTGCAAATTCAGCTCGAACACTGAAATGCTGCTCTCCAGCACAAAAGCCAGTGACTCATGCAAACTAGGTTAGCCACTTTTGGTTCAGAGGCTCAAATTAGTGCAGGCTCTAGGGGGACAAGAAGTGGCTGGAAAAGAAAAACTTTTGCTCAGCAGTAGACAGAGCTGCAGCTATTAGCACTACAGAGCTTGGACAAGCTAGTAAAAACAGCACATACTTATATATTGCTGGCCTGTGCTTTATCCTGTGGGCTCCCCAACGGCCAAGCTGGCTGCCCTGGTGGCTAGGCAGGACATCACTGTGGAACACATGGAGTCTGAGGATACAAAGAGAGTAGTCAGCAAGCCTTAGGACATGTTTATCACCAAGACAGAGAAAGAGAGAAATTTTCTTTCCCTTATTTTGGTCCTACTCACTATTGCAGAGATTCCTGTTAACAGATCAAGGTTAAATGCCAATAACATGCATATGAAGTGTAGAAAAGCATTTGACAATCACTGGTTGCCTTCAAAATAGGCAGACAATTCTCTCTTCCTATTCAAAAGTTGCCAAGACTAGCTGCTTCCACAAATAGACCCAAACAAACACCACTGATCTCAGTTTATACGCTACAAAGATGTTCTCCAGGGTGAACATCAGGAGTCCTAATGGGTCACACACCAAAGGTGTTTGAGGGAGAAGAGGGTAGAAAGAGAGCAAGAAATAACAGAAAAGGAAATGGATCAAGTGACTCACCACCTACTTTGGCTCCACCCACAGCTGACTGCTCCACCCACCCTAAGCCTATATTTCTCCCCTCCAAGAGACTTCCCCTACCCATAAAAAGACTCCTCACATCTGCCCATCTAGCTCAGCCCCCTTGTATTACACAGTGGTTAATCAGATGTCTTCCACAAGCCTATAAGATGAACTCTAGTGCAACTGCCCCCTCCTGCTGTTCTTCCTCAATAACTAGTACTGTATTCAGAGGCATGATGCCTCATCCTGCAAGGAGCATATAGTTATCATGACAGGTAGCCACTGATAGCACTGGCATTTAAGGAGGATAAAAGTATCTAAACATGTGGTCATGACCTTATCCTGTGGCAATGAATTCTGCAAGGGGGTGCCCAAGGCATTTTTCTGCCTAACACAAATTACAAAATAATGCTCCATCATTACAACGTGATATTCTGTGGTTAACCAGACTGGCAATAAAATATTACCTAAACACTAGTATCAGAACAGCATCTTCGAGCATACCTGGAGGCGATAGACTAGCTTAGAGGGTAAAGAATAGGGCATGTGGCACATATAGCTCTGTCCTCCAATATGCTGCTGCCACTCCCTGCCACTAGTATTGGCAGTCAGCTCACTATGCCTAACGGTAGAGCCAGTCTTGAGTCCACAGGTAACTATGCCCTATATGAAGAAGCGTTTCCAGTGAGACTCAATTACTTCCCTCCTGGGTTCAGAGAAATAGCTACAAGAATGTAATCTCTTATGGTTGGAATTAACAAAAACACATGGGCTAACTAACTGTTCTGAAATGGTCTGCAATGGGAAGTTGATGGCTTAAAAGGTATTGTTTGTGTAACCAAGATCACTGAATCAAAATAAGACTGTGGTTAAAAAAAAAACATTAAACAACCACCACGTTGCCCTTAATGGTTTGACAATAAAACCTTAGCAGAGGTGAACAGCAAAATCTATTGAGTTCTGTGTCAGATTATTGATAGGGGACATCTGGGGAAGTATGTGCTTACATCAAAGGTAACTAGGCAAAGATGCCTTCAAAGCAGGATTGGAGTCAATCAGCCAGACTCATTTATTAAGACTGATCAATAAAAGATTTCCATACTTAGCACAGATTTTAAAAATTAGTTTTAAAAGTCTTTAAAAACTTTGGCCAATCTGTCAGGTTAGAAGCACCATGCTCCCTTTTCAGGGGGGGAATACCTTTTCTAATATCATGCCTATTTCAAATTGTGTGTATGTGTGCACATAATATAAACATATTTTTTTTTCATTTGTTACTACTACCACCACAACTAATTACTAAAAATTCATACAATATCTCAATTAAAATTTCTATATAATCAGCAAGTGCTAAACTGAAGGTGCTTAAACAGCTCTGATATCTATGTAAGGGTTGCCTTCTCTGGGAGGATTCCAACAGCATTGCCCTCCCCCTCTTCTGATCACTAGCCTGATGTACGGTGCTCGCTCGCTGGCAGCGCTCACCTTGGAGCTAGACACAGATATGGAGTTGTAATTGAAATATACAGGGGCAAGGCACCAGGAGGCATACTCTGAACATAGAGTAGCACATGGCAAGTAAAGAGGAGTCCAAAGTGCCTTCTGACCACCAGGTGGCGTACCCTCCCTACTGAGCCAGAGACAGACAGTATCATCCATTGGCTCTTTCTACACATTTCAAACCTCTTTCAATGTGTGTGACCCAGATACTTCAGAGCAAAGCTCAGACCAAAGAAGAGTCAGGTGGCAGATCTAACAGGGGAAACAGCATTGCCCTCCCCCTCTTCTGATCACCACAGCAGCCTGACTTATGGTACTCATGGGCAGTGCTCACCTTGGCAGCTAGACACAGATATTGATTTGTAATTCAAATACACAGGGACAAGGCACCAGCATACGTTGAACTAAGTGACCCTGAAAGCTTTGCTTAACCGGAGCTTAAAAAAACAAAACAAAAGTAGAGAACAGTTTGTATTCTGAAGGAAAAATGGAATAAAACCTAGACTTCCATCTGTAGACATTACAAAAATACTGTATGTGGACCAGACTAGTAAGACAACAAATTGACTTTGCTTAATGCCAATGAACTACTAAACCTAACTAAATCCACTCTGTATTCTGGAGAGGAAACATAGTTAGACACTGGGAAGCCTCAATCAAATTCTCCACCTATTGCTTGCAATATGAAAATGACATTTCAGAGCTCCCAAGCAAGATAACACAGAGCAACTCTCTGTCCTAATAAGGACTGGGTAGCGAAACACTCGCAATCATTTATTCATAAGCCCTTCCCGGTCATTTTAATTTAAAAGGTCAAAGAAGATGAAAGTGGGCCCTCTAAGCATTTACCTCTTACTTGGAGCTGGATGCAAAATCTTGTAATATTGAGTTTTGTGGCCCTTCCTGACCTTCTACCATCAAGGCCACTCACTAGTCATCAATGAGCAACACCAAACTATTTCCCTGGAGCAGAATGAGACTATTTCCCAGGCCACTTGCAAGTGACTTAGACAACCTCAATCTTCTACCGGTTCAAGGTTGTGACACTTGTATTTACATCTCTCCAGGTAAACAACAGATCCTAGGGAGAAAAATGTTCCCCCCAAAATTACATGAGACAAAATTGGTCCAATCCCAATCAGACTGCACTTCCAAATGCAGCCCACACTTCTTATTTGTCCTTCAGTGTCTGGCTAATTTTCTTGGCTGTCCAATCCCAATGGAAGGTAGATCTGGACCCAGAATCTCAAATGCTCAAAGGATTGCTACTTAAATAATGCATAAATACAGAGAAGAGAAGAAGATATCATACTGAAATAGTACACATATGTACATCCATCTATCAGCTAGGATAGTGCAATTAGGCAAAAATAATAACAACAAAATCTTCTTAGGCAAGAACTCCAGCATATATTAAAACTCCAAAAGAAACAGAGAGTAATGCACTGAAAAGGTACACACAAGAATGGAATGTTACGTGGGAAATGTTATATGGAATGTTATATGGGAAAGACCAGAGGTACATGATCAATCATAAGGCTTTTTAAGAAACTTTAAGTGCTTTTTGTAAAATAAGGCAAGGGAATGGTGGCCTTGATAATCTCTGGAAGTTCTGGCATGATAAGCAAATACTTACAGTGTCAGAGTAGCAAGTAGCAGCACCTGCCAATATCGAGCATGAGTGAATCCAAGTAAGACTAAAGAGAATTAAACTTACCAAGCCATTTCACAACCTAAGTCTTATTGTTTCTGCATGTGATTTATAGGTCTCCTTCTGAACGGCACAGACTATGTGCAAGTTCCCAGCATTTACTTCTGACCTTCCTCAGAAAATACCCAAGCCAAAAGTTAGCCCTATTCTTACTCAGATGGTAGGAATGTGCATTTCAGATTTTTTTTTTTTGACTACAACTCCCACAGTTCTCTTTTCTGGGAGTCCTACCAGCAAGATACAGACCTTACAGGAACCTAAGTAGTGCTCACTTTGCAAGAAGGCCCAGCTGGCTTTTGAAAAGGAACCTTCCCAGCAACTATCAGAGCAGTTTTGTTTTGTTTTTTCAAAAAGGAAGTTAGGACTATCCAAGGTGTGAAGCCTGCTACGTAGCTGGGCCTTCAGATGAGCACAATTTAGGTGTCAGTAAGGTCACCTAAGTACAAGCTGGATTTCGAAGGGGCAGAGGAACTAGAGACCAAATTGCTAACATGCGCTGGATTATGGAGAAAGCCAGAGAGTTCCAGAAAAACATCTACTTCTGCTTCATTGACTACGCAAAAGCCTTTGACTGTGTTGACCACAGCAAACTATGGCAAGTTCTTAAAGAAATGGGAGTGCCTGACCACCTTATCTATCTCCTGAGAAATCTATATGTGGGACAGGAAGCAACAGTTAGAACTGGATATGGAACAACTGATTGGTTCAAAATTGGGAAAGGAGTACGACAAGGCTGTATATTGTCTCCCTGCTTATTTAACTTATATGCAGAATACATCATGCGGAAGGCTGGACTGGATGAATCCCAAACCGGAATTAAGATTGCCGGAAGAAATATCAACAACCTCAGATATGCAGATGATACCACTCTGATGGCAGAAAGTGAGGAGGAATTAAAGAACCTCTTAATGAGAGTGAAAGAGGAGAGCGCAAAAAATGGTCTGAAGCTCAACATCAAAAAAACTAAGATCATGGCCACGGGCCCCATCACCTCCTGGCAAATAGAAGGGGAAGATATGGAGGCAGTGACAGAGTTTACCTTCCTGGGCTCCACGATCACTGCAGATGGTGACAGCAGCCACGAAATTAAAAGACGCCTGCTTCTTGGGAGAAAAGCGATGACAAACCTAGACAGCATCTTAAAAAGCAGAGACATCACCTTGCCGACAAAGGTCCGCATTGTCAAAGCGATGGTTTTTCCAGTAGTGATGTATGGAAGTGAGAGCTGGACCATAAAGAAGTCTGACCGCCGAAGAATTGATGCTTTTGAATTGTGGTGCTGGAGGAGACTCTTGAGAGTCCCCTGGACTGCAAGGAGAACAAACCTATCCATTTTGAAGGAAATCAACCCTGAGTGTTCACTGGAAGGACAGATCCTGAAGCTGAGGCTCCAATACTTTGGCCATCTCATGAGAAGAGAAGACTCCCTGGAAAAGACCCTGATGTTGGGAAAGTGTGAAGGCAAGAGGAGAAGAGGACGACAGAGGATGAGATGGTTGGACAGTGTCATCGAAGCAACCAACATGAATTTGACCCAACTCCGGGAGGCAGTGGAAGACAGGAGGGCCTGGCGTGCTCTGGTCCATGGGGTCACGAAGAGTCGGACACGACTAAACGACTAAACAACAAACAACAACAAGGTCTGCAGATGAAACTCCCAGAAAGGGGAATTATAGGAAAAAATCCAAAATGCACATCCTTAGGAGTCTGAATCTATTCAAGCCTTCTAGTTTCTTTCTCTAACATTACAAATACTCACAAAACTTTCAGTCGGTCTTATGTTAATAGGGGAGAGCTAGGCATCTGCAATAAATGTTCAGAAACTCTGGTCTATGTTAATAGCAAGATGCAATGCAGGGCCTCTCCGGACTCCACACATGCACACCATACACTGTTATATTACATACAGTTTTACTTGATTTTTTTCTCCAGAATGGGATGGAGATTTCTTTCCTCAATGTAACCCACAAACTGACCTGGAAATTGTCTGAGACACCACTGTTGACTAAGTAGTAACATCCATACCATGCCTCTCGTGTTTTGTTTCTTAAAAATGAAACATCACAGAGGTCCCATGTTAACCATACAGAGCCAAATGATCCAAAGCAGTAAAACCCAAGCATTCATCTAATCCCAATAAACCTCTCAACCTGCAAAGACCAGACTTTTCCATATCCAAAAACAAGATGCAAATTGTTTAGTAATGAACCAAGGAAAATACAAGCACTCTAACATAGTCACATTGATAAGACAACAGATGACTATTTGTTAGGGAGAAAGTATTTTGAATATATCTTGCAATGTATAGAGGGGCAGGGAACAGACTTTATTTGGTATCTTAATATTTGGGAAGAGGGAAATGACACAGGCAGCACTAGCTCAAAAGAGTCGTACATTATGTGCAAGATTATGTCTAATAAACTCTCTGAGATTTCATCTTATTCAAGAGAGGCAGACATATGCCCTGTATCCAACCTTGGTGCCCTCCAGAGATGCTCCAGCCTAAGAAGCTAGAAAGCAGATATCTCTCCAGATTTCTGGGGCAAGCTGTGCTTTTTGATGTCAATACCACAGTCTGGTTGATAGTTAAGAAGCTTAGCACACCATCAGGATAGCTCAACGCAACAGCCATTGATGGCAGGAGAAGATGCGATACAATTAATCCGATCAAGAGAGAACTTTCACACAAAGCAGACAATGTACAGCAGCGTGACACACTCCCCTTCCTTTCCCATGTGAGCAAAGAGGTATTCATCTGGTTGTGATTGTTCTGCACTTTGCAGCCTACGCATAAAGATGTGTCACTCAATGCAGGGACATTCCCCACCCTCTCTTCCTTCAAGCCAGGGGCCTCAAGGCAACCAGCCAGTGGCTGACTCTACAGTGCACTGACTAGAGCCCTCATGTTACTATACCACTGTATTTCCTTTGACAAGATTGGCCCAGCCTGCTGACCTGAAGCACGTTTTGGACTACAACCACATAGAAAATTGCTATTCAGGTTGTGATAATGGGCATTGTAGTTGAAAACAATGAAGCCTCTAGCCTCAAACCGTGCTGTGACACCATTCATTATATAAGTCAGGTAACAGACATTTTGCTGCCTGAGACACTGCAGCCAGTGCCATTAGCTAGCAACCCTTGTCAAGGTTCACAGCATCCAAAGCTGGGCAAATTACTTTGGCACATACTGTAAGACAGAAAATCTCAGAGATGCCTCTTTTTTAATCCGGTAGTAATATCAATGCCTCACTTAGCCTGTGCCTAAAGGTAGAGCTGGCTCTAAATAGTAATTTCCCCTCACCTGGCTGAAAAGATTTTCTGTTTGAGAACACACATTCCAAATGGAAGAAACGCTCCATGCAAGAAACACAAAATCATTACTGCCTCTAAAGAGCATTGCTTCTTACTCAAGATTCATTTTATACCCAACAACTTGCTAGAGAACTTCACTGACAAAAGGTTTCACAGCACATTTTGAGGATCACCTCTGCTTTCATTAGGATGTTGTCATAAACAGCAGCTCTAGCAGCAGATGAACCAACATGGTTGTTTGTAACAATGACTTTTCATTTGGAAATTATGGTCTGTATGTGAGGGGGCTCTGCACAGCTGTTCCACCTGTATTTCCAGTGGACTTACAAAGCCATGGACTCATAAAACAACACATTTTGGACAGAGAGCCAGTGACTATATAGAAGACCACATCAGCAGAACAGGTTTACTGACAACAGTTACACAAACCTATGTGGCCTCTTGTCCAAACAGTCAAACGACACACCAAAGTAATCTAATTCTGTACTGTAAACCAGGCAAACCTTCATGAGTTTTGCTGCTGCTTTTACAGATTTTATCCTGTTTACAAAGAAATGTCAAACTTTGGCACAAGACTCAGAAAAGCTGAATAAGAGATGGATATAAAGGTGATTTATTCAGAGTACTTAATTCATCATCACTGAATTTTGTTTTGGTTAACCCCATCTGGTTTCTGCCTTTTCACCAGAAACAACCACAGTGTTTTTGTGTCTTTATTTTACAGTAATATGGACTGTTGAAATCCTGAGGATGCCAGATGCCACACTTTGGGAGCAATCTTGAAGATGCCGAGCACATGCACATAAACTATATCCGCATCTCTTGCCTTGGAGACAAATACAACAACTTTAACATTCTATTTGAAGGGAGCTCACACAGCTTAAGAGCACTGCAGAAGCTCCAGAATCCAACCTTGCCAAAAGAATTTGGCAAATTCTGGTTTTGATTTTTAATGGTTGAGCAAATTTAGTCCAAATATTCAAAAAAAAAAAAGAAAAAAAGAAACTGAGCAGAAAAACCTGGGAGGGTTGGACAATTCTTAGGAATTTCTTAAAGACAAAACACACACACACAATCTGTGTAGGAGGAAGTGTATATGAAGTTCCGGGGAAAGTTTGTATGTGTGGGGAATGACAGCATCACCAAAACACATGCCAAACATAAGATGTTATTCTATTATGGGAAGTTGTGGAATCAGTCACCAGATGCAAAAAAGAGATACTACCCAACATGAAACAAAACAGAAACAAGTTCAGGTAACACGTGCATCCTATTATAAGATGTAGGCAGAATGTGGAGATTTTTCTTTTTAAAAATACAGCTCCCAGAACCCAGAAGCCACATTGGTTTGAAGATTTTGTGAGTTGTAGTTTTAAAATGTCATTTTTCCAAGTTCTGAATGTATAGAGAAACTACTTCAGCTAGGACACTTTTGACAGAAATATGTCCCTGCATTTGAACCTTTGAAGAGTCTCATTGAGCAATAGGGAAAAAAATAGCTGTCTAGACTTCTCATCCCCTGGAAAGGGCCTCAGGGCAAGATTTATTAGAATACGCCCACATCCAGGTTGTGACCATATTTGTACCATGACTAAAGCTTGCCATTAGCTGACACTGCCAGGAATAGCTTAAAGAGAAGTACATTAACTGCTGAACAGTGTCCATTAGCAATGGCAGGAGATGCTCTGCAGGGAATGGAAGGGATCATGGCATACACAAAGCATTTCAAAAAGCCTCGAAGAGCAAAATGGAACAGGTGTGAATACAAAGCATAGGCAAGGATAGGAAGGGTTGGAATTTGAATGTTTGATTAAATCCAACACACTCTGCTCTTTGAACAACAGTCTCAGTCTAAAGTATTACTGCCTGATCAGCAAGAACGAACACCACACTCTAATACTTAGAAAAGGCTAGTAGATCATTTCAGATTGACAAGAAACAGATGTTTTATGTTGCAGGTTGCAGAAAGCTGTTACACATTACAAAAGGAGATATCGCAGTACCAGGATATATGCAAAACACAGAAAGGCTCTCTCAAAATGGTCCCAGAAGAGGCTGTCCAAATTACATTAAATAAAAGGGATGTAGACTGGAGATATTTCCTGATTTACTCTTCACAGAAGGAGCAAGAAAGGACCATGCCTGAGGTTTTTGTGAATATTTCAGCCAGGACATGGATGCGATTGCTATAAGGTTCTATCTCCAAACAAAACAACACAGAAAACATCACTTTGGATGCAAAATCCTGTTAAATAGCATACTGGAACTTGTTAGGGCATTTGTGCTCCAAGAAAGGCTGTACCCCAGAACATGTGCTTCCTATACCCAGGATTCCAGGTTCAATCCCTGGCAGCTCTAGGCAGAGCTGATAAAAGGTCTGAAATCCCCCCAAAACTCACTGCCAATAAATGTAGACAATACTGGTCATGTTTTGGACTACAGTTCCCAGGATCCTGCCAGTCAGCACAGCCACTTACCATACTGGCTACAGAGTTATGGGAACTGTAATTCTTAAAAAAAGAAAACCATTATTTTTAAAAGCTTGGGTCTGACTTAGTATAAGGCAGCTGATGTTCCTATGAGAGCACATGTACAACATACAAAGTCACTACAATCAAACCTATCATAGCATCCTACTAAATTTACCAGTATGGAAAGGGTGGCATGGTAGTGTATGTAAGCAAAGCACCGCCCAGGATGGCCAGGCACAGATTTTTCCCCTATATTTAACATTTTCCAAAGCACAGGAGTCTGATGAAAGACTCTCATCTCAGAACGCAGGAAATAAGAATACAGTATGTCTTTGGCCAGCCTGAAGACATCACAGGAAGGACAAGCTTCTCACTCAGCCAGCAGCTGCAAGAGTCCTTTTGTAAAAGCCAAAGTACAGTCTGTGGTGGAAATTCTGAATTTAATAGCAACTTGTAGCCAATACTTTCATTAAAGCGATATTTTTAATCAAACAAAGCATGAACAGAGAACTGTTAACACTACACCACCACCCACATGCCCACTTCAGTACTATATTCAGTTCAGATAATTGATACTGTCTGGTATTATCAGGGAAAACCCATTACTGTGTGGCATTTGCAGTGCTCAGAAAAGTTACATTTTTGGATTACAATTCAAGGATCACTAAACCAGCATGACCAATATTTCTAAGCTCTGGGTTTTTGTTCTAACCTCCACCCACCCACCCCCGCTTGCTCCAAATGCACATTTTTAGCCACTGGCACAAAAGTAACATTGGTCTGAAGGCACTAAGCCCAAGGTACGAGCACAGCTATGTGTGCCTAAGGGTTATACTATACTTTGCATATTTACTAAACATGTGGCAAAATGTTAAGTGATTGATGAATGCATATACACACTTTGCAATGATCTGCTCACCATCTGGCCTATGTCATGTTGTATATTCCACAGCTATACATGTCCCCCAAACCAGATCTACACCAAGACAAAAGGAAAACTCTAGACCCAAGTACGTGTCCACCTCTGTTACACCCCTCCTTCCAGATTCTAACTGCCATTGTTTTGGCCACAGAAGGAGAAGAACGGCGAACAGGGTCATCTTCACTGTGTTACTCCCTCTAACAACTAAGCTCTGGACTAAATTTTCCCTTCTTCCCTCGAATTATTGCTTCTGCTCTTCATCTTGCAATGCAGTTCAGAGACCTGAAAGCAGGGACTGTCTTATTATCTACACAGTAAGCTGTTCTGGGAGCCTTTCTGGGCTGAAGGGCCTCAAATAACTCCACTAAATAAACAACAAGCAAATAAGTAAAATAAATGTCTGTTGCTAAATATACTAGGCACCAACCTCCACCTCCAACAACTACAGCTTTAGTTTTCTGCTGCCACAGAAAATCAATGAAATAATTCTTATCTACTTTATAGCAAATAAGTACATAGAGAAGGAAAGATCTGTTTCTCTTTGCTCCCAGAACAACTTACCATGTAGATAATATTTTCCAAACAAAATTGTACAATCCAAAAAATCTTATTCACTTTTGTTTTATTTTTAAAAGTACATTTTCTGGAGCACAGTTTTACACTAAGGAATAAATTAAATTACATCACCAAACAAAAATCTTTGTGTTTATTACTGGGGCTCTAGCAGTCTACAGAAGTAGTTCATTGCATGTCCAAACCCTTATCTGATTACTTAAGTGTTCTGCACAAAGAGCAGTCACCATGTAGCCGCAGTATAAGTTCACAGGAAATACACAGATATCTACTTCCACTGGACAAAAAGAGCCAAAGGACTCAGATCCACACCGTGTTTCATTGAGGCAACTGAAGATAGGTGAGCAAGTGGAAGCATGCTTTAGACATGTCTTGAGTCAGTGACCTTTCCTCAGACTGATTTGAAGTGACAACCTGTAAGAGGAAAAGGGCCCTAGCTCATAATGAGAGTGAAGAAGCGTGGGTTTGAGTTAAACATCAGCTCAGGAAGGTCACCTGGGAACACAAACACAAAAAGAAACAGGAGTTCCAAATGAGTAAAGCCAAAAATTAAATACAGAAGACTCACCGTATCTCCTTAGAAACTGTCCACTGGTGTGTCATGCTCCAAAGTAAAAAAGGACTACTCTACACACACAGACATAAAATACTCCCTCCCTCTCGACTTCAGTGGTGTCCCTACCACTAACAGACATCTAGCATTTTAAAATGTATTAACTAATAGCCAATCAGCCAAAGCTTTGAGTAGTATGCCCAACCAATATGTACCACACACACACACACACACACACACACACACACACACACACACACAATTTTGTTGCATCTCTGTATCACTTCACTAATGCCAACACTACAGGAGCCTTTAAACACTCAGGTGGGATAGTTCCTTTAAACCCTTGTTCAGTGGCTATCCGGTTTACTCTTTCAAATTTTTGTTTGGCTCTCTCTTGTTCAAGCCACAGACCTCCCTTAAGCTGTTTATCAGGAAGCAAGGAACTCACATGCACATTTCTCATACAATAAAAAAGAGAGAAGACTATTTTTCTCATTTCTGAACAACTACAGCGAATCCAACTAACCGCTTTTCCCTCACTTTTAAAATTCTGAACCTCAGAATATATTATGCAGCTTAGGCCAACCTCAAGTTCATTTGAAATTCTGCACTGCTACAAATCTTCATGGGTAGTTCTACATACATTCTTTGTCTCCACAGAGAACTAGATTTTATTTATTTGTTTGTTTATTTATTTATTAGATTTTTATCCCACCCATCTAGACCAAGGGTCTACTCTGGGCGGTTTACAAATTTAAAAACAATAAAACCAAAAACCAAAAAGTCCAAGATGGCGAAGTTTAAATAATTAAGATATGGCGGTTAAGATATGGCAGGAGGGAAAGCCTGCCCAAATAGCCAGGTTTTAAGTTTATTCCTGAAGACACCCAGAGAGGGAGCCTTATAGCTTGCAACCACATCTCTGTCTGATAGGTCATACTGAGATAGAATGACTGGCCTAGGATTACCCAGTGAGCTTTATGCATTATACAAATGCTTGGAGCTGAAATGAAAAGACAGATTTTTTTCTACACTTAAAAAAAGGCCATGCCAGATTCCCCATCACCATCTGCCTTCTTTCCAGCTATCACTATCTCCACCACCAATGCACATGTTGTCCCTGGCAAGGCTCAATGGCAACATGTACATGAGAAAATGGGCTTATTCTTCTCTCTTCATTTACTATTATTTCCTCAAAGCAAGTTTCCATGTCTTTTGGCTATGAAGACAAACTTGAACAAACTGTATTCAAAACCTAGACTGAACTTGGAAGACAGTATAAAGTTGTGGCCCAAGTAGGGATTCCAACAGTCCACAGATTGTGCTCTGTACTTTCTGACCCTTCACAAGAGAAGAAAAAGATAAACAGAATAGTTAAATAAAAATAAAGCTCACTGGGTAATCCTAGGTCAGTCATTCTATCTCAGTATGACCTATCAGACAGAGATGTGGTTGCAAGGATGAAGTGGGGGGAGAAGAGTTATGCATACTACCTTGAGTTCAATTAAGAAAAAGAGGGATGAGCTAATAAATAATAAATAATAGCTAGTCTCCTGGCAGCTAGCAGTCAAACTTTAACCTGAGAAATAGATCAAATAGTAAGCTAAGACATGTTTGCTTCCAGGATGTGTGCTTCTCACATGAACTACAAGAAAATTCAAAACTACAGGCGCGCATGCACGCACACACACACACACACACACACACAGAGGAAAACCTCTCAAGATGGTAGGAAGGCCAGGCATGAAATTTTCCAGGATGGAAAGAATTTAACAGTAGCAAATAGCTCTTTGCAGGGAGACCAGTTCTCAATCTATACATTGACCTGCCTTCCAGTAGAAACCATAAATCTGAAGATGCATAAAATTGGCAATTCTTTAAGATTGCTGGAGGTGCAGTTAAGATATTACAGAACACCTTTCTCTCTCTTGCAAAAATCAATCAATCAATCAATTAATTATGTGCTGTCAAGTCAGTTCATAACTTACGCCAACCCTTGCCAAAGTTTCCTAGGTATAAAATACTCAGATTTGGTTTACTAACCCCTTCTTCTGGTGTTGCTCCCAGACTGTGGAGCCTGCCCAAGGAACACAGGCAAACTCTTCTCTCCAGAGGCAGTGGGGAGTCAGACTCCTGATTCCTGGATTTGCAACAAGATACAGTACTCTAACTCATTGATCTCTCCAGTCTCCCCCCTACCCCCAATGCAATCCATGTTCTTTTTAAAATTCTTATCAGTGTGTTGCACAATTCAGAACTATGGATGTATATGAAATATAGGCAAAATCAAAATCAAATTAAAATGTTAAGGTAATTAGACTATTTTTGACCAGAAGCAGGGTACTTCAACACTGTTATCTTGGCCATTTGCTAAATCTTCATTTGTATATGTGATGGGGCATAAATCACATGTACATGTTAAAAAAATATACAGATATCACTGAATTACTTCTACATCCTTCTTTTGCAGACTTATCTTAAGTCCTATTGCACATTGACAGTGATGAACTGATTTAAAGGTCATGACTTGGAGTTAGGGGATACCATACAGGATGTCAATCTACTCCTGCTTATACCATCTGCAACTTTGTCAGTCCAATTAGAACAATTACCTAGCTGCAACCCGGATACACGTACCATGGTTTCCCTCAATCAATGCTAGAGCCAATTATTCAACACTTCCCTTAAGACAATTACAAAGTACAAAAATAGACCTGTTGTTAAAAGGCAGGAGTCCAACCTACAGTAGCTCTGGGTTCACAGGAAGCTGCCTCTTCCTCTTCCACAGCCCTACACCCACACTTCTCACTCAAAAGAGCAACTGTCCTCCTAAGCAGAATGTTGCAGATGCCATGTTTGTGTTTCTATGGCAGACAGCAAGCAATCTACACTTGTTTCTCCCATCCCTCATCAGTTACTCTTGATCAACCCACTACAATATCTGCAGGGTTGAAGGAAAGTCTAGTCATGTGTTTTTCTCAGTTTGAATGTGTTCCGAACCATCAGAGAAAACTGCCTGGAGAAGGTTGAACCAGTCTATGCACTGCTACAGACTACTCTTCCCAAATATGCGTTATTGAAATACATGTCAAGGTTGCATCAAATACACCATTTACATAGCATATTCTAGAAAAGCTTAGATTATGATTCAATGTCTTCTATCCTTAATATGTCAATTAATAATATGATTCCCCTGCACCAGTTAAATGGAACTATTTTAAGCCAGCCTCAAACCTATGTACACAAGATCACAAAACTTAGTCCGTCTCCTAACCTGCAGATGTTCAACTGTGAAGAAAAAAAATCAGCCATCTTAAAAATAATAATAATAATCAAGCTTAAACATGACGTATTGGTCTTGATTAAAAGACAAATATTGGGATTCATCAGTTACCAAGATCAAAGGAAACATATTACTTAGAACTCACAACATCTCCTCTCTCTTTTACTTTGTTGTTATGTGCTGTCAAGTCAGAACCAAGGTATTTAATAAGTGGTTTTACCAGTTCCACACACCCCAGTGAGTTTCCTTGGCTCAGCAAATATTTGAACCCAGGCCTCCAGAGTCCTCGTCTGATACTCTGTCCACTACTCCATACTATCCTTTTTTAACTACCCTTTTAAAATGACAACTCTGTAAACTGATATTTTGATACTGAACATAAAGTCTCCATTTATGTCTTGTTAACAGTCTGCCTTTAAGAACAAACTTTACATTCACCCATATTTTAAGAAATTCTTTTTCTTTACAATTCATGCAAATTTTATAGCATCTATGTCTGAAAAAGAGTTCTGGAGCACTTGAAACTCACCTTGCTTATAATTTTTCACAGTTATAATAAAGGTATTACTCAATCCAGAATTTTGCTCGAGGAAAATAAACACACACTGTAGCAGCAGGTTATAGAAAGATTCTGTCTCACCCTCTTCTGACAGAAGATGGGAACAGAGCAATGTACCATGCACAAGTCCTAGTCCAGGGCCTAACTAAGGAGGTGGCTATTTTAGCAATTTACCCGACAATTTGCACTGGACTGAGCACACAAAGATTTGATTCAAAGCCCTACAACTACATGATGTAAAGCTCAATGTGAAGAAGCTCACTGTGGAATTATCTCTTTTGAGTAGAGATATCTTTTTTTTTTTGTTCAGCCAGCAAGACAACAGAGCCTCATGGCACAGTGGTTCAACTGCAGTACTATAGTCAAGACTCTGCTCACAGACTGAGTTTGATCCTGCTGGACTCAGGTAGCCAGCTCAAGATTGACTCAGCCTTCCATCCTTCCGAGATTGGTATATTGATTACCTAGGTCACTAGGGGGGCAATGTGTAGCCTGCATAATTAAACTGTAAACCACCCAGAAAGCGCTTTAAGTGTATGGGGCAGTATATAAGCAGCACGCTTTGCTTTGCTTTAGCAGGAGTGGTTTAAATCTCCTCAGATTGGGCTGACACCTCTTTTAACTGCTTTTACCTGATCTGATGCAAAGGGAGCATCAGTTCCTCTCAACTGAACACTCCCTGTCTCTAAATCAGGGGTCTCCAAACTTCTCAGAGTGAGGGCCACAACATATACATTCCAGATTTTTGAGGGCTGAAGGAAGACGCGCACATACACCCACCTGCCTGCACTCCCGCCGGGCCAGATAAAAAGGCAAGGTGGGCCGGATGTGGCCCATGGGCCATAGTTTGGAAACCCCTGCTCTAAATGATTTTTTAAAAGTCTTTCAAGTCAACACTGGAATAGAGTATTGCTAAAGCACTTTGGAAAATTAAATATAAAAAAGAGAGGTGAAAATTGCCAGTCAGCACCTTGTTAGCACTTTGTTAAAGGCAGCTCCTGCTGTTGGAGCTTAGTACACTCTTTGCCTCTACAGACTCCTGCAAATTTTTTGTCCTCTGAACAGCTACAGAGATTTCATTTATGGAAGCCCCATCTGAAAAACTGCAGATCACAGCAGATCAAAACGTATTTTCCCCACTGTGTAGTTGCAGCCTAAGGCTGCTATATGCTCTTATTTTTCTCCTCTTCCAGCACTTGGGCCAGGAGAAAAGGAACACCAAGCATAGCAGCTATTGGGCTGCATTGCTCATTCCTGCCAACTAGACGTACTTAGTGCTTGTAGTTTTGTTGCTACAGTAGCCTTCATACTATTTTTTCAGAGGGGAACACAGTAGTGCAGTGTGAGGCTAGATATTCATACTACAACTGCTCTGGCTGGCCCTCAGCTCTAGTTGGGAATAAGCAAATAGGCTTGACCAGGAGAGAGTGGCTGATGTGAAGTCAGGTACTCATATGGGTGTGGAAAATATATTAGTAAGGATCTCTCTTCCTCCACCACCACCCCTGTATAGTCAAACGTTGTCAGATGCAGCATGGGAAGAAGGCCCCTATACCATGAAAGAATTGCAAAGACTGGAGAATTTCAGTCAGTGCACCTTCTCTAATGACAAGTCTACTGTGATGGGTTAAGCTGCTCCTGCAAAATCTCCCTCGAGTGCAGTGGTTTTAGAAAAAACAACAACCCCAGTTCCCATTCCCACACTTTGCCTAACAATCTCAGCAATAAACATGCTTGCACTTATTCACTTCATCAGCAGCGTTTAATTTTTTTGTGCAGCCACATCATTAGCTGCCTTCTGACGTTCTTAAATGCACAGCAGCTTTCATAGGAAACAAACAGCACTTCTAAGCGTTGTTACGACCTAAGAGAAGCAAACGAAAAGCCCAGACATTTAGGCATGTAACTAATTCAAAAAGAAATTTCTGATAATGTAGGGAATCACCCTACAGCAACTGCATTTTCACTTCAGGTGAGGCTGCAAATCAGGTGAGGCAAGATACCGAAGCTCCAGGATAGAGAGAGATTCTGGAGAAGATAGCTTTATAGCCACACATCCTACATACGATTGCATAATAGCAGTTCCAGAGGAATTTCTGAGTAGGAATGATCTTCTTACTACTCAAAATGCTCAAACCTGCTTCAAGAAATGGTTTCCCTGCCTCACAAAAAGATATTAAGGAGCCAGAAAAATGAAGATGATTGAGATTAATAGATTAATAGACGGTAGCTCTTGTAGTAGCCAGCTCACATGCACAAACCTGCAAAACCTAGAGCCATCTTTTATAGCTGGCACGTAGTCAGCTGCTCTGCCAGTAGGATGAGTGCTAATGGAAAAGGTTACTATTGGGAATAGCTACTGTGTAACACCCACAATCTCACTAATCCTCCAGTCAACAGCCATTCCAAAATGCAAATGTAAACTATCTGTACAGGACCTCAGACATGCTCTCCTTTTATGGCATTTAGACCCAGCTTCCCACCACCATCAGTAAACGAAACACCATACCTAGACTTTCCCCTGTATGCCAAATCATGGAAGGATACATAGCTGACTGCTAAGCTTACCCTATCAACAAAACCTTGAGTAAAGAGAACAAGAATGTTCCCAACACAATGGTCCTGATAACATGAAAAACCTACTTTTTTGGATTACAAGTCCCATAATACCATACCCATCATAGGAATTGTAGCAACCAGATCTGGAAGTTATAATTCAGTTTTATTGCAAAGGAAGTTTGTAGCCTAAAGAAGATGAACAGCATCTGTACACTCTTTGCATGAAATCTATTCCACTCTACTACAGATAAATTGTTGACCAATAAAAGAATGAAAATAAATCAATCCATTGCCCTTTAATGAAAAACAGGTAGATGATAATGGATGTTACCAAATATAGATGCCTTACTGGGGCACTCAAGGAAGCATGACACAGATTGCAATTTAATAAAGTTTCAAATCACTTTTTTTTAAAGTCCACCCTTCTCTCACTTTAATTCCCTGTTACAGTAACTCATCAAAACTAAAATAGCCTCGGAGATGAGCAAGTAGGTCTTAAATTCAAAGCTCCAGTTAGAACTTCCCTTTATTGTTAAACAATTAAAACATAACTTGACTGATTTATTTCTTAAAGCTTACAAAAAGAAAGCTTCCTGCTGTCAGAGTTGTAGAATTGTGAAAATGAACAGGCTATCTTTGAAAAGTCTGTATTTAGAAGGTGCAGAAACATTTGTAATGTTTTTACGTCTAATGATTTCTAGACTCGTGTCATGATTTTAAGCTGCTTGATCATATTGTTGTTTTAATCTTATGGGCATGTAAGTTTGAATGACTCAGGCAGCAAGGGATGAGACACTTCTAACCAAGAGTTCAGCATTTACAACATCTGTCCAGATACTAAGTCAGGAAATTCCCGAATAGGTTGAAACCTTCTGGTCAATGGCCAAAACCAATGATCATGTTAGAAATGCATTTAATTGTCTCTCTCTGCATAGTACAGTTCAAGAAACCTAGTATCCTCCCTCCATACTAATACTGGCCTTCTGTCTACTTTTATTTTCCTGTACCAACTCTGTGGCTAGATTTTTTTTTTTTTTTACTAGAACAGATTAGGTTATTTTCTAGGATTTGTAGTTAAAAAAGCAAGTTTTCTATGCTGTCAGATGCACACCAAGAATTTGGAGAGGCCCCATGTGATTGTGCATGGCATTCCAGAAAAAAAAGATGGTGACCATTGGACTGAGCTACGGGTGACGCCATATCACAAATGAGAGCACACAGAATCAAAAACCAGTTGGTCTCCACACTTCAGCTTATGCCCTGTCAGAGAACCACATAAATACTAGAGTCACTTAAATGATCCTTCTGCTACAGGAATTCAAAAGAGATAAATGAGGAAGGTGGACTACTTTGACTGGAGTGTGCACTTCTCTGAAGGTAGACTCAGACTGTAGGAAATAATTATCATAACAGGGACACATCTCATCCTTGATTATCACATTGGTGTTTCAAGTTTAAGACTAAAGAGAAAGGAAGATCAGCTGCATGTAGGCAAAATTAAATCCTCCAAAAGCAGCTTTTAATAGATAACTCCTAGTATCCTTTATTCGTGCCACAATCAAGCTTGGATCACACAAAGCACCATCTTTCCAGGGAATTAAGAACACCAAAGGTTAGGTCATCCACAAACTTACATTGTAAAACAGTGCATATAAAGGCCACCTAAGCTTCCTTTTAGCTAAATCCACACCAGGCTAACTTTCACCATTACTCCCAATTAAAGCAGAATGAATGGGACTTAAAAGCCAAGCCAAGCATGGTGGTATATACTGCCCCATAGTGCTTAAAGCACTCTCTGGGAAGCTTGCAATTTAATTATGCAGGCTACACATTGCATAATTAATTAAGTAAACACTTAAATCAACATTTATGTATGTCCCATTGATTCAGCAGGTCTACTCTAGGTGCAACTAGCAAGTGGATTTAGCTCATCATCTTCTGTAAAGGATGTGGACACAAGCACATGTGTCCACATTCTTTGTAGATGACCTCTGCATTATTTATCTATTTCTGCCTGATTCTTAGAATCAAAGGCAATCTAGGGGACTCAACCCTGGACAGGGCTGCTTCTCAGCACAGAATGTATCATCCAAGCAAAAAATGAAGAAATACATGTCAAATAAATGTAGTCTTCTGAAGTTTAGACAGTTTTTCACACATCACAATGGCAAATTCAGTGCAACTTGTCCTTAAGAATCCACTAATATGGTTGCACTCAAACCTTGGCCAACAGCCATCATGACTTTTACTTAGCCTAGTTGTTTGCCATAACATATCACCGACTGCCTAATCAGTTACTATGGCACTATTTTCTAGGGTCTAATTACATGCCTTGAAGCAGAAATTACAGCTTGCTTCCAACATACACCAATAGCTTCCCACACAGAGGTCCTCCTTCAGCACAGTCAGATAGCAGTAGTGCACTACAACCAAGAAATACGGGTACAGCTGAAGCTTCCCCTCCATGCACAGAGCCATGGAAACTTTACTTCACCGCTGTTCTTTGGAGCATCTGAAGAGATGGAATACTTTACAATTATCCATATATTGAAAATACATCAACACTAAGGAGCTTTAAAACAGTAAAGAGTTTGGAACAAAAAATGCAAAGGTATAGGGATATTTTTAAAGTGAAAAGTATAAGATGAAAGCAAAAGTCTAGTTACTGCCATAGTGCAATAAGGACAACACATGGCCTGTAAATGGAAGTGAAAGGGAAAATGTTGTGCCCAAATAAACCAAGGGGACATAATTCAATCCAATTCTTCCAAAATTTAATTCTGAAGTATCTTTAGTTTGCATTTCACTGACAGTCTGCTCTGTCACTTGTAGACGTAAAGTGTGACTTTGTCCTTAGCAATTTGTGCTACATTGCCGCAAAATACTTTAAAAGTTAGAATGTTCATCTTTCAACAATCACCCCAGACAAACAATGAATATACAAGTTTTATCCAGATTTAACAGCTTTAAAATCCTGCACAGCTCAAAGTGTATGCAAGACCTAACTCCTAATTATAAGTGTATGTATAAGATCAGAGGTTGGATGCCACCAGTATAATTCTGACTCAGGATTTGGAAATGCTACCCCAATATGCTGTGCTGAATCCAAACCAGTCTCCCAGATTCTTCAACTAGTCACAATTTCTTCCTGTACTTTTCTTCCCATTTATTTTACCTTAATTATCAGCTATGAGAACCCCTACTTTTTTCTCATTATGTGACCAAAGTAATCTAGCTGTCTATATGGTAGGTTTTCTGAATTAATATTTGATTATTCACTTTTGCACTAATTCATTGATCCCTCTGCATCCAAGACATTCTCGGTACTCCACAATAAATCCATATTTGAAATGTTTCTTTTTATAGTAGCCTGTGTAAAAATACATCATTCTATGCCATATAGTAGAGCAAGAAGACACAACACTATGCAATTCATGTTCTCACAACTAGATTTACGTTTCTTTGTGTATTACATTCTTCATCTTAAGGAAGCAATTCTGGGTCATATCTGGTCTTCTTTTTATTGTATCTCTATGGTCCTACTGTTATTCAACTAAATTCTAAGGCACTTACATTTGTCAAACATTCTACACTTTCATTTTATTCTTTTAATTGCATTTAGCTGGCTGCTTGCTTTTAAGAAAGATCTAATTACCACTGTACAAATTAGAACAGCATGGACAGTTTTCAAAAAGGTTCCCAGTCATTATCTTAAGAAACAATGCCTCTCACTAGGACATATATGGTATAACATGAAATGCAGAGCAGCAGTAATCTCTGCAGAAATAATTCATCAATAACTCTGCCTGTGTTCCAGCCATTATGGGTGTCCTGGTTATTCTCACCCTGTAAGACAATATGATCTGCTGCCAGGATAAGAGAATACAATTCTTCCTGAAGGAGAGAAAAAGGAACAATTACCTTGGATCTAAACTCTGTTAAATATTCCACACAAACCCAACCACTACTGTACTCGTTCTACCAGTTTTTGTAAAGTGCTGTTAATATTCTTCCCAAATCATCCACTGGATTTATATTGTGCAGTGACAAAATATAACAATATAGTCTATCCCCATGAAATACCTGATCTCGGTCCACTCCACCAATGTAATGACTCATGCCTTTTTATAGAAATGACTGGCAGGAAAAATAAAAATCAGCAATGCATCAAATTACAGAAAATCATGGATTCTGAGGCAGTAGTAAAACCTAGTATAGGTGTAATAAAAGCAGATAATCAAGATCACAACAACTTATAGGACCTATAAATGATGCTAAAGATTTTATAACAAAGACTCTCACCACATATGGAATGAGAAATGCCTTATGTTCAAGCTGTATTCAGAAAAGAGGTCCTAGATATTATATTACAAATATCTGTTGTCTATTGGAATGTACCAAAGTACTGCAGAAAAAAATCTGTGTTTTATAGATTACTGTAAAGCCTCTGACTTTATGGATCATGAAAACCTATGGATAGTTCTAAAAGAAAGAGGCATGCCATGACATTTTATTGTCCTGATATATATCTTATTCTATGAAAGTTAAATATAATTGATAGTCAGCCAGGGGGCAGGATGACAAGTCTCCCCACTCAGCTGCTGAGTGACCAGAAGAGCAGGAAGGCAGAGAAGTGCCAGCCAGGCTACATCCAGGATTGGCACGACAAGCAGGATGCTGGCCCCATGCACTGTGTGATTAACCTTAAGTGGACAGGTTGGTTCAGGGAGGCAGGACTGGTGATCCCAGCCACTTGGATCTGGGATATTCGTATTTACATACAAATATGAATATCCCATCTCTGATTCTAATTGTTGGGGTAGGACTCATGTCTTTCCCACCACAGAACTTTTCCAAAACTATATACCATCATCCATTATTCCATTCAACCATAAAGCCACCAGCATGGAACAAGCACACAAGAGATATTTATGGTATGTCCAAACAGCCAACAATCAAAGGAAAGCTTGCAAAACCTGAAGAAATTAAAATTTCTCCATTGAAAACAAGACATTGATTAATGCATATAAAACACATCTTGGAAACCTTTAAGCACATGCACACTCACAGCCCACCTTTGATTGAAGCGGTAACAACAGAGGGCAAGCAGTGGTTTGGGCCACCTAAGCCTAGCAAGCAGGGCTACTAGAAACAGCAGAGATGAATTGCTTGCAGTGATTTGTCAACTGCTTATCTTCAAATGGGGTGGTGTCAGGATTGCATTTAATTTCTTACCTCTAGCTTATCCTGGAACGGACCACTTTAGAAAAATAATATTTTCAGACCACAACTCTCAGACTTCCCAGACAGAACTTAAAATATCTGTAGCTCAAAGACATACATTTTTAAAGCTCTCAATCTGTGTTTGGAGCAGCAGCTCACAGACGCACAGGATAGTGGAACTGGAAACGACCCCGAGGGTCATTGAGTTCAACCCCCTGACAAAGTAGGAAATCCATAGCTGAAGCATGCTCAACAGATGGCTATGCAACCTCCATTTAAAAACCTCCAGTGAAGGAGAGTCCACCACTTCCCAAGTTGGTTGATTCATCTCTGGAGGACTCTAATCTAAACTGAACAACCAGTGGCAATACTGGCCTTATGAAAGTAGCCCCAGAAGCAATGTGGACAAGCTACAGCTGGGACAGCAATGCTAAATTCTTTGGAAGATTTTTGCCTGTGTGTGCTTACTGATGTACTTCCAGTTCTAAATTAGTTATACATATCCAGTCTGGATTATATAGCCACCGCAGGTCCTACTCCATCATGGGCACCTGACAATTGAGGGCATGAGTAAGCACATGAAACATCTGTAACCTGATGAAAAAGAGTGCTTCAGCTCATCCCGTGACCCACTATAACATGACTGCTCCAGCACATGAATCCTAAGGTTCTGACATATGCTGCCATTTACCTAGAAGCTTCCAAGAAATTATATGGAAGTATCTGAATCCTTTGAGGACACCAATATTTCCTGCTATATTATGCAGGGCTTGAAGATGTACAATAGCATCTATCAAAAAGACAGTCTTAAAGGAAAATGAGAATAGCCTTTCTGAAGAAGCAACTGAACAGGGCATGATTTTCTCTTGGGGACACCCTCCTCTCAGAGTCATGCAGGCACAGACATTTTCTGCTTCTCTGTTTCTTCTGGTACTGTGGAGGGGTACCTTTGGGTTTCCAGATGCTGGGGCTACACCTCCATAACCCCTTACCATAGGATATGATGACTGGAGCATCTGTGAACTGAAGTTCGAACATACGAGGGCCAACTGTTCTTCATCCCTGTTCTAGGACATAATCTTGCCTTCCTGCCCACATCACAAAAGCAACAAAATGCCTTCTGGCAACTGAGGGACTAACCAGTCTTATTTCACATAATCTTCCATGGATGATAAGCCACTTCTTTAGAAGCACTGAAGGAAATGGTCTCCAATTGACAAAAACTTACTCCAAATAAAACTTGTTAGCTTGAATGCTGCCATAGGACACTCTGCTCCTTTCACTGCAACAGACTGAAACACAACTCCGTGTCTGTGTGTTCTGTGCCATCACGTTGGAATCGACGTATAGTGACCCTAATAGAGCTTTCAAGGTAAGTGAGATATTTAAGGAGTGGGTTTGCCAGTTCGAACCCTGTTTTCTAGAGTCGCAGTCCGTTGCTCTATCCACTATATGACACTGAGGAACACAACTACCTCCTTGAAAATGCCTGCACCGAGGAACCATAACTTTATACAGTCTCTTGTCTCTGTAACTTTGTGTGTGTGATGTGCCATCAAACTGACTGTTATGGGAACCCTAAAAGGGTTTCCAGTATATGCCAGATATTTAAGGAGTGATTTACCATTGCCATCCTGCGGTGAGTTTCCATGGCTGAGCAGGTATTTGAATGCAGGCTTTCTAAGTCCTAGTCCAACACACTATCCATTACAATGTAGGGGATCACTACAAAGCTTTCTCTTCGTATCCTTTCCTTGTTATGATATACTTAGGCACTTTAGCATGTTGGTTGACTGATTTAGCCAACAGACTATTTGATGTAGATAAATTTTCTTATGATCTGCAGAAAGGCGATTCCCACTTAAAAAACAGCTCTTATATTGTCTTTTAATGCCATAAGATGCCTCTTTACTCATTGTTCTTAGTTTTAAATATTATATTTTAATGATGTTAACCACCGTTGTATACTCATTGTTTTCAACTTTAAATATTGTCTTTCAATGCTGTAAGCCACCCTGGGTCCTTTTCAAGGAGAAAGGCGGGGTAAAAATATTTTAAATAAATAAATAAATAATAAGCTTTTTCCCCCCTTCAAAAAACTGTTAAGGAAGGAGCATTGTTCTTGCCAACAAGTACAAACTGTTTCATTTGCCTACTTGAACTTAAGTATTCTCCACTGGGGGAAAAAAAATCTGAGTTGAAAATTATTGGAATAAGCCATGCCCTGATCCTGAACTTAATAATAATTAAGTAAAAAATTCAGATACCTCGAATATATAGAACCAAGAGGTAAGAACAAATAACAGAAAGCATCTTCCTCTACCTACATAAGCTTATATCTGTCCACAACTTCCCGTTTCTTCGCAATACCTATCAGCTCAGATCCTGCATTCAAATCCGTGAAGTACCGTACTCAAAAAGGCGTGTCGGGTAGAAACAAATAGGAGTCCATTCCGACGACGAGCGAAGCACAATACTTGAACCCAGCAAAGTGAAGCAACTAACCCGAGGTACGCGATCTTCGCTCGGCGCCCCGGATCGAAAAAAGGGCCCTTCGGCGCCATACAAGAACCGAGGTAACGTTCTTTCGTCCCCGAAATCACCTGCTCTTCCTATCCCGGGGGGGGGGGGGCTATACTCACTAGACTACACTTCTTTACAGCGTGGATCTCGCCCCTCGCTCACCTGCGCCCGAAGATCTTAAGCCCGAACCTCTTCTTGCTATGCCTTCGTCCCAGCGTGGGCACTTTCTCTGGCTCCGGACACATGGAGGTCTCCGAACTAGCAGAGGATGGGGAGCTGGAGCAGGCGGCGGCGGCGGCACCCCCGCTACCTCCCCCCAAGCCGGGTTCTTTGCCCTCCTGAGGCTCCATATCCTGTCGGCTGTGGTCCTCTCAACTGCCCGGAAAAGCGCCAGTCATACCCGCGGGACGAGAGGGCGGCGAGCAGTCCCAGGAGGCAGCGACTGACTCTTGCCAGAGTCCATGAATCCTGCCCTGACTAGACAGGAGGAAGCACGACAGCCTTGCCCGGGTTGCTTAATCCCGAGCGATTCCCCAAAAGGAAACCGGGGCTGCAAAACCGAGAGCGCAAGAGCCTAGCATGGCCCCGCGCCGAGTGGTGCATCCCCGGCTCGGTCCCAGCTGCTGCGATCTACAGCGTGCCCCGTCGGGAAATTAGAGCCATGCAGGAAGTGTCAATACAGAACAAGGTAAACGCCTGAGGACCCCGGATAGTTGTCCGGGACGCTGCCTCCTCGGAGCAGCCCAGGGACCCGAGCAAAGGCGCGCTGACGGCTCCATCTGCCGTTTCCGTGCAGACATTGCAAGAAGCTGGCCCTGCGACCACTAGCGCGCGGGGGGGGGGGGGGGAGAGTCACTAACAGCGACGCAGGACGGAAGCTCAGGGAGGAGATGGGTTGAGCTCTAGTTTGACTCCTGTCCTCTGAAGGTGCCGGCCACAGAGACGGGCGAAACGTTAGGAAGAACAACCTTCAGACCACGGCCGAACAGCCCGAAAAACCCACAACGACCATCAGATCCCGGCCGTGAAAGCCTTCAGGGAGGAGACTTATGAACAGAAGCCAAGGCTGCAGGACGAAAAGGGCGGGTTGCAGGGGCCGAGCGGCAACTCGGAGATGAGGCGCTCCTGTGCATCTGGGATACGAGCGGGACCCTAATCGGTCCTGGAAGGCTGGGGCACCGGGCCGCGCTAGGCGAGCCCTCTCAACAGCTGAATCTGTCGGACTGGGCGGACTAGATCTGTCTGGGTGAAAATAAACGCCCGCTTAGGTGTTCAGTTTCCACGTGGCAAGGCACACGCATTTTGCACTTCACAACGCGGCTGCTTCTGGAATAGAATGTTTGCAAATTAACTGCAGTATCTCAAAACCACACACTTGCAGCGGGCGAATAAGTGGCAATATATATGGAAGGTAAACTAGACGAAGGAAAATCTGTGAAACAGAAAATGAACCCCCATTATCTTTTGCTCAAAAAGACCTGCTTAGACCTTCAGGGCTTTGTAGTTCTACCGATTGCACACAAGTAAAGGCACTCAGCAAACGAGTAACAGTTGATTGCCTGCTGAAATAGCTGACCCCTACAAAATAGAATACATTAATCGAGATTTCCCCCTGGCCTGAATGGTTTAATTTGCAGCTTGTTGGCAGCAGTGTTGTTTGGTCAAATTGCATGTATTTCTGGTAAGGGTAATTGAGTATTTGAGGTACATGAGATGTTCAAGGAGAGGTTTCCCGTTGCTTTTCCCCTTATGAGTTTCCATGCCTTCAGTTTACTATCTGCTAATCCGCACTGACTCTCAGTACGTAGATGGTATTAGTGGAAACTAATGATGTTGAATGTTTCCAATCTATTTGTTGTATTTCCCTGAAACTGCAAACTAGAATGTCTTCCAGATATCATTCATGTGCTCTGGTTTCAGTCAGATGTCTGTAGAATTTTGAGCATACAAGCAAGAGGGCAAATTCCTGCTAGACTGGGTTTCACAATTACACTACTTCTGTTTTGGTTATTTGATTGTTTCTCCACATTAGGTCAGAAAAGTGACTCCTGCACTTTCAGGTCTCCAAGTGGCCAGCCAAGCCCTTCTTCAGGATGATCTTTTCTGGACCCATTGCCACCCCAATTTTCTGATTATCTTTCCCAATTGAGGCACAATATTCTGTACAGAATGAGAGTTCTCAGTCCCCACTGGGTTGTTTCTCAGACTTTGCCCCTTGACTTTTATTTTAAATATCTGCAATTCTCAGAGCAATAGAGCAAGCATGCTGATATCTCATTCCTGATTCTCAGTGGCCCTTCTTCGGCACCATTTCTGTTGGCATTCACCAGTTTATTTCAACATTACACAGCATTATTAAATTTGCACTACCATTTCTTTAAAACTTTTGCCAGAATCCTATTGTTATTTCCCTGTCCCTGGAGATGTAAATTAATTAAGAGAACTAGGTGTTCCAGTAACGTATCTTTCTCTTATCTTGAGCAGGAGCCTTGTCATTTCCTCTTCTAATCTGTTAGCAGCAGGTGGAGCTCTTTCTCCCTTTGTGAGAAAATGGAGGTGAGGTAGGAGTTCAACAGCTCTGCCTTCTCTCTGTTGTACCTACTCCCTCCACTCTGCAGCAGACTTAGCACTTCCTTTTGCTTTGTACATAGCTTTTTAAATTTTTTTTTATCTCTGTTGCAACTCTGAGTGTTAGCCTTCCTAACCTTCTCTCTGCAAATATGGGCTAAAGGATGGATTTGATTTAAATCACAATTTTAAAAATCAGATTTTTTAACAATTTAAATCAAAAATTGATTTTTTAAATTTAAATCACGATTTAAATAGTGATTTAAATCAATTTGATTAAAAAAAGAATTGATTTTTATCCACCCAGATTGGTTACCTCTTTGAAATATTCCTTGGTGATTTGCCCCTCCTTCCACTTCCTATATATGTCCCTGTTAAACTGTAGTTGATCTGAAAACTCTTTATGCAGCCACACTGGTTTGTTTAGACATCTCCCACATTTATTCCTCATAAGGGTCTTAGGAGCCTTTGTTGGCATATTCCCTCTATGAGCCTTCTCGGTGCTTAAGATCATCAAAGTCCTCTTAGCCCCATTGCCAGTGCAGGCATGGTTGATGAAAACATGAGGGAGGGCCTTCTCTGTGGCGGCTCCCAGGTTATACAATGCTCTCCCTCAGGCGGTCAGGTTGACCCCCTCCCTTTTATCCTTCTGCCAACAGCGGAACATCATAAGAACATAAGAACATAAGAAGAGCCCTGCTGGATCAGGCCAAGGGCCCATCTAGTCCAGCTTCCTGTATCTCATAGTGGCCCCACCAGGTGCCTCTGAGAGCACACGAAACAACTAGATACCTGTCTCCTGATACCCCTCCCCTCCATCTGGCATTTTGAAGTACCTTCCTTCTAAGCCTGGAGATTATACATCCCCATCATGGCTTGTAACCTGCGATGGACTTTTCCTCCAGAAATCTGTCCAATCTCCTTTTAAAGGCATCTAGGCCAGATGCCATCACCCCATCCTGTGGCAAGGAGTTCCACAGACTACCAACACGGTGGGTAAATAAATCTTTTCTTTTGTCTGTTCTCACTCTCCCAACGCTCAATTGGAGTGGATGTCCCCTGGTTCTGGTATTGTGTGACAGGGAAAAGAGCTTCCCTCTATCCACTTTATCCGTCCCCTGCATAATTTTATAGGTCTCAATCATGTCCCTCTTCAGGTGGGTTTTCTCTAGACTAAAGAGCCCCAAACACTGTAGCCTTTCCTCATAAGGGAGGTGCCCCAGCCCAGTCATCATTTTAGTCGCTCTCCTCTGCACCTTTTACAATTCCACAATGTCTTTTTTGAGGCGCGGCGATCAGAACTGTACACAATACTCCAGGTGCGGCCTTACCAGCATTTTGTACAAAACAAAACATCCACCATTTCAGGCAGGCTTTTAAAAATTATGACTGAGTCCGTGAATGCCATTTCTTTGTTAATATAGTTTTTAATGTTTTACATTTGTTTTTAATTAAGTATATTTTAATCAGTTTTATGGTTTAATTGTTTTTAATGTATAACTTACAGTGTTTTCAGTTCTATTCATTTTAATAATGTGAGCCATCTTAAGTCTCCTTAAGTCAATCAATCAATCAATAGATTTGTTTGTGGTTTGGCTTTCACTATCTCACTCTTAAAAGACTCCCATTCATCATGGATTGCCTTTTCTTTGAATATTTCTGAACATAGGGTCTCATTCAGTCTTTCTTTGAGCTTACTGAAATAAGCTTTCCTAAATGATATACCATTGCCACCATCAGTGAGTTTCCTGACTAAACAGTGATTTTAACCCAAGTCTTCTGCATCCTGGGCCACTACACCATGCTGTCTTTAAGTGCTTCAGTAACCAATATATATTTGCAATAAGATCTCTAGTAACTCTTCTTTTTCTAAATACAAGTTGAACATCTGCCATTTATCACTCATATGTGGCTATAAAATCTTGATTACCACTTTGCTTGCATGGAGAATTAATGCAATTGTCCTACAGTTTCTGCAAACTTTAGTGTCTCTTTTCTTTGAGATTTGAATATGTATTGAATGTTTCTGGGCTATGGGCCATTGTTTTGTTTTTCTTATTTGTTGGCATGTTGTTAAGATTTTGATAGATTCCTAACAGTCTCTATACTTTGATATAGATCTTTTGGTATCATACTTACTTCTGGAGCTTTATTTATTCCAGTTGCTTTGAGTGAAGCTTTCCAACAACTGCAGGTTTTCCTCAGAATATTGTTTTTGAGAGAATCTATTATCTTTACATCTGTTCTGCCACAGTACTTCAGTGTATTGTTTCCATCTTCTTTTAATTTTATCCTGATCTAAGTTGGTCTTTTGTTGCTCCTTTTGTATCTTTAATCTGTGTTTATTTTTTCCTTTGATTTCTTGAATCTTATTATGGAAGAGATCTCTTAGTTTTTTGTTTTGGTTGCTCTTGTCTACTTTTCTTGTAATGATTTAAACAATCCTCTTTGATCTTATAAACAAGGTACTGAAGCATTGCATTTAGAACGCTGACACATTTTTGGTTTTGCTTCTAATCTGCCATTTAGATTTAAAGAATTTCACGAATCATCCATCAAGGCTTTTCATTTCTTCTGACTCCATGAATAACTGTTTTGCATTCTTTCTTGCTAGTATCCCTGGTCCACAGCTTTCCTGGTTTGTAGCCTCTTAAGCTTAGTATTGCAGTTTTTTTCTGTACATGAACTTTACAATTTTCAGGGATGTTACTATATGTTGGCACTAGGATTGCTTTATTGTTCTTTGATTTTACTATAATTTTTGATATTAACAGTTCATGGTTTACCACCATAATTTGCTCCTGGTCTTGCTTTTGCAGAGAATAGAGATTCTGCATCATCTGCTTCCAATTATACAGTCTGTTTGATTCCTATATTGGTATCTAATGATGTCGCTATATAGTCGTCTCTACTGTTGCCTAAGGCATATATTTGCAGTGAACAAATTACTGCCATCGGAGAATTCAGTAAGTCTCTTTCCAGCTCTGCTTCCTAGATAATATGTTCCAATGATATATGTTTTTTATTTCCTACTTTTGCATTCCAATCATGTATGCTTAATCAGCATATACTGCTCTTATGTGTGATCAGTTTCTTTTCAACACCTACAAAATAGTGTTCACTTTCTACTTTAGCATCTGTATTTGGAGCATAGACTTGAATAATTATTATGTTGATGGGCTTCCATAAAATCTGATTGATTTTAATAGGTCAAACTTTACATTATAGCCCCTTCCTGCTTGTGCTATGTCCTGCCATACTGTTAGACCCACATCATTTTCTTTTGAGTTTAGGATTTCCAGAATAAAGCACCTTGTTGTTTGTTCTGTGCCAACAAGTTGACTATGAACAAGCAATCACCAAAATATCTTGACCTCAGCAGCTTGCTCAGCTCTTGCAAACTCAAGCCTGTGGCTTCCTTGATGGAGTCAACCCATCTCATATTTGATCATCTTCTTTTCCTTCTGCGTTCCGCTTTTCTCAGCATTATTGTCTTTTCTAGTGAATCTTGTCTTCTCATGATGTGTCCGAAGTAGGACAGTTTCAGTTTCATCATTTTTGCCTCCAGAGATAGTTTAGACTTAATTCGATCTAGGATCCACTGATTTGTCCCTTTGGCAGCCCAGGGTATCCACAAACCTCTCCTCTAGTTCCATATTTCAAATGAAACCAAAACCCTATGATAAGACAGTCCAAAATGAAAGCACCTTACAATTATCTAATTGAAGATGTTCTATTCCAATTCATATCAAATGTTAAAATATTTAAACATCCCATTCCTTGTTTTAGGATTTCGACCTTACCTTGATTGATACCTTTCATGTTCCATGTTCTAATTCATGCATTGTAAAGCTTCAGATTTCCTTTCACATCTGACAAATCAGCAATTGAGTGTTCTTTCAGTTTTAGTCTGATTGCCTCATTGAGAATAATACTATATATATGTATCGTTTGTACTTTCCTTCTAGTTGATAGAATGCCTTCCAGCTTGGGAGTCTCATCTGCCAGCACTAATATTTGCTTCATTCTGTATTGTCTCATGGGGTTTTTGAACTATGAGATATTCAGAATGCTTTACTGTATATACAGCAAGAGCGAGTAATACTGATTTTTTGCAAATCTGCATTTCATGCATAGGCCTATTGCCTATCACGCTCCTCTGCTTTTGTTCTAGAGTTCCATTAAAGTTAATAAGCATGCAGAGCAGTGGTTCCGAACCTTGGGTAGCCCAAGTGTTCTTGGACTGTACTTCCCAGAAGCCCTCACCACCAGCTGTGCTGGCCAGGGTTTTTGGAAGTTGCAGTCCAATAACACCCGGGTTACCCAAGGTTCGGAACCACTGATGCGGAGCATTAAAAATTGATTGCTTCATTGTTTTTTATAAGCAGCTTGGCTTTCACCAGCAATTATAACCAGAACATGAATGTTTTTAACCTTGAGCCTCTAAGCTCTTTGAGCCTCTGAGTGGAAAGAGTTAACCATTGTAATCTTTGTTGAAATATTCAACTGCAGCTGCTGGAATGTTTTGACTATCTTTTAAGTACATTGGCAGAGAATGTAAACAAAGTACTTTACTATTGCTAGTAGAAAAAAATAGAATAATGCTTCTCCTCATTATAAACACTGTGATAGGATGATGTATTTGCATATGTTTTGGAAATATATATGCGCTATCAAGTCAATTCTGACTTATGGCAACCCTTTTTAGCGTTTTCTAGTTATAGTGTATTCAGAGTATTCAGAAATGGTTTACCATTCTCTTCTTCTGGGGGTGCCCTGGGACTGCACAGCTTGCCTAAGGCCACACAGGTTAGCAATTCCAGGATGCATAATGGGGAACTGAACTTTCCACCTATAGCTCCTCAATCAGATACCTAACTCACTGAGCTATCCAGCCAGATTCTTTTTTATAACTTAGGTCAAAAGTCAACTCCATAGTTTCAACAAACATGATTCTAGCAAAGAAGCCAACTTGACGTTATTGGTTTCATTAGATGCCTGATAACTTGATAATAGACTGAAAATGTTTTGAAGCAGTAAAATGTTTAACATTTATGAACAGAAACTCATTGATTGTTTAAAAAAATAACAGAAACGCTGACAAAGTAAGTAGTAGTTATGGTCTTAATGGCTGAAGTGAAATAAAATGCACTGATGGTATTGATTACAAAATTGTATATATGTGGCTGAGAGATGTAGGAGAAGGGAGAAACAACACGGACAACAGCTAAAGTGATTTGTGCTAACTGGTTGAATTCTTTTGAGTGAGAACTTTACAATGTTTGATGTATGTCAAAGTTATAATTGCCTAAGACTATAAATTATATTCTTTACATTTTCGAATGATTTTACATTTTATCTTTTTCTGACTGCATTTTTTCTGATCACAACATTTTACATTTTTTGAGTGATCTTTTTTGTATATGAAATATAGATTAAATAAAAATATGTAGAATAGTATCAGTTTGGCTGATTCAGTTTTCTACTCTGAAATAGTAGAATAAAAGGACTATATGTCTGAAGTGAGAATTAATTCACAATGAGTTATATTTGTTACACCTGTAAAATGCCTGAAACATTTATACAAGGATATCAATATGAATTTTCATTTTAAAGTGCTAAGAACTGAGTTCCATGCAAACTACAAACCCCCTCACCCCCTGTCATTGAGGGATGAATCTACAGGCTTTCTTCTGATCTTTTAGATTTCACAAGGCAGCAGGCTGCTGATGGACAGTTGAAGATGGAGTGAAGTCTTGGACGAGTTCACAACATTATATTTAGGTCTGTCATCTCTTGGCCCAGGGATAAAATATCAGAAGAACCGGCAAGAATCCAACTACAATTTTTCTAACACTGTTGATTGCTATTCCTGTCTTTTTTCTATATCCAGGGCATTGTCATTTCCAATAAATTTTAGTTTTGTTGTGTTTTAGGTACTTCTGCTAGTTATACAGAACAAAAAAATAATAATTTAACAAAAAACAACATTTTAATATAATAAATGGCATTCTTCTGCCTTACAAAAACTTGTTTGACAAAAGGCCAGTAGCATAGCAAGGTTTTTTTTCCAGTAGTGCAGTGAGACAAGACAAGAACAATAGAATCAGTGGGTTTTTCCAATCTATTGCTGTATTACACAGCAATATAGAGGCATTATTAGTCATGACAAGTTGTTAGCAAAATATATAATATGGGAAGTGCCAAAGTAGGTACTTATGCATAAAATAGCATTGCACTTCTATGAGATTCCTGCAAATGGGACATGGGGGACTGATGGTTGGCTGAATGCTATTAGCAACACTAGCTTAATGAGTCATAATGCCTTCAGTACTTAAGAATCGGACCTATTCTTTTTGGCCCTATCATGTATTCTGGTTCTTGGTCACGAAATACAGTAGGACCCCCTTATCCTCTGATTCAGTAATCCATGGTCTGAAAATATTTTTTAAATATTTTCAGACCATGGATTATGAGTTCTTGTTAGTGAAAAATACTGTATTTTTCAATGTATAAGACACCCCCCACTTTTCTAACCCAAAATTAAGAAATCAGTATTTTAAAAATAAAACAGAACACATTTTTATTTAGTAATTAGGTAACATTTACATACTAGTACTGTCATATTATGCATCACACTTTAACTTTATTCAGCCTCTGGGCTCAGAACGCTCGGACATTACAAGTCCCTGTTGCATCTGAGCACTGCCTACATGCTCCACCTCCAATGAGGTGTGTTCCAATTGGTTTGTTCGGCATCAGCTGACGTCAGTTACATAAGGCTCATGATTGGAGGAAGCTAGGTCTCCTGACTATAGGAAGCTAAGCTTCATAATTGGAGGCAGCCTGTTTGCAGAGGCAAGGTATTGGCCGTTTTGTTCTCTCCTCAGCTTACTTCCATGTATAAGACGACCCTCAATTTTTAGTCTTAAGATTTTAGACAAAAGTATCGTCTTATACACGGGAAAATACTGTACATAGTATGGTCTCTCGCCCCCTCTAGTGGCCAGTTCTGGTAATGCATGAGAATTTTTTTCTTCCTTTTCCTTTTACCATGCTATATATATAACATTCACTATTATTTGTGGTTTTCAGTATCCACAGGGGGCTTGGAGCCATTTCCTAGTGGATATGGGGTTCCTACCGTAATACATAAATAGAGTTGTTAGGTCTCCAGTGGCAACCACAAATAAAATTTGGCAAGGGATGTGGCTCTGTGGCTCAGCATATATTGGGTATGTAGACAGTCTTAAACTCAGTCTCTAGCATCTCCAAGAAGAACTGAGAAAGACTTCTGTATAGAACCTAGGAATGCTGCTTCCATACAGTACAGGCCAGCTTTCCCCAATGTGGCATCCTTCACATGTCTTGGACTACAGTTCCCATGAGCACTAACCACTACCTGTGCTGGATGAGGATGATGGGATTTTTTTTGTCCAAAACATCTAGAAAGCAACAGACTGGAGAAAACTGGTATAGATAATACTGAGCACCAGAAGCAATGGCCTGACTTGATTGATATAAAGCAAATGCTTACATTCCTAGCACTAACACCAGCACAGAAACCTTCGGTACAATGCCACTGTAGGACTAATACAGTTTTTAAAAGCTGCCAGCAATACAGAGAGATAGGGAGCATTTCTTTCAAGATGGTCTCAAGTTGCATTTGCAATAGGATGCAGCATTGATGACGCTATAGGGAGAGTGCTCCTGCAACTGCAAGAACCATTCTCACCTGTGAAAGTCCCTTGCTAGGTAACAGGTAAAAAAGGGGTGTTCTTACTTTAGCTTGGTGGATCAGGAGGGATGCCAAGCTACAAACAAAAAAATCTAGTGAAAATTTGTGGGCCCTTGAGTATAATAAAATATTAAGAGGAGAGGACAGAATGTGGAGCAGGGGTTGCCACAGGTAGATGCTGTGGAGGATCCAAATAATTCCTAACATCTAGTGGATGGATAGATGGACAGCTAGATAAATATGAAAAGAATAGTGTGTCTGATTTTAAGGTTACAATAAAATCTTTCAGTTAATTGTTCGCAAAAATATATTTTCTCAGCATTCAAACTAAGTTGTTGACAATATGTGGTTTCTCATTGAACCATATGTTCTGTTGCTATTTGAGGTACCACCTGAATTGTATGGATGTTAAACAAATAACTTTTGTTAGTATGCCAATAAAGCAACACTGCCTCCATCTGTGCCTACTAGAGGTGTGCCAAGTGTTTTATCACTCTGTAAAATGGCCCTACATCTGCTTAGACTGATTCTGAGGAAGTCCATTCAAAAATTCAAAGGTTTGCACATCTTATAGGCTTTTAACTGGAAGGCCCAAAATGGTTGTAATTCCCCCCCACTTCATTAGACTTAGACAAAATCTGCAATTTAGCAGCCCCTCAGGAGGGGATTATGCACATGACAAAATTTTAGACAAGGGGTTTATGGGTTTTCTGAAACACAGGCACATGCCCTGCTAACTTTCAGGAGGAAAGCCTTTTCCATATAGAGCAGTAGAAATTTCTATGACAATGGCACACGTCACAGCTAGGGAATGCCATTCTGCACAGGAAACAAATACCTGTAGAATGCAACTGTTTGTAAAGACATTCCCCCTCCCCCGCCCTACAAAACCACATATCCATATGTGAATATTTGTGTCACTATTTGTGTAACATTCTTCTCCCAACAGTGGAGAAGCACTTTTCCCACATAAAATACATACACACTCACTCCCAATGACATGGAGGTTTTCTGTTGGCAAAGGCCAGGCACTCCACTCCACAGTTGTTAGTGCTGGGCAAACACCTATGATGCATTTTTGTCTTGGAAGAGCACAGCCTGGATGTATACATCAAAAGCTGTTGCCACCAGACACATACAGAGTTCTAGTGCAACATCAGAAGTATGCCATGCACTGTATCTACCACAGGGCAAAGCTGCTTCACAAGCACTGGCAGAGCATTCAGGTAGTGCTCACTCTTTCCTCTCCCTCTCACAAATACTTCACATTTAGGGCGAGGACATATGTACTCCAGCTGTCTCTTCTCTATTCCCATGCTATCCACTGGCTGCACCCCTACAGGTATAGAGTGCATACTGTACTTTAATCCATGGAGACTATGAGGTATGGTGGCCACACACAAAAAAGACAAGAAGGCACATGGCCTTTTAATAGTTACATAGAAGAGAGAATTTTAGCAGGTGTAGCTTGTGTGACAAACTGTATTTGCATGTAAGTTACATCTGCTGAAATTTTCTCTTACACAAAACCTTTAAAGATACAAAAGCCCTGTCTTCTTTCTTACACAGTCAGTGTACCATGACGGGATCCTGCCCCATGATAATTAGTAACAATGACCAAAATTATCCTGAATGTTCTTCGGGGGGGGGGGGGGGGGGTTGCCAATTTACTTTCTCCAGACAGGTTCCTGCACTCTGGCAAGCTCCGTGAAAGGCAAGAGAAAATATTCTTAATTTTTGCTGAAATCCTGTTCACACAGCTTGGCACACATAAGCACTGACTTTCATCATCAGCTGCTGGCATGGTGATTTTCAGACAATAAAGGTTCCTTCCCCATGTCATGAGGCTCACAAAGACTTCCCTAGAAGGAAGGGAATTCCCCGGGAGCCTCAGAATCTGGGGAGGGTGGAATTAGGAAACTTTTAATTAAAGATTAAAGTCTGTGGCTGATGACACTATCAGCCTTAGGTACACAGAGCTGTGAGAACAGGATTCTAGTGATTAAGTCCAATACATAAAAGATACTACACCTGCTATCTTGGTGTCTGCCAAGCCACCATATAAGGCATATGTACTGTAGGAATGATAATTTTGGTAATGCTGTACATCTGAGATCTACTCCATCCCCAATGTTATGCAATGAAAACTTTGACTTTGCCATATAATCTTGCTAAGGAGTAATAAAGAGGAATCCCCTTCACATCCTCCACTACTATGATCTGAATTCAGCTAGTTTCAGAATGAAATTCTAAAGAAGAGTGAGTAGGGAGCTCAATGCTGCCTGGAGTGAGGGAAAGCAGGTGTTCCATCCTGTCTACCCATGTTCTATCTACTGTAAGAGGACAGGTATATCAGGACACACAAGTGCTGCTGTCAAGAGTGTATGAGGCAGTTGTTTGGTTGTAGGAAGAGAGGGGGAAATGAGGCAATAAGACATCCTGGGCCGTGATCAGGCAAACAGCAGAGAAGATTGGTGACATGAACAGTTCACCAAAAAAAGTAGTTTGGCAGGCTATTGGGCCATAGTACACACGTCCTGCTTCAATCAATTTTGCCCAAGTGTGCTTTTAAAATTTGCTGCTGGAACAAAGAGGCATGGTGAACATCACTAAGGAGCCCATTCCAGAGTTTAGGCACAGCCCCTGTCAAGGCCCTCTCTCAAATCCCCATCAAACACGCCTTAGGTCTTGGTGGAGCATCAAAGATGAATTCCAGAATATCTCAAAATTCAGATAGGCTCATATGAGATGAGGTAACCTGGGCCCATTTTTTTTTTCTAGGAATGGCTTTTAAATATAATTTCCAAACTGTGTCAACCTGCAAAGCAGTTAAGTATTCATTATTATATAGAAAATGCAGTACCAAAATTGGTTCTGTTTTCTCTTGCCACGGCTTTTAAGAGGATTTCCATTTCATTCCCAGATCATTTCACCCAATAGGATGGACTGAATTGTGCTCATCATCTCCTTGCCTTGCTCAGACTGTCTCAAAAGAACAAAAGCAAACCCCAACCGTGCCCCAAAATGTATAGATCTTGTGAAGAGGTTATATTCAGGCATCTTCAGTAGGTTAAAGTATATGTGAGGAAAAAAGATTAAAATAAAGCATGTTACGAGTAGTAGACTGGGACTTTCGGAGAGGGGCCATCTACGGATGACACTCCCGTGCCATGGCTTCTTGTACCGGATTACTCTCCAAAGCTGATTTTCAAGCTTTCACATCCTTGGGATTTTGAAAGTGGAAAGCTGTGCCCAAGTCCAGTGTGTTCTCTCACTCAATATGCACACTATTTGCACTCACCAGTGGAGATGTGGACTTCACCTAGGAAACACACACCTGTTCCCAGGAAGAGAGAGCAGCTGTTCACATCACTCCCTCAACACCACCACCCCACTTTTAATTTTTGCAAAGCAAATAGATTTGACCACTAGCTCCTTCCTCCTCCACCTCCAGTTCTCACACTTCAGGCAGACGCTCACTGGGTGCTGCTCTGCATTTGAGCCAGTGAGAAGAGGGAAATATGCTTGCTGATAATGTGGTGTGGGTTGGAAAACGAAAGAAGAAACACTCCCTGCTTAAGCCTCTACAACATTTTCAGTCAGAAAGAAGGCTGCTCTTTCCCAGTCACGAAACAGACTTTTCAGCAGAAACGTTTTCAGGCGTCTTGGAACTGCTTTTTTTTCCTCCCCCACTCGCAGGCTGCCCGTTTCCTCTCATTCCAGGACACCCCACACGTTACCGGAGTCTCAAATGTGTCAGAGCTCTTTTAGGTGTGAGAAGCCGCTGGTTGGTTGCCTGGCCACCCACTCACGCTACGCTGTCCCTGCTTGTTCAACCCAGGCGCTGCCCGGCCCCAAGGAAGGAAGGGAGAGGAGGGGATATTCCTTGGCAAAGGCCTTTTCCCTCCACAATAGCAGGATGTAAACAACCGCTCTCTCCGAGCGAGAAGCCAGGGCGTCCGCCCAGACGGCCAGAGGAAACCAGCAAAGTCCCGGCTCGGCCAGCAGTACCTTGTAGGGGTGCTTTTCCCTGGGGGGCTGCGCGGGACGTCCCATGATCGGTGCCACCACATCTGCCCGACGGGGCCAGGCAGCAGGTCCTCTTCAGAACACCTCAGGCTCCTCTTCAGGATCCCGCCGGCGCCTTTCCGTCCTTTTTCCCGCCGCCGTGACCGGGTTCCGGAGACATTCCCAGCAGGGTAGTCCCTCGCCTGTTCCCTGCCATCAGTGAGGTCGAGCCGGGCAGCGGCTTTGTTCACATTCTCCCTCCACCCGGTTCCTCTTTTTATGCGCTTCCTGAAAGGGTAGCAGCAGCGAGTAGTGCTGGCCAGTCGCTCGCAGCACCACGCTGTGTGAAACACGCGCAGGCACACAGATACACCCCGACCATCAACAGCAACAACTCCAGCCCCGAGCGACGGGCACAGTTGAGAGACTCTTACTTAGCACAGCGAAGCCTCTGCTCAAACTTGGGCAAGTGGGAACAAGTTCCCGCTCTACAAGTCTCCGAGATGATGGAGGGAAATCTATTTTTCCTCTGGGCAGAAGCTCGACTACAGTCAACACAAGCAGTTACCTCACAAGCATTGCACGCTGAGAAATGACCACGCGAAAGATGTGGGCTACCCTCAGGAGAGGACCTCTTCTAAATTCTATATTTACGTATTATTTTAATGTATACAGACAAGACACACACTATCCGTGTGCTGGTGCTCACTATATGGGCAAATTATTGTTGCTGCAGGAGAGTGCTGCACTGATCCTGTGCTGGGAGAGCGAATCAACGTTCTATAAGGCAATTCTAAAAATGGGGGCAGCCGAAATATAAAATCATAACTTTGAAACAGGGGTTCTGCTCAGCACTAAATATGGCACAGTTTGAAATCTGGGCAAAGGGTTCTCCAGTTATGAATTTTTAAAAGGGAAAACTGTTCCCTACTCTTCAGAAATATCTCCAGATTTAAATGTGTGTGTGCATGTGTGTGTGTGTGTATGTGTATGCTGTCAAGTCAATATGACTTCTGGTGATCCTTTCCAGGGTTGTTGTTTTTTTAAGGTAGAGAATACACAGAAGTGGTTTACCATTCCCTTCTTCTGGGGGCATACTGGGACTGTGCAGCTTGCCCACAGTCACATAGGCTGGTTCTATTCGCAGGAGACACAGTGGGGAATCAAACTCCCAATCACTAGCTCCACAGCCAGATACCTAAACTATTACACTATCCAGCCAACAGATTTAAAATAGATCATATAAATTGAAAAAAAAAACTGATCTAGCTTGTCTTGAAAAAAAATGATTGGCATCACCCCCTTTTTTTATTTCGAAAGAATACAGGCTATATGGGCTGAAATATTGGTCCTCAGAAAAGGCCTTTCAAAAAGGAGAAAGAGTAAATTCTTATCACATTGAGCCTGCGTGGAACAGGCTTCCCAGCAAGAACTTTGAAAAGTACATTAAAAATACATTATTATAGCTTCGTGGGTGGCAAAGGGAGATGTTTTGATAGTTTAGGACAGTGGTTCCCGACCTGGGTATCCTGGATGCTCTTGGACTTCAATTCACAGAAACCCCAGCCAGCACAGCTAGTGGGGAAGGCTTTTGAGGACTGCCATCCAAGAACACTTGGGTTACACAAGGTTGGGAACCACTGATTTAGGGCAATTAAAGGTCACAGAAACAATCAAGAGACCGTTTTCTTTGAAGAGTTAAAAAAAAAGGCTTGCTGTAAAGACAGTAATGAAGTGATGGTCTTCCAGAAAGGGAGATATTTTGCTATGTATATCCAGAAAATTAGCATACAATTTTGTAAGGCATATTCATAGTATTTCTGCATTACAAAAGCAAAGAGCAGTTATGTTTGTCCCAGCCCTGAGTGCCTTCAGTAAACATTGGCTCCAAGTTGTTTCCTGACTCTTTTCAAACAGCGTGTTTTAATATTTTTGGTGCAATTATATACTTCTCTATTCAGCCCAACTTGTGTTCAATGGGACTTACTTCCAGGTAAGTGAGCTCCATAACCTTCCACAACGCAGTGCTCTCCAGCTGTGTAGGACTACAATTTCCATCTGCCCCAGAAAAAAACAATCCATTGTCAGGTTTCATTCTGGCGTCCTCCAGAACTTCCAAAGCATTTAATAGGAACCATTACTACATAAAATATAGATAGTATGTGGTCCAAGTAAGGGGAAGCACATGCACTTGAAATGTGTACTCTACTCTGCTTATACCACAAGCCACCCCACTGCATAGTCTCCAGAGGGGCAACAAGTGCAGGAATCATGTGACTTAGTTAAAGCTCCATGAGAAAAGTGTCAACAACAGATAGACCAAAATGTCTCAGAAGGGGAATGAGAGGTGAGGAATAACCACTTTGAGAAACCAAGTGCTCCTAACACCCTGCAAGGTCACCAACACAAAAGGGAACAGAAAGACAGCTAGTTTTACATCCAGACCACAAAGCAATGACATAAGACAAAAAGGCCCACTTTCCATTGACTTTTAGAATTTTTGCAGCCCTTTTCTAGCTTTTTAAGCAAAACTGTAAGCAACTGCAACAGCTGGTATTGGCCAACCTACCAAGCGCAATGACCTTGATAATCCCCCGATTAAGGGGAGTGGAGAGGGAAATAACTCACATTTCTGGAATAAAACCATAGAAACTAAATTAGAAGCTCCAAGACCCTGTTAAGACTTCTTTGCAATGTGTGCCAAGATCTTTGTAGTTGTCCAAAAAAGCCCATCTTAAGATACACAAGACTTATGCAAAATTCTGGAGTGGAATATAAAGGTGAAGCATTATTTGTTGTTTAGTCATTAAGTCGTGTTGTCTCTTCGTGACCCCATGGACCAGAGCACACCAGGCCCTCCTGTCTTCCACTGCCTCCCGGAGTTGGGTCAAATTCATATTGGTAGCTTCGATGACACTGTCCAACCATCTCATCCTCTGTCGTCCCCTTCTCCTCTTGCCTTCACATTTTCCCAACATCAGGGTCTTTTCCAGGGAGTCTTCTCTTCTCATGAGATGGCCAAAGTATTGGAGCCTCAGCTTCAGGATCTGTCCTTCCAGTGAGAACTCAGGGTTGATTTCCTTCAAAATGGATAGGTTTGTTCTCTTTGCAGTCCAGGGGACTCTCAAGAGTCTCCTCCAGCACCACAATTCAAAAGCATCAATTCTTTGGCGGTCAGCCTTCTTTATGGTCCAGCTCTCACTTCCATACATCGCTACTGGAAAAACCATAGCTTTGACTATGCGGACCTTTGTCAGCAAGGTGATGTCTCTGCTTTTTAAGATGCTGTCTAGGTTTGTCATCGCTTTCCTCCCAAGAAGCAGGCGTCTTTTAATTTCGTGGCTGCTGTCACCATCTGCAGTGATCCTGGAGCCCAAGAAAGTAAAATCTGTCACTGCCTCCATATCTTCCCCTTCTATTTGCCAGGAGGTGATGGGACCAGTGGCCATGATCTTAGTTTTTTGGATGTTGAGCTTCAGACCATTTTTTGCGCTCTCCTCTTTCACCCTCATTAAGAGGTTCTTTAATTCCTCCTCACTTTCTGCCATCAGAGTGGTATCATCTGCATATCTGAGGTTGTTGATATTTCTTCCGGCAATCTTAATTCCGGTTTGGGATTCCTCCAGTCCAGCCTTTCGCATGATGTATTCTGCATATAAGTTAAATAAGCAGGGAGATAATATACAGCCTTGTCGTACTCCTTTCCCAATTTTGAACCAATCAGTTGATCCATATCCAGTTCTAACTGTTGCTTCCTGACCCACATATAGATTTCTCAGGAGATAGATAAGGTGGTCAGGCACTCCCATTTCTTTAAGAACTTGCCATAGTTTGCTGTGGTCCACACAGTCAAAGGCTTTTGCGTAGTCAATGAAGCAGAAGTAGATGTTTTTCTGGAACTCTCTGGCTTTCTCCATAATCCAGCTCATGTTAGCAATTTGGTCTCTAGTTCCTCTGCCCCTTCGAAATCCAGCTTGTACTTCTGGGAGTTCTCCAGCCACATACTGCTGAAGCCTGCCTTGTAGGATTTTGAGCATAACCTTGCTAGCATGTGAAATGAGAGCAATTGTACGGTAGTTGGAGCATTCTTTGGCACTGCCCTTCTTTGGGATTGGGATGTAGACAGATCTTTTCCAACCCTCTGGCCACTGCTGAGTTTTCCAAACTTGCTGGCATATTGAGTGTAGCACCTTAACAGTGTCATCTTTTAAGATTTTAAATAGTTCAACTGGAATGCCATCACCTCCACTGGCCTTGTTGTTAGCCATGCTTTCTAAGGCCCACTTGACTTCACTCTCCAGGATGTCTGGCTCAAGGTCAGCAGCCACACTATCTGGGTTGTCTGGGACATCCAGATCTTTCTGGTATAATTCCTCTGTGTATTCTTGCCACCTCTTTTTGATGTCTTCTGCTTCTGTTAGGTCCCTACCGTTTTTGTCCTTTATCATGTCCATCTTTGCACAAAATGTTCCTTTAATATCTCCAATTTTCTTGAACAGATCTCTGGTTTTTCCCTTTCTATTCTTTTCCTCTATTTCTTTGCACTGTTCATTTAAGAAGGCCCTCTTGTCTCTCCTTGCTATTCTTTGGAAGTCTGCATTCAATTTTCTGTAACTTTCCCTATCTCCCTTGCATTTTGTTTCCCTTCTCTTCTCTGCTATTTGTAAGGCCTCGTTGGACAGCCACTTTGCTTTCTTGCATTTCCTTTTCTTTGGGATGGTTTTTGTTGCTGCCTCCTGTACAATGTTACGAGCCTCCATCCATAGTTCTTCAGGCACTCTGCCCACCAAATCGAGTTCCTTAAATCTGTTCTTCACTTCCACTGTGTATTCATAAGGGATTTGGTTTAGATTATACCTGACTAGCCCAGTGGTTTTTCCTACTTTCTTCAGTTTAAGCTTGAGTTTTGCTATAAGATGCTGATGATCAGAGCCACAATCGGCTCCAGGTCTTGTTTTTGCTGACTGTATAGAGCTTCTCCATCTTTGGCTGCACAGAACATAATCAATCTGATTTCGGTATTGCCCATCTGGTGATGTCCATGTGTAGAGTCGCCTCTTGTGTTGTTGGAAAAGAGTGTTTGTGATGACCAGCTTGTTCTCTTGACAAAACTCTATTAGCCTTTGCCCTGCTTCGTTTTGAACTCCAAGGCCAAACTTACCTGTTGTTCCTTTTATCTCTTGACTCCCTACTTTAGCATTCCAATCCCCTATAATGAGAACATCTTTCTTTGGTGTCAGTTGTAGAAGGTGTTGTAAGTCTTCATAGAATTGGTCAATCTCGGCCTCTTCAGCATTGGTGGTTGGTGCATAAACTTGGATTACTGTGATGTTGAAAGGTCTGCCTTGGATTCGTATTGAAATCATTCTATCATTTTTGAGATTGTATCCCAATACAGCTTTTCTCACTCTTTTGTTGACTATGAGGGCTACTCCATTTCTTCTACAGGATTCTTGCCCACAATAGTAGATATGATAATCATCTGAATTGAATTTGCCCATTCCCGTTCATTTTAGTTCACTGACGCCCAGGATGCCAATGTTTATTCTTGCCATCTCCTGTTTGACCACATCCAGCTTACCAAGGTTCATAGATCTTACATTCCAGGTTCCTATGCAGTATTCTTCTTTGCAGCATCGGACTTTCCTTTCACTTCCAGGCATGTCCGCAGCTGAGCATCCTTTCGGCTTTGGCCCAACCACTTCATTAGCTCTGGAGCTACTTGTCCTTGTCCTCCGCTCTTCCTCAGTAGCATGTTGGACGCCTTCCGACCTGAGGGGCTCATCTTCCAGCGTCATATCTTTTAGCCTTTTGTTTCTGTTCATGGGGTTTTCTTGGCAGAGATACTGGAGTGGCTTGCCAGTTCCTGCTCCAGATGGATCGTGTTTAGTCAGAACTCTCCACTATGACCTGTCCGTCTTGGGTGTCCCTGCATGGCATAGCCCATAGCTTCTCCGAATTACTCAAGCCCCTTCGCCACGACAAGGCAGCAATCCATGAAGGGGGATTATAGAACCATACAATAATGGACTTGGAATTGGCCTATGAGGCCATCAAGTCCAACCCCCTGCTCAATGCAGGAATCCAAATCAAAGTATAGCCGACAGAAAGTTGTTTAACTTTCTCTTGAATGCCTCCAGTGTTGGAGCACTCATCACGTCTCAAGGTTATTGGTTCCATTGTCATACTGCTCTAACACTTAGGAAGTTTTTCTTGATATTCAGCTGAAAGCAGGCTTCCTGTAGCTTAAGCCCATTATTATATGCCCTGCCCTCTGGAATGATTGAGAACAGAACTATGTATCACACATCTATGTAACTTGAATTAGATCATGAGTGCTATATCTCCAGTATACTGCTTTCCATCAGTAAATGGGATATTTGAGTTTAGCCTGTGCCAGTCTATGAGACTGTGTAGGATCAACATCAACTATGTAGTAAATTCTTCCAGTGGTGGGGAAAAACCACCTGCCATATACTTCACATGTTTTTAGTGTGCACTACACCACAGAATAGGTAGAACACTCCCTTATATACTTATCCTGTAACACTTCCATGGTTTTAAAAACTGTTTTACTGTTACTGACTCCACAAGTCTAATTTTTCCTAGTTTAATATTTGTAAGTTTTTAACGGCACTCTTGTAGCTGCATTACAAGACTTTCCAACAGAAGCAGACAGTATTTATACGTATACCATAGTACTGGAATGTTCAAGATCTTCCACATCTGTTATGTCAATGCTTAGCAAATGATTAGAGCTGCAGCTCCAGATTGTGGTGGAAGATGATGCAAGATTTCATATTGGAGAAGGTTGCTGTGGAGTTGGGAGGCCATAAATTTGTAGAATGTTGGGCGAAGACATGTAGCAACTGTGTGTGGAGGTGGGGATGGGAGTTTGAACCCAGAAAGCTGCAGAACTGACCCCCTGGGAGAACTGATGATTGAAGTAGAATATTTGATCCATGCACAAACCTATCTGTTGCTGATAGATTAAATCATAATTTCTTTCAAAACATTTAGAAGACATTTTACTGTATTTTATTACCATTCATTTGATCATTTGTTAGACACCTTTCTCAATTTTTTAATTAAGGCCAGATGTATTAGTAATAAACATATCTTAGGTTCCACCATTAAAATTTTGATATCTTTTCAGTTGCATGAGCGCTGGGTTAGTCAAGCAAGCTTGGGAAAACATCCCTTTTTGAACTACCTCCCTTAGAATCTCCCAGTCATTATGGCCAGTGATCAGTTGGGGCTTATGGAGTTGTAGTCTGAAAAAAGGAATTTATTCAAGATCTCCTCGTCAGTGTAATAGTTATGCACATCATGTACTCAGGAACAGAAATCAAGTTGCAACTCTTATGCAGATCAGTGTCTGTGTTATACTCATAGACCCTAAGATGCATCAGTTCTACTCTGTGACAGAAACAGAAGTCTCTGCAATTATCAACTAAAAGGCAAGAGGCATGCTGTGGAAAATTTCACAGTCCCCAATTCTGTGTACCTACATCACAGAGATGATTCTCTCTGAGAAAGGTTATGCAGACACAGAGGAAGCAGCAACCTTGCAATTAGAAGGTGAGAAAATAGTATCCACTAGAAGCTACATTCTTCAGAGCCTCATGGCACAGTGGTTAAACTGCTGTACTGCAGCCAAAACTCTAATCACAACCTGGGTTCAATTCCAGCTAGCTGGCTGGAGGTTGACTCAGCCTTCCATCCTTCTGAGGTCTGTAAATTGAATACCCAGCTTGCTGCAGGGGTGAAATGTGTAGGCTGCATAATTAAATTGTAAACCGCCCAGAGAGTGCTTTAAGTGCTAAGGGGCAGTATATAAGCAGCACACTTTTACTGTACTTATACAAACAAAATACAAACAAAGCTGGCTATTTACCTCTCAGTGACCAAACACCAAATGAAAGCACACTAATTTGCAGCTGCAAAACTGTTGGATTTTTTGCCACCTTGCATGCAGCCTTTAGTAAGTTTGGCTGGGAAAGACCTTCCTGAGCTGGGTAACTGTCAATCTATCTAGCACTAACCAATAGTTCCTTCCCTGCCTCTAATTTCATAGAGAGCCCCGCCTGTCTGCTGAGAGCTCTTTCCCTCTCTTTTGTCTGTTGAAAGCAGTGAGACGTGTTTTTCAAAGCAGTCATGTTTTTAGCTTCCTGTTAAAAGTGAAACCTTTTATTCTTTCCACTATTAATATGTCAGAATGATTTACTGAGACTGTAAGTGCTAGTTTATGAGAAAAAGGATGGACTCTGGGAACTTGAAGCCATTCTACTCTTTGAATCCCTGCACTTCTGCTGCGCAGCAAGAGGAATTTTATTGCAGAATTTCAAAACTACAATAAAAACCTCACTGGAGGATAAGCAAACATTTTTCACATATTAAGGCAGCTCCAATTCTAATTCCAAAGTGGCCATCTTGTCTGCTTCTGCTGTGAACCTCATTCAAATCAGTCACAGAATGAACTGCTTGATCTTACATGCATGCTTTCAAGTAACCAAATCTAATTGCAAAGGACTCTGGGTTGTAGTTTACTTGCATCCAAGCCAGATATACTATAACCACAGATGTTATATCAGATGAAGTAAGCACACACTTAGCAGAAAAGTTCTCACCATCCCACCCACTCCTAAATGAGACAAGCAATAACTTTTGTGGACTAATCCCTCTCAATAAATAGAGAACTGTGCTATAGCCAGTGGTTAAAATGCAGCAGCCAGACTGTTCCTTCTCTCAGTTATGCATCTGAAAATGCTAAGTGCAGGAAACAGTGCCCACCAGCTGGGAGAGGAGGATAGAGCCATATGCAGCCTGGAAGAGAAGAGCAGACTCCTAAGCAAAGGCCAACTGACTGAATGAAGAGGTGGGATTGGCAGGAAGAGAGCACAGCAGAGATGTGTACCATGTGTTGGTTCCTGTAGGCTGTTCAGTCCCTTTGGGAAAGGTTCCAGCTAAAGGAAGGAGGAAGCATTAACAAGTGAAACCATCTGCCAGAGTATAAAATGAAAAACATGGGGGTGGTTACCTCAGATCATTCAGCAACCCTAAATCTGAAGAATCTGAAGAAACAAGTGGATTTAGAAGAGTATCTGCAGCAGGACCCAGCAAGAAGTCAAAGAACAAGAGCTTCTCCTTTATTGTGCCCATTATTTATTTTCCTTCACAGGACAGGCAAATCTTGCTGTATGGGGAACTTCAGTAGCCTCTGACTGCGAAAAAGAAATGGCAAAAGCCTTATCCCAGCTGAAGGACAGCAAGAGCATTCACAAAACACTGGCCTGTGTTTTTCTCTCTCCTTTTTCTTTAATTGAAGCTGAAATACAGGCTCCTGTCAACAAGCAGCAGGCACACTGATAGGAACAAAAGGGGATTTGATTATGCTACTATACGAAGTCAAATTAACATGATTAAAAAGACTGGCAAACAGTATTCGGAAGGCTGAGCTGAAAAGAGCTGTTCATCAGCCGTCTGCCTCCAGCATCCATCCCAACTGCACATGGCTCCCCAGCTAGATGATAATGGGCTTCAGCATCTAATTTCCTTGCAGACCAAAAAATGACAGCAGCTTTTTTGACTTCACAGTGGTCAAAACTGTGGATGCAAGAATTCATGCAGTGCAGCATTTATTTATTTATTTACCACTCATCTACTGGCAAGCCACTACTCTGGGCGGTTTACAAATATTGAACATACAAACAACAACAAATACAATCTAAACATAATAGTAGAATACAAAAATTAAGGTGTTGCCAGAGTATTTATGGGGACAGAGTTGGAATCTTAGTTTGTTGTAGGAGCTGTTTTCTATATGTTTATTTAAAATATTTTCAATAAATAAATATGCTTGCTATGTGACCTGTCATTTCCAGTGTGCACAATTATTTAAGGCTGTGGGATTGTAAGAAAGGCCAAGCCTTATCACTTAATGCCTGTGAAGGGGAGTATCACTGTCCAGGACAGGCTGTAACTCAGCTATGCTAAATTTAAGTGATTTCAGCTGATAGCCATAGATGAAAACAAACTATGTTCATCATTCAAAGCCCTACATGATTTAGGACCTTGTTACTTGTCAGAGTGTCTCTCTCTCAGAGCTATGTCCTGTCCTACCCACACACCCCAATCTATGATGTTATGAATGGTCACCCCAAGAGAGGCCCAGAAATCTAAGAACTGGGCCTTCTCAGTGGTGGCCACCACATTGTGGAACTCCCTCCCTGCAGAGGTGTATCAGGCCCCTTCCCTCCTTGGCTTCAGAAAAAAAGTAAAGACTTGGCTCTTTACCCAGGCTTTTCACACTCTTGCCTCTATTTAACTTTTAATTTTTGGTCTCTAAGTTTTGATGATCTGCAATTTTATACAGGCTGATTGTTTGGTTTTGCTGCCATCTTTTATTGTAGTATGGATTTTATTATTTATTTAGGTTGGGAGAGATTTTTGTCTAATGTTTTAACTGATATCATTGTTAAATTTGAGTTAATATTGATGCTGTTGTTTTTGAGAGTAAGCCGTCCAGAGTAGTGGCATAAAAATCGAAATAAAGAAAAATAAATAAATAATTTATTTCTTCTAGGCTTGTCTGCTAGTAAATTATTCCTGGGTATCTGTCTGGCCTTTTCATACCTCTGTCCTGTTATTTAATTTTTCTAACAGCCCCTGTGAGAAATCACTTTAAGGCGAAACAAAGAAAAGCCAAATCATTAAATTCTGCGTATACCTGTGCATTTGGCATATCTTCTGCTTCTGTTCTGTTATTTTGCTTCAGTTAATTATTCTAAGGGGCAAAGTACTTTGCAGGACATAGAAATCCTATAGCTTCATCAGGCTTTGCCCTTATACTTCCGAATTCACTTCTGAAAGGGCTAGATATGTGAAAACAGAGAATGGCAGGTTACAAAATTCCATCCTCTGGGCTCGTATTGGTGCTTGCTGCCTCTGTGTCATAGAAAAATAATATAATATACAGAGCACTGATTGGGGGGGGGGGCTGAAATGGGAAGAGAAACACCTAGGAGCTGTGTTAGGTTTCCATTGGGTTTGTATGATGGATAGCAAATAAACAGGATCAGATTTCCCCCCAGTATCCATTCCTTAGCCATTTTGCAGCAATCTTATCTAGTTTGCCTTGTGATTTGGGCACTTAAGGTAAAGGTAAAGGTTCCTCTTGACAATTTGTCCAGTCGTGTTCGACTCTAGGGGGCGGTGCTCATCCCCGTTTCCAAGCCATAGAGCCATCGTTTGTCCAAAGACAATCTTCCGTGGTCACATGGCCAGTGCGACTTAGACACGGAACGCTGTTACCTTCCCACCGAGGTGGTCCCTATTTATCTACTCGCATTTGCATGCTTTCGAACCGCTAGGTTGGCGGGAGCTGGGACAAGCGACGGGCGCTCACTCCGTCGCGTGGATTCGATCTTACAGCTGCAGATCTATAGACCTTACAGCACAGAGGCTTCTGCGGTTTAACCCGCAGCACCACCACGTCCCTCTTATGTATTAGTAAAACAGAGGACAAAGGAGGAAATTATTGGATAAAGCCTGAAATATTTGTGTGTTTCACTGATAGTTTGCAACTGTTAGAACTGAAATAGGAAGGCCGCACCTCTCACCTTAGTAAACCCATGGTTCGTAGTCTGGGTTTGAATCCACACTCAGTCATGGAAACTAACTGAGTGACAGCACTGTTAAAACCACTCCGTCAATATTTCACCTACCTTGAAAACCCTATTGAGGTAAGATACAAATAGATGGCAACATAACACACATATAGTAAGTCTGCTATCAAGAGGCTAACTGTGGATGGGCAACTTCAAGTCTCACATTTCTTCTTACAACACTTTCTCCCTAAATCAGACTTGAACTGCTCAATCAGACCACTGTTCAAATACAGAATGCCTTAAAAATACTGCCATCTGTAAAGTGGGACACACAGCTAGTGTAGCATGATATTCATGATTTCTCTGCCTTTTCTCGAACCTTCATACAGTACTTGATCAGAAGCATGGTGTCATCTTTAAAAGCTCTGCATCGCTGTATGAACTGATCAAGCTGAAGATGACAATCTGTTGGTGTCCCCCACACAAGTGCAGGCCACAAATAAATCCTTGGTATTACAATGTCCCCTCTTTCTCAGCATTTGAATGACCAATACCAGCAATAGCCCAGCACTGCGTCCAGACATGCACTTCAGAAGTCTAGGATCCGACTACACCTAACTTTTGCAATAGTTTATGAGTCCTCATTGCTTAGCTGGCAACCCTCAGTGACAATTTTGTATACTCCCCTACAGGACTATGAAAAGTATTTTAAAAACTGCCAGTAATACAAGATGATAGAGGACACTTCTTTCCCTGTAGTTTCAGGCTGAATTAGTAGTTGGATGCAACATCTGTGCCATGGGTTGGAGGAAGTATGTTTCTACAGCTACACATTCTAGTCTGCTGTGTGAAGCTCCTGCAGTGGGCAGTGGGCAAAAAAAGGAACACCCTTACTCTTTGTACTTGATTTATTTAATTTATATTCTATTCAAGTAGATAGGTAAAATGCATTTACAGCACTGGGTTATAAGTGACAGGTTGCCACCTCCAGTTCTTGTATTTCACCCCTTTCAATCTGTTTTGTTCACCTCCAATATGCCAGTATGTTCTTTAATGAATGCCTAGATTGTTTTCCTATTGCCTTGTAACCAAGGCTGCACTCCTAAGCAGGACGTTAGTCCCACTTAACTCATTGGGTATTCAAGTAAACATTGTGAAGATCCAGAATGCTGCACATTTGACAGACATTTCGTATGTAGAAGTAGCAAACCTGAGGAAATACAGGCTCTACAATTTCAGAGGATTCTAAACATTTCCATTAAGTCCAGCAGAACTGGGGCTCAAAAGGATAAATGTCACATGGCCTAGGAAGTGCTTGATGTCAGTTCCACCAGGACTGGTGGTTGTGCTGCTGGTTGGAGTTGCTGGAGTCAGACTCTGTTGCTTTGGATTCCAGAATGATTGGTTAACAGCCTGTCAGTGAAAAGAGTAGCAGTGGTCTCAGGAATTAGGTGGAATCTCACTGAGGCATAGGAGCATGGACCTGGAGAGGATTTTAAGAGCCATCCCCAGCAGAAGCCTGTCCAGACTCTCCATAAAAGACCTCCAGGGAGGGAATGCCTATAATCTCTTGAGGTAATTGTCTCCATTGCTGAACTCCTCCTACTATCAAGACATTTCTCCTAATGTTGAAACGAAACCAAAACCTACTGTCTTGTTACTTTAATTCATTAAATCTAATATAATTGTCTGCAGGATAAACTGCATGTTATAGACAGCATGCCATTAGAAAAGGGAATTGCTTAAGGGGTGAAAGGCATGTGATTCCCACACTTTGCATAGCTTACAGATTTGCTTGCTCTGTTTTGCGGTCGTTGTGAGGCAAACACAGGGTTCATTTGCAACTATGACTCCTCAGACATGATATATGAAATTCATTTCCCTGGAACACCAACACCACTTCAGTTCTGAACTATGCTCTGTCTTTGATTCTTTATCCTCTGCTATGTGATATTTCTTCAGGAAATTGAAGAAAGTTGGTTGAAAAGGAAAAAGGACACAGTGCACATGTTTCCCTCCAAAATGTTTTGCTGCATGAGACAGAGAAGCAAATGGTGCTTCCCCCACAACTCAATGTGCATAGTTCTTTGGAACACAGGAAACAGCACTATACACAGATGTCACCAACCAATGCTGTTTATTAAAACTCCTAGCACACAAACTAACATCTGATCTCAAGAAATCTCAGCACCATAATTTTCCTAGGCTTAGAAAAGGCCCAGAATTGCAGTCTTCTGGGCATGTCTCCTAAAGGGACACTAGTATCCAAGTTATTTGTCACCTCTAACACAAATCCTTACAACTATCTCTCCTCCATTGGGGCAGCAAGAATATGGTTATTGCAGTAACTAACAATTTGCTCCCATTTCATCACACCCTCCGATCTCTCACCTGAGATGCCTGTCTTGTTTTGCCTAAGCTTAGGTGCAGCCCTGCCCCACAGGAAGATTGCAATCTTCATAAGGTGAACACTCCAGAATTTAGGGCCATGCTGCAATAGTTCCTGACTTCTTATGCCAGTGACTACAGGGCAAACGACAAAGCCATGTGTTTTCTGCTCAAGAGCGAAACAAGGTATATGAGTAGCAGAGAGATGGGGGCAGTTTAGAAAGCTTAGCTTCATACATGAACCTTCCAGTGCAAAGACGTCCAAGAGCAGTAAGAGAAGCTTTGCATTTTTCTTTTTGGCCAAACATTCACAGGCAGACAAAGGCATTTTTAAGCAGAACAGTGGCTGAGAAGCAGTTAAGTAACATACCCCTTGAGAGTGACAGTGTGTGGATGTGTGCAGAATTTAGGAGCTACCCCTGTTTTTATAGAAGCCACACAACAAAATGGCAGGCATTTTTTTATTTGTCAGTACTAAATGCACCCCTTCCAGACTCTAGATAGAACTTAATTCAGAAAAATGAGAGTATAGGTTGATAAAAGCCCCTTTCTACAATGTGCAGCTGCATGAAATTTCCCCCTTCTTCTGTTTTTAAATGAAAACAACCTTTCGAAAGACAGAACTAAAACAGAGGAACATCATAGGGTGACCCAGTCTCAGATAATTGCTGTGCTTCCCTGGTCTCTAGGTGAGGAGACAAACTGCAGAATGAGTGGTACAGGAAGACAAGAAATCTTTATACTTGTTTATGGGCTGGCTTTAAAGCTTGGGTGCCTGTCTCTCTAACTATTCCTAGCTGGTGGCTCAATGGCTCTGTGGAAGGATGCTTGTGTGTGTACTGTACATGTTACACTTGTGCAGTGTCAGCACACCAAAAATGCAGGAGGAAACAGAAGTTATGGGAGAGAACTCATGGATCCATGCCCCATGCTATTTGGAGTGATGCAGGGTGTTTAGTGTTGTCACTCATGAGCTTTCTTGTTACACTGGTCTTGGCACAGCAGTGCATGTCTGAGGTGGGGGGGGGATCCATAGCTGTGGAGCAGTCTCTAAAGACAGATTATATGCAGTTTCATGGCCATTCCTGCTCCACCTCAGCAGCAAAAACAAAACAAGGAAATGCAACCATGTTGAACCAAGCCATAGAGAGGGATGAAAGATAGCAACTTCACTGTATCCTTGGCAGTAGCACATAAATCGCCTATGGAAACTGGGTTTCTAGATGGACTTTTAATTAAATCTACAAGCCACACTCCTGACATCTTCTCATTTTTAGGCAGATCATGCTGTGTAGCTATCTTTAAAATAAAAAAAAACAGCAGAGGGAGCTGTTCCAAAAAGGCCAGATTCTCTAATTCAAGGGCAGTTTGAGTTCTTCTCAAACATTATGAGGTCCACTCATGAGTACCCATACACCACACCTGGTAGTTTTGTAATGTGCAAGAGAGAGAGAGAGAGAGAGAGAGAGAGAGAGAGAGAGAGAGAGAGAGAGAGAGAGAGAGAGAGAGAGAGAGAGAGAGAGAGAGGCCATTAGTGAAATAGGATTGAGAAGCTTTTGCCTGGCTTGAGTCTCTAAATGGCTTGCCCAAATCCCCATAGTGAACCAGATATATAAACCTGAAACCTGCTCAGGTTCTTATTGCAGCAACTTCAGCAAAGGCTGGAGCCAATGAAGCTTGCAAATCCAATGTCATTAAAAGTCTTGGCTCGGGAAGTGCTAAATATAACCTGTGTATTCAGCCCACACTCTACCCGCCGGAGACACCTCCACACGCACACCACATTCTTTCTATTTCTGGAAGAAACATTTATTTCCAACTTAAAATATCGAGGGTATTCTTTTCAAAGCTTTATGAGGAAGCATGTGCCAATCACCTGTTTTTTTTGCTGCAGAAGCAGAGGAGGGACGCCCAAGTCAGGTTCAAAGAAGATATCCCATCTCTTAGATACTTAGCAGGGCATTATATGTTTGGCCTCTGACAGGCTGGGGAAAATTTCCCTTTCCTCTAGCTGTACTGCAGTGTTTCTTAGGGCAGCTGTCACCTTTCTTAGAAGCACTCCCAATCTTTATGTAAATACCCTGTGCTGCAAATAGTACATTTTGTTCTATTAGTGTGGTCTGTGATTGGAACCTGATGACCCCTGGGAAAAATAACGGAATTTACTATGTGGCTTTAAGACTTCATTATGTCCTCTGTAAGAAAGTCGGAATTCCCTTTTTCTCATCCTGTGAGAATTAATATGTCTGCCCCTTCATCCCTGTAGGTAGAATAGGCTGTGTGACACTTTCTGTATTCTAAAAATGGACTGCCATGATTCACATCTTACTGTTGATAAAGTTTAGCCTCCAGATGCAAAAATAATTCATACCTGTGCCCTATGGAGAAAAAGGCAACTCTCCTTCCTAGACTTTTATTTACACTTCCTTCTAAACATTTAGGTCAGCAAAGCAAACCAGCTCATGAGCAGGTAACCTTCAGACTACAAAAATTAACTAAATCAACTCTAGTTTTCCGTTCAGCATATTTATTAAGGAACCAAGCAGAAAGAAATTCAAAAATAGTTGTTTTTAAAAGCAAAATGAAACATAGAACTGGTAAGATGACATACATAGGACTCCATAGCATGGTTTAGAGCTATCTTGACACCTTAATCTGGCCCTGGAGGGGTCTGTAATAATAATAAGAGCACCTACTTGCATCTCAGTTGCTGTATTCAAAGTTGCAACACAAGCAAACAGCATTTTAAACCCTTCTGTTCCCCATTGTAAAGAGCAACAGAAGCTTTGTCAGAATCTCCGCTTCATATACTTTACTTGCTCACCATTTCTAAACACTACCCATAATTTCAGGCAATCACATAGGAGAGAGCAGCTGAGGCATATCAGCCAGAATTTGAAAGTAGTACCCTGGGTGGAAAAACAGACAACCGTTCTGTTTCTCCTCACCTCTCTCCCCAGCTCTGCAATGCTCAACCTGAACAAGAGTCCTGCTGGACTTGGAAGTTTTCCTATTTTCCAGTGGTCGAAGAAATGTATTAGAACACTTGTTTTTAAATTTTGGGCATAGGACTGTGTGGCATGGGGTCCCACCACCTTTCTTTGGAAAATGGCCCAAATAGCTACCTAGGGCAGGATCTATAACGAGAGGAAGGAGATCTACCATCGTTCAAGAAGGACAGCACCACACTGAGGACTCTTTCTGTGCACATTTGGCGCAATTTGAGTTTTTGCCTAGAGTTCCCCTAAATTTAATCTTCAGCTTTTCTTCTGTAGGGATTGCTGTGTTTGTGAGTGCTACTATTCTTAGCCAACACTTTGACAGAAGGCAATTGACCGATTGCCTGGTAACCCTTTGCCTATAAAACTGGGTGTGTGAGGGAGAAATAAATTGACTCTGTATCCCCTGAGGTGAAACCTGATAGTGTTAGAAGGCTATAGTTTCTGTCTTGGGACTTTATTTTAACTGCAGATCATTGAGCTTCACTACCCACCCAAGACAATTTTGAGACTTCTCTGTTTCTCATCCCTGTTGCCAACACTCAAAGCTCTGCAATGCCCAGCCTGAAGAAGAGTCCTGCAGAGCTCAAAAGCTCACCTGTTCTTGATGTTTCAGTGGTCTAATAAAAGAGATATCCACCCTTGTTTTTAGATTTTGCACAAAGACCGTATGGCTTTTTTTTTTGTTTACATGTAATGTACTACTTTCAAACCTACCTTCTTTTCTCTGAGTGAGCTCCCTGCAGCCTGGCATAGCTGTCCCCCACTAATGTTATCCTCACAGTGACCCATAAGATAGGTCAGGCTGGGAGAGAGGGTGACTGGCCCAAAGTCCTCCTGATGTTTTGTGGCTCAGTGGAGAGTTGAAGTGAGATTTCCCCAAGTCTCAGTGCAACCTTTTGACTACAACATCATACTTTCTGTTCATTTATTTTGTAACCTTTAAAGTTACTTTTGCAGTTATGGGAGGATGGCTTTTCTCCCATGGAGGAGGAAAATCACATGCTGTAGTGCTGCCCTCACACTGTTGCTCATGTTCTTGCCTTATGCTTCTGGATATCCAGACAACAATGAGTTAGACTGGACTCAGGAGGAGTGTGTGTTTTGTACCACAAGCCAGGAACATGTAATGTTTTTATCTGTCTGTCTGTCTGTACCCTGAACAACATGGTAGCTAGCAGTCTCCTCTATAATTATAACTAGTTTTTTTTCAAAGAGGTAAGTTCTTCTAAGAATAAGATTCTGACAAACCTAGACAGCATCTTAAAAAGCAGAGACATCACCTTGCCGACAAAGGTCCACATAGTCAAAGCTGTGGTTTTTCCAGTAGTGTTGCATGGAAGTGAGAGCTGGACCATAAAGAAGGCTGACCGCCGAAGAATTGATGCTTTTGAATTGTGGTGCTGGAAGAGACTCTTGAGAGTTCCCTGGACTGCAAAGAGATCAATCGTATCTATTCTGAAGGAAATCAACCCTGAGTGCTCACTGGAAGGACAGATCCTGAAGCTGAGGCTCCAATACTTTGGCCATCTGATGAGAAGAGAAGACTCCCTGGAAAAGACCCTGATGTTGGGAAAGTGTGAAGGCAAGAGGAGAAGGGGACGACAGAGAACGAGATGGCTGGACAGTGTCATCGAAGCTACCAACAGGAATTTGACCAAACTCCGGGAGGCAGTGGAAGAGAGGAGGGCCTGGCGTGCTCTGGTCCATGGGGTCACGAAGAGTCGGACCCGACTTAACGACTAAACAACAAAGAACCCTTCTTCTCACTCATCTGACAAGGGAAGAGGTTAAAGATACCTTGATCTGTGTAGTGGCTCAGGTAGGAACAAATGAAGCCAAGTTCACTTCATTTCATTTCATTACAAATGTTCCTGTTAAAAATTAGTTGCTGGCCAAGAGATGTAAAAATGAGTGCTAAAATAATGTGTGTTTTAAACAAGAAGCACACTTAAATGGCAGCTTCCCCAGAAATGCTGAGTGTCTCAGCAACTCTTCTCCAGTGCTGTCGTCACAAAAAACAAACAAACAAATGAAAACCCAAGTAGCAGTTTGTAGAGCCAGCTCTGATCCTACATCTGTACTTGTGTTTAACAAATGTTGTGGAGGGCTGACATGTAACTGGTTTAGTAGGTGCTGGAAGTATCTACGCACAGAGCTTGGAAAAACTAATTCTTTGACCTCTAGTTCCCTACACCCTGCGGCCATCACAGACTCTGCTTGTGATGCCCGATGTATTCTGTGAATTATAAGCTGGGTATACATGTTTTCACCCACAGATTTCAAAACCTTCATTGTGGATGTTTCCTTAGATTGCCTACTCTCTCCTTACTGTCAGTGTGCTTTGGATTGAGTGGGTGTTGATGCCATCTCTGTCCAGGTGCTTCATTTTGTTTCCATGTAGAGGTGATTCAGACTTAGTCAACAAGGTGATCTCAATTTGCCTCTTTGCAAATAGCTTGCATTTGTCTATATTTGCATATACTAATCTGTAGGTGCCGACTGGTATGATCTATACAAATGTGATATTATCATCTGAAGCTTTTAATAGTGGCATTCTCTTCCTGTAGCCAAATATAGTGATGTGCACAGGGAAAACGTTTATGTTTGGTTTGTTTCAAATTTAATTCATTTTGGATACTTTTTTGGGGGGGGGTGTCTCTTTAATTCTTGGGTCTTTGGGCTTGGCAGGAGAGCACGGCAGAGTTTTTCCAAATGACCATCACAACAGGCAGGCAGAAACAAAGAACTTCCTCCAAGACTCCAAACCAGCCACTAACCTTGGGTGGCTTATTTTCCTCCTTACCCATTAGAGCTTCGCAGGAGGGAACAAAGAAGTAGAGGAGGTCCTAAGCAAGCAAGTGAGGAAACAGTATCACCCCTTTGTGGGCCTGCAAAGGAGTATGGGGAGAGAGTGTGGTCACTACTTCTGGAGACAGCCAAGAACAGCCAGCTGGGTGAAAGAGGAAGAGGCTGTAGATGGAAGAGGATCAGGGCTGCAGCCACGTTTGGTTTCTCCGTCTGAATGGCAACTTCCTTGGCAGCTTTGTGTCCCCACTGTTGTCCCCACCACTGCTCCAGCCCTGTCCTGTCCCATTGTGGAAAAGGATTGTGGGAAGATGGCCTCACAGTGGTAAAGCTCACTGGAATGTGTGTGTGTGAGTGTGTGGGGCTGCTGGTTGCTCTCCCTCTGTCTCCCCCTCCCCCCCACTTCTGGGTGTGCTTCCTTTGCTGCCTCTGGTTACCCCGACTGCCCTCTTTTACCATCCTCTCATTCCTAGCCCCTCCCCCCGACCCTGTTTTCTGCTTTGCTCCCTCTCTTCCTCCACTACCACTGTGAGGGCTGAAACTTATTGGTTCGGAAGATGGCTAATGTGGCTAATTAGTCATTCCAGTTGTGTCTGAGTAAATAGGTACATTGCACTAATCATCAGGCTTTTTTAAACTGCACGCGCAAATGAATAAGCAGGATAAAGATCCAAAGACATGCTGCGTTCCAGCTCAGGATCTGGGCACAGGCAATTCCTGCTCCTGCTGCCCCACCAGCCCAGTTCTTGTCCACTCGCCTCACTCCTCACTTCTTTTGCACACTCTATGGGCCTGCTTCCCCCTCCTGAACATTCTGATTGGCTGACAGTAGCCCTCTCAAGATTATTGGCTACAAAATCTCCCAGGCGATTTGTCAGACAAAGGATGATTTAATGAAAGATGGAAATATGAACAAAAATGTAATTTTTGTACCGTCTTTTGTTTAAACAAATCCTTCATGTTTAAGAGACTCATTTTTGGGAATTGAAAAAAGGACCTGAAAGAGAAAAGTGTTTTTCTCTATTCAGGTTAACCTCAGAGTCCTATCTCTGGCCACATTATCCCATCTATAACATTTATGCCGGATCCATTCCTTCATCCAAGCCAATATTTCAGAATTCCATGGTTTGGACACAGGGTACTCCGAGGATGTACATGACACTGTGCTAGGATGGCCAGCACCCAAATTTACAGAAGACAGGCCTCTATCTGACAAGCTGTAGGAGGGCAGTTCTGTCTTTGAAGATAATCTCTATTTGAATGGACAAGTCTTATCTTAAAATGAAGAACCATAAGATGGGATAGCAGTTAACATCTAGACAGCAGACTGATCAGGCACATCGGGCACCCAGTTGACACACTAGATGTTAAGGGAAATGTGTATTTTCTCCAGTGGACTCATTTCCCCTGCTGCAATAGCATTTCCAAAGATAAATGCCTCAGCATTCAGGCTTGAAAATTAAGTGCATGTTTACTTTCCAATGACCAGTCACAAAATAATACATGCTAAAATACAGGGTATGGAAGTGAGGAAAAACAAGGGCTGTAGTAAACAGATGGCTTCCAACACTGGATGCAGCCCCTCTTTTAAAGAACATATTGGGTGCACTGTGTACTTTGGCCCAATGTTTTCTCCACTAAAGGAAGATGTATTATATTTTCATTTAAACCAGTGAGCAATCTGCAGTCTGCCCATACGGGGCTATTGATCGAGATGGAGAAGGACAAGGGAAGGTGGGTGGGTGGGTGGCGGCGTTACCTGCTTTTTCCTTTGGACACGTCCATTGCTAGCTTCTGCTCCAATCATTATTGGCATGCAGTTCCTGAGACATTATGTTGCCTTCAACAGAAAAATGTTGCCCACTACTGTTGAATTACTGTATTTTTTTTTTAAAAAATTATATCTCCACATCTAATTTAGCACATGCAAATATTGTGCAAAATGACTTTTCCCCTCTGTCGTTGTGTGTCTCTGTCTCTTTCTCAGCCCACACCCTCCAATAATGCATAACTGGCTGCCTTCTACTGGGGAGGACAGAGAGCATTCTAATAGGAGAGTCTAGTGGTTCCGGGGTACAAGATTAGAGTTTAGAACATTAAATTAAAGGTAATGTTTAGCTAATCCATCTTCTTCTCTGGAATGGTCTGGTATTTTGTTTGGAAAAATTGGCAGGGAAAAATAGGGGAGTTATCACAGTAGGTGACATTACCTAGTCTCCTCCATGAATGCAGCAGCAGGATGGCCCTTTAGCAGCCTCATTTCAAAGCACTCTTATTCCTTTCTGTCACAAGCCTCCAGTGGCTGGTCCGGCATATCAATGCAATAGTGCATTCCCTTTTCTTATACTATCTCCAGAGAGTAGCAAAACCTGGTTTTTTGATTGCCGCATAGGAAGTAGGCCCAAACCTTGCCATGGCTCAGAGCCATCTCAAAGCTCATCATCCTGCTTCTGCTTTATTTTCTTCTTCAAATTCTAAGCCAGAGAGCGATATAAAAAGTATCTATTCCTGATAGTTTAAAAAGAACATAGTTTTGAACATTTTGTCCTGGCTGACAACTGTATGAGTCAGCTTCAACAACTATCACAGCATTAATTATACCTGGGAATTGCAAGCATATGGCTGGAGAAGAATGTAGGTGTGAGGGGTATTTTTAAGGTAAAGATATTAAAGGTTTGCTACTGGTCCAGATCAGAGGAAAATCAGAATTCAAGGATGGAGCTGAGGGTAATTATGAAAAGAGCCCTTGGCTAGCAACACTAGATAGACTGCAGAGCAAATCAAAGCTGATTATATTAGTTTGCAATATGCTCCATTCCTTTAGTGATCATTACATTATCCATAAATTTGTCCATCTATGGAGAAATATGCCTAAGAAAGGCAAATCCTACTCATTTCCCTTTTCCAGGTTTAATAGTCCTTTATTCTTGGTAGTCAGATCTTCAAATGCTTAGAGACTAGCCTCTTATGAATACTATGTGAGAGCAAGTAAATTTCCTTCCTTCCTTCCTTCCTTCCTTCCTTCCTTCTTTGGATGACAGCTCCAGAATTTCCCTGCCAGCATGAGCTGGGCAGATGTGGGAGGTGCAGTCCAAAAGAGTAACTTTTCCAAAGGGGTTATTGACCATGGGGTTTGTCCCAGATTTCAGTATGGGACTCTTCCAGTTTTCCATCAAAGACACAGGAGCACAAGTCAGCAATATTTTATAGCAGAGGTAGGCAATATGTGGTCCCCTAGATATTATTGTACAGCAACCTGGGTAATTTAGCCAGTAGTGATGTCTGCTGGGAGTTGCAGTCCAGCAGTATCTGTAAGGCCACATATTACCCATCCCTGTTTCAGGGGCACTAGTCAAGCAGAGTGGAATCTGAGAGAAGAGTTCCAGTGTCCTTTGCAGCATTACAAGGTTTGTGAGGCATGTCTCAGTTTTATTTATTCCAATAATTGATATCTTGTCCTTCATTAGCAAAAGTAGCATTCAGAGTTGCAAGCAAGATCCAAAACATAATAAAGCAATTGGCCACTTCCAAAAAATAAAACAAAACAAAGGCAAAACAGAATATCGGACAAATGGAAGACAAAATGTCACCAGAAACTAGCAAATTGAGCTGAACAAAATTGTTCAGCAGTAGGAGCTAAAAAGAGAAAGGGGAGCAAACTAATTTGCCAAAGACGGTTGCATAAAGGAGGATGGGAGGAAGCATCAGAAAAGTCTCTCTCCTGCATTCTGACAACCCAGTAGGCACCATGTGCTTCTCTATCTGAACCCATTCAATATGGCAGCATAGGCCCAGTGTTGGGACAGAGATGGTTGCCTTGCCTTTTAATTGAGCTTCAGGACTGAATGGAGGTCTGAAGCAGGTATATTCCATGTCTAAGCTCAGCATTCTCTTTTCTGGCTGATTCCTGGATGCACATGCATATTTTATGGTTCGAATATGCCATCTATACCTTACACCAGGTGTTATACAGTAATCATGTTTTCTAAATAAAGGGTAATGCCACCAAGATAAGCTGTTCAAGAGAGTGAATTGTTCCATGACAAAAACATGTTACTAAATCTTCAAATAATCAGCAATGCAAGGCTAGGTAAGAAGCAAGAACAGCTTCTTTGGTAGACAATAAGCAGGCTTCTGAATATCATAATATCTTTTTTCAAGTGGATTCCAGGTGTGTTTAAATTTATTTCTGTTTCCAGTTATAGCTTCTAACATTTTTTAAAAAGGACATCCTCAGTGGGGGGAGATGTTCATTTATTGCTATGAATTCCTCACAACGTAATCGGCTTATTACACTGCTAAGTTTCCTTTTAGGTTCTTCAACAAAAGCTCTGTGAAGTTCAGAAGGTGTTTACATTCTCACCTAGAAAAACCCAATTTGCTTCTCTCAAATGACAGAAACGGGTGCACACTACAGGAGTTTTTGCTGCCACGTTTCTCCAGCCTTCGCATCACCATGTTGTAGGAATTTTCTGTTCTGTTTCTGATATCTTTCTGCCCTACCACTATAGTTTAGTACCACAGCATTAGAATGTAGGTGTTCTTTATGTACTTCTTCCAGGTTCTTTCAGATAATATAACCATAATATTCAGCAACGGTTTGAGCAACATCTCTTGCTTCATAAAGGGAGTCAGTCCTGGACCAGAAGAATGAAGTTGGACTCATGCACAAATTGGAATCCCCATCACTATATTTTTGTGCTTGTCAAGTCAGTTTAGACTTAGGGCAACCATAGTAGGGTTTCCAAGATATGTGAGATATATAAGGAGTGATTTACCATTGCCACCTCCACTGAGCTTCCGTAGCCAAACAAGGATTTGAACTCAGGTCTCCTGAGTCCTAGTCTGACACCTTATCAACTTACACTGGCTTTCATCCACATTCGAGAGCCAAAAGGAGTGGTTTGAGTAAGGATACATTTCCAGGATGTAAAACAGAGCAGGGCACACAAATAGCTGTGTTTGATTTTAATATATTTGTTACATGAAAAGAAGGATGGAATAAATTTTTTTACAGAGTGCTGGAATAAAGCTGTGGATTAGATTTGTGTCTCAGTTTTACAATGATATATCAGACCACACTGAATTCTCTAATAATACTAAATTGGTTATAGTTCAACAGCGTCTGTTATGATACAAAGTCATCTCTTGGCCCCATTTCTAGGCCAGGATGGACTTTCTGCTTGCTGGTAGAAAAAGCTCAAGAATATAATCCTACTTGATAACAGTTTCTCTTAAAGTCTGTTGGGTTCAAGGCTGGCCCAATACATTCTACTACTCTCAAGCAGAACAAGATGGTGCCCACACCCTTTCCATGTACAAAAGCCAATTAGACTAGCAATGGAACCATTCTTCAGCACTGGCAAGGGGACAGCATCCTCCATGCCACTGAAAACAGCAGGCAAGCTTAGGAAGTTCAGAACAGCCCAAATACAGCACAGTACACAGTTCTTCCCCCAACATCTTACTTCCACCTTCCAGCATCTGCTGGTTGAGGCAATTGCCTCGTGTTGTCTAACAGTAGGGCCGGTCTAAATGTCACAGCTTTAGGCTTTTTCTATCAGAAAAAAATGAGACTCTCTCTCTCTCTCAAACTTCTATGCTTTCAAGGCCTGGGGCCTGTTGCACTGAGGTGAAGACATGTTTCAGAAAAGGACCCTTCCTTCCCTTAGAACTAGAACTAGCTTCCTGGGGGATTTGTCAGGATGACACAGCCCTTACCTGTAGGACACCTGCTTCCTGATGGACAAGTGGAGAAAGGGGTCCTCCAGCTGTGCTGCCGTGGAGGGACCCACTTCAGCTCCAGGTGCACCAGGGGCCAAGCTGTTGCCAAGTGGAAGGCTTGGTGGCAGAGATCTTCCAGCTCCCAGGACCCTCCATTCATCTCTGGGAGACCCTTGCAGGCTTGTTTTCCTTCCTCTGGTGCTTTCCTCTTCTTCAGCAGGCTCACCGCCCTTCCAGGTCCTGGGAGCTTCAGCCATTCTCCCCCCCAACCTACAAGAGGAGTGCAGCTCTCAGTTCCCTGCTAGTTCCCTACTAGCAGAACCCCAGTGCTGGGTGAGCACCGCCTTACAGTTCTTGGGACACGGAGAAGGGGGAAGTTTTGGTTTCTTTAGGAGAATAGAGATAAGAGGAAAGCCCCTTTGCTGGGAACAATTGGCCACCCCAGCGATGGGTGGCTGGCTAATAATCTCACCTTCAGCCTTACGGGCAGCAAGCAAAGCTCAAGGAATCCAAGTAGGGGGAAAAAAGGTCCAGAAACTTAGTAAGGCTGAGTCAGTGTCCCAAATCTCTCTGGCTCTTCAGAAAGGCAAGAAGATGATAGAGGTACAGAGAGGAGGAAGAAGTTGGTAGCCTTATAGGAGGACAACCCCTACCATCATCATCTCGAAAGAAGTAGTAAACTTGGAAAGGAAAGGAGATTTCCCCAAGAGAGGAGAAGGGAAAGACGCCTGACAATTCTGGCTTTCTTCTGCGGGCTAATAGTGAGGGAGGAAAGCACCAGAATCGCCTCAGGACCCGGGATCAGACGCTTCTCCTTCCGGAATAGCTTGGTAGATGGGAACGAAACGGGGGGAAACCAGGAGGTCCGCACGGATCCGGCAACTGCTGTAGACCGAGCGCCGGGAGAGATGGTGGCGGCGGAGGAAGAGATGGGGAGAAGGAAGAAATGGGGAGGGAGGGAAGGGGCTGTGCTAAAGCTACACTGGAGTGCAGTGTCACCTTAGAGACACTCGGGGACTTAACCCTTCGCAACCCAAGCAGCCGGAGAACGAAGCCCTGGTCTCTGACACGCTCCTCGAAGCTGCTCCCTGGCACATGACCCGCGGCGGGCGGGCAGGGGGGGGGGAGCCCCGCCAGCGGGTAAGAATGCAACCTCAAGGAGATCCCCGGCCCCCGCCGCCCTCGGGAACCATCTGGTGCAACCATCGTGCAAAGGACCGCCGTTGGAGCCCCTTTTGCAACGCCTGCATATAATCCCACGACGAGGAAGGGCAAAGGCGGGGAGAGACAACAGGAAGGGCACCATTAGTGCCCGAGAAAGATTTGATGCCAAATGCCAGCTGCCCAAAGTCCTGAAGGATGGGGGGGGGGGGGGGACGGGGACCTGCGGTCCTGCCCAGCATTCGGAGTGAAGGATCGTTGCTGTCCTGGACTGACTTCAGGATACCAAGAACTGGGATGTCAAGCTGGTGATGCAGAACAAGGTTCCTCCAACCGCCCTGCCCTGATGTTGTTGTTTTGTTTGGATTTTCTGAGGGTAATGGGGCAAGTTAGTAAACGGGCTTATTTCCACCGAACTTACCGCCCCATCACTTATACTTATCTCCTATTATTGTTGCAGGTCTAGAATGTTTTCAGAGTTTAGACATTTTACCTTTTTAAATATATATATATATTATTAAAACAACTTCCAGAATTTCTCAGGCAATGGCCCTGCTGACTGAGGGATTCTGGGAATTGTGGTCCTAGTGAGTAAAATTTCCTGCATACAGTGCTAAAGAAGTCACTTCTGTTGCTTCTTGTTATCCCTACAAGCATTTCTTCAGGATGAGTTTTGGAGTATCTGCATCTGGATTCCATCATACCATTTAGGCTGAACACGGTGAAACTTTGTTCTATACCCTCTCTTTTTATGTGCTGCTCCCATGTATCTTGGTCACACTGGACCTTCTGCCACTTCTCACTTGACTTATAGAAGCTAGGAGGGCATCAGAAATCATTTGTGACCAATGGACTAGCTATACAGATGTATATGTCAGAGAGAGTGAGGACTGAGATTATTTATAACTTTCTATCTTGCTATCAGTAGCACTGAATGGAATGTAAAGCCAAATAAAAACGAAACACAACCTGCATCATCTGTATCTAAAGAACCAATATGATTTTGAGCCACCATCTTTAGATGACAAAATTAAGTTCACAGCAGGAAATCAAGGAATTGGACAGAAGTCTTTAACTTATTAAAGTCAGTCTCCAGCTTTTTTTTTTTTTTAATAGAGGGATTGCCGTGTTTCTGGGTGCTTCAGCTCCCAGCAGAAGCAGAAAACATATTCTTTGACAAAAAATGGTGGAAGATTCATTGCATGACTAGCATCTCTTTGCCATAGAAATGGAGAAAGATAAGTGATTTTACATCCCCTGCAGTTGGGAGTCTCCATCTTAGAGCTTTAGTTTAACAACATAACCTGAAGCTTTAACATCTAGCCAGGATGATCTTTGGCCTTTTCTGCTTCTCTCCCCCTCTTACCCATTCTGCAATGCTCAACCTGATAAGTCCAGCAGGACTTGAAAGCTAGCCTTTTTAAAAAAAACAGTTAATGGTCAAACAAAGTCCCCTTATTTGGGGACTTTGTACCCCACAGCTTTCCCTCTCTTTTCTCTTAGTTTTTGCTTGTGCATATTTTACACAAAATGGTTGGGGTTCTTTCTCTTAATTATCATGATGGGTGAGGAGTCTTCCAGACCCAAACCCTTCTGTAAATTATTATTAATTTAGCTTTCTCCCTATCTATTTTTAAAAATCCATTGTCTAGGTCCCCTTCACTAATGGAAATGACTTAAGAAGAATTGAGGTGAATTTACCTCTTCAACTCTCCCTCTGTACAATGTATGTGGGCGCATACATTGTTGTCTGCAGAAGTTTTCAGCATTCACAGATATCTGTGAGAAGTTGCTGGGAATTTATGAGAAGCAGTCTCAGGTTGTGGTATGAGCAGGAGGGAGCACTTCATCTCAAAATTTCAAGGTGAGGTGCTCCCCCCCAATTGAATTATAGGCCATAGATGGTTAAAAGGAACAGCATCTACATTTAATAGAGAACCTCCACTTCCCAAATCACATATTGTATAATTTGTTCCTGGGAGTGAGTGGATCTATGGAATTTCAAACTCCCAAAAGAAGTTGTACAATTTGTGGCATCTCTACCTTTTTACACCCCCCTTTTCTTCTCTTTCTCTCCCTCTCTGGGTTATTGCCCATCAATCACTTGACATCTTTAACCCCCCACACCTCCCACTTCTCCCCATTGCCTTGTCGTGACTTGTCATTCAGCCAAATTCCCCTAGCTTTCCTTTCAAATCTTTCCCATGACTCAGCCCTATCAACCCCCAGAAAGCATTAGCACCTCTTCTCTAGAAGGGCTGTCACTTTCTCTGCCTAAACATTTACTGCATGAAATGTACATTCATTTGGAAGTATATTTCCAGTAAATAGAAACATTGGAAACTTCCTCACAGCATTGAGTGATCCATCTAGCCCAGCAATGCTGACTCTGACCAGCAGCAATACTCCAAGGTTCCAGGCAGAATTTTTTCCTTACTCCACTTGCGGACCCCTGGTGTTACCTGGTGGTCTCCCATACAAGTAACAATTAGACCTGCTTAGAATAGTCAGTGTGGTGTAATGGACAGAGTGATGGACTACGACTCAAAAGACCTAGGAAGCTCACTTGGCTGAGGGGGGCGGGCAGGATTGGTAAGACCTCTTCTTAAATGTCTCACTTACCTGAAAGCTTTCTTAGGGTTGCTATAAGTCCATTCCAACTTGATGACACATAGCACACACATACACATAGTCCAACACAAGTACTAACAAGGCCTGACCCAGCTAAGCTTCCAAAATCCAATTAGATTTGCCATCTTCAGGGTAGCATTGTGGTGTCATGGTATCATATAGCTTAATGGGAGATGTTTCCACTCTCAGGTCTTGACTCCTTTTGTAGGAGGTCTGTGTCTATATTCTTATCTCCTATCCTCCCTGCAGAAAACCCAGTCCTGAATAGTTCTATCAGGAGCCAGATTATCTATCAGGGTGTAAATGAATGGTTTATTATCATCATCATTATTAAATTTGGCCAAAGCTTTATTTCATCCGGTGACTACTGTACATCTGCCTTAATTTACCTCTGTTCTAATAGAACCCAACACTGGAAAAGGTTATTTCTGTGGATCACACGAATTCTCCAGCCATCATGGCAATTGGCCTTCCTGGGTGTGAAATTCTGCAAGAATCTAAAAAAGCCATTTCCCCATGCTCTGCTAGAATCTTCACATTGTAACTAACTCCAAGACCAGGGATAGCCTCCTTTTCCAACAGGAAACTAGGCCAGAGCTCAGCCTATCCTGGGCCATTATGCTTTCCAGCTCAGGCTTCCTTCGGGAGAGTACAATTCAGGTATTGGTCTGGCAGCTGGAACTCCCAGCATGGAGAATTCTGGGATTCAGAATAAAACATACAAACAAAAATGAATGCACATGTCTATCTAGGACTCCATGCAGCAGAATGAATGGGAGTGGAAAAATAGAACATATTACATTTGATACAAGGAAAATAAAACATATTACCACCTAAATAACAGTGGGAAGGCAAGGACTGCTAAACCATTGAATCTAGAATCACATATTATCTAATTGTACTGCGATATTCATTTTTACATTAAAAGTACAGGGCCCCCATCTTATGCATTTGGTCACTGTAACTGCAATATGTGTGTAGTTTATTATAGAGCGGTATTCTCTTGACACTCCTGTTTGAGAACCATGCACCCTCCTTCCACAATCAAAAGAAACGATGAGGTCAGCTTTACTCCTTACCTTATTTTCACAGTTCCTGTCTCACACATACAAAGAAGGACTGACACATGGAAAGACACTTTCTTGCTGTCTTGTACACAGCCGGAGGCCCTTTGCAAATTGCACAGAGCCCCCAGGCATTGTCAAACTGAAAAAAAAAATCTGCCATAATGTGTAACATAGCCTGCTTCACAGTTTCTTCGAACTGTGGAGTGAGTCAAGTTTCATAACGAAGAAGGTCAGAAAAGAACATGGCTGTGATTGCCTCTACTTGGGAGGAAGCCACATTTAATTAAGTGGCATTTACGTCCAAAGCAGGCCCCAGCATTAAGCCCTAGCAAGGCAGCAGGTTTGAAAATCTTGCAAGGGCAGAAAGTAATGCATTATTCAATTTGTTCTTACTGTATTTTTAATGTTTTCTGCCTCCTGAGCTAAAATTCTTTGCTGGGCTTTGAGTACTATGTACCTGCATTTGGTTACATGGAAGAACACTGTTTGCATCTCTGCTTCAGGCATGAAAATGCTTTGGCCAGCCTTCCTTTCTTCTGAATAAGCCTACCTAGCTTCTGTCATCTATAATGACAGACTAACTCTGCCTAATGATATGTTGGCAGTTTGTGTATATTTGTACAACAACCTTGTAAAAACATGTGTCTCTCTGTGTGTTTGATATGGAATTGATTAATAAAACAGTGTCCGTCTGTCTGGATAGGAAAGGCTAATATGGAAACCACTGTGTTCCAGCACAGAAAAGTATTAAACTAGTCCATCAAGTAAGTTTTCATGGGAAAAAATGATGGAAATATGCCTCTTATTAAATGTAGAGATAAACATGACTACTTCAGAGAGTCTCTTCTCCTAGGTGGAATCCTAGAAATCCATAGAAATCAGGTCCCATGATTGGCTTAGATATTACTTCCTTTTGTTAAGTCATTGTAATGTCCCAGAGGAAAGCCAGATGGGAATCCAAATATACTGTTGGTTCCCACTTCATTATTATGGAGGACCGGAGATGTCCAACAGAGGAGAGGGAGTTTTTCTACCCACAACCTGGGTGTAAGACCCTGGAATACAAAGGTGATTTTTATTTTTTTTTTACATTTTTTATTTTGGGTCCTGGTCTGCTTTACGCTTCCATCTCTGCAAGATGCTCTGATTCCTGAAGAGAAGCCCCATTAACCTCTGAAACTTAGGGCCTCTCCGAGCTGAGTATATGTTCAAATTTTGTTCCATGGTACTGTCAACTGCATCACGGTGTCCACACTACACAAGGCTGAAACTAATGTTAACAAAGTCAAAACAGGACAAAAACACCCCAAACCTGTTTTCTGTTTTTTTTTTAATACTACCACTAGGTGGTGATGTGATTTTGTTCTGATTTGAAGATTGAAAATATGAAAGCTTGAGAATGGTAACAGGGTAAAACATGTAAAAAGAGAAGAGAGAGTGAAGTGGACATGAGGAAGGCAAAAGGAGAGGGCAGTCTGTGTTGGGATTGAAACCGCAGGGAGCTATTCTGCATGTGTGGACAGGCAATATCAGGATGACCATCCTGGTACACCCAGCAGCAAGTACTTTCCCCCGTGTGGATGCCAATACTGGGATGATCAATTCAAATCTGCAACAAAAAATGTCAGAAAGCCTACAGCAACCACAGAATGACTGAGAATAACAGCACAGTGTGGACAAGCTGCTAGTTTGCTTCCCCGCACCCCCGCAGCACTTCCAATAATCTGAATTCAGCCATTTCTGGAAAGACCTTGAAATGACAGCCTACATCTTAGGATCCTCTCCGCCATGTAAGCTTGCTCCTTGGAACTGCCATTTGCCAATTCTGAAGCAATGGCATTTTAACATCCAGTTGTTTGCTGTATTCCATTGTTGTCTGCCATTTATACAGCTTCACTATAATATTTACTGTTTCCCATGTGAGTTGGCATCTGGCTGTGAGGCCAGAGGTTGAAAATTTGATTCCCCACTGTGTGTCCCAGGAAAAAGAACCAATCTGTGTAGTCTTGGGTGAGCTGCATCATCTCAGGGCATCCCAGAAGAAGACAACGGTAACCACTTCTGAGTAGTCCATACCTTGAAAACCCTGAAAAGGGTCACCATAAGTCAAAATGACTTGAAAGCACATAATTATTATTAAGTTATGTGCCTTCAAGTCAGAATCAGTGATCTTAATAGGGGTTTCAAGGTGAGATATTTAGGGATTGGTTTTACCGATTTCACACTCTTAGTGAGTTTCCATGACTGAGTGGGGATTCGAACCCAGGCCTTCTCCCAGGCCTTCACTCTCCACTCCACCACACTGGGTATCACACATAATAATAATTATTAATTAATATAATCACTGTTTATATTTTTATTTTTATGTGTTCTCTAACATTTCTCTGTTGAATATCTGTGTGTGGATGTGAGTTTTTAGGGACAATCTGCCTATGCACGCTATTTATTTATTTATTTATTTATTTATTTATTTGATTTATATCCCACCCATCTGGTATATTCTACCACTCTGGGCGGCTACCAACAAGCATATATTCATTACAATAACACAGAGCCATTGACATAATCAATAATAAAAACAGTGAAAAAATATAATAAATGATAAATAGCAAAAGAAAAAGAGTTAAGTGCTGACAGGAGGGAAGGCCTGGATGTACATCCATGTTTTTAGTTGGATTTTAAATGTACCCAGTGTAGGGGCCTCGCGAATCTCCGGAGGAAGGTTATTCCAGAGGCGAGGAGCCACTGCCGAGAAGGCCCGATTTCGTGTCTTTTCCCTCCGGGCCTCCCTCGGCGTTAGGCTCCTCAACCTCACCTCCTGACTTGCGCGGGTGATCCGGGTAGATCTCGGTGGGAGCAGGCGTTCCGCCAGGTATCGAGGTCCCAAACCATTTAGGGCCTTATAGGTAAGCATTAGAACTTTGACGTCAATGCGGAAACAAATGGGCAGCCAGTGCAGCATGGCCAGAATAGGAGAAATGTGCTGGTGTTTTCTCACTCCAGTAAGGAGTCTGGCCGCTGCATTCTGCACCATCTGAAGTTTCTGCATCAGCCTCAAAGGCAGCCCCACGTAGAGCGCGTTACAATGGTCTAATCTTGAGATTACGAGCACATGCACCAAGGTAGTGAGCGCCCCCGTGTCAAGGTAGGGCTGCAGCATGGCTATCCGCCAAAGGGCCAACATTAAAAAAAATCCTTTAAAGAACTGTATTCTCAGATCATTTGTGAGTTCATACATGTACTCTTGAAGCATACCTGGTAATAGGTAGGGTTAGTCCTGTGTGACTGCTGCACAGTTGTGTAACTAGTGTGTTGGGCCTGACAAACACAACATTTTAGATTCTTTTTAGAGAACAGCTGATTCTATGTTCAGTTCCAGGCATTTCTAGGATGACCCAGAAACGATTGCTACCCTTTAACCAATCAAAGGAAAGACGGCATTTGTCAGGTGTAGCTCCACTCTCCAACCAACAGCACTGTGACAAAAATAAACTGAAGCAGTCTCTGTTCCCTCTCCCACACAGCTGTCTATGACATCTCTATCTTCAGTCTCATCTGGTCTTTCAAATTGTATTTCTTTCCCTCTTCTGAGGCAGTCCGAGATAATTTATTATTAATTATTCCATATATATATATATAACCATTTATGTATACAGCACTTATAAAGTATAAGAGGCCAGACCCTTACCCTGTGGGGCTTACAGCAGGGGTCCCAACCACCGGGCCATGGACCAGTCCCTGTCCATGGCCTTGGAAGGACCGGGCCGCCGGGACAGATGAGCAGCGAGCAGTAGGTGAACGGCAATTGAAGCTCTGCCTCCTGTCAGCGCGCTCCTTTTAGGTTCTAAGCTGCTGCTGATCTAACAGGAGGTGAAGCTTCAATGGCAGCTCACCTTCTGCTCCTGCTCGCCACCCATCTGTTCTGGCAAAATACATGTAATGAGCTCGATTCAAAGCTATCCTCCAACAACCTACTGCACAACAAACATACACACCCTGGGTCCTTGGGAGAATGGTCCTCAACTAAACCAGTCCCTGGTGTCAAAAAGGTAGGTGTAACACAGGGGAAACATATAGATCATTTATTTAATTTATATCTGCTATGACTCAGTTACACTGAGAGATGGTGATCCACACTTTCTCCATCTGTTGCATTTATGGTTGTGGTCTCAACCAGTTAACAAAGTTTTTGTTAAGTACTTACCTGCATATTAAAGAATGAGTTAATTGTGTTTTTCTAGGTTATATGTTGCTTTTTAGATTTTATCAGCTGCCTGGCCCAGTCCTTCAGGATGAGAAGATTATAAACTTTAAATACATAAGTATGCTTTTTTGGTTATCAGATCCACTATATAGGTGCCTTTCTGAGACACAAAAAAATTATGTTTTTTAAAATAAAAATGATTAAATATTGCTGGAAGGAAAAGCTATTTTAAATATTTCCTTTTTTATAATCAGATATGGGAATACACCAGAATTAAATAGCATAGAGCGAACAAAAGCAAATGAGTTATTAGCTTGTGTTAGCTCTTGGCTTGGTTTTCAAATGAAGCTTTACAGTGTAATCATATGCACATTAATTCTGAATAAAGCTGTGTAGGGCTGTTGTGTTTGTTAATTAATCTGTCAGTTAATCCAGGTAATAATATGTCCTATCCATATTTTGACTTAGAATTCAGTGGCATTTACTCTCAGATCTGTACATCTGTAAATCTCCCTGGCATAGCTCTGTTTCTTTCTCTTATTTTGGCACTGACCCCTTCAGCTTAGGGAGGCTGACTTCAAATGACACAAAAACACCACACTCTTTCAGCCTTGCGTGAATGTTTTACCATGTAGTCTCTGTATTCTGGCTCTCAATGTTTGATGAAGTGGACATGTTCCACAAAAGCTTATATTAAAATATAACAGTTAGTCTTTAAGGTGGCGCAACCTTTTTCCCCCCTTTTGCTTCATTTTCTGTTTATTGTTACATTCTACTCCTGTGACTTTGACAAGAGCCCCACATGTTGGGATTCAGTGTATCTCCATTCCAGAAAAATACCATCTATGTAATTTCTACCTATCAGGTTGCTCTTTAAAAGGCCAGAAGGAGGCAAGTCCATTTTAAAAACAGTTGGCGGAACAATTCTCCTCCTACTCTGTCTTCCAGAAAGGATGGTACAGAATGATTGGATAGGGTAAGAAATTCATTGATGCTCCCTAGCCTGGTAGGAGGTTTGTTGGAGAAGTGAGGAACAGAGCAAGCACATCAGAGGGAGGAGAAGGCGTGGGTGTCTCCAGGAGCTCCAGTCGGTCCCAGCTGGAAGTGCTGTAGGGAGCGTATATCTGTTGACTGATCCATGCCATTATTTCATTAGTGCCTTTTATCCTGTGACATTTCCTCCAGACACCTGCAGGACACCCCCAGGGCTAATTAGGAGAGCAAGCAACAGGGAACCTGGGGGCGTGATTTCTACGCAGCAGGTGGTGACATTTCCTTCCTTGTCACTAGAGCACACGGATAGAACTCAAAGCAAGGGCTCTTACCAATGCTGCAGAGGGCCTTGGCAGGAATTTGGCACTCCTTCATTGATTTCACTGCAACTGCGATCTCGACCTGGAATCAGAAAGTGTTGATAAGTGATTCTGTTTTTTTTCTCACTCATCCCCATCTTGGCTGTATGCATGTAAAGGGGGCAGAACAGCATAAAGGAGAAGGAACTGAAGGAATGCAACCAAAACCAGAGCTTGGGGAGTGGGGAGGGCAGGATCCTTTTTTGGCACATAGCTCCTAGTATCCAGTCAGCCAGCATGGCCACACTTGTAGGGGCTATAGATTATGAGAGTGTAACTTGTCTAAAAAGTAACTTGTCTAAGAACTGACCAAGATTAAGTGAAAGATGGCATCCTACAGTCACTTCCATCATCATCATCATCATCTTCAAAGTGCAGAGCTGGAAAGAACCCTATGGATCACTGAGTCCAGCCCCTGTCAGGGAGGCACGGTGGGGAACTGAACTCCCAGCCTCTGGCTCTGCAGCCAGAGACCTAAACCACTGAGCTAGATAATTGTGTTGGATCAGAAAAAAAGTCCGTCTAGTCAAATATTCCATATCCCACAGTAGCCAACAAGCTGACACTTCAGAAAATATTTATCACAAACTGGAAATGCGGACAAGATTCCTCTCCTCCTGCTGCTCCGCAGGAGAGCTATTCGGTGCAGGACAAGTCCTATCATTAGGCAAAGTGAGGTGGTCACCTCAGGCAACAGATGCTAGAAGGTGACAGCAAAGTGCTTATCCATGTATGGCCTGCCCTGCACTCCCTGAGGCAGTTTGGTGATTTCTGGTGTGGTGAAATATGTCAGTGCTGAAGAAAGATTCAGCTACAGTTCTGATTGGCTTTTATTTATGGAAAGGGAAGGGAAGTGATTGATTGACTCATTCATCATAGCCATCCAAGTGAATGGATCATCACCACATCCTCTGGCAGTAAAAAATATGGTGTGTGCATTGTCTGCCCTGAATCTGCCTCTAAGTGAATTGTGCTGTGGATGAGGGGTATTCTATCACCAGCGACAGTATAACTACCCTGCTCTTCAGGGAAATAGAAAGAAGTCAGATCCTTGAGGCACATAGTTCAGAATGCGGAAACACCTGGAGTGCAGGCTTCTTGTAGCTCTAGTCCCTACCCCCAATATATTTTGCAAGCCTACCAGAGACGACTTTGTCAAAGACCCCATCAACAATAACACTGTAACATCACTGAAACCGGGTAGTTTGGCATTATAATCTGCCTTTATAAGAAACTGTGGGGTTAGTGGGTGGGGATTGTAGATCTTGCTGAATTCCTTCGAAAGACAGGCAGGGAGGGCCAGAAAGAAAATAAACCATATCGGGCTCACTTCAGGTTGAAGTTAGAATGTATTAAATGGATATGACAGGTAGGAGGAATAAAGGCCAGGTCAGCATAAACAAAGTGTCTAGGTTCAATAGAAAACTACCTCTTGGAGTCATAGGTAAAGGTTCCCCTTGACATTTAGTCCAGTCGTGTCCGACTCTAGGGCGCGGTGCTCATCCCCGTTTCCAAGCCATAGAGCCAGCATTTGTCCGAAGACAGTTTCCGTGGTCACGTGGCCAGCGCGACTAGACACGGAACGCCATTACTTTCCCGCTGAGGTGGTACCTATTTATCTACTTGCATTTTTACATGCTTTCGAACTGCTAGGTTGGCAGGAGCTGGGACAAGCGACGGGAGCTCACTCCGTCTCGTGGATTCGATCTTACGACTGCTGGTCTTCTGACCTTGCAGCACAGAGGCTTCTGCGGTTTAACCCGCAGCGCCACCACGTCCCCTTGGAGTCATAGGTGTTCACAAAACCAAAATGTTCACTACTTTGTCCACTGAAGGTGATTACAAACAGAAAATGAACAGAACTACTGTGAGGAAGAGAAATTTGTTAGCATGACAGTTTGGCACAGCCACTGGTGGTTTTGGATGACAACTGCTGCCCGTTTCAACGGTATTGTATAGTTCTAGATGGGGTCTGGAGTCATCATTTTTGGGAGTATTACTCCTAATGTGGCTTGGGGGATCTGTGGGTTGTAGTTCAAAAAAGTAAGTTTCCCAGGCTTTGTGCTATCCACGTGATTTATTATTTCTGAATTGTTGTACAGCATATTGAATCCTTCCAATATTGCACTCCTATCATTAGTGGTCAGTTTCATTGAAAAGTCCCCAAAGAGGTGGCCATGTTAGCCTGTCTCAGCATATGTGACAAAAATAAAAACAAAAGGGTTAAAAAGAAGCCTATAGTATGTGTTCCTAAATATTTGTTGTCATCTAATAAATATGACATGCAAGTTCTTTATGGGATGGAGAACTGGACCACTCTATATTGCGCAGACAGTAGAAGGAATAATTAAACAGTATACCTGAAGTAGCTATGAATACGTGTGTGTGTGTGTGTGTGTGTGTGTGTGTGTGTGTGTGTGTGTGTGTTTAGAAAATATTGGACATCACAATAGCTTTTTAGGAAGGGTTTGAGCAATTTATCTAAGTGATGGCACTGTGATTCTCCTGTTCTGTCTCTTAGGCATATGCTATGGCAATGTCCTGTTAGAGGCTTGTTTGTGGGAGAAGTTATCACCCATATTAATTTGGTTTTGGACCATTATCTGACCTTTGTACATCCTTTGTTGTTGTTGTTGTTTAGTCGTTTAGTCGTGTCCGACTCTTCGTGACCCCATGGACCAGAGCACGCCAGGCCCTCCTGTCTTCCACTGCCTCCCGGAGTTGGGTCAAATTCATGTTGGTAGCTTCGATGACACTGTCCAACCATCTCGTCCTCTGTCGTCCCCTTCTCCTCTTGCCTTCACACTTTCCCAACATCAGGGTCTTTTCCAGGGAATCTTCTCTTCTCATGAGATGGCCAAAGTATTGGAGCCTCAGCTTCAGGATCTGTCCTTCCAGTGAGCACTCAGGGTTGATTTCCTTTAGAACGGATAGGTTTGTTCTCCTTGCAGTCCAGGGGACTCTCAAGAGCCTCCTCCAGCACCACAATTCAAAAGCATCAATTCTTCGGCGGTCAGCTTTCTTTATGGTCCAGCTCTCGCTTCCATACATCACTACAGGAAAAACCCTAGCTTTGACTATGCGGACTTTTGTCGGCAAGGTGATGTCTCTGCTTTTTAAGATGCTGTCGAGGTTTGTCATCGCTTTCCTCCCAAGAAGCAGCAGTCTTTTAATTTCGTGGCTGCTGTCACCATCTGCATTGATCATGGAGCCCAAGAAAGTAAAATCTGTCACTGCCTCCATATCTTCCCCTTCTATTTGCCATGAGGTGATGGGACCAGTGGCCATGATCTTAGTTTTTTGGATTTTGAGCTTCAGACCATTTTTTGCGCTCTCCTCTTTCACCCTCATTAAGAGGTTCTTTAATTCCTCCTCACTTTCTGCCATCAGAGTGGTATCATCTGCATATCGGAGGTTGTTGATATTTCTTCCGGCAATCTTAATTTCGGTTTGGGATTCCTCCAGTCCGGTCTTTTGCATGATGTATTCTGCATATACAGTCAACCCTCGACTTACAAACTTAATCCGTTCCGGAAGGACATTCTTAAGTCGAAAAGTTCGTAAGTCGAATCAGCATTTCCCATAGGAATGCATTGAAAACCAATTAATCCGTTCCGGCTGTTTTTGGTTCTTAGGTCGAGGGGTGGTTTGTAAGTCGAAGCATTAGTTCCCATAGGAACTAATGCAAATCCGGTTAATCCATTCCTACCACTAAGGGCAGATTTTTTCCTTTTTTTTCCTTTTAACCTAACGTGACTTAGGTTAAAAAAAAGGAAAGAAAAGAGGGAGGGAAGGAGGGAACAAACACCTTTTCAACAGAACACCTTGAAAGTTCAAATTTCGCGCTTTCCCCGCCTCCCACGCGTTTTTTTTTCCGGTTCATAACTTGAAGCAAAGTTAGCAAGTCGAGGCTATATTTTTCTATTAGAGCGGTTCGTAAGTCGAAATGTTCGTAACTAGGGCCGTTCGTAAGTCTGACTGTAAGTTAAATAAGCCGGGGGACAATATACAGCCTTGTCGTACTCCTTTCTCAATTTTGAACCAATCAGTTGTTCCATATCCAGTTCTAACTGTTGCTTCCTGTCCCACATATAGATTTCTCAGGAGATAGATAAGGTGGTCAGGCACTCCCATTTCTTTAAGAACTTGCCATAGTTTGCTGTGGTCCACACAGTCAAAGGCTTTTGCATAGTCAATGAAGCAGAAGTAGATGTTTTTCTGGAACTCTCTGGCTTTCTCCATAATCCAGCGCATGTTAGCAATTTGGTCTCTAGTTCCTCTGCCCCTTCGAAATCTAGCTTGTACTTCTGGGAGTTCTCGGTCCACATACTGCTGAAGCCTACCTTGTAGGATTTTGAGCATAACCTTGCTAGCGTGTGAAATGAGTGCAATTGTACAGTAGTTGGAGCATTCTTTGGCACTGCCCTTCTTTGGGATTGGGATGTAGACTGATCTTTTCCAATCCTCTGGCCACTGCTGAGTTTTCCAAACTTGCTGGCATATTGAGTGTAGCACCTTAACAGCGTCATCTTTTAAGATTTTAAATAGTTCAACTGGAATGCCATCACCTCCACTGGCCTTGTTGTTAGCCATGCTTTCTAAGGCCCACTTGACTTCACTCTCCAGGATGTCTGGCTCAAGGTCAGCAACCACACTATCTGGGTTGTCCGGGATATCCAAATCTTTCTGGTATAATTCCTCTGTGTATTCTTGCCACCTCTTCTTGATGTCTTCTGCTTCTGTTAGGTCCCTACCATTTTTGTTCTTTATCATGTCCATCTTTGCAGAAAATGTTCCTTTAATATCTCCAATTTTCTTGAACAGATCTCTGGTTTTTCCCTTTCTATTATTTTCCTCTATTTCTTTGCACTGTTCATTTAAGAAGGCCCTCTTGTCTCTCCTTGCTATTCTTTGGAAGTCTGCGTTCAATTTTCTGTAACTTTCCCTATCTCCCTTGCATTTTGTTTCCCTTCTCTTCTCTGCTATTTGTAAGGCCTCGTTGGACAGCCACTTTGCTTTCTTGCATTTCCTTTTTCTTTGGGATGGTTTTTGTTGCTGCCTCCTGTACAATGTTACGAGCCTCCATCCATAGTTCTTCAGGCACTCTGTCCACCAAATCAAGTTCCATAAATCTGTTCTTCACTTCCACTGTGTATTCATCAGGGATTTGGTTTAGATTATACTTGACTAGCCCAGTGTTTTTTCCTACTTTCTTCAGTTTCAGCTTTAATTTTGCTATAAGAAGCTGATGATCAGAGCCACAATCAGTTCCAGGTCTTGTTTTTTCTGACTGTATAGAGCTTCTCCATCTTTGGCTGCAGAGAATATAATCAATTTGATTTCAGTATTGCCCATCTGGTGATGTCCATGTGTAGAGTTGCCTCTTGTGTTGTTGGAAAAGAGTTATTAGCCTTTGCCCTGCTTCGTTTTGAACTCCAAGGCCAAACTTACCTGTTGTTCTTTTTATCTCTTGACTCCCTACTTTAGCATTCCAGTCCCCTAGGATGAGAAGAACATCTTTCTTTGGTGTCAGTTCTAGAAGGTGTTGTAAGTCTTCATAGAATTGGTCAATTTCAGCCTCTTCAGCATTGGTGGTTGGTGCATAAACTTGGATGACTGTGATGTTGAAAGGTCTGCCTTGGATTCGTATTGAAATCATTCGATCATTTTTGAGATTGTATCCCAGTACAGCTTTTCCCACTCTTTTGTTAACTATAAGGGCTACTCCATTTCTTCTACGGGATTCTTGCCCACAATAGTAGATATGATAATCGTCTGAATTGAATTCGCCCATTCCCGTTCATTTTAGTTCACTGATGCCCAGGATGTCAATGTTTATTCTTGCCATCTCCTGTTTGACCACATCCAGCTTACCAAGGTTCATAGATCTTACATTCCAGGTTCCTATGCAGTATTTTCCTTTGCAGCATCGGACTTTCCTTTCACTTCCAAGCACGTCCGCAGCTGAGTGTCCTTTCGGCTTTGGCTCAACCACTTCATTAGCTCTGGAGCTACTTGTCCTTGTCCTCCGCTCTTCCTCAGTAGCATGTTGGACGCCTTCCGACCTGAGGGGCTCATCTTCCAGCGTCATATCTTTTAGCCTTTTGTTTCTGTTCATGGGGTTTTCTTGGCAAAGATACTGGAGTGGCTTGCCAATTCCTGCTCCAGGTGGATTGCGTTTAATCAGAACTCTCCACTATGACCTGTCCGTCTTGTGTGTCTCTGCACGGCGTAGCCCATAGCTTCTCTGAATTACTCAAGCCCCTTCGCCATGACAAGGCAGCAATCCGTGAAGGGGATCCTTACATACTCTTAAATAACTTACCTGTTTCTTGGAGATTAATCACTGGGCAACCCAAATGGACTTTATGTGCCCTAGCTTTTGCTAAGAGACTTATATTATACAGTGGTTTCGCTCAGTTTCACCAATCAGACAAGCATGTCTGGTGAGAACTTGAGAGAGGGTTTTTTCTGTGGCTGTTCCTACATGACAAAACTCCCTAATTCCGGAACTGCAGCTGCCCCCTTCCCTCCTTCCCTTCTGCCAGCAGCTGTAAACTTACCTCTTTAGGGAGGCTTTTGGGAAGCCAGGACACAGCTGAGTAGGTATTTAATTTTTTACTTAGTTAAAAAGTTTAATTTTATAGTTTTAAAGTAATATTTTAAATATGTATATATTATAGTTCTAAATGTTACATTGGATTTTTTTAAAATTGTTTTTTGTTTTAAATTGTTTTGTTTTAAAAATTTAAAAATTTTGTTTTTTGTTTTAATTTTTTTTAAATTTTACATTTTTTGTATTTCACCTTGGGTCCTCACTAGGGCAGAAAGGTGAGATAAAAATCAGATCAATAAATAAATACACTGGAAACACAAATATCTACCCCAGTAACTCAATGGATAGAGAACTTTGCAACATTAATGATTTATGAATGCATGACTTATAGATTATACCTGTGCATGGATAAATTTTTGCATATCTGGAAAATGTTTGTAGAAGTTTATGTATATTTTTCCTTTTCTTTCTCCCCCCCCCCCCTCTTAGGTTACTGATATCACTATTTACCTAGTTTTATTGCATTGTCTTCTCAGTTGTTTTATTCTTCTCTATTTGTTTTTTCAAATTTTATAAATAATTAAAACAAAGAGTGTGACACCTTCAAAATTAACTGAGTTATTTCAATGAGAGCTTTTATGGATTGCATTTTGAGGAAGTGCAACGTAATGTACAAAAGCTTACCCTGAAATAAATCTATTCACCTTTAAGGCACCAGAACTCTTTTGTTTTATTTTTGTTGTACAGTCCGAAATCCCTTTCTCTTCTCTGATCTAGCCCTGGTAGAAATGGTAAGACCACTAAAATGCCTGGCAACAGTGGTTGTACTGCCATTTCAGCTGGCAGGTAGGAAGGTGAGAAATTGTTTCAATAATAACAGCTCAGCCACTTTTCTTTTCAGAAAGGAAATACATAAAAAATTAAAGGATTAGTCAAAAAGTACTCCTAAAATGTATAGTTTGGAAAATCAGCTCCTTCTGAGCAGCATAGAACCTATTTAGCAACACTATGATAAAGATTCAGATTTAAATACCATGAATATGATCAGCACTGTGGTAAAAAGCATGAAGAATGTGAGTTGTTTTGGGGTATGGGTAGATCTTTTTCTTGATCATAACAAAATAAAGGAAAGAAAAACTCTTTATTAGAGGGATAATAGTCTGGCACAATCATTCTGTTCTAACGGTACTGTATAGATGTAGGAGTGGGTAGGTATTTAGCCTCTTGAAGTGTAGGTTTCACTGGCAATTATCCACGCTTAAGTAAAAACAGTGTGTTTATTTGAAGAACTACAAAAACAGATTCGCAATAAATAGAGAATGATGAGTGCAATTATTAAACTAAGAGCCCACCTACACCATCAAATACTTCAGCGTTTGCTCCACTTACGTATAAAATGGGTGAATTCGAAGTATTTTTTAGTGCCTGCATGATGCAAATACTGATTTGAATCCATCCGGTGCTCTTTGCTCACAAAGCGGCTTTTCCCTCTCCCACTAGGGAGCTCCTACTTCTTAATTGCTGGAAGGATTGGAAGGGCTTTTCTCTGACTGGATATGTGTAAAGATGGGGGGGGGGGTCTAGAGAGGTGGAGGAGGGAGAAGGACTGAAAGGAGAAACATCAGATGTGAGAAAAGAGGGGGAGTGCAAGAGAGAGGGAAAGAGAGTGGGGATTGTGATGTGTGAGAGAGACAGAAGGGGAGAAAATGAAAAGGGCCCTCCAGAGAAAAGCCACTGCAACACTTGGTTCTTTTGCCTCCTTTATTGCATGGGGAGAAGCTGTGGGAAGGAGCCTCACTGATCTCTTGATTGCCTGCGTGCACATGTGTATGTGTGGATGGCGTGTACACATGTGTTTCTGTCTGAGGGTATACACATCAAAGGGAGCAGAGCAGGGTTTATTTCAAAGTAAATAAGATAAACAACAACAACAACAAATCAGAGGACAATCATCAAAAGGAGAGATCCCAGGGGATGGGGTGGTGATGTTCACTGGATCACCTGTGCACATATAAAATAAAATTTTAAAAAAGGAATGGAAAAAGAAGCAAGCAAGACAAAATGGAAGATGATGCAATAGAATATGTGTATTTGAAAACCAAGCTGCTTTACTGCCAACCATAAAAGGAAAGTCAGAGGTGGGACTAGAGGGAAAAAGGGAAGCTGCGGGCTGGAATGCCAATGGCAATGCATCCAGTGAGAACACGGCACTCCTGAAATGTTCCACAGTCTTTGAAGCTAACTGAAGCAAATTCAAGTCCTTCCAATTCGGTGTTCCAATGTAGTCACACCCTAAGTCCTATTGGATACATTGACCTCACCCTCTGGAGCCGTAGGTGAGGGGGAAGAGAGGCTGAGCCATGTAGCCCCTCCCTCCTCATCTATCCATATAGGCCAAATCTTGGCAGGCATTTCTTTTGTCACTCTCTGGGCTTTTGCTCCTTTTTTGAATCGGTACATGAACCTGCACACACTACCTACCAGAAGCAAAAGAAGGCTGTGTGTGCAGCACGCATCATAGGCAGCAGTACTTCACTCTCTTCAATATTCAGTGGTGGTGGGGAGATACTATTACCTGTTTCCAGCCTTCTGCATATACAGTATAAATCTACAGCAGAGACATCCAGAGGGTGGATGTCACAGGCCATTTCCTGAATGAAGACTAATGAAAGTAACAATAAAAATGCATCTGAAGAGCTGGATGAAAATTGAGGCCACAAGCAGAGTTGTTGTAGAGCTAAGCAAATATGAAGAACTACTGGGTAGCTCAGTGGTTTAGGCATCTGGCTGCAGAGCCAGAGGTTGGGAGTTTGATTCCCCACTCTGTCTTCTTGACAAGGGCTGGACTTGATGATCCACAAGGTCCCTACCAGCTCTGCAGTTCTAAGATTAATCATCATCATCATCATATTGAAACTACGGAAGAATTAAAACAGCGGGTAACAAGCTACAGCAAAGAATATTGAAAGATATGATGGATTCTTGAAACAATATAGAGAAAACACGCAATTTAGAAATAGCCAATAATTATTCTATACATCACTAGGAGAAAATGCAGAGCAAATAAATTAGGCCCATGTAAAGATGATGCTCTAAAATTTTGGAAATAAATGTGGAAAAGCCCAACCAGACACAACAAAAATGCCTCGTGGATTAAAGACAATTGTAAAGAAACTCAAGGAAAACAAATGGATGATATTGTAATAACAACTGAAATGATTAAGAGACAAGTAAAGACTGTGAAAAATTGGAGTGCACCTGGTCCAGATGAGCTGCATGGGGTTTGGTTAAAGCACTTAACAAGTCTCCATCAAGGTGTAGCAGTGCAATTTAATCACTTACTTCAAAATTCTACAACTGAAGATTGGATGACAACAGGCTGCACATAAAAGATCATCAAAAGGGCAATTAACCCAGTAATTATCGACCAATTACATGCCTCCCAACAATGTTCAAGCTCTTCACAGGAGTACTTGCCAGATCAATACATAATTACTTAACTGAAAACTCCCAATATCCAACTGAACAGAAAGGGAACTTCAAAAAGTCAAAAGGCATGAAAGATTAGCTGCTTATTAATAAAATTATACTGAAGAATGCAAAAAGACAAAAAACAAACCTTAACATGGCCTGGATAGACTATAAAAAGGCATTTGACTCATTGCTACACAGCTGGATTAGGTAAAGGTAAAGGTTCCCCTTGACAATTTGTCCAGTCGTGTTCGACTCTAGGGGGCGGTGCTCATCCCCGTTTCCAAGCCATAGAGCCAGCATTTGTCCGAAGACAATCTTCCGTGGTCACATGGCCAGTGCGACTTAGACACGGAACGCTGTTACCTTCCCACCGAGGTGGTCCCTATTTATCTACTTGCATTTGCATGCTTTCGAACCGCTAGGTTGGCGGGAGCTGGGACAAGCGACGGGCGCTCACTCCATCACGTGGATTCGATCTTACAGCTGCAGATCTATAGACCTTACAGCACAGAGGCTTCTGCGGTTTAACCCGCAGCGCCACCACACAGCTGGATTAACACCTGCCTAAAAATGTTGAGGATTAGCAAAAACATTCAGAAGTTCCTCAAGAAAAACATGGAAAAATGGAAAACTGTCCCAATGACCCATGGTGATGAAATCGGGGAAATTAGTATCAAAAGAGGAATATTTCAAGGGGATTCTTTGTCACCACTGTTGTTTAACATCTCACTAATCCCCATGTCAATAATTTTAAATAAAACTGGATTGGGCTACCATATTTCACAACAAGCAGGAAAAATCAATCATCTGTTATACATGGAGGACCTAAAACTATATGCAAAAAGTTCCACAGAGATAGAATCACCGTTAACACAGTGCAAATATTTAGTGAAGATATCCAAATGAAATGTGAAATTGACAAATGTGCAGCTCTGTCTATACACCATGGCGAGATCCAAAAACTAGATGGAATAGAGTTAAAAAATGGCAATATTATAAAATCACTCTCAAGTGATGAAAATTATAAATACCTTGGAATACTAGAGGCAAATAACATTGTGCACACAAAAGTTAAAGAACTGACAGAAAGGGAACATATCAAAAGACTGTGGAAAATCTTAAAATCAAAATTAAATGGGGGAAATACAATCAAAGCCATAAACACATGGATAGTTCCAGTGATTAGATACCCAGCTGGAATAATAGATTGGACTCAAAATGAATTAGAAGAATTGGATTGGAAAACACAGAAACTAATGAACATGCATCACACACTACATCCAAAAAGTGATGTGGACAGACTATATTTACCACAAAAAATTGGAGGCCCTGTATTACTGCAAATACAGCAGGTAGTAGAGGAGGGGGAAAAAGCCTAAATGATTATATCAGCGCAAGCAGAGAAAAATTGCTTAAGGCAGTGAAAATGGAGAATATTTTGAAAACAACAGAAACAAAGGCTCAATATAAGAAAGAACAATTTGAAAATAAATTAAACAGCTGGAAAAACAAACCACTACATGGACAACACTTGAGAAATATTGATGGAAAGCATGATAATAATTCAACATGGGCATGGCTAAAACTGGGGACCCTTAAGAAAGAAACCAAAGGCTTGATTTTTGTTGCACAAGAACAAGCACTCCAAACCAACGTGATGGAAACTAAGATCCAAGGAATTAGTGATAATAGCAAATGTCGACTCTGCCAAGAAAAATATGAAACTGTGTTGCACCTCATTTGTGAATGTCCAAAGATAGCACAAACAGATTACAAAATTAAACATGATAGAGTGGCAAAATTAGTGCACTGGTCATTATGCAAAAAATATAACTTGCCGGCCTCCAAAAACCCGTGGGAACATCAATCAGGTAGAGAAGGTGTTAGAAAATGAGGAAGTCAAGATCTTGTGGGATTTCTGGATCCAAACTGACAGACACCTTGAACATAACACACCAGACATAGTAGTAATAGAACGAAGAAATGTCTGGATCATTGACAGTGCAATTCCGGGGGATGCCACAGTTGAAAATAAAGAATTGGAAAAACTAACAAAATACAGAGACCTGGAAATTGAAACATCTATCTTGTGGATTAAACACACCTTAGTGGTCCCCGTAGTCATCAGGGCTTTGGGAACAATATCAAGAAATTTCACATAGTACTATAAGCAGTTGCAAATCTCAGAAATAACACACCTTTGTGCTTTTGTCTGCAATGCAGTTCATCTGCACACTTTGAAAAATTCTCCTACTACTTGCTGCCTAACAGGTTGCTCTGAGAAGCAAAGAGCATGCCAGGGCATTTTCATCCTCATCAGTTGGCAATCTTCTGCAGATTCTTCAGAGTGTGATACTGATTGAACAGGACTGCCTCTCATCTATTAATCTAACATTTTGTTGGTATTAGAAGAGTTGCTGCTACAAGGCATGTATGTGTGTCTAGCAATTTTTAACTTTCCCAAAAGTAGAGGATTGGAAAAAGGTATAATTGCATGCCTCCACTAGCAGGGAATTTACATGTTGGAGAGAAGAAAATAATACAACGCTGGGCCTCCAGCGGGCTTCACAAGGTGAGACTCGAACTGCTAGTAACAAACTTTTGTCAATGGCAGAAAGTTTTCTCAAAGTACAGAGATACCAGCTAATAATGCAGTTATGGGGAAAAAATGTGGGTCCTGTTCTAGTGATTTTTTTTTCTAACAGGAGAAATAACCATACACAGAGAATTTGTGCCATTTAGAAGCATGGGAGTATGTCTGTTAGAATGAGAGACAACCCTTCAAATTCAAAATAGATGAGTACTGGAAACACTACAGCACCTCAGAAAATGTGTTGAGGGAAAAGCCAGGATATGAAGCCCTTCCTTTCACCACAAGGCCAGCCCTACTATTAGGTAGAGTAAAGGCAACCACTTCAGATTTTTGGTATCATGAGAAGAGAAGACTCCCTGGAAAAGACCCTGATGTTGGGAAAGTGTGAAGGCAAGAGGAGAAGGGGACAACAGAGGATGAGATGGATGGACAGTGTCATCGAAGCTACCAACATGAATTTGACCCAACTCCGGGAGGCAGTGGAAGACAGGAGGGCCTGGCGTGCTCTGGTCCACGGGGTCACGAAGAGTCGGACACGACTTAATGACTAAACAACAACAAAAAGGGGCAGCAAATAGTTATTTAGTTTGTTGCCATTGCATTTTTATTATCAAGGATGTGGAGTGACCAGGCACCCAAATCACTTCGCTAGCTTTGTGTATCATGCAGTTTGACTCTTTTGTGTTCTGCCTCAGGCAGCAAAACTTCTTTGATCAGCTTTGCTACAACTTTCAGACCTTAAGCTGTATGTAGAAGACAAGCATATATCACTTTTGCCCTGTATCTTTAATTCTCAAGTTTTCTTTTAAAGAATATGTGGGAGTGTATATTTGTAAGTAGAGATGGGCACGAACCTTGGTCTGGAGATTCATGCCGGCTCGTACGCACGACACCACAAGTGCTACACTTTCCCATCCCCTGCATCCCTGGCTGTATCCCCCATTCACCAGCCGGCATGCACTCCTCTCCTCCTCTTTGGATGTTTAACCGGTCTCTGGCAGGAGGATGGGTTTCCCTGCCCCACCTCCTTGGCTGATCACCCACTCAGACCAGGTAGCAAGACAGACAACCCCAGGCTCCTGCCAGGAATTGGTCAAACAGCTGAAGAGCAGGAGGAGAGGAGCACGCTCTGGCTGGTGAGCAGCTGGGGAGGTGGGGAAAAAGAATGTGGTGCCATGCGTACAAACCAGCACAAACCTGAGGTTCGTGCCCATCACTATTTGCAAGTAAGGATGTAAGATGCACTGTGCTGGATCAGATCAAGCAAAAGCCCATCTTGTCTAGCACTCTAGTCACACAGTGGTCAAATAGCAAGGAAAACAGCAAGTGGGACATGACTGTGATAGCATACATCCACTTGTGTGCCCCACCATGGTTATTCAGAGGCATACGGCTGTGATGGACCACCAGGTCCAGGGAGTACCACTCTAACCACTCAGCAGCACTACCCTGCTGATCCTAGAGTGGGTGAGTTAGACTTGGTGATGACTAGTGAACCTGCCTGGTCCCAGTATCTGGCAGAGCATGTCCTTCCGATTAGATCTGCCTGTCCTGTAAGATCGTCACAGGTAGGATGATTGAGAGTTCTGACCCCGAGAGAGGCCTGAAAAGCAACTACCAGAAACCGGGCCTTCTCAGTGGTCGCCCTGCAACTATGGAACACGCTCCCGTCCAAAATCTGCCTGGCCCCCTCTTTGGGAACCTTCAAAAAACTATTAAAAACATGGCTATTCAGACAGGCCTTCTTGGATCTTAAAACAACATGATACGCTAGTGCCTCAATAATTTAACATCCAACCTACTGCCATGTTTCCATTTTAATTTTGTTTTATTATGTTTTTACTGTGTATTTTTACTGTTATTCATTTTGTATTTTTAATATTTTATTTGGTCTGTTGTTATATATCCTTTTCACTATGTTAGTGTTAGTGTTTACCTTGTTGTAAACCTCCCAGAGTGGCCTTAGCTGCCAGTTGGGCGGTATAAAAATCAAATAAATAAATAAATAAGGACCTCCCAATACTATAGTCTGACCTGACTAAGCAGTGCTTTTGGGGAGTCCAAAAAAAATCCACAAGGTTAAGTGCTTGAGACTTTTACACCAATTCTGCAAGGTAAAACTGCCACCATGGCCACAAGAATGGGGGACATTGAAGGAATCTCGCCGAAGAGTGGAAAAGCATTGTGAGTACACTTGAACTTTCCCTGGATAACAGCATGTAGCTGGCAAGTTCTTCACTTCTAGAAGCATTGCACTGGAACAGAACCTAATCTACCCACTTCATGGATGCTGACCCCTGGAGGGTGGGTGAAGTCAAGGGAATTTTCTGCACACATCTCAAACTTTGACTGCTTCTGGTCAAATATAGTGTGATTGTCTTGATATTTTAACTGGTTTTTGATTTTGCCTATATTTCATGTGTGTCCATGACTTTGAATTGTGCAGTGCTGTGATATGAATAAAGAAAGAAGACCCCCAAAAATTACCAACAAAATTAAAAACCAAGATCTGGTTTTAAGCGTATAAACTCTCTTAGCAAAATATTCCAGTCAATGAAATGACGTTTTAAAATTTTATTAAAGATAGTGAAAAAGGCAAAAGTTTCAAAAAAAGTCTAAGACAAGAGCAACACAGAGCAAACACACTAGAAAATAAGCTAACTACCTTGTGCTTACACACTAGCATAGCAGCAGCATAATCTCAGAGTGCATCCCTCACAACATGGCATAACAGGACAGCAACTGAGCATAACATCCTCTAAGAGATAACTAGGTCAACTAAAGTAACTTCTGAACTTCTTTTTATACCTTATTAATCACCTTCTGGGAGTGCCTGACCACCTTATCTATCTCCTGAGAAATCTATATGTGGGACAGGAAGCAACAGTTAGAACTGGATATAGAACAACTGATTGGTTCAAAATTGGGAAAGGAGTACGACAAGGCTGTATATTGTCTCCCTGCTTATTTAACTTATATGCAGAATACATCATGCGAAAAGGCAGGACTGGAGGAATCCCAAGCCGGAATTAAGATTGCCGGAAGAAATATCAACAACCTCCGATATGCAGATGATACCACTCTGATGGCAGAAAGTGAGGAGGAATTAAAGAACCTCTTAATGAGGGTGAAAGAGGAGAGTGCAAAAAATGGTCTGAAGCTCAACATCCAAAAAACTAAGATCATGGCCACCGGACCCATCACCTCCTGGCAAATAGAAGGGGAAGATATGGAGGCAGTGACAGATTTTACTTTCTTGGGCTCCATGATCACTGCAGATGGTGACAGCAGCCACGAAATTAAAAGACTGCTGCTTCTTGGGAGGAAAGTGATGACAAACCTAGACAGCATCTTAAAAAGCAGAGACATCACCTTGCCGACAAAGGTCCGCATAGTCAACGCTATGGTTTTTCCAGTAGCGATGTATGGAAGTGAGAGCTGGACCATAAAGAAGGCTGACCACCGAAGAATTGATGCTTTTGAATTGTGGTGCTGGAGGAGACTCTTGGGAGTCCCCTGGACTGCAAAGAGAACAAACCTATCCGTTCTAAAGGAAATCAACCCTGAGTGCTCACTGGAAGGACAGATCCTGAAGCTGAGGCTCCAATACTTTGGCCATCTCATGAGAAGAGAAGACTCCCTGGAAAAGACCCTGATGTTGGGAAAGTGTGAAGGCAAGAGGAGAAGGGGACGACAGAGGACGAGATGGTTGGACAGTGTCATCGAAGCTACCAACATGAATTTGACCCAACTCCGGGAGGCAGTGGAAGACAGGAGGGCCTGGCGTGCTCTGGTCCATGGGGTCACGAAGAGTCGGGCACGACTTAACGACTAAACAACAACAAAATCACCTTCTAGACCTTTAAAGATGACCTGCTATTCAGGTGTCAAGTTCCCTCAAATGTTCATGAAGACAAGAGCAGTTTTTGCCTCTTCTTCACACAAAGCTTAATTTATTTCCCAATTAGCACAGTATCAAGGAACAAGCCAACGCGACCTTGAAGTCTTCACCTAAAGATAACCACCGATAGTATTCCCATTCCGTTGTGGATAAAAGCTGCCTCCACCTTTCACCCAGCCAGTCATTCCCAGGAACTGAGAAAAGCCTGAATTTTCCAGAGAGGTCCCCAATCCATGTTTCCCTAGTTTCTTCGTTTCTTCACAACTGCCTTCACTGTTGGAGCCAGTACAGGCTTCCTGATTACCAGCCATTGACAGCCATGTATTTTGATTACATCACTCGTTAAAACCATTTAAACTATGTATACTGTTTGAATTACTTCCTCTTATCTGTCTGGATTCTCAACCATTTTGCTTCAGGGCATGACTTCCAGTTCTGGTGTCATGAGAAGAAGTATGTATCCTCATCCACTTTAGCCTTACTGTGCATAAGGTTATGCACTTCCATCATGGCTCCTACTCACCTTTTTAAAATAGGCTAAACAGTCCCAGTGGGGGGAGGATTTCTATGATATGCCATATTTTTTTCTGCAACCTATGTTTGAGTTTATGGGTAGGTTTGACCATGTTTATGAGTAACCTGCTGAGCAAGACCAGATTACTCATAAACATGTTTGAACTTGCTTATGGGTTCAAATGTAGGTTGCAGACAAAATGTGAAACATCATAGAAATCCTACCCCTTTATGACGTTTCCTGTTATGGAAATTGCTACTGTTTCCAGATCATTTGGGTTGCTGTTTTTGGCATCTGTTCCATTAGCTTTGTAACTTCCTTCTTGAGACACAATGACCAGACCTGTATATAGCACCTAGTATCCTGTTCGATATTTACACCCTTGCAGAGTTCCAGCTGTCAAAGATGCCATGATGATCTGATGAGGTGCTGGCTGTTTGTGCGTTTAAATACTGACAGATACTTGTAGAGCAGACATACCAGAGAGTTGCATAAAGGAAGTATGATATTGAGAGATTTTTTTTAAAAAATCTTTTCTAAAGGGCCTCTGAGTGTATGTGTGTGTGTTGGAGAGTGGTGGGGTGGGAGGTGGGGAGAACACATCATTTCCATGTAATGAGAACTTGAATGAGTGCAAACCAGGACTCTCGGGGACAACAAGGAATTCAGTTGCAATGATACCAAAGAGCTGGCGCATTGCAGCTATCTGCTTCAGGTTCCTGCTCTCTTGACGAAAATGTTCCCCAGCAACTAGAGCAATTACTTTAAACAGAAGTCATCACTCTACTTTCACATCATGTCTGAGCTGCACAGAAATAATAACCAACCCGTTTTCCTTTGACAAAAGCATCAGTGCTCAGCACAGATAACCAGCCCACCCATTTCCTGCAAGGTGTGTTAGGGAAGAATGATGCCCTCACTTGGGGGCTGTTTTTGCAGAGGCGTAAATGGCAGAGACCTCTGAGAGGAAATGTAGCCCTTGCCATATGGGAGGGCAGAGGCCCCCTTCTGAACTACAGCCAGTTGTTCAAAGTATTTCAATAATGAAGTGCCTAATTTGTACCTATTGTGGAAGCTTTCCTTGCCAGTTAGACAGATCCACAATAAACAAGCATATGTGAAACTAGAGAACTAATTTTTCTGGATCCAGGATTTTGTTACTCCCGAAAGAAAAGCTCATCTAGTTCTGCCTGAATTCTGTGATTAGTTGATTCAAAGAGCAACCCTATGACTTTATAGCTAATTGAGTTTTACTTGTTTTTATTCTTTCATGAAGACTGTAAGCTGTCTTGAGTGCTACTTTCCAGTGGAAAGTATGAATGAATGAATGAATCTAAAGAAGCTATTCATCTTAACATAGTTGGATTGCCCAAGCTAGCACCAAAGGATTGCATGTACAGGCGTAGGCTAGTTGCAATGATCATTTTTCAGCAGCTGCCTTGATCTTATGGATTACTCCCATGTTTTCCTCCATATTATAAATTTCAGTCTCCTTTGGTTTTGGAAAATGAAACTGCAACAACAGACTGTGATAAGCACGTTATCACAGATAAAAGCTATTACAACTGGTTTGGTGGTATATAGATCATTGTAGCTGCCTGAATTTTTGGGGGCTCTCCCTGGAGATGCAGCTATGGGGTGCGACACAATGAGCACTTGTACTAAGAACTGATTGCTACACCACTGGAGTGGGTGGGTGACTTGCCTTTCTTCCAGATGCATTTCTAGCACTTCTTGCGGTCCATCACTATACCTAACAGGAAGAGGAGGCAGCTGCCAAAGTTCAGACATGTCCTCCATTCTATCTGTAAACAGAAGTAATAAAATATTGCAACACCCAAGTCTGAATCCTGTAGCTTTCTAGAGATGAATAAATGCTGATAAACACAATGAGCTTCCTTATCTCAGAAGCTTTCTCTTTGAATGTGTCAGCACTGTTGATGGAAGATCTAACATGGAAAAGAGCCCCTTTAAAAGTGAACTACTACAGATTTTTTTTAAAAAATTTGAGCTGGAAGTGCAGGAAATAAAAATGTAAAAATCCAGTTATGATGCTACTTATGACAAGAATCTGCATACTTAGCCCAAGTGTAAAGGACTTGCCCACATTTTATAGTGAAAAAAAGCTATGGCACTTTCCCCAAGGCTATGATATTTTTAGATAAGTAAGTGGGTGTAGTGTTGGAAGACTGTGAATATTTTGAAACCAGATTTGCAGGTCCTTAATTGTAGTTAGGCATTCTCAGTGTCATATTCCCAAGTCTCTGTTTGGGAGCTGCAACTCAGAGAAAGGCTCATGCAACCTTTACGGCCTTTACATGCAGACCTTTAAAGCTCTTGCACAGATAGTGACAGATGATTTGAAAAATTACTTCTAATTAATCATGCTGCTTCCCAAGTCAACCTGCTACTATTGCTGGGAAGCTAGCACTAGCATTTGCATATATATATTGCAATTACTGGTAACAAGATATGGCAAATATATACATTATATATATATATATATATTTAAATTGGCCATGCTGCTTGGGCAATTCTAAGAATTCTAAGTAATTTTTGCAAGTTCTACTAAGTTACATGCATGCTGGAGATAGATAGATTAGATAGAGTATTTTTCTGTGTATAAGATGCTACTTTTTCCTAAAATCATTACACTAAAAATTGAGAGGTGTCTTATACATGGAAGTAAGCTGAGGAGAGAACAAAACGGCCCGTACCTTGCCTCTGCAAACAGGTTTCCTTCAATCACGAGGCTTAGCTTTCTACAGTCAGGAGACCTAGCTTCCTCCAATCACGAGCCTTATGGAACTGATGTCAGCTGATGCTGAACAAACCATATGGAACACACCTTGTTGGAGGTGGAGCCTGTAGGCTCAGATGCAACAGGGACTCATAATGTCCGAGCATTCTGAGCCCACAGGCTGAATACTGAAAGCTAAGTTTTCTTAATTTTTGAGCTAGAAAAGTGTGTGTGGGGTGTCTTATAAACGAGGGCATCTTATAAACGGAAAAATACGGTAGATTAGATAGATAGATAGATAGATAGATAGATAGATAGATAGATAGATAGATAGATAGATAGATAGATAGATAGATAGATAGATAGATAGATAGATAGATAGATAGATTTCTTTGAAGCCCATGAGCATGCACAGTCTTTAAAACAGAATGAAGAAAGTAAAGAACTACACAGGACCCAAGACCAAACCATTGCAGTGTCCTTCCATTTCAAGATATTTTCTATGGCCATATACCTTTTAAAGGCTTCCCTCTTTCTCCTAGCACATCTTTTGTTTGTTTTAGAAAGCAAATATGCTTTTCTCCCAGCAGCAAGGGCTTCTTCCCCATCTGTTATGTCATTTTATAATTATATTGTTACAAGCTTGTTGCTGCAGGGTTGGGGCAATGATGGATTTGTGAGGGAAGTTGCTGCCATCCTTGCTTAGTAATAAAATCTGTGTGCAAAACCCTTAGAGAAGCTCTGTTCTTGCAAATCTCTGTGCCCAATGTAAGAGCCCTGCTCTTATTTATTAAGTGAAGGTGGCAGTGCTTCACTTTCAGAAACATTTGCTAAATTAATCTCTCATCAATTAACTAATGAACAATTCAAACAACAGAACTGATGCTGCATCTTTTTTTATTTTGCTGCTTGAAAGCAATTGCAGAGCTAGTAACAGAAGAGAAATAGCGATATAGTAAAAACAAAACATTAGGTGCTAGTCTAAGAGGAAACAGCGCCCTGCAAAGAAAGGAAGTTCATAGAGGCCAAGCCCGCAATAACTCTTAATAAAATACAATACAGAAAATAGGATCTGAGAGTCTCCAAAATACAATATCTTAAGGGATTGGCAATAATACAAAATAAGGTTCATTATGTACAAACAATTTCTGCTTTTGGTCTCTGTACAACGGTGTGAATTTGAGGCACACATGGACTATACCAAATAGAATTTCTGGCTGATGAAAGGATTTGCATTAACTGAACAATGTTTCTTTGTGCTGGTTTTGTGTTAAGAAAGAGGTGTTGTGAGAGTTCAGAGAGCTATGGTGGCATGTGTTGGTCCTGGTGGATTTTTTCTGAGAATTGCTCTGATAGATCTCCCCGTTCCCATATATCTGATGACATGGAAGCCATAAGGGAAACCTGCTACCTTGTACATAGGGCCCAGCTAGCTTCAGGGAATATTGAATGAATGGGGCTGTGCAGGGAACAATTGTGCATCCCTATCATCTCTACCCTATAATCTTCTGCCTGTAGATGTTGTACATTTCTGGGTATGATCAACCAGGTGCCTTTCTTTAGCTCACAGGGAAGCCCATCTAGTTTGTAGTTCCATGTTCTAAGGACAGCATTGTTAGAGGAGAGAAGGGCCCCATTAAGGCTGCTTGTTTGGAGAAAACTAAATCAAAAGCATAACAGGAACAAAGAACTAAAAAGGAGACATATAATGGTTCCCATTGGTGAGGTCCTCTGGCCCATTCCTGTAAAAACTTCAGACACTGAATTGCACACAATATTTTCATATTAGAAAGAATATGCATTTTTCCATCAGTATATTATGGGTAAAGAAAGGGAAAAAAAAAGAGAGAACAGGATTCAAATCAGTGTATGACAAGACAAGATTTTGGTATAGGATGTGATTTTGTTGCCTTTTACCTAATTTTTTTGCCTTTTACCCATGCTCAGAAGCAAATCCTTTTTTGGTCTAAATTCCTTTGTTAGTCCCAATGAGAGTAGACCCAGTGAATCAATGGAACATATATAAATGTTGATTACTAAGAACCCCTTGATTAAGTGGGTCTACTCTTGTTGGGACTAAGGATTGGTTTGAATGAACAGAGTTCAATGAGATTTATTTTCAAGTAAGTGTATGCAACTGCAGCCACGATCCTTATAGTGGGTTTGGTTTTATGGATTTCTTACTTGGTAAACTTTTCTTTGATCTCATCTGAAGACTGTCTTTAATGTTATTTGGATATTTAATTGTGATCTGTTCTTACATTTCTGGCTCTGTGCTTTCTACCTTGTTGTTATTTTCAGATGTAATTGTGTACTATAAAAATTAAGACCATCTCCCACCCCCGCCCCCCAAATCTGGCATGGTTGAGATGATGTATTCCTGATCCAGGGACAAACACGGTTGGGTATAGTTTATACAGTATACTTATGAAGTTGTTGTCTGAGGAAAGAATATAACCAGTGGTCATGGTGATCATGACTAGTGGGGATAGGTTAAAGGCCTGAGGCTTCTACATTGCCAGGTGCTATCCCTGATTATGGTGATCAGTGTAAATCCTGACTGAAAGAGCAATATTGACACTGGGGACCGAATGAGCAAACAGATAAGAGGGTGAACTCAAGGCCAATTTGAAGACATCTAAATGGAGCATCCTCTCCCACTTGCAGTGCAAGCCTACACTTGTGTACTCAGAAGTAAATCCCACTGAATTCATTGGGACTTACTTCCAGGTAAGCATGCATAGGATTGTGCCTTTAATCACGCCACTCAGGAAACTCAACAGAGGAGGCCTTGAGAATTGGCAGCTGCTACAAGAATTCAGCAGAATCGCTGGAGTTTCTGTCTCTGTAGGAAAAAAAAGGAAGGAAAGAAAAGCATCAATCTGTTATCTTGTCACCTGCTTTCTCTCTCCATGTCAGATCCAGTCCTCTAATGAATGCTCTGATGCCTCCTCCACAATCCTTGGTTTGCTAACTTAGCAGAGCTTGGAAAAAATACTTAGAATTCTTAGAATTGCTCAACCAGCATGACCTTTGGCTAGGTAATTATAGAGACTGTATTTTTAAAAGGAGGCTTTTCCAAGCTCTGTATCTCCAGATGGTTCATTAAGTTTCTCTGAGGACCCTTCCATCTGCACTGTTCTAGAGACACATCTGATTTTTGCTGTAAAGTGCTCTGACTGCTACCAGCTCTGTTGTCAATTGAATCTTATAGTCCATACTGCAGTTTAGGGACAGACACATATTTAAAAAAAGAACCCATATACATTCTGGCATTTCTAGTTAAAAACAGAAGAGAACAGCTGAAAAGGAAGATTTCTGCTTTAGACTCTGAACAACCACTGCCACCGATTAGAACAGACTGATCTAGAAGGGCAAATTAATTTGGCCATGTCTAAGGCAGCTTCCTAGTTATCTCCAGCAGAGAAGATACACGATCTACCACTGCAATTATTGATTCAAAGGCAATAACTGGGAGAGTCTGATCAATGCACTTTAAACAGGAAGAAAAACCTTAAGAACACGGCCAAACAGCCCAAAAAACCTACAACAACCACTTTAAACAGAGCTAGGAAAAGTAACTTTTCTAAACTATAACTGCCAACTGGCTATGCTAGCTGGAGAGACATGTTCTGGGAACTGAAATTAAATATAGATATATTCTAGTTATGATATTTGTGCAAGCATATTGGACAAAAAACAAAGCAATACAAAAAAACAAGAGACAAAAACATTGTGGCACCTTAAAGACTAATGACTATATTTTAATGTGAGCTTTCACGGATCAAGTCCACATCCTCAAACATAAGAGTGAGACTATGTGATGGTTATATTTATACATGGCTCTGTGAACAAGTGAGGACACAGATAATGAACAGCTTGATAGTCTATTCCTTTACTAATGAACTATTTGGCACCAGCTAGAAAGAGGCCCACATCTTCTTACCTCTCAAGGAATCGCTGCTTGGAGTGAGTAAGAGCCGAGCTGCTCTCGTTTTGATTTGGCCCCTCCAGGTTGGGTTTGTTCAGGTATTTGGCTGTTTCATGGGCCACAGCCAGGGGATTGTGCACGTGCTCCTGAGGCTGTTGCTCTTCCTCACGTTGCCTGTTATCAGCCTCCCACTTTTCAGGACGCTCTACTGAGATGAAGGAGCTATAGCTTTCCTCTAAGGAACCCCCATGCTCATCGTAGAACAGAAGGCTCCGAGAATGAACTGCAGAAGAGAAGACCTCTATTAGGTGCTGAAGCCATGATTGTATGATGTTGATAGATTGTTCCAAACCCTGCTATTTATTTTATATTTCACTTATTAGTTACTTTTATATTTCACCCTTCCTCCAATATACATGACAACTGCTCCTTTCCACTTGATTTTCACAACAAACCTTTGAGGTACGTCAAGCTGAGAGGGAGTGATTGGGTCAAAGTCCTCTAATGATTTTCACAGCTCAGCAACAATTTGAAAAGGATTTTCCAAGTTCCGGTCTAGCACTAACCATTATGCTACCATACTCCTGTGTGCCAGAATGCATCAGCATACAAACTGATGACATATCTACACAGCCTGACCACATTAGGGCATTGCCCAGCTCTGTGTTACAGCCCTCCCTTCTCTTAACATGTTCATGCTGCTGCTGCTGCTGTTGTTATGCACCATCAAAGTTGTTTCTGACTTATGGTGACCCTAATAGGGGTTTCAAGGTACCTATTACCCCTCCAGTATGTCTCCATGACCAAGCAAGGATTTGAACCCAGGTCTCCTGAATCCTAGTCCACGATTCTATACACTAACACTATATTAGCCAAAATCTTGTTGCCTAAGTTACGCCACCAGAAGGTTGATAAAATCACTAGCAGCGGGAGATTATTTGTAATTAAAGACTTCTTTCATATGTCCCACAGCCTGTCTGACTCATGAGTAATCCATTTCATTGCATGGAAGTCACAGAATGGAAGAAGGAAGTCTTTAATTACCTAAAATCTTTCTCTGCTGGTAATTAAAGATTTTTCCCTTCCATAACTACAGCTCTCATATAATGAAACTGATTACTCTGAGTCAGACGAGCTGATGACAGAAGGAGAAAGCCTTTGATAACTGAAAATCTCCCTCGTTGCTAGTGACCTCATCACCTTTTGCAGACGTAACTTACACAGCAGGCTTTTGGCCACCGGCTGTCATTAACAGCACACAGAAAGTCAGCATAGAAAGTATTTCTCTGCTGTGTTTTCATATCAGCAACAGATCTACATAATAAATTTCTACTTGCCATGCCCTTCTTACAAGTGCAGGAACCAGGATAGAAAAAAATGGTAGTAACTGTAAGAAAGTCCAGTTTGGGGGGGGGGGGGGACATTTGGGTTTCACCAGTGGCATCATCTATTAATACACCAACCAACCACATTCTTTTAAAAATGTTTTGAACACTGTCCACAGATGATCCTTTGACAGGAGAGGGGAGGACGATCTACCAAACCATCTGTATACCAGATTCTTCATATTGTAATCACAAAAGGCAGTGCCACTTTCACATGGAGCATACTCATGCTAATCTTGGAGACTCTCCGCAGCCTCTGTAAGCATGGAGACATTGTCATCAGGAAGCTGTTCTAGCTGACCTTTATATGGTTGCTAGGATATATATACTAGTCCTTTGTTTGGGCCAAGAGTGTGCAAACAAAATGTAGACCTTTGGTCATGAGTTATTGTGCATTTAACGAACAAGTGAACCCCTCTCCCACATGAAAAATCACATAGGTTGTTTTAAACTGCTAAAAAATATCTGGAAAGTCAGCTGGCTCTTTAAGAAGTGCCACTGTAGAGATCGGTCTCCAATAACATGTCCAGAAAATTTTCAAAAACCATGTGTTGCAGATCCAACTCTAAATGTTTGCTGGAAGTGCAGAACATAACTGGAGAGAAGTACAACTAAGGTCCATAGATATAAATGCAGGTAGATGGGCTTCCCTGGTGTATCTTTATTTGCTCCCACACACCTATTTACCCCCCCCCTCTTAATCACACAGCCAGTGGTACCAGAACACATCTTTTCTATTTCTCAAATATGTAGATCATTCTAATAAAACTTAATTGGAAGCAGTCTTTTGTTGACAATTCCACACATCATCCTCTATACAGCTTAACAACAGAGTTGAGCCTGACAAATGTTTGAATGGCAACTCTATAACTGTTTCTCCAAAGTCTTTAGCAGAAGTCTGGGACAGAAAAACAATAAAGTAAAAAAAGACTAATAAACCTGCCTCTCAGTATTAAAGTAAACAACATTCCAAGTAAAGGGTCCTAGATAGAGAAAAAAAGAGAGCTAGTCTATCTGCCTTTGAGAATGTCAACGGTTTTGGTCACTCACTGACAGAGAACAGGATCAATATGCAAGGAGAATGAGGTGCCAGTCCTTAAACAACATACCTGTGATCATGCTTGTCTGCACTGCAGACAAATAATGCATGAAATGGAAAATAATAATCCAGCTATATTTGTGTGCTGTTTGTTTCAGGGTTTGCTGTTCGTGCCAAGACAATGACTATTTTGGACAAAGTCCCTATGAGGCTAAGTGAATGGCCCAAAATGGCCAATTATGGGATGATTGGCTGTTTCAGGCCATTTGTTACCTACACATTTTCTGGGGTATGTAATGGGCATGAAAGGTTTGGGGACTACACTTTGTGTAGCCCTGAAGTAGATCTCTACCCGCAATCTAAAACAGGATGACTTGCAGGTTTATTACCTCAGCTATTTTCTTGTGAGAATCTGGCTTTTGTTTTCAGCTTGTGTTCATATGAGATATCTCAGGAAACAGAGTAGGAATATGGTGTAGCTGAGGTGACAATGCTTGTATCAGCAATTTGTATCTCAGAAGACCTCAGGCAATTTTCATCTAGAAATTTTGTCAGATTCCCCTCCTTACTTCCCACCCCCCACGGACATCCATTTGAAGTGACAAGCCCATTGGGGGAGGGAGGTATCTGAGGTGGAAATAACTGATGAAACCCACACTGAGCTGTGCAGATGGCTATAAATCAAACTTAATAAAACTAGTGATGCTATTAATTCCACTATACCTAGACCTTCAATACATCAGAGGGCAACACTAGCATTTTTTAAAGAATAACATTTGTTTATGAAAGACGAGAACATCAGCATCAACATCTATACACATGGTGGATCTCAATTTGGAGGTGGGAGTGGATGAGGAAAGTGAAAGTTAGATGATCATATATGATCACACACCTCACTCTTGGGGGAAGACCCCAGCTGTGGAACCTACATGCTAGCTCTACCTGTTGTTCAAAGGCTTATAATAGATGGGCAACTTCGAGACCCCTGCATTGAGGAAACAGCTCTTCAAGGAGAGATGCTTTCAAACAGAAAACTATCCTGCATAAAGTGAACAGAAATAATATCCTGTTCCATTACAGGTTTCCTAACACATCCAGATCTGCTCAGTTCAAGACTCAAGACATCAAGAAATAGTCTTGTTATTTGCCACAGACATACTGGTCACACATGGCACCAGACAAATGTTTTGTTTTCCTGCATCAGATGCTTTGATTCACCTTTGGTGAATTACTCTTGGGACAGAAGGCTAATAGAGGACATGGTAGACGAGACAAACAGAAGCAACGTGAATCAGAGCTGTGAAACATTAAAGTTTTGCGCTACAACACCCAGAAGCAATCAGCCAGTCTGTCTAGTGGCTGGGCTGGCTGGAGGATTATAGGATTTAGTAACATTACCACACTCTAGACTTGCTGTAATTCTGGCTCTTCCAGAGGGTTATAATAAGAAATAATGAGGTGACATCTAACTCACTTTTACTGGTTGTGTAAATGTCCGGTGCTGGAGCTGTTTTTACTGTCTGTGATGCTGCAGAGAATTCTGGGAGACATGGCATCATTGAGCCCAGGACCAAAACAAAGCACAAAACTAGGACCTATGGATGAGATGCAAAAGGAACCATCAGTGCAGCTAACCAAGAGATAGAATATGATTGTGTGCTTGTGTTCACACAGGGAAACAGAAGTGACAAGTGAAGCTGCAAATTGTCATTCAGTTTTTGAAAAAAAAATAAGTGGCTAGACCTTTACTTGAGACTTTTCTTAGATGAAGCTATTTATTCCTGATAAAGAATACAGTTATAGTTGGAAACAAATCAAATGATCTGCACATCAATGTCAGTGTTAAATACATGCTGGTATCTTTTATTTACTGTGTTTTTATCCTGTCATTCCTCCAAGGTGTTTCATGGAAACAGGATTTCTGTCACAGTCATCCTCGCTTCACTCATCATCACAACAACCCTGTGAGATGATTACTAGCTCAAGGTTTCCCAGATTGCTTTTTGATTAAGTAGTAATTTACATCTGAAGCACTCTGGTCCTCCAACATACTCAACATGACAATTTCAGAAGAAAAATTTGAGGAACAATATTCAGGGGCCATTGAAATAAAGTTTATTTTTCATCCACGCAAGACTGATACCTTTTTATTTTTGGTTTTTGGCTGGAATATTTCTAAAACAGGCAAAATATAAGAGGATGGGGAAAACCTCACCTGCTGAATTTTTTGTTTTTCATGAATATATTAATGTTGCAGAATGGCTTCTGGAACAGAAAAGTGGAATACTATTTTTGTGAAGCACTAAATTAATGCTTATTTAGGCCATTCGGTAGGTTTGATACAGACTTTGGTGCTCAGCAGCAGGGGAAAAACAATTAATTGTTCAAATAATATATTCCTTTTTGGCTCCTTTTAATTAGTTACCAGTAGAGCAAAGAAATTGAATCTGAAGCTGTTTTTGTTTTATTCTATAATAGAATTACTGTTAATTACCAAATAGTACAGAATACATTATTTTCTATCTTAAAACTAATTAGTGAACTTTGCTGTGACTATTATTAGTTATTAAACAATGTTTATAGGCCACCTTATGACAAAAAGTTACCAAGTTAAAAGCAACAAGATGAAAAGAACAGTAAAAATTTTCAAAAGGCCTTGGAACATCTGAAACACAAAGATTCAAATTTAACTAAAATGCCTGGGATAAGCTATTAACCAGAACTTAATGCAAACAGCAGTCTTAGACATTTTCATAGCTGACAGGAAAAGTTAAATGAATGTACATTGAAACAAGTTCTCTGGCTCTTTAAAAAAAATTACTTGAAGGTGAAGATGATCCTGAATGACTGACCCTATGAAACAAATATTCTGTGTTAGTTTGCAACATAATCAGCACTGTGTACTAGGATTTTAGGATTATATATTAATGGGCAACAAGAAATAGTCCAAATTTACATTAGCGAGGATTTAAAATGCAGTGACACCACGAATCCTCTTGATGTGGTGGATGTCAGACCAGGTGTAAGAGTGGGTGGGAGGGATGCAGAAAAGTAAGGACATTAAGCCACTAAGTTCAAAGTTGTTCATTATTGCTGTTTTTTCTACTGTAACATGTAACTGCAGTCCGTGTTGAAAACAAGAATCGTTAGGTGTGCCTCGTTGTCCCTCAAGTTCATGTGACTAAAGTGACACCTAAGGGCCGAAAGTAAAAAAGTTGCCACCAAATTGTGGGCACATTCTCACATGTTACCCTTGCTTCCCAAATGTTTTCAGGTATGTGTCCTGCAGGCTGCACTGCATTACCAAATCGCTACTCCAATAAATGCTACAAAACTCTTTTTTTTAATGGCAGCCTATGTTGGCAAAAACAGCAGAGGCCTTCAGAGGACGAAAAAGAAGGCATGGCAAAAGAGATCATACAGAATGTGCGGGATTACCACTTGTGCCATGTACTAAAAGACAGAATATGTTTATAAGATCATTCACAAAGAGTATACAATATGTGTACACATAGGCATAAAGGTCAGCTCTAAGAAAATAAAGAATAGAGAACATGCAGACTTTACCATCAGGCAGGTCCCTGTCTGTGTGGAAGCCATTTTGTACGGCCTAGAAACCTTCCCTGCTACCAGAGCCTGTAGCTTTTGTAACTGCTGAAGAAGAGTCCTAGGAAAGAAAATATTCTTGTGAAACATAAACCTTTAGGAGAAAACCTATATATTTGTTATATTTATATCCCACCTTTCCTCCAATTAATTAGCATACACGACTGTCCTCCCTCCCCCTTTATCCTCACAAGGAGCCATGACATGGGTTGGGCTGAGAGGGTTGACTGGCCCGAGGTCACCCAATGAGTTCTGTGGCCAAGCAAGGATTTGAATCTGGAACACCTGATCCCTAGTTTGACACTCTAACTTAGAGACGCCCCAAAAAGTAGCCTCCAGTGCCTGAGGCTCCCTTATACCCCCATGCACCAAAATGTATAAAAAAGAAAAAGAGAAAGAAATGATGCATCAATAAGATGATGTGTGTCCTCTAGGGAGGGAGCAATTTGCCAAGTTTTGAGCTTTCCCATCATCGCTGCCTTCCACACGCTCAAATTTTTTACTATTATTTTTTAAGTAATATTTTTGGTCACTTTAGAGTACAAGGTGGCCCTTTCAGTTAAAAAACACGATTTCTTAGAAATGGGGATGTGGAGGGCACCACAGTAGTGGTCCTTCAATGTCCAGTGATGGGTTCACATTGTCCCTAGACCTCTAGATGTTGCCCATTCCTGCTTTAACCAGGATTGGGTTAGCAGTCTGGGGGTGTTTTTAGACACAGCTCTCTCTACAGAGGTATAAATATCTGCTGGGGCCAAAGAGTGCCTTTTATCAACTTCACTCAATTGTCCAGCTGTGCTCCTACCTGGATAAGAAAGGCATAACAACAGTGATCCATGTGTTGGTAATCTCCAAAACAGACTACTGTAATGCTCTCTATGTAGGACTGCCCCCGGAGTAAGAATGGAAATTTCAGCAGGTCCAAAACGCTGTGAACAGATTTACAGGTACCAGCAGATATGAACACATATCCCCAGTCTCAGCACACCTTCATTGGCTCCTTGTTAGTTTCTGTGCTCAATTTAAGGTGCTGGTCATAACCTATAAAGACCTTAACAATTTAGGACCTCTATATTTGGCAAAACATCTCTCCCAAAAAATAGCTACCTGTCCCACATGCTCCTTGCAGTCCTTGATGTTAAGAATTATAATACCGAAGGAAGTTTAAAAAGCCAACACAAGACACTGAGCTTTTTTGGTCATGGCCCCGTTCCTCTGGAACAAGGTTCCCCAGGCACAATCCCTCTTTGTTTTTTTTAATTAAGACTGAATTATATAAATGTGACTTCTGCTAATGTAAATATTGTCCTGAGGTGTTCAAATGGCTTTTAATTTGTGTATTTTTATTTAAAGGTAGTATTTTATTGTATTTCTTGTATTTATTATATAGCATTTTAGTGTATGATGTTATTGTATATATCTGTGAAGATTCTCAGTTATCCAGGTGAGGTTATCTGGAAGTTGAGTCATGGCAACTGGACTTCTTTCTTGTTAGGTTGAAATGTTTTGCTACTCATCCAAGTAGCTTCTTCAGTCTGAGGAGAGTTGGTAGGAGATCCCTGATATATCCTTGTGACAATCGCCAACGTCACTCATGCCATTCATATTCATGACCTGATTTGCATGATCCTATGAGAGGACTGGAGAGGCGGAGTCAGCAGCTACATGAGGTTTGGTGGGAGAAGGAGGAGTCAGATAAGGCTGGTTAGTCAGAGAGAGAGGGAACAGATACTGAGAGAGATAAAGCTGGTTAGGAGAATAGGTAGAGAAGGTGGTAATGATATAGCAAGAGAAAAGAAGTATGTACTGAGAGAACTGTTGATGATTTGCTTGTGTATAATGTTTATCTGAGAAACTTCTGTTATTATTCAATCTGCTTCACTTCAATAAATAAGTTCTGTTTCTGTTCACAAGTCAAGTGTTCAGACAAACGTCATTTATATTGTGGATTGAGGTAATCCACTGGTGGCAGCGAGAGGAAAACGCGACGTGAGCCTTTGTGAGGGAAAGACAAGCAGGGGCCACAAGGGCGAACGCCACAATCCTCCACATCGGTTTCACTTCCTCCTGGTTTGAATAGGCTTGTTAGAAAGACAAAGGATTGGGGGTGAGGGATAATCCCACTTCTGCAGTTCTTCTCCACCCATTGTCATAGGTTGTTAACAGTGGTCTTTCTGGTGTGTGTGGTCCTAATCTTTCTGGGGATGGATGAAAGGGCAGCATGATAAATAGGAGACAGATTGTATCCAAGGTCTCCACCCCTGTTGAGTGAGGGATTTTCCATATGCACATGTATGGTCTCTCTGACCCTTCTCTTAAACCACCTAACTTCTTGGTCCAAAATTAGTACATCTTGGTCATCAAATGAGTGTCCTTTGTCTTTCAAATGAAGGAACACTGCTGATTGTGGTCCTGAGCCATTACCCCTCCTGTGCTGGGCCATTCTCCTGTTTAGTGGCTGTTTGGTTTCTCCAATGTACAGTTCCAAACACTCCTCTTTGCATTGGACCACATATACTATATTGCTCCTGTTGTGTTTTGGTGTCTGATCTTTTGGGTGGACGAGTCTCTGCCTTAGTGTGTTTGTGGGTTTGAAGTGCATGGGTATGTAGTGTTTACCAAAAATCCTTTTGAGCTTTTCAGACACACCTGCCATGTAAGGAATGATCAGGTTCTTCTGTTGGCTCTGGGTCTCAGACTGTTACATTATCCTCCTAGGTTGGGACATTGCCTTGTTAAAGGCCCATTTTGGATATTCATAGGCCTTAAGGGCTGTCCTTGGATGTTCATCTCCCTTCTTCTTGGCTTCTGTGGAGGTGGGGATGTTTCCTGCTCTGTGATTTAGCGTCCTGATGACCCTTAGTTTGTGTTGTAATGGGTGATGAGAGTCAAATCGCAGGTATTGATCAGTATGTGTAGGTTTTCTATAGATTTCTATTCCTAAACTACCATTGGATCTTATGATGACTGCACAGTCCAGTAAAGCCAGCCGGTTGTCTCTGGTGTCTTCCCTGGTGAACTTGATATTTGGGTCCACTGCATATATGTGGTCTGTGAAGGCCACATAAACACAGACTGAAGAAGCTACCTGGTTGAGTAGCAAAACGTTTCAACCTAACAAGAAAGAAGTCCAGTCGCCATTACTCAACCTCCAGATGTTATTGTATAATGTGATATGCCCAGAGAGTCGTGACACTAACGGGGCAGTTTAGAAATGAAATAGGTAACCACTGTATGTTACCAGTTTTAAGAAAAATCTGGGAAACAAAAGAAACCAGACCAAAGGTATTAAACATTCAGAAAACAATACTTCTGTGTTCTCTAGTACAGGAATACAATATGCATTATACCATTTATGACATGAATTGTAAAAATCAACTAGAGGGTCTGTTAAAGGTGGAATAGCTCAATGCAAGCAAGATGTTTCCTTACCTAATGCTAAATTTATACAAACCAGAAGCTCTTAAGCTTCTACTGAATGAGAAGTCCATCAGTGTAGTAACGCAGGATTGTATTGTGGGCACAATACTGGCAGCAAAAAGAAGGCAGCTTTTCTGCATGCAGAACACAGCTTGTGGAACAGGAACACTTATGCAAGCAGCACAATCCCACAGCAGCCTGCCAGCAGGACCTTCTACTCAGTAGAAGCACAATGGGATACTAATCTTAATATGGAAGTCACCTTGGCAACTATTCCACCATGACAGAATTCATGAATTGTGAGCAGGAGACAAATGCTTATCATTATTGTTACTGTTGGTGTTAATTTAATACCTTGGAGATGTAGCATTGGATGTTCCTACTAGATCCTATCTTGACAATGAATAGAGTGGAAAGTTTTAGAATGCTCCAGTGAACCAAAAATTTAGATTACATTATGTGAACTGGAAACCGCTTGACTATAAATGCTCCGAAGCATGCAACTGCTAGGGGAGGAGGGGAATGTGGGAGAGGAGAATCTACAGCCCAAAATTCTCCAGAAAATGTAAACAGAGATACTAAACAGTTCATTAACTGTCCAGCAGATGGCAGACGTCAGCCATGTATAGTCATTAACCTGCTGCCAAAAAGCACTAAACTGTGGAATAGAACAGAAGAAGCTTGACATCTGCTGGGTGTCTAGAGAGCAGCATCGAACCAGGAAGGTAGGTAGGGTCAGAGATGCTGACAGGCAATCAGAGGAAAGGAGTTTATACAAAAAGGTTCCAAATGAGAGCAGGGAGGGCCCACCAGGCCCACAAAAGCTTAAATGCAAGATCAAGCGTATGTGCAAGATTAAGCAAGGGGGCAGATTCTGGGTAAAAGGGCCACTTATTATAGTTTTCCCTATCTAGCTCAATCTATGTAGATTTCACACGTGTGCCTGATGTTGGCCATCCCCCATACAAAAGATTACACTGATGCAGAAGCATGTAGGAATAACCTAGAGCTCTTTTTAGCCTGGTTTGCTTCCTGTCTGGCACATAGCCGTATATTCTACAGCAGGCTTCTCCAATGGGATGGCCTCCAGATGTTTTACACTGCAGATGCCATCACCTGGGCCAGCATTATAATTGCTTGTGGTTGGGAAAAATGGGGTTATAGTCTAACACACTTAAGGGGTACCAGATTGGGAAGGGCAGCTCTGAAGTTCATAGAGTGCTGCTAGAAGGAGTAGACAGGGATTTGCATCTGATAGTGCCGATGCAAACAAGCAAACAAAACAAAAAAAAACAAAAAAAAAACAGGCAGAATTTGGGAAAGATACTTTTTAAATATTACAACTTGTAGAATCCCCTGACTGGGGAATTCTGAAAGTTGTGGCCTAAAATAATACATTTTCACAGTTCAGAAAGAAAGGTAGAAAATGAATTCCCTTTAAATGGGACACTGGATAGCTCCGTGGTTGAGGCATCCGGCTGCAGAGCCAGACAGACATTGGGAGTTCTATTTCTCACTGTGCCTCTTTGAGATGGCCTTGACTCGACAAGCCATAGGGTCCCTTCCACCTTTGCAGCTCTATTATTATTATTATTATTATTATTATTATTATTATTATTATTATTATTATTATTATTATTATTATTATTATTATTATTATTATTATTATTATTATTATTATTCAAAAACACCAGGCACAGTCAAAATTATAAAAACATTGACTGGTATTATATAACAGATACAAGTTTTAACCAAAAACCTAAGTATCTGTTAAATATCGGCGCAGTATGTATGCTGTTCCTAATATTGTTTTTTGTAGCTCTGATGGTGTGATTTCTGAGATCTGCAACTCCTTATAGTACTGGGTGGAATTTCTTGATATTGTTCCCAAAGCCCCAATGACTACGGGAACCACTGAAGTGTGTTTTTTCCAGAGGCAAGATATTTCAATTGCCAGGTCTCTGTACTTTCTTCTTCTTCTTCTTCTTCACTCACAGTTGATGCCTCTTGAAATGAATGGTATATTTGCAAAGCTGAGATGTAACTAGGTATGTGAACCTGCTCAGGAAATATACTTAAGAAAGAGTGAAACTTGACCACAGTAGCAGAGTAGACAGGAGGAGGAGGAGGAGAAGTCCCCCAAACCTGCTGTCTCTGTGCCTATGTTTTAATAGCTGGTACCATGCCTTCCTCTTTTCCTTCACCGAAGGGCAGGCCTTGTAGCTGTTTTCTCCCATTGCTATGTGAGTGGATAGCTGGCTTCCCCATAAGCATCAAAGGAGGCACATTTCTTGAGCAGAGACACCGTCAGATGGGACCAATGGGGCCCCATGGATTGTGTAGGCAGTAGCCGCCCACCTAGCTTATGGCAGGACCAGATATTTGCTGTTCTTCTTGAACTGAATGGATGGGGGGGGGGGGGGAGGGATGAGCCTGAACCAGAGTCTAGGAGAGACAGGCCTCCCTCAACACAGGAAAAGAGCACAGGCTGGTGTCATTCAGAAAAGGCATATGTTGTGCTAAGAAGGTGTAAGGCTTTAGAGGAGCAGCCCAAGCTCTCTCGCCACCCAAGGCAGGAAGCAAAGGGTTCTGCACTTATTGCAAAAAGACATGCAATTTGCCAGTTACCCTGCTCCTCCGTACCCCAGAGGCGGCAGGAAAGATGACAGCACATACTAGAACCAAGGCTTCAGCTACTCAGTCAGCACAGAACGCCTGAACAGGATTTCCCCACAGTTCCCTCTCTTCACTGAGGTATCACACACACGTGAGATGGCTCCAAAACCATATGGTTGCATTCTCTCTCTGCATATAACCTTCCAGTAGTGCTGAACCTGGGGAGGAAATTCAGGTGCCCCAAATACAGCTGTCTTACTGCATTTTGAAGTAAGTGAAGTAAAACATATCGCTCACCCAAAAAACTCCCCTCCCTGATACTGTTCTGAAGGATGGGGAAAAATTCACTTAGTTATAGTTTTAACAAAAGTTAGTGTTTTCATGCCTCCCAAACCTTATCGTGAAAAGAAATAGTTATTAACCTAAGATTTCACATTTGTGAGTCCTATAAAACAGCGGTCCCCAACCTTTTTGGGGCCGCGGACCGGTTGGGGGGAGCGAGCTCCATGTGCGGGGTGTGTGTCGCGCCTGCGGGGGGCGTGATATGCCCGCCGCGTGAGCGTGACACGCCCACTGTGAGCGTGACACGCCCACTGTGAGCACGACACGCCCACTGTGTGAGTGTGAGACGCTCACCGCAAGCGTGACATGCCCACCGTGCGAGCGTGACATGCCCCCTGCACGAGCGTGACATGCCCACCGGGAGCGCGACACGCCCCCTGCATGAGCGTGACACGCCCACCGCGAGCGTGACATGCCCCCTGCGCGAGCGTGATATGCCCACCATGCGTGCATGCGGGGGGTGGGGATCCATATCCGTGGCCCAGTTCTGGCAAGCCCACGGACTGGCACCGGGCCACAGACCGGGGGTTGACGACCCCTGATATAAAACATTTAAGCGAAATAAAGTGAGCACAATACAAAGCATACATTTTTAAATGTGAATGGCTAAAATATGCAGAATTTAAGAAAGTGCAAAACATGCTTGGGTATAAATTAGTTTGAAAGTGTGCTGAAATGAACATGTTAAGAAAAATATGTTAAAATTTGCATGGATCTCAGCATGAGAAGAAAAGACATCATCTTGCAACCTGATACAAAGCATGAACAGGGAGGATGTGTGGGTGGGATCTGTAGAAATACAATCCTCTTATAACTTTTTCTTCTGTTCTTTGAACCCTGTTTCTTGCCCATGAACAGAGACCATCCTAAGCACCAATCATCTAATTACATTCCAGCTGCATTAGTGATGTATATCTTCACATATTTTGTTTGTGTGTTTTTCAGAATGAACCATCTCGAGCAAAATCTCCCCAATGGAAAAGATTACATGAGTTTTTGTTCATTTTTTTTTTTGCATTTTAGCACATTCCCTCTCCCCAATTCATGGAAGTGTTTTCTGAGCAAAAAAGTTCTATTCTACACAAAGAACCTGTATTTTGCACAACCTAGGATGTTGGGTGTTTGTTGTTTCTGTTTTGTTTTTGAAAAACACAATATTTTTTGCATTAAATGCAAGGCTTTTTGTGCAACACCCACATTTCTTTGTTTGGCTAATGCTGCTGTTGAAAAAGTTTCTTCGTTTGGCTGATGCTGCTGTTGAAAAAGTTTTCACACACACACACTTTTTTTTCCCCTTTTTGGTCACAGGGAGAATTTGTGAATATTCGTTACATCCTTCCTTCAACTTGCTTGGTAGCCAGTTGGGCCCAAAGCCGAAAATATTACTGGGAATGAGATAACACTCATTTTGGAAACAAGTCCCGTGGCAGAGTCTGAGTGCTAGAGTTTTCATTTGCAGAGATGAGAGGGAGGAATTTGCCTATGAGGAAACCAGCCCTTTTAGCTGTCCAAGCACAAATATTCCTCACTTACTAACCAAACGCAGCTGACCTCCTGCTGCTGCAAATGGAGAAGCTCCAAAGAAAGTCTACCACAGAGTAGGGGAGTGTGGTGAACATCCCTTCCCATTTTCTCTCCAGCACTCCCTTGACCTCCCTTCCTGACAGCATCTTCCAGTCAACAATCAAATGTGGTTCTGCTCACCTGTTTGCATTTTCTAATGTCTCCACTTTTTTCCACAGTTCATTATTCTCAGATGTATATGATTCAACCCTGGAGAATTAAAAACAATCCCAGATTACAGATAATCAGGTGCATAGTCTCATCGAACCGTGTGCAGGCACTGCTTGGAAAAAACTACCTTTTGGACTACAAGTTCCAGAATCCTCCAATCAGCTTGGCCACTAGTTGGACGGTTCTGGAAGTTGTAGTCAAAAAATAACTTCTCAAAGCTTTGCCTCCCAAATGTAGTTAGTTCTTAAGAATCAAGTCAGACTTGATGAGTAAATGAGCACAATTGTATTCAGGAAACAGAAGCTGAAGAAGCCTTGGGACCATGAGGTAGGCAAGGGAAAGGCATACTGTCCCTGCCACAGCTCTGACAAAAAATGGCCATTTGCAATTAACTGAAAAGCCTCTTCTGTGGCATTTCCAACTTGACATCATCAAGCATGCTGAGTTACAGCTCTTACCATCCTCATTCAGCTGTAGCTATGAGCATGATCATCCAAAATTTTTGCAGGGCACCAGGTTGGAGAGGTCTGCTGTATTGTATTGATCTGAACAACAGTAAATCCCAGATTGATTGATTGATTGATTGATTGATTGATTGATTGATTGATTGATTGATCGGTCAATCGGTTTAGTTAAAGGTATATACTGCCCTATAGTGCAATGTAGAATTAATAATACTGTAATTCACTGAAAAAACCCAGGGCATTAGGTTTGGATTGGAAAAGAAAGGAAGGAAGAGAGAGAGAGAGAGCATTTTAAAAAGTGTAATTTAAGTGAGAGTACTCCTGGTGTAAAGGTCCATGTAGACCCAGGACTATTCGGCACCCGGTGGATTACGTATATAGGCCAATCACCCCTACAAACGTCTGTTGCAAAATGAAACCGTTGTTTCCAGACTACCCACACAGTCCACTCATCCTGAGTTCTCAGGATAGCTTCTTAAAGAGATACAATGTAACAGTTTACTTTGGCAGAAACCTCTTGAGAAATTTAAATAGTATTTTCTGAGGAATAATTTTTGGCAGGAAAAAAAAAAGAAACAATTTTTCTGTTCTTCGCAGTCCAGAAGCTGTTTAAGCTTTTTCAAGACCATTCATAAAGTCATATTAAAACACAATAACAAAGCAAGCAAACAAATTCAGTATCACTGTCAATGTCAAGGTGTAGGTTTCTGGGTCTTGCACGATGCCCACTTGCAGAATACAAATGGAGTAACTCAGATTTCCTGATGGTATCTCTTATACAGCATTTTTAGTGCACAAAGCTGTTTACAATTTTGGATGCATTTACTTTTCACCACAGACCTGTGGAGCAGGCTAAGCTAAAAAGATTACGCCTGGCCCAAAGTCAGCTCGTGAGCTGCATGGATAATCAAAGCTTCAGGCTCGCTTCACTGATGCACTCCCTCCAGGATGAGGGTCAGTCAGACCACAAGACATTCATGAAGAACAGCATATTTGATAGTGACAATTGGACAGTCACTTCACTTGTCAGTAAATTCCATTCATGGAAGGGATATCTAAGTGATTTCTGTCCTGTAACAACTCCATGTTTACTAAGCAATTTGCAAGGTTTGGGAAACCACTCTGTTAAGCTCAGCAGGTTTTGAACAGGCTGTGGAAAGCACAACATCTAATTTGTCAGATTCATGTTTCATTTACATTGGGTACATGGCTGCTTTTAAGTTATAAGCACACAACACTTCATTTATTTATAAAATCACATAATATTCTCTGGGAAACCATTAGATCTCATCAATCACGAAGTTCTGGGGAAACTTAAGGAGTAACAGATTTATCATTGCATAATCGAGTCTTTACAAACTTTTTCTTGTTGTTGTTGTTTAGTCGTTAAGTCGTGTCCGACTCTTCGTGACCCCATGGACCAGAGCACGCCAGGCCCTCCTGTCTTCCACTGCCTCCCGGAGTTGGGTCAAATTCATGTTGGTAGCTTCGATGACACTGTCCATCCATCTCATCCTCTGTTGTCCCCTTCTCCTCTTGCCTTTACACTTTCCCAACATCAGGGTCTTTTCCAGGGAGTCTTCTCTTCTCATGAGATGGCCAAAGTATTGGAGCCTCAGCTTCAGGATCTGTCCCTCCAGTGAGCACTCAGGGTTGATTTCCTTCAAAATGGATAGGTTTGTTCTCTTTGCAGTCCAGGGGATTCTCAAGAGTCTCCTCCAGCACCACAATTCAAAACATCAATTCTTCGGTGGTCAGCCTTCTTTATGGTCCTGCTCTCACTTCCATACATCTTTACTAGAAAAACCATAGCTTTGACTATGCGGACCTTTGTTGGCAAGGTGATGTCTCTGCTTTTTAAGATGCTGTCTAGGTTTGTCATCGCTTTCCTCCCCAGAAGCAGGCGTCTCTCAATTTCGTGGCTGCTGTCACCATCTGCAGTGATCAGGGAGCCCAAGATAGTAAAATCTGTCACTGCCTCCATATCTTCCCCTTCTATTTGCCAGGAGGTGATGGGACCAGTGGCCATGATCTTAGTTTTTTTGATGTTGAGCTTCAGACCATTTTTGGCGCTCTCCTCTTTCACCCTCATTAAGAGGTTCTTTAATTCCTTCTCACTTTCTGCCATCAGAGTGGTATCATCTGCATATCTGAGGTTGTTGATATTTCTTCCGGCAATCTTAATTCCGGTTTGGGATTCCTCCAGTCCTGCCTTTCGCATGATGTATTCTGCATATAAGTTAAATAAGCAGGGAGACAATATACAGCCTTGTCATACTCCTTTCCCAATTTTGAACCAATCCGTTGTTCCATATCCAGTTCTAACTGTTGCTTCCTGTCCCACATATAGATTTCTCAGGAGATAGATAAGGTGGTCAGGCACTCCCATTTCTTTAAGAACTTGCCATAGTTTGTTGTGGTCGACACAGTCAAAGGCTTTTGCGTAGTCAATGAAGCAGAAGTAGATGTTTTTCTGGAACTCTCTGGCTTTCTCCATAATCCAGCGCATGTTAGCAATTTGGTCTCTAATTCCTCTGCCCCTTCGAAATCCAGCTTGTACTTCTGGGAGTTCTCGGTCCACATACTGCTGAAGCCTACCTTGGAGGATTTTGAGCATAACCTTGCTAGCGTGTGAAATGAGTGCAATTGTATGGTAGTTGGAGCATTCTTTGGCACTGCCCTTCTTTGGGATTGGGATGTAGACTGATCTTTTCCAATCCTCTGGCCACTGCTGAGTCTTCCAAACTTGCTGGCATATTGAGTGTAGCACCTTAACAGCGTCGTCTTTTAAGATTTTAAATAGTTCCACTGGAATGCCATCCCCTCCGCTGGCCATGCTTTCTAAGGCCCACTTGACTTCACTCTCCAGGATGTCTGGCTCAAGGTCAGCAACCACACTATCTGGGTTGTCCGGGACATCCAGATCTTTCTGGTATAATTCCTCTGTGTATTCTTGCCACCTCTTCTTGATGTCTTCCGCTTCTGTTAGGTCCCTACCATTTTTGTCCTTTATCATGTCCATCTTTGCACAAAATGTTCCTTTAATATCTCCAATTTTCTTGAACAGATCTCTGGTTTTTCCCTTTCTATTATTTTCCTCTATTTCTTTGCACTGTTCATTTAAGAAGGCCCTCTTGTCTCTCCTTGCTATTCTTTGGAAGTCTGCATTCCATTTTCTGTAACTTTCCCTATCTCCCTTGCATTTTGTTTCCCTTCTCTTCTCTGCTATTTGTAAGGCCTCGTTGGAAAGCCACTTTGCTTTCTTGCATTTCCTTTTCTTTGGGATGGTTTTTGTTGCTGCCTCCTGTACAATGTTACGAGCCTCCAGCCACAGTTCTTCAGGCACTCTGTCCACCAAATCGAGTTCCTTAAATCTGTTCTTCACTTCCACTGTGTATTCATAAGGAATTTGGTTTAGATTATACGTGAGTAGCCCTGTGGTTTTTCCTACTCTCTTCAGTTTAAGCTTGAGTTTTGCTATAAGAAGCTGATGATCAGAGCCACAATCAGCTCCAGGTCTTGTTTTTGCTAACTGTATAGAGCTTCTCCATCTTTGGCTGCAGCGAATATAATCAATCTGATTTCAGTATTGCCCATCTGGTGATATTGATATTGTAATCAAACATATTTACAGACTTGGTGCCCTCCAGATATGTTTGATTACAATATCAATCATACCCAGGTAACAACAATTCTCATGTAGCAATGGACAATGAGGGCTGTAGTCTAACACAGCTTGAGGAAGGCTGGCATAAACTTTTTCTGAAGTCTTCTTCAGTTCTTATTCTAAACAACAGATGTGTACAGGTCTGTTACCTTTAGAGGTGTAGTAAACAATCGAGTCAAGGGGAAGTGAAATGGACAGTGATGCTTGTGTTTCACCCAAGATCTTTCTTTAGATAATGTTTTACTCTTGGCATCTTTACAATAACAAAAATACCCCACCCACACACTCAGGGTTTAGATATAAAGAGCTTGAAGTGACATTAAGACATAATATAGCTTCTAAAGGTAACTTATGCAACCAATTTACCTAACCAGATATTTGATGGCTTCCAGATTATTTGGACATGAATTCTCATTAGCTCCTCCCAACAGTCAGCACAGCCAATTGTTAGGAATCCAGGGAGGTGTAAACAAAAAACATCTGGAAAACAGCAGGCTTAAGAAGGTTGATCCAATTCAAATAGACATTTTCTGATCCATCCTTAAAATACTACTGTTACAGAAGCTTTACAAACATCTAAGGGATTAATATGACCTACTTCACCTGGAGATATATGAGTAGGCATTGCAGGTTTTGTTGGATTCATCACCCCCTTTTCTATTTATTACTTACTCATCCACAACCCCTATAGATACTTTTAAGAGTTGTGAAGTGGCTAACAGGAGTCAGGGAGGGAGAGATTAAAGCAGTAGTGTTTTAAGAAATAACATGGAGGAGAAACATCACAGCCCTAATCTTAAAGCAGCAGTGTGGGACTTCTATCTATCTATCTATCTATCTATCTATCTATCTATCTATCTATCTATCTATCTATCTATCCATCCATCCATCCATCCATCCATCCATCCATCCATCCATCCATCCATCCATCCATCCATCCATCCATCCATCCATCCATCCATCCATCCATCCATCCATCCATCCATCCATCCTTGAGATTTTGATCTCAAAATGTATTAAATATAAATGTTGTATAGTGAAAGTAAAATGGCTGAGTCATGTACTGAGTGTATTTATTTATTTATTTATTATATTTATATCCTGCCCATCTAGTCGTTCGACTACTCTGGGCGGCGTACAGCATACAAAATAAACAATTAAAATAGCATCATTCAGGTGTAGGTACCAAGGTTTAGGACTTGATGTTGTACAGCTGTTGTACATGATGTAATCTTATGTAAGTAGAAAATGAAGTAATGTATTTTCTGATTGGTCCCAAGAATGTATAAAAGTCATGTGTAAAGGGGACATTTTATCTGCTATAATTCAGATCACTTTTTAATGCTATGTATGGTACCATGTCATGTTATGCTGCCAGATGAATGTCTATTCTCTCTGTATATATGTTAATAGACTAAGTTGGTATTTTACTCTCTCAGTGTTATAGTGTCTATGCAACCTGATATCTCCTAACTCTGCATATGTCCTGAGAATACATATTTAACCAAAATTCTCAACACTACCCACTCATTGATCGATCGATCCATCCATCCATCCATCCATCCATCCATCCATCCATCCATCGATCAATCCATCGATCCATCCATCGATCCATCCATCCATCGATCCATCCATCCATCCATCCATCCATCCATCCATCCATCCATCCATCCATCCATCCATCCATCCATCCATCCATCCATCCATAGATCATGTATGTTCCATGTTATCATGGCTATTTTACATTTCTGCTCTACTTTACCTACACGCTCAAGGCAACCATAAATCTCCCCTTCCACAAGAAACCTGGAAAGTAGATCAGGCTGACTGACTGACCCAGGGACCCCCAATACATTTTATGGCTCAGTTGTAACAGAAGACAAAGGGTGGCAGGGAGGAAGGAGGCAGAAAAGCAAAGGAAAGTTGGCAGGCCTCATGGATTTCAAACCATGTATTTTGAAACATTGACTGAAATCCTGTTGCTTAGTCTGGTAAGTCATACTAGAGTAGGCCTATTGAATCCATGGGGATTTGGTGAGCAAATCCATTTATCCAATTCTGTAAGTTCCATTGCTTAGAGATTTGCTAGGCTAAGCAACAAGATTTCATCTACAGTTTTTATTTTCATATGTAAACATAATTGTGTTTGTGTTTTAAAACTTCAGAATTCAGTTTTAATCACTTTAACAATCTCATTTTGAGCTTTTGTTATATTCTTCTATTTAATATTACTCTGAGCTGCTACAACAAGGGGCATCTTTGATGGGCTGAGGGCTGTTTTTCAAATTGGCCAGCAGTATGGGAAAGCACACTCCTCAGAGTGTGAAACTGAAGTGGGAGGGGATGAGGCCAAACTTTTAAAATAATTCACCCATTAACCCCCCCACTACCAATCAATCAATCAATCAATCAATCAATCAATCAATCAATCAATCAATCAATCAATCAATCAATCAATCAATCAATCAATCAATCAATCAATTTATTTTAAAGGAACTACCAATTTCCACATTTTCCCACCTCCAAACTATAAAAAAACCCCAATATAAATCAAATCAAATTTAAAAAGTAAGTAAAATAAGTAAATAAATAAATAAATAATCAGTCTGAAGAGCAATGAGCCAAAAAGGAACAGAAACCCATGTAGGGTATGAGACAAAAGTGATGTGTGAATTGTGGAAGAGGTTTGTTGTCACACAGATCTAGTGATCTCCCCTGTTCAAAGGCAAAAGAAACCGGTAACTTTTCAAATGCAAAATTGACTTAGTGTGGCTGCTCAGGGAGCAGAACTGACTTACTTCTTCTCCAGACACTCAACATATTCTTTCTTCTTCCTCCGACTCTCTTGTGCAGAAATCTAAAGGAATGTAAATATTAATAGTAATGTGAAGCCTCCATGGTCATTCTAAGGTCAGTCTAAATGTAAGAGACTGCAAACTGCATCCCCCTTTTCTTAGAGAAAGCTATTAGTAATGATTACTATATATTACCTCTAATATTGAAGGTAGAATGACTCTGAATACCAGTTAACAGTGTTGCACTTGTGTTCTGCTGCCTAGGCTCTTTACTGGGAGACCTGGCTGATGGCCATGCGAAATGCAATGCTGGACTTGACAGACCTGTGGTTTGCTCCAGCTCATCTCTTTTGATATGTAAACTGCACATGTCAGTGTGACTGTGTACATCCTTTACGTACAGGGAGATATGCAATTTAGTTCCTGACATCTCCAGTTCTAAAATTATACTTGGTAGCACAACTAGTAGAGTCCCACTGATAGCTGGGGTGACCAATACTCTGATGCAATATAAGGCAGCTTCCTAAATTATGTATTAAACTGGATTGTCAACCGATAGTAAAGTTCTTCAGCTTGAGCCATCCTCCTTCCTTTAACAGAACTGTCCCTGAGTTCTTAAGCATTTGTGTTAGGATATCTCAGAACTGCCAACTTGTTTTTAAATGTTTGTGCAAGGTACACTCAGAGACACCATCATTACGTTCTCACAACATCATCATAACATGGTGGTTTGTGAAGATGGGCCAGCATTCAATCTCTTATGTGTTGACAAACCAAGCTAATGTCATGATCAGAATGGAAACCAAGTTGTAAACAGTAAGTGAATTCCTTCTGGGTACGATCAATCATTCAGATTGCCCCATATGTATACTGAATGCTTGGCTACACGGATCATTTGGAGTGGGCTGGTGCAGGCTATATAGGGTTGCTTAAGGTCGAGTAGTGATCCTGTATTACCTGTGGTGCAATCTTTACATCCACAAGGAATCCACACCTCAAGCAACCCTATTAAGTTCACCTTTAAAGGTGGGGACAGGGGGAGAACAGCTGCCAGCCTTCATCCTTTGCCTTTGAGTTTCCTGAAAGGGGAGAAACTGAGCTAATAAAAACAACACACAATTTTGAAAGAGCAGATTGCTTGCTGTTTCTCTCTCTGACACACACACAATCCCCACTCCACCCATGTGCCCCACTCCCACCTTTCCCATCAATCAGAATGTTGGTAGGGTAGTCTTGACCCATAGGGAGAGCACCAGGGTTGGAGAAGGCTGTCCTATGCATTGGAGTCACAGACCTTGTTCTTAATTTTCCGCCTAACTCTCTTCAATGCTTTCTCCTCTGCTTTGGTAAGAGGCAGCTTGGTTGGGATGGGATAGCCTTCAGCAACTAGGGTTCGTTTCTCCTCTTCAGTTAGGAGCAGGGGTCCTGAAGTCCCTTGTAATTTCTGTAGGTTAAAAAAAAGGAGAAATAATCAAACTTTGCAGAATATGCATCAACAGCAACAAACTTCTTTCTGCTAAGAAATCCTCCTGATGAAGTTTTTTCATTACAACTATCAGAACACAGGAAGGGAGAAAATCAGATCAGTGCGTTCATCTGTATAGCATTATTTGCACATGCAAATTTCTTGGGAATTTTGTGCCACTCCACTCTGCACTAAACACAAATCAGAGTCCTGTGGTGCCTTAAAACAGAGGTTCCCAATCTTGGATAACCCAGATGTTCTTGGACTGCAATTCCCAGTTACCCAAGGCTGGGAACCACTGCCTTAAAAGATTAGCAGATTTTTTTTCTAGTGCAAGCTTTCAAGGATCACAACCCACTACATCAGAAATATAAAATATCATAGAATGGGTTTTACCCTGATAGGAAATTTGGATAGTCTTACCTTTGGTTAGCAGGATGAGGCTGTGGGTAGAGGGGTCGAGAGAGAATGTCAACAGTAGTTTGGACAGTGGCTGAAATCTAGTAGTAAGTTACAACTAAAGTAAGCCAATTTAATCAATGGAGCTTACATAGTTGTTGACTCACCAAATTCCCACATACTCAATGGGCCTTCTCCAGTTGTCCTACTGGATTTCAGTCAATAAATCCAAGAGATAAAGTTACTATTCATCATAGCAGTAACTGCGTAAAATACCATTTCCCCAGCGTTTTTATGCTAGTGTAACAGACAGAAGCCTTAATAACTGGGCAGAAGTTCGGCTAAGGCAGAAATTACCTCATAATGTCTAGTTGTCAATCTAGAATGGCCACATTAGCTAAGGTGACTGAAGCTGCAATGCAGCCTACTTGGAGGGCACCAGGTTGGAGCATCTGCTATAAATAAATCTAGGTTCTGGAACTGGCTCTGACTGTGTTTAGTATCACTGTGCTTAAGCTGCAGCAAACTGTGATTGTGTCAATATTGAGAACTGCAAAAGAAATTCTAGTATTTCAGCTGATTCAAGATGTAAAGAGCTACATAGACTTTAGTGCTCTTAGCAAGGAGGTGCCTTACTGTTACTATTGTCACTTGCTTACATGTGGCGCTGTGAGGAGAGGAGAAGAAGAGATTGCTGTGGAAGAGCGAGCAGTAGGGCGGGCCGGACTGGAGGGAGGCAGGGACCTTGGACTCTGAGATCCATCACTGTCACTACCGTGGCTGCTGGGAGGAGTAGGTGGCATCTGCACCAAGTCATCTAAAGTGGGAGATACCAAAGGTTCAGGTTATCAAGAAACTATTACAAACAGATAAAGGTTTTGACTTACAAAGCCCTGAATGACTTGAACCCAAGTCATTGCATTTCCCTTTATGAGTCTGGCTGGGTTTTAAAATCATCAAGGGAAGCTTCTCTTTTGGTCCTACAATCCTCATGGGTATGTTTGGTAAGGACACAAGGGAGGACCTTCTCGGTTGCTGCTTCTGAGCTGTGGGACTCCCTTCCATGGAAGGTCAGACTGGCCCCCTCTTTGCTGTCCTTCTGTGAGCAGTCAAAGATTTGACTCTTCAGGCAGGCTTTTTCTCAGTGACTGGCTGCCTAAGAGTTGGGCTGATGTTTCTTGTTTTGTTTTGTTCTGTTGTTTGCTTGCTTTCTGCTCCTCCCCTTCCAGTTGCTATTTTGTTTGTTTATAATGCTGTAAGCTGCCTTGGGCCATCTTCAGGAGAAAGGTGTGGTATAAATATTTTAAATAAATAATAATACATAAAGGTAAAGGTAAAGGTAAAGGTTCCCCTTGACAATTTGTCCAGTCGTGTTCGACTCTAGGGGGCGGTGCTCATCCCCGTTTCCAAGCCATAGAGCCAGCGTTTGTCCGAAGACAATCTTCCGTGGTCACATGGCCAGTGCGACTTAGACACGGAACGCTGTTACCTTCCCACCGAGGTGGTCCCTATTTATCTACTTGTATTTGCATGCTTTCGAACCGCTAGGTTGGCAGGAGCTGGGACAAGCGACGGGTGCTCACTCCGTCGCGTGGATTCGATCTTACAGCTGCAGATCTATAGATCTTACAGCACAGAGGCTTCTGCGGTTTAACCCGCAGCGCCACCAATAATACATAAAAGAGGGTACCATATGCTATAGCCCTCCAATGATCTGCTGTGGATCATTGCAAAGTATGATGAGCATGCATGGTTCAAGGATTATCATTTAATAAAGAAAATCTCACAGCTTACAGGAACTCTTTTATATCTAACTATGCCAGTTAGATATAACTAGGCTTAGGGACGTGGTTGCACTGCGGGTTAAACCGCAGAAGCCTCTGTGCTGCAAGGTCAGAAGACCAGCAGTCGTAAGATCGAATCCATGCGACGGAGTGAGCTCCCGTCGCTTGTCCCAGCTCCTGCCAACCTAGCAGTTCGAAAGCATGTAAAATGCAAGTAGATAAATAGGTACCACCACAGTGGGAAGGTAACGGCGTTCCGTGTCTAGTCGCGCTGGCCACGTGACCACGGAAACTGTCTTCGGAGAAACGCTGGCTCTACGGCTTGGAAACGGGGATGAGCACCGCACCCTAGAGTCAGACACGACTGGACTAAATGTCAAGGGGAACCTTTACCTATGCCAGTTGGCAGATGGGGAAAAGCCTCCGCCAGATAGCTTTTATATATATATAAATTATATATATATATTATATATATAAAAAAGCTATCCGGCGGAGGCTTTTCCCCATCTAAATTATAAAGAATATATATATAAAAGAATAAATATAAAATATATATATTGCTGTGTTTGCATCTATCTGTGCCTCAGTGGCTACAGCAAAGTCCCCCCAATTTTACACTCTGAGGAAGGAATCCTTTCTCATTGCTCACAGTGAGGTACTGTGAGCAATGTGGTCCCAAAGAGTGTCTGTCTTGCACTACAGCAGCAAATACTGTTGAAAGTAAATTAAAAATACCTTTAAAGTACAGAATAATCTGAAATAGCATTTTTTTGCCACTGTTGTGGCAAATGTGAGGCAGCACAGGAACTCTCTGAAGCCTCCTCATCCACTATGCCCTGCTCTGAAGAAGGACCCCTGAAGCCGTGCATGAACTACTGCTGCTCTGTGGTGAGCAAGCAAGAAGATGACAGTGGAAAGTGCTGGCTGGTCAGGGAGATGTGGACTCAGTGACTGCAAGAGCTGATGGAAGCTGGCTGGGAAAATGGTAGGCGGCCATTGATGGCAACAGGCCAAGATGTGGGGGCAGTTGAACAGGGATTCAAGCCCTCAAATATGACTTTCCCCTGCTGTGCAAGAGTCTCTGCCTGCCTTAAGGAAAAGCTGGTCCTGACATTGTCAAGATCCAGACTGAACCCATACTAGCCAGTTCTAAGAACAGGAGCACAACATTAGCCTTCGCAGAAAAAAAAGTCCCATTTTGTTCAGCAAGAATTACTGTTAAGTAAACAGGTCTAGGATTGCAGTTTCAGGGTGTGTTCTTATCAACAACATCATGTCATAAAATTAACTTTTTGCATAGTGGCACAATAATAATATTTGCATGAAGACAATACCCATTATCATGGGTTAAGATAGTAAGAAACATATAATTGCAGGTTACTTATCTAAGGGTGGTAAAGTAACATGCCTAAGTATGTGTCTCGAATATAAGCATTTTCATAAAGATTGCTCCAAACACCACTGCACAATATGCAAACGTTTCCTAAACATTAAAAACATTGCACAAATACCCCTGCATCTGTCTTTCTGGAATTTGGTAAAACTTGTAGGTTATCTCCACAAAGCCAAAAATATCTACACAGCTGCTGCATTTTTTGAAATGCAGACCTGGTGATGCTAGTAAGTAGCAGTAATGTTACCGTAATACTACTTACAGTAATGTAAATATTACTTTTGACTTGATCTGCTTGTTAGCTTCCTGGACTGCATAGAAATATAGTAGGTCTCCCCTATCCGTTGGATTAGTATCCGCTGATTCACTTATCCGCTGGCTACAAATACTAAATTAAAACCCCCAGAAATATCTATTTACATGTTTTTCCAGGGTGTGTTTACCAGAACTGGCCACTAGAGGTGGCCCAAGACCATGCAATGTATAGTGTTAGATACGTCGGCATTTTCCAGCATCTGTGGGGGGAGGGGCTTGGAACTAATCCCCGCAGATGCTGTGATCCTACTGTATAGTATTTAAAAGGTTAGAAGCTAATCCCGCAGATCCACAGCTAACAAATACCCATCCTCACAATCCCCACTACCCATCAGTAACCTGCTTGAGAAGTACATGTTGTTGCTTTGGATTCTTAGACAAATGGAATGGAAGGAGATTCTTCAGTAGACAGTTCTTTGATAATGAGGAGGATGAGGATGGTGGTACGGGGCGAGGGAGCCAGAGGAAACTAGTTGAAACTGTTGTCTTACCTGTGGGCACATTTAAAAACTGGTTCACCTCTCTGGGTTCAGCTTTAATTACAGGCTGGGGTGTCATTTCTTCGGGAGTCTGCCCAAAATATAGATATACAGTAATTCAGTTTTTCAAAGGCAATTCTCACATGACTTTGCCCTCTCCTCCCCTGCAGGTTGACTATGTTCTTGACTGTACAGTACAGGCTTGCATCATTCACAATTGCCACTTGCTGATTTTATGCCAGAAAATAAGTATGCACAAGTTCATCTCTAGACACGATGGCTCTACACATGTGGTGTGAATTTTTGTCATGTTCTCCTGTCCTAGCTAGATCTAAACTGTTTTTATATTAGTGAAATTCTGTGCCACTAATAGACACAGAAGGTAGTGGATTTAGGTTTCTCATCTCTATAAAAGCCCCTAATTTATGAGTGATGGACTGGAATAGAAGATACATTATTGTTATGTATTACATTTGTGCCCTGCCTTTCTGCTATTAGGCAGTGTGCCGAGTGGCAAAAACATTCATTTAGCCATGCGGTTCTGCAGATTAGGCACAGATACTCTTCTCTGTGTGTCATGCAGGCCTTCAGACACAGTTTAAGACAATTCAGATAGAGAAATTAACAGCACTGACAAGAATATTTTGGGCAATCAAGTGATATGGAAGAACCAGTCCACTGCTATTGCTACTTTCCCTCACATGGGTAACTTGGCAATTTGAAGAAAGCCGATTGCATTAAGGTAGCAAGATGCTACTTTGTCTGCTGTGACTTCCTGGCCTCCTTTGGAGATCTGATTAATGCTGATACACACCTCACATAGACAAATTAAAACTTCCTCCTTCATAAAAGTTCCCAGTGCCCAGGGATCATAGCTTCCTTGAGTATACACTCAAGTATAGTGTTTCACTTGTCTAATGTTATTGTACTGTTTGTATTTCCTTTGAATATGAAGGAGGGAATGAATAGAGACGTACATAGAAATCCGACTTCATAGAGACATCTTCTATCAGAAGGCAGCCTCTCGCACTGAGGTCTGGTTTGAAAATAAGGACTGCAAGAAAGGTGAGCAGGGCCCCTGAAATTGCCAATCAACAACTAATACCTGGATAGCAGAGTACCATCTGGTAACAGCCTTCTCCACAACGGTGAGTCATATAGCATATTCACTATTTCTAAATTTGCATCTGAACCGAAATATGGAAACTATGCATATATCTATGTCTCTCTTTTTGGAAATGTATAAGTGGCCACCCTATCAGTAGGGTACGTGCTTGCATCTGTCCCTTCCTTGACTGCTGCCTCCCCTGCTTGGAGCATCTGCTACCTCTTCAGTCATGTTTGTTAGCATTCACACATTGTCTGTGCCCTGGTCTATGGTCTTGTCCAAGTGCATTTAGGGTGCAAAAGATCTTGGTTTACTGGTGGCTTACTTGACTCCAATTGGCATGGACTTTGAATAAATCTTATTATGAGCACCAACGCGTCTTGTGATGGCAGCCACTACCTTTCTAGCTTTCCATTCCCTGTCCTTTTTGTGCTCAGGCAATTATCTCCCATCTTTCCTGTTCCACATTTTTCTTATACTGTTGCATGCCAGAGGACTAGAGCTCGAAAGCAAGCAAAAACTGCCAACAGCTTTTGTCCCCAGCAACATAGTCCAAAACAAGAGTTGCCAAGGGAGAGTGAGCATCATGCAGGTTTGCTGTGAGAGTGTACTGGACAGATGGCATTTCTACAGTGGGCAACGTCATCTTTGCCATTGCCTCCTCTCCCCTCCAGTCCCTGAAAAGACCCACTTAATCTTTCCTCCAGATTCAAATGGGAAGCCTTCTTTTGATCTGTTATAATTCAAGGTGGTTTTGTTTACACAGCTTCTGGAAGCCGAGAATACCCTCTACTGTTCACTGGACTTTCTATAGTACCATTCAGCAGCTGTTTCTGATCACATGAGATGGAGAATTAACATGACGATCCCTTGGTTCCCAGCTGCACCAATGTGATCCTCTCTTACCCAAGTCCCTATCCCACGAAGGGCCATCACACTAAACACTGATATTTCACACTGCCCCAGATTGTAAACACAGCTTGGAGAAGAAGTTTGGTATGGCTGTCAAACACACACACACACCACATGGGTCTGCATTTGTGGACACAGTGAGATCAAGCTGAATAAACAAAGAAGGAAGTTTGTGTGCATGTTTGGTTTGAGTAGCTGGCTTGTTCCATGCTGTTTCTTTTCCCTGCCGTGAGTGAGAGAAAGACAACCCACTTTAGATTTTACTATATACTTTCATAATGGCATTGCAACTCCCATCAGGCTCAAACAATACCAACTGGCTGGTGATTATGGGAATTATAGATCAACATGGCTTAAGCATGATCGTTTGGAAGAAGGATGCCTTACTATACATATGGCTCACGGAAATTTCTTACTCCACAGGGAACAGCAGGAAAGTTGGAGGCAATGTGAGAAAGACTAAGCTCCACCTGATCTTCCAAACTGCCTTGCATGCAACAAGTCCTTTCTCAGGCCTAGGTCATATCATTTGCATAACCATGTTGAACCTCTTGCCCTGCAGTGGGCATGCTCTGGAGGTCCAGGGACAATTTCCCACCCTGGGATCCACCATGGGCCACAGTAGCTCCCAAAACAAAATCAGAAGTGGCTGAAGGTTCATGTCCAGTTTTGTAAAAACTCTTTTTGGAGGTATGGGGAGAAACAAGGGGCAGGGGATGGTAGATCTTGTTTTAAAAGAGAATTGTCAGTCCTGGAGGCAGTCCCTCTGCTCATCAGGTTAGGCTCTTAAAAAGGGATCAGTCCCATAATCTCTTGTACCTCCCATGGAGCTTAGACATTCCCATCCACTTCCTTCTTCTTTCCAGCTAATGGCTGTTGAGAGAGAGACTGGCAGAGACACAAATGTGCATTTTGAAACTCCCCTGAGGACCTGGATTTTTGGGCTACAGCTACCAGAATTCTAGCTTGAGAAATTCCTGGTGAATTTTGGGTGCTGTAGTGAAAAAAATCTGAAAGTCCCATGCCTAAAAGAACCCCATCTGGCTTACAGATTTTAAGGAGAGCTTTCCAGAACCAGTACTTTATACCTATCATTAAACAAAGTACTCCATCCAGACACCTAGGGTGTCAATCAGAAGGGGAGTGTCAATCAGAAGGGGAGTGTCAATCAGAAGGGGAGCAATCAGAAGGGGAAATAGCTTGCATTCTGAACTAGCCGTGGCACAGTCTGATGTGAGTTACTTCCTGGTGACCACAGGATGTACACAAAATCATTAACCAGCCCAACCTGATCTGTGTTCAATCTGGACCTTTTTGGCATAGCAGCGGAGCTATATAATTTTTGAGGGTTGGGTTGAGCAATTCCTCCATGGTTGAATGAGTCGCTTTAAGGGAGATTGCTCACAGCAAAATGACCCTTCCCAGTGTGATTAGACACAATCCTTTCTCATCATCTGATTTGCACCCATACCAAGTTCACATTGGGCTTTTTCTTTAAAGAACAGCTCACAATTGGTTCTAGCTTTTATTTTATGTCTTCTAATGGTTTTTTTATTCAGAATGAGGGGCCTGAAGAAGTCATAGTATCAAAATTAGAACTTTGGGCTGTCTGAAATATTCTAGCCACAATGGACTCACCTCTTCAGGGACTGGTAACCTTTGCACTGGGTTGAGGTTCAACATGGGCACTACATTAGGTGGCAGCTGGGTCTCAGGAAGTTCTGGCACCATATTCTGCTCTTGCTTCACCATGATGGAGCACAGCTTATGCTGGAGAGACCACATACCATTTTCCAGTTCTGAGAAAAGAACCATATTGAAGTCAAATGACAAAGAGCTCTGTAGAAGTAAATCTTGTTATTTCCAAATGGAACATGTGCATATTCTGTTAAGCTCTAAAACAATTGGCTGAACTTAGAACGTTATATATTTTGGACTACTATACTCAGAATCCTTCAGCCACCATGGGCAGTGGCCAAAAAAGTAACTTTCCAAGTCATGACAACTAGATATATTTCTGCTCAAGAGCAGAGCTGCTGCTGATGTTTAATTCCTCACATTACTGTGGAGAAAGGGAAACACTTGGCTTTCAATTGAATTTGTCTCTTCCATGTACCATAGGAATGAGATTTCTTGCATAACTTCTCTCTTGTGGATTTTGAAGGAAGCTGATTGTTACAAAGGCAATGTCCTCAGGAATGATGTTAAGCATGGCTCTGTTGGAAATAATAAGCTATAGTCTAGTTCCAATGGGCAGGTAAGCTGGAGAAACACTGCTGTCCCTCAGAATCTTAGGCAACTGTCTCAATTTACTTAATAACAGGGCCATCACCTTCTTGCCCACAAAATCCTAACTCCATTTTAAAAAAAGGCGAAGTCTAGAGTTTATTGACCTATTTTGCCGTCTCTACTAAAACATGCCATGTCCACAGCTCTGTGTCAGTTCTCCTTTCTACATTTGGACAAGTAAGCTAGGCAATGGGCTGGGCATGGACATAACATAGTTTGAACTCTACAGCTCATTTTAAAGACATAATGGAAACTGTCTGTTTTAGACAATCACTGGTATCATTGCTCTCTCACACAGATCCTCCATAAAGAACAGTTCAATCAACATTGCCAGAGGAGGCATTTAAAACTAATACACTTGCCTTGACTTTGCAGCCCTCATTTTGAAACTGGCATAGATGTGTGTGTGTGTGTGTGTGTGTGTGTGTGTGTGTGTGTGTGTGTGAGAGAGAGAGAGAGAGAGAGAGAGAGAGAGTTCTGTGTCATCAAGTCAGAACCGACTTATAGCAACCCTAACAGGGCTTTCAAGGTAAGTGAGATGTTTAAGGAGTGTTTTTACTAGTTCTATTCCCCCAGTGAGTGTCCATGGCTAAGTGGGGATTCGAACCCTGTTCTCCAAAGTCCTAGTCCATCACTGCATCCACACTGGGAATTCATATGGACATCTAGCCATGGTTTTTGGAATGCTTCTGGTTGTTGTTTTTTTGCATTATGCACAGATAAGTTGAGCGCAATCTGACAAAGGTCCATAGGGGCTGAAACACCTAGTCAGTGATGTCAGTAATGCTGCTGCTGCTGAATTACAAATATTACCCTTCCTTAAGAGATCTTTAAACTACCAGCAGGGAAGTTCTTCTTTCTTTCTAGTGTGATCGTGAAGCAGAGAATCCTCTGAAAGAGTCCCCACTGAGACAACAGTCAACAACAAACAAACAAACAACAACAAAAGCCTCATGGTTTTGAGTAAACTCTGGACTATATGTATGGACATATAAGGGATGTTGGTTTTGCTTTATTGCTACAATGGCTATTCAGAAATGCCTGCATGTGTTTGATTTGATAAGGCCATGTTCAGGTAAGAAGCCCTGTTTGTTATTCTGCCTTTGCACTATCTTATGTCTAAAGAATGTGTTGTATTCCTTTTTTTTTTTTTGTCTGACATGTAATAAAGCAAAACTCCTCCTCAGATAAACGTCTGGTCTGCCCAGTGCCCTTTCTGCTCTGCACACATACCAGAGACATCGCCACTTAAGAAAGGGGGAAGCAAGACTGAAGAGCTTAGCTCTTGTTTCCTGAGCCTCTGGTCACAAGAAAGGAAACATATTTCCCACAACAAAATAGCTCTTCTGCCTGTTGTATATATAAAGGAAAGAGGGGCCGGTGGTAGCTCCATTATGAAATATATGAGACCCACCATCTCTTCGCATAGAGGAAGCTGAGCAAAAAGCCTTCAGACTCGCCCTTTAGAAATCAAGAGGATCACTACTGGTGAGAGGGCTTTTTCTGTGGTGACACCCAATTTGTGAACAAAGGAGCATCAAGGCTCATTTGATTAGAATGCCACAAACAGTTCCCATCTAGAATGGGAAGTCCCACATGGTGCTAGTTGTGTGAATGCATTTTGTTATGTAAATAGCAGCAGAGGGGAAGCTGGAGCAGTTTCAGAGCCATGGGAGAGGGAGAGGAGGGAGATTAATTTGTTTATTTATTGATTTTAGACACTGCCTCTCTCCCAAGTCTGGAACTCAGAATAGCTCAGAACAGAATTAAGAAACAGGTATACTAAGGATACAGCAGCTGCTGGGCTGTAATCTTGTTCTTTATTTATAGATATGTAAGTTAAAATGCATAATTCACTGTGGCAAACTGCCGCTAACTAACAAGGCAATGGTCACATACTAGATGCACACCCGTTGCACAGTCGGTTGCACATCTCATAATGCTACTAAGGCCTCATTAATTTATTTCAATTCACCTTGGTGAATTACAAAATTTAACTAGTGCACACAACAGGATTCTGGCTGGCATGTTTTTATACATAACAATAGAACATAATGAAATTATCATATTAAAAAAGCAGATGGTTTATTTTAAAACCACACCAGTTTTAAAAAAGATAACAGCACACACACACCACAAACACCAGTTAAAAGCACTTTCCTTAGTAAACCCTCAACTGCTGAAGGCCTGTCTGAATAAAAAAGGATTTTGTTCTCTGAGGCTGCAACCACATTAGCAAAAAATGTAGGAAATGGTCTGGGATTGGGGTGGGCTGATTTGAATTTCTTTTTTGTTGATCACATGATGTAAAAGGAAATGTAAATCAGCCTGGAATTCTTCCCCCTCACTTGGTAGTTTTTGCCTCCATCTCTTGAGGCTTCTACTTTTTTTTACATCACATCCATTAGCATTGGTTCAGGCAGTGTGATCCCTTGAACCAATACCTCCCTTTCAGAACTGATCTAGATAAGAAACAAAGACATTTGGGTGATCAGAGATATGTTTTTTTTAAAAAGAGAGAACATAGCACAGAATCTATCTCTTACTGCTCCTCGTTGTAGGTGCTACTCAAAAGTAAAACCCATTACAATCAATGGCATTTACTCCCAGGAAGTGTGGTGCTCCCTATCATTCACCTGCAGCTTGGCACACAAAAGGCACACAGTCAGCTTGTCCCATTCATAGTTGCAGTTTGTCTCCTTACCCCTCTCCTCTGTTCCCCTTGTAGAAATAGGGCAGTGGAGAAAAAAACACAGAATAAAAAAGGAAATGAGATGAGGAAAACTGCACTCTGCTTGTTAACAGCTTATTAAGAAGTTTGTTTGTAGCTGCTCTCATACTGGGATATAGAAAAGGTATGCTAATAGGTTGCTTAGCCACTTTCTTCCTCTCCCTGTTCAGCCAGATAACTCACACAGACCCAGGAAAATCTGACCTCCCTGGTGCAAATCCACAGTGAGTGAATTCTCATTTCTCTTGCTGTGTCGTCGCACCCTGAGACACCACAAGGAGGGAGCCAGTTGGGCTTCCCATGGAAGAGAATTCCACAACCTGGAAACATTTAACTCTCCCCCCCCCCCCCCGCAACTATTCTGATCACTTTTTTGATGCTCCTAATCCACATTTCTCCACAGGTAGAAAACTAGGATGGTATAATAGTGGTTAGTGTTGGATTTGGACTGGAAAGGCTCAAGTTCAAAGGCCCAAATCAGCCGTACCTTTAAGCCAGTCACCATCTGTCATCCTAACTCACCTCACAAGCTTGTTGTGAGGATAAAACAGGCAAGGAGGACCTGCTGTGTTGCCTGTAGATCCTTGGAAGAAAGGCAGGGTTTAAAAGCAACAAATAAATAAATTTCCTATGGAATGGAAACAGCGTTAAACAGGAGTTTTGTTGTTGTTGGGATGGTAGGAGACAGAAAGTTAAAGCTTCATTTCTCCACTCCTGCCCTTAATCCCGAGGCAAGGGTTTCCCATGGCTGTTATTTTTCTTTCTTAAAAACGTGCATTAATTGCACATTAATGTCATGTCTAGTTTAATACTAGACCATGAATCCATGCTTAGAGTAGGATCTCTGTGGAATCTGAGGTTGCATCTGCATCACTCTCAGAAAAGGAATGTAAAATATCTGGAACGTGATCATAACACTCCAAGTACACAGAAATCTTATTCTAGCCCTTTCAAGGGCTAAAGCCTGACACAGGAAATGGTTTGCAAGTGTTAGTACACAGGCAGTGAAATACCTTAGCATGCAGTTCTCTACTGCCAAAAGATCTATAGAGATTCTATGTCAAGAAGAGATCTCGTAGAAAAGAACCTCCCAATATCTCTCCTCATCTAAGCGTGAAGAGCTCTCCAAGAGTTTGTGGGTTAGCTTGCATGTCCTCACCTGGGAAAGAAGTGTAGCTACATATCATGCATCCATCTGTAACTGAGCCCTAATTCATTATTCTTTTTAAAATTGCAGTGAATAGGCAGTATTCTCAATCCTAATTCACAAGCATCTTCTGTACACAGCCATGAGCCTCCCAGCATAGGTGACCTGTGACTAGAGGAGCAGCACCCCAACCTCAAATGGCAGCTTGAAAGCACACAACTCACCACTTTTGAGACTGACCCACTGTGACTTCCATTACCTTAAAAAACCTAAGAACCTGACTTTAAGGGGGGGAAATGCTGGACAAGACTGTCCTAGAAAAAGTGAACACAACATATCAGGCAGTGAGAGAGTCTTCAGCAGCTGTGATCTATGGTGTAAGAATGTAAGTTAAACGTCTGTGGCAGGAGCCCAATTCTGGGAAGGCTTTTTCAGCAGATGCACCTTCATTCCACAGGCTCATCAGAGACTTCACAAAAAGATACAAGTTATGAACAGTGGAAAAAATGGCTGTTTCCTGCTATGCTGGGGATGCCAGCCATGACCCATTTCCCCTGGATACTCTATACAGTATATGGAGCCAGATATTTGGAATGTGTGTGGAGTAGATATGATAGATTCATCATCCATGTATATGAAAAAGCCATTGATATTCAGAGCTGTGCAAAGGCACTGAATAGAGCAGCGTTTTAAGGGAAAGCTATTAAAAGTGCTGCCTGTCTTATTTCTCATCTTGTTTTTCATGCCCACTCTTGCTAAACTTCTACCTCTCTAGCCTAGGGAACCGTAGTTCCTTAACTGTCACCCAGACAAGCTGCCACAATGACTCCTCTACAGGGGAAATTCATTCCAGTATGAAGTGAGTGTAGTGGAATCCAAGAGCTGCGAAAACAAGATTTCCATTGAGACCCAGAATTCCCACCCATCCAGTTTTACTGGTAGCCTCTACCTTCCTGCTCTTTGATCTGGGAGGAGCAGGATTCAGGAAGGGTTGTACTGAGCAAAGGAATGTGGGAAACACAGATAAGCAAAGGGCTTATGCATTCAATTCTAGAACTCCTGTGCCGGGGTGAACAGAACACTCACAAGTACCACTGATTTATAATAAGATTGCAATCATGTTATATACTATAAGAGCAGCTTCAGTTCACTGAGTGCTGGTCCATATGTGTTGAATATGGCAGTGTGTGGGTGGGAAAGTAACTTTCCCAAGTTTGGCAAAATGGCACCACCCATGTAGATTGGGGAGGGTATCAACAGAATGGGGGGAGCACAGTTGAAAGAACTACAAAAATAATTCTGAAAGGATGGTGACAGGGGGCAGACCAGTGAGGACTGAGCATGTCTGGTGGCCACAGAATGCTTACTAACAATGAGTGGAAATGGACTGAATATTTTGGGAAAAGCCTAGTTATGGACAGGCACTTCACATGTTCTGCACAGTGGAACAGCTTGCTGCAGGCTCTGGGGAGGAGGGCTGTCCATGGAGCGCCCCTTGTCCTCCAGGTATGGCAGAATGCAATTCCTTTTCTACTGCCTGAAGTGGTACAGTCGAGGAAATATTTTGTCAAATAGGAGCTATTTCTTTGCAGCAGCTCCAGTCTCTGCAAGGAAAAATGGATGGCCTACAAAAGCAGGTTCTTCTGTTGCTCCTTCTCTCCATATTTGGGATTGATCTTCCTGACTAATAACCCCTGACCACATCAGGGAAACCTATTCCCGCTTTAGCTCAAGGGAAGGTCTTTCTTGCCTTGTGTATACTGAATCTGTGCCATCCCCTTTTCAGGCCGACTGTTGTCCTTCAACCGCTGGGACACCCACATGGTTCCACAAATTACAGGAACCTCTGCTGAGATTGCTCTAAAAATATCCTGTCATCATGAATTATCCTAAAATGAATTGTTTTAAAAATAGGCTTTGAAATGACTGTTCTTCTCCGTCTCCTGTGGAGAGATCCGCTGGTAAGAAAGAAAGCCACTTAGTCTTCCATGTGCACCCGTAAAAGCAGGGGCAGCGGCTTCCACTCTGTCAACGCCCAAGCCCAAAGTGCCAGGGAAAGCTGTGAGTTCTATGCATCCACACCCAGTAACCTCAGAATCCCTCTCAGCCTGCTGCATAGAGTTTGCCAGAGGAGGGGGAAAGAGGGTAAGTTGACACCTTTTATTAGGACTTCTACTTGGAGTGGGAATGCATGAGTTTTGTAGATTTTTTCCAGGCAGGTAGCAGCAGGTTCAGCCTTAATGCAAGAAGAGTAGCTCTGATTACCAGAGCAGATTTCTACTCTGTTGCTCTGGAAAGCAGACCTGAATCTATCGGTTGAAACTGCAGGGAATCATATTTCCACAAAACATTAGGAGAAACTTTTAGTAAAAGCTATTCAGCTAGTTCAACAGACTGCCATGTGAGATGATGGGCTCTTCACTGGGCAGCCATCTGTCAGGAACACTTGATTGTATCCTGCATTAGACAGGGAGTAGGATTAGATGACCTCTAAGATTCCTTCCAACTACAATTTTATAGTTCTACTGCTATCATACTCAGCATCTTGTAGCCAGGAGCAGTGTGAATAATGTGATCCCACATAAGCACTGAATGTGCTTGATGAAGAATTCATCCTTGTGAGAATTTCAACCTTTTCTTCTTCTTTTTCTGTTAAAACAAATTTCCATGTCTTAGGGTTGTGAAGATGTGCTTGAAAGTAGGTGGGAAATGCCTGCTGAAGCTTCAGAAGCCAGAAGAGCGTCTGAATAAAGTTTCCTGATACTGGGGGCAAGGCTTTAGTACCCTGTGGAACTCCCTACTAGAGATGGGCACGAACTGCTGGTTCGGTGGTTAAGTCCGGTTCGTTTCCCAGCCAAACAGCTGATCAGCACCCCACCCTCTCCAGCAGGCACCCATTCAGCAGCAGCACCCGGTCTATAATTATTAGAATCAGAATAAATTATGCAAAGTAGGAAGAAACTATGCAAACATCCTTCCTTTGCATGACATATAGAGATCACAAAATTCTACTTTTCTTGGTAGAGCACTGTCCAGGGCAATCACACAGATCACACACATCTCTGCAATGGCAATCTGTCATTCACAATGCTCCAAGCATTCATTTGAAAAGAAACGTTCTACAAATTAGTCCCATTTCCCATATGAAGAAAACTTGCTGAGCCAGAGATGTGAAGAAATCTTGCTGTTGCCAAGATTCTAGTTAAGACTGGCTACCTTGGCAGAATAAGTCAGCTCCTCAAGGATTTACACCCACTTTCCCTTGGAAGATCTCCATTCTGGCACGAGATAAAAGACCAAAGGGGTGAAACTGACACTGTTTCCACATTTTGTTCAACATATATTTCATATAAACTTATTTGTTTCTGCAAAACTAGTCCCTTTTCCCTATGGGAAGCTAATCAGGCACATGTGCACGCACACGCACGCACACACGTGTGTGTGTATGTGTGCACACACAGGAAGCACAACAACAGGTTGATTAGTCTCGGGGCCACAGATCAACCCATCCCTTGCAACTATTTTTTTGGTAATCACATTTCCCCCAGTGTGGATTTTACACCCAAATGAAAAATCACTCACAAAAATGTGCCCATCTTCTTTGAGACCAAGCAGAGGGAAGCCTGCCATCTTGCGGTGGCTTGCTGCAAGGAGAAACTGTCTGAAGCTTTCTTGTTTACTACATAAAGAGGAATCAAGCCAGTCTGAGGCACAGCTCAGAAAAGTCACTTTCTTGGATTGCAACTCCCAGAAAGTCTCAGCCACCATGACCTGTGTCCATGCAGACTGAGGAATTCTGAGAGTTGAGGTTCACAACAGTAACTTTTCCCAAGGTTTTGTCTGAGCCATTTTGAGCATGCCAAGAGGGAGACTGGCAAGGAGAATAACGCTGCTTCTGTGTAGGGATGGGCAGGCTTCCCCAAGCTTCTACTAACTAGACTGACTCAGAAATAAACCACACCGTTTCCTAAAACATTGGAAATAGTTCAGCCTATTTCCCAAACCACCCAATTTAAGGATTTACTTCCCTCCTTCAATTACAGTATTACTTGGGAGAAGGTAAGGGCTACCAGAACTCTTCATCCTGGAGTGGGAAGAGAGAAGGAGAAAAAACCATTTTCCTTTCTTGTTTTCTAATCCCCAAAGGAGCATTGCCATCATGCTGCTGTCTGGCAAAGGTGATGTAATTGTAAAGGATATGGGGGAGGGCTTTGGGGGAGCTAGATGGACGGAAAGGGAGAGGAGACTGGAGAGTGGCAAGTAACCCAGCAGTTCTTATCTAGCTAGAATGTGAATCCTTAGGAAGAAGTTGAGTCAGACCACGGGTACATCTAGCTAGCGTAGCATCATCTGCACTGACTGTGAATGGCTCTTTCTACAGTTCCAGACAGTTCTCTTTCCTAGCCATGACTGGAGATGCCAAGGGCTTGACCTGGAGCCTTTGTCTGCAAAGCTCATGCTCTCCCACTGTGTTACAAGCTTTTCCCACTAAATGCCTGACTCAAGGGAGGGCTCTATTCCTAACTATGCAAAGATTAAGTGTGTACATCTAGATGCATCAAGTTTTGTCCAAATATGTAAACAGAGAGCACTGAATCTGAGCAATCTGAACACCTTAGTCAAACCATGTTCAGCTGAATTCCAGTCCCTTTGAGGATCTTCCAGGCATATCTAAACTTTGCAGTATTTCAGATCTGACATTTTAACAATGATTCTAACACAAGATTACTGGGTTTCATAATTTTTTTCTCAATACAATTGGTCACTTTGTAATTACTAAGACATAGCAGATGGTTCTAAAAAGTCTATCTGCTCAACAAACCCTAAAGAGAGCAACTTTCCCCCCTGTATACGCTGCTTTTTAAATACAGTATCATTGTGTCCATATTGGCCACAGTACATGCAGATTTGTCCAGGTTTGGACTAGTGGAGACAAAGACACGGTGCAAATCAGAATATATCCCCCAAAGATCTTACTTTTGCTGTATAGCTCAGAAAAGAGACAAATACTGAGCAACCAGAATTGATTTAAGGTATAGAAATATGTGCAATAACCTTTAGAGAATAATATAAATGAGAGGTCAGTTTACTAGACAAAATCCAAGATGGAAGGAAACAGCCAATTATCACATAAAAGGACTGTAAGAACACTAAATGTTTTCCCCTCTTAAAACAGTGGGTTGGTGATCTTTTAGTGAGTCATGAAGCCAGAATCCCTGTTTAGTCTGCAACTGTAGACCTTAATGAGAAAACAGAGGTCACTTACTGTTAAGTCTGATCTATTTTATGCTATATATACTAGAACTTTAGTAGAAGTGGACTGCTTCAGTCCCTTCCGTTATTGCTGCTCTGAACAAAAGAGCAATGAGTAAGTAAGAAAGTAAGCTGAAAGCTGAAATTGGTTTCCTTAAGAGTGCAACTACGTGGGCAAATACTGCAGGATTTGTTCTTCCTATAAAATGGGTGAATTCAAAGTATTTTTAACTGACTGCATGATATAAAGACTGATTTGAATTAGTCTAGGCCTCCTTGCTCCCAAAGCAGCTTTTTTTTCTCTGCTTCTGGGGGGGATTCTACTTTTCCAAGCCAAAACAATTTCAACAGGCTTTCCCCCATGTGGTTAGTTGTGATACATTCTTGTAAAGACAGGGGGCATGTCTGTGGGTGGTGCTTCAGTGGGCAATTGGGGTGTGATGTTGAGGTCTTGCGGGGAGAGAAAATGTAAAACCAAAGCACTATGATTTTAATGTGGAGGATCAGGTGCTAGTCTTCAAACTTGTCAGATCATGTGGGAAGGGCCTTTTGTTGTGAAGCAAAAGCTTCATGATATTAATTACTTAATTGACAGGTCTTAAAGTGCCATTAAATCACCTTCCCCTTCCCATCTATTACTCTTTTCCTTTACTTTCAAATAACACATGTAAGAATTTCCTAATTTCTGTTCACATATGATTTTGACCTATTGGTGTGATAAACTCTGGTCAGAGATCAGGCTAATTCCTGCATGTACTACTTGAAAGTAAGGGGAAAGAGTAATGGATGGGAAGGGAAAGTTGGTCATTCCGACACGTGAAGTATGATGCATTTTGCAAAATTACTGCTCAAACTTGTTGTTCTGTACTCTTGGATTGTTAAGGACCTTTCCATGTTATTTTTCTATAGAAACATTTTTTGGAAAATGTAGTAGTCTGAAGCTTTAAATGAGAAAGCAGATTCACAGTGAATCATAAAAGATCAGCAGAGGCCGGATCAGAGGAAAGAAGGATCAGCAGGGGTGGGAGCAGAGGAAGAGAGGAAAGAAGCAGGGGCTGTGAGCTGGAATGCAACTCACATCGCAACCTGTATGAAGGCTGAACTCCCAAATCAATCCACTGCCTCTGTGTGAGCACTTATTGCAATTTCAAATGTAATACAGGCTGTGAATCAAATGGAAGCAAAGCCAAATCATTCCACAACCTATTTTGCTGAAATATACTCCAGGCCAGTTGCATTTTTTGGGGGAAAAAATCCTTCCTTGGGATCCTTCCTTTCTATGAGCTGTTTTCAAATGCAAGAAAACTGCAGCTAATGTTCAGATAATACAAGGTGAGGCAAAGATGTTGTTGCGCCTTCAGATGTTGTTGGACTGCAGCTTTCAGCATGCATTGTCATTGATTAGTCTGGTAAGAACTGATAGGAGTTATGGTCCAACAACACTCGGAATCCTGGTACCTAGATCCTCCTTTTTGGCATATTAGTGGTACAGTGGTGCCTCGCTAGACGATTGCCTCGCAGGACGAGGAAATCGCTAGACGATGCCTTTTTGCGATCGCTACTGCGCTTCGCAAAACGATGTTTCCCTATGGCGATTTTCGCTAGACGATGAGGTTTCCCCATAGGAGTGCGCCGACTAGTGGTGAAAAGCTGTCAGTGCAGCTGTCAGTGCATTCCTATGGGGACCCGCACTCGCTAGACGATGTTTCCCTATGGGAAATTTTCGCTAGACTACTGCATTTTCCCTTGGAACGCATTGAAGCGATTTCAATGCATTCCAATGGGAAAACGTGCTTCGCTAGACGATGTTTTCGCTAGACAGCGATCCTCGTGGAACGGATTAACATCGTCTAGCGAGGCACCACTGTACTGTCCCAGTTTGTGTCTGCTTTTGCTGAAATTTATAGCATGATCTTTACTCAAACACAATCCTCACCATGTTCCATTCAGCCTTACTCTTTAATATGTGTGCTTCGGATTGCACCCTTATTACTTTACCTAGCTCTATTTTCTGGCCTATCCTTCATATTGCCTTAGTGCTCAACATCACCAAATCTCCTTTGAAGGAAATGGACATCATAACCATAAGGTACATCAAAATAATAGAGGGGGAAGAGCCAGGAATGTATATCTTCCCAGTTCAATTTCACTAGGGATTTTGTCTTTGCAGTAGATAATTTAAAGGAACTACAGCAGCTCTGTTGTCATTCTTGTTGTTCTGTGTTGTCAAGTCAGAACTGACTTATAGCGAACCTAAGAGGACTTTCAAAGTAAGTGAGGTATTTAAACAGTTGTTTTACCAGTTCCACTCCCCAGTGAGTTTCCATGGCAGAGCCAGGTAATCAAACGTAGGTCTCCTGAGTCCTTGTCCATTACTCTATCCACTCCAACACACTAGATACCCTCTGTTATCATTAGAAGGATTCAAATCAGCTCACACTGGATCAAATTAAGACCCGTTTACTCAAACTCAACTGTACTGAAACTGAAAGGATGTGTAATTTCTCTTTGCTACCCAGAAAGCTTCTGCTTCCAAGGGCAATGCCTCTTATGAAGAACATGCACACAGGTTGGAGAACTTATTTTTTGGAGCACAGCTCCCCGAATCCCAAGTAAGCATAGCTCTTACAAACTGTCCCTTCCAGAGTCAGCCCCCCTGTTCTTTTCACTGCACAATGGGACTTTATGGCATTTGGGAACATGAGTTTCTGGTTCCGGCATGCATGATCCTTATGCTCACCGCTGGCATTCTCTTCTGTCTTTACAGGCATGAGGGGGCTCTGCGGAGCTGAGTCTCCACTCAGGGAGTAGCTGTGCTCAGCCTGGATGCCAGGAGTAGGAGGGTCCAGATCCATGTCCAGCAAAGGGTTTCTTTCAACCAGCATGGGATCATCAAAGAAGCTGTTGAATAGTTCATTGGAAAAGTCCTCCATATTCTCTGAGAAATGGTCGAAGCTCTCGGAGAAATGCTGAGAAAGGAACAAGTGAAAGGAAAGCGTTAGCATCACCTCCATGAGAGACTAGAGGGCCTTCTACTGAAATGTATCCCAGCCCAGACACACTGGGTGCCAAATCATTTGGATGAGAAACAACTCTATATATCCATCTTTTATTCTTACTGTTTTCATAGCTACAGAACACTGTTGGGTTATTTAAAATGAGCAGGCCAAAATCCACAATGATATATCTGCCTCTCTGTCTTTCACACCTTAATTTAATTATCCTAATTTGATGGACCCTTATTCACTTTACAGTCCTAACTGTCCATCTGTGCAACTTCTACAACAATATTACATCTTAGGGGTATTGTTTACAGTGAACATCAATATGTGCCATCTTCAAGCAGGAGTGACTCATAATCTGAGCAGTAAAAAAAGGGGACTTCAACCCAAAAGTTGGAAGTAAGGCATGCATGCATTCTGCTCAGGCCACAGATCTTTTATGTCTTTGGCGAAAGTATTTCAAACTGTCACCATCTCTGTCATGTGTTCTCTCAGGTAGTCACAAGCAGCAATGGTGTACATGCCTGCGTTTTTCCCACCACCACCTTATTACTGCCCCTCTGAATTAGTAGGTGGCAGACTTCAAGCTTGTGGAATCAATTCTATTTTGTTGCTGCTATTTTTAAATAGAAGCCCAAGATCCGCAAACTAGAGCCAAAAGCAAAATGGTGGTTCAAGAGATGGAGCCAGTTACAGTATTTATGAACCTCATGAGCCATGCATATGGATGCTCTTCATAAAAAAAAAGTATAAATCTACATTTGGGTTACTCCTGATCAAGGGTTCCATTCAGGCAGAAAAAAAGGCTATTATTAAATAACCAGGAGTTGGAGATTTTTTTTTGCTAATCTACTGCAAATCACACAGAGGTTCACCACTAGATCCTGGCCCACTTTCTGCTCACTACTGCTCTAAAAATGTGCTGTAGGAAAACAGGCAATCATTCCCAGTGCCATATGTGGGGCCTCATGATGAAATGCAGAGTGTGCCTCCTGGGACATCATTCAATTACTCATACATGGATAGAGTCAAAATCATGCGTCATAAAAACAAATAGTTGTATTTGGTGAGGATTGAACAAATACCACCAGTAGTGATTTTACTGGATGAGTATGAAGCATGCACGCTTTTCATATACAATGCATTATAATGTGTGTCCTGTATTATATCTCCTTTAAGGATAGTTGGACATATTACTATTGTCATAAGAAGTCCTCTTGTTGGAGTTTTATTTGCAACCTCACAAGCTGCCTGTGATTTGTATGATTGGGAGAGACTTTTCTGGGCTGCAGTGATTATGTACAGCATCTACTGTATTTATCCAGCACTAAACAATAGTTCCTTCCAGCCTTTGAATTAAAAGAGAGTCCTACCTCTCTCTCTTTCCTGGGTTAGTGCCAGTTGTTTGTTTGTTGTTAATCTGTTCATTTGGTTGCTAAGTATGTTTGCAGTAAAGAAAGCAGCATACACAAATCTGTAACTTCAAGTAAATGTAAGTAAAGAATTTTTAAAATATTTTTTCACCTACAAATGCCTCAGATTGAGTTATTGAGCCTTTAAGTGAGAGTGAATGAGAAAGGGTAGACTCTGGGAACTTGTACCTACTCTGCTTTGTGAGTCACTGTACTTCTACTGTATAGCAAATAGAATTTTACCAGAAATTCAAAACTCTGCAATCAAGTTTTATAAAGAAAATCATTATCTGCAAAATTTCATACCTTTTTCTGTACCCATGGGCAGGTTTGCAGTTGTGAAATTTTGCCACAGGCATATCAGATTCACCCATCTGTCTAACTAAACACGAAAAGTTAAATACACAAGCCTCCAGGCAAAATTAAAGGGAGAAACAACAAAAATTCTGTATTGCCTACTCTTACTTTGCAGTGGATTTCCACAATCACCAGCACTTTGTGATTCAGATCACAGGTTGCATCCAGTATTCATAAACAATTATAACCACGTGCTGCATATCTTTTACTGTAGTAGTAGTGGTGATGGGGAACTTTCAACTGTAGCAAAGGTTCAATTTTGTCAGCAATATAATATTTCTTTCTGAGAGCTAGAATAACAGGATACCTTTGCAGCCAATATTGTGATGTGAGACTAGATTTGGTGAGACATCTGTTGCATTAATTGTACAAAAGGACACAGAAAACATTAAAATAAATAAAAGGAGAGCACTGCCTGATAACACAAAAGGTTCATAAAAGATTGCCCTATGAGCATGAGAGGTTGAGAGCAGAATAGTGGAATATGAGAAAGAATGGAGAGATCAGTCTGAAAATATGAACCCAACAAGCAACAGCAGAGAAGTAGCCTTCATGTTCTAGCTGGAGGAAGAGATCAGTTGTAGGAATCTGCTAGGGCTGCAGTCACACCCTATGCAAGCAAATGGACATAAGCCCAAAGGAACATACCTATAAACAAGCAGGTATAGGAGCAGACTTCACATTTTCATGCATCAGACTATTGACAGAAAAGGAGAAATAATACAAAAGACAGCAGCCCCCGTCAGTCTGAAAATTTAACAGTTCTTTTGCAGAGCATCAGTGCATTACTGAAAGGTAGCATTTGTGGGGCGGGGGATGAATATGAGAAAGTACTTAAGACAGCTCAATGAGCTGCAGCACCTGGGAGTTTGATTCCCCACTGTGCTTTGCAAGAGAACAGCCAGCCTGTGTGGCCTTGGGCAAGCTACACAGTCCTGGGCGCCCGGAGAAGACAGGAATGTTAAACCACTTCGGAGTATTTGTACCTAGAAAACCCTGGAAAGGGTCATCACAAGTTCAAAATGACTAATGGTATGCCATTAACTAATTACAATGATTTAAATGGCTATGAACAGGTGTTTAACACACTGTCTTAAACAAAACATCAGCAGGAGAAGATGTGCTTTCGAGGGTGAGCTCCATGCTTTTAAAACTCCATTCCACTGCACAGGGTTTGCTTTTTATTACAGGGATTGGAAAGAAAGGGCAATTGTTCTTCTCCCACAGGCTGACAAAATCCCTGCCAGCAGAAAGTCTGAGGGAGGAGCTGACCTGGGCACCCCGGATACTACAAAGTGCAAGTTCCTATTCCAGTAGAAAGGTGTGTTTGTTTTACTCTGCCTGCTAGGGTTTTAGCAATATAGTTGTACAAACAGACGCCGCTAAGCAAATGAGACGACTGCAAGTGAGTTGGTTAATCAGGCCTCGCTTAGCAAGTTTCCAGTCTTGTTCCTAAAAGAGTGGGGACTACTGAGTACAGCTGAAAAACAGACCTGTCCATTAAATACCAGAGCTTGGACACATGATCACTGGCCACTCTGCCTGGGGGAGACATGGAGAGGTAGTGCAAAACAAGGCGAAATTTCCAAGCTGTTTTGAATAAATACTTAACCACAAGATGGGTGGGAATATCATTCTTTTTTATTTTTTAGAAGAAATTTGCAAAATTCACAGATTTCTTCCCAATTCCAATGGGAAGAACCAAACATCTATTTTTTTAAAATGGTGTATAAGAAGCAGCAGAACTAGAAGATTCACTCATGTGGGTACAATTCTGAGTGACTGTCTCTTAAAAGTCTGGCACCTTTAACACACACTTTAACAATTATATGCCTGGAGGAGCCATGGAGCTGCCTAGGTTTAAAAATCAGGGGGGGGGGGGGGTTGTCTCAGTCCCAGTCCCTCTCACTGGTGTGTTTGTTGGGGACACAGAAGACGGCCTTCTCAGTCTCTGTACACAGACTTTGGAACTCTCTCCCACAGGAGACCAAGCTGGCCCTATCTTTGCTGTCCTTCAGCAAGTGGATGGTGACCTTTGTCTTCAGGCAGGCTGTTTCTTAATGACTGACTGTCTAAGAGAGTTTTATTTTTAATGGGACGGTCGTGTTTTTATTCTTGTAATTTCCAATGTGTTTTTGCTACTGATTCTATCTACTAGTTTTAATATTATGTTTGTTTAATTTTTAAAAAAATACTGTAATAATATATTGTTTTAGTATTTAATATTGTTTCTTTTAATACTGTAAGCCACCTTGGATCCTTTTTAGGGAAAAGGCAGCATACAAATATTTTAAATTAATAAATAATAAATAAATAATTCATTTTTAATTTAAAAAATACCTGACCAGAATCGACACCATTTTCCAAACATTCAATGGAGAGGAATTTGAGATTTTTTTTAAAAAAATTGAACACAGGAGAAGGCAAAACCAACAGTATTTGTCCGTACTTTCACTTTTGTGTTTTATAAACATTTTATTAGTTTTTCAATATATCTACATTCAATTCGTGCTTGTTAAACATTGTGTTACATGGGTTGCTTATAATTATTTGTTTTTTGTGTCTTGGTGTCTTCTTGGTTGTCTCCAAAATCTACACAGTTTTTAAACATTTATTTTAAACCGTTCATGTGTGTATTTTAGTACACAATATTGGCTACTATCATAATATTGCTCTCAGAGTATACAATGTTCTCAAAATCCTCTAGAAACATACCTAATAAAAGTAATTCCGGTTACAAATCTATATAATTTTGAGGTGATTTAACCGACAAACTTTGTATTTTATACCAATAATAACTGAGTAGGTTCCTAACACATAATAGATGTTATCTAAAGCATTTTATACAGATTTTCTTTATATAATTGTTTAGCCATTTCTATCTCCACATTTTCTATCATGTCTATATCAATATAATATCTAATGTATATTCATTAAGTACTATTTCTTTTGCCCCATCCTTATATCTAGCTTCAACTTACCTTAAAAACCACCATGTTATGCCTTTACTCTGATTAATAATCCCTTATTTCAGTTTAATTCCCTTCTTTAATATATAAGATATGCCCCTTTACAATTCCAGAAGTTAAGTATATACATGCTTTCAACGTTGAGGGCCACCTTAATATTTTTCCCTTTTTCATGTTTCTAAGTATGTAACTCCTTCTCTTATTTGTCTTCTCCCAATTCTTGTTTCTATCTCTCTAAACATTCTGCTGTCCCTTGTGTCAACTGAAAACATTTTATACACTTGATCTATCTCCAATAGATCTTTATGCACTTGATCTATCTCCAATAGATCATCCAGGCTATTTTTAATTAATTCTGCTGATTTTCTCCCCTTATCTTCCCTTAACACAGCTAAAATTCTCCTCGGCTCTAGGGTTAGAATTAAATCTCCTAAATTTTTCCCTCTGATTTCCTCCAGCCCTTCTTTTGGTTGGCATACATCATCCACCACCCTCACATTTCCTTGTTCATTATTCCCTGTCTCCTGTTGAATATAGTTCTTCTTTAATTGCTCCTTGAATGATTTCACCTCTTGGTTATGGGATCTCACTATTTCTAAGATTGCTTGAAGGGTAGATTTTGTTTCATCCCAAAATTTCCCTTGTTGTAGCATTATGTACCAAGATGCCAAGTACTTGTATTTCAAGTAAAAGATGTTACATTGCATATCTTTATCATTGATCATACATGCGCACACTAGACCCGTAGAATGGGGATGTGAAGAATTATGGCAGAATCAATCAGGCTTGGTGAAATGGTTTTTCAAGAAAATTACTGACTGCCCTTTGAGATTTTTCATCTCCACAATATGCTTGAGACAAGTATTGTTCCTGTTCAAATTTCATCAATTTGAACAAAGTCTGCATAAATATAGTATCTTTGCTCTCTCTTTTTAATTTTTTTTATTATTTTCCAAAACAAATACATCAATACAAAACAATACAAAATACTGACTAACAATCTAAAACCCAGTGCACCCCCATACCCACGGGACCCTTTGGAGTAATTCCTTTATTACGAACCTCTTTTCCAAAATTGTATTGATTGTTGGCTTTCCCGTTTCCTTTCACTAATACAAATTCAATAAATCTACCCCAAATAGCATAAAAAATATTCAAACTTATTTCCCCTCTTTTCATCTTTAGTTCAGTAGTCAATTTGTCATTTAACACAATGTCCCATACTTCGTTATACCAATCTTCTAATTTGATATCATGTTTTTCTTTCCAGTATCTAGCTATTAATAATCTAGCACTTGTCATAAAATTAGAAATCAATTCCTTTGAGTATTAATCAAGTTCTCTCTTCTCAAAAATTGACAACAAAGCAATTTTTGAGTTAAATTCAATATCTTTTCCAAATATATTACATATTTCCTTAAAAATCAATTTCCAAAATTTCTGAATCAATTTACACTCCCACCATATATGATAATACGTTTTATTTATTTTCTTTGTGTCTCTTTCCCCTTCTCCAGATCCACCACTGCTCAATTTAGTGGTGGGGCTAAGAGATACTTTTTTTCTGTTAAAGGGATTATTCTGTCCAGGGATAGTCATAGAGCAGTATAGTTAAGATTTTGTATCTCAACCACTAGTAACAACGATGTTAAATTGGCTGATTTATTGCTTCTTCTTTTGCCGGCTGCCGACGACTTGCAAGCAAGCTAATTCAGCTGCTTCTTTCCGCCCGCTGGTTGATTGGGGAGTTTCCTGGATCAATCGTGGGTAACCGCTGTCCCCCCTCCGTGATCAACAGGCTTCTCCCCCATTTCACCACCTCTTCAGGGTGGTTTTAACCCCCTGAGGGGTACCAAACAGGTTGGAATTCAGCCCAGGAGATGGAACTTAGTCCTTCCCCCATGGCATAATGGCCTGATACCCTTCCAAATTCAAAAGCTTCCTCATCAATGCCTGCCCCTTTTATCTCTGGACAAGTCTTTCTTTATCAGATAAGGAACAGCAACCACAGTATATCTTAGAACAGTATCCCTCCCCCAGAGGTATGTACTTTCTGCACTTAAGGTTGCTTATGTTTTTTGAGATCAGGGATAATTATGGTTATTACCAAAGATTGCATGAGGAACAGTTATCCCTAAAAGGGAAAAGTGCTCCTAGCACACTGGATTTAGAAAATGCTATTTGAGACATAAGATTCCAGGGGTGAATCATAGTTTACACATTCGGGGGGTGAATCAAAGGTTGAATAAAGCTGAAAGGTAGTCAACAAGACCAGACTTGTCTGTCTTTCTGTCAAATTGTTATCTCTGGCGGAGGAAGCTTGGAGTTTCCTACAAAAAAACATAGTAAGCCACAATAATCAGCAAGAATGGGAGCCCAAAGGTGGCTTCCCAATTGGGTGTCCTCCAGATGCATTTGATCATGACGTTTCATCACCCTGAGCCAACGTGGGCAATGGAACTCAGCTAATCTTGATGTCATCAGGTAGAACTGGATGATACAAGCCTGATGAACTCCTGTTAATATAGTATATTTTATACATTTTAAACAAATGAGATTTATATCCCGTATTTCCACCAAAAACTGGCACTCAAAGTGGCTAACAGCAAACAAACCTAGATAAAAAACAAATGTAACTAAAACTTCACATACAGGTTAGAATCAAATCCATAAAAAGAAACAACAGCCTCCTTCACTTCTAGCCCAGTTTAAATGTGAAGACCTGTTTACATTTTTACACTACAACTCCTAGAATTCCCCAGCCATCTTGGCTACTGACCGTACCGTTTGGGAGATTCTGGACTCACTAAGTAACATTTCCTAGCCCGAATAATCATAGATATTGTCTAGGCCATCCATTTTCAACTAGGTCCATGTGCCCCCCCCCCCAGGGGCACTGGCATATTTGAAGGGGGTCACAGACTGAAAAATGTGAGAAGAGGATTTGCAGTTCATCTGTTTGTGTTGTATCCTTGTTTGACAGGGAGCCCTGGAACTTGAGAAGAGCTCCTAAAAGGGCAGTGGCCAAAAAAAGGTTGAGAATGGCTGGTCTAGGCTACACTAAAGAGATTGTTCATATGTGACGTGAAGTCATTATTTCAAATTTGGGGCTAACATGGAAGAGCTTTGATTATATTTTTTTGCACTGAGGTCAATGAAATCCATAAAAATAAATGATTATAGAGCTTAACAAGAACACTTACAAAATCCTTGGTGATGACACGGGTGTTTAGTAAAAGCACAAAAGACAGAAGCAGGGCAAAACTCTACAGCCTCCTCAGATCCAACATTGCCTCTTATGAAACACACAGGCAACCTTGGATATTCATTGTGTTACTTTGAGGCTGATGAAGAGGGATCTGCTGCAAAGTTATTCTGACTGTAATGCAAGAACCTTAAAATAACTTTTTGTGTTTGCCTACAGGTACGCCTTCATCTGCTTGAGGCAAGCCACCTGGGAAAATGGGACTGGCGTCTTCTGGAGAGAAAGCTGAGTCCAAACGGGGCCCCAAGTTGAAAGTAACATTCTCTTCTGTTATCCCTTTCTCACTTTCATCTATTTTTGCTTTTTCTCCCCCGCCACCCCTTTCCAATGAACAGGCAGGATGGGGGCAGCCAAGGTTCATCAGCCCAAAAAATGGGGGTCATGCCTCCCCCCCTCCATTCCACACCAGAATTACTAGTTGCTCTTTCTGCCTTTTCCCTCCACTCTTCCCTGCGCTCTTGGAGATAGGAGGAGGCATCCGTCCTGATATTGTATGCAGAAATCTTTCTCCAGGCGATCTTTTAATTCCGCAAGAAAATGTGCTCATATTTAAACCACTGCATTCCTGAGGCAAGCATATGAGGCTGTTAAACCATTGGCTGTGGCAGCCCCCACTCTCCTGGTGACAGACACATGACTGAGTGAGCCTTCCAGACATATTTCCACCACATGTTCTCACCATCACAACCTCAAAGGGAAGGCTGCCTGAACAACACCATCAGACCCTTTGTGAACCTCTGCTTTCTAATATACAAGTTTATCTTTAAGGGCTCCACAGGAAATACACAAGTATGTATGCCTCTCCTGGATTATCATCCAATACTTCAGTTGACCTCTTCCTTCAGCAGGCATGGATGTTTCCTTCTTTTGCATTCTCAGTTTGTTGTCTTCCTCCTCCATACATTCTGTATTTTGGGAAGTTCCCTCCCTCCCACCTTCAGTTTCAAACAAGTCCTCCCAGTCCCAACATTCATCCCCTGAACTTTACTCCAAAAAGAAACCAGCAAAAGGCCAGTACTACTGGACATAAGCCCAAACCCTGAAGATTAAGCCTGCTTGCAAGTCAGAGGTTCTCCCGATGCCGGCCAACTGTGCCAAACCAGGAGGGGGTTCTTACAAGTTTTCTCTTTTTACTTTTTTTTGTGTTTTTTTTTTAAAAAGATTTTCCCTTTCTGCTTGCCAAGATAAATCTCTAGTTCCAGCTGTGACATCTGCATTTCTCTCCTTTCCTTTCAGTTAAGGAATGACCCCCTTCCCGGCACACTCCAGCTTCACAGCTGAGGTTTCTTTTTCACTCCAAAGAAGAAGCTTCCATCCACTCTTTGCACTCTTAAAAAAAAAGGGTGAATTTTAGTGCTTGTGAAACTGACAGTCAGCACTGCTTACAAGAGGAAGGCAGCTTGTTGAACCATTGTTCAATATGCTTTGGTCTTCCAGGCTGGTTCATATACCTCAGGTCTGATCCTCTCTTTTACTGGAATCTTGTTCCCGTTTTTGGCCCTTCCTTGTCCTATAACACTTTTCTGTTCTTAGCACTTAGCCCCTAAGTCATTCACTCCTGGACTTTCATGCCTGCCACTGTCTGATGGCCAGTGTAATGCTAGGTAGGATTGATTCTGGGAGCTGCATTCACAGTAAATAATTTTTCCAAATTACAGATGGCTGCTTCATATGATACACTTTCAGTGGGTTGTGCAGTGACAAGGTTATGATTTTGAACATAAGAAGATAAGAAGAGCCCTGCTGGATCAGGCCAAGGGCCCGTCTAGTCCAGCTTCCTGTATCTCACAGTGGCCCCACCAGATGCCTCTGGGAGTACACGAGACAACTAGATATCTGTCTCCTGATACCCCTCCCCTGCATCTGGCATTTGGAGGTACCTTCCTTTTAAGCCTGTAGATTATACATCTCCATCATGGCTTGTAACCTGCGATGGATTTTTCCTCCAGAAATTTGTCCAATCCCGTTTTAAAGGCATCTAGGCCAGATGCCATCACCACATCCTGTGGCAAGGAGTTCCACAGACTAACAACACGCTGCGTAAAGAAATATTTTCTTTTGTCTGTTGTCACTCTCCCAACACTCAATTGGAGTGGACGTCCCCTGGTTCTGGTATTGCGTGAGAGCGAAAATAGCTCCCCTCGATCCACTTTATCCATCCCCTGCATAATTTTATACATCTCAGTCATGTCCCCCCTCAGGTGCCTTTCCTCTAGACTAAAGAGCCTTACTAAACACTGTAGCCTTTCCTCATAAGGGAGGTGCCCCAGCCCAGTCATCATTTTAGTCACTCTCTTCTGCACCTTTTCCAGTTCCATGATGTCTTTTTTGAGGTGTGGTGACCAGAACTGTACGCAATACTCCAGGTGCAGGCGGCCTTACCACCATTTTGTACAATGTTGGCTGTTTTATTTTCAATCCCCTTTTTAATGATACCTAGCATGGAATTGGCCTTCTTCACTGCTGCCGCACACTGGGTTGACACTTTAATCGAGCTGTCCACCAGCACACCAAGATCTCTTTCCTGATCCGACACTGACAGCTCAGAACCCATCAGCTGATAACTAAAGTTTTTAAATTTTTTGCCCCAAAGTGCATTATTTTACATTTTCTTATATTGAAATGCATTTGCCATTTTGCTTCCCATTCTCCCAGTTTGGAGAGAGCTTCTGGAGCTCTTCACAATCCCTTCTGCTCTTCACCACCCGGAAAAGTTTCATGTCATCTGCAAACTTGGCCACCTCACTGCTTATCCCTGTCTCCAGGTCATTGATGAACAGGTTGAAAAGCACCAGTCCCAGGACAGATCCCTGGGGCACACCGCTTTTCACCTCTCTCCATTGTGAAAATTGCCCATTGACACCTACTCTCTGTTTCCTGGTTCTCAACCAATTCTCAGTCCATAAGAGGACCTGCCCTCTTATCTCCTGACTGTGGAGCTTTCTCAGCAACCTTTGGTGATGGGCCACGTCAAACACCTTCTGAAAATCCAGATAGACCCAGATCCACTGGTTTGCCCACATCCACATGCCTGTTGACCTTTTCAAAGAATTCTAAAAGGTCTGTGAGGCAAGGCTTACCCTTACAGAAGCCATGCTGATTTTCCCTCAGCAAGGCTTGTTCTTCTATGTGTTTTAAGATTTTATCTTGGATGAGGCTCTCCACCATCTTCCCTGGAACAGATGTTAGGCTAACCGGCCTGTAGTTTCCTGGGTCCCCCCTCCTTCCCTTTTTAAAGATTTTTAAACGTTTTGGGACAAAAGGAGATTGGACAGATTTCTGGAGGGAAAGTCCATTACAGGTTACAAGTCATGATGGGGATGTATAATATCCAGGCTTAGAAGGAAGGTACCTCAAAATGCCAGATGCAGGGGAGGGGTATCAGGAGACAGGTAACTAGTTGTCTCGTGTGCTCCCAGAGGCATCTGGTGGTGGCACTGTGAGAGACAGGAAACTGGACTAGATGGTGCTCTTGACCTGATCCAGCAGGGCTCTTCTTATGTTCTTATGTAGCATTCCCCAGTGCCTAATGAATCTAAACCCCTCCCTATGACACCACCGTCTCATCCACGTATTGAGACCCCTGAGCTCCGCCTGCCAAGCTGGCCCTGCGCATGGAACATGTAGCACTTCTGAGGACCTGGCTTTGAGCTTCCTCCCTAACAACCTAAATTTGGCTTCCAGGACGTCACAGCTACTTTCCCCACGTTGTTGGTGCCAACATGCACCACCGCTGCTACCTTGTCTCCAGCACACTCTACCAGCTTATCTAGACGAGACATGATGTCCGCAACAGGCAGGCAAGTCACCATGTGGTCTTCACAACCATCACAGACCCCTCGGTCTATGTTTCTGACAATCGAATCACCCACTACCAGAAGCCCCCTCCCCCCTCCCCACAAGGAGTATCCTCAGTGTAACTGGAAATAGGTCTGTCACCTGTAGAAGGGGTCCCCTCTAGGGGATGGTTTCCCTCTTGTCCAGATTGGCGTCCTCCAGCCTGGAGACGTCCAATCTCAGCAGCTGAGGAGCTGCTTGTCTGTGGGTGGGACGATGCCTGAAGGTCCCTGGAAGTGTCACCATGGTCCCTCTCTCCCTGTTTCTGCTTCTCCCAGTCTGCAACCAAGACCTCAAAGGAGCGAACCCGTTCCCTGAGTTCTTTGAGCTCCTTGCCATGAGGACACACCCATGACTTTTGCCGAAGAGGCATATAGTCATACATATGACATATGCAAAACACAGGATAGCCCCTGACCCACTGCTGTCTGTCTGACTGCATGCTGATATTTGTTTACAGCTTGCCAAACCTTTTCTCAAGGGAAGTGACAGGCAGTATCTGGGGCCCTGCCTTCCTCGCCCGGCTGCTGAACTCGCACAGCTGCTAAACTCGCTGTGTCTTCTTACCGTGCACTTTCCTGCACTGCGGCACTTCGTTGCAGGAGGCACTCGCACTTGCCACATTCATGCTGTCTTAAAGCATTCATAGATTATTCAGCTTCAAACTAAACATTTTTTTACAACCCAGAGAGCATGTTTTCACATTTTGACATCACAGGCATGTAAAATGCTACTATATAATTCCCTTAAAAATAGTTTGGGAATTTTCCATATTTCCTCTCATTTTCCAATTTACTGAAACTGCTAAATGGTTAAAAAAACAAAATAGTCCTTACATTTGCTTGATGACATTTTCATCATTAAATACATGAACAAATGTTTCTATTTCATAAACAAAGTGCCAAGCATTTACAATAAAGAGGAAAATGTACCTGTATTTTCAGCATTACAAGGCCATAGCTTTACATGTGACTCATAATGAAAACTTATAAAAAGTGTGTTTTCTGGAAGAAAAAAATAAAATAAAAGTAAACAACTAAGACTTGCTGGATTTGTACATGCTGACAAATGGATATGTAAGTATTCAAACCAGAAGTGGCAAACATTCAGATTAAACCATAACAAGTCTCTTTTGCTTTAAGTTGAACAAATACTTTGAATAAAGAAACATAACAGGTTGTACCCTAAGCTTTGAAAAGTTACTTTTGTAGTAGACAACTCCCAAATCCCCAAGCCAGCTTGCCCAGGAGGCTGAGGGGTCCCTACAATTGTCAGAGGTGATTGGAGATGGGACAGTTGACCAACTGCGTGAGACAGCCTTCACGCCCAGTCCCACATTGTCACTGAGACCATTAGGGGAAACTTCTTGGGGAGCTACACAGAGGGCTGCAGAAGAGAGAAGGATGTGGACAAATCCTGAATGCGAACTTTCCTCAGACTTGTGCCAGGCAGGACCCAACCTCATTATTTCTGCTTTGTGGTTATCAACCACAAAGAGCTTGAACAAAGCACTTCATATCTAACTGATACTGTCTGGGCAAATGACGACAATGAATTATACATACATATAGGAGGGAAACTGCATTTTTAAGAGTAAAAAAGACATGGTTCAAGTAACAGGCAGAGGGAACTCTATTCAATTGTGAGTTTGCCCTCAGAGAAGCAAGTGTTGGGCTTTCCACTCAGGATTGGAACAGTTCCCCTGCCAAATACAGTAAAATGTAAAAACTGACTGAAGTAGTTGTAATGATGAAAGACAATGAACCTGACCAGAAAAAGCAGGAGATGGGTGGAGCGAGCAACGGATGCCCTACAAGAAATGAAATCTAACACTTACTAATTATAGCCACTATTTTTAAGCAGCTTTCCTAGTGGTGCAATTCCACTTATGTTGAATTATAAGCAACTCCCACTATGCTCAATGGGGCTTACTCTCAAGTATGTATGCATGGCAGGAGTGATCAACATGTGGTCCTCAGGCCAAGAGCCCAAGAGTGATCTACATTTCCATTACACCCTACTGGACAAGGAAGAATCTTAACACTAATAAATTATTTCCAAGCTCTCCAAGGAGGGTTTTGCTGTGTCCCCAATGGGGCACACCTATTATTATTGCTTATTGCTGCCTGGTTGTTACTTCAGATTAATCCAACCACAGGTCCAGCTGAGAGGAAGAGCTCTCTCTCACACACAAAGAATCCTGTCCAGTTCCTCAAATTCTGGAATTCTTGAGAAACCTAAAAGGCATCCCATTGCCATTCTTGCATTTCTGCCAAAAACCAAAATAAAGGGTGAGAAGGGGGGCACTTTTACATAATCAAAACCAATGAGAGAAAAAATAAACTAGACGCTAGTGAGATATATTTTCTTCCTATCTGTTATGGTTTTTGAGACCCAGTAGTGGAAGGTGATCTGTAAAATATACTTTCTCTTTGGCTGCAATCTTTAATCCTTATAAAGAAGCCACAATGAAAGTTCACATTCATTTTTGTTATGTTGTGGGTCCAGACACAACAACTGCTTCAACATACGGTCCTTTATTCCAAAGATGACATAACATACACAAGATACACATTCAATAAATTCCCATAACTCCACCCCCCAATCAAACCCTCTAGGCATCACTTCATTACAAGGTCCACCTGTTTCCTACAGCTGTCAGAACCCTCCTTTAAAGTGCCCGATACACTACAATTTTAGTGAAAATCGCCTTCCAACAAAAAAGCTGCCTCTCATATTGGAAGATGGACTGAAAGTTGCAACAAAAACATTTGGAGTATTTGTCAGGGCCCACATCCCAGCAAGGGGCGCTTAGCTCACCCCTGAATCCCCCAAAACTAGATAGGTAGCTACTTTATTGTTGAAGACTTAGATCATTTCAAATTCAAATCCCATAAATACAAACTAATAACAAAACCAACAGCAAACATTCCACTCACAAAGGGTTAAAATTATGTATAAAATTTAGTCAGTCAATGAGTCATTATAAAATAAACGTTTATAATTCCTGTAAAACTCGATTATAGAAGAAACATTACATGGCTTATTTAAACAAACAATTTTTATTATTTTTTCCAGAGAGCAGCTGATTAACAGCAGAGAGAGCAACCCTCTGTGTCCCAAATTTTGATTGAACCCTTGCAATAAGAAGTCCTGAACTATTTATTGCCCCTTCTTCTTCTTCTGCAAAGCTGGCTCAAAATGTTTTGCGACTTGAAGGGGAGCAAGCAAATCATCCCCTTCTCCTCCTTCCTGTCAGTAAAAATGCAACCATGATAAAATAACCAACAATTGGCAATAGTTTCAAAGTGTCTGAAGTGGCTTGCCTTACTTTATCTAATGGTAGGGCCAGTCTTGACTACCTGTTTATCTCCATGCTGGGGATGGGCATTACTCTCAATTTCTTACTCTTCCAGTCCTATATAAATTCCTCCATTATATTTGAGGGTTTGTTTTTAAGTCTGCATGAAAATTCTAGGCATTTGTGTGAACTATATTTCTAATATATGCAGTTTATATGCAGTTTTGTCTAGGACATATATTTTTTTTGCAAATAATTCTCCAATATATTTTAATCGTTTTTTCAGTAATGTACATATTGTACATGTACATATTTTTAAACGAGAAAATTCCACTGGAAAATTTTTTAAAGGGCAAGTTTCAAAGGATGAATGAGTTTCAGTTTCTTATATTGGTTTGAAACAGTGTAATTGGCTAGGTTTCCATGAGAAAGAGCAGCAGCCTGTGCTGCCTTTCCTTCTCTCCACTGCATGGAAATATTAATGATAAAACCAATGCACTAATGTTTATTTGAAAATTAAGTTACTAATATTAATTGGTTTTGTGGTAACCAGTATAATAATTTACTGCATTCATCATTAGTAACATTTTGGTGTTCATGTACAAGACCATGAACATACCTTGATACTCACTGGAGAGAATGTTTGGTATAAATGAAACTAACAGACAAATAAAAGCAATGTCCAGTTGCCGCCACACCAGAGAGGTACCATATAACAGATACACAACTACTCTTAGCGGGGGGGGGGGGTAGATAGCAAAATGCGCTTGGAAGTGGGAATTGACATCAATAACATTCAGTTCCTTCTGCCTTGGGGGGGGGGGGAGAAAGACCTTTCTCCTCCAAACTGTACTTCAACTCATTATCATAAGGAGAAATGCAGGTAACCAATCTGGGTATAGCTAGGTTACAAGTACATATGGATATACCTGTCCTGCTTTCTTGTCCTTGGCTTTTGCCAAAGCAATTTGGGCACTGTGGTTTTGATCAGAATCTTGACAATTCTGTCAGAGGTCCTTATTCCTTCTTGCAACACAGAATTACGGTTCCCAAGATTTGGTGGGAAGATGACAAGGATATTGACGTAATTTAATCTGGGATGTAATCATACTAATGTATATGTATATGAAGATCATATCTTCAGAATTGTGTACACCTGACCTCCACATATTCCTGATAATGCCTGAAGTAAGGCTTTGCTTCCTGCACATGATGTGGAATTTGGGGGGAAAAACACAGGTGCTCTTTCAGAATTTATAATAATAAAAAAGTGGAATTTGGGAATACACAATCCTACCTCTCTATATGTGCTGAGGGCTTCTGAAAAGGGCTAATGAACATGTAGCGCTTCGCAAAGTAACATAAGCAAAGAATGGTCTATACCCCAAAGATAATCTAAACAACACCTTTGTTCACAGAAAAGGTCCTCCCATGATGACCTGCAATGGTAATAGTGCTTGATCTTAGAGAGAACAGAACCTGCTGTGACAACTGGTTCTTGCAGACAGAAGGTTCCAGTGCTGTCAACCGAAAGACATTACTGCACACAACCATTCAGTGGAAAATGGGTGGGTTACAAATGGAGGACAACATTTTGTGGTCGCTCATGTTATTCCATGAATGAACACAGCAGTTGCACAATAAAAACCTTCTTTAGAATTACTTGAATACATTTCACATTACTTAATCTAGAATCTGAGTGTAAACCTGAGGATCGAATTTGTATTTGGACCAACATGGGACATAAACAGACACTCCTTGCGCCTGAAATGTTATATTAGAGAAACATGAACTTTATATTCAAAACTAAAATGGCAGGGAGGTGTTTTGTGGGGTGGGTGGGTGTTTGTTGTTAGCATTTAAAAGTAGCCTGGGGAAGTCTTGTTTTGGCTGCTCTGAATGTGTGCTGAGGTGAGGAGGGGGTCTGCTTTATGTGTGTCTAGACAGCATACAGGATGCAGCATTCAAGATAAAGGTTGCGTGAGGATCCAAAGGAAATAGTATATAGTGGAGTAAAGGGAAGAGAAAGAAAAACTATGGGGAAGACAGCCAAAGGGGAAGGGAGAGCTGGGGAAAACAAGAAGGAAGCAGTGAACTCCCTTAGAAGCCAGCCAATGGAAAGGCCTGCAAAGGGTTAAACTACTCCCAGAAGAGGACTTCTAAAGAAACAATAAGAAACCTATCAGCCTATTGGACAGCTCCTAGCGACCCAGGGCCAATGGGAAGAGCCTGCCAGCTGAGAAGGCTTTTTGGTGAACAGATCAAGAGGAGTGCAGGGTTAGAATGGAGCAGGCAGTCGCTCTTTCTTATGCCTTTGTCAGGCCTCAGCCAGCGTGCTTTGAAGAAAACTTGCTCAGTCACTGCACAGCCTGCAGATAAGAGAAATCTGCACAATTTTCATAAGGGCAATGTAGCTGTTTGTGGAAAACGGGTATGAAGGCATTGCTGAGCAACTCAGCTGTGCCTTTTGCCAATCCTGTATGACTGCCATTACCACAATCTGTTGTTTCGTTAAAGATGCCATTTTATCATCAGAGCATCCCCTTGAAAACTGAGTCAAAACACGCCTTTGTGCTACAGAATACCAGAGTTTGGAAAAGTTGGGAACAATTGTTTCCCAGGATTCCTTACCTAGCACACCTGCTGGATATGCTGGCTGGGCAAGTTTCACAGTTAGTTTTCCCACCTCTGAGGAATACACCAGTGAGCCACTGATAAGCTCTGCTGCCATATGCAGATATGATGAAGGCAGGTCCTATTTAACACCAAAGTAGGAATATTAAAATTAATGCCAAACTTTGGTTTCACAGGCATTGCTTTGCTTTTTTGAGTCTCCGTCCCACATTTCTTCCACTGATTCCTACAAAGCAGCCATAACAGTAGATGGCACCTATTTTAGTCCAGTTGCTTCTGGATGGACATTCTCCTTCATGCCTCTCCCTCCCATGTGGTTCACATTTGAATGATATCCGAGTTATGCATTTTCCAGAAATAGGAAAGAAATACGTCCTGTAGATCTTCATGTTCTGGATGTAGGGCCAGGAGAAATCAATATGCAGCCTGGATTCAGGGACCTACAGGAAAGGTTGTGGTTGATAAAAATTGTCTTTGTACCAAAGCTAAATTACAGATTTTAAAAAATTAAATAAAACAAAACCACACCAACCCTTGGTCTCTGCAAGGTCCATGAGCTGGTCCCCTTTGAGTCACACGCTGTGTGTGGGAGTGGGAATCAAGCCCACAGATGATGTGGATCTATTAATCAGCTACAAGATGCTGAAGTTATCTCTTGAAGAATTCCAATCTTCCTCTCCACCCCAGGAGATGATTTACTGAGTGCAACAGTTTCCCAGGCTGCAAAGCACATGCAGCAACATCCCAAATCAGACAGGAAAAGTAGAAACATCCTGCCTCTCTTCACAGTTCCACACAAATCAGTCTAACCAGTGCAATTTATGATTCTGAGGCTTTAAACAAGAAGGCAATTCACCTTAAATTCTGTGTTGCCTAGAAGTAAGCCCCACTGAACTCAGTGAAACTTTGTTTGGTTGTAGACACGAACAGGATTGTGCTATTAAGCAAATACCTAAATACCAAACTATATGATCATATCACTTATTTCTTTAAAAGACATAAGAAGCTATAGGTATTTAGGAAGGAGGGAGTTTGCCCTATGAGGGACACACACCTACCACATCTGTATGATTTTCATTTCCAGGCAGATAGAATACTTATGAGGAGACATTCAGATTTGGAAAAATGGCATGTGTTAAAAGGTTGTCCCTGCTCCCACAGCCCTGTTATCTCAATACTGTTTGAGGGGGCTACTTTTGTGGCTACTTTTACTTGAGGGGTGAGGGTGATGGATGGACTGATCACAGATCTTCTAAACCACATTATGTTTGCCTTTCAGGACACAGTAGATAAGATACTGTTTTCATTTTCTGACTCCAGGGACTAAATAAAAGTGTGCATTTATGCCTTATCTGGATGTGGCCATTAAGCAATTTTTAAAAAACTAACTTCACAACCATTGCTTCAGAGCATAGCCAAAGTGAGAGAAGTATGACTCTACATCGCTATTGCAGAAGCTTTGGGCCAATATGCCAGTTACAGAAGGTCTCTTCCACACCGGTTGACTAGGCTTCAATCTAGATCTTGCCCCTTCCATAATAACCCCCCCCCCCCCAAGGCCAAAGGACAAGCCATGCAGAAGGTTCATGGAGTCCATTTAGACTCTGTCTGGATCAAGGCAGAGCTTAAAGCAGGAAGACTCCTGTCCCTACATAGGAAAGAAGACAACTTCAAAGTCCAGAAGGCATTCTTCTCCAGAACTTGCCATGGGCTGCCAGCCTCCATCACTGTGCTGCAGAAATCTGGTAGCAAATTTAAAAAGCCAATTTCCAAGGAACCATAAAAATCCCTTTCATGAGCATCTTCTGCTTCACTTAGCTTCAGATTTTAGCCAATTTATTTCAGAAGGCCCGAGGCTGCAACAATGTCGGCCGGTGCATAGAAACCATCAGCCATATGTGAGGCACCCCCACTATATAGGCTGTCTCTCAAGACATGGCCAGATGGGCAAACATATTACAGCAAATTAACAGGGGAAAGCATGATTTGTCCCAATGAGACCAGGACTTAACAATATTAGTGTCTACATTGCCCTGCAAAAGCCAGGAAACAGTTTATCTGTCAATGTGCACCAACAACCCATATTTGTTCTTGACCACCAAAAGCTCAAGAATGTTGCCAGATCTAGCCCAGTTATTTCTTTCTTTGAACCAATTAAAAATCACCTCGAAACAGAGATGGTCCTGAAATATCTTACTGCTATAGCAAAGTAGCTACAGAGAGGACTAGCTTATTGCACTGGAAACACAGCTGGGTTTAGTTAGTTAACTGTGACTGACTAATCTGCCATCAAGTAAAGATTTTCAGGGTGAATTTACTTCAATCATTCCTCTTTGAAGAGATTTCATATTAGATCTGTGTGATAACACTGTTCCACTTCTTTCTGGCTCCTCTAATGAAGGAAAAAACCCTTTACCATCCCTATAGTTCTTGTACTTTACATTACAACATACATCAACAAATCCATGCAAAGGTGGATATAAAGGAAGTAATTCAGATTCCTCTCTTGGTGTTCTTTCAAATATTTATTATTCACAGGCTTTTGCTTTCAAACAAGGATGGGGAATGTGTGGCCCTCCAGATGTTGTTGGACTGCAAATCTCATCTGACTTAGCCAATATTGTCAGTGATGTGGGATCATGGGAAGTCCACCAGCATCTAAAAATCTGCCCATTACCCACCCTTGTTTTGGCCTATTACAGTTAAATGGTCCAGGAACTAATGGTTATAGACTTCCTGCTTCTCTCTAAGACATGCACATCACCAGCTAGGGGAGATGACTGATCCTTCTTCCTGGACCACAGCCCCAGCTAAGGGGAAGGCAACACTTAGGCTAATCCCACTGATTCAGTGGATCTACCCTATTTGGGATTAGCAACTGGATTTAGCCCTAGATGTGGTTCTTTTATATTATCCCTAACTCAGACCAAAATCTATTCTCCTTCATATAATCTGGGACATAGTCTTTAAAAATACATTATTTTATGTTTCTGACAGATTGCATAGCTCCTGCTCTAGACGACAGTTGAACCAAGAGATTTCACCAATCCTTCTGAAAGGTGAAGACCAAATTCCATGTTAAATGCAAAGAAACTGTACCAAATTCTGAATAGACTGTTGTTAGCTTGAAAACCCACATGAAGAGAGCGAAGCTGAAGGGAGTGTAATATTTTCTCATGTCATTTCTTTGTTCCATCCCCTCCCAGTTTTCCCTGGGGAACAATCTGGAGCGGAGAAGTAGTAACCAAGAAAAAGGGTTATCTTTGGTATTTCTCAGTAGGCCTCTCTTAAATCAGTTTTGCAAGCTTACAACAAGAAAAAAAAACTGCTAGGATCTAATTACACACACTTTTGCATGCAACATACAGTTTGTCCCTCAGAGGCTAAGGAAACAGCTCATTTAGGTTTTCCAGCTCGTTCTGTGGCAGACACAGAAGACAATCCTGGGTCCACATTGAAAAAAGAAACTGAGTGAATTCATGATGATGTCAAAATCTTCCAGACACACCATGTCAACCACATTAGAACTTTGTGGTCAGAATAACCTAGTCATGAAAAATGGCAGAAACACTTCATCCTTGCCATTCACTGAAAAGGAATGTCAAAAGACCCCAATAGTTTATTTAAAACCGTTTTGGAAAGGGCAGGGAGTTTGTGTTGTGTGTTTTGCTTTTGTCTTTCTTCATTAAAAAAAACCAATCTACATAAGAAAATTGTATCTAATCTTTCCCTTAGTGGAACTTCTAAGTTCATACAGATATAGAGAACATGCCTGCTGGGAAAGCCCCACAGATTTAGCTATATTGCAACATCCTGCTCCTTCTCACTCATTACATTTTCCTTAACTATACCTAGACTATGGACATTCTGGCCATACTAGAGGTCCTTTTATAGCTAGGAAAAGATTGTAGGGAAGGCGAGGAGATCAGATATCCAAAAGTAGTCTGGCCCTACTAGGGAAGACACATAGAATGAGGAACACATAGAGGGACTACATCACAACCTGCTCACCAGCTGGAACCTGAGTGGACTCAGCAGTATGATCTCAGAGGGACAAAGATGCAACATTCATTAGTTACAGAAAGGCAATTAAAGCACTGGATTTTTGTAATCTAAACTGCAGCTAGAGAGGATGGCTAGCAATATTATCTTGCAATGCCCCTTTCCCTAAGCTGCTTTTTCCACCAGAAAAAGATGCTTCTATCGACAGCCTCTTCTGCAGCAAATAATACAGTGGTGCCTCGACTTATAAACTTAATTGGTTCCGGAACTCCGGTCGTAACTCGAAATGGTCGTAAGTCAAAGCATCATTTCCCATAGGAATGCATTGAAATGCAATTAATCCGTTCCGGCCGAAGAAAAAAATCACCAAAAAAACAACAACAACAAAACAACACTGCAAGACCCATCGGAAACGCAATTAATCCATTCCGGCCGAAGGGGGGGGGGGGAGAAAAGCAAACAAACCGTGCAAGACCCATCGGAAATGCAAAAAAAACAAACAAAGCAAAAAGCAAACAAACCATGCAAGACCCATCAGAAATGGGGGGGGGGGGGACCCAAAAAGCAAACAAACCTCCCAAGAGCCATCGGAAATGGGGGGAAAAAACCCAAAAAACAAACAAACCCCGCAAGACCCATCGGAAATGGGCAAAAAATACACCAAAAAACAAACAAACCCTGCAAGACCCATCACAGCATAGAAACATAATCCCACCACCAAGCCCAAAACCACGCTGCAAAACCCACCCAGAACAGTTTTTAAAAAGCAGAAAGCAGCACCTTACCTTACCAGGCAATCCGAAGCCTCCTCCGATTGCACTCACTCTAACCATTGGGGCGAAAGAGCTACAAAGAAGCAGCCTCTTCGCCTACCAACAGTTAGCAATTTGAATTCCCCGCCTTTTCCCCCTGCCTTTTTCTGTTCATAACTGGAAGCTCCGGCCACAAGTTGAAGCAACATTTTGCAGCCGGAGCTGGTCGTAACTCGAAATGGTCGTAAGTTGGGACGTTCGTAAGTCGAGGCACCACTGTAGTTTGGTGATGGGTGGGGGTTGTTAACATAGACTTTTGTTACGACTATAGCAGAAGAAGGATGGTTAACTTCTCTCTCTTTACATGCTGTGTCCCTAATGTTGCCTGTTCCTCCTACAGCTGCTGTCATCATTACAAGATGCATCACGATGATAGCATTCATGCATTAACTGCCCCTCAAACATAGCAGGGCTGTCTTATTCCAATTTAAAGCGAGTGAAGTCGTACATTTTCCCACTGTAAATCATTACATCCAGTCTAAAATTACCTAACTATACCAGTGGTCATCACTAAGATCATCCCTCTGGTGGCCATCCATCTCACTTTACACGGCACCCCACAAGCAATCCTCCTCTATTGAAGATCTTAATGTAGTAGGTATCTAAGGAGACAGGCAGGTATGATTTACAGGTCATAAATTACTGCGGATTAACAACTACAATAGCAAGGCTCACTTGAGATACAATCATTTCCATGCCCTATTTTGATGGCTTTGAGATTAAAATGTCTATCTGAAGACATGAATAACCCAACTACTGACCGGAGGGGATCAGAACACAGATGCTGCTACTAGACACTCTGCTGGCTTTATGCACAATATTTGTGACCAGGGAGGAGAACTGATTTCATTCAGACTGCAAGTGAAAAAACTAACAGAATGGCTATTATTTTCATAATTATAAAGCCACACATGTAGCAGTTTAAAAAATAAAGCTGCCATGGAAGTGTGTGAAAACTGCTTGCCAGAAATATCTATGGCAAGTAATTCAGTACCATTCCAAAACAAACAAACAAACAAACAAACAATTCAACACATGCAAATAACAAGAACAGTCATACAAAATGTATATATTTTTTATTCTTCTGGAGACTGATTAAACAATATGAGCCAGGTATTCTGTAACTGCTTTAAGCTAGAACACTCATTTGCCCATGATGGTTTGGGTTAGTGGGAAATGTAGCCAAACATCCAAAAGGCACCAGGTGAGGAAAGGATGTGCCATATTAAACTATGCACTTTTGCTTCACAGTTTGAACCAAACAGCAGTTGGAGAGGAATACTGTGGGAATCCAGGCACCACTTTTCCTTATCACCATGTTTCATGTTGCACTTTCTTGTATAGTATTTTGCTTCCAAACTGATCAGCTCTGACCTACTTGCTTCTCCTTAAGATGCAGCATGCACTCGAAACAGAAATGAAAACACTGAAGAGGAAATCCACTCAGGACTGAATGAAAGGTCAGAAGAAAGAAGAAAAAGAGGTGCCAATCTCTTAACTTGCAGCGATTTGTCACCAAAATTATGTCACTGGAGTTATGCTGGCATAAGTATGTAACAGGATACCAGCCAAAATGTCTACCCCCATTCTACAACCATCTCAGATAGTGACAAGCTCTGTATCTTGTGGCAATGAATTTTGTTAAGTTAACTATGTATAGTGTAAAGCAGTACTTTATTTTGTGTGTTCTGAATACACTGCAAAACACACATACCCCAGTCCCACTTCTGGAAAAAAAATGAGAGTGGAGTATGTTTTGCAGTATATTCAAAACAGACCAAAAAAGAATACTGCCTTACACAATACATGGTTAAAAATTTATAGTCATTCCACATATGGAAGGTGTTTCAAAGATTTGGTGGTCTTTTCTTTCATCTTTTCAAGCATGATGGCATTGAAATCTAAAATGCTGAGGGTCCACAAGTTGAGAACTATTGCTCAAAAGAGAGGAGAACCAGAGTTATGATGCATACAAAGGCATTACTACAATAGCCATATTGTTTTTGATCACCTAAAAATCCCTAACATTACATGCTACCACAAATGGATAAAGCAATCCTAATCTGGCCCATATAAATGGGAGAACATTTTGCCTAGCCATTGCTACATCCAGATTCTCCCCACACACACACACACACACACACATCCCAGTTTCAAAGAGAGATAATATACTTGCATCAGACTCAGAGACAAAACTAGGCTGAGGCAACTAGGACTCTGCTACAAGGTACCAAAATTTAGACACTGTGCTTCTTCCCTGATTTGACTCTGATATTTGCTCTACTGTTACAGGAAATGACATTTGTAAACCACAGGCCTTGGTGAGAATACAACAAAATAGCTCACCCTCCTGTGAGCTGAGAAGCAAATTCTTGCAATTTCTCATCCTCGCTTGCGAAGACAAGCAAGGCTTTACATCCCCATCATAAAATGCAAACATAAAGACTCCTAATAAAATTATGTTTACGGACTATGACTGCAATTCCATACACAGTTTCCTGAGAGGACGCTCCATTGAATTCAGGGATACGTACTTAATTCTGATTATGCAACTTGTAAAATACACAGAGTGTTAATGAAACATCTTTGGACAACTGAAACACAGCCTTGAACTTTTACTAAAAAAATGCAAACAGTCTCACAAAGAACTGGTACAATTTAAAGTGCAATCTGTTTGACTGTTTTCCTGATTTTCTTATTTCTTCTTTCCTATTCCGTCACAAACAAGTAGAAAACTTGAAAGCCTCCTTACTTCATCTTCCTGCCAGAGAAATTTCCCAGGCAGCATTCTTATAAATGACACCATCATTCTTGCTCTGTAAAGATGCTGCACTCGTCCCCACTGCACCGCCACAATTTGCTGGGGGTTTTGTGTGTGTGTGTGTTTTTATAATTACACACCATCAAGTCAATTATGGTGACCCGTTTCAGGGCTTCCTAGGAATTCAGTACTAAGAAATAGTTTACCGTTCCCTTCTTGTGGGGGCGCTCTCTGACCGTGCAGCTTGCCCAAGGTTATCCAAGTTGGCTGTCCTCCTGGAGGCACAGTGGGAAATCATACTCTGGCTCCACACCAGGTACCTAACTCACTAAGCTATCCTGCCAACTATACTATTGCCATCAACTTTTGATTTATTATTTGTTCATTAGCTTAAACTTAATCTTTGTATGAGATCGTTCTTTGTTCTCCTGAGAAAAAGCATAGGAGTGCAACATCCTCTGAAACAAAGACTTGAGCAAAATAATAAATATTCAAAAACCATTAAGCTTTCCAACTACCATCACTGTCTCTTCCATCAAGATTCTTTCTTTCTATATTTGTTTTAATTTTTAAACACTTTAACATTTAAGCTCTCCTCCTGAAAATTCATGGTGCATTTGTCTTATTCTCAATTTACTTTTGTTTTGCCAGAACTGTTCAATTTTTTATTTTCTTCATTTGAGAAGACATCCAGAGTTTTAAGAAAGAATTTCCCCCCTCTTTCATTTTGCCTGTTAAATATGCAGTCATTCTCCTGGATGATACATTTTATCTGAGCCACTACTAGAGTGGTTTTAAATAACATCCAAGTATCATAAAGATATTTGCACACTGTGAGCTAGCTTTTCAAACAGAGTTGGGTTGTGACTACATGAGTAAATAGTATGAGATTTGCTACAGATGTAAAATGGATGCATTAGATTTTTTAAAAAACTGATCACACAGCTCAAAGGCCAATGTGAATCAGTCTGGCTCTTTTTGATTCTGAAGTGGAGTTTTTCTTCCCTGGGATTCGACTTTTTTCAAACCGGAATGATTCAGATAGTGTTTTTCTAGTGTGATCAGTTATTCCATTCTCCAAGAGGTTGAGGGGAGGTATGATTGAGGGTGGTATTCTAGTGACATATTAAGCTGTGTGTGGTATTTTGGACAGTAGGAACACTCACCCCCCACTAACACCCCAGTATCTCTGTCCATAATTGTCCCAAGATGTGGTTTTTATTTTTTATTTTAAAATATACCACTGAGTGTAGTGCTAGATCACCTTGTCACTACATTGATACATTGGTGTATTCCTAGATCAGCTTTCCATGGAGAAAAAAAAATATAAAAATTGATGTGAAATAGAAACATCAACAAACTACAGCAGACTACTGTGTTTCTGCATTATATATGTCTATGTGTTTTATGTTATGGAGACTTTCGGATAATTCTCTCTTTTCCCTACCACCATGCAACACTTTAAACAGTCCACCAGACTTACGATGAATCATAAAAGGAGATTGGCAGAGTGGCATCAAAGGAAAGGGGACTGTGGGCTGTGGCATGGGTCAAACTGCATGGGATTGACATGGCATTGTGTATACTGGGACCGAAACAATCCACTGTCTCCGCATGACCACCTAATTCAAACAGAACCATAAAATAGACTGCAAATCAAGCCACAGCAAAGCCAAATTGCCAGAGTAATCTCAGCCTGAGGTTAAAAAAAACCCAATGCAGAGGTGGGGGAGCAGCCTTTCCATTAAATTTGATGGTGGTGGATTGCCCTTGTGTTCACAATTCATCTTTGCTTCTGAATTCCTTTCAACGGATACCTCTGTCACTGTATTTTAGACATAGTCTCTATTGGAATTAAATGTGAATATGGTGAACCTTCTAAACAACTTTCTCCTTTTCTGTATATTGAACTGATACTATAGTGTTCACTCTTTCTGATAGGTTCAACATTATTTACATCTCAGATCTGGGTAACATTCAAGAGGGGTGCCTCTGGGCCCAGAGGTGGAAAATGCAAGAAACTCCGAAGAAAGAGGATTTACTTAAAAAGTTATTAGATATTGCTGAAATGGATAGCCTATCAGAGACACTATGTGAGAACTCGAGAATATATATTAAGGAAAGTTGGAAAATGTTTTACGACTGGACCCAGAAACAGATATGAGTAGAGAATGTATTAGAGATTATCACATCACAGTCATGAAGTCAAGAGCTTTTTAGATATTGTACGAAAGCTAATACACCCCTGTGTATATGTTTTGTGTTTTGTTAATCCCGTTGTTTCCCTCTCCCTGTTGTTGTATTGTATAGTTGTTTGGTAAAAGTTTATATAAATATATATATATATATATATTTATATTTTTATATATATTTAAAAATATATATTTAAAATATTTAAATTTTTATATATATTTTAAAAAAGAGGGGTGCCGCCTCTCTAGTCATCAGAATAATTGGAACATTTTCTCCATTGACTGCTTTTCCAATCTCAAGATCTACACCAAAGTTTGAGACACCACTCCAACAACATACCTCCGGATTAGTGTTAAATTGCTCTTGGAACTTGGTATTCATATTTACAATGATTGTGTACAAGACTTTGTTTTTCTTAGTCATGCCTTGCTTAGCAAATGCACATGCACACATATTCTTACACAGTATATAAAGCAACAATATGCCACTGTGCTTTTCTATGTCCTCTAATAACTACATTCCACTGATTGGCTTGATTCCACCAGTTGCCAGGCCCTACCACATTTCCTTTGTCTTTCAGTCTTAAGCATTTGAAATGTCCTCTTCATTTGCAGTTTTCCATATAACTATTCTGTCTCTTTAAATGTGTGCCATTTGCTCATACATATTCATTGCCAAGTTTTAATCTATTCACATTCTGATGACCTGGAACATTTATATCACCATCCTAAAAGGATGAGTCATCTTGAACCAGATGCTCCCCAGCACTTCTTGCATTTTGTCTAGATGTTAGTTTATAAACTTCTCTGTGACATGCTTTCCTTTGTTTTGATATTAAATGTGAGCAATTTTGTTCAATCTCCATTCAATCGAAGCAGTTTTTCTTCTGCAGGAGTTACCTAACCAGTACCTGTTGTTGTTATGTGCAAATCGGAACCAACATATAGTGACCCTAATGGGGCTTTCAAGGTAAGTGAGATATTTAAGAAGCATTGCCTGTCTCATGGGCCCTGTGCATGGAACAGCTAGTATTTCAGAAAATATGGCACTGGAAGTCTTGCACTCTGGCAGCCCACCTACCAACCTAGATCTTACCTTTCAGCATTCCCAAACTGCATTTTCCACTGTAAACAGTGCAAGTATGGAACACAGTCGCTGATTGCTTCCCTGTGCTGTCTTCTCTAGATAGCATGGAATGATCACAATGTTTGTGCCAAGACAATTAAGGAAAAGTCACCAAGCAAAGCATCACCATACAGATGTCCATTACAAACTTATCTCTCTGTCCTCACTATCTTCCTTCTCCCTCCCCCCTCCCCCCACTCTCTCAGTTAGAGTGTTTTGTGAATGAAAAGAAATAGGAGCAATCAATAATGATACCTAGGATGGTTTTTAGAAAACGTTCACACAGACACCAACATAACAATGTTATAACCTTGCCCAATGGTAACTTACAAGAAACAGTAATAAGAGTAACACAGTTTCCAGGACAGCACTTTGGCCCTCCTGGAATTTTGGTCTTCTGCACCCAGAAGCCCTTGCAAGCATGGCTGATGGTAAGGAATGCTGGGAGCTTAAGTCCACAACACCTAGAGTGTGAAAGGCTGAGACTCACTGCTCTAGAGAAGCCATTTTCAACCTTTTTTTTTTTTTTTGGTCATGGTCATAAACACAATATGAAAGAAATATAGGTCGTATCCGGATTGTATAAGTTGTATAACAAATATTATAAGGTGGTATATGAAGAATTGTTTCCAGTCTGTGGTCCCCTTCAAATGTACCAGTGCTGCCCCCGCCCCCCAGGTGAGAAGCCCTCACACTGAAGCCAGCATTTCATATTGCCACTGATATCTGTACCTGAGACATGACCCTTCAGGCTGAATTTGAGTTGAGGACAAAGTTTTAAGACAGTGGCCAGAATCACTTTGGTGTTTAGTTAAGGTTTGTGTAACTTGCCATGGCCAGTTGCAGAGAATGGATGAGATGCTGGGCACTTCTCAATAGCACAGTTTGCATGTGAGATAGGCATGTGATGGAGACATGTCCTGCCATCTCGTTAATTCACTGCAATTCCCTACGCAAACCTCATGCAAACATCAATAGGATTCTGATCAGAATTTAAGAACACTGTCTTAAATTCATCACTGTCCTTTCCTAAAGTTTATTTTCCTTGGGCTTTTTTGTTGATTTTCTTCTTCAGCAACCTCTCAGTTGCTTTCCTCTTCCAAACCTTCCTCCTTTCACTATCTCCAGTGGTAATGTTGAGGATACCATGGCCCCATCAGCCCAATCAGGCATACTGATTTCCTCTCTCCCACATCCTAAATGTCCCCATGTAAAACTTAAGATTCTAAAACACTCCAGCTACCCACACCAATAAATTACCTCATAGCAAGAGTCACACTTCACTTCCTCATAGGCCCAATTTCCCCTTGGATCACAGAGCCACCCTAGTAATACTCTTCTCCATTTCTTCCCTTAATCACTCTCCCTTTATCAGTACCCCTCAGACCAGTTACGATGGCTACCAGCCATCAGGGCTTCAAGTGCATATATTGGGAAGAATTAATATCCGTTCTCCATATGACAGTGGTAATTTTTGTGTTTCCACATAGTGAAGAGGTATAACATTCATATCTTTGTAGTATCTCGGACACTCTCTTTTTCTTTTTTCTTCTGAAGTGACATAGCACTACACTGATTTTAACAGCTGCACTTTCTAATGAAATGGACTAGGTTTTTCTATTTCAGCTGGCTCCCAAGGAAGCTCTCAGAGAGGGGGATGGACCCTAACCAGTGCACTGTTAATCTTCTACAGCATTATACTTGACAGGCATATTTAAAATATAGTATAAAAATGTTCAGAGGAGAGATGGTAGGCACTCACCCGAAGGGGAATATCCTACTGTAATGTCATACCTATCACAATGGAGATGTCAACATCAACATAACCATAGGACATGTCCCCAACTTCCCCTCTGGACCAATGTAAGCAATTGCACACACCAGAAAAGGGGGGGAAAGCAATGCCTGCTGAATACACACAAATAAACAAGCTGAATATCACTTTAAAAAATGCAGGCTTCCATGCAATTAGCTTTACATTGTGCAACTGCAGGAAAATGAGTTGATTTAAAGTGTTTCAACTCCAACACAAATTGCATGGTATTTTGCAATCTAGTCAAGGCCTTACGCTGAGATTCCCTCTTTTCATCCTAGAATATTTATTTATTTATTTATTTATTTATTTATTTATTTATTTATTCGAATATGGAAATAAAGAGTTAACAGGTAACATAATTATCTGTAATGATTTGCTCTTTGTTCTTGTAACAGGGTATAAAGAAGTTATATTTCAAAAGTAATGATGATCCTCCAAAATGGCCTAAGATAGAGGAAAAACTAAGATCAACCCAAAGTTAAAGGTTTATTTTACTGAAGTCCTCCTGAAGCCAATATGGATATATCTTCAGGACTGCACTTTCAGGGGGATGGTGATGTAATTAACCAACAGAACAAGCTCTCACCAGCTGGTAGACTGCTTATGGATTAAGTGGTATGATATGTCTAGGCACCATGACATGCAAGGAGTTCTCTGGAAGCTGGTTGCCAGGAGGTGTCTGTGTATGAAGGCACTTGCAGGCATAAAGAGTCTTTTCCAGGTGCTTTGGATTACAATGTAGAATTCTCACCCAGTGGAAAAACTGCACCCTGCATCCACTGAGGTTATTAACATTTAACTCTTAGCTTTAAAAAAATACTAATAATTTTCACTATTACATTAAGGTTGGAGGAGAATAAAGATGGGACAAACTGGAACACAGTACTGGTCCTTCGTTGTGCCACAAAAGGCTCGGATCTTGCAGCCTTTCGCTATGTGCTCATCCATCACCAAGACTTTACTTCAGAGTAGAACTCAAAATTTCAGAAACTATTGGTGTACAAAATACATTTCTAGAAACACGCAAGCTACTTAAACACATAGACATTAAAACTGTACTTTTTGTTACATAATGCAACTGTTCTGGAACTGGTCAGCTGCAGAATTTTCTTATTATGCTGTTAAAAACTGTGGTGTCTATTTTAATTTTACATATTTCCTAATTAAATTTTTTAAAAATCCCACAGGTGCATAAATAGTAGCAGAACTGTTTGCTTTTAAAAAATTATAGTGGGAGCACGTCCATTTAACTTATTAATGATATTCTGAAATTGCCAATTCCTGCTGCAATTCAAACAGAGCAGAACCCAAGGGATATGAGAAGAGCAGAATAACAGAGTATGAAATGTTCTTGTAAGTGAAAGTCTATTTGCTTTCAGTCCTAAGCCATTTTCCTCCATTCTGTGTTGGCATGCAGGCATTTTTAAATAAACAACCTCTAAAGGCTGCTGCTGAACTGGCAGCTGACTCTTCCTTCCGTATTGGTAATAGTGAGAGAAGGTCCTCAACTACACAACCAAGGAGAAGCAGGATAGAGCCGGTGGAGGAGGAACAAAGTAGGCTGCATAACACATGCAACACTCTGTCTGCATCTCACCATCATTTGCTCACGGGTGTGCCTGAAGTCTGCTCACAACCTACATCAATAACTAAAGTGAAGCAGAAAAGCAAGAAACCGTGGGTCATGCCAACTCTAAAACTGTGTTTTCTCTGCATTAAAAAGAAAGAAAGAAAGAAATTATGGGGGAGGCCACAGAAATGCCTCTTTGCTACAGCAAGACCCTGTATCTGCTTTAGAGGAAAATCATAATTTCTGTAGACAAACTTCAAATGAAGATTGCTTGTGGGTTTGTGGGTTTGTGTTTAAGCTAGAAAGATCCAGGGGGCTTACAGTCTTCATACAAGGTATATGCATGCTAGAATACATGGCCTCTGTAGTCTCTCTACCTGCTTAAATGGCTAAATGCTATTCCTGATGCTGCTGCACACCATGCACTGACAAGCTAGCCAGCCATCCCACAACATCTCACAGCACTGCTGTGGCTCTACTATTTCAAATGGTTAACAGAGGGGCTCAGAAGGAGTGCCTGTGGGGGTTCTTGGCCTCTGCACTCAGCAACAGAAATGTGAGGTGTGTGCCTTGGTTATTCACTATTCGTTTGATTTTTATTCCCCTTAGAACTCAAGGCACAATTTAAGGAGAAAGGCTGGATAAAATATTTGGAAGGAAGGAAGGAAGGAAGGAAGGAAGGAAGGAAGGAAGGAAGGAAGGAAGGAAGGAAGGAAGGAAGGAAGGAAGGAAGGAAGGAAGGAAGGAAGGATTTGAGATTGTAATTCCTACATGTACATTCTGAGGTTGTGAAGTTTCACATCACAGAAAACTAGAACCATCTTTTCTCTTAAATCTCTGCATCTGATCTTGAGACCTAATCTCAACATTCCTTATAGACTAAATATCAAATACTGGGAGGAGAGGAGAAACCAAATGGGTGTTCAGACACACTGTACTATGTTCACAAATGGTACATAAAAATGAGATATACAGCTAAATGTTTCACCACCTTATCCTGAGACAGCAGCCATTAAATTCCATGGGGAAATAATTGTTTTCCATGCCACGGGGAAAAGATCCATAGATAAAAGATGATCACTACTCAACTTTTTTGAAATGTTTAGCTTTCCATCTCAGAATGTTGCAGGGTAGCAGCTGGTGTGTTTTATTTTGTGACCAATAAAGCCAGTGATAAGCATGTCTCTTAATTTTGTTATAATCAGATTTTTTCCTAGTATTTTCATTTGTCTTTCTGGTGTCCACTGCAGCTCAAGAGGAAGCATGTGAGAATGTCCTTTGCTTGGAAGCAAAATGCAAAAGGATAAAGCAAGAAATGTGCAGATAATGTAACACATTTCTATGTATTGAAGTGCAACAAAGAGAACTGTCTGGATTCTTTCCCTATATTGCTACTAGTCTTTGACCTTTCATTACATGGGGAGAAAGGCAGGATAAAATACGGAAACCCTTGCAAAACAATCAAAGTTGTGAAGAGCTGCTCTTTTTATACATTATCTATAAAAAACGATAATTTTTAACAATGTTTGGTGCATTGAATAGTCCAATAAATGACATTGGTACTTGTAAGAATGATTACAGTATTATTGATCCTGAAAACACTTTAAAAACAGTGAGTGCACTACAAAGTATATTACAGAACCACAATAGCCTGTGTATAAAGATAACAGTTGATTACACCATCAACTACATTTTTTATTTAGTTCTTGCAGTATTTGTTCACAGGTACTGCAAAAACACTTTTCTGATCTTTTTATGTGCATAAAGAAAACTCCTTCACTGTGTTGGCAGACATCTGTTCACAAGAAGACTTAAAACAGTGCTCAATTAACTTGCAAGATGTGTCTCACAGGGAAATGCAGTAACTTGTAATCAATAGCACACAGTGCCAGCTTATCAGACACTCTCCCTTTATGTCATGTTGACACAGAACCCTCAAAATGTCAATTGGTGGTAAATTGTGAGTTCAATGACTTTAGTAAATGTTCTGCTTTTCTAGGCAAGTCTTCCCTCACTTAAGTCTATTGGGCAGTTTTCAGCCAAAACCAAGGACATTTCAGCACAGATGAAACCCAGTCTACTCATAGTTTTCTACAACAGTTTTTGGCTGTGGCCTTTTTTTATGATGGATTTTTGGCACCATACCCCTAGTGAAAACACACACTTATTCACCTACACTGCCTTCACTAACATTAGTCTGGAGCCACCACTGTTACCCATCCACTGTGCAATCCCTGACTGAGTCAGCTCATTGACATACAGTACTGGCTCGAGGAGGAAGAAGAAACAGCCAGGCAGGACTTTATTTGCATTTTTTTAAAAAAGTAAGTTCAGAAGGAACATAGAAAGAACAATTATGCTGCATTATAATTTTTTAAAGTTCCATACTTTTATTTCTAACTAGGTTGCCTGGGAAAGGGAAGGAAGGTTTCACCACTAAAACTGCTTGCTTCTAGCCACACATAAAAAGTGGAGGATAGCACCCAACTTTTGGGCAAATCGTCAGCACACCAAAACTGTAGTGTTTCAATTGAGGCAATCATTTGCCACAGAATGCAGACAGCTGAATTATCTTCACTAACGTGTCTCACACAGTGTCTTCCTTAAGCTTGTAATAAAAGAGTCCATATTAGTCTGAATGGTTTCTATTGCTTTATTTTCCCTACTGCTAAGATAATACTGCTAATTGCATTTGAAGTGCATTTTTCTTTGCTATTTTAATACATCAGTTTTAGAAGTCAATATTATTCACTCTAAAAAATAATTATGAATGGCCAAGTGGACTATAAATACTTAAATAAATACAATTTTGAACTGACGTGTTTACCCTGAAGTTACACTCTCTTATACAACAGAATTATTACATATTCTATATTCCAATCCTCACCAACTTTGCTCTTGCAACTGTCTCTTCTAGAATTCTGATCAACTCTTGCTTCTTCAGCCATACCTTTAAAATGATTTATTGTTTATTGCAATTCTCAGTGTCTTGATGTTTTCATTTATTATTGATCCTAAAAGTAGTAACATGGTGGTGTCTCCTCTTAGACCATTTGTCTGGTCTATAATGAACAATCAAAGGACTCAGTTGATAGACATCTGCTCCAGAACATTACATTCAACTGCGCAGTAGAGGTTATTTCAAAATCTGAAAGAGCTTCCAAAAGTTGTGGCAACAGTCTACTGTATGTGATGTGATTGTAGCTGAGGACATTTCAAGATGGCAGGACATGCTCTTACTGACTTTAAGATGGTCATTCTGGAGAAAAGGAACTTCAAGGTGAAACTCCAGAATATTAAACTTCTTTATCAATACTGTGCGCCTGCCACCCAGAACCAGGGGCACGAGTTCAATACCAAAGGCACTGAAATGGTCTACTTACCCACAAACACAACATTTCTAATTCATCCTCTAGATCAGGGAGTCATAAGAACCTTTAAGGCTCATTACACAAGTATGAAAAGGATTATCAATCCTATAGAAGAGAACCCTGATAGAGAGAGTTGATCTCTCTCTCTCTCTCTCTCTCTCTGTGTGTGTTAATCAGATGTTTACGCTTTACAGTTACATTTTTGTAAGCATAAGAATTATACATGGCTTTCGAACAACATGGGGATCCGGCACCCCTAAACTCAGTGTTATTAAAGGTAGAAGTGTATATCTGTCTATGCCTACTTTTATACAGCTTATCTGCCAACTCAGGAGAACATTCCATGCATTTGAGAAAGTACAGTTTACAAAAGCATACTGCAGCATAGGTTTGCTTCGACAGAGTAACACAGAAAAAATCTGGGAATTCTTCGTATGAATTGTTTCTGACATGATACAGTTCTTTTACACTGTAACATCTCAGAGTGGTTCCTTCAAACTGCCCTCAAACTGGGATCTTGTTATATTGATAGCTTAAAACTCAGGAAGGAGACTTCCCTGACTCCTAGCATGTTAAAGTTTTCCCATGTGAGGCTATTTTGACATGAGAATGCTTGTTTGGAAACAAGTCCTTTATGATGGTTTAGACTTAGAGGACTATCATATTGAATAGTATGTCTCAATAAAATCTAATTGCTGCTTGAGAATCACTTAAACACACTGGGCTGCAGTACCCCTGTCAGTAGAAAGATGGCACAGAAATCCAATAAAATAAAATAAAATAAAATAAATGCAACTGTTAATGCCAAAAAGCCATTGAACCAATGGGACTTTGTAAGCCAGTTATGTATGTCCCACTCTAGACTGGATTAATCACTGGATTTAGCCCACAATTTTTAAATTCCCCACCCCCAATACACATCAAATTGCCCAACAAGTGAAACTTTAAAAATGCAGTCACAGAAATTTAGCCCCCAGAATAATACTAGCTGTTTCCATGCCAACAATACTTAAATTACAAGTACTATAAACATACGCTAGATAATGAGATGGCTGAGTATTCTACTCTGCTCCCCTTTATGAACACATAGTACATCTTGTTTCCTCATTATACACAGAGTACAAATAGCAAAGACTCCCACAGAATGCAGCAGGGAGCTAGTCTGACCATGGAATATCTGGCCAGCGGCAGGTCCCTGCAAGTGTCTCAGGGAGCTGGACTGCTTGTGGAGCATCTGGCTAATAAAGGGTCTTCAGACGTATGGTTGATGCTAGCCTGGTCATGACATGCCCAGCTAGCAGTGAGGCTCTCAGTTAAGGTAGCTGTATTTGTCACCGTTGGGTGGGGCAGCAAGGGCCTCTCCATTGTAGTGTGGTAGCCATGTAATGATGTAATACCAGATATGGGGTATGGAGGGCATGCTCATTTCAACCCTTCCATCCACTACTAGAGGCAAGAGGCTCAGTGTGCCTTATGGCAGGGCTGGCCCTATCTATGCAACACACATACAAATCCTGGACTTGGGTTGCTGAAAGAATTTCCCTCTCAACTCCATAACATAAGCCTTGGCCGTTCTCACTCAATATGCAGAAGCTCCAGCCTTGTGTAGATCTGCCCAGGCTGTGAAGAGCTCTATTGTTCCCCATTGAATACCAGATATACGTTAGTTCTATCTGTGCCTTACCATAAAATTGAGCAAAACAGAGATTGCACAAAAAGAGACTGTTATTGTGTGTTTATCTTAACATCTAAAGCAGGGGTCGTCAACCCCCGGTCCGCGGTCCGGTGCCGGTCCGTGGGCTTGCCGGAACTGGGCCACGGATACGGATCTCCGGCCCCCCGCACGCACGCGCAGTGGGCGTATCGCGCTCACGTGGGGGGTGTCGTGCCCGCGGTGGGCGTGTCACGCTCGCGCTGGGGGCGTGTCGCGTCCACGGTGGGTCAGGTGCAGAAAGGCCCATAATTGGTAACTCACTCCATGAGAGAAGGTTATAACACAGTACATAATTCTCTGTTCTAGAACCAATTCCTGGCATCTCAATAAAAAAGCAAAACAAATTCTGCAGGGCTAAAGATCAGTGGTCTCATAATCTACTCCCTGACTGAGGCAAAATTTACATGCATAATTTACCCTGGACATACAAGAGAAGGTAGCCTGGTGGGCATACAAGATAAGATCTCTCTGTGAAAGCACCATAGCTAAGACTTCCCTGTCTTTCTTTGATTCTATGGGGCGATGAAGACATTTTTCTTCTGAGTTCTCGACTACAACTTCCAGAACTGTACTGGCCATGCTGGCTGAGGGAATTCTGGGAATTTTTACAGTCTCCACTGGCCAACAACATTAATCACAAAGTACACGGAGGTGGCATCACACAGAAACACAAATAAAAGATACATCTTTTCCTTTTCCTTCCAGAAGCGAAGTAGATACTCTATCCTGGGCACTGGTAATAAATACTCCATTGACACAGAAGCGTACATTGGCACACTAGGCCATATTTGGGTGGCACCAGAGTAACAATAACAGCTTCAGCAGGAGCAATGGCAGCTCTCTGCCTTTTGGAAGCTTTCTGCCCTTGTTTAAGTAGTTTTTAAATTTTTCTTTCTGAGGATTTTAATGATACTTCTACTGTTAAACTAGTTTGTTATTTTAAATGTGAATTGATGTCCTTTTTCTTCTCATACATTTCTTAGAAAAAGTAACTCAAGCTGTGAGTAATTATCAAATAACTGCAGGATTTGCTGCAGTTATAGTACTGATCACGTTGAAGTATTTTTTCCCCAATCATACAACCCAAAGGCTGATGCGAACTGGTTTGGTCCTTTTTCTTCCCAGCATCTCTTTTTCCTCTGCTGCTGAGGTCTTCTACTTTTTTCAAGCTGGAACAATATGAACAGACTTTTTTTTCCTGTGTGATTACTGTAGTTGATTCATTCTTGTAAAGATGATCTGTATGTAGGGGTGAGTAGTATTCCAGTGACATAGGCAGTTACACATTGAGTGTGAACACTCGAACCCCCAATCAATCTGCATCCCCCGTGTTGATTTCAAATGTAATACAGACTGCGAGTCCAATTGCCAGTGTAGTTACTAGGGGTGTGGAACTGGTAAAATCACTCATTAAATACGTTACCCATTTTGAAAGTCCTGTTAGGGTAACTCTAAGTCAGGATGCAACTGTAGTGTCCATTTGTGATATAACTAACTGTTATAGCTACTTTTATAGGTACAGAGATATAGAATCTATCTATCTATCTATCTATCTATCTATCTATCTATCTATCTATCTATCTATCTATCTATCTATTTCACAGTACAAACCACAGGCAAGTGACATGTAGCATTCTAATGTTCTTATGTGTTTAAAAAGTAACTGAAAGTAGCTATTTTTGTTACTTTTGAGGATATGGACTAAATGGTAACTGTAACAATAGCTAATTACTTTTGCAGGCTTGTAACAATAATTAATAACTTTTTATATTAGTAGTTGCTAAATTGTTAATATTGTTTATTGTACTTCATTTAAAAATGTATTTTTACTCACCCAGGATTTGAACAGAAGGCAAGATGTGTATACAATCAATTAAATTAATAAATGCAGAATACATAAAACCAGAAGGTAGGATGGATCTGATTTAAATCATAATTTAAATTTTAAAAATCTGATATTTTTGATTATTTAAATTTTAAAAAATTATTCAAATTGTGATCTAAATCAATTTGATTTTTTTAAAAAAATAATTAGTTTTTATCCACCCTGGAGATAGGGATGAAGAACCTTTGGCCCTCCTTTGTTTTTGTCTTCCGCTCCCATCAGCCTTGCCCAGCACCGCCAATAGAAACATACCAGAGTCAAAAACATTTCTACCATAATCCCTGGTAAAGACAGAATCACCTCACTAGTCTTTTATTAAAATTAAACTTTACAACCTTTGAGCGAAGTGAAAAAAATTACAATGCAATCTGAAACCTATCTGCTCAGAAATAAATGCAACTTGGTTCAATAGGAGTTACTCCCCGGTAAGTGTGTGCAGGATCATCACCTTAAACTGTTAGACCCCATTGTTTCCCTGCTTTGAAGAGTGTCCCACCAGTTCTCCCAAATCTTTCCTTCCTTCTATGGCTTCAAAAGATGTATATATTGTCCTTCATTCTTCTGACGTTTTGCTTCAATTAATTGTACATCTTGGTTTCATTTTCTGTAGTCTTTGAATGACATTTTGGAAAGGGTCTTTCTCAGACAATAGGAACAATGGCTTTGATCTAGACCCAGATGGGAAAGTGCCTCCAATATGTCAATATTGTGGGATTTGTCTCATTGACACTATCCCAGCCCCTCCACCTTTCTGACTAGCCTTTCTGTTCTGAATTTCCTCAGACTGTATTTCTGGAGTCCAAAACTAAAATTTATTATCATTACTATTTCTGACTCTCTTACTGCCAGGTCTCTCTCCCCCTCTCCATTCTTTTCCTTAGCTAAAAAGGACCAGGGTGTGTACCTGCCTCTGTCAATACCAACCAAAGCAATGACTCAAAACCCCTGGCTCATGTTCAGAAAAAGTACTATTTAGCCAGAAGGATTTTAAGGAGGCCTCTCTAAGGGTTTATTGGCTTATAACGGAGTGTGTACTGGAGGATAACAAGCCCCAGTCTTTTCAGGAAGTCTTTCACCTTTTCATGTAGGGAATCTAAGGAGAAGGGTCAAACCACAGAAAGCATGGTTTTTATTTTTAATGTTCACCCCTCCCCCACCCACTCCAATCTCCAATCAGTCTGTAGGAAAGTGTATTTTTCTGCACCACGTTCATCCGTCTGTGGTTCTATTCCAGGGAGAAATGTGAGTTATACAAACAAGAGCTAGGATCGGATTTACCATGTAATGAATACAAGACTAACATACAGAAGTCACACTGCCAACAACATTTTTAGCAAAATGCTAATGGGTGTCCATTTGGTCAATTAAGGTTTGGTTTTGGCAGCTGTGCTTGCAGTAGAATTCAAGGACAAAATTGTTCTCTGGTGAACAGGTCAATTAAAACCAAAAAGTCAGGAACCCTAATAAGGTATTGTAAGGTCTCTGTCTGGAAAGGGAGACACGAATGTGCCCTCCCTCCCTGCATCCTCCCTCTATATCTGATCTCTTCATACTGACAGAGAAGGTCTACAATGGAGCTCTGCTCTTATCCAGAGCTCCACACCATTGGAAGTGAGGTGTGGAGCTTCTACTTATCATGAAGACGTTAGGAGTGGAAGGGAAAAGCCCAGGATGTATGTCCCCTGTTCCCTCCCCACACGTATACTTTACAGTGCCTAAATGGTGTTAGGGTATTACCCGAATATAAGAATTAGATTATTTAGGAAAGAAAAATATATAGCATATGCCATAAAAATGGGCATGGCAATGTCACACTTCCGTTAAATGGAAGCAGGCTACATCTGCTCAGAAGGTACACTTTTTAGAATAAAAAGTAGTGCTCTCACTGTACAAGGAGCTGGCTCAAAGCCTGACATGCCCAGCTGCTCCATATTCTGGCTGGAGAGGATCCTGCAGCAACATAAAACATAAGCAGCTACTGAGGAGCAGCCAGCAAATCTCCACAGATATCAGCACAACATCCGAACACCAGATCTCAACATGCACCAGAGGCAGGGCCATCCACATCAAAGGGGGGAGGGGATGAGAGTTGGACCGTGATGATTACATCATGCTATGGATAAAGCCACACACTTGTCCAGCTGAGGCTATGCCAAGAGGTCTGATGACTCAGGAATGGGCTGAATACATCTCCAGCTATTTTCACTCTTTCTTCTCCAATTGCTCTCTTATTGTGACAGTCTCCCTTTCTTTTCTTGCTTATGCATCCTTCATGAACAAAAATCTTCTGAATAAAAATGCATAGCCAATATATATATTTAGCTTGGCACACTGAATAAAACATCAGCTTGGGAGTAAGAAGACCTTGGTCCTAGGGGCAAGAGTCGTACCAAGGACCATTCCTCATCAGCCATTACACTGATGCCAAGAGTGTATCAGTGTAATGGCTGATACACTCTTGGCATCATTAATTAAGACTTCAGTACAGCTTCTGGTCTGTTCAAAAGTTCTAAACCTTTTCCTTGACGAGGCAACTTGCCAACAGAGTAATAATCCCTCACTCTTCAGTAAAAATATGGCTTCCAGCATAGGCCCTCACCACGACATAGAAGGTACATATGTGAAGAGATGTGGTGCTTTACCACAAAACAAAAACAACAATGGCAAACAGGAAAGCAATTTTTCATGTTCCAAAGTCAAGAATCTTCTCAAGACACTAAACCTACTACTACCAGCTCTGCTTCCATGTTTCACAATCCAATCCTGTGCATCTTTCAGTACATTTTATGACTGAGATTTAATTCTTGCTATGAAACTCTCCACTGATTATGTGTTCATCACATCACAAATATGATCCCCACTGCTATATGATGTTTCAAACAGCAACCTGTTTGTCAATCCTTTTCAGTGATGTTTACAATAGATTCACTTGTAGACAATTCTATTTGTTAACTAACAACATGAAACCTGGCATTTTGCTTGCTCAATAACTCTTTTTTTTGTTTAAGCAAGCTTCTGGCCCTCATAGTTTAGTTCCATTAGGCTGCAGTTCTGTTTATACTTACTTGTGCATTAGTCCCACTGGGGGACTGTTGCCAGCAAATATGCATATGATTTCACCTTGTTTTTAAAAATTATTTAGCTGTTGGCCCTTTCAAAACTCTAGAAGAAGAAAAAATACAGTTGAAAACATTAAAAAATGTAAAATACAGTAGGATCCCTAATCAACGGGATCAGTATCCTCTGATTCCCTTATCCACGGTCTAAAAATATTAAAAAATATTAGAAGAAAAATCCTGGAAATATATATTTGGAAAGATTAAATTACCAGAATTAGCCACTAGAAGGAACCAGCATCCATGGGGGGCTTTGAACTGGTCCCCTGCAGATATAGGACTCCTACTCTAAATGCATGGAATAAGATTTTAAGGCTAGAATCAAACAATGGAACAAGATTTCATTGAACATCTGCAATACTATCAGTTACGTTCTGCTTAATAAATCTGCCTGCAACCTGGCTAAATAAAAATTTGGCAACTTTACTTACTAGCCTATGGTCTGGGGGGCAGGGAGGAGAGACTATCTTCTGAACAATTTGTACTTTTCTTTAATATATCATCAAGATGTTTTTCACTCACAGCCTGGGTCAATGAACAATCAAATATAATAAGGAACTAAATCCTCAATTTGGCGAGTCTTGCAGAAAAAGAAACAAGAACTATACCTGAGGCATTCTGTCTTCTAGCACCATACATGGCATTAAGGCCTTTATAGTACAGAAATCGCTATCAACATGTACAAAGGACATCTAAAACCACAGAAAGCAAGACAGACCTCAGGCCATTGCCAGCTCCAGGAATAAGTGTAAAAACAGTATCAGACAAAATGTAACAAAGGCTTCTTTCTGATATATGTGTATGCAAGTCATAAGGCTGAACATTTTCCTTTAGTGCATGTTAGAAACAAACTTTGGCATTCAGGAAAAAACAAGCAAATAAACAATCTGTTTATTATTGAGAATCTACTTAGGTATCTTACAACACTAGGATCCACACCTTGGTTCTCACTGTATACTCATTGTTTTCAGCTTTAAATATAGTCTTTCATTCTTGTAAGCCTCCTTGGGTCCTTTTCAAGGAGAAAGGCAGGGTAAAATATTTTCAATAAATAAAAATAAATTCCTTGCCCTTGTTATTATTTTTTTAAGATTTGGTTTTAATTAAAAAAATTTAAACTAGGAGACTTGCATGCTGAAAGCAAAGCACCAGCCTTCAGCACAATCTTTAGTTCCAACAGTGGTGTTGAAAAGTATGGTTAGAAAATAAAAATGATATTTCTAAGCCTTTTATGTTTAAGCATGACCGAGACACTATCAAGAAAGAGGGAGGGGAGCACAGAGAAGGGGGAATAATGACAGAGGGTATCTTGGTGAGAAGTGAAAGGTGTGTTTTGCTTGTACCTTGTATAAGTATGCTGCCTATTTTGTTGTTTTAGTGTGGATGTGTGTATTAGTTGGTTGGCTTGTTCTGCTGTATATTTTGCTTCATCATTTTATCATCATGTCCACGCATATGTGCGTGTTTGAGCATTATCAGTTTGCTTTGAAATGGTTTTCTTTTTGTGCTTTGCAAAGTTAAATATGTGACTTGGCATTTGGGGTTCAGACCCCACCTCTGATTTGTGCTCAATTTATCAGCAAGTTACTTGCTTGTGAGCCTTATCAGTTTGTCTTGGTGCTGGAGCAGAGAGTTAAGGGTTGAAGTTCATAATACATGCTATTTGTGTGTTTTGAAGCTCATACTAAACTCTGCTTCATACTTCATACTTCGACACTTCATACATAGGTCAAATTACTTTTCTTTTAGCCTCACAATATTACTTTCCAAAAAAATGGGTGCTTCATGACTGCCTGTGCCTGCCTAAGGATGGGCAAAACGTATCTTCATGACAGCCATTTTGTGACAGCACTAATGATACTTCCTCAAAATTCCAAAAGTACTCTTTAAAGTAGAGTATCCAAGAGTCCTGATTAAATAAAGAAGAGACTGTTAGAGAAAATTAAGAAAATCAAGCAGTGTGTGTAATTCCCCCTCCACAGAAGCAGAGCTGCAATTGAATACTGAGAAGACAAGAGTCATGACTACAGAAGAATTACATAAATTTAATGTTGACAATGAGGCAAAGGGAATTGTTAAATATTTTCTGTACCTTCATCCAAATGAAGTACGCAGCCAAGAAATCAGAAGACTGAAATTTGGAAGAGTGACTATGAAGGAATTAGAAAAGATTCTCAAGAGCAAAGATACCAAGGTGATGATAATCTATAGTATGATATTCCTTCTTATTGTGTATGGATGTGAAATCTGGTCTGTAAAGAAAGAAGGCCAGAAAAAAAGAGATTCATTTCAAACATGGTGTTGGAGAACAGCTTTGCAGATACTATGAACTATCAGAAAGACAAAAAAGTGGGTGTCAGATCAAATCACGCTGACAGTCTACCTTGAAGCAAAAAATTACCAATCTGAGGTTATAGTACTTTGGGCACTGCACAAAAAGACAAAACAACCACATTTTTCCATATTTAAGACTATACTTTTGTCTAAAATCTTTAGACTAAAAATTGAGGGTCATCTTATACATGGAAGTAAGCTGAGGAGAGAAAAAAAACAAGTGGAGGAGGAAAGGGATCAAAACGATCCTGCAGCCGAGGGATTGCTTTGATCGTTTTTCCCCTCATTTTGCTAAACCTCGCTTAGATTTCTTAATTTTGGGTTAGAAAAGTGTGGGGGCGTGTCTTATATATGGGGGCATCTTATACACAGAAAAATACAGTAACTGGGGGGAAAAACAGTGCTGGAAACTTTGGAGGTAACAGGAAAAGAGAAAGGCCAAATAAGAATGGATTGCCTCACTAAAGGAAGCCACAACTTTGAGTTGGAAAGAGCTGACCTGTTGGTTCCCAGACTCTTTGGGGATCACTAATTCAATGGCACATAATAACAGTTATAAAGAATGTTGTCTGAGTAAATTTACTTATGAGGGATGTTCATTCTTCTTCTGGGATTGACAAAGAACCAAAGGATTTTTTTTTAAGTCACCTGTCTGGACTTGCAGTCAAGACTGTGGTTTCAGGAGTTAAGTTGTTTTGATAATCATGTAATTGACCCATCTATTAGTAACATTATGAGCATAAAATCATTATTTCAGGCTTTTTCTCTTGCAATGCAGTATAGTGTGGATAATGTAGAAATAGAAATGTACTTCTCACATAGGTTCTAAGCAAACCTACTTTTATCTACTTACTTAGGAAACCATGCAGGAAATTATCCATAAAGCTGCTTCCAAAAGACTAAAAACAAAACAAAAAACATGGCTGATGCCTACCACACTCATTTCAGCAGATGAGGATGCATCGTTTTCTCACATCAGTAACAAAGGAACATTTGCTAGAGCAAGATATTTCCCCTTACTATTATGCTGGTTGGACCAATCTCATAGTTGCAGTTCAACACCCCCCCATCATATCTGCCTGTTCTTTTCAATACCAGTTTTACCTGGTTACAGCTCTAACCCATCCTAAAAACTCAGCTGATTTTAAATACAGTGTATGTTTCTCCAGCAGATTTTAATATGCTTAATACCCGTGGTAAATCTATTGATACTGCAAAGTGTATGGTACTGTATCATACTGCAAACTGAAACTCTTGCTTCAAATTTATTTTTTTAACTGCAAGTCCCAGAATCACCCAGACTGTCAACAAATGATTTTTCCAAGCCCTGGTCCATATAATTTAGGGAAGACTTTGTAAGAAGATATTGGTCAAAATCCTAGGCATTTTTCCATTCTCATAACACAATTGACATAATCATTACTGGTGACTTCCCATAGCTAAAAACATTAGCTGATAGCCAGTGTGGTACGGTGAACAGAGTGAAAGACTAGGACTCAGGAGACCTGGGCTGAAATCCTTGTTCAACCATGGAAACTCACAGAGTGATGATGGGAAGCAGTGGTGCTAGTAAAGCAATCCTTAAATATCTCACACACCTTGAAAAGTTCTATGAGGGTTAATACAAGTGAGATACAACTTGACGTAACATAAGCCACACTAGCAAATGCCTATACTAATATCTTAACTTGCAAGAATTAACCAACAAGATTTATCCCAATCGTGTTACATGCATGGACATTAATAGGAAAAGGCCACATTGAGTTACCAGCTTAGTACATGATAAGCTGAGCTGAGATTTGAGATCTTGTGTTTACTAAATGTAATTGCATGAATTGGCCTCTAGCTTCCTATTTGAGCAACCAGCTGTCAAGCACAACCTGTAATCAAATTTGCAATTCCCTCATAAAGGCTGTAGGTTTTCTTCTTCAATTTAGACCTTCTTTCTATATAACATGCAACTAAATCAGAGAACTTTCTATATCTAGGTATCTGGCTGCAGAGCCAAAGTTTGGGCATTTGATTCCCCACTGCGCCTCCCTGGTTGGCTGGACTCGATGATCCATGGGGCCTTGACCCTTACAGCTCTGCACCTGTAAGATTATTATTAAGATTATTATTAGAGATGGCCATGAACCGGCAGTTAATCTGGTTCGTCCTTCGGCTGAACAGGTGTTTGATATTTCCAAGCTCTGCCTCCTCCAGCAGGCGCCCACTCAGAGGCAGCACCCTGGCTTCTCTGCCCTGACTCATCTGGGCAACTGCTCTGGAGGAGGTGGGGCTGGGAAGCACCAAACACCTGTTCAGTTGAAGGTGTTAATAATTTCTAATTGTTATTATTAAGTTGCTGCCACAAGTTAGAGTGATGACCACTAGTTTAGATGACTTCTAGGGAAGATAAAAACATATACAAGGGGATTGATATGATCAAGGGTTGCTAGTCATGATGGTCATATGCAACCCTAGAAGGCCACAGACAGTATGTTAGTGAATGCCAGCTGCTGGGCAGCAACAATGGCAGCGACACCATTTGCCTGAGAGGCAATTGTCTGCCAATTGTTGAAAACACAATACTTGGCCTCTGGTCACAGTGCAACTGAGCAAGACAACCCAGAGGTCTGCACCAAGGAAAGCATGGTTTGCCCACCATCTATTTTCATCCCCCCAAAATGAAAAAAGGAAAGAGAGAATGAAGAAAGAAAATAAGCTTCCCAAGCTAAATTCTTCTCGCCCACTCAGAACTACCAAATACAACCCCCTGCCTTTCAGAGATGACCAAACAAACAAACAAACAAACAAACAAACAAACAAACAAACAAACAAACGTCCTTACAAAGTCACCCATGTTGTCACTGTCCAAACCAAAACAAGTACTGTATTACATCATGCAGATGGAAAAATACTTATTAGCACCAGTGATGGATAAAATACATTTTGCAGATCAAATCCTCTGTATGGGAGAGCCCTCAATGAAATAAGAATAAAATCTAACAGTCATTTCAAGGGGCTTCACTGCTCCCTGCTAGACTAAGTAGATTAGACTAACCCGCCCTAATTTAAAAAATGTTGGATCTACTAACTGTTTGCATCTTATAAAATAGGAAAAAAGACACTTTCTATTTAGGCCACAGCGCTGGGCTGGCATCAGCTCCGAAGACATCTGTGTACCTCTCACAGCAGCTGGGAAAACTTCCCACTGAGCTATGGAATCCAGCAGAACTGGAAATTGGTAAGAATTCCTGGCTAGCCTTTAGTTTCAGCTTGGGGTGGGGGTGGGGGGACATTCAAGCAGAATTAAATGCACATGGCCCTTTTCAGTCAAGTGAGCTTTTCATCCACTGTGAACGGAATATTTGCTTCTCTTTTTAAAAAATAAATAAACAAAAACTAGGTATTGTTTGCCAAAGCTTTGCATACACTGTTACACTAATTCAAGAATAATGTTAATATCCTCAAATAACCTTCCTGTGACAACTATTTTCCCTTCTTTTCTTTTATATATATAAGATTGTTAAAGACGCCCCAATCTGGACTTCCCTGGGACCTTTTAATTGCTTTCCTTTTTAATATTGTTTGTCTTATCTGCAGAAACTCATCCCCAGCCATAACTGACTACTTTAACTAAAAGAATCTTTTATTTAAAATAGCAATATTTGAGCATCGCTTTTATTTTTAAATCTAGGCTGCATATTGAATAGGCTCCTCAAAGAATCTGAGCGTCTCTTGGTCTGATGCTATTTATACTAGAGCTGGGCACAGGACAGCCCTCCAGATGTTTCTTAGACTGCTACTCCCAGCATTCCTCAATACTTGCTCTGCTGATTGGAGCTGGAAAGGAGTTACAGTCCAATCACATCTGGAGGAGTGCATTTTGCCCACTCCTGTTTTAAACCAACCAATAACTGATGTTCTGTCCACAGACACCTACTTCGTACCAAAGACATTGGCATTCAAATGCAGGCTAAAACATTTTTGTCCATTGGCATTTTAGGTAGTTTTTAAAAACCATTTATCTAATCCTTGTCAAGCAAAATCTCAATATTGTATTTTTATGTGAATTTCTGTAAATTTTCTTGGAATCTATCTTGATGATATAAAGTATATAAACATACTGAATTAATAGTGAATAGCATTTGCCCCCCCCCAAAAAAAGAGAGAACTTAACAGTTGTTAAATGATAACACAAACACTATTTTAAGTTGAAGGATTTTTCAAAATTACAAAATGTTCGATTTTTTTTCCTTACTTTCATCCCCCACCTTTTCCTTTGAAAAATGTGCATTCCCCACTTCACAAAACACAATTCCATTTTAATCAAAGGGAATGGACATTTTTAGTAGTTCATATTTTTGTTTGAATGTGCTCACAAGGGGAAAACATACCCGCCTTTACTTACAGGGAATGGGTAGAAAATCCAAAAGAGCTTATATCAACAGTTGGAGAAGTTTACACTGTAGATCATAACTTTCCAAATCCATCTGGCTGGGGAATTCTGGGGCTTATCATCCCAAACAGTTAACATTTTGAAGATCCGGTGTATATGGACACAAAGCATATGCATCTAGATTTCCTCCTCACAATCACAGATCACGCCTTAACTCAGGGTCCAGTACCACTGGCAATAAAAATCACAGTTAAATCAATTTTACTGCTATTTAAATTTATTTATAAATTCCCAGGCACACAATGCACAGGTGGAATCCATTTATTAGGGCTGCAAAGTCTTTTTTTTTTTTAACTGGTTGGTAGGGGCTTTTTAAAATACTTCTCTTGTAAATCAATTTATTTCAATTCGGGTTGGTGGTTATGAATGTTACTGTCGATTTACTTTGTGCCTTTCTGATTTTGAGTGCCACTGGCACCATGGTTTTGCCACTCCATTGTTTTTTTAAAAAATCATTTTTTAAATGTTTAGCAATGCATCACTTAAGTGCATTTTGACCGCAAATGATAACTGGCAACATGGGCAACCACCCCACCTGGTGTCTTTGTGAAACATAGCAACTTGACACCACTGAAAACTATAGAGGCATTGTAGGTTATGTGCAGTCTTTCAGGATCACCTTCTGACATTTTGGATAATTTCTCAAGTGAATTCAGCCATCAATTTAGCAATGTATCACTTACTTTATTTTTTAAATAAAGTCAAAAAGCATATGAACAGCATGCTCCTAAAATAGAAAGGCAGTTAGTCAATTTCATCTGTGTACCTGCCAAACGTGGTGGGACGTGGTGGCGCTGCGGGTTAAACCGCAGAAGCCTCTGTGCTGTGAGGTCTATAGATCTTCAGCTGTAAGATCGAATCCACGTGACGGAGTGAGCGCCCGTCGCTTGTCCCAGCTCCCGCCAACCTAGCGGTTCGAAAGCATGCAAATGCGAGTAGATAAATAGGGACCACCTCGGTGGGAAGGTAACAGCGTTCCGTGTCTAAGTCGCACTGGCCATGTGACCACGGAAGATTGTCTTCGGACAAACGCTGGCTCTATGGCTTGGAAACGGGGATGAGCACCGCCCCCTAGAGTCGAACACGACTGGACGAATTGTCAAGGGGAACCTTTACCTTTACCTTTACCTGCCAAAACTGGTTTTAATTACCAGAAATAAATTGAATTAAATTTCAAAGTTAATGCAGCTACCGATTTATATACCGCATGACTTGAACCCACTATTTTAAAAAGTCAGAACAGGATTCAATTCAAATTGCCAGTGGGACCACATCCTTGGTACTTAACATTCATTCTTATTACGACAGTCCAACAGACGTTTGGAAATTGTGCTTGGCTCAAAATATGGCTGTTATACTATTAACTAGGACTGGATGTCATGATCATAGAATGCTGTTGTTTCATAGCTCCACTGGCCCTGAATTCATTTCTGTTCTCAATGCAAAATCCTGTCCTTGACATTTTATTAACTTTATGGTGTAAGGCAAGATATCAAGAGAACCACCCATGCCCATAGGTGCTTGCCCACACTTTGAGATCCTCCTCAGAGCCTGGAAAGTTACCTTTTAAGAACAAATACAATGATACGCAGCAGCTGAATGATGCTCTGAGCAGCATGATCCAGGCTGGACAATAATCTAGATCCCACCACCGTTCAGTTATGGATAGCTTCAGCATGTCACAATATCCAGTCTGCTTAAAAGTAGCATGCTAAACTTTTATAATCAGACCCTATTTTCTGGGTTTCTCCATTCACAGAGGTGTGAAGGATAGTTCCCCATGCTAGCACTAGGTCATGATAATTCCAACATAGGGACTATGGTCAGATATAACAAAAATCACACTCACTTCCATATTCTGCCACCTTTCATCAACATTTATCAACACCCTTTGGGAGTGAGTGCTACAGGGTTTATACCCCAATTCCCATAGATATTAATTCTTACCCATTCAGTAGCTAGACCAGGGTCAGGACTGAATGAAATACTACAACCGTTCCCCCACTTCACCTTTCAGACACAGCTGGAAAGCATTTGTAAAGTTTATTTTAAAAAAGGGATAAGGGGAAAAAAAGTAAATAAAAGGATATTGCAAAAAATAGTAAAACAGTTCCAAATTCCACCAAGTGTGGGTACAAGCATACAAGATACAAACAGCAAACACCAAAAATATAAGAAATTTTGAACTACCCTATTCTTATTGTTATCTAAACAGAGGGAAAGGCATAAGATCACCAAAGGTCTCCTTTCAAGTGAAGAGGTAGCCTGGCATGGAAATACTCCCTTCCTGAGGGATCTGAGTGAGACACTAAGCCACTTCTTCCCAGTTGTCTTTATACGATTGATGGCTGCCTTGAATAGCCCTTAATTCACTTTGATGACTCAAGGGAACAAAGACATCCTGGCCAAGAAGAAGAAGAAGAAGAAGAAGAAGAAGAAGAAGATATTTGACAATGAACTATCTCCCTGACTTGCTGCCCCAATCTGCATAACCTCCAGCCGTAAGGCACAACCATTTACGTATTTGGTCAATACACAGAATGAAGAAATGAGCAAGGATAGAGTTCAGGGAATAAGCTCCTCTTGATTTCAAACCCTTTGAAGTGATGTATTGCAGGAACACAGGAGATGGAGGTGGGTTGTATAGGATATTTTTGTTGCTTATCATCCATGACATCATGGGCATTGTCCGTAGGTGGCTGAAACATAAAACTACTTTTCATGTTGCCATGATTGCCCTCTTTGGGGAGAAAGAAGGTATCTCCTCCTGCTCTCTCTTTTCAAGTCACAACAAAATATTGTCGTTTGAGTGCTGAGAAAAATGCCTTTTCTCTGCAACTGTTGAAGAGGAACTCCTCACAATAATTGTGTAACTACCAGTGGCATGTTTATTGCTCAAAAAATATAAGCTGGAGAGGCCCAAAGTTAATACGAACTCACCATTTCCAGGCAGTGCTATGCCAGTTTCATCTAAAGTAAGCAGCACTCCCAGAATTCAGGGTTTATTTTAGGAATTAGAAGTTACTGAATGCACCTCTTTTGAAACACCTAATCCAAGCTAGTTCAGTGGGCATGATAGCAGCCCTAGCTGGCTCAAGACACTTTGCATATCTAACCAAGCCGCTCTGTGCATCCTCACTTACAGAACTTACTCCCCACTCAACACAACTTCTTTTCCTCCTTAGTCCTTTTACAGATCTGAAAATAGGAATCACTTAGCACAATATGATGTCCAAGTAATTTGCTCTTTAATAGCAACTAGCATGTAAATCTCTTTTTCCTTCCAGATGCAGAAAACTAGTGCACAAAAGCACAGGTCTTAGGAGGCACAAAAGCATGGTCAGAGGGCATTCATAGAGTTAAGATGTTGCCAGATCACCAGTGTAGTTATACCACATTCCCAGCAGTGTCCCATTAGTAAAATTCCATTTCTGCAATTGCCTAGTCTTTTTACTCACATTTGGAATTATTTTAATCTTTTGTATATATATATATCACTCAGGATGAAGATATCAGACCACCATTCACACTGTCTCCAGAAATCTAGCAGGTGCACAGAAAGTTTAAACATTCAAAAACAGAAAAATGTAGTGGCTCACTGATGTCAATGGCATAAAGCCAGCCCGAAGACTGGAGACTGTGGGCTAAGAACAAATACAAGGTGAAAAGATGACTGTGTCTGAAGCAACACCTCAAAGGTGTTATCAAAGTCACAACGTTAATAAAAACAATGAATGAATAGGGGCATTCTGGCATGATTAAAAAAAACACTGGCCAAATCTCATGCTCACGATAGAAAGGTTAGCCCAGGAAGTACAATATTATGATGAGAAAGGTCATTGCAATCTGTAGGTAAACATGAAATGTAAAGAAGATTAAGCTTGCTTCTGAAGACTCCTTTCACATATGTGATTTAAACACAAGTCTCCCAAGGTTAAAAGGGGGGGGGGCAGCAGCTGGATGTCAGACTAGAAGAAAACCTGACTCTCTTCAAAGGTATTTGAAGACCTGTTAGTAACAGGCTAGTATAAGAAATAAGTCAGACACCTCTGTACCAAAATGTCACTGTGTGGAAGGTGCTAGCCAGCCAGCCATGACCTTTTCTTGAATGCTCCATACCATTCCTCCTCTCCAGACTGAATCTTTTGGTTCTTGCACAACAGCCAGTCCACATTTGTTACCACCAAGCATGTTCAATCCTCACTGAGTTGCCTTGGGGCCCAGCCCTCTTTAGCTTGCAGACTTTCTTAGACTTTTTGCAATTCTGCAAACTTCTGGATTTCTTCCAACCTGTGAGTTGGTGATGCAGTTTTGGCTAAAAGTGGATCTATACATAGAAGAAGGAATAGTGTGTGGACAATAACTTTGGTACTTCCAAAGTTATTGTCCACACCTTCAGATCATACATGCCTCAATTTTAAAAAGCCAGCTTTGAGTTTTCATTAAAAGGGGGGGGGGGGAAACTCATCAGAAGGCTCATGTACATGGTTTAAATTCATCACTAGCCTCAGTCTAATGGACAATGTTGGGCTACTGCATTTAAGCAAAGCAGGTTATTTTGGCTTCAGTTTCTCATCTGTAAAGCAGAGTTAATAATGCCCAGGTTACAGGCCTGACGTGAGAATGGTAACTGTTTTTGCTCATAGGGAGTCCAACCCTATCACCAATAATGATCACACATTTCAATCAAGCCACTTTACATTTACCAGGTAATATTAATCCATGAGAAGAATAACTATGTGTATCCAGCCAACAAAGACTTAAATATTCAAAACAATACAGATAAACTAGCTCCTCTTGCATGAGGAAAATCCCCATTTTGTGGGATGATCTGATGCTGCAACGAGAACAAAACGTAGAACAGGTGAAGCTGGATCTCCCTTTTTATAAAATGGTAAATTAAATTAATCCTCCTCATGTCATTTTAACATTTGATTTAAATGGTAAATTAAATTAAGTCCCTATGTCATTTTAACTGTTGAAATCAGCCCCAAAGCTATTTTTTGTCTCATGAGTACATTATAATCCTCCGTTCTTTCAAATAATATTTTTAGTTTACATTCTCAGAAGGCATTTTAACCAGACTGATAATGTGGAATCTAGTCAAACCATTCAGCAATTGCAGAGAAAAGAGGAGAAACCAGAGCTTAGAAATGTTACTTAAAAAAAAAAAAACCCTCCTAGAATCCCTCACACAGCAGGACCAGCATGCTAATCTACAAACATTAGTCCAGCTAATATAATTAATCATACTAATAGCTATTGTAATAAATGAATTTTAAAAATCTTGAAACGCTTGCAATGGATAAGAGAGGAGAAACCATTCTGTACAATTGCCAGAGCTCAAACAGTTACTTTTTGGACTAAAACTCCCAGAAGCCTCCAGTCAGCATGGTTTCCATGCTGGCTGGAAGAATTTAGGAACTGTAATCCAAGAAAATGGATTTGGTCCACAAGAGGTCATACTACAATAAGTCTTTGGAAGGCAACAGGTCTCTCTGACATTTTCACTGCAAAAGTCTTACACTAACACAGTCAGCCTTCAGGCACATTTGTCTTTTATCTCCTCCCTTCTGGCTTTTCAAACGGGAAATCTGCATGAAGACTAACAATCTTAAATCCTAATTGAATCTCATATCTTTTTTTCACCTGGTTTACAAGCTTTTCGGAAGGTTGTGTTCAACATATGGTTGAACACATCTATCCAGCCATTCACAATTCTTGGATCACGTTGTAACCCTTAACTTGCAATAAGAACAAAACTGTGCTGCAGATCTTTCCTTTGGCAGAGAAACCACCTAAGACTGCACTCACAGCGCCATTTGTTCTGTGGTACGGCAACATTTTGCACCCAAAGCCCAAGGGATATATGCATTTGGATCTTCCATGGGTTAATTATGTCTACCAGCCCAGCCATCATGCTTTGAAGCAAATGAGGGGCTGGCTTCACACATGCATGGCTACCACTTGAAGACTGTAGGACCTAAAAGTGTGTGGGGGGGGGAGGTTGCCTGAGGGAGACGCCACAAATCAAACACCACAGTACAGGATTTTTATATTATTGAAACACAATGCTTTTCAGTGGAGTCACTTCACACCTTTGACTGTAACTCTCCATGTTCACTTAGGTGAGGTACGTCTATGTGAATCAACCCTCGGTTATTCCGAGTCTCGCCTGCTCGTAATGTGGCGAAAATGTAGCTGAATGTACAAGGATGATGGGTCGTATGACTGAGGGCAGCACGTGTTGGTTGACAGATCGTGACGGCCCTTCAAGTCAGAGCTAGCTACCAACGACTGGCACCCGGCAAGTTTAAGGCGAGATTGGAGGCAAACCCGGGGGCATCCCGGGACAAGGCAAGCCTCCTCCAGTCTCACCCTCCCAGCTGCCCTGTGTAGCTCTGGCTCCTTCCCTCCCCGCCATCCAAAAGCGGGACCCCCAGCCCTCCGGTCTTCGGAAGCGGGTTAGCGCACCATCTGGTTCGTCCCCCTCCCCTCCCAGCCGGCTGCCAAGCGGCCGCGGGCCTTACCACATTGCTGAGGAAATCGGCTTCGTTCAGATCGCCCAGGTCCAAGAAGCTGGAGGCGCCCCCGGGGAAGAGGCGCTCCGAGGGGAAGGGCTCCAGCATGCCGTCCATGGCCGAAGAGCCGAGCCGGCGAAGGGGATGGAGGAGGTGGGGAGCAGGGGAGCCGCTGTCTCCCCCTCCAGTGCGGCGAGATCCTTGGGCAAGCTGAGCCGGCGCTTCACTCCCGGGCAGCCCCCGCACACCAGCTGCCAGGAGGCTCCGCTCAGGAGGGCTGCGCCTTTCGCTCCCGAAGGAAACCTGTAATCCATGGGGCGGCGAGGGAGAGGGAGAGAGGGGCTGACTGGGGGGTCGTTTAGCCCGGGGTGGGGTGGGGTGAGGTGGAGAGGTCGATGACAAGGGGGCGACTCAAGGTGGTGGGGGCCGACGGGAAGGAGGGAGGAGAAGGAGGAGAAGGAGGGGTGTGCAGGATGTGGCCCGAGAAAGAGGGGGGGGTGCGCCCGGCGGGAGCCTGCAAGGGCTGAGGCAGCCTCCTGTAGGGACAGAAGGAGGGGCGCCTGCTCCTCCTCCGGGATCGCTGCCCAGCTGCCTCATTCCTCTCCCCGGACCATCCGCCGGCTCAGCCCCCAGACCACGCCCCCCTGCCCCTCCCTCTTCTCTGCTATGAATATTTAAGAGCCTCCGCCGGGGTAGGCATTCCTCCTGGGCCTCGGAAAGGCCCGCCCCTTTCCCCCCTGCGCGACCAATGGGAGCCGAGCTCAGCGGTGCTTTGCTTAGGACAGGCTTTAGGAAAAGCCGGGGGACCGAAGAAGCCGCCGGCCGCCGCGTCGGGTCACCCGCGACGGAGACAGGCAAATCCTTCGCTCCTGACAGCCGCCAGAGAAAATACGTGCTGCACCTACATTTCATTATAGACGAGTCGCTTTTTTCTCCCCTTAAGAGTATATCTGAAGCTGGCTTATACCGAATCAGTTGGTTCACCTGGCCGAGTATTAGAACCCGGCTCCGCTATGCAAGTGAAGTCGCTGCCTCAAGGCTTAGGTGCTTGAGGAGCTCTTGAGCAGCCCCTCCCCTCCCCTGCCAGGCATTTATCCAGCCCCCCCCCCCGCAATTTATATATATATTTATTTATTTACCCCCACCTTTCTCCTCAAAAGAACCCAACGTTGGCAGACAGGGGTGTCTGCTTATCCAGTGGCATGCTTGCCTTGCCCCTACCACCACCCCCATAGGAGCCGGTTGCCCCCAATTGTGGGGAAGGACTCTTGGGAGCTCAGAGGAGGCTCAGGCATGTAATTTTAAAAATTCTGTAGAATCCATGACAGTATAATTGCTTTATTTTTGGCACTTTAGTGGAGGACCATGCCCCCTTCATGAGGTGAGGCTAGCACAGAAGAGAAGAAAGCTAGAGGGAAGGATTGTGGGTGTGGAATGTGTATGAAAATGTCACGTGACACCCTCCATATGCCCCCTCCATGGGCATATCTCCCTGCGCAGATGGATGGTTGTGTGACATCTTGCAGAAAACAAAAATAGGCAAAGAAAGATGCCAGTGCCAGCAATTAGGAAATGAAAGAGATTGTAATTGCAGCGTGGATGCAGGAGGCACCAAGGAAGAGGCCCTAGAGATCATATTGCTAATATTCACTGGCTACTGGGGTGCAGCAAAGAATTTGAGAATTTCAGAAGATCAATCAATGATTACGGCAAAGTGAAAGAGAAAAGTGCAAAAACAAACTGCAGTTGAACATTAAGAGTGCAAAATCATTACTACAGACGAACTACAGAACTTTAATGCTGACAATGAAGAAACTGAATTTGTTATAAATTTTTTATACCTTACTTCAATGTTCAATCCAAATGGAAAGTGCAGCCAAGAAATCAGAAGACTGAGATTCAGAAAAGCAGCAGTGAAGAAACTGGGAAAGTGTATGGGTGTGTCACTGGAGACCAAGATCATAGACATATACAAGGCCAAGATCATCCACACTATTGTGTTTCCAATTACTATGTACATGTGTGACAGCTGAGTAGTGAAAAAAAGATGTAAAGGGGAAAAAATGATTCATTTGAAATATAGAGTTGGAGGAGAGCTTTGCAGATAACCTGAATCACCAGAAAGACAAACAAGTGGGTCCCAGATAAAATCAAACCTGAAATATCTCTGGCAGCAAAAATATTGAAACTGGGGCTGTCCTGCTTTGGGCACTTCATGAGAAGGCAGGATTATCTGGAAATAATAATGCTGAGAAAGGGGAAAGGCTGCAGGAAAAGGGGAAGAACAAATACAAGATGTGTTCTTGAAGGTTTTCACAGCCGGTTCCGATGGTTGTTGTGGGTTTTTTTATCTGTTTGGCCATGTTCTGGAGGTTTTTCTTCCTAACGTTTTGCCAGGCTCTGTGGCCGGCATCTTCAGAGGACAGGAGCTAGAATTCTGTCTGTGTTCTGGTGTAGTGTGTTAGGATTGCTGAGTATTTGTAGCTGTGGTATCAGGGTTTTTGTTCTTTTCAGGAGACTGGGTGTTTCCTGTGATCAGGGTGTTTTTTGTTATGGGTGTTTTGTTGTGATAAGGGGGGATGATCTGTCACTGTGATGGATGGGTGTCGTTGGCTAGTCTTTTGTGTGCAGTGATCACTGGTCCTTGTGGTTGGGTAGAGTTAATTGACCTTTTTGCAGGCTGTATTTTTCAGTGCTGGGAGCCAGGCTTTGTTGATTTTTAGACTTTTCTTCTTTTTTGTTGAAGCTGTGCTGGTGTTTGTGGATTTCAATGGCTTCCCTGTGTAGTCTAACATGATTGCTGTGTTGTCCAGTACTTCTGTGCCTTGAAATAGGCTTTCATGTCCAGCTTGTTTCAGGGCATGTTCAGCTACTGCCAATTTTTCCGGTTGTTTTACTCTGCAGTGTCTTTCATGCTCTTTGATTCTGGTCTGGATGCTATGTTTTGTGGTCCCAATATATACCTGGCTGTTGTGTTCAGGCAATGAGCAGGCTGATGGGCTTTGTGGTGATCACCAGATAATAAGATAGCAAAGAGTCTCTTAGCAATAGATTAAGGAAGTCAGCCACACACACAGATGGATGTCTGCCAGCAGTACTCCTGGTGGGCGACTAGTAGAAGAGGCAGAATAACACAGAATGGGTTCCCAGTAAATTCTGCCCTTTCCCCCAGGAGACTGTCCTTTTATTAACATTACAAGGTCACAGGTAGTGACGGCATTACAGATAGTAGACAGGGTTCCGATAGGACAATGGTTACATCATGTTTATTAGGATTGGTCTGGGGAAAGGCAATTAATCAAGCCCCTCTGATTGGCCCTAAGGAAAGGCCTCTATAGCAAGCTCTCTATGATAATGAGAAAGAGGAAGAATGGTGGCAGCCACAACTGCAAGGTAGCCGGTATACTCCTGCATATACCCTAACCACTGCAGTGGGGATCCCACCTCCTGAACATGGCCAAACACCCTGAAAAACCCACATCAAGCATCAAATACAAGATGGATTGACTCCATAAAGGAAGCTGTCTCCTTTAGTGAGTAGGACTGTTCAGGACAGGATATTTTGATGGCCATTTCATAGGGTTGCCATGAGTTGAAGTGAGTCAACAGCAAGTAGCAATACAGCTGCAATGAGATATGGTGATGAGGACATGAGTTACAACAAAATAAAATGGAAGAAAAAGCACTAAATGGATTCTCTTGCATTTCTCGGCAAGATGTCGATCTTCTCATCAAATCTCTTGTAGAAACATAAGCAAATGTTTCTTTGTGGTGCCATTTGATGGCACAGCATGATAAAAAGGACTTCTCAGAGCTTTCTTAAGTGAACCAAAATACTGTTCTCACCTTCCCCACATGCAGTTGAGTTAAAGCTAAAGGCAGGCTTTGTCTAGACCTTTCTACTGGATAAACCAGAGAACAAACATATATGAAGTTTCTTCCTTGTGGAATCAGGAAGCTTACAACTGGGTATTTATTTAAGATGCTTTTACCCTGCCTTTCTTCTTAAAATACCCAAGTTGGTTTACATCATTAAATGTTTTTTGCTTGCTTGTGGAAAGTCAGCGAAGATGGGGGCCAACCTAGCCTCCTGTAGGAGGGATATGGTAGATTGTTCTACAGGCAAATGCCATGCTTATCCAGACACAGCTACTGCTGCAGTCAAGTGATGCTAAGTTTCGTAGTATGGAATATTTATCAAGGAATAGTGTTAGTCTACAACAACTGTAATGGATACTTCAGTTTGCTCCTATGCAATAAATCATCTACTTCTATGTAAGACGGTCAGTAATTGGCTTATTCCCCCTTCATGGATTGCTGCCTTGTCGTGGCGAAGGGGCTTGAGTAATTCAGAGAAACTATGGGCTATGCCGTGCAGGGACACCCAAGACGGACAGGTCATAGTGGAGAGTTTTGACTAAACGCGATCCACCTGGAGCAGGAACTGGCAAGTCACTTCAGTATCTTTGCCAAAAAAACTCCATGGACAGAAACAAAAGGCTAAAAGATATGACGCTGGAAGATGATCCCCTCAAGTCAGAAGGCATCCAACATGCTATTGAGGAAGAGCGGAGGACAAGGACAAGTAGCTCCAGAGCTAATGAAGTGGTTGGGGCCAAAGCCGAAAGGACGCTCAGCTGCAGACGCCCCTGGAAGTGAAAGGAAAGTCTGATGCTGCAAAGGAAAATACTGCATAGGAACCTGGAATGTAAGATCTATGAACCTTGGTAAGCTGGATGTGGTCAAACAGGAGATGGCAAGAATAACATTGACATCCTGGGCGTCAGTGAACTAAAATGGACGGGAATGGGCGAATTCAATTCAGACGATTATCATATCTACTACTGTGGGCAAGAATCCCGTAGAAGAAATGGAGTAGCCCTCATAGTCCACAAAAGAGTGGGAAAAGCTGTACTGGGATACAATCTCAAAAATGATAGAATGATTTCAATACGAATCCAAGGCAGACCTTTCAACATCACAGTAATCCAAGTTTATGCACCAACCCACCAATGCTGAAGAGGCTGAAATTGACCAATTCTATGAAGACTTACAACACCTTCTAGAACTGATACCAAAGAAAGATGTTCTTGTCATTATAGGGGACTGGAATGCTAAAGTAGGGAGTCAAGAGATAAAAGGAACAACAGGTAAGTTTGGCCTTCGAGAAGCAGGGCAAAGGCTAATAGAATTTTGTCAAGAGAACAAGCTGGTCATCACAAACACTCTTTTACAACAACACAAGAGGCGACTCTACACATGGACATCACCAGATGGGCATTACCGAAATCAGATTGATTATGTTCTCTGCAGCCAAAGATGGAGAAGCTCTATACAGTCAGCAAAAACAAGACCTGGAGCTGATTGTGGCTTTGATCATCAGCTTCTTATAGCAAAACTCAAGCTTAAACTGAAGAAAGTAGGAAAAACCACTGGGCTAGTCAGGTATAATCTAAACCAAATCACTTATGAATACACAGTGGAAGTGAAGAACAGATTTAAGGAACTAGATGTGGTGGACAGAGTGCCTGAAGAGCTGTGGCTGGAGGCTCGTAACATTGTACAGGAGGCAGCAACAAAAACCATCCCAAAGAAAAGGAAATGCAAGAAAGCAAAGTGGCTTTCCAACGAGGCCTTACAAATAGCAGAGAAGAGAAGGGAAACAAAATGCAAGGGAGATAGGGAAAGTTACAGAAAATGGAATGCAGACTTCCAAAGAATAGCAAGGAGAGACAAGAGGGCCTTCTTAAATGAACAGTGCAAAGATCTAGAGGAAAATAATAGAAAGGGAAAAACCAGAGATCTGTTCAAGAAAATTGGAGATATTAAGGAAACATTTTGTGCAAAGATGGACATGATAAAGGACAAAAATGGTAGGGACCTAACAGAAGCAGAAGACATCAAGAAGAGGTGGCAAGAATACACAGAGGAATTGCACCAGAAAGATTTGGATGTCCCGGACAACCCAGATAGTGTGGTTGCTGACCTTGAGCCAGACATCCTGGAGAGTGAAGTCAAGTGGGCCTTAGAAATCATGACTAACAACAAGGCCAGTGGAGGTGATGGCATTCCAGTTGAACTATTTAAAATCTTAAAAGATGACACTGTTAAGGTGCTACACTCAATATGCCAGCAAGTTTGGAAGACTCAGCAGTGGCCAGAGGATTGGAAAAGATCAGTCTACATCCCCAATCCCAAAGAAGGGCAGTGCCAAAGAATGCTCCAACTACCGTACAATTGCTCTCATTTCACATGCTAGCAACGTTATGCTCAAAATCCTCCAAGGCAGGCTTCAGCAGTATGTGGACCGAGAACTCCCAGAAGTACAAGCTGGATTTCGAAAGGGCAGAGGAACTAGAGACCAAATTGCTAACATGCGCTGGATTATGGAGAAAGCCAGAGAGTTCCAGAAAAAACATCTACTTCTGCTTCATTGACTACGCAAAAGCCTTTGACTGTGTGGACCACAACAAACTATGCCAAGTCCTTAAAGAAATGGGAGTGCCTGACCACCTTATCTATCTCCTGAGAAATCTATATGTGGGAAAGGAAGCAACAGTTAGAACTGGATATGGAACAACCAATTGGTTCAAAATTGGGAAAGGAGTACGACAAGGCTGTATATTGTCCCCCCTGCTTATTTAACTTATATACAGAATACATCATGCGAAAAGCCAGACTGGATGAATCCCAAGCCGGAATTAAAATTGCCGGAAGAAATATCAACAACCTCAGGTATGCAGATGATACCACTCTGATGGCAGAAAGTGAGGAAGAATTAAAGAACCTCTTAATGAGGATGAAAGAGGAGAGCGCAAAAAATGGTCTGAAGCTCAACATAAAAAAAACCAAGATCATGGCCAATAAAAGGGGAAGATATGGAGGCAGTGACCGATTTTACCTTCTTGGGCTTCATGATCACTGCAGATGGTGACAGCAGCCACGAAATTAAAAGACACCTGCTTCTGGGGAGGAAAGCGATGACAAACCTAGACAGCATCTTAAAAAGCAGAGACATCACCCTGCCGACAAAGGTCCGCATAGTCAAAGCTATGGTTTTTCCAGTAGCGATGTAGGGAAGTGAGAGCTGGACCATAAAGAAGGCTGACCGCCAAAGAATTGATGCTTTTGAATTGTGGTGCTGGAGGAGACTCTTGAGAGTCCCTTGGACTGCAAGGAGAACAAACCTATCCATTCTGAAGGAAATCAACCCTGAGTGCTCTCACTGGAAGGACAGATCCTGAAGCTGAGGCTCCAATACTTTGGCCATCTCATGAGAAGAGAAGACTCCCTGGAAAAGACCCTGATGTTGGGAAAGTGTGAAGGCAAGAGGAGAAGGGGACGACAGAGGACGAGATGGTTGGACAGTGTCATCGAAGCTACCAACATGAATTTGACCCCAACTCCGGGAGGCAGTGGAAGACAGGAGGGGCCTGGCGTGCTCTGGTCCATGGGGTCACGAAGAGTCGGACATGACTTAAGCCAACAAAAAATTGGCTTATTCATGACACAGAAAGAAGAGACACTATTGAATTATTCACCCCCCCATTTCCTGAGACATGATAATTTGCTCATACCTCACAGAAGCATGTATTAACTATTGAATTCACAGTGTATTCTGACCTAAAAAGATGATTCTCAGAGGTTAGGTAACTTAATTAAATAGAGCCGATTTGTGGACACCATCCTTTCACTTTGATGAAATACAAAGCAATTTCTTTAGCAGAACTTTTCCTCCCTTGTGTCTGTAGAGTGGGGACTTATGCTTTGTATGATTAGAAAAGACAGAACAGATGAATTTAGGAACACTTTGAAAACTGAATGGAAAGAAAGCAAAGATCTGGCTGTTGGTAACCTTGAGTTGACACTGCCAGTTTCTCTGTCGATGCAGGTGGGCCTTTTCCTGCAACCCATCTCATAACTCTGTAATTAGAGACTGAACACCATTTTTGAGTTTCAGGAAGATTATAGGCTTCATATAAATGAGATTGCATATCCTTGACCAATCACATCTTTCAGATAGGCATCTACAAAAACTTATTGGAGCAATTATTTGGAAGACACTCAGCTGCCCGTAGCACTGTAAAGTAGGACCATATCCTCTGCAGAGCACTGCCAACAGTAAGGGCTTTCCCTTCATCACATTGTAAGTCAGTTATGTGTTGTCCAGATGGCATCCTTGCAGCTGAATTCAGCTGGTAGGTACCCCAAAATTCTATTATTGTTATTATTTTCAGCTAGCATCCAAACAACGACACATAAAATCGTTTAGAATCTCATAGCCGTTTATACAGAACAATCATATCTTCTTCCAACCTGTTTCAGTATGTTCCTGTAATATGTTGAAACAGTTCCCAGTGTTTCAATTCCTCAGTTCAAAACCCCTTGTACAACTGATAATCACAGCAGACAGAATGCCAATGAATTCAGCTTTTACATCTATTCCCCAGTCATGGCCTAGCAACAACATTATGAAGATCCAACCTCTCATTTTTAATCTTCAGATTGTAGTTTATTGTACTATTCTATAGTCCCCCTGTTATCCAGGAGGGCTACCTAGATGTCCCACAACTTGCACTACTGCCAGGCTCTGCCAAAAATAGTTTGCTGCCTGAAACAAGGGAAAAGACTGTGTCTCTCTGATCCATGAGGATTTGATGAATCAACTACTCAGTAAGTTGTATTGATTCAAACGGGCCTACTATAGTTTTAGCTTACTATACTAAAGTAAGTCACAGTTAGAGTAGACCCATTTGAATTAATGGAACTCAAGGAGCCGTTAACTAACAAAATAAAATTTGCTTTTACTTTCTCTTCCAGTCTGCTGATATCCCCAATCTTTGTCATGACTGTTGTCGTTTTGGGGTACGTTTTGGGTACTTATGCATGAACATTGGAATTTTTTTAGGAATAATGCAGAAACATGGGTTTGTGTGTGTGGAAATCTCTGTGGGGTAGGTATTCTTACATGTTCTTCCAAGTAAAGCATTTCAGCTGGAACAGAGAAATGTGCCTGAAATTTTAATTCAGAAAACATGTGCATCTGCTTTTTGAATTTTAAAAACTGATTTATTGAGTGAAAACATGTCGCAAATAGAGAATGTAATTCTGTATAGCTGCCTTTTCCACTTTCTTATTGGTGTTAATTTCTTTTCACATTTTTAATGTATTTTTATTTACTGCATTTGAAATGTACCCCTAATGTCTCCTAGTTCTATCAAATATAAGTTTATCTTGCAAGGATCAAAGTTTCCAGGACTCTATCTCACTTTGGAAAAATTGGTTCCAATGGCAAGAAAAGGCACAGCGTTGCAACAGATTTGGCTGCATATATATATGCAGCCAAATCTGTTGCAATGCTGTGCCCTTTATATATTGGTCTCAAAGAAAAATGGTGGTATACACTGCAAACCCAGGTCTCATGGTTGATGCATATGCCATTGTCCTGCATGATACGTTGCGAAACAAATGGGACTTTGGGAACAGAAAGGATTGCTAACACTGGTGTTGCATAGTATGAGTGGGAAGTTAAACTGCCTGTCAGTGGAAGGTATTTACTCACCCAGTTTCATGCTTTTCTACTGGGTGCACAAATGTCAAGCTGACAGGAACCAGACAGTAGATAAAAATCCTAAGGTGACTAGTGTGATGCAAGACATCTATTCTCACCTGGTGCCAACTGGTGCTCATCATCCTCATCTACCATGCCCATTGACTTTGCTGGTGGGGTTATTAGATGTTGCAGTTCAGCACATCTGGGGAGCACCAGGCAGGAAAAGGCTGATCTCAGGAAAATCTACAGCATATTTGTCTTCATAAAGTATCAGCAGTCATGCAGTCCACCTTGTTCAAGATATTTAAAAGTATGTGTGAACAAGGACAGATGGAGCAGCAGACATGTCTTCTGGAAAAAGGGTTATGAGGCTGAAGATGTTTGAAGACTTCTCATGCCCCAGCCTCAGCACATTTACACACTGTTTGATTATCTTCCAAGTGCTGGTTAAAGAACAAGTTGCACTTGGAACCGGATTCTACTGCTTTCCATTTCCTGCTTCCTTGTCCTGTGCTTTTGCCAGGTTTACAAAACACCTGTTACCATATCCCTGAAAAACACCAGAGGAAGGGGAGGAAAAAAAAACCCAGAAAAAAATGCAGTGATGTAAGACTGCATCACACTTCTCTTTCTTATTTTTCCCTATCACAGGCAAAGAGGCACTAAAGATAGAAAGTTTACAAATATTTGTAACAACAACATAGCCATATGCACGGATAGCTACATTAATGCATCTGTGACTGAATTATAGTTCATGTTGCACTTTTGAGTCCTGAGGGTATTCTGTGTGGGTAGTATTTTTGCATCAGAAACATGCACATGCAGGCAAGATCATGTACATCTTCTCCCCCCCCCCCCCTTCATTGCTCAAATTTTTAGAAACAGCCTAAGGGAATAGAGCAAAGGAAAGAGAAGAATATTAATTACTGTCTTGTGTGTAGATACATTTTATGAACTTAATGAACAACCTGAGGCTATGCCAGAAATAAAAGAGAAATCATAAGCACAGCTGTGTAAAGTTCATATCTAATTTGGTCTCTTATAACAGTACGCATATCAAAGATAACCAGAGAGTGACACTGGAATCTTGTACATGTACTATAAGGAGTATATATATACCGTATTGTACAATTATATATACCGTGTGGTACAATTATACAATGCTATATATATATATAGTATAGTATAATTGTATTGTATAATTGTACCACACGGTACAATTTCTACACACACACACACACAAAATACATATATATATTTATATATTTACACATATATGGCCATGTGGAAAAAAGTACACCCTCTTTTAATTCTATGGTTTTATGTACCACGACATTAAAAATCATCTGGTCTTTAGCAGGTCTGAAAATTAGGAAAATACAACTTCAGATGAACAGCAGCACATGACATATTACACTGTGTCATGATTTAATTTACAACAATAAAGCCAAGATGAAGCCATGTGTGAAAAACTAAGTACACCCTTACTGATTCCATAGGAATGCCCTTGAGTAAACTGATCATCAGCAAATGTGCCCACCTCTATAAAAGCTGAAGTTTTAGCAGTTTGCTGGTCTGGAGCATTCAGGTGTCTGTTAACACGATTCCAAGGTGGGAACACATCAGCAATGATAGTTGAGAAGCAAGTGTTGCTGCCTATCAATCTGGGAAAGGTTATAAGGCCATTTCCAAACAATCTAAAGTCCATCATTCACAAGTGCAAAACATTCAAGACAGTTGCCAATCTTCTCAGGAGTGCATGCCCAAGCAAATTCACACAAAGTCAGACTGTGCAATGCTCAGAGAAATTGCAAAAAAACAAGAGTTATATCTCAGACTCTATAGGCCTCAGTTATCATGTTAAATATTAAAGTTCATGACAGTACAATTAGAAAAAGACTGACACATATTGTTTGTTTGGAAGGGTTGCCAGGAGAAAGCCTCTTCTTTCTAAAAAGAACATGGTAGCATGACTTACGTTTGCAAAGTTACATCTGGACAAACCACAAGACTTTTGGAACAATGTCCTTTGGACAGATGGGACCAAAGTGGAGATGTTTGGCCATAATGCAGTGCCCCATTTGGCAAAAACCAAACACAGCATATCAGCACAAACACTTCATACGAACGGTCAAGCACGGTGGTGGAGGGTTGACAATTTGGACTTGTTTTGCAGCTCCAGGACCTGGGCACTTTGCAGTCATTGAGTTGACCATGAACTCCTCTGTATACCAAAGTATTCTAGAGTCAAATGTGAGGGCATCTGTCTGACAGTTAAAGCTTGGCCGAAATTGGGTCACGCAACAGGACAAGGATCACCAAGTACACCAGCAAATTTACAACAGAATGGCTGAAAAATAAAAGAATCAAGGTGTTGGAATGGCCCAGCCAAAGTCCAGACCTCAACCCAATTGAAATGCAGTGGTGGGACCTTAAGAGAACTGTGCATAAACAAATTACTGCCAAACCTCAATGAACTAAAGCAACGTTGTTAAGAAGAGTGGGCCAAAATTCCTCCATAATGATGTGAGAGACTGATAAAGTCATACAGAAAACTATTACTTCAAGTTACTGCTGCTAAAGATAGTTCTACAAGCTATTGAATCATAAAGTGTACTTAGTTTTTCACACATGGCTTCTTAATTTTGGCCTTATTTTTGTAAAATAAATCATAACACGGTGAAAAATGTAATGTGTTGTTGTTCATCTTAGGTTGTATTTAGCTAATTTTCAGACCTGCTAAGGACCAGATGGTTTAATTATGTCCTGATACGTAAAACCATAGAATTCAAATAGGGTGTACTTTCTTTTTCAAATTACTGTATATATGTGTGTATACATGTTTGTATGGGAAGGACTAGAATGTGATATTTGCACAGTGAAGCATTCTGGCCAGTCAGAATGTGTCTGGGATCAGCCAAATAGATATATAAAGCAAATGTCAGTTAGCAGTCTCTCACATAGGGCCATTACATGTGATAGGGCTAACAGGGCTTGATAGGGCCAGGTAGGGAAAATACGTAGTAGAAAACAGTCTGTCAGATAGAGTCAAATTTGTAATAGTGTTAGGATGTGAGAGTTAGTTGTTTACTAGAGTAACTATGTCTGTCAAGTTTAAAAAATGACATACAAACATAACTAAGTTAAGTACAAGTTTATATAACAAGCACCAATATGCCTAAGCACTATGAGTTTTTTCTATTCTACATGTGTTTTAAACAGTAAAAGTCCTTAATGTTTTTTTAGAGAAGATCAAGTGATTATTTTGTTTACTATCAACTACTGGCACACGAGTTTACTTTATTTTGTTTACTATCAACACACGAGAGAATACAATTTTTACTCTGCGAGTAGGTTTTTTTTATCGTAACGTTTGAAACGGCTGTGCGCAAACTCTCTAACTCTGTCAATTACATTTTATATCATTTTAAAACTAGACAAACAAGGTTTTGGTAGCTCGGGTCAACAAATAGCAGACTGGGACATGGAGTCCAGCAGTAACACCCATCTCTACGGTACACATCAGCTGCACAGTTGCTTACCTGAATATATCTTGGCCACAATTATTCATGTGTTGGTAACTTCCTGTTTGGACTATTCTATATTCATACAGTTTTTGTTCTATATTCATACAGTTTTACAGTTTGTTTATTATAAGCTGCTCAGAAACCAATGAGTATATAAAATGATAAACTTCAAACGTAACTGTGCTCTCCCAGGGCACCTGCCTAAGGTCCTGCACTGTACAAGTAACTGGGAAAGCCAAAATATAGCTATCTAATAATCCTGTTGTCCACTGTCCACTTAATCTGCTACCACCATTCACTGACTTTGTAGTGTTGCAGGTTCTCTTTTAAAATGCTTGACTTTTGAGATAAAGGCATGGACAGTGGGTTAGCTGTGTTACCCTAGGACTAACTGAGGCATTCAAGTGTTGAATCAGCTGCCACATTTATTTGGAGCACTTAACAACCAGGAACATGATGTTGTTCAATAAAGAACATGAAATACTGTTTTTACTCAATAAACATACTTGACTCTCCTTTCCACTTGCTATCTTGGCCATTCCCTGTTTTTTCTTGTCCATTTCCTAGTTCAGTCTCCCAATTATTATCCTTCTCCTTCTGTCATTCATTATTTTGGTTACAGTGATTTGAAATCAATGCAACTGCAATGTATTTCCTCAAGGGATCCTGCACACTGTGTTGAAATATGATACAAATCTCTAGTCATGTTAAAGAAATCATATTTCCAGAGTTCTATCATGTATTAAGCCACTATGTGAATAGCCACAGAGGCTTAACTTCATACTCTCAACTACATGGAATAGAGACAGTGGGTGCTGTTGCAAACTTTCTGCTTTCTTTCAGAGCAATCTTTTCCTACGAAAGTGTGATAAGTTCTTTAGAAGTTAAATTTAAAAAGAAGTTGGATCCCTCAGAATTGTGCCAAGAGAAAAAGCAGCAATTCAGTCACGTTTCATCATTCCCTCAATTCAAATAACATTGTTTTAGTCGCTGACAGCCTCACCCAATGATGGGTAATTACAGACTTTCAGTTGGGGAAAACCGAGACAAAGTACATGGAGAGTTTCATTAGAAATTCATCTTTCAAAGAGAAATCCCAACTTTATTGTCTGAGGCAGCACGCCAGGCCTATTCATCAGAAGAAAGTTTATCTTTTAGCAACCGTAAACGGGAGAAATTTCATTAGGCCACTTCCTTAAAGTTTTTCATCTTCTGCTTTAGGACTAGAATAGGCTTTGGAAGAATTACAATACCTTCTTTCAATAATAAAGACAGCCCTTTTCTTCTTCTTCATTTATTCTTCCTATACTGGCAGGGCAACCTTTTACTGACATTGCACTGGAGCTGGAGAGACACCACTTCGTATGCCAGCAGAACAGCTAAGGTTATACCCAATGGATGTCCAACATTTAAGTGAACGACTGAGAGAGAGAGAAAAGCAAAACCATGTGAAAATGACAGACTGGTAACTAACATCCCTAGAAACACCACCACAGCCCGTGAGTTAGGGATTTTGCCACCTACATGCCATCCATGACTCTTTCCTGTTTCAGCTATCCTGTTGGCAGATGTGGAGAATTGTCCCAGCAAATTTCTTACGTGACAGCAGAATATCTTGCATTTCATCCTGTTATTAGGCAGAGTAAGGCAGCCGGCTCTAGCTGATGATTTTGCATGTAATGAAATGTAGCACATTTTCTTAAATTGTTATATTTTTATTGTTAGCAAGGAAAAAAGGAGCTTGTGAAAGTTTATGCTTCAAGTGCCAAAATAACTAAACCTTCCATGTTGTACCCCTTGACTTTGAGGGGAGGGCAGCAAAATGGTTCAATCAGTACAGCAACACATCCACCAGTGGCCCTGTACCTGCTAGGTCTTCAAAATGGAATTGTGCCCTATATTGTATAAACATATAAGGCTGGAAAAGAGCTGAAAGCCAGCCATGTGTCCTGAATAAGATCTTTAAGTAACCGTCACCACCACCACCATCTTCCAGTAGATTATTCCATACAATAATACAAATCATTTTCTGGAGTAAGCATGTTCTCATTATTATAGGCCCTATTAATACAATGAAATGATCCAGAAGGCCCAAGTAAATGATTCAGGGCGAGAAAATGACTACAGTAGTTTATGATTTGATTAGGAGAGGAACTTCCTTCCTGGCCTAAATATTGCATCATGAGCATTTACAAGTAATTAACCAGAAAAAAAATACAATATAAATTATGTGGTATGTTTAGTAGAGAACTTGCTCATGTTGAGCTTTGCAGATAGCATGTAGCTTAACCTTTTTTCAATGGACTGGATAACTGACTTACTGCCCATGAATGGAAGCAGCTCCAATGAATGGGACCAAGATCTGCTGGAAGACTGCATATTGAAGGGGTCTGGGAGGAGAAAGTAATGTCTATCTATTCCCCTCTAGCTTCTTCTCCCCTTTCTAGAGGAAACCTCCAGTCCTCCAAAGCAGGTTTTAGAAGGCACAAAAGGCTGCAGACAAGCTGGGGGGGGGGCATTGTTGCCCCCAAGATCTGCCGCCATAGGCAATTGCCCCACTCTGTCTACTGATAGAACCAGTCCTTACTAGGAGCTGGCTTCTTCCTACTGGCACTAAATGATCCAAGGAGAACAGTAATTTAGTGGGGCAACTTTGTTCTAGAACAGGCTTGTTCATATCTGTTCTTCAACATCTTTGGTTTCATAACTCTTTTGAGCTGTGAATGCCCATTTGTCATAGAAACATTTGCTACCGCAGCTCCTCCAGCTGTCTGGAGTGAGGCAGCATGGGGGTGGATCCATTCAGCCAGGGATGGATCTATTCTATGGCAGATGGACTCCACTGGATACAAGTCTCTATTTCCATGTTTTGAGAGCAATGGAAGAGGAAAGCTCTCAAATGCTCCTGAGAAAAGAATCTTAGCTGAAAGGTATCAGGCCTAATATACTGCACTCTGGGGATTCATTTTTCATCTGATGCTGTTTTTCTACAGGTAACTTTCTTCTTCTATTTGGAGGAAGTCCAAATTACCTTGACACCCTTTACAGAACATCTACGCAGAAGTCTGGAGGCTTAATCATATTTTCATCTGTGGGTAATGCACTGACTAAATTTTAATCATCTCTTCGTGTTTTGTTGGGGAAGAGAGAGAAAGATTTTTACCTTCTGGCCTTTCCACTCAGATATGTTGACATTTCCATTCGGTCTTTTTTCTGATGCAGAGTTTTGACGTCAGGTGGGCCAGTTAATAGCTTGAAGTGTGTCTGACGCACTCAGCAGTGTGTGTGTGTGTTCATAGCCTGGCCTTTCCTCTTTCACACCCCTTGTCAGGGCTGGGTTTCTCTCTCTTTCTCTTTAAAACTAAATAAATAACATGAAACCTGATTCACAACTTGCGAGACTCAGGCTCTAATAAGTATCTCCATAGCAACTGATTTTACAAGCATACTAGAGATGTCACTGTCACAGCAAGCCCTTGTCATTGTCCCTTGCCTGTCAGATACAGCAGCATCTCTTCCCTACAGAAATATCACTGGCTACTCAAATGACAGGACCCACTAGGCTCTACCAAACCTTGTAACACTGGCGTTCACATCAAAAAGAAATAACTTCATGTTTTATTTGATTTGTTTAGTATTAACAAGATGTGAGGCTGAGGTTAGTTCAGATCCTTTAACTGGAATATGTTGCAAATTTATTTGTTGACTTTATTTGTTCATTCATAAATTCATTGTATTTATATCCTCCCTCACTCCCAATAATTGGACTTGGGGACTAAGCAGACTTTCAAAATTTTGAAAAGGCAAGACCAGTTAAAATACAATGGCTGAAATCCTGTTGTAAGTCACAATTAGAGTAGGTCCACAGAATTATTGGAATTTATGGAGGAGTTTATGCACCAAATCCCAAGTGATACAATGAACCTGCTCTAGTTGTGGCTTACTGTGTTAAGCAACAGAATTTCAGCTACTAAATTACAATACTAAGAAGCAATTAAACATATTACACATTAAAATAACAACTGAATAAAACAGTTTATGCTGAAGTTTTATTTACAGCATACATCCAGCACTAATTCTTTCTAGCCTTTGATTTCAAAGAGAGCCCGCCTCTCTGCTGAGTGTTCTTTTCTTTTTCTTTGCACCTTGGTTGGTGGCAGAGTTTATTTGTTTGCTGTTGATCTGTCTGCAGTAAAGAAAGTATGTGTGCAGTAAAGAAAACAGCATACACAAGTCTGTAATTTCAAGCAACTGTAAGTAAAGAAATAGTTTTCATTTTTTTTTCTCCTACAAATGTCCAGAGTGAGGTATTGAGATTTAAGTGCCAGATAATGAGAAAAGGGTAAACTCTCAGGATCTTGAATCTCTTCTATTCTGTGGATCTCTGTACTTCTATTGCATAACAAAAAGAAATTTTTACCAGAAATTCAAAACTCTCCAACAGTTTAGACCTATAAAAACATACTGAAAAAGATTATAGATGCAACATTTTTCCATTAAAATCCTTCCAGGGAAGCTAATTATTTGCCAAAAGCTTGGCTGAATAGAAACATCTTTGCTTGCTGGCAGAAAGAAAGAAAGGAAAGGGCCAGCACAGCCTCCTTCTGGGGAGAATTAATAGCATGGAAGCAGGCACTTGAAAAGGCTTTTTTGTTGTGTTCCCACCTGTGAGGATGGTGGGACCTGGAAAAAGGCCTTCCCAAAATATCATAAAACTCAGAGAGACTTCTATAGGGAGATGCAGTTGTTCAGATAGCCTGGGCCCGAGTCTTTTAGGGCTTTATAACCAGCACTTTGATTTGTGCTCAGATATTGATATATCTGTACTAATTACGAAGCAGAAATTGAGAGAATTGCTCTCTTGGACTACAATTACCAGAATTTCCCAGCTTCCACAGTCAGTGAGTATTCTGACTGAGAGAGTCCCGATAGTGTTGTTTATTTATTGAAAATTGTCTCGCACTGTCCTGTGAATCTCATTGTCAGAATAGCATAGCTGTGAAACCAACCCACAACGAATGGGTGAGGGGTTGGGTTACAAAGCAGGTGGCACACTTGATTCACACATGTGTGTGTGTGTGTGAAAGAGGGAGAGAAAGATTGAGATTGAATCATATATCAAGTTAAACTATGGTATTTCCTAGTTACTGTGCAATAAAATATTCAACCTATCTCTGTGAAAGAAATGACAGCTTGTTTTGTCCTCTTGATTTCTGCAGTTTGTCTTCACTTTCTCCTGCATTTTCCCCGGTAGATCATATATAGAATATACTGTCACATAATATATTATCGTGTATTGCTTGTAAATGATTCCTGTTATATTCTCATGGATCAACACCCCCCTCCGCTTTTTTTGGTCAACAGTAAAAATGATAGCTATCACTACCAGAAGTCCAATTGATTTATACACACCAGCAATGTGTGTGGCTGCTTTGCTTGATTCCCCTCTCCCTATTTTATTCCAGAAGTGACCACGGAAGAAAGATTTGGCTGTGAAGAACTAACTGACACACACACACACAAAAAAAAACCAAGTGAGTGTTGTGATTGAGCAAGGACTGAACTTGTATCTCTCTGTTCAAAATCCAACACTAAAATCATAGTTCAGTGGTTTACAGGTTGAGAGTTCAATTCCTCACTGTGACTCCTTGACAGAGGCTGGACTTGATGATACATAGGGTCTCTTCCAGCTCTGCAATTTAAGATGATGATGATGATGATGATGACGACGACATTGTACCCTGGCACCCTTCTGGTCCATGTTTATGGTATAAATAAAAGATGCCAAGGTTAAAATAAAAGACATCAGCACAGCAGGAGATTGCAGTGAATTAAAGACTTCCTACTTCAATTTTGGGGTGCATGTGACTTGTCTTATTGTGGGCAAGTAGCACATGCCCCAAAATTGGAGCATGGACTTATTAGTGGCAATCAGCCCACTGCTACTGATCTCACTCTGACCACATTAATGTAGCTATGCAACGGTATACTGGCTATGGGTAAAAAATAATGCTACAATTAATTTCTTAATTTGCATGATCTGAAAAATCTGAAATAATTAACATGCAAATTTGTATAATATGTAAACAGGACTGTTGAATTTCCATAATATGCATATTAATCTGCCTAGATTTGGAGAATTAGAAAACGCCAACTGTACTTTGAGCAGACACAAAGGTGGGAAATTTCTGCCTCCAGAGCCACAGAGTGGTTTCCATTAGACTCCAGTCTGCATTCATTTGGACCCATTCCAATGTTCCTGCTTTTGTCATTCTAATCTCCATCCCTCTCTATGCTGAGGTGCACATAGCTTGCTTATGTGTAAGGAAGATTGCTCTCTTCCACCTTGAACAATTCTGACCTTGCCACAAGTGGCTGCTTCTGCCTTGTGGCACAGTGGTTAAACTGCTGTACTGCAGCCAAAATTGTGCTCACAACCCAGGGTTCAATCCCAGGTAGCCGGCTCAAGGTTGACTCAGCCTTCTATCCTTCCAAGGTTGGTAAAATGAGTACCCAGTTCACTGGGGCTGCAATGTGTAGCCTGCATAATTAATTTGTAAACCTCCCAGAGATTGCTGTGGGGCAGTATATAAGCAGCACACTTTGCTTTTTTTTGCTTTTGCTTTCAAGAAAATACAACCTCATTTTTAGCTAAGCCTCAGTGTTAAGCCCTCAGCCTATAAAACTCTTTAAATGAATTCAAATATGCAAGCAAGAAATGGATTCCTGGGGAAAAGATAGCAAATATATGCCAAGAGAAGACAAAGCATTCTATAAAAATAGTTCCTGTATTAAACCCTGGATCATCCAGAATGGCTAGATAATAAGATTTACCTAAAATAATAATTAAAAGTGAAGGTGTCAGTATAAGAAAAAGACAGAGTAACACACACAGAGAGAGAATAATACCTAGCAGCCTCAAACTTGGTGTAGATACCATACAGATCCTGGTACTGTATATTTGAGGGTTATTTTGTTATTTAAATCACCTATGGAAAGAGACAGGGCACATAATATGAATTAAGATAAAATATATTGATGAGAATACAGTGTATAAATTTATATTCTAGATGGTGGTGGGTTACACTGCATATTTGAGTTGTGATTTTATTTGTCATTTATGGATTTGTTATATTTTGTTATATTGATAAAAAATAAAAATAAATAAATCACTGAGTGCATTTTAATTAATTAAACATTTGGATGTCCCGGACAGCTGAACTATTTAAACTCTTAAAAGATAACGCTGTTAAGATGCTACACTCAACATGCCAGCAAGTTTGGAAAACTCAGCAGCGGCCAGAGGATTGGAAAAGATCAGTCTACATCCCAATCCCAAAGAAGGGCAGTGCCAAAGAATGCTCCAACTACTGTACAATTTCAATCGTTTCACACGCTAGCAAGGTTATGCTCAAAATCCTCCAAGGTAGGCTTCAGCAGTATGTGGACCGAGAACTCCCAGAAGTACAAGCTGGATTTCGAAGGGGCAGAGGAACTAGAGACCAAATTGCTAACATGCGCTGGATTATGGAGAAAGCCAGAGAGTTCCAGAAAAACATCTACTTCTGTTTCATTGACTACAGCAAAGTATGGCAAGTCCTTAAAGAAATGGGAGTGCCTGACCACCTTATCTATCTCCTGAGAAATCTATATGTGGGATAGGAAGCAACAGTTAGAACTCGATATGGAACAACTGATTGGTTCAAAATTGGGAAAGGAGTACGACAAGGCTGTATATTGTCTCCCTGCTTATTTAACTTATATGCAGAATACATCATGCGAAAGGCTGGACTGGAGGAATCCCAAGACGGAATTAAGATTGCCGGAAGAAATATCAACAACCTCAGGTATGCAGATGATACCACTCTGATGGCAGAAAGTGAGGAGGAATTAAAGAACCTCTTAATGAGGGTGAAAGAGGAGAGCGCAAAAAATGGTCTGAAGCTCAACATCAAAAAAACTAAGATCATGGCCACTGGTCCCATCACCTCCTGGCAAATAGAAGGGGAAGATATGGAGGCAGTGACAGATTTTACTTTCTTGGGCTCCATGATCACTGCAGATGGTGACAGCAGCCACGAAATTAAAAGACTCCTGCTTCTGGGGAGGAAAGCGATGACAAACCTAGACAGCATCTTAAAAAGCAGAGACATCACCTTGCCGACAAAAGTCCACATAGTCAAAGCCATGGTTTTTCCAGTAGCAATGTAGGGAAGTGAGAGCTGGACCATAAAGAAGGCTGACCGCCGAAGAATTAATGCTTTTGAATTGTGGTGCTGGAGGAGACTCTTGAGAGTCCCCTGGACTGCAAAGAGAACAAACCTATCCATTTTGAAGGAAATCAACCCGGAGTGCTCACTGGAAGGACAGATCCTGAAGCTGAGGCTCCAATACTTTGGCCATCTCATGAGAAGAGAAGACTCCCTGGAAAAGACCCTGATGTTGGGAAAGTGTGAAGGCAAGAGGAGAAGGGGACGTCAGAGGATGAGATGGTTGGACAGTGTCATCAAAGTGACCAACATGAATTTGACCCAACTCCGGGAGGCAGTGGAAGACAGGAGGGCCTGGCGTGCTCTGGTCCATGGGGTCACGAAGAGTCGGACACGACTTAACGACTAAACAACAACAAAGTTTGTCTGTAGCCTGCAGTACCACAGTACACTAGGAATCCCCATCTAGGAGATTGATCTTGTCACAGAATCTCCAGGCAGTGTCACCTGTTTCTTCCCTCTACAGGTCCCCAAACTCCTCAAGAAGATCAAAAAGAGAAGGAATGTCTGCCACCTGGTACACAGAGGAGAAGAAAAGGCTGAATGAGCACCAAGAGTTCTGGGACCAGGGAACCCTGTGAAAGAAAGGAGCGGAAGCACAAGGAACGAAAACAGAGAGGAAAAAAGGGTTTCTACTCTAGAAAGGAAAGGAAAGGGACAAGTTTATATGTTCATGTATATGTGTGACTGTGAAACATGAGCAACTGAAGCTTGGTATGGATGCTATGGAGGCCTTGGCAGTATACATGTGCTACTAGTAAGTCAAAACAGCTTAAAAACATAAGCAGAGCTCTGATAGATCAGACCAAAGATCTGTCTGTCAGTTCAGCATATTGTTTCTGATAGTCCCCACTGCCAGAAGAATTTCAGTATAGCAGTACCCTCCCACTTATGTTCCTCAAGGTCACCTTGAAGCAAGATTACCGAACAATGAAGCTGATTGATTTGTGATATCTAAGCTGCAGGAACTGACAGAAAGCCGGTAGACATATCCTTTGTCTGAAGGAAGAACTTCCTGTCTTTTTTCTGTCATGAGCTTTATTTTTTTATCCTGCTTTTCATTTGAAAACCTTACGGTGATTTACAACAGAATGCAATAAAACCAAGAGTTACAAAGAATATAACCACAGGATAGCAGTCATTAAAATGATTCATTAAAAGCCAGTGATAACTGGCAACGTTAACTATAAAGAAAATAATCAGAAAAATGCATGGATAAACAGATTGGCATTTAATTGATGATGGAAATATCCACCACTGGGAAGCCCATTTAATTTTAGTGAGAAGAAAACACTTCTGAATAATGGATGTGACAACAGAGGAAGAGCATGTTTGAAAGGATGTTGCAAGATATGTGTATGACAATTTAAACTCTAAACCGTAGCATATACCAACTCATGCAGATAATGCTATGTTATTTTGGCCATGGATTGTGGCCTAAGGATATTGTTCAGCATAACACACAACAGAAGATGCATCACAAAAGAAAAGAAGAGAGAATGTATTTGGCTTCAGAGTCCCATCGAATTCACAGTCATATTTGATACCATGTCTTCTCAAAGCGGGTACAAAGCAAGGGATGAAAAACTTGTCACTTGTTTGGTAGTCAGAGACATTACAGTATCTTGGAGACCTTTCAAAGATTAGTACCAGCAGGCCAAAATTGCTTGGCTGGAAAGCATATCCTGATATGAGAGCCACATGACTCAGCCTAACACTTTCACAACCTTGGTGAGAAGAAAATAAAAATATTCCTGGCCAGAAGATATCTAGCCAAGGCTTTCCTACTAATAAACTAATACCATTGGTGCAGCAAACACTTCAAAATGATTATTGCAAACTGATGCTGTTACAATTAATGCTCCCTGACAATTATTTGCACCACTGATTGCGGACCCAGGCAAGATTGCCCTGCACTTCATTCCTGGCCCACCAATGACACACCACCAGTGTGCAGTAACAACTTTATTACAGAGAATTATAATGAGGTGGAAGGTTATGGGTGACAGAGAAATTGTAGGTGACATTGAAAATTATATGTGGGTGAAAGGCCACGGCTTGGATTAGTTACAGCAGAACAGGTTTGGTACAGCAGAAAGGGTGGATCCCCACATTGGGTGACCTGCCATCCTGCCAGCCTGTGCTGGGCAACCACATGATGGTTGAATACCAAGTGGGTATGAATGCACTCCAGGTAAGAGGCCACCAGAGGGCAGCTCACTGCCACGTGCCCTGAGGGACTATGGTCCTGAGGTGGACACACCCCTCTTAGTTCCCCATTCCCCAGTCCTACCAGATGGGATTTCTTACCTGGAATAGGGCCTGTCTCCCTTACCCGGGATTCATTACTATGCTCAAATTCACCACTCATATGCGGCCAATGACATTGTGACAGATTCAAGATAATACAACATACAAGTATGAATATTATCATGCACAGAAAATAGGGAGGGTTGCTGAGCGAAGAGCAGCCAACTGCTAGAGCTCTGGCCAGAGCCCACCCTCATGATTCCCTAGCAGACCAGAAGGAAAACCTCCTCTCTCTGGTTTGCCCAGGAAGTCCAGTTTCACCCATCCCACATCAGCCAGCCCAGTCCTCATTGGCTGGCTCCCCCTTCTCCCTATTATACTCCATCCAGGCTCAAGACAGCCTGGTATGGAGCTGGCACATGTGGCTGAGAAAACATGTCAGCTCTAGGCCTTACCAGGCCGCAAACAAGGCCCCCAAGTAAGTACTACTAAGCTAATTGATTGTGAAGTGGTAATTCTTGAACAAAGTTCAAAGATGTCCCGCTGTAGATTTTAATCAACAATGTAAGAATATTTATGATATTGTCAATTTCTGCAATTGTTACTGTTTATTAACGGTGGAGTAAACTTGGTAGAGTTACACTCCCCTTTCAAAACTCAGGTTTGCAGTTTGGGTATACTTCTGGACTTATCTCCCAATATGGATGCTAAAGTCTTGGTGTTGGCCAGGAGTGCATTTGCAGAATGCAAAGAAAGTGCAGAAGCTGTGTCTGTTTCTGGATATTTATTTATTTATTTATGTGTTTGTTTGTTTGTTATCTTTATACCATACCTTTACACTTAAATATAGTGCTCAAGGCAGCTTACACACTTTTAAAATACTAAAACCACATTTAGCTGAAAAAAATGTTGTTATGTGCCATCAGGTTGCTTCTGACTTATGGTGTCTCTATGAAAGAGTGATCTCCAAAATGTCCTGCCCTCAACAGCAGTGCTCAGCTTTTGCAAACTGAAGCCTGTGAATTCCTTTAGGGCAGTGGTCCCCAACCTTGGGTCACCAGATGTTCTTGCACTACAACTCCCAACATTCCTGGCCAGCACAGCTACCAACAGTTCTGGGAGTTTTGATCCAAGAACATCTGGGGAACCAAGGTTGGGAACCATTGCTTTAGGGAGTCAATCCAAATCTTCTATTTGGTCTTTGTCTTTTCCTGCTGCCTTCAACCTTTCCCAGCATTATTGTCTTTTCCAGAGAGTCTTGCCTTCTCATGATGTAAACAAAGCAACACAGCCTCAGTTTCATCATTTTTGCCTCCAGAGATAGTTCAGGCTTGATTTGATATAGGAGCCACTTGTTCATCTTTCTGGAAGTCCAGGGTATCTGCAAAGCTCTCCAGCACCACATTTCAAATGAATATTTTTTCCCCGTCAGCTTTCTTTTCTGTCAAGCTTTCACATCCATACATGGATTGATGATTGAACCAAGTTATACAAAATCTTTAACGATTTCAGTTTCTTCATTGTCAATGTTAGATTTGTGTAGTTCTTCTGTAGTCATAATTTTCATCTTCTTAATTTTAACTGCAGTTCTGTTTTGGCAATTTCTTCTTTCACTTTTATTAAAAGTCATTTCAAGTCATTGTTGCTCTCTGCTAGTAAGATGATGTCATCTGCATATCTTAAATTATTGTTGTTTCTTCCACCAATTTGCACTCCTCCTTCATCTGAATCCAGTCTAGCTTTCCATTGGATATGTTTTGCATATAGATTGAACAGACAAGGGAATAAAATGCACCCTTGTCTCTCCATATTCAGTCCTAATAGTACCTTCTTGTCCACAATACAGGTTACGCATCAGGACAATGAAGTGCAGAGGCCCACCCATTTCTTTGAGGAACAACCCATCGTTTTTCATGGTCTACACAGTCAAAGGTTTTGCTGTAGTTCATAAAGCATGGATTGATCTTCTTCTGAAACTCTTTGGTGTAACTCCGATTTCACTAGGGCAGTGAATATGCTCTGAGTTTTCACCTGAACTTTAGAGGAGCCATGTTCCTTAATTCTATACCCTACATAGGTTCCACACTGTAAACAAGTCCTTTAAAGTCTGGATTAAAATCCAGAGCAGATTCACCACCCTTGTGAAATCTGAGTCACCTGCCTCCACTGCCATGCATGGCCCCATTTCCAGTACGTAATCATCTCAAGAAATGTCAGAAGGATATGCATGCATATCTAATTTTTAAGCTTCGCAATGCAAAGGTAGGAATGTTTTTTTGGTTTTCCAGAATGCAGTAGCCCAGAAAGCAAGGGAATGCTTACATGTTATCTCTAAATGTGTTCAGTAAAGTCATGATCATACAGATGCTGAAGTGAACAAGGATGAGATTAATGGTTCTTGTTACTTGTGAATCCTGTACAGAATTTAGTGTGTTCAAATGCAAATCTATTCTTGAAATATTTATGTTCTTAGCAAAATTTAATTTCTGATCAGCTTCAGAACTTTATTTTGTGAATATATCTAAACACTCTCACTGTGGCTGGAGTTTTTGATCTTTCTAGTATAAATAGCATTGATCTATATAATAGGTCTGAAAAGCAGTCACAGAAGGAAACAAGGATTCATCCACCAGGATTCTAAACCTAAATTGCTCACCCTCTGCATGTGGTTTAAGGCTCTGACTGGGACTGGCATCATGATGTTCTAACCAGTGTTTCAGAAAGGCAGGGGAATGAGAGGCATAATGGCTCTCCTGAACCAGTGGCATTTCTGTTGGGCAGGGCTGACCCAGGGGGATGCCACAAACGGAGGAAATTAAAACCCACTGTCTCTTTCTAGAATCAAAATTGAAGGTCGCAGAGCAAAGGCCTTTGTAACCAGCACTGGCTTGAGACTCAAAATAATTTCCTTTTATGTGCAAAATAGTGTTTAGATAAGGAGACATACCAAAATAAATGAGGCTCAAAGCCTGAAGTTGAAGAGAGTTAAAGGAAGAACATCAACAGTTAAAACAATACAGCATGCACAACGAAAGGAAAACAATATGATTTCATGGTAGCCCAGATCTAGACATACGTACATATAGCAGAAATAACAGATTTATCAAATTGTCTGAATTTCTTCATAATGACAATGCTTTCTGTACCCTGCCATTCTTCCTAATGTGTACAGTGATCTGCGTCATTCCTGCAAGCAGTTTAGTAAACAGATGAGACACCTCGCAAAATCAGAAGTGTTACTTTTTTCCAACCAACTATTTATTTCATTAACAGCTCATCTTCCCTTTCAGAAGCACAAAGCAGCATATAAAATTCTTCTTCTGGCCCCTGCCCATAAGTTATCTTCACAAAGATCTTATCCGTGAGGTGAAGATGAGAAATGGTAACTGGCCTAAAAGGCCTAAGAAAGCGTCATGACAGAGGAGGGTTCTGAACCCAGGTCTCCACAGACCAATCTAAGGACTACACGCCAACTCGCTTTACATCCCTGTTCTGTTACATAAAGTTTGCCAGGAGAATGGCTGCTTATACAATAGCAACAGCGAAATATCGCCAAGGGCTTTGAGAAAAATAATCCTGTCAGTTGAAGGGAGGGTGTGTACTATCTTCTCACTGTAAATATTATTTGCTACTGTTACACTTCAGTTTTCATGCTGGTTGGGGAATTCTGGGAACTGTGATCCAAAGAAAGATACTTCTGCAAACTTTGTACCTTCTGTTTCTTTTAAAATTAATATATTTGGGCAGAGCTTACAAGTCAGAATATAATGATGGAAGAAATGGTATGAGGTGCCCATGCCAGGTTATATTGCACCACATCATTCTTGCCTCAGGAGAGGCACTTTTAGTCTCCTGCCTAAGTCGTTTGCTTATCCCATTTGTACCACATAAAGGAGATCAGGGCAACACAGTGTATTTAAATATACCCCTAACTATAATCTTACAAAAAATAGTTGCTTTCTTCAAGAACACCCAATCTGATGGCAGACACGGACTTGCTACCCAGGATTCTCAGAACTGTTCAATAGATTGGTTTGCCTGTGGCTCCGCTGCTTCTGTGCTTTTAACAGCATCTTGATCTGCCAGAAACTTTTGATAATAACTTTGGATTTCCATTCCATGAAGAGTTTCATCTACTGTGAAAGGCATACAAACAACCTAAAACAATACTTTCTGGCCAGTTGGCAACCCTAACCTAACACTGTTCTGTTAACTATGCAAAACAGAATGGTATTATGCAGAGAACCAATGTTGTGTTGGCTACAAAGTGATGAACTAGGTCTTAGAAGACCTCAGTTCAAATCTCTGCTTGCTGATGGAAGCTCACTGCTGGGTGCTAATGGTAAAACTACTCCTTAAATATCTCACATTCTCTGTTAGAGTCATCATAACTTGTATGCAACTTGATAGCACATAATCAAGACATAGAGAGGCAAATAATAAAGGTTATCTGAAATAGCAAGAAGCATTTGGCTGCTTCACAATATTCTTCATTCTTACAGTCATTGTCATGAGTCTTTTCTCCCCCCCCCAGTCTGAATGCAACCCTCCTGAATATCAGTGACAAAAATTTGATAGAGTATAAGACCTGACTAATGCTGCAAATGCAGATGACCATTTGACTACTACTATGAGAATCATAGGTACCTAGTGTGGTGTAGTGGACAGAGTGAGGGACTAGGACTCTGGAGATCAAGATTTGCCATTTGGCAGCAGAAAGTTACTGGGGATGTAGAACTGGTAAAACCACTCCTTAAATATCTCACCTACCTTGAAAGACTTGTTAGGGTAACTCTGAGTCAGTTTTGACTTGACAGCACATAACTAACTATGAGGAACATGTTACCTAATATTTTCAACCAGTCAGATATATCATGGTTTTTATTCTTGCAATTTATGACCAACTGAAATTCTCATCTCTCTTTGTTCATCTATCATGTGTATCTGAGCATTAAGAAGCTGCCTTATGTTGAGGATCAAACTGTGCATAATAGATAACATGCCATTACAGCCTTAAATTATACTAGCATTCTAGAAACATTATCACAGCAGATCTTCATGCTTGAGCAATCATGCTTCCAAACTTAACCCATAATTTGAACCTGAGTCAGATCATTGGTCCATTTGAATCACTGTTGTCAACTAAAACTTACAGTGGCTCTCCACTGTTTTCAGGCCAAATTCTTTTGTAGTCCTACCTGGAGATCTTTAGCGGTCTTCCATCCAAGCATTAATCAAGGGTGACCCTGCTTAGTTTCTAGAATCAGACAAGTTTGGAGGATATGAGATACAAGATATGAGGGGTCCCCAAAAATGTTGAGAAAGGATACTGTGACCTGCTGCTTGGTTTCAATGACCTTCCTTACAATACTGCTGTCACAAATTTCACAATTTGTTTCATCAATTTCAATCAGAGCTCAGAAAAGTTGCATTTAAAAAGCCCACACAACTCACTATAACTTCCAGAATCTGCCCGCTAGCATGATCTCTGCTGGCTTGAGAAACAGTCATGGCTCAGTAGCTGTGAGGACAGATCATTAGGAAAAGTACCTTGGGGCAACACTATAACTCAGTGGTAGAGCATTTGCTTTATGTGTTAAAGGTCCCAGTTTCAATGTCTGGTGTTTCTAAGAATGGCTAGGACGATTTCTGTATGAAATCTGGATAGCTGCCTATCAGCAGTTCTGAGCTAGATGGACTGTTTGTCTGATTTAGTATTTCCTATCTTCTATGTAGGTTGAGGAATTCTAGGAGTTGTATTCCAAAATCATCATCAGCAACATCATAATCATGATTGTTATCACAGGAACTACTACTTTCCCAAGCTCTGTTTTACTTTTAAAATATTCTTAATGAATGTGTCTGGTTCTGTCTTCCATGTCATAAGAAATCCGTGCCTCTTCCTTTACCATAACATATGGCTCCCAAGATCCAAAGGATCAGAGTTTGAGTTTTTACCTGCAACTTCAGGTGTCTCTGAACTTGCATGGTCCCTTAGGAATATGAGAGCTAAACTCAGAAAAGTAACTTGTCCAAGCTCTGCTAAAGGTATAGGAAGTGACTTACTTCCACTTGAACAGTGCCAAATCTATGGTCTGGCCTGGCCTTGCAATGTCAAAAAGCAAAAGCAGCCTAAGCATCAGTATACATTAGACAGAGCAGACTCTTCCATCTTACTGTGTGTCTTATTTCTTGGCCACCGGAAGAATATGTTAGGTTTAGTTTTCCTTTGCCCTTCCTTGTAGGCTGTTACCCTCTCTTTCTTTAATGGTTGCCTGGGGATAATTTCTGTCTCGGATCATACAATCCCAATGCTGCAATTACTCTCTGACCTCAAAGGCTGGCGTTTCCAAATTATACTTCTTCAGAAAAGCCTCTGTCTAGTGGCTTGTCCTTTATTTTTATATCTAAATGGTTAAATAGTGGGTGTGGATGAGGAGGAGCCCATAATAGAGGAAGAAAAATAGAAGAAGACTGATAATGTCAAAGCATGGAGAGACACTGAAGAAAACAGAGCAAGAAGTTTGGGCTGGAAGAAGTCACCATGTGCCACTGATATCCCTCACTTCCATAGCACTTTCAGTTGCACTAGATGGTTATAGCTCTTCTTCCATTTATGCTTAACAATAATCTTGTGGTGTAGGTTATTCCACCCAGTCCAAAAGAAAAGTCAAGACCTCTAATCTTAAGTGTAGCAAACACACTGAAGGTGGAGCCCAAGGATGACTCAAGATGCCCGAAGTGGAGCAGCAAAGGGCCCCACCTGAGACAAAATCACGATACTCAAAGCCAATAAAGTCATTTTGGCACATGAGCCAGAAAACCCCACACTTATTTCTCCCTAAACCTGGCAGTAAAATACAATGACCAGTTGACTATCACTTTCATGTTCCTACACCTGTTCTGAGATGACACCCAAAATCAGTAGACTGAGAAGACTACCTGACTGAGAAGACCCAGGTCAGTCTGCATAAAGATAAGATGAGCCATAATTGAAGTCTATTGAACTCTGGGCTCAGCAAGGTCCTAAACAGATGTAATACCTCTCAGAATTCTGCTGAATTAAAGGTAGCTTTCTCTTCTTGTCTCCCAGGCATTCCCAAACTTGAGAACTAAGATGCTCTGCAACAATAACTCCCAGAAAACCTGACCATTGGCCTCTTAGCTAAAGTTTATGGGAGCTGTAGTCCAAGAACATCAGTGGTCCCAAGTTTGAGAACTGCAGTTATACTTCTTCTTATGTTCCCAGTATGACAATATGATTTCCTGTGTCATCTGCTTAGATAAGACCTCCACCTTTTCAAAAATCACCGCATTCTAGTTATAGCTGAACTGATTCTTGTCTCTAGCCTTTAAAGTTGTTGTTTTTAAAAGACTGTGGTATGCTTTTTTCAAACATTTCTGTGGAGGCAAGTTTCCCATGCAATATTCGCACAGCACACAAGAAAATAGAAACTCTTGCTTTATCTGCCTTCGATCTTTACAAGCACTTCCCTGTTTCTTTCACAGATTTATTTGAGGCAAGATGGGACTGCAGTTTTTATAGCTTATTTTTTGAGCAGATCCAGATTTCTGCAATAACAATGAAAGAAGGAGTCAGGGGGACATAACGTGATTTCCTGGCTCGAATGAATTCATGGTGCTCCTAAATTCTGTTGAACTTTTCCATCTACTAGCATCTGCGTGGTATCAGTGTCCAAGACAGAAGCCAAAGGTACAGCCCTTGTAAATTCTGATTCAGATTCTTTAAAATAAACTCTGATGGTATTGCTCCCTTTTTGATACTGAGGTCAGTCAGGCATCTGTAGCTTGAAGAGAAGCTTAATTAAACTCAGACAGTGCCAAAAAAAAAAAAAAAGGCTTCCAAGAATCCCCCTGCCTGATCTCCCCACCCTGCTATATATGTCCTCCATGCACATCTGGATAAAAGCTTGCACTCCAGGAGCAGTTGAAAGCATTTGCTTTGGGCACCCGCCCCCTACAGCAAGGCTGCGCTCCCAAAAAGCATTGCAAAGGCTTGCATCATACGACATCTGGGAGAAGAAGCATGTCTAGGACACAAGCATAGATTAGTTACCCTGGCTGCAGCTCCTGCCCTTCGGCACTGTCGACTCACAGTAATGTTTTTATGTTATAGTTTTACTTATTTATTATTGTCATCGTTTATTTGCTTTATGCCAGGCAGGTCCGCCTTGGTCTTTTGAATGCTGATGCTGCAGGGAAGATTGCAAAAATGGACCCACACATCTGGAACCAGTATTTCAGCTTTATTGATGAGCAAGCCCTAAAGGGGTAGTCGTGTCCAGACACATTAAAGGCTCCCCCCTCCCTCTTTCCCTTGCAAGTGGGAAAGATATTGGTGGAATATTTCTTAGGCGTGCTTCTCTATTGGTAGGAATCTTAATGAATTCCCCTGGATATGCTGTGACATTCATTCTAAGAAAATGGTTCAAAAAGCGACTGCGCGCGTGATTGGCTTCTGCTCACACACGATGCTGGCAGACAATAGAAAGCCCCAAAGAGAATGTTTATTGACACTGAACCCCTTGATTGAGCAAGTAATCAGCTCCTTTTACATTGCTTGTAAAATGCTATTTTATGGCAATTTGCTTGCTGAAGTGTCATTTATGGAAAGGCAATCGAAAGGCACAAAAAGAACACAGTCCCAATGGCAAGACACACACAGATACAGACTCAGAACAGAATAGTACACAGGCATTTGGAGGGCAGAGGTAAAGAGAGCTATTGCCATTATATTGGGGTAGGAGATGTGTAGCCCTGCAGATGTTGTTAGACTACAGTTCGCATCAGCCCTAGGCAGTATAGTCACTGGTGAGAAATGATGGCAATTGTAGTCCAACATCTAGGGGGCCACACAGTCCCCTCCTCTGCATTAAAGACCAAAGACAGAAGGAAAGGGCAGAAGAGATGCCATTTCCCTCTGCCACCCCCACCCCAATTTAATAAGCCATGTTCTTCTTGTTGCAGGCTATGTATGGCAGCCCTGCTGTGCTAGCCTTGGCTACTCCATCCTACCCCTTTTTGGTGGTTAAGCACAGGCTTGCCAAGGCACCCATCCTTCCTTCTGTCTGAAGGGTCTAGCCCTCGCCAGCAGCATTTCAAAAATTCTGTATCCGTTTCTCCTTCAAGGAACTTTGCTGGCCTTGCTAGAGAAATGCTGTGCAAAAACATCCATAGGGATTCAGAGCACAGGAGCCTTTATCACAATGATATGAAGCCTTTCATCTGCCAGATGTTTTGGATTTCGACTCCCCAAAGACTCAGCCAATATGACCAGTCACAAGGGGTTTACACTGCTAGCATCTGGAGCTCCAAAAATTCCCAGCCCCTGAGTTATCAGATGTTATCCCAATAAGGTACCAAAGCTTGTAGCAACACGAGACTACTAGGATATCACAGTTCTTGTGTATCATTACATTTGCAAATGGGTGTCTTTATACATGTAGATGTGTAGGAAAGATTGGTGGGGTCACCTATTTTTCTTGTATTTACTATTTATTCTTATCACTGTTTTCAGCTCACATTAATAAAGGATGTCTCTATAAGGGGCATGAACTAACCAGTCATGATGGTAATTTAATTAACCATCTAGCCTTGGCATATACCTTAAGCATGAGTGGGTGGGTGGGATTACAGTACTTTAAATCTGGGAGTGCTAGAGCCAAAAAACACATGACATCTTTCTGAGTGGGTTGCTGCTGCTCTTATTCTATTTTTACCACATGCACCATGGAGACTGCAGGCCTCATTGGGGGAAAAAAAGGCTTGCATGGGTGCTGAGAGGGACTTCTTAATCAGTTTTCCACCTGCTACTCCAGCATGTTTTTCTGGTGAAATCTCCTTCCACCTGCTCATCCCTCCCCTGGTATATTAACAAACCCCTTCCTACTTCAGTTAGGGTGGAAGAGACAAATTTCAGTCATCTTTGTTGCATTTTGTTAAAAAGATGAAACAAAAGCAAGAAAAACCAACCAACCAAACCTGAGGCAAGGGAGGGGAAAAATGTACACAGGCGCAATTCATGAATAAATAGGATTGACCCTTGATTTCAAACTGTAGTGTAGCATAGCTTTTCCCAGTCTGGTACCTTCCAGATATTGTTGGACTTAAACTTCCATAAATCCCAGAGTTTAAAAAACAACAACTGGAGGTTGGTGTAACATCTATGGTCAACTTGGCCTTTAGTAGAGGTATGCAGACTTGTGTTTTCTGGCTGCAGCTCTCAGAATTCCCCAGGCACTTATGCTGCCTGGGGAATTCTGGGAGTTGTAGTTCAAAAACACAAATCTGCACACCTCTACTCTTCATATTAGAGAGGATTGCCAATGCTTGTAATAATGAATGGAAACATAATCTATCCTTCCTTCACGTAGAAAAAGAAAACAGCTACCTCATTACCATACTGCACATGGTCCTTTGAGGGATTCTGAAAGACCTTGGCACTGAGAATGCTTATTTTGTTTAGGTAAAGATGCTATTAGATCACTGTATTGCAGGAGCAGAACTGGTGTACAGTTTATTTATCCTGATGACTAATCCAGCCCTGAAGAAAGTGGTAACAGTGAATATGTGTGACTCTAAAAAGTGGAGCAAGGAAGTTGAAAATACTGAACATTGAAACAAAACCTGTATACAATTGGCCTAGGGCTTCTTCAGTAACTGATGTATTTTTAGCTGGTTTGCAACATCTGATTTCATATATCGAAGTCGTGAAGAACTATAAACCACAGAAGTGTTTAAAATAACGGGCCTTGAGGCAACATCTGTCATCTCTAAACCGAGGAGGCGGAGTGAAGCTTAGGCTATGTGAAGTTCACTCCATATCTGGGGTAGCCTTTGAAAGCAGAGTGCTACCCCTGCCTGCTCTCCCCTCAGGCACTTCTGCTCCGAGATTTTCACAGTTTATGTTCCAGGAAGAAAACAGTCAGAAACATTTAGTAATCCTTTTCTAGGTTTAATTAGATTTCCTTTTACATAAAACCACTCTTGCAAAAAGAATTCCCTTTTATTTTGTTTTCTAGATCTCAATTTATGATAGAGGAAAGGGAGAACGTTGGCTTTTTTGTTCCTTAACGTTGTTGCCACCTGCCTTACAGAGAGAAAACTGGAGTTGTTTTTATGAGGTTCAACTGATTGTGCAGCTGCTATCATAAGATTTTAAAAAACTGCCATAGAAAATGTGCTAGTCCAGGGCTGGAATATTTATTTACCTTAAACCATTTGGGGCCTGAGACAAAAGCCAAGATGACATTTGCCTCCCATTTTGCCATACAGAAGCAAGCTGGATAGGCAGTTAGAAATCTCACTTCCATACTGTGGGGGCAGCAACCTCTACTTCCAGGGGGCCACCTGCAGACTACGTGGCACCTACAGCTTTGTCCTCCAACATTTTGCTGCTTCTCGTCATGCCAGCTTTTCATGCATAAGAAGACTCCTTCATGCTACCTAATGACAGAACCAGCTTTGCGCAGTCCATCAGCCCCTGTATTGTTTACTCTGACTGATAGTGGCTCTTCAAGGTCTTGGGTACAGGTTTTCTCCTGCTTTGAAATCTAATGTTAAGAAATGAAGTATGGGCTGTTCACACGTAGCACAGCTCCCCTTTCGTCAGTGCTTTATACATGCACTGCAGTCAATCACGAGGTTCTTTGTAAGAAAGGTCCAGTCCTAGCTGAATAACATTAGATAACAGATGAGCCCTTGTAGTACTTACTTTGGTTTCCTCTTTCTTGGTTAACAGGTCGCTCTGACAAGAACTTACCTGTGGAACAGTGCAATGAGAATAAAAGCAAAAAGTTGTGGTACCTTAAGGACCAACCAATTTATTTCAGTGTGAGATTTTGTGGCTCACAGTACACTTCCTTTTGTTTTTATTTCTATTATATACGTATGCAGAAACAGACTAACCCAGCTACTTGTAGAATAGCTGCATTCTCTTCTCTAGCCCTGGTGTAATGAGGCAGAGGTCAAATGCTAGAAGAGTCTTTCTGAGTTGTTGCCCAGTGGGCACAATGGAAAGTATAATCCAATACATCTGGAGGATGCTCAGTTCAAGACTCTCTCATCTCAGCATTCAGTTTCATCAATTGTGCTGTCACATATGTTAAGTGGGCTCAGGATAAATGGCAGGTATTTATTCCTGGCCCCTCATCATCACCATCTAATGGAGTGCATGGTAAGGGGTCAATAATCTTTCTGAGTTCCTATCCGTCTGGCATTGTGTTTTAACCATTTGGTTGTAAATTGGATTCCAGTATTTATTAATTGCTCCATGCAAACACTCCACAGATAACTGCTCATCTCTCTTTTAAATAAAATGAAACAAGCAGATTCAGTGCTGGACGGTGGGCAGTGTCTTTCTATGACAGTGTTTTCTATATTATTGTTATAGAACAGGGGCTTGTTTGGGATATACAAGAATGTATAAAATGTGGGACGTGGTGGCGCTGCGGGTTAAACCGCAGAAGCCTCTGTGCTGCAAGGTCGGAAGACCAGCAGTCGTAAGATCAAATCCACGTGATGGAGTGAGCTCCCGTCGCTTGTCCCAGCTCCTGCCAACCTAGCAGTTTGAAAGCATGCAAATGCGAGTAGATAAATAGGTACCACCATGGTGGGAAGGTAACGGCGTTCTGTGTCTAGTCACGCTGGCCACGTGACCACAGAAATTGTCTATGGACAAACGCTGGCTCTATGGCTTGGAAACGGGGATGAGCACCGCCCCCTAGAGTCGGACACGACTGGACTAAAAAATGTCAAGGGGAAGCTTTACCTTTACCTTTTTATAAAATGTTTCAATTTAGGACAAAGAGGAGTGATGTTGTCACAGACTCACAATGACACAAGAAAACAAAAGGTTTGCACAATGGATAATCACCTGGCAGATATGCTTTGATTGTATTCCTGCATTGAGCAGGGGGTTTGACTTGATGGCCTTGTAGGCCCCTTCCAACTTTACTTTTCTATGATTCTATGATTCTAATGACTATGGAGATATCTTCTTTGTGATAAATGCATGTAAAAGCATGATCAATGCAGCAAACTTTATGCAGGGAAATTTCACACTTTTAATTTAGGTGTGAAAAATCCCAGCAGCATCTCATAATAGCTGACTAAACAGATATATGTGTGATATACAGTGTCAACTGTTTCCAAAGCTTGGGTTGGGGATGGGGTTGGTCTATAGGTTCTAGAATCCATCAACCTTGTGGCTGGGGATTCTGGGAGCTATAGTCCAAACTACTACTCTTCCCAGCTCTGATGGTTTCCTAAAATCCAATGGAGTAATTATGAGAGCCTTCTGGTTTATACAGAAGTGTATAGAAGCTGCCCTCTGCTGGTTGGAGAAAGCACCATTGAAGTCCTCCTGTTGCTGGAGGTAATAGGCATTGAGGACCATTACAAAGCATAATTTCATAGAGAAAACCCAGCTCTGAATCACCACATGGACACTTATTTTGCTTGAATGCAAGGGTCAGGATACTGCTATGTGGAGGGCATTGCCCATGTTCCAGCCACTGAGAATATTTTAATGTAAGGGAGAACATGTAATCTTTACGTAACTTTGTACATAACAGATTTTGTGCTAAAAGGAGGGAACCATGTGGCCATTACAAAATACAAATGCAAGAATAGGTGATATCTTTATAGACCACTAAAAAAAAATTTAAAAAATATTATACAATATGCAACCTTTTGTAGGTAAATCCCATTTCTTCAAAGCATGGTACTTGCTTTGAAGAAGTGGAATTAACCATGACAGCTTGCATATTGTATGATTTTTTAATTTTTTATTAGTGGCCTATAAAGGCCTATAAAGGTATTGCCTGTTCTTGCATTAGATTTTGTGCTGGTGATCATTTTTAGGCTGGTGATCAGATATCAAGGCTATCCATTTTAAATGCATGATCATAACCTCAGTGTTCAGAAGACGTGTTCTCAGCCATTTACAGTTACCAGATGGTGAGGCCTCCTAAATATAAGATTATAGTGAGAAGGCCTTTGGAACTACAACAGAAGGTGTCTATCTCCGGACTAGATCAGATGGAAAGCTCTTTAATCTCTCTAGATTGAGAGCAAAGACCAAAGTCCAACTGAAATGCATGCGGGACTTCCTCTTCGCCGATGATGCAGCCATTGTTGCCCACTCTGCTGAAGACCTCCAACAACTCATGAATTGTTTTAGCAAGGCCCGCCAAGACTTTGGACTAACAATCAGCCTGAAGAAAACACAAGTCATGGGCCAGGGCGTGGACTCACCTCCCTCTATTACCATCTCCATGCAAGAATTGGAGGTTGTTCATGAATTTGTGTACCTTGGCTCAATGATCTCTGACACTCTCTCCCTAGATGTCGAGCTGGATAAACGCATTGGCAAAGCAGCTACCATGTTCTCAAGACTCACAAAGAGAGTATGGCTCAATAAGAAGCTGACGGCATATACCAAGATCCAGGTCTATAGAGCCTGTGTCCTGAGCACACTCCTGTACTGCAGTGAGTCCTGGACCCTTTGTGCACGGCAGGAGAGGAAGCTGAACACGTTCCATATGCGTTGTCTCCGATGCATTTTTGGTATCACCTGGCAGGACAAAGTTCCAAATAGAGTAGTCCTAGAACGAGCTGGAATTTTTAGCATGTATACATTACTGAAACAGCAATGTCTACGTTGGCTTGGGCATGTTGTGAGAATGGCTGATGGTCGGATTCCAAAAGATCTCCTGTATGGAGAATTAGTGGAGGGAAATCGCCCCAGAGGGAGACCACAGCTGCGATACAAGGACATCTGCAAGCGGGATCTGAAGGCCTTGGAAATGGACCTCAACAGATGGGAAACCCTGACATCTGAGCGTTCAGCCTGGAGGCAGGCGGTGCATCATGGCCTCTCCCATTTTGAAGAGACCCTTGTCCAGCAGGCCGAGGCAAAGAGGCAGTCACGAAAGCAGCAAAATCAGGGAGCTGGATAGGGGACAGATTGTATTTGTCTTCAGTGTGGAAGGGATTGTCACTCTCGAATTGGCCTTCTCAGCCACACTAGACGCTGTTCCAAGTCCTCCATACAGAGCACGATACCATAGTCTCTCGAGACTGAAGGGTGCCTAATCTAAGTGAGAAGAAGGAATTCAGAACCTTCTCTGTGATCATGCCAACACAAAAACTGAGGAAGAATTCAAAGGGATACTGCTCTGAATTTTTGGTCTTTGAGGGAGCAAGTAAGTTTACAAACCAACAAATAATAATGCTGTCATAATAGGGCCCATTACCCCTCTACATGGAGGAATGGGATGTAAAATTACACCATCAAATTGCACTCACCTGTTAGACAGCAGCCCAGCTAGAAGTAGCAACAGCCTGGAAAGTGCCTTTAAACAATCTCAGTTAGAAATTATGGTCTCTACTGTTTGTGAACAAGTTAACAAGTCAGATTAGAGCCAACAGATCAGAATTGATAAGGGTTGGTTTCTATTACTGATGGTCTCCATTTATTACCTGTTATGTGTCATGTGCCGTCATTCTGGAGCCAACTTATAGTGAAACTAATAAGGCTTTCAAGGTAAGTGAGATGTTTCAGGAATGTTTTATTGAGTCCACCACCTCCATCATTGCTGAGCAGTCATGTGAACTCAAGCCTCCTGAGACCTAGTCTATTGCGCTATTCAGTATACTGCATTGAGTATCTATTTGTTAACTGCTAAGTGCAAAATTCCCAGTGTGGTATAGTGGATAGAGTGACAGACTAGGACTCTGGAGAACAGGGTTTGAATCCCCACTTGGCCATTGAAACTCACTGAGGGAGTGGAACTGGTAAAAACACTCCTTAAATAAGTTGGTTCTAACTTGATGGCACAGAACACACACACACACACGTAATGATATAAATCCTTCAAGGACACAGTAACTTATGGTTGGAACTACTGGACTAATTTGACAAACTGTATATGAATTATATTGACAATTATTGTATGACATCTCAATCCACAAACATTACAGTTTGACATGCAGTTTATTATTTCATATCAATTGCTGGCTACTGATTTGTACTTCCATACATAACTTTCTCTTTTAGTAGATTTTAAAGTTTTATTTTTTAAGGGGGAGGGGTTGCAAGGAACTCTGTGATCATGCCAAAGAAAACCTAGGGGAATTTCAAAGGGATGCTAGTGGAGGATGATTTTAATTTCGTGGCTGCTGTCACCATCTGCAGTGATCATGGAGCCCAAGAAAGTAAAATCTGTCACTGCCTCCATATCTTCCCCTTCTATTTGCCAGGAGGTGATGGGACCAGTGGCCATGATCTTAGTTTTTTTGATGTTGAGCTTCAGACCATTTTTGGCGCTCTCCTCTTTCACCCTCATTAAGAGGTTCTTTAATTCCTCCTCACTTTCTGTCATCAGAGTGGTATCATCTGCATATCTGAGGTTGTTGATATTTCTTCCGGCAATCTTAATTCCGGTTTGGGATTCCTCCAGTCCAGCCTTTCGCATGATGTATTCTGCATATAAGTTAAATAAGCAGGGAGACAATATACAGCCTTGTCGTACTCCTTTCCCAATTTTGAACCAATCAGTTGTTCCATATCCAGTTCTAACTGTTGCTTCCTGTCCCACATAGAGATTTCTCAGAAGATAGATAAGGTGGTCAGGCACTCCCATTTCTTTAAGGACTTGCCATAGTTTGCTGTGGTCCACACAGTCAAAGGCTTTTGTGTAGTCAATGAAGCAGAAGTAGATGTTTTTCTGGAACTCTCTGGCTTTCTCCATAATCCAGCGCATGTTAGCAATTTGGTCTCTAGTTCCTCTGCCCCTTCGAAATCCAGCTTGTACTTCTGGGAGTTCTCGATCCACATACTGCTGAAGCCTGCCTTGGAGGATTTTGAGCATAACCTTGCTAGCATGTGAAATGAGTGCAATTGTCCGGTAGTTGGAGCATTCTTTGGCACTGCCCTTCTTTGGGATTGGGATGTAGACTGATCTTTTCCAATCCTCTGGCCACTGCTGAGTTTTCCCAACTTGCTGGCATATTGAGTGTAGCACCTTAACAGTGTCATCTTTTAAGATTTTAAATAGTTCAACTGGAATGCCATCACCTCCACTGGCCTTGTTGTTAGCCATGCTTTCTAAGGCCCACTTGACTTCGCTCTCCAGGATGTCTGGCTCAAGGTCAGCAACCACACTATCTGGGTTGTCCAGTACATCCAAATCTTTCTGGTATAATTCCGCTGTATATTCTTGCCACCTCTTCTCGATGTCTTCTGCTTCTGTTCGGTCCCTACCATTTTTGTCCTTTATCATGTCCATCTTTGCACAAAATGTTCCCTTAATATCTGGAATTTTCTTGAACAGATCTCTGGTTTTTCCCTTTCTATTATTTTCCTCTAGATCTTTGCACTGTTCATTTAAGAAGGCCCTCTTGTCTCCCCTTGCTATTCTTTGGAAGTCTGCCTTCCATTTTCTGTAACTTTCCCTATCTCCCTTGCTTTTTGTTTCCCTTCTCTTCTCTGCTATTTGTAAGGCTTCGTTGGACAGCCACTTTGCTTTCTTGCATTTCCTTTTCTTTGTGATGAGTTTTGTTGCTGCCTCCTGTACAATGTTACGAGCCTCCATCCATAGTTCTTCAGGCACTCTGTCCACCAAATCTAGTTCCTTAAATCTGTTCTTCACTTCCACTGTGTATTCATCAGGGATTTCGTTTAGATTATACCTGACTAGCCCCGTGGTTTTTCCTACTTTCTTCAGTCTAAGCTTGAATTTTGCTAGAAGAAGCTGATGATCAGAGCCACAATCAGCTCCAGCTCTGACTGTATAGAGCTTCTCCATCTTTGACTGCAGAGAATATAATCAATCTGATTTCGGTATTGCCCATCTGGTGATGTCCATGTGTAGAGTCACCTCTTGTGTTGTTGGAAAAGAGTGTTTGTGATGACCAGCTTGTTCTCTTGACAAAATTCTATTAGCCTTTGCCCTGCTTCGTTTTGAACTCCAAGGCCAAATTTACCTGTTCCTTTTATTTCTTGACTCCCTACTTTAGCATTCCAGTCCCCTATAATGAGAAGAACAACTTTCTTTGGTGTCAGTTCTAGAAGGTGTTGTAAGTCTTCATAGAATTGGTCAATTTCAGCCTCTTCAGCATTGGTGGTTGGTGCATAAACATGGATTACTGTGATGTTGAAAGGTCTGCATGATTATTCAGCACTAACCCAGGGATGATTATTCAGCACTAACTCAGCACATTAGTGCAGACCAGCCGGATGCAAGTGTTCCATCAGATTTGCCACTAACTCGTGGAAACGACTACTCTGAAAGGTTCCTCCAGTCAATCTGACTGCCTCCTCCATCATTCATTTGATTCTCGTGCAGGGAAGTTTGGCTCTTTGCAACCACACCACTGTACAAACTCAGTCTATGACTACATGGTGGCTTTTTTTTTTTTTTACTGACCACATGATGCAAAGGTTGATCTGAATCAGTCCAGCTATTTGTACTCCCAAAGGGCCTTTTTCTCTCTGCTGCTGTGGTGCGCAGGGGCGGGGGATGTACTTTTTCAAGCCAGAACAATCCAAATGGACTTTTTCCTGTGTGATTAGTTGTGGTATGTTCTTGTAAAGATGGGGGGGGGGTGCCTCTGGTGGTGTTTTGGTGATGTAGGTAGTTGGGGCATCGTGTTCATAACAAAGGAACATGCTCCTGAATTCTTTCCTCTCCCCTGATTCCCTTCCAATTAAAAAAAACATGTTCTTACATATATGAGATCAGTGCTAGATCATCCTATCACCTTATTGTTGTGCCATCATTATTATTATTTCCTGTTCGCTATAAAAGGATTGGCCAGAGGTGGGACTAGATAAGGAAGGAAAGAAAGGGAATCTGTGGGCTGAAATGTGAATTGCATCTCATCCAGGATGAACAGTGATCTCCCAAAGCAATCTGCAGCCCTTCTGTGAGATCTGACTGTGATTTCAACCATAATACAGGCTTTGAATCAAATCGCAGCAAGGCCAAATCACATCAATTTAGCTTTCCAGTGTAATTGCACCCTCAGCTGGAAGCAGGCAGAAAATATATGTGCCTGGAAGGGCAGTAGTAACAAGAACAACCTATTTACCTGCAGATAGTATTGCTTAGCATTAGGATAGAACTGGGAGTGGGTGTGGGAAGAAGACTCAATGTGTTTCAAAGCACGTCCCTAGTTGTCTGCTTTTAAAAACTTGTTAACTTTCACAGAGAAAACCTTAGGGGAACTTCAGATTTTCCTGGCTCAGCTTGAACATGTTCAACTCTACTTTCCTTTGGCTTGTGTCCTGATGTGCTTCACATGCCAGGAATGAGGTTACCAAAAACAAAACAAAACAAAAGCAGGAGAGAATGGATGCTTCCTATTTCAGTGGATGGAGTTGATGCATGCTAAGTCAATGCTGAGAGCCTTGAGCAGTTTCAGAAACAATTTTGTTAAAAAATAAAATACAGTTTTTAAGAGATTCCAGACATATGGATACTATAAAAAACATGGGCCCCTGCTCCAATGAGGCAGAAAAATCTGTAATACATTGGGAATGTGAGGTCAACATAAAACATGTAGTTTTCTATTATTGAATGGTTGGTTACCTTTTGGACTACAAGTCCCATAACTCACCAGCCAGCTTGGCCACAGATTCTGAGAGGTATAGTTTAAAAGGTAAATTTCCCAGGCTCTATGCCTGCCTTAGTACTCTCTATTCAGACTAGTTATGTGACTCTGCAGCTCACAAACAGAGAACTTTTCCATTACCTGATACACAATCTTGCTATTTTGAAAAACAGAAGATGTATCTAACTGCTTCATCTACCAATGAAAGTATATTCTATGGACACCAGCCGACAGAAGGCATTTCTTGGGAACATATATACATTAATACACCCTGGCTATATTGTTGTTGTTTAGTCGTTAAGTCATGTCCGACTCTTCGTGACCCCATGGACCAGAGCACGCCAGGCCCTCCTGTCTTCCACTGCCTCCTGGAGTTTGGTCAAAGTCATGTTGTTAGCTTCGATGACACTGTCCAACCATCTCATCCTCTGTCGTCCCCTTCTCCTCTTGCCCTCACACTTTCCCAACATCAGGGTCTTTTCCAGGGAGTCTTCTCTTCTCATGAGATGGCCAAAGTATTGGAGCCTCAGCTTCAGGATCTGTCCTTCCAGTGAGCACTCAGGGTTGATTTCCTTTAGAATGGATAGATTTGATCTCCTTGCAGTCCAGGGGACTCTCAAGAGTCTACACCACCACAATTCAAAAGCATCAATTCGTCAGCGGTCAGCCCTCTTTATGGTCCAGCTCTCACTTCCCTACATCGCTACTGGAAAAACCATAGCTTTGGCTATGCGGACCTTTGTCGGCAAGGTGATGTCTCTGCTTTTTAAGATGCTGTCTAGGTTTGTCATCGCTTTCCTCCCCAGAAGCAGGCGTCTTTTAATTTCGTGGCTGCTGTCACCATCTGCAGTGATCATGGAGCCCAAAAAAGTAAAATCTGTCACTGCCTCCATATCTTCCCATTCTATTTGCCAGGAGGTGATGGGGCCAGTGGCCATGATCTTACTTTTTTTGATGTTGAGCTTCAGACCATTTTTGGTGCTCTCCTCTTTCACCCTCATTAAGAGGTTCTTTAATTCCTCCTCACTTTCTGTCATCAGAGTGGTATCATCTGCATATCTGAGGTTGTTGATATTTCTTCCAGCAATCTTAATTCCGTCTTGGGATTCCTCCAGTCCAGCCTTTCGCATGATGTATTCTGCATATAAGTTAAATAAGCAGGGAGACAATATACAGCCTTGTCGTACTCCTTTCCCAATTTTGAACCAATCAATTTTTCCATATCGAGTTCTAACTGTTGCTTCCTGTCCCACATAGAGATTTCTCAGGAGATAGATAAGGTGGTCAGGCACTCCCATTTCTTTAAGGACTTGCCATAGTTTGCTGTGGTCCACACAGTCAAAGGCTTTTGTGTAGTCAATGAAGCAGAAGTAGATGTTTTTCTGGAACTCTCTGGCTTTCTCCATAATCCAGCGCATGTTAGCAATTTGGTCTCTAGTTCCTCTGCCCCTTCAAAATCCAGCTTGTACTTCTGGGAGTTCTCCGTCCACATACTGCTGAAGCCTACCTTGTAGGATTTTGAACATAACCTTGCTAGCGTGTGAAATGAGTGCAATTGTACGGTAGCTGGAGCATTCTTTGGCACTGCCCTTCTTTGGGATTGGGATGTAGACTGATCTTTTCCAATCCTCTGGCCACTGCTGAGTTTTCCAAACTTGCTGGCATATTGAGTGTAGCACCTTAACAGTGTCATCTTTTAACATTTAAAATAGTTCAACTGGAACACCATCCCCTCCACTGGCCTTGTTGTTAGCCATGCTTTCTAAGGCCCACTTGACTTCACTCTCCAGGATGTCTGGCTCAAGGTCAGCAACCACACTATCTGGGTTGTCCAGTACATCCAAATCTTTCTGGTATAATTCCTCTGTATATTCTTGCCACCTCTTCTCGATGTCTTCTGCTTCTGTTAGGTCCCTACCATTTTTGTCCTTTATCATGTCCATCTTTGCACAAAATGTTCCTTTAATATCTCCAATTTTCTTGAACTGATCTCTGATTTTTCCCTTTCTATTATTTTCCTCTATATCTTTGCACTGTTCATTTAAAAAGGCCCTCTTGTCTCTCCTTGCTATTCTTTGGAAGTCTGCCTTCCATTTTCTGTAACTTTCCCTATCTCCCTTGCATTTTGTTTCCCTTCTCTTCTCTGCTATTTGTAAGGCTTCGTTGGACAGCCACTTTGCTTTCTTGCATTTCCTTTTCTTTGGGATGGTTTTTGTTGCTGCCTCCTGTACAATGTTACGAGCCTCCATCCATAGTTCTTCAGGCATACTGTCCACCAAATCGAGTTCCTTAAATCTGTTCTTCACTTCCACTGTGTATTCATAAGGAATTTGGTTTAGATTATACCTGACTAGCCCAGTGGTTTTTCCTACTTTCTTCAGTTTGAGCTTGAGTTTTGCTATAAGAAGCTGATGATCAGAGCCACAATCAGCTCCAGGTCTTGTTTTTGCTGACTGTATAGAGCATCTTTGGCTGCAGAGAACATAATCAATCTGATTTCGGTATTGCCCATCTGGTGATGTCCATGTGTAGAGTCGCCTCTTGTGTTGTTGGAAAAGAGTGTTTGTGATGACCAGCTTGTTCTCTTGACAAAACTCTATTAGCCTTTGCCCTGCTTCGTTTTGAACTCCAAGGCCAAACTTACCTGTTCCTTTTATCTCTTGACTCCCTACTTTAGCATTCCAGTCCCCTATAATGAGAAGAACATCTTTCTTTGGTGTCAGTTTTAGAAGGTGTTGTAAGTCTTCATAGAATTGGTCAATTTCAGCCTCTTCAGCATTGGTGGTTGGTGCATAAACCTGGATTACTGTGATGTTGAAAGGTCTGCCTTGGATTCGTATTGAAATCATTCTATCTTTTTTGAGATTGTATCCCAGTACAGCTTTTCCCTCTCTTTTGTTGACTATGAGGGCTACTCTATTTCTTCTACGGGATTCTTGCCCACAATAGTAGATATGATAATCGTCTGAATTGAATTCGCCCATTCCCGTCCATTTTAGTTCACTGACGCCCAGGATGTCAATGTTTATTCTTGCCATCTCCTGTTTGACCACATCCAGCTTACCAAGGTTCATAGATCTTACATTCCAGGTCCCTTTGCAGTATTTTCCTTTGCAGCATCAGACTTTCCTTTCACTTCCAGGCACGTCCGCAGCTGAGCGTCCTTTCGGCTTTGGCCCAACCACTTCATTAGCTCTGGAGCTACTTGTTCTTGTCCTCCACTCTTCCTCAGTAGCATGTCGGACACCTTCCGACCTGAGGGGCTCATCTTCCAGCGTCATATCTTTTAGCCTTTTGTTTCTGTCCATGGAGTTTTCTTGGCAAAGATACTGGCGTGGCTTGCCAGTTCCTGCTCCAGGTGGATCGTGTTTAGTCAGAACTCTCCACTATGACCTGTCCATCTTGGGTGTCCCTGCACGGCATAGCCCATAGCTTCTCTGAATTACTCAAGCCCCTTCGCCATGACAAGGCAGCAATCCGTGAAGGGGATATATATTAATATATTAATAATATATTAATGGTAATCAAATATTTCCCTCTTTCCCCATCTTTATTTCTCTTTCTTTCTTTTTTACCCTTTCTTTCACCCTTTTTTATTATTATTATTATTTTGGTAGTTATATTTACAAATCCAATTAAATTCTTCTCTTTTTTTCTCCCAAAAGTCCTTTTTGGGAAGCAGGCAACCTGCAAGTGCAGGATGTCCTGAGGCAACAGCTTGGAGAAGTGACAGGCTGTAAAATTAAAGTGAATCTTCCTTCTCATCAGGTAAAGTACCCCAAGAAGCCAAGCCCACCCAATGACTTCTAACCCTGAGTCCCCTTGATGCTCTTGCACTACAAATTTGACCCTTGGCTAAGTTGACGAGAGTACATGGGACACAGTTGTGGTCCATCAGCATTCACTGAGGGAACCAAGGTTGAGAACCACTGGCCTTGATGATGATCAGAGGAGACTACAAATCCCAGTGTTCCCAAGCCAGCAAGGTCACTGGCCACACTATGAACTGTGGTTCCCAAAATCAGGAGTGGGCTTTCAGCTCTGTCCAACCATGCTGGGCTTTTGAATGCTCCTTGCCACTACTCTGCATAATGTGGATTTGGAAGCACTCCAGCTTCCATCACTATAATTCCAACATGTTCCCAAACAGAGAGACAAAAGGAAAAAGCCCTGAATTCTGCACCATAGTTCAGCCTTTTTACAGCTCTCTCCTTTTTATAGTTCTCCTCTCACCATCAGTTACCAGCGATGGTCAAGAGAGGGCACCAAAGGAGTGGGAATTGTGATGTGCACAGCTGAAGCAGAGGCAGTAGGGGAGAAGTAGCAGGATAAAGTTTTATCGGCTTTTCTCCTCTGTAACTCGGTGCAGAGGAGGTGCACCAGATGCCTGCACACGTCTTGGCACTTTTTAAAACTGTGAGTGTAAATGAATTACACTTCATCTCTCCTGCCCTCTTTCTCTCAATTCTCATGTTTATCCTATTGAAATTCTTTATATTTGTATAAGATACTCTCCAAAATGTCTCTCCAGTCCAACAATATGGTGTCCTTCTTTCTCCAAAATTTAAAAAGACTAGTGATTCATGCCCAGAGTACTATACCTTGCAGTGGGAACAACTGAGGGAAACAAGTGGAAGGCCTATTTTTGCAAACATGTTTTCAAGTAATTTAGGGTGACAGTCAGCTTGGTCCTTCCAAATCACAGATTCGTTAGGCCAGGGACAAAAAGAACCGATAAAAGCAATTACAACAGGGACACTTTATCTCTTATTTTCAAAATCTGTATCACTTTAATAGGATGGACCAGTGCTCAACTCCAGAACCTTCCATACTAGATCATAGTTTCAGCAGGTGAAGTGGAATGTCACACTTCAAAGGAGAAGCAAACAAGCAACCCAGTTGCAAAGAGGCAGGGAAGTGATCTTGGTTGAAGTCTGATGTCACATTTGCCTCCAGCCCAATAATTTGGAACGTCCATTCCTCGAGGCCAAAAATAACTTCTGGTACATTTGATTCTTTGCTTCCTGTTTTAAGACGTTTGTGATTTTTCACCATGACATTAGAGAGAGCTGCTGGACCAAGCAAGACAAAGGGCTTTTATTAGCAGACACATAATTACATATATATTTACAAATTTGGTGGCAATCCCAAAAGCAGCTGTGGGTTATAAAGGTCTTAGCTTATTGTAGTTGTTGTCTCAGAGAAGAGGTTTCATGATTTCAGGCCTCTTGACCAGCCACCCACTTCATCTTAGGCTCCAGCAAAACACACATTAAGCACAGGCCCAGACTTTGCTCTCTTCTGATAGCCTTCTTGCAGGAAGCCTCAACTGGGCCTTCTCCCTGATAGTTGTCTGCATTCCTGATATTTTCCTCCATTTCTGGATTTGTCCATAGTGGTTGTACCTCCTTTGGGCACCACTAGCCATAGCCCAGTCAGATGGTGCAGAAAAGCAATAGCAGGGCCACAAAGGACAAAGCACATCAGGTGCAGTGTTACTGGCCATGCCAGATATGGAAATGGATTGTTTATTTGTTTGTTTGTTTGTTTATTTGAGGGTGTGATGAGTGGAATCTGACAACAAGCCTTAGTACGATCAAGGGTAAATAAATACACCTGGCTTGCCCAACCTCTCTAATATCAAATTAACCTGTGGCATAGAATGCATGTTGAATTTAGAAACAGGATTAACTTTCCAACAATCAATACCAAAATGAACATTCCACATTCAGCTTAAGTGTTAACAAGGGCTGACATTGCCAAGGACTATGGGATTCCTCAATTAATTCTAATTGCAACATTGCTTTAACTTCTTGATTTGAAGACCTCCCATAACTATGCAGTCCAGGGACAAAGCCAGAGTTTTCTCACTTCTCATGGGGGTTGCTGCTATTTAATGAGTAATCAAGAGACGTGTAACCACAAAAGATGGATGTTGAACAAGTATCCTGTAGCCCTGTATAAGTTTATGTTGTGCCATGCTAGATAGTCTCCCATATCATCAAAGAGGGCTTCTCATTCCCTTCACTTGGGGCTGAACCAAGGCATTTTGCTGGCTGAAGTAATGGATTTGATCCTCTGAGGGAAACTACATTGGCATCATCACTGTCCATAGAATAGTGGGTTTGTTTGTTTTTTACTCCCTGACGGCATCAGGCTCAGTGAGTGGCTGCAAGATAGGCTGAGAGCCATACATGCCTCCATCCTCCAAGAGTCGTGCATGTAGCCAAACTTTAAAAAACCTCATGTACTATGTTCCCAGAGATACTGGCAACTCATGGTGCAAGCAAGAGAGGTACCCCACCTCACCATTTTGGGATTACACTCTCCCCCCTGCTCCAATGTGTAGGCACCTCTCAATGTGTAGGCACCTCTGCCTAAACATCTGGCATTCAGATTACTGATGATGTCATACTGTTTCATTTCAGTGAGACTGCTCTATCCAGTCCCACACCATAACAAGTCTCATGCTTTCCTTTAGCTGTTTCTGAATGCAAATGCACACATCCTAAAAATGGTGTGTGTGTGTGTGTTTTGTGCCATCAAGCTGGAACTTTAAAGAAAGCTTTAAAAGTAAGTGAGATATTTAAGGAGTGGTTTTACCAGCTCCACTCTCCTTGTGAGTTTCCATGGCTGAGCTGGGATTCAAACTCTGTTCTCTGTTAACCCTGTTACTTTATGCACTACACCACACTGGGAATCCAAAATGGAGTAGAACAAGCAATAATAATGTGCCCCTCATTCCTGGAAAGAAAGGATAACTTCAAATAAACGAATGATTTACAAATTAATGAAGAAAGCACAGTGATTATCAATGATGCATCTAAATGAGAATATGATATTTTGCTTTAGTTGTGGCGCAGATATGCCCTGATAGCTATCCTCTTGTTGTTTATTTCACTTATTCAGCCACTTAGACATTCATCTATTTATTTGTACCACACTTTATTACTAATAGTGTCCAAAGCAGCTTAGAACATATACACTCAATCAATCAATCAATCAATCAATCAATCAATCAATCAATCTATCTATCTATCTATCTATCTATCTATCTATCTATCTATCTATCTATCTATCTATCTAATTTATATACCACCTATTTAATGGCAAGCCACTACTTTTGGAGGTTTACAAGAGTAAGTAAAATAGAATTATGAACATTTAGAGACAATAGGAACAATTACAATGTGCATTGCCTCAATAGATGAATACATAGTGAATTATCATATAAAACAATACTGAATAAAAGTTAAATAGACTAACTGAATATAACAATCTAGAGTAATTAAGGGAAAGATGCATAGCACAGATGCTAAAAATGTATTAGACACAACAAGACCAAATAGATCTCCCTTCTACATAGAGGGAACATGGGGCTCTCCACCATTAGATGACAAAACTTAGGACAACCTTCCTTCCACCTCTCACCTGTCAACCCTCTTTCACGCCCCACATTTGCTAACAACATATTAAATTGGTATTATTTAAACCGGCTACTTCTGGCAAGCCCACTCTATCCCCATTTGACTGCAATAGTATTTGTTTTCACTATTTCATTTTATCAGCAGCAGGTAATGCCCTTTCTTTTTTGGCAGATGTTTAATCATCATCATCATTTTAGAACTGCAGGACTGGAAGGGACCCTACGGATCATCAAGTCCAGCCCTTGTCAAAGAGGCACAGTGCAGAATCAAACTTCCAACCTCTAAACCACTGAACTATCCAGCAGTTCTTATGAAATTAATGAAAAGAAAGGAGTCTTATTATATATAAATAAATTAATATCTGAGTACTGCTACGTAAGTCTTCTATTTTTCCAGGCTAAACATACTTGGTGTCTTCAGTTTTTCTCCATACAATGGGTCTTCTAGGCTATCATTGTCTCCATTTTCACAGTTGCCTTGTAAGTCCATTCCTTTCTGGTTCACTGCCTTCAACTTCTATAGCTGAGTGCAGCAACTCCAGATAAGCTCTTAGTGCAGCAACTCCAAAGAATTGCTGAGTGGACCGGCATAATTTTGAATTTTGGAATAACCCTTCAAATACAGCCTACATAATACAGAGCTACCACATAAGACATTATCCTTCTCATACATTTTCTTTCCTTTTCTTTCTTATAATAAATTTGTTATTATCTCTGCTTTATTAATCTGTCTTTAGCACCATGCCATCTGAAAAACACAGAATTGGTCCAAATTTCAAACATGTACAGTACATGAATTGCACTCAAGCAAGCTAAAATCATCCCCAACACTACGCTCTAAGATTGATTGTCTAGAGTTTCTAGTGAATCACCAACCAAATTTCCTGGCATAGACATATGTTCACTTTGATTTACCAGCAAAAAAATCCATGAATCATGAAAGCTGGGATGATGGCAAATCAGCTGATATAAACTTCCAGCGTTAGTTACTAAGCCCTCCAGAATGCACTGGCACCCACAATCCTCATGTGTCATTCTGGAATTCCACAGTTTGGAAAGGTCACTAAAGTTGGGGGAAAAAAGCCCTGCATGCTTGATCAGATGGACGGATCAATATAGCGACGGGGACTTCCTGGTTGAGTACATTCCTCCCAATAGAAAGAGCAACTCTGGAGGCAGGGAGAGGGTTTTTAACCCAGGAACATGGTGGAAGAAGGAGATATATATCATTATCAGAACGGTTTAGAATGAAATATTTAAAACATCACAATATAACTAATATATAAAATAAACTAAAAACATCAGCTCTGTAAGATCTCCTGTCCTCACCTGCTTCTGACCGAGTATTATTTGATTGGCTATCCTATGGCTACTATCTACATTTTTAAAAACATGTACAGCACATGAATTGCACTCAAGCAAGCTAACATCATTTGGCCCTGAGGACGTACCAGAGCTCAGCGCCCCCTCCTTTGGTTCACATGCCAAGCCATCTCCCAAGTTTCGTTCTCCACTGATCATTAACACCCAGTTAAGAGCAGAGGAAAACCTCTGAACAAGGAGATGTGAGGTCAAAAGCTCTGATGTCTAGTAGTATTCACCACTGAGCTCCTGAGCAGAGCCAACAGGGGACAAAGACTTAGAATGTAAGGGAAGAGTAGGCTTGTTCATTATAATTCAAATGTGTAGCAAAAATAAAAACAAAAGAGTTATGGCATTTGAAGGACTGGCAGATTTATTTCAGTGTGAAGTTTCATGGATTACAATCCACTTCCTCAGACACATATAACTGTAAGTCACAGGTTTATATACACAGAAGACATGGTAGGAGGTGGAGACAAAGTGAGTGGGGAAAAACAGATTGGCAATTACATCAGTAATCAGTTTTTAGAAATGACAATGGTTCAGACATGATAAATCAAATGCTAATAATGCAGACACCCTGTTATCAGCAATCAAATGATTCTGCTCAGGTACACTCACATCAAGGAGAATAATCCTTTGGGTATAGCTATATGAAAGACAGTGGATAAACCTGGTGTATTAATAATGTGCTCCTTATTTAATCCTTTTGCTTGTATGCTGGAATCTGTGACTATGGCTCACTTCAGCTTTGTAATTAATTTTCTTCACAACAGTTACTCTGAGGTTTGTAGCAGATTGTCCTAGGAGGCTGAAGCATTCTGAAACTGGTTTTTGTGTGTCGCTACTTCTGTTGTCAGATGTGTGTCTATTTCAAAGGTGAGCCCTCAAACACAGAATGTGGGGAAAACTGAAGCTAACAAATTTGCCCCCATGTTTACTCCTAAGGACTGGGAAGTATTTTGCTTCTGTTTGTTTTACCAGGATTTACTAAAATCAGAGCAAGAAATGAAACCTTTTTGGTTGTCCTAGAATTCCCAAATCAGCACAGCCAGTATTTTGCTTTATTTGAGGAAGTTACATATTTTCATTTCCAAATTTGCAGAAAAGTTCTCTACTACTCAAAATAGAGTTTCTATTTTTACATATAATTTAAAGTTCTTTATAATGCAAATCCTTGTGCCACAAGGTCTTTAGACCAGTTTTTATGTTGCAGACGGTGAGTTCTTTTGAACTTTGAAGATTGCTTCTGGTGGAAATCTGAGGCTGGTTCCTTGCCTACAGGAGTTCTTAAAAATACAGGCAGTTGTATTATTTTTTTCACTGTTATTTTTAAATTGGCTTTTATCCCACAATAGGCCTTATGCTGTTTTAAATATACTGCAGTTCTCAAATACTGGATACCTGAAGAGTCTGATACCATTAAGAGCACCGAGAAACTGCAGGATTGTTATTAGACTTGTTATGGCATTTGTTTAATTATATGCCGACATGTGAAGATTTATAAAGATTACTGAGGCTAACTTACAACTTGGCTTCTCCTGATTATTTTTGGGAAACAAGTCCAGTGACAACCTATCATCAACCATGAATTCAATCGTCACTGACTTCCCAGATTTTCAGATCCAGCTAATTTTTATCAGTAGATCAAGCTAACCAGGGTTTTTTATATGACCGGGCTTCTTTGGTGGCTCAGGGATCCTGGGAATTGCAGTCCAAAAAGTAACTTGCCAAAACTGTGACTGTGCAATACTATATTTCATTCCCCACTCGAAAAAAACAAAAACAAATATGCATGCAAAGGTTATTTGGTATTACACATATTGACTGGATAATTTAAAATATTGATTGTCCCAACCTTGTACCATATTTAGGATCCTATTTCTATTGTCCATCGTCTCTGGTGTTTTTCCATCTTTTGGGTTAAAGTTCAAGACGGCCAGTCTGTTAGTATCGTTACTGCTGCCACTGCTCCTGCTGCCACCACTATCACTACAAGTCTGGTGCTTTCCATGTCCTTCTAAGTACAGTCTGTTCTTGCCAGATGCAACCTCTTGAGATTCCACCTGAGCTCTCTTCCATTGCGGCTCCTGTCTATAAACACAGGGATGAAAACATTTTGTAATCTACCAACTTCAGTGATAACTTCAGTCTACACTTCTAGTCAGATAATAATTATAACTCTCTCTCTGTGTACCTGTCTATTCATATACATATATATCGTATATGTATAAGCTGGATTTGTTAATTTAAAAAAAAAGTTTTACTCGGGGTGTTAATCAAGAATTAAAAATATGTTCTCCCCTCCTGAATATTGAGACAGTGGTAGGACGGAAGTGTCTTTCCTCTGGACTATGGAATTTTTTCAGCATATGGAGTATCTGCAAACAGGCACATAGCACCCCCTTAAAATGGCATCAGTCTACACATTATATATGCAGAAAACTGCTCCAGGGAGGAGTGATCTGGATCACAGAAGATGGAGAACAGAATGCCTAGCCCTTCATGTTGCTTTTCTACTGCATCTTCTACCTCCCAACCAGTTTTCTTATTTTGGCATATTTCCTCAAGCTGGTGCTTTCCTAATATAAGACTACAATTCCCATCACCCCCAGCCAGTATGGCCATTGGGGACAGCTGCTATATAGCATTCAAGTCCAGATAAATTATTCTATTCGGAGGGAGGTGTTAATTTCTCTCAGGATTGCCCAACTGAGTTCTCTGTGCAGCAGGCAAGACCTGGGGGGGCCGGGAGGTGAGGTTGCTGTGGTCTTTAGTGATTCCATTCCCCTCACCATCTGATACACCCTGCAGCTTCCTGGCTTTGAATGTGATGCCTGAATGTGGGCCCTAGGGACAGAACAGGGATTCTGTTAGTGAAGCAACCACTCTGCTTCGCAACAGTATTCCTGCCTGAGCTTACTGAGCTAGTCTTGGGAGTAGCATTGGAGTCCCCTTAGAGAGTGGCTCAGGACTTCATGTCCTCCGTAACAACAGTGGGCCCATCCCAAGTGGTATCTGGCCATACTCAGGACAGACCCTGGACCTGGTTTTTAATACTACATAAGGGGGAAGTCAGTGATCTGGATATGGAGGGACTGTCTATAGTTCCCTTGTCATGGACAGATCATACCTGGTAGGGTTTAGAGAATCACTGGAATTCTGAATCTCTTTCATGGTGGGGTGGGGGCAATTAAAATGGTCTGCCCCAGAAGGCTGATGGATCCAAATAGTTTTGTGATGGCTCTTCAAGAGTTTTCTGTCACCTTGGTGGGCAATTCTGCCAATGCCCTGGTTGACCGTTGGAACAGGAAAATAACCAGAGTAGGGAAGATAATTGCACCTAATTGTTCCATCCCATGAAAAAAGGGGGATAGGGAGCAGAATAATGATGGCAGAAAACTTAGAATGGCTCAGACCGCTCACTAGAAGGCCTACACCATGTCAGTGGTGGTAGGAAAGACGTATTCCTTTTCTGCCACCATTTCATTTGCAGAGAGTTCTCCAGCACAACTTTTTTTAAGCAGCCAAGGGTCTGTTATGCCTTGGCCTACAAGAAGAGAAGGTAGAGCACTCAACAGCCCACTGTGATGAATTTGCACTACACTTTACAAATAAAGGCCCTCAGACGTGTTCTGACTTGGACGCTGTAGTTGTAACAGGTCTTATGGATGTAACCATGGTCTCTGTTGTCCTCAGATAATGGATAAATTCCATTTTGTACTGCCCAAAGATGTGGAAAGGATCCTTGGAGAGGTGACAGCCATGTATACTTGCCCTTCCTGGTTTATGAAATCTGCTGGGGGAAGAATTGTGTGTTTGGGTGGGGCATGGTGAACACATCCTTAGAACAAGGCAGTGTTCTAGCCTTTTGTTGTCTTTGTTGAAAAAAGCCTCCCTGAACCACACTATACTAGTAATTATCAGCTAGTCTTATAGATTCCATTCTTGGGCAAGGTTCTAGAGTGTGTGGTGGTTTCTCATCTCTCTGGGTTTCTAAATGAGACAGATTCTATATCCATGTCAATCTGGCTTCAGGCCTGATATGGGGTGGAGACTTATTTGGTTACATTGGTGGATGCTCTACACCAGGAACTAGATGCAGGAGTGTGCCCATTTTGATTTTGCTGGACGACTCGGCAGCTTTTGATGCCATCGACCACGGTATCCTTCTTGGTCATCACTCTGGGATAAGACATGAAGGCACTGTTTTGCCCTGGCTCCAGTCCTTCCTGGAGGGGCATGCTCAGAGGGTGGTGGTAGAGAACTTGTTCGATGCTCTGGCCATTGGCTTCTGGGGTCCTTCAGGGCTCTGTTCTGTAGGCATTATTTGTTGTATACAGTGGTGCCTCAACTTACGAACTTAATTGGTTCAGGAAGATGGTCGTAACTCGAAATGGTCGTAAGTCGAAGCACCATTTCCCATTGGAATGCATTGAAATGCAATTAATCCGTTCCGGCCGAAGAAAAAAATCACCCCAAAAAAAAAATCACTGCAAGACCGGTCAGAAATGCGATTAATCCCTTCCAGCCGAAGGGGGGGGGGGGGGGGAAGAAAAGCAATCAACCATGCAAGACCCATTGCAAATGCAAACAAGACAAAGCAAAAAGCAATCAAGCGGGCAAGACCTAATGCAAAGAAAACAAACCAAAAACCAATCAACTGTGCAAGACCCATTGCAAATGCAAACAAGACAAAGCAATAAGCAATCAAGCAGATCATGCAAGATTGGAAATGGGGGGGGAACTAAAAAACAAACAAACTCCCCAAGACCCATCGGAAATGGGGGGGAAAATCCAAAAAGCAAGGAAACCCCCCAAGACCCATCACAGCACAGAAACATAACCCCCCCAGCTCAAAACCACGCTGCAAAAACACCCAGAACAGTTTTTTAAAAGCAAAAAACAGCACCTTACCTTACAAGGCAGCCCGAAGCCTCCCTGCAAACACACACACACGCTCTCAGAAGCAGAAGGAGGCAGTCCCAAGCCGATGACGACGGCGCACACTCTCTAACTGCTGGGGCAAAAGAGCTACAAAGAAGCAGCCTCATCTCCACCTACAGTTAGAAATTTGAATTTCCCGCCTCCCCCCCCCCCGCCTTTTTCTGTTCTTAAGTGGAAGCTCCGGTCGCAAGTAGAAGCAAAATTTTGCGGCCGGAGCTGGTCGTAACTCGAAATGGTTATAAGTAGGGGCATTCGTAAGTCGAGGCACCACTGTACTAAGTTCTGTGACTCAGCATGGAACTGATAATGTCTATGGTGGTTTCTTACCTTGGGACAATTTGACTCCAAAAGTTATGCATTTGCATAACTGCACAAGAAGATTTTGGCCATTATTTAAAAAAAAAACATAAAGTTTCTTTAAAAGCAGGTTTAAACCATTTGCTAAAAGTTAATATTAAAACCAAGAAACTAAAGGCCCTTCAAAACAAAGCAATGTTGACATTTTGGTGACACCTCAGCAGAAACAAAGACTCCCATACATAGACTGCCATAGACAAAGGGCAACCTTACATACTCAGCAACCTAGCCTCTTGGAGTGGTGGGACACACTAGAAAGCCTCTGCTGAATATCTCAGCTTCTGTACAGACAAATATTGGAGTAAGTGATCTTTCCAATACTCTGGCCCCAAGCCTTGAGATCCTGTAAACCAAAACCATTTCCTTGAACTGAGCTCGGAAGTCAGTACTATTTTACTGATCACTAACTTTGCTATTAGCCATGGTGATTGCAATGAAATATTTTATGGTTTGAACATTGCTTTTATCACAGTATTAATTATTTTCATTGTATTTGTTGGCTTTTACTTTGGCAAAATTACTTTGGGATTACTTTGTTGGCAAACTACTTTGGAATTTTTATTATAAAACTGAACAGTGGTATAAAATGTTTTTAAATGCATGGATAACATCACTGCCAGTTCTATACATTTTAGTGGAGAAAAGTCCAGACTTCCAGCAGCAAGTCATCAAGCGTTGGGCAATAAAGGGACAGAAGATGTGCAAACTGGCCATACATGTGCAAACTGGCCATAGATGCAAGCACAAAGCAAGACAAGTAATGTCTTGGTTCTCCAACATTTTGCTGCTGGAGTACAATCAGGGAGGGCTTAAGGGCCTGGCAAAACTCCTGTTGTGTTGGCAAAGGGGCCTGACCACGGTCTAAGAGCTAGTGACATAAAAGATCACAGGGATTCTTGTGCTGAATTATACCCCTACTCCAAACAGTTTGTTGATAGGCTTGTAGTATATTGCCTTTACACACACACATTTGGGCCTCTGGTGCACACACAGAGCAGGCCGGGGAGAGACAGACTGAGAAAGAAACTAGAAATGAATGCTTCTTTAGCAGCTCTGGAACACTCTGCATATATATTGCTGCAGAGAGTATCTTTAGGATTGGGCTATAAACCAGCATATCTGTAGTGGTAGACTCCTTTGAGACTCAATAAGCAGGGAAGATTTTCAAGTATGCTGAGAAACTGCTGAATGTGTCAAATTTGGGGGGGGGGGGAGCAGATTACTTTTCCATTTTGTTCATATATTATTTTTCTCTACCACCATGGACATTTATCTCTATGCTGTGAGGAAAAAATTGTGTTTTGTAATGGTTTCATCATTACATGTGTATACATGTTTTTCTGTAGGTACAAATTGTGAAGAGAGGTATATGTTAGAAAATGTAGTGTATGAGACATCCCTCTGTTAAGGAGACAAAATAGGAAAAGATAAAGCACACATGGCTTTTGCAGTAAATGCTGGCCCCAGTTGTTAAAGGAAGGATGGTAGGGTAGCCCTGGGGCCAGCAGATGCAAATAGCACAGGTGATGTCCTAGGGCCACACAACAGATAATGGTAACTGCTAAAACACATGGCTTGACCATTTTCTTTGACAAAGTTGTTACTTGCACTTATAGTTCTGTGTTTTTTTTATTCTTTATTTCATACTCATATTTTTTAAAACAAGTAAATACTTTGATTTCCTATTTTTCAAAAATGACTAGAATAGTTACTGTTAAATTATTTCAGAATGCTACAGTGGCTTGTAGCATTCTATAAGCACTTCACTCTCCTCCCTTCTATAACACTGCATCACTTCAACACCCACAGCACAACATGAGGCAGCAACACAAGACACAGCATATGTATCTTTCAAACCATGACATATTCCTTCACTGTTTAGTGAGACCACGCCTCCATAACATAGAAGTAATTAAAAAGTGACATATGCATGACAAAAGGATCAAGGTCTCTCTCATTAAGTCACATTGATAATGTAAAGTAGTTATATCATTTGATTGGAAAAGAAAATTCATTACCAATAACTTGTTCATTGTTAATTGCTTCCAACTGTGAATCTCAGTGAGAATCTGAATGTCTGTTTCTTCAAGAGAGCAAGCTTCTACGCCTAATAGTCGTGCAGGCTATCATTCATTATTCCAGTGATTTTATAAGTACAATAGGATCCCCATATCCACAGGTGATTGGTTCCAAGTCCCCCCAGATGTTGAAGAACATGGATAATAGCAAACACTATATATAACATGACCTCTGGCTTCCTCTAGTGATCACTTCTAGGAACTTCATTGTTAGAAATATCTATTTTGGGAGATTCTTCTTTTAATATTTTCAAATTGTGTATAAGTGAACCAGCGGATACTGATCCTGTGGATAAGGGGGTCTTACTGTGATTGATGTCTCAGTGATGCTGCTTCTAGCAGATGTGGTATGAATCCGATACCTCTCTGGTCCTGTTCAAACTATGATCTATATTATATATTATAGGAGCCCTGTATCCATGGCTCCATGATCTAGTGTGGATACCTGAAACTGTGGATATAGGAACTCTATATATGTGACATACAGGGAGGTGGGACAAAGGCCACAAAGGGGTACCCTTGTATGTTGTATATAGTGTTGCAGTAAACTGAAACCATGGATACCGGTTTTGAAGATACAGGCGTCCTACAATATTATGGTGCATAAAATGTGTACCAGAGGCCCAAATGTGCTCCCCATCATACTTTCCCCTATATGCCCACACCCACTTTTTAAAAAAATAACATTTTTGTTGTTCAGAAAGTGGTTGAACTCTTAGAAAAGAGGGCTTTTTCATAATTGGAAGTGACTTAGAACAATTTGATTAATAATTGTGGGCGTTGATTCCAATCCATGGTGATCCTTTTCAGGGTTTCCTGGGCATGCAACACTCAGAAGTGCCTTGCCATTCCCTTCTTCTAGGGTATGCCCTGGGACTGCAGCTGGCCCAAGTTGGTTCTTCTCCTGGAAAGCACAGTAGAGAAGTGACATCCTGGACCTCTTGATCTGCAGCCAGATCCCCAGATCACTGAGGTACGTATTCAGCCAAATAGAAAAGCTAAGTAGCAGCTAAAAACATAGTGAAATTGCTCCCAGGGGCCATTAGAGGGTGCAAGGGGGCTTCTTCAGTTAAAGAATAATCAAGAAAAATATTTTGTGGTTGGTGGAATGGAGAAGGCCTGCAAAACACGGGACTCTGGAAGTTGCCCACCCCTGTTCATATGTTTCATGTCAGTCCTCTTTTTCTAGTTTTCATAAATAACACACAGTTCTAAATGCCATAACCTATAATCATAATTGTGCAGACAAAGCTGGGCATAGAAATTAAATAAGTGTATACAAATTTGCATAATCCCCCAACAGAGATCTTGAATTTGTTGTTCATAGAATTCGGGGGTGGGAAGGTGAAGTCTAATGCTGTCTTCTAGCTCTCAGACAGATGCCAACCTATATTATTACAGGAGATTTTAGCTCAGCAACTTGTTTTCTCTGGGATTATAAATAAATAGCCGAATCCTAGCCATGTGTGTGTGCGCGTGTGTGTGTATGCCTGTCTGTGTGTTTTAAGGAAGTCACACTGATTTTATTTGGACTTACTCCTGGTGAGTTTGCTTAGGGTTCCTGTCAACTTCAGGCACATCCCCTTCCCTTATTTCAATTCTCTCCCTACTCAGTGTCAATAATAATATGCTGCATTAGAGAAATAATCAATGTTTAATAAAATTCTAAAGATCATCAGAAATTAAAGGGCTGAGAATCTTAGAATTGTCAACAGAGCCCAGAAAAGGCAAGTATCAGACATGTTATTCCTATGTGAGCAATCTAATGGTGAAGAACCAGCACATTTCATATTCAACAAAACGAAAAGAAAAAAAAGAATCCACTCAATGGGAAGTGGGTGGAATAGCAGAAATAATAGAGACCATGAGTTGGATCTAAAGAACTCTGTACAAATGGGGAAAGCATCCCTGGTATAACCCATGCTGCTTAAAATATTTTCTGCTGCCTTTTAGTGCAAAGATTCTCAAGAGGGCTCAAAACGTAAGCAAAAACAGCCTGTGATATTAATTCACTAATACTAATACTAATACTAATACTACAAGAAGGAGGAGGAGCAATAAGATTAACATGAGAGAGCAAAGACACAAAACAATTAGGGAACGTTATATATATCAAAGATGTAACGAAATATAGGTCTTAATATCTTATCAAAATGCCAACAGAAAGGGGGCCTATCATGCTTTCTTGGTGGGGCAGGGGGAGAATTCCACACCTCGATCCCACTATAGAGAAGGCATTGTGCCATGTTATACTGAATTGGAGCCCTGAAGATAACAGGAGGTGGAGCAGGTCTTAGTGATCCCAAACAGGTGAGCCAGGTTACATGGGACAAGGTATTCATTCAAAGATGCTGGTCCCAGTATTTACAGGGAAAAAATCAAATCAAAACAAAGAGTTGTGACACCTTGGAGACGGATATATTTCAGTGCGAGCTTTTGTGGATTACAATCTGCTTCCTCAGACACGTGGAGAGAAATAGGCCGCAGGTCTATACACACAGAATCCACTTTTGGGCCCTACCCTTCCACCCTGTATTCTATGTATACAAACCTCTGGCTCTGCTATTACACTCCACGTGTTTGAGGAAGTGAGTTGCAATACATGTAAGCTCAAATAAATCCATTAGCCTTTAAGATGCAACAACTTTAAAGTGCTATCTTATACAAAACTGGTCCAAAGATGTGATGTTATTTTGGTAGAGGATGCCTAACCTGTGGCCCCCTATAAGGCTTTAAGTGCAACAGCCCCTACTAGATACCCTGACTGCTCCATGTATCCCACATTGCCATTTCCCACCCATTTCATACAAGTTGCTTTGTTGGCAGCAAAGATGAAGTCATCCCTGTCGGGATCATGAAGGGGAGGATTGATGAAGAGAGGGCTGTCCGCTCACTCCCAATAAGAAAAGGGGATGGCTGGAATAAATAGGGGTGCACACATGTAAACAAGGCCCAGTCCCTAAAGCAGCATCGCACTGGAGGTGACAAGGTTGTCTCTAAAGATATCCTTTACAAGTCCCATTTAAACAAGTGGGAAAAAATGGGCAAGATTTTGCCCATCAACACTTTAATATTCAGACAGCAAACTGAGCAGATACACAATCATTCATCTGATCGCAGTCTCTCCCAATATGGTGAGATGTGTGTTTCTGTTTATTTATTTAAAATATTTTACCCTAACTTTCTCCTTAAAAACCCAAGGCAGTTTATATCATTAAATACAAATATTTTAAAAAGAATAAAATATATTAAAAAGGGTAAATAAAACCAATACCAAAAACACAAAAACACTAAAAACACAAAAGCAACAGAGCACAACAATCCAATTTGAAAAGCCCCTCTCAGACAGCCAGTCACTAAGGAAAACCCTATTGAAACAGAAAGGTCTTTGCCTGCTTGCGGAAGGACAGCAAAAACGGGGCCAGACTAGCTTCCCGTGGGAGGGAATTTCATAGCCTGGGAGCAGCAACAGCCAAAGCCCTCTCCCATGTTCCCACCAAAACCTGTGAAGGTGGTGGGACTGAGAGAAAGGCCTCCCCTGATTATCTTAAAGCCTGGGCAGGCTCATAGAAGGAGATGTGGTCTTTTAGATAGCTTGGACCCAAGTTGTTTAGGGCTTTATAGGTTAAAAAACAGCACTTTGAGTTGTGCTCGGAAATGGATTGACAGCTAGTGGAGCTGCTGCTCTAACCAGCCCCAGTTAGCAATCTGGCTGCTTCGTTTTGAACCCTCTGGAGTTTCTGAACACTTTCCAGAGGCAGCCCCACGTAGAGCGTGTTACAGTAATCCAACCGAGATGTAACTAGGGCATGTGTCACCATGGCCAGATCAGATTTCTCAAGAAACTTAAATTATATCAATCTTTATCTATATATATAATGAGCACAGATACATTTTATACAAATCTCTGGGAAGGTAGCCACACCAATCTATTGGATAAAAACAATGAAGAGCCTCATGACGCTTAAAAGTTTTATCTGGTGTAAGCTTTCATGAAGTGGGCTACAGTCCATGGAAGCTTACACCAGATAAGACACATCAGTTTTTAATGTGCCACAAGACTTTCCAGTTTTTGCATAGACGTCAGTTCCTAATGTCCTCTTTTTTTGACGCAGACGTAGCCACTCTAAAGCTTCTATAAGAGGGTGTGCAGACTCTTTAGCAACAGGAATATATCTGGGGTTTATTTCTCTTCTCCTGTAAGATACTGTCTCAGAGACAATGGCAGGGACACTTCAGCTTTCAGATGTTTTCTACCAGCTCTTGGAATCTCTATCTGCATGGCCAAAGAAGAATGTTAGGGATTATGGCAGTTGTAGCTGAAAACATCTGGAGGGCTAAAGTAGTAGTAGGTGAGCATACCAGATGTATTTCTGAGAGTACCAGATACCTTCAACAGAAGCAGGGCACTTTGAGATTCAACCACTCTGTGTATTTATTTTATTATCAAGGTTTTATTTTCAAATGCCGGTAAAATACTATGCTGTTCTCAAAATGGCTGTTTTAAAATCAAGTTTGTCATTGTTTATGAAGAACAGTCAGATTTTTAAGTGATATAGCTGATTTAGATGCTACTGTAAGAAGCCTGGGGTTTAAAACTGAGTTCCTCAAAGCTAGTAGCTCAATTATTATGAGCTTGCCTGGTTCCTTACGTAATGTCTAAGTCAGTCACAACCTTCCTTTTGGGGGGTGGGCATGTCATGGAATTAACAAAAAGAGGGTGAATTACTTCCCTGTGGTCTGTCAGAACAGTGCTTGGTAACTGAATTGGCTCAGATGGGCGGCGGGAAAAGTATCTCCCAATTAAGAGAATTGGCTATGGCTATGAGGAATCTTTATCTAAACTTCAAGGCCAAGAGAATGCTGTAAGAAACATATTCCCATGGTGTCTCATTGTACCTTAATTAGTAGCACCTGCCTTGTCTGAGCGTGGGAGGAAGATGCATAACACCAGTTACTTTTGCAGACGTTACCTATGAGAAGGTTCAGGGAGGAATGCAACTTAAGCTTTTAACTGAACTGTTTTAATTGATGTTGGAAGCCGCCCGGAGATTCTTGCAGAGTGCGGGCGGCATACAAGTCAAATAAATAAATAAATAAATAAATAAATAAATAAATAAATAAATAAGTGGTGAAAAGGGTCCAAACATCTAGAAAGGGGGGCGGTGAGATATAAGTAGAAACAAGAGAATAGAGCATTCGAGCTTTTGTCAAGCTAGCTTTTGCAAAGCCATTGCTTGCTTAGCTTCATCTCTCAGGAGAATGTAATCTGTGCCCATCACTCTGCCTATGTACTGGAACTGTGCTACAGCTTCATTACTTTGTAGGTAGCTAGCTTTATTATTTTCTGAGGGTCTTATTCATAACTGCCTACTCTCTGAATGGGTTTTGTTTTCCTTTTTATTATGGAACTGCTTCACATCTTGTTCATTTTTTGGAAGCTTTAAATCTGCTTTTGAACATGTATGCCTTTTTGAAAGACCTTCAATAAAAATAATAAATTTTTACAGTTGTGTAGTCACTCAGAAAGACCAAGGGGTTGTGGTACTGAAGAAGGTGCCTTGCAATCGGAATTTTGAGTTCCTTGTGAGTTTGGGCATTCCTATCCTGCAGGGTTGGTTTGCAGTTACAAGCAACTACCTGGAAGTCTATGTCTCTCTCTGGAGCTCTTAAAGAGTAAGCAGACTCAGGAACGTTGGGAGAGGGGTCACACAGGAAAATTTTCCCAATCACTAAAACACTGGACCCGCCTGCAAGTACCTACACCAGGACAAACAAGGGTAGTGTGTCTGAGTGATCAGGGGATCCTCTCTGTGTTGGCAGGCATGTTTAGTTGCCTGTTGTGTTTGCTTGTCTAATGTTACTGCTCTCCAATGCTCCTATATTACTATGCTGTCCTGCGTAGTGCTTTGAAAGAAAGGACCAACTTGGTTACTTAATAATAATAAATAATTGTGTTCCCTCAAGTTGATTCTGACTTACAGTGTCCCTTCCATGGTTTCCTTGATATAAAGTGCTCAGAAGTGGGGGGCGCTTTCGCCTCATGTGACTTGCCCGAAGCGACACAGGCTGGTTCTTCTCCCAGAAGACATAGTGGAGTTGAACTCTTAGCCCCTGGCTCTACAACCAGACACTCTTTCTCAATGAGCTACCTAGTTAGCTTATTAGAAATTAATTAGTTAATTAATTGGTTAGATAGTTAATTGTGTGCTGTCAAATTGATTCTTAGTATAAAGTACTTAGAAGCTGTTTGCCATTCCCTTCTTCTAGGCAAGAGAGGGGTACTCTTGGACTGTACAGCTTGCCCAAAACTAGACAGGCTGGCTTTTCTCCTGGGACGCACAGTGGGAAATTGAATTCTTGACCTCAGGCTCCACAGCCAAGTCCTCCAGCTCACTGAACTATCCAGTCAGCTTCTGGGATTTCCCATTGTTTGGTGTTACTTCGTGAATATCAGACCATTTCCTGGTATTTTGAATTGTGGATACATAAGCACAATATCCCACGTTCATAAACTAGAGGCTTTTTGAAGTATTGAATACTATTATACCTGGCAATCTTAATAATATGTACATCGCTGGTGCCCCACTTAGCACCCAAACAGGAACACTGTGCTCAACCTGCCTTTTCCAAACCAAGTGTAAGCACGGCCTCATAGGAAATACATTAGTTGCCAGGGCATGGATAACTGCCAGGGCAAGCTGTCTGCATCCAAATAGGGCTGCAGTTTAGCAGATAAAACTGGTAAAGGGTACTTCAGGGAGGTTAATATGGGAGGTTAATGACTGAGAGATTTGAATCTGGATTTCTTCAGATCTAGGCCAATATACTAACCATTCTGCACTGATTCCGATGTATGGGCATAACGTCGTGGCCAGAATTCTATTGGTGATTTCTGGAAGCATATGTGATGTAAGTCACAGCTGTGATTTCTGCAAATAAATGAGGACTTGATCACATCACAGACATACAACAAGGAATATGTCTGTCATCTTGTTAAGTAGCAGCAATTTGCTACTACACTGCGAAAGCTGTGTAAAGAACCATATACATATGCAGAAATCACCAACAGTATTCCAACCCTTATTTATGTACACAATCAAGGATACAATATCTGTAAATCACTTCAGTGTGGTATTGTGCCAGGTTTGACACATTTCTACTGACCGTAGGCAACAGTACTTGCAATTCATGATCTGAGCAAGATAGGGTACGTCACCCTGCAATTTTGGAGTGAAGCACATCCTTCCTCCCACTTGGACCAAAGGGTACCCAGTAGTAACAGGCAGCAAGACAAGAATATCTATGGAATGACTAAATTGTTGATGAGGCAAAACCAAGAAAATGTGCAATATTTTGTCTTTTGCTTGCCATCTTTATTGTACCAGACCTCACAGTGCAAAACCATGGCATTGTGATTAGAACTGAAAATGACGATAATAGTAAGGATCAGATCTAGTGACTACTAGCTTGACTTCTTCCTTATGCCTTGGTTTGAAGCTAAAACTAGATAAACTTAGAGTGTGTTTATTTAGAAGGCAGCACTCATTCAGGTGCTGAAAGATATTCACCTGTCACAACAAGTGCTTTTCCTCCCATTCGTATTTAGCGTTTACTGTTATGTGCCATCAGGTGGGAAGCAACATAGAGCAACCCCAATAAGGCTTTCAAGGTAGGTGAGATATTTTAGGAGTGGTTTTACCAGTTCCACAAAGTTTCCATGCCTGAGTGGGGATTTGAATCCAAGCCTCCATCACTCTATCCACTACACCACACTAGGTATAAAAAATTATTTTATTTATTTATTCATTTATTTGATTTAGCATTTAGTCATGCTATATTTTGTGACTGGTCAGTGGAAGATAAACATGAGCACACTGTACTAATCTGATTGCGAAGGCATGCATCTCTGAGGAGATCTTGATGCTGGAGGAGAACTTGTTAACTGAAGCAAATATGAATTTCCCTCAAAGTCTAGTTTGATCCCCAGATTGTTGATGGCTTGCCTTCTCTCCTATTGTAGTTTTTCATAATCAATTTCCGTTCAATTAATTATTGATTAAACATAGACAATTCCACAACTGGATACTTACTGCACACAGTTACAGTTTTGCTCCTTGTGTAATGAAGGGCAACTAATGATGCATGACACAAAGTCACCCCAGAGAGCCCCAATATTTTGGTAAATTTCCTTTTGCCCCTCCTCTTCCTTCATTTTGCATTAGCTTTAATACCCACCCAGGGAACGTGGTTAATGGATTTTCTATCCCATTGTCCATGCATGCTACACTGTCAAAGCTGTGTAAAGAAGCACAAAACAAGCTAATCCACTGAATTCTGCTTTAAGCCTATCAAGGTCATACTGAGATTGACACACATATAAATGCATAAGAAATGCCTCCCATTTATTCTTGGGCACTTCCCCACCTCATTCCTGGTATTTAACAGGACTCCTAATAACATGTCCCATTAGCAAACACCACCATTCTGTGCTTATCCACCACTTCCATCCTGTTTCTTTCCACCCAAGGTCCGTTAGGGAGAGGAAAAAGGGACAATATTCTTAACATTAATGCATGTGCAGAGCTCAAATCGTAGAAGTGACTATGGTGATCTGATCAGGTACCAGTTGCACATGACAAAGCACGCTACCAGCACCCAATCAGATCACTGCATAGCTTCAGCAGTTGAATAAATACTGAGTGCGAACAGGTTAGGGACCAATATCTTTTGACTGGTGGTGCTAGGAACACTCTCTCTATTTAACATTGGAATATATAGCATTCTATGAGCACAATTGCACTGCTGTGATGTTGGATGGTCCCCAAGAAGCTGCGAAGGAAATACCCAAGGATTAACTTCTCTACCTAAGTGACCTGACACCAGGGCAATTCAGTGTGACCCATAGCTACTCCCAAGCATTGAAAAAGAGGTCAACAGAGCCAATCCCCCAGGATCCCTCACATCTCATCTACTTTGGTCCTCCTGATATACATTATTTCCTCCTTCCTGCCTATCGATATAATTTAATTTACCCAACAACGGCATGACTTGAACAGATTCTAAAGGAAGTTGTTTTAGTAAATTGACTGCAACAATGCTATTAATATATGAATAAACATTTTTTAAACATAATAACTAAGTCTGAAGTCAATTGCCAGTCTCAACTAACATGGAACCATTGAATCATTAGGAGTCTGGTATGTCAACATTTACATAAATTTCATTGATCCAGTAGGACTACTCTGTTCTAGCAGGGATGAGGAGCTTGGGTTAGGCATTTGCATTTAATGTTGCAAAGGCAGGAACTACATGTTTCAGATAGCCCATGGAAAGTTTTTTTACTGTGGGTTATCTGAAAAAAAGGCATGAAATTGCCTGTTTTGCGTATCCTGCCTTGATATGAATTCTCACATTAAAGCAGGACGTGGAGCAGTCCCCAGCGTACAGCACTGGCTAGCCAGAATGGAAGGCCTGTTGTGCTTTAAAAATGGCACCAATGGGCATTTTAAAAAGCTGCACCAGTGCTCGTGTTATCTGAAATGACCAAAGTCACTGCAAAGTGAAGTCACTGCGACTTTGGTCGTTCCTGAAATGTAGTTGTGACCAAAGTGAAGTTAATGTATGATTTTTAACAGAATAGCTGCTATGTTGATTGTAGGATTATGGGAGCTGTAGTCCAAGAAAATAATACTTCCCATTTTTACAAAGGACTTTTGTTATATATGCCACAGAAAACACAATGAACATTGACTGTTGATAATACACTTTAATCATACATTTTTACTGACTGCTGGCAGGGTGTTCTTAATAGCTTCTGAAAGCTGTTTGCCAAGTCGAACATTGGCCCAGGCAAAATATGGCCTTCAAGATATTGTGGGACTACAACTCTCATCAGTGTTAGTCTGCAGAGCGTATGGTGAGGAATGCTGGAAGCGGCAATCTGACAAAATCTGGAGAACCATACTTCGCTCACTCCTGGGCTAAGGGATCACCTTACTTTAGCTGTGTGGGCATTGCTGCAGGTCACCCACCTTCTTGCTGCTTTTATGGGCCAACCTACATATGACATTGCAGCTGAAATCGTGTTGTGTGGTTATGCAAATGGTGTAACTTTTGGAAGTGAATTGACATACGTTAGAAAATCTATCTGTTGCATACTGAGTCGTGCAACGTGGAATTCAACATATAAGTTCTACTGGAATTTTTTAACTTATAGCAATTTGGATCTAAAAGTTACACCATTTGTGTAATTGTGCATCAGGATTTCAGCCTACCTGTAGTTTTCACTATGCCTTTCTCCTTAAAAACTCCTGCTCTTATGGATGTAACGATCGGCAGCAGAACACTGTGGGTGGAAGTATGCAGAATCATTTTCCCTACTTTACTTTCCACCCCAAGCCTTTCCAAGCTCTGGAAGTCACTGGTAATGGCCATCAGGTATCCATAGTATTTACATGGTTTTTACTCTATTTTTATCCTGGTTTCGGAATGTGCTGTCTCTATTCATAGCCTGTATTTATATTTTTATGTATTGCACTTCACCCAAAGAATTCTGTTTATTATATAGTCTAAAAGTGCAATAAACAGACACAGATAAAAACAAATATACTCTCACAGTTCACACTGTTCTGGTACTTCGATGAAAAAAAAATCCTCTCCACATGTTCCCAGAAACTCAGTATTTGCTTTTGATGTGTGATTTCCCAGCAGAAGATCTGTTACTGTGGGGAACAACTGAATTTTTTTTTTTCTGTTTTTATAATGTAGTCAAACACATATTTTGTCTGTGCAAATGGGGAAAAGAAGGAAAGTTGACTGCAAAGCCCAAACCTGCGCTTGGAACAATACATTTTTAAAGTACATGTTGTATTACCCTTTCTTCTTGGCTGCCAGGTTGCTGTTATTGTTACCACTGCAAGTAATTTGTTAGCTGCATTACATGTTATTAGGCATATTGCATTGTTGATGGCATTGTTGATGGCATTTCCAATTACTATTTATGGATGTGAAAGCTGACAGGAAAAAAATGGATTCATTTGAAATGTGGTCTTGGCGGAGAGCTTTAGATATACTAAACTAGAGGAAAAGAGGGTACTAGATCAGGTGAAGGCTAGCTAGATAGCTCAGTGAATTAGATAAGAGGTTGAGATTTTCATGGCCTGCTGTGCCTCCAGGGAGAAGAGGGAGAAGCCCATGTAGTCTTGGCCAAGCTGCATAGTCCCAAGGCAATCCCAGCAGAAGGAATAGTAAGCAATGCCTGAGCAGTTCATACCTAGAAAACCTTGGAAGAGTTTGCCATAAGTCAGAATTGATTTCACAGCATGTAAGCATTATTATTAGATCAAATCAAGCCTGAACTCTCTCTAGAAGCAAAAATAAATATATTATGGAAAGAAAAACATTAATTGGAGTACCCAAGGACCAGTATTAAGTTGCATAGCTCTGCCTCCACAATGGGAATAATACCATCGGCCATGGTAAACTGCTATTAATCAAAGAGTTCCTTTTTCAGTTTCAGGGTGCACACAATTTTGTGTTATTGTGTACAAATCACACACCCCACAAGAGTGAAAAAGGGGTTCTTTAATTAGCAGCAACCTGCCATGGTTAGTGAAGTCACTCTCACTGCATTGGCAGAGCTATGCAATAGGATGTTGACCAGCAGTGCTGGGAGAAGTTGAAGACAGCAAGAAAAGATGAAGCCACAGTCTTGGGTGTGCAGGACCTGAGCAGGGCCATTGGTGGTAGGATCTTTTGGAGGTCACTTATTCGTAGGTAAGGTCACCATGAATCAAAAGTGACTTGAGGACATGTGGCAACAAAATTTTATATAGCCATAACTTTCAGGTATGTCCTAAAGACTTTTAATATTTGTTTGCAAAGGTCTGTTTGGCTGTTCTTGTTAATATAATGGTTCCCGTTAATTTAATGGTTTTCACACTTTTAATATTTATTTATTTATTATTTATTTATTTGTTCAACGTCTAAACCGCCCATCTGGCTACAAGGCCACTCTGGGCCAGTTATTTAAGATAAATAACTGGAAATGAGAAAGAACCTGTATTTCTACTCACTTCAGAAATTTCAGTAATAGTTTTGGCTACCTTCTGCCCATGTTCTGATGACCTGCAGCAGAAAGATTTCTGCCCTCGGCAATGCCAACATTTCTTTGATAACTACGTAAGATATTTTTCTTCTTCTTATATAAATATGTGTGTAGCTATTTTAAAGTAGGCTTCTCCCTGCAAGTTGAACTATTATATACAACAATCAAACTCCACCAAACAAATAGATCCATTCAAGAATGTATGAAACAAATAGGTTTTCAATACACATTTCTTAGTTGGGGTAAAACCCATATATATGCTGTTAAGAACTGCTGGGTAGCTCAGTGATTTAGGTATTGGGCCGGGGAGCCAGAGGTTGTGAGTTCAACTCCCCACTGTGCCTCCTTGACAGGGGCTGGACTCCATGAACTATGATAGGGCACCTTCCAGAGCTGCAGTTCTAAGATGATGAGGATGGTGATTAACCGACTCCATGAACTATGATAGGGCACCTTCCAGCGCTGCAGTTCTAAGATGATGAGGATGGTGATTAACTCCTTTGCTGATGATTACTGTAGCCAAAACAGCACAATCAAGACATGAGATGATGGGCAGGCCTGGGGTTGCAAAAATACATTTTCAGAAAGAAAATTTTAAATGGAGGGGACACTTTCCAAAACCCCACTGGGGACCAAGCATACTCAGTGTTTACAAAATGCAACACAAAACTGTGCATTGCAGAAATAAAATAGGAAACTAGTAGGAAAGAGAGAATAGCATAAAATATTCAGGAAAAGAATGTGGCTGGCTGGCTGAAACACTGAACAAAAGCACTCCCATGTTGCAATGTTTTTGTTGCAGCAGGAACCTGCAGTCCACATTCTAGAAAGGCTGCCAGCTGTCTTTCACAGTAAGGGAGGAAACCACTAATCTTTCTTTAAATCTAGTCATCATGTAGTGAACACAGAAAAATACGCAGTGAAGTCAGGAATAGAGGCAGCCCATGCTGGAAGAAAAGTCATTGCTGAGTCACCTAGTACATTCCACAACAGTGATTCATGTATCTCAGCCTATCGTCTTCAAAAGTTTCATGCATTTGGGAAGAGCAAAAAAATATCACTGGCACAAAACTTCACAACTTTGTTGCTGAGGAGAGCTGTAAAAATATGGCCAGTGGCTTGTAGTGAGGATGTCACAACTGGAAAAGAAAGGGCTACAGGAGGAGGAGAATATAAGCAGATTTCTGAAAACCACAAGGTTTTGAGGGGGGAAGGGACGACAGGGAAAAAAGAGAAAGAGAAAAGGAGAAAAGAAAAGGCAAAAATGTGGTGGCAGGAATACAAAACAGTGTAACAAGAAATATGACTGCTCAGTGGCCTTGGGAATCTGGCTGAGAGCTCAGTTACATTACTGAAATGAATCAAGAGCCGGATCAGGGGGTTTTGAAGTCAGTTTATAAAAAACACATGATTTGGGGGTTGGTATGTGCATTATCTTAGGACAAATTAATCCAGTAGTAAGTTGTCTGGTGCCGGTGGTGGAGAGCGAGTGGGGAAGGGTGAGGAAGCAGCAGACTAGCACTGCCGCTGCTGTCACCTCTTCCTCCTCCCTTTCTTTCCCTTTCTCACTTTGGAAATGTAGGTTTTGCCTTGAACAATAGCTGCCCCCTTCTTGTCCCCACTTCTTTAACCAGAAGCCAGCTGCACTAGCCACCCCAGTCCCTGGAGGAAGAGAGAAAGAGCAGGCAGGCCAGAAGGGGTTCAAGTTATTTTTCCAGGTTCCACATCATGTTTTAATAGTTGTGTTACTTTTTTTTCAAAGTGGAATAGCGCTAGATCAGTTTTACAGATTAAAAAAAATAAGAGATCAGATTGCAAGGTTACCCTGCAGCCTGGAAACCCATGATCCTGGCATTCGAAACTTGACAAACACCACAGACACAACTTATTCCAACACAGGCAAGTACACATGCAAAATAAATTCAAAATAAATCACATTCATAAACATGCTAAAATAAACAAGCCCCTAGCATTTTTTAAAAAAACATGTTTTTTGACAAAACAAAAAACGCTTCCTCACCAAAAAAAAAATTGCACCTAGCTGTATGTCATGCAGATTGATATTTTAAGATCTGTTTCAAATATTCTAAACCCAGTACAAAACCAGGAGTATTATGATGTGTAACTGAGCCCTAACTGTGGGGCAAAGCAGAAAAATGGGAGGAATTGAAACAGAATTGAGTGGCTGCCATCCAGAACAGATTGATCCCACAATTTTTTATTACTTGTTCCCTTGTAGACACTTAATACAGTGTATGTTGCCTACAGCATTACTTGGTTCTTCTAGACAACATTCATCAGGAAAAGGTCTACCTATTTTCTTTTATTATTGTACAAGGACAGAAAATAATCAAGCTGATAATAACCAAGATGAGAAAAAAGAAGGGGACACCACAGGGAATTGTGTGGAACATTCCCTCACACATACCTACCCTCACACCTGTAGAATTCCATTTGTGTGGTAAGAACGACTCCAAGAAAAGCCTTATCTGGACGCCCGGCTGTGTATACTGACTGGCAGGTTGAAGGAAGTGTCCTACCCCTACCTCCCTGAAGATGGCAAGATGTGATCCACCAATTATTTGCATTTAAATTCCCAAGGAGTCAACTTTGTTCTTCCTCACTTTCCCATCATGGGAAGACAGATTCCCTTGATAATGGCGCTTCCATCTCTCTCCTAACTGGATTCCTTTCCTAGGAGGTAGGGCTTCAGGAATAGGGAAGGGCAACCAGGAAACTGTCACAGGCTGGACTGGGGAACTCCAGCACACCACTTTAGGCCTGTGGATAGAGGGTTCCCCTCCCATATGTAAGGCAGGTGCCCTCCTACTGATCCATGCTGCCTGCTCAATTTCCATTGCATCTCACACATGTTATTCATGTGTTAGTCACACATATCCTCAGATCACAAACTTTAAGCCTGAACAGATTAAACTCCCTTCCGTGGGAGGGAGTTCCAGAGTCTGGAAGCAGTGATACAGAAGGCCCTCTCCCATGTCTCCACCAAACAGCACTTTGTACTATGCCTGGAAACGCGTCGGCAGCCAGTGGAGCTGCTGTAACAGGGGTAGGTGGGTGGGTTATGCGATCTCTATAATCAGCACCAGTTAACAATCTGGTGCATCGTTTTGGACCTCTGGAAGTTTCTGGGCACTTCCCAAAGGCAGCTCCACATAAAGTATGCTACAGTAATCCACAATACCCTTCCTAACCTCTCTTGTTTACTCTTTGAGTGAATTCTCCATGTCACTGAGGTTACACAACAGATACTAATCCCCAGCCTCCTCATCTTAGAGAGTTCTGAAGTTCCACTGACCTTTCTGAGTACTACTGTCAGCCAACATATTTGTTATCACAGAACACTTGCAAATTGATGCTGAACAACTAACGCCGCAGTAGACACTAATTTAATTAAAGAAACCATATTTGCAATAAGAAGTAATTGTGATAAATGCAAGACCGTAAGTCCTTGATTTAGTTACATTACTTTATTTTATTTTTAGTATTTATTATTCAGTTTATTTATTACATGATGTCAAAGCAGACCTTTCAGATATCAGGACACTTCAATGAAGCCATACAATAAAAGCCATAATGTTCAAAGTTCCTTGGACTTTGAAGATATTGACTGCTATGGTGACTTTCTGAGTTACAGGGCTCCTCATTTTGTAGCTTTTACTCCCTAATTGTCCCTGCATTGATTGCCACTTGTTTTCAGATGGACTTCATCCTCTAAGGATTGTAGGCTGTTCTTTGGTTGGGTAAACAAACAGGCTTCAAATGTGCACAGAGAATGCTTCATACTCCAGCTCACACGAGTTAACACTTCACTGGTACAGCAATAGAAAAAAGAGGGGAATGATGCAGGATTAAAGCAAAAACAAAATCAAAAACAGGTTTGTATAAGATGTCTCCAAAGGGGAAGGGGAAATGGGTTCTATGATTAAGCAAATTGTTGTTTTAAAAAAAGTGGGGGGGGGGCAATCAGCTAAAATAGAAAATAGCTAATGTGAGAGAGATCAGTCAGGCATGAGATAAACTACAATGATTGGCACTGTTGTAAAGTTTATTTTTTTAGTGACACAGCAACACTGAAGGTCAATTCAGATGTTATAGTTAGCACATCATTAGAAGAAAATATATTAGTGTTTTAGCCACACAATCTTTCTGAGGCTAGAAAAAACATTATTGATAGCTCAAGATTTGAGTTGAAAGTATGTTAGTATTGGAGAACCTGTGATTCAGGAAAGCACTACTGTTTGAGAAGCCAGACTTCAGAGGAGTCCATAAGTCCTGAAATCAATCACAAAGGAAGCTAATTTGCAAATGACCTGAGATGAGAGAAATACCTGCTGCACACTCAGATGCTTCCTTCAGTGAAGGAATTCTCTCTTCTAATGATGGATTATTTGTTATGTCTGATGGATTATTCTGCCCTGAGTATCTCTTAGCTGATTCTAACAATGACCTCTCTGTAACGTCTAGTTTGTCCCAAAGGCATTTCTAGATTGTCAGCTTCTAATCTTGCTAGTCAAAAAAAGTACAGCTATTCCACCTTCCCCATCTTATTGGGGTGGGTGGGTGGATGGGATAAGAAGAAAAGATGGAATAAGAGTGGGAAAAGATAACAGAGTTACAAACAGAACAGATTGGATGCTTCTGTATGGGACTCGTGCCATGTGCTCACTGATGCAACTTTGTCTCAGCAGTGCATGACTTGATCACATGACCATTCACCAGACTCAGTGATATACTTGGGGTTGTGGTGGGACTGAGCTTCCTCATGCCAGCTTACCCAACTCTGAGGCATTGATGGTAAGTACTGAGGATATTGGACCCCATCTGGCTTACCTGCCACAGCTTAGAAAAATTACTGTTTTGGCTAACAACTCTCATGCTATGCTTGGCTGGAAGGTTTTGGTAACTGTCATTTTAAAAAAATCAACATTTCTGTTCTCAGTTACCTATGATGGGCAACATCTGAACTGTGTATTCCAATAAAAATAATTTTGAACTCTGTGTATCAATGGGGTTTATAGAAGTGGGCTGGTTTGAGGTGATTCTCTCTCTGATGACCCCACACACTTAACGTTAACAACCAACCACCTTTTACAAGGGGAAGGGAATGGGATTGTGACAAAACCTATTTATTCGTTTGTTTGTTTATATAAAATTTTAAATCTCATCTTTCTATCTGAAATGTCCCTTGAGGATGCCTTTCAGTATCTTTAGATAAAACAATGCAACAAATTAAAATAGTGCATAGTATCTTTTTTTAAAAAACAACAACAACAACAATAACATAAAAAAGAGAACACAACAGCATTCCCTCTAGACTCACCAAACAGCCCATTGAAATAAGACAGATTTCAGGGTCCTTTTAAAAGTTGGCTACAAGGGAGTCCACAGAATTTTCCTGGTAAGAGTATTCCATATGCAGGTTGGCTCAGTGGAACAGGGTGCTTCTACTAACTGAACGTTTACATACAGCAAAGGTCTGGATTCTATACTAAGAAGCAGAGCTTGGAAAACTTACAGTTTTGGACTACAACTCCCAGAATCCTCCAGACAACATGGCCAGAGTAAGAAGCATCATCCTTTCTCAAAATACTTGTTTTTCATCCACCAAATGTTTGCTTACCATATTTAGCCATACATGCTTTGGGGTAGGTGGTCCCAGATTCAACATCCAGCTAAGAAGGTATAATTCCTGGGAAGGATGCCTCCTTGAATCATCCAAGCAGTGGCGTGTTAGAGCAGGGCTTGTAAAGTTAAAGCCCCAAGATTACAATGTTTATGTACTCAGGATGCAGACAAATATTTTGAACGTATAATTATCTTGGTACCTAGAAACTTTTAAAATTTATTTATTTATTTATTTGTTTATTTATTTATTTCACTTTTATCCTGTCTTTGAATCCAGTCTTAGGCTTGGACCTAAATTTTGCTGACCTCCATCTATGTGAATAAATGAAGGTGGATTGACACAGTAAAGGAAGCCACACTCTCTAGTTTGCAAGACCTGAGATGAGCCTGTTAACAGAAGGATCTTTCAGAGGTCACTAATTCACAGGGTTGCTATTAATCAAAAGCAACTTGATGCCACTTCGTAAATAAATATAAGGAGGATTTTAAAAACGAAAACTTGCACTGAGTGACTTCTGGGATGTTTGGGAATTTCAGTGTATAAGTGGGTATCAAAGTATCTATAGGCACATTTCTGGGTGCAAAAGCAGGACTTTTCCATAATATCTAAATATTAATAACTGGAAAGCTAACTGGAATGTTTGTTTCAAATAGCTGATAGCCCCTTGTTGTTGAAGAAAGTGTAACCAGTACAAATTCTGTCTTTAAAATACTACTAATCCAATTCAACACAATAAAGATCTTGTTTTGAACCACCAAAATTAGGAAAAGAAAGGAACCTCCCTACACCCTGAAGGAATGCAGCTGTTTTCTTACCTGTGGGGAAACTCAGCATTAAAAGTCCTGTGGGACAATTGTTCACTCCAATACAAAATCACATCTGCTCAAGGAACTGTTCCCAAATAAAGGGCCGTGGGAACTGACTTCTCCCACCAATTTTTGAATGCTTTTTGAAAAATATTTAATTTATCTATATGCCACATTTCTCTCCAAACTAGGACACAAAACAGCTTGCAACGCCCAGCTCTGGAGGGCTGCCACAGTTCCCTACAGTTGGAACCTGGGGGCTCTCCCCACCCTAGTGGATTTGCACCCGGGGGGTACATACCCACTTTTGGTTACGAACTTTTGTGATTATCCAGCATCAGCTGTAACGATCTGATCCTTATACTGTGCCAATACTATCCTGCTGCAGCCAATTCAAGCAGTGGCCTTTTTATATCCGCTATCAACTTTTTCTCCAATACAACTGTTAATGTTAACAATGTGTGTGTGTTTTATCTGGGGTGGGTGGGAAGGCATCTCCGGTGATTTTGTTTTGGTCTGCAAACAATATGTTGTCTATGCAGGTGATGAGACTTCAGATTATACTTTCTTCCACTTTCTTTTTGTTTTGGTGGAAGAAGGGATTGATTCTCTTCCAAAAACACATGCTGGTTTCTCTTCATTGTATCTTGACCATCAAATAGACATTCTGCCGCCCCCTACCACATTACATTGTGTGGGACAAAAAAGTGCCCCACTGGGAAAACACAATACATCTGTTGAGACCATTTTTGTTCCAGCTGTATTTTGGCTGTTAAAAGAAAACCTCTTAATGGCAGCTGGTTGGACATTGTTTACCACTCTTCAAGTGACCATGTTGTAAAAATGTGTACTTTGTATGTCTAGTTCTGTGTGGCTTCTCCAAACAAAACATCCCTCTCTTGTTACTAAAATGTCCTGTCTGTCTGGATAAAAGTTAAATTCAAGTTATACTCATTTCACGTTTTTCCCTTTCTACTAAGCATTTAAAGTATATTCCAGCATCTTTAACTGAAGATAATTTTTTAACCTTTGTGAACTTTTTCGTTTTTACTTCTTAGTCATGTTTAAGACCCTTGCTTTTTATACCCTATCTATCTTACACTTAATCATTTCAGTACACAAGAGAAGGCCAGCTATATTTCACAATAGTGTGCAAGCCTAATGTGAGGCTTGGAGATTTAAAAAAAGGTAGAGGAAGGGAAGAAGCATGGAACTCTGGCTAGATCTCAGATTTATCTTATATTTCATTTCAGTGCTGTCCATCTAACAAACATAGGGCTCCTTCCAAATTATACTCATCTATGCATTTTAATGACAAACGTCAGTATGTCATATGGTTACAGATCCACATAATTTCTTGTTAAAATTATTATCTCATGTTAACCATAATGGAAACAATTAAATCTCAGGACTACATTTATGGAACTGCCACCCAAAATTTTTATAAGTATTTATATTAAAATTATTAAATTTAAATTTGCTCCTGAATTTCTCATGAGCCCCACATAATTAACTAAAATATTTTTAATTGATTAAAAATTAAAGTTAAAGTTTGTAGCCCTAAGCTGAAGCCCTTGATGTTTCTTACAAGCTTTTCATCAAACAATAATGTCTGGTTTCAATACCAAACTTGTAGATAAAGAGAACAATGCATTTAAAAAAACATAAACAAAATAACAATCACCACCATAATCATCAGCAGCAGAACCAGTTAATCACACCATTAAAATGGTGTGGCATCAAAAGTCAGTGTTTGGAGTTTTTGTTTGGTTTTTTGTTTTGCTTTGTACCTAAAGCCACCCGAGATAACGATTCATCTTCTTTGTGGAGAGGGTTCTACAAATAAGATACCAATGCCCTGCTTCTAGGAGACAACCCCTGACATCAGAAACAAATGGTACCCAGACACTGGCCTCTGTATAATCAGCATCTATATTTTGCTATTGGCAGAATCTGTTTTTTGTCAAGCTTTTAAATCTAAATTAAAGATTCTGTGAGATTTTTACACTGTCCTTTTTAGATTTGCTACCTGCTGTTTTTAGACTTGTAATGTTTTAACTTTTTTAGAAAATATTTTAATTTTGTCTTTGATTTTGTATTCTCAGTCACCTCATGAATGTAGTTGTATGGTGAAATATAAATGCCTAAACAGACACACACACACACAAATTCACACAGTCTGTGTTGAGTCCTGAGGAGAAAAGTCAGGATATAAGAAATATAATTAATGAACAAATAAACCCTGTCAGCGTATAGCGAGGGGTTGCATCTTTGATGCATACGAAATGCTCCTGTTAATTCCCTTCTGAAATATTTGTATTCATGTGCAGTCTAGGGTGTTCAAGCCAGGCTATGTCAACAGTTTGAAGAGCACCAAGGAAGATGTAGCTTGAGAGTCCTCTGGAGTTTGAGTGATCTAGCATTTACCAAGTGAAAGTAATTCCCCACCGTGCCTCTTTGACAGGGGCTGGACTTGATGATCCATAGGGTCCCTTCCAATTCTGCAGTTCTAAGATTATTACAAGGTAAGGTCAAGTTCTGCAGGACCCGGGAGAACTCCCAGGGACCATTTCAAAGCAAGACAAATGTCAGACTTATATTCCCAGGTTGCTAAACCATAGTTTAAAAGAGAAAAAGTGTCATTCCTGTGCATTCCTTCCTTTCTCTCTTTGCTAGCATGCTGATTCTGTGTAGCTTCAGCAATGTGTGTTATGTGCCATCAAGCTGCATGTGACTTATAGCCCCGGGTACCAGCTTAAACGATAGCCCTCTGCTATGTCTGAAATGGGAAATTGTAGTTTAATGTCAATATACTAAGCAAGTTTCTTGAACCACATTCAAACTGTAGTTCTGGGGTGAGGAACATATTGGCCTCTTGATGTCAACTCTGACTTGAAATCACCCTCACTTGATTTGCCTGCTCTCTAGCATGACCCTGTTAGCAGACCATTGCACTGCGTGTTGACCTTGCCTCTGAATTGCCTTCACCTGACATGGCTGTGCATGGCTTAACCCTCTGCCTGATAAGATCTGGCTATTGGAACTAACTTTAACAGTGCAGGGCCCGTGTTGCCCACCAACCTGGTGAGTAAATTGGCACAACAGTATTATTCTCTGTTTCAGATATGATGGATGACTGTAGTTTAAGGTGCCAAAAGAGAGAGAAGATGAGAAGAGGGAATGGCATGTGAGCCTGACATCCATTGCTGGCTTACTAAATTGTGGCTTAGCAAGAAGGGACTATATGTTTGCACTGGGCTATTTCAGCAGTCCTTGTCAAGCTCAGCTTTGCATAGCTCAGCCCCTTTGAGTGTTGAAGTCTCCACCACCCCCACCTGTTAGCCAGCAGAAATTTTAAAGAGGCAGAACCTAGCATTAGAACTGTGTGTTCTGGCATCAACAGGGAACCTTTATATGGAGCTTCTGTCATCTCTACTGAATGCTTAAAGGAGAATGGGCACTTTGCCTTAGCTTATTCTGTTTGTTTGGTGTGTTTTTTTGTTTTTGTTTTCCAGAAGCATTTGGCTGGCCACTGTAGAAAATAGGATGCTCAACTAGATAGACTGTTGAGCTGGTTCTTCTTTTCTTCATGGGACTCTTACCATGTTGTGAGTCCTTGCCTGGAAAATGAAATAATAAAAACAAAAATGTGTATACTTATCTAGTCCAACACCCTGCTAATACTGGAGATCCACAGCTACTACATCCTTGACAGATGGCCATCCAACCTCTATTTAAAAACCTCTAGAGAAGGAGAGTCCATTGCCTTCTGAAGTGGTTCATTCCACTGTCAGACAGTTCTTAATGTCAAAAGTTCTGCCTAATGTTTAGTCAAAATATCCTTACCTGTAAGATGAATCCATTAGTCAGGTCTAGCTCCCTGGAGCAACACAAACCAAGCTTGCTACATCTTCTGTGTTATATAGCTCTCCACATACCTGAAGATGGATTTACCACATACCTGCTGGACTGCCTCTACCCATATGAGTCCCTGTGCCAACTAAGGTCATCTGGAACTACCTTTCTTAAGGTGCCAACAGCCAAAGCAGTTCAGCTAGAGTGTATTCAAAAAAGATCCTTCTGTATTGTTGCCCTGCTGCTCTAGAATTCTCTTCTGTTCCTAAGTCCCTGCGAAGTGTGATATCCCTGCAGGGATTCAGAAGGAGATGTGAGGCAGAGTTGTGTCAGCAGGCCTTTGGAAGCTAGGAACTGGTATTCCACCACCTACGTGGCATGCATTTTTATAAGTTCGTGTCTATGTTGTTGCTAGGTTTTATGGTGTTTTATCATTTATATGATAACAACACATTTTACTGTTATGTGTATTATTTTTGCATTGTGTGCTTTTCAGGGTCTCTTTGAAAGAAGAATGGGATATAAATGGAAATAATAAATAAGTAAAATAATATTATTTTTTTCATCCTGCTGCTTCAATTATCTTCTTTTTGCTCCAAGCATAGCTGAAATCTCCTTCTTGAGTGTAATCCTAAGGAACCAAGATGGCTGAGGGCAAGCTGAGCTGACAGTAGGTCCACTGAAGCTGTGCTGAATCTAAAGTACTTTCAACCTAGGAATGTTAGCATTTATTTAAGAATACTCTTACTTTGTCTTAGCCTTTATGCCTGCACAATGGTTGTGTCCCTGGGCTGGAGGAGGAGGAGGTTTGGGTATGGCATAACTCATCTCTTTCTCATCCAACCCCTTCTCTGCCCTGCCTTTGGCTCCTCAGCTGGCTCATCTTAGCCAGCACAGGAGTAGTGCTGGAAAATGATTCTGCCAGCAGATCTTTGAGACCAGTCTACAAAAGAGTTTTCCCAGCACACGCACAGTTGTGCTGACACAGGAGCTTCTGCTTAATCTTAACCCACTATAGCCTGTTTGTATTTGAGTTGGGATTGCACAGTTTCATATTTCTAACCTCTCTTGCAGAATTATGAATCATTTAGAGTTTTAGCCATCCTGACCTTTTTCCTACAAATATTGGCTGCTCTGTACTCTTTTATTTGATTATTTGCCCTTGCTCCCATTTGATGTGCATGACCATTTTAATTCTCAGCACACTTTTTACCACCATCCTGATGAATCTGCTGTGCCTTTCATTCTTGGCAGGATTAGACTTCCAACAGAAAGCAAGGCAGTGGAACTCTTTCATTATTACTATATCACTCTGTCTTGAATGTTTCATAGTCTGATCTAGCAGGGTATCATCCAGTTGGCCTACTGGCTTCCACAGTCATGTTGCAATTGTTTCCTCAGTTGTATAATAAATCTCCATAGTGATGTTACTGTTGCTTCCTCAAAAACATGCTCTCTAAGTCATGAATTTCCTTGCAGGTGTACACATCCTTTATGTGTGAAGAAGGCTGTCTGGCAGGATCATTGTCCCAATGTGGATCAGAAGAAAGGGGCAATGGTCACAGAGCTTGATGAGTCTTGGCAAGTTCTTTCTCATGTTGTATCAGGAAGATCACATATCTGTCAGGTCCATGTGCTGTTGCTGCTCTCACTTTCAAATGAGAGCTGCCTACCATCACCACACATATCCCCTCCTTTGGGGAATGGCAAGAATCATTCCGTTCACAAACCCCTCCATGTGGCAAAACCCGAAACCAGGTTTACCATCTTGTGTTGTTTGTGACTTCTATGCTAGAGTCACTGTACAAGGCTGGGACTGACACAAAGCAGATTTCTGGGAGGACACAGTTTTTGAAAACAGTAATTCAGAAATTATTGCAATCTCTGTGTTTGTGTGTGTGATCCATTGCTACTCACAAATTATGTCAGTAACAATATCCAAAATAGAGGCTTATGACATTTTTATAACCATGCTCTAATCACCATGGTAATGAATGCACAGTGTGAGGGAAGAAATGCATTTCCCAGGTACAAAAAATGTGATGGAAATATGGGATATCCGTGCAACCTTAGGGGAAAATTTGTGAAACAAATGAGTGTGTCACAAATGAGTGTGTCACAATAAACCAAGTGATGTGAGAAAAAAATCCTTAGGAGAGTTTAGCTTAGTGGCAGATTACCAAATCTGGTGGTGGGTAACTTCCAGTGTTGCTGGCTCATGATAAAGACAGATGAATCTATTCAAAAGAATTCCATTAAATAATCTGCTGGATTTTTGCAGTGGATTATTCCACAAAATACAGGAGCTAATTGAATTCTGCAAAGGTTTTTAACCAGAGCCTGCCAGGTCTCCAATTGTACCAGGACCATTGTTGGCTTGCTTTGAGGCTTCTAGACCTTGGCAAGTAATGCCATCATCTTTGCCAGAAACCAGGACAAAAAGCCTCTTGGCAGATGCTATATTCCAGCAGACGTAGGCAGCCCTCCATCCTGGCCATAAAACACAAGAAGGCTTCACTCAATCAAACCCACACAAGCAACTAAAAACCAGCAACTTGCTTCTGTCCATTATTAGAACCAACCAGTAAGTCACAATATTGTGAGTATATTTTCCAGTTCTCCAGAAATCTTCATTAGACTAAATATATGCATACATATTTGAATTGAGCTTTATTGCCCCTTCAAGAAGAAAAAGCAGAAGGTTTTAATGCTAAGCAGGCCATGGTAGCTTTCAGTTTGGGGGAAGAAGACAAGAAGAACAGTTTGGTTTCCATACGGCTGTACTAGCAACCAAGAAAATTGTGTTAAGGTGTTCTGTTTCTTTAAAGAAGACGTTGGTCTGTGTTCCAAGCATGTGTGAGCAGCTATGTTTCTCATATTTGAAAGTGGGTAGGATCTGGAAAAGTAATAATGTTGCCATCAGATCTGTGTAACAGTTTTCAAATAGTCTACTGATCGATCAGCAGATAGATAGGCAGACAAAAACACAAAGAAGGATGGAATAATCATTTTTGCCTTATTGTCCCAATAGTGCTGAATGCATCTGGATATTTTACTTTACACCTAGATAGTAGCCAGATAGGTCTGTTACAAGCTATTCCCTTGTATGTGCTGAACTTTTATACACTGCAGGCTAGGGGAAACAATGATATATTATTATTCTTTTTGCCTCCTCCCCTCTGTTGTATTGAATAAGTCAAACCTAATGAAGAGTTCTTAGAACTGAAGGGCTCATTGATGATATGTTGATATTTTATCAGGTTCTAATAAAGCTGTTAATAGCAAGGGAGCTTTTGAATTTCTCCTTCTAAAGATTCAACAGGGCCACCTATACATTTTGTACCCTTCCATACTCTTGAACTAATCTGTTCTTTTATCTCCAGTTTTTCTATTTCTCTTGGCATCTACAATAGGGTAGCAGTAGTCCTGTTTTTTAAACATTATTATGAAGAAGAACAGCACTTTTTATTTCAGGGTAAAATACTTCCTGATCCATTTTTTTTCTTTTGTTCAAATTCCATTTAAGGATATTTAACCAAAGTATCTGGGCTGTCACATGATTAAGATCTTTACACCACTTGTTTCTACAGACCTATGCACCTTTATTATTATTATTATTTTAATTTGGAAGGCATGGATAACAAGCCAGGAAGAGGAATTAAGTTTGAATTTTAAACTGAGCTGTTACAGCCAAAGTCAAACCTTTTTGGGAAACCATGTGTAAAACAGGCCTTGACTTTTAAAAAGCAAACAAAAAGACACTCCTTCTAGGCCAAAATAGGTGATTGTGGTGGCATTTCTATTGTAAACATGCTCATTGGGTCAGAAGAATTTTACAAATCTGGGATCTTGTCTTCTAGGACACAAGATCAGCAACTCCTCTCAAATGAAATGTTATGCCAATACGTGTTTACATAGCAATCTTCATAAAAATACTGAACATTTGATCCTGAAATCATAGTATATGACATGTACTTCCTATAGTGTTCATGAACAAGTACTTTCTGAGTTGGAACCTCAAATTAATTCCTTCCATCTTTGAATACTTCATGTCATGTTAAATTATAGTTTGTGTTAATTTGTTGCTTAAGTCGTGAATTGCTGGGCAGACAACCAAACTGTGTCTTCTCTTGCCTGTTTCTCATTTGTGTCTGTTTCACTCCTTCCATTTTTGTCAGCTTCTGTTAGGGATGTACACAGAAAAAAAAAAGGTATTCATTTCAGTTTTTTTGAGGTACCTCTTTCATTTATTTTCATTTTTGTATTTTTAGCATGTTAGTCTTCCATTTAACATGAAAAGGAAAGCCTATTTTGGGTGATTTCTTGTTGGGTTCCCCTCCTACATGTTTCCTAGTACTAGTCCAAATTAAACCCTACAGAACCCTTAAAAACTATTCCAAAAAAGAAAAGAGGGAAGGCAACTGTAGATAAGAAATTAAAATCATCATCAGACCTATTCAGGTACTCCTTTATATTATCACGGTCACACAGCCCAATGGCACACTGGCACAGTCACAAAGTCCACCTCCCACCCAGACATTCTCAAGGAAGCAAACAAAATTGTCCGAACCCCCACCAAAATATACACCTTTCACTGAATAAATGAACAGTAAATTAACCAAATAACACTTTTCAAAAACCAATCAACCAGGGAAATAAATCCTTCAGGGAAAAATATCAAATTAAAAACACACCTACACAGCCTTACTTCCAAAGATCATGAAAAGTAAGCAAGCAAATACAGACAAGAAGTACAATCAAAGATGCTCCCACCAAAAGTACTAGAATACTGGGATATTTCTCTCTTCCAGTAACTTGAAGCCTTCTCCTCTTGAGCACAGCAGGTAGCAGCAAAAATAATCAAAGAAATAGCAGACCTCCAAAACTCAATTGAAAGGGGCTAAAAAGGATCCAAGAAGCACAGAGGAAGGTGAACAAGCAGCACAACTAGATAGAGAACATCAGGACCTAAGCAGCCTGCATTAATCATACCCTTAGGAATGACAGAAGCAACAAAGCAGTCCTCACTTTGTTCCAAGCCCTTGTACAAATTCAGATTTTCCTGCTTCCCTTAGACATTCTGACTGGCTGCTGACAGCCCACGTTGGTCATGCCACCATGTCTTTACAATAGCCCTCCTGACACTATTGGATGAAAATATTATTAGGTGATTTTACATATCAAGAATAACATAAATGTTCAATAAAAGAAGAAAAACATGAGAAAAACATTACATTTTCATTTACTTAAAATCATTTGTGTTCTAGAGGCTCTCTTTTGGGAATCAACAAAAAACATTAATACAAAAAAAATCCTCTTGTCTCTGTCTCTCTCTCTCTCTGTGTGTGTGTGTGTGTGTGTGTGTGTAAACATGAAAATCCAATCCCTATCTGTTTCAAAGTGGGCTGCTAGGGAATCAAGTCATGTTTGTGAGTTTTGGATATCATGACTAAGATAAAGTTTAAGCACTATTAGCTGTGGCCAATTTAAGAACTGAGATACTCAGTGCGGCGTAGTGGATAGAGTGATGGACTAGGACTCAGGAAACCTGGCTCTGCCATGGACACTCACTGGAAAGGTCAAACTGGTAAAACCACTCCTTAAATATCTCACTCACTTTGAAAGCTCTGTTACAGTTGGTCCCGATTTGATGGCATGTAGCAACAACAATTTAAGAATTAAGGTTGTAAGAACACCATCTGACTTCATGAAACAACATGGGAAGAAGATGTGTTTGTAGATAGTCGTAGTTCGAGAATCTAGGCTTCCTGTGTTCTTCTTATTTTAATAAACACCCCCTACTTCTAAAATAAGCTGTTTCTCTCTTTGCTGGAACCCAGAAAAATTCCTTTACAACAATTATTTAAACAAGCCTGACAAGTTTCTGATTATAGTTTCTGATAGGTTAAATGATGGTTTGTTAAATAGAGGTGGAATTGCGTATCACAAGAAGTTGAATTTAAACCACATCATGGCTTGTTGTGGTGTGGGGATGGGGTCACCGGTGGATTTCATGCCTCAGGTATGATGAAGGAACAGATTGATTGAGGAAAGAGAAAATATGGATGCTAGAGCTACCATGGTGTTACTCTAAAGAAGGTTGTAAAAGCATAAGGATGAAAATGAAGTCCTTTATTTGCCCCAGTGGGCAGAAGGTGTAATCAGAGATGATCTGAAGCTATCCACAGGCGCAATTAATGTAAACATTTATTTAAAATCACAGCAGATAAACAGGAAATAAGATTAATGAAATGAAGGCACAATATAAAAAAATCAAAGGAAATTCAATGAATTTCTAACACAATACAATGCAATGGTGAAATGAAAAGTGTAAAGCAGAAAAACCTGTATTAAAGTATCAGATTAAATTACAGTTATGCAAAATCAGCCAGAGTTAGCACTTTATAAAACACTTTATTTGCCCCTAACCTTCCACCAGTCCTTTAGTTGAAGCTCACTATATTCCAGCTGTTCGGCCTAAAAACTGAGAAAGAAAAACATAAAGCTAGCTACCTATACGAAGGAACAGGTTCCTAAAGATTCAGGGGAATGTGCAGGAGAATTGATCCAGGAGAATCCAGATGGAAAATCAGAAGGGAAAAATGCAAATTGAGTAATGAAATCTCTCTCTCTCTGTGTGTGTGTGTGTGTGCGCGCGTGTGCATGTGTAAAAGGAAACAATAAGGGAGGTATAGAATCTTCCAGAAGGAGTAGTCCAACCCATTGTAAAAGCTTCTCTCAAAAGCAAGGCATACAAAGGCCTAAAGGCCCCATAGCAGGCAAAATCTGCAAAAGTAAAAATTATATGAGAAAAAGTGAACTGAGAAGCATTTGCGTGTGGGTATGAATGAGACTGTGAATGAATGTGATTCTGAAGCCCAAGCAACTATTGATTCTTGCTCCACTGGTGCCCCTAGTTTCCCTACATTCTGGATGATTTCTTTACTTTCACCCCTCAAACTCAGTTCTGTGTTGGAAGATGGCAAGCTGTGAGAAAAAGTGCATTGCACTACTTTTCTTTATTCCCAGAAAGTAAATCACCCCTTTGTCCTGCGGCACACAATGATATCATAGCATCTTATCAGGGTACATTTTGGGCCTGGAGCCATTAAAAGTATCCAGCCTTTGTTGCCTGTCCATACTGTTCCGTTGTTTTCCAGCTCAGCCAGAGCCTTCTTGCCTCAGCAATCATGTATCTGTCTCTTTTTTCACTCATTCCATCATGCAAAAGTCCAGGTTGGAAGTCCTCAGCCCTTTTTGTGGCAGGAGTCAGTTGTGCGATGTATGAAACAAACCCAAGATTTCCTTGATGCCATTCCATAGGCAGGCCATTCCACAGGTCAATAGTCCATGCCATAGGCCATATATCGGCAGACCAGTTCAGCCAATATGTCCATAGGCCCTTTTGCCCAGTGTACCCTTGTGCCTAAAATTAGGATCTGATTAACAAAAGGGACTGTTTCCAAGAATGGTTTTCCAGTGCTCTGAATAAGGTTGCCAGCTTTTAAACTTGCTTCTGTAGCTGAAGGTTTCATAGTAGGAGCAGATATTAGTTACAGTCAATCAGCCAAGTATTCATTGCTTTGGCCAGCAGCCCTTGCCAGGAATTAGTAATAGAACACATTTACTTCCATGCTATAAATATTTTAATTTGCTAACATCTGTATATCAGATTGTTAACAGTACAGGGGGAAGGTCAGACCTTCAAAGTTACTTTTTGCCATTGTAGTTCCATCTCATCTGAGAAACAGTCAGTTACAACCGTGGTAGTACCATGTAACATATTCTTTTCTCATTTAACAGAACTAACATCCAGAGTTCCTTTTGCTTATGTAAATTCTACTAAAGTTACTGGTCTATGATAGAAAACACAGTCTTGCTGTCCATCTTGAAAACTCAGCAAACACAACAGAGCAGCAGGAGGCGCAGCATAAGCCAGCACTCAAACCATGAGATATTCCTTGTCTATCAGTTAGAGAGATCACATCCCAGTGACTATCAAGGTAACTCAAAGATGCAGTTGAGTGACGTTATTCCTTCATAAGTTACAGTTTCCATGCTTTTTTAAATTGGAAAAAGATACATTACTTACAGGTAACTCATTGTTTCTAAGTAATTAGCTCCAAGCTCTAGGCAAGATTATAGCCATAACATATACGTGGCAGTTTCTGAATTGTACTGCAGTCTCTTGTACACTGGGCAATAATTTAGCAAACAATAATTTGCTAATATAAATACATTCCTCTTATAAAAGTTCCTTTAACACAGTAAAGATAACTATAAGTAATTGTATAGACACATTAACTTTTATTTAAGTTCTTTTGTTGTTTAAAGTACATCAAAGACTTAACATGTGGCGGGGCTTTATTTTTAAACTATTTGATATTTGTTTTTAACTTTTTGCAATTTAAATTGTAATCTTCCCCCCTGACTAGCAAAGTCAGTCATTTATATTTATTCACTCATGAATTAAGGATTAGTTCAAATTATCCTAGAATACTCATTCACATTGATTGAGTAAACATTTTGATACCACCTGCACATTGATAAATGGCATTTCTCACAGTACGGCAGCTAACATCTGAGGCAGGAGACTGCCAGTTTCACACAGAGATAACTGTGACAAGAGGTCAAACAGAATTTCATTTCATAGCAATTTCCCTCCAAAATGATGCTGCTATGTGATGTTCCTGCAGCACAGACCTAGGCCATACAGTTTATGGCTCTTCTTAACACAAGGTGCTGTTGACACCTTTTTTCCTAAGTGCCTGTGTGCCTTCAACAATTGAAGGAGAGGCAGATTCAACAGGTTTCTTTTCAATTACTTTATTGCTATGCTGGGGAAAAGTTTTGCCTATTGAATTTTTGCCTGGCATACAGCTGATGCAGACACAGTCTGTCTTAAAGGACAAAGGAACAGCTATAACAGCGTAAATTTATCTAGTCACTAGAATGAGTTGCTGGGCTTCTCCAAACTGCTACTTCTTCAAAGATTTACAGCACAATCCTGTATATATTTACTGAAAGCTAAATCCCACTGAGTTCTATGTGGCTTAATCATAGGTACACAGTTGCAGCCTAAAACATCTGGACACTTAGGAGCTGGAGCAATTTTGCATGTGAAGATTCTTTTAAAGGCATAAATGTAGGCCAGATGAAATTCTTCTAAGAAAATGCCAGTGCTTTTCTTATTGAAAGCATTCCAGATTGTAACTATTTTGATGGCATGCAAGAAGAACTTCCACAAGCCATTTTGAGACGCAAGTCTTCAGATAGGTCTGGCCCTACTATTATGTAGAGTGAAGTTACTGCCACACGTGGCAGATAAGGAGAGGCAGCAATAACTCTGTGGATGTTCCTTCTGATCTCTTTGTCTGTTCCCCTCTGTTAAAAACCTGAGCTATGTGTGCTGCACAACTAGAGATGGGGATGACTCACCATTTTGTTGAGTCGTCCTGCTTCATGAAGCACGAAGCTGCCCCCATGAACTGACGAATCATGAATTTATTCATTGATTCATGGGGGGTTACTAAAAAAAAATCTGACCCCCCCGCCGTGCCCCCACCGTGCCGCCACCCCCGTGCTCCCCCGCACCACCGCCACCCCCGCCACTCCCGCCGATGCCCCCATCCCCATCGATGCCCCCCAACATAATCGCCACTGCTGCCACCCTCGCCGCCCTCACCGCCATCTCCAGCTGGCCTCCACAGCCACGGCCTGTAGAAAGGAACACTGACTGCCCTTTGCAAAGATGGCGCCTGCGGCTTCATTTAGGGTGGGGAAGCTGCAGCTGCCATCTTGGCAAAGGGCAGCTTTGAGTCCCTTAACACAGGCTAAGAGAATCCAAGTTGCACTTTTCAAAGATGGGGGCGGTGGCGGTGCGGTGGGGGCGGGGGTAGGGGGACGGCTAAGGTAGGGAGAGGAAGGGGGTGGGAGATAGGCTGTGGGGGTGGGTGGGTGCCTATTGGCCCACCAATCAGCTGATCGGCAGGCCGGTAGGCGGAATGGGAAAGCCATATGGGGGACGAATAAAAATGGGGCAATATTCATCCCTTCATATTCATTCATCGGGGTCTCTGGAACCCATGAAAATGAATGGATAAATATTTAACGAATTGGCAATTTCTGATGAATATTGCGATCCATTTTTTAATTCATCCTCATGTCTATGCACAACCTCTTGTGTGCTTCCCAAGCTAGCCAGGTGCTTGCTGGTTGGTGGAACATCAAACCACTTTGCCATTATTAAAAGTAAGATGCAGTTGCAAATCCCATCACTTTCTGGCTGTAGAACAAAAGTTGTCAACTTCTCCTTCACCTTGTGTGAGAAAAGTGGGCCATCGCCTGACACAGAACAACTATCTCCCCTCGAATGCCAGAGACATAGTATCTAAAGCTGCCCAATTTACTTTGGTACACATCAGAAAATTCCACAAATGCCTCTCTTCTTCTGTGACACACAAACACACAACAGCAATAAATTAAATAACTAACAATTTTAGTTGTTGTTTTTGTTGTTGTTTAGTCGTTAAGTCATGTCCAACTCTTCATGACCCCATGGACCAGAGCACGCCAGGCCCTCCTGTCTTCCACTGCCTCCCGGAGTTGGGTCAAATTCATGTTGGTAGCTTTGATGACACTGTTCAACCATCTCGTCCTCTGTTGTCCCCTTCTCCTCTTGCCTTCACATTTTCCCAACATCAGGGTCTTTTCCAGGGAGTCTTCTCTTCTCATGAGATGGCCAAAGTATTGCAGCCTCAGCTTCAGGATCTGTCCTTCCAGTAAGCACTCAGGGCTGATTTCCTTCAGAGTGGATAGGTTTGTTCTCCTTGCAGTCCAGGGGACTCTCAAGAATCTCCTCCAGCACCACAATTCAAAAGCATCAATTCTTCGGTGGTCAGCCTTCTTTATGGTCCAGCTCTCACTTCCATACATAGTTATTGTTAGCTAATAGTTAAGGCTACCTTTTAATTACACCCCAAATCTGCCATCTGAGGTAGCCACCTCACCCTGTCTAATGAACTGAACTGGACCAGCCTTGCCTTTAGGTCTTGATAAAGTCTGCCTCCATTTTGATCTCCGTAATAGATCACTCCCAAGGAAATACAGACCTCAGCAACAATAATTAAAGGACACTACACCCTTGTTTTGGAAAGACATAAGTATATTTGTTACTTGAGGTATCAAGAGATAACAAGGAGGAGATGGTTATTATTTGCATTGGAGATTTGGCAGGGGAAAAAGTACTGCTTATTCATATCAGTAAGTGACACTGAACTCACAAGCCTCTCCGTCCTCATCCTCATCCCCATTCTCTTCCCCTTCTTGTCTTCTTGGGCCAATGTGTTTGGTTCTTATGCCTGCCTTTTCACTTCACTCTTTATTAATTTGTGTGCATTGCCTTTTAGGGGGACACATACCCATGGCAGCATACAATAAAACATTCGAGGGGGTGGGAACACCTAGAAAAACAACATAATTGCAAAAATAAAAACAGCTGGAAAATAAAATAATAAGAACCATGAAGAAAATCACACAAAGATCTACTACTCCATCTTCAGAGCCCACCTAAAACTTCACTATGAGGGGGCCAAATGGATTTCTTGGAAAGGGGTAGCAAACATGTGAGGCCACCACTCAGAAGATCCTGTCCCCACTACCCGCACAATTATTCTTGTTCCTGTCTGATTTCCCCCCCTTAATTTTAACTTTCATTCCAAGTTATGTCTTAAAGCCAAATATTATCACTGCTTTCTCATGACCTGCTAATAACTTTCTGTGTTATTAAAAAAGAATATTGTTGTTTGCGACTGGAACATTAACACGGTGTTTAGCAGTACTTACTTTGGAGTAGGCACTCTGAAGTAAGCATAGGAATAGGTGCATCTTTCCTGCCATGAGGAGTTCAGAAGATTTTAGATATATTTTTAAAATCTAATGTAGTTTGATGTGATATCCAATCTTGTACAAAGAGGTTAATACTCTTTATGATCTGTTGAACACAAGCCAAATTGAACCTGGGATTTATGAAACCAGCTTGTTTCAACTAACCCCAGTTAAAATGAACTACCATTTAAGGTGGGATGGAATTATGTGAATCCAAGGCTTCCTACAGCCTGGCATTCAAATACTAAAGCATAATTAAATAGTGTATATGAATGCCACTACTATCTTGGCTTTTCTCTTGCTAGACAAGAAAATATAATCTAAGTAACAACGGCATCTAAAGTCTATGGGTTTATAAATAGTAATAAAACTGGCATAAAATCAGAAGTAACACTGGTTTGGATTCTTGTTCCTGGTAACAGTTTAAAGATGTCACTGTAGTTTGATTCTTGATTTTAAAAAAAGGGGGCAAATAAACTCTTTTATATCTTATTCTTTTCACACACATGCAAAAAAAAAATTCCAAATAGTATATTGATATACTGTTTTCACAATTCTTCATTTCTCAAAATCCGACAAAAGTTTTTATAATGGTTTCAGATGAACTCAGTTTACAAAGAATAGCAAACTTCGTCCACAAGATACATAAATGTAAGTGTAACAGAAGTGTAACATTATGGAACAGTATCTATAGCAAAAGGCTAGTGTTACTATTTTAAACAGCTGCATGTATACAGTACTGGAACTTAACTCTTGAGACATACAGTATTACATGTTAATTGACATGAAGATCTAGGAAAGAGAAAAGGAAGAGTGAGGCTGTGAATCTAATTGAGCTCTAATTATTAGGGCAATCAGTCTGTGTCCCCAGGAAATATCTGTAGAGTTGATTGTCAGGATCCAATGTCTGACTATGGAGAAGAAAAAGAAGAAACAGGAAAGTTGGCAATGCATACTTCCTTTGGATTAAGTATGACTAAACTCAAACCTGCAAAAGTAAACTTGCATGAGATTGGACTGAAACTACTAGCAGAGCAATGTTATGCACATTTATTAGAAGTAAGTCCCATTGTCTTCAACATGGGCTTCCTCATCAATAAGTGTGTTTAGGAATGCAGCTTATGTGATCCAAACACATGTCCTAGACTGGTTTAGTCTGATTTTTTGACAGTTTCTTATTGTAAATCAAATGAAGGAGACCACATGAAAACATATAACCAAGACAGTGACTGTTTAGATCAGAAGACAAAAAGCATGCATACTTCTATATAAGGCAGTAAAAGGATGGTAGAGTTCAGGATGTTTAATCCCATGGAAACCAATGTGTTCAAGTATAATCCACAATGTGGTCCATGTCTCTAGTGCAAGACACTGTACAAATCCAGGAGGTTGTGAAGATGTTTTTTTCCACATGTTCTTGCCATCCCAACCTGGGACATGATTAACAGTCTTCAGAGGTTCCCTTTGCCTGTCTGAGAGATTGTAAGGAGGATAAAGTTGCGAATGTGTCAAGAGGACTTCGTACCACCCTCGATAGTGGCCTTTTAAATGCAGAGATTTAGTAAGGTATGTATTACATGTACTCCTTTTTTCAATGTTTCCATTTCCAATGTGGTTTATATAAAATTTAACAACTGTTTTTGTGTGTCTATATGTGCATATAAAGAGTAGAAACAATTTGAGAGAAAATACTACACCCATTAAAATAGCAGAGCAATAAAAAGCACATACACTTCTCCCTTCAACAATGCTGGGGCTAGGGGTGCCAGACCCCCATGTAGTTCAAAATCTGTGTATGACTCTTATGTCTCCTGAAACATAACTACAAAACATAAAAAGTTGATTCACGCACGCACGCATGCACACACACATGCACACAAACGCACACACACACACACATACAGGAGACCTCCCCCCAAGCCACATGAGCCTCCTAGCATGCCCCAGCACCCTCCCTAGCTACCACATGGAACAACAGGGGCCTCAATAAGTCCTAGATCCACCATTCTCAGGCCACTTCCTGGAGATGAATAGTAACACAATGTGTAGGCATCCTTCAGTCTCAAGAGACTATGGTATAGTGCTCTGAATAGAGGTCTTGGAACAGCGTCTAGTGTGGCTGAGAAGGCCAATTCGAGAGTGACAATCCCTTCCACACTGAAGACAAATACAATCTGTCCCCTGTCCAGCTCCCTGATTTTGCTGGTTTCGGAACTGCCTCTTTGCCTCAGCCTGCTGAACAAGTGTCTCTTCAAATTGGGAGAGGCCATGCTGCACCGTCTGCCTCCAGGCTGAACGCTCAGATGTCAAGGTTTCCCATCTGTTGAGGTCCATTCCTAAGGCCTTCAGATCCCGCTTGCAAATATCCTTGTATCGCAGCTGTGGTCTCCCTCTGGGGTGCTTTCCCTGCACTAATTATCCATACAGGAAATCTTTTGGAATCCGACCATCAGCCATTCTCACGACATGCCCGAGCCAACGTAGACGTCGCTGTTTCAGTAACATATACATGCTAAAAATTCCAGCTCATTCTAGGACTACTCTATTTGGAACTTTGTCCTGCCAGGTGATACCAAAAATGCATCGGAGACAACACATATGGAAGGTGTTCAGCTTCCTCTCCTGCCATGCACAAAGGGTCCAGGACTCACTGCAGTACAGGAGTGTACTCAGGACACAGGCTCTATAGACCTGGATCTTGGTATATGACGTCAGCTTCTTATTAAGCCATACTCTCTTTGTGAGTCTAGAGAACATGGTAGCTGCTTTGCCAATGTGTTTATCCAGCTCGACATCTAGAGAGAGGGTGTCAGAGATGGTTGAGCTAAGGTACACGAAATCATGAACAACCTCCAATTCTTGTGTAGAGATGGTAATAGAGGGAGGTGAGTCCATGCCCTGGCCCATGACTTGTGTTTTCTTCAGGCTGATTGTTAGTCCAGCATCTTGGCAGGCCTTACTAAAACTATTCATAAGTTGTTGGAGCTCTTCAGCAGAACGGGCAACAACAGCTGCATCATTGGCAAAGAGGAAGTCCCGCATGCATTTCAGCTGGACTTTGGTCTTCACTCTCAATCTAGAGAGATTAAAGAGCTTTCCGTCTGATCTAGTCCGTAGATAGACACCTTCAGTTGCAGTTCCAAAAGCGTGCTTCAGTAGCACAATCTCTCTCTCTCTCTCTCTCTCTCTCTCTCTCTCTCTCTCTCTCTCTCTCTCTCTCTCTCTCTATCTATCTATCTATCTATCTATCTATCTATCTATCTATCTATCTATCTATCTATCTATCTATCTATCTATCTATCTATCAAAAAATATCCATGCATAACCAAAACTGTGCTGCTCAGATCCATGCAACTCTAGGGAGAACTGTAGAAGGATGACTGACTCCTTGAAGAGGAATCCTATGACAAAGAACCTCCAGTTTTAAAAAATGAAGTGAAAGCTGCTCTGAAAGCACCAGGAGGAGATGGAATACCAACAGAACTATTTCAAGCCATAGAGACTGAAGCTGTCAAAATCCTAACAAGAATGTGCCAACAAATATGGAAAGCAAAAGAGTAGCCCATAGACTGTCAATACTCTATATACTTTCCAATCTCCAAGAAAAGAGATTCCAAGGAGTGCAGTAACTATATGGCCATTGCTTGAATTTCCCATGCAAGCAAAGTGATGCTCAAGGTGTTGCAACAAAAGCTTCTACCTTATATGGAGCAAGAAATGCCTGATGTTCAAGCTAGGTTTCAAAAAGAAAAAAGCACTCAGGATCATATCGCAAATATGTACTGGCAATTGGAGTGCACTAAAGAATTTCAGAAGACGACTAATCTATGCTTTATGGACTACAACAAAGTCTCTGTGTAGATCATGAGAAACCATGGGTTGCTCTCAAAGAAAGGGGTGTGCCTTGGCACTTGATAATCATGATGTGTAACCTGTATTGTGGACAAGAAGCTAACGTTAGGACAGTGTATGGAGAGACAAAATGGCTTCCTATAGGTGAAGGTGTCAAAGGTGCATTTAATCCCCTTCTCTGTTCAATCTGCATGCAGAATATATCATACAGAATGCCAGACTGGATTCAGATGAAGGAGTAGTAAAAATTAGTGGAAGAAACATCAATAATTTATGATATGCAGATGACACCATCTTATTGGCTGAAAGCAGCAGCAACTTGAAATGTCTTTTAGTGAAAGTGAAAAAAGAAAGTACCAAAGCAGCACTTCACTTGAACATTAAAAATACAGAAATCGTGACTACAGAGGAACTATACATCTTTAACACTGACAATGAAGACATTCAAATAGTTTGAGTTTTTGTATACCTATGTTCAATCAATCCAAATGGGGAGTGTGGCCAAGAAAGCAGAAGACTGAGACTCAGAAGAAAAGAAAAGCATACTGCTTATATACCATCCCACAGAGCTTAAAGCACTATTTGGGCAGCAATGAAGGAACTAGAAAAGATTGTCAAATGTAAGGATGTGTCCAGTTTGACTGGAAACTAAAACCAAGAACATCCACAATCTTGTATTTCCAATCACTATATATGGATATGAAAGCTGGACAGTAAAGAAAACTGACAGGAAAAAAATTGATTTGTGTGAAATATGGTGCTGGAGGAGAGCTTTGCGGATACCCTGGACTGCCAGAAAGACACAGAAGTAGATCCTAGATTAAATCAAGCCTGAACTATCTCTGGAGGCAAAAATTATGAAATCAAGACTGTCCTACTTTGGGCACAACATGAGAAGGCAAGATTATCTGTAAAAGACAATAATGCTGGAAAAGGCTGAAGGTAGCAGGAAAAGAAGAAAACCAAATACTAAATGGATTGATTCCCTAAAGAAACCACAAGCTTGAGTTTGCAAGAGCTGAGCAGGGCTGTTGAAGACAGGAAATTTGGGGGATCACTCCTTCAAAGGGTTTCCATAAGTAGGAAGCAACTTGATGGCATATAACAAGAACAAGAACAGAGATAAAACTAAATAAAGCAATGTTTTCAAAGCCCAGTTAACTAAAAAAGAATGTTTTGGTTTTTATTGGAAGTCTGTTATGAAACAAATCATAGCAAAAAGCTGTATATATGTTTTTACAGAAAACATTCATGAAAAAAGTTCAGTGAAACGTAATAATTTTCACTGGGAGTTGCTATCTAACTATCCTGCGCTGCAGTCATAAGCAGACTGCTATAACCTTGTCAGAATAATCCAGTCAGCAGGAGTTCCGTTTCCATGACCAGCTGAGTGCAGAAGAGCAGTTTGCTTTCAGGGTTCCAAGGCCCTTAGAAGTGCAACTTACAACACACCAAGATGAAGGAGGCACAGCTGCAGACTCAAACAAGTTAAGCGGGCCTCCTCCCAGTCTGCAAAGGAGACTCCAGGGGAAGTCTCATCTGTGAGCAGGGGCTTCATAAAGAGTGTGATCTCCCTCAGAGTCAGCCCCACTGACAGGATGACATAGGGCTAGATGGCTTACACCTAAGTCCTATGTGGCACTCCTAACAACAGCAGCTTCACCAGTGGCATATAAGCACTTGCCTCCCAAAATCCAATGCTGGGAATGAATGGTCATCAAGCTTAAGGTTGTTCTCACTAAACTTGATGCTGGGTTCCTTGTTGTTCCACCATGAATCACCAGAACCATTTATTGTTTTGCTCTGTGTTAGTCTCTTAGTGAATTCTTGTTATATCCGTAATCTTATAATCTTAGACTACTGACCATGGCTTAGATACTCCTTATTTGAACTGATACTATTAGCTAAGACTTGTTTGTCTGCTTTCTCAGACTATATACTGTATTACTCCTTGAGGTCTCATAACTATTAGTGTGCTTCTGTGACACATACTGGCAGTTATGATCATGAAGCAGGACACAGCCTTTCTTTAAATTCATCCCACTGCTTCTTGGGGTTATCACACATCCTGATCCTATACTTCCATTTGTTAACTCCAAATAAGTATGCTTAACATTGCAATCCTTGGAGCATGGAAATAACATGTTGACTCATTAACAGCGGATGTATTACTTTTTTGGTCATATGGGTCAAAATCCACCAATCAAGAACATTAACAATGTTTTTAGTCATTAAACATCACTACTGCCATATATTCTGCAGAGAGCATGTATGTATGTAGATTTGCCCCCTAAACAGGGAGCCACTCACACACCTTCAATAGAAGATTTGCTTTATATTTTTATTTATTTATTTATTGGATTTTTACCCTGCCCCCCTAGACAAAGTCTACTCGGGGCGGCTTACAAATATTATAAAAACATCATTATACAATAAATATTAAAAAAAATCATTAAAACATCATAATTTTAAACAATTAAATTAAATCGATACCAAGATGGGAATAATTGAAAAGACAAAAAATAGAAATCAGTTATTGACTGAAGGGAAGGCCTGCCTAAAGAGCCAGGTTTTTAAATGGCTTTTAAAAACATTATAAGCAATGGATCTTTGGATCCCAGGTGTGTTTAGATTATAACTTTTAAAAGCCATGAGAGCTATCATGCAAGAGCATCCAAGACCCCAAGCTTGGGATCCACTGCTCTATTCACAGCCAATGACTCTGATAACTTTTACACGGACATTTTAGCACAACACCAGTCATGTAAATCATCCAAGCCTAATTTTTGTCTTCAAAACAATCTTCTAGGATTTGCTTCAAACCCAAATTTCTAAAAGCATTTCTAATACTAAATTATCAATGGAAAATGAGAAGCCAATAGCGTTCAAGTATATGAATGTCCCATTGAGGTTCTTCATGTAATAAAAAAATTAGTCACTTTGATTTTGAAAAGTGAACTGAGGCTTTTCACAGCACTCACTATATCTGTTGCATTAGTTTGTGGGTTTTTTTGGTGTTGTGATAAAGAAATCAATGTGAAAAGTAAGCAATATTATTGACTATGTAAAGCATGTGTTGCTGGTGGTACATGAGGGTTTCCTTGTAGAGACCCCATTTTAGGACTGTTTTCCCCCCTAGCCTTCTAGTTCTCAGATATGTTAGATCTCATTATCCCCAATTAACAACTGCAATATGGGAACTGTGGTGTGTTTATAAATAGCGCTATATCGGGGAAAGGAAATTTAAAGCAACTAAAAGAGGACTTCTGAATGAACTAATAAAAAACATGCCATTAGGATCAATAGTGAGGCTGCTCTGTAAACATCTCTGTTTATTTCAGAACAAATAATGTCAGTAATGGATTAATAATTAATTAATAACACCAATTCAATGATGTAAATGTTTTCAATTTTAAACGTTAACAACAAAGAATTAATTTCCCAAATCCTAATAGTTAATACTAACAAACTGATTTTCAAATCAAATGTTCCAAGGTCCAGCAATCCTATCCATGTTTATTCAGAAGTAAGTCCCACTGTGTTTATCCTCAAGTAAGTGTGCCAATGATTATAGGTTCATGGACAATCTATGCTAGGTTTCCTTTTTCTTTTTTGACTGTGACATGCTCATTTGCATGAGAATAGGATTCGGCTCTTTTCTCCTATTATTTACTGGTATTTTGCAGACTCGGTTTATAATGTTTTTTTGTTTATTGTAGTGTCACTGCACTAGTGATTTTGGTATGGAGAAGCTATGTATTGTTATGTTTTGTATCAGTAAAAGTGCTTTCAATCTGCCAAACTGATTCCACAACTTTCTTCCCCACCTTCACTTCAGGCAGATGAAGGCAAGGAGAGGCTCAGTAGACAGAGTATGAGGGCCTGTGTAACTGGGGCAGCCCCAGTCCAAGCCTGGGGCAGCCTCATTCAAAAATAACATGAGATTGTACAAAGATGTGCCACTGCTGGTCTGTTCTCAATTTACTAACAATCATGAACCAGGCTTGATGTCCAGTCATATGGGAGAGATATTATTGTGCAACAGCCCAATTCACCATTCCATCAGGCAACTAAAAAAAAATAAGGGTGCTCCAAACAACTTATAACTTTGAAAGTGTTATTCACACTTGTTGAAAAACAGATCTGATAATTGCTTTGTATTTGGGTGAAAAGTGGTTAATTGATGAAAAAAAGGAGTCAGCTTCTGGGATATTCCTTTGCTTGCTGTCACTTTGTGAATGGTAGTGAGCAGAAGAAGGTATCCTGGAGACCATCTCAACTGCTGCCATGGGTGTTGTCAAAATTCAGGCTGCCCTTTGCTATGTAAAGCCTGGCATCCTTTTTTTTCCTGCTGGCAATAGGGACGTGAAATTGTATAGCAATATTGGGCCATTTCCTGACATTTTGAATTGTGTGTATAGCACAATATCCCACATTCATAAACCAGAGGGTTTTTTTTAAAGAAGTGAATTACCTTAAATATGTACATCTGGTATTATGTATAATGGGAGTTTCCAAAAAAACTTCTGCAAAGAAGCACACTTCTATATTGCAAAATCGTTGATTAATAATATTAATACTTATTAATATTAATAAGGATACTTAATACTTATTAATACTTATTAATATTAATAAGGATGCAAGGAACAACAGGTAAGTTTGGCCTTGGAGTTCAGAACGAAGCAGGGCAAAGGCTAATAGAGTTTTGTCAAGAGAACAAGCTGGTCATCACAAACACTCTTTTCCAACAACACAAGAGGCGACTCTACACATGGACATCACCAAATGGGCAATACCGAAATCAGATGGATTATATTCTCTGCAGCCAAAGATGGAGAAGCTCTATACAGTCAGCAAAAACAAGACCTGGAGCTGATTGTGGCTCTGACCATCAGCTTCTTATAGCAAAATTCAAGCTTAAACTGAAGAAAGTAGGAAAAACCACTGGGCTAGTCAGGTATAATCTAAACCAAATCCCTTATGAGTACACAGTGGAAGTGAAGAACAGATTTAAGGAACTAGATTTGGTGGACAGAGTGCCTGAAGAACTATGGATGGAGGCTCGTAACATTGTACAGGAGGCAGCAACAAAAACCATCCCAAAGAAAAGGAAATGCAAGAAAGCAAAGTGGCTTTCCAACGAGGCCTTACAAATAGCAGAGAAGAGAAGGGAAACAAAATGCAAGGGAGATTAAGTTACAGAAAATTGAATGCGGACTTCCAAAGAATAGCAAGGAGAGACAAGAGGGCCTTCTTAAATGAACAATGCAAAGATATAGAGGAAAACAATAGAAAGGGAAAAACCAGAGATCTGTTCAAGAAAATTGGAGCCATTAAAGGAACATTTTGTGCAAAGATGGACATGATAAAGGACAAAAATGGTAGGGACCTCACAGAAGCAGAAGACATCAAGAAGAGGTGGCAAGAATAGACAGAGGAATTATACCAGAAAGATCTGGATGTCCCGGACAACCCAGATAGTGTGGTTGCTGACCTTGAGCCAGACATCCTGGAGAGCGAAGTCAAGTGGGCCTTAGAAAGCATGGCTAACAACAAGGCCAGTGGAGGTGATGGCATTCCAGTTGAACTATTTAAAATCTTAAAAGATGACGCTGTTAAGGTGCTACACTCAATATGCCAGCAAGTTGGGAAAACTCAGCAGTGGCCAGAGGATTGGAAAAGATCAGTCTACATCCCAATCCGAAAGAAGGGAAGTGCTAAAGAATGCTCCAACTACCGTACAATTGCACTCATTTCACACGCTAGCAAGGTTATGCTCAAAATCCTACAAGGCAGGCTTCAGCAGTATGTGGCCCGAGAACTCCCAGAAGTACAAGCTGGATTTCGAAGGGGCAGAGGAACTAGAGACCAAATTGCTAACATGCGCTGGATTATGCAGAAAGCCAGAGAGTTCCAGAAAAACATCTACTTCTGCTTCATTGACTACGCAAAAGCCTTTGACTGTGTGGACCACAGCAAACTATGGCAAGTTCTTAAAGAAATGGGAGTGCCTGACCACCTTATCCATCTCCTGAGAAATCTATATGTGGGACAGGAAGCAACAGTTAGAACTGGATATGGAACAACTGATTGGTTCAAAATTGGGAAAGGAGTACGACAAGGCTGTATATTGTCTCCCTGCTTATTTAACTTATATGCAGAATACATCATGCGAAAGGCTGGACTGGATGAATCCCAAGCCGGAATTAAGATTGCCGGAAGAAATATCAACAACCTCAGATATGCAGATGATACCACTCTGATGGCAGAAAGTGAGGAGGAATTAAAGAACCTCTTAATGAGAGTGAAAGAGGAGAGCGCAAAAAATGGTCTGAAGGTCAACATCAAAAAAACTAAGATCATGGCCACGGGCCCCATCACCTCCTGGCAAATAGAAGGGGAAGATATGGAGGCAGTGACAGAGTTTACCTTCCTGGGCTCCACGGTCACTGCAGATCGTGACAGCAGCCACAAAATTAAAAGACGTCTGCTTCTGGGGAGGAAAGCGATGAGAAACCTAGACAGCATCTTAAAAAGCAGAGACATCACCTTGCCGACAAAGGTCTGCATAATCAAAGCTATGGTTTTTCCAGTAGTGGTGTATGGAAGTGAGAGCTGTACCATAAAGAAGGCTGACCGCCGAAGAATTGATGCTTTTGAATTGTGGTGCTGGAGGAGACTCTTGAGAGTCCCCTGGACTGCAAAGAGAACAAACCTATCCATTCTGAAGGAAATCAACCCTGAGTGCTCACTGGAAGGACAGATCCTGAAGCTGAGGCTCCAATACTTTGGCCATCTCATGAGAAGAGAAGACTCCCTGGAAAAAACCCTGATGTTGGGAAAGTGTGAGGGCAAGAGGAGAAGGGGACAACAGAGGACGAGATGGCTGGACAGTGTCATCGAAGCTACCAACATGAATTTGACCCAACTCCGGGAGGCAGTGGAAGACAGGAGGGCCTGGCGTGCTCTGGTCCATGGGGTCACGAAGAGTCGGACACGACTAAACGACTAAACAACAACAACAATATTAATACTAATGTGCCTTTGAGTCAGAGTTTTCTAGGTGCAGAGTACTTGGAAGTGATTTAGCATTCTCTTCTTCCAGGTGCACTCTAGGACTGTGCACTTTCCCCATGTCTACACAAGCTATAGCTACCAATAACCAATTACTTTTTGGAATAGCAAGGATATTACTAAGTCATATTTCAAAAGCACTAGAACAGGTAGTTACAAAGATATTTTGGTGCAGTGAATAATTTGTGTAGTTACTATACAATATATATTTAATATATCTATTTAATGTACTTTTACCACACCTTTCTCCTTAAAAAGGACCCAAGGTGGTTTACATCATTAAAAGACAAAATTTAAAGCTAGAAACAATAAGTATACAAATATTAAAAGGGAGAAACAAATACTACTGAGAAATAGTAAACACAAGTAGTACTAAAGACCCAGTCAGAGCAGTAATGTGTAAATCCATCTAAAAGTCACACTCATGTAGTCAGTCACTGAGGGAAAACTTGCTGGAAGAGAAAGGTCTTTGCCTGCTTGTGGAAGGACAGAAAAGATGGGGCCAGTCTGGCCTCCTGTGGGAGGGAGTTCCAAAGTTTGGGAGCAGCGACAGAGAGGGCCTTCCCCTATGTCCCCATTAGATACACCTATTAAGGTGGTGGGACCAGGAGAAGGGCTTTTTCTGATGATCTTAACATCTGAGCTGGCTCATAATGGGAGACACAGTCTTTGAGATAGCTTGAATCCAAGCTGTTTAGGGATTTATACATTAGAATGGAACATAAGGAAGTTTTAAAAGCATTTTGGAGGAATGTTGAGAAGTGCTTGCTCAGATTTTACACCATTCTGTTTTCAGTCTTAAGTAGTAATAAATGCATTGTTTTATTTTGTATTTAACTGCATCCCCATCCCCACTCTCCAGGCACACTAGTACGAACAGCAACACTACCTTAATATCACCCATCTCTTCCAACTGTCTATGTGAATGGAGCAGGGCCTGGAAATGTCTCTTTCTAGGGCTACAACCCTCAGAGTCCCTCACCCAGCATGACCTTGAGATTCTGGAAGTTGTAGTCTAAAATGGAATGTTTCCAAATCCTGAATCAGAGCTACAATAAAAATAGCCCGGCTTGCACAACTTTGTGGCTGAAATCTTGTTGTGCAATTACGCAAAACGCTTGGAAGTGAATTCCTGTAACTTAACATATCTCTATAGATGTCATCTGTTGCACTATTCAGTGTGCAACAGATAATGACCATGGAAATGTCTTAAGTTACAACCATTTGCTTCCATAACTTGCACCTTTTGTGTAACTGTGCATGAGGATTTTGGCCAACAAGTAATTCAGCAAGTTCCTTTAAAAAAAGTTTGCTGTCATTGCTGGCAAGTTAGTTTGATATGAAAAATCAAACTGAGCTAAGTGAACAATTCTGCCCCCACACATACACAGACTTCTTCTTTGGAAGAGTAAAAGTTTGGAATGTCTTTTCAAGTCTTCTTAATTACCCCTTCTCTTCAAAATTCCCTGCTACAAAACAGAAATGAATCCCACAACTAGACAGTTGAACATGAAATCATACACAATCTGTTCAGAAGTAAGATCTATTGGATTCAGTGGTGTTTCCTCTCAGGTGAGTGGGTATGGAGACTGCCTGCTAGCGGGGGAGACTTGACAAATATAGCAACATGACACAGGCAGGCATTGGCTTTCCTGGAGACTCTAGAATACTTTTTGAGTGAGGGAGATCAGCTGTGGACTCTTAAGCAATGGGGACAAAAAACCCTCCTTATGTTAAAAGGCATTTTTTCTTACTCCCAAGATACTGCAAAGGAGAATATAAAACAAAGGAAATCTGTAGTGTATGGAGGAGCCTAAGTATATTTGGATTACTTTTGGTGCTGTTTTGTTCAAATCAAATTACAGCATCCATTTTGACTTAGAGGGATCTATCCCACCCCTTTTTACAGCTGTCCCATTCCTTTCTGACATAGCACAAGAGCTATAGGGTTTTTTTGGCATGATTCAGAGCACTCCTAATTATCTCATTCTGTAGCCTGTGCAGGTGGTTGGTTCACAGAGCTGTGAGCAGTGTTATCTGAGGTGACAACACGGTGATGTATTTGGTGGGTTGTGACATTGAAATGATGACAGAGAATCTACCTCCTTTATTTTCATCTACTCTACCATTTTAAAATTTAAAAAATATTTTCTGATTTATGCTGCAGTGTTCTAGATAAACAAGACACAGTAATATTAGGTGTACTAGGCTAGGTTTGATGCACTGCGTTTTGCTATATCACTTACTTTTTTTTTTAAAGAAAGTCAGTGTGGCCTGCTGAAATAGGAAACTGAGAACCTAGAAAAATATTTCATCCATGTCATTGATTACAAGGCCTCTCGAACCTTGCCTATCATGATTGACTTCAACTAGCTGAGAACGGTTATTTAGGTGTGCAGGAAAGGTAAATGCATCATTGTTTGAGGGAATGATGCAGTCACTCCTGAAAAGCTCTCAGTGGACCAGGAGACTTACAAATATAATCCAGTTACTTCTTGGTGAGGTGCTGGAGTGTGGTGGCAACACAACTGGAGACATTCCTGTAGGATACTCTTGGCTTAGAACCACTCTGGGTTCAAGACCAGAGATTAGATAGAATTGGCCAGATGAACTTTATTAGGAGATACACAGGAATTTTCTCTTTTGGAATGAGTGAAATGCTTTCAGAGTCAAGATTTTATTCAGAATAATAGGAACTTGCAGAGTTTGAAGATTTGTATGTAATACAGTGTATACATTTAGAGAACAATGATACCTGTGTGTATTGTAGACACATAAAACATTTAAGTTCAAGATGCACTTCTATACCTAGCAGGTGCTATCATCTTAATGAGAGAAGCACTGGAGGCAGGCCTTCCTTGCTTGTGGATTGCAATGCATAGATTGCAGGAGTTTGCAGCTCTCTCTTTAGAGTATCAGGATTTTATTCATACAAAACTAAAGCCTTTATATTCTAAAATGTAATAACAGACCAATTAATCTTTACTTATATATTTATATACCATCTTCCTTCCTATATAAGGGCCTCAAAGCAGTTTATAATGGTTAAAAGCAAGCATAGAAAGCATAATAAAGAAATCATGAAAATAATTAAACAATAATTAAAGCCTATTAAAACATATATGAATATTAAATATGACTGCCACCCACCATCCCATAAAGTACCCAAATTTAAATGCCAAGTGCCTGCTTAAAATGGATTTTTTTTGCCTGCTGATGGAAGACTAACAAGGAGGGGGTCAAACAAACCTTCCAAAGAAGGGCAGTCCATAGTCTGGGAGCAGCCAGTGGAAAAAAATCTCTCTCAAGTGCTTATCAGATGAACTTGTGAAGTCGGAGGGACTGAGACAAGAGCCTCCCCAATGATGATCTTTAGACTTGGGAGGCTTGTCTAGTCTTTCATATAGCCTGGACTCAAGCCATATAGGGCTTTACAAATCAAAATTAGCAGTTTGAATTGAACATAGAAATGAACTTGAGGCCTGTGTAGCTGTAAAAGGGAAGTTACATCCCCCCCCCCCCCCCCGGATCAAGTTTCGATAAGAAGCCCGGTTGCAGCCTCTTACACCAGTTGCAGTTTTGAACCATCTTCAAAGGTAGCTCCACATAAAGCATGTTACAATAATCCAGATGAGATGTAATTGTGTTGCTGTAGTCAGATTAGGCATCATCAGGAATGGGCACAGCTGGTGCACGAGCTTTAACTGTGCAAACACACTCCTGGTTACCAGTGAAACCTTGGTATCCAGACTCAGAGTTGAATATAGGAGAACATCCAAGCTGCAAACTTTTGTTTTCAAGGTGAGCATAACTGCATCCAACATAGACTGAATCTGTTTTCCCAGATCTACCATTTGAGGAGCATCTCTGTCTTGTCTGGTTTAAATTTCAATTTGTTTACCCTCATCCAGTCCATTACTGGCTCCAGATACTGGTTTAGGATCAGACCTGCTTCCTTGTATTTAGTCATTGCCTCTGATAAAATAGTGTATACTAAGTTATAAATAAACCCTTTAATGCTTGGAAAACAGTAAAATACGCTTAAGTTTGGTATAAAAAGAGCAGGCTTTGCCACCAGCTAAAGCTAACAAGAGTCGCAGTCCATCTGAAGAGCCACATGTTGCCCAGTCCTGCTCTAGGCTAATGTGCAAATCTTGTGACGTCTTCCAATTTAGAGTTTGATGACTTTAAAGCCATCTGTTTTGACAATCCATACTTGATGGTCTTTAGGGTGCCATAAGACAATGAAGGTTTGCTGCAGAAGACTACTCTACTCTAATTTCTACACAGTGATTTTCTTACACAATAAATGTGTAATTTTTCCATGGATTTAGGAGATCTTTTTAAAGATGGTGCTTATGTTGCTGGGCAATCACATTTATTGAACACTCAAATAGCAATACCGTGTACCTCTGAAAATATAACTCTTTAGTGGTTTAAATTGCCATGTAAAACATGGCTGCGTTTGGCTCAGGAACTTTATGGGTTTGGTTTGAAAGACTCTTTGGGACAAGATCATGCTGTGCAACCACACATTCTTTCACCATTACAAGTATGACCCTCAAAGGCTACAATATTTTATTACAAAGGAGTCATGATTGGGAGCATTTAAAAACAGATAAAATGCATGGAGAATAATACATGATTAGCTAGGATCTATTCTAAAGGGCTACTAGAGGGAACTCAAATTCTTACATTCATACAGAATTGACTTTCTTTTTTAATAGATTGTATGCTTTTGCATACAAAAGCTGGTTGGACAGTATCATCAAAGCTACCAACATTAATTTGACCCAACTCCGGGAGGCAGTGGAAGACAGGAGGGCCTGGCGTGCGCTGGTCCATGGGGTCACGAAGAGTCGGACACGACTTAACGACTAAACAACAACAATGCTTTTGCAGCTCACTTTCAAGAACCTTTGAAGCTACAATTAGCTGTTATCTCCTTTGACTAGCTCTATGCATTGAGAATTGGAGGCACTGTTTTATAGTGGTTGTACCCCATCTTAAAGGGAATGCCCAGAGAATAGCAGTGGAAGACTGTACCTGGCTTCCCCACCATCCAATAATTATGGTAGGGTATACTGCAAGTTACTACTTTATCTCCAATGCTCTGCTTCACCTGAATCAGGAGAGACTATGTCTAACCTAGATTGGGACTTGAAAACAGGGTTGGGCTGATTGATGACCAATAAACCCAATCCTAGTAAATTATACTAACCAATAGTGAGCTGTTTCTGGTTATGGGAACTGAAAGAACAGAATTGCAGGAGCTCTTAGATTCACACCTGTGAATATGGGGATAAAAAAAGGAGAGGTGGCAGTATCCACCCTTTGAAATGACCACACTATGTCCAATAGACAACTGCGTTCTTTCAGTTTTTGAAATTAAAAACCCTATTTTTCTCCAGCATTTACAGACTGGATTGTTTTAATCCTAATCTTTATGGATATTTGTAATTTGTAGCATTGTTGAGTTCTGTCATTACATTTTCATCTCTCATAATACTTTGTAAACTGCCTTTGGATTTTTAATAGGAAGTGATATGTAAAATATAAACAGTGGATCAGTTATTTTTCACAGTCTGGTAAGAATTTATGTGGCACACTGAAACCAACAGAACGAGATTTCACTCACAACAATCTCAAATTCTACCATTTTCTTTCTGTTGGACTGCAGCAGGCAAGTTGGAGACAGAGATATTAGTTTTAACACAATATTAAAACTGGCCTGTGAGAATATAATTCAAAATATTAATATTAATACTCATGTCCAATTATGTTTAGTGAACTATAAATTTGATTCCCTTAAGGAAGCCACATCCTGGAGTTTGCAAAAATCTGAGCAGAGCTGTTAACAATGGGATCTTTCAGAGGTTATTATTTAATGGGGTTCCTCTAAGTTGGAAGTGGTTTTGTGGCACATAACAACAAAAACAGAACCATAAATTACAGGGAAAAATGTTTCATCACAGTTCTTTACAAAAGATAAATGAACTTTGGATATTTAAGGTGCCTTGGAAAGTTGTATTAACTTTCTATTTACTTAATTTTATGAAACATTAATTTACAGGCATTTAAACATTAATTTACAGGTAATTTATTTTATTTACTCATGGGAAGCTAAAAACAGAAGTGGCACTACAAACTACAAGGGAAATATCTAAAAGCCCAGTTTTTACATATCATTAAGAACAAAAATTAAGAATGACTCGAGGGGAAAAAACTTATATCTCAAGTTGTTTATTCATTCGGGATAGAAACCTTCTAGAGCTCTACTAAAGAGTCGATGTTGTAATGATGTGTTCCTTCCGTTTTGTTTTAGTCAGTAGTAGTACCTTACCCGAGTACCTTGTGTTTGTGGAGATGGGGCTCATGTCCCTCCTCTCTTGTTTAATTTTCACCATCACCCTAAACATGTTTACGTAGTCATAGTAGCAGTAGTATACCCCACTAAGGCTAGTACGTAGTGTTTGGTTTCAAGCGTAAGTAGCCTTTAGCACGGAAACCATTCTCTGCCAGAAAGGTCTTTCCATTGTTAGGATGGTGCATGTATAGTTATTTTCGTCCTCGCCCACCCCCCGCCTCGCAACACCTCGCAGCCTTGCTGCCCTGTTGCATCAACTTCCTGTGTAAAGCTCCTTGCTTTGGGATGAGGATGATTCTTGTTCTTTCTCACACCCCTTTCCCTCCTCCGGTATGTCAGCTTCCTGTGCAAAATCCCGTACGTTAGCTAAAGATGCTGGTGTTGCCGCTGCTTTGGTGCATCAACTTCCTGTGCAAAGCCCCTTGCATCGGGGCGATTGTTCACGTTATATGGAGGTCCTTGGGTGTTTTTTTGTTTTTTTTTTAAACTCCTGTCCTTGGTGCATCAACTTCCTGTAGAAAATATTTTGCAAATGTGGAATGTTTGAGAACACGATCTGATTGTTTATTTGTGGCTGTTTTCCTCCTGCCCTGGTGCATTAGCTTCCTGTACAGAAACCTCTGCGTTGGGGCGAGGTGGGGGTGAGCGAGCAGGGATGCTTGGCTATGTGTTTCTCCTCATTCCTTGGTGTATCCGCTTCCTGCGCAGAGCCACTTGCGTTACGGGGAGAAAAAGGAGATACTCGCGCTCCTGCTTCCCTCCTGCAGTTGCTCCCGCCACCTCCGCCTGGCTGCCCCCGTGCGTGGTCCCTCCCTCCGCCCTTCTCCGCCTGCCCCGGTGCGTGAGCCTTGCCAGCCGCTGCCGCCGCCGCCGCTGCTCTGCGAGAGTTTGCTGCCCTACTTCACTCTACTTTAGTTTCACTCACTTTACATCCGGGTTTTTTCCCTAGGCAATGGGTGCCGCAGCACAGCCCGTTCCTTAGGCAAAGGGAAATAAATTCGCTGCACCGACACGTCAAGTAGTCCCCTCAGGAGGAGCCTTGAGGCGCCCCCCTCCTCTTCCCGAGGAGGCCGGCCGCCCCTCTTCCCTCATTCACAGGGAGAGAGGGTGGGGAGCCCGGGTGAGGGGGGGAGCCCGCCTTCCCCTCCGCTTTTGTCCCCACCCTCGCCTCCCCTACCTCCTCCCCTTCTCCGTTCTGGAGAAGCGGCCGGAGTAGCTGTATGCGAGAGAGAGAGAGGGAGAGCGAGGGAGAGAGTTGTGTCGGGCACACGCGAGCAGCGAGTCGGGAGCGCGCCCCGCTGGCAGGCCAGGCAAAAGCAAAGCAAAGCAAAACGAAGGGAGGCCGGTGGCGGAGGGATCCAGGCGTGCGGGTGCTGCGGCCGGGCCGGGTGAATGGGATTGAAGAAGAGTTCAGCTTCTCGGCTTGTTTTTGTGTCACAGTTTCTCTTCTCCTGCGCCTCTCCAGCTTCGTTCCTTTCTTCCTGCCCGTCCCCTCCTCCCCGGTGCAGGAGGAGCCCCCCGGGGAGAGGGGAAGGAAAAGGACCCCTCAGAGGAGAGAGAGAGAAGAGGAAAGCCTCAGCAGCAGCAGCAGCAGCAGGAGGAGGTGGTGGAGGAGGAGGAGGAGGAAAAGGGAGCAACCAACCAACCATCTTCCACTCCCAGCTTAGATTAAAGAAAGTGAGAGGAGGAGGAGGAGGAGGAGGAAAGAGGAGCCAAGAAGAGGGGGACAGGCAGGCCCAGAGAAGCAGCTGCACCACCTTCTCCCTATGAAGAGGAGTCCTTCCCCCTCCGAGAGAGGTCCTGCTGGGGGACCCCGGCCAGACATCAGCAGCAACATCACCACCACCAGCAGGGTGTAGTATCCCACCTTTTGGATTCTCTTCCTCCTCCTCCTCCTCCTCCTCCCTGTTTTCTCTTTCTGTTCTCTTCTTTTCTTTCTCCCTCCTCCACCCCCTCCTCCCCGCTAGGACTAATCCTCCTCTCCCTGTGCTCTGCTCTCTGTTTGGGGAGTTTATTGGGTGGGGGGGGGGAATGGAAAAGGATGGGCGGTATGTATGTGGTACGTGTTTGTGAGGTGGCGGTGGTAAAGTCCACCATCTAAGACTCCTAAGCCAACTTGGAGATAAGGAGCAAGAACTTCAGTCCCATTTTACCCCCACCCCCCCCCACCCCCTACCCCCAATGTCTGTAGCCTAGGGATGCGGGAAGGGGGCATGTCCTTCCTCTGTCACCTGTAAGGATTGAAGTAAGTTTCTGAGAGAGGAGGGGGTGGAGCGGGAGGGAGGAGGTGACACATTGGAGTGGGGAGGGGGGAAGAGATGACACATTTGCAAGGAGGGGAGGGGGAAAGGGAGATTTCTCTGATCCCTTCTGATTTTCCCCAGGATGATTATTTCCAGGCCGTTTTCGGCTGGGTTGATTTTCCTTTCAGATGCTGCCCGAGAAGTTTTATTATCTTGGAAATGATGCTGCTTTGATGATTGAGTATTCGTAGTAAAGCTGCGGCGGCGGCAGCGTTCCCCCCCCCCCCCCCCCTTCACTTTGCCTTTAATTTGTCTTGGTGGCCCAAGTAGTGCTGGGAAAATTCCGTTTCTTCAGCAACTTGTTATTCTGAAGTCTCACTTGCCCCCCTCACCCTGGGGCAGCCCTGTCTGCACGGATACAAAGCTTGGTGGAAGGACACCTTTGAGATTTCACACTCCTACTCTGGCACATGTTTGCAGGGATCCGAGATGTGCACCTTATTTTCTCTCTCCTCCCCCCCTTTCCATTTCTGCATGTGTTATGTAGGAGGAGTGGGGTTGCCTTTTGGTTTAGTCCTCTTAGCATGTGGCTCTTGTTACTTTTCACTGTTTTTTTTCTTTGTTATTTTGAGCCTTACTATAGATTCCTGTCTTCCACTGCCGGGAGGCAGTGGAAGACAGGAGGGCCTGGCGTGCTCTGGTCCATGGGGTCACGAAGAGTCGGACACGACTTAAGGACTAAACAACAACAACAATAGATTCACATTGTCTCCCCCCCTGCCCCCCCTGTTTAGTTGATGTCTTCAGGATTGAACAATTACATGTTGTTATTGTGGGTGAGTGTGAATTGGATCAACAACATTTTTCTGCTGTCACAAAGTAAGATTTTGCACTGATTGGAATACAGATACAGTACCTATTTTCATAGGGGGTATGTTGGGGCTTTTGGGTTGGGGAAGCTTGCAGGTGGCTAAATGGGTGGTTGAGGGTGCCATTTCATTTCTTGCTATGATTGTGTTTATGTCAGGTGTCAGTTTAGGTTATACAAACTTGAAAATAAGATTTAGTAAAATCAGTGGGACTGATTTGCATGTAAGGGCAGGGTGTGAGATATCTCTGTTTTGTAGTATATGATGAACATCTGTGAATGGTTTGTAAAGTTATAATACATTTGTATTTGTTCAGGCCCATGTAGTTGACAGTGGTTTGCCTTAAAGACTCATTTTTTCAGATATTGTTCCAGCAGGAATGTAACTTTTTAATGGAAGTTCAGACTTCTGCATATAGAATATAGTGCACAGTCTGAGGTCATTTTTATCACAGTAATAAAGCTATATATTTCTACACTGATTAATGCTAGCCTTGAAATTAGTACACTTGATCATGTTAATCACAGCAAGACATTTATTATTATAGTACTTAGGAAGAAAGTACTGTTCATCTCTGCTGAAATAATACAACTCCATAGTTGAAATCTTTTTCAAAGACTAAAGGATTGGAACTTTTTTTAAAGAACTTTTTTTTAAATCAAGAAAAAAAACCCTTTCAAAATGTGTATATGATACTTGCAGAATAGGATAGGCCAGAATTTTAACACACTTGCTGCCAGAACTTATTTTATTTTGAAGTAAATTCCCCAGAGTGATTAGGATTGCAGCCTTATCAGTGGCAAGTTACTTTGAAGTCAGAAAGATGTACCTCTAGTTTCATAAAACTGTTTGCATTTTATATAACTTTTTCTGTTACACTTGGATGTTTAGTTTCACTTTCTGACAGTTTTAAGAGCAATAACTTTTAACTGCACATCACATAAGTAAGGTGAAATAAGATGGAGAGTTTCCTTTTAATATTGTGGTGTGTTGGGGAAATAAGCTAAAGGCTCCTATGATGTAGCTGAAAATGTGGACAACCTTTTAGAGCCTTAACTTTGATACTAGTGCACTCCATAGAAGATGGAAGTTAATATTCCTTCTAAGTGGTTTTTCAAGAAATGGGATTCTTCTTTATGGTTGTCTTGTTAAACATGCTATTGACTAAAAGTTCTGAGTAAGAGAGAAAGCACCATTTGTATTCCAAAAACATGTTCCTATAGAGTGCAAAAATTCTGTTACATGTTTGTGTAGTACCTAGAAGCAAGAATTCTGTTACTTATGTACACTGGCGTTAATGCAATGATGTAAATTGCTGGTATGGATTGTTGTTATTTAAGATATCAATGCTTTTAGTCTTCATTTTGTGCCAGTTGCATGACTGGGCATGCAATAAAGAATTACATTCATTGCACTTACACCAAACTTAAGTTTGTTGCACTTACACCAGTATACATATGTCACAGGATTCTAGCCAGTAGGTAGTGCTTTATGGTCAGAGTTTTGGGATCAGGAGCTTTTGGCTCCAAAAGGACAGCAGAATTAAATGTTACCAACTTGTCTTCAGCTTTTCTGAAATTCTAAACCTGTTCTTAATTTCTCATTTTTTTCTGCAACAGTGTGGATATTGCCATCAGAAATAAAAGTTGTAGTTAACTTTAAGAAACTGAGTGTTTCCCCCTTCTTTTGGAGGTTGCAGTTTTGATCTTTTTACTTGGTATATTAGCTCCTTTGAACTAAATTTCAGTATTTATGGTAAAATAGGGGGCTTATTTCTCCTGTGTTGTATAGATACATCTTTTTACTAAAAGTGGGTCCTCACTTTTCATTTAACAACTTGCATAAGCTGGTGAACAAAGATCTGTCAACAAATCAGAAACCTCTTTAAGGCTGCAGTCCTCTGCATGCTTATTCTGGAGTAAATCCCATTAGACCCTGTGGATTTTACTTCTGAGTTGACATACATAGGATTATGGCAGATTTTTGCATGTTTTTTTGAGGCAGACCATTCCATACTTTATTGTTGGGGCAGATTTTCTACATAGTGTTGGAAAGAAAGGCAAGAACACTATATGTGCCACCTTTACACTCTGAAATCAATTATAAACCGATATGTTCATTGCTTCTAGTTTGATATAGAAAAGCACAAGACATGGTCTTATGATACCAAATAAGTGTTCACAATTGAGCTGTATTACTTATTTTTTTGTAGTTCTCAAAGTTTTGAAGTCTCAGTAGACTATTTGGAACCCAATGCAGTTAAAAGTTATTGCTCTTAAATCTTAGTGGGCAAAATCATGTTGCACAGCTTTATGCTGAAGTAAGTTGAATCAAGTTCTGAAGCTCCCTAAAGATCCTTTACTGCCCTGCGGAGGCCGTGGGAAGCCCAATGAGTGTGTGAGATTCTTTAACAGTAGAAAATTGCCATTATTGGGATGGGAACTGCTGTTGCTGGTGATCTGATGGAAGTTTTTTTTTTAAACTATTAAAGGCTTCCTTCTATGTGCTGAGGCCTAGAACCTGAAAGAGGGAGAGATAGGAAGCTTTCTATTAATTCAGATTAAATGTTTCCAGTACCTGATCCGGATTATGCTGGTGTAAAGTTACATCAACACGATTTTGCCTAGTGAATTTTAATATGTGAGATTTGAGCATGTGCCTGAGTCTGCCATTGAAATCAGTGCAAGATAAAAGTGATCAGTGTTAGATGTACTAACTTTTCTGTTTCTTGTATTTATAGATAGTAAAAAGAAGAAACACTCTTTTTGTTATGGGACCATTTAGCCTTTATAATAGCTATAAGAATTAGTAATGCATAATTCTTTTATAGCATAGCAGAATTGCACTGCTGATTGTTTTAATTTAGTATGGTGAAAATAATGACATTTAGTAAGAACTGTTGCACCCTGTACTACATGGAGAATTAAGGTGCTGTATCAGTATTTTAGAGACAGCCTTACTGTTGGAATTTCTTGCTGAATTGAAATGTGTGTAGTTGATGGTATAGAACTATATTTTTTGCTTAATGTTAAAATCCATATGCTAAAGCTGCATTTCTGTACCACCTAAATTAGGAGTAATAATAATCTTGTAAATAATCATAATAATGAAATAAATTCTGACTTTTGGTGACCCTTTCCAGGGTTTTCTAGGTAGAGAATACACAGAAGTGGTTTGCCATTCCCCTCTTTTCGGGGCACTCTAGGACTGTGCAGCTTGTCCAAGCCAGACAAGTTGGCTCTACTCACAGGAGGTTAAAGTGGGGAATCCCAGCTTCTGGCTCTGCAGCCAGATACCTAAACACCAAGCTGTCCATATTATCACATTAGGAGTAAGCCTAATGTGAGGTAGAGTTCTTAGACACAAGTGGCAGGCATACACTGTAGAAAAATTAAGATTATTGTATTGAACAGAAAAAATATGCATGTGTTTTTTTTTACTGTGCAGTTAGATTTTTTAAATAGTACAGCTGATGGGCAAACTTGATGAGTATTATGATTTCAAGAGGAAGACACTGCTGACAGTTCTGTGTTATGTGAGCCAACTTAAATCAGTATTTTAGTACTGAATAATACAAAAAGCTTTAGATATGCAAGTTTCATAAATTTTTATTCTGTGTGGCATTTAATATCTGTGGACTGTGGTGGGAAGCATTTAAGTTCATAGTGATGTGTTGAAAATATAGAGGTTGTTACATTACATAATTTCTTGAAATAGACCTGCCTCTTTTTCTGGAAATTTTTGATCATTTATGCTGTTTCTATTCTTTGTGCTGCAAATAGGTTGGTGGTAATAACCAATAGGGGTGGTACTTTTGGATTAACACAAATGGGAAAAAGCACGAAATAAATGCTTACCTTCCTTTTCGTGTTCATTCGTTGATTCCTGATAGAGAGCCTCTGAGCCTCTTAAGCCCAAATGCTAGCGGAAAAAGAGAAACAGAAAGCTTATTTTCTGTTTATAAAAGAGAGAAACAGAAAATAACCCAAGGTTTAATCTCTCTCTTTTATTCACCCTTTCTTTCACCTCTAATATGTTAAATTGCTTAGAAGATGTTTAATCAAATAACATTGTAAGGGCTCCTGTCAGCAGCCAATCAGAAAGTTCAGGGGAAAGGAAATTCTGAGTTGTCAAAGGGCCAGGATTCCTTGGAACCCATTGAAGAATGTTCTTTGCTTCTCTCCATCCTTTGAGTGGGATTGGTGTGGTGCTGATCTCCATGGTGCCCTCCATCTTCATTGTGCTATTTGTTTGTGCCTGTGGATCCTTTTTGCTGTTTGTTCTGGATTTTTTTTTTTTGGGGGGGGGGGAAATCCTACTATTTCCTATGGTCATGTTTGCTTCTGCCACCAGGCAGCTTGCCTGTAGTGCTAGTGACCTCCTTGGACTTTTGAATGAGTGCCAGAGAGAACATGAATGGGGGTAAACAAAATGGAAGAACCCCAAAAGCCAATCTCTTTCAAGTTTAATGAAAGGCCAGAAAACAAATGAGGTGTCTCCTGAAAAAACCAGAAACGAATCAAAACTGAAAGTTTTCCCTGTGCACATCCCTATTGGCCAATACTCTGTACCAGGGTAAACTACTTTGGTGTGTCTTTGGACAATTTTCTGTTATCTAGATGTACCAGGTCTTCAGGGACTGCTGAAACCAGCCAGATAAGCAAAATGAAACCAAAAGTGGTTGGAAGTACACTTCTGGTGGTGAAAAGCTAGTATTTTAGAGTTAAACAGTGGAGGCAGCCCCTGCAGTCCATTTAAAAGGTGAGACGCAGAAGGTTTTCATGATCAGCAATTTACTTTTTTTTTTTTTTTTGCCAAAAAAAGAGTGAGCTTGAGAAATTCTGAGAGAGAAGGAGGGGCAACATTTGTGCCTTCCACCTACATCTGAAAGTAAAGTGCTAAAATTAATGTTTACAAATATTAAGCTATAAATAAAAATAAAAATAGTTCAAGTGAAGGCAACAATCAGGGTTGATCTCTTTCGAGGTCCATTGATGTCCAGTAAAAGGCTAGATGGTGGAAAGATAGTTGTGGTAAGTAGGAATTCTTTAAGTGTTAGTGCCAAAGAGTGATATATGGAAATTTAAATAGTTTTTGTTTTTTGCTCAAAATTAATATCCATGTTTTGAGTCTCTTAAGGGCTTAATCTTGAAGATATTAATGTCTGCCAGAATCCTATTCGCTTATGTGATCACCTAGAGACAGTCATGCATGCATGCCCTTTCCGGCAGTCTGTCTTTCATATGATTGGTCACAAACTGGTTTTGAAACTGAGCGTATGACCAGTCATATGAAGGATAGCCAACCAGAGAAGAAAAAATGCTACATAATTGCTCTTCTATGCTTGGGTTTTCTCAGTTGAATTTTGGTCTTTGTCTCTTTCATATTGAAAGAGCTGTGAACTATTTGTACGTAAAATAAAACTTTCAGATTGAAAAGAGTGTGTTGTATTTTACCTGGTTGTGAAACTAATGCAAGGAATAGATCTTGGTTTGCAGAAATCTTGACAATTAAAATTTGTTTTTGAATCATTTACTGTAGTGCCCAACTTTTAAATTGTCTTGCTTTCCTGAAAGAAATATGAACAAATTATTTGATGTGTGAATTCTGTGGTTTTGGATGTATTGTTTATTATTTATAGGTAATTCAGCTTTAGAGATAGAATAAAGACTGTCTCTTCATATGTTATAGCACGCATATTTGAACATGTGCATCTTGGCTTTGGCTGCTACTTTGTTTAATTTGGAATCCATCTCATGTTGGAAATGAAAGCTGAAAGTTTTAGGATTATAGAGAAGTAAGTCTGACCAGTTGACAGAGAGACACCTGTTCTACTAGAAGAAAAATATTATAGAAAATATGTGTTTGTTTTCTGGAAGACCACAAAACACTTTCAGTTTTTTTTTAATATCAGAGATAGCAGTGCAACTTGTAATTCAGCATTTCTTTCTTTTCCAGTATTATGGAAATAGTTGTTGGTCAGTTAAAGAGTACTGTTGGTAGAAAGGATTTCTCTTACACCTTCAATGTCAGCGCCCCCAGGTGTGCTCCGGAGAGTTGCAAGAGCCTCCTGAATGGACTTGGAAGGGAATGCAGAGGAACTCTGCTTGTTTGGGGGAGAGGATGTGCACTTCTGTAGTGTTGATGGAACCACTAGTAATGTATATATTATTGGCCTGTCTTGGAAATGACTTGTTGCTGTCCTCTTCCACTTATGCTTGCTCACTGTCATCATTCAATGATGGGAAAACTATGTAAATATATCCCTTTTATCCCTTTTAAAAGCAAGAAAATAGATCTCCTTGTCTTAATATTAGTTATGGGATTTAGCAAAAGATTGCTCTTTTGCTGTATTGAATATAAGAACATTAGAAAAAGTATGAAATGCCTAGGTATTGAAATAGAGAATGCAGTAGTGCAAGGCTTAACATTTTTAAAGTCTAACATTCTGATTGCACGTGGCTACAGTCAGTAGGGCTATAAAATCAATCTTGCATATAAGCCAAAATTTGTTCGTTTTTTGTTCTGTCCTTTTGGATTTATACAGAACACAGACTGTCAGTAGTTGAAGTGAAGGAGTACTAGCAGAAAGGCATTGATTTCTTTTTTCCTCTTCCCCCTCCTGATGTGTATCCAAGTATTGTTAACCATGTGCTACTCTGAAGCAGTATACTGACATGCAAAATCATAGTTTTATCTCCTGAGTCAATTAGCAATCTGAGTGTTAGCATTGTCAAACCCAAACTTCTGGGTGATCACAATATTTTTTTTTCTGACAAACTGACTTATAGTAGCCATGGCAACAGCTGTCTTGTCTTTTATGGACAGTACTGCTGCTGCATCTGCAGGCTTCATCAATACTTTTGCTGCCTACAAGTGCAATAGAATGTGTTCCTTCTGGTTTAAGCAGCATGGCACATGGTGGTGTTGCAGCATGCAGCCATGTGCTTTTCATGTTCCAAAACTTTATGGAGTGTTTTTCTTCTTCTGCCAAATAGTTGCCTAAATGGTGCTTTTTCCATCTCTGGTGAAATGCTGTGACAACGCTGTCACAGTAGTCAGTATAGATAATCTAGAATCTTCACTAGCCTTAAGGGCATTATTTTAAAGAAACAGTTACAACCATAGAACAGATACTGCTGGCTTCTGGACACTTTCGTAGTTATCAAAGAATATCCTTTTCCTCTTCTGGACTGGCATATTTGTTACCTAAAGGGCAGATTCTCATTTTAATATATGGTGGGGGGTTATGTATATTGCATTTTTAGCCCAGGAATAACATTTGTCTTTCAAAATATAATTTTTAACTATTACTGCTACTGTGTTTTTACAAGTATATGTTTGAAAATGTATTGATACTTTAAACAACAGGAAGTCTGATTTATCTCGTTCATAGACTAACAAAATTTAGTAAACAAAACTACAAATATGGTCTATCCATATACTGTTTAAATATCTCAGATATCTTTAATAGAGAAATATTGTGCTGAAATATTTGATTATGAAAAACATTCAGTAAAGTGTGTCCATTTTTGTTTAAATGCTAAACACATCTCCGATATATCCGGAAATTTCATTTTTAAAATACTTGTTGATTATTTTAGAAGACAACAACTCAAGCATGCTCTGCCCTTATAGCATGCCTGAAGAACTATCTGTGTATGCTATATGCATATAAAGTAATTACAACTCTGTTTTTACATTTGACTATTTCTATTGTTTTGTTATTTATTCAATTTATACCTTATTTTTCATCACAATTTATTTATTTATTTATTTATTTATTCGATTTCTATCCCGCCCTTTTAGACAAAGTCTACTACCGGCAGGTTCCACCAAACATTATAATTAAAACAGTTAAAAACAATTCAAAACAATAATGATTAGTAATGCTCAAGATGGGAAAACAGAAAATTATGATAAAAATAAGAATGTCAAGTATTGACAGGAGGGAAGGCCTGCCTGAAGAGCCAAGTTTTTAATTGGCTCTTAAAAACACAAGAACTCAAGATGAGTATTGTGTCACTTGTAGTTCTATTTGACTTGCATGGGTGTAATGATACTTAGGGTACCTAAGTGGATAAGAACATATTGCTGGTAAAATGGATTCCTACCCTCCCTGAAACAGAACAGTCTACTTGGAGTGCTTGAAGGCTCTCTAAAGTGGATTTGGGGCACAGAGATGAGAAGATAGAGGAAAGCCTCATTACTCAATAGGAAATCCTCTTATGTGACTTGGTCATTCATTATATTAGTTTATTTTATAAAACCACTTAATTGTAAGCATTAAAAATATTATATTCTATTTATTTATTTTTAAATGTATTTTATTTATATGCCACCTTTCTCCCCATAGGGCAGGGGTCCGCAACCCCCAGTCTGCGGCCTGGCACCGGTCCATGGCCTAGGCAGGACAGGGCCGCATACACAGATCTCCTGCCCCCCGCGAGCACCGCCCTGCGAGCATTCCACACCCCCACACGAGCGTGCCACTCCCCCTGCAGAGACCCCCTGCGGGCGCACCACACCCCCGTGCGAGTGTGTCGTGCCCCCGTGCACAGACCTGCCCCCCCCAACTGGTCCGCGGTTGGGAAAAGGTTGGGGACCACTGCCATAGGGGATCCAAGCCAGCTCACAACAATTAAAACTATACATTAATTACATATTTTAAAATACCATTAAAAACTGCTAAAAGCTAATAAACATTTATCAATATTAAAACGACAATTACAAGCAATTTTAAAAATATTACTGGTTGTAGTAATATGGATAAAATTGCATTGTACAGTTAATAAAACTTGCTGTAGGCTAAAATACTTTGCCACTTCTATTATTATGGAGGAAGGCATCTTGTTTTGCACTGAGAGTTGTATTGAGTGCATTCTTCAGCTTGAGAAGTGCAATTAATTCACATTTTAATGTACTTGATTGACATAACCACTTGCATGTAACTATAATAATATGATCAAAGGCAAGACTTTCCTGTGTGTTTGTAAGAATTATTATGTAATAATGGGAAATGCAAGTTAGGTTCTCAAAAATAGACATTGAAATATTGAAATCTGAGAAGAATTTGAGATGTTTTGTGCTTTTTATTTAACAATTTTGATTTTTTTTTGCCTTTAGTATAGAAGATTGTAGACTTTGCTGAAAATTTGATTGCACAGGAGGTTGAGAGCTTCAAAAGGCAATTCACGTTTCCATTCATGTGAAACTCTGCATTTTCTTAGTCTGCAAGCCACACATGTTTTTGAACATGTCATTAATCTGTCTAACTTAAAGCTCAGAGCTGAAAAGAAGATTTTTTTAAAGCTATAAAATGCTATAGGAATTAAACATGCCCCATTTGGAGGCAGACTTGCACAGCTGATTCAGAAGCACTGCTACATGGTTTAGCATTACAAGAGTGAGCAATAGTGAGTTTCGGGTTCATATGTGTCCAGTCCCTCCTCTCGTGTAGCTGCATAAAGGACATGAAAAAGTTATTTAGCTCTTCTTTATTAACCATAGCTTACCATGTTTGAACCGAACAAGCTAATTAATCCTAATTATGGTTACTGAAAATAAGACAATTTGGTAATGTGTAGTTTGAGATTTCCTTGCTTTCAATAAGTCTTCTTAGGACCAAATTCCCTATTATTTCCTATTTCCAAAGAAGTTGCTGTGTTAGTTTATTTCTGCATGTTGGGGAAAATGAAATATTGTGGCACTCTAAACTCTAACAGATTTATTTCAGTGTGGAGTTATGTATAAATATCGAGGACATATTACTTGTACTTCTTCACATAAAAGGAGTGGAAGTAATATGTCCTCTATCTTTATACATAACCCCATTGTAGTCCAGATTCTTTGCCACAAGGTGAAGAGGGAGTATATGAGCAGAAGCTCACTTGCCTTTGCTATCTGTAATATTAATCCATGGTTTCATGTCAAATCCAAGTCAGTCCGATGTCTACCAGTATTTTACTTTTCAAATGTATTAGGTGTTCATATTCCCATTTATTCCATTTGTATTAATCCAGATTTTCAAAGCTAATTGTAACACAGATATTGAACTGCTTTACTGCTACCAGGAATTCAAGGTGGTGATCAGGGGTATGTGCTAAAAGGAAGTTTAAACTACTTTCTTAGGTCTTGTGAGTTTCTTACTTTGATGTCTACATGCATCTGAGGGACAGGTAAATTGATATGGGAGTAGACGTTCCCATAAGTCTGCATGGTGTCTTGATCTTGAGGTCCATGGTCATATTTACCACATATCCTAAACAACCTTATCAGATAAATGGAATATTGTGTGAAATGTGCTGTTTTTATGGAGGGGAAAAAATGGGTTAAGAACAGTCTTTTTAAAATAGAAATAATTGTAATATTCCAAGAAAACCATGTGTGCATCTATGAAGTGAGCAGTTTTGGAATCTGCATTGCATATAACTCAGTGGAGTGCTTCATTACATCCACATATGTTCTTGGTTAAAAGGGAAGCTAACAGGTTGAAAACAATTAACTGTTAAGTGATGAGTTGAACCTCACGTGGACTGAGAAGAATGTGTTTGGCTGCAGCATGAAGAACTTCATCAGGAGGGCTTTAAACTGAATGAGAAGTGGGAGGGAGAAGCAAACTCAGAGGTAAATACAGATGAAGGCTTATACACAATAAGAGGAACAGAGCAAGCAGCTCTAATGGGGCCCAGTAGTAGTCTTCTTTAAAATGTTCAAAGGAAAGCAGGCCACAAATCACACAGTCTCCAGTGCCTATCTACGAATGCCAGGATTATAGGAAATAAACAAGAAGAACTGGAAACCTTAGTTCAGGAGGGCAAATATGACTTTATAGAGATAACTGAAACTTGGTGGGATGAATCCAATGACTGGAATACAGTGATTGAAGGATGTAAATTGTTCAAAAAGAACATAAAGAATAGAAAGGGTGGTGGAGTCACACTATGTGTCAAGAATACATATTCCTACACAGAAATACGTAAGGATGAGCTTGATTGCCCCAGCTTATGTGGCTGATAATTTTCCTCTACAAAAAATGGAGGCAGAAACTAGAGGATTAGCTACACTTGACTTGATTCTAACCAGTAGGGATGACTTGGTAGAAAAGTGGCAGAAAGGGGAACTCTGGGGGAAAGTTACCATGTTCTGCTTGATTTTAAAGGAAGCAGAAGCAGAGTGTAGCTGCATGTGTATGCTCAGGGCTTGAAAATTTTTAGAATGTCTCACCAGTCAGTCAAAAATTTCACCAGTCAGCATGACCGGACTATAGCCTTGCAATTTATGTTTAAACTTAAATTTAAATTTAAACTAGGCACTTTCTACATAACAATGCATACAAACCCAAAATAAATATACCCTCAGACTTGGGTTGCTTTATTACCTGCGTGCCTGTGGGGTCATGAAGCTTGTATTTTGAATGCCTTTCTTTTGAATGTTTCCAGCAAAAATAAAACTGAAAGCAAAAGCGCCCGGCCTCTTAAGGAGCCAGGTCGTTTGGTTGAAATTGGGAGCAGGGAATCTCCATATTCTCCAGCATGGGACTACTCTACATTCTCCTGCAGAGCTATATATCTATGTGCCGCTCAAACTCTCTTCTCGCGAGAAGAGGGCTGTTTTTCCTTTTGCAAGGGGAAGGGGAGGACTGCAGGATCAGAGAGAGGGACTGAGGGTAAGGAGGCAAGGAGGGAGAGAGGGAGGTAGGGAGCTGTGGCTCGTCAAGCAGCATATTTTCACTCGTCACAGATAAGTGGACGAGTGGATTTTTCAAGCCCTGTGTATGCTGGACTGTAGGAAAGTCAATTTTAATAAACACAGAACAATGATATGTAAGTCTTATGGCAGGAGATTCTAATAAGAAAAGTGATCTTAGATGGGTGGGAGTTTCTTATAAAGAAAATTCTAAAGGCACAACTACAAAAAAATCCAACAAGAAAAAAAAGGTGGAAGACAGCAAAAAAAATATAAAAAAAATTGCTTCACAAAAAGTTCAGAGGAGACCTGAAAACAAACAAACAAAAGGACACATATAGGAAAGCTAGGCCACAAAGGAAAAGTACAGAGAGGCAGTAAAGACTTGCAGGGATGGAGTTAGGAAGGCAAAAGCTGAGAATGAGCTGAGGTTAGCAAGAGACACTAAAAGCAACAAAAAGCATTCTTCAGGTATGCACACAGTGAAAGACAAAGAAAAGAAGTAGTAGCTCAGCTACTCAGTGGGAATGGAAAAATGGTAACAGATGACAAAGAAAAGGCAGAAGTGCTCAATTCTTACTTTAGCTTAGTTCCTCCCCCCCCCCCCCTCAAAAGACAGTCTATAACCTTCAGGCAAATATGAAATACAAGTGGAGGGGACAGGATTGCAGCCAGAGATGAATAAACAAATAGTTAAGGAATACCTTATTACTTTGAATGCGTACAAATCTTCAGGGCCTGATGAACTGCATCCAAGAATGTTGAAGGAACTGACAGAAGAATTCTCAAACTCATTGTCTATTGTTTTCTTGAAATAATGGGAAATGGGTGAAGTGCCGGATGATTGGAGGAAGGCTAATGTTGTCCCTATCTTCAAAAAGGGGAAACCTAGGAACCAGGATAGATTTTAAAAAGTGATTTTTAAAAAAGAAAAGTGATTTAAATCATGATTTAGACCAAATTTTGATTTTTTAAAATTTTGAATAATCAAAAAAATCTGATTTTTAAAATTTAAATTGTGATTTAAATCAAATCCACCCTTCTTGGAACTGCTGGCCAGTCAGCCTGACATCAATCCCAGGGAAAATTCTGGACCAAATTATTCTGGTCACTCTGCAAACACCGTGAAAACAATGCAGTAATAACCAGAAGCCAATATGGATTTGTCAAGAAGGTGAGGTGGTAAGTGCTCCAATGCTGGAGGCATTCAAGAGAAAATTAGATAACTATCTGTCAGATGTACTTTTATTTGGATTCCTGCATTGAGTGGGGGCTTTGGACTTGATGGCCTTAAAGGCCCTTTCCAGCTTCATTATTCTAAGATTCTATGGAATTTGTATGCCTGTTGGAACTGTTCTATAGAATGTTGTAATTGGTATTTATGAATAGTTTGTGTGTGCTTCAAGTTAACCAGCGTTATGGATGGGCAACATATAATGTACAAGTTGTCCTACTATGTCTGATACAGTTCCTTCATTCATAGATTTTAAAATTATAGTAATACTACTGCAAAGCTTGTACTACTGTTCTAGATTGGATGGCTTTTTACTTACCAAGATCTATCTCTCCATTGTTCTGTGCAGGTTTTTGGGGAAAATATAGATCACGTAATTAATACGAGTCTATTAGACAACCTAATTTGAGATTCAGAAGCACTGCATGTTCTGAATTGGGTAGTACTACCTCTGACAGATCAAGTAGAGAGAGTAAAACTATGAAATCACTTTGAATTTGAAAGCTAAGCAAGATTGCAACTGGTTAGAACTTGTATGGGAGACCACCAGGAAATATCAGGGATCCCAGGAAAGAATCCTGCCGGAAACCTCGCGAGAGTTATTGCCAGTCAGACTTATCACTGCTGGTTTAGTTGGACCAGTATCTGACTCAGTGTGAAACAGCTTCTTCTGCTCCAAGATTTTATGCCATTCCTGGAGGGGCAGGTGGTAGTGGTGGTTAGGAGTGCTTTTGTTCAGCATTCTTGTTTTGCTGATTGTACCCTTTCCTAAGGAAGAAAGATCTGGCAAATTTGACTCATTCTTCAATTGCTTCTTGTTCAGATTGCTGTAATACACTAATATTTAGGGTTGCGCTTGGTCAGCATTCAGAAACCACAGGTGGTACAAAATGCTGCTGCTAGACTTTCACTAGGAGTGTCCTTCATAAATCTCATTACTTTGGTTGTGGACCAACTTAACTTACCTCTGTTTCCAGGCACAATTCAAAGTACTGATTTGACTTAAAAAGCTCTAAGCCAGGACACTTGAAAGATTTTTCCTTTCATATGAATCTGCCTATAATATACAATTACCACCTGTTGTATGTCTCACAACCTAGCTTGGTGGGTACTTTAGTAGGCTAGGTTGGTGGGTAGTTTAATAGGGTCTTTTAGGTGGCAGCTCCCAAATCCTGGTGGAGGTGAAATTGGTGCTTAATTTCTTTTGTTTTATGTGGTCAGTAAGGACTGCTGCATTCTGTAGGGCTTTATATGTTGTCTAACATGTCATTGCTATCCAATTTTAATGTCATCTCCAAATTTTATTGCATGAATTTCTCCTGTGTTTCTTAGTTGTGAAGTTTGTTATATTGTATGTTATCTCTGCTGTCTGATAGGCAGATGGTGTGATTTATAAATTTAAAAAGTTTCCAGAAGAAGTTATATTTCCTCAGCCATGGATGATGTCATTATTCCATAAATCCACATATTATTTGGAATTAGACTTAAGAAACATAAGTTATTTGACCTTTCCTTCATGTTTTCAGTGCCTGTTTAAGCCACTAGTATAGTGTTAAGTATAAGAAACATTGGGCCATTTTCACATAAATCTTAAAATACAAAATTTTAAACAACAGCTTCAAGTAGACGTGCATAAGTGATAGCTGTTAATAAGATACAGTTAAAATAATTTTAATCAATATGTTGATGTTTTGTGTGTGTTTTCATTGGTTGTTTCAGGATCTAGGTCAAACAGGTAGGACTTGATAGATTGTAATTCAGTCCTAACAGAACTGTAGTAAACCAAATCTATTGTTGTGCTTATTATGTGACTTCTGATAAATATTGATTTTAATGCTTCTTATTTTATTCCAAGTTTTAAAATAACTTATTTAAATAGAGCTAAGGCCTGTTTTTATGTCTGTGTTTGTATTTAATTTTGATTCAATGAATGCTTGCCAAACTAATATTTTGTAGAGTTGACCAATTAATCTGTCTTTGAGGAGGGGATGTTACCAGACAGACAGTGACCTTCAGGCCAGAAGTATAATTTGTTTTTTCAAATTGGACTATACAAGTTTTCTTTCCAAACTACCCTGAGCTATATAGGGCAGTATACAAACTGGCCTGGCTTGGGCTGTGCCCAATGCTATACAATTGCCTGGACAGCTAAAAAGAATCACATGTGAGATTATCTGGTTTTAGGTCTGTGTATGGTGTTTGGGGCATTAATCCTTTGTTCTGCTTCTGCATTTCCAATCTGGGGAGTGTTATTTTCCAACATACAGTGAATTGATATAGTCTATGGAGGGTATTGATTTCTTAAATTTACTTAAACCCATTCCTGTCAGATGGTTTATGTACAGTGGTCCCTTCAACAACAACAACTTGTTTCATTTTGGTCCTAGGATATTTGCATAGGTATCCCTTTAGATACACAATAGTACTTACTTTTGCATATAAGCCAGAATCCTGTTCTGCAACTATGTGCCACTCAACTCACATGATGTCATCAACCTTGTCCACTTTGGGGGAATTAAAAGTGTCCCCCGGGGTTCCATTAGGATCCCTTTCATGCTGGGTATGCCTATGCTGAAAATTGCTGCCAGTGGTCCCAGAAGTTGGATTGGGCCTAGTGGTGGCAATTTTCAGACATTAGAGAGCCATCCCCCCATTCTACAGTTCTCAGAAGCTTCCCCAGGATGAAGGGGATCCCTAGATCTCTGGGGATCCCCAGAACCTGGGTATGGGAAAATAGGAAAATGGGCATAATTAATTATATCATCATACATAAGAGCATAAGAAGAGCCCTGCTGGATCAGGCCAAGGGCCCATCTAGTCCAGCTTCCTGTATCTCACAGTTGCCCCACCAGATGCCTCTGGGAGCACACGAGACAACGAGATACCTGTCTTCTGATACCACTCCCCTGCATTTGGCATTTTGAAGTACCTTCCTTTTAAGCCTGCCTGATGTAAGACTGTGCAACAGGATTCCGGCCATTGAGTCTGAACGTCTTCTCAGACAATATGATTTTAGAACAGGGAACATTCAGCATCACTAAACTGTTACACAATAGTGCTTTGTAGGAGATTCATAGTTTCCTGATATTTGAAACTTTTTCCTAATAGAAAGTTGAGATAATACTGTCCTTTTATAACAGGAATGCTCATTTATGCTTTTACATTTTGAATAGCAACTGGCTAAGTTCCCAAGAAGATTATTTCTTTCCCCAAAATACTGTGAGTGCCTGGGAGCTAGAACAGTTTGTATTTTAAGAAATAGGTATGTGTGTGTGTGTATACGCACACTGAATGGATATCTTCCCCATCACTGATATTTTCCCTGTGCAGAAAGTTACTTAGGAATATAGAAAGCTGTTTTTGCACTGAGTAAGAACGCAGGTCAGTGTAGTACTGTATATGTTGTCTGACTGCAGCAGTTTTCCCCAGTCCTTTCCCAGATGCTAGGGATAGAAGCTGGGAGCTTTCTCTGTGAAAAGCATGTTTCTTACCTTTGAGCTACTGCATGCACATACAGTCTGCTTTATTGGAATGTGAAATACTTGTCTAAACGATATGATTTAGGGTTAGACAACGCTTACCTGATTGCAATATTGATATCTGTATATATGAGAGACTGGCAATGTCAAATTTTTGGATTTTGTTGGCCAAAGGTTTTTCTCATATACTTGGGTGGATTTTAAATACCTAATAGTTACATTCTTTGCTACCATGCCAGCTGATTCTTACAGGAAAGCAGTTTGGATTCCTGCTGGGAAAGTGTCAGTGTTGACTAAATGATTTACTACTTAAGGAGAGAGATGTTCTCAAATCTGACATTATTCTGGTGTTGTTTTCTCTTCCTGTCTTATTCATAGCTATGTTGAAGGAATTGGTACTCTAGAAATAAGTGGAAATGTCTTAGTAGTAGAGCACCCACCTTTGTACATTGAAAGTCCTGCCTGAAACAGTAGTGTTGCTTCCAGTCACTCTCAACAATACTGAAGTAGATGAATTGACTGGTCTGACTCAGTTTAACACAACTTTCTGTGTTCCTTTGAAATTCTGTCAGAAGCATATGGACAACTATGCTTTTCATGATGATGTGGTTTGGGGCAACTGCATGGCTATACTTCTTGGCCACCCCATGCTATTCATATTAGTTTGAATATTTGAACCCAGATTTGTAGATAGCACCACTTACTTGAATGCTCCCTAAGTTTTCCATAAATTTTTGCATAAATTTTTCCATAAATTCTATTCCTGCTGAGCTTCTTTTCCATTGGAGAGAGACAACTACCTAAGGGCTGCCTTTACTTGGTGATAGTTAATTGCCCTCCCCACTTGTGTACTCAGAATGAGCTAGTTTATAATTTCCGTAGGACTGGGGGTACTGAGCTGAAGCTGTTGTTCTCCCCTTAACATGGAGAAAGAGCACAATTAGTGAGGTCTGCAGTTTGGATGAGCATAGAGCGATTTTTGCTTTTCTGCTTGTTCTCTCTCCCAAACGTGTGTATATGTGGAGACACGATGGGATGACCGGAGCAGATTCTTGCCTTCCACAGGTGAGCCCCTTTTTTTCAACTGGCTGTGTTTTCTCTTATTTCACTGTTGAAAAGTGTCTCCTTTATTGTTTCACTTGTAAAAGCAAGCTTGCAGTGTGTACAAAATTTAATAGAGTTTGTATATGAGGGCCTACTCTTACCTCCCTATCGGTAAAACAAATTCTCTTTTGGCATTTGGTTCTAAGTAAATCAGGTTATTTGCCTATGGGGAAATTGCATACTATTTTCATAATTTAGTCTTTGTGTATATAATTTGATCTATTTCATCAGGCAAACCTACCTAACACTTGGGGTTAGGGCCAAGTTCTCAATTAATTTAGGCATTGAAGCTGGTGTTTTTCCTTTCCTTTTCTTTTTTTTTAACCAAATGGCTGCAAATAATAATGTATTTCATGGATTTATTTAAAAGGGTTTATATTTTAAGTTATTTTATACTAGCTATTATTTCTGTTTGTAATGTTCTATAATCACGTTAAGATTTTTTTTAAAGCTGTAGCAGATTTTAAATAAGTTCGCTTTATTCATGTCAATATAGTTTTCTGTTTGTTCACAGACTTTAAGTGTTTAAGTAACTGGTGACACTTTTAAAAAGGTGCAAGGGTAGTTTCTCATTTTAGTACGAGTGATTTGGCCACTTTAGATAAAATAATAATAAGGATTTGTGGCCTGGTGTTCTGGGTTGTGTGTGTAGGAAACTCATCCACCATTTCCAGCAGTGTGAACATGAATTTGTCTCTGTCTTCAGTTTTAAAAGGTAAGTAATGTTTGTGACTTGGCTCATATACCATGCCAAAGTATGGTTTGCAGTAGGTATAGTTTAAATCTCAAATGATGGTTGAACTTCTGAATCTACAACATAAAAGCATCATTCAGAACTATTTGCATTTGTTTTCATTATTTTCTCCTCCAGACATTCACTCCTATCTCTGTGGTACAGTTGCCACTGCGTAACTGTGGTTTGTCAGTTCAGATATCATGCTAAGCTAAAGATGGGCAAAGTGTAGCCTTTTAGATGTTACTGGCCTGCAACTTCTACCATTCTTAACTGGCATAGGACATTGGTGAAGAATGCTGGCGGTTGCAGTCCAAGAACATCTGGAGGGCCACACTTTGCATGTCTCTTTGCCAAACTATGGTTAAAAGTGTGCAATATGAAATTGTGTATATACACAAAAATGTCAGCAACAGAAGCTCTGAAACATCATCCCTTTTTGCTGTGCCTTCCTGTATTTACATTCTTCTGTAGTTGTACTGTTGGAGCCAGAGGAAAGTGGTAGCTTTATAATAAAAATATAAATTTGTGTTGTATAAAAACTTTATGTATGGGTATAACAAATAGTCTGTTCTTATTAATTGGTTTTTAATATCACTCACATTTCAGTGCTTGTATGCCTTGTTGTAGGCATAACAGTTCCATTTCTGCAGACTCAGCAGGGAAAATCCCAATTGCTGAATCTCATTTGATGTCCTTATTTCCTTGTCATGTATGTCTTTCTTTATAGTAATACAGTTCTCTTAAACATTTCAGAATTGCAAAATGTTTAAGGTTCTTATGCCTAATATAATATTGCATGAGTTCTTTTATTTCAAATTAATTCTTTAGAAGAAAAGGCCAAATGAACAACTGCATAAAATAAAGTGTACAGTAACAATATTCGACTATAGAAACATGTGTGAAAGAGGTCATCTTTAATTAGTCTTGGCATCATCAACAAATATACAACTGGCATCTGTGCGGCATGTTTTAGTCTCGCATTACTGACAAGAGCCTCTTGTGCAGTGGGTTTTATTAGCAAAACCATGCAGTGTCTTGTAGAATCTTACAACTCCACGTGGTGTCTTGGATAGCTTCTTATGTTTATTCTCTTCAGGGGAGAGGGAATTGCGTGTGAACAGAAGCAACACCTGCCTTTTGGGTACAAGAGCCATAACTGGCCACAGTTTTAGCAATAATGTATAAGGTAATTAGAAAGGAGAAAACTATCTAGTAGGTCTTTGGAGAAGAAAGCACTATGTCTATATTTACATTCTTATCAAATTGAGACCAAAGAATTATTATCATCTTAATTTTTACCTTGTGTTTTTATGTGTACTCATTTGTGAAACTTGAGGTAACAGTAAGATTAAGAACTGCAGGAAGTTTAAATGGCTACATGACTGCCTAAAATAATTTCAGCTGTATTAGCCATAAGTAATAGTTCTGTAGTCTTGTATCGTAAGTAATGAATGATACAAAACAACTGGCCACTTCATCATAACACATCTCTCAGTTTGAGAATAGCATTTTTGGAACAGAACTTTAAATATTGGGTATTTGAAAATGAGGATACCATATCAATTTGTCATTCTTTTTCTCTCAAGTAACAGTTCACCTTTTTGAGTAATTCAGATTGGATCTTACATGGGAAAGATTCCAGCTTTTAATGTTTTTTTAAATGTTTTTAAATTAAAGAATATAAAGAAAAAAAAACCACAGAAAAACTTAAACTATTCAATTACATGTAAGTTCCCCCCTCCACTGGGACCATTCAAGATATGTTGCATCAGTCCACTTCCAAAACTGCACTGATTTTTTGAAGGTGTGCAACCCTTCCCTTTAATACATAATAAATGAAAACTCTCCAGCTATCTCTAAAAATATTCTTATTTGTCAAATGCTTTTGAACCTTAATATCACAAATTAACTTCTTATTAATAGTTATATTCCATACTTCTTTATATCAGTTATTTGACTGAAATTCATGGTTTAATTTCTTTCTTTTTTATTAAAAAAAATTAACATTGCTGATGTTAAACTTGTTATCAATTCTTTTACTATCCAACTGCATTGTGCCTTATCAAATATTGTTAACAAAGCTATTCTAGGACTTAACTCTATATTTAATTTTGATATTTCATTAATTTATTTAAAAACCAGCCTCCAAAATTTTATTACATTCTTATATTCTCACCACATATCGAGAATAGGTGGCTACATACTGATCACATCTCCAACATAAATTCAAAAATTTGTTATCCATACAATTCAGTTTTATCTGTGTAAAATACTATTTCCATTCTAGTTTATAATAATTTTTTCTTTCTTTCTTTTTTTACTGACATGCATTTTATTATCTTTTGTCCCAAATGTTTTCCATACTTCAGTACTTATTTCCCTTCCCAGATCCACTTCCCATGACGCCTTAAGTGTGTTATGTTGGTCTTCCGCTTCTAATATATATTTTACTTATTATCCCTCTCATTAACTTGTCTTGTTTTTCCCTTAATACAACCATCTCTTCGAATTTCATAAAGTCTCTACATTTCTTACTTTTTCCACTCATTCTTTAGTTCATTATCCTAGTTATATTAAGCCAAGATTGGATTCTCTTCCAAAACTAACTTTGTTTTTCTTGACTCATCTTCTCCAACCAATCTTTTAATCAATTAACTTGTTTTTTTAATTAATATTTTCCCCAAACTTTCTTTTAGGTTACTTGGACATTTATCTGATTCTACTACTAGATGTAATGGAGAGATTGAAGGAGTAAATATTTTCCTAAATTTATTCCAAATTTCCAACATATTTTATAAAGATTTTGTTCTCTATCTTTTTTAAAAAAATAAGGATCATAGTTTGTTTAAAAAGAATATTTTCAAAACTGCCTGACACTTCTCGAAATTCTAACTTTGCCCATATTAATTTATTAGGTTGTGATATAATATCCACCATATATTTCATTTATACCCATTTGACTGGGTATATAATAATGCTTTATATTAGGAAGTCCTCCTAATTTTTGCAGTCTATACTATCTGCTTTAAAAATTAATCCTTGCTTTTCTATCATCATTACAAAATGTATTAAATATATTTTGCCATTCTTTCAGTTCTTCTGTTATCTTAATCGATAATATCATAAACAGAAAATCAATTTTAGGTAAAATCATTTTACATGCTGCTAGTCTACCCAAGAAGGGACGTGGTGGCGCTGCGGGTTAAACCGCAGAAGCCTCTGTGCTGCAGGGTCGGAAGACCAGCAGTCGTAAGATCGAATCCACGCAACCGAGTGAGCTCCCGTCGCTTGTCCCAGCTCCTGCCCACCTAGCAGTTCGAAAGCATGCAAATTCGAGTAGATAAATAGGTACCACCTCGGTGGGAAGGTAACGGCGTTCCGTGTCTAGTCGCGCTGGCCACGTGACCACGGAAACTATTCGGACAAACGCTGGCTCTATGACTTGGAAACGGGGATGAGCACCGCCCCCTAGAGCCGGACACGACTGGACTAAATGTCAAGGGGAACCTTTACCTTTAGTCTACCAAAGCATGATGATCCAATTTTCCTAAAATCATTAAATTTATCTTTAATTTCTTGCTTTAATTTAAAAATTTTCATCTTTTAAATATTGTAAATTTTTGGTGATATATATACTTGAATACTTAACAGTAGAACATATTTTAATTTCAAATGTAATGTACATTTTAATGGTGTTTTTACACATTTTGGTGTAATATGAAAGCAAAAAGCTCAGTAGCCAAAATCCCATTGCTTAGTATAGTAAATTGTGCTACAGTAATCTCACTGAATCAGTGGGGATTTGGTGAGTCAACTCCTCTGTAAATTCCATTGATTCAAATGGGTCTACTCTAGTTGTGACTTACTACAGTAATGTTACCACTAGAGTAGGCCCATTTGAATCAATGAGATGTAGAGAGGAATTGACTTACTAAATCCCTAGTGATTCAGTGGCCCTACCCGAGAATGACACTGAGCAACACGATTTCAGTTATTGTTTCTGGAGGAGTGCTACAGCAGCACTAGTTCTTTAAACTTGGTGGAGCTGCCCTGAGGTTTTCTGGGGTATGAGACTAGGCACTGAATGACTGTTGAGATGTTTTAAGGTGACGTTTTTAACATGCCATTGAATTGCTTTGTAGCAAACTTCTACGTACAGAGCTGCAATATACGGCTAGTATCATTGTGCCTGCATCAATTGAAATCAAACTTGTTGTGCATATTGATACAGTGATGTAAACAATATAACAATTTTTCTCTGCTTTGAAAATTTTAGTCATTTAATGGGCAAAGTTCAAAGAATTCGTTTTACTGGCCTTCTTGAGAAATATTTAATTAAGGGAGAGGCTATTAAAGGTATAATAGTTATGTATCCAGTGTTTGGTCCAGAGGAATGGTGCCGGAAGGTGGCAAGAACACCTCTAAACAGCTTCCTGCTCACTTGTTGGACTCCTGTTGCCAATTGAAGGAACGGCACTTTTCATTTGTACAAATTAATTCAGATGCTATAATCTATGTAGTTCTTCAAGGTTTCGGGTGTAGTCATTGAGACAATACAAAGGACATGCATTTTGCAGCTATTGGTAATATTCTTCAAGAAGCCAATAGTGGTAGTCCACTGAGGAAATGGGAGGTATTGGATTTGTGGAAGGGAGAAGTAAGTAAAGGGGCATGGACAGGTGCAGTGCTGAGGATGGGTGTGGGTGGATTGTCCCCTTTGGTGTCAGTGAGGCAGCATATTGCTTGCTGATGCATTCATACTCATCCTCTTTGCATTCCTGTGATTGCACCTGCACTGGCACTATGATAGCTGTTGATGGTGTAACTGGAGATTCAGACTACACAGCAAGAGATGGTCTCTGTACTTAAGTTCAATGACCTAGGAAACAACTATACTGTTAAAGAAGAATTCACTGAGCCAAAGGCAGGCTTATTTCATGGAGAAAGGAGAATGAGTGTGGACAGCTTGCTGCCGCCATTTGTATTCCACAGGCTGGAATCCCACTGAAAAAGAAATAGCTATAAAACATTGTGTCTCAGAATCATCCTTGATTGAGTAGCATGCACAAGATATGTTTTGGGGCATGTCATTTTTGTTAGTAATCTGCATAAGCTGTGGAACTAGTTTCTCACAACACCAATGAATTTTAGATACTAAAATTATACACCAGGCTTAAGTAACCTGGTGTATAAAGCTGAACAGAACTGTAGTTGTCTATTAATTTATTATGAATAAGACTCTAGTCTCTAAAGTTTAAAATCAATGTTTTATTTTCTTGTCATAATGATAGCATGATCCTTAAAAAAACCTTTAGTTGAGATAAATTGCTAAAATCATCAGTAAGAGAAATATTTAAAAGGAACTGAACTGTAGGGTTGGATCTTTCATCCCTTTTTTTGTCTCTAGGATTTTTTCAGTGCTTTTAGTTGTAATAACCAAGTTCTGTTTTGTTCTGAGAGTTCTTTTGGAAACTCATGGAAATGTTCTTGATTCGTCAACTCGTAGGCTGATGTTCATTGGCTCTGATTCTCTACACATCAGATCTGACAGTTTATGTGCATGTTTTGCATTTTCTTTTGAGAACATTTTTTCTGCGATCCCGTAATGCTTACTTCTGAGTGAATTCATGTAGGACTGATATGAAAGTGACTGGAATATGGATGGACAGATCCCTCTTGGTCTTGTACCTTTGGTTTCCAATTTGTAAATATGTTAAATAATATTCATGATTTCAGTTAACATCCTATCTGTTTCATATATAAGTTGAAATCCTGTTGCCATAACAACATGATGTAAGGCTGATGATATAATCAGCTGCAGTGTTTTTTCTTTTTCTTTTTGAAAATTAAACATTTCCAGTCTCTGTCCTGAAGCTCCTGGTGTGATGGTGGTGATTTTTGGTAATTAAAAAGACTTTGTTCTTCCTTCCTGTGGTCCTTACAGCTTCCTGATGATAAAAGGGATGACATGGGAACTTCTGGACTGAGGTCAGAAATTTCTGAAAAATCACTGCTGCTGATGTCATAAGCCTTACTGAGCATAAATTGGCAACAGGATTCAGCAGTTGTCTGTTTCATATATCGTCTAAGCAAATTTCATCTATTCCCTGACATTATACTAACATATTTGCACAGCATTTGGTTTTATAGAATGCTGGAAAGGCGTTATTAGGAGATGTAAAAGTCTTTGACTTGGCTACTTCAGTGATAAGCAGAAGTACCTGTATTCCAGTACGCAGGCAAATTCATACTACCCTCTCTAACCGCTATTTAAAAACAGTGCTAGACTACCTGCTCATAGCATTAAGGCAGGGGACAATAAAAGGGAGGGTGAAGGAGATTTATTTACAAAGCAAGCCTGTGAATGTTTACCAGTAAATTAACCTCTTTATGCTTGGCAATTAAAAATGCCCACGTTCTTCTGGATCTTTTGACCACTATTTTACAAAACCTAGGAGTACAGAGCCCAGGTGTTTCAGTTTATTCTTGCTTTCCATTAAGGTGAGAGACTTCTGACTGCACTAGTTCAAAAAATTGCTGTTTCCTGAAGAAATATCTAAAGAAAATGTTATGTCTAGTTTATATGTTTTGGAAATGTTTCAATGGCAGTTCCGCCTTGTTTTTTAAGCTCTTTTCCTTACTGTAATTTGAATTTGTGAGAGTTGATACAGTGTAGTATGGTTAGATTGCCCAATCCCCACTTAGTTTTGGAAACTCACTGGGATGGTGGGAGACTATGCCTTGAACATCTCACATACCTTAAAAACCATATTAAGAATACCGTAAGACAGAAGCAAATTGATGGCACATAACAATATCATAAGAAATGTGAATTTGAGTAATACAGACTATATTAAAAAAAACAGGAAAAAGCCTAGATGAATCAGAGAACATGTTATTTTTTTTAATGCTCATCTTACCATGAAATTTATTGTTGTTTTTCTTTTAGAGCAGTGGTTCCCAACCTTCAGCTCCTAGTTGTTCTTGGATTAAAACTCCCAGAAACCTTTACCACTAGGTGTTCTGGCCAGGATTTCTGGGAGTTGTAGTCCAAGAACATCTGTGGACCCAGTGTTGAGAACTACTGTTTTAGAGAGTTTAACATTTCTGTTAATGTCCATCCAGGAATATACTTTGCCGCTTCTCCCCCCACTCCATTTTTTTTCATGCCACCTGCTAACACGGTTAAGTGAAAAGAGATAATCTTTTGGTTGATGGCATTTAAAAAGAGAGAAGCTTTTCAGGAGTGATCATAGTGAATTTCTGAGTTTCAGCCTGAGCTTGGAGATGCCTGTATTTTTTTTTTGTCTGATTCCTTAAAAGTCCTAGTCTGACAAATTATTTTGTTCTTCATATTAAATTTGGACTGTATAAATGGCCAGGAAAGGAGCTACAGCTGGTCCCTTCAACTAAAAGCTAGCAACAGTTCATTTCTGCTTGCATAGAGGGATGTGATAAAAGTCATAGCACACCTTGGCAGAATCTCATTTGTATGTAATAATCAAGGGATTTTGTTATTGGTGATGGTGTAGTTGTTACAGTATGTAGAGGATAGAAATGAATAAACAGAGGGAAGGGAATGTAAAGATCAGGCGCATCAAAGAACTGTCTTTCCACAGAATACAAGGAAAAATGCTAATCATGTCAGGCCTTGCAGTCCAAATGTTAGTCAGAATTCCAGCCCAGGAACTGCTTCTTATTATCTTCAACAGTGGAAGTAAAGAGAGCTGTTCTGACTTGCTCACACTTACTGATAACTTTGTTGGGAGGATCCAGGTAACCCAGCAGGTTTCTAGTGCTTAAAATATACATATGAGTTTGTATTTTACTTTCTTGACCTTTATCTTTAAGAACTGAAATATTCTCACTTGAATTTTAGGCATCTATGTAAATCTTATAATTCCAAAGTTTGAAATTGCTGAGTTATTGCTCCTTTTTCTGTATCCTTTGTTTTCATAATCACTGTATCCTTTGTTTTCATAATTTAAAAAAGCATATTTGATTAAACATACAGCAGATACATATTAAATTACTGTTCCACTTGAACTAGGTTTATTTGACATGTATTTAAAGTGGATGTTAAAATACAGTATTCCTTATATTTAAGGCTCGTCTACATTGGCCCTTTTGAATCAGGACTGGTGTGGTCTAAATAGGGTTGCTTGAGGTTGGATGGGGTGCAATATTCCATTTGGTCCAGTCCTCACATCCAAATGGCATATGGACCTCAAGCGACCCTATTTAGTCTGGCTCCTTCTGCTGTCAATTTTTGGTATTGTGAAATGGCTTAATAAGCGAGCCACTTCAGGATATAGATAAATAGAACATTTTCCCTGCTTCTTAGTGGAGGGCAGGGGCAATGAAATTATTATTTTTTTATTATGCTAGGCCATTGCTGATATACTGCATCATTTAGATTAATTTTTTTAAAAATATTATCTTTGCCTTGTCTGAAGTGTTGATTGAGAAGCTGCCTGCAGCTGAAACTAAAACACTATTGAAGTCATTCTACTGTAAATGGTAACACAGGGAAGTGGCAATCACTCTGTATTTTTTAGCAAAAAGAATCCCTTGTCTCTTGCATTAAAAACTACTTCTATGAACAGTGTTTTACCACCACCCACTCCAGTGGAATATGGTCACTAGGCAATGCTGCAGTAATACAAAGCATTTCTTTTTTCCCCCCAGAGACTGTTCAGTTAATTAAATATAATTAGTTTAGCTGCCTACGTTATTGGTTATGTGCTATAGTCTTGAAATATGTTAAGAGGTCCAGCAGAATCAATGGTGTCTCACTCACTTACTGGTCTCTTGGTGTAGAATATCAACTACAGCAGCCTGGAAGCCCCATTAAAATGGGTCTGAACAAACCAAGTTTTCCAACAGACATGGAATTTCCATAGTTCTTAGACTTCAGCCCTCAGAAATCTGCAAGAATTCTCCCAGCCAGAATTCTGGGGGATTTAGCAGAAACGACAACACAACACACAAAACAAAAAAACCAGTCATCTCATGTGTTTTTAACTACTGCTGAGGGATAAAGGCCCTGTCTTGAAGATGATGTGTCTTCATGAAGAGGAAGCAGTGGCTGGGAGGAGGTAAGCTCCGTGGGAGCTGCAAGACCTTAGGCGGCCTGGTTGTCTCCCTCCCCATTACAATCTGTACAGTATGTCTCTCAGGAAGCTGTTGAGAACAATTCTGCTTGATGCATCTGTTAATGCAGTGGAAACATAATCTCAGAATGGGATCTGTAAGGTGTCCTGTTGTCAGTGTTTAGTTAACACTGTCCTATGTTGTGCTCCATTTCCATGTGCTTCATTGCATCACTCTCTTTGGAAAACCAGAGAACCATACACAGAGCTCTAGCCAGTGAGAGGAGATGTTTGGGATGCATTGTGTCATCCGTCCTGTTTATCTCCAATTTCCCATCAGTTTTGAATTTTGTTAGAATAGTCAGCTATGTCTCTTGTAGAAGTTCATCAAGACCTGTAGGAAAACCCTCTTGATCCAGCAATCTCTCTTCCATTCCTGCAAAGGAAGTTGGAATTTTAAAATTAAGCTGGAACAGAAAAAAAAATGTAACAGTAGTATGCAGTGATGCATCCTTGCCCTCAGATAACAGTCTGCTTGCCCAGCAGAAAATACCAAATTGATCACACGGGCAAAAATCCTGTTGAGGAGATTTTTGCCAGTGTAATCTGGATCGGGCACTAGAAATACTTAATTTAAATTTATAGAGAGTTTCTTATTCCCGTTTCAGATTCCAAGGCTCTCTAGGGTTCCCTTTTGCCCTAGGGAAGCCTTTGGGAGCCTCAAGACATTGAGAGTGGATTTAATAGTAAAGAATTGCTGCCAGATCACCTCAGTGACAACTGTCAGCAATCCTGCAATGTTTTTTTAAAAAATAAAATAAAAGGCTCCTGAGGCGCCCAAAGACTTTCCTCTGAAAAAAAAAGAGGTTTAGGAAGCTTTCCATTAATTTAAATTAAATATTTATGGTGTTCCATTTAGTTATGATGGCATAAATGTACAAAACAGGATTTTGCCTGTTGTCTTATAGTATGTGTAAGTCCACAGAACACTTTTGAATGCAACTGTGGTTGTTGTGGTAGCTCTGAAGTCCTGGGAAGTCAACTTTTGCATGGATAGTGACACTCCCTATTACCAAACCTGTGTTCCCCAACATCGTATCTGTTGACCTGGGAAAAATGACTTTTAGGCAGTGGACACTTATAAGCAAATGCGTTAACGGAATCAGTAATATATCCAGTGGGTCCAATGGCAAATTCTTGCCACTGGTATAATTTTTGGTGGCCCAGAGTGGAGGCAAGAGAAGGGTTTACCTCCTTTTGAATATGGCTCCCACCCACTGCCTACACATGGACCTTATTGGACTACTCCTGCTGCAATCTTGCATTCACCAGAATAAGGTTTCACATCTGTGGAGTAAAAATTGGGTAGACTTCTAAAGGAAATCAAATATACAAAATCAAATGAGGAAGATAAATGTTATGTGGCTGAAATACATGTCATTCCATGGGACTAGAAATATGAAATATACAGTGGAAAAACTTCAGTGCTTGAAATACTTGCAGTAGTGTTCTATAAATGCCGAGTTATTGGCTAAATTAAATTATTGCCAGATATTTTGCAAGGAGGTGTAATTTCAAAGTAATTTCTTTGTTGTTGTTACTCCTTCCTTTAGGAGTCTGGAAACATGCCAGAAATACAATACCCTTCATAGCCGTTGCTTTTTAAAACAGGCCATGGCAGTTTCAGCTTCAGCCAGCTGCCAGTATACTTGATAATTAGTGAGTAAAGGGTGAGTGTGGTTCCAAACTTTTGTCTTTTCTGTGGCTACTTTGCTGGCTGGTTAGACTATTTTAGCAAATATTTTCATTTAAGATTCAACAGTCTTTTCTTTGTTTATGTGTATAATGTTTACTGTGTTATGTTGAGTGCTTTGAGGAAAAATAAATTGTAGGATGGTTTGTGTAATTTTAAAAAAGGATGGTGTATAGTAATCGACTATCACAGAATAGTTGCAGTGGCAAGGTCACCTTTACTGAAAACAGACACATGAAATTAAAGTCAGACTGTAAATCAGAACTGGGAAATATGTGATAACTCCAAATGTTAATGAACAACTCTTCTCATGATCCTCATTATTGACCAGGCTGATTTGGGCTCATGGGAACAGGAAATCAACACATAGGGCCCAAAAAGTAATTGTGTAATTCAAAACAGCAAATTGCTGCTAAATAGCAAGGCGATGATCACATGAAGAGGTGTGCCCCAATTGTGCACATACCTAGTAATGCAACTGGCATCTTGTTAGTGGCAATTTGTTGTTTAAGTTAAACTGGCACAAACGAATCACCAATAGGTTTCTGGTCATGGTGAGTCACAGGTTATCCAACTCTTATTTTGAATCGTAGTAGAAACATCTATTCAAATGATGAATCCCTTCCAGGATTGCACGGAAGGAAGTTGGGAATAAGCCTTAAGCTCCATCTCCTGCTCCTTTTGGAGTTATAAGCAAGTGAAAGAGAAGATAAAGGGTTCGAATGAATGTGGGATCTCCTGGTTCATTTACTGAGTTTTCCATACACTGAAGAGTTTCTCATCTGCTGTCAGATATGATAAAACAGTATTTTCCAAACTGGTGTCCTCCAGATTTGTTGGGCTGCATTCATAGCTATTGGCCTTGCTGACTAGGAAAGCTAGAAGTTGCAGTGGCTAGAATAAAACAGAATAATATTGTGTAGTTAGCATTGTGTGTTTGCCTCTCTATGTGTGTATGAGAGAAAGTTGGCACTCTGATTAGGGTTGTATAGCCAATATTTATTATCCATGTATTATCATTTATTATCATTTATGTATTATTTATTACATTTATTCTCTGTTTTACCACTAACAGGTAGTGCTCAGCTTACAGACTTCTTAATACAAACAGATAAAACCACAGTTAGCTAAAAATCATAAAATCCGATAACCAACCCAAATGTAAACAATTAAAATCAAGTAAATCCGTTGAAAATAATTTTTTTTAAAAAAAAGACAATGCAAAGGCAATGTCATGGGACAAGTTAAATGTGTTTTTACTCCCTTATTAAAATCAGGCAAAGGAAACAGATTGTGCCTTGGAAGGAGTGCATTCCTTAGACTGAGAGCCACACAGGCTCTTTCCTGCATGTTTGTTAGGCAAGCCTCTGAAACTGTTGGTATTTTTAATAGAGCCTGTCCTGAAGATTTTGAAGTCTTGACAGACTCATAATGAGATAGGCAGTCCTTTAGATAGCCAGGCCCCAAGCTGTTCAGGGCTTAAAGCTAAGACCAACACCTTCAATATGGCTCCGGAAGGAAGTGGCAACCAGTGTAGATCTTTCATTATTTGGGGTCAAACTTTTCTGTAAAGTGACATTGTTTGACTCACTTGTACATAAATTCAAATGAGAATTTGAAAAATATGATTTGTGCTGTCCGTGAATAATAATGGAAATTGTGCTTGTAGGTTTCTCAGGTCTTACCATGCAGTATTAGCTTTACTGAGGACAGAGTGTACCCTACAGAGGGAGCGTGCACCATCTAACCCTAACTGTTGCTTATAGTATCTAGGCCCTAGGTTATAATGTACCAAAAAAAGTATTTATTAATTTAGGACCAGAGTAGTCATGCTATTAGTTTAAGAATATCTCATTATCCTGTCAATTTTATTTGGAGCAGAAAATACGTTTAGATATAAATTTATCCATTTAACAGGTATTCATTTAAATGTGTTCTATTGTACTTGGTTTCCATGGGAATAGTGTACAGCTAATGTTATTTATAAGGTGGAAGTGAAATAGGGTGTCTAATGGGACCCCCTGTTGCTCTGATGAGGAGGCTTTAGGGGGTGAAAATAAAGGCTTATGAGATTTTAAATGAAGTGTAATGGAAATCTCTTATAACTGCTTGTAAAAGACCAGCAATAACAATAAACAAATACTTGTTGGTTATTGGAAAAACACACCCTGGAAAAGTTTAGTGTCAGCTTTTGATTTTTTTCTCCACTTTTATTTTCAAAATTTTGATTGTGTGTATGCTGTACTGAAGTGTTAGTGTGAATGAAAACTTCCCATGCTTATCTTATGGTAGTCTCCATTACAGCCACTTGTTTTACACACATATATAATCATTTGTAATATTTGTTTAGGCTGACATTCTCATTTATTGACTTTCTGTTGAGATAGATTTTACAAACATCAGACTAAACTTTCAGTTCTCTATTACATGCTTAAAAATACTTTCCTTTTGGATGTTTTCTTGCTTAGTCAGTCTTATATCAAAGGCTCTTCTGAATGTTAAATAGTAGAACTTATTTTTGTGAATGCTGCCTACTTCCCAGAGTTGCTTGTTAGTGTCTCCTGCAATCTGTACATGTTGATACAGATCTAAAATCTTTTCTTTTGTCATTGCACCATGGAGGAAACATTCAGTTCCTAACAGAACTACTTCTTTCTGAATTGCATTTTTTTCTATCTCTCCATCAGTTTACCAAGTTATTCAGTTTAGCCTTTCATCTGCTCTAGCTACCAATGTTTAAGAAGCAAAATAGCTGCTCAATTTTTAATTAAATAAAATCATGGAATTGTAGAGTTGATAAAGCTGAAGGATTACCTGCTACAAAACATCTGCTTTTGCTTCCTTCAGCATTCTGCATCAGACATTAGAATGGTGAAGAAATAATCAGTTCAACATTACAAGAGTACAGTATTTCACATACTTCTTTACTTCCAGAGATAAGTCAGTGAATGCAGTAGTTTGGAGTTATGGGGAAATGCAGACGTTATTCATAAAACTAAAGACTTCTAGAAACCAACCACTTGATGAAGCCAAAAAACCCCAACCAAGCATCTCTGACAGATAAAAGCCTGTAGTGAAGAAGAGCCTGTCATCTTCTACAGTGAAGATGAACAGCCTTTGTGGTCAGAAACTTTTTCCCACTGTTTTGTTTGTTTCCTTCTTTGTCAACATTCGCATCACAGTGTTGTACAATGTGTTAAGCCATGCAATTCTTCTTGTGTTTTTGTTATTTAACACCCCACCCCCTGATGATTGAGTGGTTGTTTCTGAGATGTTATTTCTTGAGATTTATATTCAGGACTTTAAAGTCAAAGTATTGAATTTGTTTTGGAGTGAAGTAGTGACAGTCTTTTAAAAATGTTTTTTCCTCCATAGAAGCATGTGTTCCAATGTGATTCCTTTGTGACTACCTATCTAAATTGCTCTTCTTATCCAGGGACTGACTGGAGATTCCCTGTACAGGGATAAATTGGAAAACATCACAGAATATGTAGTTCATTTCTGTTCAACTTGCTTAGCAGAGAAACACTACTATCACTATGCTACAATCTGAAGCCATACCAGAATTCGTATGTTTATAACAAGTACTCTTCCTGGTACCTCACTGTGTTTGGAGAATTAGATCTTTTTAAGTGAAAGAGAACCAGTAGAAGCTCATGCTCCTGTAGTAAGTAAACAACAGTTTAAACCAAGAATACTCTATTCCTTTTTCTCTTTAGTTCTTTCCTTCCGTAGCTACTAGCAGGTAGTTGATTCTGCAGTCCTGTCCAGTGATATTTGTTCAACCAAGGGTAAAATCAGACACAACCAAATTCAAAATGTTATTTGTGTGTGTGTAATGTAATAGTTACAGCTGTCATATCTCTGCTTATATTTTATTCTGCTTTGTTGATAAAGCATATGCCCAGTCAGTGCTTTATTTTCAGTCTATGCAAGCAACAGTCAGATAGATGGTCAAAGAAAAAATTCTGATCTAGACCTTCAGTTGTATTAAAGGCTAGTGCTAGACTGTTATTAGAGTTCCGCACACTGGTGAAATAGAGAGTTGAAAGGGACATTGGTTACCACCTGAGTGCAGGTTCTGCAGCATTGGATACATCTCTGTGAAATTGCTGTTCAACCTTTGCTTAAAGACTCCCCAGTGATGGACAGCCTATCAGTTTGTGGGGGAAGCTGATCAGCGTTCAATCATTAGCAGCTTTCTTCTACAGTTAGTTTAAGTCTACTTCCCTGCAGTTTCCAACCATTGGTTTTAGTTCAGCAGAAACCCTGACTCCATCATTAGACTGGAATTGGCTGTTAAATAATAATAACTGCTGCCAGAAATAGAAACATCTCCTTTCCTTGTAATAACACCTAGTAAATCAAAATGTAGAACATATTTATGCTGAAATTCCCCCTGTGTCACTCTTCTTTAATGCCTTCTGTTTATAGGCAATATTTTCATGTACTGTTCCCAAAACAAAAACTTAAGAGGTCATGTCTCGACTGTAGACTGCTTACATCAGATGAATAGCAACTGTGTTTTTGTTGCATGATATCCCATGATATTCTTGTGGCCCAGCTGGTAAAATATGGGCTAGATGATGATACTGTTAGGTAGCAGATTAATGGGCTGTACCCCAGAGTGCTCGCCAATGATTTTTTTCTCAACTCAGAGAGAAGTGACAGAAAGGAGTCTGAAGGGTTTTGTCCTAGACCCAGTGTTGTTCAACACCTTTATAAATGGCTTGGATAAAGGAATAGAGGGGATACTCATCAGATTTCAGGAGGATGAATAAAAAAAAAAACTTAAAGGAGAAACATGGAGAAAATAAAATATCCACGCAGAATAGTAGCATTTGTATTTTGTAGCTGGAATATTTGCCTTCAACATCAACCAGTGTTTGTTGTACCAGGCATAATGTGTCGATTTGTGGCATGCCCATACATACCCGTTTGGAATCCCATAAATAACTTGTGAGTTGCATAATTACTGCTTTAGACAAGAATTGGCCACTTTTGTTTTTGTGGAAAAAATGGAACTATGCATATTTTTTTTGGTACATTTTAGTTGCATGACATTGTTTTCCAGTTTAGACTAGCCCCATTCATTTTCCTTGGAAATTTTACTCCATTCAGCAGTGGTTCCACAATTTTTTCAACTCACGGCTCCCTTCACTTACTGACCACTGGCCGTGGCTCCCCCAATATGATATTTTGGGTGAGTGGGGAGAAGAATGGGGTGATGCCCAGGCTGGGTAGTACTTCCATGGCTCCCCTGGCTGATTTTGGTGGTGCCCTGGGGCACCATGGCACACAGTTTGTGAACCACTGTCATTCAGTGTTACTTGCTTCTGGGTACTTTGCATAATTTTAGTTGTGTAACTTGACTTTTGTGTCCTGAAGTATCATTTCTGGAAATCTTGGAGCCATTGAGAGGGAAAAGTAATTTTGAGGGGTGGTTGCGGGACTGAAATATATGCATTATATATTCCCATATGAAACTTAAACTTGTTACTATTATAGCTTATAATACGCTTTGTTCATAACATCACATAACATATAAAACTGCTATTTGGCATTGTCATGATCCCACGTGGCCCTTGATTGTTTCACCAAACAAAGAGCTCACATTATGTGTCTTTCAGCTGCCACCAGTTGATTACCATATTTTTCCATTTATAAGACGACCCAAAGTATAAGACGACCCCCCCTTTTCTAACCCCAAATTAGAAAAAGCAGGGATCAAAGGGCTCCCTTTTTGCTAAGCCCCGTCCGTGCCTTGGCAAAAGGCAAGGCAAGCGGCTGTCAAAGCGACTGCCGCTTTTTCTTGCCTTTTGAGAAGGCATGGAGCTTAGCAAAAATGAAGAGAGCAACGCCTCCCCTTCCTTTTTGCTAAAGCCCCGCACCCCTCGCCTTTTGAGAAGGCATGGAGCTTAGCAAAAAGGAAGAGAGAAACGCCTCCCCTTCCTTTTTGCTAAGCCCAGCGCGCCCCTTGCCTTTTGAGAAGGCACGGAGCTTAGCAAAAAGGAAGGGAGCAACACCTCCCCTTCCTTTTTGCTAAAGCCCCGTGCCTTCGCAAAAGGCAGTGGTAAAGAGCTGCCTTCCGTGTATAAAACGAACTTCAATTTTTTCTCAAATTATTTAAGGAAAAGGTGTTGTTTTATACACGGAAAAATACGGTACATCAACATTGTTTAATATTAATAATAGAGGTCCAGGCAATGTGTCATTTTTAAAGGAACCAAATAGAAATTGTTTATTGTTACAGATTATGATAGTTCAAGCAATGTTGTTAACTCTTAACAAACATCCTCCTTCATCCACTCTCAACCACCACTCTCCCACCCCAAACTCCAAAACTCTTAATCTCTTCAACTAAAACTCCCCCTCCTGCTGCTGACTCTCTTATATCTCGTGACTCCGCCCCTCCAGCACTCCCATTGGTCTGTGCAGATATCACATTAATATTCATGACCTGGGCGGATTCCACAGGCATATTTAAGGAGTTTTTAAAAATGTCAGCCTCCGTTTTGTACAAGCAAAATTCTGAATGTAGTCTATACTGAAGAGAAAGCTGTGCCTTGTATTACCTACGTATGCATACCTTTGTTAAATCTCTTGCCTTTGTATTGTATCTCTCTTCTCTGAACTAGAACAAAGGTTCTAGAAGAAGCCAAACAGCAGTCTACAAGTAATGAAAACCTCCATATACAAGGTGCAAAAAATGCATATTGAATCTGAATGCTGTGTTATGTATATGTGTGTGTGTGTGTGTGTGTGTGTGTGTGTGTGTGTATGTATTTCTATTCCACTTTTCTCCCAGTAGAGATGAAAGACAATTTACAAAGAATTTGAAGATACAAATATTAAAACAATAAAAACTCTGGACAAAAGGATTTCAGTCTGTATTTAATTTTTCTTATAGTGGCTGAAGTCCTGCTGCCTTTTTACACAGGAAGATGCCAAATGACATAACATTTGCTTGCTTCCAGCCATAAATGAAAGAGTTTATGCTGGGATTCTCATGCTTGCAACAAGGCAGGAGGAGCACCCCCCCCCCCCCCGAGAATTGCAGTGGTGACTCTTTAAGTGCTGGCTGGTAGCAAGTGAATGTTACACTATTTGTCTTCCGCCTGTATAGCTTTGCAACAGCATTTCAGACAATATTTGTTAAGCATAACAGGGTTATCTAAATGTAATATGAATGTCTTACTCTGAAGTAATAATGCTTTAAATAAAAATCCAAGACCCTCTACGAAATGTATTTGGCCTAAACCTTGCTTTTCCATGTAAACAAATGAGATAGGACACACATATCCAAAGTCACATGAGGTCAAGAATGGCAGAATGGGCCAAGAATAATTTGATTGTTCCAATTGCCAGTATTGGACAAGCCAACCAAATTGTACTGGTGTTGATTTCTCCTGTCATTGTGTGTTTGTTTTCATCTTGCCTCATAAACTACCAGCTCTGTGTGTGCATGTATGCATGTGGGGAGGCAGCTCACCAAATGCAGTTGTTACTGTAAATAATTACAAATTCTATTGTAGAAAAAAGCATTTGGCTGATAGACCAGAGGTTTTGGATTATGCTTCTGAGTAAAAACACTTTTTCATTAGTTGCAAATGTATGTTTGGTTATATTATAGCAATAAATTGCTATGCATTCATTCCAAAAAACCTTATAAGTTAGAAAGTTGGAAGCATGATTTTAAATGTAATTTAGTGGAGTACTTTGATCTTACCCCTCTTAAAGGTTTAAACCAGTGGTTTCAGATTGATCTACCTTATGTAGTAAAAGCCTAATATATGAGTGAATGTCATTGGTATTCATGGTGCAGTACCAATGTTCTAGTATCTGCTTATATTTTAGAAAAATAACACTTTGGTACCATTCATTTTTACAGAACTATGTACCACTCCCTTTCATAGTCTGTGATTTCCTTTGGAATATTCTTGCTTCTATAAAAACAAGTTCTTTTGAGCAAGATTAGGAAAGAATAGTCTCTTATTTAGAATGCAGATTTTTTGTTGCATTGGTCTAAAATGTATATACAATTTGTTTACAGGAAATATGAGATCTAGTTTTCAATAAATAGGTAGCGTTACATCTGAGATGTATCATTGAAGATTGCAGTTGGGGCTAGTGTAGTGTAATGTTATTTCAGAAAGAAAACTAGAGTGTTAGGAGGAAGTTTCTAACCTTGACTTTTTTCTAGCTTGCTGGTTTTCTGTTTGTAGGAATGTGTTTTCATTTGACAACATTCCAGCAATTTTGCCATTTTTTGTGTCGCTTGAGTCTGTTTGTTCCAGTCATAAATTTACAAATTCCGTGAAATCTAGACTTTAGTGTGTTCATAGAGAAGAGAGCTTTGCCTGTCTGTGTAAGGTCGCTGCGATGAAAAAAAATTGATTAATTTAATATTATGTCTCTTTATTTGAGAGGAATGTAATGGGTTTAAATTCTGTTACAGGGAGATGAATTAAAATTCAGATCCAAAGTAAAATTTCTCTTTTTCTCATTGTTGAAGATACAGTGCTTGTTTGCTAGATAATTAGCTTTTAGTTTTCCCCAAAGTTACATTTGAGTAGAAATTGAAATTCAATTAAAAAGCTCAAAACCAGCATTTTAAAATTTGTTGTTATTAAATAAAATTACATTAAAGATGTTCAGCTGTATGTAAATGAAAGGAGAAATGTTTTTGTTAAGCAGGAATTGACACAAGTAATTAAGGCAAAAGCTGATTTGCAGAAGGATAAGTCCAGAAATCTAGATACCTTGGAGTGAAGATGTTTTAATACAGTAGTATTTTGTGGTGTTGTATTAAATATAAAAGCAGAGTGATTGACCTTTCATTCACTTATTGGATCCAGGGAATCACTAAGAGGTCTGAGAGAGATGGCAACAATTTTTTTCTTGTCCTGCTGCATTTTTGCTTTTTCTGACATGTCATAGCCTCATTTACAAACAAGATAGTTGTCTGAGAATTTCCATGGGCTGATGTGATTCACAGCAGGAGATCAACCTTCATGAAAACTTACTTGGAATGCTATGTACCACAAGAATACTATAGCCGTGTATAGCAAAGTCTGTTCATTACTGAGTTCCAGCAATTCACAACAAGGTGGCTGCAGATTGTTTGCGACAGAGTAGTGTCTGTTGCTATACATTTTTCCTGTTGCAAATAAATAATAGGATTCTGGCTGTTAGAAAGAAAAATTGTAACCCTGACTATAGTTATCTAGAACTTGCAGATAAGAGATGGTATAGTAAGTTAACAGCAGAATACCAGATACCAGGAAGGCTTTCGAACCATGTGGTATGTAGGGATAGGGATGTATTAATCTGTTCTTCCCAGATGAGCAGATCCAGAGTTGGAATGTGTATTGGTTCACTCTGTGTTGTTGTTTAGTCGTTAAGTCATGTCCGACTCTTCGTGACCCCTTGGACCAGAGCACGCCAGGCCCTCCTGTCTTCCACTGCCTCCCGGAGTTGGGTCAAATTCATGTTGGTAGCTTCGATGACATTGTCCATCCATCTCGTCTGTCGTCCCCTTCTCCTCTTGCTTTCACACTTTCCCAACATCAGGGTCTTTTCTATGGAGTCTTCTCTTCTCATGAGATGGCCAAAGTATTGGAGCCTCAGCTTCAGGATCTGTCCTTCCAGTGAGCACTCAGGGTTGATTTCCTTTAGAATTGGTAAGTTTGATCTCCTTGCAGTCCAGGGGACTCTCAAGAGTCTCCTCCAACACCACAACTCAAAAGCATCAATTCTTCGGCGGTCAGCCTTCTTTATGCTCCAGCTCTAACTTCCATACATCGCTACTGGAAAAACCTTAGCTTTGACTATGCGGACCTCTGTCGGCAAAGGTGATGTCTCTGCTTTTTAAGATGCTGTCTAGGTTTGTCATTGCTTTCCTCCCAAGAAGCAGGCGTCTTTTAATTTCGTGGCTGCTGTCCCCATCTGCAGTGATCATGGAGCCCAAGAAGGTAAAATCCGTCACTGCCTCCATATCTTCCCCTTCTATCTGCCAGGAGGTGATGGGACCAGTGGCCATGATCTTAGTTTTTTTGATGTTGAGCTTCAGACCATTTTTGGCGCTCTCCTCTTTCACCCTCATTAAGAGGTTCTTTAATTCCTCCTCACTTTCTGCCATCAGAGTGGTATCATCTGCATATCTGAGGTTGTTGATATTTCTTCCGGCAATCTTAATTCCGGTTTGGGATTCCTCCAGTCCAGCCTTTCGCATGATGTATTCTGCATATAAGTTAAATAAGCAGGGGGACAATACACCCTTGAGTACACCTTTGTCGTACTCCTTTCCCAATTTTGAACCAATCAGTTGTTCCATATCCAGTTCTAACTGTTGCTTCCTGTCCTACATATAGATTTCTCAGGAGATAGATAAGGTGGTCAGGCACTCCCATTTCTTTAAGGACTTGCCATAGTTTGCTGTGGTCCACACAGTCAGAGGCTTTTGTGTAGTCAATGAAGCAGAAGTAGATGTTTTTCTGGAACTCTCTGGCTTTCTCCATAATCCAGCGCATGTTAGCAATTTGGTCTCGAGTTCCTCTGCCCCTTCAAAATCCAGCTTGTACTTCTGGGAGTTCTCGGTCCACATACTGCTGAAGCCTACCTTGTAGGATTTTGAGCATAACCTTGCTAGCGTGTGAAATGAGTGCAATTGTACGGTAGTTGGAGCATTCTTTGGCACTGCCCTTGTTTGGGATTGGGATGTAGACTGATCTTTTCCAATCCTCTGGCCACTGCTGAGTTTTCCATACTTGCTGGTATATTGAGTGTAGCACCTTAACAGCGTCATCTTTTAAGATTTTAAATAGTTCAACTGGAATGCCATCACCTCCACTGGCCTTGTTGTTAGCCATGCTTTCTAAGGCCCACTTGACTTCACTCTCCAGGATGTCTGGCTCAAGGTCAGCAACCACACTATCTGGGTTGTCCGGGACATCCAGATCTTTCTGGTATAATTCCTCTGTCTATTCTTGCCACCTCTTCTTGATGTCTTCTGCTTCTGTGAGGTCCCTACCATTTTTGTCCTTTATCGTGTCCATCTTTGCACAAAATGTTCCTTTAATAGCTCCAATTTTCTTGAACAGATCTCTGATTTTTCCCTTTCTATTCTTTTCCTCTATTTCTTTGCACTGTTCATTTAAGAAGGCCCTCTTGTCTGTCCTTGCTATTCTTTGGAAGTCTGCATTCCATTTTCTGTAACTTCCCCTATCTCCCTTGCATTTTGTTTCCCTTCTCTTCTCTGCTATTTGTAAGGCCTCGTTGGACAGCCACTTTGCTTTCTTGCATTTCCTTTTCTTTGGGATGGTTTTTGTTGCTGCCTCCTGTACAATGTTACGAGCCTCCATCCATAGTTCTTCAGGCACTCTGTCCACCAAATCGAGTTCCTTAAATCTGTTCTTCACTTCCACTGTATTCATAAGGGATTTGGTTTAGATTATACCTGACTAGCCCAGTGGTTTTTCGTACTTTCTTCAGTTTAAGCTTGAGTTTTGCTATAAGAAGCTGATGATCAGAGCCACAATCAGCTCCAGGTCTTGTTTTTGCTGATTGTATAGAGCTTCTCCATCTTTGGCTGCAGAGAACATAATCAATCTGATTTCGGTATTGCCCATCTGGTGACGTCCATGTGTAGAGTCGCCTCTTGTGTTGTTGGAAAAGAGTGTTTGTGATGACCAGCTTGTTCTCTTGACAAAACTCTATTAGCCTTTGCCCTGCTTCTTTTGAACTCCAAGGCCAAACTTACCTGTTGTTCCTTTTATCTCTTGACTCCCTACTTTAGCATTCCAATCCCCTGTAATGAGAAGAACATCTTTCTTTGGTGTCAGTTCTAGAAGGTGTTGTAAGTCTTCATAGAATTGGTCAATTTCAGCCTCTTCAGCATCGGTGGTTGGTGCATAAACTTGGATTACTGTGATGTTGAAAGGTCTGCCTTGGATACAGTAGGATTCACTCTGTGTTACAAAATACTAATTTTATACCTCTTAGCTAGAGTTTATGTATACATAATTGCATAATTCAGTGTGGCAGATTGCCACTGACTAACAAGATGCCAGTCACATTAGAAGGCACATGCCCAGTTGTGCAGCAGGTATATGCCTAGGAATACGATTGGTGTCCCATTAGTTAATTAGAATTTGCTGTGTTTTGTTGCACAGTTTAGGTTATGCATGTGTAAAATATCAACAGGATTCTGGCCATTGTTTCTTTCCTTTGTATTTGCATCCTTAGGTCTGAGTTTAAAATGTGAATTGAAAAAAGTATGTGTGATACTCTTTAGTTATTCAGAGTTCAATGGGTATTTGCATTTAGGAGTTCTAAATATTGCAATATTTGCTTTCATTCATGTTTTCTTTCTAAATTTGTTTTATTTAATGTCTGAATTATGGAAACATAAAACCCCAGTTTAATTGGATAAAGGCTAACCAGGAGTGTACAAGTAATAATATGTGTAGTCATTACCAGATGTAGACTATTTCCTAACTGAAGGTGAGAATGCATTGCCAAGCTGAATCAGAGCAAGTCAGCTTTACATCTGCTTCATTCAGTCTCTTTTATATGACTGCGTTTGGGTTAGATGACCCCACAAATATTCTGGGTTATTTCATTACCATTGTCCACATTGGCCCCTCAACCAATGTGGTTTGATCTACATCCACAGCCCTCCTTCCTTTCATACTGACTTCCTGATGATCCCCAGCTCTCCTTTCATGGTCTGCTGTCAGGCTGCTTGGAGTGTTTAAAGGGTTGCATGGTGGTAAGGAAAAAGGGATAGTTTTGCAAAGTTCATACATGTACAAATATACACACATACCATGTAAACACTGTAGGTCTGTTGGAGTTGTTTTGATTTTATATCATTTTTTATATATTCATGGTTGCGGTCAAATCATACATATGGGTTAGTTCTGTGTCTTTGCAAACATCTTCAGAATCCTCTAGAGCCTAAGGCAGTTTCAGGACATCCCCTCTCCACCACGCATGCACTCCACCTTGAAGGCAGTCCTCAGTTCCCATTTTGCCACTTCAGGAGTTTTTCTCAAGAGTCTGTTGTTTCTTCAAAACCATTTGTACATAGTTGACCTTTACCTTTGTTCCCCTGCTTTCGCTTTCTCTCTTCTTTGCCCCCCAAAAAGGGAGAAAAAACTTTATTAGTTAACTGTTAGTAGTTGCCTGGCTGTTCCCCCCTTTTTTCTCCAATAGGACCATTCAAAACATGTGTTAACTGTACCAGTAAAATCCCCTCACTGAAAGACATTCAAAGTGCTTATCCTGCCTTGGTGAGGGGCACCAAACACAAAACTGTCAGTTCTGCAAGAAGTTCATGAAAGTAGCCATCAGGAACTGTCAATCCCACTTGAGGTTTTATTTGTGGGAAAAGTCCCTACAGCCTGTTGACTCCATTGCTGGGAGTCCTCAGTTTCTACAGCTTCAGCCATCTTAGGTCCTTTTAAGGAGAAAGGCAGGGTAAAATATTTTAAATACATTAAATATTAAAAAAATTAATAAAATCTATCATGGAGGCTGTTCAGACTGAATCCACTTCCGCTAAGATTATTGAGGAGCAGATTACCCAGCTAGATCTTAGCCAGTGAACTCCAGCCCTTAACCTTGAATCCAAGGATAGACCTTCCACTTCTAAGTCATTGAAGCCAACACCATTGACAAAGAAAAAGAAACCTACCGATTCTGTTTCTCAGTCAAAGAAGGCTAAGATCAAGAAACTGAAGGATTGGACTTCTGGCTTGACGCTGCGACGAGACAGCAGCAGGAGGATGGAGCTCTGTCCCCTGGGCTGAATTCCGACCTGTTTGGGACCCCCCAGGGGGTTAAAACCACCCTGAAGAGGTGGTGAAATGGGGGAGAAGCCTGTTGATCACGGGGGGGGGGGGACAGCGGTTACTCACGTTTGATCCACAAACAGCTGAACTAGCTTGCTTGCAAGTCGTCAGCAGCCGGCAATGGAGAAGTGATAAATCAGCCTAATTAACATGGTGTTACCACTGAGTGAGAAATATTTTTAAAACTGTATTGCTTTACTATCCCTGGACGAGACAATTCCTACGGCAGAAATAGCGTCTTCTATTCCCCAACACTGACTGAGCAGCGGTGAATCTGGAGAGAGGAGGAGACGCAGGGAGACACAAGGAAAATAAATTGGATATTAATTAGACATTTAATTATGCTTCAAGGAAGGAAGTCTGGTATTACTTTGTTGTTATAAACTTAAGAATCTTTCTCCTGAAAACATCATTGGCAACAACTCTGGGAAACTAAAATTTGTTTATTCTACTTGTAACAGCTATCTAAGGTGTTGGCAAAAAGCCTAGAATCAATGACCTTGAACACTTTATGGCTGTTTGGAATTCCCTTTCTTTTTGAGAACGGAACTGAACTACAGATAAATTACCCTAGAAAGCCCAATCCAGCCAAAGTGGAACTTCTAAACTGTATCCTGGGTTCTGAACTTGATGGGACCTTGAGCCTTTAGGTGGGGAAAATGCCCTATGTCTGAGACTGGATTTAAGGCTAACCCTAAAGATGATCAAAGTGGACCTATGGAAGCAAGTATTGATGGAATTGGACTGATTAAGCATCTGGACAACTTTTACTTGGAATACAATTATTTGACATCTGGGACATAATGCCACAACAAGGACAATTTTGGGATGAAACAAAACCTACCCTTCAAGCAATTTTAGAAATAGGGAGATCCCATAACGAAGAGGCAAAATTATTCAAGGAGCAGTTGAAGAACTATAGTCAACAGGAGACAAGGAATAATGAACAAGGAAATGAGAGGGTGGTAGATGATGTATGCCAATCAAAAGAGGGGCTGGAGGAAATTATAGGATAAAACCTAGGAGATTTGACTCTAACCCTGGAGCCGAGGAGAATTTTAGGTGTGCTAAGGGAAGATAAGGGGAGAGAATCAGCAGATCTAATTGAAAAGAGCCTGGATGATCTATTGGAGATAGATCAAATGTATAAAATGTTCTCAGGTGGCACAAGGCACGGCAGAATTTTTAGAGAGATAGAAACAAGAATTGGGAAAAGACAAATAAGAGAAGGAGTTGCTTAGATGAAAAAGGAAAAAAAAATATTAAGGTGGCTTTCAACGTGGAAAGCATGTATATACCTAACTTCTGGAATTGTAAGGGAGCATATCCTATATATTAGAAAAAGGAATTAAATTGAAATAAGGGATCACTAATCAGGGTAAAGGCATAACACAGTGGTTCTTAAGGTAAATTGAAGCTAGATATAAGGACGAGGTAAAACAAATAGTAATTAATGAACATACATTAGATATGCTATTGATATAGACATGATAGAAAATGTGGAGATAGAAATGGCTAAACAATTATATAAAGAAAGATTACATCTATGATGTGTTAGGAACCTATTCAGTTATTACTGATATAAAATACAAAGTTCGTCGGTTAAATCACCTCAAAATTATATAAATTTGGAACCGGAATTACTTTTATTAGGTATTTTATTAGAGGACTTTGAGAACATTGTATACTATGAGAGCAATATTATGATAGTAGCCAATATTGTATACTAAAATATACACATGAACAGTTTAAATGTTTAAAAAATGTATAGATTTTGAAGTGACAACTAAGAAGACACCAAGATGCAAAAAAACAAATAATTATAAGCAACCATGTAACACGATGTTTAACAAGCACGAATTGAATGTAGATAGATTGAAAAACTAATAAAATGTTTTTTTTCAAAAAAAGAAACTGAAGGACCAAACACCTCTGCCAAAGCACACCCCCCCCCCCCGTCATTGACTCTCACCCCACAGTGAGGCTCCAGACAAACGTGATGAGGAACATGAAGTCCTAATTTGCTTTGGCTTGGTATTGGAGAGAGTGATGTCCTGGGATTGGGTATCTTCCCTGACATTTAGCCATTTTCCTGGCCCAGAGTGGACTTTCCCACCACCTTATTACCAATACCAAATGATGCCAGGTAAGGAGACCGCCAGACTGTTTCCAGGCCCACCCATGTTCTCACCAGTGCTGGGCATGTGTTGGTCTTAAGCACCTTCTCACTTGGTTCCACCAGAAAACTGTTTCTACAAAACTACAGCTTCCAGATTGCCTGAACTGCGATACACTCAAGACTGCCTCAGATCCGGAGATGTCAAAGCCAACAAAATTACATACTAAGCATCCACACCCATCTTCTACATTTCTGAGAAAAAGGTACCATGCTGAACATTTTCCATTGGTATTGATATTGCCTCTAGGGCGGTCACATCATCATCGTTCCAATTATCAATTGGGTCTTGACCATAGTCCAGCAGGGCTATGCCATAGAGTTCACGTCCCTCCCCCCAACAGGCTTCAGTTATATTACATCTCAAGTTCTGGAAGAGAAGATAGTAATGCTTCTTCAGAAGGATGCCAATACAGAGGGTCCTTCTGAAGTCCTGGCACAATGGTTTCTACTCCTGCTACTTTATTGTCCCAAAAAAGAATGGAGGCCTGAGGCCCACCCTAGATTTGAGAGAAATTCAGAATGGTAATGTTGTAGACAACCTTGCCACTTCTCAAAAAAAAAAAAAGTATTCACCAGGGTGGTCCAGACTTACTTGCAACCTGCAGCAACAGGAAATGCAAAAAGTTCTTTTCATGGGCAGGCTGTGGGAAGAGATCACTGGGTAGTGCCTTTACAATTTGGTGGACTTGGAAGAGATTTTATTACTTCTGCACAGTCATAGTAAAATTACATCAAGGCAAGATCAATGCAATATTAATAGCCCCATGGTGGTCACACCAGTCCTGGTTTGCAATCCTCAGACAAATGTCCATTGACACTTATCATCCTTCATTGACTCCAGACCAAATTACACAGGATAGTAGCATGGTTTGTCACTCAGACCTATCTCAGACTGACAGCCTGGAGAATTCTCCTGAGTTAAACAGAATTCTAGTTGAAGCAAGGAAACCATCCACCAGGTGCAACTGTAAGTATAACTGGAAAACATTCTTGGATTTTGCTACATGATTACAGAGACCTTGCTTTCCACCTAAGCTGCACACAGTCCTCCATTTTCTACTACATCTTAAATAAAAAAAGGACATAGTCATCTATAAAAGTGTATTTGTCTGCAATCATAGCATACTGACGTCAAGGGTCTGTGGCTTCTTGTTTCTTCAGAAACCCGGTCCTCAAAAGGTTTTTGAAAGGCTCGAAAAACGTCTATCCAGACACCAGAGCAACAATGCTACAGTGATCTCTTATACTGTTACTTTCCTAACTTATGAAGCATCCCCCCTTTGAACATATGGCAACCTGGGATCTCAGGACACTCACTTATAAGACTGTGTTCTTGGTTGTGCTTACTTCAGGGCACCCTCTAATGCAATCCACCTTTCTTGCAGTTTTATAAAGATAAAGTGACATTATTTCTAGATCTTGGCTTGTTATCTAAAATGGACTTTTATGTTTCACCTAAATCAGCCCTTGGTACTTCCTATGTTTTTTTCCATCACCTATTTCGGAGTTGGAAACATCACTTGCCTTTTACACCTCCAAACATAAAGTCTTTTGAAGTCCAATGGACGTTTTATTTGATACCAAGGGCCGAAGAAGGGTCACCATGTCACACCTCAGAGACTGTCCACATGGTTAGTGAGCATGATCGCCTTACACTACCAGATATCTGATAAGCCACAGTTTGGTTGCTTGAAAGGATGTTCTTCTAGAACAGTTGCTCCATTGATGGTATTCCTCAGAGGAGTTTAATATCTGCAAGGCAGCATCCTGGTCACAGCCCTCAACCCTCACCAGACATTAAAAACTGGACGTCCAGCCTAAGCTTGATGCTACATTTGATAGAGTTGTGATCTCTGTTTTGGTGTGATATCCCACCAGTTGTTAAGTGAGCTTGCCAGTCACCCATATATGTGATTTCATAGAGACCACGAAGAAAGACAGGTTGCTTACCTGTAACTACAGTTCTTTGAGTGTCATCTGTGAATTCACACAAATAATCTGTCCTCCCCTCAGTCTGGCATGCAACCCCTATTGTTTCTATACCAGCTGCGGACCGGGGGAAACTAAGGGGAGCATGAGTTGTGGAGTGGTGTCCTTTAGGTTCTAGAAGATTCCAAGTATGTTTGTGCAGGTTAAGAACTAACCCATATGTGTGAATTCACAGATGGCCGCTTGAAGAACTACAGTTACAAGTAAGCAACTTGTACACACACACACACACCTTTGGAGAGATGATTGAGTGCTAATTTAATGTAGCAATGAAATGATAAGGTGATCTAGTTCTAGACTTAATACTTTTTTTAAAAAAAGAAACAAATATTATTTTGGGGCAACTAAGGAGAAAGCAGAGGTGGGTGTTCCTGGTGTCCCCAGACAACATATCACAACTGGGAAGGTGGTTGGTTGGACTAGTTGATTAAAAGAAGCAGTTCCAGTGGCGATTAAAGTCCTAGATTTCAGTTAGAGAGATTTGGGTTTGAATCATTGAGTGGTACTGGCAGCTTATTTCACTCTCTTTACTAACCTACTTCACAAGACTGTTGAAAAACACAGACTTATCTCCATGAACATCTAATTTTAAATCAAGGCTATTCTTGCTTGTAGTTCTTTTTTCTTTTCTTTTTTCAAATAGAGATAGTAATCAAGAAGGTTGAGTTACTGAGAGGACACTGCTTCATTTACACTCTGTTGTAGAGTTAGTTACTATAGTCATCTGGTTGGCCATTGTGCAAGAGATTGTTGAGCTAAATAGGCTGTTCCTCTTGTTTGCTGGGCTCTTTGCATGTGCTTCTATTTGTTCCTTTTGTCCATTTAGTGAAGGAGTATGAACTCTGAAAGTAATTTTTTCCTTTCCTTAAAAATATTTGTTTACCAGTCTATCACTCAAATGCTTTGTTTGTTTCACATCCAGATTTTAAGGGTAATGTATATTGATTCCTCCTTATTTCTTTTTTTGTAGGAGGGCTAGACAGTTGAAGAGAATATTTGTTTCCAAAAGTGGTAAGTTCTCTCTTCTCCTTCTGATTTCAGTGAATGCTTGGGTAAATAAGTTGCTTAAAATATTCATTTTGTCTAGCTGACATCACAAAGCAAATAGAAAAGATCTGTTATATGAAATGTTAATTTCTGAATCCAGTGACAAGCATCCTGTTTGTCTAGGCCTTTGTAAATGTGCCAGGCATTACACCCCTTCAACAAGGCTTGCACAGCTTGGTTGCATAATTAGTCTCCCAGTTCTTCTTTGTGGCCTCTGTGAATGCACACAATTGGGTTGTTCTGCGCCTGCGCAGGACCTCTCAGAAGTTTCTAGAGCTTAAAGACATGTGATAAGTGGGACGTTCCCCCGTGGAGCTCATGCTCCAACCGCCAAAAGTTCCCTCAGTTCCTTTTAGCCGCTGCTTAGGTTAGACCTATTTCAGAGAGCGATCGAGTGTTTCTGCGATCGGTAGTTGCTTTTTCTGTTATTTCAGTCACCTTTTTGTTGGACGTTTCCCCTCTAAATTGATTTGTTCTACCTTCGATTCGATTCAGTTTTTTCTCTTTCCACCGTTTTTGCCGATTCCCCCCCCTTTCCCCCCATCTTCCCTCCAATTTTCCCTTCTCTTTTATGGCCCTCCCCCGGGCCTTTCAAGCAGTGCGTACTTTGTAATAACAAGATCCCGCTCACTGACGGCCACGACCGTTGCCTTTTCTGTCTCGGGGAACAGCACCAAACACACTCTTGTCCCGAGTGTAAAAGGCTTACGAAGCCTGCTCTTAAGCTGCGACTTCAGAGGCTGCGATCTTACCTGTGGGAGAAATCCCTCAATCCACCTTCAGTCGCCATGGACTCTGCGCTGTCCCCAGATCGTTGACCTGATCACCAAGAGCCTCCTAGACCGGTCTCTAGTCCAATGACTCCTTCTCCTCACCAACTGGAGAAGTCGAAGTCTACCTCGAGACCGAAGTCGACATCGACATCGAGGACCTCAGCTCGATCATCTAAAAAGAAAAAAGATAAGACTACTTCAAAAAAGCCAAAGACATCATCGAAATCTATTCACCAGTTGACAATTCCACAGATTCAACCATCCCAATCGTCACTTCCATCCCCAATTTTGGAGGAAAGGTCTAGAGACGCCTCGGGATCGATGTCAGACAGAGAGGAACCACCTCTGCCTCCGGCCCAGGCTCCAGCTTCCACTGGTAGCTTGTCGCCAAGTATTGGCCTCTCTCCGGCTGACGTTCACGCCAGCCAGGCCTCGGCCCATTCCAGCCCTGCGTCATCAGGGCGGGCAATTCCGATTCAAATCTTGGGCTCAGACACGTCTCATCACTCTGCTCGAAAACATCGGGCAAAGAGACAACACTTGTCACCAGCGCAGTATGACCCTACACACAGAGATTACTATTACTACCCAGAATCTTCTCGGTATCAACCACGGGAAGATCTCAGAGATCAATACTACCAACAATATGATCCGTACTTCCCCGAAGACTACACCGAACCCAAGAGAGTCCGATATGCTTTGCCGTATCCACCTCGATACTCACCTCCTGTGTCTCCATCACCACCTCGATACCGACACCGTTCCCACTCGACATCGACTCACCAGATCCCACTTGCTACCAAGCCGGCCCTCAAGCGCACTACTTCATCATTGGAACAACCACAGTCTAAGCGTTCCAAGCATTCTTCCAAACATCCTCCCCCTCAAAACACATCTCTACACATTAGACCACCTATAAGGGTCCACCTCCTCCTCCTCCTGATACGGAAGGGTACTCTACAACCCAAGTACCCCCTGCTTCACAACAGCCTTCTTCGACTCAATTCTCCACATCAAAATCTCGACATCAATCTCCATTCTCTGAATCGTCCATATCGACCCAGGATTCGGCCTCTGATATTTCTCCAGAATCACCCTCCAATTTACCCACTCCAACATCTGATGTAGCGGAAAATCACCCATCCTCACCTTCGGAAGATTTTACTTCGTACTCCCAGCTAGTGATGAGGATGGCTAAGTCTCTACAATTAGAAATCGAAGAACCACCACCTCCTAAACAAGACTTAGTTTTTGATGATATTAATCAAGAGAAGACACCTCCGCTTAGCCTTACCTTCATACCTGCTATGCTAGATTTGATTAAAGAATCATGGGACAAACCCTCTTCATCATTACAAATATCAAGACGTGTGGAAAACCATTATAAAACCCATGGTCTGGACACTGCCTTTTTATCCAAACATCCGACACCGAATTCAATTATTGTAGAATCCAGTCAATTGAGAGCTCGTAACAAATCATCAGTTGCACCTACCAACCGCGAGGGAAGAAAGTTAGATATTCTGGGTAGACGTCTTTACTCCCTCACTTCATTTCTTATGCGAGTCACCAACTATCAAGCCGCCATGGGAGCTTACCATAGGCAACTATGGAATAAGATCCTCCCTGTTATTCAAGCGGCTCCTGTGTCTTCTAAGACTGAAGCCCTAAATATTCACGCTGAGGCTTCTGCTCTGGCCAAACAGCAAAGAACTGCTTCCCGCCACACTGCTGATGCTGCGTCTAAGGCGATGGCTACTTCTATTGCCCTTAGACGCCATGCCTGGCTTAGGTCGGCTGGCATATCTGATGACACCAGATTGAGAATTGAAGACCTCCCATTCGATGGTGCTGGCCTTTTCAACGAAAAAAACAGACAAAGTAATGGACAACCTTCATAAAATTCGGAAAACAGCTCGATCATATTCCACCCAGCAAACATTTCGATACCAGCGACCCCAGTACCGCAGACAGTCCTTTGTCCAACAGCCATTTCAGCCATTCCACAAACCATGCCGTACATACAAGCCACAAATACAGGATAGACCTTATTCCGGCCCGTCAATGTCTACCGCATCATCCTTTCGACCCCAGCAACAGCAACCACGTCGACAACCCTTTCGACGCCAACAGAAGAAAGGTAAGCAGTATCAATAAATCCCTTCCATCCTCCACCACTATTTCCACTCCGTTTCACACCAGGTTATACCCTTTCCTCAGTGCATGGCGCCGAATCACCAAGGACCAATGGGTCCTTTCGATTATCGAAAAGGGCTATTTCATCGAATTTCAGCATACTCCTTTCACAGGGAGACTGGTTTGTCGTCATCGATCTCCAAGATGCTTATTTTCACACCTCTATCCATCCGAGTCACCACAAATTTCTTCAATTCCGATTCGACTGCATCTCTTACTAGTTTTGTTCTCTTCCGTTCGGGCTCTCCACGGCACCGAGGACCTTCACGAAGTGTATGGCACCAGTTACTGCCTACCTCCGCCTTCAGGGAATCACTATATTCCCTTATATAGACGACTGGCTGATAGTCTCTGCTTCCTACCACGATGCCGTCAGAGCTACCCAAATTACTCTCGACACTCTTCAAGACCTTGGTCTCAAGGTGAACCATGCGAAATCCCATCTCGAACCATCACAGACAGCCACCTATATAGGGGCATACTTCAATTCCCTCCAAGCCTGAACCTTTCTCCCTTACGAGAGAATAATCAAACTCAAACGGGCTATACAACCGTTCCGACCTCATGCTTTAATAACAGCTCATCAAGCCCAACACCTCCTCGGGCTCATGGCTTCCACTACCGCCGTTATCCAGCATGCCAGGTTAAAGATGAGGTCTCTTCAGTCATGGTACCTCTCCCTGTTCGACTCCATGACACATCACCCATCCAGACGCCTCAGAGTCACAAGCGAACTAGCCCAACAACTTACATGGTGGACATTTCTCCCACATCTTCTTGTCAGAAGACCCTTCTCCCCTCTCCAGCTCACGGTACAGGTTACCACGGATGCCAGCCCGTTGGGATGGGGTGCCCACTGTCGGCATCACAGGATCCATGGACTCTGGACAAAACAAGAGCAGACATTACATATCAACCACCTAGAGCTCTTAGCTATTATCAAAGCTTTCCACGCCTTCCTACCTATCATTGCGGGACGCGCAGTCCAACTTGCTACGGACAATACGACAGCTCTTGATTATGTCAACAAGCAGGGCAGTACACATTCCCTTTCCTTACTGTACCTAGTTGTCGAGCCCCAGGAATGGTGCTACCTTCACCACATCTTCCCAGTAGCAGTCCATATTGCTACGGACGACAATCTGCTTGCAGACCATCTCAGTCGCCTTACCACGAGGATGCACGAGTGGTCTCTAGACGACGAAGTCTTAGCCCTTCTTTGCCATCGATGAGGGACTCCTTCCGTCTATGTTTTTGCTACCAAGAACAATACCAAGTGCCAACTATATTGTTCCCGCGCCGGTATCAGCAGAGGCTCTCTCAGAGATGCCTTCATGATAAGATGGGACAGCGGACTTCTCTACCTATTCCCACCAATCCCACTGATACAACGCACCATCATTCGACTTCGACAGTTTCAATCGGATGCGATCCTTCTCGCCCCATGGTGGCCACGACAACCGTGGTTCACCCACTTGATGTTGACCGACCTCCTCCATCTTCCGTCCATCCCCAACCTCCTTATGCGGGACAACGGGCTCGTTTACCATCCCGACCTCGAATCTCTGAAACTGACGGCATGGAGGATACTCCTGAAATAAGGGATATACTTGACAGAGCTCGGAAACCATTGACACAGATCCTTTACCGAAATAAATGGAAAGCATTTCTCTCCTTCGTCAACTCTAAGAACTTACCTGCGGTACCAGTTTCACTAAGGACTTTACTTACCTTTATACTCCATCTTTTTCATCTTGGATTGTCCCATTCTACCTTGAGGTTTATATTGCTGCGATTGTAGCACACCAACCTTCTCATTCGGATGCAGCTAGACTTTTTTCCCATCCAACTTTGAAAAAATTCCTTAAAGGACTTCGTAATATCCACCCTCCACGCCAACCTCCTCTTCCCCAATGGTCATTGCAACTTGTCCTCAGTGCACTGACCAGACCTCCCTTTGAACCAATGGCTACTACTAACCTAAAATTGCTTTCCTTGAAGACATCGTTCTTAATAGCGATAACGTCTGCTAAACGTTCTAGCGAACTTGCAGCTCTTAGATCAGACCCACCTTTCCTGCAGTTCCATCCAGACAAGGTCACTCTATACCCAGATGTTTCATTTTTACCTAAGGTTGTATCTGACTTTCATCTCAATCAACCGATAATACTGCCTACCCTGTTTTCATCTCCCTCTACACCTCTTGAGCGCATGCTCCACATGCTTGATGTCAGACGTTCCTTGGCTTTCTACATTGACAGAACCAAATTATTCAGGAAAACATCAAGGCTCTTTCTATGTTTTCATGGCCCTAATAAAGGCTCACCAGCCTTGTCCCAAACGCTGGCTAGATGGATTGTACAAACAATTTCATTGGCATATAAATTGGCAGGCAAGACACCACCTGAACCCTTGAAGGCTCATTCGACTAGAGCACTGTCTACCTCCACTGCCTTCCAACGAGGAATAGAAATTCCTCACATCTGCCATGCAGCTACATGGTCCAATCCATCAACGTTTGTGACACATTACCGTTTGGATGTCCAGGCGAAGAATGATGCTGCTTTCGGCAGAGCTGTCTTGACTTCCTTTCTACCGTGACGTCCCACCATCCGGTAAGTGAGCTTGCCAGTCACCCAATTGTGTGCATTCACAGAGGCCACGAAGAAGAAAGAGAGGTTACTTACCTGTAACCATGGTTCTTCTAGTAGTCCTCTGTGAATCCACACATCCCGCCCTGCCTCCCCTCTGTCCATCACGTTGTCTTCTTATATAGCTCTTTGACAGCGGCGGACTCTTTTGGCAACTGAGGGGACTTCTGGCGGGTGGAGCTCCACAGAGGAACATCCCACTAATCACATGTCTTTAAGCTCTAGAAACTTCCAAGAGGTCCTGCGCAGGCGCAGAACAACCCAATTGTGTGGATTCACAGAGGACCACTAGAAGAACCATGGTTACAGGTAAGTAACCTCTCTTTTTCATTGCAACTAATTGCATAATATGCCTGCAGAAATGCTTTGTGAATAGCACTTCTGCCTTGGCATAATTATGGTGCGCGTACTGTTGAGTCATGCACGTAGCTACTCAGTAGGATTTCAACCAGTAATTTTTTTGATAAAGATGGTAGAGAACCTGTAAACATGCTGCCAAATTAATGTCAAAATTGATAAAGTTAGTATATTTTTAATTCTAAGCTTTTATTTGTAGTTTTTTTTGACATATATTACTATTAAAGTCATTGTCAAAGTACAATCTGAAGCATGTCATGAAAATTAGTTGTCAGAAATGGTATATCTGGTTCAATGTTATTGTTTTTGCAGAAAGTACATTAATATAGGCTTAATTTGCCTAATTACTACTTACAAATATATTCATATCCATTCCTCTCTCTGTATATGTATATGCGATGGGTAGATAGCTGCAGATATAGCAAATGGTAATTTCTCATTTCAGTACTTAATAGAGTACTTATAAACAAATAAGTTTGTAGTTCTAACTATATTTCTGAGGATATATGTTGCACTAAAGGAGTTAGGACTTGCTTCCAGATAAACATGCCATTCTGAGTCCTGAGCCTTATTAAATTGTTATTCTGCAAAAGATCCACTATGGTGGGCATATGCTACAAAGTACTATGAAGTGTTGAGATAAAGGAAAGGGGCATAGTCTTGTGATACTTAGTCTTGCAAGGATAGGTTGTTTTGAACTGGATTTTCATATTTTCCTTTCTCTCATGATCACAATAAGATTATTTTACAGCAGTTGTGTAAAGAAAAGAAGATTTAATCAGAAGTATCTGAAGGTGGTGGGAATTTAGTAACCTGGACAATTCAAGAAAGTGGAGAAGGTAGAGAATGGAGTTGCAGACTCTACAGGAGGCTCTGAAAGTGGAAATTCAGGTTCACCAGGTAAATTGCATTCTCTGTCTTATGTACCTCACTTGAAAAACTTAAACGAAAGTTGGTGTGAGACTTTTGGAAGTACTGAGAAATAATTGTTTCTTGAGAAGTTCTGGCATGCTTGTAAAATCTTCACTGCTGTGAAAAAATATTCATCTGTTTTTATTTATTGAATTCACAGCCTACCATACCACATGGGCTTAGTGGGTTTCAGATGTTTTCCATAGGCATATGTACTTCAATCCTTGAGGGCTTACAGTTGAAATAATTTAAATAATTAAAGGCTATAGAAAAGGTGGATTCCATTTAAAAATTGCTATTTGGAAAGATAAACATTTAGAGTGCATTTATATCCATTGTTCTAATATTTTCCAGTCTCTTTGTCACATTTTTGGGTCAGGTAGCCAAACTCTCAATCTTTTCCTGAATTTTCTGAAACAAAACAAAGAGACAGTGGGAAAAATCCTGTTCTGTAACTTTGTGCAAGTGTAACCTGGATTGAGCACCAGAAGCTTTTAATTTAAAATAATTCAAAGCTTCCTATCCTTCTTTTTGGCTCCTTAGGGCTCCTTTTTGCCATGGAAAAGCCTTTGGGAGCCTTGGTGATCTGGTGGTGATTTTTCACTATGAAACAACCCACCCCAGTCCCAGGATCCCAAAGGCTTTCCCAGGGCAAAAGGGAGCCCTATGAAGTCTTGCAACCTAAAAGGAAAGTGACAGGAAGCATTTAATTACTTTACATTAAGCACATCCTGTGCCCAGTCCAGGTTATGTTGTGCAAAGTTACACCAACAGGATTTTGCCCAATTTATACATTTCAAACAGGACCTTAAGTAATGGCAACAGGTCTTGCCACCTCTCCCTGCCCTTTACCTCATAAATTGTGACCACAGAATCTGAGCTGAATCCACCCTTATTTTACAGTTTGCACTGCATTAAAAAGAAACAGCAAGTTAGTATCATAAAAATGTGAGCTACAGAATCTATCAAGACGATCCACAAAGAAAGTTTACATTCTAACTTTGAAAATTGCAGAAGCATGAGTACAAGCATACGTGTGCACACACAGACAAATGAAAGTTTGTGTATTTTAATTAGGGCCTTATTGATCTTACACATTCAGGTCACATTATATGCTAATTTAACAAGCATTTCTTTTGAAGATTTAAACACTTAAAACAGTTCTTTTGACTTTATACAGAGACCTTATCTTACTGCCACATTGGCTTTTATTACTGAGACCTGACTAATGAACTGTGAGGAGTTGGTCTTTCTCAACTGAATGCAGTTGTCTGATTGGTTAGACAGCATTGCTTTAGGAATTTCAGCTCCCTCTTCATGATCCCTGTACTTCCTGATTCCCACTTCATAGTTCTCTGTACTTCTTTAAAAGGCTTTTTATTTGATTGTATATTATTTTTTCTTCTCCGCACAGATAGGACAGATCAGGGATTCTGTTTATGTATTGAACACTCCTCTGCCAAACCATATTCGTGCTTGAACTAGGGAGTGTTCTTGGATTGTGAACTCTTGGGACCTAGTACAAGGTGACTCAGGAGTTTGTGGCCATGATGACTGTGGCTCAGTGTAATATGCACAACTTATGCTGTGAGTCAGAATCTTGACAAGAACATGGTGACCTATTAGTCGGTTTTTGTTATTTTTTGAAGATTCTGTATCATAATCAGGTGACTGTGTGGTGAAGTTTTGTCTTTCAGAAACTGCTTTCTCCTTCAGGTGCAATTGACAGATCAGAATAGCTTTCACCTGGATGCTGATAGATTCAGATAAATTTATGTGCTTGTTCAGTGACATTGCAGCTTGCATAGCTTGTGTTTCTGCTGAAGCTCTAGTCATGTTGTGGGATGCAAAAATTATTGAGATAGCTGCCCTGATGCTTTGAAGGTAGCAACAGTTTTCCCCAGAAAGCTAGTAACTTGTGGAGTGATTTATGAGTTACTGATCTTTGCAGGCAAGGTGCTCAAATGGGTGGCTGTGGACTCTATTCTTCAGTGCAGCCAGTTAAGCTGCTTTCCTTCCTAGTTTTGGAAGTGAAATTGCTTTGGCTGTCTTGATAGATGACTTGCAGTTGGAGAAGAACAAATGGGATGTGACCCTATAAATTGTCTTAGAGTTAAAACTAGAGGTATACAGATCTGTGTTTTCAAATTTCAACTCCCTGAATTCCCCAGGCATCATTCTGTGAGTTGTAACCCAAAAAACCCCCACAAATCTGAACATCTCTACTTAGAACTATTGGTGCCATCACTTCTACTATCCTTCTGGATTAGCTTTCTAGGATGTAGGCACACTGTTCTTCAGTAAGTCCATTCATATCTGGATAGCTATTTCCACAAGGTGGTGCTAGGACACAATTTCTTTGTCCTTTGACACTGTGGTGTTCTTCAGGGCCATGTTCTGTTTCCTGTGTTTTGTAAGATCTAAATGAATTCCCAAAATTAAGTTTGAGATTTGGGGTCAGATATACTCAGTATGTCAAATGACATCCATCTCTGTTTTACGTGATTTGAGTGGGACTGTTGATGTGCTTGAATCAGTGCTTGATGTAGGATCAGGGCCAGTAAACTCAAAAGGTCCAGACAAGACAAAGAGGCTGATGGTAAGTGTTTCATCAGTGCTCTGTACCAGCTGAGGCTTACATACTAGTTGTGACAAGGGATAGAGCAATCTGTCCAGTTTGGATTCTTTGAACTTTGTACTTTGTGAAGAACACGTTTATTCCATCTTGCTGCTGCATCAGTTTGTGAATTTTTAAAGGAAAAAAAGCCTGCACAAAAATTTCAGTTTACCTTTTAAGATCATTAATACGTTAGGAGATATGAACTGAAAAATGCATATATTAGGAGAAATATGCAGACGACTGCATATATTCTTGTGCACATTCCTTATAATGTATGGCTTTTTGTGTAGTTTCACCTAACTAGTGTTTTTTTGTGTGTATTTTTATTGGAGAATTGCATAGCAGAATTCAAGGAAATACAAGAGCTCGAGAATGATTGCATTTTGGTTTGTGTGTTGAATTGGGAATTAAGTCAGGTCTTATTAAAATCACAACACTTGCTTATCAAAGACTTCCATTGCTACAACAATGCTCTACGGCTTGGAATCGGGGATGAGCACCGCCCCCTAGAGTCGGATACGACTGGACTAAATGTCAAGGGGAACCTTTACCTTTATTAATATTACCATATTAAAATGCAAACAAAGTTTCTTTCCAGGGTTTGGATTGAATATAGGGATAGAGAAAATGTCCATGGTGGTAATTTTCAGGGTCACATATGACTTCAGCAACTTTTACCCAAATGATCTCTAAAAGTAATGAGTCAGTGTGAATATAGGTTATACCAAAAGGAAAATAAAGGGGTGGTGCTACCAATATATTGTAAAAACTGATGTCTGTTGCTATGTGTTGTAGCAATGGAAGTCTTTGATGAGCAAGTGTTGTGAGTGCTGAAACAGGAAAAATACATTATCTGCTATACCATTTTTGCTATCCAGTATATGATCACTGTTAAACCCATCACTTTGCTTGACATTCCACGTTTTGATTGTATTTGATATGTTACTGTCTGTCTATTGAGGCTACACTCCAAACATCTGAAGAAATGAGCTGCTGACCAGAAAAGCTTATGCCAGACAAAACTTTATAGGCTTTAAAATGCCTGAAACCTCTGTGTTGATTTTGCTGTAGTACAGTACAGACTAACATACGACTCTGAAAATCTCTGTAGTATGTTTGGCAGCAAGTTTGATTATCTTCACTTTGGTATAGTGTATTTAAAGTGGTTCATTACTCTGGAATTTCTTGAGTTTTCATAAAAGTAGCTCAAGTGATATCAAGTCATAAATGATCCTTAACATAAGTTTCTGGGTCATTTTAAAGGGCAGCATAGTGCTTACCATGCCAGCAGTAAAAGAAGATTTCTAGTTCCTCCTGCAACCCTGAGGATGCAATAAGACTGTGGACTTCATATATTTTAAAGTGATATTCTTGTAACTTTCAACACAGTTATCTCCAAACTATAGGTGGCAGCAAGGGTTTGCTTGTTGCACTGCATTTGTGCCTTCAGAATTGATACTTGGAAATATGAAAATCTTCACTTGGTAAATGAAGTATAATAAATGGAGTAGCACACACTTTCTAACCATATTATATGCCAGTAGGTCCAGTTTCAGTGGAACTTCAATGCAATTTGTATAGGAACTTAGCATGCAGTATTGCCACTGAACTCATAATAGCAGCTTCTGTATATACAAGTAGGAGGGGGACTCTTTCCCTTCTTTAAGTGTGCTTGGATTTTTGTTCTCATTCTTAGGCATATATGACTATCAATTTAAAATATTGACACTTTGGAAAAAGGAAAGCTATAAATTTTAAGATTCTAGCATGGGCCAATATGTTACATAGACATGTAATTTGAATTTGCATTGTTAATTTTTTAATTGGACAGTTCAAAATTGTGACTTGATGGCATGGAACAACAACAACACTTTTGTTATGTTAATGGTTATGTGCTATCAGGTTGATTCATATTTGTGGTGATCCTCCCAAAGTACTCAGAAGTGATCTACCAGTCCCTCCTTCTAGTACTGCATTGGGACTGTGCAGCTTTCTCAGGCCACATAGGTGGTAGGATAATTCATCATCTTAGCCACACATGCTCCAGGTGATCTCTGCTGGCCCATCTCTTGGGAAGTACAATGGGGATTTTAATTCTCAACCCCTGATTCTGCAAGTAGGCACTCCAACCCATTGAACTATACCACCTCTCTTGTTACATTAGATATGAACATTTTTACTGTCCTTCAAAATGTTACCAGTTACCTTCTAAAGCTGTATTTGTCCATGAGAAAAATCAGCATCTGCATTTGGGCAGTACATTTATGAGAACCAACTTGATTGTAAGTTGAGTGCAAAAACGTGCAAACTTTCAGATTCTTCAAAAGTATTCTCAAATACATGAAAAACAAATTTTGATAAGACTTCCATGACCTGAAGTTGGTCAGTGCTAAACCTATGTAGGAACATAAAAGCCAAAGTCAATTAAGCTCAGACCACCTCTCATTTGAGTGTGATTATGCTTCTGTTCTTGGCATTGAAGTGTGTCCCTTTAAGTCAGAAAATCAGTGTAAAACTATAGATAATGCATTCGTGCATCCAGAAGCTGTTGTGTATGAATAATAAAAAATGAGATCAAAAACATTATGGAATCTTAAAGTATTACAGATCTGTTTCATTGTGAGCCAGGGAAGGGGACTTGTGACTTGCAACCTGGAACCATTTTTCCAAGTCGTTTATCAAGGCCCCACCCCTGGTACCTGTCTGCTCCTGCTGCCACTGCCACATGCAACTGTCCCCAGAAGCAAGCAGCAGGCTTTGTTTCCCTTCCAGGAGCCAGGCCCGCCACTTCTGGGCATGCTCAGAAGCAGCAGGCCTGACTCCTGTACAGGAAGCCAAGCCTACTGCTTCTGAGGACAGTGATGTGTTGCAGGAGCAGGTAGGCAGTGGGAGGTGACAGTGGCAGCAGTAGGGGAGCAGCGGCATGGCAGCGACAGGAGCAGGTAGGCAGTGGGGGAGCCAGGAGACATGCCCACTGCTTCTGAGCATGTGCTCTGGGAAGGGAAGCCAGGCCTGCCGCCTCTGCGTATGTGCCTGCATATGTCCCCTCCCAGCCTCCATCCAAGACTTGCGACTCAGACTCAAGGCCTGGGACTTGACTCAAGTCTTGGTACCAAAGATTCTGACTCGGGACTTGGGTCCAAAGTCTTACCAACATCCCTGGTGTGAACTTTAATGAAACACACCCCACTTCCTCAGACACATACTTCCTGTGTTTGATGAGGTGAGCTGTAATCCTTATTACTGCAGTTATTTACTACCTTTGATAGGTTGGTTAACAGTATACTATTTTCACAATAAACATATGTTGTATATAGTAATGACCTAAAGGATTTTCTGATGTGCAGTGACAGCCATTACCTCCTGTAATTTCTCAAATCTATGTATCTAAATTCCTAAGTGGGCATTTGAAAAGTATTTAAATACATCTCCTTCCATGACAAGATTCCAGAGGGGATACTTTCAAAAGCAGAAATAATCCTGAACATGGGTCAAGGCATTGTTCATATTGCTAGTTGAAGAATGCACAGAATAGGTGAGTGGCAGTGCAAAGGGTCCCAGTGTTGGTGTTAATGGTGGTAACTGGTTCAGATAAGAGAAAGTGGGTGATGATGACAGTTCCTCTTTTACCTCAGCGCTGAGTCTGACTAATGGTTAGATCGGCCATGCAGTACTAGATGTGTTGTAATGCCAGTTACAGCAGTAATAAGACCCTGCCTGTGCCCTTGCCATATTATTAAAGAAAAGTGATACAAGTAGGATAAGGAGGAAAGTTTGTTAAATACTGAGCAAAATTGTGATCTACTCTGTATAAAGAAGCCAATAAAATAAAATAAAATAAAGTTAAGGTAACAGTGATAATGCAGATAACAGTTTTAAGCAGTTCTGACATAGGCCAAATTAAAGTAAAGTTTTGCTCTATGGAATGCATTTTGGGTAATGGAAAAGGGAAGAACATTTTGGATTTCATTGGTCACTTGGGAGAAGCAAAGTATGTTCATTCTTTACATTGGAACTAAAAGAATAATGTGTTATCCAAGGACTGTCTTGCATAAATCTTTCAGAGAAGTAGCAAATTTTTTTGATTTTTTGGTAAGCATTATTCTCACGTTTTATCTACAAAAACTACACATACTGTCATACAGGCAGTTCCAAGTTTTTCAGTTATGTAATTTTGTATCTAAAGTAATTCTCTCTATACTGATTCTTGTAGTTGGTAAAGCATGCTAGTTTGTGACATTTATTGGATTAGTTTACTCAAATGGTGTGTTAATCTTTGCTAGCATATCAAGCAAAACCAAAAAAATAAATAAAATAAAGAAGACAAAAACATTGCAGCACCTTAAAAACTAACTGCTTTATCTTAATGTGACCTTTCATGGATAAGTCTACTTTCTCAGATATAAAGTGGGATTACATGGCAAATATTTATATAGTTATACATGGCCACGAAACAAAGTGATTGATTGTTTCCTGGGCAAAATTTATTGATAGTGCAATGTTTCACACCTGGCAATGACCTTTAAGATCCCAAATGGCTTAAGCTCTTTTTTAATAGACATTATTCCCCAGAAATATTTTAGCAACTTCCAGTTCCAACTGCAGTGGTACCATATTTTAAAATGAGCATAATAAAAGCACTAATAGGCAATGTAGCTATAGGTATGTGAATGCATAAAATTTTTGAGATTATTTCTGGGCATGATGACCCTGATTAAATCCAGCTGTACCCAAGGGCTATTGTATGAAGTACTCTTACAATACCTCCAGTATACTGCTCAAAATATTAATGACTGTCTTTTCCTTTTAGAAACTGGTTGCCCAAATGAAGCAGGATCCACAGGTAATATATATATATTTCACACTTTCGTGCTATACTTAAAAGCTGGGGAAGAGGAATTCCCCTTGTGTTGCATTTAGTGGAGCATTTTCCACAGTGAAGTAGAAAAGAGCATATTATATATTGAATATATGGCTGGAATGATAGAGCTGGTTTCCTGTTGTGTTCATGAGATTATCCTTGCAAATCATAGCATGAAGAAGGCGCTTCCTTTCCTTTTAAAAGTAGGTGTTGTTTGTAATGATGCATTTCAGCTGTGGTGATTCTCAGAATGTTACACTACAATAGAATCATGTTTATAGGCAGATATTGCTCTAACCATGATAAATTTGAAATACTGACTGCTGTCATTGGTAACACTTAGTTTTCTCCACCTGACTGTAGTTCAAATGTGCTAGAGTGGGAAACAGACACTATAAAGAACTAATGGAGGGAGCAATTCAGCATCAGAGATGGATGATCCAATTTCCTATTTGGTGTGGTGTTCGCAAACTCTATTGGTTGATGCTGTCACCTTGTTCAGACAGTTCTAAACAGTTAAATTTGTAGTTGATTTTGATTTGGAATCTTTTAGCCTGTCTGTTGTATTATAGATGTTTATCCATGACACATTTTAAGTATGTGAACTAGATATACTTAATGTTTTGTCGTATAACTAGTGCATCCTGGGGATCCGAGGAGACTGGTCAAGTGTAAAGTACCTTTGGAGGTGGGATGGTTTTATGTTAAATAGATCTCTTCAGTTTGTTTCATTTTTTTTAATAGTGCAGCACATCCCATAAAAGAAAATGCTTCATCAAGTATGCTCTAAAGCACACTGGAATGTCTTACTAATTCTGCTTTTCAAAGGATAACACTTCATATTGTGTCTTGTCTGCCAGCTGTATCTCAGCATTGAAAATAGATACTAAATGGTTGTAGCACCAGGAATTCAAATATGTTTCGTCTTTGAGCTGTTTAAGTGATATGATTTAGAGATGCTAGAGATGCTTTGTTATTTACTGGCCAAAGTTCTGTAAATTGTGTTCATTGATGGGACACAATTACTCGAAGCCTCATTGGTGAATTGCTGCAAATTAAGATGTTAGCATAGGCATTTGTGTAAATCAGTGTGCAACAGCAGATTCCTACCTTAACATCATAACTTGTGGCAGTTTGCCGACAAAATCTATGGCAATTTCATTATGCCAGCATAAGAACTCAGTAGGATTTTGGCCATTGTATGCTGTAGGATTTTTTTAATGGTCTAACAACTATTTTGTATTAACAGGTGAAATAGGTTTCTGACATTATGCATATTTTTTCCTAATTAGAATGCTGATTTGAAGAAGCAGCTTCATGAACTCCAAGCCAAAATCACAGCTTTGAGTGAGAAACAGGTAGGATGTTGCTATAGTTTTAATACATGTTCTAAAGATATATCTCCACCATGCTACTAAGAGAACTGCTAAATTCTTTCCATGTGTGAAAATAAGTGTGGGCAGCCAACACCCTGGATCTGGTTTGATGTGTTTAGCAAGACAAAAATAAGTGTTGGATGCGCTAGTCATGGACAAAGTGCAGTTAATCTAGTGCTATTCAGTGTTGAAATTGGCACCACCACGTAACAATGTAAGTCATATTAACTGTATAAACATTACAGTGAGAGTTTGAAGAGGTTGGGCATATGGAGGGTTTTGTATTTTAGAACATCAAAGATTTTATAATGCACATGTGGAAATAAGCTATTTGATTTGTTTACTGAATTTACAAATCCCTGTGGTTCTTTAAACATTTTAAAAGTTGATTGGTTACTGGTTAGTTACCATCTTCTTATTCTTTGTGTACGTGTTTGTAAATGTTATGTTGTCATCCGTAAGTGCTCCAGTCAACAATCCCTCGAATTTTCCACCAGTACTGGTAACTACCCCCCCCCCCCACAGGGTTCTGGCTGCGACCAGAACCAAATGAACAGCAACACTGGCTGCGGGTGTGTGGCACCGATGCAATGCTGCACACCCATACAGCTTAGAGAAAATGTTAGCTCCAGTTGTGTTTTTTTGTGGAGCCTTTTGGTCTTATACTTATTTGTACTAATAGCAATTATTCCTGTGTGCTTTGCCAGTGGTTTACTGAGTTTGTGCAGTCTAAAGTGAGATCTCTAATAATGTGGAAATCAGTGATTGTTTCTTTTGATGTTACCAAGTTACACAACTGCTGTATGACAAGAAAAAAAAAGCATTGACTTCTCAACTGGCAGCAATTAGCTGCTGAGCCTTCTGCTGTTGGAATTATGTCATCTGCTGTAAGTAACGGGTTTTCTGGCCAGTGATTTAAAAGCTGAAATCCTGTTGCACAGCTTCATTTCTGCAATAAGAATAATAACAGCGGCAGCAGATAATTGCTGGTGTTTAGAGGCTTTGTTTGGCAATTTCAGGGGGGACATATGACTTTGCAGTGATTTGCCAATGATCATGATGTCATTCCTGTTGCACACATGGAGATGCACAACAGGATATCAGTCAAAGAATGAATTTAATCTGTACATCTATCTTCTGGATATGGCTAATTAAAGCTCAGAGTTTTGAGGGTAGAGCTGAAGAAGTACCTCACATAGATATAAAAAAGGATGAACCTTTAGAATTAACAAATTAGTGGCTTGACATTAACTTTGATGAAAGTCCCTGAAGAGCTCAAATTTGTATTTAACACCAAAATGTGGCACTTAATAAAGGGTTAGAAAGTAGCCAATATGAGTTCTTTTGAAATGGATTTGGTGGTGATACTGAAATCCGTACATTTGGCTTTTGTCCCACATAAAGGTGGTAATATTACAGTTAAATGTGTGAATTTATAATCCTTATTGAATAATAATAGGCATGGCTTTTGCAGAACAAAATTTCTGTTTAGAATTCATGATCAACTGCAGTAGATGTCTTTAAACTGTGATCAAAATCATTAAGAGATTTTTTCTCTCTTAATGATCCTATTGCTTATGCAAACCAGCACATGCAGTTTTTAAGAGAAGTAGGTAACATTTATAATATTTTTGGCCTATGTGTTCACATTTTGAATGGTTATAGTCATAAACACTTAAAGGTTTTTTTTTTAAATCATGACTTATATTGCACAAGTGCAGTTCAGATGTAGTGCAAACATATGCTAGTGATTGGAAACTGCCCTGCAGACTCACATTTTCTTGTCTTTCTGTGTGGAATCTCCTTTTCCTGATTTTCATGAGTTTGCTATGATGTCTAAATTAGCAAGCTGTGGTATGCCTTGCATACAACCCATTGTTTAAGTGGGCTTCAAAATGTTTTGGATGCAAGGTTCAGTTTGGTTATAGTTTAGAATAGAGTTTCAAACAAACGTGGACTATCAGCTTTCAGGGGCCTCCTATATGTTTTACCTGCAAACTGGTAGATGATATAAATGAATAGTAGTCTTTTGTGAGTTTATCTCCCCATGCCTTCCCACCTCTGGTTACTTAAAGTGTCTGCTTTGAGACTAAGAGCATAAAATATTTGTCAGGGTTTGGAGCTCCATGTTCCTTCTACCCAACTCCATGTCCTTGGAAACACAGTAAAGAACTGCTTTCTTTGTTCTTCATATGAGGAACTTGATAAAATAAGTGGTCTACTGTTTCTGCATTGTGAGTAGTAGTCCTTGATGGCATTCTATCTGTGTTGATACATGGCTGAAGCGTACACTTAGTTTGTTCTCATCGGAAATAGCAATAAAAGTGAGGAAATATGAGTTCTTTCCTTTGTTACTAGTTTTCTTTGTATCACTTTATATTCTTAGAATGTGGGTAATACTGCTTTATACAACCCTCTGCTCTGGATTGCCATTTTTATATGTTGTGTCTTAAAAATGGGAGAATGGTTTGAGGCAGACAGTATTATATTTCAAAATTAGAATTTATAGATAGGGATAGAAATCTTGGCTTGTTTTATTCTTGCAGGTGAGAATAAAATGTTTTCAGGAACACCTGAGAATAACATGTTATATCATCCTAACACGAAGGCTCTCCCATATCTCTGAACTATATGAGGGTTTGGATACTTTAAAGAAATCCCAATGGTTGGGAAGAGAACCACTTTAAAGAGGAGCAAGACAAGATGGCAGAAAGGTTCTGAAAATACATATCTAACATGATATGTTTCACAGTTCTTTGTACTTGTTCTAAATCACCAGAGGAAACAACAAAGACAAATAAACCAACGGAAAGGAACCTTTCCCTTCTCACCTTCCCCCTGCTACTTTGAAATGAATCAACAAAACCCTATGATACCAGCTCATTGTCCTTCATAGCTGGGCAGAGGCATTTAACCTCAAATTGTAATGCCTGTCTCTCCCACTAGGGCCTTAATTGACATTAATCCTGCCTCCAGATATACCAAGGAAGATATTGCACATTGAAGTGCACCTCCTTTTGTGCTCAGAAATCCCCTTTGAACTTTATTCAGTCTTTATAGGCTATTATAGGATGAATCCATAGTAGCTTTTAAGAATTCTAGCCTTGAAGACTTGCAGAGCAGCTGCTCAGTTTGCAGTTATGAGAAAAACTTTTCATCCTTGTACAAAAAAAAAAAACCTTGCTGTGATTTTGAATGCAAAACTACACATTAGATGCCTTGTCAAGTGTGTGCTGGAATGATCTTTCCCTTATATTCAGTATTTGGAATGGCATTGAAGCCCAGTATACTAGTTTGTCATCTTGTGCCTTCCAAAGCAGAACAAAACAGAGTATAGCTTAACTAGTGGTTTCACTTGTCTGCTTGATGCTAGAGTGCGTCATAATGGTTAACTTCAGGAAAGAGGTATTTAATTTAACTACAAATTATCATAAGATAACTGTAGAGACATACCATCTCATTTCTTGTATGAATGTTGTTAAGAAAAAGATAGACTGATCTTTGTGGAGAATGTTAGAATGTGCTGTTTTGATGCAGAAGGAAGCCTGGATGGTTTCTTTGGTGAATATCACATTTGCTGTTTTTTTAATATCCTGCAGAAACACTACTACAAAAAGCAGTGGCCTTCACTTGTTCCTTCTTTCACGTTCCTCTGAAAACCTGCTCTTGGGGTTCAGGGGGAACTCTAGAGCAAGGGTGGAGAGTCGTCTTTGTCATCTAAGGACTGAATTGGTTCTGAACAAGCAATTTGGAGGTGATACCTTAGGAGTGAATGGGTATGCTGTTTCTGTCAGGAGCCTGCTAGCTTACAGTAGTACCTATTTATGAGTTTAGGTAAATTCATCAAGTAAGAGGAGGAGTGTGTTGGCTCTACCACTTTGGTGTTTCCATCATTTTCCTCATGTGAAAGAAGCTCTCCCTTTTGTAAAGTTGTACTCCCATTAGATGACAGCAGAAGAAATATATATGGGGCATAGGGCCGATTCATCCTCCCTTCATTAGGAGGAGCAGGATCTGTTCTTGATCATCCCAGAGTGCAGGACATGCAGTAATTGGCTCAAGCTACAGGAAGCCAGATATAGGTTGAATATCAGGAAAAATGTCTTAACTGTCAGAGCAGTACAACAATAGAACCAATTACCTCATAAGGTGGTGAGTGCTCTGTATGTTTGGAGCTCTGGAGATGTTCAAGAGAAAATTGGACAGCCATTTGTCAGATCTACTTTGATTTGGATTCCTGTATTGAGTGGGGGCTTGGACTCTGTGTCCTTTTAGCCCCTTGCAATTCAATTATTCTATGCTTCTATCTTACCGGATTCATAGTGTTCCAATAGGACTTCTATATGTGCATGTGTGTATACATGCACTTTAGAGCAGAGGTCCCCAACCCCTGGTCCGCGGCCCTGTGCCGGTCCGTGGCCTGGGCCAGACAGGGCCGCCGAGACAGACCTCCCGCCCCCCCGCATGCACTCCCCCCCGCGCCGCCTGTTTGCGCCTGCACGCGCGCTCCAGCACGCCTGTGCGAGCACCACGCCGTCATTTGCGTATGCGCACGGGTGCCCGTGCGAGAGAGAGCGAGAGCGCTTGTTTGCGAATGCGCGTGAACGCGGGGGGTGCCCCGCCTTTCCCAGCCAGTCCGCGGACCGAAAAAGGTTGGGGAACACTGCTTTAGAGTATGTAGTGGTCTTTCTTCCCTCTACTAGGATAGTGATTCTTGTGCTATCCTCACATGAGTTTTCTCCCTTCTGCTCATTCCACCTGCTGCCAATTATCCTCAGTTAATTTTTTTTATCAAAGCTTAATATTAATGTAAAATAATAGAATCAAAAGCATGGCTTTAAGATTGTTTCACCAGTGGATGTTGATTTCTGTGGCTTTGTTGGGCCTGCCTTCTTAGGGCTTCAAAAACTGAAACAAAGTTAACTGGCAGGCATAAGAAGCATTGATGGTCTCTGTTTTGTTTCTTAATTTATAAAACTGAGTTTCAGTTCCAGAAGCAAGAAAGTATCATATTCTTGCTGTTCAAGAAACTTGAAATCTTGAATGTCCTGCATGAGTTTGTTATATGCTCCCAAACTTCACATATAATTGTAGACTGAAAAATTTCCTGTTAGTCTTACCATCTGCTACTTTTCTTCCTCTCTGTGGGCTTCTTAATTATTTGAATGCATCATACCCTATTATTTCTAATTCTCTTCAGACATTCTGGTATTCAGCTTGAGACTCAAAGAAGAACATGCATTGGGAAACAGCTGTTTTTCTTTACATTCATGGAACCAATGGCTTGATAGTAGCAGGATTTTTAATAGAAAGTAAGCTTTCTCACATTCATTGTGGGTTTTACATTTAATATAGCATAATAAAGCACAACATTGTACTCTGATAGGGATAAAATCTATTGTGACTCTGAAATGGGATGAGGGGAAGTGAAATTCCAGTTTGTGGCTTATTGTTGTCGTTGTTGGGGGGGAAACTCTTTTCACTGTGTCTCTTTAACAGCACTCAATTGAATAGTAACCGAATCAAACCAAGTCATCCTGAACCCAATATTTTCAGTATTAAACTTTTTTTAAAATAAGAGATTAAAATGGGATGGAATATGGTTAAAAGATGAATGTCAAACTGTTTTCTGCACTCAGTTTTATCAGTACAGCATTATGCTGAATGTCATTTCAGTCTGTCTTAATTTTCTCCACTAAAATTGTTTTGCTAGTTCTGTAATTCTGTAAGCAGCAGCAGCATTAATTTTCTTTTCTGGGTGGAACAGGCCCTTAAACTCCATTCAACGGAATTGCATGGTACCTAGAATTTAGTGAAGTATTTCATTGAATGAATTGATGAGATAGCAACCAGTTGTGCTTATAAGGCAAATCTGGTCAGTAACTTTGGTTTTGGTGTGTTAATATTGGTTGAATTGTTCTCTCAAGTCAGCAAAATAATGTATATGTCAGTAAATTCTTTAGAGGGCCTGTGATACTTTCAGAGCTATTTTGATGTTATGCCAATAGATGAGTAATATTAACTTAACCATTCATATGTTGAGGCAGGGAAAAGATATATATTGATGAAGAGACTGCAGGCAGGGTTGAACAAGCTTTAGTTGGATTTGTACTTTGACAATAAGACAGTCATATAATGCAGTCATATACAGTCAACCCTCGACTTACGAACGGCCCTATTTACGAACTTTTCGACTTACGAACCGCTCACATAAGAAAATATTCCCTCGACCTGCGAACTGAGCCTCGAGTTACAAACTGGAAAAAAGGCAGAGGGAAAGGGCGGGAAATTCAAACCGTTGGTGGCGAAGAGTCTGCTTCTTTGTAGCTCTTTCGCCCCAACGGTTAGGAAAAGGGAGGCTCAGTGCTGCTGCTACTGCTGCTGGGAGGCGAGCCGCCGGACCATCCCGGCTGGGCTCAGCCTCCCAGGCCACCCCGCCGCCGTGACCCGCCGCTGCCAGAGGCTTCCTCGGCTTCCCCGCTGCCTTTTTCCGCCGCCGCTACTGGGGCTGCTCCTGAGCATGGGGGGGGGGGGAGAAAGGCTGGATCGCCTTTCTCTCCCGCCCTGTGGCTTCTCCCGAAGGGCTGCTCCCGATGGCTTTTGCGGCAGCAGAGAAGCCGCGTGGGGGGGGGGGGGGAAAGGCTGGATCGCCTTTCTCCCTCGCCCCGTGGCTTCTCCTGAAGGGCTGCTCCCGATGGCTTTTGCGGCAGCAGAGAAGCCGCGTGGGGGGGGGGAGAAAGGCTGGATCGCCTTTCTCCCTTGCCCCGTGGCTTCTCCCGAAGGGCTGCTCCCGATGGCTTTGCTGATCGCCTTTCTCTCCCCCCCCCCCCGCGGCTTCTCTGCTGCCGCAAAAGCCATCGGGAGAAGCCCTAGGGGAGAAGCCACGGGGCAAGGGAGAAAGGCGATCCAGCCTTTCTCCCCCCCCCCTCCACGCGGCTTCTCTGCTGCCGCAAAAGTCATCGGGAGAAGCCCTTTGGGAGAAGCCACGAGGCAAGGGAGAAAGGCGATCCAGCCTTTCTCCCCCCCCCCCCCACGCGGCTTCTCTGCTGCCGCAAAAGCCATCGGGAGAAGCCCTTCGGGAGAAGCCATGGGGCGAGGGAGAAAGGCGATCCAGCCTTTCTCCCCCCCCCCATGCGACTTCTCCTGAAGGGCTGCTCCCGAGCGTGGGGGGGGGGAGAAAGGCTGGATCGCCTTTCTCTCCCGCCCCACGGCTTCTCCTGAAGGGCTGCTCCCGAACGTGGGGGGGGGGGGAAGAAAGGCTGGATCGCCTTTCTCCCTCGCCCTGTGGCTTCTCCCGAAGGGCTGCTCCTGATGGCTTTGCTGATCGCCTTTCTCTCCCCCCCCCCCCCAACGCGGCTTCTCTGCTGCCGCAAAAGCCATCGGGAGAAGCCCTTCGGGAGAAGCCACGGGGCGAGGGAGAAAGGCGATCCAGCCTTTCTCCCCCCCCCCCCACACGGCTTCTCTGCTGCCGCAAAAGCCATCGGGAGCAGCCCTTCGGGAGAAGCCGCGGGGCGGGAGAGAAAGACGATCCAGCCTTTCTCCCCCCCCCCCCCCACGCTCAGGAGCAGTCCTGGCCCGGCAGCGGCAGTCCTGGCCCAGCAGCGGCGGTGGAGGTAAGGTGCTGCTTTTTCCTTTTTTAAATTTTTTTTCTTTTGCAGGGTGGGATTGGGCTGGTGGGGTTGTTTTTTTGCAGGCCCAGGGGCTTGCAGTGTTTGGTGCTTTTTATTTTTTGTATTTTTTTATTCGGCCGGAACGGATTAACAGGGTTTCAATGCATTCCTATGGGAAATGGGAAATCGACTTACGAACTTTTCAACTTACGAACGCTGTTCCGGAACGGATTAAGTTCGTAAGTCGAGGGTTGACTGTAGTGCTCTTAAAGGTTACATAAAGGCAACATAGAAAATTTAGTATAACTTCCAAGTTGAGTACAATTGGTACTAGCTGCTAGCTGTTTCCTCATCTGGAAGAGATAACGTGTTTTCCCCTTAAATTACAAACACTATGTACATAGGGGAGAAATAATTGTTATTTTGATTCATTTTTTTTTTTTTTTTGTTCAGCTGAAGTTTCTGAAAACTATTAATATCTGAGGAGTCAAAGAACAGGTCTAAAGAACATATTATCTAACCCAGTATATCAGATGGGAAACCTTGATACATTTTTCAGTTTGTTTGTATGACTGTAATTAAATTTTGATGTGCTGTGAATTGCTCAGAAAATGTTTGTAATGTTGGGGTGGTATGAAAGTTGAAATAATAAATAATAATTTCAAAAAAACTTCAATCTAGTACACCATTAGCATAATTGAGAAGAGATTGTGCTACATCTGAGACTATACTGGGCACCATTATTTTTATCTTGTTATTCTTTGTGATTGATTTGCTTTGTAGTAATAGTACATGAGCGACTTACTAAATATGCTTACTCTAGCTTTGGAATCTCTGATTTCATAAGGAATATGAAGGTGTTTCAGTGTCAGAAGCTGTAAATCAGGTTTCTGTCTCTCTCTCTCTCTCTCTCTCTCTTTTTGTTTGTTTGTTTGGCGATGATAGAATTTTCAGGATGTTCAGGAGAAAAACTGAATCAAGAGTTGTTTTAAAAAATCAGCTTCTTCCTGAAAACAAAAGTATTTGCATTTGAAAGACAACAGTCACCCACAATTTACATCACTTAATCTGTCTACCTGTTGTCAGGATGTTTAGGTAATGAACACTTTCAAAGTTCATTACCTGTCCTATTGTTATTTTGAAAGTTCATTAACTGTGTCTGTATCTCTCTCTGCTTGGCCCCCACTTCCAAAGCTATGTTTTTTGTGTATAAACCTGTGGCTTAAAGATTGTGTGCCAAGCATCTGAAAACAGATCTGTTAGTCATATTTTTGTTTTTGTTTAGCTTTCGTTGTACTATGGCAGTGGTTTTCAACCTTGAGTCCCCACATGTTTTTCGACTACCACTCCCAGAAATCCTGGCCAGCTCTGCTAGTGGTGAAGGCTTCTGGGAATTTTAGTCCAAGAACATCTGGGGACTCAGGGTTGGGAATTACTGCACTAGAGGAAGATTGTCCTCTTTATGCCTAAGCTTCAAATCTTTATTGTATTTACTTAAAGTAGCTCTGCAAATATTTTAAGAATGGTCTAGTTAAGATACAAACAGTGGCCAAAATCCTGTTGCTTAGCATAATAGACTGAATTAGTGGGGGCTTGGAGAGTCACTAGAGATTCACTAGACTGAATCAGTGGGGGCTTGGAGAGTCATCTCCTGTGTAAGTTCCTTTGAGTCAAATAGGCCTACTTGAACTGAGACTTAATTTAGCATAGTAAATCACAGAGTAGGCCAATTCGAGTCAATGGAACTTACTGAGGTAGTGACTCACTAAATCACTATGGGTTCAGTGGGGCCTGCTCAAGTGCAATTTCCTATATGGAGCAGCAGGATTTTGGCCAGTAGTAAGTCACAACTACAGAAGAGTAAAAACTGCCGGCTTGGCAGTTCGTACCAGTTCATTTGGTGGGTGCCCACTTGGAGGCAGTGACGTGGCTTCCCTGCCCTACCTTCTCCAGGTACAACTTCTGAGTGGGCACCTGCCAGAAGAGGAGGGGCTTTGAAGCATCGATACACAAACTGACAAACCAGCAGTTCGTGCCCATCTCTAGTCACAACTAGAGTCAATGGAATCAATGAATCAGTGAAATTTATAGAAGACTTCTCTCAATAACCCCACGAATTCAATGGGTCTACTTTAGTTGTGATGTACTTTTGGATTTCAGCCTATAAGGGTCAAGTGTTTAGATGACTTTTAACACCAGTAGAGCATATTAATATCACTAGGGCAGTTTTGTTTCCTACCTCTTTGTATTTAGAAGCATCTTCTGCTGCCATGAATGGCTCTTCTGTAAAATCTTGGGGAAGGCCATGCTTATATAGAAAGTGGCTTTTTCTGATGTGATACTTGTTATTCTATTTCTGGTTTTTATACTATAAGGCTACAGTCTTACACACTCTTACCTAGAAAAGGATTTGGTTAAATTCATTGAGACTTGCCTTTGAATGTATCAGTAGGATTAAACTAAGTAACAGATTTTCAACAGTACTCAAAATGCTGGCTAGAGGGAGTCATTACTCCCAGTTACAATGATAGAAAATGATAGAAAAATGACAAAACAGTTCATTTCGCAACAGCTTTGAGGTTTGATACTTGTACATAATAGGTACATATTTAGATAAGGAAACCATTTTTAAAGAAGGCTACTTATAGGAAAACATATATAGAACAGAAGAAAACTTCTTATGCCAGTCTACTCTCAGTATTTAATGGAAGTTAAACCATTTGATTAATTGCTGGACAGTGGGGTTTGTTCGTAATATAAAATAGCTTTATGTGTTTTACCTTGCCTGGGAGGAAATAAACACTCAACTTTATGCAAAGCCATTGCACAAGAATAAATTCCATAAGAAGAATTAATATTGACTGATTCTGTAAGAAATCATAGTAGCCAACTTGTTTTTGATTGAATTTTTATTCCTTTGGAAACATGCTGTTTTTAAAAATTGTCAGTTTTATACTGCTGTATAATGGTGTATTTCCATGGCAAAACATTGTCAGATATGAATGATACATACTTTTGTAAAATTCCTGCTTTTAAGTGGTCAGCAAACTGGACTTACTGAATTATGTAGTAAAGGTACCCATAGTCTCAACAGAACTTAAGAGACAGATGCACTGTTCATTTGCTTCATAAATAGTGTTTGTCTTCACAGTCATCCACAAATTTTCATCTTGAGGAGATAGGAAATGGAGACAGAATTAATGATTTCACTAATAAGAAATAGTGTTTGATAGAAGTTCTGCTTCTACACATTTTCCTAGTGGAACTGTAACATTCTAATCAATGGAATATATTGCCTTGAGGGAACTAGTGTATATTCTGAATGTGTATTTTTTTTATGGTTTGATACATACTTGAACACAAAAACAGTTTTGTGTCTTTTCAAAGCACTTCTCATTGACTGCAAATAAGTTAATCACCTCAAAATAATAACATTGCTTCTGGGAACTGTGCATGAAAGGAAGTCTCATTATCTCTGGAATTTAAGAGATGCTCTAAATAAGTAAAAATAATTTAAAATCGCGGTACTTGGAAACGGAAATGTTGCATTGACTTTATTTTCCTCTTCTGTCTGCTTCCAGTGCAGGCTTCGGTGGCTACGATCCTTTGCTTCCTTCTCCACGTTATCTCTCAAGATATATCTGACCATAATAATAGCCCATCAGCTGTCCTGGCCATGCACACTGTGACGTGCCTCTCCCGTGTCCCCAGATTATTTCACTAGCCTGAGGCCCACACCACGATCCCTCCTGCCACCAGTTGATCTCTGTCAACAATATTTATTTAGAAGGATGGAGGTCCATACTGCGTGTAAAGGTTAACAAAACAGGTTTATTGGATACAGTTCACATAAACGGGTTCCTTAAAGACTTTAAAGTATTCAGTAGTTTTGTAATAACTTGTTTCACACTTAATTATAAGTTCCACACTCTCCACCGCCTCCCTCTCTAACTGACTTCTCACGTCAGACTCTCTCACTATCTAACTCTCACTCTTGCTGACAAACTGACAAAACTGCTCTTCTCTGCCTCACCCCTCCCTTCTAGTTTCTCTGGCTCCGCCTCCCAACAACTCCCATTGGTGCATGCAAATAACCTCACACATGAGCCAAGGCAGGGTGATCGCAACACACACCATCTCTTTTCCAAGATCATACAGTGAAGATATTCCTCAAGGAACTGAAAGTATATCTCCACCTTCTGTAGCACTTTTAGCCTCCTGGTCATTGTCACTACTTATTTAGCTTACATCTAAATTCTCTTTCCTTTCCTCCTTTACAAGGTACTTCTCCAAGTTCATTGTGATGAATAATAGTATAGCCTCTGACATACTTCAAAATATTTCAGCAGATTTACTGGAGTTCTGTTAACAAATATCCAGTTCAGAGATGTATTACCACATGAAAATAAAAAGGATCAAAAAGAAAGTGTAAACATATTTAAAATTTCAAATATACTTTCAGTAACAGAAACACGAAAGAAAAGGATGTTCATTTTAATTGTTGCAATCCTTCCTAATAGTGATAATTGTAGATGTTTCCATTTTTCTGTGTCCATTTTTATTTGATTGAATAGTTTTATATAATTGTCTTCTTTTATAGTTACACATCTAGCAGTTAGATATATTCCTAGGTATTTAACTTTCTTAGCTATTTGTAGATCTGATCTCTCTGAAAGTTGACTTTTTTGTTTGGATGTTAGATTTTTCACTATAACTTTAGTTTTTTCTTTATTTATCTTCAATCCTGCTACTTCTCCGAGTTCATCAATTTCCCCCAGTAGTTTCAATATTGTTTCTAGCGGATCTTCCAAAATGAACACCAAATCATCCGCGAATGCTTGTAATTTGTAATTTTCGTCTTTTATTTTAGTGCCTTTAATTTACTTTCCAAGAATGTGCTCAAGAAATACTGTTGAATAATGTCCTGTTTATTTCACCTAAAAAATGTCTAGTAAATATGCTATATAAGACATTTGGCTACTGATGTTCACGTAAAGTCTGTGTTCACAGTACAACATCCTGTGGTAGATTGCACCTTATTTACAAGCTGCTGAAGTGCATTTCAGTTACACAGCTGGCGAGGAACATAACTGAGACATGCCTTGGACCCTCATCATTTAGCCACCATAAAAAATTTCACAGACTTTACATGAACCTGATAGGATTCTGGCCCTTAAATATTAAAATGAGATATATAATATATATTTATATGTGTGTAAAATTCAGAAGAAGTGGGGCCATAAATGCTTGGAATAAGTTAAGAAGAAATTGCGTTCTGCCTCTGATGTGTTTGGAACTGATATAATGAGCATTAAGCAGAAGGCAGCATACTGGCTTTCTGTCATGATCTAACTTGTCCTGAAAGTGGAAGTGGGACAGCTTCAGGCTCTGTGAATAGTGAATATTATGCACTATATCCAGTAATTAGTCCCAGTTAGAGTAGGTTTGATGAATCAGTGTGGCTTTGGTTAGTCAGCACTTACCAACACTTACTGATTCCATGGGTCTTCTACAGTTGGAGCTAACAATCAGATTTCGGCTTATAATTCTTTTTCAGGAATACTTAATTTAAGCATTTCAAAAGTATCCCAACTTTGTAACTTGGCTTGCACAAATTAGATTACATTATATTATGTTGAAGTGAAAGTGTTTTACTTCTCTTTTAAAAATTGAAATGACCCAAAGTGATTAATTGATTTGCTTAAAATAGTAATAAATAATCAAGATTTTCATGAGAGCCTATGGTGAATTCTTCTGCAGGAAATCTGAAGACAGTACCTAATCTTGATTATAAAATCGTATTTTGTAAAGGCTGTTTTTTTACCTGTTAGGATTAAATTAAATTAAAAATACAAAAGAACATTTATTTGCCAGATCTTATGTTGTTCTCACTGGAGCTGTTCTAGATGTACCTAGTGGACAAAATTTGGACCTGAATTGGAACATGTTGGTTGAGCTATAAGGCAATTCTCTTTTTCTGAGAGACTTTTTATATTTTACTGCCATAGTCATAAGAGAGAGATTGTACAGGGAATAGAACTGTTACTTATTTCGGGCCATCTAGTCTGTAGTTAATTCTTCAGTGTGGAACTTTACTTATGAATTCATGCAATCTTGCAATTCGGCACTTGTTTTTATCATTGGTGACCAAATATAGCCTCCTGCTCAGAGTTCTGTTTCTGAGTCTCAGCTGTCCCAATTGCTGCTGTAATTGCTCCATGTTTCACAATATTGGCTCTTTAATCCCCGCAGGAAAGTGGCAGAAGGAATAGAGCTGTGAGCACAGCCAGGAGTCATATTTAATACAGGATAGCCCTACAATAATTACCTCTGTAGCTTTTTTCTTAACCTTAGAACCACTAGGCCTTTTAAGGATGGAAAGGAGAGAGAAACAAGTTGTACATCCACTTTTGTTTGTGCTACAAGAGGAAGGTTAACTTATGGCAGTAGCATCACTAGAAAGAGGAGGAGCAGGATGAGTACCACTGGCTGTCAGTTATGCTCCTGCACTATATTCTGATCAGACAGCTTTGGAATTGTTGGGGGAATAGTAGCTACCAAACACATGATCTGTTCCTTTAAGCATCCACCTTTTTATGTTGTTAAAGTGGTTTTATTAGGCTTGTATGAGGGTATTTAGAAAAGTCTTTGAGTTTTTTATTCTCCAAAATACAAATAGAGTAAATCCACCTGAATAAGTGCAGTGATAATGCAACAGTAACAATGTGTACTGTTGTGTGTAATAACCTTGGGATACTGTTTGGATTTTGAAGAATGAAAATAAGAGAAAATAGATACCAGCTGCTAGTTGGTATAAATGACCAATAAGGAAAGATGTAGCACACAGTCAAGAACATCTAGTTGCAGAGCAGAAAAGGGAAGAAGAGCTGTCCTTCCACAGTGTCTGCCTCTTCCTCTTTCTGTGATTCCTGGGTCTCCTCCATGCTGCCCAGTTCAAGCTCCATCTATCCCTTGACTCTGATTCTCACCCCAGCACTTGACCCTTCCTGTTCGTCTGCCTACCTTGCACTCTACTCTCCTTCAAAATCTTCTTCCTTTTAAAAAAAATCTCAGTTCTCTATTCCCTTATCCAGCTATTATTTCCACTTAAGGTCCCAGCATTGTGACACTCCTAGTGAAACTGAATTGCTTTTGAATTGTATTTATGGTGATAACAATGATAGGGATACTTTAATTGATGGATATTATTTAAATTTTGCAGCATCCTGTCTGACTGGGATTTTGGAAATTGGTGGATTTGACCATTTGCCCTAGGTTTTCTTTTGGGTTTGCACTGTCTATGGTTTTTGAGCTTCCACCTTGAGATTAAAGTTGCCATTTTTAGAATTACCTATCTATATGTTTAGTGGAGCTAATGAAAAAAAATGCCAGGGAGTCTCTTTTTTTGTGTTTTTTTACTTATTGTAGATTAATTGTAATAGTAGAACTACTGATCTGGAGCAGGTAAAGTAAACTGAAGAATATGTTTTGAGATTGTTTGTATAAGGAATTAACTGGTTTTATTTTTTTCTGAAATGTAAAGAACTTCTAGCCAGTATTTCTAAATCTGTATCTTCATCATCAAATTGCAGAACCCATATATATATATATATATATGGATAAAAATTAACAGATGTATGATTCATGGACTTGGACCCTGGATCTTTTAACACTTCAGCAACACTTTTGCTTAGAATTCAGTTGGATCAAAGGCAGTTTAAAAATATTTTAAGTAAATAAATTAGCTACTGGAGGCAGTTGAGGGTATATGGTATGCTTTTTATAACGGGCTCAGTGCTAGATTATTAAACCAGTTAAACTTCTCTCATTCTAATCCAGTTTATCAGTTTAATCAGGAAGTGAGCAGATAAGGAGAATGAGAAATAGTTTACAGAGAAGATATACTATTGTAATTGTCCTTTTGTGGAAGTGATGTCTTAGTGGTTGTACTAGTGTAGCAAACATTAACCTGAGCCTGCAGGATCAGTGAAAGCAGTGATAATAATCCAACAGTTGGAGGCTACAGGTTCCACATACCTGTAATCTTTTACTTCAGTTTAGTGATGGACACTTTATTTATTTAAAATATTTTTACCCCACTTTTCTTCTTAAAAGGACTTAAGGCAGCATCATTAAAAGACAGTATTAAAGCTAACATTGAGTATACAAATAAAAAAAGGAACAGACAAATGCCATACGAAAAAACATAAGCAACACCAAAACACACACAAAGCAGTAAGGTACAATCATTTAGTCCACTTGTGGACTGTAATCTGTGCTATTCTCTGCCAATCTTATTTTTGTGTACCCTACAGACTTTGGGTTGCTAAGGCAAGTGGTTATAGCTTGAAGTCCATAATTACTTTCAGTAACTTTTAGTTTAGTGAATTAACTTTTCTGTATTCCTACATGGATGGCTATATCAATTCTAGTAATGGTAGTCAGGTAGAAAAGATTTTGTACAGTTGTTTTGTACTTGCTATTATTTGGCAGAGTTTGCCTTTCAGAAAGTCTGTTGCCGTCAGTGTTGTCATACTGTGGGCATGATGGAGACATAGTGTCTCCACAAGTTTAATGAACTTTTGCCTTTGATTGAAGGTAGGGTCAGTCTGCTTGGGCATGTTTAGCCTTGAGAAAAGAAGACTGAGGGGTGATATGATTGTTGTTGTTGTTTAGTCGTTAAGTCGTGTCCGACTCTTCGTGACCCCATGGACCAGAGCACGCCAGGCCCTCCTGTCTTCTACTGCCTGATATGATAGCACTTTTCAAATATTTGAAAGGCTGTCATACAGAGGAGGGGCAAGATCTGTTCTCGATTATCCCAGAGTGCAGGACACGCAACAATGGGTTCAAGTTAAAGGAAGACAGATTTTGGTTGAATATCAGGAAAAACTTCCTAACTGTTAGAGCAGTACGACAGTGGAACCAGTTACCTTGGGAGTTGGTGAGTGCTCCAACACTGGAGACATTCAAGAAAAACTTGGATAATCACCTGACAGATATGCTTTGATTGTATTCCTGCATTGAGCAGGGGTTTGGACTTGATGGCCTCGTAGGCCCCTTCCAACATCACTTTTCTATGATTCTGTGCTTCCTTTTCAAACTGAATGCTGAGTTACAGGTTCCCTAATAGGGTATTCAAGATGAGCGACAATTTTAGCAGAAGTTTTACCAGTTCCACCCCCCACATACACACGAATTTCCATGACTGAACAGGTATTTGAACCTAGGTCTCCTGAGTGCCAACCCACTGCACCACACTGGGTTTCCCAAGGTGTTGTACAGTCTTCTTATATTCTTAAGTTGTCTGGACTATAACAATCAGATAGTCAGCACAGGCCAAATAAATGTTAGGTGTCCATTTCTGCCTCTAGTATGCAAGCATTGCTTTGCCCTACCTTGCTTGAAGCCTTGCTGTTGCAACCTCTTGTTCAGTTTTTCATTCCAGGCTCTTGCAGCATACTTCAGTCAGTGTAGGCCTCTCTTTAGTTTGCAATATAGATCTGGTTGCTTCTGGTTTATGAAGCCTGTTGGTTTTTCATTTATAGCTCCTTTGCAATCTTTCCACGTAGGAATGTGATTTTGACATCTAGGTGCTTCTTATGGTGCTGTTTTCTGACAAAAGGGGCAAAAGTTTCATCAAAGTATTCATATTTCTGCAAGAAGCATTTGGCCACTAGTCTCACCTTGTAGCATTCCATTTCCCCTTCTGTACCCTGCTTTTCCTTCAACACCTACTTGCACCCAGTGGATCTCTTGCTTACTGTAGCTTCATCAGGGTCCATGTCTCATTTTTGTGCAGTGCTTTTATCTCTTCCTTTGAAGCATATCTCTATTTGATATCTTCAGCCGCTGACATCTATTCAACCAGGTTCCTGGCTTAGTAGATATCATTGACCTTATAGAGGTCAGTGTTTGCATCATGTGGTTTTTCCCTTTGATACCTGTAGGAAGGTTGTGGTTCTTTAGCTCAAGGATCACCTTTGGATCATGATTTCCAAAACACCTATGTCAGAGGTAAATCCTGTTGCAGTCTTTCTGAGCTTGTGTTTACTTTGCTTCATGAGCTGTTGTGCACTTTCCATTCTGAAAATGTGTTACAAAGTCTTTCTTGTGCAAAGCTGAGACACTTACTGTATTATAGTTCAGATCTGGTACATATAGAACATGATTTACTGGGATGGCACTAATTTTATAGGGCAATTTGCATTTTAAGATGTTACTTTCATTTCCTTATATATCCATGAAATCATCATTAGCCATGTGGATTTCTCCACCAGCATTTCTGTCCTTGTTAATAAATAATTTTCTAGAGCAAGTATAGTGACTGTTGCACCCACTATCAATAATCCAATCATTTGACTTCTGTTTATGATAATTAGCCATGCAAGTTTTGTACTTCAGAGTCTTACTGCTTTTTACTCATGATGATCTCTGCTTAGGATAGGTCATTACATGTTGCCTTAGCTCTACATGTTCAAAACTGTACAGCTGCCATTGGTTAATAGGGAAAAACTTCGATAGATTATCCTTCTCGCCAGAGTTGTAGCAGCAATGTGATTGGTTTAGAGGAGTGCTTTCCTTTTATAGTCTTTTCCACTCATTAAATAATTCAAGCCACTTAGATCTGAAGGTTCTTCTTTGTGGTGTCCATGTAAGCCCACAAATCAGGGTTTGCTCCTGTGCAAATGCTGGTTCGAAAAGCTCCAGAGCCTCAAAAGCAAAAGCTTCTTTGCCTATACCGTGCAAACGTGGCCCCGCTTTCCTCAGTCCTTTTTTGTCCGCCACAGCAACAGCACACATTGAACTGCTCTGCAGCCTCTGACTTACCTGCATAACTAGGTCTTTGCCTCCTTCATTCTTTCCTTTCTTCATACCACTTTATCCTTTTTCCTTTTTTAAAAAAGGAACAATAAAGAGAATAAAGTTTTTGCTGGAGAGATTATTTGCTAGCTACCACCCCCCACATTTACCAGCTATTTTTTCTTCTTCTGATTTATGACCTCTGCCTTGATGAAAAAGTGTGCCACTTGTCTAGGGAGACTCATCTAATCCAATCCTGCAAAATTTGCAAGAGCTTTACACTCTCAATCTGAAAAATCGTCAATCCCGCCTTCATTCCTTTCTCTGGGAGGAATCCCTTTGGGCTACTGACTCCACTCCTTGGGAACAGCCAGCTCCTGAAGCCTCGGTCACAGGAACCAGGGACCTGGCAGTGCCACTAGATCAGACCTCAACGTTAGTTGCTGGGGTGCCCTTGACTTCAAAATCATCTTCAAACTCCACTAAGAATTTGGAGGAGGATGCCTGCAAATGACCTGCAGCCTCTGATATTGAGGCCACTTAGTGACTAAGCAGAAGAAAAAATGGCAGCTTACTAATACCGATCTTCTCACAGCTGTCTCGGATTCCCAACTGCCTATCCAAGAGCCTACCTTTGCTCATACTACTGATGCCCGGTATGTGGTCTCGGTTTCAGAGGGCGGATGCCTTAACCCCTTTGTGCAGAGTGTTCCTATTTCTCTGAGAGCTCCCTCTCATCAGGCCTTTCCTTGGGAGCCATCCTTGCCTCCTCATATGTCTAAGGATGAACAGAAGTCGAGATTGAGGTCTCCCACAGACCCAACGGTCACCTTCTCCATAGCACTATGGCCGGGAATATTGGAGCCCAAGATCATACTCAGCTGAATGGTCTCCATCCCATCAGCATCATCCTCGTTACTCGAGATCGCCTTCACTAAACTCTCAATGAGGACACTTACTATGCTCTGTTCTTTTGCCCTTCCCGATTTCTGTATGGGGACAGAAACTGGCTGTCACCATCTCATCGGAGTGGAGACCAATCTTGACACTGCAGCAGGCTTTGTTCTTGGACCCAACTTTGAACTCAAGACATGTACGAGCACAGTCCCCGGCATCAATCTACTTGTTACCATGACTGGTGAGATGACTACTATAGCCACCAAGAGTCTCAAAACTGTTCCCAATCTTCAGCTATCTCACCAAGGGTGGCTTCCAGCCCTCACCAATCTCCTGAATTGCGTTCTGCAGAGGACCAGCACCTGCAGGCCGCCACACATACTTTGGCTATTCAACCCTCCTCGCTGCAGATACAGCTACACCTCCTAGCCTGGACTTCACACTTAACCCCTCGACTGCCACTTGATGGCCAGCAGATCAAGACAACATCTTCCATTCTGGTTGAAGACAGTCAGACAATAGCTTGTACAATTCAGGGCCAGATGAGGAAAACAAACCAGCTCTCCCCCCGGTCACTTTGCCTGATCCAGATGTTCAGGACTCTGTTCCTCTTTTGCCCTCAGAGGATCTCACCTGATTGAGAGAATAGTGGAATTATTAAATCTCCCAGTCTTTAAATTGGTGCCTCCAGCTAAAGACTCTGTTTTTGCCCACATTCATAAGAAATCTAACATCCTGGTGGAGATGGCGATGCTCGAGACCCTGTCTGACCTCATTAGCCAATTGTGACAAAAACCCTCCTCCATTCCTCCCACATCCTGCCAGATTGAGAATTTTTGTAGAGTTCAGCAAGACAAAGGCTACATTTCTCTTTAAACACCCTATTCCAAACTCTGTCATTGTCCAAACTGCCCAGCTTAGATCCAAGGGCCTTTCTGGGATGCACCTGGCAATAAAGAAGGTAATAAGCTTTACCAAATAGCCTGCAAGGTCTGTTCCACATACACATAACCAAATATCAGGCTGTGATGGGAACCTACCATCAGTTCATTTGCGAGAAATTCCAATCCATTGCTGTGCTTCCCCCAGAGAAACAGACACTTGCTATCTCATTTCAGCAGGAAGCCTACACACTTGCCAGCCAACAGATCTTCTGATCCTGTCTGCACAGCATGTGGCAGACTGTGCAGTGAAGAGTATGGTGGCAAGCATCACCTTTAGATGGCACACCTGGCTGTGTTTGGTGGGTTTCACTGAGGACTCTTAAGTCCCTCATTGAAGACATCCTGTTTGACAGAGATGGACTTTTCAATATCAAGACGGATGACTTCATGCAGGGCCTCCACAAGAAGAAAACTGATGCTAATAGAATGGGCATCACCACATACCAGCTGACATCACAGCAATTCCGCCCTTAGTGGAAATGCGCCCTCTTGTATACCACCTACAAGTCACTGTCTGAGTGGTCAAAAGCATCTTGACCGATCTACCCATCAACATTACAAACAGATTTCCTCCTCCACAAAATACAAACTGGCAACCTTCACCAAGAATGTGGAGAGGAAGCCCAAACAACAGCTTTGATGAGCTACAGCCCATGCTTGAAACCTGCCACCTTCTGCTTCACATACCCACACATATGGACATATATTTAGCGCCCTTCCTTCACACCTGGCACACCATTACCTCCAATGCCTAGGTCCTCAACATCATTGCCCATGGCTACGTGATAGACTTTTCCACTTTCTTACTCACTGGGCGCATATGGTGCACCCCCCATTTGGAAAACTTTGGCATCTTGCTAGCAAAAGGAGCTACTGTATATCACAGGTGCCCCTACATCATCTTTTGGCCGGTTTCTTCTCCTGGTACTTCATTGTATCCAAAAGGGATGGTGGGCAGCACCCTATACTAGATCTTCGCACCCTGAACAAATTCATCACCCCAAAACAGTTCCAGATGGTGACACTGCAGTCCACCTCCCCTGCTTTAATGAGGGGACTGGTTCGCATCTATAGACCTGCAAGGTGCATATTTTCACATTTCAATTCACCCACTGCACTGTCGCTTCCTCAGCTTTCTTGACAGTCACCAGGCTTACCACAGCTTCGAGGGTCTTTACGAAATGCATGGTGCCAGTGGCTGCCTTCCTCAGAACACAAGGCATCACCATATTTCCCTACATTGACAATTGGTTCCTGGTGGCACATGCTCAAAGAACTCTACAAGCCAATGTCCATTTCACGTTACAACTGCTTTCAAGTCTCAAGCTCCACATAAACATGGAAAAGTCACACCTTATGCCTACTCAGACCATTCACTATATAGGGACAACCCTTGATGCAACGTGAGCACGGGCCTTTCTCCCTCAACCATGGGCGGATGCCATTGTACTCCTTATTCAATGACCGATTCAGAATCAGCACTGTTGGATAAGTCCACTCAGTGCAACACCTCCTGGGGCATACAACATCCACTATGGCTGTTGTGCCTCATGCCAGACTTGGGATGCGGCTACTGCAGTCTTTCTACTTGCTTGCCTACAATGACAGACAGGATTCCTCTCACCAAAAAACTGTTTCTTTTGAGCAACAGCTCAAAAGTAACTTTCTCTGGTGGACAACCTGGAGCCACTTGCAGGTCTGAACCTTTCTGCCAACAGAACCCATCCTACCTCATATTCACGTGACGGGACGGGGTACACACTGTTGTCACAGGCTAGTACAAGCTTTGTGGTCTGCACACAAGAAGGCCCACCATATCAACTTCCTTGAGCTTCTTGCCATCTTGAAGGTCCTTTGGGCATTCAGGAATGTGCTCTGTGGCTCCACAGTCCAGATAGCCATGGACAAAACTACTGTAATGTTCTACGTGAACAAACAGGGCAGCACCAGGTCCTTAAGCCTCCTGTATCTCTCTGGCATTCTTTGGGAGTGGTATATTGCACAGGATATCCCTCCGATAGCAACTCATGTCTTGGGCACAGAAAATGAGACAGCAGACTGCCTCAGCAAGATTATGACCCAGACCCACGAGTGGGAACTCTCTCACCCAGTCTACAATCAGCTTGTCCTCAGATTGGGCAAGCTGTTGGTAGATGTTTTTGCAACTGCCAAATGTGCCAAATACTGCTCCCGGGCAGGCATGGGCAGGCACTTCCTAGGGGATGCCTTCACCACACAATGGACTGGTGATCTAGTATACATGTTTCCTCCCTTTTCCCCCTAATCCAGCACAATCTCCTGAAAATCCTTCATGACAGCTCCAACATCATCTTCATTACACCTTGGTGGCCTTGCCAACAATGGTTCACAACCCTGCTCCTCACTGCCTCGGACAGGGTTTGACTGCCCCTGTACTATGACCTCCTCTTTTGACACAAGGGAACAGTCCTCCGTCCAGACATTCTTCATCTGAGTCTCACTGCCTGGAGGATATTTCCTTCCTCCATCTTAAGCCAGGCCTGGCATCCATTCACAAACCACCTATATGGCTACAAGTGCAGGAAGCTCCAACAGTATGCATCCACATTATCTGACAGATTCTCTAGTGGCTCTGTCTACTGGCCTGGCCTTTCTCCTCAAACAACAGAGCCTTTCCATCTCCTCTGTAAGGACCTTGCGGCTATCGTAGCACACCAACCAACCGGTCATTCCTCCTCCTGCTTCTTCGTGCACCAGACAGTGAAGAGATTCATCAAGGGTCTCCAAAACATCTGTCCAAGCGGTGAGGCCTCCCCCCTGGTCACTTTCACTGGTTTTATCCCAGCTCACTAGGCACCTGTTTGAGCTGCTGTCAATGACAGACCTTTGTCTCCTCGTTTTAAGACAGCTCTTCTGGTGCCCTCACATTTGTTCATCGGGCAGTGGAATTGACAGCCCTCCACTGTTGACCCTCCATACCTGGTTTTCTCCTGCGACAAGGTCACCCTTCACAGAGACATAACCTTTCTGCCTAAGGTGGCCGCCTGTTTTCACATGTCACAACCTTTGATCCTACCTACCTTCTATCCTTCACCAGAGAATGACCTTAAATGCTTGCTCCACACTCTGGACGTCAGAAGAGCCTTGGAATTTTACCTGGATAGAACAAAGCACTTTAGGCACATCAACAAACTTTTTGTTTGTTACCAAGGCCTGGAAAAGGGGCACCCGGTCTCTTCCCAATGTTGCTTTAAATGGATCATCTCAGCCATTTCTCTTACTTACCAGCTGGCTAAAAAGACATTATCCAGGCCTCTCCGTAGTCACTCTACCAGAGGTGCTTCCTTGTTTCCGGCATTCCTATGTGGCATAGACATACAGGATATTTGCCGAGTGGCTATATGGTCACAACCGTTGTCACTCACTACAGATTAGATCTCAGAGCCCAGAGGGATGCCTCCTTTGGCTAGGCTGTTTTATCCTCTGTTTTGGCTTAACTCCCACCTCCAAACCTTAGCTTGCCAGTCTCGCCATTTGTGTGCATACATGGACACCACAAAGAAGAAGATATGGTTACTCATTGTAACTATGGTTCTTCGAGCGGTGATCCATGTATCCACACAACCGCCCACCTCCCATCTTGTTTTGCCCACTGTCTTGCGGCAGTCAACTGGGACTCAGGAGAGCGGGGCCACACTTGTGTAGTATAGGCAAAGATGCTTTTGCTTTTAAGGTATGGAACTTTCCAAACCAGTGTTTGTACAGGCACAAGCCCCCCCCCCCCCCATTTGTGTGGATACATGGATCACCACTCGAAGAACCATCGTTATGGTGAGTAACCATATGTTTCACAGGTAACCTTCTTTGTTCAATGCAATCCTCTTTTAAAGTGCTCAATGCATTGTTAAAACTCGTTTCCTTTTCCCCATACAAAAGGTAGATAAAAGTGTCAAACTTCTTTTCTAGTGTTCCCATTAAGAATTCCAGTTTTTGCTGCTTCTTCAGGTTAAGCCTGGTGAGTGTCATATCAAATAGAATAATCAAAGCAGTCACATGTTTCTTACAATTTTTCTTTCAATCAAGCCTTAACTTTACAAGTTCACTTATCAATATTGTTTACCATTTAAAGTTGGCAAAGCCACAGGACTTTTCTAGAGCATGCAGGATCTCTTTTGCAGTGTAGCAGTCTTTAACATAGATTAGTTGGTTGTCAGTCAGATTCTCAAATATAACTATTTTGGCTAAACAATCAATCTGATTCTGTCATCTTATTTCTCCTTTTAGCTCTGGCTGTTTAGTACAGAAATATGCCTCTGGGGCATCTGCATTTCCACTGGAAAAAATAATATTGTTTAACCTTGGAAGTTTCCCAATGAAGCCTGTAGTCTGATCCATAGCCATCCTTGTTTTCTGAGCACAAGATTTGATTATTCATCTTTTAAAAAAAGAGCAGGGAGTATTGCAGACTGAGAGAGAGAGAGAAAAAAGGTTAGCTGTTGTTTCTGTCCTGTGCAAAAAATACTCTCATCTGAGTAGCATAACCTATTAGGAGGATTTTGAATGTAGTTATTCCCATATTTTCTCTGCACCAAAAAGAGAATAACCAAATTTAAAATCACTGTAATAGAATTCCAGTACTTAATGGGTTGAGCTAGGAGAGAGTAGAAAATACTGTTCCAGCTCTCTCAAAAGTGGGCCTCTTTGAACATTCACCATAGTACAGTCAACCCTCAACTTACGAACGGCCCTAGTTACGAACATTTCAACTTACGAACCGCTCTGATAGAAAAATATTGACTCAACTTGCAAACTTAGATTCGAGTTACGAACCGAAAAAAAAAGCCTAAGTCATCTTAGGTTAAAAGGAAAAAAAAGAAAAAATTCTGCCCCTAGTGGTAGGAACGGATTAACCGGCTTTGCATTAGTTCCTATGGGAACTAATGATTCGAGTTACAAACCGCCCCTCGACCTAAGAACCAAAAACAGCCGGAACGGATTAATTGGTTTTCAATGCATTCCTATGGGAAATGCTGATTCGACTTACGAACTTTTCGACTTACAAACTTCCTTCCGGAACGGATTAAGTTTGTAAGTCGAGGGTTGACTGTATATTTTAGGAAAGAAAGGGGATGACTCTGAGTTCAGCCAAACCTCCTAGATATTTTGATTTCTGCCTATAATGACTCAGTTTTATGAACTGGATGCACTTGTTTATAAATGCTCTGTGTACATGTACGTGTAACAAATTAGAAAAAGTATTGTGGTGCCTTTAAGATTAATACTTCAGTGTGAGCTTTTGCGGGTACAGTCCAATCCATTGTTCTGTATATACCCAAAAGTAGTTATTTTGTGTATGGCCAGGAGGTTTATGTAATGAATGCATATTAGTATCCTTTTCTCCGTACCATTGTCTGTGTTCATTGTGTCTCTAAGCCTGTGGCCTACATATGGTACTTCATGGGTCTGAAAAATAAATGGTTATCCACAGAAGCTTACACTGAAATAAATCTACATAATATTTTTATTTTTTGTTATACATCCTAAAACAGAATATGATTACCTTTTTAAAAATTAAAAACTTGGTAGTATAATATACAGCAATTACAACCTTTCCTTTTACATTCTGCATCTTGTAAGAAAAAAACAAACTACTTCCATCTTCAAATTATAACATGTCTAATAAATAAATGCTGTAATTCCAGTCTAACATCATAGTTGTATTTGTCATTCATGCTTTCTTTCCAAACATGGCCTTTGTCTCCATGTTTGTAGGCTACAAGAGAGTGTAAGTTGAATTATTAGAATTGCATCTTCTGAAACGCCCAAGACATTAATACCAGGGCTATTGTATGGCAGTACAGTACATTCTTTTCAAGTCAGCAGTAGATGAGAATTACAATATGCAGACTTTTCTTAAGTCATCATTTTGAATTAACTATTCATACAACAAGAGGAAAAAGCTGCTGACTTTTGAAAATAGATCACTGGGGTTTTTTTAGTTGCCTATTTGCACCTTTGAAGTGTGTGAATTGGAAATTGTTTAGCAGTGTTCTGCTCCATATTAGAGGTCTAGTAAAACTGGCTTATCTTATTTATAAGAGCGAAATAATTGTGAAGTATATCTTATCTGTTTTCTAGATGGTACATAACAGTGCTGCAGCAAAAACAACCCAAGAGTTTTGTGGGATTGTCTGGCGATTCATTTTATTTACTTATAATATAAAAATAAACAAAATTTATATCCCAGCTTATTAGGCCCATGGCGACTCAGACTGTAGAAGAAGAGGGTGTCAACTATGATGATGATGATGATTTAATATAAGTCTAGGGACAGCTTGGGTATTAAAAGATAAAATGTTTTTCTCTGGTGTAATTATATTAAGATAAAATCTGAGTGTGTCTTTTTCCTGAAATGTGACTTTTTTCTACCATGATTGTTTTATTGTTACTGGTTTTTTTTCTTTTATTGACAATTGTTACTGCTGTTTTTGAATGGATGTTGTATTTATAATACATTTATTTATAACAGTAATTTTAAAATGCTAACAAATAATTAATAGTAATAATAATTGTGTGCCATCAAGTCCATTTTGACTTTTGGCAACCCTGAAAAGGCAGAGAGTACTCAGAAGTGGTTTACCATTCCCTTCTTCTGGGAAACCACTTCTGAGTAGTTCTGGGGGCATCCTTGGACTGTGCAACTTGCCCAAGGCCACATAGGCTAGCTTTTCTCTCTGGAGGCCCAGTGGGGAATTGAACTCCCAACCTTTGGCTCCACAGTCAGATACCTAACTCACAGCTAGCTGACAAATAATAATTGCAAAAATATATATCAGTCATCACCGTAGCAATGAAGTATCTATGGAAAAAATACCATTATCAAAATATGCTTTAAAAACAAACAAAGAAGAAACCAAATGGCACTTTCCAGGGAGTGATTGTTATGCATTCTTGCCACCACAATAGAAAAAGCCCCCCCCTTTTTTTTTTTGGCCCTGTATTTTGTCCCATATTTTTCCATGTATAAGACGTGCCCCCCACTTTTCTAACCCCAAATTAAGAAATCAATATTGTAAACATAAAACAGAATACATTTTTATTTAGTAATTAGGTAACATTTACATACCAGTACTGTCCCTGTTGCATCTTAGCACTGCCTACATGCTCTACCTCCAACGAGGTGTGTTCCAATTGATTTGTTCAGTATCAGCTGATGTCAGTTACACAAGGCTTGTGATTGGAGGAAGCTAAGTCTCCTGACTGTAGGAAACTAAGCCTTAGTGATTGGAGGCAGCTAAGCCTCGTGATTGAAGGAAGCCTGTTTGCAGAGGCAAGGTATGGACAGTTTTGCAATCACACAGTTCTCTCCTCAGCTTACTTCCGTGTATAAGACGACCCTCAATTTTTAGTCTAAAGATTTTAGAGAAAAATATTGTCTTATACATGGAAAAATATGGTAATTTTGCTTAGCCTCTGAAACCCATCTTTTTGCCATTCTGGGGACATCTGTTTCAGACCAAACTCACAGAGGAGGGCGTTCTTGAGAGACCCTTATCCTAGGATGTTCAGAACTTTAAGAGGTTTTGCAAGCAATTAAATTGAGGAATTCTGGGTTGAAGAAATTTCCGGAAATTATTCAATAACATCCCCTTGCAGAGTAGTTGAACATGGAGTTGGTTAGGGCATGAATGGCTGTAGCTAGACCTCCAGGAAAGGAAATACTTAATGAACCAAGTAGTTGGTAGAGACAGAAGATCAAGTGAGTCATTTTAAGTTAAGTATCAAATTCAGTTTTTTTGTATGTAAGGCCTCATATTAAGATTTTCAATGGAATGTAGTGGGTTGCAGAACAGAATTACACTTTTTTGTAGTTGTAGTTGTTTAATTTACAAGTGCAGGGTTGCCACTTTCTGGAAAGTCAGGGAAATGGAAATTGGTCAGGAAAAGTCAGGGAGATTGGTCTGAAGTCAGGGAAAGTCAGGGAAATTGTGATTAAAATACATTCAAGTAGTGGATTTTTGACATGCTGCTGCAAGAGCATGATATGTTCTTGTGGCAGCTGGAATAGAGAAGTAGCAGAATACAAGTGAAACTTAATGATGCCCTTTCCGAGCTCCACCTTTTTCTTATCTCCACCCCCAGCAACCAGCCTAATGTGTTTGTTGAGCTCTGTCCATGCATGATTTCCAAGGTCTGCCTGTAGCATCTGCAAAGCAAGGCTAGTGTAAACATTTAGCAAGATAGAAACTTTATTTTGTATCTAACTGTTTTCATCCCTACCTGCTAGTACAGTGGACCCTCGACTTACGCACGGCTCCACTTACGGACTTTTCGAGTTACGGACTTCTCCAGCTGGAAAATTTCACTTCGACTTCCGGCCGGAGAATCGACATAAGAACAGAAATAGGCAGGGGAAAAAAGGCGGGCAATTCAACTTTCTAACTATAGGTGGCGCTGAGGCTGCTTCTTTGTGCTGTAGGTCTGTCGGCCATTACCGTATATAGGGTGTGTCGCAGTTGAGAGAGCTCCTGCTCTCTCAACTGATGAGAACCTTTGAACCCGAAGGCGCGGGTCTACTCGGGAGTAAGCGCCACCAAAGGTGCGGGTCTACTCGTGAGTAAGCACGGCTTTGCAAGCGCGGGAGGCTTCAGACTGGTAAGGTGCTGCTTTTTCTTTTTAAAAAGTTGTTCTGGGTGGGTTTTGGAGGGTAGATTTGGGCTGGTGGGGGGTATGTTTCTGTGTGGTTTTTTTTTTTTTTTTTTTTTTTTTTTTTTTTTTTTTTTGCAGTCCCAGCGTGGGACTTGCTCCACTGTTGCTGTTATTTTAATTTTTTTGGTGGGGGGTATTTTTTCCTTCTGCCGGAACGGATTAATAGGTTTTCAATGCATTCCTTTGGGAAATGGACCCTCGACCTACAGACTTTTCGACCTGCGGCCACTGTTCCAATATGGATTAATTCCGTAAGTCGAGGGTCTACTGTACTGCAGTTAACTTACACATAAAGATAAGCATGTTTTTGCGTCATGCTTGTGTATGGAATTGACGTTTTGTCTCCTGCTAAAAATGTTATGTCATTTGTTAGCTTTCAGAGTTTACTTGAATTGAAGTTTGTATCTTGGTGTAATTTTTGGTGCAATTGCAAAACAGATGTTGCTGCAGTTAATGTTGAAAGAAGCTGATATTAAATCTCTTTGACAAATATTTTTGCAGTTGAGACTTGTGTAATTGTAGAGTGGAACATTTCATTAAGATTTGCATTAATGCAACATGACCTATTCATTTTTAAACTTGTGGTTATATTTGAATGGCGGTCAGGGAAAGTGACAAATGTTGGTCAGGGAAAGTCAGGGAAATTAAAAATAAAATTTCAGTGGCAACCCTGAAGTGGGATATGCGACTGAAGACATGTGATAATGAAAGTACAAGAAGCATTAGGCACTGACTTTTCATGGAGATACATCACTCTTTTAAAACACATTCAATGCCATAATAATACACCAGAATATCTGAAAAGTTGCCAGTAGTAATTGGCTTTGTGAATAGATTATATTTCTGCTCATTTACAGCACAGTTTCCCATCCTGGGGATTGCAATCCACAAGAAGGTCGCAAAGTGTTTTCTGGGGGGGTTGCTGAAGTTTTTTAGTTGCAGTTATTTTTTCATTCTATTAAATGTGGTATACACAGTGCTATTTTATTTTAATCTTGATCCGCAGAGGCAATCTGAAGTTCTTAGTCATTTCTGTACACCTTTGAGCGGATTTTCCTTTTATGCATGAACATAACTCCTACCCCTTCTGAAAGTGCCACTCACTCGCTTCTCTCCGTTCTTCCGCATCCACCTTTGGAGGATCTGAGCCTTAGCCTGGCTCAAAGAGGCCTGAATGAGGTGAACACATGGCACATGCTGGGACTGCCAATGCCCAATATGGTGCCAGGATTGAAAAGTTATGGCTGCTGTGGCGGCGGCACCTTTCATGCAGCCTGAGTCTCTAGCTCTTCTGGGTGTGGCAAAAGGACAGTAAATGGAGAGGGAACCTGGGTGGAGAGATGCCTCCGGGCCCCACCTGGGTCAGGGAAGAGGAAGGCAAGAGGGGCAAAAAGGTGAGGGAGAAGAACTGGGGAGGGGTTGGGGCATGGGACAGGGCCTGTAAGGGGAGGTGTTTATTTGGGCTATAGGGGAGGCTCTTCATTAAGGGGGCTTTTTGTGAGGGAGACATGAAGGGAATGTTGTTTAACTCCCCCAAAATAAATTGAACTCAAAGTATATTGGATTTTTTCCCCTCTAATCAAATTCTATCTGGTAGAGGCAGATTTACAGCCTCCCCTAATTATGTATTATTACATTTATATTAATATATCAGGTTGGAATTATATTCTGAAAAATCTATTTTAATGTGTTTTCTTTACTCTGTTAAAATGCCTTTTTATGCAAATGTTGCGGGGGTAGCAGGTAACTTGACTATTATAAAAGGGGATCGTGACTTGAAAAAGGTTGGGAAACACTGAGTAGTTTGGTGTGCCCATTACCCAGGAGGTTGCTTTTCTCTCAAGAAAAAATACTTCTCAAATTGCTTTAAAAATAAATGAAGCTGAGGGCATGGCTGAACCAAGCTGGTGCAGGCTAAATATGGTCACTTAAAACCAGATGGAGATCCCACATGCCATGTGGGGCGATCTTTGCATCCACATGGCATAGTAACTTTATTTGGTCCACTGTACCATTTAGAGGAAGCTGGGTAAATTTGATTTAAGTCAAATTTAAATCAATTTTAAATTTTGAAAATCAAATGTAATTTAAATCAAAAGATCTCTTTTCATGGATATCTGAATATGAAATTCTGTAGCAGGATACTTTAGAAAACTGCTTTTAAAATCACATAAAATGCAATGGATTTTCTTATGACTCTTAATGGGTTTTGGAAGCTTTAGGGAGAGGAGAATAAACAACACTCATTGTTTGTAAAGTAGGGAAAGCCCTGATAACATGCCAATGAATGGAGTATAGTAGGTAATAGCTTAAGAAGTCCCCAAATTTTTTTCACCTCAGCCCAAGATTTACTAAAAGGGGAATAGGCAAGAATATATATTCTTAATGTATATCCAATATAGGGATAATGTTGTTCTTATTTTTTTAAGACAGTATCCCACATTTTAGCAATACAGTCTAATAAATATTTTACTCATATTGTACTAGTCATCCCTCAGTCCTATATATGATTAATTCAGCTGGATCTACCTTTGATGAATTTGTTCTGCTTTACATTGGCTTTACTATTTACTTGCATTGTCTTTGTTGTAAAACTTCACCCGTCCACTGAAGTTAAAGCTAACAGAGTTCATAGTTACTTGGACTGATTTTATTATCTTCCTTTAGTATTGGTAAAACACTAGTTATGCTCTAATCGTCAGATTCTTTACTTAGTCTACAATTAAAACAGTTATACAGTGTTTCTGGATCTCCTGTGCAGTGTGGGATGTGCCTTTCATTTTTTTCAGATGAAGATGGCATGCTTCTCCAGAGCTGAATGCATTGATGATAACCAAAAGTTGCTTTCTAGCCCAGATTTCTTAGCATGTTCTTTTCTAGAAGCCATATAACATTGTAGAAGAAGTCTGGAAACAACATATTTGGATTTAGTACTTTGTGATGGCAGAGATCTCTTTTAGCCAGCAGATGCAATTTTTAGTGTAAAGTGCTTTTTAAATTATTTTAAAATCTAATTTGTGTCATCAGTAATAAGACAAGTTAAAAATCTAAATAAACATGCATCGCCTGTTTCTCGTCTCATCTTGGCCTCTTTGTGCTCATATCTACCAGAGTAGTCAGTGGTTCCCAACTTTGGGTTACCCAAGTATTAGAGGACTGAAATGCCTAGAAACCTTCACTGCTAGCTGTGCTGGCTGGGATTTCTGGGAGTTGCAGTCCAAAAACATCTGGATTACCCAAGGCTGGAAACCACTGCACTAAGTAATTTAATTGTGTCCATGAGTCTATGATTATTTTAATCATTTGTATTAAAAACTGCTCCTTCTTGCTAAAGTAGACACATGGTAAACTATGCTTACCATACATTTAAATTACAGTAAGGAAGATACTAGTGTGTTGAATAAACATATGACAGTGAAAAATCCTGTTTTATGACAACAGTCTTTAAAATTGATTGATACAGCAAAAAGCCTAACAAAATACTTTATGCTGATCTTTCTTGTGGTCAAAAAATTAAAAAAGGCATAACTATGACAGGGAGTAGAGTTTTAGAAGTCCAAGAAATTACACTTAATATGCAGCAGAGAAGAAAGGAAAATTGCTTTACTTACTAAGCATTTTCATGGAATGAATGAATTATACTGAACCTGGAAAAAGGCAAGAATAATTCTTCAAAATGTATATTCTGTGAATGTTAATTATAATAGATGATAGGTGGTGCTTCTTGCATTTTAACATACAACAGGCTAGAAGAACCAACTCATGGTGTTTTAATTGTGAAACTATAAAATAAAAACATTTAACAGTTGTTCTGTTTTGCTATTCCCAACTTTTTAGGTGGATTTGTTTATATCATTGGTCTGTGCTACTGTTAAATAAAAAACAGAAATGAAAGAAAGTAATTTTATGGACAATCGTGGCTTGATTCAGATGAAATAAACTGGTTGTTGCTCAGGTGCCATTATGAGAAAGAAGCTTTGTGGCTGACTGCATGTGAGTGCTGAATTATAATGCAGAATGCTTAATTCATAACTGGATGTAGTTATGGTGGCCTATAAATCTCTGTATACACAAACAATATAAAAATGGCAGATTGATGTGGAATTTGGTTTGAATAATCATAAAACAGATGTAACTGTGCTTGTTTGGGATAGCGTATCTATTACAACAGAAGGAAGAAAATATAGAGAAATATCTTTAATGTTAGGATACGGGAAAGAATGTGAAGAGTAGAGTGGTGAGAGACAGCTGCTACTGCTGCCTGAATTGGCAACCCATTTGTAATCATGGGGGCTGTTAGCAGAATTACTGTGCTGCAACATTTTAGATAAGAATGGTTGTATTGTATTGTAATATTTGAGAAAAGGCACGCTTTAAGCGGAAAATGGATTGCACTGACAAAAGCAAATTTCTGAACTTATCAACAAGTAACTAATAAATGTACTGTCATTTAACAGGGTGCGCATGTATAACATTGGCCTGTAAAATGATGCATGCACCTGTTGGACTAACATGTCTCTGATGATACCTGAAATATTGTCAATCATTTACAGTTTTCAAAATTACCAGTTTCTTAATGTTCTTAAAAACAAATTCTGAGTTTCAAAAATCTATAGAATTCTGTGAAGCAGTACTTAGCGTTTTGCAAGTGGAATTGTTAAAGACTCTCGGGATAGATAATTGTGTGGACCTCTCAACAGTGTCCTGTTAAATATATGGTGTAGTAACCCCCCTTTTAGATTTTAGAATACATTTTTTGTTATTTACACTGTTTTGTCATGGATGTGGAAGGAAAGAGAAAAGTTTGTCTACCTTCCCTAATCTACTCCTTCCAGTTTTGCATGAAAATGCTATATACCAAAATCTAAAACACGTTGTTAACATAGAAATATGGGCTAATATCCCCTTGTGGAGTTCTACTGTAATAATGGAAGTGACATCACTGACAGTGTACATGAGTTGCACATCTCCCATAATTAATAAAGGAACTCTTTTATTAGCAGCAGTTTACTGGTGACTTCATTTTCACTGTGCCAATGGAGCTCTGGTCAAAGATATTGGCTACAGTATGGTATTTTTGCTGACAAACAAAGAGATAAGACTAAGTTGTAAATAAAACAGAAAGCATAAATTCTTTTCTCACTGTGAATTCTTCTTCAAGTCTTATGAAGAAGATCGGCTGGTCTGGTTGGCCTTGCCTCCTGTAGGGACTGAGCTCCTTCCTGTAGGACATAGCAGCCAACCAGTCAGATGGGTAAGCTAGGCAGTTCTTACAACAAAATTGACATCAACTGGCATGTATAGCACCCTTCCACTTTCTGAGTCCCTGGCTCATCATATTCTAACTTTCTTAGTGGGAAACCTATATCCATCCCAGATTGCATTAGATAAAAGGGAGGACTAGAAGGAAAATTCACAGTGAGTACAGAATTTTAGTTTTATTTGTCAACGGGAACAAATTCAGCTGGTCTGGGGATTTACAAGAGCACTGTGTCCCCAGATGGGTTAACAGGTCTCCTTTCCCTCACTCCTGTAGTATATGCTTGCAAAAGGTTACCTCTGCTGAAGATGTGTCTTATTTTATGCCTACTAATGATATTTACCAGCCTCTCTTCTAGAGGAGTTATCTTCCAAAAGTTAGCAGTCAGTTGTTCAATATGAGTTACAGCAGTCATTAGGGAAAGACCATTGTCTGCATTTTTTGACTTCAACTGAAAGTTGTTCAGGAAAAGGGTTCCAAATGTAGAAGTATTTAACTATTATGCTGGCTAGTGTTGTGTCTGTATTTATGTTATTTTGTGAACAAATTGCTGTATAGTTAAGAAAAATGTATAGCATGTTTATGTTGTGTCATTAATCGTGACTATGATATGAAAAGATTAATGAAACAGAAATAAAAACTGTCTTTACTGGAGGCTTCAGTCACAGGAAAAATAGTATTAGAGAGTTACAATCCACAAAAGCTTATGTGAAATAAAATGTGTCAGTCTTTATGGTACCACACAACTTGTTACTTTTGCTGCAGCAAACAATTTCCGTACAAGAAATTGCTTATCTATATTGTTGGTTGGCTGCTAACCTATAAGTGCCAATGAGAAAAAATGTTAAGGAAGCATGTTCAAGAAACTTATATTGAAACAAAGGATCCAAATCAATTGTGTGTGATTGATGTTTTTCTTTCATTTTGCAAGGGATTATTTTGGTGTGGAAGGTCAGACAGAGGGACTCAATAGGAATGTTGACAACTGAATTTGGTTAATGATAAGTCTAATAGAAAAATACAGTAGGACTCTCTTATCTGTGAGATCAGTATCTACTGATTCACTTATCCACAGTCTGAAAATATTAAAAACATTAAAAGAAAAATTCAGAATAATTTTTTTCACATGTATTACCAGAACCGGCCACTAGAGGGAGCCAGAGAGTGTGCTATGAATACGTGTTAGTGAAGAATACATAGCACGGTGTCTAGCTCCCTCTAGTTGGCAGTTCTGCTTGTGATGGATTTGAAGCAGTGTGGGATATGTAGTCAGAGAAATGTAAGATGGAGTCAGACAGGTTCTGTGTGAAGATGATTTGAGAGACATTGGAATGTGTTTTTCTAAGTGCTATGAGAGTGTTTTTCTGAAGACCGGTACAGCGTGGTTCGAGATAAAACTGAAGGTCGGACCAAGGAGCCCGTGAAAGACTCAACATTCCGAGCTAATTGGAGAAGAGATAAAACACCTGGATCTTCATGGGAATTGAGGACGGAGGAAGGTGTTACAGCCCCTTGAGGCTAATTGGTTAACAACCATGAAGTGTCAAGAAGAAGGGAGGAGTTAGAGAATGTAGAAAATGGACGACGGGTTATGCGGGAGAAGTTCAGTTAAGTTCGATTCCATGATGATGGGAGAGAAAAAGAACTTGATGGTTTGAGCATGTGGTTTGAAGGAGAGAGAATGTGAGTAAAGAGAAAGAAGGAGGTGGGGCTAGCCCACCTTAACCCAGCTTAGTAGTGTTTATTATTTTAATGGGGATTAGTTATTTTATTTAACTGTAATGATCTTTGAATATGTTCCTTATGCTAAAGCTTGAGCAATATAAACTGATTCTATGAAACTCTTATTTTTCTAATAAAAAATAATTATAAAAATTCTTACAAAAGGACTGGTCTCTTGAACAGCAGGGTCTGGCTAAATCCAGGAGGTGGAGAGGGCCACAAACTAGCTATCTTTAAGAGTCATACCTAACTGAGCTGTTGTGAGTTCTAAGGAATCACAAAGCCCATGTGTCTGTACTTGCAAAGTACTGGGCAAAAGTAAAGTGTTCTTTTAAGGTCAGACTTGTTCAAGGGGCTTACACTATGCACTGCTGAGGTCTTGGGACTTTCCTCAGTGCAAAGGTGGTAGGTAAGTGGCCTGTGAAACTCTCTAACCGAGTGCTAAGCGCTCCTTAGGGAGGCTTTGGGCACCACACTGCTAATGCTTGTGAAAAAACTTTCTTCTTTTTTTCTCCTTTTTTTCTCTTTTGCCATGCTATATATATATAGTGTCCACTAGTATCCGTGGTTTTCAGAATCCACAGGCAGTGTGGAACCAAACCCCAGCGGATATGGGGCCACTACTGTATACAACAGATCACAGTTGGAGAGAATAGAGAGAATACCGACAGGCAGTCACTGACTGAAGTTGAGAGGCAGAACTGAAGAATTCAAGGCACGTGTAAGAGACGACACTGGTGGCAATAGAATTTATCAATACCAAGAGAGCTGACTTGAGTGTAATCTCTTAAGAAAAAGGCAGAGAACTTCTACAGAGGAATTGGAGAGGAGGACTAATGTTGTTGCCTTTGGAAGAGAAGCTTCAATAGCATTGTGTGGTTGAGGTCTGAGGAAGCATTTGGTAGACCAGAGGGTATTTGCTGTAAATCCTAGGGTTCAGCTAAGCATGGTCATTATGGAGAGTGCATATTAAGCCCTGAGTATATAGGTTGTGAATTAACTGGAATGGAGGTTGATTGGGGAATTGGCTAATTGGTTAGATAAGGAGCACAACTGTAGCTTATTAGTTATCATTAAAGGCAATCATTAAAATATTGGTACATCTAAAGTGATTTGAGAAACGTGACATACATAATAGTTGTTTGATAAGTATTAAGAAAGTTTACTACCCTGTTGTCATGACCTATCAAATTGCTTCTGACTTGTGGCAACCCTATGAATTAGTGACCTCCCAAAGGTCCTGTCAGTAACATTTTTTCTAGTTATTATGTGTGCATTATTGCTATAGATAGTTATTGTACTGTTTCCATAGAGAAGAGTGTGAGGTAGAAAGAAGTTGCAAGTTCAGGATATCTCCTTGCTCAATGATTTAATGTAAAAGTGAATTTATTTGTTTGTTTTTTAAAGAAAATGATCTATTTTAAGAACATATTCTACATGAATAAAATAGTTGGAAATGATATTGACAGAAATCAGTATGAAGAAGGAAGGACTGTGACCTGCTGCTTGCTAATAGGAGGTCCACCAAGGTTGCATTTGGGGGCAGTGTCCCCATCTCTAGCAGTTTCTGGCAGACTACAGCAGATTTTCTTGTCAGAAGGGTTTAACTCACAGTTTGAAACAGTGTCTCGAGAACAGTTGGAAGCCAGATATCCTGATCACTTCCTAGATTGCAGAAATAGTAAATTTGCCTGTTTTTCAGAACTAGTGCTAGAGAGAGAGAGTTGTATCTTCAGTACTTCAGATCGGAACCTAATAGCTGAAGCAGTACCATGAATAAATGTTGCTTTTGGTTTATACATCATCCAGATTACACTTATTTATGACATATGGGGGAGTGTAATATGAGCACAACATTTTCCAGGATAACTACAGGATTGAATTCTAAGCTATGGTGTAATTTGCATGAAGCATAGCTTGTGCCTAGGTTCAAACAGCCCCTCCCCCTCTTTTTTTCCCTGAGTGTGGCTGAAAAGAGGTGGTTGGAAATTTCCATATTAGATTAACTACAGTTTGGTATGGTGTTTGGATTCTGAACTGAATGGTTAAAACTGGAAGAGATATGAAAAGCTTTATTCACATTTCCACAGCTCATTTGTTTCTTGCTTTGTGTGTGCAATAGGTCAGGAAGCCGTAGTTAACTATAGTTTCCTGTTTTGTTCTGGTAGATTAGATTAGATTAGATTAGATTAGGCATCCTTCATTCTCGAGAGACTATAGTAACGTGCTCTGAATAGAGGACTTGGAACAGCGTCTAGTGTGGCTGAGAAGGCCAATTAGAGATTGACAATCCCTTCCACACTGAAGACAAATACAATCTGTCCCCTGTCCATCTCCCTGATTTTGCTGGTTTTGGGACTGCCTTTTTATCTCGGCCTGCTGGACACGTGTCTCTTCAAAATGGGAGAGGCCATGATGCACCACCTGCCTCCAGGCTGAACGCTCAGATGTCAAGGTTTCCCATCTGTTGAGGTCCATTCCTAAGGCCTTCAGATCCCGCTTGCAGATATCCTTGTATCGCAGCTGTGGTCTCCCTCGGGCGATTTCCCTGCACTAATTCTCCATTCTCATAATTATCTGTTCTGGTAAATGGCTTGCAAACAAGCCATGATATGTAAAACAAGCTTAAATCATGGTTTTATATCCTGCCTTCTTCAAAAGCCATTAAGATCAGATATAATGGGAAGTAGAAATGGATATGAATTGGAAAAAAAATGATGATTCATTTTGATTTGTGATTCGTCAAGGTTGACAAATCATTAATAACAAATTTATGATTTTTTCTGACAAATTGATGAATTGATTTGTCAATTCATTTTGCCTTTAAAGCTCTTTAAAATGCCCCCCCCCCCCAGCACCTAGAGACACCATAATTGCAGGGAAGCTTTCCCTGACTCTTCTCTACATGCCCTGCAAATTTGGTGAAGTTTGAGTTTTGGATGTCCACGTTATACACACACAAAGAGGGGGCCCCAGAAAAGCCCCCCCCCAGCACTTAGAGACACCAAAATTGCAAAGAATCTTTCCCTGACTCTTTTCTAGAAATCCTCCCAAGTTTGGTGAACGTTGGGTTTCAGACATCCAGGTTATACATCCACAGAGTGGATCCCTCCCCAGGAAAGTGCCCTTTAGAAGCTGCCTTGAGGAAAACCAAATTTGTAGGGATTATAGAAGAGAGTCACGGAAAGCTTCTCTGTGATTTTGATGTCTCTAGGTGCCTGGGGGGGACTTTCCGGGGGGGTTTCCTCTTTGTGGGCGTGTAACTCGGACATCTGAAACCCAGTCTTCACCAACCTGGACGATTGTAAAGGAGAATCAGGTGAAGCTTCTCTGCAATTTTGGTGTTTCTTGGTGCCTTGGGGTTTTTATAGCCCAATGAGTCAATAAATCAAAAATCACAAAAAATTTGATTCATTTTCTTTGGGGGTATTGATTTCGATCAATACGAACTGATGAATTAGCAATTTTGATGAATTTTGCAGTTCGTTTTTTAGTTTGTGCTTATCTCTAATGGGAAGCTATAAGTAACTGTAGATTTCAGATGAGATGTAGCTGGCATAGAAAACTATATTTTATCATTTCTCAAATCTACTCTAATTTGTTAAAACGTCTGACAGTTACAGTTCAGCCTTTCTAAGGTCTGTCTTATGAGTTCCTGTTCAAAGACAGCAGCAGAATATCAAGTGATCACACATAATAGATTAGGAAAAGGAAAATGAAGAAGCAAGCCATAGTGCAACAAATTTTCATTTTTTCTATGTTTAAAGTAAAATAACAACTGCAGAAGAAAAAAGTACATTTCTCAAATAGCTGTGCATTGTTAACAGCAGAAATGCTGCACACTTACTGATGCCTGCCACTGTTGAATATGGACTTCATAAGTAGTGCATAAGTAGTGCATAAGCAGTGCATAAGCGGTACATAAGCAGTGAAACCTAATAAAAGCTTAATGCAAAATGTATTTGATATCTCCAGGTCAGAGAATGAGACATGAGGGAATAGCAGCTATGGTTGCCCTTTACTAGTAGTGTCACAGGTACTGTCCGACAGTTGTCTACAGTGTTCTTGCCACTGCTGTGTTTAGTCCAGTTTGCATACTGAATTTGAACAGCTTTTTGCTGTGGATATTTGTAATATGATGTGCGTAGTGTGTAATAGTAGTGAGGCTATGACAAATCATGCCCGTGTTTTACTGCTGGCAGACTGCTAACACAAGATTTGCATGTCAGCATTTCTGCTATTCATATTGCCAATAAGTGTTTACTTACTTCAATGGCCACTTACTTTTTAAAAGCTGAATCAAAAGTAAGTGGCCATTTATCCTGAAGAGCAGTTCAGTCCGTTCAGTACATGCTAAATCATTTTCTTTATTCAATGGGAGGGATTACAATTCAGCTTCCTTTTGAGTTGTTGTATAAATTAGAAGTGTTGCATAGTTTGCATATTTACTTACCTTACATAATAGCTCATGTTCTTGAATAACAGCTGATTTGAATTTCCTGTAACTTTCTTAGCTGAAATGCCAAGCTTATCAGAGAGTGCATGAAAACTGATTTCTCTCCTATAAACCATTTAAATGATCTCTTTCTATATTCAGAAAAGTTATAATAAAATCCTTCCTTGTCCCAGCAGTTGCAGTTTCTAACTTGCAGTGCACTGTGTTACTCAGGAACCCTTCAGCAATGAAAATGGACTATTAAAACTTTAATCTGATCTATTAAAGACACGCTGATTCTGCAAGGGAAACCTTTAGCAGTTCCACTTAGCCCCACTTAAGGTTGCATCAACAGTTTCCTTTAAAGTTGGAAATGTAACCAGGAAAATGTTGTATGGTAGAACTGAAAGTAGATCCATATTCTTAATGTTGAAGAAAACATCCATTACCTATGTTGTGTATTTGCTTGAGAGCTTCCCTTTTAAGTAGGAAAAACATTATATGACATATATTTTAAACAATAGAATGCAGTGGATCAATGAATGTATATTGTATTGAATTCCTGCATTGAGCAGTGGATTGGACTTGATGGCCTTATATGCTCCTTCCAACTCAATTATTCTATAATTCTATGTACTATTTGTAGCAATCAAGTTTTCCTGTGCTTACAAATTTGGAGCCAAAGTCGTACTACCCACATAAAAAAACAAAACAAAAACGAGAGAGAGAGACCAGTATATTTGGGGGACCTCTGAGGTTTGCAGATAAAGAATAAATGTTTTGGGGACAAGGACCTACAAGAGAGTGAAAGAAGGTAGCAATCAGCCCCCATCCCCATGACTTAGTGACATAAAAATGACTTGGAATGGAGGGAGCTAGTACAGAACAGAGTGGCTGGAACACAAGGTGCATGCACACATGTATATGTATTCTCATATCATCTTGCCTGTGTTCTAAAATCTACTTCTAATTTTCTCTAGATGTTCTTTTATCGGAAATACCTTATACAACAAAAATGGAAATATATTTCCCAGCAAAGTGCCCTACCTATAGAATCCTTTCCTAAAGGGTCTCACCTCCCACATATAACTGCAGTCTTTGCCATACCATATTGCCATTCACCTAGTTGTTTTAATTTGCTGTAAACTTCTCAGTGAGTAAGGATTTTATCTGCTGAATTCTTTATAGGATACAAGGCAGTGTATATTATAAAGTAGTCTCTGTTTGAACAGGTCATTTCCTGGGTCAGTTTGTAAAGCTGTATTTAAATATCTCCAGAGATGGAACAGAGAGCTAAATCTAGACACCAGTAAGGAAAGTAAACAATTTAATATAGCTAGGTATCAGAACAAAAACCCCAAAAATGTATCACCAAAGGGAACAGCCCTTAAATCATTTTCCCTAGTGCTCTGCTGAAGGATATAATCTTACAGTAGCCTTGCAGTTTAACCCCTTATTAACATTTTAGTCCATACATGTTGCTACCCAAATTACCTCCTCAAACCACCTGTCAGACCAAACAAAGCACCACATTGCAGGAGGAAACCTCAAGCTGTGTTTATTTGCATACAGACCAGTTATAATTCTTAAATTTTCAAATATATATATACAAATACAAATAATGTAAGATGCAAGTTAGAGTTGTCTGAGAGACTCAAGATACTCCTGTCTTTCATGCTAATGCCCCCTCCCCATATTACAAAATCTAGAACATGTTCACATAGAGAACTGAGGTGTTGGGGGGGCATTTGTTCCTTAATCATATTGGGTGGATGTTGTCGTCTGAGGAATGTGTTTTGTAGATCCTTGAGTTTGGAGTCTCTATCCTGTGGGTCCGAGCAGATGTGATTGTATCTGAGGGCTTGGCTGTAAATGATGGATTTTGTTATATGTTCAGGATGGAAGCTAGAAGCATTCAAGCAGGTATATCAATCAGTGGATTTTTAGTACAGTGCGGTACTAAACTGTCCATGTTGTAGTTTCACAGTGGTGTCTAGAAATGCAATATAGATTGTTCCAGGGTGAGGTTGATGTTTGAGTGAAAGTTATTGAAATCTTGATGGAATTTTTCTAGGGATTCCTGGCAAAATCCATCTTGCCATGAACTTTTGGATTTTAAATTCTCCACACTGGTACACACCTGATGAAGTGGATTCCCTGATCCACAAGTTCGCAGATTGTATTATGTTTTTTTTTAGTAGTCTGTAAAGGTATTGCCTACTCTTGCATAGGAAGGATGTTGAAAAGTGGAACATGTTCAAAGCAGGAGTATATCCAAACCTTATGAGGAATGCTTGAAGGAGTCTGTATATTTAACTTGTAGAAGAGAAAACTTAAAAAAAATAAGATACAATAGCCATCCTCAAATGTTCAGAGATATGGAGCAAGTGTGTGTTCTGTGTGGAAGATGAAGCAACGTTGTTTTCTGTGGCTTCAGAAGGCAAGACTAAAACAATATACAAAAAGAGATTTCAAGTAAACATCAGGAAAAAACATCCTGGTAGTAAGAGTTGTTTGCCAGTGAAACAGGCTACATCAGAAGCTGCTGGACTTCTCTTGGTTGGAGGTTTTTAAACAGAGGTTGAATAGCCATTGATCAGAATTATTTAGCTGTGCATTTCTTGCATCAGCAGAGTACATGTTCCTTGGAATTGCTCTGTAGAGAGCCTTCCAAATACAGAAGGCGGGCAATGGCAGCAGTGAGGGTGATCATGAGAGGTAGGAGTGGCAACAGAAGCCATGCACTTTACTGAATTTCCTTCCCTGCTATCTGAGGATTTTCTACTGTATTACTTTTCCAAAGAATGATTCTCAATTAATTGTAAAAAATCTTCATGGAAATCCTTTAAACCACCCATGTCCTTTTGGTTGTGAATTCCTGTTCTGGCCCACTTTGAGTACCAGCTTAATGGCAGCTTATAATGAGATCTCTGTCAAGGACTAAAATCTTGAAAGCATACTCCACACTTAAAGTCATCTGAGACTATGTAACAGCTAGCCCATAGTTAAGCATCTTCTTCTGTATGCTTGAATTCCAGTGAAAATATGTCTTTGTTTTTAAAAAGATGCCCTCTACTATATATTGAATATTCACTTTATTAATTTGAACCCTACTCCATTGTAAATCATAAATACATGATAATATAAAAGTTGTATTGCTGGAGACTGTTCTGTTTAGTCTACTATAAATACACTTTTTTCAGCAGTGAGAAGATGCAGATCCTGGAGTTTGAGGTTTTTTTTTTTTACTACAGTTCCTAGAATTTGAGAACTAACTTGGCCAAATAGCTGTTTTTTTATGTTGGCTGTGGGGTTTGGAGGTTTATAGTAAAAAAAAAAAAAAGTAACTTTTCTGAGCTCTGGCAGAATGTCCCCAGACAGGGTGGTCACTGGGGAGAGAATCAGCAGGCATAGGCTCTTAATAATCAATATGCTACAGGTCCATTCTGTGTTATTGTGATTAATATCCCTTAATAGAGTGTATGAAATTGTTTTTTAAACAATAAAACTTATTTTCACTAAAACTTATTTTAGCTAATATCTTGTGACAATGATTCTGTACTGTAAGAGAGAGAGATGTGGGGGGGGGGGGGGGAGAGATGTAACAGGGCCTGGTCTACTGCTAATAGATTTTGCTGTCCATGTCAGTGATTAATATGAATGTTATAATCTTTATCAAGGAAGGGTTTTTTTCCCCTTTGTTGAGTGTTTCTCATCTTTAACTTCATCACTATTGTGAACAGCCTTCAGTAGTGTAGAAACTTATTTTATATTAGTATCTTCCCCCCTCCTCTTCTCATTGCTTTGAATGTATTAGCCATTCTCTCTAAATTATTATTTTCCGCCTGAAAACTAAGGTTACTTGTTTTGGTATAGTCTTCAGGTAGTTCAGTGATAAGACTTGGATTAACTGAAAATTTCAAGAGAACCACTAGATGGCAATCTCAACAACTGATGCTTCAGCACTTCTACCTTTCTGCTCAAGTAGGCAGAACTTTATCCTGAATGCATTTTGTGGTCATAGGTTGAGGCAAGCATTCCAAATGCATAGACTCACACAGGGCCTGTGACAGAGTTTTTGTTCAATGTAGGTTGTAAGTCTTAGCAGGTCTGACTTGCTTTAATGGAGATTTTGTATTTTAGAACATAACACAAAATTGGTATTGCTAATTTTACTTAACTTCCAGAAACAGAATTGAAAGTTTGTACAACTCAGTGAGTAGGAGTGTCGGGTTGCTGAGCTAGTAGGGTTCAGGAGGCCAAATTCCCACTTTGCCGTCTGTAGGGGAACTACCTGAGACCATGAATATGTGTGGCTGATGGGATTCTGTGCACTGCCAGCTTTGCAGCTTCGGACAAGTTAAACTGTTGCAGAGAGCCACCTTGAAAAGAAACTGGTAAACTGCCTGTATTTTTTTTTATATTGAGTCACATTTTGGGGACATGGAAATGTCCTCTGTAAAACACATTCAAAAATATTTTTGAATAGAAGGTGAGAGAAGCAACAAGAATAGATCCCAGATGACTCATTCCACAAGGCAGCACCCTAACCAGTGAAGAATATAGAAGAGCCATGCTGGATCAAATCAAAGTCCTCTGTATTTCAGCATCTTCTTTCCCATACTGGTCAACCAGATGTCTGAGGAAAACTGATAATCAGGGCATTAGTGCAATGGGTGAATGGGCTTTTCTTTTGTTTAGCTTCTTGAAGTTCTGAAAATGCCACTTTATTTGTATTCTCTATGTCCCTTTTTGCTAGATAAGATAATCATATTTTTATTTATAGGTTTGATTTAAATACATTAGGAAATCAAGATACATCTTGTGAAGCAAGAATAATGGTCTGCATTTAATATTTGATGGTGCTGTTTGATTTTTTTCCCCCTCCAGCCTCTGAGTCAAAAGTAAATTATTTGCTGTCTTTTGAAGTACACTATGGCAGGGGTTTTTAGAAGTATCTTTTGCAGCTGAATTTTAACATATCAAAGCATTTTTCTTAGGATGTACTTATTTATGTAATGATCCACGTATAAATTGAAGCAGTAGTGTGAGTTGAAAAGTAGTTTGAGAGCTTGGATGAATAGTTGTAGATAGCGATTCTCAAAAAGGGAATTATTTATGAAGGGCAAGTATCTTCAGGTTTTAATAAAACATTTAAAGGGCTTTGCCCAAGTTCTTCCTTACAATTGTAAACTTTACAATATTTCCAATTGGAATTATTTTTTTACCTATGTTTAGTTGTTAATCTCTTCAAGCTGTTATGACTACAAAGTCAAGTCTCCTGAAATCACATAGCAATAATCTGTGACAGAACATAACATATGCTTTAAATGGGTTGCTTTGTTTGGGGAAAGGCATTCATGTTATGAAAAAAAATGTGAGGAAGTACTATAGCAAAATTTTATTTATTTATTTATTTATTTATTTATTATGCCGCCTTTCTCCTTAAAAGGACCCAAGGCAGCTTCTTTCATTAAAATACAGTATTTAAACGAAAAACAATAAGTATACAAATACTAAAAAGGAACAAATAAACACCAGACTAAAGGATGATAAATAAAAGCGACACCAACTACACATTCAGAGCAGTGAGGCACAACCATCCATTTAAAAACTCCACTCAGGTAGCCAATCACTGAGGGAAAGCTTGCCTGAACAGTCTTTACCTGCTTGCAGAAGGACAGCAAACATGGGGCCAGCCGGTCTCCTATAGGAGACAGTTCCGAAGTCGGGGAACAGCAACAGAGAAGGCCCTCCACCATGTCCCCACCAAAAGTACCTGTTAAAATGGTGAGATCAATAGAAAGGCCTCTTGTGATAATTTTAAAACCTGAGCAAGCTCATAGACACAGTCCTTGAAATAGGTCAGACCTAAGCCATTTAGAACTTTATAGGTTAGAACCAGCACTTTGAATTGTGCCTGGAAATGGATAAGCAGCTTGTGGTGCTGCTATAACTCCCGATTATATGATTCCTGGGACCAGCCCCAGTTAGCAGTCTGACTGCCACTGAAGTTTCTGAACACTTTCCAGAGACAGCCCCACATGGAGCGCATTACAGTAATCCAGCTGGGATGTAACTAAGGCATGTGTCACTTTGGCCAGATCAGACCTCTCCAGGAACAGGCGCAGCTGGCACACTATTTTAATTGTGAAAAGGCACTCCTGGCCACCACTGAAACCTTGGGCATTCAGGGTTAGAGACAGATCCAGGAGCACCTCCAGGCTGTGCACCTCTGTGTAGAGTGAGTGCAACCCCATCCAGCACAGGCTGCATCCTTATTTCTTGGTCTGCCTTTCTACTGCCCAGGAGCATCTGTGTCTTGTCTGGATTAAGTTATAGTTTATTCACATCATGTTTAGAGTGGACTATGAGAGAAGATAGCTTTCTTCTCAAAGTCTCTCTAATGTGTGTATCTTTATCAGTACGTAGACTGTCCCACTAGAGGGAAAAATACCTTGGATAAGGTATATAGTAACATCATGCATGGATATAAGACGAAGCCATTGCCTAGTTTGGGACATTCAGATCATATATCTCTGTTTTTGATTCCATCATACAGACCTCTTGTTAACAGAATCAGACCATCAACTAGAGAAATACAAGTGTGGCCAGTGGGTGCATCTGAGCAACTTCAAGATTGCTTTAGGAGCACTGAATGGGCACTGTTTAAGGAGGACAGTGTTGATACTTATACCTCGACAGTACTGTTTTATATAAAAAGCTGTATCGATGTTGTTACTACCACCAGACAAGTACGAGTGTTTTCTAATAACAAGCCTTGGCTAAATAGAGAAGTGCACCTTTTATTAAAAGCCAGAAATGCTGCTTTTCATTCTGGTGATGTGCTACAGTATAGAGAGGCCAGAGCTAAATTGAAAAAGGGTATTAGGGATGCCAAAGCTATGTACAGTCGGAGGATTGAGCAACATCTTGAGAGCTCTGACACTCGTCGGGTATGGCATGGCCTGCGACAAATCACGGGGCAAAGTAACAAAAACAGTCTCCTTAGCAGCAGTGATTTTTTTGGCTGAGCAGTTAAATCAATTCTTCAGCCGTTTTGAGGTGGAAACAGGAACAACCATTATTCCAGCACCTACTATCTATAGTACATCACTAGAATCTACCATCGACAGACAACCACTACTACTGCAGATTTCAGATGTGAGACGCGCTTTCCAGAATATTAACGTTCAAAAAGCAGGTGGACCAGATGGAATCATGGGACGAGTTGTCAGGGGCTGCGCTGCAGAATTAGCTGGAGTTTTTACGGATATTTTCAATCTATCCTTGTTGCAGTGTTCTGTCCCCACTTGCCTGAAGACATCTATTATAGTGCCAGTCCCCAAGCAGTCAGCTGTGGTATCTCTCAATGATTATAGATAGACCAGTAGCTTTAACATCTGTTATTATGAAATGTCTAAACTACTGGCAGCTTTTACAAATAAATAAGAACAATGAGTCTGCTTATAGAAAGGAAGTATAGAAGGGTTGATACTGTGGTGTAAAGAAAATAATCTTACACTTAACATCAAAAAAACTAAAGAACTCATAATTGATTTTAGGAGGAAGAGAAATGTACATTTACCACTGTACATAAATGGCAAGGCAGTGGAGAGGGTTGGTAGTTTTAAATTTCTGGGCACTTACATCTCAGAGGACCTCTCATGGACTATAAATGCCAACATGCTAGTGAAGAAGGCACAGAAGAGGCTGTATTTCCTGAGAACGCTCGGGAAGTTAAATTTATCTCAGCATTTACTTCTGTCCTACTATCGTAGCACCATTGAGAGTGTCCTAACCTATGGCATTCTTGTATGGTTTGGGAGCAGCTCTGTAGTGGACAAAAAAGCTCTACGGAGAACCATTAAAATTGCCCAGAATATCATCGGGCTCCAGCTATCAACCCTGGATGACATCTTCACATCCCGCTGTCTGAGGAAGTCACACAACATCCTTAGAGACTTTTCCCATCCTGCTCACAACTTTTTTGAACTGTTGCCGTCTGGCAGAAGATACAGAACAATTAAGACTCGGACCACACGTTTTCTGAATAGTTTTTATCCCAGAGCTATAATTGCACTTAATAATGAACTTAAAGACCACCAGCAGTGAACAGTTGGACAGTGTTATTTAGCCTGCGGTGCAGTTGTTTGTGTTCTTAGTGGGGGATTTTTAGTGGGTGGGGAGTGTTTGGGGATTTTCTATGTGTGTGCATGTGGGTCTGGTCTCTGGGTGTCTGTGTGAATTTCGTTGTATGTGTATACTATGTATATACTTACAATGACAATAAATTTATTTGATTTGATCTTTGTGTTCTGTTGAATTACTATGCAAGATGTGAACAGGATTACTTAGCTAATTAATTAAATTATTTTATGTACCATTTTTTAAATTAGCTACACTTTTTTAATGCCTTTTTATGTATACTAACTACAAGAACAACACCACTAATCCTTTGAGTATTATGGTGCAATAACATTTCTGTGCTTCTACTCAGGTATGGTGTTAGGTTTAGTATTTTGTTTTTACATAGTAGTGCAAATAATTGTATGGTTTGACTTTATATTTCATGTCTTGAACATTTCTAAGGGTCTTGTATTCTGGCCCATTTGAGTTACCATAGAAACTAGAGACCTTCATCCTGCTTATTAGAAAATGGAATACAAACAAGGCATCAAAATGGTGTGTTTCATTTATGAATGGTAGCCCCTGTGAACGTCCAAACTGAGATACTTGTATTGGTTTTCTCTTGTTATGAAACATAATATTCAAGGAATCTGGAAACTATATCATTTTAACAAATGCCTCCCTCTTGATTAATGTGAAAACTATTTTTGGTATAAACAGCTGTTCCTTTTTTGTGTATCAGAATAGTTTGTGGACTGACCTGTTCACCTGACACAGAGAGTGTGTTGTTTTCAGCTTAAGATGTTTTAAGTGTGGTACTTTCAAAATAAAATGTGGGAATGGGTTTGCAGTTATGAATTAAGTGGCTTTTGATAATTTTAGTCCATTCATAGTGTAATCTTGTACATTAAAAACTTGTTCGCTCTTTAACTATCGGAAGTAATTTTTAAAAGATCTAATATCTGAGGTGACTATCCATCTGACAGATGTGTTTACAAGTTTTTTTGCAACTTCCTATCCTCAGTATATGACTGTGCATTCAGCAGTATTTCAGAGAATATTAATGTCTGATCTCCATGACAAAGAACCTCTGAAACTCACCACTAAATGCTGACTGACTCAGCTGTCTTTGTGCCTCAGAGTGAATTGCAAATGTAGGGTAAGAAAATTTCTTTCCAAACAACTTGTTCATCAACGAAAAGGCAAGCTGAGCAAGCACAGTAAGTGAAGATAACATGTTTAATTTTGCCCATGTGGAAGAATCATATCAGGAGGGTTCATTTATTATGGCTTTGTTACCTGGAATCATGTGTAAGACAAGATTCATAACAGAAATTACCCCCAGGGCAATGTTACTTAACATTTCTTTTAATTAAGGAGTATCATATTGCTAGATTATTAAAGCATTTTTGTTATAACAGCCATATCAGACCAGTATCATCTTTACTTCTTAATCCATCCTCTCTTAATTTAAGATTTGCAACTCCACCCCCACCCCCCACAAAAAACAACAACCCATGGACTCTGAAATCCTATCATTTGAGTCTGAATCCAAAAGTCAGGTAGAAGAGGTCTGCAGTCCGTACTGGTTCAGCACAGCTTGTTAACAGGCATTTCAGAAAGGTCTAAACTACTGGCAGCTTTTACAAATGTATTTCAGGGCTCATCCACACTGTGATGTTGTCCCTTGCCATTGTGGAATTGCTCTGGGTTGTTCTGGTATTTTGTGTTGTAGATTTGAATACATCATCCCAGTTTTGGCATTATGAGAGGGTTGCCACTTGCGCTCCTGGTGGCCGTCAACTGCCACTCCAGAAACCTGAACAAAATCCTCAGGCTGAACCATTGCAGAATGCAAGAACAGCTGATATAGTTAAATTATACAGTAGTGGCAGTAAGGTGTGAAAGGATAGAGATTGACCAGCAGAAACATACCCTTAAGGAAATATTTTCAAATGATACACACCCAAAAAGTGCATAGATTAGCATCCATCAATGTGGTGCAGGGATCCACGTGAGCAGATTGGAGCAAAGCAGAACAAAAAACACCCCGCCTTGACTCTGTTGACTATAGTTTCAGCTTTACATAGTGTGTACACTAGGATGCAGTTCTAATATCACGAGTGCAAGTTGAACAAATGTTCAGTGGGGACAGGCCCTAAGATTTGTTTCGAAACGTTTATGTTTTTTTAAAAAAATATGTAAGCAGCTAGTGATACATGTACTGAGGCCAGTCAGCAAGGTCTACACATGATCCTACGTTTAATTATTTGGAGATTCTGCATGAAACTCTTTGGAGAGGTTTCTTGAGAGATTTGAAATTTGATGTCACTAATATGCAGATGATACTGAGGTCTGTATAGCTTTTCCCTCTGGATTTGGGAATACTCTTGAAGTTACTGAAGACTGGATTTGAGCTAACAAACTTCAGATTGATATTTCTGTCCTGTCCTATATTATGGCATTTCAGACTGCAGCACAGGCAGTAAAAACAACTTTGAAATTATGATAAGACAATTTTAATATAGAATAAAACAAAATAGAATGCACAATACAATAGCCAGAACCAAGCCAAACTGGTTGAACGTCCAGGTTTTAACTTTGTGCTAAAATGAGGTGAGTATCATTGCTAGAGGGACGTGGTGGCGCTGCGGGTTAATCTGCAGAAGCCTCTGTGCTGCAAGGTCAGAAGACCAGCAGTCGTAAGATCGAATCCACACGACGGAGTGAGCTCCCGTCACTTGTCCCAGCTCCTGCCAACCTAGCAGTTCAAAAGCATGTTAAAATGCAAGTAGATAAATAGGTACCACCTTGGTGGGAAGGTAATGGCGTTCCGTATCTAGTCGCGCTGGCCACGTGACCACGGAAACTGTCTTCGGACAAACGCTGGCTCTATGGCTTGGAAACGGGGATGAGCACCGCCCCCTAGAGTCGGACACGACTGGACTAAATGTCAAGGGGAACCTTTACCTTTACTTATCATTGCTAATCAAGCCTCCAAAGGAAGAGCATTTTAGCCCAGCTAAATCTTGTATACTAGAGATGTCCTTTCCCAGTAAGACAGGTCTTGCCCCAAGTAAGTTTACCTTGGCCACATCTAAGTTATATTATGGTAATCTTTCAGCTGCCTGTGTAAGGTATCCAGTTAGACCAAAGTGCAGATTTAGGTTGCTGTTAGCAGCTGCAAGACCTTTTGCATATATCGCCTACCATGTTTTTGGGAGCCTATTTCTTAATCATGATGATTATGCTTCCTATGGGCTTTAAAATGCTTTATAGAATAGATAGAGCCCTACACTGAGTTGCTTGCAATCCAAAATTAGAAATGAATGAAGGCAAAAGAGGTGGAAACAATATGTTTCATAAGGCTTAATTATAAGCACAGAATTGTTTTGTATGAATTGTGGTCAAGGTTTTCTCTAAGCTGGGTGCACACACGCATGTTTCTTCCTCCATGCGTGCAGCGTTAGGATCCAGTTGTAACGGAACCCTGCACATAGGGGGCGGAGTCGCGCACACGAGAGAGGCGGAAATTCAGCCCCAGTAGGGCTGAACATTAGAGGATACATTGATTGTGGTGTTGGATATTTTCTATAAATATCCGATTTTCTATAAATTCATCACATATTTCATACATGGATTTGAAACAAAGTTTGGAGGGGATATGCTGCAAAATATAGATGGATGATATACAGCTAGTAAAGTGTTGAATCTCAAGTCAATGCTGGATAATATCTTTTATTGAACTACTGAAATATTCTAAAAGGGGAAGCCTTCAAATCTTCAAGACTTTTCATCACACTGGGCATTGCAAAGGTTGAGGTGAAAGGAAGGGAGCTCAGAATCATGCTCACATACATGTTGAAGCTGCATGATTAAACTAAAGTTCTGAGATGAAAACTGCAAGCTCTAAGAATTATCTTCAGGTGCATGGTATCAGATTTTACCTCTAGGAGTGTTTTACCTCTGGGAATATAAAATCAGTTAGCTCCTGTTTTGGAGTGTGAGCAGAAGCACAAAGAAACATGACAGTCCCCATCTCAAAAAAGCAGAGGATTAATTTCAGGTGTGTGCTAGACAAAATGAGTCAGTTGAAGGGACAGAGAGAGACCTCAGTGTGATGCATTTCTAGTAGAGCTCCCTACTCCAGTGGTAAATGCTGGCCTGAGCATCAGGATAGTTTTGTGCCTTGAAACAACCTTTTGCTTTTCTGTTTGCACCACTATTTGTTATTGTTGTTATGTGCTGTCAAGTCACCTCTGACTTATGCTGATCCTATGAATGGGAGTTCTCCAACATGTCCTGTCCTCAACAGCCTTGCTCAGCTCTTGTAAACACCTCTTCCTCTTTTCCTGCTGCCTCCAAACTTTCCTAGTGTTATTGTCTTTTTCCAGAGGATCTAGCCTTCTCATGATGTGCCCAAAGTAGGTCAGCCTCAGTATCATCATTTTTGCCTCTATAGTTCAGACTTGCTTTGATCTAGGACCCACTTGTTTGTTTTTCAGGCTGCTGTCTCTCTCTCATTCTCTTCTCATGCTTTCTTGGAAACTATTGCAGATACAGTAGTGCCTCGACTTACGAATGTCCCAACTTACGACCATTTCGAGTTACGACCAGCTCTGGCCGCAAAATTTTGCTTCGACTTGCGGCCGGAGCTTCCAGTTACGAACACAAAAAGGCAGGGGAAAAAGGCGGGAAATTCAAATTGCTAACTGTTGGTGGCGAAGAGGCTGCTTCTTTGTAGCTCTTTCGCCCCAGTAGTTAGAGAGTGTGCGATCCGAGGAGGCTTGGGACTGCCTGGCTTCTGCTTCTGAGTGAGAGTGTGTTTGTTTGCAGGGAGGCTTGGGACTGCCTGGTAAGGTAAGGTGCTGCTTTCTGCTTTTTAAAAACTGCCTGTTCTGGGTGGGTTTTGCAGGGTGGGTTTGGGCTGGGGGGGGGGGTGTTATGTTTCTGTGCTGTGTTGTTTTGTTTTTGGTGATTTTTTTTTTTTTTTTTTGCAGCCCCAGCATCTTCTGATGGGGCTTGCTCCGTTGTTTATTTTTGGTGTTTTTTTTAAGCCCCAGCGCCTTTGGGGCGTGCTCCGTTGTTTATTTTTGGTTGTTTTTATTTTTTATTTTATTTTATTTTTTTGCAGCCCCAGCGCGTTCCTATGGGGCTTGCAGTGTTTTATTTTTATTTTATTTTTTTGGGTTATTTTTTTTTTCTTCTGGAATGGATTAATCGCGTTCCAGTGCATTTCAATGGGAAATGGTGCTTCGACTTACGACCATTTCGAGTTACGTCCATCTTCTTGAATGGATTATGGTCGTAAGTCAAGGCACCACTGTATCTATATCACTGAGTTAACTTTTAAAAATCTGTTAGAACAAGGAACCAAGAGCTAGTGAACACACTGCAGTAATGTATAGCAATAGGCAGACTCAATGTCTTGTCCTCATCCTTAGCAACAGAAGCAGCTGATAACTAGTAGTAGAGCACAGCAACCTCAGAATCCTACAAGTTCAGCTACAGTGTTGTTGCAGTTTTAAACACATGTAAGAAATAGACATGATTGTCACGTTCCTATGTATTAAACTGCATTCATCTAGAATACAACATCTCTTTTTAATTCTATTCTATTCTATTCTGTTCTATTCTATTCTATTGAGGATTACTGAATATAGAATCGTTATACCTTACTGCATTGTATGTGTTTTGGTGTTGCTTTTGCTTTTTGATACTGTATTCATTGATATTTTTAGTATTGCATACTCATCATTACTACCTTAAATACTGTCTTTTAATTGTTCAAAGCTGCCTGGGGTCCTTTTAAGGAGAAAGGAAGGTTAAGAATGAATGAATGAATGAATGAATGAATGAATGAATGAATGAATGAATGAATGAATAAAATTTCGGTCCCTAAAATGTGACTCAGATTTGTGGAAAGAAGGACCAGCAGCAATCATTACTGTGGCAGAATGAGTATCAGGGAAAATAGCATTCCTGGCACAGAACTAGAAACTGACAGAGGATACATTATTTAAAAAAAAACAGTTTTAAGAATAGGCTGTGATTGGTGTGCTCATTGTTGAAAAGTATACAGATAACTCTTATGTTATTTGCTTACCAGGTTGTTTTTATTTAGATATTTTTACTGGAAAGAAAATGAAAGGAGGCATTTTAAAAGAACAATTTCTTATTGGTTACCTGTAGTGTCAACTAATTTGTTGCTGCTTTCTTGTCTATGTTGCTGTCATTCTAGACTGAACACATTTTTCTTGTATCAGGCAAAAATAAAATAAAAATAAAAAAGACAAAAATGTTGTGGCACTTAAAGACTTTATTGCTGTATTTTAATGTCAGGTTTCATGGACAAGTCCATTTTCTCTTCTAAAACACTTTTGTTGGGAAGTTTCCCCAGTGTAGAGACTAGTTAGTCTGCTTTTTGATATGATTCATTTTTCCTTTTAAAGCTCTGTGTGTGCGCGTGCGTAACTGAGCTGTGTGTGTTTCCTGTTCAGCCAAACTCAATTCTCTTAAATTACGCCTGTGTCCAAAGGTGTTTCGTTTTGTTACTCCTGCTGCTCTCACAGACTCCATAGTGCCTTATCAGACGTGGACAGTTGGTGCTGTTGGTATGAAAACACAAGAGAACTCTCATGTAGAAGGTTAATGGAGTGTTAATTATAAAGAAAAATTGACTGCTCACCCACTCTATCTCACTATACCTGCTCTGAAAGTGACAAGTACTTGATCTTGTATAAACCATAGAGCAAAGGTTCAACAGTCTAAATTTATGACAGTGTAACTGTCAGATACATGCTATAAGAAATATCTTGAGCTTGATAGGAAAGTTTTCATTCTGCTGTATAGGTCCTCTTTTTACCGATAGCATTTCAAGAAAAGCTTTGGTAAAGAATACACTTCTTCTGGACCTACCTCTTCATTATTCTGCTTGTTCTTTAAATGACCTTTTAATTATTTGGGTAAATGTTGGAGCTTAAAGTGCTTTCCCGCCCTGTAATGTCCATCAAATGAGAGAGTGGATTGAAATCCATGCTTCCTCTTCAAATTCTTATTATTATGACTGTGTTGTTTTGATTAGGAAGCAAAGCAGTTGGCTTCTTGAAAGACAATATGCCCAAGTGCCCTGGTAGGTTAGGTTTCCGCAAACACACATACAATGACAACAGAATCATCCCTGTGCTAAAGTTAAATTGTCTTGATTCTGTCAGTCACTTTTGTAGATGTACAAGATTAGGTTAGTATGTGTCGCGGTCTCGCTTTTGTAGTCCCTATTTATTTGGCCCTCACAAAAGCTCACGATCTTTCCTCCTTCTCACGCTGCCACCAGATGTTATTACTTCATAACATCAATCAACTGCTGGACACTAATGCTGCTAAACACAATCAGTTTATTATACAGGGTGGGGTAGATAATCAGTTGGAAATAGTATATTCATTCACAGGAAGCAAATCACAGGTATTAAGTAATATTCAGTTCAATTAGATCTTTCTGTTAGTTCTTTCTATCTTGCTCTGACACTACTGATTCTATTTCCACTCCCACAGCTCAGCTTTCTAACCCTTCCAGCACTTCCCTCTCACTTTCCAATCATTCAAATCTCAAATCAATCTCCTTCAAAATCTCTCTCCTCTCATCTCTAGTCAATCTCTCTCTTTTGTACCCCTCCTTCTTCTCTGACTCCGCCTTCCGTCTTCTTCATTGGTTCTTCTGCCAAGGTTCCGTAGTGACGGACAGGTGACGTCTGGGGTATCCGCTACAGCAGTGGTCCCCAACCTTGGGCCTCCAGATGTTCTTGGACTTCACCTCCCAGAAATCCTGGCCAGCAGAGGTGGTGGTGAAGGCTTCTGGGAGTTGTAGTCCAAGAACATCTGGAGGCCCAAGGTTGGGGACCACTGCGCTACAGTATGTAATACTTCAACACAGAGCTTCAAGAAGCTAAAGGATTTTTGAACCCTCATCTGTTAAAACAATTTGTCTGTTTTGTAGTCCATTACAGATTAGGTAACTCATGGTATTCTAGATTCTAGTGTGCACTAAGAAAAAAAAGTCATCATGGACTAGAGTCTACTTTGTTAGATGCGTGAAGTCTTGCAGATACATCTTTCTCATAAGAAAAATCCAAGACTGCTTATTAAATTTGGGATTTCTTGAACTGGGGGTTCTAAAATGCATCTTCTAAGTAATTTCTAGTATATTGAAGTCCACAAGTTCTTCTACTCTCCAAGGTTTTATATCTCATGAGATATGTGTCTGAAATGAACACAGGCCAGGTCCTGCCTATTTCCCTTTTCCAATTCCCTCTCACCCTCCCTTTCTGTGTGGGCTTTGCTGGTCACTTCAATGCCGATCGGAATTTTTGCCTTGAAACCATGCCAGTTGGGGAAAGCTGTTTTGGCTACTTGGTGTTAAAAATTGGGTGCAATGAATGGCCAAGTAGCCTTTGCTAGATTAATATGGTGTGAATTCAGGTTTAATTGGGTATGTAAGTTGGTGGTTGGTTTAAATGCAAAGTCTGGGGGTTGGACAGTCCAAATCTGTTGGATTTATTTGGTCAGACTTGGCTGACAATATATCCAGATAAATCTGGGTATTAGATCCTTGATGGGCAACCTAGGACACCTTTCTGGTGGTTGGTGATTCCGGAGGTTTAACACTTGTGGTTATAGACCTTTTGAATTTGATAGAGATTGTCCATGGTCCTGACACACTTCACCCACTTGCAATTTTGAGGGCCATGAGTGATTGATCTTGGAAGGCTATCTACACTTCTAAGACCAGAGCAGCTCAGTCATTGCCTGTGACAGAGTGGATGCCTTCCCCATTGTTACAGAATTTTATAGTCTAACTTTATACTGCTTTGCATCTTCCTTAAGGTAAATGCCTGAATATGCTAAAAACTGTGCTATGTTCTAGAGTTAAGTATTCCCTGGCCCCTGGTTGTTTTCAGTCCTTGTAACCATAAGTGAATTACTCAGTAAACGAGATAAGAAGGACAGCAGGCATTCCAAAGGCAAGGCTGTGACCATGGAGCACCAGGAGAAAATATAGAGACATAATGTAATATAAACAATTAGACAATGTCAAAATGCATATTTAGCCTTGGTGATTAACAAGGCAAATGCAAAAGAGGGGTTTCAAAACCAGTCAGAAACATCTTTGTAAAGATAACCCAGAAATAAACAGTTTGTTCATTGTGCTTGACACTTTATATACAAACATTTACTTGCTTAATGCAACTTGACTATCAGCCTTTATAAGCTCTCTGAAAACTAGCCTCGGAGAGGCGAATTGATTTGGGTTACCACCCCTGTTTATGTTCTAATCTGCAGATTAAATAAACCAGACTCTTAATTATATTCTATATTTGCGTGTGCGTGTGGTACATTTCTCTCCCTCTTTTAGGTGTTCCAAAAAGTTGGACTTGCCAGAGGAACCGAACCAGAATTTTTACAACACCATGACTTATGGTACTTCCAGTTTCCCTGTTTGCAGATCTGAATTTATATTAATAAATGTGGCTCTAATTTAACCTAACTGCTAGCTTCTTGTATCTTTTTTTTTAATCTTCTGCTTCCAGAGGATTTGACATGACCAATGGCTGTATTTGATTATCACAATAGTTATTTAGGGTGGTTAAATCCAAACTGTTTGCAAATTAATATCTGGTTTCAATCCACTATTCTTCCAGTTCATAGTCAACTGAGTTTAATCATACAGATCTGTTTTTTACTTGGTTTTAAAACCTTTTGGAGTGTTTCTTAAGTGAAAGGTAGACTTGAAAGTAAGAAAACTTGATTTTTATAAACAAAATTTGAGGAACTCTAAAGACTGTAAGAAACATTTTGATTCTTGCAATAGTTATTCAGCAGCTTAACCTGCCTTGACCATGACATTACATACATGTACAGTCGACCCTCGACTTACGAACGGCCCTAGTTGCGAACTTTTCGACTTACGAACCGCTCTGATAGAAAAATATAGCCTCGACTTGCGAACTTTACTTCGAGTTACGAACCGAAAAAAAAACCCTAAGTCATCTTAGGTTAAAAGGAAAAAAAAAATGAAAAAAATTCTGCCCCTAGTGGTAGGAACGGATTAACCGGCTTTGCATTAGTTCCTATGGGAACTAATGCTTCGACTTACAAACCGCCCCTCGACCTAAGAACCAAAAACAGCCGGAACGGATTAATTGGTTTTCAATGCATTCCTACGGGAAATGCTTATTCGACTTACGAAATTTTCGACTTAAGAACGTCCTTCCGGAACGGATTAAGTTCGTAAGTCGAGGGTTGACTGTATTTCTTAGTTTCGGCAGCCATTCAGCATCAGTTCTTTATAGTGATTACAACAAATGTAATGTTAATTCCCTCACCCATTAAAAGCATTGTGTTTTGCCTCTCTAAGACATAAAACAAATTTACTGGGAACAAGAGGGGTTCCTGGTGTTTTATCCTTAACAGAGACAACTTTTCTTCCTCATTGTCAACTCAGTGTATCAGTTGGTTAATCGGTATAAAGTGATAGTTTTCAGGTGTTTCACTCTGGTTTTGCTACACATATTTCCTAGGCTTTGTTTCACGGGCTGGAAGCAGAAGAATTATGATTGTGTTTTGGCTCACTTGACTCCTGCTCTGCCCAATTCCTGTTCTGATTGGCTCTCACATTTCATTGCAACTTGGCTTGGGAGTACTCCTAAGCTTAGCTCTCCCCTTCCTTTCTTTTTCCCCTGCTGTTATGCTTTGTGGTAAAGAACATGGGGAGAATGAATTCTAGTCTCTGTTTCCTTGAACTAGGGAATGGTAGAAAATCAACCTTGTCCATGAACTTTAGTACAGCTATAGAAAAGAAAAACATTGTGTCTGATTTTGCTGGTTGTAGTAATCTAGTTTCTGTCCTGTTAATAGGTAGGGATGTTGTTTGGCAGGTGTAACTGGTTTCTGTTCTATTATTTCCTACATTTTTCTGCTTTCTGGAAATCTTCCTTCTGTTCTTTCCCTGCTTGCCGACATTGCAATTCTAATAGCTTGGTAACAGTTCATGTTTCAGAAAGCAGTTGTAAACCACTGAACAGTGGGTGAATGCATAAATAAATGAAAACATTGTTTTCTTCCCTTGCTTTATTGTAAATTTCATGTCTAGATTTTCATGTGAACTAGATAAATAAGTTCAAATAATGTATCGTACCAAAAAAAATCGCAGCTTTTTAAATGGTCACTTACCCGGTTGCATGATAAGAATGACCCTTGCATAACTAAACTAAAAGCTTTTATAAAATGACAACAATATGCTTTTGCAACTTTGTCCCACACTGTGCCACAGGAGAGCAGCACAGGTATCTGTGGACAGGTAAATTGATCAGGTAAGGTGGTAAATTAATGGCTATATCTGCAAGTCTGAAATGAGCAGTCATTTTTGAGGACCTAAAATGATCAAGGCTATTGAATTCTAGAATAAGTGGCAAAAATTATATTACTGTAACATGAGTGCAAAGGACCTAATAGAAGAATACACCAAGAGCAAGGATCCCATTAAGCTGGGCGCGCACGTACGCATGCACAACTCTGCTTCTCCCTGCACAGCTCTCTTCCTTCTCTGCACAGTGATCACGTTAGGTTCCGGTTGCAACTGAACCCAGTGCACGGTGGCGGAGTTACACACGCACACAAGGGCGAAGCCGCCCGTGCAAGAGGCGGAGCCCCACCCAACAGGGCTGAAAATTAGAGGGTACATTGACCAAGAGGACAATTTCTAGAAGTTTTAATAACATTTTCTAGAAGGAATCTATGGAGAAGACATCCAGAGGGTCTGAAACAAACTTTTCTGTAGAATTAAAGCACAGAATTGTATGCTGTAATAGCTGAGGGTTCTATTTGCTTGAAATTTCTAAACCTCTCCCGTAAAGTCTCAGACTGAAAGTATGATGAAATGTTTCAACTACAAATGACCTGCCTATAGATCCTAAGTTGAACTGTGAAGGAGAAATAGTCTCTCTCTGTGTGTGGGGTGCTATTTAAATATATCTGATTTCTACTTTTAATCCTATGTTAAGTCATTTGTACAAACTGTGTTTGTTTTCTAATGTAATTTGTGTCATGTTCAAATTTTAAAGTTGCCTATTTTGCTAACTCATATTTAGATCTCTAATCGTTTATGTAGACATGGGGAAGTAGTTTGTAAAGCACTTCAGCCAAATAAGCCATCGTGTATTTTTCTTTCCTTGAAACACAGTGCAATCCATGATCTTGCTCTTAAGGATTGCCTTCAAGATTCTACATGAATGCTGGACTGTTCATTAAGTAGCATCTCTTTTTCAAAGCTATCACTATTTGAGAGAGCTGAATGATCCTGTAGACATAAGTAATTGTGATGGGACACAGAACTCCTTGCTTTGATGTACATATATGACATTTTATTGAAAGGGCATTTCTGTGCTGCCATGTTGCCAGCCAGCTACATTCCTATTATTCTAGTTATGATATATCAAGCTTTCAGCTTCTTGGTCAATCCTAGATTAACTTACTAAAAGCCAAACAATAAATGTTGTTGTTTTTAAGTTAATATGTTACATGCTTCAACTTAAATAATGTAATTGCTTTTTTATCTTAATTTCTTGTGTGTGTGTGTGTGTGTTTTCTTGCTAGAAAAGAGTGGTTGAACAGCTGCGGAAGAATTTGATGGTAAAACAGGAACAGCCAGACAGTAAGTTTCAAATACAACCATTGGCACAGTCAGAAAATAAAACACAAACGCCACAACCCTTACAGCTACAACAGCAACAGCAACAGCAGACTACTGTACCCTCCCCAAACCTAATTGGATCACAGGTAAAGTATTTGAAGGTGTTTGATATTCTTGCATTCTAATAAAATGTGACTTTAAGAGAATGAAATGTATTACTATATAAAGCATAAAGTTATTGTTGTGTGAAGTAGCATACATTTGATAGGGAGTCCTTTGCACTGATAAACATAGCTGGCTAGATGTCTCCTTGGGTTGAATGCCTGGCTGCAGAGCTAGAAGTTGGGATTTGATTACCCACAGTGCCTCCTCAAAGAAGAACCAGCCTGTGTAGCCTTTGGCAAGCTGCACAATCCCATAATCCCCCTCCCCCTGCCTGAGGAAGAGAATGGTAAACCCTATACCTTAGGAAACCCTGGAAAAGGGTCACCATTGGTTGGAAGGGAACTAATTATTATATTATTAAATAATTTTGGAACTGAGTAAGACTTTGAATGAATATTTATAGAACTGGGCTGCAATGCTATCAATAATATTTTAGTGAAACAAAAGCAGTTTGTGATCTTCCAACCTTAACATATGTCTCGTCTCTTCCCATGCCTTTTCCCTTCCAGTGAAAGCAACAAGTAAATTGTTGTTTTTGACATAGCAGTGTTAGGGGTTTACATGAGTCTTGTATGGTTTCCTTTTAATGAAAAAATGTGTTGATTCATACCCCCACAGACCATTAATGTGCTTCAATGCATATATAGGATAACAATGCATATATAGGATTTATTGAGACTTAAAAGAACTATTTTTATTATATGATCCTGTGTGATCTTGAGTATGCATTCCTGCTTGAAGACGGAAGATCTGCCTTGCTGGATCAGAATAAGGTTATTCTTGTCCAGCATTCTTTGCAAGAATCTTGGTATGCACAAAGTGCAGCACCAGGAATTGGTGGGCGGACAACCAACGAACTGTAGTCTGTCATCCCTGATCCTTGTCTTTAAAATTTAAACAACACCAAAAATGTTTTGTGGTCAGTTTTGTTTCTTACGGGAGATACACGAATCCATAATTAATAAACAGAAGCATATTGTCTGTGTGACATAGCTCTGTAGTATGGTTAAGAAACATAACGTCCTTCAGAGGCTCGTGGACTGCAACTTCTTCCCTTGCTCATCATTGGCTAGAGCTGGAGGGAGATGCAGTCCAATAGTATCTTTAGGGTCATAGCATCCCTTCCTCATCCTTCCTTTGTACACTTAAAAGAGAACTGATATACATCAGAATCCAGTGCATAAAAAAACACATTGTGAACAAATAGCATTTCTCTGTTTTACATTGTACAAGTTATTTAATTTGAGCAAAATTTCACACCCATTATTATTCCTTTGGCCCTGTCATTTCAATAGAAAAAGGTATTGCATTCAGGTGGTATTCAGTTATTCAATAGTGTTTCACTTGGCAGGCATACTTCACTGCAAAATATCATATAACATGAATTAGGATGCAAACAGCAGAATGCACACAAAAGGCCCTACACAGTAGCAATGTTCTGCTGACTACTGACATCCAGCATCAAACATGCTTCCAATCAAGAGTTAATTGGCAGTTGCTGATGCAAAAGTAATCAGTATATGAGATACCTCCTTATTGATGTTGGTCAAGGGGAATGTGTAACCATTGTTGTGGAGACACAGTGTTCATACTTGTTTTTCTTAGCTTTAAATATTGTCTTTTAATGATGCAAACCACTGTTGTATACTCATTGTTTTCAGCTTTAAATATTGTATCTCAAGGATGGAAGCCACCTTGGGTTCTTCTTAAGGAGAAAGGCAGGATAAAAATATTTTAAATATATAAAATAAATAAATAATATTACAGTGTTCTTAATCTTAGAGAACATGCCATAGAAATGTATTCCAGATTCCCTGTAGACATTGCAGCGGAATAGTGAGGAATGTCTTCTTCTGTCTTTCTGTCTTTTTTCTATATGCGATAATGTACCCTCATGCTCTATGACTACAGTAGCTGAGTGCATTTGCACTCTTAAGAAGGTGAAAGTGCAGTTTTAAATAAAATGTTGATTGATAATACGTAATTTTATATTCCATGCTGAACTTTTATTACTGTTCACAATGGTTCTACTGACTTTACATTAGGCAGAAAAGATAAGTATTTTTCTATAAAGGCATGTTGAGGCACTTAACTCAAGTTTAGTCTCTACCTGCTGACTTTAAGGCTGGAAGAAACTGTATAATTGAAGCATATAGTCAATTTCATAATGCCAGTTTTGTTAACTAGCCAAAATAAAATTGTTCTCTAGATAGTTTTGGTTGAATATTTACATCATTTTCTTGAAACACCTAACTGCCTCCCTTTTATTGCTTAGATGTGGGAGTGGTCAGCATTTGGAGAAAGGCTTAGATGCTATTGATTTTTTAAAAACAATAAAACCATAATTTTAGTTTTACACCACTGAAGACAACACAGTGAAAATTGCTGTTGTATTTGACAGTCGTGGAGAAGCCAAGAAACTGATTCTTGGACCTAAGAACCTAAGAGCAGCTGGGTTTTTTTTCCTGTTTGTTCTTTGAAATAGTAGGAGCAGTATTAACCCAAAAAAGGCTGCTGCTTCAAACATCAATAACATTTAGTGCCATTTTCCCTGTAGCCAGATACTACTGCTTTGTACAAAATTCAGAAGCACTGGAGTGGAGTGATACCTCTATTAAATGACTTTTGATTGATTGATTGATTGACTGACTGACTGATTTTTATACCACTCATCTGACCAGTGGTCAAACTAGACAGTTCACAAACAATAACAAAAACAAATGTGGCATAATCAAGTGCATTAAATTCAATTTTTAAAAATTAAACTAAATAATAAACATTTGGCTTAAATAAAGAAGGAAGGAAGGAAGGCTTGGCTCCTTGCCTTATTTTGCTTTCATTTTGGACTAATCTCCACTAAAAGCAGAGGGTAAATAACTTTTAATTTTGTTCCCATGATTGACCCAACTGTTTTGCCTTTTTATTTTGTGTCTCTTGGCAACCTTGATAACCTTAAGGAATATAGGTAGCATTAGGATGTTCACGGAAACGTATGCTTGTATCCTGCCGATGCTATTCCCATGCATCCCTTACTATCACCTAAGTGGGTACTGTGTAAGACTGTAGCCTAGGTGAGCAAACATGGGATATACAGTTTCCCTATTCCCCTTCCCCATGGCAACTAAAATCTTTTTTTCTTTTTAAGATAATTAAAAACAACCTGAACCCCACAATTCAGTGAGAAAGCCAGTGGTGTCTGTGCTGGGTTGAATGGGAGAAATGATGGAGAACTCCCCTATTTTCATCTACTCTACCATTTTGAATTTTTAAAATTTATTTTTCTTTTGATGCAGCATTATTCTAGATAAATGCAACACATTGGCACTATTATCTATACCAGCGATGGCGAACCTCTGTGTGCCACAGCTGGCACGCAGAGCCCTCTCTGCAGGCACACAAGCCATAAGTCGCCGGATCGCTACTCCCCCCCCCCCCGCAGCCAAACCTGAGGAGGCGGCTGGTGGCGTCCCGACAGGTGGCGGGCCAGGATCCGGAGCAGCTGGCACTGTCGGCGGATCCGGAGTGTGGTCTCCAGGCACATCTGTGCCCGGGATTCCACCTTCCGGCGCCACCACTTCCACTTCTGCTGCTGCTGCCTGTTGTGGGTTCCCCCCCCCCCCTCAGTTTGGGCACTTGGGCCCAAAAAGGTTCGCTATCACTGATCTTCCATGCTAGGTAGATGCATTGTTGTTTCGCTATGTTACTTTATTTAACAAAAAGAGAAAGTTGTAGTGGTCCACTGAATGATGGTTGCGGGAAAAGATGGGAAAGGGGGCTGGAAAGGGAATTCTAATAATCAAAAGGAGGACAAAGTGGAAAGATCCAAAGACCTGTCTCAGACTCTTCTCATGGGAGAAGAAATATCAATCAGTGTGAATGGAAGGATTGCTCAATTGCAATATAAGATAGATTACACTGAAGATAAGAACCTTTAAAGCACAAACCAGACGGCTCCCACTTCCCCCATCTGGACATGCCCTAAGTAAGCCAATTGTCCTGAGTAAGCCAAATTAACAGTATTACCTAGTCGTTGGAGGGAGATCTTCTCCTTAGGTTGCCAACCTTGTCCTCACGTTGCATTCCCGTTTGGGTGGTGTTAACATAATTTTGTTAGGTTGGGGACAATGCTCTGTTAGGCTATTCAGGGAATCTTCCATAGTTACTTTAACTACAAGCAGCCAGTGACGGGAAGAGAAAGCGAGGGAAGTACACAGTGTGGTAACATATAAAGGCCCATGGAGATCTTGCAGAGAAAAGGAAGGAACTTGACATGAGGCTTCTGACACCTTAATATATATTTCTGGCCGTGGAGATTGCCTGTGAGGCCAATTGTCCTAAAGAGCCCGTGCTTTGCATATCACAGAATCCAGATCCAGACCTCCATGACATCTCTAGATTGGAAGGGAATGAAACTCTAGAGAACATGTATATTCGTTCAATGACAATAAATTATTATTATAACAACTCTCAGTCACTTTACACAATTCTGAGTTACATGGAGCTGCATGTGCCTTGGTGTAACACATCATTTTCCTGTGTTCAACTGAATTTGTATATTGGCCGTTTGGAGTGTGGGCAGTGTATCAGAGCACACTTTGTAAACTATTTGTTGTTGTTTAGTTGTTAAGTCGTGTCCGACTCTTCATGACCCCATGGACCAGAGCATGCCAGGCCCTCCTGTCTTCCACTGCCTCCCGGAGTTTGGTCAAAGTCATGTTGGTAGCTTCGATGACACTGTCCAAACATCTCGTCCTCTGTCGTCCCCTTCTCCTCTTGCCTTCACACTTTCCCAACATCAGGGTCTTTTCCAGGGAGTCTTCTCTTCTCATGAGATGGCCAAAGTATTGAAGCCTCAGCTTCAGGATCTGTCCTTCCAGTGAGCACTCAAGAGTTGATTTCCTTCAGAATGGATAGGTTTGTTCTCTTTGCAGTCCAGGGGACTCTCAAGAGTCTCCTCCAGCACCACAATTCAAAAGCATCAATTCTTCGGTGGTCAGCCTTCTTTATGGTCCAGCTCTCACTTCCATACATCGCTACTGGAAAAACCATAGCGTTGACTATGCGGACCTTTGTCGGCAAGGTAATGTCTCTGTTTTTTAAGATGCTGGGTTTGTCATCGCTTTCCTCCCAAGAAGCAGGCATCTTTTAATTTCGTGGCTGCTGTCCCCATCTGCAGTGATCATGGAGCCCAGGAAAGTAAAATCTGTCACTGCCTCCATATCTTCCCCTTCTATTTGCCAGGAGGTGATGGGACCAGTGGCCATGATCTTAGTTTTTTTTGATGTTGAGCTTCAGACCATTTTTTGCGCTCTCCTCTTTCACCCTCATTAAGAGGTTCTTTAATTCCTCCTCGCATATCTGAGGTTGTTGATATTTCTGATATAAACTACTACATGTGTACTAAAAGGAGAAAAAAAAAGATGGCAATTTGCCTGTAAAAGTAATGTTTACAGCCTAATACTACTAGGAAAAAAGGGAAATATTTATTTAGTTTTTATATTTCTACTCTGTATATAAACCACCTCCTAGGAAGTAGATATTCTACTAGGTAGAGCCAGTCCAGGTATTGTTTTTTCAGTTACAGCTAGTTATTTTTTTAAAAAATTGGCTGTTACAGTTTATTTGCTTTTCAAACGAACTGGACTATAAGTATATTAACAAATTGTGTTAATAAATATTTTCATACTTTTATGCAAAAATTGTGATTTTTTTCTGTTATTGGTATCTGCTTTTTCAAGAGTTTTAATTGTAAAAGGAACTTCATGTCTATATATTTATTCTGAACCATGCATATGGATATTAATCTCTCAGTCATTTTCTGCATTTGTATGAAAGTAATGTTGAAAGCTAAAGAGCCCTCTAGTGAAGCTGCCTGGAAATTGCTACAGTTCTTCTCACCATCCAGTTAAGATGGTTCTTGGAAAGCACTGAACTTGCATCCCATTTGTTTAGTATGTGGAGTGTGGAGATACTTTTTTGGATGCTAACATAGTTAGGTTTCATAACACATATTTCTGAAATGGTTACTGAGATATCTGCAGTAATCCATACATTCTTCAAGGAAGGAAGGAATTTATGGTAATCTTTTTAGTTGAAATGTGTAGTAGGTTATAGGAGTTAGCGGGAGCTAACTACAGTATAGTGATAGCAGCAAATTGTAACTTTTCCAGAGTTCCTAATGGTGGTAATGTCACTGAAAACGTGTAATAATCCACCAGATACAGCCAAAATTCCTTTTGCCAATGGAATTATCAGAGTCAGCCCTTAAACAGAGATTCTTCTTCGTGGCCTCTGTGAATGCACACAATTGGGTTGTTCTGCGCCTGCGCAGGACCTCTCGGAAGTTTCTAGAGCTTAAAGACATGTGATTAGTGGGATGTTCCCCCGTGGAGCGCATGCTCCGCCCGCCAGAAGTCCCCTCAGTTCCTTTTAGCCGCCAGTTAGGTTAGACCTATTTCGGAGAGAGCTAGAGCGATTGAGCGTTTCTGCGATCGGTAGTTGCTTTTTCTGTTATTTCAATCACCTTTTTGTTGGACGTTTTCCCTCTAAATTGATTTGTTCTACCTTCGATTCAATTCAGTTTTTTTCTCTTTCCCCCGTTTTTGCCGATTCCCCCCCTTTCCCCCCATCTTCCCTCCAATTTCCCCTTGTCTTTTATGCCCCCTCCCCGGGCCTTTCAAGCGGTGCGTACTTTGTAATAACAAGATCCCGCTCACTGACGGCCACAACCGTTGCCTTTTCTGTCTCAGGGAACAGCACCAAACACACACTTGTCCCGAGTGTAAAAGGCTTACGAAGCCTGCTCTTAAGCTGTGACTTCAGAGGCTGCGATCTTACCTGTGGGAGAAATCCCTCAATCCACCTTCAGTCACCATGGACTCTGCGCTGTCCCCGGATCGTTGACCTGATCACCAAGAGCCTCCTAGACCGGTCTCTAGTCCAATGACTCCTTCTCCTCACCAGCCGGAGAAGTCGAAGTCTACCTCGAGACCGAAGTCGACATCGACATCAAGGACCTCAGCTCGATCATCTAAAAAGAAAAAAGATAAGACTACTTCAAAAAAGCCTAAGAAATCATCGAAATCTATTCACCAGTCAACAATTCCACAGATTCAACCACCCCAATCGACACTTCCATCCCCAATTTTGGAGGAAAGGTCTAGAGACGCCTCGGGATCGATGTCAGACAGAGAGGAACCACCTCTGCCTCCAGCCCAGGCTCCAGCTTCCACTGGTAGCTTGTCACCAAGTATTGGCCTCTCTCCGGCTGACGTTCACACCAGCCAGGCCTCGGCCCATTCCAGCCCTGCGTCATCAGGGCGGGCAATTCTGATTCAAATCTCGGGCTCAGACACGTCTCATCACTCCCCTCAAAAACATAGGGCAAAGAGACGACACTTGTCACCAGCGCAGTATGACCCTACACACAAAGATTACTATTACTACCCAGAATCTTCTCGGTATCAACCACGGGAAGATCTCAGAGATCGATACTACCAACAATATGATCCGTACTTCCCCGAAGACTTACCGGAACAAATTTACTACACCAAACCCAAGAGAGTCCGATATGCTTTGCCATATCCACCTCGATACTCACCTCCTGTGTCTCCATCACTACCTCGATACCGACACCGTTCCCACTCATCGCACTCGACATCGACTCACCAGATCCCGCTTGCTACCAAGCCGGCCCTCACTCGCACTACTTCATCATTGGAACAACCACAGTCTAAGCGTTCCAAGCATTCTTCCAAACATCCTCCCCCTCAAACCACATCTCTACACGTTATGACCACCTATAAGGGTCCTCCTCCTCCTGATATGGAAGGGTACTCTACAACCCAAGTACCCCCTGCTTCACAACAGCCTTCTTCGACTCAGTTCTCCACATCAAAATCTTGACATCAATCTCCATCCTCTGAATCGTCCATATCGACCCAGGATTCGGCCTCTGATATTTCTCCAGAATCACCCTCCAATTTACCCACTCCAACATCTGATGTAGCGGAAAATCATGCGCCCTCACCTTCGGAAGACTTTACTTCATACTCCCAGCTAGTGATGAGGATGGCTAAGTCTCTACAATTAGAAATCGAAGAACCACCACCTCCTAAACAAGACTTAGTTTTTGATGATATTAATCAAGAGAAGACACCTCCGCTTAGCCTTTCCTTCATACCTGCTATGCTAGATTTGATTAAAGAATCATGGGACAGACCCCCTTCATCATTAGAAATATCAAGACGTGTGGAAAACCATTATAAAACCCATGGTCCAGACACTGCCTTTTTATCCAAACATCCGACACCAAATTCAATTATTGTAGAATCCAATCAATCGAGAGCTCGCAACAAATCATCAGTTGCACCTACCAACCGCGAGGGAAGAAAGTTAGATATTCTGGGTAGACGTCTTTACTCCCTCACTTCATTTCTTATGCGAGTCGCCAACTATCAAGCCGCCATGGGAGCTTACCATAGGCAACTATGGAATAAGATCCTCCCTGTTATTCAAGCGGCTCCTGAGTCTTCTAAGACTGAAGCCCTAAATATTCACGCTGAGGCTTCTACTCTGGCCAAACAGCAAAGAATTGCTTCCCACCACACTGCTGATGCCGTGTCTAAGGCGATGGCTTCTTCTATTGCCCTTAGACGCCATGCCTGGCTTAGGTCGGCTGGCATATCTGAAGACACCAGATCGAGAATTGAAGACCTCCCATTCGATGGCGCTGGCCTTTTCAACAAAAAAATAGACAAAGTAATGGACAACCTTCATAAAATTCAGAAAACAGCTCGATCATATTCCACCCAGCAAACATTTCGATACCAGCGACCCCAGTACAGTAGACAGTCCTTTGTCCAACAACCATTTCAGCCATTCCACAAACCATGCCGTACATACAAGCCACAAATACAGGATAGACCTTATTCCGGCCCGTCAACGTCTACCGCATCATCCTTTCGACCCCAGCAACAGCAACCACGTCGACAACCCTTTCGATGCCAACAGAAGAAGGGTAAGCAGTATCAATAAACCCCTTCCATCTTCCACCACTATTTCCACTCCATTTCACACCAGGTTATACCCTTTCCTCAGTGCATGGCGTCGAATCACCAAGGACCAATGGGTCCTTTCGATTATCGAAAAGGGCTATTTCATCGAATTTCAGCATACTCCTTTCACAAGGAGACTGGTTTGTCGTCATCGATCTCCAAGATGCTTATTTTCACACCTCTATCCATCCGAGTCACCACAAATTTCTTCAATTCCGATTCGACTGCATCTCTTACTAGTTTTGTTCTCTTCCGTTCGGGCTCTCCACGGCACCGAGGATCTTCACGAAGTGTATGGCACCAGTTGCTGCCTACCTCCGCCTTCAGGGAATCACTATATTCCCTTATATAGACGACTGGCTGATAGTCTCTGCTTCCTACCACGATGCCGTCAGAGCTACCCAAATTACTCTCGACACTCTTCAAGACCTTGGTCTCAAGGTGAACCATGCGAAATCCCATCTCGAACCATCACAGACAGCCACCTATATAGGGGCATACTTCAATTCTCAGGAATTCTTCCAATTCTAAGGAAACATCAACATATTACTCCCACTCTGGCCGCCTTGCATTGGCTGCCCGTTTGGTTCCGCGTAGATTTCAAAGTTTTAATGCTTACGTATAAAGCCCTAAACGGTTTAGGGCCTCGCTACCTGACGGAACGCCTTCTCCCACCTAGATCTACCCGTATCACCTGATCCAGCCAGGAGGTGAGGCTGAGGAGCCTAATGCCGAGAGAGGCCGGAAGGAAAAAACAAGAAACCGGGCCTTCTCGGCAGTGGCTCCTCGTCTTTGGAACAGCCTCCCTCCTGAGATTCGCATGGCCCCGTCGCTGGGCATCTTTAAATGCCAACTGAAAACCTGGCTGTTTAAGCAAGCCTTCCCTCCACCCACCGCCTGATTTTTTGTTATTTTGTGTTTTCTCCCATCTTGGATCATTGTTTATTTAGTAATATATTGTTATGATTTTAAATTGTTAAATTGTTACATCATATGTTGTTACCCGCCCAGAGTAGTCTATATGACTAGATGGGCGGGCTATAAATGTAATAAATAAATAAATAAATAAATTCCCTACAAGCCAGAACCTTTCTCCCTTACGAGAGAATAATCAAACTCAAACGGGCTATACAACCGTTCCGACCTCATGCTTTAATAACAGCTCATCAAGCCCAACACCTCCTCGGGCTCATGGCTTCTACTACCGCCGTTATCCAGCATGCCAGGTTAAAGATGAGGTCTCTTCAGTCATGGTACCTCTCCCTATTCGACCCCATGACACATCACCCATCCAGACGCTTCAGAGTCACAAGCGAACTAGCCCAACAACTTACATGGTGGACATTTGTCCCACATCTTCTTGTCAGAAGACCCTTCTCCCCTCTCCAGCTCACAGTACAGATTACCACGGATGCCAGCCCGTTGGGATGGGGCACCCACTGTCGGCATCACAGGATCCATGGACTCTGGACAAAACAAGAGCAGTCATTACACATCAACCACCTAGAGCTCTTAGCTATTATCAAAGCTTTCCATGCCTTCCTACCTATCATTGCAGGATGCGCAGTCCAACTTGCTGCGGACAATACGACAGCTCTTTATTATGTCAACAAGCAGGGCGGTACACATTCCCTTTCCTTTCTGTACCTAGTTGTCGAGCCCCGGGAATGGTGCTACCTTCACCACATCTTCCCAGTAGCAGTCCATATTGCTACGGACAGCAATCTGCTTGCAGACCATCTCAGTCGCCTTATCACAAGGACGCACAAGTGGTCTCTAGACGACAAAGTCTTCGCCCTTCTTTGCCATCGATGCGGGACTCCTTCCGTCGATGTTTTTGCTACCAAGAACAATACCAAGTGCCGTCCATCTCCAACGTCCTCACATGGGACAACGGGCTTTTACCATCCCGACCTCGAATCTCTGAAAGTCATGGCGTGGAGGATACTCCCGAAATCAGGGATATACTTGACAGAGCTCGGAAACCATCGACGCAGATCCTTTACCGAAATAAATGGAAAGCATTTCTCTCCTTCGTCAACTCTAAGAACTTACCTGCGGTACCAGTTTCACTAAGGACTTTACTTACCTTTATACTCCATCTTTTTCATCTTGGATTGTCCCATTCTACCTTGAAGGTTTATATTGCTGCAATTGTAGCACACCAACCTTCTCATTCGGATTCAGCTAGACTTTTTTCCCATCCGACTTTGAAAAAATTCCTTAAAGGACTTCGTAATATCCGCCCTCCACGCCAACCTCCTCTTCCCCAATGGTCATTGCAACTTGTCCTCAATGCACTGACCAGACCTCCCTTTGAACCAATGGCTACTACTAACCTAAAATTGCTTTCCTTGAAGACATAATTCTTAGTAGCGATAACGTCTGCTAAACGTCCTAGCGAACTTGCAGCTCTTAGATCAGACCCACCTTTCCTGCAGTTCCATCAGGACAAGGTCACTCTATACCCAGATGTTTCATTTTTACCTAAGGTTGTATCTGACTTTCATCTCAATCAACCGATAATACTGCCTACCCTGTTTTCATCTCCCTCTACACCTCTTGAGCGCATGCTCCACATGCTTGATGTCAGACGTTCCTTGGCTTTCTACATTGACAGAACCAAATTATTCAGGAAAACATCAAGGCTCTTTCTATGTTTTCATGGCCCTAATAAAGACTCACCAGCCTTGTCCCAAACGCTGGCTAGATGGATTGTACAAACAATTTCATTGGCATATAAATTGGCAGGCAAGACACCACCTGAACCCTTGAAGGCTCATTCGACTAGAGCACTGTCTACCTCCACTGCCTTCCAACGAGGAATAGAAATTCCTCACATCTGCCGTGCAGCTACATGGTCCAATCCATCAATGTTTGTGACACATTACCGTTTGGATGTCCGGGCGAAGAATGATGCTGCTTTCGGCAGAGCTGTCTTGACTTCTTTTCTACCGTGACGTCCCACCATTCAGTAAGTGAGCTTGCCAGTCACCCAATTGTGTGCATTCACAGAGGCCACGAAGAAGAAAGAGAGGTTACTTACCTGTAACCATGGTTCTTCTAGTAGTCCTCTGTGAATCCACACATCCCGCCCTGCCTCCCCTCTGTCCGTCACGTTGTCTTCTTATATATCTCTTTGACAGCAGCGGACTCTTTTGGGAACTGAGGGGACTTCTGGCGGGCAGAGCATGTGCTCCACGGGGGAACATCCCACTAATCACATGTCTTTAAGCTCTAGAAACTTCCGAGAGGTTCTGCGCAGGCGCAGAACAACCCAATTGTGTGGATTCACAGAGGACCACTAGAAGAAGCATGGTTACAGGTAAGTAACCTCTCTTTATGCTTAATAGAACATTAATTTTCAAATCAAGGCAGCATGGAATACCCTTTCCTGGGTTTGAATAAATGTCTTGTTCACAATTAGGATTGCTTTCTAGTTGTAATTGTCACATGTTAACTGATTAAGTACATATCATTGGAAAATGAGATGGATCCAATTAATATGCTTGAGAATGGTTTTCTAGTTTTGGAGATAGAGCAAAAATAAAAGACCAAATTCGTATGTCACATGAAACTAAGTGGGAGCAAAATGCAGCCCATAGGCTATGCAATAAGGGGGGTTGTTTTGTTTTGTTTTTTGGCATCTTATGCATGCAGTCCGCACATCAACTGTTAAGGCTCTACTTATAATGAGACCTGATTATAGGTCTTATTATCTGAAAGCCATAGTATTTTTTTCTAGTCAGTACATTCATTGTTGTTGCGATACATTTGTGGATGTTGTAGAATTTGTCAGGTGTTTATATATGCAGCAGTATCTTACAGAAATTAATATGCCATTGTGGCACGCTTTCACTGATCACTTTGGAAGCCCCTCAGTATTCCTCAAAGTTTTGATTCTTTCTTGATTTTAAAAGATCTGTGTCTTGTTGGAATGCTCCCCAATGTACAAATACATAAAATATTTCCGCACATGCAGAATAATGTTATTTTATTTAAATTAATTTAAATAATTATTTCATTTAAAACACTTCTGTACATTTAGAATAACTGCAACAATAAAAACTCACCTTATAAAACTTGGGCATACATTCAGTTGTATTTATTGTAAAGTTTACCTGTAAACGTTGAACACTTCATATGCACTTCACTTATTGCTTTCTCTGTTATGAGTCAGTTATATGAGATATTTAGTCCAAAATATTTCTTAATATGTGGGCTGTTGACGTTCTGTGAAAAAAAACTGCCAGGCTATTAAAGTATATTTTCTGTTTCTCTTAGAAAACTGTAACCACAGCTTCTATGATCACCACTAAGACGCTACCTCTTGTCCTGAAAGCAGCAACAGCAACCATGCCTGCCTCTGTTGTGGGTCAAAGACCTACAATTGCCATGGTGACTGCCATCAACAGCAGCCAGAAAACTGTCCTTAGCACTGATGCACAGAGCACGCCAGTCAATCTCCAGACAACAAATAAAGTCACTGGTCCAGGAACAGAGGCAGTCCAAATAGTGGCAAAAAATACAGTCACGTTGGTAAGCAGACGCTGTAGTCTTACGTTCAGTTTGCAAACTATTGTGGTTTTTTTTTTTAAACTTGCTTTTATAATTAAGGGATACATACACTTTTAAAGAGGTGAGGTGATGTTTAACAGCATAAAGTACTGCAAGAGAATATTTTTACTTTAGTAGAATTCAAGCTTAATATCTCTAAAGCTACAATCTTATATACACTTTCCTCACATTAAGTTCCATTGTACCCAGTGGTATTTACTTTTGACTTGATATGCGTAAGATCGCACTCGTACTGTCTTAACTACTGATTGATATCAGTGTTATTCTGACCACTTCTTGAAATGTCACATCATAATAATCTTTAATTAATTTTCCCTATACAATGTTTACAATGTTCTGCTTGCTGGAAGAGAAGTTGTGTAGATTTGGTTGTTCACAGGCTTTGATAAAGATGGCTTCTTCTCTTAATTATTGCTTAACATGTTGTGTTCCTTCTCTTTCTCATGTGGTTTAATAATAATAATAATAATAATAATAATAATAATAATAATAATAATAATAATAATAATAATAATAATAAAAGAGGCTCACCTATATAGTAGTCTGACTGCGCCTGGGCCACATGTACAAAAGCCTGCATAAAGGGATTTGGCCAGCATTTCTTTAAGTTGCAGAGCAACTTATGATGTACAGAATGCTGAATCTTCTACATGTTTTGGATATAAACATCTGTGCCCTCTTATCAAACATTTTCCCAAATTATTAAGCCTTAGCACAACTAAGAATCTCTCTTTGAATGGGTAGCCAGACCAATAATGCATTCTGACTATTTGTGGAGTATCACTCATGAAGCAAATATGACAATTCAAATTCTCTGATTCATTCGTTAAAAGAATAGAATCCTTACGGTTTACATCCTGGTGAACATTTAGCTCCATTCTTCATAGCTGATATCATTTTCACTTTTCACAATATAATTAGTAAAAGAGCAAGAGTCTGTGTACTGTGGGAAAGAGGGGCTGTTTATTTCATATCTTCAAAAATAACTCATCAAACCCATTTCTTAAATCTTTCCTTCCCCACCTGGACCAACTCCTTTTGTACAGCAGGTTCAAGCTACACCTCCTCAACCCATTAAAGTGCCACAGTTCATCCCTCCCCCCAGACTTACGCCTCGTCCAAATTTCCTTCCACAGGTGAGTTTGTCTAAAACAAATGCTGATTCTGCCCTAAAGGAAACAAATGTTCTAAAATGAAATAGCACGTCCAAAAAGAAGAGTAGGCGATGTACAAGTCTGAAAAGTATGACTCTGAAAAAGGATAATACGAGATGTTTTACTCATTTGGTGATAATTGAACTCTGATCCAGTGTGCTTTCCACATTAAATCTTCAGCTACACTAGCATTTTTGTTTGACTTGTCAGTTATCTGTGTCGCAGAGGTTCTGGAAAAACTGGATGATGAAAAATTATCTTGCAGTTTACATTTATCAGTGGTGTGCATTTTTCATGTTTCTTTGAGAAGGCCTATTTAAAGTCATTTGCTGAATGAAACACACAAACATGCGGGCACACACACTTTTATATATATATTTATTTTTCAGTTAGTGTATTTTCTTGTTTCCTGCTCCTTTGCTTAAGAGAGGAGCAGATTCAGCCTGAAAGTGCTGCTTGAATAAGTAACTTTTTGAGAAAAGTTTGCTCTTAATCCCTCTATTATGCTGAAGGCAGTAATAGCCCATTTGCTATCTTTTAAATGCCTGTTATCAACTTATTTGCTGTTTAACTCAGGAGGTGCCATCTGCATCTCTCCCCCTCTCTGTGTTGATTTTAATGGAGCTGCTGCCTGGATTTCTAGCCATAATGTCAACAGTCATTGCCCAGTTATGAAAGAGAGCAAAAATTGTGGAAACATTACCTCTGGATTATAGCTGTGCCCTTCTAATTGCTTCAGGAATTTTTGTTGTTCCTCCCAAAACATTTAGTGAGTTAAAAAATTGTGAATCACTCCTAGAAGGGGAAATAGAGTCATATAATTTACTAGCTCTAATGGTCTAGTCAAGATGGATTGCCTAGTAACAAATAATATTTGAACCATTTGGAATGCTATGTGGGCGCCCTAAATTTTTGAAAAATACTTAAAATTAATACACCTCAGAATTCTTCACTCAGCCCAACCATATATTTCTAATACAGAAAGTTATTCAGTAACACGCTTAATAATTGCATATATTTCTCTTTTAGTCTCAGTCTTCATAAAGTGTAGCATTGGAAACTTGTGTACACTTGTAAACTTAAATTTCCAAAAATCCTCCCTTTAAAGTATGAGTCACGTGTAAAATATGAATAGCAATATGAATAATATGAACAGATAGTTTTTACATCCAAAAAGCTGGCATTGTTGTAGAAATGTTCAGGAATGAATGCTCAAATGTATGCACCAGCAGTTATTAATGGTGCAGCTATTGTGGCAGGGATAAACAAGCTTTGGAGCAGATTTTGTATTCCTTGCTTCTGTTAATGTCTAGCAATAGATAAACCAAGAACTCAAGTGCAGTGAATTGTGTATGTTGATAGCTAATTAAGATGTGAAGTACTTTTTTTAAAAAAACATGCTAATGTGGGTTCCTCTTTTCTGTGTGTTTGTGTAGGTTCGACCTAAACCCGTTGCCCAGAATAACATCCCTATAGCCCCTGCCCCACCTCCTCCAATGCTTGCTGCTCCTCAGCTCATTCAGAGGCCTGTGATGTTGACAACAAAGTTCACACCCACCTCTATACCTTCCTCACAAAATTCCATACACCCAGTCCGTGTGGTGAATGGGCAAACAGCAACCATAGCCAAAACGTTTCCAGTGGCACAACTCACCAGCATCGTTATAGCAGCCCCAGGTGCCAGGCTTGCCGGACCTCAGACTCTACAGATCAGTAAACCAAATGTTGAAAAGCAGGTAAAGAAGGAGAAATGTGTATTTTATAGCAGCCTTAACTGGTATTTATTTCTTCTAAAGTGAACTGTCCTGGCAATTTGCAAAAGCAGACAGTTGATTGATGATTTTCTTTCTGGAGCAGCACAATAATTATAGTTCGCTTTTTTGTGCAGCTTCAGCACAGAATATTTCCGAGCAAGAATATTTTCCCATAATCGTGCTGATACTTCTGATGAAGCTGATGCACAAATAGATGCTAAATTAAAGGTGGTTTCATGCTTATCATTGGCTGCATCTAACCTTATATATGTAGTGTATAACACTGGATCTGGTTGAGAGAAAATGGGTCTTAATTGGAACTATCAAAAGTATTATCTTGCAAATTTAGGCATTGTAAGCTGGTTTTGAAGCATGCTATTTTGTATTTTTGAAAACTTGTTTCTTTTAAGTCTCTATAAACTGGGGAAGTGTGCTGTATCTGATCATCTTTTAATGGACAGGAAAAATTGATCATTTTTTCAGTACACCTGTTCCAGTCTAATGTATAGGTACTTCAAAACATTTAGAAACAGTTGTCAAAGCTTGCAAAGTTACTGGTAAAAACAAGTAAGTTGTAGCTATTTCCTTCCAATCCTGCCAGCTTTACTATATTAATAATTTAACAGAAAGCAGCAGTGACTTGGAAATCTTCCTGAGGAAAGTCAAAGAAGAAAATGGAAAAGCCAAGTTGCAATTGAACATTAAGACAAACATTATGATTACAGAACTAAAGGTTTTTTATACCTTGGTTCAGTCTTTAGTTCAAATGGAGATTGCAGCCCAGAAATCAGAAGACTGAGACTTGAAAAAGCAGCTATGAACTAGAAAACACCCTTAAGAGTTAAGGGTGGGTCACTGGAGACAACAGCCAAGATCATCCATGCTGTGATATTCCATGTTACTTTTTATGAATGCAAAAAAGCTTACAAGAAAAAAATCTCAGTTCATTTAGCATACTGTGTTAGAAGACAGTTTTGTGGATATGTTGTCCGCCAGAAAGACAAATAAGTGGGTTCTAGACCAAATAAAACGTGATCTCTCTAGAAGCAAAAATGTCTAAACTAAGCTTCCATATTTTAGGCACATCATAGAAAACATTACTGGAAAATACAGTAATACTGGGAAAAGTTGAAGACAGCAGGAAAAAAAAGGGAGACCAAATACAATTTATTTATTTAATTAATTTATTTATTTAGAATATTTTATCCCACCTTTCTCCTTAAAAAGAATCCAGGGTGGCTTGCATCATTAAAAAGACAATATTTAAAAGCTAAAAGTAGGTATACAAATATTTAAAAAGAATTAAACAAGTATTACATTAAAAACAGTAATAAAATCAATACTGAAACACATTTGAAACAGAGCACAATGCATTTAAAAAACCCTCTCAGACCGCCAGTTGTTAAGGGAAAGCCTGCCTGAAGAGAAAGATATTTGCCTGCTTGTGGAAGGCCAACAAAGATGAGGCCAGTCTATCTTCCTTTTGGAAGGGACTTCCAGAGCCTGAGAGCAGCAACAGAGAAGGCCCTCTCCCATGTCCCCACCAAGCGCACCTGTGAGGGTGATAGGACCAAGTAAAAGGCCTCCCCTGATGATCCTAAAGCCTGGGCAGACTCATAGAGATGCAGTATGCTTAAACCCAAGCCATTTAGGGCTTTATAGGTTAAAACCAGCACCTTGAATTGGGCTCGGAAACAGATTGGTAGCCAGTGGAGCTGGTGTAACAGGAAGGTCACGTGATCTCTTTAACCAGCCCCAGTCAGCAATCTGGCTGCTGCATTTTGGACCCTCTGGAGTTTCTGAACACTTTCAAAAGGCAGCCCCATGTGGAGCGTGTTACAGTAATCAAGTCAAGATGTAAACAGGGAATGCCCAGATCAACCCTCTCAAGAAATGGGTGCAGCTGGCACACTAGTTTTAACTGTGCAAAGGTACCCCTGGCCACCAATGAAACCTGGACATCCAAGCTCAGAGATGAATCCAGGAGCACCCCCAATCTGTGCACCTGTGTTTTCAGAGGGAGGGAATGTAATCTTATCCAGCACAGGCCGCAACCCTATTCCTTGATCTGCTTTTTGACTGACCAGGAGCACCTCTGTCTTGTCTGGATTAAGTTTCACTTTATTTGTCCTCATCCAGTCTATTACTGACACCAGACACTGATTTACAACTGAGACAGCTTCCTTGGATTTAGATGGCAAGGAGAGATAGAGTTGCGTTATGTCCAAATTAGAATTTGCAATTACTGTAATGTTATCTAGGGTTGATCTGAACACACCAGAATCATTAACGGTGGTTTGAAGATTATTTGTTAGAACAAACCATATTTAAAGTTATCTGTTTTTCCCCTGCTTGAATATAACATCAAATACTTCCTCTTGATAACTGCACTAGGAGAGAACAGGAGGCAATGGCACAAGCCAAAACTTAATGCATCCATAGTAAGCTGCCAGATAGGTGGTAAGTAAATAAATAAATAAATTAAATAAATAAATAAATTTTTATTTTATTTTATTTATATACCGCCCATCTGGCAGCATACTATGGGTGCATGAAGTTTTGGCTTGTGCAGTCAGTGCAAGCTGGTGACATCAGATAGTGTATAGTAAATGAGACCAAGGATGACTTCATCAAGATTTACAACTTCAGATGAAATAGTTCAAGATATATTGTCTCTGTTTCTCAGATTTCTAGAAAAAAACATATTGAAATGTCTTAGTTTCCTTGGAACAGATTGAAATTATTTTACGACCTCACAGCCATGTCACAAAGAATGGGTCACTGCTGACACTGATGATGCTGCATGTGAAGAATTCTGCCACCAGGAAGCATGTGAAGCTTTAAGAAAATCCCAGCTCTTAGGAATTGTGGATAATAAATTTTCAGACAAATTCTTGTTATAATGAAACATGAATGAGAAAGATGTAGAATGCTTGTCACAAACAGAATGGTATCTAGACACACCTTTCATGGGGCATTATTGCAGAAGACATTCTTGCTATAGTTCTGCATACCAGGTCTCTTTTATTCTTATCTGAAGGCTAAAATGCAAAAGGGTCTCTATTATTTGTTATGGTTGCTGAATTTGGTTACTTAAGTGATGTTTCAGATGGCAATTGTTATTTGGGGCGGTGTTTAAAATGTACTTTGTTTAAACTCTAAGGAAAAACTCTTAAGTGTAATGTCAAGTTCTTCTTCGTGGTCTCTGTGAATGCACACTAATGGGTTAATCTGCGCCTGCGCAGAGCAGCTTCGGAATCTTCTAGAGCTCAAGCACATGGTGCCGGGACCTCCCACATGCTGGCTATAACCCCGCCCCCGGCACCGAGTGCCTCAGTTCCGTTTTCTGCCGCCGCTACAGCAGCAACGTGATTCGGAGCTTGGTGTATTTTCCTTCCTAATCCTTTAAAATCAATCTACGGACCTCCCTGTTATTTGACCTCGGCCTGTTGACCATCCTTCGGTAATCGTGAGTCTGATTTGAAAGCATAAAACTGATATTTGTTGCCTCAAGTTTATGGCCGCGTCGGGGCCTTTCAAGCGCTGTGCGTCCTGCAATAGGAAGGTGCCTCTTTCCGACGGCCATTCACAGTGCTTATTTTGCCTCGGCGAAGAACACCAGCCTGCCTCTTGTACTTTTTGCAAGGCTTTTACTAATCCCGCATTGAAGCAGAGACTTCAGAGATTACGCTCCCATTTATGGGAAAAATCTCTTTGCCCTACTCGGTCTACTATGGAACCGCCACATGCTCCTCTTTCTGGAGCTTCCCCGGCTGCTAGTCGTTCCCCGTTCGACAGTAGGAAATTGGTGAAATCGGCGTCCTCAGGCTTGAGGTCGACTGCTTCGTCATCGTCATCGAAGCCTCCTTTGGACTTGACGCTGAAGAAAAAGAAGAAATCCTCTTCTAAGGTGGCTAAACTTCCAGCTCCGTCTTCGCCGCCAACGTCCGTGTTGCATACCCGGCATGATTCGGTCTCTGTAACTGTACCGTCGGGAGATGACGAGATTCCTCCCTCGGAGCCGGAGTTGGTTGCATCCCCCCGCATGAGTCTCTCTCCCAAGTCTCTCCATAGCTTGGTCGAGGTCCAGCTTGAGACTCGGACCAGCCCTGGTTCCCCACCGGGCTCGGTCGTGGATGCGCCCCGCAAGAAGAGGCAGAAGACGTGGCATCTCGACCCCGAGTCTGATCATGCTCAGCATCGACCGCCGATGGGAGATCACTCTGCCTTTGGTGAATGCAGATATCCTCCCTGGGACAACCCGCAGAGCTATTATCAACCAAGAGGCTATGGTTTCGAAGGCCCAGGGTTCCCGATGCCGTACGACCCGGCCTCGTATTTCCAGGCTCGACATTGGCCGCCGTATTACGGAGCTTTTCCTTCCCCTCGATACCAACCTTGTTCGGAGGATTATTTTCATCACCCTGATGATCGCCCTGCCCCTCCTCCATGTTGAGAACAGACAGGCCAACCTTGTCCGCAGGAACCATCGTCCGCTTCTGGTGCCAAGGCCCTTCCATCGGGTCCGACATCCGGGTCTCGACATCGTCCGGAATCTGTGGCTCTCCCGCCTCTCTCTCCGGGTCATGCGTCATGGTCTCGAGAAGACGACTTCATTGATGATCTCACTCTCCCTCCTTTGGAGTTTGACGTGCCTCGGGCCCGAACGTCATATACTCGTTCCCCAGAACATGATATCGGGTTCGAGTCTGATTCAAGTGAGGATGAAGGTGAGATCAGGGAGGTTTCTCCTATAGATATTCCTACACCGACGTCGGATGTAGCTGGAAGCCACCCTCCATCGCCTTCGGAAGACTACACGGCTTATTCCCAGCTTATTAAGTGGATCGCGGAAGTTCTAGACCTTGTGGTTCTTCAGCCTCCAGCTGAGCAGTTGGACAAGGTCTATGAAGATATAACTAAAGATCAAGTACCCCCGCTTCGATTGGCCTATATATCATCTCTGCTGAGTCTTTTAAAAGAGCCGTGGGAAAAGCCGTCAACCTCTCACCAGATACCCAGGAGGGTTGAAAATCTGTATAAAACACATGGGAAGGATACTGAGTTCCTATTGAAACACCCTTTGCCAAATTCGGTGGTGGTCAACGCGACACAGTCTCAAGCCCGAAGTAGATCTGCCTCTGCGCCTAATGACAAAGAAGGACGGAAGCTTGACATCTTAGGTAGGAGAGTATATTCTCTGGCCACCTTCGTTCTTCGGGTGGCAAATTACATGGCGGCCATGGGGGCATATCACCGGCACCTATGGAATGCTGTACTGCCTGCATTGCAAGCTGCCCCCAAAGACCTAAGGGCTCCGAGCCTCTCTCATCATCAGGATGCCATGTCGTTGGCTCATCAGGAACGGATCGCGGCCAGACATGTAGTAGATGCCGCATCCAAGCAATTGGCAACGGCAATCACCCTTTGTCGACATGCCTGGCTACACTCGCCTGTTATTTCAGAAGACGTTAAGGCCAGGATTGAGGACCTGCCCTTTGACGAGGTGGGCCTTTTCGACCCTAAAACTGACGTGACGAGATATCGGAGAGCCTTCTAAAACACCGAAAGACTGCGCGGTATTACACATCACAGACCCGACCGCGGACTGCTTGGCGCCGTCCTTTCTCCTACCGGCCCTATTCCGATTGCCAGAGGTCACAAGCAACTGGCTTCCAAGGTCAGTCCCGGCAGCAGCTTGCTAGACAACGACCTCGAAAGCAAGCCCGTCGACAAGATCAGAAGGCCAAGCAAAATCTTTAACGTTTCTGACCCACCAGCACCACTACCTATGTTAATTAGATTGGTACCATTCTTCCACACTTGGATAACTATCACTTCCGACTCATGGGTTCTCAAGATTATAGCCACAGGTTATGCGATAGAGTTCCACTCCACACCTTGCACGGGGCTGCGTCAGGAGGTTGACAAATTACTTTCTAAGGATTCCATCACTTTGGTTCCCGACCCGGATATCCCACGAAGTTTTTTCTCACGCTATTTCATTATTCCCAAGAAGGACGGAAGACTTCGCCCCATCCTCGACCTTCGCCCCTTGAATTCCTATATTACACCTCGGCGATTTCGCATGGTCTCCCTGGACATTACTATCCAGATGTTGAGGCAAGGTGACTGGTTTGCTCTTATCGACCTCAAGGACGCTTATTTCCACATTAGTATTCGTCAAGAACATCGTCGTTTCTTGAGGTTTTCGCTCGATGGAGTAATTTATGAATTCAAGGCTCTCCCATTTGGTTTATCCACTTCACCACGGGTGTTTACAAAATGTTTGGCCCCGGTGGCGGCTCACCTTCGTCTACATGGCATTACTGTATTTCCCTACCTTGATGACTGGTTGCTGGTGGCGCCTTCTAGTGAAAAACTACTTCACAATGTTTCGTTCACTTTATCCCTGTTGTCTGAACTTGGCCTCCAGGTGAACCACGAAAAGTCCACTTTACACCCTACTCAGAGGGTCACCTATATTGGAGGAGTCTTGGACGCTACTTCGGGTCGGGCGTTCATTCTCGAGGACAGGATTATAAAGATCCAGGCTATGCTTCAGCACTTTACTGCGGGCGCCAAGGTCCGAGCTCTTCAGGTGCAAAGATTGTTGGGTCTGATGGCTTCCACCACTGCAGTAATCCAACATGCCAGGTTGAAGATGCGGTCACTCCAAGCCTGGTACCTGGCATTATTCGACCCTCTTTTGGACCCCCCCCTTCCAAGCTTCTGACGGTTACAGTAGAACTTGCGGAACAGCTTACGTGGTGGTCTCTCTGGCCCAATCTTCTTGTAGGAAGACCCTTTGGACCTCTAACGCCAACAATACAGGTTACCACGGACGCCAGTCCAACAGGATGGGGAGCGCATGTCCACAACTTAACAGCAAACGGACATTGGATGCTAAAAGAACGCCGCTTACACATCAATCTGCTAGAACTCCTTGCTATTTACTAGGCCTTTCGGGCGTTCAAGCGTCTTCTTTCGGGATGTGTAGTACAAGTTGCAACCGACAATACCACAGCAGTTTTTTACCTGAACAAGCAGGGTGGCACCCATTCGCAACGCCTCCTGTATCTCTCCGTCCAGATCTGGGAGTGGTGCTACAAGCGCCACATTTTCCCCATTGCTGTTCATGTTGCCTCTGCAGACAACCTTCTAGCGGATTGCCTAAGCAGACTACAGGATTGCACCCACGAATGGTCGTTGGACGACTCGGTATTCCAGTCTCTTTGCCACCGATGGGGCACTCCTTGTATGGATGTCTTTGCTTCCGCTGTCAACAAAAAGTGCGACCGGTACTGCTCCCAGGCAGGAGCCAGCCTCCACTCATTGGGAGATGCGTTTATGGTGCCATGGACTGAGGGATTGCTCTACATGTTTCCCCCCATTCCGTTGATCCAAAAGGCTGTGGTCAAGGTACGGCAGGATCAAACAGACATGATATTCATTGCTCCTTGGTGGCCTTGCCAGACATGGTTCTCCCCGCTACATCAAGGCTCAGTCAACCATCTTCGTCTGCCGATGCTACCTTATCTGCTCTCTCTCCACGATGGCAGGACACTGCATCCAGACCTGGAATCATTACATCTCACGGCCTGGAGACTGGTCTTTCAATAGCAGATGTTCTACGCCATGCTCGGAGACCATCCACTACTACCGCTTATGCCCGTAAGTGGAAAATATTTTCGGACTTCGCTGTTGAGAATAACCTCCCTGTGGTACCTACCTCGCTTGATGCGCTGTTGAAATTCCTCCTCCTCCTCTTCCAACGAGGACTTTCGCATTCGACTCTTAAGGTGTATGTAGCTGCAATTGTAGCCCATCAGCCTCCATCTTCAGATGCCGCCAAGTTGTTTCCGACATTGAAACAATTTTTGAAGGGCCTTAAGAATATGCGTCCCACCTGCAAACCACCCACCTCCCAGTGGTCTGTCCAGTTTGTATTAAAGAGACTAATGTCTCCACCATTTGAACCGCTTGCTACCACTTCTTTGAAGTTACTTACCATGAAGACAGCTTTCCTCCTTGCTGTCACTTCTGCACGGCGGGCTAGTGAACTGACAGCTCTGCGGGTAGACCCACCATTCTTACAATTCCACCCTGATAAGGTTACCCTCTTCCCAGATCTATCTTTTTTACCAAAGGTGGCTACACCCTTCCACCTTAATCAGCCCATAGTCCTGCCTACTTTCTTCCCAAATCCAACTTCAAATTTGGAAATGTCCCTTCATTCCCTTGACGTCAAGAGGGCTCTTGCTTACTATCTCTCCAGGTCAGCATCCTTTCGGTCCTCCCAGAGACTCTTTGTTTCTTTCCAGGGACAATCTAAAGGGTTCTCCAGATGGATAGTTACGACAATAAGGTTGGCATATGAACTAGCTCGTACGCCTCTGCCTGCTACTATTCGAGCCCACTCTTCTAGGGCAGTCGCTTCCTCCACAGCCTTCCTTAGAGGGATAGACCTGGCGAATGTCTGCAAGGCTGCTACATGGTCCACACCTCTCACCTTTGCAACCCACTACCGCCTAGATGTTCGGGCAAAGGCGGAAGCGGCCGTGGGGAGAGCAGTCCTGGCTTCTGTCTTATCATGAAGCCCGACACTTGGTAAGTCAGCTTGCTAGTCACCCATTAGTGTGCATTCACAGAGACCACGAAGAAGAAAGAGAAGTTACCTACCTGTAACTCTGGTTCTTCGAGTGGTCATCTGTGAATTCACACTTCCCGCCCGTCCTCCCCGCTGTTCGTCACGTGTGCCATATGGCATGCTGTGCAGCAGCGGACAGTTCTACGGAACTGAGGCACTCGGTGCCGGGGGCGGGGTTATAGCCAGCGTGTGGGAGGTCCCGGCACCATGTGCTTGAGCTCTAGAAGATTCCGAAGCTGCTCTGTGCAGGCTCAGATTAACCCATTAGTGTGCATTCACAGATGACCACTTGAAGAACCAGAGTTACAGGTAGGTAACTTCTCTTTTTGTTTTTGCATCATTTTCTGGTAAACAAAGATACTGTCATTCTTTCTATTTGTTTTGTAAAGGTAAGTGTATATTCTGCTGCTATTGTTTCTCTTTCAGACTATCAAACCCCAAACTGAAACAGAGGAGAAGCCAACAGAAATTCACACTGTTACCCCTCCTGCACCACCCAAGCCAAAACGAGAAGAAAATCCACAGGTACTACTAATTGCAATATTCTTTTCTGGGGTCAAGGCAACTGAACACTGTCATAAAAAAGATTTTTTTCCTCATCTGACATAAATGTTTATTATGTTCATAGAAGTGTATTCACATTCTTCACAGTAGTATTGTTGACATGAAGACTCTCAGATTAAAGACTGCTAAATATAGCTCTTATTGTTGTATACTAAATATTTTCAAGGCAGGATAATGAAGATTCCAAGCTATTTGTGGTGATAATACTGTGTTTCCCCGAAAATAAGACAGGGTCTTATATTAATTTTTGCTCAAAAAAACACATTAGAGCTTATTTTCAGGGGATGTTTTATTTTTTTTTCATGTACAACAATCTACATTTATTCAAATACAGTCATGTCATCTTCTTCTGGTTGCTGCACAGTGGTGGAGGGCGGCGTTTAACTTAACGAGGGCTTATTTTTGAGGTAGGGCTTATATACGAGCATCCTGAAAAATCATACTAGGGCTTATTTTCAGGTTAGGTCTTATTTTTGGGGAAACAGGGTATTTAGCATGTGTATAGCACTTAAGAGCATTTAAATGCTTCTTAGTGGTTTACTATCAGTACCTGTATAATACCCCAAAACATAGGCCAGTATTAGTATGTCACAATATTCCATGAAGAAGGCTGGGAGAAGATTGGCTTCTTCTTCATGGTCTCTATGGCTGCCATCATGGACCTCCAAGCCACCTCCAAACTGTTGCACCAAATTGCCCCAAAAATATAAATTATACTCCCCGAGGCCAATATGAACATGTATCCATGATATACTTTTAAACCTTTAAAAGTCTAAAAAGCTGAAAACTAAAAGTAACCATCTGGTCATTCCCTGTTTCTAAACAAGGGCCTTTATGACTTAAAATATCACTTGAGGGGAAGGCGTTTTACAAGGCAAATAGTGTCCTGCAGACATTATCAGAAGCACAGTGGTGCATATTAGCATTAGTTAACTACTATGTAAACCCACTATGAATTTAATTTTTTTGCTGATTACAACTGGTGCTTTTTTCTTCTTTTTTGTCTGATTCAGAAACTTGCCTTCATGGTATCCCTTGGATTGGTTACCCATGACCATCTAGAAGGTAAGAAAAATGCATAGTTAACAATAAGTGGCGGAATCCTGTTAGGAGTTAGACAGCATGGTCCCTCTGTTGGTGTAGTGTTCCATGCAATCTCTGACTTCACAGTTAAATGAATCAGAAATCATCCCGTTCAAAAGGACAAGGCTTCTGTTTGCACAAGGAAATGGTGAATACTTCCTGTGCAGATAATCAGGACAGATGTATCACATGGACAGCAGACTGTTACATAGTGGTAAAAACAGACAGGATTTTAGCCAAAAAGTTCAGTTTAATATAATGAGTTTATTTCCAGATAAACATTTATGGGATTGAACAGTTCTCTGGACTTCCATATCAAGCTTTCAAATGTATCTGCTTACATCTTAACTCATGAAATATTTTCTGTTCTGGGATAGAAATGGAATGGGGAAAGTTACTCATTATTTCCTACCTGGATTTGAAAAATATTTTCAATGGTCAGAATCTTATTTGGTTTGTGTAGCTTAAACCCAAGATTGCATAACTATATGTGTCCAATCATTCTTACAATTGGTTGTGGGCTCAGAGACACCCAGGTCATGCATTCAGTTGTGCACTTGGTTGTGCATCCAGGCACACAGCACATGAAAATCACTTGGGCAATTTCTCTTACACATGCAATATTTGCAATAGGATTCTGGCTCTTTAAGTGAGCCTAAGTGCTAATCTGTTTCCATGTGTGTTTGTGCATGGCTGCTGTATATGTTGGCCAGAATCCAATTGGTGTTCATATAAGGTTTGTGTGACTTACTCGAGGTAACTGACAAAGTGTTGGAGCAAATTTCACTCATGTGCATAGTCACATGCAGAACCAATATGCACCCTAGTATCTGATCAATTAGCTGCACTTAGCTGTGGCAAAGAAAGAAAGAAGGAAAGAAAGAAAGCCCTGTGATCCTTATGCAGTACAAATGCAGGAGCTGATGATGCCTTTATTAGATCACCAAAAAACAAACAAACAAACAATCAGTGAGCTTTCATGGGTCAAGTCCACTTCCTCAAGCTATGCAGCAATATCTTGTTTCTAGTTGGCAGACCCACTGGGTTTTTGGTGCTGCCATGTTTCCTGGCCAGATAGGAACTCACAGTTTCAAAAGAAGGCTATATGTTCAAGGGGCAGGCACATGCAGATTACTTTGATTCTTTCTTTGTGGAGCTGGGCATGACATCGAGCCAACAGCCACCTAGGGTGTAGTTTGAAAGCCACACCTCCAGTGCAGCCTGTGCTTTTCCTAACCTCTAAGAAGCAAGCCTGGTACAATCACTTGCCATGAATCTTTGAGACTCTTATTTATAATTTTTCTGCACTGTGCGCAAGGTATCGGACTTGACCCACAAAAGCTTGCTGATTGTTTGATATATATATTTTTAGTGGTCTAATACAGATATTACCTCCTTCTGCCTTTGTAGCTGCAGTAGGTTACACAAAACCTACGTGAACAGGAGTAAGATTCCTGCCACTGTTTGTTAAAGGAATTCGACTTGTCTATGAAAGCTCATATTAAAGTATAGTGGTTAGTCTTTAAGGTGCCACAACCTTTTTGTCTTCATTATGTTTTCTTTTTGCCTGATATGTTTGTTAAATGTCACTTTTGTTGTGAAGCTGAAATGCACTGTTAGGTTCATTCCATAAAGAAAGATTAGGATACAGATGGAGTAAATAAAAACATTTTCACAATCTCTGTATGTTGCTTTATATCTGAGGTATTGCCCTGTATCGTCATTAATTTTGCAATGTGCATCAGTGCATATATGGCAAAGGCTCATATACCAGAGTGGATCCTGGACAAAATTGCCAACAGCAAATGTAGTGTGATTCAGAATGTGTCAGATAAAAATATCAGCTGAGAGCTTTGTGGGAGTAGGCAGCCTTTTCTTAAGCTGATCTGGTAACATGCTCACTTTTGTTATTCATTTTCAAACCAGTTTATATAATGCCATGTTTCATCAGCATTAAGGTTGCACAGAGCATATTGAAAGTCATAGTTGCTTAAACTTACTCAGGCTACACACTAGATTTCTGGTGTGCTTGGAACTGTTTTTTTCCCTACCTTAATTTATTTTTTCCTCTACCCTAATTTATTTTTTTCCTCAAGAAATACAAAGTAAAAGACAAGAGAGGAAACGAAGAACAACAGCAAATCCAGTGTACAGCGGAGCTGTTTTTGAACCAGAGGTATCACTCTCTTGCTAACGAAATAAATATCTTACTGAAAACTTTGCTTAGTGCTCTTTTTCCCCCTGCAGCCAGAAAGCTATAATGAGCAAAGGGACTGTCATATTTTTAGAATACCAGTACAGCTGTTTGGTCTATGACAAGGAGAAAAAACAAGTTATCTGCTTTTATATGTGTTCTCTGGTCCTGTCCTCATCTCCTCCTGTCCTCTTCTTTAAAGTCATTACAGACTTCTAGTCTTTCATTGCTAATGAGATCAATTGCTGCTGCTTCGTGTTTGTTTCTCAGTTATTAATATTGGTATAGCAGACTAGTCTTTCTAATGGGTTGTTTTCAGCAGCAGAACAGATAGGGGATGCAGTCTAAAGATGCCATAAACACACTTGAGTTATATTGAAATTAATAAATCTTAAGCAATTTTTAAACAACAAGTGGGTTTGTTTCATTGTTATGCAACCCTGTATACATTCTCTGGTTTCTGCATAGTGTACCCTGATGTTTTAATATAAAGTCACATAGATCGAGATTGGAGTGGGCAAAGTGCAGCCCGCAGGCCACACACAGCCTCTGGGGGCATTTCTGCAACTCCAAGGGGCTCTCCAGAGTGTCTCAAGTAAAAAATATTTTTTAACAAAAAAATGGCCTGTTTTGGCCAAAATAAGGATCTGAGAGCAGTGGTTTTCTGCTTCTGTACCTGGGGGAAGGGAATTTCTAAAACTCCCCCAGGCTCTCAGAACAAACTGTTTGGGCATTTCCCACCAAATGGCGAGTTTTTTGGCCATTCCTAGGCCGGGAGCAGCCTGGAGAGAGGCTGGGGCTTTGAACTTGGATGCCAAGCCTTCAGACTTTGCCTGTTTGTTGCTGGTCTAATCCAATCTAATTTGCCAGAACAGCTCACTAACTGTTTTGTTTCATCTATAAAGCGCAAGAAGAGTGCAGTCACATACCTGAACAGCACAATGCATCCTGGGACACGCAAACGAGGTAAATTTCTCCTAATGGCACCTTCCTGTTTGCTTATTTTCCCCTTTTCTTGGTCTGGAAAAAAAAAGCAAGTATGCAACAGTAGTCTTCTGCTTCTGAATACATATAGTTGGGATGATGCACTCTGAGTGGGCCCTACAGAGGTGTCCTGCATGAGTAGTTTTGAGTATAGCCAAAGGGGGAATTCCTGTGTGAAAACTATCTGGGGCCCGGCAAGAATTACAACTTAAATCAGTAGCATTAAGCTTTCACTCAGAACAACAAGGAGACGCCAGTGCAGTAACGTATGGTTCCATTCTAATTCCCCTTGCTGTGCATCATATACTAAATATAATATCTCATCTAAGTGAGATAGTTTCTTCTTTTATTTGTATTTCACCTTTGTGAACTTATTCTCTGCTCTATTAAAAATATCCAGATTATTTTGAAAGACCCGAAAAGAGTTTAAAATATTATGGCAGTCAAGGTACTCTTAAATAGTAGGACCAAAATTCTATTAACAAAAATTGCATGCACAAAGGCAGTTGTGCAGCATTTCTTCTGCTCTGCTGGGCTATCCTTCTCAAGAGAGGTCATGCAACTGGTCATATGCCCATTTCCCAATCTGTGCATGACTGGTTGCATAAAGGAGAAAAGGAGAACAGGCCAGAGGAGGGAAGTGCTTGCAGAATTGCTCTTCCATAGTTACATGAGTGAACAGGATTCTGGTCTTGCTTCCAGTTTTCTCTTTGGATCTTGAGGTCTGAAAATCATGATGTTGTTCATGGAACATCACTGAAGCATTAGTTATTTGCTCATCTTCTGGTATGATTTATGGAATTGTTTAGGTTGCTTTCCTTTGTTCAGTTTGCTACCATTTTCAATTCGCAAGCCCTATGTAGATTAACATAGTATGTTAAAAAAAATCCTGAGTGGCTTCATCGTATCAGGATTCCTCTTTCCACTGTGGTGCAATTAGTGTGTAGATCTATAATGTATTTGTAATGGCAGGGCAGAAATAATGATGTAAATTAAAAACTGGGGTAAGCAGTCAGTTCTGAAATTAATTTTAAAATTTCTCCATATGAAACTGGAAGAAAGCTGGACCATGAAGTGGAACAGAAGCAATCCATAGAAAAATAGCAGAATAGGGGACATTGCTCATCTCTGATGATACAGATTGAATTGTTTCAGCAATAAGTATATCTTTCTGGAAGAAATATTTTAATATCATAGGAAGGAACACAAATTGATTTTGAGATACGTAACTGTGAGATTAGTATACCTCCTAAAATCATTTTTTTTCTAAAAGAAGGATGTTTTCCCCACTTGCCTTATATCAGGAATCTTTCAGTGTCTTCCTTTTAAAGTTTAGGTAGTGTTGAGGTCATAAGTGAGGTAGTGGAATCTTAACATCTTGGATATCCATATCCCTTTTTCCTAGATGGTTGCAGAACAGAAGCTGATGGTCAAAAATTAGATAGCTACTTTTCCTTTATATTTAATACTATTAAAAGATCCAAAATATTTTGTGTCTGAGACACAGCACTATATTTATTTATTTATTTATTTAAAATATTTATATGCTGCCTTTCTCCTAAAGGATCCAAGGCAGATTATAAGTATTACATTTGGCACGGTGGTTGATATGTTCTTAGAGCCAGATAGTTGGTACAGAAAGGTTGAGTTTGGCACTGGAGTTAAGTTCTTCAGGTTACTGCAGGGCCTAAAGAGTCATGCTGAGCACTGTACTGGCCTTTTGCTCAAGTTCTCTCCGCTCTGGGGCTTGCTTGCTGTTCAAAAAGAGTGACCTGGTCACTTTCAAATAGCAAGTTATAATGCAAGTTGTATAATTGGGGATTTTGGAACAGTCGTTTGTATTTAAAACATAAAATGGTAGACTTGAGGCAGTATGTGTATATTAAGTGAGCATGAGCACAAAGAAGGATGAGCTAATAGACAGCTGAGCAGTTTCAGTGGAGCATATTGTCCTTTTGTATTTAGGTCATTGATAAAATCTTGCCTAGAATGATAGTGCTTGAAATAAAGCTTTTGGCATGTTCAGAACTAGGCGATGATCTTGTGGCTGAGATTGCACTGAGCAGACTCTACCCCTTGTCTAAGACTGCCACCATAACTGGCAGTGACCAGTTCATTTTATAGTGTATTTGGCAAGGGGATTGAATGTTCAAATGACTCTTTCTTTCCTCAAATAGTTTGAGTCTGTTTGCAAGGAAAATTTGGTGTGTTTTGTTTTTATGTGGCCTTTGCCATTCTGTGCCAAAATGCATCAAGGACTTCGGCTTTTTGTTATCCTGAAAAAGGTATTAGTAACACAGATTTTTAAATTGGTCCTCGGTGCTGCTTTTCACCAGACTGCAGCTGTTTTAAGTGCTATCCACAATAAACATTCTTTCTTATGATTGTTTAATTTTGCACTTCTTTTCTATAGTCTCTAGCTGTTCTTATGATTGCTCAGATACTTTTGATTCTTGCCCCCCCCAGCTTTTCCTCTTGACAGTTGACAGAGTAGCAGAAATATAAAAATTGAAATTTTACATTTCCTGTAATGCTGTGATTTCACTTAGAAAAATAGCACATTTAAACATATACTTTACCATACACTCAAGGTGATCTGTGTTTTCAAAAAGGTAATTGAAAATGAAATACTATTTGAAATATATCCAAAATAACCTTGAAATTGTAAGTTCTTGCACAAATAGAAATGTTTCAGCAAACAATATTTGGGCTTATCAAATCTAGCGGAGAAAAGTGAAGGAGGCTTAGAAAATACTCTTAGATGAGTAGGTACCATCTGTCATGACTGTGGTACAGATACCCTTGGTAATTCAAAATGGTAGATATCATGGCATTTTTTCATTGTTAAAAAGTTGCAGAAATTAAATAGTAAAAATGGCAGAGGTACACCCAGAGTAATGCTGTTTGACCTTCTGAACCCTTGTGTGTTCTTTCCTGTGGTATCATCCTTTCTTGCACAATTCTCTTTGTAAGTGTCTTTAAAAATAACTTTACAGTCTTTACTTGGCTTTCTTTCACTCGTGACTATCACACTAACTTCTTTTCTGTACTACATCACTTCCTTTTTCATGCTAGCCAATGAGGAGCACTGGCCAAAGGTATGTAAGATTATTTTCCCCCTTTTTTGTTCCCTTTTGTTAATGTGTAGGTCGTCCACCTAAATACAACACGGTGCTGGGGTTTGGTGCTCTGACCCCCACATCCCCTCTGTCCAGTCATCCTGACTCCCCTGAAAATGAAAAGACAGAGACCACTTTTACTTTCCCTGCAACTGTTCAGCCTGTGTCCCTGCCTAGCCCCAGCTCCACTGACGTAAGTAATTCCTGCTGAAAGGTTTGCTATTTGAAGAGACCATGCAAAAATGAGCCATGCTTAATCCTCAGAATTTGTTTCACTACTCTGTTATGCTAAAGCACACTGAAATGGCCACTGTTCTTCAGATCCTTCCACTGCTTTTTGTACCAGTTCTCTTTACCTCGCTGTACCCCAGGGTTTTATATATATTTTGTAAGTAACACAAGTTAGTTATAGGATATGCCATTCTTATTTATGGGACATGTTCTCTCCCACCCCGCAGTGTAGAAAGTGGGAAGTGCAAGTGAAATAAATACAGTGCATGTATTTCAGCATTATAGTTTTAGGAGGAAAGTGGGTCTTACCAGATAGAAGCAATGAATAAGAACAACTGATTAGAGATGGGGACGAATAAAAAAAAATGGCGATTCGTTTTGATCCGTTATTCGTCAAGGTTAACGAATCAATGAATACGAATATACGAATATTCGACAAATCAATCCGTCAATTCATCTGCACTTTAAATGGCTATAACACTGGCCCCGATGACCTAGAGACACCAAATTTGCAGGGAAGCTTCCTCAGACGCATTTCTACAACTCCTGAAAGTTTGATGAACATTGGATCGCAGACCCCTGAGTTATATAGTCACAAAGAGGACCCCCCCAGGAAAGCTCTCCCCAGGTACTTAGAGACTCCAGAATCACAACGGAGCTTCCTATGTCTTTCCCCATCACACATGCCAACTTTGGTGAAGATTGGATATCAGAACTCCGAGTTATTCACCCACAAATTGTGTCCCCCCCAGGAGAGTTTACCACACGACACAGAAGCCCATGGCATTGAGGGAGTTATATTTAGCCCCAGCAGAATGAGAGGTCCCTTTGGCAGAGGCGTGCATGAGGCATCGAGTTTGTCTTCAGCTCAGCACAACATTACATTTGCCAGTGAAGTAGAGTTTGCCCTCAGGAGGACTGGAGGCAAGGAGGTATTTGGCAGCACAGCAGGCTTTTTGGCTCTGTCGGGCACTGAGGAAGTTGGCAGCAGGAAAACAGGCTCTTTTGGCCCCATCGGGCACTGAGGGAAAAGGCAGCAGGAGAGCAGGCTTTTTTTGGCCGCATCAGGCACTGAGGTAGTTGGCAGCAGCAAAGTGGCGTGTCTTGCCCCATCGGGGTACTGAGGCAAAAGGCAGCAGAGCAGACTCTGGTCTTCTTCAGCAACATCAGATTTGCCTGCAAAAGAAAGGTTTTTGCCTCCAGGAGGCAACTGAGGTTGCTTGCAACTTCCAGCAGCACCATCAGATGAACAGGGTCGGTGCTACTAACAGCAGTTAATCCACGGGGCCACTGGGCTGTCGGAAACAGATCAGCTCTGCAATCTGAAGCCGGGTGATGGGGCGACAAAGATGCTCGTTTAGAACTGGAAAGCTGTGGATTGCTTGCAACTTGGCTGCTGAGACCACCCGGATATGATAAAGATAGCTCTCGGAGATTTGGGGGTGCTTAGACAGGCCGGCCCCCTTGGCACAGGTTGAAAACCAGACAAGCTCTGCCATCTGAAGCCGGGATGGGGTGATGCCTGGACAGGCTTGGATGGGGCAGAGCCTGGCTTTGGGTGTGCCAACATGGCCGGACAGCCCTCTGTCTTGGTACATTATGGGCGTCACCCAACACTTTGCTCTTGTACACTTTAGTTGTACAAGAGCAACTATTTATTCATTTTTCTTACTGCTCAGTCTGGGTCTGCCAAGAGAGCTGGATGGCCCTCTTTGCTTGTTCAGGGGTGCCGGGACTGGCTCTGGGTGTGCCAGCCAAAAGGGTTAGATGGCCCTCTTGGCACGTTTGGGTGATGCGCGGACAGGCTTTGGGTGGGGCAGAGCCCGGCTGCGCTGCTACTACAGCAGTTAATCCCCGGGGCCGCTGGTGAGCTGAGCTAATTCGTTTGGGTAGTTTGTTCCAACTTCTGCCTACCTACTGAGTTGGCATGGGACTGAAAGCAGAGCGTGTTGCCCCATCGGGCACTGCGGTAGTGGGCAGCAGCAAAGTACCGTGTCTTGCCCCATCAGGCACTGAGGAAGTTGGCAGCAGCAACGTAGTGTGTGTTGCCACATCAAGCACTGAGGTAGTTGGCTCCAAGTAGGCGGGAAAGCATGTTTTAATAGGCATCGGGCACTGAGGCAATTGGGAGCAAAGTAGGCTTTGCCCATTGGGTGTGTGGTGGCAGAAATCTTCAACATCAATGAGCAAGAGGGTGGCGTTTGCCATCAAGGTGGCATATGAAACACAAGCCTCCAGAAAGAATTAATTATTTAGTCAAGTATGCTGTTTTTGACTACCAGGAAGGGCTTGGGTCGGCCCAGCCCTCTTGGCACGGGGAAGCCAGGAGGACAGCTTTGGAAAACCAGATGATCAGCTCTGCAGTCTGAAGCCGTGTGATGGTGTTGTTTGTTTTGTTATTGATGAAGAAAAGGGATGGTGGTGGTTGTTGGCACAAGATAAACTCTGCAGTCTCAAGCCGTGCGATGGGGCGATGCCTGGACAGGCTTTTGGGCCCCATCAGGGCACTGAGGTAAGTTGGCAGCAGCAAAGTAGAGTGTGTTGCCCCATCGGGCACTCAGGCACATGGCCACAGGAAAGCAGGCTTTTGGGGCCCATCAGGGCACTGAGGTAAGTTGGCAGCAGCAAAGTAGAGTGTGTTGCCCCATCGGGCACTCAGGCACATGGCCACAGGAAAGCAGGCTTTTGGGGCCCATCGGGGCACTGAGGTAAGTTGGCAGCAGCAAAGTAGAGTGTGTTGCCCCATCGGGCACTCAGGCACACGGCCGCCGGAAAGCAGGCTTTTGGGGCCCATCGGGGCACTGAGGTAAGTTGGCAGCAGCAAAGTAGAGTGTGTTGCCCCATCGGGCACTCAGGCACACGGCCACCGGAAAGCAGGCTTTTGGGGCCCATCGGGGCACTGAGGTAAGTTGGCAGCAGCAAAGTAGAGTGTGTTGCCCCATCGGGCACTCAGGCACACGGCAGCCGGAAAGCAGGCTTTTGGGGCCCATCGGGGCACTGAGGTAAGTTGGCAGCAGCAAAGTAGAGTGTGTTGCCCCATCGGGCACTCAGGCCACACGGCCGCCGGAAAGCAGGCTTTTGGGGCCCATCGGGGCACTGAGGTAAGTTGGCAGCAGCAAAGTAGAGTGTGTTGCCCCATCGGGCACTCAGGCACACGGCAGCCGGAAAGCAGGCTCTTTTGGCCCCATCGGGGCATTGAGGCAAAAGGCAGCAGAACAGACTCTGGTCTTCTTCAGCAACATCAGATTTGCCTGCAAAAGAAAGGTTTTTGCCCCCAGGAGGCAACTGAGGTTGCTTGCAACTTCCAGCAGCACCATCAGATGAACAGGGTCGGTGCTACTAACAGCGGTTAATCTGCGGGGCTGTCGGAAACAGATCAGCTCTGCAATCTGAAGCCGGGTGATGGGGCGACAAAGATGCTCATTTAGAACTAGAAAGCTGGGGATTGCTTGCAACTTGGCTGCTGAGACTGCTGGGATATGATAACAATAGCCCTTGGGGGGGGGCTTAGACAGACCGTCCCCCTTGGCACGGGTTGAAAACCAGACAAGCTCTGCCATCTGAAGCCGGGTGATGGGGCCACGCCCAGATAGGCTTTGGGTGGGGCAGAGCAGACAGAAAAGTTCGCAGCCGGAAAGCAGGCTTTTTGGCCCCATCGGGGGCAGTGAGGCAAAAGGCAGCCGCAGGAGACTCGTCTTCTTCTTCTGCAACATCACATTTGCCTGCAAAGTTACTTAAGTTTGTCCCCAGGAAGCAACTGAGGTTGTCAAAGCAGCAGCAGCAGCAGGAGAATAGGGTCCGACTGCAAGGTGCTACTAATGGCGGTTAATCAGGGTGGCCGCTGGGCTTCTCAAGCGGAAGATCAGCAGTTCGAATCCATGCAATGGGGTGACCTGAGCTCTTGTTCCTGCTTCTGCCTACCTACTGAGTTAAACTGCTGCTGAGCCACTAGGCTTGTTGATTGGAAGGTCTGCCAACCTACTCAGGCAGTAGCCCAAGTGGACTTTGGAGCACCGTGTTGGCTTGGGACAGCTGAACAGGCATTGGGTGGGGCAGAGCCCAGCCCTCTTGGCACGGGGATGCCCGGACAGGCTTGGGGGGGGGGGGGGCAGAGGAAAAGGAAGAGGCATAGGCAAAAGGAAGGAAGCAAAAGGAAAGAAGACTTGTTTTCTTCAGCGCAAAGGTAGTTCAGTTTGCCCCCAGGAGGCAACTGAGGTTGCACAACTGCAGCAACAACAGCAGATGAATAGGGTCCAAGGTGCTACTAACGTAACGGCAGTTAATCCACGGGGCCGCTGGTGAGCTGAGCTCCTGTAGTTTGTTCCAAGTTCTGCCTACCTACTGAGGCTGTAGAATAGCTAGGAAACTGGAATGAACAGTCTGCCAGTTTTGGGTGGGCCTGAGACAGGCCCTCTTTGGCACAGGGGATGCCCGGACAGGCTTGGGGGGGGGGGGCTTGAGACAGGCCTGGTTGGCGCTTGGATGCCCAGACAGGCTTGAAAGCAGACTCTTGCCTTCTTTGGAAACATCACATTTTCCTACATAGTTACGTTTGCCCCCAGGAGGCAACTGAGGTTGCACAACAACAGCAACAACAGATGAATAGGGTGGTGCTACTAACGTAGCCAAGACCCTGATGTTAGGAAAGTGTGAAGGCAAGAGAAGAAGGGGACGACAGAGGATGAGATGGTTGGACAGTGTCATCGAAGCTACCAACATGAATTTGACCCAACTCCGGGAGGCAGTGGAAGACAGGAGGGCCTGGCGTGCTCTGGTCCATGGGGTCACGGAGTCGGACACGACTAAACGACTAAACAACAACTAACGTAACGGTGGTTAATCCACGGGGCCACTGGGCTTCTCGAGCGGAAGATCAAATCCATGCAATGGGGTGAGCTGAGCTCCCGTAGTTTCTTCCAGGTTCTGCCTACCTGAGGCAGTAGGAAGCTGGAATGAACAGCCAGGAATTAGGAATGAAGCCCCAGTGGACTTTGGAGCACTAATGTAACTCTTTGAATAAGCAGGCAGGAAAGAACTTGGCCCGATGAGGCAACTTCACGCAGCAGTCAAGATTTGGAAGGCCCTTGGCCCGATTCTTGGCACAGAATCAGCAGCAGGCAAGCCCAAGGCAGCTGGAGAGGGATGCAGGATTTGGGGCTAACATGGCCCAAGGAGGCTGGAATTGATGCCCGGTGAGGTGGGGGGAATGCCCGCACAGGTTGCACATAGCAGCAACATAGACTGTGGCACTGCGGGTTAAACCGCTGAGCCACTGGGCTTGTCCATCAGAAGATCAGCACTGCAGTTTGAATCTGTGCGACGGGGTGAGCTATGTCCCGTTGCTTTTCACCCAGCTTCTGCCAGCCTTCTGGGGCAGTAGAGAAGGCTAGGAGGCCAGAATGAACAGGCATGAATAATTGGAATGAAGCCCAAGGAGGCTGGAATCATGAAATACGTATAAATATGCATTTCTGAGATTTTTCAGAATAAATGAATCAGCAGATACTGATCCTGGAGATAGGGAGGGACATGTCACACACAGCACATCTCAGGAGGAGGGAGCACATTGGTCAGGTTTGGGTGGGGCTGAACCTGGCCCTCTTGGCACGGGGACGCCTGAGGAGAGTAGGACGCTGAAGTCATGCTTTGGGTGGGTCTGAGACAGGCCTAGGAGACTCACCTGTCACTCACCACCAACGTCTAACTAGACTTGCTGACAACCTTCAAAGATGCTCGTTTAGAACTAGAAAGCTTGGGGGGGGGGGGATTGCAACTTGGCTGCTGAGACGGCCCGGATATGATAAAGATAGCCCTCGGAGGTTTGGGGGGGGGGCTGAGACTGGCCCTTTTGCCACGTTCGGGGATGGGGACAGGCTTTGCGTGTGCCAAGAGAGGGTTTTCTGGCCCTCTTGTCACGTCCGGGGGTGCCGGGACAGGCTCTGGGTGCGCCAAGAGGGTAGTCTGGCCCTCTTGTCATGTTCGGGGGTGCCTGGACAGGCTCTCGGTGTGCCAAGAGAGGGTTTAGGCTTGGATGCCAAGAGTGCCGGCCTGGGTCTGCCCCAACCAAAGGCTGTCTGCACGTCACCCCATCACCATATCACCTGGCTTCAGATTGCAGAGCTGACCTGGTTTAACCCGTGCCAGGCAGGAGTTCTCTCCTCCCAGTCAGGGAGGCAGAAGGTGGAACAAACAGCTCACCAGGACTACGTAACCCAGCAGGCAGAGAGGGAGGCAGAAGGTGGAACAAACAGCCCACCGGGACTATGTAACCCAGCAGGGAGGCAGACAGGAGTTCAACAGTTCTTGGCCTGCTGGTCTGACTTGATCCAGCAGGCAGGCAGGAGTTCAACAGTTCTCGGCCTGCTGGTCTGACTTGATCCAGCAGGCAGGCAGGAGTTCAACAGTTCTCGGCCTGCTGGTCTGACTTGATCCGGCAGGCAGGCAGGAGTTCAACAGTTCTTGGCCTGCTGGTCTGACTTGATCCAGCAGGCAGGCAGGCAGGAGTTCAACAGTTCTTGGCCTGCTGGTCTGACTTGATCCAGCAGGCAGGCAGGCAGGAGTTCAACAGTTCTTGGCCTGCTGGTCTGACTTGATCCAGCAGGCAGGCAGGCAGGAGTTCAACAGTTCTTGGCCTGCTAGTCTGACTTGATCCAGCAGGCAGGAGTTCAACAGTTCTCGGCCTGCTGGTCTGACTTGATCCAGCAGGCAGGCAGGCAGGAGTTCAACAGTTCTTGGCCTGCTGGTCTGACTTGATCCAGCAGGCAGGCAGGCAGGAGTTCAACAGTTCTCGGCCTGCTGGTCTGACGTGATCCGGCAGGCAGGTACGACTTGGTTGGAACTTGGCCCGAGGAGGCGACTGGAATCGGCAGCTGGAGTTCTGACTGAGGGGCAGATTTACAGGCAAGTAGGCAGGTCTTTTTTTTTCCAGGAGGACTGGAGAGTGGGCAGGTGGGCAGGCAGGTGGGCGCAGGCAGGCAGGCGGTCTGTTAAGGGAGAGACTGTCATTGGAACCCTACCTCTTTGGGTTCAGTGAGGGGAAGCCCAACAAGGAAAAGTTCACCTTGATGAACGAGTGTCTCTCCACAGTAACGGGATCCAAACGCGAGCAGCGTGGTCGGAGTATGTATCCGAGATGGGAAAACACTCGCTCGCTCTGGACGCTGGGGGGGGGGGATGGAAAGGAGGTCCATGGCCACATTGGACAACTCCGGGCATATGACTAGTTTCCTAGCCGAGTAATGGAGGGGATCTGACTGGTGGGGCTGAGGGGGCTCAGCCAGATATTCCCGCACCATTATCTCTGCCGAATCCTCCTCAGCCGGCTGTCTTTCCTCTAAGGCAAGTGCTAAGGTCACCACAGAGCTCCAGTAATGTTGGTGGTGAATGGAGCCTTCACCAGGTGAAGTCCTTCCCTGTGGTTCGGGCAAACCACCCTGCCCCTCGTGGCCTGATGTTCCTGTCGCCCCACGCAAGCGTTGTGCCCCCAACGCCCTGCGGACCTCGGTGGAGAGCTCCATTCTCCACTCCTCGAGGTCTGAGGTGCATGCTGCCAAGCCCCCCTTGATTCAAGGATCATACAGACAGGCCATGCTGTAAGCTCTGTCGCTGTAGACAGGATGGAGTCGCTTCTGCATGCCTGCCTGCAACCTCTTCACCAAAGCCCTGGTCCATGGAAGGAGGGAGGATCCTGGTGCCACAGCAGTCTCCAGGGACCGATCGAGGGCATGAATCAGGGGGATGACCTGCCCCAGGCTTGCCGTATAACCACACAAGATGTCCGTGGTTACCAGGAAGGGCTTGAGCACCTCCACCATCTGGGAGAGGGCCAGCCAATCCGTGGCACTGATGCCCACCTCTCTCTCCCCGGGCAGAATGAGCATGGAGGACATGATGTCCTCCAAAACGGCCTTCTGCTCCACCAGGCGAGACACCATGGTGTAGGTGGAGTTCCACCTGGTGGGCAGGTCTGGCAGGAGAACATGGGTCTCCTGACCCAACTCCTCCTGCCTCTCACGCAGCTGGCGGGCAGCTTTCAGGCTGCAGGAGAAGTGGCCCACTAGTTGGCGGCATTGCTCCAGGAGTGCCCGCGTCTCTCGGGTGCCTATGTTCCACTCGGGCTTGATGTGGCTGCCCAGGCTGAGGGCATCACGCACCACAAGGTGTAATTTGTGCGCCATGCATACGATGCCCTCAAAGCCCGCCACGTTCAATGCCGCCAACATGTTCCGCCCAGCATCTGTGACCATGTGGCCATGGGTTACCTCCCCCTCCGGTGCCCACTTCTGCAGCGCAGACAGGAACTCATCGGCGATGTTCCTCCCCATCGCCTGAGCTTCCATGTGCCGCACCTGCAGCAGAACGGACCTGTAGCCTGGGGGCAGGGCAAGGGCCTCCCCCTGCGGCCCTGTCGCCGATGCCCTGCCACTACTCAAGTCCTCTGGCTGCCACCAGTGGGCTGTGAGCGAGAGGTAGCCATGCTGACCTCCACTCCACATGTCCGCTGTGAAGTGCACCTTGTGCCCCTGTAGCCGTGAAAAATGGTCACGGACCACCTCCCTCACAGAGTCATAGAGCGAGGGCAGCACTCTAGAACTGACAGTTCTCCATGAGGGGAGGTCATACCAGGGGGCAAAAAAATGCAGCAACCGGTGGAAGGCTTGGGATTCCACGATGGACAGTGGAAGTCCAAGCAGGACGATTGTCTCAGCGATGAGATGAGTGGCTGCCTGCTGAGCCTTGCCCTTCGACCGCTGGCTGAGGGTCATGGTGGACCCAACAGGTGCCACTTCGTGGAGCGTGGCCTGCCTCATGCTCCCGGCCCCAGAACCCCCTGTGGCTGCCCTTTTGAAAGGAGGTGCCTCCTCCTGCCTCCTTTCTGCCTCCCCTGGAGCTGCTCTTTTCCCTCTCCCAGACAGCGCGGACGAAGTGCGTTCCCTGGACAGAAGCCTTGGGTGGTGCCTCTCCAGATGTTGGCGGAGGGCGGTGGAGGACAGATGCCTGGGGTCCGATCCCCTCCGGACCACCCCAAGGCAGGTATTGCAGCGTGCCAGCCGTGGGTCATTGCTGAGCACCGTGAAATGATCCCACATGGCCCCTCTGCCATGTTTGCCCAAACGAGGACCCACTGTCTGCCCCTGACTGCTGGCCTGGGAAGAACTCTGTGTCCCAGGGGTGCTGCTGGTCTGGGAGGAGGGAACCAGATGACTCTGGGGACAGGGGGTGGGGCTGTGAAGCCTGCCCTGCCGTTACTGGTTCCAAATCGGACTGGGGATCTTCGGAAATTAGTAACTCCTCAGATTCCTCTAGGAAGAGGAGCGGCAGTTCTTTTGGCACCTCTGGAGGCTTTGGTTCCGTGCCTGCCTGCAAGGCCACCGGAGGAGGGACAGTGGCACTGGTTATCGTAGACGTGGTTGTGCACGTGGTGGTCGTGATGACGGTGCTGCTACCTAGCCTGCATAGCTTCACAGCCTTCTTCCCCTTGGATTGCCCCTGAAGAAATCCCTTCATTTTCTACTGCCTGCCTAACAAACCAACTAAACAAATAAAGCAATGGAGATTGAGGAAGGAAACTAATAGAGGGTCAGAGAGTGTGCATAAATTTTATTTTTAGAATGATGGTGGTGTAATTCTTTTACTAAAATGTGACCTGCCTGCCTAAACAAAGCCCCCCCTCAGTATAATGTAATTAGTGTTGGAGTCACGAACTTAGCAGGCTGATGGGTTTTGTGGTGATCACCAGATAATTAGGATAGCAAAGAGTCTCTTAGAAATAGAGGTTAAAGAAGTCAGCCACACACACAGGGATGTCTGCCAGCAGTGCTCCTGGTGGGCGACTAGTAGAAGAGGCAGAATAACACCAAATGGGTTCCCAATGAATTCTGCCCTGCCCCCAGGAGGACTGTGCTTTTATTAACCTTACAAGCTCACAGATAGTGGACAGTATACAGATAGGTTACAGAGTTCAGATAGGACAATGGTTACATCATGCCATTAGGATTGGCCCAGGGAAAGGCAATTAATCAAGCCCTCTATGATTGGCCTACGGAAAGGCTTTTGGCAAGCTCTCTATTACAATGAGAAAGAGGAAGAATGGTGGGCCACGCCTCTCAGAAGCAGTCACATGTTGCTAGGAGAGTTTTCTCTCACTACAACACCCATGTGGCTTAGCAACCTTGGGAATGGCACCCCCACAATTAGGAAAATTCTCCCCCCGACCCCCTGTGGCAGAGAAGCCAAAAAAGTCCAAAAAGAAAAGCCCTGCCAGTTAAGTCTCAGTCAGAGACACACACACTTTTGTTGTTTAGTTGTTAAGTCGTGTCCGACTCTTCGTGACCCCATGGACCAGAGCATGCCAGGCCCTCTTGTCTTCCACTGCCTCCCGGAGTTGGGTCAAAGTCATGTTGGTAGCTTCGATGACACTGTCCAACCATCTCGTCCTCTGTCGTCCCCTTCTCCTCTTGCCCTCACACTTTCCCAACATCAGGGTCTTTTCCAGGGAGTCTTCTCTTCTCATGAGATGGCCAAAGTATTGGAGCCTCAGCTTCAGGATCTGTCCTTCCAGTGAGCACTCAGGGTTGATTTCCTTCAGAATGGATAGGTTTGTTCTCTTTGCAGTCCAGGGGACTCTCAAGAGTCTCCTCCAGCACCACAGTTCAAAAGCATCAATCAACACACACACACACACACACACCCAAATACGTTTTGGAAGAAAAAGGAATGATGGATCCACCCACCTACCAAATTCCCTGAGAGACACAAGCCTCCCTAAAATGAACTTTTGAAAACTGAATAATCCTCCCACCTAGACACACACACACACACACACCCAAATAAGTTTTGGAAGAAAAAGGAATGATGGATCCAGCCACCCACCAAATTCCCTGAGAGACACAAGCCTCTCTAAAATGAACTTTTGAAAACTGAATATAAAGGAAAAGAGATTCCACAGTCACACGACAACAGTTCTCCTCCCCCCCCCCCACCGGACGATACACACAGACACACAAGCCTCCAGGAAAAAAAAGGTTTTATTGATTTGAATTTGAAATGAAATTAAGCCCTTCTGAAGAAGTAGCCTAAGGTACCTAAAATCCCTCCCCAAATTCCCAGTAAAGTTGATGATGATTGATGAATGATGATGAAAAAGAAAAATGTAAGTCTTTGCTTTGCTGCCGCAAAAGCGAAACTGCAAGAGCACCAGCAAGCCAGCGAGCAGCAACTGTTCTCACTCCGGAGAGCACGAACAGAAGTGGAGAACAGCCGGACGGGAAAAGCTTATATGAAGCGTCTGTAAAAGTAGATACACCTTTCAGCAGCGCTATTGGCTGCCGGACATGCCAATCCAGGATCTCTGTCCTGATTGGCCAGAGCTTCGAATTGGTGCCAGCAAGCTCAGAGAGGCCCCCCAAAAGGGGTAACGAAGATAGACAAATATGAACGAATCAACGAATAAAACCGAGGAAATATTCGTCAAGCCATATTCATCCTGATTTAAAATTTTACAAATACGGATCGACAAATATATGACGAATCGGCTATATTCGTCAGAAAAACTGATCCGTTTTTATATTCATCCCCATCTCTACAACTGATAATAACTTCTGAATCAATGAAGGAAGAGCAAGCTCATTACATTGCTCAGGAATAGCAGAACCTGAGAGTCTTTACTGATGGCTCCTTCTTTTCCATTTCCTCATGCCTAGCTAGTAGGGAGAAGTATTTCCTTCTGTGACAGTATCCCTCTGTGGAATAGAGACTCTGCACAGTTGCCTTCTCTGCTGCTGGCTATGGCTGAATTGACACTTATCTATGTCATTAACTAAAGGAGAACAACTCACCTCACAAGATGAAGTTGAAATTGGAATTGGTTGGTTGCTTCTCAACCTCTGTTGCTTTTGTTAACTCATCTTAAAGTAGCTTCATATTTGTTATCAGACTCACCTAATGAGCACATGTTCCAAGCAGACAGACATTTGTAAAAAAAAATATGTTCTAGAGGGAGACAGGTGTGCCCCCAGTATGTTTTTTTGTGCTGCAAAGATGGAAGCCCATACATCTCATTCATGAAAAGCAGTTTAAAGATTGGTCCAACTAGAGTATCGGTGATCTTATTGTTCTAGCAGCCAGCAGTTGCCTAATCAACATCTGTACATCTAACTTCTGCACCATTAGATATTTTTGAGGTGAATAGAAATAAATTATTTTTAAAAATCAAATTTAAGTCATGATTTAAATCACAAATTAAAATTTAAAAATCATTTTTATTTAAATCATAAAAAACATGATTTAAAAAAATAAATTGGGATTTAAATCAATTTGATTTAAATCAAATCCACCCTTGATATTGCAAAAGATAAAATTAATGTTTACTATTCCTACAGTGTGTATGATCTCTATGTTGGCAGCCATGATCCTGCATTCTGTGGATATGGTATTATCATTGGAATTTTGCAGCTTTCCAAAAGGCAGTAATGAAAATTGATCTGAAGAAAAAAGAATGCGTAATTCACTTATTTTCCTCAGATATGCATCTAGATTTGCATATAGGTTATATAGCATTGTTGGAATAAATGACTACAGCAGCCTCTGTTGCCGAAACAAAAGACCCACCAGAACTTTAAATTTGGGAAATATAAGAATGGAGTATCATTAACAAGCTGCAGGAAATAATCACGTTTGCCCAAACCTAATTGTGTCAGTAGGTTATGGCCCATTGTCCCCTTCCCTGCATAGTGCAGTCCTAAGCTGACAATAATATCCATCTGTAATAAGAATCTTTGATTCAAGGAGAAAGCCCTAATCTGAACCAAACACAATTATTTCCTATTTGTGCATTTCTGCTTAAAATAAAACAAGAGACCAGTGAGGTTTTGCTCATTGCTATTCCTTTTGCTTTATGTTGTTAGTTTTAGAGAATGTTCTGACCTTCAGTAATTATGTATTTCAAATTATCTTCTAACACTCAAGCCCTAGAATGTTTGTGTCATATCTACAAAGCACATCACACAAATACATCACATCACACTACTATCATATTCTTTAGAAGATTTATATTTCATGCCGCTTGATACCTCTGATTCTGAAATCTTATAAGTATCTTCAGCTGCCACCATAGTAATAATTGGGAAGAGACATTTCTCAGAAATGATGCTCAGTAGCTTAGGCTCATTTTCAACAGAGAACTTGAGCAACTTCTGAGTTCTGTTTGTTGTTTGTGTTGCTGTGCAGTGAAAAAACACAAGAGAAGGAGGAATTCTGCCCTCATCTGAGCACTCAAGTGATCCCAAAAGTTTAGCTGTGATGAATGTACTGTCAACATGAAACTGTCTTTGACAACAAGGGTCCAACAATGTTCAAATTATAGGGAGCAACCCTCCTGTGAAATCTGCTTAGTTATTTCCCAACATATAGAACACAGTGGTCTTGTCAGTGTGAAAGTTTTTGTTATTTAGTTATTTTTGTCCTCCCTTTTTCAATGTATGGTATACAGAATGTGGTTATAAAGGTATCATAGATGCCTATTAATAAGCATGACATCACAGGTATATCTTCACACTTCCGTAAATAAAAGAAACAAACTCTGATGTAATCTGTTGTCTAAAATAAAGACACCTCCAGGAGTGTCTCACCATTTTTTGACACTTCCCTCTCTGTTATGTGTTAGCTCTAAGCTGGGTTTTCCCCGTTTGCCAGCACGGGAGTGTACCTATTTCTCTATGGCCAAAATTCTAATGCATAACGTAAACAAAGTTTTGCTCTGTTCCTTGCTGGTAAATGAAGAGTCCTCTCACCATTCGTGGAGGTGAGGGTGCGCATTCACCCTGGTAGTGGCAGCAGAGTCTCTTTATTTACCAGTGAGGAACAGACCAAAACAGACAACTTTGCTTACATTGGGCAACAGGATTCCAGCCACTTTCTTCTTTTTCTTTTTTAAATGTCTGAGATGTATCTACTGTCCCGAAACCCAAGGGGAATGCCTCAGTCTAATTGGGCTAGAACAGCCTCTTGGGAGGCAAGTGTTGTATCGGTGCTAAGAGTATAATAGCCGTTGAAATATTTTTGAAGATCAGGGATCACTGTGACTTCTGCCTTGTGTCTAAATTGTGTTTTTTTTTTTGAGAAATGATATAAAAAAGATTTTCATTAATGTACATTTTAACAGTTTGAAATTATACTAGAAAGAGAAAGTAACTGAGTTATTCAACATGTGTATGACATCCATCTGAGGAAAAAAGAAACCTTCAGAATTTTCTCTCTGTCCCTTTCTGCAGTGGCTTTGAACTTGAATGTAAATTATAAACATTAAATGCTAACCTTTTTTCCTTGCATCCCTTTGCCTTCATTTTACAGGGTGATATCCATGAAGATTTTTGCAGTGTTTGCAGAAAAAGTGGCCAGTTGCTGATGTGTGACACGTGCTCACGCGTATATCATTTGGATTGTCTGGACCCTCCTCTGAAAACTATTCCCAAGGGCATGTGGATCTGTCCTAAATGTCAAGATCAGGTACGGTTTGACATGCAAGAAAAAGCCTCTCAAACCGGCTTTGGTACTGGATGAAATTGGTTCGTAAGACTGAGATGGCCTGGGAGAGCCTGACCATACTCACCTGGTGTCTGACCTGTGAATAAGCTTTTTTAGAATGAACTAACAGACTCAGTTTCACAAGTCTCTGTCATTAGATCTCTGCTTTTGTGTTCCACATTCCAAAGCTGTTTTATGCATTGCAGTATCATATGGGTTGACAGTGTCAGTGCTCCACAAACATTAGGAGAGGTGCCTTTTAACTTACAAGTATTCTTTTGCCTCAATTGAAGTAAGAGTTTCTGCCAACCAAATATAATATTGGTCTTAATTGGGAAGTGCAGTATTTTAAGCCTTAAGCCACTGGCGTATGTAGAACCTCTGTGTTTGAATCATAAGGCTGACACCAGAAAAAAATGCCATTTATAGGAGAATAACCAGGCAGGAAAAGCCTTCCTTATACCTGCAGATTCCTCCCCTGCAACCTCGCCTACTCTGAGAGCAGACATAAACCCAGCTTGCAAGCAGGACGGGGAGAGCGTGAAGAGAAATGCTTATAAAGTAGAATAAACCAGTGCTTAGCCATTTCCCCTTCTCCGCTTATCAGTTCTCCCCTGAAAATACAGCAACGTTACTGTTAGCAACCAAGGTCATTTGTGGCAAATGTTTTGTTTTGTTTTTTGTTTCTTAAATAACACGTAGTTCTCTCCATGGAAATTACTCTTTGCTGTCAGACTGTGTTTTCCTTGGGCTACTTAGATGAGCAGCTTGCCAGCAAATGTTGAAATGACAGTGCTTTCTACTATTGGGTTTAAAAACAGATCAGTTGTCTTTTCATTCTTGCTCAGCTTGTTGAAATTTCATCAGCAGAAAAATGTTGGTAGATGCACAGTAATGTACAAAATTGCTGACAGTCTGATTAAGTAGGCTTCCTTTGTGAGAGGTATTGCACAAATGTGTGAGTATTTCATGCTGTTAGTCTTAAGGGCTTTTCGAGGTTATAATGGAGGCTTTTGTGGAGTTGCAATAAATGAAATATTTACTTGTTTGAGGAGTGTGGCAAGGGGCTGGTTCAGAATGGGTTTTTTGTTTTGTTTTTTAAAAAATGCTTCTCTGAGGAGTTTCCCCCAATACCCTGAAGTGCTTGGAAAATCTCTTTGCTTCCTTCCCCTCTCTTGACACAGCAATTCTGAATGCTGTGCATAAGCTTCTTGTAGATACCACTGGCACATACGGATTAGTGATCAGCAATACCGCTCTCCTTTTTCCTGCCAATGTCTTGGCGTCACCCCCCCCTTTTTTTTTTAATTGGGCTTTTAAAAAAGTATTCTCTGGGAGCTGAATGTTCCTTTATTGAAATGACCAAGTGTTTAAGTGACCATGTAACATATGCTGTTCTTTCAAAATGGTTTTCCAACAGCAAGGCTATCTATTTTCCTTGCACAATGACCTACAATTTTATAACATCTATTCTTTGTATTGTGGTGCTGGAGGAGACTCTTGAGAGTCCCCTGGACTGCAAAGAGAACAAACCTATCCATTTTGAAGGAAATCAACCCGGAGTGCTCACTGGAAGGACAGATCCTGAAGCTGAGGCTCCAATACTTTGGCATCTCATGAGAAGAGAAGACTCCCTGGAAAAGACCCTGATGTTGGGAAAGTGTGAGGGCAAGAGGAGAAGGGGACGACAGAGGACGAGATGGTTGGACAGTGTCATCGAAGCTACCAACATGACTTTGACCCAACTCCGGGAGGCAGTGGAAGACAGGAGGGCCTGGTGTGCTCTGGTCCATGGGGTCACGAAGAGTCGGACACAACTTAACAACTAAACAATAACAAATTCTTTGTATTTGTTTCTTGAAACAAATCCCAACACTAATGCACACTCCCCTTTCCCCCTCGTTTTTAAGCTATATTTTTGGTTGCTTTTCTGATCTAGAACCTGCCCCTTCCCCCAGCCATTACTTGTGGACATAATTTGCAGACTGTTTCTGCAGGACTGAGACTAGGAACGGCACAAGTTTTTGTCTGTTTCCTGTGCCTGCATTAAATGATAACCAAGGGGGACTCATTGATCTCAAAGTTGCAGAGAGACAATGTGAAATGATGTTGAGGACCATGTACCTTTTACTAGTTTGGTGGATTTGTTACAATGAAGGACAAAAAAATGAGTTTCTGTGTTGTATAGGAATATCTAAGAAGAGACATTTTAAGGGTAATGACAGCTTTCAAAGAAAATCCTTTGTGTGTTCCTAGTGCTATCACTGTGCTAGTCTGTTACAGCAGAAGCACCAAGTCATTGTCTCTATGAAAGGTTGTGCCAGAATAAAAATGTATTAGTTTTTTAGGTGCCACAAGCCACTTAGGTCTTTTGTATGTACATCTTGCTGTCTTCCCTGGACATCAAACATATCAGTTAACATTTGTGTGCTTTTCTTTCAGATGCTAAAGAAGGAAGAAGCAATTCCATGGCCAGGGACTTTAGCAATTGTTCATTCATATATTGCCTACAAAACAGGTATGAAAACATTGCTTGGCTTGATTTTCTTTTCTTTGGAAGAATTGTTGGGTTGAGTAACGGAATAGCATGTTTGTTTTCAGTGGAAATTAAGAACTGAATACATGATAACCTGAATAATCAAATGAATTAAATAGTCTCTTGTGAGTCTTTTTATGTATGTACGTGCAGCTTCAGGTATGCTCTAGCATGATAACTTCTGAATTTTATAATAGTTGGGACATTCCATCTGTGGAGTACAGTTGATACAATTTATAATCTCCCCTTCACAGCTAAAGAAGAGGAGAAACAGAAGTTACTGAAATGGAGTTCAGATTTAAAACAAGAAAGGGAACAACTAGAACAGAAAGTCAAGCAGCTCAGCAATTCTATAACAGTATGTATCGCTCTGCCAAATGATAGTTGGTTCTTACTGTTGTATTCTGCTAGGAGGAATAACCATGAATTCTAGAAGATGGCCATTTCTTTTCCACAGTATCAGTTCAAAGTAGGGTACCCAGTATCATGTAGCAGTGACAGACTAAGACTCTAGACCAGGTTTTGAATCCCCACTTGGACATGGAAACTCACTGGGAATGTGGAACTGGTAAAATCATGCCTTAAATATCTACTTACCTTGAAAGTCCTATACATCAGTTCCAACTTGACAGCATGTAATTAACTTCTAATATTAGTAGGGTGCCCCATTTTCCAAAGATTACATATTTTGGCTATATCAGTTAATTTTTTAAAAAAATCTATATATGTATTTTTTTAAGTAAATATAGTATTAGGATAAATTAGTTAAAGTATTATAAGTAGAAGACTCTTTGTGCCCAGTAATATCACTTCTTATGCTCCCATTTTACTAAAAGATCTCTTAAACATCTCACTTTTCAAGAAAACACCTTGACCTGAACCCTTTCCCAGGAACTCTGGGGACTGTTAGTGTTTAACATCATTCACTAGCCCTTTGGCCCACTGGAGAACATGTTTTCCTTTGGATAGAAAGTCCTAAGAGGTTCTGAAGAATCCTCCCATTTACTGATAATATATTTTAAGTGGAGTGGAGAATAACCCAGATTCTACAGTACCCTCCCACCAAAATAGATGACCACCATAATCAAAATAAAGAGAAACTATTGTTGATTCATTGAATTATGCAGAAGATGCCCCCTATACACACACACACACACACTTCTCTGCTGGTTGCATGCAGCCACTCTCCTTTTGAAAATGTCAGTCTAGAAGAGCAACTTGCATGTGGAAATCTATTTCTTTACACAGATCATCCTGGCTGGATTGTGGTTAGTATGTGTTGCCTATGCCTATAAGATAGACAGAGAAGGTATTTCAGTCGTTTCCATGGAGAGAATTTAATCTTTGCCTTTTTAAAAAAAATTCATTGAATGAAAAGCTGATTAGTTCAGATTGTGGTACGTATGGTGCTGTCATCTGTCTGCTGAGACATGGTCTTAAACCAAATGCCTGTGAAGGTTTATGTAAGCAAAGCACTGTAATAAAAGCTCTGTCTCAACAGACATAAATCCACTGCGTCACATGTGCTTTAGTTGTGGCTGCTCAGACCCCACCTTCAGAAGGTGTATTTGCTTTCTTTGAAATTGGTGGTCCTGCTGTGTCAAGTGCAGTCTGTGTTTGGCATGGCAACAGCATATTGCAATCCAGGTACTTGATTAAAAAGCCTGGTTTTTCAGTCTCAGGTGGCTGGTGGATCTCGGGATTTCTTTGTTTTGACTTTCTTTCTACTCAAGGATCTCTTTAATGAGTGCAGTCATTAAGTTTATTGTTCCAATTTCCTCCAGAAATGTATGGAAATGAAGAATACCATCCTGGCAAAACAGAAGGAAATGCACAGTTCTTTGGAGAAGGTAAAACAGTTAATTCGCCTCATCCAAGGCATCAATCTTTCAAAATCTATAAACTCGGGTGGCAGTTTGGTAGCCATTTCCAATGGCATGGACTCCTCCAATAATGCAAGTGCTGCCACCTCCACCCCAGCCTCTTCCCCCACCCAGGGTTGTGTGGTGAACTGTAACAAGGGCAGTGAGACTAAATAACATAGCACATGACAGCAAGGAGGAAGAGCAAAACAATAAAACTCTCTAGAAAAGCAAAGCCGGATTTCGTCTGGAAAATGCAGAAAACTTTGGTTGCAGAAAGAACGTGAAGATGCTTGTGCCAGGCGGCACCAGAGTTGCCAATTGATCCTTCTTATTCTGTGTGTTCATGCAAAGTTTGGACCATGTTACATGAATAGTGCCAGCTGGAGGTTCTTAGCCAGCACCATGCCAAGTTAAATAATATATTTGCTCTCTATATTCTACACCAGTGTGTGCCTGCAGCAGCCTCCACAGCCACTATAGGTTTGTTTTCTTTTTATTTGGGGGTGGGGAGCAGGGAGGAGGAGCAGGTTTCAAATCCTATCTGCAGACCAGTTTGTTGAGCTAGGGGAACTTCAAGTCCAAAGAGCCTATGGGCTTTTCCTGTTATTAAATTCTCCATACTACTAAACCAAAAATCCAGAAATATGAATTAACAACTCCTAGTGTCCAGGGGTTGGTGGGCGGGTGGGAACCAAATGTATCCAATAAGCAGTATTCACAATTGTTTTGACAGGAGAAACAAAAAGGAACGAAGAAGGATTTTTCTACTCAAGTATCCAGCAGTATACAGCAAGCTGGAGATCTCTAGACTGGCAGCTTTAGGTTTTCCTGTTTTGTTTTTCCCAAATAGACAAACAAAAATGTATTGCTGATTTGCTCATCAGACTGACCCAGGAAGGTGAGAGGGAGGGGGGACTGATGTGATCAGCCTGGATTTTTGGGAAGCAAGTTGAGACCGAAAAGAAAATTTCAACTCTTTTTTCTTTTGTACATTTGTCAAGCAAAAAATAATAATAATAATAACAATATCCCAAACAGTACAGCACATGTCCCAAACATATTGCCCAAATAGTTAAAATGCCTGATTCCTTTGTTTCCTTTCTTTCTTGGTTACAAATATAAGGAATGGAAAAACTGTTTTTTCAGGCTGACAGTCCAATTAAAGAGGTAGATGGGACCTTGCATGGTATAGATTAGAAGTAATAGTGTCAGTGAGATACAGTGAGTCTTTGTGAGTCCGTGTGTCATCGTTTTGGGCACTGTTTTTTATGCAAGGGCAAAATCTTTGTATCTGGGGGAAAAACAACTTTTTTAAATTAAAAAAGAAAAAAGATACTGAGGTCTTCCTAGTGTTACTTAAAATAAGATCAAGGTAAGAAACATTGTAAAAATTACGAAAGTGCTATTTGTTTCCTAAACAAGTGATTTCTATTAAAAAGGTGTCAGAACTGGAGAACATGCTGTGTACTTACAATTTTTTAACACAGATTTTGCTTATGGTGTTGCTCATCTGCTATGTTCCTGTCTGAAGATGCCTTGGGATGGGTATCCAGAGATTGTTGTGCTATTTAAATAGCCTGCACGATTAAACTGTGTGATATCTGCAGATCTTCCTTCAACTGGAGGAATATCCTTCTGTTGCTTCTCTGAATTACCTCATGTGCTTAAAGCACAGAGAAAAACTTTGACAGCATTGTTAACACTTTTTATTCTATTGCAATACATCACCTAGGCTAATTGGAAGGTGGATATGAAGGAATTGGAATGTGGCTCTGGGTGGCACAGCTTTTTGATCTTCTGCTGCAAATTGGCATAGTAATTCCATACTATATTTAAAAAAGCTGATGCTGGACATCAAATGAGTAAGGGAAATACCCAGTGTATATATCAGTGCAGTCTGCTATCATTCTGTAGCCATTTAAATTGATGGCATGTTTCACATTACAGTAAGCCATGTCAGCATTATCCAGCCACATGTAGTAAGAACTCTTCTTTAAATCAGAATTGATGGTACTGACCTGTTTTCACTATTCTTTGTTGAAGATCTATGCATCTTGATGCACTTTATTTATGTACTATCTGAATGTTGTTCCCACCACAGCTATATTATTCTAGCCGTTCCTTTATTTTCTCTTAGCCACCGTTCTTGCCCCACAAGGATTCTTTCAGCTTCAAAGCCACTGAATATGAGAATAAGAGATCTGCTGCAGGATTTTAAAGACAGTGACCATAACGATTAGTGACTCTTGTCAAGTAGCCAGAGCTCTATAATTGAAGAAGTCAGCCTTACCATTAACTTCCGGGTTTTTTCAGAATGACATCAGCACATGTGTAAGCAGCAGGTGCCATTAGTAGCTAGAATCAGAAGGAAGCCAGTAGACTGAAGAGCCCGCAGAGGAAACACTCTTTACAACAATGCACGGATAAAAAAGCTTTGGGACTAACAGGTTAGTCAGGCCCCTTCAACCCGTTGGTGTTGCTGTCTGCCAGGAAGTAAAGAAAGCACCTAACAGCAATACTGCATGTCTGAAGAGCTGCATATTTTTGTGAATAATAAGCAGGGGTGCTTGTGAACTAGGGCAGGGGGGCACCTGTCTATGGGCAATAAGTGAGGAACAGTCAAGTTCTCCTACCCCAAGCCCAGAAGTGAATTGCCAACTGCAAGGTACAGGAAAAGGCCAGCTGTTGTCTGCAGGGGAACATCTCATGTAGTCATTGACAGAGATAAACTTATGATACTTCATCTTACAGCTGTTCCCTTGAGTGTGCCCCCTTCTTTCCTTGCATCTCACCCATATTTTTGTTCCTTTGTCTATTCTCCTGGGAACACACTTCAGTTTTGGGTGGCCAACGATTAATGAATCCAGGTGGTGGCTGTGATGAAGTGACAGCAGAACTTCACTCAATGGTAAACATGGGACAGCTTCTGACAGCAACAGACCCTATGTTGAATTCTTTCCTTTACATGTTGCAAACCTTGTAGTGCAGAGCATGGCAAATTCTACTAGTCATTAGCTGAACAGAGAGAGAGAAGAACTCATTTTGTGCAGCTGTTTTGTGGGGTGGCCGTGTGGTTATCATAGCATGTTTAACCCTGAGGAAGGTAGAGATTGTTCCTTTCACTCCCTCAGCATAGAAACATTAGTTACATATTTTCTTTATATGCCCTAAAAGAGACTTCTTTGCCTTTTTTTTGTACCCATTGGAAAGAAGCGTTGGAGTTTAACGCTGCGTTGTGCTTTAAGGTATGATTTATTCAAGCAAGTTTTCCCTGTGCCGAAAACCTCTTTGGATTCATGCATGATCGTCTGAAGTATCTTGGCTTGGGGTCTTTTATCTCCCTTCATTAAGTGGCAGCTGGCACTGTGTGGCCACAGAGCATTTTTTTAGTACCAAAGAGAAGAACAAGGCTGTATTTTACTCCACGTACCATTTTATGACCCTTTAGTTCTGTAATTGTCCTGATACTGTGTCTCCTCGCTCCCATTGCCATTTCTTTCCCACTATGTCTCTTGTCTCTTACACCAAGCTTGTTCTGGGACAATCAGCACCCAGGCTATTCCCTTTTCTCTGCCTCTCAAATGGATGGATTATTGTTGCTGGATTTGACTTGTGGAAATATAGCATGAAGGATGGAATAACCTTTGTTTGTTTATGCAGAAATATTGAGCAATATTGCATATTGAGAATGGGAAGTGTGTTGTTTGCAGACCAGGAGAGTACTAGTATGCAGTGCTCTGTAGTGTATGTCTGATGTTCTTTTGTTGTTACTCTCAAGATATTGGAGAGTGTGTGTAGTGCTACAGGACATTTGTGGGCCAGGGTAATAACATACAACCTGCCATGTTAGATAATGAATTCCATTATAACCAGTAATACTAGTTAGAATTGTCAGTTGTCAAAACTTCAGCAGGCGACAGTGCTTGGCAAAAATTACTGAGCTAACGTGAGTATGGGGAACCAGCCAAACACATTCAGAAGCATCATTAGTGCTCGAAGACCCCAGTGCTCTTTACTTCAGGACTGTATCCTGGCTATTTGCTTTGAACTAGTTTTGTCTATTTTCTTCTTCTTCTAAATGTTCTGTGGGCTCTCCTGACTTCCACTTGGGCATGTTTCTGCCATGCTGCATTCAATACGAAGGTGCTCTGTCCTGTATCATGCAGTGGTGCAGCATATATTAGAACTGATTTGAGGATGCAGCTGGAAGTTTAATGCACTTACCTGCAGTTTAAAGATTGGAAGAATAGGGAGACATGTTTTGCAGCTGAGGAAATTCAGCAAGCATTGTCCCTTCATTTCTAAATGCAAATTACAACTTCGTCGCTTGGGGTTGCACCAGTGCCACAGATCTGGCCTCTAAAGACCAATACCACTATTTCTCCTCTTTGGCTCCACACCGGCTATACAACCTTCATTTTAACTCTTTTCTTCCCACTTCTTTTGAAGATTTGAAAGATTACTCATTGATTATTTATCCTTTAAATTCCCTTAACCATTGAGCATAAGTAAGGCATTCTTATATTTAGTCTATCCTTTCTGCTTTTATTTTTGTACCCTTGAACAGTCCAGCATGATGGTGTACGGCTAATCTGATCCACTCAGTTTGTTTCTATAGTCATAAGATTGATCTGTATAGATTTGTATGTGTGGCAGTACATCCCTAAGCTCTGCAAATGAGGGTACAGGTTGAGTACTGAAATGGAAAGGTTTAAGCCAGAGTTGGGAACCTGTGGCCCTCCAGCTATTATCAGATTAAAATTCCCATCATCCCTGACCATTGTCCATGCCACCTGGAGTTGATGGAATTCAAAGTGCAACATCTGGAGGGCTACAGACTCCCCTGCTTGGCTTAAATTCAGTTGTACTCATTTCCTGTACCATTGCAGTTTGAACCATTTCTTTGTACAGCTAAGAAAGAACAACAGCAGGCATTGCCCGATGAAGATGACTATGGATAAATCCACATCTGTTGTGTTAGATTTTAATGGTTCTACATATCTTCTCTATTTTAATTACTGTCATCAGAATTAGGCTGTGACTTATGGATTTAGCATCCCCCCTGCTTCACACCACCTACTCTATCCCAGCTTAGCTAGGGTTTTCTTTGTGAAATCTTGTGTGTGTTAATTCCACCATTTTTCCTGAGCTATAAGCACTGTATCCTTACTCCATCCTATCCCAACTGATTGATGAGTCCACTTACGTCGCAGCACTTGCACCTACATCTGTATGCTCAGCCTTCCTGGCGGAGAAATGGTGCTTAAATCACAGTAACGGAACTAGCCTAATTCTAAGGATCTTGTGTGCCAGCAAAGATCACAGTAAGCTTTTCAATTATTACTGTTGTTTTACTCCTGTTAGAGATCAAACAAAGTTAGAGAGATCAAAAGAAGAAACATACTTGCTTACTGTTTGGGTTTGATCCTTTACTTAATACACACACACACAAAAGCCAGTTAGTGCTAATTTATGATTATACCAGACCTACAGAGTGTGAATCAAGATTAAAAATTGGATGTCATAAGAACTGTGCATCAGTTCATCATAACTGAACTGGCAACCACAAAATATCTGTTTCCTTGCCTGTTGCGTCAAATACAAGTGGTGTTTTGATATTAAACTTATCTGTGACTTCTTTGATAGTTTCAGTCCATTTTGCAGTAGCAGAGGAAATGGCTGTGATTGTTTACTAATGAACTACCAATTCTCTCTTTTCTAAGGCCACAATCTCTGTTGATGCCAGACTATTCCTAGTAACAGGATGCTCTTTGGAGTAGACCATATGTGGTTGAAATGCCACAGCTCTAATATGAAGCCTGCAGCCTTTACATTGGGGACAATGGGTTTCTAGCCATATAAACTAATGTGTGAAGTTCTTCATCCAGTAACAATCACAAACACAGCCATAAACATGCACAGAAACACACACGCTCAATCTTTTCCTCCCCTGTTTATAGCAGATAAGTTAAACCTTCACTTGAGCTGCCTGTGCATCCTGAGTTCCCATTTGAAGGCCTTCTTTAAATGACTTCACTGTCAAAGATCAACACCCTGTGAGTGGTTTGGTTGGTGGGGTTTTTGTTTTTAAAAAATATAGCCTGGTGCTCATAGTGATTTTCAGTCTCTTTGCTGCCTTTTTTTTGTGTAGCCTTCCAGTCCCTTGTGGGTTTGGTATATTGTGTCTAGATTTGGTCTATTAAAGTGGGAACAAAAGGAGGGGGTTTGGAATAAATGATTAATTTGTATTTATTTAACATTTTAATAAATAAAACAATAAAATATTTTTTCTTTGTAATTGTACTTTATTATACAGCTGTCTGTGTGTGTCTGCTTTTAAGCAATGGGAGGCTGCGAGCTAGGAAATTAATTTTTAAACACAGCTTCTCAAAATGAATCTGAAACTCTTAACTACAAGGGGGGGTTCACTCCTCACAAGAGGTACATTTGAGAAAAGAAGCTGAGGTTAGCCTGAGGGCTACTGCCTGTATTATAAAGCACACCTTAAGTGCATGTCTGCACATGGATGGGAAGCATTTAAAATTAGGTGTGCTTTTCAGAAACAACCTTGGCCACTTATCTCATCACTCCATCTTCAGCCTCCTGTCCTTTTGCAGGCACAAGCCTGCTTACCAGTTTTTCCAAATGATTTATTTATTCCTACTCCTATCTTGTTTTTTTCTCTGTTCCTAAATCAGCAAAGTTTCTGACCATCTTCCCACCTGGTTTAGTACTTGTACTCAGGTATTGTGAGAGGTCTTTCCTAAATACATGAACATGATATACAGATATGCTTCCCTCCTTACAGCCCTATTCCTTGGTATCTGCACATTAAATGATATTCAGATACTCTGCAAAATCACAGCTACTCAGTAGAAAGCAAGCAGGTGGAAGTTTCAAGTCAGAATGAGTGAGGGAACTGAACCCACTTCTGCAAATATGCATTGCCCCATGCTAGAACCTTTTTCTTCCCCTCCCCCATCGCTACAAGTTTAGGAGTAAAGAGGCAGTGGCTTAGCTTCCTCTTCCCCATAGATACATTGTGCAATTTAATAATTGCCCACCACTGGTCTGATCTTGAACAGGTTTAATACTGTCACATCTGGTTTGGTACTAAGAAGTGTAGAGTTAAGGCATGTGGAAAACCTGTTTCCAAGGAGGAATTTCCATTCTTTACAGATCTGTAGATCGCCATTTCTAATTCCTCCACTTTCTCATTCTCCAATGTGATGGCTAATGTTTGCTTGACATACACCCTTTGGACTTAATACTAACCTTTTCAATTCATGGAAGTCGAAGACTCCTACAAGGGCCAGCTACAGCTCTGCTGAGAGCAAAATATTCAGGCTTTTGTTGTCACCTATTACAGTGACTTGAGAAACTCATTAGCCATTACTTCTCTCATTCATGTATTTGTATAACAGTTCACGTGCATCAGAATAAGCACACAACTACAACAAAGGGTTGAGAAAATTCAGTTTCTAAAAATTTTTAATTTAAAAGAGGCAGGAAACACTTGTGTCTGTTCTGTACAGTGTTTTGCATGGGCCAGTTTCAGCAATCACAGAAGCTGCCTTACCATGGGACGGAAAATATCAGTCCCAGCACTTTGGAAGCTCTTGCATAATGCCAGGAAATGAAAACAAAAACCAGAGTCCAGCAGCAAAAGGTGCTGGAGATACTCTGGGTTTAAAGAGATAAACAGAACTGTTAAAAAATCTCTCACCCCCAATTCAGTTATACCTTGTGAGAAATCACCTTAAATTATATAAATAGCAAGCAAGGAAACTGCTTGCACATTATGTCCATATCTTCATGCTCCAGTGTTTGATAACTGTGGACCAATGCTGGGCTGATGCTGCTCCCAGCGCAGGCATCCAGCTGCAGCGCTCATCAGTAGTATCTTGATGGGTCTTCTGCTACCATCCAGAGACTAGATCCAAGACCATCTTCTCTAAGCAGTTGTAAGGTCAACATTCTACAGAGGGTAATACTTTCTCTTCAAGTTGCAAATGCCTAGCAGATTAGACTGTGCCACTAGCTCCAATCCTGTCCTGATAGGGGAAGATAGCCCAAGTCCATTGTGGGAAGGCCTAAATTTGCAGCTTGTAAACCTGCCTAGAATGAGCAGTTAGCAAGATTCAGTGACAATTAGCCACAGTAGCTAAATACAGCCACTCTATAAGGAGGCTATATACCTGTGCATTTCACATGGTGAGGGCAGTGGCAGCAGTATAAATTATCAACAAAACACCTTACTTATACACTTTCCAAGGGCACAGCTAACCAGCCCTGTTGAAAAAGATCTTTGTTTAGGGCTATGTAGTAACAGCAAAACGGTTTGCAAATCATCAGCCATAATTATGGTCACGGTTTTTGCTGCACTTACCTTTTTTCCTGTATAGAATCATAGAATAATTAAATTGGAAGGGGCCTATAAGGCTATTGAGTCCAACCTCCTGCTCAATGCACGAATCCAAAACTGAAGTGTATAAATGAAGTGTTACTTTGAAATAGCTTTTAAACTTTTTGTCCGGAATCAGCACAACATTCATCACATACTTCTTTTCAAACAATATTCCCTATCCATGACACATAGATAGGATCCACAGATATGAAAAAGATAAAAATAAATACATATAGTACATGTATTTACTATATGTATATCTTCCATACGTATCAGAATAGATGTAAGCAAGGTGTTGCAAGGTCAAATATTGTGCCACCAGGGGAGGGTGCCAACATTGGCACACACTTAGTTAATGGATATAAATCAATCCTACTTCTCATCCGTAGATTTGGTTTTCATGGAATGGCACAAGCAACAGAGAGAAGGTAAGAGTGGAAGTAACTAAGATGAGCTTCCCTCAGACCAAAGGCTTATCTAGTCCAGCATTCTGTTCACACAGTGGCCAACCAGATGCCTATGGGGAGCTCAGAAGAAAAATGTGAATATAACAATAGCAACACCACACTCTCCCTTGTGTTCCTCTGCCCAGATTCAAAAATATATTGCTTCTGATATTGGAGGTGATCTATATCACGACTCGTACCCACTTATAGCTATATTTTCTAAGATACGCAAGATCAAATACAAGAACCAAAAACTGTGGAGAAAGTAAACAGCTGTGCTAGTTGATTGATGCAGAGAGGCAAAATAGTAGAAGAAACCTGAACTGCATGTCCACCACAAAACTTAAGACCACAAGAGGTTTCGGCTACTTGTGAGGAAAATACACCCCACAGTGTATCTTCCCCTTAATCTGGAGGCAGTATGGAACAGATAACAGATTCATACAAATGTAGCTCACCTAGTTTAGTCTGAGGAGAATTTGGGTTTGTTTCCCACTGAATATGCATAGCCCTGAAGCCAGGAAGGATGGTACCACCAGGTTACCCCTGGGAGTGTGACTCTGCTGCAGGTTTGAACCTCTCCAGGAAGCAAGAACCCTGTCCTTCTGCAGGTTTTCCACAGACTCTCCTTTGGTGCACAAGTTGCCATTCACAGGCTTCTCTCAGCAGTGAGGTACTTGAGGGCAGCAGCACCATACTTGCGTGACAGGTCCTGATGGAATTCTTCCCTCAGAGTCTTCAGGCAGTCCCGGTAGCTGGAGCTCCGGCGGAATTTGGATATGTCAAAACTGGGAGCATGAGGCATGTGGATCATGAAGGCATTGGGCAGGACCAGCAGCTCATACTCCTAAAAATAAAAAAAAAATGAATGAAGTCATTTATGGGGTTTGTCACCTTTGAGGCCTTTCCCAACAGCCCCAGCTCTCCTGGAAACAGGAAGAGCTAACCCAAGAGCAGTTGCTTGCAGTACACTCACCTGGGCATCAAGCTCCATAATGTGGGACACCTTGTTCCAGCCGAAGCCTACAAACCTCTGGTCATACAAGGGACAGTCACGCCTTACTACAACGTAAGGTTCAAAGTGTGGCTGCCACTCCACTTGATATGGCACTGTGGCTGTCCGCCACTTGGCATAGTCTGTTGCTGCATGGCCCTGTGGCCACACGTGGTACCTGTGCACAGAAACATGCGGGATTAGGAAAATCCTATGTGAAGGAGATCTTTGCCTCCAGATGGTCCCTTGGCTGAGAAAGAAAGGAGCAAATAGAGCACCTTAATTCTATCAATCTGATCATTTCCTTGTGCTCATGAAAAGAACTGTGTTTCACAGCTGGTCACAAAATATACCCTTTCTAACTAAATGGAATAACTATTCATTTTCTGTGAGTTTTGCTCTGTCTTTCACTTCCTATACATGTTTCCTTTCACAGCTTCAATAAAGGTTGTAACTAGGACAAGATCACCCCATAAATGTGCAGGCTGAGTGGGAACTTGTTCTTTAGGAACTCCATGGGCCTAGTCTAACACTTTAACTAGTACACTATATTGCCTTGTTTGCCTGCCCACTAGAGCTCTTCATTTATACAAACATTTGCAGCCTTGCCAGTAGAATTGCACATGAATAAAGGAGACATGGCTTCACGTCATATCTGTGCCACAGACCCACTACATGGCCTTGGCAGAGTCACCTTGGATTCAGCACCCCATCGGCTGAAATGGGAATAAAGGGGTTTCATGTCCTGAAGTGCCAGTGAAAGAGAGGAGTAGTTAGAAAGCCTGGCTGTTCCATCTCGGTAGGCCCTTTCCTAGAGATCAAATTTCAGCCAACAGAACCACTAAAATTTCCAATAAGAAGAAGATGTAAATAAAGCAAGGTCTCAATGGTGACCACAGTAAGTGGGCAAGCAGACACATGGGGAGGAAGCTGCCTTTCACATACATGGAGTATGAACTGTTTATGGCCTCGTAAGCAATAACCGGCACTTCTGAAACCAGCTATCAAACTTGAAGGCCCTTAGCCTGTTAACCATGTGTGGAGGGAAGTGGAAGGGGAGGAGGAGGATGCAGGGAGAGATGAAAATTAGGAAGGTGAATGCTATGAAGGAGAAAAGGATAAATAAGAAGGAAACCAGCAAACGAGTTAGCAGGAGCACCCCATAAATGCAAGGAACAATGGAAGGAGAAAGAAGTCTAAAACGAGGATAGATACAGAAAAACTTTAAGAGGAGAAACATTTATAGCCAGAATCAGGAAGCCTGAATTCACGTGCCGGCTTCCAATCAGCAAAATACAAAGTCGCAAAGAAAAAATGCAAAGCCCTGGGACTGGTCAAGTCCTTTGGTTCTGGGGGATGGCCCAGCAATTCTTTGAACCAGTGTCTCTGCTGCTGGCAGTGCACTCTTTCTGATCTAGCTCTTCTTACCTGAAGGTATAGAGGGAGCCCACGTCCAGCATGGAGACCAGCTCCGCTTTGGATTTGGGAAAGGTTAGGCGGTAATGCAGAGTCTCAAATGCAGGCACAATCAAAGCTGTCTTCCTTTGGGGCAGCTCCAGCTGCAGGATGGTAGTCCTGGAACACAAAGGACAACAGCGTCAGGCTTGTGGCTAGGCAAAGAATTTCAAATTACCTTTATTCCTCCTCAGTATGAAAATGGTTGGGTTGCTGGCATGTCTCATGGCCCAAGGCTGAGGGTGCCAACCAATGGTATGTGCTAGCTTTCCCCATCCTTTCAAAATCCTTGAGGGGGCAAGAATCTATAACTGCACGCAAGTTCAGAAAGGCCAAGTTAGAGGCAAGAGGCAGGAGGAAAAAGAGATGCATGTTCCAACAAGCAGGGTCACACCCAGAAGAGAGAACTAACACTATAGTCAAGGTATGGACCTAAATCCAACACTGTGTCAGCACCAGCATTCAGACCTCTATTTTCTGCCCCCTCCAGGGTGTCCCAGCCTACTGGAGCAGGTTTCAGGACTCAAGGAGTTTGCTGGAATCACTACCTCTTGATGCTGCTGGCAAAAGTATGGGAGGAGCTGTCTGGATCACAAAGCATCCACACAGTCAGTCCATGGAAGGGAAGCCTGGCTAATCCCCAGCATTCTAGTCCCTTTAGGAGAAGCACAGAAAGGTACACTCTTGCCTTATCCCAAGCCTGGGAACTCTGTGGGTCCCACAAGACACCCACCTGAGGTAATCATAGAGGCCATACATAGGCAGGAAGTCAATGTCCGTCAGGAAGATGTAGGGCGTCTGTGCGTTCTTCAGCGCTATGTTGCGCAAGAGGTTGACAGGGTAAAACTGTCCTTCCTTGTACACAATGTGATAGGCAACGTTCCTGCGGCTGCTCAGCACTTCTGAGGCCTGAGCGTAGCGCAGGAACTGCTGGGCTTCAGCATCAGACATATACAATGCCAGGCTGATAGGGCCTGTCCAGTGTTTGCAAATGGCCTCCAGCATCTGTAACCTGTTGATCAAGGAGAAAAATCAAGAGTGTCACAGACTCCCAAAAAGCAAAAGCAAACAGCCACAGACCCGAAAGCACCTGTAATATTCTACATTGGCAATATCTCAGAGCCCTGGTAAGTAATTTGGTTAATAACCTATCATTATATTCTATGATCCCCCTTTACTCCATAGCTTTTCTATTCCTTTCTCGTTGTCTAACTAGAGATTAGTATCTTAAATCATAAAAGGTTTCACAAAAGAAACCCAAAACCCAGGCTACCACTTAAGTGGTGCCAAGCCCAAGAACTTGAACAAAAACCCAGACCAGAAGACTTTCTGTGGGCATCTCTCAGCTGATAACCACATAAAAGGGTAGCTGTCAAGATCTGCAATTGTTCATCTAAGTTCCCTGCTTTTAAAATTCAAAATAGCATCTTTTGAAAGTTGCCACCACTTTCCTGGCTTTAATCCCCAGCAGACACTAATTCATGTTATTCACAAATATTTCTCAGCAGCCCACATGCTTAAAATGTATTCTTTTAAATCAGAGAGGACACAGTGCAGTCCTCCAGATGTTCTTGGACATTTCCCACCAACCTGAGCTAGAATAGCTCACGGTGAAGGATGCTGGAAACTGCAATGCAATATCTAGAGTTCTGCCCTTTACTCACCTGTTTAAATATTTAAAGAGAAAGAGAGAACAGAAGCAGAAAGTCTCAGGATAACATGTACACTCCTACCATTTGTTAAATGCAATTTATCTTTGGCACAAGAGGCCTCCTGGGGCAACAAACCCAACTGGGAGTGCCCAACACTGACCAAAGCCTGCCTTACAAACACCAGAAGCTTTGCTAAAAGAGACACCAACCACTCCACCATCCTCACCAGCTGCAGCAGCACACAGCCCCCACCTCATACCTGTCCATGGACAGCTGAGCTACAAGAGTCACATCCGTTGCATCATTTGAGGCTGGGAAGTCATACTGAAGAAAGAAGAGATGCACACGATGTTGAATAAGGCTTTGCCTCCGAAAATCATAGCAAGGATCATCTTCGTCCAGCTCCTCCAGGGCTTGCTGCAGCTGAAATGTACAGATAAGTCATGAGAAGAGGAAAAACATCAGAGTGAGATGCCAAGCTGACCTAGAGTGAAGCAGAGCATCTTGTGTGCATCTTTAAAATAGGGAGCTACCTAAGAACCTAGGGGGAGTAGGAAGCCTAAATATATATGTTAAACTGCAAGACAAGACGAATGAGCCAAAACTAAAATAAAGCATATGTATTGTTCCAGGCAAGCAGGAGAGGACGGTGGAGTGTTTTCTTAAAGTTTCCCATAACAATTTAGAGATAAAAACTGAGGAGAGCAAGCAATGCTGGCAAAAGTCTGTGGATACATCTGGACAAGGTGGGGAACAAACGGCACCTTTTGTCCCATCAGAACCCAAGGTGGGTATCTGTCAAAGGACCAGAGACCATTTTTGACCTCCCCTGGACACTCGAGGATCCCACACCCCCGCAAACATATTCCATCCCCATCCTCTTCAAAATACCCCAAGGGAAAAACCTGTCCCCAAAATGCTTTTAAGAGTCCCATGAAGTGGAATAGATGCCCTATAAAGATAATTTTGCCCTCTCTTCGGCCTGTCTTAGGCTTAAACAGCCTTGTTAAGAAACAGGAAATGGCCAACCAGGTCACCTCCATTTCACAACAAGAAGTCCTTCTGAGACCTGGAACAGCCCCTGATGGAAATGAAATTGGGTTTTCCATGTTCACAGTGTTTCAAGTGATTAGATAGATTCAGCTGCCTGAGCCAGCTAAGTTTAGATGTTCTGAAATGACAGGAAATTATTAGTTATTTAATTTTTTTTGTCTTACTTTTTTTTTAATTGGTCCAAATCCTATTGGTGCCTGCGTAAGGTTTCCGTAACTTGCCATGGCTAAATGAAGCTAATTGATCATGCGGTGCAGCACATCTTGCTCATATCCTGGCCACGTAGCAAACGGCACCAGCACCTTGTTAGTTGTGGCAAGTTATGCAGACTTTATGTGAACACCAAGAGGATTCTGGCCATTTTGTTTTTACTTCTAGGGAAGAAGAAAGGAGTTTATAGGATCTTCTTCCTTCAGTGCCAAAATGACCTGGATGCCGTAGCTATAATGATTAAACATCTTTGACTGCATTTGCTCTTTTGCTTCATACTGTAAAATATTGTGCTCCATCTGCAGGGACACAGACTTAAGGTCACCCTCAGCTGGAAGCAGAGCTGGAATGCAGATACCTCATCTTAAAGAAAAGAGAGTGGACCAAAGGTCCAGGGGTAGCAGATAGTATAATATGACCCACACGCAGAATTTGGGAATCACCACCAGCCACACAAGAATGCACAGGACGTCTGTAAAGGCCTTCCAATTCAGACATGAGAGGAAGACAACAGTGAGGCAGGTTCTTACCTGGCCACTGGGGAAGCTGGGAAGGCTGGCACAACCAAAGAGCTCTCTGCGCAGCAGGTTGCCATCATACTCCAAGAAGGTCAAGTAGAGGTTTCGGAAAAACTCCACATGCTTGTTCTTCACTCGCAGCTTCTTGGGAGAGTTCCAGTGAATTACCTGAGAAGATCATGTTAAAAGCTTAGAGCCTGCCGAGGATGCCACCCATACCACAGCATCGGCAAGATGTATGAGCTCTCCAAGCAAACACCGTATCCAGAGATAAGAAAAGTTAAGCTTCTTGGATTTACAGTTCCCAAAATACCGGCCACCCTGGTCACTGCAGGACAAAACATCTTGAGGGCCATGCTAGATGGACCACTTTGGATGCTGTAGTCCAAAACAGTTCACTTCTTCCCAACTCCGTTGCCTGTCTAAGCTGGAGAGGCTAGAATATTCTGCCAAGGAGAACTGATCACAATTAAAGAAATCCAGGGAGTTTCAGCCAAGGAGTCCACAACCAAAACAAAAACAAGATAAAAAAAGTATCTTGGCAGATTAAACAGATAGGTTTCAGTGTATCTGAAGAAGTGGGTTGTAACCCACAAAAGCTCACACTGAATCAAATCTATTGATTTTTAAGGTGCCATAATAGTTTGGCTGTTATTTTATTTTCATTTTTTATATACAGTAAGACCGTGGTATCTGCGGGAAATCGGTTCCAAGTCCTCCAGCAGATGCCAAAAAACAAGGTAGTATAAAATGTTATACATTGCATGGTCTCGGGCTCCCTCTAATGGCCAGTTCTGGTAAATACATATAAAAAATATTTCTGTTTTTTTATTTAGTATTTTAAGGCAGTGGGTAAATGAATCAGTGGATACTGATCCCATGGATAGGGGGTTCCTACTGTACTATATACTGACAGAAATCAGCCAAGGAAGAAATACTCACCTTGAGATCAGACACCTCCGTATAGCACTGCTCTGAACGGGTGTGATCAGAGAGCTGCACATTCCAGAAGCAAGGGAGCCGGTACACTAATGTTGGGCTCTGTTTGATGACTGCATTGAAGATGTCCTAGAAGAGAGATTGCAGTTTGCACTCTGGAAGAGGAGAAGGGCCCAGCATAAAGGGATGCATGGAATGTAGCCAGGAGAAAACAAAGTGGTCTTTATCATATGCAACACCCTGCCTCTGCCCAAGATGTCAGAAAGGGCTGAAAGGATAGTCAGGCATGCGAAACTCAGACCCACTTGCCTGGTCTGCCAGCGAAGTGGACAGCATGCTCATGAGCTCCTGCTCAGCTGTCAGCCGCCACATCTGCTCCCAGCCCATTCTGCGTAGGCGCTCCAGCAGCAACAGGATCACACCTAGGTAGCAAAAGAAACTATGAACTCCTTGACAAGACAAAAGTTCCCAATGTATTCCTGGGTCTGGCTCTGAATAACGGGTGTATTTGGAAAAGGAAAGATCCCAGATCCCAAAGCTTGCCATGATCTTCAATCTTAACTGCACCACCTCTAGGTTTGGGTTCCAGTGTAATTCCTGTACTGCATCTTCAGGGACCAACCAGCAGTTGGAGAACTTACCTTCTCTGCAGTGGAAGGTGGGCAACTGCAGCCATCCACCTACAAATCCCATCAGCCCCAGCCAACATAGCTAATGGTGAGCAGTTGTGGAAGCTGCACTCCAGAAGTATCGGGAAGGCCTAAGCTGCCCACCCAGGTTTTGCATACAGAGAATGATAACTCCTCAAGAAGGCCAAAACCATCCTTGGAGAGACAGCTTGGCCCAGGGCAGTGTGCAGAAGTGACTCTCCTCTTCCTCTGTATGGCTGTCCTCATCTTGACACACATTCCCAGCATTCTTCTTAAATGTCTCCCCCTCACACACACATAGTGAGTTTCTAACAGTCACTCAAAGTGCACACTCTCCAGCTGGCACATGCATGCCCATGGGCCCAAGGATTTCCAAGAGGAAAGACCATTCACTGAGTGGCCTGCAGGCCTTTACATGGCTGTGAAAGGGGAGACCGGTCAAAAAAGGAAGGAGGGAGCAGGCCCACAAAAGTCCACAGCAGGCTGCCAAGGGCCTGAAAGAGAACGCTTGGGCAAGCCTGGGAAGAGAACGTTGTCATTAACCCCTGGTGTGCCTGCCTGGCCCTCCTGTCTGCTAACTTGCAAGGAAAGAAAGTAACTGGACAGACTAAGTGAGACAGGCCCAAGCCTCTGTTCCAGGGGCAGGAAGGAACCCATGCTTGTTTCCCACAGAGAGCTGCTCTCACACAAAGAACCATCATTTACAGTATTTCTCCACAGCTGGCCCTACGGGGCAAGCAGTTCTTGGCACAACCACCAGGTGGGGCCACAAAATCCTCATGACCTGTCAGGATAAACAGCAGCTAGGTTGATTTTGCCCTCTGGGGCCAGTAGAGAACAGTTTCCCTTCTTCCAGGTGAGAGGCCTTCAGGTATTTGCACTGTGTTCTTCTGTTCCCTTTCAGGAAAATCTTCTTGTGCTCTGCAACCTAAGATTTGGTCACAGTGACACATGCATTGGTTACATCCCAGCTAGATTACTGTAACTCTACGTGAGGCTGCTTATGAAAAGGGTCAGGAAACTTCAGTGAGTCCAAAACACAGCAGCCAGATTGCTAACTGGGGCTGGGCACAGGGATCACATAACCCTCCTGTTACAGCAATTCCACTGGCTGCCAATCTGTTCCTGGGCAGAATTCAAAGTGATGATTCCAACTATAAAGCCCTAATTGGTTTGGGCCCAAGCTATCTCAAGGACCGCCTCTCCCTTTATGAGCCTTCTTGAGTTTTAATATCAGCAGGGGAGGCCTTCCTCTCAGTCCTGCCACCTTCACAGGTGTGTCTAATGGGGACACAGGAGATGGCCTTCTCTGTTGCTGCTCCCAGACTCTGGAACTCCCTCCCACAGGAGGCCAGACTGTCTCCATCTTTACTGTCCTTCCGCAAGCAGGTAAGGACCTTTCTCTTCAGGCAAGCTTTCCGTTAATGATTGGCTGTCTGAAGGTTGTTGTTTTTTCAATGGATCATTATACCTTACTGCTTTGAATATGTTTTGGTGCTGCTTGTCTTTTTGGTACTGTATTCATTGATGCTTTTAGTATTATATATTCATTGTTACTAACTTAAATACTGTCTTTTAATTGCTGTAAGCTGCTTTCAGTCCCTTTTAAGGAAAAAGGTGGCAAACAAGCAAGCAAGCAAGCTTCCCAAGTCCCCTCAACTGCTCATCAAAGGAGTTGTTTTCCTCATGTCCAAACTAACTTGCAAAAGGCAAACCTGCGAAGTTCACAAGATGCACAGGGATATCTGAGCCTGGATTTTCTTCACATACAAACTCAGGGCTCAAGCTACCATCCGAAGGGAGCAGGAGCTTGCTCACTCCAAATGGAAGCTATCACAGTGCCTAGAAACTCACCCGTGTGTGTATGTATGCTTGCACCCTTCAAGAAGCACCCTTGTGGAGGCTGTGAAACTTACCCGTATTGAAGCCACGCCCCAGTGCTGGCCATGGTCGGTGGTTCTTCCAGAGGTTCCCAAGGTACCAATCACTTTGGTTTTCCACCAACCCAATCACCTGTTTGTCTGGATTAGAAGAGAAAGTAAATGAGATGAAATGCAGCCAGCAGGCTGTGCCTATTGACAGCCTTAGACGGGCTTCCAACTCAGGACTCTGGAACCCAGGATAGATGGCTTAAGTCCTGGAAGCCAACCAATGGAGGCAGCCCACAGCTTGCTTTAGGTGATAAATCAGCTTGGAAGAAGCACAGTAACTAGAAAGACCAGTAATGTAGAAAATAAGTCAAGGACCAACAACAGACCAAGAATCAAGGACCAACAAAACTGCCAAAATCATCAGCTCAAAAGACTCTGAGCATCTCTTCTGAAAAGAAGACCAAGAGGTCTTAAATGCCTGTCACTTACCTGAGAACTTCCCAAAGATAGCCCATAGTTCAGCAATGTCCGTGGCAAAGGTGATGTCTGTGTCCAGGACAATGACCTTGGAGAGATTGGAGGGCAGAGCCTTGGTAAGTGTCAGCTTCATCAACCCGTAGATTCCAGAGTAATGTTTGTTTGGGATCCAGGAAATATCTGCCTGCAACAAAGAGAGAGAGACATGTTCAAGACAGGAGAACAGCAGGGCACACAGGTCCAATTTGTGGACAAAATTAACTTTCCATGGCTAGAAAAAAGGAGATTGTGCCATAACTGCCGGGAGAGGTGGCAGCACCAAAGCAGCCCGTATGGATTTACAGAGATCTAAACATCACAGCCCGGCTACATGAGTGGCAGAGAAATGCTTACAGGCTACCACACGGATGAGCCCTTCCATGTGACTTGTCTCTGTGCTGCCACAGAGCTTTCTGCTTGCTAGATGGCAGAAGTATGATAGATAATGCGGGGCCTGGTCCAGAGTTTGGAAACAACCGATGACAACTAAAAACAATACCTGTGACATGATACTTTAGCAAACCAAGCTCTTAAACAACGTATCATGGAGGTGGAGAGGCAACATGATTTGGGAGCAATATCAAATAGTATTTCTTTGGATAAAGCGCTACTGCCTTTTAAACCAGCTAACTACCTTTACTCACTGTTAATACCCAAATATCGTAGAGCCTTTACCCTTGCCTGACTAAATGCATTACTATCGGCAGGACTAGAAGGGAAGTATAAGAAAATTCCATTCAATGTAGATGTTCTTGTAATTTGGGTGCAATAGAAACAGTTACGCATGTTCTTCTGTACTGTCCTTATTATGTTGATATTCGGAGGAATTTTATTGAACCTCATCTAAAATTACTCCCTGGGCACTCTGAGGCTTTTTACACGCTTTTATTGCTGTCTGGACGCAATATAGATATCTGGTACAATGTGGCGAAATTTCTTGCAGCTGCTGTTAAAATCTGTGAAAGGAAGGTTTTAAAAATTACTTGATTTTAGTTATTAGTGGGAACCTGAAAGGGAGACTAAGGTAGTATAATGTATTACTTTGTTAGGATGCTTTTAACTTAGTACATGTTTTTATATATGTGTTTTACTGTTTTTTTGTACATTTATTTGTACGTTTGGATATGGTCTATGACCATATTAAACTTGATCTGATCTGATACTTTTGGGGAAAGCAGGGGTGAGGGGAGAACATCACTTTTTTTTTGAAGGAGTACAACAATTGATAGGATTATTACTTTTTGGTGTGATGATTAACACTACCTAGTTACTTCTTCAAAGTTGCTTTGGGGAGCAATGGGGAAGGATTTAAGCGTACTTTTAAAAATACATAAAATGTAACATTGTCACTCTTTAAATAGCAAACATTATTAGCAAGTCATAGTGGGATGGAAGACTAACAAATTACTTTTTAAAAATAATGTTGCACACTCTGGTCAATTCACCATAGTCTGTACAGATGCAATTCAAACATATCTCCATGATTATTCATGTGCAAGAGACCAGCAGGTCTGCCCCCTCAAAACAAAATTATCCAGGCACTAGCAAATGTTATTATCTTGGGTTACTTCCTGTACAATAGAATGTGCTGTGCTCTTTCTCAGACACTGTGGAAAGACCTCAAGAAGCATATTGGGCTCATCTAGAATCCCAAATTTGATGGTCTCTTGGTAAGGGACCCACAACATTCCTGCCCTATGGCTTGCTCATCTGCAGTCCTCAGTACCTCTTTCCCATTATTGTCCCAGAACACACAGGGATACAGATAAGGAGGGTAGATTCAGTTTTGAAATAGTTCCACAGTTCAGTCTGGAAGGCACTTCCAGCAAATTTGGCTTGATCACATGACCAGATGCTTGAAACTAGAGACAGGCATGAACCACTGGTTTGGCAGTTTGTGTTGGTTCATTTTTCGTCTGAACATTAAAAAAAGAAATTGGCACGAACCCCCAAACCGGCAATTCGTGCCCATCTCTATTTGAGACACTAAAGTGGTCACAGCAGGACTGCTGTTTTTCCACACTTAACAACTTACATCAAACACATACAATGCTGCCACAGACAATATCAATGGAGCTGCTGTATTTATCCCTCGCACCAGAACAAAAGAACTCCATGTCAGAAATCCACAATTTAAGTCTGATCTCTTCCACAGCTTCAGTTATAGAACAACTGTGTGTATTTAGGATGTCAGAAAGTCCTCACAGCACAATCTCAGAATCTGACTCCTTGCAAATCTCAAACAATAATAAATAATGTTTCTAGTCCTTTTGATTATGGTAAGCAGCTTTTATATAATGGCTATATAATGGCTGGGAATGACTTACAAACCAGAGCGGAGCTGGCATCATGCCCAGTGAATATTAGGTATGGTTTAAAGGCGTTGAACAACGCCACAGCTTTTCTGCATGGGCTCTGCTCCAGGCACCCTTCCCTAATCTCCTTGTCTCTTTTTTTCATTTTGCCAAAAAGATTAACGTTCTTGGAAGTCTGAATAGTGGAATATTATATTTAAATTAATTATATTTACATATAATTATTTCAAGCCCACGGCTTGGCCATTCTTCTTCTGCAGAGTTAGGCTCAGCCTTGAAGGGGGTTTAAGACTTCTTGGATCCAATACAGCTTGTACCTCCACACTGTTTCTTATTGAAGCCAATGCCTCTTTTACTTTGAGAGTGCAGACACACTTGCAGCATTTCTAACCTCTGCAATGAGCCAACTGAATAACACCCAGTACACTTGTGAAGTGAATGGCACTGTCACAAACACGGATGCACTACCCATTGTGGGATCTTTTCCTACCGAAAAGATTCAAATCCAATCAGTGCATCTGCCTTGAAGAAAATAGTAACAGCAAATGAACAAGCAGCAAGTAATGGAAGAATCAGTACCTCTTGGCAGAAGGTTAGAATTAGTAAGACATATCAGCATTAGTTGTAACATGTTTGTTTTCTAGGTAATAAGAACCATATTTTCTGGGTAATAAGGATCATAGTATTGATTTTATTTACCATTTTTAATATGTTTGTTTAATTCTTTTTAAATATTTATATACTTGCCATTTTTAGCTTCTAAATATTGTATTTTTATTATGTAAGCTGCCTTGGTTCTTTTTAAGGGGAAAGGTGGGGTAAAAATATTTATTAATTATTTATTAATTTAAAATATTTTTACTAAAAATATTTTAAATTAATAAATATTGTTCCTTCTTAACATTTCAATAGGAATTATGTAAATTCGATGATCCATAGGGTTCATTAAAGCTCTATAGTTCTAAGATGATGGTGATGATGATAATGGTCATCATCATCATCATTACTACTACTACAATTTTGGAAACATATTACAAATTAAGTAGCGCACTCTAAGCAGCACTCTGGGGGACAGGAGCTTTGTGTGAGGTATCTATTTTATGCAGTGGAACAAGGATCTCCTACAACTATGAGGTTTCCCTCTGACTTGCTCCAACAGGCAGAAGGAATCAATCAGTGAGGCTTAAACCATTCAGCTCCTGAATAGGAAGGCAACCCTCTGCAAACCAGCTCATCTCTAAGCCACAGGTCGGCCACAGAAGAAAGAGAATGGAAGGAGGAGGGGAGAGAGAGCAAACAGAGGGTGCTAAAAAAATCCAGAATCCCTGTAATTAACCTGAAAACAGGTTATCGGTAAGGGGGGGGGGGGGATTCAGCAGTTGCATTAAAAATAGGAAAGCACACATAACCACAGGCCTACCCAACAGCTCCGTGAATTACTAAGGAAGTAGTAGGATGTCCTCTGACCACTGCAAAGACTGGACAGCTTCTGGTAAGTATCAACATTCCTTTTTCATGCAATAGCAGAAGACTAACCTAAGAAGATCATCCCACTCAGAGCTACTGCCCTATTCAAGGTTGGCAAGAGCTGCTAGACAACTAAAATGCAAAAGAAATGATATATTTCTGAAAAAATCAAGTTAGAAAGGCAACCCTTCACTGGAACTATCTTCTGTAGAACTTCTATCTATCCAAAAGAGGATTCAGCCAAAGCAAGGGTATCTAGCTGTAATGCTCAGTAAAGGTAAAAGGAGAGTTCCCCATTGCTGCTCAAGAAAAATCTAAGAAGAGAGTCCTGGTGCTAAAGGCAACCAAAGTAAGAGCACTCTGAAAGGAATGAAGATGTATCTTTCTAGGCAATGTCAACCTAGAACCCTCGTAAGGCAAGTTACAAGGCTTTCAACCGTCCGGCAAAGGTGGTCTTTCATACTCTTCTACCCCATCATGCCTGGATAGAAAGAAAACAAACATGGAATCAATAATCTGAAGGATTTCAAATAGATCTTAGTTGCTCACTGAACATCCAACAAGTGCCACTGCTTCTTCTAAGGGTCTACATGGATTTGGACAGAAGGCAGGAAAGATTAATCTTTTTAGACCTCTGAATGATTTATCCACATGTTGCACAACAGGGCCAGGCTGACTGCTCAGCAAAGGTTAAATGACACCTTATTCAGATCTAGCAAGAAAGCACCCCCTAATCCTGAGACCTGCCTTCCTGAAATGATGTCCACCAGAAAAACAACTTTCCAAGACAAGTGTTCCAATGAAACGTAATGGTTCAAAAACCCCACTATGTTTGTGGGAACAGACAGACAGAAGGACTGGATGGGTTGCCTAGGGTGAAACCCCTGCTTATTCCACTATGAGTGCTGTTCTCTGCCCTTTCTGAGTTTACAGTGGGGGTAAAAAGACTGAAAAGGATGCTGAAAAATGTCAACCTGATTTCTTGTCATCCTGAACAAACAATTTGGTTCTCCCATATGGAAAACCAAACAGAGATTATTTGTGGCCAGAGTAGCCACCTGCCAGTTTTTGAGCCATATTTGGTTTTCTCACTGGAACAGCTGCAGCTTGAGCCCTTGCAGAGCATTGAATGGAAACATCAGAAGGAAAGGGTGCAGCCTTTATTACTTCGTTAACACTCCAGCAAAGCCTGCCATTACTCCAAGGAATTTATTTAAGTATTTCTCTAGCCAATAAAAAAGGAAGCTGTTCTTAATCGACCCAGCAGGAGAAGTTCTAAAAGCAAGAGTCAGTGCTTCATGGGCCTTCTTTAATGCAGATTCAGATCATCTGCCCTCTTTTATTGACAGTGTCCTACACACTTTGGGCATAAATAATTAAGAAATGAGAGTTGTAACAAAAGCATCCATTAAAGGAACTTTGGGTCCATCCATTAACTTTTGAGATAAACTGGAAAATTTCTTAACAATCTGAGACAGGTAACAACTCAATTTGTTCCACTCTTCTCTAACTAGCATCGTAAACATGCTCGGAAAAGGCACATTGTGAGGAAAGAAAGGCTTTTTAAAGAATTTCCCTTGAACCTGGAAGATCAGGGTCACTAGACTTAACTAGAAGTTCTGGGCACTTTAAATCAAATATTTGATTCTTTCTCATAATGTCAGACTAAAACCTTGCATGTGACAAAGGCAGGAGGACTGAGTAGTTCCTCCTAAGAAACCTCTCAGTCATCTCTTATGTATGGGAGCAGAAGAGACTGCAACATCCCCTGTCCTATCCACGGGGAAATTAGTAGACAGCCTAAACTGTTTGGAGCCCTCAGCATGCTTTAAGGGAACTAAAGAATCTGACTGGGGCTCCTGTTCAGTTAATTAGCATTTCAAAATGGCACCTGCTACTTTTCACACCATTCCATGTTGAAGACATCAAATGGGGCCTGTGCAAGGAATTGGGACTTAAACTGCCCTTTCTTTGACTAGGGAACAGGTTGGCAATCCAAACAAGGGGAGGATGGGGGCGGGGAGAGGGGAAATCCTGACCCGACCAACAGCATTGCCAGAGGTTCTGAGGCCTGGAGAGGGGTGGATTAGCAAAAGCTGCCTCCTGATTTCACTGCAATCTGTTTCCAAGAGCAGCAATTAAAAGCCTTAATTCCTGCTGTCTCAGCAGCCATGTCAGTGTGCAACATGATAATCTGTTGTATCCAACAACAAAACTGAGACCGCAGAATGTCACCACATACGATGGGGGAGGAGGGGAGCATGAAGCCACCACTGTGGTCCTACTTCCCTCCTGGAACCACGCCCTATCTCCTGAAGAAGTTGGTGGGAACTTGGAGTCAGGTTCTATTTGTCTTTCTTTGCGCTCCCCACTGCCAAGAGGTACACGTGTGTGACTCTCACCTTCTGAGGAGGAGGCAACGGCTGTCCTAACTCTGACCGTGATAGGGTTGCTGGCCTCACCAGGGAGCCACCAGAAGAAACAGGATTATACTCTCCACACTGAGAATAAGCCACATTCACCAACAGCAGGAAGAAACATGGCAGAAGTAGAGAAAAGAAAAGGCTCTTTCTTCTTTAATAGGAAAGAAATTGACAGCAGAGTGACTACTGTAAGAGAGGCAAGAGAGCAAAGGCAGGAAGTGGCTGGCACAGAGCTGCCCTCCCACTCAGGACCTGCCCAGCTCAAGCCTCATGGGTTGATTCTTCTTGCCTATGGGAGCAAATGGGAGGGACAGCCCCAGCTGTAAGGTGTCCTTCCTTACTCTATTAAAATAGCCATATTAATGTTATTGCATTTGTGTAACAGAATTAAACATAACATTGGCAGTAACACATTTATAATGTGTCACTGTATTCACTGTTCATGAGTAATGAGTAACAAGCCAGTCATTGGAGCTTAATGGAAAACAACAAACTTGTTACTTTTTTTAAAAAGTATGCTCTGCTTTCTTCTTCAAGCCCAACAATTCCCATCACTGGGCCTTCCCAGCAGAGCTGCTGACATCACTTAAACAGAGGATCTGGAAGGGGAGGTTCAAAAGGAGCACAAGAACAGGGGGGACACAAAGTTAAATCCATCTCTCCTGCCTTCAGGTCATCCGCATTGTAGAAGCTAATGTGGACCGAGGGCACCACCCAGGACTGGAACAGGGTCTGCAGGATCTGCCTGGCCACCGAGTCAGTGATGAGATGGAAATGAAGTGGGTTCTTCCTGCCAAGGGAGAAAAGCATTCCATGCTCAGAAGAGGTGGAAGCAAGATTTTAAAGAAATAGGTCAACCCCAACACAATTTTAAAAAGATAAAGAAAACCAGATATTCTATCCCCCCTGTGATGCAGCTGATATTTTATGGAGTGCCTCCCCACTTATTGGCCATGGAGCACAGCCATCCTGGGACCCTCTCCTCCCTGCAATAATGTGATATCTTGGCAGCCAGAACTAGAAGGGAAAGAGTAGGAGCCAGAGGACCAGAACAAGTTTCCCTTCTGCCATTCTCAGCCGTGGAAGCCAAGGGGCAGAAAGATATCGTATCCTGATCTCTCAAACTGATAAGGTTTGGAATAGCCAAAGCCTTGTTATCTGCATTAAGGAAAGAAGCATATTACCCACCCCAGCTTCTTCTTTATGGTTACCTGTGGAAGAGGATGGATTTCACCAGGGTAACGACATCTCGACTTGCATTGTATCCAGCGCACACAATTGCAACATGGAGGAGCTGTTTGGAAATGCAAGAACATGTCAGGCGTGCTAGCACTGAAACCCAGCTCACTGTAAGAAACTATATCCCCTTCTCTTGCTTTCTTCCTTTAGAGTTGGCCTGGACATTTAGAACTTCCTTCCCCCATCATAAAACATGGAAAATAAACTGGCCTGCTAAAGTCTTTTTCTTTGCACCCCTCTAAGGGCTGGGTGAACAGAAGGAGAGAGTCACTTTCTCCCACCGTAAAAAGGATAAAGCAAAAATTCGATAGGAAGCTGAACATGGTCAGAGTTGGAAATGAAAGCACCCATCAACTAATGCTACTTTCTTGCCCTGTAAGACTGTTGCACAAATAGCTCCTTGAGGCAGATGGAAGCATTATATCTTCCCTCTGTTGCGAAATTCACGTCACAGGAGGAGGAGGAAGCATGATAAAGCTACATCCTGGATTTCCAGGAATGCAGTGAGTCAAGGGGCTGGCCCTCCCAACACACTTCTCATTGTGACCGGCAAGGTTTCCCTCCACAGTTCTTGGGCCACAAAGTACTCTCACACGGTGTGTTGAGAATACAGTGGGGCATCCTCTTTACCTCACATTTCTGAACCATCCTCTGCTTTGGGCAGCCAGTGCGGTTGTTCTGTCCATCCTGGTCCTCTGTGAACTCTCCCCTTTGCTGGCTGCCATCCGTTATATCCAGCGTTTCATCCTGTGCCTGAGAATGACTGAGCTGAAGTCTCAGCAGCTGGTTTTCCTCTTCCACTTTTCGAACTTGGGACACCAAAGCTTCACGGTCAAAGTATCGGCTTGACTGTTCCCCAAAGCAAGGAGGAAGCATGAGGGGACATCCATCTGTAGAAGGAATCCCCAGAAACAGGGCAAAGGTGAGGGCAAAACAACCTCGTCCACAACGTTCTCATTCAGGGCAGGCAAGTGTGCCCCCTCCAAGGTGTTGTTGGGAGTGCAAAGTCCATTATTCCCTCCCCCTCCCACCGCCCCCCAGCCAGTGTAGGCAGTGGTGAGCAATGCTGAGTATTATAGTTCAACAGCCTCTGGGGAGCCACACTTTATCCACCAACCCCTGCTTTGATTAAAAGGTTAAACCAGAAAAAGCAGCAGCAAATGCCAAATTCATCAGAATGGAAACGAAGGTTTAACGCTGTATGTATTTGTTCAACTTGTTTGTGGTTGTTAAATTCACACCCTGAGCATTTCTACCTCAACAACACCTTACAAAATGCACTTTCAACCTTTTCCACCGCTTTGCAGTGTACCTATTCAGACGCATTACACTCATGAATATCTTTCTCTTTTGTTGATTACTTTAAAAAGAAAATTCTTCATGTTGCACAGCCCGTTGAGTACTACAAAGCAAATGCTCCTGGAAGGAATGGGTGACAAAACAGAACAATATTGAATGGTGAACAAAAGGGAAACCAAAATGATCAAGGGAAGAGATCTACTCTTGTATACAAAAAAAGAGGCTATAACATCTGGGTTTTTTAACCTTAAAAAAAAAGGCAGATAACAGGCAATATAAAATTATGCATGATGTGGAGAAAGTGGACAGGAAGCAGCTTTTTTTCAATACAGCTGAATGATGAGAGGCTCGCCACAGATCAAAAGGAACTACATCTTCACAGGGCACACAAAGGAAGCAGGGACTGTTCTGCTAGACGCAGCAGTGATCTCCACTGATTTAGGAAAGCTGTAGAAGGGGATTTGACAAGTTCATGGAGAATAAGGCTACTCAATGGGCTACCAAGCATAATGACTTAATGCTAATTCCATAGAAGAGGCAGCATGCTTCTGTGGACCACCTTCTGGAGAACACAAGGGGAAGGCACTCATGTCTTGCTAGCGGGTGCCCCACAAGGATCTTGTTGAACACTGTGTGAACAAAATGCTGCATCAGGTAAGACCTTTGGATCTAGCACTTATATCGTCCTGTGCCTTTAAGGGACCAAATCTTCAACGTCACCCACTGCTAGGACTAGAAGGGCAGGGGGGAAAGGTGGACAACTCCATGTGTCTTTCTCCAATGAGGGCTCCAGCTACCACCAAGCCACTTTTCAGGAGGAATAACCAACCACATGATAGCCAGAGCCCCCTGCCCCCGTCCCCCGCTCCTTGCCTGGATGCTGTTATTAGCTCTGTGCCCAGGCTGATGCAAGCTGCGAGTAGTTCTCTGGTGAGGCCATCAGTTCTGGGGATGGGGGTATGGCCTGTCTCTTCACCTGGACCAGAGCAGGAAGTCTAAATGTATATAAACTATCTTGAAGACGTAAATAGTAGAAAGCTGGGAAATAAATCCATTTAACAAAAAGGTCGCTATTGGGATTACTGTTTAATTCCCCTATAACTGGAAGCTAAGCCAAACGCTGTTTCTATATGGAATGTGTGTGTGTGTGTGTGTGTGTGTAAACAGGTGTGTGCACTGTGCTGTGAGGAATTCAGAAACACTTTCTCTAAGGCAAAGAGAGCAGAGGCCAGCTTCCTCTCCGCACAGCAAGACCACACATCATTCAAGGAAACAGATCCATCCCTGTCCTCACTCACACTCTAGATTACCCATAAAGAGGTACAGCCAGGAGATGAGGAAGACCAGAGTCACTGTGGCAAGCAATAGCTTCAGCTTCCCACGCCATGGACACAGCATGATGGTCACAAAGGTCATGTGGGCAAACCTAGCCTCGCCGGAGCCAGCATCCTACACCCTGCAAGAGAAAATAAAGGGCATACAAGAGGGAGGTTACTAGCAGCCTTGATACCCCCTTAGCATCCCCCAAATAGGCCCAGGAAACCTTAGCAAACCTGGCTTTCCAGACCCAAAAATATTCAATCAGCAGCAGCTGCCAAGCCATCGATCCTATGCAGAAAGGTATGAATCCTGGGGACTTTGTCTAGCTAACAGAAGCACTACCTCCTGACTTGAGTTCAGGGGCCCTATCTCTTCCTCTATCCTAACACACACACACCCGGGCAGCAGGGGCCCCATTCACTTTCCAAATGGCCAGAGAGTTGCTGGGGTGCTTTGCTACATGCCAGGACTGGGTAAGCAGTCACCAGAGACCATTAATGGTGATATTTGTGGTTGCCAATGAAAACTTAACAATCCCATTTTCACAATCCTGGCAATCATCTCTGGGCCTGCCCACCAGGCAGTAGCTGGACGAACAGCAATGATCCTCCCTTGTTTTCCAGCTTGGCTGTGGAGGATTTGCTAGGAGACCTCCTACTGTGCAAACAAAATCCTGATAAAGTCACAGCTAAGTGTCTCATTCTGCCTCAGAGCAGGCAGTCTCCTTGAAAGCAATTGAGCCATCCAACACTGATCCAGCCAGATAAGAACACGGAGAAAGGTCATGTAGGAGATGAAGACCCCTGTTTTATTAACAGACTGGGTTTTTTTTTTAAGGTACCCAGAACACTATTCACCCCTGCAGGAGAGAAAGATGGCACATACCATCTGTGTCTTCTAGAAAAAGCCCACTCCGCACAGCTTCTTCTTGAGATGTCAGAAAGAAGACAAAGGGATCACGCTATGTCACAGGTCTTGGCACTTCAAAAATACTCCTTCAAGGAGCCAAGCCAAGCCAAGCCACCAAAAATATCTCCTGCCAGGGAGCGTCTTCCAGCCCAATGTAACAGCAAGTGTGGATTGTTTGCTACAGTATTTGGTTTGGAGATAAGGGAAGGGGGAATAAAAGGATACTCAAGTCCCAGCTCAGCCAGGAATGACCTTGGGAAGAACATCTTCTCTGAAACAAATCTACCTATAAGATTGTGGAGGAGGACAAATGACACAACAGTTCAGAAGCGCTGCATATGCTGAAAAGTGCTACAGAAATAATGAAACTAATAATATTGGTTGCAATGAGCAGCCTGACCAGTACATACACTATACACTACTAATCCTTCCAAGTTAGTACGAAATTAATTGCTGTTGTTTTTAAGTTTGGACAGAAATGTTAACATCAGAATGACTCAGGATCTGTTCTCAGTATCAAGGTTAGTTCTACAATGAGCTGCTCGTAGCTATATATTTACAAAAAAAAAAAAAAGATCAAAAAACCTAATACAAACTAACGATCTTTGGGCAAGAAACAAACAAGGAAAAACATTTTGTCTGTAAATACGGTCTTAGAACTATGTTAGTATTACGGGAACTGAGATTTACTTTGTAGTTGAAACTTTAATATTCAGGTTGTATTTTGGTAATGCAGGAAGTAGTATTTTAAGTTTTAGAAACTATCCCACAACCCGTCACAACTATATAAGATATGCATTTTCAATGCATCAACTACTACAGTATAAACAGGAAGAGTCTACACTGCAGCTTCTCCTTTTCCACATGGCTGACTGGGCAAATACAGAAGTACCTAGCCACCCATTAGGCTTTGCACAGTGAGCTTAAGAGTGTCTTGGGGGAGGCACATTTTGCCCGTAATATAACCCGGTGTCCTGTCACTGTGCTATAGCATCAAAGAGAGAACACAGAATTGCGGTGTGGCCCTCTGGCTGGAGGGTATGGGCTCCCAAGCACTGAGACGCAGATAACAGACAGAGGACCTCGAGATGGGAAAAGTTATTTTTCTGGATTGTAACTTCCTGACTCACATAGCCATCAAGGCAGTGGCCATCCTGGTGGTGAGAAATGAAGAGTGGTAGCCTCCCGCCCACAAACGTGTTTTCTTAACTGTACCCAAAAGCAAGAGACAACAGAAATCCACTCTCTCCAATAAGCTGTGTCATTCAAATGGCTGAGTCTCCACAAAATGTAAATGTAAAGGCCCTGAGCTGCTTTCTTTCAAATGTGCCACGCCTTCCCTTCAAACCCTGCAAGCCTCGTGGTCCCACAAGCTGGTTCTACTTCCGGCAAGTGCTAGTGTATGACTGAACCACGGCATCTGACCCTCAGCCCAGAACAATTCCACACACACACACACCCCCGCCTCCCATGGATCTGGAGTGCTGGCATCTGTCTTCTGTCAGGAGCAGCCTTGGCACTGGGTCAAGTGGCTATGCTCCGCTGTTCCCAATTTTGGAGCCTTCTGACGGCTTCCTGCCACACTGGAGCTACAAACAATGCTCCCAGACTTTGATGGGACCAAACTGATCACAAGGGTTTCAGTACCGCCAGTATTCTTCAGCTATATAAAGTACCTGACACAGACATCTCCATGGCTGCCTCAAGCAACCTGTAGCATATAAAAATCACATTTAGGACCATTTCAGCTTTTTTTAAATTGAGGTGTGTTTTTTTTTTTTACAAGAAAGCTGGTATCTATTTAAAATTAAATAAACAAAGAGAACATAAAGAAAGATGGAAAAAGTGAAAGAAAATACTCATGGATCAGAGCAGCAAAAGAGGCAAGGTATCTGAATTTGCTTTAGCTATCAGATTTTAATTTTCCCCCCACATGTTTTCATCCTGTTTTTACGTATGCCATTGCTGTTTCAGCTGTTCCAGAATTCTCTGAACATGTGAGCTACCAACTGAAAGGTGGAATGCAAGTATCCCAACAGACAAATTATCTCGTATGGAAAACAGCAAAGCTTCTTATCTGGCTGGCAAGGATTTCAATATTCCTGCTTTTTGAACTATCCATAAATCATTATTTCAGTACATCAGCAGCCCAACTACGGGCACAACCTGTGGATGTAAATAGGTAACAACTGTGTATTTTAAGAGTTTACATTTAAAAAAAGAAAGAAAGAAAGCATATTGGTGCTTATAAAAAAAAATGGTGTATAGAAATATTGTGTAAAGCAGTCACTGTAAAAAGCTGTACACAGAAATTCCATTTCCCTTTAGATGTGGAGGCAACTATTCCTGCATCAAACCTCCATCTCCAGTGACTGGCAAGTACTAGATGGAAGCCAGAGTTTCTCGTATGATTTTTTTCCGGCTTAGCACCCCACTGCTCACAAAATTAATGCCAAAACCTCTCAACCTCCTGTGTTCTGCTGCATTCCTCAGACAGTCACGAGGCAATTACCAAGCAGACAGAGGCTCCATTTAGGCAGACGGGTCATTGGCTAAACCAAGTGGAAAACACATTCATGGCTGGTCCCAGATTTTCCTCCTTTCCCTGCTCACCAGAGTACAAAGGCCTCGACACCTGCGCCTCTCCACTACTAACATGTTCTGCAAAGAAAGCCCAGGGATTTACATGACTTGCTTTCTTTGCACGTGTGCAAAAGGTGGAAGCCCATAGTGCGCCACCTGCTTCTTGTGGTAAGAGTGGTGGGTCAAAGTAGGCAGAGTAAGAACTCTGCAACAAAACTGGGCAGGCACCTGCCAGGATTGCTGTTTTAAGAGGAGGAGGAGTTACTGCTGCTGAGAATGAAAAGCTATGCTTCCTTACAACTTTTATGGAATCAGTTCCAAAAATCACAGATTTGTTGCTTTATATATATATATATTTATTTATTTTGAGAAGTAAACTCAACTTTGTTCTAAGGGACATGAACATGAATCTCCAGGTCACATGGAAATACCAGAAGCAGGTGTGTGTGGGGGGGCAGTGTGTACTACTGTAGAGTACACTCTTTGAAGGTCATTTAGTTCATGCCCTCTTCTACCTGAACAGCACCAGAGGCCTTTTTACAACTGGATCTCTGGCCTAGGTAATGATTTGCTTCAATCCCAAGCCCAGTTAAGATAAACAGATAAATAATAACAAATACAAAACAAATAAAATTATATAATATAATAGTATTAGCATTAGTGACATTATTGATAAAGTAACAACAACAATCTGCACCATATTATTTTTAGAAAATTTAGCTTTTTGTGGTGAATGTTGGCAGCCGGGGGGGGGGGGGTTGTAATCCAAAAAACACACACACCGTAGAACCATAGAATGATGGATTTGGAAGGGGCCTATAAGGCCATTGAGTCAAACCCCGCTGCTCAATGCAGGAATCCAAATCAAATGTTATCTGACAGATGGTTGTCCCATTTTCTTTTGAGCGCCTCCAAGTCCTTGCCATGGCTCCCTCACTGGCGAGACCCTTTCGTGGAAATGAGTCAGATCAAAGACTGCAGTGTTCTGGGAAAACCTGGATTCCTGGAAATCTATCAAAACCTCCTGTCAAACAATTGGCCATCATGGATGGGACCGCTCACCCCAACCAGGACTGCTGTGCTGCAAAATACGTACATGAAAAGGTCTGGACCTGAGATCTGCACTGGAGTATTAAGAACTGTATACTGTCTAGTCAGTTCTGCTTATGGTGACCCTGGCCACAGTTTCCTAGGTATAAAGTAATGAGTAGTGGTTTACCTGTGCCTTCTGAGGGGTGGGGAAATGCTCTGGGACTCTGCAGCTTGCCCAAGGCTGCTCAAACTGGTTTCTTCTCCTGGGATACACAGCAGGGAATCAAACTTCCAACCTCTGGCTCTGCAGCCAGGTACTCCAGGTCACTGAGCTGTCCAGCCATCACAGACCCATAATGAACTGCAATTTGGAACAACAACAGCAATAATGATCCTGTTTTCCTTCTTTTGTTCCCTCTACACAACTAGAGAAAATAAGGTCTCAGGGGATAGGGATTTCATTCATCTCTTTGTTTAAGACTACTGACTGATCTTAAATTTTTGAATAGTGCTTGCTGCAAATCAAAAATAAATTTAGAACAGGAAAGAGCAACTTTTAAAAAAAACTAACCACTTTCATGGGAAAAACAGGGGATGTTCTGCCTTGAAGGCAAGAGTTGAATCTCTTTTTGCAAGTAAACCTGCCTGTGATGTTTGTGTAAACACATCCAAATACCAAACACCCAAGCAGCTAAAGGAATGCAACTGGACTTAACAACTCCAGTTTTATTCCAGTGGTAAAATGGCTGGAGGAAGATGACTTTTAACAGCTTCACTGGTTTACTCAGCACATTCTAGATTCCAAGGCAAAGAGGAGCGTCCCACACTTCTACCTCATGCAGCAAATATTAATTCCTTACTATGTGTTGGTAAAAGAGGGAGGAGGGGACAAACTTTTAGTGTTTAGATATTCAGAAGACCAGATTCGCAAGATGCCTGTGGTCATCATGGTGAAGTTCCCTCTATTGCTACCCCACAACTTAGGGAAGACAATCAACAGCCTTGTGGCACCTAAAAGACTACCAAGTTTTATTTAGTATAAGCTTTCAGGGACTCTGGCCCTCCGCTTCAGATCTGAAGAAACCAAATAAAATTTGGTAGTCTTCAGATCTGAAAAAGCAGACTATAATCCACAAAAGCTAACACCAATTGAAATGTATAACCCTTAAAGTGGCAGAAGACCTTTGGTTGTTTTTTTTTTTTTGCTGCCATCTCATTGGAAATTACTCACAAAAGAGCTGTCTTACACAGAATCACAGCTAGAGTAGCCTTCAGCCAGATCGATGGTATAAAAATGAAACAAACAAACAGAAGTTTGCCAGTGTGCACATCCTGGAAACACTGATGCCACATTGGCCTTGCTGAACACGGTGCACAGATTAAGGTTCTTTTTTATTTGTGACATGTAAACCTTAAAAAAAGGAAAACAGAGAACTCTTGCCTCCTACTGCAGTCACTGTGGTGGGGCTGTTCACATGCTTATCCTTGTAGGCCAGAAACATGCAAACATATAAGAAAAAGAGTTACAAAATTGATGGGGAGGCACCTGGGAGAATGCCAATATATTCATCTGTTACACTTTCACTGTTCCCCCAAAGCCAGGCCAATATATGGCTGTTTGAGGATACAATTTTAATTACTGGGAAACTATCTGGTAAGTAGGAGCAATAAATAGACAAGGTTATAACATCTTTTCCTTCAAGGTAATATGTTAACTGCCCAGAGTAGACCTTTGGTCTAGATGGGCGGGATAGAAATCCAATAAATAAATAAATAAACATTTATCTGCCTGTGTAACCCCTACATTTAAAAAAAAAATGGAGTACTTGATGTATGCCTGAAGTCTGCGCCAAAGTCTCCCTCCCTCCCTCCCTCCCTCCCTCTCTCTCTCTCTCTCTCTCTCTCTCTCTCTCACTGAGGCCTGGATTACCAACCTCTCTTCCCTTCAGAGACCTCTGGAGCCAATTGATGTGGAGAACTTTCCCTCAGTCTCTGGCAGGGGGAGAAAGATGAGAAAACACGATGTAAGGGTTTATACTGAGGAACGTCTTTCCACACCCCCTGGGCTCTGTGAGAAATATGCAGGGCTGCTGCCCATGGAAATAATGAAGCACATCGCACAGGAGGTGACTGCCTCGCTGTGACAACAGCAGCTGTCCCCTGTACTACTCTCCTGGAATCCCCAAATGCAGAGGCAACTAATACTTAAAAAACACAACAGAACAAAACCATCCTGAGGAGCCTTCCAGCAATGCTGCCACATTACTGGCCAGGCCATGTTTCTGTCATCACAGCAAGCATAAGCACCACAAAGGAGGCCTCCTAGTTTCTAACTCCTCCTCCTCCCTTTGCTGACATTCTCCTTGCTGGAGGGCACAGCCAACAGCTGAACCCGGCTTTCTCTCTCATTCTTTTGGTGCCAAACTGAGAGGAAAGCTCCAGTTTGTAAGGGTAAATTCTCCAGTGTAAATCGAGACAGGGAAAGTGTGCTCCCTCATTTATTGCTGGACTGCAATTCCATCATCCGTTGCCATGGGCTAGGCTGGCTAAGGCTGATGGGGGTTAGAATGTAACACCACCTGTAGAGCCCTGGGTTTCCTTTCCTGCTGCAGGCAGAGGATACTGAAACAGAACGACCATTAATATGAATCAGAATAAGGAAGCTTTTTATATCCCAATGTCCTGCAATGACTTTTTTTGTTTTGGACAATCTTTCCAAGTTCCCAGGAACCAAGGTCAGACTTTGTTTAAACCAGGTCGCTCCATTTTCCATTTGAAAAGTCACACCTCCCCCAAGAGGCTTTCATAATGAAGTCACAAAATCTGGAAAACTCAAAGAGAAAGGGGGGGGGGGGGAAGAAAGGGAAACAGAGAGGAAGGGAAGAGTTACAAACTCAGGCACCCAGCACCTAAAGAGCAAACCTCTGCTAATTGCCACCTCGAATGGAAATGTCTAAGGGGAGGCGGAGCGCCCGGTGTCTTTTCACTGGACAAAATGGTTCGGTCGTCTGAATTTGCACAGCTGTTGTTTGCGACTCCCGACTTCAGTTCGGCTGAAAGGAGGAAAAATGACCCTTCCGGGCGCAAATCTAATGCCACTGGGGGCCCCCTCCGCCTCCCCGACGTCCAAAGGCGGCGTAGAGACCGTCCCCCCAAACCGCGCGGCGACGTGTCCTTCGCGGACTGGTCAGCGGCGCCGTTCCCGCGACCTCCCGAAGGAATTCCTCGCCTTCGGTGGCTCCGAACGAGAAACGACAGGGAAGGGGGAAAAGGGAAAAGGCTCCCGAGCGCCCCGCCGCTCGCTTGCCAGGACAGCCTCGGCGCGCCCGGGCCCCGCTCCCTCGACCTCAGGAACGGAGCGAGCGCCGCCCGGCTCCGGGCAGACCGGCGGATCTTCGCCCGAAATCTGCCGAAGCCGGCCGGGAACGCCCCCCGAGCCCGAGGCACCGGCGAGAGGAGGGCGAGGAGACCCGCAGGCGGGAGACTGCCGCTGCTCTCAGCAGGGAAACCCGGGTGAGGAGGCACGAGTGTCGCGCAAAGCCACGAGACTCGGGGCCGCCCGGTCGTCAGAGCCGCCTCCGCACCTGGCCGGTGGCCTCCGGCGCTCCAGCTGCTGTTGCCGCCGCCGCCGCCGCCGCCGCTCCTCCTTCATCGCCCGGACTCTCTTCTTCGCAGCTGCCGCTGCAGGCGCTCCCTCGCCGCCCCGACGGCCTCACCTGGCTTTTGCCCTCTCGCCGCCCCCAGGCTTTGTGCGCTGGCCCTCCCTCTCCCCCCTGCTCAGCAAGCTGCCTTTTCTGAGCGCCCCCCCCCCCGGTACTCACACACGCCCCTCTTGGGGATCGATCGTCCACTTTTGTCTTTCACATTTCCAAAAGCCGGGGCCAGCCTCCCCCCCCCCCGCCCTCTCCGGAAGGAGGGCAACAAAAGACGGCCAACAAAAGGAGAGGTGAACCTCGCGTCCCGCACAATAAGCGCGGAGCCACAGCAGAGTCGGCTCGGCGCGAGGGCAATCGGCCCGCCCCGGTTTGCACCCCTCTCGCGCGCCCTCCCCCCCCCGCCCGCGCACACATACACCTCGCTTCGCTCCCTTGGCGCCGCGGAGTCGCCCCCACTCACCCCTCGGAGCGGCGGGCTAGCCTGGCCGGGGGAGGCTCGTGCGCTAGCCTGCCCACGAAGGGGGGAGGAGGAGGAGGCGGCGGGGGGGCCGGGGGTGGGTGACCTCTGGGCGAGGCAAGCAGTGGGACCGAGTTCAGCGAACCAGACCCGGGCGCCCACTCACGGCCGGAGACCTCGCAAGCCCTGAACGGGGCCAGCGCTTCTCTGCACACAGGCCCCCCCCCCCGCCTGCCCCGGGAGCGACTTCATGCCATCGGTGCTTACGCTGCACCTCTCTACGGAAACACGTCGAGTCAAATAAGTTGTGAGGAACCATCCAGTTCCTTTACACCCTGTGATTAACGCACTCTCTCTGACGGGCGATTTGCGGTAACGAGCACGGCGCTCCTCGGCATGTTTCCCCAGCCTACATACACGGAGGCTTACACTTGTGCCTACAGGTGGCGAGAGGAAGCTCCCAAGAAAGCATTTTGGCAAGACCAGGTTTTTTGGGGGGGCGGGGCGCGAGGGCGGGTGAAAGTGGCAAGGGCGCCCCCCCCCCCCCCAAAAGGTCCCGGAATGGACCTGCTCGCCTCAGGAGATGGTCGCCCACCGCCGCTTGTAGGCGTGCTCGGGGGCGCGCAGGAGTGGTGCGGAGGGGCGCGGTGCTGCTACAAGGCTGCCGAGTGATGGGGGGGGGGGGGGAGAGAAGAACAGCAGAGTTTTCTCAACTGGGCCGCTTTTGCTGTCGCGCGTCCCTTGGCCCGGACTCCAGGAATGGAGGGAGGGGAAGAGCCTCTCCCAAAATAATTATCGGAGCGGCCCGGCCACTTCTCCCTGCCCTCGCGAAAAGGAAAGGGTTGGAGGCACCCCTTGAAGCAGGGAGGCCCCACGACCCCCCAGGCAAAGAAAGAGGGCCGCCGACGTGACTCAAGGAGGCAGGCGCGTCAGGGCTCGGTGCGTCTTGAGTACGCGGGAACGCGTGCCGGGGAGCCGAGGGAGGAGGCCGGGCGCCGCCGAGCCTCTCGGAATGCCAGCTATGCGGAGGCTGCCTCTACCTGCAGCGGCTCCTCTGCTCATGGCCCCCCCCGGGGGGGGGGGAAGAGAAGAGTCCATCCCACATCCACGAGGAGACGGGCGATGCCCGCCAAGGGGAGGCGGAGGGGAGGGTGGGAATGCGGCTCCCCCCCCCCGCGCCTCTTCTCCCGCCCGGAGAGCAAGTGGAGGCCCGTCTGCTCAGGGCGCTCCCTGGATGTCCCCAGGGCCCGCCTAGGCCTGGGCGCGTGCGAGGCCTTGGGCCTGTGCTGTCATCTCGCTGGCTCCGGGCGGGGGTGGGTGCGCTGGTCTCGCGCTCGCGCTGCTACAGCACTACTACTTTTCCTTCCCAAATGCTTCCGTGCCAACCGAAGGCACGACTTCACCGCCCTAAGGACTGTCTTCCTCCGAAGGCACCTTCCAAGCAATGCATTAGGCACATTGTGCTAAGTAGTGCTGTGCCCCCTATTCCCCATCGAACACCTTGGAAGGTAAGGCGGGTTCCCCCGTGCAGTGAAAGCAGGTGGTGGAAACTTGAGCGCTGTTTGGTTGCACTTTTGTTTTTACAGTTTTCCGCTATTGTGGAATTATGAATTATTTTATACTTTTCTTGTGAGGTGCCAGACATTCGATTTAGAACTTAAAGGATGGTACAAAAGGACCAGCCCTACTCCTAGGTAGAGCCAGGCAACCATTTCATGCAGCAAATGTTGAGCAACAGCACTGCTCTGTGCCTCCAGTAGCCTGCCCGATTCCCCAGTGCTATACTGCTCAGTCAAGCCCCCTTCCCCCAGACCAGGAGTTCCTATAGTATAGGGAGACAGGGGCAGAGCCCCATAAACCTGAGCAGCCCTTCAGAGCTGTGTGTGTTCTCTTTCATCCACTCTCAAGTATTTTTGCCACAATCTTTTGCTACCGCTCTTTGGAATGGCTGTGGGCTGTTTCACTGCATGTGCAAAATTACTCCAAGGCAGAACCACAGCTAGGAAGTGCAAGGCACCTACCTCTTCTGTTCCATGTTAGATTTTCGCATTCCCTGTGATCCTCTCTGGTGTTTGGCAAAAGAGCATGATCACGTAACCCACACCAGACAGGAAATAAAGGTAACTGGGATCTGAGATTTCTCTAACCCTGCCCACCTTCAGTCTTAAAAGTCCTATTAATCCTAAGAGGAAAAAGCCTCCTAAACCCTAACAATATAATTGTCCTCTCTTGTTTTTCCTGGCTGAGATCTGCCTATCCTGAGCAACTTTTTACCTGGGTTGAACAAACACTAGCAGCAGTGAGATGAAGAGTTTCTTAATAATGGCATTCTTTGTTACCAACTTGCCTCAAGAAAGATGTAGATAAGGCTGTTCACAGCATGTTATTGTTCCGTTGCCCTATAGCTAACAGCCTCTCATTTTACCACCTGTATATATCCTGGTGGCGTTTACCCAAAGAGGATAGGTAGTTTTCTGATTAACTTTTAAAACTCCATCTCCATTTGTATTATGATACTTAAGATTATACTTCTGTACACAAGTACATTCAGCCACAGCATTCACAGAGATAGAATGTTTATGTTGCAGCCATGAAATCCAGAAGACTTATATTTATTTCCAAAGTATAATAATCTCATTTGGGCCATGCTAGCCCTAAGAAGGTACCCATTATTGTGTAGTGGATAGCGTAATAGACTAGGACTAAGGAGATCTGGTTTCAAATCCCCACTTGGCTATGGAAGCTCATTGGGGTTTGGAACTGGTAAAGCTATTCCTTAAATATTTCACTTACCTTGAAATCTCTATTAAAGTGATTGTAAGTTGATTCCTACTTGACGGCACATAACAGATAGCAGCCCTAAGTAGGATGAACAAGGAAAGGGAATGTAGGCCTTAGGTCTTTATCAGGATTGCCCACAGTCCAGCAGTCTTGCCCTGGGTCTTGCATTCTACTCTTCCCTTGACTGACACACAGGTCCCATGGTAGACCTCAACCTTAATTGGGCTCCTATGCCAGCATTTCTGGTGCACAACCAAGTTTGGCAGATGTATCTTCTGTCACTATCCTGCAGTGTTACCATGGGTTGCGATTCAGTAAGTACACATGCACTTGAAGAGTGAAAATAATAACTAGTGCTGGGATTTTGCAAGTTTGCCTGGAGCTCGTACTTTTGCCTCCGAGTGCTTCTTGCTGCACTCTCCACAGAGTACGCTTTCTCAACCCTAGTATCCTTTAGATGTTTTAGAGTTCATCTCCCATGATCCCTCGTGATTGGTCATGTTAGCAGGAGCTGATGGGAGTTGTATTCCAAAACATCTTGAGGATGCCAGGTTGGGGAAGGCTGGCACAGTGCACAACCCAGAGCCTTTTATAAGCACAGCTTCTGGGTCCTTTGTATTCAGCTCCTCTGCTTATGCCATAATAATATGGCTTTTTCCTTCGGAGGGAAAACACCTAGAATATTAATGTAGATGATATCAAGTAGCTCACAAGAGGCTAACCATCCTTTGCCCTGCAGTGACAGAACCAGAGCATCAGCAACATACCAAAATGCCCCTCAGGAGTCAGGATGGAAATTACACTAAAATTTAAAGCAGCATTGTGAAGGACAGTAGTAATTGTGTTACAACCAGAATGGGCAGTTGCTCCTCAAAATATAATGCAAAGAAATAACCTTGGAATGCCGTCTGCCCACGGTGTCCCAAACTGTCAAGTGATACACAAGACTAAGATGCATGACAGCCACAGTTGGTGTTTGCATGCTGGTGTGTGCATTGGCACAGACACACAATACAATAAATGTCAGCCGCCCACTCAGTGTCATCTTTGGGCAGAGATATTTCTGGCACTGTAGTATCCTAGCAATACACAAGTCTCCTGTTTGGCTTAAAGACAAGTAACCACACTAAAAATAGGGCATGAAGAAAGGTGGTTAAAAGCTATCTGCACTGCATAGCTCTGTAGTATTTTCTGCACCAACAGAGCTGGCTGTTGTACAGATGGCAACTGATAGGCACACTATATATAGGGGTAGGCACTGCAAGACATCTCACAAATTGCCTCGACCAAGAGGAGAGAGAGACTCAAAGAAAGGACTCTGCAAAACCCAGGTTCTGCTGGGCGTAGGGTGGCCCTAAGAATAGCAAGGCGGAGCACGAAACGACAGTGCTTGGTGCAGACTGGGTTGTGGCAGCTGTGCTACAAATTTTACTTTGGAGAATTTCTGAACCTGATTTTCATACCCACTGTTAGGTACACTGAAAATGTTATCCTAGCACAAGATCTACTTCTCTGCAGACTGATCTCATCATGCTATTATAACAGAGGGTACTTGCACCTACCACTTAGGGAAATGGCTAACTTTGTACTGGAGGGATTAGGCAGTTCAATTCTGTCACATCTCGGAAAACAAAAACATCCCCAGAGTTACTAATTCAAAATTACTAGTAGTTGCTAGAAGAAACTTGTGTAGTGGGGTATTTTAAACAACAGAGGCACAAAAACAGAACTCTTTTCATTTGCACCTCTCACCAAAAGAGATATATGACTGAAAAACTTCATGCCACCACTACGCAGCTCGACCCCTGCCCCTCATGGCTAATAAAGGAATCTGCCAGGGGGGTTCGCACCTGGATCCTGGAGGTCATCAACTCCTCATTAAGAGAGGGAGTGGTCCCCGCCCCGTTAAAGGAGGCAGTGATTCGCCCACTCCTAAAAAAGCCTAATCTGGACCCAGGTCTAGTGATCAACTTCTGACCAGTGGCAAACCTCCCTTTTCTGGGCAAGGTGTTGGAACGTGTGGTGGCTGAGCAGCTCCAGGCTTTCCTGGATGAAACGGATTATCTAGATCCATTTCAATCGGGTTTCAGGCCGGGTTATGGGATGGAGACTGCCTTGGTCGCCCTGTTTGACGACCTCTGCCGGGAGAAAGACAGGGGGAATGCATCCCTGTTGATTCTCCTGGACCTCTCAGTGACTTTCGACAACATTGACCATGGTGTCCTTCTGGACAGATTGGCTGGGATGGGAATGGGAGGCACCGTTTTATGATGGTTCCGCTCCTACCTGGCTGATCGAGTCCAGAAGGTGGTGCTGGGGGACAGTAGCTCTGATCCATGGCGGTTGCGTCATGGGGTTCCTCAGGGCTCTATACTGTCCCCCATGCTATTCAATATCTACATGAAACCGCTAGGGGAGGTCGTTGGGAGGTTTGGGCTGAGGAGTCAGCAATATGCTGACGACACCCAGCTCTACCTCTCATTCTCTACCAATCCAGGTGTGGCAGTTGCCGTTCTGAACTCGTGCATGGACTCGATAATGGACTGCATGAGGGTCAATAAACTGAGGCTCAATCCAGACAAGTCGGAAGTGCTGCTGGTAGATGCTTCACCAGATAGGTTAAAGCGCCATTTCCCTGCCTTAGACAGGGTTACACTCCCCCTAAAGGACAGGGTCCGCAGCTTGGGGGTGCTCCTTGACCCGGGTCTGACCTTGGAAGCCCAGGTGGACTCGGTGTCCAGGGGTGCCTTCTTACAGCTGCAGAGAATATATCAACTTTGCCCTTACCTGGATGAGCGGAGCCTGGCAACAGTCACACATGCACTGGTAACAACCAGACTGGACTACTGCAATGCGCTATATGTGGGGCAGCCTTTGAAGACGGTCTGGCGACTGCAACTGGCACAGAACCACGCTGCACAGCTGGTAAGTGGTGCCGCCACACGGACTCATATCACGCCGGTTCTGAAAAATTTACACTGGCTGCCAGTTGCTGCTCAGGCCCAATTCAAAGTGCTTACTTTGACATATAAAGCCCTAAACGGCTTAGGACGTGGCTACCTAAAGGACCGCCTTCTTCCATATGAGCCTGCCCGTCCTCTAAGTTCAGGCCAGGAGGCCCTTCTGAAGGTGCCATCCCTGAAAGAGGTGAGGGGGATGGCATGCTGAAATAGGGCCCCCCAACTTTGGAACGCCCTCCCTATAGAGATCCGCCTGGCTCCAACACTTTTGGCTTTTCGGCGCCAGGTAAAGACCTTTCTGTTTAGCCAGCATTTTAATTAAATAGTATTCTTTAGCTGGCCATATGAGCAGCAGGATTTATTAATATTAATGTTTTAATGACTGTTTTTAATATAGGGTATTATTTTAATACTGCCTATTTTTAATGGTTTTAATGTTTTTAAAGTTTTAATATTGTTGTACGCTGCTCAGAGACCACTGGTAATGGTGCGGCTAAAAAAATCTTGTAAATAAATAAAAAGTTCAACTAACATCAGGTCTCTTGCTTCTGGTAAAATATTGCAAAAGATTGGATAAAGAGCAAATTCAGTCCAAAAAACTTACAAATATTGTAGCCATGACACTTAATACCTTTGAAAAGAATCCACTGAATTGTGTAGTGACTGGCAAGTATTCAAAAGAGAACAGCATATAGATTATAAAAGGCATGCACACTTAAAAAAATACTACATTAACCATCTTCCTTGAGTATTGTTTATTTACTCATTCATCTTCATGGATAGCCAGTTATTTAAAAGTTTAGCTATAAACCAGCTTTTAGACTATTGTCAAAAAAGAACATTATTTATTTATTTATTTATTGGATTTGTACCCCACTCCTCTAGTGGCAAGCCACTACTCTGGGCAGCTACAAAAAGTAACACAAATCAACAAACAGAGGTAAAACAGCAAACATACAAAAAACAAGAACCCACCCTTAAAACCTCCTCTGTAACAGGTATCACTAAATCTCAAGATGGCAAAATTAAAACGACTGAATTAGGCATCAGACGATAAACCAACTAACACATTACCTCATTAATAAAATTAAGAAGGAGTAGGGTTTCCAAAGGCCTGGGTAAAGAGCCAGGTTTTAATTTGCTTCCTGAAGCTCAGGAGGGAGGGGGCCAGATGCACCTCCACCAGAAGGGCATTGCAAAGCGAGTTGGCCACTACTGAGAGGGCCTGGTTTCTAGTTGACAGTTTCTGGGCCTCCTCTGGAGTGACTACTGTACTCTCAACATCAGAGATTGAGGGGTGCGGATGGGACAGGAGGTTGACCTGAGGGAGAGGCGCTCTGCCAGGTAACAAGATCCTGAACTGTAAAGGGCTTTATAGTTTAACATTAGCAAATTGAATATAAATTGAAACGAATACTAACCGAAATGAGACAGTTAAGATAGAATCATAAGTAGCTCATAGATAGATTTGAACAAGGCAACTCAGTTTTTGTGAACAGTTCCACCTTAGCACAAACATTTTCATTTACATACATTATTATTCTCAAGAAAACATTTAAGTTTTGCAGAAGTTGGAATTTGCTGGGATGAGGATGGTAAAAAGTGAGTTAAAAGCAACACTGCTGTACAAGTCAGGGTCAGTAAGAGCAGGAATATAGGGATGAAAAGGAGGAAATCAGCAGCAGAGACTGCCACTCACTGGCCTGCCCTCAGGACTGGCAGAAACTAGAGCCCAGGGCCTTCTCAGTAATGGTCTTGTTCTATGGAACTCTCTTTTGGGGCATGTCTGATCAGCCCCTTCATCTCTGGTATCCAAAAAGGTGTTGTTGTTTTTTCAGGAATGGGGCTTGTATTCTATACATTTTGTGATTGCATTCTGTAGGCTGCTGGTTAATTGCTATGATTTGGGGGGTGTATGTGGATATTTATGTTGCACAAATGATATTTTAAAAGTATTATTGCTCACCCTTGGCCTTGAACTTTTAAAGGTATACAATGCTATACTGTTGCAACATTATGCTTTCATACTTGTTCACTGATGTGAGAGGATTTTCTTCAAAGGCAGACTGTAAACCTTTTGGACAACAAAAAACCAAAATACTACACTGAACTAGACACTTTAAACTTTTTTCATTCTCTATCTTTGCATTTTTTAGTTATATGTCCACAAACCATGTAGGGCAGGGGCTCATTTATTTCCCAGTTACATATACCTACTCACATCCATTAAACTCCCTTTTATTATTATTATTAATAATAATAATGGGATGCAGTTCCGGGTTCAAAAGCCTGGGGGGGGGGGGGAATCCTGGCAGACAGAAACTCTTCCATCTTGTCTCTGCTTCGCCTTGAGGCAAAGTGGGCAGTATCAAGATCTCAGTGCTTGTTTCTAAAAACATTATCCACAGGCAGGCACCCAAATGCGGGCAAGTCACTGCACAGGGTCTGGGAAGTATGAAGTGTTAAGTGGTGGAAAATTCACAGCACAAAGCAAAAAAGATCATAAATCCAAATGAAGTGATGGTGACATTCTAAACCACAACTGAATGGTCCATGTGTTTTGCAGCCTGCTGAGCTGGTTCACATAACGTTGGGCAGCCTAACCCTGAAGCTATCATGAAACAAATGAGGAAACCACTCGGTAGAGAAAAAGATGCTTTGCTGATATTTGACAGAGACAGTTCCTTGTAAAAGTAAAGGTTGTAAAAGGAAAAAATGCCCAGTGCCTCCCTATTTTGACCTACAGCACCAAAGCCTGTTGGGGGCCTTATCAGAGCAGGGATGGGCAACTGTGGTTCTTTTTAGATTTAAGACTCCCATCAGCTGTAGGCAGCACAGCCAGTAGTAAGGCCTTATAGGCGCTTCAGTCCAACAGCTGGAAGGCCACATTCACCCATCCCTGCTGTATAGGTTTCCCATGATAAAAGAGTATAATCCAACAAAATAATCCTGGGAATAATCTTGACTGAACGGGATTAAAGCGTGATTTACTTCTGACTAAACCTGCCTGAGACTTAACTATAAACTGATGAACTATCTTTTCATATTGAAAACAGATAAACAATTATACACAAGAGTGGAGAAAACTCTGACTCAACTTGTGATCCATGAAAGGTACTTGCCTCTAAATGTTCTATTATTACTGTTGTTATCCTTGCTGAGGGTTGGGGGGGGGGGGGGAACAAACTGCTCAATAAATGGTCAGGCCTACAACTTCCATAATCTTTCGGAAAGCCAAATGGGGGATGTTGGGAGGGATTCTGGGTCTTACAGTCGGAAAAAGGTCGGCTTTCCAGCTCTGTGCTGGCCTTGTCGTTCCTCCAGGGGACAATGTGTTCACTTGGAATTTGGATTTGGAATTTACAACTGAAAGGCTTTTGTGCAATGCATGTCCCCATTACAATAGCCAGGCCAGCACACAGGAGGGTCCGAGTTAACTCTTTGATCACCACTGCCTTAGGAGGCAAAGCAAGAAACATCAGTTCCTTAACTTTCTGTCCAAATGGCACCTGCTATCAGTCATAGCCAATCTGGAGCAAGCAAGGGCCAGTTGGGTAGATCTATGGGTGACCTGCAGTAAATTGATAAAGGTCAGTGACTCCCAGTAGTTTTAATAATAGCAAGTAAACTTGCGAATTAAAAAGAAAATCAGTACTGTGGTAATAGTTGATTCTTAGGCCCTGTATTCATTGCCTCTAACACATGAGTAATAAATTGATGGTCTGTTTAATCATGTTTCTCTACAGGTCTGATTGATGACTTTGAAAGTTTTGTGTTAGAATTCCTGATTCTATTGTAACGAAATGTAGATTTATATAGTTTATTGGCTATTTTCTGAGATTAGTGGATTTTAGGGTTCCAGCAAGACCAATATAGACTTAAGGGATGCCCACCCCATAAACAGCTTGGAAAAATTACTTTTTGGATTGTCTTACCCAAAGCCAAGGATGGGCAATACCCAGATATTGGATTACTAAAATATTAAAAACAGATGACCTTTGGAGTCCAAGAGGGCCCTTCATCTGGCTGGGCAGATCTTGAGAGAGCAGGAGGAGAAGCAGAACAGTTCAAAAATCATCCTGACCAGATGTTGCAGTCTCAGGATATACAAGATGATCAGCAATCCTTTGCTTACAGAGATATGGAAACCCAATTCATCCTTCATTGCCTGCGGTGAAACCAGATTCCTCAACTGGTTGCAAGAAACCTCCAGTCTCCAGCTTGGCACTTGAACACAGATCCTTAGACTGCAACATCTGGCCAGGATGACTTTGGAAATATCCTGCTCCTCCCTTTGCCCTGTAGAGTGCCCAACCTGATAAAGGGTCCCACTGGACTCAAAACCTTGCCTACTTTTAACATTTTAGTGGTTCAATGAAGCTATTACACACCCTCATTTTTGCATTATTTTGGTTTTGAATCAGGCCTTATTCTGCTTGCTCAGCAACATGGAGTAGGGTTCCAAGTATTTAGAGTGCTACATAATCACCCTCGGCAAAGGCATATTTTTCGATAATCTATATGCCTTTTCAGAGCTTGATGTTACTTTTTGGCATTACAAAACCCTCAGAGAACATGGGGTATGCTGGCTAGGGATTTTGAGTGTTGTAGTCTAAAAAGGGGTAACAGTTCCATATCTGTACCTTGCTTGTATTTTTTGGGTTATATGTATTCAGCCTTTTTATTTTGGAGAACCATGAACCCACTTGGAGAAATATGGGGAAAGGAATATGGTGCTGGGCTTAGCCGTATTTGCCTTTGTTTCTGAAACAGGTTTCAATGTGCCAGATAAGTATTAACTCTGGAGATCCATTTGTTTCACTTTCATATGCAATGAGCATTAAACTGTTCATTAGTCCACATTTTTCTTCCTAATGGCAGAGAAGTCCCTTTGAGTTTTGTAACTACAAGGGGTGTACCCAGAAAATTTATCCTAATCATTTAGTTTATAGAAGATGACAGAATTAATCCCTATCTGTTGAACTGCCCACATAAAATGCTGGTATTTAGCCAACTGGGCGCTTGGAAGGGATTAAATGGAGGTTGGACTTCCAAGACCAATTAAATCTCAGCATGGGTTTTGAACTGAAGACTGGACTCTACTCCTCAAGAAACCAGGAGAATCTGCAAAACTAAATGGTGCACTGAAAACATTAAGTGCTTTTGGAGGCTCTCTAGGCAAGCCCCCTTTTAATGAGTCAAAACAAAAGCCTTTTAGCATCTTAAAGAGTAACAGGTTTCATTTTATGGTGACTATTTTAAAGGAATATATCCCATTTGGGGTTCTCCTCAAACACGACATACCTGTCTACGTGCAGGCAAACACACACACACAGAGTGAACAGCAGAGAAACATGGCCATGAAATTCAAACAGAACCACATGCAATAAAAGATGACAATTATTTCAGAGGTACTAAAAAGGTACTGCTGACAAAATGTTGCATTTTAAAAATATATTTCTAGGTTTCTTAATGCTCCCTAGCTGGGAATTAAAAAAAAAAACAGGATCTGCAGCCTCTGTTAGCATTTTCTTGTCTCCCTTCTCTCGTGCACAATATATAATTAGAGGAAGGAAGAGCTGGAGAAAAATGAGGCAGAGTTTTGCCCAAAGAAGTGCAAAGCTACTGTACATTCCCCCTCTACAATCCCTTTGCTTTTAAAAAGAGAGAGTGTGTAAAAATGTTGTCTTCTATGATAAGCGTTCCTTTGCCCTCCTGCTGCAAAGCAGGTGAGGCTTCTGAGGCAGAGGATTGCTGTGCAGAAGGCAATTTGTGCAGTCCTCTTATGCAGCTAAGTGCTAGGGCTGAAAGAGAGGGAAATGATAGAGTATTCTGTATGGTCAGCAGGAAACATCAGAACTCTGTGTTTGACTGGTTGACTTGATGGAAAGGCCAGAATGTTTTTCGAGTGCAGGTCAGGAGGAATCCAGTAGTAAAAACAGCAGCAATCCACAATCCAAGAGATACTTTGAAACTATTGTAATTATACCTGGCTGGGGATAGGAATTCAGACTGATGTGATTTGTTGTCTTCCCTCTCAGTAAAAATGGCAGTCTCTGCCTTAAAGTGCCTGTTTTGCTGGCCAGCCCCAAAGGCCAGAATCAGAAGATCACTCAGCAGTTTGCACAGGCAACAATTCACTAGGGCATTTCAGAAACCACAGGCTGAAACTTCAAAAAGCCCATGGGGTGGAGGGCTATGCCTTTTTAAAGGAAAAGACCTTGCCACCCTTTAACCACTTTCCCCTCCTCTTTCAGCATCTGTAGGATAATAGGGGATCAGAATGATTTCAACATCTTTCCCTCTCCATGGTTCAATCTCTCTCTTAAGCTCTTTTCTTCCTGCCATTCCTTTTGTTCCAAAGTTCAATCAACAGGAAGAAAAGGGAAAGGATCTTGACAAATCCCATCAAGGCTCAGGAGAAAGCTCCAGTGCCTCCAGCTGACATGCCAGACCTTGCACTAATGAGAGGCAAGGAGGAGAAGGAGGCACCTAAGGGGAACAGACAGCTACAACCCAAAGGGAGGGGTTTCAAGGGAGAAAGTATGTACATGAAGTGGGACATACAGCTGCACAGACCTCTACTCAGAAAAGGGAGGAAAGTATGAAATCCTTCCTGGTTTGAGGCTTGACCTGGGCTTCCACATCTTGCATCTCAAGAGAGACAGCCCAAAGGCCAACACCTGCATCCAGCTGAGTTTGGAATTTGCAACTGAAAGGCTTTTTTTTTGCAATGCATGCCCCCATTACAATAGCCAGGCCAAAACACAGGAGTGTCAGAATTAACTCTTTTGATCACCACTGCCTTAGGAGGCAAAGCAAGAAACATCAGTTCATTAACTTTCTGTCCAAATGGCACCTGCTATCAGTCATAGCCAATCTGGAGCAAGCAAGGGCCAGTTGGGTAGATCTATGGGTGACCTGCAGTAAATTGATCAAGATCAGTGACTCCCAGTAGTTTTAATAATAGCAAGTAAACTTGAGAATTAAACAAAAAGAAAATCAGTGCCATAGTAGTTGTTGATTCTTAGGCTCTTTATTCCTTCCCTCTAACACATGAGTAATTAATTAATTGATGGTTTGTTTGACCAGGTTTCTGTACAGATCTGTTGATGACTTTGAGAATTTGTTAGAATTCCTGATTCTACTGTAACTAAATGTAGCTTTAAATGATTTATTGGCATGCAGTTCCTACCTGACTCTTCTGTTTCCTCCCCATCCTATGAGGAACTGCTGGATAGCTCAGTGGTTTAAGTATCTGGCTTGTGGGGCTAGAAGCTGGGAGTCCAGTTGTGCCCCTTTAACAGGAGTTGGACTCGATGATCGATAGCATCCCTTCCAGTTCTGCAGTTCTAAGATGATGATAATGAAGATGATTTTTATGACTAAATCTGATTAGTGGATTTTAGAGTTCAAGCAGAGATACAGGTAGGTGGTGATAACCAACACAGATCTGGAAGGCCCAAGGGCTGCCCAGTCCTGTAAACGTCTGGGAAAACGTACAATTCCTGATGGGTAATACTTGGATGTTGGATTACTGAAATATTTAAAACATAATCTTTGCATCCAAGAAGACCCTTCAATGAGCTCGGCAGCGCAGAGCTTGAGAGCATAGGAGGAGAAGCAGAATAGTTCAAAAACCAACTTGTTCAGATTTTGCTGTCTGCAGACATCAGGATGATCAGTAAACCTTTGCTTGCAGAGATGTGGAAACATAATTCATCCCTCATTGCCTGCGGTGAAGCCAGATTCCTCAACCTGATGCAAGAGGCCTCCAGTTTCCAGCTTGGCACTTGAACTCAGATCCTTAGACTGCAACATCTGATCAGGATGATTTTAAAACTATTCTGATCTTCCTCCTACCCTCTGGAGCTCTGCAGTGCCTGGCCTGATGAAGGGTCCTGTTGGACTCAAAATCTTCTGCATTTTTAATATTTTAGTGGTCCAGTAAAGGTATTATACACCTTCATTTCTGGACTGTTTTGGACATCCAACTCAGTTTTTTCATCAGGACCACAGTGGATTTTAGTGTGCTTGTTCAGCAATATGGAGTAGGATTCAAAGTATTCAGAATCCTAACACATAAGAGAATGGACATCCTAAACCAAAGTCCCTTTCCATTCAGCTTACTCTCCAGATCTCAATACCAAATACAGCCAGAGCTTGGAAACACCTGCCTCCCATTAATGTTTCCAGAATCCATCCACCTGCATGAATGGTCCTGGCTGAGAATCTGGAGAGTTATAGTTGAAAAAAGTAAAATTTCCAATCTCTGAATAAAGCTGGCATGTAAGGGAGACAACAACAACAACAACAAAAGGATGAATTGATGGTGCTAGTACACAACAATTCTGAGGGTTCCTGCCTAGCTACACATGACAGAGAGCAGAAACATTTCCCAGGCACCAGGACAATTACGTTCCAGGTGAAGAATGGATTCCCATCATTCACAAGTATCTGAGACACACTAACTGTAATTGTAAAGCACAAAGAGACTACACAGGTGTCAACAATGATGTAGTGATAAATTTGGGACTGCTGGCACTCATGGTAGCCCATAAGGAGAGTCTGAAAATGCAGGCAAGTGATCAGTCCTTAGAAACAATGGAAGCAATAGTCTTTTGTTAAGTTAATAGCTCTTAATTGGCCAATCAAGACCAAAGCACCCACAAGTACTTTACAACAGCAATAGCCTGAAACATTATGCTGTTTCTTAGAAAATCCATTCCTCTCTCAGCTACCTTGAAGACTATAGTTAAACTCAGACAGAACAGGAAAGCTGGATAGTGGTGGATGATATCATAGGCCCTGTTCTTCAGAAAGTCCTCCAGCCACATTTCACTATATCACTGAACATGAAAGTGTAGCTTTTACATCATGGCATCAATTTAGCTGCTAAAATGTTACTGAAATCTTTGTTCTTTAATCTGAATTATTTATACAGAAATCATTGCTACAATCAGAACTACATCTTAGCTTTACCCCATTCAGTATATCTAGGAAACTGTTATTGGCACCCTATATTTGCAACAAACAGAGTTGCCTACTAGAAAACACAGCTCTTGCAGACAAGAGAAGGTTCAGCCACCCCACTGTAGGAAAAGGGTAATGAACCAGTTTGCAAAGGATTGAGTTCTGGTTTTACAAATATAGCATTGGCAGAATAGTTTGGAGCACTCCTGTTTTTTGTCTCCCCTACAGAACCAGACGGTAAGGAAAGCAGAGTTAGTATTACTGGAAGATGTATCAAACTTCAGTGCATCATTGAGTTCCATTTGTTTTCAGTGGAACTTACTTCCAAGTAAATGTATTGAGGATCACACTCCATATCCATTTATGTGGACATAAAGCCCACTAAACACAGTGTAAGACTTCTAAGTGTACACATACAGGACTGTACCTTAAGACTCCTGCCCTACAGGGAATATGCAGTGTTTAAGCACCAAATCTGAGCCCTAAGCTCATTGCAGAGAACTTTTAGTAAAACTCCTAAACATTGATCGGCTCAAGGATAACAACAGAATATTTCTCACTGAATTGTCTCCTACCATTCTGTTATTTTTTCTGTATTGTTAATGAATAAAAAACTTGTAAAGGAAAAATAAAACTATTTGATTCATAGTGGGAATTACTTTTAAATCTAATGTGAAAAGAATTCGCACTGAGATTTGGAAGTCTAAGATCAGAAAAACCTTGGTCTAAATATATTTTCCCCTTTGGCTCTAACAGCTAATAATTCTTTGTATTTTTCTCCACTAACATATAGAAAGCATGGTATCTGTCAGCCTGGTAAGTTACAGGGAACTTGGTTTCTACAATATTAATTCAGTACTGTCTATACCAACAGCCTGGCCCGCGGCAGGAATTACGAGAGTTGTAGTCTAAAACATCGGGAGGGCCAAAGTTTACCCACCCCCTGATATAAACATTGCTGGATAACTGCCTGCAAACTTTACTTCCAGGCTTTTGAACTACAGAATTCATCCCTCCTTAAAACAGCATTTCCACCAAAGCTCTCTGAAAGATTTAGACAGATGTCACAAGGAATACTTTTGCAAGTTTATAATTTGAGCAAGGGAGCTTGTGAACCAATTGTTAAATTTACCAGTAAGTGCCTTAATCAACCGTTGGAAGAAGCAAGTAAGAGTACTAAACTTATTCTATGCTTAACTTTGTTAATATGTATTGAAAGTGCAACAAGTGAAATAAAAGATTAAAATGAACAGCACAGAGACAACCAACGTAGGGAACAAAAAGGCATCTCATGAGTATTGGTGCACAAATACTTTTTGGCTGCCAAAATCTATTGAAGATGTATTTCAATAGAAAACATATTCAGAACTCCCAGTGTGATGTAGCAGATCAAGTATTGGACTATGACTCGTGAGACTTGGTTCAAATTCCTGCTTTAGAAATTAAAACTCACAGTTGTTGTTGTTGTTGTTTAGTCGTTAAGTCGTGTCCAACTCTTTGTGACCCCATGAGTACAGAGCACGCCAGGCCCTCCTGTCTTCCACTGCCTCCCGGAGTTGGGTCAAATTCATGTTGGTAGCTTCGGTGACACTGTCCAACCATCTCGTCCTCTGACGTCCCCTTCTCCTCTTGCCTTCACACTTTCCCAACATCAGGATCTTTTCCAGGGAGTCTTCTCTTCTCATGAGATGGCCAAAGTATTGGAGCCTCAGCTTCAGAATCTGTCCTTCCAGTGAGCACTCAGGGTTGATTTCCTTCAGAATGGATACGTTTGATCTCCTTGCAGTCCAGGGGACTCTCAAGACTCTCCTCCAGCACCACAATTCAAAAGCATCAATTCTTCAGCGGTCAGCCTTCTTTATGGTCCAGCTCTCACTTCCATACATCACTACTGGAAAAACCATAGTTTTGACTAGGCGGACTTTTGTCGGCAGGTGATGTCTCTGCTTTTTAAGATGCTGTCTAGGTTTCTCATCGCTTTCCTCCCAAGAAGCAGGCGTCTTTTAATTTCGTGGCTGCTGCCACCATCTGCAGTGATCATGGAGCCCAAGAAAGTAAAATCTGTCACTGCCTCCATATCTTCCCCTTCTATTTGCCAGGAGGTGATGGGACCAGTGACCATGATCTTAGTTTTTTTGATGTTGAGCTTCAGACCATTTTTTGCGCTCTCCTCTTTCACCCTCATTAAGAGGCTCTTTAATTCCTCCTCACTTTCTGCCATCAGAGTGGTATCATCTGCATATCTGAGGTTGTTGATATTTCTTCCGGCAATCTTAATTCCGGTTTGGGATTAATCCAGTCCAGCCTTTCGCATGATGTATTCTGCATATAAGTTAAATAAGCAGGGGGACAATATACAGCCTTGTCGTACTCCTTTCCCAATTTTGAACCAATCGTTCCATATCCAGTTCTAACTGTTGCTTCCTGTCCCACATAGAAATTTCTCAGGAGGTGGTCAGGCACTCCCATTTCTTTAAGAATTTGCCATAGTTTGTTGTGGTCCACACAGTCAACGGCTTTTGCGTAGTCAATGAAGCAGAAGTAGATGTTTTTCTGGAACTCTCTGGCTTTCTCCATAATCCAGCGCATGTCAGCAATCTGGTCTCTAGTTCCTCTGCCCCTTTGAAATCCAGCTTGTACTTCTGGGACTTCTCGGTCCACATACTGCTGAAGCCTACCTTGGAGGATTTTGAGCATAACCTTGCCAGCATGTGAAATGAGTGGAATTGTACGGTAGTTGGAGCATTCTTTGGCACTGCCCTTCTTTGGGATTGGGATGTAGACTGATCTTTTCCAATCCTCTGGCCACTGCTGAGTTTCCCAAACTTGCTGGCATATTGAGTGTAGCACCTTAACAGCGTCATCTTTTAAGATTTTAAATAGTTCAACTGGAATGCCATCACCTCCACTGGCCTTGTTGTTAGCCATGCTTTCTAAGGCCCACTTGACTTCACTCTCCAGTATGTCTGGCTCAAGGTCAGCAGCCACACTATCTGGGTTGTCCGGGACATCCAAATCTTTCTGGTATAATTCCTCTGTGTATTCTTGCCACCTCTTCTTGATGTCTTCTGCTTCTGTGAGGTCCCTACCATTTTTGTCCTTTATCATGTCCATCTTTGCACAAAATGTTCCTTTAATATCTCCAATTTTCCTGAACAGATCTCTGGTTTTTCCTTTTCTATTATTTTCCTCTATTTCTTTGCACTGTTTATTTAAGAAGGCCCTCTTGTCTCTCTTTGCTATTCTTTGGAAGTCTGCATTCAATTTTCTGTAGCTTTCCCTATCTCCCTTGCATTTTGTTTCCCTTCTCTTCTCTGCTATTTGTAAGGCCTCCTTGGACAGCCACTTTGCTGACTTGCATTTCCTTTTCTTTGGGATGGTTTTTGTTGCTGCCTCCTGTACAATGTTACGAGCCTCCATCCATAGTTCTTCAGGCACTCTGTCCACCAAATCTAGTTCCTTAAATCTGTTCTTCACTTCCACTGTGTATTCATAAGGGATTTGGTTTAGATTATACCTGACTAGCCCCGTGGTTTTTCCTACTTTCTTCAGTTTAAGCTTGAGTTTTGCTATAAGAAGCTGATGATCAGAGCCACAATCAGCTCCAGGTCTTGTTTTTGCTGACTGTATAGAGCTTCTCCATCTTTGGCTGCAGAGAACATAATCAATCTGATTTTGGTATTGCCCATCTGGTGATGTCCATGTGTACAGTCACCTCTTGTGTTGTTGGAAAAGAGTGTTTGTGATGACCAGCTTGTTCTCTTGACAAAACTCTATTAGCCTTTGCCCTGCTTCGTTTTGAACTCCAAGGCCAAACTTACCTGTTGTTCCTTTTATCTCTTGACTCCCTACTTTAGCATTCCAATCCCCTATAATGAGAAGAACATCTTTCTTTGGTGTCAGTTCTAGAAGGTGTTGTAAATCTTCATAGAATTGGTCAATTTCAGCCTCTTCAGCATTGGTGGTTGGTGCATAAACATGGATGACTGTGATGTTGAAAGGTCTGCCTTGGATTCGTATTGAAATAATTCTATCATTTTTGAGATTGTATCCCAGTACAGCTTTTCCCACTCTTTTGTTGACTAGCAGGGCTACTCCATTTCTTCTACGGGATTCTTGCCCACAATAGTAGATATGATAATCGTCTGAATTGAATTCGCCCATTCCCATCCATTTTAGTTCACTGATGCCCAGGATGTCAATGTTCTTGCCATCTCGTTTGACCACATCCAGCTTACCAAGGTTCATAGATCTTACATTCCAGGTTCCTATGCAGTATTTTTCTTTGCAGCATCGGACTTTCCTTTCACTTCCAGGCGTGTCCGCAGCTGAGCGTCCTTTCGGCTTTGGCCCAACCACTTCATTAGCTCTGGAGCTACTTGTCCTTGTCCTCCGCTCTTCCTCAGTAGCATGTTGGACGCCTTCCGACCTGAGGGGCTCATCTTCCAGCGTCATATCTTTTAGCCTTTTGTTTCTGTTCATGGGGTTTTCTTGGCAAAGATACTGGAGTGGCTTGCCAGTTCCTGCTCCAGGTGGATCGCATTTAGTCAGAACTCTCCACTGTGACCTGTCCGTCTTGGGTGTCCCTGCACGGCATAGCCCATAGCTTCTCTTAATTACTCAAGCCCCTTCACCACGACAAGGCAGCAATCCATGAAGGGGAAAACTCACAGTGGGGGATGACAATTGTAAATCACTCTTTTATCCTCTCACATACCATGAAAACCTTGTAAGGTTGTGATATATTAGAAATGATCAGGGATGTGTCTTGTTTTTGACAACCAATCCCAGAATTCTCCATTCTGGGAGTCCTACCTGGCAGGCAGACATCTATAGACTCCTAAATGTGGCTCACCTGGGAGAAAGGACTAAGCGGCAGGCTATGAATCCTACTAGTATAGATCTAGCTCAACCTAGCTTTCTGTTCTAAAAGGAAACTGCCCAGTGCTTGCTGAGAGCTTCCTTTCTGAATATGAAGATAGGCAGTAGGCCTGTGCTAGGCCACAAAACCTTCCAGCTTAAGCCTTTTCCCCCAGGTAAGCTACATTCAGGTGTTTGGTCTGTCAGGTAGTATTCTCTGGAGAATTCTGGGATTGGTAGTTAAAAAACTGAAGGCACATCCCTAGAAATTAGACAAAATGATTTACGGAGATACGCATTTTACTACATATGTATCCACAATGGAAAGTTACTGCTCTGAATTTGTTAAGGCGTAGAAGTTTGGTTGAAGTGAAGATAGCCAGTATCCTATTGATGCTTGTTTAAGGTTTCTGTAACCTGCCACAGCTAACTTTAGCTAAACAATCAGGTGATGGAGTTTATCTTGGTTATGCAAGTCATGTGTGTGACTCGGCACATGACCAAGCTGTGTCCCAGCAACAACTAGCCACAAGTTATACAGTCCTTATGCAAACACAAATAGGATTCTGGCTGAGAGGTAATATAAGAGAAACAAAAAATACCTTTTCATAAAAATTACTGATGTCATCTTTCTATGCCAGTTTTTTAAATACACAATTTAAAATGTTTTCATTGTGGCACAGAATATATAAAAATATATAAATAACATCTTCAAGCTGGAATCTCAGCCTATCAGAAGAACTTAATTATCATCTACAGAGATTATTGAGCATCTATATTCAAGCCGAAATTACAAAATGCCAGAAACCTTAGTCATATCAAGTAGTGGGAAAATCCAATTTACTTGTTAACAATGATTTAATACAGCATCAAGTTCTGACTAGAGTACTTTCAGATGGAGGCTTACCCTTAAGGATGTGTAACGTCATCCCAGTAATTATTTTATTTTTCTAGAAACATGCAGCAACAGCATACAGATCCTACTATGGCTTTCTTCACAGCAATGTCTTACATTCCCTAAGCCATTTCTATAGCATTATGGCTGGCACATGCACAAAAATCTCAGGTTCTGAAAAAATAGCCATGTCTTTTTTGGCTGCTAGACAAGGAAAGATGACACAGCTTGTCAGGGTTTGAACAGTAAACAGTTGTGGGTTTTTGAAAATGTTAATGGAAGGACCTGGAAACTGCAGGAACAGCAAAATCTTACTTTTAAATCACATGCCTTTTCAGGCTGATTTGGCATTTCAGAGTTAGAAAAGGCACAGAAAATCAGTAGCCCCCTGGCTGATTGTCTGAGCCAAGAATGCAAACTCCAGCAGTTCAGAAAAGGAGAGATGTGAAAGGTGATGATTCTATGAGAGAGTCAAAAGACCCAACACAATTAAAATGTTAGGGACTCAGTGGGACATTTTTTAAAACCACAGGTTGCCACATAACACACAGCATGCACTGTGCAGTGCTGTAATAGTCAGATCTCACCATTATCTGATGAAATCAGCAGAACACACATATTGGAAAAACTCTGTGGGCTGGATTTAATTTTTTCTGGATGACCAGGGTTATCCTTTTCTATCCAGAAAAACTTGCAGTATTTCAGCCCGCTTACAGTGTCATTATGCATGAATCAGAGTTGAATTGATAAGCACAGATATTTTAAATACAGGTTTTTAATACAGGTTTGCCCAACCTGGTGCAAAAAAGCTGCTTTACTTTTTGTCCGTTGTTACCTGTACCTATTTTAATCTTGCTGTTGAGACCAAATTCTGGACAAAAAAACAGGATATATGTCAAATACATACATACATACATACATACATACATACATACATACATACATACATACATACATACATACATACATACATACATACATCTATTTACTATTTACTACAGAGAGGCTCCCTCTCCTCAAGAAGTTTTAGGCTGCAGTTCCTATCAGCTTTAGTTAACACGGTCAGTGGTGAGGGACCACAGGAGTTAAAGTTTAAACCATCTGGAGAGCACCAGACTGGGGAAGGCTGCTCCTGTTGCAGAATAGGGGGTGTTTAGCTAAGCTCTTGTCTAAATGACAAAGTGCAGCTGTTGTGTTGCTGCCTACTCCTTGAATTTTAACCTTGTACAGTGCATAGATTGATAAAGGCAATCAATACATAAGTAGTGATAATATAATCTGAAGTAGTGCTGAAACAAGATATATGGGTATGGATCCCTGGACCTGTGAATGGAAGGACACATTCAGGGAAGATATGAGGCAATTTAAGCAAAAACACACTCCATTTGCCAATTCTCCTTTACAACTCTATGCCATGTGCTGTTCCTGTTCCCTTTGTTGCAAATATGAGTGTGCAAACAGGCAAAAACTATAACAACATTATTTCCTCTGAAATAATGTGAACCTTATCAAAGAGGGGTTAACTATTTGGAAACGAGAAGCAGCAAATATTTACCTGCTGCCACATCATACCATACCAAACATCACAAATACTGTTAGAAGAACTGCAGTGGAAATGTACACACACAGAGGCCCCACTGACATGTTGTCCCCTAATCCCAGGCCTCAAGGCAGTCCTGTCCAGCAAGTCAGACCCAGCTGTAACCCAGGGTTGCTGACAATAAAAGCAAGCTGTTGGCTTCAGAAGTTTCTACTGTAATGCCAGAAGTTGTAAAATTCACTTCCTTGGACTACAACTCCCCAAAGGGCTTGGCCATGTTGGCTGAGGAATGCTGTGAGTTGACAGTCCCCCCCCCCCCCCAACTCACTCCAGCACAGTTCACTGAAAGCATAAGGCCACCATTTTCCTTGTTTTCAGAGTGCTTCACAGGCCCCAGCCCGATATTTTCCAGGATATGCTTTAAGAAGTAAGGCCTGCGCCTTTCATCTGTTGCCAAAATTCAGATAACATTTTAAGGTCATCGTGGCTTAAAGTTATGAGTTGTCATCTGACACAAGAAGTAGTAGTAGTAATGAGAGAACACAATGTAACTGCAGTGTTCATTTTCATTACTGAAAATTGTTCCTGTTGGTGAAATTATCCTGGTAAAGTGATTTTCTGAAATTAAAGACTTTCCCCTCCCATCCTGCACTCTCCAACAGCTTCCCCACGAGTTGAAAGGGATCCGAAGAGAATCTCAAGAACTTTAGGGTTGGGGAGAGGGGATCATAAATCACCATTTAAAAAAAATGCCATGGTCATGAGTAGTGTAATTTATGCTACTGGATTTCAGCAATTTTCTTTAACAGCTGATTTAAAATGACAGATAGTAGAGGACACCTTAGAAGAGACATCTGCAGTTCATTCTCGCATGCTTCTCCTAAGACCTTTTCTGTGCACTTGCAACATCCGAAGCCAAAGATTGCCTGTTTTTTGCTACAAAAATTAATGTTTTAAATATTCCAGATGTATATAGATTTAATCATTATTAAATAAAACTTACATTGACTAAAACACATTTTGCTTAGCTGACAACTGCAACTAAATGAGCCATGAGAGGGGACTGCTTTTTAAAATCCATGCATGAATTTGAGCTTAAAATAGCACAGTATGTGACATGTTTGCAGCATGTTCAGAGTGGGGCTTTAAAAAACGCCCTGGAACCCACATCATGTTTGCATGATGTATGAGGAGGTAAGGCCTGTTAACATATACGTTCTATACTCTTGTTCCCCTAACTAGAAGACAAGATGCAGAACTGAGCACAAGAAAGACCAGCTGACTGATCCTCATAGAAGCCATGCATAGCACCTCTTTGCAGGCTCCCCCATTACATGGTGTGTGAGGATTTACTACAACAGGCGCTTACAGTGTGACCACACTACAATGTAATACAGGTTGCAATTTGATTTGCAACCTGTATTACATTTGAAACCGCAGTCAGTGCTCACACAGGGGCTATGGATTGATTTGGGAGTTCATCATTCATACTAGATGTGATGCAATTCACATTTCAACAGATATCTCTCCCTTCCTTCCTGTGGTCCTGCCTCTGCTGATCCGACAGGGAACCAAGAGGAGCGCAAATGCGGGAAATGCCTATGTAACCAAAGCACCACCTACAGGCACACCCTCTATCTTTACAAGAACATATCACAACTAACCACATGGAGAAAAAACTGGTTCAAATTGCTCTAGCTTGGAAAAGTAGAAACCCTCCAGTGGCAGAGAGAGATTAAAAAAAACATTTTGGGAACAAAAATTCAAATGGACTGATTCAAATTAACCTTTGAGTCATGTGGTCAGTAAAAAATAATTCAAATTCACCTGTTTTATAAGCAGAGAAAACCTTGTGGTATTTGACCATGTAGTCACAGTCTTAGACTGAAGTGTAAACGCAAGACTTAAAGAGTATATGTGGCCATTAATGGCCAAAACAGTTCCTTGGGCACTGAAAGGAGAAATGTTCACCATTCCCTTTTTAACCAGTCCCAGTTAACATTCATGCTATACAAAATAAAAAATTTAACAGCTTTCCACCCAGTATAGGTGTCTGTGTCTCCATTTTCACTGGAAAGAATTTTGTTGTTGTTTAGTCGTTAAGTTGTGTCCGACTCTTCGTGACCCCATGGACCAGAGCACGCCAGGCCCTCCTGTCTTCCACTGCCTCCCGGAGTTGGGTCAAATTCATGTTGGTAGCTTCGATGACACTGTCCAACCATCTCGTCCTCTGTCGTCCCCTTCTCCTCTTGCCTTCACACTTTCCCAACATCAGGGTCTTTTCCAGGGAGTCTTCTCTTCTCATGAGATGGCCAAAGTATTGGAGCCTCAGCTTCAGGATCTGTCCTTCCAGTGAGCACTCAGGGTTGATTTCCTTAAAAATGGATAGGTTTGTTCTCTTTGAAGTCCAGGGGACTCTCAAGAGTCTCCCTCCAGCACCACAATTCAAAAGCACCAATTCTTCGGCGGTCAGCCTTCTTTATGGTCCAGCTCTCACTTCCATACATCGCTACTGGAAAAACCATAGCTTTGACTAGGCGGACCTTTGTTGGCAAGGTGATGTCTCTGCTTTTTAAGATGCTGTCTAGGTTTGTCATCGCTTTCCTCCCAAGAAGCAGGCGTCTTTTAATTTTGTGGCTGCTGTCACCATCTGCAGTGATCATGGAGCCCAAGAAAGTAAAATCTGTCACTGCCTCCATATCTTCCCGTTCTATTTGCCAGGAGGTGATGGGACCAGTGGCCATGATCTTAGTTTTTTGGTTGTTGAGCTTCATACCATTTTTGGCGCTCTCCTCTTTCACCCTCATTAAGAGGTTCTTTAATTCCTCCTCACTTTCTGCCATCAGAGTGGTATCATCTGCATATCTGAGGTTGTTGATATTTCTTCCGGCAATCTTAATTCTGGCTTGGGATTCCTCCAGTCCAGCCTTTCGCATGATAAATCTGTATTCATAAGGGATTTGGTTTAGATTATACCTAACTAGCCCAGTGGTTTTTCCCACTTTCTTCAGTTTAAGCTTGAATTTTGCTATAAGAATTTTGCTATAAGCTTGAATTTTGCTATAAGAAGCTGATGATCAGAGCCACAATCAGCTCCAGGTCTTGTTTTTGCTGACTGTATAGAGCTTCTCCATCTTTGGCTGCAGAGAACATATAATCAATCTGATTTCGGTATTGCCCATCTGGTGATGTCCATGTGTAGAGTCGACTCTTGTGTTGTTGGAAAAGAGTGTTTCCAAAAAGAATTTTACTACTCAGAAAAAATAATAATTTTACTACTCAGCAAATAAAACATTGTGAAGAGGCACAGTATACAGAAACGGTGAATAAAAGAGGGAGGAAAAGAATTTACTACTATTTGTGAGGTTATCTCCTGTTTTGCCTCTCTGTTTTGCTGCTTGGTTGGGCAACATGCAGTCCACAGGCCTCAGGCACACGCCAGAGACTTAAACGTAGCCCATAGCACCCCCACAGGATTTTCAAAAACATTTTTGGGGAAAAAAAGCTTCAAAGTCCCTTCGTGTCTTCTACGGTTCACGGGATAATTTTTTGCCATGTTTTGTGAAGCCATGTTTCGTGAAGCAGGTTTTGTGACTTCCCATACATCCCCCCCCCCCCCCGTTTTTTGTTTTTGGTAAATTTGGCACTAGAGTGCATAAGGACACTTCTTTTTAAAGCATTTTTGAAAGAAGAAACTGGGAGGCAGAGGTCATGGAGTGGCCCTCCAAGCTCTAGGGATAGGTATGTGTGCTCCTACAACCACTGGAGATCACCCGTCCTTGCACTAGAGTGGCAATACTACATATGCAAAATTAGGGGTACAGTAATTCCTTTGCTTGATCGCTAAACAGTTACAAACAAGGGGAACTTTTGAGTTCTCCAGAATTCTTCTTCGTGCAAAGATACAATAATATTTGGGGGTAGAGGAGGAAGTCCCTAGTCTGAAAAATTGAGCTAGATGTGATGCCCATTGTTCTTTAATCCAGACTACTGGCAGGACAAGTTGGTGTTTGCCAAGTCATCTTAACATCCGTCTCAAACTGGACCTGCAAACATCATCTTGCTTTGCCCTCAGTTTCTGCTTGAGAACAATGGGCATCACATCTAGCCCATTTTTTGGGCTAGTTGCTACTGTCAAGGTTTGAAATGTTGTGTGTATAGTGTGTTAAAATTATTAAGGGGCATATGGAAAAAGAAGCTCTGAAAATGAGTGTGCTTTTAAAAATTAGGCTTGAATAATAGTTTACTAGAGTCATTTCTAAAGAATTAGACAGTGCTGCAGCTGAGCAATGTCAGTGAACAATAACAATCCTGACAGCTGAACATGTAAATGTTGTAATTAACTTTTGTGCAAACATGAAGCAGTGTTTGTAACTCTTATAGTGCACCCTTTCAGAGATTATATTTTTCTGAGTTCACAACAGTCTAGTATTTCAGGATTTTAGTTGACAGTAAACTAGCACATCAGATGCTTAATGGTACAGTGCATTATTACTCTAAGCTCTGCAAAAATTGTAATCGTAACAATAACATTATCAGCATAGTGGTAAATTTCCAGATATTAAGGTACAGACCCCTGAAATTATAAAGACTGAAAGATCAATACTACTTCCCTTTGAAAAATTACTCCTGGAATACAAGGCTTTTGTATGATTTACAGATTGGGAGGAGGTGTGGACAACGGACTGAATTATAAATATAGGGAAATAAGACACACACAGAGAGGTGCATTCAACTCATCAACATAGCAAGGATTCATGCTATGCCACACACATTGGATACCAGCAACAATCATGTAGCAGTGAAGTAGCAGATTGACTAATAGATAGATTGTAGATAGATTGAAATTTACTTGGCTAGGTGAGCACTGAGAATAACTTTTCATGTATGTCTAATAATATGCTTAAAGGTTAGGAACTGCTTTTTTACTTTATATATTCTTATTTTAAGCAATATATTCTCTGCCTTCTGTTTTTAAATGTGTTTTTTAAGGCTAGATGCTCTTGCATTTTTAGAATGTAACTTAAAACATTTTAAAAATATTTTATTGTACTTTTGCTCCTGTGTTTTGAATTTTGACTTAAGTGTTTGCCTGCAACTTAGGTTTAATTTTCATGTATTTGTAAGCATTTGTGTCTACATTTTTCTACATAGCTGTAAGACTTCTGTATTTTTACAGCTCTGAAGTATTTTTTGTGCTTATGGAAAATAGAATCAATGTAGATAAATAAAGCTTGTAGAATTAGACAACCTGATGTTGCCTGAAATTATTGTAACAGTGAAAAGACTTATACTTTGATACTTAGATGACTTTTTATATGATTGTCGATTAATCCCTTTTTACAGACAGTAGATCAAGTTGAGATGTCCAGTGCATCGTCTTGTCCGGAGAGGTTAACCTGCTTTCAACCTATGACGTCCAATGAGGTGGACAGGGTGCTTGTGCGCTGCCGTGCCACCACCTCCTCCTTAGACCCTTGCCCGCTTGGCTCATCAAAGCAGCCAAGCCCGGTAACAACAGAATGGGCCACTGCAATAATTAATCGGTCTCTCCAGGAGGGCATAGTTCCCCCTGCCCTCAAGGAGACACTCATTAGGCCCATTCGAAAGAAACCTAATTTGGCAGCTGACAAAATTGGGAATTATAGGCCTGTCGCCAATGTTTCTTTCTTAAGTAAAGTGGTCAAGAGGGTGGTGGCTGATCAGCTCCAGGCACTCATGGAGGAAATTGACGCCCTTGATCTGTTCCAGTTGGGCTTCAAGCCACGGCATGGTACAGAAACAGCATTGGTTGCCCTGCAGGATGACCTCCTGAGGGAGGCCAACAGGGGCAATATGTCCTTGTTGGTCCTCCTCAATATCTCAGCGGCCTTTGATACTGTCGACCACGGTATCCTCCTGGGGCGGCTCTCCGAGCTGGGGATCAGTGGCCTCACTTTGGCATGGCTCAGTTCCTTCTTGGGGGACCGTCCCCAGAGAGTGCAGCTTGGTGAGATGACTTCCACCTCTTGGATCCTCAATTGTGGGATTCCACAGGGGTCGATCATCTCGCCAATGCTATTTAATATCTATATGAGGCCGCTGGGTGAGGTCATCTGGAGTTGTGGGGCTCGGTGTCATCAGTACGTTGATGACACCCGGCTCTACCTCTCCTTTTCTCCAACTACAGTGGATGTTGTTCCGTCTCTTGAACGCTGCTTGGGTACCGTTCTGGGGTGGATGAGGGCAAATGGACTGAGGTTGAATTCGGACAAGACAGAAATCTTGCGTGCGGGCAGCCCTGGCATCAGTGGGTTGGGAAACTCCCTTTCCTTTGGGGGAGTGACTCTTCCCACGAAGAATGAGGTTCGCAACTTGGGCATCTGTCTGGACCCGGACCTCACCATGGAAACTCAGGTGACATCTGTGGTCTGGGCAGCCTATTTCCATCTTCGGAGGATTGCCCAGCTGTGTCCCTATCTAGACGTGGCGGCACTCACAACTTTGATTCATGCACTCGTAATCTCAAGAATAGACTACTGCAGTGCTCTCTACGTGGGGCTACCCTTGAGGTTGATGCAGAGACTACAAGTGGTTCAGAATTCGGCGGCCAGATTAATAACTGGGGTGAAGAAATTTCAGCACATCTCCCCCATTCTGGCTGCCCTTCATTGGCTACCAGTTCGTTTCTGCATCGACTTCAAGGTTATGATGATAACATTCAAAGCCCTAAACGGTTTAGGACCTCGGTACCTAGCAGAACACCTGCTCCCAGCCAGATCTATCCATAATACCCGTTCTTCACAGGCAGGGCGGTTGAGGCCTTGACCCCGAAGGAGGCCCGGAGGGAAAGAACAAGAAGCAGGGCCTTCTCGGCGGTCGCCCCCCGCCTGTGGAACAATCTGCCCATGGAGATACGCCTGGCACCCTCATTCGATGGGTTTAAACGAGCATTGAAAACTTGGCTCTTCCGTCAGGCTTTCCCTGAGCATTAAGTTGCTGATATCTCTGCTTCCCTTTTATCATCCTTTTTGCCATCCTTTCATCATCCTTTCTACCATCTTTATAGCCATCTGTTTTAATTTATCCTACTAGTTATTGTATCTGTTGAATGTTTGTATTATTTTATTCTTATTGTGTTTTAATATGATGTTGTTTGTCTTGTTGTTGTTAGCCACCCAGAGTGGCCTGGCTGCCAGATGGTGCGGGGTATAAATCTAATAAATAAAATAAATAAATAATGTTTGGTTTCATTCTGGAATTAACCCTTAATTGGGATGAAATGCCTATAAAGTTCTGTAGATTTCTTAGGGGTATATTCAGGCATGAGAACCGCTGACCTGATACTACTTTCCTTATCCCCCCCCAAATTATATTGTCTGCCTAGTGAAGAGTTATGGAAAACTGAAAAGCTTGCCTTGTTTGTAGCCAGAACTTTGTTTCTTCAGAGAGATCACATGGATACATTTTCTATTTCTTGTTGCAAATACCATGCAACAGTTTCCAAAGGTGCAGGCATTATGTTATATTGTCACAAGAAGGACAGAGTACAGTCTTAAAGATTAACAAATGTATCAGCATACAAAAGTTCTGGCTAGAAAATCAGTGTGCTACCCTAGTTCCTGGAAAATAAGACCTAACCTGAAAATAAGCCCTAGTATGATTTTTCAGGATGCTTGTAATATAAGCCCTACCCCCCAAAATAAGCCCCTGTTAAGTGAAACCCCACCCTCTACCATTGTGCAGCAACCAGAAGATGATGACATGACTGTATTTGAATAGATGTAGATTGTTGTACATGAAAAAAAATAAAACATCCCCTGAAAATAAGACCTAATGCATTTTTGGAGCAAAAATTAATATAAGACCCTGTCTTATTTTTGGGGAAATGCGGTAGTTTTGAAGGTGCCACAAGGAACATACATAAAGAGATGGAGACATTCTTAAAAAGCAAGCTTGGTGTACAACATAAAATGTATGAAGCACTTTAGACCCAACATCCTTAGGGCTAAAGTACATGCCACCTTAAATATATAGTGTTCAGATGGTGTTTTATTATTCTACAGTAAGCATACATAGGCCCAACCCCAACAAGGACCACCATGTCTGGCTAGAAAAGGCTTAAGCTTTCTCCATCCCCATAGCTCTTTGTGCACCTTAAATCCTACCCCTTCATAGGAGACATCCAGATGAACATCAGAGTAGGCTCTGTAAGAGTCTATTCACATCTGAAGGTGAAAGACTGATAGGCTTTAGCAGCACAAAAGTAAATAAATAAAACACAAATATTGAGTGATAACAAGACTAAGAAGCGAATTCATTTATTGTTAAACTATACAAAGTCAAAAACTAACTTGTTCACTTGACAAACAATTATTTTTAGAGGGAAGGAATTTAATTCTGTTTTGATGTTGCTATTTCAACTGCAATCACTGCATTCTGAAACTCTTGCATCAGAGTTCGGAATAGATTAGAAATAGCTTATTAAATGCATGAAGCAAGCATTAAGTCATAACAGGATAAATAAATGAGATACAGCTTGATCCAACCCATGGTTAGTCACAGGTACCAATGTGGTATATTATGATACAATACAGCTAAGGAAATCTTGAACCTTACTAGGTGACTTTGGGGCAATCACCATCTTTCAGTTCTAGCTGCCCTATTTGATTGATGGGAGGACAATACAGGGAGGTGGGAGGTGTAAAGAGTCATATACATTGCCCTCAGCAACTTGGAAATAAATGATAGCATTGTAGTATAATATTAATATAAGATACAAAATAAGGCTGTTCAGAATTGTAGCCACCTAATCAAGAGAGACGTGCCCAACTCTGCAGTGGAATTAAACTTTGTTTTTAAGATCCTACACGCTTCTTAATATTTATTGTTATAGCCCCAAACCTCAGCAACCTTTTCTACAGATCATTTAAAAATTAAACAGAATTACTTCATGAATGGCTGATGCACTGTTCTCCTTATTTCTACTGGTGTTAGAACAGCATGGCCTACACTGTAAATGTGTAAATGTATTTTTTAAAGGGCAGTTGAAGAGGATTTACAGGGAATGAAAAATGCCTTTATTTATTTGACCTATATTTTTCCTTTTCCCCAGGACTGGGGCACGAAATACTTCAAAATGTTCATGGCCCTTCTAATAAATACTTCTAGAGCTGGGTGGGAAAAATACAATCTAAATTGCAACTCTGTAGAGTTCTCTCCATTGTCTATGCTGGCTAGAGCTGATGGTAATTGCAGTCCAACAGCACCCAAAAGGCTACATTTTGCCCACCCCATTCTAGAAGATACAGGAATTTATTTAGGGCATTTTCTCCTCTATTAATTCTCTGAAGAAAAATCTCCTTCATCTCAAGTATATACAATATTCATTTGGCACATGTTTAAAATACCTGGTCATTCTGGGTGCTTATAGCACAAGTGTCACTGTCCCTCAGTTCCATATTCAGTTTTAGCTTCTATATCTGTAAGTTTCAATGAACTTACTGGAGCACATATAGGCTGCATTTTCCACTTGATTTTTGGATTGTCTTATTATGCCAGCAAATATAGAAAACAAAACAACAGTCCACAGACTGGAAATGTTGAATATACATTCCAGTCCCCAAGAAAGAAGATGCCAAGGCATGCTGCAACAATACGAACATTACATCATTTCACATGCAAGCACAGTAATGAGCAAGCTGTTACAACAAAGACTTTTGTCATAAGAACATAAGAAGAGCCCTGCTGGATCAGGCCAAGGGCCCATCTAGTCCAGCTTCCTGTATCTCACAGTGGCCCCACCAGATGCCTCTGGGAGCACACGAGACAACTAGATACCTCTCCTATATGGAACTAGAAAAGCCCAGTGTTCATGATGGATTTTGTAAAGGAAAAGGCACTAGAGATAATAGGGGACATACTGGGACATACGAAAGAATGTCAGAAGATGATCTGTCCATGCTTCATAGGCTACAGCAAAGTCTTTGACTGTGTGGATCATGAGAAGCTATGGATTATTCTAAAGGAAATCAGTGTGCTTCACCTAGTAAAGGTGGATTTGGTTTTCTTGATCTTAGTTTATATCATCAGACCTGTTTACTAACTAGAACAAATTATTGGAATTGTGCTTCTTAGTCAAATTATTCATCGTGAGGCTCTTAGGAAGCTTCTTGTCTGGTGCCTTTCTCAAAATGAGCTCTGGGGTCTACGTAAGTTAAAACAAGTTTTATCCAAAAATTCCATCAGTAAGAGAGATATGGCATATATGGCAATTACAGTTGTGATTTGACCCATTTCCACATACTAAACTAATGTTATGGGGCAATCCAGATTTAAAAGTTGGGAAGATGTCCTTTCGATGGAAGGTCTGGACAGTCAGTGGAATTTTTACCGGAGATGAACAAATAGTAAATGATGATGAATTTTTGCCATTTTCTGTTTTGAAGGCTCAATATGATTGGCCATCTTCAGCTGAATGGCAAAACTGACAATTACAGCACTTATTGATATCTAAATATGGTCCAACAGCATTGAGTGCATACAACTTATAGAATCAGTCCAGAAAAAGAATTCTGCATTATTTGTTTATAAATATTTGTTGTCATTTAATAAATATTCAATTCATAAAAAATAAAAAACCACAAAAAACCCACCTCCAGTTTAAGAAAATGGGATATTGTGCTTCTGTATCCACAATTCAAAATGTCAGGGAATGGCCTGATATTGCTGCACAATATTGTGCCTGCACTGCCAGCAGGAAAAAGGGTGCCAAGCTTTACATAGCAAAGGGCAGCCTGAATGTTGACAACACCAATGGCAGCAGTCAAGATGGTCTACAGAATACCCTCTTGTGCTCACTATTTTTCTCAAAGTGACACCAAGCAAAATCTCAGAAACTGACTCTTTTTTATATATATCAGTTACCCACTTCTCACTCAACACAAGGCAACTGTCACTGCTGTTTTTGACAAGTATGAATGGTAGCTGATTTTCCCTTAGAAGACTGTGCCAGGAGCCTGGTCTCAGAAATCTTGATAGAATGTTTACTGAAAGCACTTGGGGATGGGACAAAAAGAGCTGCTCTGTGCTTTTGTAATGCAGAAATACTTTGAATACTTTAAAGCCCAACTGTCAGAGGTGGTGACCCTGACCAGTGCAGGAGTAGAGGAGTCTATGGAACAGTGGGAAGAGACTGAAAAGGAAGACCCCCTGGACAGTGGCAATAATTACTTTCAGAATACCAAAGGCTAAGGCATGGAGGTTAAGGAACACCCAACCTCCTTGAAAACCCTCTTACTGGGGAGAATGGGAAAGGAGCTGCCAGGCACAAGAATAGTTCTCAACTTGTGAATTGTAAACGCAGGTGGTAACCTGGCCCAAGGTATGGGAATGAGACTTAGTTAAATAAACAGTTATTTTGCAAGAAACTGACACATGTGAATTGGAAGGGAATATGAGTGACAGAGACCTAGGGGGAATGGCTATTGGTGAAGGGAACCACAACAGTTATATGACCTATAGACAACAACTACATATGGATAATTTTTTTGATATCTGGAAGCATTTTATAAAAGTCTATGTATATGTTTTATCCCTTTACCTTCCTGCCTTTATTCTTTTGTTTTTCTCTAGCCTCTCTTTTCTTTGCCCATTCTTTTATATGCTGAGTAATATTATTATGCATCGTGTTTCATTGTATCACTGTGTCAGTTGTTTTGTTCATTTTTATTTATTTTAAAAATAATGAAGCCCCCCCAAAAAAGGAAGTGGTGTTCCTCGACACTTGATTGTCCTGATGTATAACCTATTTTGTGGACAAGAAGCTACTGTAAAGACAGACTATGGGAAAAATAGACTGGCTTCCCACAGGCAAAGGGGTCAAACAAGGGTGCAGAAATACCTTATGGAAAATGGACTAAATTCCACCTAGGCCAAGATCCTCTACAGTATTGTATTTGTAATAACTGAATACAGACATCAATGCTGGACAGTGAAGACAGCCAAAAGGAAGAGAAAAAAAAATGAAATATGGGGTTGAATGAGTGTTTTGTGGATACCATGGGTCCTAGATCAAATCAAGCCTGAACTCTTTCTGGAAGCAAAAAAAACAAAACTAAGGCTGTCATACTTAGGACACATAACGAGAAGAGAAAACTCACTGGAAAAAGGCAATAACACTAGGAAAAGTAGAAATGAACCACCACAGAGAAAACCCAAGAGGCATTTTGGCATGGACAATATTTACTCAGTGACAATAATGCTGGAAAAAATTGAAAGCATAAGAAAAGAGAAAGACTGAACATGAGATTTGTTGAGTGGGCAAAGGAAGCTGAGGCTTTCAGTCTGCAAGACTGAAACAGGACTGTAAAAGATGGGACCTTTCGGAAGTAATTAATTCATAGGATCGCCATAAGAGATCTGACTGCACACAACAACAGTACTATTATTTGGGATGAGACTCTTCACTTTCAACAATTTTACTTCCACATATGCATGTTTTGGATTGTAGGACTTAATTCAGTATATGAAGGCAAGTACAGTACATAGATAAGGCAGTGGGGATCAACGGTGGAGAGGGGGTTCCGGAGTGGGGATTTCGACGCACAGCAGGCAAGGGAACTATCCGGGTTGCCAGTAATACAACTCTTCAGCTAGAGCTATTATTACCTCTGATTTAACCCAAGGCGCCACCCAACGGCGTGCCAGGAGCTGTATGGCGTTAAAATAACACCGGCCAGCGGACGGCATTTCAATCTCCTCGTCTTTTTGCGGGTCGGGTCTTTCCGGGACACGAGGTAGCTCCCGGCCGGGTCACAGTGAGAGAGGGCGAGGCTCTCTTTCCAGCTTTCCTTCCACTTGTTCTGGTTGCCTCTCCGGACCACCCGGGACCCTCCCCACCAACGCCACCTCCAACACCGGCCGGCCGGCGACCACCTGCTGCCGCCGCCGCCCCACAACTGCTGAAGCGGGCCAAGGAGCGACGCATCCCCCATAGACGCGAAAGGGGGCGGCAGCAGCAGCAAAAGTCCCCGTCCAGGCTCATTTTCACACACACACACACACCCGGCCTCATTTCTCCCGCCCACCTCGCAATAGATGTGTGGAAATGAGCTGGCGGCGGCACGAACACCGTCCTGACCTTCCCGCTGGCAAGGCACCTGCTATAAAGCAAGCAGACCCAGAGATAATACAGCCACGCCTGGCCAGGAGCGGGACCGAGCCCCGACTACCGCCGCCGCCTCAGCTAGGACTCATAAAGGGGTTTCTCCCCGTGGCACCCCCTGGAAGAGAAAGGAAGGAAACCCCTCGGCGCTGTGCAACGCCAGCGAGCAGACCCGCTTCCCCCGCGCAGGACTCACAGCTCGCGCGCTCTTCTCTCCAGCCTTTTAAAAACCTCCTCCTCGGCTTTAAAGCCGGCGCCGGCTCGTCTGCGCTCGACTCATTCGTCCTCTCGCTGTTCGGCTCGGCGTTCGATTAGTTTGGTTCGTATCCGTCCTCCAGAGATCAGGTGTTAACGCAGGCGCGGAGGTAGCGTAGGGCGGGGAAAAGAGAGAGAGAAAGCATAGACCGGAGGAGGGGGCGTGGCTAAGAGCGAATTGCGACCCGGAAGCGCGTGTACGGTCAGGCATATTGGGGGGGGGGGGTTGTCGGAAGGATAGGAACGAGGAGCCCCCTCCGCCTTCTCTTTGGGCAGCAACCATGTCTGGATCCGCGCAAGGGCCGGTGGAGAGGCTGCGACACCTGTGCTATCGCTATCAAGACTACGTGAAACGGCATCCGGCAGCCACTACCCAGCTGGAGAGTACCGTGCGCGCCCTCTCCTACCTGTTGCCAGGTAGGGTATGAGGGATCGGGGCCAGAAGCGTAGGAGAAGGTTGGTGCAGGGACCCCGGAGTCCGAGCCCCCCCCCCTTTCCCACCACTCATGATCTCCTAGGGCAAGGTTACTCCGCTTGTTTATTCCTCAGTTTCCCTTTCCTTCCGGGATTCATGTACGAAATATTTGAATAATTACGTAGCGAGTAGGAAGTCCCTCGGATAAGGCTTCTGTCATGAATCGGTGCATGTCAAGGATGGCAGTCCTGAAAGGCAGAGATAAAATGGCTGTTGTCTCCCTTCCCTGAATTCTTTAGGTCTGGCTCCAAATCAGAGTCATGGTTTTGGAGGTGCTCTGTTTCTAGTCCTTGTTGGACTGGCCTGTTAACTGAACTCGATTTTCAAAAGACCCTGTGCTTCAGTCAAACCCTTCCCCTTTTCTTCCTCTTTTTTTTTTACTGCAGCCCACAGAATAACCTAGGTATGAAATGCCTGCAACATCATCAAATCCTTGCATTGCCAAAGCTGCAGATCTCTATCGCAGGAGTGATGACATCTTGTTTAGAAAGTGCTCCAATTACAACCAGCACTGCAGGACAACTCTGAGCTCCCTCTCTGGACTGCTCACTTTGATTGGAGCCTTTAGTAGTCGTAGGACAGATTGCTTTCCAATTTTTAAGAACTTGAGGACAGCCCTAATTGGTCAGATCAAAAATCTGACTAATCCAGTATGTGGTTGCCTTTGGATCCCAGCCAGCTTGGTTCTGGGACTCATGTGTCAGGTTGTGAAGTCAACCGCCTCTTTGTTTGATACCAGCAAATAGTGTTCAGAGATAGCCTGCTTCTAAACATGGGCCTTTTATAAATCACCTAATCTTTTATAACAAATTGTTAAAACCAGAAGTACAGCAAACCACCTTAAAATATTTGGAGCATTAAATAAAAACAATCAAGGCCAGTCTCGACAAAAGATATTTATGGCTCAGCTAAAACTTGGAAAAGATGGGATCAGTCCTTCGGAAGGGATTTTCCCAGTGCTGCTACAGAAAAGGTCTTGTCCAGGATCCCACCAACCTAACCTTTCTTAGCAAAGGAAATGGAACAGCCATGTGAAAACAATTGTAAAATGTATGATGGAAGGCAGTCTTTCAAGTATTCTAGCCCCAGATAGTTGTTGTTATGTATTGTCAAGTTGCCTCCGACTTATAGCAACCCTGTGAATGAGCAATCTCCAAAATGTCCTGTCCTCAACTGCCCTGCTCAGCTCTTTTAAACTCAAGCCTGTGGGTTCCTTTAGGGAATCAGTCCATCTCATATTTGGTCTTCCTCTTTTCCTTCTGCCTTTCCCCTTTCCCAGCATTATTGTCTTTTCCAAAGAACCCTGGCTCCTCATGATGTGCCCAAAATAGGACAGCCTCAGTTTCAGCATGTGTGCCTCCAGAGACAGGGTAGCTGTACGCCTGGTGAAGAAAATATATGAAAGCAGACCAAATTGATTTAACCATGATCCATCAGTAAAAATCAATGCTTTCAACCAGTTGTGACTATGTAATTGAAATCAAGATTTCACGCGATCTCTGTTGTCTCTTAAACATATGGGAATGCTGGGGGTATATTCCTGAAAACCCTTTCCTGTGGCAGGGAAACTCGGCTTGTAGAATAGTTATTCCTATAGTTTAGGGAATGTTTCCCCATTTTTGATGAATCTGAATCTCTTTTAGCTGAGAGGATGCAGCACTCATGGGAGGGTGTTGGATTCTGTAGGAAATTTTAATGTCAAACCTTGTTAAGCATTACTTTGACATACCTGTAATTGTGTAAAAATGGCTTTAAAAGGAACTTCCCTCATGAAAACGTATTTGGACTTCTTTCAAGAGAGTGTGGAATAATTGTTGATGTCTCATCTACACTTACTTTTCAGGTCGGTTCTCTGACTCTCATGAGCTGTCTGAGCTTGGTAAGTACTGTCAGAGAATTGTTAAGAGGGCCCCAGAACTACTTTATGTATTCACTGTTGGGAGAATAAGAAGGAATGAGGGGATTCCCTCAAGGCAAAATCATCAGCGTTATCCATTATCAGGATGATTCAGTGGCTGCAAAGGATCGTGGAGTGGAAGAGAGCAGTGGGCTCCTAGTCCTTGCTCACCTGTGGAGCTCCGTGAATGAACCAACCTTCTGTCAGACTAATATAGGTGTGGGAGGAGAAACTGGTTATTGTCTAAATAAGCAGTTGTTGTAAAAACAACAACAACAAAAAACTAACCCAGTATAGCAGAGCTTGTAGCAAGCCTACATTGTTGCTAAAAAGGCAGTTGAACATTAGCTTATAAGAGTAGAGTCTGGGTTTTCTTTGCAAGATAGTGCTGCTTGTGCACTTGTGGATGCGAACCTTCCCACAGTGGATGTTTTCTCTGCTCTGTTTGGACAACCGTATCTTAAGACTTTCTGGTTTTCATCCAAAATGGGAAAGTATGGTTAATGGTTTTAGGCCAAGCTAGGATGGTAAGCCAGCATCAAACTGTGGCTTCAGTTAGCTAAAGAATTCCTGGTGTGTTCCTTCCTCGCAGAAAGGAAAGTGTTACAGGGCTGTTCCTATGAGCAAAAGCTCATTCATATTCAGTTCAAGATGTGATAATCTGAAAATGTCCTTTATTTTTTACCACAAGTGAATGTTAGGATATCCATCATTAAATGAGATTGTTAATATGAGGGAATGCATATATTTTTCTGATAGCTTGCATGTGTGAAAGAACACAAACACGTCCTCTTAAGTAATTGCTGTGGGAATACCCTGCCATTTTTTCCTCTCTGTGGAAGCATTTAGCTAATAATGATTTTTCATTTATATCTGTTATTTGGGAGGAGGGAGTTGCACACTATTAAATATGTTTTCTTTGGATTTTTAACATCTCCATTTTCTTGTTGTGTTGCAGGTCCCCACACTCCCAACTCCTTAGCTTTTCAGGCTTAAATAATATGTTACTTTATGTTATTCCTCTAAAACATGCGAGTCCAGCAGGTTAACTAATGCTGGAATTGGATAACAATATTATGCTTACACTATACTCTTAAGAGTTTTAATGTTAAATTTCTTGGATGTATATTCCTGAGTTCAGTTTAGATTCTTCATTGCCATAAAAACATTATTCTAGCATTATTGTTGTTATGTGTCGTGAAGTTGCCTCCAGCCTATTAACGAGCAATCTCCAAAATGTCCTGTCCTCAACAGCTCTGCTGAGCTTTTGCAAACTCAAGCCTGCAGTTCCTTTAGGGAGTGAATCCATCTCGTATTTGGTCTTCCTCTTTTCTTGCTGCCTTCCTCCTTACCCAGCATTACTGTCTTTTCCAGAGAACATTGCCTTCTCATGATGTGCCCAAAATAGGGCAGACTTAGCTTCAACATTTTTGCCTCTTGACATAGTTCAGGCATGATTTGCTGTATGACCCACTTGTTTGTTTTTGTGGTGGTCAAGGGTATCAATGAAGCTCTCCTCCAGCACCATATTTTTAAAAAATCAATTTTTTCCCTCTCAGCTTTCTTTGCTGACTATAAAGATCACTCATGTATGGTGATCTGAAATGTGGATAGTCTTGGTCTTGGATTATCTTTTCTAACTCCTTCATTGCTGTCCCTTGGAGTCTCAGTCTTCTGATTTCTTGGCTGATTTCTTCATTTGAATTCATGGTTGAACCAAGGTATACAAAATCTTTAACTATTTCAGTTTCTTCATTGTCAACGTTAAAGTTGTGAAGTTCTTCTGTAGTCATGATTTTTGTCTTTTTAATGTTGAACTGCAGTCCTGCTTTGGCACTTCCTTCGCTCACTTTCACTAAAAGTCATTTCAAATCACTACTGCTTTCTGCCATTAAGATGGTGTCATCTGACTATCTTAAATTATTGATGTTTCTTCCACCAATTTTGACTCCTCCATCATTTGAATCTAGTCTGGCTTTCTATATAATGTTCTGATATGAACTGATAAGGATATAAAATTCTCCCTTTGTCTATAGGAAACCATTCCATCTTTCCATATCCTGTCCTAACAATACAGGTCATCAGGACAATCGAGTGCTGAGGCACACCCATTTCTTTCAGAACAACCCATAGTTTCTCATGGTCTACTCTGTCAAAGGCTTTGCTGTAGTCTATGATGTATAGATTAATCTTCTGAAATTCTTTAATGCATTTCAGTAGCCAGTGGATATTTGCAGTATAATCTCAAGTGCCTCTTCCTTTTTTGAATCCATCTTGAACATCAGGCATTTCTCACTCCATATAAGGTAAAAGCCTTTGTTGCAACACCTTGAGCATCACTTTGCTTGTGTGGGAAATTAAAGCAATGGTCCTATAGTTACTGCACTCCTTGGCATCTCCTTTCTTGGGAATTGGAATGTATATTGAACATTGCTAGTCTGTGGGCCATTGTTTTGTTTTCCACACATGCTGGCATATTATTGTGAGGATCTTGACAGATTCAGTCTCTGTGGTGTGAAATAATTTATTGGTATTCCATCTATGTCTGATTATTTATTTCTTCGTAGTGCTTTTAGAGCAGCTTTCACTTCACTTTCTAGATCTGCAGGTTCCTTGTCATAGGCATCTTCTTCAAAGGAATCTGGCATCCTTTTATCTCTTCTGTATAGGTCTTCAGCATATTGTTTCTACTGTCTCTTCATTTTCTCCTGGTCAGATGGTGTGCTTCGCTGTTGGTCATTCAGCATTCTTAATCTAAGCTTTAAATTCCCCTTGATTTGGATTTTCTGAAAGAGATTTCTTGTTTTCCCTCTCTTGTTCTCTTTTATTTGTTGCACTATTTGTTATCTATTTGGTTCTCTATTATTTGTTTGCACTATTGTTTGCAATAGTTCTCTTTTCCTCTATGTGACAGTTGCTGAAAAACTGCATTCAGGGTTCTGACCCTATTTCTGTCACCTTTTACTTTTCACCTGTCCTTTACAATTTTAAGTATTTCATTCCATCATCCAAGCTTTTATTCTCTTTTTACTACAGAAATTATATTTTTGTGTTCTTCTCTAATAATAGCTCTGGTTTCAGTCCACAGCTCTTCCGGTGCATGGTCAATTGAGTTTTGTAATGCAAGTCTGTTCCTTATGTGGACTTTAAATTCATCAGGATTCACTAAATTCATTCATTATTCTAGCATTACTAAATAAATATCCAGGTATCTTCAGAAGAATGGCTAGTGTCACTCCATGGGGGTGGCACAAGGATTTGGCATATCTCTCTGCCTTCTTAAAAATAAAAGTCAATCCTTGAACTTTTTTGTTTCTGCTAATTTTGTGCAACCTCCACATTTACTTTAAGGGACTAAATTTTGGAGGCAGCAGTATGGCTGAGGACAATAAACAAGAATATACCTGTTTTGAAACAGAATTTGATGATAAAATTGAAGGTACCAACTCATGCCAATGATGAGACTGAAGTGGATGGACTTTTTTGTTCCATTGCATTGCATTATGGAGGAATGTCAAGGCTATGATCTACCTGTCCACAACTGAGGTAGTGCATAATTGGAAAGATCTGCAGAGAGATAACAGTGAAGACTCATTTAGTCTGTCCTTTGAAAAAGACCACTGTAAAATCAGTGTCTTTTTTATTTTTCATCTCAAATTGTGCATTTCCCCCTCTTTCCTAGTGTATTCTGCCTCCAATTTGCTGGTGCTGCTAAATGACTGGATCCTTCGGAGAGAATTGCAGCAGTCCCTTCCAGTGGTAAGAATCTTCTTCTATGCAAAAGGAGGAGGTTGTGTCTAGTCTTTGTCTCTCATATTCAAATGTTAAAACCTTGCTCTTGCATCCCATCCTTTTGACAGGTAGGCTCTGAAGCTGCTGTTTTCTTGAATCTTGGGTGACTGCTGGTCATCCTCTGCTTACAAACTATAGTGTGGGGAGTCATTTCATTGTGAAAAACTCATGAATGTTAGAGTGGCCTCCAAAACACTTCTGTTGGTATCTTTTTGGTCACTCAGGTCTTCTGCAATGCCTTTGTTGTAATTCCCTCAGGAGAGAGGAGTTGGTCTGTCATTGGAACCAGAGTTGTTGATTTCAGTGAGAAGGTGAACAACACAACTCTTCAGTTTTGGCACAGATTTTTTTTCTTCACTAAGAATATCAGCTTTTGGTATGGCTCGTAAGGGTGGCAAAAAGTGAACCTCAGGCCTTACTGGAGTTAGGGGAAAGTTTGAAGGTGCGTAGGTAGTGCTGAGGCCTGGGATTGAAGGAGAGATTATTCAGTCAAGTGAGAACAGTTGAAACAGATATTTTTACAATACCTGAGTGTTTCTGTTCAGTTTTCCAGCTGGCACTGCACCAAACAATTTTCTGTTTTTCCTAGCAACTTTTCAGGTTTCTGCAAACCTTGGAGTTACTTCATATTGCCCAGGTGTTGCTGTTCTGGCAGCAGGCACAGATCTTTCTGATCATTGAGGCATTTGGCAGATTACTGATGTTTGTTCTCATGAGCGGATGCTGTGCTTTGATGGCCGTAGAACTTTTAATTGAACTGTATTTCAATTTATTTATTTCCTTTTGCCCTCAAGGGTTCCCAAGTTGGCGATCCTTTGCATTTACAGTAATTTTTTAAAAATTGTCCTTCGGTGTTTTTAAGTTTTAATCTGTTTGTGGACCAATTAGAGGTTCTGGAGAAAGGCAGATTTTTATTTTGTTGTTTTTCTCATTGTTGACAACAGTGTTTTGTGTGTGTGTGTGCTTTCTTTGGACTCAGAAAATTGAATTAGAAGTACAGAGAATGGTTTTAAAGATCAATTATACAGTTTACTCAGAGGAAAGTCATTGTGTTTAACGGAGTTCATAAATATGATAATTGTGTGCCATCAAGTCAGTATTGACATGGCAACCCTTTTCAGGGTTTTCTAGGTAGAGAGTACTCAGGAGTGGTTTACCATTCCCTTCTTCTGGGGGCATCCTGAGACCATGCAGCTTGCCTAAGCCACAGAGGCTCCCAGGATGCACAGTGGGGAATTAAGCCCCCAAGCTCTGGTTCCTCAGCCAGAGACCTAACTCAGTGAGCTATAATAAATGCATTTTAATGATTGCAGCTGAAGGAAATGTTTGCAGAACTGTGTTATTAATGGAAAGCACTGACTTTGGAACATTTTTCCTCACATAAACTGCTCCAGTTATATTGCTTCATGCTGGCCTTGGAATTGTATTGTTGATTAACTAGTGTAATCATAAACCCAGCAGTGGGGCATGCAGGAAAGTGTACAGTTGGCATGAGAGAGAAAAGAGCAGAAATCTCTGTGGTTATTTCCTGCAGCAAATGTCTGAAGGCATCCTTTAGTATTTGTCTAGTTGTTTCATGTGACATGAATCAGAAAATTTAGAGTAAGCTGTCCAGCACCCTGTATACATTTTCAGCCACAACTCCCATAATTCCTTTGGTTCTGCTGACTGTTGTTTATGGGCATTTTAGCCTAAAATATTTGGGGAGCACCAGATTGCCCATCTCTGTTCTGTAGCAACTAGGATATTTGAAGCTGGGTGTTCCATGTGAACTCCATCCAAGTCTTGTGGTTGCCTTTGGGTGGACCTTTTACTTCTCCTGGGCCTCAACAGATCTGTACTGGTAGAGTCTGTGAGAGGGCTTTGAACAATACGCGGAAGCTAACCAGGTGATGTCGTCTCACACACTGCCTCTTGCTTTGCAGTCGCTACCCCAGCAGAAGCTGCTCACTTGGCTGAGTGTCCTTGAGTGCTTGGAGGTCTTTGCTGAGATGGGAGCTGCCAAGGTGTGGGGAGAGACTGGCCGGTGGACCATCATTGTTCTCATCCAGGTCGCCAAGTGAGTGTTCAGTGGGAAAGTTCATAGAATTGTAGAACTGTAGAGCTGGAAGGGAACCCAAGACTCACCTGCCTCTTGCTTTGCATCAAGTCCTTGCCTTGGCAGGAAATCCACAGCTAAAACAACCCTGACAGGTGGCCATTCAACCTCTGTTTAGAAACCTGCAATGAAGGAGAGTCCACCACATTCCGAGGTAGTCCGTTGCACTGTTGAACAGATCTTACTGTCAAGAAGTCATGTCACTTCTTAATCTTCTCTTCTCCAGGTTAAACATATCCAGTTCCCTCTGTAGTTCCTCATATGGCTTGGTTTTGAAACTTTTTACCATCCTGGCTGCCCTCCTTTGGACACGTTCTAGCTTGTCAATATCCTCCTTAAACTGTGGTGCCAAGAACTGGACCCAATATTCAAAGAGAAGTCTGACCAAAATACTTTGGTACTCTTACTCCTGTTGATCTAACACTGTGTTCCTGTAGATGCAACTAAGTATTATATTTGCTTTCCCCCCATCTCATCACAGCGTTGACTTGTGATCTACTAAAAATCCTTTCCACATGTGCTACTGCCAAATTAATTGTCACCCATCTTCTATTTGTACACCTTCCTGAATTTAGAATTACATTTTTTTTCCTGTTTTGAAACTCATATTGTTAGTTTTGGTCCAGTTCTCCAGTCTCTTTAGGTCATCTTGAATGCTGATTTTGTCTTCTGGAGTATTAACTAACTCTCCCAGTTTGATGTCGTCTGCGGATTTGATGACTATTCTTTCCACACCCTCATCCAAGCAATTTCAAAAAGTGTTAAACAGTACTGAGGCCAAGACAGAACACTGTGGCACCCCACCTGTCACTTCTTTCCAGGATGATAAGGAACCATGGTTCCCCCTGAGCTGTGTGTGTGTGCGCGTGCCTCTGCCTCCCTCTGCACAGCTGTCTCCCTCCTCTGCACAGCAATTACGTTAGGTTTCAGTCGTCACGTAACCCTGTGCACGGCGGGGGGGCTGAGTTGCGCATGCAGGAGCAAAGTCACGTGTGAGAGAGAGGCGGAGCCCCGCCCAGTGGAACTGAAAGTTAGAGGGTACGTTGTAAGGAACCCTTGGTGAACACCTTTTGACCTCTCAACCAGCTACAGATTCACCTAGTCCACTTTTTACTAGCTTGTCTCCTAGAATATCCAAGAAATCAAAGATACACCATGTCTGCATCTGCTCACCTACAAAGCTTGTGACTCTGTCAAAAAAGGAGATGACCTTAGCTTGGAATGACTTATTTTTGGGAAACCCATGCTGGGTCTTGGGTCTTGGAAATTACAGCATTCTTTTCTAGGTGCTCACAGACTGACTGTTTAATGATCTCTTCTCGAACTTTCCTAGAATCATTGCCAAACTGACTGGTTGATAGTTTCCTAGATCTTCTTTTTCCCTCTTTTGGAAGAGGAGGATGAAATTTGCTCACCTCCAGTCTTTGGGGACCACACCTGTTTTCCAAGATCAGAGACAGAGGCTCCAAGAATGTATCTGCAAGTTCGTTTCATACCCTGGAATGCAGTTTGTCTTGCCTAGAAGACTTGAATTCATTTAAAGCAGCTAGATGTGCTCGTATCACCTCTTTGCTGATCTTAAGTGACAGCCCCCTCCTTTCTTCCTTTATTCTATGTGCACTAAGGTGAGCACAGTTCTTTTGGGAGAAGACAAAGACAAAATAGACATTCAGCAGTTCTACCTTCATTCTGTGTCCATTTGGTATTTCTCCATCCCTCTTCATAGCAGACCTATCATTTCCTTGTTCCTCCTCTTGCTTCAGGCATAGCTGAAAAATCCCTTGTTGTTTTTAATTTCTCTTGCAAGCCTGAGCTCATTTTGAGTGTTTATCTTCCTAACCTTCTCTGTATAATTATTGGTTACTCATTTGTACTCTTCACTCCTTATACAAGCCATCCTTTCTTCCAGTACATTCACTTTTCCTTCTTGTAGGAACTGTTTGTGATCATGCCTTTAATATCTCACCTCAAAGAACTTCCCATCCCTCATGGAATCCTTTTCTCTTTGAATCATAGAATTATAGAATAATTGAGTTGGAAGGGGCCTATAAGGCCATTGAGTCAAACCCCCTGCTCATTGCAGGAATCCAAGTTAAAGCAGATCTGACAGATATTTGTCCAATTTTCTCTATAATGCCTCCAGCGTTGGAGCGCTCACCACCTCCCGAGGTGATTGGTTCCATTGTTGTACTGCTCTAATAGTTAAAACGTTTTTCCTGATATTCAGCTAAAAACTGGCTTCCTATAACTTGAGGCCATTATTATGTGTTCTGCACTCTGGGATGATCGGGAACATATCCTGCCCTTCCTCTGTATTATTATATTTCAAGTATATGACAAATGCTATCATATCTCCCCTCAGTTTTCTCAAGATTAAACATGTCCAGTTCTCTAGTCTTTCGTCATAGGGCTTGGTTTCCAGTCCCCTGATCACCCTTGAGTATTTTTTGACCACTGGGTGTGACCCAGTATTTCCTTAAGCATATTGAAATCAGTTTTTCTAAAGTCTAGAGTACTTGTAACACTATTTGCAGCTTTCCTTTTTCTCAGTATAATAAATTCCAAGAGGGTATGGTCAATTTCACCCAAAGTTTCCATTATTTCCACCTGGTCAACTAATTTTTCCCTGTTGGTTAGGACCTAATCCAAGATGGTTCATCCTTGTCATTTTTCCACCTTCTGGAAGATGAAGTTGTCAAATGAGGCAAATGAAGGCAAATGAGTACTTTGTTGACACCTAGGGTGTTGGGAGAGCTGGATTTAAATCTCATTTGGTTGAGGCCACTACTAAGATGTGTTAGGTTGGTGAGTGCCAAGCAGGACCTGTTCACTAGTGGGCAGAGGGGTGGGTCTGTTTGCCATTTCATACAGAATGACTCTACGAAGAGTCACTTACCCATCCTTCGTGCTTCTTTCCCAGGCACACTTGGTTTCAGCCTGTGTCCCAAGAGCATGAGCTGTTTTTCAGGGACTATGATTGTGTAAGCCTCCCAACCCTGCTATAGATTATCCTTCAGAAAAGGCCACAATCCTTACACAGCCATTTCAGCCTGAGCCTGTAGAGGAGAATGAACAGCTTCCAAACATGGTTGCAAAAGCAAGAGTGTGAAAAGTCTACCATTGCAAAGGATAGAGGTGTCTATATTTTTTCCACTTCCTCTGTGAAACTGCAGATCCCAGTATGTGCCTGTTGCTTACATCTCATGTCTCACTCAAACCCACAGGGCCATCTTGCGCCTCCTGCTGCTGCTCTGGTATAAAGCAGGCATCCAGACGTCGCCCCCCATTGTGCCGCTAGACAGGAGGCAGTCATTGCAGCAGAAAGGTACTATGTGTCAAGAGCATTGTGACTGCCACCATTTTGGCTTAATCTTGGAAAACAGAAGAGCATTTTGCATGCTGTTCAGCTTAAGGGTTCCTATATTCATCAGCCTATCAAGGAAGAAAAACATTTGCCTGGTCTCTGTGGTTTCCCTGTATTGCTCTTTGTCAGCATGCATTTCTAGTGACCACCCCAGCATGCACAGGTAGTGCTGCGCTCAAACATGGAATAAGTGCACACCTCTGTTTCTGAGAAGATGGTGCACATCAAGATGATCATGTGAGAATTTGAGAGGCCACCCCCTCAGCGAGCCATGAGTGATATCAATCCTTGCAGTTTGTGTGGAATATTAAGGGCATTAGATTAGAGTAAGCCTGGGCCACTTGTTTCCTTCTAGATTTTGGGCTGGAGTTTCCATCTTCACTCACCGCTAGCTAGAGTGGATTGTAGTTACAGCATGTTGTGGCCCAAACATCAGGAAGGGACCAGGTTAGGGAAGGCCAGCAACATTGGAAGGGGGCAGACGTCCACTTTCTCTTGTTCAGCCAGAGCTGTGGCCTCAAGAGCTGAATCAGTGTGCTCTGGAAAGAATGGTTTTTTGGACCTTGAGCTGTAAGCTCCCTGGCAGTGCAGTTGGGTCCCCACATATTTTTTAAATACTGGGCAGAATGTTGGCCCAGCTCCTTCCCTACCTTGTCCTCTCTTTCAGAGAAGGGGAGGCTCCAGACAATTGTGCAGCTCCACTGCTGCCTATGTTCAGATATTAACAGTAGGGTCCCCAGGCTTCATGTTTGTGCTGGATGGCATTTTTTTAGACCCATTTTCCCCCAATAGGTGCCTTCCAGCTATTTTGGGTGGCAGCTCCCAGAATTCTTAGCTATTAGTCATGCTCGCTGATAACAAGAGTTGAAAACCTTGAGGGTACAAGGGGTGTGGTGGTTGCTTTAGTTCCTACAATGGCGGCACAGTGGCCATAGCACAGTGTACCCACTTGTCATGGCAACTTCACCCTCCCCCATTCCTGTGATTTGGTGGATTCTCACCGGACAAGTGGCTGTGCTACTGTGATCAGACAAAAAACTATGAGAAGGGGTTCCCTGCCTGTGGTCTTATGCTCCTGTCTCTTGACAGAGATGGAGGGCAACTCGATGGGAAAGGAGCAGATCTTCGTGGGGAAGCGCTCTAGCCGGGTTGTGCGGTCTCTTGATGGCAGTAAGTGTGATTTTTGTATCTGTCTCCCATCTTACCCCAGAGTGGGTCTTGCTTTCTGCATGTGTCACCTGGCTGCAAATATAAGTGTGTGAGGACAGATTGCTCTTCCCAAGTGTGCTGTCCATGCAAAGGTGTGCCTTTTGTTTTACTTCCAGCCCCATCCCTGCACTCCAGACACTGGGGTGCACCTCAGCAGCGAGAGGAGAAGCAGAACCGAAGAGCAATGGAGACCGACCAGCCTCCAACCCCTTTGGGCATCCAGGAAACTATTGCTGAGTCCATCTATATTACTCGTCCCTTACTTCACTGTATCCTACTCTGGTCTTCAGTGGTTCTTGTGCTATGCAGTGTGGGCCACTAGGGAGAGCTGCAGCCTCAAAGTAAAGTGACCTTGTCCTTAATGTTGAGAGGATGTGACTCTCAGGCAAGCTGTGTAGAGCTCGCTTTAGTCACTTGGCTGGAGAATATCTTCCCATCAGCTTCTGTTGTTTTATTATCACAGCTCTGATTTCCTTTGAGGTTTATGTTGTGCATCCTTCCAGACTCCACAGTGCCTGGGAGTTACTCTCCTCCCACAGGACTGGCCTTCTTCCTTGACTCTTGTTTACAGTGATGAGCTTAGGGGTCTGGGGACAGAAGTCTTGGAAGCCTTGGCTGCTGTCAGGAGTCTTGGATGTTGCCAGGTCAGTTTATGGGAAAGGGGCTCTGGCTCCTAGATCCATTTTGGTTTGGTTTGGTTTTAATTTTTGTGGGTTTCTTAGAACATGGTTGTTGGTCTTTTACTTTTCTGTTAATGTATTTCTCCTGGCTTAATGGGAGAAGCAGCAATGCTCTGAGTGGCTGGGGAGTCATTGATGTTCATCTTTTGCAGTACCTACGCTGCCTGGTTCTTCCTTCACCTTTATGAGGAAGTGGAGCCTGGCATAATTTAAACCAGATTGCTTTTGTGGAACCAGTTTCTGGTGATGGGATTCTGTTTTGGAATACATGAGTGATAGAGGAGCACAGAGTGCCTCTGAGTGTGTGCAGAATTCCTTAGGGCTGAGATTAGGGGAAGGGCTGACAGGTTAGGGAGCATTATATGCAAAGAAGTCTTGAGGCCTAGACTTGTTGTGTTCTGATGTGTTCTCTCTCTCTCTCTCTCTTTTGGAAGAATGAGCCGGAATTTCTCTCTGAACACACACATACACACCAAGGAACAGAAACCACCCCTTTAATTCTCTGCTTTCTTATCTTCTTCAGCTTAAGCTCACTGAGCGACATGAAAGATCTCAACAAGCGGGAGCGAGTAGAGCTGAGACGCCGGACTGTCTTGCTACTCTACTATCTGCTGAGATCTCCCTTCTATGACAGATACTCCGAGTATGTATGTCAGGCTGACTATTATCTACTCTGGTAGAAGCACCCTCCCTGGAACCAGTACAATTTCTGAATGAGTAGATTATCCAGAAACGTGTGGCATCTGAGCACTGAGCATTTTGGACAGCTTTTGTCCTCTATTGTATTTCAAGGGACCCTTTTCTACAAGAGGAAGCCATTCCCAGAAGCTCATCTGTCTTTTCCCTCTGTTCCCTTAGGGGCAGAATCCTCTTCCTGCTGCGCCTGCTGGCCGATTACGTCCCTGGAGTTGGCCTAGTCACTCGTAAGTTGATGTCTGTGGTCATTGCTCCTCTTGAAAGGAAGCAGAAGAAACAGGACAGGAGGGTCTTCCCTCAATCTTGGAATCAGTGTATTTGTTCACAAAACGATGGTACAGGGAAAGAAGCATGTAGAGCTTGGGAAGTTAACCGTTTTAAGCAAGTAGTCGCAGTTACAGTTCCAAGGTGGCACCCTTGCCTTTGTAGTTAGTTTCCATGACAGTTTCAGTTTCTAAAGAGTAAAACTTTACTTTTCCTACCTGCCAACAGTAACTAAGGTATTTACTTTTTAGTTTCTTAAGCATGTTTAAATGCAACAACACAACACAAACCAGCACCTTGAAGCATGGAATATTCCTCCTCCACCAGTTAGTGAGGCCACACCTATGTTATGTTGGAAATAATTGATGAGATATAATTGCATTGCAAAAAGAGTAAGGTTATCCCACTCTTAAATTACAGTTATTACATAATTTATTCATGCTTTCCTGATTAGAAAAATGGAATTTATCACAAAGAAGGTGTTTAAAAGTACTTACTTCCAGTTGTGTAAACAGGACTGGAAAAACCTTAGGTTCCCAAACGCAGCATACTAGAATTTTCTCTTAACCTTTAGAAATGTAAACTGTTTCTCTCATTCTTGGGTAGGAGGAGACTACGTGTAACCTTAATGATGTAGCCATTGTGAGACATTCCCTACCATCATTGCATCTATTTCCTCCCCCCCCCCCCCCGCCTTCACAGCAATGAAGCTCAACCAGATTTAAGATTTGGTATCTGAAAGAGTCTTTGTAAATGTGGAAAACCACAGGAATGACCGTTTATTACAGCCAGGAATCCACCAAACCCCATTCTTTCTGTCAGGGCACCCAGTTGGTTATGGGCAGGAGCCACGGCACTTGGAGCTCTCCAGATATTTTTGGACTTCAGATCTCATCAGTTTCAATCATTGTGGCCAGGGATGAAGAGGGAGTTGGGAGTCCAGGAACATCTAAAAGGTTACAAGTTTTCTACCCCAGATTAAAGGACAGAGTATCTTGCATTACAAGAATACCTAATGTAGCGTGGTGGATAGAGACTGGTGAGGACTTATGAGAATTGGGTTCATATCCCCAATTGGCCATGGAAATTAGATTGGAAGGTGGCACTTGTAAAACCATTCCTTAAATATCTCACAAAACTCTGAAAACCCTTTTAGGGTGACGGTTAGAGATGGGGGTATTCGTATTCGTACATGAATATCCCCCCACAGGTAGAGATAACGAGGGTCCGGTGCCATGGGGCTGGACGGTCCACTCACGATTCCGCCACTGCTGCAACCGCCGTGGAGCCTTCCAATGGCTCCGGAGATCACATTCAGCAAACCACTCTTCGACCTGCCTCCTGCCAGGAGTGGTGAGCCGAACGCGATCTCCGGAGCCATTGAAAGGCTCCGCTGTGGTTGTGGCAGTGGCGCAATCGTGAGTGGACCCTCATTATCTCCACCTGTGGGGGGATATTCATATACGAATACAAACACCCCCATCTCTAGTGATGGCAAGTTGATGTTGACTTGATGACATATAACACACAAGCCCATCTTGCATTCTACTGGCCAGCCTTCCATTTAGCCAGGTGCAGTTCTCCTACATTATCATGCCTTAGCCTAGCCTACCTGTGATTTTTCTCATGTGGGGTAACCTCATCAGCAGTTGCAGAAACATATTTGATAATTTTTTTATTAAAACATGTAATTTTCTTACCATTAATTATTTTTCTTTCCCCCATTTCAGGTCCATTGATGGATTACTTGCCAGCCTGGCAGAAAATTTATTTTTACAACTGGGGCTGAGCTGGTCTTGGTTTGGAATATTGAAGCTAAGGATGACTCGGGCTAAAAAAGCAGCAGCTTGGGATGGCAGGATGCTTTCATCCTGAGGGGAGGGAGCCTTGAGACCTATGAGAAGCCGCACAAGCCTGCCTGTCTATGGCTTATGAAAATTTGTTTTCAGGAGAGCAGTAAGGGCTCGTCTGCATTTTTTTTTAAAGGAAGTATCTTCTTGTGAACAATGAACACTACAAAGACTGGGACCTGAAATATTTTTGCTCTTCCCTTTTCCGTTCTGATATAACTGGCTTCGGAGTTGGGCGGGTGAGGGGGACTCCTTTTGTATGTATTTTGTATGGCTATAAATCAATAAACCTGGGCAGCGGGCATGCTTTGGGGCTCATTGGTTTGATCTCTCCCATGTCCTAAGTGAGAAATTCAGAGGTAATGAAATAAGGCTTTTTGGCTTCTAGGTTAGGCTGCCAGGCATTCAGGGATCTAGCTAGTGAGGTGGAAGATAGAGTTTTGCATGGTGGGAGTGCTCCATTTCTAAAGAGAGATCAGCCTGGAAGCCACTCTTTGTTTTTTATGACATCACATACTCCACATGATGGGGCGGAGGCCCACTGCTGAAAACCAGCTTCAAGGCTCACATTAAGCCATTAAGGCTCGTTGTGCAAACCTGTTCTTAAGCATATTTCCTGGTTGTCTTTTCCAGCAAATACCTGCTATGTACATGCCTGCAGTCCAGCGCTGCAGTTGGCAGGGAACTGAGCACCCCTCTGGCTAGCTCAGGCAACAAGCCAAGATTGCTCTTGGCTATGCTTTTCCTTGGCATAGGTCCAGAGGTCCATATGCCACTCAGCTGGAATCTGGTCTTCCAGGCACTGTTGTTCTTTTTCCTGCTTAATTCTTTGCTATTCCTTGGAGTGTGTTCAGTTTCACAGTTCATAGATAATCTTTGAAAAGAGAAGGAAGCATGTGCTGGGAAGGTTTAGAGAGCAGGCTGTCAGTGAGGAGCTGGCAAGTGGAGCCAGAGGCTTTGGCAACTTTGGTAATGCTTGTTGAATTACGTTCTTCAAAAACGGAACTTAAAGACCAGACTTGATGCCAACGTCATATACATTTGAAGAGTTGCTCTTAGTCAGTGGTGGGAAACACACCGTCTGTGGCCCTCCAAGGCTTTTACTCTCCACCTTCTCAAACCCACTGCAATGGCAAAAAGTTGTTTTCTGTAGAAAAAGGTATTGCTGCACTGGAACCCTCCAAGGGCAGCAGTTCTCCTTTTCCACAAGGTGTAGGATATGACAGTTCATCTTTTTGTGTGGAAAAAAGAGGGGCACAGGGAGGGTTGTACTTTGCCAATCCCTGCTAAGTGGTTTGAGATGTAGATTTCAGGGCTGTGTTTATGTCAGCTGTCCTGAAACTGTTGTCCCCCCCATGGGTTGGTTTACAGTTCCATCATTCCTGTGTGTTCAACTACAACTATCATGTCCATTTAAGGTGGTCAGCCAGATCTGGAACGGGTGGTTTGCATCAACAGAGACAGAGCATGTAATGGTTCTTGCACACGGGGTAGCCTAGAACAAGGAACTGATCGTTTCCAGGGATCATGAAGCCAAAAAGAGGATGGTACACCTGCTTTCTTAAAGGAAATTTCTGCTTGTGGTTAGGTAATCCACCTTTTAAGCAGTTTTTCTGCAAAGTGGGATGATTAAACAGCATATAGGCCAGAAATAAGGCACAAGAGGTTGAGTTATAGACAGTGAAGACCATGGCCCTTGCTGAATATCTGTTGGGATGCCATATTTTAGTCTTTTCAGCTTGAAGAAGTGTGCAGTGGGGCACACACCTCAGGCTGTCTTTTGCAACACAGAACTAATATAACGATCCCTTTGCCTGCAAAGTGTGTGCCTCCTGTACAGGTTTTGTGTTCTATACTGTCCAGTAAAACTTTAGAGATGATAAGCATGCCTGCTTGTGATGAAAATGAAGGGTGGCATAACAAGGGGGTGCCAGGCTCTGAAGATGTTGAAAAGAGGCTCATTGGAGGAAAACAGGGAAAAGAGCTGTATGTACTGAAGTCAAGAAGACATATTGCTTAGAAACATTTTTGAAGTAGCCCTCACAACCACCTACCCACCATTGTCATTAGGATTCTGGGAACTGTAAATTTTTAAAAGTAACCTCAAAAACTATAAAGAGCAGGGAGGTGATTTGAATTCACAGTGTCTAACTGTAGCATACCAGAAATGGGTCACAACCACAGAGCTGCAGACAGGTACAACCGCATGAGAGAATGAACACTTTTGCCCTAGTAATTGACTAAGCCTTCTGTGCATAAGATAGTTCCCATTGTCCAGGCCTGTTTCACGGAATCCAGTATTGCCTCAATATTCTTTACCTTTGTGATGGCATTGTCATCCTTGAGAATGGCCTTCTGTCCCATTGAAGGCACCGAATAGGAGCGAGAGAACCATCAACGTAGATTTCATCTTCCTGCCTTGATGGGACTCCTACTTCTGTTGCTTCTCTTGGCAGAGAAACTATGGCTCATGCCAAGTCTTGAAAGGTAACAGTTAAGGGATCATTGTCTTGAACATTGTTTTAAAAACAAATGTGCAAATGAATTTGTACACTGATGGAAGTGTAGAGGGAATCGCGACTGATAAACCATCTCTGCCCCCCCCCCCCCCCATCTCCAGGAATTATATATCAATCCTTGCCTATGCCGTTTGGGGCTGTCAGTGTTGTAGTCCAAGTACATCTGTAGATCAGGTGACCACTTACACATCATCAGAAAGGAGTACGCACATTCCCCCAAAGAGAACAAAAAAGGTCACCAATTTTGATAAAATTACAGGTGCTAATGTATATATACAGATGCAGAGTTATAAATTATTTTAAACATTTAAACAGAATTACTTCATCTCACGTGACTGGAAAAGACTGACCAGGTTATTTGTGCACTTGAAAGTTCTGTTGTCTACTGATCACTCCCTGTAGGTGGACAACTGAAACTTCTAAGCACTTGATCTTTCATCAAAAGAACTGTTCTCCCTAAAAGAGGACCAGTGGTCATCCTAACTCTTTAGCACCTAGTTGGTGGAAGTGACCTACTAGGTCTGTAGTAATCTTGCCTCCTTTAACCAGCTGGTTCAACAAAGTGAGCCTTCTGGGCTCAACAGATCACCCCTTACTAAACAAACTCCATGCCAAAACAAAATAGTTGATGACAGGAGGATTATATTCCAAAAGGTTGACTATCTGGATAGTTCAACGCATTTGTAATTCTGTCATTGCTTTTTACGGGTCTTCCATGTAGTGCACTGTTTTACCTGTGTTTCTTGGTGGCGGAAGATCACAGGGTTTATTGGACTTTTTAACTTAACAGTCCAATGTTACAGTGCTTCAGTGCTATACTTGGACTGTGAAGGTGTGTCCAACCAACTGTAACACTTGACAGTGGGAGCAAACTTTCACACTTGTTTTGCTTTTGCTGCTGCTGTAATACTAATGCTTGGAAGTGCTAAACTTTGTTCCCCCAATACAAAGAATAAACTGCGGTTTGGAGAGGGACAAAAAGGTGCAGAAACTTGTGAAAACAAATGGTACAAACCAAAGCAAGAGAAATGTGATTTGTAAATTCCCAGTAAGATCATCATAAAGGGGGAACAAATGTTGCATGTTTCAGGGTTATTTCATTTATGTTTGCATTGACACTAAATGAGAAAAGGGATTTTTGAAGCTCATTATAGTGTGGTCAAGCCAACCTTTGTTTAAAGCACAGTTAAGCCACATATGGGAGATTTGGAAAAGCTCCTATTAGACAGAGTTTCACTAAAGAAAGCTTGGTACCCCCCTCCCCCATCTGATGGTGAGTCATTGCAACAGAAGTTGGAGGCACAATACTCATATTAAATGTAAGCATTGTGTTATTTATCTTGGCATAAGGGGGAAAAGCTATGTGCTTGTATAGGATAAACTCAGTAATTACCTTGCTGAATAATTTAGGATTTCATGTATTCTCCACAATGTTGTCACCATTAAATAAAAACCCATGTCCTTGCAGAGTTGTATGTCCCAAAAAGAGATGCAAGAAAAATGGATGGGACAGTACACCATGAAACAGACATTTTAAAAGGCACTTGCAGAAAATGCAATAAAAATATATTTAGTGAAGCACCTCCAATCATTTGCCCAGTTTGCTAAGTCTGTACATTTTCCCCTTGGTCACCCATGTTTATATTCCTCTTTCCTCTCCATTTCATTTGTATCATGAGATTGTGAGCTTACAAACAGGACCTGGTGTGTCTTCTAATCTCTACAGAACATCTTAAGTGCCTTGTAAGATAATTATAGCAACAACAGAAATGAAGGAATAAGGACAAATGGAATATAACAGAAGCACATCAGTCTACAGCAGCCAGTGTGGTATCATGGCTTGAGGTGTTGGGAGTTGATCTCAGGAGACCTGAGTTCCAATCTCTACTCATCCAAGAAACTCACTGGATTAGTTTAGACCAATCTCTCACCCTGACCCACCTCACAGGGTTAATGTGAGAATTAAATGGGAAGAAGAAATCTTTGTACCTTGAGCTAACTGGAGGAAGAAAAAAATAGGACACAAATGTAATGAATAAATTAAAAAAAATTCAGAATAAGGAGTGAACATTTTCTATCCTGGAAGCATGAACAGAAAAGTAGAATAGAAATGAACAGTTGAAGTTGAAGCAGCTATGTATTGGCCGAACTGTTGTTTAGCATAGTAAATCACACTAGAGTAGGCCCACTGAATCAATGGGGATTTGATGAGTCAATTCATAAGTTCCATTGATTGAAATGGATCTACTCTAATTGTGACTTATTTTAGCATACACGGAACATGCTGAATTAATGTTGTGCAAGCTGGTGCACTACGCAGTGAGATGCCCATTGCAGTATCAATTAAGCAACATATGTACAACCAATTGTACAACAGATACCACACCAAATAGGGTAACTGTGCAGTGCCATTTTGGAAGTTGTACAGCCAGTTCTGCATTGTTAATTTCCATAGTACTGTATTCATGTGGAAATCCCAAACAGGATATTTGTTGTATAATAATATCATTTTTACAAATCCATGCTATACTACTGATACATGGTGTCTATTATGCATGCTTTTTTTACGAGATAGCACAAAATATTAATAATTCCTTAAGCAAGGGATCTGTCCAGGCTTGGAAAGATACCTGTTAACAGTCTAAGTTTCATTGTAAGTCTTTTCTTTCATTCCCATTTGGGCTACTGCCCTTTGCTTTCCTCACCAAAGGAAGACTTGCCATTACCACAGTGATGGAGACAAGGCACTCTCTAGGGCAGGGTAGATTTGGTGAGTCCAGGAGGCAATATTTAGCCACAGAGCCTTCCCCAGATTGCAGAGACCATAAAAAATACCAAAATCCACAGAAAAAGAAAACAGAACTAGCTAGAAGTCCAGTTTTAGGGGGAAATTGTATTTGGAAAGCATTAATACAGGATGGCCCTATGACCTATTTAAAAGCTTTATCACCACTCTCGGGGTCTTCCAAGAGCCACAATTCACCATTTTTTTTCCTACCAGGAAAGATGGGGAAGATGGGAAGCCACTGGAAGACCACACTTTGTCCATCCCGGCTGCAGATGGAGTTTCCTCTAACTCAAAAATGAAAATGAAAACCAGGAGTTTTGACAGCAACTATAATAGTTCCTTGTCTTGTCCTTTTTTTTTCTTTTTTTTACAGCAAACACAGTCAACCTGTCCCCGAGGAATTCACTGCACCCCTGGAGCTCCAGCAGCCGCACTTTGGCTTGGTGGATGGTATACTTTCATTCTTGTTCTTAACACTCAAGGCCCACAAAAAGTCTAGTCTAGGGACATCAGGAAAGATATAGACAGAATGAGTTTTCTGCTAGAGTGTGTTTGTGTGTGTGAATGCAGTGGGCGAGCATGCAGATGTGAGGAAGGGAAGGGAACATATGCCAACACAGGCCCCAACCATGAGTTAGTCCCAGGCACATGTCCTAGGGCTGACAAATATGAGTTTTTAAGGAAACTAGTTCTCAAGAATTATGAACTCTAGGCATTCTAGCACATGTTCATAAACCTGCTAAGGGTGTTTGCATTTTAATGTGCATCCTTCCAAGATTAGAAATAAAAACTATTTCCAGTTCTTACTTTCTTTTTCACCACTTTGTAGCCCACTAGTTCCTGTTTTCACAGATTATGGTATTAAACCAAAGCATCCCCAGCTCCGGACATGGACACAGCGCAAGGAATCTGAAAAACTGCACAAAGCACATAAGAGCAAGCGAGATGAGCCCAATTTTGAGGAGTATTACTATGATGACCTCCTTTGATGTCCATCTGGGAAGAGAACATTGTAAGAGCCATCTCTTGAGTGACCTTGTATCCATGGAATTGTCAATCATTGGCAAAAGAAGTTAGACAAACGGGTGTGCTATGCCCAGATCTCTGCCATGGTTATCTTCTCTGGCTCTCACCTGCCATGTTTTCTTTCCCGCTTGCCCAAGAATTCCTTCTTAGCTCTTACGTCAAACTATGATTCCAAATTCTATTGGAAAGTTGGTTACTGTGTGCAAAATTCTACAGTGTGAACATGTAGGTATTTCCTATTTTGCTAAATTGATTACATTATTTGAATAAGTAGTTGTTTGCTTTTTTTTTTTTTAAGAATAATTACACACAGCTCTGAAGTTCTGGCTTCTCTTTTTACGGTGCCCTGCAGATCAAATATGCTGTGAAGGCCATTTTAGAAGGGCTCCTTTGCTGAAAACAACGGCTCTGCCAGAGCATATTCTCCAATGGATAGGCTGGAGAAGAGGCCAGGAGATTAGAAAAGGGCTTTGCAGCAAAGCTGTTTAGAGTTTCTGGGATTCTGCCATCTTTAAACCTTTTAACAAAATATGACAACATGTCACCATATTTGTATTACTTTGTGATGATGGCAAAAAGCCAGGACATGGAAGTCTGCTCTAGCAAGGGTTCACAAAACACAATCAGAAAGACCTTCCCTGGCAAGCTCCCTGTTGCACCTAACAAGAAAAAGACACACAAAAGGCTCACTGCAATCACTCCTGACCAAAATATATCGGAAACAGCAGAGCAGATTTCTCTAATTTGGCATCCTCTGAATATGATGGACTACAATCCCTTTCTGATCATCTCAGGCCATGCAGAAAAGCACCTGGTTAGAGAAGGCTGGAATATGGGGAGATAAATATTCACATCCCAAACAATCTCAGGAATGAAAGCTACACAAAGGGAGTTTCACACAGTCATTTCACACAATTAACCTAGCAGGACCTTCTCAAAATCATGAAGTGTTTATAGCTACACAGTTCTGAAAATGGAAGACTTAATGATTTTTTAAATGTTCACGCATTACAGTCTGGCCTTCTGGAATTCTACTCAGCTGCAAACTAGGGGGATTCTCCTCAAAATGGAGAATGGTCATCAAAATTTTGGCTCTTGCAATCGTCACAAAAGAGGTAAAAGAAAGAGCAGTTGTTTGGAGACCGGGCACCCTGAGCAGCAACAACAAAGAAAATAGCACAGGCTCTTTGAAACATCAACGTTTAATCATTGTTGTCATCAGAGCAGATCCAGCAGAAGCACAGAACACCCCCCCCATGTGGGAGGGGCAGGTGGGAAAGGGAGGAGGGCAAAGGCACACCTTTCTGTAGCTCTTATTAGCCCCTTGTGGTCACTTGCACTGTCCCCCTAGCTTCACTTCTCAGTGGGACCTAGCCCTTCCTGATTCAAATTTGTGCTTATGGCTGGAGCTCCTCTCAGGCCCCTAATGAAGATGAATCAGACACACACACACAGAGGCTCTCAAATGCTTTGCAGGGTCCAGATTCTCCCCATGAGCATGGGCCCTGGAGTTGGAGAGGTGGTGGGGAAAAGGGGAGAGCAGAGCAAAGGTTGCAACAGAGAAGCTCTTTCCATCACATGTGATGGGAAGGTGCCCACCCCACCCAACCCCTAGCTGTCTGCATGCTTGAAACTCTCCTCTCCTTCATGGGAAAGAGGTCGGGCACCAGTGTTTCTTCAATAATTCCTGGATCCTTTGACAGGCAGGTGTCATATTCTTGGGAATTGCAGGGTATCTATGCTTGGGACATGCTTCCATTTATTTCTGCTCTTTTACCCCCTCCCCCTCTCCCGGGTCCCAGCTAGAGGTTCACTTCATCACTTGTGTTTCCTTCCGAAGTTACCAGGTATTTCATGGGAGATGTTCTGCATCTTCACTTCATTAAGTTGCATTGCTCAAGACTAACCATAGCAGCTGTGACTGAAGCTCTCTTCAGCATACAACAGGTGTCCTACTACAACTGGGGGAGCCGTCTCTCTGCCCACAGCACCAAGCCAACCCACGCCATGTGCATAGGTAGTGGGAGGCCCAGGCCAGCCTGCTTTAGACCCAGGGCTCATGCCTGCTTTCCAAAATGATCTGTGATGGCGATAGCAGCAGCACCTGATTCTGCTGACGGGGCTTTCCTTCTAACAAACCAAAAGTGTTTATATATATATTTATATATTTAAAAAATATTAAACTCCCTTTTGTTCACCCATCCCGCCCCTCCCCATTTCCCCACACCTGCAACTGAAGGAAAAGAGGTGCGTTGAAAGAGGCAGGGTTCGGAACACTAAGGGAAATGGTTCCCAGGCTGCCACTGCCGCCTCCTCCTCCAGTCTTGAAGCAGCTTGTCCATGCACAATAGGAAAATGGCCCTTTTCTGTACAGGAGGGAGGGCTGGGCCTGCCCCCTACTCTAAGTAGATGTCCTCTGTGGGGCATGTATATTCCACACATTCCTTGTAGAACTGATGGAAGGCCCTCCTGCAAAAAAAAAAAAAGAGGGAAAGATATGTCACACAGGAGCTGTGAATCCAATGAACAATATTTCTTTTAAAAAAGTTCATATAGACTGAGCTTGGAAAAGTTAGTTTTTAGACCATAACATGCATACGTTGGCTGGGATTTTATGGAAATGGTGAGAAAATAACTTCCCCATAATTATTACACACTGGTGTTCCCCCCCCCCCCCAGCCCTCACTCATAAGAATATGATCATCTAAAGCAGTGGCTCCCAATCATGAGTAACCCAGGTGTTCTTGGACTGCAATTCCCAGAAGCCTTCACCAGCATCTATGCTCGCCACATTTTCTGCGAACTGTAGGCCAAGAACACCTGAGTTACCCGTGGTTGGGAACCACTGATCTAACGTGGGCAAGTTCTGGGAGTCTGGGACCTGTTTTTGTTCTCCCACGAATCTTTGTGGGCCAAACACCTATGCCAGAAGGAGTCTACAGAATAGGTATCCCATCTCAGTGCTTGGCCATGACTTGAATGTTTAGTAGTTCATGTTAGAAGTCTGTACAATATAATTTTGGAAGAAATTACACAAATTGCACTTGGTGTAGTCTCTTCATATGATACACTTCTAATGCAATCAGATTATTTCCCTGAAGTAGTAAATACACAACTATAGATAATCTAGCTCTCTGAAAAATTCCTCAGTTGTAGGCACAAATTTTTCCTGTTTCACCCTGTGTCACTGGCATGAAAAATTGCTTGGACGCTGCACAAGGGATAATAAAGTAGAGCTGACAAACTACTTATAAAAATGCCAGTGACACAGAACGTGGGCACTGATCTGGTTTTCTGTGTCATTCTGCATCTTTTCAAACCTGATGGGGAAAAGCAGCAGGCAACCTATGTAAAGTTATATCAGACAAAAAGCAAACAAAACCACAAAAAACACCCCAAAACAAAACAAAAACCAAGATATAAAATGTTGTAGCACCTTAAAGACTAACCACTATATTTTAATGTGAGATTTTGTGGATCAAGTCCACTTCCTCGGACAACTTTCCTCTGGAAAGTTATTAATTCAGGGAAATGAAGATACAATGCAATAAACAAACAACAGCCCCTTTTATCTCCCTGGCTCCATTTTCTATGTTGTGCCTATCACTCAGAGGCCTGGTTCTCTGTGAATCAAAAGAAAAAATAGACTTTTGACAAGAAGGACCTGAGATACAATTTGGGTATGCTAACATTATCAGTGCTCCCCTCTCTTAAATCAAGTTATATTAGGATCCATGCAGAGAACAGGAATATTGTAGATATAACCTGAAACTCACCCTACAGATTCTGCAAGTGGTTTTGTCGACTCCTCCGAAACAAAGACATGGCACGCAAATCTGTGGTCAGCTGGGTGTTTAGTGATAAACCCAAAATATCTGAAAAAGAAAATACAGTCTGAGAACTTGGACTTGAAGCTTGGTCCATGATGTTCTTGGAACAGAATGCAGATGTTACCATCCTCATGGGTTGTCTGATTTTGTTATTTTCCAAACACAGGATATGGCAGGAAGAGAACCTTCTGAAGACTCAATTATTCTTTTTTACTTTGAAGATACAGATAAAATCATGAAAGTGGAAAAATGCTCAGCAAGAAAAATATTCCTATATAAGTGATCTTAGCTGAATAACATATTTAGCTATCATCCAATATGTGTCTGGGTTGCCTCCGATAAGCCATACTTTTGATGGTCTGCCATACACAGTGCAATGAGAATGGGTGGTATATTTTATTTGTTTATTTGTTTCATTTCTATACTATTGAATATATATATTTAATAACCCTTAGGCGATTTAACAAAAGTTAATAGCACATAAATAAAAATGTTACAAACATAAAAACATAAAAGCACAAATAATTTTAAAAAAATTAAAACTAACAATCCATTTGAAATGCCTGCTAAATGAAATGGTTTTGTCCTACTCCCCAAAAGATTTAAAAACCTCCCAAGGGCATTCCACAACTGGGCTGCCACAGCTAAAATAAAAATCATCATAAAAATACTTTAAAAGGTTGTCCCTTTAATAACACACCTCCCCTCTGAAAGAAGAGGTAGTGGCTAGAGTAGAATATTGTGTCAATTACCATAACATGTAGCAGAATTGTATGGGAAAAGGAAAACCTTTTAAGTGCTTGGGACCCATGCTCTTTAGGAATTTGAAAGTAAACACCAGAACACTGTACTGGGCTTGGAAGCGAAGAAGCAGCCAGCAAAGTTCTACTGAAGCTGTAAAATGCACCCTAAACAGTTCCCAACACAATTTTGGCCAGTACACTCAGAACCAACACAAATGTAAGGATTATTCTCAAAAGCAGCCCACCTATAACATAGCACTGTAAGGTAAATGGGAAATTCCTGAGAGTACAGATGATAATGGCCAGACTACTTCTGTCTGGAAGAGGATACAGTTGTTGTACAAGCCAAAGGTGACAAAAGGAATGCCAAACAATGAAAGTCACTGGAACCTCTAAAGACAGAGGTGGGTCCAGAAGGGTGACTCCATGGGAAACTGAATAAATGCCATCTTCCTGAACCACAGAAATATCTACCCAAGACCTTCCATCTTGCCAGGGTTTGACAAAGAAAAGTAAAAACATACCCAACAATCCCTGCTGCTAACACTTCAGAGTACCAGAACAGAAGCAATAGGAAAACAATGGGGAACCTTCTCTTTATGCACAGATTTTTCCAGGCAATCCTCAAATTTAGGATTGACTCAAAACTAAAAGCATAGCACGGGGGTTGGGGGCAAAGCATGCTCCATGGGATGTACACAGCATACACACACACCCAGGGACTGATTGGTCATTTCCTCTATCTTAAAAAAGACTATTATGGGCATTAGAAAGGCCCTTGGGGCTTGAAACAGTCTGTTTTCTACTTGGAGGGGATCATAATAGTGAAAGCAGATGGGCCCTGGACATAACGGGAGCACAGTCACAAAAACAAAAACATCAACAAAGAAACAAAAAAAGATTGACAGGGCAGCTAGAGGGAGTACCAGGGAGGAAATGCTGGAGGTCACCTTTGCCATGAGGTGCTTTGTGGGCTTCTGATCACCTGGGACTTACTTGTTGTTCTTTGGGTGGTACCCACAGAATGAAATGTTCTTCAGCTGGAAGAAGTGGCTACATTTGTTTGCCTGCAAAATTGAAAGAAGCAGCTATTAGGCGTTTGCGATGGCTAATTCTTGAATGAAAGGGCAGGTATTATGCTTTCTATTCCTTACCTCTGTAAGATTCAGGTCACAGATTCTATAATTCTGAAGCATATTAAGATTTTTTTTTAATCTAACTATTTTGGCAATTCCTGCATTCATTTAAATGGAACAAAAGAAATATTTTGTTGGGCAAAACACATTGAAAACGGTGATTTTGGCTTCTTTGTGTCTGGTGTATTATAAAACATGTCCCTAAGATAAGAACTTGTCTATTGGTGCCGACATATACCCATCCCTCCATTTATCCCACTCCTGGGCCCAATGCCCTTGACTGACCCTGGCAGCGCCCTTATGGACAGAATGCACTTTCTGAATAGCTTTGCTCCATGTGAGCTACTTATGCAAAAAGGCTAATCAAAAGAGCTTTACTGCACAGATCTGCAAAACACAGCTTAAAATAGTAGCAGAAGGGTTTAGCAATGCATCCTAGATTATTGAAGCAGCTTAGCAAACAGACTTTCCACTGCATTCATGTACCTACAGGTGCAACAAACATGTACTTTTAAGTCTGGACTGCATCGCATGAACATAGTATCACTCTGCTATCCCATCACACAGACTCTTGCAAAAAATGACAAGCAGTGCCAGAATCCAGCAAATCACCATTTCATTTCCATATTCTCTTTTATTTGCCAGAGGGTAAGCCTGCCCTGCAGTTTCTTAGAAGAGGCAACAAAGCACGCAGAGCATGGATGGGTAGATTTTCCAGAGACATGGGAACAGTGCTAACATCAAAGTCACATAGGTATGCAGTTAGAATGTACCTTGCTGGGATCTTTGGAGTCATCATTTTTCACAGCAATCTTGACTCCTCTCATGCTGATCTCCAGGACACAGCTGGAGGGTGGGTTAAAGTGCACAGTGAGGCGGCGCGTAGTGGCTATCTGCAGAAACAGAAAATGCACTGACTACCACAAAAGCCATGTAAAGACAGGGGGCAACTGTGTTTGTGTGATGCAGAGAAACCAACCAACCAAGTATTTTGAGGAACATTAAAGACTAAGCAGGTTTATTTAACACACCCTTTTGCAGCTCACTTCGTAAAATGCATGGAATGTGGCCTTGGTTGGCAGATATTTAAGGAGCTTCTGGTAGCAGAACGAGATATGGTGAATGAAGATGCAAAAAACACCAGCAAGTGATGATCTTCATACTGATTGTTCGCCAGCTACTGGAAGTGACAAGGATATCCTACTGTAGCTAAGCAGATCAACCCATGTACAGTGCTGATGACAAGTCTTTGTCCAATCCAAGTATAAGAGATAGAGTTCAACCTGCTGGCCCTCAGCAGGCTCAGAGGGAATATACATGCAAAAATTACAGGCAGAGAAGGTTGCCAAAACAGTGGCCATAAAACAAAGAAAATTTGGATGGTTATACAGACAAACCTGCATAGATGACATACTCAGCATAATGCAGTGATATAAGAAGACTTTGTCCCTATTCAAGCTATAAAAGGTGCAAGCTGAACCTGGAGCTTCTGATGGCCTTGCTGTTTTCCTGGGAAATACTCCACATGGGCATGAATTAAGTTGTGCCTCTTCTTATGAAGGTGTCTGCGCAGCACCACAAGTGCTGAGTGCTCCCTCCCCCCACCTCCTGGACAGCTGCCCCACTCACAAGCCTCCGTGAGCCTCCCAGGCTGTCCTTCATTTCAGGCTGCCCAGTCCTCAAATAAGACTGGGCTTCCCTTCCCCACTTCTTCTGGCAGCCAACCACTCAGAAAAGGAGGCAGGATGGGGATACTCTCTACACAGCTGTTGAGTGGTCGGCTACTGGAGGGGGTGAGGAAGGGAAGCCCAGGCTCCTTCCCAGAATGGGCAGCTGGCAATGGACGATGACCCAGGTGGTGCACGGAGGCTTGAGTGGGGCAGCCATCCGGGAGGTGGGGGGAAAGGAGCACACAGCACTTGCAGTGTGGTGCGGACACCTTCACATGAAGAGGCACGACATAATTCATCCATCCATTCCCAATTTGTTGTAGAACTGATCCACATCCCCATCCCTCCCTGCTTCCCTTCAAAGTTTGGAAGTCCCAAGAAATGTTAGCTTTGAACAATGTGAAACACTAAAACTGGAGCTGAAGGGAGGCGGAATTAGTGAGGGAAAGACAAGGCATGAAAGACAGGTGCAATGTCTCAACATTGTTCATGCTAAATTCTTCGTTTACTGTTGTGATCACAACTTTACAACTTGCCTTACGCATGTAACTATCAGCAAGTTGGAGGCTGTCTTACCCCTTCCTTCAAGCTTCAGGCAGTCTGTCTGCCTTAAAAAAAAATTAAACAGGGACATTAAATAAATTCATACATGTATAAATTAAATTTATACATGTATGAATTTCATTCATCATCTTATAAAAAGTTATAAATATTGTAACAATGGCTGTAGAACTGCTCTATCAACTAGGAGGCATTTGTTGCACCACTGCCATTTGCCAACAGAAAGCTTCCCCAGTCATTTCTATGAAAAACAGAAGAGATGCTTTCTCAGAGTTTAATCCTGTTAGGTGGTAATTGGGAAAGTTTCAAACTGTACTAATTGTTCACTTTTTACACAAACACATTTTGATTGTTTGGGTAGTGACTGAACAAGCCCTTATTAGGTATGGCTAGCTGGAGGTGCTTTTTTCTCACACATGTAACATGCTCAGCATGACTCTCTCAGCTCTCGATTCATCTATGGCCATTGTGAAAGGCACTGAATTGGAAATGTGTGTCACCAGCACATCAGTGTTATTGCAAGGCTTCAGAAACTGTTGCAAAGGGACTATTGTTCTTTTACTACAGCTCTTCTGTGAAGTTCCTCAAAGCATTTTGTTTTCCATGTGGCTTAATATCTACATAAAATCTCAAGAGGATATTAGAGGGAGGTTGTCCAGAGATTTGAAATGGGTTGCTATTACTATTCTGCTCTATTTTCCCCTCCGGTTAAACCAGGGGAGGCAATTTCATTCCTGAAAGATAGGGGCTGTTTATGGACTACACAATGGTAGATAAACTGATGGAGATTACAAGACAGAGCTCCCTTAGTTTAAGGGCAGCCTTAATGCAGCATGGACAGGTGCTACTGTTTAACTTCACTATACCTTTACAAATTGGACCTAACGTATTTTTGGGAGTATTATCTGCACCCATATGTGCCTCCCCCCTCTTTAATATATATAGCACAGATAATCTTCTGTTGAGTTGGTGGACACCGTCAACTGCACCTACTTGGTAGAGGCATTGCGCATGAATCAACTGCCTAGAGATACCCACTTCAAGAGCCACTATTGTTATTGTAGTTATAATAAGAACATAAGAAGAGCCCTGCTGGATCAGGCCAAGGGCCCATCTAGTCCAGCTTCCTGTATCTCACAGTGGCCCCACCAGATGCCCCTGGGAGCACACGAGACAACTAGATACCTGTCAGTTTAGTCATTTTTGTTTCTAGGGTGTTCCAGTTTGATTTGATCTAAAATCCATTTATTTGTCTTTCTGGTAGTCCATGGTATTTGCAAAGCTCTCCTCCAACACCACATTTCAAATGAAATTTTCCCTCATCAATTTTCTTCACTGTCGAGCTTTCATGTTCATACCCAGTAATTGGGAATACACAGTGTACCAAAAGGAAAATTTCAGAATAAGAGGTCACATGTATCTCAACATGTCATGTTGGAAAATGAAGCTTTAGTACAGGATAGGTGGGCTGGTGAGTAAGGAGGAAGTATACCTTCTGCATAGCTGCACACAGGACGTCATTGCCTTTGTGATATGGAACCTGGACCGAGCCAAGGAATTTCACACGGAATTGGTCCACCCAATCATTGGTCTTGCTTGAATCTGAAAAAAATAAAGTTCAAGGTAGATAATACTTATATAAATGTACAGCACTATCTGAAATTAAAACACACACACACATATCCCTTGTTCTGGCAGAGTAGTACAGCAGTGGGAGAGACACTGCACATATCTATAATCCTTGGTATAACTATAAATCTGCACACAACAGAAACAGGTATAATAAAAGACACAACATATACAGTCATGGCCAAAAATATTGGCACCCTTGCAATGCTGTCAGAAAATGCAACCCTTCTCTCAGAAAATTGTTGCAGTTGCAAATATTTTGGTACTCACATGTTCATTTCTTTGGTTTGTGTTGGAACAACACAAAAAAACAGAAAAGTCAAATCTGATACAATCCCACACAGAAACCCAAAAATGAACTGCCCAAAATCCACTGGCTTAACCACAAAACATTTGTAACAATTATATGTATAATGAGTACAAAACAAAGACAGAATGAATCCAGAACTCTTCAAAACTAGTGTATAAGTCTCATTCTTCCCCTAGTTAGGCCAAATACCTGTGATGTGATCTGGATCCTTGGTGACTTCAATAGCATAGTAAGCAGGGAAGATGCCTCTATCACCTGTTCTCATATTATAGGCCTCATACCAATAATCTTCTGCCTGAACCTCCACCAATAAAGGGTCATCTACTTCCAGTTCCAGTTCGTCTTCATGACGAGGCACAAATCTGAGGAGGAAAATCATGAGCAATTTGCTAATGAAAGTCCAGATTGTTAAAGCCTACTCTAAGATTCAAGGAAAAGACCTGCGGAATTTTTTGTGCACAAGATCTGAGGGCAATCTCTTAAATGTTCATAGACCAGAACTAAACCTCTAAAGGAAAGGACCAATTAGCTAGTGACTGTGTTATTTCTCCAGGCCTGATTTCGCTAAAAACAACAACAACCCAAAACCGAACAAACAGCTCGTGGAAGATTTCAGGAAACCTCTCAAGTGTAGATATTGCAATAAATGGCAGGTCTTCCCTGCTAATGTTGTATCTCCGATCTGTCACAAACGTTCCCCTGATATTACACTGTTTTTGTGGTTAAATAGCACCTGTGACATTAGACAGCCAGAACAACAAGTCTCAGCCACACATCTAGGTCAGAGAAGTGTGACTTTTTTCTTAAGTGGCAAACTCCTGTGAGAGTGTCACATAATAGCTGTGTCTGCAACAAGTAATGTATTTCATCCCAAGAATACAGAATTTAGATAAGGAAAATATCGGTATGTACTATCTACCCAGAATATAGTGAAACACCTGGTTAGAGCTGGTGGCAAGGTTTGAATAGATCTACGGGTGGTGGTGATGGGTAAATCATTTGACATATCTAAAAGTATAAATATTAGAAGAAATGTGTTTTGATTAATTATCACAGCTACAAGGGTCAAGAATGTATCTAGAGATATGTATTTTTATCAGAATGTATTTTTATCAGTTAGGAATGACTTCTTAACAAGACAACCAGTTGATATGCATTTTATAATCACTGTATATTTCTTGAGTTAACCTAATTCCCAAGTCTAACAGCTATATGTGCATGTGACTATGATAACTCTATATATGCATATAGAGTTCTATACATGCTATATGTGCATGTGATTATGATAACTCTTATGATAAATGCCCAGAGTGGCCTTGGCTGCCAGATGGGTGGTATATCAATCAATCAATCAATCAATCAATCAATCAATCAATCAATCAGACAGACAAATTCATCCTGTATACCAGGGGCAGGCAACTGTGGCCCTCCAGATACTGCAGGGCTGCAACTCCTAACAGCCCTCATCAATACACTCAATATTGATCAATGACAGGAGCTGCAGTACCACAGTATTTGGAGTGCCACAAATCCATTATAGAGACAGTATGCTTCTATAAGTTAGTTGCTGGGGAACATGAAGTAGAAAATGCAGTTATGTAGCCCTGGACATGGGCTTCCCGCAGGCAACTAGAACAGAATGCTCAACTAGAAAGGCTTTTGATCTGATCCAACATGGCTCTTCTCATGCTCCATAAAGCCAATAAATAGGAAGCCATTATTTGTGTGTATAAGCTCAAGAAAAATAACACTGACTCTAAGAATCCTCATAGACAACATTTTAGAATAGGTCTAAGCCAACCTGAAAACTAGAATTTGAAAGAAATGTCTTCCAGCAGAGCAAAACCCATATCCAAATGTTTTTTGCTACCTGCATCCCAACCTAAGCTTCATGAATCCAGGGCACAGAGAAGACCACCTTCCTCAGACTACCTCCTTCCAGATCAGATGGCTGGTAAAATATGCAGCAAGTGAGTTGGGTTGGAAGACAGTGTTGGTTTTGTGGATATGTGGAAGGCTTCTACCATCTTGAGCAAAGAGTTTACATCTGCACTCAGCTCACCTGAAGACAGCTCGGTGAGTCTGCTCCTGCTCCTCCCCATTGATAATACAAGAAAAGAGCCCAAATGATTCAGCACCTAAAAATGAAGGAGGACAATGCTAGCACCATCAAATAACACTCTGCTTCAACAACAAAATATTGTATTTCCAATGTGTAACACACCAAACCTTCAGCCCAGCCATGGATGGAGGCATCCACTACAGAAAGGTCAGTCTAAAAAACCACTGTCAGAATCCTGTTTAATGGAATAGCTTATGCAGTGGTTTGTTGTACACACATATCAACATGTTTTGAATCAACACAAAGTGGTATCTAGTGCCTCCTTGACAAGAGGCAGTCCTATTCATTCCAACAGAGTGATCTCTGCCTGCGCAACAGATGCAGAACTTCACAATTGGAGCATTATTCTCTGCTGAAGTGCAACAGGATTCTGGGACCTTGAGAGATATCTGTGTGATAGCACTGGATTACTTGAGCTGGTAATGTCTTACAGAAGAAATCAAGGACTAGCATTTCAAAAGGTGACAAAACCTGTTTGGCCAAAGGTGACAGAGGGACTAAAGGCACATGTGTACCTAAAAGGCGACAATGTTTCTCAGAACACTTCCAGCTCTCTTAAAAACTCTTGCCTGTCTCCTCAGCTCCATCAGTTTTCTTGGTGTCAAAGACACTGAGAAACTGCCATTGGAAACAAAACTATTTAAAACTCTCAGAACATGATTATGTGTAGAATCCCCACACAACCACCCACTTCAGTGAGCCTTTCGAAAATCCCACTTTTGGGCTTTGCCAGCTTTAACTCTCCATAACTTCCAGGTATTTTTAAAAGTCTTGGGTCTGCAGGAGAGCAGTTTGCAGAGAGCATGCACCAGTAGGCAGTACGATGGACTGCAGTTCTCATTAAGTAGTTAGCCTAAGTCACTGGCCACAAATTATGGTTACTAAGACATTATTCCACATTCTTTTTTCAGCTAAGACAGTGGTTCCTAACCAAATGTTCTTAGACTGTAATTCTCAGAAATCCTGGCCAGCACAGCTGGTGGTGAAGTCATCTGGCAATTGTAGTCCAAGAACACCTGGGTTACCCAAGGTTGGGAACTGCTGATAAGACCCTTGGCCAGATTGGCAGTATATAAATTAAACAAACAAACAAACACATACATACATCAGCTTTGCTATGAGGCTGTCTGAGCAAACTGGCACAAGGTTTTTTTGAGGCCAGATTTGGTCTTAAAGATAACATTTCTCTCAGAACTGCTTCATTATTGCTTAACAGTTGTGTCAATATTCCACCATGCACCATGATTTAATGCCTGAACAAGGGGAGACCAACATCGCTCTGTAGTGGAATTTCAGATCTCCCTCCCCATGATCTCTATTCCAGTGCTCACTGGCACTGGCCCTTGCCTAAGCAGCACTCACTGGAGGATCGTGATCGGCCACTCATGAAGACATTGAGGAACTTCTTGGAGAAATGGATGTCTGCCTCAGGAGTAGAATCCTCAGAAAGACAGACAGAGTGACGTTTGAGGGCATCTTCCTCATATTCTTCCCCGATGGCTGATTCATAGGGTGAAGACACACAGTTGTCATAGACAGTGGCTGAATCACTCTCATCACTGTAACCTGAATAACATTGTTTCAGGCTAACCAGTTCCAGCTGCACATCCTCATCTACCACCAGAGTATATTTCACTGAATCATAGGAGAGTGCACTGGTGTCAGAGCTCACTGATGCCCGCTGAATGCTGTTGCAAGGCCGGTAGCTACCATTACTGCTGTTGTATACAGTCCTTGACGAATTCATTTTGTCAGGTGAGGACAAGTAGTCCAGCACCTCATCCTCCTCACTAATTGATGTGTTGGGTTTTCCTGTCAGCTGTGGGTAGCTGGAAGTGTCTATGTCAGAACTGATAGACATCCGGTTGTCACTGGACTGTGACATGAATGGTTTCTCAGACTCCAGAGGGTCAGAATTCTTCTGAACTGGTGTCAGATAAATCTCCTCGGTAGCCTCTAGCCTCACATCTGTCTGGTAACGAATGCGATCCCGGTAAGCTTCTGGTCCTCTCGTTACTACCACCACAGTTGGATTCTGTGGCAGGGGACGGTTGGTAGCCTGCTGCTTCTCAGGCACCCGGGAGGAGACCACACAGGCTGGTGCAATCTGTGTGGCAGCTGTACGTCGGCACGGGCTCTCCGTAGATGTGCCTCGATCTTTGGTGGAGGTTGTGCTGTTTTGGTGAGCGACCTCATCACTCAGGCAAACATGGTCATGGGGAGGTGTCTGCTCACCTACAGGTGGTTTAGGGAGGGAAGAGAAGGACATGTGTGATGAGAGTCACCCTATGAAAGAAGGACAATAGTATCTTGGTACATGTCACATGGTTAATTCAAAGCAGTGGCAAGTTGTTTGGCATTCAGTCATTCAAGGGGGTAAATCTAAAAGGCTGAGGAGAACTGTCTGTTTGTGAGGGATGTGGGATATCACATTATTCATTTGAATAGTCATAGTCAATAATGAATGCAGTTAGTATTCCAGCTCTTAACTATTACCACTCACATTCCAAGATTATTATAAAACATTTTCACTGGACTGGTCAGTCTTTGGAACACGAGAGCCAGGTTTAAAGCCAACAGTAAGAGGATTAATTTCACGGCAAAGGAACTAATTTCCAAAGAGTGAAAGTATCTTACATCACCCCACATTTTTACTGATTTAATTTATATTTATGGAGTGTCATACCATTATTCCCAGCAGCTCAAGATGGCATACCGTAGGTTTGTCCAACATAATAATCCTGCAAGGTTGTTCATGGCTATCCTATGACTTCTATGTCTGATAAGGGGTGTGGACATTAGTAGAACACTCTACTTGGCACACCACATGAGTTCTCATGCCACAGATTGTCCTGAACTCAGGTAAGAGGAACTATTATTTTAATTGGCCTTGAAAGGGAGGGGAGGGGAGGGGAGGAAAGGAAGGAAAGGAAAGGAAAGGAAAGTTCAGGCAAGAAAAGGCAGCTCTCCAGTGGATCACATCCCACCAGTCAATTAATAAAACTATAGCATCAATTTCAAGATGCAAACCAAAGTGTTTTTTTTTTTTTAAAAAAAAGACACTAAAATGATGCAGGGAGGAGGTCCAAGCACAAGAGAATACAGAGGGGGAAAGTGTGCGTATGTGCTGTGTGAGTGAATTGACAGGCAGAGAGATGAACTCACCAGTTTTCAGAGGGGATGATGACCGGGACACTCGCTCCTGCCAACTGTGCTTTTTCCCCAGAGAGTTGTTATTCAAAGTGTCCTGAGGAAAAGAACAAAGCGGCCTTGTAGCTGCAAGGGTAAACGGCGCATGGCACAAAGGGGCCCCAACACTCCCCTCCACCACCACTCCAGCCTATGGCCCTGCCACCTCTCCTTCCCACCCACATCTGCCAGCTATTGTCTGTGTGCACTGGGAAAAACGGCTATTCAGAGGGATCCAATAGCTAAGTCCATCTGTTGCTTCTGCTGTTGCAGCCACAGAGACTACAGTAGCCAAAGCTTCAACAGAAGCAGTTGAGAGAAAAGAAGCAGAGATGGAGCAAGCCATGGAAAAAAGAAACTGCTCCAGACCCCAGTGGGAATGAAGCCGAGGATAATCTTTCTGGAGCCCATTCATTCAGACTTTTCTGATGCTGGGAGAGAGACTCTTGCAGATGGTTAGTGCACACACGGCTGCCTCCTGCTCAGTCTTCACTGGCCCTAGTAGCAAGAGTTTCAGGCATTCTAGCATGTTACTGTCACTAAGGACTTAACTTTATGTGAAAGCAAAACATTCAGCATTTCGCTCTGCCAAGAATGGCTAATTTGCTGGAACAGGAGCAAAGAAACAATGAATATGGCTACATTTCATGACTAGGAACGGAGCACAAAATACAGTCCATTTCAATTTTAACGTGAGTGCAGCTAATCCACACTTCTCAAATAAACTGCCAACTGAAATACAATTATATGTCAATATTTGCACTCTTATGAATAATGCAATGTCGTTCTCCTATTTTAAAAAAATTATATATTAAGGAAAAGCATGCACCTTAATCTGAATGTGTTTAAAACATTATATTGTGGGAAATTGCTGGCAAAAATATATACTGTGTATTAGACAACACTGTGTACAAAATTCATACATTTGGAGTAATAATATCCAGTATCCCTAATAAGGTTTATATATTTAGGCATAAAGCTATGATGCTGCATTTCACAGTTCTTCTGTGTTCTTATGCACTGTGGTCCTGTTTACTGTATCAGTTATAAACAAGGCCTCTTTTATTCACCATATTCCTTTCTAGCCCCTTCTGTCAATTAAGTACCTCTCCAGCTAAAATGCTCTCCCCTTCAATCTGTGAGTAAGCCCCATGAATTCAGTAGGTCTTACTTCTGAGTAGACATGTGTAGGATTGTGCTGTCAGTGAGCGATTAGCACAGGATGCTTTTTTCTTTTCCACTGAAGCCTCATTGTTGGTACTGCTAGACCACAGATAGGAACAATGTGGCCATTTAAGGTTTTGCTGGACTGCAGTTCCCAGCATTCCTCGGCACTGGCCATACTGGCTAGAGCTGATGGGAATCACAGGGCCACTCTTTGCACACCCCCATTTGAGATGCTTTGCCCATCCTGCTGCCACTACATACTCTGCCTATTTGACAGACCATATCCTGTTGCCATGAGAGTCCTTGCTTTCTACAGTTACAAGCCCATCCTCTTCCTCCATCTCAGTAGCACATCTCTACATTGCACAAAATGTTTTCCTCCTACAATGTTTCCCTAAATAGAGTTGTAGGGTCACCGAGTTCTGAGACCAACATAATGAAGGCACAATTTTGTTATACTTCAAGCAAGGAAAAATATGTTTATGACAAACATTCAGTCCTTGTGGTGAATATAAGGCCATGCATGTTGCTAGAACACAGGCAGTTTTTCTGTGCCCCCCTTTCCTTTGGGGATGCTGCTCTCTCTGCGAAGGATGAGGTTCGTAGCTTGGGTGTCCTACTGGATCCAACGCTGTCTATGGATACTCAGATAGCATCTGTGGTCCAGTCTGCCTATTTCCATCTCAGGAGGATTGCCCAGCTGCATCCCTACCTTAACACCAGGTCCTTCACCACATTGGTCCATGCACTGGTAATCTCAAGATTAGACTACTGCAACATTCTACGTGGGGATCCCCTTGAGGCTCTAATGGAAACTTCAACAGGTCCAGAATATGGCGGCCAGATTGCTGAGTGGAGTGAATAAATATAATCATATCCCCCCAATTCTGACCACCTTACACTGGTTACCTGCCAGCTTCAAGGTGATGGTTCTAACCTATAAAGCCCTAAATGGTTTGGGAGCTCAGTGCCTGGCAAAATGCCTACTTCCAACAGGATCTGCCCATCCTACAAGAACATGTCAATCAGGCCACTGAGGATGCTAACGCTGAGAAAGGCCCGGAGGGAGAAGACAAGAAACCAGGCCTTCTTGGTGGTTGCTCCTTGGTTGTGGAATTAATTCCACCCTGCAATTCGTTTGACCCCTTTGCTGACAATTTTTTTTTTTAATCACTAAAAACCTGGTTATTTAGACAGGCATTCCACAATGTTATTCCTGTCGACTCAGCTGAGCTTATTTAGCCTACTTGATCCAGCTCACCATTTTAAATGTTCTCAATGTTTTATGTAAATGTATTTTTACATTTTGATGGTATTGTTTATTTGCACTTTATTATTTCTCTTTTCTCTTTTGTTAAATAGTATTTTAAACGTGTTATATATGTTGTAAATTACCCAAAGTGGCCTTCAGACAAATGGGTGGTATAAAAATTAAATTAAATAAATAAATAGCTAAATAAATAAATCCATGTCCACATTTGACTCTATATAGATCTCAGGGATAGGTTTCTAATCACCTTGAACAGCCGTGGCATCAGCATCATTTTTGTCAAAGGATATAAACAAGAAGGGGCAACAGAAGAGGAAACAAATTTCTTCTTCACCTCTCCAACCTAAAATGAATCAGTTCAGGGGATTACATGATCAAACTGTATGTCTCAGGATCAACACACAGGATGTCTCCATGCAGTATGTAATAATCTCACGATGGTAACAAACACATTCTGTATAATTAGAAAATATGGGAGGGAAAGGGTCAGAAGGAGCTGTCCTTGCTACCATTTCCTGCATTGAGTGTGTGATCAGATGAGCATTTGTTCCACAGTTTGGTCCACTGTGGGAATGGGCTGGTTCGTTCCTTTTTCTGGTTATCAGATGATGGGGTTGCTGGAGTGAACCAATCTGTCCCCAGAATATCCCTACTCACAGCTTTCTGGCTACCTATCAAGTTTTTTGTGTTTTTTTTTTTAGCTGGTGAGATTATTCTGTTTTGGTTCATTTCCAGTGTGTGCAATCAAAATTAAAGCTTACGACTTTATCTTTCCAGCTGTTTCCCATGTCCCTATATCATAAGCGGATTAAACAGGCATCTCAACCACTTCATGATATGAGGAAATTGGGAAATTTTGTTCTGCTGCTCCATCGAGCAGAGAGAGGAAGCAAAAAAAAAAAGTTTTTTTTACTAGTTAGGGCAGTGCTGATGAGCTTCATGAATCAGTGGAAATTTTTTAGAAATTAAAATCTTCCTCCCAGAAGCAGGAGGAGACAGGAGGGGGCAAGGACAGAGACTTTCCCCCCTTGTCTTTTAAAGGAACCAGTCCAAATAGAGTCGCTTGAGGTGCATATGCCATATAGATGCAAGGATCATGCCAAATGGCATATCAGACTGCTCTCTGACCTTAAGCAACCCTATTTAGCCCATTCCAGCTCACTCCAGTTGAACCTGTCTAGACAAGCTCTGACTCTGTGTTTCAGGAGGCAGGTAGCCTGATTGAACACAAAGATGACATGGTCCCAGTCTTTGGTAATCATTACTGGTTTAAATGGAGAATCTGCTCCAAAGCTCCAGTAGAATGCCACATGTATGTAGTATCTTAACAGGTCATGCCTAAGTGTTTCAGGATAAAGAAGCAGCAAGTTGGTCAGCAAAAGGATAAGTACCGTAAAGTCTGAGCAAGAAAAATATGCCATTCTCTCTCTAGCCCTGTCTTTTAATAATTGCAGAGGCAATGTGACAAGGTAGTTATGGGGTTGGTTTAAGAAGGATAGTGGTCTCCAACCTTGGGTCCCCAGGTGTACCTGGACTGCAACTCCCAAAAACCCTGGCTAGCACAGGTGGTGGTGAAGCCTTCTGGGAACTGCAGTCCAAAAACATCTGGGTTACCCTAGATTGGGAACTACTGGTCTAGGAATTAAAAGATCCAGATTCAAGTCACCATAGAATCATGAAACTCATTAAGTGGCCTTAAGACATCTATTTTCTCTCAGCCTGGCCTACTTTACAGGGTTATTGTGAGGATGAAGTGGAAGGAGAAGAGTCAGGCAGCACTCTGAGCTCACTGGAGGACAAGTAGGATATAAATGTAGCTGATAAGCTACATTTGCCTGCTTCCCTCTGTCCTAAAAGGGTGTGGTGTACCATGCATCTTTCCTGCTGCAATCCAGTCCCTCTGCACTGTAATGAAGTAATAGTTCGATGCAGAGTTAAAAGGTCCTTACTGCACCAGAACATTTTGACACTGTGCCCACTGAGCACATTTCCTAAAGATCAACTCACTGTCTCTGGCAGGAAGAGAGATGTGATTTTATGATGTTGTCATCAATGGTGCCTAACACAACATAAAGCCCATAAAACAATGGGGAAATGCTGAAGGCATAATTTCACAAAATAATTTCCTCTATCAGCATATATATAAGAAAACACTGATAAAGAACAGACACCCACTGAGAGAGAGGTCATATTATGCCTTGTGATATTACATCTTCATTGTTGTTGTTTGCTGTTGTTGTTGTTACGTGCCATCAAGTTGCCTCCGGCTCACAGTGACCCTATGAATGAGTGCTCTCCAAAATGTCCTGTCCTCAGCCACCCTGCTCAGCTCTCGCAGAATCAAGCCCATGGGTCCTTTTAGGGAGTCAGTCCATCTCATATTTGGTCTTCCTCTTTTCCTGCTGCCTTCAAGTTTTCCCAGAGTTACTGTCTTTTCCAGGGAATCTTGTCTTCTCATTATGTGCCTAAAGTAGGACAGCCTCAGTTTCAACATTTTTCCCTCCAGAGATAGTTCAGCCTTGATTTGATCAAGGACCCACTTGTTTGTCTTTCTGGCAATCCAAGGTATTCACAAAGCTCTCCTCCAGCACCACATTTCAAACAAATCAATTTTTTTCCTGTCAACTTTCTTAACTGTCAGTTTTAATTTCTTTGATTTCTTGGTTCAATCTCCATTTGGGTTGAAGGTTGAACGAAGGTATAAAAGATCTTTAACTGATTCGATTTCTTCATTGTCAATGTTAAAGTTGTGTAGTTTTTCATAGTCATGATTTTTGTCTTAACATTCAGCTGCATTCTTGCTTTGGCAGTTTCTTCTTCCACTTTCCCTAACAGTTCTTTCAAGTCATTGCTACTTTCTACCAGTAAGACGGTATAATCTGTCTATTTTAAATTACTGATGTTTCTCCACCAATTTTCACTCCTCCTTCATCTGAATCCAGTCTGGCTTTTTGTACGAGATGTTCTGCGTACAGATTGAAGAGGTAAGGAGATCCTTGTCTGACACCTTTGCTTATAGGAAACCATTCTTCTTGTCCACAATACAAGTTATGCATCAGGACAATCAAGTGCTGAGGCACACATATTTCTTTCAGAACAACCCGTAGTTTCTCATGATTTAAATAGTCAAAGGCCTTGCTGTAGTCTATAAAGCATAGACTGATCTTCTTCTGAAATTCTTTAGTGTTCTCCAGTAGCCTGCGGATATTTGCAATGTAATATCAAGTGCCTCTTCCTTTTTGAAATCCAGCTTGGACATCAGGCACTTCTCACTTCATAGTAAAAGCCTTTGTTGCAACACCTTGAGCATCACTTTGCTTGCATAAGAAATTAAAGCAAAAGTCCTATAGTTACTAAAGTATTTGGCATAATCTTTCTTGGGAACTGGAATGTATATTGAGCATTTCCGGTCTTCATTACATTACATTTATTATACATTCATTACATTACTTGAAATGCACTTTAAACTAGACAGTAGTAAAATTCAAGCATTTTAATGCAAGATGATTAAATTGCCTTTTATCCTTGACTATTTTTTAGTGAAGAAAGACATTTATAATGACAAATAGTAGATTACATTGAAGCAACAACCACATCACACTTGTGTGTACATGCCTTTCATCTGATGTTCGATACTAAAATATGTATTGTTTACAACTTTAGGGAAGTCACCAACTCTTGCCATAAATGACTAGTATAAAACTAGTGAGATTCTGGTTGATACAAAATGTATCTAATCACTAGCACGTATAAAAAGGAAGGTAACAACATTATAAGTGCACTGAGAATAAATCCCTTTCAACTGGATTCTGGAATGAACAAATATAACAATAAAAATAGCCCCCTTATGTGTGCAAGGCCAGGAGTTACCTTTTAAAATAAATAAATGAGAACTGAGGCTTCAGTCCATGTGATAGGTCCAGAACCAGCTCTTACGCATGCATGATGCACATGTCTGGAAATACTTTGAACAAGTCATCCACACATTTTGCTGACAAATGATTCTGTCACCATAGGCCACATTTCTAGACTGTAACAGTTCACAGAAATAAGATACAGGCAAAAAGCATGGGTATTTAATTTAGACCAAATGTACACGAAGCACTAATCACCCATGGGAGTCCCCCGTAGAATCTCATAAATGCATAATGCTACACTGGAACATGCTCTAATACACCACAGTCTGACTTACGGATGTTTCCAGACATCCAAACTAAAATGAAAGTCTTGCTCTGACCATGCACAGATTTTAAAAAATAAATAAATAAGATTGTTACTCTGCTTTACAGTATCTTTATTGAATCTAGGAATTGTAGTTTGGATTTCTGAGTCTTCAAGACTTCTTAATATGCTGACCCTTAAAGGGTTACTCTGAGCATTCAGCTGTCACTGCCTCCATGGTAGCTCATACAGCTGGTCTGACAGACCAGCAGAAATAGCTTGGAAAGAGGTCTGCTGACATAGCTGACTGGCCTGAGATTGGCCCTGTTTGTTCCCTTAAAAACACACATTCCTAGCACCTCAGTTTTCTCATCAGTCATGATCCTGAAGGGATAGACTCAAGGTTGTGGAGAACTCAATCTAAGACATATTCCCTATAACCTAAGATGTGAGAAATGCAGTGAGGCAGGCCAGAAGTCAAAGCATTCTCAAATTCTAGTAGGCAGCCGGGCAGAGAAAGAGACTAAATTATCATCCTGATCTTCCAAGAAATGACTCATGTCTGTGGGCTTTTCCCAGAAAAAGGTGAAGTATCAAGCCTCAAGAAACATGAGGGCCAGTGAGATCAGTCCCTTATCTCTATGGAGTTGACACACACACCTCAGCCACCTAATTCATGCACCTACAATTGGCTTTTCACCACTCACCCAACATCTATTACTGCTCCTTTTAACTACCATGCATGCTTTTGTAGGATTTAGATTACATACCCATTCACACATGCACCTATATAAACAGTCAAAACTACTCTCATTGCTCACATCTAAAGATGGTCTCATTTCACACGCTACCAGGTTATGCTCAAAATCCTACAGGGTAGGCTTCAGCAGTATGTGGACCAAGAACTCCCAGAAGTACAAGCTGGATTTCGAAGGGGCAGAGGAACTAGAGACCAAATTGCTAACATGTACTGGATTATGGAGAAAGCCAGAGAGTTCCAGAAAAACATCTACTTCTGCTTCATTGACTACGCAAAAGCTTTTGACTGTGTGGGCCACAGCAAACTATGGCAAGTTCTTAAAGAAATGGGAGTGCCTGACCACCTTATATATCTCCTGAGAAATCTATATGTGGGACAAGAAGCAACAGTTAGAACTGGATATGGAACAACGGATTGGTTCAAAATTGGGAAAGGGGTACGACAAGGCTGTACGAGTATATTGTCTCCCTGCTTATTTAACTTATATGCAGAATACATCATGCGAAAGGCAGGACTGGAGGAATCCCAAGCCGGAATTAAGATTGCCGGAAGAAATATCAACAACCTCAGATATGCAGATGATACCACTCTGATGGCAGAAAGTGAGGAGGAATTAAAGAACCTCGTAATGAGGGTGAAAGAGGAGAGTGCAAAAAATGGTCTGAAGCTCAACATCAAAAAAACTAAGATCATGGCCACTGGTCCCATCACCTCCTGGCAAATAGAAGGGGAAGATATGGAGGCAGTGACAGATTTTACTTTCTTGGGCTCCATGATCACTGCAGATGGTGACAGCAGCCACAAAATTAAAAGACCCCTGCTTCTTGGGAGGAAAGCGATGACAAACCTAGACAGCATCTTAAAAAGCATAGACATCACCTTGCCAACAAAGGTCTGCATAGTCAAAGCTATGGTTTTTCCAGTAGCGATGTATGGAAGTGAGAGCTGGACCATAAAGAAGGCTGACCACCGAAGAATTGATGCTTTTGAGTTGTGGTGCTGGAGGAGACTCTTGAGAGGCCCCTGGACTGCAAGGAGAACAAACCTATCCATTCTGAAGGAAATCAACCCTGAGTGCTCACTGGAAAGACAGATCCTGAAGCTGAGGCTCCAATACTTTGGCCATCTCATGAGAAGAGAAGACTCCCTGGAAAAGACCCTGATGTTGGGAAAGTGTGAAGGCAAGAGGAGAAGGGGACGACAGAGGACGAGATGGTTGGACAGTGTCATCGAAGCTACCAACATGAATTTGACCCAACTCCGGGAGGCAGTGGAAGACAGGAGGGCCTGGCGTGCTCTGGTCCATGGTGTCACGAAGAGTCAGACATGACTTAACGACTAAACAACAACAAAAGATGGTCTCTCCAAACATAATCCTTGTCTTGACTCCAGCTTGGAAAATCAAATGGAATAAAAGGAAGCAGAGTCCACTTCTCAGCTAGCGAGAGGGTCAGCTTCAGAGAAGTCTGCTTTCTTCTTAGTTTCATGTGACCTAAGAAGACTTTTAGTACCTTTACTCTTACTTCTGCCTTTGATCAAAGATTTGCTTCAGACCATCTCAAATTCCAACAACTGGGACAGACCATGACTGGAGCTGGGTGTTTGTGCCTCCCTCTTAAGCAGCAAGGTGTTCCTCACTTTATGTTTGGTCCACCAGCAGTTGCTAGCAGCAACTGCAGCAATTCTGTATCTGGAACGTGTCTCCTTGTTATTGTCACTGACAGCTTCTTTCTCATTGTCATTCTGCTGGAGTCACACCAGTCTACAGCGGCTCCGGTACCTGGTCTGGTTTCATTTATGATGAAATATTGCAAAGCACAAGGACAGATTCATGCCTTTCCTCCTCTTTCTAAGATCAGACAACACCATTTTAGTTACACAACTCTATGATTTAGTAAGCCTAAAACTCAATGGCCATAATCCTATTACTGATCAATGCTTGCATAGGGGATATTGTGTCATTCTTGTCAGCAAATTGCTGCTTATTAATAAGATGCTGGTTGTGTTCCTGGGTGGACTCAAGATGATGCAACCATGAAAATGGCACCAAAACATTACACCAACAGCCACGCACCTCAAGAAACAAATCCATGAGAACAATTAACTCTGGCCAGGCTACTTAATCCATTACATTTGTAATTTTGTAAAATTTACAAGTGTACATCTGAAAGATCTGACTGGAATAAGCACATATTTCAAAAACAGAGGTACCATACAGGTATACACATCACAAAGTCGGACTTACCTATAAGACGTGGTTATCACAATGTACTTTAACAACATTTATACCAAGACTGAGTCATCACAGAAATTATGGTTAATAATAGAGCAGTAGTCCTAGTATTTATACTTAGATCACAACTTTCCCCTTTCCAAGGAAAACAAGATGTATATTTTGTTACTTATTTTATTTTAAGCATTTATTTATTTCCTGTCTGCCCACCAGGGTTCCCAAAGGGATTAACAAACTGAGCCCCATAACATTTTCGTTGCCCAGGCTATTCTTAGGCTAAAGGACAGCGCCTGGCTGAGGGTTTTAAGTGAACTTCATGTTGATTATTATCAAGTAGCCAGTCTCCTGACTTCATTCTCTGTTAGAAGCAGTTAAAGCCTGAGCCACAGCAGCCATAGGAGGCTTCTATCTTTGGTCCCATTTCCACCACACCAAATTGTTGTGTTCTGTTCTTCGATTTGGACTTTAATATCCCTCATTGTCAACTGTACAATGACATCAATTCTTAACCCCTCTACTCCCCTCCACCCAAGTCTTTACCATCTGCCACACAGAGCGACACCTGCCTCCCAGGGCACTTTCTATGGCTGACGTCACTAGGAAAAAATCTTCTTATTTAGTAAGCGGTTATCCAAAATCAGTATGTGATTAAAAATAACCTCTTGTGTATGCAGAACCCTCCTCGGTTTATAGACTAAACAACAGAGAGGCAGATAAAAGGATTACAGATGGCCAGCCTAGGAACAGTTACAGCTGAAACACTGAAACTGACACTCCCACCTCCAGATGGAGAAGTAACATTACAGACAGAGATTAAGAAGCACCCTCCAGAATCATGCAACACAGATAAATGGACTTCTTCACATTTATTGTCACTTCTTAAAAATTTCCTTCACATGGACCCTTAAATGCTCTCTTTCCCCCATCAATAAAAATGCTCCCTGTCATAAGGCCTCCCCACACCTCCAGCAAAACCTTTGCTTCCTTCAATCTGATTGAATGAACTACAGTTTATGAAAGCACAGATCACAATATACCTACTAAGTTATTACAAGGCTCTTTGTTTATTGTTAACACGATAATACGGCCGGCCCTCCAGAATCTGTTTCTGCCAGTTGTACATTTTTCTGTTTCAAGCAAATTCCACTTATTCTTGCTTCATTTCCTCTGGCCAGTCTTCCTTCTTACACCCTTACTCTTATTCAGACATACCCCTTTCCATCATTTTTTACAAAAGATTCCAGTGCTCTAATGGGTTACAACTAAGGATAGCTAAAGATGGCCTTGCAGTCTTCTAGCCATGCTCAAAATCTCCTTGCCACCTTATCAGGGCTTCATTCTCTATGCAAACAACACAGCAGTGAACAATTCTATACTCAGCCAGTAGAAAGGATGGACACCATGGAACAAATATATTGCACACATTCTAAAACTATCTGATGGGATAAATTAGACAATGATGCTCTAATAGTTATGCTGAGAGTTTCTGTGGAAAACCTGGCAACCCTGTTTCTTTTTAAATTCATTTTAGAGTGGGATGGGCTAATTTAGATGCTCTGCCACTGTCTGATGCTTATTAGTGGAAAGCAAAAAATCTCCTATGTTACAACCTTGTGCATATTTTCATTGGTGCAATGCATATTCGACACAGTGGGAACTGCTTGTGGAGAGAAGGGTGGCACATAAACAAAACATAATACCTTCAAGTAAACATGTACATCCTCGGGCTGCTCCCTTACCCTCATACTCTCTTATACACTTTAAAGTACACAAAACCCTCCTAAAAAGTGATTGGCCACCTCCAAATTTAGTAGCATTCCACACTAAATCCAATCTAAGGTAGCCTCATTCTTGCTATTGTCATTTCTGGAAATGGAATGTTCTTTCCCCAAATTCATCTTAATTCAGAATCCCTGCATCTGTAATGCATCAGGACTGATGAAACTTGCCATCTCTCAGTTCCAGGGTATATTTTGAACAGTAAGACAACACACCTAAGAACGCAGCAAGAGGGCATTCCTCCCAGTATAAACAATTCCCAACCACTGCCACCCCCATCATGTATTGTGCAACCACATTTCAGGTAAATGCAATTACATCTATAGAAACTTGAACCTCTCCTTTCAGATATGAAGTCCTGATTTCCCAGCTTACCCCACTCCACCTTCAATTCTAAAGTCTTCCATTGCTACCAAATCCCCTAATTTTGTGGGAACAGAAAACACAGTTCCAGATAAGAAATCTCCTCCATACTCTCCCATGGGCAATTGTCATTGACACACAACCAGCCCCATCTGTACCAGAAGCACATTCTGGCCTTTAAGGGATGCATCTAAACGGAAGGAGCACCAGGAGTTTGGGTATTTAAGTTTAGCGGGGTGGGGTGGGGTGGGGGTGTTATTTACTTTTTATTTTGAAGCCATTGATGTCTTTCTGAAAAGGGCCAAGGGCAGGAGTGCCAGGCGCCCTCCTGGTTCGTGGTGGGAACGGGGGAAGGTCTTCTCCAACAAGCCACGTCTCACACCCGCCATTCCCCTCCCCCCAAGGGCTCACCTGTGTCCGAGGCACCTGCGGGAAGAGATTGAGGGTGGTGGGCCGCTTGGGTCTGTAGGTATCCATGGTTACCGGCGGCGGCTCCTTCTTGATGGGCTCGGGCGCCGTCCCTTCTTCGCCTGGGGTCTCCCCAGCAGCGTCAATCAGGTCGAGCTGCAGCATCTCCGCCTGGAGACGGCTGGCCTCCCCTCCACTCACTCCCAGGACGCCACTGCCTTGCAGATTGACATGGCCCTGCCCGGATAAAAGGGGAGGGGAGGGGAGGGGAGGGAGCGGAGGCGAGAGAGAGAGAGAGAGAGAGAGAAATCATGAGACTGGGAAGTGGGGTGGAGAAACAGAGGTCAGGCAATCATGTCGCATCTCATAAGCGCCCAAAGAGGGGGCGAACAGGAGCCCTTCCCCCCTCCCCGCCGGACCTAGCTTCCGAAAGGGCAGCAGGCTGAAATCGAGTAACCAACTCCTCCCCGCGCGAAAAGCTTCCCGCAGAAGTATTTTGAAAGGGTGGCTCCCCTTCTCCCCCTCCCCCGCCAGCCAATGAGGGGCATCGTGGACGCGTCCACTGGCCCCACCCCCGGCACTTGGGCCCGAACGAGTTTTCTACCGGAGGAATTCGGGGAAGCGCGCGTCACGTTCTCTTGCACAGTAAATACCGAGCCTGGAGGAGAGAGGCGGCCTCCTGGGTTGGGTAGACGCTGGGAAGCTGCCAGATCTGATTATAGGTCCGTCTAGAGTCGCCTCTCTCTTCCCTTAATGATAACGTGTTTTTTGTTTTGTTTTTTTACTCCTTCCGGGTATCAAACGCAGGGTCTTGGCATGCCCCACTTGCACATGCCAGGTATAGAAACAAGGAACATTTAGATAGATAGATAGATAGATAGATAGATAGATAGATAGATAGATAGATAGATAGATATGCTCTGACACAAAGCTACCTTAATTTTCTTTAATTGAATGTTTCCCCCATCCAATCAAACCCTGTGGTCAGAAAATTATATATTAGAGGATGCCTCCATACTATGTTAGCTTTCTAGATGCAAAGATTTTTACAACACCAGTGTGGCAGAGTAAATTTTTTCATATTCACCCATGCCCACTTTCCCTCTCTTGGTCAGAATTCTATTGGGGATGTATGCCAGTGTAAGGATGATGGTGTAAACTCTGGTGGTGAATTGCCACCAATAAACAAGTTGCAGTTCACATTCTTGTTCACATGCCAGTCATGTGACTAAGAATGCCAGCCACAAGTCCTTAATGAGCTGCCCCCCTTTATGCAATGGCACTCGTGAAGATGTAAATTCCCAGTGAGATTCTGGCCCTAATTTCAGTAGTGGCCTTCCCTGAAAGATCTCACCTTGCACCTACATTGTACTCATTTTGACACCAGTCAAAAATGTTTATCTTCTTTCTGGCTATTAAGGGTTTTATTGTTAAGCATTTTATCTGGTGTATTATGTTGTAATTCACTTAATTGTACACTGCCTGGAATCACAGCAGCTTGTATAATATCCCTTCAGTCATTTTAATTTCCCTAAATCTGCCTTTTCCTTTTTGGAGAAAGGCAGGAAGCAAATTAAATACAATAAAATAAATACATATTGAGGAGTCTTGTGGCACAGTGATTAAGCTGCTGTACTGCAGCCAAACTCTGCTCATGACTTCAGGTTCAATCCTAGGTAGCCAGTTCAAGGTTCACTCAGCCTTCCATCCTTCGGAGGTCAGTAAAATGAGTACCCAGCTCTCTGGGGAGCAATGTGTAGCCTGCATAATGAACTTGTAAACCATTCTGAGAGTGCCTTAAGTGCTATGGGGTGGTTTATAAGCAGCTTGCTTTTACATATGCACATACTAGTCATGGCACACAAACCCCTAAAATAGATCATATTCTACTGGCAGTTGAGGGAGAATATCCCAGAGCTTGGAAAATTTGTTGTTGCTGTTATCTTGGACTATAATACCCAGAATCATCCAGCCAGTATGGTCACTGAAGATTCTGAGAGCTATAGTCTTAAAAAAGAACTTTCCTGAGCTCTGGAAAAGCCCACAAATGCCTCTTTCTGGCAATAAAAATACAACAATAATAAATTAAATAGCTAATAACATTTTTTTCATGACAGACAAAAGTAGTCACTTGAGGTGCCTGCCTCACTCTACCTTCGGGTGCATGTATATATGTTTTGTTTATGTCTCAGAAGCCTGCGAAAGCATTGGGCAATGAGAGGGGAAATTGTTATAGTTTATTAATTTTAAAGCCTTTGAAGTAAGAATATAGTCTTGATCCAGGAACTGCTAGGTACTGCAGAATGTCAGAGCTGCAGACATTCTTCTAACTAAAAAAATCCTCTCCTTCCATTTTTAATCTGCCCTGACAGTCTGGAAATGGCAACTGTCACTTCTGCTCATACATTTTAGGGAGTGCAGTGGCACCAGACATCCTATGATCTAAAGAGCACTGTTGACCATTTCTAGTATGACAAAATGTATAGGAAATATGGAACCCCACTGTGGATAGTTACATACAACAATTGCACTGGGCTTATTTCATGGTGCACAGACTCACTGACGCACTGTAAGTAACCACACCTCTCAGCAGGTTCCAGGGAGGGGGAGTTATCGGTATTAATCTGTTATCACAAAAAGAAGCCAGAGTTTTATATCATTTTTTTTAAAAAAATCACAAATCACTTTAAGGATCACAATTTTTCGTAGCTTACAGTCCACTTCATCAAACATGAATTCTCAGGAAGTGCGCATATTGTGAAATACATGTGTGTATGACTTACTATGATTATTGCACCTAGGTTTTACTGTATCCCATGTGCAAGTGAATGACAAATTTCTAGCAATTCAGGAATGCACACTTGGGCTTTGCATAGAGACAACACCATCTCCAAACACACAGAACCAAGCCCAACCTCTGCTGCCACCTATAGGACTATTGTTGGCCCTGCATGAAATAATGCTGAGCTGTGACTAGCACGGCAGCTTTTCCAGACATTCTTTTTAATATTAATAAGGAAAGATCAGAACTCCACAGTGTTTCCACAGAAGTATCTTTACTAGTCATTTTGCAAAAAGAGTAAATACACAAGGGAGACTGCTGTCAGGAGCTGCTGCTGCTGTTGCTGCTATATTCTCTCACTACACTACAGCCCCTGAAGAGCCTTCACAGGTGCCAAAGGCTGCCATAGAGTCAAGATGCCGTACAGAAGACAGGAACTGCCAGGACGGCTGGGCCCCTGAGATCAGAAAGCCTCGTGGGAGCAGCCAGTCAAGGGCAGGGGCCAAAGCTACACAGAGCCAGGGATTTCAGCTGTAAAGAAGGCCTGGTGGAAAGAATAGGGTCTGAGAAGAGAGGGAAACCAGGACAGGAGGAGAAAGTGAAAACTCCTGATAACAGCATTCCCTGTTTGGGCCCTAAAGACTACCACCAGCAGCTGGGTCAAGCGTAGGCAGGGCTGGTCACCTCTGTTCTTCAGCAGGACAACTGTTTCACCCTACTACTTAACTTACAGGTCTCAAGGGCCTGCTCTGGCCATAGCTAATAGATCTCACAACCCTATGTAGCCTCAATGTATTTGCCAAAGTGGCCATGAGACCTAGTGAAATTCAAATCTGATTTTGTCACTATCACAAGTTGCTATCCAAGGCGGCGGGGAGACTCCTTGCCGACACTGGGTGGGGAGGAATTTCTATAGTGTAGAGATGGGCATGAAATGCTGATTTGGCGGTTTGTGCTGGTTTGTATACCAACCAAACAAGTGTTCAGTGGTTTCCAGCTCTGCCTCCACCGACTGGCGCTCACTCAGAAGCAGCACTCCAGCTGCCCTGGCCTGCCTCCTCCAGGCATTGTCTCTGAGTGGGTGCCAGTCGGCAGAGATGGGGCTGGAAACCACCAAACACAAGACTGGCTACATGATGGGTTGTGCTGGGGGGGGGGGGGAGGCAACTGGCAAAGAAGGAATGTGTACACAGTTGATCTTCTCCTCTTAATAGGATGTTGAATATAAACTTTCAAAGACCACTTAGTCCAGTGCAAATCTGTGTCACTAGTATCACATCCTGAAAACTAGATTTGATAGTCTTCAACAGTAGAAAGTCGAACAAATTTGGTTCATCCATATCTCCAACAAAGCCCCAAAGTCTGCAGTTCCCATAGTTCTAGAGACAATGACTGCTGTACATTATGATTTTAGTTATGATTCCATCCGATCCTTCTTACTAAGCTTAGTATTTTAACAATTTCACGAGATGGCTAGTTTGATCTCTTTTAATGTGTGGTCATGGTTCTCACTAAACAAATAATATATCAATAATATATGATTTCTTGACTTGATAATTTACCTGTAAAGCTGATTGGAGGGAGAAACACATAGCACAGAGTTTAAATTCAGACAGAGCCCACACTGAGAATTTCTAGCTGGAGTTAGGTAAAGCACAGGGCACAGGTATCCACAGACTTTTTCTGGGCTTCCCATGTCTATTTATTTGGCTACTGTGGAAACCAGGATATGCTATGCCAGATAGGCCTTTGATTTGATCCAAAGAGATGTATCTTGTGGTATAACTTGATTTCAACAAAACTTCTGACAAGAGGTCTCATGATATTCTTGTGGCCAAACTGGTAAAATGTGAGCTAGAAAATTTTATTGTTTCGGTGGCATTACACCTCTGTGGTGGGCCATGCACAAAGAGTATTCACCAATAGTTTTTCATCATCCTGCAGAGAAGTACCAGGTGGGATGTCACAGGGATCTGTCCTAGGATCAGTGTTGTTCATTATCTTTGCAAACAATTCAAATGAATGTGCAAAGGAGACAGTCATAACATTTGCAGATTACATGAAAGTTATATAGCTAGTACTCCAGAAAAGAGAATGAGGATTCAAGATAACCTAAACAGAATGGGCCAAAACAAACAACATGCAAGGAAAAATGTAAAGCTCTACATTTAGGCAGGGAAAGTCAGATGGACAAATATAACTTGCTTGACCATAGTACATGTGGAAAGGATACAGGGGTCTTAATAAACCACAAGCTAAACATGAGTCAGCATTGTGGTTTATAAACCTAAATGTAATAATAGAAGTATGGTGTCCAGATCAAGGGAAGTAATAATACACACTATTCTGATTGGTGAGACTCCAGGTGGAATACTGTGTCCATTTCTGAGCACCATGGTTTAAGGATATCAGCAAGCTGGAACATGCCCAGAGGAGAACAATCAGGATGGTAAAATGTTTAGAAATCAAATCCTGTGAGGAACTGCTTGAGGGGTTTGGGTACAGTTTAGCCTGGAGAAGAGACTGAGAGGCAATAAGACAGCCAGCTTCAAATATCTGAAGGAATTTCACACAGAACATGGAATAAGTTTCTTTTCTGTAGCTGTAGAAGTAACAGATTCAAATTACAAGAAATAAGATTCCCCCTAAAAATTGGGAAGAACTTATTGTCAGTAAGCACTATTGGAGAATAAAACAGTCTACTTCAGAAGATGGTGAATGTTCCTTCATTGGAAGTTTCCCAATAGTGATTAGATAGTTAGGGATGTTTTAGCTGTGAACTTTTTCTATGGCACAAGGTTTGATTCTATGATCCTTGGGGATTCTTCCAGCTCTACAGTTCTATGGCCCTGCTTTTGCATATCCTTAATAATAGTCTCCATCTCTTTACTTCCCCCAATTATCCACACTCTGATGATTAAAGGTACTGCTTTTCTGTCTTTCTGTGGGGTATGTGTACAAAGTCTGGTGGGCTATCAAGAAGTCATTTTTGTGGCAGGCGGCAAAAACAGGAAGCTCATGCTGGCACAGGCTAAGTTCTGCTTTGTAGGTCTAATGCAAAAACTTTATAGGAACTAAATCATCATGATCATCATGTGCCGTCAAGTCAGTTCTAAAAACCTTTTCAGGGTTATCCAGACAGAGAATATTCAGAAGTGGTTTACTGTTCCCTTCCTCTGGTGGTGGTCTGGGACTGTGTAGCTTGCTCAAGCCCACACAGGCTGGCTCTGCTTGTAGTAGGCACAGTGGGGAATTGAACTCCCAACCTCTGGTTCTACAGCATACCTTTATTCAATTGTTTGTTGCACTGCCAGGCAATATTTAAAGTATATTTTACCTATACCTATTTAAAATGCCTCCAGTGTTCTCTGCTTCAGTAAATTTACATTTTTAAATTTAGTGACTTCTTTAAATATTTTGCCTTATTTAAAACTTTCTGAGTATTCTTTTAAGCCAAAGAAAAGATCTTCAGATTAAAAAAACAAAACAAAACAAAGCAAAACAGACCAACAACAAAAACCCAAGAGACAAGAATGTTGTGGCACTTTAAAGACTACTATATTTTAAAATGAGTTTTCATGGATCAAGTCCACTTCCTCAGGCATGCTTTCACAGACTAACAAGGCTACTCCTTTAAAAAGATCTTGTGAATCTGTATGTAATTCTTGCACTGTCTAAAAACATCTCATCTGAAAAGTCACAGTTACCTCATTCTTACATGTGTTGTAATACTGCAGATGGTTTTCTGTACTGAAGAAGTGTTGTTAAATAGTCCGTTAGTACAAAATAGTGCTTCTATGTATTCCTCAGTTGTTTTTCTAAGCAAATAATAACCTATTATAAGTATTCAGAGTGTATCACATGCATTTGTAAACTCCTTACACCAATGCATTGAAACTGGCTAAACAGCAAGGATAGGGAGAGTCTACAGCTGAGATAATAGTGGCTTTCTATATGGAAAGGAATTGGAAAAATTACTTTTTCCAGAACTCCCATACTACTCAGGGTGGCCAGAGGATTCTAGGAGGCACCATTAAGAATGGAAGTTTTACCAAATGCGTATCTGGCCCAGAGGCTGGATTCCAATTTGGGAAGGGTCAGGTGGGGGCATGGAGTATTCCAACAGGGGCAGAGCCAGTAGCAGAAAGGCAGGTGTAATTCTTATTAATTTGGATAACTTTCCACCAAGCTCAGACATTGCACAGGCTGCGAAGTGCATCCCTCAGTTCCATTCAACCAGCTTGCAGAGTGCTTGCAATCTGCACCATTCAATTCTAAAGCCAACTACTGCACTTCAGGCTGAGATGAAATCTGGATAAGCAGTTCCCACAGAACAGTCCCATCTTCAGTTTTAGCAAATATGGTATATCAGTTCTCAAAGTTTCCATTATAAATACTTACTTATATACTATTTCTGTTTACCTTTTGGTGAGATGTATACCTTTCAGCATTATTTTTGAAATGCCCAGACATGATCTGTGGTCTACTTTCCATTTTCTGCACTAATGCCCTTTACTAAATATAGATTTAACATTATGCACTGTACTGAACTGGCACCAAGAATTGCTGCATCATAATATTTTCCATAGACAAATGGATCATTCAAGTGTTTTAACACGAAACCCTGAAGGTTATTCCTGTGCTTCAGCATTATCTTCCTGTAACCAGCTTCATCAGCTTCTACAGGTTCATTTGTCTTTAAGCAATGAATATGATTTTGTAGTTTTCAAAATCTGAGTATTTCCTTTTCACTATTGAAACCTCCATATTGTTTCCTTAATTCTTTGCTTACATATTGGAATTGCATTTGTGCAAAGTTCAGATTTTCCTCTACTCTATATTGCAAAGAGTTCCATTCTCAGTTCCTCCTATATGATTCCTAATGATCCAGTGTGCATCTTTAGCACATTCATATGCATGGCCAATCAGCACTTGCCTCTAGGAATGTGGACTGTGGATCACCAAGCTGTCTATTCTGCATTCTGCACTTAACTGCAGGTGCATTATTAAGAAAAACACAGAGTGCAACACAAAGGTTCTATCTAGAAATATTCAATTCTAGAAAATACTTCCAGTTTATGAGTGTGGGATATTGTGCTTCTGTATCCATGACTCAAAATGCCAGGAAATGGCTTGATACTGCTGCACAATATCGTGCCCATGCTGCCAGCAGGAAAAGAATGACAAGCTTTATATAGCAAGGGGAAGCCTGAATGTTGACAACACCAATGGCAGCAGCCAAGAAGGTCTATAGTGCTCACTACCATTCTCTTGTGCTCCCTATCATTCACAAGCAAAAGAAAATATCATAAGATGAATCTTTTTTTCATCATTTAATCTCTTTTCACCCAAACACAAAACAATTGTCAGGGCTGGTTTTAAACAAGTCTGAATGATAGTGAGTTATTTTTTGAAATAATAAAAAATGGGAGAACTGGGAGTTAGCAAAGATTTTCACTAGAAACCAGGGTCAAAATCAACCATACTATGCAAAAGAAAGACAGTAAAGGCAGAGACAAAAATCAACTCACCTGAAATGTGGTGTTAGAGGAGATCCTTACAGATACCACAGACAGCCAGAAGTTAGAAAAGTGGGTGCTCAATCATGTCAAGCCTGAACTCTCACTAGAGCAAAAATGAGTCAACTGAGGCTATCCTACCATGCACATATAATGGAAATGCAGAACTGACCAGAAAAGACAAATTGCTGAGAAAAGGGAGGTGGGGTGGCAGTAGGAAGAGTGGAAGACCTAATATGAGACAGACTGTTAAAGGAAGCTACAGCTGTTAGTTTGCAAGACCTGAGCAAAACGTACTGGAAAATACAATATTGCTAGGAAAGAGGGGGCGATACTATGAGAGAAGAACCTAACATGAGATGCTGTTGGTTTGCAAGATCTGAGCAGAATTGTTAATGATACAACATCATTAACTCATGTAGTCCACACATCAGAAGTGACTTGATGGCACATATCTTCTGAGGTTATTTTTTCACAGTTACCAGTATAGTGACAAGATGGATGGAATGATTGAAACTATGATAGAACATAGGCACCAATGCTCTGTTAACATTGAGTAAGATCATCCCCAGCCACAAAGAAAGCAACAGTAATATAACCACTTAAAGAAGTGATATTTTGAAGATCTGTTCTCTATTCTTTTTAAAAATATCTTTTAAAATGTTTTTATAACCAGACACAGAATCCCTTTGCCAGTTTGGCCATGAAGGAAAAGTTCTCCTCCTGAGAGTCAGCTAATTGGGGCATGACTGACAGGTTAAAGGTTCAGATTGCCCCAGACTTGGGAGTTGATTTCCCCTTAGTAAGACTTGTGTCAGGAGCCTGGTCTCAGAAAACCTGAGAGAATATTTAATTTAATTGTATTTTAATTATTTATCTTTTTATTGTATTTTAATTGTATTTTAATTGTTGTAAGCCGCCCAGAGACCTTTGGGTAGAGTGGGCGGCATATAAGTTAAATAAATAAATAAATAAATATTTCCTGAAATCAGGGCTGGGACAAACACAACTGTTCTGTGCTTCTGCAATGCAGAAATATCTTGAATATGCCTTCTAAAATGGTATGCCAGTTCCCTGGAGATACATGGCAAAAAGATCCCCTTTCTGGAGGAATGTCGCTCCATTACTTTCTTTAAAGAAAGCCTTCAGTAAAAGGTGAAAGATTTATAAGTAGAGAAACCAGAGTATAGTAAGCCTGGAGGGTTTTTTTTAACTCTTCAAAGAAAACCTGTCATTTGACTGTTTCTGTGACTTTCCATTCTCCTCCAAACAACTCCCTTCCTCGCCTATAAAGCTGCAACAATGTATTTTGTTCAGAACACTCTTGCTGGAAAGCATGTTCCACACATTCTCAGTTTATAACAATATCACTGTTTTTCCTTTTTGAAAGGCCTTTTTCGAGAATCAATATTTCAGGCCCTGCTGCCTGGATATTTTCCAAATTTTAAAAAAGTGAGTGGGTCCAACCATTCATGTTCAACATAAGCAAGATTGGTATTTTCAATTTATTTGATGTGTTTTAAATCTGGGGACATTTAGAGTCACTTGTTTCTACATGGGGAGGGAGCAGTTTTATTTTTTATAAAATCATAACTTGAAAATCCTTTGTCCAAACTTTTCAGTTAGCACAGAGCAACATCGAACTGTGTTCTATATCTGTGCCTAATTTGGTGCTGATCAAATGTCCAGATTAAAATTTATAAATTGCCTTGTAGAATGTTAATTTGCTCTTTTGCACAATAACATAATATACAGTGGTGCCTCGACTTATGAATGTCCCGACATACGACCATTTCGAGTTACGACCAGCTCCGGCCACAAAATTTTGCTTCAATTTGTGACCGGAGCTTCAAGTTACGATCAAAAAAAGGCAGGGGAAAAAGGCGGGGAATTCAAATTGCTAACCGTTGGTGGCGAAGAGGCTGCTTCTTTGTAGCTCTTTCGCCCCAGCAGTTAGAGAGTGTGCGATCGGAGGAGGCTTCGGACTGCCTGGTAAGGTAAGGTGCTGCTTTCTGCTTTTTAAAAACTGTTCTGGGTGGGTTTTGCAGCATGGTTTTGGCCTGGGGGGATTATGTTTCTGTGCCGTGATGGGTCTTGCAGTCTTTGTTTGTTTTTTCGGGGTTTTTTTTCACGTTTCCGATGGGTCTTGCAGGGTTTGTTTGGTTTTTGGTTTTCTTTTTTCCCATTTCCGATGGGTCTTGCAGGGTTTGTTTGCTTTTTGCTTTGCTTTTTTTGCATTTACGAAGGGTCTTGCAGTGTCTGTTTGCTTTTTGGTTTGCTTTTTTTGCATTTCCGAAGGGTTTTGCAGTGTCTGTTTGCTTTTTGGTTTGCTTTTTTTGCATTTCCGAAGGGTCTTGCAGTGTCTGTTTGCTTTTTGCTTTGCTTTTTTTGCATTTACGAAGGGTCTTGCACGGTTTGTTTTCTTTTCTTTTTTTCTTCGGCCGGAATGGATTAATCGCCTTTCCGATGGGTCTTGCAGTGTTTTGTTTTGTTTTTTTGGTGATTTTTTCCTTCGGCCAAAATGGATTAATTGCATTTCAATGCATTCCTATGGGAAATGGTGCTTCGACTTACGACCATTTCGAGTTATGACTGGAGTTCCGGAACCAATTAAGTTCATAAGTCGAGGCACCACTGTATGTGTTATCCATACATGCTGAAGGACTTAAAAACTGTGTATGTTGTGGGGAGGAACATACTATAGAAATTGATTGCATTCAAAACCAAACTGGACAGATTTTTCAGTCCTTCTGTATTAACAGCTATACACAGAATAAAGATTTTCAAGCATAGTGAGTTCTTACTAACCCAGTACATTTTACAATTAACTTTTCTCTGGGATGACCAACCAACCACATTTCTATGCAGTACAGGACAACAAAATGGGTCCACACTAGAGATGGGGATGAACAGCCAAAATGATGGTTTGTCGAGGTTCGTGAGTTGTCAAGGTTAATAACCTAAAAATTTCCTCAGGGATTTCCAATAAATCACAAATTGGTTTGATTGTTTTTTTTTAAGATAGCCTGTGGCTGTCTTAAAAACAAACAAAGCTGAGCCCCCTTCCCCCACCTCCTTTCCACTGCTCTTCCTTGCCTCCCTACCTTGTTCTGGTGCTGCCGCTGCCAGAACGGAAGCTAGGCTGCCAGAATGGAAACTGATGTTCCATTGGGCAAGCCTGCTCTTTCTGCCTATGGGCTGGGCCGATGAGCAGATCAGTGCCTGCAGAGGCACAGAGAGCAGCAGCCTAGCTTTGGTTCCAGTGTTGGTGGCAGGATAAGGTAGGGAGCTGATGGGGGGGGGCAGTGGGAAGAGGACAAGGGGTGGCCTCTCTGCTGTGGGGGCAGAGAGTGTGGGCCCGCTGAACAGCTGTTCAGCAGGCCCACAGGCAGAGAGAGCAAACTAGGCTGCTGGAATGGCCGTTCTGGCAGCCTAGCTTGCTCTTTGGGCCCAGGTCCAACGAAGGGATGAATAGAAAAGGTAAATATTCATCACAGCCTCCAGAACTGACGATCATGAAGTGACGAATATTACACGAAACGGTGATTTCTGATGAATATTGCGATTCATTTTTTAATTTGTCCCCATGTCTAGTCCACACTATTATGGAACAACAATCCATGCTTGGTTCAAGATACTTTACTGTCTAAAATAAAATATCTGGCTGAAGTAAAATAAAATAAAATAAAATAGCAAATAATGCCCCCTAGCTAAGCAAGATATCTCAAAACTAGTGTGATGTTTTGACATTGGAGAAAGGCACTTCTCCCTATCTGAAGCAGTAGAAAGGCAATACGACAAAATAAAGAACCATCTGGCATCCTTTCATGACACCTAAAATCTGTTGCCTGAGGTAGCCGCACTGACTCTGCCTAATGCTCCTGCGACTTCTATTACCATGTGCAGCACAACAGTGTCAGATTAAACTGTGCTATAGGAAAGAACAGCTTTACAATCAGATATAGGCAGTGTTCAGGATTGCTTGTTCTTTATCTTCCTCATTTTCATATCTCTCTTCCCCAATTTGGACAAATACATACAAATACTCTGAAATATTCAGATACAAATCAAATTAGGCTACATATCAGCTGAAAATGAATTGACTGTCATTTGTAAGACAAATGATTTTGATCAAATCAAAGTGGACAGCATTTGCACATCTCTTCGGCTAATGTGGGAGGCTGTAAAATTTTATGCAGCCATCTGCAGAGTTTTACATGCTTTCGCCTGCCTAACCCTGTCTGTCCCAATTTCAGCAATATATTTTCTGGCCAGCCATTCAGTCCCAAGTCTCTTTCAGAACATCTGTAGCATGCTTGAACTCTGAAACAGGGTTAAAGCACTGTGGCTCTGGCACAGATGTTTATGTGAATTAAAATACAATTTGGTAGTCATATTCTGGCATTCAGACTTAGTACGTACACCTCTTAGCAGAGTTTTCTTAGGTCAGATGAACAGATGCAAGAGAGGCCAGGGCTCCTGTCATGAGACAGAGGTGGAATTTAAGAGAAAGCTTGTCATGTCATAGGGGTGCAGTTATCTGAGTTGCATCTTCTGAAATAAAAATACCCTTAATTCTACATAGTTATTCAAAGTGCAAGTGCTTTGTGCCCTTGACCACACTTTGTTTCACCATGTGGGTAGGGCATTCAAAATTAATACACATTGGCTGAAATACTGCTGTTTAATGTACTAATTCACAACTGGAGTAGGTCCATTGAACCTGTGGGGATTTGGTGAGTCACATCCTCCATAAGTTCCACTGATTCAATGGGCCTAATCTAATTGTGACATTACTATCCAGAATAGTGCATTGCACTAATGATGGCAGCATATAAATTTAAGAAATAAATAAGAAATAATTAATTACACTAAGCAACAGGATTTCGGCCACTGCAAGCAGCCTTTATACAGCATGGTTTATACAATGGGAATCTTAAGTGACAGCTTCTTTACCAAATATCTACCTTCTCCTGTCCTATTGACACTAATATAATTATATCAGTATCCTGGCTCCTGGAGCCACATATAAACTACACACTCAGCCTATAACATTAAGTGATCAGTTCACATTCTTATTCCTGTATTTAACACAATATTAAGTGAAAGAACTAGAATAATTATTATCTGTGTTAAACATGTCCTTTGCACATTATCCCTTGATCAAGAATAATCTGGAACATCCTAAGCAGAATACTTTGCTTCCTGAACACGAAGTGGCATGCTTTATCACATTTATGCTTTATATTCTCTTTTTTCCACTTTTAATTAGCCAAGAGTTCATCACTACTCATTGGTGACTGGGTTAATCCCGTTTATCTCCTTTTGTGATGAACTTTCCTGCTAGAGCAAGTAATCTGTCACCGCTGGGGGGGGACACGCACAATGATTTAACCGAGCCACAAGCTGCCAAATGTGCACTTGGCCTGACCTGGAGGTATGAGGTGGAAAGAGGCTCAGAATGGACGAATATGGAAGAGAATTGAAAGATTTTTACAGAGAAGCGACCAAGGAACATTATTGAAATCACTCTGAATTGTTAGTAATTTAATTGTTATCGAAACTACTTTTCTGCCCCAACTCAATATATGTAGTACCTTCTACAATCTCAAACAAGCAGCAAGAAAAAAATGAAGATACTCTTGGTTTACTATAATTGACCAGAAATAAGTTTTTGATAATCAGTGGGGATACAGACATGGCAATCCTTTTTGCTAAATATCCTTTAGGCACCAGAACCCTGGAAAGAATCTAGGGGTAAAACAGAACTTGGGGAACAGAGGACCTCTCTTGAAGTTTGAAGTACTTGGTGATCAAAATCTTGGCATCCAGGATAACAGCAAGCAGAGATTTGCTCACATGCCATTGGACTTGAATGGGACATAAACTCAGAGTCTGGAAATGTTACTTCTTGGATTATTATTCCTAGAGTCCTGCAGCCAACAGTGCACTGGCTACACTGGCTGACAACTCTGGGAACTGTAATAAAAAAGAAAACCTTTTCCCAAGTTCCATATAGGATATCAGATGCTTTATGGAATACAGTTTTCCAAAGAGTTCCACAATCATACAGATACTGAGTTGTCCTGCTAGTCCTGAGGGTTCTGGATTCTGTGTGCTGACTTTATCCAGTTCAACTCTTAGATTTATCCATGTCACTATGTGGCACATAAAATACCTGGAAAGGTTGGATGGGGCTAACACTCAGAGAAAAGTATCAGCCAATCAGGTTCACCAAGGGATTTTTAAATTAAAAGCAAGAGTTTCCTTTGTGTCTCTTGGTCTTTCCTTTCTCTTTGGCTGGCCATGTGGAAGAACTGATTTCAGGATGATGAGAACCAATTAGACACTGTGAGTAGACTCAGAGCTTTAATTAGCTAGTTTGCATCCCAGATTATGCTTCTGTTAGGCTGGGCTTGTTATCTAAAAATACCTCTCTCTTTTCTCTTTTTTTTTTTTTTTTTAAGTTTTGTGCCCAGAAACCAGTCCCTATAATTTTTCTACCTTGCAATAACTTTTAGTTTTAAATGGTGTTTTAACTCTTTTCCCTAAGATGAAATCAAATTTAGTTCCTTCTTAGATATAATCCAACCTGCACGTTGCTCATGTGCTTAGTTCCTTCCAATAAAGGAAGGAGAAAGCAAGACCTTAGGCTTTGAGTCCTTTTATGCTTTTCTTTTGTTTATTGCACTTCCCAGACCCACAGGTCCTACAATATAAATCTTCCCATCTGTAAGGTAAACAGGTGTTTTCTTCATCTCGTATGGATGAAGGACATGGAGATGGTGACAACTACCAGTTCAAGGTGATATACAGTAGTAAGCTCCCCCTTTTGCTTTTCATAGAGACTGGCCGAAGAGGGGAGGAAGCTTTGACCAAAACAAAATCTCCATAAACCAATACCTATCACTTCTTCAGATCATTTCCTTAGACCTTATCTCATAATTGGATGGATTTTATTCCATCTTGCTCTCTAGCTCATACACTTCTGATTAAGACAAATATGACTGTGCCTGTTTATTTGTATGTATAAGGCTCAGTGCTCTTTTTAGTGAACAAATGCAATCTTTAATTTCACCTTGCATGAACTTGCTCAAATGTGATGTTTTTAGTCTTTGGTTCTTGAATTTCCAGCATTTGATGCAGCTGACATTTATTATTTGCAGCCTGGTGACTTCGAGATTTTTCTGTCTACATCTCATCTCATCTCCTCAGATGCTGTGTTCACTTTTGAAGCAATGACAGGAATTTTTCCTATAAACTGAGTAGCCATGTGCTCCATTTATGCAGTGCTTAATTTCATCTGATGATATTGTGTTTCGTATACAACATTCAGCCCTGGGCCATGTGGAAGAATCACAGGGGCTACTTTTGAGCATATCATGAGTGTCTTTTCACTATTAACCTCCAGATATCAGACTAGAAACAAGCATTAGAGATAGCTCATGCCTGGATGAGGAAAATCCTGACCTAATGTGAGTGTCTATGTGTCACACACAGTACAAGCTTCTCTCACCTCTGGGATTACACAGATTAGCTTGCTTTCTTTGGAGACTGGCCTTCAGGATTTAACTACAGGATTCCTTCTAAATCTGATATCAAGAATTTGGAAAGGCAGATTCAGTCACCTTTCTGCAACATTAATGTGCTTTAAGCTCTAATTATAGCCTGCCTCTAGCTCTATTTCTGCCCCCCTGCTAAGTTTCTCTTATTTTAGAATTATCAGCATTTTACAACCAAACAAATACTTCCCGATAACAATGTGATATGATTTAAAATACCATCTTCTGCCCCACCCTCTCTAAATACAAATTAGCAGGACTCATTTTATTTCAGTAATAACTGAAGATGCCCTGGTCCTGCTCACTCATATTTAATCTTAATTGCTAACCAACGTACCCTCTAATTTTCAGCCCCACTGGGTGGGGCTCTGCCTCTCTCTCGTGCGCGGATTCGCCCCTGCATGCATGCACAACTCTGTCCCCCCCCCCACGCTTGCAGTGTTCCATTGTGACCAGAACCAAAGGGGTTGAACGTGATCGCTGTACAGCAGAGGAAGAAAGTGGCACAGAGGGAGGTGGAGTCGCGCGCATGCGCACACACAGTTTAGAGGGAACCTTGTTGCTAACTATCTGGAAAGAGGCCAGTCTATCCCAAACACACCAGATAATGGCCCTCAAACTTCTATCTAGTCTCTTCCTCTTCAGCTACCAGTTGTTAATTTAAAGATTGTATCTTTTAATACCTGTGAAACAATAAAAGAAGGTGTCATAGGGCCTGTCCAGACTGGCTGTTTTGGGTGTGGGGTGTCTGAGGCTACAAAGCATCTGTTGAGGTCAGGGGAAGCAGCAATGTGCCATGCTCCTCCTGTTGGAAGAGCAAACAACTCCTTGCAGCCTGATCAGCTGACCAGATTAAGCACTTCCTTGATTGTCTGTGGAGGGACAGGGGAAGTGATATATATTTTTAATGTCATTCCTCTGTTGGTGCTTTTCTATTTTCTTTTCTCCTCCCCCCTCACTTCCCTTCCCTCATGTACCCCCAACCTTCTCACTCTGCAGCTATGATGGCAGCTGGAAACTGAGGGTGCTGGAGCTATTCTCTCCCAGCTAAGCAGGCTAAACAGTGAGCATGCCAAAAAGAATGCATGCCTTACTGCTGGGCCAGAAAGGGAAGGATGGATCATTCTAAGTAGAAACACTTACAGATGATGTCTTTTTTTTCCCCAATTCAAACCGTGCCATCAGTGATCCATATAACCATATCTATATGCCAGTGTGTACAGACCCTAGTGTTATGACTCCTCCAGCTGCAGTTTCATCTACCCTCCACATCACCCAGTGCTGAAGCAGCACACAAATTTTGAGTTTTGTCCAACAACAACAACAACAACAACAACAAAAGGGGGGGGGGAGGAAGATAGGTGAACAGGCCAGTTCACTGGTAGAGTGCTGGTCTGCATTCTTCCTTAGCAGTTTGCATTTTAAACAGCCAGGCATATTTAATCTCTCTTATAACACCACCTGTGTTGGGACAGCATCAGCAGAATCTACAACAGAGGCACCCCATCTCTAGTTAAAAAAGAAGAAGAAGGAACTGTTATGTAATATCTTCAAATATTGAAGTGACTTAACTACAGATGTGAAAAGTTACTTTTTTAAAAATTACTGCTTTTTTTTTTTTTACTACATCTGGCCATCCTGAGTTTAAATTTCTGGGAGTTGCTTGTAATGCAAAAAAGGAAAATTTCTAAGCTCTGCTTAAAATATTCAGTGATTTACTTACTTTATGGAACAGCCTCCAGTATTTTCAGCAAATGGGATTCATAGCTAGTTTTTCCCTCCCTTTTAAACACATTAAACTAAAATATCTATGCCATAGTTTGAAACAAGTTTTGTTTGTATAGACTCCATACACCCTGAATTCCAAACTCTCTCCTTCCTACCCCATGAAGTAATTCCCCTTCAGGAAACATCTGCATTTATTTTATTTTTTTGCCTGTCACATGAAAAGCTATTAATTCATACTTAAACAGTTTTTCTTTTGTGTTTTAGGCATTTCTCTTTGAGGCTGTCATCATTCTCTTATCTTTCTGTACTCCCTTCTCATTAAATCTCTGCAATGTGGCTGATTACACAACAGATTTGTGTACCAGTGTTCAAGTACGCTGTGCGAAGCTAACATCATTGAATATGTTTTTAAAATCAAATTTAATCTTTAAGAATAATACCTCCTATGTTTGGAAACTCTACTGTTCTTCATTTGACTTTTTCTGCTTCATCTCAGAACAGTGTGGCTTTTTCACACCAGCATGTTTCAAACTCTGAAGTTCAAATGTGTTAATTGGAAGTTCCCCATTAATTCCTTTTCCTCTGGTGCTTGAAATGCTCTGTGTATCATTTCTACAGAACACATTTCCTCTGGCAACAGAAGATCTTCTATGCTTCTCTTTATATCTTCACAGCTTTCTTGCCTCCAGCATGAAGCGTATAATAATAAATGCACCACTCTTCTGCCTTTGTTGTCAAAAACCATGAGGTTTTAAAACTCTAGCATTCCACCAGCTCCTGTGGCTTTCAAAGACCATTCAAATTGCTGCTTTGAACCTTGCCCAGGCTTCCTCAAAATTCCATGTAATATTTGATACTGGTAGGCAAGCTTTACTGGAGAGCTGTCAAAAAAACACAACAGCCTACAATTTTTTCCCCCTTACAATTACTAGTAGGCATTACTACAGTTTTGGTGGTCTGAATGCTTTGGCACTTCATGTCCACTGGCTGGGGATGATGTAAGCAGTAGTCCAATGTATCTGGGTGAGCATCAGACTAAGGAAGACTGCCCAAAGATGCAATGTCCCTCCCTTATAATACAGAGATATATGGTACAAAGCTAATTTACAAGCATGCTATTGGGTTACATTACTTCCCATCAGCCTTGCAGTGCTAGCAGAGTAGTTATCTGCACCTATTCCAGAGGCTCCAACAAGTTATTTCAATGGATTCCTTCATAGAAGGTTGCAGGAAATTTAACCTGGAGGTGGTGCCACCATAGAGTGGTGATGAGGATATACTTATGATGTAGTCCCAATATCACAGCAGGTTCCACACAGGAAGCCTTTCAATGCAAAAACTGATCCAACTATAAACAAAAACCCCTTCCCTGAAATAAGACTTCAGACAGAGTCTCAAAGCCCTCCAAGACAATAATTGTTTTCTCCTTTCGAAACTGTAAAAGTAAAAGAGAATAATCTTTAAGTGTGTACAGAATGCCTTTCCTAACCACTAATCACAATTTTGGTATACTCACCTGAGATTGGGGAGGGGGCCTCCAAATGAAAGCATCTGTCTCAGTCTTGAATCTCAGCTGCCATGGGAAAGAGGAACTGTACTAGGAAAGTTACTTGTTCTGTTTTATTTTATTGAATGCAGCTCTCAGAGTCTCCCAGCTGGCATGGTAAGTAGCCATTTGGAAAGTTGCAGCCCAAAAAGCTTTGTCAAATTCTGAATAGAAACTATCCATTATGTTTTATGAATGCGTGAAATGTGGATATAAAGTACATGGGATACAGTTTGGAATAAGAGATGGTCTTTGTAAAAAGAACCTTATAAAATAAGGGAACTGGCTAACTTGGTCTGCAAAATACAACACAGGTCCTAGCAGTCTGAGGAAAGTTAAGGTTATCATTAGATATTCAAGGATAATACTGATTTAACTGCTCTCCTCCTCCATCCATAAAAAGATGTCCCTAGTTTAAGCCTCCCTAGATCTGTCAGAGAATGAGGAGAGTTTCTCCCAAATTGGAAAAACTCAGTTCTTTACCAATCAAGAACAACCCCTTGATCCACAGCTGGGAACAAGTCCCAATATGTAGCCTCCTATATGGAGCTTTGCTTAATAAGCATTCACAGAATAGCATCAACACCTGCTTTCGCTTCAGGCCTGGATGCTCCCCAGGTGCAGTGAAGGCAGAATACCCTACAGTGACACTACCTCAGGGTGACATAAGCCCAAGGAGGCTTGCTACACTCTTTAACACATTAGATTGAGACAGTGCTACAGTTATTGTCTGAGTAATGCAAGACACACAAATAGATGTACAAACAAGCATGAGTTTGTGTCTGTCTGTTTATTTGTCTTTCTGTCTATCTATCTGTGACAGACAGTATCACAATGGATAGAGTGCCATTCTAAGATGCAGGAGGCCTGAGTTCAAATCTCCCCTCAGTTATGGAAACTCATTGGGGGGGGGTTGGAAATTGTAAACCACTCCCTAAATACCTTACATACCCTGAAAACCCTTAGAAGTTGCACTATAAATTGCAAATGACTTCATGGCATATTAACAACATCCATCCTGCCATCTATCATGTGTACGCCTATACATATATAATTCCTTCTGGGGCCTGGTATGTTGTCAAGATGGAACATTAATGGGAAGTGCTTCACAGTTTTACTACGCTGTAAGTCTTTTGCAAATCATTGGCCATGCTGGTTGGGCCATGATGAAAGCTGTAGTATGACGCATCTGGGCACTACTAGCTTGTGAAGGAATGATTTATGGCATCCCTCTCCTGCTTCCTGGGAAGGAATTATTATTGCATTATCAATAAATAGGGAAGCACCAGTATTCTTACCCGTGAAGCCAAACTGTCCTTACAATGCAGGCTGATTCCACACTCATCAGTAATTTCAGAGAGATCTTCATCCTCAAACTCTTCAAGGCTGATGTCATGGGTGAGCCTAAGTTAAGAAAAAAGCCACATGGTTATCCATAAAGGAGGAAGAAGTTAATACAACATACCACCCCTTTTGCTTGGGAGCAGCGTTATAACCCTGGAATTTGGAACCAAACTAAGATTATATGCAGAACAACTTTAATAATTATTTTAAATAAGCTACAGAGTATGGTATCCAGACAAATTGTGTCCCCTATTAACACTATTATATGAGAGTTTTTTCCCTTTCTTTGCACTATGAACTTCCTACGTTTCTGCAACTCAGTGAATGCATGCTCTGAAACAAGATAACCCTGTGTTAAGGCCATTTTGTATAACCATGCTCCCAGGCAATGCATGAATATATGATTCTTACGGTAGGGATTATCATAATAGTTCTAGTGTAAAATGCAATGACAGCTGGTGACTGAGCTTTGGAGGGACCACAGTTTTGTCATTGCCTTTCTTCTCTGTGATGGGTCTTCCACAGCGTTTATCAAAAGGAAGTATGCAGTAAAGCTGAGCATAAAACTCTGCACAAAGTGATGAAATACAAGATGCAAATTCCTAATTCTCAAAAGAGTATGGCCTATCTCTGTAATGTTCTCTGTCCAAGGTCTCATTCAATATTTGATCAGCAACAGGAGGGGCAGATGATACTCCTAGAAGTCTCTACTGGTTGATCCACCTCTATATTTTGACTGCACTTAAATAAATACAAGTTTCTGTAAACTTCTGAAATGCATATATTAGTGATAGACACTTACAACATAATCCGTTATTTCCAGGCAATGCATCTTGTTAATTTGAAGCATTTTATGGTCTTGAGACTTACTTTTTCCTACCCTATTTTTTACATAATACCCCCCACATGTGGAAGAAAAACCATGCATATAATCTCTGTGAAATGTTTTGTGGATGCCGCTGTATATGGGCTGAGAAGCACAGTGTCTCAAAAAGTAGAAGTATGCACACATGCACAGTTACCCACATACTGTTCTGTCTTTACACAGAAATTATCTCTGTGTTGGAAAATAGTTAAGGGCTAAGAAGGCCACAGTTTCAGCTGGGATAGAATGCACAGTTTTGCTACAACTCCCATATCTACTTCCCACCTATCATAACGTCCCAGAGATCACACCTTTTCCATTATTGTAGTCATACCCTGCTGAGACCACTCAATGTCTTTTTCTTGTCTCCATGGAATGTTTTCTCTCTACAGGTGTATATTCTAGCTCTGACAATTGGCTTTTTGAGTATACACTTGAGAAGCAGAGCACTAACCCCTTCCATGTGTTGGAAGCAACACCATGAAAGGAAGAGCCTCATCTATTCATGGATATCTTCCATGGGAGAAGAGCAATAAAAATGACATTGCAGTGGGGCAAGGTTAGCATGTTATTCTTCTTGCATTTTGATGTAAAGTAGATTATTTTAAGTGTAATCTTTTGGTAAAGTAGATAGGGCAATACATCAACCTTTCATTTTATATATTGGGCTACTGAGAATTAAAAAAATGAAGACCAACATCTCATCAGACAGTGAGTGTATTTATAATAAAAAAATTAACTGCTTCAACATAAAATTTATTCTGCGTCCTACACAAAATCCTACAGACCTAATGATCAGGGTTCTTTATTTTTTCAAAGGCTGGATTTGGTTTAGAACAGTAGTTCCCAATCATGGGTCCCCAGATATTCTTGGACTACAGCTCTCAAAAATCCTAGCCAACACAGCTAGTAGTGAAGGTTTCTGGGAGTTTTAGTCCCAGAACATCTGGTACCCAAGTTTGGGAACCACTGGTCTAGAATGCTAGGAAAATAATATTTTTCAGTGATGAACACAGTTATTATCTTTGGCCTTAGTTCTTCTCTTGGGATAAGAAGATTAATGTCTTATAGGTGGTTGCAACTCAACAGTTAAGAACAGAAGCAAAATTAACGCTTCCATTGCTTGTAGCAACAAGAGCAAATGACCAAGTGTTGGGGTGGTATATAAAGGAAGTGTTGTTGGGAGAGGAACAATCAAAAATAGATTGCAGGAAAAAGACCTTTTTAAGACCATCTCCTTCAAGGATCATTTTAGATCTCCCAGTCCTCAGTGATCTGACAAAATAATATAAAAACAACCTTTTCCATATGTTTCCCCACCCTCCTAAGAGAAAAGACCCTTCTCTAATACTGGTGAGATTCTTAGGAAAAAAGCTTTGGCATAAAAAAATTGGCATGTCAGCATGCTTTCTCCCCATGGAGATAAGAAAAAAAGCAGTAAGGGCAACAGCAAGGAAGGAAATAATAAACCATGCACTGATTATCTCTGTGTATCTTATCAGTAAAGATTCTAGTGTCTTCCTCTTAAATCTTGCCGAATTGATTACTCCAGTACTTCCAACATGCTGCTTATAGCTTTTGCTAGATCAATTTGCAGAAGAGCAGTAGGAAATATTTAGGAATGTTTTTCCAAGGGCATGTTTTTGTACAGAATAATGTGTTGCTGACTGTAGAAGTGTTAAGTCTGCACAGAGTAGATTCCAGCAAAGAAGCTGTCCTTGCTTCCACAGCAGTTCCCAGCTAACTTCTTCCCTTCATTTTATTATCTGGACTGAAGTGGTGGCAGACTTCTCCTCTGCCTCTGTCCACTGGCCAGGTCCAGTCACACTGGAATGTAAAGGACATGTAAATGGGTTGCCTTTCTGATCTGCAACTCTCTGGTGCACACCTTACAATGTGAAAGAAGCAAAAATAAGAAGCAAGGGCCTTGTTTTAGGTTGTTCTCACCCAAATACCCCTACATAATTCACTGCTTTGTCACAAACCAAGGATTTCTAGCTCTAAAGACCAAGTTGCCTGAAGCCCAGAGGCAGTGGTTGGTGGTGCAGAAGGCACAATAACCAATGCTGGGTAGAAACAGGGCAAAAGCTAGTATTCATATGAACAGAAACAAAGGTGCTCCCTAATGCACACACAGAACTCCTCGGTCCCTCATAACAATGCAGCCAAGATTAGGATGGTTTTAAAGTTAACCTAAGCTTGATGGAGGACAGCACCTGCTTGCCATCATGGAGAAGTCAGCACTTATTCAGCATGGGTTAAGGGGGTTGGAGGTGGTTCCAATAGCATATAATTAAAACAATCATGTGACATCAAGTCAATTCTGACCTACGACAACCATTTCCAGGGTTTTCCAGGTAGAGACTACTCAGAAGTGATTTACCGTCCCCTTCTTCCGGGGCCTTCCTACGACTGTGCAGCTTGCCCAAGGCCACACAGGCTGCCTCTACTCACAGGAGGCACAGTGGGGAATGTAATTCCCAACCTCAGCCAGATACCTAAACCACTGAGCTATCACAGCCTGTTATGACATGTCTGGGTATAGGCAAACCGGAGGGACACTAGACATGTAACTTATCTGTCTCAGCAGGGATTTTCCCACAGGAAAAGAACAAGGAGGAGGAGAAAAGATAAGGAGAGGATTGAGGATGTATGTAATGGACAGCCAAAGCTATTAATTGATTCCATCTCTTGTTCCAGAGAGGTCACAGGAGTCAAGAAATCCCTTCCATTAACATTCATTCTATTGCATGGGAATATGTCTGTATCACTGGGATGCTAATAAATGGACTACAGACCTAATAGATAGATACAAACATTTTAAATATACCCACAACCTGCCCAAGAGCAATTCAATGCCTTTGGTTTGTTACCACTAATAGAGAGCTGTCTTACATTGGCTCCTGTGTGGCACAGAACAGTCACCACACCTTCTCTCTAACAATGAAATGAAAGGAAATACCAGTAAGATAGTCCTCTGCTTTCTGGTCTGTTTCCTTGCACAGTCACCAGACAGCAGCTATACTGGCAGGGGTAGGGGTGTTCTGAGAGTCATAGTTCAAATACATAATTTTCCCAAGCTTTACTTACCACCCCACCTCTTTGTTTTCCCTGGGAGTCACAGTCCATGCCCTTCTCCAGAGCCAGGCTCCTTCCTCCTACCCTATAATCTCCTTCCTACCACGGGGGGGGGGGGGGGGGGGGAGGGACCCTCCTTTGACAAGATAATTATTCTGCTTTGACAACTTGAGCTGTCCCTTTCGGAATCAAAGCCAGCAATGACACAGAAGGACTAGCAAAGAGATCGGGATGAGCTTGCCTCCTTGCTTTGGCCAGGCAGAAGCTTTTCAGTGCCATTCGCAGCAGATAAAAGTTTGCAAAAAAAACTCTGCGCAAGCAAGTCTGCAGATGCTATGAAGGCCCCCCCCCCCGCCCCCAATCGTACAGAGAGCATTTGATCAAACTATACTTCACTGGAGCAGTAAGAACACTAGTGTAAAGCAAGTAGGACTATTTTTTAAAAGCTGCATGAGTACAGTAAAGTGTTCTGCTTGATCCCCGCATCCCTCAGGCCCCATCCAAGACCCCGATGATTGCCTACCATTTCTCCCACTGGTCCTCCAGCCAGCTCTCCTCCTCTGTGCTTGACTGCATTTTAAGTTCAAGCTTCATTTAAGAGAAGCCCCGTCTTGGGGTGGAGAAGGAGCAGAGCCTGGACGTTGAGGGAGGCCTCCCCTCAGAAAAGAAAGTGTGGCAGAGTCGCCTGTGAGCTGCCTCCTCTCACCGTTCCAGCTCGGGAGATGCTGCTGTTTGCGCGGCTCTGGGTTTCTCACTGCGCAATCTAAAGGAGCTCATTAAAAATAAATGGAATCAGCTGTCTGGATGAAAGGGGGAAAAAAGTACCCTCTGGGCTGAGATGGTGCCGAGCCCTGCACTCTGCCTGGTCCACTGCCTCCCTCCTCAGCCAGGCAGGCTCCTAATCACAGCAGCTCCTGTTCCTCCCTCCCTCCCTCCCCACCTCCATCAGCTGCAGTCAAGGAAAAAGGGGGAGTCAAGTTACCACAACAGTGGCTCTAGACGCTGCCAAGCCACTGTTCCTTGACCTTGCAATGCCTCAGCCGGGCTGCGTATTCTGACCATGTCCCAGGTGCCAATGGGTGATCTAGTCAGTTCTGCTCTACAGCAACAGGAACATCAATCCACAGGAAAAAATTTTGTAGCCCGCACAAGACATGGGGCTTGTTTCAGGGTCGTCCAAATATATTTTAGTGCCTAAGGCACAGGAGCAGATTATATATTTCCCCCAAACTCAAGGTACACTGGAACTACGGCCAAAGTACCTTTCCTGCCCCTGGCAATTAAAAAAGGACAATGATAATAGATTAATAATTTGCTAATACCAAATATCTGCTCTCTAATACGTAGTAGGAACAGCCCTGGTTTATTTATACCATCGAAGTTCAGCCATCATTACTTCAAATGCTGTTTCCCAAACTAAGAGCCCCTAACTGCCCAGATAAGGAGAGGCAGCTGCTTCAGTTATATTCTCTTGTTTTCTTTTCTTGATCTTTCATGTGTCATTTTGTACCTCAGTGGAACAGTAAATTATACCCACAAGGCATAGCAAACAGCTTGTTACAAGAATCATATATCTCAGGTGTCAGATCACAGTTCATTTTCCAGATGCTGGCTGTGTCCCTTTCCAGAGTTACCTCACTGCCACTCTCCCACAACAGAACTGGCAAGAAAAGGACAGGGACAGGATAAGAGCATGGTCATTTATGATTGTCCATTTAAAGTAATTCTGCCCCTGTTCACACAAAATGGCTGTCACACAGGTTGCTTGAAACTGCATCAAAGCAGCAGCTGGGTCCTGTGGCGAGCCACCATCCCTGCTTGGCTTGTTCTGTGGAGCAGCTGCCATAGGGATACAGTCTCAAATGGTTTCTATGTGTCTGTCATTTTATCTGAAGTCTGTGCTTTTCTGCCACAGTTTTAAGTGATTTTCTGTCTTTATTTTTTACAATGTTTTCAGTAAGGGTGTGTGTGAACGGGTTAGTCTTGCAGAGGAGCATTTGTGAGCCTTGCACTTCTTGTTCATCTCAATGGCCTGCCCCGTCTCTGCCAACTGGGTGGCAGGAATAAGCAGGCTGACACCACACTGGGAATTTGTGCAGCTCTCCTGAAAAGGATAAGGAAATCAAGAGATGCTCATTTTGCACTGGGTGACACGGAGATGTGAGAGGCATAGAAACAGGACTTGACTGTTCCCTCAGCAACACTTCATATTCAGAGTGTTTCTCAAGTGCACAGGGAGTCTACCTAAGCCAATTCCAGAAGCCAGATAGATGTAAATTAAGTGATTCTTGTTGCAATAATAACAATTTTGCATGCTTTCTAACAGAGTGTCAATGGAAGAGGGGCTTTTAGGACCTAAAGAGATTCTCTCCTTTCCCACTAACCTATTCGTAAAGTTTCCCCCCCCCCCCACCTCTGGCTTGCCCTTCCTCTCTTTGTTTGCTTCACTTCTTTTGTCTGTTAGTTTCTCTCTCCTTTCCTGACCTCCAGCCATGCAGGAAGCATGTAGGGGGGCTGTCTCCCAAATCCCATTTTTCCTATTTTTCTACTGACTATAACTACAGACAGCGATAGTAAGTAAAGATATTTATTTATCTAAAATAATTTAATCCCACCTTTCTTCATAACAGGACCAAATGTGGCTCTTTTTGCCATTTAAAATACTTCCAGAGTGATTTTTAACATATAAAGTGCTAGTCACTGTAAAAGGGGGTGGGCTACTGAGACTTAAGCTATTCTCTCACGCTTTCTCTGTGCAATTGTTGTTTGTACCTGATACTCTGCTAACTATAAAATAATTTAACCAAATTAACCAAATTATCCAATAATTCTAGCTGGAATTTATTTTAATCTACATATGTCATCTGTAGCCACCTCATTAAAGAGCTGGCTCTGAAGAATATCTGCTCTTTGAAGTGTTATGAAGGTACCTTCCTCATTCATTTCATTTCACAGAAATATTCATCAGTATAGCACTCTGCAGACTTTTGGGAACAAGCCATCACAGCAAAAACCTTGGAACAGCCTTTCCCAATCCAGGGCCTCTCAGATGCTTTTGCTTCCTCAACTCTACTGCCATACTACCGTGTTTCCCCGAAATTAAGACAGGGTCTTATATTAATTTTTGCTCCAAAAAAATGCATTAGGGCTTATTTTCAGGGGTGTTTTATTTTATTTTCATGTACAACAATCTACATTTATTCAAATACAGCCATGTTATCTTCTTCTGGTTGCTGCACAATGCTGCACAATGGTGGAGGGCAGGGTTTCACTGAACTGGGGCTTATTTTTGGGGTAGGGCTTATATTATGAACATCCTGAAAAATCATGCTAGGGCTTATTTTCAGGTTAGGTCTTATTTTGGGGGAAAGAGGGTAGCAGGAATGATGGGAGTTGCAGTCCAACATGCCTGGAAGCTGCCAGGTCAAGAAAATTTCCCCAAACACTGCAAGAACCTGCTTATAAGAGCCAAGAACTTTGTGCTAACACTACCTCCATGCAAGTAGAACAGTTAACGTGGTCACAATATTATTCCAAATGATTTAGACAAATGGCTACATGCAATCATGAGCTGCACTGCTATATCCCTACAGGGGAAGGAGATGAGAGTTCCTATTATAATGAAAATTGCCTTTAGCAACATTGTCTTTGTTGACAACAGATTTTTTTTTAGTTACTCTAATTTTGAGCAACCAAAAATATTTATCCATTCCATTCCCTTCTCACCTCTGGCTTTTTGCCACTGCATCCCTCCTTCTATTTCCATCTTACCTGCTTTAACTAAGCCTTATGCACACTCTTCTATATTGCTGTTTGTGTCTTGCTATTTGCTCTTAATTTTTAATAGATCATATTTTCTATTTCCAGCCCATATTTCATTTTCTTCTTTCATTTTCTTGTTTTTCCCCTCAGATCTGCCAGACTGGATTAGAACTGAGGACCATCTAGTTCAGTATCATCTCTATAATAGGAGCCAAAGCTCAGGTTGCTCATAGAGTGCTACAGAGCATGATGCCAAACTCTTGAATGAAGCAGAATCTCCATCATGCCCAGATTGTAGGCTTCTGCCTAACTAGGGTTGGAGACAGAATGCTACACTAGATGGACTTTCATCCATCCATCCATCCTGCCTATTGTCATGAGGATCCAGGAGGGCTAACAATAAAATAGTTAAGATGACAAATAACAATTATTTAAACTCACAAGTAACAACTGCATAATAACACAAAATTCAAATCAGTTACCACACATGTTTAAAGTTGACAATTTAAAAATATTTAGATGGATATAAACTTCTAAGTTGATCAAATATTTAGTCTTATTCACTAAGGCATGGGTGGATAGACTTCAGATTTGAAGGGACTACTTTGCTAGGTCCACAAACCAAAGCCAGGGATAAAATAGCAATTGCGGGTATAGAACTAGATAGTGGCCTGGAGTGCAACCAGTTAGCTGTTGCACACCTGGCAGCACATCCTAGAATAACTTGCACCTACAAGTGCCAATCTACATTTGAATCACCATGGTTCAGAAACTTTAACACAACATTCTAAAATTGGCTAGCACAAACAGTAACAAAAAACCTAACTGACTAATGATCCTATTTTGCTTGTGAGGAGCACTGGGGCTGAGAGGTAAGCAGTTCCTACAAGGCTAACTGCTTACCTTAGATATTTGGTTTATTGTTTAGTTTATTATTTAGATATTTGGTTTACTAAGTTTACTTGCACTTGGTCAGCTAAACTCAGAAATTCTTGCAAATCAATTGCAAATCACTCAGCAATCTATTAGCTGACCCTAATCTATCTCCTGTGCATTCCTGATGTACAACAATTGACATGCACTGAAGTGCACATGCAGTGTGTACCCTCTCTCTATTATTTCTCCTACTTGCAGGCAGATCCATCCAGAAACTCCTGTGCTAAAGAGAAGACTGTGTACTATGCCAGTACTTGGGTTTCACACACAAATATACTCAAGCAAACATAGTATCAAAGCACTTAGCATACAATTTGCCCATAGCCACAAAACCAGGATTACATTTGGCAGTGCAGACTCAGCAAGCTCATTATTCTGGGGTCCAGAAACAAAACAGACACCTCCTCTCTTGCTGTCATGATATGAAATCTGAATTTACAAGACACGGAATATAAAAGGGCTTTCCCCCCTAAGTATGCATTTTGACCAACTCACCAATACTTCCTTTATATAGGAATGTACGCTGGACCTTGGGGAACAGCTAAATTAGGAAGCACAGAAGCCAGCAGCAATAAGGATCTCAGGAGTATGCCCAATATGGAGGTGCTTGCAACAGTCTATTTCCAGAGTACATAATGGAACTCTATTATGTGAATCTGATTGACCTCATGTGGGCAGAATTCTCTTGCTAGGAATATAGCCTTCCTTCCCCTCCCACAGCCTCACTATTGCTCACACACTGTCATAGAAACCCAGTGGTTTCACACAGGAGCATTCATCACCACCTGCCCTTCTCTTCTTTCTTCTCCCTCCTCGGTTTAGCACTTTCTCACTGCTATTTATCATGACAAAGCATTTGCAGAAACAGTTACCTGCATCCTCACCAAAAGTTTTATGTACATAAATCGTTTTTACCAGGCTGAAGAGGGTTCCTTCCTTCCTGCATCCATACAAATGACAGTGGATGTCACTTAAATTCTACAGTTCAGTGTTCATCTGAGTTAAGAAGCAGGTTTCAAAGCCAATCTTTGTCATATATTAATATTGTCACAAGGAAAGGAACACACTAATACTCCATTCAGCCACAGTATTTCTTAAAGTAAATCCCTGTCCATGGTGCTTACAGCAGAAAACCACAGTCTCCGCCTCTTCCAGGTCTCTTAAGCTCCTAGAGGGATTCACACTGGCTTGTAAAAAGCTATTAGAAGTCTCCAGGGATACCTAGGCCCCTTTCTGCAGGAGAAGCCTGCATGTTGCTTGAGCAACTAGCAGACAGTAAAGCCCCTTCCTGCAAATACACAGGCTCCTGTGGATTGGAAAAATCAACTCATTACCTTGCAGACTTACTCCCAGAGGATATGCATTAAGCAGCAACTTTCAGATGCAAATGTCTTGCTGGAAATAGGCCCAATCTCAGTATGAAGGGTACAAAATGAAATTCACTTAGCACCTCTAAAATCCAAGCCCCCCATTGGCTAAGCCATACATATAATAAACAATTGAATGGCAAACTATATATTTCAAAGCTCATTGTCTCAAAGCCACACATCTAGTTCTATGTTCCCCAGAGCAAGCATCTGAATCTCAGACCCAAGGAGACCAAGATTTTGAGTGCACGATCCGCATTTTATCAATCAGTTCATTCAGCTTGCAGAATGCAGTCAACCTCCATTTCTTAAGATTTCTCATGATTTGTGACATACAGGCAGGGAAAAGGAGACATGGGGCACAGAGAAGCTGACAGTATTGTGCACCAAGTTAATTTAAAAAGAAAACATAAAAATAGGAATCTCAAGCATATAAGCCAGGCTACTTGATGCAGGAGTTAACTTTCCCTTACATCAACAAGACACCTTTCCCCTAAACTCACAAGGCCTTGACTGAATAAGCTGTATTGATCCACTGAGCTATCTTCATTTTAGAAAAACAAAACAACGTAGAGTGTTTGCATCAATAACGTGCAGTCCAAAATGCCACCTTGAGCTGTCGCCTTGTTTGACATGGGCAAAACTGACTCTTCTCCAAATAGTCTTTTCATCTGAAGTGGTTCCAAGTTACATGAGAGGATAACAAGGAGGGTTCGTTCCAGAGAGGATAATCCAAATTCTAATTCTATGCATACTTGCTTCAGAATAGGTCATGAGAACACCATGGGATTTACTTCCAAGTAAAGATGCACAGAGTTTTTCTGTCAGAAGTTGTGCTCAGTGCCCATGGTTTACCACAACCCTTCAGAATGGCGTGTGAGGGATTATAACAATTTCCCCCTCTTAATTTCTTTTTACCAAGTTGGCCATGACTATCACTGGTTGTCAGTTTTTCTCCAGTCAGAACATAAGAGAAAAAGACTCACATTTCAGAGGGTAAGATTTAGCCACCACTTACATTAAGCAAAAAATCTGTCTAGATTCACAGCAGTTGCCAAAGATGCTTCCAATCTGTAGTTTATATTTTGGATCTTAGAGCTACAGCCTTGGACTGCTATTACTTTATGTACTCATCCATTAATTTCACTTGTTCTACTTTAAAAACAAGGTCTTTCCTACAAGGGCACCACAGAGTCAGAACAAATGCTTTCTATGTTATATATTCCAGAATTCAATGCTTCAGATTTGTAGAAATCTGGGGGAGGGGTGTTCTGCTGATGGACTGAAACTCCTGAACAGATTCGAGTCATTGTTACATTCTTTTCTCCTTGAACTCTATTCCTCCTTTCTACTCTATTAACCCTTTTAAAAAGTAGTTCACACATTTCCGATTGAATTAAGAAGATGCTTGCTCAGCTTTTCTTCTTGAGTTAATAGCATACCAGAATAGAGGCTGTAGAGGCATGTTTATCATTCAGTTATGTCATTACTCAGTGGTTTCATCAGTCAAGTAATTCACCGGTGAAATGCCTCCACTGACAAATGCTAGAGATGAGGCCAGCTGGTGTAAGAACTCTTTCTTTGCAAGCACATACATATACATAAATTTGATCTTTTATTGTTTCTGGCTATCTGAATCCTTGATATTTAAGTTACATGTAGTATGTAGGTTCTATCTCCACAGGAATTGCAGCACATGAGGCAAAGGGAAAGCCATTGCACCCCTCATCAAGAGATTCATGAAACATTCTTGGGGGGAGGGTTTTGAGTCTATAGGTCTGTTTACTGAACATAAATAGAAAGCATTTCTGAAATGCTAACATTTTATCACCTTTTCATTTAAGATTTTTACTGTTGTTAGATATAAACCACTCCAGCACCTGCACTTCTCATGATAGGGGAGCAACATCACTTATGTAAATTAGCATCTACGTTAAACTTCACTCCTTCTAGCTAACTGGAATCTTACAATGCTTGCTGTTTCTGCAAAAGACAAAACTGTTTTCATGACTGCCAGTCCAAGGAATAGACAGTTATTTAGTGTGCTATCAGGTCCTACCAGAAAAGCCACTATTACAAGATGTTCCATGAGCCATGGCCTTGATGTCAGCATGTGCTCCAAAAAGGAAGTTCAAAGGTTTAGAAACAACATTTGCTTCCTGACTTCTGTAATACTTATTATACCAAATTAAAATCACTTTAATTCATGGCCTTTAATCATTTTTTTAATCTGTTTATTTAATCCATCTACTGGGCTGTTAATATTGGGAAAATAACAATCCTGCATGCACTAACATTGGCTATCAGTGGGAAGGGCTTTTCAACCTAATGTGATTGTCGTTTGCCACTAACTCCTTTTCCAGTCTCTGGCATCTGAGGCAAACCCCAGCCCCTTCTTCCTGTTTGCTTGCTTCCATTTTCTTTGTTGTTGATAACATTCTTTCTCTTACCTCTAAACAAGTCACAAGCATGGAAGGTCTCTTCCTGTGGTGGAGACTCCATTCCTCCCTTTTATACTTCTGACTGTAACTACAAATGGTAATTGCAAGTAAAGATACATTTCCCCCTACTGTAAATGATTCTAGAGTAATTTTATCATACAAAATGCTAGTTTGTGTGGAACCAAAGGGGCAATCTCTATTGAGATTACACTGATCTCTCCAAATTTTTATGTTGCTGTTTTTCTATGTCATACTTTGCTAATTAAAGGGAATAACCAAAATTCACCAAAAGTTAAATTGTACCACATTCTAAAGACACATAATTTTACTTTTTTTGCCTTTCTGCAGATCTGCACTATAAATACGAGGACCAAGTGAGCTAAATTCAGCACTGATCACTGAAATGAATGGAATTTGATAGTTATAATTAACTTACATCCTAATGATATCAGTGGATCTCATTCTAGAATTTTGTTGGATTTAGCTCATTGAAGACAAAGACAAATTTAATTGGGGGGGGGAACCCTTAAAGACTCTCCACCAGAAATGCATGCACAGATACTGTGAGAGGGAAGCATTCAGCAGGATAATAGGATGCTTTGTGCTTCGATGATAGAGCTGAAAATTAACGTCTGTTATTACAGTCTCCTATCTGAGAAGGGAAAGTGAGCAAGATGTTGAGATTTCCAATTTGACATGATAACGTAGTATAGGACATGCCTCCATGAAAAGGCAAGCACCATTTCAATAAATATGGAAGAGTTCCCACAATCCTGCTATACTTCAAAGTCACAGCCTTTCCAAAATCACTCAAGAGAGTGATTTTGAAAGGAACTGTTGAGTGGGCAGACACTAATGCCCAGCCGGATCCCAGAAAATGTGTTCTTTCGACCACAACTCCCAGAACCTCTCAGCCAGCTGGCATAAGGATTTTGTTCATTCTAGTCCAAAAAAGAGGGAGTAACATCTCCCCAAATTCTGTGCCCAACTACACAAAAAGGAGGAGTTCCTGCACAGCTTGGGTTTCTTCTGCTTTCTGGGTCCTTTCATCCCAGCTTTGCTTTCATAGTACAACAATTTAGGGCTGAGATTATTGTTTAGTGATGAAGCACATGTTTTGCCTGCAGAAGCCCCACAAAATTCAATTTCTGGCATCTCCAGTGAAAGGGATCAGACAGCAATCATTATTGGGGAGTAACTTTTTCTGAGACCAGAGAGAAGTGCTTGAGACAGCCATAGTAGTCAGCAACTGGGACAAGCCGTATTATTAGGTGTAAGGGACACCTTTATGTTCCAATCAATATCAAACAACTGCACCTACCAATGGACAAATTTTAATCCATGACTCTTTGAATTTCAGGGATTTGTTTAAAAATAAACATCATGAGACAAGAATTAGCCAACTTCAGCATCAGGGCAAAGGTTCAAGCCTGTATTATCTCACAGCTTACATTTATACTTTCATATTTATGTTTTTAAAAAGAACTTCGGTTCAAGCTAGTGACAACATCCAAAACTACAGACTTTTATCTCTATAGAAATAAGACATCACTGGGTCTCCTATCAGTCTCACAGCCACCCATGGTCATTTGCTTCCCTAGAGCTATTTTCTTCTCAGCTACACTATAAAATGTATCATCAGATCCTGACTAACTTCCTGCTGGTCAAATGATCATCCTTTTTAGTTAAAAACTCCTTATTCCTGGGGAAGGCTAACTAACTTGGTGCATGTAGGAGGAGCTAGGTTTTAAGATTACTTCTTTAGTCTATAATTTCCAGAATCATAATCCTGCAGCATGATGGTGTTATAGTTCGAAATAGTCACTTTTCTCATCTCTGTTCTATACTGGACCGAACAAGATTTTGTTTTTTTTATCCCCTAGAAAGATGTGACTTAAAAACAGCTAGCCTTCCACACTTCAGCTTGCTCATCTGTCATCTCCACTTAGGTGACAGTTGATATTAAAGCACAGTTGCTCCAGATTCACCTTTACAACAGAAGCACAGAGTGAACCGAAACTAGGTCATTGTGCAAAGCACAGATGTGGATTTCTTTTTGTCTTTCTGCCTGGAAGCATGGGAGCACTGACTCCATCTTCCCACAGATGCAGAAACAAAGCTAGGTATGGGAATGTTGTCTGCCTATGGGCTTGAGCCCTTTCTATCCAGCAATTCTCTCTTTGCTTAGTAGAGTAAAAGATGGGAGAATGTAAGTTTTTTTATTTTCTGGTGTTGCTGTTTCATATCCTGTATGACGTATCCACACATGTGAATTTGGAATGGTTTAGCTATTTTTGCAATATCCTTTTATGCTCTTATTTATCTTTTTCTTTATAATAAACTTTTCAAATCCTTTCAAGCTGTGTTTGAAAGGTGAGTGAGAAAGAGGGGAAACAGTACTTAATCCTCCAGTCTTGCCACTTGGTTAAACTACTCAGTGGGAAAAGACTTGATGTCTATCGGGTTTGGAGCATTTATGGTGGTAGCATACCAAAGGATATTGGGTTTTTGTTTTAAATTGGGTTTTATGGAATATATTGCACCCCAATCCCACCATTGGGAATTCCCCTGGTCCCAGCAGTGGGGCATCATGACACTTTCTTGACACTGGAGCACCGGAGAGCACATGTCTTTCAGTAATACAATTATCAGATATGCAGCCCTAACAGAAAATATGAAAATGAGTTTAATCCACTTCCAGCTTTAACCAGTTTATGACATGCACATTTGTAGACAAGCATTTGTTTCATAAAAGCATGAGTTAAAATAAGTGTGTTAGTGCCTCAGGAAGTGAAATTACTTTGCATTCCTCCAGAAAGAAAGAAAGAAAGAAAGATTAAGATCTCTGAACCAAATCTTTGGATGTTGTTTCCAAGCCTCCACAACTTTTCCCAAATGTCACAGATGCAAGATTTCACATTTTTCAGCTAATGGAAGTGACATCCACCAGTTTGATCTCAAAATCAGAGATGCCTATTCCCCCCCCCCCCGCCCCGCCCCAGATGCTCTAGATCAGCCATTCTCAACAGGGGCCATATGGCCTCCTGGGGGACCCTGGTACATTTGAAGACTCAGACTCAAAAATAAGAGAAGGTTTTTTTTATTCATTTGTTCATGTTGTATCTTTGTTTGACTGGGAGCCCTGGAACCTGTGGAAAACTCCTAAAAGGGCCATGGCCAAAAACAAGTTTAAAAGTGTCTGCTGTAGATCAGTGTTCCTTCAGACAATGAAGTTTGTTAATTATCAGTAAAACCTACTTGAACTGAATTTGTTGTTGTTGTTTAGTCGTTAAGTCGTGTCTGACTCTTCGTGACCCCATGGACCAGAGCACGCCAGGCCCTCCTGTCTTCCACTGCCTCCCGGAGTTGGGTCAAATGAACTGAATTGTTAGGTCTAAATGGAAGCCTGGGGAGCAGCAGCTGAGTGAGTCCAAGGATATGGAGATGGAAGGCTAATCTGAGCTGAGTCATCAAACTGAGCCCCATGAAGGAGCCGGACATCTCTAGAGGAGGAGAATGTGAGGGAGCCCCAGCATAGACTAAGATACATCTACACTACTGGGCAGCAGCAGTAGTTAAGGAGACAGCGAAGGAGGAGGCAACAGCGTTGACACTCAAGTTAACTTTTGTTAGTAATGTGTAGTAGGTGGCAATGATAAATGTCTGCTTAATTTTCCTTACCACAAAACCCCTATGATGAGGCAGTCCAAAAGAAAACAAGAGATAATGCTTGGAAAATGAGACTCTCGGGTTGGAAAAGACTCAATCAGCTACTGGGGAAGAGCAAATGACAAGTACTAATAGCTCTGTCACTAATGATGCAACTAGATTAAAAGGACATCTAGTGGCTCACATGCACAGAAGTAAAAGGAAAGTCCAATGCTTTACAACACATGAAATTGGAACACGGAATTTGAGAAGTATGAATCAAGGTAAACTGGAAACTATACAGCAAGAAATGGGACATGTAAACATTGTAGTGCTTGGTGTCAATGAACCAAAGTGTACTGGAAGAGAATATTTTCAATCACAGAACTACAAAGTGTTATACTCTGAAACGGCAAACTTAGAAGAAACTGAGTGGCTCTAATACTGAGGCAAGATGTAGCACAGATAGTTGGGGACTATAATGAAAATTCTGGCTGAATAATGTCAATCAGACTCCATGAAAAACCTATGAATATAATCATCAATCAAGGTCATGCACCAATTATCAATGCTGAAGAAGTTGAAATTGAAACTTTTACACAAGTATGCAAGAGGAAACTGATCCCACACCAGAATAAGACATGCTTATAATCATAGGCACCTGGAACACAAAGGTAGGAAACCAAGCAAAACCAAATTTTGGAAAATTTGACCTAGGGGACAGAAATGAAACTGGAGAACGACTCACAGAGTTCTGCCATGCCAACAAATGATGGATGTGCACATGGACATCACCAGATAGTCAATATAGAAATCAAATAACTGTGTAATAGGAAGCAGGAGATGGAAATGCTGCATTCTCTCTACCACAACAAGACCAGGAGCAGGTGGCACTGATCATGAACTCTTAATATTTAACATTAGAGTAAAGCTGGGGGGAGGGGGGAATACTAAAGGGATCATAGTCCCAAAATATAGTTTGAATAGAATTCCTGATGAATTTAAAGTCCACATAAGGAACAGATTTCCATTACTAGACTCATTTGACCATGGACCAGAAGAATTGTGGATTGAAACCAAAGATATTATTAGGAAAGAATGCAAAAATATAATTCCTATAGTCAAAAGAAAATAAAATTAAAAAATAGTTGGATGATGGAAGAAACACTTAAAATTAGAAAGGGCAGGTGAGAAGCAAAAGTAAAAGGTGTCAGACATAGCATTCAGAACCCAGAAAGCAAATTTTAAGAGACTGCCACATAGAGACAAAACTAATTACTACAAACATCAGTGCAAAGAAACAGAGGAGAACAACAAAATGGGAAACACCTGGAGTTAAAAAAAAGAAGTGAAAGCTGCTCTGAAAGCACTAGGGAGAAATAAATGACCAGAGTAAAGTGAATACTAATCACCATGTATGAGTGTAAAAGCTGGACAGGAAAAAAAAATTATTTGTTTGAAATATGGTGCTGGAAGAGAACTTTGCAGATACCCTGGACTGCCAGAAAAACAAACCAGTGGGGCCTAGACCAAATAAATCCTGAACTATCTCTGAAGGAAAAATCTATGTCCTCATTTTTGCCTTCTCATTATGTCCTACTTCATAAGAAGGCAAGATTCTCTGGAAAAGACAATAACATTGGGAGCAGTTGAAGGCAGCAGGAAAAGAGGAAGGTGAAATATAAAATGGATTAATTCCTAAAGGAAGCCACAGGCTTGAATTTACAATTGCTGAGCAGGGATGTTGAGGACAGGAAATTTTGGAAATTCATCCATAGGATTGCCATAAGTCTAGGACAACTTTATGGCACACAACAACAACAAATTGAAGTTATTTTTGGAGACCTGGGCTTCAGATTTGAAATTTTAATTTATTTTCCAGTTTACTGTTTTATTATTTAAAATAGCTTATAAATTGTTCTCTATTCACATCGCATTTACATTTAAAATGTTTATAACACATTATATATGATTATACACAATTAAGAGTTGTCATTATATTAAACAGTATATGTATACCATAAGTAAATATATTAAGGCTTCTAGTTCTGAATGCTGCTGTTTACATTAATATGTAGTGAGCCCAGGAGACAAATGCCGTAGCTATGAAAGCAATTTGGGGCTGGACTGAGACTATCATGGGAAAAGAAAGAGCTCCATTACTTGTCTTACATTAGCCATCTCTGTGACTGAGTCACTCTTCTGTCGTTTGTATTTCCAGGGGCAGCTTTAATTGCTTACTTTGTTGGATGCTTTTTTTAAAATTCAGCCACAAAGAAAACATTTTCAGCAAATCAAACAGGCAGGTTTAAAGCTAGAGGAGAAGAGATCCATCTTCATAAAAGAAAACGGAGAAGTTTTGCTGCATTCTCAATGCTTAACACAAAATTCAAAACCACACGGAGGTTTTAAAAACATCCAAATATTAAATTTGTTTGTTTGTTTGTATACTTAGTATATCGTCCCATTAGTGCAAAAGCACTACTCTGGGTGGTTTATAAGCAACTAAAACAATCAATGTAAATAAAAACAACAAAATAACATATAACCATATAGAGCAGCAAGGAACGGGTCATGCAAGGTTGCCAAAAAAGGCCTCTCTGTAAAGTAGTGTTTTCAATGATTTTAAACATTAAAAGGAACCACTACAGAACTGCCAAACTGCAAACTCCATTACAGAGGCTACCTTAAAATGTTAGATTCTAGGTACTTCTAGAAGACAAGGGGACTGGCAGACCAGCAGGGCTCTGTGGTCTGGGAGAATGTGCTGGCGCCTTCCTGCGCCAGACAGAGCTGCTTACCGTTGACACTGAATTTTAGGGGCAACAGTGGCAGTGTAGTGGCAGGGGCTTCAGCAGGGCCTTCCAAATTCTGGCAGTAGCAGGAAGAATCCCTGTTGCAGTCCAGCCCTTTTGAGGGGAAAGCCTTTGATGTAACCCCCACCCCCAGAAGGTTAACCATTCCTGCTATAACAGATGCTGTTATGACAGAACACCAACATTACCAGAGCAGATCCGCTCACCAAGTGATCCTCCCAGCTGAGCACAATCTGCCTCTTTCCAGTTTGCGGCAGCGCAAATGGGAAGTATCATTATCACCTTCTACAGCAACAGTTGTTGGCCATGCATACACAATGCCACTAACAATTTCAAAAGTCAGTGGGAAAATGTTGAAATGATGTATTTCAAACCTACTGCTTCTTCTGACGTCTTCTAATTGTGGCCTGGACCAAGACAACAAACCTTTTGTCTTTGAAGCTTTTAGATCATTCCAAATGTTCTCTGTATTGTGATGGGTCTTCTGGGCCTAGACATCACTCTGTGTGAAGTGGGAAGCAAACCCTGTGTAAGCGTTATGCCCCTTTTAGGTTGTTCTCCCACCTGAGGCTTGTTGTTGTTGTTTAGTCGTGTCCAACTCTTCGTGACCCCATGGACCAGAGCACGCCAGGCCCTCCTGTCTTCCACTGCCTCCCGGAGTTGGGTCAAATTCATGTTGGTAGCTTCGATGACACTGTCCAACCATCTCGTCCTCTGTCGTCCCCTTCTCCTCTTGCCTTCACTCTTTCCCAACATCAGGGTTTAAGCCTCCCACCAGAGGCTTAAATTGACATTATTTTAAATCCTCTCTTAATGTAAGCATAAGGCCTACGCTAGGTGAGATGTACACTCACAAGTTTTCTTTCTAACAGAAATTCATATGTGGTTCTTCATTCATGTACCAAGATACTAGTTCTGTGATTTATGTAGTAACATTTCCACTGTACATTATGAATCAGTCTATTGATTAGATTTGTCAGAATCTCTTTGTAGGGGCAGGGTGTCCATGTACGATTACTCCCATTGGATTGTCTTTTCACCTCCTTCAATACTTAATCTTTGAATAATAGCTTCCCTGTTACAAGATCAATATTGTGAGTTGTTCCTAAGAATACTACACTTGTCCATCAGAGTTGTCCATCAGAGTCCAATACACCTTGCCACCCGCTCCCAGAATATCCTAGCCAACATGGCCACTGGAGACTCTGACAGGGAGATTTTGGAAGTTATAGTCAAAGGTAATTTTTCAAAGCTCAGTGTTGCGAGACAATCTAATCCGTTTCTCCAAATGTAGTGTTCATTTTGTGGTGGGTGACCCTCCCTATTGTTACAATGCAATATTTTATATAGGGAAAGTGAAACTCTTGGTCCCAATCTAGCCTAGAAAAAAATATGACTGAGTGGGAATGCAAGAACTATGCATTGCATGGAAACAGATTCCTCTTTCACCTTCTCATAATATTAGAACTTGGAATCAAATTAATTAATTAACTGTACAAGCAAAAGAAACTACTTCTTCCCACATGTACATACATAACTTATGGAAATCATTTCCAGAAGATACAGAACTGCCACTAGCTGAAGTGTTTGTAAAATGGAATTAGACAAATTTAGAGAGGACAAATCAGGAGTAAAATGGAATATCTAAATGCGGAGACACTATCAACATCAGGCCCCTATTAGGAATGTTTTTACAGTCAAAATGGGAATCTTCATACACAAGGAGGACCCTCAGATTTCCAGAAATACGAATAATCGTGATCAACATCCCTAAACAGTATTACAATGGCAATAATAATCCCCAGTCTAATGAGTTCTGAGCCTGCACAGTGAGTACAGAATGAAGCGAATCTGGGGGAGGGGGGTCCATTTTCCCTCTCCCTACCACCCGTCTCCTGCCGGGTGGTAGGGAGAGGGAAAATGGAGCATCTTATCCTAGAACAGGTCAGTTGATATTCTAAACACACACTACATTGGAATACTATTGCAAGCCTCACTTATTCTATTTCCAGTGTTCAGACACGGATGCTATTGTTTATATAGCTAAATGCCGTCCCCACCTCATGTTTAAGAGGAAGGTACACAGAAAACTGGGTGGGAAGGGGAATGTTATATTGTGGATAAGGGATTGGCTGACTCAGGCAAACCAGGAACAGGAACACTCTGCAGTGGGGCATGGGGCACTGGAGCACTCTCCCCTCTCCCCACATCTGCACTATTTTGCAAGTGTTTTAAATGTTTGGAGGATGTTCCAAAGTCAAATGTATTGGGAAGTTTATTACTTTTCACAGAGAGATTTGAAGATCATGCTTTAGATCAGGTTGGGTCATGCTTTACTTTTTTGGGGGGGGGGGGGGGCGTTAAGTGAACTTGGCTGCCATACCAGGGTATAGTAGCTCTTCTGCAACATTTTAAAATGTAAGAAGTAAGAAATTATGTACCCCAAGAGGCTTTATTGCAATGATTGTGATTTAACATGTCTGAAGTTCAGGATGACCACTGAGAAAGAAATGTTTGCAGATAACACCAAATTGTTCAGGATGATGAAATCAAAGCAGACTACAAAGTGCTCCAAAAAGATAACTCCAAACTGTGTGAAATGGCAACAAGGGGGCAAATAACATACAATTTGTGTAAGTGTGATATGATGCACATTTGAGCAGAACTCTTAGCATCACACAAATGCTGACAAGATCAGCACAGGTTATGATTAGCCAGGAAGATATTCAGCTCATTACAGATAGCTCACTGGGAACATCATCCCCTGCCCTCAACAACAGTAAAGAGAAGAAGAAAAGGAACAAGGTGGGGGGGGGGGGAGGCAAACTGTCAGTTTTGGCATATAAGAAAAATTAAAAGTCCAGCATAATTATGTCTTCATATACCTCCCCGGTTTTGCAAAGGTAGAAGTATTTCTACTGACTTTTAAAAATATATAGATATTAAAAATCTATTTAAATCATAGTTTCAATCACAGTTTAAATTTTTAAAAATCAGATTTTTTTGAAGATTTAAATTTAAAAAATTGATTTTTAAATTTTAAATTTAAATCATGATTTAAATCAATTTTTAAATCATTGACTTTTATCCATGCTGACAAGTGTTATAAACACTGACATATGGAAATCCCTGCAGTATAAAATTATAGCAGTTTGATGCAATTTTAATTACCATGGCTCCACCAATCACAAATGGAGCTTGGAAACATTGCTTTTTTTGGACTGCAACTCCCAGAATCCCCAGCCAGCATGGGGCTCTTCCCATGACAGAACCAGCACTTGATTCATAAGATATTTTCTCCTGCATTATTCGGTGAAGCCAACCTCCATAAATTAATGAAAACATTACATCTATACGACAAAAGGAGTAAAGTAATCCCTTGCTAAGTTATAATAATGTAATTTAGTTATGCCTTTGTTATTGGAAAAGAAATCAATTACAAGTAACTAGTTACCTAAGGGGTGTGGGGGCGCTGCAGGTTAAACCGCAAAGCCCCTGGGCTGCAAGGTCAAAAGATCAGCAGTTCAAATCCACGCAACGGAGTGAGCTCCCGTCGCTTGTCCCAGCTCCTGCCAACCTAGCAGTTTGAAAGCATGTAAAAATGCCAGTAGATAAATAGGTACCACTACGGTGGGAAGGTAATGGCGTTCCGTGTCTAGTTGCGCTGGCCACCTGACCACGGAAACTGTCTACGGACAAACGCTGGCTCTATGGCTTGGAAACGGGGATGAACACCGCCTCCTAGAGTCGGACACGACTGGACATTTGTCAAGGGGAATCTTTACCTTTACCTTTTTAGTTACCTATAATTGTTTCAATCCAAGCTCTGGGGAGAGAGGCATGCCAGAAATTTATACCATTCTGATTATTATGTGAAGAAAGTAGATAGATACATTTTTATTACTACCTTCTACAGTGTTGCATTCCCTCTGAACTACCAAAATACAGTAATGTTTGTTATGGGATGATTATACAAGGAGAGAGAGAGAGAGAGAGAGAGAGAGAGAGAGAGAGAGAGAGAGAGAAAGGGGTGGGGGATCAGGGTATCTACTTAAATGGACTAGGAGTTGTTTCACTGTAGAAAAAGGAAATTTATTTCTTCAAACAATTAATCATTAACATTGCATTTCACTACCACAAGATGTGCAAATAGCTTTAATATGGGATTCATCCGTTTTATGAAATATAATTTACAGAAGAACATAAGAAGAGCCCTGTTGGATCAGGCTAAGGGCCCATCTAGTCCAGCTTCCTGTATCTCACAGATTCCTCTGGGAGCACACGAGAGAACTAGATACCCATCCTCTGCATCTGGCATTTAGAGGTACCTTCCTTTTAAGCCTGGACATTATACATCCCCATCATGGCTTATCAATGTCTCTGTGAGCCATGAAAGTTGAATGAAACGAACCTCCATTCTCAGTAACAGTATTCCTCTGAATATGGTGGTGGAATGTCCTGAGAAGACCTATGTTCAAAACACAACTTGTCCGTAACAACTCAATGGGCAACTTTGGACAATCATTATCTCTTAGCCCAACCTATGCCACAGGGTTATTGTGACAATAAAATGGAGAAGAATGAGAACCATATATGCAACCTTGAGCTCTTGGAGGAAAGGCAAGCTTTAAAAGTGATAAATGTCTCTGATTAAAACAGACATTATACAGAAGGCTATTTTCTACATTCCCTGCTTTACATACCAAGAATGTCCAGTTAGCCACTTTTGAAAACATAAAACTTAGGTCACATCCAACGGGTCTTTTCTTAGGAAGGGCAACAACCTGATGAAGTCTTCTCCCTATTATTAAGCAACAATTATTTGCTATTTATAAAGACATTACTACTATTGTATCTGGAGGGAATGCGTGGCTCCCCAAATACTGTTGGGCTACAACCCCCTCCTCATCTTTAATATCATTAAGGTTGATGTAAGTTGTAATCCACCAATGTCTGGAGGGTCATAAGGTCCCCATCCTTGTTCTGAACTTGTTCTTTCCCCATCTAGATACCTTCCCCCTTCTTCAAAAAAGTGAGATGCTTGACATGCCACAACATGGCTTTCCTGACATACTACAAAGCAGCTGTCCTCTGGCAGCAAAGCTGTAGCATGAAGGCTGCTCCACATCGACCTTTTCAGACTGGATCTGGATTAACATGAAAAATATATGTTTCTTTTTGTCAACTGCAAAAACTAGTATGACAAAGTTTATGGCCACTTGTAAAGAGTATTCCTAACTATTAGCCTTCTGAAACCTTTGAGTGATAAACAAAAAATACAAAGCTCTATGTTGTCACATACTTCACATACTGACACCATCGCTGTCAAAGGGAGAAATTAATTTGGAGGCTTATTGTCTAACCATGGCTGATTGTGGCAAGCTGTGATCTGGACTAGTTGGGACCTATAGAGAATCGTTTCCTGAGAAAAACTGGGTAATTTTCAGGTATCGTCTAGCACTTAGTACTCAAATCAAAAGGCACACCAAACAAACATATAGTTTGACACAAGACTGGACCCATCACCCATCAGTAGCAGATAATGTCCCTCTTACAGTATCAAAGTCCTTTTCTACCACCAGAAAGCTCATTTCCCTCCATCTGGAGTCCCTTTGGAAAGTGATACATTTTCTTGAAATCAGTTCAAGTTAAATGCACTCAAAACCTTGCAAAATGAAGCATTTGTCACAGATCTTGGTTTCTTTTCCAGCTCAGAAAGTATTGCATTCTGCAGTGCATATCAATCATGAAACACATATGATCATTAGGAAACCACTGATCATGTACTCAATGAGACAATAACATTCAGCTTCACAAGTAAAAGATAAAAGGAACAAAATCCAGATACCAGCAATTATATGAGCAAATGTGGAGTTGTTGACCTATGGCCCAGATGCAAAATATGCCTTCAAGAGCAGGTATATACTATAGGTCTCAAAGAGACATCATAATAACACATCTGTGTCTTCCCAGACAGGTGGTTTACAGCCTGTTTGTCTTCCTGATCCAATTATGGCTTATATCTCACAGCCATTGCATTTTTCTCACCATTCAGATACAAAATGGTCTCAAACACTGAAAGATCTCATCCAGCGAGCTGTAAATCTGCCCCAGCCTACTTCAGGGTTTGGTATTCAGTTTCACTGGGAAAGGGAAGAATGTGGAGAAGGACAGTTTGGTTGGCATTCATAATTAGCACAAGATGTACCTGATTTATTTGTTTGTTTTCCCAAGAAGAAGACCTAAGATTTGCCTGTGTTAATTTTTAGGGAGCAGGAAAGGTTTGCAGTGTATAGCGTGAGAGAAATGTGTACACAGAGAAGGCTTGATGAGAAGCTCAGATTTAGGTGGGGTTGTGGGCATGTTGTCTGGAGGATGAGTGGGATTGGGAGGCGAGATAGCACAGCAAGTAGTTTCCTGAGGCAGGAATGTGTGCAGTCTCTGTCATATTAAAGAAATTGCGAAGAGGAACCCTTTCCTATTTCTCTCTCTCCTGCCAAAGCAGCAGCAGGGAAGTGGGGTGAGGGAAGGCTGTATGAAATGACTCCCTTTACCTCCTAAAAGAGTCGGGCATTGGCCGTGGGGAGATACCCCACCTGTTCCAGGAGGAGAGGGAGATGTGCTAGTGGAACCCACCTGCTGATTGACAGGCTTGTGACACCAAAGGCAAGAAATAAAGGAGAAGATGATCTATCTGGATGGCTGCACAACCCCACCAGCCCCACAGTCTCAGTCTCCCAGCTCCACAGGGATGTGCATGCAATGGAGAGTGGTGGGGGCGAGAAAGAGACCTCCTCTGTGATCCTCCACCCCCTTTCATCCTATGCTCTGGGTATAAGAGATGGTACTCAGTGTGATTTACCTGTCACCCTTAGATTAAAGAGCGAAGGTACATAATATTAGGGGTGGCGGGAGTCTCGTCCTCTCACCTCCCCACACGGAATGAAGGTGGGGAGGGTTTTCCGTGAGGCTAACGAGGGCTACCAAAAGCCAGGGGGTGGGTGGGCGAAAGGTGGCACAGTGGATGCTGTTGCTCTCTCCACCCTCCCTCCCTCTTGCGGCGAAAGCATCTCCCTTCCAGAAGGGCCCAAGGTGGCGGACAAGAGGGGAAAGCGCTCGGTACCTGAAATTGGGAGGCGAGGCGAGATGCAGCCCCAAGAACGGGGAGGATCCGGACGGGGACGAGGCTCCTTTCTCTCTCTCCGCCATTCTCCCTCTCCATGCAGGCGGGTGGGTGGGTGGAAGGGAGGGAGGGGGAGGGGGGAGGCTGTGGCTGAGGCTGAGGCTGGCTGGCTGGCAGGCAGGCCGGACGGTCGGGCGAAGGGAGGGTTCAGGCGGCCGGGCAGCCAGGCAGCGATTATTTAGCGGGGCAAGCTCTCGCGGGGGGGGAGGGGGGGCGGGCGGTCAGGGAAAAGGGCTGCGAGGATGAAAGGAACAAGTGGAGAGGAGAGGCGGCGGGAAGGCGGGCGGTGAGCGGGGGGAAGGCGCCGCTGCTCCCGCTAGCCAGGCAGGGTCCCACCTCCCCGGTGGCAACAGCTGCGAAGACAGATGCCGCCGCCTCCACCGCCCCTCCCAGGCTGCAGGCAACCCCGCTCAGGCAGCCCCTTCCTGCTGCCGCCAAGGGGAGCCGCGACAGGTGACCCCCCCCCTCGGTCCGGCCCCCCCCCTCCCCGCCAGGCAGGTGGCCTGCGCCGGGGTAGGAAGGCAAGGCGGCGGGGCGAGCGGAGGGCCCGCGGGGTGGGGTTTGCAGCAGGGAAGCGGGAGGAGCCCGCCCGCCCGAGAGTGGCAGGCAGGCAGGCAGGCAGGTGGGAGCTGGAGGCGGCTGACGAGCGAGGAGCAGCCGCGCCAAGCCCCGGGAAGCCTCGGCGAGCGGGGGCGGGGGGAGCGGGCGGGCGGGCGCCTCCCCCTGGAAGTCGGTTTGCTTCAGTCACCATTTAACCGAAATAACTGTTTTAGTGATTTCGTTTCTACTAATATCGGTTTGATATTACTCCAGCGGCTGGGTAGCTCAGCGCGATGGGACCTTTGGCTAAGAAGCCAGAGGTCCATTCGTTCCCCCCTGGGGCCTCTCAGGAGAGAAGCCGCCCTGTGTAGCCTTGGGCAAGCTGGAGGGGCCCGGAGGGGAACGCCCCCCGCCCCGCAGAAGCCAATGGCGAGCCGCTTCTGGGAAAGCCTTCCCTGGAAAACCCTGGAAAGGGTCACCATCAGTTGGCGCTGACTTGACAGCATAGTACTGCTCCTGCTATTACACAGAGAGAGAGAGAGAGAGAGAGAGAGAGAGAGAGAGAGAGATGTTATTATCATCACAAGCACTCTAAGGGGCAGATTAGGTTGCAGCACTGGCCCCCAAACTTGAGGTGAGGATGTTTGTGGACTACAACTCCCAGAAGCATAAGTAAGCACAACCAATGGTCAAGGCTTTGGGAGGTTGTTGTCCAAGAACATCTAGGCCCCTATATGGGAGCCGCTGGATTAGGCAGAGAATGTGTGACTGAGCCCTTGTCACTCAATTAACATCATGGCAGACCGGAGGTTTCAACCTGTTCCTACTCTGGCCTATCTAACCCATGGTGGACTCTGGCTCTATGGTGGAACTTAAAGGGGTGCAGGCGCACCATGTCAGTCCCCTGGTATGGAATTCCACAGATTAGAGGCAGTTAACCCCCCCCCCCCAAAAAACAACAACAACACATATCATATCCAAAGAGAGAGATGATGTTTGGGTATCCGAAGGTATCTACTGGAAAAGGCAAGGTTATGGACAGGAATAGAGTAAGAAATAGGGTCAGAAACAGGATGATTTCTACGGGTAACAACAAGGATCCCATGCTTGGTGCCAAGCAGCATGGAGAGTTAGCAACTGATGGAGGGATGAATGGGTGAAAAGAGTCTGAATGAAAAGAAAGGTGAATCATTTAATGTTACCGATTATCTGTCCCATTTTAAGAGCCCAGAATTTGTAACAATGCTCAGTGTAGGATAACAGCAAAATCCCTCCTTGAAGACATGTAGCAGTAAATAAAACAATTATAAGAATTCAATCAAGGGGGAAAACGCAAACAATTTAGTGTTTTGCATACCTTATGTGCTGCCTCCTTATTTCATATGAATACCAGGGATAAATCAAGATATGTTTTATATGTATTGTTCCTTCATTTCTTCTCTTTTTAAGTATGTATATGGTAGTATGCTACTAACCACCAACTCTGAAGCTTTTAAATCATAATCTATTATTCTTTAAAGCTTGTCTAACATTCTCTGATTCTGCAGTAGCTGCAGAAAACATCTCTTAGTTACATGTAGCCATTTACTTAGCAGTGCTTACAACAATAATCAATACGATTAAAGCATTTTACTCTATATATTGAGATACATGTTTTTCAAGTGTATTTTGGATGCTAATCCTTGGCAACAATTGCACTCCAAAGTACATGTCACAAAGTTTTCTGGGACCAAGTTTTCTGCCAGATCTGGAACTCTAATGTCTACATATCCAAAACAAAACATTCACAGGATGAGTCTCCTGCTGTACTTATCTGGCATCCTGTGAACCAGCCCAGAGCCAGCCCAAAACATTCTGCTACCTGAGGAGAAGCAGAGGATTGTGTTCCCCCAGCAAGATACATAGTATCAAATTATTTTGGCACCCGAAAACCTCTCAGCAAGAAAAGCACAGCACTAATACATTGAATTTTCCAATACTATACTGTTTTTCAATACACCCCAAAATCTGCTGCCTGAGGTAGATCTGTTTAATGATGGGGCCAGTCCTGATTATGGAGACGATTAACAGAGATGATTGAATCATTTTCATTATCACACAGAATCTCTTAATTTTGAAAAACAACCAATCCACTTTAGGGATGTTTTCTAAAATCTTCTTAGGAATCAAGCCCAAGCAATCAGCTGGAATTATATTTGTTTGTGTCAGGAAACTCATATTATGCCATTCAGGCTTTTTAGTCATATACAGATCCAAAACTTTGCTGAAATTTTCTGAGCATGTTTATTGGGGAAAACCTTAACACAATACAAACTGTTCTGTTTTATTTCCTTCACTCTGTCAATCAGTGCATGAGGAAAGGATTGGCTTCTGGCCTATAACTCATATTTGTTAAGAGTTTCAACATACTCATTTTCTGTGAGTACATGCCTAAGATAAGTTTCATGTACTCATTTTCTGTGAGTACATGCCTAAGATTTCATGTGAAGAGGTTATTTAGCATGCTTGAGACAACACTACCAGTTATTCAATAATTGCAAAATGGCATCTTCTTTCTCTTGTTCAATGCCTTATTATGAATGGCTGTATTATGATTGTACTCTGTAAACACTGAGCACAGAAGTAGAACGAGGTAGTTATTCTGTGCTACACATATACTGTATGTTCAAAGACTGAAAGGGACTGAGGAGTGTTTCTTGAGAGGGGACATGGTGATTTCTGTTTCTTGTCTGTTTCATGTATTTGCAATTTTTGCAATTCTTTATGAAGACTTAATGTTTCTTCAAACTGCAGTCAGATTGAGGTGGGAAAAACTTTATTTCCTTTCTATCCTGAAAACTTAACTGGGGATGAAGGAGGCGATCTTAGGACTAAATCCAGTGTTAGCTCTAACTAGACCGATCCCATTAAAATTAATAAAAACTTTTTAGTAACAAATAACATAAATTCATTAATTTGTATGTATTTACTCTAGTTTAGCATTGGTTTTAGCCCACAGAAATTTCTGTCTAGAAATTATGGAGGACTTACATTTTTTCTACTGGGAGAATATGAAAACTTAATGCTTAGAAAGCTACTTTATCAAGCTAGATTTTTTTCTATCTATTGCAGCTTGCAACTTGCTTAAGTATGATGTAACTCTCTTTCCACTACAGTAATGCCTGAGGTGCTGATTTTAACTTTCTGGTGCTTAATTTTTCTTCTTGAATATTGTGAGCCTAAGTGAAGAATAATTTGTATTTCTGTAGACAGTACTGAAATAGAACTCCAGAAAACAGCTGGCATGCAGGCTACAATAGAAAACGAAGATATGTAAGGAACCAGAATTGCCCTCAGTGATTCTCATTAATCAAAATTACCCTCAGAGATCCTCTGCTGCAAAAAAAATTTGATACACTTTTTGATGACAAAAAGGTTAATACTAGGCCACATAAACCGGGATTTGTTCGATAGTGCTATTTTATTTAACACAAAATTGCAGTGACACATTTTAAAAAATCTATGTCTATTTTCATGTGGAACTGCCAATTCTAATCTCAGGGCCAACCTCATTTGACACATTTGAAAACAATAAACTGATTTAGTATCAGTGTAACTACAAAAGAAATTAGATACCAAAGATTGCATAGCTGCAAATGGTAAAATATACATTTAATGTAAACATAAATAAATTAAGAATTGGCACGCCAGAGACTAGGCAGCTAAATAAAGATAAATAAATATTGGAAGGATTAAGAGTTGTCCACTTTCTAGATGTTTATTGAACAGCCATGATAAAAGCATTCTATGCAGATGTGCATTGGTATAAGCATTACTGAATATTATGTGGGCAATTCTTAATAAACATGCAAAGAATTGGGCAGAAGGAGCACAACTGGACTTCAGGAATGGGAGTTTGACATTGATTTAAGAACTGGCTGCACTTGAAATCATAAGGACGTTTCCATTGCTTTAGGACCCAAAATATAGTTTTGCAATCTCAAAGTCAAAATGGAGTGTGTTTCTCTGCTTATGAGCCAGCATCCAATCCTACATTATGTGTCTTCTCTCCAGCTAGGTTTGGAAATGTTATTTAATTTAGTAGCTGAAGGCAAGCTGAGTGTTTCTCAGGCCATAATGCAAATCAAAGTAGTATTTGACAGGCTCTCTGTTACTGACTGCAATTTCATACAGTCAGAAACATTGGAAAGTATGGCATGATTAAGAGACGTGAAGACAGAGGTCTATAGTCTGTTGGAGGAATCTAACAAAGAGGTGTTTGTCTTGATCCTGCATAACATTATAGTGGTGTGTGCCTCCTCTTCCAGACTACTAAATGTGCCTGAGCATTTGATCCAACAAGGTGCCTGGCAAGTGATATTCTGTGGCCTTTTCTATCAAGTTTTCCCAGTCAGATCCCATTTATAAAAGTTTTTGTATGTTTAATCAAAGATGTTTACTTACCCCTCCATCAAAGTCTTACCTAAATAGGTCAAAATCCAGTTGCTAATCCGAACAGTAGACCCACTGAATTGATTGGAACAGCCTTCAGCTTGACATATTTCCATCTTCAACAGAGCTATGTAGTTGTCAAAATAGGGTGCGCTCTGTCTGCTTCATCTGGATGAAACTATGCTCGTTGCTGTGTTGCAGCACTAAGAGCCCTTGTGAGAGCAGGCCATCTACTCCATGCCTTAGGGTGAGCTACCCCACAGGAGATAGTCCTCTGATTCTACCTCATTGTGACTTCCTGTTGCCAACTGCAAAACTCTGCACTAGTTAATGATGACTGCAATATAGTGACAAAAGATAGCAGTCTAGGTTTTAAACACATTGGCCAGCCAATGAACAAAGCAGAAAATCCTGCCAGCAATCTGGGATTGCATCACTTGAGCAAAATCTACTGCTGTTGTGCAAGCAGTGTTCTTTATGAACAAAACTTTCCCTCCCTTTGTGAAATGAGCACAATCTCATGTTACTGCACTAGCAGGACCTTCTACATGGTGGAAGCTCAATAGGATACTGGTCATTAAATTAAAATAACCTTATGCATTTTAAAAATCAAAATATCTCTGGATATGGTGCTTCTAGTATACATACCAAGCTTCATGGTCTTGCTGCTATAACATACAGGCTTTCCTTTATTATTAGACTGTCAGAACCCATGTATTTGGATTCCATTCCATAATGACAGAACTATAATGAGTGATTTTACAGTAATCCTGGAATAAAAAGTATTTGACACCAGTAGCAATGAGTGTAATTATGCTTTCTAATTCTGCCACTCTCAGCTGAGCAGCCAAAATATATATTGGCCCTTATGTATATTAGTATTCTAGGTTGTTACTTACAGCTCTTGCAACATCTGACATAAGCATGCCACCCTTTGTAAATACAATTCCAGCTCTGCCACCCCAGGTAAGTGGCAAACATCTATGTTTTTGGTTGAACTGAATAGCTCCCAATGTTTATCATAAGGATTAATATTTAGGCAACTAGAAAATGATTTGCATGCCACAAGAGTGAATTCTTTTGTTATTATTTGTGTATTTAATTCTCATCTCCCTTTCAGAATAACTGAAAAAAACAAGTCTACAACTGAGCCTAAAAATTATGTGGAGAAAAGGTATGTAGGAAGCAAGGATACACAGAACATACAAAATCTGACCTGTGAAAAAATACAGAAAACCTTACAGTCTAAAAACCCAGTGGATAAGCTTGGATGTTCTTTTATGGTTTCAGTTCACCATACTTCCCCAGCAGTTTGAACAAATCCGGTTTTCTAATGTCATACTATAGTTTACTTGAGAATGTATTACTATTGTTGAGTTGATTTAACACATTATGCAAAATCCTGTTGCTTAGTTCATTGTGACACCTGAATTACCTAGTTATGCCAAGGTGGATGTGGTATCCATGAAGCACTTCTGCTGGTACATTGCACAAGAGTCACATTAAAAATCATGCAATCAGTTGCATAATTGAATCAAACAATTCTGTTGCCACGCATACTACCCAGCACATTTATGTGGGCGTCGATTGGCCTAATGTAGGTATCACTCCAGTAGATTCCAAACCCTTTTTGTAACACAAGCTAAACATTAGTAAATCCAAGCTAATTTTTGCAACACTTGAGTAAACCAAATGCATATACTTGAAGCAATCACATTACTTTTCTATTTACATGCCTCCTCCCCCATCTCAAAGTTTAGACTGTATGTTCCCCCTTAGATCAGGTGTGTCCTCTTATACTTTGTAAAGCACTGCTCTGATGAGCAGCAAACACAATCATTTGATCAGTGTAACTGTCATTCAGCAGGGCTGTTTTCACTTTTTACCTTTGTCCCAAGCATGTAACTGGAACCTCTTTCATCTTATGGCTTATAAGCAACCAAAATTGTTCCAGTTTCTATGTTTGATTTGTCCCCTATTGTTTAGAAGCAAAGTAATTTTGTGGGGAATTAAGCTTGCATGTTTCGAGTGCTCTTTGCTGTCACCATTTAAACAAAGGTGAAAAAAAGGTCAGCTGTACATTATTCCGGAACTGAGTATTCCCTTCCCAAATCTAGTCATTTTATGATTAGGCACAGTGTTTAACATAGAATACAAGGCAATGGTACTGGAGTAGCTGAATTCATTACCAATTAAAATTATCTGAGACAACAAAAAGAGGAATAAAGACATTTATAAAACAAATTAATAGTTACAACACAACTGTAAAAGCTGGGAAACATCTCAAGATGAAGGTACAAAGGTCACAGTCTGAATCCAAAGTGTAGAAAGTGCATTTCCTTCCTCCTCTGTTTCAGAACAAGAATTAACATGGATTGTATTTGGCTTTCCTCTAAAGGGAGCCAGAAATGCCTTAGGAAAGGAACACCAGCATGAGGGCTGAAGAGTTCACCTCTTGCTTAGGAAATATGTCCAAGTGTTTTACTCAGTATCCGGAGAAGCTTGCCTGAGAAATGATTTCCCACTTGCCCCTTCACTAGAAGGATGCAACTTCCCTACATCTTCAAGACTTAATCTTTCACCACATTTGTTCTCCTGTTCAGTGGTCCAAAGTCTAGTCCCTAGTTTTAGTGCTCAATGTCATAAACGAGCAAAACTACTGGGACGTTTTATGCCCCCATAAGCCACTAAGGAATGTTAGTCCATTTGTGATCGGCTTCTTGGAATCTAACTGCTAAGAGGACTGAAGGGCTTTATATAGGGCAGTTCATTTCATTGTGTGATAACTAGATATGACACAGTCTTTTCTCATAGCCTGGTATTTCCCACTGCTCTAAGTGGGGGAGGGGGTGTCCAGCAACTCTGCCAAGGCTACACTGAAAACAAAGGCAAAGTGACCAATAACTTGATGGAATCATGTTGTGTGGCTACAATTTAAATAAGGGAAAGACAAGGCATGCAGTGTAGAGTACAGGATGCAGGGAATACTTAAAAAAAGATACTAGTGCACTGTAACCTACAACTGGAAAATGTGGCCAACCAAATGAATGGGGGATTTGGGGGGAAATTCACATAGGTCTTTCAGTCTAACATAGCATTAACTCCATAGTGATCAAGGAACTGACAATGGAAGATGAACATTTCAGTTTGTTATATGGATGGAAAACTTCCAAAACTAAGCATAGCTGCTCTGACTTACAAGAAAGATGTTCACATAGGCAGGACTATCTTATAGTTTGTGGTTTAAAAAATCTTCACTAAAGAATTTTTTTTTTTGCAAGAACTTATGAACTGTATAAATTATGCAAATAAAGCATGTATTTCATCTTGTCTAACATACTCAACTTCTCCAAGTAATCGCTAGAGTTAAAAGCTTCATAGGGCATTTCTGATCACGAGAAAGGTATGCAGCATCTCATCTGGCTTTACTATCATGTGTATATCTGCAACCATAATGGCTAGTAACTTGCCCCTGGGAAAAAAAAAAGAAACCAGTTTTTTGTTTGTTTGTTTTAAGGAAGTAGTGTTCTGTGACCAGTACCATATTTGGCTGCCCTGTGGAAATGTAGCCTTCCCCGGTGGCAAATAATGTGTTTAGAATATGTATTTTCAGAATCATTGAAAATGAACATGAACATTATGTGGCAGAGGAGCCATACTACCTTTCAGATTTAACAGATTGTTACTGTCATTTCCACAATTCAAATTTTACTATTATTTTATTGCCCTAAGTCAAAGTAATAATTGCTGTCCCTTCGCATATCGACACATTCTACTCTCAGGACAAACACTTTTTTAGTGATGTGCCCATCTGGATGCACTGTGCACTTTTCCATTCTGTTAATATGCCAAAAGGTGTTTGGAGTGTTTAATAGATGCAGCTCCTGAAACTTCAATGAGCACCATGAAGTATTTTGCATTTTGGTTCATCTCAGTACCTCCAAATCAACTGAGATGAGAGAACAGTAAGCAATGCTCTGAATGAGCAACAAGCAGGTCCCATTCAAAGTAACTGGAATATACAAGGAATGAGCAAGGAGTATCCCAAGTCTTTTTCCAGCTGATGTCAAGAGTCTCAGGAGCCAGAGATTTGGTCTCCATGGCTTTTCTTTATTGTTGAAGCATGCTTATTGTATCCTGCACAGGAGTTTAAGAGTCCTTGTGTGGCAGCTACCAGTGTTAAACATTCACACAACCACCATGTTATGTCGTTGGTCAATATTTTGATATTTCTGTTAGAAATCCTTCTCTGTTACTGTAGGGGTACTTCCAGGACATGATCTTGGTCTTGTCAATTGCCCATGTCAGACTGTAAAGAAATGAAAGAGCCCAAAGGTTAGTATTTTTGCCCTAGAAAGTGAGAATTGCCTAGAAGCACAAGTTCATATTTGGAAAGCTCTCTACAGCACTTGTCTTCAAACTTGTCAGAATCAAGACTCACTTTTAATCCCCCAATGCAATGTGTGACCAATTATCAATCAATCAATCAATCAATCAATCATTACTGTATGATCACAGACCCAACAAGAATTATTACTTAATATTACAGTATGCTTCTTACCCTATCCTACAAAAATAAAAATAGATTCTAATTTAAAAGTAGCAAATTACAATGTTGCTGATATGATCCACCTTCCTTCAGGGGGAAATATATTGTCAGATAGCATGCATACTGCAGCAGAATTGACATAGTTCAATTAATGTTTTTCCTGACTACATGATGTACAGCAAAACATGAATCAGCCCAGCTTTGTTCTGTGTTTATTCACTGGTTTGTTTTTGCTCCACCAGCAGAGACTGTTTTTTTTTTTAAGCAGTTCAATTCACACTGTTTTGTGGGATAATTAGACTTTTCCATGTGGACAGTAACAGCAACATGGGAGGCAGTGATTTGACCTGATTCCAAAAGAGATTAAACTGATTCAGCTCTCTAGTGCAATCACATCCTCAACTGCAAACATCAACCCACAAGAAAATACTATTCTATGATTCTATGACTAATGGTGTATTATTTTATTTAATGTGGTGCTTCTAGCATTAAGTTGAAACAATCTTAGGTGCCAACGTAAAATCTAAATAGGGCAAGACCACTGGGAAGGTAGAAATTAGAGATTAAAGGATTGGAGAAGAAATGTATTAAGAAATGATTTAAGACACTTGCAAGAAGGAAGACATAAAGATTTCAGAAGGCACTGAGTTCCAGAATTAGTGATTTAGCCAAAAAGAGAGATAAAAGCAACTAGAGGAGGATCCAAACAGTGAGAATTTTTAAAACAAAAATAAGAAACTGAATGCTAACATCAAAAAATCCTGTGTAAGAGTTAGCAAGAGGAAAAATTTGAGTAAGACAAGATATAGGGAAAGAAAAAGAACCCAAATGAGTAGCAGAATTTAAAAAGGAGAACGGAAAATAAAGTTGAGAATGTGACAGGTCAGAATGAAAAATTACAGTAGTCAAACTGAGAAAGAATAAAATAAGCCAAGAGCTTTGTAACAGATGGAATATTTAAAAGAAAACAATGACAGGATGTTTATTAAATTATTAACATCACATTTTTGTTAGCAGTTGACATTAAATAGAGTGTAGAGTTGTGAAAAGGACTCCAGGATTCTTTAAAACATCAGGAATGTTACAGGAAGAATTATGGCTTCAAAATTTGACAAGTAGTCCAATAAAGATAGGAGATAGCATGCTTGACTTGCATCAGGGAGTCTTGATTCACATGTCCACTAATCTATGAAGCTCAGATAATGGTTTCATGCAAATAACTAACTCACATCCAACCTATATCACAAGATAACTGTGTCAGTTCAGAAGGAATAAAATCCATCTACACTACTTTGAGCTCCTTAGTAGCACAGTGCTACATCCATAGAATCATCTGAGGAGAACAGAACATTCTTCATTTTAATTTGCAGTGTCCAAAGTGGAACTTCTCATACTGCAGCAACAAGATTGATGCTTAGAAAAAGTTTCACCTTGGCTATTAAAAACAAATAAGCAAACAGGCAAGGCACTTTCATATCCTATACTTTCATATTAGTGGCTTTCTGACACTTTTGGAAAATTCTTCTTAAAGCAAAAGACAATGGAAGCAGGGAAAAATCAGAAGCAGCAGCATCCAACAAGGAGTATTTGCCCCTCATAAGCAATTACCAGTGAACAATGGTAGTCTTTCTGAAGTTTCTGGACTACAGATTTCCTCATGCCTGGTTATGGCTGATGGGAGTTGCAATCCAATAGTATCTGGAGGGCTAAACATTCTCTAGCTCTGCTCATAAGCAATGAATCCAAGTGGAGTACCCACAAAATAAATGAGATTAGCATATATGTTGACTTATCATTCAGCAACTGATCCAATGGATTTGCTCTAGTTGGAACTAGCAGGAAATGCACCAGGAAAATAAAGTTGCACTTTAGATCCTAGTTTGGGGGCAGGGGAGGGCAAACATGTCAGTGAGATCCACCCTTCTACATGAAATAAAAAAGTGTTGTGGCATCTAAAAGACCAACAAGCTTTCATTTGGTATATGCTTTTGTGGACTGCAGCACACTTAATTGGATGTACGATGAAATCCAGCTGTTACCAAGGAACACATTTAACATTACTCATACATTTGAGCAAAATGCCTCTGGCAAGTTTTCTTCAGTGACAATGGCAAGGGTGTACCAGTAGTGTTCCAAGTAACACTGGGCAGCTAGACTGAGCCACTATTTATATCTGCCATAATGTCCTAGAACAGTGATTCCCAACCTTGGGTAACCCAAGTGTTCTTCAATTGCAACTCCCAGAAACCCCAGCCAGCATAGTGACAACATGCCCTCTAATTTTCAGCTCCACCTCTTTCGTGTGTATGCGACTCTGCCCCTGCGTGCGCACACGACTCTGCTCCTGCGTGCACACGCGACTTCCCCCACCCGCATTCAGGGTTCTGTCGTGACCAGAACCTAAGGGGCTGAACGTGATTGCTGTGCAGAGGAGGAAGAGAACTGTGTGCGCACCTAGCTTAGAGGGTTAGTGGTGAAGGCTTCTGGGAGTTGCAGTTCAAGAACACCTGATTACCCAAGGGTGGGAACCACTGCCCTACAAGAATGTTGGATCAGAGCACTGTAGAACATTAAATCAGAGGCCATAGCCAGTTGTCTGTTCAAATTGTCAAGCCAACAAAATATTTAAAGGGGGCTCCTTTAAAGGGGGCACAGACACCAGTAGTGTGTCCTGGTGGATTGCTGGAATCCAGTTCAAGGATGCCCAGTGCAGACACCAGTCTTGATCCTACAGATACAGTGACAACGGAATAGCAATCAATGATCATAAATTTTACTTGGATGAGTAGTGAAACATTTCAACCTAGTAAGAAAGAAGTCCAGTTGCCATGACTCAACTTCCAGATAACATAAATTTAAGTTTCTTGTCTCAGGTTTTAGTCTCAAGTGTATGACAGCTAGCAGTCACTCACCTGCAAAAGCTCTTGCTGTGAATTCAGAGCCACCACCTTTGCTCGTTTGTACAACTCTTCCATGTGTTCCTCTACAATATTAAGCTTCCGTTTCGGAGATGTTTGGCCACAGTGGGATTGCCTTAGTGCTATGAAAAGGTGTGTGGGGCAAGAGAGTTAAAAAATAGAGTTTTGTTAGAACATTTCCTTCTAGAGCCCTAAATATTGTCATCTAGGCATGCAACTATTTGTAGCCCTGCCCTGAGTGGAAGGAATGGGCACTTGGTGACTGGGAAAATGTAAGACAGAAGAGCCAGAGATTCCCCTTATGATTTTATTTCAGAATGTAGCACTGGAATACAGTTTTCAGTTAATGCCAGCTTTTCTGTTTAAACATACTCTCAAGCCATCTCACGTTTAGAGAGAGCATACTTTAGGCTCTACAGAACTTCTACAAGCTTCTAGAGACCTCACTGAATTCTGAAGCAACTACAATGGAGATGCTTTAAAAGTTAAGACTCTCCCATTGCCACTTGTGGTGGAAGTAATCTCCTTCATAGCTGAGTGGGGTCCTTTTAAGGAGAAAGGTGGGGTAAACAAATATGAAATAAAATAAAATGAAATATATAATTCATTTGTGCTCACCAAATGCCTGTTAAAAGGATCACATAATTTATGTACTCACTTATACTGGTGCAGCCTCCCTGGTTTGCAGAAGGGTCTGTGACTGGGTTGTTGAGGTCTTCTATGCAGGAAGGGACAGAGGCCAATAAACCTGGGGAAAGTAATAGTAATGCCTCCATTAAAGAACTGGCATGCCTGTTTAATGCATTGTGAAGCACACTTGGATTAACTTAAACATTAAAAACACAGATATATTTACATGGTCAAGGCTCAGGAAATAAAAGTAATAAATCTGATCTCAGAGCAATCCTAACTGAGGCTCAACGAGAGGGAGTTAGTGGCATCAGTTCCAGAGTGGCATAGTTGAAGGGCCTAATCCAGGCACCTCTCAGAGGAATAAGGGGGCTTTAGATCCAAAACCATCCCTGCCCTGATCTTAGAACTCCCTATTTCAGGGCTCAAAACTGGTGACCGATCATTTACTAATGTGCTATTATGGTGTTAAGTGATGATAACTGAAACAAAGATATTAACCCAAAGACAAAGAAGTTTAAGATAACATATTTTGGAATTCATCATTCAAGTCACTGAAGGATTTTTAGTTATTTTATTATGAAAGGCATCAAAACCATAATATTTCAATGGAATTGTCCAATAAGGTCAGAAAAGGAAGGATTTACATACAGCTACAACACAGTTTTATTTAAAAAATGTTAATGATGGGAAGCATGTCAAATTGACAGAACACTGATCTAATCATACTCTACTTCGGTACTTACCACACAATTGTGACTGTATACAAGTGGTGCCTCGCTAGACGATGTTAATCCGTTCCGCGAAGATCGCTGTCTAGCGAAAACATCGTCTAGCGAAGCACATTTTCCCATTGGAATGCATTGAAATCTCTTCAATGCGTTCCAAGGGAAAACGCAGTCGTCTAGCGAAAATCTCCCATAGGGAAACATCGTCTAGCGAGTGCGGGTCCCCATCGGAATGCACTGACAGCTGCACTGACAGCTTTTCACCACTAGTCGGCGCATTCCTATGGGGAAACCTCATCGTCTAGCGAAAATCGCCATAGGGAAACATCGTTTTGCGAAGCGCAGTAGCGATCGCAAAAAGGCATCGTCTAGCGATTTCCTCGTCCTGCGAGGCAATCGTCTAGCGAGGCACCACTGTAATTGAGCACTGTTTTATACAAGCACTTTCTAACAGCCCCAGGAGAGATCATTTGCCCTTTTTATGGGTTGGGTTAGATACTTTTAGACAGCCTTGGCATCAGGCCTCCTGTGTTGATGGTACTGCTGCCAATTGCTAGGATGGTAAATGGGGGTACAACAGCCATCCAGGACTTCATTCTGGAAGAGCATGCCAACCTGGCTTGTATTATAGGGACCTGACTGGATGAAGCCAGGAGGAGAAGGGGTGCCACCCCACTGCTCAACAGTCTCTCTTCCTGAGCTAACCAAACTGATGTTGAGAGTGACATTAGAGCACACTTGACTTGTGACTTCAACATCTGTGCTGAGACAGCCTTAGCAGGAATGGCTTGGGACTTTTCATAATGACCAGGTAGGTATCTGTCCCAAATCATATCTTGCCCCATCAGTGCCTGAGGGCACACCTTGGACCTCACTGTCTATGCAGGGGAAGATATTGGTGACCTGGGTGTGGTGGAATTTTCTCCCATTCTGCTGTCATTTACAGATCACAACCTGGCAAGTTTTAGGATTTACTTGAACTCAGAGTTTTTGAGGGGCAGGTGAGGAGCTATTAGGATGGACCAGAGACCGGGAGTGCATTTGCAGAGCTAAAACTGTGGCCAGCTATGCCCAGTCCTTGAGATGTCTGATCTGGCCGCTGTAACACATGCTTTAGTAGTTACCTCCCTTTTCAATTACTGTTAGCCTCTCTATGAGGGGCTGCCTTTGGAAAGTGTTTGGAAACTCCAGTGGGTCCAAAATGCTGCAGCCAGATTGTTAATTGGGAATCGTTACAGAGAACCCATAACTCTCTTATTACAACAGCTTCACTGGCTGCCAGTCCATGTCTAGGCACAATTTTAAATACCGGTCTTGGTCCACAAAGCTCTAAACAACTTGGCTCAAGGTATCTGAAGGACTGTATCTCTGTATATGAGCCTGCTTGGGCTTTAAGATCTTCAGGGGAGGCTCATGCTACTCTCACAGGTGTGTTTGGTGAGGACAGAACTGAGGGCCTTCTCTTATAAGCCACTTTGGGTCCTCTTGGGGGAGAAAAGCAGGGTATAAATAAAAGTGAACAAATTTATTATTTGCTTTTCTTAGAAGGAACTTTAATTTTGTGTCTTTGATTTATTTATTTAAAGACAAATTTTACCTATAATGGCTTATAGCTTCTCCCTCAATCTCCCCCACCCCCCATTAATACTACTTTTTGTTGATCTGTGACCATAAGACTGTTCTTTTTCTCACACTGGACATCACCATGGCTATAATGAGTTTGGATGCAGCAATTCTAAACCATCTTGTTGTCTTACATTCAAGCCTGCATCTTGAATTCTTCAACCAATACATTCTTTCCCCATTTATTTTATTTTAAAGGATAAGTTGTATCAATCTGTAAATGTTGTTTCTCCTTACATGATCAAAGTATTCTAACTTCCTGTGTGTTATCTGTTTGATGATTTCTTGGTCTTTATTGATTCATGTTAGTACTTCATTGTTGATTACTCCTTTGAGCCAATAAATTTTTTAGCATCCTACCATAAATCCAGGTTTCAAACTGCTCTATCTTTTTTATAGCAGCCTGTGTTAAAGTTCCTAATTCCATACTGTATAGCAAAACAGAGGATACACAGCACTGTGCATTGCACATTCTCAAACCAATTTTCAGGTTTAGTTGCATAGTACATTCTTATAGAAGTTGCTCCAGGCCATCTCTCTCCTGACCTTTACTGCATGGCTATAATCCCAATACATAAGGTCATAAGTAAAGTTCTGATCATGCAGCAACTATCCATGACTGCTAAATAAAACAGGTCCCAAAATAACTCTGTGTTCAGTTTCTGCTCTGTAGTACGAAGTAGTCCTTCTATTCTCTTCTATCCTTATAGCAACTATGCTGAGCAATTCATGAGAACAGGCCTTTACTGGTAGGCAAAGCCAGTTCTACCTCTTAAAACAGCATTTGAACAGACTATGTAATTCAAATATATGACACTGCAGCCACTACTTACAAAGTCCTCTGTAGCGTGAGAGCTGCTGGTAGATCTGTTTCATGCGCTCAATGTTCAGTCGGCTGGTTTCTGCATGGTTCACCATGGGTTTGGGATAGTCCACACCAATGACACACTTTGCTGCCTTCTGTACTGACTCAGGGGCATTCCAGGGCTCATAGATATAACGTGAGGGAAAGCCTTTCAACTTTGGCAGATATCGCCTGCAGATTAAATAGAGACACACGCTTTTGGCACAATAAACGAGGTACGTATGCTGTTAGATGCCCTAGTGCCATACAGAAAGAGGCCTGTGTTATTAGAAACACTTTTAACCTCTTCTGCAAGAAGAAGAAAAAAAGGATTCTTGAGCGGCTTAGTGTAATCCTTTCCCACAGGCTTGGAACATGAAACACAGCACAAAAGGAAAAGGGAAAAGGAAGGAAGAGGAAAAATAAATGCAGACACTGATTACTAATGCTGCATACTAGTTTTCATACTGATCATGTGGACCAGGATTTATTCAAGGAGACAGAGAGCCAAAGGCAACAAGAGAGGGTAGGAGGGAACTATGTAGACATCCCATTTCCTGTTCCCCCACCCACCCCATGCGGCAGCCCTCATGGAACAGGCAAGATTTATTGACAGAACCGGCCAAGATATCTTGCTCACCTGATGTAGTCACCACTGGGATCTGTTCGACGCCCAAAACCAACAGGGCAATAGCAGTGGAAGAATTGTTGGAAGAAAGCACTGCATGAAAGCCACATCCAGCTGCCCGCATTCACACTAAAATCTGCATCCAGCAGCAGCTCATCAAATACCTGTGAGTAAAGAGAAGAGCACAATGAGGAAATGTCTTTCTAGGTAGAGCTCAATGTCAAGAAACTGTTATGTTGTAGACTTGTCTTGTTTGCTCCTGATCTTAAACAAGCTGCTCTGGAATTCCTTTCATTTGAAAAGCTGAAGCAGAAATGCTTAAAGCAACCAACAGTTTAAAATTTTTAGACCTTAGAAAGAGCAACAAATATGCTAAATAAGATAAAAATTACCCCAAACAGGAAAATATTTTGTTTAAAACAAAAGGTCATGTTTGAACACAGACTACCAGCCCCCACTCTGAAGTGCATATTGATAGGTCCTTCTTCTTCATCATCTTAGAACTGCAGAGATGGATGGGACCCTACGGATCATCAAGTCCAGCCTCTGTCAAAGAGGCATAATGGGGAATTGAACTTTCAGCCTCTGGCTCCGCAGCCAGATGCCTAAACCACAGAGATATCTTATACATTAAGTTCCACCATAAGTAAATACAAGAGTCCACTCTGTGACCACATAAAGAGGGGAAAAATAAACACAAGAAAACTACTTTCTTGCAATTACAGATCAGTTCAATTGGACCATAACAGACTGTAACTGTGGACAGGACTGTACTACAAATCTGTTTGTAGATGCTGGCACTATATATATATTTTCTTTTATTTCAGCTCTTTCATACCATTTGTGGGACACTATACAGTGGTGCCTCGCTAGACGATTGCCTCGCAGGACGAGGAAATCGCTAGACGATGCCTTTTTGCGATCGCTACTGCGCTTCGCAAAACGATGGTCTCCTATGGGGAATTTTCGCTAGACGATGAGGTTTCCCCATAGGAATGCGCCGACTAGTGGTCAAAAGCTGTCAGTGCATTCCGACGGGGACCCGCACTCGCTAGACGATGTTTCCCTATGGGAGATTTTCGCTAGACGACTGAGTTTTCCCTTGGAACGCATTGAAGAGATTTCAATGCATTCCAATGGGAAAACGTGCTTCGCTAGACGATGTTTTCGCTAGACAGCGATCTTTGTGGAACGGATTAACATCGTCTAGCGAGGCACCACTGTATATAGAGAGAATGAGACAGCTAGTGGGACCTTGCTGTGGCATTTATTTTGTTATAGTGTTACAGTACAAGAAGAATGTATCAATATATCAGCCTGCAGAGTGGGGTTACTTCTTACTTCTAGAGGTACATGTTCAACTATCACCTTTTGCTTTAAACCAAAGGTATTTTTCTTTGGAGAATTTCCATGGGTTTAAAAATGTAGGACACAAAGATGTCGATGGTGGGAATAGAAAGTCTGTGTTTATCAACCAACTTAGAGTAAAAGAAAAATATATATAGAAATCACTTATAAATAAACAAACCAAAGAGTAACAGCAATACAAGATCTTAGATTCATCAATTTCTCCAAACAATTAGATCTCTAATTAGCCTCTTTTACAGAGACAGATCCTACAAGGTGATACTCACAAATTTGCCCGCCATGAGCAGTTGGTGTGCTGCTCAAAATCTTTCCACCAGAAAACACATTTCAGGATCAGACATGCTATTCCCCAAAGACAGTCCTAGTGAGGGTATGTACTAAAAAACATTTTACCCATTAACTATATTCTAAAATGTCCACAGGGGTAAAAGGCACAAACAAAGACACCCACCCTGATAGATACTAGGAATGCTGTAGACTTAATATATATAGACTTTAGCAAAGCCTTTGACAAAGTGCCCCATGATATTCTGATTAGCAAGCTAACTAGGTGTGGGCTGGATAGAACAACTATCAGGTGTGTACACAGTTACAGAACTGCACTCAGAGAATGCTCATTAATGGCTTCTTCTCAAACTAGGAGGAAGTAACAAGTGGGCTACCACAAAGCTCAGTCCTGGGCCCAGTGCTTCTCAATATTTTTATAATGACTTGGATGAAGGGGTGCAGGGAACGCTTATCGAATTTGCAGATGACACAAAATGGGGTGGAATAGCTAATACACCGAAATAACAGAAATAAAATTCAAAAAGATCTTGATAGGCTTCAACATTGGGCTGAAAACAACAGAATGAAACTGAGCAGGAATAAGTGCAAAATTCTACATCTAGGGGAAAAAACAAACAAATGCACATTTACAAGATGGGGGGAATACGTGGATCAGTAATACTAATGTGAGAAGGATCTTGGAACTGTTGTAGATCTGCTGTAGTGCGACATGGCTTCAAAAAAAGCAAATACTATTTTTAAGGATACATTAACAGAAGTATAGTCTCCAAATGCACAAGTACTAGTTCCCCTCTATTTAGCAGTGGTTAGGCCTCATTGTGAATACTATGTCCAGTTTTGGACAACACACTTTAAGAAGGATGCTGCAAACTGGAACAGGTTCAGAGGACGGTAACAGGAATGATCAGGGGACTGGAAACCAAGCCTGATGAGAAAAGATTGAAAGAATGGGGCATGCATACCCTTGAGAAAAGAAAACTGAGGGGAGATATGATAGCACTTTTAAATACAGTAGTGCCTTGACTTACGAACTTAATTGGTTCCGGAACTCCGGTCGTAACTCGAAATGGTTGTAAGTCGAAGCACCATTTCCCATAGGAATGCATGGAAATGCAATTAATCCATTCCAGCCGAAGAAAACAAATCACCAAAAAAAACCCACAACACTGCAAGACCCATCAGAAACGCGATTAATCCGTTCTGGTTGAAGGAAAAAAAAAAACCAGAAAAGCAAACAAACACTGCAAGACCCATCGGAAACGCGATTGATCCTTTCCGGCCGAAGGAAAAAAAAAACACCGAAAAGCAAACAAACACTGCAAGACCCATCGGAAATGCAAAAAATAAAAAAAAAATAAAAAAAAATAAAAAAAATTAATTTTAAAAAATCACCAAAAAGCAAACAAACCGTGCAAGACCCATCGGAAATGCAAAAAAAGAAAACCTAAAAGCAAACAGAGTGCAAGACCCATCGGAAATGCAAAAAAAGAAAACCAAAAAGCAAACAGAGAGTGCAAGACCCATCGGACTGCAAGACTGTATCGGAAATACCGCAGGGTTATGCTACTTATAAGACTGTTCCACAACTTGCATGCTTTCTGCCAGTGTACACTTTCTGTCCCAAACTGTTGTGACTCACCCTCACTCCAGACTCCCAACTGATCCACAGGTCACCTCTGGTCAGAAAGCATGCTACGGCATGCCGGGCCAGGTGATGAATCCAACCCTCTTGCCTCAACTGCGTCATGATAGCATCAATCCAAGGGAAGCCTGTCTTGCCTTCAGCCCATTTTGCTAAGGCTTCAGGATTCCTGTCCCATGGGATCTGAATGCAGATTGGGTTTCCTTCCATGCGATCAAATTTGGGATTGTTTGTGGCAGCTGTATAAAAAAATTCTCTCCAGAGTAACTGGCCATAGAGTGACAGAGGTGGAGTGCTGTTCCGTTTCACCTACAGAAAGCAGGAAGAAAAAAGTACATACAAATAAGTCCACATTTTAGCATTATCAGCAGATGTACAAAGCCTAAGTTGAAAGTAATCTTTTAAGGCAGATTTTAAGCAAACCTGTTAATATCTTCAGGAGTCATTTACTCAGAGTACCAGGCAACAAGCATTATTCAGAACAATAGAGTTGTTCTCAAGTGGCCCTTTGCCAGAAATAATTACCTCGAGTCAGAATATTTCCTTTAAGTCTTCATTGTACACGAAGGCTATAGAAAGCCATGCAACTCAAGAGCAAAAAGTAAAGTCAGTTAAAAATACTTGGTATATATGGATTTATTAAAGTATCTGTACCCCACCCGCTATCATTGGATGTTGGAAAGAGGTGCAATCAATGAAACCATTTTAAAACAGTGCAAACAAAACAAAATTTGCAAATGAACAGATTGAATACCAACACACAACCTCATTAGCCTCCAAATGCTTGAGTGAAAAGTCAGGGTTTAACTTGGCATGTAAATAAAGTTGATACCAGCTGGGCCTGCAAGCAGAGGATAGTGCGCAAACAGGGAACTACACCTGAAAGGCCCTAGCTCACATCTCCATTAGATACCAGTAGCTGGGTTCTCATTTCTGTTCCTTTGCTCACTGAAGTGATCTTTTGTATTAAGGATTATTATGGCGTTCCGTTATCCCAGCAAGTAGGCCAGTAAAATGTACGGAAATGCTCTCTTGTTCCCTTTAGTGCCCAGTTCTGTGATTGGCCCTTGTAAATATTCATAAAAAGAGCAAAGACAAAAACAAATAATGCTTCCCTTGTCCCTTAGGATTCATGACAGAATGGCACAAAACCTGAAAAATGCATTGCTAGACACCTGATTTTTCTCTTGCTCCTTGAAAATTATAGGCAAGCTTAAGTGCAAAGAAAGGTATAGTCTCCTATAGCAGATAGAAGTGGCTATCTTTCATTCACTGAAATTGTCTTTGAAACTAAGAAGTGAGAGGCACAAAACTTCCCCCAGATTTTCCCTCAGTTTCTGGGAAAGGGCAAGAGCTTTAAGGGACTATCCTCTAAATTATAAAATATCCTCTGGACTACAGGATGATCTGATCCACCCAATGTGGAAAATGCTTGATAGCACTCATGTCTGCTTCTCTGTAATCCTTGCCTGCATTAACCATGGTCAATTCATACAGACTTCAGAATTCTGGCTTGTAAGAGTAAGACAGCTTGCTGGTGCACACTGCCTGATCACTCCCATGACAGGGAGGAGCATGTGAAAAAAAAACAAACAGAGTTCCATTTGTAAATCTGTTCGGCACAATGTTCAAATCCCACATTCTCTCCTGCCAGACAAAACAGGCATCAATAGCCAATAAATAAATAAATAAAACACTATAGCTTATATCTGCTGAGAAAAAACCTCCTAGAATGCTGGGTTTTAAAGTCACAACAAAATGTAGATGGAAGGTTTGTGATTTGTTTAGCCACTCCTGCTTGCAGGAGGAGAGATGACACACTGTGTACCAGCGTACTGCCTTGTTTCCATTACGCTGGACTTTTAAAGAAATCAAGACTACTGTTCCACCTAATGTCTATCTGTTACATTTGTGTTTATCAACCACCTCTGCTCCATTTATGGATCCAATGTGGTTTTGACCTCTAAAGTCTTTTAACACTGTAGGTAGGAACAAGGTATCTGAAGGGATAATACGTCTCCATATGCAGCTAACTGTACACTGACATCTTCAACAGAGGGCCTTGTGCAGCTACACCGATTGTTTGGGTTGAGGAAGAGGGACAATCTGGAGGAGGGCCTTTTCAGTGCTGCAATACTCTGTCCAAAGAGATTTGCTAGCCATTACTTTATTAACTTTTTAGCACCAAGTAAAGACCTTTTTGTTTCCTTGGGTTTTCCAGATACAATTTTAATCCCCTTGACTGTTTTATGCTGCTATTATGGTTTTTGTAGGTTTCCGTTTTTCACTGCTTTGTGTTTCTTGCAAATGGTCTGGGAATATGACAGAAGGAAGGCATAAAATGCTTTCAGTGAATAAACAGCCCCAGGAAAGTTCCAATACTCAAAATTATTACAACATAAAGTGTAATCTACAATGCTACAAATTACCGCAATGATACAATCTACTAGATGTGAAAGGAAATTGTACCACAGATAGAAGCTTTTTGCTGATTCTCACCTTTTTGTATAGTTCCCAGAGCCGATAGTAGAATAAGCGGCAGGACAAGCAGCCAAACCGAAGGTAGGGGCTGAGCCCTGTGGGACTGGCCAGCAGTGAATTGGCATTCATCCGTGGCCGTTCATAATTCGCAACCCATGCCTTGAAGATATGGGCAAGGGCAAGGGGGAGAGAAGACATAAAAAAGAAAAACAAAGTTGTATGAGCTTTTATAAACAAATGTCGCTTGCTGCAATTACCAACAACTACCAAGGGTATTGTCAAGTAAGAACAAAGGAAGAAAAATCATCCAAAGGTCATATCATACTTGGTAATGCCATGTATGCCACAGACAGTGCTTCTGTATCTTTGAAACATAGACCCCATGCTTAATCATCTGCCAGTAAGTGTCTATAAGGGATGTCTCTCTTCCATCTCACACAACATAAGATTAAATATGCCAAAATAGTGATGCAAATTTAGTTCCTTGTCCTTCAGATTGTCAGTAATGGAAATATATGAAAGGTTATATTTTTAAACACTATAGACATTCACACAACATTGATTCCCCCCCCCCCCCCCCCCCCCCAGTAACCAGAAACCTACGGGTGTTCATATAACCTGTGTAATCTTCTGCAGCTAATTGATGAGGTGTTGAGGGGTAAGTTTTGGTCAGATGCATTGTACAATGTTCAACTCTCCAACTGAGATACATCCATGCACCTCATCAATTAGCTGCAGCAAGTTACACAAACCCTGTGCAAAAATGAATAAGACTCCAGCCAGTGTGTTTTAATAGTAATTCTGTTGCTTTACAACGAAGATTGGTTGCTTACCCTTATTATTCTCCACTGAAATGCTTAAACATGATTTTGTGTTGTTGTTTTTTTTCAGTATACATGGCAAGCATTTAAATTCTGGTAAAAACAACAATACTGTCAAATGAAATTTGTCTGCATAGACAAGAGCAGCCTTCCCCAAGGTTGAAATTTTTTGGATTAATATGCCCATAAATCCTAGTAAGCACAGCCATTGGTCAGTCCAAAACATCTGGAGGACACCAGGTTGGCAAAAACTGTACATAAGAAATTAGGCTGGAATCCTGTTGGTGCAGCCCTGTATAAGGCTGGTGATATCACTAGCCACAGTTTTTATTTTTAATTTAAAGTTTTCTACGGATCCCTTTCAAATGCATGAAATAAGTAAATAAATAAGAAAGTTTTAGGGGGCTTCAAGACAGTTTGGCAAAGCCTTTAATGTCCAAAACTCACTGTCACCAGTTCCCAGATCAAAAGGTATCCCTAAGGAGCCTATTCGTTCCATAAAGCAGGATCCAAAGCTCTCAACTAGCAGGGTAATAGTATGAAATTTGACTTGGGAAATTAAAAAGAGTCAAGGAACTATAAAGACAAAACTCTGGCTTGAATAATGTCTCAGCAACAAAAGGATTTTCGAAATTTTTTCACCAATAAATATATATACCTAACAAATTCAGAGCAGCTCAGCAGATAGCACAGTATAAAGAAAAATAACACCATGAAGAGTGCTGTTCCTCAGGAGGACATTTTGCGGTAAGGATTGTATAGAATTACCTTTCTTTCCAAATGTTTATCTAGACGAGTTAAGGCTTCAGTCTCCCCTCCCTGCCAAACAGCTGGAGCAAGACCCTCAGTGGGGAAGCCTAAGAGAATGAGAATAAGGATTAATCTAGGATCCAGGCAAGAAGTCCATCCTCCACAGTTCTAAGTGAACTTTCTGATGCATGTTTTCTAATTGTGCTCTAGTCTAGACTATTCAATGTGAAATTACCACCTATAACCAGAAGAGGGCATTTTTGAATAGAGGCTTGCATAAGACACACATCCATGCTGCATATGCCATAAAGCAGTGGTCCCCAACCTTGGGCCTCCAGATGTTCTTGGACTACAACTCCCAGAAGCCTTCACCACCACCTCTGCTGGCCAGGATTTCTGGGAGTTGAAGTCCAAGAATGTCTGGAGGGCCCAAGGTTGGGGACCACTGCCATAAAGGACAGAATGAGGTTTTATTTTCTTCTACAAAACCATTAAATGATGAGCCTTAGAAATGTGTTAACAATGTAAAAGGAGGCTGGAAAAACAAAACAACACCATATAGCTTAGAGTACCAGAATGCTCATGTAAGAGATGGAAGGGGAGTGGTTCACAATAGCTCACTTCAAAATTTAAATAACCTGCATAGAAACAAACTTTTCAAATCTAGCATGTGGCAGTTCAGCCATCTTATCTCTGCCTGCCAGAAAAGAAATGACTGGAATAATAGGTTACAATGTCAGAAGTATTAGCAATCTTTAGAGGACTAGGGCAAATTCCTCATCAGAGTCACAGACAGAAAACATGCAGCAAGCTTTAAAAATGCTTGTATAGCTATATATTCATAAAATTGCTTAAGACCCCTTAAAGGCTAAGCTGACTCATTACCGTATCTCATGGAATCAAACTCTAGATTTTTATCTTGCACCAGATAAAGACTTCATTTTATTTGTCCTTAATCTTCCACCATTTGACTTCACTGAATGACTTTACCTTCTTCTAGTATGGGAAGAAAAATATTTCCCTATCTACTGTTGTACAGAGTTGTATATACTTCTCATATTCTCTTGCTACTAGCTTTCTTTTTTCTAAACTAAACTAAACTAAACTAAATTGAGAGTCAAAAGATCAGAGATAGGACTTTGTTATACAGTATTACATTGTAAGTTGTTTATAGAAACAGTGGTTAACTCCTAGCAGAAAAATAGTCACAGAAATACTGAAATTACACAATAGTGTTCATGTGAAAATTATGCCACAATTATCACACTATGTAGCATATATTCTTAAAATTACTACCTATAATCTAAGTCGTAAACTTGCATGGTCTGAAATCTGCAGTTAGTTTAAAACACAACTACTAAGTAGGACTCAGCAGGACAATCACCTGTCAGTTTATAGCTGAGTTTTTTGAAGAACAGACTTGTTCCTCTGAAAATTGTGGAGAAACCAATACTGTTAATGTTACATTTAGGATTTTTCCTATCTTCCAATATTTGTGTTTCTGGCTTACAACTCCCAGAATTATAGGGAGCTGGGAAATTCTGGGAAGTGCAGTACAAAAACACATACATACCTATCTCTTGTCCAAATCTATGTCTAGACCCAATCCAAAGTGCTCTTCTGACCCTGAAATACCTACAAGGCTTAGGAAGTGAGTATCTATGTCTGTTTGTAGGCCAATATCTTCAGCAACGACCCTTCCTTTGATATCCTTGCTGTCTTGAGGAGTACATGGGTGGCTACTGTGGCAAAAAGACATCTCAATGGTAACAACCCAAATAAAGAATGACTTCCCATCAACCTAGTTTGATGAACTTTTCTTTAACTTCCTTTGAGTTGCTGCTGGCAATTTTAATGCTGGTCTTTATAGACTGCTCTCTGGGTATTATTCCATTTGTCCTGTTATACCTTACGTTGACATATAGTAAACAGCTCTGAAAATTAAAGAGAGCTCAAATAAATAAATAGATGAGCAAATCTTGATTTGCTAAATCATGTAAGATAATTCCTGGACACTCAGTTTTTAAATGTGTAACTTGCTACTTCAAATGTTATCCTGTAATTATTCATATCTTCACTGTATAAAATAACTGAAATAAACTGGCTGCCAGGTAAAGTAGCAACAACTAATCAGCTCTTTTTTCCAAGCCCTCAAGATGCATTGATAATCTCCAGTCTGTGTTTCAGCTATAGCCAGATCAGGTCATGCAAGATGATGAGTACACTAGCTCATCTTGGAAGTGTTCCAAGCCTACAGAATGTCAGCTTAGCTGCCCTGCAGTTCTGCAACATACCCAGCTCCTCCAGGGATGGGACTCCATATGTGTCATCATGATTGTCTTGGATCTCGGTCTTGCATTTCTCCATTTGCTGATGTGTAATGGTGGGGACTGGCTTCTTGGGCAGATCCATGCGACTAATGATGGCCTGGAAACGCTTGTAGGTGAGAGGAGGCTTGTGTCCATTCAGCTCGATTATCCTGCAGAACACAGCACAAAGAGGCAGCTGAAGAACAGGCTTGCTCCCATGCAATTAGTAGAGAAACCAGCATTGTTACTAGTACATTTAGGAACTGCTCTTTCTTTCAGTACTTAATAGGAGGAAGAGAATACAAAATACACAAAGCAATGCAAATCCACGCTCTTTTATTCATTATCTCAACCACTTTAAAAGACCGATTATGTCCTCTTCACAACATCCGTGGCCCAGAAGTCTCACCTTGCCTTCTCTCTCATTATCGACTACAACATCCTTCAAAGAGAAACCTTATTCTTCATTACAGGGGCAATATCCTACAAAAAGTGCCAAGAAGCCTATTCCTATTGCATGTGCCTTTAGGGAAGTGATTTCATTGTTCCTCATAAGCCTCCTGATATGAGGAGTCTACCATTTTTTTAACCACAATTCTTTCCCTTCCTGAGATAAAAAAAAACCTTCTGCAGGGGCTAAAAATAAAAATAATCAGTCACTTTGTTTAACACTTAAAGACCTAGCTTCTTTCAGTTCGCCACAAGAATTATAAGAATGGTTCCACTATTTATGTAGAAAAAATTGGTAGGTATTCTGAACTCCACCATTTCATGTGACAGATGGGTGGTACTTATATTCCTGAATCTCCCCCCCCCCCCCCCACGATCATGCAAGAAACTCCTTGTGTATAATAAGTGCTTATGAGTGAAGGGTATGCTAAACCTCCCCTCCCCCCATTTTCTACATGCAGGGGGGCTTTTTTATATGAGGAAACATGCAGAAATATAATAACAACCTACAATTTGAAGTGGCAACATTAAAAATTCTGCCAGTTTCCTCTTTAAAGTTTGTACAATGGCCATAAACTGGGAAGGAAAAAACTAAGAATACGGAACAGGACAAGAATTAAACACAGATCCTCAAATTGTTGTGAGATGTGCAGTTTTTATTCAAACTAAAGAGTTTCTCTCATTCTGAGAGTTTGAAGTCTCTACTAGAACATTTTTAGTTCCTTTTAAGGCTGGGAAGCATTAACTCATTGAATTAGAAGCCCAGGAGCAAAATTGGCTGGTGGGGGCAGGGCTGGTGTAGTTGAAATGCCCAAGCAAGTTGGAAAGCTACAACAATAAAATATGATTTCTTAGGAGGTTTAGGAATCAAGATGGGTTGCATTCTCAGTAACAAACATGCCATTGATATGATTTAATTGTGAACCTTTAGCTACCCTTGGAGATGGCATATTACAGATTATACGTAGTATGTTCCATTTTCCACCAAAGCAGAATAGTTTCTGAAAATTAAGCAATACACAAAGAATCCACCTTAAGTCAGGACTGTCTCAGATCCAGACATCAGCCACAGTGTTCCAGTTATGACTAAACAAGGAAGGTATCTGGTTTCTGTTATAGCTATGAAAGATTTCAGGAAGTTAGCTAAAAAGATCTTGAAACAACAGATCTTTTACCTGGTGAAACAGAACCTCCAGAATATAATCCCCGCAAAAACTCTTGAAGCCTTTCACAAAGGCAGAAAGGAGAGAATTAAAAAGAGATGGCAAGAAGCAAGCCCCTAGATTATATAAAACTGAAGCAATGAAATCAGCTTCCTTTCAGCTTCTACACTGGTAGCTATAGCAGCTGGCAGCCACGTCCTCTCAGTCAACAACTTATGCAAAAGGGCTGGGCTCTCACTCCAGCGTTTCAGCAACAGCCATGTGCCTGCCCTTCCCCTACAGGCTGCACGTGTAAAAGGGAGGAGCTCCACACTACCCGGGCTTCTACACAGCTATGCTCACGTGTGCAGCTCTGTGATCCAGTTTCCTTGCAAGGCACAGGCAGCCACAGAACAGATGGTGGCTCCCGGCTTCACAGCAGTGAAGGCTTTCCCTAAGGCTTTTCTTCTGCCTCCTGAATTTAAGCAACCAGACAGTCCTTCAAATATGGGGAAAAGGTGCAGAGACTCTTCAAAAGCAGGGCTCAACTCTCTTGCAGGAGGAAGTGTGTAGGAAAACAAGAGTTGAAGAGTCAGCACGATGATATGAAAAGGACTGTGTCAGAGAATCAAGGTCACATACTGAACGCCCGGCTGTTCCAGTCTTAAGACATTCAGAGTTAAATCTCCACCTCAGCCAGACTCAAAAGGAGACTTTAATTAAGCAAGTCTCTTTCAGTGGTAAAACATGGAGCCTCAAACTGTTGTGAGAGGCACAATGTTTTTTTTTAACCCCCCCTTTACAGAAGACAGAAACAGTCCATATCTTACAGGTTTTGCCAATATGAATGAGGAGAAAATAACAAAACAATTGTAGATGTGTAATTGTGTTTCCAAAACAAAACCTCCACTTTCAAGCAATCAAAAAAACACTTTACAGTTGAGGGGAAAGAATACACTCATTATAAACAGCTTTATACAATTTTCTGTCCAATCAACAGGAGTTCTACATTTAAAGAGTGGCAACAAAATATTTTTGTTTACAGTCCTCTTTAGATGCATTCTAAGCAGCTTCTGAGGAAATGATGAAATAAAATCACATCTTTAATTACAGGAAGTCTCAATTTTATCAGAGTGATGATTAGTACTGGGAAAAGCAACAACTCTCAATATACCAGGTTGTAGAATTTGCACAAGACACCTTATAGACAGCCCAAAATTCATACAGTTTTAAAACTTCAAATGGGAAAACTGCAATAGAAAAGAGAGTCTTCTTAACAATGGTAAACTAAGAGGTAATCAAGAGATTTCTAAACTGTAAACATGGTGGGGATGCAGGTGAGTGAAAAGCTGTGTTAAGTGAACTTTCTCAAGCCTTAAAGAAGCTGTGTTTTGTACTTTACCACCACCCAATGTGCCTTATGTGGAAACAATGGACAGGAACCTTTCAGTGTGAAAGCCTAGCTGTGTTATTCCTTGTCTTAGAATACGCAGTTGATAACCTGTTTCTCAGTTTCCAGGGGATGTCAGAAAGCTGGTTTTTGGATGTGAGATGATGGGTACTATTAAGGCAAGCCTCTGGGTTCTTCGACCTGTTTGTGATAATTTGCTATGATTATCTGTTTGATTTCTTCATAAATTTTAAACTGTTCAATTAGAATCACATTGTCCTTATTGCTATGGTTACTTACAAGCGACCATGAGAGCTTTATTGGAGATGGGTTCTATTTGCTTAGATTTGACTTTAAAAATACAGCACCTTGCATATTCCTCTTGTTTTCATTTAAAATTGCTTCTACCACCGTGATAACACATTTGTACAGTAAAACTGAACACAATTCAGGTAGATAAATATTAAAAAAAATTGTAAACAACTCTAACAGTATAAGCAGTTGGGAAGTATCTAAACATTTTAAATAAATCTCTAGAACTAGGCAATCATGATCAGAACGTCTAAAATGAACCTGTATATCTGAAATACAGTAGTGTGTTAGTATGAGAATCCAGACTCACTTTGAACATGCACACTGAACATCTGTATATAAAATACTGAAAAACTGTAGAAGACAAAAAAAGCAGAGTGGTTTGTTGAAACCACTTTCCTTGTCTTTTGCTCATACACCTCTGTGGTGTCCCAAATACACAGTACATCTTTTTTCTTTGTCAACATCCAAATTAGATTCCAATTTTCTTTCACAATGTGCCCTACCTTAAGCAGATTGTATACCTACAGTAACAGTGGCCTTACTGTGCAGTACCTGCAATGATACTGACTATACACTGAGATCAGAATTCACAAATATTTTTATCAATACTTTGATTTCTATCCTCCCTTCCAAACAGAACTTGGGAGTTTAGCATGAACAATGATAACCACTGTTCTTATACAACTACAGCAGAGAAACCAAAGTCTTTGCTATTGAAAGAACCTTCCATAATCCTCTCCTGCTCTAATCATAAGTTTTATTTCCCTGCATCAACCATTTTATTTTCTCCTCAGATAGCATAATACTTTACTTATGTAAGCAGGTTTATATCTTACCTGTCCAGATCATAAAGAGTATGCGAGTTCTCTGTTATCACCTCTACTCCAGCTTCTTTAGCCAATTTAACAATAGCTGCATCTCTCTCTTTACCAAATGGTTCTGAGTCATATTCAAAGGTGAGACGGGTAACTCCCCATTCCTGTAAAAAAAAACATAAAAAAGATCACCGTATTACAAACCTGAGGTTCCATTCTCTGAGCCATTTGTCACCAAACTCGAGTGGAAGCCTAATGAATGATGGCAAAAATCCAACAGCAGAATCAGACAACAGATCTTGTTAGCATTAATACATATTTTAAAATCCACCATTGCCAGGACCTGCTGCCCTCTGCCTGAAAAATACACTGCACTTTAAGAATAATGGAGAGATTTTCTTAGCCCTTAACTTTAGGTCACTTCACTTATTATAATAGAAGCAGGTACACCTGACATAGCACACACTCACTTCCACCTTGTAATGTTAAGCTGACTAAATGGCTAACCCCCCCCCCCCTCAATATACAATATATCAAGCAAACACTGGGCAAAATCCTGTTGGCATAAATTTTCACAGGCGTAACCTGAATCAGGTGCCAGCAATATTTAATTTTAGAAATCTAATTTTAATTTCAAAAATCCCTACTGGATCGGCACACCCAATCCAAATTTTTGCTACTAAATGGTTCCCCTCCCCCACATACCACAAAGCTCCCCAAAGCTTCCCTGGAATAAAAGGGAGCCCTAGGGAGCTTTGGAACCTGAAGGGGAGAGTTGAGGAAGCTTTCTATAAAGCTGCATACACAAAAGAGCATTGCCTCCCCCAATTTATTATTCTATAGTTCTTTTCTTTCTTTTCCTTTCCTTCCTTAGAAGTTCTTGAAAAAAATTAATGAGCAGCATAAAACAAAATATTTAGACACCATAAAGTAGTTCAATTATCTTGGAGGATTGAACAGCAGCATCAAATTTATCAATTGTTCCAGAGAAATGAGGATTTTTTGTCTTCTAATAGTTTAGGAACAAGGTCTTCAGAGAGTGATGTTTCCAGAAAATTAAATAAAGGTTTAATAAAACACTCACAAACAAGTTGCATAAAAAGGGCAAAAGTATCTAGCCTAGTGTTGTTTATCTTGGGGTAAGGTTATCCTGACAATTCTCCTTGCATCTCCCTCGAAGGGACAATATTCAATCTCACATGTAAAAAGACTTGGCAGCAGCAATTCTACACCTCTAATGTTTATATACATCCTAAAACCAGAAGGGAATACTCATGATCACTATGACCTGGAAACAGAATACTTAATACTTATGGGCTTTTTAAAATATACATAAATCTATATATATAAGCCCTCCAAAATGCTGACTCTATTTTTTGTTCCTCTTCAAGTTTATCCCTGAATAAGCCTTAATGTATCCAAAAACTAGATTAAGCAGCTATAAGATTAAAAGATATGATGGTTGTTGTTTCCTAACTGATCTCTGTAAACAAGCTGGAGTAGCAAGAGAAGACGCAGATTCTGTGTCTGTTCCATCACTGGTCCTTCCTCTTTTTATCTTGCTTCATAGCAAAACTAGAGCTGTTGGCTACAGCAAGAAAGGAAGAAAGGAAAAAACAAATCCTGCATCCTCTATTATCAGTCTCAGGCATTTCAGGGGGGGAAATCCAAAGCGGAAACTCTAATCAAAAGTATTTTTTAATTATGTGTCCTTGTTTTCAGCTCTTTGCCAAATATTTGTTGTTATGTACCATCAAGTTGGGACCGACTTATAGTGACTCTAATAGTCATTTCAAGGTATGTGAGATATTTAAGGCCTAGTTTTTACCAGTTCCACACTCCCAGTGAGCTTCCACGGCTGAACAGGAATTCGAACTCAGGCCTCTTGAGTCCTAGTTCGACACTGGATCCACTACATCACACTGGGTATCCTTTGCCAAATATTAAGATGCACACTTTTCATTGTTACAGACTTCTCATATACTACCACTATCTAAACTTGCATCACAAGTCAAGCATAAAACACAATGCTTGACTTCATCAATTAAGCTTGGTTTCAGCAAAATGGCTTCTAATCTGGGCAGAGGCTGCTTCCCTATCCCCTACTCACTTATTGATATGCTTTGTTTTTTAAACTGTCTAATGTTTTTGATTAATCTGTTTATGTTGTAAGTTACATTTGTTTTATTCATTTGATTTTATTTCATTGTTAGCCGACTAGAGAGCTATCTGGAAAAGAAAGGATGAGGTACAAATAAAACAAAATACGGCATGCACGTTGACTTGTTTTTAATCAAAGTCATACAGATCAGCAAGGAAAAATACTCTATACCCTGTTTTCCCGAAAATAAGCCCCAGTATGATTTTTCAGGATGCTCGTAATATAAGCCCTACTCCAAAAATAAGCCCCAGTTAAGTGAAACCCCGCCCTCCACCATTGTGCAGCAACCAGAAGATGACATGACTGTAAAATAAAACATCCCCTTAAAATAAGCCCTAGTGTGTTTTTTAGAGCAAAAATTAATATAAGACCCTGTCTTATTTTTGGGGAAACAAGATATCAATTTATGTAAGCTTCCCCTTCATACTTCCAGTATTTCCTAAATGATGATGCAAATCCAACTATTACACACCATGTAAATATTCAACATACAATGCAATGTGGAAAACAGACAGGTTTAAACTTGTAAGGGGCCTCCCTTGTCAGAGACAGTCACACTGCTCTTTGATATTCTGTTACACTTGAATCAAAATGTTAAAATCAGCAACAGTGAAAGTAAATGTGAATTTTTAAGTTATAATCAAATTAATTCATAAACTGCTCAACATACAGTAAGTTGTGATCTTACTTTAAAGAGTCTTGGAAAAACATCTGTTGGTTGGCCTCGTACTACAAACAAGCGGGAGTTGAGTTTTCTTAAACTATTGTCCAAATCTTCCAGGGACTGGAGCAAAAACCTAAGGGTTAAAAACACAAAATACAATCTAACTGTGCTTAATACAATGCAATTTAAAGATACAATTTAACTGTGCTAGGCACTGTTAAAGGTCCACTGCTAGCACAACTAGATCTTGTCAGCATCCATCTTTTTTTTTGCACAATTTGTCAGGAGAGATAATTAAATATAGTAGAAAAGGGATCATTATATGACATCAGGGCAAGATAGTTCAGTGAGCTGCACACCTCGCTGTGGAGCATGGGGTTGGGAAACCGGATTCCCCACTGCGCCTCCCAGGAAGAGTCAGCCTGTGTCGCCATGGGCAAGCTGCATAGTCCCAAGAGTGCCACCAGAGGAAGGGAACAGTAAACCACTTCCGAGCACTCCATACCTAGAAAATGCTGGCAAGGGCCTCCATAAAGTCAGAATCAACCAGACAGCACATAATTATTACATAATATTGGAGGGGTATCAGGGATTGATATAATTACAAAAACATATTTATTTATTTATTTATTGAGCTTATATGCCGCCCATTTAGACATAGTCTACTCTGGGCGGCTCACAAAACGCAGAATAAAAACAATTAATATCAAATAACAATTTACAACATTTACACAGAACAAAGTAGATAAAGATAGAGAAAAAGAGAAAGTTACGTAGTGCCCGGAGGGAAGGCCTGTCTATATAACCAGGTCTTGAGTTGGTTTTTGAAAGTGCCCAGCGAGGGGGCCAGATGAATCTCGGGAGGGAGCTTGTTCCAGAGCCTGGAACATAGCTACCCTTACTTTCTTAGGTGAGCAAGTGGTGTTCAAGCACCCACCCACCAGCGGCTCATGCTTCTTTTTTGAGACATGCTAGCAGTTGCCGAGAGTAAAACTGAAAAATAAAATTCCTGACAATATATAGCTGTGGACAGTTGACTAAAAAGACGCATCAATGTATTATTATTATTTTGTTATCTCTTTTTAGTGTACTGTAACTGATTGGTAACAGTTAAAATCATCTTTGTGCCACTATGTTCATGGAAAGCTGGTTACGTTATCAGAAGGAGTAATTTTTTAGAAATCAAACACTTCCTATTTTTGTCCTGCAGCTACTCTTTAATCCCCTTCATTATTTGGAAGCTGTGGGTCAAAGGAAGTATTTAATTACTGAAAATTCTTGCAGCCAGTAATGTCAACCTTGTGATAACATCACCATGGCACAGCTCCCATGGCTCCCAAACAAGGAAAGGGGTTACACGGGAGCCATGGGACAGAAATAGGAAGTTTTAATTTCCAAAAATCATCTCCTTCTCATTGTGTCAAAAGCCTTCCGCAAGCATAGGTGTGCAGATAGGATTTCAGCCATTGTTCTTAATTTTATTACAGACATATTTTGTAAAAAATTTCATTCTATAAAGTGTCTTACATGATACTTTTACCAAGTATGTTTACATCAGAGGCAACCATATGTAGTATCAGAAGGATTTACCTTTATGCTGGGGAAAATAACATTATATGTGCATACATTTAGGAGATTAATATCTACATACTACAGATAGAATGCCTGGCATACATGTAATATCAGGATGGCTGCCCATCTAGTGACCTGTCTGCCCAAGTCCCATAGCACTGTGCCAAAGAATCTGATATTTTTTTTTAAATGCGTCTACCCCTCCTAGTGTTTGACACAGTATTTACTAGGCACGTTTTTAGGAAGTGGAAACTAGTTAGGAACCAGAATTCTTTTTTAAAAAAAATCTGTTCTATCAAGACATATCATATTGCAAAGTTAGTTCAGCCTTCAATACAAACCAGTAGATTAAAAGTAAATAATTACACTTGGCTCAGATGCTGTGGAAAACATGTCTCTCACTAATGTGAATAAAACATGGTGATGTCTGGGCTTGTTTTCTGGCTTCCCTCATCCTCCTCTTCTGTGCCAAGAAGACATTGAAAGCATTTGCATCTAGCTTTAAAATAAGCCATAGTACCCAATGATAACCAAACTTGGGGAACTGTGCTTTATTTAAATTCTGCTTATACAAGCCATGGTCTGCCACAATATTGCAATCTTGGCTTTTTAAAGGATAACTTCTCATGTTCAGATATCGTGGTTTACACTAGTCAAACACCCAGGTGCAAAGAAAGGAGAGTTCAAGGCTCATCAGGGCTCACTCAAGCAGCAGTCGTGTGACTGTCTGCAGAAACGGGAAAAGCTAGTTTTTTTTAATTATAGCGCCTAGAATCTAAGAATTAAAAGTTCAAAAAGTAACTTTCTGGTTTTTTATAACATCACATGCAGATCTTATATAGGCAAAAAGTAAAGACAAATAATAGGATCATTAAATTGCTCAGTTAACATCTGCACAACTTAACACTAATGTGTGTCGGCTTTTTAAGATATAAATTGCTAAGGCTTGAATCTAATAACAGGCTAACAGTGCTGTATCAGAATTATTTTCTCCTTCCTGCTCTTCTGAAAATACTCAGTACTGCCTAGAAACCAGTTCTGGAGGGGTTCCCAATCTTCCAAAGTAAATTTTTGAGGTATATAGGTGATTCCAGCAGGAAAGGGGATCATCCCACTCCATATCTGCTGACAGGATGCACCAACATATGTTTTGTACTGGATCCTGGCATACAATCTGAATTTTGTTTCTGTATTGTAAAATTGTGCACACAATACAATATTAACTATGTTTCCATCTTCAGAGTTCAATTTTAGAACTAGTATTTGCCACCAGGAGTAACTGTATTTCCTCTAATACAGTGGTTCCCAACCTTGACTCCCAAGATGTTCTTGGACTGCAACTCCCAGAAATCCTGGCCAGCTCAGCTAGTGGTGAAGGCTTCTGGGGGTTTTAGTTCCAGAAGACCCAAGGTTGGGAACCACTGTTAATACATGTACAAGAGAACCTATAACCTTCCCTAGTTTTCCATTGAATTCTTCTTTAACTTTTATGACAACTGTGTGTTATGTGTTGTCCAGTCCAAACCAACTTAAAAGTGACCTTAATGGGGCTTTCAAGGTATGTGAGATATTCAAGGAGACAATGCCCCCCACAAAGTGAGTTTCCATGGCCATGGTAGGGAACTCAAACCCTGGTCTCCTGAGTCTTAGTCCATCATTCTATCCAATACACCACACTGAGTATGTGTATGACATTTATGATTGCTAAAATGCTGTATGAAAGAAATTTGTTTATGTAAATTGCTACTTTGTATGCACACATTGTGGTGGTAAATTTTGTGTTTAAGTATATATCAGATGAATTTTTGTGGCACATTGGCATTATGTAATGTACCAATGCATGGCTGCTTGTTCCAACTCTGCACAAGTAGCAAGTGCTGCAGGCCAACCAATACAGCACATTCCTTCACTGTTGCACCAGAATGCAGAAGTCAGACTCTTCGATCTTTTTATTTTCTAAACCTGCCAGAATTTTATCTAAGCCCACAGTGAGGACAGGGATGTATACATAGCATTGATAGACAGAGAGAATTCAGCAGACTTGCCTCCTGCCTGAACTCATGCAATTAAAGCTCCAAGAAAAGCACTTCTCTCTTTACCTAACAAGGCTGCCTTATCTTCTCTCAGCTTAAAGAGGAGTCATAAAGATTACATAAAGCCTAAGGCAGCTGAGCTGCATACATAACTTGACTCTGGTAAACGATAGAATATACACAATTATGTTGAAAACTATTGGGAAGGTGAGAATGAATCAATACTATATAAAATTGAATTTATATTCCAAATAGTTTCAGAAGCAAGTTTTGTCTCCTCTATACATAGTTACTGCTGCTTCAATAATCAGGACAGCTAGTCTCTTTCTGCATCATGTGACAATTATACACACAATAACGTAGGCATGTTTCTTGTGCACTGATATTTTCCTCTTCCAAGCCATTTATCCTTTTACATTTCTAAGTTGGCAGTTTACATCTAAGAACACAGGGTATTCCTCTAACAGTGTACAAATGCTATAAAAGTGCTTTTCCAGCTTCTCCACTTAGGATTGCATATGTGAAAACCAATTTAACTATATACTAATAGAACTAGTAGGACAAGAAACATTCTCAAGATGTAGTCTCTACGCAACAGCTAAGCCTCGTCCCAGCAGCTATGTCAAATGCCAGTGACCAAATTACTCCCTTCCACTTTGGAAATCCTTTCTACAGCTATTCTACAACTATTCTACCTTTGGCTAGATGGGTGGTATAAAAATGAAACAAACAAACCAAGAAATCTTGCGTTTCCCAGATCTTTTACAGAGGCTGCAAAAATTCCAGGCTAACAGATTATCTCCAAATTATGCGTTGTGTGACACACAATCTAGAAATCACTTCTGAAGCTATACCGATTTCAGTGTAAATCTTACATGTATTTACACGAATGTATCCTAGTGAACATCACCCACTTTTCTTCAAGACAGATTGTGTTACACTGTCCTTAGGTAAATGATTTGTGGACTCTAATCCTAATAGTCATACTACTTTAAAGATTAAAAAAATTATACAAAAGAATTCAGTTTAACAACTAGTAAAATCAAACTCTCCCCGCCTGTGTCTCCTGGGGAGGAGCCAACACGTGTAGTCATGGGCAAGCTACACAGTCCCAGGATGCCTCCAGAAGAAGAGAATGGTAAACCTCTGTGTATTCTCTACCTAAGAAAACCCTGGAAAAGGTTACTGTAAGTCAGAATTGACCTAACAGCATGCAATTATTATTAAAATTGGATAAACAGAGTACTATAGACTCTGGAGTGGCTCATAGACTGAGCAGAGTCTGTGCCTCATTCTCAAATCTCCCCCTTGAGAATAACCTGTCTATGGTATTTTTAGATGTTTGTGTTTAATTTCATGTTGTCATCTTGCTACCCACTGTCATCATCCAGTTTAACTGCCTGTACACCTGGGGTTCTTAACTTGTCCAGCAACATTTTTTGCATCAAATAAATTTTACACAAAATTTTGTATGTGCTTACGTGTATTTTTCTGGGTAACAGTATGATAGTTTTCATCAGCTTCTCAAAGGGGTCCATGATTTTTTAAAAAAGGTTAAGAACTACTATCCTACATCAAGGGCTGGGGGCCTCTTTCAGAGTTCAATTACAGACAAGCTCTTGAAAGTTGTATTCTATTCATGAGTGGGTCCAAAATTACCGTTTCCCCCGAAAATAAGACCTAACCTGAAAATAAGCCCTAGTACGATTTTTCAGGATGCTCGTAATATAAGCCCTACCCCCAAAATAAGTCCCAGTTAAGTGAAACCCCACACTCCACCATTGTGCAGCAACAAGATGACATGACTGTATTTGAATAAATGTAGATTGTTGTACATGAAAAAAAATAAAACATCCCCTGAAAATAAGCCCTAATGCATTTTTTTTGGAGCAAAAATGAATATAAGACCCTGTCTTATTTTCGGGGAAACACGGTAATAGCATATTTAGCAGAAAGCCCATCTATCAGTACTTAAGAGGTGCACTTCAACTTTTCTGGGTGAAAAACACATACAATAGCTAAGAAACCATATGATGGTTTCACATGGAGGGGTTTATCTGAGAACTAGCTATCTGAGAAACCCCAGAAAGTTGGACTGATCTCAGGAGATTCAGCCCCAGAGCCTGAAGTTCCCACTCCTACAATAGATTATAGTTGCTTAAACGTGACTCAAAAGGTTCTCCAATATAGTCACCAAAAGAGGCACAGAAGGAAACAACAAATAAGGTCAAGTAAGCAGAAATGTCTGAAAGTGGCAGGAGTTAAAAGGTGGGCCACATTTGGGGGTGGGTGGGAAGAGAATGGACAAGTGTAGCTTTCCTGTAAGCAGCTGCCTGTCACTGTATGTCCTTACCCTATATATATCAGTAAATTAATTCGCTCTCTCCATATGTCAAATCTGCACATCCCAAGAACCATTCAGCAGAGAGGCACAACTGTGGCCACATTAAGAGAATCCTTATCAAAAACAACATCTGAAAGTAACAAAATACCCCTGTGGCACAAAATCAGAAAGCCTGCATTACTTCAGAGAGTCAAAAGCATTCTCTGAAATCCAAATTCTTCAGACTAAAATGTATGTAGTCTAAAAAAAAAAAAATGAAGAGTATCAATTTAATACACTCAGCATCACCAAACAGTATCAACCTCTTGATGTCACTGGGACATGCACTGCTCACTTTCCATATGTGTTCATCCTAATTTCTGCTTCTTTTTGCACATTTATTTTCGATCTCTTTTATATAAGTCTGTGGACCTGCGCGTCATCGTTATGACCACGACGGGCAGCAGCCTTGCCCAAAGCCAACCGTCGCTGAGTAATTAATTGCTCAGAGGATCTTAAGCGCTTCCTGACGTGAGAGCCGCGACCCGACGGAACAGGACCGGCCGGTGAAAGCCCGCAGGGCTGCCTCTCACCGGGCTTTGGAGCTGTCGCGCTTCTCGGGCCGATGTTTGGCTCCTTCACCCCGGCAAGAGGCCCCGGCAGCCCCCGGCGCCCTGTTTCGACTGCCCGCCCGCCCCCCCACCTCTGTGGCGCGGTTTGCCGGCGGGTGTTTTGACCCTTTAGCTACCAACTCCTTCCCTTAACAGAAACCTTCGCTTCACTTCTGAATCCCCTGTTCCTCGTTTTAAGGCCACAACTTTTACCCCGACCCCTGTGAGACATGTACGTGACGCTCTGGTCGTTCAGGTCACACAACACGAGTGTAGCCAACCGCGACGATAGGCCTCAAGCACGGCGGAGCCACGGCTCCACGACTTTTGCGAAGCTGCCCCCCCCCTCCATTATTTGTTCCTCCCTCCCCCCCTCCCTCGTCATCCTGCTCCACAGTCGCGCCAGAGTGAGTTCTTTCGCCCCGACCCACTCAACTCACCGCCAACGGTTGATGCCCACCGAGGAGGACGCAGCGAACCAAGGGTCCAAAATGTAGATACAGCGCACGGGTCCCCCATCACGGAGAGCTGCCTGCAACGCAGGGTTGTCGTGAAGGCGCAGCCCCCGGCGGAACCAGTGGACGGAGCAGCCGCCGGGCGGTCGAGGCGCCGAACCGGGAAGACCAGCCATTGCCAGAGCAGAGCAGCGCACCACCGCGGCCTCGGCTCAGCCAAACGCTCTGCTCCTCCCAGGTCCGCGCCCGCCGCCCCTAACCCGGGCTCACCCCCCCCCCCGCGCGCGAAACTCCGCCCGCCGACGCCCATTGGCCGCCTCAGCTACATAACTCGGCCGGCCCGAAGTGGCGCGGAGGCGGTGGCTCACGTTTCTGCAGCGTGTTTGGGGGGGGGGGGGGGCGGAGGCTGCGCCGTGGATGGGCGGAGACGCCGGGCATGGTCTCCGGGCCCGCCGCTGGAACCTGAAAACCCATGCGTTGGGTGTGTGAATCCAAAAAGTGAAGACAAGGGGGCTCGTTAAAGCATCTTGCTGCAGGTGGGAACAGGGGCGCCCCGAGTTTCGGGGGCGAAGCACGCTTTGTATGGAAATGCACCCTGACACCGAGTGTAAGATCTGACACGTGTTCATCGGGCGTAAACGAATTACTGGAGCTACTTTCTGCGCACCTCACCGCTGACACCCAGTCCTGTTGGTCTCTCTCCCACTCCATGGATACGTAGTGTGATGTAACACGCTTATATCAAAGCATACGCCTATGAGAGGCATGAAGCTTCCCAAATGGCGTGAGAAAAACTGTGCTATAATAAAGGACTCATGAGCCGAGCCCATTGCATTTCGCGAGCTCAGGAGTATTTATCCTCTACTGGAATATATGACGCCGGGAAGGGCGAAAAAGAGCCATCTCTCGTCGGTTTCCAGCACCCGGTCGTCGGAGGCATACTTGTTATACTATCAGATATTGCTTCGGCAGGTAGCCAACAGCAGATCTGCCCGTCCTACGTTTATGTAATCTCTTGAGTGCTAGTTATAGCTATCATATAACATCCTGTACCGCTCCTGTGATCAGCGCCTTATCACAGGGTGAGCCCTTCCAAATGACCTGACAGGAAACGAATGAGAAAAGAAGCGGAAGCAGACCTGTCCTCAATGCGAACTGTATTTATTTAGAAGAAAATTCAGGAGGCGGGCTACCTGGGGGTTTATACCACGCAGTAGCCTCCTGCTGGTATGGTTGGGATCTGTTTAAAACACCACCTACAAAAATATTCTTGTTAGAGCGCTCCTACCTGTCCCTTATGGGGATCAATCTGTCCCTGACTGGTCTAGGGTTGGAGCCTACTGTTTATTTGCAACAACTAGCATGGGTCCCAATAAACATGATTTTCTTGCTGTGACCTCAACCTAGATCGATCCAGTGTGGGATTGGTGTGTGTGTTCTTCCTGCACGTCACTGTTGATGTGTAGAGGGTGGGTGTGGTCTGGCATGGCTGTGGATGGCACCCTCTGTGCTTTTTTGAAGTGGGGAAAAAGGCGTTTTTTTTTCGTTATTTTTTTTTAATTTTAAAAAAAATGCTTTCCCACTATTGTGCTGTAATACTTAACATGGAAATTACTCCTGCAGCCCCTGGGCTGAAGGTGATATCCTAACTGTGGAGCTTTACCTGCTACTTTTGCAAAGTTGATGATGCTCAACATCTGTCAGTGAAGACTAGATATCACAATAATACAGAAGGCCACCATGTTTATAGAGAGAGGGGGTGGGTGGGAGAGAGAAAGAGAAAGAAATAAAAAAAATAAGTGCTTTTCAGAAATGAAGAGAGCCAACAGGTCACTTAGGATTCTTCAGAGATGAAATGATGCAGTGCTATGCCACTTACCAACAATTAATTTTTTAAAAGACAGAGAAAAGGAGAAACTCAGGGCTAAAACGTGGCACTCCATACCCTCCCCCTTTGTGTGTATAAAACCACAGCATTAGTGTCCACCCATGAGCAAATGGAAGCAGGTTGTTTCCAACTGGCTGACAGCTATTGCAAAAGAGAAGGCAGGAGGCAGAGAGTGAGAAGGTGAGGGGCACATCACGACCAAGTGGACCAAAATGGAGCATGTGCTTGACTAGATCGCAACTACAGGGGCTGCAGGAGTAATTTCCATGTTAACAGAAGGAGAAATCTAATCAAGCTCCACTGTTCCAAAGTGATCCAGATTAGATTGTTTCCTGTTGCTAAATGTAGCTGTACCCACTTCGAACTCAATATGATATTCACATCCAGCTACATATTATTAAATTATAAGAGTGCAGTTTTCACACAACACAAGCATTGATATTATGGTCATGTAATACAATAAATATGTGTCATTGAGTTGACTTTCCTACTGTTTTTTTAGGTATAAAAGTATTCCTGTGTAATTCACCAGTTCCTTCTTCTGGTGCTGCTGTGGGACTGCTGTGCAATTGGCAGGTCACATAACCCCATCAGCCATACAGTACATACTCTGGGTGATCTCAGCTGGCTCCTCTCCTAGGAATGACAGTGGGGATTTGAACTCCGAGCTCTTGGTTCCACAGCCAGGTGTCCCAACCAACTGATCCTCGCAATAAATCCCTGTAAAATCAGTAAACATAAAGGGATCAAGAGAAAGGAATGTGCAGTCTTGCAGATATTGCTGAGCTGCAGCTCTTATCAGTCCTGGCCAACAGCTGGCATAACTAAAGGTAAGGACAATGCGAGTTGCAGTTTAAGAATATCTGTAGGGCTACATGCTCACCACCTCTGGACTAAATATAAATCTGTGGCTATCATTGTGTCTGTTATGTGTCATCAAGTTGGAACCACTTAGAGCAACCCTAATAGGACTTTCAAGGTAAATGAGATTCCCCTTTGTTAGTTTCCATGGGTGAGCAGAATTTAGACCTTCACTCTACCCACTACACCACATTGGGTATTGTGTCTGTCATTTGACTGTAGAAATTCCTGCATAGGATCATTCTTCAGATGGCCTTATGAAAATGATTCTTTCTAGAAAGGTATTTGGGTCATAGCAAATTGACCTTAGTGCCTTCCTGATATATTATGTTTGATTTTTATGATATTTTTGGTGCTCTTGCTTCCATTTTCAAAGCATTTGATCACATTCTGTGTGGCTTATTAGTGAACTTTTATCTATTGTTCTCTTCCACCAAAAAAACTATTAATATGATATCAATATTAACATTACATGCATTACATAAATTAACATACCATATTAACGTTGTTGATACTGTTAATATTATTTCTGTGATTAATATTTTTTCATTGCTCTTAATTGCTTTTGACAGGAAGCCAAGGTAAACTGAAATAAGGTAAAATTAAAAATAAATCTTTCTTGCCCCCTGCCCCCTAGATCTAATGTGGCTAATGGAGGTTCCTACCTGCTCTGCAGAAGCTCCAAGGCAGAGCCTCCCACCCACTCTCAGTCCCTGAATGTTTTCAGAGACATAGCCTATTTCCTCCAGTGATTGGATTCCTCTGTATGTCATTTGTTCTCCCCGTCGCTAGTAGTGTCAAGGGGAATCTTTAATCAGTGACTATAGACAGTATCATAGAATAATTGAGTTGAAAGGAGCCTATAAGGCAATCAAGTACAACCCCCTGTTCAATGCTGGAATCCAAATCAAAGCAGATCTGACAAATTGTTGTCCAATTTTCTCATAAATGCTTCCAGCATTGGAGTGCTTACCAAATCCCAAGGAAATTGGTTTCATTGGCATACTGCTCTAATAGTTATGAAGTTTTTCCTGATATTCAGCTGAAATCTGGCCTCTTGTAGCTTGAGCCCATTGTTACATGTCCTGCATTCTGGAATGATTGAGAACAGATCCTGCTCCTCCTCTGTATGCCTACAAGTATTTGAAAAGTGATATTATCTCCCCTCAGTCTTCTTTTCTCAAGGCTAAACATGCCCAGTAGACATTACTTTTCTCCTGTCCCATTCAAGAAGATAAGCAGTACCCAAAGTTGGCCATGAATTCATATGGTATTTGTAGGGGCTGACTGAATCCTGACCTTGTGGCTTAGCTGGCTCCTGCAAGTAGCAGCTGAATATGCTTTTCTCTTCCTTTTTCCCCCTGCAGGATTTAGGTGGCTCCAATACTAGCCAGCCAGGTAGATGAATGACAACTGACAAAATCAAAAGTCCCATCTAATCTATTTTGAGTCTCAGCTTATTTGTCCTTATCCACTCTGTTACTGTACAGGCTTTGGTTCAGTGCATCCACATTAGACTAAGAGGAGAAGTAGAGCTGAATGTTTTCTGCATTAGGGTTGACAGCTACTCTACGTACATCAGAGGCTGTAATTACATTGACAAATACTTTCGGGTCAGCTCTGCAATTTTAAAAAAAGTGAATCCTATTGTTTAAAAAATAAAAGCAAGGGGGAAAAACTATAATACGCTGGTAACAGGTGCATAATCAGAGCTTGGAAAAATTGTGGAATGACAGCTCTCAAATTAACTTTTCCAAATTCTGCCCATAATTTGTTTGTTTGTTTGTTTATATACCGCCCATCTGGCAGCCAAGGCCACTCTGGGCGGTTAACAACAACTAAACAATAACAATAACATAACCACAAAAACTGAACAACATCCATAAAAATAAAGGTGCAAAACAAAAATACCATAAAATACAACAAAAAGTATAATAAAACAAAACAAAATAAAATAACATGAAAAGCATGGCAATAGATTAGATGCTACGTTATCGGAAGCACTATTGCATCAGAATGTTTTTTGATCTGGGAAGGACTTTCTAAATAACCATGGTTTTAGTAGTTTTTTAAAAGGTGCCCAGTGAAGGGACCAGGCAGACTTTGAGCAGGAGGCTGTTCCACAATTGCGGAGCAATCGCCAAGAAGGCCCGATTTCTGGTGGTTGTTTTCCAGGCCTCTCTTGGGGTCAGAACTCTCAGCCGCCCTGACTGAGACAATCTTACTGGACAGGCAGCCCTGACAGGAAGGAGATGCTTGGCTATATATCGAGGTCCTAAACCATTTAAGGGCTTATAGGTTAATACCATCACCTTGAAGCTGGAATTGAAGCGAATAGATAACCAGTGTAAGGTGGCCAAGGTGGGGGTAATACGTTGGTATTTTCTAACCCCACTCAGTAGTCTGGCTGCCTAGTTTTGGACCCATTGAAGTCTCCATAGCAACCCCAAGGGCAGCCCCACATAGAGCACATTGCAGTAGTCTAATCTGAAGACTACCAACTTATGGACCAACGTGGTGAGGGACCCAGTGTCAAGGTAGGGATGAAGTTTGGCAATCCACTTTAGGTCGAAGTAGGCAGATTGGACTGCAGACACTACCTGGGATTCCATTGATAGCACTGGGTCCAAAAGTATGCCTAAGCTGCCTACCTCATCCTTCATGGAAAGGGTCGTTCTCCTGAAAGAAAGGGAAGCACCCAGACCACAGACACTAGGGGGCCCAACTTGCAGGATTTCTGCCTTGTCCGAGTTCAGCCTCAGTCTGTTTTCCCTCATCCATCCCAGCACCGCATCCAGGCAGCACTCAAGGGACGGGACAGCATCCACTGCAGAAGGATGGAAGGAGAGATAGAGCTGAGTGTTATTTGCATATTGGTGACACAAAGCTCAAAAACTTCTGATGACCTTCCCCAGCGGCCTCATGTAAATGTTGAATAGCATTGGGGAAATGATTGACCCCTGTGGGACTCCACAACTGAGACTCCAAAGAGTGGACAGTATCTCCCTGTCTGAGGATGGCCCTCCAGGAAATACTGGAGCCAGGCCAAGGCCTGACCACCAATCCCCAACCCCAAGAGCCTCCCCAGGAGTATACCGTGGTTGACAGTATCAAAGGCCGCTGATAGCTCGAGGAGGACCAACAAGGACATTTTGCCCTTATCAGCCTCCCTCAAAAGGTCATCTTGAAGGGCGACCAATCCTGTCTCTGTGCCATGATATGGCCTGAACCCGGACTGGATCAAGGGCATTGGTTTCCTCCAGGAGAGCCTGAAGATGATCGGCCACCACTCTCTCCACCAGCTGATGATGGGAATGTTGGCGACTGGATGGTAGTTGTTAACATTGTCAACTGCCAGGTTGGGCTTTTTCCAAATCGGCTTAATGAGCATCTCCTTGAGGCTAAGGGGAACCCTGCCCTCAATGAGAGAACCATTAATAATAGCCACTGCCCACTCAGTTGTTAACAATCTGGCCGCTTTCAAGAGCCAGGCCGGGCAAGGGTCTAGTAAGGAGGTGGTAGCCCTGCAGCGATCAAGGGCCCCGTCAACCTCAGCTGACGTCACGGGCTGAAACTGTTAGAATTACTGGGCAAGAGGATACGTAGGATGTCTCGGCTCGATCTACTGATAAGGAGGAGAGATCTAGGTCCTGGCGGATGGCCACTACTTTATGTTTAAAAAATTATTATCACAATAATTATTATGAGGCATACAAACAAAAGCATAACAAATGTTCTCAAAATATACCCGTTTACTGTTTTTTATTTGCAATTTAACCTTGACAGTACAATCTTACACAGGTTTTCTCAGAAGTAAATCCCACTGAGTTCAATTTGAACTACTCCCAGATGAATGTGCATAGGATTTCAGACAGAGTGTATTTAGGATTTGAGTGCCACCCATTCCAGTCTAAACAGGATGCTCTTGTTGACGTATCTGCTAACTTGAGGCAATTAGTTCTATTTGCCCTGCTGCATAGGGTTGCCAACTGGCAAGAACAGCAGGTGAAGCTGTTCACAGCAGGCAGTGACAAACATTTTTACCTGCTAATGAATGGATTGCACATTGAGCTGCTGTGAAAGGCAGGGCTTCTGGGACTGACTGGAGTGCTGTCATTTCCAGTTTTATTAACATGTGGATTATGTGATGCTCCCTGTTCTCTTATGCTTATGACACACATGTTAAACTTCTCCCAATGTGAGAACTGATATGTAGAAGATCCTGACATAAGACAAGAGTTGGTCCCAGTGGACTTTTCCATCTCTGTGGTTGGTTAGCAGAATTACAGGTTACCTAAGACCTTGGTTTGATAACCTGTAATCTGTTCCTTTAGTAATGCTGGCTGAAACAGGAAGCAACTCCTTTGCCTCACAGCAACAACAGGAAATGGAAGAGAAAAAGAGCGATATTCAAAGAAGCAGCCTTGAGAGATATCCTTCATAAGCTAGAGTTGCCCATTTCAATTTTGGCAAGGCTTCTGCACTTGTAAATGCTGTATAGGAAGAAGAAATTGCTGCCTCTGAGTGCCAACCAAAGCTTTCAGCAGCTTGAACACTTGCTTGCTGCTTCTTAAAGACACAGGAAAGGGTGGTGAGAGAGATGGTCAGCTTTACCACTCTTCCTGACCTCAAGGAATCTGAAGACTGAAGTGAAGTGCTGCTGGCTGAAGTTAAACATTCCTTCAGTGTCATCAGCAGTACAGTATCTTCTTCCGCCATATCTGAGGGAGATGCATTGGCTTAGGTTGGAGCAGAGCTGGCACAGATACAGCCCTGTCCTCTTATACTTCACTGCCCCTTGCTCACTCCTTCACGTTGTACCTGCTCACTGCCCATGCATATAGTTTGGGTTCTTGGTATCCATTGGACCATCTCTCCTGAAGAACTCTGACCTATCTTACTGGCTCCTCTGAGGCCTGGCTCCTTAGAGTGTCTGCACTGAGAGAGGCCAGAAGATTGCCAACCAGGAAATGGGCTTGCTCGGTGGTGGCCCTGTTCCTTTGGAATTCCTTACCACTGGATGTTTGCCAGGCCTCATCCCTCTTTGCTTTCAGAAAACGTCCCAAAACAGAACTCTATAAAAAGGCCTTTCAAAAAATCTTGCCTCTAAGATAGGAATTTATTATTTTTTCTTTCAGTTCTTACTTTCTGATGCTATTTGATTTTACTTGTTTTTGCTGACTGTGTTCCATTTTGTTATAATTTGCTTTTTTAAATATATTGTTGTTAGGGGTGTCACTGTTCTTTTGGGTTTATTTTCTTTGTATACAGCTCAGAGTAGTGAGTTCTCACAAAGTCAGGCAGTATTAAATATTAAACAAACAAACAAACAAATCAGAAGTGGCGGCATCAGCATAAATAGCAGGTGAACAGAGCAGTGTACACAAATACACAAAATTCTTACTGGAACTGGTGCCATGTTGGCTGAGGGGACTTTGAAACATGAACTCCAAATGAGTGACTCTTCCATGCTCTGCCTCTGCCTGTTTGCTCAGTCAGTGGCCATTTTATGCATCTTTAGTGACGAGACTGAGTTATTTGTGATATTTTGCTCCTTGCTTTTCTTTGGTATTATGTTTAGTACTTGTTTCCCTGTTCCTGATGGTTTATCTTAGTTTTGTGTGTTTTCATCATTGTTGTTTGTATGAATTATTATAAATTTACTTGTATAAATCCAGAGAGCTCTAGTAATTTGAGAATCTGAAGTTACAATAAAAAAATGGGAAAGCCAGCCAGCCATTGCCTGGCGAGGGTATTGGCTCAGAGTGATGTGAAAAGCTCAGCCAGTGAAGCTGATGTGTTACCTGAGGTAGCCATTTCACATTGCCTAATGCAAGTGTTGGGTCCATTAGGCCCTCCAGAAGTTGTTGGGCTGCAGTCCCCATCAATCCTACCCAGCATGCCCCCAATAATAAGGGATGACAGAAATTGCAGCCCAACATCATACGGAGGGCCACACATTCTCGATTCCTGGTATGATGGCAGTGCTAGCCAGTCCTACATTTGTTTTATTGCTTCCATCTTTGATTGGATAGTTATTTAGTCTCTGTTTGCTTTCTTGCTCTGAGCGGGTTTATGACTTTATATGGAATACAAGCTTTCTTAGTTGCCAATTGCTCCAAAGTGGTACGTTTACCCAACTAGTTCTTTATATAAGTGTTTTCTTTTAGCACGCCCTCTTCCTCCAGTCATCTTATTTAAAAGGCTCTCAGAGATTTTCCAATAACAAAGTGCTTCCATTGCCTCTGGGAAATCCAAGGCAGGCAGCGACCTTTCCAGCTTCAGCTAAAGACGCCTGCCCCCATTTTGCAACTGGGCTGCTTATTAAATCACAGGTATAAAAATCTGATCCAGGGTGACTGTAGTGGATAATGGCTGGCAAACAGTCAGGGCACAGCCCCACAAAAGGGAGTGTCCCATCTTAAGCACAAAATGGTTTAGGTGCTAGGCAGTGAAGGAGCAGAGGAAACAGCACTAGCTATGCAGTATGAGTGACTCAGTGGGTTCCTGCAGGCTATTTTGATGTTTTGGTTGTAGCTTGGAGGCAAGCTGCTGACAGGTTTTCCACAAGTAAACAGGCCATTCCCAGCATTTGTCTATGCACATGCCAGTGGGAACACTCTGTACTGGAATGATGTATATAGTTAAGATTTGCCTCTGTAGGATCTAAGCAGCTCTACCTATACCACAAAAAGATTGACATAAATGAATATAAAATATCACAAGAGGAACGCAGAAGAACATATTTATTTTCGTGGTGATTCTGGTGAATTACTATAATAGGACAGAAAATATTAAAGATGTTCCTTTCTTGACTGAATATAAGTATTAAATGAAGCAAACTATTAAAAAGCAAATGAGAAATTCAAGGCAAGGATATCAGTGTACTAATGTGAACGAAAGAATGAAGGCATAGGTTCTGCAGAAGCTATATAATATGGCTTGTGTTATTTATTTTGTGTACAAATGATTTGCCTCACATTATATTGGCACCTTTATGAGACTGCCGATATTTGCCACTTTCTTATAATCTCATGAATAGTTTTTTAAAGACCTGCAAGAAAGAGATAAAAAGCTGTGTGGTCCTTGTATGCAATCCAAAAACAAGGGTGGCTGATACTCTTGTTAGACTAATTTTTGAGTCCTGCCAGACTCTTCTTCAGTAGGATATTACAGAGAGGGAAGAAGGGGGGCAGAAGCATTGGAAAACTCCCCCAAATCATGATCACATACATACATACCATGTGTATGCATGCACACCTCCCTGGGAATAAGCCTGGCTGAACTCGGTGAAAAGACTTTTGAGAAGATTGGATGTTTTAACCTATGACTTTAGGGTGTCTCATGTGTTTCAGTCTTCACATGGATGCTGGCATCATTCCACTACATATGGTTCACAGTCAAGATTTAAAAAACCCAAAGTGCTTCCTCCTCAATTGTAATTACATTCAGCACCAGCATACATTTAGCTTGCTCTGGGTCAACTACGGGTTCCTTCTTTGGGAGTTCCATTTGATTTCCATTCTCTGCATCCTACTACTTTCCCCAACTATTTAACTTTCCCTGCAAGAACTGGCAAATTGTTCTGTTCTTCTGTGTTCTTGGATTTAAACTTCCAGAAGCCTTCACCACTAGCTATGCTAGCCAGGATTTCCGAAAGTTGTGGTCCAAGGACATCTGGGGACCTAAGGTTGTGAACCACCTGCTCCATCAGGTTTCCCTCACTGTCTTTTTTTCAGATAGCCATCAGAATTCTCTATCCAACTTAATTTCCTGCAATTTCTATTTTAAAAAAATCACTCCAGAAATACTAAATCAAAATTTTATTAAATCACAGATCAGTGAAAGATTAATTTCCAAGTGCAAAACTAGAGATGTAAGGTAAGGATGGGCTCCGCAGTAAAAATACAAAAGGCAACAAGGCAAAAGGACTGAAACATTCCAGAGAGATTTGGGCTCCTGGAGCCCACAAAGCCTCACTCAGTAACCGAGAGTGTACATTTAAAAAAAAATTCTACTCCTCTGAATAGCCAGGGCATGCAGCCATTTTAGTTTCTTCAGAGTCTATGAAATGCAAATCAGGCTACAGGTCTACTCCATTACTCACTCTGGAGAAGACAGTATATTGTACCAAGGTACTAGATTTTCTCAGTGAATTTTAAAGAAGCTGGACATGATCACTCTCAGTACTATTTTTGGCCAAAGGAAGGATATTCCCCTTAAACTTGCTAAACAAATGACACTGGCAAAAATGCTCTGTAACTCTCACTAAACCAAATGTGTACACTGCAGTGTGCCCAAATTAACCCATCTTGTTGTTGCACAGTGAGTTGCAATCTTATCTTTCTTGATACAAATTTGCCCCTCAGGGACAGGAGAGCCACTCACCAACTTTTGACGCCCTTAGCTGTGCAAGAACTCATTGCTCAGTATACACACCTCCCCTTCACCAGAACACTCAGTTGCAAATGTGTTTTGTAAAATGAGAAGGCAGAAAAACAGATGTACCCACAGAGACCATTCTCCACTCAGGGCATGAAGAGCCAGGATTGTCTTCTTTAAAGGCTCTTATTCATTGTTTTTAATATATCCCCTCTTTATCAAGGGGGATAAATGAGTGCCTAGCTAGTGACCATTTTTCAGGAACACAGTAATCAACAGAGGCCTGTAGCTGAGTTCACCCACCCTCACCGACACATGTCAACTTCTTCATAGGAAACAGCTTGTGAACATTTCACCATACTTAATGTAGCAAACACCCTGCGTATGTAGGAGACCATGGCTTGCCTTTCCATTTCCATCTCTTACAACATATTTGCCGCTGCAAGATTCTTCTGCCTTGAAGTCTCTATCCCTTGGCTTTCTTCCCAGTCAGACACCACTCTGTGCCTGCACAGATGCAGTACATGTGCAAAATAAGGTAGTGGCTGGAGGAGTTTAGACACCAGCATCATTCTTCTCATTTGCTTTGGGAGGAGGTTCCATCTGCACTTTCTTCATCTCCACCCCTTTCACCCAAGTGTAGGCAAAGGAGCCACCTAGAACCATCATGTTACTAGTCCACCATAAGAAGCTCTTGGTTTCTTCATAATAGCAGACAGCCAGTACCGTCTGAGCACATGCTTTTGCTGTTCCAGACACGTTGTGTGTGAGAGGGCTGGTAAATTTTATTTGCAGTCCTGTCACATAGCCAATGGCAAAGCCAAACACCCCACTTAGGGTCATCATGCCCCAAAAGTTGACATTTCCCAGTTTATCAAAGTGGTACAGGGTATAGCACTCATTGGAGAGCAACAGGAGGGGAAAGAACAATACACAGGCATTGATGTTATTGTAGAACGTCAGGCGCCAGATGCTGCCATCCACAGCAGGCAGGACTTTCTTAGTGTAGATAGCATTCAGAGAAACACAGAGACTAGCCAAGATACCAAAAATTATGCCGGCCCAGGACAGAGTCCCTTCTGCTCCCTCTTGATCTATACCAAGCCAGAAGCCACCTGCAAGGCAAAGAAGAATGATGACAAACTGCTCAGACTGGTAAAACAGGATACCAGCTGAAGAACTAGGAACTTAAAACAAACAACCTGCAAATACTTTAACTTTCAAACACTGACAACTCAAACATATGACAGACATGGGGAAAGCAAGGCTATTTCCATTAGGCAGAACAATTGAAAGAGGGGGGCAGGAAGCAAAATGGGAAATCAGATGTCACTTCCAATAAGGCACTGACTCTGGAGAGGAATGGGGTGTGTGTGCAGAAGGCCTTCTAGCCTAATGGGACTTGCTTTTGCATCTAACAGCCAAAACTAGTGGTGGGGATCAGCTACACTAGCTCCAAGCTGGCTTCCCTGAGGAGCTTAATCTGGAACCTCTTGTTGGATGCTGGGGTTATGGATCTAACAGTAATAGATCTATTAATGGAGAGCTTCCCATGGGATGCTGCAAAATGTGGATGTACTGAGCCCCGCCACTGAAATATCCATCTTACTACTGTCCAACAGCTCTCCAAAGGAGCAGGGCGATAACTGAGCTGGAATAAATGGTTTCCTTTGGAAATCTGTAGATATACATTAAGAGTGGTTTTTCCTGCTTTTACAGGAAGAGAATTGTGAGTGCTAACTGCTTACAAGGAGCTTTGTATTCTTACCAAAAGATATGATATTATAAAACAAAACTAAAGTCACACTCATGAATAATTAAGGCTTCAGTCCAATCCATCTGAATGTGAAAGTAAAGCTCCACCAGATTTTTTTAGGTGGACCAGGCATTAAATTTAAGAAGCTGAACAGATCTGGGCCTGATTATACCCTGAATAGATTGTGGTTTCATTAAGTAAAAGGCTGGAAACAAAAAACACTGCTGTCTTTTCAGTTGCTCAACATCTCTTCTGCTGGATCAAAAACATTTAATTAGCAGACCCTAATTATACATTGCCAGGACAGTAAATGTCCACTTTTCAGGTTGCAACCCTATACTCCTGTACCTGGAAGTAAGCCCCACTGAATGCAATGGAACTTACTTTTAAGTAGACATGTATAGAATTGCATTCTTAATCTCTGTTTAGTACAGAGTATTATATCTTTATTAAAAGAAGTTAACAATAATTAACATCTGCACATCCTTTGTGGTAGGGAAAAATAGACTAGCTTTTATGCTGTTACCTTGAACACCTGGGAATAAAAAAAACCCCTAGAGGTTGGGGAACAGGTGGTCCTCTAGAAGTTTTGACCTACAATGCCCATTAGATTCAAACTGGCCAGTAGTAAGGTACAGGAGAGTTGTAGCCCAAAACATCTGAAAGGCCAAAGATTCCTCACCCATGTCTTCTACACTACAGAATCATTCAGAGAGAGAGAGAGAGTGTGTGTATCCAGCCAGGCCTTGCAGGCTGCCTCAAGCTAAAAGGCAGGGCATACCATATTGCCAGCAGAACAGGCTCTGGTCTGGCCACCAAGAAGGCGCTACCCACCAATGATGACTCCGCAGGTCAAGAGCGCGTAGAGGGACGTGGTTTGCTTTAGCAGCACGTAAGAGAGCAGCACATTGAAGACCGTGGTGAGGGAGCGGCCCACGTTGTAGAAGGCCACGCCCACGTACTTGAGGCACAGATTGTTGAAGGTGATCATGCCGATGAAGACAACCGAGAGGGGCAGGACGCTGCGGGACACCTTGAGGTCCATGCGGATGGAGGGGAAATCCACGTAGCCCGGCGGGCAGCAGGAGGCCAGCAGGCTCAGCGCTTTGCAAATGAGGACGGTGACGAGGCACTGGTAGAAAGTGACGAAGAGCGGGGCGTCCAGGCGCAGCGAAGGGCTGCCCAGCAGGTACTTGTTGAGGAAGACCATGGTGATGGAGATGAACCAGTAAAGCGAGACCACCGTGGCGATCCGGAGGGCTCGGAAGAGGAACGGAGGCTCCTGGCTGCTGCTGCTGCCGCCGCCGCCGCCGTCCTCGTCCTGCTCCTCCTGCTGCAACAGAGGCTCCGAGGAGCCGCCGAGGGCCATCTTAAGGATCGCTGATCGCTTCAACTGGACTCTGTTCATGGCGGAAAGGAGAAGAAAGAGGTGGAAGGCCGAAGAAGGAATACACTCTTCCTCCAAAGGTCCGCCGGCGGCCACGGGAATGGGAAGCGAAACTCCCGGAAGTCAGCCGATTGCCCGGGATTTCAGATCTCTGCAAGGATCTGGTGGCGCCACAGCGGGAGAAGGGGCGCCAGGACCTCCGGGTCGGGTGCCTCGGAAGCAGGATCCATTGCCGTCAACCGGCGGCAGCGGCGGCGGGGCTTGCTTCCCAGGCACCGCCCCCCCCCCCCCCCTTGGGAGATGAAGATAACCCCGGAGTCGCGTAGCAGGAGCCGCGAAGAGGCAGAGAGAGGGGAAAGGCCGGCCAACCCGCCCCCCCCCCCCCCGTTCCCTTCCGCTTTGCCGCAGCCCGCCAGTCCCGGCGCTCGGCTCCGCTGACGCAGACGAGGCGGGCGCTCGGGCCCAGCTCGGCTTAAAGGAGCCGCGGAGCCGCCCTCTTTGGGCGAAGGCGCTGCCGCTATCCGCCGCCGGGCGCCCCTTCCAGATCCGCAAGGCACCGGGGCGGTTCCGAGGGTTGGGGTCAGGGGTAAAAGGCCGGCCCTCTTGACGGGCCTCCGTCTTCAAACCCCCCCCCCCCCCCAGGGCTGCCATGACCCAGAGGCCGACCTAGGTCGCTGTTTGCCTGTGAGACGCGAACATGAGCTTGCAAACCGATCCAGTCGACGATCTCCGGTGTAAAATTCAGGTGTGTTCCCCCCCCCCACACACACACACTCGGCATTTGAGAGGGGAGCCGCTAGACTTCTCCCTCTGCCTTGCCTCTTTCAAACCAGGGAAAGGGGCGAACCTGCAGGATAGGCAATCGTGTTTGCCGCCCAAGCAGGAAGGTCTCCTGCGCAGACTGGCCCTCCTCCCCGTGTCTAGACGGCGACGACGGAGCGGAAGGGGCCAGCTGTGGTCCCCCCGCCCGCCGCCGCCGCCGCCGCCGAGCGTATCTGGGCAGAGAATAGCCTAACGAGGTCTGTGGAAGAGACGCCTTTCTCTTAATGGCATCGGGTGCCTGGGACGGGCCCGGCGTATCTTCTACACTACAGTTCCTCCCCAGCACTCCTCAGCCGTGGGCGCCCGGGGAAAGCACGCCTCGCCCCGGGAAGGGCTCCGGCAAGGGCCGCTCCTTGCACCTCGCCTGCCCGAGGCCACCGTCTCGGATCCGGATGGCGCGCCTGCTGGGAGCTCCCGTTTGCCCGCCCGCCCGCCTCTCGTGTTCTCGAGCGGGGAAGGCGGCAAGTACGTAAGGAGCAGCCGCCACCTGCCTTTCTCCTCGCCCACTTTGGCTCTCTCTTGAGGAGCGGGTTCGGCAACCAACACGACGACACCCGGCGGCCAGGCTGGCGGCCAGCAGAGCGGCAGCAGGGGCTGCTTCCGCGGCGCTCTCAAACGTCGCCCTCCCCGGAGACAGCGCCGGGGCTGGACCCATTCGGTGAACTTCTGGGGCTGGGAGGGCAGCCCTCCAGGACTCCCCGTGAGAGCGAGGCGTTCAGTGGCCGAGTGCACCCGGGTCACGGGGAGAAGGAGCCTCGTCGGCTGCCAGTCCGTGCAGACGGTGCTGGCCTAGCCTGACCCAATGCCGCGTCTCGGCGGGGTGGGGGACGCCGCGGCTTTCTCTCCCGACAGCCCCGCGGGGAGGCAGCCGGTCGGTCACCCGCTGGCTCACTTGCTCACCTGCTCACGGAGCGCTGGCGGGGGGCGGAGGGTGGGAGAGCAGCCATATTCCTTCCTCCCGGTCCTTCTTGGTCCTGGTTCTGGGACCCGCCACCCCGCCAATTTCCCCAGAATCCCTCAGACCGCGCGGCCGCCGAGAATTCTGGGAGCTGTAGCCCCTTTACCACCACCACCCCCAGTAATTTCCCCAAGATCCCACATGGGCTGCTCCAAAGAAGCGGGCAGGAGAGCGAGCAGACCTGCCTTCTCCCCTCAACCTTCCCCTGCTCCCACACTTTGGGGGCGTGGGCGTGGGGAGAGAGTGGTGCCCTGGAGGTGGCGGGAGGAGAACCTATCCGACCCAGTTCTGCAGGGATCGCTACTCACCTTCTCCTCGCTGCAAAGGCAAGTGGCTTGTTTGCCTTCTTGTGCAACCATCACTTTTACTTCCTGCATTGAATTTTGCTTCCTTATCCTCCCCTTGGTACCACCTCACAAAGAGAAATGCAAATAAAGGACGATCAACTGGACTCCTTTCCTCTAAAGCTGCCAACTCTCCGCTTTCTGACCATGCTCCTATGCTTCCAGCAGATCCCAGTAGATGGGACAGAAGCACCCACCACGTTTTTCATTACTGCAGCTCCATCGTGGAAAAGAATTCACAGAACTTAATTTAATTTTTCAGCTGTCGAAAGCATTAGAGCTTTGCCAGAGAGATATTTTAAAACCTAAAGCTGGCAGCTGTCTTGCCTTCCACTGCTCTTCTCTCATCTTTGTAAGAAAAAGGTTAGAAATACTAGTGCTTAATTTGAGCGGGAACTGGGTGGATTGTACAGCACAATCCTGCCTGTTTGCACTGAAGTGAGCCCCACAGGCCATTTTCCCCCCAATCCCCAACAGAGATCTCCAGCTGGGGGCAGGATCTCCAGCAAATGGTTGCTATGTGGTAAAATTCTCATCAGAAGGATACAGCCAACCAAGCACGTCCTGGGATAATTTGATTCAGTGCATAGGACAGCTGTTTGTATTTACTGAAAATGAAAGAGAAATCAGTGGGGAAAAGTGACAACCAACTTGTATGAAAATGTACTTGAAACACTTTTAAGTTCTATGGGGCTATTTGCTTACTATTGATGACTCTTGCAAACACAATTTCACAAAATAAATCTCTTCCTATTTGCATTCATGTAGCAGACAACATGAACAATTCTAACAACAAAATGCTACAATTTGTAGGGACTGGGTGGATCCATGAAATAAAAAATGAATCCTCATGAGTTCAAAAGGTTTCTTCATGGCATCCTTGCCAAATCACCATCAAGTCATAGATCTCATCTATGACCACAGATTACAAAAGAGAATTCATGGATTATTCAGTGCTTGGCTTTGCAGTGGTGCAAAAACATGGATCTTAGGCATGGATGCTCATGAATTTTGTGTAAGATGATTCCTAAAGCATCGTCCAGTCACAGATCCCATCTGTGCCCACATACTATATATACCACAGAAATCATGGCTTTGAGTGGCACAAAAACACCAATCCATGGCATGAATCCTTATGGATACACGATTTTTACAATCATAGGTTCCATCTACGCCCCATAGTAGATGGCTTTGCAGTGGTGCAAAAACATGGATCTGACACATGGATCCTCATGGAATCACACAATTTTTACACAGGATCATCCCGAAACCACTGTCTAATTACAGGACCCATCCGTGCCCACAGACTATACTACAGAAATCATGGGCCACCAGCACGTGGCTTTGCAGTGGCGCAAAAGCACCAAACCAAGCCATGGATCCTCATGGATCCATATGATTTTTTTATGTGAGACCATACCCAAACCACTCTCCAATCATAGATTTCCCACACACTACAGCATGGATTCTCATGCCTCCCTCAGTGCATGGCTTTGCAGTGGTGCAAAACCATCAATTCCAAGCATGGATCCTCATGGATCCACATGATTTTTACATCAGATCATCTCCAAGTCTATTGGCAGAAAAGTGTTCAGTGATTCAGCATGGTTATGGCTGCTCTCTCTAAAGAAATAGAGGATCCAAGAAGATTCTTGCCATGGATTTTATGTTTTTCTTCTCACTCTAGTGCTGAAGGGAAGTATAAGGCCAATGGTTCCAGTGGTTCATTCTTTGAGCATGAAGATGACCATGAGTGTTACATAAAGAACATGTTGGCCGTCATTAATCTTTGCCCAGGACTAGACATGGGGACGAATATAAAAAACAAATCGGGATATTCAGTGAATATCCCTGATTCATCAGATATTCGTTGCTTCGTATTCTTGGGGTCCAGAGACCCTGATGAATACGAAGCAACGAATATAACCCTTTTATATTCGTCGCTTCGTTCCCTATCTGCTTATGTTCCCACGGATCAGCTGTTCCTCGGGGGCATAAGCAGAGAGGGATTTTCCCTTCGGGCAGCTTGCTAAAGCCTGCCCAAAGGGAATCCCACCCCTGGGGCTGGGGGATGGCTTGGGTCCCCTTTCCTCCTCTGCTATGCACGGCATAGGAAGAGGGAAGAGATCAAAGTGATCCCCCAGCCTCGCTGCCTTTGCAAAGACAGTGGGGGTTGGGGATCTCTTGGGTCCCCCTTTGCTCCTCTTCCTATGCCCTGGCAGAGATAGGAAGAGGAGCGTAGCCTAATCTAAGCGATCCTCCAGCCCTGCTGCCTTTGCAAAGGCAGTGGGGCTGGGGGATTGCTTTGATCCCGCTTTGATCCCTTCCCTCCTCTGCCTATGCTGCGGGGGCATAGTGGGACTATGCATGAGGAGGGATAGCAGGACTCAAGCCTTCCTGCTTTCCTTTGCAAAGGCAGTGGGGCTGGGGGAATCTCTGCCTTCTCGGCAGTGGCCCCTCGCCTTTGGAACAACTTGCCAGTGGAGATCCGCCTGGCTCCCTCTCTGGGTGGTTTCAGGAATAAACTTAAAACCTGGCTATTTGGGCAGGCTTTCCCTCCTGCCGTATCTTAATTTCTTACACTTTCGCCACCTTGGATCTATAATATATAATATATGTTTTTGTTTTTATTGTTTTTAAATTTGTAAACTGCCCAGAGTAGACCTTTGGTCTAGATGGGCGGGATAGAAATCCAATAAATAAATAAATAAATAAATTTGATCCCTTCCCCTCCTCTTCCTATGCTGCCTGGCATAGAAAGGCTGTGGGGGCTGGGGCTGTTCTTTTTCTCCAGATAGCCCCATGGGCTGTCTAAAAATATATATATGACCGGACGAATTGACGAAGTGAGTCGGGCCACTGGGGGGCAATTCGTGGTTTGTGGGTCATCAAGTTTGATGGCCCACGAACCAAGACGAAGTGCCATTTTGGTGCTTCATCTCCATCTCTACCCAGGATCCATGTTAATGGGCCATGGTACTAGGGTTATCTGGCAATTTGGGATTTTGATGGTTCAGTCTTTTGGCAAAGATGGGATGTATGACTTGATGATAGTTTGGGGAGGATCTCAGTTTAAACTCGTGACCCACAAGGATCTGTGCCACAGATCTTTTTGGGTTTTGGGTTGTTGTTTTTTGCATCATGATTATCCTATGCAGTAAGTGTCTTGTTTTTTTGCTGCTTCACTCTATGAGAACAGATGGATCCACAATATCTATCTATCTATCTATCTATCTATCTATCTATCTATCTATCTATCTATCTATCTATCTGTCTGTCTGTCTGTCTGTCTGTCTGTCTGTCTGTCTGTCTGTCTGTCTGTCTGTCTGTCCATCCTGCCCTACTAGTGGTGAGGCCAGGCAGGTAGCAAGGTCCTAAACCATTAAGGGCTTTATATGTCAACATAAGCATCTTGAACTTGGCCTGGAAGCAAACAGGATTTTACCTGTATTTACAGGGGACATCATATAACAATTATATAGAGCAATAAAGGCCTGTGCTTTGGATTCATTAGTCATCTAATGAACCAGAGCCTCGGATCCAGATGTTTGCACAATGCTGATATCAGAGTCAGGGTTTTTTACCGTTTTTTTTTGGCTGTGGACACAGATGAGATCTCTGACTGGATGGTGGTTTAGTAGGTATTCCATGTAAGATTCATGTAGATCCTTGATGATCTCCATGTTCTTGTACCATGGTACACTTGTAGTTAGGAAGCTGTGTCTTTTTTTTTTTTTTTAATCATTGTGCATATATGAAAGAGATATACAAATTGTGGTGGTTTGGGAAGGATCCCATGTAAGCATCATATGGATCCATGCATATCTATGCCTCCGATACATGTATTTGTGCCAAAGCAATGCCATGCAGTGAGGAAACCAATTTTTATGGGTTAGTCTAGGGACATAAAAATTGGTTTCCTCACTGCATGGCATTGCTTTGGCACAAATACATGTATCGGAGGCATAGATATGCATGGATTTTTTATGGGTTAGTCTAGGGACATGAGAAGAGAAGACTCCCTGGAAAAGACCCTGATGTTGGGAAAGTGTGAAGGCAAGAGGAGAAGGAGACGACAGAGGACGAGATGGTTGGACAGTGTCATCGAAGCTACCAACATGAATTTGACCCAACTCCGGGAGGCAGTGGAAGACAGGAGGGCCTGGCGTGCTCTGGTCCATGGGGTCATGAAGAGTCGGACACAACTTAACGACTACACAACAACAACCAGGGACATGCATGATATGTGCAACCTGATTGTGATTAAGGTGGTGTTTTAGCATATATGGCAATGAAAAAAACCAGATGGACCTATGAAGATATGTGCCTGAGCTCCATTTTCTTATTCCATGCTGGTATCATGAAGCAAAAGATGCAGAAATCTTGTATTTGTGCCTGTTTAAATAAAAGGATGCTCTAATGGAATGTGCAGTATGTGTCCTGGAAAATCCATGCCTTGGATCCAAATATCTGTGATTGTTATGCTTCAGTAGAGGCATGGGTGACGTATGATCCATTCCCCCCAAACACAGAACTCCTACACTCCTTTCTCCCCCTTCCCTCCTCCCCCACCTTGTTTTCCCTGAGTCAGTCACACGCAGCTCAGCTCCAAAGACTCAACCTCTCACGTTGTAAAACCCAGGTAGATAAGCAGCAGTCTAGACAGCAAAGGAAGAGAAAACAAGACACCCTGAGAGGGGACGTGGCCAAGACTTCCAGGAAAAATACCCGGCAGCTTCAATTCTCCTACATTGACAAGAGCGACAGAAAGGAAAGAAGTAAAGTACACCAACATCCCAGAGGCTACAGAGTGCCTGCAGGCCCCTCAGCTTGTAGTTTGCGTAATCAGCGGTTGGGCTTGCTTGCTTAATGGTTCTTAGCAAAGTTTATGAAAAAGAAGGAATTGGGAGTTTTATTAAAGCAGTAAGGACAGCCAGAATGGCTGTGGGTGGTTTGTGTAGAAGGGCAGTGTCACAGTAAAGGGAATGATCTCTGTGTAGGTAATTCGTAGTATAGGTAAAAAGAGGCCTTAACGTGGTCTTTATCTTAATGGCTCTACATCATTGCCATGTAATGAAAATTCAAGGTTTTTGACATTACTGTAGTGCAGTATTTCAATGCTGCACTCTAGATTTACACAGACTCTAAAAATACGTAGTCTCAGAAATTTTGGCACATGGCTTTGCAGTGGTGCAAAACCTTGGATTCAAGGCATGGATCCACATGATTTCATATGATTTTTAGATTGAGTCCTCTCTAAACCAATGTCATTTCATAGATCCTATCTGTGCCCACAGAGTACAACACAGAAATCACTCGAGGCAGGTATCAAAACTGTAAGACATATCAATCCCTCCCGGTCCATTGTATCTCATGCGCTGATGGACCCATGTTTTCGGGGTTGTAGTCTGTGGGCACAGATGAGGTGTATGATTGTAGAGAGTGGTTTGTGGAGGATCCTATATAACAGTCATGTGGATCCATGAAGCTTTATGCCACAAATCCATATTTTTGTGCCACTGCAAAGCCATGTGCTGAAGGATCCATGGTTTCTGTAGTGTGGTCTGTGGACATAGATGGGATCTATGATTTGATGGTGGTTTTGCAAGGATTGCCCCTAAAAATCATATGAAATCATGAGGATCTGTTCTTGATTTAATGGATCTGCCTTTTACTTGCCTCTCAATTTGTGGCAGCTTATAATAACAATATAATAAATACATTGATTTATTTAACATTGGCTTGTGCAATACACCCTGATGATGATGTCCGTGGATTAGATCAAAGTGGGGAACCTGTTCATGGAATTTGTGGGGTGGGTCCTCCAGCTGCTATTGAACTACGCTTCCCATAAGCTCTAGGCAGCAGAGTCAGTAGCAGGGGCTGATGGGATTTGTAGGCCAACAACATCTGTAGATCACAATCTAAACCAGATCAGTCTCAGAATAAGTGTAATTGTTCAAGTCAAACATCATGACAAATTCAAAAAAATAAATCTCACATTTATTCAATAAGACAGTAAAAACATTGAAAGAAATAGGCTTTAATATAAATTAAATCTGTACACCCAAAGCTTTTCAATTTGCTCCTTTCTTTCTGTTTTTTCTTCCTGTCAAGCCACAACCTTGGGTTATTTGTCCCTTCAGGGAACACCAGCATGAGCTCCTGGTTTTCAAAAGGGCCATTATTTTAATCAGAGCTGCACTCTTAAAATTATAATTCTAGTAAGAATTGCGGTTAGTATCAGCAAACTCCTCCAGCAGCTATTTTTATGACTGATTGATACTGTGTAGTGCTGCTTATAGGCCACATGCTGCCCCCTGGTGGTGAAAAGCAAATACTTTCAGTTACATTTGTCTAAAAATTGTACATAGGTGTTCCGTCAATATTAATGGCAAGCTAGTCTGGGCTGCATACTATGCCCTCTGAAAGTGCATACTACTAAATTCATTACAATTTAGTAGGATGGCCTTTACTTCTGAGTTAACATCCAGAGCCCTGATTATTCAAAAAAATAATTATTATTGTCTCTCTCCTCCCACCATGGATCTTCAATGTACTGTTTCCTGTACGGCTGGGACTGTTGCAGAATATGAAGATTTTAGCCAGAGGGGGAGGAGGTACAAAGTAACAGTAGCAGGTTTTAGCTGAGAATGGCAATTCAAAAAAGTAACTTTCCTCCTCACTGATATCTCTTGTGGAAGTCATAGATGTAAAGTGTTAATAGGGTCTACTATGGTTGAATTAACAATATGCTTTATTCTGGAATTTACTGGGGCAAGACAAGGACAAGAAGTCATCGTGACATAGATCAGTTTCTTCCAGGTTACACCATCCACATGGTGCTTTCTCAGAAACGTGGCATTTTGCACCTGGCACTGTGAATCAGAGAGTGAGAGAAGGACCTTGCATATTATGTGATGTTACAGCCATGACCTTTAATGCAGAGATAATTCATAGTAACATGAGCCTTTGCTGGGAAATCCGGACACATACACATTTGCAGCTTTTACAAAGAAAAGTAGACTAGAACAGATTTTTTTCATGTGCAGTTCAAACCATTAGGTAATTAAATCATTTAAGTAAAAGGGCTTCTTAACTCCTTTCTTCAGAGTTGCATTTTGGCTACAGGTCCCATAATGCTCTGGCCATGTTGGAGGATTTGGGGAATTATATTCTGAAAAAATATAACTAAGCCAAGCCTTGTTCCCTCACTTAGACCATATTTCTCAATTCCTGATGGCATTTTGTGGGGGGGGGGGGGGGAAATCCCAAAATGTCCCAATCAGCATGTTGGCTGGGGCATTATAGGATTTTAAGGAGTTATTGTTCCCCCACACCCAAAAAAAGGGTTGCTGCTCTTTTTCACAGTCCTACCAGGACATGCTATGGACTGATGCTGGAACTCCTTCATGGAGAGTCTGTGTTGTACTCACCAAGATTTGCCCTCTCTTTATTGCTTGCAATAATCATCCCTACCAGGGATGACATCTCTGATTCTGCTAAAGCTCTGCACCTTTAGCATCAGCATCAGCATGGGATAGAAATCAACAGCACTGCATCTGTTGCTTAGCTTCATTCAGCAGAACACTGTCAGACTCAAGCTTAGTAGAGGTCAGTCTGAGTCCTTACCTGTACATTGGGTAAATGGCCAGAGTAGAAGAACTAGTAAACAGTAGCTGTATGTCACAGAGCATGCAAAACAAATCAGATGAGCCTGAACCCTTAGCATAAGAAAGTAAATATGATATAATAAGCATTACCAAACCCTCGTGAGCTGAGACTTGTGATAGCAGTTCACAGACTGAAGATTATTTATTTATTTATTTATTTGATTTCTATCCCGCCCTTTTAGACAAAGTCTACTCCGGGCGGGTTCCACCAAACATTATAAACTAAAACAGTTAAAAACAATTCAAAACAATAGTGATTAGTAATGCTCAAGATGGGAAAACAGAAAATTATAATAAGAATAAGAATAAAGTCAAGTATTGACAGGAGGGAAGGCCTGCCTGAAGAGCCAAGTTTTTAATTGGCTCTTAAAAACACCCAGCGAGGGAGCCAGGCGGATCACTGATGGGAGGCTATTCCATAGCCGAGGGGCCACTGCCGAGAAGGCCTGGTTTCTTGTTCTTTCTCTCTGGGCCTCTCTCGGCGTTAGGCCCATCAACCGTCCCTCCTGGCTATGGCGAGTGATTCGGGTAGATCTAGGTGGGAGAAGGCGATCTGCCAGATATCGAGGTCCTAAACCGTTTAGGGCTTTATACGTCATCATCAACACTTTGAAGTCAATGCGGAAGCGAATGGGCAGCCAATGCAAGGCAGCCAGAGTGGGAGAGATATGCTGGTATTTCCTCACCCCACTAAGGAGTCTGGCTGCCGCATTCTGCACCATTTGAAGCTTCCGCATCAATCTCAAAGGTAGCCCCACGTAGAGCGCATTGCAGTGGTCTAATCTCGAGATTACAAGCGCATGGACGAGAGTGGTGAGGGCCCCGACATCAAGATAGGGTCGCAGCTGGGCAATCCGCCACAGATGGAAATAAGCGGTGCAGGCCACGGACACCACCTGGGTTTCCATGGTAAGTGCCGGGTCCAGATGTATCCCCAAGCTGCACACCTCACTCTTTGCGGTGAGAGTCACCCCCCCAAAAGAGAGGGAGTTTCCCAAACCGCCAATGGAGGGGCCGCCCACCCTCAAGACCTCCGTCTTGTCCGGGTTCAACCTCAACCCATTCAGCTGCATCCATTGCAGCACAGCCTCCAGACAGCGCTGAAGGGACAGAACGGCATCCACTGAGGTAGGTGAAAAGGAGATGTAGAGCTGGGTGTCATCAGCGTACTGATGGCACGAAGTCCCCACACCCTCTGATGACCCCACGCAGCTGCCTCATATAGATGTTAAACAGCATTGAGGAGATGATCGACCCCTGCGGAACCCCACAATTGAGACTCCACGGGGCCGAAACACTCTCCCCAAGCTGTACTCTCTGGGGACGGTCCTCCAAGAAGGATCGGAGCCAGGCGAGCGCCAGGCCACCGATTCCCAGCTCGGAGAGCCTCCCCAGGAGGATACCGTGGTCGACGGTATTGAAGGCGGCTGAGATATCGAGGAGGACCAAAAAGGACATTTTGCCCTGGTCAGCCTCCCTCAACAGGTCATCCAACAGTGCGACCAGTGCCGTTTCTGTGCCATGGTGCGGCCTGAAGCCCGACTGGAACGGATCCAGGGCATTGGTTTCATCCAAAAGAGCCTGAAGCTGATCAGCCACCACCCTCTCCACCACTTTGCTAAGGAAAGAAACATTGGCAACGGGCCTGTAATTGCCAATATCGTCCACCGCCAAATTTAGTTTCTTCCTGATGGGTCTAATGAGTGTCTCCTTGAGGCCAAGGGGAACCTTGCCCTCCTGGAGAGACCCATTAATTTTCACTGTGGCCCATTCCGTTGTTATAGGCCTGGCTGCTTTGATTAGCCAGGCCGGGCAAGGGTCAAGAGAGGAAGTGGTGGCCCGACAGCGATCAAGCGCTTTGTCCACCATGTCTGGCATCACAGGCTGAAAGAATTCAAATCTCACCGGGCAGGACGGAGCGCTGGACATCTCTGCTCAATCCACTGCATTTTAAAAAGGAGAGAGATCCCGGCAGATGACCTCCACTTTAGATTTTAAAAATGCTGCAAGTTGGTCAGGTGAGATATTAGTAGGTTATTTATTTATTTATTTATTTATTTATTTATTTATTTATTTATTTATTTATTTATTTATTTAACTTATATGCCGCCCACTCTACCCAAAGTTCTCTGGGCAGCTTACAACAATTAAAATACAATAAAAATACAATTAAAAGATGAAACAATTAAAATACAATTAAAATAGATACTCTAAAAATTTAATAACTTAATAACTTATAATAATAACTCTAATAACTTATTCAAATGAAATAGGCTAAACAGGAATACAGTAGCAGCCCTGTGTATAAATGATGTGTACAATTTGGGGAGATGCGTGAGTTGAGAGAAGGTAATGCTGGTTAAGAGCCTTTAGGTGAAAATCAAAGGAAAGAGAAAAAACAGTGACATAACTATGGGGCTCTGTTACAGACCTAAGTGGACTGAGAATCTGCATGATGTCCTTTATGAGCCCTGCTGCCCCGCCCAGGTCAATGGGTCATCCCTCCATGGAGTTGATATCAGTGGGTTCAAACAAAGAGGGGCAACAGGAACTTGGAACTTGGGCAACGGGATCAATAATGGTTTGTTCAGATGGTGGTAACACCCCAGCACTGGTTATATCCACTAACCCTGGGTTAGTCTCATCTCCTTCCAACCTCCCAGTTATTTGCACTGGAGCTGGAGCCTCACTGGAGCGATGATTGATATGCCTACAGTGGGGACAGGGAGTGTGGTGGTTAGACAGTTCAGAAGGGAAGCGAGTCTGGGTCGGTGGCTGTTGCAGTTGTCCTTGCAATTGATGCTGGTGTTTCTTCTGCTGCTTCCTTCTCCCATGTCACAGCTGGGTCAGGATTGGTTCCCCCAGACCCATCCTGATTTGGCATTGCAGACTAGTCTTGTTCAGCATTTGCCCCAGTAGTGAGGGTGTGGTGATCACTGGGATTCTGATGCTTCTCCCCCTTTCCTTTAGGCATCTGCAAGTGGACCAAGACCCCTTCCAGGGGTCTTCCTTTATTGCGTAGTCCCACTCGACGTCTGGCTCTGCTGGGTCCTCTTTTTCCTCCTCCTCTGCATTATAGGCCTCACCTATTTCTTCCTGGGCATTGCTTCAGGCTACTTTTTCTTCTCCCTCTTAGATGGTTTCCTCTCTCCTCCTCCTCCTCTGACTTCCCCTCTATCTCCTTCAAAACCTCCTTTATAATCTCCCCATCCAGGTTAGCCCCTTTCTCCTTCCTTTCCTCTAGAGTGCTCCTTTCTGCTATAGCAGTCAACCATAGTATCACTCTTCTCCTAAGGGCCTGGGTCAGTGCTAGATGGCCCACTGAGGATGCTCTCGCCATTGTCCCTCTCACATCCTCTTAGTTCAGATAGTCAGATATTCAAAGACAGTAATGATGGGAGACTTTAATTAGACTGGTATGTGTTGGAAGTCAAAGTTGGTCAGGACTGCAAGATCTATTCAATTCCTCACTTGCATTGCTGACAACTTTATCTTCCAGAAGATGGAAGAAATGACAAGAGGAACAGCTATTCTAGATCTGACCTTCACTAATGCGGACAGACTAGTTGATGAGGTGGAAATATTGGGAACTTTGGGTGACTTCTTGGGGTTTTTCTTCTTATTTTGGAAAAAAAAAAAAAGGAAAGCCAAGACTAGTATAACATGCACTTTGAAGAGCTGGTTTTAACAAGCTTAAAGAAATACTGGGTGAGATCTTATGGTCAGATATACTGGAAGAGAAGAGAGTCCTTAAGGGTGAAGTAATGAAGGCTCAATCATTAATAGTCCCTATAAGAAAGAAAGTGGGGAGAAACCTGAAGAAGTTGGGGTGGCTGCATAAAGGGCTTTAGCATTAGCTATGCTTTAAAAGGGGGATATATAAGAAATGGGAGGAAAGGCAAATTATCAAGGAAATGTACAATGTGTGTAGAGAGATGGTTAGAAAAGCTCAATCCCATATGAGCTCAGACTAGCAAGAAAGGTCAGAAGTTACCAAAAAGGGGTTTTCAGCTTCTTATACGGAAGAACAGGGTAATAGGAGGTCTGGTGTGTGGAAAGGATGGAGAATTACTAATGAGTGACACAGGGAGAGGAGAACTGCTGACCATCTACTTTGCTCCTGCCATCTGTCAAAAAGAGAACACTCCCGAGTTGAGTGCAAGTTGAATAAAGGAGGAAGTAATGGGGCTGCCGCCCAAGATAGATAAAGGGGTGGTACGGAAACACTTAAGTACTCTAACTAATTCAGGTCTCCAGGGCCAGATGGACTGCATCCAGAGATACTAATGAGTCCTAAAGATACTTGTACATGTAATCACTGAGCATTTATCAATAATCTTTAGAATTCTCGAAGAACAGGTGAGCTCCTCCAGGAACAAGAGGCAAGCAAATGTCCCCATTTTCAAAATGTGGGGTGCGGGGAGAGAAGATGTACAAACACTGATTAGTGAGCTTGACAGCAGTATCAGAAAAGGCATTAGAAGAGATCCTTGAGTGGTCTCTCAGTGAGTATTTAGAAAAGAATACTATTATTTCTAAAAGAGTTTCTCAAAACCAAGTCATAACAGACTAATCTTATCTCTGATGCTGTAGACACGGCACTCGTCAGATTAGCAGATGATACAGAACTTGGGAGACAGAATCAGAATTCAGAAGTACCGTGATAGATTGGGAAATTGGGACAACAACAGCAGCAACAACAAAATGGGCTTCAATAAGGGGAAACGTAAAGCCCCATACTTAGCTGGGGAAAATGGGATGTATAGATATAGGATGGGAGACAGCTAGCTCGGCAGGAGAACTTGTGAAAAAGATCTAGGTGTCTTAGTGGACCACAAGGTAAATATGAGTCAATCGTGTGATGCAGCAGTAACCCCCATCCCCCAATGTTATACTAGGCTGCATTAATAGAAATACAGTGTCAAGATCAAGAGAAATAATAGTGCCAATGGTTTGATCAGACCTCACCTGGAATATTAGGACCATTTCTGGGCACTGCAGTTTAAGAAGGATGTGGACTAGCTGGAATATGTCTAGAGGGCGACAGCTAGGATGGTAAAACTTCAGGAAAGCAAACCCTATGACGATTGTCTCTGGAGTGTGGTGAATTCAGCATCATGGGAGGTTTTAAAACAGAGGTTGGATGGCTACCTGTTAGTGGTAGATTTCCTGCTTCTGCAGGAAGCTGGGTGCAGGACTCTTGTAGTCCATTCCAGCTATTCAATTCTATGACTGTATGATTGGTTGGATGGTTGTTGCCTTTTAGCCTCAGCATGTCCTGTCTACAAAGATGGTCACCTCCTCTTCCCATTTGATCAAGCCAATCCTGTGTCTTTCTTCAGAGTCAGTTCTTTGGTAAAGCCTGTTCTGGTCTAATGATAACTGTACTTCCACAGTGATATCTCTTCTTTGTCCCACCCTCAGTATCCAATTTGTGACCCTCTAGATGTCTGGGTGTTTTATTGCTTGTAGAAGGAAAATCTTACAAGCAATTTTTATGGGTTTCCATCTGTACGAGGTGAATCCAGACTCAGGTTGCAATGTCATCTGGGAGGCGTTGTCTCAAGCATCCTCTCTTGTAAGCGTGGTTGGAACTTTCCATCCCAGACCCCAAACAAAAGATTTGCTAGTTATTCTGTGTTTGTGCCCCTCCCTTGCTTGCTTGCTTGTGAAATGTGACTTCCTCTGGACTGGGGGTTGAGGTGGGAGGCAGAAGCAATTCAGAGACATAGCAACCTTTATTAGAAGGTTGGGGTTATGATTTAGTTTATTCACCAGATAGAAAAGGAGCCAATTATAGCCAAATTAGTCAAATTAATAGTTGTACCTGGTGAATAGATGTTTCTTCAGTTTGTAGTCACCTCAGAAGTCCTCGTGGCACATGCTGAGAGAGGCCGAGGTGGTGCTATTGAGTGGCCATTTGAGAATATCCTCCATAGTCCAGAAAGAATTAGGAAAAGGCTGCGTGGTTCAGGATTACACAAATGCAAGCGGACACAAATGCAATAGCACCACCTTGGACTCTCTCAACATCAGCCAATGTAGCTACACCCTAACTATAATGCAAAAGGATAGAGCAGAACAAAGATAGTATTTTGTTCTATTGATTTCTATTGTATACTTACTGTATGTTACTATGCTTTCTTTCTTTTCATATTCTTTCGATAACGTTTGAAGCCTTTTTTTCTTCACTGGCGTGTCATTGCCTTGGATCCCAAAGACAGAGACATGAAGAGGTCCCATGATGGAGGGGAGTAACAAGACTGAGATTGTAATAAAGAAAACATATTTATTGCTTAAAGAAATCTCTGTGATAGATACTATTACTGGAATTTGGGATTTTTCAGGAAAAACATTCCACTAATGATTTTTATTGAATTAAAAAATAAATTATCTTTTTTTCATTAAAAAGGGGTTGTGTGATGGTAAAAGAAAGGTGAAGAGGTGTGAGGGTTTCTCAGAATTCAGAAAAGAAATGTGATGCCAAAAGATTTGGGAATCAGTGCTTCAAGCAAGAAACTTGGAAGAGTGAACCATTTTACTGCCTTCTATACTGTGATTTTTTTTTTTAATGAGAATTGGTCCAGGAAAGGAATCAGTGCTTCTTTTAAGCTGCTCCAGAAAGTGCATTTCCAAGTTCAGGAACAGTGTATACAGGCAGAACGCTATCACATGTGTTTCCTTGCTTGCTCTTTTTTATTTCCCCCTCATCCATTTCTGAAATTACTGTAATTCTCCAAGGAATCTCCAGATCTATGGAACCAAACTAGATGACACATTGGTGGAATCCATGATCAGATATTCTTTCTTTTTCTCTTTTTGTTTAAAGCAGCTGCAATAGATGCTTACTGTCTCTTCAGTTCACATGACCTTGTGGAATCCAGGTTTGTTGATGTTCTGTCATCCCTAGTGGTCTACGCTGCTACCACAAGGTTATGCACCTCTTTTAAATTTTTCTTCTTCTTTTTTTTTAGAAGTTAGCTCCAACTTTTTAGTGTAATTTAAGCTGAATGTTAAAATGTACTGAATTCAGTATGTGGTGTCACCATTCACACAAACTGCCTGCTGCATACAGTGCAATTGAAAAAGTTATCCTAGGACAACAGAAGCTGTAGCTGCTATTGTTGTTGTTTAGTCGTTAAGTCGTGTCCGACTCTTCGTGACCCCATGGACCAGAGCACGCCAGGCCCTCCTGTCTTCCACTGCCTCCCGGAGTTTGGTCAAATTCATGTTGGTAGCTTCGATGACACTGTCCATCCATCTCATCCTCTGTCGTCCCCTTCTCCTCTTGCCTTCACACTTTCCCAACATCAGGATCTTTTCCAGGGAGTCTTCTCTTCCCATGAGCTGGCCAAAGTATTGGAGCCTCAGCTTCAGGATCTGTCCTTCCAGTGAGCACTCAGGGTTGATTTCCTTCAGAATGGATAGGTTTGTTCTCCTTGCAGTCCAGGGGACTCTCAAGAGTCTCCTCCAGCACCATAATTCAAAAGCATCAATTCTTCGGCGGTCAGCCTTCTTTATGGTCCAGCTCTCACTTCCATACATCACTACTGGAAAAACCATCGCTTTGACTATGCGGACCTTTGTCGGCAAGGTGATGTCTCTGCTTTTTAAGATGCTGTCTAGGTTTGTCATCGCTTTCCTCCCAAGAAGCAGGCGTCTTTTAATTTCGTGGCTGCTGTCACCATCTGCAGTGATCATGGAGCCCAAGAAGGTAAAATCTGTCACTGCCTCCATATCTTCCCCTTCTATTTGCCAGGAGGTGATGGGACCAGTGGCCATGATCTTAGTTTTTTTGATGTTGAGCTTCAGACCATTTTTTGCGCTCTCCTCTTTCACCCTCATTAAGAGGTTCTTTAATTCCTCCTCACTTTCTGCCATCAGAGTGGTATCATCTGCATATCTGAGATTGTTGATATTTCTTCTGGCAATCTTAATTCCGTTTTGGGATTCATCCAGTCCAGCCTTTCGCATGATGTATTCTGCATATAAGTTGAATAAGCAGGGAGACAATATACAGCCTTGTCGTACTCCTTTCCCAATTTTGAACTAATCAGTTGTTCCATATCCAGTTCTAACTGTTGCTACCTGTCCCACATATAGATTTCTCAGGAGATAGATAAGGTGGTCAGGCACTCCCATTTCTTTAAGAACTTGTCATAGTTTGCTGTAACTTTCCCTATCTCCCTTGCATTTTGTTTCCCTTCTCTTCTCTGCTATTTGTAAGGCCTTGTTGGACAGCCACTTTGCTTTCCTGCATTTCCTTTTCTTTGGGATGGTTTTTGTTGCTGCCTCCTGTACAATGTTACGAGCCTCCATTCATAGTTCTTCAGGCACTCTGTCCACCAAATCTAGTTCCTTAAATCTGTTCTTCACTTCCACTGTGTATTCATAAGGGATTTGGTTTAGATTATACCTGACTAGCCCCGTGGTTTTCCTACTTTCTTCAGTCTAAGCTTGAATTTTGCTAGAAGAAGCTGATGATCAGAGCCACAATCAGCTCCAGGTCTTGTTTTTGCTGACTGTATAGAGCTTCTCCATCTTTGGCTGCAGAGAATATAATCAATCTGATTTCGGTATTGCCCATCTGGTGATGTCCATGTGTAGAGTCGCCTCTTGTGTTGTTGGAAAAGAGTGTTTGTGATGACCAGCTCATTCTCTTGACAAAACTCTATTAGCCTTTGCCCTGCTTCGTTTTGAACTCCAAGGCCAAACTTACCTGTTGTTCCTTTTATCTCTTGACTCCCTACTTTAGCATTCCAGTCCCCTATAATGACAAGAACATATTTCTTTGGTGTCAGTTCTAGAAGGTGTTGTAAGTCTTCATAGAATTGGTCAATTTCAGCCTCTTCAGCATGGGTGGTTGGTGCATAAACTTGGATTACTGTGATGTTGAAAGGTCTGCCGTGGATTCGTATTGAAATCATTCTATCATTTTTGAGATTGTATCCCAGCACAGCTTTTCCCACTCTTTTGTTGACTATGAGGGCTACTCCATTTCTTCTACGGGGTTCTTGCCCACAATAGTAGATATGGTAATCGTCTGAATTGAATTCGCCCATTCCCGTCCATTTTAGTTCACTGATGCCCAGGATGTCAATGTTTATTCTTGCCATCTCTTGTTTGACCACATCCAGCTTACCAAGGTTCATAGATCTTACATTCCAGGTTCCTATGCAGTATTTTTCTTTGCAGCATCGGACTTTCCTTTCACTTCCACGCACATCGCAGCTGAGCATCCTTTCGGCTTTGGCCCAACCACTTCATTAGCTCTGGAGCTACTTGTCCTTGTCCTCCGCTCTTCCTCAGTAGCATGTTGGACGCCTTCCGACCTGAGGGGCTCATCTTCCAGCGTCATATCTTTTAGCCTTTTGTTTCTGTTCATGGGGTTTTCTTGGCAAAGATACTGGAGTGTCTTGCCAGTTCCTGCTCCAGGTGGATCACGTTTAGTCAGAACTCTCCACTATGACCTGTCCGTCTTGGGTGTCCCTGCACGGCATAGCCCATAGCTTCTCTGAATTACTCAAGCCCCTTCGCTACGACAAGGCAACAATCCATGAAGGGGGTAGCTGCTATAGAATCATATAAAGTCCTGTAGCTTGTGTAAAATTAGATCGATTTGTGCCTATATAGGAATTCACTTTGTGAGCTGCAATCTTGTGCACACTTACCTAGAAGCAAGTCCCACTGAACTGAGAGAGACCTAAGCCTGAGTAGATATGTATAGGATTACACAGTAATTGCATTAGTCACTAGGTTTATGCATGCCCTATAGTACAGGCACAAGAAATTAAGACCATTATGTAAAACACAATATGCTTAAAACAGTTCTCTGTCAAATGTTCTGCATCTGTTTCTGTCTGCAAGTCTGTTCTTCTCGTGACTCCCTTTGCCAGCAAGGATAGAAGGTTTGGGGAAAACTTGAAATGAAGCGAAAGCTACCTGGTTCTTTTGACAGAGGTGAGGAACCTCTGATCATTCACCAAGGAGAACTCTTACATGCTAAAATAAGAGACTAAAGTAGGAATGATCATTTTGCACCGTCATTATAGTGAATGAGGGTTGGGGATGGGGGACAGTAGGAGACCATTTTTCATGGCTGGAGCTATCCCAGAGGGGGCTCAGCGCTCTGCCACTCTGAAGCCGAAGGAAGGACAGAAAAAACCAAACTCCTTTCCCGGAGCGCTATGGGTGGACCGCGGCTTTGTGATTTATCGCCCAGGCCCTTGGAAGCTCTTGAAAGTGGGGTCTAAAGTGCTCATGAATAGTGGCATTAATTACTATTAAAAACACACATTTATATCTCTCTCACCTGCTTTAAATCCTGTGAAATTAGATTTTCCCCCTCCCACCGCCAGCCTCATTGGCAGCTTGTGGTACTTTATGGGCCTATAAAGGCTTGCAGTGCCTGAAGCCTATACTGGCTCTTATTTATGAGACCTATAACAGGCTTCCCAGCTGCACTATCAGAGTCCCCTGATGATTTCATTCCAGTTTCCCTTGCGTGAAATGATTCCCCGCAGAAACTGTGGCTTTGTGAGTTTTTGGAGGCAGGGTAGCATAAAGGGGATGGGGAGCTGGCAAGAGAGCAAAGCAATTTGCTCCATGTACCAGTGCAGAGTTACTGAGATTGCCACAAGCACTTGGTGTCTCTTTAGAATTGAGAGTTGAGGTTAGCGGACAGTCCTTTCCCAACAAAATATTCTATCGTCTTCTGCTGTGGGAGGTTGGACCTTCAGAGAAAATGACCTAAGGCTGCCTGCCTGCCTTTTCTTGTCACTCTTTCTAATAATGAACTTGAGTGAGTCAGGGCAAACATGGACACCCCCCCCCCCAAATAAGGTCGTGGTTAATTCAACAGCCTTGGGGGGCTCAGTACACAGATTAATATACACATGTGAATAGAAAGAGTGTATGAAAAATGTGATAGATTAAACTGCAGCTCCTATCAGTCCCAGCCCGAATGGTCAATGGATGTAGTGAGAGGTCTAGCGATTTTGTCACCTAAGGAAAATAGCGAGGTCTCTCACTCACAGCACCCTGAGGCATGGGCACATGCCCTCCAGTGAAATAGGAGGAGAAGAAAATGATGTCCCTCCAGAAGAAAGAGAAAAGTGATGCTTTCTTAACAAAACAAAAATACACACCTCAGTGAAAATGCCTGGGAGGTGTTGCTTCTGTAGTGCTTTAAAACTCAGCAGAATCTGTTGGGCTGGACATTTCTCTTGCTCTCCATCACATTATGAGTCAGGTTGACCTGTAGTCTGAGCCATGCGTGTGCCTCACCTCAAACTGATGCAAAGAGATGACCTTCTTCTCAGACCATGATCTGCCTGTCTGATGTGCAGTAATTTTCATATCAGACAACAGGATAAGCACACTGGGACTGACTTGACAGAATGGAACTGAAATGGGGTCTCAGTGGACCATTCTCTGCTGGTGATGGCAGAATTTGGAATATTGTTGTTTTTTTAAAATCATTAGTATTAAGGGTTGGAAATTCTATTTGTTGCTGTTGCTGTTCAAAAATGAAAATATTTAATTCACAGAACTAGCAGCATTAACTTATTTCTTAAACTACTGGTTCAGAAATAAAATAGGATTTCAGGGCTCCTTCACTTTTGACATTTGACATTGGTTCCTTCAGAAGTGCTCTTTTCGTTTTAAAATTGCCTTCCTCAATCTGGCACTTCCCCCGACATGCACTACAAATCCCATAATACAGTTATAAGTGGGGGATGGTAGTTCCAGTATGAAAACTATAAGATAGGCTTCATTTCCTTCTCTAACACAGATTTAAAAAAAAAAACATTAAAGGGAAAAAAAGGGAAAGGGCAAAAACAGGGACAAAATATTGTGGAACTCTAAAGTCTAACAAATTTATTTCTGTCTGTGCTTTCATGGGTCGAAATCCATTTTTTTCAGACATACCCTAACATAGGATCTCATCTCTGCACTCACAGATAAAGAGACACTTATGCACACCCAGTGAGATCAGATCTTCACAGAACGAATCATTTCTTTAACTCTTTCAAATGCGTATCAGTAGCAGAACATTAGAGAAGCTTTCCCTGAAAAAATGGACACAACAAGCAATGACTGAAGTTCTGGTTCTAGCTACCTAAGGTCTTGGCTAGGCTGCTAAACTGGAGCAGCCTCAATCAGGTATAATAGGGTTGCTTAAGGTCTTGTTCAGCTGTGGTATGCCATTTGGGGTGATCCTTGCATGCACATGGCATACAGACTTTAAGTGACCCTATTTAGCCCAACTCCTTTTAAATTGGGGGGGGGGACCTCCTTGCCCACTCCTATCTCCTCTTTCTGGGAGTAAACTTTCAATTTTTATTCCCCCACCCTCAGAAGGTATAGTACATCAGCCCTGCCCTAATTAGGCTTAAAAAAAAAAAACCCCGAACAAACTTTGCTTTCTCCTGCTCCCCTGCATGGAGGAGCAGAGGAGGTTTTAAACTTCCCAGTATCATTAAATGGCTATGTTGTCTGATGACACGCGCTGGGAGTGAACCAAAATAGGAGCCAAAAAGGTGTGAGTTGGAATGTTTTGTGAATGGGCTGGTTCTCTCTGGCACTTGTGTCATGTGGTTGCTGGAAAAAGGAGCAAACCATCCTGTCCCTAGAGAGGATCAAACAGCAGGACAAATCCCAATACAGTTGCACCCTAAGTTGGAGGAATCCGGAGCCATGACTGCCCCTTTCAGCTCTAGAGGACAAAGGTAAGATGTCTCCTCCTTGGAAGGAAAAGAAAGAGGTGTTAAGAAGGAAGTGAAACCAGCAACCGAAGACTAGCAATCTAAGGTCAAAGGAAGGTCAGCACAGGCTGGATCAAGTAAAGGACAGTCTAGAAATCTGAGGAGTTCCTCTTTCTATAGTCTTCCCCATGCAAAGTCATGCATCTTGTCGAATGTATGCTGAATTGCATCCAGTCACGTGCAAGAGGAGTCACTTGACCAGAGTTAGTTGTGCTCTCTTTCCAGGGAGGAGGAAAGTTGACCAAATGGAGTTTGTTGGCTCCAATGTCAATGGAATGGTGGATGTGCTCTAGGTTTGACTCCAAACCTTGAAGGAGCTATCCAAGTTTTGTTTTGGGTTCACCACAGCTCCTGTAAAGTTTGGACTAAGATCAAAAGGGATTCACTGCCCACTGACATCAAGGTCACTGGCCTCTACTGGTGTGGACATACAGACATAGCATAAGTAATAATTTTAACACAGAGAAATTGTGTCAGCTTTTGAAGCTACGGGAGGGGGCGGAATTTGATCCTAGGGAATGCTAGAGTATGTATCTGAATTTGTGTACCTAAGTCATGATAAATTTTTGTTTCCACACTCCTCAAACTGATCATTTTACTGTATAGATTGGTTCTGTTATTCCTGATGTACGACAGCTTTGTTCCCTAATGTTGCCTTTAAAATGAATTGTTAAGAGGGTAACTTGTTCTTTTCCCTTGCCAGGTTCAGAGCAGGTATATTGCTCAGGGGTTAGACCATGAGCTGAAAAGTTCAGATTTATCTCTTCCATGAACTCTCTGTGGGTCCAAATTAAGATGTTGAGCCTCTGGTCTCAACTTCAGCTCTTGTCCTCCTTCCCTGCGTCTGTAATAGGTTATTAGATACCAACATACCATAACACGATTACTGAGGAAGTGTATGGGATGAATAAGAAAAGCACAGTGTAACTAGTAGGTAAATGAGGTTGGAATTGAAACCAGCTCTCTATAGGAAAGCTATATGTCTGTCTTATATGTGCAGGAATATTTGTTGTTAAATAAAGCACTTCCTTCTATAGCCTTTGGATCCCTGGACATGTACCTGTTGTGAACCTTCATTTTAAGAGCTGTCCCTGAAACAGCAGAGTGCGACAAGTCAATGAAGGATAATGATGCATTTCCTTTTTGAGTTGGGAAATGCAGGATTTATCTACTATTGCTAGTGGCCAGAATCCTGTGTGCTATTTATACTGATGTTAAATGCTGGCTAAATAGCTCAGTGAGTTTGTTTGCAGAGGTTGGAAAGAAGGGAAGAGGCTTCAGAGCTAAAGTAACTGATGCGTGTGGGGAGGAGAGTGAAAATCACTCCCTCTTTAACTCCCATCTTTTCAGCAAAAATGAGGGTGTTGCAGCTGTTTGGTGACCAACATCCCTAGGTATGTACTTGCTTGGAACAGTTGCTTTCCAGAGCTAGGAATAATCACTTTTATGGCTTCCCAGTACAATATATGTGCTGGATAGGGGATTCTAGGAGTTGCTTTCCAAAAACAGGTAATGTTCCCAAGCTCTAGCTGGGTTGTCCTGAGTGGAACAGTGGTCTATAATCGGAGTGGGCAACATTCAGTCCTGGGATCCCATGTGGCCCTCAAAGGCTCTTCCATGGACCTCTCTTTTTCTGGCCCCCAAAATGGAGATATATCACTCTTTGAAATCTCCATTAATGGTAATTTCACCTTTTAAATATGCCACACGTGCCTCTTCACTGTTTGTTATGTGCTGTCAAGTTGGAACCAACATATAGTGACTCTCAGAGATGTTCAAAGTAAAGTGAGATAGGTTTTACTAGTTCGACCCCCCCACCCCCTGCCACAAATGAGTTTACATGAGGAATGGGGCTTCACACCCAGGTCTCCTGAGTCTGAGTCCATCACTCTGTCCAGTACATTACACTGGGTATCCCTCCTCTGTTCAATGTGTCCAGATTCAATTTTTTCAAAACTAGAAATGGACTCTCTCCACATTTGGGCCATCTCTTGTGGCCTGTGTGGGGCCCCTGGAGAGTCCCAGGGCAGACAATTTACTGCTATAACTGCCCATCTCTGGTGGACAGCAAACTACTTCTAATGAAGGTGTCCTATTTGTCCCAAGCAGGGAGATGTCACCGATTGTGGGGTGATGGTGGGGAGCAGCCACATTACAACCTGTTGGGCTGAACATTAGTGATTTGCCAGACCTGTTCATCACTCAGCAGAGGTGTGCCCTTCTCCACTGCAGAACTGCTTCCACTTCCTGCTACCGAAAGCTGTACATCTGGTAGACAGAAAAAAGTCTGCAGCAATTCTTTCCTACAGGCAAATTCTCCAAATTGCATCTGCTGTAGGTATATTTGGTTTTGCAGATATTTATAATATACGCAGCTCAGAATTGCTAACTGGTCCCCTCAGGGCTTTCAAAAGGAGTGAATAATCCTGGAGCATGTCACATCCAATTCAACACCCTGACGGGCTGTGTTTAGATTGAGGCTGGCTCGTTCTTTTTCCTCCTCTAGGTGGCACCAAAAGCTCCTTCTCTGGAGGCAGATCAAGGGATGGGTTGCTACTCCTGCTTTTACCATAATATATAATTATACTGTATCACTTTCTCTGATATGAGGCTTGAACTTTCAACATGGCATGTAAATCTAGCTCCTTCTTCTTTCATAAGTTGGCATATTTTAGAAAGGTGGCTAGATCTTTTGAGGGTGTTAGGAAGAAATTGAGCACTTAGCAAAAGCTGGTTTACAGAATAGGAAATAGATGCAGAAGACCCCTGTGCTTGCATTCTCCTTGGTTTCCTAATATCAGTAGTCGAGGGAGTCATTGCTCAATCAAATCTTATTTTTCTAAGAAGATCAATGTTAAAATAATGGTTGGGTTCCTGGATGAATTTCAAGTCTTAAATTTTACTATTCATAGAAAGAAGTGGAAGTTAAATTAAAAACCCAAACATGTGTTTGCTTCTAGAAACATTATTTTTATATTTATTAATTTAAAAAATTCCAAACTTTAGGAAAAGGTTAAAAAAAATAAAGAGCTCCTCTCTCCCTCTGTCCCCTTTCTTCTCTCATCCGTCTGCCCCTATTTTCTTTCCTCCTTCTCTGCCCCTCTGTCCTCTGCTGTGTTCTGTTTCCCCCCTGTGACCTGGTCTCTGTCCTCAGTGTTAGTGTGCAGGTCATAGAGGTTATAAAACTGAATTTTCAATGCTATTGGGGGTGTGTGCTTTCCATAACGCAGAGAGGTAGCAAAAAGCAGGGGGTTGCAATGTGAGCTACCATTAATTTGGGGGGAACATCCCTTGTACTGCATTTTTTTAAATGGATAAAGCAGGTTCTGTATGCTGTATGGAGCATACCTGTATGGAGAATTAGTGGAGGGAAATCGCCCCAGAGGGAGACCACAGCTGCGATACAAGGACATCTGCAAGTGGGATCTGAAGGCCTTAGGAATGGACCTCAACAGATGGGAAACCCTGACATCTGAGCGTTCAGCCTGGAGGCAGGCGGTGCATCACAGCCTCTCCCAATTTGAATAGACCCTTGTCCAGCAGACCGAGGCAAAGAGGCAGTCACGGAAGCAGCAAAATCAGGGAGCTGGACAGGGGACAGATTGTGTTTGTCTTCAGTGTGGAAGGGATTGTCACTCTCGAATTGGCCTTCTCAGCCACACTAGACGCTGTTCCAAGTCCTCCATACAGAGCACGTTACCATAGTCTTTCGAGACTGAAGGATGCCTAATACTAATACTAAAGCAGGTTCTAGTGAAATATTCAGGATGGCTTTCTACTTCAGGCAACAGAGCTTGTTGACACCTAATCAACATTTAAAATGCTTTCAAATTATTTTCTCTAAAAGACAAATACACATTGTGTGTGTGTGTGTGATGTGTGCAGTCAAGTCATACGCATCCAACAGAGACTCTAATGGGATTTTCAAGATCTAATGCCATCCCCACGCTCGCCTCCATGAGTTTCCATGGTCAAGCAGGGATTCAGACACAGTTCTTCTGAGTTCAAATTCATCACCATATCCACCACACCACACTGGGTAGTCAAAGAAGCTAGAACAACACACACAAAAAAGAACTTTCTCCACAATCAAGGACACTAGGTTCCTCATTGCACTAAATAGTTCTCCCGATGTTCAAGTGAACATAAGTAGAACTCCTTTTCAGATCTTGTTGCTCAGCACAAAACTGGAATGAAAGCTATATGGAATGAAAAAGACTTACAATATATCACAGAAGTGAGTACACCCCCTCACATTTCATAAATATTTTAGTATATCTTTTCATGTGACAACACTGAAGAAATGACACTTGGCTACTGTGACGATCGCCCCATGTCACTCATGCCACTCATAGTCATGATCTAATTTGCATGAGCCTATGAGAGGATTGGAGGGGCGGAGTCAGCGGCTATATGAAGGTTTGGCGGGAGAAGGAGGAGTCAGATAGAAATAGAGATAGAGATTGGGATGAGATCCAGATAGAGATCAGGGCTGGTTAGTCAGAGAGAGAGGAAACAAATACTGAGAGATAAAGCTGGTTAAGAAAATAGGTAGAGAAGGTGGTAATTATATGGCAAGAGAAAAGTATGTACTGAGAGACCTGTTAATGATTTGCTTGTGTACAAGGTTCATCTGAAGAACTTCTGTGATTATTAAATTTGCTTCACTTCAATAAATAAGTTCGGTTTGCATTCACAAGACAAGTGTTTTGACAAACGTCATTTATATTGTGGATTGAGGTAATCCACTGGTGGCAGTGAGGGGAAAACGTGACGGGAGCCTTTGTGAGGGCACAAGACGCAGGTGCCACAAGGGTGAACGCCACAGCTACAATGTAAAGCAGTGAGTATGAGTATACAGCTTGTATAACAGTGTAAATGTGCTGTCCCCTCAAAATAACACAACACACAGCCATTAATGTCTAAACCGCTGGCAACAAAAGTGAGTACACCCCTAAGTGACAATGTCCAAATTGGGCCCAAAGTGTCAATATTTTGTGTGGCCACCATTATTTTCCAGCACTGCCTTAACCCCCTTGGGCGTAGAGTTCACCAGAGCTTCACAGGTTGCCACTGGAGTCCTCTTCCACTCCTCCATGATGACATCACAGACCTGGTGGATGTTAGAGACCTTGCACACCTCCACCTTCTGTTTCAGGATGCCCCACAGATGCTCAAAAGGGTTTAGGTCTGGAGACATGCTTGGCCAGTCCATCCCCTTTACCCTCAGCTTCTTTAGCAAGGCAGTGGTCGTTTTGGAGGTGTGTTTGGGGTCGTTATCATGTTGGAATATTGCCCTGTGGCCCAGTCTCTGAAGGGAGGGGATCATGCTGTGCTTCAGTATGTCACAGTGCATGTTGGCATTCATGGTTCCCTCAATGAACTGTAGCTCCCCAGTGCCGGCAGCACTCATGCAGCCCCAGACCATGACACTCCCACCACCATGCTTGACTGTAGGCATGAGACACTTGTCTTTGTACTCCTCACCTGGTTGCCTCCACACACGCTTGACACCATCTGAACCAAATAAGTTTATCTTGGTCTTATCAGACCACAGGACATGGTTCCAGAAATCCATGTCCTTAGTCTGCTTGTCTGCAGCAAACTGTATGAGGGCTTTCTTGTGCATCATCTTTAGAAGAGGCTTCCTTCTGGGACGAAAGCCCTGGAGACCAATTTGATGCAGTGTACGGCGTATGGTCTGAGCACTGACAGGCTGACCCACCCACCCCTTCAACCTCTGCAGCAATGCTGGCAGCACTAATATGTCTATTTCCCAAAGCCAACCTCTGGATATGACGCTGAGCACGGGCACTCAACTTCTTTTGTCGACCATGGCGAGGCCTGCTCTGAGTGGAACCTGTCCTGTTAAACCGCTGTATGGTCTTGGCCACCATGCTGCAGCTCAGTTTCAGGGTTTTGGCAATCTTATAGCCTAGGCCATCTTTATGTAGAGTAACAATTCATTTTTTCACATCCTCAGATAGTTCATTACCATGAGGTGCCATGTGGAACTTCCAGTGACCAGTCTGAGAGAGTGAGAGTGATAACATCTGCTCCCCCTTCACACCTGAGACTTGTGACACTAACGGGTCTCATGACACCAGGGAGGGAAAACGGCTACTTGGGCCCAATTTGGACATTGTCACTTAGGGGTGTACTCACTTTTGTTGCCAGCAGTTTAGACATTAATGGCTGTGTGTTGCGTTATTTTGAGGGGACAGCACATTGACACTGTTATACAAGCTGTATACTCACTGCTTTACATTGTAGCCAAGTGTTATTTCTTCAGTGTTGTCACATGAAAAGATATACTATTTATGAAATGTGAGGGGGTGTACTCACTTCTGTGATATACTGTATCTACACCTCCTTTGTTTTTATTTCTTTAACACTCTTTACTTCAACAAATGTCAACATTTTCTCTGCAAAAATAAGTATTAAATGCATTCTGCATTCTGCACAATTAGAGAGGAGCAGAATTGTCATAGGAGTCTATAGGAGATGCAGGATTCTGCATTAAATGTCATATTCTAGGATTCGGGTGCAATGGGACCTTACAGAATGCTTGGTTGTGTACTACTAGATAGGTTTAAGAAACAGATGTAGAAAAGACTTGAATTAGAAAGGGTTCACACAAACATGTTCAGTTTTAGCATTCAGTCTGTGTTTTGTACTGTGTGACAGGCCTGAGAGCTGCCTAACTGGGATTGATGACTTTGTGTTTCCTAAGTCAACAGTCTGTGATTGCAGCTCCCAGCCAAAGCAATGGCAGTGAGAAATGTGGGACTGGACGAGAGAAAAAGGAGAGATAGAAATGTATGGATCCTTCTTCTCCATCACATCACATCCTTACAGAAGGATTTTGGAAAGTATTTGGCAATGCTGCACTGTCCATATGCCAAAGAGATGCCCTTTGAGAATGTGCAAAATAGCTAGCACTCTCAGTTACTGGAGCCATGAGACCCAGCCAACTTACATGGCAGAAAACCGTGCAGTATTCCACTGTGCTCAGTATGCTTTGGGTTCAAGGGCAGATGCTTGGCTGAAACTCACTAGTGGCATTGTCTTGCAGGCAGTGTCACTTCCCCTCCTGCCATCAGTGGGATTTCTCATTTGCTTTGCAGTGAAGATTAATAATACAAGGCAGAGGGGGTGAACCAGTCTGATATGGCTGTGCAGATTCTTACCCCATTGATAATTGGGAACCTGGCTGGTTTGAGATGCCAGTCCAGATGTCCACTCCACTGACTACCAACAGTCTGGATGATATTGAGTGGGGGGCATGGCCATGCCCCTTACCATCACTGGCTCCTCTGATGACATGCCCATTGACATTTCCACCTGGCATTTCTGCTCAGGATTCAGTTTTGTTCCCCCCTCACTTCTCCCAAATGAGGGTAGGTCAGAGTGGGAAACAAAGCCAGGTTTATGCAGCTGACAGGACTCAAAGTGCTGACCAGAGCTTGGCAAAATTACTGTTTTGGACTTTATCTTCCATCTCCCAAGATGCTCCCCCAGTAGGGAGCTGTCATTTCCCTACTTCCCAAGAAAGTCTAAACAAGATTCCTTATCACTTGCCATCTATACCATTCTAATATTTTGTGGAAGTAAAATCCTATACTAGTGGATGTATCCTGCTTAAAAACAACAACTAAAATAGGGGAAATGGTGAGTATTTCCTACCTCCTGTGCATCACTCATCTGTTTGTTTGAATCCATTTATTTATCCATTTAGTTATTCTATATTTTCCATCCATTGAACAGAACTATGCAGAAGGCATGGCTCTAGCTTCAGGGAATCCATGTGACCCCAGCTGCATGCATGCATGTAAAGGCAAAGAAGTTCAGGAACCTGAGGAAGAAATCTCAGATTATCGCAGTCAATGGAAAGGATGGTGGGCTCCAGAAAGAGAGATATTTATTTATTTATTTATTTATTTATTGGATTTCTATCCCACCCATCTAGACCAAAGGTCTACCATGAAACATCGTACACTACTGTTCTTTTTAAAAAAGGAGGGAGGAATGCTTTTCTCTGGAGGGATGGAGGGATGTTTGCTGGTCCATCGTCTGCCAACAGCCACAAGAACAGCAGTGCTCTCCAATGGAGACAGGGATGGTGGGGGCTGAGCCAAGGGAAAAGCTGCCGAAAGCATGCCAATGAACCCAGCTCCCCCCTCCTGCCATTCCAGCTGACTGCATGGGGGCATTATCACCCTAATTATATTTGTACTTTTTAATCTCTGGCTGTCGGGTTAGAATGATGCTGTGCAGTCTTGCGACCAGAATACTAACCACAATGTTACAGGGGAATTATGGAGCCCAGACATCCCAGGAAACAGACAAAGAAGGACAGATGAGAACGCTGAGAAGTGGCAAGAGTGGAGATTGCTCTTCTGGCTTCACCAGGTGGCCTTGGAGGGGGTTTTGTCCCATTTCTGCAGCCTAGCTAAAGGTCTGGATAATATATCAAGCCTTCATTGCTGGACAGTGTGGATAGCAAGGTGGGAAGGGAGACAGAATATGCAGCATTACCCTAGGAGTGAAGAACAGCACTCTGATTATGGCTCTGATTATGGCTCAGCCTAAGTTTGGAAAAAACATTTTTCTGAACTACAACTCCCCAAATCCCCCAGCCAACATGGCCATCTTGTTCTGGGGAGGTCTGGGGGTTATAATTGATTTCCCCCCCCCCAGGCTCTGATCCTGACATGGCCTGGTGCCCCTCTTTCTGCTCTTCTCCTCACCCCTTTATTTTACTGGGCCATGCTCTATTCCATTCTTCATTTCCTGCCTCCTCTGACTTTGCTTTCCCAAGACACTGATTGTTCTGGCCCTTTTTGCCTAAGATGTTTCATAGCAGCAGAGCAGCTTAGCCAAGGATAAGCAACAACCTCTAGGAACCAAACCACTCAGCAGTAGTTGGCTATTCAGCATTTCATAATAATGCCAGCACATGACCTGATAGCTCTGTGTCAGAGGTTTGTGGATGGAATGCACAAACAATAACCAGAGCTTATTGGGAAAGTTCATTTTGGACAACAATTCACAGAATCTCCCAGCCATCATAACCACTTAATTTGCTAGCAAAGCAGTTCTAGGAACTTATCATGAAAAATGTAACTTTTTAATGTACTGATTTTCTGAAAAAATACTCAGAATCTCCTTTCTTCAACCAGACGTGGTCAGAAACAGATGACAGAGATGGCCTGTGACTAGAAGAGGGAGAGGAAAGCATCTGAAGAAAGAAACAAAGCAGTGTGGTCCTTACACAGTCCAAAGGCAAGGACAGGCTACTAAAAATTAAACAAATTGCTAGCTTTCCACCTAAACCAGTCTTCATCTGGCTGTGCACTAATATACTGTGGCTAGTGCAGAAAATATATATATGAGAGTCCCAAAAATCTTGGCAGATGTCTGTGCCAGATCTGTTTCTTAAAAGTGAGTTCAAAAATGCCAGCTGCAAACACCAGTTAGGGATGTAGATTTCAGACTTCACGGTAGCTGTTGGTTGGATTTTCTCTCCCAATTCCTCAAACAAAGAGCCACCAATAGCCAGCATTTCCCTCCCCTATTGCCTTCTTTTGAAACTCAAAGTTCCTATTTGGGGGCGGGGGAGAGGGAAGGTTACACAGACAAATGGCAAACCATCATCAGAGAACTGGGAATCATATTTAGTCTATCCACCAGGTGAAGCCACACTAAAGCCAAATTAATAATATTACCTAGTGGCTGGAAGCAGTTTGTGGTACTGCTTGGCTGATGTTAAGTGCTCATGTTGTCTTCTAAATGATACTCTGGGCATACACTCCACAGTCCAGAAAAAATATCCTAGTTTCACAGCACAAGATTCTTTCACCTGTAGATTGTTGCAAATGAACTTGTTTTGTGTGTAAGGACCACACAGCTTTGCTTGTTTGCTTTCTTTGGTGATTGGTCTTCAGGACTTTTAAGCTCAGGATTCCTCTGAAGTCTGATTTCACAAACACAGAAAAACTTAGTCTCCTCTCTGCAACATTCCAGCTCTAATTATGGTCAATCTCTAAACATCTCTATCTGGCCACCTACTCTTGCTTTTTCCCACTAGATCCCTCCCCCCCCCCCCATGCCACCAGACCCTGTGTCCTCTGGAGTGCAGGCACTGAGTATTAATTCCCCACTAACAGGGGTGTTGTGAGTCTTAATTGCCTGATAAAGGTAACTGAATCTTACTGATTGTTCTGGTGTTATGGCATGGAGCCATTTAGAGCAGCTAATGGGAGCAAACATGTGGCTGTTAATATCTTCTGCCCATGGAGCAGCCCTGCAGACTCTCCTTGGGATTTAGACTCCAGCTTTGCCTCACTGCAGGCCATCTCTCTGTCTCTTAGTGAGATGGAGATAACATCTGCTTCTGATTGAGACAAGAGCACTCCTTGGTGCTTAGAGTATCCCAGTTTCTCAGTTTTTCCTTTTTATGAGAAATGACCTCTTTTAAGAAGCTGGGGTGCAGCAGGAATTTTCTCCTCATTGATGGGGAGAGAACGGGCACAAAATGGAGGCAGGCTGTCCAAGATGCTCAGATACCACACTGCTTTCAGCTTCTGAGACAACCTCTTTAGACAACCTTCTGTGCTTGTGCAGTTATATTAAGCCTTAAAAATTTATTTTCATAAAGGAGATCCTGCCTCCCCATCATCTTTGTCTTATTCTGTATTAAAATACAACCTCCTGTAGAGATTATCAGTAAAGTTAAGCCAGTGCATAAAATTCCTTTGAAGAACCAAGAGTCAATGACAATAACTAATATTCATCTAAGACAGATAAAAAAGGTCACCTAATAAAGGGTTTTGTCTGAAGGTTCAGCCACTGGAGGTGTGTGGCTCAGACTGATGTGGATTGGAACTGTGGGCCCTTTCCATCAAAAATCCAGAATTGCTCTAACCAAATTTCTGTGGCTGTTAGTTTCCCTTCAGTGTAATCTGGATTCTTCCAGTTTCAGTTTCTGCATCATCTTCCTCCTACCACCTTTCCCCCTCCTTATCTCTTATGCCCTCCCTGTCTCCACGCCTTGTCTCTTTCCCTGCTTTGATGTTGCCTTTCACAGTCTTTGCACAGTTCCATCATCAGGTGGCTCTTCTGCCTTTGAAAGACTGGCACATCCCAGAATGAGAGAGAGAGAGAGAGAGAGAGAGATAAAAAGAAAAGTTCCCAGTGAAGAATAAGAACTCCAAAGTGGAAGGGGTTGATTAGAGTTTCCAGGAATGTCATGTAGAGATCTAAAATGAACCCCAATCAATGGGCGAGGTAATCACTTCTTAAACAGGAGCAAATAGGATGTGTAGATGAGCCCATAGTAGAATTGACTCCTGGGGAGAGAAAAAAGAGTTTTTGGGATGCCAGTCAGGACAGATATTGGACAAATTTCCAGAGATAGAAAAGTTTCTTCTTGGTCTACAACTCCTGTAATCACCAATCTGGGAGACACTGGGAGTTGTGATCCCAAAAAGTAAGTTTTCCCATCTCTGATGCTTCTGTACTTGTAGAAGCCAGTGATTTATCATCAATCTTTGCTTTCCAGACACCATCATGGTCAAAAAAGATGTTGACTTTCCCACTCCAATGTGATCTAGCTTTAACTGCCATTAAGTGGAGATGGTAAGATTGGGTGGACAGAATAAGAGGTTAATGGCTTTAGGAGCAGTGAGTCCTTCTCCTTCTTCTCCTTAGCATTTCTGGATTGTGATGGGGGAGAACTGAAGTGCACAAATGGGATGGGTGCTGCTAGATGAGGGTCTATGCGGCAGTCATTTCAGGGGGGAGTGGAAAGATGGAGAGGGAAACGATAAAGGGAAAGACACATGATCATTGTCAATATGCTAACTTGTGGCTAATATATCTGCATAGGGGGCTGAGAAGCACAGACTGCAAGGTGGTATTTGAGTCAGGCTGATAGTGCAGTTATGCTTAGGAAGAATGGGAGATCTGAAAAATATTAGCAGTCATGAGCCAATGATGGATGAAACACTGAGAATGCAAACACACCTATATCAGCACCAGGCAAGGCAGAGTGTCTCCCGGAACCCCAAAGATTTGCTGGACAATAATTTCCCATCATCTGCAGCTAATACAGTTAATGACCAATGGCCAAATTACCAATGGGACTTCAGAACAAACTTTTGAATGTTTCAGTTTCCTAGGATATCGTTTTATAAAATCTGTAGCAGGTCCTACAGAAGAGCGGAGGACAAGGACAAGTAGCTCCAGAGCTAATGAAGTGGTTGGGCCAAAGCCGAAAGGACGCTCAGCTGTGGACGTGCGTGAAAGTGAAAGGGAAGTCTGATGTTGCAAAGAAAAATACTGCATAGGAACCTGGAATGTAAGATCTATGAACCTTGGTAAGCTGGATGTGGTCAAATAGGAGATGGCAAGAATCAACATTGACATCCTGGGCGTCAGTGAACTAAAATGGACAGGAATGGGCGAATTCAATTCAGACGATTATCATATCTACTATTGTGGGCAAGAATACCATAGAGGAAATGGAGTAGCCCTCATAGTCAACAAAAGAGAGGGAAAAGCTGTACTGGGACACAATCTCAAAAATGATAGAATGATTTCAATACGAATCCAAGGCAGACCTTTCAACATCACAGTCATCCATGCTTATGCACCAACCACCCATGCTGAAGAGGCTGAAATTGACCAATTCTATGAAGACTTACAACACCTTCTAGAACTGACACCAAAGAAAGATGTTCTTCTCATTATAGGGGACTGGAATGCTAAAGTAGGAAGTCAAGAGATAAAAGGAACAACAGGTAAGTTTGGCCTTGGAGTTCAAAACGAAGCAGGGCAAAGGCTAAGAGAGTTTTGTCAAGAGAACGAGCTGGTCATCACAAACACTCTTTTCCAACAACACAAGAGGTGACTCTACACATGGACATCACCAGATGGGCAATACCAAAATCAGATTGATTATATTCTCTGCAGCCAAAGATGGAGAAGCTCTATACAGTCAGCAAAAACAAGATCTGGAGCTGATTGTGGCTCTGATCATCAGCTTCTTATAGCAAAATTCAAGCTTAAACTGAAGAAAGTAGGAAAAACCACTGGGCTAGTCAGGTATAATCTAAACCAAATCCCTTATGAGTACACAGTGGAAGTGAAGAACAGATTTAAGGAACTAGATTTGGTGGACAGAGTGCCTGAAGAACTATGGATGGAGGCTCGTAACATTGTACAGGAGGCAGCAACAAAAACCATCCGAAAGAAAAGGAAATGCAAGAAATCAAAGTGGCTGTCCAACGAGGCCTTACAAATAGCAGAGAAGGGAAGGGAAACAAAATGCAAGGGAGACAGGGAAAGTTACAGACAATTGAATGCAGACTTCCAAAGAATAGCAAGGAGACACAAGAGGGCCTTCTTAAATAAACAGGGTATAGAGGAAAATAATAGAAAGGGAAAAACCAGAGATCTGTTCAAGAAAATTGGAGATGTTAAAGGAACATTTTGTGCAAAGATGGACATAATAAAGGACAAAAATGGTAGGGACCTTACAGAAGCAGAAGACATCAAGAAGAGGTGGCAAGAATACACAGAGGAATTATACCAGAAAGATCTGGATGTCCCGGACAACCCAGATAGTGTGGTTGCTGACCTTGAGCCAGACATCCTGGAGAGTGAAGTCAATTGGGCCTTAGAAAGCATGGCTAACAACAAGGCCAGTGGAGGTGATGGCATTCCAGTTGAACTATTTAAAATCTTAAAAGATGATGCTGTTAAGGTGCTACACTCAATATGCCTACAAGTATGGAAAACTCAGCAGTGGCTAGAGGATTGGAAAAGATCAGTCTACATGCCAATCCCAAAGAAGGGCAGTGCCAAAGAATGCTCCAACTACTGTACAATTGCACTCATTTCACACGTTAGCAAGGTTATGCTCAAAATTCTACAAGGTAGGCTTCAGCAGTATGTGGACCGAGAACTCCCAGAAGTACAAGCTGGATTTCGAAGGGGCAGAGGAACTAGAGACCAAATTGCTAACATGCGCTGGATTATGGAGAAAGCCAGAGAGTTCCAGAAAAACATCTACTTCTGCTTCATTGACTACGCAAAAGCCTTTGACTGTGTGGACCACAGCAAAATATGGCAAGTTCTTAAAGAAATGGGAGTGCCTGACCACCTTATCTATCTCCTGAGAAATCTATATGTGGGGCAGGAAGCAACAGTTAGAACTGGATATGGAACAACTGATTGGTTCAAAATTGGGAAAGGAGTACGACAAGGCTGTATATTGTCTCCCTGCTTATTTAACTTATATGCAGAATACATCATGTGAAAGGCTGGACTGGAGGAATCCCAAGCTGGAATTAAGATTGCCGGAAGAAATATCAACAACTTCAGATATGCAGATGATACCACCCTGATGGCAGAAAGTGAAGAGGAATTAAAGAACCTCTTAATGAGGGCGAAAGAGGAGAGCGCAAAAAATGGTCTGAAGCTCAACATAAAAAAAACAACTAAGATCATGGCCACTGGTCCCATCACCTCCTGGCAAATAGAAGGGGAAGATATGGAGGCAGTGACAGATTTTACCTTCTTGAGCTCCATGATCACTGCAGATGGTGACAGCAGCCACGAAATTAAAAGACGCCTGCTTCTTGGGAGGAAAGCGATGACAAACCTCAACAGCATCTTAAAAAGCAGAGACATCACCTTGCCGACAAAGGTCCGCATAGTCAAAGCGATGGTTTTTCCAGTAGCGATGTATGGAAGTGAGAGCTGGACCATAAAGAAGGCTGACCGCTGAAGAATTGATGCTTTTGAATTGTGGTGTTGGAGGAGACTCTTGAGAGTCCCCTGGACTGCAAGGAGAACAAACCTATCAATTCTGAAGGAAATCAACCCTAAGTGCTCACTGGAAGGACAGATCCTGAAGCTGAGGCTCCAATACTTTGGCCATCTCATGAGAAGAGAAGACTCCCTGGAAAAGACCCTGATGTTGGGAAAGTGTGAAGACAAGAGGAGAAGGGGATGACAGAGGACGAGATGGATGGACAGTGTCATCGAAGCGACCAACATGAATTTGACCCAACTCTGGGAGGCAGTGGAAGACAGGAGGGCCTGGCGTGCTCTGGTCCATGGGGTCACGAAGAGTCGGACACGACTTAACGACTAAACAACAACAACAACCTGAACTGGGTGAATCTAATAATTGGAGTCAGCCAAAGGGAATTTAATTGGTGTTTCCTAATAGATGGAGAAAACTCTAATTAGATTCCCTTTGGCTTACTTTAACTGGAGTTTCCTAACAGACAGAAAATAGCTGGCTGGATAGCTCGGTGGTTTAGGTATCTCGCTGAAGAGCCAGAGGTTAGGAGTTCAGTTCCCCATTGTGCCTCTTGGGAGAAGACCCAACCTGTGTGGCCTTGGGCAAGCTGCACAATCCCAGGGCAACCCAGAAAAAGGGAATGGCAAACCACTTCTTTGTATTCTCTACCTGGAAAACCCTGAAAAAGGTTGCTGTCAGTCAGAATTAACTTGATGGCACATTATTATTATTATTATTAATAGATGAAGTTATGAAAGTGAAATATTTTTGCCAGATTTCTCCAGACTAAATTTGTTCAAAGAGAAAAGGAGATGCCATAGTACTCCAGATGTGGGCCCAGATCTTCTGTTTACTACCTGGAGATCATCCATGTTTCAGCCTCTGTCAGTTCTAGGAAAGGATTCAATTTCTTGTCAAAGTGCATATCAATGTCAATACTGAATTACTGTGTGGATACTCAAAACCTCCTCAGCAACAATAAAATGAAGAAAGGGAAGACAAATGTGTAAGATATGTATATCATGCTAACCATCATAAAAAGAAAGATGCAGAAACTCATCAGCTTTATCTTTGGAGCAAAGAAACAGGGAGGGGAGGTTCTTCTCCATTCAAAGCTGGCTGCCAAGCGCACTGCAGTATGTTAAGCCCCTTGAAGCAACAATAAAGAAACAGCTGCTCATGAAAATCTGTTCTTGTGTGAGAGCTATGACACACTGTTTGGATAGATTTAGCCATACACTTGTACACCTTGTTTGTGTTTGGTTGCGGTGGTGTCCAAACCAATGTCCAGCTGTTGCTTACATATTTTTGTATGAATGCACCACATAGTTGTTTTTCAAGCACTGTAACAATGCCACATTAGTTGCCCTTTACTTATATCAGGACTGGGAACCATGCAGCCTTTCCGATGTTGTTCAACCATAGTTCCCATGATGACTCATCATTGACTACGCTGGCTAAGACTAAGAAGAGCTGCAGTACACCAGCATCTGGAGAGGCAGGTATACCCTCACCACCAAGTCTGCTTTTTTCTCCCATTTCCTGGACATCAGCACAAAAAGTTAATGCAGATCTCTTTTTTACAGGTCCAGGTGCCAATTCCTTTAGCTCCTCTGTGGCCTAACTCTGCATTCATTGAATAGCAAAATGGAGAACAGACAGATGATACTTTTGGAAATGGGATGACTTGGATACAGTTTTTTTTTTAAAAAAAGAAGCACCTAGCCAACATAACCTGGTGATGGGGAGCCAAGCTTCAGTGGAGTCAAGAAGGTCTAGTTTGGAATCTGTATGAAAAATTAGGAAATAGAATGGGAAAAACAACAGATCATGGAATGCAGAGCAGACTGCACAATCTTGTTATCATTTGTAAACATCTGCTAGTTTCAATGCAGTGTTCGTTTCTCTCTCCTTAGTCAGATATGTCTTTTTAAACTTTCAGATCCATCCTGCTATCCTGGGCAACAGGTTTTCTTCTTAAGTCTCATGGTGGCTCAGCACTCTTTCATGCATTGGGCTTTCCTTTATCAAAGAAGCCTCTGGGAATATTCTTTATAAACTGGCCTTTGAAGATGCTAGTTGCCATGGCAACATGCTTCTTTAAAGGGGCACTTCTTTCTTTGCTGGATGTTGAGAGTTTTCCGTAACCATAACAACCAGGCTCTTTCTCAAACCTTAGCTTGGGTTCTATGTTGGGTTGCAACTCCCAGACCAAGAACCCTGCGATTTCTAGAAAAGATCAACAGAGAAATGAGTAAAGGAAATCTCAAAAGAAACCTAGAGGCATATTCTAGTCTTCTGTGAATTCTCTATGAATGTTCAAAGAAAATTTCTTTGTTTAGGATTTCATCTGACAGGCTGAGAGGAAGTTCTTGCTCTTATCCAGCCTTCTTGTATAGGCACGGGCAAAGTTACCTGTCTTTAAGGGTCAGATTATGCATTGCATCATCAGAAGAGAGAATTCTGTAAGTGCTGAAAACATCTGATTGTCACAGCACGAGCTTTTTGCACCTCGTATTGCCTGCAAATTAGCTTGCTTTGTTCTGTGATTGGTCATCAGAAGGTAAGTGTAGTATGTTGGGGCCAGGGATGGTATTGGGATCTTGCTGGGTTACCGCGCTCCCCGCGACCCAGCCACCTCCCTTCCGGAGCTGGCGGACTTTGTCTCCGCGGCACTGTTGGAGTCCCCGAGGCTTTTGGTCTTGGGTGACTTCAACATCCATGCGGAGGCAGAGGTTTCCGGTCCAGCTCTTGAGTTCTTGGAAACCATGGCTTCCTTGGACATGTCCCAACATGTTAACGGTCCCACTCATACGGGCGGCCATACGCTAGACCTGGTATTTTCCACTGAACGGAGCGAGTGTGGTCTGATGGTGACTGACCTGGTGTCAGTCCCCTTGTCATGGACAGATCACCATCTAATAAAATGTAACCTCTCTGTGGCACTCCCTCCCCGCAGGGAGCATGGACCTACTTTGATGGTCCGCCCTCGAAGGTTACTGGATCCATTGAGATTCCAGGATACCATGAGAGGGATTCCAGCTGAGCTGTCTGGCGCTCCTGTCGAAGCTCTGGTTGACGGATGGCTTGCCGCCGCCACTAGGGCTGTAGACACGATCGCTCCTAAACGCCCTCTCAGGAGCAGAGCTCGGCCAGGTGCCTGGTATAACCAGGACCTACGAGCAATGAAGCGAAATAGGAGACGGCTAGAGTGCATTTGGAGAGAGGAACCGACGGATTATAATAAGAAAACTGTCAGGATCGCAACTAACCGTTACCTGGCTAAGGTAAAGGCTGCCAGACGATCATACATCGCTGACCGGATAAGCGATGCTTCTAATCAGCAGGCGGAACTTTTCCGTATAGTTCGCGATCTATCCGGAATTGGTCTGGGTGATGGGCCTCCCATTAATATCTCACCTGACCAATTTGCAGCATTTTTTAAATCAAAAGTGGAGGCCATCCGCCGGGACCTATCTCCTTTTTTAAATACAGTGGATCGAGCAGAGATGTCCAGCGCTCCGCCCTGCCCGGTGACTCTTGAATTCTTTCAGCCTGTGATGCCGGACCTGGTGGACAAAGTGCTTGATCGCTGTCGGGCCACCACCTCCTCCCTTGACCCTTGCCCGGCCTGGCTAATCAAAGCAGCCAGGCCTGTAACAACGGAATGGGCCACAGCAATAATTAATGGGTCTCTCCAAGAGGGCAAGGTTCCTCTTGCCCTCAAGGAGACACTCATTAGGCCCATAAGGAAGAAACCAAATTTGGCGGCGGATGATATTGGAAATTATAGGCCCGTCGCCAATGTTTCTTTCCTTAGCAAAGTGGTGGAGAGGGTGGTGGCAGACCAACTTCAGACACTTTTGGACGAAACCAACGCCCTGGACCCATTTCAGTCGGGCTTCAGGCCGCGTTATGGCACAGAGACGGCACTGGTCGCACTGTTGGATGACCTGTTGAGGGAGGCCGACAGGGGTAATATGTCCTTGTTGGTCCTCCTCGATATCTCAGCCGCCTTTGATACCGTCGACCACGGTATCCTCCTGGGGAGGCTCTCTGAGTTGGGAATCGGTGGCCTGGCGCTTGCCTGGCTCCGATCCTTCTTGGAGGACCGTCCCCAGAGAGTACAGCTTGGGGAGAATGCTTCGGCCCCATGGAGTCTCAGTTGTGGGGTTCCGCAGGGGTCGATCATCTCCCCAATGCTGTTTAATATCTATATGAGGCCGCTGGGTGGGGTCATCAGGGGGTGTGGTGCTTCGTGCCATCAGTATGCTGATGACACGCAGCTCTACATCTCCTTTTCATCTACCTCAGTGGATGCCGTTCTGTCCCTTCAGCGCTGCCTGGAGGCTGTACTGCAATGGATGCAGTTGAATGGGTTGAGGCTGAACCCGGACAAGACGGAGGTCTTGAGGGTGGGAGGTCCCTCCATCGGCGGTTTGGGCGACTCCCTCTCTTTTGGGGGGACGACCCTTACCGCAAAGAGTGAGGTTCGCAGCTTGGGGATACATCTGGACCCGGCGCTTACCATGGAAACCCAGGTGGCGTCCGTGGCCCGTTCCGCCTATTTCCATCTATGGCGGATTGCCCAGCTGCGACCATATCTAGATGGGGAGGCCCTCACTACTCTTGTCCATGCGCTCGTAATCTTGAGATTAGACCATTGTAATGCGCTCTACGTGGGGCTGCCTTTGAGATTGATGCGGAAACTTCAAATGGTGCAGAATGCGGCAGCCAGGCTCCTTAGTGGGGTGAGGAAATATCAGCATATCTCTCCCACTCTGGCTGCCTTGCATTGGCTGCCCATTCGTTTCCGCATTGACTTCAAAGTGTTAATGATGACGTATAAAGCCCTAAACGGTTTGGGGACCTCGATACTTGGCAGATCGTCTTCTCCCACCTAGATCTACCCGAACCACCCGGAATAGCCAGCAGGGACGGCTGAGGGGCCTAACGCCGAGAGAGGCCCGGAAAGAAAGAACAAGAAACCGGGCCTTCTCGGCAGTGGCCCCTCGGCTATGGAACAGCCTCCCTACTGAAATTCGTCTGGCACCCTCGCTGGGCGTTTTTAAAACTCATTTGAAAACCTGGTTTTTCAGGCAGGCCTTCCCTCCAGTCAATAACTGATTTTTACTCTTATCATCTTGGTACTGATTTAATTTAATATAAATGTTAAAATTATGCTGTTTTAAATGTTATGATGTTTTAATGTTATTATGTTTTTATTATGTATGTAAGCCGCCCCGAGTAGACTTTGTCTAGGGGGGCGGGGTAAAAATCTAATAATAAATAAATAAAAATAAATAAATAAATGATTGTTCAGTCTCAAGGGCTTGCCTGCATCTCTTTGCTGGAACACTGGCTGATTTTAGATTCTAATACACACTCTACTTAATACATGATCTGGCCCCAGGGCAAGGACTCCATGGTCAAACACTGGATATAAGGTGAAAAAATGCTAGGAAAACACTGGGCAGGGTTACAGTGGTGACAGTACTCAGAACAAGGTCTTGTAGGAAGGCAAAATGTGTGGACACATGGAACATTCATTAGCTGAACAAAAATGTATACAGAAAATGTACTGTATTAGAGGTTTGAATGAATGTACTGTATTGTTGTTGTTGTTTAGTCGTTAAGTCGTGCCCGACTCTTCGTGACCCCATGGACCAGAGCACGCCAGGCCCTCCTGTCTTCCACTGCCTCCCGGAGTTTGGTCAAATTCATGTTGGTAACTTTGATGACACTGTCCAACCATCTCGTCCTCCGTCGTCCCCTTCTCCTCTTGCCTTCACACTTTCCCAACATCAGGGTCTTTTCCAGGGAGTCTTCTCTTCTCATGAGATGGCCAAAGTATTGGAGCCTCAGCTTCAGGATCTGTCCTTCCAGTGAGCATATAGTTTCTTTGTATACTGTAAATATTGTGCATATTGTGTACTAGTATTGTGTACATATGGGCTTCAGAATGATTTACCCCAGTCACCTCTTGCACCTTCATTTCTGCATTTCCCAACCCAGCAAAAGCAGGTTGCCACCTACAAAAGCTTGTGCCATTTTTTAATTAAGAAGAAAACTCAGTGGTTCCAGTATTCCTCACCACTGTTCCATGTACTGAAGCTCATATCACAGCCTTTTATAAAACAGCTGTTCAGTTGTATGCTGAATCCACCTGTCCACCTATCTATGCTGGCTATGGGGTTTTCCTAGAAAGGCAGCAGTATAAGGAACTTTCTTTCCGATCTGACTGGGCAGCAAATTCTGTTGGAAATCATAGCGTGTCTTGCGTTTGTAGCCATGGCTGTTGGTTTATTCTTTTACTCTAGCTCTCAGATGAGACCGCCTGATTCTTTCCAGGATATTGCCCTGATCCAACCACTAAACAAACAAACTCTACAGTTGTAAATATTCTGTCAACAAATGCTGTAAACTAGAGTAGGCAGGTAGTTGCTGCTTCCCAGGTTGAACACAATCATGTTCACTTGCAAGAAAAAGCAGCAGCAAAGACAACTTCCTGTGCTTTCTAACATGATTGGTGTTAAGTTTTAGAAATAGGTCCATTCATTTAAAATACACTTGCCCTACGTCTTCCCTAAAAAAGTATTCATTGGGATTTACAAGATTGAGCAAAAAGCACACAGATACTTCAATGGTGGGGTTTTGTGGAGGAGAGATGAGTAGTCAATTTAAAAGCCTTGTATTGATCCCTGAGAACTATTCCTTGGCACAGCAGAAGAGGGACAACTCCTTTATCTATTTCCTTTTTAACTCTGTTCTCCCCCCTCCCTTTACAAACTTTATAAGCATATATGCATGTCTGTGTTTAAAAATAATTCTTCAGGAAAATGAAAGAAGCGAAGAAAAAGAGCAACATTTGTGAGGCAAACTGGAGGGATTTTGTGCATCAGTGGGGACCACTTGGAAATCCAGGAATGGGCAGGCCATAAGGAGAAGAATGATAAATATTTTCAAAGCCTCACTTTGACCCAAGACCTGAGAGATCCCATGCCCCCTTGCATTCTGTGCCCAAGCTCACCTCTTTGTCCTCATGCCCCTTAACAACAACAGTAGGCATTTTTTCTGCAAGACTTATTGTAAACAGCTTAATTAAACATTTTCCCTACAGATCATTGAGCAGCTTCTGGGAACTGTTCAAAGGAGAATCGGTATTTAACATCTCTTTAATCTCCTTTGTCTGTCTCAGCCAGGCATGACTCTTCTCTGCTCTGCCATCCGCAAGGCAAGGCGTCACAGATGGCCAAACAATCCTCTGTCCTTTCAGAAGAACATCTCAGCATGGTGTATCCTGGCCTGAAAGAACGGCCAATAATAGGGTGTAAATATGAGCTCCTAGGGACACAGACCCATGTATGACATGCTTGGGACAAAAGGGAGGCCCATGTGGGAGAGCCCGTGTCAGTCATGCTAGCTCCTCACAGGAGCCCCACCAACCTTGCCTGTGTTCCCAGACTGTTTGCTGCCTTTGCTTCAACACACTTTGATTTTGCTACAGCTCTTATGCTAGGAGGAGAAAGGAGAGACTTCAGCTGTAACCCTCTCCCACATCCTTCATCTTTCTCTTGTAGGAACACCACAATAACACTTTCCCTCAGAAAGGAGCCCAGGAGCAGGAGCTCCCAGAAATGTGGGACTCTTCCTTTTTCTAAATTCCATCCAGGCATGTTTTTGTTAAGACAAAAAAGGCACAAAGTGTATGCAGGCTTTTGAAAGCACAGATTTCTTCTTCAGGCAAAATGTGACAAAAATTGTGGGGAGAAAGGGAAACGTGTGTATATGAGAGAGGGCCCCCTCCTCTGAGGTCCTTGTAGTCTGTATGAGAACTTGAGATGTGAAGGAGGAGGAAGGCTCTGCAGACATTCAAAGAGGGCTTAGCCGTTGACACGATGATGTTAGATTTTACCCAGATCAGTCCAAAGTGCTTTTGCTCTTTTCTTCTCCCTGCCTCTCCCAGTTTACTGTTTAGTATTTTTATTAAGTTTTTATACCCATTTTCTGCACAGGGTAGTCATGTATATAAGGGCCAAAAAAGAGTGAGTACCAGTTTGCATATGTTCATTTAGTGGATGAATGTACATTTACTAATTACTATAATTTAAGTAGGAATTAAATATGCCTTCGTGTGGGAGACAACAACCATGTCATCTACATGTCTAGAACCCAAAGCTCCATTCTACCCCTGCTCAGTTCTGGATAATCTTGGTGTGACATTCCATTCATTCTTCTTAACTTTCCAGACTCTGCAATTAGCACAGTTGCAGATTTACACAGAGATCTCTCAGTAGATCCCAATCTACCTTCTGCCAATCCTTGCTGGACACAAAAGAATTCTTACAAGCCAGTCAATGTTTAATCTTCTTTCTCATCCAGACATTCAACATCAAAACCTGTTCGCTTTGGTTTCCAGCCAACATGCTGCTACAGATGTAACTTCAAGACAGATTTATTCCCAATAGCTGGAATAGCTTTACATATATTTTGAACCCATGTGTTGTGGGCTTTGTTCTTTGGTTAGGCAAACCTAGGAATGGCACCAATAGCAAACAAATCAACATAGAAACTTAGGCTGTGGTCATACTGGCAATTTGAATTGGTTTCTGTTCAGACTTTTAAAAAATCAGGTTCAAGTTGTGGTATTTAAACTGGCGGCTGCATTCACATGCACTGAATGGACATTGATTTATTTCTGGTGATTTAAACCGGTGTTGGCATCTACACTGCAGAAATGGACTCGTTTCCTTTCTGTTTTAAGAGCATGTTGTTCCTGAAGGTTTTGATTTAAAAAAAATGTTTTTTTTTAAAGTAAGTGATACATTGATAAATCGAGTGTCTAGGAGGTGCCAACTGGTGTCATAATAGTCACTAGAAACCACAGGGAAAATACTGGAGAGGCGACCCCAGTCAATTAATGATGAAAAAATGAGAGTGGGAGGGAAGGTTTCCAGCTGCTTTGCAGGGTGATGCTCCTGGTACGAGGACCATCCTCTGTGTGCAGGCACAACCATTCTGTGCCTGCTCTGCACCCGCTCTGCACCCGCTGGTCTTCTGCTTCTCCACTGGCTCCTTCAACAGCTGAATGGAGAGAACGGGGTAGGTGGTTGTAATGCTGAATGTATTGATGAAGTGATTCAGCAGTAAACATTTTAAGAAAGAATTTGAAAAAAAAATTAAAGGAAAAATGTTGGTGCCCCCATACCCAAAATTCATATAGGCACAAATTAAAATGACAGCAGCATTCACATCCACAAAATCACATTGAATTGAATCGGTTTTAGAAGTGGGGTGTTTTAAAAAGCCCCAGTCAGCTAGTTGTACAAAACTAGGTTTGCAGTCCATATAAATCGATTTCCCCCTTGTGTCGTATGAATGATAAAGTCTAAATCGATTTAAATGATGCTTAAATGCTGTTCGTATTGCCAGTGTGACTGCAGCCTAAGGTAGTGAAGCAAAGTATTTTACCACCTCAAATAGATTTAACAGATTTCTTTTCACCAGATGGAGCTCTTGTACCTTTCAGAACACCATGGCAGAGACAAGACTCTTTCCTGGAGGTGTGCAAGTAAATCTCTTCCTCCTGCTGCAATGCTGCTGTGATCAACTCAGCCACCTCTTCTCTGCGTGCACTACAACTTTCAGCTGAGGTTTCTTGTCAGTAGAGGAGATCATGGTGATCCAGGTATGATTGCAGGAGGAGGGTGCGCAGAAGACTAAGACCTCCACTGTGATGCTTGAGGGTAACCAGAGTTTGTTTTCATTTGAAAAGCTACTGCCACTGCTAGTTCTCCAGCAGGTTTTTGCTTTGTTCTCAAAGAGCTTGCCAGAAATATCCAGTGATAAGGAGAGGTTTCAAAGGGGTTTTTTTTTAGGTTTACGGTGCTGGTTGCTTCACCTAGTGTTTTTTCTGCACATTATGCTTGGGTTTTGGGTGGGGGCTGGATGGGAGAGGCAACAAAAAAAAATGCTCACATGGTATTGTACATTACCAGCAGTCCAGAGTTGTGGTACTTCCCTCTATAGCATTAGCATACTAGGGATCTGTGGCCAGCGTAGATGCCTTCTAAAAGGTTTACACTGGGGTCATAGTAGTCAAGAGACATTGATTTAAATAAGAAGCTTGCCATGCAAACCGGTTGCATGGGTAAGATTTCCTCATGTTGTATTTAACTTGGCTCAAATTGGTCTAAACCAAACTTAAAAGGTGCAGATAGTACATGTTTGTAGCCAACCTTCCAGAATGGCTGATTGTAGTATACCACAAACAGAAAGAAACAAGGATGCCCAAAGTCTTCAAACTTCTGTAATTTCACAAGGGCAAACCAGATAATGTGATTAGGATTAGCATGTGATCTTCCTCTTCTATGCATCTTGCATTCAGTGTGATTTGGTTTGTGATTGGTCATTGGAAGGAAAACATGGGTTTAATTTGCAAGTCTGATTGCTGTGGCATGTACTTCTGAATAAATTCTGTTGCAAGTGGAGAAACAGGTTAACCTGACAGTCAGTTTCCTTCCTGTACTTTCTGACTGTCCTCTTTTTTTACTTTGGAGTTTAGTGCTCCTGCAGTTCTACTCACTATATGTCTTGAGGCTAGGCAGTAGATAGCAGCATCAGGAAGGCAGGAGCTATGGCTGCTATTTATCTCTCGCTTAATTGGTAGTTAAACCCAGAATACTAATCTTTGGAGCCTCATTTGAGAACTCAAGAGGTGAAGATCTGTAGAGATCCATCATGCCAGGTGGGCCTGCGAGGAAAGAAATAGGTTTAGCCAGGCAGACAAAGATGGCTCAGTTAAACAAACAACCTCCCCCACCCCCCCCCAACCATGCAATAGGCTATAGTGTGTGTCCCATGGGCCACATATCTGCCCCTCCCCTCTCAAGGCCAGACATGACTTTTGGCGCAAACATTTCAATTTTCACTCCTGGAAGCTGGCCAGAATGGTGTTTCTGATAAAGCTAGTTGCAGCCCTGCCTCCCAAATAAAAAAAGGGGATGGGAGAGATTGTTTTTGCATTTTGGAATGGATGGATTTGCATTTCCTGGGACTGGAAAATTGGCTTCCAAATTCTCCAAAGGTGCCATGGATATCCCCAAGGGAGCACTTGCTTTCCTCAGAAGCCTAAATGTATTTGTTACTTTAATTGATGCAGACACACTGACTGAAATCCAGTAGCAAGTTGCAACCAGTCTGTGCTAGAATATCAGGTGAAAACGAACGAACGAACGAACGAACGAACGAACGAAAGAAAGAAAGAAAGAAAGAAAGAAAGAAAGAAAGAAAGAAAGAAAGAAAGAAACATTGTGGCACCTTAAAGACAAACTGCTATATCTTAATGTCAGCTTTTGTGGACAAGTCCACTTCCTCAAACTGGGGATTTGGTGAGTCAACTCCTCCATAAATTCAATTGTTTCAAAGGGCCTAATCTTGTTGTGTCTTACTATGGGATTTCAGCCACTGCACCATAGAGACTATACACGGGATCTGCGTTGTTGCCTCAGGCTGGGCAAGCCCAGACCGCATAAAACACCTACAATAATGATAAACACAATTAACCCACTTTTGGAAGAAAAAAGGAGACAACTTTATTAGTTACCGCAGCAGTTTCCATTGAGAATGGATCCAGTACATCATGAGACTGAGGCCTTCCAATGCCTCCACCACTCATCAGTGGTTCACTGAGGGTCACCAACAGGAGTGACAGTCCCTTGGAGACCACGCAGGCATACACCACTCTGTCATTCCCTGCCACCTGGGGACAGAGCCAGGCCTTTGGCCCTGGAGCTAGGCCAGACCAACACCCCATCCCCAGCTCCACTTAAGGGGATCTCACCATACACAGAGGTGGCAGGTTCCTGTCTGCTACCACTAACACCACCTGAATCCACCCCAATGCCCAAACTGCCCACAAAGTTATGCCAAAACGAATTAACAAGGAAAAAATATAGCCTGTTATAATCACCACGCTTCCATTAGACCCATCCCAAAAAAACTTTCACCTTTTGCATAACACTCTTGTTCATAATCATCAACAAACAGAGGAGGGAGGGAGAGAGGGAAAGCTGGCTGTGAGAGAAGGGGCAAGACTGATAATCTTCCTATGGGTGAGCTGCCCTCCTCTTCCCTCTTCATAGAGGGATACGAGATGACTGGCTGACCAATTGACATTGGGACATATGACTGGGGAATAGACTCTCCACCTCATGCCCAAAGCCCTGAAGGAGAAGAAAGACTGGGAAGAGAAACCTTGTCCAGGAACCTGGGAACAGAAGGAAAGGACGTTATGGAAAAGGGATGACCAATAGGAAGGAAGGAGAAGGGGTTAGAAAAAACCTGGGAAAAGGAAACAGGCAAGGGAGTAAAAAAAGCAGGAAAGGATGAGGATGCAAAGAGAGAAGAAGTAGAGAGGGGAGGGTTGTTGGAGGAAAAGAAGGAGAGAAAGTGCGGACAAGTCAGGTTGGAAGATCCTTGGATGGGGGAATGGGTCACTTTCACCCTACTGAATGAGGAAGCAGAGAGAAGGAGAAATAGGAAACCTCCTCCAAAGCCATCATATTGGGGAGAGAAAGAACTATGAGAACAAAATAGGTTAGAGAGAGAAATAAAGGAGAGACCCTGGGCCCTGGGTAAGAGGTACAGAAAGAGATGGATCCTGGGAAGAGAAAGATGAACCCAAGGAAAGAGAGGTGGGGAATTATTCCGAAGGAGCAAGTGATGGAAGGGGAGTGGGCATGCCACCCATGTTGTGGAAGCCTATGCACCTGCAAGTGTCCACACCCTCACCCCTGGTACGGCTGGGAGAGATTTTGTGGGGTCAAGCATTCAGTCAGGATGTCTTGGCAGCCTTGGGTATGGGTTTGGTGAACAAGTTTAGCCCATTGGCATGTAACGATTAACCTTTTGAGGTGGTGGTGGAGCAACCCCCCTTGTTGTTAAATAAGTGTTGTTAAACCAGAAGCCTCTTTTTCTCTCTCTGTGTGGGAAGAACATAACAGTTGGGTGTGTTGGACCAGAACCCAGTCACACTGGCAAGCCATACACTGGCTGGGGAGGCTCTGGACTCCTGCTTTTAAGCACAGGAGATGGACACAGGAGGGAACACTGCATCACTCTGGTCCACCTGCCTCAAGGCTGGATTTCAAATTTGTTGCAGCCAATGGGAGGCTGCCAACCTATGCAGCTGACCTTCCATCATCCTCTGCACTAGCAGCCAGCACGGAACATGGCACTGCTGCCATCTTCCCTGGACCAGCAGCACAAACCAGGGCCACTGCTCCAGCCCCAAATGGGTGGCTCAATAAGTTGGGTCCCCCTATTGACATACCACTATGGAGCTCTGCTGCCCCTTCCCCCAACTCAGAAACATACCCAGAGACTCGCTTGGAAGTTGCATATCCTTGTGCTACAGGAAGGCTGATTGCATTGTGCTTTTTGGACACCTAAACTGTTCTTGCTCTGCCCTGTCAGCCAATAGGCTCTCACTGTGTTCGGCAACATTCCCTCAGTTCAGCTGCATTGCTACATGTTCTGCACTGAAAAAAACAACAATAGCAGCACCTAGTAGTTGCTCACTTGATTATTGTGATGATGCTAACATTGTTCAGTGTTGAGCAAAAAACAAAAACCAGGTAGCTGAGAGGGAGAAGCAAATACCATTCTCACACGTTAGCTGTAGTCTGGAGAAGTGGCAACCTTGTTCTTTGCTATATCAGAAAACATTCCACCTTGACCTACAAAAAGAGCTTATGGTAGAGCCATGTTTCTGGCAAAAAGTATAGTGAAGTACAGAAATTCACTGTATTCCTTGAATGGTACTGCAAATGATTCAGAGAACCTGTTGTAGCTCGTCAAGCACTGTCCAGCTGTTAGGTATCACTATTGAATCATGTGCAAATTAGGGTGGGCACACATATTCAGAGAAATGCATCTTTCCTGTTCTTATACTTTTTTCTCCCAGGCAATGTGATCTGCTTTGTTAGGCATAATTCTAGAATTAAACATGCATAGGGAGCTTTGTTTGTATTCCAGAGATAATTGTGATGACACATGCTTCTTTTTTAATACAGGTTTTCACTATTATACCTTTTTTCACCACTTGAGGGAGCACTCCTTCTTGAAGCAGATCTTTTTAGACACGCGTTTTGGCCCTTAGAAGTTCACATATGGCATTCCTCTGTAGCTGCACCATATTTAGGGAGTTTTGCAGCAAGAGGCAATCTCTTGTTCAGAAGTGTTTGTCTGGCGGTATGACTCTTTTCATTGCACAGGCTTCACTCAGGGTCTCCCAGAATACAGCAGATCACTGGCTGAAAACAGATAAGTAAAAACTGGCAACGAGTTTGCAAGACCTAGCCAGGAACTCAGAACTAGGATCAGCATCTAGGATCACAATTGTGTTTGAGGTCGTCATGGGCCAGTACAAGCGATGAGTCAAAGAGAAGACATATCAGTCATAGTGAGAGGCAGTCAAGAAGATCAAAGCAAAGGAACTGCCCTTTAGAAGAAACCCACTTCCCAAGGGTTGGACAGACTAAAGCCAGAATGGAAACAGAGTAAATAGCTGGTTGTTATGAAAGACAAGGTCACAATGAAACAGATTGTTTTACATGGTTTCTGCTCCTGGATGGTTGGAAAGGGACAATTTAAAGGTGGCTGGTGTGTGGGTTTGCTCTTGACTGCCACAGCCATCTGTAAGGACAGCACAGATCTGCCCAGCTTTAATGTCCCTGTAGATCTTTGTGTCTTTCAAGAATCCTGTTGATTTCTCTGGCTGAGCTTTATTTTTGGAAGTAGCAATGCTGTGGAAAATTGAATTGGAATCCCTGTGGATTCACTTCTCCCATAGTAGCTGCTGCAGAGCCAAGACTAACTGAGATCGTGTCCCTGGCTGCAGCCGTTCGAATTAACACGGCCCTGCTTGCTTAGGCAATTACCTGCTGGTGGCTCACAGCCCACATCCAGATGGAGATCAGCTGGCAAGCTTTAAAACAGGGAAGCTGAGGAATTTGACTAACAACCAGTCCTCTAAGGCAGTGGTCCCCAACCTTGGGCCTCCAGATGTTCTTGGACTACAACTCCCAGAAGCCTTCACCACCACCTCTGATGGCCAGGATTTCTGGGAGTTGAAGTCCAAGAACATCTGGAGGCCCAAGGTTGGGGACCACTGCTCTAAGGCAACTATCTGTGGCTCAGCGCTGATCTGGAAAAAAGACTTTTCCAGAATATGTATGCCTCAGGCAGCTATGTAAGGACAAAGAGCCCCTCAAAACAGTGGCAACATGCTCCATATTTTCACATAAAGTAGACAGTCTCTCCAGGATGCTGTAGTGGGCTTTGATATGGCCCATATTTCTACTGAAGTTTAAAATGGCATTATGTGTAGTTCTGTGATGCTTTCTGCCATTAAATATATGGCAGATATCTATATCTATATCCAAATTGACTGGAACAGTCTGTATTTGACCAGAAGATGGACACACAGAGACACACTGCTTAATGAGGCTACTCCATGAAGAAAAGACAGAGCACCTGTGCCTCTAATACTTAACAAGGAACAGGGAATCTGAACATGACATTGTCACATGAGTCTCAAAGGTACAGGATCCTCAATGTTTCTTTCTTGTGGCCACCCTATGTGTGATCCTTTCTTTTTCAGTCTACTTTTCAGCTCAGAATCACCAGGCAGCCCTTTTTCACCTCCAGAAGAGAGGAAAGGGGTGGGCGGGCGGAGATGTTTGTTTGTTCTCATGATTATTATTATTTTGCTACAAAATGAAACGTTGTGTACACAATGGAAAGCAGACAAGCCATATGGGAGGAGAGCTTCTTCACCTTTTCGGTCTGATAGCTTTTCTGCTAACATTGGTCCCTGAAGATGCTCTCTACTCAAATCTGCATGAAATCCTGGTTTAGCACTGCAGCACCGACTGGAGGTTTTCAATAGAGTACTGTGTGGAAGATAGAGTACTGTGTGGTTGGCCTACGATACCCAACAGGGTTCCCTGAAGACATAGTTTTACCTGAGGCAGAGGAGCACATGGTACCTTGTTCATCCAAGTCCAATTAAATAGTACCTCAAACCAGCCAAGTTATTTTGACATGAATCAGAGAATCCTACAAACACCTCTCTTCATTTCCAGCAATAAAGCATCAAATTACTAGCAGATCTGCCATCCTTTCATGACATCTAAACTCAACTTCCTGCACTAGGCACCTCATTATACTAACAGTAAGGTTTGGTGGCATATCTAAACGGGTTTACTACTTTCCGATGTGCTATATGTACTGGCAGAAATCTTGTGCATGTGGTGCCACGTATTCTAAATCAGTGCAGGCCTCACACACGGGGAGGGGTGTCTGTCTTTCTGTGGAAGCATGTTCAAACTCTAAAATGGGGCAGGAAGCTGTATGTAGAAAAGGTCTTTAAAGATAAGCTGCAGTTGTATAAAGTCTTCAGCACCATGTGCTCTGTCTGGAAATGATGAGAACTATAATTAATTAAGCAATAAAGGATAATCACTCATTCTGTGCTGGGAAGTCACACTCCAGAAGAAAAAAAAATTCCTTTTTAGCAAATTTTGACTCTGAATGACCCATGAATATAAATTTTAGCTTTACCTTTTATTTCCTTTTCCTTTCATTTTTAGAGAAAATAAACAGGCATTATAAACATTAATGTTGAAATATAACTTATTTTTATTTATTATGGTTTTTTTTATCCTGCCTTTCCACTAAAAGAAAGAAAGAAAGAAGAAGAAGCATTCAATGTGTAAAAGAAATTAATAAAGGAACTTTGTCAATAAAGCAACAGTATATTTTTTCTGGGGAAGAGTAGTATTGTTTATGTCCTATTAAAAGCTGGTGATTGCACACAAGAATGAAAGTGCACGTTATGCTGAGTCTTCCTCACGCTAAGCTCCCACTTGAATCTCAGTGGTTCTTCGTCCCTGAGGGTTATGTAACTTCAGTCTGAGCAAGGGCTTGTGGGTGGAAGGAGTAACTGAGTTGGGATAACAGTTAAACCTCAACCTTCATTTCCCAGACTTTTCTTCTGTTCACCCACTTTCTCTGTAGATGTCCGTCTTTCGCTAAAAGATTAAGCAGACTAGGGCTGGTATCATCTAAAAGCATCTGTGGGAAAAGATGAAGGACACAAATGCCAATCTTTTTAAAAATTATTATTATTCTTTAGGGAGAAGTGCAGCTGTGGGGGGCATGGTTTTGAGCAGGCAAATGTTTCAGAAACATCCCTGTACCTCTGTTGGTCTTCTCTTGCCCTGACTCTCTTTCCCTTGATGAAAAGAGAACCCTGAATTCAAATGGGCATGGAACTATATGGAACATGCAGTTTAGGCTCTCCTTGTTGCCCTATTAGGGGAAAAAAAAAAGGGGGGGATCTGTAGTCCCAGGAAGTAGAAAATGTAGTACTCTTCAGTATAAAATGCCCAACACGTTTTGGCCTATCAGCCTTCTTCAAGGGCTATATAACATAAAAAGAATTACAATTACAACATTCTGACTTATTGGGGAGAACATCATATAAGTAAATTCATATATCCATAATTCCACAGCACATCCATATTTTTTAAACTGTATTCTTATGTTAATTATTAATACTCTTGTCTAGAGTATTGCATCAATATCTTAAAATTAGGATAGGTGGACATTGAAAGAACTAATTAGAGTAATATGTATAGATAATATTTATGACTACAGAGTAAATGAAATATTCTTTTACTAGGAAGAGATGCTAGGAATGGAATGTAAGACCTGCTTCCAGTATAAGAACAGTGGCCATTTTCTCTAACAATATTGGCAAGCATTTGGCCGTTTAACCGGGTGGTTCAGGTGGCACATCTCAGTTACTTGTCTCTCTGCACCAGCAGGCAGCTCAGAACTAGTAAGAGCTGTTGGTCTGGTAAGGCTGGCTGTTCTGCAACAGCATGGGTATTTTCCAGCAGTTCACCGTCCACTCAGATGATCTGGGAGGCTAAATTTGCCTGATCTAGCTCCTGACCTAGGCTTCCCATCTCAGATGTAGGGTGTGCTCTGGAGCAATGGTTTGCAGCCTTTAGCCTTCTGGAAAATTTTGACTTCAACTCTCAGAACCCCTGATTGGCCATGTTAGCTGGGGCTTCGGGAACTGGAGACCAGAAGGCCGAAAGCTGAAAACCACTGTTCCAGACTTGGTCTTGTTTCTTGCGGCCACATCTATGGGTGTCTTTTGGACTTTGATTGCTGCCTTCAGGAAGTAATCTCTTGCTTGTCACTTCAGAGTACATTATCTCCCTCTGATCCCTTTAATTAAACAATAAAAACAAAAGCTATAAAATGTAATTCCAGTGTATTTTATCTGGTAAAACAGCTTCATACCAAGTAGGCAACCACTCTGAAAGATGATAGTTTTGCATGATCTACATTGAAGTGTAGCTCATAGGATGCCTGCAGCCCCAAGACTGTCTATATGTCCCCTCAGCTCACTTGTCCACCATCCTGTTTTTTCCCCCCTCCTAAAAACAGGGAGTAGTATTGCTGGAATTTTTTTCAACCTTTTGCCTTTAAGAGGTTTTGACTGGGAGGGACCTTTCTGAACTGGGGTGACTGTCAATCAATCCATTAGTAACTGATTGTTCCCTCTCTACCTCTGATTTTGAAAAGAGCTCTTATACTCTGGATAAGAGTATTTTCCTTCCCCTTTCACCTAGTATTCTGTTAGAGTTAAGCTTAGTCAGTATGCAGCTATGAGTCAGTTTATGCCTGTTCCTGTGACCAGTCTTTTTTCTACAACATGCTATTTTCGATCTGTTCAACACTGTGAGTAAATTGAACCTTTTATTCTTTCTCTTACCAATGTCTCAGAGTGAGTTATTGAGACTGTGACAGTTGTTGAGAAGCAAGCCAAAAAGGGGTGGTTTACTCTGTGGAGCCAAAATTTCACATTCTGCCAAGAAGTATTGCCAATATTTGCCATTTTCAGAGAACTTTCCATCTGTTTAAGTCCAAGGAGAACACCTTCCTCCAAAAGCCCTAAAGTAACTGTAATGATAAGATCGTACAGCTTTGTTAACTACAGCCTTCCAGCCCAGTGTCCAAATTATAGGAGGTGGAGGAGTGTTAAGCCTTATCAAAACAGTGAAGTACTCCAGATAACCCCACTAGTGCAGTCACATTTTGGGGAAGAACAAACAATGTGACTTAGATGTGGAACTAAGCATGGCCCCCCTTTCAATACATCTTATGCAGATAATGCAGCAATACAGCTAGTGAAGCTCATTGGATGACCTTGGGCTAGTCATCGGTTCTAAACCTAGCCTGGTAGGTTTCATGAAGATAAAGGGAGGGGTAAGCATGGAGAAGAAGTATATTATGTTCCTTGGTGGGAAGCTGGGATGAAAATGGACAAATGTGTAAATGAAGAAACACTTCCTTCTTAAAGGGCAATTATGAAAAGTGTGAAGTAGGTGGTATCAGAGGCTCCTTCAGCTTCTACCAAGAGCCACAAAGGGTGTTGCCTCCACCCTGAAAAGATTGTACAGGTCAACCTGGAGCCAACAGCAGCAGCTGCTGCCAAATTTGTGCAATTCTTTGTCATGGCAAAACCATTATGGGTACTTAAGAATGTTGCCCAGTTGAAATATGGCCTTGGCTATGAATGGCACAGAGGAGCCTGCCTAGGCTGTAAGGAGCAAAGAGCTTCCTTGTCCCTGGGCTTTAACAGAAGGCGTCACCACATCAGTGAGTTTTATGTGAATACAAACATCCTCCCATTCCATCTAAACCACAGTGCTTATGTTTTCAGCAACACAGGCTCCTGCTGTACAACACTGCTTTAGATGGCTGCATCTGTCATCTCCTCAAGGAAGAAGCCTCACCTCACAGACTTCAGGGCAACTCTTAGCAGAATTCTGTATTTGAGAATCAGCAGAGCACACGGCACCAACAAGAGGTGTCATGTTTGCCTGTCTCTGTGATGCTAGAAGGAAGGGCTGTGCTTAGAGACATCTGGGTTGATTTTTTGTGTGTCAGCCAAAAGGGCACCCTTGGGCCTGATGGGAAGCTGAGCTCGGTTAAGGCTTCCCAGTTGAGTCATCCAGCTGTTTTGCATTGCTTACTAAAACTTCTTGATTATTTTAGGATCCTAACAAACCTGTGACACTCAGAGGAAATAAATTTATATTCCATGTCTGTGCTAAATAGGATAGATGAGCAGACTCCCCTAGGCATAGGTGACTAGTTTAGCCAATATAAGACTGGTCATATGGAAGGAAGAAAGATTAGGGCCAATCAGGGCCAATAACTGGAAGTATTAGGTCTGTCATTCTGACCATCACCATCAAGAGTCTTGCAAACAGACCAATAAGAATGTGTTGTAAGAACAATCGTATTGGATCAGGTCAAAGCAGGGCATGATAGTGGCCTCCCACCCATGCTTCCCAACAATTAATAGACAGAAGCATATGGCCACCAGTACTGGAGGAAATGTAACTGCAGCATGATTAGTAGCTATCTTCCATGAATTTATTCTTTTTAAAGCCAGCAGGTAGTATTCCGTCACTTAAATGCAGAGAGGAAAGGAGATTGTTTAAGTGTTCCCCTCCTACTGCAGCTCTAACAGCATGCCTGTTTTTGCATAGGTTGTGAGATGGTCAAGTGACCAGATGTTTATGCAATGGGGAGCCTGTGGGGACAAGGGATTACCTGATTTCTCTTCTGCTTCATGTTTAGATAACAGGATAGTAGCCATCCAGTTGGGCAGCCATTACTGCTTCTTGTGACAGAGTGTATTCTACAGTTTAATTATGCATTGTGTGACACCGAGCCTACACAGCCAGTTTACCAGTTTCAAAAAAATTGGTTGTTGTTCCTGGATAACCGCAGAACATTTTGTCCTGTCACTTCTTGTTTAACACAGAGTGCCAAACTATATGTCATTCCACATGAAGTAATGTTAGCATTCCAGAGAGGTAATTTGGGCAGACTTTTGTGCCTGAAAAATCAGTTGCAAAGAATGTCCGTGTTTACATCTAGGAAATGACTGTAGTCACAAAACAGAGCAAGTGAATTTGTAAACTAAGGGAGGTGTGAAAAACTGGCAGTGACAAACAGATATTTTCACCATTTTCTATTAATGTGCTTTCTGTAACATATATTTCCATCCTGATATGGTTAAAGAGCAGGTTTTGTGGTTGTCTTCTAAATGGAGGATATGCACCCTTTCTCTTGGACTTTTAAAAAAATGGTTAGTTAGATTAGGCTATTGTCAACCGTAGGCAGCACTCTCAGTTTATTTAGGTTTATTTATATAAGTTGCTTTCCATTTACTGTTGAAGACCCAGACTCCATGAAATAGTATTTCACATCTGGATCAATTATGCAGCCCACGTATATCATAGCTGTGCCCTGTCCTCACTCTCTTCTATGTCTACTCCCAACACCCTTCACATCTTTCCCATCATCCCAGTGTTCATGGCTTGCCGCCAGATGACTGTACTCTACCCTCCTTTTTCTTATCCGCTAGAACTGGAGAAGGAAGAGATGGAGAAGAAATCTGCATGAGACAGTTGCTTATTGGCACTCATCCAGTACTACTTCGTCATAATCTTATCAAAGGAATCTATTTGTATGCTATATGTTTGTTTGTTTACCACATTTTTATTCCCTCTCTCTACCCCAAAGATCTCTGCATGGCATACAGATGTAAGAAATGAGAAAGCCCCTGCCTGAAGTCTAACAATCTAAGAGACAAAAGGAGAAAACACACACACGTTATTCCCTAAGGTGCCACAAAACACTAATTTACATAGTTACAGCAGTTTAAAACTATGTTAACTGTTTTGGCTCCATCCTATAGAATCCTGTAACTTGCAGTTTAATGAGAGTTTCAACATTATCTGCCAGAACTCTACTGCAAGTGTCCTGAACTACAGCACCAGACAGAGCTGTAGTGAGCAACTTTGGTGACAGAATGCACACCTAGTGCAAGGCCTGAAGAGGAATTATGCAAAAGACACAGATCAGCAAGAAGGTCTCCTTCCCTCGCCCCACCCTCCACTCATCCTTGCATCCTTGCCAATGTAATGGGGCTGCACCGTCTTCCCCACTGTCCTGTTGGTCCTGAGCCGCCGCCTGCTGCTGCTACCACGTTATTGTGGACATGCCTGTGGCAGCTCAGCCTGAGCCAGGCCTGCCAGGAGGGACGGAGGAAAAGAAGGGGGACATGGGAGGAATAACCCTGGAGTCTGGGGGACTGGAGAGGTAGATAAAAAGTATCCAGTTGTATGGCTCCCTTAAAAGTAACAGAGGCATAAGGCTTGTAAATGCAGTGTGATCCATGTCAAGAAATAAATGGACACCTGGATGAGGATCTTTGCATCCTCTACATTTCCGTGCCCTGGGCCAAAACCCCAGTCAACCCCCAACCAAATCGCAACCCTGTTGTAAAAACATTATAGCGCAGAATTCTTAGCACCCAATCGGACTGCAGATCTCAGGATCCTGTAGGGCAGCTTCATGGCTCCTAAAGGGCACCAAAGTGATGCATCTGCTTGGTGTAGATGCATGTGGATGGTTGCCTCTGTTGTGACAAACTAACATGGCGGCTACTTTGAAATGAAAAGCTAAATCCTTTCTGTCTGAGGTGAGCAACTCATGACCCTCCAGATGTTCTTGGCTTGCAGCGGCCGTTAGTTCTAGCCAGCATAGCCAAGGGTACGGGAAGATGGGTCTTGCCATCCAGCAGCATCTGGAGTGGTCCTGCTTTATTTTGATGAGAGCATCCCCCAGCATGCTGTGCTCCCTGGGGTCACTGCTGAGGAGGCAGGTTGTGTGTGACAGGCTTCTGCTGGCATGAGATTGATATCAGGGTTTTGTTTTTTTTTTGTTCTTGATAAGGATCTGAAGCCTCTGTAGGGTTTCACAAGCTGTTCTTTCATCCTTCCTGATTGTGCCTTCCAAGCAGCTGAGAATCCCTGGAGACGCATCAATTGCAGGGCTGCAGGCGTTGCTGGCTGCTATTGGCAGAAATGATGGAATAGCTACAGGAGCAGCTGTCATTTCCTCCTGTTTGCGTTTTGTTCACGAGCTATCAGCAGGACATTTTCTGCCAGACACCAATCATTCTTCTGCAGGAGAGCCTCATTCTGTCTTTCTGTCTGCTGAGGGACATCTTGGAGGGAACTTACTATTTTCACAGACTACTTCCTGGGTTGTAGACAAGCTGTGTGCCCCCACCTCACTTGTGCCCCTCACTCAGGACCCTGAGTCCAGCTTACTCTGCGTCCCATCTTGTCAGGGCACTTTGAAGAGGAGGAAGGAGAGCTCAGTTTGCAAGAGGGTTTGACAACATAGCAATCTCCCCCTCCCCGCCTCCTCCTTTGAGGAGCCATGGCAACCAAATGCCCATTAGTGCTCCTGGTAAGTGATTCACATATTAGTTGGGCCTATTTTCCTTTCAGTGTCTGCATGCTAAGGAGCAACAGCATCTCCGAAAACACACAGAGGGCCTTTCCCTGAATCTCTTCGCCTAGGATCAAAGCTTCAAACTCTGTTCAAAAACCTAACATTAGCATTATTTATTACTTTAAATAATTTATAGCACTATGGAATGTATTAACGTTATTCGCTATTTTATGAGTACCGTGCTAGTAAGATATTACTTATTAATCAATTCTAAATTTGCAGTTTTTTTCTTTATAAAAAAGATTTAAAAATAGAAAAATGGACCCAAATAACCAATGCCTTTCACTCTAAGGCATTTCACTCTAAGGCACATTATATCCTACCCACAGAAAAATGTGTTAAAATTAAATGTTAAAACAATGGGCCTGTTATGAAGGAAGTTGTTATTGTAATGTGTTACTTTTAAGCTCTGCATACTACTGACTCATTCTGTTCATATAATTTATCATTTTACTAAAAAATGAAGCATACCAAGTGATTGGGGTTAAAGCCAAGCCTCTTTAGGGAAGATTATTTGGAGAAGGTTTCATTTAAAGCATTCAAGAACTACTCCCAATCTACTTCTTTCGGGCTGCTATTTTCATTTTTTCCTGTTTTTTTCTGGACAGGAAGGGACTGCTCCCTCCCTCAGTTTCATTGTATGTCCTTGGCCTAAATCCAAATGGAAAGGCCAGCTAGAGTTGGCTTGTTGAACTAGAGTAATCCCATTGCTGAACAGTTTGCCAACATTTATGCAAATCTCATTGATTCCACAGTTTACTTTAGCTGAGAATACCATTTGAATTCAGGCCCTAATGTCTCGCTGGTTGGACAGAAATGTACAGGTCCTGTATCACAGCCTGAGTTTCACAAGTGACTTGTCTAGGAATGTATCAGCCCTAGAGTCCTAGTTTATATCTTCTGATTGATTTCCCATTGATCATTTTAAATAAGTGCTTCTTTGGAAGCTTTCCTCCATCTTGAACAGACACCTAGCACAAAGGGGCACTAAGCAGGAAATGGGTGGAAAGGTATTTTAGGGAAAAGGTATGAAGTAGCAAGGGTTTTTCTTTACTCTGTAGTGGTCATTTCTGTGCCACTGGTGTTCATTCTATTTGAGGCTGGCCTGTTGTTCACATTATCCCCTTACCCCGGAATAAAGACGTGAGACAATTATTATGGATCAAACATGGGCCACACTTTATTAAATATTCATTAAAGCCCTCAATAAATTGGGGGTCCCGTGGTAGTGTGGAATCAGGTTCTGCAGAGGGGTCTCAACGGAACCCTACCAAATAATGGGCGAGTCCCGAGACCCAAGTACTCGCGGTCGTGAAGACAGCGAGAACCCGGCTGGCCCAATTTGACCACCCCCGGACCTCCGGCCCCCTCCTCATTGTTGGCTGTTGGTCCGGGAGCGGCCCCAGTGGATCTCTCCCCCCCCCCCAGCACTGTAATCACACGATCCGCAGCGCTGGGAGATCAGATGAGCTATACTTTACCTGTGTTTATGAAGGGACTCACCGAAACCTGTTCTATCTGCACTACCCGCCTGTGTGACCAATATAACCACCTCTCAACATGCCAACGCTCCTTGACTAGTGTGGGATAGGCAAAAAAATCCCCGCATCCAAAGACCAATCAGGAAGCAGGTCAAAAATTCCTATCCGGCCCCAAAAAACAGGCGCAACTGCGGAGCTACTTCTTCAATCATTGCCAGCAAAGAAGAGGTCGAAAGAAGGTGGGGACTCTTTTTAAATACATTACTCCTTTCCCCTCCCTTCCCGGTTGCTCACGCGAGATGACTCCATCTCGCAGTATCCCGGGAAGGGAATAATGGCGGCCTGCGCCGGCGAAGAAATCTCACCAGCGGGCCGAGCATTGGCACAGTCTCTGTGCAACTTGTAGGCACACTGAATCATTGCTCCTCATGCTTGAAAACCTGTGTTTGGTCTTAGTGTCTGTGTCTTCATCAAGCATTTTGTTGCTGCTGTTCTCCTTCAGCAAACCTTAATGCCTTCTGTTCCATGACTGTTCATTTGGATAAAGGCCTATATTGTATTTTCCAACTGCTATTTCTCTTCTTACAGCATCTGCCAGTAGAAAAGCCAAGGTTGGGGATGGAGAGGAAGATGGGAGTGGAGGGGAAATGGACAGCAAATTGGCAAAAGGGATGCTGTTTAGGGGGCATATGAATTTAAGTGCAAATGGATGCACCAGCTCTCTGCTTTGCACAGAGGAACTGAGATGAATCTTCTGTGATGTGTGGGTGTTTAATTCCCCCTTTGGATTTCACAGGGAAATCCTAGGCACTGAGCCAGAGCATGCCTGCTGAATGTGAATGATCATGAGCTGAAATGACAACTGTGGCTCTCACATTGTTTAACTCTAGCATATGTTTATGTATTTGGATATGTGGATAAAGGCTAGGGGTATGCGTGTGTGTTTGTATGTGTTGATCAGGGTGCAATCCTGTGCTCATTCACCTAGAAATAAGGCCCTTTAATATCAAGAGGAGGTGTATTGATTATCAGTTGGAAGCTAACTTTGGAGTACGCATTGTATTATCCTGTGAATGTGTACGCCTGTTGCTTATAACTTGAAAGACACGAAGACTGAGTGTGCTGGCTTTGAATTCTATCCCCTACCACATACTTTCAGTTACCTTTTTAACCTGACACCTAAGAGGTATTTCTTTTTCTGTCTCAAAAATAGTGGGAGGCTGATTTGTGTCTTGATACAAAAGAATGACAAGAACTATTGCCATATAGTATTCTGGATTCAATGATTCAGCTCCTGTGGGGCTTGGTTTTTAAAAAGCATGTCTCTGATATGCCCATGTTTATGCAGGGATAGGATAGTTGTACTGATGCTGAACACACAGTCACGTGATCCTGGCATGAGGTAGGGGGAAAATAGGGGATTTCATTTTCTGAAGATCCCCTTTCTGCTGAAATGTGGGGACAGTTGGTTGAAACTGTGTAGGATGTAAGAAAAATTCTAAAATTTTTATTATATTTTATTAGGCCAACTCCAAAGGCATAGAATGATTGTGTGAGGTTTCAAGAGCTATAAAACCATGTTCTGTGCTTGTGTATTGAGAAGTCATGAGAGAACAGCTTTGAAAAGACAAACAGGTATGTACGTAAGATACCATATTTCACCATGAATGCCCCCTGAGCTTGCTGGGAGCAAGAAAGGTGACAAAAGGACATAAATGGTTGGTTCTCCATTTTGAAAAGCCAAGCAACCCCTTTGAAACTTAAAACTGTTTCAATCTCATGCAAAGCTTACAGTCCCCACTGCAGAGTTTTCCTATAGATTTTTTAAAAAACAATATTTCACATTAATACGTTGGACCAAAGGGTGTTTTCTGTTGTGGTTGCCAAGCTGTTTTGGTGTTCTAGGAACTGTAATCCAAATCAGTAGCTTTAGCAAGCTCAGGTTGAGTTTAACAACAGCAACAATAACAAATAAACAAACAATGTCTCCTGCTTGTTGCTTTGCTTTACCTGTGGAGGAAAACATGGAAAAATTATCTGATGAACGTGAGGACTATAAGCTCTTTTGGGCATCTCCTGGGCAATGACAGGACCTCCTTGGCTGATTCTTCTACTCCAGAAGCACCACTGGATTGAGTCAGACACAAACAAAGAAGATCTGCAAGTTGGTAAGATATGAGTTTGAGCTGATGACGCTCCTACAAAAGTCCCAAACTCACACTGCAGTTCCAGATTTGGTGGCTCAGGTAATGTGTCAGACTGCTGTATTGCCAATTAAAATGACATTTTCCCGTGTGTGCAGACAAGTCACTGTGCATCTGGAAGAATGCTGTACAAACAGGCCCCAAGACATTGATTCTGCCTTGGGCAGCTTGCTCTATAGCTAAGAGCCCATCCAGGTAATCATTAAAAAAAGGAAGCAACATCCCAGGAAGCCTGGGGCAAGTCTGTCAGTAAATTGTCAGCAAGATGGAACATTTTTCATGTGCATTCCCGCCGACCCGCCCTATTGTTTATGTTTTGCTTTACCTACCCAACTACATTTTTCAATGGGTCTGAGGTGGAAAAATCCCATTCTACCAATGCATTTCCATTTCCAGATCATGATGACAGCACCCTTAACCTCATTCTGGACTTACCAGTTTCCATATAGTACTATATTACATTATAAAGGACTGCAGTCAATTAAGCCATCTGTTTTATTTGAGCTGGTACTATAAATGTTTTTGCCACATTTAAGTCTCAGACCAAACCTGAACAGGTCTTGTTATGTAATCAGTCCAATTACTCCCCGCTGCACTGAGAACAATGTAATGTGGTCCCTTGTCTAGAAGAAAGACCTTGATGGGTGGGTGATATTCAGGTCTGAGTTTCTTCAAGTCCCTGCATATTGAATAATATATAATTCAGGCATAGCTCTCTTTTCCATTTTTCTCAGTACCCTCAGTAGGCAAAGAATCTTGCAAACTCAAGGCTGTGGCTTCCTTGTTGAAGTAAATCCATCTCCTATTTGGTCTTCATCTTTCCCTGCTTCCTTCATCTTTTCCCAGTATTATTGTCTATTTCAGTGAAACTTTCCTTCTCATGATGTATGACAACTGAAGTATGACAACTTCAGTTTTGTCATTTCCACCTCCAGAGAAAGTTCAGGCTTGATTTGATCTAGGATCTATTTGTTCATCTTTCTGGAATACAGGAGGCAAAATGTATTATCCCTATAACAGCTAAGCTGGATGTTCATTTGGAAACCCTGATGTTCAGTAGAAAAATGCTAGTTTGGTGCAGAATAGGCACTTTAGGACATTTTTGCTTTGTCTTTTCATTAAAGACTTATCCCTTCCAAGAACTCCTCCATGTATTTATTCACCCAAATAAAAAGAGCACTCCTTCCAGGAGAACTGGTATGTGGAAGAGACAAGAGCCGGCACTGTGTGTCAGCTTCCCAGCCCTTGGGAAGGGCCAGTGACCATGGGTGCCATTTTGGATATCGGGAAGGATCAGGGCAAAAGTCAACTTAACATTAAATTCCTCCCCACCTCACCCCATGCTAAAAAGAGAGCAAGAGAGAGACAGACATAGAAGAAGGCAATGTATCAGAAGTATGTATCATTTCTCTTTTCATACCTCACAGTAACTGTGACAATGTTATCCGCATGGGGCAATGTTCCTTTTTAAAACAAAGGTCTTTGTTCCTCTGGTAGATTTACCACTGAATAAAAATGTTCAGGATCGTGCTATAAGGCTGCAATCCAGGTCTGTAAAATAATGCTCCACCCACTTTTGTTTTTGCAAGTGGAATTGGCATTGTGCAGGGTCACACAGAACAATCATGTAAATGCCATGAAGGAGCCGCTGGTCAAATTCCACCTCTGACTGATTGCACAAGAGCACAGTACCTCAGCAGCACTACAGGGCCATCGCATGGAAAGGATTCCCTTCCAATTGTTTAGGTTTTCTGTTGTTAGTGGATTGCTTGGGTAGTAAAGGACTGATGTTGCTGCCATGCAGAAAAATCTGATGGCTATTTAAACATGTTACAGGAACCTTAAAAGGGAATCCAGATTGTGGAGTATCCGTACACATCCCACCCCCAAAACTTCATTTCCTAGCAGTATTTGAGTTGGTGGTATTCATGTGAGCTCCAAGTTATAATGATCTTATTTCCATATTGAATAAATGGCCTGCCTTATTATTGCTTGTTGGATTGGGTTGCTTGGGGTGGATGTCCTTTTTTATCACAAGCTTATTTATTTTGTTAAATCAATATATTTGAAGCAATGATGAAGTACTTTTTCTGGTCTGCATACCTGTCTATGTGTTCAAGTGCATATGTGTGTTTGATGCATACACATGTGTGTGTGTGTAAATTTAAATATTCAAATACTGAATGCTGTTTAATAAGAGTGTTATAGCATATAGTGCTGCCACGTAGTGTGTGCATCCATAAGGAGGGGACACTTGTTTCCAGTTACTGCTGTTTCAGCAAGGTGGGTTAAAGATGGTGTGACCAGAAACACCACCACTACCACCACCACCACCACCAAGAACAACAGAAGCAGGATTTAGAATGACCTTAACAGATTAGAGAAATGGACTAATAGAAAGAAAATGAATTTTAACTGGGAAAAATTAAAGTGCTATGAAAAGGATTTAAGGGTCTTGGAGTATCATAGTAGAGCCTGGAGAGTGTTCTTGTCAGTACTCAAAACAGTAGTGAGGCAACTTCAGTGAGTTGGAGGGTGCAATCTTCTGCCCTCAATATTCTTTAAGGGCCACATGATTGCCAAAATTGTGGAAAAACAAAAAAACAAACAAAAAGGAAATAAGAATCCAGAAGTGGCTGAGAATCCATTTCAGATTTTGAAAAATAGGTATTTTGGAGTGCCAAACATTGTGGTGGTGGGCTAAGTGACCTATTTAAAAAGCCTCCAGGAGTGGCAACTCACCCTCCACACACACCTATTGTGTTGGGAAATCTACTTATCTGGGCAAGAAGATATGGAGAATCTATTGGAGCTGCTGATTACAAAAGCAGCTTGTTGGACAGCATGCAACACCAGGGCCGCATTTTGCTCAGTCCTGACTAATTCAGTACTGTTAATAAAAATGCTGGCATTACAAAGTGAACGTGTATTGAGTTGTAATAAATGTTGCTGCCTTTTAAGTCACTCCTCTTACCAAAACCATCTCTTCAAAAACATGGACGAGTAGCATAAGGGTATGGGTGTGAGTGGAAGATAGTGTGAGGTACAGTAGGAAAATACTCAATATCCCTTAACAGTACAGAAGGTCAGTCACAACTCTGCTTACAGCTTGGAGCAGAGGAGCAATGAATTGTTAGTGTAAGGAGCCATCTGTTTGGATGCAACCTTACTCATTTTTCACTCCATATTGGCTGTTGGGTGTTATTTCATAAGATGGTGCCCTATGTTTCCACTTCACCCCATCCATTCCATAATGTATAAAGCATGTGTGTCAAAAATATAGGACCCTTAGGATCAATGGTTCCTAAGTTGGCTTTCCAGAAATTGGTGGACTACAATTCCCAGTATCCCTAATCATTAGCCATGCTGGCTGCAGCTCTGGAAGTCAAAGTCCAGCAACATCTCGGAATCCAAGGTTGGGAGACACTGCACAATTACTAGCTAAACAGGCGTGTTTGTTTGATATTTTCTTTTCAGATGCACACACTTCAAACAATAGAACAAATTACACCTTTGAGCTATGTAGAAATTGAGGGGTTTCTCTTTGGAGAAATCTGTGAAATATCTCTGTGTCCATTTTTTCAGACCGATCTATTCCCTTCTATTAATGGCAACTTTTGTTGCCCCAGTAGTCTTCTACCACTTATTATCTTTCTGTTCCTTGTCAATGAAAATCTGTATAATAGTCACTTTCCTAGGCTTTCTGCAGGGAAAACAGGAGATTTTATGGCACAGCAAACATTGTCCCATTACTATCTGTCTTTTATGCTGTGTAAATAAGAGGCAGCTTCCACTTTAGAAGAGTCTCAATAGAATTGGGCCGCGCTGGTTTAATAGAAAGGCTGGGGAAAAATCCATTACTTATTCTTTTAGGATTATTTAATGACTCGATTCCAAGTAAACACAAAGAATGTTTGCCCATTATTTTTAAAAACTGCAACCAAGATAGTAATAGCATGTCATTGGTGAAGCACCCATTAATGGATGCTCTAATAAAATATGGGAAATCATAAAACTGATGAAACAAACATAGAATACAGGAACACCAAGAACATCCTGACACTCAGTTGGCCATCTGTTATTCTAACTCAGCACACTCTTTACCTGAGATGAGGATCATGAGGTGCTCCAAATGTTCTTGGCCTGCAGTCCTCCTGCACCCCAGCCAACATAACCAGTGGTGAGAGTTGTTGAGAGCTGCAGACCCAAGATACCTGAGGGGCTGCATATTCCCCATTACCTGGATTACAAAGATGATTAGATAATAATTGAAATAATTTCAAATTATTCAGCCTGAACTTGTCTCTGGGACAATTTCAGTGCTGAACGGAGCTCTGAAACTTAAAATGTATCTGCAGTACACAGTCAATAGCAGTTTGATGCCACCTCGGTCCCAAAAGGCCTGCAAAAGAAGGGAATAGTCAATCACTTGTAAGTACTCTATAAGTAGACAATTCTGGAAAGGCTCACCATAGTCAGAATCAATTTAACACTACATAACTCAGATTTGACTTGATGGCACATCGTTATTGTTGCTGTTCTTATTTACAACCACCAAGAGACCAGTCTATGGAACTCCTGGGTTTTTTTGTGTGGTGAGGTGTTTGGGAATTGTCTTCTGAAGGTCAGGGGAGTTCATTAGGGCTGTCTGCCAATGAATTCCAAGGACCTTACCAAACTACAAATCCCAGGATTCCATAGGATGGAGCCCTAGCAGTTGGATCAAATAACTTTAACTGTGTAGTGTAGATACACTCCTGCTCTGCCTCTTGCGCCAGAGTTGAATCCAGGCACTGAAAAATAGATCTAAGCAGAGGTTGGAAACATTTGTGTGCTTTAAAAAACTATATTTCCCAGTATTCCCAGTTAGCCTGGCTACTTAGACTTCTCGTTGCCCCAAATAACTTTCTGAAGGTCTGAATCCAAGTAAGCCCAGATTCCTTCCTACCCCATGGACCAATGAATAATGATGCACTGGCTGTCCCCTTACATGTGTATTCCTGGGCTAGAACATGACTGTTCCAGCACACAACCTTAAAACCTTGCACGTTTCTTTTTCACTTAGAGGCATCATCCTCTGGAACAGTAGGGCAATAAAAGTGTTTGTTGAGGTTATTATAACAGATACCAACTGCTTGTCCTCTCAGTGTGAATGAGGGTGATTGGCTTCAGATGTTTACAGGAGATGTGTATTATAATAAAGCACCCCAGGGATGCATTGGCTCAAATAACAAAATGTATTTGGAAGGTTTGTGAATTGAGATAGGTTGCCTAGGGAAAAATAACAATAAGGAGAGAACCCTGAGGTCATTGAATAGTGAAAGCGTGTTTACCTAAGCAGTTGTTTAAGGATAGGAGACAGACCAATGAGCTAACTAACAGACCACTGAAGACTAATCCCAGTCATTATTATAAGGCACTGTGCTGATTTCCCACCATTTTCTTCCTTGATGAATTTTCTTTCAGTAAAGAAAAGAATAGAAGAACTGGTGGAGAAAAAAAGAAAGAAAAAAGTTAGAAAGATTTTTTTTGGTGGGGGGAGGGAGGCATAACCTGCAATAGGTCCCAGGGTGTGGGTCAAAACTGGGCTTACTCCTAAGGTACTTGTTCAGGCTGTTGGGCTTCAAGCGCTTCTAAAAAGAGTCCTAACAATATGATGGTCAGATTGAAAGAAAGCAGAGGCGCTCACGCCTTTTAAAGAGTTTTTCAGAAAAGGACATTCCAGTGGGCTCCACTTTTCTCGTTACTGCCTGGGAACCTGGATCAGGAAAGGCAAAAGATCCTCCTTCTTCTTCTCACCCAGTAGCTTGAGAGGAAACATGTTCTGTTTTGTATCTGGTCATCTCTCCTAGCAACAAGGAGCATCCAAGAGACCCCAGTGGAAACTGTTTTGCATCTGCTTAAGAGGAGAGGATATTTGCCATCTACAAAGCTCCTGTTGTTTTCTCTTTTTTCTGGAGGTTTCCATGGTGTTTAGCTGGGAGTGAAATAGCTACTTCTCGGCTCTCATTCTAGCTAGGGGCTTATTAGTATTTAAATCAGCTCATAAATATTCTACTTGGATTTCATGCTTAAGTAAGCTTGCCATAGACCTGACACCACACTATCATTTGCTACATTGCATTGCCCACAGTGCTGCCCTTTTTCTCTTCCTCCTGGGTGAGAAAGATTCTAACGGAGGCTTGGGCTGCAGCTGCCCTATTTATGCTTGCATTTACTCCCCTGATTGATTGGCAATACACGATACTTCTCTGTAAGGTCACTGCCACAGCTGGCACGGAATGAGTAGGAATGCAACAGGTACTGAGGGTTCCAGAGTGGAAATTGCACTGATCAGAAAAAAAGGTATATTGGTTGCCTTCATCATCCTGATTTTTGTTGAGGAGTTCCATCAAACTCACTTCAGAAATAAGTAGGAAGGTCTCTGGAATAATGCCAGAGGAAAGAAGCAGGAAGTGTGCAGCCTCAGCATTCATAACTTGGATCTCCACATGCATATTTCAGCCTTAAATTCCACCCTCTCTGTGCTTACCTGTCAGAAGTGTGGCCCAGCTGAAATAAGCTCTCACTTAGGGAAACCGGATCATCCTCTGGGAATGGGATATACACCTCTTCTCTCTCTCTCTCTCTCTCTCTCTGTATCTCTCTCACTGTGTAACTATTCTTTAGTGACCAAGCACCCACGTGTTTTGCATGTGGAAGGTCTCATTTTTAAACCACTGGCATCTCCAGGTTGGGCTAAGAAAATGTATGATATACTATTTATTACATTCATATCCTGCCAACTACTGCTTACATTAATACTCTTGCTTATTTGTACAAATCCATGTACCTCAGTCTACTATTGTACCATATCTACTATTGTGGGCAAGAATCCCGTAGAAGAAATGGAGTAGCCCTCATAGTCAACAAAAGAGTGGGGAAAGCTGTACTGGGATACAATCTCAAAAATGAAAGAATGATTTCAATACGAATCCAAGGCAAACCTTTCAACATCACAGTAATCCAAGTTTATGCACCAACCACCGATGCTGAAGAGGCTGAAATTGACCAATTCTATGAAGACCTACAACACTTTCTAGAACTGACACCAAAGAAAGATGTTCTTGTCATTATAGGGGACTGGAATGCTAAAGTAGGGAGTCAAGAGATAAAAGGAACAACAGGTAAGTTTGGCCTTGGAGTTCAGAACGAAGCAGGGCAAAGGCTAAGAGAGTTTTGTCAAGAGAACAAGCTGGTCATCACAAACACTCTTTTCCAACAACACAAGAGGCGACTCTACACATGGACATCACCAGATGGGCAATACCGAAATCAGATTGATTATATTCTCTGCAGCCAAAGATGGAGAAGCTCTATACAGTCAGCAAAAAGAAGACCTGGAGCTGATTGTGGCAATGACCATCAGCTTCTTATAGCAAAATTCAAGCTTAAACTGAAGAAAGTAGGAAAAACCACTGGGCTAGCCAGGTATAATCTAAACCAAATCCCTTATGAGTACACAGTGGAAGTGAAGAACAGATTTAAGGAACTAGATTTGGTGGACAGAGTGCCCGAAGAACTATGGATGGAAGCTCGTAACATTGTACAGGAGGCAGCAACAAAAACCATCCCAAAGAAAAGGAAATGCAAGAAAGCAAAGTGGCTGTCCAACGAGGCCTTACAAATAGCAGAGAAGAGAAGGGAAACAAAATGCAAGGGAGATAGGGAAAGTTACAGAAAATTGAATGCGGACTTCCAAAGAATAGCAAGGAGAGACAAGAGGGCCTTCTTAAATAAACAATGCAAAGATATAGAGGAAAATAATAGAAAGGGAAAAAACAGAGATCTGTTCAAGAAAATTGGAGCCATTAAAGGAACCTTTTGTGCAAAGATGGACATGATAAAGGACAAAAATGGTAGGGACCTTACAGAAGCAGAAGACATCAAGAAGAGGTGGCAAGAATACACAGAGGAATTATACCAGAAAGCTCTGGATGTCCCGGACAACCCAGATAGTGTGGTTGCTGACCTTGAGCCAGACATCCTGGAGAGCGAAGTCAAGTGGGCCTTAGAAAGCATGGCTAACAACAAGGCCAGTGGAGGTGATGGCATTCCAGTGGAACTATTTAAAATCTTAAAAGATGATGCTGTTAAGGTGCTACACTCAATATGCCAGCAAGTTTGGAAAACTCAGCAGTGGCCAGAGGATTGGAAAAGATCAGTCTACATCCCAATCCCAAAAAAGGGAAGTGCTAAAGAATGCTCCAACTACTGTACAATTGCACTCATTTCACACGCTAGCAAGGTTATGCTCAAAATCCTCCAAGGCAGGCTTCAGCAGTATGTGGACCGAGAACTCCCAGAAGTACAAGCTGGATTTGGAAGGGGCAGAGGAACTAGAGACCAAATTGCTAACATGTGCTGGATTATGGAGAAAGCCAGAGAGTTCCAGAAAAACATCTACTTCTGCTTCATTGACTACGCAAAAGCCTTTGACTGTGTGGACCACAGCAAACTATGGCAAGTTCTTAAAGAAATGGTAGTGCCTGACCACCTTATCCATCTCTTGAGAAATATATATGTGGGACAAGAAGCAACAGTTAGAACTGGATATGGAACAACTGATTGGTTCAAAATTGGGAAAGGAGTACGACAAGGATGTATATTGTCCCCCTGCTTATTTAACTTATATGCAGAATACATCATGCGAAAGGCTGGACTGGAGGAATCCCAAGCCAGAATTAAGATTGCTGGAAGAAATATCAACAACCTCAGATATGCAGATGATACCACTCTGATGGCAGAAAGTGAGGAGGACTTAAAGAACCTCTTAATGAGAGTGAAAGAGGAGAGCGCAAAAAATGGTCTGAAGCTCAACATCAAAAAAACGAAGATCATGGCCATTGGTCCCATCACCTCCTGGCAAATAGAAGGGGAAGATATGGAGGCAGTGACAGAGTTTACCTTCCTGGGCTCCACGATCACTGCAGATGGTGACAGGAGCCACGAAATTAAAAGACCCCTGCTTCTTGGGAGGAAAGTGATGACAAACCTAGACAGCATCTTAAAAAGCAGAGACATCACCTCGCCGACAAAGGTCCGCATAGTCAAAGCTATGGTTTTTCCAGTAGTGATGTATGGAAGTGAGAGCTGGACCATAAAGAAGGCTGACCGCCAAAGAATTGATGCTTTTGAATTGTGGTGCTGGAGGAGACTCTTGAGAGTCCCCTGGACTGCAAGGAGAACAAACCTATCCATTTTGAAGGAAATCAACCCTGAGTTTTCACTGGAAGGACAGATCCTGAAGCTGAGGCTCCAATACTTTGGCCATCTCATGAGAAGAGAAGACTCCCTGGAAAAGACCCTGATGTTGGGAAAGTGTGAAGGCAAGAGGAGAAGGGGACGACAGAGGATGAGATGGTTGGACAGTGTCATAGAAGCTACCAACATGAATTTGACCCAACTTCAGGAGGCAGTGGAAGACAGGAGGGCCTGGCGTGCTCTGGTCCATGGGGTCACGAAGAGTCGGACACGACTAAACGACTAAACAACAACAACAACAATGTACCTCAGCTTTTCTCTTGTAGTTTCTGAGGTTTGTGGGTAAATTGGATTTGAACCTAAGCTGATGCAAACTCAAGGACGAGAGGAAAGAGATTCTGGGCTCCAAAGATTGGGTGGGACAACACATGGCCACAATAGATTAGTGAGGCTAGGGGGAATTAGTCACACCAGAAACTGTCATGAACACATTGATAAAAGTCAGTGAGCTGGAGTTCACTGACATTTTTATGACATCTCAGTGTGCATTGCTACCCAGAATTATGAAAAAAAGGGAGGAGAGGAGTGTAGTAGGCAGAGCAGTCATGGCTCTGCCCACTCACACATCCTGCAATAGGCCTGCTGCCACCACAGAGATGACTGGAAGGTCACTGAAACAGTGGCTTGTTGGACAAAAAAAGAAGGAGGGTGTACTAAGAGTTAAATTCCTGGAGAAGCAGGTAGAGTGCTGGAGTCGATTGATGATCTGCTTCAGGTCAGAGTTGACCTAAGGTAACCCTTGCCAGCTGCTATGCTATGGACTCTTTGTCTATATCTATGGACAGCCTTTCTCTGCTTGTATTACTTTGGCCTCTGATAAGCAGGAGGCACTTTTTAACAGGTAACAGCTTGGTCCCTACCATACACAGTACTCTAATCTCCTCCACAGACTATGACTCTAGGGGAGAACGATAGACTCCCCCAGCCCTCCCCCATCTGGTTGTCAAGGGGGCTGGGATCATATCTGCTAGATACTCATAAAACCTTCTGAGAAGTCAAGAGAGGAATCCAGGTCTTTCTTCCTTTAACTTTCCTTCTGCCCACAGTGTACATTGTTCTCAGGCCCAGACTGTATATGGTGTTCAGCCTTATGCAATTTCTCTGATTTTAAAAAAAATTCTGGGCAATCATTGAGATTGTAATATAGGGCAGATGACCAGTGCCTTTGGGTGGGTGGGGGGTGAACGCTGAAGAGGGACAGCCCTCTTTCTTCTTTAGCAGCTTTCTCTTTGAAATCACCACTCCCACTTTCCTCCTACATTCACAAGGAAATCAGCTTTCATGGAGAAGTTGGTGACACTTTGAGGCTGTGTGGTGAAAAACAAAATTAGAAAAATGCTATAGCCAAGTGCATATTTGGGCCATGTATGTCTTGGCTGCTACAACCACAGTGCTGGCTGAGCATCTGCAGTAGCACAATTGGCTTGCCATTCAAATGTGGATTTTGGGGGAGAGGAAATAATCTTGAAATTCTGGGATGAGGCAGTCACATACTCCACTCAGCACACAAGCTGTCCCTGTGCTGTAACAAAATCTATTGGTTATCTGTGTCAGGACAGAAAATGGACTGCTAGCAAGAGATGGCTTGCACCTCACAAGGACTGGGAAGAATGTGTTTGGCCACAGCATGAAGAACTTCATCAGGAGAGCTTTAAACTGAACTGAAAAGGGGGGAAGGAGACACAAGCACAGAGGTAAAGATAGATGAAGCCTTATGCACAATAGGAGGAATAGACTGAACAGTTCTAATGAGGGTTAATAATAACATTAACATTAATAATAAAATGCATAAAAATGTACAAAGTAAAGCAGGCTACAAATCACACAATCTCCAGTATCTATATACAAAGGCCAGGAGTATGGGAAACAAACAAGAAGAACTGGAATCTTAGTTCAGGAGGGTAAATGTGACTCGATAGGAATAACTGAAACTTGGTGTAGTGACTCCTATGACCGGAATGCAGCACTTATTCAAAAAGAACAGAAAGAATAGAATGGGAGGTGAAGTTGCAGTATATGTCAAAATATGTCAAAAATACACATTCCTGCACAGGAGGAGGAGATTGACTGTCCCATGAAGAGCATCTGGATCAATGTAGCTAGGGCAAAAAACAAAGGGAACATGGTAGTTGGAGTCTACTATCGACCACCCAATCAAGGAGAGGATATGGATGAAACTTTTGGGGAAAAAAGGCAAGCATTTCAAAGAGACACAATGTACCATATTTTTCCGTGTATAAGACACTACTTTTTCCTAAAATTATTACACTAAAAATTGAGGGGCGTCTTTTACACGGAAATAAACTGAGAACACGGAGAGAACAAAATGGCCCGTACCTTGCCTCTGTAAACAGGGTTCCTTCAATCACAAGGCTTAGCTGCCTCTAATCAGGAGGCTTAGCTTCCTACAGTCAGGGGACTTAGCTTCCTCCAATCACGAGCCTTATGGAACTGACGCCAGCTGATGCTGAACAAACCAACTGGAATACACCTCACTGGAGGTGGAGCCTGTAGGCTCAGATGCAACAGGGACTCAAAATGTCTGACCGTTCTGAGCCCAGAGGCTGAATCCTCAAAGCTAAGTTTTCTTAATTTTTGGGTTAGAAAAGTGAGGGGGGCATTTATAAATGGGGGCATCTTATAAACGGAAAAATACGGTAGTAATGATGGGAGATTTCAATTATCCGGATATCTGTTGGGAGGCAAATTCTGCCAAATATGGCTGTTCTCCAAAATTCCTGGCTTGTGTGGCTGATAATTTTCTCCTACAAAAACTGGAAAAAGAAACTAGAGGGCTAGCTATCCTTGACATGATTCTAAGCAATGGAGATGACTCGGTGGAGGAAGTGGCAATAAGGGGACCTCTGGGTGAGCTGGATTTTTAAAAAGGCAATTTTAATAAACTCAAGACAATGATAAGTAAGATCCCAGGCTGGAGATCTTAACAAGAAAAAGAGTCCAAGAAGGGTGGGAGTTTCTAAAAGAGAAAATTCTAAAGGTCCAACTAAAAAAAAATCCAACAAGAAAAAAAGGTGGGAGACAGCAAAAAAACAAAAACAAAACAAACAAACAAACAAACAAAAAACACACCATGACCACTACTGTAGAGCTTTCTTCATATTTTCAGCTTAATTAGGAGGGCTGTACAGATGCAGGATCTGCTAAAGGGACTCTTGGTGGACACTATTGAAAGCTTTTTTAAAATTGACAAAGTTGATGGCTAACAGGTGCTGATACTTGATGAACTGTTCTATGATGTTTCTTCAGGTAAAGATTGTTGCAGGATCTTCCATAGCGGAATCTGGCTTGTTTCTCTCTTAGGTGTTGGTCAAGGGCGTTTTGCATCTGCCTAAGGAGGACTACATAAAATGCCTTCCCGGGTACTGAGAGAAGGATGATGCCCCACCAATTGGTGCATTCGGAGATGTTACCTTTCTTGGGGACTTTGACAATGGTGCCTCTTTGCCAGTCCTCTAGGACTACACCACTTCACCAACACTTGTTAAACAGCTTCATCAGCATTTCTGCCATAGCCTGGCCACCATACTTTAAGATCTCCACAGATAACTTGTCCAAGCCCACTGCCTAGTTGTTTTTAAGGCTTCCAATCGCATTTGTAACTTTTTAAATAGTGATCTCACCGATGTTCACCTGGAGTGTTCTCTTCATTGAGGTTGTATGTACTGGTTGGGTCTGGCAGGCTGAGGGTTTCCTGAAAATATTCAACCCACTGCAGCATGCCATGACTGTCCTGGCTGAAGAGGCAAATAAAATTCTCCTCAAGATAAGTGCTGAGAAATTAAAAAAAAAAACATGCACATGAGTTCCACTGTTCCAACAGGGAATTATACTCGGACAACAGCAGCTAGAGGAAGTGGAGAGGTTCACTGATCTTGGTCGTATGCTAACCTGGAAAGGAGCTGCAGAAGTGGACATTAAGTGCCGCATTGGGAAGGCGATAGCCAACTTCCAGAAGATGAACAAGTTCTGGTCCTCATCATCCATATTGTTGAAGATTAAGCTCCATTTGTTTGCCTCTATTGTGATCCCGACAGCTATTTATGCCAGTGAGAATTGGAAGGCATCAGCAAGCATCAACAAGAGGCTCGATGTCTTCCAGCAGAGGTGTCTCTGCTGAACCTTAAAGATCCAATATTTCAATCACATTAACAACAAGGAGGTGCTCCGAAGGAGTGGCTTGTGTAAATGTCATAACATTGTCGCAAGTAGAAGACTCCAACTGACTGGCTGGCCATATTTTTCTTATGGAGAACAGTTTGATCTCCATGGTAGCAATGAGTTGGACTCCCCTGGTGCCAAACGACAACGAGGATGCCCTTGAATAACATGGCAAAGAACACTGATGGAAGACCTGAAGGTGCTATATATTACATGGGAGGACGCCGAAGCACTCGCACAAGACTGAATGGGCCGGAGAAGCCTTGCTGCCTGGTATGCTACATAGCATGGAAGTGGATCATCATCACCAACTAGGAAGGGCAAACAGGACCCTGTGGTAAGCCAGAAGCACCAGAGATCTACTGGAGATGAATCAGTAGATCCCAATCTGTGGATGCATCTGAGGTTTATCACTATGTATTTCTTGCTAGTAAAGCTGTTTGTTTTAAACCTGCCTTTAGTGCATACAGTACACCTTTTGGACATCCTTTCCAGCTGACAGTAACATCATATCCATTTGTGTGAAGTAAATTATAGTAACTTCAGTGGGTGAGAATTTGTTTCAAACTCAAGTACTGTGCTCACATGCTTTCCCCTCCTGCTTTCTCAGGCTGAGAAGGGGACATATGCTAGGAACCAACAAGGCCCATTCCAGTCTGCAGGGTCTGTGCAAATCTTGCTGCAACAAGGATGCCAGAGGCATGATAAGCAGAAGCTTTCCTCTATCACTTAGTATCCATACAAATAAAAGCTCCAGTTGCCAGATTTCTCCCTGTCCCCCAGCTGGTAAAGGTGGAAGAGGGCTAATAGCAAAAGGAAGCATCTTCAGTGGACAATCAATACAAGTCAAACCCTGGAGAAGGCCAGGAGGGTTCCCTTTCTACCTAGCCATGCTAAAGCTAGATCTAGAACCCATCATAGCACCCAAAAGACTCGCACTCTCATCTATTGGAACCTAAGCATAGTCAGCCCGACTTAATTACTTGGATGAGAGGCCACCAGGGATTTCCAGGTGGGATTGGAAAAGAAACATGATCTGGAGAGCTGCTGTCAATCAGATTTGACAGTAGTGGGCTAGATGGACTGGTCATTGAAGGCAGCTTGCTGTTTTCCTATCGAAGTGGGAAAGGTGATCTGAACCGTTCATGCTGTATTGGGTAGGAAACCTGCCACACCTCAACTAATTGCACAGCTAGGTTACCATCAACTTATAGTAGAAAGAAGTTGAAAAAAGGGCACACAGTGCTGCCCTCTGCTGCTTAGAACAGGAATGTATCCAGTATTTTATTGAAGTCTTATGGAGACTATTACTGGATTCTTATTTTTTTAAAAAGCAAGACTTTGCCTTTTTGGAACAAGAGACATAAAGTATTCTCCTCAATGGAATGAATCATATTAATGGCCAATAATGGGCAATTTCTCATTGTAGTTTGCTTTGGAAAAAGCTTTTTGCAGGTGCTCCAGACAGTATGAGGGGCTGGCTGAGCTGCCACTGTAGTTGTTAAATCAAAAGTCTGAAAATAAAGGATGGTTTCATGGTTATAGAGCCACTTCAAGGAATGATCCTGAAATAGGACTGAAATGTAAAACAGAGAACATTCATTTAAAAGAAGAGGCAGTTGGCGGCTTCAGCTTAACACTGGAGAGGACTGAAAGCAAAGTAGAAATGTTTGATCACGAATTTGGATTTTGTCTTGGATATTCTACTTTATATACAGTACATGTTGCCAAAATGTATTGGCTAAGTAGTAATAGAGGACAAAGAAACCCCCACCCCCAGCAAAACCTTCACCCCCTGCAAAGAGGCAAGCCTGAAAAATAGCACTAGAAAATAGAGAGTGATGGACTAGGGAAAACAGGGTTTGAATTCCCACTTGGTCATGAAAACCCACTGGGGGAATGGAACTGGTAAAACCTTTGCTTAAATATCTCACCTTGAAAGCCCTATTAAGGTCACTATCAGTCGGTTCTGACTTGACGGCACAGAACACGCACAATACAGTAATCCAACCTTCCTCAAAGCTGGCATCTTCCAAATTTCTTGGACTACAACTCCCATAATGTCATGCTGTCGGCTGTACAGGAATCATGATTCAAAACATCTCAAGGGCACTCGGTTCGACAAGGTCCTAGATGTCTAGCACATTTCAATGGGTATCTTTCTTGGGGCATTGAAAGAACACATAAACCATACTTTTAAAAACAGCATAAAAAGTAATAATGAAATACAGGTTAAGGCTAATTCTATTAATGAATAGAATCTTTTCTTTCTTTCTTTTAAAAATATGATTAGTCTGATTATAATTATACATCATTCACATTCTTAAATATATTTTCCGCTATGAATAACCTTAATATTGTTATTTAAATTATGGTTTTGTTCTTCTTTCAGCCTTGCTGACAAAGGTTTCTACTGAAACACCTTTGGCAGTTGATAATTCTGTGGGAGTCAATTTGCATAACCGTTTTAAGCCCCCAGCCACCCTGCCTCTTAAACGTGTGCTACTGCTCTTTTGAATTCCCTTGTATTGAGAACCGCCCCCAGCCCCCACCCCAAATTGGTGTTCTGGGAGAAAATGTGTTTTTACAAATAATTTTTCTGCTGCTGTTGTTGTTCTGTACCATCAGGTTGCCTCTGACTTATGGGAACCGAATGACTGAGCAATCTCCAAAATGTTCTGTCCTCCGCAGTCCTCTCAAGCACTTGTAAAGCACTACTAGCATGTATACTACTCTTGTTGTTAGGGACTGGTCATCTAGGTAGGGAAACAGCTGGATGATTTGCCACAGTTGGCAGAAGGCACAGCATACCACAATGGAGATCACCTTATCAATGGACGGTGCTGGATCTAGGTCCTCTTTTCCTGCTGCCTTCAACCTTTCCTAGCATTATTGTCTTTTCTAGAGATTCCTGCCTTCTCATGATGTGGCCAAAGTAAGGCAACCTCAGTTTCAACATTTTTGTCTCCAGAGAGAGTTCAGGCTTCATTTGATCTAGGAACCATTTGTTTGTCTTTCTGCAGTCCAGGGTATTCACAAAGGTCTCCTCCAGCACCATATTTCAAATGAATCAATGTTTTTCCTCTCAGCTTTCTTAACTGTCCAGCTTCAACTTCCATACATGGTGATCAGGAATAAAAGAATGTGAATTATCTTGGTCTTGGTCTCTAGTGACACATCCTTACACTTGATGATCTTTTCTAAGGAGTGCCCTGGTAGATTGAAATGGTTCAAAATCGGTTTCTATGTATTGTGGTTTTTGATGTCTGATTTGTGGTAATTGATCCTTTTGCTTAGAGATTGTCTTGTTTGTCCTATGTAGAGTGCAGATGGGCACTATTGGCAAAAGATGGCATAGATCACATTCGCTGAGGAACAAGTGAAGGTGCCCTTGATGTTATGTGTGGTATTTTTGGGTCCTGTAATTGTGTTGCCAGAATAGGTGTGGGCAGAGTTGGCTTATGGGTCTGTGGCAGGGTTTATGGGGCAGGATTCCCATGTCTGTGTTACTGTTTTGTGGTCCATTGTGTGTTAGTAGGTGCTTGAGGTTGGGGGGTTGTCTGTAGGCATGTATAGGTCTGCCACCAAGGGCTGCAGAGAGTGAAATATTCTTTTCAAGGATGGCTAGAGTTCACTTAAGATGCTGTGGATTGAAATTGACAACCAGCAATGTTTTGCCATTTTGTCTTGTGGGTCTGTCCTTCAGTAGGTTACTTCTGGGTATCCGTCCTGCTGTGTTGATTTGTTCCTTAATCACATGGGGTCAATATTGTAGTCTGAGGAATGCAGACCACAAGCTAAACATGAGTCAACAGTGTGATGCAGTTGCAAAAAAAGAAAGCCAGTACTATAATAGGCTGTATCAACAGAACTATAGTGTCCTGATAAAGGCAAGTAACAGTATTACTCTACTTTGCTTTGGTCAGATCTCACCTGGAATACTGCGTTCTGTTCAGAGCACTACAGTTTAAGAAGGATATCATCAAGACAGAATGTGCCCAGGGAAGGGCAACTAGGATGGTAAAAGTTCTGGAAACCAAGGGCTATGAGGAATGGTTGAGGGAACTGAGCATATTTAGGCTAGAAAGGTGACGTGATAGCTGCCTTCAAATATTTGAAGGGCTGTCATGTTGAAAATGGAGCAAGTTCCCTCCTCCAACTCCAGAGGGTAGGACAAGAAGTAATGGATCCAAATTCCAAGAGAGGCAATTTCAACTAAACATTAGGAAGATGGTAAGAGCTGCTTGACAGTGGAACATATTGCCTTAGGAGGTGGTGGGTTCTCCTTCATAGGAGGTTTTAATGTGGAGGTTGGATGGCCATTCATCAGGGTTGCTTTAGTGGTAGATTTCCTGTCTCTGAAGGATGCTCAGCTCCGTTACCCTTGGGGTCCCTCCCTGCTCCCATTTTCATGATTCTATGAAATCCAGAAGGGAAAACTAGGGGAGAGGAGAAAGAATTGGCCTGCTTTTGCTCCATAAAGATTATACTATCCTGGAAAACAGAGTGATTTACCAGCTAGAACCCTGAATAGGAACGTGCTTGTAAGAGGGTGAGGATACAGCTAATTATTCTGTGGCCAAACCATACTATTCATATGCCAGAAGGAAGAAAGCATGGAGGAATGGAGAGGTTTACAGAAATAGGGAGAGTGACAAAACACTTCAGGGGGAAACCTTAAGGGGTGCAGCTGCAACTGAACCTAACCTGCTAAATGGCCACAAAATAATATGACTTTGTGTTGTGAGAGGGGAAAAGACTTGAAAGTCAAGTCAGGGAATGAAACGGTGTATCCAGAAATAAGACACAGATGAACATACTGTAGTTGGGAAGACTGAACCAGAGCTCTCCGTGGTGCAATGATTTGTTGCCAAACTGCACTTGTTTTTCTTTTAGCTATATAGTTTTTGTAAATCTGTTTTTAAAAAGTCTATATCATACCAATAGCTAAAGAATGAGAGGTTATGTAATTGCCAGCCAGTAATGGGTGTTTTACTGTTAATATTCCTCTACAATTTACTAAACAAATTACTGCCAAAATAATTATCTGGTGAATTATTCCTGTAAGATATATTTTGTTTATACTAATTATTGTAACATTTAGAAAAATGACTCCAATTTTAATAGCCTTTCTCTTGCAGTATTTCTGCTATTGTTTCTTACCTAACTGTTTTCAGCCTATAGACCTCCAGTTGTATTGTTTTCTTCCTTGAATAGCATGTAAGAAATATATAAAATTGAGGCAAACTCTTACCTCTCCATCACTCTGGATGCTACCTGGTTCCCAGTTATTTATTTATTTATTTAAAATATTTCATCTCACATCTTTCATGGTTATCCTGAACAAATTAAAACTGTAACACTCCGTGGGCTTAGGAACAATTAGTCAGTGTAAACGGAACTTTTAATTGTGCCTATGATTTATTGAGCTGAAGCTGAACAATTAAAATTAGTTCTCAGACATGATCAATGAGCTGCAGAGAATGACCATGCTTTTGTACGGGGTGATTGAAGAGTTATTTCCATCTGGGAGGGCCTATGCCATGTCCCTGCAGGGAGCAGTTATATAGACTCTTTCCTTAATCAAGAGGGCTGGTCCCTCCTAGTTCATGTCATCTCTGAAAGATGGGGGCAGGGAGCTACTAATTCTTGGAAAAGTTCCGCTTGAGAAGTACAACACGTAGAATCCCTCAGAAATCTTGTGGCCATCTTGAATGGGGCATTCTAGGAGATGTACTCTCACTCCCTTAAAAAAATGTTTCCAAGCTTGCTCTTCTCTTGGAGCCCAACCTGTGTCTTCTTTTTAGCACTGTAAATAGGGTTGAGCAAAGCATGACTGCCTAGATATTGCTGGACTACAGTTCCCACCATTCTTCACCACTGGCTGTACTGGCTATAGCCAATGGGTATTGTGATCCAATAGCATATGGAGGGCTGCACTCTGCCTGTCCTTGTCTTGAGTTTTTGTTTAAGGAACATATGTGTTGCTTCTAAGGACAGAGTCCTTCAAAGCGCTTACACAAGACTGGTAAAAACAAAATACCGTATTTTTCCGTGTATAAGACAATACTTTTCTCTAAAATATTTAGATTAAAAATTTAGGGTCGTCTTATACACGGAAGTAAGGAGGGGGGAGGGATCAAAGCGCTTTGATCCCTGCTTTCCCCCTCCACTTTTTGTGAAGAAAGTGGAGGGGAAAAGCACTTTCTTGCAAGAAAAGTGGAGGGGGAAAGCACTTTCTTTGGAAGAAAGTAGAGGGGAAAACACTTTCTTCGCAAGAAAGTGGAGGGGGAAAGCAGGAATCAAAGTGCTTTGATCCCTGCCTTCCCCTCCACTTTCTTGTGAAGAAAGAAATTCTGGGTTAGAGAAGTGGAGGAGGGCGTCTTATACGTGGGGGAGTATTATACATGGAAAAATACGGTATGTTGCTTATAACAAGGTGAGTCACTATTATTTTTTCCTAATGGAGCAGGGCGAGACAGGGGACTAGGTTGATAGAGAGTGGCTTGCCTAAGGCTACCATGCCTTGTTATTACATGGCATCGCTTCTGACTTAGGTGATTTGTGAACTAATGACTTCCACAAAGTCCTCTCAAGACCCTACGTATGTCTTGCAAACTAAAAGCCATGATTTTCTTTGCTGAATCAATCCATCTCACTTTTGATCTTCTTCTTTAATTACATTTGATTTCCCATACAAGCAAAGTTATGCTCAATATTTTACAGCAAAGACATTTCCTGTACATGGAAGAGAAATGTTAGAAATTTAACTGGAATCAGAAAAAGAGGAGGCAACTGGAGATTGTATTGCAAATATATGTTGACTACTGATGAAGGTTCAAGGAGAAAGGGAAAAACCAAGATTACTACTGAACATTAATCAAGATGACAAAAATCATGACTACAGGACAATTAAATAACTTTAATGTTAGCAGTGAAGAAGTTGATTTACTGAAGATTTTCAGTACTTTGATTCAATCACTGATTGAAATGGAGACTAAAACCAAGATATCAGAAGACTGAAACCTGGAAGGGCAGCAATAAAGGAACCAAAGAAGTGAAAGGATGTGTCACTGGAGACCAAGACCAAGTTCATTTGTATTGTAGTATTCCCAATTATTATGCACAGACAGGACAATCAAGGAATCTGACAGAAAAAAAATTGATTAATTCCAGATGCGGTGCAGGAAGAAAGGTTATGGATACCATGAATCACCAGAAAGGCAAATAAATGGGTTCACATCAAGCCTGAACTCTCGTTAGAAGTTAAAATGACTAAACTGAGGCAATTGCTTGTCAGACATATCATGAGAAGACAAGACAATAATGCTAGATAACGTGAAAGGCAGCAGAAAAAAGAGGAAGACCAAATATGGGATGGATTGACTCCATGAACAAAGCCACAAACTTCAGCTTGTAAGACTTCAGCAGGGTTGTTAATGACAGTTCCTTTTAGAGGGCAAGCAGGCTTTAGGTCCAATACAGAAGAAATCTGCTCCCTTGAAGTCTGCTACAGGCATGATCATCCAGGACCGAGCACAGCAGATGGAATGCTGGGTGCAGCACTACTCTGAGCTATATTCCAGAGAGAATGTAGTAACCGAAGAGGCATTAAATAACATTGAGTGCCTGCCTGTCTTGGAAGAGTTGGACAGCGAACCAACTTTAGCAGAAATAAAAGCGGCCTTGGATTCCCTTGCCTCCGGCAAGGCACCTGAGAAGGATAACATCCCTGTTGAAGTGCTGAAGTGCTGTAAAGAGATCATCACCACCAAGCTGTATGAAATCTTTTGTCTTTGCTGGAGGGAAGGTGGAGTACCACAGGACATGAAGGATGCAAACATCATCACATTGTATAAGAACAAAGGAGACAGGGGTGACTGAAACAACTACCATGGCATCTCTCTTCTCAGTGTTGTAGGGAAGCTGCTTGCCCGTGTTGTGCTGAAGAGGCTCCAGGTGCTTGCAGACAGAGTCTATCCAGAATCACAGTGTGGATTTCGAGCTGATAGATCCACCACTGACATGGTATTTTCCCTCAGACAGTTGCAGGAGAAATGTAGGGAACAACGACAGCCACTCTTTCTGGTCTTCATAGATCTTACAAAGGACTTTGATTTGGTTAGCAGGGATGGCCTTTTCAAAATACTTCCCAAGATTGGACGTCCACCTCGACTCCTTAACATCATCAGGTCCTTTCATGAGGAAATGAAGGGCACTGTAGTTTTTGATGGCTCAACATCAGATCCCTTTGACATCCGAAGCGGAGTGAAACAGGGCTGTATCCTCGCGCTGACCCTGTTTGGGATCTTTTTTGCTGTCATGCTGAAGCACGCCTTTGGAACTGCAACAGAAGGTGTCTATCTCTGGACTAGATCAGATGGAAAGCTCTTTAATCTCTCTAGATTGAGAGCGAAGACCAAAGTCCAGCTGAAACGCATGCGGGACTTCCTCTTCGCTGATGATGCAGCTGTTGTTGCCCACTCTGCTGAAGACCTCCAACAACTCATGAATCGTTTTAGCAAGGCCTGCCAAGACTTTGGATTAACAATCAGCCTGAAGAAAACACAAGTCATGGGCTAGGGCGTGGACTCACCTCCCTCTCTTACCATCTCCACACAAGAATTGGAGGTTGTTCATGACTTTGGGTACCTTGGCTCAACGATCTCTGACACTCTGTCCCTAGATGTCGAGATGGATAAACGCATTGGCAAAGCAGCTACCATGTTCTCTAGACTCACAAAGAGAGTATGGCTTAATAAGAAGCTGACGGCATATACCAAGATCCAGGTCTATAGAGCCTGTGTCCTGAGTACACTCCTGTACTTCAGTGAGTCCTGGACCCTTTGTGCACGGCAGGAGAGGAAGCTGAACACGTTCCATATGCGTTGTCTCTGACACATTTTTGGTATCACCTGGCAGGACAAAGTTCCAAATAGAGTAGTCCTAGAACGAGCTGGAATTTTTAGCATGTATACATTGTTGAAATAGCGACGTCTACGTTGGCTCGGGCATGTCGTGAGAATGGCTGATGGTCGGATTCCAAAAGATCTCTTGTATGGAGAATTAGTGCAGGGAAAGCACCCCAGAGGGAGACCACAGCTGCGATACAAGGATATGTGCAAGCGGGATCTGAAGGCCTTAGGAATGGACCTCAACAGATGGGAAACCTTGACATCTGAGCGTTCAGTCTGGAGGCAGGCGGTGCATCATGGCCTCTCCCATTTTGAAGAGACCCTTGTCCAGCAGGCCGAGGCAAAGAGGCAGTCCTGAAACCAGCAAAATCAGGGAGCTGGATAGGGGACAGATTGTATTTGTCTCCAGTGTGGAAGGGATTGTCACTTTCAAATTGGCCTTCTCAGTCACACTAGATGCTGTTCCAAGTCCTCTATTCAGAGCACGTTACCATAGCCTCTCAAGACTGAAGGATGCCTAATCTAATCTAAATTCATAGGATTGCCACTAAGTCATAACCTGATGGTACAGACTGTATTCTTTTGGAGAGAAAGCTGAGATAGAAATATTTTAAATAAATAATTTAAATAAAATAATAACAAGAAGAAGCCATTTGCAACTGACATAAGCTGCAATCGTACTCAACAACTAGGAAAGATGTCCTACAGAATTCGATGGGATTTACTTCTGGCGAGATTTGCATAGAGTTTCACTGTTGGAAGAACAAAGAACTTCAGATCAGTTACATAGTTTTAAGGTGTTGGTGTTGGTGGTAAGGCTTCTCCCTATTGTATTTCTTGTGCTCATCTTATCCATCTCTCTCTCTCTGACACACACACACACACACACACACACACACACACACACACACACACACACACACACCCCTCCAAAGAATATCTTTGTATCTTGCCAAACTCTTGTCAGTATTTGGAACTGGGATGAACCAAGCGTAAAATGAAAATACATCGCTAATTCCTTCTAATAATGCCTGATTTCCTTATTTGATATCCCACATTAATTCTAATTACTTACCCAGAGTCAGGGCATTAATCAACATGTATAAATGTCTTCTTACTTAGCAACGCTGATGTGCCAAGCAGCTGGCATTGCAACGTGCTCAGACATGGGGATGGGGGGATGTGCCTCCGTCATGCTGGGTGGCTTTTGATGGTAGCTCCCCTGATAGACCAATGCTCCTCATCACAGAACCAGGCACCCAAGCTTTCACTAGCAATAGTTCAATAAGTCACTGAAGAGAATGGTACTGTGCAATGTAAGGTAAGATTTCTCTATCTTAACCAGGTAATTATCACTAATATAAATTATTCCCCTGGTTAGCAGCAGGAAACATTATCTGTGGAAGCAGCTAGTGTCTGCTAAAAGGGGGTTTTCAGGACTTCTCAGACCATGGTTCTCTTGTAGCTAACTCTCTCCAACAGGCATCACTAGCACAGACCTTAATTCCAACCTTTGTCTGCCTATGTCTGTGTCTTTGCCTGTCTTTGTCTATGAGGCCATTAGACTAACAGTTGACTGAGGAGCAGGATGGTAAATAAGGTGGGGTGACTAGGGATTTGTCCCAGAGCTCAGAAGTTTAGAGGGCTACTGGGAGCATCCAAACCCACTTGTTGGTACTTGATGCTGGAGGGTGCAAACCTATCCTCCCTGAGTACATATGAGCCTTGTGGCACAGCGGATGAGCCTCGTGGCGCAGTGGTTAAACTGCTGTACTGCAGCCAAAACTGTGCTCATGATCCGGGGTTCAATCCCAGGTAGCCGACTCAAGGTTGACTCAGCCTTCTATCCTTCCGAGGTCAGTAAAATGAGTACCCAGCTCTTTGGGGGGGGGGGCAATGTGTAGCCTGCATAATGAACTTGTAAACTACCCAGAGAGTGCTTGAAGCGCTATGGGGCGGTATATAAGCAGCACACTTTGCTTTTGCTTTTTGCTACCCCCAGCTGTTACGTTTGGGCAGGAAGGCAGGATAGGCTCAACACGGAACCAAAATGACTGCCGTGCATCAGACTCAGAATTGTGATTTTCAGCTAAATTGGCAATGAACATTTGGATAGTTAATTTTCCATCAAGACAAAGACAAAGACCCTGCTCTTGACTTACTTTAGTTCACAAAAATCAAAATACATCATCATACTGAAGGGCGCTCCTTGGTCCTCTCCCTGCATAAGCCAATCTCATGTGACCCAAGATTGAGCAATGAGGCAGCAAAGCCCCAGTTATGGCTCTGCTGGGCAGCTCGTAGTGATCACCATATTCTTTGTTCCTGCTTGCTTTCCTCTTCTAGGGCCACCCCTGTCTTTAGTTAAGATGAGATAGCCCCTTGAGGTGGCATAAGGTAGGAGGTGGCAGCAAGGAGGGCAAACGGTGTGCTACATATTATTTCTTTGTTTTAGTTATTGAATTTCATTTCTGTCTCATGTTTCTGTCAACACATGGAGTCATTGTGTCTGTCAAAATGATTAAAACACAGCTACCACTAAGAGCACAATATATCATCTTACTAGAATGTATTTGGTATATAACATTGTTAAAACACTGCTAATTTAAAACACTGTAAAAAGTCTCCCATCTGGGTGTTTCCAGGTGTGATGGAGGTCATTCCTGCATCACCTGCTTTGAAGAATGATTTAGCTGCCCATATACTCGCTTTCTGTGTGTGGGATAAGTGGGCACATCTGCTTGTTCTTTGCGTCAGGCACTAAAACTCTTGAGTCAGCACTGCTTTCCCTTCCTGAAGCTTCTCTTTGAGCCTGTTGCTTGCCCTCAACTCCTTGCCCTGACTAGTTTGCAAGTTTGTGGCTTAACTGCTAGAAGGGAGAGAACAGGGCACATTCTGGCTTCATGGTAGAGTAACCTAGTTTTCTGCCCCTGAGATGTGTATGACCACAATTTCCATAATCTCCAGCTAGTACAGCCAATTGCTGTGCTGGTTGGAGTCATAGGAACTGCAGTCCAAGAGATGTACAGAATCACATGTTGCGTAAAGTGGATTTTAGAGGAGTGCCCTTCAATATGATTATGTATGTTGATTATTGTGGACTAAAGTAAGCCAAGAGCAGGGTCTTTGTCTTCGTCTTGATGGAAACTTAACTATCCAAATGTTCATTGCCAATTTAGTTGAAAATCACAATTCTGCACCACTGGCATTAGCATGGACTGATGGATTTCTGACTTCGTGAATTGGTAGGGCATTCAGTGGCCTCTTTTGTGAAGCTGAATAAGTGAAGGAAGATATGGTTATATCCACCCATGAAAATTCCACTTTGCCTTGAAAATCCCTATGTGGTGCAAAACAACAACAGTTTATCACCAAACAAACCTTCTGCAAACTCAGGTCTGCTGTCACTGAAAACTGTTTATTAGACATAGGTTCTTCTCAGAGCTTGGAAATAACACATTATAAGTAATTTGTTGTTCTTTTTTTAAAGAAAAGCACAGTAACATTACTTTTCAGAAGTAAGTTTTTTAAAAAATAACGTTTTTGTGTTTCTTTTTTTTCCTCTACAGGGAATTTTTAGGAATTTTGAGAGTCACTGTGAATGGAACTTTTATCCAATCAATGTTTTTAGATCAGTCCTTTATCAATTGTAAGTGATTTTTTTTAAAAAGAAAGAATTAATGAAAATATTACAAAAAATGTAACAAGCAAGTTGCTAAATGTTCTTATTACCATTTTTTGGTAACAAATTACTTTTTCTGGATTTGCAATAACATAACAATTTAGTTTCAAAAACTAAGTTTCTAGCGTGTGTTTTATCTTTTCCCACTTCTGATCCCACATACTCTACATCCCAAATGAACCTGTTCCTTTTTTACCTTCCCCACCCACTAGTATTTTGATCCAGCCGTCAAACTCATCTGTAATCATAGCCTATGGTTCAGTTCATCACTGGCCTGTGTGTTGCAGAAGTCCAACTAATGAGGAAAACTTGTGCTAGTGCAGCTGCAGCCTCAGGGTGAAAACAAATGGAATGCTTTAGAGCAGGGAGGGCTGCTCTTTTGAAGGATCCTCATTGTGTGCAGACCAAGCGTACCTTCTCTGTACAGCTTTGAAAAACTAAAAACAAAGCAATTCAATAACTCTGAAGAGGAAGCTGGCTGTGAGTAGCATTCGGTGTCTCTCCCTCTTCCCCAAATACTCACTAAGAAATCTCTCTTCAAAACTCCAGAGCAATTTTGCATTTTAAAAATATGTGCCTGTCTGTGGTGTGATGCATGTGTGTGTGGATAGCTATAGATCAGAGCTTGGAAAGTAATTTTTAAAAGTAATTCAGCACAGTTATAATTCTAAGCTTCCCCAATAGTCAGTTGTTATTTTTGTTGTACTGCTAGAAAGGAACTCTTTTCCTCCCCTAACATTACTGAACTACATATATTTACTTACTTAAAACATAAATAAATCTGAATATCTTGTATTTGGGGGCAGCAGAAAAAGTACAATCCAATATCATGTGATGCCATCATGTACTAAGGACACACACCTCAACTACAGAAGCAGCTAAAAATTACAGTTGCTTGACAGGAGTGAAGTTATTCTTCATTGACTGAAATCCTGTTGCAGAGCTTCACTTGCACAATGAGAATGCCATCGGCAGCAATGGCAGATTGATGCCGATTAAATGGTTCATTTTGTGATTTCTGAGCACAAACAGCTCACATACAACATGATGAAGTCATATACACCCTGAAATCTCAAAAGGAAGCCTTTAATCAGTGCAGTCTGTTGCTGCTGATACTGTCATACCTGTTGTGAAGGCTGATCATAAAGTGCGATAGAACAGGTGCCTGCATATTATTACCTGGGCACGTTATTTGCTGCTTCTGGCAATCACTATTAAAGCCACAAAACCTAAGGCTGAACAAATTGTGAGGCGGATTCTTGAACACACCTGAAGCTGGCAGGTGCTCTTCATTATGGATTTAATAAAATTAAAAATCAGTTCCGAGATACTATATGGATTACAGACCTGGGATTTCTGAACATCAGAAGAGTCAGAGTGTATCCGGAATAGAATCTTAAGAATAGGTGTAATGTCCAGATCTATTCTTCTTTGGCCAGACATCATCTGAAATACTGAGTCCAGTTTTGGACACCACAGTTAAATGGCTGTCATCTGAAAAATGGAGCAACCTTGTTTTCTGCGGTTCCAGAGGATAGGACCAAAAGTAATGGATTTAAATTATGAGAAATTGCTCAATGATTGCCAACCAAAACTATGCTATCTGAATAACTGATTTCTAGTTAAATCAAGGGAAAACCTCGTTACCATAATATTTTATGCCTGCTTCAGAAACTTGGTTTTTCAGAATCCTATTTTCCCTGAGCAGCTATCTTCATGCTATAAGAAAGCATTTAAATTACACATTATGGATGTATCTTCACAGGAAAATCTTGCATCCCTTAAAACCGTAAAGATATCTCCCTGGGACAACATCTTTAAACAGATGCCTGGCCCGAGGATTATCTGTTAAAGCTGATAACTTTTATCTCAGCATGGTATTCAGTTAATGCCCTCCTAAGTTCTTGACAGGAAACAGGCAAAGCTACCTTTCAGCAACTCTCTGCCATTGAAAAGATGGTGAGGGTCTCTCCTATATACATTTAACTGCAATTTGACAATTTGCTGAACTATTAAAAAGTGGATCTATTTGGTCAACTCATTAGAAGAGAGATTTTTACATCTATTTATCTGTTTGTTTGTTTTTTTAAAATAAGTACTGTAAGAGAAAGAAAAGAGATGTGGTTTTCATCCAGGTTCTATCCAAGGCAGGTGCCAGTTTTTGTAAAGGGTAGTAAAAGGAGCTGTTTGACTGTCAGTTTATTTGCATATATTTGACTGGAGACTATGAAATATTTTATTCAGGACTAGAGATGGGGATATTCATATTCATAAACAAATACGAATATCTCCGTCCCAGCTGTACTTAATGAGCGTCTGGCCCCAGGACTGGCATGTCCACTCATGCGTCCCAGTGCCGCAAAGGTCCCGCTCTTCCCACCAATGGCACCAGGAGCTCCATTGTCTCTCTGCTTGGCTAGCCACTCCAGGCAGGAGGTGGGAGGACGAGTCTCCCCGCATGGCTGCAGAGTGGCCAGCCGAGCAGGGAGGTAGCAGAGCTTCTAGCAGGAAGAGAGGGACCTTCACGGTGCCGGGACATGTGAATGGATGGGCCAGTCCCAAAGGCTGGACCCTCATTAAGTCCAGCTGGGATGGAGATATTAATATTAGTTTACGAATATCCTCATCTCTATTCAGGACTATGCTGGTAGTATCAAATTGTGTTATTTTTTTTTTTTAAAAAAATGGTTGTGGTTGACCTTGTTTACTTTTTCTACTTGTAATTTTTAAAAAAGCATTTCTGTTTTCCCTTCTATTGTGATGACATATAGTGAAGGAGGAGGGAAAAAGTAGTGGAGGAAACAAGAGGTGCTAGATCAGATCAAGCTTCAACTGTCTCTAGAAGCAAAAAACGACTGAGGGCATGGCTACACAGAGAAGCTCATTCAAGTTGATTAGGAGTTTTCTGTTCCACATCGTTGTAAGTTTCCATTGCTGAAATCACTTTTGGCATTCTCAAGGAAATGTTGAATTATCCAGGAGAGGCGCGTTATCATAGAATTATAGAATAATGGAGTTAGAAAAAGAGGCCTACAAGGCAGGGGTCCCCAATCCCTGGTCCACGGCCCAGTGCCGGTCCATGGCCTTGGCTCGACTGGGCTGCAGAGATAGATCTCCCGCCCCCCGCATGGACTCCCCCCATGCATGCCCACCCACACGCATGGGTGCCCCACCCACCCGTGCGTGAGAGCGCACCCACCCACCCGTGAGTGTGCCCCTCCCACCCACACATGCACGAGCGTGCACCCCGCCCACCTGTGAGCACGCCCTGCCTACCCACACATGCGCAAGCATGAGCCCCACCCACCCACGAGCGTGCCCCACCCATCCATGAATGCGCGTGAGCGTGCCCCTCCCTCCCACGCATGCATGAGCATGCACCCCACCCACCCGTGAGCATGTCCCGCCTACCCACACATACGCAAGCATGCGCCCTGCCCACCCATAAGCGCACCCCGCCTACCCACACATGTGCAAGAGTGCACCCTGCCCACCCGCGAGCATGGGGGGTGCCCCCCATGCACGGACCCCACCCCCCCCTACCAGTCCACGGTTAGGAAAAGGTTGGGGACCACTGCTACAAGGCCATCTAGCCCCCCCCCCCTCAGTGTTCTATGCAGGAATCCAAATCAAAGTATATCTGACAGATAGTTGTGTAATTTTCTCTTGAATTGCCTCCAGTGTTGGAGCACTGACCACCTTCTAAGTTAATTTGTTCCATTGTGATACAGCTCTAAGGATGTTTTTCTTGATATTCAACTGAAATCTGGCTTTCTGTAACTTGAGCCCATTATTATGTGTCCTGTACTCTGGGATGATTGAGCCCCTCCCCTGTATGACAGTGTTTAAAGTATTTGAAAAGTGCTATCATATCTTTCCTCACTCTTTTTTTCTTGAGGCTAAACATGACCAGTTCTTTCAGTCTTTCCTCATAGGACTTGCTTTCCAGCCCCCTGATCATCCTTGTTGTCCTCCTCTGAACTTGTTCCAGTTTGTCTAAATCCTTCTGGATTTAGACAAACTGGATACAGTACACAAGATGAGGCCTAACCAGTGCCAAATAGAGACGGACTAGTCCTTCATGGAATTATACTTCTGTTAATGCAGCTTTTTCATTATAATGTTTCAATTCACACATGAACAGGATTTCAGGGGGTTATCTATATAGCTAAAATAGAAAAAGTGACCTAAACAAAAAAATCAGCCATCCTGAAGAACTTAACAAGGTAAGCAACAGCACATTTTTCCATAGGCAGGAAAATGAATAGGCACCACCAGATGCTGTCAAGGGACAAGAGAAACCTGTACATGGTTACTCCTGTTAGCTCATTCTTCAAGGGCCCACCCACCACTGCTGTTAAGTGGAGTTTTTATACTAGAAAAGAATATTTCTGTTAGCACTAGATGGAAGAATGACCTGTTGTTATCATCTCTTAACTGCGGTGTCCCTCATCTGCTACATGCTTTTGTAAGCTGTGAATTGGTTTAAAGTATGTTCATTCAAACTCTCCACTCCACCTTGTGCTTGTGAAAAGAATTTGCTAGAATGGGCCAAATCAATTGGGCAACTTTAGTTGGCAGACTCCCTATTGTTGTGGAGATTAGCTGAGTGGTGGTTCTCCTCATTTAAACCTACTGATGGATCCTTCCAGACATGGCCTTCTTTTTCTCTCTCCACGCTGGAAGGCATCTGCTAATTAAGTTTTGAGTTAAGAACAATAGGTAGAAGCTACATCTGTAGTTTTTTTTTGGGGGGGGGGGACAGTGTTCCCAGACTCTTTATATCTACATATGTGACTGCAAAGTTTTGCAGGTGTGTATGTCTGTACCACATGGAACTGCTGGTTAAACCGGAACCTGTCTGGATGGTAACAATACAGAAATCACAATGACTCAGAACTGAAGGGGTTGAAAAGAAAACTCTCTGGTAATCAAGTGAGCCTCTGAGAAAAATGAAAGGAATATAGCTCTAAAATACTACTGTTAAGTGCAGATATGGATGCGAATAATCCAGACAGAGTTCCTGCCTCCCAGCAGGAAATCCTGCATCTAGGCAATAACTTTATTGACATAGGGTGATTGTTTCAGAGGTCATTACCTTTTGTTAAAACAAATACCCTGTAATATCTCCCAGGTGACTGTCTCAGTCATTATTTTGTTCTTTTGTATTCTCCTGGTCCTTTGGTAAAATTGGGGCATCCAGTGCAACATTTTGAGATGTACAAGATTTTGATGAAGGCTAAAAAAGTGACAGGGAGGAAGGAAAACTCCAGAGATCTTGTTCCAAAACCTAATAATGGACTCTGAATTTTAGAAGCTAGGTATTTGCTAGATGCTTCTATCTCTCCAAGAAGCTGTCTTTTCTGGGGAGAAACCCTGCCTCATCTTCCTGAAATCACTGGCCATGTTTGAGTCTGGCTTTCTCTAGCTCAGTTTAAGCTAGAATCACTAAAGCCTGAAGTCTGAGATCAAATCACCCAGGGCTCAGTAATCCAAATTTTTAACCAGAATAAAACCTTTTTAAAGCTTATTTAAAGCTGGCTGGATAGTTCAATGGTTTAAGTATATGGATGCGGAGCCAGAGACTGGGAGTTCAATTCACTTTGGAGTATTCTCTACCTGGAAAACCCTGAAATAAGTAAGAATTGACTTGACAGCACATGATGATTATTATTGTTAGCTTCTTTATTCTCTTAAAGTCTGTTAGCAGAGCCAGCAGACCAAGCAGCTGCCTCCGAATATTAGAAAGTTAGCCGAAGCACACATCCCCTTTAGCAAAGAAATCACATCCACACTTCTTATTCTAAGAAAATAACGTGTCTACTGTTTATTAGAGAAACACATTGAGACAGACTCAGGTTTTCTGTGTCACACTCCCACCCCACCCTCTCCAAGCAGAAACATATCTGTTTCAAACATGGCATTTGCTTCTTTTTTGGAGAGCTGCATTTTGTTACATTCAATCCACAGTTGCCTAAGCTGTAACCATAAAACAGCAACCAGACTCCTGACACATCTACTGTAAGAGAGCCATGCCTGGTGAAATTCATCTTGCCATGAACATTTGAACTTTAAGCTGTTCACACTGGTACAGACCTGATGAAGTGGCATTTTAATACACAAAAGCTTGTGTATGGTATGGTATACATAGGTATTGGCTATTTTTGCATTTGGATTTTATTTTGTTTGGAACACACGGCTACCCTTTACTTGAAAAGACAATAGGTATCCTAATTCTAGGTAACCAAGGTGAAGAGCCAGGGAGCCATCACTGCCCTCTCACCTCCTGAGGAACAAAGGCAAGGTTGTCCCCTTTGTCCTCTCCCAGGGATGGTTAGGAGGCAAATGTGAGAAGAAGTGACAGCAGCAAGCCTAAGAATTTCATTCTAGGTTGAAGGGAGGTCAGCATATGTCAGAGCAGGTAGAGGGAAATTAAGGAAACCTGAGCAGATCCTTCTCTCTCTGTCTACTCTTTGCCATGTAAAAACATGGACTCTAGCCTTCCCTAATCTATCCAGTCTGTTAAAAAAGCTCGGATCTTTTGTAAACTGTGGGCTTACTGTGAGCTTGCTTCATCCTATTCTTCATCTTTATTAACGCTTATAAAACTCCTCTTATGTGTGGATGTGGATGACTTGATTCAATTTGTCTAGATGTACTACTGACAACCCTCAGAGTTTCCTTTTATGTGTATATAATGAGAACATGTTTGAGTTCATATGTCTGTCCACCTAGTAGCAGGAGTTTGTGCTGAAATTCAGATGGAAAGGAAGCAGAGATTGGAAACCCTTTCTTACTATATTCCCCAGGGCATCTGATGAGCAGCAAGAATCTGACAGTGCAAGGCTGTGTAGCCTCATCGTTTAACATGCACATAAAGGTAAGTGAATCTTATATCACATAAATGTTATAAATCTCTTGTAATCTGCTTATAAAAACACTGAATCCTAGACGAATGCTTCGAATCCCTGAAATACCTTATCACTTCAAATTTTATTCATATACCACAATATACAATACAATATATCTACATGTTCTGTAGGTACACAAGATCATATGTGATAGATAGACAGGTAGAGAGATGTGGTTAGATAAATAGCCAAACAGATTCCTTTTCTATAAAAAAATGTTTCCTAACCTAAGGTTCATTACCCTTATGAGGTCATAAATTGTTTTCTGGGGAGTTGCGGGTCACCTTATATGTGTTGTAGCCATTGCTAAATAATTTCTTCCTTGATCTTTCAGAACCGGATAGTACAGTTAGTGTGTGGGGGTGCATGAGAAACAGGCCCTTTGGGGGAGAGAGAAGCCTCTATTTTCTGAGAAGGACTGATTTTACACCATTAAAAATGCCTTTTTATGCAAATATGGCAGGAAGGTCATAGTTTACTTGGCTATTATAAAAAAAGAGTCATCATGACTTCAAAAGGGTTGGGAATCCTTGCTATAAAACCTGAGTGTTACATCAAGAAAAAGGCAGCTCTGGGGAAGTGCCTTGGCAATCTTCGTCTTATTCTGTTTTTCATTTTATAGTGAGATCCTAATCCTAGCTAACTAAGGGGGGCTATTTTGTGGATCATGAGAAACAATGGGTTCTTCTGAAAGAAAAGAAAGTACCTCAGGATGTGTTTTGATGTGTAACCTGTATTGTGGACAAGAAGCTAATGTAAAGGCAGAATATGGAGAGACAGAATGGTTTCGTATAGACAAAGGTGTCAGACAAGGGTGTATTTTATCCCCTTATCTGTTCAGTCTGTACACAGAATATATCATACGGAAACCCAGACTAGATTCAGATGAAGGAGGAGTGAAAACTGGTGAAAGAAACATATGAACACAGATATAAGATACGCGGATGATACCATCTTACTGCAGAAAGCAGCAATGAGTTGAAATAACTTTTAGTGAAAGTGAAAGAAGCAAGTGCCAAAACAGGACTGTAGTGGAACATTAAGAAGACAATCATGATTGCATAAGAACTACATAATTTTAACATTTACAATGAAACAATTGAAATAGTGAAATATTTTGTGTACCTTGGTTCAATCATCAATCCAAATGGAGACTGCAGTCAAGAAATCAGAAGACTGAGACTCAGGAGGACAGCAGTGAAGGAGTTAGAAAAGATCCTGAAATGTAAGGATGTGTCACTGGAGACCAAGACCAAGATCATCCACACTCTTGTATTTCCCATCACCATGTATGGGTGTGAAAGCTAGACAATAAAGAAAGCAGAAAGGGGGAAAAATGGATTCGGTTGAAATGCAGTGCTGTAGGAGAGGCTCGTGGATACCTTGGACTGCCAGAAAGACAAACAAGTGGGTCCTCCCTTCAGATCAAGACTGAACTACCTCTGGAGGCAAAAATGATGAAACTGAGGCTGTCCTACTTTGGGTACATCATGAGAAGACAAGATTCTCTGGAAAAGACAATAAGGCTCAGAAAGAAGGAAGTCAGCAGGAAAAGAGGAGAACCAAATACAAGACGGGCAAATTCTCTAAAGAACGCTACAGGCTTGAGTTTACAAGAGCTGAGCATGGCTGTTGAGGATGGACCATTTTGTAGATTTCTCATTCATAGGGTCACCATAAATTGGATGTGATTCGACAGCACATAACAGCAACAACAGGGTGGCCATGTTTGGGTCATGGTGGCCACATGCTTGTCAACACTGCTGCTCACTTTTCTTTGTTCCATCTTTCTTCAGAGATGGGCTATGCTCTCCTCTCCTTCTTCCTATTTTACTGTTTGTGGAGTGCCGCCTATGGCTACTGTCGGATGTCAAGACAATGTGTTTGATTTCCCTAGGAGTCCCACAGAGATACATAGGTCCCCAGGGCAAAGATCAGAAGCCTGTTGTTCCTCCCAGGTAGCATTTATCCCAGTTAAGGGTTAATTCAAGAATGAAATCAAAATAATTTCAGCCAATCATATGAATGTTCATCTGAGTATCAAGGTATGAGCATTTTATTGGTGCAATAATTCCAAGCAACATCAGTTTGTCTATTGATGCACACTTTAATTGTTTACATTGCTTCTATGTTCAAAAATTCAAGAGTTATTGAAAACATGTAGCTTTTTTCAGAAGTCACAGGTATGTCGCTTAAGAAACCATCCTTATAGCTATGCACAAAGCTGTAGGTACAAATACTTGTCGGAAATATATGAGCAAAATACAGTTGAAAATATAAGAATAAATGTTTTAAATCACATTCTAAAAATACAGGAGCTTTTAGCCTATTTAAAAGGTAAAAAAGCATTATTGTAAGCTTTACTTTAAAAGCATGGAAAAATATCAAAAAATTTAATAGTAAAGGTAGTATCACTTAGCCTCTAAGCATGTTAAGAACACACACACAAAATTATTTTCTCACCTAGCCTATGTAAAATCTATTTGGCTGTTGTTGCCAGCATCTGGAAACAAAACCTGCTACTGTGCTGCTACATCTTCTTTGATGTCTGGTACACAAAGTGGTGTGGAGTTGTGATGAATGCTTGTTCATTCATAACCATGTGTGCCCTATCACCATATTTATAATTCTTACAAATTGTTTTCCTCTTATCTTGTTCTACTAAATGAGAATTTCCAACAGTAGGAAATTCTACATGTTTTCATCTCATACAAATCTCCATTCATTTTGGTCCTGTTCGGTCTCCTTAAGTCATATTTGTTATGACTGTCTCTTGACTTTACAAAAAACTGCTACTGCAGAGAATATATTCCAGGTTTTTCTTATATAGGAATTTCTGACCAATGTTTTATGATACCAGGAAAAACCTAAAATTCATATTTTTACATTTTTCAAAAGATGGCACTATGAGATTATACAATATTCATACAAGCATTACATCATTCACTTGTTGTTTACAATAATTTTATCATGTTTACAAATTTTAACCAAAACATTCAGTGACTTTTTTTAAAGTACTCATGAAAACTGTCACACAATAATTGAATTACCTCAAAGTGGCATTATCAGGAACTGACCTTGGTTTCAAGATGGCTGGAAAACTGTGCTTGTGCTTGGAAACAACTGACTCAAAGCTGCATTATGAAAAGCAGTTTCATTTCAAAGTACTTTCCTCCTACAACTCCATAATCATTCTAGCACTCCATAAACTCAAATGTTCACATATTGACACTACCACTGCTCCGGATTGCTTACTCCCCCAGTCTTTTCTTTTTCTTAGCCTTTTCCTCCTGTTTGGGAGCAGGAGGTTCACTGCCACTGCCTATACAATTTCCAGGGTTGTAGCCATGTTAGTCTGTGCAAGCATTTCAACAAGAAACACAAAACAAAACAAAAGCAAAAAAAGAACAAAACAAACAAACAAACAAACAAAAAAGAACAAAAAAGTCAATGAACGCAAAGAAAGAGATATGATATGAAATCATATAAGATGTGAAGGTTGCTATTCTGGATAAGAAATACTACAGAACAAGAATCCAGAGGGAAACAGGTAAGATAAAATGTATACACATGCTGCACACCCATATCAACGGATGAAATACCAGTCAAGGTTTCTTAGGTCATTATCAAATGTAATAAATATTTTGTTATCTACTATTATTTTCCTTCAGAACTACCAGACCCATCTTTTCAGAAGAAGGATAAAAGGTAAAGTCTGCCATTCTCTACATTACCACATGTTGTTCCTCTGATGTTTCCTTTAATTATGTTACTATTTACAGTTAGTCATTAAAGTGCCACAATATCTTTTTTTTGCTTTTGTTTTGTGTTTTTGTTGAAACGTTTACAGAACCAGACTTCAAAAGAACTGCATGCCAAACATGGGTCATAAAGCATTACAAGGTATGAACTGCAACCAAATACCACTGTCTCTTAGAGCCTTGAATGAAGTCTCTGTAGTCTAAGTCAGTGGTTCTTAACCTTTGTTACTCAGGTGTTTTTGGACTGCAACTCCCAGAAGCCTTCACCACCAGCTGTGCTGGCTGGGGTTTCTGGGAGTTGCAGTTCAAAAACAACTGAGTAACAAAGGTTAAGAACCACTGGTCTAAGTCATATGTCTGAAGCAGTGAGCAATGTTCCATGAAAGCTTACATTAAAATATAGCACTTAGTCTTTAAAGTGTCACAGCATATTTTTCCCCACTTTGATGTTGTTTTGTATTTCTTGTTGAAATACCTCTACGGTGTGTATGGGGGGAGGAGAAGGGGCAAATAGCAGTAGATGTGTCCTGAGCCACAGCATATAAGAAGGGATGGGCAAGGTAGAAAATTTCCATCATTGCAGCTGGCCACCATCTGCGGCAATAGTCTAACTCTGTCTAGTGGCCCCAGATATGCATGCGTGCGTGCACACACTTGCATATATTCAAACATCTTTGCTTTTGGTTACAGCATATACTTGTAGCATAACACCACTGTTCTAATGCATGTACTTCAGGTATGTAGCGCTCCTAATTGTATAATACACTTGGTAGTTTTTAAACTAGCTCTCCTTAAGTGTAAACAGGTGTTTTCTGTGTCAATATTAATCTGTATTTTACACCATTTCTTATATAACTAGTCCCCATTTGAGAGGCATAAGCACGTTATGAGTCAACCGGTGATTTTTTTAAAAAAAATTCCAGGACTACAGTGGTTGAAAGAGCTGAGAATAATTGTTGGTTACAAGGGAGGTTATTGATGGGTAAGGATCACAGATAGTGAAATGTATTGCCTACTAGAGGGAAGTGTGCAGCCTTGCACCACATCTGTCTGTACTTGGTCCTGGCCGCAGTCAACCTCTGTCTACCAGCCCTAAATACTGAAGTAGGATGAATTGGCAATGAATTGCAAGAACTGACATTTCTGTGTTTCTCAGTATTGAAAGACCACAAAATCTTCCCAGGGACAAGCCAAAGAGGCTCCTTAGCCCGGGTCCTGGCCATAGTGGTTAACATGTTCCTTCCTCTTGTTGCTGGCCAAGCCCCACGTTTCCTGCTTCAGCTGCCTTTGAAAAGGCACCCACTGGGTTGTTTTATCTTCCAGCACTGCAGGCATCTCCACAGCCCATGTGTCTTGTCCTTTGTGCTATTGTTTGCATTCTGTAGTTCTCCTTTTGTGTACCCACAGGGGTCTTTTTGACAGGCAGCATCCTTTGATCACCTCCTCCAGCTTTGAGCAGACTAGTGGAGGCTGGTTTGTTATCTTACTGGGTTTTCCCTCCCCCCTTCACTCCTAGTACTTATCCTTCTCTTCTCCCTTTTCCATTTTTTTTCACTTGAGAGACAAATGAAAGCTCTTCCAGTTTACCCTGGAACCCCAGGAGACAGGAAAGGGGTTCATCTTTGGAGATTTCCACTTTCATTGAAAGAGTGAGAGGAAGGAAGAACTGCTGCATTGCTTACCCGTCAGTTCAGAAGGGCAAGCTTAATCTCTTCTGGCTGTTTGAAAGCTTGAGTTATTCTCCAGGGATAGCTGCTTTCCAAAATGCATCTGTGATCAGTGGGAGAATCCTGCAGTCAGAATAGTTTTCTCTTGCACAAGTCAAAGAAGGTGTGAGGCAATTGTGTTATGGGGGAGCAGGGAAGCTTTGTGGTTTTCCTTGTGGGCAGCACAGCTGTCACTAACTACCCATATTATGACCTCTCAGCAAATATCTAAGCTGCTGTCAATGCACTGTTTTCTGCTGTCGTATTCCTGCTGAATTCAGTTTTTGAGAAACACCCATTGGTGCCACAATATACACAGATATATTCTGTATGGTTCCCAGCAATTTTCCTGAGTACTTTCATAAAGATTTTGTTGTGCTTTCTGCCGAGGTGTTTGACATTAATGGTCTCCCTAGTCCATTCTGTATGTCTTCCAATAACATAAAATAACTTTCTAATTATTCACTACTTTGTATGGTGGAAATATTCATTTAAAAGTAAACATTATGAGGAAAAGAAAAAACAACAACAATCTTGTTTGGTAATGTCTCTAGAAATGGCTTGAAGCATGCAAAAAAAAAAAGATGAAGAAAGAAAGAAAAGATGGCATCTTAATTTTAGATACATCAGCTGGGAACAGGAAATCATAAAACTGTAGAATTGGACAGTAGTCCAAAGATTATTTAGACCAATAGTTCCCAACCTTGGGTCCCCAGATGTTCTTGGACTAAAACTCCCAGAAGCCTTCACCACTAGCTGTTTTGGCCAGGATTTCTGGGAGTTGTGGTCCAAAAACATCTAGGGACCCAAGGTTGGGAAGCGGTGATTTAGACCTACCCTCCAACAATGCAGGTAATTCGTGGCTAAAGAATCCCTGACAAGTGGTCATTCAATCTCTCTTTAAAAATCTCCAGAGAAGAGAGGACCACCCTTTAAAGCAGTCCATACTATTGTTGAATAGTTATGTGCTCAAAAGGAATTTACTTCCAAGTATGCCTGCCTACACTGCAGCCTTAAACCAAATTCAATTAATTTCAGGTGTTCTTTTTCAAGGCCATCCTGTTTTCCCAATCCCCTAACAATACCTGTGATCTCAGGCAGGATGTTACCTTTGTGGTTATATCTGCTATGCATGTAAATTCACACGGTTCTCTCGTAATGAATCAGGCAGATGGGCTGGGAGGCGGAGGCTGTATCACAGGTCTCCAGATGTTTTCCTAGTAGATTTGTTGTATTGTGAACTCAGTGGATCAAAGCTCCTTGTTGTCTGTTCATGTGTGAATGCCAGTTTTAGAGGAGCCTAGAGGAAAGAAATGCCGCCTTCTCAAGCTGTTCCTGGGACTTCAAACCTTGAGCTGAAACAGTTGGTCCTTTTAAAAAAAAATAAAAAATAGGCAGCTCTGCTAGAATGTGGGCAGCAGGCATTTCTTGAGCCTTGAGTGAAGGTTAGATAATGTCTCTGTTATCTTAGAAAGTGATAATCATAAGAAAAGAGATACTATTATTTTAATTTAAACTGGATGATGTAGCTTGTGCTATGGTGTGTGAAGTATTAAAAATGATCAATTACTGCATTTCTCATTACTTTATTTACTTATTTATTTAATCTTCCATCTTTCTCTCAAACCTGGGATTCAAGGTGGCTCACAAGACAATAAATAAATAAAAAAAAACAGCTCAGCTTAGAGAACACATGTATAAGGAAGTACAGGCCCTGCCAGTTGAAAGCCCATTCCTCAGTAACTAGTCAGTGGCCCAAAGTCGCTCTGAAGAACCTGGCCTTTGCTTGCCAGGAGAAAGATGTAGGGAGAGGGTCCGCCTAAGCCTTCCTTGAATGGAATTCATGGTTCACTACACTGTACTGCCTTGTGGCGACAGCCTTACCAGACCTTATGACAGGGCATCCCTGATCTTCAGTCTTTCGTGCTTTCATTCACTGGATATTTTGCTATCCTGACAGGACCAACCAGCCCAAAACATTTTGATGCTTCAAGCAAAGGACAATTTGCAAACAAAGGCTGACTGGATTTGGCGGGTGAATTTTACTTCAACTTTGACGATGGGACAGCATCCTTCACCATGTGTGACAGGGAAGGGGGGGAAGGTTGGAGAACCTTTGTAAAGAAAGGTTCAGAAAAAAAATAGCTGGGGGTGATATCAGCTTTGCTCTCCAACCATGAGCTACTTAATGTGGTCATCTTACCACATACAGTAATCTTACCCTTATCTGAATGGCAGAGCCAGCTCTGTGGCTTGATGTTCTCTCAGCCTGGATTTCCTCAGGACGGGTGAGATCTATTGCATGCATTGTCTGAAAAAGTCTCCTCCATTCACTTCAAGGATGATAAGAGCTCTTTGGATGAAGAAAGTGTGGAAAACTCAAAATGTGAGGAGCTGCATGTATGCCTTAGTGCAGTGGTTCCCAACCTTGGGCCTCCAGATGTTCTTGGACTACAACTCCCAGAAGCCTTCACTACCACCTCTGCTAGCCAGGATTTCTGGGAGTTGAAGTCCAAGAACATCTGGAGGCCCAAGGTTGGCGACCATTGCCTTAGTGGACTGAAGCAGGGGTTTAGCTTTCTCCATTCCATATTTGTTGCATGTTGCACACTTCTGGGTGGCTGTTGTTACTGACTGCTTTGCGGCCTGCTCATTGCACTAGTTTTAGGTTAGTCTGCCTGAGACTCAGACATGACACTATAAAATAGCATCTTTGAGCAGAAGGGAATCCCATAATGCTTCTTTTTTCGATATTGTTTTCTTTTGCACACAAATTTGCCATCTCTTGATTTCTCAGTTCTGACACTCCCAGTGTTGCCATAACAACAGGCGTTAAGAGCTTGTTGATACTGGCCTGTTGTGCTAATTGCACAATTTCCTGCTGCTGTTATGAACCAGTTGTTCCTTTTAAAAAGCTGAAATTGCTTTTGGCTGGTCCATTTGTTACTTCACTGCCTCCTTGGGCCTGGTAAGGGGCTTAAGGGAGAGAACAAATCAACCGGAAAAGCCTCAGGGAAAGATTGTTTAGGTCTGTTGAGAGCAGGTCTAGACAAGGTATGGCAGAAATGCAGCTGTTGGGTTACTGGCCAACGTATGAGATGGGAAATCGGATGCTTTTGTTTTATGTTAAGTAAACAAGAAATTCATATTATGGCTCTGTGGAAGCCAAGTGAGACATTTCCAAGGGGACCATTTTAATCTGTTGCAACAAAAACAAGACAGCATCTTATGGTGCTCTGAAGTTCAAAGCTGATAAATCTGAACAGTCAGCATGAGGATGTGTGTGTGTGTATGTCTGTCTGTCTGTTTACTATAGCTTGCTATCTCAGATTCATGGTGTGTAAAGTAGAATATCAAGGGTGTGTGCGCGCGTGCGTTTATATGGTTGGGGGAATTGCAGAGTTTGAGGGCAGAGGGAAATTTAATGGAGAAAAGTACTGAAACTGGGACGCAGCCTGCTCTGCTGAAAATCTTTTCTACAGTAGATAAATGTGAGATAGTCTGATGTCAAGTACACATTCAGTCCATGCTAGAAACAGTTGGAGTTGGGGAAAAACTACCCATCGCACAATGAATCTATAAGTTAATCAAAACAGGAAACAATGGCTGAAATCCTGTTCTGTACGTTATGCCATATAAGGCTGATGACGTTATCAGTGGTGGTGATTATTAGGAAATAAGACATTTACAACTCCTCTATTGGTCCCAAGGCTCCAGTGGAATCCCGGGATTCAGGAAGCCACTGGGGGCTATGGGTAGGGCAGTGGGGAGTCTTTAATTGTTGAAATTTGCTGCTGCTGATAGTCATCTTGGCGGTTGTGATTTTTGGTAATGAAAAACTTTTCCATGTTTCTTGTTACAAAAGAAAGCCAGCAATGGCCCACAGGATACTTTGATTAGGTAAAGCCAAGGATCAAGTAGACAAGTTTAATTGGATATGCCTGGCATCATGGAAGCAACAGGGGGCAATGATGCAGGATCAAGAGGGGTGGAGATCCAGAGCAGCACATTGTAACATCATGGAATGAAGATTTGAAGATTTGATACAGTGGCACTACTTAAAACAGAACCTCCCTCCTTTCTTCTGTCATTCCTGCATTTTCTTTTTGCCAAGTGTACATTTTATAAGGAAGGATATATAGAAAAAATTAATGACTAGCTTTTTTTGCCAACAATCCTACCATCTTTTAGGTTGGATTGAGTAAGAAGATGAAAAATGAGGTTCAGGATTTAGAGAGAAGGATTAGGGTAAGACTGAAACTGCCTGGAGATGACAGTAAGGAAACAAGAGCAGAGATTTGGGAGGCACTGCTGAGGCTCTTGCCTCCAGGCAGTTAGCAGGAGGCCTCTATTAATTAGTGCCTGGAACAAATCTACTAGCAATGTTCACATATTAGAAGCTTCCTCTGAAAGCCCCCAGCTCTCAGCTCACCTGATGGAGTTTCCTCTTTGGAAACCTCTGGGCCACAAATTGGTTTTTCAAAGACACAAGTAGTTTTATTCAGCATTCTTTGCATAATTAGACTTTTTCCTTTCAGAGATGCTACCCCACTGTATTCTTGGTCAAGAGGCTAGAAGAATTTTGAGCCAGCACTGAGTCAGGGAAACTTCACTGAGCTTTGTTGTTATGTGCCATCAAGTCGCTTCCATTTTATGGTGACCCTAATTGAGCGTTCAGTAGGAGCCTTTTGGCCACTTCTCCTTTCAGCAGCATGTTTTGAAACAGGTATGCAAATTGTTTTTCAGTCAGAAGAAAAATGTTAGGTTTTTCACTTTGTGGTTTGTTTATTGAATAATGACTGTCAGCGGAGACTCAGAGTTTGCATAAATTCTTGCTTGTTGAACAAGATACAAAGATGAGTCCTGGATTATTCTGTGGAAGCAGTCAACAAACCCACTCTCAGCTAACAAGCAATAAGAACGTGATCTAGTCATACAAAAGAATACACTAGTCTTACAGAACAATAGACTTCACCACGGTGAACACTTTCAGTTGTGTTGGAGTACTGTTCTCATGAACCCCAGCCAGCATGGCCCATGTTCAGGTTTGATAGGAGTTGTAGTCCAAAATATATGGGTGATACAAAGTTCTGTAAGACCACAATGCAAAAATGTCTGAGTAGAAAATATATATGTTACATTTTGGTTATGAAATAAGTATTATTGTTACATGCCGTCAAGTTGACTCCAACTTATGGCAACCCTATGAATGAGAGATCTCCAAAATGTCCCGTCCTCAGTAGCCCTGCTCAACCTGTAAACTCAAGCCTGTGGCTTCCTCTCAGAAGTCAACCCATCTCATATTTGGTCTTCCTCTTTTCCTGCTGCCTTCAATCTTTCCCAGCATTATTGTCTTTTCCAGAGAAACTTGCTCCAATTATGAAATTTTCAGTTTCATCATTTTTGCTTCCAGGGAAAGTTCATGCCTGATTTGCTCTAGGACACACTTGTTTATCTTTCTGGCAGTCCAGAGTATCTGCAAAGTTTTCCTCTAGCACCACATTTCAAACAAATCAGTTTTTTTTTCCCCTGTCAGCTTTCTTTTCTGTCCAGTTTTCATATCCATACATGATGACTGGGAATACAAGGGTGTGGATGGTCTTGTTCTCCAATGGCGTATCCTTACACTTGATGATTTTTTCTCTTTTCTTCATTGCTGAAGAATAATGGTCCTATAGTTGCTGCACTCCTTGACATCTCCTTTCTTGGAGATTGGAATGTACTGTATATTGAACATTGCCAGTGTGTGGGCCATATTTTTATTTTCCATATTTGTTGGCACATACTCATTAGGATTTTGACAGATTCAGTCTCTGTGGTGTGAAATAGTTCTATTGGTATTCCATCTATGTCTGATGATCTATTTCTTCCTTGTGCTTTCAGAATAGCTTTCACTTCACTTTCTAGAACTGCAGCTTCTTTGTCATAGGATTCCTCTTCAAAGGAATCTGCTATCCTTTTATTTCTTTTTTATAGGTCTTCAATATACTGTTTCCACCTTCTCTTTATTTTCTCATGGTCAGATAGTATATTTACCTGTTGGTCATTCAGCATTCCTAATCTAGACTTGAATTTCCCTTTGATTTCTTGGATCTTCTGGAAGAGATATCTCCTCCCCTCTTTTTGTTGTTCTCCTCTATTTCTTTGCACTGATTATTGTTCTCTTTGTCTTTAAGTGCCAGTCAGGATCTGACCCCATTTCTGTCACGTCCTGCTTCTCATCTGTCCTTGACAATTTTAAGTGTTTCTTCTTTCATCCATCTAGAAAAAACTAGATGGATGATGGAAGAATTGAAATGAGTACAGTATTCACATACATATAAATTGATATTTTTCACCTTTGAAATATCTATGAGTGAGGACCTGTTAATGCCCTGATTATTGCTTCTAGGTATCTAAGAAGTGAAGAGGGCAGTTTAAGTATGTTTGTCTTTCAAAACTGATACTGCGTATTTTGGCAAAGCCACATCATGCCATTGTGATATCGATATTGTGGTCAGAGTAATGGATTGGAATCCAGGCTTAATAGATCTAGGTTCTAACCACTACAGAGCCATGAAACCCAGGGTGACCCTGGATAATTTTATCACAAGCCAGCTTATTTCATAGTGTTGTTGGAGGATAAAGTGGGGCCAATGAGAGGCATGAGCTCATGGCAGGAAACAGGAGATAGATGTGTAATTGACTGATAAATAAGCTACTTGCATCCACTTCAAGAAACATTATAGCTATTTTGCATTTAAAACAACTGCTACAATAAATTGTAGGTCTCAATTTCCTCTTAAAATGTAAAATATATCTGGGCCTCCTTCCCAGGCAGATGATCAATGCTGTAGCACTGGAAAACTGTTTTTGAGGATGGTCATGCTGAGAATGGAGTCAGTAGTGGTGCTGTTATACATGAAGAGATATAAAATGCAAGTTCATTTGGGGGGATAAGGCATCTCAAGGATGAGGAAACACAAAGAATATATTTCATATGTGACTTGTTTGAAAGAAAAGGAAAAATGTACTGAGAACTGGTGCATCCTGTTTGATATCACAGCTCCCATCAGACTATCCGTTCCCACTAACTTCTTAACACAGGACACTGGCGGCACTTAGCTAAGAGTTCCTAAATTTAATTAATTTACTACTTCTGCTTTATTTCTGCTTCTGTTTTAGACTATTTGACCAGGATACTGTTTAATATTTATGCAGCACTGGCCCAACTGTGGAAGCTGCTACAGCTATCTGATCGGGTGCTAGTCACGTATGGGCATGTGTCTGATCATGTGACCTGGTTGCATGACCTGGCATCTTGTCTGTGGCTTCTGCAGCTGGAATTCATAGAATCATAGAATCACAGAGTTGGAAGAGACCACAGGGGCCATCGAGTCCAACCCCTTGCCATGCAGGAATTCCATCAAAGCACTCCCGACAGATGGCCATCCAGCCTCTGCTTAAAAAACCTCCAAAGAAGGAGACTCCACCACACTCCGAGGCAGCATATTCCACTGCTGACCAGCTCTGACTGTCAGGAAGTTCTTCCTGAGATTCAGGTGGAATCTCTTTTCATGTAGTTTGAAACCATTGCTCCTTGTCCTAGTATCTGGAGCCGTGGAAAACAAACCTGTCCCTTCCTCAACATGACATCCCTTTAAATATTTAAACATGGCTATCATGTCCCCTCTTAACCTTCTTTTTGTAAGGCTAAACATTCCCAGCTCCCAAAGCTGCTCCTCATAGGACATGGCTTCCAGACCTTTGATCATTTTGGTCGCCCTCCTCTGGACACGTTCCAGGTTGTCAACATCCTTCTTGAATTGAGGTGCCCAGAACTGGACACAATACTCCAGGTGAGGTCTGACCAAAGCAGAATAGAGTGCTACTATCACTTCCCTTGATCTAGACACTATACTCCTATTCATGCAACCAAGAATTGCGCTGGCTTTCTTGGCAGCCACATCACACTGCTGACTCATGTTCAGTTTGTGGTCTACCAAGACTCCTAGATCCCTTTCATAGGTACTGTTGTCTGTGTACATGTAGAACAAGACCCTGACTTTTATTTATTATTTACATTTATATACACCCAACCGACAAAAGCCTTAGGGATAGTTTACAAACATATAAACATAGTCATAAAGCAATAAGTGAAATCGTAGAACTAATTAGCCAGCTGATTCTTTATCAAATGTTAAAGTACTAAAATGTTGAGAACCAGCAGTAGAAGTAAAGGAAAAATACAACCAAGAAATAAATGACCAGCTCCCATAATCTATGACCATTGAATACACTGGCCAGGACTGAAGAGAGTGGAGTCCGAAATATGTGAAGGGCCAATGGTTGCCTGATCTAGAAGGCCATGTAGCCCAAAGGACATTTTCACCTAGTTTTCCAAAATCAGAAGCAACGTAGGATTGCTATTGATGGAGTCACAGTGGTGGTGGGCTAAAAGAGAATAGGGCAGATTCAGAGAACATGCCAACAAGACATCAAGAACTTTAAAAGGACATCAAACATCCAGAGCAGGCCCAAGACACTTTCACACCCAAGTTGGAGAAGATGCCCTCAGTCCCCATTTTACATAGAGAAATCAACAACTGAATTTAATTTTTAATACTTCTGAGAGGATAATGTTTTCTACCACACCTGAGGGCAGTAGGCAAACTTTGAGGGCATGGGACACATGACTTCATTCCTCCAAGAAATAGCCAAGGGGCTCAAAAACCAAGATACTGTTGCCCAGAACCAGAAGTATCTATTGCCTGAAGCAGTTGCCTCACTCTTAATGGTAGGGCTGGCCTTGTAAACATCGGTGTTTGCACATAAATATGAAGGAGGGCTGCTAAGAGCATGTTTCTGTTCTCCCACTCCAGCAGGTGGTGCTGTGGCTCTACCTTGCACAAAGCACAGAGGAATGGGAAAGGTGACAGTGACACACAGCAGCACCTTAAGGAACTCATTTATAGCAGTGTGAATATCTGTCGATGGGAACCTACATCATTAAATCATGAAATAGTTAAAGAAGAGATTCAGTGAAAAAAAGAACTGCTGTTGCAAAGCAAAACTGGAGTGGGAAGTGTTTAATAAGTTTAGTTTTTAGAACTTCAGAGTCTGGAATTACTATTTTCCTAGTCTACAACTTTTAGACAATTACTTTTTTGACTGCAGTGGCTGTGATTGGGAGCATATTTAGAAAAAAAATATGCTCCCAACCATAGTCCAAAAAAACAGTATTTATTCTCAAATTGGACTCTGCTTACTTGTATAAAAATATTTGTATATCATCAACTAATGGTGACCCTTTGAAGGGTTTTCAAGGTATAGTGTACTCAGAAGTGGTTTACCATTTCCTTCTTTAGGGGGTAGCTAGTAGGTTAGTTCTCTGGAGAAGAGCCAGACTGTGTAGCCTTGGGCAGAGTGGCCCCAGAAGAAGGGAATGATAAATCACTTCTGGAAGCTTGGTACATCTAGAAATGTAACGTGTATGAGATGTACATGCTTGCAAATGTGTATCATACCGTACACCCATTAGGGAGGTGTGACTGGCTGCAACTCCATAATGGGAGCACACTTCATAGTGAACTCAGATTAGCCTCTACATAATGTATGAAACAGCACATAATGTGTAGAGGTTCAAAGCACATATTATATTGTAACATACACCACAGGCCTCCTACAGTTCCTCTTTAGCACTTGCCTTCTGACCGTTCCTCTCCTGTTAGCAGCTGTGTATTTTATATGGCCTGTCCTGAGAGCTCCAAATTGACCTCTTGCTCTAAATCAGGTGGAGGGTTGTATCCTGTCTCCAGTGCTGAAACAAGTTCCAGATGCCAGTCCAGTTGACTTCCATACATGGAATGAGAAAGATATGTCATCTTGTTCTTTGCCTCAGGCAACAAAATGTCTTAGGCTGGCTTTGATACTGCAGTCAGCTCCTTGCATCTTCTGTGAACATCTTGTGCTGATCTGTCTATGGTGTCCCTTGAGTTAGACCCAAAGTGGCTCTAGCCCCACCACTGGGATACCTACTGAAGGCTGAGGTACAACAAGAGAGGTGAGCAGAGAGGAATCAGAGTCAGGGCCTTCAACATCAAGAAGGCTAGTTTCTTCTGTTTGTAGTCTTTTCATCCAAGGTTCACTAATGGGTGAAAGACTACATGCATGGACAGTCCTTCCATGAGGCAGAATGTGATGATTGACTCGCATAGTACTATGGAATGTAGAGGGGGTAGTAGCAGCTCTTGGGCTGTTCTCCTTCTCAGGAGGACAGACATGGGGCCTTTACAAATGATTGTAGTCTGATGACCCCCACCCCCAGATTTTGTGGAGAATGCTGTCTCCTCACTGTGGGGTCATGTTAAATTTAGTTGCCAGGTAAATCAGCTTCTGTAGTTCTAGAAAGAGGGGCATAATATCAATCTTTGCTTCAGCCAGCAGAATGCCTCCTGCTGGCCCTGATGAAGTCTAACAGCATCGGCCCACCTATTTAGATCTGCAGGGAAATCCCAAAGCTCACAATTGTGATCTCTAAGGCTGGGTGAGAGGGCTATCCTGTTGTGTTTGTCAGCAATTTATGATCAAAATGGGTAGGACGATATAAATACTGAATGAAGGATTCTTATAAATCTTTAAAACTCAAATAAAGCTATATCTGGTGTGAAACAATTATGTTAGCCACCCACTCCATCTCTGTCTGCTCTCATTCCTGTGCACTCATCTTGTTTATTATGCAGAACTGCCTGCTTCAGACTTCAGTGGAGTGATGGCGTAAGCAGGGTTGTAGCAAAACTGAAAATCCATGTATCAAAATCATATGTTGGGGCACAGGAAACCTGGGTTGAGTTCTTTTGTAGCTGTAACTTTGAATGAGTGATCTTGGGGGAGACACATTCAGCTCAAACTTTCCACCCAAGATTCCTCTGGGTCAGACTAGGCCAGGGTCGGATAACTTTCAAGGGCCAATTTTTTCCTTGTCCTGGACCTTGGAGCGCTACACACTTCCTCTGATGCTCCACCTCCAAACACTCCAAAGATTTTAGTGCCCCCCTACAAATAATGCAACCCAGGGGGTTTGGAGGGTAACTCTTTGTCCTGAATATTAATATCTCTGTCTCTGTACCTAGGAGTTTAGGGCATACTTTAGGCATTAAAAGGACTTTTTAAGAAAAAGGAAATGACTGGCCTGTTTCTGGGGCCTCTCCTTGTAAATTAGAACCCTGGAAAATCTGGGTGACTCTCTAGGCTTTTAGGTAGGTGTCTTGTTTTCCAGCTTCCTCAGAAATGTCAGGGACTGAATGTAAAACCTTGACATGCAATGCATCTGCCTATCTAGGAAGTGACAACCCTATCCATTAGTTCATTAATATGTCCACCGGTTCATTTGGTTAGATAATTGGGTGCAACTGGCTTGATAGCTGCCGTGGTATCATACACTGCTTCTCATGCTCTGCAATTGGCACATATGTTATTAGGTAGGTGGGATGAACTGGGATAATCTCTGTGTGTGCCTGGGTGACAGCAGTGATGATAGGCAGATTGTTTTGTCTTGAAGGTGGGATTGGTGGCCATATGGTTCTTTTCAGGACTGCATTTCCAGGTCCGTGCCTTAAGATGCAATCATCACCTAAGAGGATGCATAGAACTGCCTTTCTCCATGCTCTTTCCTTGTTATTTTATTTATCACTTTCATATCCTGAAGTAGTGTGGAGTAGTGGGTAAAGTGACAGATTAGAAGAGCTGGGTTCAAATCCCTGCTCATCCATGGAAACTCATGGGAGGCACTGATAAAACTGATCCTTAACTACTTCACATACCTTTGAAAACCCTGTTAATGTTGCCATAAGTCAAATATGATTTGATAGCACATAAGACACACACATATCCTCCCTTTGCTTCAACAAACAGTGTATGTGGCTCTCTTCTTCTTCATTTCTACTTTATCATCACAACATCGCTGTGAGGTAGTTAGGCTGAGAAAGAGTGTTTGGCTTGAGGAGACTTGCAGCTGCCTCTCCCATGTTTCATTTCAAGACTCTTCACTATTACACCACATGGGCTCTCTGAGGAGAGATTAATAGGTTTTTAGTGTTATAGCACCCACTTCCTGAAAGTCTGGGCCAGGGAGATCAGCAATTAGCAGCCATTTTGAGGGAGGGGTAGCCTATAGAAGACTGAGAGAAATTGGAGGGCTTCACCTGCTCCTGTGACCTTACTTCATGAACTTTACTTTACTTTATTGGTTGATTGCTTAAAACCATAGGTCATTGCAATATATCAATGACAGCATCAAACATATGTGGCACTGTCATATCACAATTACACTTAAAAAGAAAGATTTAGGACTTTTGATGCTTGGCACGAATCTTCTTTGCTGCCAGGGCAAATTTTGCTACTTGATGGGTAATAATTACATCCCTGCCCACAAGCAGCATACAAAGTTGAGCCAGAGGAGGGCTGTCACACTAAGTTCTAAGTATGCCTGCAAGGAATTTGCTCCTGGGGTGATCATATAAAGGACATCTTAACAAATAATGAGAAACATCTTCAGCTTCTCCTAATCCACATATACAAAGTCTTTGATCAAAAGGAACATTTTCATATCTTCCTACTAATATAGCTGTTGGCACACACTGAAAGCGCAGAGCTGTAAACACTTTTCTTAGAGGGGCTGAGGTTAAATGAACAAAGTAGTCCTCCAAACAGAATGATGTTTATACAAAGGGAACCAACAGGAATAGGACATTTCTGAGATGGCACGGAGATCCTGCCTCTTAGAGTAAAGACATATTTTTTCTTTAACCAGATGCTTAGCTCTATTTGAAACAAAGGTAGGAAGGGAGTCTGTGTCAATCCCATAGTTCTGCAAAATGGGTCTAACTAAATTCACTCAGGATTTTCGAGATGGATTCTGAAGCTGTTCTGTGTAGCACTTCCTAGGAAGGCGAGAATCATTCATACTGGCCAATTTCAGCCAATACATGGCCAGCACAATATGAGAATGTGTTTCAATTGGAATCAGTCCTACTTTGGCCCTTAGATATGCAGAGGGTGTGTTGTGAGGAACAGTTAGAAGAGATTGAATAAAAGAATTTTGGATCACTTCTTCAGTGTGAGTCTTTATATATCCTCATATCTCTGCCCCATATGTTATTTGGGGTACTATCTTCTTGGCAAACATCTCAACTGCAGGGGCCACCAACCTCCCGCCATGGGTTGAAGTAAACCGCAAAAGAGACTGAGAGGACTGAGATGCTTTCAGATTAATTGCTTTCAGATGATATTTCCATGAAAGTTGGGCATTGAAACAAAGGCCAAGATATCTAAAATTGCATAGCTGCTCGATGGGTTTGCCATCGAGCTTCCATGTATGGAATTTCCTCTTCTTTCCAAAAACTACAACTTTAGTTTTGGTGTAATTGATGGTCAGGTGTTCTCTTGCACAGAATTTGCTCAAATTGGTCAAGAGTCTTCGCATACCAACTAATGTTGTGGAGACCATTGCAATATCATCTGCATATAGAAGGACTGAGAGCTTGACATCCCTAATTGTGGGTGGGAAAAATTCCAAACCACTCAATTCTTGGACTATGTTGTTAATATAGAAATTGAAGAGGAAAGGGGCCAACAGGCATCCCTGACGGACTCCTCTTTCTGTTGGAATTGACTCAGACAACAGGCCATTTGCCTCAAGCCTTACCCTGAATCTGGTGTTAGAGTGAAGCATCTGAATTAAAAACAACAGCCTCCTATCTATATTGGTGGCAGAAAGTTTTTGCCACAGATGGGCTCTATCTATGAGGTCGAAGGCTGAACTGAAATCCACAAAGGCAACATACAGCTCCTTCTTACCTAATTGAGAGTATTTTTGTATTAAATGGTGGAGTACAAAACATTGGTGTAAAGTAGATTTTCCCTTTTGGAACCCTGCCTGTTCTTCTGCTATTACTGAGTTTTCAACAGCCCAGCACTCTAATTTGCCCAGTAAATATTTGGAGTACAGTTTAGAGACTACCTGCTCCTGTGACCTTACTTCATGAACTGAAGAAACATACATTCACAAGAGAGGGAGAGAGGGGTTGCAGTGTTAAAAACATCACAAAATTTTGAGGGAAATTTTGAGCCTTAAGCAAACCAACCAACAAACAATATTAATTGGGTGTGTTTGCTTGGGCTGCATTTGGCCCCCTGGAAGTCGTAAGGATGTTGTTTCTTCTTGACTTACACGAACACTTCTGCTTTGCTGTTTGTTGTTTATGCAGTTTTAAAATGTTCCTAAGTCTGCTGGAATAATGATTAAGACCCATTTCAGTCGGGCTTCAGGCCGTGCCACGGTACAGAGATGGCATTGGTCGCCCTGTATGATGACCTGTTGAGGGAGGCTGACAGGGGCAAAACGTCTCTGTTGGTCCTCCTCGACATCTCGGCGGCCTTCGATACTGTCGACCACGGTATCCTCCTGGGGAGGCTCTCTGAGTTGGGAATTGGTGGCTTGGCACTTGCCTGGCTCCGTTCCTTCTTGGAGAACCGTCCCCAAAGCGTACAGCTTGGGGAGAGTGTTTCGGCCCCGTGGAGTCTCAATTGTGGGGTTCCACAGGGGTCGATCATCTCCCCAGTGCTGTTTAATATCTATATGAGGCTGTTGGGTGGGGTCATCGGGGGGTGTGGAGCGTCATGTCATCAGTATGCGGATGACACCCAGCTCTACATCTCCTTTTCACCAACTGCAGGTGATGCCGTCCTGTCCCTTCAGCGCTGCCTGGGGACCGTACTGCAATGGATGCAGGAAAATGGGCTGAGGCTGAACCCGGACAAGACGGAAGTTCTGAGGGTGGGGGCCCCCGTGGCTGGTGGCCTGGGTGACTCTATCTCGTTTGGGGGGGTAGCCCTGACTGCGAAGAGTGGGGTCCGCAGCCTGGGTGTACATTTGGACCCGACGCTCACCATGGAAACACAGGTGGCGTCGGTAGTCCGTACCGCCTTTTCCCACCTCTGGCGGATAGCTTGGCTGCGGCCCTACCTTGACACGGGGGCGCTCACTACCTTGGTGCATGCGCTCGTAATCTCAAGATTAGACCACTGTAACGCGCTCTACGTGGGGCTTCCTTTGAGGCTGCTGCGGAAACTTCAGGTGGTCCAGAATGCGGCGGCCAGACTCCTTACTGGAGTGAGAAAATACCAGCACATTTCTCCTACTCTGGCCATGCTACACTGGCTGCCTATCCGTTTCCGCATTGACTTCAAAGTCTTAATGCTTACTTATAAAGCCCTAAACGGTTTAGGACCTCGATACTTGGTGGAACGCCTGCTCCCACCGAGATCTACCCGGATCACCCGCGTGAGTCAGGAGGTGAGGTTGAGGAGCCTGACGCCGAGGGAGGCCCGAAGGGAAAAGACACGAAACCGGGCCTTCTCGGCAGTGGCTCCTCGCCTCTGGAATGGCCTCCCACCAGAGATCCGCGAGGCCCCCATGCTGGGTACATTTAAAAGCCAACTAAAAACATGGCTGTACACCCAGGCCTTCCCTCCTGTCAGCACCTGACTCTTTTTCTTTCTTGCTATTCATTTTTTTATTTATAGTTTTTGCACTATTTTGTTATTGATTATGTTATAATGTTTTTATGTCATTTCAATTTATATATGTTTGTTGGAAGCCGCCCAGAGTGGTAGAATATACCAGATGGGCGGGATATAAATCAAATAAATAAATAAATAAATAAATAAATAAGTAAATAAATAAATAAATAAATAAATAAATAAATAAATAAATAAATAAGGATATTAAGAATGTAGCTGAGCTGATCCATGAGAAAGAAATTCAGATTACACAGCTGGACAATAATTTTGTGCACATTTTTATGGCAATTTGCTGTGTCCTAATAAATCTGTGCCCAGCTATTGATATTCAGTAATGTATAAAGCCTCTCAAAAGCAAGGTGCTGTACAATGATTAAATGCAAGATAGTGAACTAGTTCCATAGGCTTCCTACAAAACAAAAACAAAACAAAAAACAACAACACAGAAGGGCCCAAAGAAAGTGGAAAAAAAACCCTGAAAGGAAGGTGGAAAAAAAGAAGCAGAGATCAAAATCTTGGGACAAAAGATATATGTTTCATTGTATTGCATATTTTTATGAATTACCATTGTATTGTACATTTTTATGAATTACCTTGAACATTGATTTTCCCTTGTTCCTGTACAGCATAATAGAAATAATAATGACCATACATATGCATATTCATTGAGAAGACACTCTTTTGATTACATGGCTTTGAGGATTCAACTATATTATTTCACAAACACACAGGTATCACATTTATTCACATTTTTATGACAGAGATGGAATTGTGGGGGCATCTGGTGAAAATAATAGAAGACATTATGTTTAGCGGGCTGGGTAGTGTCCAGTTCCGATCTGAGATTTCCAGAAGGAAAATCTCAGGTTAGATTCAAGCCAGTTCCCAAGGCTACACATAATGTTAAGCTAGGTCATGGATGCCACTATGTGAAGCACTTTCACACATTTCCTGTCAGCTAACTGGAATGAAAGACTGGATGGGAAACTAAGCAAATGATTTGATTAGATGTGATATAAAGTGTATGGCCCCAAATGCTATTACATTGGGTTTATTGCACTTGTTGGCTTGGTGTCAAGGCAATGTACAGGAGAAAGTTCATGAAGGTGTTGAACTGACAAAGAGTCTATTAACATGGATGGATTTGATAAGTCACACTATGAAGCTCATCATTCTAATGGTGTCAAAAGAAAAGTAGTTGTGCTTCCACTTGGACTAAGATGTTTCCCCATTTAGAACAGATCCTGGCTTCTTGAGCTATTTGTCCCTCCTTTTGACCTCAGGATGAATTATAATTAAAGTGTCAAAGGGATAATCTTCCAGAATGCATGGGATACATTTCTTTTTTCACTCATACAGAAGAATATGGCCAAGTATGATAGGCAGATAAGACATACAAAGACAATGAAGTACAACGAAAAACATCTATTTTGCTGCTCTTGGGTTTTTTATGGCAGCATCTCCATTTCTATGTATATGAGATGAGGTGCTGGAGGATAGACAAGCACTTCGGTCTGTGAGAGAGGTGGCTCTACCATTAGACAGAATGTGGTGGTTGCCATGGGCAGCAGATGCTGGGAGATGGCACCAAAGTATTGGACAAGAGGCCAATATGTTATAGGGCTTCACCTGTGCCTTCGAAGCTAGCCTGGTGCCATCAGATGTTGCTGATGCTGTTCTTTCATTATCCCTGTTGAAGAAAGATAGACCTGCCAATCATATTAGTTTTTGGACATGGAATGGGAGGGGTGCCATCTTGTCCTTACTTCAGGCAGCAAAATGCTTTGGGTCAGCTCTGATGTGTGGTGCATTAGGGAGGGACTCACTTCATCCACTGTCTCAAGGACAGAAGATCATTGGTAACCTGTCATATGAGGAAAAGAAAGGAAAGAACTGGGCTGTGTATATTAGAACTTGGTTGAGTTACTTTTTGGACTACAGTTCCCAAAATTCCTCAGCTTACTATAGCCATGCTGAGTCCTTGGGGGGGGGGGGGGGTGGTTTCTAGGAATTGTAAAAAAAACACACACACCAAAAACCACCATTGTACAGGGGCGGTTGTGTTACTCTGTATTTGGCTTGTGACAAAAAGAGTCTTACTGTATACTATAACAGTGCTTCCCACCTTTGGGTAACCCAGGTATTCTTGGACTGCAATTCCCAGAAACCTTCACCAGTAGTTGTGCTAGCTGGGGTTTCTGGGAATTGCAGTCCAGGAACACCTGGATTATCCGAGGTTGAGAACCACAACACTCTATCTTTAGAGTCTGTTCTTCCTTATACTTGGCTTGGGGAAAGAGTGTTCTCTATCTTGCTTGTAACAATCTAAGCTTGGTGGTCCTTCCTTTAAAGTGACCCTTTCTGGTGCAATCAGGTGTGTGCCTTTGCAACTGTGATCACACCTTAAATTCTTTTCTGACACAGTTCTGCGAGAACTGATCCTACTTGACTTTATCCACAGCTTTTCAGCCCATACACCCCCACCTCTCTCCTGCCTATTTTCCTTTCTGTCTACACAGACAAGATCTTCTAAGCTATCAAGGTTGCAGTGCAGGATGTTGATCTTTGGATGACACATCCAAAGAACCTGTCAAGCAGGTTCAGGTCACATTTATAAAGCATTGTGACCTGAACCTGCTTGACAGATGCTAGGCAGAAGATTATATTCTGTTAATTTGGCTTCTAGTAATCCAATTTCTGTTGCAGCATTTCCTGATTCCCTGATCTTCATTTTGCAGGTCTATTTAATGAATAAACCAATGAACAGACTCTTCTCAAATATTTATTCTATAACCCCACTTTTCCATAACCCTGTTCTTTTCCTGCCACCATCCTGTTTCTAGAGCTGTTTTCCTATACACTACCAGAATTCATCTGTTCTACAGTAGGGGAAAGCAGACTTCAGCCTCGTTCAATATACTTTGATTTGTTCTTCAGTGTATACTGAACCAGGTGCAAAAGACACACACTAAGAATTAAAGGATTTTGTTTTCAGTACCAGAAGATAATTGAGCTTCCAATCCTTTTCATGCAAAAGTCTAATCTTGGTTATCTCAAGTTTTCTTCATTTCAGCAGCCTCGCTTTGGTGGGTAAAGTAAAACTGTTTTGTTAAACAAATGGGACTGAGAAACAGTTAGACTCATAGAATCATAGAATAATTGAGTTGGAAGGGGCCTATAAGGCCATGGGTCGTCCAACCCCCTTCTCAATATAGGAATCCAAACCAAAGCAGATCTGACCAATTGTTTTTCAAATTTTCTCTTGAATGCCTCCAGCCTTGCAGTGCTCACCATTTCCTGAAGTAATTGGTTCCATTGTCATACTGCTCAAACAGTTAAGAAGTTTATCCTGATATTCAGCCAAAATCTGGCTTCCTGTAACTTGAGCCCATTGCTACTTCATATTATCTAAAGATCTACAACTAGAACCCATACTATCTTCTCTTTACTTTCATTTTCTGGGAAGATAGAATATCCATTTCTTCATGTATGGCTGAGGGAAAGAAAATGGGGTTTTTATCTTGCTCTTTGCTGGATCATAGACATATCACTAGGTCTGTCATCTTAATGACACATACCACCACCACCGGTATAACATCCATGACGAAGCAATTGTTTCCCATGCTGCAAACAAAGAAATGAAAACAAAAACAAATGCCAGGTAGATCCATAGCTGATAAGATCTGTAGAGAGGAACATGGGCTCATTCTCAGCCTTTCTGAAATATTTGGATATTTGTTGTAAAAGACAGTGGGAAAGCAATGTGTATGTGACTAACCAGTGGAGTGATCGGCATGCCCCTTTGTATCCAGTGTGATCAGATTTTCTATTTGCATCCTTATTTCTGGTTCAAAGGGAAGTGAGAGCGGGAGTCCCAATCGGTTTGGAAATAAGATGTAAGAAGATACAGCAGGAAATGTGATGAGAAGAAAGAAATCTTCAGCGGGCTTCTATGGGCTACAGCAGGACACAGAACACTGTCTTGATTCTCTCACTGTGTTACGCAAAGCCCCCATAAAGGATTATGTAGAAAACCATAGTCAAGAAATACATTTTCAGCCCAACGATGACTCCATACTAACCTGTCAATCAAGAGGGAGTGCTTTGAGGTTTGGGGTTTGGCAATACATGTAGCCATATGAATACTAAGCGCTTCCAACCTACCTTTTATTAATGAGACTTTCATTTCATGGTTACAGAAGCAAGTTTTGAGATGAATAATAGGAAATTGGAAACAAGATGGAAGAAAAACTCTAATTCTTTCTCTTCTTAAGCCCATATATGACAAATTTTAGCACATGTTTTTCCCACATAGGAAAATGATAATTTCCAGCTAAGAGCATTGTGAAATAACTACAACAATACAACGCAATAGTTATTAATCATACGAGTCCCTTCAGATGCAAATTACTAGAAGCTCTCTAGAGTTGCCACCTGGATAGATTTAAATTAATTCAGCTATGTTGTTTGTCTCCTGTATTTTAAAACAAATGCATCCACAATGTTGGTGGTGGCTAATTTTTAATTAGCCACCACACACACACACAAACACACACATACACAGCAAACAAGACTTGTATTTTTTTTTCTGAGAAAGATGGACATATTATGGCCGTGTAGACCATCCTATAGACTTGATAGCAGCAGTGGACCATGTCCAGATGCCTGAGGTCACTGCCCTCCAACGATTTGGCCCGGCTGCACCTGCCACCACTTCCCCAACACACTCCAAAGAGTCTACAGTATAGTATACAGTGTAGTCTGTAGCATTCACATAGAGTGGTCCTTTATTATCGACAAGGCTCTCAGCACTGCTGTGGAAACATACAGTTATATCTTTTGTGATGCCATGCATGCAAATGTAAGTTACTTACATAAGAAGGGATGCAAATATTTTTGCCTTTCTCCATAGTTTTTGAGAATGACCAGTACAAACTGTCAGCACATCCATACAGCTGTGGTTTATGGTTGCTATCACGCCATGCTTCATATGTTTTAGTGACTGACAATTCCCACATGATTGACAGGGTCTGCTGTGGACAAAAGGACTTGTCTGTCCAGAGGGCACTTCTCATGCTCCCTGTCACATGCCATTATGCTGACTCTGGAGAGTATGAAGCTCTGTAGATGTGTCCTGACTCCTAAAATGGCTTCCATGAAGGTAAGGAGATTCATCTGTAGGTCTGAATACCTGTGATGGCTCTAGATAAGGTGTGAAAAGACTAATTGTACTAAACCACAGTGAGCATTGAAAGCAGACCTTTGTGAAGGGTCCAGAGATATTTCCTGCCTGGAGCTGAAGTTTCTGTGTGGTCTGTAGGAAATCTACATATGACCAATTGCAGAGGATGTGTTTCTAGGCTGTTGTTTCCTTTCTGCTCCAGATGTATTCTGGCCTGAAGGAAATGCATTGTTCTTTCCCCAGCTGCCCTATTCTCACCTCCAAGTCTGCTGTTGAATTCCAAGGCTCAGTCAGAGGCTACAAGTGGGCAGCTGGCCTGCTTCTTCCCCTTGTCCCCCACATGAGTGGGTTGTGGAAGTGTGCAGCAGGAAACCCAGGGTTTTTCTCTGGAGAGCTCACTTCTCTTTGTTTCTTTCTGCTCTTGCACCCCACAGTCAGATTGGAGGAGACGTAAGGCACTGCCTCAGCACAGAACCCAATAGGCTGAACTTCTTCCACCAAGCAGGCTGTCATCTCTCGTGTGCCTTGGAGACAAGCTGCCTCAAAAATAAACTATAGCAGCTAACATACCCGGAGCTTGTTACAAATGTGTTAGAAACTAATGGTGAGCACGTGCTTCACAGTCCTATGAGTGGAGCATGTCAGAAAGTGAGAGACAGAGCAGGGATGTAGTAGGCGGCAGCTCTGGAGGAGAAGAGACAGTAAGCAACAGGAAGTCAGGCTGTAGTACAAATCCAGGCAGACCTGGGGAAGTTACTTTTAAGAAGAAGGAATGCAATGTCATGCAGATGGCATTTGTACACTGAACAGGACTAGCATGATACTCTGCATCCCAGAGCATCATACCACTACTCAGTTATGCATGGCTTGAGCAGGTCATTAAATTCCTTTATAGAGGTAACTTTCTAATCTCTAGTTTCCAGTTTTTCAGTGAGAAGGAGCAAATTACCTCAGTTCCCAGGCTAACTGGTGACTTTAGGTGGAACTGTTTACCCTTTTCCTTGAGTATATGTAGGCAGATTAGGGAGTAGATAATTTACCGGGGTGTATGCCCGTGTGTGTGTGTGTGTGTGTGTGTGTGAGAGAGAGAGAGAGAGAGAGAGATACCCCAGTTTAGCAATTAGATGACAAAACACAATCAACCTGCAAATGAAGCCATTGCTTACCTCCTGAAGACCAATCACTTAAAAGAAAAGGAAAAGCAAACCAATCTGCAACTTGCTAAGCAGCAATGGCGGGAACATTCTAGGAAACTAAATAATCATTTTACCTCTTCATAAAATCCACCTTTAATTAAGTCAGCATCTTGTATATCCTGGCTCTCTGGCAGAGTGAGAGATTTAAGCCAAGGCAGAGCTGGCCACCATGGAAAGAAAATTATGTCCAGACAATTTGCTGGGACCCAGTATGACCCCCCCCCCCAAAAAAAATCTCCCAAGTCCTTCCACAGGACAAGGGCTCTGCCATGTGTAGATTAAGGAAAGTTCAGTGAGAAACTCCCGGTTAAAAAAGATATACATTGTGAAACCATTGAATCCACAAAATCATAAAGTTAAAAGCATTCTGCCTTCACTCCAAACCAGCTAGTTAAATGGTTCTTCTTCAAAGCTTCAAAGAAAAATAACTGAATAGCAAACAGGGGTCTTAAGTCATTACCAAGTGCAAAAAGCTACATTGACTCACACAATTTGCAACTGGTGTCAACTAACCAACTGCTGTCTCTTTATCTTGGGGCATGTACAAATGTTTGCCATTGTAGTCTCACTCTTATATCTGAGGAAGTGGACTTGATCCACAAATGCTTCCATAAAAATACAGCAGTTAGTCTTTAAGGTGCCACAATAATATAATATCATCTTAGAATGGTAGAGCTGGAAGAGACCCTATGGATCATGGAGCCAAGCCCCTGTCAGGGCAGGACAGTGGGGAATTGAACTCCCAACCTCTGGCTCCTCAAGCCAGAGACCTAAACCACTGAGATCTCAATGTTTTTGTCTCTCCCCCCCCCCCCCCCCACCTTGGCTTTTGCTTGTCTTTTGCTTTGTTTCTTATTTGACATTCCTTCCCAAGGCTAATCTCTGAAGTTCTACTTAAGACCCATTTCATGGATGGGCCACCTGGACTCAGTTATGCCTCACCCTCATTAGTCATCATAACCCCATTCCCATTGCCATTTGGCAGCTATTCTCCCCATTCATGTGTCAGGGTAGACTACCGTATTGGGTGGCATCTGTTCTGTGGCTCTTTTACCCACTTGTTGAGGGGAACCATGTTACCGGTGCCGGCAGGAGGAGATGTGAGGAGGAGGTGCTGGAGTGCAACACTGGCAGAAGTTTGGGTGCCAATTGTAGCTGCTGATAGCTTTTTAAAGATTGCATGTAGAAAGAAGAAACTGTCACAGATTTCCAGAGAGGCCTTTCAACTCAGAATCTCTCTCTCTCTTCCTTGCACATATACCTTTTCAAGAAGAAGAAGTGCCTCCTTTCTCGACCCGCAGGCATAATGCTGCAATATTAATTTTGTGATGTTCCCAATAAGCTATTGAAGATTAATTTTAGGAAGAGCCAGGGGATGTGATGGAGTGGAACCTAAGCCTGCTTAAATATGCGATATTAAAAATTGATGGTTATCTCTTCTTGTCATACCCTTGGTCCCCCAGGGACTGGGGCAACACTGAAGCCCATGGAGAAGGCAGGAATGTAGGCATTATAGCTCCATATATAGCTGAATCAGGATTCTTAATAATATTTGGTGCTTGTATGACCATGAGTTTTAAATCAGCACAGTGAACTTCTGTTTTATGACAGATGATCTGTGTTGCAAAGACTTAAGAGCTGGGATGACAATCTGGAGATTAATAGTCATGCACATTTATCTGCAGCAGCAGAACCTTTCTGTCTGCCCTCATCACCCTTCCGCCTCTGCCCACATGGGTGGGAGCTGCCACAGCTGGGATGATCTCACTATTGCAGTTCCGGGTTTCTCGGCATTCCAGCTAAACAACATCCAAGTCTAAAATCAGCACCATCACAGCTGGCTCACTTTGATTCTCCCATCCAGCTGCCAACAAAAAGTAGTTTAGGATCCATCTGCACAGCTGGATTAGTATGTTGAGAGCAGAGTGTAGCTATACTGGTTCAGGAAGTCTGGGAGTCATGGTCCAACAAAACTCCTTTCGATCATCTTGCTTCATTCCTGCTCTCCCTCTGCATCTTGACTTGGAAGGTTCCTCAGCTGTGATCTATGATCTTGCTACTGGACTTTCCCTTGGACTTTGCTAAACCTTAGAACTTTCCTGAATCTTGGCAGACTTTGCACAAACTTCCACAAGAATGGGAGGTGGGAGATCAGATGATGGACAGGGCAAGGGCCTGAAGTTATAAAACAAACAGGGAGAAGTGGGTGGTGGGGTCCAGAGACCCGTAGAGAGGGGACCAAGTAATAGGGCTGTGAAGGAGAGCGGGTCAACATTATAGATTGCCTGGGGCCTTACTGGCAGCCCTATAGCACCCAGGCAGACTTTCCCTATTATGTCGTTGCCCAGAGAACCAATCCAAGCCAGCCTACACCTCCAAGGGAGTGAAGAGGGCATCCAATTCCTACCCAGAAAAGGTGCCTTCAGCAGAAGCACCAAGTGTAGTGATTTTGGCAGCTGCATAACATACTTTAGGTTAGGGAGACTAAAGATCCCTGGGTGGGTCTGGCCAGACACATGCTGGTTGAAACCTTCCTGAGCAAGTATGTCATTACTCCCAAAGGCCCTTTGACCTCCATATGCCATGGAGGACCTGGGGGCAAGTACATAAATTAATATGGGTACCTCTCAAAAACTATTACCACATTGTAGGAGTGGAATGAACTGTGAGCTCTGAGCAATCCAATCCAGCTGCACAGTCGCTTCACCATGAATTCTGAATGGACCCAGTGAACTCAATCTACACTCTCAAAATGCCAGTTGGACTGTATGAACTGTACCCACTTCAACTGGCTGATGACTAGAAGAAAGCAAAGTCACATACTCTCTGCCAAGTGCTGTTGCCCCTCCCATTCATCTTACTGGTGACGGGGAAAGCTCAGCTGCCATGATCATAAATCGCTCAGTCATGGTTGGTCATGGCTTGTGAATGTGGAAAGCATCCATATTATGAACTGCAGTGGAACTGGTAATAAATATAGCCCAAATCTATTCTTGGTATCTAATTACCTAAGCTAAGTATGCCTCTTGAAGAGTTCCATGGTACCTGAGAAACAGTGTTTCATTAGTCAGTTCCGTTCCATGTTACTGATCGTTCTGCTGTTGTTGTTGTTGTTCCCAGCTGCAAGGTGGTGCTAGCCAAAAAAGTATTCCCACCTTGCTGAGCCTGGCAATTTCCACCAATCCCGTTATGTTATTAGCTGGTAGCTGGCACTGATGTTTAAAAAACACAACACCCCCCCCGCCCAACTGCTTGAAGTAGCGTTACTTTATACATCTCCATAAAGAAAGCACTTACTGTGATACATTCATCTTCTCCAGTGTCTCTGATTCAAGTGCCTGAAAGAACATTATAAGCTTTAATGAATTAAGCCTTGTAACTCTCTTTGGAGCTGGGTCAGGACCATTATTCCCATGTGAAAGGGAGAAGGAAGGAGGCAGAAGGAAGGAAACAGTGCATCCAAAGCAAATCAGTAAGAAACAGCATGAACCCGTCTGTTCCAGCTCATACTTACAAGCCAACGGCATAGCACTGCCACTGTCTGAGTACTATTTGGACTCAAATTGTTAAAGCATGTGGACCTTTTCAGTTTTCTCAATAAATATCAGATAATGCTTCTGTGGTCACAAGGAACAACAGCAATTATGGTCATTTAAAAAAAAATGTTAAGGTGTAACACTTCAGAGTTTTATAATAATAACAATAACTGTGTACCGTCAAGTCAATTCAAACTTGTGATGACACTTTTCAGGGTTTCCTAGGCAGAGAGTATCCAGAGGTGGTCCTCCATTCCCTTCTTCTGAGATGGTGCAGCTGGCCCAAGGCCACACAGGCTGGCTCTGCTCACAGGACATACAGCAGGGAGTTGAATTTCCAGTCTCTGGCTTCACAGCCAGATACCTAAACCACTGAGCTATCCATTATACTTAAAATACAAACATACAAGAAAATAATCTCTTACTTATCCCTGATTGCCAAAGATGTTTGCAATTCCTAAAATAGCTAAACATTGTTATCTTTAAGTCTGGGAAAGAGCTGCAGTGAGAACCCTCTTTACTCCTACATAAACAAAGACGTTGTGGTGCCTCATGACCTAGAAGTAAACTGATATGCAGAAAAGGGCAATACCTTTTTAAGGGACACCTAAAATTTCACAAGATCACTTTGCACTTTTGATTTCTCCAGAACTCTTCAGTCAGGAAAAGAAAATATAATCATTTGGGGGAGATGTGAAGAACCAATGAAGTCTGAACATTTGGCCAGGTGTTGTTGTGGCCATGTGGACTGCTGTTGAACTTACAAAATAGGAAGTGTAAGAAACCCAATCTATTCTCCACCCAGAAAAATATATAGATATAGATAAATGTCCATAGGTACAAATAAAAAGCTTTGTGGATACCCTGAACTTCTAGAAGGACAAACAAGTAGGTCTTAGATCAAATCAAACCTAAACTATCTCTGGAAGCAAAAATCTTGAAACTGAGCCTGTCCTACTTTGGGCACATCATGAGAAGGCAGGATTCTCTGGAAAAGACAATAATGCTGGGAAAGGTGGAAGGCAGCAGGAAAAGAGGGAGACCAAATACGAGATTGGTTGACTCCCTAAAGGAAGCCACAGACTTGAGTTTGCAAGAGCTCAGCATGGCTATTGAGGACAGGACCTTTTGGAGATCATTCATTCATAGGGTCGCCATATGTTGGAGGCGACTTGATGGCACATAACGGGGGGGGGGGGGGAGGAGAGAGAAAATACCTGGTGAGTAGCAGAGGAAGGGAGCACTCCTGGTCAAAAGGGTGAGGTACAATCTGATTTGTAACAATAACAACACGCGGATCTTTCCTGGCAGTTTATTCTACTGACACTTTTAGCGACTATATTTCTTCCTGTATAAGTTAATAAGAACAGCTGAGCCTCTGTAATGCTTATTTCCCCAGCCCTCTGTATATGAATTCAGAACATAAACAGAGCGTACCGTATGCTGCAGCAAATGAAATGTTCCCATTTATATTAACACTTATTTAAAAGAAAGCTACATTAGTCCTCATGAGAGTCAGCAGCTCTTGTACACCAAGAGATGTTCCAGCTTCTCCGTGGGAGGTTGCTGGGTTTATTTCCGGGTAGCAGCAGCTTCATATGGCCTGGAGACTTTACTGAGAGTTTATTTCCTCCCTGATAATGTAACAGAACCACCTCAGTGAGGCTGTCCTGCTCTTAGGCTGGATAAAAGAGTTGCTTCAGGCAGCAGATGGTGAGGTGAATTGTTGGCAGATAGAACTTCTTAGGCCATACAGCGTGCCTTGCATATCTTCAGCTAGCTTTGTGCCTTCAGGTGCAGTAAAATAAGCTGCTTTTGTCACCAGTTCAGCGGAATTGAGGGTGGGGGACTCTTGTCCTTCCTTTGGGCAGGTGGAGTCCATTGGGTAAGCCTTGAGCACTGGGCACTATCATCAATACATGGTGCTGACATGAATATTCTGTATGGATCACAGTTGACGCCTGTGGAGAATCTGTCCATTATTATTATTTTCCTCAGTGCTATGCAGGCATTTGCTGTACTCACGTGAAGAGCTAAATGGGTGTTGGGGACATGGGCATGGATAGATCTCCTGATCTCAAATGCCTTCACGCAAATGGCAGCTCCCCAGACCTTTGTACATTAGCGTAAAGTTCTGCAGAGGGCTTTGTAACGGTATTGGGCTGAATGTGTTAACAGGAACTCCAAAACCGCCTTCAGACAAATGTGTTGACTAAGCTCTCTGCTGGCCTTTTTTCTCCAACACACAAAGGTCTGTGATGTTGCCTGTTGTGTGAGTATGTTTGCTTGCAGTGGTTACAGGTGCATGCTCGTATCCCCCCCCCAACTCATTTAGCTCTACGCATGAGCAGGTAAATGTCTGACTAGACAGTATGGCCTCTAAATGGAGACACTGCCATATAGAACTCCTTTCATTAGGCTCATACACAGGGGTGGTAATGTGAGAACTCACCCCGAGCCAGCTCAACTGTCTTTTCTGAGCAGTAATCAGATTCGGTTTGCTCTCCACTCTGGGAGCCTGAAAGGACTAAGCACTCGCCCTGTGTCCCACACCTCCCTCACTGAGCCCTGGGGAATGAAAGATTGAAAAGCAGCTGGCATTTCTCTCTAGCTCCTATCAGACACAAAATGAGTTCCTATTATAGTGAGCAGACTTCGCTTTCACACACACCCAGCGACTCCAGACCTGACCTCGTCCTGAGGTTTATCTCTCTAAGCACAAGATAAGGCTCAGGTTATTACAGTGGGAATATTGTATTCCTGCTTGGTAGCTACATTTCCCTGAAGAACTAATATCTTCCCACTATCTGTCTTTTTTCTGCAATGTATACATTTTGCTGAGGAACAAAGAATCATTTGTAAGGTGAGAACGCCATAAAATGTCAATCAGACTGTGGTTTGCAAAAGAGCAAATGAAGAAACTGTAATATATATATATTGGGTGTGCACACACATATGTACATACACACATGCACCCCCAGATGATGTGCGTGTGCAAAGGCAAAAGGAGTGAGTGAGAGAGATAATACAGCACAGCAGAGCAGCAGCAGCAGCGATAGGGAGGCCATGGTCAAAACTCTGAAATGAGACATGATTGAAAAACTGGAACTTCACATCAAACAAAGGCTCCACAGCAGGGCTGCCTAGAGGAGCTGTGACATTTTTCAAGGTTTGGATTCTGGAATAATCAAAACATGATCTTGTCTATTGACAGGGCTGGCACTACAATAAGGAAGGTGCCTCAGGCAGCAGAGGCTGAGTGGTGGCAGCAAGTTGTTGTGGGAGAAAGCTGTGTACTAAATGCCTAAATCACCTCAGCAACATGGCTATTTGTAACTAGTTACTTTTGGGCTAATGAGTATTGCTATAAGTAGTCTCAAAGTTACTCTTTAGGTATTTGAATAATACCTAAGTTGCTCAGGTGTGTACCTACCTAGTTTAAGATGTTACCTTTAAAGGGAATTTCTTAACATTTTAGAGGCATTTTGACATTTTTTTCCCCTGGCATTATCCCATTTTCTTACAATTCTAAGTGTCAAGAAAATAATTCTTCAATGTTTTTCTCTTCTATTTTTTATAAATGTCCAATTCATTTTAGCCTTTACTTATTGCAGCTTATTGAGACTTCAGGCTAGATTATTCGTCTTCCCGGTATTCAGGGTATCCATAAAGCTCTCCTCCAACACCACATTTAAAACAGTTTTTTTAAAAAAGTCCGTCACTGTCCACCTTTTAAATCTGTATATTGTAATCAGGAATGCCATCATATGGATGATTTTAGCCTTGGTATCCGGTGACACATCTATAAGTTATATTTCTTTTCTAATCCATCCACAACTACCCTTCCAAGTTTCAGTTTTCTTCTGATTTTTTTTTAACAGTCTCAACTTTCCTATTGTTTATGCATTTCTCCTGTAGTCATTATTTTTGCTTTAAAGTTCAACCCTGCTTTTGCATTTTCATATTTAATCTTCATCAGTAATCATTTCAAGTGTTTCTATTTTTTTACCGATAATGTGGTTTCATCTGCATATCTTACATTACTGATGATTCCTTCATCAGTTTTCACTGTTCCTCCATATAACTCTAATCTAGCTTTCCATATGGCATATTCTACATATAAATTGAACAGCTGAGGAGATAAATACACCCTTGTTTGACACCCTTGTCAGTTGGAAACCATTCTATTTCTGCACATTTGTTCTAACAGTAGTTTCTTGTCCAAAGTATACTTTATACCCTAAGACAGTCAAATGCTTGTGGCAAACTCATTCCTTTTAAAGTAATCCATAGCTTTTCATTATCTACACAGTCAAATGCTTTATAGTAATCTATAAAGCAAAAATTGATTTTCTTCTGAAGGTCCTTGGTATGCTCCAACATGCATTACATGATGTCTAGTTCCATTTCTTTTTCTGCATCCTGCTCGATCTTCTGACATTTCTTACTCTGTATGTGGTAAAAGTCTTCACTGAAAAGTCTGGATTGTCACTTTCCTTTCATGGGAAATCAATGTGATTGTTCTGTAGTTACTGCAGTCTTTGGTGGTTCCTTTCTTTGGAATTGGAATGTCTATCAAATGTTTCCAGTTTGTGATTCATTGCTTTATTTTCCACATTTGTTTGCATATTTTTATTAGGATTTTCTATGAATCTTGAAATAGATCTTGATTCAGAGTACTCATGTCCCATGTTCCAGTTCTACATGTTGTGCAGTTTTGAGCTTTCCTTTTCCATCTATAACTTTGCTTCATGTTCAAATCACTGAAAAGTTGCATTTAACTTTTGTTTCTCATTTTTTTTCTAAAACTGCTAAGAGTTTTATTAGTCTTCCATTGATACTTTTGTCTGCTTTTGACTGAAGGAACAGCATTTTGTATTCTTCCCTGATAACATAGAATCATAGAATAATGGAGTTGAAAGGGGCCGATAAGCCACTCTGCTGCTCAATATCTGGTTTTCAATCCACAGTTCTTCTGGTTCATCATCAGTTTGACTTCGGACATACAGTACTTTGAACATACTATGTGAAGACAAGATTCACTGGAAAAAACTATAATGCTAGAAAAAGTTAAAGACAGTAGGAAGAGAGAAAGCCACAACGTAAGACAAATTTACTGAATAAAGGAAGCCATGGCCATGGGTGTGAATCATACAGCCTTTTGAAGGTCATTAATTCACAGGATTGCATTAGGTCAGAAGCAATATAACAAATTTTAGAAATATTTTCAAGGTGCGATATCAGAATTGGCCTTTAGAGCAGCTATTCTCAATGGGGGTCATATGGCCCCATGGGAAACCCTGGCACGTCTGAAGGGGACCACAGACATTACCTTGTAAGGTGTGTTATGCGGCTTATACAATCCTGATTCAGCCTAGATTTCATATTGTGCTTATGGTCATGGCCAAAAGAAAAGTTGAGGGCTGCTCTAGAGGAAACCAGTAAGTATTTCCCTTGTAGCTTCTGGCCTTTTGCTAATGCAACGTGTTAATAATGCATGACAAAATTACAGCTAGGGTGGCAGGAAGTAGTGAGTAATAAAAAAATTACTTTTAAAATGTAGCATCCTGACCTCTCTGGGGAGAGGAGATACCATCTTGCTTTTTGCTTCAGGCTGCAAAATGTCTTCAGCATCACCAGCCTGCCCAGGTCTGAAGCTATTTATATCGCAGTTGAGATAGCTCATTTTTTTGGTATTTCTGGATATGTGATAAATTCCTGCCCACCCCTTCTCAAATATGATCATCCACTTTGTGGGTGGTAACCCCCTTGATGACGGCTGAAGTCAAGGAAAAATTCTGACTGCTTCTAGTCAAAAACAGTTTCATTGTCTGGACATTTTAATTGGTTTTTGGTTTTGCCTATATTTCATGTGTTACTGTAATTTTGAATTGTGCCATGCTCTGATAAGAATAAAAAAAGAAAGACCACTTACATCAGGCTCTAGTGAAGGGAAAAGTAAAGATATGTCAAACAGGGATCAGGAGACAAAAGGCAGAGATTCTGGAATTTGAATAAGTTTGAAGACTCCTGGTGGGTTAAGAATATTGAACTGCCAAAGAGCACACATATGTGCTTAAAAATAAATTGTGTGTTATTTGCTGCCAAATTAATTCAAACCTATGGTGATCCTAAAAGAATTTTTAGAGTATTCTAGATTAAAAGGTGGTGTACCATTGCCTCCCCCAGTGAGTTTCCATGGTTGAGCAGGGATATGAACCCAGGTCCATCACTCAATCCACTGTATCACACTGGGTACCCAGGATTTTATGTGGGGAATATGAAAGTATGACCATCCCACCCCCAATTTAAAATGGTGTAGGCCACTGGATCAGCTCAGGATTCTACCATCTAAGGATTCTACAGCAGATGGAAGAGGGTCACAGCTGTTCTCTGGGACTCTGGATTTGTGACTTATCCTGAATGAAACTCATTCAATGCTCCAGTCTGTTAGTGGTTCTAGACAAACCATTCCAACTTTTCTGGCACAGGGCCAGTCCTCTTCTGCCTTGTAATTGTCTGTCTGTGCTAAATTTTACTTTAAAAGCTCTATTGACATCCTATCTATCTGGTAACCCCTGCAGAGAGGCAAGCTAGAGAGAAGGGAGGTACTCTCCTCCCCTCCAAATTTTTTCTTCCTGATCCATCATCATTAGCAAAGATAAGCGTCACAGACTAAGTCATTAGGCGGCTGTTCCTAGATAAATAATTCTTTTCATATTTAATTTACAAGTGATTATAGACCCTCTATGGGGTGTGCTGGGTTAATTAAGAACTGAATTAGATGGAGATGCATCTCCCCTAGGAGACGCAATTAAAATTTTCTGACATAAACATATATAAAACTAAGAGAACCATCATTTCCCCCCAATGCATCATCTTTTCTGCATATCAGCGGGTGAGTGATGATGACCATTTCAAATTGTTACAAGGCCAGGGCAGTGCCATGTGCCCTTGTCAAATTCTACACCCCACCGTGCCAGGCACTGTTCTAATGCACCATTAAAAAAGAGATTGTTGGCCTTAATCATCTCACTGAGTTTCTAGTTCAACAAGGATTACTGAGGATTTTGCAGTTTAAACAAGCTTCCCATAGAAAGGACAGCAAAAGCATAAGGCTGCAAGAGGTCTTTGGGACCCCATAGTCATAAATGGCTGAAACATGAATTCAGGACTTAGTCATGAAATCCTGGCTGATCTATCCCAGAACAACCTACCCGGACTGGTCACTGGTAGCACTCAGGGTAAAACCTTGTCCAGACCAGCTATCTAGGGCCTTCTCCATGCCCACGTGGTGGAGTGGAGTGGAGTGGTAAATGTTGAGGGTAGGAATTCATCTGGACAGCCCTGTAGCCATGTGTATCACTGTTCGGGATTTTCAGAGCTATCTTTGAAAATGAGTATTATAATTTATTTATTTATTTATTGGATTTCTATCCCGCCCATCTAGACCAAAGGTATAACCACAATGAACTTCACAAAGAACTGAAATTTCAAGTCGAGTGACAAAAAACAAGAACAATAATACAAATACTACTAACTGGATGCTACAGAAATATATGCCCCCTGAGTTCTGTGCACTAACAATGTGCCTGAGCAGACATAGAATGCAGGAAGAGACCTACAGGGCACCCCAGTCGCCCAGTCTCTTGCAAAATGATCAGAGGCACAAAGATTATGTAGCTGTAAAGGAAAGACCTTGAAGTCCCTGAATAAGATGCAAAGATAGGTGTAAATACACATTCATCACAAGGGAGTTGCCCCTCCTGAGCACATGTATTGGTGACATTCTGATACTTGAATCAAGGCAAAAAGGGCCCAATAACTCAGGGAATAGAAATGAGTCCCCTCTCCAGGTCTTTCTTTTTGTCAAAATGGAATCTTTACAGCCATAGTCCTCTCCTTAAGGATTTTCTCCCATGCCGGGTTAAACCAAATAGTACAGTGCTCCCAGGGAAATCTCCCAAAATTCAAATCCAAGCTGCTTTGTTTGCATATTGTTCAGATTCTTTCCTTGTTTTGAAAATCATGTGGGAGAACCCACGTGCCTCTCAGTTTCCTACTTGAAACTTCTCTTCATGGTGGCCTTGCGTATTGCAAGGTGTCCCCCCTCCTTAGATTCCTGGAACATAACGGAGGGGGCCACATGCACCCTCATCCCAAGCTGCTTTGGGGTGCCCTATAGACGCTTATCTTCACCACCATTTATCACCCTTTCTCCTGCAGGAGATGCAGAGTTTTGTAGCTTCCCCAGGGTTGGAGATGGCTCCATTACACCACTCTGCAAATGATACACTCTGTACTTGGGTCGGATGCCTGTAGTTCACAAAGTTGGGAAGATGGCCTAAATCCATTAGGACAAGTAAACACTCAGGGCAGAGACAGGGTCCCTCTCTCTTTCCTGGCATCTCCTGTCACTGGTTACTCTGAACTCCTGCAAATGTTTTAAAAAGGTCAAAGAAGTAAAGGCAGACTGTGTCTGAATGTGCTTTCACTGATGCATAAAATACCTGTAAGACTAGAAACTTGAAACTGATCCAGAGAGTATTGAGCTGGGTTGGTGGGTGGGACTTCGAGCACAAGCTTCCTGTGTGCTGATTTATTCAAAAATATAGATCACTTTCCTTGTTTGGTCAATGTTTAGAGTGAGGTTTGAACAAACAGGCCTCCTCCAGTGCTTGAATTACTGGGTGAGTAGATCTAGGGAGTCTATGTAATCCACACATTTTATGGGCTTGTTTTCCCCAGATTTTGACTAAACCATGCTCCCTCCAGAAATGAAGGGGGTGTTCTTTTTCTCTTCTCCCCATAGTGTCAAAAACAGTTACCTTTGTGTTCAGACCGGCCTCAAAAGCTGAGTTTAAATAACATCAGTGGGTCCACTGTCAGCCGTCAGTTCCTGCAAAGTTAATTGCAGGACATGGTCTTCTGAAACAGGAAGACTCTGAGACAATGTTACAGATATTAGATACAAATAGATGTGTTTTCATCATAGAACCCCGTGTATTTCTGCTAAATTGACTCTTTGTCTAGAATTTTGAACCTTTCTTAACTATGTGTCTGATTATCTGTAGTTCCAAGATGATGATGATGATGATAGCAAGATACTCTAACAGTTTTTACTTTACGATCTAGATTGTTGCTCTTATTTCAGAGTATAATAAGAGAAAATGTGAGATTCATTTTCTTTTCACCTTGATGTATTCTAGTTCATGTGCTGTGTATTTTACCACAGTTCCTAGCTAGGAACTTTTTCTGCCAACTTAGTTTTGTTGACACTAAGGGTGGCCCCATGCCCTCTTTTAGGGAAGACATTCATAAGGAGGGAGATCAGGGACCTTGAAGTTGCCCATCTACAGCCACTATCAATTTGACCCACTAGCAGACTCATCAGCTATACAGGTCACTTGGTGTGACCAGCCACTACCCCGGCTTGCCACTTTCAAAATACCCTTCCTTTAAAAGACTTGACGTCAGCCATAAACACACTATACCAAGTGGTTAAAGAATGGAAAAAAAAATACATGTTATTTATTACAACGTAACAACTGAAAGGTAAACCTAGTTTAACACAAGTTTTTCTTAGGTTACATGCCAGCTCTCAAAAATACAACCTCCTTCCTTGGTTACAAATTAACTTCTCCCAAAATTCCAGCTCTTACCACTCCTCCTCCACCAGGCTGTCCTGGATAGGCTCTCCTCCTGCATTCCTCCAGCCAATCATCTTGTTTCTTCTTTTGCCAGGCAAAATTGGCCAGGGTTCCATCACACCTGGTAACAGCTTTCTTCAGCCACATGCTTTAGCGACATTGTGTCTCTGGACTACTACAATGCGATCTACGTGGGGCTGCCTTTGAAGAGTGTTCGGAAACTTCAGGTGGTTCAAAATGTGGCAGCCAGACTGCTGACTCATGCTGGTTATAGGGAACATTTAACTCACTTATTACAACAGCTTCTTTGGCTGCCAGTCTGTTTCTGGGCCCAATTCAAAATGCTGCATATTACCTTTAATACCTGTATGTATTGGGTCCAGGCTATTTGAAGGATCATGTCATCTCATATGAGCCTACTTGGCTTTTAAGATCCTCTGGGGAGGCCCTTCTCTCAGTTCTACTACCTTCCCAAGATCACTTGGTGAGTACACAAGAGACGGTCTCTTCAGTGGCTGCTCCCAGGCTTTGGAATTCACTGGATTAAGAAGCCAGGTTGGCCTCCTCCCTCTTGTCCTTCCTCTTCAAGCAGGCCTTTAAGGATTAAGTTATTTCAGGAATGCTGGTTTTTAACTTACAAATTTTAAAATGTTTTTAAATTGTTTTAAAACCTGGTCTTTTAAATCTTAATATATGTTTAACTGTTTTTTTTTAAAATATGATATTTATATACTGTAGTGTTTTTAAATCTGTTGTTTTATCTGTCGTGAGGTGCCTTGGGCCCCCTATGGAGAGGAAGGCAGCATATAAATAATTTTTAAAAATTAATTAAATAAAGTGTAATATATTGTAATTCTGCTTAAATTATTCAAATATTTATGGTTTTGCAGTTGTACACATAAATTATTGTTAGGTGCCTCAAGTCACATCTCAGTTATGGTGATCAGGTTTTTCAGGTATGTGAGATGTCATTGCTTCCCCCCTCCCATGACTTACCATGTCCAGATAGGGATTGTAACCCAGGTCTCCTGAATTCTTAGTCCAATACTTGATCCACTATATCACTCTGGTTCTTGCAGATAAATTAGCATGTGCTATTTAATGCAGAGGAGTGTCTTCTTTCATCATCCTCTTGGTGATTCACCTCCTCCTGTTTCATGATGTATAAACAGCCCCCCCTAGTTTGTAAGCCTGAGAAAACAACATTTAATTTTGCTCACTAGACATTTCCTCTCATCTCACAATTTCTCAAAAGAAGTAATAATAATGATTCCTGTGGATGCTGCTGAAATGAATGAAAATGAGAGAAAGCATTTCAAAAAATGGAGTTTTGAGTAGTTAGTAATAATAGTAACCTAGAGATGCTGGGATCAAAAGAAGGAAATGTAAAATATGGACTCGAGTCAAAAGTCTTGTCTGTGGAAACTTACTATTTGGAAATGCTGACAGGAAAACTGCAGCCACTGATTTCCAGTTACAACAGTCCATTGTTAAGAAATTGTGTTCTAAGACCATTTCTGAATTACTGGTTTCTTGTAATCTTATGAAGATACAGGGTCTAAATAAGAAGCTTCAGCACCCAGGGAGTTTAGGAAGCTTAACATTAGTTATCTTGACATATGCATCTTTATGCGTGGCAGCTAGTCTCCAAGTCTTACATGATGTCCTTTTTGAAAACGTAAACTGGCAATGGGATTCTGGCCACTTTTTCCTCTGAAAAATGACTTTTTAATATGTATGTTATACTCTTCTGTATTGTATGTGTCATATAAACATGCTGTTTGATATTTAGAAAGAAAAGTATTTTTAAAAAAACAGTTTTTGATTTAAAGTATAGGCTGAAATCCTGCTGCTTCACACAGGAAGTTGCAAGAGCCTACTAGAGTAGGCCATTGAATCAATTGAACGTAAGGAGGAGTTGACTCCTTCCAGAGTTGGCCTACTCTAGTTGCATTTCACTACTGGATTTCAACCAGTACCTACTGAAGTGATTGAATTATTTAAAAAGTCTGTTTTCATTGTAGATAATATGCAACAAGACTTCAGTCACTAGCTCTTTCCTCATTGGCAACTTGTCCGTGGTAGAACTAGGGCCCGGTGCTCATCTGGAGTCAAGGTTTTAAGCCCTCATCTGAAGTTATGGATTATTCTTAGGAAATGTTGCCTTCACTGACCCCATGGGCCTCTTTGTTCATGATTTCCCTCTCTCCTTAGGGAGGCCTATAAAACCCCAGAATAGACTCACATTCAGACAGAGACAGCCCAAGCTCTCACATTGCATGAGGAACTAAGAAAACCGTTCCCCACACTGCATGATGGCTGTCCCTGAAAAAGGTGGAGAACAGGGTGACAGCAGCAGTTTCTGTGTCCCCTTCTCCCTGACAAGGATTTTGTAACTGGAGCAACCCATCTATCCTAAAATGGAGAAGGACGGGGCATTTGTGCCACTAGCTTTCTGAGCTTCCCCAGATGTAGTAGAAGGACCCTGTGAGGTGTTCCTGAGAGGAAGGATATAGCTGAGCAGCACAGAATTTGAGGTCTTCCCTCCTTCCATTGTGGAGGCAGTGGAAGCCCATAGTCTGTGTTGCCACCAGAGGCCAGGTGTGGAGGGCTGCCTGGAGTGTGGCAGCAATTCAGAGAGGTGGGCCCCTGCCCAGGAAGTGGGGCAGGGGACTGGCAAATTTGCTTTTTCCAGTGCCCTACTGCCTGAGGTAGTGACCTCACTGAAACTAATGGCACGATGCACTCAGGCACTATGATGACATCTTGAGATGATCCAAAGGATTACCATTTCAGGCCTTTGTAGCATGCACATATTTTTTCCTTTCCTTTGTTAGAAGAAGGAAAAGGGGTCCTTTTCCTTTCTTTATTCCTGGCAAAAGAAGCAAGCAAGGGAATAATATGAGGGGGGATTTGCTTAAGCTCTAAAACTTTGTTGAAAGGAGGCACAGAGAAGGGTTTCTGCTAAACATGACCAGATTTAACAACACAAAACCAGCAGCTGTGGAGTCACACCACAAACCTTAAACCATGGAAGACTTGGCTAGGTCTTGTGGCTGAGGCCAGATTCCAGCCTGAGCGGGCACACCTGTTGGCAGGTTTTGAATGCCTAGGCTTTAGCCAGGGGAATATGACTATGCCAGTCTGGCTGGGTGAACAGCCAGGAACTCTGTGTCAGAGCAGATCTTGTTAATTAAAGTCAGGCAAAAGCATCCTTATGTGCGAGGGACCTACTACCCATGTTTTTAGTGCTGATTTACAAGGGGATAGGATGAATGGAACATTTAATCCCTCTGTTTTGTGTCTGACCAAATAGAAGTGTTTGCAAAGGCTTCTGGGGGCAGATGTTTCAAAAGAGCAGATGGTGTCGGTAGCACAATGAGATTCTGTAATATCACTGCCTCACTGTGACTCCCCCTGTGGGAGGCATTTGCCATCCAGCTAGTGATCTCTTATCTAATGGACAGATCTGATCTCTCTTCTTAATCTGATAGCTCTTGTGCAGTCTCAACACACACACACAAATACACACCCACCCACCCCACACCCATTGCAGACCCTTTTCATTTACTTCTATTCACATTATCAAGGAGGGCCAAAAGCAAAAAGACACAAAGTCTTCCAGAACCAGCCCTGGATGTATTGGGCAAAAGTACAGGACGTGAAGCTGTCCTTTGCTGAAACAGAATGTGGGGCAAAGAAAATAGCTGGTTTTGTTTGATTTTGGCTGCTAAGCAGGGTTAGGCCTAGTTGGTACTTGAATGGGAGAGCTATAAAAAAATTCCAAGGATCTCCTGGTATGGTTGGAAAGGGCTCTGTCTGAAACACTGGAAAGCCATTGCTGCCAGTCAGGTATGATAGAACTGGGCTACATGGACCAACAAAACTGGGCTATATGGACCAACAGTATTATCATAAGTATACTTTATGGTTCAGTATAAGGTAGCTATCTATATTCCTTCAGAGGGTTCCAGTGAGTAGCCTAGTGGCAGAATCATCATCATCATCATCATCATCATCATCATCATCATCATCATCATCATCATCATCATCATTGTGTGCTGTCAAAGTCATTTCTGACTTATAGCAACTCTTTTCAGGGAGGTTTAGAGTAGATATCTTCTGGAGCCACTCTGGAACTGCATCTGGCTCACGTCTACACAGGCACCCTGTTCTCCTAAGAAACACAGCAAGGAATTACAAATGCACGAGTAGGCAATACTTTTATTAGATCACTAAAAATCAATCAAGCAGCAAACTTTCGAGGATAAAATCCACTTCTTCAGACTTATGCACCAATATTTTATAGATAGTGAAGAAGGATTGTAAATAAGAGTCCTGAAAATTCATGACAGATGTCTGTGCCAGATCTGCTTGAGGTGAGTTAAAATGATGAATGCAGAATGCCTCTGGGAGGCGTGATCTCAAGTCCCACCTCTGGCTGCATGGTTGGAATTTTTCACTCAGTTCTTCTAACAAAGGTTTGCCAATTACTCTGCAATTGCCCCCCCCCAATTCCCCACATATTGCCTGCTATTGAAACATAAAGTTTCTTTTTGGCTGTGGGGCTGGAGAAAGGCAACCCAGAACAAAGCAGAAAAATCCCCACCGGAAGGTTGGGGTTAGATTTTGGTCAGCTAACCTGGTAGAAAAAGCCAGTTAAAACCAAATTAATAAGTTTATCTCCTCAGCGTCAAGAGATGTTTTCTTCAGTTTGCAGTCCCATTTAGCTGATGTCTCTAGTCCATGTCATCCTACAGGTGGTGCTAGGGGCGGCCACTGAGGGTATCTTACGTAGTCCAGAAAAAATTAGGAAAAGGCCTATTCATAAAATATTGGTGCATAAGTCTGAAGAAGTGGATTTTATCCTTGAAAGCTTGCTGTTTGCTCGTTTTCCCCCCAGTGGTCTCATAAAAGTATTGGCTACTCTTGGATTTAGGCAATCTTAAAGACTAAACAGCCTTTTTCTAATCTTTTTAGCAAGGAATCAGACTCCCAACCTCTGGCTCCAGAGGCAGATACCTAAACGTCTAACCAGTCTATCATACAGTCTTCTAAACACCTATGCCTGATTACTGTGGTTGGATAAGATATGCTGGCCAGTATCCCCTTTTGTTGAGAGCCAATGTGGTGCAGTAGATTGAGTGTCTAGGACTCAGAAGATATGGGTTCAAATCCTAGTTCAGCCATGGAAAGTCACTGGAGGGAATCTAGTAAAACCACTCCTTAAATATCTCATATACCTAGGAAACCCTACTAGGATCATCATTATCAGAATTATCAGCATACACTCTTCCTATTCAATAATGATGCATGCAGAACTCAAACTGCTGAAGCTGCTACAGTGATGTGACAAAGTATCAGCTTTGTACCTGGTTGTGCATGACCAGCACCTTGTCATATTGCCACTATAGTTTTTACTGTTCGCACTAAGCATAAATATTGGACAGGATACAGGATTTTGAACAGGATACAGGCCAATATGCCCTCTGCTGCTACTCTGCTATGTTTCTCCTTCTGTAGGCCTGACAAAACTACAAGCACTCTGAACTGTGTGCTTCTACCATGTGTAAATCAAGCCCCATCAGGTTTCATGGAGCACTGGCTTCTGGACTGTCAATCTGAGTCGTGGGTACTTCTGCTAGTGACCCTGTTCCATCCTGAGAACTCTAGCAAATGCTGGGATGTTAATGAAACTGCCTTTTGATATGCAAACACTGCACTCATTACGTCTCTCCCTCACCCCACTTCCACTGAGCTGTTAATTAAGGAGTGTGCGGCAGGCGTAAAATGATCAGTGCCTGCAAAATAAACCAACAGCATCTGGATGGCAGACCCCCTCCATAGAAAGAGAGACACTAGCTGCCTTGGCTGGGGTCTGGCCAGCTCATAAATCAAAACCCAGCATGCCTGGCACAGTGGCAGGTTATTTTCATCTCTATATGGCTCTTACATAGGTAGGAGTGCCACTCTTGAGCAGTATAAGTTAGCATACATTAGTAGAACAATATGTACCTTTCCCCCCATGTTATATTACACATGGCATTTTTCAGAGCAACAGAATAAGGAAAGAGAGTAAAAAAATAAACCAAAATCACTGACCCCAAAAGCATAGAATCACATATACATACATATACGGTGAAGATATATAATAGGGAATGGAAGAGAGAAATGACAGCTAAAGGGCTAAACATGCCAATGCTAATAGTGCAATCCAATGCATATCTATTTTGGATACTTATTGAGTTTGATGGATATGTCTGGTATTGCAGCATAAATAAAGGTGTGATTATGTTCGTTTTTGTTATATGCAAGCAAGTTGGACATGACTTATAACAGTTTAGGCAAGTGAGATATTTAAGGAGGGGTTTTACCAGTTCTGTTCCCCCAGTGAGTTTCCACAGCCAAGCAGGGCTTCAAAGCCAGGTCTTCTGAATCCTAGTCTGTCACCCTATCCACTGCATCATGCTGTGCATCTGTGATCTCATTTCCCCATATTTTTTTTCTTCCCTTTGCCATAGCACATGTGGGAAGAGGGGCTTGGTATGGATCAACACTGTGGTGTGCAGGAAGGAGTGGCATTTTCCCTTGGGCTGTGGTCCCAAGGAAAATGCCTTTTTTGAAAAATCCCCCATGAGCTCCTTTCTCCCTTTGGCAAATAGCAGGGTGGTAGTGGGGTTTTATCAGGACCATACTGGTTGGGTGGGTGAGGTTGGTGGACACTAACTCCCCCTCACAGCAATTCTTGAACTTGATTGTGCCTTCCACAAGGGATGAAGCCTAAGGCTTGACTGAAAGCATCATCTGCTTCGGAAGCGCTCACGTGAATCCATATCTTTTAGTCTCTTCTGTCCGTAGAGGTCTCATACCTTTCTGCAACATCTGGATAGGGCCAGCCCAACCATTAGGTAAAGTGAGATGGCTTTCTCAAGTGGCACATTTGGAGTGTTACCAAAGGGACATGCATGTCTTTGTACTGCCTGGGAGTGGGAAAATTCCTTGTGGGTTCTGCTTTGTAAGCTACAATAATTTGTGAACTGTGCATGTTGAGGTGGGCAGCAAAGTTGACTTGGGCCAGCATTTGAAATGCTGTTCTGCCAGCTGTTTCTCTGTACCCTGTTCGGAACTATGTGCTGTTCCACCTAGAATGCCTGCACTGTTCCATGCATTGCTGGAAGTGACATTGTTTTAGGAGCACATGTCAATCATTTTGTGCATTTGTGTTCATGTATACAAACACACGTAATGTGCAAAGGGGTAAAGAATTAGCTCCTCTGCCATGGGAGGGATGGGCAGAGCCATCCACTTGGCTCATAGGTATTATGAGCAAAGTGAAGAAAGCAAAAGGATGAATCCTCTTAATGCTGACCTTTGTATCCTGTCCTGGTGGTTCAAGAAATCCTGACGGTTCTTTTGTCTTTATGGGAAAAAGAGCAGAGGGCAGGGTGCCCTTGATAGGAAGCCCCCACCCCAACCCTTTGAGATTTTCTGCTGCAGAGCTTGGCTTCAGCCTGAGGTAAGGGTGAATGGGCTGAAGCAGGAGAAAAGCAACATCTCAGCCTTGACAGTCCTTTAGGGCCTGAAGGGGAGAAGCTGAGGAAGAAAGGGAAGGAATCTGATTTCTTGCCCAGCTCTGTTCTGTCTCAGCCTTATCTCTCTTTTCCATTCACCTTAGCCTTTCTTATCTACATTCCTGCAGCCCTGATTAAAACACACACACACCTCCTTGCTTTCTGCCATGCCTCTTCATCCCCATCATCTGTGAACAAGGGTGAACCTGGATCATGTCCATTGTGTAACCTCTTCCATCTCTACTTATTCTTCTGAGGGCTGAAGAGCACATGGATTCTTTATGTCTCACCAGCAGTCTTTTGTTTCTTGGGGTTCCCGGTGCTGTTGCAGAGAACCTACCCATGTGCCACATATATGCACCAGTTAACTTTACACTTCACAGGCCATGTGAGCAGATACTTCATAGCCAGGTGCTTTCCTCTCTAGGCTTTAGATAAGTCTGCCATGCCTCTTCATGGCAGACTGGTTTTGTATTGGTTGAGATATCTGCTGTATAAAACACATTTATACATTACTACTCTCACACAAAAAGAAAACTTTATTCAGTAACACCCACTCTGAGATGTATCCCCTTGCCTGAGACCCAGAGAAGAATAACTATTCTGTGAGGCTTCAGCTTCCACCCCGAGATCTGGTAACTCGACAATTTGCTCTTTTCCTAGCAAACAAGAAGCTATAGCTTGAGGTCCAGTGGGACTGTAGCCAGAAGCATGGACACATTTCAAGATTGGTTGCTTACAGAGGCCCTAAATTAGGGTCACCAGGTCTAAGGGTATCAGAGTAAGCTTACTGGTGAGAGGATTCTGGGAGTTGTAGACTAAATGTAACTTCTCCAAGCTCTGAACACAGGGATACAGATCCCTTTTACTTACATAGTTGTAACCAGATATTTGATTGCACTGAATGCATAACAACAACAAAAACCCAGACAGGGTCTGCTTTCCATTGTAAAAGTGGCACATCTGTACATGTGTGGATGCTTGTGTGTGTGTTTGTCATATTTTCTAGCAAGATTCACTATTACTAAAAATGATCTCTGCAGTAAAGTTTACAGCTGCAGTACCATTGACTGCACCAGCCCCTTGCCTCTCTCTCTTTGATTCACAATGCCAGATGGTGCCCATGCTGGCTGGGAGACTTTGAGAGTTGTAGTTAAGAAGAAACTTTTCCAAGCCTTGAGAAGAACCAAACAGTTAGGTGGAATAAGAATAATATGCAAGAGTTCTTACTGAAGAATCTGGGTCAGTTTTGCACATCCTTCCCTCTACCTCAGCGCCTGATAACAGCTCCTTAGGGGGCCATGAAAATCAGGCTCTTCCTCTGCTGCAGCCTCAAATACTTCCTCCTCTTTTTGTGTGTTAGCTGGAATAATTTTCTTATATATCAGGCTTAGGGAGTTCTTTGGAGTTAAAGCTCAGAAAAGTTACTTTTCTGGATTATAACTCTCAGAATCCCTGAGAAAACTCTGAAGTAATCTTTCCAGGCTCTGTCAGTTCTGTAATAGCTTAAGTTCTTGTTAAGAATAGTGCTGTGATGACCCCATCCGTTGGAAACGGAAGGATTCCTCCACCACCACCCCTGCCCCGTTCCAGAGGAGGGAGCTTGCTGCTGCAACTGCTGGCTCTTTGAGTGCTGGCTAAGGTTTCACTGAGTCTCCAGGAGGAGAGAGAAATCTTAGGCTGAGACTGTTGCTGGAGGGGAATGCTAAATTTCTCTGTGTAAGGTGGCTTTAACATCTGGACACATCTTTACCCATTCTCAGTTGGCACCAGGTTTCATTGGCTCATCATGAAGATTTTTGTCACTGGATTGTTATAGAATTCATAGAAGTAATAGAATAGTGAAGTTGGAAGGGGCCTATGAGGCCATCAACTCCAACCTCCTGTTCACCGCAGGAATACAAATCAAAGGATATCTGCCAGGTGGTTGTCTAAGTTTCTCTTGAATGCCTCCAGTGTTGGAGCACTCACCACCTCTTTAGGTCATTAGTTCCACTGTTGCTGCTCTAACAGTTAGGAAGTTTTTCCTGATATTCAATCGAAATCTGGCTTCCTGTAACTTGAGCCCATTGATGTGTGTCTTGCACTCTGGGATGATCGAGAACAGATCCTCTCCCTCCTCCGTATGACAGCCTTTCAAATATTTGAAAAGTGCTATCATATCACCCTTCAATCTTCTTTTCTCAAGGCTAAACATGCCCAATTCTTTCAGTCTTTCCTCATAGGGCTTGATTTCCAGCCCCCTGATAATCCTTGTCGCCCTCCTGTGAACTTGTTCCAATTTGTCAGCATCCTTCTCAAAGTGTGGTGTCCAGAACTGGACACAATACTCAAGGTGAGGCCTAACCAGTGCTGAATAGAGGGGAGCTAGCACCTCGTGGGATTTGGAAACTATACTTTTATTAATGCAGCCCAGTTCCAAATGGTACACTGGGCTGAAGTGCATGTACCCCCACTTTTTCTCCAGCCTCTTTCCCTTGCTCCTGGCTTTTTGCTGTGTTATCTTGGGGCGTATCATGCCACTTGGTGCATAGCAGGTAGTGAAGTACCAGCATCCTAACTCATAAGCTTTTTTGTTGCACATCACCTGGGACAATATTCCCCCTTGCCAAGCCTTACCTCTCCTGCTTTTGTGACATCGAAAAGGTTTGCCCTGTAACTTCACAAGGATCCATCCCTGGGCTCTATTCTTGGCCTTGGAATCTCAAGGATTTGGGAGCTGTTGACCTGCTTTTGCTTCAAAAACAAGGCACTGCTGCTGGGTATTGAAAAGTCTGAACTGAAGGATCCTGTCCTAGTGATGACACAAGTTTCCACCTGTAGAAATTCATACTGGCCAGCAGTCTATTAATCTACTGTACATGACATAGCCAAGGAGACTGTATATGAGAGTGGTACAGCCCTGTTTTGATATCATAGTGTGAAGACTGGGTGTATAGGCTGTAGTTGCACAGGTGGGGAACAGCGTGTTGTGTGTGTGAGGACAGTGGGGAAAGCGATTACCTTGCCAATTAAATATAGTTGAGTGAGTTGGCAATAGGAGCATATGTTGGGCTGACCTTTCCTTAACATTGTATGGCAAGCAGCCTAGAGCAGGAGACCCTTTTGTCTGTGAGAAAGGAGAGGCAGAGGGTTGTTTGTTTATCCTCCTTGAGGCTTTGAAAGCAGACTTTGCACTTGTCTCTCTCTCCTGTCGGGAAACATGGATGATTGCAAGAACAAGAACCGCCCACTCACTCCTTGCATGAAGCTAGTTAGAAATGACACAAACAGCAGGTGCCCTGAAGATAGCAGCAGGCAAAATTGCTTCCCTCTCCACATTCCTTGGAAAGCACCAAAGACATTTCTGAGTTGTAATTCTCTATTTGTGTGGAAAAGAGAGTCTTAGCCGGCTGGAAGCAGTACAATTTCATGATCAAATGTTCTTACACAGAGATATAAGTTTTCTTATGGGTCCGATCTATTAAACTGAATTTTGGGTGTGCTTGGGACAGTAAATAAAATTAATGCTAATCAATTTTGTTTGTTTATTTATGTATTTATTTAAAATATTTTTATCCTGCCTTTCCCTTTAAAAAGGACCCAAAATGGCTTATATAATTAAAAGACAATATTAAAAAGCTAAAAACAGTAAACATACAAATATTAAAAAGAATCAGACAAATACCACACTGAAAATGGTAAGCAACACCAATGCCATTTTACACACAATTTATGCATTATCCAATGTGTCGTCTATGAAAAACATAATATAAAAAAATATAAAACAAGAGTGAGGAGAAAAGATGGAGATGGACTTTGGAGGAATGCAGCAATACTGAGACAGAGAGCTATTCATATTCCTTGTGTGTGTGTGCGTGCAAGACATGTCAATGTGTTATATTTGTATTTTACTTCATTGTGAGTTTATAGGAGGAGGGAAACACCCCCTCCTTCCTCAACTGTTACCAACACCCTATCACTGCACTATGAAAGCAGTGTATGGATTTTACTCACATAACCTCTGTTTTAGATGTTACAGCTTCTGTTCAGTTGGATAACATAAACTGCTCAATCATCAACAAGTAATAACTTTCAGAATATGTGAACTACTTAAAAGAAATCCCTGCTCAAAGCCATATGTTTGGGTAAAGTATTTATAGCCTCTCGAGCTCTGATTTGGGCACACCTCTAGAGAAAGATCAGAGGTCCAGAGTAGCCACTCCCGTGTGGTCAGGCTGTTTAACTTGCCGCACCAAAAGCACCATCATGAATCAAGCTACAAATACAGAATATTGGAATGGATCGTTGTTACAGAGGGCTCACCGGATTGTACTTTATATGTATATGCTGATGTAGCTCAAGAGTTTCCCCCTAAGCAATCAGCACCCTGCAGAGCAGCTTGAATAAGTGTTAAGTGCATATCCTGTGGCTTGCCTTTGAATACATGTAATAATCATATGTTGTCAAGTCAGTTCAGACCTATGGCGAGAATACTTAGAAGTGGTTTACCATTCCCTTCTTGGGGTGCCCTGCAACTGTTCAGTTTACCCAAGGCCACACAGGCTGGCTCTATTTGCAGGAGGAGGAGTGCAGAATCAAACTCCTAACTTCTGGCTCTCTAGCCAGATACCTATCCTGCCAGCTTGAATACTTATCCCAACCTTAAGCACATATGCTCTCTCTGTGGCTTTAACTAGTCAGTTTTTTTGAGATGCAAATTAAGGGTAATAAAAATGCGAGTTCGGCTGCTAAACAATTTTTTGATTCACTGTTTTAGACAACTGGCATTAGAAACGGAGGCTATCCCATCACTGTACAAGGTAACAGTCTATATAAAGAGCAAGCAATGTGGGTGGTACCTTTATTTAGACCACTTAAAAAGCCACAAACATAAGCTAGCTTTTGATCCCCAACATTTCTCATAAAAATAAGAATTTGCTCAGTCCTCATGGATCATCCTTTGTGTGTTCAGTGCCATCAAGTTGGAACTGACTTATATGATAGATACTAATAGGGTTTTCAAGGTAAGTGAAGTATTTAAGGAGTGGCTTTACCAGTTCCATTCGCCCAATGAATTTCCATGGCCAAGTGGGGATTTGAACCATGTTCTCCAGAGTCCTAGTCTGACACTCTGTCCACTACACCACACTGTGAAATCTCATGGCTCATCTTAATAAATTGTTAAACCATGATACTCCCTCTCAGACCATTATCTCTGAAATGAACTCTGCATGTGCTCTAGAACTCCAAAACTCTACTTAAAACAAAACAAAACAGGAAACGTATCATGTCAGATTGATTTCATTTTAATTGAAATTCAGTGTATAATTGTTGCTTCCCTTCCTCTATTTTTCTCCCAAATAAACCCCTTGCTGTAGCTTGACATTTTGCTGCTGACGTTTGGTAATTTTTTTACCAATCGTTCTACATGTGAAAGACCATGCAGCTGCAAATCTACCATGTACGTTCTTAGGATTTTACCAAGATCTTTTGTAAGTTCCATGTTTGAGCATTTTTGACAAATAATAGAACACAACACAAATCCAAAGAGCAGAGCTGAAAGGAAGAGTAATTGGCAATAAGGCTCAGAAACCCTCCAAGTAGCTGGACAGCCATGGCCATTTTAGGAGGTTCATCTTGACACAGCCAACAGGTAAATAATCTCTCTCTCTGTCTTTTAACAAGGGAGATACTTATAAAGAAGACCCGCCCACCTCCAGTAGGGAGAGCCAACCCCTCCTAGATATGTAACAGTGATGAAGAAGAAACACCAACATGGACACTAGCTGCATAGGATGATGATCTCAACTTCCACACCAATTCCGCATGTCAGTGTGTGTTTTTATAGGCATGTTGAAGCGTCTGGCTCCGAACAAGGTATACAGGGTTACTTACTTTATTACTGTGAATATTTCAATTCTGCCAGAAGAAGCATGGTAAGACTGGATGAGCATTATTGATCATTAATGACTCACTCTATTCTTCTAGCCTAGTCATCTTGATCCTTGCTGTGGAAGCATATCAAATGGCTTTCTGTAATATGAATCACCACTGCTTTTGGTTTTACTCTAATTTCACAATAATATATTCAGGGTCTGCAGGACTTTTCTCACTAGATGCATTGATTCCCTGTGGTTGAATCTTTCCAGCTGGTGGCCCATGATAGAGTTACAACTGTTCTGTGCAGTACTGTCCAGGTCATGTGCCCCCCCCACCTTATTGTCACAATCATCATCATACTAATGAAGTAGTACAATGAAGTATTTCTCATTGTACAGCTGAAAAGAAAGCATCTACATTTGAAATATTTTTCCATTTTTTTGTTTCAATGCATTTCTTAGCCAATTTTAAGCAGCCTGCAATCTTTTCAAACCAACATACAATTTACTACATACTATAACAATATAACATGTCTATTAAATCATAATTCTTTTTGACAATTTAAAGTTTGAAGCAGTTAATAAATGCCAAATTCAATACTTAAAACTGCCAAGAAAATCAGCATGTATAATGAAAGGCCACAGAAAGCCAAAGACAGTCAATGTCAAAGAAAGCAGATACAGTTTTAAAACCAACTTTAAAATAATAGTAGTTGCAGCCAGCTTTATATGTATTAAAGAAGAAATTCCATTGGGCGGAACAGAGATGGCCATGGGATGCTGGAAGCTGAAGCCGAAAAGAGTAAATGTTTCCATTTCTGGGGCAGAGGCCACTCCTGAGAAGGCCCTACATCTCTAATGCCTACCAGCTTTCCAGATTGTAATGGTGGACCAGAACATTAGGCCTCTGACAGTGATCTTAACATATGGTAGGTCCATAAAAGGAGTCATTGGTCCTTCACACATCATGTATCCAAACCTTATGATGAACATATTGTAACATTCACACTAGTTTTCCAAGCAGTGAGGAGTCAGGGTGCAACACATACCTGTCATCCCTCTCCTCCAAGTCAATCTTAGCATTCACCACTCCCACCAGAATCCTCCAAACTCTGATGGGCTTTCTGTTTCTGCTTGCTTGGAGACACACGACGTTTCAGCACTAGGTGAGCTTCCAGAACACAAAAGCAACTTCTGACTGTATAGGAACATAACACTTCAGTGCTAAAGCCTAGCATTGCCCTGTACAGTAAGTATGCAAGGCAGGCCCTACCTGCTCCTTCTATCTTCTGCCCAGAACTGAAGACATTATCTTCTGTTCCTCCCACAAGGCCTGCTACCACTGTGGGTTTGTCTTTTAGAGAGGGCATGTACGACAAAGGAAAAGATGGACTACCTGCCCAACGTTCTTTCTATTGGTAGTGTTACAACCCGTAATTCTTCATGGATTTCAGGAGCATTTGCCTCCCAGCCCCAGATAGCTTTCCAGCCAGGTGAATCTTTTTCCCCCTTGATAAGCAGCTGGAGCCACTGCTGTGGTTATCCTCCTCTCTTATCTTTCCAGTCACAATTACAGCTTGATCCCAGGTGTATTTATTTGAAATAAGGCCCAGTGCTTTTACTAGTCTTTAATAAGTATTCACAGGAGATTATCATTTTATTGGCACAGGAAAGCCTGCTGTATGTGATCAGGACAAGTGGCAGAACGTGGGAAAGTACACTCCTGAGTTTTTGTTGGGCGAGGTGGGGTGTGAAGGCTGGGAGAGTAATTTCTTAGAGTCTGCCATAGAAAGTCCAGCGTACAAGTTCTTATGAGAGAGACTGTTGATGGTGAGCAACTGCTAAGAGACAATTGCAAAACATAATCATTCATCCATGCACACTTTTGAAAGGGTTCGCAGAGTTTCCTCCTATTACTAACATCTCAGAGTCAGAAATTCTCATTGAGCACAAATGGGGGACAGGACGTGGAAGAGAGGCACAGCGTTAGAAAATGGAATGTGGTCATGAGAAATTCAGTGCCAAGGTGTATTTTTTATATCTTGAGCTTTATCTGACATTTCTTGTAGTTCCTTCCTGCCTTAACAGGAGTTCAGGAAGCTGAGCTTTGTGAGTGGCCAAACTTAAGAACCAGGACTGTGTAACAGCTTGGGACAAAGCCACATTACTAAGGGCGCATCAAGAAAGGATTTTGTCTGATCTCATTTTAAAGGGTTGCTTTGCCTGGAGCAATCACCCTTACAGCGACCCTTCTGCCTGTCCAGGAATTGCTTCAGCCTGGCATCAAAGAAAAGAAGCCCTTTCTTTGGACAAAAATGGTCCAGCTTGGGCACTGATCAGAGTCAGGCTTGGTTGCTCTTGCCCATATGTCTTTGATGAGAGAAATGTGGCCCCCTTTAATAGAGGCTATACAGGCTGTGTTTGTGTGTGTGTGAGAGCGAGAGAGAGCGAGCGAGCGAGCGAGAGAGAGAGAGAGAGAGCAACCAATCCTTGGATGCCTGACATGTACTATTGTTGCTTATCTGCATCTTCCTTTCTTTGTTCTGGGGTGAGGAGTGTGTGTGTGTGTGAACAGATTTTTGCTTCCTCCTCCTCCTGTGCCTTGTGCCATTGTCAGATAAAAACTTAAACAGTTGGTTGCATCTCCAAGAAATGTATTACTAACAGGATCCACATAAGTTACTTTTTTGGACTCTAAGTCCCAGAATACCCCTAGTCAACATGGCCAGTGCTGTAGACTATAAATCATAGATTTCCCCAGCCAGCATTGCCATATATGGTTATGTACAATATGCAGTAGAAGAGGGGGATGCAGATGGTATAGTGTCGTAACAGGAGAAGGAAGAAAGTTCTAATTGCCTCACCCCCAAAATCAATAGCTGTCACCATCTGACTCCTTTTGTAAAGCCACACTCATAGAGTGCCTCTACTAAGGACCTGTGGAGAGACCAAGCAACTGCTAGATTTCATAGCAGAACATCCCTTTTAATTCTAATCACCTCAGTCCATGCTTTTTACAATATTGATTTTCCAGACAGAACTGAACCGACCTCCTAATTTACTAATTCCAATTAGGAGGTTGCTCCAGTTTTGTCCGAAAAACGGTTCCTGCATTTCATCTCAGAAACTGTTATAAACTATAATCCAGATAACCTGGTTTTAATGTAATATGATTTTAAACCTGTTTTGGTTTTTATTTTTCATTTTAACTTGCAAATTTTAAATTCTAGGGGTTGGAATGGATGGCCAAGGAGAGGAGGGGGATGCAGAGGTTTCTAAAAAAATTCCAATGGAGTTTATTGTGTCAAATGTTTTGGGAACTTCTTCTGTCAAAGGATGTGAGAGATCTGAGACTACCGCACAGAGTAGTTTGAAGATAATTTACATTAAGGGTCTGAGCCTTTTACTAACCTCATCAGATGGAAATTGTGAAGTGCATTCTCCAAGTTAACCTTTATTCAAAATATGTTCCATTCTACATTGTTATAGTCAAGATGGTCATCACAGTCTGTTTTATCCCTAGACTGTGATCTACTGAGGAATATATATAGTATTTTGATAATTTCATACCTGAATTTGTTGATTAAAAAGTAGGGGGAAAAATAGGTAACTTTTAAAATATCCTAAATGGCGTTTGTCATTTTGTATAAATATTTTATTTTAATTGTACAAAAACACAATTCCTATATATAGCTGCTTTAAAAAAAAGTATTATATGCACACCTGCCTTCCCCACCCCCACCTCCAGCGTTCAGAAAAAAATCATGACAGAAGGAGGGACTGGGAGGGGCCTCAAGTGAACGTTTCTGCCCTGGACCCCTCAATGCCTTAAAAAAAGAGGCCTAGCTCCATTATAATCTTGTAATTTGTAGTTTGGTGAGATACTCCCATTCAGACTCCAGCATTAGAAATCACTTCAGTAGCTAGGAATGGGACTTTTGGATTAACCCAAATAGAAACAAAAAATCTTTCTAGTTTTCAGAGTCTTAGCTTTGTGAGAAATTCATGAATCTGAAAGACAGGTTAATGGAACTTACACATTTCTTTCATATTCTGAATTCTGAATTAATCTGCTTTTTCTGCCTTCTTTTTTTTTTGGAGGGATTGTTTCCTTTATTGTTGCCTGGAACAATGCATGAACAATCCTTCACCTAGTACTCTCATAATTGTGCTGGTGGACTGAAGCTATAGAGACTTGTCTATCCAGTTCCCCGTAGTCTCCATCTCATCTGCAATGTTTCCTGCTGATGAATTGATGAGGATGATGAAGGCGGTGATGTGATTATCATGAACTTTAAAGTACTATTAATGCCTGCATAGATCTGTGGATAATTCATTTTTTCCTTCTCATGCACTGTTGTTACCCACTATTGACTAGTTGGTTGCCTCTTTTTGGACTAGTTTTGTGTATTCCGCAGGGCTTAACTGGCACTAGTGCCAGAAACCCGAATGGGAAATCCAAAATGGAAGAACCTGAAAGATTAGGGTATTTTCAGGTTCACCAAAAGGATCTGTACCTGAAACAACCCAAAACAAAATAAAAATAAGGGTCCCCTGAAAGGCCTCAAAATGAAAGCCATGCAAAAGTTTTTCCCCTTCACATCTCTACCAGTACCACTTCTTTAACACTAGAGTTTTCTGGAACAGAAGTATCTTACCAAACTAAAAAATCGCAGGATTCTGTAGGATGAAGTCATGAAAGTTGAAGTGGGGGCCTTCCTGCTAAGGTGATACCAGAAGAAAGAAAGAGAAAGAGCCAGAGAAGACACATCTACTTGTTCCAAAGGATTACAAAGTGAACACAGAGGGTTTCGCTTCCTGGCTGGTCATAACTATTTAAAAACTCACCGAGAACAATGGCTTTTGGGTGACATACAAGGAGCCAGGATAGCAGTGTGGTTCTGAAAGCTGAGGGCCAAGGAAATAATCTTTCCCATTTCCAGTAAAACAAAAACAACGCAAAGACATAATGGCTGAGCTCTATAGTTCATTCTTGCTTTGTGCCTATATTGGAAGCTTTCCTCTTGTCAATTTATCTAATGTGCTTAGAAACAAAAAATATCCTGGCTTTTGGCGATTAAGGATTTGGGGTCTTCAGGATCTTCCTGGCCCTCTGCCTCATCTGTCAGAGTACTCTTCGAAATCTTCTGAATGCTGTGAATTACCAACTATTCACAGGACTAATACAAGATGGAAATGAACATAATATTAATATAAATTGATCTAACTCACATTGTTGAACTGAAAATGAGTATTTCATGGGTGCAGTTCTTAAAATTTACATGGGGAAGAATGTAGAACATGCCCGGCCCTGCTTAAATATACCTCCTTTGTCATTTAACACATTATTTCAACGTGTTTGTTTGAAATGGGTCCAATGAAAGAATGGGAAATGGGTATTTTGCTCAATAGCAGAAGGGAAGGAAATGCATGCAGAAACATGAAAAGTAATTTAGAGTATGAAAATAGTTCAGGAAAGTGACAGTCAACACACTGGTCTTGATGGGTGGAGTTTCTTCCTTTGAATCCTAATAACAATCGTGCATCTAGCAGTCTGTTTCCATCATGGGCACCAATCCACATTTTGTTTCTACATATGACAGAAGTAACTGCATTACAAAGTGTGATTTACACTGCAGATGGCTGAGGAAAGTCTAGTAGATCAGGTACTATCTTTAAATAACAATGCTGGCTGAGAGATTCTTAATATGTTTTTAAATTGTTTTAAAACTTGATTTTTAAAATCTTTATAACTGTTTTTTAAATATTAGATTTATATAGTGTTTTTAAGTCTGTTGTTTTATCTGTTGTGAGCTGCCTTGGGTCCCCTATGGGGAGAAAGGCCACAGACAGACAGATAGATAGATAGATAGATAGATAGATAGATAGATAGATAGATAGATAGATAGATAGATAGATAGATAGATAGATAGATAGATAGATAGCCTAACAAAGTAACTTTCTTAAGCTTTATACCTTACAAAGGATAGGCTTCTGTTTGAAGATATCTTCTACTTGGAGAGCTGCTTTGTTCAAATCTTATTTAATCCTCATGCACCAGGATTTAGAACATAACAAAGGACTTCCATTCACTGAATTGGGAGGCATTTTGTAACTTCATTGGACTTCCATTCTACTGAGGGCTAGTAGTAGGGTTAGCACTGGATGCGTTTACTATTATATTCTTGTATTTCCTCAGCCCCCATTGGGACCAACCTACTGGCAAACAAGATTTATCTCTTTTGCTTCTCTGCATCATGGTTTATCCCAGCATTGTCCTGTACAGTAAGTATTTTTTAAAGAAAACCATATTTGATTATTATTATTTATTTTTTATATTTCTGTGAACCTCAGGATTCTTCCATGCATCCCCAATTGTAGGGTAGTAGTTTGAAAAAGAGTATAGGGCTCCTTGCATAATCAGCTACACTTGTCAAAACCCTTACCTCCTACATCTGTGTCCACTTTGGCTGCAACAGTCAGAGTAGCACTTATCCACTGAGAGTCTCTGTAGATGAGACGCTGACTCCATATCTAGAAGCAGTGCACCCTTAAAAGGAAAATATGGTATGTTTATTGTAACGCAAGCTTGCCTCAATCTGTACTGAACAATTTAGTTTCCTTTTGTTTTGTGATTGGTCAGCTGGGAGGCAGCAAGCTTTGCCAGGCTGAAAGTGACAAAATGTTTGCATGGCTGGAAATATAACATTGTAAATAGAGGGAATACTAACATGTCTTAATCAGTGATTTGATCCTCTACTTGCTAATAGAAGAAATGATCGTTTGCCTGCAGAAGAGGTTGTCGTTAAAGGCACAGAAGTCAGAACTGGTCAAAATCTGGCAACCTTAGCCATGCTGGATTCTGAAAGTACAAAATGAATCTCAGTCCTGCCTTGATATATCATATCTATTTTCTTTGACTTTGCGAAAGTATCCTCTTTGACAGGTATCCTTTCACTTCAAGGAGCTTCATAGGAAACCTCTCCCAGACCTGTACGGGAAAGTTACCTTCCTAGATTACATCTGCCAGAATTCCCCAGCTATCAATGGCAGAATGGCTGGGGATTCTGGGTATCATTGTCTGCAAAAGTCACTTTCCCCACCTTGGGTCTTCTGTGCCACTGTGTCCCATGCAGCCTCTGATAAGGAACAAAAAGAATCAGGAAAAGTGTTTTCCCCTGCATTCTCAGGAGGTTTGGACCCTGCCGGCAGGCATGACTGGTTGCCCTAATGCCTCTGACCCTGAAGTGTGTAGCGCTCAGTGATGGATTATGAAGCAACCTCCCCCCCCCGCTCCCCCCCCCCCCCGAGAGGCAGCATCAGCATGTCTGCCTCAAAGGACAGAGATCTTCAAAAGCCCCCATCAAGAGCAGGGATCGATGTGAAGCCAGAGGGCTTTGCTTTCCCTCTGGAAAGTGCAACATCCTGCTTGAAAGCCTGTGGCTGAACTTGAAAGAGAACAAGCACAGCCCTCTCAGGGGACTTTAAATGACCGGGAGCGATGAATGGAGCGTGTGTGTGTGTGCGGGGAGGAACGAGGGCTGAAATCAGAAGGTTGCTAAGGGCAGCAGAAAAATAAAGAAGAGAGGGTTTTATCTCTGGAGAAAACAGAGCAACTGTTTTCAAGCGCCTTCCACATCTGTGGCAAGTTCTTTGATGTGTTGCACAGCACATCACTGCACTGCAGTTGGCTGCATCTGCTGGGTTTTGTATAGTCGGTTCCAGTAAATACAACAAGCAGCTTATGCACTGGCTCAAGCCCTGTTGCTTGGCATAAGAAAATGTGTAACTTTCAATGCATTCTTAACCAGCAAATAAAAAAAATCCCCATCATACTTTTCAGTAGGGAGCGCACACACCAAGCGAGCGAGTACATGCCCACTCAAGAATAGCAGCAAGGACTCCTTATTTGCTGGCTAGGAACAGACTGAAAATTATGAATTTTCTTACCCTAAGCGACAGGATTTCGGCCACCGTGTGCCAATAGCAGTGGCCAATTCTGGTCAACATTTCACAGTTGACAGTACTGTACTGCCTACTTTGCAAGATATCACAGTCTTTGATTCTATGATGAATGTCTTCTATTCATATTTCCTTGCTTTCTGCACACTTAGAGCATATCAACCAGTCCTTGAAAATATTCATTTTTTGGACCAGAATCAGGTTTCAATTGCCAATTTAGGCAAGCGTAAGGGAAATTGTATATGTCTCGGTCTCCCAAAACATATTTTCTATGGAGAGCTGGTTGCAGGTGTTTGTTTGTGTGCTGGACAAAAGAAACAATTCAAGGATACAAAGAAGACAACACTGAAAGAATTTAATAGACATGATTGTTCCTAAACACCCTCTTCATTGCAGAACCCAACCCTCACCATGGTTTGCAGAAGAGCTGAAGATGACGAAGCAATTAAGAAGACAGCTAGAGAGCAGATGGAGGAAAGTTCCCTCAGAACGCAACTGGGCTGCAGTCAGAGAAATGTCTGGCAAATATTGTAAAGGTGGAAAAAAGAGGCTACAACACCAAGTTGATTAACGTGACCTCCAACCAAGAGGTGGAATCTTTCAAGTTGTCCACAGCCTTACAAATGCCAGACAGATGCAGACATTACAACTAAGTATAGAGAACTGCATTATCCCGTGACCCTGGAATAAGACACGAGACAACTGTTATGGAATAAAACATGGGCCACACTTTATTTAAATTCAATATCCATCCTCAAATGGAAAGAAGGGGGGGGGTCCTGCGGTAGTGCGGAATGAGGTTCTGCAGAGGGGTCTCAACAGACCCCTACCAAACTATGGGCGAGTCCCGAGCCCCAAGATCTCGCAGTCGTGAAGACAGCGAGAACCCGGCCGGCCCAAATTTGACCACCCCCGGACCTCAAGTCCCCTTCTTCTTGTTGACTGTTGGTCCAGGAGCGGCCCCAGCGAATCTTCTCCACCAAGCACTGTAATCGCACAATCCGCAGCGCTGGGAGGTCAGATGAGCTATACCTTACCTGTGTTTGTGATGGGACTCACCGAAACCTGTTTTATCCGCACTACCCGCCTGTGTGACTGATTGACCACCTTATTATGCCATGGTACCCTAGCCAGTGTGGGATAGGCGAAAAATCCCCGCTTCCAAAGGCCAATCAGGATGCGGGTCAAAAATTCCTATCCAGCCCCAAAACCGGCGACCAGTAAAACTCACACTAGCATTCAGGGCGGGCAGGCGGGCTGTTGAAGAGGAAGAGGCCCGAGGTAGGAGGAGCTCTTTCTTTTTTTTTTTTTTTTTTTTTTGAAATTTTTTTCCCTTTATTTTAAATTTAAACAAAAACATATAACATACAAACTAAAATACAATTTAACTGTGTTCCCCACCACCATATGCGGGACCTCTTGCCATAATCTTCCTCTTCCTTCTTCTTCTTCTTCTTCTTCCTCTTCTTCTATTGTCCTCTTCTCCAAAACTGCATTGATTCTTGATTTGGAGCTTTCCCTTTTCCTCTTATTAATACATATTCCAAAAATCTCCCCCATATATCATAAAAGTTATTTTTTTTCAACTCTCCTTTCTTAACCTTTAAGTTACAAGTTAATTTATCATTTATTGCTATATTCCATATTTCTTTATACCATTCTTCAATTTGCAATTCGACTTTTGATTTCCATTGCCTAGCTATAATCAATCTAGCTGCTGTTAATAAGTTGGTTATCAATTCTTTAGTCATTTTGTCATATTCCACATTCTCAAATATTGATAACAAAGCAATCTCAGCATTAAATTCTATATCTTTTTCACATATGTAGCTTAATTCTTTAAAAATTTGTTTCCAAAATCTTTGCACTTTTTCACATTCCCACCACATATGAAAGTATGTACCAATTTCCTTCTCACATTTCCAACAGACATTCGGATGATTGGCATTAATTTTATTTAATTTTGACGGTGTTAAATACCATCTTAAACTAAGTTTAAAAAAATTTTCCTTTATTCTTACTGACATAAATCTTAACACCCTCATTTTCCATATCATCCTCCATTCTTCTTCATTTATTCTTTTCCCAATATCTTGCTCCCACACTATTTTTAATCCTTCTTTCTCACTTTCCTCTTCCTCTAAATTAAGAAGAAGTAAGTAAATTTTGCTCACAGTACCTTTCACTGAGTCAGTCATCCGAATGTCCTCATATGACAATAACAATTGTTCGTATTTTGTATATTCTCTACCTTTATTATATTTATTTACCCATTCATTAGTCCATCTTTCTAATTGTATATAATTCAACCATGAAATGCTCCTATTCTGAAGAGTTTGTTTCATTTGATCTATCGATCTCATTTTATACAACCAATCTTTCAATCTAATCACTTTCTTTTCTTTAAATAGATCCACATATACTTTCATATTGGTAGGAAAATTTTCTATGAGGAGCTCTTTCTTAAATATACTCCCCCCCCCCCGTATCTAGAAGTCTCAGCGAGACCCGGATGTCTCTCGCTATCCCGGGCATGGGATAATGGCGTCCTGCGCTGGCGAATTAATTGCCAGCGGACCGTGCAAATGACTGGAAGCCTATTTTAGTTCCAAAGCCGAAGACATCCGTTATGACCTTGGCTCCTCATTTATCCCAGTAGATCAGTTTGAGATGTCCAATGCACTGTCTAATCAGGTTTTATTGGATCAGTTTCAGTTAGTAAGGCTTGAGGATGTAGACAAGGCACTTGCATGCTGTTAAGCTACTACCTTAGTTTTAGACCCTTGTCCATCTTGGCTGTTAAAATCTGCCAAGGATACAATGGTAGAATGGGCCACCCATACCATCAATGCTTCTCGCCCAGAAAGCCATGTATCCTCTTGTTTAAAAGAAACTGTAATAAGGCCCATTCTTAAGAAAACTAATTTGACAATGGATGATCTGAACAACTACAGACCTGTCTCAAATATTATGGTTTTGGGAAGTTAATCAAGTGGGTGGTGGCTGATCAGTTTTAGGCATTCTTGAAAGAAACTGATAGTCTGGATCCATTTCAGTTGGAGTTTGGACTAAAACAGCATTGATCACCCTGCAAGATGATATCGTAAGAGAGGCAGAACAGGGGGAGTGTAATCCTGTTGGTCCTCCTGGATATTTCTGTGGCCTTTGATACCATCGATCATGGTATCCTTCTCGGAAGGCTACCAAGAGTAAGGATCGGGGGCTTTGTTCTCTGCTGGCTCTGGTTCTTCCTTGCAATGGGGTCCCATGGGGTCAACAATTTCTCCAATGCTTTTTAAACATCTACATGAAGCTGCTGGAAGAAGTCATATGGAGATTTGGGATTTGCTATCACCAATACACTGATGACACACAGCTCTGTCTCTCCTTTCTTCATCTACGGGATACTGCACAGGTCTTTGATCACTGCCTAGCATTGATAATAAACTGGACAAGAGCCAATAAATTGAAAACTGAATCCAGGTAAGATGGGGGCTACTGTTAGAAGGAACATTGGACTGGTTAGAGGGAAACTTATCTGGCTTCAAATATCCCACACAAGAAGAAGAAGAAGAAGAATATGATGATAAATAGAATAATGAAATTGGAAGAAGAAGAGCAGAATCATAGAATATTGAAGTTAGAATCATCACAGAATAATAGAATAATGGAAGAAAAATAGAATGATAAAATAATGCAGGAAGAGGAAGGAGAAGGAGAAGAAAAACAGCAGCAGCAGCAACAACAACAATTACAACAATAAGAAATTATCTGACTCATCAAGCCCTACCTTCCAGCTTGGGACTAATGTTTTTTCTCTTCCTCCTTTCAATTTTTTACCATTTAGCCTGATAAAGAGCTGTAAAAAAACTCAGCAGCTTGCATAATTTTATGCATTTAATGTTGATGCAAATAAAGGTACCGGCCATCTGTAGATTTTGGACTTGGTTTTGTTCCTGTGGATCAGTTTGGCCCCATTCTTTCTTGGAACAATAATAAAGTGGATGATGAATAAAACACACCATTTTATTTGTGCATAAATAATCTCCGAGTGCGAACACTGAGAAAAGATTTTCTCTCCATTATATGCAGAATAAATATATACACTATTATGCAGAACTTGATTAACTACATCAAGCTGCTGAGCATCAGAGGGTAGTTCATCCATGTATGCAAATCACTTCAAGAGCAAATTACCAAGTGAGGACGTGTGTCTGTGAATGATCCATTGCAGAGAGGATACTTTAGGATAGCTGTGTGATGCAAGAGAATCTGACTGCCAAAACAAAATGATTTTTCAGTGGAATTACTTGAGGCATTTGTAGGTCTAGTCAGAAGTCAGTCCCAATGGGCTCAGTGGGGCATACTTCCAGAAAAGTATGTAGGACTGCACAGTTAGTTAGTTATCAGAAACTGTACCATAATCATTTTTTTAAAAAATTAAGTGATGATCCTGCATGTATCCAGTATGCAGCTGTCAGCTAACCATGTGGCTGACTTCTGCTGAAAAGTGCTCTGCTCAACTTAACATTAGCTGATATGAAAGTACCACACGTGATAGTTAATTTGGAAAGACATGCTCTGCTTTGATACTCACATTCGCAAGTCATGAGAATGCATGCTCCCACTAACTTGCATGCAGGTTCCATTATATTACAACTTTTTGGACACATTTGCAAAGCAGCTCCCATTTCCCCTCATTTTGTGCTTTATAACTAAAACAAAGACTTACAAATTAGCTGCGAGAAAGAACCACATTGTGCAAGAGAGCCTGAAGCAAAGGAGTTCAGCAAAGACAAATAATGTGTGTGATCGTGGCCTGTGCCACCTGAGTATGGCTTGTGCATAGAGGCAAAGGGGGGATTTGCATGGTTTGTGCATGGTTGATATAGCACCTTTGGCACACAGATGCATGAAATGCTCTGTTCAAGAAATATTCACATTTGTCCTTGCCTCTAAACATTCCTGGTGTTATGTAAACCCTCTGGGGAAATAATTATATTGTTAAATATTATGTCAAGGTTCCAGGTTGTTCCATGAAGTGGACATTTTCCTGCAATAGTAACAATGTTTGCAAGAAGATATCATTCTTAAACTGCTCATAATGGTGCTTGGCAAAATGATGTGTGAAGTAAGTTCCATTCTCAGGCTCTCACTAGATTCAGCCCAGGTTGCTTGATGTTCAGCCAAGACAGCTTCTTGGGAAACATTTAGGCACTGAGCATGTTGACTGTGGGATTCTGGGAGTTGTAGTCCAAAGAAACCAAGCATTTTCCATCTCCATAGCATGGATTCATTTTGTGGAAAAATTTCAACTGCATTGCTTAGGCAATACAGTGTATTGGCCTTGAAACCTGCATTAGGAGCAGCCAGGGCCCCATGGAAAAGATTATGATAGCATCCCCCTCTACTTTCTGTATTCATAATAACTTTTAAAAGAAGGAAAGAAAGATATGACAACTGCATTCTCCTTCCCCTCATTCAACATAAAGAGCCCAATACTACAGAACCGTGAAGGAAGCTGGCTTGCCCCGATAACAGCTTTTATAATAGTGCTGAGGCAGTGTTTAGTCAAGTGGTACTTCCATTCTGTGGTCTTTATTCATTGCAGCAATACCCACCTTAGGTGACACATTTAGAAACCTCCTGTTCAGTCAGGAACAATCAATCTAGTGGCACTTTGGATGGATTTGTGTTGTGCAATTATCACAGGAAAAGGTGTGAGCTTTGATTCACTAATTGTGGTGCACCCCAAAGGGCTCATTTCTGGTAGCCTGCTTGGAAGCCACTTGCACCCCCCAAAATTAAGCCCTCCAGCTTTTCGGTAGTAGGTTGCTTTAAGTATGCCATAAGAAGTAAGGATTTGAAATGGAAACAGGGCAACTAGCCACCAAGTTAACTTGTGGATTCAGTCCTTGAAAATTAGAATACTTGCCAGAGCAAACTTCCCCCTTGGGAAAGAATCACATCTACATTTCTTCTTCTAAAAAAATACAAAAACTAGGTTTTTTTTAGAGAAGCACATTTGAGATAGGAAAGATAACAGGAATCTTCCTTCCGGGTAACCAGAATGGAGAGGCATGAAACCACTGCTGCTCCTTCACCTCTCAGGAAAAAAAGTCAAGATGTCTCCTGTGTTCAGTGAGAAGAAAGAGAATGACATCAGCATCTCTAAGAATCTCAGTCCTGGTGGAAGAAAGGCAAGCATCGGTCAGAACAAATACAGGATAATCTAGGATATCAAAGAAGTTCCTTCTGCTTCTTTTTACTACTTCCCATGCAAAGGTGTGCATCTTCTTCAGTGTAAGCTGAATGGCATCCAGTTACCTCCAATGTAAGGTGCACAATCAATCCAGTTACCTCCAAGATGCACAATAAAGATGACTCTAAGGCACTGGTTAGCTCCAAACTTCATCATATGTAGAACATATTTCTGGGCCCAATTCATTAAGTGTGTGGTCATCATTACCCATAAAGCCCTATATGGCTTGGGTCCAGGCGACCTGAAGGACTAGATCTCCTCCTATGAGCCTTCTCAGCATTTAAGACCATCACAGGAAAGGACACCCTCCTCTTAGTCCGAAGGCCAGAGCAGGCATGGTTGATGAGGACTCAGGAGAGGGCTTTCTCGGTGGCAGCTTCCAGGTTACGGAATGCTCTCCCTCAGGAGATCAGGCTGGCCCCCTCCCTTTTATCCTTCCACCAGCAGTTGAAGACCCATCTTTTCAGGCAGGCTTTTAACAATCATGATTGAGTTCCTGAATGCCATTTTAAAGGTAAGATAATTTTTAATGTTTGCCTGCTTTTAATTATTGAATTGTATTTTTAAAAGTGTATAGTTTAATTGTTTTTTAATGTTTAACTTATTATGTTTTTAATTCTATTCTTTTAATATTGTGAGTTGTCTTAAGACCCCTTAAGAAAGGCAGCCTATAAATAAGACATATGAAAGAAAGAAAGAAAGAAAGAAAGAAAGAAAGAAAGAAAGAAAGAAAGAAAGAAAGAAAGAAAGAAAGAAAGAAAGAAAGAAAGAAAGATCCACTGGAATCAAAAGGACTTAAGTTAATAATTCATGACTCCTTTAAGTTCTATTGATTTCATTGGGTGTACTCTATATATGACTATGGCTGGGCCCAACATCTACATTTTTAGTCTGGGCATCTAAACTGTCAAAATGTCCAGAGGCATTGCATGTTTGCTACTTAAAGCAATTGCCTGTAATAATTTGATATCAGTGTAGGATACTATAGTATTTCCCAATAAGTTGTCAGGTCTCCTTCTGTAGCAGAAAATTCCAGAGGTTGTCAATAGGAATACAACGGAGGGTGTTTCCTCACTGGAACTGCATGGGAAATAGGCAGTTTCATTTTGTAAAAACAAGCTCCTTAAAATGTTATTGGCAGACCAGACCTACTGAAGTCAGAGTGGGCTGTGTACAAGTTACCCTTTATGACAAACACGGTAACAAAGCCATCGAAGTCAGAAGCTTAGCCTAGTGGTCCATATTACCTTTTCCAAAACCTCTTTTCTCTCTGGCATTTTTGTCCATGGAGATTCAATAACTTAAACATTTAGAAATGCAGGAGCAGGTGATACCTTTAATCGACCATTAAGAATATAAAAAAACCCAAACAAAAACAAAAAACAAACAGCGGGCTTTCAATGATACCATATTTTCCATGTATAAGACGCCCCCGTGTATAAGACGCCCCCACTTTTCTAACCCAAAATGTCTTTCTTTGCAAGAAAGTGGATGGGCAAGACAGGGATCAAAGCACTTTGATTCCTGCTTTCCCCCTCCACTTTCTTGGGAAGAAAGTGCTTTCCCCCGCCACTTTCTTTGCAAAAAGCTGCTTTCCTCCTCCACTTTTTGAAAAGAAAGTGGAGGGGGAAAGCAGTTTCCTCGCAAGAAAGTGGAGGGGGAAAGCGATTCCTGCTTTTCCCCTCCACTTTCTTGTGAGGAAAGTGCTTTCCCCTTCCACTTTCTTTGCAAAAAGCTGCTTTCCACCTCCACTTTTTGCAAAGAAAGCGGAGGGGGTGCTTTCCCACTCCACTTCCTTTGCAAAAAATGGAGGGGAAAAGCAGGGATCAAAGCGCTTTGATCCCTCCCCCCCTCCTTACTACCGTGTATAAAACAACCCTCAGGTTTTCCTCTAATTATTTTAGGAAAAAGTGTCATTTTATACACAGAAAAATATGGTAAATCATCTTCAAGGCTGTGCATCAAGTTCTTGTGGGTAGTTCCAAACCTATATGCTGTTATTAATGTCCCAAATTCACATGGCTGATGGTGTTGGTTCTTGCTGGTTCGCTTCTTAGATGGAGATAGTTCAGTATGGAAGTTGGTTTCAAGCTCTTCTTCAGCTAGCAGTATGGAATTTATGGCCCATCTCCTAAAACAGGGGACAATCCCAGACAATCTGGGGCTCCCCTCCTTCTCCCTGTCTGTTTTTTTTTGAAACTCGGACAGTTTATTTTTAGCTGAGGGAAGGAAAAATGCCCAGGAGCATGGCCTGCCTCCAAGGGAGTTGGGATTAGGAATTTAGTTAAAGCACCAGGAATAGTCAATTTAAGCCAACTAAATAGTTTTACCTGGTAGAGGCTTTCTTTAGCATGCAGTACTCCTTGTTTGGTTTCCAGAGTAATTTAGTATCATTTGATTCTGTCTTTCCTTCAACATTATAACACGCCAAAGCCTTCTCTCAGTTTTCTATGCATTTCATATGGAGTCTTTACTCTGTTTATTTTGAATGGAAGACTCTTAACACTCCTTTAACATCTACCATCGTCTATGCTGCATCCACATAGCCAAGCAAGGCATTCCTTTATTGGTGGAATCCAGTTACAGTCAAATACCAAATTTTCCCTTTATGCCATGATGGAGCTCCTGGTGGCCTTGATTCTGCCTCATCCTAGACTTTCTCCCAACCTTCTCAATCTGAGCCAGAAGCAGCTGATACAGCTGCCAAGCTGGTCTCATTTTTAATTCTTTCTCCTCCACATTTTCAAATGGAGCCACCGCCTCCATTTCGATCTTCCTGGTTCCCCAATAGGTCTTCATTTCACACCTAGAAGCACCAACATGCTTCTGTCACCATGCCAACCAATCAGATCTGAATTACATTGGGATGGAGGCACTCTGCCTCTGCCTGGAGAATGGAATAAAGTGGGCAGAAATCACACTAAAGATCTGCCACTTGCTTATAGCTGACAAATTAGTTTTGTGTTGAGTTTGTAGTGTGACGAGCTTGCTCACTCATCTCCAAAGACTGCACAAGCAAGCAGTCACAGCAGCACTGCTGAGAGAGAGGGTAAGGCAAAGGGAACAGACCAGAAGGTGCTAGGGAGGGGTGGGAGAGAAACAGCCTGTATCTCTCCAGAGCAGATGGCATGTGTGAATGTTTGGATGCATTCCCCACTGAGAAAGCAGACTGGGCTTCTCTGTTGATGGTTACAAAACAGCAATGCTATTATGCATGTCAGAGAGGTTCAAAGCACTTGGGGGATCTGTGGGGGGGGGGGGAAGGGTAATGCTGCTGCTCCAGGCTGAGAAAGGACAGGCTGCATTTTCATAAGGCGTTTTAGTGGCTGCTGTGAAATGTGCTACTCTTCCCACAGTGAGGCAGAAGTGAGACCAGCCTGCGAGTTTGCTTCACAGGATTGCAATTCTGTGTTGGTTTCCACTAGAAAGGGACAACAGTGATTCAGAGGTTATTCCATACCTATTCCGATACTCTGCTCTCATACTCTGCTCCTAAGGATTACTGGTCCAAATTATAATTCTTTAAACAAAACCTACATACAGCTTGCCTGGATAGCTTTTTTAAGCCCAGGGGCCCAAGAAACTGATTCTGGGCAAGCATATCAGAGGTCATAGGTCAAAGTGGGAGGGACAACCCCCAACATCTATTGCTGCTGTGGGGCAGTCACCTAACATGCTTGCCTACGTTTTACCCACACAGACAGTGCCAAAGGCTACCAGCGGGGCCAGTAAAGCCATATGCAACAGATGTCATTTGCAATAAGTACTTGTGTTATAGAAATACGTGCAGATGTAACGTTGAATGAGCAAGCTTTAATAGTGCTATGATGTTCCTCCTCCATACAAGAACTCTGAAGACCTCTGATGCCCGAGTCAAATAGTATCCAAATGGTAACCTCTACCATGACTGCAAAAATATTACAGTAAGTTACATAAATTACTTGTATATCAGACAAAAGCAAAAGCAAAATAAAAAATAAAGAATTACTTGGTGACATCCTTTAATGCCTATCAAACGTAGCTACCAAAATTAGCTGCCTCAGAAGGTGGTTACATTGGTTTAAAACCCCTATTTGATTTGAGCTTATCCTCTTTTGAATTGCTGTAAAAATGAGTGAATGTACAACGCATGTGTAAGAGCGGATTAATTTGACAGGGAATCCTGTTATTTTGAGTAGCAGGGAGTTTTTTCACTCCTCTGCCAGAGGTCCATTTATTTTAATGCAGATGTGGAATCAACTCATTTAAATTGATTCCTCCTATGTCTAGGCCTCTGTCCTCATTAATCAGCTATTTTCCTCTCCCGTTGTTGTGTTAAAAGTGGGGGGGGGGGGGAGCCAGGCCTTTAGGCTGCCTGCAGGACCCCCCCCCCCCGTCACTTGCTTGCCTGCCGAAATCTTCTTCCAAACCCAAGGTGGGGGAGGGGTAAGGTGAGATCAACCAAAGGAAGCATCTCTTCCCTGAGCCAGTGTGCAAACCCCGGAACTGGCAGCTGGCAGGCAAGCTGGCAAAACACAGCTGCCACCTCTGCCTCTTTCTTCCCCACTCCAGCCAGCCAGTTTCAAACCATGTATCCTTCGCCCCAGCTCTACGTGCACATGTTTCGTTTGCGTGTTTTTGGTGTTTGTCAGCCTCCTGTTGCCGCTGGGCTGTCCGGCGTGTGTCAGTGTTCACAAGACGCCACTGTGTGCATGAAGGCGTTTCTAGTGCTGACTTGCTCAGCTGTTTCCTACTGCACTTCCCTGCTCCGCACCCACAGGGTATACACCTATGCATGCCTACCTGCCTGCCTCTCTGAATTCCAGCCTTGGGTCGGAAAGAGAGCACACACGTCCGGGGAGGGTATCCCTTCAAAAACACTGGATCACAGACTTGATATCACTTAGAGCATCCACAAGATCGATGGGCATTTACCCTTGCTAGGTGCAATATTGTACCTTTGAACTTAGCACAGGGCAGATATATGGGTTTACCCACAGAACTGAGAGTCTGCCCTTGTGGTCAGGGAGTGATTGAATCCTTGCAGCGTATGTTGTTCTACTGTATCTTGTAAGAATATCTGCCTGTCTTGTCTGAGCACTTTCCTTTCCTCCCCTTCTGGATGGGACGACCTGAGAAAAATTCGACACCTCCTAGGTGGCACTATTAAGGAACTTACCCTGATAACAGCCAGATACATCTACTCCATCATGCAGAGGTGACGCAACGTGCTGTCACAGAATGCCGAGCCCTAAATATGCATTTGGCTGTTCCCTGCCACATGTTAGTTGTTGAATGTTTTATTTGCATTTTAGTGTGTTTTAATTTTGTACAGCATGCCAATAAAGGTTTCTGTCTGTCACTGGATCACACATTTGTTTCAAGGAAATGCAAACTGCAATTCAAACACCGCGTTATACCATGTGACTCAGAGTAGATTTAAATTTACACCGGCACATATTCTGAACTATTGCTTTAATGTAAACAGGCCCTCACTTTACCTAATCAAAAGGCCAAGCCATTTTCAGCTTCCAGGCTGTTTTCTTTCCATCTAGATTTTTGTCTGCTATATACAAGCATTCATTTATCACTCCATGTCTGTCTTCCTGGGGAATCTCTTAATTTCGAGGTCAATTTAGCACTTATAGATGGAAGTGGCACTCAGTTGGCAGCTCTGCTTAAAGTTGGGCAGAGCTAATGCGGGCAGATGCTGTGCAACTTCATATCTCAGTGCGTGGCAGCTTCCCTGCTATTTTTCAGGGCTGTGCAGATTGTGATAGCAGTCAGATTTCATCCTGTGATCTGCTCTGTAACAAAGAGTGTGTCCTGCACTAAAATAATTTATTCACGTTTCTTTTTCTATGCAGAGTGAAACCTCCAAAATGATCTAATTTCCATTGGATCTTGCTTGATTTGATGCTATTGTTTAGCTGTACTGGAAGTGAGCAATAAAGGAAATATATGTACTCTACCCCAGGGTGAGCAGAAAGTAAACTGAGATATCGCCAGATGATTTACAGTAGATTCCCAAATTATTAAAAAAATCTTTCATTTTACAGTTGGAGCTGCACAATCTAAATTAAAAAAAAAACTCAGACCACAGACCTTTCTCACTCATAATGTGGCCACATTGATCTATTCCTCTTAGACCTTAACTTCCACCTCAAGTACAAAATATGTATTATTCTACTCCTCACCCTACTTCCTTCGTAATGCAATATTAGTAGTGTGGAGGAGCTGAAATGAAACACAAGCATTCATGTTTGCCTATCAACACCTACTCACAATTTGTTCTTGTTACTTGAGGTCAAGTTGCCTCTCTAAAAATGTCTTGTCCTTGACAGCCTGGTCAGCTCTTGTAAACTCAAGCCTGTGGCTTCCTTTAGGGAGTCAATCCATCTTGTATTTGGTCTTTGTCTTTTCTTGCTGCTTTCAACCTTTCCCAGCTTTACTGTCTTTTTCCAGAGAATCTTGCCTTCTCATGATGTGCCCAAAGCAAGACAGCCTCAGTTCCATCATTTTTCTCTCTCCAGAGCAAGTCCATGCTTGATTTGCTCTAGGACTTACTTGTTTATCTTTCTGGCAGTCCAGAGCATCCACAAAGTTCTCCTCCAGCACCATATTTCAAACAAATCATTTTTTCACCTGTCAGCTGTCTTACCTGCCCAGCTTTCACACCCATACATGGTCATCAGGAATAGAAGAGTGTGGCTGATCTTAGTCTTGGTCTCCAGTGACACATCCTTACACTTGATGGCCTTTTCTAATTCCTTCATTGATGCCCTTCTGAGTCCCAATCTTCTCCTGATTTCTTGGCTGCAATCTCTGTTTGGACTGATCATTGAACCAAGATATACAAAATCTTTAATGATTTCAGTTCCTTCATTGTCATTGTTAAAGTTGAGTAGTTCTTCTTTAGTGTGATTAAGCAGCTGCAGTCCTGCTTTGACACTTGCTTCTTTCACTTTCACTAAAAGTTGTTTCAAGTCATTGGCACTTTCTGCCAGTAATATGGTGTCATCTGCATATCTTAAATTACTGATGTTTTTTCCACTAATTTTTACTCCTCCTTCATCTGAATGTCGTCTGGGTTTCTGTATGATATATTCGGTGTACAGACTGAACAGATAAGGGGATAAAATGTACCCTGGTCTGATGCCCTGGTCTATAGGAAACCATTCTGTCTCTTCATATTCTTTCGTAACGGTAGCTTCTTGTCCACAATACAGGTCAAGCGTCAGGACAATGAAGTGCTGAGGCACACCTATTTCTTTCAGAAAAGCCATACTTTCTCTTGATCCAAACAGTCAAAGGCTTTGCTGTAGTTTATAAACCACAGGCTGATCCTGTATAGTTGTAAAGTTACTGCACTCCCTGACATTCACAATTACATAATATTTAATAGTTCAGTCCAATTGATTGGTATTTGGGGGAAGACAGTCTTCTTGGCCAAAATCCTGTTTGATTCTTCTGTCTGTATAAAACTGCATTGTGTGTGCAGGCAAGACTTCCCTGCTGTTTGCAGAAGGGAGAGTTTGCCATTCTCTTACAGAAGTGGAAGCCCTGTTGCTTTCAACAGAGCAATCTCTGACTCATGCAACTGAAAGCTGGCTCTTTCTGTTGTTTTTAATGGGTTTCACCTTTAGTTAAGCAGCAGTAGTTTTTCTCTCTTTAGGGAATGAAAGAGTAGAGGTTACCTCTTGGTTTGATATTAACAGAATCTTTACATTCACCCTGGGGCTGATTGTTGCACACAGATTTTGCCTCTGTGCTCAGCAATGGAGAACCTTAAAAACTGAAGATCCACAGTTTGAACTGTGTCATTCTGTTGCTTCTCCTCTGTCTTTCACCAAATGTATTGCCTGATTAATAAGGTTAACAGGTGATGAAGAGTGTCGCTGCTTTTGTTTTATCTGGCTCAGTGGCTCCAGGTAGAGGGAGTCTCTGTTTTGGCAGTTCCTTGAGTGCTAAATTTGGACTTGATGCCAGGACCTTGATCCAGCACCTCTGCACTGTGTGCGGTACTGCTTTTTGGACTGAACTAGCTCCTCTCCTTCTGGGTCAGTATCCAAATGATGGCTGAAAATATGGGTCATCATGATGACAAAGGAGTGAGGTTGTTTGGGTGCTTGGATTTTAGAATGTTTGGAAATACTATGAGGGGAGCTGGCAAGATTGCTTCTAACTGAGTAGAGTAATTACACTCTTTCGGACGGCATGCAACATTAACAGTCAGGATCCAAATAAGTACTTCAGGCATCCCCAAAAGTGCTAGTATGCTTTGAATTATTGAGACTCCACCTTTGAACAATAGCTCCCTGCCCATGTCACATAACAAACTGCGTAGAAAGTCCCCTCTCAGTTTCAAAATTGGTTTATCATGCAGCATGTCCAGGAAAAAGCTATGCTGACTCCACCTTTACTGTCCTTCTGCAAGCAGGCGAAGACCTTTCTCTTCAGGCAAGCTTTCCTTGAGTGACTGGCTGCCTGAGCGGGGCTTTTAAATGGATGGTTGTACCTTATTGCTTTGAATGTCTTTTGGTGTTGCTTATGTTTTTTAGTATGGAATTTTTAAAAATGCTTTTTAGTATTTGTATACTCATTATTGTTAGTGTTAATATTGTGTTAATATTGTCTTTTAATGATGTAAGCTGCCTTGAGTCCTTTTTAAGGCAAAAGGCGGGGTAAAATATTTTAAATAAATAAATAGAATGATAAAAGTTTTGGAACACAAATGCTATGAGGAAAGGTTGTGGGAATTTGGCATGTTTAGGATGGAAAAGAGAAGGCCAAGAGGTGCTATGATAGCCATCTTTAAGTATTTGATGGCTCTCACATGGAGGATGGAGCAGATGTTTGTTTGTTTTTGCAGCTCAGAAGGATAGGACCAGAAGTAATGGATTCAAGTTACATGAAGGGAGGTTTCGATTAAACATTAAGAAGAACTTCCTGGCAGTGTGTGTAATTTGACAATGGAATCAACTGCCTTAGAGGGTGGCAGATTGTCCTTCACTGGAGATTTTAAAGCAGAGGTTGGATGGCCAAGTATCGCGGTGCTATAGGTATGGATTTCCTGCATTGGCAGGGGGCTAGGTTCGATGGCCAATGGGATCCTTCCCAGTTTTACAATACTGTGGAGGCTGGCTGTTTGAAGAACACAAGAAGGTGTACAACTATTTTTCTTTTATCCAAAGTTTCAGATACTACTTCCGAGTACTCACACCCCAAATTTATTTGGCTTTGCAAGACCTAATATCCAAGTGAGTGCAACTTCTGGAAGTGGATCTAAAGAACACTCTGCAGATCTTTTCCAAAATTATTCTAATTTCTTCTGAGTTTAGCAGTGGTTCTCTGCCTTAAAAGATTGAATTCGACTTTGCAGGTCATTCTTCCATTTGAAGTTGCTAGAAGTCTAAGATTGCCTTCCCACTCCCCTTCTTTTTAGGACTCTCTGCACTGGCTCCTTAGAATACAGTGGATGGCTCTGGAGAAGGTGATAGATATTTATAACTTCACAACATCATGGTTAGCCCATAATGGATGTCCCCTGTTTAGGCACTGTAAATCTAGCATCTCTCTTATTTGAAATATTTATTTGGTAGCACTCATGGATCTTTCTAAAACTCGTTAAATAAGACTGTCTTAGCTGTGAACTCCTCACCACCGTACTGGTGCAGCATATATTGTGCATGCAGAAAACTGCCTTTCTGAGACCATGAGAAGCTGCTCTTAGCAGTCCAGCTATTACTGAGCTAAGTGTATCAAACAGCTGACACATTATAAGGAAGCTGACGCTTCACCTATAAATTATGGACACCTGGGAAAAGAAATAGACACATCATGCTGTAGCACTGATGACTCTGGTTCATGTATGTTCAAGATGCTGACAAGACAGTGTGATTGAAAGTCCACACTTGGGAAGCAGGATAGACTGCTTGGTGCCCTGTATTTCTGGGCCAAACTAAATAAGACGCTACTTGCACAATTAGAACATGATTAAACATTATTTCTCCAGAGATGTATTCCTTCAAAGCTGCCCTGTATGCACAGTCAATGTGCTAATAAAGCCCACTGTTCATCTCCTGATTACTAGCCATCAAATAAAAGCAAGCTAATCTGCAACTGTAAGAGCTGCAGGAAATGTTAAGCAGGACAAATATGTCCTTTACACAGAAGCCAGGTTTCTAACTGTGGAGCTGAAATATTGTATAGGATGTCCCCCACTCTACTATCTTAAATATTTTTGAAGAGTTTTATGATCTACACACGTCTGTGGTCCAGACCTCAGACTGATCACATCATTCCTGTGTCAAAGCACAGTTTCTTTACTTCTAACTTTGCAAGATAGGAAAATCTGCAAGGTATCTATATTCATTAGAGATAGGTTGCCATCATGCATATTTTATTTGTTCTTTTGTCCTAGCAGATATACAAAAAAGCCAGGATTAGACATGTATGTAGAACTGTAGGTGATCACGGAACAAAGGAAGGCTAATGATGTGGGTGATCACAGAACAATAGGAAGGCTGATTGCCTTAGAGAAAGTACAAAGAGGAGTCGACCACAGATGTCCAAGCCAGCGGAGCCTAAAGGCAACGCCCTGAGTGCTCCCTTTATTGACTTAGCATGAGTTACATAGTATGTTGTGAGAATTCAGATAGGATACTAGTTACCTAATCGCCACTAGGATTGGCTAAAATAACTCTTTGATCTAATGCTCTAACTCTAAGTGAAAGGGCAGAATGAGGGGTTACCCCGCCCGCTGGGAGCCGCCGCTCTCTGCCAGGAGTGTGTGCACGTCACTGAAACAGAATGCGGCTAACAACCGTTAAGCAGGAGTTTCCCACATAGAACGATAGACTCCTTTAAACCCTTTACCAACTAGGTTAGTGTGATTAGTACATAGTTAAAGTCAGCCTTTATCTTGGCCAACAGAGTAAATCACCTAGTTTCCAATTCAGTATGTTCATTAAATAGTCATGTTGAGAAACAGTCAGTTGCTTTTCAGATAAAATGAACAAATAAACCATTAGATAATTAAACTTATCAGGATTGGAGGATCAACTCACCAAAGCCACTTACAGATGAAGGACAGCCCTGGGACTTCTTGGCATAGCTTTTTGGCTGATATGGCCTCCCAGCTCTCCAGGCAAAGTTACTTCCCAAAACACAAATATTCCTCTGTCACCCAGGCAGATCCCAGGGAAGGAAACCTTAAACTGACCAACCAGTCGACTTGAATGACAAGGTCATACAGGTGATTTTTCTGAAGTTGAGCCAGCCTGGAATATGCAAAGAAATTTAGGAGCTACAGGAATCCTAGCAATTTAGCAATTTTTCTGAAAAAGAGGAGAGGAGAGTCTGTATTTGTTGCAAAGGTATGAAGTCACTCCAGAAAACCAATGTGATAGTCTGGATTTAACCATTAGAGCCAAATTATACATTAGGGATAGCCCATTATTAGAAGCTGACATCTGCTAGTGTTCAAGAGACATCATTCTGGAAGACTATCATACCTGAGCAGTTATATTTGCAAAAGAAGCCTGTGCTTATCCTCTAATAGCCAATCACAAAATAAAACAAGTCATTTTATAGAGACATTTTGACATCAACTTTTTTAAAAACATGTAAGGAATTTCTTGTTCTAATTATGCATTACCTATAATATCTAAATTGGCTCATGAAAATCACAGGATAGCCCTGGGAAGGTTATTATCAAAAAGCCCAACCTACCCGACTGGGTTGTTGGCAGGATTAAAATAGAAAAGTGCAAGCTTCTTAGATCAAGGACAGCATGCAGATGTATGAAGTTACTTGAGAGGTAGCTCAGGAAAGTAGCATCTCAGGTTGACCCAGCCTGTTATTTTCTTCTGGTGCTTTTCACAGAATGCATTTCCCATCAAAGAACATAATCTATTTAGACTGCAGAGCAGATCCTTCACCTAGGAACTTGTATAACTATTAGTGTGATGGGTGTCTTCAAAGGATACTAAGTGAAGGGGTCCTGCATCGGCAAAAAGGCAACATCAATTTTTTACAGTAAGCATCAGCATTTGTAAAAGTCACATCAGGTGGGAAATCAATACAGGTTCTGAAATGGGCACAACAAAGGAGCAAGCAAAAAGGTGCCCCCTCCTTCCCTACTAAAAGGCAGGAGCTGACACTACGCAGAGTAAAAGATGAAAGCTATCAGGGAAGAAAATGCATGTTCTAAAAGGCTTGGTAGGAGAAACAATAATCAGTGGGAGGAGGTCAAGCTTACAGTAGACCCAAGTATTTTCACAGTTTTATCTTGCAGAGGCTTATGGAGTTTTCAGAGAAAGAAAGAAAGAAAGAAAGAAAGAATAAATTTCTTCCTGGACTGTCCTAGATGCTTAGAAACAAACACTTTCCAGTTAGCTTACCTGCCTCCTCCCATGATGAATTAGCTTTCTACATGCAGAGTGCTGTTGATACAGGATACATTCAACATAGGGCTAGTACCAGAATGAAGGTCTGTTATAGGCGTATAACTACTCCAAAGCAAATATAATTGAATTCAATAAGACATACTCCAAGCAAAATGAATACAGGATCACATATGTGAAAAAACTGACCACTCTGAAGCTGGGGGAGGATTTCGTTTTGACATGATGCATAACTGTGTCACAAGAGCAGGTTTTATCACTGAATACTTATTCCTTTCTAGGTGTGAAAGGGAATAGCAACTACCTCCTCTACTAGTTTCCATGTAAGGCTTTCCTTACTATTAGGGTACATCTCGGATATAACTTGTTAAAAGTAATTTAATTATTTATAATTATTTTTGGTAACAGCAACATAATTAGTAATTACAAATACAGTTTTTGTATAAGTAATATGTAGTTACTTCCAAACATTAGTATTAAAGGGCATTTAAAAACATTTTAGAGAAGCAAAGCAAAAAAGCAAAGAGTGCTGCTTATATACCGCCCCATAGTGCTTCAAGCACTCTCTGGGCGGTTTACAAGTTAATTATGCAGGCTACACATTGCCCCCCCAGCGAGCTGGGTACTCATTTTACCGACCTCAGAAGGATAGAAGGCTGAGTCAACCTTGAGCCGGCTACCTGGGATTGAACCCTGGGTCGTGAGCACAATTTTGGCTGCAGTACAGCAGTTTAACCACTGCGCCACGAGGCTCAGTGATTTTGACAGACATTTTCCCGGTTTTATCTATTCCCTTCTCAACCCTGAGTGGCCAGGACTAAGATGGGGACGAACCACGAACCACAAATTTACTAATGTTTTACCAACAAACCATGAATTGAATTTTTGGTGTTTATTTATTTTAGACAGCCCATGGCTGTCTTAAAAAAAAAAAGCTGAGCCTTCCTGCCCCCACAGCCTGTCCCCGGCCCCTTCCCACTGCCCTGTCACCTCCCTACCTTGTCCAGCTGCCACCTCCTCCTCCTCCATTGCTGCTGCCGCCGCCGCCACCACCATCTTTGCAGATGGTGGTGGCAGCTTCCGTTCTGGCAGCCTAGCAGTCCCTCTCTGCCTATGGGCCTACCGATCAGCTGTTCGGCAGGCCCAGAGGCAGAGAGGGAACGTTAGGTTGCTGGAAGCGAAGCCTTCCCGCTCTGCCTATGGGCCTGCTGAACAGCAGATCGATAGGCCCATAGGCAGAGAGGGACTGCTAGGCTGCCTAGCGTTCTGGCAATTTATTGCAGGATGATTAAGAAATAGAATAAACAATAAACAAACAAGCAAAGATTTGCACACAAAACCAGGAGAAAGAAATAAAAAGAAAAGCTGAAAATAAGGACTTTGTGGATTACACAGACAGAAATTGTGGTGCAGGTACCTTTCACAGGATTGTCGGTCTGGATAGACTCTCAGACCTCCCAGACAGATAATGATGTCTGTCTTTGTCACATATACTCTGGATGTTAAAATTGCAATCTCTCCCTGTAAAAATCAATGGTATCTTTGTTATTGAGTTCAGTAAGAGCGGATTGTAGAGCAGTGTATTAATTTTAAATAACAGCAAGCTCAAATCAGTGAAAACTATCTAATTTCCTTTAAAATCTGAGCCAGCCAGACAATCAGTACTCCTCTTGCTGATGGAGGTAAGAGAGAAGTAAGAAATAGCTGACTATTTTGTATTGGAACCTTTTTAAAATTGCTATAGGAAAGTGTAAGCATCCTTACCATTCTTTCTGACATCACCACCGCCATCATTCAATCACTTGAAGTTACAACCATATTGTTGTCAAGCATAATAATAGAAATGGTGCCATCGTATTTTCCTTTGGTAAGTCCTCACCTGCAATACTATGTCCAGTTGTGGGTACCATCGTTTCCAAAGAGGTGACACTGGAATATAGCTATGGTACATGGAACCTTTATGGCACTCTTTGGCAAACGTGTTTCTACTTAAAACAATCCATCCTTCCCCTTTAAGAGCTGCCCCATATCTTTCTGGCACAGGGTAGGGCATGCAAACTTTTTGGGATGATTCATTGAGATGCAAAATAGCTCTTTGTTTTGCCTTTGTGGATGGTTAGTAGGAGTTAAAAATAGATTGCACTGAAGATAAAGACCTTTTAAGCACTGACTGGATCACACTAAATTTCACAGTGTGGACAGGCCCACATATGTTAGGACTAAATAAGATGAGCAATTGTTGCTGCAGGGATTGCCATTAATTAAAAAGTTCCTTTTCTGATTTCAGGTGTGTACAACTTTAATAATAATAATAATAATAACAACAACAACAACAACAACAACAACAACAACAACAACAACAACAACAACAACAACAACAATAATAATAATAATAATAATAATAATAATAATAATAATAATAATAATAATAATAATAAGTTGATAATAAAGAATTGGAAAAACTAACAAAGTGCAGAGACCTGGCAATCGAAACATCTTGCCTCTGGAAGAAATACACTTCAGTGGTCCTCGTAGTCATTGGGGCTTTGGGAACAATATCAAGAAATTTCACACAGTTCTATAAGCAGTTGCAGATCTCAAAAATCACACCATCAGAGCTACAAAGAATGGCAATATTAGGAACAGCATACATACTGCGCTGATATTTAACAGATACTGTACTTAGGTTTTTGGTTAAAATTTGTATTTGTTATATAATACCAGTCAATGTTTTTATAATTTTGACTGTGCCTGGTGTTTAACAACAACAACAACAACAACAACAATACAAAACTTAGACTCTCACCAAAAATCGAGAAATTATGAAATGTTATTACGAGGAAAACCAAACAGCTTGTGGTTTTCAAAAAAGAATAATGGAAATTTGCAAAAGGAAGCACCCAAGTAGTGACATAGCTGAACAATGATTAATGGACCAGAGAAAGTTTATCATCCAGAGTAAAGTGTTTTCAGAACTGCAAGAACTAGAAAGGTGGCAAAATCAACACAGAAAAAATGACCATAATTTGGAAGACAAATGGAGGGTAGAGGTAGACACAACAGTGGAAGAAAACATATCAATAGAGGAACAACTTATGGAACAACCCAGAAATTATGAGTTGACAGAATGGCAAAAATCACTGAGGGGAAAAATAGTAACTCATATTAGCCAGAACACAGAAAGACAAAGGCTCCCCAATTTGCACCAATTACAACGTAAACCAATAAAAGATCTACTGTATGATGCAAATGTGGTCATCAGAACAATTCCAACCAACATGTTAAAGGAAACAAACCAGCTCATGTATAGCACAGCTACCATAATAACCATGGAACTTGGTTACAAGCTGTAAAAGAACCCAGAAAACCCGTCACACTCCAAAATAAAAAATTCGTCTGGAAAGAAAAATAAACAAATTACATGCAGACATTAGCAATTTAAAACACTTGAAAAATTCAAAACTTAAAAATGAAAAAGTAAAAGCCAGACTATGCAAAATCAATGGCCTAGAAAGGAAAATAATCTTTGAAACTATGGAAAATAAAAACAGTGGGTAACAGCTACAGCAAATAAAATTGAAAGATATGATGGACACTTGAAACAATATAGAGAAAACACACAATTTTGAAATAACCAGCAATTATTCTATACATCACTAGGAGAAAATGCAGAGCAAAAGGAATTAGGCCCATGTAAAGATGATGTCTAAAATTTTGGAAAGAAATGTGGGAAAGCTCAATTGGACATAACAAAAACGCCTCATGGATTAAAGAAATGTTAAAGAAACTCAAGAAAAACAAATGGATGATAATGTAATAACAACTGAAACAATTAAGAGGCAAGTAAAGGCTGTGAAATATTGGAGTGCACCTGGTCCAGATGAGCTGCATGGATTTTGTCTCCATCAATGTATAGCAGTGCAATTTAACCACTTACTTCAAAGTTCTACAACTGAAGACTGGATGACTACAGGCCGCACATTTCTGATAATAAAAGATCATCAAAAAGGCAATGAACCTAGTAATTATCGGCCAATTGCATGTCTTCCAACAATCTTCAAGCTCCTCACAGGAGTACCTGCAAGATCAATATAGAATTACTTAACTGAAAACTCCCTATACCCAAGTGAACAGAAAGGGAACTTTAAAAAGTCAGGAGGCACAAAAGATCAGCTGCTTATTGACAAAATGATTCTGAAGAATGCAAAAAGATGAAAAATAAACCTTAATTGTCGTGTCATTTTATAGACGGAAAAATACAGTAAGTATCTGTAAAATATTGGTGCAGTAAGGGAACTTGCGAGTGGTGCTGGAGGAGGCAATATGGTGCCGGCGGCAGTAGTCAATGGGCAGCAGCGAGAGGCGGCTGAGCACGGCTGCTCCTTTGCCTCTGTCTCCACCTCCTCCTGCTGCTGCTGCTGCCTCCGCCACCAGATTGCCTCCTCCAGCGCCACTCATGGGCTCCCTTCAGGCAGGGGACAAGGTGGCGACGTGATCGGGCAGCGGAGGCAGCAGCAGCAGGAGACAGAGGTGGAGCCGCCCCTCGTGGCTGCCCATTGACTCCTCCTCCGCCTCTGGCAAGTGACAAAATTAGGAGGTCGTCGTATACATTGGTGGGTCATATACACGGAAAAATACGGTAGGTTTTTGGTTAAAACTTGTATCTGTTATATAATACCAGTCAATGTTTTTATAATTTTGAGTGTGCCTGGTGTTTTATAATAATAATAATAATAATAATAATAATAATAATAATAATAATAATAATAATAATAATAATAATAATAATAATATGCCACTGTCAATTCTGACTTATGGTGACTCTTTTCAGGGTTTTCCAGGTAGAGAGTACTCAGAAGTTCTTTACAGTTCCCTTCCTCTGGGGGTACATGGGACTGTGCAGCTTGCCCATGGCTACACAGGCTGGTTCTTCTGGGATGCACAGTGGGAAACAGTCACAAATAGTAATATTTTCAGAAGTATTACTAAAGTATAATACCAAAATTTTGCAGGCAATCCAAATTTCTTGCTCAAGGAAGTGCTGTTGTGACCCAATTTGTGGATAATCCTGAACTCTTCTCTCAAGACAGTGCTTCTCTTGAAGGGAAACAGCATTTCCAAGCCATTAGGATACCTAGTGCAGCTGCTGTGGCTTCTGGAAGATGTGATCACACAGGGATATGAATAGCTATTGCAGGGGTGGGCAAAAGGCAGCTGGCACATCAGATGTGGCCTACCGCAGTTCCCAGCTTGGCTTTCAGACGCCTCTGGCTCCCTCTGCTTCCTCAGTCCCCTTGCTCATACCCGATCAAAAGGAAAAAAAAATGGACAAATTGGCAAACAGCATTCCTGGAAGCCTTGAAGTATATGTGGGTGGGTGGGTAGGTGGGAGGGTGATTTCCCTTTTAAAGGCCCCTGCCCTGAAACGTTGCAGAAATCTCAATAGGGATGAGAACCTCCCAGGTTTTTTTTAGTTTTGTTGTTATGTGCGGTCAAGTTGCCTTAGACTTGTGGAGGCACTTTCAGTGTTAGGCTCTCCAATCGGCAGGCACCCGTACCTCGAGTTTATCCTCTGGGCAAACCACAGGAAAGAAACAAGGATGCATTACTTACAATATGATTTTAACATATGTCCTAATCTGAATACAGAAACAACCACTCCTGGAATGTCCGTGCTATCAAAGGCTCTGTCTATGCTGCCCAGACATTATTCCTGCTAGCTCTGGAATTCCAGGTGTCATTGTCTGAAAAAGTCATTTCCCAAAGAACTGATCTCAGAGCCATCATTACACGCTAAATCCATATGTGGTTTAGGTGGTAATCCCTGCTGTTTCTTGTCTCAAGGGTGTGGATGGGAAGATTTCCATCCACCGAATTTCAATTTATATTACTTATAATAGCTGTTGATCTTGCTGACCTCTTACCTGGAGTTTCCTGAGGCAAGTCCCACAACCTGTTTACCTTATGCTGTCTGGTCTTACACACACACAGCCATTGGCAGGCAAACTGAGCAGAGAGACCAAGACGGTGTTGTCGTGTCAGCTGAAAGGCCTCATTGTTCCCCAAAGAACATTTGACAGAGGGCAGCATTGACATGGGGTTTCTCTATAACTCAGTCATGATGGCTCAGCAGAAGGAAAAAAAATGTACCACCGACACTGGGCAACCTCTAGGACGGTAGTGTGAGGCCAGTTTGCCTCATTGGGGTGGAGGCCCTCACCTCATAGCTACATGCTGCTGGAAGAAGAGGAGAAAGGGCTTGGAGAGAGGCCAGGTTTGTATGTGTGGCAGGTTTTAATACAGTCTTCTTAAAATAGGACAGGAAGGAACAAAATCTGATGAGGAAACTTTGTTGCTTGCATTTTGTCCTGATTTGTTCTGTGGGAAAGTCACTAATTCCTCTGTGGACCTTGAGGTAGCAACAAAACTATTTTTAAATTCTGGTGTGAACAATAGTTCAATAAGATTAACGACTCATCTGCAGAAAATATTTAAGTAGTTACCCCTTTCTATAATTAATATTACACATGGCACATCAAGAACTGAGGAAAGTTACGCTTTATCTGAGTAACTCAGAATTCCCCGGCTAACATGAAAAAGGAAGCTTCTAAATGTAATTTCTCCAAGCTCTGGGGAAATGACTCCCTCCACACCTTAATGCTGACATTTCAGCACCATTCAGGGCCTGGTCTACTTGAGCTGATTCAGCTCTTAGAGCTATACTAAGCTCCTAGGAGACTTGGCATACAATAACTGCCTAAACAATTTATGCACTGACATCCTTCTCAGAGTCACTACCATCACCTTGCCCGATTTTCATTTCTAAGCAGGAAGAGAAAGCTGTCTGGCTTTGACTCTCAGGACCACTTTTCACTGTAGCATTTGCTTCTTGGGAATGGATGGTTACATACAAAACTTTTCATTTCACTTAATAATGACACACATGAATTTAAATCGCATGACTCTGTGAAATATGCAGAAGAATGGAGAAGGATAAGGGCATTGCTTCCATGAATTTCACTTACAAAAATGTAGATTTCCACACACCATTTTCAACTGATTGTCTACTTCCTTCATTAGGTAGGAGCTTGCAAACAATAGAAAGCTGGCCTTTTTGTTGTCTGCTGTGTTACAGCGCCGCCACCCTAGATGGATGGAGATTGTATTGCGGTTTGTTGCCCAATGAAGATCAAATGACAGAGGGGGCCAATAGAACCCCCTCTGGCCCTATAAAGCTCTTGTTTCTGGCCCAGCACCTTAGTCTCAGCAAATTATTTTTCAGGTAGGGTTATATTTTGCCCACCCTTGAGGTAAAGGCTGAACAGCTCATAGTCTAGCACTGTGCCAGCTTTGCTGCTGAGCTGCTCAACCATCTGTCTGCCTTCAAGACAACAGCAGTAAAACAGCTTGAGGTATGTGTAGTTACTTTGCTAGGGGAAGTAGCCATATTAGTTTGTGGAAGCATATACAGATGAGATTGACTGTTACATTTCAATGTGAGCTTTCATGGATATATTTGTTCTTTCAGACACTGAATGTCTGAAAAAGTGGATGCAACCGTGAAAGGTCACATTGAAATAATAATAGTTAGTCTTTAAACTACTACAGCATTTTTGGGTGGGTTTTGTTTTGTTTTTAATTTTGTCTGGATATTAATTTTTTTGTTTTTAATTTTGTTTTTCTCAGTTATTCATGAGCAAAACATGCATAATGGTTGTTCACGTGAGAGCACAAATTACAAAGTGAGAACAGGAGCAGAAATGATGTGAAATCTAAGTATCCCTTATATGTTTAACACAGGAAGTTTCTCATGAAGCTTATTATTCAAGTAACGTATTGCAAAGTGGGTTGAAGCAATTGAATGCCAAGGCTGCACAGTGTAAATAACCTAGAGCAAAATGACTAATCTTAACAAATAAAATGTTTATTCAGGAGAAACAGCAAATAATAAGAAAAGCATATAAAGAAGAAAATAAACACTATAAAAGCACCACCATTGTTCATACTCTAAAAAGAATTAGTAACAAGCAAATACTCTTGACATCCATCAGATGCCCAATGTCTCTGAAACCTCATGCCACAAAGTGCCACAAGACTCTTTTATTATGTCAATGTAGTCAAAGTTTAGGTGCCTGATTAGCACTGAAATATTTCTAAAAAGTTGCTACTTCATCGGAAAATAGCAGGGGACACTGAAGAAGCCTCCCTGAATAATGTGAGGACTGTGCACACATTTGGGGATTTTGGGGAGTCCCTGGGCAAAAATGGCACCCTGTTGGCCGATCCTTCCACTCATTGGGTTGATTTCAACACAGATAAAGAAGAATGGGAAAATAATAGTAATAATAATTATTCTTAATTACAGTGAAAGCAAGTTTGGTTTGTTCTCTCCCTCCCCCTTAATTTCTGGCATACTGGATTCTAAGTTACTGTAACCCAAATGGCTACTATGCATAGCTTAGGCCTAAATGGAGTTTGAGGTAGCCTCCTGCTTGGTCCACAAGCTTTCCTTGCTCTCTAGTAAGAAAAGGAAACCAGAAAGCAGTTATGCTGATAACTTTTTAACAAATGTCTGGTGGAGATGTCTACCTGACAGCATAACTTGAAGATGTTGAGCCTACCGGGTCTATACATCTTGGGAGATTTTGGATTTTTAAGTGAAGCTTGAAAGATTGCAACTTTGACTGTATGAGGGCTAGCTTAATATACGATGCAGGCAATCTACTTGCTGTATAGGTAAGATGAATACTCAAACAGATGAATACAAAAGAGCGCATAGGATTAATTTTGTACAGCATTGCAGCACTGGAACATCCTCTTTCACCACATGTTTCATGTTTCCTCACACCTTTAATGGTAAAGCTAGTTTTGAATGCTTCCTATGGCCCATACTAGGGTAGAGTCAGAATACTCATAGCTGGAGTAGTTAGTCCCCATTTTATACTGCACTCAGCAGCCATCTTCTCTACCTCATTGCCTTTCCCTCCTTGTCAATTTTATCTGCTTAGAGTTTGCAGAGGAAATGGTGCAGAATTGTTATCCTCAATCAGGTTCTTTCTCCCTCTTCCCAATGTGTGCTTTTTTAATTTTTAATTTTTTATCTTTCAGAAAGCAAGTTGGTTGACTTTAATCTTGCAGAAAGTATGAGAGTTCAGATTAATATTTCACCACCTCCTTGAAATAAAGAAATATACAGACAATATTTGAATATTATTTTGATTACAAAATATGTTGGCTAGGAAGGGCTGCCATTTTTTCAGCATTATTTTTGTCCTCTCAGAACTAAAAAGGGAAGAGATCCCAAACAATGAAAACAAAACAAAAGACCAAGTCCGGTGAGTGATAGTAAAGTACATGTGTGTGTCTTCAGACAATGGATGTGAAAAATCAACAGAATATTTATTTATAAGCAAATATACTCTGCTTTTCTCTGCTTGGAAATCCCTTGGTTCTACCAGTACTGTATATTCTCTAACCCAATATTTGTCATGCTGGTCATTTGCTGTCCCTCCACCAAGGTATCACTGAGGTCAGTATTTACCTTATTACTCATTTCTAGTTACGTGAAGTTAAAAACTATGAGTTGCATCCTAACCCAATGCCTTCCCTGCTTCCTTCCTTCCTTCCTTCCTTCCTTCCTTCCTTCCTTCCTTCCTTCCTTCCTTCCTTCCTTCCTTCCTTCCTTCCTTCCTTCCTTCCTTCCTTCCTTCCTTTAATTCTCTCTCTTTCACTCTTTTCACCCTGATACTCATTCAGCTTGCAACACAATTAGAAATGCATTAATCTCCCCTCACCCTTGTTCTCCATCTCTCTTCTTTTGGCAACTCAACTTTTTTCACTTTTTTTTTTACTCCCTCCACCCCAATATTCAGTTCAATACTCATAGGATAGAAAGGTACCATTTTTGGAATATAACTAGAATCCCCAAGTCAGCATGGGTAATTGAGATATATCCTATCTAGTTATTTAATATGGGAAATTATTGGTATCCATACAAAATTTTGTATTTCTAGCTCTCATTGTTTCAAAAAGCTTTCAAGATAAGAGGACTACAACCCTCAGAATCCTCTAGACATCTTTGGACTACAATTCCCAGATTCTTGCAGCCTGGATCTAACCCACTCAGTGATCTAAGTTGCAACCTCAGAATAAAACAATTTGAAAGACTATACAGTAATTCACAACCCTGAGGAATAGTGGCAATGTCAATTAAAAACACACAAGTTTATAATATCTTAAAGAACAATTTACATTAACCTTGTGAAAGGTATATTCTTATTTTCTGTTTACAGAGTTGTGGAACTTGGGAAAAATTTACTGTTTGGATACCCAGTGAATCTAAAGCCGCACAGAGCATTTAACATAGATTTCTTAGGTCCAACTTTGGTGAATTATATTACCGCAGTACACAAATATTAGATGTAAGAGTGTCTTCTACCAGGGCTAGAGTTTGCTTTGCTGAGAAATCATTTGCCTTCTTTGTGGTCCACTTGCAGTGAGATTCTTGGCATGTCTACTTAGAAGTAAGCCTAGTAACACCATGGCCTTTATGTTCAAGTAAACTGCAGCCTAGCGCTGTGACTACATACAACGTCAAATACTGCGGGATTTTGCTCCAGTTAAAAAAATGCATGAATTCAAATTATTTTTTATTTATCACATGATGCAATGGCCAATTCAAATCAGTCTGACTCTTTTTGCTCCCGATGTGGTTTTGTTTTCCTCTGCTGCTTGGCGCTTCTATTTTTTTCAAGTCAGAGCTATTTGAACAGAGTTTTCCTGATGTGATCAGTTGTTTCGTTCTCCAAAAAGATGGATGTGTGTGTCTGTGGGTGGTGTTGTGTTAATGTAGGCAGTGGGTGCATGATGTCATGGACTGGAGGAACACTCTCCTCCATGATCTGTTCCTTGAGTGTCCCAAAATTTTTAAAATATATTTTTGAATAAACAAGGCTAGCATTGAGTCATTGAATTAATATAACATTTAGTGCTAGATGACCTCTACAGAAAAAAAATAAAATAAAAAAGCGAAGCATAAAAGGATTGACAGACACATGAGCCACCTCCCCCCCCCCACATCAATTTTCCGGCACAATACAAGCACACAATAGCCTGTCTTCAGGAGGTAGTGCGGGCAGACCATCTCATGGCCTCCTGCCACTAAGCCCCTAGCAGGGTTTGTCCTACAGTTCAAGCTTTTGGGCTGGTACCTTGCCTCCCCTTGTTGCCAGTACCTTGGGGATTTGATGTTGCCTGTGCCTCTGCTGTGCTCTTTTACCTGCTAATCTTCATGGTGAAGGTGTGGCACTCGGCCATGGCTACTGCTCAGAATCAATGAGCCAAAGGGTGGGAGGAAAGTGCTTGTCAGAGAACCCAGGCAAAGGAGCCAGCAATGGGTGCCGTAATTTTGTGACGGGCTGAAATGGGGATTGCACCATGAGGTGCCAGTGTGGGCACTGCCTCTGAATCAATCTGTTGTCCATGTATGATCACTCCAAGAGAATGGGAGCAGAAGATAAGCTGCAATTCAAACCACAGGAAAGCCAACTCACTTTGTCAGTGTAGTCACAGCCTCAGACATACCTATTCTTCTGTGCATTTGAAAACTGGTATTGTTTTACTGGTGGCTGGATGACTGATTTTATCACTTTTGACTTTACACCTTAAACATTATCTGCACTTTCCTGGTAGGCATATCTTTTATTAGTACAGTCAACATCTTAGGAACCAATGTTGGAAAAGTATATAAATATCACTAATAAATAATAAATAACAAATGCAGCCTTCATGTTTTGGTGCAGATTGTCCCTGTTTAGTTTCAGTCATGTTCTCCTCACAATATGTCATGAAATTCTCCTTCCTAGTTAGTTTTTGGTTTTGCCCTCACCCAACAGTCAGCATTCCTTGGCCTTTGAGCATATGCAGTTCTTACTGGGCAGCTGGAGGACTCCTGCCCCCCCCCTTTTTAAAGGGATTCCCCCTCCCTTTATTTCTGGAGTACTTGGGGTCTGCCTCTTCCTTGAGATTGAGTGTTACTATTTTGGTTATATAAGAAGTGGCATTCAAAGCACTCAGTTTCCTCTTAGAACAGAAAATAATAGTAACACCACATTGAAAAAACACTGTAGAACAGATCTGCAGAGCCTTTTATATTGCATCTCTCTACTCCAAGGACCTTAAGGGGATTTCTCCATTTCACCTCCATAACAGTCCTGTGAGGTCAGTTAGAAGGCAGGGAGAATCTGTCCACGTGGTACAAAAATAACATCGTTTCTACACAAGCAGTGCAATTAACACACAAAGATTGCTTGCTCCCTGCTGTGCACTAAAGTATCTCCAGTAATCATTAATTTATAAAAGACAAGCTGACTATGTCATATAGAAAAGATGTCTCATATTGAGTCAAATCATTGAACGATCTCTCCTAGTATCGTCAACTCTGACTGGCAGCAGTGACTCTCCAGAGTTTTGGCCAGGACTCTTTCCTTGAGATCCCTCTTATTCCTTGGGGGAATCCCATCCAAGTGTTAACCAGACCTGATGATGCTTAGCTTCCAAAATCGGGAGATTTTCTGCCTTCATGTTGGTGTGGTACTGGGAATTTCATAAACTCATTTTTCTTTAAGTCTAGCTGATTGAGTCAGTGTGAGGTTACATGAAAAGGAAAAAGGTAGCTGGCTGTTCACATATGCCATTTTGTATCATTAGAGCTGAGTAAAGGCGAATGTGGCCTAAACTGTGTCATAGATGGGCCAATATTTACACCTGGATTTCCTTGGCTAAAGTGAGCATCCTATTCCCTATAACACAGTAGCTCTCCATTAACTTTCCTAGGAGCAGGTGCTTTGTGACCATACTATAAAAAACTGCAAGAACAGAGCTAGATTTAAGAGAGATGCTTTCAGATGGTGATAGGTCAGGAGAAGATGAGACTCAACTTGGTAGAGCAGTGGTCCCCAACCTTGGGCCTCCAGAGGTTCTTGGACTTCAACTCCCAGAAATCCTGGCCAGCAGAGGTGGTGGTGAAAAGTTCTGGGAGTTGTGGTCCAAGAACATCTGGAGGCCCAAGGTTGGGGACCACGGTGGTAGAGGAAAATAAGAGAACTTAGAAGGAGCCTCCCCAAAGAGTGGAAAGCATTGTGAGTTCCCTTTGGCATCCCCTGAGCAGTGGCACACAGCTGGCCAATCCTTCACTTCCAATAGCGTTGCATTGCAAACTTGCTGATGAGCAAAATGACCCAACAGTCTTTTTAGGAGCACAAATGACCATACTTTCTAACATTTAATTTGCTTTTAGATTTTAACCTATATTTTATATATGTCTATAATTTTAAATGGTGCAACACTAAGGAAGGAAGGAAGGAAGGAAGGAAGGAAGGAAGGAAGGAAGGAAGGAAGGAAGGAAGGAAGGAAGGAAGGAAGGAAGGAAGGAAGGAAGGAAGGAAGGAAGGAAGGAAGGAAGGAAGAAAGAAAGAAAGAAAGAAAGAAAGAAAGAAAGAAAGAAAGAAAGAAAGAAAGAAAGAAAGAAAGAAAGAAAGAGGAAAATACTTTAGGGCAATCAGTGCAGAGTAAGGCAATGCTGAGAAAATTATCACTGTGTGTCGTTTTGGAAAAGCCATGACACCTCTTGGGAATGTATAAGACAAAACAGAACTCTATATTTTGCTTTATGGTAGACAACAGGGCTTGTTCTTTTGCCTGTGTCTCCTCTGCTAGTTTCTCTGTTAAAAACAACAGTGCCACCCTTAGCTCAGGAGCCAGCTGCCTTCTGTGGCGTTAATTTGTAAGAGTGTTGTGCTGCTGGTTCCCTGATTTTTCCCAACAAACACCGGCTGTGCTGCCTTGCTGCTTGGCTTTAAGAGGCCCCAGATTTTTGGCAGGATTGCATGGCAATAAAGAGCTCCTTTCTCTCCCTTCAGTACAGCAAACTTGAGCCTATTTCTGTTTGTGACTCCCATAAGGGACCTTGACAGCAAAGGCACAGACAGTCTGAGAAAACTCAGATTGCGATGGGAGGTGACCATGAACTGTGGAAATATGAACGGAAAAGTCCAGGTAGCCAAGAAGGCAAAGACTCTTAACTACCTTAATAGCTGGCTAGGGGCAAAGCAAGCTGTTCTATGGGCAAGGCTGGTGACATCGAGTATGCAGAGGGAAACTGGCTGGAGGATGGAGCTGCTTATTTTTTCCCCCTGGGAGCTGACACTCTCCTGCCCCCCCCCCAAGGGCCAGGCTTATTCTCTGCCTTAAAGTTGTTTAAGCAGGAATGGAGGGTTGAGGGAGTTCATTCAGTGGATAATTAGTATTTGTTTGCCTCCTGCTAAGGAGGCCCTAACCCCTTCCTTAAAACAACAGAAACACCATAACTAGAGTAAAAATGGCCACAACTTTATTAATTACAGCAGCAGTTAACCAGGCAAGTATTGGGTTGGATCCTGCTCATTGGTGTGTGTGTGTGAATGCCACCTGATGTTACCCACCATCTCCACCAGACCCTTCCTGTGAGACCAGTTAGAATGGCAGATTTCGTGGAGCCACATAGACATATGCCACTCCGTGGCTCCTCACCAACCAGGGTGATCCATTCCAATGCCTGAAACTGCCCAACCGAGTTGCGACAATAGAGAAGTCAACAAACACCTAATAGTGCAACCAAAGAACTTATATAAGAAAGTGCAAAGAATATAACTAAAGAGGGTGTACTGGGGGTGGATGCTGCTCGGAAGGAACTGGAGCTTGGCAGGGCCCCAGCTCCTCCTTTTGAATCCTGCCGGCAGAAAGGTGCAGAGTCCACGCCTCTCCTGGTCTGCTGGCCAGTCCTGGCCCCCCTCCTACCCTTTTTGTTGGGAGGGGTGCAAAGGCCAGACATCTTCCTGCTGGCCCCAGCCATGGGGCTGCTGTCATTATGCAGCCTACAAACTCGGAGGGGGGCTGGCCTCCATACTAGCAACAAAACAGGAACTGGGTAAGTTTGCGTTCCTATCTTTTCTCATGCTTTTGGGTTATAAGTCCCAGAATCCCCTGCCCAGCATGTCTTGGGGATTCTGGACCCCTGCTCCCTTTATCATAAGCAGCACTGCTGCTTTCAGATTTCCTTCATTGGTGTGTAAAAGAAACAAACCAGATCCCACCAGTCTGATGTCTACCAAGTATTGGCTGAAAGGTCTGCCAGTTTTTTATGCTGGCTGTTCTGACTGGGAGCACTCTGGGAGCTGTTGTCAATGAAAACATAACTTTACTAAGTTCTGCTTAGGGAGGCCATAATAAAAGCCCAGTATGACAAAGATGTACAACTGGACTGGCATTTATATTGTACATATGTCTACAAGATGGAAAGGATGTTGGTGTGTGGGAATTAAGTAATCAGATGAGGCTAATGTTCAAAGCAGAATCTTTCCAAACTGAAACAGCATCTATTTTATGGGTGGGCAGTGGGCAGCCCTCCAGGTGTTGTTAAACTTCAGATCTTATCACAGATGACCATTGTCTCTGCTGGCTGTGGCTGGTGGGACCTGAAGTCCAACAACATCTGGAGAGATGCAGACTGTCCACCTTGGATATGCTGGGTGGTTCTCTCCTTCCAACACAGTTCCATCAGTCAAAACTCAAGATGTTCTTCTCTTTGCTGGCTATATTCCAATTCCAAACTATTACTCAAACAAGAATAAGGAAAGTGCCTGTCACTAGCAATCAAGTCTTCCAGTCTTTAAAATCTAAGTATGCATTCTCTAGAACAGTGGTTCCCAACCTTAGGTAATCCAGATCTTCTTGGACTGCAACTCTCGGAAACCTTGGCCAGCACAACTGGTGGTGAAGTCTTATGGCAATTGCAGTCCAAGAACACCTGGGCTACACAGTTCCAGAGATTTTGTATCATGTTTACTAACTAGCAAGCAGTTCAGTTAGAAGATATGAATGTCTTCACACAACACAACAGCATTTATGGCACAATTTGAGGTTCAAACAATCAGGAAGGTTCATCATCATCCCATGTATGTAATTCTTACCCTATATTTCTAGTTCATCTCTTTTCTTTTGCTTCCTATCCTCTTCCAAATTCCTTTTCCATTTTACCTTGGAGTCAGGTAATGGATGGCATTAAAAAAAAAATCACCTGCTACAGTCAATTTTTTTTTTTTGGCTACTTCTTTCCATAATGCCTTGGACCCTTGAGACCAGGCACTGTTCAGCTAGTTGGCCAAGAAGTAGCCATGCTATGTTGGTGGGAAGGTCTCAGCAATGACCAGTGCAAGAAGGTGCTGCCCCCTTGTAGTATAGCACTGTGGCAGTGAGCATGAGGGGGTGGCAGCCGTGGAGGGGATCAGGGCCAGCAGTGCTTCTGCTCCCATATATTTAAAAATCAGTTGCCTACAGTCAATGAGTAATTATTCTCTGATACCTGATATCAAGAATTAAATCACAATGTGAATTAAGTATAACATTTCTCTTCCTTCCTTCCTTCCTTCCTTCCTTCCTTCCTTCCTTCCTTCCTTCCTTCCTTCCTTCCTTCCTTCCTTCCTTCCTTCCTTCCTTCCTTCCTTCCTTCCCTGACTTCTATGCCACCTGTCTCCCAATGACAGAATTCAAGGCAATTTAAAGATAATTAAAAGAGAGAGGAATTAAAACAACGTACAAGAAACATTAAAAATTATTAAACATGGAAATATTAAAATCATCATATAAAAACAGATTAAAATGCATAAAAGCATTTAAAAATACATTTAAAAGGATATACCAGCAGCAAGTGCTGGGCAACTAGCTATGTTAAAATTAGTTATTAAATATTAAGAGCTACATTAAACAGTTGCATAAAGATAACAGGGCAACAGAATTTAACGTACCAGATATCCACATACAAGTGCAGAAATTTGATATATAAATGACAAATCTCCTGGACTCAATGATGTTCTTACAGAAATATTAAAGCTAATAGGTGAAATTGACGTAGAAATTTGTCTGAAATTAAACTTTACTCAAAAAGAAAATATCAAAGCTTGCTGAGGCTACTGAACAATAAGCTTAATGAGCCATTTGCTTAAGAATCTCTGAAAAATAATACAAGGCAGAACTTACAAATGGGAAGAAGGGCAGGGACACAGTTTCGATTCAGAGGAGGATCTGGAACCAATATTGTGCACACATATAATTGGGGAGAGATGCTGAGACATGTTTGTGGATATGTATGCTTGCTTTATTGTCTACAAAAGAACCTTTGACAAAGTCCAGCATAGCAAGCTGATGCAGTTGTTGGTAAACAAAGGTCTTGCTTCAAAATATTTTTATATAATTGCCAACCTGTACTCGAGAACAAAAAAGATGCAGCAAAAGGTGAAGATGAGATGAGGGAAAACATAAATATAAAGAGGAGTATGATACAGATGTAAACTCTCACCACTGCTTTGTAATGTACAAACTGTAGAATAGCATTTATATGATGACATCACAGTCAGCAGACAGGTTATCAATGATGTCAGACACACAGACATATAATATTAATACTAATTCTGTTGAATGGCAACCTTTTTCAGAGTTTCCTAGGTAAAGAGTACTCAGAAGTGGTTTACCATTCCCTTCTTCTGGAGATGCTGGGACTGTGTAGCCTGCCCAAACCTACACAGGCTGGCTTTTATGGAAGGCACAGTGGGGAATTCCCAGCCTCTGGCTGTGCAGCCAGGTACCCAACTTACTGAGCTGTCCAGACAGCATGAAGATATATAGACCACTAGCTAACAGTTTAGATAATCTGCAAAGGTTACTTAGTAAAGGAAGAAAATAATAAAGATGATGTTGAAAGGAGTGGTAATAAAACCAGGTTCATGGCCATCAGTAAAAAAACAAGCAGATGAAGAAATGTGTTGAAGAGGAAAGTGTGGAGTGTGTTGACAAATCTGTGTACTTTAAAATTTGTTTGACCAAGCAGTAGGATCATAGCCAAGCAATAAAATTCAGAACAGAGATGCTTCAGAGTAGCAGCCTTAAGAATGTAATATTTAACAAAAATGTAGCAATTTAACAAACATAATATTTAACAAAAATGTAACAATAGAACATTTACAATTCTACCTGTATAGTATGGAATAATGGATTATTAACACAGGCTTCTGTTAAAAAGATAGAAGCATATAGAATATAGATTTATTGGAGGATGCTAAACATCTCTGGGACTGAGACAAAGACTAATGAACAAGTATTAAGAGAAATGAATAAAGAAAAAAATCATAAAACACATGAAATGCGGAAGACTGGAACACTTTAGTCACACATTGGACAATGAAAAGTACAGGTTGCTGCACTTGATCATTCAAGGTAAAATAAATAGGAAAAGAAATGTGGGAAGAACAAACATTTAATGGCTGAAAAACCTTGGCGGCTAGCTTGGATGCAACACAATATCATTGTTTATAACTGCAGGATCCCACGTCTAAACAGCCATGATGACATCCATCCTCCGGTAGGAAAGGAACAACAACAAGAATAGCAGGAAAGAGGCATTTCCTTTCACATGTGATTTCTACCTGAAATCTTCCCCATTTTCTAAAATAACTCAAACATGACTTCTGCTTATGTTTGTAATTTATAATTTCCAGACACTAATTATTAGTCTCTCTCTTTCTTCTCATCCCTCCTCAAAACTGACCCTTTCCCGTGTATCATTTGGCCTATCCATGCTTTCATCCCAGAGTTGGCAGACTTCAGGTTGCTGGGATCCATTTTGTTTATTTAGGAGAAGCCAAAGATCCAGTGTAGTGTTCACCCTGCTCATAAATATTTATGTTGAAATTTGCATGCACCAATAGGAGTCGGTGGGGGTGGAGTTAAGTGGAAAGTGAAGAAAAGGAGGGAGAGAGGGGGAGTAGAGTAGGCGGTTGAGAGTGGAGAAAGAAGGTTGTTTTAGTTGAGAGTTAACAACATTGACTGGACTGTTATCACCTGTAACAATAAACAATTTCTACTTGGTTCTTAAATGATATGTTGCCTGGACCTCTGTCATTAATAGTGAACAATGCTGATGTAATCAGCTGGTGGCAGCTGAATGACACGTAGCGTGCACCTTTTGCTTGGTGAAACAACCAAGGGCCACGTGGGAACGTGACATCCAGAAACCAGATATAAGTACAAGAAAATGGCTAGGCAAAATGCTGAGTCAGGAGTGAAACAGCCTTCCCTGTGAACTGCCAGTACATTGCCAGAGGTGATCTATGCTTGGCGGGGGATGGCAACTCAATTTACCCTTTCAAATTTACATCTGAGTTACTGTAGCTTAGGGATTATAATAGCAAAATCTAAGCAGGGCTACTGAACAACTGGTCTAAAGCAGCTAATTTATAATAATATTTTTCAGGTGAGAAATATTGACAAATATTGAGAAAAGTGTTTAGTGATTATATTTTTTTCCTTGCAATTTTCTTTGGATTTTTTTTTTAAATTAGGAATGAGAAACCCTTGAAGATCACTGCACATCTATATGTGTGTGTGTGTGTGTTGGGGGGAGCTATCTTCCATTGTACACCTTGGAACAAACACCTTTTGAAGTAGAATGGGCTGGAAGGTGACCTGCATATTGCTTATATGTGAGTAGTCACCATAACCTTGTTCATTTTCCTGTGCTCTAGAAGCGTGTGTGTGTGTGTGTGTGGGGAGTATTTTTATCACACTCTTTCACACGGGCAGGACAGTACCCAATCTGTACCTTTCCACTTATCACAGTTTAAAAGCTTGGAGTGTGAACAAATGTTTAAGCACATGAGTGCAAACAGTCCTGTGGTTAGGCAAATACGGACAGTCAAGTCCACCCTTCTAATCAAAGTGCATTTATGCTAAGTTAAGTTGAGAAATGGCAGTTAAATGAGAGAAAATGACCATTGTTTTTTCTGGTGAAGACTAGTAGTGTTAGAGTTCTAACTAAGGCTATGGCTACATTAGCAACAGGGAATGAACTAGTCTGAGTTGCTTTAGAACGCTTTGGAATGGTGGGGCTTGATTAGATTGCTCCTTTCATTCACATGGAAATTACTCCTGTAGTCCTTGACTTTGGGATCTAGTCAACCACATGTTGGCATTAGATGACTCTATTTGGTCTGTTTGGTCACCATGTACTACTCCCTTTCTTGCTCTTGCCTTCTCTTTAGCTGGCAGCCGACTGGGAAACAGCCTGCTTCTGTTTGCTTATGGTTGGGCATTAATGCTGGGCTTTTATGCACACCAAGGGGGAGGGTACAGAGTGCCATGTTTCAACCTCCTGTTTCTCCTTTTTTAAAATTAAATTTTGCCAAGTGTCATAGCACTTGTGATGCAGTGCAATAGTGGAAAGTAATTTTTTAAAAATAAAAAATTAAATAAAAATGCTTTTTTTTCACTGCAAAATATAATGGAGAGTGCCACCTGCAGTCACAGCTAGACCACATCCACCTCTACACATCACTACTGACGTGTGGGAAGAACAGCCCCCTCCCAACCCCACACTGGAGTGATGTAGGTGATCACATAGCAAGAAAACCATGTTTATTTATCCTAATCATTCCAAATAAACAGTAGGCTCTAACTCTAGACTAATCTGGGATGGATTGGTCCCCATTAGGCAGGGGTTGGAATGCTCTAAGATGAATGTCATGTAGCCAATATTTTTAGAGTGATCCCAACCGTTCCAGCAGGGGGCCCCAGAGTGGAATAAATTCTCTGCGTAGCTGGCCTGTGAATTCAATAGACTTACATATATGCATAGCCTCCACAGGAGAAGTGCAGATGCTAATCATGGGATACATTTCAGAAAAGGCAAACAAAAAGGAAGATGGTGACAGAGCCCATTCCATTTTTAAATGCAGGAGATTAGGCCAGGGGTTGACTAGGGAGAAATAAGGCCAGCCAATCAGGGAAAGTAGTTCTCTTTGGGACACCTGAGGGCAGTCAAGACACAAGGAAGAATGAGGTCAAGAATGCCTGCCAGCAACACAGCAAGGTAGGACATGAAGAGTGAAAGCAAATAATCTCATCTTGGGTCTCTGTCAAGCAGACTACAGGCATTGTTAGCTTAGCCATAGGAAAAGAGTCTATGGCAAACAGAGAATATAAGGGGGAAGGGGACTGAGTGAGCTTTTACCATAGTTATCATCCTGTTTATGAAATTTATAAATTTTGGCAAGTTTTTATCAAACAAAACAAAACAAAACATCAACATTTTCACCTATCTCTGCTACCTGTTTATATTACTGCATTGGTGTCTGTTCATTGAATGGCATTTCTCCCCTCCCCCCTCCATTTTTAACACTGCCAGCATTTCAGTTGTGAACAGTTTGGGGCAGCTGCATCTTCTTTTGCTTATTTTGCTCCCTATCATATCATGTATATTGATCACAGTGAAGTGGGGTAAAAGCTGTGCTTCAAGAAGAGGTTCATGGCAGAATGCAGGCAACAGAACATTTTAAGGTAACTTAAAGCTATCAATTTTGTTTTTCTTGACAAATTTCTTGTGTATGTCACCAGTGATGGAGTGGGATCATATATTTCCTAGATGGAGCATTCTAGGCTACCATTCTAGGCTTGAAAGTTATATTTATAATAATCATGTGCCATCAAGTCAATTCTGACTTATGGTGACCTTTTTCAAAGTTTTCTAGGTAGAGAATACTCATAAGTGGTTTTCCATTCCCTTCTTCTGGGGGCACCCTGGGACTGTGTATCTTGCCCAAGGCAACACAAGCTTGCTCTACTCACAGGAGGTACAGTGGGGAATCAAACTCTCAATCTATGGCTCCATAGCTAGATACCTAAACCACTGAGCTATCCAGCCAGCTTGAAAGTTATATTACAAGAACAGAAATCTATTGTCCACCTCAGGTTGACTGGTTTTGTCTGCTATAAACCAGTGATGGATTATGCTCCATTTTTAAGCCTGTCTGTTTTTTGTCTTCATAATACATATGAGTAAAGGAACTCTTATTATTGGAGGAATTGATTGAGTTTAGTCATGGATATAATTTGCTATGAGTTTCATGATGGATATTATCCTGTGATGTGGAAAACACCAAGTGAATAACTTCCATTGTGCCATTGCTTTGCGCCTTAATCTTATACACCTCTCAATGTCTGTAAACAATCTTTTTCCCCCTGATCAAGATGCCGATGAGAAAGTAAATCTAGCATGCTTCTTTTGTCCTTCTAAAGGTTATACTAACCAAGGTTAGCTGAGTTCTAGAATAAACAGTTTTTACCCTGAGGCCAAAGACATGTTTGAGGAGTGATTTCTCCATCCGGATAAGAAGCATGTATTAGAAGGATATTCCCAGATGCTCAGTGGTACATACTGTGTTATACCTCACCCTGATGTCTAAGGTTGGGTTTGCTATAAATTTAGAAAAAAAGTCTCACTAATTTTGTAGTATTTGAATTGCATGAAGTATTTATTAGAAATAGAAGTGGGCTTTCCCCCTTTTGATTTTCTTGTCTTTTTTCCAGGTTGCATTCATAAACCAGTTCTTGACATCTCCAAAAGACCTCAAACGTTGACCTTGAATTGGGAGAACCTTGCACAGAAGCTTCATGTTGATCAAGCCTGCCTGAGGCACCATTGGGAAGAAAACAAGCTGCAGGCCATGTTGAGTTTGAAGACTTGAAATGGAAAATTACTCTATGGCCAACACTTTTGGGGTTTTTTCAATGCACAGACAATGTCCTCATCCATGTCAACATACCAGGTGCTTTTCTTGAAAACCCAATCAGATCAGGTTTACCCTAAGATATTTTACTGAGTTGCCACAGCAAACAGTCACAATTTAAATCTAGGCACATATTCCTCAAAGCCAGAAAAGTTCTTTTGGCACATTCCATTTGGAAAATGCCAAGTTTTAAGCAAATTTCTGTATTCCCAGTCATAAAAATAGAATCGAATATGATTTTTTTTAAAAAGCAATAATTTCCTGCCATCTCTTGACGCTCATATTCTGCTGTCTGGGGCAGCTGCCTCACTCTGCTGAACAGTAGGGCTGGCACTGCCAAGACAGTGAAAACCATTCCTAGGGGCCACTCAGATGTGTCAGAGCTCACAGTTTTGAGCCAGCTCTCACTTTACCCTTTAACAACCTTTCAGTTAAAGACCTGCATGGAAATACCGTAGCAGATCTACATGGCTAAATTGGGATATAGACCAAAGCTTTATAGACATTGTGACATCTTTTAATTTTAAACACATTGTCAGCTGCCTTGAAGTTATTCCTACAACTCTACTTGCTGTCATTTTTTAACCTTTGGTTGAATGTTTTTATCTGATGGCTGCAAGTGGCAGGCATTTGTAAAAAGAGCTAGGACCACTGGTGTTCCTGGTATACAGTAAGGATGAGAGGAGGTCACAAGGCTCAGTGTATTTTCTCTTAATATTTCATCTTAAGAGGTAGGAAAAGAGGCCTCAGCAGGGTAGGGCCTGTTAGACAGCAGGTGCGCTGGACAGGAGTGAAATGGTGGCAACTTCCTAAATGAACCTAATGCCCTACCAATCTGCTTGAGGACAGTGTTGAAGGTTATGAATGACACTAGTAGTGACTTCTGTGAACAGAGAAGGGGTCACTTTAAAAGCAATAATTGCAACAAAAATGGATAAAACAGATATCCAGTCATACTTGGTAGTAATTGGGAATTCAGTCACTGACTGAGCAAAGGGCACTAAGCTGTATTCCAAAGGTGCTTTTTCTTCTTCTCTGAAATCAAATAAAGGTGACTTTTACTGACCTGGCAGTTGCGTAAATTGAAAGAAACTCTTTTCAAATTCTGTTTCATGATAAAGAACGGGGGAAAAAAAATCTTGCAGTTCTGGAGCCTCTGGGTGTAGGATGACATTACAGTGGACAAAATATGAATAATGGATCGATGGGGCTCTGCCACTTTGCACATTCTGCATCCCACCATTCTGTGGGATGCTGAATATGCCAAATAGTGCATCTGCCTTGACATTAGCGTTAGATAGAGGAAAGCAACAGTTTCCTATTTTTAGATAACTGACTTGGATCACCTTGAAATTCACTCAAGGATATTTTTTAAATTATTTGAAGATTTGACATCACTTAACTTCCGTATTCAGCTGAGACCCTTGCTGAAGGTAGTTTCTTCCCATAGTATTTTTAATTGTTGTTTCAATGTAAACTACATGTGGCTTTCCACCCTGTATTGCAGGAGAGCTTCTGAGCATACCATATCATGGATCCAGTGTGCTTAGGCAGCATTATTTCCAGCACAAAATGAAGACCAGACCAGGGTGTAAAGTCTTTGTCAAGCAGTCCAAGTTGAGTAAGCTGGCATTAGGGAAGTCATTTGGTGGTCAGAACTTGGGAATGTTAATTTTTTGAACTCTGACCCCTAGGTACCCCTAGCCAGTCCAAGCAAGTTAACTTTTCCAAAATCTAGCTCATGGTAGGGTTCCAGGAACGCTCAGATTATTTGCACTGACCACAGTTTGCAGGTCACTAATTCATTTAGGGTCACCATATGAAAAGAACTTAATGGCATATAACACCAAAATAGTTTGCACAGGGTTATTGCTATGTTTCCTGGAGTCAGTTATCAGTTTTCATTTGTAACCTTTTCAGACAAGGAGGCTATGTGTTGTTATAAGGGTCTGCAATGTTTAATTTTCAACCTGTTGGAAACGTAAGATTGTAGGCTAGCAACGGGAAATTCTTCATGTACATGGCACAAGGAGAAAAAAAAACCTAGCTGGAAGAGTGGAAAGACATGAAGATCCCAATTAGATTTTGTGAAGGAAAGGTTTCCATTCAAAATTCATCTTTGAAATGTGGAAATACCTTTTTAAAAATTTCTTGCATTAGTTGTTCATGCTCAGATGTAACGTACATACCAATTTCAATAAACCTTGTTAGCAGGAGTGGCTGAATAAAGAAGACTAAATTAGAAATCAAAGAGTTTGGCCAATTTTATTGAGTTATAAACAGCCAATAAAACTGAACCACTGAATGAAACAGTAGTAGTCAGATTCCTGGAAATAACAGTTCACAGATACCATTCTCTGGGTGAGCATCCAGAAGTACAAAACGGGATTGCTAGTTAGGCCAGGCTATTAAAGGAGCAAGACCATGATTACAGAACATGCTGAACATACAAGCCTTTTAATATGTGACAAACCCAGCCTGAAAGGAAACTTCTTTTCTTCCACCTTTTGATAGACAACACAACCTTTGTAAACTCTGTTTGCTGCTGCAGCTCTCTTGGAGATATTAATTAGCTTTATATCCTAAGTGACCCTTGCAATTGTATCTGCTAGCTTCTCTAAAACTCTTTAAGGACAAATTAGCCCTTAGCCTGAACCATTTTCTAGTGTAATCCCCTGCCGCTGCTATTTCAACACAGTTATGTATGTTTAGGACTAAAACCTACATATAAATTCTAAACAAGGCTTTAAAGTGTTTTTACCTAGGGACAAACTTCACATTATGGGAAAGATGTGTGATTAGATTTTCTGCTGTATGTTTCTTTTCTTAAAAGAGCTTGCAGCCTCTGTTCCTCCCTAATGGGCACCTGATTCAGCAAGGGAAGAATAAGGGAATATTGTGTTGAAGCAGGGGAGAATGAGAATCATCAAACATGCAAGGAAAGGGTGGTAGAAATCAACGTATGTGCAAAAGGCTGCGTTAGTCTGTTTTAGCATGTTCACCAAACTGAAGGGGAGAAATGAAAAAAGTGAGAGGGGGAGGGAACCCAAAGAGCAAAATGTGAAATGTTGTTTCAATGTGCGTTTTCATGGATCAAAAGCTACTTTAAGGAAGTGAATTTTGATCCACAGAATTTTGATCCACACCTTAATTGATTGATTGATTGATTGATTGATTGATTGAATTTATACCCCGCACCATCTGGCAACCAGGCCATTCTGGGCAGCTAACAACATGAGCAACAATATTAAAACACGATAAAAATATATTAATACATAACCAAATAGGGTAAATTTGTTAGTCTTAAGGTGCCACAACATTTTGCCCTTTGCGAAATATTCTTCCTTTCCCCCTTTTAATTTGGTCAATGTCATTTTATGTGTTTTCAGTCTGTAATAATTAACTACTATTTGAAGATCCTAGAGAATTAGGATTCCCAAAACATGCCAGTCTTGGAGGCAGGAGAGTACAGCAGACAGAAGAAATATTAAACTACTGTTGCAACAGAGTTCCTAGAATCTGTTATGGATATTATTCACTTGTCAACAGGAGGCTCTCTGCTGGAGATTTCCTTTCTCTCTTTCTTCCACGTTCTCCAATGAATCCATGCTCCTTCTGTCCCCTGAGCCAGATTGTGCCAAGATGTTCTGGAAAAAAGTGGTCCAACAGTCTTCAGTCCAACTTCTTCAGTCTCGACAAGAAGAAGATACAGCAGAATGTATCAAAACACACATGAATGTGTTAGCAAAAGGGGCTGAACCACCTGCTCACAGACTTTAATGCATTCTGCCAAAGTCATGAGTTCTAGCCAGTAACATTGCACCCTACAAGTAAGAAGGATAGAAAAGATAGGGTTCATTTTTTAAAAGTGTGGGGAAAGGCAGGTAACTCCCTATGGCACCACCTCCATTACTGGGTATTTAGTCTACAGGTGTAGTTCTCACTTGTGTACACAAGGTGCTGTGAGTTAGACTGATCTATTCCTAACCTGACAGTATATTGTCCCGTAGGTCTTTTATAGATAAGTACTCATTTAGCATGGCTTCCCTAATTGCATACCCTTCAGAGGTGATGAACTATTGCCCCCATCGTCACCTGCCTGAGAATAATAAGAGACATAGTTTAAATCTAGAAGGTGCCAGGTTGGAAGAAGCTAAACCAGCTTCTAACCCAATTTGTACTGCTCTAATGGAAAGCATGACTGAAGCTGAAATCCAGCACACATTTGCTTGGTAGTAAGCCACATTGAATACATTGTTTTCCTTCTGAGTAGACATAAGACAGTACAGTTCTTTTTTTCTTTTTTTTAGATATTTGGAGTTTAATATTTTTGTTGAATCTCACTATTTATGCTATATGAGTGAGTATAGGCAGCTAGGCTTTGTTTTTAAATGCTGTGAGCTGCCCAGAATAGTACCTCGGCACTGGACGGGCAGGGTATAAATGTAATGAATAAAATAAAATAATAAATACTATAAAGAGAATTAAACAAGATTCAGAGTAGGGGTGAGCAACATCCACAGTTCCAGAGACTACTGTACATATATGCTTTCCTGGACCTTGATGAGCCAGAGTTAGCCCCTCCCACTCCCAAAAACTTTTTCTTTAAAAATATTTTAGTTTACTGCAACAGCCCATCTTCTAGTGGCAACTTTAAAAAAAAGTCTACTTCTGGAGTGGGGCAGGAATACAGGGAGAACATGGGAAATTTGGCCCCATATCGTCAAGAAGGGCACAAGGGATGTTACAGAGAATTTTTTTTATTTTTGTTTTAAATGGGTGTAGGGGTTGTTGGAATGCAAGTAGGGATATTTCTGTTCCTGGCCTAATTTATGAAGTTCCTTTATATCACGTCTTTTGATGTTTAGCATGTAAACACTTTTTTTCCCCTCTGGGTTTTGAGTACATGTTTTCATGACTGCGTGGTATTAGTTTTACTGAAACTACTGCCATATATAATTGCATGTATGTAAGTGGGAGTAGGGGCACCCTTTTAATTTTGGAGTGAGGCACCCTGCTTGGCCCATTAGCTGTCCCGGTTGGTGCAATGTTGTGAGTGTTGTGGTCATCAGGAGAATGTTCCTGTGGGAAAGTGCCTCGTTTCCCAAGCTTGATAAAGCCTCCATAAAACTGGTCCTGGAAAGCAGAAAAATGGATTCTCACATGCTCACTGAATTGTAACAAAGTTCTTTCCAATGGTGAAATGGGTTGGGTCGTCTCCCCCCCCCCCCCCCTTACAACCCGAGTGTCTGTTGAGAGTATGGATTGGTGAAGTCCTTGAATTTTGGTTTGGAAATAATCTGCTGATGCTAAAATATTTCCAGCTGCTGTTTTGAAAGATCCAGGCATAGCTATTTTGTAGCATGATAACTGGAAACTATTGGCCCAGATTTTGTGGGGAGAATATCTGAACCCTTTTGGATACCAAGAAAGTGCCCATCACAGCAGGCGGAGGCCTGAAGCTACCAAAATGTATGCCTGGAAGTCGGTTAATTCCTGACTTTGGAAACATCCCGTGAGAGAAATTTTCTGGCCGCAGGCCGGCCCTCATTAGAACGACGGAATCTTGATTAACTGTTGGCCGCTGCTTCTCCGCAAGCCAGAAAGCGCCCCCTAGCGGCCAGCGGCAACTGCTCTCTTTATTCGCGTCCCGTCAGCCGGCGGCTGCCACGAATTCCGCCTTCCCCCGCCCAGGGGGGGGGGGGCGGCTCACTTCGCGCGTCGGCGCCTTTAAGAAGAGAGCAGCTCGGCAGCTTGACCATCTGGAAGCATCAAAGTTGTCCGGTGTGAGCGCGGAGCGCGGCGGCGGCAGCACCACATGCCTGAAGTCCGATGCCACGGAATTACCCCTGGCAGGCTCGGGCTGGCGCACGGTTTCTCTGGCCAGATCCCAGTCGCAAGAAAGGAGCTGTGCTGGAGGGGAGCGAGGTCCGTCGGGCGGCTTCGCCTTTCCCCCTCGGCTAAAGCCCAGCCGAGCATAGGCAGTGTGCTGACCTCGGCGATGGGGCGCGGGAGGGGCCGGCAACTCCTTTCTGCTGCAGATTTGGCTCCGAGAGGGAAACTCCCTGATGCTGATATTGCTGCCGCTGCCGCCTAAGTCGCTCCGTTGCTGCTGTGCAGTTGTGTGTGTGTGTGTGTGGAGGGGGGGAGAAGGTGGAGCACAGCTGCCAAATAAATAAATAAGGCTTCTCGCTCCCCAGAAAGGCGGCCGAGCCAACAGCGGGAGCAGAGAGCAGAGGAAGCCGCGCAGGGTTGGGCAACGGCAGAGCCGTCACCGAGAAAGCGTCCTTTGCTGCGCTCCGGCCGCCCGGCAGCCCGGGCTCAACCGTGTGAGGCAAAGAGGAAGCGCGTGGGCCGCTCGGGGCTGGCGCTGCAAAGAGAGGGCGGGCGGGCGGGCGCGCGGCGGGGATAGGACAAGCCCAAGCCCCGCCGCCCGAGCTGCGCGTGGGTCGTCTCCTTGGCTAGCCGCGCGTGCGTCGTGCCGGGCGCGGGGGCGCGGGGGGGGGGGAAAGCTGGCGGGAGCTCAGCCCCGAGGAGGGCGAGGGAGACGACACACGCGGGCAAACACACACACACACACGGGCACACGCAAGATGGTCATCCGATTGTCGCCGCTCGCTGGCACGGAGGGAACCTGAGCTGCGGACGGGAGAGGAGATGCGGCAACGACAGCAGCCCTGCTGGCTTGCAGCCCCTGAGATGAGGTGGAGACCCGCCGCCACCGCCGCCGCGCCCGGAGCGGCTCCTTGTTTCCGAAGGTAGCGGGCTTGGAGTGGGAAGGGAGGACGTGACGGCGCTTCTTCCGAGCGCCTTCTGCCCGCGTGCCGGGAGGGTGTGCGCGCGCGTGTGTGAGAGAGAGCGCTCGCGCTCGCTGTGCCGGGTCTCCGGTCAGTACACCGAGGGCGGCGGGGGGGGGGGGGGGTCGTCGTCTGCCTTCTCCCTTTCGGGCCCCTAGAGCAGGAGCGGGGCAGTGGTCGAGAGCGGAGTCGCTGAGCTGGGCTCCTGCCTCACCGGGTTGGCATGCGGTAGAGGGAAGGGCTTTACTTTTGGGGCACACGGTCGAGGTAAGCCTTGCACCGCACCTTTGCCAAAGTCCAGTGTGACACCTTAAAAGATTTGAGAGATCGTACTGTGGTGGAAGGTTTCGTGGGCTACCAGAGCCTCTTTCCTTCTCCATCTGATGCGGGGAAGGCTGTGGTCCGCAAAAGCTTATGTCACAATATTTAAGGTGTAGATTTAGGCAGTTTCCTCCGCGCGCCCCCTCCCTTTGCTAGCATTTAACACAGGTTAGTTAACCCTTAGATTCTGCCAACTGGTCTGTTAACGACTCTGTTGCGTTCGTGGTCCAGCCGGGGTCCCCAGGAGTGGAGTCCAAATTTAATCACACTTTCAGTAGGATTGTAGCCTGAGGAACAGGCAGAGCAGAGGAAGAGCAGACAGTTATAATTAAGAATCAAATAAGGTGGAAAACAAGGTTTGGATGGTTTCTATATCGTGCAGGAGGTTGAAAGGGCTGATCCATAGCTAACAGGTACAGGAAAGGGAAGGAAGAAAATGTCATGTATGTGGGCATCACCCAGAGAACTCAGCATTTTGTTGCCTTTTTTTTTATTAAAGAAAGTTTGTACCAAGGGATAACTAGTCCCAAATGGAAGTTTGGAAGAATTAGTTGGTCTCATTTGAGATTTTGGGTAGCAGAATGACACAGTGTCAGGCAAGGGATATACGCGGTCCAAGGAAAGGTATCCACAACATACTGTGTCTTTTAGGGATTCTTTCTTTAGCCTGCCAGGTGGTAGCAAGTTTCAGGTTTGTCCAGAGCTATGAACCTAGGCTGGAGTGAAGAGATTTTTAGTAGACCACAGTGGGAATCGGCAGGGCTTCCTCTGTTTTGCTGTCTCTGTTTTACATTTTAATTATGCTTAACAGCTGGAGTCACCAGACTTGCATCCTCCCTTCTAATTTCTCACTCTCTCAATGGCTCTTCTCCTGGTGGATTAGGATTTCCCTTACTTGCATATCCAAAACAGTCCCGATAGCTTCCTGGTTTAATTTTGAGGAGGAATCAAAACGCTTGCCTTTCCGTAAGCCCTTTGTTAGAAAGAAGCACTCACAATACATACATGTCTTATAAAATGCTGTGTGTGATCATTATCCTCCACTGCTTGGAGAGGTTCTCCCAAGGAGTATATATACAGAGGGAAGATGCAACATCCATTCTTCTTGTTTGTCATTGTCTGGTCTGTTTTGGGCAATAATTTTAGGGAGGAAGTTAAAGGTCTGACTGAAATGGGAGCATCCCAAAGTTGTCTGGAACACAGATAAGTCACAGAAAATACCTTTCTAGACAAGCAAAGAATGGCACAATAACAAAAGTAAAGTCGTTATTTCTGTTGCGCGGGACCTGACATATTTCCTCAGGAAAGCACATCTGCTTCAGGATATTAGACCCAAATAACAATCTGTTGCTGTTTAGAGGCGGTCACTCTTTCTCCAGCCAGTGGAGCCATTGTCATCGAGGATGAGTGCTGTTTGGAATGTGATCGTATGAGATTCATGAGGACTTTTTGGCTAAAACATGTGGCATTACTCCCTTCTTTCCCCTTGAAGCCAAGGCTTTTCCTGCAGAGGGACTTACTGTAGAGCTGAAATTGAACAGGCTTAAGGCAAAATAGGTGAATGCTATTTGTCACTCTGGATAAAACAGCACATTTTCAGACTTGCAATTTAGACAGTTCCAGGTCTCATACAAATACATTCTTTGTAGAGTGAGTTTTCCCCCTTGAGTGCATACCATCCTATCTGTACCTCTTCTACTAAATGGAGTAAGGTTACTCTCAATCCACAAAGTGTTGTTTTTGTATCTCACTACTGCATTTGAATTTGGACTCTGGAATCATTCTAAAAAGGCTAAAAAGCAATGCAGGCATATGCTGTGTTCTTCTTCTTCCTGAATTCTGTGGAAGAGTTGTTGGAACAAGAATCTATTAAAAAAGAAAAAGATTTTTAATGGAATGTCTCACAACCCAGCTGCCTAGAATTTAGTCAATATTATCCATTACTTATTTCTGTTTCCATGCTCTCTTCAGACTCTATCTGGTCCTAAAAGCTCTGCTTATTTTGACCCATCAACACAAATACTGAACAATCCATGGGGGACAGAAAGAGGAAAAAGCCTTGGCTCTCATCAGTATATTTATTTATTTTATCCATGGTATTTATAAGCCAGTGCATAGAAGTTCTTTGGATGGCTCACAACGAGAAGTGTTAAAAACTCAGTAATAGCGAAGGGAGCAATAGAGTACTAAAACAGCTGCAAAGAGTAAAAGTAGCTTCAAGTTAAATCAGAAGAAGAGGCTGGAGAGAATATTCCACAGCCAGGTTATGATTATTGAAGACCGCTTTCTTCTTTAGCTATCTGCTACCTCTGTTTGAGTTGGGTCATTCAGAGAAGGCAATATCAAGGTCAGAGTAGGTATATGTGGAAAGAACAAGCTATAGTATCTAGGTTAAAGGCAGTATTTACAGTTGTACCTGGAGATGGATTGGAAGCCAGTCCAGATAGCAAAGCATTGACATTCATTGGTAGTCCATGGTCCAAACAGGGACAGCTCATCCCACAGTAGCTAGGTGAGCCCTCCCCCTCTTGGATCTGACATGATGTGTTCATGATGTGTTGCCCTGGTCCACTGAGACATTTTGCAGCCATATGTTCCAAACTGGCCTGCGTTTCTGGTTGTTTCCAAAGACAGACCCATGTACAGTGAGTGCCTTGCAGTAGCGCAAGTGGATATGAAACCATATCTTGCCAGCAGTGGGGGCCTAAGCAGGAAAGCAGAAACAGTATGACTAAAGCTGGTTCTTGTTCAAAGCAGGTTGTTAATATCTGCTTAAAATAACAGGGTCACTTTTTGAATAAACACTTATGAAAGATACTCATGTAGATGCAGAGAACGTTCTGTAGTGCATTAGTGGTGCTGTTGAGTGTTGAAGTAAGGTAGAAATCAGGACAAGCTATAAAGGGCAGATTGAGGAAAAGGGGATTAAGAAACAGTCTGATGGTTGTGATAGGAAATTACTTGCATTCCTTAGTTGAGAAGCTGAAGACAGGCATGAACGAAATGATACATAAGTCCCATATAGGAATCTCTGGCTATTATTAGATAAAACAACTTCTTCCTCTTCCTCTTCCTCCTCCTCTTCTTCTTATGAAGAAAAGCCCCATTGAATCATCAGTCAAGATATTATCTAGAACATGTTTTCCAGACTTTTGAGTCACAACCCTCTTTCATAATAGCCAAGTAACTTGAGACCCCTGCTACAATTGCATAACAAGGCATTTTAATGGCGTAAAGAAGACACATTAAAATAGATTTTTCAGAGTATAATTGTATCCTAATATATTAATATTAATGTAATAATACGTAATCATGAGGATACTGTAAATCTGCCTCTACCAGATAAAAATTAAGAAAAAAAATGTCAATACACTTTGAGTTTAATTTACTTTTGGGATTGTAGAAATGACCTCTCTTCATGTCTCTTCCCCGCAAAAACAAACAAACCCCTCAGTGAAGAGCCTATCTCTCTCAAGCCCAAATAAACACCTCCTCCATGATCCCTGTGCTGCACTACCTCTCTGGTTCTCCTCCCTCACCTTTTTGCCCCTCTTGCCTTCCTCCTCCATGACTCAAGTGGGACCCGGAGGCATCTCCTTGCCCTGGTTCCCCCTCCCTTCACTGTGCCACCATTGCTGCACCCAGAGAAAGAAAGGTACTACTGCTGTGGTGGCAACACCTTTTCGATCCTGCTGCCATCTTGGGTGTCAGCATTCATGGCGTGCACTGTGTGCTCGTTCATTCAGGCCTCTTTGAGCCAGGCTAATGCTCCAGTCCAAAGGGCTGACATCAGTCATCTAAAGGTGGACGTGGAGGAACAGAGAGAAATGAGCAAGAGGGGCTCTTTCAGAGGGGGTAGGAGTGATGTGCATGCATAAAAGGAAAATCCGCCCAAAGGGGTACAGAAATAACTAAGAACTCTAGGTTGCCTTCTATGCTGGTTCAGATTTAAATTATCTATCTGTGAGCCAAGAAGATTAAAATAAACAGCACTGTGCATAACATATTTAATATAACAAGTATAAAAATAATTGCAACTAAAAATAATCATGGTGACCCCCCAGAAAACATTTTGTGACCCCCTTGGGGGGTCCCAACTCCCAGGTTGGGAACCTGTGAAGATGTTAAGAAGGATACATTTGGTACGTTTCCCTCCTCATATGGAGCAGCAGGGCGGGCGCTTTTTAAAGGAGTTGGTGAGAGGGAGGTGCAGGTAATCTTTCCCCACCTGTTGATGCCCTCCTTCAGATGTTTTGCACAGCAAGATGTAATTTCTTCCTCCTAACAACAAGCCAATGTCCTTTCTATTTTTGCCTCTGATGAAAGAAACAAAAATAACCTGCCCTTGAATTCCACAATATATTGGCAAAAATGAGGTTTAGCATAATGGGCTAAACCCGATATTAGTCCCAACTAGAGTAGACCCATTGGAATGAACAGGACTTGTTAATCAACACTAATATAAGTTTCATTGACTTCAGTGGGTCTGCTATACTTGAATATGATTCCCAGTTCAGTGTAGTGTATAGAGTGATGGGCTGGGACTCTGGAGAACAGAGCTCAAATCCCTACTTGGCCATGGAAACTCACTGGGGGAGTGGAACTGGTAAACCCACGCCTTAAATATCTCACTTACCTTGAAAGCCCTATTAGGGTCGCTATAAGTCAGTTTCAACTTGATGATACGGAACACACATGCTCTGCTTGGAACTAAAATAGGATTTAATTTCACAATTTTTGACATTGTAATGAGCACTATGTCTGTTATAACTTTTTATTTCCCATGTTTTGAAAAATGTGTATTGAGGAAAGCCAGCAAGTAAACTCAAAAGTGTCTTTATAGGGGTATATAGTATGAATAGTAAGATGTGGATTGGATTTTCTGAAAAAATACTGTAAAATATCACTGCTGTCCATGCATCTAAGATATGCATTGCAGTCTGATTCTTTGCATATTCAAAATATGTTCACTGTTTTCTTTACAATCTCATGTGTCCTTTTAGAATGGAAAGGTGAAGGTGGATGTGGCTTAGAAATGAAGTGACCCACTCTCTTTGAGCTCCAAACTAAGCCATTTCCTTCCTCTTTCTAATCCCAACCATTCCTAACCCTCTTCTTTTATGGATGGCGAAATGTCTCATGAAATATGTTTGCACCACTCCACCTTACTTGGCATCCAGTTTCTCCTCTTTTGAAATCATTGTGCTGGCTGGGCCACTCCCACCCTCTGAATTTCTCCTCCCTTTTGGATTAGCATAGATATATTTTGATTAACTGAAACAAAAGTGGGGGAGAAGAAGTGTAATTTAATCTCTTGTATTTAATCACATTTTGAATATGACGATCACTAGAACTTAAGTTGTGCAAGAAAATGATTATTCTTAGCTACCAAAGTATGTTAAAGACCTTATAGTAATATAGTTACTTCAAGGACAGAGATTGGGAGGAGTAATGAAAAATGCACTCAAAGACAATGGGAGATGGATTTTAATGGTTGGGGAAAGCAGCAAATGTGGACCAGAGCTTTAAAAGAGACACATAGCAGAGTTTATCTATACATTGCTTACTTCAGTAATGTGGGGGTATACACTGAATTTCTGGCATTTTTACCATTTATAAGCGTTGAGTTAAATAACTTGTGCTGGTCAACTAAAAAAGGAACATTTGCTTTTAACATTATAGTATTCAAGTCCTCATCTTAACTGTCATTTTGGCATATATATGTACACTTATGGCAAAGAAGAAGGCAGAAAACGTTTCAGCTTGTCAGTGAAAAGGCTACTCACTCCTTGGAACTGATTGGAGTGATCCTGTTTGTTCAACATGACTAGCGCGCTTGCTAGGTAGCTTCTTAAGTTCCAGTGGTTTAAGCAAATTCTGCTGTGCTGTAGAGCTGTAAATCATATGTTTAGGTTGATTTTAGGGTGGAATTTCTCTGGTTAGATTCCCCCCCCCCCCCATGGATACTTAAGAGTACCAGCTTGTGCTGTCCTCCTGCAGTCTCTTGACTATGCAAAGAATAAAGCTGTGTCAGAATCTAACTCTTGACATTATGCTTTGCTATCTCCCCTGCTTGTAAGGCGGCAGCATTTCATTTCAAGAAACAAAGTTATCATTCATCCAGGCAGTTAAAGCAACCAGCAAAGCCACAGTTGTTCTCTTCCAGTAGGAGTTGTTTGTTTTGCAAACCAACAGCTTCATGTCTGTGTTTGTGATGATAGGAGCTACTGCGGGCGGGGGGGGGGGGGGAGCATTTGGAGGAGGGGAAGAGAAAAAGGGAGAGATTGTGAGTGGGTGGGTGGATTTCTTGTTGGACAGCATTGCCAGAAGGCCCTGCTGAACTCCAGGATGCCTTTGCCCCTCTGATTTGTGATATGAAAAGCTCATGCAGTCTGGTTTTGAAAGACTAGCCCCATAATCTTCAGAAGACTGCTGTGACTAGGCTTCTTAATGGCGTGGGAAGGGCACTTTGGGTATGTTTTGGAGTCACTGGCCAAAGTCCTATTGAGTAACTATATATGCATGTAATTCAAGGTTGTGCGTGAGATAGTTGTGCTAGTGGCAAGGTGGTAGGGCTATCCCCAAAGCACTCCTGCCAACACATTGTGCATTTGGTCACATTGGGAACACACAACCAGTTGTGCAATTCCCTAGCACGATTCCTTATTGCCAGGTGTAATGCCCAGCACATTTATAGTGGCATAACTTTACATTATGTTGGCATGAACCAGATACTGGCCATTGTTGCTCATCAGTGCAGCTTGTAAGTTGCTGTGATCTACAGCAGTGTAGAAGACAACAGTCCTAGCTATCATTGTGGATTTGATTGAAATCAAATTGATTTAATCACAATTTAAATTTTAAAAATCAGACTTTTTTTGACAATTTAAATTATTATTATTATCATCATCATCATCATCATCATTTAAATAGTTTTTTTAAAAAAACATTGATGTTTATCCACCCTTCTAGCTATCATTTGTATTGAGAAATGTGACTTTACAGTTTCCACTGGTGTGGTTTTGATGAAAAAAGCAAGAGAAATCACATAACCCATTATTAACAAAAGCATTGCATGGCATAGTGTGCTTTAGTACCTGAACCTTTCCCAACCCTGTGCAGATGACAGCATGATGATCCCATTTGTGGTGCTAGAAGACGAGTGGTACAGTGAAGATTTCATGTGCTGATTGCACATGGTGGGTGCCTGTTCAGCTTTCAGTGTCTGACAGCAGTATCTGTAATAAATTCAGAGCTGTCAAAATTAAGACTCCACTGAAATAGGCACTGAAATAGTAGTTTATCCAATCCAGCTTGGGCAGTCATCTGTTTACATACATGTGAGCAGACTACACTCTCCCTCTTTCTGGTTCCTGTATATCTTTGCCAGGTAAGAATAGAGTTACTTGAAAAAATGCCAGCAAGATTGTCCTTTCCAAGCAGAGCTTCCCTTGCAAATTGATTAATATTTCTCTTCATGGCAGTCCAGGGCTGGCCTGACCAGCAGGTGAGAGAGTTATGTCGGAAGGGAGATACTGAGATGTGGCAGCATCGTGTTGGAGAAAAGAGCTGTGTGGCCTGCCCTCCTCTCCCTAAACTAACCTGATACTCTCAATGGTTGCTGTCCCAGTGGCAGTAATGAAGAAAGAATCAACTACCAGTCCGGTCAACTTTTACATAGGGACCGGAGGAGGGAACTGTCTTGTTTTTCTTCTTAGCAGAATCTTTAGGGTTGGCTCTGCCACATTCCAAAAAAAGGTTAATAATAATAATAATAATAATAATAATAATAATAATAATAATAATAATAATAATAATTGTGTGCCATCACATTATCTGACTTATGGCAACTCTTTCCAGGGTTTCCTAGGTTTAAACTACTCAGAAACTTCTGAGACATCCTAGGACTGTGTAGACTTCCCCAAGGCTACAAAGGCTAGCTCTGCTCCTGGAAGGCCCAGTGGGATTAGGCAGATTTTGTGTGTGTGTGTGTGTGTGTGTGTGTTAGTTTTAGTTTTGTTCATGTGCTCCCATTCTCTTGTGTGGGGAAAAAAGTGGGACTTGGTTCCATCCAGTTCACTCTTCTGCGTAGTTTTGAGGAGGGAGGGGACCTATACAAATGGGCCATACAGGTAGCTATCAGGAACAACTTGATTGCCTTGCCCTAGCAATCGTGGTATTTACACAACTACTGCAGCAGAGGCAAGCAGCATTCATGTTCCCACAGGTATGTACAGTTCTTGGAAAAGTTACTTTTTTGAACTATAGCTTCTACAGTCGCCATCTGGAAGAATTGAAGTCCAAAATGTAACTTTTCTAAGCTCTTACACTGTGTAAATGGGGCCTATACCTAAATTAATATTATGCCCTATGTGGCATAATACGTGGTGGTGCTGCGGGTTAAGCCGCTGAAGCCTCTGTGCTGCAAGGTCAGAAGACCTGCAGTCGTAAGATCGAATCCACGCGACGGAGTAAGCCCCCGTCGCTTGTCCCAGCTCCCGCCAACCTAGCGGTTCGAAAGCATGCAAAATGCAAAAATGCGAGTAGATAAATAGGTACCACCTCAGTGGGAAGGTAAATGGCGTTCCGTGTCTAGTCACGCTGGCCACGTGACCATGGAGGATTGTCTGCGGACAAACGCTAGCTCTATGTGTTGGAAACGGAGATGAGCACCGCCGCCTAGAGTCGGACATGACTGGACTAAATGTCAAGGGGAACCTTTACCGTTACCTATGTATTCTAGGGCTGGGATCAACTCAGGGTAAAGCCTCTCAGTTCCCTAGTGTAAAAATCATTGGATGTTGTTAAGACAATCAAGGGAAGCCTTTCTCTCAGTCCCACCACCTTCACAGGTGTGTTTGGTGGGGACATGGGAGAAGGCCTTCTCTGTCACTGCTCCCAGACTCTCTGGAACTCCTCCCACTGGAGGCCAGGCTGGTCCCATCTTTACTGTCCTTCCGCCAGCAGATGGAGCCCTTTCTTTTCAGGCAAGCTTTCTGTTAGCGATTGGCTGCCTGAGAAAGGTTTTTAAACGGATTATTGTGCTTTGTTGCTTTGAATGTGGTTTCGGTGTTGATTTTGTTTACAGTTTTGGTGTGGTATTTGTTTCTTTTTAAATATTTGTTTACTTACTGTTTTTAGCTTTTAAATATTATCTTTTACTGATGCAAGTCAACCTAGATCCTTTTTCAGGAGAAAGATGAGGTACAAACAAACAGATATTGGTTACTCCAAAGGATTTAAGTTTTATTTCATAGATGGGAATTATTAGAATCATAGAGTTGGAGCTGTCCTAGTCCAGTGATGGGAAACAGTTAGCCATCAAGTTGTTTTGGACTACAATTCCCACAGTTACTTATAATTTGCTGTGCTGGCTGGGGATTCTTGGAACTGAAGTCCAAAACATCTACTAGGCCAAGTGGTTCCTCATCACTACCTTAGTCCAAGCTCAGTTCAGAACAAGCTCTGCAATATAGGATACGGTTACAGCATTCCTGGTTATTTGATTTACCCTCATGTGCTAGGGTGGGTCAGGTTGGTCCCCTGGGATCATATTTTGTTGCAGAATCGACATAGAACTAGATTTATAATGTAGGCACTCTAGCCTTGTCACCATAACAAATGTAAATTGTCACAGATTTCAGCCACTTGCTGTGTACTTTTTCTTTTGGCTAGTAAACAATAAAAAAAACCTGGAAAAAATTCTCAACAAATCTATAGCCTTTTCACATTGAGATAACCTAGGAGGAAAAAACAAAGTCCCATGCTGTTTTTAAAGTGGAGTGTGATACCAAGAATCAGAAGTGGCATTCTCTGTTTGTCAGTAGGTTGGCTCAAGTAGCAGGATACTTTGGAATTCCTGGTAGGTTCAGAAAATAAACAAAGTGTACAATAAAACTTTCAACTAACTCTAACTCACAACATTAACCCTTGTGATAATCCTCTATACATTGGAAATCTCACTGGGATCAGAAAATACTTCACAGTTCACTCAATGGAAGTTTAAAAAATCTGGTGCATGAGGACTAATTGTTGTTGCCACATGGTGTCAAGTTGCTTCTTATATATGGGAATCTTGTGAATTTGCTGGTCTCTGAAAGGTCCTATCATTAACAGCCCAGCTTAGGGCTTGCAGACTAAAAAGTATGGATTCCTGTAATGTGCTGATTCATCTCATGTTATGTCTTCCTCCTTTCCTACTATTTCAACTCTTCATTGCATTGTTGTCTTTTCCAGTGAATATATTATTAGAATATATCTAAAGTATGATAGCCTCAATTTTAGCCATTTTTGTATCTATCGAGTGTTCAGGCTTGATTTGATCTAGAAACCCCCCCCCCCCTTTTGTGTCTTTTTGGCATTCATATGGTATCTATAAAGTTTTTCTGCAATATGACGTTTTGCAGAAATAGATTTTTTTTCCCCTGTTTGTTTTTCTTATTATCCAACTTTCACATTTGTACATAGCAGTCAAGAATACACACATACGGATGCTCTTGGCCTTTGTCCAGCAACACATACTTAAACTTAGGATGTTTTCTAGTTCCTTCATACCTACTGTTCCCAGTCTCAGTCTTCTTCCAATTTCTTAGCTGAAGTTTCTGTTTGTTTTAATGATAGGATCATTTTGATTTCTTCATTGCCAGCATTGAAGTTATGTAACTTGCGGGTTGATTTTTTCTACCGAAAGAGAAGCCACTACCTTCTGAAGCAGTTTGCTCCATTATCAATAGCTCTTCAATTTAGGAAGTTTTTTCTAATGGTAATCTGAAATCCACCTTTTTGCAATTTCTGTGAATGGGCTCTAGCCCTCCGTTGTTTTCCATTTCTGCTTGACAGCCCCTCTTTATTCATATCAGAGCATTGTGCCATTTAAAATTATGGACATATATGCAATATAGATAAAGTTCAAACAGATTTAAAATGTTAAAATGATTTGACTATTTTTTATCCAGAGGCAGGCTACTTCAGTCACTTTATCTCAGCCATTTACTAGATCATACATGTGCTCGGGCATAAATTGCATGCACATAAAAGCTACATTGATTGAATTTCTCCACAGAAAATTTGTCTTGTATCCAAGTAACCCCATTTTGCTTGATTATTCTTTGATCTTTTTACTTCTTACTTTACTTTGAAGTCTATAAAGTGACTTCCAGATGGTCCAGCTAGAATCTTGTCCTGATGGGAGACACTCTTTAGCATTCATTCATTCAGCACAGTGTATTGTTTTTGTTCTCCATAGGTTTAATCTGGTCTCTTCTAGTTTAATATTTAAGCTTGAAATGTCTGCAGAAAACTTTTCTTTAATTTAGCCATTGTTTAGGTGATTGGTGTCCATGATGTGAATGGGTTTGGTGCTGTATTACTTTATTTCATTCATATTTGCTAGTACCTCTCAACCTTGAGGGGCAATGCCAACCAAATAATGGACTTCTTCAATGGGAGTAGGTTTCAGGCACCCAGTAATAATCTTTCATGATTCATTAAGAGCCATATCCTGTTGTTTGGCATGTGCCTATTTATACTAGGGTGTATTAAAATCAATGGTTTTTAATTTAAAAAAATTTAAAAAATCAGATTTTTAAAATTTAAATCGGATTTTTAAAATTTGAATTGGATTTATTGTAATGAAATGCTTTTGGAGGAAAATCTATCTAAAGATAGTTTTCTGTTTAAGATACATTGTAGCTCAAAGATTATTCAGCATGAAATAGAGCTTAGCTGTGTAGTTATGTAGCATGAGGCTGTATATTCATGCAATATTTACATTTTTTGTAAACTAATTCAATTAATCCAGGTTATCCAAGTTGAGATAACATGCACTTTTTCACAGTAAAAATGGTATAAAATAATCGAAGTTCAGTAAAAGAATCTGATCCCATTGTTGTTTTGCAAATCTACCCTGTTTCCCCGAAAATAAGACAGGGTCTAATATTAATTTTTGCTCCAAAAACGCATTAGGGCTTATTTTCAGGGGATGTTTAATTTTTTTCATGTACAACAATCTACATTTATTCAGTCATGTCATCTTCTTCTGGTTGCTGCACAATGGTGAAGGGCGGGGTTTCACTTAAATGGGTCTTATTTTTGGGGTAGGGCTTATATTACGAGCATCCTGAAAAATCATACTAGGGCTTATTTTCAGGTTAGGTCTTATTTTAGGGGAAACAGGGTATGTGCAAACAATGAACACATCACAGTAGGACCATGGGTTCCAAGCCTCCCTGCGAATGCCGAATAACGCGGATGTAGTGAACGCTATACATTGCATAGTCCCTGGATCTCTCTAGTGCCCAGTTCTGGCAAATGCACCCTGGAAATACATATAATAAACACTGTTTAATAAACATTGATGTTTAAGCAAATACAAGAATATGTATGTTGTATAATGTTATTGTTTTAGTTAAATAAAACCATTTTAAGTATTTATTTATTTATTTATTTTATTTAAAATATTTCTATCCTGCCATTCTCCCCAAAAGGACTCAAAGTGGTTTACATCATTAAAACAGTATTTAAAAGCTAAAAAGAGTAAGTATACAAGTACCGTGTTTCCCCGAAAATAAGACAGGGTCTTATATTAATTTTTGCTCCCAAAAACGCATTAGGGCTTATTTTCAGGGGATGTTTTATGTTTTTTCATGTACAACAATCTACATTCATTCAGATACAGCCATGTCATCATCTTCTGGTTGCTGCACAATGGTGGAGGGCGGGGTTTCACTTAACTGGGGCTTACTTTTGGAGTAGGGCTTATATTACGAGCATCCTGAAAAATCATACTATGGCTTATTTTCAGGTTAGGTCTTATTTTCGGGGAAACAGGGTAGTTCTTCAAATATGAGTGATTAACCTATTGAACTCACATCAGTTCTGATATAGCTGTTTTACTAATCTGACAGGTTATTATTCTAAATATGAAATCTTCATCTGGTTGCAAATATTAAAGATTATAACTATCAGCAAGAATGAGTCTTTACATTTAAAAATCATGATTTAAATCAAGTCTTACTGATTTAAATCATGATTTAAATTGACTTGATTTAAATCAAATCCACTCAGATTTATACCATATGACACTAGCATATTTTGCTGTGGAGTAGCACAGGGACAAAGCTGTTGTTCTTATTGTTTGTGGGTGAGCATCCCAATCTGACCCAGCCAATTTCCTGTTATTTCTGGTGACAACTTCCTTTTCAATGTTTTAACAATTTTTTTTTGTAGGTCAGGGTTCGATCCAGAGTGATGCCCAAATACTTTGGAGTGCGGCAGTGTTACAAAATTTTGCCTTCTCAGTTAACTCTGAGCTTTCTCTCTGATTCTCAGTTCTTTAAGTGGAAGGCACAGACCTGTGTTTTTAAAGGGTTTGATTTCACTGATTGTTTTTATAATATAAGAATATACCTTCTAATGCAGAGGTTAGCTGGTGCTCTATGGAATTAAAAAATTCTCCTTGGACTGTCAAGGCAAGAATATCAGCATAGATGAAACTCCTGGAGTATGGGAACATTGGTTGATAATTTGTGTAAATGTTAAAAAGTTGTGGTGCCAGGACGCTACCTTGTAGGAGACTGATTCTTTGATTTCTCCAGTGATTATGCCTTTCTTGAAATTCAATGAGGAATATTTGGTTTTGAAGTAGAACGGTGACCATTTCTGTTAGTCCATGATCTTTAGTAAGGAGGTAGAGCTTTCTGTGCAGGAATTGATGGTGGACAGTATCATATGCCACTGTAATAGCTGCTGCTCCAGATATTTTATGCTTGGAGCCTCCCCGAAGAGTGGAAAGCATTTCGAGTACACTTAGGGATCCCCTGAGCAATGGTGTGCAGCTGGCTAATCCTTTCTATCCAGAAATGATGCAAAGTAAACCCTCGGATAGTTAAGGAGCATTGTAATCTCTTCCTTTATTTTTCTCTTCTCCAGGCTAAATATATCCAGCTCTTTCAACTGTAGGACCTGTTTCCAGACCTAGCACTATCTTGGTTGCTCTTTGGACATGATCCATCTTGTCAATGGCCTTAAAAGGTGGGTGGGCCTTGGAAATTTTTATCAGTGTCAATTCCACATTGACCTCATAATGACTTTCCTCACACAATTGTTGAGAAGCTGAATTAGATAATGGAAATATGGGTTAGCTGCACTGATGCTTGGGTGACCAAGAAGGCTGAAATATGAATCCTTAGCTTTTTTGAAAAAGGTGATGGGCTCTGTAAAGAGAAGGTGCTGGATGTTAAAACACATTATTTCTCCACTTGTTGTTGAAAGGTGCTCATCTTGTTTCTGAGATCAGGTTTTGAGCAGAGTGAATTTACATTTCAGTTTATCAAAACTAAGAAAACATTTCTTTTTCACCTTTGACAAACACTTCAATTTAAATTCCTACTTGAAAGTGTTTGGAAAATTACTTTTTCATTTCTCTGAAAGGCAGGTGCTATACCCCAAATATTCCAGCAGTTGAAAGTTTAATATGAATAGCAGTGTTGCATACTATAGGGGAGGCAGCGGTGTGAATTTTATGGGTTCCATATAAACACTTGAACTTTGAATATGGTGCTGTGTACATTCAGGTGTGTCAAACATACAAAAATGACTGCCAGCTTGGCTCATCTTCCATAGTAACCTGATGTATACCTTTTAATAAATATGCTTCTGTTCTGACTCTCAGAAGATGCGGCAGTCTAATGTTGGATGGCTCTGGTGTGGGCTTGAGCCACGTGTGTTCTTGCATTCCCCTTTGTTTACATAACACTGTGTAGGGTGAGCATGTCCACTTTTATGGACAGAACACCTTTCATTCTTATTCCTTCTGAATCCTAAATCTCTTGGAACTTTTGCTATTGACAATCATGTTTAGAGCCAGCCCCAAAGCCCTGAGTCACTGTATTGTTTCCATGGAAACAGACTTGTTCATTATAGTTGGTTTTAGGGGCAGTGAAAATATTAGTAGAAATGCTGCTAGGAGTTGGGTGACTGCCAAAATTATATTGGCAAGAGGGATGGGCAGGATTTCACTGTGTTGAGTGAGGGGCTCATACTTTGTCCTCAACAACATCAGTAGGCAGTGTTGTGTGAAATTCTTCAGAGATGAGGGAGGGGACAGGAAGAGTGTGAGGGAGAAAATGGCCATCTAATTTCCAGGTACATGTCCTACTCATGCTATTTCAATACATGACCTGTTGCTGTGAAGTCTTTAGTCTTTTCTTTGTGTTCTCGTTGCTGGCAAGGACCAAAAGAAGTTACAGGAACATCCAATTATAAGTGTAAAGGCGCAATGGGAGATAATAGTGAAGTGAGTCAGCAAGCTGGATGGCATCAGGTGTGTCTGCTGTTTCCAGTTGTTTGTTGGCGCACAGTAATTCCCATGTGCTTCCTATGGTTGCTCATAAAAACAAAATCAAGATAAGCCATTTTATTGTTAAAACCAGCATCACATCTTAGCTTGGAATCATTTGCTTAAATCTTTTTGCTCGGTATAATAAATTGCTATAGAGTAGGCCTATTGAATTAGTGAGGATCTGGCGAGTCAGCTCCTCTATAAATTCCATTGATTCAAATTGGCCTACTCTAGTTGCATTTTACTACACTAAAGTAAGTTGCAGCTAGAATAGAATTGAACTTACAGAGGAGCCAACTCACCAAATCCCCAGTGATTCAAAGGGCCTACTCTAGCGTGACTTAGTACACTAAGCAACAGGATTTCAGCCATTATATCTACTTGTTATCTTACCCAGCTTCACAGTGGTCCACGTATGATGGGTTCCATAAATGGAATACAGTCCATGCTGGAATGAAAAAAAAGACAATACAACTTGATCCAAAAACAGCAACAACAAAACCCAGAAGTCTCTTATATTGCTGTTTCCATAAGGCTAACATTGCTGTGTGTCTTGCAGATGTTTGTGTTTTGTTGCATGTACCTATTCCAGAAAGGTGTACTTATACCACATCTACACTGCATGTCATAGCTATCTACAAACAGATGTATTTTTACTCTTCTGTTTATGTGAAATAGAAGTATAAAATTGGAGATGTGAAATACAGTGGGGTGGGGCATTTTTCTTCCTGTTACCTCTTGGGCTTTTTTATTGTTTTTAAATCAAGATGAAAGAGACAATAGCATTATGAGTTCCCATTCCAAGGAAGTGGTTTTATCCAAAGCACGCAAAAATCTTTATGGGGAATAATTGCAATGTCCTAAATCCAATTTAGCATCAATTACACTTGTTACATGCGTTCAAGTCTGATCCCACTTGTAGTGACCCTAACAGAGCTTTCAAGGTAAGTGAGATATTTAAAGATTGGTTTTACCAGTTCCACATCCCCAATTTCCATGTCTGAGTGGGAATTTGAACCCAGGCCTCCTCAGTTTCGGTACATTACTCTTATCTACTACACCACATTGGGTGGCTCTGTAAATTTTAGTAGATCTATTGAATTAGTTGGTGGATGGTGAGTCTGTATGTCTGTAAATCCACGTGATTTGATGGCTCTATTATAGCTGAAGTTGTCATAGGGCCCCAGTCCCATGTTCACTCCTAATATGTTTTGGCTGCTTATCCAGTGGGATCCCATTGCGAGTGGACATCAGACATTACATTACATTTATTCTCTCCTGCTCTCTTCTGCACGTTCCCTTGCCTTTAATTATTTCTTGATAGAATCCTCCCTATTTTAATTTTATCTCTGCATTTCCCATTTAAGAAAAACAGTGGATTTAAGCTGTATACAAAAATGCAGAAATATGTATAATTATAATTTTGTGATCCTGTGGTATGACTTAGATACCCAGTAATGGATAGAGTCATGGACTAAGATTCAGGAGATACCTGGCTTAGCATCCCTACTCAGCCATAGAAACTCACTAGGGTGGTGGTGCTGGCACTGATGAAATTACTCAAATATCTGATTTATCTTGAAAGTCCAATTAAGATTGCTCTGTGTTGATTCTGACGTTACAATACATAAGGCATATATGCACGGCAGTGGTCTCTAGTTCAGAGTTTGGAAACATCTGGGTCATATGCAGCCCCAAGGCCATTTTTATATCCCCTTCTGAGCTGTCTCATTACTGCCAGAATTGGTTGTTGGTGTTATGAGCTTTTAAGTCACTGACTTATAGCGACTGTAATAGGGCTTTCAAGGTAAGTGGGTTATTTAAGAAGTGGTTTTACCAGTACCACATCATGAAAACCTGGCCATTGCTCTATTTTTTGTCACTCCGTCACCCACTGCAGACCCATCTGTTTCATCAGCCATCACATTAAGAGAGTGCCTCAAATGTTATAAGGCAATCAGTGCAGCTCTACAACCCAAAGGCATCACCCATCCCTGGTCTAATGACTGTTGCTGGGGCTGCTTGCTCGGTAATGCTTTTGTGTGAGAAGCACCTGACACAGACAGGCAAGAGGGCTAAGCCCATTTCTGGGTGAAACAGCATACTTCTCATTTTGTTCACATGTTCATTATAGGAATTTGGTAGCTGAAGATGTTTGACATTTCTCTGTGTCTAGCTGAAAAACATTCCGTTTTAGGGATACATGCATATTCCTGTAGGAAGATGTAGAATGGTCTGCAACTGATTGGTACTCAGATTTACTTTTCATAGTAGCGAAAATCTTATTTGTGTAAAGTTATGTAGTGGAAGCTAATGATGTCATTAGCTGGCACTGGTAACATTTAACAAAAACTAATTAAAAATCCCCTCTTGTTTTAGATTCTGAGGCACCTTAAGGCTGCCTTTTGCCCTGGGGAAGCTTTTGGGAGCCTTGGGAAGAGGGTCATCAGCTTCTACTGCATAACTTTACACGGACAGGATTTTGTCTACTATTAAAATAAATCTGAGTGAGTAATAATAATCAGCTGCAGCCAAATGAATGGCTCTCTTTGCATCCCACCAAGATTCTACCCATTATTTGATATATTCTTTGTCAACACAGAGTTTTTTATTTGAACTTCACACAGCACCAGACTACTCAGCTTTTATTTTCTTGGGGAACAATGTGCCAGGTGGTCTTCAAAGCTACATCTAGTCTTGGATGGAGATCTTCTTTGTTCATTTCAGAAGCAATCCAGTAGTATTTCCCCAGTGGAAGGATCATCCAAGATGGTGCTGTTGTTGCCTAAGAGATGACTAAATGGGCTCACAGCCATTGCATTCTTCAGTGAGGCTCCTTTTGTATCCCCCTGGATGGAGATGAGCTGCAAGCACACAATTGAAGAACAATGTCCTGCAGCCCTATAATTCTCAACTTTTGGTTCTCCAGATGCTTAGGACTTTTAACTCCCTAGCCATTATGCATGCTGGTTGGAGCTTGTGAGAGCTGAAAGTCAAAAACATCTGGAGAATCAAAGGTTAAGAACCATTGCTTTAGTTAGCCCACGCTCCTATTTCTGATGCAGTGTCAGATGTTAAGATACCTACCGATTTCCCAGCAGCTTATGATTTCATCTCTCCTAAGCTCTGCATGTGAAGCAAGCAATAGCTGCAATAAAACTGAAATGCACAGCTTGAAGATAAAAAGATGTGTGGGGGTTCAAGAATTGAATGAAAGATAAGAAGCCATGTTGATTGTGGGCCAAATGAGAAGTGATGGGAGATCTGTGAATGGGTTCTTCTTTGGTCTAAAATAAGAATAAAATAAAATAAAATTCTAAAATAAAATTCATTTATCAGTCTCTGTCTGTGTATATGTGTGTATGCAGTTAAGATCAGAGCCACAGTGCTGGGGGAAGGGGGGTATCTTCGACTTTCTGCACTATTTTCCCATTTGCCTCTTTGACCCATTAAAAAAGTCCAGGGATTGGGGACAGATGCAAATATCACTCTATTCTTCTATCGGCTTTGTTTGTTCACTGACCATGAGGCATGCTTTTTTAAAGGGCATCTGACAATAATAAGTAATCAGCACCCTAGGTGAAACTATTAAGAGAGGCTGAAAATCAAATTCTATGATTTTCTGCTGGATTGTGTATACTCATCCTGGTGGAGATACCTTTTCAGTGACCAAAAAATTATATGCAACAGAGGTACAGTCTTATATAAATATAATTGCAAACATGTCACTGCATTAATTTCCTGTGTGGATATAACATAATTTTTATTGATGTATGACAGAAACTTTCCATAGCTGTCAAGCAAGCTATTGTGCAGTATATGAGAATCTTCAGAAATCAGGCAGCGTTTTGATGACAATGCAGTTTGCTGGTATCTGATATAAGCTCCTTATTTTGCCACAGTTCCCCTTCTTAACGTAGAGTTAAATGAATCTTCATGAGGGGTTTGTTTTCTACTTTAAGTGCATGTTAATATAGTTCATATATTGGTGTACTTTTTAAAAGTGACCCCATGGTGCTATGGTTAAACTGCAGTACTGCTGTCAAGCCTCTGCTCATGACTTGAGTTTGATTTTTAATGGGTTCAGGTAGCTGGGTCAAGGTTGACTCAGGTTTCCATCCTTCCGAGGTCAGTAAAATGAGTATTCAGTTCACGGGGGAGCAAAGTGTTCCTTGCATAATTGTGTTGTAAACCATTCATAGAGTGCTCTAGCACTATAGGGCAGCATATAGGTTGAAACAACAATATGCTTTTTTAAAAATTGAAAGAATGTTCGCCTTATAAACATTCATTCATTTTTTGAAAAAGGATATAGTTTGAATATTAGTTTGTTTTAATTTGAACGAATGTTTGCCTTATAAAGCTGGCTGGATAACTCAGTGTCTGTGAAGCCAGAGGTTGGGCATTCAGTTCCCGACTATGCATCCCAGAAGAGCCAGCCTGTGTGGTCTTGGGCAAGCTTAACAGCTCCGAGTGCTCCCAAAAGAAGTGAATGGTAAACCACTTTTGAGTACTCTCTTACTTTGAAAACCCTTGAAAGGATCACCACAAAACTGACTTGACACACATTTATTGCTATTATTATTTACATTATAACTATTTGTACAAATCAAATTAGAATGCACACATTTTAGTAGTAACAGCTGTCATTCGGTAATGAAGTCTGTCAAAAAGTGTGTACTTGAAATCAGAAAACATGCAAGAAAACCAAAGGCATGGTTACATGTTGGAAAAAAACTTTTGAATCTGGCTTAGCATGCTCAATATAGATTTTAAAAATTCTGACTACAGAAACATGGATTTTTATTTTTGCCTGAGAAGCATCTCTTTTTTTATTGGAAAGAAAGATATTTTACTTGGCTGCAAGAGGGTCATTTATTTTAAATTGTTTGCGAAATCAATTCATTTTGAATCATTTCAGCATAGGTGAACTCTTCTGTCAGTGTAAATTGCATCAAATAATGGATGCCAGAATCATGAGTTTTGGGCTGCAGTGAAACTTTGCAGTCCAATCTGTTATTATTTCTATTTGTAATGTTGAAATAGTGCTATCCTACTCTGAAAGAAATTTTAAAAAATAAAATACATTTTATAAATAACACTGCCATTGGCAGCAGTGAGTGGCTGTGAGAGACAGCCAGTGTGAGGGCAAGCAGGCACCACAAACTTGTTGTATTTGAGACTTTGTCTTGCATCTGCCTGGCCTTGCACCGGCTGCCTCTCATAGCCACGATGCTGCCACCAATAACATTTTTATAATTTGTTCTATTTTTTCTTTCTTTCAAAGTGGGATAGTGCTATTTCAGTATTACAGATAGAAATATATATATATATATATATATATAAAACAGATCAGACTGCAAGGTTTTCCTGCAGCCTGAACCCCCTGATTCTGGCATCCATTACTTTCCAAACTATACACAGTTGAGCCCATATACAAGGGTGGGTGCAGGACAAAGCCTGAGAGGCAACAATTTTAAAAGCCCATGTAACCCCTTGGAGATTAAAAGTTGTCCCAAGAGGACGTGCACACCGACTCAAAAACCACATTGCTACATGACTTTAAACTGACTTCAAAAACCCTGATTCACCACCCAATTTATTTCAATAGTGTAACCATGCCCCAAGTTAGGGATTAATAATCATTCTTCATGCTGCTAGAGAGATTTAGAGAAGGTTGACATCTGTCTCCACTTCAGAAAGAGGGTAGCCTCTTTTTCCTTAGCATTAGACACATGTCTGTCTTAATATATGATGGAAATTTGAAAACAAAACAATAGCCACTGGAATGCAGGAGAGAGAGTGCACTATGATCATCTTTAATATTTACATATGTAAAACCTGGTTCTTCTTCGTGGCCTCTGTGAATCACACTGTGGGTGATCCGCGCCTGCGAGGAGCCTCTTCGGAATATTCTAGAGCTTCTGCGGTAGCAAAAATCACATTAGAATAGACCCCTCCCCCTCGGTATAAGTACCTTGGTGCCAGGACTCTCCTTTCAGTTTCTTTCAACCGCCGCGTTGAAGAGCCTCGTACGTCTATCTTATGTGAGTCTGAAAGTGAAACAAGTCCTTTTTACTGCTGAACTTAAATTTTTTTCTCTTTATTATTAATCAAAGATACATATACGAACTGTTTTTAGTTTTCTTCTCCGTGCCTCGGCCTCCGGCCGTCGTACCCCCCCTGGCCCTCCCTCGCTCTGATTTTTCTTTTTCTTCTCTTTATTGTTCATGGTCCCTTTGGGCCCGTTCAAGCACTGCGTGATTTGCGATAACAAGATCCCTCTATCGGATGGTCACGCAAAGTGCCTTTTTTGTTTAGGCAAGGCGCATCAAATCTCCTCGTGCCCTCATTGTAAAAATTTCAAACGAGGAGTCCTCCGTTCTCGCCTATCTCGACTCAAACTCCACCTCTGGGAACAGTCTTTGCAACTGGAAAAACCTATGGCTCAAACTACGTGTAAAACCACCTCACAAGCTAAAGCCATGGAAAAAGCCATTGCAGAATCATCGAAACATCGTTCCTCTGCTACTCCATCTCACTCTGATGTGCCTTCCACTTCATCAAAAACTTCTAAGACGCACAGATCTAAACAGCCGACATCGAAAACTTCGACATCGAAGCCTTCCAGAAAGCGAAAGCCTCCTCCTGATCCGGTTCCCGGTCCCCCGCAACCGAAGCAATCTAAACAAACCAAATCAAAGACCCCGGCAGTCCCTCCACAGCAGGTTTCCGAACCCGGCTATTTAATTTCTGTAGGTTCATCCTCTGATGATGAAGGACTTCCATCTCATCAACTGACTTCTCAGTCACTGACATGGGACGAGCGAGTAAACCATCTTACTTCCTCGCCTAATAGTCCCCATCATTCTATCTCTCATCCTAATCCATCCACTGACGCCTCCCCAGAGAGAGAGGAACCTGAGCCTCAGCCGGACACAGTGCCCTATTCTATGCCATTGGGCCGGCCTCCATGGCCACTGGCGCGCTATCAGGTGCATCCAGCATATGAGGCAATTCCACAAGCGCGTGTCGATCAATCCCGCACACAGCATGCTCATCGGGTAGACATTTGCCCCGATCAGTGCTTCTCTAACCTGATGGCTGTGGATGCTTGACCGGCTGCCTCCTCCAGTCCAGTATTAGCATCGCGTCAAAAACCTCCATCTCGACAACCTTCATTGTCGAAGAGGCCTTATCACTCAGAGGCACGCAGCCATCATATGACTCTTCATCAACCACCGGCGAAAATCAGGGCAGTTGAGAAACACGCTTCCACCCGCAAAGCATTCGCAGCCCCTGTGACTACATATTTTCCAGCTCAAAATGAAGGAAATCACTCCTCTCGCTCGGCATCTCGAGCCTCGATTTACTCTACAGACCTACCTGTGCGTCCACCGAATCGGCCTCAGCCGCCTTTTCGACACCATAGAGACACTGGTTCCGATATCGATGACCCTTGATATCCATCCTGGTCCATGGACGCCCACTTCGATCTTTCTTGGTTGCTAGCCCTCAACAACGGCACCAACCTAGACACACAGTCTGTCAATATCGAGACGCAGACTTCGACACCGAGATCCCATCTGGTTTACCTCTGTCCATGGACGCGCCTTCGACATCGATACCGGTCGACAACTCTCGACGTCGACAAATGTCCATGGACATGCCACACTCTTCAGTGGCAGACCACTGTCAACATTACTATGATCAACATCCTCTCGACACCGAGGTCGATCGACATTCTATCGACTCCAGGCTCGATCCCGAGGTCTCAGAACATGGTTCTCGACCACAAACTCCATCTGTGCTTCTCACATCGCCAGATTCCGACCTCTCAGATGTAGATCCTCCATCCCCAGCAGAGGATTTCCAAACTTACATTAAACTCATGATCCGCATGGCTAAGTCATTGGATCTTCAAATCCATCGCCCCACAACCGAACCGGCGGATCACCTTTATGATCCTATTTCTAAGGACACAATTACCCCAGTCCATATTTCCATGCTACCATCTCTTCTTAACACTGCTCAGCGATCTTGGACTAAACCAGCCTCCTCTCACTCAGTCTTGAAAAGAATCGATAATCTCTATAGGATACACGACCCTGGAGCACTTTTTCTCCAGAAACAGCTGGCCCCAGATTCGATATTTGTCGAGGCCTCACAATCGCGATCTCGACACCGACAGTCCCTTATCCCACCTAACAAAGACAGTCAAAGAATCGACTCTATGGGCAGGTGGCTTTACTCATCAGCGGCTTTTACTATGAGGGTAGCTAACTACCAAGGAGCTATGGGGGCATATCAACGCTTTCTTTGGGATAACATGGCCACTTTTCTTGACTCGTTACCAGAAGACAAAAAAGTATTAGCACAAACTTTCCAACAGGAGGGTCTCTCTGTTGCCAAACAGCAAATGTTCTCTGCCAAACACACGGTAGACGCCACGGCTCAACTGCTCAGACGTTTCTCCTGGCTAAGAACAGCCGGCCTCGCGGAAGATGCCCGAGCATGTATTGAAGACCTCCCATTTGATGGCACCGATATCTTTAATGCTGAAACTGATGACATCTTAGAAAACGTTCAGAAGAAACGTTCCGCTGCCAAAAGATGGGGCATCTATCCCACTTATCAACAGCGCCCCCAACGCAATCAATGGAGGCGACCTTACAATTCCGATCAGAGGTTCCAACATGAACCCCAACGTCAGAACTTCTACACACCATACTTTAAACAACAACAATACAAACAAAAACCTCTCCAGCAACCTATCCAAAGGCGCAATGACCGCAAACCCAGACATCATGTTTGATGTTTTCCCGACCGAGATTGCAAATCCTCTGGAAACACTTACCTGCCTGGCAATCCATCCATCCTGGCAATCCATCACCAACACCTGGGTTCTTTCCATTGTCCAAAACGGATACTGCATCCATTTCCATCAACTTCCTCCATCGCATCACATCGTCACTCCACCGTCCCAAACTCTACAAGAAGAGATAAAAAATTTACTCATCAAGGACGCAATAGAACCTATACAACAAAACAACAACGGTTTTCTCTCTCGTTATTTCACCTTCCCCAAAAAGGACGGAGGTTTATGACCTATTCTAGACCTCAGAGAACTCAATCAATATGTCATCACCACAAAATTCCGTATGGTAACCCTCGAATCTGTTCTACCTCTTCTCAGAAAAAACGACTGGTTCACAGTCATAGATCTACGAGATGCATACTTCCACATCTCCATCCACACCTCCCACAGACAGTTTCTTCGATTCCAACTCGGGCCCCAAGCCTACCAATTCAAAAGACTTCCTTTCGGACTTGCAACAGCTCCCAGAGTCTTCACCAAGTGCATGGCCCCAGTGGCTGCCTTTCTCAGACTTCAAAAGATCTTCGTCTTCCCATACATAGACGACTGGCTCCTTGTAGCTCGTTCCCGCCACAAAGCTCACCGAGACATCCTTTTCACCTTATCCCTCCTTTGCGATCTCGGCCTCATGGTCAACATGCAAAAATCCAAAATGAGCCCTACAAGGATTATTCATTATATCGGGGCTTCCATAGACTCCACCCGAGCTTGCACATTCTTCCCTCTCGACAAACAACAAAACTTCATCTCCCTCCTTCAAGGTTTCACCCTCCACGCCTTGGTTCCTGCCATCCTCGTCCAACGTGTACTACCGTGTTTCCCCGAAAATAAGACAGGGTCTTATATTAATTTTTGCTCCAAAAAACACATTAGGGCTTATTTTCAGGGGATGTTTTATTTTACAGTCATGTCATCTTCTGGTTGCTGCACAATGGTGGAGGGTGGGGTTTCACTTAACTAGGGCTTATTTTTGGGGTAGGGCTTATATTATGAGCATCCTGAAAAATCATACTAGGGCTTATTTTCAGGTTAGGTCTTATTTTCGGGGAAACAGGGTAGGCACCATGGCCTCCATGACCTCAGTTGTACAACACGTACGCCTGAAGATGAGGTCTCTACAATCATGGTTTCTCGCACTTTTCAACCCACTGACAGATCCTCCCAACACTCTTTTAAGAGTTACTCCCGAACTCACCTCACAACTCCAATGGTGGCGCTTCATCCCAAATCTCTCTATGGGACACCCTTTCCAGCCACCACGTCCTCAAATACAGGTCACAACCGACACCAGCATTGCGGCTCTCTCAAAATACACGCCAATTAGTCCCGCAGAGAACGTTCACTCCACGTCAACGAGTTAGAACTATTAGCGGTAATAAAGGCATGCAAAGCACTCAGAAATGTTCTAGCTGGCAAGGTGGTCCAGATTGCCACCGACAACACCACAGCCATGTACTATATTCTCAAACAAGGAGGCACACACTCCCCAAGCCTCCTCTATTTGGCGGTTGACCTATGGGAATGGTGTCTTTCACACCACATCTGCCTCACAGCTCTGCACATTCCCAGGCCAGGACAACGACCTAGCCGACTCTCTCAGCCGCACAAACTCACAACCCCACGAGTGGGAATTAGATCAAACAATTTTCCTCCACCTGTGCAAAAGATGGGGAAAACTGACTCTAGACCTTTTTGCCTCCCGCAAGAATCGGAAATGCAAGCGCTATTGCTCCCATGCCGGGATCGGCAAACACTCCTGAGGAGACGTGTTTGTTGGCCGCTGGCCCAAGACCCTCACATACCTCTTCCCACCTTTCCCGCTCCTCCATAGGGTAATTGTCCGAATACAACAGGACAAACCCAACGCCATCCTCATTGCTCCTTGGTGGCCGAGACAGCCCTGGTTCCCAGTGCAACAACACCTGTCCTCTGACGTCTATCACCTCCCCCGCCTACCACACCTCCTCATGCAGAACAACTCCCAGATCCTTCATCCTGACTTACCTGCTCTGCACCTGGCAGCGTGGAGGATTCTCCCTCCTTGATGGATGTTCTCTGTCAAGCAAAGAAACCCTCAACTAGAAAAGCTTACCTGTAGAAATGGAAAAAATTTCAATCTTTTACTACAGCTCTTTCCCTTCCTGCCGTCAACCTGTCTCTCTCCACGGTTCTCTGATATTTGCTCCATCTCAAATCTTCTGGTCTTTCTCTCTCGTCTGTTAGAGTCTATCTCTCAGCAATTGTCTTGTACCAACCACCGACCTTTCCAGCAGCTCGATTTTTCAGACATCCCACGCTCAAGCGCTTTCTTAAGGGATTGTCACACACTTACCCAGACGTTCATCTGCCCTCTCCACAATGGTCCTTGACCTTAGTCTTGCGACAACTCACTAAACCTCTGTTCGAACTGCTAGCCTCAGCGGATCTCCGTCTACTTTCCTTCAAAATGGCCTTTCTCGTTGCAATTACTTCAGCTCGCCGAGCAAGCGACCTTGCGGCCCTACGCCATGATTACCCTTATATACAATTCTATCCTGATAAAGTAAAGCTGTTCCTTGATGTCTCCTTCCTCCCTAAAGTGGTGTCTCAGTTTCATCTCTCTCAACCACTGGTCCTCCCATCTTTCTTTCCATCACCATCCACAACCCATGAACAACTTCTTCATACTTTGGACGTCAGGAGGGCCCTCTCCTTTTATTTGTCGTGTACGCAACCCTTTCAACGTTCCCCACGCCTTTTCGTCAGTCATCAACTTCCTAACAAAGGCCTACAAGTCACCTCCCAGATGATTTCTCGCTGGGTTGCCTCTACTATTCGGCTTGCATACCAGCTTGCTCGACAGCCGGTCCCTCAAGCTATTCGCCCTCATTCCACCAGGGTGTTGGCGGCCTCTACAGCATTCCTACGTGGTGTGCCTCTCCCCAACATCTGCGCCTCGGCTACGTGGGCACAACCATCTACCTTCGTCCGACGTTATAGACTAGATGTTCGACAGAAGTCTGATGCGGCATTCGGACGTGCTGTTTTGGCTTCCGCCTTGGTGTGACACCCTGCCTCCGGGTAAGACAGCTTGCTAGTCACCCACAGTGTGATTCACAGAGGCCACGAAGAAGAACGGCAGGTTACTCACCTGTAATTGTAGTTCTTCAAGTGGACCTCTGTGATTCACACATCCCACCCGACCTCCCCTCTGTCACGCCATACAATATTTTTTTTCTTGCGGCGGTTGACACAACTGAAGGGAGAGTCCTGGCACCAAGGTACTTATACCAAGGGGGAGGGGTCTATTCTAATGTATTTTTTGCTACCGCAAAAGCTCTAGAATATTCCGAAGGGGCTCCACGCAGGCGCGGATCACCCACAGTGTGAATCACAGAGGTCCACTCGAAGAACTACAATTACAGGTGAATAACCTGCCAGTTGTCCAGAAGATAGGTGAGATCTTGATAGTTACAGTGTTACACTTCACCTTCCACTTGACCAGGAGGAAGATGATTAAAACTAGGACTTTACACCTGTCTGCAACACATATGATCAGCCTATTTTAGTCAAAATCTTAGGAGTAAACTAAGAGGAACTATGCTAAAATTAGAACTTGTAAAACTGGAACTTGAGGAGACCTAGTGGTACATTGAGAGATTTTGGCTGGAATAAAGACAAGGTCATGAATTGTGGAATTAGCCAACAGATCTCAATTGTTTTGCCCTATCTGTCTGACAAAGCATATTCAGATTGTAAATGAATGTTGCTAGTTGGGAGGATCCTGCAGTGGGCAGCTGATTTCCTAAAGCCACAGAGGGAAAGAGCAAGCTATTGGAAGTGACAGATTCCTTTCTTTTCCATGTCAGCACCAAAAAACTAGCTGATGTACAGGCAGTGGTGCATAATAACTAAAAGCGTATGACCTTTAAATTTCTTCACAGTTCGGGGCAAAAGATATCCTGTGCATTACCTTCTCCCATATGACATTTCCCACTGATAGAGATTGTCTGTAGCCATCCATGTGCAAGGTCCAGACCTGTATGTAGTTGGGGCAAGAGGGAGGTCTTCTTTGTTGCACCAAAACTTTGGAGCTCAGGAAAAGTTAGGCTTGGCCTACTGCCACAACAAATTAAGCTCTTTCTATAGAGAGAGAGGCATTTGGCTGTTACTGGCTGCTTTTTATTGCTTGCTTTTCATAATTTTATGTGAGCCTCCTGCTTCTTATTCTGTTTTTTATTGTGTGCTTTTGGTGTGTTTTACTGCAGCTTTAAAAATTGTTTTATTACTGGTTGATTTCTTTGTCGATTTGAATGCATTGTTGTAAGCCACCTTGAATTAATGGGAAGGCCTTTGCCTGGGAGCCTTGAGAATTGCTGTCAGCCAGAGTAGACAGTACTAGGATAAAGGGCTAACTAGTTTCACCTGGTGTAGAAAGGCATGCCGTGTTCCTGGTTGGATGTATGTAGTGGATTGTACAGTGACACAAAAATGTGTGCTTTTTAAACAGAGAATGGCACTTTCAGGGGTTCTGTATTTGAGAAAGGAGTTGTGAAATTTTGATGCTGATCTGGTGACCTAGCTGTAATCCGAATGGAAGATGTACAGTGAGCAACTGTAGGAGCTTTGTAAGCCAGAGTATTTCTAGGCCAGAGTGTTTTTAGCCTCTTCTGCCTGTTGGCATAGCTTAACTTAACTTTTTTGAGCTGTGATTCACAGAATTCCCCCAGTCAGTGATACTACACTTCAGCTGGAGAAGGCTATGAGTTTCCGTTCCCTCCCACCTCCAACCCCGCAAAACTACCTTTCTCAGGCTTTGCCTCTTGGTGATATCTTGTGAAATTAGAGCTTCAGTTCTCTCTACCCACATGTGGGGCAGCCACACAAAAATATTTATTTGAAGGTAAGTGCACAAAACATTCTAGAGGCAGGAATGGTAGTTACTGTGCAGAGCAGTGTTTCTTTAATGCGATAAAATGATATGTAAACATGTTTGCATTGCATTTAGAATAACATTTTAAAGAATTAGTTTTAATAGACATTTTTAAAAAAGGAAATATTTTAAAATAAACTTGATATAAATTAAAAAAATAAGCACTTACACTTTGTGCAGCTGGCACTTATATACCTTGCGTTCTTATGATCTCTGTAAAAATATGGATAATAAGCTCATTGAGACAGGAGAAGTTTGTTTGTACTGTTTCCAGAACTTGATCTATATACAGTGGTGCCTCGCTAGACGATGTTAATCCGTTCCGCGGAAATCGCTGTCTTGCGAAAACATCGTCTAGCGAAGCACGTTTCCCCATTGGAATGCATTGAAATCTCTTCAATGCGTTCCAAGGGAAAAGTCGTCGTCTTGCAAAGATCATCCATAGGGAAACCTCGTCTAGCGAGCGCGGGTCCCCGTTGGAATGCACTGACAGCTTTTGACCACTAGTCGGTGCATTCCAATGGGGAAACCTCATCGTCTAGCGAAAATCGCCATAGGGAAACATCGTTTTGCGAAGCGCAGTAGCGATCGCAAAAAGCCATCGTCTAGCGATTTCCTCGTCCTGCGAGGCAATCGTCTAGCGAGGCACCACTGTACTGGTAACACTAGATAACTTCAGGTCTTAATCTTACATTTGGAAAATCTACAAAGTGACTAGTGTCAGACATAGCTTTGAGGTCTAGCTTCAAAAATGTCCTCAATGGGGTTGCTCCAATTTGGCCATCAACTAGCCATCCAGGTTATAGTTTGAGTTAAACCTGTCGTGTTACTTCATGGCAACATCTGTTCCTTGTCTTTCAGTGTCTTGTTTATACATTCCTCACAGAGGAAAATGTCTGATACTGTAACAGTCATTGAAGCTGGACTAAATCCTGATAAATAAAAAACATGAATGCTTCAAACCAGCCTCTGGGCCCATGAAAAGCAGTCCTTTTCTGCCTCTTATATAACAGGCACAGATAGGACCAGCCTATTTTCCCTTTCCCCCACCCCTCCCCAGGCATGCCACTGTCTGCCAACAGCAGAGTCCTCTCCTGGGAGAAATAACCAGGAACTTTGTGCTTTTCCAGCCCCGTTAGGAATTTTAATATGCTAAAGCCACGGGAGCTTTTGAGGTTGAACAGTCCCTGCATACTAACATTGCAGCTTCCTGAAGCTGCATAGCATATAGAAAGGTTGTTGGCTTAAAAAAAGAAAAGAAAAGAAATCCTCTTGCTTTGTGGTCTATCAGATGCTGTTCTTGTTCTGCCATCCAGAGATGGTGGTGTAGAGACTTAATGTGGGCAGCAAGGGGATGAAGAGGTGCCTGTCCAGGGTTGTGAGCAGTGTGTGTGTGTGTGTGTGAGAGAGACAGAGACAGAGAGATTGAAAGAGAGAATTGGTGAAGCAAAAATGTCCAGGTGTTTTAGGACTGCTGAGAGTAGCTGTTATGGATCAAAGTCTGTGCACGAGTTTTGTTTTGTGGGTACAAGAAGCTTTCTACACGAAGGATGAGATGCAAAATGGAAAACAACTGTCCAGGGCAAACATTCTTGAGGGCCAGATTGTAGCAGGGACAGTTTAAAAATATTTTGGTAAATTAATCTGGGATTTGCTTGGCATTTGCTGTCAGCATTTTGTGTTCATATTCTAAAGCTCCACAGCCCAATCCTGTGAGCTCTTGCTGCTGCTGTGTAAATAGCAATTTCTCATGGTAACAGCCAAAGCATCTTCTCTTTTGGAAGTGGGACACAGGTGTCCAATTCCACACCATTCTATCAGTACTGTATATTCTGTTTGTGCTACTTTGTGGACCACTGGAAAGAAGTGACAACTGGGCTGTCATAAGGTTCTTAGAATTTTTATAAATGACTTGAATTAGGAGGTGGAGAGGGCGCTCATCAAATTTGCCAATGATGCCAAACTGAGAGAGATAGATAAGTACTCCAGATGACAGAATCAGGATTCAAGATGACCTAAGCAGATTGGTGAACTAGGCCAAAACTAACAAAATGAGTTTCAACAGAAAATGGTAAAGTCCTGCATTTAGGTAGCAGAAAATAGATGCACAAATTTAAGATGGATGACAGTTGGCCTGGCAATCTTACATGTAAAAAGGATCTAGGGGTCTTAGTAAACCACAGTCTTTTAAGATAAATAAACCATGTAATGCAGTGTTTCTCAGCCTAGGGTCCCCAGGTGTTCTTGGACTGCAACTCCCAGAAAACCTGGCCAGCACAGCTGGTGGTGAAGCCTTTTAGTTTGGGCACCACAGTTTAAGAAAGATACTGACAAACTGAAATGTGTCCAGAGGAGGGTGCCCAGAATAGTCAAAGTTCTGGAAACCAAGTCCTATGAAGAATGGCTGAGGTAGCTTGTTATGTTTAGCCTGGAGAAGAGAAGACTGAGAGGCAGTAGGAGAACCATCTTCAAATATTTGAAGGGCTTTCACATAGATGAGGCAAGATTATTTTTTGTATCTCCAGAGGGTAGGACCTGAAGTAATGGATTCAAATTATGAGAAAGGAGATTTTGCTTAAACATTAGGAAGAACTTCTTGACAGTAAAGGCTTGTTCAATAGTGAAATAGACTACCTCAGAGGGTGCTGGACTGTCCTTCATTTGACATTTTTAAACAGGTTAAATGGCCACCTATAAGGGATGTTTTAGCTGTGGAAGGAAGTTGGACATGATGATCCTTGGGAATCCCTTAAAGCTCTACATTTCTATTATTCTATAATGATAATTGTCAGGCGTACTGCAGGTGGTCCCAGCTTTGCAACTATCATCAGGACCATTGTGTACAAGAGAAATTTTTTTGGATTAAACCTCCTCTGTCAGAACTACAATCCTGATCTGTCCCTAGTAGTATTTATGCTTAAAGCAAAATATTATGCAAATTCAGGTGACATGTTTTGCGTCATGTGTTATTTGGTCTGGAAGGATCATAGGGCAGAACACTTGTGGCAGGATCTATTCTTGATCAACCCAGAGTGCAGGATATGCCACAATGGGCTGAAGTTACAGGAAGCCAGATTTTGGATCAATATCAGGAAAAACATCCTAACTGTTAGAGCAGTATGGCAATGGAACCAGTTACTTCGAGAGGTGTGAGTGCTCCAACACTGGACGCATTCAAAAGAAATTTAGACAACCACCTGGAAGATATCCTTTGAATTGTATTTCTGCATTGAGCAGGGGGTTGGACTTGATGACCTCATAGGCCACTTCCAACTGCATGATTCTGTGATTCTATGACAGGTACTGTATCATTGACTACAGCTGTTGTTCTTGTGTTATGATCAGATTTCATTGCCACAGGAAGGATCCAAACTTTAAAGCAGACTGACCTTAGGGTGTTCTAAGCATAAAATATGGAGATGAACATGTATGTTGGCTTAAACACTTTGGAAGTAAAGTAGGACAAAATACAATACAGTGGTGCCTTGAGCTGTAAACTTAATTTGTTCCGGGATGATGGTTGTAACTCAAGTTGGTTGTAACTCAAAGCACCGTTTCCCATAGGAATACATTGAAACGTGATTAATCCGTTCCGGCCGTTTTTAAAGGTTAAAAAAAAGGGCAGGAAAGGAGGGAGGGAGGGAACAATGGGGAAAAGAGGAAAGAAAGAAGGTCATCACTGGGGTACACAGACCCCTCAGACAAAGGTTTGTGCTTTTAGGCACAAAAAGAGAGAAGATAGAGAGAGAGAAGACAATGGGGGGGGGGAGAGTTTGGAGTCTAAAACAAAACAAACAAACAAAAAACCCCATTCCAGCAGGGACTAAAAATAGGGACTAATGCAACAGCAGTTAAGGTGGTTGTAACTCGAATTGGTTGCAAGTCAAGACGGTTGTAAGTCGAGGCATCACTGTACAACAATGAAATGATGCTGTTTTGCTGCACATAAGAACTGAACAACATTTCGTGTAAGGTCCTTATTTAGCATGGAGCCTTCCAGGACCAGGAAACTGGAGTTTCTTACAGGTGGCTGAAGCATATAGCTAACTACCTGGAGAAGGACACACAATGACAGCAGTGAAAAGTACAGTGGAAGGCACCTGGATACATCTAGCAGTCCATTCTCTAGCAGTGCATACATTGTACTTTGAGGACAAAAACAGATGGAGAAAAATCCATACATGTGTACAGATGAGCCTAAGCTGTTGTATGCAAGATTTTTTTATTTTTGAACATAAAATTCAAGATTTTTTTATTCTTGAACATAAAGCCAGGAAGGTTACAATTAGAGATTATACAAATATCCCTGCACAGCTGGACCTAACAAGGGTCTGACCCCTGGGACCAGACCATCCACTCACATGTCTTGCTGCGGTGCCAGTCCCGCTCATCCTTCCAATGGTGCCAGAGCTCCTCTCTCTTCCTACTTGGCTGGCCTCTCCAGGCTGCTGAGTGGCCAGCCGAGTGGGAAGAGAGAGAGAGGAGCTCCGGGCACCATTGGAAGGACGAGCAGGACCAGTGCCGCAGTAAGACATTTGAGTGGATGATCTGGTCCTGGAGGCTGGACCCTTGTAAGGTCCAGGTTCACGGGGATAGTCATATTCGTATACGAATATCTCCATCTCTAGTTACAACCAAGGTAACAGTGGATTTATTAGTAATTCCAAGCAAGTCCTGCATATAGCAGTGATAAGTTACCCCAGAAAACTTTTAGGATATGGGCTTGGCCCAGTAGATACTGCATTCATGTGTATTTGGACAGCAGTGTTAGGTTTCAAGCAGTCAAATACCTGTTGTTCACCTCTCCCTTGATACTTTCTCGAGCTCTTTCTGTTCATGATCCCCAAAGGAATTATTCATCAATGTGGAATTTTTGGATTTTTTTTTTTAATTGGGAAGACCTATATTGTGCTCTCTAGAAGACACGGGGCGATTTTTACATGTTTTGAGGTACCCCAAGCAGTCTCTTGTACTTCAGGATTTTTTTTTTATTTTTAACTGGGTCACTAGAAGGAGCAAAGGGCCTTTTCCGATTAATTTTTATTTTTTTCCCCATCTTGAACTATATTACTATTGTTGCTTTTTATTTTATTATACTGTTTTTATTCCTTTTTTATTGTTAGCTGCCCAGAGTAGACATGTGTCTAGATGGGTGGGGTATAAATTTAATAAATAAATAAATAAGTAATCTCCCCCCTTTTTTATTTAAACCAGTTCTTCTGTTAACAAAAACGATTGTAGCAATCTTAGCATAAAGATACATGTATGCTAATTATCTTCTTTAGCCTTGTCCCCTTGAGAGAGTGGCCCTTGGGCTGCCATCGAATCTAAAAAAAAAAAAAAAAAAATAGCCGTTAGCCCTGTAGAGATTGCCCATCCATGATCTGTGCCTGGGGCATTCTCTGGTGCGAGGAACCCACAAGGAATGTGCTGTGCCTGTTGCCATCCAGAAGATCTCTGCCACAATCAGAACAGAGTCGTCTCTGGAACCATGAATGTCAGGGTTCCCCCCCTCTTTTGTTATTATTATTATTTACAAATTTTATATTCTTCACAGATCTTGCCTTTTAAAACTGTCTTCCTTCCCACTTTTGTTTAATTATTTTCCATTTTGGGGTTGGTGGGGAAAGAGGGATCTGCCTGGGAAAGAGAGGGGAGGGGAGAAGCTTCTTTAGGGCATAGGATGACCATGGAATTACAGAGGGGCATTATGTTGTGTTGGCCCACTAAACAAGGCCTGCTCACAGGGTTGTGCAAGGCCATCACTTACGTTAGCCTTTCTAGTCCCTCAAATGAAATAGTGAATCCCTGTAGCCTGCCGAGTCACTCAAACAGCCATTTTGGTGCCCTTTTTAGTACTGGTTCTAATGGGATTCAAGAACCTGGGCAGTGCCAGAGATGAAGCAGAGGAAGGGAAATCTTTCAGTCCTAGCATTGTATCACTTGTGGAGTTTTGTGGTTGTGTAACCCTTCAAATGAAACATAAAAGGCCTCAAAAAAAAAAAAAGGAATGGGGTTTGGTTGTCTAAGAAAGCCTTTTGAAAGCTCTTCTGGCAGCCACTATTTTGAGGGCAATATTTTCCATGCTGCTACAGCTGCTGTACCTTTTTATCACTACATTGTTGGGCATTTCCTGTTTTGTCAGAAATACCCCATCTCCCCCACAAGCCCCTTGCTTTATTAAAAATATCTCTCTTAATGCAATGGGCAGTAATTCATGAGACATGTGAAGGGATTAAGAGATTCTCTGTGAGGAGGGAAGCCAAACAAACTCTTCTTCCAGGAAAGAACAGTCCTAGAAAAGACAAGATGACCCTTTTCTCACTTGTTTGACAAAAGGAGAGAAAGCCTTTTGGAGGCCAGAGCTACTTGTCTGCATCACTCAGAAGAAGCATGTTCCTCAAAGGCTAGTGTCCAAGGAGCAAAGGCCACATGCCACAATGCATCTTATTACCAGAGAACCTGGTTAATTTAAGGATGGGTGAACTATCTAGTAAAAATATATATATAAACAATTACAAAACCCTTTTCCTTACCTGGAGATTTAGAAGTCTGCCACTTTAAATATGCTTCCCATATTCGCACTGTCCCAGATTTCATACTTGGGGCACATTTTGAAATGTATCAGATTCACCTATCATTTGTCTGATTTCCATCATGCATTCCAAACAGTCTTGAGGTTGTAGAATATCAAATATAGTGGTTTTCATATTCAATTTTAAATTTACCCCACCTTTCTCCTAAAAAAGGACCCAAAGTGGCTTACATCATTGAAAAGAATAGTACTGAAAGCTAAAAACAATTAGTTGTTCGGATATTTAAGAAGAATTAAATAAACATTATATTAAAAATATTAGAGAAAACATTACTAAAACAGATTCAAAAAGAAAGTAGGCTTTTGGGAATCTTATATTCAACCAGCTCACTCTCTTTTGTTACAGATAACTAAGAGGACCAGTGCAGAAGAATCTTAATGAAGGTGACCAGCCATGCAATGTTCTTGGAAGGCTGTCCTCCTACTTGCTTTGGCTTCCATTGCTATCCAGTACACAGCCATCCGCACCTTCACAACCAAGTCCTTCCACAGCTGCCCTGTACCTAATCCAATGAACTGCAGCCTGAATCAAGAGACTGAATCAGCAGACAGACTTTGTGATGAAAGCCCCACCCTCCCTTATAACATTTCCAAGAAGACGCATGTTCTAATCCTGGCCACTACCAGAAGTGGTTCTTCTTTTGTTGGGCAGCTCTTTAATCAGCACTTTGATGTCTTCTATTTATTTGAGCCTCTCTACCATGTCCAGATCACCTTGTTCCCAAAGCTAACACAGGCCAAGGTCTTTGCAGATCGACGGATCATGCTGGGGGCTGGCAGAGATTTGCTGAGGAGTCTTTATGAGTGTGATCTTTATTTCTTGGAAAATTATATCAAACCTCAGCCAGTGAACCATACCACAGACAGGCTTTTCCGAAGGGGGGCCAGCAAAGCTCTGTGCTCCCCTCCAGTTTGTGAGACGTTGACACCCATTGATATTCCCCTGGAAGAAGGGGACTGTGTGAAAAAATGTGGCACTTTGAACCTGACTCTGGCCACTGAGTCATGCAAAGATCATGGGCATGTTGCTATCAAAACGGTGCGGGTGCCAGAGGTCAATGATCTCCGAGGTCTGGTGGATGATCCCAGGCTCAACCTGAAAATTATACAACTGGTGAGAGACCCTAGGGGGATCCTGGCTTCAAGGACAGAGACATTCAGAGACACTTACAGACTTTGGCGGATCTGGGATGGGACAGGTAGGAAACCGTATAACCTGGAAGTGTCACAGCTCACCACTGTCTGTGAGGACTTTTTGAACTCTGTTTCCACTGGACTGAGCCGGCCTCCCTGGCTCAAGGGAAAATATATGCTGGTGAGATATGAAGACCTGGCCAGGAACCCCTTAAAAAAAACTGAAGAGATATATGAGTTCCTTGGTATCCCAATGGACAGCAATGTGGAACGATGGATACAGAATAACACAAGAGGGGACAGATCTGCAGCCAAACACAAGTATGGGACTGTCCGAAATTCAGCAGCAACTGCAGAGAAGTGGCGGTTCCGCCTCTCCTATGAAATTGTGGCATTTGTGCAGAATGCATGCCAGCAGGTGTTGGTACAGCTGGGTTACAAACTGGTGTCCTCTGAGAAGGAATTAAAGAACCTCTCCATCAGTCTGGTGGAAGAAAGGGACTTCCTGCCTTTCTGGTAATGCAGACATTAAGGGCTCGTATTGTAATTCTGAGACGAGCTGTTTGTAATTGTTGCCTTACTTTCCTCCCTTCCCTGCTACTCTCTGAAATTTGCACTAATTCTTGAATGGGAGTGTCAAAAAGCGTTAACAAGGAGAAGGTGCCTCCCCGCAGACCATTGTAATGGATTATAAGAATCGGGTCGCTTAAAAGCAAGAGCTAAAACAAATAAACTGTGGACAGGTAGTAATGTTTACAACTTACATACACTTAACAATGTATAAAAGGAAAAAAAGTAACCTTCAGGCTTTCCACATTGAAGGGCACCTGAGGGATTGTACTTTTTGCACTGTTTACTTTTACAATGTAAGAGGTAAATATAAATATATATATAAATATATATGTCTAATTTATGAATAGTGTTGTCACTTCCCACCTAACTCTTTCTGAATAAGAGCTGGTTTTACTGTTAGCTGAATGTGGAATAATCTCCTTGTTTTTAATCTTGTTTTGATATGTCTGAGTCATGTTATCAGGCTGGTCGCTGATCCATGGTTTGTTTAGTAACACCTATGACATTTCTTTGTGCCAAAAAGGAAAAAACAAAAAACAAAAGAAAAGATAGTGGTTTGCTGAACAGCAACAACAAAACCTTAATGCTTTATCTTTGTGTTTTCGGCAAATAAAGAATTCAATAAAATCAATTGTTCCTGGAGGGTAAAATTCACCAGGCCAGGCTCAATGAATTGTCAGATCATTTACCTCTACTCTGGATAGTTGTGAACAGCATTAAATGCTATGTTGGGTGGGATGGGAAAGATGTGGCTGCTGCCTTTTCTAAGGTCCAAAGATGGATAGTGGAAACAGTGATACTGGTGGAAGTTGATTGTGTGGTTGTTAAGTGACAAAATCTGAAAATAAGGGCTATTCCAGGATCCATATGCATTTTAACTCTATACCATTTTTATTTTAAGTAAATTAAAAGTAGTTTGGTTGATCTTACAAAAACAGCTATTTTAAGTAAATGAGAAGGACAACTCAGCATTCTATGTTTATTATTATTTATTTGTTTAAAATATTTATACCATACCTTTTTCCTCAAGAGGATCCAAGACACCTTACAATATTGAAAACAAAAAATTGGCAGGGGAGGAGAAAAACTAAACAACAAAAATAGCAGTCCAATTATTTGGCAGACAGCCACTGAGAAAAAGCCTATATGAAGAGAATGTTTTCCCTCTCAAACTCCCCACACAAACACACACACACTGGAACCAACAAGTACATAAAGGGAGGATTTCTAGCTCAGTAGGAGAGTTACTTCTATATGTGTAATAGCCCAGGATTAATCAACAGCATACCCAGCTAAAAGGATCTATGGTAGTAGGGTTGGCAAAGATCTCAACTTGAAACACTAAGAACTCCTGCCAGCCAGGTGGGACAGTACTGAATTGAGGGACCAGTGGTCTGATTCATTACAAAGTAGCTTCATATGTTCATTTGTTAAACACTCTCTCTCTCTCTCTGTCCCCCCCCCCCCCCCATTTGTTCTGTCACTCTTGAAAATCTGAGTTCATCTCTGTTCAACTGAAGCTGTTAGGGGCAGTTGTGCCAAGGCCTTAGGGACACATTTATGCTGCAAATTTGAAACAGATTCTAGCCTGCCTAGTTGTCTTGGATCTCGTCAAAGGAATCCTGGGTACTGAACTTCTAAGAGGACTGTAGTTCTCTCAGAAAGTACTCCCAGACGCTTCCTACTAAAATTGCTAGGTGGTTATTTGTGCAAGGTCATGATATTACCCAATGCTTAAATCACTTTTGAGAAACTGTGTATCTACATTACTCTTTTTTTTAAAATTTGGCTTAATAGATATTTCTTCTCCACAGAAAATCTTGGATGTTGTAGTTTGTGAACAAGGCTAGATTGCTGTCTTCAGTACTGTTGTCATAAAAGGATAAGAGCTGCACTGGTTCCAGCTAAACACACATCTAACCTAACATTATCTTCGCTTATGTTGACCATCCAGGAACCCCTCAAAACAATATGTGAGGGCAACAACTCTTTCCCCCTGTTGATAACCTAAACTGAAGGTAGCCAATACTTTATCTAATCCTTTGTTGAAGACTATATAAACAGCCGTGTTGGATCAAATCAAAGGCCCATTTAGTGCAAAATTCTGTTCACACAGCAACCAAACAATTGCTTTTGAGTGCAATACTAACCCCACACTCTATTTATGGCCCTTACCAACCGCTACTGAGACAGATTGCTTCTATTACTGGGGGTAATGTAAAGTCACCATAGCCAGTAGTTACTGATAGCCTTATTCTTCATGAATTGGTCTAATCCTCTTCCAAAGTTATTCAAGTTGGCAATTACCACTACGTTTTATGGTTGTAAATTCAGAGACCTGTCTGTTGAGAATCCACTGCTTAGCCTGGTTGACCCCAGATTCTAGATTGATGAGAGAGTTAGATAAGTCCTATCCAATTTCAGCACATAATACATTATTTTATATGTGTCATGTTTTCTCTTACCTGTCTTTTTATAAGCTGGAAACACTGTAGCCACGTGTCATAGGTCAGTTTCTCTAGCCTCATTTTGGTTGCCCTCTTGTGAACCTTCCGAAGCTCTACAATTTCCCGTTGTTGTTGTTAAGCTCCAGTAAGCTGATTCCATTCTGGCTGAACTGCAGTCTATTTTGTAAATACCAGCTCATCTCAAATTATTCCATACTGTCTGGCATGTATAAATCCCTCTTTCAAACTCCTACATTGCAACCTAAATTTGCTTTCTAAATTCTCATAGCTATCTCCTAGTATCATTGATGCCAGTGTGCATCATGACCTTTTAGCCCAGTGAACCTGTGGAATATCTTCCATCAGAGTATGAGTTCAGGAAAAATCAGGAAAAGGCCTCATGGTTGTGGAAACAATACAAATACAGGAGCAGGTGATACCTTTAATCGACCATTAAGAATATAAAACAACATACAAACAGTGAACTTTCAATGATAAATCGTCTTCAAAGCTATGCATCAAGTTTTTGTGAGTAGTTCCAAACGTATGTGTTGTTATTAATGTTCCAACTTCACATTGTGTAGAGGCCAAGTTAGCTAAGATGGAAAAAGCTGCAGCATGCATGTTGATTTCAAGCTCCTCCTCAGCTAGCAGTTTGGAATTTATGGTCCATCTCTTAAAACAGAGGACAGTCACAGGCAATCTGAGCCCCCACCTCTTTCTCCGTTTCTGGCTTTTTGAAACTCAAAGAGTTTCTTTTTAGCTGGGCGAGGGAAGACTACCCAGTAGCATGGCCTGCCTGTAACAGAGTTGGGACCAGGAATTTAGTTAAATGACCAGAACAGTCAATTTAAGCCAGATTAATGCCAAATAAATAGTTTTACCTGGTAGATCCTTTCCTTAGCATGCAGTACTGCTTGTATGGTGTCAAGAGTCCATGATGTTCGAGAACTCACGTTGGTGTTCAGTTGATGACCTGATTGGCCATTCTATGGTATCTTACAGTTCAAGAAAAATCAAGAAAAGACAACATGGTTGTGGAAACAATACAAATGCAGGAGCAGGTGATAATATGAGTATAACTGCACCTTCTATCTTGCTTCCCCAGCTACTGTTGCAAAGCAGCCTACCACCTCTGAAATTGAAGGTGATATCGACAGGCATCCTGAATAGTACCATTTGTGTTCCTAATCTTCAGAAGCACATCTATTAGTCCCTTGAAGCTATTCATATTGGCATCTTGTGGAAGTGAATGCCATAGTTTTAACTCTGCTGTGTAAAGAAATACCTCCTTTATCTCTCCTAAATCTGCCACCATTCAACTTCAGTAGATGGCCCTTGGTTCTAATATGAGAGAAATAAAAACTTCCTGTTTACTTCCATCACACCATAGTTTCACAGTCTGACTTGGTCTCTACTTATGCATCTTTTTTTTGATACACAAGACTTTTCCAGTATCTTCCAGATTGGACATTTGTTCCCCAAACTCTACCTGATTAGTCCCTGAAATTGCCAGGTTCCACCCCACCACCACATCCAGGTGACGTAAGGCTTTACTTCATGTTCGGTGGCAAACAGTAACAGAAACCAAAACTTTCCAGAGCAAAATGTACGTACCTCCTATAAAGCAAAATTTATTTTTTTCTTTTTTTTTCCTGAGGAGCAACATTTAGCATGATGATGTTTTTCAGTTCATTTCTAAGATCAGAGTCTGTTTGGAAACTTTCAGTTACTTGTGTTTTTGTTTTTGCCTGTCCAGCAGCAAAGAATTGGGGTTATAAAAAGAAGCAGAAGAGCTGCATTTAGCTTGTGTTCTGTGGGAGGTCTCCCTCTTCCCATTACTTAAATCCTATGGATTTTGTGGGTGGGTGTTTTCTGTAAATATTATAGCATTACCTTTTATTTCAAAAAACTGGTAGAGTATTGCTGGGGAAGATAGGAACATAAAAGAATTCCTTTCTGCCTTGTACCTCTCCCGTTCACTTTGGATTTTTTTTAAAATGTGAACTTATTCTCTGAAATCCTGTTTTGAAATCAAGTAGAAGCTTGCGGACAAAATAAAACAGTAAGATGCTGTAGAAATTAGCTCTGTCTGGAAGAGGTTTGCATAGTAGCCCCAGTCAATGTAGAGTTATATATAATTTTCATAGTACTATGTCAACCTGGTTTTGGCTACTAATTGTCGTTTTCTGCATTCTGTGGCAGGTTGCAAGAACTGTAACATTCTGCAGGATTTTAGAAGCTGACTGGATGGGCATTCAGTCAGCTGTTTGGCCCACTGCAGGGATGGGGTGGTTTGCTCTTAAAGACAGCGATCAGAAGACGTCTTTGCTGGAGCAAACAAACCCACCCACCAGAGCAGTCCTACCGACATCATTCTGGCCCTAGTCCAAGGGCTTTTACTTTTTTGGTGTGGGTAGAATCACCCTCTTTTGGTGCATTTCCTGCAAGTGTGATCACTTGGAATGAATCAAAAGCCTTCCTTTTTTGATTTGGCAATATCATGAAGTAGCTTACTAGAATCACTTTGGGATACTGGCTAATTAGAATACTTGGCTTCCCTTTGTTTATGAACTGGGTGATAAATTCCAAAATACTGGCCTGGAGGAGAGGTTTGAAGTCACACCCTCCTCCCACAGGCCCCTGGCAGACTGCAACTATTTCCGTCTAAGAAGCTCACCTGGCCTCTACATCAACCATGAGACTTTGGGAGTTTAATAAAAGCATGTAATTTTGGAACTACTCACGAGAAATTGGTGCACAGCCTGAGGAAGATGAATTATCATTGAAAGCTCACTTTATTTTTTGTTTTTTTGCTTTATTTTCTTAATGGTCTAATAAAGGTATCTCATGTTCCTGCATTTGTACTTTTAAAAAAGCAGACCAAATAGGGTCAAGTGAGGTTTGTATGCTGTTTGGATGTAAGGATAGCAGCAAATGGCATACTTAGCCTCTCTGAGACCCTATTCAACTGCCTTCAGCCTGTTCCAATCTAGCCATGTAGACAAGCTCTTAGTCCCTGGGACCTAACTCCTAAAAAGGTTATCCTGCTCTGCCAGAAATTAGTTTATTTTCCTATGTCCTTGTTTTAGCAGATGCGTTGTTATACATTATATGATACATTGCACAAATTCAATAAGAAACAGATTGCAGTTACTTTTCTTCACACAGGTACTTAATACATGTGCTTTATTTCTTGTTAGCTGTTTGTTACCAAAGCTGAGACGCTTCATCACTTAAGTTTTTCCGTAAGGTCAGTGAGCTGGGTTCCTTCACGAGGCTGTCCTGCTTTTATAGCCCTGGTTAGTTTCCCCCCACTGCTGCTCTAGCCAGTTAGATTAGAAGGTCTCACTTGCAAAATAAGGGAGGATGTGCCTTTACTACTTCTCAGCACTAGTTTTTAGTGAGCAGAATCTAGGTCAGTTGAGTTCTCTGGGAATTAAATTTAAAAAAAAACAGAGAAAATTGTCCAAGTAGGGGGCAATTTCAAAATCATGGGCATTAAATAATGAACTCACAAGATTCTTTCAGGGAAGATTTGATGGAATTTTTAAGAATATATACACATCTCCAGTATAGGATGAATGGTTTTCTTTGAATGGTAAAAATTATAAAGGTAGACAGTAGGGGGTAAAAGGCATGGGATGTTAGCTATGCATTCAGATAAATGTGCTTAATCTGGATGCTTTTGTTTTGGTGGGGGAGGGGGAGAACAGCCATAGGACTCCAATCCAAGAGAGTGTCCTGGCCTGAATGAGGGGCACTGTATCAGTTTCTCTTAATAAAATATTTTCCGTTGGTTGCTTTTGTCCCCAAGGTGCCTTTGGAGCCAAAACTGCAGCCAGGTAAGGCATAATTTTCAGTACAAAACCAGTGTAACCCATATCTGGATTGGGAGCACATGCTCTTAGGCCTATGACCATACATTTTAAATTGTGGTCACCTGTGCATACAACCAGCGTAGTATGGACAATAGGCAAGGTACAGTACTAGTAAGTACATTGTTAAATAGGCTGTACATCCTCTTTATTGATATATGTCATTCAGTGGCTATAGCAACCCTAATGGGGTTTTCAAGCTATACAATATGGGAGTTTCAACAACTGGTATAACATCCATTATACTGTACTGACTCTCCCATATATCCTATATGCATACAGGTGTAGGAAGCACAGCTTGGTGAGCTCAATGGCCAGTCTCTTCTTAATTCAGTGAGGAGATGACAGAGGAATGAGGAGCCTCTGTGGCAGCTGTTCTGATACCAGTTCAGCCCCTCTGATAGCCACTCTACTCTTCTTTGTCCTGAGATGGGGGAACTCAAGGTAATGGTAAGGGTGAGAGTCTATTGCGCTTAATTGGAAATTGCTTTTCCACTTGCTGAACACCCCTGCTCTTTTTAGGCTGGCTGGGCCTTCAGGGAATTTAACTCAAATAGGCACACTGCCACCGAACCATTTACCATTTACCAGATCCAGTAGTGCAGTGAGGCTAAAGCACTGCATTCAGTACCCAGACTTCTTCTGTATCCAAAATCCAACCAAATTTTGGAAAGGAATTTATGTATTTTATTAAAAGAAAAAGAAAAGAATAAAACAGTTACAAAAGGTTTTTTAAAAAATTCCACTCAGTTACTCAAAAGGAATCTCACAGGATTATGGAGCAATAACAGAAAGCACTCAGGACATTTCCCAAGAAAGTTCACACTGTGAAATAAGAAAATTCTAATATAACCTCTTCTATACTCACACCTAAGTAGAATAGGCTACCGTGGACAAGGTCTAGTCATGAGCACACAAAGGGTTCTTCCCTGGACGGGACTCAAAGATTAGCACAGTCACATTTCCCTTTATACAGGTTCATGGGCCTGTGTAAAGGGAAATTTTTGGGTGGTGTGCTGCCACTTACACTTAATTACCTTTCATCCCTTATAAGGACAATGTCTAGTTTCTTCAATAGCTCCCTATCCTTAGTCAAATTAACACACCCTTAGGCAGGAAGGGACTCACTCTGGGATGACACACATCAAAGAGTACTTTTAAAAGCATGAAAGCATTGCTGTGGTTCACTTTGAAATCTACTCTGGTAAAGAATAAGACAGGAATGCCAGCTTCTACCCTGAAATATCCTTCTGGGAAAAGATAGCATAGGAATGTCAAATCCTTCTTCCAGCTCCTCCTTTGAAATGTTTATAAGGGAAAAGCAAAAGTGAGAAATTTCCCTTCACATGCTGACCCTTCCGTTTGCCCTCGCAGTTTGTATAAGTCCATAAGGTTAAGCGCAGGTGAAAGCAATATTTTCCAGATGTCATGGTCATACCAAAACTGACCTATTGGGACACAAGGTCTACAGAAAACCCACCTACACAGACCGGTACCTACACAAAAACTCCAACCACCACCCACGACAAAAAAGAGGCATAATCAAAACACTGGTAGACCGTGCAAATCGGAACTGTGAAGCTCAATTTCTCAGCACCGAACTGAACCATCTGAATTGGGCCCTACAGGTGAATGGCTATTCCAAGAATGAAATCAAAAGAGCCATCAAACCAAGAAAACAACACCAAACTGAAGAGGAAAAACAGCCACCCACAAATAAAGTATTTCTGCCATACATCAAAGGGGTCACGGACCGCATGGGGAAACTTTTGAAAAAACACAACCTACAAACAGTACTCAGGCCCACCACAAAAATACAACAAATGTTACGGTCAGCAGAGGACAAAAGGGACCCCCTCACCACTGCAGGAGTATACCGGATACCTTACAGTTGTGGACAGGTATATATTGGAACCACAAAACGCAGCATTCACACCAGAATCAAAGAACATGAGAGACACTGCAGACTAAAACAACCGGAAAAATCAGCAGTAGCTGAGCATGCCCTAAAACAAGCTGGGCATGAAATTCTATTTCAAAATACTGAAGTACTGGACAACACCAGCAATCATGTTAGACTGCACAGGGAAGCCATTGAAATCCACAAACACCAGCAGAGCTTCAACAAAAAATGAAGAAAGTTTAAAACTCAACAAAGCCTGGCTCCCAGCACTGAAAAATACAGCCTGCAAAAGGTCAACGAACTCTACCCAGCCACAAGGACCAGTGATCACTGCACACAAAAGACCAGCTAACAACACCCATCAATCACAATGACAGATCATCTCTCCCCCTTATCACAACAATACACCCACAACAAAAACACACTGATCACCATAATCACCCAATCTCCTGAAAAGGACAAAAGCTGTTCCCACAGCTAAAAATACTCAACTATCCCACAAACTGCACCAGAGCACAGACAGAGTTCTGACTCCTGTCCTCTGAAGATGCTGGCCACAACCTTAAGAACACAGCCAAACAGCCCAGAAAACCCACAACAACCTATGTTTTCCATACTTCATATTTTTCCAAATCCTTACTCTCTCCATAGCTGCCTTTTCTGTGAATTTAAAGTAGGGAGCTTAAGCATATTTAGTTAAACATGTAAGTAATTGAATCAAAGAGGTTTGCTCTAAGTTTCTAGCAGTTGCAAGGAAGAGTACAAACCTTAAGTATATTTACTTGAGTATTTTCCTATGGAAATCAAATAGTTTGGCCTCCGGTTAAATTGTCCTCAGTGTTGCGTATGAGAGTAGCAAGGGGATCGGACAGACTTATGCAAGACCCGCAAGTGTGTGTGTGTGTGCACACATTATTCACTCATGTATATGTGCATGTGTGTGCACAGGAACGTTGCTTTCCCGTTTAGCCCATGTGATGTGGGCAGACTATTCCCACACTTAGATCTACCCATTGCTAGACTTGGAGCCAGTCTGAGCTGAAGTTTTAAAGGTGCTATCTTTGCCATGTGGGTTGATCACTTAATCAAATGTGGTTACTGAATCACATGCATGGTTGCTGGATAAGAGAAGAAATCATCTGTAGAAAAGCTGACCGGTAAGAGAGGTTTGGATAAAGGATCAGGATTATGCCTACTATATTGTGTTTGTTAAATTGTATATGTTAAATGGTGGTTGATGGGGACAAGAAAAACAAAGCCAGTGATGTAACAGAAGATTTGGGGTATATTATTGCACTGGATATAAGCAAGAGAGGGTTAAAAAATTAGGAAGCATGTAGAGGTTTGCCGCAGGGATAGGAAGCAATCAGGTTATGAGCCAGATATAATTCACAAAGCTTTCGCCCTATACCTGCAACAATTAGGCTTGGGGAAGAAGTTTCCTATTGGATGCTTTTTTTTAACCTTGTAGGGGCAAGGACAACCCAGATAGTGTGGTTGCTGACCTTGAGCCTGACATCCTGGAGAGTGAAGTGAAGTGGGCCTTAGAAAGCATGGCTAACAACAAGGCCAGTGGAGGTGATGGCATTCCAGCTGAACTATTTAAAATCTTAAAAGATGACGCTGTTAAGGTGCTACACTCAATATGCCAGCAAGTTTGGAAAACTCAGCAGTGGCCAGAGGATTGGAAAAGATCAGTCTACATCCCAATCCCAAAGAAGGGCAGTGCCAAAGAATGCTTCAACTACCGTACAATTGCACTCATTTCACACGCTAGCAAGGTTATGCTCAAAATCCTACAAGGTAGGCTTCAGCAGTATGTGGACCGAGAACTCCCAGAAGTACAAGCTGGATTTCAAAGGGGCAGAGGAACTAGAGACCAAATTGCTAACATGCGCTGGATCATGGAGAAAGCCAGAGAGTTCCAGAAAAACATCTACTTCTGCTTCATTGACTACGCAAAAGCCTTTGACTGTGTGGACCACAGCAAAATATGGCAAGTTCTTAAAGAAATGGGAGTGCCTGACCACCTTATCTACCTCCTGAGAAATCTATATGTGGGAAAGGAAGCAACAGTTAGAACTGGATATGGAACAACTGATTGGTTCAAAATTGGGAAAGGCGTACGACAAGGCTGTATATTGTCTCCCTGCTTATTTAACTTATATGCAGAATACATCATACGAAAGGCTGGACTGGAGGAATCCCAAGCCGGAATTAAGATTGCCAGAAGAAATATCAACAACCTCAGATATGCAGATGATACCACTCTGATGGCAGAAAGTGAGGAGGAATTAAAGAACCTCTTAATGAGGGTGAAAGAGGAGAGCGCAAAAAATGGTCTGAAGCTCAACATCGAAAAAACCAAGATCATGGCCACTGGTCCCATCACCTCCTGGCAAACAGAAGGGGAAGATATGGAGGCAGTGACAGATTTTACTTTCTTGGGCTCCATGATCACTGCAGATAGTGACAGCAGCCACAAAATTAAAAGACGCCTGCTTCTTGGGAGGAAAGCAATGACAAACCTAGAGAGCATCTTAAAAAGCAGAGACATCACCTTGCCGACAAAGCTATGGTTTTTCCAGTAGTGATGTATGGAAGTGAGAGCTGGACCATAAAGAAGGCTGACCGCCGAAGAATTGATGCTTTTGAATTGTGGTGCTGGAGGAGACTCTTGAGAGTCCCCTGGACTGCAAAGAGAACAAACCTATCCATTTTGAAGGAAATCAACCCTGAGTGCTCACTGGAAGGACAGATCCTGAAGCTGAGGCTCAAATACTTTGGCCATCTCATGAGAAGAGAAATCTCCCTGGAAAAGACCCTGATGTTGGGAAAGAGTGAAGGCAAGAGGAGAAGGGGACGACAGAGGACGAGATGGTTGAACAGTGTCATCGAAGCTACCAACATGAATTTGACCCAACTCTGGGAGGCAGTGGAAGACAGGAGGGCCTGGTGTGCTCTGGTCCATGGGGTCATGAAGAATCGGACACGACTTAATGACTAAACAACAACAACAACAAGGGGCAAGGAGGTGGGGATATTGGGAAGATTCATACTTAGGAAAAGTAACGTTATAGTAGAGTTATGTGTATTTGTGTTCTTGGGCTACAACTCAGAATTCTTCAGGAGATATGGCCACGTGGACACCTTTGTTTTATAGTTTTCCTCCATGTGTGTTACATCTCCTTCCAAAGCTCCAACGTGGGAATTAAGATTGCAAAAAGGCTCCCATTGAAGCCAGCAGATAGCATTTCTCCACATGCCTACTTGCTTTACAGGTGCTGAGTGAGTGTGAATAATGTGTATTTGTCTGGCCTTACCCATTTTTGGCTTTGGCCCTGCTATCTGGAAGTTTATAGCCTGTAGAATGACCTCCTTCTCCCAAAAAAAGGATCATCATCCCTTATTTAAGAGTTTAAATACCCACAGAGGAGGATGGGAGTGATTTTCTGTTAAATAGCAAATGTGTTCCTTCTTGTCATCTGCATTAACAGTCCTGTAATTTCCGTGGTAGGGACAGGTGATCTTAGAATACTTATACTGCCTCAGCCTCCCTATTCTAAGCTCAACTATCTCTACTATGAAAATTTCCATCAGAATGGAACTGTATGTAAATCTCTTTTTTGATACATTGTGATTAATTTTGCCATCACGACTGCTGTATTTTGTCCCCCCTGAATCCAAATTGAATCATGGAAGAATATCAGTGCACAAGGCAGTGGTTTCCAACATTTGGCCCTCAAAATGTTTTGGACCTTCATGCTAGATGTTCTAGCCAGCACAGTAAGTGGTCAGAATTATTGGGAGTTGTAAGGCCAAAACACCTGAACAGCCAAAGATTGACAGCCACTCGTATAGGGGATCAAAAATTTATTTACTTCTTGATTGATTCAATAGGAAATTATTAATTAGGTAGCAGTCTTTTTAAAAATTTTTAGAAATGTGAATGCTTACTAATCTGTGGTTGGTGGATCCTCCTTAATGCCTTTTTTAAATTAATGCCTGATGTAAAATATGCTTACTTCAGGGAGAGAGAAAGCATGGCTCTCCAGATGGTGCAGGAGTGCTAGCTAGGACCTCACCACTGCCAGAGTCTCACCCTGACCCTTCACTCTTAGCTGTAAAGCTGATGGAAGCTGCAATCACGGAGTATCTGGAGGGGCCACACATTCCTCAGTCCTGGCATACATTGTCTATAAACAAATACAGTAACTCAATCCTAGCTATATTTCTTGAGAGGTAAATTGCACTGACTTCGATGGGATTTGCTTTCCTGTCAGTGGATATAAAATAAAAAATGCCCTTTTCTGCCGAAAAATTGGTTATTCATACAGTATACAGATATATGCTAATGTGATTGATTTATTAATTAAAAGACAAACAACTGCTTCTCTCTCTCTCTCTCTAATTTCTACCCTGCCTTTCTCCCTCTAGGTGGCTTACAAAAGATTTAAGAACACAAATATTTATATAATTAAAAATATAATAAATCACACTATTAAAACAATTAAACATATTAATTATTAAAGGGTATTAAATGAAATTCATTTAAAACACATTTAGAAAGATAACAATATAACTCTCCCTTAAAAGCCCTTCTGCAGCAGCTGTTCACATATTAAAAGCCTGCTTTAAAAATTATTTTTAAACTTGATTTTTTTAAATCTTAATATATGTTTAGTTGTTTTTTAAATGTGATATTTATATAGCGTTTTTAAATCTGTTGTTTTGTCTATTGTGAGCCGCCTTGAGTCCCAATGGGGAGAAAGGTGGTGAAAGAAAGAAAGAAAGAAAGAAAGACTTTTATCTGCTGGTTGACGGACAGCATGGAGGGGGCCATCTTAGTCTCTGTGGGAGGGAGTTCCACAGCTATGGATCAGAAAGAAAGTATAATTTATTTATTCAGGAGTCTTTTTCACAAGCCAAAAATAAGATGGCTATATGCAAAAACTGAAAGAAACAGGATGCTCATGCAATGTGCTTTTTCATTTTCAGCTGCTGTCCACTTCCATCAAGCCTCCAAATTTGCTGCATAGTTGCTGCATCCCATAAAAGGTAATTCTAAAGTTGGCATCATTTCAGCCATGGCAGCCATTTGCTGGCTTGCTCTTCTAAATGGCCATTCTTGTTTTGATTATTTATTTAAAAAAGAGAGATTTCTGTACTCGTGCAGAAATCACACAACACATGCTGAAAATAGTTAAACCACACGTATCTGACACCCTGTGATCTTTTATGCCATTGGAAAGGAGATGACAGGTTAGTTAAGCCTGGATTTGCATGCTTTTTATAATCCAAACTTAATTTTTCTAGAAATAGATTTTACTGAGCCTCTGTTGGACCGTTACGCATGAATGGACAGCATTCATCTTCATGGGCCACAGAATGTAGCAAGCTAGCATACATCATCTTGCTCAGGGGCTATGTAGTGCACCTTCAGTTCAACAGCTGACCCATTTTTAAAAACAACAATAGCATTTATACAGAAACTTAGAGATCATTACAGGATAGGGTGGCTCCTGCTTTCCGGGCTGATCTTTTCCGGGATGGAATTTCCACAAGGACAATTTGGGTGGACATTCTTTTTTTGTAGTCCCTACTAACAAGTAACTGGCTGGGTAGCTCAGTGAGTTAGTTATCTGGCTGCAGAGTCAGAAGTTGGGAGTTTGATTCCCCGCTGTACCTTCTGGGAGAAGAGCCAGCCTGTGTGGCCTTGGGCAAGCTGCAATGTCCCAGGGAGACTTCAGAAGAAGGAATGGTAAACCACTTCTGAGTACTGTATACCTAGAAAATCTGGAAAGTTAGAATTGACTTGATGACATATAATTATTTAAATATTAGTAACAAGTAGCATAGTTCTTGTGCTCGAACTACCTGCATTTGTTTCACTTGCCCCTCTGCTGTTGTTCACATCACTTGGTCTTGCTTTTGATATGCTCAGTAACAGCTCACAAATTTCTGAAACAAGGGAATGTAAGGGACTGGATCTCAGCTGCAGGTCAGGAAGACACTAGGAGCTGACAAGTGCTAGAAAGCAGATGGATGTAGCCAGAACGTAATTTGTTCAGCAGAGCATGCTGAAGATCTCAGCACCACCTGCAAAAGAGTACAGGAAACTGCCATAAGAGCGCATCCTCTGTCTTGAGGAGCAGTTTTCTTTGGGCTTGCAAAGACAAGACAACAAGCAAGCAAGCAAGCAAGCAAGCAAGCAAGCAAGCAAGCAAGCAAGCAAGCAAGCAAGCAAGCAAGCAAACAAACAAACAAACAAACAAACAAACAAACAAGCATTGATCCTGGGCCTGTGAGCAATATATTTGCAGGAAGAAAGTCTTCAGGAATTGGTGCAGGCTGCTATCGGAAAGCCTAAATGTAGCAAAGACAGACTGTACAGTTCTGTTAATTTTTCTTCAGTGGCCTTTACAAGGGAAGGAGCATCAATTGCTGCAGTGTGTGCCCATCTTGATCAAAGTGCTCCAGAAGGTTCTCTCCTGCCCCAAGCCTGGAAGATGGAAACCCATTTTAAGTGGGAATGGCTGAGAAAGGTCAGCAGAAAAATGAGTTTGGTGGCCTCTCCTCCAGGCTTGCAGAAAAATGAGTGGAGCCTTATAAATCATGTCTACTGTCAAGAGAAGAATGGAGCTGGCAACCACATAGGAGAATGGAGAGGAAGGATGTAGCTTTGCAGAATATCCTGGGTTCTTTAAAGTTCCTGAATGTGTTGCCTCTCTACAGGGCCCATAATAAAACAATTCATTGTTTGTGCCAGACATCTGTCAGTCCATGCAGCAGGGGCAGTGAACTGTCAGAAGCTATAGTACATGCATAAATAAAATAAAATTGCTCATGTAGTACTGTATCTTTCTCAAGAACTGTTTTTCACACTTACAGTTTTATGCTATGCAAATATTACAGCAGGTCTAAAGTCTTGATGTGTTAGGCATCACCTTGAGTATTGTGTCCACTTCTGGACACCACACTTCAAGAGGATGCTAACAAACTGGAACAATTTCATAGGAGGGCGACAAGGATGATCAGGGGGCTGGAAACCAAGCCTTATGAGGAAAGGCTGAAAGAATTGGGCATGTTTAGCCTTGAGAAAAGAAGACTGAGGGGTGATATGATAGCACTTTTCAAATATTTGAAAGGCTGTCATACAGAGGAGGGGGAAGATCTGTTCTCGATCATCCCAGAGTGCAGGACATGCAACAATGGCATCAAGTTAAAGGAAGCCAGATTTCGGTTGAATATCAGAAAAAACTTCCTAACTGTTAGAGCAGTACGACAGTGGAACCAGTTGCCTCGGGAGTTGGTGTGTGCTCCAACACTGGAGGCATTCAAGAAAAACTTGGATAATCACCTCGCAGATATGCTTTGATTGTATTCCTGTGTTGAGCAGGGGGTTGGACTTGATGGCCTTGTAGGCCCCTTCCAACTTCACTTTTCTATGATTCTATGTGGATAGTAGTAGGCATCCTTCAGTCTCGAGAGACTATGGTAACGTGCTCTGCATGGAGGTCTTGGAACAGCGTCTAGTGTGGCTGAGAAGGCCAATTCGAGAGTGACAATCCCTTCCACACTGAAGACAAATACAATCTGCCCCCTGTCCAGCTCCCTGGTTTTGCTGGTTTCGGGACTGCCTCTTTGCCTCAGCCTGCTGGACAAGTGTCTCTTCAAATTGGGAGAGGCCATGATGCACCGCCTGCCTCCAGGCTGAACGCTCAGATGTCAAGGTTTCCCATCTGTTGAGGTCCATTCCTAAGGCTTTCAGATCCCGCTTGCAGATATCCTTGTATCGCAGCTGTGGTCTCCCTCTGGGGTGCTTTCCCTGCACTAATTCTCCATACAGGAGATCTTTTGGAATCCGACCATCAGCCATTCTCACGACATACCCAAGCCAACGTAGGCGTTGCTGTTTCAGCAATGTATACATGCTAAAAATTCCAGCTCGTTCTAGGACTACTCTGTTTGGAACTTTGTCCTGCCAGGTGATACCAAAAATGCGTTGGAGACAACGCATATGGAACGTGTTCAGCTTCCTGTCCTGCCGTGCACAAAGGGTCCAGGACTCGCTGCAGTACAGGAGTGTGCTCAGGACACAGGCTCTATAGACCTGGATCTTGGTGTATGCCGTCAGCTTCTTATTAAGCCATACTCTCTTTGTGAGTCTAGAGAACATGGTAGCTGCTTTACCAATGTGTTTATCCAGCTCGACATCTAGGGAGAGAGTGTCAGAGATCGTTGAGCCAAGGTACACAAAGTCATGAACAACCTCCAATTCTTGCGTGGAGATAGTAATAGAGGGAGGTGAGTCCACACCCTGGCCCATGACTTCTGTTTTCTTCAGGCTGATTGTTAGTCCAAAGTCTTGGCAGGCCTTGCTAAAATGATTCATGTGTTGTTGGAGGTCTTCAGCAGAGTGGGCAACAATGGCTGCATCGTCAGCGAAGAGGAAGTCCCGCATGCATTTCAGTTGGACTTTGGTCTTCGCTCTCAACCTAGAGAGATTAAAGAGCTTTCCATCTGATCTAGTCCGGAGATAGACACCTTCTGTTGCAGTTCCAAACGCCTGCTTCAGCATGACAGCAAAAAAGATCCCAAACAGGGTCGGCGCAAGGACACAGCCTTGTTTTACTCCGCTTCGGATGTCAAAGGGATCTGATGTTGAGCCATCAAAAACTACAGTGCCCTTCATTTCCTCATGAAAGGACCTGATGATGTTAAGGAGTCGAGGTGGACATCCAATCTTGGGAAGTATTTTAAAAAGGCCATCCCTGCTAACCAAATCAAAGGCCTTTGTGACATCTATGAAGGCCACAAAGAGTGGCTGTTATTGTTCCCTACATTTCTCCTGCAACTGTCTGAGGGAAAATACCATGTCGGTGGTGGATCTATTAGCTCGAAATCCACACTGTGATTCTGGATAGACTCTGTCTGCAAGCACCTGGAGTCTCTTCAGCACAACACGGGCCAGCAGCTGCCCTACAATGCTGAGAAGAGAGATACCACGGTAGTTATTGCAGTCGCCCCTGTCTCCTTTGTTCTTATACAATGTGACGATGTTTGCATCCTTCATGTCCTGTGGTACTCCACCTTCCCTCCAGCAAAGACAAAATACTTCATACAGCTCGGTGGTGATGATCTCTTTACAGCACTTCAGCACTTCAACAGGGATGTTATCCTTCCCAGGTGCCTTGCCAGAGGCGAGGGAATCCAAGGCCGCTTTTATTTCTGCTAAAGTTGGTTCACTGTCCAGCTCTTCCAAGACAGGCAGGCACTCAATGTTATTTAATGCCTGTTCGGTTACTACATTCTCTCTGGAATATAGCTCAGAGTAGCGCTGCACCCAGCATTCCATCTGCTGTGCTCGGTCCTGGATGATCACGCCTGTAGCAGACTTCAAGGGAGCAGATTTCTTCTGTATTGGACCTAAAGCCTGCTTGATACCGTCATACATTCCCTTGATGTTACCTGTGTCCGCTGCTATCTGTATCTGAGAGCAGAGCTGAAGCCAATAATCGTTGGAACATCTCCTGGCAGCCTGTTGGACTTGGCTACGAGCAGCTCGAAGAGCCTGCAAGTTGTACTCGCTAGGACAGGCTTTGTATGCTGCTAGAGCTCTCCATTTATCCTCGATGGCTGGCATCAACTCCTCTGAATGGGCTTCGAACCAGTCTGCCGTCTTTTTGGTCTTCTTGCCAAATGTGGACAAGGCGGTGTTATAAACAGCGTTCTTGAAATGTTCCCATCGTTCAGGTGCATTTGCATCAGCCGGGCCTGGAAGGGTTTCCTCAAGCGCTTGGGCAAATTCCTCCACTTTTCTTTTATCGCGAGTCTTGTTGATGTCAATACGTGGTCTTCCTTCCTTTTTCGTGTGATACAATCTCTTTGTTCGCAGTTTTACTCTACTACACACCAGGGAGTGATCAGTATCGCAATCAGCACTCTGGTAACTGCGTGTGATCGTAATACTAGGAAGGCTAGAACGTCTAGTGAGGATCAAATCGAGCTGATGCCAATGCTTCGATCTTGGATGTCTCCAGGAAACTCTGTGTTGAGGCTTTGTATTAAAGAACGTGTTGCTGACACAAAGACCATAATAACAGCAAAACTCCAGCAAGCGTTGGCCATTTTCGTTCATCTTCCCAATGCCAAAACGGCCTAGACAGGTGGGCCAAGAGTTGTGATCAGCACCAACTCTAGCATTAAAGTCTCCGAGAATGAACAGCGGCTCTCTCTCAGGGACTTTTTTGACAGTAGCTGCCAGATCGTCATAGAATTTGTCTTTGACTTCTGTTGTGGATGACAGTGTTGGTGCATATGCACTAATGAGGGTGACCGGTCCCGCTGATGAGTGGAGCTGCAGAGACAGGATTCTTTCACTCCCCACAGTAGGTGGAACAATGGATCTCAGCAGAGTATTTCTGACCGCAAAGCCAACACCATATTCCCTGGTCTCATTCAATGGTTTTCCCTGCCAGAAGAATGAGAAGTTTTTTTCTTTGACAAATCCCATGTCTGGCAATCTCGTCTCTTGCAAGGCAACAATCTCAATCTGCAGTCTACTCAATTCCATGTCGATGACAGCTGTCTTGCGCATGTCGTCTATTTCCTGCAGGTCGTCAGAAAAGCCAGGGGTCATTGTCCGAACATTCCAGGTGCCCAACTTTAGGTCAGAAGTTTTCTTATGATTGTTGCATGGTGCAGGGTTATTGATCTGCTTGTCGGCTTTCACCCTACCTAGTGAGGTGCAGTGACCTCTCCCACCGTCGGAAGTAGCCCCTGGCGTCATGCTCTACGCCAATCGAGCAAAGACTTATAACCAGTAACTGCTACTTCCCGTGTTATTTCGACACTGTATGCAAAGCTGGAGTGTCCTCTCCAGAGCACGAAGCCTGGGTAAAATAATATGGAGGATAGGCTGTTACCCAAGCAGCAAATCCACCCTCTCCACGTCACTGAAATAGTCCAATGGAAAGGCAAGAGCCAATACAACTGGTTCCAGCGACGTCGCAGGAGTTGCCAGAACGACACGAACTGCCTCCGGGACTCCGGCTCCGAATTTTTCCTCGAGGTTATCTCCTGAAGCCTTTTCCATCAGTGGATATAGCCACAAGGTAGTGGAGGTTTGAAATCGGAGTTTTCCTTCTCCTAGATGGGCTGCCTTCCAAGGCTGACGAGCCCCACCTACCCGCCCTGCTCCCTAATAGCATGGAAGTATGATCCTACTCCTAAAACATTCCTGCCCCCCAGGTGTATGCAATGCTATTCCTATTTAGCAGATTAGAGTCAAAAATAGAAGTAGAGAATCCCCCAAGCACAGCTCCCTCCTGCCTCAGCTTCCTCTTCAGGAAAGGGGCTTAGAGCTTCTGCTGGCACTAATTTAAAGCCAAAACCCCGCCCCCTCAGACCATGAGGTCAGGGAGTACAAAGTTCAGCCTAGCAGAAAAGACCTCCCCCAAGCACAGCTCCCTCCTGCCTCAGCTTCCTCTTCAGGAAAGGGGGATCTATGTGGATAAGCCTTAATATAGTTATAATAGGTTGGAGGATATAGTCTAGGAAACATAAGAAAATGCGTTTTTGACCACTTTAGCTCAGTGTCACCTTTCCCAAGGATGGGGAAAACATGTCCTTCCATATCTTGCTGTATTGCTGCTCTCATGATTCCTCACTATTGGCTATGTTGGCAAGGGATGATGGGAACTTCAGTCAAACAGCATCTGGAGGACCCCATACTTCCTATCCTTGTTCTACACACTGATGTACAGTCGAGACTTACAGTGGGTGACCAAGGCAGTTTTTATCCCCAGAAGAGGCCTGATTGATATAGAATTAGATTATCAGTTTTACCCATGAGTGACATTAGTTGCTTGGCCACTGTCCTCTTATCCTCCTCTGGAAGGGAATTTTAGCCAAAGGTTTTGTTTAATATCTGCGTCCAGGTCACTGATTTCAGTGGGACTAAATTAACATGACTAACCTGTTCCAGATTCAGCCCATTAACTCTTCTATGTAGCTTCTGCTGACTACTGATACACCTGGAGAATATTCAGTCCTACAGTAAATAAATTACTTGATTGGACCATTATTATTTACTCAAGCAAATTCATCCTTTAGCAAGCACTTTCTTGCAGACATTAGTCTGTAATAGGGTTGTTAGAAACTTTCATAAGCTTCATTGGCCTACTTTTATGCGGGGATAGAGAAATGCTAAACAGCCCAGAGTAACTTTACCTCTGAAACTCATTTAACTGTACCAAAGCTTTAAGGATATTTGTTTTCACAACAGTGCTGTATTTTCTGCCTAAAATCAATCAATCAATCAATCAATCAATCAATCAATCAATCAATCAATCAATCAATTTCTGCATAACAGAAATCTAAAACTCTGCCTCTAATCAAGCAAAACTACTCTTAATTTTGGTTGAAAAGCCATAGTTTACTTGCTTAGGTTCTGGACGGGTAGCATCTCAGAAAATAGTATCTTGGGCCAAAATCTTATTCTGTATCTCCCAGAAAGGCTATAATGAAGTATGGATTTTGAAATTTTGTTTTATGACAAATACATTTATTTATTTTATATCAGAGATGGGGCCAGTCTGGCCTCCTGTGGGAGGGAGTTCCAGAGTCTAGGAGCAGCAACAGAGAAGGCCTTCCCCCGTGTCCCCACCAAACATGCCTGTGTCACCTTTTCTTTTGTCTTTAATTTTGGTATAAATTAATCTACTTAATTTCCCTTGTTTTGAATTTTGTGTGTGTGTGTGTGTGTGAGTGTGATAAGGATCATTGTAGTGGGAAGGAGAGGTGGGGGAAGACCACATACAATATATTCTCAGGGTGGAATAACCAAATTCCAAATGACAGCAGTGTGGTGGTCACAGATGAAAGCATTGGTTTTATGTCTGAAGTATCCTTAAAATAAGAACAAGGGCAACTGGAATATATGGGATTATCAGCCACATTGAGGGCTGACAGGGAATGAAAGCAATTTGAACAAAAGATTTCAGTAATGTTTGGGTTATGCCTCCAAATCAGACAAAAATGGTAATCTGTTCACTACCATGTGAGCTACTGGTCCAAGTGCTATGGTCCTCTCTCCATATTGGCTTTATTTGCCTTCCATGAAGTCTCCAAATAGTCAAATTTGAATTGGCTAAAAAATATTGTGATGCCATCATGTTTACTCTGTGACATGCCACCCAGGGAGAACACTCAAAGGGGTATGGATTAGGGTTTAAGCAGTAGGAGGGAAATGTTTGCAGTTAACTTCAAACAACACTGCAAAGAGAGATGTCATCTTGCAGGGGTAGGCATTTCATCCTGCCATCCATGAATGGCTGCTTTCATTGCAATACAAGGGTATTCAACAATAAAATGGTGTGTGATTTCAAGTATCCTAAGGACCATTTGGAAGTGCAGAGTTACTCCATCTGGTAACTCAACACATTTATATGCAAAAATACAGGTGCAGAAATAACCTGACACCTACTGGACAGTGTTCATGAATTATGTCCACGGTGATGAGCATAATCCCTCTTTTTCAGTAGACACCATTTTACAGACTTAATTTTCTTTATGTGATTAAACAAAACAAAATGTTCATGTGAGAACAGTGTAACAGTGGTACTAATTACCTCAGCAGGTGGTGAACTCTCCAACGCTAGAGGCATTCAAGAGAAAGCTAGACAGCCATCTGTCACGTATACTTTAACTTCGATTCCTGAACTGAGCAGGGGGCTGGACTTGATGGCCTTATAAGCGCCTTCTAACTCTACTGTTCTATGAGATTATGATTGCCTGATAGCTCATTTACTAGAGCTCACAATATTGCAAAAGATCCTTATCTGGATCACTCCTTGGTAGTCTAAAAAAACAAATATTTTCCAGGCTCTGCTTACATGGTTGGGAATTACACAGCCCTTTAAAAAATAAGCAAAGGGATGAATGTAGAAGCTCATTGCTCGCTTCTGTAGCAGTGCATCACCAGTTCATGACCTTCTTCCCCCCTTCATTTAATTCTCTCAGTCCTGCTGGAGCCAAGCTGCACAACATCTGTGTTTGATCATTAAAAAGTGGCTACGGGCTATCCCTTTGCAGCACAGCTTTCCCTCCTGCAGCAAGGCTACCCACCCATCCCCTCTGTTGGGCAGATATTTCTGCTTATTCCTTTTTTATTCAAGCAAGGATCAAAGCCAACAGAAGGGTTATATCTCAAAAGTTTATTGTGTTTCAAAATACAGAGATTAATATCCCCGGCTATACACTGCAAAACAAATCCTTTCCCCCAAGGGAGGAAAAGTAACAATCAAAATCCAGAAACAAAAGTGCTCATGTTTTAACAATGAAGAGTCAATGCTTGTCTCTGCCACTGTTCATGGCCCTTAACTCTACAGTGCGCTCTCAATGGCATAGCTAAGGGTCCTGTAGTGTATTATGTGTCAGCTCCGATTGGGTGCTGTTGTTTTGAGGTGGTAAAGCTTGATAGAAAAGGGAAGAAAAGGACAAGCTTTATTGGAATCTGGGATTCATTTGAGACCTGTGCCAGTTGGGGACATTTTCTGCCTGAGGTGGTGCATCAGATGCAGCAGAGCTTCCCTATTCCAAAGGCTTGATGCACTAGATATCACTTTCTAGTGATATCACTTTATTGTTTTCCTTAATTTCTAATGCCTGAAGCAGTCCACTTCTTGGTCAGCCCACCCATGTGTAGGAATCGTTTCACACCTGATGACCCCCCAAAAATGGCTTTGAGCATCTCTTGTGCGGCATGTGTTATCCATGAATACTGTGACATTTTTGTGAAGCAAAAACTAGATGTGAAATCAAATGCGTATTTCTCACCAATACAGATTTGATGTTTTCATTATGGAGTGTTTGGTTTAAGCAGAAACATATTTAAGCGGTATACATAAAAATGCTCTCCGAATGAATTGAGCAGCCCAGACTGTTCTGCAAGAGGCCTGGATCCTCAGAAGTGTAACCTCTGGTTCTTCTACGTTTTCCACTCCTAAACTAAGTGCTGAACTTTGGCTTAAAATTTAACAAGTTGGAAAATTGGGAAGAAGAAAGAGCAGAGGAATAAAAGAAAAGTCAGATAGGCAGTTAATGTGGTCCTATTCATTTCCCCTAAGTACCCGATCCCATCTGGTTCACAGGTATTACAGCATTAGGCTGTGTCTGGAACCAGAACATGCTGCTGTGCTATGATTGTGTTAGGATCATGTGAAATAATACAGCAATTAATCTACACACGCCCTGTATCCACTGTACCTGCAGTCCACTCTCAACTGCAGTTCAGTGGTGGTGGAGGTGCTCTATGCATAGAAAGTCATACATGCAGTTTTTTTGGCATCTCCAGCTGATGCTGGGAACAATTCTGCTTGGGACCCTGTATAGCTACTATTAGTTAATGCAGACAAAACTCAACTAGGTAGACCTATGGTCTGAATTAGTCTAAGGCAACTTCATATGTTCCTCTGGTATTAGTGGGGGAGGGCTTTCAAAAAACCCAGAATGGCCTTCTGATGAGGCTTTGGCCATGGCGAAAGAACCACCAACATCCAGGATGGAAGGATGGTAGGGTGAGTCAACCTTAAGTCAGCTAATTGAACCCATGAGCAGGTCATGAGCAAAGGCTTGACTGCAGTACTGCAATTTAAGCACTGTGCCACATGGGCTTGCAGTGGTTAAATTGAGGTAACCACTTTCCTCCTTCTCATATTTTCTCCCTTGAGTCTCTCTGGGAGAGGACGACATCCTGCTTTTGTTTTTGAGAGGTGAAGGGACAGCCACTGCTCCCTGCATCTCCATCTTAACTAGCTGGAACTAGGATTCCTGTTATTGTGGGGCCATTGTGGGGGACTGGCTCTTTAATGTTAATCTGCCTGGATTGGGTCTGAATGTCCACTCAGCTGGTTTTGATTGTATCTGGAGGTATTTAAGGTTAGCTTTGTTTGAGTTGATATCTTGCCTTCCCTGATGAAGATGGCACAGGATATTGCCATCGAAAGCACAGACTATTTTAACAATAAACATGAATTGACATGACTGGAAACCTGTGAGCTGTTTACACATTCCTGTTACTGTTCCTGTATCATTACATTTCTATTAAAAATGCCAGTTTTCTTAAATCAACAACGTCATTTCTTTCAAAAGAGGGAAGTGCTAACTATTCAGATTTTCAGGGGCCAAATCTGAGTTAACTTGGCTGCTGTTTGCTGTACTATCAGGGTAAGGGAAATGGCTTGAGATAGCAAGTTGATGATTTGAGCAGATTTTGAACTTCTCATTAGCTTGCCTGCATATTCAAGATCTCTCCTTTATCAGTCCCTCTTGGATTCTCAGTTTCTCCTAGGTTTTACTCTGGAAACTTTCAACCCTACCATTTCTTCCTTGACAGGGGCTGGATTTGATGAGCCATAGGGTCCCTTCCAGCTCTGCAGGTCTATGATGATGATGATGATGAGCAGTGCTGGGGTGACTGGGGAATTGGGATTGGCTGGGGACACTGGTGCTGCTTTTCCAGCTGAAATTGCTTCTTCTGGCTTAAGCTGTTACGAGCTCCGCTGGGGGCAAAAAGAGAGTAGGTACAATCTAAGAGTAATTACGTGCTGTCAAATTGATTCTGTATCGTGGTGACACTTGCAGGGCTTTCCAGATGTAGGCACTCATAAGCGGTTGCCAATTCCTCCTCCTGGTGGCATTCTAGGACCGTGCAGCTTACCCAAGGACTCACAGGTGGCAGGGCATGTGACTCCATCAGCTCTGGGTGATCCTGGCCAGCCTCTCTCCAAGGAGGCAAGATGGGAATGCAGATTCATGACTCTGTAGTCAGGTATTCCAAACCACTGACCGATACTGGCTTATATTTCTAATAGGACCCGAACCACCTTGCTTTTGTGTGTATGTGCGTGCGCGAGCACACACATTAGAGAGAGAAGAAGGTTGAAGTGATATGGGATAAAGGTATCACCTCCTGCAGTATCACCTCCTGCAACAAAGCCATGTTTGTTTTTGGCCCCGAGGATAAACCTGAGGAGGCTTACTTTGATGCCATTCCAATCATTTGTTTTCTATCACTTCAAGAAGAGTCATTGTGTGCCCATAGAGGGCTCTCAGCTGTGATATTGCCTTTTCTTGCAGTCGCATCTTCTCAGGCATTGGAGGGCTTAATTTCATTTAACAAAAAGAAAAGGGTGGTAGAGGTTGGGGTGATTTTGAAAGATGACTGAGGAAAGAAAGCAACAATGCACTTGCATCCTATGACTATGCAGCCTATGGTTTGGATGCTGTGGCAGCAGGACTGCCTATGGGTTGCTCTTTCTTTCTTGGCTGTGTCATCTTAGCATGCAATGAAGGCATTGCTCGTTAAGCTCCACTGACAAATAGGGCACTGCTAGTAAATTGCTGTGGTGAGATAGGGCACCACTTCCCGGAAGAGTTCTTTGCCTCACTTGGGGAAAACAGAGGAGTGTGGGGAGAGAACAAGGAAGATTGTCTGTTATTTGGTCAAAAAGGACTAGCAAAACTGGTATCTATAAAAAAATTACACACTCCTACACAGGGAGGATTCTTCATTCTGTCAAGTGGTAATTATGGGCGAGTGAATGTGCTTGATGGGGAATAAATCTGTAATGTAATACCTAATGCTCCACATAATGGGTTCACATTGGATGAGTAGCCAAAGTACACTCAGAGTGAATGTGGGACTGGAGACCCAGGACAACTCTGTCTGACTTACCAGAGAATGATGGCAGAATCCCATGAGTACTGCCATCCTCTGCATTAGGTGCTTTCTTGCTCATGAAGGGAAAAAATTTTTAAAGCCAAGATTATTGCCCTATAAGTTGCTAAATGGCAAAAAGGGAGACATTTCAAGGCACAGTGGAGCAATCAGACAATTTTACCCTGCAGCCAGATGAGAGTTTTTTTTGTCTTGTAAATCAGATGTTTGACTCAGCCACAGAAAATTCTACATCCTGCGGGTTATCAACTGAGTTTTAGAAGGAAACAGCAGCAGCAACAACAACAACAACTATGGGAACAACAAACACCCTTCTGGTCCTTACTGAGAGCCTGTCCATACTGGCGTATTGTTATGATATATGGATCGCTGATGGCACTGCTTGGATTAGGGGGAAAAGAATGTGTTGATCATCCTTCCCCTTTAAGAGCTGTCATACACCTTTCTGACACAGGGCCAGGGCAGGCATTCTTTTTGGCATGATTCAGTGGGATTCCCTGAAGGATGGTCTCTTGTGTACATGAAAAAGACGTGTGGGGTTTTAATTATGTCTGTATGGGTTCCAAGGTAAACAACTGATTCCCCCCCTACTGTTATATTAGTTTATAGTTTGTTCTCTCCCTGATATGTTCGCTTGAAATCCTAAAAGGTCTTGTGTTAACGACATGCTATGAATAGATGAGCTGTGAAAGGGGCACAACTAGCTTCGTCCTTCTTCTTTGTGGTGAATGGAACTTTGCTGGCCACTGCAATGCCCGTAACTCCCTTGCCAGTGGTCACTGCTGAGATGCTGTTCTTTACCAATCCAACATCAGCAGTAGGGACGCAGGTCACAGCCATTTGGGTGTGTTGGATGCTTTTGCTACCAATCCTCTCAGCATTGTCCCCATGGCTCCTCAGGTGATGCTGTAAAGGCCTTCAGACATTCTCCAGATCATGTCTGATGGTTGCTTTGGACAATCTTTTCTAGAACCTGCCAGAAAACAGAGGTGACGAGGGGGAAAGTCAACAACATTTAGACAAGTTGGATGCGTCTCCTCTAGTAGTTCTGAGCAGCTGCAACACTGCAAGAGTTTTTTTTTCCTTTGCCAAATGGTAGGAATGCCACAATTTGTAAAAACCTTGTCTTTTTCCTTCAACAAGACCTTTTTCTAAATCATCACCCACCATACATGGACAATCATCTGACTAGCCAAGAGAAAAATGCAGTGATTCATGATGGGGAAAAAAATAAATAGGAATGTAAGATTTTTATCTACACCTCTTGGTGCTGCTTCATCATGCCAGGTACTGAGACAAAGAGCTGTGTGATAATTTATACATTGTTCTGAACGAATGGTGTAAGTTTGAAAACAACCCTAGGCTGACATTCTTCTGCTCACTGTGCAGATTAAATAGCTGTGTTCTCTGATTAGTTATTTGCACTGCATACATGATATATGCTGTGCTGTAGATTGATTTTGACATTCCTCTTGACTTCACTATAGCTATGTTTTGTGTCTCAAAGCCATATTGGAGAGAAAATGTACCAAGGCAACAGATTTAGCTTCCTGGATTGACTCTTCTTGTCTCTCGGTGTCTATATATACTGTACATTGACTCAAGTGAGATACAGATGGACATATCCTGATCACTAATACTTAGCTCTTATAGAACAGCTGTCTGGCTCTCTTCCTCAAAACGATCCAGCTCTATGTCTTCTGTGTATGGGGAAATATAGCCAAAATGCTTTAGAATGGTCCAAAACTAGACGATGCTCACATGCTCGTAACATTTTTTTTCCTGCAAAAAAGAAAGGTGCTTTTTTAACTCAGAAGCAGTGGGTTGGGAAATATCTGTTTGGAATCTTGCTTGCCAGATGCTGCATGAATGAGGCTGTCTGCCTGAAATACATCAGGTCACTTTTGCAGGTATACTTGCAATGCAAAGTATTTTGCACTGACAGAGCATCCTCATCACCAGAAAAAATGAGTATTTTAGCCATTTTAGTAGGCTTTTAAAAAAATCTTGCATAACTGATTTCATATTCCATTCTATTTTCTTTTAATAAACCCTTTTTCTTTATTATAACATTTTTGTCTTGAGTTATTTGGAAGATCCTACTTGTTGCCAGTGCATCTTATCTGCTCATGCCTATGCTCCTTGGATCCATCAGCCTCAAGAACAGTGCGATTAGAATACCTCAACCCATTCTAAATGAGAAACTGGCATATCAACTTCAAGGTCGACCCCAGATACTCCATTCTCTCTGTGTTAATCATAGATCTATCATCATCATAGGTGGCAGGAGGAATTAACACCAATATGAATGGGGTCAGTTTACTTCAACAAGTCTGAAAAGTTAGTCCCAAAATGAAACTATATAGGAGCACTTTAAGGTCCAACTAACCACAGCTCTGCAGAATACACAGCTACTCTTTTTGTGGCATGTAATCACTGAAACCTTTCTGAGTATGGTTGACAGGTCTTTACGCAGAGATGACGACTGCATCAAAGCTGGTTCTGCTGCATGATCCACTCTGCTGCCTTTGCTTGCTAGTGAGTACTAGTAGCTGTTCAGTTTTGCTAGTAGAAGAACAGTCTTAGTGAATGCAACAGAACTGGGGGCCAAAAGAGGTGACCAGACAGGTGCCTCCTTTGCATCGAAACATCTAAACTGCATCTAGGCTGCAAATGCTTGGAAACATGCTAGCTAGCTTCTGACTGTTATTCTTGGGAGTCATTTCCCAGCAGCTTGAAAGGACCCCGCCTCATGCAATCTTTCCACTTTAAAATGTCCAGTCCTGGAAGGAGGTCGCAACATGAAAGCTACATTCTGTGTGCCACTCTTTGTCTAAAAAGAAACAAAAATGCTTTTATTTCTTTTTCAGGAGGTCTAAAAATGTCATTAACGTAAGCACAACACCCAATGTTTGTCAGAATATTAAAACATGAAGCATTTGTTTTGTTTTCTTCCCATGAATGAGCACAAGTAGGAAGGGCAGAAAAATCAAAAGAAACCTCCTCCAATTTTAAAATTCATAATTTTCTTGCTACAAAAAGGGAGGGGTTTTGTGGAAGCTTTAATCCTAAAAGGTTTATATTAGTATGGGCTTTAATGGATCACACTCTGTTTCCTCAGGTGCATGGAGGGCAGGGCAGTGCAGGGGCTGAAATCCTGTTGATCTCAGCAGCATTGATTTTCAGAAGTGGCAGACTTCCCTTGTCATCCCACGGTTCCCAATGGCTTCCCCATGGCAAAGAGCATTCCAGGAGTGGAATGGAATCAGAATTTTTTTATTTCTAAAAAATTGATGTCATCAACTTTACACAGCAGAGCTGGGCAAACAGGATTTCAGCCAGTGTGATGCCAAGGAGTTTTGTATTCCATGCATCTGAGGAAGTGGATTGTGATCCATGAAATTTCATGCTAATTTATCATGCTGCAACAGACTATCATGGCTTACCTTTTCCAAAAATGATGGGTTGTTTTTTGTTGTTTATTGCACTTCTATGCTACCTTTCTGCTGGCAGTGGACTCAAGGCACTGTCCTATTACTGCTCACTTGCAGATGGTGTCAGCATGTTATTAGACTCGTTCTTTTTAGAAATAACATTCCAGGTTCTGAGTGAGCTACGGTGAGCCAGAGTGAGCGCTTACTTTCTTCCAGGGTTTAATTTCAGCAGGGCTATGATGCTCTGTCCTGGCATCCGGTGCTAATACCAGGAACATGGACTAGTGTCGTTTCGTTTTTACTGCATTTCTCAGAATTGTTCTGTCCAAATTCTGTTTTGGGTTGTGAGAATCCCCCCCCCCCTTTCTTGCATGGAAATCAGTGCATATTTCAATGGATGTCTTTCCTATTCCCCCGCTGTGCGTATTTTTAAGTATTTAGTCACAAGTGTAGTTACCCAGTGTACTGTAGTGGACAGGCTGACTGACTAGGACTCAGGAGACCTGGGTTTGAATCTCCGCTGGTGCCCCTTTTTTTATTAAAAGAAGCCAATCAAGCACTGAGTGCTCTCCTCGGGAGAATTAGAGTTCTTTCTTATCTCTTTCCTCCACTGAGAGCTGATTGCTACATCCAGTGAAACACAGCAAGGCCAAGCAGTAGGAGGGCTTTCAATGCAATTATGTTTCTTATGTTCCCGCTAGGAGGAAGCAGCAGAGGCGAATGGCACATTGATGAAAGCCTGCATAATAACAGTCGGTAAGGATGCCTTGTGCATGCGCTAGGGAATGCTAGTCCTTTGTGATGCTCTGAACCCAGGTCAGAGACCCTGTCAGAACTAGCCAGCTGTTTAGCAGGGAGAACCTCAGAGACCCTGTTAATACTCTGCAGAGGGAAGATCTCAGGACCTGAGCACAGAGACTATTCAGCCCCTGGTGTCCAACCCTTGGAGCACACAGGGCTGGTATTCTCTAGCATGCAGATGCCAAGCCTGAGAACAGCAGCTCAGTGGCAGAGTTGCATGGACAGCTTCCTTTCCACAGCTAGGGGAATGAACAGTCCCTACATATCCAACCATTGACCACACAGATCCTGGCAAGGTTTGGTTGCTGAGAATAGCTCCTCTCTGTGGTTGAAGCTTGGCTTCCTCTTTTCCCTTCTCAACCTCAGACATCCACAAGCTTCAGGCTTTGCTGAAACCACAGTTCTTTGAAGGAGGCTCTTTCAGCAACTTGCTGGCTTAGCTGAAGCTATTCAAAAATATTTTGTTGTTTTGAACATAATTAATATATGCCAGGAAACTGGGAGTTCATTTCAAGGGAAAAAACAAACACATTTTGACATTTCTCCACCCCTTTTTATTTCCGCTGTGGATTGAATTTGATATTGATTCAGTCCGTGAATTTCCTTGGCTGGCTGAGTGAACGTCTTGGGCACACCAAAAAGCAGGTGCTGAATAGATAATAGACTCACAGAATCTTTGAATTCCTCACATCATGCCTAGATATGTCAGAGCAACACCTGTGTGCAAAAGCTCCTTATCTCATGCTTGCTTGCTTCTGCAGGCCCTTATCTTAGCAAGAGCTCAGACTGTGAGCCTCTGGGAGAGGAAAAAAACACCACGTTTCTTACTTCCTGGTGTTTGGGCTTGCATAGGGGTACTGGCAATATCGGCCTCTTGTCAGTTTTCAAGGTATATTGAAAACGGATCAAATAGCCAGTGTTTCTGGGCATGCAGGGACCACTGAGATGTAGTGGTTGAATGGTGGACTAAGATTTGGGAGATCCAGGTTTGAGTTTCATGAGTCAAGAAATCTACTAGGTGACCTTGAATCAGTCATGCTTTATCACCCTAACCTTCCTTTAGTGAGGACAGAGTGGAAGGGAGAAGCATGAGTGCTGCTCATGCTCATGTTGTACAGTCTTGAATTTCTGGTAAAAATTCCTTGTGCTATGCAGTAGAAGTACAGTGATTCATAGAGGAGGATAGCTTCAAGTTCCTCAGAGCCCACCCATTTTCATTAACTGGCACTTACGGTCTCAATAATGCATTCTGAGACATTTGTAGGAGAAAGAATATAAAAAATATTCAATTACTTACAGTTGTGAATGGCTCAACAGCAAACTAAATGACATAACAAACTGCTTCCAACAGACTTCAACAGACTAAATAGAAGGAAAGGAGAACTCTCCGCAGAGAGGAGGGGCTCTGTTTGAATTCTGAGGTAGGAAGGTTGGCCAGTGCTGGATGGATTGACAGTCATCTCAGCTCCAGAATCACCACTGACATGGTATTTTCCCTCAGAAAGTTGCTGGAGAAATGTAGGGAACAACAACAGCCACTCTGTGGCCTTCATAGATCTTACAAAGGCTTTTGATTTGGTTAGCAGGGACGGCCTTTTTAAAATACTTCCCAAGATTGGATGTCCACCTCGACTCCTTAACATCATCAGGTCCTTTCATGAGGAAATGAAGGGCACTGTAGTTTTTGATGGCTCAACATCAGATCCCTTTGACATCCGAAGCGGAGTAAAACAAGGCTGTGTCCTCGCGCCGACCCTGTTTGGGATCTTTTTTGCTGTCATGCTGAAGCAGGCCTTTGGAACTGCAACAGAAGGTGTCTATCTCCGGACTAGATCAGATGGAAAGCTCTTTAATCTCTCTAGGTTGAGAGCGAAGACCAAAGTCCAACTGAAATGCATGTGGGACTTCCTCTTTGCCGATGATGCAGCCTGAAGAAAACAGAAGTCATGGGCCAGGGCGTGGACTCACCTCCCTCTATTACCATCTCCACCCAAGAACTGGAGGTTGTTCATGACTTTGGGTACCTTGGCTCAACAATCTCTGACACTCTCTCCCTAGATGTCGAGCTGGATAAATGCATTGGCAAAGCAGTTACTATGTTTTCTAGACTCACAAAGAGAGTATGGCTTAATAAGAAGCTGACGTCATATACCAAGATCCAGGTCTATAGAGCCTGTGTCCTGAGTACACTCCTGTACTGCAGTGAGTCCTGGACCCTTTGTGCACGGCAGGAGAGGAAGCTGAACACCTTCCATATGCATTGTCTCCGACACATTTTTGGTATCACCTGGCAGGACAAAGTTCCAAACAGAGTAGTCCTAGAACGAGCTGGAATTTTTAGCATGTATACATTACTGAAACAGCGATGTCTACATTGGCTCAGGCATGTCGTGAGAATGGCTGACAGTCGGATTCCAAAAGATCTCCTGTATGGAGAATTAGTGCAGGGAAAGCACCCCAGAGGGAGACCACAGCTGCGATACAAGGATATCTGCAAGCGGAATCTGAAGGCCTTAGGAATGGACCTCAACAGATGGGAAACTTTGACATCTGAGCGTTCAGTCTGGAGGCAGACGGTGCAGCATGGCCTCTCCCAATTTGAAGAGACACTTGTTCAGCAGGCTGAGGCAAAGAGGCAGTTCCGAAACCAGCAAAATCAGGGAGCTGGACAGGGGACAGATTGTATTTGTCTTCAGTGTGGAAGGGATTGTCACTCTCGAATTGGCCTTCTCAGCCACATGAGACACTGTTCCAAGTCCTCTAATCAGAGCATGTTACCATAGTCTCTCGAGACTGAAGGATGCCTAATCTAGTCAGCCCAGAAAGGTCCTTCCCAGCCAAACAAACTATGGACAGTATGCATGGTTGTAAAAGTCCAACAGTTCCTTGGAAGAAAGATGGAATATAAATAAGTAAATAAATGTATGTGAAGACAGTTGGGCACAAGTACTAAGTTCTGTATATATGCTCACATAATGAATTGGCATATACTGCTAGTAGTGGAAGGAGATTGGAATTGGTCATTCAGACAAGGTGTGGCTACAAGGTTCAGTTTCTGTCCAACGTGAGATAAATCTTTACATCAGCTTTTCCCCAAGCAGGACCTTCCAGATGTGTTAGACTACAACTTTAATTACCCCCAGCTAGGATGGATTGGACAGACGGTCTATTTACAGTGCAAATGGTTGTCTCTTGACTCAATATCAAGGCAAGTTGGATTTCCCAAGTACAAAGTGATCCAAGATTGAACACATGTAAGTTGCTTTTTAGGATTCAGAATCAGAATCCATGTGGGTTTCACCATGGAAAGTTTAACAGGGAAGGGGTTGGACAAATCCACCATCTGCTAATTCTTAAGGATTAAAAACTGTCTGGAATATCAATGCCTCTTGAAACCACAGTCCACCAGCGATTGGCAGTCTTAAAGTTACAAGACTTCAGCATCTTCGATTCAGCTACCAAGAATTAACCTCTGAACATGGGAGGGTCAGGCTATCATGGGTCAGGAGGACTCCAAAACCTTTGGTCATTGGGAGTTCTGAAATATTCTTCACATTAGGTCAGTTTATTGCTACTTATCTCTCCCTTGACAGTCTATAGGCAGGGGTGGGTTCCAGCTTAATCGGTCTGCTGACCTACAACATTTCTTCCCTGATAGAAAAAGTTAGCATGAATTTTCTGTTCAGGTGGCAGCCGTGGTGCTCTACAGCTTAATTGTCACCGGAATGGTAAAGTTGTGCCAGACCTGGACTGAAGATGTGGGCTCACATGATGGAAGACTTTCCCATGAGAGGAATGTATTATTTTAAAATTAGAAAATCTTTCAGTACCTTAACTATGACTTTGGCTTCCATGGATTACTTCATCTAACTCCAGTCCATGAAAGCTTATGCTGTAGTGGATTTGTTAGTCTCTGAAGTGTTACAAAACATTCCCCAGTACTTTCTACAACAGACTAACATGGTTATTTCCTAGGAGCTTAATTCCTTTTCTTCTTTTTTAACTTACAGAGCCATAACTACCACTTTTTGGCACTTGGGCAGTCAGCATCGTCACCCACCCTCTCTGCCTTGGAGCATGGAAACAAACCCCTCCAAAGCTGCGTCCCTATCTTGATGTCGGGGCGCTCACCACTTTAGTGCATGCGCTCGTAATCTCGAGATTAGACCATTGTAATGCACTCTACGTGGGGCTACCTTTGAGACTGATGCGGAAGCTTCAAATGGTGCAGAATGCGGCGGCCAGACTTATTAGTGGTGTGAGGAAATACCATCATATCTCTCCCACTCTGGCCACATTGCATTGGCTGCCCGTTCGCTTCCGCGTCGATTTCAAAGTTTTGATGATAACATATAAAGCCTTAAATGGCTTAGGACCTCGATATCTGGCGGAACGCCTTCTCCCACCAAAGTCTACCCGTTTCACTCAATCTAGTCTGGAGGTGAGACTGGGGAGCCTGACGCCGAGAGAGGCCCGGAGGGAAAGGACAAGAAACCGGGCCTTTTCGGCGGTGGCTCCTCGGCTATGGAACAACCTACCTCCAGAGATCCGTATGGCCCCCTCGCTGGGCGTTTTCAAAAGCCAATTAAAAACATGGCTGTTCAGGCAAGCCTTCCCCCCGGGCATTATTTGATTTTATTTGTTGATTTAATTTGATTTAGTTCCATCTTGAATGATTAATTATTTTTATTTTTGAATATTGCTGATATTTTAATTGTTTATTGGTACACTGATGTACGCCGTCCAGAGTAGTCAAAACGACTAGATGGGCGGGATAAAAATGTAATAAATAAATAAATAAATAAATAAATAATAAATAAAGGAAAAGGAAGAGGAAAAGGTAGTGCTCCCTGAAAAGAGAAAGTAGGAAATGAAAGTGAATGGGGGTGGGTGGGTCGGTGGGTGGGTGGTGTTACGGTTTGTTTTCCTAACATTCACTAAGAGATTCATCTCTAGATTTTAGTGCCCTCTAAATCATGGTGCTTTGGGGCAAAGCCCCAGTCGCTCCACCCTAGTTAGGGCCCTTGCATACCAATAGAAAAAATGCAACAGGGAGAAGGCTATGCCAAACTAAAATTTATTAGATGCATGGGGGAATCTGTCTGTCTGTCTGTCTCAAACAGAGAAGCAGTCACTGTACTCCCCACCCCAGTGAGAAATCATCATCATCATCTTAGAACTGCAGAGCCGAAAGGAATCCTATGGATCATCAAGTCCAGACCCCATCAAGGAGGCACAGTGAGGAATCAGAGCCTACAAAGCTGGAGCTTTGAATTAGAAAGGGCTAAGAGATTGGAAATAGGGAAAATGGCCAGTGAGAATTACTGTACCAGTACCCAGGCCAAACATCCTAGTGTTTCAGCCCAGCCCTTCTCAAATATAGCAGCAACATATAACACACACTGGAGACAATGCACTTGTCAGGAATACTCATGGCTTAAGGGGCAGGAAGCTTCAACTAATTCATACTGAAATTTGAATGGTCTAGCTCAGAAATAAAATGTTGGAAAGCAACATTTCTTACTAATTTTTTGGTGCATACCCCAAGAGCAGGCAGGGGCAGACATGCTCATGGCCCCCAAGGGTTGTTGGGCGGCACATTCTCTTATCCATTATTATTGGCTATGGAGGCTAAGGATGATGGGAGTTGTAGTCTGACAATCACAGGAGAGCCAAAAAGCGGCTGCCCCTGCCCTACGAGGTGAACTTCGTTTCTTGCCCTGGGACGCTATTTTTACCCTATAACATGCATTCTCTGCAAAGACAACAGAGAAAGTAGAAACCTTTTGTAACACAATCCTATTTTGTTCATAAAGCACAGGGCACTAAGCAGTTTAATGGTAATGTTTATAATTTAAGACAGAGACCTTCTGCATCTCTATGTATATGGAGGGGTCTGTAAAAAGCAAGGACACCCAGGAGGAACACAAAAGCCCCCAAGAAATGATACACCTTGTTGTGATTGGAGGAGAAGGATATTAAGCCAGGAGGGCATCCCTCACTGCAGCAAACACTCCCTCGCTTGTCTCTGCTCAGCTTGTCTTGGAGAACTGCAATAAACCCCATAGTAAGCTGTCATGTAAGATAAGCATCGGATTTACAGTGCAAATTAGTCTCCCAGACAATGGAGTGAGCTAAGCGTTTTGGTGGCATGGAAGAGCCCAGATTGAGAAAGAGATACAGGCAGAGAGAGAGAGAGAGAGAGAGAGAGAGAGAGAGAGAGAGGAAAGCCCTGTACACAATAATCAGAAAGACACAGACATGCAGCTCAGCCCAAGAAGCAAACTCTATCCCCCCAGAGCTTGGCACTGCTGCTGCTGCTGCTATGGCTGCAAACTCCCCACCATCTGTCAAGCCTTTTCCTTTCAGCCAATGACCTGGCCTTTGCAAGGGTCCCTTCAGCTTCACCTCACTCAAAGTCAATTCAGAGGAGAATGAAAACAGAGGGGTGGGGGAGGGGAGGGGAGAGGAGGGGAGGGAGTGCACAAGCACAGGCCAGCATATGCGCCTGTTCTCCCCTTTGGAGTCAGTGCCACCGGATACAGTCCGCTTACCCTCTTTAGCTTGGACCCTGCATGCTCCCAATCAGTTTGCGTTCAGAGCCTCACAATGCAGCCAAAGCTGCTCCATCTGACAGGTTCTGTGAGGACGGATTATGAGGGGTGTGTGGTGAGTGACAGGGCAGTGACGGGGCTAAAGGGCCTGTGATTTAGCATTTTCCAACAGAAGCTTCACCTTCACCATCTATAACTTGAGGATGAAGGATAGTGAGAATTTAGGGGACTGTGTTTTGTATTGTTTTTGCTTTGCAGTTAGTCATCCAACTCAATCATTCTATGATTATATGACCATAGCAAGACTCCTTTCTCCTCCTTAGGGTGGTGGTAGCGCTGGTAGCTTTCCTTCTAAGGAATAACTGCAAATCCGAACAATGGACATGGAGGGCTCTTTCGGAGAAGGGTGGAGAGAAGGCTTTGGAACACAATACAGAAGTTGCCAGGATAGGACCATTGCCTCTATAGATTTTTTTTAGCTATGGAGTGAGACAACTGAATGATGCAGAAGGCTTTGGTGGTTCAAATCTAGTTCATGCCAAAGGCAAGCTGAGAAGGTGAACTAATGTTGCCTGACTGGGGCCTAAAATCATGAACTAGCTTTTAACTCTTGGGTAGGTATTCTTTTTTCTTTTTGCCTGCCCCTCTGCATTTCTTCCTACTCTTCCCATGGCAAGAAGATTCATGCTATGACTCACTTCTTATGACAAGGATAATGATTAGAGAAGTTGTGGATGTGGATACAGTGCAAAGCTTAGAATTACCCATCTTGCAAAGCATGGCATTAGGCTACCTCTGAAGTGCTAGAAAAGGGGCTAATATTACTTTGGGATAAAGGGACTTAAACTGTACCAACATTTCATTTTTGCTGCAATGAGTAATGCTGACTAATTACTTAAAACATTCTTTCAGGGGGTGTTTTGGTAGTATTTGGGGTCATTTTGTCTTTTTCTTTAAAAGAATAAGGAACTCTTTAGTTCAAAGTACTCAAAATAACAAAAGGTGGGATGAAAAAGGTCAGTGGAGCCATCATTTAAGTATGTAATAAATTATTTTTAGATAAGTACTTTATTGCTTATCTAAAAGCAATAAGTAATTAATTATTTTTAGAAATATGTTCTAAACATTTTAATGTTCCAATCTGGTACACTACTAGAAGAAAACTCGGCCTTGTTCATCAAATGAGGCATGAGACGGATCCAGGGAAAGGGCCAATTCTGCAGTGGCACTCTAATGATGGAATATCTTTCCTGCAGAGCTTTATTTGGTATTGTCTTTATTCTCTTTTTGCTGCCAGATGAACACTTCACATAGGCTTTGAAAAATGATAATATCATAAGGTAATATCTTACCACTTTTAGCTAGGGTCTTCCAGTGACAACACATTTGTGTTTTAATTGTGATTTACTTTTGGGCACAGTGAGGAGAATGCCTCAGGTACTAGACTCTTTTTTGTTTTGCTGCAATAGACTAATAAAGCTTTCCCTTGAAAACTTTGAAAAATGTTTTTATAAATTTCAAAGTCAATGTCAAACCAATGTTGCAGGAGTTTTAAAATTTTAATTTTACCTTTAAAATTCACCTTTAAAAATTCTGGCTTTTCCTTTGACACCCCGATGCCCAACAGCTGCTGTGGGCTACATTGTAGTACAAAATCAGATAGTCTTGAGTACTTGGAAAAGTTAACTTTGTGCAGGATGATTTGTGAAATCAATTCTGACTTTTGGAAGTCTTTCCCAGGGTTTTCTAGGTATAAAGTACTCAGAAGTGCTTTACCATTCTCTTCCTCTGGTGGTGCTTTGGGACCATGCAACATGCCCAGGGCTGCACAGGCTGACTCTATTCTCAGAAGGAACAGCAGGGAATTGAACTCATGACCCAGTGCTCCAACCCACTGATCCATGTCACATCTTTAGTGACTTATCCAACCAGAGTAAATACTTTGGTGCAGTGTACTGGCTCTATATGCCTTTAGGAGCAGGGTTTCTGTTTCCTCTGGTCTGGGTTTGCAATTGTATTTTTGCTTTTGCTTTTATATGTTGGGGAGGAAGTAACGGCAGCCCCTCTCAGCTGAAAGGCAGAGCTGTGTGTGCCCCACAACCTATCTTAAGGCCCTTAAACTAGCCTGCTGCTCCGAGTGTGGTGGAAAATATTCTCCCATTATCAGTGCTGAATGAAGACTAACCTGCTAGGCAGCCTAGTGGTGTTCTACACATAGAACAAGGAGGGTGCACCAATGCCATCTTGTCTGGCTCAGGCAGCAAAACATATTTGCCAGTTAAACTTTGTTAAGGGGGAGCTATAGAAATTGAAACAGTGAATAATTTTGAATAGCTTGGTCCAATCATCAATCCAAATGGAGACTGCAGACAAGAAATCAGAAGAAGACTGAGACTCGGAAGGGCAGCAATCAATTAGGAATGATCATCAAGTGATGTGACACTGGAGACCAAGATCATCCACATTCTCATATTCCTGATCACTATGTACAGGTGTGAAAGCTGAACAGTAAAGAAAGCTGACAGGGAAAAAATGATTTGTTTGAAATATGGTGCTGGAGGAGAGCTTTGCAGATAACCTGGTCTGCCAGAAGTCCAATCATGTGGGTCCTAAAGCAAACCAAGCCTGAACTATCTCTGGAGGCAAAAATATGAAACCGAGGCTGCCTTACTTTGGGCACATCATGAGAAGGCTCTGGAAAAGACAATAATTCTTGAAAAGGTTGAAGGCAGCAAGAAAATAGGGAGACAAAATATGAGATGGATTGCCACAGGCTTTAGTTTACACAAGCTGAAGAGGGTTGTTGAGAACAGGATATTTTCGAGATCTCTCATTCATAGGGTTGCCATGAGTGGAGGTGACTCGATGGCACATACCAACAACAACAACACAGAAAAACATTAAATCAGTGGTAGACAAACAAATCATCTTCCCAGGAAATATCACAGGTTTGTTCACCTACAGTGGTGCTTATAACATAGATACCATTTAAGGACCAGAATGAGAGTATAATGGGGATAATTATTGCAAATGCATCTGGATTGTACCTGTTCAAAATGCAAGAATTTCATTCTTTGTAACTGATGCTTCTTAAAGTATGCAGGCTGTGAACTAAGTATTGTGGTATCACTTAAAGAAAGTACATTCACAGGGAGTTCATTCTTGTTTTGGAATCCCCACACTGTCTTTCTCGAAGACTCCTAAAGTTTATCAGTTTATCAATGTACTTGGCTCTGAATTTTTTCAAAGGATCCATAATGCCTTTCTCTACTGCTTGCGCAGGCCAATAAAATCTCCACTTGCAAGCCAGAAGAGACTTCCAGGAACATCAAGCTGAGTTTTACTCTCGAGGTACTAAAAAACAAAACAAAGCACCAACTCTGGGTGCAGCTACATTGTAATATACACCTCTAATTACTCTGTGTTTAGCACAATGCAAATTGATTCAAAATTTCCCAATTATATTGTAAGTGTAAGGGAAACTTGCACTTTTCTTTGAGGAATTGTTTCTTTTTGAACACCCGTTGGGAGATTGTTTATTTTAAATTGCTCTATATCACGTTGTTGTTTTTAACCTGTTTTTGGTTGTGTGAACGGCTGTGGCATTTTATTTTGTGTGTGTGGGTGTTCCCTGTGTTGACATCTTGGTGATGTGTTGGAGGTGGTGTAGGATGCCATTCCATCAATAAAATCAGTAATTATGCCTGCTGCCCATACTGTTTCCCTTTTAAATTTTTTAAAATAAACTGTTTGACTTTAGCGCTGCATCACATAAGTGCTGGAATCTTGCTGGCTTGTTATTGACATGTGGTTTACCTTCCATCTGGTGACTTTCGCTTCTCCATACAAACACTATGCCAGCTTTTCCTTCTTTTTTCTTTTTCTTACATCTGAATTCTTTTTGGGTTCTTTTTCTTTCTTTTTTCTTTTTCTGCTTTCTTTCTTTATTGTTGCATTTGCAAATTTTGCCAGCCTATTGCACAAGAAGATCTACAGTTAATAGTAGATTGTCAAAGGAGATGCAAAGGAATGTTTCAACTGCAGAAAAATACACTATCTGCAACATTGATGCAGGGCTATGTCACTTAAAATTTTAAAAAGCCAAAAAATTACTTGCAGATTTGAAGGAATAAAAAAAGAAAGAAACTCCCACTGCAAACATTCGGAAAAACATAACCTTCAGACAGGACAGTGGACAAAGACAAGTGGAGTCAGGACAGACCCATGGGTGGATCAAAATGCCAACCTGGGTCCATTTAACATGATTTAAAGAACAGTGTGGTTTCCTGCACCAAATCATCCTGTTTCAATTGAGGCTGCACCATAAAGATGGGAACAACAACACAGAGAGCACATGACCCAAATCGATACCCTGAAACAACTCTTGGATTTTTTAGGCAATGTGCTCGCACCCTCTGTCAGGCAAACATGTCTGCCTCCAACTGCCATGGGATTGTGGTTGGAAAGCTGCTGCACTCAGCAAAATAGGGGCAGCTGTTTGCGAAGACCAATTTGCCACAGGGCTCGTCACTGGCACAGTAGGCATTTCATTGTTCACTGCTTCTGTCCTAAACAGCTTAGCCACTGCTGCTTTATTTGTAAGAAACTGCAGAGTGAAAGAGTTCAGGAGGGTAAAAGAACAGTGATATGGAACGGCTTATTCTCACAGCCATGGTGATTTGACAGTCAACCATCTTACCTTTAGATTGTGGAAATATGGAATACGTAGGACACAATCATACGAGGACTTGGTGTGGGTGATGTAGAATCCCAAGCAAGCCAACTCCCTTCCTGTGGTCAGATAAGTCATGTGCAGCCTGCCACTGTATGCAGGAGCACTGCTTGGAGAGCAAATTTGTCCAAGCATTCAACAAATTAAACATTTGTTTTTTGTTTTTTTTTTAAAACTTGTTTGGGGCTTGTACAGGATTTGTAAGGCTCTCAGGGTGGAATGATTTTAACTTGCAGTTAAAGCTTTTTAAAGGCATCCTCTTCCTTGCCAAGAGCAGAAAGATGAGAGCAGTGGGCAGTACTTTTCCACTACTGCGGTATTACACAGAGAGATTTCCATTTCCAAAAATAGACTGATTTATCAAAAACAGCAAAAAGTCCTCTACCACTTTAAAGAATAACATATTTATTTATAGCACAAGCTGGGTTGGATTATCACACACTTACTCAGATGCATGCTATTCACAAAATCTCCTGCTGTATTAAATTTCTTAGTCTATAGGCTGCCACAGGATTCTTTTTTTAGTTTTGGTGGAATAGAGAAACACTCCTACCACTTTGGATCTTGTTTCATTAAAGTACAATGCAGTTTGTAGTATCACACATCCTGTAGTATGTACTGTATTGTACTGAGTTTATTATCCTAGCATTTCATAGCATGCTGTATAATACCATACCATGTTATATTACTATATTAGACTGCTGGGTCGCTCAGTGGTTTAAGTATCTGGCTGTGGAGCTAAAGGTTAGAAGTTCAATTCTCCACTGTGCCTCCTTGACAGAGAATGAACTTGATGATCCATAGGGTTCCTTCCAGCTCTGCAGTTCTAATGTGATACTGCTTCTTCTACCCTATCCTACTGTACCCTACACTAACAGAATGGGTGATTTCTCAAAGAGAAAAAAAAACCCCATCTGTTTATAGCAAAAAGTCATGGTGAGCATATATGCCCTCCCACAGCAAAGATATTCCGGACACAGATCCAACTTCCCTCATTCAAACATAGGCAATGATGCACCTTTTCTATGCCAAGTCAGTATTGAAGCATAATCCTATTTGCTACATTATTCCCTATATAGTGCTTTAGTTTGGTATATGCCATCAAGTCAGAACTGACTCACAGCAACCCTAATAGGGCTTAAAAGGTAAGTGAGATATATAAAGAGTGTTTTTTCGGGTCTCACCTCAATGAGTTTCCATGCCAAACTGAGGATTTGAATCCTTGTTTCCAGAGTTTAGTCTGTCACTCTAACCTCTACACCATACTGGGTACCATATAGTGTATTAGGGATGCTGAAGGATCAATATGGGAATATGTTTTCTGATCAGGATAAAATAAAGTGAAGATGGAAACAATTTACCAAAAATGATATAGAAGAGATCCCATCTAAGAAGAATGTTTTGATGAAGAAGCTGCAGTTTTAGAAAGTGAAGTGAGAGCTGTTCTCAAACAATTGGAAGAAATAAATCGCCAGGAATAGATGGAATACCAATAAAGCTATTTCAAGCTATAGAGATTGAATTTTATCAGAATTCTAACAAGAAAATGCAAACAAATATGGAAAGCAAAACAATGGGTCGCAAATGGGAAATGTTCAATATAAATTCTAATCCCAAAGACAGGATATATGAAAGACTGCAATAACTATGCCACCACAATTCCCAATTCAAACAAAGTGATGTATCTTAATACATTAGAACAAATATTTTAATGTTGACAATGAAGAAATTTAAATTGTTAAAGGTTTTGTATATCTCAATTCAATCATCAGTCCAAATGGAGAATGCAGCCAAGAAATCTGAAGGCTGAGAATGGGAAGGGCAGCTATGAAAGATTTAGAAAAGATCACCAAATGCAAGGATGTGTCAGTGGAGACTGAGGTCATGGTCATCTGTGCTATTGTATTTCCAGTTACTATGTATGGATGTGGAAGCTGGATGTAGCGTTCCCCTTTATTATGTCAATGGTTCATGTTTGGTTATGTTAATTGTTCATGCATATTCATGTTGCTGAGAGGCGGAGCCAAGAGAGATGGTATAAGAGGCGGAGCCTGAGATGGAGAGAGTCAGATAGTTGGAGTCAGTCAGATAGAGTGAGAGAGTGGAGAAGGTGTGGAGTTTGGGGAAATCTGAGGAGTGATTATAGTTAGGAGTGTATCATCAAACAGAAGATTGTTATTAATATTAAATTTACCTAAAGAAGATATTCATGAATTACTATCTATCTGTAATCAATAAACACGTTATATTTAAATTACTTTGAAGTGTGGACCTGCATCATCTTAATGAAGTAATGGTGATTTAGTGATCACCTGGTGGCAGCAGTGGAAAAGAGGGGATTGTTTGCCTTCGGGTGCTCTGAGTCTTAGTGGTCAAGTAAGGGGCACGAGGGTGAACGCCACACTGGACAGTGAAGAAAGACCACAGGAAAAAAAATCAATTTGTTTGAAATGTGGTGCTGGAGAACTTTGGAGATATCAATAAAGACAAAGAAGAGAGCCCTAGATGATTTTGCTAATACATCAGCAATGCTTTGAGATGGCTTTTAAAAAAGTACTTTCAAAGCATCACTAATGCAGTTACCTACAATTAAAAAGAAATGGAAAGTCTCATCCCCTTTCCCCTCTGCAGCAAAGGGAAATGAAGATTTCCATTTCTTAAGATCATTAAGAAATGTTTTCAACAAAGAGACAGACAGCCACTTAACAATCTTGAGAAATGGGAAGCTTCCTTTCCCTTTAAAGGGAATGAAGATCAGCCTTGATTGTGCTAAGCAGGGTTGCCTAAGGTACATTGTTATCGATTCTTGCATAGGGATGCAAGAATCACCCCAAATGACATGCCACACCACAAAGCAAACCTGTTTAGCATGATCTAGATCAATCCGGGCCAGAAAAAAATGGCCATTTAGTCGCACCCTCACTCTAGAAAGCAAGTCAACACCATTAGTCCTATTCTATCAGGATTGCAAAGAAAGCCACTCTCCTTGAAAAAGGAGAGGGAATCACTATGTAAGCCTCTTTGTTTTGTTTGTTTTTTGTTTTTTAGGAGACAGGTCATATATTGCTCAAAGGGCCAGATTGCCAATATATTTCTTCTAGGACCAAATGATTTCCATTCCTAAAAGCTAGTTCTGTCCAACAGAAGAGATTTTTTTAAAAAAAACCCAATTTGCAGTCTATAATTGCCACTGTCGGTTTAGGTAAAGGACACAAGTAGCAATCTCAAGCTTTCAAGAAGTGGCAGGATTCAGACTTAGAGCCTAGCATCAGTATATCATGGTTGTAATTAAAAGGTTGCCCAAGTTTTTTTTTTTAAAAAGCACAGTCTTTCTTCAATATTCATTTGTATGGGGGAGTTAACATGGCAATCAATTATTAACCTTAATTATATGCTGTCTATAATACTACTCACACTGGGGACTTTCAAAATCATATTAACTTTTTCTCAAGTGATTATCTCCATGAAATTTTTAGGGAGTGGGAGAGAGGAGCTATGTTAATCTGTTGCAGCAAAAACAACAAAAGGTCATGTGGCACCTTAAAGACTAGCATCCTTTCTCGAAGGCTTTCATGGCCGGGATCCGATGGTTGTTGTAGATTTTTCGGGTTGTTGAACTCCAGAACACGGCCAAACAGCCCGAAAAACCTACAACAACTAACATGCTTTATTTGACTAAGTTTTCATCGACTGCAGCCCGCTTATATCAAATGAAGAGGGCTGCACTCTATGACAGCTTATGTCAAATAAACATGTTAGTTTATAAGGTGCTACAAAGCTTCTTGTTTTTATCCCCTAGGAAATGGCCATCAATATGGAGTCAGTAGTCAGAATTCTGTGTTTGCAACTTTATCTGCAGAACTCTCCTGCAATGGGAGAGGGGCCAGCAGCTGCAGCAGCAGCAATTTGGGGGGCATTAAAAAGTTCCCTCCCCCATTCTGCAGCACTCAAAGGTCTCCCCAGGTTGAAAGGGATCCCTAGGAATCTGGAACTAGAGGTGGGAGGGAACAGGAAACTTTTCATTCCTCTGAAACAACCATGGCTAATGATGTCATCGCAGTTCCATGGTGTAAAATTGTGCAACAGGATCCTAGCCATTATGTACTGTCATTTCTAACCTATGGTGACCCAATGAATTAATGACTGTCAAATGATCCAAACATTAGTAGCCCTGTTAAGGTTTTGCAAATGAAAAACTGTGGATTACTTTATTGAGTCAATCCATCTCATGTTAGGCCATCTTTTTCCCCCTAAGGTCTTTCATTTTCTCTAGCATAGTTGTCTTTTTCAGGCAGTCTTGTCTTCTTATGTACATTAGCCTCAATTTAAGTGATTTTATCTTCTATCTGATGTGGGTATATTACTAGGGTTTAGAGCAAAGCAAAGTGTGCTATTTATATACCGCCCCATAGCTCATAAAGCACTCTCTGGGCAGTTTACAAGTTAATTATGCAGGCTACACATTGCCCCCGCCCCCCTCAGCAAGCTGGGTACTCATTTTACCAACCTTGGAAGGGTAGAAGGCTGAGTCAACCTTGAGTCAGCTACCTGGGATAGAACCCCGATTCGTGAGCACAGTTTTGGCTACAGTACAGCAATTTAACCGCTGCGCCACGAGGCTCTTTATTTTTCAGAATGTTTAAACGATGTAATGGAAATATATGCTTTCTCAGTGGTAATGTCTTTAAATATTTATATATGCTCCATCAAAAATTAAAACTTAGCTACAGTACGTAAATCATTCAGTTGATCCGATCATGACACACCTTAAACCATGTCCTATTTCATAGGATCATAGAATCATGAAGTTGGAAGGGGCCTATAGGGCCATCGAGTCCAACTCCCTGCTCAGTGCAGGAGTACAAATCAAAGTATATCTGCCAGGTGGTTGTCTACATTTCAGCCATTGAATGCCTCCAGTTTTGGAGCACTCACCACCTCTCAAGGTAATTGGTTCCATTGTCATACCGCTGAACCAGAATTTATTTCATTCTGTTCTTTTTTCTTTCTTTCCTGGTAGTCATTACCCATTAGTACGGAGGAGCATCAATGTTCTCCAAACACAAGATAAAATTGGCTATCATGAGAAGAGTGGAGGAGGGGCAACGTCAAGGCCACCATTGACAATATGGCATTACTGACTGACTAATTTCTGTAACTCACTTCTGCTTCCTTCTCATTTAAATCAGACAGAGCAGGCTGAGTCTGTATTGTAGTAATGCTTGGGTGAGGGACTCAACACCTGTTCGACTTTTGAGGTAACAAGAAGAGCAAAGAAAGATATTCTGTCAGCCAGCTGTGCATGCCTCTATAATGGCACCAGCCTTCCTTTGTCACTGCTGCTTTTTGAAGGCTATTGGGTGGACAGATGGACCCAAAGAAGGTTGCTTGCATGGTTCTCTACAATTTTTTTTCTGTTTATAACATCTACACAGACTTTCCTTCTCTGATGTAAACTTGCAGCACAGCACATGGCAGCGCATGCCTGACACTTCTGTGGTGTAGAGGCTCCGATGATTGATGCACCGCGAGGGAAACAACCCAAGTACAGAACAGCAATAGTAATTATTCCCCCCCCCCCCTAATGAATGGACCCAGTATCCACCCAATGACAAATAGTTCTAAAGGAAAGAGAGAGATTTAGAAACTGCAGAGACATATCCTGAACCTGCATCCTGGTTTTAGTGAGATTCAGGGACTTTGAACTGAACATTTATGAACAGCTGTTTATAGAAAAAGAGAAAGGCATCTGTTGGCAGTTACACTAATGAGAGATTGGGTTGAGCCACTTTTTCAGTGCCCTAAATTCCCTCCAAGAACAGGCTGGCCTCAAAAGGGGTGCTGGAACCAGAGCGTTCAGGCATAACAACACAAGGGGAAAGAAAAAAAAAATCTCCACTGCTGTAATGGAAGTTTACTTGGGAGTGCCTTTTGTTAGCATAAAAACTACTAACAATATGATGGCTAGCATCAGTTTCCTGTGGCAACCGCTTTACTCTGTCTAATGGTAGGACTGGCTCTGGAAGTAGATAATTAGTTGCTTGGTTTTATGCAGACCCTAATAGCTAAAATATATCTAATCCTAAAACAGCTTGCAGAGATAGACATTCAAGAACCGGTTTATTCTTTCTCTTTACATACGTACGTGACTGGTGGCAACTCTAAGGACTGTGGCTGAAGCAAGCTGCCTGGTGTCTGCTTTTGCCAATATACCCAGCATGGTATAATGGATAGAGTGATGGAGTAGGACTAAGGATATCTGGATTCAAATCCCCACTCAGCCATGGAAACTCACTGGTGAGGCAGGTAAAAACCATCCCTGAAATATCTCACTTATCTTTAAAGTTCTATTAGAATCACTATAAGTCTATTCCAACTTGACAGCACATTACATAACATACACATTATGCTTATGTAGAGGGTGTTGCAATAGGTTTTCACAAACCTGTTGCTCCTTATCACAGAAGTAATGCTAGGAGAGTGGGTTGATCAGCAGTCATGTGGATGCTGTTTTGAGTGTTCTCCCACTTGGTCATTATGTATAAACAGATTCTTCACCTACCGTGTTTCCCCGAAAATAAGACAGGGTCTTATATTAATTTTTGCTCCAAAAAAGCGCATTAGGGCTTATTTTCAGGGGATGTTTTATTTTTTTCATGTACAGCAATCTACATTTATTCAAATACAGTCATGTCTTCTTCTGGTTGCTGCACAATGGTGGAGGGCGGGGTTTCACTTAACTGGGGCTTATTTTTGGGGTAGGGCTTATATTACAAGCATCCTGAAAAATCATACTAGGGCTTATGTTCAGGTTTGGTTTTATTTTCGGGGAAACAGGGTAGAATAAGTTTTACATCTAGGTTATGGTTTCTAGGTTATCCTGCAACTTAAGCGGATCCTTGTAACACAGGAGGAAAGGAGAGGGATATGCAGCTTTCAATTCTGTCTTCCCAAAAGGCCTGCTCGTATTTTGTGATGCCGAGTAAGTTTAAAATTAAAATGTGAAAGTGGAGGTTAGTTGGTGTCTTTAAAAACTGACACTGCTGTTCACTTCCATCATAACATAACACCCAAGGGATGTTTCCATGTGCCAGCTCATTGTGCTGAAAATCTGCCTGTCACCCATTGAGTGATCATCATGTGAAGACAGCTAAGATCAGCCTGTGAAGGGTACTGCAGGTGGAGGAACCTGCTGTTGCTCTTCTTTTGCATATGAAAGGCAATCTTCAGAGATTTCAGGTGTACGACAGAAACACAATGTTTGACTAAACTGGAACAGATGTCAGGGAAGCACTCTGCTGTTCTGATTTCCCACAGATTATCTGCAGGACCAACAATGTCCTCATTAGAAGACATTGGAAAAATCTAACTTTTTTTTTTTTAAAAAAAGCACTTGCGTATAGCCTCAATTTCTCCCTCATAATGGGACTGACCTATAGAACACACCTCCATCAGTTACTTCCAGCCATTGAGTGATCATCATGTTAAGATACCCAAGGTATCTTATCTGTAAATGGCTGTCCTATGTAGAGATGTGGGCAAATTCTGCTCATATGGAATTTTATCTGGATTTTCAGGTTCAATCTAATCAGAAGCCACTTTGAATCTGTCAGTGACAGTGGAAAGTGCGGGGTAGTCACCATATTCTAGCACAGACTCCACTTGGATATGTTGCTACAGAAGTCTTCAAATGACCAGTTCATGTATTGAGCAGATGTCTGTAGATTATTATTTTCTGTTAGCATGGTAATGAGCACTAGCCATGGATTCATAAAATCGCACCTGCATGTTTAATAAAATTTATCTTAACTAGGTCACTGATGAGGCAAAAGTGTAGTTTATATCAGAGACCTGTTACAGAAGATTTGATTAAAAATCAAACAAAAGTGCATATTCTTGCTGCTTTACTCCCCATGCATTAGTATATAGTAGCACTGTTGCAGTGTTCTATCACATATACTCTATTCTCATTATTTTAAACACTTTATCCTTATAAAGTGTCTAAAATTTTCTAAGTAGCCTACAGAGATTAAAATTTAAGGCAGTCACTGCCCTGGGCTTACAGTTTAACGGATGCCTGGAAAAAGAAAAATAAAGGTGGAAGGAATACGGAAGCAAGAAATGGAGGAAGCCACATTCACTTCCCCTTTGTTACACGGCTCCTCTTGTGAAGCAGTGGCCAGGGGCCCTGAGTGCCTCTCTTCAACTCTTCAGTCTCAGTATGCTGCCACATAGGTGACATTATGCACTGATAAATTGCAGCCTGCTTTGCAACGAAGGTGGAAAGTGTGGTCATATGTTCAGATTGAGCTGCATAGCACATCTCCCTGAGGAGGAAAAGCTAATGGAACAAACCTTTCTTTACAATCTCTAACATTTCCCTTTTCTTCCACAACATGGCAACCCACCTTTTCCTGCTTTTATGATCTTACGCTTTTCATGTAAATTAATCTAGTAATCTTTGTATTCAAGAGAACTTTAGAGATTCAGCATATACATCTGTACATTTGTGCATGTGCACACATACTAAACAACAACAACAACATCTCAGAATTGCTACTTGGATGATATTTTACTAGCCCTCTCACGTTTTCAGTCTGGTCTATTCCCTCCTTCTCCTTGATCAACCAGGTGCAGATGGAGTCATGTTACACGATGAATTAGCAACATCCATGGCTACTATGGCACATTGGTTTGAGTTCAAATTGGTGATCTCTGTGCCAATTTATCTTTCTCTGTTTTACTCCACCGTAGACAAACCTCCCCTCTGCCAACTTGCTGCTGACTGCACATGGATTATAAGCAAAAAACAGCTTCTTTTCTGTAGTTGTATATGTAACATTGCTTTCCCCAGCACAGCCTCTATTATGTGGTCATTACTTTAGTCTCCAATTATCTCCCAGACACTGGACTTTGTCTGCGGTTAAATAAGTGGTCCTGTCAGGATTCTAGCCAACAAGTTGCTAGATTCTTTATTGGCCACATTCGAGGTTCTCCCCCATCTCCACTCCCTGTGGCTATTACAAACAGAGCTTGCCCTTTGATAGTGGAAGTGGATTATTGCATAGTATAGACAAGGAAAATAACATAGATCATTGATTTTCCCTTGTGGAAGATTCAGCCCATCTCTGTGCCTATTTTTCTTGTGCTTGGCAAAGAAGCAAACAACATAGATCCCCACTATGGGAGAAAGGTGGAATAAAGAACAAGTAAACAAACGAGTTGATTTTGTGAAGCATTCTGGAAAGTTTTCCAGGAAAACATCCTCCAATAGCCATACGGCTTACCATTTGGCAAAGGAAGGCAGTTACCCCCAATACAGTGGTGCCTCAACTTACGAACGTCCCTACTTACGACCATTTCAAGTTACGACCAGCTCCGGCCGCAAAATTTTGCTTCTACTTGCGACCGGAGCTTCGAGTTATGAACAGAAAAAGGCAGGGGAAAAAGGCGGGAAATTCAAATTGCTAACTGTAGGTGGCTACGAGGCTGCTTCTTTGTAGCTCTTTCGCCCCAGCAGTTAGAGAGTGTGCGATCGGAGGAGGCTGCCTGGTAAGGTAAGGTGCTGTTTTCTGATTTTAAAAAACTGTTCTGGGTGTTTTTGCAGCGTGGTTTTGGGCTGGGGGGGGGTTTATGTTTGTGTGCTGTGATGGGTCTTGGGGGGTTGTTGTTTGTTTTTTGGTACCCCCCCCATTTCCGCTGGGTCTTGGGGGGTTTGGTTTATTTATTTTATTTATTTATTTCATTTATACCCCGCCTATCTGGTCAATTATGGTTGCTTTTTGAAGTTTTTTTCCCCATTTCCGATGGGTCTTGCATGCTTCCCTTGCTTTTTGCTTTGTTTTCTTTGCATTTCCGACCTGCTCCGTTTGTTCTCTTTGCATTTCCGACCTGCTCCGTTTGTTCTCTTTGCATTTCCGACCTGCTCCTTGTTTTCTTTGCATTTTCGACCTGCTCCGTTTGTTTTCTTTGCATTTCCAACCTACTCCCTTTGTTTTCTTTGCATTTCCAACCTGCTCCCTTTGTTCTCTTTGCATTTCCAACCTGCTCCATTTGTTTTCTTTGCATTTCCGACCTGCTCCCTTTGTTTTCTTTGCATTTCCGATGGGTCTTGCATGCTTGATTTCTCCCCCCCCCCTTCGGCCGGAAGGGATTAATCGCTTTTCCAATGGGTCTTGCAGTGATTTTTTTGTTTTGTTATTTTTTTCTTCGGCCGGAACGGATTAATTGCATTTCAATGCATTCCAATGGGAAATGGTGCTTCGACTTATGACCTTTTCGAGTTACGACCATCTTGCGGAACCAATTACGTTCGTAAGTCGAGGCACCACTGTACTGGAAAAGGGGCAAGCAGTGGTACTGGCATGGTGTTAGATGACAAATTTGTTGCAGAATTTAGAATTGTAGTTAAATTCCTCTAGCTGCGCAGCAGAAGTTCAGAGTTTCACAGATCAGAATTACCTTCATTCCCATTTAGGCCACCCCTTTTTCTTATCAACTGGCACTTACAGTCTCAGCCACTCACTCTGAGACAGTTGGAGAAAGAATAAAAAGATTTCATTTACTTACAGTTGAACATATAAAGCAGCAAACTCAAAAAACATGATTGCCTTTCAGCAAACAGTCAGAGAGACTGACTTTCAACAGACTCTGGAAAAGGAAAGAGCTCAGAGCAGAGAGGCAGGGCTCACTTTGAATCAGAGGCAGGGAAGGAACAATTAGTTAGTGCTGGATAGCTTGACACTCACCCCAGCCCAGAAAGGACACTCGCCCCAGCCCAGATAGCCACATCTACTAAAGCCAGCATGCAAGGTTGCAAAGCTCCAACAAAACCTGTATATTTCACATAGTTTCCATGCTCTCTCCTCGGTTGTTTCCTTTATATGTTGTGGATGGCTCTGTCCCTCCTTCACGAGTGCTGAAGCAATGAATGGTGCAACTGTAATTGTATGCATGCATCCATATGCACACGCTGCTATTCTTTGCCTCCAGCAGCAAAATGATTTGGGTCATAGGACTAGGCCAGAGGCATTTGAGCTCTTGCTTCCAGATACGTCCATTTGCAATGGCCCAGGGAAATGGTGGTTTTCTCGGCATACATGAAGATTTCTCTCATGTCAGAGAATCCTGGTGGCAGAGGAAGTCCTGGACTTACAAAAGTGGGGAATCATGGAGGCCATTTAGAGAACCAACATATCTGGTGATATCCATTGAAATAAGAACCTTAATATCTTAATATTTAAGTGTACAATGGTAACTTTATTAGGCTCATGACATCAGCATACTGTATCTACTTCATATTAAATGGGCAATGAAAGGCATCCGAGAGAACAAAACACCTCTCCTGCCTCTCACCAGTTTCCTTCTTCTACTCAGATTTCACTCTTTTTGCAGGTGCGGGACCCTATTTGGAGCACTCCCAGTGGAATACTTTTCCTGTCTCTCCCCCCGCCCCTCAAGCTGGGCATCTCTTTGGCAGTGTTTCTGAATCTGCCATTTCATTAGTCCATATGTGAGAAGAACCTGCTGGCAGACACTGAGGGGGACAGGGTGGGAAAATGAAGTGGGTGCTGTCAGGAACAGCAGCTGCTGCTGCTACAGCCAAACACATGTCCCTCCATGGAGATGCTGCTTGTCAACAATGAATGATGAGAATAGAAGCTTCCCTGTGCATCCGGTGGCTTGGATTCTAGCAATCCCTTCCTGATGGTTCTGCTTGCTTGGTAGGACCAGTCACCATTATCAAGGGGAACACAAAGGGGAGATGGGTGCAAGGAAGGCAGGATGATAGGAGCTGGCATCAGGTGCATGAGAGAAGGAGCCGACATTCACAGTAGACAGATTGTCAGGCAAGCAGTTTCATTCTTTCCCTCCCCTGCCAGCAAGAAGACTCGTAGCTCCCTGACCCTGACTCTTAGTGTTCAAGGAACATAACTGCATTAATGGCCTCAGGGTGAATATTTTAAGCAGAATGACTGCAATGTGGGGGGTGGGGGTTAGAAAGGGTGGGAGGTAGACAAGTCTCCCAGTAATTAAAAGCATCCCCCCTGCCCCCAAATATGGATCTGTTTAGATAAGGCAGGATCAAGAGCATCTACAAGAATTATTTTAGAGGGGGAGGAAGCTGCAGGTGACATTTTAGCATAATCCATTGGCACCATTATAGCACTGTATATCTTGTTATGTTAAATTAATAGATCAGTTCGCCGCAGCCATCCATGGGCAGCATGCTAGGGAGATGCCGGAGTGCTCTGCAAAGCTGATGAGGGCCCTCCTCCCCATGGAAGATGCTTTGAGCCCACTGTGTTGTGTGCTACAAAGCAACTGATAAAAGCCAGTAACATTAAGTCATACTGTTTCACTGTAAAGTTTAAATAGACAAGAGAAACCAGGAAAAAAGAACCCAGCCAAGCTTTATTTCAAATGCATAGTTAAGATTAATCGTGGGTGGGTGGGAACCAGCATTGCCATTTTTGAGGTAGCCATCTTGTTCCTAATCATTCCTTTTTCTACATCTTGATTCTTGAAGACACATTATTTAGTAAAGGCAGTTTTGAGGAGGATTGGGAACTTCTGGAGGCAGAGGTGTGAGTTTCTATTAGTTGCTGGAGATTTAAAATATCGTTGACTTTTTTCTCTCTATGAACAGCTAAGATGTTCACCATCATCTTTTCCTCACTGCATACTGAAAATATTATTTCCTACACTATAAACCTTGCCTGTTTAGAAGGAATTGAGGAACCCAGAACATAGTTGCCTTTTGTTGAAAAGGCATAAAAATGTTATTATTTTCTTTTTCCTGACAAGGGTTTATAGCTTTGCAGGCAGCAGCTGTTTTCAGGAAAGATGTATGGTTTTGGTTGCAAATGTTATGAAAGATGTGGGGAGAGGGTGGGGGTGGAGGTGGGGGTGAGAATCAGTCATCAAGTAAGAACCGGGGAAACTACTCACATCACTTCTCAATTTCCAGAGTCACTGATGCTGCGAAGATGTATGTTGTGTGCGATCAGACTTGTCACTTGGTTTGGGGCAGTGACTCACAGTGGCAAAGTTAAGGTTGGCTAACTGATTCTTACTTCATTTAAGCTAGATTGGATTCTTAGGATGTTGCCAAACTTGTGTTTTTAAACAATCTGTCCCTGTGAAGGCCTATGTGGTTTTTGCAAGCTGCTCTTCAGCAGAAATGAATCTTTAATCCCAGATTCCATAGATCTACACTTTAAATCTGCATGGATTCATACAATGGCTGCCTAAGTCCTATTTATTGGTTTACAATATTTCTGTGAAGGTAATATGTTACTAGAAGTCCTTATCTTCCAGCCTGAGAATTATCTATCCACTTCAGCCAAAGGACAACCAGATATAAATTATACTCCAGAGAAAATAGAAAAGCTACCACTGGGTTTTAAAATGTGTGCTATGTGCCATCAAGTCAAAGCCGTCTTATAGCAACCCTAACAGGGCTTTCAAGGCAAAAGAGATACTTAAGGAGTAGTTTTACCAGAGCCACTCACTCCTGAGTTTTGATGTCCAAGTAAGAATTCAGATCCAGTCTTCCTGAGTCCTAGTCTGTCACTCTATCCACTACACCACAGTGGGTTATTAAAATAAAATCATTGAAACACACACATGCACGTACATACATATGCTCCAATGTGGAAACAGTTACTGAAGAAACAAACAGTGAATGTTCATTCTCTCTCCAATATATATTTCAGGTCCCACCTTGGTTCATAGCAGGGGTGAGCAAAGTGAAGCCTTGTGATATGCCTCCAATGCTGTTGTTGCAGACCCCAGGCTTCAATGACCCCCCTCTTTTTCCACAGGGAAAAAAATAAGGTGGATTGGAGCTTCCATTTTTCAAAACTGATAGTGGACTCACAGCCCCATCTTGTTCATTTTTTGTGCAGATCTTGGGAATTCTTAGGGGATCTTTGAGGTCCTTGATAAGAGAGGACCCCAGCGAATGGGCTCCCAGATCCATCAAATTAGCCCACTTTGGTTTATATATTTTTTAATTTAAAATATTTTTATTGCCTTTCTCCTTGAAAGGGCCCAAGTTTCAGTAGTGGCCAGGAGTGTATTTGTACAGTTAAAACTGCTGCACCATCTGCGCCCATTCCTTGAGATTCTGATTTGACTACAGTGATGCATCCCATTTGGATTACTGTAACACACTCTATGTGGTGCTGCCTTTGAAGATGGTTCAGAAACTTCAACTGGTCCAAAAGGCAGCACCCAGACTACTGACTGGGGGCCAGTTACAGGGAGCATATAATGCCCCTGCTACAACAACTGCACTGACTACCAGAGAGTTTCCGGGCCCAAATCCAAGTGGTGGTCATTATCTATAAAGCCCTATACGGCTTGGGTTCAGGCTACCTGAAGGACCATATCTCCCCAATATGAGCCTTCTTAACACTTAAGATCATCAGAGAAGGCTCTCATCTCACTCCTATTGCTAGCGTGGACATGATTGATGGGGACACAGGGAGGACCTTCTCTGTGGCTGCTCCCAGATTATGGAGTGCTCTCCCTTGGATGGTTAGGTTGCCCCCTTCCCTTTTATCCTTCCGCCTGAAGACCCACCTTTTTAGGCAGGCTTTTAATGATCATGACTGAGTCCCGGGATCCCATTTTGTATGGGAATGAAGAATACTACTTAAAAATTATGTAACTAAAATGATAACAGTCAATACAATAGAATATAAACAAAGCCTCCACCCATGTACAAAGCATAATTCAGAACATTAACAAAGGAAGTGCAAAATTACAAAGACCACCTGCAGTCCATATCGAGGTGTTGACTTTGGAAAATCTAGCTCCCTATTTAACATGGTAAGCTCCAACATAAATTAAAACTGTATCTGCTAGGACTGGCAAAAGTAAGGATTGCCTCATGAGTTGGATGATAACTTTGAGTTCTCTACTCTGGTTATGTATAGATCCCATGCTTCACGTCATGCTAAAGGTTCTTCAGTTTTTCATCTTTGTGGTGATGGAGTGCAGCCCCATCCTCTGCATGTTTTCTTGTCAGAAGTAAATTCTGCTTAGCTCAGTGGGATCTACTCCAGAGTAAGGGCATTTTGGTTTGCCATGTTAGCATGCCGAGATTTGTGAACTTGCATATTGAACTATGGATTCTAAACATATTCTCATTTTATTTAACTTGCCTAGCGGATCAGTCACCTTTCCAGACTGCATTGTGAACTTCATGGCTAATTATGGATGTTAACATAAGCAAAAACAACATTTGATCTGTACAATTGCTTCACTTGTTTATCCAGTCAACTAATGAAGCTTCCTTGAGGAAGATGTCAACACACAACACATTGGGAAGATCTTCTTAATATTTACCCTAAATCTAAAATCCATCCATGCTTGTCTATCCCTTATTCTTTGACAAAACCTTTTTAGCCATGCTCTTCCTTATCTTTTCCCTGGGAAATGTCAACATCTTTAGTTCCTTCAACTGTTTTAAAACAAATATGTATTCAGATTTTTAATACAAACATAATAAAGGGAATTTGTATTAACACACTGATGAAAAGACACAATTTGTAAGCACATCTAATGTTATATTACTAACCAGAGTTAGAAGACATCATACATCTTCTCAAATCACATACAAAAGTAGGCATTGCTATGTTATAAATCTAAGACGCATGTCAAAAGAAGAGAGTTTTGTCTCTTTCCCTTGATTCAGATGGATTTGCACATCAGGTTCCTCAATCCGAGCCTCCAGCCTCCTCGAGATACTTGATTAATATCTATCCTCATAAATTGCCTGCCCTTAAATCTCTTCTGAGTTTTTTTAAAATATGAATTTACTGAAGTGTATTACTTAAAATGACAGGGACGCGGTGGCGCTGTGGGTTAAACCGCAGAAGCCTCTGTGCTGCAGGGTCGGAAGACCAGCAGTCGTAAGATCGAATCCACGCGACGGAGTGAGCTTCCATCGCTTGTCCCAGTTCCTGCCAACCTAGCAGTTCGAAAGCATGCAAATGCGAGTAGATAAATAGGTACCACCTCGGTGGGAAGGTAACGGCGTTCCGTGTCTAGTCGCGCTGGCCACGTGACCACGGAAACTGTCTTCGGACAAAACGCTGGCTCTATGGCTTGGAAACGGGGATGAGCACCGCGTCCTAGAGTTGGACACGACTGGACTAAATGTCAAGGGGAACCTTTACCTTACCTATTACTTAAAATGTTCTTTAACTGACTTCCTTCTGTCAATTTCAGACTCTGAACTAGAAATTAGAAGTGTGCAGATCTTTATTTTTGGACTACAGAATTCCCCAGGCCATTTCTTAGACATTGTGGCCATTAACATTCTGTCCAGGGAATTCTGGGCATAGTCTGCAAACATGCATTTACACACCTCTGCTAGAAATATGCATTTACATTCGACAACAGGCCAGCTTATAGTGTCAAAAAAGTGGCTTATTATTCTATTCCCACTTATAGGACAAAAATTCAGACACATGCTGAATCATTGATGTATCAGTCCTCTTTGTGATTCTAGAGTTACAAAACTGTGGAAGGGTGAACATACATATTTCCTAATCCTGTGCACAATTTTCCCCATCATCAGAGCCTTTCTGAACCTGATGCTCTTGAATTATGTTTGAGCTACAACCTACACTGTCCCCAGTCAACATAGCAGGAGATGATGGCAGCCATAGACCAACCCAACCAGAGTACACCAGGTTGGGGAAGACTTCACTATTTGCAAAACTTATCTGCAGGCTTTGCCTCATTTTAAAAACCTAACAGACCTGTTTAGCCACCGATTACAATGGGTCAGAAAAAATGAAAGCATGTCCACTGTTTGGAATAAGTGTGAATGCACCTCCATCACACTCGCCCTAGAAATAACTATCTGTCCTCATTGATGTGAAGGGCTGTCTGTTTCTATGTTTAAGAAAAATAATGCTGAAACAATAATCTCTAGGTTCTTTGAGGGTGACTGGGACAATGCCCAGCAGAATGAGCCTCCTGGGTACCACTGCAAAAATCCTGCTATATAACTTTGGGCTAAAAGCCAAACTGATTAAATACAAAATTGATCCCTTTAGACAACTAGCAGCAGTGAAGACAAAGGTTTGCAAACAATAAGGAAAAGTCTCTTTCTGAGAAAGGCCGTTTTAAACACACTTAACTATTAGTGCGGGTGTTTTCATCTTAATTTATCTACACAGAGCATTTTTGTAGCCATCTGCTCTTAGGTTAAAGAGGAAATTAACGTATTCTTGTTCTCTCAGATATTTGTCAGGGTGCTGAAAATATCCATCATTCTAATATGGACAGCTTGGCTAATAAAAATGATAAGTGCTGCTAGCAATTATGCCACCACAAACGTAGTGCAAATATCCTTCTGAGAAGCGTCACAGTCTTCATTCTGAATATTTAGAACACAACATAGAAGAGGAAGAAGAGAAAGAAAGTTACAACAGTAGTAAAAGGTCAACAGCCCCCACCTCACCCTGACACATCGATAGACACCAAGGCTCCATCCCTGCAGCCCACCCCACCCCGAGGAAGCTTGTTCTCTATCTCGGAAGAGAGAAAGTGATTTCTGGAGTCAGAGGGATTGAGAAAAAGCACATTGCAGAGATTAGAAACTGCATCTTGGAACTTTTGTGAGACAAAATAATCCACAGAGGATATATGAGGTCACCAATAGTTTTACTCATCACCTCAAGCTGGGGAAATTGTTACAAGAGGCTAACCTGATTTCTTCTTTAGTTCTCTTTTTGGGTTTGGCTGTGTTTAGAATTCAAAGGAAGGGAAATGTGTGGAAACTTTATTGTGAACAGGGATTAAGGAGAGCAAAAATTCTTGTGATGGCATCTAGTTTGCAGACATGAGAGCTAAAAGAGTGGTGGGAGAGCTTGGAAATATTACCTTTTATGGATGACATCTTCCCAAATTCCTTGGCCAGCATGGCCATCGCTGGATGAGGGATGCTGGGCATTGTTGTCTGTCTCAAGAAAAGTTTGCAAGCTCTAGTGGTGAGGAGTGGATACAGATACAAGCCACAACCCTGTCCTTGTTATTCTTGACTTTGCCATGTTGAACAAGAAGGTGTGAAGGGGGCTTCCATTCTAGTCTCTTGGTCACTGGAAGACTTCTGTGTGGTCAGGAGGAGCTGTGATAAAGCAGAGTTCTCTGTCACATGGAGGCATCCACTTGCATCTGTGTTAGCACTAGTAGATCCCAGCTCCAAACTTTCTACCTCAACATGGAGTCGTTAAAGCGTGGGCTTTAGGATGCAGGTGGCAGGTTGGGTTCTCATAGTAATTTACAGTAATATAATAAAATAAGTGGCTAAAAGAAATGAAAGTAAAACTCATGAAATCAATTCATAAATAACTTGTAAAATTAAGCATCATGAGAATGATGAATAGGTAATTCTTTAATTGATGGAAACATCCAAAACCTGGAACCTGCCTATTTTTAATAGGGGGACCATTTCATGTAGTGGGTACCACAACAGAAAAGACTCTCATCTGAGTCACAACTGAACAAATCTTATTAGACTATGGTATGATAAGCAGACAACCCTCAAACATAAATACCAGACTCATCTATGCTGGTGAAGAAGACACTCTCTCAGAAGGCCTTATAAGCCAAGAGTAAGAACATGAACTTGGACTGGTATATGACTGGAAAAGTGAAAAACACAGAATGACTGAAACACTAGGAAAGCCTGCACTGGTGAATTTGTGAAGGCTGTTCACTAGTTTCTAGACAATAAGAAAGTTATTACTAATCTACATTGTTAATCTGAAGTGTCTTGAGAACCATTAACTGAATATGAGTGTTTACTGCCCATGTTATGTTTCCTTCCTGGGAAGGAACTCTGAGTAACTGAATGGTGGCAGTGGCAATGTTGTGTCACCCTTCCTCCTGTGATTCTTTCATTCAAGCTTGCTGCCACCTGCCACCATTTCTCATTAAAGACAAATAAACCAATCCAAGGTATAGACAAATAATCAGGAAACTGTTCATCCAGGTCCTATATGAAACATGTGATTTGACCTGAAAAATACAGCTTCAAATTACATGGAGTGAAACTTGCCATTCAGTATGTCATAGGATTTTCAACCAGTTTCTGAATCTGATCCTTTGTGAACAAGTGAACGAATGCCAATTAATCCCAAGCCCCTCAACAGCAAATCAGTCTGTAGCTCTGCATGAACAGTTGAAGAGTGAAAGCTTTTGCAAGATCCATTTTGAAATGATTGCAAACCACTTGAAAGTTCACATGAGTAAAGGCTTACAGTGATCTGTCACAGCTATTTGTGAGAAGACAGACCCAGGATCACCACTTTAGGGTAACTTGTCAAGAACAAATTGGCTTTTCTCAAGCAGAAGTGACTCTGTCTGTATAGGTGTCGCAGAGAAGCACCAGAGTCAGTTCCAACTGTAAGGCCCTGAACAAGTTGTGCAGAACACAATCCATTTTTTCCTCACTGGTGTCATGCCAAAGGAAGCGAACAGTGATGAAGAAGAATAGTGGCAGACAATGTGTCTGAGCCAAGTGCAGAATCATGGGAGTAGGCAAGACACAAGGAGAGTTTCCAGCCTGAGGCTAGAGATAGAAACAGAGCTTGGAAAAGCCACTGCTTAGAACTGACCATGCTCACTGGGAGTTCTACAAACAGAGATGGCAAATGTTGGCAGGTTCCCCCCCCTCCCCACACACACACCTGGTAGTTCAAGAAAGCAATGGCTAGTATACTGTTGCCGAAATGCAAAGCAGAAGAGAAACTGCATAAGCATCCCCCTTTGTCCTTGTAGACTCTCTGTTGCATGCCCATTTGTGCACTGGTTGAGAGACAACAACAAGAAGCCTGCCAGAGGAGGGAGAGATCTTCCTTCTGCTCCCCATTTAGGCAACAAGATACCAGCCAATGTTTCCTATCTCCGGATAGAAGTTACAGGTGCATGCAGAAATGTCACATTAACTACAAAGGATAGAGAAGGAGATGTTTTTCGGGAAGAGCCATCACCAGACTTAGAAAGCAAACACATTTTTTGCTTGCGCAAGCCAGTTGCAAACACAAGCTGGCCCATGGAGCATCACATAAATGTTCAAAACATTCTACTGACATTTGCAAGCCATGCCAATGTGGCAACCAAAACTTAATTAGTATGGATTGACATTACACAGTTGCATGGCAGAGAGGGCAGGATGGCACTGACTTGATGATACAGAGTTCTAACTATTCCTTTCTCTCACCCCTCCCTCCACTTTTTTCCTATGGCATGTTCCCCCAGTCTCATTAACAATCTTGTCTGGCATTGTTTGAAACCCTATTAATATTCATGATATCTGTAGCGCCTGCACTTTCCCATCAGGCATCCAGGCCTGATATCTATTTGTCTTAATAGGCTTCACACCATCCAAAATCACATCCTATTAGCCGATCTTTGTTGGATGCCTTCAACAGCACAGTCCCTCGCAGAGAACCTTTCCACAGAGCTGTGACATCCGTAGAGGTTTTAATCCAATATGACCGTTCAATTTTAGCAGTGGAAACAAAGAACAGAAGAGCACTTGAGGTGGAAGTCTGTTGAGTCAAATGGAAGAACCGACGCCAAGAGAAGTGGAAAATCCTTACAAAAACTCGTTTTTGAAACCAGAGTTCCAAAAATATCAGAGAGTCATGGTGCCAGCTCATTCATACACTTCATCTCACTGATATATAAGTGGGGGGGGGGGGGGGAAGTGCTGGTGTTCTTCTTATTCTTTTCCAGATTCTCCTTTCTAAAAGGTGATATGTTTGACAAGCCTTTTTCCATGTACAGCTACAAAAATATGCATTAATCTGTAACCTTCTACACAGCCACAACATGAAGGAAACCACAAGGAAGAACAATGGGTGTTTGCCCAGTATCACCAAACTCTGCTTCCTGCCTCCTCGTGGGCTGCAAAAAGCAGGCTCTGTTAACACAAACAGCTTTTGACTTTTCCTGGCCCCAAAAAGCTGGTAAAATAAAACAAGATGGATCCTGCTGTGAATTGCACATCATCATCATCACTGATGCTTCCTGCATCTAGGACGTTTGCCCCCAAGTCTTTCACATTATATTACATTACATTGCATCCTGTCTTTAATCCTGGCAATGCAGATTGATTCCTCGCTATCTAGGGGAAGATGTAGAGTAGACAAGTTAAAGAAAAGACTAAAGAAATGTAAAGTTCTGCAAGGCAATATAGGAGAATGAGTGAACATCTCTGTTCTACCATCCCCAATTCACTAACCATGGTTCTTTAATAGGTACCTCTTCAAGAGTTCATTCTCACAAACACCAAACAACTATGTTGCAAGAAATCTGTTGTTGTTTAGTCGTTAAGTCGTGTCCGACTCTTTGTGACCCCATGGACCAGAGCACGCCAGGCCCTCCTGTCTTCCACTGCCTCCCGGAGTTGGGTCAAATTCATGTTGGTAGCTTCAATGACACTGTCCATCCATCTCGTCCTCTGTCGTCCCCTTCTCCTCTTGCCTTCACACTTTCCCAACATCAGGGTCTTTTCCAGGGAGTCTTCTCTTCTCATGAGATGGCCAAAGTATTGGAGCCTCAGCTTCAGGATCTGTCCTTCCAGTGAGCACTCAGGGTTGATTTCCTTCAGAATGGATGGGTTTGTTCTCCTTGCAGTCCAGGGGACTCTCAAGAGTCTCCTCCAGCACCACAATTCAAAAGCATCAATTCTTCGGCGGTCAGCCTTCTTTATGGGCCAGCTCTCACTTCCATACATCGCTACTGGAAAAACCATAACTTTGACTATGCGGACCTTTGTCAGCAAGGTGATGTCTCTGCTTTTTAAGATGCTGTCTAGGTTTGTCATCGCTTTCCTCCCAAGAAGCTGGCATCTTTTAATTGCGTGGCTGCTGTCACCATCTGCAGTGATCCTGGAGCCCAAGAAAGTAAAATCTGTCACTGCCTCCATATCTTCCCCTTCTATTTGCCAGGAGGTGATGGGGCTAGTGGCCATGATCTTAGTTTTTTCGATGTTGAGCTTGAGACCATTTTTGGCACTCTCCTCTTTCACCCTCATTAAGAGGTTCTTTAATTCCTCCTCACTTTCTGCCATCAGAGTGGTATCATCTGCATATCTGAGGTTGTTGATATTTCTTCCGGCAATCTTAATTCCGGTTTGGGATTCCTCCAGTCCAGCCTTTTGCATGATGTATTCTGCATATAAGTTAAATAAGCAGGGAGACAATATACAGCCTTGTCGTACTCCTTTCCCAATTTTGAACCAATCAGTTGTTCCATATCCAGTTCTAACTGTTGCTTCCTGTCCCACATATAGATTTCTCAGGAGGTAGATAAGGTGGTCAGGCACTCCCATTTCTTTAAGAACTTGCCATAGTTTGCTGTGGTCCACACAGTCAAAGGCTTTTGCGTAGTCAATGAAGCAGAAGTAGATGTTTTTCTGGAACTCTCTGGCTTTCTCCATAATCCAGCGCATGTTAGCAATTTGGTCTCTAGTTCCTCTGCCCCTTCGAAATCCAGCTTGTACTTCTGGGAGTTCTCGGTCCACATACTGCTGAAGCCTACCTTGTAGGATTTTGAGCATAACCTTGCTAGCGTGTGAAATGAGTGCAATTGTACGGTAGTTGGAGCATTCTTTGGCACTGCCATTCTTTGGGATTGGGATGTAGACTGATCTTTTCCAATCCTCTGGCCACTGTTGAGTTTTCCAAACTTGCTGGCATATTGAGTGTAGCACCTTAACAGCGTCATCTTTTAAGATTTTAAATAGTTCGACTGGAATGCCATCACCTCCACTGGCCTTGTTGTTAGCCATGCTTTCTAAGGCCCACTTGACTTCGCTCTCCAGGATGTCTGGCTCAAGGTCAGCAACCACACTATCTGGGTTGTCCGGGACATCCAGATCTTTCTGGTATAATTCCTCTGTGTATTCTTGCCACCTCTTCTTGATGTCTTCTGCTTCTGTGAGGTCCCTACCATTTTTGTCCTTTATCATGTCCATCTTTGCACAAAAGGTTCCTTTAATATCTCCAATTTTCTTGAACAGATCTCTGGTTTTTCCCTTTCTATTCTTTTCCTCTGTATCTTTGCAGTGTTCATTTAAGAAGGCCCTCTTGTCTCTACTTGCTATTCTTTGGAAGTCAGCATTCAATTTTCTGTAACTTTCCCTATCTCCCTTGCATTTGGTTTCCCTTCTCTTCTCTGCTATTTATAAGGCCTCGTTGGACAGCCACTTTGCTTAGTTGCATTTCCTTTTCTTTGGGATGTTTTTTGTTGCTGCCTCCTGTACAATGTTACAGGCCTCCATCCATAGTTCTTCAGGCACTCTGTCCACCAAATCTAGTTCCTTAAATCTGTTCTTCACTTCCACTATGTATTCATAAGGGATTTGGTTTAGATTATACCTGACTAACCCAGTGGTTTTTCCTACTTTCTTCAGTTTAATCTTGAATTTTGCTATAAGAAGCTGATGATCAGAGCCACAATCAGCTCCAGGTCTTGTTTTTGCTGACTGTATAGAGCTTCTCTATCTTTGGCTGCAGAGAATATAATCAATCTGATTTCGGTATTGCCCATCTGGTGATGTCCATGTGTAGAGTCGCCTCTTGTGTTGTTGGAAAAGAGTGTTTGTGATGACCAGCTTGTTCTCTTGACAAAACTCTATTAGCCTTTGCCCTGCTTCGTTTTGAACTCCAAGGCCAAACTTACCTGTTGTTCCTTTTATCTCTTGACTTCCTACTTTAGCATTCCAGTCCCCTATAATGAGAGGAACATCTATCTTTGGTGTCAGTTCTATAAGGTGTTGTAAGTCTTCATAGAATTGGTCAATTTCAGCCTCTTCAGCATCGGTGGTTGGTGCATAAACTTGGATTACTGTGATGTTGAAAGGTCTGCCTTGGATTCGTATTGAAATAATTCTATCATTTTTGAGATTGTATCCCAGTACTGAGATTGTATGCCATCTCCTGTTGGACCACATCCAGCTTACCACGGTTCATAGATCTTACATTCCAGGTTCTTATGCAGTATTTTTCTTTGCAGCATCAGACTTTCCTTTCACTTCCAGGCGCGTCCGCAGCTGAGCGTCCTTTCGGCTTTGGCCCAACCACTTCATTAGCACTGGAGCTACTTGTAGTTGTCTTCCGCTCTTCCTCAGTAGCATGTTGGACGCCTTCCGACCTGAGGGGCTCATCTTCCAGCGTCATATCTTTTAGCCTTTTGTTTCTGTCCATGGAGTTTTCTTGGCAAAGATACTGGAGTGGCTTGCCAGTTCCTGATTCAGGTGGATCATGTTTAGTCAGAACCCTCCACTATGACTTGTCCATCTTGGGTGTCCCTGCACGGCATAGCCCATAGCTTCTCTGAATTACTCAAGCCCCTTCGCCATGACAAGGCAGCAATCCATGAAGGGGGCAAGAAATGGACTCCATATTTAATTCTTGGTCCTGACCTACACTAGTCCTTTCTGCTTAATTAATGACCTTCCTTCTATAACAACAATAACTAATAACTGTCTGACAGAAAATTGCTGAACCAACAATGTGGCATCTTCTGCAGTCATATTTGATATAAAGATGCACACTGATGTACTTCCTGCTCTGGGTACTCATGAGCATTAAACCTTGCCAACAATTACCTCCTTGGCTTGGCAGACAGTAAAAAATGTTTCTATACACTCCTCACTTTCCAAATAATCTATGATGGATTGTGCAACCACCCTGAAAGAAGCGATAAGCCAGTTTCTCAGGTTCAAAGGCCTCTTGCTCCCAGAGGAGCAAGAAGAATCTCTCTGTCTCAGCTCTTTTTTAAGGCATACCTGTCCAATGTATTCACGAGCAGGGAGGCACAAGGAGGTGGGATGGTGTGGGCATGCTCACGTGTGCTCTTGCTCTAGTTCCTTTTCTGGGGACACAGAAGAATGTGAGGACTGTGAATACGTTCGAGTATACACAACGACAGCACCCTGACGGCTGATCCTTCTACTTCGGAAGCACCATTGGATTGCTTCCAACATGAACAAAGAAGAAGAGGTTCCTTTTTTTCTACCTACAAGGTATACTTCTTGCAAGGGATGAAACATCCTGATTAGAGAAGGAAAATATAGCAAAGCTTTTCCAGGGAGTTAGCTGTACTGTTGGAGAAAAACAGTTGCAAAGTGTCTTGCAGCATTTAAAGAACACTTGATGGATCTGAAGAAGTGGCCTGGAGTCTCTGAATGCTTGCTAGTCTTTAAGATGACACAAGACTTTGTTTTTATGGCAAAAGAGGTGCTCTATATTATTCAACTTCATGTACTTAAATCAGCAAGGGCACCTCACTACTTTCAGATGATCAGAAAGAAGGGATAATTAAGAAAAGGGTTTATTTCATTGCAAAGACCCGCACAAGGAACAGAAGGTGGATTTGGATAATTGGAAGAAACTGGATGGACTCCAGTGATTTCCTTCTCTTGACTGAACTGCTTTCATCACCAGAATTGGGAGGCAATGATTACTCTTCCTTCTTGCAGCCTCCTTTATGACTTCAATTTTTTCTCAGGAGTGGTGGTGGGGGAACCTCCAGAGGAAACAGTGACATGCTGAGGACAAAAGGACTGCAGCACAGAGAAGGGTCTGCCTGCGAGATGCTGAATTCTGTGTCTTGAGAGCTTTAAAGGGTTTATAATGTTTAAAAGAAATGACTGACTCATGGCTTCTCCAAATGGCACAGAATTCCACCCTAACTGCTTGCAGTTGCTCAAAGAGAACAAGGCGTATTGGGTTTTGTGTTCAAACTGCACTGCTTTGGCCATGCATTTAAAAAGCAATTCCCCTCAGAATCCTAAGAGGGAAAATGTAGGAATCTAATCCCTTGCTGGAGCTTTGCTTCTGGGGGTATCTTTATTTATATATTTTAATATTTCTGTGCTAAGTGAAAGCATCCAGTTGAGAGCTTCCATATGGTGGAAGCACCAGAGTGCTGATTCCTGCCCCTCTCTGGACTAAACAATCCCTGCCAGAGAAACAACAACAAAAAAGCAAAACCCCAGAAAGTCACACAAAGAAGCACAGATGATATCGGCTGAAGCCTTGCATCATCTGGCTGGCAAGAGAGAGAGAGAGAGAGAGAAAATCCAAACCCAAACCATCAGCAATAAAGGGGTACTTCTGCAGGAACAAATATTCCTCCTGGATGAGCTATCAGCTGTGCAGCAGGAAAGACAGATAAATTTTGTATCAGCAAGCCTATTTACAAGCACTATACCCTTTATGAAGCAGATAATCCCTAAACTAGAGGGAATGGCTGGAATGGGGCAGGGAGGCTATGACATGGTCCTTGGATGTGTCCTTTAAATGTATCAAATGGTAACCTTCTAATGAAGGTGAAAAGTTGAGTCCTGAATTTGATAACCCTTTGGGGACAAAACGGCAAGTTATAGGCAGCACCATTTCTGCAAACCGAAAAGTGGGTGGCTATTAAGAAGCTTTACAGCCCTGATCGGCAGTTCTTTTTACTAAACAGAGAGGGACCAAAGCCACTTCCCTCCACACCATGTTTCTGTTAGGTCCTGCAATCCACAATTTCCATCTGCTCTGTTACTCTCTCTTGCCTGAGGCTTGGCAATTAAGGGTGGGAAAATGCTATCCTCCAGGGTCCATATTTGGGTTGAGGTCATCAGCTGCTGCTGATCCTTTTTCTAAGGCACAACACCACTTTCCAAGGACAAACCCAAAGCCACAGCTACTCTCTATCCAAGATTTCCAAACACCTTCGACAAATGCAAAATGGTTCCTCTCCCCAATCAATACAAACATTCCTTATCACCATGCGGTAATCACAGCTTGCCGGGGCTTGCTACCAACAACAACAACAAAAGTCCTTTTACCTCCTCAGTTGCATTTAATGATAATGCGAAAGAAATCTCACTCCCAAAGCTGTGCCCACAATCACTGATAGCACTTACGCACAAGCAAGGGAAGAAAACAACCACCAACCCTCCCCAAAGCCATGTTAATTTCAAGCTCCATTAGAAATGCACACTTTGACAGGGGGAAAAAAATCAATGTTTGTCCAGTGGAAAAGAGAAAAAAATAAAACAAAAAACACACACCTTCAAACCAACCAACAACAAAACAATCAAGACTGCATTCCTGCTCTCCAGTTTTAAGGGAACATTAAAAAACCATGACTCCCAGTAACGGTCTTTTAACAGGAGAATTATTTCGTTATCACCAAAGATATTTGATTTTGATATGTTGTGTTTTGACAGGAATTATTTCAGTTCCAGGGACTGTCTAAGCAGCCTTTCCTTTCTTCATATGTTTTATCAGTCCTGACACTCGGACCAATTGATTTTCTCCCCTTCTCTAAAGATGTCGTCAATTCAGGTTTGTTCTGATGAACGCCACCATTGCTGGGCCAAATATATATCCACACATCTCCTGGAGGACTTGATTTTAGGTTTTAGCTCTGTGGGGATAACAAGGAGGGGGGAAAAAAGGAGAACTGTTCGTAAATGTCATACCTTGTCTTGAAAAGACTTACTCATTTTCTGAAAGGAAAAAGGCTGATGACAGTGCTCAGAAAATGGCTACAGTGGTATCTATTAGCGATGCAATACTCTGCACAGGGTGCACAATTAATCCCCTCCCCATGGTTATTTAAGTACAGAACTGATTGCTGTTAAAGACTCAGAAAACTTCGTATTCTGTAGATCCTCCTTTATATAGATTACATACACCAGGCCTTGTCCTACTTTATCTCTAATTGTGTTGGAGGAACGGAATCTAATGAACAGCTGCCACAAGATTTCTCTTCTTTATCAGCATGTGTTTCTATGCTAAAGGCCAAATTCTCCTCTTGGATGCCCGCACATGGAATGCTCCACTTAAAGTCAATGGGGTCCCTCAGCATGTGCAACCAAGCACAACATCCAGCCCTGAGGGATTGTTTTCTGCCACAGCGTTGACCCCTTCTGTTGCATGCACTGTTTCTTCCTTAAAAGGCAGTAAAGGATATTGTTTCCAGGGGAGACAGGATTAAAGTGAGAAACAACTGAGGGCTTGTGCAAGATGGACATTTGTTCCTCTCCTCCCTCCGTGGTGGTTGATGCCACTTGGAGCCAAATGAGCAAGGATTTTACTGAGGTTGTTCCCCACATTTATTCCTAAAACCCCCACTTATTTTCTCCTTCAGAAACCAGCATCTTTTAAAGATTTTTTCCCAAAAATATTTATGATCTTGTAAAAGTTATTTAAAAATAATCTATGCTGTATTTTTAAAAAATTCACCACCTTTGCAGGTGCGTTTGGTGGGAAAATGGGAGAGGGTCTTCTCTACTACCACTCCCAGACTCTGGAACTCCCTCCCACTGGAGGCCAGGCTAGCCCCATCTTTATTGCATTTCTGCAAGCAGATGAAGACCTTTCCCTTCAGACAGGCTTTCCATTAGTGACTGGCTGTCGGAAATGGGTTTTTAAATGGATTGTTGTGCCTTCTTGCTTTGTATGTTTTTAGTGTTGATTTTGTTTACCACTGTAGTGTTGTATTTGTTTTATTTTTGGGTAGTATCTGTATACTTACTTTCTTATCTTTTAAACATTGTCTTCTACTGATGTAAGCTGTCTTGGGTCCTTTTTTAAGGAGAAAGGTGGGGTTAAAATATTTTAAATAAAAAAATAAAGTAGAGTAAAGGTAACACTGAAATATTCCAATCTGAATTGGAAGTAAATGTCCACTTCAGACATAAATTGTCTTTCAAAATTTAAACAATGTTGAGGAAATCCATTCAAAATGATCTTCTGTGCTGGATGTTTGGTAGGTTTTTTGTTTCAGTAGACTAGCGCTGTAATTGAAGACCCCCCAACCTGAGCCCTTTGCAGCAGAAGCTCTCTCTATTGCTATCTGCTTTGAAAATCAGCTGTATTTCACAACAACTGTTTCAAAAATATTGAGGAAATCTATTAAAAACCATGTTCCCTGCTGAATTTTTGCTTTCATCGTTGTTATTTTTCAAGATTAGTGCTAAACTGAAAGTTTCCAATCCAGGAACTCTTCCTGTCTAAACTCTTCCTGCTAGACAAAGTGCACCACACCAAACCAAGCCAATCAACACCAAGAGGAGTCGGTGTTTTTAAAAGGAGGTGAGTGTTTTTATGTTATTCTTTGTCATTTTTCATTATAATTTATTTTTATTAATTTGATTTATATATTACCCATCTGGCAACCCAGGCCACTCTCGGCAGTTTACATGGCATAATAAAACAGACAATACAATAACAAGACCAAGTATAAATTAATCAATACAAAATTAAACAAATAAAAATAATATCAGTGAACATTAACATAAAAAAGGAAAAAGAAAAAGATGACAGGGTTGAACAATAAGTTGAATCAAGATAGAGTAGAGGCCTGTCTAAAAAGGAAGGCCTGTCGAAAAAGGAATGTTTTTAATAATTTCTTGAAAGTTCCCAATGAGGGTGCCAGGTGAATTTTGGGTGGGAGAGCATTCCACAATTGTGGGGCTACCACCAAGAAGGCCTGGTTTCTAGTCATTGATTTCCGAGCCTCTCTTGAGGTCAGGACCCTCAACCTCCCAGCCTGGGAGGATCTTACTGGACGGGCCGATCTAGTCGGAAGGAGGCGTTCTGTCAGATAACAAGGTCCCAAACCATTTAGGGCTTTGTATGTTAATACCATAACCTTGAAGCTGGCACAGAAATGAACAGGTAGCCAGTGCATGGCGGCCAAGGTGGGGGAAATATGCTGATGTCTTCTCACCCCACTTAGCAATCTGGTGGCCAGGTTCTGGACCCACTGGAGTCTCCGTGATAGCACCAAGGGCAGCCCCATGTCGAGAACATTGTTGGTCAGATTTAAACTCTGAATTGTCTGGATGGTGGGAAAAATACTGATATTGTCAGGATACAGTTAGGTGCACATAAAGGAAAAAAAATTGTCTATCTCAATGAGCCCTAAATTAAAATAAAGGGAGATGAATATACCCCTTTCTATACATTCACAGTCTATAGTTAAATATAACTTAAAGAGGGAAGACTGCATACAAGTATGTTACCTGTACAGGGAGGTTTTAAGTATCGGACCTCCATATTCACTCCACATAGAGCTTGATGAAACTTCAAACAAAGAATTTCAGCCTGGTTGAAGGGCTTTTTTGTATGCCCATCAGAATGATTTCTATTAAAGGAATGGCACATGATTTCTAGTAAAGGAACGGCACTGTGCCCCAATCATGTATGGTATCCCTGTGTGTAATACTAGAATTGCCTGGAAATGACACTTTGTTGTATAAAATGTGTTTGCAGGAATGGTGAAGACAGAACGCACCTCTGCACGTATAGGAAAGCTGTGCACGCACTGTAGCTTTTGCAGCTGATTGGTTTCATCTACTCTTTTGTGTCAAACAGTCTTTCCTATGCTCTTAACAAAGAAATCACTCAAGATTAGGCATATTACAGATTTGGAAGGGCCTCAAAAGTAATGTAATGCAGCTCCTGCCATTGCAGGTAATCCACTACTACAATATTGTCATCATCATCAGCCTCTGAAATTGGATCACTGTCATAGATCTTGTTACCTAGTATCTAGGAAAAGCCACCGAAAGTCTAAACTTCAGCAGAAAGGGATGTGACTGTGACAAGGGATTGCATGCTAAAACCTCCACCCCTTAAAGATACCATCTTCCTGCCCGCCCATGAAACTAAATCTATGCACTTGGCCAGTGGGGGAATCCATAGTTGCTATGGTGGCCACAAAGCCCTGAGCTAACAATTATCCTGGGAGTCTTGTGTTATGTGGTGTCTTGTAGGAATGGACTTATAGCAATCCTACTAGGGCTTTCAAGGTATGTGAGATATTTAAGGAGTGGTGTGAGACAGAAGACGAGAGGGATGCCCCACTCGCTGGAGAGCCATCCCTCCTCCACAATGAGGATAAGGAGGCAAGACCCCAGCCAGCACCAGAACCTACGGAGAGAGCTCAGCAAGGGACAGAAATAGAGGAACTGAGTGAAGAGATACAGAAAATAACGATGGAGGAGGTTCAGGAGGAAAAGGTGGGAAAGGAGAGGAAAAAGAGGGTGGAGTTTGAGGCAGGAACAGGGGAGGTAAAAAGGAAGGAAGGGAAGTTGCGGCCAGGCTGGGAATGGGTGTGGATGGAGGATCCCTGGACAGGATCATGGGGGAGGCTAAGAGTGCCTAAGGAGGAGGCTGATTATAGAAGGAGAAGAGAGATTCCACCCAGACCCTCTTATTGGGGAGAAGCCGAGGCGAGAGAGTGGAGGAGGAGACTGAGAGAGGAGAAAGAGAGAGTAGAGAAAGAAAGGAAAGAAAGACTAGAATGGAGAATAAGGGAGACGAGGAGGAAGAGTTACAGGGAGGACCCTGGGAGAATCGAGACCCTGAGAGACGAACCCTGTGGAATGACGACCGGGATGTCGAGACCGTGCCCCTGTTGGAAGGTTCAATGGGGCAGACCATAAGAGACTGGGTCCCTTCAGATTTGCCGGGACCATGGAACACTAGGTGTGGAAATCCGTTCCTGTTCGAAGGTTGGAAACCCCTTCGAGACCCGTTGGTAGAAGGAGAAAAGCCTCAAGATCATGTTATGGACATTTGTTTATTGTTAAATGCACCAATAAATCTTTCACCTGTTTTGAAGCAACAAAAATCTACTGATTTCTTTGAGTCGAACATGGAGCCGAAAGCTGAACCCTCACAAGTGGCTTTTCCAGTTCTACTCTCCAGTGAGTTTCCATGGCTGCGTTTAAGTCTTCTGGGTTCTAGTCTATCACTCTATCCACTAACCACACTTTTACTGGTGCCTTATCATTTACCCATAATTTAAAATGTTTTTATTACAGTCAATACCTTTGTCTGTCTTCTCTTCTCTTCATGACTTTTGATTACCCCTGCCCTGTTGCAATACATATTTGTGGGGAAGAAAATATTTGAGAGTGTGGTAACCATTTTATTTGTGTCTGGGAAGAACTGAGAGACTTATCATTTCATCAGTTTCAAGTTTCAGGACTGTTTATATTTATTATTTAAAACATTTTTACCTTGCCTTTCTCCTTAAAAGGACCCACGGTGGCTTACATCCTTGAAATACAATATTTAAAACTGAAAACAATGAGTATATCGCAGGGTGTGATCCCTGCGACCAGTTTATATTATTTTAGCATAATTAAAAGACAATATTTAAAGCAGAGAACAGTGAGTATAAAGAGGCAGCTTACATAATTAAAAGACAATATTAAAGCTAAAACAGTAAGTATGCAAATACTAAAAAAGGAACAAACAAATACCACTCTGAGAAATGGTAAACCCAGTACTAAAGACCCAGTCAGAGCAGCAATGTATAACAATCCATCTAAAAGTTAGTCATGTAGCCAGCCAAATTTGGTCTCTTTCTTATGGGCCTAATGAGTGTCTCCTTGAGGGCAAGAGGAACCTTGCCCTCCTGGAGAGACCCATTAATTATCGCAGTAGCCCATTCTGTTGTTACAGGCCTGGCTTCTTTGATTAGCCAGGCCGGGCAAGGGTCAAGAGAAGAAGTGGTGGCCCGGCAGCGATCAAGCGCTTTGTCCACCATATCTGGTAGTGTCATAATGGTGACAATTCCATTCTGTGTTTCAGACAATCACTGAATCAAAGAACTAGCCAGTATTTTTGAAGTTGCCTACTCCAACTCCCTCTTCAAGTCAGAATGCACCTAGTGCATCCCTGATAGAAGGCCATTCTGCTGCTGTTTAAACACTTCCAGCACATGAGAAGCCACCCTCTCCCAAGGCAGCACGAACTATTGAGACATTTCTTCTAACATTTAGCCCAATTTTTCTTTCCTTCAGTTCCAACGCATTGGTTCTAGTACTCAGGAGCAACAGGAAGCAAAGGTGCTCCATCATCCCTGTAATACCTCCTTGAATATTTGAAGACCGGTATCCCATCTCGCCTTTATTTTTGCAGGCGAAACACAACCAGGTTGTTCCTTTTGCCCACATACTTCTCAAAGATCTGTCTCCTTCTTCTCATTCCATCTGATGATACCTCCTCCTCTTCTTCTCATTTCCTGTAGGAAGCTATGTTATACTTCTCAGCATTGTCCTGTCAGACATATCCCAACCAACTCTCTAAAATGCAAATTGCTTTCTTCCCCACATTTACATAACAGCATTATAATTAGCAATGGGAAAGATTTTAAGTTCACTTATTTATTTTGAAATGCATATTCCAATTTATCAGCCACACCCAAGGCTCTTAAGGAAAGGTGTAAAGAAGCAGAAATTAAAAGAGGCAATCAAACTAAAATTAATATAAGTGAACTAGCATTATCATCAAGTACGAATAAAGAAAGAAAGATCAAATAAAATTCAGCTGAACTACAGGGCTAAAATATAATTTATAGATAAAAACCAATCCATCTGAAATCACTTCAGTTGTCCAGAAATGTGATATTGGCACACCTTTGAGGGTGAAAAATCAGACTTGCAAATAAAGCCTGTGAGGAATCAGACTCACAAGCTACAGGAGGTGTGAAAATCTTCTGCTGGAGCAATTAGACTTTTCCAGCAACAAAGGAATTCCCTTGTCAAAGGCTATCCTTTATTTGCAGAAAGACTCTTGGGTAGAAAACTTTTGGGCAACTCTTGGTACATGGGTGCAAAATGTAACTGCAGGGGAAAAATCAACACCTAACAAGCTTAAAAAAATAAGAAAGAACAAAGCAAACTTCAAAGAAGCTGCAGCATCTATAATACATGATTGATTTTAAAGCACTGAGACATTTCTGAAGGGGAAATAAGGTCAACAATTGCAGAGACTTGTCATCTGTGAAACACGCTGATGTATTATGCACTCAAAAAAAGGAGGATGACCCAAAATGGTTCTGATTATACTTTTTATTAAGCCATCTATTTTTGAAGAGTGGGGTAGTAAGCTTTTAAGTTTCACAGAACTCTCTATCAGTCAGAATGACAATACTTACTGGCACCACGCAATGAGGACAGTTTAAAATGTAGAATGCCCTCTATTTTCATAGTATAGGAGTACTAACCCTGAAATATAAATACATTTTGGGTATGCTGAGATTTTATGACAGCTATGCATCATGCATCAGGAGACAGACAAGATGAAAAATCCCCTCTTGGAATCAATCATAAAAGCTGCAAAAGCCAAGCTGAATATGGTAGTGTGCAAAAGGGGAGGCAACTGGGTATTGGTTGCCCCTATGCTATTCTCTACTTCAAATAGTTTGAATAACCTTGGCATCAGCCTATCCTGAGCACAGAAGATGCTGCTACTAAATGGGACTTGATCCTGGATGAGTATGCTGATCTAGCTGGTATTAAAGAGACCTGGCTCAATGAAGCTGAGGAGGGAGTTAATTCCTCTCAGCTTTGTCCATCAGGTTTCTCTGTACAGCAACAGGCAAGACCTGGGGGACGATGGTTGCAGTGGTCCATCATGATTCAGTTTCCCTCACCAGGTGTCAAATCCCCTAGTTTTCTGGGTTTGGATGTATATATCTGAAAGTGGGCACCTGGGAGAGAATAGGGATTCTTTTGGCATACTATACCACCCTGCTCCACAGCTCAACAGTCTCTCTTCCTGAGCTCGTAAGCTGCTCATGGGGTGACACTGGAGTCCCTGGGGCTAGTTGTGCTGGGGGACTTCAATGTCCCTGCTGAGGCAACTTTGTTAGGAGTGGCTCAGGACTTTATGACAGCCATGGATCTGTACCAAATGGTATCTGCCCCCACCCATGCCATAGGGCATACTTTAAGCCTGGTTTTCTATAGTAGAAGAGGTTTTTGTTGGTTCGGTTGTCATGATCAGATCACCACCCAGTGGGTTTTAGACTCATTGCAAGTCACAGTCTCTGCAGGGGTGGAGTGGCCTTCTAAGATGGTCCACCTTAGGAAGCTGATAGAATCCAATGATTTCCTGATGGTTCTTGGGGAGTTTCCTGTCACCTTAGTTGGTAATCCTCTTGAAGACCTATTTAACCTCTGGAGTAAGGAAATGTTCAGGGTGGTAGATGTGATCACTCCTAAATGTCACCTCCAATGGAATCAAGCCAAACTGTTCCCCTGTTTGCAATCAACCTGGGGGTGAGGAAACAAATGGGATGGAAACTAGGGTGAAAACTGACCAACCACAAATTAGAGCCAAGTGGAAGTCATACCTTATGACAGTGGTGCCAGCAAAGAAGTAATTCTTCTTTGTAATCTTCTGCACAGCGTTGTCTGGTGGAGCTCTTTTGAGTGGTGAATAGCCTATTACATTCTGGCCCAAAGTTTTGTTTTTTTTATTAAAAAAAGCAGACCACTCAATAGCCCATTGTGTGGAATTTGCACAACAATTTGCAGGCAAAATTGCTTGCATCCTCTCTGACGTTGATGCTATAGGTCTTGTGAATGTAAAGTTGGTCCCTCCTTGTCCTGTGTTAATGGATAAGTTTCCATTTTTGCAGCTTGATGTGGGCAGGGCCCATAGAGGGGTGACAACCACCATATGCACATTGGACCCTTGCCCTTCCTGGCTTGTAAAAGCTGCTGGGCATACCCCCCATGCTATTTAATATATACATGAAACTGTTAGGAGAGGTTGTCCAGAGTTTGAGAGTTTGGTGTTAGTTCTAAATTGGTGTCTAGTGTTAGAAATAAAGGATAAAGGTGAATAAGCTGATGCTTAATTTAGAAAAGACAGAGGCGCTCCTGGTCAGTTGAAAGGTAGATCAGAGAAGAGGGTTTCAATGTAGAGACAAAGAACTATTACAACAGTTAGTGCAAAGAATTAGAGAACAAAAGGGGAAAAACAAGAGATATTTTCCAGAAGATCCAAGAAATCAAAGGGAGATTTAAACCTAGATTAGGAATGCTGAATGATCCATAGGGAAGCACACTATCTGACCAGGATAAAATAAAGGGAATGTGGAAACAATATATTGAAGACATATACAGAAGAGATAAAAGGGTGACAGACTCCTTTGAAGAGGAATCCTATGATGAAGAAGCTACAGTTCTAGAAAATGAAGTGAAAGTTCTGAAAGCACTGGGAAGGAATAAATAACTTGACATACAGTAGATGGAATACCAATGGAACTATTTCAATTCATAGACATTGAATCTGTCAACATCCTAACAAGAATGTGCTAACAAAGATGGAAAACAAACCAATGGCCCACAGACTGGCAATGTTCAATATGCATTCCAGTCTTCAAGAAAGCTGATTCCAAGGAGTGCTGTAACTACAGGGCTTTGCTTTAGTTTCCAGTGCCAAGCAAAATGATGCTCAAGGTGTTACAACAAAGGCTTTTAACCTATATGGAGTGAGAAATGCCTGATGTTAAGTGGCATTCCAAAAAGAAAGGTACACTCAAGAGCATATTTCAAATATCTGCTGGCTTCTGGAGAATTTCAAAAAAAGATCAGTCTATGCGTTATAGACTACAGCAAAGCCTTTGACTGTGTGTATCATGAAAAGCTATCGGTTGTTGTGAAATAAATGGGTGTGCCTCAATACTTGATTGTCTTGATGCATAACCTGTATTGTGGACAAGCAGCTACCATTAGGACAGAACATGGAGAGACAGAATGGTTTCTTATAGGCAAAGGTATCAGGCAAGGGTGCATTTTATCCCTATATTTTTTCAATCTGTATGCAGAATGTATCATATGGAAGCCAGACTAGATTCAAGTGAAGGAGGAATAAAAACTGGTGGAAGAAACATCAATAATTTAAGATATGCAGATAATACCATCTTACTGGCAGAAAGCAGCAATGATTTGAAATGACTTTTAGGAAAAGTGAAAGAAAAAAGTGCCAAAGCAGGACCACAGTTGAGCATTAAGAAGACCAAAATCATGACTACAGAAGAACTTCACTAATATTGACAATGAAGGAATTGAGATTGAGATTTTGTACATCTCGATACAATCATCTATCCAAATGGAGACTGTAGCCAAGAAATCAGAAGAAGACGAAGAAGGGCAGCAATGAAGGAACTAGAAAAAAAATCATCAATTGTAACTATGTATCACTGAAGATGAAGACCAAGATCATCTACACACTATTGTATTTCACACTATTGTGTGAAAGCTGGACAATAAAGAAAGCTGATAGGGAAAAAAATTGATTTGTTTGAAATGTGGTGCTGGAGGAGGGCTTTCCAAATATCCTGGACAAACAAGTGGGTCCTAGACCAAATAAAGCCTGAACTATTTCTGAAGGCAAGGTTGTCGTACTTCGGGCACATCATGAGAAGACAGGATTCCCTGGAAACAAACAATAATGCTGGAAAAGGTTGAAGGCAACAGGAAAAGATAAGGACCAAATATGAGATGGATTGACTCCCTAAAGGAAGTCACAGGCTTGAGTTTACAGGAGCTGAGCAGGGCTGTTGAGGACAGGACATTTTGGAGATCACTCATTCATAAAGTCACCATAATTCAGTGGTGACAAGAACAAACCTTGTGAAAAGCATACAGATACTAGTATGTTATGAAAGAGAGGACAGTGAACCAAAATGTGAATTGCAGACTGAATCTTATTTTCATTAGGTTTACCACCCAATATTCATTTTCATCTAGATTTCCTACTTTACTAGTGTGCTGTGGCTGAAATCCTGATTAGACATGGGGGTATTCATATTTGTATATGAATACAAATACCCCCACACGGGTGGAGATAACAAGGGTCCGGCCCCCTGGGACTGGACTGTCCACTCACCCTTCTGCTGCTGCCACGGGCTCTGCACTCCCTTCCAATCACTCCGGAGCACCTGTTTTGTGAGCCACTCTTCGACCTGGCAGGGAGGCTTGTCGTCCCACCTCCTGCCAGGAGTGGCTAATCCACCGCGAGCTCCGGAGCGATAGGAAGGGAGTGCGGAGCCCGCAGCGGAAGCGTGAAATAACCCTTGTTATCTCCACCTGTGCAGGGTTTTTTCGTATTCGTATAGAATATCCCCATCTCTATGCGTTGTGCAGTGAGTCACAACTATAGTAGGCCCATTGGAATCAATGGTACTTTACAGAGTATTTGACTCACCACATCTCCTTTGATTCAATGGACCTGCTCTAGTTGTAACTTAATACACTAAGCATCAAATTTCAGCCTATATATCTGTTTACTGTGATTCAATTACCACTAATTATATGTGATGTGGCAATGTCAGGATAGCAACATCAACAAATCAGCAGAAGAATGTAGAAGGCACTGTCTGAGGGTAAATTTAGCATCTGCTGACCCACTGAGATTGTCACAAAATCACCACAGTCACCGCTATGAAAAATGTGGATGTCACTAAAAACAAGCATTGAACAAAGCATGCTAAAAATAAAATACAAATGCTGATTGATCACAGATTCATTGTTCATGGACTTCCATGTAAGTTTATACAGGCTGAAAGAACATGTGAAACAGGTGCTGTAAAAGTATTCCTGACTATAAAATTGAAGACCACAAACCTGTCACTATTATTGAATGGAACATCTGTACGCTTGGTCTTTTCCCAACATATTTCTGGGATGAATAAGCAGAGCTTGGCATGGGTTGGAGAGCCCAGACAATTATAATTAAGCTTTTTTTATTCCTTTTCCTGTTCCTTCTGTTTCTGGCTTATTTTTAGATTGTAAGGCACTTTCAGCAGGAACCTCCTTTGTATTCTTCTTCCAGAACTGTCCCACATGTGTTAGAATTCTTTGGGGGGGGGGGGGAACACAGAGAAAAAAATAGTTTCTGCTAAAATGGTGATGACCAAAATAAAATGCGAGAAATATTTAAAAAAAAATAAATCAAGTGCAGCAGAAATGTCCAGGGTATATCTTAAAGTTGTGGGTAGAGATGAACATGAAGCACTGAAACTGTGATTTGTGCTGGTTTGTCCTTCGGATGAACAGGTGTTTGGCACTTCCCATTTCCTCTCCTCCTGTGGGTGCCCACTCAGAGGCAGTGTCCAGAGGAGGTGGGCCTGGGAAGCTGGGATGCTGCCTCTGAGTGGGCACCCGCTGGAGGAGGCAGGAATGGGAACCGCTGAACATCTGTTTATCCAAAGGAATCCTAAACAGTGAAAGATGCAAAAACAAAAAACACAAAAAAAACACCAAACAAGAATTTCTTTTTCTTCCCAGCATATCCCCATCTTGGTTTTATTTCCTCACTAGACCCTTTTTGAGAAGCACACCATATATCTTTTCCCTGCCATTCTTTGACTTAACTAGTGATGCTGCTACATGATACACAGAAGGACCAAGATCTGATGTGGGTACTTGTCATTGCCTGTGCATAGTGATAGTTGTGACTTATCATTATTTAGAATAACTATATATGCTAGGTGTTATTAAAAAAAATGATTGAAAACAGGTGTCTCAGTTTTTTTTAAACACAGTGTTGTCATCCAGACATTGCAGCAGAGAGAACTCTTCCTGACAAAAGGGCTCCTGGTCCTAGTTCTGTCAGTAGATTTTCCATCTGATCATGCTAAAGCAAAACAGAGCAAAAGCTTAACATGTACAGTGAGTTTTCATCTGCTCTGCTGCCCCCCCACCCCATGTTTTCTGTTCATTCATTTGAGGTGCTAAGATGTCACACTATAAATCAAGCAATTATTCTTTGCACACACTTTTTCCTTTTGCTTTTTCCTCCTTGGACTGAAACCCAGAGGGCAGAGTTCTTATCTTATTAACTTTTCAGTGCCCTGCTTGAAAATTTTGTTCGAGCTTATCTCATAACACAACAACAGAATAACAGAATCAAGGACAACAGTGTGTTATTAGTGATCCTTAGCATTCTGGATTTAATTAGGTTCCTCTGTCTTCCTGTTATTCTGGTAATTAGGGCTGATGTGAAAACAAAAATGGATTTTTGAAACTGGTGAGTACAAACAGAATTTTAGGCTGTTCAATACCTACAGGTCCTCAACAACATGCCTGCAAAAGGGGTCATGGAAGGACACACTAAGCAGGGGATATGAAGTATATTCAGAATCAGAAAGGAAGCAGAAAACATGCACCAACCTTTTTTTATTATTATTCTAGTGGGTACCAATGGGAACACAGAATCCTGAAGCATGGAAGTGATTGAGACAAACACTTAAGTTTTCTGAGTTGGATGCATTTGATGTTACAGCGTATAATCACCATCACTTCTTCAGCATGACAGTGAAGTATGAGTTGCATTGCAAACAGATGAAAAATAACACGTGTCTAGTACATGAGGCAACGTTTACTGAGAGAGCCTCAGGAGTGCCTCAGAGATGAAATTGGCAGAATATCAAACTTGGAGTGAGAAACATGGACTTAAATCACTTCTCAGCTATGCATTTCATTGAGGGACCTTGGGCCTTGCCTCTTGGCCTCAGCTGTCTCATAGAGCTGTTGGGAAGGTAAGATGGAATATAGCGCCACAGATGCTGCCATGACCTTGGTAAAATGTATCTTGAACCTTCTGTGAACATAGCTTTTCCTTGTAGGTGAGTTCAGATTTTTGGAAAAATGATATTGCGTCTACGTTTACCATGTCTTGGGACACCAGCTGGTGCCTCTGGACAGGAAGACAAATCCCAGGATATGCAGCATTGGAGAAGGAGAACATTTCCTTCTTATAGGAGATGTGCCAATGCTTGGGCATCAATTTTTATCCATTTCCAGTTAGTACCAGGGCCCACGGGCTCAGTGCAATTCTGTCTGCATGTATGTTGCTTCCCTTCCAGCCCTATGACATCACAAGGACCCACCCATGACCCTTTTGGCCCCTAGTCTGAGTTTTGGGCCCTCAGATCCTTCAGAATGGGATGCTGATGACCTAGTGATCCTAATTGTGATACAGTCACTGAAAAAGGAACCATGGCTGTAGTTATATGGGGCAACATGAGGTATCTAAATAAGTAACAAATAAACAACCCTCTTTATTCAAAGCTTCTAATGGCACAATTTTATAAAAGTCTTCGTAGAACTCAGTCTCACTAAGTACAACATAGAAGTCACTAGTTACAGGTAACATAGTTATATTAGCAACTATTTACTTTTGCATAATGAGTAATATAAGTAGTAGTTACACAGTCAGTCTTTGGGTTTAACAATACCTAGTTACTCTCAGAAATTATTTGTAAGGGCATTTTAAGGCATTTTTAGAGGGTTCCCCTCCCAGGTTTTATGACATTATTTTGTCAGTTCTAAGTGGCAAAGGAAGTATTCTTCAATTTTGTCTTATGTATTTTTATAAATATAGCCAATGTGCCATATCAGAATTGGCCACTAGAATATTTCTCTGTATTTTTTTGCCTATTGAGAATGACAAAGCAATGAATGGGACCAATAATAAAGAGAATGCCAAATTGGTTGCTGAGAAGTAATGAGTAACACAATTAGGTCCTTTTTAAAATGTAATGTTCTGAGCTCTGCTCCTGAGTTCAGTGAGACTTCATCCCAGGAAAGTGCTGTAACCATCCATAGACCTGAGGTGGGAAGGGTCCAGAGCTTGAAAAATTTAGACTACAGGTCCCAGAATCCAGCAGTCAGCAATCATGGGGACTGTGAGTTGTACTCCCAAGAGGTACTTTTTCCAAACTCTGAATATGTAAAGGTTCACTTTTGACTTGGAACTAAAAATATAATTGTGAAATAACATCACACTCAGCAATAGCAAAACTGGCAGCACAGAATTTCTGATCTTCCAGACATGATAACCAGTTTCTGCTCACCTGCCTGAAAAACGTGCCTCACAAATTTCATATGTTGAGTGTTTTAGAAGATTTGCTAATAATAATCTAAACTATTGCAAGGGGGCAGGCATTAATGGATGGGGAGACATACCCACAACTGAGCCCCAAGTCCTCATTACAAAATAACAAATTATTTTAAAAATTGAATGGTGGCTTGTACCTTCAGCAATGGGAACAACTGCAAAGAAGACAAGCACAACTCAGATATCCATCATTGTCTCAGTCTATCTTGTTCCCCCACCACACACCAATTTCTCCTTTTTTAGGAAAAAAAATGTTTTCAAAGAAGATTTAAATATAAATTTAATAGAATATTTTAATGGAAATTACTACTGAGAGAAATAACATTATCCATAACATCAGTATTCTGATAATGAACTTATTTCCTGTTTTGGAACAGCACGTGCCCGTATAAGAACTAAGAGTACAATTCAGCCCCTATCCATCAGTCAAATGTCACTGCTTGGCACATGTTCATTCACTACAGTTACAAAGATGACTCCAGAGGGTCCTGTTCTGTTGTGTTTTTTTAAAGAAAAGTATCCTTATAGCAAAACTGGAGGAAGAGGAAACTTTGCTGGAGGATCCAATCACTGCAAATACTAGGCAATACAAATCCTCTGTGGCCCATAAAGCAGACAAATGAACATTTGATAGAAGCATAATTTGAGAGAATAAAAGCCCTAGTCAGCCTAACGGTGAAATACACTGGTTACCTGACCTCTTGGAGGAATAAATCTGCAGTGTGCACCAATTATATCGAGTCTGCTGTGTGAAAAACCCTCCAAAATGAGTTCCTGAAGGAAGGAATATAAACCTTTAACAGGGAAAAATTTATAATACCCAGAGGCATTGCATTTCTGAGGTCACTGCAGCTGCACTTTAATTGCCTGCCCTATTAGCACAGGCCAGACATGGGGGGGCGGGAAGGGGATACCTATTCCTGGGTGCATGAGGACCTTGGGAAGAAAATGGTTTTGGATACTGACCTAAAGAGTAGAGCTGAATAAGTACCAAAAAAATAAAATAAAAATCAACTTTTCACATTGCTATTCAGATAACACGGTTGCCGTTTTTCTACCTCAACCTTTGCAAGACTGCCTACCTCCCAGAATCCTTTATTTAAAAAACCCTCACCAGCAGCCTAAAGGTGGAGGAACACAAGTAGATCACAAAGCCGGAATGGAAAACTTCTGTGCCATTACAATAGGCTTCCTACTTGAAACTGTATTTCTAAACAGAAACATTTGCTGGACATGACACTCAATTCCTGTATTGTCAAGATCAATCATGGATCCCTGGCAACCCTATGCAAACACTAGGTTGTGTTTTATGCACACTCTAACCTCTACAGTGCAAACCCAGCTTTCTGAGGGCTGTCATCCAATTAAAGAACGCTTCATCATATGAAAGGTTAATCATATGATCAACATTAATCGTCTATTAATTGAGTAAGCCTATACTACACTGCATATGTATATCTCTGATTTTTCTGAAAAAGATAAACACGATTTCTGAATCAGGCTATATGGAAGTAAATATCACCCTGTACCCAGGGGCAGCCCCAGCCCTGACACTGGCAAACTGGAGAAAAGCATTGCTCAGTGGGAACAAGCTTTCCTTGACAGCCCCAGTAGATGAAAAACAAATGCAAGGCCTTGATTGAGATAGAGACCTATCTCAGATCAAAATAGTCAAAGCAGGTGATTCAGACATTCTTGCTGCCATCTCAAAATTAAGTCACATTTCACGACATAGGAGAACACAAACATCAAGTACCGTTATTTTTAGGGAGAACAAAACCCCATTCAGATCAAAGAAATACTAGTCACACATTTCTAGAGTTGCTAACTAATGACAGTGTAGGCAGGTTTATACAACAGATTCCCTCACTCCAGTACACTGAAAGATCCCTGACTGGACAAGACCTCCAACCTGGATGTTCTATGTGTGTAAATTGGGGCAAAGTAATGAAGAGTGTAAGTCAGGCACATATGGGGAGGGGACAGAGTTTGGCCTGTGCTCTCCTACACCATTGCCTTCACACAGTCTTGCAATGCTTGAGGGAAATGCCACAAAATATCTTTCTATTTTAGCACTGATCACCAAACTATTTTACCCCATTCATGGCACTGATTCAAAAAAGGATGAAATCATCAGGAACTAAAATTTTAAAAAAAGTACAATGAATTTTTTAAAAAAATCAAGATGGATGCCATCAATATACTCAACAGAGAAATAACAGTTCAAAACTCTGGATGTCCTTACTCAAGAATTTTTCTTGTGGGAAACTTTATGTGAATATCATATGTAGGTAAATCACCAAATGTGACGTTTCTATAAGTGCATTTCTGCACACACAAAACTTGATGCATGTGTGGTAGCTTTGCAATTGATTATTTATACACATAGGTCACTACCTGGAAAGAAATGTTCCATGTGTGGCCCATATTTAAGATAATCCCCATGAAAAATCTAGTAATCTAGAAAAGGGGTACCAGTACAAGAAAAGCAAATGCAAAACTCGGACCTCAGATGGGATTCAGCCAAAGCAGGTAATAGGCATTCTTGGGCATTGTATACGAACAGGGTTTTCCGCCCTCTGTTTATGTCCATAACTGATACTGGGCAGAGTGAACATCCTGCCTTGAGCACTCAGATGGCAGCTGCAAAAAATTGTGGATGAGCACCAAGCAGCAGGTTGAGAAGTGGCTCTGAAAAAAACTTGATGCCAAGGCCAAACGCCCCAGTGGTGGGAACAAAGGGAAGAGGAAAGCACTGGAACCTGAAATAATACATGGCAGTGGCTTTGTGAACAAGCTGAGGTGCCAGTGTTGCAGGAGAAAAATTGATATCTAGTTTCAAAACGGGCAGAATGTCTTGCCAGATAAAGAAAAGTGTCCCTTCACTTCTGGTAAAGACTCCTCTACACCCCCAAAAGGCAAGTTTACATCCTCTGGCAGACCTTACATCTATTTGTGAAAACTTGGGAAATTGTGTTCACAGTTAAGCAGCCATGGAATAGAACAGAGGCTGTCTCTTTGAGCAGTTATGGGATGACCACAACACAGAGAAATACATCTTTTTGGTTAATTAAGAGACACACAATTTGTGGAAATGCATTTAAAGCATGAAATAAAAACATATTTGTAAACTGAAAAGCATTTTTAAACAGGAAAAACATTTCAAATACAAACATACAAATATATATTTAAAATACATAAATGCATTTTTCTCAATTCCTCTGCAGAGTTGCTTTTTTAAATTAATAGAAAGGTTGCAATGAAATCTTAGAATGTTAGCACAAGAGGCCTAACTTGTTAATATTTTGGAGGGCCTCAAAACATAATTTAGTTTAACATTAGTAGATACTGGCTGAAATCCTGTTTGCGGAGATATGCTGTGTAAAGCTGGCGATGTCATCAGCTGTGGTCATTTTTCAGAAATAAAACATTTCAGAAACAAAACCAATTCTGCCGGAACTGGCATGCAACAGATAATGTCTATGGCGAGTTCTTAGCCTGAAGAAATTCATGTCTAAAAGATACACCTTTTGTGTAACTTTGCAGCAGGATTTCAGCCATTAAGTTATTAGTTACCAAGGAAACTGCTGGAGAAAATAGCATGTGTTATGGTGGTTCCTCCCTATGCATATTATTTATTTATTTATTTATTTACTTACTTACTTATTTATTTATTTATTTATTTATTTCACGTTCAAGTTCAAGTTGCCTTCCTAAACCTGGTACTTTCCAGATGCCTTGGACTATAAATCCCACAGTTCAGTTGCTGGCTGAGGATTATAGTATCTGCAGTCCAACACATCTGCAAAATGACAGGATAGCAAACATTGCCCTAAAACATATAACCTGTTCAATTAATATTTCTTGCTTGCTTCAATCTCTCTCCCACCTTCCCCTAGTTAATGACTCCTACTGGTGCCCATGTGAGGTTTGCATAGCTCACAGTGACTAACTGATGATGTGGACAAGATACTTGAATCAATCCATCCCACCACATGTATGCTTGATCCTTGCCCATTGTGGTTGGTTGATAAGATCTAGCAGGAGTGGATTGACCAGGTGGGTCCAGGAGGTGATAAAAGCTTTATTATGGTAGGAGATTATGCCTTCTGTCTTGAAAGAGGCAGTGGTGTACCCTCTCCTGAACAGGGCCCAGCTGAGGCTATGTAGTTGCTGGACCAATGTCTGGAGGCTGGATGAGATGGATGAGGGCCAATAAACTGAAGCTGAATCCTGAGAAGATGGAGGTTCTGTGGTTTGCGGTTCCCAGGTCCAGAGGTTGGGCAGTAGACTTGTTCTGGATGGAGTGCACTGTCTATGAAGGAGCAGGTGCATAATCTGTGAGTATTCCTAGATTCATCTTTGTGATTGGAGCTCATGTGAGCTCAGTGGCTTGGAGTACGTGGGGTCAGCCTTGACTGGTCCACCAGCTATGACCATTAGACATGGGGACAAATAAAAAACCGGATTGCAATATTTGTGAGAAATCGCTTATTCGTTAAATATTTGTCCCTTCGTATTTGTCAGTTCCAGAGACCCCGACGAATACAAAGGGATGAATATTTCCCCATTTTTATTCGTTCCCTGCCCCCTTCCTCTCCCTACCTTAGCCGCTGCCACCATCCAGCGCCGCCGCGGTCTCCAGCTGGCCTCCACAGTCATGATGGCAGCTGCGGCTTCATTTAGGGTAGGGAAGCTGCAGCCTCCATCTTTGCAAAGGGCAGCCTGGATTCCCTTAGCCTGCCTTAAGTTTTTTTCTTCTGTCTAACCCCCCCCCCCCCCCAAATCAACGAATAAATTCATGCTTTGTTGGTTCATGGGGGGAGCTTCGTGATTCGTCAACTTTGATGGATCACGAAGCAGGACGACTTGCCAAAATGGTGAATTGTCCCCATCTCTAATGACCAGTCTTGGACAGGGATTCCCTGAACAGGGATAACCTGGCCATAGTCGTCCATGCCCTGGTAACTTCCTGGTTTGATCACTGCAATGCACTCTGCATGGGACTACCCCTGAAGATGACACAGATGCTTCAGCAAGTGCTGTATGCGGGAGCTAGACTGCTAAAAGGAATCTTTCAGAAGCCACATGACATCAGTTCTGAAGCATTTGCACTGGCTGCCAATATACTTCTGGTCTGAGTAAGCACTGAGGATTTTCTGCTAGGCCAAAGAGCAGACAGAGGCTAGAGAAGGTAAAGTGCATAGGCATACTGTATAGCCTGGGCCTTTCCCATGCAGAAATTTGACTGGACTTTTTCAAAATAGGAAAGGATTCTCCATAGCTTTCCTTATGAAGAAAAACACTCACTGCTACAGATACTGTCTGCTTTGAAAAAGCAGAAGTAGCTCCACAGTTTGACAGGTCTGACACATTTCCTAACATGAGGAAGAGAAGATAGTTTTTTTCCCCCCATGGCCAAATTGGAACTTAGCATATTGCTAGCCAGATGCAAAATTAGTATTAATGGGATGAATATATACTACAGACTGACAATTTGACAAACCTGATGTACTCTAAGGCAAGTTGTTGAGTTTCTACACTTTCTATATTTTCTGGGCATTGTTGTTGTCATGAGTTGTCAAGTCTCCCCCTAATTATAGTGACCCTATGAATGAGTTATCTCCAACAAGTCCTGGGTGTGCCCAAAGTAGAACACCTTCAGTTTCATCATTTTTGCCTCCAGATATAGTTCAGGCTTGGTTCACTCTAAGACCCACTTGTTCATCTTTCTGGCAGTTCCAGGGTATCCACAAAGCTCTCCTCTAGTGCCATATTTCAAATGAATCATTTTGAATCATTTTTGTCCCTGTCAGCTTTCTTTACTATCCAGCCTTTGCACCCATACATGGTGATCAGGAATACAAGAGTGCGGATGATCTTGGTCTCCAGTGAGCCAACTTTACACTTGATGATCTTTTTAAATTTGTTTATTGATGCTCTTCTGAGACTCAGTCTTCTTCTGATCTTTTGGCTGCAGTCTCCATTTGGATTGATGATTAAACCAAAGTATACAAAATATTTCACTATTTTCAGGGCATGCCATAAATTTAATCTTCATCAAAATATACTGAAATGGCCCCATTCCACCTCCCTCCACAGCCCAGATGTATTCATACCAAAATGGATTATGAGGTTCAAAGGGAGAAGCATGGTTTTCTTAAACAAGGCAAGATATATAAGATTGGGGTATTTGAAGTGGTAACTTCCTGGATCTTTTGGGGAGAGGCTCACTAACACTTAGAAATCTTCCTTAAAATAACCTTTCACTGTCGTTTTTATTCAGACCATAAGGAATGTAACTCCACATGAATTGCACCAGAAGGTTCTTAAAGAAGAGAAATGCTTAGCAATCATCTCCCCCTGCTTGCACCTCTTCTGTCAGGCAGGCAGCAAGGTTAGGGCTTCCTACTCAATTCCTGTATCCAACAATGATATTGGATCATCTTGTTTAAGAAAAAGTGACTGTTAAAATGGAAATTCACATTAACAATCTCTGAATGCGAGGGGGGAAAGGTGTGATATCAGGCAGCAGGTAGGATCAACAGAAGAGTAGCCATTATACCAGAGGTAGGAAGCCACGGGCACCGGGGCTGAATCTAGCATTTGGGGGGGGGGGGGTGTGTGCAAATCCATCCACCTGAGTTTTTGCAGGAGGCAATACCCCCTTCTTCTTGATGCAATAATCTGGTGGTTTCCCAGGTTTTCTATAGAGGTTTCCCCTATTCTGCAAAGGTTGGAATTCTAGAAAGACTCTGGCCATCTCTGGTAAATGGTCCCTGGGAACATCCATGAATCTAAATTTGGCTCTTGGGTTGGAAGAAGTTCCCCATCCTGGCATTATAGGATCATAACCCCATTCCCTTCCATGCAGACCCACATATGAAAGTTTAGCAAACACATGTGCCAGAATATGGCAACATAAAAAGTTCATAGAAGCATATGTAGAGAGTCCTAGGGTTGGGTCCTAACTTAGGCCTCCATCTTAGAAAGTTTCTTCAGCTCTTGGATGGCTTCTGATCCTTGGCTGGTGGGAGAAGGAGAAAGCTATTTATGCCAACTCCACTGCACCCCAGTGGAAGTTGAAAAGGGCTGAGGGGGGAAATGAGGAAACAACAAAATTTGTCCCCTGGCTTCTTTGTTTGGTGGGAGGGTGGGAGAGGAACTTTGCTCAGGAATTGTTTCAAAAAACAGAAGCAATACCTAGAATCCAGTAGTACCTCAAAGGCAGCATGACCACTTAAGAATATCTACTCCCAACATATAATAGAATTTGACTGGGTCATGTATGCCCCTCAAGTGTGTTTTTATGACCTCCCATGTGATTGGAATGCTAAAGTAGGGAGTCAAGAGATAAAAGGAACAACAGGTAAGTTTGGCCTTGGAATTCAAAATGAAGCAGGGCAAAGGCTAATAGAGTTTTGTCAAGAGAACAAGCTGGTCATCACAAACACTCTTTTCCAACAACACAAGAGGCGACTCTACACATGGACATCACCAAATGGGCAATACCGAAATCAGATTGATTATATTCTCTGCAGCCAAAGATGGAGAAGCTTTATACAGTCAGCAAAAACAAGACCTGGAGCTGATTGTGGCTCTGATCATCAATTTCTTATAGCAAAATTCAACCTTAAACTGAAGAAAGTAGGAAAAACCACTGGGCTAGTCAGGTATAATCTAAACCAAATCCCTTATGAATACACAGTGGAAGTGAAGAACAGATTTAAGGAACTAGATTTGGTGGACAGAGTGCCTGAAGGCTCATAACATTGTACAGGAGGCAGTAACAAAAACCATCCCAAAGAAAAGGAAATGCAAGAAAGCAAAGTGGCTGTCCAACGAGGCCTTACAAATAGCAGAGAAGGGAAACAAAATGCAAGGGAGATAGGGAAAGTTACAGAAGATGGAATGAAGACTTCCAAAGAATAGCAAGGAGAGACAAAAGGGCCTTCTTAAATGAACAGTGCAAAGAAATAGAGGAAAAGAATAGAAAGGGAAAAACCAGAGATCTGTTCAAGAAAATTGGAGCTATTAAAGGAACATTTTGTGCAAAGATGGACATGACAAAGGACAAAAATGGTAGGGACCTAAGAGAAGCAGAAGACATAAAGAAGAGGTGGCAAGAATACAGAGAGGAATTATACCAGAAAGATTTGGATGTTCCGGACAACCCAGATAGTGTGGCTGCTGACCTTGAGCCAGACATCCTGGAGAGTGAAGTCAAGTGGGCCTTAGAAAGCATGGCTAACAACAAGGCCAGTGGAGGTGATGGCATTCCAGTGGAACTATTTAAAATCTTAAAAGATGACGCTGTTAAGGTGCTACACTCAATATGCCAGCAAGTTTGGAAAACTCAGCAGTGGCCAGAGGATTGGAAAAGATCAGTCTACATCCCAATCCCAAAGAAGGGCAGTGCCAAAGAATGCTCCAACTACCGTACAATTGCACTCATTTCACATGCTAGCAAGGTTATGCTCAAAGTCCTACAAGGTAAGCTTTAGCAGTATGTGGACCGAGAACTCCCAGAAGTACAAGCTGGATTTCGAAGGGGCAGAGGAACTAGAGACCAAATTGCTAACATGCGCTGGATTATGGAGAAAGCCAGAGAGTTCCAGAAAAACATCTACTTCTGCTTCACTGCCTATGCAAAAGCCTTTGACTGTGTGGACCACAGCAAACTGTGGCAAGTCCTTAAAGAAATGGGAGTGCCTTTCCACCTTATCTATCTCCTGAGAAATCTATATGTGGGACAGAAAGCAACAGTTAGAACTGGATATGGAAGAACTGATTGGTTCAAAATTGGGAAAGGAGTAGGACAAGGCTGTATATTGTCTCCCTGCTTATTTAACTTATATGCAGAATACATCATGCAAAAGGCTGGACTGGATGAATTCCTAGCCAGAATTAAGATTGCCGGAAGAAATATCAACAACCTTAGATATGCAGATGATACCACTCTGATGGCAGAAAGTGAGGAGGAATTAAAGAACCTCTTAATGAGGGTGAAAGAGGAGAGCACCAAAAATGGTCTGAAGGTCATCATCAAAAAAACTAAGATCATAGCCACTGGTCCCATCACCTCCTGGCAAATAGAAGGGGAAGATATGGAGGCAGTGACAGATTTTACTTTCTTGGGCTCCATGATCACTGCAGATGGTGACAGCAGCCACGAATTTAAAAGACGCCTGCTTCTTGGGAGGAAAGCGATGACAAACCTCAACAGGATCTTAAAAAGCAGAGACATCACCTTGCCGACAAAAGTCCGCATAGTCAAAGCCATGGTTTTTCCAGTAGCGATGTATGGAAGTGAGAGTTGTACCGTAAAGAAGGCTGACCGCCAAAGAATTGATGCTTTTGAATTATGGTGCTGGAGGAGACTCTTGAGAGTCCCCTGGACTGCAAGGAGAACAAACCTATCCATTCTGAAGGAAATCAACCCTGAGTGCTCACTGGAAGGACAGATCCTGAAGCTGAGGCTCCAATACTTTGGCCATCTCATGAGAAGAGAAGACTCCCTGGAAAAGACCCTGATGTTGGGAAAGTGTGAAGGCAAGAGGAAAAGGGGACGACAGAGGACGAGATGGTTGGACAGTGTCACCGAAGCTACCAACATGACTTTGACCAAACTCTGTGAGGTAGTGGAAGACAGGAGGGCCTGGCGTGCTCTGGTCCATGGGGTCATGAAGAGTCGGACACGACTTAACAACTAAACAACAACAAATGTGACCTTAAAGGACCACCTTCATTTCTCAGGATGACATGTTTGTCAGTGGAACAAAAATGGATTTTGCTAATATTTGCAGCCTCCAAGAGCAGTGGATTTTGCTTTAGAATTGTTGGTAGGCATCTGCAGCCACCCTAGACCTCAACAAAACAGGAAGTGGACAACCACCTACTCTTCCTTTCTTTCTTTTTTTGGCATGAGTTTGTGGCAAGTGGGAATGATACCAATTTGGATGCCAGGCCTACCTCAGTTGCCCACCCCTTGTACTATGGGAAGTCTAAACAAATTTGAAAAACACCCACTTTCCAAACCCACAGTGTATATGTAGAGGAGACTGCAATATAAAAGGCTAGCCATCCCCATACAAAGCAGTGTCTATTAAATGGCTGTGATAAGAGCTCTCGCCAAGGTTAGCCTGTACAACCTTGGCTGATCATTGTTTCTTCCATATCAAATATACTCTGAAGCAGGTTTGCATAAACAGCTCTCCTGCAATTTTTCATCCAGCAAATTCTACCTTTCATTTCCTCCTCGTGCTCAAACTGCATATGAACAGGCTGCAAAATTCTCAAGTCTAAACATCAACAAATAGCACTTGATGTGCAGATTGGAAGCCAAAAACACCTATCACTGCAGACACACACACTAACTTAATTAACCACCAAGTGCAAATTATGAATGTTATAAACTGTTGCAATATAAAGAATTAATTCCAATAGCACATATTCATGCTAAATGAATAGTGCAGGTAAATTTAAAAGGCTGGGTTTCTTGTCCCTCCTGGAATATGAGAAATCCTCACCACATCTTGGAAAGTTACTTTCCCCCAAAATCTCTAGGCCAGCTTTGCTACATACATTTTTGTAACACATCTGTAGTTCCATAAGTGCTTATTGTTTGTTTTGGCTTGAGTTATCATTTCCTTACTCTTTAAGTTAATTAACAATTGATTATCTAATTATTTTTTGCAGAATTAAAATAAATATTATATTATCTCAATAATGGTAATTTAAATTTGTATTTATTAATCAAGCAAGCAGTTTCTCTTGACTACACAGAAAAATCATTTATTTCCTTTACCAAATGGTACTGGTCAAATTTAGGGAAGTAACATTTTTCATGTCTTAACATCCACATTGCTTATTGATAGTTAATTAACAATAAATGAACAATAAATATTATCAGCCATATATTATTTGATTATCTCCATAGTAATTTCAGTTCTGTCACATCACAATATTTGATAGATAGATAGATAGATAGATAGATAGATAGATAGATAGATAGATAGATAGATAGATAGATAGATAGATAGATAGATAGATAATTGTCATGACATCCAGGCTACTTTCTAGAGTATAGAATAAGGAAGAATTAAAAATGGATACACAGTTTGGTGTAGTGGATAGAGTGATGGAGTGGGACTCAGATGATCTGCATACAAATGCTGCCTGGTCATGTAAACTCACCAGACGGTGGGCTTGGAATGGAAAAACCACTCCTTAAGGGCCTTCTCAGTGGCTACTCCCAGGCTTTGGAATGCACCACCCCAGAAGCCAGGTTGGCCCCCACTCTCTTGTCCTTCTATTGTCAGGCAAACACCTTCTTTTTCAGGCAGGCTTTTTAAGCAATATGTAGGGAAAGCTCTATATTTGAAATTCAGGTATTTTAAAATGTTTTTTTTTTTAATTTCAAATTTTTAAAATCTTGACCAATGCTTTATAATATATAGTCTTGTATGGTATTTTACACTTATTTTTACTTTATGATTTTAATTGTGATAGACAACCCCTTCCTCTAGCCCTTGGTTGGAGAATGAGACAGGGTCTGACTCCCCAAGCCTCCTTAATTGGCTGCTATGACAAGTAGCAGTTGGAAGGGAGGCTTATGTACTCAGATGCTTCAGTGCACAATGTGGACAGGTGCCAGGGAGCCTCAGTTAACTTTCCTTGCCAAGTGTACCTCCACTGTCAATTGCTTTGGCTCTGCAACAAATATCAGGCAAAATAGTTGTAGTAGACTTTATGAGATGGGGAGACAGCTTTGATGGGTCCAGAAGCTTCTTTCCCAAATGTGAGCTTCACCACACTTTCCCCATCAAAACAAGAAATGACTAGAAGTCCCCTGTTGAGTTTTAAAAAATATCCCTTTAAAAAAATCTCACAGTGCACAAGGCATGAATGTCTTGTTTCAAAAGTGAATGGAGCTATCTTGATTCATTTTTATTTTAAGGCCTTTTTTGTTAGACCTCAAAAAGTGGGTAGGAGCCACATGTTACCTATCCCTGCTTCAGGTGATGATCAGTAAAGACTGACTTGACACTTGGAACCATGCAAAGAAGGGTCGTTCATTTACCAGACCAGAATATAAGACATGTGAAAAAGTGTAATGCTCCATGGGGAGACAAAATCACTGTGAACTGCAAGATAGCCAGATTTCTTGTTGGGATTTTCAAACAGTGATTGGATAGCCATCTATTGAGAATGCTTTAGCTTTAGATTCCTGCTTTTGCAGGGGGTTGGACTGATGTTTGGTGTCCTTTCCAACTCTACAGTTGTATGATTTTTAAGGTCTTGAAGTCAAAGGATCTAGCCCCACAGTATCTCAGAAGCCCTGCTCAGTTTTTCTATAAGCAAAGGCTCCTACACCAAAAGAAATGGGCATCCATGCCATTGGCCAGCACATTCAGTCACCTTCCATGAGCTGCAAACCCTGCTTTAGGAAAACAGCTGTATCCAAACCAAGCAGAGCTAAATCTCATTCCACTCCAGAGGACAAGAAAAATAAAAAGCCAGAATGCAACAGTGAATTCCTGCCCAGGCATAACTCTCTCTTCTTGAAGCTAGAGACCCAAATTAAAGGAAATAAAAAGGGTGAGGGGAAATCATACTGCTGCATTGGCAGGCAAAGACAGCAATGTCATAATACAAATGCAAGTTAGGAAGAAGCTGAACAGATGCTCACATAAAACTACTGTTTTAGTACTGACGTTTGCCAGAGTTTGGAGTATAAATGGCAGGCAATCCGTTAAGCTGTAGATGCAGAACCTTTCTTGGCCCTGAAGGCTGAAACTAATGTCAGTCAGCTGAGGATGCCTGTGAACATGGATGTGTACACATGTATGGGCACAGAGTTATGTGCATGCATGCAAGCTCTCACACATGTCCATGGGATGGGAGAGTTAATACCAACCCTCCCTCTCTGCTGAGACCAAGGGATCACCTAATGTGAAAGCCTCCCGAATCTCCAAGAAGTCTCTACTAAGATGGCCATTTTCTTGCTGCTAAACCAGCAGGGGAATGAGTATATATGGTGGGGCCCATCCAGATTGAAGAGCTGCACAAAGACCCCATGTGGCCCCAGGCCATAGGTCATGTGTTCTATGTCTAGGGCTCATCCACATGGGGTATGGGTTCAAACTAATGTGGGCTGGAACCATGCCTCTTTCTCCCATAGATCTGGAATTACTCACACTGAGCTTCTGTACCTCTTGATCGTTTTTCCTTCTGATCTGTTTCCACCCTGTCTTTCTCCTACCACCTCTGCCCTGTCCCCGTCCCGTCTCTCTTTTTCCCTACCTTGATGTTGCCTTTCACAGCCCACGCACAGCTCCACCACCAGGTGGCTCCTCTGCTTTTTAAAGGACTGATACGTTTCCAGGGAAAGGACAATAACCCAGGTGTGGAACGGATTTATTCAAGTCTCCACTAATGTCAGGCAGATCCATAAAACAAACCAGAATCAATACGCAACAGAACCAGCTCTTAAACAGGAGCAAATAGGATGTGTGGTTGAGCCCTTAGTCACTTTCAGTTAAAAGGCTCAGTACTCATCTCCTCTTCAGCACTAGAGCAGGTAAGACCTCGTTTTTTAAAAAAGGAAGGAAGGAGGTGGGTGGGTGGGTAGGTAGGTGGGTAATGAGCCAGGACAACTATAGATGGCAACATGTCTTTCAGCTGCCTAGCTCATGGCATGGATGTTATGACACTGCTTTTTAATCAGGATTCAAGAGAGGCTCAAATAAGGCTAGGTCACTGCTTTAACTAATAATCTGGTTAAGATTCAAGACAAATGCATTAAGCAAGGGCATGCTTCTGAATGTTACGTGGAAAGGTGCCACACCCCAAGAATCCATGGGAAAATCTTTCTTGACACAGCAGTCAGTCAGTTGCTTTGTAGGCATGTGGCAAACTTTCCCAACAAACCATACAGAGAAGGTGTTGGGGCCTTTTCAGATAGGCTGCCCAATTTTTTTTATTTTTTTAAAACCTCTCAGTGGTCAAAAGCCTATTACTTAGCATAGTATATAGCACTAGAGTAGGCCCACTGAACCAATGGGGATTTGGGGAGTCAATTCCTCCATAAGTTCCATTGATTAATGAGCCTGCTTTAGTCCAATGCACTATGCTAAGTAACAGGATTTTGACCTCTGTAATTGAATCTGGTCACATCTGATGTTTTAGTAAAAGGAGAAATAAAGCACAACCAAGCTTGTCTTGGGGGCAGTGAATGGGCCAAAAATGAACACACCCACCCTACCTTAAGCTCCATAATGGGGCAAGCACTACCCAAGAAAATATGATTCTGACACTGTGGTATAGAAATGGAGGAAAACAGGAGCATCATATCATGTTAATGGGCCAACATTCTGGGTGAATTATGAACACAGAAACTCCGATTTCAAAAAAAGGTATGTTCATATTCCGTGCTGATCATCACTTCACATAAAATAGGTAGATATAGTATATGTACTTGGACAACACTTATATATAATACCTATTTCTGGATGTATCGCAAGCCCCTAAGATTTTCTTGGATCGTGAGGGTGACCACCAAAGAAGTAGGAAGAGGAATGAATAAATACCAAGAAAGCATTTTTAAAAAATCATGCACAAAGCTAGAATACTGATCATGTAACAAGAAGGAAAAAATGCTGATCATTACAGCTGATCATTCAAAGAAAAAATGAATGCGAAAAAGTGAAGAGAAGAATGGAATAGGAGAAGAACCTTGGGGACTGCTTTGAATGCAGCAGAACATTATTGTTTAAAAGTTCAGGAGAGGTGATACTTTTATTAGACCACTAAAATCAAACATTTGGTATGAGCTTTTGTGATTAAAAATCACTTCTTCAGGCATGCGTCAAAATCTTGTGGAGCATGCAGAAAAAATGTAAATGTATGTCCCAAGATTTCATGGCAGAAAAGTCCGCTAGGCATATTTCTTAAGGTGAGGTCAACACATAGTATGTAAGGGAAACATTTAACCACACAGATCCAAGCTCTGACCTCACCTTAAGAAATATGCCTGGCAATATGACATGATGTTGACACACCTTTCCTATCCATTAACTATGCTTTGGTTGAAATCCTGGTCCATAACTTCTACCACATAAGGCTGATGATGTCATCAGCCGTGGCAATCTTTAGGCAATAGAACATTTCTAAGTCCCCCGCTGAAGGTCTTGTGGCTCCTATGGAATCCCTTTCATTGTCAAGAAGCTGTCAGGGGTCACAAAATTTGGAGGGGGGAGTCTTTAATTTCCAAAAATTGTCATTGATGGGATTACTTTATGGGTGGCAGTGATTTTCAGTAATTAATGATTGCCCCTTCCCTGCAGCCCCAACAGCTTCCCATTGATAAAAGGAATGCCACAGGAGCCTCAGGACCAGTGTGTGATGGCTGGGAATTGGAAATGTTTTATTCCTGAAAAATCACCATAGCTGTTACATGATATGACTTACGGAGGTGGAATTCAGCCATTATAGAGAGAAGAGAAGAAACTCAATGCAGAGTTGTAGTTTGGTGTCAATCCTGTATTTGCCATCACATCTAGTTATAGTTGTTAGCAAACCTAATAATAATAGTAATAGTAATGATGATGGTGATGTGCTTTCAGGTCAATTCTGACTTATGGCAGCCCTTTCCAGGGTTATGTAGGTAGAGAGTACTCTAGTTTACCCTTTTTCTAGGAGCACCCTGGGACAGTGCAGCTTGCCCAAGGCCACACAAGCTGGGTCTTCTCCTTAGAGGCCCAGTGGGGAACTGAACTCCCAACCTCTGGCTCCACAGCCAGATACCTAAACTACTGAGCTATCTAGCCAGCAAGCCTAATGCAGAACTGGTATTTTATACAGCTTTCCTGCCAACCTCCTTAGTGAGTGCAGGTATTTCCCTCACCCTCGAGTACATTATCTCTGAAACTTCTTCCAAAGATCAAATCTATCCCACGGTTCCTATAAAAGGTCACCCTTTGCAGTACATCCTAGAGAACAATGACATTTCAGGGATCAAGGAAAAGGTTAAAATATTCCTATAAATCTATTCTTGGGACTTTTAGTGCTTCCTATGTGGAGGGAAATGTCATTCCCCCCCCCCCCCAGGGCTACCAGATCAAGTAATGGGCCTGATAGGTGTCACGTGATAAGAAGAGATGCAGTATACTCCCTGTCTTGTGCAAATGAAATCTAACTCAGTTTTTAAAAGATCATTTATTTGTTTAAGTTTAAGCCACAACTCCCACGTCAAAGCAAACGAAAGAAAACAACAGCAGAAGCAGAAAATGTGAGTGGGGACCTTAATAAAAAGAAATTGCAGCAAGTCAAAATAAAACTTGGAGTAGCAGCCTCCACATAATGGTATAAATTATGGCCTTGTAGAGCACCCTGGTCCGTGAAATCCTTTACTCATCGAGGCTGATGCCAAGCAAACACAGAGGATTTAATTCAGTCTCTTAATGCTCCGTAAATCCGAGCTGGCGCTGAATTTTGAGATTTGGAGCGCAGTGGTTGGGAATTACAGCACTGGGGTGGAGCAGCTTTTGTGGTAAGGAAAATGCTCTGTTCCTTTGCAAGGCTCCCCGGGGTCCATTTCCAGGTTTTAAAATGAAATGAGTTTATGGTTCCCACTCACTCCTTAATTGGCACTAAATTACATTCACACAGACGGCAAATGTTCTACACAGGGGACAAATGGTGCCAGTGCAGAAGAGACAACACTTGTCAAATGAAAACTCTTTTCTTCCCCTTTCAGCAACATAACATCTGCATCGCCCCAAGTTCCTGCTACTGCGACAGCTTCTTTCCAGTTATTTTAGACCCGGCTGAACCCCTGGCTGCTGACTTCTCCTTTGCTGCAGTTCATCTGTGAACCTTACCAGCTGCCTATGCTTTCTTGCTGTTTGTGTATTAGAAGCTTATCCTCTTTGTGTACTTTCCTGAGCCAGAAATGAGGCAGACTGTATAGGAGTCAGCAGCTTCAGGTGTGGGCAAACTATATCCAAATCCATGCTGGATGGAGAAACTTGGGAATTGTTTGAAATCTGCTTCTCTGTTGAAACTCATTTGTACTCTGCCTCATTTTCTTGACACAGGGCTAAATTAAACATCACAGTTGGTTCATCATAAGAAGAGAGATTTCCTTAATTGCTATGGTCTGATTGTCACAGAGGGAATAATTCAGGGTGATTACCACAACAGGCCTGCAGTTGAACATTAAGAAGATGAAAATCATGACTACAGAAGACAATGAAGAAACTGACATAGTCAGAGATTTTGTATACCTTGGTTCAGTCATCAATCCAAAGGGAGACTGCAGCCAAGAAATCAGAAGAAGACTGAGAATAGGAAGGGCAGCAATGAAGGAACCAAATATAATTTTTTAAAAAAACAAGTAAAAGGATATGTCACTAGAGAGCAAGACCAAGATTATTCATAGATCAAGATTACTATTGTTGTTCTCTATTTTATTATATCGCTTTTATGCCATTTTTTATTGTTAGCCACCCAGAGTAGACTTGGGTCTAAATGGGCGGGGTATAAATTTAATGAATAAAATAAACAAACAAATAAATAAATCAATTCACACTCTTGTATTTCTGATCATCATGTACAGGTGTGAAAGCTGGACAGTAAAGAAAGCAGACAGGGGAAAAATGACTCATTTGAAATGTGGTGCTGGAGGAGAGCTTTGCAGATACCCTGGATTGCCAGAAAGACGAACAAGTGGGTCCTAGACCAAATGAAGCCTGAACTCTCTCCAGAAGCAAAAATGATGGAACTGAGGTTGTCCTACATTGGGCACAACATGGGAAGACACAATTCTCTGGAAAAAAACAATATGTGGGAAAAGTAGAAGGCAGCAGGAAAAGAGTAAGTCCAAATACGAGATGGATTGACTCCCTAAAAGAAGCCATAGGTTTGAGTTTGCAAGAGCTGAGCAGGGCTGTTGAGGACAGGACATGTTAGAGGTTGCTCATTCATAGGGTCAGACATAAGTCAGAAGTGTCCTAACAGCACATAACAACCACAACAACAAAATGAATAATATTTTAATGCAGTGGGGGAGTTTTAAATTTCAAAAAAACAACAACACACCAAACATTTATTTGTCAAGTTTTAAAAGTTTATAAATAATTTAAAAGGAAATAAACTCATTAACCATTTTGATCACACCTTTTCCACTCCAGCTAGGCTCTTGTAAGTGTGTGGCCTCTGAGCAAAGTGGCCAATCTGAAAAATGGTCCTTGTTTCTACAGATGCAGTCCACCCCTGCTGCAGGCTATTACCTCTCTGGGCAGGAAGGACAAGTATCACTGCCAGTTTCTGTAAGGCACCAGAGCTTGAAAAAGTTGTGTATTTCTGTTTATGGGGGAGGGGCGGGGAGAGGGGCTACAACTTGCCAGAATCACCCAGCCAGCACAGCCAGTAGCTATGTTGGCTTGAGAATTCTGGCACCTGTCATCCCAAAAGAGGCTTTTCCCAGCTCTGCATAATGTGCTGTGGTTGTAACATGGCTGATCTGGATTCATTCCCAAAATGAAAATATAAAAAACAACAACGACCCAAAAACAAAATTAACTGAAAGGGTCTTTTATTTCAAAGCTCTGTTGCTCATTGTTTTCTGACGTTAATGCACTGTGCTGCCCCCTCCTTACCATAGGAAGAGTGTGCATGAGGCCTTGTTTATCATGCGGTCCTTGTTTATCATAGCTTCCCTGGGGAGGTCAGACAGAGTGCCTCTTGCAAAGCTCTTTGGAGCCTCCCCGAAGAGTGGGAAAGCATTGGAAGGACACTTAGGGGTCCCTTGGGCAACCGTGTGCAGCCAGCCAATCTTTCCGTTCCAGAAGCATTGAACACCAAGAGTGGATTGACATGGCTTTGTGTGAAGGGGCACACCCTTTTTGCCCCATAGCAAGAGAATGCCTAAAGGACAAACCAGACACCAAGCTTCTTTATTCACACTTCTACCATATTCATTGCAAAGCTAGCTCTCTCTCTCTCACTCTCACTCTCTTTCTGTGTGTAGGTGGAATTTACTTTCTACATTGCAAAGGCAAGCAGTTATGGAGGGGACCTGACTGTCCTCCTTCCTCTGTCTCACTTCTGACTTTTTCCTTCTGTACACTTCTGACACTTGCCTGACTAGGGAAGGAAGAAAGAGGGCTGCAGTGACAGAGAGCAGGGAAGTAAGGTGAACAAAGGTTCAACTCCCTTTGCTTCTGTCCAAAAAGAATATTCTTCCAATTCATGCATCAAAGGTTTACGGGATGAACAAACCAAACCAAGCAAATATAACTGCCCCCATCATGTCTCATATAGTCCTAAGAGGTGACAGGTTTACAGTGACACCTGAACTTAGGTATTTAAGGAAGCCTTTCAGAGAAGATACCTGTCGACAACCCCCCTGCCGTCGGCTCTCCTCTTCCATGCCAAAGCAACCGTTAAATACAGTGGCGGGGGTGGGGTGGGGAGAAAACAAGGGAGATTGACAGAAAATGGGCATGTCTGAGGGCAGATCATCTTGCAAGGTTTAATTCACAAAATGCCACTGCCATCCTTGTCAGAGATTTTCGGGCAGGCTGCAAGAGCTGCTGTGGTATTTACTTTTCATTCTGAGGTCTACATCTTCACCTTTGACAGCCTGAGAAAATCTCTCTCTCTCTCTCTCTCTCTCTCTCTCTCTCTCTCTCTCTCTCTCTCTCTCTCTCCGTGTGTGTGTAAAGTGTCTGCTTGAGATATCAAAAAAGTTGAAATTATCAGAAATTCAAAGATGAAGAGGGGGGAAATCAATCTATTCCTCCCCTTAACAAATAAGTCATAATAATCCTTCTTGTATGTAATGTAAAGGATCTTTAGTCCTTACCGTGTTGCCTGTATTAAAGGGAGATTAATGGAGTGCAGGAGAATGAAAGAGAGTATGTGTGAGAGATATTATGATTTCCATGAGCGAGTGAGTTCTGCAGCACTCAGGTGTTCCAGTTCAAGCCGAGAAGTTATTTGCAGCAGTCAGATCTGACAATGAAAAGAAATCACCTGTGCTTACCTGCTGCGGCCCCAACTATAACCTTTATAATCAACGAGGACGTGAGCAATAATCACCTCAGCTCAATGGGTCAGACAAGATCTTGTGGAGGAAATCAGGAGAGCAACCCAATTGTCCCCTGTTCATTGAGAATCAGCTCAGATTTAAGTGGCACTTCAGAGAAGATGGTAGCTGTGAGAAGATACCATTGAAACATGGGATGCAGGCATGCTTTCTCCATGCATAAGAAAATGCTGGAAAAGATGACTCCTACTGTGCTGCTGACAAAGGTGGTAATGGGAAAGTGCACTGGAGGAGGAGTCACATTACAACATAGAGGTCTGCTTGAGCAGTAGTGAAAGGGGCTGAACTAGTCAGGAATGAAATCCAGCACAGTGGGATCTTACCTAAGGTCCATCAGTGGCTCTGGGTGATATTTTTCTACCGCTGCTAAATATTTATTTAGCAAAACGGCATGCATGGTATACATTCTAAAGAAGCAACTTAAACCGCATATACCTGGGATTTTCCAACTTTGTAAAAAGTGCCATCCACCAAAGCTGCTACTGGATTTGTGACATGGAAATTCAGCCTAAAGGTTGAGGCCTTCAGGTAGTGGCTTCCTCAAAAGAAATAATATACACTTCAGGTCTATTTGGGTACTATCTATCCTCCTTGAGGTATCTTGGTATGTTGAGACAGCCTAAATAATCAAGAGTAAGGAACTGAGTGAACATTATTTCCATCCCTAGTCAGCACCTGAGTGGGCTATTCTGGGTTTCATGGAGGGATGAAGAACAACCCTACTGAATTCTGGCCCATCCCCTCACACTCTTGGCCACAGGCTTTGAAATTTGCTATTCTCTTTTCTACCCATGTTATTCTCTGTCTTCAAATCTGTTTCAGCAATAGAAAAAATATTTGCTTGTTTGTCTTTTGATTGATTGATTTTTATTGCACCTTTCTCCCAGAATGGGGACTCAATATATATCACAATATGATTAAAAAACAGGCATCCATGAAAACACAAGAATATTAAAACACTGTTGAACAAGTTGCAATATTAAAAGACAACTGAATTAAACAGTTTAAAAACACAGATGATGATGGTGATAACAATAGTAATTTAAAAGGACAGCACACACCTGATGCAATCTCTGTTCTTAGCATCCAGTCAGTTGCCAAAAGCTTACAAAATTAAAGAATGGATATAACCATTCAGAACCCAGTAAACAATACCTTTTTAATCAAACCATACACACAAAGTTTCCCTAGTCATTCTTTTTTGTTTTATTTTTGGCAATTTTATGCGTCCTATTAATAATAAAGAAATAATCATATGCTGTCAAGTGAATCTGACTTATGGTGCCCCTTTTCAGGTATTTTCCAGTTAGATAATATTCAGAAGTGATTCACCTTTCCCTTCTTCTGGGGGTGCCCAAGGCCACAAAGGCTGGCTCTACTCACAGGAGGCACAGTGGGGAATCGAATTCCTAGCCTCTGGCTCTACAGACAGATACCTAAACCACTGAGCTATCCAGCCAGTTTTCCATTAATAATACTCAAATCAACAATTGATTCAAGAGGTCTACTTTAGCTGGGAGCAGCAGCTGGATTTAGGCCAGTGTCTGCCACATATGACAGAATATATGACAGGATGATGAAAAGTTTTGGAACTGTCATAAAGGTTTTTAAATAGATATTTGTAAAAATAAAGGGCAGATTATTATACAGCCATATAAAAAGAAGCCAAGATTCTTCCAAACCAGAGGACATGAAATGCCATTATTCAAAATGACAAATACATGAAAAGTAATGTGACCATCTCAAGAAAAAGTCAACATTTTAAGGCTCATTCATTATTACCCCAGGCAAGACTCAACTTTCTGCCCTTCCCTTTTTGCAAAATAATTACTTAAGAAAAGGTTTTGCAGTTGAAGAAAAGGCTGTTGAAATGATGCACTCAAGAGGCAGGTGGGACAAAAAGTACAGATAAAGCTATAACAGGCACTTGGAAGTACAGGCAGTAGAAAGAAGCAGTCCAAACAGGGTCAGTGATGTTTTCTGCTTGGTGGATAATGTTTCTGTTTGATGATAATGGTGCCAGATAAAAAGCATCTTACATTATAGGGCAGCTGCAGTTTAACAAACAACCAAGCAGGGAAGATAGCTGAAGCAGTTGCACAGCTTAAGAAATTGCATGCATCAGGACAAGTGACACAAAAGTGAGTGTTTTAGGCAGAAAAGGATAGGTTGGGTAGAGAAATCCAACAGTGAGTGCAGCCAGCATACATAGAATCTCCTGTGCAGAGTTTATAAAAGAAATAAGTAAGGGAATATGCTGAAGAACATTCTTATTGACTGAGAAAACCAAGAAGTACTAGCTGAAGAGTAGTACAAAATTCCTTAAGGAGGCAATAGCAGTACAAATTTCTTCGTATAATAGAGGAACTTTTCTCAACAGGTACATTAGAACATTAGACTGTTTTAATGTATCTGTTGGAAAAAAATATTGTGTATGTAAACTTAAAGCAAAAGGAAAAAAGAAAAAAGTGGGTGGGGTGAAGTGGGGTTGGATTAGTTTCTCAGAGAGAAATATGGTCAGTCTCTCCAAGTGTTTTGAGAAGATCCATACTCATTGCTCAAAAGTTGGAACCCAATGACTGAAGATGCAGTGTTAAGGAAAGGTACAATTTGTCTGGAGATTAATAATGACATGTCAAGAAAGATAAAAGATAAAGGTACTTCTGCTGTTCTTGACTCATCCGTCGCAGGTTTGGTATTTTCTTAGGTGATAGAAGAAGTTTTGCTCTTATTAATCAATAGAGACTATAAAAGTTTCCCTGTTGCAGACTGATCAGAACTAGTGATGTCACCAAAACTTCATAATTCTTCAGTTTGACATTCAAACCTTGGGAATGTATAATGCTTGCCTTCAATGGAGGGGTGAACACATGGTACTTGGGCAACAAGGACCCCCACCTGTTTTTATGCCTCTGCTGCCCCTCCCAACTGGCTGTTCCATTCCAAGTTAGGCTGTTGAAATGAAGAATTCTTCAGGAGTGGGGAGAGGATTTGGCACTAAAAAGTGTGTGCTTTGCCTTAATCCAAATGCTAGTCCCAGCATAAGTAAATCTGTTGAATCAATTGGATTTATGCAAGATTGAATAACCAACTGTTGAGTTAGTGAATGTACTCTGCATGCATCTACCAGTAGGATTTAGGGCCTTGTTCCTTAATTCTACGTGTATGGCTGGTTCTCAAATCCCATTCGTCCAGTTGATGGATCTTGGGGTTATATAAAAAATAAATAAAGGAAATCCTGTGAGTTTGAAGTATCCCCATCCTGGCTGCCAATACATCAAAACAAGACAGAGATTCTTTCTGCTGCAAGACAATGTGCACCAAGGAAGGGATGTGGGGACTGGTCTTCCTTAGCTGGTACTAGGATGGCCATTCCTGCAATTCTTTTTTTCATTAGGGAGAGGGGTCAATGTGAACAACGTCATGTGCAAATTGGTGCACCTTATTAGGACACAATGGACATAATATTCAAGCCTAAAGAAAGAGTCCATTATGAGGCCCAGATTAATTAATTATGTGCCAAAAACTCAATTCCAACTTATGATAATCCTCTCCAGGATTTTTTACATACAGAGTATTCAAATGTAATTTAACATTTCCTTTTCCTGGGAGTGCTCTGGGGTTGTACCCCTTGCCCAAAGATGTACAGGTTGGCTGTTCTCGCAAGAGGCACAGTGGGAAATCAAACTCCCAATGCCCGACTCCACAGCCAAGGACCCAACTCATAGAACAGACCAGTCAGCATTATGGGGCTGTATGGAAAGAGTACTATAAAATGAATTATTTAAAAAAAACCCCAGAATTGAAGGATGTAATTCTACTATTACTAGGATACTAATATATGAGCATCTAGTATTTATTAAGGGTAGATTAAATGCTTGAGCAGCTGTCTTTAAACAGAAAGACAAAGTTAGGGAGTACAGAATGTGCCTGAGAATGACAGAAAATGTGTTTCATTTTAAAGGGGCAATTCAAGTCTTTTAGTTTGTGGTTGTCAGGGACCCCAAATCTCCCTAAGGAGCATAGGTCCGTCGGTCAGGGAGTTCCTCAGCCACAAATCTACCACCTTACGCTGGGGCAAGTCCTCAACCTCCAGCAGTGCGTAGCATTTGCGCCTAGAACAAGCCTGACCTTAAAAGAACACTTTACTTTTACTCAGTACTTTGCAAGTACAGCAACATGAGCTTTGTGATTCCTTAGAACTCACAACAGCTCAGTTAATTAGGACTTCTCTGGTAGCTAGTCAATGGCCGTTACCACTCCTCTGGATTTAGCCAAACCCTGCTGATCCAAGAGACCAATCCTTAGTGATGATTTTTATATTTATTTTTTATTAAGAAAATATAGTTTCATAGAAACAGTTTGTTTTTGCTCAAGCATTAGCATAAAGACATGTTCAAAGGATTACTATAGTTAAATATTACAACTAATTCCCATTAAAATAACAAACACTAAAACTGGGATAAGGTGGGCTAGCCCCACCTCCTTCTTCTCTTACCTACATTCTTTTTCCTTCAAGCTACGTAACACAAAACCATCAAGAAACTTATCTCAGGCAAAAGTTCTCTTCCATGCCATGGTCTCTCTCCTCAAACATAACCCATCGTCCATTTTCTACATTCCTCGGACCTCCTTCTTCATGACTGAAAACCAATTAACTCAAGGAGGCGTAACTGTCCGATCCGCCTACAATTCTCATGGAGATGCAGGTGGTTTATCTCCATTCCAATTAGAAAAGAATTTGTTGGGTCTTCGCGCTGGGCCTCCTTGTCCTTGCATCTTTATCAGGTTTCACACTGTACCAGCTTGGCTGTAAATTAAGAAAAACAACCTCTCTGCCTTTCTCACATTCCCATGTCTTCAACTCCTTTCACTTTTAAAACCTAACAGACTCCATTTTCTTTCATCCTCATTGACTACAAGTCCCACTCTCCTTCAATCTCATGACAGTGGTTCTCCAGCTCTAAGGACAGTTATGTGCCAAATACCTTGGTGGTTGTTCTTGGCTGAAGAAGGAACTAGGAGAATTCTTGGTCCTTCAGTATTCACCATGCAACTGGTTATGCCATACGGCTGCCATAAACTCAAGATACCCATCAATAAAGTTTGATATGAAAAAAAACCTCATTAAAATCAGTTCTTGTACTGTGTGGAGCTTTCCTGGGGAAAGATATTACATAGTAAGAAAGGAATCTATCCACTGGGTAAACTTGTCCAGAAGCTTGAAGGAGGACTGTTGTGACCTGTTATATTAAGCTAAGGGTCAGTAACAAATTAATGGGATCAGTGGCCCCATTAATCTCCCTATAATGAACACCAGCGCAAGCAAGCCTTCCTTCTAGAGTTTCCTGAAGACATTTTATACAGGTAGCAAATTTGCCTTATACAACCTAGAATCTTATAAAAGTGATTTAAAGGCACTGAATTGATGACAGTCACTCGGAAACATTGCCAATGGTAAACCAGCACAGTAAATTAATGCACTAACCTTTCACCTCTGAAGAATAAAAGTGAGGTCTAGCAAAATGCATTTGATTATGTCTACAGATGTCTTGCAGAAGGTTTGCCCATATCTGCAAAAGTAATGTGACCTATACATGTTAGCTTGAAGGTCACAAATGCACGGACAATGGTTACCAAGCTGTGTCAATCTTTGCAGCAGATTTACAAGAAGGTAATATTTCAGGGAGGGAGTCGGTTAGCTGATTTCAACTAAATCCTGCCATGAAAACAAAAACAGTTTAGTACCTTTGAGAGTAATGAATCTATTTTACTGTGAGTGAGTTTTCTTGGATTACAATCCAGTTGTTCAGACACATGTCATACAATATCTGGGTCACAGGATTATATATACAAGGGACACAGTGTGGAGATGGGAACAGAACCAAGCTGAATGGGAAACAGAAGACACTATTTGCATATTCACCGGTGGCACCATGCTTCCAAGGTGACAGTGGCATTTATTAACCCAGGTAGTGAACATTCAAAGTATTGATTATGTTAACATCCTGGCAATTTTGATGACAGCTGATGAGTTGAGTTTTCAGGACTTGAGTTTTCAGAAAGTAATTGGTTGCACTAAAGTTAGGGTTTTGGTGTGGTGATGGGAGTGGGGCCAAGCCAAGTAGGAAACTAAAGACAGCATGTACAATTGTCATCTCACATTTTCCATTGCATCCCATCCCCACATCCTGTACACTGTGTGCATAAACGTATGGCCCAGATACTGTATTCTATGCATCTGAAAAAATGGATTGTAATCCATGAAAACTGGCGCTGAAATGGATTTGTTTATCTTAAAAGTGTCATGGTACTTTGTTTTATTTTTAAGAAGAAGAGAGTTCACGTACAAACATATACATTTAGGTTAAACTGTGGGTTTTTTAAAAAACTTTTAAACAGTTGCTATGAGCCAATGCCTATAGTGGAATCATATGGGCAACCAGATGTTGCTTTGGGAAGGCTGTGGAATCTTCTTTCCTCCGGATTTCTGTGAGGCATAAGCCTTCTCACAGATTTTACAATATGGGTTGAGGGAGAAGAGCTATGTCCAGATGACCTGTCATGCAGTTTGTAGCCCTCTGGTGTCTCCTTATTGCTTCTTTTAATTCTTATTACTAGGGAAAAAATTATTTAAGGAAAAAAAGATGGAATTGCCAAACAGCCCCCTTTTTTTCTCTCAACAGGAGTCTTTCATCTGGCATGGCTATGAGTGAGATGCCAGTTACCTTTTTGAGAAAGAAAGAGTATTTGATAGTCCCTGGTGTAGCTTCCACTAACAAAGTATTATTACTACCAGTATGTATTGCAAAATGCTCACCATATAATGGCTGGAGTGTATGTGAAGGATGAGTCTCTGTGCTGGTCTTTGAGGCAGATGGTTTACTAAGGCACACTGGCATCTCCTCTTCTGGGTCCTTAAGGGACGATGGACACTTTTTCCTATCATAGCAATGCTTTGCCTTTTCTAAAGGAATAGGTGGCAGCTGTTAGTTTGTAGAGGAAAAGGAATGGGATGCAATCATGGATATGACTGGGAAGGGGCAAAGGCTAGGTTATGTCCGTTTTTTAAGGATGATGACCCATTTTAGCCTATTAACTTTGTCCTTCAGTAAACAGTAAAAGCAAAGTCAGTCCACATCTACACAGGCTGACTTTCACCTTTGGACCTGCTAGATTCAGCGTGCTGGCATGTTGTTGGAATGGAGAATATAACTACCAGTGGCTAACTCATCATGATGGCTATTTACTACCTCTGCTATCAAGGGCAGCATGCCTTTGAATATCAGTTGCTAGTGAATGAGGATATGAGGATAAAACTGCACTCATGTTTTTCCTGTGATCTTTGCATAGGCACCAGGTTGGCCACTGTGAGAACAACATGCTAGACTAGGTTGTCTTTTGGGGTGATCAGCAGGATTCTTCTTATGTTCTTAAATGGGGCAGCCCATAATATGACTAAAGAGACAAAGATATTTAAGTGAGATTTAAAAGAGTCTGATGACAAGAGTTTAAGGTTTCACTGCCTATGTGTGGTAGACTTGAACAGGATGAGGACCTTACACTTAATGTGAAGTAAAGAAGGAAGGAAATGGCTGAGTTGCAGATTCTATGTGTAATGTAGCTTGTATTTTAGAAGAGCCAATTGACATCGAATGATCATCTCCCAGCCTGCCTGCTGGGTATTATGGGCTGGCAGTTGAGGTCTAAGTGCCTCCTGGGGGTAAAACAACTTAGATGGCCCACAGCTACCTGGTCAAGAAGAGCTGAGGCAGCCCTCTGAAGCTAGATCTTGTACTGTTAGTCTCCACCAGAAGAAGATCACGTGAAGGAATCCTTGACTGCAGAAAGAGGCCTAGCTGCTCTTTCCCTTACCAGATTGGATCCATGCATGTGCCCAAATCTGTCCCAAACACCAATGACCACTAAAGTTCTGACAAAGAAAAGACAATGAAACAATTAAAGGCTGAAATCCTGTTGTGCAGTTATGCAAAAGATGAAACTTTTAGTAGCTCACTGCTATAAGTTGAGAAATCTTGATAGGCATCTTCTGTTGCATGACAACACATGTGACTCTTTACACAACAGAGCATGCAAATATGTAGACTTCTTAACTTCCAACAATTTGCTGCTAAAAGTTATACCTGTATGTGACTCCATAACAGGATTTCAGCCCAAGATGCCTAATGTATGCTTACCCCCTTGCTCTGGACCCCTCATGTGACCCTCCAGAGAGTCAGGAGAATGAAGGGAAAAGTGGCTGGGTGAGGTTTGAGAACAGACTGTTGGACAAGACCCTAGGAGCTGTCTAAATACAGCTCCATCAGACCAGAGTGAAAACTATCCTCTTCAGGTCCACCAAACCTCCTGCACTCACCCCCAACCAACCAGCCACATGCTGATTGGCTGGGAAAAGGCACTGTGTTGTGCTACATTTAGCTCAGCACAGAGCCTCATGGGAGGGAAGCTATCATCAACATGTAGAAAATGGCAGGTGGTCCTGTAGTCACCATGCTGCAAAATGGAGCTGGAGTACCCTAGCTTGTGTTTGAGCTGAATATAGCTGTATAGCTGCATAGCTGCAGTTCAATATGTGCGGATCCTGGGCATATTACTTACTATCTGATATCTGTGATTGTCTTTAAAGGCATCATGCTCATATCCTAAGATTCTTGGCTTTCATTTTTAAAGCTTTCAGTTCCTAGCCTGCTGCACAGTCACTGGAAAAAGCTGTAGGTGCTAGACGAAAACACTGAATGGCTCAGAAATTCGACTGCAATAAAAAGAGTTCAATGTTTTATATTAAAAGGAGAAAATAATAAGACTCAGAATTAAGTTGACCATGTCTTTGTCAGACCTGATTCATGGTGGGGGAATGAATCAACTGAGAGGACAGAACACGTTTTTCTCATATATTGCTGGATCTCCTAACCAGTCCTCAGAGAGACTCTCCACATCCGATATTAAGATGCCAATAACTCATTTTACCGCTGACACAAAACAAATGCTCAAGGGAACTGAGAATATTTTCCATGGCTGGCCCTTTCCACATCCAACACAGTGGCTCATGACAATCAAACAGTGATTCTGTCTACATGAGGGATTTCAGGTAGCACTGATCAGTAACTTTGGATTTCTTGGGTGGTAGGACAGGAGAAAAGCTTTTCAAACACGCACAACAAGTAGCTCAGTCTTCATTAGTTTTGATGATACAGTGGCAGCTCAAATGCCCATCAGACTTGCCTTGACACTCAGTGCTGCTGTGAATATTCCACTGTAATTTTACTTTGCTGTTAAATCTGAATGCAGAAACCCAGCCTGTGATCCATCAGTGGAAACAACTCTCCATTAAAAAGTGATTCAGGCAAGAGGTGTGAAAAAGCTAAAAGAAAAGATTACAATTACACATAAGCGTGCTCTTCCCTTTTTGCACAACTCCACAAAGGCCTTTTCACATGCTGAGCTCAAATGAGATTTGAATAAGTTTTTGCTGTGAATTTCCATTTCCTATTAAAAATATTGTGGCTCGCTGTGCTTCACCAGTGAAATTGCTTAAAACGGCATGAAATTGAAGCCCCCACAAAATGAGTGCAACCTGACAGGTCTGATAAGGCAAGTATTGATACCGAGGCGCGACAAGATTAAATTCTGCTGTTTAGAGTGAAACAGTTCATAATTAGGGCTGCAACATTCTTTATGAGAAATTTAAAGTGATCTCCAGAATACATTTAAAAGATCACCAAATACGGCCAGTATTTCAGAGTGCAGTGGGGAAAAATTGTATCTGAAAGCAGGGAGATTTCATTTAACAAATACATTATTAGGTAAAAGAAATAAGATGAATTGTTCTTAATCCTGACCAGTGTTTTTAATATACAGTTTTGTATGGCATTTTAAACTTGTTATTATTGTATGATTTTAATTATCGTGAGCCACCTTGGGTCCCCTATGGGGAGAAAGGTGGCATATAAATAAAATAAAAATGAATAAACAAATAAATAATAACATAAGTAATTGTAGCTCAATAACAGAACTCTTAAACTAAGACTTGTTGGCGTAATTAATGCCTTAGAAAGAAAAAAGAACCAATACACAAAATTATGCATTTAAAGAACTCTGCTGTGTTTCTTTCATTTAAATTTCAAAGTGGGTGCCAATGCTGTTTCATATCTACAAAGACAATTATTTCATGTGCTGTCACGTTACTTGCAAATAATCCCAAATACGTACACCAAGATCTACTCAGATGCAGGTTTCAAAGTACATTGATATTGTTCAATCTTTGTTTCATAGCAAGTGGAGGGACAGCTTTCTCTAGTCTGTCTTTTTATTTATAAAATCTTTTTTAAAAACCTTTCCAGTTAACATGGTTAAATAAGAAACATTAACTCTTCATTTCAATCTGGCAAAGGTTAGTTGGCTTTTTGATGTTTGATCTCTGGAAATGTATGCTGCTTCCGAACTAGGTGGATGGTAGTTAGTTCCAAATAATTAATTACTGTAATTGTATTTAAGTCCCTTTTAAAAAATAATAATAATGGCCTGAACAAGGTACATTATGATGATAATGGGTAATAGATAACTTCACTCCTTTTGTAGTGTAACTGAATTTCTAATGCTACTTTGATAGTTGCAGGGTGTGTGGTCTCACTAAATGATAAAGGAAAACTGTCACATATGCTGGCTTATACAGCAGCCCCCCCCCCCCCCCCGGTCATCTGCCTGTCTCTCTGTCTATCATATTTATACATTGCCTTTCTCCTCAAGAAAGCCCAATCTGTGGATGCTGAGATTAGGACAAGTGGATAGGAAGAGACTTTTGGCATTCAAATAATTTTTTGTGTGTGTGTTTAACCAAAAAGTAAAAAATTTACCTGCATTTAAGAAATGGAAAAATAAAGCAGTATGTTTTAAAAATAATATATAACTACTTTTGGAATCATGAGCATTTGGAATTACATCAGTAGCAACTTCTAATTCATAATTAATACTTTTAAAAAGTAATTCTAAGCTCTGGTTTTCACATTGGCAGAGCATTATAGTCTTTCCCACCTGCACATTTCATTCATGAATATGACTGTGAGGCTTGGGAATTATCTGCTTGAAATCCTTCAGCTTTTTTCAAAGAATCCCATAGCCGGTATTGTTCAAACTCAAAACTGAACAAAGATACCCAAAGGAATTCTCTGTAGCTTATCAGGATTTATAGAATTTCTGTCTTTTTCAGGTTCACCAGATCCTAAACCTGGACATTGCCCAGCTACAGTAGAAGATCTATTTGATTTGACTGGCATTTGGTATTCAGGGAAAGCATGCTTATGGGATTATTTTCATGTTCATTTAAAATTTACATTTTGTAGTTATAGATATCTGCAGTATAAGAATAGCTCCTGAATAGTGAATTGAATTTGAAATAAAATAAGCCCAACCAAAAATAGAGTTGTCATCTTATGAACAGTTTTTAATAACTACCTTTTAAAAGATGCTTTGAGTGAATTAACTGATTAAATTAATTTGCATACATTTGCAAACCACAAAACACAAATTAAGGTCCTTTTCTTAACGATCCTAAGTGAAGGTGACAACTAACAATTACACTCAAGTGCTAGAATATGTAGTTTTCTATACAAAAGCTACTGTGGGTGGGTTCCAGCATTTGCCACTCCCTTAGCTGAGTTCTGCTCCAGATGATGGGAAGAGAGGAGGCAATTTTCAGGGCTCTGTGGAATGAGGAGCAGGAATGTTGTGTTAATGCCACTGCCACACCTGTATTCCTGTTAACTGGCTGACTCCAAGATGGCAGTTCAGGGTGGCAGAATTGACTCCCGTAATGGGGGACGGGGTGAAACAAGTGGGCTGGCATTGCTTGAGGCCAGTTTTATGTATCTGACAGAAGAAATAAGAAGCTCAGTTTCATGGCTGTCCCTAACACATTACGGAAGCATCCCAATTTGTCTGCCCCCAACACTGACAGAATCTTGACAGAAGGACATTTACACCAGTGTACATATCTTTCTGCAGATGTACCAGGTGGTGGTTCTCCAGAGGCACAGGCATCGTCTAATCAGCACACCTTTCTTTCTACTGGTAGTGCAGCATTTATGTCACTTCTTATGAACTCAGACAACCTCCCAGTGAAGAGTCTGCTCCTTCAGTATTATCTGTGCTGTAGATTTCATTTCCTGTTGATTTTCTGTATAAGCGCCAACGGTTTTATTTCTATCCTTGTCTGCTTATAGGTTGTGTTGTTGTTGTTGTTTTGAAGGGGAGAGCAATTTAAAATTTTTCAGGAAAAAATGTGGCTTTTTCAAGAGTTTACTTTTCAAGAGAATTCTACTGCAATTTATTATCTCCCTGAGCTTAATTTGAAATAGTTAGAATTTTGGAGACAGGAAATATTGCATTTTTGTACTATTACAAAGTGTAGGAGTACATTTTGAAGTGTAGGAGTCCACCGCAGAATTTCAAAATGATGCACTAATGTTAAAATGGTTACTTTTACAATTAACAGAAGGATCTGCAAACTGGTCCTTTTATTATCTCAAAATAAAACTGTGTTCAGATCATTTGATGCATCATTTTGTTTGTCCTCCTGTTTAATCCAAAATTAACAACCTTGACATTAACAGGTTATAGCCAAACTCTGTGGTGAGTTCCTACACTTCAAAGTGTATCACTATTCCATGGCATATATGTGGAAACAGGAAACATTGCTTTGGGTGACTACAGCTCCCAGAATTTCCTAGTCAGCACGGTTGTTGGCTCTCATTCTGTAGTCCAAGAAAGCAACATTTCCCATCTCTGCATGCATAAAGCTTTAGCCATTTCAGGATAAACTCTGGAAGGTGCATAATTAGCATGAGTATTCTAAGAGTAAATTGTTTTTTATTTATTTCCTCTCCATAAACAGAGTAAGATATCCAGAGCCAAGGCTGGTCTAACACCACTTACCTATTTGCGACAGTCTCATGTCTGAGATTGTCAGGTTTTCCCAGAAACACAGAACCCCCTGCTATGCTCCTTAAACCTGTGACAGGTCCTGCAGAAATCTGCCTTATCTAGTGTCAGGCTGTTGGTCTGAGTAGCTGAGTGTTTCCCATGCTTACTGGCTATGGCTCCCCAGGGTTTCAGGCAAGGTTATTTCTATTTTCTACCAGGAGGTGCCAGGATTTGTATGCAAAGCATGTGCTCTGCCATTTAAATACCCCATTCCAAGATGCAGAGCTACAACAATAATTAGGGCAGGGTTGGTGAACCTTTGGCACTCCATATGTTTTGGACTACAACACCCACAGTCCTTTATCACTGGCAATTCAAGCGGGGGTTTCTGAGAGTTGAAGTACACAACATCTGGAGTGCCAAAAGTTTGCCACCCTTGGTTCACGGCATGCTTAGAGTATTCCAGTAATAGGGCAGCAGTCAACTGAAGTAAAAGAGAAAACAAAGTGGGCCATGGGATCCAGTGCAGCAAGCCGAGTTTGTTATACTTTCAAGATGGTTGAATAAATCTAGTTTTCTGTATCCTTAGATTTCTGTTTCCTTTCTCTCTCTCTCTCTGTTTTGCCTAGGGGTTGAAGAACCCAGTAATGCAGAAAAATGAGAAGTCCATTATATGAGAAAGTTTGACAGATAAAAAGAGGTGAGAAGCAGAGAAAGAGGGGGGGAAAGAAGGAAGGAAAGGGAGCAGGAGAGAGTAATGAAGATTCCCTCAGAAGGAGCAGAAATGTCAGTTTAATTTCTCACTATCACCTCTCAGCTCTGGAAGTGTTACCTATAGCCTCCTTTGCAGTGGGAGCCACATACTGAAAACCACTTAAGATCAGCCGGTCACTTGCTCCCTAAAGCTCTCTTGCTGTCAGACAGCAAGGATTCCCTTCTCTTGCCTCTCCTGAGGCATGTTTGAGGATGTAGTAAAGATTTTCACATGGTAAAATGACCTGGTGAAAGCATTCCCCAAAGGGGTGTTCAAAATGGAAGGCAGAAAAAAGATGTAAAATAGATTTATTTGAAATGAGACCAGACTCAGTAATGTCCACCTGAAAATAAGTTAGAATGGTATCCCAATCCATTTTGAGTACTGACCTACAATTGCTATAATCATCTATCATGAAGATTTGATTTTAATTTGTGCCCACCTCTACTTCTTAGAGTTGATCTGTCACAGGACACTGCCTTATTCTGGTGAAAGGTGGAGCTGAAAAGTCCTATAGCTCCTGAATACCTTCCCAGGAAACATAGGATTGCAGTCTACTTTGTATAATAAAACTACAATTATTGCCTTCGGGGGGGTGTGTGCATGCAGTTTTTAACAGAAAACAGAGATGAGGTGAAAGGAGTTTAACCATCCCTCTGCCTAATTCCTTTCTCTTCTTCTGCCCCATTTCAGCTATAATGGACAAAAATCTTTTGTCCATGATTCTTATAGTGTTGGAAGAATTGAGATGCAAAGTGGGCCTAGAAAACAACAAAATTTACAACAACAATGGCTGTCTCCAAAAGAAAAAGCAGATGCAACTGTAGAATTTTGTCATATTATTAGTGAAATGATTGCAGTTTTAATGTTAAAGCAAGAAAGAAAAACATGGTGCACTATTGGACAGTTTTAATGAAAATCACTTTCATGAACAGCACAGAAAAGTTAACATAAAATAATTAAATCCATATTTATAAGACCAAGCTACATTTCTTTAAATTACTGTAGTGGAAATGAGGGGCAAATGCCATGCCCATATCTGACTGAATTCAGAGAGAAATTTAGTTTCATGCATCCTGGCAAATGCTTTGTATAAACTAGGTTTTGTAGGTGAAGTGTAGAGAAATAGTTTGTCTTAGATTTGGAGCAGAAAACACATTCACAGTCTGTTCTGGTAAAGTGCCACAAGGTCTGTACTTAATCTAAAGCTACTAAATAGTTTTCTTCCTGAATGGTCACCCGCAGGAGTCTAGAGATATCAGCATCCTTCCTTTAGGAGACTGCTAGAATAAGGAACTGGTTAGTATTTTGGAAATGACAAAGTCAGAGCCTCCTTTAATCATTCTTTTCACATAATTACAACTATATGAAGTAAGAGGAGAATCACGTTCACCGGTCATGCCCTTCATCCCATTGCAACTCTAATGGGTCTACACTCATCATGCAAGTGCTGAGGCCAAAGATCTGAAATAGGGAACCTGCTGTATACATGGAAGTTCCCTGTATGATTTCCTGCATGACTAAAGCTGGCTTACAACCTTGAGTACACAAGGAACACTTTGAGCAGTGTAAACATCCTGTTCTGAGTCATATTGCCTGCCTTAGCCTCATTCGAAGGAATTTGAAAAAGCCACAGGTTACCTCACTTCCCAAACTAAGGACATGGCCCTCCCATCAACCTCTGACTCTGAGGATGACTCCCTTCAGACTTCTGCTAATCCTCAGCCAGTAACTGTACTGCAATTGTAGAAGGAGAAAATGGGACCACCATGTCAGGAACAGCTGGCAATACCTTACAAATTACATGAAACATCCAGCTGAGGTATAGCTAGCAGAAGACTAACACCCACCAGCCTTTTTAAAGCCTCAGTTGACTACTATTCTTTGCTGAGACAATCTCTCTGCCCTCCCAGTTCAGCTAACCAAACATTGCTAGGGGCTATCCATTTCCCAACACTTCTCACCCAAATTCCTCAAAACTAAATCAATAATCAGCTGATTTGTTTGATATTCTGTGAGCTGACAAATTTTAACCTGACTATGAGTGCAGTTACATTAGAAGGAAAATGTGTTTCAATTTTTTTAAAAAGTGACTACATGATGCACGTGGAAGTGCAGATTGTTTTGACAGACAATTGTGTTATTTTGATTGGAAGTGAGATATTTTACTCTTCTGCCAGAGGGTTATTTTAACTCAGATGTCAAATCAATTTATTTTGAATCATTTTGGCATGTACGAATGCCTTTGCCAGTTTGCCACTCACTGGTGTGCCTTCTGTGCTCCCTCTCCTTCTCCACTCCGTGTGTGTGTGTGTGTGTGTGTGTGTGTGTGTGTGTGTGTGTTTCAATTCCCATTTGGTGTTGGCCCCCCCATATCTGGCCTTGTCAGTTTCAGCCCACTTGGTGTCTCCCTCCTTTGCAAGTCTGCTGCTTACTGGCAGCCTCAGCTTTTCCTTTGAGGAGCGGCAGACGAGTGGGTGAAAAGTGGGCTCCAACCCTGGCTGCAGCAGAGAGCAGATGAGACAGCTGATGGGTGGGCAGGTGGCAAGCCCGCTGAACAGCTGATCAGCAGGAGCCCGTCTGACATAGTGATATGTCACAATTTGAAGGAAATAAAAAAAGAGCAGCCAGTATGAAGGGAGAAAGTGTTCCATCCTTTGCAAGCCTCACTTTCTTCTCTCTCTCTCTCTCTCTGTATCTCTCTCTTTCTCTCTCTGGTGAGGAGCCTCTGCCTGACACAGCGATGTGGAAAGTGTTCCTTTCCTCTCAAGCCTAGAAGATGCGGGCTTTGTCTCTGGTCAATTTCCCTTGCCTTCCCTCTTGCAGGGCTGGCTGCCATTCCCTCGCTCCTCTCTCTGTGTGTATCTCTCCTGCAAGGAGCCATTGCAATATGCCAGTTTGAAATGAATAAAAATTATTTTTAAAATATTAAAAATGACACTACAGCAGCTGCAACAAGTGGCCAGCATGAGGATGGGCAGGCAGGTGCAGGACACAGCATCAGTTGCAACTATTTGAAAAGTCCATGTAGTCCCCTCAACCAATGTACAACACAGTTTAAAAATGGATTGAAGTTTTCCCAAGAGGATGCACACACCGACCCAAATACTACACGACTGCCACATGACTTTATCCTGATTTCAAAAACCCTGATCCAGCTATCAATTTGTTTTCATAATGTAACCACACTTTAAATCTGACTTCCATTGAGCCGAGCAACTCAGCTTGATCTGCTTGACACAGCCTGACTTTCTTCACTAGTATCTGTTCAGTGTAGCTGCTTGTTCTTTCATGGCTCCAAGGTCCACCAACCCAGACAATTGCTTTCCATCAAGTCATCTTTCTAGGAACCTTTTCAAAATCTGAAGGTGCAAAACAATAACACACCAGAGGCACATGACACATCGAAATCTGTGATGGATAAAGGAAAGGAATGAGTTTACCCACACTCCAGGTTTCCTGTAAGTCAGTCCTGAGTTCCACATCATTTACAGCTGACATGTAGTATTTAGACAGAGAGCAACTGGATAGATGATTTCTAAAGGTATGCTTTGAATGGTCTTGATTGCCCAATTAAAGCATAACCTAACATTAAAAATATATGAGGCAAGGGATCCTGCTTTAACTCTATCATAGTTTTACCATACATGACTCTGTCTCATCCATGTTCCTTCCCTCGGCATAAAGGATGATGCACATATCCTGGAGAGCTGTGTTTCCTGTAGGTTATTTTTTTTTTTAATTAGAAGAGGGGTGCCTAAGAGGGTGATAGAAAAGCAAATCCCCTTCAACTCAACCCCAAGGACTGTGTGGGGAAAAAAGAGATGCTAACAAAGCCTAGAGGATTGTCTTTTTTTCTCCCAGAGTAATCCAGTGTTGTACAGATATAAGGCTGCATTGAAATCAGCAGCAGTGTAATGGTTTGTTTACAGTGCACAGTTTTGCCAGGCAGAAAGCTACAGCATCACCAAAACCTTAAAAAAGAAATTTATGGAAGGGTGAAAAGGAGGCTAAGGTTTGCTTTTGAAACAACATTGTTAGAGAAGTGTTATAATCCAACTCATTTTTGTTTCATAACATGCAATAATCATGCCTACTCTTTTCAGAAATCTTATTTAAACCTGAAAATATGTTTATGCGCTTGCTTTCTTTGCTATCATCTCCAATAATAGGCTTTCCTTCTTTGGGCCACACAAGGATAAGCTGGTCTTCTGTTTGCTGGTAAGAGCTTGAAATCTAAACACAGCTGCAAAAGGCCATGACCCACTGCTGTGTATTTGCCCAGTGCGTGCAGGTGCTCTTGTTAGAGTATGTATGCTTCATTCACAAAATTCTTACTAGGGTTGGCCATTGGTCTCTCAATTCAGTTTGGAAGCCACTCTCACACTTCAGGGTGAATCAAGGTTTAGGCTGAAACAATTCCGATGCCACCCAATTTGATTTATGCTCTGAATCTGAATTGATTTATAGCTTTGGCTCATCAACCTCCCATTGACTTGTACCAGGTAACCAAAGTGGCTGTACTTTTCAGTTTTGCACTGATGTATGTGGACTAAGGCACTATGATAGAGCCTGAAGATGGGGACAAACCTGCCGAATTGCAGAAACTATTTTTAGGCACTTTTAAAGTCCCCTCCCGCCCCCCGCCCCCCCCAGAAAGACAAAATACATTTTTTAAAGAGCAAGTACATTCAGCTGAGAGATCAGCTTTGCCCATTGATATTGCTTTCATCCACATACAAAGGTAATGTACCACATTTTAAAAGAATGATGTGGAAAAAGCAAATCAGACACTTAACAGTTAAGAGACATTTGGACAAAGATGGAGATAATAAATACAATAAGAAATACAATAAGAAATACAATAAGAAACACAATAAGAAAATGGCATAGGATTAAGATAAACAACTGTAAATCACAAAACAAAGCAATGGAAAGGAAAGAGAGACAGAGACTCAGAGCAAGCAACAACCCCCACCAGTTGTATGATCCTCTAAGTAGTGTAAGAGCTGTGTGAAATATATCACTATATAACTTCAGTGATTTCACACAATCTCTCTGTGTAGTTGGACGATTGTAGTGAATTTTTTTGCCTCAGATCTCACATTAGTGCTGCCAGAAAGCAAAGGAAAGTTCCCTTCCTTCCCTACTGAATCACACCAACATCTTGTGTCCCCGACTCCTTCCTTTGAAATTCTCTGCTCAGACTGCATGTTAGAGCTGTCAATGAGTAATGCCCAGCCCCTCTCCTGCCCCTCTCAGTCCTAATAGCATCTCTACTTTACACAAACCCTCCTTGCAGCCTGGATTTCTCCTGCTTGTGTTAGACATTTGAATTGCCAAATCAGTCTGAATCACCAACCTGCCCCTCCAAGGTGACGTTTTTTCAGAACATCTGTGAATCCTGAAGAAACAGCAGTAAATAAAGAACTATCCACCTCTTTAAATGGATGGCAGCCCAAAAAAGTCTCCGCATGGAGAGTTGGAAGTTGCTTAGGGAGCAACAGGCAGTGGGAAAGGTGCGTGTCCATTCACATCAGAAATGGTAGCTTTGGAGGGAGCAATCTCCCTGAAAGCAACCCTTCTGTCTGTTGGGAATTGTTCCAGCCCAGAAGCTAAGACTAGTAACCCTAGTCTTGTGTCAGTGTCAGACTGGAGCACAATTCCCTGTAAGTTGTGTGATTGCCAGAAAATAACTCTCACTGGACTGCTCCACAAGAGGTCTCAAGTGCGATTTATTTCCCCAAGGGATCACACCCTTAATTGGCTGTGGACTGGAGTTGACAGAACCCATGTGAACCTAAGAAAATGGAGCTTTTACCCTGACACAGTCCTTTGAGAGTGCAGAGAAGAACAGGCAGCTTCACATCTATGTCAGTGCACTCTATGCCCCACCACATGTACTATAGAAAACTGTGCAGCAGTGGCCTTGAATGCTCTTGATGGTGCCTGTTAATTGGGCAAAAATTATCTGATATACTTATTAATTATTCTGTGGTGCTTCCAACATGAAAAAGATAGAAAGAAGTACCTCAGGCTATTTTGCTTTGCCTTGCTTCAGATCCAGATATCATATCATTCAGTCCAAGTCAGGCCAATGCAGTTCAGGATTCAGGATCAGCTGAAGCTGATGCGCAGCCCTAGCTCTTACTAATAAAATGAAACTCAGAAACATGAGCAGTACTGAGACATGTTATGCATGAGGCCTTTATGAGACATCCTCTAGGATCTCTTTCTTTGAACACACAACAATATTTACATAATCCAACAGGTGCCTCCAATAGTTGAGCATATAGTTTATATCTTATACAGAGGAGAGCGACTTCTTTGAGTTGGGGGATAGTATGCTGGCTGTTCTGAACCCCTCTGAGGCTGCATCTTGGCCCTCCTTTTTCTGCAAACTTGGTGGCAACTGCCGCAGTTCCCTGGTGCAAGGGGGCAAGAACCAGATGATTTTCCTGTAGTGTGAGATTATAGACTAGGCCATCTCATATTAATAAAATGCTTGTTTTAATGAGAGATGCTGTTCAAAAGTGTTTTAATACTGTGATTTATTGTAGATTCTTTGCTATTTTTTTCCACAGCAGACATCAGTTTTTTAAAGCTTACCTTGTACATTACCTTGGGTACTGGGGGGGGGGGGGGACAACGGTAAAATACAACTAAATTAAATAAAGTTTCCTTGTGGTGCTCACTGCAGGAGCACAATGTTGAAAGTAAAGTTTGCAGAGGTGGTGATAGATGATTCAGATGAGGATGTGTGTCTCGGGGGTTCATAGGTCACATACGACCACATGCAGCAACCAATGGCGGTTTCAAACATTTGCACTAACAAGAGATGAGAATGTGATGTGGCACTTGGAACAACTTATTTTATAAACAACAACTACATCAGGAGCAGATTTGGATCAGAGTTACAGCATGAAGCTGGGGGAGGGGGTGGGTTGTGCCTAGGGTAAAACCCATTAATTTTAACATTCCTCAAAGCTAACAGCAGCTGTAGGGGTGGGAGCTGTTTTAACTGGTGAAGCATGGGTTCGACCCCTTCCCCATGCTGATTCAAACAGCTCCCATCCCACCCACCCCACAACAGCTGACTTTTAGAAAAGGCAATAGTACTTTTAGTCACAAAACCTGCCTCATGTTTACCTCTACCCTTTGGAACCCCCAACTTTGCATCTTATAATGTTGCTACTGCCAGCAATCTGGAGATCCCAGGTGAAATAATGTTATAGCTTCATTAGTGGTTCTCGGATTCTGACTTTGAGGTCAGTGCTTTCTATCCTTAAGGAAGAAAACAAAAGTGCATGCCATAGCAAGTCTGCTAAGCTCACCTCCGCCCTGTTCTCAGTCTAAGGGGACTCTTCACTCTTCTATAAATGGCCATATACATCTCAAAGTTCAAACAAACACAATTTGCTTTTAACAACCTCCACCAAACTCCCTAACCAGATCGTCAATAAACAGAGCATATTGTACAAATGGACTAATAACACAATCTTAATTCAATTGCTTCTAACAAATTTCTGTGCACACTCTATTAAAAGCAGTCACTTGACCTGAATGCCTTAGAAGCTGAGGCACGGTCCCTTTCTGAAAAAGAGACAGGAGGGTGGAGTGGCTCACATTAGCCCACATCCGTCAGTCACTTTTCCTTGATACTTTACTCTGCTATTTCACACGTGGTTTATACTTTTCCTGCACTGATACTGGATGGGGAAAAATTGGATACATGCATGTTCACTGTCATGTGACTAGACTTCATAAGTCTCTTTTGTCACCATCAGTAGCGACTGACAATGCATCTAAGTGCTGAGATGTACATGTGTATGGCCTTCATAAAAACCTATATAGAGTTCTACAGCTGTAGTTCTTAACAGAGGGTTAGCTTGCCAGTCTGCTGTGGAAAAAACCAGCAAAGAATCTTGTGGCACCCTAAAGACTAACACATTCTGTATGACACTAGCTGCAGTGGAAAGGGTCTCACTTTTTTGGAAGCATGGTATTATCCAGAGTTATGGGACACAGACAGTAGGCAAGAGGGACTGTAAGCATAGCTATTGAGAAAAATGAAATATAGGAGGTAGAGAGGAGTGAAATATAGGCTGTAGAGAGAGGAATAACTTTACACAGATTGTGGACTGGTTACTTTTGGTGTGGTATTTCTCAGAATTGTCCAGACAATATGGCCACTGTTATATTGTTATCAGCAGCCAGTTGCTGACAAACTTTGATTCTGTATATATGTGAAGCTCTAAGTAAGAAAGGACTTTTTGAATTATTACATTTTGTGCCCGAAGATGGAGTTCTATCCACGCTGACAGCAGAAGGTGTTTCTTCTCTTTGGTTAATCTTTTGCCCTCATGGCTCAGCTCCAGATTGATTGATCCACTTGACCTGGATGTGTCAGACACGAGTTTCCACTAAACTACTCAGATACTGCCATATGTCAGAGCTTAGGCGCTGCCCAAACACTCAGATTCAGCCTGTCAATGTTTGCTCTCTTCCCTGGGTTTCTGCACAAAGTCATGTACGACTTCCAAGGACTAAACCTCCTCAGAGGAGGAAGCTTCTCTAGAGCTTAGGTTCAACAGATTTGGAAGGTTTTACAAATATTAGCAGCTTCCTGGAACAGCTTCTGATGTTACTTTCACGTATAAATTTCTTAAAGATTCAGTCTTGCTACATTCGATCTGCACTTTCTGCCATGTTATCAGGGGCAAAAGGGTAGAGATTTTGCAAACAGGTGGCGTTTCACAACTACGGGCCCTGATCTTCCCCATGCTTTTCCTTAATTTCCAACATTCAAAGCCCTCCTGGCATCTAATGCTCGGATGACCCTGGCAAGCTGAACCAGAGTGATTCAGCTTTACTTCAGATTGATTTGCAGCCTGTTTTTAATTCTTCTAGCTGGATTAGATGATCACATGGAAACCACGGATTGTTCCAATGTAAGTGTCTACACTGGCCCCTTAATCCAATGTGGTTTGATCCTCACCACAGGCCACAGCCCCTCTACCTTTGATCCCACTCTCTGCCAATTCCCAACACTGCAGTTAGGGAAAAGGGTTTCCCAAATTTCTCCAAACACATACACACATACCGCAGAAAAAGTCTGCTATAGTTTGTCAGAGTTGCTTCTATTTCATACTGATTTTTATCTTTTTTTTTTTGTCTGTGCAGAGGTGATTTAGCACTATACTCAGTAGGTTGTTTCAAAACAAACAAACAAACAAAAAACACATCAAGGCAACTAGAGAGAAAGATTGTGCGGGTGGGTGTTCCCATTATCTAAAACGTTATGCCAAGCTTAGTACAACACCAGAATACCACCCACCGTCATGCCCCTCCCATCCTTTTGGGGGGATGAAACAACTAATCACAGCGGGAAAACACTGTTCAAATCGCCCCAGCTTGAAAGGAAGTAGAGGTTCCTAGTGACAGGGGGGAAAAACTCCCCCTTCAGAAGCAAAAAGTACTAGGCTGGTTTGCATTGGGTTTTGCATTGTGGGATCATTTTTTTTTAAATCAAATGCATCTGTTTTACTTGCGCAGCAAATCTCATACTATTTGCCCATGTAGTTGCAGCTTGAAATCAAACTTGCATGCTCTCACATTTTCTTTATGACACAAGGGTTGGAAGGGCAGTACATGAAGGATAGAAAGATCTTAAATCCTCAAGTACCTGAATAAACTAAACCAAATTAAAATGTGTTGCCACAGAAAAGCATTTTACATTTCTCAGGATACAGGTATCCAGTCCCAGGGCCTCCTTCTCCCTTTCTGTTCTGTTAGAAGGCTTACCTAGGCCGTATTCTCTCACAGGCAGCACCTTTGAAGTCCGTGGGACTTAAAGCAGCTGTGAGGGAAGAGCCTGCAGCCTCCTTAGCAGACATTCTGCTCAAGGCTAGGAAAGTCCAAGAAGAGAGCAGACAGATTCCTTCATCTGTGATCCAGATTGAAATGAATATTGTAAAAGGGCCAGGGAGATCTTCATGTACCATGTGCTGCTTGTATTCTTTGTGTGTATGTGTGTAAAGCTGGAAACTCTGACAGATGTTAGGCACCTGAGAAATAGCAGCCCACAAAGTAGGAAGAGTGTTTAAATTGTTCCATTTTCCGTGCTTCCAGCAGCATTGCATTAGTGCCCTTAACGATGCAGACCTTGCTTTTTCAAAAAGAAGCATTTATAGAGTGGTCTGTCAAGGCTCACATCTTTTTTTAGGCTCCTTCCACTAACTGTCAAACTGGAAAAGCATCCTGAAATCCCGGGGGGAGGGGGCATCCCTTCCGATTCTTTCTTGCTCCAGTGAAGTATCAATATGCTTGAGAGAACTGCAGTGGACTAAGCACTTCTTTTGAAGGTAATGGAACTGGATGGCCCACTGTGGCCAGTTGTGATTGATTCATGCTTTACTCAGACAACAGCAAAGCTTTTTTCAGCACTTGGCCCGGTAACATTAGCTACATCTTTGCTGATTTTCACCTCCGGTTCGACTTGAAATATACAATGCTTGCTTTATTTCAGTGCTCCCCTTAGGGGACCTTGCTGTACATTATCTTACACCGTGCCTGAGTAATGGTATGGCCTCACTCACTTCTTTTGTGCTCTTCTGGCATCACAACAGCTGTCGGGCAGGACTGTCTAAAAACTTCCAGCAATGTTTCTGCTTCTGGAAACTCTCTCGCACACGACTGGCAGCCAAAAGTGGACAAAAAGCCTACAGATAAAGAAAACCCCACATGTGTTAGTACAGCTGCACAGTATATCATAATAACCAGAAAAATAGGGCTGTATCTCAGGCAACAGCCCACTGGAAAGAGCAACTGTGATTCTGAAGAACTAAATTATATCTCAACAATCCAGTATTGACAAAACAATACACGGGTCTCTCACAGTTCACAGTTCTCTAGAATGACACATTATGGAAGTTGAGTTTACTGCCATAGCAGTTGTCTCCGTGTTCGAACAACTCGAAGCTGAAAGAGGTAAGAACTGTAGCGATAATCTGATTACCACAAGAATGTTCTTTGTTTGATATGGAAAAGATGTGTTACGTGTGTCGACATCTGACGTCTGATACTTGCAGACCCATACATGTGCAGAAGTGGGTTGCAGTTCACAAAAGCATATGTGAAATAAAACCCATTAGTGTCACAAAATACTTTGTGTTTTTTTGTTTTTGTTTTTGTTTTGCAAACCACATGGGGACCATGCAAGTCCCCAGACTGATCCTTGTCAGTCCAAAGAGCAAACTGGGGGCTTAGTGAGACAGAGATGTTAAAAACTATAAGGGTGAAATCCTATTGTTACTCCCAACTATTGTTAATACCCACTAGATAATTGGCAGAAGACATAAACATAGACATTAACAAGTCCCATTCAATCAGTGGTTGGAAGACCAGCAATTAGTCTCAGTTTTGCTTCATTGCATTTTTCATACTCCTGTATTTTCACCCTGTCCTTTGTGTGTGTCAGTTTGTGAGAAGTATTTTTTCTTCCCAAATGGAAATTCAGATACATTTCCTATATGCTTTTTTCCTAATGTATATCATTCGTACACATTTTCCCTATTGACTAAAGCAAAGATTCCCAACCTGAGGTATCAGCCAGGATATTTAGGGGTATGTAAAACAAATGGAATAATGGAGGAAATATATAAACATATATGGAGGTACATATGGTCCATGAGCTGCATGTTTCCTACTCTGCCTTGAAATGAAGAGAAAAAAGCACATTGGGATGGAATGATATAACACTGTGAGACTCCAGGCGAGAGGGTAGAAGCTCTCGCCGGAGTGTCGTCCTCCCTCAGGAAAGAACAGGAGGTGCAGACAAATCCGCCTACACCACCCGTCGAGACTGTACAGCGGGGAGTGGATACCCGGGAGTTAGAAAGGAAACTGGCAAAGGTGTCAATAACCACCCAGACCGGGGTAGAATTGGCGGGAAAAGAAAAAAGGGGAAGGTCCCTGGTGGAGGCGGGAATAGGGGATATAAAAAGACCGGATGATACAATACCGGGGGGTTGGGAAATGATATGGGTAGAGGACCCATGGACTGGTCGGTGTGAGAGGGTACGGGTCCCAAGGGAAGAGGCGGATTACCGGAGGAGAAGGGGTCTACCTCCGAGGCCGTCCTACTGGGGTGAGTCGGAAGCCCGAGAGTGGCGTAGACGGCTCCGGGAAGAAAAGGAGGCGGTAGAAAGAGAAGAAAGAGAACGCCGATTATGGCGTCTGGAGGAGGTCCAGAGGAGGGGATACCTAATGGACCGTGGATCCCTTTCCGGGGAGAGGAGAATCTCCGGGGAGCTGAGGGGGGAGATGAAGAGACCACCCCGTTACTAGACCCGGAGACGGAAACAGCGGACCTGGAGGACAGTAACCCATTTTTGAAGGGTCCTTGGGACAATTTGGATTACAACCCCTTTGACAAGGATGTTTGGATGCCCTCGTGGGACCCGTTGGCCGCGAGAGAAGGAAGGGACATTGATGTTGAAGAAAGGGACCTGTTGTCCCGTGTTCAAATAAAACATAGTTTTGATTTTCTACGAGACACGACTCCCGAGTCTTTATTAAAACCAGAGGAGGCCATACCCATACCCTCACAAATTGGCGCCCAACGGGGAGGGCCTCCGCAGGTGGACAAAGCAACGACGACTTGGATTCGCCGCATAACAGAAGGACAAGAAACGCTTATTCGACAACTGGCAGAACAACAAAAATTAATAATAGAACAATTACAACATACCAAGCTCAACTCAAACACCAACCTAGACAATGGCGGACCCAAGTACCCAGTGGCGAATCGCCCCCCCCATCAAACTACAGAAGATGGGCCCACAAGACGACCCAGCGGCATTCCTGAACACGTTCGAGAGGGTCGCAATGTCGGCCCAATGGCCAAAAGACCAGTGGGCTTTGATCATCACTCCATACTTGACGGGTTTGTCACAAGAGATAGTGGACACGTTGGACCCGGAGGAAGCGGCCAGTTATCAGGCGGTTAAAACCGCTATCCTGAATACATTGAACCTAAATGAGGAAGCATACAGGCGACGTTTTAGGGATCTCCGGATGAAGCCGGGGTTACACCCCAGGACATTAGCACAAAAAATGAAGGTCAACGCAACACGATGGATTAAGCCAAAGGGCAAAACAGTGGAACAGATAATGGACACAATTATAATGGAACAGTTGATATCCACGTTAAACTCCGGACCCAGGAATTGGGTAATGAAGCACAAACCCGCCAATCTAGAGGGCGCTGTGGTTTTGTTAGAGGATTATATGGAAGCAGACGAGATGTGGCAAGGCAAGTCCACATTACAGACAGAACGTTCGAGAAGCAGAGAGAAGATGGCGGAGACTCCAGCTCATGCAGCAGCTCGAAGCCCGATGATACAAGGATACAAAAGGACCCGTCCAGACCGGGTGGATTTCGTCAATCCGTCAGGAACCAGAGTGCCTAGGCCGTTGATAACATCGGACCCAGCCCCAAACAAACAACCAACGACATGGCATACGAACAAGGAAAAGATGACGGCGTGCTTCGGGTGTGGCCAGTACGGACATGTAAAAAAATATTGCCCAGCCGAAGAATGCGCTTGGACAGACATCTACGCTTTTACAGCCAAGGTGGGTGACGACGACCACCCCGGGTGGGCGGTGAAAGCTAAAGTTAATGGACAATGGAAGAGAGCCCTCATAGACACGGGGTGTAGCAAAACCCTAGTGAAAAAACTACAAGGGACACGCCTGCCAGAGCGCATGATTATCAAATGTGTGCATGGCGATGCAAAAGAATATGAAACGGCTCAGGCGGAAATAGAAATAGGAAATCAAACGAGGACTATAGAAGTAGGAATAGTACCGGGCCTAGGAAGGGACATGCTCCTGGGAAGAGACTGGCCGGGAGTGGAAGAGCTAACCCATACAATAGCAGAAGTATGCAATGGGGAGGTAGAGGACTTTATATACGAATCAGAAATAACAAATTTATCTAGAGACCAAGTGAGAAATTGGCAGCAAGACGATATGGGGCTGGAAGAATGCCGCTTGCAGGCGGTTCCGGAGGGAACTACTGAGGAAGGAAACACAAGCTTCGAGGTCAGACAGGGGCTGTTGTATCGAGTGCATAAAGATGGCCTAAAGGAAGAAACGCAGCTGATAGTCCCTAACAAACTGCGAGGCTGGGTGATGCACTTCGCCCACACCATTCCATTAGCAGGACACCTAGCTACGCAAAAGACTTTGGCTAGGATTCGACAGAGGTTCTTCTGGCCGGGAATGGCGAAGGAAGTAGAAGAATTTTGCCGTTCCTGCCCCGAATGTCAGTTGACTCAGCCAAAACCGGGACCAGGGGGAGAAATGGTCCCTATGCCCCTGGTCGATCGCCCCTTTGATCGAATAGCCATGGACATAGTGGGACCCCTAGCAAAATCAACAGGAGGTCACCAATACGTCCTAGTGGTCATCGACTATGCCACTAGGTATCCAGAGGCAATACCCTTAAGAACAACTTCAGCGAAAGTATTGGCTAAAGAACTGTTGGGTATATTTGCAAGGGTAGGGTTCCCAAGAGAGGTCCTAACAGACCAAGGATCTAACTTCATGAGTTTGACTTTCAAGCAAATGTGGGAGATGCTAGGAGTGAAACCCCTTAAGACATCCATTTACCATCCCCAGACAAACGGGCTGGTAGAACGATTTAATCGAACTTTAAAAGGGATGTTAAGGAAACTGGTGATAGAGAAACCCAAGTCTTGGAATACCTATCTGGCGCCATTGATGTTTGCTGTGAGAGAAGCCCCCCAATCATCTACGGGTTTCTCACCTTTTGAACTGCTCTATGGAAGAAATCCTAGGGGGGTATTAGATCTAATCAGAGAAAAGTGGGAGGAGGGAGAAGATCATTCACAAAATGCCTTACAGCAAATTGTGGACATGAGAAATAGTTTGAATGTAGCTTGGGACATGGCTAAAGAAAATCTGGGACGGGCTCAGGAGGGGCAAAAAGCCAGATATGATAAGAAAGTGAAGCCAAGGGAATTTGAACCAGGACAAAAGGTACTGGTGTTACTACCCATGGAAACGTCCAAGTTGTTTGCCAAATGGCATGGCCCCTACGAGGTGTTAAGAAGGGTAGGAGAGATGGATTATGAAGTGGAGACCCCTGATAGGAAAAAGAAGAAACAGATCCTGCACGTCAATCTGCTAAAAGGGTGGATTGACAGGGAATGCTTATACGGGGCAGAGGTTGAGGAAGAGCTAGGACCCGAGAGTGAAGACTTAAGGGAGACCTCTACCTTGGTCATAGACGAACAAGTTAACCCACAACAGCGTAAACAAGTATTGGCAATGCAAGAAGAGTTCCCAGATGTCTTTTCTAGAACACCGGGGTGTACCCCTCTGGTGGAACATGCCATTGAAACACCACCGGGAGTGGTGGTAAGGTCTACCGACATAACATGGCCTAGACAATTGGCACATGTGATAGAAGAAGAGGTGGAAGAAATGATTCAGTTAGGGGTAATAGAACCCGCTAAGGGGCCCTGGCGGAGCTACCCAGTGATGGTGCCCAAACCAGATGGGTCGGTACGTTTTTGTATAGACTTTAGGAAGGTAAATGCGGTCTCTAAATTTGACGCGTACCCAATGCCCAAAGTGGGTAACCTCCTGGATAAGCTAGGGGGCGCCAAATACCTTTCATCTATAGACCTTACTAAGGGTTACTGGCAGATTCCCCTGAGGCCTCAAGATAAAGAAAAAACTGCTTTCTGCACCCCGAAGGGACTGTATCAATTTGTAAAAATGCCTTTCGGGTTGCATGGCGCGGCGGCAACATTCCAACGCCTTATGGACAAGGTCTTAGCCCCAGTCCAAGATTGCGCCGCTGCCTATATAGATGACATTATAGTGTATAGTAGTACTTGGGAAGAACATCTGTATCATCTAAGGAACGTTCTGAAAGAACTTCGGAGGGCCGGATTAACAGTAAATCCGAAAAAATGTAAAATAGCTTTACCAAAGGTGGAATACCTAGGGTTTAAAGTCGGGAAGGGGGAGATTCAACCCCAGCAAGAGAAAGTTACTAAAATATCACAGTGGTACCGTCCTCAAACCAAAAAGGAGGTTCAGCAGTTCCTGGGGTTGGTAGGTTATTATAGACAATTTATTCCCCAATTCTCAACTATAGCGGCCCCTTTAACGGATTTAACCAGAAAGAAAGCTCCCAAGAAAGTAAACTGGGGTGGTAAGGAAGAAGAGTCCTTTCAGACCCTTAAGACCATCATTTGTGAGATACCCACCCGCTTCGCACCAGATTTCAACTTCCCATTTACATTGTTTACTGATGCCTCCGATAGGGGTTTGGGGGCGATACTGTCTCAGATGAGGAATGGGATAGAATACCCAGTTCTGTATCTGAGTCGTAAATTGTGCCCTAGAGAACAGAAGTATGCGGTTATAGAAAAAGAGGCTCTGGCAATCAAATGGGCCATGCATGCGTTAAGATATTATTTACAAGGGGCACCTTTTACTTTGGTAACAGACCACGCCCCCTTGCAGTGGTTGGTGCAAATGAAAGAAACTAATCCCAGACTCACCCGGTGGTATCTTGCTTTACAACCCTTTGCCTTCACTGTCCAATATCGCAAGGGAGCCGAACATGCTAATGTAGATTATTTTTCTCGGCAGGGACCATGGGCCAAGAGTGAAGAGGAGAGGACGACCCTCTTGGATGGGGGGGTGTGTGAGACTCCAGGCGAGAGGGTAGAAGCTCTCACCGGAGTGTCGTCCTCCCTCAGGAAAGAACAGGAGGTGCAGACAATCCGCCTACGCCACCCGTCGAGACTGTACAGCGGGGAGTGGATACCCGGGAGTTAGAAAGGAAACTGGCAAAGGTGTCAATAGCCACCCAGACCGGGGTAGAATTGGCGGGAAAAGAAAAAAGGGGAAGGTCCCTGGTGGAGGCGGGAATAGGGGATATAAAAAGACCGGATGATACAATACCGGGGGGTTGGGAAATGATATGGGTAGAGGACCCATGGACTGGTCGGTGTGAGAGGGTACGAGTCCCGAGGGAAGAGGCAGATTACCGGAGGAGAAGGGGTCTACCTCCGAGGCCGTCCTACTGGGGTGAGTCGGAAGCCCGAGAGTGGCGTAGACGGCTCCGGGAAGAAAAGGAGGCGGTAGAAAGAGAAGAAAGAGAACGCCGATTATGGCGTCTGGAGGAGGTCCAGAGGAGGGGATACCTAATGGACCGTGGATCCCTTTCCGGGGAGAGGAGAATCTCCGGGGAGCTGAGGGGGGAGATGAAGAGACCACCCCGTTACTAGACCCGGAGACGGAAACAGCGGACCTGGAGGACAGTAACCCATTTTTGAAGGGTCCTTGGGACAATTTGGATTACAACCCCTTTGACAAGGATGTTTGGATGCCCTCGTGGGACCCGTTGGCCGCGAGAGAAGGGACATTGATGTTGAAGAAAGGGACCTGTTGTCCCGTGTTCAAATAAAACATAGTTTTGATTTTCTATGAGACACGACTCCCGAGTCTTTATTAAAACCAGAGGAGGCCATACCCATACCCTCACAAACACATGTACAAATTTCACAACTCTTAACTCTTTATTAAGTGACCTAGAATTATTACTTCCTATTTGTTCTAGAATCACAAGAATTATAATCCGTATTCCACAAGGAAGGTACGTGCAAAGAGTAGCAAAAGCATACTTGTTTGCCTTTCTTTAATAATATCAGTTATCAAAGAATAACTAATTAGGGTAGAAAAAAAATGAATATATACCTTTAGAAAGTTAGTAGAGACAATTGATTTGAACTTTAATAGTTTTTGCGTACTAAAGCTACATGTAAGACTTCTGAGGGTGGGTTGGGGAGAAGCATTAATTTTTTTTAAAGATAGACTTCTTGAAACATACATCTGGCCATAATATACAATCAAGGCATTCTAAATCATGGTGGGAACAAACTGTTAGACAACATCTCTGATTATAGATGGGATTGTTGGTAATTTAGGATGATGTATTTAAATGCCTTTAAAAGCAGCATGGACAGTATTTGGGGGAAAAGCATGATAAAATGGAAGACAGTTTCAGCAGTCAGTGCAGATGGGTATAACAGTGATACAAAACAGGGAAGATGACATCATAGATCAGATCAACTGCAATCAATTAACAAGCATGCAAGCTTTTAGGTACCATTGGATGACAAGCCTATCCATACTCTGATGAGCACTGTCACAGTAGAAGCCAATACTGTGGGCAAAAAGAATAATAATTCAGTTAAATATGCTGAGGTGCTTAAAGACTTAGTAGCATCCTTGCCCCTCTCTATGGCAACACCTGGGTGGCATGTTAAACCTCAGAGAAGTGCAGTTTTCCAAAATGTGACTGAAAAGCACAGCTCAATTGAGAAGAGCCAAATAGCAAATTATCCAAAACCAGGGATGGTTTCTACGTTCTTGAAAATTAACAGACTGTCTCAGGTTGTATTTTAGTTTGACAGAAGGGTGCCAGGGGAAATGTTGGGGGACACACAAGGAAATTCTCATTTACTTCACAATGGGTGACAAAGCATCCCTCAAATATTCTGTGTATGTGGGGGTTTTTTGTGTGTGAAGCTGCCCAAGTGATTGATGGTCTGTGAAATGGCAGCTTTCCTTGTAGCTTACGGAACTGCTATCAATGCAGTCAAAAAGCTTTCATTCCTTCCAGAGACCACACATACTGAATGTTAACAGCAACCCTTTTTCCTCTTCTGTTCAGGTTATTTGGAAGGATCTCTGTCTTGGCAACAACAAGAGGATTCCTAAAGCAAAGTCTGGCTTCAAATAAGTGAAGCATGAGACGCAAGCCTAGAGAAAGCCATAGGGTATGCCTTTGGGCCTGCCCATGGCAAGTCTTGCCAACACAGGAAGCTACCCTATTCTGAGACAGGTTTTTTTTTTTTTTTACTATCATTGTAAGCCAATGTTCTCCAAATAGCATTTCAGAACTTGAAGGAGTGCTATGGTTGTTGTTTTTTTAATTACATGCTAGCAGGGGGATTCTGGGAACTGTAACCCAAAAGTCAATGTTTCCAAGGTGTGGTGCTCTTTAACCCAACTGGCGGTGGCTCTCTGTGGATCCAGACAGGAGCTTTTCCCATATTTTGCAGGAGATGCCAGGGATTGAACCTGGGGTGTTCTGTGTATGAAGTATCTGCTTTTTCCATGCGTTACAGCCCTTTTTACTGATTATGAGGCTGTCCAGTCTTCTTATTAGTGTAGATTTGCAATAAATGAGACCACAGATGCATAGTGCTAGCAGGAGAATGAAGCTGAAGTGCTGTCTGGCATAGAAGGCTCTTTCAGATGAAGTATTTATCTTCCCCCGCCTCCTTTGGTTGTTGGAGATGAAAATAGTATGGCGTTTACCAGGATTTGAATCCAAATGTCTCTTTTAAAACCCACTGCTCATTTCTTTTAAGAAATTTGCTGAATCTTTAAGATATCATTTTCTCTGCTAGAGCTACTGTAATGGAGCCCCTCCCCCATCTCTGGGATGCTAATTAAAAGCTTCTTACTTAAGCTGTCATTGCAGACATCAACTGAAAATAGGAAGTGCGAAACTCCACACATAGAGTTGGAAGAGACCACTGAGGCCATCCAGTCCAACCCCCTGCCATGCGGGAACATCCATCAAAGTACTCCCAACAGATGGCCATCCAGCCTCTGCTTAAAAACCTCCAAAAAAAGGAGACTCCACCACCCTTCGAGGTAGCCTATTCCACTGCTGGACAGCTCTAACTGTCAGGAAGTTCTTCCTAATGTTCAGATGGAATCTCTTTTCCTATGGTTTGAAACCATTGCTCCATGTCCTAGTCTCTGGAGCCCTGGAAAACAAACCTGTCCCCTCTTCAACATGAAATCCTTTCAAATATTTAAACATGGCCATCATGTCCCCTCTCAACCTTCTTTTTGTAAGGCTAAACATTCCCAACTCCCTAAGCCGCTCCTCATAGGACATTGCTTCCAGACCTTTAACCATTTTGGTCGCCCTCCTCTGGACACATTCCAGGTTGTCAACATCCTTTTTAAATTGAGGTGCCCAGAACTGGACACAATACTCCAGGTGAGGTCTGACTAAAGCAGAATAGAGTGGTACTATTACTTCCTTTGATCTAGACACTATACTTCTATTGATGCAACCAAGAATCGCATTGGCTTTCTTGGCAGCCGCATCACATTGCTGACTCATGTTCAGCTTGTGGTCTACCAAGACTCCTAGATCCCTTTCACAGGTACTGTTGTCTAGCCAGGTGTCTTCCATCCTATATCTGTGCAGTTCATTTTTTCTGCCTAGCTGTAGGACCTTACATTTCTCCCTGTTGAAATTCATTTTGTTAGTTTTGGCCCAGGACTCTAATCTGTCAAGGTCATTTTGAATTTTAATCCTGTCCTCTGGGGAATTAGCAACCCCTTCCAATTTGGTATCATCTGCAAATTTAATCAACATACTCTCTATTCCTTTACCCAAGTAATTGATAAGGATGTTGAATAACACGGGACCCAGAACAGAACCCTGGGGCACCCCACTAGTCACCTCTTTCCAGGACAAAGGGGAGCCATTTGTGATCACCCTTTGGGTTTGGTCAGTCAACCAATTACAAATCCACCTAACAATAGCACTATCTATCCCACATTCTACTAGCTTCTTTGCAAGAATATCATGAGGAACTTTGTCAAAGGCCTTACTGAAATCAAGATATGCTACATCCACAGCGTTCCCTTCATTCACCAGGCCTGTAACTCTATCAAAAAAAGAGATCAAATTAGTCTGGCATGACTTGAGAAACCCGTGTTGACTTCTAGTAATGACAGTATTGCTTTCTAAGTAATTACAAACTGTCTGCTTAATGATCTTCTCTAGAATCTTTCCAGGAATTGATGTCAGACTGACGGGGTGATAATTATTTGGGTCTTCTTTTTCCCCCTTTTTGAAGATAGGGACACCATTTGCCCTCCTCCAATCTGTGGGGACTTCCCCTGTTCTCCAAGAATTCTCAAAGATTATTGCCAATGGTTCTGATACTACTTCTGCCAGTTCTTTTAACATCCTTGGATGCAATTTGTCTGGCCCAGGAGACATAAATTCATCCAAGGTAGCCAGGTAATCCTGTACTACGTCTCTACCTATTCTGTGCTGCATTTCCCACACTACTTCACCTGCTCTTCATCCCTCAGGTTGAGCACTATTTTCCTTTTTGGAAAAAACTGAGGCAAAGAAGGTGTTGAGTAGTTCTGCCTTTTCCCTGTCCCGTTAGTAATTGGCCATCATCTCCATGCAGAGACCCTATCGTTTCCTTCTTTTTCCTTTTACTGCTGACATAACTAAAAAATCCCTTTTTATTATCTTTAATCTCTCTAGCAAGCCTAAATTCATGCTGTGCTTTAGCTTTTTTTACCATCCCCCTACATGTACTGGCTATTTGCTTGTATTCCTCTTTGGTGCTTTCCCCGTTTTTCCATTTCTTTTACATGTTTTTTTTTTTACAATTAGCTGAGTTGAAAGTTCTTTAGTCAACCATTCTGGTTTCTTTAGACATCTCCCATTTTTCCTTCTTGTTGGAACAGTCTTAGATTGTGCCTTTAGTACCTCAGTTCTAAAAAATTCCCATCCATCCTGCACTCCCCTCTCCTTTAGTGCCTCTGTCCACGGAATTTCAGCCAATAATTCCCCAAATTTATAAAAATTGGCTTTCTTGAAGTCTAGAATGCATGTGTGATTACACTTGGCTTCCCCTTCCCACTGTATAACAAATTCCAAGAGAGCATGGTCACTCCCACCTAAGGCTCCCATCACTTCAACCTCATTAACAAGGTCTTCCATGTTGGTTATACTTCTGTATAAAGCCATGATAAAAACAAACAATGGTTTCAGTGTTGCATAATTTTGAATATCTGGTAAAATTCTCTTTTTGCTACACAGTAGAAGTACAGAGATCCACAGAGGAAAATAGTTACAAGTTCCCTAGAGTCCACCCCTTTCTCATTCACTAGCACTTAAACTCTCTATAACTCATTATAGGAGAAACTGTAAAAAAAACAACACCACCATTTCTTTTATTACAGCTATTTGAAATTACAGACTTGTGTATACTGCTTTCTTTACTGCACACATACTAGCAACCAACTGAACAGATCAACAGCAACAAACAACAGTCACCAACTGATGAAAGAGAAGGCTAGAATACTCAGCAGAAGGCTCTCCTTGAATTTTAAAGCTGGAAGGAATGATTGGTTAGTGCTAGAGAGATAAACAATCATCCCAGTCCAGAAAAGTCCTTCCCAGTCACTCAAAGTACAGACAGCATGTGAGGTTATAAATAAAACTTCAACATGCAGGACATCTGAAAAGGAGTAGAAAGCCATGAGAATGGCCATATGGATGGTGGGGGAAATACCAGTAACATCAGTGCAGAACTGCAATTTGGCAGAGAACAAATGCTTCATCTACAGGAGCTCTGACACTGGACACTGGTGCACACAAAAAGAAATAGGTTTTAGGAGAGATTGTGGGAGTGCCCTTCCACTTTCTCTAGGAATGAAGTTTCCCAAACATGAATTAGTCACTCCCTCCTATGTTCTCAAAATGGATTGGTTTCGTCTGTGTGAAAAATTTGTCACTTCTTAAAAGCCATGGACACAGCAGAATGAACTGTTGTGTTCCAGAGAGAAAGAAAGAGGAGTAGGGGAAAGAAGAAGAGGGGGAGGAGGGTGAAAGCATTTTAGAATCATCCTCCAGAAGCACAAAGAATTCCAAAAAGGGCAGAAGCTGAAAGGGAGGAAGCAACGTTTTGACACTGCATGATAAGGAGATGACAAAGACATTAAATAGAGATAGTTTTGTTGTAGCTTCCTGCTCGAAATGGTGGAAAATAAGGATAAAAAAGGCCATCTGAAAGCAGACTTTACCATCCTTTGTTGTCAGTGTAGCAAACCTACCCAGGAGTCTGTTGGCTCCTTTCAGATTAGCAAAGTGTAAACCTTGAGTGGATTGCAATCCACTTCTTCAGATCCATGCGCTGATCATGCCATTGTACAATTTAGTCACTTAGTGGCAAATGACCGAATTGCAATTAGGTAGAGACTGGGCATTCCTGTGGTTGTCTTGTCTTGCTGAAGAGAGGAAACCAAGTTCTCATCTAGGTTCCTTGCTGGTGTGTCCTCTACATCTTTCATGTCAGGATGCCTCTGTCCTTCTCTTGTCCATTCCTAATCTGAAAAATCAGCTCCACTGAGGTCCTCTTCTGCCTTACCTGCCATCTTTCATCAGGTACTCTGCTCTATCACAGCAGAACAAGATACAGGAAACGACTGAAGACCTCCATCTCAGCATAGCAGCCAACTGTCTGATCACTTCTCTCCCTGAGCTTATGAAGTAGGCAACAATTCACAAAAGCCAAGTACACTCTTGGTTGTTCTGCCTGAATTTCTTTTTATTCTTGTCGGTCCTTGTTAGAACTTCATAATGGTGCCTGACTTTAATCATTTTCCTCCTCCTCCCTCCTCCTCTCCCCCCCCCTCTTGTGGCAACTAAAAACACAATAAATCATGACATTAAAACAATGGCCAGAATCCAATTGGTTGTTTATACTGCCATAAGTACAGTGGCATAAACAGTAGCAGTGAATTACCACTATTCGACATGCCACTGCTTTTATTCTTCATTAAGCACCAGTTGTCTGATTTGGCACTCAATGAGGAATGGAAACTGTGACTCGTTGTTGTTACATGCCACCAAGTTGTCACTTCTGGTGATTCTATGAACGAGTGATCTCCAAAATGTCTTGTCCTCAACTGTCCTGCTCAGCTCTTGTGAACTCAAGCCTGTGGCTTCTTTTAGGGAGTCAGTCCATATTGTATTTGGTCTTCCTCTTTTCTTGCTGCCTTCCACCTTTCCCAACATTATTATCTTTTCCAGAGAATCCTGACTTCTCATGATGTGCCCAAAGTAGGGCAGCCTCAGTTTCAACATTTTTGCCTTCAGAGATAGTTCTGGCTTGATTTGTTCTAGCACCCACTTGTTTGTCTTTCTGGCAGTCCAGAGTATCTGCAAAGCTTTCCTCCAGCACCACATTTCAAAATTAACTAACAAAAATTTAATAACAATAACAAAAATTCAATAACAAAATTCAATTAATAAATTAACTAACAAAAAATCACCACAGTGCTTTATGACATTGCACTTTCACCAGCATAAATAACAATAGGATTCAAGCCATTAGTAAATAAATTATCAGATTAAACAGATACACAATTAACACAGTTCAAAAATACTTTAAACTTTTTAAACAAACAGCAACAGCAGCAAAACAACACCCAGTATTAAAATGTCCTTATCAGTGGTGAAAGGCTGAAGAAAAGACATCAAGGAGAGGGCCAACATAGCCTCCTTCAGAGGGGGAAGGGTACCTAACAAGAAGAAAGAAAACTCTCTCTTTTGTCCTTTGCAAATGTACAACAGAAAGAAAGTAATCTCCTGGGACTCTTAAGACTCAGGCAGGCTCATATCAGTGTAGGGTACATAGATCAGCACTTTGACTTGTGCTTAAGAATGGACCAATAGCCAGCAAAGCTAGTGTGGGGGGGAAATTGCTATTACTTACAGTTACAGTCATTGTCAATATGCTTAACATAAATGCAAAATACAGAATAATTTCCACATTACTAACCTCACATCCAGGTCAGAGGACATGTCATTATTTTGTGGGCATGTAAGGAGCATAGTATTTAAAAGTTTCATCCTGTGTATGCAGACCTCAGCATCTGCAGAGTTTCCACACCAGTGTGGCCACTGCCTGTGAAAAGACATAATACCTTTTGGCAGACACTGGGCATTCCTGGACATGGGGAGGACTATGGCGTGATGTGCTCTCTAGCTACAGTGTCAGAATGAGTGAGGTGTTTTTCTGTGGTCTGCAAACAGGGTCAATGACATCATTCCAAATTGGATCAAGGAGCATGCAGCTACAGGTGATCAAAGTGGGTGGACTCCCTGAGGGTTGCCTTGTACATAAGGCCATATGGCTTTATGTCACAGCTACATTCATTCCTAACTGAATTCATTCCTAACGGAACATGACATTTGATCTGCCTTAAATCCCTGGGTTCACACTGCTTCTGTTTTAAACCTGGAAAGATTTCCTCAGAGTAAGTTGAAAGACAGTCAGATACAGTTGCCGGGCACTTAATACCTAGAACACAGATCATAAATGTCACCGACTTATGAATTCTGCACAACAGGCTTAGCTTCTCTCCACCGCTTCCCTTACAAGTCACTACCATTCTTTTAAACCATGTGTTGGACTGCAGCTCTCATCAACCTAGACCATGATGGCTGCAGCTGATGGGAACTGGAGTCTAACATCTATAGGGCCACTTGGTTTGCTACCTCTGTTTGAAACTGATCCTGTGTCAATAAAGGTAGCCATACCTTAGATTCTCTCAAACTAAGCTCTGATGTCTCCATCATCATCATCATCATCATCATTTTTATTTATTTATTTATTATTAGATTTCATCATCATCATCACAACACCCTCCTGCTCCAGTGATTAAAAATAGAGCTGCTGACTTCCTCTTGCCCGGCTTGAAATCACAGCCATCTCTTCCCACCCCTTCATTCTTTCCATGAACTGCTATGGCTGGTTATTATGTGGAGATGCAAACTGGGCTGACAAAGTCAAGGCAAGTGGAAACAAACCCAAAGAGCCAATTGGCCCTCTTTCCCAAACTCCTTCCTCACCTTTTAACTGCAATTTTAAGTCAGCACCTGGTGACACAGCTGTCCTCCTACTACACTGCTGTGTGCTCAATCGAATGTGAGAAAAATGTAATGAGTGATAACATATGAAAATGTAAAGTAGGACAAAGGACCCAGAATGGCTTATGGCTGATTGGAACATGAGACGGGCAAGAAATTATTGTTGGATGTATTGCAACTTACATATGACGCCTTCAAGGAGTTTTTAGCTGGAAGGGACCTTTCTGGACTGGGGTCAATGTCATTCTATTCAGTAACAGCCAATTGTCCCCCCTCTACCTCCCTTTTTTTCCAGTCAGGGTTCTCTCAGTGTTAACAATGGAGTCTAAAGACCATTAGAGTGAAGTGTTCTGTCAGCAACATAACCTGTCAGTAATGAAGCTAGTTACCCAGTTAAACCCAGTGATATAACAAGTTAAGATTTTTATACAATGTGATGTTTGGTTTTTATCTATGAAGAATTGTAAATAAATGGAAACATTTTATTCCTTCTCATTACTAGAGTCTCTGAGACAGTAAGTGCCAGTTGAATTAAACTAACAAATAAGGGATGGCCTACCGAGAGAAACCTGAAGCCAATCTGCTCTGTAGGTCCCTGCCTGAACCATTTTATTTGCTGCGCAATTAGAGGGAAAGTTTATTTTAATTTTAAAGCTGCATTCAATTTCCTCACACACTCTGCCCCCTAAGAACTATAGGGCTGAGCAAGGTAGTGTTGCAAAGTCAGGATACCAAACTGTAAGGAGAGAACATAACAAAAGAGCTGTAAATGGTGTGTGTGTAGGTGTGTGTAGGATATTATGGGATTGTTCAAGATAAATGGGATATCATAGTCGTCTAGACATGAAAGGTTTATCAATATAGAATGCAATAATATTGAGACAATAAGCCCAACTGCCTGTAAATTTCTGTAGGCAGAGTACAAATACTAACAGATCCAATAATGTCACATTGAAGCTGCCTAGCATTAACACCACTCTATACCAAACCTGTGTTATTCAAATCCATTGTCCCCATGGACCCCCAAGGATGTCTTTAATCATTGAACTAAATGCAGTGATTTGAACAGCTGGAAGGCACCTTTTAAAATCTATTTTATTTAATTATTCTTTGTGTGTGTGTGATTCATATTAACTGGGTTCTCAAAATGAGTGCTCTTGCTGGTGAAAGAAGCTGAATGGAGAGAATGAGCTTCAAGGTCTGGCTTTCTGCTCTGCACTGCTAATGATTTTAAGCCCACAACTAGAGGGCCTGCCTCCTCCTCAAGGGAGAGATTTCAGCTTCCCAATTAAACGCAGCAGGACTCGGCTTGGTGTGCAACATTTGTGCTGAGCTTACTCAAATGTGGTAGAGAAGGCTGTTTTTAAAGTATGTGTCCCATTGCTATCTATCGTGGAGATGGCACAGCACTAAGGTTGTCACATCATCACTGGAGACTGGAGGCTGAATGTTTTGGAGGAGGATGTCAGAATCTGGTGGATCAGCCTGAGGGAAATGCCACCTCTGAGATCACTATTATCAGCCACAAATCTCTTCTGTCTGGTGAACCACGGAGCTAAAATCCATATGTCCAATGGGGATTAAATATCCAGATTCCGCTAGTCATTTGGAGAGATGGCATATTTAGGATACAAGAGTTCCTTGCTAGACTAATTGATTCTGGAGAACAAAGTCCCCTTCAGCATCATCAGCAACATGGATTAGTCTATACTGACAGGATCATATTTCAATAAATTGTATCCTATTGTCATTCAACGATGATGTGGGGAAGCAGGGAGGTGAATGGAGTAGCCACATGTCCTCTTTCAGGGAAGACAGTCCTCCATTTGAAGGATTGCTGGAGGACAGTTCTCCTCTTGAACATTCTCCATTGGAAAGGGTACGCAGGCCATGTCTTTTTGAAATATATGAGCCTGAATCCAATTACTAATTCAAGGTAGAGTAGATTTACTGAATCAGTTGCGGAATGGAAGTTAACAGTTATGCAAATCACATTTGCTTCAGTGGGTCTATTCCAAATAGGACTAGCAATTGAATTTAGGTTATAAAACACACACACACACACACACACACACACACACACACACACACACACACACACACACACACACACACACACACACACGAAAGGAGATCAGGGGTCTTGAAGTTGCCCATCCACAGTAAGTCCTTGAACGTCAGACTCAGCAGAGGCCACTTGGTTATTGTCTTCTTCACTCACATGAGATGTCTGCCATTCTATGTCCCAGACTGGTGATTTTATGGGGGAGATAGGGTTTTGTTTGTTTTCTGTTAATATGTTTATATGGTTTTAATTAGGGATGGGGATGAAGCGCCCAAATGGTGCTTTGTCTTGGTTCATGGGTCATCAAACTTGACAACCCACGAACAATGAATTGCCCCCCAGTGGCCTGACGACCACAAATCAATTTGTCGGTTCTTTGGGGTCCACAGCCTTCCTATGCTGTGCGGGCATAGGAAGAGGAGGGAAAGGATCAAAGTGAGATCAAAGCAATCCCCCAGCCCCACTGTCTTTGCAAAGACAGCAGGGCTGGGGGATCACTTGGATCAGGCTACACTCCTCTTCCTATCCCTGCCGGGGCATAGGAAGAGGAGGAAAGGGGACCCAAGCGATCCACCACCCCTGCTGTCTTTGCAAAGACAGCAGGTTTGGGGGATCGCTTGAGTCCCCCTTTGCTCCGCTTCCTATGCCCCTCCGGGGATAGGAAGAGGAGCATAGCCTGACAGAAGCATTCGTCCACCCCCACTGTCTTTGCAAAGACAGCTGCAGTGGGGGATTGCTTGGGTCCCCCTTCCCTCCTCTTTCTATGTGACGGGGGATCAAAGTGGGATCAAAGCGATCTTTCATCCCCACTGCCTTTGCAAAGACAGTGGGGAGAATTCCTTTGGTCAGGCTTCCCCTGTGTATGCCCCTGGGATATAGAAAGACAGGGCAAGCCTGAGCAAAGCGATCCCCCCATTTTTTAAACAGGGGGTAGGATTCCCTTCGGGCAGGCTTTAGCAAGCTGCCTGAAGGGAAAACCCCTCTCTGCCTATGGCCCAGAGGAACAGTTGATTCCCGGGGGCATAAGAAGATAGGGGGAGACGAAGGGATGAATATAAAAGGGTTATATTCGTTGCTTCATATTCGTTGCTTCGAATACGAAGCAATGAATATCTGATGAATCAGGGATATTAGTTGAATATCCCTATTTGTTTTTATATCCATCCCCATGTCTAGTTTTAATATTTTTAGCTGTATCTTTTATAATATTTTGTAAGCCTCCCAAAGTAGTGGCACGCTCACTAAATGGGTGGGGTACAAATTTAAATAAATAAATAAATAAAAATGTGTTGCTATTCTGTTTCACTTAAAAAAATAATTTCTAATTCTGCACCTGTAATTCACAAATGCGGTTTTAACTCAAAGCAGTGTCCTCTTTTGTCCTTGTTGATGAAGGAAGAAAGCCACCCTGGAAATGAAGGTCCAGGTGAAAATATGCTGACAATTTCAAGAGTGGAGCCGAAAGAAACGGCAATGTCGCAGGACAACTGCTGGCAGGGAAGCGGATAAGAGCTAAGAGCCTCTTCGGTCTTTTTGGTGCCCCAAGGTTATTTGCAACCATTTCCATCCACTCAGGTGGAACAACTGTTAGGCAGTATGACAAGCAATACTAACTAGATCCCAGTACAAATCCCTAAAACTGGTCAAAAGCCGAAGGGTCAAAGAAATGGAAAGTCACCTTCTCCCTGTTTTTCAGGCTGTGGTTGGTGCTGCATGCCATACTCTAGAGCAGTGGCTCCTAACCTTGGGTAACCCAGATGTTCTTGGACTGCAACTCCCAGAAGCCTTCACTACCAGCTGGATTAGTCAGGGTTTCTGGGAGTTGTTGTCCAAGAACACTTGGGTTACCCAAGGTTGGAAACCATTGCTCTACAGGATAAAACTGGTAGAGGGTTTACTTGCCTCCCCCTTTTGCCTGCCCAGGTCTCAGTTTTTTGTTCTTGTTGATTTTGGCTGCACAAGGTATCAGCTTTCTCTTCTGAGACCAGATCACCAATGGCCACCTCCTTTCCCATGACTGATCTGGCATTTATTAGCAGAACTTGAAAACTTAAGGGTGTCACAGAGCAGACATCACTATCACTCAGCCTGGGAAACTGTCTGACTGAGCTCTTGACCAATGAATTAATAGAGAAGATGAAGAATCTGGAAAAAGTATGTCGCTGTTCTCGTCTGAAAAAAGATGATTTCACTGCAATCTAATGTACACTTGTCCTCTACATAAGAGCCCACTGTACCAGAACAAAGTTCTGTGTTGTCCTGCTTTATATTCACACAATGGCTAACCAATTGCCTGTGGGCAAGTCCACATATACACACACACCCTTTTTTTGGTTTGGTATTTATTAACAAGGCTGAGGCAGAGGTTGCAACACAATCCATAGAAGCTAGGGTTGCCAGATCAGCAGCATCTTATTTTCTGAGATTTCAGAGCCATACCTGAAGACTAAGGGTGGGCTCTTTGTTATTGTATAGATGAGGACCATTCTGATGTCACAGAGGTGAGATAGGCAAGAAGAAGAATACAACATGTAAGCACTTTGGCAATGAGCCATGAGCTCTGGTGCCACCTTGGAATGAGCAAAGATGGGTTCCCAGGCATTAAAACCACTTAATGCACAAAAACGAAATGCTCCACCAGTACCATGTACCATCTGGAAACCTGATGAAGTGTTACAGTTCTACAAGACATTCACACTCTGAGACCTTAAACACAAGCCATGGAGAGTTTTCTTCTAATCTTTTTTCACACATCATCCTATTCACATATGTAGGTTTCTTGACAGTTAAACACACACTTACAGCAAAACATATACTAGTTATTTAAACCTCAGAAAGCAAATAGAAATGATAACAAAAGGCAGTGGTAAAGAGCATCACTGGCCCTTCTTATATTAGGTGAAATGGGAAAAACAGTGTGAATTGTTCCATTCAGCCACCCTTCCTCTACCTGGATTAATAGACAATGAGACGGTAGGGTACCTTCTCCAAAACCACCATTTTGGATGTTTTGTTTCTCTGATCTGACTTTAAGTAGTGACAACTTTCTAATGAGGATGGAGGAGCAGAAACAGTGCTGGAAAGCAGTAGCCTCTGGCCAAATCACTGTTTGAATGGTAAGAGTAGGAATACTCCAGAGAAAAGCTGCTCTGTGCCTTAGAGCACAGCCTATAATAATTTGTATCCTCAGAGCGTATAGCAGAGGGATGGGTTTCTTTATGCCTTGTTTTTGATAATAACACCAGCCGAAAGAGATAAGATGCAATTGTCCGTTCATTTTATGAAGCTTAAGTACTGAAAAGTGCAGACATTTGGAAGAGACTTTAATATTTGACATCCTTTTTTTGTTCTCTCTCAACATGGCTGTGTCTGTTTAATTTTCTGTAAATGGTTCTTTTCTCTTGGTACCTGAAGAAAAATAGAAAATTCTAGTGAGGAGAAGGAGGAATTCAAAGGGAGTGGAAGACTGAGTTGGACACCCCTCTAGGATGTAACATTATTACAGCCCATAACAATCGACTGGAATGATATATTGCATTATTTCAAGCAAGACTATAGCAAAAGCCCTGCCTTACAGCTTGCCTCTGGTACCCATTTGTTATCGCATAACACTTCTCTCTGGGATATTGTAGGTTTCATATTTATCAGTTTTCTCCACACGACTGGTCCTCGAATGTCGATTTCCACCATCTAAGCAAAACCAGACATGTTTCTGGCAGCTGTTGGGTAAAATTTTCACTTCATCGAATCAAAGGTGTGTGTTTGGGGGGAGCGAGAGAACATCATTTTGTTACTTTGATGAAGATGCCTTGCACATTTTGACAAACTGAACTCCCTCCAGGGTGCTTACTGGCCATGAAGCTCTTTCATATCTCATTCATTATCGGGGAGAGATGGGAAAATACTTCCTCATTTCTCTTGCGTATGAGTAAATTAGTGGAAACCACAGAGACTTGGTTTCATTAAAAGTGATGGAGTGAGACTGGCTGCAGCCTCAGCACAAAGGGACTGGGCTAAGCTGACACAGAGTAGTGTGGCCTGCAACTTGAAGGAAAAACAGAGATGACTTGGAAATTTCTTTATTGAAATGCTAACCACCTGCAACAGCAGGCCAAGGGATGGAATAATGTTGGCAAATCCCAGACAGCGGGGCTGAAGCTCGAAGCGCTAGATTACCATCAACTGCATATCCAAATCTCAGCTACCTTTCTTAAGCAGCCATTTCCCCCTTCTCCCCATGTAAACCCCTGCTAGCATGCTCACAACCCCTGTTTATTTATTTATTACATTTATAGCCCGCCCATCTAGTCATATAGACTACTCTGGGCGGGTAACAACATATCATGTAACAATTTAACAATTTAAAATCATAACAATATATTACTAAATAAACAATGATCCAAGATGGGAGAATTTTATGTCAGCTATTGCCAGCAAGAACTGTGGTAATATTTTTTTTCTTAAGTAACATAAACCAAGTGATAGGAGGAGTCCACTTGGTTCATATACAGAGATGGCACCTTATTGTAAATTTTGCTGTTTTGCTTTCATAGTACAAAACTGGATTCCACAGACAGGGAACAACATTAAAGGACTCCCCACCACCTTAGTCTTCTCTTCTGTTCCTTGCACAGTTCTATTCGAGAAACCCAAACCATGGCGAATTAGAATCACTGCCATTGATAGCAAGATTAGCTGCTGAGCGATAAGAGGACTATAGCTAAAAGAGGCAAAAAAAGAGGCTTTACCATGCTCAGGAAAAGTTCATGGTGTAAAGAAGTACAATAGATCTTTAGTACAAAACAATGTGAGGGACAGGCCTATAAAAAACCCCAATGAGAAATTAGCATGCTCAGTTGCCACTGAAAGCTGTTGGGATGGAAAACATGCAATGCTGGGGAGTGGAATGGAAGGTGCTCATGGGTGGCTGGCTGGAATCTCCCACCCCCAATGCTATAATATGTTGTCAATTATTTCCCTCAAACTTCTTGCTGCTCTTCCACCTGTGGCAAAGCTACTAGGAAGGGCAAAGAAAAAGGAACTCTATTTGGGTTTGTATTTCCCTCAGGATGTGACTTCTTCAGCTGTGTGGCATAAGGTAAGGCTCTAAAAAGAATGCCCTTCACTGGCCTCCATAAATAGTGATAAGCCCATCACAAAAAATGCAGAGGGACCAGGACCTTACAAACAGCTTCTCCAAGGCAAGAGTTCAGATGGTTTCAACATCTGGCACCTTGGCTATCTCTCAATCATAGCTAGCTCAGTAATTCACAGAGTAGTCCCATATTTTACTTTAGAAATGCGCAGAGACAGGCTTCTGTTCTAAATGTATCAAAAGGCCTATGGACATGTCCTTGGGCTATGCAAGGTCAAAGCTGAGTAACACTGAATAGACCCAGGTGCTGCTACATTTTCAACTGCTAGATATGATTGCTAGTGGAGAAGAAATGTGTGCAGTTGCTTTACGCGGAGAACAACTAGCTCTACCTAGCTCAGTGCTATCTACCTACTCAGGCCATCACAAGCTGTCCAATGTTCTGGGCGGTTATTTCCCCCAGAGCGCCACTGGGCAGATAGTGCTAAGAATGGAACTCAGGACTTTCGTCATTCAAAGGCTGACCTCTCACTGAATTTTGACCAACACTCAGAGATGCAATATCCACTGGCATCCACCACTGACCATCTGTAAACCCCATGGAGGAAATCTAGTTGTCCAGAGACCATACCATTATTCTGTTCCGGACTCGAAGCCAATAATGACAGACAGAAAGACCAAATTCCTTTTCCTGTAAACCATGCTTGCTTGTTTCCTTCTCAGATGTGAGGACAAAGAATTACAAAATTCTTCTCTCCCCACAAGAGGGAAAGGAATCCTGTAGCATTGTCAAAAGGAAAAGAGAGTGAGAAGTAGAACAGGGTTTTTTTGTGTGCACATAAAGCAGAACTGCACAAATAATGTAAACAATGTTTTACTACAAAGAATGAAAATTGGATGGATGAAGGCCGTTGATTTGCTGCATGAACTTTTAAGGATCAGAGACAAGAGAAGGTTTATTTACATCTTTAAAAATAATCAGCCACTCATTTTTGCCCTTGTTATGTGAGTGGGCTTTTGCTTTTTGAAGGGAAGAGCCACTCGTTTGCCACAAAGACTGGCTGCCCAAATTGTAGACAACTTGACAAAATAAAAAGAGGGCATCTTCTTTCACCCTTGGCTTGAGGCGAGAAACCTTGCAGGATTCAAGAATTCCTCAGTGATGCATCCTCTCAAGACAGCCATAATCAGCAAGAACAAAAACACAGGGACTGTTCGTCATATTCCTAAAGCGCAAACCTGTTAGGTAAACATGGAGCTTAAAGGCCTGCAGGTGTTCTATGTTCCATGAAATCTCCAGCCGGGGAATCACCTCATTTAAACAATGGGAGTTTTATGTGCACAAAGCGCTTGTGAATACCCCCTTGCACATGCAAGTATTCCAGTATAACTACCCCCAAACCCTGGAAATTATAGCCACCAATGTTGCCAAAGATGATGCTATTTTTGTATGTCTCATCAAGACCACCTTGGCTCAAAAGGTTCAATTTTGTCTTAAAAGGAAAATGGAAGAGACCTAGCAAGCTAAAGCAGATGAAAATTCCCATCAGACCTATTAAAATGGGCAAGGAATATCCACTCATTCCCTGTATACACTTACACAGGACTTCTTAATATTCTTAGTTTAATTTGGGTGGGAATTGTGCTGCCCTTAGCCTGCATGAAGCCCCCAAAGCCATTTCTAGGTCCTCTGGAGCCCTCACACACAAAAAAGATCCCCTCCCTCCACAAAAAAATGCTATCTCCTCCATGGGAAGGATCAAAAAGGCACACACACCCTCAAAAATGCTGTCTCTCTCATAAGGAGAATTGTATGGTATCTCCAGAGACCGCAATCTTCCTCTAAAACAAGGTGTACTCCCTCCATTTTGTTTTGGTGGTGAACCGTAGTGTTTTTCCTTCCCTTTCCTTGAAGAAGTGGGTTTTCAAATCAAAAATGAAATTTCTGGTGACTTGTAAATTCCTTTGGAATGGTGGGTACAGCACCTAGAACAGTGTTTCCCAACCTTGGATCCCCAGAACTTCTTGAACTAAAACTCCCAGAAACCTTCACCACTACCTGTGCTGGCTAGGATTTCTGGGAGTTGTGATCCAAGAATATCTGGGAGCCCAAGGCTGGGAAACACTGGCCTAGAGACTGCCCATCCTTATTTGATCAAATGAATAAAAACTGTGTCACCTGTTTGTTGGTGTAAAGCCTGAAGCTTTGAGTCCCCCTTACAAGAAATAGTTCATTTGTGCCATTGAATATCACCCATTTAATCAAAGATGAAAACTACTTTAGATCCCGTGAACTGACTCATGGCAGAAATGGACATTATAGACAGGCATGATTAGAACTAAAATCATGTTAATGTTGGAGAGCTGTGACTGAGGCAGACTTTCATGCCTGAACATTCAGACTTCAAAGGAATTCCCTTCTCAAAGCTCAGTCACAAAGCAAACAAGACAAATGGCATATCACCTGATGTGGGGAAAAATACTATTGTATACTCAGATGCTTTCAACAATTAAAGATTTTGCGCTGCTAATGAGAAATTATCTGTTAATTTATTTCTTCTCTTGAGTCTTCCTCACTAACCTTCCAAACCTACTGTATGTTATTGATAATTTTGCTGGCTGGCACACTGCTGAACCATGTTCTATGGAGGGAAAAATCACTCCCGCTGAATAATCATCTTTGTACCTCTGAACCCCTGAACTTTTATAAATGTATAAAAACATATTATTGTGAGAAATGTTGCCTGACCTACCCTGGAATCTTGTGGGTTTTTTTTTTTTAGTAATCTTTGTCTGCACCTCCATTTCTAGCAGCTTCTATATGCTAAAACCCTGATAAGAGCCATGGAAGCCTTGTCTTTATGCCTTCATCACAGGCAAACACTGATACTGTGTTTTGGACATAGCAGAAGGATGGTGAATGATCCCCTCCCACCTCCATTACCTTGTGATCTCTCTTGTCAGCTTTCCAACACCCCTGCAATTTTCCTCTCTTTCTCCCACAAAACCAAAGCAATCCAACACACAGCCAGGCTTGGTAGCTTCATTTCTTATCCCTGTCTCTTAACCATTAAATTGCCATTTTGTTATATTATCTCACTGACACTCAGTTTCGGAAAAAATCTCTCATCTAGACTCGCTTGCTCCCTCTGGGCTAAGCAACAAGCATTTTTCTCTCTAGATATTGACTCAGAGATTCTCACATTGTGCTTCTTCTCTTGTTCTGTCAATGTGTTAATTTCTAGATCAGCCCTCATCAGATAGCAAGAGACAAAAGCCAGGGAAGCAGCAGGAAAAAGTTCATTAACACATTTAAGCCAAAATTTCCCCAGCCGTACATGTTTTGGGAGGGCTTAAGTCTCTGAATATGAAGGAGTAATCTGTAGATAGGTATAGAGAAACATCCTCTGAGCAAGCACGATAACACAAGTAATGCAAAGGTTTCTTACAGGATTTGCAGCAGTCTTAAGCCACAACTGGAAAGGAACTCACTAGTCCAACCTTGACAGCATGTAATAGCTTTGGAACTGGTCTTTGAGGACACTTGTGAGGCAATTTGAATGTTCAAGCTGTTTGTTTTCCCATTTCAGGTTCAAGGGAGCAAAAGTATTTAACAGCATCTGCCTGCCATCTGATAGGGTGATGTGAAACTGCGTCATAGTCATAGGTTGCACACAGTGTTCACTCAGCATGCTAGACAACTATGAGATAATTAACTAGCTGTCTGCTCAAGAAGCCTCCAGGCCTACACGGTAGTAAGATGTTGTGCAGTCCAAAAGGGAAGTTCAGGGATAGGGTGGCAAGCAAGCAAGCAAGCAAGCAAGCGACCGCCTGGTTACGTTTGGCATCAGCCAGCACCACAAGGCCAGCCTTGTGATGGGTATTTAATTAATCCTCAAATTTGCAAAACCTACTGTCATCTCAAGCAGAAACAGATCCTCATCAGGCTTTAATTGATACAAAATGTCTTGATCTGGATGTATTGAAGCAGAAACCCTGGCTTCCACAGAGTTTCAGCTGGCTTAAAAAAATTATTTGTCTGAGCCAGAAAGAAAAAAAAGAGCCAGGTGGCAAAACCCTGTTTGGATAACAACATAGCTCGTTTGTAGCTCTGCAGTCCAAGAGGTCTGTGTCCATAATGAGTTGGCACATAATACAGAGGATATGCTCCTTTTCTAGTTTCTTTCTCTTAAAGGCACACAGGACCAAATAAACAGTATACCTACAGCAGTAATGTTATGATGTGGAGCTCAATGGTGGGAAAAGTCAGGCTTCAAATAATAATTAGAATTGAAGAGCTGGAAGGGACCTTATGGAACATTGAGTCCAGCTCTAGTCAAGGAGGTACACTTGGGAATTGAACTCCCAAGTTCTGGCTCAGCCAGATACCTAAACCATCGAGCTATTAGAGTTTGCAAAGAGGGTGTGGTGGTCATTAGGTTGTAAGTCCCAGAACTTTCCAGCTAGTTTGACTTGTTGGGACAGTCTTCCAGTCCCCTCCAAAAAATCTTTACCCTTCCAGGTTCTGGGTGATAAGTTGGCTCATGAAGAATGTCCATAGAATGTTGTTGAAGGTAGCACCAGATGTTGTACCTGAATACATTTCCAATGGTCTGAAAAGCCATGAGCAGATGCATCCATATGGTACAATGTGACTGAGGAAGTGAAACACAGTTTTTTTTTTCCTATGTGGCAGTTCAGCACCTGCTTCCTTCTTCCTCCCACTGATGTCAATCAGACTGAACAGTGCTAAACCCCTGCCCCCATGGTGCTCAGATATGGATTAAGTGGAGAGTTAAGCTTCTCTCTTATGCACACCATGCTGCAAGAACACCAGCTACTCAAAACTTCCCCATATTGTATGTGTAGGAGGGGGATAAACTTATGCAACAAAATGTGGAACAGAGCTCAGTCCCCTAAATTCCAAGAAGAGTGCATTGAAGATGTGAAACTCTTACCAAGATTTAATTCCACAGTTGCTGTTTATTTCAGCATGGAATATATTAGCTCAACCCATGGGCACAAATCTCAGCCTAATGTCAGAGAAGCATTTTTTTAGTTGCAGATGGTTAGCTCATATGTACTATCTTCAGTCTCAGGACATTCAATATTTACCCAGTGAGGCTGTCGTTCCACTTTTCAGATGCCACAGTGCTGAATACCTGTGGTGCTCTGTTCAAACCTTCATTTAAGCACAAACACAGCCAGAAATGTAAAAACAGGCACACAAAAGTCTGACCTAAAATCCAGGACAGAAATGCTCCAGGCTAGGAGAGTTTCTTCCATCCCTGTTTTCTGGCATGCTTAGCAAAAGAAACAAAATAGATTCCCTTAACCTTCCAAGAGATTTGGGGGAGGTATTGAGGTATTCTACTGAAGTAAGGCACATGAGTAGTCACAGACAAAGAATTTGGTTTGTTATCCTGCTAGGTTTGCAATGCAAGGCACACAGCACATTTAACACAGACCCAAAGTAAAATAAATGGCACACTTGAATCTCAGTACTCTCTGTTGTTCAAGATCAGGAAACATATTTAATATATATGGATCATTTTCTGGAAACATATGCCTGGGCACCATAAATACACTGTTGTGTGAGTTCTCCTTTAAGCCAAAGATGGAGTTCAGAAAGTCAGCTTTAGAGAGAATGAATATAATGGCATAGTGAAGCCATCCATGGCTTGAGGGTCAAACTAGGGTCAAATTGTATTTTTTTGCAGAGCAGCTCCCCAAGTGGTAACAGACATCAGTTTGTCATAGTATAAGATTTTCTTCACATGTGTATCTTGCATTTAGTGTGCTTTGTTTTGAGATTGGTCACATGGGCTTAATTTGCAAGTCTGATTTCTGAGGCAAGCATCAAGAAACTCCTCCTGGGGGAATGAAAACAGGTTGATACAATACACATCCTCCTTAATATCCAGGTTGGCTCTGAGTGGTGGTATGGTGATACTTTGGGCCAGAGCATCATCCTACCCTGCTCGGGTATGCATGACTTCACCAAGTCATAATATTCATTATCTTTAAAAGCAACTTTCCAAGCCTTGGACTCTAAAAAGAGCATTTCTGTTTCTTCACATGGGGTGCAGTCTCGTAAATGGCCACTAAAAGCTAGAAGTTTCCTCCCCGCATTTAATTTGTCAATCTGTGGAGAAAATCATCAATGGGGGAGGTGTATAATTCGTAGCTTCAGCTCATTATTTAAGCACATTTGAAGCAAGAAATAAAGTTTGGATATCTTGTGGGTATAAGATCTCTCTGTTTTATTAAGCTCTGCCTCTATAGAAAATTAAGTCTTACAGCCCAAACAATCCACAGCCAAAGTTTGGATTTGAGAGATGTCAACTTCATGTCCCTTTATCATTCTTTTCCTTTCTTATTTCAAGAGATGTTAAGACTGTGTCTTTGCCTTGGGCTGAGATGACAGCTGACCCCCAACTGTGTTAATCTCTGTCATGACTGGTTTAGCTTGTCAGTAGGAAACTAAAGTTGTGTCCAACTCTGGTGACTTTGACTGTAACTTTGCTCAAGAAATTCTGTAGTCTGCTTTTCAGATCAGCCAGAGTAATATACGTGCCTGTTAATTCTGTTTTCTTCTCTCATAAGAAACTAAGTACTTACCTCTGTATTTTGCTTTGGAAATTCTAGATGACACAGATCATAGTCTGCTGAAGTCTTGCCCAGCCACTGATGCTACTAGGTTAATTAATGAATAAATACTGTAATTAGGGGAAGCATCCTACTCATACATTTTGAAATAGCCTTTAATATGATCCACAGCATTCTGATACTTTCTGCCCATCACAACTGAATGACGTCACAACCAGCAGCATCCACAAGCGTGGTTAGCATCCTAGTGTGAAACTATTGCTCTTGGAGGAAAAGGTCTGCACACTCCATGCTTGGTGGGGCACTGTGCCACAGCAGGTGAGGCAGCCTTCTTACCCTGTTCTTCAAACTAATTCCCCAGCTACAAACTGTACTGACCGAAACGTTTTGTGTTGGCTAGGGAAGTCTGCCACCTGGCGACTGAAGATGGTGCTGCATACTAAGATATTTAAATTAATTTAAATTAATGATTGTGCTTCAAAATCCAAACAAACTGCAGGTGCACAAGTCTAAGACTCTCTTCTCATGCACACCATCTTACATGTGCCTAGGTCTCATATTCTTCGAGTTATGCCCTGAAAAGCAGATTACAAACAGGCAGACACTCTCTTTCATTGTGATACAGACTGAGGACTTCACAGGAATTCACTTTAAGTTCCAAAGAATACACAGATTTCTTACATGCGCTTCCAAGAGTACTTATTTACATGGATTAGTTAAAGAATCGGTTGGTATCTTGGGAGTGAAACCATAATTTGAACATCTCTTTCATTACTTCCTGGAATGCTTACCTGTGTGCCATCAATTCATGTATGACTTATAGTGACCCTAATAGGGCTCTCAGTGGTATCTAAGGAGCGGTTGTAACAGTTTCATACACACCCCAGTGAATTTCCATGGCCATGCAAAGATTTGAACACAGATTTCCTGGGTCCTAGTCCATTACTGTATCCACTACACCACAGCACCTCCTTCTTCTAGGGGCATCCTGGGACTCTGCAGTATGCCTAAGATCACACAGACTAGCTTGTTTTCTTGGAAATACAGTGGGGAATTAAACTCCCAGCCTGTGGCTCCACAGCCAGATACCTACTCACTGAGCTATCTAGTCAGTTATAATGCTTTCCTAACTATGGTCAAATCAGAGCTTGAGACACAAGCACTGTGACTAGTTATTTTTGACTGATTTGCTGTTTGTGAACCAAATTACACATTACATTAAATGTATAGTGTGCAGTGTCTCCATTTTTTCTTTAGAAGATAATACCATTAGATATGTTAGGGTGTTGCCATTTCTGCTGGGACCACAATATAGAGAGTGGAATGAAAGTTTAAGTTCTCTGAACCAGTTCTGAGTTGAGGAAGTGAAGCTGAGTCGAGGAAGTGAAGTTTACAGAGGCTGTAAGCATGGACTGGTGGGGTGTGTATGCTAAAAGGTAGTTCGTTATTTTATCTTCCTTTGTCTAAGACGGCCATTTTCTGTTTTGAGATAAAAATAGTATGACGTTATCTGATTGTGTGTCCCAGAGCCCCTAAACTTGGCTCAGGGGCTGAGTGGCTTGAGAATAATGGACTACAGAGGCCACATTCTATCTAGTATGTGACAGAAACAAGCTGCCACCTAAAGAACCTCATCTGCCAGGTGGCACCAGACTTCATCCCTCATTTCCCCTCATTTCTTGTAGGGACACAACCTCTGCAGGAAGGTTTTTCTTCTTCTTTCAATGAATTTGGAACTGGAGCAATCACAGACATTCTGCTGCTCTTGAAAAAAATGTTCAGGAACATCAGCTAGTCTGTAAGTGTGCTACTGGACTGCTGACCAGAGATAGTGCCCAGGGATGTGCATCTTCCTTGTTACCATAGCTTCATGGGCTACCAGTCTGTTTCCAGGGACATTGAAAGTGCTGGTAATGATCTATAAAGCTCAGTATGACTTTGACACTACCTGAAGGACCATGTTCTGAAGGACCACCCAAGTCTGTCCAGGCTCAGAGAGGAAGGCCACCCTCTCTGTTCTGGTATTGTCATGGGCACATCTGATGAAGACAACAGAGATGGCCTTTTCAGTGACTGCTTTCAATCTGTAGCTCCCTTTCTGTTGGACTTACACCAGCAGGCAAAGGTAATTTTATTCAGGTGGGCATTTGACACTGACTAGCTGCTGAGAAAGGGGTTTTTAATGGCTGAGTGCACTACTTTTAAAAAATCAATGTATGTTTAAAGGTAATTGTGTCTTAATCTTATGGTTTAACCATATTTTAACAGAAGGACTCCACTTGTTTTTATCAGAATCCCTATTTTGGGAGAAAGGTAGGATCTGCTTTGGTCAGACCTCACCTGGAGTATTGTGTCCAGTTCTGGGCACCTCAATTCAAGAAGGATGTTGACAACCTGGAACGTGTCCAGAGGAAGGCGACCAAAATGATCAAAGGTCTGGAAGCCATGTCCTATGAGGAGCGGCTTAGGGAGCTGGGAATGTTTAGCCTTACAAAAAGAAGGTTAAGAGGGGACATGATAGCCATGTTTAAATATTTGAAGGGATGTCATGTCGAGGAAGGGACAGGTTTGTTTTCTACGGCTCTAGACACTAGGACAAGGAGCAATGGTTTCAAACTACAGGAAAAGAGATTCCACCTGAATCTCAGGAAGAACGTCTGACAGTCAGAGCTGGTCAGCAGTGGAATATGCTGCCTCGGAGTGTGGTGGAGTCTCCTTCTTTGGAGGTTTTTAAGCAGAGGCTGGATGGCCATCTGTCGGGAGTGCTTTGATGGAGTTCCTGCATGGCAGGGGGTTGGACTCGATGGCCCCTGTGGTCTTTTCCAACTCTGTGATTCTATGATTCTATGTAAGTCAAACAAATAAACAAGACATAATATATAGGCAGCTCACATTGTCCAGTTCCTAGAAAAATAAATTGATTTCTAGAGACTATACCAAGGGGGAAGAACATGTGCTAGCCAGGGTTGCAGGCCAGCTGGCTTTTTCCTTGGTTTCTCTCAGCATCTCCTCCTCCATTGTCCAAAATGAGTGTTCAGGAAGGTAAATAGCCAAGACTGTCCTGGCGTTCTCTTATCATCAGGACTCTTGTTCTGATGAGCAAGGATGTTTTATTCAAAGATATTCCAAAGTCATGCCTCTTCATTAACATTTTCTCTCATCTTCATTCTGGTTCCCATTCTTGGTCCAGTATTATGTGTACAGTTGAGGGCAACATGACTACTGTGGATGAGTTCAGGGGCTTGTTTTTCAATAGGGCTGGCTGAATAGCTCAGTAGTTTAGGTATCTGCCTGCAGAGCCAGAGGTTGGGAGTTCAATTCCCCACTGAGCCTCCAGAGAGAACAGCCAGACTGTGTGGCCCTGGGCAAGCTGCATAGTCCCAGGATGTCCCCAGAAGAAGGGAATGGTAGGCCACTTCTATTTATTCCATACCTAGAAAACCCCAGAGAGGGTTGCCATAAGTCAGAATTGACTTGATGACACACAATTATTATTACTAAATGAATCTTCATGGAAAAATAAATTCTAGAGCAATGGATTACTGCCAAGGCCAGGTAAGTAGTACTGTGTTTGGTTATGTCACATTTGCACTCCATTTTTTCTCAAAGTAGATCAAGGCAGTGTTACACAGTCCTCCTCCCCTTCTACATCCTTGTGATAACCCTGTGAAGTAGGCTAGGCTGCACGATAGCGACTGGCTCACTGCCACCCAATAACCTTCATGGTCAGAAATGACAATCCAGACTGTCTTAGTCCCGGTCCAACATCTAACCTCTAGGTACTGTGTTCTGCCAGAGTCCAGATACACTAATCTAACATATATATTCTCTAAAGTACATGCTATCCCTCTGGATAAGGCATGCATGGACTTGGACCTCACCCACCAGAATTCCACCTACACTATGATTTCTGCCTCCACGCTTTTAACAGGACGAATGGCTAAACCCAATCCCATGTACAACATTCGAAAACACCATCTGCCACTAAAGGTCTCTGATTCTCCTAGACCTCATTTGAGGCCCTCTGTTGTTGACCACAGATATTTTAAAGCCATCGTGGGAAGTACTGCCAAGCTCCACGGCCAAAAATAAAAATTAAAAAAGAATTTAGATATTGGCTGCACTCCAGTCTCAAAGAGTTTCTATTAAAAATGAATGAAGACAGAAGCAAACACACTGGAAATTTTAAAGGGCATTTTTAAAGGAGGAAGGAAACCCACAAACACACAAGACCTGTGCAGCAGTCACAATGTTTTTCCTCTTTCCTGGGGTGTGTGGGTGGGCAGAAATACATATCCCGAACAAACACTGCCATGTGTCGGCAGATAGCTCTTTTTAATTAGAGGACTATGACTTATTTTCAGAGCTTTTCTCTCAGTCAAAGAGAAGCCGTGTCTGTCATTTGCTTCAAAATAAGCAAACCGAAACAGAGAGACATCAAAGTTTGACACGAAAGGATGCTTTGAAAGGACTCCTGAGTGTTTGTTCTTCCCCACGGGAGTGCAAAACTACAGTCACTCCCCTGTTGAAGAGGAGGACAACAACCAGGCTGCCTGGAGACAGCAAAGCACCCAATATCTGCAGCTCTGAGAAAGGCTGACTGTTGGGACATGAAGTGATCATCAGGAAGGAATGCAAACCTCAGAGTCAGCGGTCCAGCCACAGCACCACAAGGCAAGGAAAGGGAAGACAGAACAGAAGGGCCACTGTGTGGACAAGGGCAGACAGGAGGGTTGCTTTATTCCTGTTTTGAGCTGATGCAGTCACTTGTTTAAAACCATGAGCTCAGTTTTTCTTTTCCTCTTTCCCCCACATCTCAGACCCTGCCAGATTCCCCATCGCCAAGTCTCCTGCTAAGGAGAGTGCCAGGATTCCTGTTGGTTGGTTGATTTCTAGCAGAAAGCAAACTAGGGCAGAAAAACAAAATAAAAGGAAGGTGGGAGAACTGCTTACCTGTTCTCTTTCCTGATATTTCCTCTACTATCTCAGAGGCCTACTTGCAAGTAAGATCCCATGAAATTCAACATGACTTATATGAAGGTCATGATGTACAAGGTTGTGACCTAAGTTGATTTTTTTCATCTATTGGGGGGAGAGGAAATAATAGGGAGAACAATCCTGGTTTACTTCACCAAACTTTGCATGTTGCAAAAACAAGTTATAGGCTGACATGAGACAGAAGTGAAAGAAGTTCCCCTTCATAGAATCAAGGGGAATCAAGGGCTGCTTCATTTCTTTTCCATTCATGCCTAATGCTAATGAAGAAGTAGCAGGTACTGGTGCATTTCCACTGTAGTGCAAGACTGTGAAACTGAAACACCTGGGCAGACTCCTGTTTTACAAGTGTGCAAGTGGAATTACAGAAACTCCAGGTGGTAACTGATAATGTTCTGGTCTCAGGTTGGTCATATCTCTGGTAACATGCTTGGTCACTTGTTCAGTAAGTTCCCTGCATTTCATAAATTAGCCCCCAAAGTCACAGCAATACCTGCAATTCATTTTGTGGGCACATTAAACAATATGATTCCTCTCCTCAAATTTGGTATGCATACTAAAGGTGCACCTCAAGCACCCCTCAGGGTTATTTGTTTTTCAAAATGGATTAATTAATTGTAATTATTTTAAATCTGTCTATAGCATGTAGTACTGTCATCATTCAGTAGGGGCATTATTCTCCAACCATCAGAGAAGAAGCTGCATTGAGATACGACAAATTCATTTCTTCAGAGATCCACGTGGGCCAGTGTCACAGTACAAAAAGCAGCATGCATGACACAAGTGCTGCTACTTTCTGCACCAGGCTCTCAAAAAAGTTAAGGACAGAGGGAAGGTTTTCCCACATGGTAATGTGCGGGAGGCAGTAAGCAGAGGGAAAAGCAACAGCATCAACAGTGTACGGTCAATAGATGAACAGGCACATAGGTTAATCTGCCTTATGGTGCAATATGTTGCATTTCTGTTTGAATTATGGTAAATATGTCTAAATTTCCATCCATAAATATGAGTTAGCATATGTAAATAGTATGCAATCTCTCTTTCTCTCTCTCTCTTTGTCTCTCTCTCTCTCACACACACACCTTTAATCATGTATGTCATCTTTCTTGACAATTAAATCACAGGGCAAGGCATTTAGAAGCTGTCAAAATGAGTAATTCAGTGGCTTTAAAATGCTTATCTTGCCACTCATTTAGACCCCCAAAAGGTTTATATGGCATTAGGTACCCTGAATTACTGAGTACTTATTCAGTACAGAGCTATCAACAAGGGACAATAGTTATAAAGAGAAATAGTCCTTTTGGTGTTTTGTTTTGTTTTTAAACAGGACATTAATTACAACATTGATCTATTCCTGTCAACACAGCCACATGGTTTAACATCCCATCTTTCAAAAGCAGGCCTATGATCAGAAAGTTCATGTCAACAGGTTAGATGTCCAACAGAAAGCAAAATCAGATATATGTTGCTTAAGGTGAGGCTCCAGTTGAACAGATTTACAAGTAATGTTACCACCCAGTGCTTCCTGAGGATGAACATTGCAGGTTTAGATAAAAGGATGAGTTCAGTCAAGGCACTTTTCTTCCTCTAACCTTGCCTTCCTCGTCTTACTTTGTGGGGTTTTATCCTACCTGATGGATCTAGGATATGTACTGGCATCTGTCAACTCTTAATTGCATGCCATCAGGTCAATTCTGATTTACAGTGACCTCTTCCAGAATTCCCTAGGTATAGAGTACTTAGAAGTGATTTATTATTCCCTTCTTCAGGGGCACTCTGGGACTGTGCAACTTGCTCAAGGCTACATAGGTTGGCTCTTTTTCTGGGAGGCACATTTGGGAACTGAACTCCTAACCTCTGGCTCCACAGCCAGGAACCCAACTCAGTCAACTATCCAGTCAATTGTCAACTCCTAGACCTTCATAAATATTAAAGACAGCAATAAGGGGAAAAAGACAGGCAAAGGAAAAAAAAATTAAACCAAGTGATTCATCACATCAGGAATAATCTAGCAGATGTAAAAAAGTAATTTCACTTCCCTTGACCCTCTGCAGATGATGAAGGAAAATGCTGAAATGACAGCAGATTGAACTATAAAGGGTCATTTGGCATTTGTATGTGGGAGCAATGCCAAATGGCACATTGCTCTTTTCCCCAAAAAACCCTTGTAGCACCAAAACAGCCAGTCTGGACAGGCCCTGTGATGACTAAAATTACCATTTTAGTTCTGCTGGACTTAGGGGTCTTGAGTTCCTCCTAAACCTTTGGGACAATGTCGTTCTGATACTGACAATAAGCTGAAAACAACTTCCTGCACTAGCGTAGGAACAGAGAACTCATTGGAAAGAAATACGCAGCAATATTTTGTAAATTCTCTCTCAAAGCACATTCTAGAGTTAGAGATGTCTCAAGTATGAATAGTATGTAAGAGACATATTTTGACAGGAGTACCCTCCAAGCAAGCCCCTTGGTGTGTATGCACAAACTGAAAGCACTTTAATCAAAATCTTTTTATCTGCACCCACAATGTCCGCAGGCCACATAGCCCAAATGAGGCACCTTTCAAAAACAGAAGAGTATTTTGAGATACAAAATCCCATAGCAAGCAAGCAAGCAAGCAAAAAGAAGAAGAAGTGCTTGTTACAAAGAAATGTGCAAAGCGGCTACAATCATCAAAGATAGAACAACTAATCTCTCCAGTGGTGATGGTGAGATTAGAACCTGCAGACTTTAATTATAACCTCACAGATACAATGAGGCACACACTTTACTTATTACATTAATCTCCTCCGTTTCTTTCAAGTTGCTCAAGGTGTTCTTGTAGTTTTCCTCTTTCCATTTTATCTTCACAACAACATCAGGAAGCCAAGAAAGCCAAGAGGTAGGGATTGGCCAAAAGGCACCACAAAGACCATTCCTTTCATGCCACCTCTTCTCTCTCTAGATAGTCAGGTATACACACTTCTGGTCAATCCAATAGTGACACAACACAGGATTCACTTTTCCTCTAATCCATGAATAAGGGGTAGAGATGGGATATTGATATTCCTTTATGAATACGCTGGACCCAGGTGAATGGGCAGCCTAGTCCTGCCTCACTGAACCAACCCGTCTACTTATGGGTCGCCACATGGTGCATGCAGCTGGCATCCTGCTCAGTGCGCCAATCCCAGACGTAGCCCAGCTGGGTCTTCTCCACCTCCCTGCACTGGTGGCGGCTCCAGCCAGGGGGCAGGATGACGCGTCTCCCCACTTAGCTGCTGAGTGGCCAGCAGCACAGGGAAGCAGAGAAGCACCAGCCGGGCTATGTCTGGGATTGGCATGATGAGCAGGACGCCGGCTGTATGTGCCGTATGGCAACCCATAAGTTGATGGGTCGGTTTGAGGAGGTAGGACTGGGCTGCCTGGCCACCTGTGTCTGGGATATTCATATTCATATACGAATATGAACATTCCATCTCTAATAAGGGGTAGTCCAAGGCTTTAAGACAGCTATTTACCTTGGGTAAAGTAGTTCCAAGGTGATCTCATATCATGTACAGATGAATGGTTTTCCGCCACTTACTTCCTAGAATTGAATCAACATGGTAGTGAAGCTTTAGGTGAGTAAGAAGGGAGAAGCTTCCCCCTTGAATGGTTCAGGAAATCGATACTTGAAATTTCCAGTCCAAATTCTAAGAAAAGGTTTAATGAAAGCATATATATATATGAAAAGGGAGAAAAGGAAAACAGGCTAGGTATATGAGAAAAATAATGAAACAGCATAATGTCTAACATACACTAACTCTGAGGACTTGTAATGAAGAGTTCACACCTCTAGACTCCTTGAGAAGTTGGGAGAAATGTTCTGAGGTAATGCTCCAAGTTGCTTAATAGTTTGACAGGATGATGTGGCAAAAAGTGGGCAATATGTGGACTGTGGGCTATATGCAGACCCCAGGGGCCCATATGTGGCCACTGGCATCCCAATTTTTTTTTAAAAAAATTAAAATGGCAGAGCCATAACTAGGGCAGAACAATCAGGGAAATGCTCTAGGGCACAGAATTTAGCAGGTACAATGGCTTCCTGTCATGATGCTATGCTGTTTTTATCTGTTCACACTTACAGTACCAGTAGCAGCCAAACCTCAGTGCTGCCTTATCTAGGTTCTTTATATCCCCTCCTTGCTTCTACACCACCACCCCCAATCTGTGAAGGCTGGTCAGGACTGGCAAACTGTCCCTCACACTGTGACATCGTTTCCCCAAGTTGCTCCTGGTTTCCACTAGCTTCTTGTTTTTAGAGAGAATGGTGCCCTGCCACAATTATTTGCATCAGAGGGAGGCAAATTTCTAAGAAACTTGTCTGAGCTGCTTCTCCATGTGTGTGTGTGTGTGTGTGTGTGTCTGTCTGTCTGTTTGAGGTGTGTGTGTCTCGGGGGTGGATGCTTCATGCCATACAAACCAGAGGAAGACAAATGTGGAGGTAGCTCTTCACAAGTCATCTGTCCTCACCTACTCCACCCTCTCTGAGCTGGCCAACTAAACTTGTTCTCTTCCACTCTTCTCTTAAAACTCTCTTTCACCTCTTGGAGTTAGTAACAGCTAATGAAATTGAGCTGGCTCCAAATAGGTTTCCCCCATTTCCCTGGGTGCAGTGCTGGAGTAGGAACACTTGAAGTGCTGGGGCAAAAGCTGTTGTTTCTTTTGCATCCACCATTCTGTGTGGGGGACACTAGATATATTGGGGCCACTAGCACAAGCACAAGCACAGCTGATGGGGACACGGGAGAGGGCCTTCTCGGTGGCAGCTCCCAGGCTATGGAACACTCTCCCTTGGGAGATCAGGATGGCCCCTTCCCTTTTATCCTTTTGAAAAAAGCTAAAGACCCATCTCTTCAGGCAGGCTTTTAACAATTACAACTGAATCCCTGAACTCCATTTTAGCAGATAATTTTAACCTTTTCCATGTTTTCATGTTTTAATATTTTAATTGTATTTTAAATCATATATTGTTTAATTTATATTTTAATATTTAACTTATTGTGTTTTTAAATTGTGTGAATTTTAATGTTGTGAGCCACTTTGGGTCCCTTGTTGGGAGAAATGCGGCATCATCATCATCATCATCATCATCATAAAGAGGAGAAAGCAGCTTTTTTGTTTTTGGTAAATAAATGTAAGAGAAAATGTTTGGCATAGGGATCATGGAAGCATCCACGATTCAGGGATCATTGTGTGGAGTCCCCAGACCTATGAAGGTTACTCACTCCTCAGTTCTTCTTACCTACCTACTATGTGCTATCTTTATTAGGTTTTGTAAAGGGAGGACTGAATCCACAAATTAACTTAGGTTGTAATCAGATGGCTTCCAAGGCCCTGGAAAGGGTTGATTTCACCGGAGCAATCTCCCTTAAAGCAACCCTTACATCTAATGAGGAATTCATTTGGCCCAGCCCCCCAAAGTAGAAGCCCTAGAGCTGGACCAAAAAGGTCCAGTTTGGGCACAGATCAGGGTCTGGCTGAAGTGCATGTCTCCATGCATCATGTGATTACCATGGGAAAGATCACAATGGACTGCTCCACAGGCAGTCCAGATTGCCCTTCTGGATGAGTCCTCCACTGAGGATGACCCAGAACTCCCCAGACATGATCGGGGGGAATGGGCAGATCCTGTGGATCCTTGGCTTCCAAGGGCTGCACTCCCACTTTTAAAGAAATTGAATAGGGGCAATATTCAGAGTTGTAACAAGCAGTTTTAGGTAAACACCCAGCAGAAGTGGCTCCATGCTTGAGATAGAGGAGAAGGCAGGATAAAGACATGAGCCTTGCTAGAGGCCTCCAAGCAAAGGGCTTGACTGAAGGAGAAGAATCCTCCCTCCTTGAGAACAGGAGGTCTCTATGAGGGAAAGCTCATCCTCTCAAAAAACCTCAGAGTGTTAACAGGCCGCTGAGGGATATCCACCTCCCTGGGTGCCTCCAGATGGCTGCTTCCTTGGAGTATGACTGTTAAATGGGAAGAGAACGAGTACCTTGTGAAAGAGATAACAATTGGTATGGGAATTTGATGCTATTGTCATCATTCAGTCCCCAATTGCTATTACAGCTTCCCTATCGTGTTTGCCTAGGCAGAGAAGCGGTAATTGGCACAGTCCTGATTTAAGAGACTGTGTTTCCAGAAAGTCTAAGGTTCAATTTCTGCATTTTCAGTAAGTGGGCGAGGAAATCTCTTGCCAGATACCAGGGCTCCTTCCACAGCTTTTTATTTATTTATTTTTTAGTTTGGTTTTCAAGAGGGGAGGGAGGAATCCATAGAAAGAGTGAAAGACCAAAATCCTTTTTAACAATTTTTTTTTAAATCCTCAGCAGTTTGCTGTGCATGCAGCTGTCTTTTTATTCTATTGTATGCAGGCGTGCCAGCGATATTCACCATTTTGGCTTAATGTATCCATCATGTACAGAAACACATCTGTATAAAGTATTCTTACCACAATAACTCATTTCTGTTAATCATGGCATTAATTTATATTGCTTTTAATGCATTCTAATATGGTCCTCTCAATTTTCTCCTGTACTCATGAGATGCAGATCACTTGCTGATCTTTGTCTTCAGATGTGTGAATATGATTTATTTAAAGCAATTGTCAAATTTCCTATCCATGATAGTCTTCTAAAATGTCTCTGGTGGAAACTTGTCTATGGAGCATTCCCAGAGTTACCCAGCTCATAGCTACACATCTGTTGTCTTTTCTGTGTGTTTTCCCAAGAAAAGAGATTAAAGACATAAGAACCAGTCCTGCTGGATCAGACCAAAAGATCTCACCAGCTCAGCATTCTATTCCCCACAGAGGCCAACTGCATGCTTACTGGAAGCTAACTAGGAGGACATGAGAGTAATACCTTCTCTAGCAGCTGGTATTATGTGGCATAATGAATATGGATTCATGTATCCTTGAATAAGTCTGCACAACTGTGGACAGAAATCTCCACCTAGAAACCCTAGCTTTTTAAAAAGATGGAAAAACAAAACCACACGTACTGCATCCTGATTTTTATATCACAAGGTATTCACTATCCACTTAGACAAGTGGAAAATCCCATTCTTAGAACAGAGCAATCTCCAGCTTGCACCAGCTTGTGACAGACATCACGTGGAGTGCCTCACCTGTGGAAGCAATGTGCTCTGCAAATCCCAACAGGATTCTGCCCCTTCTGTGGGATCAGTGGGTCTTATGAGGCACATTTGAGCTATACCTTCATCTCATTCCAGCCTTCATATTTATAAACAAACACAAATGATAATAAGCTTCTAGTAAGCGCCTTCCAAGGGAAACCAAACCTGGTGAGAGTGGCAGCCTTAGAATTCATCATCTGGCGAAGTGGGACGAGCATGGGAATAAGGGTTCCATCAGATGGCTGCAAAAGGGTTGCTTTAAAGGGAGTGATCCTCCTTAAAGCACGCCTTCTGTCTCCTGGGGAATTACCGAGCTCCACAAAGGAAGAGCTCTACAGCTGGACCAAAAAGGTTCAGGTGTGGATGGATTGGGGTCCAGCTGGAGTGCATTTCTCCATGTATGATTGCTGGGGAAGAGATCACAGTGGACCGCTTGACAAGCAGTCCAGATTGCAATCTATTTGTGTGTGTGTGTGTGTGATCATACCCTAATGAGAATAATGACCTGACTGTTTCTAAATACATGTTTGCAGCACAGTATGTGGAAATCTTGTTCAAACTGATATAAATGGCAAACTGTGTGCTATCCCATTTTTCATCAAGGTGATTCCAGTACAGTCAAAAAAGTCGTATCACATTAGGGATGTCTGGTAGCAGACAATTATAATACAACAAAGTGAAGCAAAACAAATACCATCAGAATTAAGAAACATTTCTTGCTTTCTTTTTGTGACCAACTCATAATCTGATGAGCATTTGCAGAAGAGTTTTTCTTTCCTTTGCTATGCTCAGTATCATCTAAAAGAAAGAGGGAGGAACCTGCTTTATTTGATACATGTTGCAAGATTCTGAGATGAGTGAAAAGGGGAAAGAAGCAACAAGAAGTAGAGCAACATGACTTGCAAACAGATAAATGCTTGAAGTCCTCTAAGAAGGAGAAGAAAAAATCTTATGTTATCACTGAAAATTGTGGACTCCTAGTTGATAGGCTGCACTGAGAATTTACCAAATACAGTAAGACCACAGTATCCATGGCATCACTACCTGTGGTTACACTTATCTGCTGCCTGAAAATATTAAATAAAATACCCCAGAAATATACATTTCTAAGGTGTATTACCAGAACTGGCCACTAGAAGGAACCAGAGACTATGCTATATAGCAGCAATGGCGAACCTACGGCATGTGTGCCACAGCTGGCATGCAGAGCCCTTTCTGCGGGCACGTGAGCCATAAGTCGCCGGATTGCTATTCCCCCCCCCCCCCGGTGGCCAAACCTCAAGAGGTGGCTGCAGCCGCGGTGCTGGTGCTTTGACAGGTGGCAGGCCAGGATCCGGAGCAGCTGGCACTGGTGGCGGATCTGGAGTGGGGTCTCGAGGCACCTCCGTGCCTGGGATTCCTCTTCCGCCGCCACTTCTGGTACCGCTGCCACCGCCGCCCGCTGGTTTTTTGTTTTTTTTCAGTTTGGGCACTCGGGCCCAAAAAGGTTCACCACCACTGCTATATAGAGTTTCTATATTTGCACTTTTCAGCATGCGCAGGGGCAGGGCTAGAACTGATCCCCTGCATATACTGTGATCCTACTGTACTGAAGCGACAAAAAAAGTGCCTGAAAACTTTTGTTATCACTTTAACAAAGAATGCCAGAAAAAGTGCAACGCTGTCATTTCTCATTTGTAGCTTTAAAGGGGTGGTGGGGAGAAAATCTTCACTTTTCGAAAACGCCATGTTCTTCTGATGTTGTAGTTCTCTGAAAACCCAATTACACTGGTCACTGTTTTGATCCAGGGTATTAGGTATGCCTCAGTGATTATACCACACCATTGTAATTCCATCTGCGAGAATTTTCATTGGAAAAGCCAGCCTCTAGCAACAGAAAGAAACAACCAGGAAGTAAGTGGGAGCAAAGCTATGCCATTTAGGGCCAATGTAAAAGACTCTTTCCTATTATTAACAGTAATACTAAAAATACTAGACTCCAATAGGCATTCTAGAAATAATCTACATTGGTCAAGGATAGCAATGACTGTAAAGCAATTGACTGGCTACAAGGAGTCATAAGCAAACAGCAGAAAAACGGGAAGTTGGGAGAAGATCAAGCCTTATCAGCTCTCATAGCCTCTTTTATAGGTTTCCATTGGCTTCACCCCATCCACTCAGAAATCAAAGTGCTTTGAGCATCAGGCATTTGCATCTGGTTCATCTTCATCACTGCCAGCCACATCTCTGCAATTAAAAGAATGGAGGAATAAGGAGCTTACAGATTCACTTTCTCCAGCTAAGGCCAGGCCTTGCTGGACGGAGGTATTGATCTGCAGGTCTGGCCTCTGTCGATAACTACATGCCACGGGGGTTAATTTAACTCCCCCTTCCATTTGGCACTGCCTCAGAAGCTTGGCAGAGAGAGGCTATAATTTATCCAGACCTCCAAAGACAGCAGTACATTTTCTTTGTCCTCTGTCTTCCTATTTTCCTCCATGCAGACTTGTTGAGCTACTTACAAGCTCTGTTTGTTTTCCAAAATTATTTTAGATTCATCTGTCCAAATGGAAATAGATCTCTGGAAGTTATACTTGCCGATAGAAAAAAAGCTTTTAAAAACCTGAAAATTTCAAGAGCCTTACAAGGTGGCTAGTTGCTTTATTATAAACATAGATACACAAATTGTATGCCACAGTTATGGATCTTCGTTATCATTATGCCATGCCCTGAACACAGAAGCCTCCCCAAGCAGGCAGAGATTATTTTGTCATCAAATGGCTGGAGCATTAGCCCAGGCACTGTTCTTGAAAGGGATGGGTTACAGACAGGACCCATGAAGGACCCATGATTTCTCTGGTGTAGTCTGTGGGTGCAAATCTATGATCTGACAGTAGTTTAGGGAGGATAACATCTAAAAATCTCAGAGTAGTTCTGTGACGCTAATGGGAGTGGGATACAAATTGAATAAACAAACAAACAAACAAAACAAAAAATCATATGAAATCATGTGGATCCATAAACGTATGAGTAAACTGGGTAAACTTACTAATGGGTAACTGGGTAAACCTACTCACAAGTAAACCAGGTAAAACATGCTTTAAGATCATTTAAAGCCACAAAGTGAAGAAACAGTAATTTCACAGCTTAAATGAGTGAGCTGCTGTATATTATTATCTTTTTTTAAAAAAAATAGCTTTAAATATATTTTCACAGGCAGAAGCTAAAAATGTGTGGCTAGGAAGAAGTTAGATGCTTTCTTTCACTCTGAAGGCCATGGCAGAGTCAAAAGTGACAAACACCTGCCCTGTGAGCTGACTCCAGACACATTCTGATTGGACAGAATGCTATGCTGTGCAAATAGTTCCTTTGGAATTCTCAGAAGTTATTTTAAAAAGGAGCAATTTCAGAAGATTTATGACTAATTAAAAACTCTGAATTAGAGCCATGAATGGACAAAAATGTGGACAAAAAAGAGGTTAAAACGGAGCTTTTTTCCCCAGGTATGCAACTTTTGTATTATGTTGTTCACCTCGTTTCAATTACCTGTAGATGTATGGTGCTTGTGTCCTTATGGGGTAAAACAGTGTTGTTGTTGTTGTTGTTTAGTCGTTGAGTCGTGTCCGACTCTTCATGACCCCATGGACCAGAGCACGCCAGGCCCTCCTGTCTTCCACTGCCTCCCGGAGTTGGGTCAAATTCATGTTGGTAGCTTCAGTGACACTGTCTAACCATCTCGTCCTCTGTCGTCCCCTTCTCCTCTTGAACTCACACGTTCCCAGCAACAGGGTCTTTTCCAGGGAGTCTTCTCTTCTCATGAGATGGCCAAAGGATTGAAGCCTCAGCTTTAGGATCTGTCCTTCCAGTGAGCACTCAGGGTTGATTTCCTTTAGAATTGATAGGTTTATTCTCCTTGCAGTCCAGGGGACTCTCAAGAGTCTCCTCCAACACCACAATTCAAAAGCATCAATTCTTCGGCGGTCAGTCTTCTTTATGGTCCAGCTCTCAATTCCATACATCGCTACTGGAAAAACCATAGCTTTGACTATTCTGACCTTTGTCAGCAAGGTGATGTCTCTGCTTTTTAAGATGCTGTCTAGGTTTGTCATCGCTTTCCTCCCAAGAAGCAGGCGTCTTTTAATTTCGTGGCTGCTGTCACCATCTGCGGTGATCATGGAGCCCAAGAAAGTAAACTCTGTCACTGCCTCCATATCTTCCCCTTCTATTTGCCAGGAGGTGATGGGGCCAGTGGCCATGATCTTAGTTTTTTTGATGTTGAGCTTCAGACCATTTTTGGCGCTCTCCTCTTTCACCCTCATTAAGAGGTTCTTTAATTCCTCCTCACTTTCTGCCGTCAGAGTGGTATCATCTGCTTATCTGAGGTTGTTGATATTTCTTCTGGCAATCTTAATTCCGGCTTGGGATTCATCCAGTCCTGCCGTTCGCATGATGTATTCTGCATATAAGTTAAATAAGCAGGGAGACAATATACAGCCTTGTCGTACTCCTTTCCCAATTTTGAACCAATCAGTTGTTCCATATCCAGTTCTAACTGTTGCTTCCTGTCCTACATATAGATTTCTCAGGAGATAGATAAGGTGGTCAGGCACTCCCATTTCTTTAAGAATTTGCCATAGTTTGTTGTGGTCGACAGAGTCAAAAGCTTTTGCGTAGTCAATGAAGCAGAAATAGATGTTTTTCTGGAACTCTCTGTCTTTCTCCATAATCCAGCGCATGTTAGCAATTTGGTCTCTAGTTCCTCTGCCCCTTCGAAATCCAGCTTGTACTTCTGGCAGTTCTCGGTCCACATACTGCTGAAGCCTACCTTGTAGGATTTTGAGCATAACCTTGCTAGCGTGTGAAATGAGTGCAATTGTACGGTAGTTGGAGCATTCTTTGGCACTGCCCTTCTTTGGGATTGGGATGTAGACTGATCTTTTCCAATCCTCTGGCCACTGCTGAGTTTTCCAAACTTGCTGGCATATTGAGTGTAGCGCCTCAACAGCGTCATCTTTTAAGATTTTAAATAGTTCAACTGGAATGCCATCACCTCCACTGGCCTTGTTGTTAGCCATGCTTTCTAAGGCCCACTTGACTTCACTCTCCAGGATGTCTGGCTCAAGGTCAGCAACCACACTATCTGGGTTGTCTGGGACATCCAAATCTTTCTGGTATAATTGTACTCTTGCCACCTCTTCTTGATGTCTTCTGCTTCTGTGAGGTCCCTGCCATTTTTGTCCTTTATCATGTCCATCTTTGCACAAAATGTTCCTTTAATATCTCCAATTTTCTTGAACAGATCTCTGGTTTTTCCCTTTCTATTATTTTCCTCTATTTCTTTTCACTGTTCATTTAAGAAGGCCCTCTTGTCTCTCCTTGCTATTCTTTGGAAGTCTGCATTCCATTTTCTGTAACTTTCCCTATCTCCCTTGCATTTTGTTTCCCTTCTCTTCTCTGCTATTTGTAAGGCTTCATTGGACAGCCACTTTGCTTTCTTGCATTTCCTTTTCTTTGAGATGGTTTTTGTTGCTGCCTCCTGTACAATGTTACAGGCCTCCATCCATAGTTCTTCAGGCACTCTGTCCACCAAATCTAGTTCCTTAAATCTGTTCTTCTCTTCCACTGTGTATTCATAAGGGATTTGATTTAGATTATACCTGACTAGCCCAGTGGTTTTTCCTACTTTCTTCAGTTTAAGCTTGAATTTTGCTATGAGAAGCTGATGATCAGAGCCACAATCAGCTCCAGGTCTTGTTTCTGCTGACTGTATAGAGCTTCTCCATCTTTGGCTGCAGAGAATATAATCAATCTGATTTCGGTATTGCCCATCTGGTGATGTCCATGTGTAGAGTCGCCTCTTGTGTTGTTGGAAAAGAGTGTTTGTGATGACCAGCTTGTTCTCTTGACAAAACTCTATTAGCCTTTGCCCTGCTTCATTTTGAACTCCAAGGCCAAACTTACCTGTTGTTCCTTTTATCTCTTGACTCCCTACTTTAGCATTCCAATCCCCTATAATGAGAAGAACATCTTTCTTTGGTGTCAGTTCTAGAAGGTGTTGTAAGTCTTCATAGAATTGGTCAATTTCAGCCTCTTCAGCATCGGTGGTTGGTGCATAAACTTGGATTGCTGTGATGTTGAAAGGTCTGCCTTGGATAACTGTGATGTTGAAAGGTCTGCCTTTAATTACTGTGATGTTGAAAGGTCTGCCTTGGATTCGTATTGAAATCATTCTATCATTTTTGAGATTATATACCAGTACAACTTTTCCCACTCTTTTGTTGACTATGAGGGTTACTCCATTTCTTCTACGGGATTCTTGCTCACAATAGTAGATATGATAATCGTCTGAATTGAATTCGCCCATTCCCGTCCATTTTAGTTCGCTGACGCCCAGGATGTCAATGTTGATTCTTGCCATCTCCTGTTTGACCACATCCAACTTACCAAGGTTCATAGATCTTACATTCCAGGTTCCTATGCAGTATTTTTCTTTGCAGCATCGGACTTTCCTTTCACTTCCAGGCGCGTCCGCAGCTGAGCGTCCTTTCGGCTTTGGCCCAACCACTTCATTAGCACTGGAGCTACTTGTAGTTGTCTTCCGCTCTTCCTCAGTAGCATGTTGGACGCCTTCCGACCTGAGGGGTTCATCTTCCAGCGTCATATCTTTTAGCCTTTTGTTTCTGTTCATGGGGTTTTCTTGGCAAAGATACCGGAGTGGCTTGCCAGTTCCTGCTCCAGGTGGATCGCGTTTAGTCAGAACTCTCTACTATGACCTGTCCATCTTGGGTGTCCCTGCACGGTATAGCCCATAGCTTCTCTGAATTACTCAAGCCCCTTCGCCACGACAAGGCAGCAATCCATGAAGAGGAAAACAGTGTTACTTTTTTAAAAATCACAACTCAAAAACCAGATGTCCCCAAATTTGGCACAGAGCAGGAGCAGACTTTGGTGCTGATCTGAGGTCCAGTTTCATAGTTATAATGTTTTTTGGGGGGGCACTCCACCTTTTGATTTTGCTTATACAATGCTTTTTGCTGTGCTTCTGCAAAATATATGGCTATACGGTAGCCATAAAACACCTATGGAACTCTAGGCCTTGCCAGACTTGTTTAGAGATATAGTCTTAGACTAGAGAAACAACATGAAGTACAGAGAATAATCTATATAGAGTATGCTTCGTGTTTAATCTGTGCTCACATATTTACTTACAAAAACATTAGTACTGGATTTCCAGTAACTTCTTACATTTGCTTCTACTTCTAAATCTGAAACAAGTTGGGGGACAACAATAATTCACAAGAACACACAGGCCTAGCATACATGTCACAATCACCATGTAGATGCCACTTTACGTGGCAGGGAACATAGAAGAGAATAGAAGAAGTTGAGGCAGGCCATTGATCCATCTTGGCCAATACTATCAACATTAATAAGCAGCAGTGGCTTTCCAAGATTTTTTTAAAAAACATTTTATTAGTTTTTCAGTCTATCTACATTCAATTCGTGCTTGTTAAACATTGTGTTACATGGGTTGCTTATAATTATTTGTTTTTTGCGTCTTGGTGTCTTAGTTGTCTCTTCAAAATCTATACATTTTTTAAACATTTAAACCGTTCATGTGTGTATTTTAGCATACAATATTGGCTACTATCATAATATTGCTCTCATAGTATACAATGTTCTCAAAATCCTCTAATAACATACCTAATAAAAGTAATTCTGGTTCCAAATCTATATAATTTTGAGGTTATTTAACCGACGAACTTTGTATTTTATACCAATAATAACTGAGTAGGTTCCTAACACATAATAGATGTTATCTAAAGCATTTTATACAGATTTTCTTTATATAATTGTTGAGCCATTTCTATCTCCACATTTTCTATCATGTCTATATCAATATCATATCTAATGTATATTCATTAAGTACTATTTGTTTTGCCCCATCCTTATATCTAGCTTCAATTTACCTTAAAAACCACCGTGTTGTGCCTTTACCCTGATTAGTGATCCCTTATTTCAGTTTAATTCCCTTTTTAATATATAAGATATGCCCCTTTACAATTCCAGAAGTTAGGTATATACATGCTTTCAACGTTGAGGGCCACCTTAATATTTTTCCCTTTTTTATCTTTCTAAGTAACTCCTTCTCTTATTTGTCTTTTCCCAATTCTTGTTTCTCTCTCTCTAAACATTCTGCCGTCCCTTGTGTCATCTGAAAACATTTTATACACTTGATCTATCTCCAATAGATCTTTATGCACTTGATCTATCTCCAATAGATCTTCCAGGCTATTTTTAATTAATTCTGCTGATTTTCTCCCCTTATCTTCCCTTAACACAGCTAAAATTCTCCTCGGCTCTAGGGTTAGAATTAAATCTCCTAAATTTTCTCCTCTGATTTCCTCCAGCCCTTCCTTTGGTTGGCATACATCACCCACCACCCTCACATTTCCTTGTTAATTATTCCCTGTCTCCTGTTGAATATAGTCCTTATTTACTTTTTCCTTGAATGATTTCACCTCTTCATTATGGGATCTCACTATTTCTAGAATTGCTTGAAGGGTAGATTTTGTTTTATCCCAAAATTTCCCTTGTTGTAGCATTATGTACCAAGATGCCAAGTACTTGTATTTCAAGTGAATGATGTCCAGTAGCTTAGAGCAGTCAGTACAGTGCCATCAATAATTGCTTCCATAAGTCAATTTTAGTAAATTGATCACTTTTAGGGTTAATTTTGAATCCAGTCTCTGACGTAGGTTGACAGCCCCATTCACTCGATGTTTGTATTAGACTTTCCAAAGTTAAATGTCTATGTTTTAGTCAGTTCTCAGGAAAAAAAGGAAAGTCAAAACAGAGTTCCAAGTTTGAGTATTAAAGGTCATGTTCTGGGCTTTTTGCCAACACTGTAGATAGCCATAACAAACAGTTTAATTCCCAGCGTTGTTTGGCTAAAATAATTTTAAGAGGAAAATTTCTTAAGTTTAACGCCCAAGTAATACCAAACTTCCTTCCTTGAAGTATAATTAAGTGTTTAATTAATGTCCAATTTATTTTCTTTGCGTCTCTTTGTGTCTCTTTCCCCTTCTCCAGATCCACCGCTGCTCTATTTAGTGGTGCGGCTAAGAGACACTTATTTCTGTTAAAGGGATTATTCCATCCAGGGATAATCATAGAGCAGTATAGTTAAGATTTTGTATCTCACCCGGTGGTAACGACGATGTTAAAACTGGCTGATTTATTGCTTCTTCATTTGCCGGCTGCCGACGACTTGCAAGCAAGCTAATTCAGCTGCTTGTTTCCGCCTGCTGGTTGATTGGGGAGTTTCCTGGATCAAACGTGGGTAACCGCCGTCCCGTCCCCCCCCCCGTGATCAACAGGCTTCTCCCCCATTTCACCACCTCTTTGAGGTGGTTTTAACCCGCTGGGGGCCCCCAAACAGGTCGGAATTCAGCCCAGGGGATGGAGCTCTGTCCTCCTGCTGCTGTCTTGTCGCAGCGTCAAGCTTGAAGTCCTGGCTTTCCAAGATTAACCACCTGGCTCCACCTGGAGATCCAGGTATTTCCTGGTGGTCTTCCATCCAAGTAGTAACCTTGGATCCCCAGATGTTCTTGGACTAAAACTCCCAGAATCCTTCACTACTAGCTGTGCTGGCCAGGATTTCTGGGAGTTGTAGAGGTTTGACAAGCACTGACAAGTGCTGACACTTCTCTTATTTTTGTTCCAAGTTACAAAATGGTTATTCAACAAGGCCTTCAGGGATTAAGAGTCATTGCTTTAATAGGCTTTGGGACCTTCTGTACTGTGATTTGTTTTAATCTATTGTGTACTTTTCAATGTTTTAAAATGGTTTTAGAATACTGAACAATTTTATATTGTTTTCATTGATGTACCTTGGGCTCTTAGGATATGGTATGGAATACAAATGTCACAGATAGATAGATAGATAGATAGATAGATAGATAGATAGATAGATAGATAGATAGATAGATAGATAGATAGATAGATAGATAGATAGATAGATAGATAGATAGATAGAAGGCCTTCCCCCTTTCCAGTTAACTCCTATTACTCTTTTTTCTTTTTCCACTATAATACACCTTGTTTCTTGCCATCTTTGGGAAAATTATGTTATGTTATGTGTATGTTATCTGTTTATTGTTTTTAGTGTGTGTTGTAAGCCGCCTAGAGTGGTCACAATTGACCAGATAGGCGGGGTATAAATGAAATAAATAGATAGATAGATAGATAGATAGATAGATAGATAGATAGATAGATAGATAGATAGATAGATAGATAGATAGATAGATAGATAGATAGATAGATAGATAGATAGAGCTGAACCTTTTGAAGCCTTTAAGGTGCAGCATAGACATATGAGGTTGAGCGAAACTCCAGGCAAAAGAAGCTTTGTGGTTTTTTCCCCTAATAAGATCATCATAATGCATTTCGTTATTATATAAGTAAATATTTTTAAATACCACATTCATACATCTCATCTTCAAACTCTCCCCTCATGTAATTCCTCTATCAATTGCCCAATTACCTATAGTTGCATTAACCTTGCACTAACAACAACAACAAAAATTAGATAGAACTACAATTCTGCATTCAATCAGCACATGAGAATGTTATACTTCTCATACTAACTTGTACAGTAATTCAGCGATCTGTAAGAGTTTCTCTGTTACTATATATCAGAAGTTCTTATTGCACTGGTACCTATGGACACAGTGAAATTGTTGGTGCAATTTTAGAAACCCTTCAAGAAAAGGCTGCCTCCGTACAAGCAGTCTTACCTTCACTGTTGACCAGTCCAATCTAATTTTGCTGTGCCAACGTTTTGCACCTCAAGAGAGACTGTATGTTGTAACTTCTCCAAAGTGTCTGAAGTTGAGATCTTGAGTCCTAAAACTAACGATTATAGTCCAAAAATTGATTCCAAGGGCAGCTACTGTATTCCTTCATTTTCATTATATTCTGGCAATAAACAAAACAGCAGGTAGCAATTTAATTTTTTTTAAAGGTATATCGCACAACACTACTGTATGTAGTCTAAAAATTGGCATGTACGATTCCTTTATATGAAGTGACTAGGCCTCTTTCTTGTGTCAGAAGCACGACAGCACAATTAATAAACATATCAGATAATTTTCACCCAATAATGGGCAACGTTAAGAGCATTTGGATGCACATGCTTATAAAATCCATTGTGCTCTGACAGAAAGGGGGGAAATGGAATAGTTCTTTGTTGATTTCCAGTGACAGACATGAGGATTTGATTTCCGAACAAGACTGAAATCCATGTCAACTCAGACAGTTATAGGTCTGGAGCAAACTGTGTTGTCTTCTAAATCACTGAATAAGAGTCCCAACCAAATATTGGTGGGAGTAGTTGCCCTTATGCTTAGGGCCATGTTAATATTCTACATCATATCGTATTTCATGTCATTCTTCCATGTCCCATTACTGTGAGGGCATTTTAGACTGCCATTTTAGGGTCCAGATTCAGAGTATATGCTGACTTCTAAGTATTTATTTCACTGATCTCAATATTCTATTACCACAATAGGCTGATTTAGTTATTCAGCCATTTTATTGAGTTTTCCCAGCCCATGAATTCAGAATAAAATTAAGATAATTGGTTACAAAAACAATAGTTTCAGACTTAAGGAACTGATTGTTACGACAAAAGAAAGTTTCTATGAATCGCTGTTAATCTAAAAAAAGAAAGAAATATAATGGGATTAAATGAAACAATAAATTTAGCACGTAAAGGATTATTAAAATTTTGAATGTAAATGTATATGAATAATTGTGTGGTTAAAATATTCTTATCTATGCCATATTAGCAAAGAGACATTTAAAAAGAAATGTTTTTTTTAAGGTTTCCAACTTCTTATGAAATTGTCCAAAGTTACTCATAGGATGAGATTTTACACTAGACAGGTTCAGAAATTACTATTATCCTGAATAGTTTTAATAGGTAAGAATCACTAACTGATTATTTATAATTTAGAACATGAAATGTGTTATAGCGTTAAGTGTCAAGAAGATCATAAGGATAGGCCTTTCTCCTGGTTCCACTATCATTTTCACAGGTGTGTTTGGTGGGGAACATGGCAGAGGGCCTTCTCTGTTCCTGCTCCTAGACGTTGGAACTCCCTTCCACAAGAGGCCAAACTGGCCCCATCTTTGCTGTCTGTCTGTAAGCAGGTGAGGACCTTTATCTTTAGGCAAGCTTTTTTTCAGTGGCTGGCTGCCTGAGTGGGGATTTTTAATGGATTGTTGTGCCTCACTGCTTTGAATGTGTTTTTGTTATTGTTTTTGTTTACTGTTACCAAGTGGTATTTATTTGACCCTTTTTAGTATTTGTACACTTACTGTTTTTAGCTTCAAAACTGTGTTTTAATGATATAAACAAGCTTGGGTCCTTTTTAAGGAGAATGGTGGGGTAAAATATTTTAAATAAGTAAATAAATAAATAATAATGCTTTATTATTTGGTATAAGGTGTCTGGTATATAAGGTATCTGGTATACTCCTGAAGTGGTGCGGGGGTCCCTTTTATCCTTTGCTGACTGTAACATTTGTTGTATTTTTGCGGTGGGCCTGAATACTGTTTGCAGGTTGTGTTTTTTCAAAAGTTTCCCCATGTGGTCCATGACCCCTTTGATGTATGGCAGAAATACTTTATTTGTGGGTGGCTGTTTTTCTTCTTCAGTTCGGTGTTGTTTTCTTGGTTTGATGGCTCTTGTGATTTCATTCTTGGAATAGCCATTTGCCTGTAGGGCCCAATTCAGATGGTTGAGTTCGGTGCTGAGAAATTGAGCTTCACAGTTCCGATTCGCACGGTCTACCAGTGTTTTGATTATGTCTCTTTTTTGTTGTCAGTGGTGGTTGGAGTTTTTATGTAGGTACCGGTCTGTGTGGGTGGGTTTTCTGTAGACCTTGTGTCCCAATAGGAGGTCAGGTTTGTGTATGACCATGACATCTAAGAAAGGGAGTTAGCCCTCTATTTCTTTTTCCATGGTGAATTGTATATCTGGGTGGATGCTATTGAGATGGTTTAGAAATTCTTCCAGTTTTTCTTCACCGTGGTTCCAAATTGCAAAGGTGTCACCCACGTATCGGAACCAGACTGTGGTTCTGCAGGAGTATACCGGATACCTTGCAGTTGTGGCCAGGTATACATTGGGACCACAAAACGCAGCATCCACACCAGAATCAAAGAACATGAAAGGCACTGCAGACTAAAACAACCGAAAAAATCGGCAGTAGCTGAACATGCCCTGAAACAATCTGGACATGAAATCCTATTTCAAAACACAGAAGTACTGGACAACACCAGCAATCATTATGTTAGACTGCACAGGGAAGCCATTGAAATCCACAAACATCAGCACAGCTTCAACAAAAAAGAAGAAAGTCGAAAACTCAACAAAGCCTGGCTCCCAGCACTGAAAAATACAGCCTGCAAAAAGGTCAATGAACTCTACCCAGCCACAAGGACCTGTGATCACTGCACACAAAAGACTAGCTAACAACACCCATCAATCACAGTGACAGATCATCTCCCCCCTTATCACAACAATACACCCATAACAAAAACCACGCTGATCACCATAATCACCCTATCTCTTGAAAAGGACAAAATACTCAGCTATCCCACACACTACACCAGAACACAGACAGAGTTCTAACTCCTGTCCTCTGAAGATGCCGGCCACAGAGACTGGCGAAACGTTAGGAAGAAAAACCTCCAGAACACGGCCAAACAGCCCGAAAAACCTACAACAACAATCAGATCCTGGCCGTGAAAGCCTTTAAGAATACAAAATAATAAAGCCTTACCACCCTAAATACACCAAATTAATAAGACGTCTTGTGATACTATCATAATCTTATCTATAACTATCCTCCTTTTTCTGTCCGAAAAAGTGAAAAAATCCTCCAGGATTGGATTGCTAATAGCAATTCCCACCCACACCCCCATTATAGTCTCTCCCTGGGCTAGATCCATATTTTAGAACTGCACCTGGCTCCTTCTATAGACATAGACAGAGAATCACATTCAGCCACAATTAACTAAAGGGTTGTTGAAGCAGGTGTGCAAACTAGATAGGGTGACTGACATCACGTCCCACTTTGTGAGAGAACAGTTCCTCTAATGATTATATGACAATAAAGATAAACTCAAGAAACCAAACAAACCTGATCAGGTTTTGAGAGGCAGAACAAGGGGCGAAGGAAGAGACGATTAAATGCCATTCGTAAATGAGCAAAAGTTTGACACAGCCTACAGGGACGAGATGACATTCACTCTTCAAGGTCAACAGGGACTTGTTTGGCTCTTGAGCAAAGAGTGGGGGTAGGGCAAAGCAAGGCATTTATCCTCATACCAACAGCAGACTGGTAAACGGAGCTGACTATCACCTAAGGTGCATTTTATTAACAGAAAACATGCATACAGGCCAGGGAGAATGCTTATGAATAAGGCAAACTCTTTTAGAATAAACAAATCTGCAGCCAGAATAATTACTTTTCTGGACTAGAATTCCCATAATCCTCAGGCAGCATTAGAATCTCTCTGTGAGATATACTCCTCGGGTTTCTTAGTCTGGACTCTGGAATCTATGGAAGCCCAAATTCCCACAGTTAATGTACACTTAGGTTTGCAAAGGAACTGATATTTCAGCCTGACAGATGAGACTCTCTTTTCAACAGTCTTGTGCAGACAGTGTACCTAAGATGCTATATAATGGCCTTTTTTGTGCCATCATTCACGCCTTCCAGTGCAGTGCTTACAACTCTAAGTAGGACAATTCTGCATTCTACGATTATAATTTTATTGACAGATGGGGATATAACAGTTATGCCTAATGTATCCCTAAGGATTGATAATTGAACATAGACTGTGCTCTAAAATGGGGAGATTGGCCTTAAATGCATCTAAATCTTTTAAATGGACTGGAAGGTGATGGGCTGGAAGGTAGAGGAAGGAGAATTATGTATCAGGTATGAATATAAAATGTATTCTCATTTTACCAGCCCTAGTAAAATGTAACTGCTCTAGCCAATGCCTTGCCAGAGTTTTCAGATAAGTACAGCAAACAAAAAATGGAATGAACAAGAAGAAGCTGATGGTTTCCTGAGCTTTAGAATCCCTCACTTGCTTGTTTCACCTTCAAAGCATATTGCTCCATGAACTATACCTCAGGCCCTGGTCACACGAGGTAAATGTTTTCTTCTTCTTCCAATACTTTCCGTATTTCTGTTGTACTGAATTGTGGTCACATGGTTTATATCCCAGGATGAGCACCGCGCCCTAGAATCGGACACAACTGGACTAAATGTCAAGGGGAACCTTAACCTTATATGAATCACTATGGCTGGCTACACCATGGTACCGGTATATTTTATCTCTTGCTTCAAGGGGCAAGTTAGCCTCTTGATTTATATATATATATAATAATAATATTTATCAATACATCCATATATCAGAAACAAGGCTCCCTCTAAGGTGTGTGACTGCGCGTGGGCGGTTGCCTCCGCCTCCTTCTCCGGACAGCTTTCCTCCTTCCCTGTGCACCCACAGCGATTGTTTTCAGCCCCTTTTATACCAGTCGCAACAGAACCTCACACGGGGGTGGTGGTGGAGTTGCACAGTGGGGGGGGGGGGGTTTGGAAATTAGAGGGAACATTGATTGGGAAGGGGTTTCTGTTTAGGAAAGTGTCCCTCGATTGCACTGGCTGCTCCTGCAGAAATGCATTGCACACAATGGACTTGGGAAATCCGTCAGCAGTACTGGCACTCTCTCTCTCTCTCTCTCTCTCTCTCTCTCTCTCTCACACACACACACACACACACACGGTGACATTGGCATACCAACATTTCAATGTATCTTCCCATAGAATAATAATAAAAAATATTACTCGGCAGTAATGTAATGGCAGAGCCCCCCTCCCCCCCGGGTGACATACATTTACCAATGTATTGATGTATCAGGCATGAAATTTTAAAAAAAATGCGGTAATGGCAGCCACCTTCCTGACTTTGATTCTGAAAAGAAGCGGGACAGGGTGTGCACACAGGCAATCCCGGTAAGGAATGCACCGGTCCAACAAAGGTACAAAATAACACAACCCTCTTGGCACCTCATTCAAGCCCTCTTCTCTGAAGTACAACCCACTTCCCAAACTAGGTAACAGCCAGCAACAGCTATGAATATTTTAATATAATATCATAAAAACAGGAAGAGGGGGGGAACCACCCTCTTGTCAGCCAGAATCAATGGCCAGAATCTTATTGGTGTTTGCATATGGGTTGAGTAACTTGTTGTGGCTAATTGCTGGTAATTGACAATGAGCAAGGTTGCCATTTGGCTGTGCAATCATGTGCGGGACCAGGCACATGACTGAAATGCACCCTGGCATCTTGTCAATTAGTCATGGAACACTGTATAGACTGTACACGAACACCAATAGGAATCTGGCCAGTGCTTTTAAAAAGTAATATTTTAACTTCAACTTCAGTTATTCTGCTAGAGCCAGAGAAGTATATTAGGATGATCTGAGGACCATTTTCTTTCCCTGCTCTTTCTGCTTCCCACCTCCCTTCCTCCTCACTGATTTAATATAATTCATGGCCTGACAGGCGTAATGCAGAAAAAGTACAGCCACTGACTGGAGAGAGAAGCATCTTGCTTTTTGAATGGGATTCTCGCATGAAGGTAGGTAGAAGTTAAAAGGGAAAGGGAGCATGTGATGATGATAGAGTGATGGGAGAAATTTTAAGGGCCCAACTTCCATGAGGTTAAACTAATGGACCTGTCAGTTTTTGCAAACAGTCATGATTTAAAAATACACAAAAAGCTAGTCATGGCTTTTCAGTATGCTCCATTTACTTCTTTGTTTTATTATAACCCATCCCATCCAGAAGCATCAGCAACAATAAAAACATAAAACCAAGGAGTTACAATGGAAGAAAACCAAACAGTAGTAAAACGGCCAAATCCTTAAAACACTACATGTATAAAAACTCAGTTTCCACATCACATCACATCAGCCAGTGGTGATCCAAATCTAAGGTTAGCGTTACCCACTGGCAGTGCTAACCTTGGCACCAAAACAGTCCACGGTCTGTGCGATCACCTAATCCAAACAAACGTGTAAAATACGCTGCGAATCCAGCTCTGATTCAGGTTGCCAGTGTAGTTCCAGCCTTACTGTACTCACCCAATGAGAGGCACCAATCGTTTTTGGAGCTTTTGAGAGGCTAGAAGAACAAGAACAAACATGCTCCAATCCAACTTCAAGTCTTTGCTGCTTTCTGCCCATAATGGTGTCATCTGCATATCTTAAATTATTGATATGGCTTCCACTAATTTTCACTCCCTCTTGATCTCAATCTAATACAGCTTTCAATATGACATATTCTGTGTACAGATTAAACAGATAGGGAGAGAAAATACTGAGGTACACTCACACTCATTTCTTTCAGAACAATCCATAGCTTCTTGTGAAGCTTTGCTGTCGTCTACAAAGCATAAACTGAACTGAAGTTCTTTGGTGTGTTCTGGTAGCCAGTGCGTATTTGCTATATGATCTCTAGTGCCTCTTCCTTTTCAGAATCCAGCCTGAACATCAGGCATTTTTCATTCTATATAGGGGATAGTCTTTTTTGCAACATCTCGATCACCACTTTGCTTACATGGGAAATTAATGCCCTCCTTGGTGTCTCCCTTCTTGGGGTTTGGAATATATGTTGAACACTTCTAATCTGTAAGCCATTAATTTGTTTTCTATATATTTTGGCATATTCTTGTTAGGATTTTGACAGCTTGGAATAGTTCTATCAGTGTCCCATCTACTCTTGTATTTTATTTCTTTCACGCGCTTTCAGAGCAGCTTTCACTCACTTTCTAAAATTGCAGGTTCTTTATCATTGGATTCCTCTTCAGAGGAATCTGTTATCCTTTTCTCTGCTTTGTATAGGTCTTCAGTGTATTGTTTCAACCCTCTTTTCATTTTATCCTGATCAGATAGTATGTTCCCCTGCTGGTCTTTTAGCATTACAAGTCTAGGCTTAAATTCCCCTCTGATTTCTTGGATCATCTGGAAGATCTTTCTTGTTTTTCCTCTTTTGTTGTTCTCTTCCATTTCTTTGGTCATTGTAATAGTTCTCTTTGTCTCTATGTGATAGATGCTGAAAAACTGTATTCAGAATTGTGACTCTATTTTTCTGTTACCTTTAACTTTTGCTTTTCACCTGTCCTTTACAATTCTGTTTCTTCTATCACCCATCTGTGCTTTTCCCCCCTTTTATCTAATAGAATTATCTTTTCTCATCTTTTCCTCATAATATCTCTGGTTTCAATCCATATTTCCTCTGGTTTGCAGTCAGTTAGTTTAGTAATGCAAATCTATTCCTTATATGGGCATCAAATTAAAAAATGTTGTTCAAATTATATTTTGGCACTAAGATGTTTTTAATAGCTTTTTCCACCTTTACTCTAATTTTTTATATTAACATTTTTTTAAAAAAAATATTAACAACTGTAACTCTAACCCAATCTCCTCATCTTGTTTTGGCTGAAAGAATACAGCCTCTCCATCTCCTACTTCTAATTGTTTGCTATGTGCCGTCAAGTTGGAACCCACTTATAATTACCATAATAGGGCTTTCAAAGTAAGTGAGATATTTAAGGAGTGGTTTTACCAGTTCCACACCCTCAGTGCATTTCCATGGCTGAGCGGAATTTGAACCCAAGTTTCCTAGTCCATCACGCTATCTACTACACTGAACTAGGTATCCCTACTTCTAATTACATAGCCTATTTAATTTTTGCATTGGCCATCTGGTGATGTCCATGTATATAGCCGTCTGTTCAGTTGCTTGAAGCATGTCTTTGCAGTAAAGAGAATATTGGCTTCACAAAATTCTATGAGTCATTCTCCTGCTTCGTTCCTGACCCTTAGGCCAAATTCTCTGATAACATATGGTTCTGTTTTGTTTCCTGATTTTGCATTCCAGTCACCTATGATTAACAGCATGTCCTGTTTTGGTGCGTGATCCTGGATACTTGCCTAAAAGGCTTTGATTTCTTCTTATTCAGCGTCTGCAGTTGGAGCATAGACTTGAATCATGGTTATGTTGATACATTTTTCAAGATGTTTGATTGGTATTATTCTGTCAGATATGGCATCATAGCACCTAACTGCCTTTGCTACATCTTGCCTCAGTATTAGAGCCACTCCATTTCTTCTGAGTTTGTCATTTCCAAAGTGAAACAATTTGTAGTTGCCTGACTGAAAATTTCCTATTCCAGTCCACTTAGTTCATCACACAAAATACTGCCATGTTTAAACATGAATGTGTATGCAGCAATGAACGAGATAACGTTTAATCTAGACAAAATGGAGATATTGTTATTAACAGGTGGTTCATCTGATTTAAGGTGATTTAAGAGATCAGTCCATTTTGGTAGGAATTTCATTTCCTCTGAAAATTCAGATGATAAATCTGGAAATGCAATTAAATCTGGCCCTGGAGCATTGAAAATGCAAAGCATTTTTCAGCAACATAGGTGCTCCCTCTTAGACAATGAGATAGTCTGGACACAAAACACACATGTTCTGGCCATTTAGACTACTGTAATATATTGTACAGGGGGTTGCCTTTGAAGACTGTATAGAACCTACGGTTCCACATGCAACAGCTACAATGCTAAGTGAGTATATGGACCATATCTTGCGAGTTTTGAAACAACTACACTGTCTTCCAGATTATTGGTGAGGGAGAAGTCTTTAACTAAGACCCCCTGTGTTGATTGTGATGGGTACAAAGAATTTCAGTAAAAATAGGACTATAAGGCTGGCTTTTCTTTGCATCCTTCCTACATATATCTAAGATGACTTAAAGGTACAGTACATGATTAATGGTTCAATTCCTTTTTTAAAAAACATAGTATATAAAATAAAGAGCTGGATTCTTTGAAGAAAAATATTACTACTCCTTTAATGGTCTAAACTGATCACTAGATGCAAATAGAATTTGCTGCTCTCTCTGAATGCCAAAGTTTTGTAAAGACAAAATAGCCTTCATCAGAATGCCACCTTTTTCCATGAACCTGGGTTGCCAGCTTGTTCATAAAGTATAGCTGAACTATTTTTAAAAGGTCCTCGGCTCCATCATCACACTTGACTCAAAGTGTGGAATGTAGACAATTTCCTTGAAATTGTTTAAGTGCATTTAACAAGACAATACAGATATTTTAGGACTGCCGATTGTGTATGGGACATATAACATATGTTACTGTCACCTCATCCACTTTACAGATGTTCAGAAGAGTAGGTGTAAAAACTTGGACATCTGAGTAACAGCCAGCTCTGCCCCTCCTCATTTCATATCCCTTTGCATTGGTTGTGCACAGTAATATATTTGTAGGTTAGTTATTTGGGGTGAAGCATGGAGAAAACGAGGGTGTTTCCAAGAGCCAAGCATAAAAACAGGAGCTATAGAAGATATAACAGGTAGGCCTTCTAGAGCTTCTGTCTGCGTTAGGGAAGACACTGTCTGCCATTTATGCCAGAGAGTGAATGATGATACCAAAAGACATGTGTACGCACAAACTGAGAGTTATGTTTCCTGCAGAAGCTTAATTTTGGGAAGATACAAATTACCCTCTAATTCAGCTTGACTTTACTGAAAGCTGTGGATGCTCTCTATCTCTAAAATCACATGCAACCACCCCAAATCAATGGTCTCTTTAATGCGGTGGAAGGCTAGGGCAGGAGTTGACAGATTATACTAGCAGGAAGATAACATTATCAGCTCAGCTACAGGAAAAGAAATACACTGAATCTTTGCCATATACAACAAATAGCGCTTTTAGCCATTCTGATTTTATGCTCTGCATACCAAGTATTTCCTTAAAATATAAGAACAATGCACTGCTCCATATATTTATTGAAAGGCATTGCAAACCCTGACAGCTAATTAAATATTTACTAAATAAGAATATTTACTATTTAATAATCATTATTATAATAGAACACTAATAAAAAGGAATTGCTGTGTTTTCTTGCTATTTACTTGGTGTAGCTAGATAATGTACTGCAGGCTGAGGCCCCAGAAATGCTACCATGTGGTTTAATAGCCGGGAAAAGAAAATGTCTTCATTGTTTCTTTAGCATTACTCTTTATTTGTGTTTTGGGTTGTGTGTACATGACAGAAAGTGAATGTGTTTTAGATGTTGAATTTAAGTAAGTTCAACACAGTGAAGTTCAATAAAGCACATTTAATAAATACAAGGAGATTTTCTTCTCTAGGTTTAATAGGTTTGAGAAGTTATGGAAATGTTTATTCTCCACCTCCAAATACAAACTGCTCTGAGGAGGCTATTCCAATATTTAACACAAAAGCCATATTTGTTGTTTACTTTTTTTCAGTAATTAGATGCAACGATCAAAATTAGATTCTCTCTTCTTTTCACTGCTTTCCTTTAACAGCAAAAAACAGTAATTATAGAGAGCAAAAGTACCCATTTCTTTACTCTCTTATTTTTCAAATAGTAGCCATCAGGCAGAAGAAAACTAAGTATCCCGTTGGATGCAGGAACCAGGAAAGGCACTGGTTTCACCCTGTTCCTTCCATTGATGAGGCATTGAGAAATGAGCCAGTGCTAATGTTTCACTAATGAAACAGATGCTCAACATAGCTCATTGCTTTCATGCATGACTGACCCTTTGGCAGTCTGGCTTCCCAGAAGCCTCCTGGCTTGGCTTGGCTGCCAAAGTAGACTTGCTGAAGCACACAGAGCAACCTGTCATCTCTTTTGCTTGCATCTGAGAGCCACGTAAATTACACATTACACCTGGTGCTTTCAGAATCAGCCTGAAATGGTGTGAGCGTTCTTCACTCAATATCACTATGGGGACAGATGGTTATGAGTAAAACATGAAGAAGAGTTTCATTAAAAGCTCCAATGATTAATACTAAAAGATCAAGGCAGCCATATTACTTGCTAAAATCTGGATTTATCTTAGATTCAAGTACTCTTAAAATGGAGAGGGATGGAGGGAGAGCTGTGGGCAAAAAGGACTTCAGTGCTTGTTCCACTGGACATTCTCCTCACCAAAGGATGATCTGCCACCAAGGCTCCTGAGAGGCTTCTATTGCAGATACAAGTTTTAACCAAAAACCTGAGTATCTGTTAAATATCGGCACATATGCTGTTCCTAATATGGCCCTTTTTTGTAGCTCTGATGGTGTGGTTTCTGAGATCTGCAACGGCTTATAGTACTGTGTGAAGTTTATTTATATTGTTCCCAAAGCCCCAATGACTACGGGGACCACTGAAGTGTGTTTCTTCCAGAGGCGAGATGTTTTGATTGCCAGGTCTCTGTATCTGGGGTACGGAGTAAGCAGGAAAGTGTGCTCCTCTGCTTTGATCATGAATCATTATGCTATGGCATAGCATGTGAAGTGTGAGGCTAGGCACCTCCCAATCCAAACTGATAGACATAATAACAATGATAATGTGGGAGAGCACAACTGAACAAAAACGCCTCATGGATTAGAGACATTTGTAAAGAAACTCAAGGGAAACAAATGGATGATATTGTAATAATAACTGAAATGATTAAGAGGCAAGTAAAGGTTGTGAAAAATTGGAGTGCACCTGGTCCAGATGAGCTGCACGGATTTTAGTTAAAACATCTTACAAGTTTCCATCAACGTATAGCAATGCAATTTCACCACTTCAAAATTCTACAACTGAAGACTGGATGACAACAGGCCGCACATTTCTGATAATAAAAGATCATCAAAAGGGCAATGAACCCAGTAATTATCGACCAATTACATGCCTTCCAACAATATTCAAGCTCCTCACAGGAATACTTGCAAGATCAATATGTAATTACTTAACTGAAAACTCCCTATACCCAACTGAACAGAAAGGGAACTTTAAAAAGTCAAGAGGCACAAAAGATCAGCTACTTATTGATAAAATGATCCTGAAGAATGCAAAAAGACGAAAAACAAACCTTAACATGGCCTGGATAGACTATGAAAAGGTGACTCATTGCCACACAACTGGATTAACACGTGCCTAAAAAAATTTGGGATTGGTAAAAACATTCAGAGGTTCCTCAAGAAAAACATGGAAAAATGGAAAACCATCTTAATGGCCCATGGTGAAGAATTTGGGGAAGTTAATATCAAAAGAGAAATATTTCAAGGGGATTCTTTGTCACCACTGCTGTTTAACATCTCACTAATCCCCATGTCAATCTTTTTAAATAAAACTGGATTGGGCTACCATATTTCACAAAAAACTGGAAAAATCAATAATCTGTTATACATAGATGACCTGAAACTATATGCAAAAAGTTCCACAGAGATAGAATCACTGCTAAACACAGTGCAAATATTTTGTGAAGATATCCAAATGAAATGTGGAATTGACAAATGTGCAGCTCTGACTATACACCGTGGCAAGATGCAAAAACTAGATGGAATAGAGTTAAAAATGGCAGTATTATAAAATCACTCTCAAGTGATGAAAATTATAAGTATCTTGGAATACTAGAGGCAGATAACGTCATGCACACAAAAGTTAAAGAACTGACAGAAAGGGAATATATCAAAAGACTGCAGAAAATCTTAAAATCAAAATTAAATGGGGGAAATACAATCAAAGCCATAAACACATGGGTAGTTCCAGTGATTAGATACCCAGCTGGAATAATAGATTGGACTCAAAACGAATTAGAAGAATTGGATTGAAAAACACAGAAATTAATAAACATGCATCACACACTACATCCAAAAAGCAATGTGGACAGATTATATTTACCACGAAAAATCAGAGGCCGTGGATTACTGCAAATACAGGAGGTAGTAGAGGAAGAAAAAAGAAGCCTAAATGATTATATCAGTACAAGCAGAGAAAAATTACTGAAAGCAGTGAAAATGGAGAATATTTTGAAAACAACAGAAACAAAGGCTCACTATAAGAAACAACAATTTGAAAATAAATTAAACAGCTGGAAAAATAAACCACTACATGGACAACACCTGAGAAATATCGATGGAAAGCATGATCATAATTCAACATGGGCATGGCTAAAACTGGGGATTCTTTCTTAAGAAAGAAACCGAAGGACTGATTTTTGCTGCACAAGAACAAGCATTGCAAACCAACGTGATGAAAGCTAAGATCGAAGGAATTAGTTCTAACAGCAAATATCAACTCTGCTAGGAAAAAGATGAAACTGTGTCACACCTCATCTGAGAATGTCCAAAGATTGCACAAACAGATTACAAAGTTAGACATGATAGAGTGGCAAAGTTAGTACACTAGTCATTATGCAAAAAATATAACTTGCCAGCCTCCAAAAACCCAAGGGAATATCAGGTAGTGGAGGTGTCAGAAAATAAGGAAGTTAAGATCATGCAGGATTTCCAGATCCAAACGGATAGACACCTTGAACATAACACACCAGACATAGTAGTAATAGAATGAAGAAATGTCCTGATCATTGACATTGCAATTCTAGGGGATGCCAGAGTTGAAAATGAAGAATTGGAAAAATTAACAAAGTACAAAGACCTGGCAATTGAAACATCTCGCCTCTGGAAGAAACACACTTCAGTGGTCCCCGTATTCATTGGGGCTTTGGAAAAAATATCAAGAAATTTCACTCAGTACTATAAGCAGTTGCAGATCTCAGAAATCACACCATCAGAGCTACAAAAAAGAGCAATATTAGGAACAACATACATAGTGTGCCGATATTTAACAGATACTTACTTTTTTGGTTAAAACTTGTATCTGTTATATACAGGGCTTGAAAAATGCACTTGTCCACTTGACTGTGATGAGTGAAAAATGCTGCTCAACGAGTCACAGCTCCCTCCCTCCCTGCCTCCTTCCCCTCCGCCTGTCTCTCTCTCTCTAATCCTGCAGTCCTCCCCTCTCCCCTCCCATTGCAAAAGGAAAACTGCCCTCTTCTCGCGAGAAGAAAGTTCGAATGGCACATAGAGATATAGTTCTTCAGGAGAATGTAGAGTAGTTCCATGCTGGAAGTTCCCTGCTCCCAATTTCAACCAAACGACGACACATCCTGGGGTGGGAGGGAACCGTGGCTCCTTAAGAGGCCGGGCGCTTTTGCTTTCAGTTTTATTTTTGCTGGAGACATTCCAAAGAAAAGCATTCAAAATGCAAGCTTCATGACCCCACAGGCACGCAGGTAATAAAGCAACCCAAGTCTGAGGGTATAAATCAGTGATTCCCAATCCAAATAAATTGCAAGTCCGGTCATGCTGACTGGTGAAATTTTTGACTGACTGGTGAGGCATTCTAAAAATTTTCAAGCCCTGGTTATATAATACCACTCAATGTTTTTATAATTTTGACTGTGCCTGGTGTTTAACAACAAGAAACAACAACAACACTACAGTAATTAAAAAGAGAGAGAAATATTTCCAAGCTCTCACTACAACATGCTCTTCTACCCCCAGCTGCCCTCTGTGAACCCACTTTAGTCTTTAGTTATGGATATTTTTATTTTAAATAAATTTTAATTGTGGTTTTATTTCATTGTTACTTAAAATCCACCCTGTATCCTGAATAGTGGTATGTAAAAATTTGCAAAAAATTAACAAATATAGCCCTCCCAAAAGCTGTAGCAACCTCCTCTGCTTTGTCTTCATGTGAGCAAACTGTGAAAATAGCTGTGCTCACTTTCATGTTTGATGCTTCATTAATTCCAAGTCCCCTTAATACACAGTATATGAAACAGTAAAGAAAGACAGGATATAAAATATAGAACAAATACTTTTATTAAATTCTAAGAATCTTAACTGATATGGTCTTTAAATAAATCAGTGAATAAAATCCCAAGAACCCTATCAATTAGAATTCTTAAGACTGGATCGTTATGTTGCTTGTTCCTTGAGATTCCTCTCAGTGAGGATCATTTTCTGTCTGCATCTGGGGCAACGTATGGAGTAAGCAGGAAGTGTGCTCCTCTGCTTTGATCATGAATCCTTATGCTATGGCATAGCATGTGAAGTGTGAGCCTAGGCACCTCCCAGTCCTCACATCCCTGAAAGAGTGTGAAAATCTTCTCTGGAGATCATCATCTCAACTGAGAATTAATCTCCACAGATAAAACAACTGTGCCACTCTCTTCCACAGGTATGTGAAGCAGACAAGTTTCGATGGAATGCAGATGAGAATGTCCCCCTGAATGCACATCCCACTGGAAGTGGTGTCATGTGGATGCACTTCCAACTACAGATTCGTCCACCTATACTGCATTAATTAAGGTTTGAGTGGGGAGTGTGCGGCTTTCCTGATGTTGCTGTACTCCATCTCTATTGAGCACCACAGAAAAGAGCTGTGGCTGATAGTAATTGTAACTCAGCAACATCTGGAGGTTCGCTGGTCATGATCAAGGAGATATGCATAGGACATGCATCCTAATCCACTTTCCCAATTTGTCTAGTTAAGTGAGCATGGTTTTCTCAAGCTAAAATCCTAAGCATACAATAAAATGATTGGCACAGTGACAGTACTTGAAAATTAGCCTGCCTATCTAAGGAATGGGGTGTTCCCTCCCCCACATTCAGAGCTCCATTTGTCTTCAGTGATGCTGCCAAACATCCAAACCTTGCATAGCCATGTGATGCTCTGACAGCATTAAGTTCACGATGTGGTGCCTGATCCATTGGAATCAAAGAGAAAAGAAACCTTTCCAGTTTTTTTTTAAAAGGGCACAAAAGCAGAGGACTGGCAAAATAATGACTGTAAATACGCAAGTGGTAGAAGAGTGGGTAATTGGGTCTTGGACTTTTTTTGGTGGGAGGTGGTGGAAATTCTTTTTCATGTACCCCAAACTGCAGCTTTGCACTGAAAGGCAAACCTCATCAGCACTCAGCACAACACTAGCACAAACATGGTCTATAAGCAATCCTTCTGTCTCTTGTGTATGCAGGCACACAGGGCGACACAGATAAGGCAAGGTGATTCATTAGAAACATGAAAAGTAATGGGAAAATGATGACTATTTGCATTTAGGCATCATTTTAACACATTTAAATACAGCTCAAAAAGGCCCCAAAGAGGGATGAAACACTCACTTCCCAGCCTGCTTGTTTTTAGCACAATGAAGCTGCCACAGGCCCCATTTCATAAGCATGCCAATATTTATTTATTTATTTATTTATTTATTTAAACAGGGCCATTCTACTTTTTTGTGCTTTTACGTTGTTGTTCACATCATTATTGGTTTAACTGTGTTTTGATATTATAATGACTGACTTGCTTTTATATCTTTTGTAATTATGCTGTAGATCACCTTGGGAGAAAGGGGAGATAGCAATTAAACAAACCCATAAAAATAAAAATAAATTGGCAGCTGGAGTATTCCCACAACAGCCCAAACAGTGATCTCCCTGTCAAAACACGGCAGAGCTGTGATCCCATTGGTTCCACCTGGCCTCCCCTTAGCGGTACTGGGACTCCAGAGTTGGAGATTTCCAAGGGATTCATTTCCAGCCGCCAAGACAGCCTCCGATCTTTCCAGTCAGGTCAGAAATGTCTTAGACTATACAGTGGAAAAAGAGAAAGAATGACAGGACCTGTTTCAGAAAATAAAGTGGTTTTATTTCAGAAACCATGAAATACATCATATGGAGGCAGCGTATATATCATAAAGAAGCAGAGTGAAAGAAATATTTTTTTCCTTAACTGAAAAGGCTGCATGAAGAACTGAGTAAATAAGATTATCTTTCTGAAGACTCTGTATTTGATACAGGGCAGAGGCATTCTCCCCGAAGAGCTGATCTAGCTCAGTGAGACATTATTATTTTAACACAGAGATATTCACAAATTCAGCCTACCTCAGCTCCGCTTCTGGTTGCAGTGCCCTTGAGCAGTCGTGAAAGTGACTCAGTATTGCTTTTCCCCAACTCCATCTGCTATTTTCTGATTTGGGAATGAAAAGTTTGCTCATGGCTCCCTTCTAAGCACACCTGGCCAAAGCCATGCAGATCTGGACACAAGCCACATGGAGGTCCTTTCAAAGCCCACACTAAATGGTGTGATCATGTTGCAAAATCCATAGCTGCCTGCATAGAGGGCAGAGCATAGTTTCCTCCTCTATATCGAACTAACACTTCCCTGTTACTGAAGAGCTTTACTGCCAGCAGTTTAATGGACTTTAAGTGCAGAGGTATTGATGACTGTGAAGTGGAAACTATTTGTTCTGTAAATACCATTACCCCTACCAGACCTCATCAAATTTTTGTTTGTTTGTCTGTATGTTTCTCAAAATACTGTGTTGGGAAAAGTTGTTTTGTTTTTATTTTGTTTTGTTCCTTTCTGGAACGATTTAGAATTGAAGAGAGCAAACTGGGAGACCCACTTTGCAATCCTAAACACATTTTGTTATTATCTGCCATCAAATTGCATTCAACTTATGGTGACCCTAACATAGTTTTCAAGGTAGGCGAGATATTCAAGGGGTGGTTAATAGAACTAATTTCTAATCTAGATACAGTATATAGTGTGCAGCTAGAGTATGTCTCTTTCCTTGCCTGACACCAATTGAAGTCTGTTCCCCCTCCGGGATGGGGGTGGCGGGAAGGTTAAGAATACAAGCCATAAAAGAGTGAGAGTTTACACCTTCCTTGCTATTTGCAGTGATCCCAGGCCAATTAAGGCTTTGTACACTTACTTGTAAGAAAAATAACAAAGCTGAACATTATGTTTTTTTAAAGGATTGTATAATTTAGCTCATTGCCCTACCACACTTGGAACAATTAATGATGACACTCCGCTTCCCAAAGCATCAGTACCCTTCCTGTTACAAACCATATATAAATGACTTGCTTAATTTTTTTTAGAAATATAGAATTTTTTTATTTGCATAAGCCATAAATAGACCTTAGCAAGATAAATATAAAATTTACAAAGATATAAAATCAGCATATTAAAATCAAAATAACACATTCATGTACATCAGATATATACAGTATGCCTGTGCCAAAATTAGACAAGTAGATCTATTAAAAATTACTATTTTAAAATCATATTAGGCTTAATTTTAATTGCTGCTGCTAAAAATTTAGATGACTGTACCATCACCTGTTCATCTGGGCCTGCAAGGAGAAAAGATACATAGACATTGGACGAACGAGCTGGCTTCTTAGCTAACAAGGGGTAAATTAGCTCTTTGAGCACCTCTCTATAGAAAGAGCAAAACAATAAGCACATGGGCAAGTGTTTCAACCCCTTCACCACACGGGCATGTGTGATTGGAAAATCTTCCTAATTGGCTACCAGTTTCAGTAAACAAGGTTGAAAGCCTTATTCACCACGTGAAAAACAACAAGGCCTTATTATTTCTCTGAGGTTTCTTTTGGGATCAGTGTATTGGCAAGGTGTCCCAGATATACTACTAACCTGTTATTCAGTTGGATATGAGAGGCAGTTTTTTCCCCATTTCCTGTGGTATGTTGGATCATTAAAAATGGACTTAGTGAGCATACCAAGCTTTGTGCATTTGTTGAGATGTCATATGAACTTTTAAGACAGCCCTCATCTGAAGAACCTAAAATTTAACCAGACAATCAAACTCAAGGATGGGAGCTTTTATCATCTGGTAAAACAAGAGAGATTCTCTATCTGTGTGCATGGGATGGGGGGAACCTGACATTCCTAGGTCATCTTGTCCTTGTGAAACCTCACAGAGACCTTTAAAAAAAGCAGAGAAGATGGATTTTCCTCTCAAGCCAATTAAATGAAGATAAAATAAGTATCGAACTGTTCTGTTCTGATAGGCACCTGTGAGCAACCTAAAGCACACAGCTGTGATTCCCAGCCTCCAAATCGTTCAGCTCTGCATAACCCCTCAGTTGAATTATCTGAGAGAGAAAAAGAGAGGGAGATAATCTTAGTCATTTCCAAGCAAACCCTACTGAGCGCTCTGTGTGTGAGACATGGCAGACTGGAACAAGTGAGAGTGTGCGAGGCAGAAATAGGAGGGAAAGTTTAGTCAATATTTTGCTCTTACTATGTTCATCTGAGTGTAGCAGATTTATAGCTTTTTTTAACAAAAACTTTGCTTTTAAATACCCTTTCCCATTCTGAAAGAATAAATAGGATATTCACATCCTATTTATAACCCTGAGCCTATCTCATAGGTCATATGGATTGTGTGATTGATTGATTTGGTTCACTGACTGATTCTGCCCAACAGTGCTGATCTTATGGAGTTCTCTAACTCAAGTTCTAGAGACGAGATACTTAACAAAAGAAGTTGGAATCAGCAAATCTAGAGATACCTAAAAGCCCATGTTTAAATATGCACATCTTAACTTCCAACAGCTCCCTATTTAAATCAGAAAGAGAAGAACAACCAGAACACCATAACTGTTTGCTTGCAGCACTTCCTTTTGCTTCCAAAGCCCAGAGATTATGTAATTCCTTAGGCTATTTCTCATGGTTGAGTGAGGTCCCTGAAGTTTTGAGGCTTAGAAAATTGACACAGGGTGAAACTGTTAAGAAAAGAGGAACAAAAGACCCTTAAATGGAAGGTAAAGAAAACCAAGTGCATGTTAACAAATAGTAACGTTCATTTTACTATTGTTTGCTGAAGCCTAGACACAATGATCAACAGTGTTAGTGTGCAATATCCTTTTAGTTAAACAAATTCTAGTTTTTAATGAACAGAAATAGTTGCATATATTTTGTTTCTAAGAAGGGATCATGGAAATCTGGTTCCACAAAGAACATTGCAGAGGTAAATCAAATACAGGAGTCTCCCCATACCCACGGTGATAGGTTCCAAGATCTCTTGTGGATATCCAAAACAATGGATAGTAACAAACTCTAAATACAGTATATCTCAAATACAAGGGGGTGGGACAAAGGCTTCCACCTCTCTCATATTAGATGGTCTCCTGCCTAGCAGCAAAGATCTTTCATGTGTGCTTCTGAAATGACTCCTTTGGAAAAAACTGTTTATTAAATGGAATTTAATCAAGATAGTCTACAGAATACCCTCTTGTGCTCACTACCATTCACAAAGTGACACAATGCAAATCCCAGAAATTTACTCGTTTTTCCATCAGTTAACCACTTCTCAGCAAAACACAAAGCAATTGTCAGGGCTGTTTTTCAAGAAGTGTGAATGGTAGTGAGCAGAAGAGGGTATCCTGTAGACCATCATGACTGCTGTAATCGGTGTTGCTAATATTCAGGCTTCCCTTTGCTCTGTAAAGCTTGGCATCCTTTTTCCTGCTGGCAATGCAGGTATGATATTGTGCAGCAATATTGGGCCATTTCCTGGTTTTTTGAATTGTGGGTACAGAAGCACAATATCCCATATCCATAAACTGGAGATTTTTTTTTTTTTTGAAGAATTGAATTTCCTGGGTTTTTTAAAATTGGAGTTTAAATATACATGTACTACACACAAATTCCAACAGAAATTTCCCTCATGAAGAATTACCCAGTGCTAGAGGATTCCAGAAGAATTTGGTTATTGGGAGAAGACAAAAGCAAGAACAGCTTGGATGTGGCTGTGGTCCCTTTCTGCCAAAATATTTTGAAAGGCTGTTTTGCACTTAATGAAATGGTGAAGCAAAGGTGTGAATAGGTACAACACACACAATGGAGGAACATACACACCCTTTAACCTCTCTGTTAAACTAATGTTGCCATTCCTGCTCTGCATAATGCAGACTATAAAGCTATGTTCCAATTTCCAAACACTTTCTTTGAATTAGACAAGCTAAGGATGAAAAACTATAATGAACTCAAAGCTTAGCGGAAATGTGTGCATGTTTTCCAAAAGATGTCCTTTTGCCTTTTGAAATAAAAAAAAGGAAGAGGTTGGAGTTTACAAATTATGTCACTCAAAACTAAGGTCAAAATTATCCACACAGTGAAGGCAGTGAAGATGGGGGGCGGGAATCAAATAATTTGAAATATAGTGTTGGAGGAGACCCATACAGATAGAAAAGACAGAAAAGCAGAAAGTGAGTGCTCAATCAAGTCAAGCCTGAAGTCCCACTTGAGCAAAAATGGTTAAACGGAGCCTATCCTACCATTTATATATAATTGAAATACAGAAATGACCAAAACAGACTATAACGCTGGGAAAAATGGGGTGGAGCAGTAGAAAAAGAGGAAGATGTAACATGAGATTGGTTGATTCAATAAAGGAAGCCCGAGCTGTTAGTTATCTGAGCAGAACTTAAAGAAAAAGACAATACGGCTAGGAAGGTGGTACAATTGAAAGAGAGGCTAACCTAAGATGAGATGCTGTTGATTTGCATGGTCTGAATAGAGCTGTTAATGACAGGACATTTTAAAAGTCAGTAACTCATATAGTCACCACACAGCAGAAGTGAGTTGATGGCACACAGCATCTTTGGAGGGTTTTTTTTTCTTAATTACCTAACAATGGTATAGTGACAAGACGAGTGGAATAGGCACCCAAGCTCTGCTAACATTGAGGGACCCCATCCCCAGCCACAAAGCAAAAAACAGCAATTTCACAACTTAAATGAATGAGCTTCTGAATATTTATTCTCTATTTTATCTCTCTCTATACCTATACCTATACCTATACCTATATCTCTATACCTATACCTATATCTATATTAAAATAAAAACTCTTTTTAATGTCTATTTGGTCAGGAAGGAGTTAACCGTTTTCCTCCTCAAAGTCGTTTAATTTGGTTCTGACAGGCAGGGTAAAATGTTCAGACACATGTTGCTCTCAAGCTGATACAATGGTTATGTTTACGTTAGTACTTTGGTATTTAGAAGAAACCCAGAAGCCCAGAATTTTTCCTCCTTTGAAATGGCTGTTTTCAAAATTATTATTAGAGCCATGGATTCCTGGATTCCTTCCAAATAAAAATGGGGTGGGGCTTGGACTAACTATTCTCTGTCAAGATATGGAAGTCTGGTTTTTTAAATGTATTTGATCTGTTTTAAATCTGCAGATACAGAAGGCCACCAATGTCTGCTGGGAGAGGAGTAAAACAGTTTTACTTTTTAAAAATCACAACTCAAAGACTGCTTTCTCAAACATCTCCAAATTTGGCACAGAACAAGAGGAGACTGCCTGCTACATCTGTACCAAATTTGGTGCTGATCCAAGCTCCAGTTCCAATGTTATAATTTTTTGTTTGGGGTCATCCTAGTTTTTGAATTGCCTTTTGGAATGCTGAACTAGGCTGTTGCACAATATCTATTGCTGCACACTTGTGCAGCAATAATCTGGATCATGTTGCTTGATCACTTTCATTATGTGAAACCTTCTAATTATGGGCCCTAGCCCATTAACATTAAATGAGAGCACTTTCATCTAGTGCTACCCATTTTGAGTATTAAAAGAGCTGGTTAATCTATTACAGGTATTAGTCTCTAGGGTCAATGACAATTCTTCTTCAAAGACAGCAGGATTTGTTAGTGGTCTACTGTCTTTCTTAGTCTGCATTTCCCAGTGATCTCTGATGTTGCATCTCCTTTTCTCCCTTATTGCTCTTCTTCAGCCCATTACTTTCACTTTCTATGTGATGGTCCTCTGATTGCTTTGTGACAATAATGATAAATGGATATAAACAACTTATTCGATATAGCTTAGACCTAGTTGCAATATATTGATCTTTATTACTGCTACCTGTATTAGTTTGTTAATATTTTCTGGCTGCTGTCCACTATGTTTGAACTAGCTGCTAACTGATTGTGTTGTTCCCTTGTCCATACATTTCTGCTCATTCTAGAGTTGGAATGAGTAGATGGTCCTGTTTTAGCTGCTTCTCTCATTCCTTATTAATTTGTACACTTTGTATATATTTGTTTTAATTGCAGATCTTGCAAGCTGATGATAACTGAGAGCTACTCCTTTATTGGTATTTTATCACACACAGCTACCAAGGCATTTGCCTCCTCATTAGTAACAAGGCATTCTTTTATATTGTACTGTTCAGTTTGAGCACCTCTAATAGGCAGAGTTGGAAAATATTTAGCTCATTAATAACTGCAAGTCTTTCTTCAATAGACAGATCTTCAGCAGAGATATCCGCAATTACATCCACAATTCTAGATACCCAGATCTTAGATTTTTCTTAGTTCTGAGAATCCTTAACAACCAAACACTTCTGAGTAGCTTTTTGTACAGAACATTGTGTCTGTACATGTAGAGAGGATCTCATAATGAATGATTTGACTGTTGATGAATTTCAGCACTATTCCTTGTCCAGTTGGGAGAGAATGATCCTGTGAAATCAATGGTGTCCCATTCATGTGGTACTGTGTCCTCCTCTAAGTCAATCAATGAACCTGTTGGGCAGTTCATTTTTTTCCCCACATGTTGTTCTATTTTGGTGTTGTCCCAGTATCTCATGACTAAGAGGCTGCATCTTAGAACATAAGGGAAGAGGGTTGGTTTGTTTTAAAAAGATACCTCAATCCCTGTTTTATGTAGTAAAATTACCTCTGAGGATGGTGTCTGCTACTTAGAATCATAGAACAGAATAATAGAATAATGAAGTTGGAAGGGACCTATAAGGCCATAGAGTCCAACACCCTGCTCAACGCAGGAAAACAAATCAAAAGATATCTGCGAGGTGGTTGTCTAAATTTCTCTTGAATGCCTCCAGTGTTGGAGCACTCACCACCTCTCAAAGTAACTGATTCCATTGCTGTACTACTCTAAGTGTTAAGATATTTTGCCTGATGTTCAATCAAAGTCTGGCTTCCTGTAACTTGAGTCCATTGTTGCATGTCCTGCACTCTGGGATGGTTGAGAACAGATCCTGCCCCTCTTCTGTACAACAGCATTTCAAGTATTTGAAAAGTGCTATCATATCTCCTCTCAGTCTTCTTTTCTCAAGGCTAAACATGCTAAGTTCTCTCAGTCTTTCCTCATAGGGCTTGGCTTCCAGCCCTCTGATCTTCCTTCAGTTTGAGCACCTCTAATAGGCAGAGTTGAAAAATATTTAGCTCATTAATAACTGCAAGTCTTTCTTCCTCTGAACTTTTTCCAGTTTGTCAGCATCCTTCTTGAAGTCCAGTGTCCAGAACTCATGGTATTGCTGAGGCAGATATTCCCGATCTTGAAACTGTGTGTTTGGTTACTTTTTCCTAGGTGCAGTGCTTTGCACTTATCCCTGTTGAATTTCATTCTGTTGTTTTCAGCCTAGTGCTCAAGCCTATCCAGATCTTTTTGAATTTTGTTTCAGGGTATTAGCTATTCCACCCAATTTTATGTTATCCACAAATCTGATTAGCATTCCCTGTATCCCCTGATCCAGGTCATTAATAAAAATATTGAACAGCACTGGGCCCAGGATTAAGCCCTGGAGTACCCTACTGGTTACCTCCTCCCAGTTTGAAAAGGAGCCATTAATCATCACCCTCTGAGTATGATTCTGTAGCCAATTGTGTATCCACCTGATAGTTGTTTATCCAGCCCGCACCTAGTTGGCTTGCTAATCAGAATATCATGGGGCACTTTGTAAAAAGCTTTGCTGAAGTCAAGATGTACTATGTCTACAGCATTCCTTCTGTCCACGAGAGAGGTTATGTGATCAAAAAATGAGATCAAATTAGTGTGGCAGGATTTGTTCTTGAATATTCATGTTGACTTCTAGTTATTACTGCTTTGTTTCCTAGATGTTTGCATAGTGACCACTTTATAATCTGTTCCAGAATTTTCCCTGGGGTTGATGTCAGGTTGACCGGTCTGTAGTTCCCAGGTTCCTCCTTTTTGCCCTTTTTGTAGATAGATCATCTGGCACCTCACTCATTTCCAATGATTTCAAGAGAGTAACAGACAGTGGTTCTGAGAGTTCTTTAGCCAGTTCCTTCAATACTCTTGATTGTAGTTCATCCGGCTCTGGAGATCTGAACTACTTGATGGGCAATACCTGTTATTATTGCTCTGACATTATGATCAGCTTTGTTTCTGTGTTTGGTTTTTGACACTTTAGCTCTTTTAACGAGGATAAAGAGTTTGGAAAAATGAAATATTTCATTTTGCCCTTTTGAGTTAATCTCTATCTTGTACTCATCTTTTGATGCTTTTAATCTTTTTATTTTTAGCCTTCAAACACTCCTGGCCATGGCTAACAACTCTATTATGTTTATTATTTTTAGCAGGCCTAGAAAGCCTTACTACTCTTATTGAGGATGGTGAAGTTGGTGAGAGATGGCATTTGATCAGGGCAAATCTGAGAATTTTCAAGGCATATATGTCTTGGCTCTGTTGCCGTTAAAGATGCAGTATCTAGAACTACAGATAGTTGATGGTTACTAATATATCTTTTTTTTAGGTTGCCCCTGGCCTGTAATAGAGGCAGTTCCTGAGCACAGTATACTTTGTATAGGAGTTTGAGCTGATAGTTCATCTAGTAACCACTTCACTAGCCTCCCTTTCACTGCAAGGAAGGAGGTCCTAGTCTGAACAATTAGCTAGCTCTTTACTGTCTAAGCAGGGAGATGGGAAATGGTCGATACCCAGGCATGGTATAATATCTATATAGTGAAGGAGTGTTTCAGTCAAAATTGCTTTTTGAGCCTATAGTACATTAAAAAAAAATTTGGTCGGCTTCCATTATTGCCTCAGGTAAATTATCTTTTAATTGTACTTGTATCTTCTTACATTTTTCCTTTTTCCTTCTGTACTGTGGAGAAATGATTTAAAATTGCACTCTGGGCATTTTTGCTCTGAGTTAAGGTTTTCTTCTATTTTCTTGTTACTACCATATCTATAAATACAATATGAAGATCTGAGATGTAGAATCTGGGATATAGATTGTACAAAGTCTAGGTTATAAACTGAGGACATAGATAGAAACTGTCCCAGAGATAATTGTTCAAAAACTAATATTCACAATCTATCCATAAAACTATTTTATAGCTATTAATTATTTCTAGTGATAATCAGTAATAGCTAAATAATAACGAATTGCCACTGTCTTTCTTTATATCTAATTAAATACTGAATATATGATTAATATAATCAAATTAAGATTGTGGGTTTAAAACTTGTAAAGCAAATAATCTTTAGTTAGAGGACCTATGAATTAATTAAAACAATTTACTAAAATTCAATTACAAATAGGAAAAGGCTTAATTAAAACTCTATTTAAACAACAACCACATTTTTTTAAAAAATATATGATTGTATACTGAAATTCACTTCATTTATACCATCATAAAATCAATTAGTCAATAAGCCCACCAGTGACCCTTCAGGGCTTGCAAACTCACAGATTAAGCATTAAAAGCAAAGATAATTTGATAAGTTGTAAACTTCTCATTTGGCTCCTTGGTTTTCCAAGCCTTGCCCTAGCTTTCAGTAGTGAAGGTACAAACAAACTGAATAGAAGTAATGGTAGCAATAAAACCTCCCTGTAGAAACAATACAAGTGTAGCTAATTATGTAGAGGTTTATAAACAAGCCTGTTTCTTTAGTACCTTCTTTAGTACCTACTCTGGTTGTCTCCAGAGTCTGCTTATTGTGATTCTTATTATTATTTCAAGTCAGGCAGTTAGTTTATGAAAGTTGCAGTCTTCAACCTATTTTAAACTCTGTTGTCTGCAGAGCTCAAACAAACCAAAGCCAAAGTACAGAGGGACCAGAGACGGGGAGATGGCAGAAGAAGGTGGTAACAGCAACTAAAGTTAATTATTTGGTTATGTCTCTCACTCAGTCCCTGGATGCTGCTACTCCTTAAGTTGACTATCTCCTTTCCTCAGCAGTTTGGATTGGTTCCTCCTCTGTTTCTGCTTCCCAGCCACCAGGCATTCTCAGACTACATCTACAAACTGTACTCTACAATTGACAAAAGTATCATTTCTTTAAAGGCTTGCCTCCCTCATCCCACCAGCCTGTTTCTTTTGTTTCTAGTAACTTTACACTTTGATGGCAGGTGTTGCCTTGGCTCTTAGATTCAGCAGCAGGTTCCTTCAACTCTTTCTGTTTGTTTCAGTGGTTCCCAACCTTGGGTATCCCAGATATTCTTGGACTGCATCTCCCAGAAGCCTCCATCACTAGCTGGGCTGGCCAGGGTTTCTAGGCATTGCAGTCCAAGAACATCTGGGCCACCAAAGGTTGGGAACCACTGTGTTAGTAAGTATGCCCACTCTTTAGTCCCTTCAAAACTGCTTACCCATCACTATAGGAGGGAACTCATCAAACAGCATTTTACTAAGGGATCTCTCAGAGCTTGGAAATGTTACTTCTTGACTATGACAGCCTGTACCCAGTGGCCTTGCTGATTGGTGATTTCTGGGTGTTATAGTCCATTTTTTCAGGTACATCTTAACAAGTAGGCTGAAGTCCATGAAAGCTGATGGCAGATAAAACTTGTCAGTCTTGATAAGGGTCTCTGTTATTTTTGCTGTAACAGACTAATGCAACTACTTCCTTGAAAAAATAATCCCTCTCAATTGGCCATAATGTGAGGTTGCTGCTGTTCTCTGTTCTGTAGTCCACTAATATTTTACCAATAGATTTGAACATTCTTCTGCCTCCGGTTGTACATGTGGAACTTCCTTGACTGTAAGATTCTAGGGAGCCATACATCCTCTAGATCAGTGGTCCCCAACCTTGGGCCTCCAGATGTTTTTGGACTTCAATTCCCAGAAATCCTGGCGAGCAGAGGTGGTGGTGAAGGCTTCTGGGAGTTGTAGTCCAAGAACATATGGAGGCCCAAGGTTGGGGACCACTGCTCTAGATGGAAAAACATTTGCTTGATGCGACTGTCTCAATGAAAGTAGCACTTTTGCACCTTCTGAAACGTGTACAGAGCATTTCTGAGGAATAAAATATGAAGGAAACATTGTGCACCTTTTAAAGAAGGAATGGCTAATAGGCATGTAATTGAAAAAATAATAAACATACTTTAATCAATGGGGAAGGCTGCATAAACAAAGGCACATTGGAGAAAAAATGCATTAAATATGCAGTCAGGTTTCAGTGTGAGATAAAAAAAAAAAACTTGCAACCCAGTGTGGGAAAAACATGGGGAGATTTGGAAAAACAGGTAAAATTTGGAAAGAGTGATGAGGTTGGAACTGAGGTATTTTCACGGCCCCAATATATACACTACAACTTATGTTCAATTTTAAATCAAGGGCCCGTGGCCAAGGCTGAAGTATGTTAAAATATTTAAATAGGGCTATGTATGTATGTGGTAACATGTATGAAAAGGGGGGAAATTTATCTGTGGCTGTCAAAGCTCAAGACTGAGGGGCAAAGAGAAAGCCAGAGAGGTAGGTTTTTCAAGGCATGCCTCCTGCATTCCAACTTAACGCTCACAATATTGCTGGACGTTTGGAAATTGTTTCATTTGTTTCACTCCCTAGGCAACCAGAATGGTCCAGGTAGGGGAGCAGCAGTGGAGGCAGAAGAAAGATTGCCCAAGCCCTGCATGGTGCAAAAATGATCAGTAGTTTCAGAGTTTATAGTGGCTCCTTCTGCTTAGTTGCCCCTTGCTGCTCTCTTCTTGTGATGCATCCTGCCTGCTCTGTATTGTCTCTCCACAGGAGTGTAAGAAAGCAAAGGGATCGCAGGTGTGCTTTTTAAAATTTAGATAGAAAAGAACCCAACATTCCTGGCTTTTGAATAGACAGGTAAAATACATCTCTGTCTCAACTGTATGATAAGACTCTTAACGTAATTTGCAAAGATGTAAATATTTTTGTAATCACAAGTTCCCTTTTTCTTATATGGATTTTTGAGTAGAACTAGGGTAGAATGGAAAACACAAGGAGCTTTAATGTGATGCAATCTGCTTCTTTTGTTGTAAGTGGAAATAAGGCTTAAGAAAGATCTGTGAACATGTATAAAGATAGATGGACCTGGCTCTGTCTATATGATGTTTACAGGTTTTTCAAGGTCACCACTGATGTCTGCTCTATGAGATGTGTTTGCCAATGTCTTTTTCTTAATCTGCATGAAAATTAACAGGTATTTGCATGTACATTTCTGTGGCTCAGTTTCTCTCTCCTTGCACCAATATTATTTTAGTATATGCATTTATGGGCTTATTATTTTCCCTAATACATGCATTTCTATTTGCAGTTTTCCCTAAGAAGCAGTTTTGTACATGATGGCTGAAATTCAGTAGTAAGTTGCAACCAGAACAATCCCATTGAATCAATGGATCTAACATCAATGGATCTAACATTATTGACTCACACGTCTCTACTGTTTCAATGGGCCTACTCTAGTTGTGGTCTACTGCTGGATTTTAGCCAATGTCCCAAAATATATACAATTTTTATATGCATTTTGGATTGGACAACTCCTTCAGAACATCTGGAGAAGTACAAAAATGGAAGGATAATTGTGTTTCTGGTCGCATATTAGCTTCTGGTGTTAAGGGCATCAACAGAGGTAATTGTGAGGTAGGTAAAGTCTATTAATGATACAAATGGATTATCAAAAAACATTTGAAAAAGTAGAAGCCCCCCAGTGGCAGAGGAAAAAAGCCACTTTGGGAGCAAAAAAGGTCTGGACTGATTCGATTCAGGCTTTGCATAATGAAGTCAATAAAAATAGTTTGGAATTCACCTGTTTTATAAGCAGGATTTGACCATGTAGTTGCAGCCTGAATTTTAAAAAAAATGTTCCTAGCCCTACACAGAAACCTGCCTGTGACCAAGTAAGACTCTTGGTCTACAGCAATTCAGTATTATCTATGCACACTGCTGCTGGTTGGCTGTGGTTTTAGTCCAGGTCTTGCCCCCAACCCAACTGGAGATACCAGGGATTCGACCTAAGAAGGCTTACATTTTTGTTTTAAATTACTTTACTACTGAACTGTGGTTCTTCCCTAACTGTTGGCTACTGGGTTGGACAGAGTCAATTCTTTTGATAGGAACTATCTGTTTTCACATCTGACCATAACTCAGGAGAAAGATGAACATGACAACATGAGATGCAATTACTTCCTGAGTTTGCAGAGACTGTACATTTTATGCTGGTAATGTGGAATGCAATCTATTCATCACATTCTCAGAAAAGGACGTACTCAAGAACTGGCTACTATAAAGAACTTCACTTGCCTTCTGCTTTTTTTTTTTTTTTCATATGAAAGGCTCTGGCTGTCTGATTTTTATTATGCTTTTCAGAGTCCCACCAGCATTGTCATCCCATCCAATTTCTGTTTCGTTGTCAGCCTCTTTTCCCACTCTGCGTAGAAACATGTGTCTTAACTTGTTACTCGTTAGCCACTTTTCTAATGTATACATTTTAATGTGTCTTCCTTAATACTGACATTTTGACACATTTTCCCCATTGTTAAAGTGTGTTTGTGCACATTTTTCAAATATACGTATTAAAGATATTTATATTCACTGGCAGAAACATTGAAAAAATAATTAAAAAAGAGAAAATTGCTCTTTCCTCTTGTTAATGGGAAAATGGGGGGGGGATGTGCTTTCCTTCACAAGCCAAATTGTTGGCAATTTATGCTTGCATAAAGGAAATAATAAATACCTTGGTGGCAAATCGCCACTCATTAATGACGTGTTGGTTCTGTTTCTGGGCACATGCTCAGGACCACAATACGCACCTCATTAATAAGCAACAATCTGGCACCAATTCTTCTTCAGTTTCTCATATACAAGTGTAAATCACCACTGTGATTCTGGCCATAGTCTTGCAGGTCATGTATTGCATAAATTCATAAATTCACAAGAACAAACTCCTGCAAAATTCCTTTCCATTCCTAGTGCACACGTGCACAACAAACACTTTGAGTCTCTCATCTACGAAGCAGTGTTTTTGAACAGTGGACCTCAGATGTTCTTGGACTACAACTCTCAGAAATCCTGGCCAGCATTGTTAGTGGTGAAGGCTTCTTGGAGTCTAAGTCCAAGAACATCTGGGGACCCAAGGTTGGGAACCACTTGCTTAGGGCTGCAAAGAAAAGTAGCCCACCACTCTGCAAAACAACTAAAACTCTTGACAAAGGTCTGAGTGATGACCAGCAGAGGGCAGAGCTTGGCAGGAGTAAGTGTCCCCAGGGAAACTGGAAAACATGCAGTAGGGGAGGACAGGAACTGTTTGACTAGAAGAGAACATTTGCTCCAAATAAAAGCTATTTTGAGGAATTAAAGCAAACAAATGTCAGCCTCATGCAGTGGCATATTAAGATGCAATGTGCTGTAATGTGTTGTGACACTTCATAAATTAAAGCTTTTTCTTCTCCCCCGAGGGGAGAGATTTCAAGTGCAGTCAAACACTTGAACTTGGAAGTTCTGCCAGTTTGACACAGAACGTTTTATGATTCCACTGGTGCTGCAAATCAAGACAGCTCCATGCGTGGCCCCCAGACTTTCCCCCTCCCACAATCCCATGGCCTGTCTGTAAGAAAGAGAACTGATACACTGGAAGTCCCGAAGCACCACACACTTATCAGTGTATCTTGCTTTCAGGCTGCTGCTCAATGACAATCATGTTTTGGTTTTTGCTCTGTTATCATGCCATGCTGTGAAATGAATATTATCCACATGCTCATATTTTAAAAACACTTCCTCACTGAGTACAGCTCAGCATTTCAAGTGTGGGATCTACATGAAGCAGGGCCTTTAAAGAAGGAACAGGGGGTAGTTGCCCTGGCCCTCAAATATAAGAGTTGGTGGAAAGTTTTGCTTGTTGACTTGATAACAAGTTGAGATCTTTTAATCATGAAAAAGGCCAATGAAATTTCAGAATTGTTTCTTTCAGGTGATACTATATTTTTACTTGAAAGGTGGTCGTACATGAGAGGCGCAGGATTTATTCTAGATTATTCCAGAGTTCAGGACATAGCCAGATTTAGGCTGAATATCAAGAACAATTTCTTAACTGTTAGAGCAGTACAAAAATGGAACCAATTACCATATTTTCCATGTATAAGATGCCCCCATGTATAAGACGCTCCCCCTTTTCTAACCCAAAATTTCTTTCCTTGCAAGAAAGTGGAGTGGGAAGGCAGGGATCAAAGCGCTTTGATTCCTGCTTTCCCTCTCCACTTTCTTGCGAGGAATGTGCTTTCCCCCTCCACTTTCGTTGCAAAAAGCTGCTTTCCCCCTCCACTTTTTGCAACGAAAGTGTAGGGGCAAAGCAGAAATCGCTTTCCCCCTACACTTCCATTGCAAAAAGTGGAGGGGGGAAAGCGGCTTTTTGCAATGGAAGTCTAGGGGCAAAGCAGGAATCGCTTTTCCCCTACCCTTTCTTTGCAAAACGTGGAGGGGGAAAGCAGGGATCAAAGCACTTTGATCCCTCCCCCCTACTTCCGTGTATAAAACGACCCTCAATTTTTCCTCTAATTATTTTAGGGAAAAGTGTTGTTTTATACACGGAAAAATAAGGTACCTTGGGAGGTGGTGTGTGCTCGAGGCATTCAAGAAAAAATCATGGAATCATAGAATCATGAAGTTGGAAGGGGCCTATAAGGCCATAGAGCCCAACCCCCTGCTCAGTGCAGGAATACAAATCAAAGGATATCTGCTAGGTGGTAGTCTAAATTTCTCTTGAATGCTTCCAGTGTACTCACCACTTTTCGAGGTAATTGGTCCCACTGCTCTAACAGTTAGCAACTTTTTCCTGATATTCAACTGAAATCTGGCTTCCTGTAACTTGAGCCCATTGTTGCGTGTCCTGTACTTTGGGATGAATGAGAAAAGATCCTGCCCCTCCTCTGAATGACAGCCTTTCAAGTATTTGAAAAGTGCTATCATATCTCCCCTCAGTCTTCTTTTCTTGAGGCTAAACATGCTCAGTTTTTTCAGTCTTTCTTCATAAGGCTTGGTTTCAAGTCACCTGATCATCCTTGTTGCCTTCTCTGTACTGGTTCCATTTTTTTGGCATCCTCCTTGAAGTCAGGTGTCTAGAACAGGACACAATACTCAGGATGAAGCTTAACCAGTGCTGAGTAGAGGGGAACTATATTTGGAGGCTATACTTCTGCTAATCCAGCCTAAAATAGCATTTGCCTTTTTTCATAGCCACATCACACTGTTGGCTTATATTCAGGCTTGTGATCTACAATGACTCCAAGATCCTTCTCGCTCATAGTATTGCTGAGCCAGGTATCCCCCATCTTGAAACTGTGTGTTTGGTTACTTTTTCCTAGATGCAGTACTTTGCACTTTTCCCTGTTGAATTTCATTCTGTTGTTTTCAGCCTAGTGCTCAAGCCTATCCAGATCTTTTTGAATTTTGTTTCTGTCTTCCAGGGTGTTAGTTATTCCACCCCATTTTGTGTCATCTGCAAATTTGATTAGCATTCCCTATATCCCCTGATCCAGATCATTAATAAAAATATTGAATAGCAGAGGGCCCAGGACTGAGCCTTGGGTACTCAACTTGTTACCTCTTCCCAGTTTGAGAATGATCCATTAATCATCACCCTCTGAGTACGATTCTGTAGCCAATTATATATCCACCTGACCAGAATTTCCAGAATTTTCCCTGGGATTGACATCAGGTTTACTGGTCTGTAGTTCCCAAGTTCCTCATTTTGCCCTTTTCGTAAGTAGAGACAATATTAGCTCTCCTCCAATCATCTGGCACCTACCCATTTCCCAAGATTTCAAGAAAATAATGGACAGCGATTCTGAGAGTTCTTTTATTTTTTTATTTATTTATTTTTAGATTTCTACCCCGCCCCCCTAGACAATGTCTACTTTGGCATTTCCTTCAATACTCTTGGATGCAGTTCATCCGGCCCTGGAGATTTGAATTCATTCAAGGTAAGGAGGTATTTCTTGACTAACTGTTTAGCAGTCTGAAGTTGCAATCTTGTCCCCTCCATCTGCACGTCACATTTTTCTGGAGGGTCATAGTCTGTCCTTTAGGAAAAGACTGAGATAAAATAGGAATTGAGTACTTCTTTGTCTTCTGTTATCATTTTTCCATCTCCATTGAGTAGTTGAGCCACTGTTTCTTTTCTTTGCCTTTTGCTACGCACATACCTGAAAAATGCTTTTTTGTTGCTTTTTGTGTCTCTATCTAGCCTGAGCTCATTCTCAGCTTTTGCCCTCATAATGCCATCCCTGCAAGGGAGGCAGGGAAATTTGGACAACCATTTGTCAGATCTGCTTTAATTTGGATCCCTGCATTGAGCAGGGGTGTGGACTTGTTGGCCTTAAAAGCCCCTTCCAGCTCAATTGTTCTAGGATTTCCATATAATCCTCCTTTCCAACATAAACTAGTTTCTTCATTTCATCAACCAGGAATTCCAAGTGTTTGTTTTTTATCCACTGCTTCACCACTATCTTCACTGTGTTCTTGTCTTTAGAACAGTTGCCTTTCATGTCCTGCTTCATGTGTGGGAAGAAGTGGAAGCTGCAAGGTGTGAGATCAGGGGTGGTGCAAGGGTTAAGCTTTAAATTGTTGCAAAGTTTTGAAGTTTTGGTTAAAATTCTCCTTTTGATACGCCACAGAAGTGCAGGGATTTACAGAGCAGAATAGCTTCAAGTTCCCCAGATAATCCACCCCTTTCTCGTTAATTGGTATTTACAGTCTCAGTAACTTACTCTGAGATATTAGTAGGAAAAAGAATAAAAATGTTTCATTACTTACAGGTGGGAACAGATAACAGGAAACTAAACTAACAACTGACAACCTGGCTTCAACAAACAAGAGAAAGAAACAGAACTCTCAGCAGAGAGGTGGGGCTTTCTTTGAATCCTGAGACAGGAAGGAACAATTGACCAGTTCTGGCTAGACTGTCAGAACATGATTAGGATAACTGACTCCCCCAGGAGTGCCACAAAGATTTATAGACCTCTCAGGCAAATATAGCAGATTCTATGATTCGTCATAGCTGACATTATCCCAGTAAAGGGTTAATGTCAGAATGAAATCAGTAATCAGTATTAAGACCTTACAATTCATCTGAGCATCTTGTTGCAATAATTCCAGGCAATTCCAGAACTTGTTAATTCTGTACAAGTTCTATTTATTTACCTCATTTATAGGTTCCATGTTTAAAAGTAAAAAATCTAAAATTTCAAAAACAGTCTTACAGTTATGAGGAAAAGCCATAGGCACATACGCTTAAATCCAAAAATCATACAGTTATGCAAAATCCTAAAATACTGTAAGCTGATTTAAAATATATCCTTGCAATTTGTAAAAAAAGATTCAGATATTGAAACCTATGTTTTAGGCATAATCTAAGCCATGTATGGATCAAAATATAGAAGTATTAAAACACAGGAACTTATAGCCTATAAAGGCAGAAAACACATCTCTATAATATTTCATTTAAAAGTAAAAAAACAACTCCAAAAACTTTAAAAGCATTCTTAAAATGCATTAAATAACATCAGAATTCCTATAAGAAGTAAAGACAAAATGAAAAGCATTACTCAGCATTAAGCATGTAGTTAACACAGAGAAAAATATTTTCTCTAAAAAGAGAAAAGTTCACCCAGCCTTCCCAGCCAATGTCTAAGAAGGAAACTTCATAATCTGATGTAATCTCTTTCCCCTGTTCATTCCGTATGCTAGGCATGAGTCCCATTCTCCATCTCACTCCATGAGAACAAAGTTTGTCTCTTTTTCACTCCCTTCGGATGGAATGTGCCTCCCTTTTATATCCCTACATGTGTGTTGTTGTTGTTTAGTCGTTAAGTCGTGTCCGACTCTTCGTGACCCCATGGACCAGAGCACGCCAGGCCCTCCTGTCTTCCGCTGCCTCCCGGAGTTTGGTCAAATTCATGTTGGTAGCTTCAATGACATTGTCCATCCATCTCGTCCTCTGTCGTCCCCTTCTCCTCTTGCCTTCACACTTTCCCAACATCAGGGTCTTTTCCAGTTTCCAGGGAGTCTTCTCTTCTCACCCTACATGTGTGCTCTGTATTTATAGAGTAATTTATATCAACAAGCTCCATCAGAGTTTATGTTTTTTCAACAACGAAAAGCCTACATGTTTAAGATCAGGAAGCCTCTTATCACAAGGTGTTCTACTCCCAGACTGAGCAAAGCTCAGCTCCTGGCATCACCAAAGCTTGGCCTGTCAAACTCCTTGAGAGCCTAGTGCCTTGCCTTCAAGGTCAGAGTAAAATTTCCCCTCCCTTCAACATTATTGGATAGAATGATGTAATGCATTGACAATAACATACAACTGCATATTTCATTCATACTACATAATATTTATGATTTTATACTCTTTTCAAAACCCAGTTACTATTAACCATGAGGCGAAAGCCTTATAAACCAAATAGCACAATTGTTTTTCTTCTCTACATGCTTATCATAAAACAGACTAATTAAAACAACACTTCTCCTTTTCTCCTTTTATATTATTTTGTAAGCACTTCTATTTCACAAAACATTATTATTCTCATTTGTTTAATACAGGTTTCCACATCTATTTTGTGGCACCATTTTGTTAATTAACATTAGAAGTAAAACTTAAAACAAGTGGCAATATAAAATGCATTTTCTTTTTTTTCTTGTTGCTGTCTCTGTTTCACATAAGCATTTATTATTTATTTTTTTATCGCAAAAACTGGCATGAAACTCAATGAGCTACTACTGCCCTTATCTTACCAGTTCTTATTGTTCTAAAAGCAACTATTTTGAAAACTATTTTCCTCAGCTGTAATTTTTCAATAATACTTTCACTTTTACTGCACCTCTCTGAGGCACATTTTAAAAGAACTTCTCAATTTTAGGGGAACACCTCTGTCCCCCATAAAATCAATTTTTTTAAAATCTAATAAGATTGACAGTAACCTCAGCTCACAAAGGTTCCCCACCACCACTCCCATCAAACAAACTGCATGTGAGACTGTTAAAAACTCCAACAAGAATTAGGGGTGGGTAGCAGTGCAGGCTTGGCTTACGTGACAATCACATTGAACTGTGTCATTCTTAAGTGCCTCGTCAATATATTTATTGCCATAAACAGCCTTCATTTGTCAATAAATTTCAGAAGGAATAGTTTTCTTCCACAGTTAAAACCTGATAATAACATGCTGTTTAGTGCATACTACGAACTGAATTTGTATTGTGAAACTGATTTGCACTTTTGTGTAAATATAGGGCAGATGGTTTACAAATGCTATGATACACAGGCATGTGAAGTATGTTCTTTTGTCCTTATGAAAGCAAAAATAGCAAGTAAATCTCAGTCCAATCATAGTCAGAATGGTTTCATTAATTAATTTATTTATATCTCACTTTTCTTCTGCAGAAGCAGAGGTTGGGAGGTCAATTCCCCACTGTGCCTCCTGGTAGACCAGCCAGCCTATGTAGCCTTGGGCAAGTTGCACTGTCTCAGGGCTCTGGTCACAACCCTTTAAAAACCAAAAACTGTCTCTCTGTTGGCTCTTTGCTTAAAACAACAACAACAACAACAACACTCTGCCAGAGTCATCCCAGGAGGACAAGATACTATGAGAAGGAGGTGGAAGGGATGGATCTTCAAATGAGCGATGTGCGCTGGGCATCTCTATGTCTTAAAAATGTCTGGATTTGAAGAGGCATATCTTACCTCCACCCCTAATCTTCATCTCAACACAAAATTACCCCAGTAAAGCCTTTTGCAGCAGTGGTAATTTTAGTGCACATGAAAAATCAGCTTCAAAGCTGAAACGGATCAAGACAGACTGACTGAGGGGCTTGGAGCACAACTGGGAAAAATGCAATTCTACTTAACGGTGGCACCATATTTCCAGCATTCTTTCTGCCAAATACTTTACCGCTTTCAAATGTCCTCAGGGACAAAGAATAAGACAGTAGAGGGAGAAAAAAAAAACACAGAGCAACAAGAAGACATAGGAATGCAAGCTAGGAAGATCTAAAACAAGGCAGGGGCTGCACGCAACTTACAAGGCATATTTTATACAATCTACAGGTGCATGTAGAAATCAAAGCATTATTACCTTTCAGTTTTTTAAAAGGATCCCATCCCTCATGCTTGATGAGAAAAAAGTGACAATACATCAATGTGACTTAAACTACAGACACTGATTCACTGGAAGAATGAAAACAAAGGCCAGCATCATGTTCAATATTTATAGGCCTGGAACTCCAATTGGTAGCTAATGTGGTAATCTGATGAAGCACTCCTTGTGTGTGGCTACGTATCTGAATGCATGACCTCGTCAGGTCACCATGGCAGCTTCTGCTGTTGGAGCTCTGTGCGTGTGAATATTGAACAGGATACAGCCAGGGATGTTGGCAAGTCTTTGGGTCCAAGTCCAAAGCCCAAGCCCAAGTCTTTGGTACCAAGTCCTGAGTCCCAGGCCCCAAGTTCAAGTCTATTAAAAATAAGCTTGATTCCCCAGAAAAAAGGAGGGGATGGGTGGGTTCTGAGTCGCAAGTTGAGTCCAAGTCATGGGGGGGGGGGGGGGAAACCCGAGTTGAGTCAAGTCACCAGTGTGACAAGTCCAACAGACTTGCATCCCCATCCCTGGATACTGCTCAAAGATATTTAAACCATCTGCAAGATTTTGAACATTAGGAACTAGCAGTAAGAAACGTATGGGGGTAAAAAAGCTCCAACTCCTTGGATGTTGTTTAGTGTAAATACCTAAGATTATTATACTGGTGTCTTGGGAAAACATACAGTCCTCATCTACGACAACAGGCCCTATGGAGGTGTGTTTCTGGGGCATAGTTCTGCTACTTCCTTGCAGCCAGGCAAGCCCTACCTCAGGAATATTGGGGAAACAGTTTTTGGAATTCAACCCCCCAGAGTCCTCCAACCATTATGGCCACTGCTGGATGAGACATTCTGGAAATTGTAGTCCACAATGTGATTCTCCCCCCCCCCTCTAAAGTTCACTCTTAGCACTCTGAGGGTCTCCACCCAATTTTATCTATAAGAGGTAGTTAGATGTTGCAAGTCGGATTTAAAGAAAATGCACATCACTTATGATGTGTCACTGGTGTGGCCTGCCACACAGAAAAGGCTGGTCATACACAGTCTGGTGGCTTCTCATTCTGGTATTAAGCTGTCTTCAATGATAATTTTACAGTAATTCTTGCAAACGGCCTTGGGGAGGGAAATTAACTTAAAACTGATAGCCTGAAGGAATGGCACCCTTTTGTTGGTCCTCTGATTCTGTGACATCATGCAAGGTCTGTAGGACTCATGGACCTCTTGATTTGGAGCAAAAAGAAAATGGGTGGGGCCGAATGCTTTCTCTCAGTAGCAGGAACCCTAGAAAATAGAAGCCTTAAGAACAGGATTGGGACAGAGTGATTTCATAAGGCTCAGGCATTACTTAAACCAGAGTACTAATTTTCAGATGTCTCAAGTGGTAGATGCTGCTCCCATTCTTAGAGAGGGCATGAAGTCACTGTGTTTTATGTCAACACCAGATGACTAAAAAACAAAACAAAACTTACTTATCTACATACAATGTTAAATTCTAGGGCTAAAAAGAAAAACAACTGGATAAATATAATGACTCGTAGTATCTTTCCAAACATCCTGTGCTGGGGCAGACAAGTACACAGTTTCTGGCCTCATCACGTCAACAACCAGAATAGTTTTCTCCCATTATTTCTGGCTAAACTTAATGGGCTGAGAAGTCTCTTGCTTTTAAAAGGGAAACATACTGCATGGAGAATGTAGCACATATCTATATTTCTTTGTCCACAGACCTGTATATCTGAGTGGGAATCACAACTGCAGCAGGCAACATGACAATGCCATGCTCTCATAATAGGTGCTTTATTTATAGCAGAAGTGGGCAAACCTTCCAGCACTGTGGGCTAAGACAGTCTCCCAAGACTCCTTTCACAGGAGTGTTCACAGAAGAGATAGGCACTGAGAAGCCATTGATCCTCTTGGAGGCTTCTGTTGGTTCATGATTTTAATCTACATAGACAAATGTTGTAATGATGCATGCATGCCTGTGAATGATGCAGTCTTCCTGCAACCACCCTTGTCCTTATGCCTGGGAAGTGTCAGTACATTGGCATCAGAAACAACAATGCCTGCTGCCCCTGTTTACTGGGCAAAATATATTCCTCTGTTCCCCAAATCCCATTGACTGCTGTGAGTGACCACCTTAAGGGTTCCCTGATCAATTAGTAGCTGCTGGCTTTGGCCAACATCTGTGAAAGCACACATGGATTGGGCTTATCCCAGCACCATCCCTTTGGCTTTGGGCTGGGTGGCACTCTCCCCCTCAGCTTGGAATTGTTCCTTTTCAGGGCTACAGCACCCAGAATCTCTCAGGCAGCACAAAAGAAAAGGAACTCTTCCCAATTCTGTTCTTGCAGGTCCCTTTGCCATCCAGGAAACATACTTCTTTCCCCTGTCAGTACCACAAATGGCAGAGCCAGAGCTAGGGGTTCTATCTTCCACAGAGCTACAGAATAAGGGAACTCAGAATCACAGGTATGATTCTGGGGTCATCATCATCAAAACCAAATCCTCCCTGGGAGCTGCCTGAAACCCATCCTTTCAGAATACGCACTTTTGGAATCAGGCACCTTTTTGATAACCACTAGACTTTCTGATCCTGCTGTGCTGGGGGCCTTCAATGATAGTGAAACTTACATTTTTTTAAAAAGAAAAAGTTTCTTTGTTGAAAAGGAAATTTCAGTTAAGAAGACCCTCAGTCCCCCTCCCTCCAAACCTGACAGCTGAGAGACCTGAAACAATCTGCCTGCAGCTCTGGTTAAAAGTTATGGCTACTCATGCTGAGGCTTTCTTTGCTATAGCACATTTCTACAGCTACATCCTAATCTGCTAAATTTGTAGCAGGATTGAAAGAGGATGCCCACAGGCCTCTCACTCTACCTAAAAGGCTACAGTTCTAATTAAAACTCCAAACTTCAGTCTGTGCCATCACAGAAATCTTTAGCAGAGAAATACAGATTTCTTTCCCCACTTTTCAAAAAATAAAATAAAATTAGATTGTCAAAATGATTGTTCAAAGTTTCTGCAAATGTGGGGATATCTCAGAGCAAAAGCTTAGGCTCTGGGGCAAGTTTTAAAAAGAGGATGAGAAAAATATTGAGACACATTAGAGCTCATCTTTTCACTCTAGGCCTTTGTGTGAAGGCAAGATGCTAGAATGTCATGCATACAAATTTGGATAGGTTTCAGCAGGAGACAAAATTATATTTATGCTAACTGCAGATAGTTGTACAGTGACAAAACATCCTATCTGCAAAAATGAACAGATAGGATTAAAAAAATAGTTATGCAGTATGTATGCAGATTTTTCTAAGGTAATATTATAGAGATAGAATTTTGAAAAAGGAATATAAAGCAATACTTAAAAGTAAAATTATTATTTCAAAGGTAACATTCATTCCATTTTTCACATGATTCCAAATAACTCTCCCCCCAACAAAGTTACTCTCCTTGCCTTCTCCTCAGTCATTCTTCCACCACACCCACACATACATCCACCCCCCCCCCAAACTCTCACACATACTCTGCTGTCCAGAGTTGGGGGGGGGGATCTCCTTTTGGACTACAAGTCCCAGAATCTGTGTAGCCCTGATGATAAGGGAATGTGGAAATTGTAGCTGAAAAGGTAATATTTCCAAATTCTGCAGCTATCATAGGCACATCCAATTTGCTCCACAATTTCTAAAAGACATACTGTATGTCACATCTCTCCATTTCCCCAGACTTATCATTGGTCGTATTGATTTTAGCTACTTCCTACCCCATTAGACCCTGGATTTGGGAAATCTTGTGAGAGCACATTTTCATTTCTTTTGGAGATAAACTTTTGGTAAAGACACTTGCAAGGCCTTGATCACCTCATCATCTTATCCAAGCAGCTTTTCACTTTCCCCACCCACACCCCCAAGTTCTAGTTACCAGATGAGAGAAAATACTTCAAGCCTAGCTCTTCTCTCATGTGGCATTGGTGAAGATATGCCACATTGGAAGCATTTCTGATAAATGAGGTGGTCAACTCACTGGGTGCAGATTGTAGAGACTTGGGAAGAAATGTGTGAACAGGGACTGAGACCATTTATTTCAAATGTAAAAATGCTCTGGCCAAGTTGCCAGTCAATGGTAAAAAGTCAATGGGTGACTGGACTATTAAAAGGAAAAAAATGGCTCTGAAACAGTTGTTGATTTAAAAAAAAAACTAAAAAAACACAAACCGCTGAAAAAAACTTAGTTGGTGAAAAAAGGCAGGACAAATGTTTGAAAGGAACACTGGGGATCACCACAAAACACTGTTGGTATGAAAAAGAAAAAAGACTACTCAGTTGTTTTATCTGCAACCTCCCACCAACAGAACTAAAAGCCAAAGAATTAAAACATTGGTTAAGGCAGACCTGGGCAAAGTGCGGCCCGAGGGCCACATACAGCCCGCGAGCCGCTCCTATCCGGCCCGCTGGACATCAAAACCATTTATAGCTTTTTGTCTAAAGTTGATCAGTTGCTTATCTTTAACATACCACAAAAAACCTCTTTAGTATTTGTGAAGATTAACAAGTTTAAAATAAAAACAATCATAACATCACTGTTTCATTTTATTTTTAAGTAAAGTTGGTTCGCCCCCCTGAACACAGTTCAGATTTTTCATGTGGCCCCCTATAGAAATTAATTGCCCACCCCTGGGTTAAGGCTACTTGTAGAGATACGTTTCAAACTTTATTGATCAGCCCTTCCTTTTAGGTCTACAGTTCTAAAACTACGAACAGTGCAACAGTGTATACAGTGTGCTGTTAGGAGTCCACATATTCAGAAATTAAAACTCAAGCCCCCGATCCCATAAAAAGAAGTCATCTAGAAATTGAATGTCAGCTCTGACCTTGCCTCTCCCTCTCTTCTCGTATCCTGTCTCCACCATTTGCCAATGAACAGAGCTAACATACAGACTTCCCAAGTTCCTTCTCAACCATAAGCTTAATTCAATGTGCTAAAATTTCAACAGGTGGAATTATGGAAGCGCAAAATGCTTCTGAAACAGCACTGCATTTGTGAAAGGTTCCTAAAGTGATGTGTAAGGGATGAGAAAGGAAGATAGACCTCGTCATAGGTAGCCAGGTTCATGCTAATGGACCCAGGTGGTCAAATAGCAAGCTTACTGCTCCTTGGCCTGCAGTTGGCAAACACCTATAATTTTAATCATTGCATGTTGCCAAGTCAGTTCTGGTTTCTTGAGACCCTTTCCAGGGTTTTCTAGGTAGAGAGTGCTCAGAAGTGGTTTACTATTCCTTTCTTCTAGGGGCACCCTGGAACTGTGCAGCTTTCCCAAGGCTACACAGATTGGCTCTTTTCCTGGGACATGCCGTGATGTCCTAACCTTTGACTCAGGAGACATACCTAACTCATTGAACTATCCAGCCAGCCTCAACTGACATAGGACAACTGTAATTATACTTCTCTCCTTCTCTGGAAGGCAGGTGGCACTCTTCCAAAATGGATGCCTGACACTTATTTCAGCTTGCAAAGGGAGCAGAATCCATAAGATAGAGCTGTGGTAGGAGCAGGAGATGACAGGTCTGTTTGCACTCACAGCTGCTCGGTCATTTATCTCAGCAGGGTTCTCCCTTTCGTGCATGTTTTACAGCCTGTCCTGCTCTCTCTTCTGCTATTTAGAACGTGTAGGCTGGTCAAAATTCTACTATCCAAATCAGCAGCAAAAGAGACACAAACCATTTTAGGTCAGGCCAATTGCAGCAAGGGGGCAGCCCAGCGGGATGCTTCATTGCAGAAGTCAGCTTTCCTTGTCAAGACCGCAAAATAGTCGGCTTATCTCCTATCAAATCACAAAGAAAAAAAAAGAATATTCTCTGTAATAAGCTTCATTTTTCTGAATTGTTAAGGAGGAGTAGGAAAGAAAATTGTTCCTTTAGCACTTCTGGAAAACTTTGAGATGGTATTGCTATGGCAACAGTTCCCCCTCTCACCAGATAAAGTGAGAGGAGAGAAAGAGTGAATATATAGTCCATGGAATCTGAATTTTAATGTGCCAGATTTGATCTGCATATCTCCAGTGTCTGTTGTGAATGCCATCATGGATTTACCTTGACTTTGGCATAAACAAAATGATAAGAAATGGCCACTAAGCCAAAGAAAAACTCACATAATTTAAACTTAAAAACGTGTTGTTTATGAAAGGGTAACTAAATTAAAACAAACAAGCAAACACAGATTCTTTTCTACTTGGATCATTTTTCCCAAGCCCAAATATATATAGAGTAAATAGAAATATGAGTCTGTTGCAGACAGGAAGAAGGGAAAAATAATGGGGACCAGCTAGTGCGCTCTCTCTCTCTCTCTCTCAGAAGAGAATGAATTCTCATCATCATCAATTGTCATCATAATTTCTAAGCTGCCTTTCTCCCATTAAGAGACTCAAGAGAGCTCACAATAAATAAAATACAAGTCAAGTGAAAAAAAAAACACATAAGGAAGTCAATAAATTATTCTACTGGCACAATTGGTGCATTAAAAATGCTCACATACAGTGAACTACTAAAGAATTTCCAGTTCCTTGGCTATCCTACTTTAGGTTTGGTTGTAAGGTAAAGGTTCCCCTTGACAATTTGTCCAGTCGTGTTCGACTCTAGGGGGTGGTGCTCATCCCCGTTTCCAAGCCATAGAGCCAGCGTTTGTCCGAAGACAATCTTCCGTGGTCACATGGCCAGTGCGACTTAGACATGGAATGCTGTTACCTTCCCACCGAGGTGGTCCCTATTTATCTACTCGCATATGCATGCTTTCGAACCGCTAGGTTGGCGGGAGCTGGGACAAGCGATGGGCGCTCACTCCGTCACGTGGATTCGATCTTACAGCTGCAGATCTATAGACCTTACAGCACAGAGGCTTCTGCGGTTTAACCCGCAGCGCCACCACGTCCCTGGTGGCGCTGCGGGTTAAACCGCAGAAGCCTCTGTGCTGTAAGTTCTATAGATCTTATAGGTTTGGTTGTATCTGAAAATAAATAAATAAATAAATAAATAAATAAATAAATAAATAAATAAATAAATAAATAAATAAATAAATAAATAAATAAATATCCTTTAAAAAAATCAAAGGGCAGTTGGAACAAGAAACTACATCACTAAGTCATTCAAAAGGAAACAGGGCTTTGTGGCTCTGCCCTTTCATTACATTGGGCATGGGTGGGCTTGCATGTGATCTTCTCCTCCTGTGAAGAGGGCTGCAGTTTGTTTTTACTAGTAGAGGAAAACCACATTTTGACACACTACAAACATTCCTAATGTCTGAAAATATGCAAGTCATTCTAGAGTTAAGGGCAATGCAACTGCATCACTCTAGAGGAACATGCATGTGTTTGCGGCTGTGAGATATTGTTAGCTTCCACCAGATGATGCATTTCCATTTCCCACCAAAGAGATTTCTTATATTCTTCTTCTAAGAGTGTTTCTTACCTTGTCTAGCTCAAGATCTCCAAGCTTTACTGAGATGGCTCCACTTTTCTGAAATTAGTATGCTATTTAGCTGCGCTCCATGCTACTGGATGGCAGACAATGCCAATAGCAATATGTCCCAAATGTCTTCAGAGAGTGGAAGCTGAGGAAGCAGCCTCATACCAAATCAAACTGGCAATCCATCTAGATCATTATTGCCCAAGCTACACAGATTGGCAACAGCCATCCAAGGTTTCAAAGAGGAGACACTTCCAGCCTGAGCCAGAGATGCCAGAAGTTGAACACTGTACCTCTTGTATGCAGAACAGGTGCTCTCCTATTGGACAGGTACTTTGGATGCCAGCCAGGTAAGCAGCACCAGCAAGAGCAACATTGATGCAGCTTCAATAAAACATGAAGGATAATATACCCCAAATGACATTGAATCCAACTATAAATATAAGTCCTCTGATCCATTTCAACAACTCTCTCTGTCTTCTAGCTTGCACCAGTAAGTTCCCCCAAACAGCTGCTTTTCCCAGTACAGCTGTTTGCTGAACAAAGATTCATTAATGCATCCTTTGAGAAAGGAAAGGAATCCTGTTCACCCTCCTAACCATCATTTGCATCATATTCTTTTTCCACCACCCCAACCCCAGAAGGGGATACACTTTCCCCCCACATTTTGGTCCCCTTCCTTCTCTTACTACAGCCTTTTGCCTATTACCAGTGTGTGTCCTAAATGAGGGTTGCCAAGTCATCAACATCTCATTTCTGGAGATTTTGGAGCCCAAACCTGTGACCTGGGTGCGGATCCTTGTTGATGCCACAGGGACATGCCCTCATTTTCTCAAAGGGAGGTGGTTCCATCAGCACGAGATGGAAAACTGAGTGTAAGCACGAGTGACAAGCAATACAGTGATGAAATTTTTAAGCAAACATGTGAAGTCTTGTAGCGGCAACAGCTCTGGAACATGCTAAGTAATTAAAAAAACAAAATCCGAAGGTACTTCTGAACATGTCTAAATGGGCTCATGTTTGACATCATGAGAAGGAAGGCCAACATTTAGGGCTGCCAGGCTGGTAGCATTCCATTCCTAGTAGGTTTACTCAGGTGTTTATTCAGGTTTTCATTTGCTCTTGCTTCCTAGTAAGGATACTTGGGATTTCAAATGAAAGGAAACCAGCTGGAAGAATCTTTCCTGGAAAACAAAGAGAGTCACAATACCAATCAAGTGTACCAAGGGTTAATCTCAGTCCTGGCAGAACATTTTATTTGGAGTTTAAGCTTTGCCGCTGGAGGGAAATTTTACAAATAAACTTGCAAGCTTTGCAGATCAATTTTCTACTTGGTTTTATCACCCTGTTTCTCTCTTAATCAGCCCCTGCTGCCTGCCTGTCTCTTTTCCAGACACATTCTGAAGGCTCAGTGCCATCTCTGAAACAATTGAAGGCCCCCTCTTTTCTCTTCTTTTGTAGTGCTTGAAACCTCATTGGAAACTTTGGTGCCATTTGTATTACCATCAAGAATATTTAGGAATAAACAGCTTTCACAAACAATACTCTTGGGCTCCAGCACTGCTGAGCATGTGGCATAGACCTTGGTTGCTTGAATACTCCGCAACCATTTAAATTATAATAATATTACATTACAACAGAGGCAACAGCCATATAAATTATTGTGCATTGTCTCCGCTCATTGATTTTTTTTCAAACACATAGCCTTGGCTGAAAAATTGATTAAACATTTTTTTAAAAAGCAGACTGAAGTAATGTAATGAACTGTAAATGGAAACAATAGGCTACTTAGTGGCAGAGAGATGAAAGACATTTAATAAGAACTAGAAGGGACAGAGTGGGTGATTCACCATTGTTTGATCTACTCAGCACCTATGAGGAATACAGATATGCAAAGTAAAATAGTTTAAGCGGACAAGGAGATAGGAGGTCCCACTAGGGAGCATAATTTATCATAAAACTGATGGAAGTAAAATTACTCAGCGCATGCATAAGAAGCCAAAAAACATCCTGAAAAACTTCTGATGAATAAGTGTCAGAAACCTTATCACTGTGTTGCTTTATTGCAGTATGGAATATATTAAACTGATGTTATTAAGTGGACGCATCAAGGAAAAAGGAAAAATGATCAGCCGTAACAACTTTCTAGTGGTGAAAGATGAAGCCGCAAGATATTCCCAGTTGGTTTTATTCAATCTGTGCTGAGTCATCCTAATGAACAGTTTCTGTAACCACATCCTGGCTGAATAATTCTTTAACCATACCAAATATATTTCAGGAGAAATCTGCTAAAGCAGTATAATTATACAATATAACAACTATAATATTATAATTATGCTTCAAGGTCTTAGGAGAATGAACATATCTTTATGAGGAGAGACCTAACAACCCAGAATAACTCTCAGAATAGGCCAATGTGTCTGCGGAATAAAGGCTGGAATGCTACCAGTGTATGTGTAAGGTTTGTGTAACTTGCTGTGTCTAATTAATTAACAAAGTGCTGGAGTCGATCTCAGCTGAACAACTGGGCATGTGGCCTGGCATGCAACTGAGATGCATTCTGGCACCTTGTTAATTAGCTGCAATTAGCTGCAGCAAGTTACCTAAACTCCAGTAGGATTCAGGATAGTATGTGAAAGCAAGCCCAGTTTTCACATAAATTCTTTATTAAAATTTTGTCTTTATATTACTCACCTTGGCTGGATAGCTCAGTGAGTTAGATAACTGGCGACGGAGCCAGAAGTTCTACGTTTGATTCCCCACTGTGCCTCCTGGGAGAAAAGCCTTGGACGAGCTGCACAGTCCTAGGATGCCCTCAGAAGAAGAGAATGGTAAGACACTTCTGAGTATCTGCTACCTGGAAAACCCTGAAAAGTGTCACCATAAGTCAGAATTGACTTGATGCCACATGATGATTATTATTTATTTTATTACTCAGAGCTTGGAAAAATTACATTTGTGCACTAAACCTTCCAGAACTGCCAGCCACCATCGGCACACCATCTGCTGCCAAGTGATCCATAGAGAGTATCCTAATGACTTGTTATGTTTGATGCTACTGACTGTGATTTCATTAATACACTAGCAAAAGGCTTTTATCAAGGTTAAAACCATAAGAATGTATAAGCCCCATGCATACCACCAGGATCTCTCTTTTTTCCTCCCTCCCACTCCAACTCTTCTTCTTTCATGTTGACCTCTATATCTTTCTACCCTGCTACTCATTCAGCTGATCCTGGCTTCGTCTAGGCAATTTGTCCATGTGCCCTAGTGCTCTTGTTCTCCTTTTTATTTGCCTCTCCCTCCCTATCTTGATCTTTGCCATTTCTCTCCCAACCTTTACCAGTCACCAGGAGTCTCTCTTTCTTCCTTTTTGAGATTGCTGTATTCTAGTTCCTGAAATCCAGGCAAACCTATCTGCATATTAAACAACAATTTTGCTCATGATATAAATCATGTGGTGGGTCATGAAAGGGCTCGCCAACATATATACAAAGAAAACACCTCAGACACACTCCTTTCAACATATTGACATTAAAAGGTCAAAACCAAAACCAAAACCAAAAATAAACGAAAACAAAAGAGAGGGGCAAAGGGCAAAATATTGTGGTAACTGAAAGACCAACTTAAGTGTGAGTTGTTGTGGATCAAAATCCTCCTCCTCAGATACATATTTGTGGGTTTTGAGCCAGGAAGCCACGCACTAAAACAAATCCATTTGTCCTTAAGGTACCACAACATTTCATCTTTTGCTTCCCTCAGCTTTTTTTCTCCCGCTCTCTTTTAACTTTGTCAAAAAGACAAAACAGACTAAAATGGATCAGAAACTCTTTTCAACATTTTTCTAGACAGAAACCAGAAAACTGGGTTTTCTCAGGTTCTAGCTGCGCAATAACCAGTATTCACAACATGCAGCCCAGGATGTTCTGTGCATGTTTCTAATTTCATTCCTTTGACACCACCCCGTTCCTTTAACCTCTCTAGGACACACAGCTATTCCACAGGCATAACCTTCCTAGGAATGGGATTTCTCATCATAGTTGCACACAAATGTAGTCTTCAGGGGTTTGCTGTGGGATACACTTATGTTGATGGCAGCGGGGGGGGGGAATCAAATATGAGATAGATTGACTCCCTAAAGCAGTGGTGCCCAACCTTGGGTCCCCAGATGTTCTTGGGCTAAAACTGCCAGAAGCCTTCACCATTAGCTGTGGTGGCCAGTATTTCTGGGAGTTGCAGTCCAAGTACTTCTGAGGAGTCAAGGTTGGCAACCACTGCCCGAAAGGAAGCAGAGCCTTGAGTTTACAAGAGCTAACCAGGCTCTTGAGGAGATGACATTTTGGAGGTCTCTCATTCATAGAGTAACCATAGAACAGAGGTGACTTCATGACAGTAACAGCACTTATGTACACACAGCTTTCAGATTTGCCCCACAGAACTGTGCATTGGAAAAAGTACAGCAAGCATATGTTATAGAGTGGCTTTCTTGAAATGGAATGCAAGAGCACTGAATGGGTTAACATCCCAATATCTTTTCTTCTCTTTTTTTCTCCCCTCCACCTTTAATTTTTATTTTATTTTTTCCCCCCAAGAAATATTATATACCTATGCCATAGTTACTCAATTTAATGGCTTGGTAAAAGATCTTCTGTATTAAAACAAACGATGTCTGAGAAATCAGTGCCTTGGGTTTGTGGGAAATTGATCAGATGGTCACAGCACATTTACTGTAGCCTCAGATGTTAGCCACAGGGCTCAGAGCAACATATTTATTACAGAGATAGCAACAGTTTTGCAAAACAGTCATTTGGCATCAAAGACTTTTGTAATGTGCCTCGCAGTTAAGAGTGAGATGGTACCCAGCTGTGACTGCAATACAGCAGGAGAACATGATCCATTTATACAATGTAAATTCCTTCACTTTGGGAGACAACTAAAGTAGGCCCGAATCATTAGGGATTTGGTGAGTCAACACTTATGTAAGTTCCACTGATTCAGTGAGCCCACTCTTGTCTACCAAGGTCTAGAGAAAGTTTCAAGTGAAGCCAACAGTGCAAATGGTGTGATCCTGTGTTCCTATGGTGGCAAATAGAGATGGGCACAAACTGTAATTTGGTGGTTTGGCCTGGTTTGGCGCAGCACCCACATAGGTGTTCCGCAAATGCTACACGCTTCCCCCCCCCCCCACGTTCTCTGTGCGATTGCCCATTCACTGGCAGCAGCATATGCTTCCCTCCTCTGCCTCCTATGATGGCCACCCACTCAGACAAGGAGCCAGAGCAGAAAAGCCTGTAGCACTGCCAGTGAGTGAGTGATCATGCAGAGAAGGCAGAGGGGGGAAATGTGTTGCCGCCGGTGAGTGGGTGATCGCATAGGGGAGGGAAGCATGCAGTGCCCTCACGGAACACGTGTGTGGGCGCCATACCAAACCAGGCCTAACCGTTGAATCGCAGTTCGTGCCCATCTCTACTGGCAAATCTTTCTGCTCCAGACCCAAGCACCTTGTTACAAATTCAAATATCTAATTTTGTTATTCTCACTCACTGGGTTATCTTCCTATAAAGAGAAAAGAACAGCAACACTGATACAAGTTATTTATTTATAAGGAGGGCAGAAGCAAATAGAAGTAGAATAGTATTAATTGTCTTACAGCCAAATCCACAGTCAGCTTATGAACAAATGGCACCTGTAACAAAATGCTGAAGTGTAGTGGCTCTGAAGAGGGGCTCTTGCTCAGGAGTCCAGTGCTGTTCAAGCAATGAGTGGGTGCGAGGAGATCACTGAATGTGGTAGGGAGAGGACAAGCTTCAATAAATATGCATCTCAGCAGTTGGACTTGTGAATAATGCAATTCTAATGCAAAGTACAGAAGTAGAAAGGCACATGCATTCAGTTAGGGGTTGGACTCTTATGCCCTTATTTTGCAATGGCCTGTTTTGCTTCTAGACTGAAAAGCACTCGGTCACTTGACTTTGCTATTGGATAAATTATATAACAGTTCTCAGCCCATAACAGGGCAGTCCTGATTAGAAGGGTTGCTGTTGAAAAGTCATCCATAGGACCATTTACCTTTTTTATTGAGTACTGCAGAGAAGTGAGAGAACTTACAGAGGCAAGTGTTGAGCGGCAATGGAAAATCCTGGCAACTTTGTTGAATGTTTCCTTCCAATATTCATTGGCAGCAATAGTACTATCTGTTTCCTAGATAAAAGGGTTGTTTCCCAGCTGCTAAACTGTAATCTACGGAGGAATTAATCTGCACAGTTCTAAGAAAGTCTGAATACCTCATCTTTTTGGAGAACTTCCATTCATTTGGCAAAATGCAACAATGCCAATGAAGAGCTGGCACTGTCAGCAGCTGATGTCAATAGACAAGAAGTGGAGAGACAAAGAATAAACAAGAAATTTCCAGTGTGAAAGAATAAGCAGAAAGGGGAATAATGGAAAGAATGCTGGAACTGGCTCCTGAATTACAGGTTTCCTTATTTTAGAAAGAATCATGGCACGTTTCACAAGTTTATTTCACAAAGATGCCATTTCAAAAGACTCCATCTGGATTCCTAAGATATACCTAGCCAAAAAAGGAGAGTGAAGCTTGTTCTCAAGACCTTGAAGGAGGCCTTTGAAAGTGAAAACCAAACACAATCCATAAATTAAATGGAAAACATGAATGTGGATTCCCTTCATCACACTGATCATCTGCAAAGGAGAAAATAGACATAACAAAGGCACCTTGAAATGGAAACTCATTCTCTATCGTGTTCAAAGCAGAGGTTTTGCATTAGCCTTCTTGGTAAGCAGGAATTGCTCTTCCAGAAGACACAGCTGGAAATCAGCTATATGTACTGTTTGATCAAGCTAAGAGCATCTGGATGGGGTACTTTGACTGGTCTGGCTGCCATTCTAACCATCCCAGTGCCCCAAAAGAAGGGGAGGTAAAAATGCCCAGTTTGTTCCCAGAAGCGACTGGGCGTTGTAAGAGTCTATTTGCATATTATTGGGGGGGGGGGCTTCTAGGCCCAGTATCACCTTTTTTTTTGGGGGGGGGGGGAACTCAAGGGACATAATTAATATAGATTGCTTCCATTTTTAAAAAGCCTATTCAGGCTGGGTGGCGGAAATAGTAGTTAAATGGTTTCGCAGCCCTGGAGGGAAAAAAAAAACCCAGTGTGGGTGCAGGGAGAGTCCTTTCTATAGAGTCCTTCAGCATAGATTTTGAAAGGGTGGCAGAAAGTAGGGGAACATGTTCTATTGCAGATATCATCTGCTGGCAGACAGACATGATTGGATGTACGATGTCGTAATCTATATAAATACCTGCCAAACTATAACTTTCTTATCGTCCATTTTGGTGATCCATTTCCTTTGGCTCTGGGCACTGCGTCGTTGGACATCTCAGGAACATGTTAGAATCTTTTGTGATATCATCATCATCATCATCTGTGAACTGCAGAGGTGGAAGGAACCCTATAAATAATTGAGTCCAGACCATGTCAAGGAGGCACAGTGGGGAATCAAACTCCCAACATCTGGATCCACAGCAAGATGCCTAAACCACTGAACTATCCAGCAGTTACAATGTGCCAGATTTCATGACACTAATTGTTTAAAGATTATAATATATTATATTATAAATATTATTATAAAATCACTCTCAAGGGATGAAAATTATAAATGCCTTGGAATACTAGAAGCAGATAACATCGTGCACACAAAAGTTAAAGAACTGACAGAAAGGGAATATATCAAAAGACTGCAGAAAATCTTAAAATCAAAATTAAATGGGGGAAATACAGTCAAAGCCATAAACACATGGGCAGTTCCAATGATTAGATACCCAGCTGGAATAATAGATTGGACTCAAAACGAATTAGAAGAATTGGATCGAAAAACACAGAAACTAATGAACATGCATCATGCACTACATCCAAAAAGCGATGTGGACAGATTGTATTTACCACAAAAAAATCAGAGGCCATAGATTACTGCAAATACAGGAGGTAGTAGAGGAAGAAAAAAGAAGCCTAAATGCTTATATGAGTACAAGCAGAGAAAAATTACTGAAAACAGTGAAAATGGAGAATATTTTGAAAACAACAGAAACAAAGGCTCAATATAAGAAACAATAATTTGAAAATAAACTAAAAGAACTGGAAAAATAAACCACTACATGGACAACACCTGAGAAATATCGATGGAAAGCATGATCATAATTCAACATGGGTATGGCTTAAACTGGGAACCCTTAAGAAAGAAAATGAAGGCTTGATTATGCTACACAAGAATAAGCACTCCAAACCCATGTGATGAAAGCTAAGATCCAAGGAGTTAGTGCTAACAGCAAATGTTGACTCTGCCAAGAAAAAGATGAAACTGTGTCACACCTCATCTGTGAATGTCCAAAGATTGCACAAACAGATTACAAAGTTAAACATGATAAGAGCTGCAAAGTTAGTACACTAGTCATTATGCAAAAAATATAACTTGCCAGCCTCCAAAAACCCAAGGGAATATCAGGTAGTGGAGGTGTCAGAAAATGAGGAAGTTAAGATCCTGTAGGATTTCCAGATCCAAACGGATAGACACCTTGAACATAACACACCAGACATAGTAGTAATAGAATGAAGAAATGTCTGGATCATTGACATTGCAATTCTGGGGGATGCCAGAGTTGAAAATGAAGAATTGGAAAAATTAACTACAAAGACCTGGCAATTGAAACATCTTGCCTCTGGAAGAAACACACTTCAGTGATCCCCGTAGTCATTGGGGCTTTGGAAACAATATCAAGAAATTTCACACAGCACTATAAGCAGTTGCAGATCTCAGAAATCACACCATCAGAGCTACAAAAAAGAGCAATATTAGGAACAGCATACGTAGTGTGCCAATATTTAACAGATACTTAGGTTTTTAGTTAAAATTTGTAGTTATATAATACCAGTCAATGTTTTTATAATTTTGACTGTGCCTGGTGTTATTGAATAATAATAATATTATTAATAAAACATCTTGCTTGTGGATGAAACCCACTTCAGTTGTCCCTGTAGTCAGTGGGGCTTTGGGAACAATATCAAGAAATTTCACATAGTATTTCAAACAGTTGCAGACCTCAGAAATAACACCATCAGAGCTACAAAAATGGCAAATTTAGGAACAGCATGCATACTGATCATTCTTGAGCAGATACTAAGGTTTTTGGTTAAAACTTGTATCTGTTATATAATACCAGTCAATATTTTTATAATTTTGATTGACTCTGTTTGGTACTTTTGGATAATAATAATAATATACAGGAGCACAATTCCATTTCATCAGATGATAGCAAAAAAAAAAAAAACTAAAAGTATTAGAATTTCCAAGTGAAAACTAACCTACATTAATGTAAGTCCCACAGTATTGGGATGCATGGCTTAAGAAACCACTATGTGGGCAGCATGCAGTTACTTCCTGAATGATAATGTCAATGAGCAAGATTCAAATCTGTGGCTTAAATTAGCCTGTCTTCAGCCTGAATCTGGGAGATCTATGTGTGCTATCCAAGACCAAGTTCTTTGCAATATATATTATCAGAAAGTTATTATGAAGCAAGGTGTCAGTGACATGTATACAGCCTGCCACTAATCCAAATAAACAATTCATTATGTCTTAGCTGGATGCCCTAAACTAGCAATGAGTTAAATGTGCAGGCATAACGAAGTTGCAAAGATCATTTTGCAGCAGTTGGCTAAACCTGGATTACTCAGATCATTTTCTCTGTATTATAAATCCCAGTCACCTCTAGTTTTAGAAAACAAAACTGCAATACTATACTGGGACAACTCAAGCAAGTTATCACAGATAAAACAGTTGATTTTAATGAGCTGGATATTATAATTTTGGATTGGCAACCAAGCAAAACATACCTTATAGAAGTTGGTGTATCATCAGCAAGCAACCTCAAAAGTACAGACAATCCCAAAATTTGCAAGGTACCAAACATAAGGCAAGAAATTAAAAGAGCATAGAAGCAAGATCAGGACATTCTGTCCCCATACTAATTTTACCAATGGGAATTGCTCCAAAATCTTTGGTTACTAATTTAAAAAATTGGCAATAGCAACTAATTTGGTTCCTGAAATAAATAATAATAATAAAAAACAACTAGTGATTTTGCAAACTCATCATCTCACCAAAACATTTTAGGGGTTAATTCATAAGGGTCTAGCTTGACCTTTTGGTTTGCCCCCAAGCACCATCAATGCTGAGAAATAAGAAGTACAGTATAATAAAATGATAATACATTCAACCTATTTGGGGATTTTATGTTTTATTCTTGTGTATTTACAAGACTGCATCTTATCCTACCTTGCCATAGAGACTGATGGATTAACTTAGAATGATATACAGGTTACCAATGCCATTTCAATCAGTGCATCTTCTGAGTGAAGAAGATTGGCAAATTTGCTTTCTTGGACTTTGAATCCTTAGCCATAGATTAACTCATCTAGTAATATTCCAGTGACTTATATTTCTTCCACCTGTACAACCTGAAATGTTCTGCTGGTTTGGAGCACACACATTTACTCAAACACAAAACAGATTTTTAAAACAAACATCACAGGGATAACCATTTTCTTCTCAGCCTAGGAACAAAGCAAAAGAGGGAACAGCAAGCAGCAATAGCTTAATGCCATCCAATGTGATTATATAAACAGTTGAAAAATGGAAATAATTGACCCCTGAAGACACTGCTGGTGCAAACTACTGCAGATTTGAAATTATTCACCTAGCTCAGTAAATATGGCTGTGTTTTTTTTTAATTGTGGCAACCAGTAAATGGAAATAAAGACTTCAGTTCTTTTCTGAACAATGCCACTGCACAAAGCTGCCATGATGAAAGCAGTGAGCAATAAAAGGCTGGCAGTTAATTGAACACAGGATGCCATGTGGTCCCTTCATCAAGTTTCACATTGAAAGCCTCCAGCCATCTAGGGAAGCCATCTAAATGATATTCCAAACAACAAGGAAATACCTCCGTCAAGGGAGACCCCATAAAAAAAAAGGCAGGGGGAGAAGACCCAATACCACTCTGTACAGATTTCCCTCTTGTCCCTCAACATTTGGCCGATTGTTCAAGAAGGAAGTGTATGTTCATTTCCTTTACTTTCAATTCCTTCTTCAGGTCTGATATCAAGGCACTTACCTGATAGGAGCAGACAATCCAGATTGTAAGTCAACCTCTTTTCCATTCAGAAGCTTTTGATGGACCCTGTTTTCAAAGGAGGACCCTGACCTGACCTCTTGAAGTCAGCTATCCCAGGTACAAGGGAGATTGCTGTAACCATCAAGGGCAACTTGATAACAGTGAGAAGAGCGAGCCGTGAAAAGGTGCATTGAAAGCCTTGCTGTTATTTATGAGCGAGAGGGATACAGGTAGAATTAAAGAGCATTTTGAATTTTGAAGCTGAGGATATATTTGTCACTTAATTGCACAGGGCACAGGGTTAGATGCAAAGATAAATAAAATGGAACTAAGGGACAACGTATCTATTATGCAGGGGATGTGTGACAGATCTCCTGCCACTTGTGTTTTTTAAAACTGAAATGCAGCTGTAGGATATGGGGCTGCCAATGTGTTTGGAAAAATTGCAAGGGGAAAAAATCTTTAACTCTTTCTCTCTGCATGGTTCTCTCAATCAAAATGGTCTCTCACCAGCTAATCCTTGCAGTACCAATACTTTATTTTCCATTTTGCTATTCCTTTTATCTAACCCATAGCTCTGTGAAATGAAATGTGCAAACTCCTTCTTAATTTTAGAATCACTATTTCAAATGCTGAGACAGCCCCCTACCACAGAGCATTTCAGGTTTTGTGTATTCAAGGTGGAGAGCAATTATGGTGTGATAAGAGTTGTAAACCCCACTTCCTCCTTTAGAATGGTTGGTATTTTTATGCTTCAGCTCAGCTCCCCTCCTGTTCTCATCCAACAAGTGGTTACAAAAAGGAAAGAGAGTCTGAAAGTTAAAGAACACTGACTGTTGGGGCTGGCCCAAGATATTTTGTTGCTTGAGGCAATGGACAAAATGGCACACCCTCTATTCCAGCTATAGAAGCCATCTGGACTAGCAGTTGGAACTCATCTCAATCCTGGGAAATGAATAGTATTTCCTACCACACATGAGGACAGTAGGCTAATTTAAGGGGGTTCATACAGTTCTGTCCTCCAAGGGAAGGAAATGGCTTAAGGAAGAACAGTTGCAGTGCTGCCATCCCAGTGTCTGCCAGTTCAGGCAGTTGCTTCACTCTGCCTAATGACAGGATTGGCCCTGTTGACAATTAATTATATCTTCACAGTGAAGTGTGAGAGCCAGTGTGGTGTAGTAGCTAGAGTGCCATCCTAGGACTCAGCAGACACGGGCTCACATCCCCACTTAGACAAAGAAACTCATTAGGGTGGCAACGATTAACTATTCCTTGAACATCTTACATACCCCAACAACCATATAGGTCACCCAAAGAGGGAAGTTGGTTGGTGGCACATAACAACACTGCCTCTGTAAGACAAGTGACAGTGCAATACTATGCATGTTTACTCAGAAGGAAGCCCCATTTGGTGAGATATAAGAGTTGCAGCTTTGATCTTCTACACAGCTAATTTCTATTCAGGTATGAAATACTTCTGTTCTAGGCATTAGACAGAAACATCTACCTTTGAAAGGAAACATCCACAGTTTAATTCTTTCATTGGTTCTACAACAGGGCACAGATTGAGACTGTAAGATATTGCACATACATCAAAAACAGAATAAAAATACTTCTATGTGCTTGAAAAGACTGAAATGTTTCTTCAGTCACACATTTTTATCAAATATACAGTGCTGGCAGTGGGCATTCTACTAAGAAACAAAAACCAAATCTGATGAACATTTAATTTCTTGCTGCCAGTGTTTTGTTATTTGATATCCTACAGTTTTATTAAACCCATCTGGAAAGCAGAGAGCACTGTTATAAGGGAAAGCTGAAAAACTAGATGACTAATGCACACATTAAGTTTACAGTACTTCAGCTATCTCATTTGTAAATCTGATCTGGGTATCATGCATGATTATGCCTTGAATGAGAAGTCTATGACAGAAAACAAACTACAGATTGTAAATATATTAACCATTTCTGATATTGGACTTGCACTAACTGTGTATCTTTCGGGAATAGTCTTCAGACTCTAAATAGAATGGAAATTGGGAAATCTTCACTAAATTCTCAACGAATTATTTTCTGGGGAATATAGTCAAACGATCACATCAAGCTATAGCCTATCACAGTTGAATATCAAGAAAAACTTCCCAGCTGTTAGAGCAGTATGGCAATGGAATCAATTACCTTGAGAAGTGGTGAGTGCTCCAACACTGGAGGCATTCAAGAGAAATTCGGACAACCACTTGTCAGATATCCTTTGATTTGTATTCCTGCACTGAGCAGGGAGTTGGACTCGATGGCCTTATAGGCCCCTTCCAACTTTATTATTCTGTGATTCTATATGTGGCCCTAACAACTAAGGAGGAATAGAAAACAAGGGATATGAAATAAAGACATAAGACCATGGAATGAAAATGAGCACAAGTGTCTTGATTATCACTGAAATGCTGTAGTGTAGCATAGAGCAATGGATTAGACTCCTCTCCACCCCCATCCTGCTGTTAAATCACCGCCTCCACCATGCCTACTAGGAAACAACCATAGGATGACAGGATATGGGATCTCACATGGGTTCAAACCAAACCTTACCACCTGGAAGTAAAGCAGGTCTAACACCCTGAGCTGGGCATGTGCTTGAAAAACTTCACTCCAAGATTGCTTAAGGGGACACACAGCATGGGGGAGACAGGTGCACAGATCTTGTTTAACCTTAGCACAAAACATATGGGAAAAATGGATGAGAAATTCTTTCAGAGTTGGAGGGTGAACTGTGAATAGGGAACAGCTGGATGTACTGCAGGTGGACAAGAGCAGGAGCTTCTGTTCCAGCAGCCCATGCTGGAAAACCAGAGGAGCTAGCAACACCATCCCACTCTGTTTCATTGTCTCATATAGTGCAAATGGGGATGCTGGCCCATAAAACATGGATGACCGACTTACCAAATGGTTACATGCATGCTCCAGTAAGTTATCACTTGGTAAATAGTTCTTCACCATCCCCCAGTATCAAGACATATTTAATAGAGTTTTCCATCTAGACCTGTTTGTTTCTCCTAAATAGGTCTATAATCTGGAAGTTATCAAATAAATTCAAAGAATAGAGGGGGAAAGGGGGGGGGATGAAAATATTTTGTGATTTCATCCCCACCTGTCCACCCACTGTAATGTGGAAATAAGGCAAAGCTTGGAAAAGTTCCTTTTCATTACCACAACTCCGAGAAATGCCAAGGCAGCATGCTAGAGGTGATACTGACTGGAGTTCGCAATCCAGAAAGAAAAGAAAAGAAAAGAAAAATGAAATTTCTCAGCTTTGAACTGGAACTCTGTGTGTATGGTTTACTTCCTTACCCATTTCTAATTGAGTTTCATGTCTATAAACTTTGGGAACTGACTATCATAATGGGAGATATATATTACTCTCCTACTCCCTATTCATTGAACATTGTAAAGGGGATAAAATCAATGTTTTTTGTTCTATTTCTTTATATGCTTTATATGGCTGGGGGTTGACAGATGAACAGCTTTCATCAAAATCAAAGGTTACACTCTGGACCACTTTCAGAAGACCAAGTAAAAATGGATCAAGACAAGCTTTAAGATACATTTGCTCATCATCTCCCACCCGTGACATTTTCAAGGAACTCTTTTAGGCCCATTAAGCCAAGCAGACAACAATATTTAAAAATTAAATGGTTTGTTTAAATATTAACAGCCCATGCTTTTTGAAGTATTGCAGTATAACTGGACAAGAGCTGAGTTACAGCTTGCGACATGAAGAGTCTTCTGTCCTACTAATGTGGAAAATGTCACTTGGTGTGCCATGCGTGGTTGGAATATAAAGAGATGCTGTCAGAACAGTGATTAAAGGAAAACCGAATCAAAATAAAAACCTGCCCAGTAGAATATCTGAGCTAATATATTTCCCATTAAAAGGAAAATGCTTCTCATCATTTCAGTGTTCAGAGGAAAAGAGTACGATGCTCAAGTGCTCTGACAACAAACAAGTTAAATACTTGCTGCAAAACCCAATAAAACTATACTCGTGTTTCAAATCAAACCAATGCTCCACTATGTACACTTATGCTTCTCCAAAGGGCAGAGGCCAACGGACACATACAGCAGCTTAGTGGAGTGTAAAAATGCAATGTATGTGCAAGCAACCAAGTGTGCAAGGTGCACATATTGTTAAGAACCAAACTAGAGATGATGGTGATGATGTGTGGAGTATGTGTGTGTGTATCAATGGTTAGAATCTCCTCTGGTTTTTATCAAGAGTTAATAGTAGGAGGGAGAGCGGTTTAGATTAGGAGGACTGCAGCATAGCTGAGGGTCAGAAATAACCGATCCCCTTCATCATTAAAGTTAGTTTCAGAGCTGCTGTTTCCCCAAGTGCTTCTATGCTGATTTTAATATGAAATGGTGCAAGGGGGATGGGTTAATCTTGCCTCCATGTTAGTATACTAATCTAAATTTAAAACATACACACAAGATCAACTTATGTATCTCTCAGCAACACATAATAAGACATAAAATTCAGTACATAAACATTTCCATTAAAAATTTGTTTTAAAAATGAGAGTCACTGACTCCACCTGCCTAAACCATGAGCGGGTAACTAATGCTCCATAGCCATGGGTGGGTTCTCTCCTGTGGCCACCAATGCCGTAGTTCCCTGCAGTCTCACCCCAATGTCACGGTTCCCACCCTCCTTGGCAGTGCAAAATACCAGAAAGAGTCCTCTCAAGACCCAGCCAGATTCAAAGGGCAGAATTAACAGTGGCCCAGTCCCTGCTTTTGGCGGAACACAAGCGCACTGCAGATAGAGGGCAAAATCCCCTTGTCTAACTTTAAACAAGTGTAACCCAGATTGGGTCATGGAAACATTTAATTTAAACTCATGGAAAGTTTACAGTCCACCACACCCTTTTCAGGTTCTGAGACTCTCAGAACAATGGGGGTGCGGTGGGGGAAACCAAGTTACACCACTGGAATTTTGCCCAGAATGTCTACTTTATGTTCTTCCTGTTCTGCTCTATGGTCAGTGAGAAGCAGGCAGCAGGACATAGGTTTCCACTCTCTGATAACAGCTGGACTCCTGCAAGTGATGCTTGGTGCTCTACTGTGCTGGGGCATGTATGAATTGCATGCCCCAGCACTCACGGTTTCTCACCCTAACCTGATGGGAAATGGGAAAGCACAAAGAGCTAGCATGGTTTTGTGGGGGAGGGGCAAGGAGGAAGGATACATGTGTGTGTATGTATTAGAGTTTATGTGAGAGTGAATGAAACTACTGTGTATGTGAGGGGAAGAATGTGTGTTTAGGAAGATGGGGGGACATCAGCCCTTACCATCTCTACCTTCAGTGCAGGGCCCATTCACTGTTGTGTTTGTCCACCTTTACTCCCAGCATGCTCCTACAGCTCATAGTGGTATGGATCTACGCACATGATATTTATTGATGAACAAGAACTGCCTTTCTTAGAATCAATACACATTTGACTTTACTGAAAATTCTGATTAAAGAGCTCTAAAAGCAAAGTTTAAAACCCTCCGACAACCCAAGACTTTAATTAAAGCTATACTTAGCAGCCTTTTTAAAAGCCTCACTTTCCTTTCTTATCTGATAGCATCAGCCTTCTACTTGATATTTTCCTCATATGACTCAACGGCTGCTGTTATCAAAGTTTCTGTCCTTTGAGGCAGCTGTCTTGAACATCCTCTAAAATGAATGAATTAATTTTAAATGTTATAAAAAGACAGACACTAGAAGTTGAGAAAAGGTTTTTTTTATTATTTTGACACAGAGTACCAGCCTTCAGATTTGTTAAGCCAGGGCCTGACATCACTGCAAGCCATTATTTAGCAGCTTCTGTTTCCCACCTGCAAAACTGAAATAGGTCTCACCTACCTCAACGTGATTGTAGCAGAGTTGAACAAACTATGTTAAAGCACCATTCCAAAAATGTTTACCTCTTCCTTCCTTCTCCCCCCACATTTACATATGAATACAGGGAAAGTAGACAAAAGTAAAGACGTAAAAGAAACAACCAGACAGAATATTGTCACACATTATAGACTAACCAGATTTATTTTCAGGTGAGCTTGAATATTATTAGGAAACATTCGTTAAGCAATCCCTTCACTCTAAATCACCGTTGCCTTGCCTGTGAGCTTGAGTGGCCAATTCTCTATTATTCCCTCCATGTCTCCCTCTTTTTGACAGTTGGTTACCAACATTCCACCTCAGCCTGGAGGAAGAAAACCCATGGCTGAAACTCTGCTGTTCCCTATTCAGATGATTTTCAGGAACATTTTGGCTTACAACATAAAGTTGCCCTCTTACATTGTGATGTTACTGATAAGGGAAAAAATAAAAATATGCATTGTTACACTCAGGGCAAACTCTGCTCTTTACCTCAGCCTAGAGGCTGCCCATGGAGCAGACTGTGGTATCTTGTTGTTGAGGCACAATTAGAGCCACCTCTGGGAACTCGCGCTGGCCATGACAGGGACCTTAAATTGATAAAATCTATTTCTGTTTGCAGAGCATGCTGGGAAACACTACTTGAGAATCCTTGATGTATACAGCATTCTGCCTCAACATCTGCAATTGTAGCATGCCCATGTGTGTACACGTGTACACAGATCCATATTAAAATGAATAACAAGGCACAAATATTAACAGGCTAAAGCAAGATGTCTTGGCTTCTGCCTTCTTCAGCTGCTTTGCTTCAAAGTTTGCTGTAGCCAACGTGACAGTTACATCAACATTATACTTTGATTCAGAGCTGTTGAAGAAAGCAGACATCAAGATGTCTTGCTATCATATTTTAATAATTCTGTTTTGTTAGTCAGTCTAATAAATATATATCTGTTCTGAGTGATTAGCTGCATTCTTCTGGGATCCAGAACAGACTTGTACTGCTGTCTGATGCTTTACAATCATACATAAATATCTGTATATCTGTATCACTCTATATTCAACATTAAAGCTCATATTCCTATGAGCCAAAAAGGAATAATGATAATAAGAAAAATACCTCAAGATGGGGATTTCCAGGTATAGAGAATTTGCTATCTGTCCCCCACTACCCCCTATTATTATTGGGTCTAAGATTTGTAACAATGCTTCTTTTTTTTCTTGCTAGTCAGATGAAACCAAAACTCTTTTTCTCATTCCTAGCACAGAATTATGTTTATCACCATATAGTCATCTAAGCCTAAGGGAAGAATTCCAGATTTTCCCTTTGTAAAATAGTTTGTACTTCCTTTACAGGCAATAGAATGGCTTTCTAGTAGTCAGATCTGAAAACAGTTGTGTTCCTGCAATGGGAATGAAAATGCTGTGTACCCTCTGTCCCTGGTCATACAGTGATAAAGAGACATGGGTGAGCAGTACACAGTTCAGAGCTGCTTGCGCCAGAGGAGAAACCTCCACAGATGTTTCTACAAAGAGCTTCTTCCAAGCAAATGTTTGGGTAGTTGATCAATAGTTCTGGCACAGGCATAAACATGGCACTGCAGGAGACATGTCAACATAGAGCTTTCCTTGGAACACTCCGTGATATAGTGAACCAGGCGTAAGGGCATTTTTGTAAATAATTAAATGGATATAAAGTAGAAACACACAAGGGTGCCCATAGGCATTTCCCTGGTGGGACGGAGAAGCTGCATTTGTACGCCTAGCAGGCACCTCTGCAGCACACCTATGCAGTGTACAATGTTGTTCAGTGTTGTTACTCAGTCGCTTCGTATGTTGGCATTTTGTAGGGAAGGGCAAAGGTGGATTTTGAACTAGATTGTAGCAGCAACACGATTTGTTAAGGGACATGGAGCAATTCCGTGGTGTAAAGGGAACCAGGTAGATAATACCCTCACTCCAGACAACTGTTTGCTGGTGTTCATGATGGTGTCGTCCCATGGCTCATAACCTTTGAAACGTCATTAGATACCGCACTACGAATAAAATCATGCATATACACACACAAAGAAATTGCACAGAACAACAGCACTGAATTACACTGTAGGGTTGTTATAGAGCATTCTTAACTCCTCACAACAACAGTGGACAGGACCACACTGGGTGACTTTGAAGAACTGGCATAACTCACAACCTTTTCAAACCCAGCCCTACCTCTTCCTTAGCAGAATAGTTTTTAAATGTTTACAAGTTTAGGAGCAAATTGCAGTTTTAACTAAAACCTGGCCCAAAAAGGCATCGGCCCCTGTCTTAGCTGTTATCACATGGGGAGGAGTAGGCATACTATTGCCCAGTTACAGCTGCACTAAACTCTTGGTTTTTTATGAGGCAGCAATCATTTCCTAGGTTCCAAATGTAGCCTTTAGAATTCACTAGAAAAGTCCTTTTCCAGAAAAAAAAAAGCATATCAACATGTTGTAAAATGTATAGAGCCAACACCATCAGATCAGAACAAGCAGCATTCATTTAATCTGCCTGCTGGGTCAGCAAGGCTGTCCTCCAGAACAATGCATGGTCCAAGCAAGTTTGGCAGCTGTCTTCTCAATAGCATGGTCCCAGAGATCACTCTAAAAGCTCTTGTTCATCAGCTGGATGTGTGTGTCTCTGTGTACAGTACAACAGGTAAATAAATGGATGATTCCAAGAAGGAGCAGTCATCCTCATGCTGATGCCCATTCTAACTTAATGTTTCCTGTGCAAATACCTCATTTGTTCCCAAAGAGTACTGCAGTGAAGGTAAACATTATGGGGGAACCAACCATTAGAATGTTTATATGATGGACGAGGTGTTTTACCAAAAATACCCCAGAAAGGGTAGGAGGAGCAGGGGAAAACCATGAGCACAGTGAAGTAGTAGACAGCACATGCTTCCATGCAGAAAGTGCCATACCAGGTCTAGTCTGGCACCTCCAGGCAGAACTGAAAAGAGGCCTTGTCTAGAACCCTTGAGAGGTGTTGCCAGATTGTTTCTCCTTGTTTCTCAGAGGACTAGAAGTCAACCTGTAGCATCGGGGGTTCTGCCCTAACCCTGAGTGTTGTCTGTAACATTGTGATTACAATTTCCAAAAATATATCAGAGACAAGAAGCTAAAATGTTTGATAGTTGAAATAGTACGTGCAGATAATACATTTGTCTGAGTAATTCATAAAGTGAAGAAATAAAGGATAAAAGAAATTTAAATACTGTTTTACTTTTTGTGCTGTCTACTTTTTGTAGCAACAAAAGCTACAAAGAGTATTATGACACCTTAAAAAACATAACAAGTTTTATTTGACATAAACGTTTGCGGACCATAGCTTAATTCTTCAGATGCCTCTGCAGCTTTTGACCAATTAACACACATACCCCTATTTTTGTTTCTTGTTACTTTAGCAGCTTGAGATTGATAAACAAATAGCCAAAGATACCTTATTACTTTGAATATAGTTAAAATCTCCAGAGCTGGATGAACCGTATCCAGGAGTGTTGATGGAACTGAAGAACTCTCAGAACAACTATTATTTTCTTGAAATCACGGACGGTGGGTGAAGTGCCGAATGATTGGAGGAGGGCTAATGGTCAAGAAGGGCAAAAGGAGGAACATGAGAAACTACAGATCAGATCAATCCCAGCAGAAATTCTGGAGCAGATTGTAAAGCAGTCACTCTGCAAGCACCTTGAAGACAATCCAGAAGCCAGCACAGAAGAACAAATCCTCCCAGACTAATCTTATCTAATTTTTTAATTGGGTAACCTTGATGGTTTTTGCCCACCTCTAGTTATCGTGGATATGTGCTGTTAAGATTCTAGTCACCAGACATCTCTATGGTCCTAGCTCATGGTTAACAACTTACTTCTCTGCCTTATCACTAACTGGTAGCAGCTTCACTTTTTATTCCTTGCAGACTGTCAATATAAAGAGTATACCCTTCCTCAACACTAGAGACACAAGCTCATAATCTTCACACATAAAATAATATTCTCTTCATTTCAGCTCCTAGGAAGAAATTTTAGGTAGTTTTTTCTTTTACCTTGGTATATTCATTTACACTCCTATTAAGATGCTTACACAGATCCCGCCCCCCCAGCCATCTATTTCTGCTCTCTGCAATATTTTGTATCATGATATCATTATCTCAGACATAGTCTCGGGATTATTGATGCCGCATGTTACACAGAACATCTGTTATACTAAGGACTGGGCAAATGAAGTAGTGTATTCATCATCACTGCTCAAGGCCAACTGAGGACACTGACTTCCAATGGGATGACAGGTACCATAGGCCAGTGAGAAACAAGAGAAAGGTAGTAGGATACTCAGATATACCAGAGTGTCACACATTAAACTGGGGTTTAAACAATCTAAACTGAGAATGGCCAGCACTTACCAGGAGTCACAGAGTGTTTCGCTGGAGGTGAAAAAGGCAGTAGACTGTGTGGGATTGTTGTACTTGAGCCTGTTATCTTAGTTGAACTTTGAACAGAGGTTCTTCTGTTAGTGGGCAAAGACAGACCACAACATTTTTCATTCTGCCACGAAACTGACATTCACCTTACCTCAAGCTCTCTGAAAAGAAGGGGGAGAGAGGCAGGTACTTCCCACTGCTATAGAACAGTATATCCGGCAACCTTTTGGCATTTCTTTTAACTCTGATGCATTTTAATCCTATCTGAACAACAATCCCAGGCGATCTCCACTTTGTCACCTGATCCCATATTACTCCAGGAAACACATTAGTGAATGTGATTAGTTTCACAACCTATGATGCCAGTCAGGAGAGCTGGGACTTCAAGATAGAGGAAACAAAGCCGTTGTGGTATGGTATATCTGCCTCCTCAAGGTAGTGTGCACAGAGCATCTTTTTCAGCTGCCTGGCCCTGTTGCTTCTGTGGGGACTGTTTTTGTTGAGATAAGTGGGTTTGCTTATGTCACCTATAAAAAGTTCTTTTATCTCTGGTATGCCAGCAGCCTCACTTCTAGTGACAGTCCACCAATCCATCTACCTGGCTAACCAGGAAACCTTTCATGTAACACGCTGGTGAAAGAAAAGCAAAGATATCTCTGGAAGTCATATGAGTCCTGTTCAGTTCTGTGAAACTTGGCCCACTCTTGCATTATTTGATGTGGTTTATTTTCTTCAAAGCTTCCATCCTTGATCTTGAGCTTGCCTGAGGGTGACAGCTACCCTCTGCTTATTGAAAAGTAGAAAATGAGAGTGGCAATAAGCTTCAACTGTGAGGAATATGCCACAGGTCTGGAGAAATGGGCAGGACATTAAATTCACTCAAGGGATTATTAGATACCTCAATGCTTTTGTAGGACACGATCTTCAGCAAATCCTTATGCTGTAATAAATTTAGGCTTGAAAAGAGGGGATTAGACCTAAGTGGTAGACATCTGGTAGAAAGTTCCAGGTTCAAACCCTAGTATCTCCAGTCTCTGGAAAGCCATTCTCTTTCAGATCCAAATAAATGATGGCCTGGCCTGGCCTTGGGTACTATGCACCATAACTTGGTCATTTAGAAAGGCACACATTCCAGCTGTGACTTAGTGGGAGTCATAGCATGTAGGAGGAACATCACTGCTGCTTTGCCTCAGGCAGCAAAATCTTTTGGGATGACCTTGATGCTACTTGGAATTAATTTCTGAGGAGTGAGGCCACTTACACAACACCAGAGAAGGAATGTGGGGGGAAAGGGCATAGATCTGCACAAAATTTGCATGCAATAATGTACAGATCTGCATGTAGGAATCATTTGTATACTTTATACAGAAATACAATACCTTTCATCACAGCAGGAAGGAGATTCTGTCCAGGGTGAACTGTGTGCCTGAGCAGTCTCCTGGCCAGGTGCTAACTGGTTAACTTTAAGGTCTCTACCCTTAAGGCATATCCACACTACCCAGTTATATCAGTTTGACACTGCCATGGCTCCAGCCAAAGGAATCTTGGGATTTGTAGATTGATGAGTGACTTAAAATCCTTCACCATACGTCAGAGGAATGGATCAGAGCTCTCCAGCAGAAAATTTCAAGTGTCTCATCAAACTACATATCCTTCTTTACGATGAAGTCAGGAGAGTTAAAATGGTATCTATCTAATACAGCACACAATGCAGGTACTGTCCGCTTGGAATCCTACTGGGTTTTTCAAAAGATTTGCATAACTTGCATGGTCCAACTGAGACTAATGGACAATGTGCCTGGGTGCACCTCAATTGCACAGTTGGGTGCCTGAGCAGATGTGCAGCAGCACCTGTTCAATTAGCTGCAATTAGCTGCAGCAAAATATACAAACCTTCTGCAAAGACCAAAAGGATATTAGCCTCCAGGTTCCATAGACAGTGAAATATATGCCACCCTGTACTACATGTTCTCTGAAACATTTCAAATCTCAAGAGTTTTTTACTTCCTACTGGAAAAGCTAAAGACATGGCACCTAATCATCAGTGGGAAAGAAAAATAAGTGTCACAAAGATCAGGGAGACTGGGACCCCAAAGACAGTGGAGTCCAGGTTACTGGCATCATTTTCAATGAAACAGATCATATGTAAGGCAACACGTTTGGTCTCCAAAATACAAAGCAGAGTTGATACTGTAGTTCACACATATGGAACAAAACCTGAGTGGCATATTTTTAAACTCATGTATAACAACCACCAGAGGTATTATTTCTTCTTCTTCTTCTTCTTCTCCTTCTTCTTCTTCTTCTTCTTCTTCTTCTTCTTCTTCTTCTTCTTCTTCTTCTTCTTCTAAAACTCCAGGCACAGTCAAAATTATAAAAACATTGACTGGTATTATATAACAGATACAAGCTTTAACCAAAAACCTAAGTATCTGTTAAATATCGATGCAGTATGTATGCTGTTCCTAATATTGCTGTTTTTTTTGTAGCTCAGATAATGGTGTGATTTCTGAGATCTGCAACTGCTTATGGTACTATGTGAAATTTCTTGATATTGTTCCCAAAGCCCCAATGACTATGGGGACCACTGAACTGTGTTTCTTCCAGAGGTGAGATGTTTTGATTGCCAGGTCTTTGTACTTTGTTAATTTTTCCAATTCTTTATTTTCAACTCTGCCATCCCCTGGAATTGCAATGTCAATGATTTGGACATTTCTTCGTTCTAGTACTACTATGTCTGGTGTCTTATGTTCAAGGTGTCTGACCATTTGGATCCATATATCCCACAAGATCTTGACTTCCTCATTTTCTGACACCTTCTCTACCTGATGTTCCCAAGAGGTTTTTGGAAGCCGACAAGTTATATTTTTTGCATAATGGCCAGTGCACTAACTTTGCCACTCTATCATGTCTAACTTTGTAATCTGTTTGTGCAATCTTTGGGCATTCACAGATGAGGTGTGACACAGTTTCATCTTTTTCTTGGCAGAGTCAACATTTGCTGTTAGCACTCACTCCTTGGAGCTTAGCTTTCATCATGTTGGTTTGGAGTGCTTGTTCTTGTGTAGTGAAAATCAAGCCTTTGGTTTCTTTCTTAAGGGTCCCCAGTTTTAGCCATGCCCATGTTGAATTATGATCATGGTTTTCATCAATATTTCTCAGGTGTTCTCCGTGTATTGGTTTATTTTTCTAGTTGTTTAATTTATTTTCAGATTGTTGTTTCTTATATTGAGCCTTTGTTTCTGTTGTTTTCAAAATATTCTCCATTTTCACTGCCTTAAGTAATTTTTCTGTGCTTGTACTCGTATAAGCATTTAGGCTTCTTTTTTCCCCCTCTACTACCTCCTGTGTTTGCAGTGTCAGGATTTGTGAACAATGGGTTGAATTTAATATTGTTGGGTGAATGTAAAATGGATGACAAATGCAAAGTCATGCCTGTAAGAGTCAATGTAAAATGGATGACTGATGACATGCAGCTGGAACAAGCTTAGGTAGTGCTGGTTAACTATGTTCAGCTGCTTTGTGTATAGTGATAGGCTGCTCTTACTATATAAGCAAAAGAGTAAGAACAGCACATTGCCACACAGTAGTGAGTCTGGTGGCCTTTACTTTACTTCTTTAAATGTCTATGTTGCTCTAAGAGATTTATGCACAAGCTATGTATATAATGCCATGTATATATGTCTGATCTATGCTGACAAATAATATATGAAGTCTGAATATATTATGTCATAGGTTCTTATCAAACTCTGTCGGTGTTTTTCCTAAACCCTCTGTGTCTTTACTCTGCTTATTAGAAGGGAGGATTTGAAGCTGCCTGATAAGGGACTCTGTTTAACCTGTTATCTTGGGTCCAAGGGTTGTTTTCATCAACAGAGTGCTCTTGGAGTTTCAATATCCAAACGCTGACTCCAAGCTTCTGGAGAGGCAAACACCACATCTGTTTTTGGAGTTGGCACCCAGCCAACAGGGTTATGGGCTCAGGAGATGTTGAGAGATATATTTGTGACCCAGGAGACGTAAAGGAAAATAAAAGGCATTTTTGAGACTGCGTGTCTGTGAAGGAGAAGCCAAGCATTGGAATAGCTGAGTCAGAGAGTAAAAGTGACAAGGAGCAAATCCAAGAGGGCTTCACCATGCAGCAGGCCAGTACCCTTCCTTTGCTATGTCTAAATGACACTAATTATATGTTGTGGGCACTGAAAATGGAAATGTATTTTGTGTTTGGCAAATTGTTTGTAACCCTCCAGCCCATTAGATGAAGCAGACATGGCAAAAGATGAAAGAGCATTGTCTTCCATAATTCTATGCCTGGATGATTCGCAGCTCAACTATGTGAGGGGAAAGACTTCAAGCAAAGAGGTCTGGGAAGCTTTAAGAGCCATTTATGTACAAAAGACGACTGGATCTAAAATGATGATTGCATGTAAGCTATATAGAAAAAGGCTACTCCCTGAGCAAATTACTAATTATCTCCAAGAATTTTTCTCAGTTGTTTCTCCAGCTGCAGGAACGGGATATGGCATTTCCAGAGGCACACAAGTGCTATATCATAATGAGCGGACTGGATGAGAGCTGGGAGATGCTGGTAATAAGCCTGGAGAGCATGACAGAAGCAAGTCTAACGGTGGCATATCTATCAGGATGGCTCTTGGAGGAGGAAAGGAGGAGACATGAGATGGCTGAGGACGTGTCTGTGCCAAGTCTATGCAGACGGGGGCGGTCTATGAAGGATGACAACAGAGGGATCCCAGATAAAATCCTAGCTGTAAAAAAGAAAAGGTGTTTCTGTTGTGGCAGTGAAAAACATTTGGCAAGAAATTGTTTACACTGCAGTGAAGATAGTCACAAGGACAGTGGAAAAATGTGCAAGACCACAGAGCAACAAAAGAAAAACTATTTGTCAATAGTTAACGCTAATGACCCAAACAAACAAGATATCTGGCTAATCGATTCCGGGGCCACGCAACATGTCTGTAGACAAAAAACATGGTTCACAGAGTTAAATCATTCTGCTAAGAAGCAAGTAAGTCTAGCAGATGGAAACAACATTGAAGTTTGTGGGACAGGCAACGTATATGTAAAAAGCTTGAAGGAAACTTTGAAAAATGTATTATATGTTCCAAAGATTAGCCATAATCTAATCAGTGTAGCATGCTTAGACAGAGAAGGTTTTTCTGTTAAGTTTGGAGGAGGAGTTTGCAAAGCAGAAAAGGGAAACGTCCTAGTTGCTACAGGACATTTAAAGGACAAACTCTATGTATTGAATGTATCAAATGAGATGAAATGTTCTACAAATGTATTAAGTAACGTTATGCCATATTTTAAGTGCATACATATTTTACACAGAAATTTAGGACATGTAAGTTTTGATGTGTTAAAGAAGACCCAACAATGTATAAGCAATTTAAATTTAAAGAGTTGTGAAAAGTATTAAATTGCAATGTTTGTAAGTCTTCTAAGTAAAAAAGACATCCAGTAAGCAAGAAAAGCAATAGAATAAGTGAAAAATGCTTTAGTCTTGTACATATGGACATCATGGGTCCATTTCAGGAGTCACTTGGAGGAAGTAGGTTCTGTTTAACAATTACAGATGCCTTCTCCAGGTATACTTATGTTTTCATTTTAAAGCATAAGAGTGAGACATTCCAAAAGTTTAAGGAGTGGGTGGCTATGGTTGAGCATAGATTTCAAACAAACATAGCCAGTATACAGACAGATCGAGGAGGTGAATTCATGAGTAAGCAATTTAGAGAGTGGCTAAAGAAAAAAGGAATACACCACAGAATTGCTAATGTTCAGGTTCCTCACGAAAATGGTGTTGCAGAAAGGAAAGGAGGCATACTTCAGACAGTGACTAATTCTATGCTAACTGATGCAAAAATGTCTAGAGGTTTTTGGGGTGTGGCTATGCAATGCGCAAACTACGTAATGAACAGAGTTTGGAACTCTGTTATCCAGAATACCCCATACTTTCTGTTACATGGCAGATAGCCAACATTAAACCACATAAAAACCTTTGGCTGTCATGCATGGGTGAATATACCCAAAGGTTCTAGAAGAAAGAATTCTCCTAAGGTAAAAAAGCTGATATTTATTGGTTACCAAACTGGATGTAAAAGTTATAGATTCTGTGACCAGTTTGGAAACGTTACAATCAGTAGGTCAGCAAACGTCCGTGAAAATGAGAACTGGTCTCACATTCACGCAAACAATGAAGTTTTCTTGCCAACGTCTAATGACCAACAGGGTCATAGACAAATTAAAGAGGAGAATCTTAGTGAAATAGAAGCTGAGGAGGAGCATGGAACTTGTAGTGAGACAGAGGAACAAAGTCCAGAGAGAGTGGTTCCTAGACGTTCTCAAAAATCAAAGTTTGGAGTTCTACTTCAAAGATTTTGCCATTTTTAACTCGATTCCATCTAGTTTTTGGATCTTGCCACAGTGTATAGACAGAGCAGCACATTTGTCAATTCCAAATTTCATTTGGATATCTTTACGAAATATTTGCACTGTGTTTAGCAGTGATTCTATCTCTGTGGAACTTTTTGCATATAGTTTCAGGTCGTCTATGTATAACAGATTATTGATTTTTCCATCTTTTTGTGAAATATGGTAGCCCAATCCAGTTTTATTTAAAATGATGGCAAAGTACTTAACTGAAATTTTGAAACTTACTGTTGCCTTATAATGTTGAATTCTCCTTACCCCATTCTCCGGATAATATGTATTATTTCTCATGATTTTGTACTTCCTCATTAATGTTGATTTTGTCTATTTCCCCTGAGTTACTGCCTAATGCCAATAAAGGTTTATCGTATCGTATCATATTTAAAATGATTGACATGGGGATTAGTGAGATGTTAAACAGCAGTTATGACAAAGAATCCCCTTGAAATATTTCTTCACCATGGGCCATTAAGACGGTTTTCCATTTTTCCATGCTTTTCTTGAGGAACTTCTGAATGTTTTTACTAACATTTTTACCCAAACATTTTTAGGCAGGTGTTAATCCAGCTGTGTGGCAATGCGTCAAATGCCTTTTTATAGTCTACCCAGGCCATGTTAAGGTTTGTTTTTCATCTTTTTGCATTTTTCAGGATCATTTTATCAATAAGCAGCTGGGCTTTTGTGCCTCTTGACTTTTTAAAGTTCCCTTTCTGTTCAGTTGGATATAGGGAGTTTTCAGTTAAGTATTTTTATGTAGATCTTACAAGTACTCCTGTGAGGAGCTTGACCATTGTTGGAAGGCATGTAATTGGTCGATTATTACTGAGTTCATTGCCCTTTTGATTACCTTTTATTATCAGAAATGTGCGGCCTGTTGTCATCCAGTCATCAGTTGTAGAATTTTGAAGTATGTGGTTAAATTGCACTGCTATACGTTGATGGAGACTTGTTAGATATTTTAACTAAAATCTGTGCAGTTCATTTAGACCAGATGCACTCTAGTTTTTCACATCCTTTACTTGCCTCTTAGTCATTTCAGTTGTTATTACAATATCATCCATTTGTTTTCCTTGAGTTTCTTTAAAAATGTCTTTAATCCAAGAGGCATTTTTGTTATGTCCGGTTGGGCTTTCCCACATTTCTTTCCAAAATTTTAGAGCATTATCATGGGCCTAATTTCTTTTGCTCTGCATTTTCTCCTAGTGATATGTAGAATAATCGTAGGTTATTTCAAAATTGTGTGTTTTCTCTATATTGTTTCAAGCATCTATCATATCATTCAATTTTCTTTGCTGTAGCTGTTACCGCTGTTTTAATTCTTCCATAGTTTCAACAATCATTTTCCTTTCTAGGTCATATATTTCACATAGTCTGGCTTTTACTTTTTCATTTTTAAATTTTGAATCTTTCAAGTGTTTTAAGTTGCTAATGTCTGCACATAATTTGTTTATTTTTCTTTCCAGACGATTTTTCCATTTTGGGGTGGGTTTTGCAGCTTGTGACAGCAGCCGCAAAATTAAAAGACGCCTGCTTCTTGGGAGGAAAGCGATGACAAACCTAGACAGCATCTTAAAAAGCAGAGACATCACCTTGCTGACAAAGGTCCGCATAGTCAAAGCTATGGTTTTTCCAGTAGCGATGTATGGAAGTGAGAGCTGGACCATAAAGAAGGCTGACCGCCGAAGAATTGATGCTTTTGAATTGTGGTGCTGGAGGAGACTCTTGAGAGTCCCCTGGACTGCAAGGAGAACAAACCTATCCATTTTGAAGGAAATCAACCCTGAGTGCTCACTGGAAGGACAGATCCTGAAGATGAGGCTCCAGTGCTTTGGCCATCTCATGAGAAGAGAAGGCTCCCTGGAAAAGACCCTGATGTTGGGAAAGTGTGAAGGCAAGAGAAGGGGATGACAGAGGATGAAATGGATGGACAGTGTCATTGAAGATACCAACATGAATTTGACCAAACTCCGGGAGGCAGTGGAAGACAGGAGGGCCTGGCGTGCTCTGGTCCATGGGGTCACGAAGAGTCAAACACGACTTAATGACTAAACAACAACAACAAAACGAGTTCCATGGTTACTATGGTAGCTGTGCTATACATGAGCTGGTTTGTTTCCTTTAGCGTGTTGGTCGGGATTGTTCTGATGACAACATTTGCATCGTTCAGTAGATCTTTTACTAGTTTACTTTGTAATTGGTGCATATTGGGGAGCCTTTGTCTTTCTGTGTTCTGGCCAATATGGGTTACTATTTTTTCCCTCAGTGATGTTTGCCATTCTGTCAACTCATAATTTCTGGGTTGTTCCATATGTTGCTCCTCTACTGATATGTTTTCTTCCACTACTGTATCTACCACTACCCTCCATTTGTCTTCCATATTATGGCCATTGTCCTGTGTTGATTTTGCCACCTTTTCTAGTTCTTCCAATTCCAGTTCTGAAAACACTTTACTCTGGATGATAAACCTTCTCTGGTCCATTAATCATTGTTCAGTTATGTCACTACTTGGGTGTTTCCTTTTCCAAATTTCCATCATTCTGTTGGGTTTGCCTCGTAATAACATTTCATAATTTCTTGATTTTCGGCGAGAGTCCAAGTTTTGTGTTTACGTTGTTCCAGTAGCTTTGCCGCAGCCTGTCCTGGTCCCTCAACAGGGTCTGCTGAGCCCTGTAGCCCATTTGTCACCAGATGTCCAGAGGTTATAGCATCTGACGCAGTCCTTGTTGACCCGGGCGATAACCGATCCGGTATGGATTTCTGTTTATTTCCTCTCATCATAATTGATGGTTGGTGGACACAGTTGGTCTGGCTTCTCAGCTAAGACCTGTCTGGCTTGGGAGACCCTTCAGCATAGCTCTCAACCTCACTGAAGCATGCAAGCCCCTCCGCCTCAACAAGGCCTGTGCCCATGGAGGGTGTTGTTGTTGTTGTTTGTTGTTGTTAATTACCCTGCAGTTCTCATTTCTCAGCATTGCAGGTGTATGGGAGCAGATAAAAAGGTCAAGCCTAAAATGCAGGAGTCGGCCCTAAAAATTTGTAGGTGAGATGACAGGTTTGCAAAATCACTGATTTTTTAATTTCAGTGGCCAAGTTAGCAGCTATTGGCAATGGGTTTCCACTGGTAACCAAAAAGTTTGGAATGATGCTAGTTGCTGAAATTAGTATGGTGAAGAAGATGACCTGATCTTGTTTCTATATTCTTTTTGTCTCTTACCTTAGTGTTTGTTACTTTGCAGTTTTGGGAGGTTTCTGTACTTTTGAGATAGCTTGTTGATGGAGTTCCAACTTCTATAAGGTACATTTTTCTTTGCTGATTTATCCAGAAATATAATATCTGGCTTATTGAAATCACATCTAAAAGATATGAATAATCCACAATATTTTGCTAACTGCTGAAAATGATCATTACTACTTGGTCATGCCTGCACACGTAATCCTTTGATGCTTTTTTGGGACATCCGACTATGCTATGATGAATTTTCTTTTAGATTTGTGTTAGGCTGGACATGCACCACTTATAACTTGCTTCATAATTATATTTTTTCATAAAATCTGGTGCAAATTACTTCGTCCCAGATTGCACACATGAAGTGCAATTACAGCCTAAAGATGGCCCAGTTTAAGTCACAGGCTCAATTCTTGTTTATTGACAGTATCATTCAAGAGGTAATTGAGGAGCTGTCCATGTAATGGTTTCTCAAGCCATGAATCCCTGAGCTGCAAAACTTTAATCACCATCATCATCATTTTAAATAGATGTGATACTGCCATGTCAGACTATAAATACAGATCATACCTCCAGAAACATGAAACTTTTAAACAATATATCCTAAAGAGGTTTGGACATTGTTGTTGAAGAACAACAATTGATTCTTGGATTTGTCTAAACAGGCAACAGTTTAGGGGAACAGAAAGTTGAGGGACCCCAGATTGCAATTTTGTACAAGATATGTACCATCTGCTTGGGATTCCTTAATAAAGGAATTTTGGAAGGGCAACACATCTTGCTTCTTGTACCTGCCAAAAGGAATTATATAATTCTGTTCTTCCCTGCAGAGCAGCAAAGCACTTTTAGTGAGCAGCACCTTCACTTAGCTAAGCATTGTCAACTATTGTGTTGATTAATCCAGCCTCCGGAAAATCAAGCAACTTAGGGTACAGGACCTTAGCCAGCAGGCCTCTGGACCCTTGAGATTCCACTTGGAGCTATAAAAGTGTAACCTGTTTTATTATTCAGTGAGACTCACTTTACACATCTTCTCTCTCTCTCTCTCTCTCTCTGTATGTGTGTATTAGTGACCCTCCTGCTTTTGGAAGCAATAAAGTTTATTGTGATATTACTAAGATTTTTAAGACATTTTAAGAGGCTCTGAGGTCCCAGCAGGCTCTGGATGGGCAAAGGATGCTCAGAATTTTCAGACTGAAAGTTAGAATAAGAACTTGGAATATACAAAGTGAGAATAACTCACAACACACTAAAATAAATGAAAAATATGAACATTCCAACCCTTGGAGTAAATTAAATTGGCTGACCAGGATGGAGGTGATAAGGATTTTAGTAAATCTTTTGAATGACATCTACAGAACAGGAATCATTTCTAAAACTGTGTTAGGATCAATTCTTGGTGCAGCCTAAGGATGTGAATAGGATTCATGGAGAGGTAAGAGCCACCGTGTGTGCGTACTAGACCCTTGCCCTTCCTGGCTTATAAAAGAAGCCAGAGGGGGAACGGCTAGTGGTTTATGGAAATGATGAATGCCTCCCTGCAGCAGGGAAGGATCCCATATATTTAAAGGAGCTAGTAATGAGACCAGTATTGAAAAGCCCTCCTTGAATCCCACTTTACTGGTCTAGTATCAGCCAGTCTCAGAGATTCAATTTTTGGACAAGGTACTGAAGCATATGGTGGTTTTTATGCTCCAAGGATTCCTAGATGAAATGGATTATCCAGATCCATTCCAATCTGGCTTCAGGCTTTGGTCACCTTGGTGGATGACTCATGTTAGGAACTGGACACAGAGAATGTGTCCTTGTAAATTCTGCTGGACCTCTCAGCAGCTTTCAATGCCGTTGACCATAGTGTTGGCAAATCAGCAATCTCACCTGCAAATCTAAATACATAGTGATGTGGGAAGAGAGAGCTTTACCCAACTGACTTGCTTGATTGCTTCTTTGCATTGCCAATAAATTAGATGGGTTTTTCTTCCTGTGGCTAGAAGAAGCCCTTCCTTCTTCCACCCTCTTGCTCCACACATTATTTTGTTCCTTTTCTGCTAGCCGTTTTTAGTATTCTTCCAAGATGTCTCCAGGGAAGGATGCAGATTAAGCCTTCTCGGCATCAGCATGGATTTCTCCAGCCATGTGGGGCTGAGAAAAACAACCTTTTGCTACTCTTTCATCCTTTTTTCTTCTCATAACTTCTGAAACTCTATGGAGCCTGCTAACAGTGAATAAAATACATTTTTGTCTTTTTTAACCTAAAGATAGGCTTCTGGATGTTACTTCTATAAAGTGCTGGCTTTGGAAGAGGGGCGGAACTGCAAAGGGAGACTTCTGGCTAATTCTGACCTTTATTAGCTAGGCTTCTGTTGTGCATTTTTAGGGAATTAAGCAGATTCCCACAAACTGTAAACACATGCTACCCTTCTTTGTCATCTGTCTCTGGGATGGGACTTGGAGGCACTGTTTTACGGTGGCTATGGTCTTTCTGAGGAGAACTCAGAAGGTGGTGCTGGGGGGATCCTATTGGATGCCCTGGCCATTGGCCCTCAGGGTTCTGTCTTATTCCTTATGATATTTAACATATAATGTACATGAAAGGGGTGGAAGATGTTTGGCATTTTGGGGTTTGGTGGCACCAGTATGCAGATGACGCCCAACTCTGTCTTTCCTTTCCATCGAATTCCAAGGAAGCTGTCTTGGTTCTAAATCTGAATGAGGGCAAACAAATTGAAACTTAATCCAAACAAGACAGAGGTGCTCCTGGTCGATCAAAAGGTAGATGAGGGAATAGTGATGCAACCTGTGATGGAGTTTTCTCCTCCTGAAAACTAAGGTCTGTAGCTTGGGTGTACTTCTGAATTCATCCCTGAGCCTGGATTTCTACGTTTTGTTGGTGACCAGGAGCGCAATTGCACAGTTAAAACTGGTGAGCCAGCTGTGCCTGTTCCTTGAGATACCTGATTTGGCTAAAGTGATCCATGTCTTAGTTATATCTCACTTGGGTTACTATAATACACTTTATGTGGGGCTGCCTTTGGAATCTTCAGCTGGTTCAAAATGCAGCTGCCAGACCACTAACTGGGGCCAGTTATAGGGAGCATATAATGGCCCTGCTACAATAGCTGCAGTGACTACCAGTCCATTTCTGGGCACAATTCTAAGTGCTGGTAACCTATGAAGTCCTATAACCTATGAAGTGATGGTTATAACCCTATGAAGGACCATATTTCATCATGCGAGCCTTCCTGGCCCTTATGATCTTCAGAGGAGGCCCTCCTCTTGGCCCTCCTATTCCATTGCAGGCACATTTGATGGGAACATAAGAGAGGGTTTTCCCTGTGGCTGCCCCCATGTAGTGAAATGTTCTCCCTCAGGAGCTTAGGTTAGCCCCCTTTCTTTTTTCTTTCTGCTGACAGTTGAAGATCTAGCTCTTCAGACAGGCTTAATAACCAAAATTGAGTTCCTGGATGTTTTGTTGTTTAGTCGTTAACTCGTGTCCGACTCTTCGTGACCCCATGGAGCAGAGCACGCCAGGCCCTACTGTCTTCCACTGCCTCCCGGAGTTTGGTCAAATTCATGTTGGTAGCTTCGATGACACTGTCCAACCATCTCATCCTCTGTCGTCCCCTTCTCCTCTTGCCTTCACAAGTTTTTAGCTAACATTGTGAGCTACCTTGAGTCCCCCTCATCAGGAGAAAGTTGGCCTAACAATGATACAAAATAAAATAAAATGTGAATAAATACAAGGAAGCCTTAGACAAAATCCAAATCAGAAAGCTGAAGATGTTGTTGGTAGACAAAGGGCTTAAATCAAGAGATACTTGAGCAACCTGTGCTGGCAACAAACAGCTACAGTGAGAGTTGAAGGTCAATGGACATAGCGATATGAAGAGGAATATGACAAGGATGCATATTCTAACTGTTACTTTATCGTTTATATTCCAAAAACAGCTTTAGAGAAACACTTGCTTTTTGAAATAACAATATCATTGTCCATGGAGAGGTTATCACCAACATCCAACATAACAGTTTTACTATCTTGCAATTTTTAAAAAAGCCAGGGAGAAATGGCCAGAGTAATTTCTTTAAGATGAAAAATGTAATACACAATAAAAATGCAAAATTGACTATAAGAATGATACTGCATGGCATGTATTCTCTATGTATTCTCAGTTCTACTATACAGCACGGGATCATGGACTTTTAACAGAGGTTTCTATTTTAAAAATTTGAAATCTTTGAATGTCAAGATATGAAATGTAGATTTATCACAATGTGATACTTGGACTGAGAAGGTAACCAATGAGAACGTTCTAAGGAAAATGAGTAAAGATCAAGAAATTAAGAAACATATGACATGCAGAAAGCTAGAGTGCTTTGGTCAGTTTCAAAGAGAAATAAAATGGGTTGATTATAGTGATCACTCAGGAGAAAAATAAATTGAGAAATAAGTGTTGGGAAGGCAGAACCTAGCTGAGGAACCTCAGAGGCTTGTTTGGATGCAGTTCAGCATCATTGTTTGGAACTGCCATATCTAAAGTCAGACTGGCTATGATGCCATACAATTGTGTAGTAGAAGAGGAATGAGAAGTAATGGTGTTATTAGAAGTGGTGAAAGGAGATATGAAAGCTGGGCAGGTAGAGAATACTGACAAAAAATTCCAATCAATGTTGATCCTTAAGTGGCATAACATTAATTCCTGCACAACATTTAGTGCACTAAATGTCACGGTTGGCAGCAGAAGAATTTGCTTTGGACTATTTCAAATTAGAGTGCTCTGTTGTTTAAAGGTGTTTTACTATTGATTTTATTTATCATTTTTAATATAATACTTGTTTAATTCTTTTTAATATTTCTATACTTACTGTTTTTAGCTTTTAAATGTCTTTTTAGCCATTTAAACTGCCTTGGGTCCTTTTTAAGGAGAAAGGCATGATAAAAATATTTTGAATGAATAAATAAATAAATAAATAAATAAATAAATAAATAAATAAATAAATAAAAAGCCTGTAGAAAACACGGAGCACAGACACTTTGCTTGAGTGCATACAAACTTCAGAGAGAGAAACAGACAGAGAGAACCAAGTAAAAGCACCCGCATATTTTAAAGAGTGTAAACACACTTACAGAATAAATGTGCTTGTTCTTAATTCATAATACGATGCCTTCCTATTCTTTGAAAACAAGAGTGCCAGATCTTCACAGAGAGAACCTGACATCTGAAATTAGAGTGTGGGCTGGAAGCAAGGGGAACTGCTCCAGGATGACTGAAAAGTACTCATTTCATCTTCCACTTGATTCTGAGCTGAGACAGGCTAATTATGTGTAGGAATGTGCTCTATTGCCCAAGACAATAAGCATTAAGGAGTTTATGCAAATGCCTAAGGCAGGGGGAAAAACAGCTTGGTTTTTCAAACAGATACATGCATGTGGCTTCTGTAAATTCAAATAACTATAAAATAAATGAATGAATGACTGAATAAATAAATAAATAAATAAAAAGAAATACAGCCAATACCTGAGAAGGATGAATTTTCAGTTGGACAAGCTTTTGGGATTCATATGAATATAAATATATGTCACAGGAAAAGCTCCAGGGAGTCAATTTGATATACTGAAGAACTAATATGCTTGGGCTGCATTTCAGGAATCAAAAAGTCAGGATCCAAAGAGCTTCTTCAGGGCACCTGAAATCTTGGGCAACATAATGCATGCATGGAATATTTTACTTTTTCTCTCTCTTTAGCATCCCCACCCTGGACAAATACACAAGTCACTACATGACAGTTTTCCCCACCATGTTATTGTTGTTACATTGAACCATGCTGTTATGTTCTGACTTATAGTGATCCTACTCATTAACGACCTACAAAATGGGGGTGGAGGCTTACATAGCACCAGCAGAATTATTTCTGTCAGAATTATTTGCCCACGTCCAACCCAGAGAAAACAAGAAAAAGAGAAGCAGGCAACAGCTACAGTATAATAAACTTTGGCAGTGAGGCCATAATACAAAGAAGAAAAGAGAAGCCAAAATATATTTGTGTGGTAGTGGTGGGAAACACTAGTGTCATGCACAGGTCAATTAGAGAGCCCCTACACATCACTGAAGTATGCTTTGGTGTTTAGGGGTTAATTAACATTTGATCAAAAATACCTAGCACTATTTGCTGTTGCAAAGAAGGAAGCAACAAAGAAGACGGAGACTGACAGCTGAAGCTGAAATGAAAGACAAATTCTCTCCTGGAAATTCCAGTCACTTAATCCTGGGGAGGGCTGATGTTGACCTCACTGGACTCTATTTATTCTTCATCCAAGCAACAGTTATGTCCAGGCATGGCCAGGGGAGGGGATGGATCCATTTTTAGACTAGCTGGGTTCTAGAGCTTTCTTGCTTTTTCTTTTAGGTAGTTAAACTGCATCTTCATTACACTTAGGTTTGTGTGTGAATGTTGGGTGGATAACTGACTCTCTTGTACAGGGTTTGACTAGGTAGGTCAATGCACAGCTAGGGACTATTTATCTTGCCACATTACCTACACCACCGTTTTCAATTTCCTTTCATTTAAAATGTGTGATGTTGACCTTTATTTGCAGAACCAATGTTTTTTTTCCCTGATTGTGGGTGCCTGTCTATGTTCTAGAGTGTGCAGGTGCCAACTGTGCAGCAGCTTGATTTGGATTAGGCAGAGAGTAGACACATTTGGGCAGACCACGTGATTGATTGATTGATTGATTGATTAAATTTATACCCCGCCCATCTAGACCGAAGTCTACTCTGGGCGGCTAACAATAACAGATAAAATAAAAACAATATAATAATATAAAAAACAACAGTAGTAATATAGTTCAAGATGGGAAAAATATTCAAGTGATGACAGGAGGGAAAGCCTGCCTAAAGAGCCAGGTCTTAAGTTTGCTCTTAAAAACACACAGTGAGGGAGCCAGGCAGATCTCTGGGGGCAGACTGTTCCAAAGGCGAGGTCCCACTGCCGAGAAGGCCCGGTTTCTTGTTCTTTCTCTCCAGGCCTCCCTTGGCGTTAGGCCCCTCAGCCGCCCTTCCTGGCTAGAATGAGTGATTTGGGTAGATCTAGGTGGAAGGAGGCGTTCCGCTAGATATCGAGGTCCTAAACTGTTTAGGGCTTTATATGTCATAATTAACACTTTGAAATCAATGCGGAAATGAATGGGCAGCCAATGCAAGGCAGCCAGAGTGGGGGAAATATGCTGATATTTTCTCACCCCAGTGAGAAGTCTGGCCACCGCATTCTGCACCATTTGAAGCTTCCGCATCAATCTCAAAGGTAGCCCCACGTAGAGTGCATTACAGTAGTCTAATCTTGAGACTACAAGCGCATGGACCAGAGTGGTGAGCGCCCCAACATCAAGATAGGTACGCAGCTGGGCAATCCGCCACAGATGGAAATAGGCGGAGTGGACCACTGACGCTACCTGGGTTTCCATGGTGAGCGCCGGATCCAGATGGACCCCCAAGCTGCGAACCTCACTCTTCGCGGTGAGAGTCACTCCCCCAAAAGAGAGGGAGTTTCCCAAACCACCGATGGAGGGGCCACCCACCCCCAGGACCTCCGTCTTGTCTGGGTTCAGCCTCAGTCCATTCTCCTGCATCCATTGCTGTACAGCCTCCAGGCAGCGCTGAAGGGACGGAACGGCATCCACTGTGGTTGGAGAAAAGGAGATGTAGAGCTGGGTGTCATCAACTTATTGATGGCACGAAGCCCCACACCCAGAGGCCTCATATAGATATTAAACAGCATTGGGGAGATAATCGAGCCCTGTGGAACCCCACAATTGAGATTCCATGGGGCCGAAACACACTCCCTAAGCTGTACTCTCTGAGGACGGTCCTCCAAGAAGGATCGGAGCCAGGCAAGCGCCAGACCACCGATTCCCAACTCGGAGAGCCTCCCCAGGAGGATACTGTGGTCGACAGTATCGAAGGCGGCTGAGATATCGAGGAGGACCAACAAAGACATTTTGCCCCTGTTGGCCTCCCTCAGCCGGTCATCAAACAGGGTGACCAATGCTGTTTCCGTACTGTGGCGCAGCCTGAAGCCCGACTGGAATGGATCCAGGGCATTGGTTTCATCCAAAAGAGCCTGGAGCTGGTCAGCCACCACCCTCTCTACCACTTTGCTGAGGAAAGAAACATTGGCGACGGGCCTATAATTGCCAATGTTGTCCGCCGCCAAACTTGGTTTCTTCCTTATGGGCCTAATGAGTGTCTCCTTGAGAGATCCGTTAATTATTGCCATGGCCCATTCGGTTGTTATAGGCCTGGCTGCTTTGATTAGCCAGGCTGGGCAAGGGTCAAGGGAGGAGGTGTTGGGACATGTCCACGGAAGCCATGGTTTCCAAGAACTCAGGAGCCGGACCAGAAACCTCTGCATGGATGGATGGATGGATGGATGGATGGATGGATGGATGGATGGATGGATGGATGGATGGATGGATGGATGGATGGATGGATGGATGGATGGAAGGAAGGAAGGAAGGAAGGAAGGAAGGAAGGAAGGAAGGAAGGAAGGAAGGAAGGAAGGAAGGAAGGAAGGAAGGAAGGAAGGAAGGAAGGAAGGAAGGAAGGAAGGAAGGAAGGAAGGAAGGAAGGAAGGAAGGAAGGAAGGAAGGAAGGAAGGAAGGAAGGAAGCTAACTAGCTTGCTAACTTGTAGGAGCTTTGCCTCAAAACTGAAGATCCACCACATTCCCAAACTTAATGGTGCTATGTAGCCCCCCCCTCCATCCCATGCCATAGCCCCTTATACTCAATATTTTTTGATAACTCCTCCCATTCCATTAACTTATAAATACCTACAGATACTTTCAGAACCTTGAGAGCAAATCCGTTCAAGCCAAATCAGCTTGGGGTGGGTTGGTCTTGACTTGTACAGCAAACATTTGGATACAAATCAGATCACGTGGTATTCACATGCCCCTAATGGAAACTGTACAGTATTATGGTGCTCATAGCTCCAAGCACTAGAGCCAGGGGTATACAAGGAATTTTTCCCCTCCCCAATATTTTAAACAGGGCTGCAAGGTAATTTTCTTTTTAATTAATGCTGTACTCACACCCCTGGATGGAAATACTTCTCATCTGAAAAGAGTGACTGGCAAAGCTTCAGCTGGGGCTCCAGGATACCAGAGATTTGAGAGGAGGAAGGATCAACCTCTTTTTTTGTTCTCAAGAAGGGCATGCAGAAGGAATGGATACATACTTTTTCCAAATCTCCTAAGGAAGGTGGGCCAGTGACTAGGAAAATGGCTTGCTCAGGGATAAACCACCATGCTGGAAAAAAGATAAAGGGAAGAAACAGAGGATGAAGAGGTAGGTCTCTTCATATGAAGCTGGAGATGCAGTCTCTCTTTATTGATTTGCCTGAATGAAGGTAGCAATCATTGACTATAATCAAAGGATTTCCTGATGGCAATAGCAATTTGGCAGCGGACAGGACTACACTGCAAGATGGTAGATTTTATTCCATTACATGTTTTCATACAGAGGTTGCATGGGCATCTATCTAGAATGTTTTAGCTGTCGATTTCCTGAATTGGCAAGGGGCTGGATTTGATGACCCTTGAGTCCCTTCCATATTCTGTGTCTGTATGAATCTTTACACCATATGTCGCACTATCGTCTACACAGGCATTCTGAAAAATAAAGACTGCTGAGCAGACTGCTCAGCACTTCATTCCCAAAATGATCACTCTCAGTAATCTTGAGCAAATCTAGCTGTGAAAGTGGCCCTGAGCCCTCTAAAGAAGACATACAGTATCACTGCTTGGTGGTTGTCTTATCAAAGAGTTCTCTTAGCAGAGACCCTGTAGTCCTCAGTTTAATAGTGATGCTGAGTTACTGCACAGGGGGAATGCTCATTACTGAAATATGTTTATTTCAACTTTTCTTCAATGCTTTGCTAGACAACCTTTTGTGAAGGAACTTCTAGATATGTTTCAGGTGGTCTCCTAATTAATCAACCTGGCAGGCCCATTTAGCGAAAAAGATGAACTTAACCTGGTCAGCTACAAGATTCCAATGTGTTTTTACTTTCTTCACTACATGTAATTAACATTATGGTTTCTGGAACACATGCACTCTTAATATGAAGAAGGCTGATGCTACATCCGTTGGGATCATCTCTAACAATTACGCTTTATATAAAGACATATTTGCTCACTTTTCCTAATACAGCAGAAAAAGAACAAAAATGGTCCAGGCTACTGTGATCTCAATGCTGTTAATGAGGAAACTAATTTGGAAACAGGCCAAATAAGGCGATGCTCAGAGGTGGCAAATGCCTGTCCAGTTTGTAATTCACTGTTTGTTTCCCACAATGCCTTGCTCTGCGAACATCATTAGTGCAGAATAATTTATATGATCAGCCTTGCTGGTTAAAAACATAGATCCTTACAAGCTTATAAAAAGAACAGTGCAGCAAGAAATGTCAATTAAAATCACATTAAAAGAAGATGTGCTTAGTCTGAATTGCCAGTTGAGACAACTAAAGCTTCAGTGCCAAATGGAGAACACAGTCCAGGCATCACTTTCCTGGTAGTAGTCTTAATATGGGAGCAAGGATAGAGAAGTAGGAGAGGATCAAAAACCAACATCTCGGTCAAAGCATCCTGGTTTGTGGCACAGCACCAGGAGGGGGAATTTAAAAAGATGGGAGAGAAAAAAAGAGCCACTCCCAGAGCTGTTGTAGCTTTCATTCTTCTATCATCCCACATACAATCAGAAGCACTACATGAATTATGTGGTTGTTGTGCTATCATTCCTGCATTCATGCTCAAAGCCCACATTTCCAACAGAGCCCAGGATGCTTACAAGTGGCTAACGTGCTCTTCATTTCTTTATCATTGTAAACCATAATCGGTGCTACTACCACTGCTATGCTAAAGGGGGAAAATATGGTCTTAAGCAAACAAAACCAAGGAGGCAGTCACTAGGTTGAGATTCTGGACAGTGCCTTCAAATTCAGATACTCCAGGAAGATGTCATGCGATGGCAGAGAGTATAATTGCAGGTAGTTTTGTAAGAACATTTTGCTTAATATAAAATTTTAGCTGTAGGGAGAGGAGGAAAAGTAAGATTGGTTGGCACTGACAACACCCGTTAACTATAACAATGCTTCTTTCGCAGTGATGAAATAAAGGTTCAACACTAACACTGTCGAGTTTTATAAGGAAGAATAAAAGAGGAGTCGGTGTGCATTTTATAAGCTCAGAGCTTTTAGTCTAATTGACAAGAAAAACTCATTAATAGAGCCCCTAGATCTGAAAGAATTAATGGTATTAGTGATTTAACAGCATCACCCAAACGCAATGCACTTGGGTTCCCTAATTACTCCAGTGTTTCTCTTTGCACCATTTCTGCAGCAGGATCATTGATATTAAACCACTTTCACGCAATTGATGAAAAGGCCACAAACTGAATAAGCTGCAAGTCTTTAAAAGCTCCATAGTCTTATGAAGAAGTGAGGTCATTATGTGCTAGCATTCTTCTCAGCTGCCCTTAGTGGGTATCAGTCATCATTACTGCGCTCTGAATCATAATGGACTCCAACAGTTTAATAATGATTGCAACACCCTTTCTAATGAGGTTGGTGCTGCCCTCTGAAGTGAATATTCATAAAATAGGTTTTATAATGGCTTCTCTTGATTAGCAGACTGTAGTCCTGTACCAAACCAGAGACATCTTTTGATGCGCCAAGAAAAAAAAAATCAAATTAAATCCTTGTTTCAAGCAGAGTAAATGAATTTGACTTTAGGTGATCAAAAGGGGAAAAACTTCTAATTAGACACACAAGCAATCACCATGTTCTTTCACAACAGGGCTACAGAGACACAGAATCCTAATAAACCTCCTTACCCTCCTCCCCCTTTACAAATCACCTTTTAGATAAACGTCAGGGATAAAACTCAATGTAATTAAAGTTCACCAATCCATATTGCTGTTTTAAAAAAGGGCTATTACAGTATTTGCTAGAAGAGTCAGTCACAAGCCTATGCAGATGTTTTTAAATATACACACAATGGGGGATTCCCAGCTGACTTTTCCATGTTGGACTGGAGTGACATTCAGACATTGGCTGAGAGAGCATTGTGTAATCATTGTCCCTGAAAACCAACGTTAGCAATCATGTTCCTTGGGCTTTAAAACATTTGACCACCAATCTGAGCATGATTCTAACATAGGCTTACCAGACAAGCCAGCACAATATTTCAATGATGTGCCAAGGGTGGGGTGGGGGGGAAATCAAATTAAATCCTTGTTGCAAGCAGTCTAGTTTTCTTTTGCCCAGCTTCCCAGGATTGATCTCTCTGCTTCCTCTTTATTTTTTCGCAGCATCTTACCTGGCAGAGATAGTGGAAATATCAGCTACTGTGTGGAATGTCAGCTCCCCGGTGGAACGGCTTTTTAACCAGGGCAAAACAAACAAATACACCCATTTTCAAACAGTGTATCTACGTTAGGGGCACGTTGCAATTATCCAAACAGGTCCTCGCAGCCAAACATCTGACTGTCTGCTAAAAAACACATAAGAAGACACAATAAAACCGCTTCCCTGAAGCAATGATTCCATGTGTCTGCAAAACACAGAATAAATGCATCTTTCTCCATACTTCTGAAAGCAAAACAACAAAGCTTTCTTTGAAGCGGCTGATAGTGAGACATCAGGCATGAATTAGTAGGACACACCTGATGTTCAAAATGCTGTGGGTTGATTTAATCCTCCTTGATGTCAGTGCATGCAGTATAATCAATTTATGTCTGATCAAAGTCCAAGGTACCAAATGCTACTTTACTTGGTCTTTTACACAATGAGCCTAACCCTGAACTGGGCAGTCAGTATCAGTGTTAACTGAAAGGCCAGCTATTACTCTTCCCTCTCTCAATTGGTGTAGGTCTGTAAGTAGGGGACAAGGAAAGATTAAACTCAACAAGTCTATACTACTGGTATATATACCATAGGATTAGTAAGTAATGTAATGCATGTGAATTCTGATACTGGAACTTATAGTGGATCTTAAAATAAGCGAGGGATTGGGCTGAAAGTAGTGGGATGAATGAAGATTGGAAAAATTACCTCCTGGACTACAGCTGGGGATACTGAAAGTTGTAGTCCAAAAAGTAACTTTCACATGCTCTGTGCACAAAAGCTTACTGTTGATTGCATTCTCACACTAATGACTGATACTTACCCAAACACAATGATGTAAAGTTAGACTGTGAATACATGACTGGACCAAGGTTAAAGGGTCCAGTCGCTGAGGGGCAATTTGAACCATCTTCTCCCCAGTCCAAAAACAACACTGTGCCGACTACATCATCCTCATGTTCCAGAATAATTCTGGAGTGCCAAGATACACCCAATCTCAGCACTGAACGCTGAGCAGCTGCATTATAACAGCGCTACATGCACTTTCGGGCCTCCCTGATGACTTCTTAATTCTAGGTCTCTGATTACAAATGCAGTTTCAAGTATTTCTAGTGATCCGTGCAATGGAGCAAGACTTCTAGCGACACTCGACAAACAGCAACGGCGAGGCAGAATTATTTATTATTTTACATCCATAATCAGTCAGCATTAATTTGAGCAAGATTCTCCCCCCCTCCTCCGTCACACTTAATGCTAATGTGGGCAGAAATCTTTAATTTATAATTGCCTCCTCCTTCTTTCTCCCTCCTTCTTCCCCCTGAGGCTCCTCCACAACCTCCACCTTCCTCCTGCTCCCTGCTTAGAGAGCACGGAGAAGGTGAGGGGGGGGGGAACAGCAACGGGAGCAGTTGTTTTCTCTTCCCAGCCGGTGACATTTTAAAAAACCCAGCACGTAGGTACTCAATTGCAAGAGTGGCTCAGTATCTAGGGAAGCAGATGCAGTGTCACTGACAGGCCTCTCTTGCTGGGGACCTGTGTCTGGCCTCTGCCAGCTCTGTTTCCAGCACAGAGACCAGTAGAAGCTGGCAAACAGATGGCTTATCTCAGGATGTATTTATGTCCATCCTGACTGATACCCACTGTCAGTCCCGGAACCCAACGGGTGCATTTTAGTTTATCTCTTTCTTATCTAGGGTCTTGATGTGTAATATGTGTGTGTGTGTACATGTTAGTTTTATTACTTAATTCTATTAATCCTTTTATATCAGTGTTTTTTTTTTAAAAAAATAAACTTGCGTCACCTGAATTCTGAGATATTTTCTGGCCTTTTTTGCATTTTGTATTAGAATCACAGCAAATGGAGATTTAGCAAATAGTGGTTTGCAAATGGAGGATTATCAGTATGATCACAGATTTTTAGGGTTGTGTTTAGGTTTACAGTTTGATGTACACTTTTTGCATATCCTGAACCCACTTGAATGGGGCCAGCCTACAGAGAATTACAATATGTCTCTTCTGAGTTTTCTTTTCTTTTTTGGCCTCATACATTACACTGGTTGGGACAAAAATAAAAAGAGACCCCAGTGGCAAAAAGCAATAGATTTCTTGATTGAGCTGCATTTCTTTAAGCAGACAAGCAAAGCTGGATTTAGTGAATGGCTGGAACTTGAGACACGGTTTACAACTTTTCACAGCTATAATGTCATAGAACAGTCACCTTGTTCATCTAGGTCTGTGTGGACTCTGCCACGGTGGGACTAAAATGTGTGAGAGTTACTATATAATAAAACAAAAACATAAAAATTAAGACATACACAGAATCCACTAATTACAAATACATTCCTACATACATTATATATTTCTGTTAATACCTTTAGATTGGCTCAGTAGGTTTGAAATACCCATTATAAGTCATAGAAAGGATATAATTATTAATATTTTAAATCATTTCTAAATGTAAGGAATAAAGAGAATCTTTATTTCTGCATCTAACCACCTGCACAATTTAATAGGATCAAGGTGATAGATGGCAAGAAAATTTGTTGAAAAAAAGAAAGGGGAGAGAGTTGGCTAAGTGTAAAAAAAAAAAAAGACTGGATGATTATTATTCACAGCATCTCTCTGCCTCTGCCCCTATATCCATCTCTCACACAGAGAGAACACAGAAATAATTTCCCTATGATTCATCTCCATGCTACTGAAACAAACGTAGTAGCAGAGCCAATACTACATCTGTCTTTCCTATCTCACTAACACTTTCCCAGGAGAGAGTGCCAAACTGGTAAAAAAGATCCATGTGATTGGATCTATGGGTGGAGGATAACTGAATTGTTTAAGCCTATTGAAATTGAATTCATACAATACAAGTTCTCTCTTATCTCACAACACACACACACACAAAAGCAGGCTTCGTATATACCACCCTCCAGCCCTTAAAGCACTCTCTGGGCGGTTTACAAGTTTATTATGCAAGCTACACATTCTCTTCCCCCCCCCCCCCGAGATGGGTACTCATTTTACTGACCTGGGGGGGGGGGGAATGGAAGTGCTGCCTTTGAGTGGCCAACTGCTGGAGGAGGCGGAGGAGGGAAGTCCCGGCTTCTGCCTGAACTGGAAGATCGTGCAACGGAGAGGGAAGAAGCGGCACATGCCGGCAGGTCAGTGAGAGAGCCAGTGGCGGGAAGGGGGAACGGAACGCGCGGCAGCAGCAGCTGTGAAGAAGGGGCATGAAGTACTCAGACTGTTTTTCAACCCAGCTCCCTCTGTTCCTAAGCAAGGCCTGAAAGGGGCCAGCATTCCTCAAGTCAGGCTGCGAAGACCGAATGGGAAGACCTCTGATGGAACATTGTGCTGTTCTTTAGTTGGGCTGCAAACTGTGCCTTTCATCTTTCCCACTGAGACTTGGTGGGGAACCACTTGCTTTGGATTGAGGCCCTTCATTGGAAGGCTCTGAACCGCCAGTCTTAGGTTCAGAGCCCAATTCTCTTCCCCAGATACATTTCTAAGATAGCAAAAGCAGCAAAGACTCTTAGGACACTGTAAAGGCAGTTCTTATGCACTGACAAGTGGCTTCTGATTTACGGCAATCCTCTAAATCACCTCCAAAAGATCTTGTCACTAACAGGCTTGCTTTGGTCTTGCAAAATAAAGTCATGGATTTCTTTATTGAGTCAATTCATTTCACAACAAGTTCTTCCTCTTCTCCTATTGCCTTCTGCCTTCCCTAGCATCATTATTCTTTTTAGTGAGTCTTGTCTTCTCGTGATATTTCCAATTTACTATAATCTCAGTTTAATCCTTTTAGTTTCCAGTGAGAATTCAGGCTTGATTTTATCTGCAACGCACCTGTCTTCCTGGAGACATATAGTACCTATACAGCTCTCCCCCAACACCACATTTTGGATGAATGATCTCTTCTCCTGTCTGCTTTCTTCACTGACACAAACAATGCATGAATTGTGATATAACAACACAAGTAAATTAGAAATATAAGTATAAATTTAATCCAATGCCCCCCACCCTGAATTCTACAAAAGAAAATAGCAATAAATCTGCACAATAAAAAAGGAAATATACTGTAAACACATGCAGTCACATTGAAAATACCTGTTGAAACTACCAGATGTGTTTTAACCATTGCCTTTCTCTGCAGTAATTCCATTTAAAAACATGACATTTACACCGTAAAACCCTCAAATAAAAAAGTGGATATCAGACTCTTCAATAAAGTTTGTGAAGAGTTAGGTGACACACTGGAATTATTATTGCCAATAATCCACCCACTGCATTTTTTTTTTCTGGCACTTGTCAAATCTCCTGTCAAGGAAATCAATGGTTTTCACTGCAGTCAGGCTACTAACAGCATACCACCAGCAATTAAAAAGACAATAATTACCTCTGTTTGTTACTGAACAATACAAACCTAGCGGAAGCTGAATCTCCTTAAAACACCAGAACTTGGAGTGTCCAATATCCTTTTTTTATTATTATTTGGGGTTTTATGGCTTATCTGTTGCACCTTTAAAAATATACTAGTGAGGAAAGCAAAGGCTGATACTTTCATCTGATATTTTCAGTGGACATTTTGAACATGTCTATGCAGGTTTTCGGTATACGTTGATTGTGTACATTTATGTAAACTGAGTGTCTTCAGTAGCCCAAGACACCATGAGGTTTACAATGTTGTATATTATTGTGATTGTAATATACTATTTTGTTTAGTTTAAATAGATGCTGCATTAAACTTTCACTTTGGATTTCCAGTTTATGTTATTATATTTTAGTTAATGCATCATTTGCATGAATTTTTGTTGTGACTTATTTCTTGGGTTTTGCTTGTTCAGCTTTCTTCATTACCTAGTAACTGGGATTACTATATAATGGCTGGTCATTCTACTATAGAATGGATGTAATGATGACACATCTTTACATTTTAAGACACTTCCTAGTTCATTCACAGCTGCCCTTCTGAGTCTCAATGTTCTCATTTTTTAGCTTCGGTCCACCCTTGGATTGAAGATTTAACCAAGGTATAGAAAATCTTTAACAATATAAATGTATTTTCAAAAACAATATCTAATAATCTTAGAACTGCAGAGCTGGAAATGGGCTCTATGAATCATCAAGTCCAGCCCCTGTCAGGGAGGCACTGTGGGAAATTGAACTCCCAAGCTCTGGTCTGCAGCCAGATACCTAAATCACTGAGCTATCCAGCACTTCTCTAATTCTTCTGTAGTTATTATTTTTGTCTCCTTTATGTTCAGCTCTAATCTTGCTTTTGCACTTTCTTCTTTCACCTTCATCAGTAGTCACTTCAAGTCATACCTGCTTTCTTCTAGTATTATGGTGTCATCTGCATATCTTAAACTATTTACATTCTTCCACTAATTTTCACTCCTTCTTCATCTGAAACTAATCCTGCTTTCTGTATGATATGCTCTGCATATAGATTGAAATGGGCAGCAGTTTAAAATACACCCTTGCCTGACAGCTTTTTGACATTTACACAAATGAGCAATCGACGTTCCCATATTTCAGGTTTCATCTACACAGATGATCTTGTGTTGACGGTCCAGAGGGAATTTTTTGCATCCACTGAGGTCTAGTTAACCTTGGCATTAGAAGATTTTTCTCGGTATTATAAAAACAACAAGCTGAAACCAAATCCTTTAAAAACACAGGTCTGTGCCTTCTACTTAAGGAATCAAGAAGGAAGGAAAGCAAAATATTGAAAGATGGCCCTACCCCAAAGTATGTGGGTGTCACTCTGGATAGAATCCTCCTGACCTACAAAAAAACATTGTCTAAGCACCAGACGGAAAGCCTCTTTATTGGGAGAAAGGCTACCTATAAAACAAGCAAGCAAGCAAACAAAAGTTGCCACCAAAAAAATCTTTCTTAGGAAACTGGCTGAGTCAGACTGGGTTCACACCCACAAACAATAAGAGCAACAGCTTTATCCCTGTGCTACTCCAGTAGAATATGCTAGCACTGTGTAATATAAATCAGCATATGCAGGGTGCACATGCAGGATTGTTACTGGTTGCCTGAAACCTATCCCCCATTGAAAAAGTCTATTATTTTGGCTGGCATTGGCACCCAGACATACACTGAGAGGTGCTAGCAAATAATGAATAAAATAAGGAATACAGCACCAAACCCATGCTCTTCATGGATACTAACTCCATAGATGACAGCTAAAATCAAGGAAAGCTTTTCTGTGCACCTCTCAGGCTCTAAATATTAAACCAGAAGAGGCTAAGCTAAAACTATGAAGAGCAAAAACAACACACCTTGCCAAATAGATGAATGCTGAAGATTATCTCCCACCAGGGCATGATTCTGGCTGAACCATCTGGAAGTCACTTAATTGACTTTGAAATGGGGTAGGAAGACCAAAGAATAATCAAGTAAAATGGATCTACTTAGGTATATGACAAATTTTCTGCCACTGTGGAGAAATTCAATCAATGCAGCATTTATGGGCATGCAATTTATGCCCTACCACGTGTACAAAATGAAATCTAGTAAACAACCAAGATAATGCTATTGAAGTAGCCTGCTTGTGGTCAAAAATAGTTTAATTATTATAACATTTTAAATTTGTTTGAAGTTTATATATATTTCATATATGTCCATAATTTTAAATAGACATGGGGATGAATTAAAAAACGGATCGCGATATTCCTCAGAAATCGCTGATTCGTTAAATATTTGTCCCTTCATATTTGTGGGTTCCAGAGACCCCGATGAATACGAAGGGATGAATATTGCCCCATTTTTATTCATCCCCCATAGGAAGAGAGGGAAGGCTAGCCCTCTTTTCCTATGGCTTTCCCATTCTGCCTACCGGCCCGCCCATCAACTGATGGGCGGGCCAATAGGCAACCACCCACCCCCACAGCCTATTCCCCGCCCCTTCCTCTCCCTACCTACTTGACATCTTGTTTCTTAGGGACTGGAATGTACAGTATACTGAAAGTTTCTAGTCAGTGGGTCATTGCTTTGTTTTCATACTTGTAGGAGTATTCTTGGTAGGATTTGATTCAGTCCCTATAGCCTGAAATAACTCTACCAATATCCTATTTACTCTCAGTGATTTACTTCTAAACACTTCCAAGTGTTTTGAGAGCAGTTTTCATTTAACTTCCTAAAACTGGGAGCTTTTCATCACATGATTCTTCTTTGAAGCAATCTACCATCCTTTTATCTCTTCTGCATAGTTCTTTAGCATACTGTTTCCATCTTCTCTTTATTTTTGTCTGATCAGATAACATATTTGCCTGTTGACCTTTTAGCATTCCTAATTTTGGTTTATATTTTCCTTAAATTTCTCAGGGCAGAGATCTCTTTTAAAAATTGTCTTCCATTTCCTTCCAGCGATAATTATAATCATTCTCTTTATCCCTGTGTGCAAGTTGCTAAAACACTGCATTTAGGAATTTGACCCTATTTCTGTCATCTTTTGCTTTTGCTTCTACACTGATATCAACAGTTTCATCAGTCATCCATTACAGCTTTCATTTTCTTTTGATTGTAGGAGCAGCCTTTCCGCCTTCTTCCCTGACAATATATCTGGTTTCAATTCACATTCACAGTCAATTAGGTTTAGTAATGCAAATCTTATTACATGGTTTTAGAGTTCTTCAGGAATGTTATTTAAATTATATTTTTTTCAACATGATCATTTTATTATTATTCTTCACTTTTATTCTAGTTTTTGATACGAACTGTTCATGGTTTGTGCCACATTCTATTCCCAGTCTTTGTTTTGAAAATAGAGCTTCTCCACCTTTCATTACCACTTGTGTGTTTTATTTCTATACTGATAATCCAGTGATGTCTGCTCATATGACTATTTGGTCACTTGAAGCATGTATTTACAATAAACAATTTGTTGGCTTGACAGAATTCTGTGATTCACTCTCCTGTTTTATTTTTAACTCTTAGCCCATATTCTTGGATGATTTTTTGTTCTCCTTTTCCCCCCTTACTTTTGTGTTCTATGGCTATCAATACATACTCTTTTGGTCTGTGATGAATGTTCTCTTGTATATTGGCACAGAAAACGTTCAGTTTTTAATTCTTCAGCATCTGTAGCTTGATAGACTGAACAAAGGTTATGTTGACAGGCTTTCCATGAAGTCTGGTTGATATTATTCAGTCAGACTCAGCTTTATAGCCCCTAACTGCTTTCAGAATGTCTCACCTCACCACTAGAACTGGACTGTTTCTTCTGAGTTTGTCATTTACAGAGTAAAACGCTTCGTAATTGTCTGACTGAAGATGACCTATCCCAGTTCCCTTTAATAGGCTCACACCAATTATGGCAATGTTTAAACATTCCAATTCTTGTTTCACATATTCAGCTTATTCTGAACATATTTCTGACATATCATGTTCCAATTATACAGAATGTGCAGCTTCACACTTTCCTTTTGCCTCTTCGTATATCAGCAAGTAGATGCCCTTTCAACTTTAAGATTGTTGCTTCATTAGTGACCACACTATTTGTATTTATCTTTTGTTCTTCCCCAGTGGCTGACTGAGGGTGCAAGCACACTGTTGAATTAAATTGGGAACTGGTTCAGTTTTTTTAGAAATCAATATCACAGCATGTGGTTTTTGTGTCGGTGTGTGGGTCCTCACTTAGTAAAGGCTTCTCCTAGGCCAGGGGGAGGATATGTGGATGTGATGGCTTCTCCTTACTCTGAAGACCAGTCACCTCACTTTCTCCAACCACTGGGAGCCCCTACACTTGGTGACAGTGGAGGCAACTTTAGGGCTTCCTCTGAGAGTGCACCACAGGAGGTTGGGAGAGCAAGAATTGTGTGTTTTAGTGTAGCTGCAGGGGCGACAGCAGCAGCAGGAGCAAAGTCAGCCTGTCCCCAGTCTCCTTGTGTTTTTAATTTTTTTATTTTTAATATAGGTTTTGAACTGGCATAGCACTAGATTGATGCAGCACTAAAATAGAAATGAAGGGAGAAGGAAGGAAGAGTTTGAACTGCAAGGTATCCTGAAGTCCAAACCCCATCATACCTTGCATCCAAAACTGCCTGGCATCCAAAACTGCCAGGTACAGACACTGTTTACTCCAATACATGCCAAAATGGGGTTTTAAAAAATGTGACCAGAATTGATTTAAAATAAACCCCCATGTTTAGAAAAGACTGCTACCTGGCCAAAAAAAGGTATGGTTAGCTGTACATTATGTAGTTGGAGATTTTTAAATTGCTTTGAAGCTCACCAAACCTGAAGCAAAAACATGAATATTATGACATGCCGTCAAACCCTGAGTGATTTTGGACCTGGAAGTCTTTTCTTCCAGCACTATCTCTTGTTTCATTTTGCGTTCTCTCATCATAGAGATGTCAAGGTATAAAACATTCAGAAGTGGCTTATCATTGCTTTCTTTTGCTCAGTACTAACAAGATTTAGTTTGATTTTGATTCTGAGACATTGCCACTGTGTCTCAAAGATTTCCATTAATGTCACCTTCCACAATTGCCAAGTAGCAACCCTTTAAGAATGTACTGTATCTGCCCCTATCACCACTGGAACTATCAGTTCTGTTCTGCAGATGTGACCATTAAGTTCTGAAGAGAATAGACGTATCTTAGTCTGCTGTCCCCGCTCTGACTCTAGAGTCTAGAACTCTAGACTTAGAGCTTTGCTCCTGATGGTATTGCTCTCAGCTGACACATTCACACACCCCTCACCACACTAGTGTGTGTATCCATGAGAGCGACCTTAAGTACTAATAAATATTATTTGTCATAAGTAATGGTGGACTCTAGCCTCCTTCATCAGATACATGGGATACTATATGATTAGGCAGATGTTACTTGTATGTATGCCTTGATGGGAGAAGGATAAAAGGAAAATCAGATGCAAAAGGAACAAACATAGATGACTGCCTCCACAGAGGTCATTTAACAGGCAGGCATTGGGAGGTGGCAAGGACATATTAATATAGATAAATAGAGTTACACGTGTATGGAAATTAAAAGTATTTATACAATGGAAGGAGAGAGAGAGACAGAGACAGAGACAGAGACAGACAGAGAGAGAGAATTTAATCTCCAGAGAGCGTTGAACGTTAATCAACAATCCTTTGTGAATCAAAATAACCAAAAGGGTCAGAAATGCAAAAATTATAGTAGGTGAAAAATTTCCCTAAACAATGTTGATTAAAGAAACAGAAATTGACTGGTGATGTAGACATCTGTGAATAGATGAACCAATTAACACATTTGGTGAGTTAAAATGCCTTTGTCCCTATTCAAGCTCAAGGGAGTTGATTCTCAGATGCTGTTTCAGTGGATTCAGGCTGGGTGAGCATGAGGCCATTATCAGACTCTGTCCAGCCCTGAGTTAAGTAATCATAAGTCAGCCCATGCTGTCTAACTGTATTAGTTTTCCAGATTATGTGGAAGGCTATTTTGAATCACTAGAGTCTTAAAAGTAGGATCTTTCGATTTAGTGAGTACAACTATCAATTAAAGCTTTAATATTTAACTTGGTGATTGGCTCTGAGATTAAGGCTCATTTTGCTTAGTCAGCCATTCATATGGTTGAAGGACCCTTAATGAAAGTGTTTCCTTTCTTCCCCAATACATTTTGCATTTCAAGAAGCACGGCTGTGCAGGGTTTTTTTTTTTTTTTTTTTAATGAGAGTAAGGTACGTGTTTACCCAAAGCTTTTGAAACACAAATCTAATGAATCAATTAAATTTCAGATGGTGAATCCATGGTGAATTTGTTAATTGGTTCATAGTACTATTGAAATCAACATCCAGGTGACCAATTACTCCCCTTCTCTTTTTGGCAGCAGTGTGCAATTTAGATGTGGGTCTCTTAATACTGAGTGCCTCAGGGCTTCTCCAGATGCCGTGAATGCACCTCAGCTCCCTCTATGACTCCAGACTGCTGCTGATTCATCACTGTCAGTTCCCTTTGGCTACTTCATTCCTGAAGTCAAAGTATTAGCAAAGGTCAGAGCTGTTATCTAAGACACTGTCAATCCCGCTAATCCTTTTCTAAAACCCTCTGGTGTTTTTGCATTGCTGGGCAAGTATCTCTTCTGGATTAACCTGAGCTCTCCAAAATCTCATTGTACCTTTTGCTCCAGAAAGATCTGAACTTCAAATATTGCATAAATGATAACTGGTGCAAACCCCATAAGGAGAAACGTAATTTGTACATTTGAACTCAGGGGATTATTTGATGCTCATATTTGGGTTGTCCATTTAAGCAAATTGAGAAGAATGGAGATGCTCCAAAGCAGAGATATCAAAATATGATGTCACAGCCAGCAAGTAAGCTATTGTGATAAGAGACTGGGCTCTGACAACTAGTGACAAAATAGAGTTAGAATGAGTTGCAACAGTAAGTATACTAGCAAGTTTTTTGGTTTTTACTTCCTCTTTACGCCTAATCATACTAGCACGAAAGGTCCCTGTTTCTGTTTCAAACAACACAATCTAAGTGTACTGTATGTATTTTTTTTCCTTCTGAGGTGTGGTAGGGTTTGGGGAAGAAAAACCATGCTAAATTGCAAGATGCTGCAGCAAAAGCAAAATTCACTATGGCAGAAAATAATTCTCTACCAACTGTCAGGCATAACTAGTCAAGTGATAACTTCTGCAGCTCAGGGAGTGGTTACACTGGTTATTTCTATTGGTTTCTGCCCCAATGTTTTTGAAATCAATCTTAAGTCACCTGGCTTCTATTGCTCTGTGTGCATTCACTCTGAAAAACTGCACTCCTATTTTAATTTGTTGAAAAACCTGCTTTTGGAAACCACACGGGATCAAGCCACAGAAGGCCACATGATCTGGCACTGCTGTCCAAAGTCCAGAGGGTGAATTCCATCTAGGGAAGACTTCTGTAGGGCTCTACACCTTTGTGTCCAGAGACAGAAGGCTTTAGGGAACCCACAAAGTGAGAGCGAGAGAGATGGAAAACTCCAGTGCCACAGAGGTTTCAAGGAGAATGCATCGGGTAAGTAATACCACACTAATCTAAAAAAAAAAAAAAAAAAAAAAAAAAAAATTATTTCGTACTGTGGTCCTCTGCAGCCTGAGACTGCCAATTCACTGAAGGCTGTATTTATTGTGACAGAGGTGTTCATATATGCCAAAAACAATGCAAAATAAATCAATTCCAAAACTGTGTTAAAATAAAAATCCTCTGTGAGGCTATTAAAAAACAAAAAACAAAACCCACACCTCAATTGGGAACCAAACAAATGTGGGGTAGCTGTGTATCATGTAGTTGTGAATTTTAGAATGAATTTTAAACATGTAAATCCTAATTCAAACCCACGTTTATTGCTGTCATATGAGGAGACCAAAAGGAACCAATTACATAAAAAAGGCTGTCATATTTGTCCCCTTTCTTCCTCAGCAGTAGAATTATCCGGATTTGTGTTCTGGGCTACAACCTTCCAAATTCTCCAGATAGCATGGCCACTGGTCATGCCATGTGGGGACTTCTGGGAGTTCCAGTGCCAAAACACAGATCTGCACATCTCTAGTCAACAACCTGTTTCTTAGAGAATGTCAGACTCTTCATTTGATACATTAGTGCAGACACTACTGTTGCATTGGGGGTTCAGATAACGGGGTAAGTGGGCAATGCTTTGATTCTAAGTGCACAGACAGATTGCTAATAATACTCTACAGTGACAAGAGGGACTATTATCCTCCATCCACCTTAAAAAATTAATATTAACATACATAGAAACCACTATGGCTGATGTATAGTAAAAGAGCTAGTATGCCTGTGACCGTTCTTTATTGTTTTGCCCACAGTCATGCTGTCCATTCACCAACTTTCCTCATTCTATCTTCTTGTTTTGACTTCCAAGGCAAAACAACAAGGACCATTTTTGTACTCAGTGCAAGTTGTGATCATTTCATTTGAGCTAAAGCAAAGGTGCCTCCAGAATTTCTCCTCCTGGTTCTCCTTCACTAATGCTAATATACAATATTCTTCAGATATTCTCTCAGTGTTTATATATTTGATATTTGCATTTGACACTCAGTTATATTTAATTTCAATATTTGACATTTAATATTTGATACTTGGCAGTACAGTATACTTGGCATATAATGGTATTTAATGGCAGGTGTGGTTGATTCCAAATGGTATATCACAATATTTTTCATTGTGACTTTTACCTTCTGGGACATATTTCATCCTTTGTCTTCCTAGAAACTGTGATGTGTACCACAAAATTTACGCATATCATAGAAGATTCTAAGGCATGTTCTATAGCACACACCTCAGGCACATGGGAGGCCATCCTGGGCTTAAACAACATCTGTTATGAACTCATGCCTTAGAAAGCACCTGTTGCCATGAATCCTAACTTACACCATCTTGGTACTCTCCAGATGTTTTAATTTTGACTCCGATCAACTTTAACTTGCATATATTTCAAAACATTTGGAACAAGCAGGTTGGGAAAGTTTGGCCTCTATATGTCTACATGAATAAAAAATGTTGGGAACTTTAACCTAGATAAGGTAGTGTTCACATAAAGGTAAAGGTAAAGGTTCCCCTTGACAATTTGTCCAGTCGTGTTCGACTCTAGGGGGCGGTGCTCATCCCCGTTTCCAAGCCATAGAGCCAGCATTTGTCCGAAGACAATCTTCCGTGGTCACATGGCCAGTGCGACTTAGACACGGAACGCTGTTACCTTCCCACCGAGGTGGTCCCTATTTATCTACTTGCATTTGCATGCTTTCGAACCGCTAGGTTGGCGGGAGCTGGGACAAGCGACGGGTGCTCACTCCGTCGCGTGGATTCGATCTTACAGCTGCAGATCTATAGATCTTACAGCACAGAGGCTTCTGCGGTTTAACCCGCAGCGCCACCACGTCCCTCAAGTGTTCACATAGTTAACAGTAAAAATGAGTATTTCCTGAATGAAGACAGAGAAGCAATTCAACAAAGGAAAGACCAAAATACTGAACTTTGTAGCTCATTACAAAAATAAATCTAAAAAGTACGTACATGGGCAAAAATGATACATGGATGAAACCAGGAGTATTTGGTTAGCTTTATAGGAAAGGCAAGAGCTAGGGAAGACAGAATGCAAACAAAACAGAACGGCTGCGGAAGGACATCTCATACCAAATAGGGAGCTGGAAAATTCAGGGCCCCAAACAGACATGACAGAAGCTAAATCAAGCAAAGGAAAAGAAGCCAAGAAGGCAGTAACACGCTGCTTGGAGCAGCAGAGGTGATTGAAGAGTTCAAGAGTCAAGATGCTTAAGAAAAAAAGAAATTAGAAAGGGAAGGAGACTCGAGCATCAATATTGCCCATTTCACAATGAAGTGGGGATGAAGGGGACTCTCCTTCAAGGAGTCTGTTCTGAATCAAGGGCTTGTCCTTTCCATCAGGGCACATGGTTGGTGGAGTTCTATTTCACCACTATGTCTGGTACATGCACCTTTTGGTGCAGAAACTGAAAGGGAGGTTAGGGACATCTTCATTTTTTTTGTTTTTTGTCTGTCAATTCTGATTTATGGTGACCCTTTTTGGTTTTCTAGGCAGAGAACACTCAGAAGTGCTGTACTATTTCCTTCTTCTGGGGGTGCCCTGGGACTGGGCAGCTTGCCCAAGGCCACACAGACTGGCTCTTCTAGGATGCACAGTAGGGAATTGAACTCCCAATCTCTGACTCTGCAGCCGGATACCTAACTCATTGAGCTATCCAGCCAGCTCATCTTTGGGGCGTAGGCTCCTAATTTGAATGAGTTCACATATATTCAATAGTCGTATGCTGGTTTCCCCAAGTATATCAGAACTCTATGAATAGGTGTGATGTGTGTATTCTGTGAGGTTTGATGAGACTGGAACTAGGCAAGGAGTGAGGCATTAATATATTTCTGCCAACCATATACTCATAGGAAGTATAAAATTGTTAGTATATACTAGCTGAAATCCAACTAGAGTAGGCCCATTGATGAGCTAACTTATCAAATTCCCACTGATTCAATGGGCCAACTCTAGTTGCTACTTACTATTGGATTTCAGCCAATGTTTGATTGTATCTGATTACTGGCATGCAATATTGTTCAGAAATTGACAGGAAATATGGAATGGTAACCAGTTATTGGGGAAAGTTTTGAGATGAAGGATACCAAACAAAAAGCAAAAAAGAGGTGCCTATCAGTCTGAAGCACTTGAACTCTAAGAAAAAGTCATTGCATTAAATATATAAATTCCCTTTTTAGTTTAAAATTTATAATTTAAATGTGAATGGCAAAACTGGAATATTTTCTAAAATATACATGGATAAATACAAGAATCATGTGGGAAATGTTTTCCAAGAGTTAGGTAAAGGTAAAGGTTCCCCTTGACATTTAGTCCAGTCGTGTCCGACTCTAGGGCGCGGTGCTCATCCCCGTTTCCAAGCCATAGAGCCAGCGTTTGTCCGAAGACAGTTTCCGTGGTCACGTGGCCAGCGCGACTAGATACGGAACGCCGTTACCTTCCCACCGAGGCGGTACCTATTTATCTACTCGCAATTTTACATGCTTTCGAACTGCTAGGTTGGCAGGATCTGGGACAAGCGACGGGAGCTCACTCCGTCACGTGGATTCAATCTTACGACTGCTGGTCTTCTGACCTTGCAGCACAGAGGCTTCTGTGGTTTAACCCGTGGCGCCACCACGTCCTCCCTTCCAAGAGTTAAGTGAATTTAAAAAGGGCCTATACATCTATGAATGAGAAACTGAAGAAGCGTGTAAGTTGATCATCTTATTGTCCCCGGTGTTTTTTATTTATGAGACTAAATATACGGTTCTGCCTGTAAACTCTGCTTTGTGACTGAGGCAGTTACTACTCCAGGATCACTCAGATTAAATAGAAGATAGTGAACAGGATTTAGATAAGATTTCTTTGCCCCAAGATTAGATCTATTAAGGATTAGAATACATTGAGGTTTTAATCTAAATCCTGCTTTCTTTGCATTACATATGTTATTTAAAAAAGCAATGCTATGGCCATAATCTCTCTGGCAGTTCATTATACATAGTACATTAAGCAACATTACAGAAAAATGCATTATACATTTAGCATCTACAACTCTAAACTGCAAATTTATGCCACAAGGTATAATGAGTAGGAAAAGTTAAATTAAAACAGTTCCAAAAACATTAAAGTTATTTCTAACTAGCTCTTTCCTACAGAGCAGGGCCACCTGTGTGATATTAAAGTTGAGAGTATTGTTTCAATCATTACATTATCAGTGCCAATTGTGCTGAAATAACTATGAAGCAGTGCTCAGAGACTTGGATCTAATAGGTGCAAGATTAAAGGAAGGAATACACCAACTCACTGCCTATTTATTTTAGCGTCCATTTGCCACATGTACCAAGTGGCAATGGTGCCAAAGGAAAATGTGTCCATTTGTGTGTGTGTGTGTGTGTGTGTGTGTACACACACGAATGGTATTATATGGATCCTATACATGACATAAGGATTTGTTTAAGGTCCATTGTTGTTGTTTGTTGTTTAGTCGTTTAGTCGTGTCCGACTCTTCGTGACCCCATGGACCAGAGCACGCCAGGCCCTCCTGTCTTCCACTGCCTCCCGAAGTTGGGTCAAATTCATGTTGGTTGCTTTGATGACACTGTCCAACCATCTCATCCTCTGTCGTCCCCTTCTCCTCTTGCCTTCACACTTTCCCAACATCAGGGTCTTTTCCAGGGAGTCTTCTCTTCTCATGAGATGGCCAAAGTATTGGAGCCTCAGCTTCAGGATCTGTCCTTCCAGTGAACACTCAGGGTTGATTTCCTTCAAAATGGTTTGTTCTCCTTGCAGTCCAGGGGACTCTCAAGAGTCTCCTCCAGCACCACAATTCAAAAGCATCAATTCTTCGGCGGTCAGCCTTCTTTATGGTCCAGCTCTCACTTCCATACATCACTACTGGAAAAACCATAGCTTTGACTATGCGGACCTTTGTCGGCAAGGTGATGTCTCTGCTTTTTAAGATGCTGTCTAGGTTTCTCATCGCTTTCCTCCCCAGAAGCAGGCGTCTTTTAATTTCGTGGCTGCTGTCACCATCTGCAGTGATCGTGGAGCCCAGGAAGGTAAACTCTGTCACTGCCTCCATATCTTCCCCTTCTATTTGCCAGGAGGTGATGGGGCCCGTGGCCATGATCTTAGTTTTTTTGATGTTGAGCTTCAGACCATTTTTTGCGCTCTCCTCTTTCACTCTCATTAAGAGGTTCTTTAATTCCTCCTCACTTTCTGCCATCAGAGTGGTATCATCTGCATATCTGAGGTTGTTGATATTTCTTCCGGCAATCTTAATTCCGGCTTGGGATTCATCCAGTCCAGCCTTTCGCATGATGTATTCTGCATATAAGTTAAATAAGCAGGGGGACAATATACAGCCTTGTCGTACTCCTTTCCCAATTTTGAACCAATCAGTTGTTCCACATCCAGTTCTAACTGTTGCTTCCTGTCCCACATATAGATTTCTCAGGAGATGGATAAGGTGGTCAGGCACTCTCATTTCTTTAAGAACTTGCCATAGTTTGCTGTGGTCCACACAGTCAAAGGCTTTTGCGTAGTCAATGAAGCAGAAGTAGATGTTTTTCTGGAACTCTCTGGCTTTCTCCATAATCCAGCGCATGTTAGCAATTTGGTCTCTAGTTCCTCTGCCCCTTCGAAATCCAGCTTGTACTTCTGGGAGTTCTCGGTCCACATACTGCTGAAGCCTACCTTGTAGGATTTTGAGCATAACCTTGCTAGCGTGTGAAATGAGTGCAATTGTACGGTAGTTGGAGCATTCTTTAGCACTTCCCTTCTTTGGGATTGGGATGTAGACTGATCTTTTCCAATCCTCTGGCCACTGCTGAGTTTTCCCCACTGCTGAGTTTTCCGTCCATACCGTACATCATTTCTACAATATGGAAAGATCAAACACAGATTGTTACCATGAAAAGTATCACCAGCAAACTAACAATTTGCAAACAATATGTCTGGGACCAAGTGAAGGCATTGGCATGTCAATCAATGGGAAAATTTACATTTCTTCTTCTGCTTGGAGTTCTCACAGATCTTAAAAAGTGCCTATATGCCACATGTCTATGAATGACTTTATTTAGATACTAGTGGTCTGGAATGTCTGGCCGCACAGCCAAGGGCCAGGTTCAAATCTAGGGAGAATCTTTGGGGAGAGGGGCCATCAAATATCCCCTGGAGCATATGTGGCTGATGGGGCTGCATGATCTGCAACCTCTACAGTCTTGAGAAAGCTTCCTAGCTCCAGACATCCACCAAAAGGTGTGACTGGTAAGCCACATCTGATTACTTTACACACAGAATTATACCCTGGGAAGGTTGCCATAAGTCAGAATGGATTTGGCTGCACTTAATTATCATTAATTATTAAATATCCTAAGCATGACATGATAATTTGAGTTAAGAAAGTAGTCTGACATACTTTCGACCAAACTAATTTTGGACTTGCTTTATACGGGTGCATGTTAATTATTTTCACTAATCCCAGAACTTCCTGAACATGAACCTTTATTTGCCTAGGTATTTTCCGCAGTTCTAACCCATGCAATCAGGCATTCATTGAACCTTCACACAACTATCATGATTATCTACAGACTTCCCAAGCAATTTCTGCGCATCCTTCTGTGCCTTTTTTTCCTCCTAAAAATAAATAATAAAAATACATATATATATAAAAACCCTTCCCCGCTTGCTTGAAAAATAGTTTGTCCATTCAGCTGCTGGACCTAGGAGGTTTAACTCTAATTACACATTATCTAGCCTCACACAAAGGCGTCAAGAAGCAGCAGTGAAATTGATAAAGCTGTGTTCTCACCTTTGCCGCAGAGGTTCCTTCACTGAAGAGGCAAAATTGATAAGGGGATTAAACCTCAGCTTTGAAAAGCTACTATTTTAGAGTACAGCACACACCCCAACACCCAAAATAATTTTTCTAAGCTGTGGTTTAAACTTCATTGTCATATTCCTAGAGTAACATTTCTGGAGCTTCAGTGGAAAGAGAGGAGTATAATAAGGTTGTATCTGCCAACAGAATAGACAGGGCAATGGAACAAATCTCCCCTTGCTGCCATCCCTTATGTACCCCCTCAAGGGTTGGAGGAGCTGCCAGAATGGATCTGAGGGGTGTGTTTGGGGGGAATGAGTGAAAGGAGGAGAGCCAACCATAAGTAGGCAGGGTTGCATGGAATTCCTTGTTACATTTGCAAACAATTATCCACCATTTCAGTTCAGTGAGGAAAATAAAATATAGGGTGAAAGTAGCAGGATGGAAAGAGCATGTTAAAAACAAGAAAAGCATGTAGGCCTGAATCAGAATGAAAACTCTGGTTCAGGGCTGTATGCCACACCGAGGTCAAAGATGACAGCCGGGGGAGAGATACCGTGTGGTAAGAATTGTATGGAAATAGAGGAACTGCTGCATGATGTTGGGCAAGAGTTGACCACAACTTAAATGTTCCACCATACTCCTAGAACATCAAAAACTGCAAAGGGCATCAGCAAGTTTGCATCAGAGCTCTAAAAATACTTAGCATTGTATGATTAAATTGCCTTATTGCACAGGAGACACTGGCTCCTGTTGCTGTATGTGCCTTAATTGCCATTAGTACTGTTGCTTTTAATAAAGCCATTAGTACTGTTCCTTTTAATAAAGCCATCTGTGTTGAGACAGTCTCTTTTGTTTTAGGGTTCATTTTTTATTCACACTTCCACTCTACAGATGAAGGGAAAGTATACAAGTTTCATCGCTGGCTTTTGCAGCCTTTGTACGTAGAACTCTGAACTTGTACTGTATGCTGCACACCCAGACACATCCCTTTCTTCTCTCTCAGACCCATATGCACAAGTATATAGATTCAGCTGATGATATTGATTGTCTTGCTATAAATTAAATTGGTTAGAACTGGACAGAAGAAGGGTCTGAGCTCCATTTCTTTAATATGGAAAGTGCCATATCCATACAGGAAACTGAAGTTAAAGAATTATCACAGCATCCCTAGATTTTACAGATGTGTCTCTCTAACATCATAGCTGTAAAGCTGAAAGGGTAACACAATTATTATACAGTTTCCTTCCGGAATCTAAATTAATGACCTGTATAGTAGCATGAAAACCCAAGTGAGAAATCTGACAGAGCTGAAACAGAAACTATAAAAGAGAAAACATCTGAAAATATTGCCTTCACCTACCATCATCTGCCCTCTTTTCAGACCTCAAACTGCTGCTCTAAGGTTGGAGGGGGTCAGATACTAGCAAAAATGCTTTTATCTTTCATCTTTGAAAGTTTGATGGGAGTTAGATGATAAAAGATGCTTTGCAGAACTTTCTTGGTTCTTTCCATATTGAAGCACTGATAGAACATGGCAGGGGAAAAGTGGCAAGACTTAATGGAGTAGCTTTGCTTTAGGGGAAAAATACAGACATTCTATGCTTTCAGCTACTTCATCTGCTCAAGATGAATGGTTTGCTGGTTGTCTTCTCAACAGGACAAGCAAGGACAGCTTGTGGACTGGAGTAGGGGGATAGCTCACCCCAGCATTTATTTATTTTTTGGAGGGGCACCTTGTCATGAACTGACACATATTTTGCATTGGACCACTTAAACAATGAAACCACCTTCCAAGATGATGTAATGTAACGGTTGCTTTTCGTTTTTGTTTCTGTTTCTGTTTGCAGGCCATCTTGAGTTTGATTTTATCACTAAATACAGGAAACACAAATAAAAAATAATAATTTCATTGAAATATAAGGCTGAACAGGAAGGCAACACACTAGCTCAAAATTAATTTGTTTTTAAGCATTTATGTATGACCAACCATAATAATCTTTCTCATTCGTACTTTACTTTCAAATGTCCAGGGTGCTTCATACATGCATATTCAGTAATCTTTACAATAAAACAACCCAGTAGGCTAAGAAGGTTGTGGTATGAGATTAGCCATATTGATCATTGTGAGTGGCCAACCGATGGATTCCTGACAAGTTCCATTAATGTTCCTTAATGATTAGGAGTTTTTCCTGGTGGTTTGTTTTCCTGACCTTTAATGATTAGGAGTTTTTCCTGGTGGTTTGTTTTCGAATGTACCCTCAGACCTATGAGGCAGGGAAACAATCTGGAGCTAGTTCTGCAGTTTGATTTAGAGGAAACACAACCATAAAAGGGAGACAGTGAAGCTGTGACTTGGCGAAAGCCAAAGCATCCTGCAATACAGAGGCTCCGTCTGAGAATCAGGTGTGGTACTAGCAGATTTTCTGTATTTTTTTTTTAGGAATTTCTGTTCCAAAATTCCATATGTGCATACTAATAAAAACAGCACATTCAGAATGATAAATTAAATGTTTCCGTGCTCTGCACAGAGGCGTGTGTTCCTGCACATGTCCTATCATGAGAAACATGTATATAATTAAAATGATTGGATAAGGGGGTGCTAAGAATGGGTGTTTGCTGGACCCTCAATTCATCCCCTCGTTACAAATGTCTGGGCCACAAAGTTATCTAATAAAAATATACAGTACATAAATATAAAGTGGTAAACTGAGTCACTGTGGTACAGTGTGGTATGGTGCTTAGAATGTTGCACTGGGATATGGGAAATCCAGGTCCACACTAAGCAATGTAATGTAGTGGCTGATGTTGGGCCAATCTCTCCCCACCACTCACCCACTTCATCCACCACACACAGTGGTTGTGAGGATGACATGGAGAGGAAGAAAGCCATGTAGACTCTCTTGAGCTTATTGGAGGAAAGATGGGATACACATGAAAGAAACACATTTTTATGAAGATAAAACTGCCATAGTAAAGAAAGTGTCAATGTAGCAACTGAAATCGTGTAAAAAAAAAGGGGGGCTAATTCTTCTATGGTAGGATGGGTGAAGCATGTTCCAGCAGATGTTATTGAACTCTAATACCCTTCAGCACTATCCAGCAAAACTAGCAGTGAGCAATACTGGGAGTTCCAGTCCAACAGCTCTTGGAAGGCAACACTTTACTTACCCCAGTATGAGGGTGACGGTAGGTAGGATGGGATCCTTAGCAGACATGGGACAGCTGAGGGAGGTTAAAATTTGCAGGAAGGGATTGGATCCTAAGGCAAGTGGTGGTGTGCTTTTCTCCTGCACCAATAAATACTTGGAGAGGTTGAATGCTTCCTACCATTGGAGCATCCTTGAGTCATGTTAGATTTAAGTGGATGGCTAACCTCAATGCTCTGCCACCTCAGTGGAATTTGGGAAGAAAGGAGCCCAGAAAGAACAAATGTTCTGGGGTTTGTTTGTTTTTTTGCTTCCTTATGAAAAAGTTTAGGATGGAATACTGTTGCCCAACTTTACACCACTGAACTCACATTATGTCATCAACTGCAGCTGCTTAGAGGAAATTTGATTTTTTTCCCTCTCCCCCCACCCCACCTCCAACTTCCAGGAATCCCTAGGGATCCCTTTCATCCAGAGGAAGCCATGGGGGGGGGGGGTATTTAATGCTTGAAAATCAGCAGCACAAGTCCTAGTGGCAGGCCAGCAGCGATTTTGGGGAGTTAATTACTCCCCCACATTCTGTGGCTCCCAAAATCTTCCCCAGGATTCCTAGCGACCCGCAGAACCTAGTGTCAGGACTGGGACCTTGCCAGAACCTGGCAACCTTAGTGCAGGCAGGATCGGCCCCATCTCTCTGGGGAGAACTGCTCTAAGGATTGCATGACAGGGCCCTTTCCCTGCAGCTATTGCCCAGCTCCTCAGGAGTGCCACCTGGGGAAGCTGAGGACTGGGCTATATAAGAACAGGCCTTCCCTGCAGGCCTTTGCCTCAGCAACAAAGGTCTTTGGCTGTGCTGATATTCCTGCATCACCTGCCTGCCTTGTTCCTGCCTTGCCTGGTGATTCCTGCCCTGCCTGCCTGCCTGCCTGCCTGGTTGTTCCTGTCTCACCTGCCAGCCCCCTTGTTCCTGCCTTGCCTGGTGATGCCTGCCTCTCCTCTCCTGCATCCCTAGACCCTGCTGCCTTGATATGGTTCCTCCTGGCTTTGATCCCTGGACTGTCTGACCACGATTTGCATCATCCTTCGACCCGGCTGCTGTTTGGACTCAAAACCCCAGCTGGTTGGTCTCTGCTTGGGCTGTGGGGTTGGTTCTACCTTGTTCCTGTTGTCTTGCTCTGGACTGGGTCCTGGTGCCTCTTCTACCGAACCCTGACACCTAGGAGGGTTTGGAAACTTTGAATTCCCTCCCAAACAGCTGCTGATGATGACATCATCCATGTTGTGTGGTATAAAGTTGCACAACAGGATTCTGGCCACACTGCTCTTGCTAGAATAATTGCCTCAAAAGTCTATCAAAAGAAATGGGGGTGAAAAGTGGGGGACAATAGATAAATGCCAGCTGGGATTGAGCATCTAGGTCTCCTTTGGTTTCCTGTAACATGGTCCTTGTGTATTGCTGCCCTTGCTCCTGGATCATTTTGCCCTTTTTCAAGAAAACTCTTCATTCTCTTTCTTCTGCAATGGAAGGCCAGCCGCAATGGTGCCTCCATTTTGACATTCATCACACCTAAACAGATAGAAGCCAGATCTGAGGCTTCCATGTGAAATCTGGGGTTTATCCTCAATTAATTTATTGGAACAACACGTTTTCCTTTTATCTTTCCAGGAGCCTCCTAAATGATTATTCATATTTCATAGGCAGAAACTTACCTGACTAGCCTGCTGGACTTTGCCAACCTAAATACCCCAAATTCCTACAACTGTTTTTCTCTTCAAATTGCTGGGACAGGATTCATGCTTCACCTTTACCAATCCTTGTGCATAGCAGCCATGAGCATGTGACTCTCTGAACAAGGACCTCTACATATTCCATTGTGGAACAGATAAATAGTACCTACCTGGGTGATCAGAGAGCAGACATTCTGAAGGGAATGCAAATGTAAAAAACTCTTAGAAATATTGGTTTAAGAGGAATGTTTTAGAAGAAGTAAGTCCTAGATCAAAAGGTATGAAATGAAATATCTTATTTTCAATACGGCCTCTTCAGAGGCCAGAAATAATACAATTATATATGCAATTCATGTTTGTTCGGGAGGTCAGGAACTCTTGTAGCTAAATTAATCAATTATGTGGTGTTAACAGATGTTTCTGTACTGGCTCTATTTCAAATATTTTAGTCCATTTTTGACAAAGTGATGATGGTGTTGAGGGCATTCTATTAGTCAGGCATAAGACATGGCTCAAAAACACCAGCATTATTATTTCTAGACCGTTTTGGAACTGAATTGAAGCATCCTAGTTTGAGGAATAATTTCCTTTCACAAGTTTCTCTTTCATGTATTTATCTATTTCATTTATTTAAAATATGAAGATATATATGAAATGAGAGATGATGAGAACTGAGGTTCAATAACATTTGAAGGGATTCATTCTCCAGCCTGCCCTAATCCACAGAAAGAGATAATAATATTCTTATTTCACGTATTCAGTGGTGTTGCTTGTGTTATCATGTGTTAAAATAAACAAAAGTATTTTACAGAAGTCACTGAATTTTTATAATTTCTTGTTTTATAGATACACATAAACATCCCTCTGGGAGGATCAAAGGGAGGGAAAATGCCTGTCCTTACCAAAAACTGGGGGAACGATGGTAGATGTAAAGGGAGCGAGTAGAGTGTAGTGGGTAGAATTAACTAGGGTGCAGGAGAGTAACTGCTCGGCCATGGGAACTCATTCTAAGGTGGCAGCAGTAAACCACTCCTCGAATATCTCACATACTTTAATAACCCTATCAGGATTGTCATATGTTGGAAGTGACTGGATGGTACACAAACCACAATAGAGGTAGGTTTGGGAGGTGCATCAGTCAGGACTGTCCAATAGTTGCTACCTGCTTATGTCAGCCGCTGGCGTAACGATGAGAGTAGGACGCAAGCCATAGACCTCTCACATGCATGGTACATAACTGACACAGCCCCATTGTTTGTGGCCACCTGCGGTTTTGCATCCCCTGAACCTCCCTCAATCACTTCATGTGCCACTGCTGAGTAACTGTGAAGTTACATTTGCACAACTACAGAAAGATAAGTGGCCACAGATGTTGAATGTTCTAACATACTTCACAGGATCAAGGGCAGCACAAAAACCGGGGAGCCTTGGCTTTCTATGCTGCTGCTGTATACTTTTTAATTAACCATTTGTACAAGTCATTCATTAAGCTGCCAAACTGTGCCCCCCAATTTGATTTGGAATTAGACTCTCCTATTGAAAACAACAAGAAGAGGAAAATATTTCAATTAATTCAATTCATGATTTAAGTGCTATCTTGCTCCTGGTGAAGAAATCAGAAGTACAAGAAGTTCTGAATTCCAGCTCCTCTCCCCATTAAATATCATTGTGCCAGTGACACTGGTGGCTGCTGCTGGTGGTGGTGGTTTGACAATAGCCATGCTGGAGGATCTTTGTCTCCTTTGTGTCTCAACCTTTGTTCATTCCTCCACTTTCCACTATCTGGCACTGGAAGCATTGCTATGGCAGCTTTCCTGGTATTAAACACCTTGGGGAAGGCCATTTTCCTAGTTTCCTGGACACTATCCCAATAGCATTCAAAGTACCAAGGAAGGAGGGAGGGGGCAAAAGAGGAGGAGCTCTCTCCCTGCAGTCATTGCAAGCATTTTTTAAAAAATGCCTGTCTGGCCCAGAATACAGACTCCTGAGAACAGGACTTGCCTTAGAATCCTCAAACACTTTATGAGCCTATGCAAGACCTCTTCCAGACCTAACCAATGTAACATTTGGCAGCATCTTTATGAGGGACCCAAAACTGAGGACAAAATTGTAGTGGGGAAACAAGACAGTGAGGCTGCAAACCAGAAAGACTAGGGAAAGTGATGGTGCAATTTTTTGGCTGAACAATCAGCGTTGGCAGAAAAGTTCTGTAAAAATAATTACTAAGTGGAGGAAAAGTTTAAACAAATCTTGGGATCTTTCGTAGACTGACTTCATAATGGGGTGGCTACATCGGCAAATTAATATTTTGTTTTAAAAGGCACCTTTGCACTCTGCCAGAGTTTCAAGAAGTAGTTCAAACAGAGAAAAACTGTTCGTTAAATGCTCAGAGTACAGCCATGGGATTTAAATGCCATGAGTTAGGCTTTTCAAAGATACTTTCAGCTTATACTGTTGTAAGTACATTAAATGCTTAAGTTGGATTTTTGTTCCAGTTTCTTACAGACTTTCTAGTGAAGATACAAAAGGATAGAGAGCAGGTTTTAAAAGTCATTCTCTTTGTTTGGTACTTACAAAACCTGAGAGAAATTTCAGAGCTGCCCCCCTCACCTGCAAAGATAGTAGAAGACTTGTTTCTGTCTGGGAAGTTCTGGGAAGCAAAGATGCCCTACAATCTAAGATGGATCAAGGAGACACAGGTGGAACTTTGAATTTCTTGTCTTTTATGAGGAAGCATTTTAGCATGAACTAAGCATATGTGTGTGTAGGTGTTACTTATCTAGAAAGAAGTTCCAAAAAACAGCAATATACAGGACTAGCATTAAACTATATCTTACACACTTCTCCCTTGAATTGCACAGGTCCAAGAGGTGTAGTTTTGCTTATACATGGATTTTCCCCCAATTAATAAATAATCAATAACTACTGTGCTGCTGTTCATCTTCAGGAAGTGGCCTGAGAAAGGTGGGTCTTGGACTTACTGGGTCTCCTGTGGTTGGCAGTGTGGCAGCCCAGTGTCTGATGGGGGTGGCCCAACCGGCCACCTCTCTTGGCATAGGAGCTCCATGTCGTGGCCATGGAGTGTGATGGGCATGCTGGGAGGCTGATGGATGTTGGGGGAGATCACAGTGGTATGCTGCTCCATTGAGGGAGAGGGGGAGAGACTGTGCCTCAATTTTCCCCCTCTGATAGAGGCTTTTTCTATCCTTTAGCTGCCTTTAAAGAGGATCAGCACTGAAAAAGTGAAAACACAATGGGACTCAAAGTGTATGTGTGTGTTAATCAACAGTCTATGCTTTGTAGTTATGTTTTTGGGAGTATAAGAGCTATATATAGATTTTGAACTACATGGGGGTCTGGCATCCCTAATCTCAGCATTGTTGAAGGGATAAGTGTACCACAAATGTGAAAACTTGCTCTCAATTCTGACTTAGAAATGCTGGATTTCTGCACTCTCTGTGTTGTTTTCTCAAAGCAGCACTGATAATTTGGGCCTGATAATTTGATCAAAGATGTAGTGCTATGGACAGACTGTTAACTCTTTCCTCCCTTACTGCTTCTCGAGTTTTACCCCCTGCAAATGCTATTTACCCCAAACAGTCTCTCTGTCTCTCTGCTGGACAAATAACATCAGAGGGACTTAAACTGAGAAGCAGTACTGGAGAAAAGAATTAAAACCCATTTTACACTTATTGTTGCTTTCCCCACCAAATTAGAGTGATAGGGTGCTGCGGGGGTGGGGGCCACAAATTTCTCTCATATTCTATCTCTAACCATATTATATCTTAAGAGGAACAGGCCTTGATCTTCATCCTCACCATTTCTTTTGAAATGACCTATGAGGGTGGGGGGTGGGGAGGGATACCCAGTATAGTGGATACAGTGATGGACTATGGCTCAGAAGGTCTGGGTTTGAATCCCCATTCAGGCATGGAAGTTCACTGGGGGTTTGGAACTGGTAGAATCACTCCTTAAATATCTTATTTACCTTGGAAGCCCTATTAGGGTTGTTATGAGTTGGTTCTAACATGACGGCACATAGCATAACAGAAAAATATCCCATGGGATTGATTTCTTGAGAGTGGACAGTGAATTCAATCATCCACCTGAGAATATATTTTGACTCTCTTTTGAAATCTCAGTTTAATTTTCTTCGTCTTGATCTTCCATGATGTTTGCAGTCAAACAAGAAGTGCAATATTTGTGCTTCAGTTCATGATTGTGCTGAATTTGCTCTGCATTCATCATTTGTTGACTTCAACAGAATGAGTTATGTGCACTGTTGGGAGTGTTGTTTCATCATAATTTCCCCCTCACTGAGCACAATTTCAGTTATTTTGTTTATGTAGTCAAAACAGCACCATGCACATACAAGAAAAGGAAGCTGGAGCAGTAGCCTGTTGGACTAAGACTCAGAAAACCTGGGTTCAAATCCTCATTTGGGAATGAAACTCATTGAGTGTGTTTAGGACAGTCACATACTCTTAGTCTGCCTGATCTGACAGAGTTTCTTTGAGGATTTATTGGGGAGGTGGAGAGCCATGGATCCCTCTTTGAACTCATTGAAGGAAAATTGAGATATAAATGTAACAAAGAAAGGTCAGCAGGCTTGGGAAAATCCCACAACTTGAAGAGGAACACAAAACTCTTTTTAAACAAAATCCCAAGGGAGGTAGAATTCCCAAAATAGCCCATTCATAACAAGCATGCTAACTGAATGCTGACTGACTGCTTGGGTCAGGTGAGAAAGAAAAACAGATGGCAGTGAAATGGATTAGCTGGAATTCTACTTGGCAGTGTTACATTGCAGGCCCCACCTTGTATACACTTACAATGAACTCATTTCTCTGAATGTCAAAATTGCATAATCCCTACAAAAGATATCTACATGCTTAGGGGAATTCCAAAGTTTATAGAAGTCCCAAAGCACACACACTGACTTCTAGGAAGTTATGTCACTGCCTCTCCTGGATATGGCAGGGCAATATTCTTGTTAAACAGGCAAGCAAGTACCAGTTGCGGAGATGTTTTAACCTTTGTCTTCTCACTCCTATAATAATAGTGTTTATGCTGCCTCTCATGGGAATGGAGCCTCCTTTCTCTACCCTTTGGCAAAGGGTTACTTTTCCTTACTGGATTCTTCTTTCCCTCTCTACCAGAACCTTCAGGAAGGTAATTAAACAGGCCTAAAGCACAGCAGAGTGTGCTACTTATATACTGTCCCATAGTGCTTAAAGCATTCTCTGGGCATTTTGCAATTGAATTATGCAGGCTACACACTGCCCCTGCCCCAGCAAAATGGGTACTCAGTTTACCAACCTCTGGGAAGATGGAAGGCGGTGTCAACCTTGAACCAGCTACCAGAGCGCATCAGGATCGAACTCAGGGCATAAGCAGAGTCTTCACTGCACGAGACTTCAGATTATACAAGAGGCTTTATTTGTCTTCTAAGTGGATGAGACCTCACAATTAATACACTGACATAATTTCACTTTATTTTTGTTCAGTTTTTCTTTTACACACACACACGTGTGATAAAGGGTTTGCAAAACAAACTGTACAGACATTTATGTTCATACACACACACACACACACACACACACACACACACACACACACAAAACCCTATACTGAGTATGCACAGAATTCCCTCACTGAACTATTTATACAAAGCAAGGAGAGGGATAATTCACTGACATTTGTTCATAAATCCACTGTATTCACAGCAGAAAGGTCAATTTCTTACACTAAAACAATATTTTCCACTTTAATTAAAATTTTGAATGAACCTAAGAAAGGAGTCTTAAACTGTACATGGCCTAGTAGACTGAAAAGAACTGTCACCAAAGGTATTTCAACAATGGTACCACCATGTTACCTCTAGACTTCATCCTTCTGCAAAAAAAGCATTATTTAAAACAGAAGTTCTTAAAAGTCTAGCTAATCCTATTGAGGTTACAAGAACTTGAGATAGATTATAGCCCCATTCTTAATGACTGCTTCACCTTCATTAGCTGTAGAGAAGAAGGGTAAGTAAAGGACTGCAAACATGTATTCATGACTCTCATTAGCAAAAATGGCACTGTGCAAATCAATTTTCATGGATCCTGCTAGGATGGGCTTTCTAATTAGTGTATCATTAGGCAGCTAACTTCTCACTACTTCTCAGATATCAAATACCCTCTCACCCCAACAGATCACCCAAGCATATAAGGAGAATTTTAATGAAAACACACTGATCAGTAACATTCGTCGAAAGAACACACAATAGATTGCTTTGTTAAGCTTTTGGTTGTTCCTATTTCCACCCTGTGTCTACATTCCTTCTCTGGTTGGCACTGATCACTAAAATATGTTATTATTATTCAAGCCAAAACAGACGCGTGTAACAAAGAAGACACACAGACAGGGTTATCATGCTGAATAAATTTCATCAGGTTTCAACATCAGGAAAGCAAGTCTTTTGTCAAGAAATGCCAGTTGGCTGCTTACACTTTTGAATCAATGGGAGTTGTCTACAGTGAGTAAAAAGAAGAATCCAAATCACACAGAATATCAGAAAGTGTCAGTAGGTGTGTGTAGGTAGCCTTGCCTCAATTATTCCAATACACTGTTTCAGAGTTGGAATTTGCAGCAGGCTTTAAACTTCAACCTCTCCTCCTCCATCACACTTGTATTTGCAGGAATGCAGATACAGTCTGTATATTTAAAATTTATGATTTCCTATGTGGCAAATGAAAAGATACTGAAATCATATAGTAGCATAACACTGTTGGTCTATTTTGTCTGGGCGGAATGTTACAAATTTTGAGAAGGTGCTCCATGGATAAAAGTACAATCATTTAGGGTGGTTTTACCTCTACTCTATTATGATGGAAATCAGCTCCAGACCAGGGCTGGAGAAACAGACAGGAAAGCATAAACTCTAGGAGCCCATTCTATGTTTCTCATAGTTCTTATGTGTATCGATAACACTATCACCATGTACTGTATGGGTGTGAAAGCTGGACAGTTAAGAAAGCTGACAGGAAAAAAAGGTTTGTTTAAAATGTGGTGCTGGAGGAGAGCTTTGTGGATACCCTGGACTGCCAAAAAACACAAACAAGGGGATCCCACATTAAATCAAGCCTGAACTGTCTCCAGAGGCAAAAATGTTGAAATTGAAGCTGTCGTGCTTTGGGCATATACTGAGAAAGCAGGATTCTCTGGAAAAGAGATTCCCTGGGAAAGGTGGAAGGTAGCAAGAAAAGTGGAAGATGAAATATGAGATGGATAGATTCCCTAAAGGAAACCACAGGCTTGATTTTCAAAGGTCCTGAACAGTGGTGTCTTAGAAAGCATTGAATATGCTTGCATGGAAGGTGATATTGTATTCAAAGGAATCTCAGTTGCTTAAGTGTCCCATTTCCTTGTGTTTGCCTCCTCCTCTGGTATAATTACAAGAGCTGAGCAGGGTAGTTGAGGACAGGATATTTTGGAGATCAATCATTCATAGGATTACCATAAGCTGGAGCCAACTTGGCGGCACATAAAAAGAACAAGCAACCGCAGTGGAGGTTTTACTTAAGATTTTCTTTCTGTACAAGATACTACTACCAGGGCAGTCATGAAAGACTGTGAGTAGGCCTCATGTTATATACTGTTGTTTTAATATAATTCCTAAATAATCTTACAGATCAACTGTGGGCTACCACCAAAAGTCTGGGGGCTACTTATTTCCACCCCTGGACCTTGGAGGGTTACTCTTGCAATTCATACAAAATTATTTTCTCACAAAAAATGTGGGTTATTATTTGAAAAAGTCCCCTTTTGAATTGTTTGGCATATGTGAATGTCCATCAGTATAAACTGTGTCTGTGGGGTTTGTCAAGTAATAGATGCCAGGATCATGGTTTAGGGCAGCAGGGAAACCTTGCAGTCTGATCACAGAGAGGAAGGTTGGGTGGAGGAAAGTGCTCCTTCCTTTGCAAGCCTAGAAGCTGCAAATCTTTTCAATTTCTCTGCTCAAGTTTTTCTATACCACTCACTGATGTGCCTTCCCTTCCCTCTCACTAGCCTGGCTGTCAATTCCCTGGACCCTTTTCCTTTCCCACCCCTCTGTGTATGTGTGTGTTTGTGTGTGTCCATGCACATGTATTATGCTGGAGGGAAACTTTTTAGTCTGATCTGTTTATTTTTTTTTTCTAATTGTCATAGTGAACTACCGTGTTTTCCCGAAAATAAGACAGGGTCTTATATTAATTTTTGCTCCAAAAAACACATTAGGGCTTATTTTCAGGGGATGTTTTATTTTTTTCATGTACAACAATCTACATTTATTCAAATACAGTCACGTCCTCTTCTTCTGGTTGCTGCACAAGGGTGGCAGGCAGGGTTTCACTTAACTGGGGCTCATTTTTGGGGTAGGGCTTCTGTTATGAGCATCCTGAAAAATCCTACTAGGGCTTATTTTCAGGTTAGGTCTTATTTTCGGTGAAACAGGGTAGCGCTATGCCAGATTGCAAGAAATAAATATATGTATATTAAAAGTAGCATCAAAGCAGCAGCAGCTAGTGGCTGTGAGAGGTTGTCTGCACACAGGTAAGTGGGCACAAGACAAAGCCTCTAATGCAATGATTTTAAAAGCCCGTGTAGCCCCTTTGACTGATATACAACATAGTTTAAAAACAGATTAAATGTTCACAAGAGGATACACACACCAACCCAAAAACCTTGTGACTACCACGTGGTTTTAAACTAACTTTAATCTCTCAATTAATTTTCATAGTGTAACTGCACCCTAAGCCACAACCTCCGTACGTTTTATCCTCACTGTCCTTCACTTCTGCCCAACAGCCAGCCACTCGTAACACCTGCCTGTGGCAGAGCAAATGACCTGGAGTGGCATCAACCAATGGTGTGTGCAGGCTCTGCCATGGAGAGGAGCCCTGCCAGAACTCCACTGGAGGCTGGAGAGCAAGCCATGAGTATATCAGTTCTTTTCCCTGTCCCACAGCTAAAGACTTGGCTTTAAAAAAAAAAAGCTGGGAATCCAGGCTAATTAGTGGTGCTAATAGGCATTAAGTGGCATGTTTAGAATTCATGTAAAGCTAAATGGGCAATATGACAACACCATAGGACAGCTTTCTATGTGCTTCCCTTTGCCATTAGCCATTAAAAGACAGATATCTTTTAATGTTGGATGTTTCAGTGTGTGGGAGGAATGGTTTGTTTTGTTTCGCTTTCTTTACAGTAGGATGAAAGAAAGAAGATATGGGCTTCTTCTGTGTTTTAACAACTATATGATAAAATTTGACAAGATATGATACAAGAATCAATTTAATCCATGGAGAATCATTCTACTTTAGAAAAGTTGATTTTGCCCTGAAGGAAGCCACAGGTCAGGAGCTCCTATCATATTTATTCCTAACAATTTTGTATTCTCTATCCTATTTTATCTCTCCTCGTCTCTTTATTGGCATCAGCATCTACATGAAGCAGCATTTTTTGCATTCCAGAATTCATCTGTTCCTGCTGAGTTATTCCCCCTCCCCACCAAACCTGAAGTCATAATCCTCTGTTTGTGACGCCATAATAGTTTGCACTGCAGCCAATTGTACTGCCACAAACAGAGGATTATAGCTTTAGGTGGAAAATAAACAGCAGGAACAGATGAACACTTAGGCAACAAAGATCCTGTTTTCATGTAAATGTCTTTTGTCATTAAAAACAAGGTTAGAGAAATACAGGAGGAACAAAGTCTATGTCAGGGTAAGCGAACAGAGTAGGTGCTAAGCAGAAACTGTTCAGGATTTTCCAGGAGGCATTCAGCTGCTCCTTCAACTTAACTTCCTTTATCACTGAGAATTTTGCACATTTGTGAGACTTTGGCATTTTTGCCTTCCTGAGCAAATGATCAGCAATGCTCCACATAGCATGAGTTACCATCATCTTTTTTGTTAGGCCCATGCTTTTGGTTACATAAGAATCAACTAACAGATTGCCATGATGAGATTAGAGGAGAGCCTCCCTGGATTCAAGGAAAATGGGGAAAAATATCAGCAAACCTGTTCTCAATCTAGGTTATTATAGAAAACATATAGGCAATATGGCAGAAATCATTGCTCTTCTAGGAGTGACATTAAATCATACTTGACCATAATCTTTCCCTATTGACCTTCCATCTTCAACCATAAAACTGTAGTTTAACATCCTGGCTTGTTACAATCTTGATAAACATAGTTTCTTGGTTTGGATGCAATGGCCAGTCCCTTGTTTGTGCCAGTATAATGTAAAGTTCTGCTGGTGTAAATGTGCCAGGCATTATACCTGGCAACAAGGGACTGCACCATGCAATTGCACAATACGTCACACATCCTCAACACAAACAATTGTGCAATGTGCCAGTGGAAGTGCTTCAGGGAATCACACGTCTGCCTCAGGTGTTGTGCAGCTACTGTGGGGCAACCTCGAGCTGAGTGTGTGTAACACTTTTAAGTTCTATGGGGCTATTTGCTTACTATTGATGAATCTTGCAAACACAATTTCACAAAATGAATCGCTTATTTACATTTATTTAACAGACAACATGAGCAATTACAACAACAAAATGCTACTATTTGTGCACCTTATAGGCCCCTTCCAACTTCATTATTATGTGATCCTATGATTTGCAAAGTTCAAGTGTTCCTTTGATTTCAAAGTCAGACAAATCTCCAAAATATCTTCCTCAGATGGGTGGGGTATCTGTAACACAGGAGAATTTTCAAAACCCTAAAATCAAATATCAATGCAATTGTATTAAGTTCATGAATTCACTATGTAGATTCATCCGTCCAACACAAATATATAGGAATTATTCCTAAACCAAGTTGGCAAGGGCTTCAGCAGTCCAAGAGGCGGCAGCCTCTTCAGTTCTTCTGCTCTTTCTGATTAAAAATTCTATTACAGTCCTGCTCTTTCTTAGTCCCATTCTTTTAGGCTGAACCAATATTTCATAGGGCTTACACATGCATAGTTGTGCAACAGGATTTTGGCCAATAACAAACCATAGCTACTCAACCTGATGTTCCAACAAGGGATATGATGACATAAGGGTGAAGTGGCACAAGGCACAAGGGTCATGCATATTCTTCTTGGTTTATTAAAACAAATCATGTAAGTCCAAAGAAGACTAGTGCCTAGCTGGAACAGATGGCCCTCAAGTCAGTGACAGTAAGCAAGCATAAATATGTCAAAAAGCATCATACTAGATTCTTTTGGGATACATCCTGAAATTGTCCATGAAGATCATGTCATCATGTATATTCCTTATTTTCCATTTCTGTGAAAGGATAGGGAAATCTCTAGCTTACTTCTTTCAAATGAATATACATTTTTCATTTACATTTTTTTATTGAAAACAGTTGGAGAATTTGAAAACTTATGTCGCAGGGCCAGTTAAATTTTCTCGCAGTTCAGAAAAGCAGCCACTCTCTCTCAAAGAGTTCAGTAAGGTTTATGACTGATGACAATTAAGCTACAGCATGCTTAGAAGCTTTGGGCATCATCCAGGGGAAAGCTAAGCTTTGGTTTACCAAGTGATCTACCCTTCCAGGGTGAGATCCCTGAGGCATGTGGTGTCAAATCTAGTCATGTCTTCTTCATCAGGATACAATAACTGTGGCTTAGAACTTAATCAGATGGTCCATAATTCTTAGGATTTGTTGCATAAAAACTAGGAGCGGAAGATATGAAGTAACTACACGGGACCTTTCTGCACAAGCTGAAAAGAAATAAGAGGAGACTGAAAACAAAGGTGAGGGAGCCAGCTTGGTCTTATAGATTTAGTTTTAGAACTTTCATGAAAGTATGTTCTCCATGTTATAACTTTGTTTCAAAGCATTGAATCTTGTTTTGTATTGCAAGATATTTTATAATAAAAAATTAATTTAAATCTGGGTGCAGAGTGGTCCCTGAATCTTTAAGCGCCTAGAGTAGTGTCTTGGCACTAATGGGAGCAGGATATAAATTGCAGAAATAAATAAATAAAATAAATATTTGACAGTTCTATGAAAGTGTACATCTTGGTAAGGGAATTTAGAAAGTCTTATTAGGGTGGCACTTTGAAAAAGGAGTACAATTGGTGGCACTTAGAAAAGGGGTACAATTGCTCCATTTTGATTAAATAGCTTAATGATATTGAGAAATGGAAAACTTCCTTCCTGCTCCCCTGCAAAGAGAAGGGAGAAGAAGTTTTCCATTTCTTCTTAACTGTTGCTAACACATCAGGAATGCTTTGAAAGGGTTTTTTTTAAAAGCACTTTCAATGTATCGCTGGTGTGCTATGTCAAGTAGCAACAATTTAAAAGAAATGGAAAATTTCATCTGTTTTTGTCATGAAGGGAGCTTTCCATTTCTCAAGATTATTAAGCAGCTTAAGCAAATCACAGAGAAGGAGATAGGAGAGGGATATTTTTGTTTTTGTTTTGTTTTATTTCCCTTCAAAGAGAAAGAACTTGCCATTAACATCCTTTTAAGGGAAAGAAGATCAGTTTAGATCATGCTAAACAGGATCACTTGAGCCATGGTTGATTCTTACATGTGGATGCAATGATCATCTTAAATGGCATACTACATTTCAAAATGACCCTCTTTAGCTTGATCTAGAACAATTCAGTCACACCCTCAGTCTGGAGGTAGCAAAGTATGGACACTGAACTCTCATCCTAAGAGTTCAAAAGGAAATGTCTCTCAAGTGGTTGATGACATTGCATCGGAAACTGATGTTCCTAGGGAGCTATGGGGTGGGGAAGGAGCGAAACATGACAGTGCTTGCACACATTCTTATAAAGGCTGTCTAAATACTAGGCATTTTTGAAAAATGGTTTAGGTTGAAATGCAAATAATTTTTTTCTGTTTACAAAAGGCTTTTGTAAGTGAATCAGTGTCAGTGATTCCTCTTCGTCTTCCCTACAGTCATTTATTCTGCCTCTGAAGAGACTCTGAAATGCTGAGAGAACTTCTTGACCAGATTTTGGGAGAGAAAAGAATACAAAAACCAGACCCTACCATCAGCAGTGGGGGAAATTAGGTTCTATACTTAATATTTAATGTAATACAAAGTTAATTTTAATTGGATTTGAAACTAAAGAGCGTTACAGAATGAATGCGACACATCTTGTAGCTGTGGATCATCATTATTCAAGAAAGTCATGAGATATTGAAATTATGATAAATCTATTCAATTAAAATAAGCAAAATAGCTGCACAAGTCTAGTTGATGGACCATCTCAATGATTCCCTGACATGCTCATTGTTGTTTTGCAGTGATTTCTGGGTGTGGGGCCTTCCATTCTGGCTTTAATTTTAAAAAGCAATATATTGAGTCAGATTTTGCAAGACAGCCAATCAACGCTAATGGAGATTCTCCCTTCCTTAATGCCTCAGACAGAGATATTTTTTTAAAAAAAAAACCCAAGAGTGTGTAGCTTTTTTGTAAGCATTTCTGTCTGCAGTGCATCCAAATCAGCTTGGTGTCCCATCAGAGAGTTGAATACAAATAAAACTGGATGTTATTCACACCCACTTATTTAAAACACTGTACGTTGCAGGAATACTGTATGAAGAAGGGGCCAGAGAGTGAACTAGGGACCAAAGGATTCTTGGTATTCTGAATGTCTTCTTCTGAATTTTTCATAGCACGAATCATAGAAAACATATCAGAACTGATTATCCAATAGTGAACACCACTCGTACTTTCCTCACTCCCCTCTCTCTTTTAAGCATTTCCCAATCCTTATTCACACAGTTGCTTTTGACAGATCTAATGTATAATGCCATCCTCTGTGTGGTAAAACTGAATGTGATCTCTGACTTGCCATTTCACAGCTTCTCTGCATATTACACTTCCATTTCTCACTGCCCATCTGTGTTTGCGTCTGACAAAAATATGGAATGCAACTTGCAGTGACTTCACTGTGAAACAGATTAACGTGGCTGTAGGAAGCACTGAAATGGACAGTAGCTTATTAATAGAAATCTTCTGTGCTCAATAAAATACCTCCACAGTAAACAGCATAGGATTGTATAAGAATTGAGCAATGCCTGTGAGTCTGGGAGACCTACCACAGCTGTTGAATTCGGTGGTGAAAGCCTGGCAGCAGGAAGCCCTGCATTGTCCTGTAAGAACAAGGTGTGGCAGGACTGTCGGTGTGCTTTGTTTTAAACCACAGTCTTGCTTTTGGGAGGCTTCTTTGAAAATTCCAAATTTCAGTGGCTGGAATCCTATTGGCATAAATTACACTACAGATCTCTGGTGATGTCACCAGTCATGGCCATGCTGCAGCCATTTTAGGAAATTAAAAGCTTCCCACACACCCTACGCTCTGGGGACCCCTTATCCTAGGGTAGCCTTCAGGAGCCACAGAAGGAGAGGGGAAATTATTTGAAGTTGGAAAATTGCCACTGCTGATCCTGATCCTGCTGTCAGCACTTGCAGTGGCAATTTTCTGGATTTAAATCATCAACTCTCCCCTTCCATGCTTCTCAAAGGCTGCTCAAAGGCAAATGGGATACCTATGGATCTCCAGGGGCTGGATGGGGGGGGGGGGGATGGGAAGCTTTTAATTTATTGATGGCATCACTAGAGATTCATGGTTTATCTTATGTAAACAGGATTCTGGCCAGTGGCACTATGGTAACTGCAACAGGAATAGAGGCAGCAGGGGTTACAAAATCAAGTGTGTGTGTGGTGGGGGGTACATGTAGGTCATAAACTGCATGTTGCACTGGCTTAGGGGAAGAAACACTACAAACATTAAGAAAAGGGAAGGGACTGTAACAATTCTGCACTGTCAGTTCTGGCTTATGATGATCTTCCCAGGGATCTATAGAAATAAACTACTCACAAATGGTTGACCAGTCTTTCTTCTGGCGCCACTCTAGGCTTATGCAGTTTGCTCAAGGACACATGGGTAGTAGGGCACATAGCCAGATCAGCAACATGTGCTCTTGATCATCTTGCCTTGCCCATTTCTTCTGGGGTGTGGGGCTCAGTGAGGATTCAAACTCTTGGTACCTGACTCTGCAGCTGGATGCTCTAGCCCACATTAATTAAAATTTATCAGGGTATGTTAAAAATGTATGTTTCACACAATCTTCCTTTGAGCAAGCAGTATGAACACTTTTAAATTGGTCTTTAATAATTGAGTTACACAAATTGAACATAATTAAGTTCTACCAGTTGGCATGTACTGCTGTGTATTTGAATGATGGGGTTGGTATTAAAATGCAATAAAGGAGAAAAGTTGGTAGTTCCTGTGCTATTTTTCACTTACACTAACTGCATTAAAATGCTCAAAATATAAAGACAAACAGAGAATAGTTTGTCATTAAAATACATTTAATATGGCAAAGTGAAAATTGAATGATGAAAAATGCAGATTACATTCTGCCTAACATGTTTCTGTTAATAATCAAATGTGAGAAAAATCTCACAGGGGTTGAGTTTGGAGACAACCTTGGTCTTTACTCTAAAATCAGTGACTGGCTCAAATCCTGTTCCATACTGTAGTAAGTCACACTAGAGTAGAGCCATTGAATCAGTGCAGATTTGAGGAGTCAGCTCCTTCACAGGTTCCACTGATTCAAATGGGCCTACTCTAGTGCAGGTTACTACACTAAGCAACAGAATTTCAGTCATTATCTTCTACAATTTAACAATATTGTAGAAAAGAGCACAACTTTTCACAGTATTTGTTGAAGATACGTTAAGAAAAATTAATTTGGAGAAAATGCATCACTGAAGAGGCAAATGTTGAAAGTTTTTGCTTTCTTCCTGGTTTTCCACTTCACTTTATAATCTTAGATTCTTGTCCTCATTTTTACTAAATTAATAAAATTTAAGATCACACGATATTTGCAGAAGTCAAAGGCTGGCAGTGGAAATAAATTGCTGTAGAAGTGTGCTGCAGAGATAAGCTTTAGGCCTTAACAGGCAAAAATTGTTTTGATAGACAGAAGCAGATAATACGACCAAATGCAGGAATTATTGATGAGAAAGCCAAAATCTCCAAAGTGAGTCAAATGAAACTATAAGTTTATCAGCATCAAACCCGTTGGCTTGATTATTTGTGGGAGAGGTCTGTTAAGGAATTCTTTTTGAGTAGCTGAGCAGCTGCAGTGATGATTCCTGTAAGCATTTCAACTCACTCTGTTTCATTGTTCTCTGGAGCAATAAACCAGGCAGAGGCTGAGCTTAAACTAAAAATAGTTACAAAAACCCATGTAGAAAATACATTGACAGGAAAGCCTGATCCCTAATCTAGATAACTGACCATGTGCATAGTCCAGCAAGGCAGAGTGGGGCCACAGTTAAACGCTCTAGAAATATGTTAACGGGTTGAGAGGGTGGGGGGAAAGATTGACTGATGAGAGAGACAGGAAATGCAAGATCCCCCCCCCCTTTATTTGGCACAACAGCAAGCTGGAGAAACAACCAATGAAAAGGATAGATACTTCCAAATTCCCCAATGGGACATTTGTGACAGATAGGCACAAAGAGATGATGCTTCGAGAAGATTTTTCCAACCAAACCTATCTGTGAGAGTAATTCAGAAGGTTATGGCAGCTCAGAGAGATCTGTTTGCTACGGAGGAGTATGGCAAGTAGCAAGGGCCTTGCAAGACAAGGGGCGAAAAGAACTATTCAGAGCACATGGACTGGAAGGGCAGGGGGTGAGTCTTAACCACCTTGCTATATAAGACTTGGATCTAAGGGACCGTGGAGTCTGGAAGAGGGAGAGCCTCTGAAATCAACTGTTCTCCTGTGCAGAGTTCAGGAATGAAATTCTGTGTTTACTGCACTGACTGTTTTGCATAGTAATGACCAATCTTATAGCCCCCCTTGACATCTCCTTGTTCATGGAGCACTTGAAGTTTTATGATCCTGTGATTTCCTTGTGGCCAAATCCAAAACTCTTTATTCTGTCTGTGCAATATCAAAATATGTCCGCAATTGATGACATCAAAGTGTAACTTTACGTTACTGGATTTCAGCCAGTAATTTCTGGGCATGACAAAAATTACAAGGAACTCTAATGTCCAGAAATGCATAACTGGTAAAAGGTTGCAGGATCAGTCCTGTGCAAGTATGAGACCTTTATTTGCATCAAGGAAGAGGGGCATCCAGCAGCTGCTGGACTTCCATCTGCCTTAGTCCATTTAGTCTGTGGTGAGGAATGGCACTTTCCTTAGAGATGTGATTAGTTCCCACTCTTGCTGCTTTCAGGAAGGGTGCAAAAACATATTTTTAAACTGACTTATGAAATTGTCTAATGTATTGAGATGATTTTAATTGTTTGTAGACTTAATGGATTCCAATATTTTTATTGTTGTCTTTGGTTTTATTTGATTTTAATTAAGCATTCATTGAATTAGTTTTTACATGCTGCTTCTATTATGTTTTAGGATGATTGTAAACCTCCAGAAACACTGCTTTGTAGTAGAATAAAAACAATAATAATTAATAATAGGAATTACATTCTAGCAACATCAGGGCAACCACATGATTCCCATCTTTAATTTGGATAAATATATTGAAATAGTGGATAAGGAGAGGAAACAGGGAGATACATGCTAGTCATGCAGACTTCTTCATCAGAGATATTTCCAGCTTTTCACTTACCATCTTAAATATGAAAGTAAATAAGAGTGAATATTGAAAGTAAAACCTGCTGCTCTTTTTAAGCCTTCTTAAACAGAACTTTACCACAAAAGTTATATTACTGTTTCTGCTTTGAAGATGACAATGGCTTTTTTAATCTAGTACAGATGTAAACTGAATATGTTATGATTTTTTGCATATATTTATGCTTTATGCTTTATCAGAGTTGTCACAAACTAAATATTTTGCAGTTTACATCCATTTGGCCTCAGTATTTACAATTTCTTTCTCCTTCACTACTGACTCCCTCACATTTTATTCCCTGTGCACATTTCAGCATGGGGAACAAGAGGAAAGTTAAAAGTTATCCTTTTACCTGAGGAATTCTATCAAAATTGTATTTTTGTTAATATAATAAAATGAATGCTCAGGGAACGGAAGTAACACCTATAATAGGGATTGCTATCAGAGAGGTTTTCAGGCTGTGTGTTGTGTTGCCAGGACAAGCGTGAGCTGCTGCTAATGCAATGGATCAAAAAATTTAACATTGCAGAATGCATTAAAAGTAATGATTTATGTTTTAATTTGTACAGCAACTTTACAGAGGATGGAAAACAAAAGTACAATTGGGAAATGCTGCATTATTAAAGCTATAAATCCACCTAGAGGAAGAGAAGTGGGCTCTTTTTCGCAAATATAAAGACAGAGGAATGAAGAAGGTACTTCTTTTTCTATTCGTTCAGTATATGGTGCTTTCAATTTTACTTCCTTTGAGTTTAGTTGCCGTGCAGCTGCCCTCTCCTTCCCTTCCTTTTCTTGAGAAGAATGAAATGCTTTAAAAAGTGGCTTAAATGGCTGCCAGTGAATTCTTCGGTCCAGAATAACCTGAAAGTCTACTAAAAAGAGAGAAAACTTACCTATTAGTTATATAATTAGGTGCCGGGGATGTGAACTGAATTGTAGGGTTTTTAGGGGAGAGAAAAAATTAGATATTTCTTACTTAATAGTTTAACTATAACATTTATTTATTGGCTTTATAGACTACCTCAAATTAAATACTTCAGAACAGCGTACACTATGTTGAAGCAACAAAATTCCACAAATTGCAATGCAAACAAAGTTTTGGATTAAGCAATACCTTTAGTGGATCATTAAAAAAGTTACAAATCAGGCAAAGGTTCATAAAAATCTCTTCTTTAGGCAAAGGTACCTGGGGTTCAAGCAAAAATTCCAAACCTGGGCTAGATGTGATGGCTTAGGCAGTTGGAAATCTCACCCAGTTTTCTGATCGAACCCTATGTTTCATATTATCTTGCCTGATTAAGAGTTCTGTAGAACATAAAAGCTTGCTTTATTTGTAACCTTTTAGTCATCCAATAAACTAACACATAAATAAAACTGAAGACAGAATGTATCAATCAGGAATTGTTTATCTGAAAAGTCTTCAGCATGGGCCAAAAATAAGGAAGCATGCCATAAACACATGCCTCATCTTAGAAAAATATTCCAGAGGATGAGTGCAAATTTACTAAAGGTTATACCTGCTGGTCTCCAGCAGAATCTCCAGTCCATGCAGAACTACAAGCAGCACCCATTCAGAAGACCTTTGTCTTTAATGATCATGCTGGCCAATGATCATCAGATCATCATTGGCCAGCATGAGAAGGAAGGTGTGTCTTTAGTTAACTTGTTTCTGTGTTCTGTGCACTAGTAACAAATCCTTAACGATTTGTTAAGGGCGAACAGGCAGCCACTTTATGGAGGGTGTTGTGGAATGGCATCTGACAACATTCAGGTATCTACATTCAGCGCTGGTTGTCACTTCCAAATGAGTCGTAAGGGCTGTTCCACATGGAGAACCTTATTGTAATCCAACACACAGGTTACCAGTGCCCAGACTATCAACTCCCACTTTAATATGATCTCAGTGAGTACCAATCACTTCCAGAGTTCTTTTGAATCATACCTCAGATTTGGATTAAGGACTTTTCTTGATTGCCCTTAATGAACCAACTGTTACTCATTTATTGGTAGACATATTATTACTTGTTAACTGTCAGTAGCAAAAACAAGCACCATCAATATGTGTTTGGCTAATAAAACCTGAGAAATGGTAAATATAATGAAATTGCCTTATATAATTAGCAAGCAGGCGAAGACCTTTCTCTTCAGGCAGGCTTTTCCTTAGTGACTGACTATCTAGGAGACAATAAACAGGATGCTTTAAACTTAGTTGCTTCTAAATATATTTTTGTAATGCTGTTACCTAACATTTTTAACACGTTATTAATTATTTTTTAATATTTGAATAATTTACAGTTTTTAATATTGTGTTTTTAATGATGTAAGTCACCTTGGAGAAAGGTGGGGTAAAATATTTTAAATAAATACATAAATAAATAGATTAGAATACAGATGTTTTGAGACACAAAGAAAATTTGATGGAATTTCCAAGAATGGTAAATAATACTGAATGCAAATCTCCCTATAATAACATTAAAAATTCTAAAAGAACCTCTCAAAACCAGTCAATTAATATGCAACAAAATCAAATTAAGTTGATTTTGCTTTATGCATATAATCTAAGACATGACATAGAAGCTGGACGAATGTTGTGGCAAGGGAGGCGGGGTAGACATGCAAGAACATTTATAAAGTGTCAAAATGAAGCGTCTATTTTTATCAGGTGTCTTTGTCTGGCCAGACAAATGCCAGAAGATAAAGCATTTCAAAGGCAGGGAGAAAAGACACAATTGTGGAATGGAGTTCAAAATATAGAGCTGAAAGAAGATCAGGGTCCCAGGGATGCTAGAGGGATTGTAAAGAGGTAGAGAAAGAGAGGAGTAGAGCGATACGTGGAAACAAGAGCATTCAACCATCTGCAAATCAGCAGAAGACATTTAAGCAGAGTATGAGAAGAAAGAGAGGGCAGGGAGAACAGATAAGAAAGAGCAGGAATGAGCAGAATGTACTACACAAATTGAAGGTAACATGTTGAGGGGGGAAAGATCGGACAAAGAAGAGATAGAAAAGCCAGGCAAAACTGTGTTGCAGTAGTTAATGGATATAACAATGAACTAGTTTGTCATTAAATGAACAAGCCTTGAGGTCATGAGCTCTCCCCTCCTCTTTTGGTGCATCACCTCAAGAAGACAGTAGTGATTTTCTTTTCTGTTCTCAGTTAAATACAATTTAGTCCGGTGACCAAAACCTAAGCTGTTGCTAACCTTTCCTGGATTTGTAAACACCTGTTTATCAAGTTGGCTTGTTGCAGTGAGGCATAATTAGGACTGACTATAGTTTGTATGAGTATAACCTACTGCTAAATGGGGAGGGGGACAACGGTGGCCCTCCAGATCTTTTTGGACAGCAATTCCCATGTACCTTGGTAGGTACCCTGGTTAGAGTAGATGGGAGTTGCTGTCCAACATTTGGGGAGACAGAGTTGTCTATCCTGATGCTAAACTGTGATCAGGTAAAAACTGAAGCAAAGCTTCCTTAAAATTGCACCAGAACAGAGAAAAGGAGAGTGTATGCTAATGACACTGAAATGATACGTACATGCATATGTAGGCAGATATATATGTATCTGTTTGTTTATTTATTTGTAATTTATGGTTACTTCCAAGTATAGTCCCTGTGCAAGATAATCAGAATGCAAAGAAGAACTTTAGTTCCTCCAAGAAAGACAAAAACATCCAATTTTAAAGAAAGTACAAAGATGTATTATATTGATACTACATAGAAATTTTATAGATAACTATAAAGATCTGGGAACAGGTGGATAAAATGGAGAGGAATCGATGATAACAACAAACTTGAGGAGGAAGAAACAGCAATATAACTCATACAATGTAATCTCATGGATAAGCCCCCCTGAGTTCAACAGGAGTTCCTCCCAGGCAAGTTGATATAGGATTGCGGCCATACTTACCTAGTAGGAGAGAAAAACAGCATTAAAGATAATTCTGTTATCTTATGTGAAATGTTCTTTTAATTTATTTTATGTCTTTATTTCGCTGCTAAAGTGGTTTTTCTCTCCCATTATTTTCTTGCTTTGACAAGCTTTTGGCACTGCCATTCATTTCACTTAAATCCTTCCAACAGAAAATAGTAGGAGGCTTAGGAAGGAAGTCTGGGAACTGTATTTATTTTTAAGCGGGTTTGGAAAGGAATCACAAGTACCTGTGGAGACATACAAAGAGATAGTTCAAGATGCTCTGCTGCCCAAAACCCAAAGAATTATAAATGGGTAGAAGATATGTCTGAATCCAGTGTAAAATCACCGCCATAAGGATAGATATTAAACTGTATCTTATATGTCAGTATCTGACTAAAATATTACTCATGTATACCTTTGATGATCCAGTGGTTTGGCACTGGGTGAGATCTTACAAGCCACTCTCCCTTAAAAGGGGAAATAAATGTGTTGGGGAAGGTGGGGAGAGTCTACTAAGAAAGCATCTTAACGTATATAAGACCGTGAATCCTTGACATCTTGACATGGCTTATGACAACCTCCTTTCCAGACCCATCTGGAATAACAGTGCATATAATTTGCATTGCTTCACAGACCTTAAACAGCTATGCTAATCTCGCTTTAATTGAACTCCAACATGCACCTTCTGCTTTCAGATTTGCAACACGCCACTCTTCTTTCGGACTGTCAAGATTATACACCTCTCTCCCTCAGTCTCATCTTATTATTGAAAAACAATCCTCTGCTCCCTCAACTCTTTCTCCCCATCTGCACACTTTTCACTAACGGTCTGAGAGAGTAGGGAGGAATGAATTAATGAAATGTCATGATTTTACTCATGTGTGTAGCTGGCATACAGGTTCAACCCCGCTATCTGTCATAGTTTCACGGCAGAGAGAACGAAAACACCCTGTCATAATTGCACCCATTTGGTAAGAACAAAAGGTGAAAAATGAGTCGTCACATAAAAGGTATCAATGGCTTTGAATAAAACACGGACATTTTCTATCATCTAGGAGAGGGGAAAATCCCATCCACAGCAGTATGCATCTTACCAGCTATATGAACATTCTTTTCCTATAGCATGAGGTTAAGAGAGGGACTTTGGAATTATAATGGAGCATGAAAGCAGAATTCATCCTGCCCAGATTTGCAGATACACTCTTGCTAAAGCTTGATTTGCATCCACAGTTCCAACAATGGCTCGGTTACATGTGGGGAAAAACATGTTTTTGAATTGGGTTTAGCAAGTTTGAAATTGATTTCAAGAATTCTGATTACACAACACACAGGGAAGTGTAGATTTTTATTATTTTATTATTATTATTATTATTATTATTTTGCCTGGGAAGTGTGGGAATTGAAGTATTTTACTCAGCAGTGAGAGGGTGATTTATTTTAAATTGCTTGCAAAATCAATTTACTTTGAATTATTTTGGCATAAGTGAATGCCTCTGTCAGTGTAAATTGTGTCTGTGGAATATGCCACTTACTGGGGGGGTGGGTGTGCGTGTGCCTCCCTCCTTTGCAAGCCTAAAAGCTGCTCATCTACTAAATGTCTTTGGTCAGTTTCTGTTTGCCACTCACTGCTGTGTCTTCTCTCTTGCCAGCTCCAGCTGCTGGTTCTATCACTCCCTCTCCTTCCCCACCTCATGAGTGTGTCTGTGTGCCTGTGTGTCTGTCTCTGTGCACGTGTGTCAGGCTGCAGCAAAATCTCTGTTTTATTTTTTTTCTACCTGTCATACTGAACTAGCTCTATTACCAGATTGCAAGAAACAAAACAAAACAAATAAAAAATGTTTACGATAACATCACAGTAGCAACGGCTAGCTGCTGTGAGAGGCAGCCAACATGGTGGGCAGGTGCAGGATGAAGCCTCAAATGCAACAATTCTAAAAGCCCATTTAGCCCCCTTAACCAATATACAACAGTTTAAAAATGGTTTAAATGTTTGCCCAAGAGGGCACACAGAGCGACCCAGAAACCATGTGACTATCACATGACTTTAAACTGACTTCAAAATCCTGATCCCCATTCATAGTCATAATGTAACCAAGTTAAAACACTGAGTCTTCCTTCCACTGATTTCTCCCCAACAATTTCAGTGTTTCACTCAATGTTCAGTCTGATTTGTTGTTGTTTAGTCGTTAAGTCCTGTCCGACTCTTCGTGACCCCATGGACCAGAGCACGCCAGGCCCTTCTGTCTTCCACTGCCTCCCGGAGTTTGGTCAAATTCATGTTGGTAGCTTCAATAACACTGTCCAACCATCTCGTCCTCTGTCGTCCCCTTCTCCTCTTGCCTTCACACTTTCCCAACATCAGGGTCTTTTCCAGGGAGTCTTCTCTTCTCATGAGATGGCCAAAGTATTGAAGCCTCACCTTCAGGATCTGTCCTTGTGAGCACTCAGGGTTGATTGATATATATATATATATTTAAAAAAATTGAAGATGGTAATTTAAATAAATGTTTTGCTAATGGCAGAACCTAACCTTTCTATCTCATGCTGCCAAACACAGTATATAGCGTCAGTCAGGAGACATTTCAGGTGCTTGGACTGAAAGAAGCTTTCTCAAGTAGCGTATAGGTCCATTTTGCGGGCATAATTTTTTTTAAAAAAAAAGACTAAAGAATGGTGAAACAGAAGGCAAGACAAGCAATTAAATTAGGAAAACCATGCCTGAAATATCTGCAGAATAAGATAGAAGTCAGCAGACTGCCAGGGCTTAGTAGGGAAAATATAAACAAATCTGACAGAACCCATCACTCCTGCAGCTCATGGAGGCCTATGTCAATGCTGTTTAATTTTAGAACACCCCCATTGTTGTTCCAAAAGCAAATCAACTACTAGTAAGATGAAAATCTGTTTTTCAGCTCTTGCTGTGCCCTTTTCACCTCCCCCCCCCCCCATGGGAGCTGGGAACTGACAGTTGTGTATGGAGCAGCAGCCACATTTGCCAATAAAAGATCTCAGAACACTGGTGGTAATGCACCTGTATGAGCAAAACAAGAGCTCAGAACAACTTAATTTTGAACTTGGTTATTTTAAAGAAACTACTTATATTCTCCAGGGTCTGTAACTGAATGGGGAAAAGCCTATAATCAGGGCTTGGAAAAGTTACTCTTTGGAACTCCAGCTGTCAGAATCTCTACCCCACTCTAGAGGCCATGTTGGCTGGAGTTTGGTTGAGCCGGTAAAGAAACATTTCTAAGCTCTGTTGAAAAAATTCTTCTTCTGTGGGACCTATGTTACTATCTGCCTTCTCTCCCTTCTGTGTTTTTAAATATTTTATTTTCTCATCTATTCCAGAGATAAATTCATGCTTTCCTGCCATTTGCAGGTATGTATTTGATTAATAATGGAGAAAGGCAGCAGCTCTCCCTTTTTTCTGTCTCCAGCACGTATTCCTTACATGTACACTGACTCTTGACTTCATTTTCCCTCAGCTTTCATGAATATCCATTCATCGATCTTTCTTCCATTCACTTTTAAAATAAATTTTAAAGTGATCTGAGCTACTAGTGGATCACCCCACCCTGCCAAAGTGAATTCCTTATGTTAATTATGCACTGTATGATACAGTACTTCTTTTGGTCCAGTTTGCTCCTTTTCTTCCAAGCCAATCCCACATGCTTGGCTCTTTCCCTCTACATAGCTAGAGAATGAACGATCAATCAATCAATCAATCAATCAATCAATCAATCAATCAATCAATCAATCAATCAATCCAGGCTGGATACAGCTGAACCCAGCAACTCTGCCATGCTCTTCATGACATCAATGTTTGCAAGAGATGTGGTTCCATTATATCAAGGACTTTCTTTACTGCCTTGCACCCCGGACAAATTGGCTAGCTATGCAAGGACAACTTCATGGAAAACTGGTAGCTAGTAACACAGCCTTAACGTGGCAGCTGCATAATTCCTTTTTCTGTTCAAAGGGGATTTTGCAACTTGCAACTGTGGCAACTACTCAAATGTTCATAAAGCAGGAATTAAGGCTAAAAATAGACCACAAATGCTTATGTTTATTTCACAGTTGATTCTCTCGCAAGCTCCCTGGCCAACTTAGCACTGCCAGCTGGTTTTATGTGCGAACTGCTTAGGAGCGCGAGCCAGAGTGGAATGGACTGTGGAGACTAAGCTGTGTTTGAAGGCTTCAAAAATAACAACATCATGACATGAAACATTCTGGTTCTTTCCCACATAATCAAACAGCATTATTGCCTGGCATAGGTCACTTCTATCTCTTCATTATATCAGTTCTATAAACTGCTCCAAGCTTGTTGAGAAATTCTGATCAAGGAAGTTTTATATTACCCCCTTTTTTTTAACCAAACAGGCAATAAGGGCACCAAAACCCATTGTTTAGGGATAGCAAATTTGTGCTTTGCATTCAGTTTCTGTTTGTTATACAACAGCTGAATTTGCAGCTAAAGTAGGCCTATTTGAATAAATGAAACCTGCAGAGAAGCTGACTCACCAGATCCCAGTGATTCAGTGGACCTACTCTAGTTGCAACATACTACTTTCAATATCTCCCATGAATGCCAAGATGACCATAACACTTGGTATATATACTTACACAGTGATTCTCCATTTGAAGTCCAAATAAGATAAGGTGGTTTACTAAGGAGACAATTTATTGTGGGTGGTTACTACTAAAAGATGTTAGTCCAACAGAAGGACAAATGGGGGCCAACCAAGCTTTTGCCTGGAATGCTGAATAATGAACTAACCACCAGAATCAATATATGAGTGTAAAGAATTAATGAATTGAAGAGTTTCTTTTGAGCAGGAATGGACAAGTTAATTTTTCTGTCTCCAGGACCCTTCAGAAGCTGTGCCAGTCTCTCAAAATGAATCCAGAAATGACAAGGAATATTTATACAACAATATAGTAGGCTCACCTTCTTAGGAGTAACATGTCTCCTATGTGCACTGATGATACAACTAGTTCTTCAATATCAACAAAATATGCTTCTGAAAACATCCCCACAATCTTGTACGGTTTTGATCAGTATTCTATAGGGGCAGGATTTTACCATTCGGTCATTACCACTGAAAAATCAACACTACTAATTGCAGTAAATCTGTTATTTACAACAGATTAACAATTTACAGATAGTTCCAAGAAAGAACATCTCTTGCCATGGTTGTAGAAAGAAATTAGAAGTACTGCTCCTTATTGTAGAAATGTGGGTTGCTGTTGAACCCACAAGTGAGAACCTCTTGTATGATTGGGTCATGTTTGCATGCTTGGTACCAGCTGCTTATTTCTTGACTTCCACTGTGCTGGACACCAGCAGAAACATGGTGGTTCAGTTGTCAAAGCCTAGCTAGGAATAAGACACAGCTCTTCATACTTCATGAATTCACATTACACCTAAAATCAATGTAAGCCAGCAGACCAGCTACTACAAACCTGATTGAAATGAACTTCATTGTGACTTCTATGTCACAATGGCATCACTTTATTTATTTATTTATTTATTTATTTATTTATTTGCACTTCTATGCCTCTCCATTTAGTGAGATCAGTCTCTGTGCCATCCACAATGTACAATAAAATAATACAATAAAAATATTGCCTTTTATATGTGTGTGCATATACCTAGATCAAGATCTACACACAGATACACACATGCATATAAAAAGGCAGTACTCTAGAGATTAAGCTACATTTAGCAAAGCCCTACCCATAGAAATCACTTTATAAATGGCCACCTTTATTGTATAAACTAGAGCCATTTATCTTGAAAATCGTTTCTTGCTTTACCAGTTGACCTTTAACGCCATCTTCTCCCACACTAGGGCAGAATAGGACAAACTATAAAAGCTAATCAACAGAATGAATTATTTGCCCTGCTTTTCAACCTTAACCTGATAGAATGCTAGAATTCCAAAGCCTCTGTGTGAAATAGCTTTTTAGCTGACTCAAGAGCTCACTAGACCCTGGATATAGCTGAGGGATCCACTTACATGCTCTTTATTGCCATCTCAGGTTTACTTCCCAGGACGGCCTTGATACTGTTCATTGTTCAATTTTGCTTAAAAAACACTGCTATACAACATTTAGGGTAGAAGGGATTTAGCAACTACAACATATGGTTCATTTCTGCCAGCTTGTAGGGCCCATGAAAATCGCAACAATCCTGGATTGTGACACACACATGATTTGGGCAGTAGTAGTTACAATGCACATCTGCATAAGGACAGCCTTGTCCACACATTTGTTAACATTTGCTCCTCTTATATATGCATGGCATCCCTTTCATCTGGAATGATAGATGAAGTGCACTTATGATGTCAGATGTGTCTCCTCTCTACTCATAACTATGTCCTGACTCTTGTCAGTAACGTACAAGCTCTAAAGCAGTAGTTCCCAACCTTGGGTCCCCAGATGTTTTTGAACTAACATTCCCAAAAGCCTTCTCCAGCTGTGCTGCCCAGGATTTCTGGCAGTTGTAGTCCAAGAACATATGGAAATCGAAAGTTGGGAACCACTGCTCTAAAGGAAGGGGATTAGGCCAACAGAACTGGCATAGAAATTTAGCAGACCAAGGTGAAGGTGGAATGTGGAGAAGCCACTTGCCTGTTCTAACTCTTTCCCGCAGATGTATAGGCAGAAAGGATTCTCACCTGATTACAGTCAACTGCAAGATCTCCACCTGCCTTTCACTGCAGGCAGAGCTCCTCTTCTCCTGCACTGCTGCACATATTCATGCATTTAAAACAACAACAACAATGGTGGACAACAGTGTGGGGCTCCTGAGGTTCATGAAGCCTATTTGGTTCCAATCCTACTGAAGTCACAGATCCTCATGGTGGTGGTGGGGGAAGCCTTAGTAAATGGCATGAGGAAGAACCATAATGTCCCAGATTGAGCTTTTTTTGTGTGTGAGTAGGAAGAGAGAAACTAAGGTGAAAAAAACCACACACCAAATTTACAATCCTGCCGGGCTTATAAATAGCCAGGGTAGAAGGTGTAAGGGCAACTGTCTTTGGTTTAATTTCTGTCTTTTTGCCAGCTTCAGCCTTTCAAAGATAAAATGGTTTGGGATTAAACAGATCCATGTCCTCCTATGATTACACCTCAACCTATTGTGGAATTTTGGTTAGTCCTTTTAATTAGCAGAGTATGAGGTAGGAAAAATTACAATGCAGAAATTTGGAGAGATCAGTTCAGGCTCTTCCTTGTTTTCTTTACACACAATCTAGCACTTTGTGTGACAAAATCACTAGAAACATTTAAAGTAGAAAAGGGTATCTTTACTTACAGTTACAATCTGTAGTTACAGTCAGAAAGGAAAAATGGAGTTTCCAGTACTTAGAAATCCTCTGTGCTTGTTGCCTGAAGGAAGGTCAGAGAGATAAGAAAAGGTATCAACAAAACAATGGAAGCAAACAAACAGGAAGAGGGGGCGGGGGCTTGCCACTAATGCCAGAGGCAGCAAAAAGAACTTTACCAATCAAGTTAGTGGCAAAAGACAATTATATTAGGCTGTAAAGTCCCCTCCTGCTTATACCCAGTTTTATTACATGCAAGATTGCTATTATCCCAACACAACCAACCTTTTGGCATCCATTAGACTTCTACCAATCAGATTTACGTATAGTGCCTGGCTGAATGAGGTGTCCTCTTACAGCCGTTGGACATCCTTCCAGGAGTCACAAGATTAAACCTAACATATTGAACAAGGTCACATTATTTCCAGCACTCATCATCAGGCTGAATGCTAAGTAAAAGATCAAAAAAGTCTAGAGTGGAGAAACACCAAGCATGGGTACCACAGAAAAGCCCTAAAGTTCACCATCTGTAAATGTCTTTAAAATGGGGACGGGGGTATTAGGGTTTTGTCTAAGCTCATCTCACTGTTTTAGATGCAACATAAACTACAGGTTGCACCAAGGGCCTACTAGTAAAAAAAGATATAAATACAGCTGCCACACATTCTGCCGATATATGGGTTAGGAGGTAGTCATAACGGGACTCTACTAACTTTTACATTTTCAAAAAGTGGAAGCAGCCATTGTTGCTTCATTGTTCCATTTGCCCTTGATGAGCAACAGAAGATTTGTTTTGTACCTAGTACCATCTAATCTAATTTAGATTGCATAACACTCCCTGCATTCCATTTTAAGGCTATTCCAAAACAAGAGTTTTTTCTATTATCACACCCACCACTCTCTTTCCCTGCTTTCCTCCGTAACGCCCCCCCCCCCCGTGGTTTAACGTCCAAGCTCAAGAGGAGTCCTGGAGAACTCAAGCCTTCTTTAATTGTTTTTGGCATTGTAGTTGGTTCTAATAAAGATACTAGCCTACAGTAGACTTCAGACTTTTCACCTAACGGAATCAACACAGCTGCCTAACATTTTTGTGTGCTCCTTGGAAGGAAAAAAAACCTCTCCAAACATCACACATTGAGATATGGGTTAATAAAGTACCCCCCATTGTTTTATCCTTTGTCTGATAAAGGTCTTCCTCCATATTGTGCTCTTCAACACATGATTCAAACAGCCATAAGTAGTACCTTAACTTAGAGACTAACGCTTTAGTTGAAGAGATAATGTAACATATACTCAAGCACTGCGGGCTTCATTTCTTTGGACACAACAGGAGCAGGAAGAAGTGCAAAGCAGACATTTTATTACATTTGCCTACAGCATGGCGCCTACAGCATGGATTCTGCCTGTTTAGGCCCTAAACACATTGATATGCTGATTCAGAGATAAGATTACAGGTACACTTCTAAAATACATCTGCAGGAGTTGAAACACAGGCACATTTTTAAAAGCTATACAGCAGAATATATGTTCTGGGTGTATTCAAATATAGATGATTGTAGAGCAAATAAGCAAGATTCTTCATGCCACCTCTGTTATTATATTTTATATTATTTTATTTTTACAGCACCACTACTATTATTAAATTGCAATATTCCAAAGGATATAGCTATGTAAGCTTAGCATCAACCAGGCACCACTACTATGGGACAATTTTATAGGTTTCCAAAATATCCTAAAATTATGAGGCCATATGTAAGAGTATTTTAAAATAATTTATCATGAAATCATGAACCAGGGTATTACTACATGAGCTACAATAAAAACGGCTGAGTAGCTCAGTGGTTTAGGTATGGAGGCAAAGGTTGACTTGATGATCCATAGGATCCCCTTCAGCTCTGGAGTTCTAAGATTATGATTGTGATTTATCATAATAAATCACACAGTCACACAGTCAATGTTGAAGCAAAATGTACTCTCATGACAGCTGGACAACCATACATTCCCCATTTCTTTTTCTTTTTTTTAAGTCCACAAGACTCTAATGGCTTAATCTACATATCCAACAAGAGCGCTCTGGTGCATTGGTTAAACTGCAGTACTGTAGTCAAGGCTCTGCTCACAACCTGACTTTGATCCCAGTGGGTTCAGGTAGCCAGCTCAAGGTTGACTCAGCCTTCCATCCTTCCGGGGTCAGTAAAATGAGTATCCAGCTCACTGGGGGGGGGGGGAGTTGTTGTTTGCATAATTATGTTGTAAACAAGCTTCTGCCTTCAACATTGCAGAAAAGAGATAATGAAACCCAAGATTTTTAGGATTCTGTAAATTTCAACAGATTTTCTAAGCTAGTATACGTATTTTCCGATGGCTAATTATAAAATTAGATTTCCCCATAATATCATTTCTCTTGTGGATTTTAAATATTATCCTCCTCTATAAAAGCAGAGAATATTGAAAAATAGAACTTTTAAATGGTTTCAAGGTAATATATCGAGTTGAGAACAAAACTCCAAGCAGTATATAACAGCTCTATTTACCCAGTTATTACTCACCAATAGAGATAGAACTCTAAAGCAGAATTGTCAAGTATTCCTATTTTCAAAAAGTCTTTGTTAAAGTTCAGAAGAGGATGTTAATAAAAAATGTGAGTCCTCTTTGGTAGGCCTCTTGAAATGTAGATCCTGTTTTCCAGTAGAATTATTTTGTGACCTTGAACATATATATCACTCGATGATCTGTGCCAGAAATTCCCTCTCTACAAAACAACAACAACAACAACAAAGACACACACACCAAAATTGCTACTAATATTTTTTCTTTCTGAAGCCTTCATCTTCTTTTGCCTCGGTAAACTGCAGACACAACAGGACACAGCTTGCTTGCTTGCTAATTTATTTATTTATTTATTCCTCCTTTCTCCTTAAAAAGGACCCAAGGTGGCTAACATCATTAAAAAGACAATATTTAAAAGTTAAAAACAGTTAGTATAAAAATATTAAAAAATAATTTTAAAAGTATATTAAAAACGGTAATAAAATCAATACTAAAATACATTGAAAACAACAGAGCATAACAATCCATTTAAAAACTTCTCTCAGACCACCAGTTATTATATTTATTTCTTTAAAGTATTTTTGCCCCACCTTTCTCCTTAAAAAGATCCTAAGGCAGCTTACATTATTAAAAAAAGTATGCAAATACTAAAAAGGATCAATCAAATACAGTACCACACTTCAATATGGTAAACAAAAATACCCAAAACACATTCAAAACAGTAAGACACAATAATTCATTTAAAAACCCTACTCAGGCAGCGAGTCACTCAGGGAAAGCTTGCCTGAAGAGAAAGGTATTTGCCTGCTTGTGGAAGGACAGCAAAGATGGGTCAGTCTGGCCTCCTGTGGGAGGGAGTTGCAAAGTTTGGAAGCAGCGACAGAGAAGGCCCTCTACCGTGTCCCCACCAAACACACCTGTGAAGGTGGCGGGACTGAGAAGAAGGCCTCTCCTGATTATCTTAACACCAGAGCATGCTGATAAATTGAGACATGGTCCTTCAGATAGCTTGGACTCAGGCCATTGAGGGCTTTATAGGTTAAAACCAGCACTTTGAATTGTGTCTGGAACTGGATCAGCAGCCAGTGGAACTGCTGAAACAGGGTGGGGTGGGGTTATGTGATACCTGTGACCAGCCCCAGTTAGCAATCTGGCTGCTGTGTTTTGGACTCACTGAAGTTTCCTGACACTTTCCATAGGCAGCCCCACATACAGCAAGTTACAGTAATCCAGCCAGGATGTAACTAAGGCATATTTCACCATGGCCAGATCAGATCTCTCCAGCAATGGGTGCAGCTGGCACACAACTGGAAAGAGCCATATCTTGTCACAGATGGCTGCTGAACCTGAGGGTATTTTTAAGGTACCAAACGACAGAGATACACAGTACCTATGTGCACATTCATGTGCACATGCACACATGCACATACATACACACATATATCAAGGTGCCAAATCAAAGTGCCC